>OX463818.1:23452905-33452905 GCA_949825045.1 Argyresthia goedartella | reverse complement strand
GAAAGAATATATTATTCCATCATAACAACATAACACTTTAAGCACATCCAACCAATTCTTTACCCGTCTAATGTTTTTTAAATAGTAATTTATTTCAGCTAATGAAAAATTCCAAAAATCTAAAATACAAAACCGAAAGAATATAATATTCCATCATAACAACATAACACTTTAAGCACATCCAACCAATTCTTTACCCATCTAATGTTTTTTAAATAGTAATTTTTTTCAGCTAATGAAAAATTCCAAAAATCTAAAATACAAAACTAAAAGAATATATTATTCCATCATAACAACACAACATCATTTTACTTCGAGTACACACTTATAATTAAAGTTAAAATCTGTAATTGAAGCAGACACAATGGTTTACTGTAAAGCATGCAGTTTGAATGTTTCCAACATATCTGCACATAAAAGGACTAATATTCATAAATCTAACTGTTTAATTCAAACAAGTTATGAAAATGTTCAAATACTAGCCAGTGCATTTAAGAATAAAATTGTAAGTTATCGAATAAATGCTACAGAAGGTATAATCTCGCCTGAAGTGTTTCTGCAAGAAATAACTGATACTACTATTTCCTTGATAAGCGAGTGTTTGAAAGTTCATAAGTCGGTAAAAATTGGTTTCGAGCTTTTCATATCATTTATCCTACTGAAAAATGAGCAAACGTCTTTAAAATCATTTAATACATCATACAACATCGTTTACCAAAGTACTGATATTTTGAAACTATTACAGATGTGTTATGATAGAATGATTTCCAAATGCTCTGAGTTTGAATCATCAGAATCTGGATGGTCTGTAGAGTTTGTGAGTCATTTAGAAGTGAATATTGTTAAATATAATCCTTTACGTGCTGGGTCTCATATACCACTTCCACCAAGAATAAGAAATACTAAATCATGTATAAACATCTGCAATGATGATGAATTTTGTTTCGCTCATATTTATCCTGTACAACGAAATAAGAATAGAGTATCATCATATCCCCATTACTCAACAATATTAAATGTTGATGGTATTACATTCCCTCCAAGCGTAGACGATATAAGAAAATTTGAGAAAAATAATCCCACCATTAGCGTAAATGTTTATGGTTTAGAAAAGCATGACACAGTCGTTGGTCCTTTGTACAAAACAGCTAAACGCAAGCTCTTTCATGTCAACTTACTATACATTAGCAGAAATGGTAAAAATCATTTCTGTTTAATTTCCAATTTTGAACGATTGGTACATAAACAGATAACAAAAAATAGAAAAAAGATGTTTTTATGTGATGAATGCTTCTCGTATTTTGATAGTGAGGATAAATTAAATAATCATGATTGTGCAAGAGTAAAAACTATTCTACCTGAAGAGAACTCAAAACTAAGGTTTTCTCATTACGAAAGAACACAGAGAATACCCATTGTAATATACGGTGATTTTGAAAGTTTATTACGAGAGTGTTCTGATAAAAGTAAATCAGCTTATACAGAGAACATTCAAATACATGAGGCTTCTTGTTTTGCCTATTTTATTTGTTGCGATTCAAATCCTGAACTAAATAACTTTGTTTCATACAGAGGACCAGATTGCTCGAAGAAATTTGTAGAATCATTAGTACATGATTTACAAACTTTATATGAAATACTAGCAGTTAAAAGGGTAATCAATCCATTGAGTGAGTCACAACAACTTTCTTTTGAAAATGCAAAAGAATGTTATATCTGTGAAAATGTTTTTTCCGACAATGATGTAAAAGTAAAAGATCATGATCATTTCACAGGTCAATATAGAGGGGCTGCCCACAATAAATGTAACTTGGAAGTTGTAGATTGTCCATTCATCCCAATCATATTTCACAATTTATCAGGATACGATTGCCATCTATTTATTAATGAGCTATCAAATGTTTTTGGTAGAATTAACTTAATACCCAAAACCAAGGAAAAGTATATCTCATTCACAAAATTTATCCCAATAAATGCAGAAAACATTATTCAGATGAAATTTATTGACTCATTTAATTTCTTGAGTTCAAGCTTAGATAGTTTAGTACGAACTATGAAGTCTGAAGATTTTAAACAGTTAAAATCTTTTTTTAATGATGAGAAATTATTTAATTTGGCATGTCAGAAAGGGGTTTATTGCTATGACTATGTGGACAAGTGGGATCGGTATGATGAAATACAGCTGCCTGAGAAGTCAAAGTTTTATAACAAACTGACATCTCAAAATATTACTGATGATGATTACAAACATGCTTTGACTGTTTGGAAAGCTTTTGGGATTGAAACCCTTGGTGAATATACTGATCTATATTTAAAGTGTGACGTTTTGTTGTTATGTGATGTATTCGAAAAGTTCCGAAATATGAGTTTAAAATTTTACAAGCTTGACCCATGTCACTATGTATCATCACCTTCATTAAGTTGGGATGCCATGCTTTTATACACAAATGTGGTACTGGATTTAATTTCGGATATAGAAATATATCAGCTAATAGAGAAGGGTATACGTGGAGGTCTTGCTCAATGTTCTCTGAGATATGCTAAAGCGAATAATAAATATCTTCCGAATTACAACTCTAATGAAACAGACAGTTTTTTGGTTTATCTAGATTGTGTCAATTTATATGGATACGCTATGATGCAGAAACTCCCAATGAAAAATTTTCGATTCTTAGAAACTTGTGAAGTTGAAATGTTTGACCTAAGTAACTTATCAAAAGATGACAAAACGGGATACATTCTGGAGGTAGATTTGCATTATCCATCTGAATTGCATGATGACCATTCGGATCTACCCTTTGCATCTGAAAAGTTTACTCCTTTTGGTAGTAAAAACACAAAATTGATAGCAAGTGTTTATGATAAACATAAGTACATTATACATTATACACACTTAAAGGAATGTCTTGAACATGGTCTGATATTATTAAAAATACATAGAATTTTATCGTTTGAGCAAGATAACTTCTTGAAGCCGTATATAATGCTAAATACATTTCTCAGACAGCAGGCGAATTCTGATTTTGAAAGAGATTTTTTCAAAAAACAGAACAATTCAATTTTTGGAAAAACAATAGAAAATAAGAGAAAGCATGTTGATGTTAAATTGGTTAACATTTGGAAAGATAATTCAAATATCACGAATAAGATCATTGGGGCTGAAAAGTATGTAAGTCTTCCAAATTTTAAAGATATTTCGATTTTTTCACAAACTTTAGTAGCCATTCAATTGCATAAATCAAAAGTAATTCTAGATCGCCCAATTTATGTTGGATTCACCATCTTGGAATTAGCGAAATGTCATATATATAATTTTCACTATAATGTGATGAAAGGTCTCTATAAAGATAACATTCAACTTTGTTACACTGACACTGATAGTTTGTTGTATTTGATCAAAACTAGAGACTTTTACAGCGATCTCCGCAATAATATCAAACATTTTGACACCAGTAATTTTGAAAAAAATAATATATATAATATACCCTCCAATAATGCTAAAATACCCGGTTACTTTAAAGATGAGATGGGTGGTGAGATAGTGACAGAGTTTGTAGGTCTAAGAGCTAAACTTTACTGTATTAAATCGCAAAAAGCTATAATAACTAAAGCTAAGGGAATAAAAAAGTGTGTAACCCGAAAACTTAATTTTAAGAAATATAAGGATGCTTTACTTTATAATGAATGTATTAGAGATAATATGTTTATAATCAAATCTCGAAAACATAAAATTTATACACAAAGAATAAATAAATTAGTTTTGTCGAGAGATGATGATAAGCGTGTCATTTTAGATGATAATATTTCTACTTTACCTTGGGGACACTGTGAAACTATATTTTAACCTTATAACCTTGTCTTCATATACCCTTTAATTAATAGATATAACCTATTACATAAGCAACTAATGGATTGTATGACAAATGTTTATCATGTTTATCAGAATAAATATCAAATTATGTTATAAAAAAATGTTTTATTTTTTCTTACTTTAGTAGTCCTAATTCACGATTGCATTGAGGTAATACGAATTTTGTCCAGCCTTTTATTTTCAAACATTTAAAATTATAACATCTAATTACTTGGTAAGTTCAAGCTATAAAAAATTAAAAACGCAATCGTTAATTAGTGCTAATCACCTAATAGAAATCTTTGTTAAAATAAAAAAGAATATTTCATTTCAGAAGAATTTTTTATTTGAAATAGGTAATTTGTCATGCTTATATTTTAGAGACGATACATATTTATCGGAAACTTAATAAGGAACATCGTAACAACCACTTCCTTCCCCTAGTTCTTTAGAAATCTTAGAAACAAGGGATTCCGCCAATCTTAGCACTTCATCATAGTGCTGGTTTGCTATATACTGCACGCTCACAGTAGGATTGTCATCACTATCTTCTTTATCACTTAAGTCATGTATTTGAATTTTTATCATTCGATGTCCCTTTTGCTTTGATTTCTTCATAACAAACGAGGAATTAGCAGGAGTATGAGTGACACGTGTAAAGCGTCTTATAACTTTCTTTTTTTTTGCTGCTGCTTCATTTCCGCTCTCCTTATTAACATCTGGGTTTTTTTCATCAGCTTGTGAATGGAATAGCGTGGGATAATTTTTGCTGATGTAGTCGTCAACATTTTGCACATAATAGTAAGGATTGGTGATCGGCGTGTCTTCTTCAAGATCAATTGTAAGCTCTGCCATTATCTGAAAACACAAAAGTATGCAACAATTAGAAAAAAGCTATGAAATCAAAACATGAATAGCTGAAACTGTTATCTATTAGGAAATCAGAAATGGTAGGAGTTAGACTAGGTACATAGTAATCATACTTACTTATTTTAATTTAATATGACTGCTCAGATGAGGTGTGCTTTGGACTGGAGCTGTGAAACTTGTATGATGTAATTGGATGTCATACTCCCTCTTACTAAGGCCATAAGTAGGCAGCACCTTTTAAAGAATGTAAACAAATCTAAAAACTTCTTATCCAATTACAACACAGTTTTGATGAATTTGGATAATTCGGAATCATGTTGCAACTTCTAATCCCATGTATTGAATGCTTATAAATCATGTGATATATTGAAAGCAGATATCATACCTAATAATGAAGTTGGTCAAGCAAGCCGTATCTTTAGAAATTAAGCAAATCAATGCTGGTGCTCCATCCAGATCTTACAGACATGGTGTACTGCTTCCTAATACAATTCGATCCATAATATGCGGTCCTTCTAACTGTGGAAAAACAAACATCATGATAACTTTACTAATACATGAAAATGGTCTCAAGTTTCATAATGTCTATCTTTATAGCAAAACAGCCTTTCAACCTAAATATTGTTTTCTGAAAGATGTCTTTAGTTTAATTCCTAGTATACATTTCTTTATATTTAAGACCGATAAGGATCTTATTTCCCCAACTGATGCAAAAAGCAATTCCATCTTCATATTTGATGATGTAACTTGTGAAAATCAGATAAATATTAGAAATCACTACTCGATGGGTAGGCATAAACAAATAGATTATTTCTATTTATCACAAACTTATTCAAAAATACCGAAACAGCTCATAAGAGACAATGTTAATTTCCTAATTATATTCAGGCAGGATGATATAAACTTGAAGCATATTTATGATGAACATGTTAATTCTGATATGAGCTGGATTGACTTTAAAAAACTATGTGCTGAGATATGGAAGGAATTATATATGTTTTTGTTAATAAACAAAGACTGTAGTTTAAAAAATGGTCGGTATAGAAAAGGGTTTGATGTTTTTGTAGAGTTTGATTAAAAGGCTGACTTTAAAAAAAAAAACAATTCAAAAATCAACTTTTTATACATAAATAGAAACCCTGGATAAAATTTAAATCATTCCACATCAATAGCTGGAAGACTTAACCAGATTACATAAAATGAATTCTAAATTGAACTCAAATGTTAAAAAACAGTTAATAGAGTCTGTAAAAGCAATTAAAAGTAAAGCAAAACGGTTACGTGAAGAGGAAAATAACTATGATATGAGAACACGAAAAATGTTCAAAGCTATAGTTGATCCTTTAGATACATTGGTTACACTTGGTAGCAATACAAAGTCTATAAGAGAATGTAGTAAAGGGCACATCAATAAGATAGTTTCATCGATAATACCTGAAAATGATGAAATGTCTCTAGAACTAGCCGACCAAGACTGTAGTAATGAATGTATTAGTAAAATGGATTACCCAGCAGAAAGCTGTGTTACACCTGTTAAACATAATGATTTTTCTAACGATTTAAGTTTTAGTACCCCAGAACCATTGAGTGAAAATAATAGTGAATATAGGGAATTGAATATTCCTTTTGGAATACGAAGCGAGAACAATTTGTTATTGATTGGGAATACCGTAGTATCGATTTCAGGGCCGCAAGATGGTACAAGAATGATTAGAGTGGGTGATAAGAAATATATGATAACACCAGGAATAGAGCAGTTATTATTAAAGAGTAAACCTGAATTAAAGACCATTACTGAGAGTGATAAAATTGCTTATAAAGAGATATTACGTTCAACAAATGCTCACAAAAGGGATTTCAATCCTTCTGCACAAATCAAAGGCGATAAGGGTATAAAGTATTGTAAAATCATTAGACCATTATTCTCTGATAAAAATGTTGAGGATATTAAGCAAGGAGGATATTTAAGACCTCTAAAAAAATATAAAAAAAACACTGACTATGTTTATTGGGATGATCCAAATGAGCTAATAGAAAGATTGAAAATTTTAATTGCATCTAAAGATGCTGGAAACACAAGCCATAATAATGAAATAATATCAATTATTGAAGAACTAAAAGAAGCCGGCATCATAAAAAAATAAATAAAAGCGAATGTTCGTTAAACTATAGCTTAGTTATATTCTTTCAGTTAAACATGAATGTTGATAAATTTGGCCATCATGTTCACAAAAGAATTATAAATACTAAACAACTTGAAAATAGATTTGATCTCCAACATAAAACCTTAAAGCATATTGGGGAACCAATTGATCCTGCTGACTGCGCCACTAAAAACTATGTTGATAAATTACTTTGTGAACTTACAAAAAAAATAAAAACAGTTGAACAGTTACTTTCTCAATTGAATAACGATGTTAATAAAGTAGATAGAAAATTAGATGATATTGCACAAAAACAAAAAAGAAAATGAGCAAACAAACGGTGGTAAATGAAATACATAAAAATGCTCGAAAACATTTTCCGCGAAGAAGTGTCATATTAAAAGATATCGATGATTTATGGCAAGCTGATTTAATAGATATGCAATCTTTTTCAAACGAGAACTCAAAAAATAAATTTATTTTAGCAGTCATCGATTCATTCTCAAAATATGCTTGGGCATATCCACTTAAGCAGAAGAACAAAGAATCTGTTGCTGAAGCATTTCAAATGTTAATAGATAAGGGACGTATTCCAAAAAACCTACAAACTGATTTGGGTACAGAATTTTATAACACAAGTTTTCATAGTTTAATAAAAAAATATGGCATAAACCATTATTCCACATATTCTACTAAGAAGGCATCTATAGTAGAAAGATTTATAAGGACGTTGAAAAACAAATTGTATAAGCATTTTAGTATGAATGGGAATTATAAATGGGCTGATGGTATATTAGATACCGCATTGAGGTCGTATAATGCTTCCTTTCACAGAACTATTGGATTAGCTCCAGATAAAGTTAATATATATAATAAAAAACAAATTCTGAATAGATACAAAGCACAGCAGAGCAAATTGCAGACCATGAGTCCTCCTAGCAAATTAAAAGTTGGAGATTTTGTTAGAATAAGCAAATACAAAGGAACGTTTGAAAAAGGATATACTCCCAATTGGTCAACAGAGGTGTTTAAAATAATAAAAGTTAACAATACAGCTCCTCCCACATACCTCTTAATTGATGCAAAAAGCCAGCCAATATTAGGGGCATTTTATAAACAAGAACTTCAAATAACTCCGCACCCCGATATTTATTTAGTTGAAAAAGTATTAAAAACTAAAGGCAATCGTCTATTGGTTAAGTGGCTAGGCTTTTCTTCTAACGAGAACAGTTGGATAGATAAATCTAAAGTTTTATAACCAGGTCCTATCGTAATAAGTTATCATTCCATTCCAGAGTTCGTTCGAGGATAGTTAACAGCTAAACTATTTTCCTGGTATACCTTTTTTATAATCATGAACAAAAAGAAATCATCGTTAAAACCCAGAGAGAAAATCTCAAAAAGAAGGATCGTTATTAAAAAATCGGGTGCAGGATTCAAAAAGACGTTCAAAAATATGATCAATCATGCTAAAAAACATGTTCAGAAACTTAAACCTAAATGCAAAAAAGCAGCAATCGAGCTAGCTATAGCAGCAGCTAAAGAGTTTGCTTCAGATTTACCTATGGGCATACCACGAATCATACCAGTACCGAAAACTGGCGGATTTTTACCTCTGATCCCGATATTTGCTGGATTGTCGACAGTAGGTAGTTTAGCAGGTGGAGCAACAGGTATTGCTAAAGCAGTCAACACAATAAAATCGGCAAAAAAACGTTTATCTGAACTAAAACGATTCAATGAGAAAATGAATGATGTATGTATCGGTCAAGGTTTACAGCTCAAGCAGCATGGAAGCGGGTTAGGTATATATACAACTCAAAAAAACTAAGTAAACGGCTACCTAACAGAGCTCTCAGCAACATTGATATATTAAATAATTCGAATGATATACCATATTTTCGAGGGGTATTCATGAGAAACGAATTACCGAAAAAACCTTTAAGAAATGAGTGTGGTATAATTAATTTAGACAGTTCTGAGAATTCTGGAACACATTGGGTAGCCTATGCCAAAATGAAGGATAAAATTGAATATTTTGACAGTTATGGAAACTTAAGACCCCCGAGAGAGTTTTTAAATTATATGGGATCCTGCATTAACTATAATTATGAGAATTTTCAAAAACATAATACTTTTAACTGTGGCCATCTTTGTTTGAAATATCTTAAGAAGTTTTGGGAAAATGTGGGAAGATAAATATTACCTAGTTGTAATTTATAATTCAGTCCTCCATAATGTCTCTAACGCTCACTATCACCGGTGATAAATCTATGCTGGAGTCAAGATATATGCCTTCTCTTACGTTAGATGGTCTTTACGAATGTGGTTTAATATATTTTTCAGCATTTAATTCAATACCAAATATAGATCATAATAACAATGTTTTCTCATATGGAAGAGAAAAAAATGAAATAAAAATACCTACTGGCTTGTATGATTTATATGATATAAATGAGTACCTCGCAGACAGAATTGAAAATTGTGAGTTTCAGATAAGACCGAATAACAACACCATGAAATGTGCAATATTTTGTAGTAAACCCATTAATTTTGATGTTGAAAATAGTATTGGATCTTTACTAGGGTTTGAAAAGGTGACATTAGAAGCAAATAAATGGCATGAGTCGGCTAAAGTTGTTAACATTCTGCCGACAACTGTTATAAGGATTGAATGTGATTTAGTTCAAGGCTCATATACGAACGGTGCTCTCACACATATTATTTATGAATTTGTTCCAAATGTTCCTCCAGGTCATAGATTTGTGGAAACTCCTAGTACTATGATTTATTTTCCTGTTAAACAAAGCGTTATTTCAGAAATACATATAAACATTTTAGACTTGGATGGTAATCAAATCAATTTCAGAGGTGAAAGTATCCAATTGTGTCTTCACTTGAGAAAAAGACGATGATTGTTTTCTACAATAACAATAATTATAAAGTCCCTAACATGGGAGTCAAGTGTGTTATTAGAAGGAATGTTGTTAAGCGATTAACACGTACTCCCGCAAAAAATAAAAATATCACTAAAAATAACATAGATTTTCTGAAAGCACTTGGTTTCAAGCTATGAATATTCTTCATATAAACAATGTGGCGCAGTTTGATAACTCTATAGAGAGTTATGAAGTTCATACATACAACCCATACAACAATAGTTTCAATGAAAATGATGAAATAAGAATTCCTATTCACCAGCAGGATATCTATATTCTCCCTTCAGCCAGTTGTATTTACATAGAAGGCTGTGTTGTTATTTCTCATAAGGATGCAACTGGTAAAATTGTGAAAAAAGATGTTAATTTTTGCAATAATGCAATAACATTTCTTTTCCAAGATATAAGGTATGAGATCAATGGGGTTGAAATAGATCGTGTAAGAAATGCTGGCATAACAACAACGTTAAAATCTTATATTTCAATGAATGAAGGTGAAAACAAGGCAGCTGCAGTTTGGGGGTGGAACACTAATGGATTGAAAAATCATGGTGGAAATTTCAGTGCTCTTTTACCGTTAAATAAAGTTTTAGGATTTGCAGAAGACTATAATAAAGTAATCATTAATTGTAAACATGAGCTCATTCTTAATAGAGGTAGCTCAAATCTAAACAGCGTCATAACGGATGCAGATAATTCTGTAACCATTGATATTCAACGAATACAATGGCGAATGCCGCATGTGAAGGTTTCAGATAAGCAAAGGCTAATATTGCTGAAGCATTTAGAAAAAGACATTCCCATACAAATTCCATTCAGAAATTGGGATCTATATGAATATCCACTTTTGCCTAAAACAACAAAGCATACATGGGCAGTTAAAACAGCATCTCAATTAGAAAAACCTCGGTATGTCATATTTGGTCTGCAAACCGATAAAAAAAATAGTAAAATTAATGATAGTTCTATTTTTGATCACTGTGCTCTAAAAAATGTGACGCTATATTTAAATTCACATTATTACCCGTATGATGCTCTTAACCTTAAATTTGATGAGAATAAGTACTATATATTATACGAAATGTATGCTAAATTCCGTCAGTTGTTCTACAACCTTCCGATCGACCCATTACTTAATCTTCAAACTTTCAAGGAGAAAGCCCCTCTAGTCGTCATTGACTGTTCGAGGCAAAATGAAATTCTAAAAACTGGTCCAGTTGATGTAAGACTAGAAATTGAAACTTCGAAGGAATTTCCAGACAAAACAAGTGCTTATTGTTTAATCATTAACGACCGTCTTATTGAATATAAACCACTGAGCAACATTGTGCGTAAATTATCATGAAAGTGTTTGTAGATGTTCAGGGATTTAAATCAGAAAAAAATTGTTTTATACTAAAAGAATTGGCTGTACTATATGATGACAAAGTACAAGTGTTTTTATTTAAGCCCCCGTGTCCATACTCTGATTTAACAGCCATGGAAAAAAAACATGTTACTTGGATAGAGAGGAATAGGAAAATTTCATGGTGTGAAGGAATCGTACCTTACGAATATCATACATCATATTTTTTATCTTTCTTTAAAAATAAAGAAATTTATTGTAAGGGTCTTGAAAAAGTGTCATGGTTGAAAAATATTTTAGATAATAATAATATTTATAATGTTGAGGAATATGGATGTCCTAATTTATTGAATTTGTATAAAGAGTATAATTTATGTTCTGATATTTATAGCTGTATTTATCACCCAACAATATGTGCGTTGAAAAACGTAATGTGTATAAAAAAATGGTGTGTTTTAAATAATAAAGTATTCAATAACTAATTTACAGTATGGTTATTTATTTCAATTACTTAATTTATGGAGATCCTATTATTTAGATATTTTTAGCAGAAGTGAGTATTTTTATCATCATCTGTTGATCACATAACATTAAAACTAATTTAGACATGATGAGTTCAAGCATACATATTACCAAGACAGAAATATCGAACTAGACTATCGATATGAGACAGGCATTAGAATACTAAGTAGTTAAGCTTAGAAACATAGTTGGATCTGTCGTAGTAGTTAACTCTAACTTTAACTTAATCATTGAACAATGGGCCACGAATGCGCCATGGGCCATGATCAATGGATCATGCTCGAGCAAAGCGGGGTTCAAAATAAAATAGGCATACTTTTGCTCGATTGAGTACTAGAAAAACTACAAATGATCAGAATGATATGGGTTCTGAATTAGAATTTTATTTAGCGTGAGAATACTAACCATCGGAGAATTGTTACGCATGGATCACCCCCGAGCAAGGCGAGGGGGTGATCCAAAAGTAACAATTCTTCACTACTGGTACCGTTTTGTCTCTCTTTACTTGGCAAAAGTGGAAGCAAAGTTGAAGACGCAACATTCTGCCACATTCAACAAAAACACACACTTAACACCTTCATTGTGCAATAAACTCCCTAGTGTTCGCTAGTATTCCACCCGGTCATACACTGACACCTATTCGCGGTTTCTTTTTCAGGCGAAAAAGGGTGCAATACTGACCCGAAGCAAGATGAGCAGACGCGATGTGGAGTTGAAGCTGAAAGCGACCTTGCTGGAGCTCAAGAAGAGCCAAGAGCTTTGTGAAATACTTCTACGAGAGCGAGATGAGTGTGAAGAGGAGATAGAAAAGCAAATTAAGAAAAATTCGGCGCTAAAAGAAGAGCTCAGTGAGTTGGACATCCAATGCCAGGATCTCAGTGCCCAGAGAGATGAACTACAACACCAAGTCGACTCATTTTACAAGTGTCATGATGTCCACCACGTAGCATTGCAACACATAAAATCACTTGAACAACAGCTTGCAGAGGCACACCACGAGCTTCAAGTTTTCAGCGAGCGGGAGGAACAGCGAGACAGTGCTACAACCAGGGCCTTATATAATGAGGTCATAAGCCAAACTGGCATACCAACTATTGACCTAACAGCTTGTGATCTCACGTGTGATAGTCCTAATAGATGGCAATCAGTAACCACTATGAGCTGTAGTAAAAATAAATTAAAGAAATATGTTAAATTGAATAATTATATAAAAAAAAACACAAAAACTAGCTAATAGAAATAAAATATTTTGTAAAAATGTAAATTGTAGCAAGGAACGTGTCGAATTAATTAACGAAATCGATGATTGTAAATTATGTTTGGAAAAAACTACAGAAAAGTACGAATGTGACACTCGGCGACTCCAGTCAGATATGCATATTTTAAACTCATCATTACAAAGTATTACACGTAAATATGAGTCAGCACAATACGAAATTAAGGAACATGTGTCGGCTATGAATAGTTTGTTGGAGACGTGTAAGTATAATTATGACACTTTCATATCTTTGACCGACAATCACATCTGTGATTGTAAACAAGCTCCAGCGGACTGTTCCGTGCCGACCCTGTGTCCCGCCGAGCAGCCGGCCGAACAGCTGATACTGACCCAGGCGCCGCCGTCAGTCGACTTGAGTACTAATAGTGTTATCAATAACGCCACCTTCTCTCGGACAAAGGATAGGTATATAATGTACAGCGATGAACTTGGAAAAAATATGGGTTTACAACTTAGTCAGCGCGTGGGCCAGGCAATATTAAATAACTGTATGCCTGGCGCCACATATTCACAAATATTAAACAAAGTGTTGTCATCGCAGTTTTTAGAACCAACCACCCTAATTATTTTAATTGGTAGAAGGGAAAATGTATCTGAAAAACTAATTACTAAATACTTTTCCAAATTAAATTCTTTACAAAATGTAGATAGAATAATCTTGTTTGCGTTTCCCTTCAGCCAATCTTTGTCACAACATGAAAATCATATAAGACATGATTATAATACATTTATACACACATTGACATGTCGTCATACTGAAAAATTTCATTTCATAGACACCAATATTTGTATTGGAAAATATTTTTATTTGACTAAGGATAGGTATTACCTATCTAGGTTTTATACAAAACAGATAGCACAGTCACTATCTTATTTTATTTTGAACTCAGTCCAGTTTTTGACTAATGAAACGCCTGCTTCTATTGAGCAGTGTAATAATAATGACATGTACTCCTTGGAATCTGTTCCAAGCTCTTTAAATTAACCCATAGGACAACAGAGAGTAACTCTGGCAGTAATATTAATATTTGTATAAATATACCTTCATCTTGCCCATTAAATCCAGTTACTAGTAATGAAAAATGTAAAAGTAAGAATATTTTAAACGTGGTTCATCAAAATATACAGGGCATGTTAAGTAAAGAACTGGAAATTGAGTTATTCATGAACTGTAATAATATTGATATTTTATGTATAACAGAGCACTTTTTAAAGAGTTATCAGTTCATGTTCAACTTTAATAACCACCACGTTGCTAGTTCGTTCAACAGAAAAACAGCTGATCGCGGTGGCTCCTTAATACTTGTAAATAATAGTTTTAAATATAAGGAACGAGTTGGCATAGTGAGCCTGTCTGTTGAGCGTACCATGGAAATAGCCTGTATTGAACTTGAACAACTTATTGTAATGAGCGTATAGAGACCACCAGATTCATCCTTTGATTTATTCGAAAAGAAAATGGATGAAGTGTTGATTAAAATCAGCGATAAAAACATTTTTTTTATAATTTGTGGTGATTTTAATGTTAATCTGTTAGAGGATAATAATATTTGTACTAGATTAAAATCTTTATTTTTATGTCACAACATGAACTATCTGTTTTTGGAGCCTACTAGGATTACTGCAACATCTGCTACCTGCATTGACAATATATTTACTAACATTACGCCCATTTTCAAATCGGTCATCAATAAATTAACCTCTGATCACTCTGGTCAGATAGGTATATTCAATATTAAAATAAAAAGGACCAAAAAGAGGATATTACATGTGTGCCCGTTAGTGACACTCGGCTTGAACACTACAGGAATAATATTTTAGATAAACTATGGGAAATACCATACAGTGACGATCCAAATTTGTTGTACAACTCAGTATTTAACCTTGTCAAAAATGAATATGATACGGTATTTAAATCAAAAACTATAAAAGTTAATAACAAAGCTTTGTTTAGTGATTGGGCGACAGTTGGAATTCCTGTGAATTCTGAGCAGACGAATATTATATGAACTCTATGAAGAGAAATCATATAACAAAAATACGGCCTTTCTAGATTATGTTCGTAGTTATTCAAAAATGTTTAACACGTTCCCTGTCCCCATATAAAATGTAAGAACATACCCGTAAGTCCAAATTATTTCTTGCTATACATCTAGACACAGGTTATATACGTTTCCGAATATGTTGTTACAAATGGAAAAGTCATAGGTTTTCCCGGAAAATCGCGTGTGACTCCGTTTGGAGTCATGGACTTATCAATATAATAATGTGTGTATCCATGCGGAGTCATGGACGTATGGATCTAAAATTCATTGCTTGCAAAGTTTATTTCATATACCCTCACGTTTTTTATCACTTGTTTGAATAAATTGAATAAAGGAGAGATTGCAGCCATGCAAAAGACTGATATCACCGTTCTAAAGTGGCATGATAAACGTGATGTGTTACTTCTTTCTACCTTGAAAGGAAAAGAAATGAAAATGAGTGGAGGGCGTAGACCACAACTCAAACCTGAAATTGTATTAGATAGAGTACAACAAAGGTAAAAAAGGAATTGACGTTTCAGACCAGTTGAGCAGCTACAATAACCCTTCTAGAAAAACCTTGGTATAGTAAAAAAAAATGCTCTAGACATGATATCGATTGCCGTTATAAATTCTTACATTATATACAACGAAGTTAGAAAAAACACTGGTCAAAAAAAGCTAACAGTATTGTCTGCACATGAACAAATAATAAAACATCTTCTTACTATTACAAACGAAAGCAGACCCTCGACTTCTGCAAAAGCATCAGGAAGTAAACACAGTTTCGAAAAACTTGAAAAACCAGAAGGACGATCGTCTTACAAGAAACGCTGTTCTGGTTGCTACAGTAAGCTGATTTCAGAAGGAAAAACATCAAAAACTGCGGGAGCAAAGGCTTCAAAAGTGACAACTTGGTGCCCAAAATGTAAAAAAGCTTTTTGTCGCCCATGTTACAATGTTTTTCATTGATTTATTTCATATTTAATAAAATCTGTCTAGATAAAACTGTTTTAATTTTTACTTCATACAAAAAAATTGGAAAATAAAATACGACGGATTTTTTACCCAATGTGTGCTTCAATTCCTACTTCACACGTCCGTGTAAAAAATTTTAAAGTAACTCACACGTCCAGTAAAATAACCTACATAGATTCTACCTGAAGTATGTGACTCCGTATGGAGTCACAGACGTCTCAGTCAAGACCATTTGCGACTCTTAGCGGAGTCACTGGACTGTTAACGTGTTAAACGCGTTTGTGCCGTAGCTAAATCTAATTTCATTAAAAACAAAATTGAATCTAGTAGCAATGTAATGAAAACGACTTGGCAAATTATAAAAGAGAGACTGGAAAGGCCAAAGCTACACATAATAACTTCAAGCTTAAGATAGATAATCAATTGCTAAGTACAGACCTAGAAGTAGCAAAAGCTTTCGAAAATTTCTTTACGGACATTCCAGTTTCAACAACCAAGTCTGTAAATTCATCTCCCGCTGCTGCTGAATCTATACTTAAACAAAACTTTGAGGAATGTAAAACAGATTTTAAATTTAGGCACGTAAATAACGAAGACATTGTAAAAGCGTTTAAATCCCTGGAAATGAAAAAGACAGCTGACGCCCATGGTCTATCAGTAAAAATTATTAGTTCCATTGTAGATTGTATTACACCTCACCTTTGTTGTATATTTAATCAATGTATAGATAATGGTGTGTTTCCTGACTTGATGAAACTAAGTAAAGTTATACCTTTATCCGCTTGATTGCATTGGGATACAAAAGTATCCAAATATTTTCTGCAGTAGATTGTCTCGGGATACTTTTGTATCCACGACTTATTTCTCCGTAGATTGCCTCTGGATACTTTATGCAACGACTTTCTGCCAGAAACCTTTTATCTCTATTACACCAATGAAATACTTCCTAAGGTGTTCTCACTCACTCCTTCCCAGTGGGATTACCAACATTTAGACATACAATATCACCAACCAATCATAGCGCTAGATCTAGTTTGAATGCAATTTAATTCCGCCGTTCAACAGCCGCGTCAGTGATTTGTGTTTGTTTATTGTGCTGGGATAAATACTAAAAAATGTGAAGTTTTAGCTGATAATTGTTCTGGACTAATTATTTTCGTTGAGATTAGTTCCTTCCACTAATGCTTGATGAAAAGGATTTAGCTAAAAACCCGATTTTATGCCATATTTCTTTTGCTTGTTGTTGTTCTCTTGCAGTTTTTATTCCATGTTGCCAACAGGTAAGTTGGAAATGTTTTGCTTTATTTTAGAGTAAAATAAAGGGTTTTATGTCAATATGAAGTTAATATATTGAAAAACAATTATCTTACACGAGTTATCAGTAAAAATATTAGAGAAATTGTATGAGCAACAGTTTTTTTTTTATCTGTCATATTAATTACGGCGCGCTAGCAAATGTGAGCGAAAGTTTAAATATAAATAAAAAATATATTTTTGTTTGAGATAAGTGAGTTTTTTTTTTCATATGTAATATTAATATAGAATTCTGTTATATACATATAATTAGTAGGTTCACGATTTACTTTTTCAGATAAGAATTTTTATATTGACCCTGGTACATTTTACGCCTGAAGCATATGTTTACAGCTACGAAAGTCGTTAATACAATCAACACTTATTCCAGTAAAATGCCTATTTTATCAGCTGTTGACAATAAATAACTCTCAAGGATAACTCGAGAACTGGAGTCAGAAATAATGTTTATGTGAGGCGGCCCAACGCGATGGGAGCGGTCCGTCGATGGTGGCAAAATAGGTACCATTTTGTTGGCGTGCAAAGGCATATCGACGGGTTTTCTTGCCGCGGCCAGAACAATCAAGCGGTTATTCAAAGCTGGTAGTACATCAGACCCCACCAATTTTAGACCCATATCGATACTACCAACGCTTAGCAAAATATTTGAAAAACTCATACTTAATCAATTGCAAAGTCATTTTTATCTCAATAATTTAATTCATATTGCTCAGTTTGGTTTCACAAAGGGTCGTTCAACAGCCGATGCTGGTGTTGAACTAATCGACAATATTTTTGATACCTGGGAAGACGCAATGGATGCAATAGGTGTCTTCTGCGATCTATCCAAGGCTTTTGATTGCGTCAATCATGACACTCTTGTCAGGAAGTTACGCCATTATGGTGTAAAAGATCAGGCACTTGGCCTTCTGGAGTCATATCTAACAGATAGGGTTCAGATGGTCGATGTTAATGAGAAAAGATCACCTGGGTCTTCAATAAGTATGGGCGTACCGCAAGGTTCAATTCTTGGTCCTTTCTTGTTTTTAGTATATATTAATGATTTACCTTACCTTGTTAAAGCAAAACATGGGTTAGTATTGTTTGCCGATCTTTGATATTTAAAATCAAATTATGACGAGGTAAACAATGCTATCTCTAGTATAGTGAACTGGTTTACTGTTAACAATTTATTACTTAATGAAAAGAAAACTAAATGTATTAAATTCGTGTTACCCAATGTGAACCCGGTAACTACAGACATATTTATAAAAGGACAGAGATTGGACCTTGTGCAGTCGACTGTCTTTTTGGGCATTACTTTAGACGCCAAACTACAATGGGATCCTCATATAAATAAATTGTCGAACAGACTGAGTTCAGCAGCGTTCGCAGTTAAAAAAATTAGAGCTCTTACCGACGTAGACACCGCTAGAGTAGTCTACTTTAGTTACTTTCATAGTCTAATGACCTATGGTATTTTATTGTGGGGTCACGCTGCGAATGCTAATAGTATATTTATTCTGCAGAAACGGGCTGTTCGTGCAATTTATAGATTAGGGCCTAGAATGTCACTGAGGGAAAAGTTTAAAGAAATCAATATTCTGACATTTGTGTCTCAATATATCTATGACAATCTTGTGTATGTAAAAAGAAATATAACTAATTTTCAGAAGTACAGTGATATACACAATTTTAATACTAGAAATAAAGACAAGTTGGTTGCTTATGTAAGCCGACTACATAAAATTAGTAATTCTTTTAAAGGCAATTGTATACGCTATTACAATAAGGTCCCTACTGATATTAAAAACTTACCTTTAGACAAGTTTAAAATAATAATAAAACAGAAATTGTATAAAAAAGGTTACTATAGGATATCTGATTACTTAGAGGACAGATGTCCATGGGAATAGATTGTTTGAGTAACAGGCTGTTTCGATATATAATTAGCATTCATTTTGTAATTTGACAATATTTTATTTAAAAAAGGAAACGAAAAAGATGCGACGACTGTGGAGTTTCTTCGGTGAGCTCTTCTCCACAGATTCCCCCATTGTGTTAGTGAACTCACCCAAAAAAATGTAATGACGGATCTAAGTGATGTAACAACATCCTATGGAAATAAATGATTTTTGATTTGATTTTTGATTTGATTTGATTTTTGACAGGAGATTTAAATATCAATATTCTGAAAAATAACATAAACACCACAAAACTGTATGACATAATGAATACGCATAATCTTAAGGTACTGATTAAGACACCAACAAGAGAAAAAGACTGTCTTGATCATATTTACAGCAATATTAAGGATGCACAAGGAACGACACTACCTCTCGAATTATCAGATCACGACTCTCCGCAAATGGTGAGCTTTCCAATAAAATCAAAAGACTACGCGATTAAGACATGGCACATTGTGAAAAGAGACTACAGTGATGACAACATAAGAAAGTTTTGTAGCGCTCTACAAAACATTACCTTCAGTGAAGTATATGAGCAAACAGATGCAAATACTGCATTTGATAAATTCCACGAAATTTTCACTATGTTCTATGAACTATGCTTCCCGAAAATAGAACGCAAGATAAATGCAATATCAAAAAGAGCATGGGTAACAAAGGGGTAAAATATATGTTGCAAAACGAAAAGATCTCTGCGCTATAATTTTTATGTTAACAAAACAGAAGCAAATAAACTGCAATATAGAAACTACACGAAACTACTAAAAAAAATGCATCTCACAATCGCAAAGGAACCAAAATAGTAAAATGGTTTTGGAGAGTAAAAACATTTGCAGAGCTTCTTGGAAAATAATAAAAGAAGTTGGCCAAAATAAAACAGAATATAAAAACATAAATGCTATCAAAGACGACAATGATCATTTATTAATAAATCCTCTTGACATAGCCAATACATTTAATGATTATTTAATAAATTTGACAAACAAAAATAATTCTGAACTAAATAAAATTTATTTACATAAACGCAATTGTACAGGAACTAGTTTTTTCATCACTCCCGTAAGGGAACAAGACATAAAGAAAATTATAATGGGTCTAAAAAATAATGAAGCAACAGGGTACGATGACATAAAAACAGATGTTATCAAGACATGTAGCAATTCACTATGTGCAATTTTATGCCATTTAATAAATATCTCGTTTGAGGAAGGACGATTTACTAAAAAACTAAAACTTTCGATTGTGAAACCGCTGTATAAGAAAGGGAATGCAGAAGAAGCCAGAAACTATCGAACAGTTACACTGATACCAATATTCTCGAAAATATTTGAAAAAGCTATGAAATTTAGGCTTAATGACTACTTTGAGAAACATAAAATAATTACAAGGGAACAATACGGTTTCCAAAAGGATAAATCTACAATTCTAGCAGCATTCAATCTTGTATCTAGTGTGGCGAAGGGCTTCGATATTAAATACTATATATCTGTTTTATTTTTCGACATGACGAAAGCTTTTGATTTTGTCTCGCATGATATTGTTAGATAAACTAGAACAATATGGCGTAAGGGGACCACCCCTACAATGGATACAGACCTATATTCGTGATAGGAAACAAAGTGTGCACATAAATAGATTAAATAGCAATAACAAGGAAATTAAATATGAGTCTGAATATAAATATAATAATTTTGGTGTACCTCAAGGAAGTGTTTTTGGCCCACTTATGTTCTTAATATATATAAATGACATACCAAAAGTGACATTACACCAATCCATCTTATTCGCGGACGACATTTCGATTATAGTAAGCAATAATAATAATGACATTCTATTTAACAAATCAAATTATAATAATGGTAATAAGGATAATAAACTAATTGATAAACACAGAAATTACATACATAAAACAATAGGGTTAGTAGACGATTGGTTAAATAATAATAATCTAAAAATTAATGTGACTAAGACAAAGTTAATGAATTTCAACAATGTCAGTGATATCACTATAAACTTTAATAGCCAAATAATAAAATGTGAAAATAGTGTGACATTTCTCGGTATTGTAATTGACAAAGACCTTAACTGGAAACTGCAAATTGACAAGGTTTGCAATAAAATAAGTAGATTTGTATTTGCACTCTCAAAGCTGAGAAAAACTACCACCCTCCAAACAACACTTGCTGCCTACCACGGATACGTGGAATCCGTGTTAAGGTACGGCATCATCTTATGGGGAAATAGTACAGATGTCAAAAGAGAGTTTGTTTTACAAAAAAAATGCGTTAGGGCAATCTTAGGAGTAAAACCCCAAGGATCATGTAAAACGCTGTTCAAAAAACTAAACGTTTTAACTTTACCGTGTCTCTATATATTAGAAGTAGCAAAATTTGTGAAACAGAACATGAATATGTTCACGACTGCTAAAGAACAGTTTCCAAGGAATACTAGAAATCCGGATAATCTATCCGGATTTCTAGTACTGGAACATAAGCCACGAACAACGCTTTACCAAAAGAATTGTTATGCAATGAGCGTAAAAATATACAACAAATTGCCCACCGACATAAAAAGTCTCCCTTTCATAATTTTTAAAAGAAAGTTATTTCTATGGCTTCAACAGCATAATTTTTATGCACTTTCAGAGTTTTTGCACTAATTTATAAGTCTTAATATTAAATTGTTTGTAATGCTTGATAGGTCCTATACACAAATCGAAATATACTACTATTTGCATGCTGTATAAATATAGCTGAATAAGGAACTTCTAATATTATTAACATCTGATATGTCTACCTAATTTCATAAGCAAATAAAAGAATCTTGAATCTTGAATCTTGAATCTCATCAAACAAATATTTGCCCCCACCGGGACTCGAACCCGGGACCTTTGGTTTCGTGGGCAGGGTCACTGCCGACTCGGCCATTCGGGTCGTCATGTCGTCAAAGTAAAAGAATATAATTTAAAAAAATGCAAAATCTTTATTAAAATCAATAGAGGATGTCACAACACCAGCTATCATTCATAGCCGAAAATACGAAAAAAAGGCACTCAATATGATTATGGAAAGGACGGGACTTGTAATTTTAAAATGTGGCATTGTCGTTGATGAGGAATTGCAATTCCTAGCCACTACGCCTGACGGTTCAATTGGAGAGGGCAGCGTGATCGAGGTCAAGGGCCCTTTTACTGCAGCTGAAAGGGGAAATAAACCCAGAAACTGTTCCATACATTGAGTTGTGTGAAGAGAGTGGGCATTGGCAACTTAAGCGTAACCACGATTATTTCTACCAGATACAAGGCCAATTGTATTGCACAAAAAGAGCATTAAGCTATTTTACAATATACACCCATGTGGACTTTTATGTGATAAAAGTGAAAAAAGATGAGGTTTTTATAAAGCACATGATTGAGAAACTTTCAAACTTTTATGACAATCATTATAAGGAACTATTTCTACGTTTTTTTTTTTTTTTTTTTTAATTTATTTATCAAATTACAGAGTTTTAAATACTTATCTAACTTAATGCACTACTTAAACCACTAAGGTTTGTATGTAGCACAAAATTAGTCTAGTGTATTATGTAGGTGGGTCGATAAAAACAATATATATAAGCATGAAGTCAGTTGCTGGCTAAAAGGCAAAATACAGTTTGTGTACGACTATGGAAGTAATGATATAAAGTGTGATTTTAATTTGTGATTGATATTTTTGGGATGGATTGATGATTTGAGTTCCGGACAGAGACCGTTAAGAAGACGAGGAATTAGATAGCTAATTCGACGTTTCCCGTAAAAGTTATTTGCTCCTAAAGTCATCAGCTTTTTTTTCGTGCAGCTTCTGGTGCCGATTTTATGTGATAACGGTTTTTGGACGGATAAATTGAAGAATTGTTCTTTTAGTAGTGTGTATTCTACTTTGGTGTGTACTGGTAGTGTTTTACAGTATTTGAACAGTATGAGCTTATCATTGGAGTACTGGAGTCTGATTTTTGGAGGTACTATATTTTTTAGAATTTTAATTTGTAGACGTAGTATGCAGTCTAGGGAAGTTTTATGCGTGAGTCCGTAGCTACTGAGCCCATAGGAAATTACGGAGTCTGCCAAAGCATTGTACAGCATTAACCTGATGTTAAAGGGCAGGCGATTTTTTATTATGTGCATGTTAGCCAGAAAAGCTCGAAGCTTTGTACACACCCGTTCTATATGACTATTCCAGTTAAACTTGTGATCTATTACCAGACCCAGGTAGACGTGCGAGTTGACGAGTTCTATATTGGGGCAGTGGCAAGATTTTGTAATATTTTGGTCATGCATACAAGTATGACTGTGTGATATGAGAGGTGTTTCGAGATTGCTTTTCATGTATGGTGATTTAATGAGTATGAGTTTTGTTTTATTGCTGTTTAAAACTAAGCCCGAGTCATGACACCATTGCTTGAGCTTGTCGAAGTCAGCTTGAAGCATACACATCGCGGAGTTAACATCGTCACTGGCAATAATAAAGCATGTGTCATCAGCAAACTGATAAGCTGTGCAGGAGTCAAGGCATGTGCACATATCATTCACATAGGTGAGAAAATGCAAGGGCCCGAGCACCGAGCCCTGGGCGGTTCCTACTGCGGCTGGCCTTTGGTCACTGAGGCTATCATCTATCTTGACACAAGAGGATCTGTTACGGAGATAGCTTTCACACCAGCGTAGTAAGGGTCCCCTGATGCCATTTGCGTCCAACTTACCAATTAGCTTTTTGTGATCAAGAGTATCAAATGCTCTGGAAAAGTCTATAAACAGGGCCAGGACTTGTTTTTTGTTATTTAGGTATGTATTAATATCATCCGTGAATTTGGAAAGTAACATAGTTGTATTTTTTTTGGGCTGAAAGCCAAATTGGCTTTTAGATATAATATTATTTTTTTGGTAGAACGAGTGGATTTGATCACAAACAAATTTTTCTATTATTTTGTCTATTGATGACAGCAATGTGATAGGCCGATAGTCTGAAGCATTTTCGCGCTTTCCCTTTTTAAAAACTGGTCGTATGCATCCTATCTTGAGCCCATCAGGATATTGCCCTGTTTTAATAGCGGTGTTAATAAGATTACATATAGCTGAGGCAATATTATTAGTAACTTTTTTTATGTCAATAACCCTGACTCCGTCAAGCCCCGGGGCTTTGTGATCATTCAATTGTTTGATAACCTTCGATATTTTGTCTGGTGTAGCTTTTTGGTAATATATACTTACACTAGACGTCCTATTGCGCTGTGCATCGCTTAGATTTATATTGCAGTTGGGTAGTATGTTCTGCACAGATTCATCAAAGGTATCAGCAAAAATGTTGGCTATCTCTTTAGAAGTAATATTTTGCGAGCTAAATGCGTTAAGAATGGCTTGGTCAATGGGGTTTGAAGTTCTACCACACATACTATTAAGAATTTGCCACATTTTCCTAGAATTTGAGAAATTATTTTCTATTTGTTTTTTATAGTATGTATTTCTACTGTGTTCTATAACTTTATGTGTTTTATTTCGTATTGTGTTGTAAGCTAATCTTTTTTCTACATTACTAGTATCTTTTTTCCATATATTAAATGCTAAATCTCGTTTTTCACACAATGTTATAATGTTACTAGTGATCCAAGGTTCACAAAACCGTTTTTTTGGTAAATTATGTGTTATTGTTTTAGCCACGTTTAACGCTCTGGTGAAGTTTGTTATTAGAAATTTGTAAATATCGTCCGGATCTTTCATATCATCAGTGGAATCCCAGTTTATTTTGTGTAACTCGTTCAACATAATATCACCTCGGTGCATAGTCGATTTTTGTTTGTTTCTACGAGCAGCCTGTATGTGACTCGATGAGCCAGCAACCGGTCTTGCGCACGCGGCGATGGTCACTACGCGATGGTCCGCCAGTACTGTATCAATAGCGGCCGAGTATTGGTCTAATGTGGGGAGGCGGGCAAAAATATGATCAATGCACGACTTGGATACTTTGTTTTTTCTCATTTCTATGCGTGTATAGTCGGAGACTCCACACATCAAACCGAACCCGGACAACATGTCTAGATAATAATCCCTATGCTTTGATATGGTCTTTAGATCTATATTTGTATCGCCTATGATCAGAATACAATCATCTTTACAATCGCTCATAATCAAGTGTTCAAGTTCCGTGATAAATAATTGTTTACTGAGTGATGGTGGTCTGTATATCGCACATACAGAGATAGCACAGTACGGGGTTTTTAGAGTACCTGTTATATTTTCGAAGTAATGTGTCTTAGTTTGTTTACGGGTGAATTTGAGACAGTTTTTAACATAAATAATAATACCGCCACCCTTACAATGATTACGTAGTTGTGTGTATATGTTAAATCCAGGGATGTTGAACAGATTAGATATGCCTTCTGAAATATTAACTTCTGTGACCACAACAACATCGAGTGGAGGCTTACACGAGTCGATGATTTGTATTAATTTAGGAAAATTTAATATCATTGAGCGAATGTTAACATGCAGACAAAATAAATGAATGTTTGATAATGAAGTGGTTGGTATTTTTTCCAGGTACGACTTTATATTTATACAATCAAAGATTTCGTTGATATTAGAATTAGAAGCCATAAGTATGGAATGATAGGTTTTATGTTTATGTGAGTAAGTATACTTAGTTATAGATGTCAATAGAATTACACAACTAGCTTTTCAATGTCGGTTGGCGATCGAATTGCGTAGATTTTACTTTTGTCGGTCTTCCGGCAGAGTATTTTGCCGTCTTTGCACCAAATGAACCGAAAGGTACCTCCGAGCTGTTGCCTTGTATTATACAGCAGTGTCTTCGTGTGTATGGTGAGAGCTTCTCGAATGTACACTGGATTCGCAGAAGCAGGGTTATCACGCGGCGACGCCGATGAGCTCTGGATGTCTTTCAGGTCTCTCACGGTCAATTTGTCTCTTTTTGCAGCTGATATCCACTGTTCTCGAGCTTCCGGTGACTTCATCTCTATATAAATCTGACCTGGTTTTTCCTTACGCCCTGGTAGGCGTTTTATGGTCTTCGCATCCGTTGCGTTGACATTCAGCTTGGTGGCCACTGTCTTGACTACATCTGCTACATCTTCCTCAGGTTCCTTTGGTATACCCCAGATTTCAAGGTCATTAGCCAGCAGTCTTTGATCAGATTCTTGAAGTCGCTGTTCCAGAACTGCAATTCTGAGTTCAAGACTCTTGTTCTGGTTGATCAGTGCTTGGTTTTTATTTTCCATGATATTAAACTTAGCTTCCTGCTGGTCGACCTTCCCTTCAATTTCTACAATGAGATCGCCGTTGTAGGTCAGCGAGTGCTGGAAGGCATCAAGTTGTTCCTTTATAGTCTTCTTCATTTCAATGCTGATGTCCTGTAGGAGTTTCTTGACATCGATAGTCACTGCTTTCGGGTCGGCATCACGAGTAGGCTCATCCTCGTTGTCGGAGTCATCGCCCGGGACAAAGAAGGAGGAGCGTCGCGAGGAGCTCAAGCACACCTCACAACACCACTCTAGGTTGGGCGCGGCGCGTAACGATGAGATTTGCTTGTTAGATATTTTGGCACAATCTGGGGAAGCATGAACCACTACCGAACATCGACTACACTCAAGTCCAGGGGACTTTTTTGTTATATTTTTCTTGCACGTATTGCATTTCTGTAACACCATAGCGAATTAGAGGGTAGATAAACGAAACTGGTATTTATTTAACGACACTTCTGTATTTGTCGGCGTTGGAACGGAGACTGAATATTTATACGATGTAAAGATATAAATGTAAAATAAAAGATTGTGGTTTGTCAATATGATTTTTTATTCATTATATTTGATCTAAAATTTACTAACATTGCTACAACAAATGTGATATCTCTAGATAATAATGTTTCAGTGTGATTCATGGGTTTGTCTAATTTTAAAGTTTGTATGTTTTTAACATGTCAATTATTCTTTCTACACGCACTCTTTTTCTTGCAATATTTCTGTCTCTTGTTAGAGTATTGGGATTTATTTGATCACCTTTTTTAAAGAAAGTAGGTATGTTGATCTTTACTCCGTATGACATAAAAATATCTTGAAAATTTAGTCCCTTGTCTACCATGATTTCATCATTATAGTCATATCTATTGAGGATAGCGCTTCTTTCAATAATTTGTCTGTCAGATGCCGAACCACCGTAACAAGGCGAAATATATGTGATTAAACCACTTGGGGCCATACCAACAAGAAATTTTATAGTGTTTCTATTTTTGTATGTGGAAAATGTAACTTGTTGAGCGCTTGGCAAATGAGGTTTTCTAATAAGGCACTCTGTGGCATCAATTATGTTCGGTTGGTTCCAAGACATATATATATATATATATATAACTTGTAGTAGTACGTATTCTCCGCCGAATGTCACGATTTTTAAAGCGCAGCTAAGTTAAGAAAAAAAAAAACCTTATTCTGCAATCGGACCGCGCTCACTCTGCAACCGGACCGCGCTCGCTCCTGTCAATCATATACGTTTTCGTGCCGAACGCCACAAGATCGTTATTTTCTTTCCACGAAATAAAATTTTGAAAACTAAGTGTTATTTCCCAACTAAGTACAATGGGGAAAAGAAAGAAAATGACAGTGATGCTAGAATCATGAAAAAACTAAAAAGATTAGAAAGGAAGGAAGGTCGAGTCCAGCTCCAGCAACGAACAACTTCCAGCCCCGCCGTGACTCCACATACTGGCCGGGTTGGTTTTGATATCGATTAAGTTTAATTTGGATAAAATTAGATGCTTAATGGACAGCTGGCACTCGCTTTTCATACCAAAGTGATTTTCTTTTTGTGAGAAAATGCATAGTTTTTCTGGAAATTCAAATGGAAAATTGGTGAACGGAACGCATTTTGCTACGAAAATCGGCCAAACGAAACGCAAAAGTATCATTCACAGACAAAATTAGTACAATTCACAGACAAAATTATGACGTTTTGTCTGTGGTATTGACATTTATGTTCGTCTGTGGTCGAAAAATGATGCATCTTCACTCCGTTTCTCTCGTAGCTACGCGAATGAACTTTTTCTTGTTATTCTTGTTATTTACGACGACTTCGGCTATCCCTTTGGAGGCGACCCCATGTAGCTTCACTAAACTGAAATGTTTTCTTTAGGTCACTTTCTGTGTAAATACTAAAGATAAGTTGTGTTAGGTCACAACGTTATGAACGACCCGGAGCCGACCGAGGCGAAGCGGAGCGGAGCGAGGCGACCCCATCTAGTTACACTAAACCGAAATGTTTGCTTTAGGTCACTTTCTGTGCAAATACTAAAGGATACTTGAAGGTCCCCCCCCACCCGCCCTAAACTTAATCAATTCAAAAATTTACCCCATTTTGCTACCTTGTTTTTTCTTTTTAGGTTATAAACACGTGTGCTAAGATGAATTGAAACTATCAACAAGTAAATATAGGTATACCTTTCCTGAGGATTAACTCTACTGGGAGTGAATTTTTTGTCACATCACAAGTGGGTCTTCCCTTGAAATACAGAATACTGCAAAAAAAAAAAAAAACAACCCAGTTGGGCCTATCTTGCGAATTTACTCTTGGAATTTCGTATTCCTTGTGGTACCTTCCCTGATAACAAATATAATGGTACTAAATTACTTGTGAATATACCCTTACAGTTGGTTTAATACCACTTTTGCGGTTATTCTTATATCCTTGATATTCATCACTCATCAAAAATAAATCCATACGGTCTTGCACTTGGCAATACCATGGAAATCCCTACAGCAGACTGAACTATAAATAAATCTGCTATAATTTGCTGAAGTCAGTACACTAATATTTCAGAAACCAATACACAAGACGACTTCATCGTAGATGAGGAGACGCTCCTCATTCTTGGTGACAAACCACCACCATCCGAGGAGACATATGATGAGCCCATTCTCGAGGAAATTGCCAAGAGATGGCAACATGTGGTTTCTGAGGGTCTAAAAAAAGAAGCTAAATAAGAGCTCCAGAGGGCACTCCCAGAAAATTGCAAATTCCTGGAGGCACCAGGAATGATAAATGAGGAAGATTAACCCAGAGTTGAAGACTGCCATTCCAGAGTCAGTTTTTAAACGAGATTGCGCGTTAAAGGCCAGAAGCAATCAATTGGAAAAGCCAACAGCCTGTATTGCAGTAGCCCTTCACCAGTTTGTATAGGATAATAACTCAAATAAGTTAACCACAAAACTGGTCAGTGAAGCAGGTCATCTAATGAGCGAACTCATACACTCACAAACTATGTCAAGAAGATCCCTAATACTATACTCCCTCAGTAAAGATACTAAGGAAATTATTAAGGAAGTAAAACAAGAGAAATATTTATTCGGCAGCAATCTCCAAGAGACTATGAAAACCACCAAGGTGGTACAAAAGACTGGTTCAGAGATGCAACAAGCTAGAAAGACCCAGCCTGCTGGTAGTTCTAGTACACCAAGAGCCCACTCTGGTACACCACAAACTTTAAACTACAGGGGCCTACCTCGCAAGCCAGGAATCACGAGTGTGGGCAGAGCCCGCACCTTCAAACCATACCAACCAAACCAGGCCTTACCAACCCCAACAGCCATATCAATACCAACAACAGCCTCGACAACATCCCTACCAGCGTCCTCCTGCTCAACGAGTCAACCCGACAAGGAAGTAAACAAGGTATCTTGACATAAGACATAAGACATAAGACGTTTATTCGTAATAGGTTAGTATTACATGTCATTTGGTATTAATATCAATACAAAAATAGCAAAAATAAGTCTTAAGTAATCTTGTACATCATACATTGTGTCATGGTCATCAAAAATATAAAAAATATGTAGTTCAAATGTCAAGTAAGGCTACAACCTGTAGAGGGGGCTGTACCTAATTATAAATAAATTTTACCTAGATCGTGAGTGCGTTACGAATTCCTCGTTGCTGTAGGGCGTCAGCTCAATAAGCCACCGCTTTAGTCTGGCTTTAAATGCCCCGGTACTTGGAGCGGATGTGATGTGCCCCGGCAATTTGTTGTAAATCGACGGACCCATCGCATGTGTCGATTTACATGTTTTCGTCAGACGGCGGGAGATTGTGACCAAATTATTGGCGTTGCGTGTTGCGTACCTATGGACATCTTTATGGGCGCGATAGGCGTCTATGTTTTGGTAAGCATACACAGCCACCTGGAATATTACCACAGCCGGTAAAGTCAAGATATGGAGCGATTTGAACAGCGGCCTCGCGGGTGTGTCCAGGGGCACTCGCGCGATGGCTCTTACTGCTCTCTTCTGCATCCTGAATGCGCGCTCCCAATCAGTTGCGCGCCCCCAAAGCTCTGCGCCATATTGGAGCAGAGAGTGTACGGTCGCGAAGTAGCAAGACCGAACAACCTCCTCTGGGACAATCCACGAAAGGCGAGGAAGCGCGAAACACGCACTTGCCAACTTTCGACACAACCTGTCAATGTGCGCCTCCCAGGTCAATCCCCTGTCCAATTGAAACCCGAAAAATCCCGCGACATCTATTTGTTCTATAGGAACCCCGTTAACCTGAACCGACATTCTTCGTGGGGGGTTTCCTTCCAGCTGAAAGTGCATGAATTGGGTTTTCTTAATGTTTAGGATAAGGCCATTTCGAGAGAACCATTCGGAGAGTTTAGCGACAGTGATATTAAGTTTCTGTTCCAGCATGACCAGGTCTGGTGCATATACTATTCCAGCTACATCATCAGCGTACATTAATACGTCGGCAGTATCTATGTTTTGTGGGAGATCGTTGAGAAGCAGAGAGAACATGATGTTCTGGTAGACTTGCTCTATTCTATGACAAGTGGCGTTTGTTAACAAATGACCCTATAATCTTGTCATAGATTCAAGGCTATGACATTCCATTGTCTGTTACACCCTCATATGTGACTTACCACCTTACCAGTCTGAGAACATAAATTCTTCAGCTAAGGAACATAAACTGCTAGAAAAGGCCATTTTAGACATATTGGATTATTAGAGCTATTGAAAGGTGTAAACCAAGTAAGCATCAGTTTTTGTCATAAATTTTTCTTGAACCAAAACCTAATGTAGATAATAGATTTATCCTCAATTTAAAACAATTAAACAAATATGTTACCACACATCATTTTAAACTTGAAGATATTAGAACAGCCACTAAACTTGTTACCCCTGGATGTTATTTTGGGAAAATAGACCTAAAGGACGCTTACTTTTCTGTAAATATAAAATAAACATCAAGACATCTCCTACGTTTCCAGTGGCAAAAACAATATTATGAATTCAGAGTACTACCGTTTGGACTAAGCTCAGCACCATTTGGCTTTACTAAATTGATGAAGCCTGCGATCTAAATAACAGGATAGAGAGAGTTGACATTAATGGAAAACGATCTCCAGGGTCTGTTGTTTCTATGGGTGTACCGCAGGGTTCCATACTCGGGCCATTCCTGTTTTTGGTTTATATTAATGACCTGCGACATCTTGTCAGAGAAAATCATGAGATTGTACTGTTTGCAGATGACACTTCACATTGTTTAAAATGAAACGACGCAGTTTGAACTTTGACGATGTGAATAATGTAATCTCAATGGTAGTCAATTCGTTTGGTGCTAATAATCTTTTACTGAACAATAACAAAACTAAATGTATTCGGTTTATACTCCCCAATGTTAAACAAGTCTCGGCTAATGTTAATGTTAAAGGTGAAAATTTAGAAATTGTAGATAGCACGGTATTCCTAGGCATCACCTTAGATAATAAGATTCAGTGGGGCCCACACATAGATAAGCTATCAAAAAAACACAGTTCCGCAGTTTATGCAGTTAAAAAAATCCGTCTTTTTACGGACGTGGAAAAAGCTAGACAAGTTTACTTCAGCTACTTCCATAGCATTATGTCTTACGGCATACTGCTGTGGGGGAACGCTGCAGACATTAACATAATATTTGTGCTGCAAAAGTGGGCTGTTCGTGCAATCTACAATGTGGGTCCCAGAGAGTCACTGCGTTGTAAAATTAAGGAAATTAACATTATGACAGTGCCGTGTCAGTATATTTTTGAAAAACTAATGTACGTCCACAAAAATATTGATAAATTTCCTAAGAATAGCGACAGGCACAATGTCAACACTAGAAATAGGAATAAACTAGCTATACCTCCTACTAGGCTCCATAAGGTTAATGTATCTTTTAAAGGGCAATGTATTCGCTTTTACAACAAAATACCAACTGAGTTAAAAGAATTGTCTGTAAATAAATTTAAAAATGTTGTTTAAAATCACTTATGTAAAAAAGGTTACTACAAAATATCAGGTTCTGCAGAAGACAAGAAAGCTTGGGAAGGTGTTTGCTCCAATTCTGTAAAAAAATAACGTATAAAGCTGGAGGTTTCTAGTCGCCTCTTTGCCTCCAGCATCTAAAACATTGAGGTGACGGAATTCAAATTGAGTTCTATATTTCCCTGTACCTTATACATGTGTTAGTTTAAGATTTGACATTCTCCAAATGTTACCTATGTGTTTCTTATGAAAATAAACTCATTTTGAATTTTGATGGAATACTTGCGCTCCGTTATTCAGCCCGGCGAGCATGAGCATGAGGTATCTCATACCCTGGTAGGATTAAAAAGTTTTGGTATTTTTTACAAGCATTTATTTAGTTTCACCTGTCCCGTTGTCTGTCTGTCTGTAATCAAATCTTGTGAGTTAAATTTGATCCACTTCCCGGTTTAGGATTGAGATGAAATTTTGCATGCATGTATAAATCGGATGACAATGCAATATTATTATGACATAGAGCTGATCTGATGATGGAGCTGGAAGGTAGCCATAGGAACTCAGTCATTAAACGAAGCAACCTCATCGAATTTGGGCTCGTTTAATTCATCTTGACGAGTACTTTGACACTAGATGGTAACCAGGGTCTGATGATGGAGCTGGAAGGTGGCCCATAGGAACTCCATAATTAAACGACGCAACCCCATCGAGTTTGGGCTCGTTTAATTTGTCTTGACGAGTACTTTGACACTAGATGGTAATCAGGGTCTGATGATGGAGCTGGAAGGTGGCCCATAGTAACTACATAATTAAACGACGCAACCCCATCGAGTTTGGGCTCGTTTAATTTGTCTTGACGAGTAATTTGACACTAGATGGTAACCAGGGTCTGATGTTGGAGCTGGAAGGTGGCCCATCGGAACTCCATGATTAAGCGAAGCAACCCCATCGAGTTTAGGCTAGTTTAATTTGTTTTGACGAGTACTTTGATACTAGATGTCCGACCCCAAAGCCTAGTTAAGTCTTTAGCAGGTCTTCAAATAGAAGAAATCGACTGCTCGAAGTTAACTTCGAAGAAACCTTGTAATGTTGATGCATTAAAAGAAATGGATAGAATGAGAAACGTTACAAATAAATAACTGGTGATTACATAACTAATTTAAACATTATTTTACCTTACTACAAATATGTAAAAAAAAAAAATACATATATCAATAAATAGAATACATAAACTTTAAGTGCTCAAAGCAGCACATATTATGTGAACGTACTACGGACTAGTCTTAGTAAATCTCGATTTAAAAATACTAAAAAGTTAAAAATAAAAATAAAGAAAAAAATCTTTTTTAAAAACAAGCTTTTATTAAAAATTAACTAAAAAGTTTAAAATAAATTAATTCCAACAACAAATACATATATCACTTTATAAGTTCATTGTAACCTTTAACGATAATTAATCTTCTTCGTCTACGACAAAATAATTACATATCGTACATAATTATATATTTTACCCGTCTAGAGATGGTACGAAGTGGTACAAGAATTCTCAGCGACCAAACGTGAGGCTTCGTTCAGTAAACAAGTAACTGAGTAGGTTGGAGTAAAAAACATTGCAAGGGTAGCTGCTACAGAATACAAATGTTGGAATATTTTTGTCACTTCAGACATGCTTGAAGAAATCTTGAACCATACTAATTCGGAAATTCGCCAAAGTCAAAGTAAAAGTGCCGCTAATAATGAGAGTGGTAATACTTCTTCTTACATGAAAGAAACCACTTTATCGGAGTTGAAAGCATGCATTGGCTTACTGTACTTATGGTCTCACCAAATTTAATCGATAGAGTTTGAAAGATCTTTGGCGAACTGATGGAAATGGCGTTGATATATTTCGTACCATGATGTCACTGCAGAGATTCCAGTTTCTTCAAAATAAATTTGACGACAAATCTACGAAAGAGGAGCGTAAAAAGTCTGATAACATGGCGGCCTTCAGAAACATTTTTGACCAGTTTGTTCAATGCCTTCAGAATGCGTACACTCCGAGTGAGTTTCTTACTTTTGACGAGATGTTACTATCATTTAGAGGCCGATGCCTATTCCGCGTCTACATTCCAAATAAACCAGCTAAGTATGGGTTAAAAATTATGGCTCTTGTCGATGCTAAAAGCTTTTATGTCTTGAATTTGGAAGTATATGCAGGAAAGCAACAGTCGGGACCATTTGCAGTCAGTAATAAACCCTTTGAAGTAGTGGAGAGACTCATTCAACCAGTTTCACGCTCGCACCGCAACGTGACATTTGACAATTGGTTCACGGGATATGAACTAATGCTGCATCTACTAAATGAACATCGCCTTACGTCTGTTGGAACTGTATGGAAGAATTAAGAGACAGCTTCCTGAATCTTTCATCAGAACTGGGAGACAACCTAACAGTTCACTCTTTGGGTTTCAAAAAGAACATCACACTTGTTTTCTACGCACCAAGGAAGAACAAGGTGGTTGTTGTTATGTCCACCATGCACCATGATAATTCGATAAATGAATCTACTGGAGAAAAACAAAAACCTGATATGATAACATTTTATAACTCAACCAAAGCTGGTGTTGATGTGGTTAATGAGCTGAGTGCCAGTTACAATGTTTCTCGCAACAGTAAAAGATGGCCTATGACTTTATTCTATGGTGTCTTGAACATGGCAGCTATCAATGCTTGCATTATTTATCGTGCAAATAAGTGACCAAGAGAACAGACTTCATTCGTAATTTGGGCTTGTCAATGATTTATGAACACTTAAATTTAAGAAAATCGAAAAAAAAAACCAAGCTACATCCGCCAGCGAATCGAAAAACAACTTGGGGAGCCTTCACCTAGATATGTGAACGTACCTGGACGGTATGTCAGATGCCAGGACTGTCCATACAAGAAGGATAGAAAAACCAAACATTACTGCAATGCATGTGGCAAGCCCATATGTTTGGTGCATGCAAAATTTATGTGCCAAAATTGTACTGGTCTCGATGGCAGTGATTAATCATATTTTCAATTAAAAAAAAATATAATTAAGTTTTTTTTTAAGAAGAGGGTTTCATTATCTTTCAGTTTTAATTAGATTTATAGTCCAAAGAATATTTTTTTTGTTATAATTGTTCATTTTTGTAAACGTCTAAAGTTTTGTTCCTATTACTTCATAGTATAAGAAAAACATGAATAAATAAAAATAGTTTCAAAAATAAAACGTCTCTTTGATTTAATTCTATTAAGTAATTCATTATTTAACAATATACAATCGAAAAAATAAATTAAATTAAAAGCAACTATATTATGGTACATTACATTTTGGGTAATTCATACCCTGCCACATGCTTGATGTTATTTTTTTCCACCTCATGCTCGCCGGGTTAGATGATATTCTTATAATATCAGAAAGCGATACTAACTCAAATGAGGATATAGATACCACCTTAAAATTACTTACCTCCCTAGGATTTATCATAAATTATGAAAAAAATAATCTTGAGCCTTCACAATCTTGTCAATTCCTGGGCTTTATTCTTAACTCAACAAAAATGACCATAGAACTCCCAAAGGAAAAACGTAAAAAAAACAAAAATGAATGAATACGCTTCTCGTTATTAAAGAAGTGAAAGATAGAGTGCTTTGCTAAACTTTTGGGTCTATTAACTTCAGCTTGTCCGGCAATTAAATATGGGTGGTTGTATACTAAAGACTTTGAAAGAACCAAATATCTGAACCTTACTAACAATGATGATTACAATAGAATTATGAATATACCTGACCATTTAAAACCTGCTTTTAAATGGTGGATAGATAATATTGATAGCTCTTATAACAATATTCGCTCAGACAAATATATCCTAGAGATATCCTAGTTATCGCGTTGATATGATTCTGTACATTTGTAGAATGCCTACTGCACGACTCAAACGTTCAATTGTATTAACGATTTTATTAATACCTTACCATTCGCGCCTATAAATATCTACTACCAAAACTCTCGTAGCATACGAGGTAAAACTACTAAATTTGTGCTAGGATTACTTAAACATAATTACGACGCAGTAGCTATTTGTGAGACCAACCTCACTGACGGAGTATTTGACGCTGAGGTCAGCGACCCTCGTTACGACGTCCACAGGGCTGATCGAACTCCTCCCACCGGTCACAAACCTGACACCACGGTGGGAGGAGGGGTGATGCTTCTCACGGGGCGCAAGCTCGCCGCCCGGCGCGTGCTCCTGTCCCCCGCGTACTCCCACTTGGAGTTGGTTCACGTGACCGTGCCTGCCGGCAGCGTACATACTGATCGCGACCTACATGTCATCTGCACTTAGCTGCCCGGAGCTGGAGCGAAGCACGATGCGCTGCTTGTTAGTCTTGCTAATTATATCCACGATAATTGCTCCGATGATCATTATCTTTCATTGGGAGATTTCAATTTGCCCGCCATTACTTGGAAACTGAAGTCATCAGGGTCCGGTTTCAATCCGTCTGGCACTATCAACAACTGTCAAAACACTATTTTAGATGGATTATCCCTGGCCGGCTGGACGCAGTTTAGTGATGTGCTGAACGGTAATGATAGGCAGCTCGATCTCGTGTTCTGTGACTCTGAGGCAGAGGTGACTCGCGCACTCGATCCAATAACTCGTGAAGATATGCCACACCACCCCGCTCTTGAAATAAAACTAACCAATATCGGAATGAAATTCCTTCCTACTACCCCCAAAACATATTTCAATATAAAAAAGCAGATTATGATAATATTATGGCTGAATTATCCAAAATCGATTGGCTCACTACTTTGTACAATAGGACAGTGGATGAGGCGGTCGAACACTTTTATTCTATTTTGACAAAACTTATAGATGAATATGTTCCCTACTATTACAGCACTCCGGACGGTTACCCTGTGTGGTATTCTAAACCTCTCACACACATGCTCACAGAGAAAACCAAATACCACCAGAAATGGAAAAAGTACGGGAACCCTCGCGACTGTTTTTCGCTGCTTCGTAAACGGCACAAAAAACTTCAAAAGCTATGCTGGAATAACTACAGGGTAAAATGCAATGCTGCCATCACTATTGATCCTAAAAAATTCTGGCGGTATGCTAAGGATCTTCGTCGCGATCACGGACTGCCTGCGCAGTTAACGTATGGTTCTCGCACGGCCAACGGTGGCGAGGAGGCTTGCGAGGTGTTTTTAGATTATTGTTTGTCAGTCTATGTCGACTCGCCTGGTACACATACGGCCCCTACCGAATCGTCGAACCCGCTTAGTTGCATAGGCTCCATTGAGTTAGACAAGGACCTCGTCCTGAAGTACCTGAAGCAAATCAATACCAAAAATGGGGCTGGTCAAGACAATATTCCGCCATTATTCATAAGAAGATGCGCAGAACATCTGGCTACTCCATTGAGCATTATTTTTCAAAGATCTTTAAGGGAGAACATTTTCCCCTGTCAATGGAAAAAAGCATTCGTCGTGCTTATTCACAAGGGTGGATCCAAAAGTAGTGCGAAACAGTATCGCCCGGTATCCATACTCCCTGTTTTTAGCAAGACATTTGAGTTGATCGTCCATGACCAAATATACCCCATTATATCACGTAGCATCCCACACGCCCAACATGGTTTTATGCGTAAGCGCTCTACCGTTTCTAACTTGGTCGAGTTCGTAGATGCTGTGGCTGCTAACATGGATCAAGGCTATCATGTAGACGCCGTGTATACCGATTATTCCAAATGCTTTGATAGGCTTAGACACGATGTTATCATCAATAAGTTAACCGAAATCGGCATACACGATGATTTGCTTAGGTGGATCAACTCGTACCTTCGAAATCGTAGCCAGGCGGTCAGAATCGGCTGCTACAAATCGCGTTTTGCTCCTATACCATCCGGAGTCCCCCAGGGTTCCCATTTAGGACCACTTCTATTTAATGTGTGTATGTATGATATATCTAAATGCTTCAGTTTTGCCCATTTCCTCATGTACGTAGATGATACTAAAATTTACATGCCTATTGCCACGGAACAGGACTGCAGAAAACTCCAGGATGAGCTCTGTAGGCTCTCGGACTACTGCAAACGTAACAGCCTGGATCTGAACGCTGTGAAATGCCAGTGCATCACCTTCTCTAGGAAACACACAAGCATCGATTTCCAATACAGACTAAATGACCACACCCTGAATAGAGTTACAGAAATCAGAGACCTCGGCGTGATACTTGACTCCAAACTTACGTTCATACCACATTACGATAACATTATATCTAAGGCGGTCAAAATGTTAGGTTTTATATATCGTGCCTCTAAGCCGCTGCGCTCGTCTCTTGTGCTAAAAACGCTTTATTTTGCTTATGTCCGTAGCGTACTCGAGTATGCGTCGCCGGTTTGGGCACCGAACTATTCAACACATTCCGAAAGGATTGAATCAGTACAAAATAGATTCATCAAACAATTAAATTATAGGTCTGGTTCTTCGGAGTGCACTCGCCAAGAAAGCTTGGAGAATCATACAATTATGTCATTGGCAGACAGGAGAACAATGGCTGAAATGAAACTTCTGCATGACGTCGTTAGTTATCGCATCGATAGTAGTGCATTAGTGAGCAAGGTGTTACTGCGCGCCGCCCCCCCGCGAGCGCGCCGGCGCGTCCCGAGCGTGCTCACACATGCCCGCGCCCGCGCCGGCTACGCTGCCAACTCACCTTTGAACAGAAGCATCGATGTTTACGAAAGACACTTTTCCGACCTGGACATTTTTCTGTTGAGTCGACCTAAATTCGTGCTCCAAATAAAAAAGGAACTATTGGGGCGGATTAATAATTAATGTGTCATGAGACGGACTAAAATATACCAGTGCTAGATTAGTATCAGCGTTGATAACACTTCCGGAACATCCACACCACACAACACAACTACAGTAACTCACCCTGCTTAGTGGGCAACCTGCCCTAAACCCGAACCCAAGACCTTGGTCGTAGGGCTAAGCAGGTACACAGTACACTCACTCACCCCACATACATGTTGCCATATTCACACATTTTTGAAGCATTTTTGCAATTTTAATTTTCTTTGTTTTACTTATTTACTTTACTACTATATACTACTTTACTTTATTACCCTATTGAAAGTTTATAGATCGCACTGATTCGTAATTGGCATTTAATGTTTTTAATATTGATTGTATTATTTATTTAAATATGCTGTGAATTAGCAAATAAATAAATGAAATGAAATGAAATATTCAGGAAGTGAAGTATATTTGGAATACTGCTGGCAATTCGGAATAGCAAGGTATTAATTAGGTTTTGAGAGGGAGCCGCCATTGTTCTAATATGGCGTCCAGATACCGAAAAGTGCAAGCAGCGATTTAAGAAAAATAAGGTATGACATTAAATCTGTTTTTATTGCTGTAATCCTGTGTATAATTTTTTCACTGCTTAACAATGTTATCAGATAACAATGAAATTGCGCAAATTAGGTGTGATTTTAATGATAGGCGTGTTTAGTAACCTACAAATTGAGGTTATGTCGAATCATGCCGTGTTGCTAATTTGGAATACTTGGGGTGATGGTAATTTGGAATTCGGTATTCCAATTAATGTTCACCATTACTATTCCAAATTAATATTTTGTATGTTTAGATAACATAATGTCACATAAGTAAGTAAATGAGGATTTGTGTTTATATTCCCCCGAGTTTACCTATATATTGACGTTGTTTCATAAAATGGCGTACAAAAAATAAAATTGTATCAAAAGGAAGACATGGCGGATGCAATAATGGCAGAACGCCAAAACAAAATGGGTTACTTGAAAGCCTCCAAAATATTCAAAGTTGCGAGGACTGTATAGATGAATTCCCCAATTTTTTTTTTCCTGTATTTTTAGTTCCATTCGCGTTTTCCCCCATTTTCTTTCATTTTATTGCGATAAATTACAGTATATGTTACAGATCTTAAGTAATATAATATAATGTGCTAATGTAATTTTACCAATGGCGGCATGGCAATTTAATAATCATAATAATCAATAGAATTAAATTAGATTAAGTAAATTAGATATTATATATATATATGTATAGATAATAAATCTTTATTATCTATACATTATTTCTATCAACAGATAATTTTGTCACTCGAATTTTTTTCTAGGTGTTATTTTTGCTACGACCACGCCCGCTTAGTGTTTATGCTAATAATATGGTAAAGTTACGTCTTGCGAAAAAAAAGAAAATATATTAAATCGTGTGACAAAAATAAACTAGTGGAAATATATTCTACGGGTAACCAAACGCATGTGAAAAAAACAAATTGGTGAAAAATTGCATCGGTAAAGATGCGTGTAGCAAAAATAACGCCTAGAAAAAAAATCGTGTGAAAATTATCTGTTGAAAGAAAGAAGAAAGAATATCAATTTATTCGGACTACGCCATAACACACACAACATAAAATACACGATAATTATGAGAGGACAAGAAAAAAAGTGAAACATACAATTGAAGGAGAAAGTAATAACAACTAATATCGCAGACAATAATATACACACGCGTCACAAAAGTAAAAGTACATACCACACAGTAACTTATATGTATAGTACATACACAAGACAACAAGAAATAAATAAAAGCAAAATACAATTTTGTAGCGACGAGTAGACAGTACCGTCGTGAAGTGTGTGCCTAGGCGGCGAATAGGTTCCGACTCAGCATGTGCCACAGAACCTGCAAGAGGTCCTGCAACGCTGGTATTCTGTCGGCACCTTATCAAGGAGGAGAAGATAAAGGGTGGGTGTTAATAAACTACTTTTTATTAAAACTGCATATATAATTGATATGAAAATAAATAAACTATAGGAAAAAATTAGGAAAATTTAGTGGATGGATAAGCTAAGTAGGAGACGAATTGACATCAGAAATATAATTATAATTAATAAATAATACATTAAAAAACACTAATTGCATAAATAGTTGAGAGTATAAGGGATATTAAATATTGTATACTATAGATTGTTCAGTGACTTAACCGATTCACATACGTACATTAAAAAGACTTAGCTTCAAGATAATATAACTAGCAAACGCGGGGATTCACTGGGGCAGAATCAGGCATCTGACTTCTGCAGGTGCAGAAGGTGTTTTCTACATGCAAGTTTGAAACTGGCAATAGAATTGTGAACTCGGATTGGTGGTGGCAGGTTGTTCCAACACTTCGTCGCCAGATACCTGAAACTGCCCCGAAAAGCAGCTGATCGATGTCGAGGGATTGTTAAAATGCTGGTTGTAGTCCTGTTGATGTAGTGACGGGATGCCCGCCATTTAAGCTTTTCAAATAAATACTCTGGTGTTTGTTGCCTTATCACACCAAATAAGAGGGAGGCAAGATGAAGTTGCAGCCTACCATTGATATTGAGCATGTTGGCCTTGTTCAGGTAAGGAGTAATGTGACTACGAGAAGGGATGGTAAAGCAGAACCTGGCGCATGCGTTCTGAACTCTTTGCAGCAACCGGTGAGTGCGTTTGAGCAAACAGGGCCCGTATACTGTAATGCCATAATTTAATTTTGAGAGAACCAATGACTCACACAGTAGTATGCGCATTTGTTCGCTTAGATAATTTCGGATCCTATACAATATATTTAGTCTATAGAAACAGTTTTTGACTACGTCAAGAACATGCTTCTCGAAACGTAATTGGTTATCCATGATAATGCCAAGATTTCGGGCCTCACATACACGTTCAATAGGGACACCTGAAATAGTTACTTGTGGATTTAGGTTAGTAAATGTCTCTATCTGATTTTTTGACCCTAATATCATGTGTTCAGGCTTCTCAGCACCTAATGACCTCGTAGGGGCCCATCAGCTACGAGGTAGCGTGACGATCAGGTGCCAAGAAGTGATGAACGTCGGCGATTTACCGAGCTAAAGTTATGTGGGGTAGATCTAACCTGGTCTGTGCTTCGGACCCGTCAACCTCCTGTCTCTCTGCAAGGCCCGGGCGCGCCCTAGGCTCTTCTTGGTAGACAGGTTCTTCAGCCAACCAGGTATGACTGGCGGGCCAGCGTCAATGTGCACAGTGGTCCAACACAGGTTATGTTCTACGTGGTAAATACAAATCGGGCACGAAAATCCGAACTTTATCTGGTTCGAGAGACAACGGCACACTCAGCTATATTAACAATCCTGAGGGAATCCCGAATACATTCCAGATGGCCTACGATTTAATTTCAATACCCTAACCAAAACGCGTTTACATTGCGAGTGCTTTCGTCTGTCAGTTGTCAAAACTGCCAGGTTGACAGCTAACGTCAAATTAAAAATGGCCGTTCAGAAACCATCGATCGAATATCGATTTGGAATCAAACAATCACCCGCCCGGACAGGCACCCACCTGTCCCCTAAACTACGGGCAGCGTTGCTACCGCTCGTTTTAGAACCGAGCCTCCTACTAGAACCTCTGCAGACCGGGGGGTCCCGACCTTGCCAGGGAACAAGTTAACAATGCGCCCCCTGCGCCAACGTAGTGGCGGTAGGTTAGCATCCTTAACCAGAACGAGGTCACCAACACTAGGGGGGCTAGTTTCGTCAGTCCACTTAAGGCGCTGTTGTAAGATACGCAGATACTCGAGCGACCAACGCTTCCAGAAATTCTGAGTTAACTGCTGCAACATCTGATACCTTGACAACCGATTCAATTTCACTACCTCGAAGGGGTGCTCGGGCAACGCGTTAAGTGGCTGTCCTATCAAGAAATGGCCTGGGGTCAGAGCCTCCAGGTCATTTGGATCCGAGCTGAGCGGACACAACGGTCGCGAATTGAGAACGGCCTCGATCTTACAAAACAATGTCGCGAGCTCCTCAAAAGTCAGCGCGGTCTGACCTACTATACACCCTAAGTGCGTCTTAGCTGACTTAACTACGGCCTCAAAAATCCCACCCCAGTGGGGGCAAATCGGTTGGCTGAAGGTCCACTGTATACCCCGACGGGAGAGGGCCGTTTCAATATCCACTTTATTTACATTCAAAAAGTTGACTATCTCTCGTAAGTATCGTTCCGCACCTATGTAGTTGGTGCCGTTATCAGAGCGGATCAAAGTTGGAAGTCCCCTTCGAGAAACAAACCTATCCAAACAAGCAATGAAAGCCTCCGTCGAGAGATCAGCAACGAGCTCGAGATGTACCGCCTTGGTGGATAAACAAACAAACACACATTTTATTTTATTTTTATTTTTATTGTTAACATATCCAACAGCAGTTCTACATATATAAAGCTTAGTTGTTAAGTAACTTAATTTGTCTTAGCCAATAATAGGATATTGTAGATGCCTTAATTAGACCGAACCAATAAGAACTTAATACTTAAAATAAAGGATGTAAGCAGGACAACTTTTATTAATCTAGGTTTTGTTGCACTAAAAACTATGAAAGGTATACCGAGACAAAACAATAGATTTCAAGGTACTCGATTTTGCTCTTTTAATAATATATCTAGTACTTGCTTCTTTACACCAACCTTAGATAAATTGAACATGTCTATACCATTGCTGAATTTCTTATTGAAACACTTAGTAGCTCTAGAAATGTATTCATTACGACCGTAGTTTGTCTTGCTATAGGGTGTGTAAAAGACATCGTGTTGTCGGCGTCGTGCGGAGCACCGACGGGGGACAACCAAAGATGTCAGTGTTGTTAGAGAGGGGCTGTCGATGGTGGAGTTAGCCAAGTCATGTAGGAAGGCCATATCAAGCATGGTGCGTCTATCCACTAGGGTGTTAATACGATGATGGTTGCAGGCTTCTTCGTAAGATGGGAATTGTATTTTCAGTCTATAGTTTAGGTGGTTTATAAACTGTTTTTGTATTCGTTCAATTTTATTAGTGTACACTGCATATTGCGGATTCCAGATGATACTGGCAAATTCAAGGATACTACGGACATATGCGTAGTATACTTTCTTAACACATGAGATGTCGTTAAAGGGTTTACATACTCGGATCACGAAACCGAGGTTCCTGTAAGCTTTATTTACTATCATATCAATATGCTTGATGAAAAGCAATTTACTATCCAATTGAACGCCTAAATCACGAACCTCGTCAACGCGTTTTAAAAGTTGATTGTCAATTTTGTAATTAAAATTAATTTGTTTTTGTTTTCGTGTATAAGTTATTCAAATGCATTTATCTACGTTTATACTTATTCTATTAGATTTATAGTAAGCTGATAATTTGTCTAAGTCCATTTGAATTTTATAGCAGTCCTCAACGTTAGTAATTTTAAAGAAAACTTTTTTGTCATCAGCATACAGAAGGTGTTTTGATTGTGTGAAACATTCATGTAGATCATATAAGTAGGCATTGTAAAATAGAGGCCCTAGGTGGGATCCCTGGGGTACCCCGGAGGGAATGTCAATGTAGTTTGATTTATATCCACCCAGTACTACAGCTTGCGTCCTGTTTGTTATATATGAACTGATCCAACGGTAAAGGTCGCCTTGGATTCCCAACGTGTTCAGTTTACTGAGTAGGATATCGTGATCCACACGGTCAAAGGCCTTTTCAAAGTCCGTGTAGATCACATCAACCTGAGCTGGCTGTTCCATACTATGTAGAACGTAGTTGGTGAACTCGCATAAGTTAGTGTATACGGACCTACGTCGCAGAAAGCCATGTTGGTGATCCCCAACATTAGAAGCAATGGTGTGATATATAGTGTCGTAGACTATTAGTTCAAATAGTTTTGATATACCATTGAGTATTGATATGGGCCGATAATTTTTTATAAGTGATTTAGATTCCTTTTTGTGTATCGGAACTATATGTGCTTCTTTCCATTTATTAGGAAACACACCCTCTTTGATGGAGCGATTAAAAAGTATTGCGAGAGGTTTACAGATGCTTTTGTAACATTTTTTGATAAATATTGCAGGTATGCTGTCGCTACCGGCTCCCTTGCTGGGATCAATGTTCTTTAGGTATCTTGATAAGGATTCTTCTGTGACATCTAGTGTAAAGACGTGGCCACTATCGCCTCTCGGAGCACCAATGAGTTCTGTTTGTGGTGATTTATTCGACGTAGTTGTAGTGAATACGCTTTGAAAGAAATTATTGCAAGCGAGAGCAATATCCTGACCGTGGCTAAACGTTGTCTGTCCATCAGTCATTATGTTTGGGTAACCTGTATTACCTCGTTTGCCGCGCATAGTATGAACAAAGCTCCATATCATTTTTGGATTATTCTTGATGTTTGTTTGAGAAGTTTTTATGAAGTTATTATAACATATATCCTGTAACTGTTTTTGTCTTGCTCTTAGAAGTGAAAATTCATCATAATCTCTACTATTATTATACTTCTTCCACTTCGCATGTACTTTACTTTTCTTTTTAATTAGTTTTATTAAGGCTGACGTGTACCATATAGGATATTCTTGATTATTTTTGTAGTTGTTGTATGAGATGGGTACGTGGAGTTTAATTATATTATTAATATATTCATAAAAAACAGAGACCGCATCGTTAATCGTACCCGTTGTTAAGATATTATTCCAGTTAATATTGTGTATCTCAGAGTTAATTAATTCGTAATTAGCTTTCCAAAAAAGCAACTTGGGATCTGATGTTTTAGTTAAAGGCGTCAAAAATAAGTCCCTAGCTTCGATTTCCAAGGTTGTATGACTTAGGTCTTCTTTTACGAGCGGAGAGGGAGATTTGTTTAAGTTAATGAAAAAATTGGCAAAAACTAAATCAATCGTGTTACCGTAAATATTTGGGAAAAAATTATACTGACTGAGGTTATGTACATTACATACATTAATAAGCTCGGTTGCGGCTTGCTGAGTCTCTGCGAGGCCTTCGTGCTCAACAGTAGCGCAAGTTTTGCACCATTTAATACAAGGCAAGTTAAAGTCACCGGCAATCAAAATAAAATCGCTAGGACAGGATGAACCAACAAATGAAACAGAGTCAGTAACATTCTGAACATGTTGTGCTTGCTCACTACCGCCACCCACAACATATACAACACATATATGTAGGTCACCTGACAGATCTTTGAGTGAACGTTTAGGAATAGTTATCCATAAGAGTTCGGTGGGAGGGCACGACCATTCGGGGCGTGATTTTGCCATTAGGGTTTTATTAGTGCAGATCATAACACCGCCTCCCTTAGTAGTTGTGGGCCTATCATTGCGAAAAATGTCATATCTATGGTCGCATATTTCCGAGTCTAATATTCCCGGGTGCAGCCATGTTTCATTAATAATCACAATATCTAAGTCATAATTCAAAAGGTTTCTATAGAATTGCAATGTTTTCGTTCTCAACCCCCTCACATTTTGATAATAGATGTTTAATTTATTGTTTGTCATCTTATATGTATAGTTAGCACCATAATGATTAGTTGTGATATGTATAGATGAGGGAAAATATGAGGGTTTCGAATAGCAAGTAGTGGCTTATCTAAGTTCGTGCAAAACAGCAGTTGTTTAATTTTATTGAACTGATTATTAGTAATGCAATTGCAATTATTAGTAATTTTCCTGGTAAGCAGGAGGTAATTTTGGGATGTTATATTAATCATGAAATTTAATACGGAATCGATCGTACATAAATGAATAATTATAATCGTTATTGTTTTGTCTCGTGAAAGTGATATCGTTACATATAACAATTGAGCTGTCTTATAGGTTAAGGAAATAATTATGAGTTGCCTTTTTAATACCGTGACACATTACTGTCTGTCTTCCAGTTTCTTGAGAAAGTCAATGTTCTTCACGCGAATAGCCGGGGTATCAATGTCCTTTCTTAAATATATTTGACCGTATTTAACCCATTTAAATTTATACCCTTTCTCTCCGGCAAAATCTCTTACAGCTTTGTACAACATCTTGCCTTCAGGTGAGAGATGTTCGTTCACATATATACTGCGAGAGTCACCGTCGATGCCAATGTGTTTCGAGTTTAGTTTGTCGTTGGGGTGTTGCTTGTTGTAACGTAGACACGCCGAAAGTATATCGTCGCGACGACGAGATGATTCCAGGGTTATTATAATGTTGCGGGGTCTCTTTGAAGAAGCATCCACTTTAGCCACACGCCGACAGGCCTTAATTTCAGACTCCGAGATAAGCACGTTTACGGTTTCACAGAGCTTATTAAAGATATTCATCAGATTTTCGTTGTTTTTTTCTGGGACAGCCTGTATCTCCACATTGCACGCGCGAGACAGCTTGTCAATTGAAGCAAGTTGGTTGCATAGTTCGGTACAATCCTTTTCCAATTTCATTTGTTTTTCCTCTAAGGTTTTGAGGGCGGTGTCCCGTGCTTTAATTTTTGATTTTAGATCATCTACATCCTCCATGATAAAGTCCGTTGTCGCTGTAAAGTCTTCCTTGACCTTCTCAAGAGCGGAGTTGATTTCCGCTGAGATCATGGATTTGACATCCTCCTTCCATGCTGCGCGTAAATTTATCATAGCAACCGAAGTAGGTGCCAGCTTCGAATCCAAAAGAGAGCTGATGTCAGCTATCGTCAGATTCGTAGATAACTCTTTTTGATTGTTAGACCCTGATGGCATGCAAAAACTTGAGTTACCTTTGGGCGAACCTACGGGTGTATTATCGCTTCGGTTTCTCTTAATTGCATTGACGTTAATGCATGATGGGTATTTTAGATTCGATAATTGCTTTTGATTCAAGTGATTAGGATCAATTTTGGAGTCTATTTCCAAGCACAACAGGCAGAAAAGGGACTTACATGCATTACATTTCAAAAAATTATTGTCCTCTAGAACATTGTTGCAACTTGTGCACGTATTCATTGTTGCGTAGGTAATATATATTTCTCTTTGTATCGTGAAAGGTACGTGTGATGCCCTCTAGTGAAAAAAAAAAAAAAAAAAATCTACGCCAATGGTGACTGGGATTCGAACTCGGTATCTTTGTGGCCAAAAGCAAACCGTTGACGGCTGCGGTACGTGTTCAACGGCAGTAGCGACGAAAGTTGCGTATGCGTAGTAGCAGCGGTGATTCACACGGCGGATGACTGACGGGTGACCGTCGAGCTCGTCGGGCGCAGCGCCGGTTGGTGACTCACCGAACTAGTGAACACTGGGTAGCAACTGTTCACTGAGCATTTTAACGGCTGGTTAACTTAAGATTTTGGAGAACAGAGCACTTTTGTTATAACAGTCTTTCAAGCTGATAGTGATGATTTGTGAATCATCCGAATCCTCAGCTATTGATATTTGTTTCACTGCGATGGGCTAATGATTACCACTCTTTTAAAATAAAAAATATACGGAGTTGACTAGGTACGTATTGGCGCTGGAGGTGCGCGCGGTGAAGTCATAGGTACGCCTTGTATTGCTTAGCGATACGCAATCGTGAACTCTTCACCATAAACGGTCCTGCAAAATCCGTACCAACACCTGAAAACGGTCTGACCTCATTCACACGATCAGGGGGCAAGTCCCCCATGAGAGGTTGCATCGTGGCAGCCTTAAGTCGATAACAAGGCATGCACCGAAACACGATGTTCCGTATGACACGGCGGGCAGATAAGATCCAAAACTCCCTCTGGAGCGTGGCCAACAACGCGTTACAGCCGGCATGCGCGTTTTTAATATGACGATCAGTCACCAGCAATTCAACTAACTGTCCCCCCTTGGGGAGCAGAAGTGGGTGACGAGCCGAATACGACAGATTCGCATTGCGCAATCTTCCTCCTACCCGAAATAACCCGGTCGAATCAACAAAGGGGTTGAGACGCGCGACGGCTCCCTTCAATTTCGAACGTCCACTTCGTATAATCTCCAATTCTGCCCCAAACTTCAAGGACTGTACCAACCGGACCAAATTCAACAGCGACTCGTTTCGCTCTGCCGGAGTCAGAATAGGGTTCAACGTTCGCTGATCGCGAGGAGTACGACAATTTCGAGCGAATCTCCTAATCCAAGTGGACACGTTTATCAACTTGTCAATTGAGCTATACCGGTCCAGCAGAAACCCGGCGTCAGGGTCCTCAGTCTTCTGGGTAACATGCACGGCCGATCTGGGGCCATGATCCGAAGATACTACTACATGGCTGTGGGGCCAGTCCGACTCTCTCTTGGCAAGCCAGGGTGGTCCCCACCACAAATGGTGTCTAACGAGTTCAGGAGCCCGACATCCCCTGGATGCACAATCAGACGGGTTCAATTCTCCTAGTACATGTCTCCAGGTCAGTGGGACCTCAGACGACACAATCTGGGAGACACGGTTCGCAACAAAAACTTCCAAGTTATGGACCGAAGCCTTCAGCCAGCACAAAACAATCTGGCTGTCCGTCCAAGCGTACACCGTATCCTCCAAAACCACTGACCCACGCAACACTGTTAGAGTGTGATTCAAAAGTTTGGTCAAAAGAGCAGCCCCGGACAGTTCCAGTTTTGGAATCGTTATCCTTGCCCGAATAGGCGCTACCTTGCTTTTTGCCAAAACCAAACGCACGTCGACCTCCCCGGTGGAGGTGACGGTTCGCAAATAAACCGCTGCCGCAAACCCTCGTTCAGAGGCATCACAAAACCCGTGAAGGGTTGCCCTGTAATCCCCAGCAGGGACCAATTTCCTCGGCAGCGATACATTATTTATATCCGATAGCGAGGTGAACATTCGCGTCCAATCAGTCAACAAATCACCTGAGAGGTGGGTGTCCCAGGTCAACTGAGCCGCCCATAGCTTTTGCATAAAACATTTGAGAGCAAAGGTGACTGGAGAAATCCATCCATTCGGGTCGAACGTTCTCGCAATCGTTGACAGTACTGACCGCTTCGTCCAGGCCTTCGGTGTTTCTAAAACCACCCGATAGGTAAACTCATCATGGACGGGCCGGTACTGAATTCCAAGCACTGACAACATGTTAGGGTTGTCAGGATTCTCAAAAACGTGCGGGTCTTGTTGAAACTCATCTGGGAGACCAGCCATCAACTCAGGGGAGTTGGACATCCACTTGCGTAGTTCATAGCCGCCTCGTTCCAGCAATTGAATGAGCTCGTCACGTCGGTCCAGAGCTTCCTCTACACTGGCTGCCCCTGTGCAGACGTCATCGACGTACAGATCTTGCTCCAGGATAGCGGCGGCTCTAGGATAGCTCACACGGTCACGCGACGCCAACTCCCGCAGGGTACGCATCGCCAAATACGGGCTAGACCGTAACCCATACGTGTTCGTGTTTAACTCATAGACCTTGACTGGCTCGGCCGTGGTCTCACGCCAAAGTATCAACTGATACCTTCTGTCAGCCGGATGAATTACCGTTTGCCTAAACATCATCCGAATGTCTGCGACAAATACAATCTGGTGTCTCCGAAAGCTCGTGAGAATATCCGAAATATCACGACTCAACTTGGGTCCCGAATGTAGACACTGATTCAGGGACATCCCGTTCGAGGTAGGTGCTGACCCATCAAAAACAACTCGAATCTTGCCGGTAGGGGTTCGCAGGACGGCATGGTGTGGAAGGAAACAATGATCCTCAGATCTCCAGTCCACACCCGATACCGACATGTGTCCTAACGACTCATACTCCCTCATGAAATCAACGTATTTTTGTTTAAATACGGCGTCCCTTGACATCCTACGCTCCATCGACATCAATCTCGTCTCAGCCATCTTCCTAGATTCTCCTAGTGGCGGTCGATCGGCCCTGAAAGGCAGTCGAGTTACAAAACGACCAGAACGAAGGCGACCAGTACTATTCTGGTAAAACAACTCGCACTCTTCTTCGTCTGCGTCGACTCGACGAACGGTGGGAGGTTCATCTATCTCCCAGAAACGTTAGATAGCATCTGACAACGCTGAGCCAATAAGTATGCCATCTGACTCGGCAGGCCTAACCATTGGCAATGCCGGACCCATGATCACGTGACCAAACTTAGTATCCACAGCAATCAACCCGTCCGGCTGAAGGTCCGGTCCGATCCGACAACAGAAACCTACCCAGAACGTCTGCTGCCAGTAGCAGGTCGACCGGGGCTGGAGTGTCAAAATCGGGATCCGCCAACTTGAGTCCTGATGTCAGGAATCGAACGGCCGGATTCAACTTCACCAAGGGGTGTCTGCCCATGACATGCGTCATTACTAAGGCTTGCACGGATGTTTTTGTCAAAATGTCATAACGTGGAGAGAACGTGATCACCGATTGACCAACTGTCTTCGCCAAAATATAAAATATTACCAATTTATCTATTATTTAAGTACTGCTACCCTCACTACGCATTCATCACTCATTCAAACACTCACTCTTCCTTTCGCATCCTTTCGTTCGTTCCTTTCCTGACGGAACCAGTTCAGATCGAGACGCGCGCGCATAAGGGGCAAACCACTACGCTCCCCACAAGAAAATTCCTACAAACGCTAATTACGCTACCTAGTGATTGTGTTATTAACCTAGCACCGGTGCAGTGTAGTGTTTGTGAAAACATATTTGGATTAATGTGATATCTCCTGGGTAGAAGACCAGCGCAAGTAAGGTACCACCATTCCTTTACTTTACCTTCTCCCAAGTGTTTTGGACTTCGAGCCGGATACCTACTCCCTCAGAAAACGCATCACACGCAACTCATACATCAGTTTCTTATATTTCACGCTAATTTTGATAAAATTGATACGCCAACTCATTCATGTCCGCCATTACAGTGGCCGGGTTTTCTCGTAATTTTCGGTAAATGCACATATTTCTCCCTCATAATACCGCTATTATTATCTCATATACACACCATAGTTTATGTATTGTTTATCAAAATCAGCCGCAAACTCATAGTTTTCAAAATATTCATACTAGTGAGCCGTACCTCACGCTGTTCAAACACGCGGTTTCTCATTGCCGTAGCCGCGCCGCGGACCGTTTTTGAACTCGATCTACCTAGTAACTAACTTACTACCTACTTGTCTCACATTTATTTACGCGAAACATAATAACGCTTAAATATGACGCGAAATCAAAATAATGACGAAGAAATAATGATGGAAATTGTTCGTCTTACCGCTAAAAAGGAAAGTTTGTTCATAATTACCCAAAAAAAATACGATTTGTGCCTAAAGGTTTCCGATGAAACATGTAGACTAAATTTCTTAACGCAAGTTCAATCGCTAGAAAAAACTAGAACTAAATTTATCGAAACTCTTGATAAATTAGTATCAGCTGAATTGATTAATAATCCGAAATCTAAACCGGATTACTCGGCTATTCAATCTTTTGATGATCTTTATTGTAAAATTAAAGTTTGTGAAAATAAACTCAAAGAAAAGGCTTCAAAAAGCGAACATAAACATGATCTGTTAAATAAAAAACTACCTCCGCTTAGTTTAATGTCATTCGATGGCACTCCTAGTAAATGGTCACTCTTTCACGAAAACTTTAAAAGTCTCATACATGATAATTCACACTTAGCTGACGCGGAAAAGGTTCAATACCTAGTAGGTAAATTGACGGGCAAGGCTTTAACAGTTTGCTCAGGGATTCCACCCACTGCGAGTAACTATAAGATTATTTGGAACTCTTTGCTAGAAAAATACCAAGACTCTAGGATCCAAGCTTCCTTTTATATTGATCAGATGTTACATTTTAAACCTAATCAACCGCTGGACGCATTCTTAGAACAGTTTTGTTCTGCAGAAGCTGCGCTGCAAAAATTAAAAATAGACGACTTGTCTGATTTCTTATTTGTTCACATCGCTCTTAACAAACTTGATAAAGAAACTGTTAATTTGTTTGAGCAATCGCACACATCAACAGAAATACCCACATTCTCGCAACTCACGCAGTTCATAAAAGAACAAAGTAAAATACAAACACTACGCACGCCCACATACGGAAATAAAAATCAAAATTCTTATAAAATATAAATAAAAATAAACAAACACACGCTTTTCTTGTAAATACCGAGGAAACGGACTTGTACTCGCAACCATCTCACTCATCGCAAACGCACGCATATCTCGCACCGCAAACTCACGCTACTCAAAACTACGCACCACAATTTCGCTCTTCGCAATCGCTCGCACCACTCGCACCGCCCGCATTCACTCGCAATCAAAAAGCACACTCAGCTCGCTCTCAAAACTTGCATGCTACTCACACTCAAAACGTGCAACCAACTTACTCGCAAAACTCGCAAACCACTCACTCTAAAAACGCTCCCGCACACACTCACGCACCACGCTTTCAAGTCACGCAATCGAATTGCTTGCTATGCAATTCTCACCCTTCGCACGCACTATATAAGTGTCAGTATTTTCTTAGTGAAACTCCGCTTTCACGTAATAATATCGTTTCAAAATACAACTTTTGCAAAAATTGTCTAGGCTTTCACGATATTACAACGTGTCAGTCACTACACACTTGTAATATTTGCCGCCAAAAACATCACACGTTATTGCATAATAATAATATAAATTTTACTCACCCGCCAAACGCTTCGCCTGTCACGATGCACGCGTCCGTAGATAACGTCGAATGTTACGAGCTGTCTCGCTCGCACTCGCCGAGCGCTTTAGGTACTCCGCTGCCGCCGCCGCCGCCCGAGTTTCGCTGGACGACGCATCCTATTCCAGCGCCGCAAACGCTTGAACGCGCTTCTAGTTCGAACGTTGCGAATGCGCGCGCTAATTTAAACAACGTTTCGTTATCAGTAACGACTTCTCGTAATATTACCGCAAATAATAGCACGGTTCTTTTGCCGACCGCTTCGGTTTATGTTTACAATGAAAACAAACGCCACAACATTCGTTTATTTATCGATTCGGGTTCTATGAGTCATTTTATTTCGAAAAATTGTTGTGATCGCTTAAACTTAAAAATTACTCCCGCTTCAACAACGATCAAAGGAATCGGTCAAACCGAAAGTTCGTCGCATGGACTCACGACTTTTAAAATTCATTCACGGTTCGATCCTTTGTGTTCGTATGATATAGTAGCTCGTGTTATTGATTCGATCACCGATCAATTACCGAACGCGGAGCTAGACACTTCATATCTTACGCATCTCAATGACTTACCTATGGCCGATTGTAGTTTCTACATGCCGGGTGAAGTAGACTGTTTGATAGGAAACGAGCTCTTCCCGTTCCTCTTGGGACCTAATAAGGTTACTTCTCCACACTCTTCGGTAGTCGCAGTAGAAACTACTCTTGGATACTTAGCTATGGGCAAGGCCCAGACCGCGCACATTCGTCCTCCTGTTCGCAATACAAATAATAATAAAAAATTCTTTTGTTCTATAGAACAAACGCCAACGCTAGAAATGCTCACTGAACGTTTCTGGGAACTTGAAAATGTTCCAAATAAAAAACATGTAAGTCCTGATGATGAGATATGCGAAAAAATATTTCAGTCGACATACTCACACGATGACACCGGGCGTTATACCGTGCATCTGCCCTTTAAAGAGGACCCTACTCAATTAGGAAATTCCTATTCGATCGCGAAACGCCGCCTTCTCAGTCAAGAGAAAAAATTAGACGCTAATCCGGACTTACGCTCAAACTATAATGACACCATACAAAAATACATCGACCGAGGTTATTTAACTAAGGTTGATAGTGCCAAAGAGACACCCCCTGATCGCTCTTATTACATCCCGCACCACGCCGTTTATCGCCCCGATAAATCGACTACTAAAACGCGAATAGTTAATGACGCGAGTAGTAAAACTACTAGTGGAAAATCGCTAAATGATATACTTTATAAAGGTCCGAATTTACAAACTAACATATTCGATCTTTTAATAAATTTGCGTATGTTCTCCGTCGCTATGACGGCAGACATTGAAAAAATGTATTTTCAATTAAAACTTCCCGCGAAACATTGGTGTCATGTCAAAGGCGTGGAGAATCCCGCAGATATTATCTCTCGTCCTGTAACGGCTAAATCACTCGTGAACAATGACTTGTGAGTAGGGTAACATTGGGGGTTCTGCATCACAAATTCGCGCCGCTCGCTTCGCTCGCTCCGCTCGGTTTGTGCTGCAAAACCCCACAATGTTATCCTACCCTGCAGGTTTTAAACGGCAACCTGTTTATTCTGAAGTGTGTCTAATTCATACTGCACCTCTTTTCTATTGACTGATGACGACCTGAGCTACAAAATCTTATTGTACGCTATGCAGTTAACAATTAGTCTGCTTGACAGACATAAAATAATGAAAATTGTGTCCACTAAGTGATCAATAATTTTCATTTCAAGATATAAAAAATAGCAGCAAAACCTTCGCGTTTCGAGAGATGTCTTTACTTGATACGTGGTACGTGGTACGTGGCACTTGTTGCGACATCTCTCTCAACACTTAGGTTGGTCTGGTATGTGGCATATGGTACTTGGCACTTGGTATGTGGTACTTGTTCCCTTGCGGTTATGTCTAAAGCTGCTTTCGGGTTGCCCAAACCCTAATCACCTCAAGAGACAAATTTGCATGGTTGACAATGGGACATGTATAAGAGCAGTAGTAAATCGGGCCAATTTAACTAAAGCATCTCACACAGAACCAGTCTAACTGTAGTTTATCTTACACTTCTTATATACTAAAAGAATGAAAAACTTTGATAGCGCGATGTGGGACTTGATTCATTTTATACTGGAGAATTAAAGTTTTAAACCTGAATCCATATTATGATGACCCTTGGAACTCTGATGACAAGGTTGTGACGTATTTCATTCACACTGCATTTGTTTACTTAGAGATGTCGTAGCCATATCGTCGATTTGGCCATATCACAATATGGTCAGAAATGGCTTGACCATATCATGAAATGGGTTGCCATATCATGATATGACCTGTTTTAATGAAAACATGTCTTTTTAAAAGCATTGTTATTCAGCACTGCATGATGTTTTTTTTGTGTTATACATGTCAAACTAACACGAAGACTATTCGAGGGCTTCGCTGCGCTCACTCCCTCTAGTCTTCACCTAAGCTACCGCAGTGTGTGCCCTAAAAGATTTAATCGATTTATGATATTTCACGTTTGGCCATATCGTGATATGGCCAATTCGATGATATGCCTACGACAGAGATATTCCTTATAAGTGTTCCATGTCATAATCATAACAAACTTATGCATATAAGGAGCTATCACGAATAAGGAAGGCGCTATGCGCTTTATACAGGGTGTTGATTTGTAAAGTTACGCCGAGCTCAGAGGTGGTTAAATACATGATACTAAAGCAAAAATAAATTTTTTTTTTCAGTAAAAATTAAATTAATATTTTTTTGATTTTACAAATATTAAAAAAACATAGAAATGTCGTCCAAAAAGTGTTGCACTGGGTGGATTGAGGTTCAGGGCGCGGGGAAGAGTCTATTAGCACTCGGGCGCGGTGACTGGGGGGGGTGTATCCACACTTTTAGGTAATTTCAGGAAAATTTTCAGATGGTAAACTATCGGCTCTGAGTCGGGTGTAACTTTACAAATCAACACCCTGTATGAATCCATTGCATTGAGAGCTCAACATAATTCAGTTATCCTAAACAATTGTCTCAAAAACCATGCTCTTAAAAACCCTGCTTACATTGAAATTTTCACTGCTTGTTTAGAGTGGACGATATTTTTAATGATGCCAATAAACCCATCAATGTATTTAAAGGTACATCTCATAACCATTTAAAAATTATGTTTCTAATTACACACTTGTCCTTATCCAGTACAACCATTGACCAAATTCAGTCAGCTAAGGCAGCGTTCATACAATGATTGTTAATAGTTGGAAACAAAATTGATAATAAGTACTTGAAATATACTAAGTATAAGGTTCAAAATCCTATGCCATTAGATTTTTTTAATTTTTTTTATTACACCGGTTAACAGTATTTTTTCCATTGAAAGTTCGATGTTGATGCACCTTTATAAATCAAAGCTTATAAATATTGATGCAACTAGATGAAAGCGGCTTTTCTAATACTTGCGTCGATATCTTCGAGTGAGCTCGTGTTTTGTGAATTAGTGCTGCTGAAGAACTGAAGACATAAGTATGTAAGTTTGATTTTTTATCACTTATGGATCCCGCACTTGGATACCTTGTGTCATGGGAACCAGAAACAGCGATAATACAAACATGTTAATCTCTAAGACCTAGGAAGGTTTTTTTGTCCCAACGGAATTAGAATCCGAAACCTCTAGCATGGTAGGCAGACGTACAACCGCTGTGCCACCGAGACCGTTTTTTTTTTTTTTTTTTTTTTTTTTTCATTCTATTAATATTTTAGGTGGTCCAGCCCATTTGATTCTGACGTAGACGAGGAGATCAGGAGCGAAGTTCAGAAGAAAAAACCTGCTGCGAAGGCGAAAAAAACTTCAACCCCTAAAGCGAAAAAAGCGGCGGCAATCCCAACACCAGCACTAACTGATGCCGGTTCTGAGTCGGATGAGGAGCCCATTCCTTGTGCTCAGCCCAAGAAACGGAAGAGAATTGCTACCTTCCCAGATTCCGAGGTAAGCTTTAATATTATTTTATTTAAACAACCATTTCTCATGTTTTAAACTAAATGTAGCATCTTGTTTGAATAATATTTTATGCTCGTCTATTTTAATTTTTTAATCATTATTTACTTTTATCTGTAGCACAAACATGTAAACATTCAAGATCTGATGTTTGTTTTTTATTTAGTTATCCAGCCGGGATTCGAATCCGCGATCCCTCGCATGGTAGGCAGACGCACAACTTCTGCACCGCAAGCCCCACCCCTAATTTTATTTGTAATTACTTTGATTAACTTTTGATTAAAGATATACCAAAAATGTTTCGTAAAAACAATTTCCTCTTATCTTAATCCAACTTAACTCACAGTTTTAAAATAATTGCTAATAATAATTGATTGACATGCATATTTTACTAGTGAAATTACATTGACAATGTAAAATATATTTTTTTTAAATAATAGCGAATGCCTATTTCACATCTTTACAGGATGAGCTAGAGCCGATTCGTGCATCAGCGCTCAAGAACTTTCTTTCACGTCGCACCGGCTCGGGGTGTTCATTCCAGTCCGATCCTTCACGTCGAGGCGAATATTATGTGGAGCTACGGGTGTACAACAGCCGTGAGTTAGAGGGAAGCAAGTTAGGAGATCGGGACAGATGTAAATTGGCTTTGATACATATGAAAACGAATGTAAATGGAGATGCTCCCCTATGGCATTCGATTTCAAAAGTAGTTACTGATAGTAAGGAGCAATTCAAGGGAGTAAGACCAGTCATTTATCCTTTGAATATTATGTAATGCAAAGCTGTCGATATCCGAATATCGCAAGCGTAAGAATCAGCCTCCGTCTGTCATTTATCCTTTGTTTTTTTAAATCTTAATATTTTTAGCAACTTATTAACATAAAAATTCATGTAATCAATACAAGTCATTGTTATAATTTTTTCATCGTTCACATAATTTGATATTTTACTAATCTTTTACAACAGCAGTATTTGATTAAATAGATAATTCTCTTACCTACAGATAAAAATGGTTTATTGTCAAGAATGTCAAGCATATGTCTCACGATTATCTTCTCACAAGAAAAGTAGCATTCACAAATCTAACTGTTTGATACGAACTGAGTTAAGCAATGTTAAAATAATAGCAACAGCGTTTAGAAATAGAATAATCAGTTATAGAGTCAATCCTGAAAAAGAATATCTTGTACCTGATTTTTTTTTGTCAGATAACTATTCTACCGTTAGTAATCTTATAAGCACCCTTCTAAGAAAACATCGATCGTTAAAAGTAAACATAGAACTTTTTATTACATATAATCTACCTAAAGATAACACTCAATCTTTAAAATCATTTAACACAAAATATACCATGGTATTGCAAAGTACTGATATTTCCGTTTTATACCATGATTTATCAAACCTTTTGCTAATGAAGTGCTTAGAGTTTGAACACGCAGAGTCGGGGTGGACTATAGAGTCAGTAAGTCATTTGGAGATAAACATTGCGAAATTTAGTCCGTTGAAAGCAGGATCGTACATACCACTTCCGAAAAGTATTCAAAACACAAAGTCTTGTCTAAATATAAAAAATAATGATGAGTACTGTTTTTGTGGAGCATTGTAGCACATTTATATCCTGCAAAAAATAATCCCAATAGACTTTCATCTTACCCTCATTTCTCTAACTTTTTTAACACTTCAGGAATGTCATTTCCCCCCAGCTTTAAATGTATTAAATGGTTTGAAAGACATAATACGGGAGTGAGTGTCAATATTTATGGATTAGATGAACATGGTAGTATAACAGGTCCTCTATACAAAACTTTGCGAAGACGTGTTGAGCATGTGAATTTGTTATTTATCAGTTGTAAATCGAAAAATCATTTCTGTTTAATTAAAGATATGGGAAAGCTCTTACACAACCAACTCACGAAACACAAATCACGAATTCATCTTTGTGATGAATGCTTCATGTACTTTAGTACAGAAGAGAAGTTAGCAAGTCATAATTGTGCAGGGATACAGACTGTTCTTCCTGAGGAAGGCAGCAAAACAGGTTTTTCAAATTATGAAAGAACACAAAGGATTCCAATAGTGATATATGGTGACTTCGAGAGTTTACTCCGCGAGTATTCAGATAAACATAAATCCACTCATGTAGAGAATGTGCAGGTACACGAAGCAACTTGTTTCGGTTATTTCATTTGTTGTAAGTCTAATCCAGAGTTAAATGATTATGTTTCCTACAGGGGTTCCAACTGTTCTCAAAAGTTTTGTGAGTCAATTTGCAAGGATTTGCTTCGTTTACATAAAATATTATCTGTACAAAGAGAAATGACTCCCTTAACAGAAGAAGAAAAATTAAGAGTGGAAAATACAACTAACTGTCATATATGTAAAAAATCATTTTCTCTCGAAGATACAAAAGTTCTAGATCATGATCACTTTACTGGGAAATTTAGAGGACCTGCACACAATTCATGCAATTTAAATTGTAAGACTTGTCCATTCATTCCAATAATTTTCCATAACCTTTCTGGTTACGATTGTCATCTATTTATTGTAGAGCTATCTAAAATATGTGGTCGCATTAAACTATTACCAAAAAACAAAGAAAAATATATTTCCTTTACAAAGTTTATCCCACTTGACAGACAACATACTGCTCAGCTGAAATTTGTTGATTCTTTAAATTTTTTGGATTCAAGTTTAGATAATCTCATTAAAACACTTGAAACCGAAGACTTCATTAACTTAAAGTCATTTTATGAAGATGAAAAGATGTTTAATTTAGCTCGGAGAAAAGGTGTCTTTTGCTATGACTATGTAGATTCGTGGGATAGATATAATGAGACCACATTACCAGACAGAAACAAATTTTATAACAAACTCACTTCTGAGATTATTACCAATGATGATTATAATCATGCTATGAATGTTTGGGAAACATTTGGAATGAAAACTCTTGGAGACTATACAGATTTTTACTTGAAATGTGATGTTTTATTACTTTCTGACGTATTTGAAAAATTTAGATTTATGAGTCTTAATCATTACAATCTAGACCCTTGTCACTATGTTTCTTCACCATCTTTAAGTTGGGATGCTATGCAGCTTTATACAGGTGTTGAGTTAGACTTAATATCAGATGTTGAAATCTATCAAATGTTTGAAAAAGGTATCAGAGGGGGTTTAGCTCAATGCTCACGACGGTATGCAAAAGCGAATAATAAATATTTATCCGATTATAAACCTAACATATCTTCAAATTATTTAATGTATTTTGACTGTGTTAATTTATATGGATATGTGATGATGTCAAAATTACCCACCGGAAATTTTAGATTTTTAAAAGAAAATGAATTGATCAATTTTAATGTCATGACGATAAGTTCTCATAGTGATACAGGTTTCATTCTTGAAGTAGATTTACATTATCCTTCTGAAATTCATGACAATCATGCAGATCTACCGTTTGCTGCAGAACAATTAAAGGTTCCATTTCCCCTTGGTAAAAATATAAAATTAGTATCCAATTTATTTGATAAATATAAGTATGTGATTCATTATGTACATTTACAAAAATGCTTAGAACATGGCTTACAATTACTTAAAATTCATAGAGTTCTTTCATTTGATCAAAGAGCATTTTTAGAACCTTATATAACTCTCAATACAACTCTAAGACAAAACGCAAAGTCTGAATTCGAAAAAAATTTTTTCAAGAAACAAAATAACTCAATTTTTGGTAAGACTATAGAGAATAAGAGAAAGCAGGTAGATGTGAAACTGATAAACATTTGGTCTGATTCATCAAATAAAACAAACAAATATATTGGTGCTGAAAAATATATAAGCGCTCCTAATTTTAAAAATTTGGCCATTATTTCAAAAGATTTGGTAGTCATACAGATGGAGCCCTCAAAAGTCATTCTGGATAAACCAATTTATGTAGGTTTTAGTATATTAGATCTAGCAAAAACACATTTATATAATTTTCATTACTCAGTAATGAAAAAAATTTATGACAAGAACATCCAACTATGTTACACAGATACAGATAGCCTTCTGTATCTTATAAATACAGAGGATATTTATGAAGACATGAAAAAACATGTTAAATATTTTGATACTAGTAATTTTAAGTGTGACAATGTGTACAATATGCCATGTTTAAATAAACAAATTCCAGGATATTTTAAAGATGAGATGAGTGGGGATGTTATTTCAGAATTTGTGGGCTTAAGAGCCAAGTTGTATTGTATAGAGACAAATAAAAACTGTTCAGTTAAGAAAGCCAAGGGTGTGAAAAAATGTGTTGTAAAAAAATTGGATATTAATAAATATAAGGATGCTTTATTTAAAAACATAGAATTTAAAGATTCAATGTATTTTATACGATCTAAAAATCACTGTGTCTATACACAAAAAGTAAATAAGGTTGTTTTAAATGCAAATGATGATAAAAGACAGATATTAAATGGAAGTTTTAAAACATTGCCCTGGGGACATTATTCCACTATATTTTAAGAAATAACCTGCTGTTGTAAATTAATTAAAAAAAATAAACAAAATTTAACCATGTTATATCTAAAGTGGAATCATCACTTTAGATATAATGTTGTTAAATTTTGCGGTTTAACTTTGTAAAAATAACCAAATGAGGTTTTATGTATTTGTAGTTAATATAATTTGCTCCATGTACTGTTGATATTTACTCGCTTATTCCAATAAAATAATATTGTTTAACCTTATTGTTTGTATCATTTATTGAAACCCTCCAGTTCCTTAACAATGTAGAGCTTGTCTTATCTCAAATGACGCACCACCTCATTTCTCATACAAGCAGATGGAGTTTAAAGTGGAGAGGCATGTCATTTGAGCTGAGACAAGCTCTACTTTGTAAATTTTTATCTACTGAAGTTTTTATCTATCCTAGTTAAAATCTCATTAAATAAATTAAACACAAACTTTTAAATATCAATTTATTCACATTTACATTTACATGGGATATATTTATTAGATAAAATAGTATGAAGTCATCGTATACTAGAATAAGGTGAGATAGCTAACATAAATAACAAAAACTACTTATTGATATTAATTATCACTATTATCACATATTTTTTTTGAAATTTTTCTAATTAAATTCTCAGTCTCTTCGAGTACATCCTCATATAAATTTTTTACCACATATTGCACAACAACATTTCTATTCTTATTTCGTTCGTCTAGTGCCTCGATTTCAATTTTTATAACACATGATCCCGAAGCATTTTCTTTTTTAATAAAGGAAGCATCATTCAGTTTCCTTTTTTTAGGGGCAATGGTTTTTTCCTTCTTCTTGGATTCCAACCATGCTATCCTCCTATTTTCAGCTTTATCTAGCCAAGCGTTTACATCTTGACCTTCACCCCCAACACCGAACTCATCAATCAAACTAGGGTCCACAGCTGGGGGGCTAACATTGTAGTAGTTGAAGACAGAGTTCTCCGACATTTCTGAAACAACATTCACATGTTTTTTAAAACTTACTGCAGCAATGATTTGAAGTATAATATTATTTTTAAACAGACATGTAAAATAGGTACTCACTTGTAAATAATAAAGTTGCTTGAATAGTTTATTAGATCCTTGAGACTGGAAGTAATCCCTCAGAGCTCTAAGACACTTAGATGTGCACACTGATTAGGTTAAATATACACTGATATAAAATAAACTGCTTGTGATGAGTATAGACTGAGCGAGGGGAAGGGAGGGTTGTTTAGGTTTTGTTAATATAAAAGGAGATCTGCTGACGTAAGTAAAGATGAAACTTAAAACGGATACATTTTCTAGGAATTTCAGAAACTAATCAAACTTTTATAAGTATTCAATAACATAATAATATACATACATACATACATACATACATATGCTTGAACCTTTTCACCTAAGAGGGGTAGGCATAGACTAAAGATCTTCATTTGCTATGATCCTGGTATACTATATGAAATCTATTCTTATGCAAACAATAAATACACATGCTATTTAATGTATTAATAGCTCATTATGTCATCAGAAACTAAAATGAAGTTAATCAAACAACCCGTTTCTTTAAATATTTGTGAAATAAAAGTTGATAAAAATACTAACACTTTTAGACATAGCATTCTTTTACCAAATTCCATTCGCTGCATAATATGCGGGCCATCGAATTGTGGAAAAACAAATGTAATGATAAGTTTGTTATTAAATGAAAATGGGTTAAAATTTCATAACATTTATCTTTATTCGAAAACAGCTTTCCAGCCAAAATATCTATTTTTAGAGGAAGTGATAAGATACATTCCAGAAATTAAATTGTTCCTGTTCCAAGATGAAAAAAATGTTATTCCACCCCACGATGCTTTGACAAAATCAATATTTATTTTTGATGATGTAGTCTGTGAAAATCAGAGTGATATACGTAATTATTTTTCCATGGGTCGACATAAAAAAATTGATTGTTTTTATTTATCGCAAACTTACTCAAAAATACCTAAGCAGTTGATTCGAGATAATGCTAATTTATTAGTTATCTTCAAACAAGATGATGTAAATTTAAAACATATTTATGATGAGCATGTCAATTCTGATATGAGTTGGCATAGATTTAAATCAATGGCTACTGATATATGGAAAGAAAAATACGCATGTTTAATAATTAACAAAGATTGTGAGCTAGATAAGGGAAGGTACAGGAAATATTTTGATATATTTATTAAATTAGAATAAAAGGATTATATATTACTGTCATTAGAAAAAAAATACCACTATAGTGCAAGCTATAAGAACGAACAGAAGTGTACAATTATTAGTACTTTAAAATGGATGTAGATATAAAAAAACAAATAATAAAATCAGTAAGGAATATTAAAAATAAATTAAAAATACTGAAAGAGGAAGAAGATATTTCAGAACGTAAACAACGTAAGATATTAAAACCCATTACTGATCCGTTAGAGTCGATAGTCTCGATACATAAAAACGAAGAGAATAAAAACAATCAAATGGAAGCTTCCAATGAGAATAATGATGATTACTTTAGCTCATGTACAAGTGACACTAGTATGCATACTGAAGATGAATTAGATGATAGTATTTTCCATGATGAAAGGAATAAAAACATTACTTATGGTATAAGAAACGAAGGAGGCAAAGTACTAATAGGAAACGTTCCCATCGTAATAAAGAAAACTGAAGATAGTTCAGTGTTTAGTATTAAAGATAAAAGCTATGTCATTACTCCAGGTCTATCAGAGTTGTTGTTTGAAAATAAACCTAAGATAGATTTGATCACAGAACAAGATAGGTTACTATATAAAGATATTTTAATTGCTACTAATGCACATAGAAGAGGATTTATTCCATCAGGACAAATACAAGGTAATTCAGGAATAAAATATTCAAAAATAATTAAGCCTTTATTTCTTGAAACTGAAACAAAAAAAGTACAACAAGGTGGTAGTTTACCAATATTAAAAAAATATAAATCAAATACTGATTTAGTATACTGGGACAATCCTAATGAACTTATTGATAGGTTAAAACTTTTAGTTGCCTCAAAGAGTGCAGGAAATACCAATCATGATAATGAAATAATTTCTATAATAGAGGAATTAAAAGAAGCAGGTATTATTAGAGAATAAATAGAGCGTAAACTTTTTCATTAAACTAGTTTATTACTGACGGGCTAGCGATGAACATCGATAAGTTTGGACATCATGTATTTAAACGACAGAAAATGGATAGTCACTCAGATTATCTGATTTGTAGTATGACTGATGGATCTTTAAATAAGCTCCTTAAAAATATTGTAAATCCAGTAGATGCTGGAGATTGTGTGAACAAACAATATGTTGATAAGAATATAGAGAGCTTAGAAATTAAACTCAAATCAATAAACCAAAATCTGGCACAAATTGGATCAGAAATCAACAGTATCAAACAAAGTATAGAGTCAGTGAAACAGAAAATTAAAAAAAAATGAGTAAAGAAATTGTAGTGAAAGAAATACATAAGCAAGCAAGAAAAAATTTTCCAAGAAGACATGTTGTGATGAAAGACATTGATGATTTATGGCAAGCTGATCTAATCGACACGCAATCTATTTCTAGAGAAAATTCTAATTTCAAATACATATTGGCTGTTATTGATGTCTTTTCAAAGTATGCTTGGGTATATCCTTTAAAACAAAAGAATATGGAACAAACATTTAAAGCATTCCAACATTTATTTAGTAAAAATCGTATTCCTAAAAATTTGCAAACTGATTTAGGAACTGAATTTTACAACAAGAAACTTAAAACATTGTTCAATCATTATAATATAAATCATTACTCAACATATTCTACTAAGAAAGCTTCTGTAGTAGAAAGATTTATTAGAACCTTTAAAGGTATTATGTATAGATATTTTAGTTTAAAAGGAAACTATGTTTGGTTTAGTCATGATATTCTTTCAAAATTAATAGAAATGTATAATGGCAGAATGCATAGAACAATAGGTTTGAAACCCAATCAAGTAAATGCAAGTCATAAAGAACAGATATTGCAAAAATATAAAAATAATATACGTTTAGATAAAAGGTTCATACAAAATAAAACTATACTTAAGTTTGGAGATTATGTGCGTATAAGTAAGTATAAAGGAACTTTTGAAAAAGGGTATACACCAAATTGGTCGACAGAAATATTTAAAATTATAAAAATCCAGAACACAGACCCTGTCACTTATCTCCTAGAAGATGCTAAAAAAAATCCTATATTAGGATCGTTCTATATTCAAGAATTACAAAAAACTAGACATCCTGATATTTATCTTGTTGAAAAAGTCATAAAAAAGAATGGAAATAAGCTATTCGTAAAATGGTTAGGTTTGCCTTCTAATGAAAACTGTTGGATAGATAAATCAAAAGTTTTATAAGCAAAATATACAAGTTACATTCTCATTCTGATAATACCTCTTCGAAAAGAAACATCTTTTCATACAATTTTTATAAATAGTATTTTACAATTCGTTTAGATTACAATGGTGATGCAAAAATCAAAAACAAATCAAAAAAAATGTATTAATAAAAATGACAAAAATAATATCAAAAAAGGCACTGGAATGAAAAAAACTTTTAAAAATATAGTTTCAATTACAAAAAAGCATATAAAAAAATTTAAACCTCAATGCAAAAAGGCAGCTATCGAACTCGCCATGGCTGTTGTTAAAGAATTGGGTTCAGATTCAGATGAGTCTGTGATTACCCCGCGTGTGATACCTATCCCAAAAGTTGGAGGATTCTTGCCATTGATACCGATATTTGCTGGACTGTCTGCTGCTGGTGGTTTGGCTGGAGGGGCAGCTGGCATTGCTAAAGCAGTTAATGCTATTAAATGCGCTAAGGAACGCTTGAAAGAATTAAAACGACATAACAAGAAAATGGAAACACTGTGTATAGGAAAAGGATTATGTCTCAAAGAGCGTGGTGATGGTTTGGGAATTTATGTAAATAATAAAAAAAACTAAATCATAGGCTACCCAAGAGAGCGCTTACTAATATAGATTTACTTAAATATGGTCAAAACATTCCATTTTTCAGAGGAGTGTTTATGAGGGATGATTTACCTCAGCATCCATTAAAAAAGGAATGTGCTATTATGAATCTTGACAATTCTGAGAATGCTGGAACTCATTGGGTAGCCTATGCAAAATTAGATAATTATGTAGAGTATTATGATAGTTATGGTAATTTAAAGCCACCAGAAGAATTAATCAAATACATAGGACCAAATATATTTTATAATTATGATAACGATCAGAAACGTAACACATACAAATGTGGTCATTTATGTTTAAAGTTTTTAAATGCCTTTTGGGATCTAAATAAATACTGAGTACTTTACGTTTGAGTTCAGTTGTTGCAATGTCTGTGACTCTAACAATCGTTGGTAATAAATCTATTCTCCAATCTGAATTTACATCTCCTTTGAGTTTAGATGGTAATTATGAGTGTGGTTTATTATTTTTTTCCACATTCAATTCAATTCCTAACATACATGAAAGCAATAACGTATTTGCATATGGGAATAATGATGTGATAAAAATTCCAAATGGCATTTATGATTTATCTGCTTTAAATGAATATATAAAATCGAAAATGGAGAATTGTAACATTATGATTCATCCAAATAACAATACTTTAAAATGTTCTTTATTTTGCACTAAACCAATTGATTTTCGCGTGAAAAATAGTATCGGTGCAATGCTTGGATTCTCGAGTACGATTTTGGAAGCGAATAAATGGCATGATTCAACTCATCCAGTGAACATTATACCAGCGTCTGTGATACGAGTCGAATGTGATCTAATACAGGGCTCTTTTACAAATGGTTCACCTACACATATAATACATGAATTTGTGCTTAATATTCCATCAGGATATCAAGTTATTGAAGTACCAAAAAACGTTATTTATTTCCCAATAAAAAATAAATACATTTCATCAGTAACATTAAAAATTTTGGATTTAGAGGGAAACCTAATTAATTTTAACAACGAAAAAATTCAACTGCGTCTTCATCTAAGGAAAAGAAATGATAGTCTTCAATGATAATCATGATGTCTATAAAATAAACAAAAATAATAAATCTAAAGCCATTATCAAGAGCAACGTGAAACAAACCACACGTAAAAAGTTAAAAATAATTACAAAAAGTAATAAGGAATTTCTTCAAACTTTGGGGTTTAAAATATGAGTATTCTAAAAATATCAGATTATCCGCAGTTCGATAATTCTATCGAAAGTTATGAAACGCATACCTACAATCCCTACAATAATAGCTTTAATGAAAATGATGAAATAAGAATACCAATTCATCAGCAAGATATCTACTTACTACCATCATCAAGTGCGATATACATCGAGGGAAAATTTTGTGTGCAGGCTCGAGATCTGGCTGGAGTTATCAAAAAAAAAAAAGTTAATCTAACTAATAATGCAATTTCCTTTCTATTTCAAGACATTAGATATGAAATGAATGGTGTAGAAATAGATCGTGTACGAAATGTTGGAATAACAACAACTATGAAATCTTTAGTATCTATGAGTAGTGGAGAAAATAAAGTAGCAGCTATATGGGGTTGGAACATAGACGGATTTCATGATCAAGATGATAGTTTTTACGTCTTACTACCATTAAATAAATTATTAGGCTTTGCAGAAGATTATAGAAAAATAATAATAAATTGTAAACATGAACTAATTCTCAATAGAACTAGTACAAGTTTAAATAGTGTAGTTACTGACAAAGATGACTCTGTTACAGTAAGTTTACAAAAAGTGCAATGGCGTATGCCTCATATCAAGGTATCTGACCAGCAAAAGCTTACTTTAATAAAACACTTAGAGAAAGACAAACCTATACAAATCGCATACAGAAATTGGGATCTATATGAATATCCATTATTACCTAAATCTACCAAGCATACATGGTCTGTTAAAACAACTTCACAATTAGAGAAACCACGTTATGTTATATTTGGATTACAAACAAATAGAAAAAATAATAATGTTAAAGACAGTGCCATTTTCGATCATTGTAATTTGAAAAATGTTACTTTATTCTTAAATTCTTACTATTATCCATACGATGCTCTTAATTTGAAATTTGATGAAAACAAGTACAATATATTATACGATATGTATGCTAGATTTCGTCAGTCGTTCTATAATCTTCCTGTAGACCCGTTGATTGATCACCTAACATTTAAAACTAAAGCTCCGTTGTATGTAATTGATTGTTCACGGCAAAACGAAAATTTAAAAACAGGACCTGTTGATGTACGTTTAGAAATTGAATGTGAAAAGGATATTCCGGATAACACAAGCGCATATTGCTTAATAATAAACGATCATCTGGTAGAGTACAGACCTTTAAGTAATATAGTACGAAAAATATCATGAAATCATCAGCTATTGTAGATGTACAAGGATTCAGAAGAGAAAATAATGAATTTATTATTAAAGAAATTGCTATCATTTGTGGTGATCAAGTTCAAGTTTTATTAATTCTTCCACCTTTTTCATTTCACCACCTTACATACACAGAAAAGATGCAAATCAGATGGATAGAACGAAATAGAAAAATTTTCTGGAATGATGGCTTCATTACCTATGACAATTTTTTAATGAACACGCAGCCATTCTTGGTTGACAAAACAATTTATTGTAAAGGGGTAGAAAAAGCGACTTGGATTAAGAATATATTTAATCATGATGATGTTATAAATTTAGAATACGTTAAATGTCCTAGTTTGTTAAGTTTGCATAAAGAATATAGATTTTGTAATGATATTTTAAATTGTATGTATCATCCTTCATTTTGTGCACTAAAAAATGTTACATGTTTAAAAAAATGGTGTACTTTTTTAAAAATAATATAAACCATCGTTGAAATATCTTTTTTTTATTTTTCAAATACCTTATTTCCTTTTGTAATTTATAAGAAATATATACGCATAGCGTAGGCGGCGTACCCGTCCTATCAGATAAAAAAAAACAGTAAGATTCTGTAGCTCAGATCGTCATCAGTCAACATAAGCAATTGAAAAGAGCTGCAGTACGAATCAGACACACTTCAGAATAAACAGGTTGCCGTTTAAAACCTGCAGGGTAGGATAACATTGCGGGGTTTTGCAGCACAAACCGAGCGGAGCGAGCGAAGCGAGCGGCGCGAATTTGTGATGCAGAACCCCCAATGTTACCCTACTCTTGTGGTTTCACGGTCTTTCGTGGACTGCTGAAAAAATTTCTGATTGGCCTGTAAAACACTTTGCAGTCAAACCAAATGTTTGTTTTGAAACTTTGGAAACAAAACCTACAATAAGTTTAGTTGCTCAAAATGTCAGTAACTCGCATGAATCTCATCCCATTGACATGATGGCTGAAAGAATTTCCGATTGGAAAACATTACTACGCTCGATGACATACGTACTCCGTTTCTCACGAAAATTGCGCTCCACTGGACAAATTACCGTTCAAGATCTCGAAACTGCAGAAGACTACATAATTCGTTATGTTCAAAACAAACACTTTTCTAAAGAAATTGCCGCGTTAAAAAATAAAAAGTTGTTAAATAACTCGTTATCAAAACTTAACCCTTTCATCGACCAAGAAGGCATTCTTAGAGTCGGTGGTCGGCTATCTAATTCTCAACTCGATTTTGGTCAAAGACACCCAATCTTGCTTCCTACAAAGGATTTAATTACTCAACTTATTGTTGACAACTATCATGTAACTAACCTCCACACTGGTCCATCACTTTTACTCGCATTGCTCAGACAGAAATTCTGGATATTATCTGCTAGAAATTTAGTTCGTCAACGCGTGCATAAATGTAACAGATGTTTCAGACTTAAACCTAAATTCACTTTCCCACGCATGGGTGACTTACCGTCATTTCGAGTCTCGCAAACCAAAGCTTTTGTCTACACCGCTGTGGATTATGCTGGTCCTTTTTATATATATATATAACGCATATAAGACGTCGAGGAATTAAAAGCCATAAGGCTTATGTATGCTAGTTTGTATGTCTTGCTACCAAGGCATTGCATTTGGAATTGGTCTCAGACCTCAGTTCTGAACTATTTCTCGCAGCTTTCAAACTTTTTATTAGTAGAAGAGGCCCAGTTTCCATGATCTATAGCGATGGTGGAACAAATTTTATAGGCGCCAAGCGCAAACTTAATGAAATTTACGATTTATTACAGTCCACAGCTCACCAAACATATATTGGTAATTATTTATCAAAAAATAAAATTCAATTTAAACATAGCCCCCCGAACGGCCCACATTTTAATGGCCTGTGTGAAGCAAACGTTCAATGCGTTAAAACTCACTTATATAAAACTATAGGCTCTCAGATCTTAACCTATGAAGAATTCATGACAGTCTTGGTGCAAATTGAAGGGTTGTTAAATAGCAGACCTCTATGTGTTTTAAGTTCTGAACCTGATGTAACCGCACTAACTCCTAATCATTTTTTAAATGTCACTCCTATAAAATTTTTGCCCTCTGAAAATTTTGTAGATCAACCTGATAATCGTTTATCACGTTATCAGTTGTTGTGTAAACTCACACATGATTTCTGGCGACGTTGGAGTCAGGAATATCTCACTTCGCTTCAACAAAGAGAAAAATGGACCAAGCCATCCGATAATATTAAACTAGGCACAGTCGTGGTTATAAAAGATAATAATGGAAATCTGCTTTTATCACGCCAGAACATAAAAAAGGACCAAAAACAGACATCAAAAATTATAGGCCAATTTCTAAATTATGTATATTATCGAAAGTCATGGAAAAAATTGTGTACAATCAAGTGTACTGCGCTTCAAAGAATTCTATTAGTCCCAACCAACACGGTTTTGTGCAGCGCCGATCCACTGTATCTAATCTCGTTCTCCTGAATGAGTATGTCACTGAAGTGATGGACGCTGGCTTTCAGGTTGATGTAATTTATACTGATTATAGTAAGGCCTTCGATCGAATTGACCATGGCATCTTATTAACCAAGTTACATGGCATTGGAATCAGTGGTGATTTGCTCAGATGGTTTTCTTCCTACATTGACAATAGATCTCAGGCTGTTGTAGTCAATAACTATATCTCGGGATGGGTGACTATTCCAAGTGGTGTCCCCCAAGGTTCTTTGCTTGGGCCATTGCTTTTCAATATTTTTATTAACGATGTTAGTAAATGTTTTATACATTCTAAACTACTTTGTTTTGCTGACGATATGAAGGTTTTTGAATGAATGAAATGAATTTGAATCCGTTGAAATGCTTTTTCCTGACATTCTCTAGAAAACGAAATTTAATTCCAACTACCTACAAACTTAAAGGTCAACCTCTGAACAAAGTCCAATGTATGAGAGACTTGGGGGTAATACACGACTCCAAACTTTTATTTGACACCCACATAGATACTATTGTCCGCGGTGCTCTGAAAACATTAGGTTTTATAATGCGGAGTTCCGCTCATTTTACTCAAGCCAAAACACTTAAAATTTTGTTTTGCTCCTTGGTTCGGAGCAAACTTGAATATGCGTCCCAAATTTGGAATCCTTGCTACAATATTTATATAGATAGAATTGAACGTGTTCAGAATTTTTTTATTAAATACTTGTGTTATAAATCTAAATATCCTTATAATTCTTCAAATTACCTTAATATTTGCAAGAAGCATCATCTGATCCCATTATATAGGCGCCGAGAAATAGCCGACGCTACTTTCTTGCTAAAAATCACAACCGGCGGCATTGACTGTCCAGAACTGCTCCAAGAACTGTCATTTGTTATCCCTTCTCGGTCCAAAAGGCACTTCCCCCCTATCTCTTTAAGGCGAATATCATCCAACTACAGACGAAATAGTTTCCTTAACCGTGCTAGTCGAAACTTGAACAATGCGACGAAAGAGCTTGAGATTGATATATTTAATTGTGTAGTTCCATCTGTGAGGCGAAATTTAAGTAGTGTATTTTTGATTGAGCGATTTGTTTACCATATGTTTACCATGTTTATGTAGTATTATTGTAGTGTAATGTATTAGGTATTTAGGTTGTTTGTTTATTTCGGCTTTGTAAGATAAATTATATGCTTGTAGTTTTTATATACCTACATCTGCTGTGTGTGCGCGCCGTTATTTGAATGTGCGTATCACTGATCTATTTTTTGTGCGATATCTATTTGTGAGTTCCTGTAATTGGCTTCATATTTCTATTTAAATTTTCTTCATGTGATGTATTAGCTGTTGGTTCTCCTAGAATAAATAAATAAATAAATAAATAATGCTGTGGCCGCTCCATGAGCGGGGGGGACATCACATGTGACCGACGAGGACGAGGCGACGAGCGGGGCGACAACTGAGGCGGCGTCCGAACCGCACCCGCATAGCTTGAAGGTGTCCCATGCCACCCGCCCGTTACGGCCTGCTCAACACACCCAATGTCCCGCTGGGTCGGATGCTGAGTCGCAACCGAAAACTCAGGGCCCCCCATGTAATGGTCCTGAGTGCGGCCCTGCACCCTGGTACTGCCCTGTGCACGTGGGGACGTTGGCCCCTGAGTTGCGCTCCGAGTCGCAAACAAATTCTCAGGGCCCCCCCATGTAATGGTCCTGAGTGCGGCCCTGCACCCTGGTACTGCCCTGTGCACGTGGGGACGTTGGCCCCTGAGTTGCGCTCCGAGTCGCAAACGAATTCTCAGGGCCCCATGCCGTGTCACCCTGGGTACGGCCCTGTGGTGGCTGTTGGCCGGACCGGTACATGCACAACAGATTGTTGTGGGGCCCACCACAATATCCGCATATTTGTGTGCGCGTGCAGTCCCTAGCCATGTGTGGCCCGAGGCACAGGAAACACCAGCTCCGCTGCTTGGCCATCCGGCGCCGTCCCTGAACCCTAAGTTCCCCGAACTTATTGCAATTGGCCACAGCATGGCCAATCTGCCTACAACATGGGCAGGTCTCACCACGTGGGGTCAATTCACTCACAGTCCCATACGACTGCCGGTTGGTGCGGTCCTTCCTCGTCGGAGGGCCCCTACTCACAGCGCTCCCGGCAGCTCTCTGTGGCTCCGAAGGATGGGTGACCGTCAACCCCAAATTCTCTGCCCGTCGAGCCTCCTCTTCCAAAAATCCGACCAAGTCGGAGAAGGCGGGCAGGTCCTCGGCCGACCTCCCGTGAGACTGTTCGAAACGAGTCTGCACGTCAGCGGGTAGGCGGGAAAGTACAATGTACAACAGTAGGTACGACCATTCACCAACCGGAAGTCCAAGATTCTCTAGAGCCTTGGTGACGGACAACAATGGGTTCAAAACCTCCGTCTGTATGGCCCCGACCTTGTTCACAACCGGGATGCTAAACAAACGGTTCAGTTGGGCATCGGCCAACCTCCGTTTGTTGTGGTAACGTCTGACCAACAATTGCCTGGCCGTCTCATAGTTACCCTCCGTAACTGACAAATGAGCGACCAGCTCCCTAGGCTCACCCCTCAATGCTGCCACCAGCTGAGCCATCTTGACAGACTTGGTAATGTCCGATCGCATGTGCACCAAACTGTCGAACAGATTGATGAAGCTCATCCATTCACCGGACACGCCGTCAAAGATAGGCATAGTTATGGCAGGTAACCTGGACCCCGATCCCTGATGCGTCAGAGGTGCTTCAGTGTCACCATCATGGCTGGACTTATTTCCCGACGATTATTATGATCAACACTCCGACCAGGCCCGACACCTGTGTTAGACAATTGTTACACCGAAATACAATCTAGGCCCGACCCATGAGCAGACATGTTTTTTCTCACGACAAGAAAAGATAACCTCTAATTTTTCATCTCGTTGGTACGAGTGACAGCTGCGGTTCCGTTTCCGCTAGTGATGTCCCGATTACTCGCGGTCGATCCGCGCAACAAAAAACCGGTGCGTTCCGAAGCATAAATATTAAACAGTCACCCGCCCGGACAGGCCCGAACCTGTCCCTAATCAATAGGAAGGCGAGAAAGTGTTGCGACCGCTCTCTTGAGGACCGAGTCCCCCACCTTGACTTCTGCTGATCGAGGCGTGCCATCCCGACCCGTGTAGAAATTGACGATCCGTCCTCGTCTCCATCTCAATGATGGCAGGTTCGCATCCTTAATCAGCACCAAATCACCGACTTGAGGGGGGCTCGTCCGGTCAGTCCACTTAAGGCGCTGCTGCAAGATGTGCAAGTACTCAAGGGACCACCGTTTCCAAAAATCTTGAGCCATCTGCTGCAACATATGCCACCTAGTTAACCGACTTAACTTAACATCACCGAATGGGTATTCTGGCAGGGCGTTAAGGGGCTGACCTATCAGGAAGTGACCCGGAGTCAACGCTTCCAAATCATTTGGATCCGAACTGAGCGGGCACAACGGACGCGAGTTCAGTGTCATTTCAATCTTACAGAACAGCGTCGCAAGCTCTTCAAAGCGTAGAGAGGTCTCACCGATGATCCTCGTCAGGTGCGACTTAGCCGATTTAACCGCAGCCTCAAATATTCCTCCCCAATGAGGACATCCCGGCGGACTGAAAACCCATTCAATCCCTCGTCGGGAGCAAGCCGTACCGATGGCATCCTGGTTACCGTTCAGGAATTGAGTGACCTCCTGCAGATATCGCCTGGCTCCGACAAAATTTGTGCCGTTGTCCGAACGGATTAATGTCGGGAGGCCCCTTCGTGAGACGAACCGATCTAGACATGCGATAAATGCCTCTGTAGTGAGGTCAATGACCACCTCCAAGTGGACTGCCTTCGTGGCCAAGCACACGAAGACGCACAGGTATGCCTTCACTAATCTGGCGTTCCGTAGCTGTGAAGACTTGACCATGAATGGTCCCGCGAAATCCGTTCCGACACCCGCAAAGGGCCGGATTTCGTTAACCCTATCCGAGGGCAAATCGCCCATCTGGGGGGCTGCATCGTAGCCGCCTTGGCCCGATAACAAGGCAGGCACCGAAATGCGACGCTACGCACTAAGCGTCTTCCCGATATAATCCAGAACTCGCGCTGGAGAAACGCCATCAAGGCGTGGCATCCGACATGCCCATTCAGAATGTGTCGATCCTGTATCAACAGTTCGACCAACTTCCCTTTCCTAGGGAGTAACAACGGGTGGCGAGCCGCATAAGGCAGGTTGGCATTCCGCAGCCGACCTCCTACCCTCAGCAATCCTTGAGGGTCAATAAACGGGTTGAGCCGAGCCACAGCTCCCTTCAGTTGGACGCGTCCGCGTCTCAGAATGTCCAATTCGGACTTAAAGTGCACCGTCTGCACGTTCCGTACCAATGCGAACAACGCATGGTTCCGTTCCCGTGGTGTCAGGACCTGTGTCCGCACTCGTTGCGCCTCAGAATTCCGACAATTCCGCGCAAATCGGCAGATCCAGGCGGTCACATTGACCAGCTTGTCGAGCGAGCTGTACCGTTCCAGCAGGCTGAACTCCTCTTCCGGCTCTGGTTGCGTCGTACAGACACCGACTGTCAAGGCGCCGTTCGCCGTGGTAACGCATGGACTCATTGGCCAATCCGATTCGGCTTGAGTCAACCATTTTGGACCCCACCACAAGGGATGTCCAACCAACTCCGGAGCGTGACACCCACGAGACGCACAGTCTGCTGGGTTCATTTCCCCTGGAACATGTCTCCAGATTAAGGGAACCTCCGAATTCAAAATCTGCGAAACCCGATTCGCCACAAAAATCTCCAGCTTGTGAACTGAAGCCTTCAGCCAGCATAACACGATCTGGCTGTCCGTCCAAGCGTAGACCGTATCTTCTAACGCTATTGACCCACGAAGAACCGTCATCGTGTGGTTGAGCAGACGAGTCAGGAGAGCCGCTCCCGAAAGCTCTAACTTGGGAATGGTCAGGCGAGTGCGCAACGGCGCAACCTTGCTCTTGGCCATGACCAACCGCACATCAACCTCCCCCGAGGAGTCGACCGTACGCAAATACACCGCAGCTCCGTAGCCCTTCTCCGAGGCATCGCAAAACCCATGCAGGGTGGCGGTGTATCGTTTGGTGGGGACCAACCTCCGTGGCAGTGAAATCCGATTGATGCCAGGGAGGGTCGAAAAGAACGAGTCCCACTCTGAGCTCAATGACCCGCCGATCGGGTCGTCCCATTTCAGCTCAGCAGACCACAATTGCTGCATAAAACACTTGAGCTGAAATGTTACCGGGGTGATCCACCCGTTTGGATCAAATGTCCTAGCCACCGTTGAGAGGACGTTCCGTTTCGTCCAGACCTTCGGGGAGTCCAACTCGACCCGATACGAAAACATGTCTGACACCGGCTGGTACTGGACGCCTAATACCGACAACATATTTGGATTTTCCAAATTTTCAAAAATGTGGGGATCCTGCTGGTAGTCATCCGGAAGACCAGTCAGTAACTCTGGAGAGTTCGACATCCATTTCCGGAGCTCGTAACCTCCACCCCGTAAGAGCTCAACTAGCTCGTCCCGTCGAGCGAGCGCCTCCTCTACGGAATCTGCACCGGTACAGATATCGTCCACGTAGAGATCCTGCTCCAGGATCGCTGCTCCTCTAGTGAAGTTTAACCGTTCTCGATCCGCTAACTCCCGCAGAGTGCGAATCGCCAAATAAGGACTAGACCGTAGCCCGTACGTGTTGGTGTTCAGCTCGTACACCCTGATGGGCTGATCTGGGCTCTCTCGCCACAGTATCAGCTGATACCGTCTATCGTCAGGGTGAATGACCGTCTGTCTAAACATCATCCGGATGTCAGCTACAAACACAACATTGTGTCGACGGAACCGTGTGATAACATCCGCGATGTCATGGTTCAACTTCGGCCCTGAATGCAAACACTGGTTCAGGTTCATGCCGTTAGATGTTGATGCCGATCCATCGAACACTACCCGTATTTTGCCCTCCGGGGTCCTCAAGACCGCGTGATGGGGCAGGAAGCAGTGGTCTTCACGCTTCCAGTCGATACCCGAAACCGACATGTGGCCGAGCGACTCGTATTCCCGCATGAAATCGACGTAATTCTGCCGGAAAATCCCGTCACGCTTCATGCGTCGTTCCATCGACAGAAGCCGCGTCTCGGCTGCATGGTGTGAACTGCCCAGCGGTGGGCGATCACTCCGGAATGGAAGACGTGTGAGAAATCGACCTGACCGAAGGCGACCAGTATTGTTCCGATAAAACTGTTCACACTCTTCTTCAACCGGGTCCAACCGGCGGACCGTAGGTGGTTCCTCCACCTCCCAAAACTTCTGTATCACCTCCGAGAGTACAGAACCGAATAAGGGACTACGAGTCGCTAGGCGTGGGGCAGCCGGCATGACCGGACCCATTATGCAACACGTGGACACCTGGCACTAACAGGTATCCCAAGGCATCGACACCCAATAAAATGTCTACTGGGCCCGGAATATCGAACTCCGGGTCAGCCAGTGACAACCCAGCGACCAACTGTCGCACCGAGGGCGACAACCGTACGTGAGGGTGTGAGCCCATCACATGAGGCATGACTAATGCCGTGACCGTCAGATTCACCGATGAATCCACCCGTGACGAGAGAGTAATCCGACATACTCCCTTAACGGAACCGACTTCCGTGTTCCCAATTCCCCGAATGGAATGTGGATACTCCCTTACCGAAATGCCCAACCGTCTTACAAGGTTGCACGAGACTAAGCACCCCTGGGCCCCCGAGTCCAATAGTGCTCGTGCCACACAAGATTTGCCGTCCGAACTCCACGCTATCACCGAGGCGGTGGGGAGCATGACCGTCTGTGGAGTGGCGGCACCCTGTAAGTGGGCGGCGTGTCCCTAGCGGGAACCTCCGCGGGCTCCGAACCCGCTGGGACCCCCGTCAGCCTGATAACTCGGCTGCTGATATGCCGGTGGCATATCAGACCGTATGTACATCAGGGGGTCCCAACCCGCATAATAGGCCCCTCGCTGTCCCGGTATCCGACCATACCGGACTGTGTACGGTGTGCCCGGTGGCCACCGTGGATGGAGGGGGGAGAGCGGATCCAACCTGGGGCGCTCTAGGAATGGGGGCGACATCCGACTGTTCGCCTCCCAGAGCGACGGGCAGGGTGGCGCAGAAGGTGGTGGGCTCCCAGCCTTCGCGCCACTCATAGGTGCCATCTGACACCCGCCCGTAACACGTGGTGAGCCAGCGGCCCGAAGTCCTCGCTGACCCTGGACAGCGGCGACCGAACCCCGGCTATCCCGCCTGTTGCCCCCCGCGCTGCCCCCTTCCCCTCGGGGGGGTCCCGTCCACGGGTACCCCAGTCACCCCGTTGGTGACTCCCGTTGCCCGGAGGGGGACTGGGTCCGTGGGCCCTGTGACCGACCAACCTGAGTCCGGCCCTGGTGACCGTCCGAAGGGCCTGACCGGTTAAGGCACAACACGATGTGGTGCTTGCCACCGCAGCACTCACAGGGGAACGCGCGTGAGCACTCGCTCAGCGGGTGCGGCCCCAAACAACCGAAACACAATCGGTGGCGGAAGACTACCTTCCTGCGGGCAGCTACCCCGAGCGCCTTAAAGTTGGCGCAACTGGTCACTTCATGGCCGGCACTGTCGCAGTGCACACAGCCGTCACCCGACGGCGCGGCATTCAAAACGCCAAATTGTTTTGACCGCCCACCCCCCCGTGGGGGCGGGGGGCGCGGCCCCTCACGCATCCGCGCGGGTTGGCGCTGCACACTGGCCTCCGTATCCAATGTGTCGCATCGCCTGCATTCACCCTCAAAAAAATCCGTTAATTGGACGAGCGTGGGCAGTTCCGAGCTACTGCTCCCATGCAGCTGTTCAAACCGACTTTGAACAGCTGCAGGCAACCGTGACAAAACCATATACAAAACGATATATGACCATTGGTCTACCGGCAGACCAAGGTTCTGAAGGGCCTTAGTGGCCACCAGCACAGGGTTGAGCACCTGTACCCGGATGTCAACATCCCGGGTTACTCTTGGTATGCTAAACAGCTTCCCCAGCTGCGCATCAACCAACCGCCGTTTGTGTTGGTAGCGGTCAAACAATATGGACCGGGCTATATCATAATTGCCCGCCGTGACCGTTAGGTGACCGACCAACTCCTTCGGTTCACCCCGCAGTGCCATCAATAGTTGGGCCAACTTGTAGGCGTTGTCCAGGTCGTCCCGACCGTGGACCAAACTATCGAACAAATTGATGAATGCCGGCCACTCATCAATTGCCCCACCGAAGGCCGGAATCTCCAGGTGTGGCAGCCGTCCAACAACACCCTTAGGGGGCGGGTCTCCGCTACCCTCCCCGCGGTCATTCCGTCGCGACCGCTTAATTTTTTCCGCGCGACGCTCGATGTCGCCCAAGCACTCCATCGCTTGGTCAGCATCCGCGCAGAGCTGCTTCACTGCAGCCACCGAAGCCTCATCCGTAAGCCCGAGGGCTTCAGCCTCCGCAGCCAGCCAACACACCTTCCCGACGCGTGTCATTGCGTCCTCCACACGCTTGAGCAGGACATCGTCCATGTCAGGTCGCTCCACATACTTGTGAGTATGGGCGAGCCATCTCATCTCCTCACGGACACCATACCGCAGTACCGTCAAGGGCGAAGGTGCCATGGTTACCGATTCAATTGTTTCTGGTCCTATGCTTCACTACCGAACTAAGCACAGCCAGAGACCAGCACTTGCCCGTCAGCGCTGGGCACAGAAATTAAAACTAAGTTGTAAAAACCAAGGCAACCACTAAAACAATTAAATCCTAAACAATATTTAATATGGTCGCCCTGTGGACATACACCTTATAAATATACACTCTAAATCAATTAGAGAATGCCACCATAAAACACAATACAAAATAACCCACAAAACTAGATTATGAAAACAATACAAAATAATAAGTGGTGGGCTCCGAGACTATAAACCTAAACAATATAGCACCCTAAACCACAGTGGATTCCGTAATCCAAGCTATTTTTAATATAATGAAGGTAGCTATGACCTTCTAGAAGTGACCCCTCCGATATGACCCACACTTCTACTGAGGTCAGCAAAATCAGCTTAATACCCCTTAAATAGCCTGACCCTGCTCTGTAAACCGAAATAACACTGCAGTACTATAGAACCCGACGTTCTACCGCAAGTAATACATGGTTACCGATTCAATTGTTTCTGGTCCTATGCTTCACTACCGAACTAAGCACAGCCAGAGACCAGCACTTGCCCGTCAGCGCTGGGCACAGAAATTAAAACTAAGTTGTAAAAACCAAGGCAACCACTAAAACAATTAAATCCTAAACAATATTTAATATGGTCGCCCTGTGGGCATACACCTTATAAATATACACTCTAAATCAATTAGAGAATGCCACCATAAAACACAATACAAAATAACCCACAAAACTAGATTATGAAAACAATACAAAATAATAAGTGGTGGGCTCCGAGACTATAAACCTAAACAATATAGCACCCTAAACCACACTGGATTCCGAAATCCAAGCTATTTTTAATATAATGAAGGTAGCTGTGACCTTCTAGAAGTGGCCCCTCCGATATGACCCACACTTCTACTGAGGTCAGCAAAATCAGCTTAATACCCCTTAAATAGCCTGACCCTGCTCTGTAAACCGAAATAACACTGCAGTACTATAGAACCCGACGTTCTACCGCAAGTAATACAATCTAGTTACTTCGCAGAATGACTGTTCAATCCTTTATGCGCACAAACAGTAGTTTCCGACTACAAATTTATAATAATTGTTAACTAAATTGACAATTATACTTTCACTAACCGAAAATGAACTTTAATTGTGGTATACCGACCACAGACTCATTGCCGACTTGCCGGCCAATCTGAGATATTCTTTTCTCCCAACTACAATGTGGCAAAAAAACAACCCTAAAACCGTCCGTCAATCGGTGATTTCCCACTAGGAAACCGCGCCTGCTACCAAAATGTTTAATTCCACCCCTCAACCGAACGGCGTGGAACCATGAGGGGCTGGGTTTTTGCCAGCACGGGAGAAAATCGTGATTGCTACTTTACCTTGCCGTCGTAGACCGGAAATCGAAAGCTCGATTCGAGGCAGGAATACGGGATAGGAGCACAATTGTGATAGGAGAGGAATCGAATCTCACTGGTTTCGCCGCCGACGCTGTCGCCGGAGTGCTGCTTGCCGACACGAGGAGTCGCTGTCCGATACGACAATGTCCTTCACAACACGAATCACTGACGCGAATCTACTTATTTCCCGACGATTATTATGATCAACACTCCGACCAGGCCCGACACCTGTGTTAGACAATTGTTACACCGAAATACAATCTAGGCCCGACCCATGAGCAGACATGTTTTTTCTCACGACAAGAAAAGATAACCTCTAATTTTTCATCTCGTTGGTACGAGTGACAGCTGCGGTTCCGTTTCCGCTAGTGATGTCCCGATTACTCGCGGTCGATCCGCGCAACAAAAAACCGGTGCGTTCCGAAGCATAAATATTAAACATCTACCAGCAATAGACTTATAGCTTACAATACTACCAATCTATGTGGATACAGGAACAACCAAGTTACTTAACCGCCTATACCTACAGATTGATAGTCCCAAATCGTGCCTTCCTGGAGCCCTTGACGGCTGCAAATCTCAGGAAGCCACGCTCTAGCTACCAAAGTGTTCAGGCTTCTCAGCACCTAATGACCTCGTAGGGGCCCATCAGCTACGAGGTAGCGTGACGATCAGGTGCCAAGAAGTGATGAACGTCGGCGATTCACCGAGCTAAAGTTATGTGGGGTAGATCTAACCTGGTCTGTGCTTCGGACCCGTCAACCTCCTGTCTCTCTGCAAGGCCCGGGCGCGCCCTAGGCTCTTCTTGGTAGACAGGTTCTTCAGCCAACCAGGTATGACTGGCGGGCCAGCGTCAATGTGCACAGTGGTCCAACACAGGTTATGTTCTACGTGGTAAATACAAATCGGGCACGAAAATCCGAACTTTATCTGGTTCGAGAGACAACGGCACACTCAGCTCCCTTCGGCCGTCTATGGAACCGCAGTTTCGGAACTGGTTCCGTACGAGGCTTTTAATTTACTTGTATGGAACTGATTCCGTACGAGGCTATTAATTTACTTGTATGGAACTGGTTCCGTACGAGGTTTTTAATTTACTTGTATGGAACTGCTTGTTCCCCAAAAAAAGGTTGACATGACGGCCGTGACTGCCTATATTGTATTTCCTCCTTGGAGGAAAATTCTTTCAAGACGACTGGCATGTAAGATGAATAAATCAAGACGTCATTTGTCAACAAGATCTTATGACAATTATTTATTTATTTATTTATTTATTGTCAATTATACATGTACAACATAACAGAAATGCTTCCTAATCGTCATACACGTGCAGATTAAATTACAAATTAAATTACAAATTATTCAATTAATAAATGTCATACTTACATGTCAATGAAATTAAATGTCTTTTATAATATAGATAAAAGTGCAATAGGTCAATGAATGTTTATTCCATGTTTATTCTTAGAAAAGTGTTTATTTCTGTTGCTTATAAAATAATAGGAGTCTCTGCATACACTCATTTTTGAAATGTCATTAAGAGACATTGAATTTATTTCAACGCGGAGAGGAGGTATTGCCCTTTTATTTGAAGGGCGCAAATATCATCGCAAAAAGCAATACACAGAAGGTAATACAATATATCTATGTTCCAAATACAATAACGGCTGCAAAGGGAGTATTAATTTAAACGAGAAGAACGAAGTGATTCATGAAAAAACAAAAACACATGATGCGGACTGTATACCAAACCAAGCCCAAAATAAAGTACTCAAGGAACTTGACAAGCTCAAAGACAAAACTGGGTCCAATTTCGATTCTGTTCAAAAACAATATGACGAGATGGTATATAATCTAGAAACTGAGGGCGTGCATTTGATGGCAGAAATACCAAATTTTGAAAATAAAAAAACAGGTCTCTTTAATAACCGAAACAAGATATTAGGTGTGCCCAAGATGCGATTTTCGTCTTCTGTTGACGTAATAGTTCCAAAAAAGTTCCAGGATTTCTTGCTAGCTGACTACAATGGTGAAACTGATGGTAAAAGAATTCTTATATTCTGCCGTAAAGATGTCAGAGCTATGGTTAAAAGCTTCAGCCATATATTGTGTGATGGCACTTTCAAATCCTGCCCAAAGACTTTCAGGCAGTTATACACAATCCATGCTTTTAACGAAAAAAGTAAATCTGTGACTCCGATAATTTATTGTTTACTACCTGATAAAAAGCAGGAAACATATGAGATCCTCTTCCGACTCATTAAATCAGTCTTTCCTGCCTGGAAGCCGTTGAAAGTAACAATGGACTACGAAAAGGCCGCAATGAAAGCAGTGGCCAAAGTATACAATGGCATCGAAATCAAAGGATGCTACTTTCATTTCAATAGATGCTTATTTCGAAAAGCCAAGCAATTAAAAATTTCATCTCCTGTTAAGCAACGGCACGTGTCACGATGTGCTGGAATTGCACGTTTGCCACCGGAACTCACAGCAAGTGGTATCGAGTATGTAATGCGTATGAGCCCGTCTGGTATGGATATTAAAAAATTTAACGCGTATTTCAAAACCCAATGGCTAGAGAAAACTAACTTCAATAAAACTTGCTGTTGTAGCGAAGAGCAACTACGAACCACAAATAATGTGGAAGGATGGCACAGCCGGATCAATCGTTATATTGGAAAAAAAATATAACAATTGCAGATTTACTGAACATATTGATCAAAGAAACGAAAATTACTAATATTTTCAAAACCAACTCCAAGAAGGCAAAAACCTATCTTGAAATTGACCATGAAATTAACAGTGCAGTTGCCAATTTAAAAAATGGCTTAATAACTGTAGGCCACTGCGTTGAATTAATTTCGCCATATTCTTTTAAATTTTAAGATCGTTTCTTAAGTACTTCTTTTCTTAAGAAACTATTTTAAACATAAGCTTATGCTTATGGAGAGATGGCCAGGAGCATAACAGTGGCCTACAGTTATTAAGCCATTTTTATTTGGAAACTGCACTATTGCACTGCAATATTTAAGTTAATTCATTTAAGTGAAGTTATTTTAGTTTACAGAATTATACATTTGTTTATTTAATAGTTGTTTGTTTTTTTTTTTATTACAAACTTCAATCTTTTTTAGACCTGTCTTTACTTCAGTCACAGATCATATAATCAGTTCCGTACACGGCTGGTGGAAAATGATAATTACTTAATTGGAACCAGTTCCATACAAGTAAATTAATAGCCTCGTACGGAATCAGTTCCATACAAGTAAATTAAAAGCCTCGTACGGAACCAGTTCCGAAACTGCGGTTCCATAGACGGCCGAAGGGACTCAGCTATATTAACAATCCTGAGGGAATCCCGAATACATTCCAGATGGCCTACGATTTAATTTCAATACCCTAACCAAAACGCGTTTACATTGCGAGGGCTTTCGTCTGTCAGTTGTCAAAACTGCCAGGTTGACAGCTAACGTCAAATTAAAAATGGCCGTTCAGAAACCATCGATCGAATATCGATTTGGAATCGAACAATCACCCGCCCGGACAGGCACCCACCTGTCCCCTAATCTACGGGCAGCGTTGCTACCGCTCGTTTTAGAACCGAGCCTCCTACTAGAACCTCTGCAGACCGGGGGGTCCCGTCCTTGCCAGGGAACAAGTTAACAATGCGCCCCCTGCGCCAACGTAGTGGCGGTAGGTTAGCATCCTTAACCAGAACGAGGTCACCAACACTAGGGGGGCTAGTTTTGTCAGTCCACTTAAGGCGCTGTTGTAAGATATGCAGATACTCGAGCGACCAACGCTTCTAGAAATTCTGAGTTAACTGCTGCAACATCTGATACCTTGACAACCGATTCAATTTCACTCCCTCGAAGGGGTGCTCGGGCAACGCGTTAAGTGGCTGTCCTATCAAGAAATGGCCTGGGGTCAGAGCCTCCAGGTCATTTGGATCCGAGCTGAGCGGACACAACGGTCGCGAATTGAGAACGGCCTCGATCTTACAAAACAATGTCGCGAGCTCCTCAAAAGTCAGCGCGGTCTGACCTACTATACGCCCTAAGTGCGTCTTAGCTGACTTAACTACGGCCTCAAAAATCCCACCCCAGTAGGGGCAAATCGGTGGGCTGAAGGTCCACTGTACCCCGACGGGATAGGGCCGTTCCAATATCCACTTTATTTACATTCAAAAAGTTGACTATCTCTCGTAAGTATCGTTCCGCACCTATGTAGTTGGTGCCGTTATCAGAGCGGATCAAAGTTGGAAGTCCCCTTCGAGAAACAAACCTATCCAAACAAGCAATGAAAGCCTCCGTCGAGAGATCAGCAACGAGCTCGAGATGTACCGCCTTGGTGGATAAACAAACAAACACACATAGGTACGCCTTGTATTGCTTAGCGGTACGCAATCGTGAACTCTTCACCATAAACGGTCCTGCAAAATCCGTACCAACACCTGAAAAAGGTCTGACCTCATTCACACGATCAGGGGCAAGTCCCCCATGAGAGGTTGCATCGTGGCAGCCTTAAGTCGATAACAAGGCATGCACCGAAACACGATGTTCCGTATGACACGGCGGGCAGATAAGATCCAAAACTCCCTCTGGAGCGTGGCCAACAACGCGTTACAGCCGGCATGCGCGTTTTTAATATGACGATCAGTCACCAGCAATTCAACTAACTGTCCCCCCTTGGGGAGCAGAAGTGGGTGACGAGCCGAATACGACAGATTCGCATTGCGCAATCTTCCTCCTACCCGAAGTAACCCGGTCGAATCAACAAAGGGGTTGAGACGCGCGACGGCTCCCTTCAATTTAGAATAGAATAGAATAGAATAGAATATGCGTTTATTCAAGCGTCACAATACACAACACATAGCACAAAATAGGAATACAAAAATAGGAATACACATGGACAACAACAAAAGTGGGTATATTATGTGATGTAAATGGCTTCTTAAGAAAACAGCGTAGTGTGCTGGTTGTACACGGTGACGGTGAAACGGCTCCGGCTCAGCATTATGCTACAGGGCCTACAGGAGGACCTGAAGCGCTGGTATTCTGTCGGAACCGGTGTGACTGAGTGTGTTGTTTTGTACGGTGTTGATTAGACTACGTAATATGCATAGATAAGAGATATAAACAATAAATAGCATAATATAAATGGAGGGTATATGAGTATAGAGTTTGTGTGTGGCATGTAAATAATGGTATGAAGTACGATAAATAAATATATAAATAAGTAAATAGGCACAGTAATTATGATAAATATGAATAATGTACAAACATGTTTGAAAAATGCAAGAGGTTTTGGGGGTCAGAAACGAAGGCTGCCGATGCAGACTGCAGAGATAGCTTCAGTTATCCGCTTTTTGAAGGGCTAGTAAATAGGCTTTGTATGCTGTTTTATAGCTGGTTAAAGTAATTTTTTCACGAATTGGCGGAGGGATATTATTCCAGCATTTTGTAGCCAGATATCTGAAGCTACCCCTGAAAGCAGCAGTCCGATGCCGGGGAATGGAGAGTATATTTGTTGAGCTGCGGTTCATGTGGTGATTGGAAACTTTCCAGGAGAGCTTTTCGTGAAGGTATTCAGGTATCCCTCTCTTTATAACACCGAACAAGAGCGCTGCAAATTGAAATTGTTGTCTGCCTTTCATTTTTAAAACATTTGCTCGATTCAGATAGGGCGTGATATGAGTACGTGGTGGGACGATGTAACAATAGCGAGCGCAGGCGTTCTGCACTCTCTGTACCAATCGCTCAGTGCGCTTATACAAACGCGGCCCGTATACTGTGATGCAGTAGTTAAGCTTTGACTACACTAACGCCTCACAGAGCTCCACTCGTATTTCTTCTTTTAGGAATTTCCGAATTCTGTAAAGAATATTTAACCTGTAAAAACAGTTTTTGACCAGCTCGAGAACATGTTTGTCAAAACGCAGCTCCTCATCCATGATTAGACCCAGGTTCCGCGCTTCACGCACTCGCTCCACTGGTACCCCCGATATAGCAATTTGTGGATTCATATCGCCAATAGTATTCACCTGGTGTCTCGAGCCGAGTATCATGAACTGTGATTTTTTTGGGTTTAGGACCAACGCATTTTTGGAGGACCAAGTTGTTATACGTTCTAAATCCGCATTTATCCTCCGCATAACATCAGGAAGCGATTCTTTGTTCACTTCAATATAAAGCTGTAAATCATCGGCATATAGATGATATTTGCAATGGTGAATGCAGCTTGTGATATCAGCGCAGTACAGAATACAGGACCCAATATGGACCCTTGAGGAACACCTCTACAGGTGGTGACTTTTTGAGAGTGATTTTTGGTTCCGTCACTATTTGTTAAGACTACTTGTTGGTTGCGGTCTTTGAGGTAAGTTTCAAACCACTTAATCGTATTTACTTCAAATCCATAGTAGCTTAGCTTGGAAAGAATTAAATCCACATTGATGGAGTCAAGTGCTCTAGAGTAGTCAAGTAGGACGAGAAACGTGGCATTCCCAGAGTCTTGGGATGCTAATACGTTGTCAACAACATCAAGAAGTGCCGTCGTTGTACTACGATTCTTTCTGAAACCTGATTGAAACTTTGGAAGAAGGCCGTGTGTTTCCGCAAATGAAATTACTCGAAAGTACACAAGTTTTTCTAGAATTTTAGAGAAGTACGGTAGTATACTTATAGGTCGTAGATCAGATATTATTTTGGGGTTACTTATTTTTGGGGTCGGACGGACAATAGACGCCTTCCAAGATGATGGAAATATAGAGGTATTCAAGGATTGGTTTAGAATATGAGTAATTATTTTAAGTGTTTGTGGTAATGTGAGAATTAACATATCCATTGTAATTTTGTCCATACCACAGGCGTGTGAGTTCTGTTTAAGAATTATTTTACTGACATCATGCTCATTCACTTGTTTAAGTCGGAAAACACCAGGACCAAACCTATGATATTCGTGAAAGGTGAGATCTGATATTCTTACACGATCTTCCGCGGGGATATTCATAAAATGAGACATAATATCGTTGGGATCAGCAAAGTTGTCAGGAAGTTCATTTGGTTTTTTGAAGTTAGGAATACACGTTTCACGAAGTTTTTTCCATAACTGATTTGGGTCTTTGGTGTTATTGTTGATGTGGTGCTCAAAGTATGCCCTCTTTTCTGCAAAAAGACTGGTTATTACGAGGTTTTTAAGAGATTTGTATTCCTGTTTATGAGTTTGAGATTTGGATTTCTTATAAGTTGCATGTACTTTGTCCCTTAGCTGCATCATCAGTCTGACATTATTGGTTAACCAGGGCATATGTCGATCTTTGATGGTCGTAGTTTTTTCTGGAGCATGTTTATCGAACAAGTCGAGAATATATCCCTCTAAGGTTGCGACCATTGAATCAACATTGGCTCCTTTTGCAATTATATCCCAATCAACAGCGCTTAAATCATGCTCAAAGCATTTCATAGGTATGCTCTTAAGTGGTTTATAAGTGGTTTTAAATGTTGGATATTTATCCCTTTTCACCTTTAATTTAACTGTCAATAATGCATGAGCGCCGAGGTCTGGGATATGATTTATTGAAACATTTGAAGCGGTGGCATTTGTACAGAAAAGGTCTATCAAAGTGGCGCTGTGATCTGTAAAATGTGTGGGTTCAGTAATACAGTTTGTAAGACTAGCGTACTCTAGAAATTCTTGCAGTTTTTTTGTCATGATATTTTCTCTATTCAACATGTCTATATTAAAATCCCCAGTAAGAATGATACGATCAAATTTGGAAAACGTTGCTATTGAGTCAGTCAGCGCATCAAGAAATGTACCAACGCCCATCCATTGCGGGCGATAGGCAGTACCAACAATAATCTTTGAAGATTTGACGCTAAGGGATAGCCAGAGCTGTTCAACTTGGGAATCTGATTCAGGGTGAGGGTAAATCCTAGCCCAAAGACCAACTCTAATGTAGAAGGCTAAACCTCCGCTTCGTGCTTGGCGAACTTGAGTTGGTGAATTTCGAACGTCCACTTCGTATAATCTCCAATTCTGCCCCAAACTTCGAGGACTGTACCAACCGGACCAAATTCAACAGCGACTCGTTTCGCTCTGCCGGAGTCAGAATAGGGTTCAACGTTCGCTGATCGCGAGGAGTACGACAATTTCGAGCGAATCTCCTAATCCAAGTGGACACGTTTATCAACTTGTCAATTGAGCTATACCGGTCCAGCAGAAACCCGGCGTCAGGGTCCTCAGCCTTCTGGGTAACATGCACGGCCGCTCTGGGGCCATGATCCGAAGATACTACTACATGGCTGTGGGGCCAGTCCGACTCTCTCTTGGAAAGCCAGGGTGGTCCCCACCACAAATGGTGTCTAACGAGTTCAGGAGCCCGACATCCCCTGGATGCACAATCAGACGGGTTCAATTCTCCTGGTACATGTCTCCAGGTCAGTGGGACCTCAGACGACACAATCTGGGAGACACGGTTCGCAACAAAAACTTCCAAGTTATGGACCAAAGCCTTCAGCCAGCACAAAACAATCTGGCTGTCCGTCCAAGCGTACACCGTATCCTCCAAAACCACTGACCCACGCAACACTGTTAGAGTGTGATTCAAAAGTTTGGTCAAAAGAGCAGCCCCGGACAGTTCCAGTTTTGGAATCGTTATCCTTGTCCGAATAGGCGCTACCTTGCTTTTTGCCAAAACCAAACGCACGTCGACCTCCCCGGTGGAGGTGACGGTTCGCAAATAAACCGCTGCCGCAAACCCTCGTTCAGAGGCATCACAAAACCCGTGAAGGGTTGCCCTGTAATCCCCAGCAGGGACCAATTTCCTCGGCAGCGATACATTATTTATATCCGATAGCGAGGTGAACATTCGCGTCCAATCAGTCAACAAATCACCTGAGAGGTGGGTGTCCCAGGTCAACTGAGCCGCCCATAGCTTTTGCATAAAACATTTGAGAGCAAAGGTGACTGGAGAAATCCATCCAATCGGGTCGAACGTTCTCGCAATCGTTGACAGTATTGACCGCTTCGTCCAGGCCTTCGGTGTTTCTAAAACCACCCGATAGGTAAACTCATCATGGACGGGCCGGTACTGAATTCCAAGCACTGACAACATGTTAGGGTTGTCAGGATTCTCAAAAACGTGCGGGTCTTGTTGAAACTCATCTAGGAGACCAGCCATCAACTCAGGGGAGTTGGACATCCACTTGCGTAGTTCATAGCCGCCTCGTTCCAGCAATTGAATGAGCTCGTCACGTCGGTCCAGAGCTTCCTCTACACTGGCTGCCCCTGTGCAGACGTCATCGACGTACAAATCTTGCTCCAGGATAGCGGCGGCTCTAGGATAGCTCACACGGTCACGCGACGCCAACTCCCGCAGGGTACGCATCGCCAAATACGGGCTAGACCGTAACCCATACGTGTTCGTGTTTAACTCATAGACCTTGACTGGCTCGGCCGTGGTCTCACGCCAAAGTATCAACTGATACCTTCTGTCAGCCGGATGAATTACCGTTTGCCTAAACATCATCCGAATGTCTGCGACAAATACAATCTGGTGTCTCCGAAAGCTCGTGAGAATATCCGAAATATCACGACTCAACTTGGGTCCCGAATGTAGACACTGATTCAGGGACATCCCGTTCGAGGTAGGTGCTGACCCATCAAAAACAACTCGAATCTTGCCGGTAGGGGTTCGCAGGACGGCATGGTGTGGAAGGAAACAATGATCCTCAGATCTCCAGTCCACACCCGATACCGACATGTGTCCTAACGACTCATACTCCCTCATGAAATCAACGTATTTTTGTTTAAATACGGCGTCCCTTGACATCCTACGCTCCATCGACATCAATCTCGTCTCAGCCATCTTCCTAGATTCTCCTAGTGGCGGTCGATCGGCCCTGAAAGGCAGTCGAGTTACAAAACGACCAGAACGAAGGCGACCAGTACTATTCTGGTAAAACAACTCGCACTCTTCTTCGTCTGCGTCGACTCGACGAACGGTGGGAGGTTCATCTATCTCCCAGAAACGTTGGATAGCGTCTGACAACGCTGAGCCAATAAGTATGCCATCTGATTCGGCAGGCCTAACCATTGGCAATGCCGGACCCATGATCACGTGACCAAACTTAGTATCCACAGCAATCAACCCGTCCGGCTGAAGGTCCGGTCCGATCCGACAACAGAAACCTACCCAGAACGTCTGCTGCCAGTAGCAGGTCGACCGGGGCTGGAGTGTCAAAATCGGGATCCGCCAACTTGAGTCCTGATGTCAGGAATCGAACGGCCGGATTCAACTTCACCAAGGGGTGTCTGCCCATGACATGCGTCATTACTAAGGCTTGCACGGATGTTTTTGTCAAAATGTCATAACGTGGAGAGAACGTGATCACCGATTGACCAACTGTCTTCGCCAAAATATAAAATATTACCAATTTATCTATTATTTAAGTACTGCTACCCTCACTACGCATTCATCACTCATTCAAACACTCACTCTTCCTTTCGCATCCTTTCGTTCGTTCCTTTCCTGACGGAACCAGTTCAGATCGAGACGCGCGCGCATAAGGGGCAATCCACTACGCTCCCCACAAGAAAATTCCTACAAACGCTAATTACGCTACCTAGTGATTGTGTTATTAACCTAGCACCGGTGCAGTGTAGTGTTTGTGAAAACCTATTTGGATTAATGTGATATCTCCTGGGTAGAAGACCAGCGCAAGTAAGGTACCACCATTCCTTTACTTTACCTTCTCCCAAGTGTTTTGGACTTCGAGCCGGATACCTACTCCCTCAGAAAACGCATCACATGCAACTCATACATAATTTTCTTATATTTCACGCTAATTTTGATAAAATTGATACGCCAACTCATTCATGTCCGCCATTACAGTGGCCGGGTTTTCTCGTAATTTTCGGTAAATGCACATATTTCTCCCTCATAATACCGCTATTATTATCTCATATACACACCATAGTTTATGTATTGTTTATCAAAATCAGCCGCAAACTCATAGTTTTCAAAATATTCATACTAGTGAGCCGTACCTCACGCTGTTCAAACACGCGGTTTCTCATTGCCTACCTACTTCTCACATTTATTTACGCGAAACATAATAACGCTTAAATATGACGCGAAATCAAAATAATGACGAAGAAATAATGATGGAAATTGTTCGTCTTACCGCTAAAAAGGAAAGTTTGTTCGTAATTACCCAAAAAATATACGATTTGTACCTAAAGGTTTCCGATGAAACATGTAGACTAAATTTCTTAACGCAAGTTCAATCGCTAGAAAAAACTAGAACTGAATTTATCGAAACTCTTGATAAATTAGTATCAGCTGAATTGATTAATAATCCGAAATCTAAACCGGATTACTCGGCTATTCAATCTTTTGATGATCTTTATTGTAAAATTAAAGTTTGTGAAAATAAACTCAAAGAAAAGGCTTCAAAAAGCGAACATAAATATGATCTGTTAAATAAAAAACTACCTCCGCTTAGTTTAATGTCATTCGATGGCACTCCTAGCAAATGGTCACTCTTTTACGAAAACTTTAAAAGTCTCATACATGATAATTCACACTAAGCTGACGCGGAAAAGGTTCAATACCTAGTAGGTAAATTGACGGGCAAGGCTTTAACAGTTTGCTCAGGGATTCCACCCACTGCGAGTAACTATAAGATTATTTGGAACTCTTTGCTAGAAAAATACCAAGACTCTAGGATCCAAGCTTCCTTTTATATTGATCAGATGTTACAGTTTTAAACCTAATCAACCGCTGGACGCATTCTTAGAACAGTTTTGTTCTGCAGAAGCTGCGCTGCAAATATTAAAAATAGACGACTTGTCTGATTTCTTATTTGTTCACATCGCTCTTAACAAACTTGATAAAGAAACTGTTAATTTGTTTGAGCAATCGCACACATCAACAGAAATACCCACATTCTCGCAACTCACGCAGTTCATAAAAGAACAAAGTAAAATACAAACACTACGCACGCCCACATACGCAAATAAAAATCAAAATTATTATAAAAATATAAATAAAAATAAACAAACACACGCTTTTCTTGTAAATACCGGGGAAACGGACTTGTACTCGCAACCATCTCACTCATCGCAAACGCACGCATATCTCGCACCGCAAACTCACGCTACTCAAAACTACGCACCACAATTTCGCTCTTCGCAATCGCTCGCACCACTCGCACCGCCCGCATTCACTCGCAATCAAAACGCACACTCAGCTCGCTCTCAAAACTTGCATGCTACTCACACTCAAAACGTGCAACCAACTTACTCGCAAAACTCGCAAACCACTCACTCTAAAAACGCTCCCGCACACACTCACGCACCACGCTTTCAAGTCACGCAATCGAATTGCTTGCTATGCAATTCTCATCCTTCGCACGCACTATATAAGTGTCAGTATTTTCTTAGTGAAACTCCGCTTTCACGTAATAATATCGTTTCAAAATACAACTTTTGCAAAAATTGTCTAGGCTTTCACGATATTACAACGTGTCAGTCACTACACACTTGTAATATTTGCCGCCAAAAACATCACACGTTATTGCATAATAATAATATAAATTTTACTCACCCGCCAAACGCTTCGCCTGTCACGATGCACGCGTCCGTAGATAACGTCGAATATTACGAGCTGTCTCGCTCGCACTCGCCGAGCGCTTTAGGTACTCCGCTGCCGCCGCCGCCGCCCGAGTTTCGCTGGACGACGCATCCTATTCCAGCGCCGCAAATACTTGAACGCGCTTCTAGTTCGAACGTTGCGAATGCGCGCGCTAATTTAAACAACGTTTCGTTATCAGTAACGACTTCTCGTAATATTACCGCAAATAATAGCACGGTTCTTTTGCCGACCGCTTCGGTTTATGTTTACAATGAAAACAAACGCCACAACATTCGTTTATTTATCGATTCGGGTTCTATGAGTCATTTTATTTCGAAAAATTGTTGTGATCGCTTAAACTTAAAAATTACTCCCGCTTCAACAACGATCAAAGGAATCGGTCAAACCGAAAGTTCGTCGCATGGACTCACGACTTTTAAAATTCATTCACGGTTCGATCCTTTGTGTTCGTATGATATAGTAGCTCGTGTTATTGATTCGATCACCGATCAATTACCGAACGCGGAGCTAGACACTTCATATCTTACGCATCTCAATGACTACCGATTGTAGTTTCTACATGCCGGGTGAAGTAGACTGTTTGATAGGAAACGAGCTCTTCCCGTTCCTCTTGGGACCTAATAAGGTTACTTCTCCACACTCTTCGGTAGTCGCAGTAGAAACTACTCTTGGATACTTAGCTATGGGCAAGGCCCAGACCGCGCACATTCGTCCTCCTGTTCGCAACACAAATAATAATAAAAATTTCTTTTGTTCTATAGAACAAACGCCAACGCTGGAAATGCTCACTGAACGTTTCTGGGAACTTGAAAATGTTCCAAATAAAAAACATGTAAGTCCTGATGATGAGATATGCGAAAAAATATTTCAGTCGACATACTCACGCGATGACACCGGGCGTTATACCGTGCATCTGCCCTTTAAAGAGGACCCTACTTAATTAGGAAATTCCTATTCGATCGCGAAACGCCGCCATCTCAGTCAAGAGAAAAAATTATCGCTAATCCGGACTTACGCTCAAACTATAATGACACCATACAAAATTACATCGACCGAGGTTATTTAACTAAGGTTGATAGTGCCAAAGAGACACCCCCTGATCGCTCTTATTACATCCCGCACCACGCCGTTTATCGCCCCGATAAATCGACTACTAAAACGCGAATAGTTAATGACGCGAGTAGTAAAACTACTAGTGGAAAATCGCTAAATGATATACTTTATAAAGGTCCGAATTTACAAACTAACATATTCGATCTTTATATAAATTTGAGTATGTTCTCCGTCGCTATGACGGCAGACATTAAAAAAATGTATTTTCAATTAAAACTTCCCGCGAAACATTGGTGTCATGTCAAAGGCGTGGAGAATCCCGCAGATATTATCTCTCGTCCTGTAACGGCTAAATCACTCGTGAACAATGACTTGTGGTTTCACGGTCTTTCGTGGACTGCTGAAAGAATTTCTGATTGGCCTGTAAAACACTTTGCAGTCAAACCAAATTTTTGTTTTGAAACTTTGGAAACAAAACCTACAATAAGTTTAGTTGCTCAAAATGTCAGTAACTCGCATGAATCTCATCCCATTGACATGATGGCTGAAAGAATTTCCGATTGGAAAACATTACTACGCTCGATGACATACGTACTCCGTTTCTCACGAAAATTGCGCTCCACTGGACAAATTACCGTTCAAGATCTCGAAACTGCAGAAAACTACATATTTCGTTATGTTCAAAACAAACACTTTTCTAAAGAAATTGCCGCGTTAAAAAATAAAAAGTTGTTAAATAACTCGTTATCAAAACTTAACCCTTTCATCGACCAAGAAGGCATTCTTAGAGTCGGTGGTCGGCTATCTAATTCTCAACTCGATTTTGGTCAAAGACACCCAATCTTGCTTCCTACTAAGGATTTAATTACTCAACTTATTGTTGACAACTATCATGTAACTAACCTCCACACTGGTCCATCACTTTTACTCGCATTGCTCAGACAGAAATTCTGGATATTATCTGCTAGAAATTTAGTTCGTCAACGCGTGCATAAATGTAACAGATGTTTCAGACTTAAACCTAAATTCACTTTCCCACGCATGGGTGACTTACCGTCATTTCGAGTCTCGCAAACCAAAGCTTTTGTCTACACCGCTGTGGATTATGCTGGTCCTTTTTATATATATATAACGCATATAAGACGTCGAGGAATTAAAAGCCATAAGGCTTATGTATGCTTGTTTGTATGTCTTGCTACCAAGGCATTGCATTTGGAATTGGTCTCAGACCTCAGTTCTGAACTATTTCTCGCAGCTTTCAAACGTTTTATTAGTAGAAGAGGCCCAGTTTCCATGATCTATAGCGATGGTGGAACAAATTTTATAGGCGCCAAGCGCAAACTTAATGAAATTTACGATTTATTACAGTCCACAGCTCACCAAACATATATTGGTAATTATTTATCAAATAATAAAATTCAATTTAAACATAGCCCCCCGTACGGCCCACATTTTAATGGCCTGTGTGAAGCAAACGTTCAATGCGTTAAAACTCACTTATATAAAACTATAGGCTCTCAGATCTTAACCTATGAAGAATTCATGACAGTCTTGGTGCAAATTGAAGGGTTGTTAAATAGCAGACCTCTATGTGTTTTAAGTTCTGAACCTGATGTAACCGCACTAACTCCTAATCATTTTTTAAATGTCACTCCTATAAAATTTTTGCCCGCTGAAAATTTTGTAGATCAACCTGATAATCGTTTATCACGTTATCAGTTGTTGTGTAAACTCACACATGATTTCTGGCGACGTTGGAGTCAGGAATATCTCACTTCGCTTCAACAAAGAGAAAAATGGACCAAGCCATCCGATAATATTAAACTAGGCACAGTCGTGGTTATAAAAGATAATAATGCTCATCCTCTTTGTTGGCCTCTTGGAGTTATTGATGAACTCTATCCCGGAAAGGACAATGTAGTTAGAGCTGTTAAAGTTCGCACTGCCTCTGGAAGCTATATACGTCCAGTAATCCGAGTTTGTACTTTGCCTACTCAATAAACTAAACTCAATTTATCTTTTCTCAAACCATCACTTCCTTCTGCCATGTATGCTCTGCCAGGGTTTAGTCTCTACCGGAATGATAGGACGGGCAAGGCTGATGGCGGTGTAGCTATATATCTACGTGCCGATATTCCATGCAAAGTCATCAGCCAGTCGCCAAGCCTGTACTCTGGTACCGCTGAACACTTGTTCTTGGAGATGTGCTTGCGTCACAATAAAGTCCTTCTGGGTGTCTATTATAGCTCCTCTCTTCGCATTGACTATTTTAACTCATTTGAAACCCTTCTCAATGATCTGACTCCTCTTTATAGCGACACCCTGATTCTCGGCGACTTTAACACTTGCCTTCTCAAAAATAACGTTCGCTCGGCAAAGCTCAAATCTCTTGTAAGTTCATTAAACTTACACATCCTTCCCCTGGGTGCCACCCACTTTCAACCACACTGTACCCCCTCTCTTCTAGATCTGATGATTACTTCTAACTTATCCAAGGTTGCTGTGCATGGCCAACTTAACGCACCCTTCTCCTATCACGATTTGATTTACCTCTCATTCAAGTTAAGGCCTCCCAAGCGTGCAGCTAAATTCCTCGACATACGTAGCTTCAAGGGCATGGATCTTAACTCCCTTAAATCAGATGCCGCCTCCGTCAACTGGTCCTCTGTTGTTGGTAGCGAGACCGTTGAAGACAAAGTCCAAAACTTTAACTCTGTTGTCCTGAGCTTGTTTGATAAGCACGCTCCGGTCAAGAGGGTTAAGGTTAAGCACCTTCCTGCGCCGTGGCTTACTGACACCATCAAGAGCCTGATGGCCAAGAGAAACCGTGCCAAGAGTAGATATAAGGTGGATCCGACCGACGAGAATCTTTTATTTTTCAAACGCCTCCGCAATCGTTGCACTCGTCTGTGTCGTGATGCCAAACGTCGTCATATCTACGAGTGTATTGAGAGCTATACTCCAGCACAGGTTTGGAAATTCCTGAAGACTCTTGGTGTAGGTAAGTCCCAGGACTTGGCTGCTGGAAATGTCAACCTCAACGGTCTCAACAATTATTTTGCTAATCCCCCAGTCGTGATGGACCCCCTCGTCAAGGAAGCTACCCTTCGTAACCTACGGTCCAAGACCGCAGCCCACAACTCACCCTTCAACTTCAACCGTGTCGGAATCGGCGCAGTAAGGAGGGCAATCTTAGCGATCTCGTCGAAAGCCATTGGTGAGGACAAGATCTGTTCTCAGATGATAACCTGTATCATTGAGGAGCTATTACCGATCATTACCCACATAATTAATGTATCGCTTGAACAAGGTTGCTTCCCCTCTCAGTGGAAAAAGGCACTTGTGATTCCCCTACCTAAATCGTCCAATCCCGTCTCCTTTAATGATTTTCGTCCTATATCTATTCTGCCTATCCTTTCCAAAGTCCTAGAATCAATTGTTCACTGTCAGCTCTCCTCATACCTTTCCTCTAGAAACTTATTAAATCCATATCAATCAGGTTTCAGGCCGGGTCACAGTACTACCACGGCATTGCTTAAAGTCACCGATGACATTCAATTAGCCATGGATCAGAAGCAGCTTACGGTTCTCACACTGCTTGATTTCAGTAGCGCCTTCAACTGCGTCGATTTCGATATCCTGGTTGAAATTCTAAAATCGCTCAGAGTCTCCTCGCACTCGGCTCTCTGGTTTGACTCCTACCTGAGAGACCGCCAGCAGCGTATTAAGTCTGAGGAGATCTCAACGAACTGGCGTAATCTTTCCGCGGGTGTTCCGCAGGGTGGTATCCTTTCTCCTCTTCTCTTCTCAGTATTCATTAACTCCATCTCCGACGTTCTTACTTCTTCTTATCATCTCTACGCAGATGACCTTCAAATATATCGGCACTTCTCTCTTAGTGACGTAAATCTGACCATAGAGGCGTTGAATGCTGACCTCGATAACATCAGTAAATGGGCAATTTCATATGGGCTGCTTGTCAACCCGGCAAATGCCATGATTATGGGTACACGGCACTCAATTAACACAATACAAAATATCCCCGTCGATCCTGTGATGTATGAGGGTACGATAATCACCTACAGCGAGAAAGCTAAGAATCTTGGGGTTATATTTGATAACTTGCTGTCCTGGTCGCCCCATGTTTGTGAGGTCAGCAGACGAGTCTTTGCGTCATTTTACTCCCTACGGAGATTGCAGTACTTCCTGCCGCGGCAGACTAAAATCACCCTTGTTCAGTCCCTTCTACTACCTTTAATAGACTACGCGGATGCTTGTTGGGTCAGTGCGAACGAAGAACAACTGAATAAACTCGAGCGACTCCAAAACCTTGGGATTCGGTTTGTCTACGGGCTGCGCAAGTACGACCATGTCTCCCAGTATCGCAAGGAGCTGTGATGGCTTCCGATCCGTCTTCGCCGTGATATGCACATTCTCTCTTATCTATTCAATATTTTGCGAAATCCCCGCTACCCCACATATCTTCGAGAACGTTTTGAATTTCTTTTCCCCAGGGATAGTAATCGGAGATCCCACACGGTGTCTCTCCTGTCAACTCCTCGGCATAAAACTGCCGCCTACAAACACTCTTTTAGGTTAAGGGCAATCCGACTGTGGAACGCACTTCCCTGCACTATTAGGGATAGTCCCTCAATTTTCACTTTTAAGAGAAGATTGAAAGCGTATTTCCTTTCTCTTTCGTAATTAGTATCATATTTATGTAAGTATATGTATGATATTTTGTAGTTTATATATGTGCATGCTATCTAGTGTATTATATAGTTGAGATATATATATATATTTTATTAGGTATATTTTATTTATATTTTAAAAGTAATTTTCGTACGTATGTATACTGTTTTATTGCGCACTAGGACTGTCCTTTTTCACAAACACTCCTGTCTTGCCTAGGTTTGCTGGAAGAAATCTCTTTTTAGAGATAAGCTCGCCTTTGCCTATAAAATTTATTGTAACTGTCTGTGTATCTATGTTTTCTGTGCAATAAAGAATATGAATATGAATTTATCTTAAATTAGTATATAAGTCCTGGTTTTTTGGCATTTGAATCTATTTTGTTGTTAACTTTTTAACTTACTAATTTTTAACATTCTCTGTTAACTTGTAGCTTAATATAGAGGAAACCTCTAGGCCGGCAGACTTGTCTTCGCCAAAATATATAATATTACCAATTTATCTATTATTTAAGTACTGCTACCCTCACTACGCATTCATCACTCATTCAAACACTCACTCTTCCTTTCGCATCCTTTCGTTCGTTCCTTTCCTGACGGTACCAGTTCAGATCGAGACGCGCGCGCATAAGGGGCAAACCACTACGCTCCCCAAAAGAAAATTCCTACAAACGCTAATTACGCTACCTAGTGATTGTGTTATTAACCTAGCACCGGTGCAGAGTAGTGTTTGTGAAAACATATTTGGATTAATGTGAAAATCATAACCTATCTCCTGGGTAGAAGACCAGCGCAAGTAAGGTACCACCATTCCTTTACTTTTCCTTCTCCCACCAACTACATTCGTAACTGTAACATTCCCCACGCCCCGTATTGATTTATTATACCTATTTACCTTGATTCCCAACCATTTTGCTAAATCATTCGATACAATGCAGCCCTGAGCTCCAGAATCTAATAAGGCGCGAACGTATGTTGGGTTGCCCGCCAAATCCCAAGCAAGCACAGAGGCGATCGGTAACACCACCGTCTCCGGTTGGGGGGCAACAAATGGTTGGGCCGCAAATTCCTAGCGAGGGCCCCCGGGGCCCCACTCTGCCTGTAACCGATCAGGTATGCAGCTATACGCCAGAGGGTCCCATTGTACAAATGGCCCACGCGCCGGTTCCATTGCCACCCTACGATTCCCCGTAAAGGGGGGTGGGCGTGAATTCAACCGTGGCCGCTCCATGAGCGAGGGGGACATCACATGTGACCGACGAGGACGAGGCGACGGGCGGGGCGACAACTGAGGCGGCATCCGAACCGCACCCGCATAGCTCGAAGGTGTCCCATGCCACCCGCCCGTTACGGCCTGCTCAACACACCCAATGTCCCGCTGAGTCGGATGCTGAGTCGCAACCGAAAACTCAGGGCCCCCCATGTAATGATCCTGAGTGCGGCCCTGCACCCTAGTACTGCCCTGTGCACGTGGGGACGTTGGCCCCTGAGTTGCGCTCCGAGTCGCAAACGAATTCTCAGGGCCCCATGCCGTGTCACCCTGGGTACGGCCCTGTGGTGGCTGTTGGCCGGACCGGTACATGCACAACAGATTGTTGTTGGGCCCACCACAATATCCGCATATTTGTGTGCGCGTGCAGTCCCTAGCCATGTGTGGCCCGAGGCACAGGAAACACCAGCTCCGCTGCTTGGCCATCCGGCGCCGTCCCTGAACCCTAAGTTCCCCGAACTTATTGCAATTGGCCACAGCATGGCCAATCTGCCTACAATATGGGCAGGTCTCACCACGTGGGGTTAATTCACTCACAGTCCCATACGACTGCCGGTTGGTGCGGTCCTTCCTCGTCGGAGGGCCCCTACTCACAGCGCTCCCGGCAGCTCTCTGTGGCTCCGAAGGATGGGTGACCGTCAACCCCAAATTCTCTGCCCGTCGAGCCTCCTCTTCCAAAAATCCGACCAAGTCGGAGAAGGCGGGCAGGTCCTCGGCCGACCTCCCGTGACACTGTTCGAAACGAGTCTGCACGTCAACGGGTAGGCGGGAAAGTACAATGTACAACAGTAGGTACGACCATTCACCAACCGGAAGTCCAAGATTCTCTAGAGCCTTGGTGACGGACAACAATGGGTTCAAAACCTCCGTCTGTATGGCCCCGACCTTGTTCACAACCGGGATGCTAAACAAACGGTTCAGTTGGGCATCGGCCAACCTCCGTTTGTTGTGGTAACGTCTGACCAACAATTGCCTGGCCGTCTCATAGTTACCCTCCGTAACTGACAAATGAGCGAACAGCTCCCTAGGCTCACCCCTCAATGCTGCCACCAGCTGAGCCATCTTGACAGACTTGGTAATGTTCGATCGCATGTGCACCAAACTGTCGAACAGATTGATGAAGCTCATCCATTCACCGGACACGCCGTCAAAGATAGGCATAGTTATGGCAGGTAACCTGGACCCCGATCCCTGATGCGTCAGAGGTGCTTCAGTGTCACCATCATGGCTGGACTCGCGCTGTCTACGTATGTCCGCAGCCTTCTGCGTGATAGCAGCTGCCATCTCCATACATTGGTCGACATCCCCTATCAACCGTGACAGCCTGTCAGGTGCACAACCATCAACTGATTCCGCCTGCGCGGACAATTCGAGCACCCTATTGTAACGTTCCTTAACGTCCATAGACCGCTCCAATACCACATCATGCCTATCTAAACGGTCTATCAGACCGTGTGCGGAGGAAAACCATCTGAGTTCCTTAGAAACACTGTTCAGGCTTCTCGGCACCTAATGACCTCGTAGGGGCCCATCAGCTACGAGGTAGCGTAGCGATCAGTTGCCAAGAAGTTTGAACGTCGGCGATTCACCGAGCTAAAATGATTGGGTTCGATCTAACCTGGTCTGTGCTTCGGTCCCGTCAACCTCCTGTCTCTCTGCAAGGCCCGGGTGCACCCTAGGCTCTTCTTGGTAGACAGGTTCTTCAGCCAACCTCCTGTGTGACTGGCGGGCCAGCCTCGATCAGCACAGTGTTCCAACACAGGTTATGTTACGTGGTAAAAAACCAATCGGCCACGTAAATGCGAACTTTATCTGGTTCGGGGAACCACAACACACTCAGCTATATAGACAATCCTGAGGGAACCTCGAATACATTCCAGATGGACTGCGATTTAATTTCAATACCCTATCCAAAACGCGTTTACATTGCGAGGGCTTTCGTCTGTCAGTTGGCAAAAACTGCAAGGTTGGCAGCAACGTCAAATTCAAAATGGCCGTTCCGAAACCATCGATCGAATATCGATTTGGAATCGAACAATCACCCGCCCGGACAGGCACCCACCTGTCCCCTAATCTACGGGCAGCGTTGCTACCGCTCGTTTTAGAACCGAGCCTCCTACTAGAACCTCTGCAGACCGGGGGGTCCCGTCCTTGCCAGGGAACAAGTTAACAATGCGCCCCCTGCGCCAACGTAGTGGCGGTAGGTTAGCATCCTTAACCAGAACGAGGTCACCAACACTAAGGGGGCTGGTTTTGTCAGTCCACTTAAGGCGCTGTTGTAAGATATGCAGATACTCTAGCGACCAACGCTTCCAGAAATTCTGAGTAAACTGCTGCAACATCTGATACCTTGACAACCGATACAATTTCACTCCCTCGAAGGGGTGCTCGGGCAACGCGTTAAGTGGCTGTCCTATCAAGAAATGGCCTGGGGTCAGAGCCTCCAGGTCATTTGGATCCGAGCTGAGCGGACCCAACGGTCGCGAATTGAGAACGGCCTCGATCTTACAAAACAATGTCGCGAGCTCCTCAAAAGTCAGCGCGGTCTGACCTACTATACGCCCCAAGTGCGTCTTAGCTGACTTAACTACGGCCTCAAAAATCCCACCCCAGTGGGGGCAACTCGGTGGGCTGAAGGTCCACTGTATACCCCGACGGGAGAGGGCCGTTCCAATATCCACTTTATTTACATTCAAAAAGTTGACAATCTCTCGTAAGTATCGTTCCGCACCGACGTAGTTAGTGCCGTTATCAGAGCGGATCAAAGTTGGAAGTCCCCTTCGAGAAACAAACCTATCCAAACAAGCAATGAAAGCCTCTGTCGAGAGATCAGCAACGAGCTCGAGATGTACCGCCTTGGTGGATAAACAAACAAACACACATGAGCTATACCGGTCCAGCAGAAACCCGGCGTCAGGGTCCTCAGCCTTCTGGGTAACATGCACGGCCGCTCTGGGGCCATGATCCGAAGATACTACTACATGGCTGTGGGGCCAGTCCGATTCTCTCCTGGCAAGCCAGGGTGGTCCCCACCACAAATGGTGTCTAACGAGTTCAGGAGCCCGACATCCCCTGGATGCACAATCAGACGGGTTCAATTCTCCTGGTACATGTCTCCAGGTCAGTGGGACCTCAGACGACACAATCTGGGAGACACGGTTCGCAACAAAAACCTCTAAGTTATGGACCGAAGCCTTCAGCCAGCACAAAACAATCTGGCTGTCCGTCCACGCGTACACCGTATCCTCCAAAACCACTGACCCACGCAACACTGTTAGAGTGTGATTCAAAAGTTTGGTCAAAAGAGCAGCCCCGGACAGTACCAGTTTTGGAATCGTCATCCTTGTCCGAATAGGCGCTACCTTGCCTTTTGCCAAAACAAAACGCACTTCGACCTCCCCGGTGGAGGTGACGGTTCGCAAATAAACCGCTGCCGCAAACCCTCGTTCAGAGGCATCACAAAACCCGTGAAGGGTTGCCCTGTAATCCCCAGCAGGGACCAATTTCCTCGGCAGCGATACATTAATTATATTGAGGCCCAACCATTTTGCTAAATCATTCGATACAATGCAGCCCTGAGCTCCAGAATCTAATAGGGCGCGAACATATGTTGGGTTGCCCGCCAAATCCCAAACAAGCACAGAGGCGATCGGTAACACCACCGTCTCCGGTTGGGGGGCAACAAATTGTTGGGCCGCAAATTCCTAGCGAGGGCCCCCGGGGCCCCACTCTGCCTGTAACCGATGAGGTATGCAGCTATACGCCAGAGGGTCCCATTGTACAAATGGCCCACGCGCCGGTTCCATTCCCAACCTACGATTCCCCTTAAAGGGGGGTGGGCGTGAATTCAACCGTAGCCGCTCCATGAGCGGGGGGGACATCACATGTGACCGATGAGGACGAGGCGACGAGCGGGGCGACAACTGAGGCGGCGTCCGAACCGCACCCGCATAGCTCGAAGGTGTCCCATGCCACCCGCCCGTTACGGCCTGCTCAACATACCCAATGTCCCGCTGAGTCGGATGCTGAGTCGCAACCGAAAACTCAGGGCCCCCCATGTGATGACCCTGAGTGCGGCCCTGCACCCTAGTACTGCCCTGTGCACGTGGGGACGTTGGCCCCTGAGTTGCGCTCCGAGTCGCAAACGAATTCTCAGGGCCCCATGCCGTGTCACCCTGGGTACGGCCCTGTGGACGTGGGGACGTTGGCCCCTGAGTTGCGCTCCGAGTCGCAAACGAATTCTCAGGGCCCCATGCCGTGTCACCCTGGGTACGGCCCTGTGGTGGCTGTTGGCCGGACCGGTTCATGCACAACAGATTGTTGTGGGCCCCACCACAATATCCGCACATTTTTGTGCGCGTGCAGTCCCTAGCCATGTGTGGCCCGAGGCACAGGAAACACCAGCTCCGCTGCTTGGCCATCCGGCGCCGTCCCTGAACCCTAAGTTCCCCGAACTTATTGCAATTGGCCACAGCATGGCCAATCTGCCTACAACATGGGCAGGTCTCAATATGTGGGGTCAATGCACTCACAGTCCCATACGACTGCCGGTTGGTGCGGTCCTTCCTCGTCGGAGGGCCCCTACTCACAGCGCTCCCGGCAGCTCTCTGTGGCTCCGAAGGATGGGTGACCGTCAACCCCAAATTCTCTGCCCGTCGAGCCTCCTCTTCCAAGAATCCGACCAAGTCGGAGAAGGCAGGCAGGTCCTCGGCCGACCTCCCGTGAGACTGTTCGAAACGAGTCTGCACGTCAGCGGGTAGGCGGGAAAGTACAATGTACAGCAGTAGGTACGACCATTCACCAACCGGAAGTCCAAGATTCTCTAGAGCCTTGGTGACGGACAACAACGGGTTCAAAACCTCCGTCTGTATGGCCCCGACCTTGTTCACAACCGGGATACTAAACAAACGGTTGGGCATCGGCCAACCTCCGTTTGTTATGGTAACGTCTGACCAACAATTGTCTGGCCGTTTCATAGTTACCCTCCGTAACTGTCAAATGAGCGACCAGCTCCCTAGGCTCACCCCTCAATGCTGCCACCAGCTGAGCCATCTTGACAGACTTGGTAATGTCCGATCGCATGTGCACCAAACTGTCAAACAGATTGATGAAGCTCATCCATTCACCGGACACTCCGTCAAAAGTAGGCATAGTTATGGCCGGTAACCTGGACCCTGAACCCTGAAGCGGCAGAGGTGCTTCAATGTCACCACCATGGCTGGACTCGCGCTGTCTACGTATGTCCGCAGCCTTCTGCGTGATAGCAGCTGCCATCTCCATACATTGGTCGACATCCCCTAGCAACCGTGACAGCCTGTCAGGTGCGCAACCATCAACTGATTCCGCCTGCGCGGACAATTCGAGCACCCTATTGTAACGTTCCTTAACGTCCATAGACCGCTCCAATACCACATCATGCCTATCTAAACGGTCTATCAGACCGTGTGCGGAGGAAAACCATCTGAGTTCCTTAGAAACACCCTTCTGTATTTCAGATAACGACATGATCGGAACGATACTTACTCACAATTTGCAGTAACTCAATTTTATTGGACCCTCCAGTCTACAACCCAAACGAGGGAACCCTAAACCACAACTTAAACAATGCTGTTTTCCTTAAACAATAGGAACCGAGTTTTATATATATATAAATTCTGTAAATACAATTTAGTTTCCCTTTATCATTATAACACACACAGATAGTCAATATTAGTTCAAGTTATAAATTGCTATAAACTGAAAACAATGTAATAGCCTGCTATCAATAGATGTAACTACCTATGTTAACCAAAACATTCTTCAATAGCATTACTAGACCACTAATAGATTGACTAACTGGTACTTCAATGCAATTTTCAATTCAATATCTGTCTATCTACTACCAGCAATAGACCTATAGCTTACAATACTACCAATCTATGTGGATATAGGAACAACAGTTACCTAATAACCGCCTATACCTACAGATTGATAGTCCCAAATCGTGCGTTCCTGGAGCCCTTGACGGCTGCAAATCTCAGGAAACCACGCTCTGCTACCAAAATTGTTCAGGCTTCTCGGCACCTAATGACCTCGTAGGGGCCCATCAGCTACGAGGTAGTGTAGCGATCAGTTGCCAAGAAGTTTGAACGTCGGCGATTCACCGAGCTAAAATGATTGGGTTCGATCTAACCTGGTCTGTGCTTCGGTCCCGTCAACCTCCTGTCTCTCTGCAAGGCCCGGGTGCACCCTAGGCTCTTCTTGGTAGACAGGTTCTTCAGCCAACCTCCTGTGTGACTGGCGGGCCAGCCTCGATCAGCACAGAGTTCCAACACAGGTTATGTTACGTGGTAAAAAACCAATCGGCCACGTAAATGCGAACTTTATCTGGTTCGGGGAACCACAACACACTCAGCTATATAGACAATCCTGAGGGAACCTCGAATACATTCCAGATGGACTGCGATTTAATTTCAATACCCTATCCAAAACGCGTTTACATTGCGAGGGCTTTCGTCTGTCAGTTGTCAAAAACTGCAAGGTTGGCAGCAACGTCAAATTCAAAATGGCCGTTCCGAAACCATCGATCGAATATCGATTTGGAATCGAACAAACACCCTTCTGGATTTCATATAACGACATGATCGGAACGATACTTACTCACAATTTGCATTAACTCAATTTTATTGGACCCTCCAGTCTATAACCCAGACGAGGGAACCCTAAACTATAACTTAAACAATGTTGTTTTCCTTAAACAATAGGAACCGAGTTTTATATCTATATAAATTATATTTATATAGTCAATTATCAAATATTATATCTATATAGTCAATATTAGTTCAAGTTATAAATTGCTATAAATTGAAAACAATGTAATAGCCTGCTATCAATAGATGTAACTACCTATGTTAACCAAAACTTTCATTCAATAGCATTACTAGACCACTAATAGATTGACTAACTGGTAATTCAATGCAAATTTCAATTCAATATCTGTCTGTCTACTACTGTTTAATTCCACGCCTCAACCGAACGGCGTGGAATCATGAGGGGCTGGGTTTTTGCCAGCATGGGAGAAAATCGTGATTGCTACTTTACCTTGCCGTCGTAGACCGGAAATCGAAAGCTCGATTCGAGGCAGGAATACGGGATAGGAGCACAATTGTGATAGGAGAGGAACCGAATCTCACTGGTTTCGCCGCCGACGCTGTCGCCGGCGTGCTGCTTGCCGACACGAGGAGTCGCTGTCCGATACGACAATGTCCTTCACAACACGAATCACTGACGCGAATCTACTTATTTCCCGACGATTATTATGATCAACACTCCGACCAGGCCCGACACCTGTGTTAGACAATTGTTACACCGAAATACAATCTAGGCCCGACCCATGAGCAGACATGTTTTTTCTCACGACAAGAAAAGATAACCTCTAATTTTTCATCTCGTTGGTACGAGTGACAGCCGCGGTTCCGTTTCCGCTAGTGATGTCCCGATTACTCGCGGTCGATCCGCGCAACAAAAAACCGGTGCGTTCCGAAGCATAAATATTAAACAGTCACCCGCCCGGACAGGCCCGAACCTGTCCCTAATCAATAGGAAGGCGAGAAAGTGTTGCGACCGCTCTCTTGAGGACCGAGTCCCCCACCTTGACTTCTGCTGATCGAGGCGTGCCATCCCGACCCGTGTACAAATTGACGATCCGTCCTCGTCTCCATCTCAATGATGGCAGGTTCGCATCCTTAATCAGCACCAAATCACCGACTTGCAGGAGGCTCGTCCGGTCAGTCCACTTAAGGCGCTGCTGCAAGATGTGCAAGTACTCAAGGGACCACCGTTTCCAAAAATCTTGAGCCATCTGCTGCAACATCTGCCACCTAGTTAACCGACTTAACTTAACATCACCGAATGGGTATTCTGGCAGGGCGTTAAGGGGCTGACCTATCAGGAAGTGACCCGGAGTCAACGCTTCCAAATCATTTGGATCCGAACTGAGCGGGCACAACGGACGCGAGTTCAGTGTCATTTCAATCTTACAGAACAGCGTCGCAAGCTCTTCAAAGCGTAGAGAGGTCTCACCGATGATCCTCGTCAGGTGCGACTTAGCCGATTTAACCGCAGCCTCAAATATTCCTCCCCAATGAGGACATCCCGGCGGACTGAAAACCCATTCAATCCCTCGTCGGGAGCAAGCCGTACCGATGGCATCCTGGTTACCGTTCAGGAATTGAGTGACCTCCTGCAGATATCGCCTGGCTCCGACAAAATTTGTGCCGTTGTCCGAACGGATTAATGTCGGGAGGCCCCTTCGTGAGACGAACCGATCTAGACATGCGATAAATGCCTCTGTAGTGAGGTCAATGACCACCTCCAAGTGGACTGCCTTCGTGGCCAAGCACACGAAGACGCACAGGTATGCCTTCACTAATCTGGCGTTCCGTAGCTGTGAAGACTTGACCATGAATGGTCCCGCGAAATCCGTTCCGACACCCGCAAAGGGCCGGATTTCGTTAACCCTATCCGAGGGCAAATCGCCCATCTGGGGCTGCATCGTAGCCGCCTTGGCCCGATAACAAGGCAGGCACCGAAATGCGACGCTACGCACTAAGCGTCTTCCCGATAGAATCCAGAACTCGCGCTGGAGAAACGCCATCAAGGCGTGGCATCCGACATGCCCATTCAGAATGTGTCGATCCTGTATCAACAGTTCGACCAACTTCCCTTTCCTAGGGAGTAACAACGGGTGGCGAGCCGCATAAGGCAGGTTGGCATTCCGCAGCCGACCTCCTACCCTCAGCAATCCTTGAGGGTCAATAAACGGGTTGAGCCGAGCCACAGCTCCCTTCAGTTGGACGCGTCCGCGTCTCAGAATGTCCAATTCGGACTTAAAGTGCACCGTCTGCACGTTCCGTACCAATGCGAACAACGCATGGTTCCGTTCCCGTGGTGTCAGGACCTGTGTCCGCACTCGTTGCGCCTCAGAATTCCGACAATTCCGCGCAAATCGGCAGATCCAGGCGGTCACATTGACCAGCTTGTCGAGCGAGCTGTACCGTTCCAGCAGGCTGAACTCCTCTTCCGGCTCTGGTTGCGTCGTACAGACACCGACTGTCAAGGCGCCGTTCGCCGTGGTAACGCGTGGACTCATTGGCCAATCCGATTCGGCTTGAGTCAACCATTTTGGACCCCACCACAAGGGATGTCCAACCAACTCCGGAGCGTGACACCCACGAGACGCACAGTCTGCTGGGTTCATTTCCCCTGGAACATGTCTCCAGATTAAGGGAACCTCCGAATTCAAAATCTGCGAAACCCGATTCGCCACAAAAATCTCCAGCTTGTGAACTGAAGCCTTCAGCCAGCATAACACGATCTGGCTGTCCGTCCAAGCGTAGACCGTATCTTCTAACGCTATTGACCCACGAAGAACCGTCATCGTGTGGTTGAGCAGACGAGTCAGGAGAGCCGCTCCCGAAAGCTCTAACTTGGGAATGGTCAGGCGAGTGCGCAACGGCGCAACCTTGCTCTTGGCCATGACCAACCGCACATCAACCTCCCCCGAGGAGTCGACCGTACGCAGATACACCGCAGCTCCGTAGCCCTTCTCCGAGGCATCGCAAAACCCATGCAGGGTGGCGGTGTATCGTTTGGTGGGGACCAACCTCCGTGGCAGTGAAATCCGATTGATGCCAGGGAGGGTCGAAAAGAACGAGTCCCACTCTGAGCTCAATGACCCGCCGATCGGGTCGTCCCATTTCAGCTCAGCAGACCACAATTGCTGCATAAAACACTTGAGCTGAAATGTTACCGGGGTGATCCACCCGTTTGGATCAAATGTCCTAGCCACCGTTGAGAGGACGTTCCGTTTCGTCCAGACCTTCGGGGAGTCCAACTCGACCCGATACGAAAACATGTCTGACACCGGCTGGTACTGGACGCCTAATACCGACAACATATTTGGATTTTCCAAATTTTCAAAAATGTGGGGATCCTGCTGGTAGTCATCCGGAAGACCAGTCAGTAACTCTGGAGAGTTCGACATCCATTTCCGGAGCTCGTAACCTCCACCCAGTAAGAGCTCAACTAGCTCATCCTGTCGAGCGAGCGCCTCCTCTACGGAATCTGCACCGGTACAGATATCGTCCACGTAGAGATCCTGCTCCAGGATCGCTGCTCCTCTAGGGAAGTTTAACCGTTCTCGATCCGCTAACTCCCGCAGAGTGCGAATCGCCAAATAAGGACTAGACCGTAGCCCGTACGTGTTGGTGTTCAGCTCGTACACCCTGATGGGCTGATCTGGGCTCTCTCGCCAAAGTATCAGCTGATACCGTCTATCGTCAGGGTGAATGACCGTCTGTCTAAACATCATCCGGATGTCAGCTACAAACACAACATTGTGTCGACGGAACCGTGTGATAACATCCGCGATGTCATGGTTCAACTTCGGCCCTGAATGCAAACACTGGTTCAGGTTCATGCCGTTAGATGTTGATGCCGATCCATCGAACACTACCCGTATTTTGCCCTCCGGGGTCCTCAAGACCGCGTGATGGGGCAGGAAGCAGTGGTCTTCACGCTTCCAGTCGATACCCGAAACCGACATGTGGCCGAGCGACTCGTATTCCCGCATGAAATCGACGTACTTCTGCCGGAAAATCCCGGCACGCTTCATGCGTCGTTCCATCGACAGAAGCCGCGTCTCGGCTGCATGGTGTGAACTGCCCAGCGGTGGGCGATCACTCCGGAATGGAAGACGTGTGAGAAATCGACCTGACCGAAGGCGACCAGTATTGTTCCGATAAAACTGTGTAGTGTTATGTTATACTACTTACGTGCTGTTTTCTTGAATGTCTTAAAAATTCCAAGGCTGCAGCTGCTTTCAAAAAACTTAAAGAAGCTTTGGTAACTGCTCCTGTACTTACATGCTATTCTGGTCTCCTATCCCTTAGCTCCAGCTCCACCATCAGTCTTTTTTGTTTGTCCTTCAGGGTACCTTGCTCTGTCTTGCATTCATGCTGTACGGTCTGATATTGGTCATCACTTTATTTCCATAGGACTCTGTAACGTTTTAAACCATTAGAACACAGTAGTAAATCATGTTCGCTCTGCATTTTCATGCTATCAGCATTTCTAAATCGATAGCGAAGCGGTTTACCTTTGGTGACCTTATTTTTGGCTTTCTCCGAAACTCTGCAATCTCGGGCTTCGTGAGCGCTGGTGCGCTACTTTTTTTCTTTCGTTAATTTGTAATTTACTTCATGTTTTTTGTATTGTTTACCGAATTACGAGCCTGAAAAGAAACTTTGACATTTGATATACTGTTTGTTTATCTGGTTGTCATGGCAATGCCCATTCAAACTAGTTAGCGGTCTGATATGTTTGCTGTAATACTTTTACAAAAATACTCTTTCTCTCTTGGCCACTCACAAAAATTACGTTTAATTTAAATAATTTTTAGAACTCTCCAAAAAGGGTATAAAAGCGGAACATTTCTTCAATTCTGGACAGTCTCACGTCAGCTTCTGAACTGAAAGTACCAGTTAAAGGCCTTATCCCGGGGTCGCTCAACCCCGGGATCCTGCGAAGCCTTCAAACTCCTTCAAATCTCCAAATTCTCCTTCTACAACGGGATCCTGCGAAGCCTTCAAACTCCTTAAATCTCCAAATTCTCCATCTACAACGGGATCCTGCGAAGCCTTCAAACTCCTTCAAATCTCCAAATTCTCCATCTACAACGGGATCCTGCGAAGCCTTCAAACTCCTTCAAATCTCCAAATTCTCCATCTACAACGGGATCCTGCGAAGCCTTCAAACTCCTTCAAATCTCCAAATTCTACATCTACAACGGGATCCTGCGAAGCCTTCAAACTCCTTCAAATCTCCAAATTCTCCATCTACAACGGGATCCTGCGAAGCCTTCAAACTCCTTCAAATCTCCAAATTCTCCATCTACAACGGGATCCTGCGAAGCCTTCAAACTCCTTCAAATCTCCAAATTCTCCATCTACAACGGAATCCTGCGAAGCCTTCAAACTCCTTCAAATCTTCAAATTCTCCATCTACAACAGGATTCTGCGAGCTGTGCCTACGCCGCTACCGTTCCTACAACGAAGATTTCTACAACGGGATCCAGCGAGCCTTGGCTATAAGTGCCCGCTACCGTTCCTACAACGACAGCCGTAGCTACAAGTACGCCGCTACCGTTCCTACAACGACGATTTCAACCATATCTACAACTACAAATATGCCTGCATCTTGGACACTAACTCCACCGGTTTTCTACTCTTCGTCTCCTCCGCTTCCTTTTTATACTTAATTTGTCTTTTATAGAACTTGTTCTCATTTCATACATCCTCATCTTCGCATCATCTTTTTATAGACTTTAACCAATAAACTGACACTTTAAATGTTATCCTGGTTGTTGTTTTCTGTTAGGTTTGGTTAGGTTCGTGTCGTCACACGACATTTTGGCGCCCAACGTAAAAGTTCTTCTCCACTCTTCACCTTTTCTGCGCCTTGTCTCTTTCCCTTTGATTTGCTTTCTCTTTCACTCTTAAATCTTTATCTATTCATCCTTTTCACTTTTTCCAAATTCTAAAACAAAACTTCATCTAGTTTTTCAACTCATCTGGATTATATTTAGGCCTACATTTAACTTACATTACTTCACTTCACTTCACTTCTATAACACTTGACTCTACACTTAACTATAACAATGGAAAGGGTTATTAAGTACGAATTCCTTTTCCAAATTCTAAAACAAAACTTCATCTAATTTTTCAACTCAACTCATCTGGATTATTTAGGTCTACATTTAACTTACATTACTTCACTTCACTTCACTTCACTTCACTTCACTTCAATTAACACTTGACTCTACACTTACTATAACAATGACTCCACCTTCAACTGCAAATGACTCTCCATCACTTGACCTTCCTGCTGATCCGACTGTCATGGAACCTCCTCTTGTTTCTCAAACTTCTGTCCTGAAGGTGATACGAATCTTTATATAAAATTTTTGCACGTAAGTAGCATAAATTTTCTTAACTTCTAAACTGTTAATTTGTATATATGTATATTCTTCATTTCAGACACATCTCGTTGGCGATGTGGCTGATCTCTGGCTTCGAGCTCTACCGCTCTGTTGTATATATGTATATTCTTCATTTCAGACACATCTCGTTGGCGATGTGGCTGATCTCTGGCTTCGAGCTCTACCGCTCTGGCCGTCTTTAATCTTAAGGCAAAGCGACTAAAGCTACCTTAGGATTAATTTGTTTCTCTTAACCTCTACTTAATTTTTTTTTCCACGCAGGAGCGGATGACAACTCCTTAAGTAAGCCTGAATGTCGTTTTGAAAACACACTTTTAGAGTGGTAGTCATTGAATGTGAACTCCACCCTTACCTGAATGAAGATGATGAATGTAAGAGATGGTATATCTGATTTTGCCTGGTGATGTCTGTTTCTGCAAAGCTGTGTTTTTCTGGTTTATTTTTGTAGATATCAAAATTTTTGCTGAGTCAAAAATTTTTCCAGGGTCGGGGGGAAAATGTAGTGTTATGTTATACTACTTACGTGCTGTTTTCTTGAATGTCTTAAAAATTCCAAGGCAGCAGCTGCTTTCGAGAAACTTAAAGAAGCTTTGGTAACTGCTCCTGTACTTACATGCTATTCTGGTCTCCTATCCCTTAGCTCCAGCTCCACCATCAGTCTTTTTTTTGTCCTTCAGGGTACCTTGCTCTGTCTTGCATTCATGCTGTACGGTCTGATATTGGTCATCACTTTATTTCCATATGACTCTGTAACGTTTTAAACCATTAGAACTTAGTAATAAATCATGTTCGCTCTGCATTTTCATGCTATCAGCATTTCTAAATCGATAGCGAAGCGGTTTACCTTTGGTGACCTTATTTTTGGCTTTCTCCGAAACTCTGCAATCTCGGGCTTCGTGCGCGCTGGTGCGCTACTTTTTTTCTTTCGTTAATTTGTAATTTACTTCATGTTTTTTGTATTGTTTACCGAATTACGAGCCTGAAAAGAAACTTTGACATTTGATATACTGTTTGTTTATCTGGTTGTCATGGCAATGCCCATTCAAACTAGTTAGTTAGCGGTCTGATATGTTTGCTGTAATACTTTTACAAAAATACTCTTTCTCTCTTGGCCACTCACAAAAATTACGTTTAATTTAAATAATTTTTAGAACTCTCCAAAAAGGGTATAAAAGCGGAACATTTCTTCAATTCTGGACAGTCTCACGTCAGCTTCTGAACTGGAAGTACCAGTTAAAGGCCTTATCCCGGGGTCGCTCAACCCCGGGATCCTGCAAAGCCTTCAAACTCCTTCAAATCTCCAAATTCTCCTTTTACAACGGGATCCTGCGAAGCCTTCAAACTCCTTCAAATCTCCAAATTCTCCATCTACAACGGGATCCTGCGAAGCCTTCAAACTCCTTCAAATCTCCAAATTCTCCATCTACAACGGGATCCTGCGAAGCCTTCAAACTCCTTCAAATCTCCAAATTCTCCATCTACAACGGGATCCTGCGAAGCCTTCAAACTCCTTCAAATCTCCAAATTCTCCATCTACAACGGGATCCTGCGAAGCCTTCAAACTCCTTCAAATCTCCAAATTCTCCATCTACAACGGGATCCTGCGAAGCCTTCAAACTCCTTCAAATCTCCAAATTCTCCATCTACAACGGAATCCTGCGAAGCCTTCAAACTCCTTCAAATATTCAAATTCTCCATCTACAACAGGATTCTGCGAGCTGTGCCTACGCCGCTACCGTTCCTACAACGAAGATTTCTACAACGGGATCCAGCGAGCCGTGGCTATAAGTGCCCGCTACCGTTCCTACAACGACAGCCGTAGCTACAAGTACGCCGCTACCGTTCCTACAACGACGATTTCAACCATATCTACAACTACAAATATGCCTGCATCTTGGACACTAACTCCACCGGTTTTCTACTCTTCGTCTCCTCCGCTTCCTTTTTATACTTAATTTGTCTTTTATAGAACTTGTTCTCATTTCATACATCCTCATCTTCGCATCATCTTTTTATAGACTTTAACCAATAAACTGACACTTTAAATGTTATCCTGGTTGTTGTTTTCTGTTAGGTTCTGTTAGGTTCTGTTAGGTTTGGTTAGGTTCGTGTCGTCACACGACAACTGTTCACACTCTTCTTCAACCGGGTCCAATCGGCGGACCTTAGGTGGTTCCTCCACCTCCCAAAACTTCTGTATCACCTCCGAGAGTACAGAACTGAATAAGGGACTACGAGTCGCTAGGCGTGGGGCAGCCGGCATGACCGGACCCATTACCGCATGGCCCAGTCTGGTGTTGACCGAAACCAGACCAGTCGCCTGCAACACGTGGACACCTGGCACTAACAGATATCCCAAGGCAACGACACCCAATAAAATGTCTACTGGGCCCGGAATATCGAACTCCGGGTCAGCCAGTGACAACCCAGCGACCAACTGTCGCACCGAGGGCGACAACCGTACGTGAGGGTGTGAGCCCATCACATGAGGCATGACTAATGCCGTGACCGTCAGATTCACCGATGAATCCACCCGTGACGAGAGAGTAATCCGACATACTCCCTTAACGGAACCGACTTCCGTGTTCCCAATTCCCCGAATGGAATGTGGATACTCCCTTACCGAAATGCCCAACCGTCTTACAAGGTTCCACGAGACTAAGCACCCCTGGGCCCCCGAGTCCAATAGTGCTCGTGCCACCCAAGATTTGCCGTCCGAACTCCACGCTATCATCGAGGCGGTGGGGAGCATGACCGTCTGTGGAGTGGCGGCACCCTGTAAGTGGGCGGCGTGTCCCTAGCGGGAACCTCCGCGGGATCCGAACCCGCTGGGACCCCCGTCGGCCTGGTAACTCGGCTGCTCATATGCCGGTGGCATATCAGACCGTATGTACATCAGGGGGTCCCAACCCGCATAATAGGCCCCTCGCTGTCCCGGTATCCGACCATACCGGACTGTGTACGGTGTGCCCGGTGGCCACCGTGGATGGAGGGGGGAGAGCGGATCCAACCTGGGGCGCTCTAGGGATGGGGGCGACATCCGACTGTTCGCCTCCCAGAGCGACGGGCAGGGTGGCGCAGAAGGTGGTGGGCTCCCAGCCTTCGCGCCACTCATAGGTGCCATCTGACACCCGCCCGTAACACGTGGTGAGCCAGCGGCCCGAAGTCCTCGCTGACCCTGGACAGCGGCGACCGAACCCCGGCTATCCCGCCTGTTACCCCCCGCGCTGCCCCCTTCCCCTCGGGGGGGTCCCGTCCGCGGGTACCCAGTCACCCCGTTGGTGACTCCCGTTGCCCAGAGGGGGACTGGGTCCGGCCCTGGTTGGGCCCTGTGACCGACCAACCTGAGTCCGGCCCTGGTGACCGTCCGAAGGGTCTGACCGGTTCAGGCACAACACGATGTGGTGCTTGCCACCGCAGCACTCACAGGGGAACGCGCGTGAGCACTCGCTCAGCGGGTGCGGCCCCAAACAACCGAAACACAATCGGTGGCGGAAGACTACCTTCCTGCGGGCAGCTACCCCGAGCGCCTTAAAGTTGGCGCAACTGGTCACTTCATCACCGGCACTGTCGCAGTGCACACAGCCGTCACCCGACGGCGCGGCATTCAAAAAGCCAAATTGTTTTGACCGCCCATCCCCACGTGGGGGCGGGGGGCGCGGCCCCTCCCGCATCCGCGCGGGTTGGCGCTGCACACTGGCCTCCGTATCCAATGTGTCGCATCGCCTGCATTCACCCTCAAAAAAATCCGTTAATTGGACGAGCGTGGGCAGTTCCGAGCTACTGCCCCCATGCAGCTGTTCAAACCGACTTTGAACAGCTGCAGGCAACCGTGATAAAACCATATACAAAACGATATATGACCATTGGTCTACCGGCAGACCAAGGTTCTGAAGGGCCTTAGTGGCCACCAGCACAGGGTTGAGCACCTGTACCCGGATGTCAACATCCCGGGTTACTCTTGGTATGCTAAACAGCTTCCCCAGCTGCGCATCAACCAACCGCCGTTTGTGTTGGTAGCGGTCAAACAATATGGACCGGGCTATATCATAATTGCCCACCGTGACCGTTAGGTGACCGATCAACTCCTTCGGTTCACCCCGCAGTGCCATCAATAGTTGGGCCAATTTGTAGGCGTTGTCCAGGTCGTCCCGACCGTGGACCAAACTATCGAACAAATTGATGAATGCCGGCCACTCATCAATTGCCCCACCGAAGGCCGGAATCTCCAGGTGTGGCAGCCGTCCAACAACACCCTTAGGGGGCGGGTCTCCGCTACCCTCCCCGCGGTCATTCCGTCGCGACCGCTTAATTTTTTCCGCGCGACGCTCGATGTCGCCCAAGCACTCCATCGCTTGGTCAGCATCCGCGCAGAGCTGCTTCACTGCAGCCACCGAAGCCTCATCCGTAAGACCGAGGGCTTCAGCCTCCGCAGCCAGCCGACACACCTTCCCGACGCGTGTCATTGCGTCCTCCACACGCTTGAGCAGGACATCGTCCATGTCAGGTCGCTCCACATACTTGTGAGTATGGGCGAGCCATCTCATCTCCTCACGGACACCATACCGCAGTACCGTCAAGGGCGAAGGTGACATGGTTACCTTTTCAATTGTTTCTGGTCCTATGCTTCACTACCGAACTAAGCACAGCCAGAGACCAGCACTTGCCCGTCAGCGCTGGGCACAGAAATTAAAACTAAGTTGTAAAAACCAAGGCAACCACTAAAACAATTAAATCCTAAACAATATTTAATATGGTCGCCCTGTGGACATAGACCTTATAAATATAAACTCTAAATCAATTAGAGAATGCCACCATAAAACACAATACAAAATAACCCACAAAACTAGATTATGAAAACAATACAAAATAATAAGTGGTGGGCTCCGAGACTATAAACCTAAACAATATAGCACCCTAAACCACACTGGATTCCGAAATCCAAGCTATTTTTAATATAATGAAGGTAGCTGTGACCTTCTAGAAGTGGCCCCTCCGATATGACCCACACTTCTACTGAGGTCAGCAAAATCAGCTTAATACCCCTTAAATAGCCTGACCCTGCTCTGTAAACCGAAATAACACTGCAGTACTATAGAACCCGACGTTCTACCGCAAGTAATACATGGTTACCGATTCAATTGTTTCTGGTCCTATGCTTCACTACCGAACTAAGCACAGCCAGAGACCAGCACTTGCCCGTCAGCGCTGGGCACAGAAATTAAAACTAAGTTGTAAAAACCAAGGCAACCACTAAAACAATTAAATCCTAAACAATATTTAATATGGTCGCCCTGTGGACATACACCTTATAAATATACACTCTAAATCAATTAGAGAATGCCACCATAAAACACAATACAAAATAACCCACAAAACTAGATTATGAAAACAATACAAAATAATAAGTGGTGGGCTCCGAGACTATAAACCTAAACAATATAGCACCCTAAACCAAACTGGATTCCGAAATCCAAGCTATTTTTAATATAATGAAGGTAGCTGTGACCTTCTAGATGAAGCCCCTCCGATATGACCCACACTTCTACTGAGGTCAGCAAAATCAGCTTAATACCCCTTAAATAGCCTGACCCTGCTCTGTAAACCGAAATAACACTGCAGTACTATAGAACCCGACGTTCTACCGCAAGTAATACAATCTAGTTACTTCGCAGAATGACTGTTCAATCCTTTATGCGAACAAACAGTAGTTTCCGACTACAAATTTATAATAATTGTTAACTAAATTGACAATTATACTTTCACTAACCGAAAATGAACTTTAATTGTGGTATACCGACCACAGACTCATTGCCGACTTGCCGGCCAATCTGAGATATTCTTTTCTCCCAACTACAATGTGGCAAAAAAACAACCCTACAACCGTCCGTGAATCGGTGATTTCCCACTAGGAAACCGCGCCTGCTACCAAAATGTTTAATTCCACGCCTCAACCGAACGGCGTGGAATCATGAGGGGCTGGGTTTTTGCCAGCACGGGAGAAAATCGTGATTGCTACTTTACCTTGCCGTCGTAGACCGGAAATCGAAAGCTCGATTCGAGGCAGGAATATGGGATAGGAGCACAATTGTGATAGGAGAGGAATCGAATCTCACTGGTTTCGCCGCCGACGCTGTCGCCAGAGTGCTGCTTGCCGACACGAGGAGTCGCTGTCCGATACGACAATGTCCTTCACAACACGAATCACTGACGCGAATCTACTTATTTCCCGACGATTATTATGATCAACACTCCGACCAGGCCCGACACCTGTGTTAGACAATTGTTACACCGAAATACAATCTAGGCCCGACCCATGAGCAGACATGTTTTTTCTCACGACAAGAAAAGATAACCTCTAATTTTTCATCTCGTTGGTACGAGTGACAGCTGCGGTTCCGTTTCCGCTAGTGATGTCCCGATTACTCGCGGTCGATCCGCGCAACAAAAAACCGGTGCGTTCCGAAGCATAAATATTAAACATCTACCAGCAATAGACTTATAGCTTACAATACTACCAATCTATGTGGATACAGGAACAACCAAGTTACTTAACCGCCTATACCTACAGATTGATAGTCCCAAATCGTGCCTTCCTGGAGCCCTTGACGGCTGCAAATCTCAGGAAGCCACGCTCTAGCTACCAAAGTGTTCAGGCTTCTCAGCACCTAATGACCTCGTAGGGGCCCATCAGCTACGAGGTAGCGTGACGATCAGGTGCCAAGAAGTGATGATCGTCGGCGATTCACCGAGCTAAAGTTATGTGGGGTAGATCTAACCTGGTCTGTGCTTCGGACCCGTCAACCTCCTGTCTCTCGGCAAGGCCCGGGCGCGCCCTAGGCTCTTCTTGGTAGACAGGTTCTTCAGCCAACCAGGTATGACTGGCGGGCCAGCGTCAATGTGCACAGTGGTCCAACACAGGTTATGTTCTACGTGGTAAATACAAATCGGGCACGAAAATCCGAACTTTATCTGTTTCGAGAGACAACGGCACACTCAGCTATATTAACAATCCTGAGGGAATCCCGAATACATTCCAGATGGCCTGCGATTTAATTTCAATACCCTAACCAAAACGCGTTTACATTGCGAGGGCTTTCGTCTGTCAGTTGTCAAAACTGCCAGGTTGACAGCTAACGTCAAATTAAAAATGGCCGTTCAGAAACCATCGATCGAATATCGATTTGGAATCGAACATCATGTATTTGGACTTAATAGGATTTAAGACCAAGGCGTTCCTCGTAGACCAGTTGTTCACTCTATCCAAGTCATCGTTAATACGTCTAACGCAGTCGAGAAAGTTGTTTTTATTTAGACTAGTATAAATCTGCAGGTCATCTGCATAAATGTGGTAATGACAATGATTAATGCACTTTGTGACATCGGCGCGACATGTTGGTAGAAATAATGTATAGATAATAAAGAAAATGGGGAAAAACGCGAAAGGAACTAAAAATACTGGAAAGAAAAAATTTGGGGAATTCATCTATACAGTCGTTCCGAGGACTACATTGTTCCGCCTGGCTTCTGAAAAAAATTCACCTATTAAAGCCCTGTATCAAAAAAAATTGGTCGAAAACCAGTTTTTGATGAACGATTTGAAACTGAGCTAACAGATTACGCTTTGGAAATGGAAAGTACACTGTGTGGTTTAACTCAGACTGACCTGCGTCGATTGGCCTATCAGCTAACAAAAAAAAACAAATTACCAAACCTTTCAGAAATGAAATGGCAGGCCGGTATTGGTTCAAAGGATTTTTAAAGAGAAACAAAGATCGACTTTCCATGAGGCAGCCCACGAGTACCTCGTTTGCCAGGGCTCGTGGATTTAATAAAGAAAGTATGGATGAGTTTTATGACATCTTGGAGAAGACATATGAAGAGAAAAATTTCAGTGCAGACAGAATATACAATGTTGATGAGACGGGATTATCTATAGTCCAAAGTAAGATTCCAAAAGTGATTGGCCGGCGCGGGAAGAAACAAATCGGTGCTATATCATCAGCAGACAGAGGTTAACTGGTAACTATAGTCACTTGTATGAGTCCGGCAGGAATATTTGTGCCTCCTATGATAATTTTTCCAAGAAAAAATATGACCGAAACCCTGATGAGAGGTGCTCCGCTCGGATCCATTGGGAGAGCTCATCCCTCGGGATGGATACAGACGTATTTGTTCACTCAGTGGTTTGAGCATTTTGTCAAGTTCGTGAGACCAACTGAGGCTTCGCCTGTCCTCTTATTATTAGATGGGCATTATAGCCACACAAAAAACATTGAGTTGGTGGACGGAGCAAGAAGAGAACATGTGAGAATAGTTTTACTGCCACCCCATTGCACCCACAAAATCCCCTTTAGTCCGTTTTCGCAATTGCGGTTTCACAATTGGCTGCTAAAGAAGAATAATTTTTCGCTGTTTCGTAATTAACTTTCAAAAAAGAATTTCTTGGCTGTTTTCGCAATCGAATATTTTTTCTCCTTTCGTAGTTAATTACTAAAAACATCTCCATTTTCTTTTTTCACAATTAATTACTAAACAAGAATTAGTCGCACTATTGGAACTCATTGGTAAATAAATAAATTATTTAATGAGGTCCTAAAATAACTTCCTTCCTTCAGCTTAATAAAGAAAAAAATCGCTTGTGACATTTTATTTATTATATCAATTTAATGCAAAGAGTGAGTTTAAACATAAATATTAATTTCTTATCAACTTATGTGTAATGTCACTAAGATTTAAGTGCACTTGGAATTGATAAAACCTATTTTCACAATAAGTACATTATATCAAGACAACAGTATTATGGCTAACTCTTCTGAGTAATTAAAAACGCACAGACTCCTTAAGACAGCTTTTTAAAGAAATTGACATACTAACTGTAGCTAGTCAATTTATTTTCGAAAATATAATGTACGTACGCTAGAACCTTACAAAATTTCCCAAACTTAGCGATAGCTATAATGTTAACCTAAGAAATAATCATAGACTACTTGCGCCCCGGTTTAGACTCGCGAAGGTTAGCAATTCTTTCAAGGGTCAATGCATTCTCTATTACAACAAGATGCCTCTGGAGATCTTGAAATTGCCATTTGAGCAATTTAAAATCCATGTTAAAGCGACTTTGTCGAAAAAGGGATATTACAATGTTCAAGATTACTTAAATGATGGGTCTGTATGGGGTTAATCTAGCTCAACAGAGACCTTGCTGTTAATAATTTTGTAATTATTAATTCCTGCTTATTGATTATGATAATGACTAAATATTATATTTTGTATTAGTTAAGCATAAGCAATTTTTAAAAAGAGATCTAAAAATCAATCTGTGGGAGTTTCTACGCCCTTCTTCTCCCACAGTGGTCCAATGTAGAGAAGTGGCAAAAAATTACGATTGCTAAGTATATGTAAATATCTACAGTAATAAAGATATTTGGAATTTTGAATTTGGAATTTGAGTGCACTGCGTCAAATAGTTTGAGTAATGAAATTCGGTTCATTCCTACAAAGAGAGGAGGCCAAGGATTGCTTTACAATGGCCGTAAATATCACAAAAAGAGTACGTATGCTGACCGTAACACATTTTGGCAGTGTTTCAGCAAAACACCATGCAAGGGTAGCATAACGCTGAGTGAAGAAAACTCCATAGTAAAATCAAAGGATCATTATATTGATTGTTTGGCAAATGACGCTAAATGCATATTTGAACAAGAACTTAGTGGTCTGAAAAAAAAGTTTGTACTAACAACTATCCTATTCAGAAACAATTTGACGAAATGGTGAGTGAACTCAACGATAAAGGAGTGAACTTTCTTCACGAATTACCTAAATTCCAGAACATCAAAACCGGTTTATACAATGAAAGATACAGAAACTTGGGAGTGCCCGAACTACAATTTAGATCGCCTCAAGAGGTAATAGTGCCGATTAAGTTTGAACATTTAGTCATCGCCGATTACAATGATGTCGGTATGAGAATCCTTGTGTTTGGTTCCCCTGATACGCAACAAATAATACATCATTTTCAGCACTTTTTTCTTGATGGTACTTTTAAATCATGCCCACTTCCGTTTAAACAATTATACAGGGTGATTTCGGGGTCGTGATCCCAACCATTTTTTTGTGACTCAGTAAATGATTACGATGATTTTAATTGAAACAAAGATGATTCGTTATTTACGTATTTTTATTTAAAAATTATTATTGACTCAAAATGCGTGGTCACCCTACTTTTAATATTACACCTTTTTAGAAAACAAACTCTCTGATAGAATACTTAATAATTTATGAGTAATAATGTCACAACACGTCAAAGTCAATAAACGTGTCAACAAGATTTAAAATAAAATAATTAAGCCTCTGCCGTACCCATTTTCTAATATCGAGCGATCAGATATGGTTATGTTTTACTATCAAACACACAACACTACCAGAGCAAGTGAAATGTTTCATCAGCGATATCCCAATTTGCCAATACCAACTAGACGTTTGATTAATACAATGGTGCATAATCTTCGAGAATACGGGCAGTTCAGCGTTCCAACCCACGCCCAAGCACGAGGTGGCGACAGGCCAGCAAGGCAAGGCAATTCCGAGAACCTGGATCAACGCATACTCAGATATTTTCTCCGAGATCTGCAACGCAGTACCCGACAGGCTGCTAGCAGGTACAATGTCAGCAAAAGTTTTGTCTGGAAATTGCTCAACGCTTCTGGATTGCATCCATATCATTTTCTGCCTGTCCAGAATATTTCCGCCCCTGATCTTCCCTTACGAATGAACATGTGTCGATGGATTTTAGAAAATGAAGAAACGAATATCTTGTGGACTGACGAGAGTACATTTATGCGTATTGGTTTGTTCAATGTGCACAACGAACATTTTTGGAGTGCTGAAAACCCGCATCTTACTCGGAGAAACGCATATCAGACTCGATTTTCTTTAAATGTTTGGGCGGGAGTTATTAACGATGTTGTTATCGGACCTAATTTTATTGAAGGTAGATTGAATGGTATGAATTTCCTTGACTTGTTACGTGAAGTTGTGCCGGAACTATTGCGAGGCGTCCCGGAACATTATTTGGAAAACCTGCATTATCAACATGATGGTATATCAACATATCAACCTGCTCATTTCCATAGCCGTGTTCGTGGTTATTTGAATGAACAATTTCCGCGACGATGGATCGGTTGCCTTGGACCTGTTCCATGGCCACCTCGCAGCCCCGACCTTACACAGTTGGACTTTTTTCTCTGGGGAGAGGTGAAACGATTGGTGTATGAGCAAGAATCTAACACAGTAGAAGAGTTACGCCAGCGGATTGTTTTAGCCTTTGAAACGGTTAAGCAAAATCGCTTTTCTCTGAACAGATTAAAGGTTAATCTTAGGCGACGGGCGGAATTGTGCGAACAGGAACAGGGTTCACTTTTGAAGTAAGTTTAGCGTTGTTTTTGTAAATAAAGTTTAAATTTTTATTCAGTCTTTTCCTTCTAAATACGACAAAGTAATCGACGTAATCGCAGTAGGCATCGAAGAAGTTTCTTATCTGTCTATCAATATCGTCATAAAAACCTTACTGCAACGATTGTTAAGTCCATGCACTTGACATAAGTTTTCTTGGGAAATAGTAGGGTGACCATGATCTCGAATTATCGCAGTTTTTTTTTGCTGACTAATATAAGTCGCTGGTGTACTGTTAGTCCTAACCTATCGTGATCCTTAGGAGAAAGTAAGTTAAATGCTTCTTTCTTGCTTCACGACCCCGTAATCACCTTGTATAGTATACATGGATTTAATGTCGAAGCAAAAAAGGAAGTACCAATTTTTTTTGCGTTCTTACGAAACAAGAATGAAAGAACGTATGAGATATTATTCCGGATGATTAAAAGTCAAATTACAAGTTGGAAACCAGTAAAAATGACTTTAGATTATGAACAAGCAGCTATGAAAGGTATTCAAACCGTATTTCCAGACACTCTTTCGAAAATCAAAAGCACTTGACAAGAATTCCAGGATTCAAAGACGTCATGTAGCCCTTTGTGCCGGCTTAGCCCGTCTACCTTTAGCATTTGTCAAGAATGGGTACGAGTATGCGATGAAAAGAAGCCCAACGGATGAAAAAAGTACAATATTTAACAAGTACTATCAAATTAAATGGATGAAAGACATCGGATTTGTCAAAAAGTGGTGCTGCGAAGCTGAGGAAATCCGAACTACAAACTCAGTTGAGGCATGGCACTCGCGAATCAATAAATATGTTGGACGAAAAAACCCTAACCTGGCACAAATACTGGAAGTTTTAGAAAGGGAAACTAAGCTTCGTAATTTTAAACCTGCTAGGAAAGTTAATAAAAATTATCAGGAAATCGATGAAGAAATTAAAAAAGCAATAGCAGAGTTATGTTATAACGAGATTACGGTCGGGCACTGTTTGGAGATCATTGCTCCATTTATGTATTAAATAAACTCAGAAGTATTGTTTTAAGGTAAAGAATATATTTTTTGTTAAAGAAGTAATTTAGAATTTTATGTTTAATGTAAAAAAAGGTTTTTATTCCACTTCGTCAAAAATAAAGGCAATAATTTACGATTTGCATATTTTTATTTCCTTCAATTTACTTTCGGAGGTCGACACTTAAGATGTTTACCCATCACAACGTAGCATACTATGACCGTGCTATGAACGTATGTGTCAAATACATGAAAATGACGGACTGGTGACGGAACGGTCTGATGGGTAAGGTCTTATACGTTTCAATACAAATAGTACTTTTTTGCCGATTACGTTCCTAGCACGGTCATTGATGATACGTTGTGAAAGGCAAACGCCTTTATTGTTATTTTTTTCGTTCAGTTTTTGAAGTTAATTGCGAAATTCGATTACTAAAATAGCAACAAAATGCTTGTTTGATAACTATTTACAGTCAAATATGATTCATCTTTGATCCGAACGCCACAAGATTGTTATTTTCTTTCCACGAAGTAAAATTTTGAAAACCAAGCGTTATTTCCCAACTAAGTACAATGGGGAAAAGAAAGAAAGATGACAGTGATGCTAGAATCATGAAAAAACTAAAAAGATTGGAAAGGAAGGAAGGCCTCGTCAGAGTCCAGCTCCAGCAACGAACAACTTCCAGCCCCGCCTGTGACTCCACATACACATGGCCGGGTTGGTTTTGATATCGATTAAGTTTACTTTGCATAAAATTAGATGCTTAATGGACAGCTGGCACTCGCTCTTCATACCAAAGTGCTTTTCTTTTTGTGAGGAAATGCATAGTTTTTCTGGAAATTCAAATTGAAAATTGGTGAACGAAACGCATTTTGCTACGAAAATCGGCCAAACGAAACGCAAAAGTATCATTCCCAGACAAAATTAGTACAATTCACAGACAAAATTATGACGTTTTGTCTGTGGTATTGACATTAATGTTCGTCTGTGGTCGAAAAATGATGCATCTTCACTCCGTTTCTCTCGTAGCTACGCGAATGAACTTTTTCTTGTTATTCTTGTTATTTACGACGACTTCGGCTATCCCTTTGGAGGCGACTCCATGTAGCTTCACTAAACTGAAATGTTTTCTTTAGGTCACTTTCTGTGCAAATACTAAAGATAAGTTGTGTTAGGTCACAACGTTATGAACGACCCGGAGCCGAGCGAGGCGAAGCGGAGCGGAGCGAGTCGACCCCATCTAGCTACACTAAACCGAAATGTTTGCTTTATGTCACTTTCTGTGCAAATACTAAAGGATACTTGGAGGTATCCCCCCCACCCGCCCTAAACTTAATCGATTCAAAAATTTACCCTTTTTTGCTACCTTGTTTTTTTTTTTTAGGTTATAAACACGTGTGCCAAGATGAATTGAAACTATCAACAAGTTAATATAGGTATGCCTTTCCTGAGGATTAACTCTACTGGGTGTGAGTTTTTTGTCACATCACAAGTGGTTCTTCCCTTGAAATACAGCATACTGCAAAAAAAAATAAAAAAAAAACAACCCAGTTGGGCCATCCACACCTAGCTTGCGAATTTACTCTTGGAATTTCGTATTCCTTGTGGTACCTTCCCTGATAACAAATATAATGGTACTAAATTACTTGTGAATATACCCTTACAGTTGTTTTAATACCACTTTTGCGGTTATTCTTATATCCTTGATATTCATCACTCATCAAAAATAAATCCATGCGGTCTTGCACTTGGCAATACCATGGAATTCCCTACAGCAGACTGAACTATAAATAAATCTGCTATAATTTGCTGAAGTCAGTACACTAATATTTCAGAAACCAATACACAAGACGACTTCATCGTAGATGAGGAGACGCTCCTCATTCTTGGTGACAAACCACCACCATCCCAGGAGACATATGATGAGCCCATTCTCGAGGAAATTGCCAAGAGATGGCAACATGTGGTTTCTGAGGGTCTAAAAAAAGAAGCTAAATAAGAGCTCCAGAGGGCACTCCCAGAAAATTGCAAATTCCTGGAGGCACCAGGAATGATGAATGAGGAAGATTAACCCAGAGTTGAAGACTGCCATTCCAGAGTCAGTTTTTAAACGAAATTGCGCCTTAAAGGCCAGAAGCAATCAATTGGCAAAGGCAACAGCCTGTATTGCAGTAGCCCTTCACCAGTTAGTATAGGATAAGAACTCAAATAAGTTAACCACAAAACTGGTCAGTGAAGCAGGTCATCTAATGAGCGAACTAATACACTCACAAACTATGGCAAGAAGATCCCTAATACTATACTCCCTCAGTAAAGATACTAAGGAAATTATTAAGGAAGTAAAACAAGAGAAATATTTATTCGGCAGCAATCTCCAAGAGACTATGAAAACCACCAAGGTGGTACAAAAGACTGGTTCAGAGATGCAACAAGCTAGAAAGACCCAGCCTGCTGGTAGTTCTAGTACACCAAGAGCCCACTCTGGTACACCACAAACTTTAAACTACAGGGGCCCACCTTGCAAGCCAGGAATCACGAGTGTGGGCAGAGCCCGCACTTTCAAACCATACCAACTGTTCAGGCTTCTCAGCACCTAATGACCTCGCAGGGGCCCATCAGCTACGAGGTAGCGTAACTATCAGGTGTCAAGAAGCAAGAACGTCGGCGATTCACCGAGCTAAGTAAATAGATTCTATCTGACCTGGTCTGTGCTTCGTTCCCGTCAAACTCCTGTCTCTCTGCAAGGCCTGGGTGCACCCTAGGCTCTTCTTGGTAGACAGGTTCTTCAGCCAACCAGGTATGGCTGGCAGGTCAGCTTCGACCGCACAATTTCCTTAAATACGTACAGTATCTGGTTCGGAGAACCACAACACACTCAGCTATAAGACAATCCTGAGGGGAGCCCGAATACAACTCCAGATGGCTTACGATTTAATTTTAATTGCCCAAAATCAATACACGTCACATTACGGGGGCCTGTCGTCAGTCAGTTGTCAAAACTGCTCTGTGGCAGCTCCGTCAAATTCAAAAATGGCCGTTCCGGAACCATAGATCGAGTATCGATTCTGAATCGAACAATCACCCGCCCGGACAGGCACCCACCTGTCCCTTAATCTACGGGCAGCCGAGACAACGTTGCTACCGCTCGCTTTAGAACCGAGCCTCCTACTAGAACCTCTGCAGACCGGGGGGTCCCGTCCCTGCCAGGGAACAAGTTAACAATGCGCCCCCTGCGCCAACGCAGTGGCGGTAGGTTAGCATCCTTAACCAGATCGAGGTCACCAACACTAGAGGGGCTGGTTTTGTCAGTCCACTTAAGGCGCTGTTGTAAGATATGCAGATACTCGAGCGACCAACGCTTCCAGAAATTCTGAGTAAACTGCTGCAACATCTGATACCCTGACAACCGATACAATTTCACTCCCTCGAAGGGGTGCTCGGGCAACGCGTTAAGTGGCTGTCCTATCAAGAAATGGCCTGGGGTCAGAGCCTCCAGGTCATTTGGATCCGAGCTGAGCGGACACAACGGTCGCGAATTGAGATCGGCCTCGATCTTACAAAACAATGTCGCGAGCTCCTCAAAAGTCAGCGCGGTCTGACCTACTATACGCCCTAAGTGCGTCTTCGCTGACTTAACTACGGCCTCAAAAATCCCACCCCAGTGGGGGCAACTCGGTGGGCTGAAGGTCCACTGTATACCCCGACGGGAGAGGGCCGTTCCAATATCCACTTTATTTACATTCAAAAGGTTGACTATCTCTCGTAAGCATCGTTCCGCACCGATGTAGTTAGTGCCGTTATCAGAGCGGATCAAAGTTGGAAGTCCCCTTCGAGAAACAAACCTATCCAAACAAGCAATGAAAGCCTCTGTCGAGAGATCAGCAACAAGCTCGAGTTCAGGAGCCCGACATCCCCTGGATGTACAATCAGACGGGTTCAATTCTCCTGGTACATGTCTCCAGGTCAGTGGGACCTCAGACGACACAATCTGGGAGACACGGTTCGCAACAAAAACCTCTAAGGTATGGACCGAAGCCTTCAGCCAGCACAAAACAATCTGGCTGTCCGTCCACGCGTACACCGTATCCTCCAAAACCACTGACCCACGCAACACTGTTAGAGTGTTATTCAAAACTTTGGTCAAAAGAGCAGCCCCGGACAGTTCCAGTTTTGGAATCGTCATCCTTGTCCGAATAGGCGCTACCTTGCTTTTTGCCAAAACCAAACGCACGTCGACCTCCCCGGTGGAGGTGACGGTCCGCAAATAAACCGCTGCCGCAAACCCTCGTTCAGAGGCATCACAAAACCCGTGAAGGGTTGCCCTGTAATCCCCAGCAGGGACCAATTTCCTCGGCAGCGATACATTATTTATATTGAGGCCCAACCATTTCGCTAAATCGTTCGATACAATGCAGCCCTGAGCTCCAGAATCTAATAGGGCGCGAACGTATGTTGGGTCGCCCGCCAAGTCCCAAACAAGCACAGAGGCGATCGGTAACACCACCGTCTCCGGTTGGGGGGCAACAAATTGTTGGGCCGCAAATTCCTAGTGAGGGCCCCCGGGGCCCCACTGTGCCTGTAACCGATCAGGTAGGCAGCTGTACGCCAGAGGGTCCCATTGTACAAATGGCCCACGCGCCGGTTCCATTGCCACCCTACGACGCCCCCCGAAGGGTTGTGGGCGTGAATTCAACCGTGGCCGCTCCATGAGCGGGGGGGACATCACATGCGACCGACGAGGACGAGGCGACGAGCGGGGCGACAACTGAGGCGGCGTCCGAACCGCACCCGCATAGCTCGAAGTTGTCCCATGCCACCCGCCCGTTACGGCCTGCTCAACACACCCAATGTGCCGCTGAGTCGGATGCTGAGTCGCAACCGAAAACTCAGGGCCCCCCATGTGATGACCCTGAGTGCGGCCCTGCACCCCTGGGTGGCCGCGTGCTTGTGGCCCCATTGCCCGCTGAGTCGGATGCTGAGTCGCAACCGAAAACTCAGGGCCCCCCATGTGATGACCCTGAGTGCGGCCCTGCACCCTAGTACCGCCCTGTGCACGTGGGGACATTGGCCCCTGAGTTGCGCTCCAAGTCGCAAACAAATTCTCAGGGCCCCATTCCGTATCACCCTGGGTACGGCCCTGTGGACATGGGGACGTTGGCTCCTGAGTTGCGCTCCGATTCGCAAACGAATTCTCAGGGCCCCATTCCGTATCACCCTGGGTACGGCCCTGTGGACATGGGGACGTTGGCTCCTGAGTTGCGCTCCGAGTCGCAAACGAATTCTCAGGGCCCCATTCCGTATCACCCTGGGTACGGCCCTGTGGACATGGGGACGTTGGCTCCTGAGTTGCGCTCCGAGTCGCAAACGAATTCTCAGGGCCCCATGCCGTGTCACCCTGGGTACGGCCCTGTGGTGGCTGTTGGCCGGACCGGTTCATGCACAACAAATTGTTGTGGGCCCCACCACAATATCCGCACAATTTTGGGCGCGTGCAGTCTCTAGCCATGTGTGGCCCGAGGCACAGGAAACACCAGCCCCGCTGCTTGGCCATCCGGCGCCGTCCCTCAACCCTAAGTTCCCCGAACTTATTGCAATCGGCCACAGCATGGCCAATCTGCCTACAACATGGGCAGGTCTCACCTGCACCCCTGGGTGGGGTCAATGCACTCACAGTCCCATACGACTGCCGGTTGGTGCGGTCCTTCCTCGTCGGAGGGCCCCTACTCACAGCGCTCCCGGCAGCTCTCTGTGGCTCCGAAGGATGGGTGACCGTCAACCCCAAGTTCTCTGCCCGTCGAGCCTCCTCTTCCAAAAATCCGACCAAGTCGGAGAAGGCGGGCAGGTCCTCGGCCGACCTCCCGTGAGACTGTTCGAAACGAGTCTGCACGTCAGCGGGTAGTCGGGAAAGTACAATGTACAGCAATAGGTACGACCATTCACCAACCGGAAGTCCAAGATTCTCTAGGGCCTTGGTGACGGACAACAACGGGTTCAAAACCTCCGTCTGTATGGCCCCGACCTTGTTCACAACCGGGATGCTAAACAAACGGTTCAGTTGGGCATCGGCCAACCTCCGTTTGTTGTGGTAACGTCTTACCAACAATTGCCTGGCCGTCTCATAGTTACCCTCCGTAACTGTCAAATGAGCGACCAGCTCCCTAGGCTCACCCCTCAATGCTGCCACCAGCTGAGCCATTTTGACCGACTTGGTAATGTCCGATCGCATGTGCACCAAACTGTCGAACAGATTGATGAAGCTCATCCATTCACCGGACACTCCGTCAAAGGTAGGCATAGTTATGGCCGGTAACCTGGACCCTGAACCCTGATGCGGCAGAGGCGCCCCAATGTCACCACCATGGCTGGACTCGCGCTGCCTACGTATGTCCGCAGCCTTCTGCGTGATAGCAGCTGCCATGTCCATACACTGGTCGACATCCCCTAGCAACCGTGACAGCCTGTCAGGTGAGCAACCATCAACTGCTTCCGCCTGCGCGGACAATTCGAGCACCCTGTTGTAGCGTTCCTTAACGTCCATAGACCGCTCCAATACCACATCATGCCTATCTAAACGGTCTATCAGACCGTGTGCGGAGGAAAACCATCTGAGCTCCTTAGAAACACCCTTCTGTATTTCAGACAACGACATGATCGGAACGATACTTACTCACAATTTGCAGTAACTCAATTATATTGGACCCTCCAGTCTACAACACAAACGAGGGAACCCTAATCTATAACTTAAACAATGCTGGTTTCCCCAAACAATAGAAACCGAGTTTTATATCTACACAAATTCTGTAAACAACAATTTAGTTTCCCTATATCATATAAAACACACAGATAGTCAATATTAGTTCAAGTTATAAATTGCTATAACTGAAAACAATGTCCAAACATTCATTAGCATTACTAGACCACTAATAGATTGACTATGCAAACTTCAAACTGCAAACATGATATGACTTCAATGCAAATTTCAATTCACCTACAATGCACCTGAATGTAATTACTATTCTGAGTCACATCTCAGTACAACTGGTCATTTAGGGAAAACTGTTATGTCTGTCTGTCTACCACCAGCAGTAGACTTATAACTTATAATACTACCAATCTATGTGGATACAGGAACAAAACCAAGTTAGCTAATAACCGCCTATACCTACTGATTGATAGTCCCAAATCGTGGGTTCCTGGAGCCTTGACGGCTGCAAATCTCAGGAAACCACGCTCTTGCTACCAAAATGTTCAGGCTTCTCAGCACCTAATGACCTCGCAGGGGCCCATCAGCTACGAGGTAGCGTAACTATCAGGTGTCAAGAAGCAAGAACGTCGGCGATTCACCGAGCTAAGTAAATAGATTCTATCTGACCTGGTCTGTGCTTCGTTCCCGTCAAACTCCTGTCTCTCTGCAAGGCCTGGGTGCACCCTAGGCTCTTCTTGGTAGACAGGTTCTTCAGCCAACCAGGTATGGCTGGCAGGTCAGCTTCGACCGCACAATTTCCTTAAATACGTACAGTATCTGGTTCGGAGAACCACAACACACTCAGCTATAAGACAATCCTGAGGGGAGCCCGAATACAACTCCAGATGGCTTACGATTTAATTTTAATTGCCCAAAATCAATACACGTCACATTACGGGGGCCTGTCGTCAGTCAGTTGTCAAAACTGCTCTGTGGCAGCTCCGTCAAATTCAAAAATGGCCGTTCCGGAACCATAGATCGAGTATCGATTCTGAATCGAACACCAACCAAACCAGGCCTTACCAACCCCAACAGCCATATCAATACCAACAACAGCCTCGACAACATCCCTACCAGTGTCCTCCTGCTCAACGAGTCAACCCGACAAGGAAGTAAACAAGTTATCTTGTTCTGGTAGACTTGCTCTATTCTATGACAAGTGGCGTTTGTTAACAAATGACCCTATAATCTTGTCATAGATTCAAGGCTATGACATTCCATTGTCTGTTACACCCTCATGTGACTTACCACCTTACCAGTCTGAGAACATAAATTCTTCAGCTAAGGAACATAAACTGCTAGAAAAGGCCATTTTAGACTTATTGGACACTAGAGCTATTGAAAGGTGTAAACCAAGTAAGCAACAGTTTTTGTCATAAATTTTTCTTGAACCAAAACCTAATGGAGATAATAGATTTATCCTCAATTTAAAACAATTAAACAAATGTGTTACCACACATCATTTTAAACTTGAAGATATTAGAACAGCCACTAAACTTGTTACCCCTGGATGTTTTTTTGGGAAAATAGACCTAAAGGACGCTTACTTTTCTGTAAATATAAAAGAAACATCAAGACATCTCCTACGTTTCCAGTGGCAAAAACAATATTATGAATTCAGAGTACTACCGTTTGGACTAAGCTCAGCACCATTAATACAAATAATAGACCACCAAATAATAGAACTAGATAAAATAATAGCAGACAGCAACACAAATTTACAGAGAGTACACGAGCTTTCGCAACAATCACAACAATGCCTTCACAAGAACTGCCCGGTATCTGAGGTCGAGCCTAACACCGCTCCCTTCGAGATTACCGCCAGAGAGGTCACCATCATCACATCTGACACAGGTAACACACCACCGGTGGAGTTGGAGGCTGCAAATGTAGGTTTACAGTCAGACCTCCAAGATGCCCGAATAGAAATCCAGCATCTACGTGACCTCCTGTCAAACGCACTCCAATGTTATGCCAAAGAACAGAGTGAGTTAGTCGAACTCAGAGCTGCAACATCTGAGCTGCTACAACTACAACGCCAGAACGCGGAATTGGTAGGCATTCTAATTGAGGACGAGGAGGATGAGACCAGCAAGGAGGATGACACCAGCAAGAAGGATGAGCCCACATCACAAACTCTGGTCTTGACCCCCCTCAACGTGAGTGTTGCAACGCCCACTGCTGTCCCGACCAAGAAACAGCGTCGCCGTCGTCGTCGAGGAGGCACCTCACAGATCATCAGCGCGAGCGCCGCGCCGTTAAGTGACGCGCGTGTCGCGCTGCCTGCTGAGTCGTGTGTCATGCTGCACGCTGCCGCGAGGGCCGCGCCGCTCGCCGTTACACGCGTTGCACCGCTCGCTACCGCGACTGCCGCGCCGCCCGCTGGCACGTGCATCGCACCGCACTCCAACACGAGTGTCCCGCCACTCACCTCAAATCGTGCTCCGAGAAGAACAATAGCAAACAAAAGAACTGTAGTTTATTCAGATAAGATAGATGTAGATTTTGGAATGTTTTTGCATTATGGCCTTAAGCAACAAGTGACAAATAATTGTTGTCCTAATAGTTCCTTTGAGGATATTATAAAAAAGATAGCTGTAGGGAATTTTGATGAAAATACTACCATTGTTATTATGGTAGGAAACCACTCAAACATTAGTCGGAGTGCATTAGATACCGGTATAGAGGTACTGCTCAATTTATATAATAAGACGAGGTGCAGGTTTATTCTATGTAACTTTCCTTATTGTTCTAATTTATCGGGGAAACAAAATAAAAGTGTACATAGAATGAACATGCATCTATACAATATAACGTGTCATCATAGTGATGCTATTTTATATTTCGACATGAATAATTTTATTCATAACTTTACTTTGACTCAGGATACTACGTACCTGTCTCATAAAACAAAAAAACGAGTAGCTACATTGTTAGCGTATAATATATGCGACACAGTTGTAAATACTATAACGCAGTCGCCTTCAGTTTTAGTTAGTATTAGTACTAATAGTAGTGTTTTAAACTAGATAGTTCGACAAAAGAGGACCCCTCAAAACATAAGAAAATTTTACAAAATAAGCAGATTTTTTCTGGCAATCAAATGAAAAATACTAGGACAAAGGGTAAGCCCCACTTAAATATTTCCCATCAAAACATGCAGGGGCTGCCTGGCAAAGAACTTGTATTAGAATTATTTCTTCATCATTCAGACACCGATGTTATTTGTATTACAGAACACTGGTTAAAGGAAAATATGATGTCTTTTAACATAAATAATTACAAAATTGTCAGTTGTTACAATAGAAAGACTGCCGATAGAGGTGGTTCTTTAATCTTAGTAAAAAATAATATTAAGGTGAAACAACGGAAAGATATTCTTGCACTTACTGTAGAAAGACAAATAGAGGTATCCTGTGTTGAGTTGGATAGCCATATTATTGTTTGTGTCTACAGACCTCCGAGAGATGAAAACGGCCATGGCAATTTTGAAATGTTCGAGAAAATTATGGAGGATGCCCTCATTATACTTTGTAATACAGAAAAAAGTTAATTATTTGTGGCGATTTTAATGTAGATTTGCTTGTAGATACAACATTGAAACAACGATTAATAACTCTGTTCAAATCATTTAATTTATGTCATATATTTCTAGAGCCGACTATAATTACACTTACCAGCCAAACTTGCTTAGATAACGTATTTTGTGACTGTGCATTCACAAGTAAAAATGTAATTAACTGCTTACCCTCCGATCACAGTGGTCAAACAGTTTCATTCCCATTTGCCAGTAAAAAGAGGACTGATCCATCATTTTATAGGCCTATTACATCCCATAGACTAGAGACGTATATGAAAAAGTTAGATATAAATTTGCCAGTACCGGATTTTGATGAACAGAACCCAAACAAAATCTACTCAGACTTCTTCAGCATTATTCAGACAGAATTCAATAAAGTTTTTAAATTAAAGAAAGTCAGTGACTACAACGGTAAATCTAAATTTAATGACTGGGCAACGTTTGGAATTCGTAAAAGTAGAGTTATCTTATATGACCTTTATGAACAAAAAACCTATAACTTTGATCGAAAATTTCATGACTACGTTAAAAAATATTCCAAAACTTTCAAGTTGGTTTGTAGAACTGCAAAAACTTTACACATTAATAGAAAAATTCAAAATTCAAATAATAGAATGAAAACAGTTTGGCAAATAATACACCGCGAAACTGGCAAAGTTATACCAAGGGACAATGATTTCTGCCTAAAGTTAGGTGATGATGTTGTTAAATCCAGCGCTGATGTTGCTCGAGCTTTTGAAACATTCTTCACCAATGTACCCTTACTCACAACAGACCGTCTAAATTCATCTCCATATGAAGCAGAGACTTTATTAAAAATAACACTAGCGCCAGTAATGTATATTTAAAATTTCATCATGTATATCCCCAGGACATTGTCAAAACGTTTAAATTACTTAACTTAAAAAATACGGAAGACCTGTGGGGTATATCAGTCAAAGTCATTGGTTCAGTAATTCTAGTTATAGCCCCACACTTAGCTTATATATTCAATAAATGTGTTGACGATGGGGCTTTCCCAGACCTCATGAAACACAGTAAACTGATACCTCTGTTCAAGTCGGGAGATAAGGGTGATCCTTCAAATTTCAGACCAATATCTGTTCTTCCAACACTAAGTAAAATATTTGAAAAGATTATACTCAATCAAATGCTCTCACACTTCAACCGTACAAAACAACTCCATGCCAAACAATACGGTTTCACTAGGGGTAAATCGACTACGGATGCAGGTATTACCCTTATATCTCATATTTATTCTGCATGGGAGGCCGCACAGGATGCTATCGGAGTTTTTTGCGACCTGTCGAAGGCGTTTGATTGTGTTGATCATAATACGCTATTAATTAAATTAAATCATTACGGAGTTAGAAATAAAGCGTTGGATCTACTAAGATCATACCTAAGCAATAGAATTCAAAAGGCAGAAGTTAACGGCGTAAAATCTGATGGATCGGGTGTTAAAATGGGCGTTCCACAAGGTTCCATATTGGGCCCTTTCTTATTCCTGGTATATATTAATGATCTGCCCTTCATGGTGGAGAAATTAACTGACATAGTGTTGTTTGCTGATGATACTTCACTGGTCTTCAAAATTGAAAGACAAAAAGGAGAATTTGATGATGTTAATGGTGTATTGTCTTTAACCTTGAATTGGTTCACAGTTAATAATTTATTGTTAAACGCTGGTAAAACCAAGTGTATCAAATTCTCACTTCCAAATGTCAGGCAAGTTGAGACCAGTTTAGTGTTAGACAACAGCACGTTAGAATTAGTAAATGATACGAAGTTTCTTGGAATAACCATTGATAGCAAATTGCAGTGGGGACCCCACATAGATAAATTGGCTGGTAAATTAAGTTCTGCGGCTTACGCTGTTAGGAACATCAGACAAAGCACGGATGTGGCTACATCTAGGCTAGTATATTTTAGTTACTTTCATAGTGTGATGTCCTATGGTATCTTGTTGTGGGGGAAAGCAGCGGATATTCAAACTATTTTTATTTTACAGAAAAGAGCTATTCGAGCAATTTATAATTTAAAACGAACAAACTCCTTAATAGAGCTTTTTAAAGAAATTGACATACTAACAGTAGCTAGTCAATTTATTTTCGAAAATATAATGTATGTACGCAAGAACCTTACAACATTTTCCAAACTTAGCGATAGCTGTAATGTTTACCTAAGAAATAATCACAGACTATGTGCGCCCCGTTTTAGACTCGCGAAGGTTAGCAATCCTTTCAAGGGTCAGTGCATTCTCTACTACAATAAGATACCTCTGGAGATTTTGAAATTGCCATTTGAGCAATTTAAAAAGCATGTTAAAGCGACTTTGTCGAAAAAGGGATATTACAATGTTCAAGATTACTTAAATGACAGGACTGTATGGGGTTAATTTGGCTCAACACAGACCTTGCTGTTAATAATTTTGTAATTATTTATTCCAGCTTATTAAATAAAAATAAATCATAATTATATTAGTTAAGCACAACCTATTTTTAAAAGAGATCTAAAAATAAATCTGTGGGAGTTTCTACGCCCATCTTCTCCCACAGTGGTCCAATGTAGAGGCAAAAAATGACGTTTGCTAAGCATATGTAAATATCTACAGTAATAAAGTACTTTTGAGTTTGAGTTTGAGTTCATTCTAAATTGATGAAGCCTGTGATCTAAATAACAGGATAGAGAGAGTTGACATTAATGGAAAACGATCTCCAGGGTCTGTTGTTTGTATGGGTGTACCGCAGGGTTCCATACTCGGGCCATTCCTGTTTTTGGTTTATATTAATGACCTGCGACATCTTGTCAGAGATAATCATGAGATTGTACTGTTTGCAGATGACACTTCACTTTGTTTAAAATGAAACGACGCAGTTTGAACTTTGACGATGTGAATAATGCAATCGCAAAGATATTCAATTCGTTTAGTGCTAATAATATTTTACTGAACAATAACAAAACTAAATGTATTCGGTTTATACTCCCCAATGTTAAACAAGTCTCGGCTAATGTTAATGTTAAAGGTGAAAATTTAGAAATTGTAGATAGCACGGTATTCCTAGGCATCACCTTAGATAATAAGATTCAATGGGACCCACACATAGATAAGCTATCAAAAAAACTCAGTTCCGCAGTTTATGCATTTAAAAAAATCCGTCTTTTTACGGACGTGGAAACAGCTAGACTAGTTTACTTCAGCTACTTCCATAGCATTATGTCTTACGGCATACTGCTGTGGGGGAACGCTGCAGACATTAACATAATATTTGTGCTGCAAAAGTGGGCTGTTCGTGCAATCTACAATGTGGGTCCCAGAGTGTCACTGCGTTGTAAATTTAAGGAAATTAACATTATGACAGTGCCGTGTCCGTATATTTTTGAAAACCTAATGTACGTCCACAAAAATATTGATAAATTTCCTAAGAATAGCGACAGGCACAATGTCAACACTAGAAATAGGAATAAACTAGCTATACCTCCTACTAGGCTCCATAAGGTTAATGTATCTTTTTTTGTGTGGGTAGTCCTACAAAGCAACAATAAATAATCTGCTTAGTATTATTTTAATTTATTTTATAAGTAAAATCAATTTAATGTTCAATCGTTCATAAAAGTACTGACCTGGACCCTTTACTGCACACATCTAATTCAAAATCACCACAATCTGACCAGTCTACTCAACATAACCTAAAAATGGATCAGTACTCAGAGCTGTCAAAGGGTATGGAAGACATTATATCTTCTTTCAACGATCGCATGGCCAGGTACGAGAGGGATCTGCAGCTAGCTGCCGCCTCACCCAGCCCTCAGGATATTAGCAGCCTGGCGCAGCAGTTCACAGACTTCAAATCCTTGATCTGGAAAGCTCTCGGAGTGCTGAAGTCGCAAGTTGAGTTTCTGGGTCTGGGGCTTGACAGGCATGAACAGGTAATGCGGCGCAAGGTCCTTCTTGTCCATGGCGTGGCTGAGGAACCGGATGAACAGCCTGTTGCTGTACTGTCTGCAGTTCTGTCTGGCCGCTTGAAGTCCTCCGATGAATGTCTTGGAGATGTGAAAGTGGTGCACCGCTTGGGAGCGAAGGGGGCCAAGACTAGGCCCCTCCTAGTGCGCTTTGCATCCTACAAAGCACGTAGCGAGGTGTGGGACTCGAAGAAAGCCCTCAAGGGTTCCGGCATCACCATAACGGAGTTCCTCACAAGGTCGCGGCATGATGTGTTCATGGCAGCGCGAAAACACTTCGGGGTCAATAACTCATGGACTTCCGATGGCCGAATCTTCCTGCACCTGCCCAACAAGACTCGCCAGAAGATCGAATGCTGGACGGAGTTGCGGCCGCTCATGAACAAGTTCCCCAGTAAGGATGCCCCACAGTTAGCCGACAAGGGGAAGAAACCTACTGCGCAGACTTCGGCGGGCACCGTCAAAGGCGTCGTTACGAGGAGAGGTGCGTCTCAAGCTCGGGCTGCGAAGTGATTGGTGATGTGGGGTTAGTTAGCCGGAGTGTGGTTTTCAGATGCTCGCCGTGCCATGTTATTCAGCGATACGACCTCATTTTACAAGTCCTATGCTGGTAATTCTCTTGTGCAATGCTTTGGGAGGTAGGTTTATTTATTCTTCGAACTTCTTTGCATTTGCCCGACTATAAATTACTATTTTTTTTCCTTGCATTTGTCAATCTGTCACTGTCATGAAATGTCACCCTGGGCTCACTTTTTAAATATAAAGTTGTGTTCCGATTTCTGCCAAACCGCATCGTCTACGAACCTATACATTTGTATATTATTTTTTTTTTATCTTGACTCGCTGTCTACAAAACAAAAGTGCGTGACTTTTGCCCTGTGTGTTTTTGTCTTTTGTGTTTTATATTATGGGATCTTATTATTTACCAGATTCCTTTCATCACTCCTGTGTGGTTAGGGTCTAGGTCAATATTTATTTAGTAGTGTAGTTGTAGTTTTATTTTGTGTTAGATAACGCATTCTAGCATATTTATTATATTATTAATATATATTTATTTTATTTGGTATGGATAGTTTATGTAATATTGATAACAGTTTCTTCTCATGTTCTTCAAGTGATGACTATATTAGTGCGGAGAGCGATAACTCCTTTGTGGAGAGACCGCTATCCGTCGAACTGACGTCTGTCTTTGCGGGCCTGGGGAATAATTTTAATATTGTTCATATTAACGCCCAGAGCATTCACTCCAGTTATCCGGACCTACTCGAGTCGTTCAGTAGCAAACATGTAGATGGTATTCTTGTATCTGAATCCTTTCTCAAGCCAACTTTACCATCCACTATGTTCTCGCTGCCTGGATACCAGCTCTATCGGAACGACAGAGTTGGGAAAGCGGATGGCGGCGTAGCTATTTACCTTCGCTCGGATATCCCTTGCAGAGTTATAAGTGCCTCCCCGAATGAGTACTCCGAATCAGCAGAACATCTCTTCCTCGAAATCTGTCTTCACCATAGTAAAGTTCTGCTCGGAGTCCTCTACAGTCCCTCACTTCGTATTGATTACTTTGACTCTTTTGAGACTTTGCTTAATGAGCTGACTCCTCTTTATAATGATACCCTATTTCTCGGCGATTTCAATACATGTCTTCTTAAAAATGATTCCCGCTCTGCTAAATTACAGTCCATTGTAAATTCTTTCAATATGCATATTCTTCCTCTCAACGCTACTCATTTCCAACCACATTGCACTCCCTCTCTTCTTGATCTCATGATAGTTTCTAATTTGGACAAAGTTGCGGCACATGGACAAATTAACTCTCCTTTTTCCTATCATGACCTGATTTACCTCTCATATAAGATTAAGACTCCCAAGAGCAATGCAAAACTTATTTACATTCGTAGCTTCAAGGGTATTGATTCTGCATCCCTTAAATCAGATGCCGCGTCGATTGACTAGACACCTATTATCACTAGTGAGACCGTTGATGATAAGATCCACCACTTCAACGCAATTATTCTGGGACTATTTGACAAGCATGCACCGGTCAAGAAGGTTAAGGTGAAACACCTTCCAGCACCCTGGCTCACCGACGTTATCAAACGTTTGATGGCTAAAAGGAACAGAGCCAAATGCCTGAACAAAAAGGAGCCTACAGCCGAGAACCTTGCCACTTTCAAACGCCTCCGAAACCGCTGTAATCGCATGTGTCGTGATGCCAAGCGCCGTCATATATTTGAGTGTATCGAAAGATACACACCTGCTCAAGTATGGAAATTCCTTAGAACGCTTGGTGTCGGTAAGTCTCAGGATCAAGCGGCTGGCATTGTTGATCTCAACGGTCTCAACATTTTTTTCTCAGCTCCCCCTGTCGTCATGGATCCCACCTTAAAAAATGCCACTCTGTGTCACCTGCGCTCGAGGTCTGCTCCCACCTCCACTCCATTTGACTTCAGACTTGTCGGAATTGATGCGGTTAAGAAAGCAGTGCTCTCCATTTCCTCCAAAGCCGTGGGTGACGATAATATCTGCTCCAAAATGATCAGCAACGTACTTGACGAGCTTCTTCCAGCTATCACACATATAATAAACTTCTCTCTCTCCAATAGTTCCTTCCCAAATGTGTGGAAAAAAGCCTTAGTTATCCCATTACCCAAAACATCAAATCCCTCCTCTTTTAAAGAGTTTCGTCCAATTTCCATTCTGCCTATCCTATCCAAAGTCCTTGAATCCATTGTCCATTCTCAGTTATCCTCCTACTTATGCTCAAACAACTTGCTGAATCAACTGCAATCCGGTTTTAGGCCCGGTCATAGCACTGTCACGGCCTTGCTTAAAGTCACCGATGACATTCAGCATGCGATGGACGAGAAACAGCTCACTGTGCTTGCACTGCTGTACTTCAGCAGCGCCTTTAACTGCGTTGATTTCGATATCCTCGTTGAGACCCTGAAGTCCTTGAATGTGTCCTCCGTCTCTGCTTGCTGGTTCGACTCTTATCTGAGAGGTCGCCAGCAACGTATTAGGTCGGAGGTGACTTCAACGGAGTGGTGTGACCTCGTTGCGGGGGTCCCTCAGGGTGGTATTCTCTCTCCTCTTCTTTTCTCCGTCTTCATAAATTCCGTCTCGGATACTCTCTCGTCATCATACCATCTTTACGCAGACGATCTCCAGATTTATCGTCATTTTTCTCCCTGTGATATGGTGTCTGCTGTGGGAATGTTAAATGCCGATCTCGAGCGAATTAGGGACTGGGCCACTTCTTTTGGACTACTTGTCAACCCTAGTAAGTCCCAGGCTTTGATTATTGGTTCCAGGTTTTCCCTTAACTTGTTACAGAATCTGTCCATTGCCCCTATAACCTATGATGGAACTATAATCTCATATAGTACTAAGGCCAAAAATCTAGGAGTTTTCTTCGATAACCAATTTTCCTGGTCAGCGCATGTCAGCGAGGTCAGTAGGCGAGTCTTTGCCACTTTTCACTCCCTCAAACGACTACAATACTTCCTGCCTCGTCAGACAAAAATAACGCTTGCCCAGTCTCTTCTCCTCCCCCTGATCGATTACGCTGACGTATGCTGGGTGAGCGCGAATGAAGAGCAACTGAACAAACTCGAGCGACTTCAAAACCTCGGGATTCGGTTTGTCTTCGGCCTGCGCAAGTATGACCACGTCTCGGAGTATCGCAGGGAGTTAAAGTGGCTCCCTATCCGTCTTCGTCGGGATTCTCATATCCTCATCTGCCTCTATAACATCTTATTTAATCCTCGCTATCCTGTCTTCTTACGAGATCGTTTTGAATTTTTGTCCTCGGATAGGCCTCGGAGATCTCACGCTCGATCACTGCTTATAACTCCGCAACACAATACAGCCGCATATGAACATGGGTTCAGACTACGAGCTATCAGGCTCTGGAACAAACTTCCTAGCGCCATCAGAGACAGCCCGTCACTTTCTATTTTTAAAACTCGCTTAAAAGAACACTATCTTTCTCTTCCATACTAGATTTATGTAGGTTTATTGCTTTGATATATATGTAGTATAATTTTGTCTATTTGTATTGATATTATGTATTTATGTACATATTAGTAATTAGTTTATTATTTTAATATTTTTAACGTTGTGCACATAGGTCTACCTGTTATTTCATGTATTCTGTCCATATTAGGTTTGCTGGAAGAAATCTCTTTTTAGAGATAAGCTTGCCTTTGTACACCTAGTTTCCATTTTTTAGTATCTGTATCTTCTGTTTTTGTGCAATAAAGTATAAAGAGTATAAAGAGTAAAAAAGAGTATCTTTTAAAGGGCAATGTATTCGCTTTTACAACAAAATACCGACTGAGTTACAGGAATTGTCTGTAAATAAATTTAAAAATGTTGTTTAAAATCACTTATGTAAAAAAGGTTACTACAAAATATCAGGTTATGCAGAAGACAAGAAAGCTTGGGAAGGTGTTTGCTCCAATTCTGTAAAAAAATAACGTATAAAGCTGGAGGTTTCTAGTCGCCTCTTTGCCTCCAGCATCTAAAACATTGAGGTGACGGAATTCAAATTGAGTTCTATATTTCCCTGTACCTTATACATGTGTTAGTTTAAGATTTGACATTCTCCAAATGTTACCTATGTGTTTCTTATGGAAATAAACTCTTTTTGAATTTTGAATTTTGATGGAATACTTGCGCTCTGCTATTCAGCCCGGCGAGCATGAGCATGAGGTATCTCATACCCTGGTAGGATTAAAAAGTTTTGGTATTTTTTACAAGCTTTTATTTAGTTTCACCTGTCCCGTTGTCTGTCTGTCTGTCTGTCTGTAATCAAATCTTGCAAGTTAAATTTGATCCACTTCCCGGTTTAGGATTGAGCTGAAATTTTGCATGCATGTATAAATCGGATGACAATGCAATATTATTATGACATAGAGCTGATCTGATGATGGAGCTGGAAGGTGGCCATAGGAACTCAGTCATTAAACGACGCAATTTCATCGAATTTGGGCTCGTTTAATTCATCTTGACGAGTACTCTGACACTAGATGGTAACCAGGGTCTGATGATGGAGCTGGAAGGTGGCTCATAGGAACTCCATAATTAAACGACGCAACCCCATCGAGTTTGGGCACGTTTAATTTGTCTTGACGAGTACTTTGACACTAGATGGTAACCAGGGTCTGATGATGGAGCTGGAAGGTGGCCCATAGGAACTACATAATTAAACGACGCAATCCCATCGAATTTGGGCTCGTTTAATTTGTCTTGACGAGTAATTTGACACAAGATGGTAATCAGGGTCTGATGTTGGAGCTGGAAGGTGGCCCATAGGAACTCCATGATTAAACGAAGCAACCCTATCGAGTTTAGGCTAGTTTAATTTGTTTTGACGAGTACTTTGATACTAGATGTCCGACCCCAAAGCCAAGTTAAGTCTTTAGCAGGTCTTCAAATAGAAGAAATCGACTGCTCGAAGTTGACTTCGAAGAAACCTTGTAATGTTGATGCATTAAAAGAAATGGATAGAATGAGAAACGTTACAAATAAATAACTGGTGATTACATAACTAATTTAAACATTATTTTACCTTACTACAAAAACAAGCTTTTATTAAAAATTAACTAAAAAGTTTAAAATAAATTAAATCCAACAACAAATACATATATCACTTTATAAGTTCATTGTAACCTTTAACGATAATTAATCTTCATCGTCTACGACAAAATAATTACATATCGTACATAATTATATATTTTACACGTCTAGAGATGGTACGAAGTGGTACAAGAATTCTCAGCGACCAAACGTGTGGCTTCGTTCAGTAAACAAGTAACTGAGTAGGTTGGAGTAAAAAACATTGCAAGGGTAGCTGCTACAGAATACAAATGTTGGAATATTTTTGTCACTTCAGACATGCTTGAAGAAATCTTGAACCATACTAATTCGGAAATTCGCCAAAGTCAAAGTAAAAGTGCCGCTAATAATGAGAGTGGTAATACTTCTTCTTACATGAAAGAAACCACTTTATCGGAGTTGAAAGCATTCATTGGCTTACTGTATTTACCTGGTCTCACCAAATTTAATCGACAGAATTTGAAAGATCTTTGGCGAACTGATGGAAATGGCGTTGATATATTTCGTACCACGATGTCACTGCAGAGATTCCAGTTTCTTCAAAATAAATTTGACGACAAATCTACGAGAGAGGAGCGTAAAAAGACTGATAACATGGCGGCCTTCAGAAACATTTTTGACCAGTTTGTTCAATGCCTTCAGAATGCGTACACTCCGAGTGAGTTTCTTACTTTTGACGAGATGTTACTATCATTTAGAGGCCGATGCCTATTCCGCGTCTACATTCCAAATAAACCAGCTAAGTATGGGTTAAAAATTATGGCTCTTGTCGATGCTAAAAGCTTTTATGTCTTGAATTTGGAAGTATATGCAGGAAAGCAACAGTCGGGACCATTTGCAGTCAGTAATAAACCCTTTGAAGTAGTGGAGAGACTCATTCAACCAGTTTCACGCTCGCACCGCAACGTGACATTTGACAATTGGTTCACGGGATATGAACTAATGCTGCATCTACTAAATGAACATCGCCTTACGTCTGTTGGAACTGTACGGAAGAATTAAGAGACAGCTTCCTGAATCTTTCATCAGAACTGGGAGACAACCTAACAGTTCACTCTTTGGGTTTCAAAACGACATCACACTTGTTTCCTACGCACCAAGGAAGAACGAGGTGGTTGTTGTTATGTCCACCATGCACCATGATAATTCGATAAATGAATCTACTGGAGAGAAACAATAACCTGATATGATAACATTTTATAACTCAACCAAAACTGGTGTTGATGTGGTTAATGAGCTGAGTGCCAGTTACAATGTTTCTCGCAACAGTAAAAGATGGCCTATGACTTTATTCTATGGTGTCTTGAACATGGCAGCTATTAATGCTTGCATTATTTATCGTGTAAATAAGTGACCAAGAGAACAGACTTCATTCGTAATTTGGGCTTGTCAATGATTTATGAACACTTAAATTTAAGAAAATCGAAAAAAAAAATCCAAGCTACTACTAGTAGTGGTATTACTACTACTAATACATCCGCCAGCGAATCGAAAAACAACTTGGGGAGCCTTCACCTAGACATGTGAACGTACCTGGACGGTATGTCAGATGCCAGGACTGTCCATACAAGAAGGATAGAAAAACCAAACATTACTGCAATGCATGTGGCAAGCCCATATGTTTGGAGCATGCAAAATTTATGTGCCAAAATTCTACTGGTCTCGATGGCAGTGATTAATCATATTTTCAATTAAAAAAAAATATAATTAAGTTTTTTTTTTATGAAGAGGGTTTCATTATCTTTCAGTTTTAATTAGATTTATAGTCCAAAGAATATTTTTTTTGTTATAATTGTTGATTTTTGTAAACGTCTAAAGTTTTGTTCCTATTACTTCATAGTATAAGAAAAACATTAATAAATAAAAATAGTTTCAAAAATAAAACGTCTCTTTGATTTAATTCTGTAGGGACATGCTTATGTCAGCAATATGTAACAGTGGTAGCGAGTGCGCTCTGCTTGCGAGTTAGTCGTTCCGTAATCGCGTTCTAAGTAACTTGTCTCTTCTGTGTTATCCCAGGTGTACCGTGTAAAGCTGAACTGTAATAAAGGATCTATACTAAAGACTAAGTGAATATTATTGACACTCCTAAATTGGTGACCCCGACTCTTTTTTTTCTGGGAATCAGTGCAGTGACAAGTGTATACCTACCTACGAACGAGCGGCGACGGGACGACTCCCGGCTAAGTAACCACGACTTGGCCGGAGTTTCAACGTGGAACAATGAGTAAGGGAGCGGGCCAAGACAAGGCTGGAGCCGCCGCCGGACCCAGCAAAGAAGAGCAACCATCTGAAATGGCGTCAATTTCGGTGTCGGCGAGAATCCCTGAATTCTGGCAGGAACAGCCGCGTTTATGGTTCGCGCAGTTCGAGGCGATAGTCAGCCCCCAGAAACAAGGTGACGAATATAAATACCAACTGGCAGTGTCAAAGTTAAGTAGGGATGCATTACAACAGTGCTCAGACATACTTTATACACCACCAGCAGAAGGGAAATATAATTCACTCAAAGAGAGGCTTCTCAAGGTGTACGAAGAGTCTCCAGAACGACAATTTCAGCGTCTGGTCGGTGAAATGGATTTGGGATCACAGAAACCCACGCAGCTGCTACGAAAAATGATGACTTTAGCAAGGAACTGCCAAGCGAGTGATGAAACAGTCCATAGATTATGGATGGCACGACTACCGACGCCTGTAAGAGCGGTGTTGACAGCGAGTCAAGATCAGACATTGGAGAACCTGGGGACAATTGCAGATAAGGTAGTGGAAAACATAACGAGTGTGAACGAGGTAGCGTCGGTAAGCAGCGGTGCAGCAAACTTCGCGATGCAAGAGATGATGACAGCTATGAACAAATTGGTCCTGGAGGTAGCTTCTCTGCGCGGCGAGATACGTGGCAGGTCACAAGCAAGGTACCAGAGTAGGGGCAGATCAGCGTCAAGGGGCAGATCGCCATCACCTAACAGAACTCCAGAGAGTCCGGACTGGCTCTGTCGGTACCATTTCCGATTTAGATCAAGAGCGACTAGATGTGAGAAACCCTGCGCATGGAAACAACCGGCGGAAAACTAGAAGCAACGGCCTCAGGAGACGTAGGAAATACCGTGCTGCGAGAAAATCGTCTCTGTGTGTACGATCGTAAAAACGCGTTGCGGTGGTTAGTGGATACTGGTGCGAACATTTCAGTTATTCCAAAATCAAAAGTGAACAAACATTTGCGACGTGGAAATGTATCTTATAAACTATATGCGGCAAACGGTTCGGAGATACAAACCTACGGAACTGTGACTTTAGAATTAAATTTAAGATTAAGAAGAGCATTGAAATGGGTGTTTGTAATTGCCAATGTAAGCAAACCAATCTTGGGAGCAGATTTTTTAGAGCATTATAAGCTGTTAGTTGATGTAAGTGGGAAATGTTTGCGAGATAAAATTACTGACTTAAAAACAATAGGAATTTTGGTTGATGATGGGGCTACTACAGTGAGCACTTTCGATGGCGGAAACCCCTGTAGCGAAATTTTGGCTAGATACCCAGACATAACCAGGCCTTTTAACCTGAAATATGATACTAAACACGGGGTACACCATTACATTGATACAAAGGGCCCACCTGTTCATGCAAAGGCGAGACGTTTACCCCCAGATAGGTATGACAAGGTCAGGGAGGAATTTAGGAATATGCAAGAATTAGGTATTTGCCGTCCATCGAAGAGCGAATGGGCAAGCCCGCTTCACGTTGTGCCCAAGAAAGATGGGCAAATCCGACCCTGTGGTGACTACAGGCAGCTGAACGCGGCGACCAAGCCGGACCGTTACCCCATCCCAAGACTGCAGGACTTCACATATGGACTTTCAGGTAAGAAACTTTTTTCGCATATTGATGCAAATAAGGCATTCCATAACATCCCAATCAATCCTCAGGACGTCGAAAAAACCGCAATAATTACCCCATTTGGGCTATTCGAGTTTCCCAGAATGACGTTTGGCCTATGTAACGCAGCCCAGACGTATCAAAGGTTCATGAACGACGTAGTATTAAAAGGCATAGAACAGATTAGGTGCGAGGCTACCAGGGAATCGAGTACCGAAAAATCGAACCTATTCTGTTATATTGATGACGTCATTATATCGAGTCATTGTGTGGAATGCCATAAGAAACACCTTGATGTGGTTTGCCAAAGGTATAGTGAGTGCGGGCTAACCATCAATATGGCAAAGTGTGAATTTGCAAAAGATAAAGTAGAATTCCTTGGTTATGAGGTATCGGCGGAGGGTATCACACCCCTCCAAAGTAAAGTGGAGGCCATCATGAATTTTCCTCGTCCACAAACAGTAGAACAACTGAGAAGATTCTTAGGGATGATTAATTTTTACAGATCTCATCTGCCCAGAGCCGTGGAACAACAGCAGGAACTGAACAAGTTTCTGCACAACACTAAGAAAAGAGATAAGACCAGAATAACGTGGACGGAGGAGGCGAGTAAAGCATTTGAACAATGTAAGGTGAGCCTTAGAAATGCTATTACCCTAGCTCATCCATTGGAAGGCGTTCCTTTAGCACTGATGTCTGATGCGTCTGACTCGTGTATCGGCGGAGTACTACAGCAGTGGGATGGTAAGTCGTGGAGACCGTTAGGATTTTACTCAAAGAAACTTTCCGGTACTCAGACTAAATATAGTACCTATGACAGGGAACTTTTAGCAATATACTTATCAATCGAACATTTCCAGAACATGATCGAAGGCCGACCATTGATAATCTTCACGGACCATAAGCCGCTATCATTCGCATTTACAAAGCCCGACAACGGCAAGGAATTAGCTAGAAGAATTAGACAATTAGCATACATAAGTGAGTTCTCAACAGATATACGACATATAAAAGGCGACCTAAACATTGTAGCTGACGCCTTGTCCCGTGTAGAAACAATAGAATGTCCCACTGTGTTCGATTTCACAGACCTAGCAAGAGCGCAGGAAGCCGATACTCAGATTACATTACTGCTAAATGAAGCGAGCGATAAAAATAGTTATGAATTGAAACAATGTAGCATGCCCAACTCAGACAGCAAGATTTATTGTGAAGTAACTCAAAAAAATATTAGACCATACGTCCCGGAAAATATGAGGAAACAAGTTTTTGATGCGATTCATGGCATCAGCCACCCAGGTATTAGGACAACAAGGAGAATGGTAGCTAAGAGGTACTTTTGGCCAGGTATGAATAAGGATGTAGGCCTTTGGGCCAAAACTTGTATCGCCTGTCAGCGAGCCAAAGTAGTGCGTCATACCAGCTCCGGGATAGGACAATTTGAGAAGAAAGAACGTTTCGAACATATTCACGTCGATATAGTTGGCCCGCTACAGACAACTCAGGAAGGGTACAGGTATGTATTGACAGTTATAGACAGATTCACCAGGTGGCCTGAGGCTTTCCCACTGAAAACAATAACGGCAGATATAGTTGCAAAAACGCTATACGAGGGCTGGATTTGTCGATTTGGAAATTGCAGGGTAATAACCACAGACATAGGCCGGCAATTCGAGAGTGATTTGTTCACAAAACTGATGCATATGTTAGGGGTAAGTAGAATCAGAACAACCCCATACCACCCCGAGAGCAACGGCATGATAGAACGCTGGCACCGTAGCCTTAAGGCGGCGTAAATGGCAAGGTTATCGCAGACCTCGTGGGTGGACGAACTTCCAACGATCCTGCTTGGGTTGAGAACAACCATTCGTAGTGATTCAGGGATAAGTGCCGCAGAACTGGTATATGGACAGACAATCACTTTACCAGGTGAAATGTATGTACAGAGTCCTCAGAGATCGTTAGATGAACATGAGTACTTGGAAACACTGCGTAAGTCAATTGCACAGAATAGGCCCCAGCCCAGTTCACACTCGAATTCTAGAACCGTGTTTGTTCATCCGGACCTGAAATTATGTGAGTATGTATTTATTAGAAATGACGCCGTACGCAAGCCTTTACAGCCACCGTATGACGGACCGTACAAAATAGTAAGTAGAACAGACAAATATTATTCGATACAGTTGCCCAACAGAATCACGCAAGTTTCTATAGACAGGCTTAAACCGGCGTATTTAATTAGGGAAGACGAAGATACATTAGGCAGAAACCCAAGGGTAGCATTGAGAGTTAGGGGACAAACAAACCAACAGACAATAGACATGCCACCCCCCTTTTCAAATTTCGAGCCAGCGGCAGATTTAGTACCCGCCAGCGAAAAGTGCACACGTAGCGGCCGCGTCGTCAAGCGACCCGTGCGCTTCATTAATTGAGCACACGCAATAGGTATAAGTTTTGAATAGAAAATAATATAGTTTAAATACGGATTTTGTCAGATGTTAAATGACGGATGTTGTTGTAAGAAAAATGTTTACCTCAGCGGTCAGCACCATTAATTAGAATAGTCAATAGTTTAAATATAGCTGTGCGAGAGTAAATCGTCATTATTACCGCAATATTGATAAGAGTTACTTATCGGGCCCATAGCGCATCAATTGTATCGAGTTAACAAAATTGCTATTTTTTGGAACACAATGGGTGGAAATCAAAGCAAGCACGAGGAAATACTCATTGCGCAAAACGGAGCTAATAACGCGAGTCCGCGCATCACAGAGGTAGAAACAAAAGTTAATAGTAATTTTGTGATGTTGATGGTGCTGACAGTGGCTGTAGTGCTTATGTATTTGTATGTGGCCTTCAGACTTTACAAGAATCATCTAAGAAAATTGTTTAGAAAGGACATGAATGCAGCATCCCAAAGTGTGTAGCGATTACGAAGTAGTCTCGTAAGTTTTTTTTTCTATTGATTGTATTTGCAAAGTATTGTATTGTATTGTATTGCAATGTATTGAATTTCAAGTCGGGCATTGAAACACATGTACCGCATATGTATGTATCGTTGGCTTGGGGACACAAAAATGAATAGGTGTACGTTTATTTTTGTGTCACACAAGTTAATATGGAATGTACTAAAGTATTTTATGTTAGTCTTAAGTGGGTTATCCTCAGTTCAGTTTTGTATAACTACGGTATTTCGTCCCAAGTAAGTTTGATAACGTATTGATTGATATACAACTTATGTGTAATTGTTGGAATGAGTATCAACGTAGGACTTTCGTGGGATTGTGTACTTAGTATGACGCCAAGGAGGTACTCATTCCAACAAGTTTTAACTAACATATTTAATTGCAAGTGTAATTTCTAATCTTTGAATTAGAAAGGAATACATGTAGACAATGTTTTGTTAAACGGATGTAGGCATAAGCATTGTTATAAATAACAAATGAAACACGATATATATTAACAGAAGGTATATTTCATCATTCAGAATCAGAATACAGTTTTGCATTAGTGTTTATCATTGCAGCGTTGCTCAGAACTTAGAGTCAGCAGAATCATTACAGATAGTATCAGGTATTTTTGCATTGTATTGGACGTTTCAAAGTACAGTCAGTCAAGTAAGTTTTTGCATAATGTTTTGTAATTGTTAAAAATTTCAAGTAAAATTTTTGTTTTTTTTAAGAGGGGGATGAGTGTAGGGACATGCTTATGTCAGCAATATGTAACAGTGGTAGCGAGTGCGCTCTGCTTGCGAGTTAGTCGTTCCGTAATCGCGTTCTAAGTAACTTGTCTCTTCTGTGTTATCCCAGGTGTACCGTGTAAAGCTGAACTGTAATAAAGGATCTATACTAAAGACTAAGTGAATATTATTGACACTCCTAAAATTCTATTAAGTAATGCATAATTTAACAATATACAATAGAAAAAATAAATTAAATTAAAAACAACTATATTATGGTACATTACATTTTGGGTATGTCATGCCCTGCCACATGCTTGATGTTATTTTTTTCCACCTCATGCTCGCCGGGTTAGATGATATTCTTATAATATCAGAAAGCGATACTAACTCAAATGAGGATATAGACACCACCTTAAAATTACTTACCTCCCTAGGATTTATCATAAATTATGAAAAAATTAATCTTGAGCCTTCACAATCTTGTCAATTCCTGGGCTTTATTCTTAACTCAACAAAAATGACCATAGAACTCCCAAAGGAAAAACGTAAAAAAAACAAAAATGAATTAATACGCTTCTCATTATTAAAGAAGTGTAAGATAAGGTGCTTTGCTATACTTTTGGGTCTATTAACTTCAGCTTGTCCGGCAATTAAATATGGGTGGTTGTATACTAAAGACTTTGAAAGAACCAAATATCTGAACCTTATTAACAATGATGACTACAATAGAATTATGAATATACCTGACCATTTAAAACCTGATTTTAAATGGTGGATAGATAATATTGATAGCTCTTATAACAATATTCGCTCAGACAAATATATCCTAGAGATATCCTAGTTATCGCGTTGATATGATTCTGTACATTTGTAGAATGCCTACTGCACGACTCAAACGTTCAATTGTATTAACGATTTTATTAATACCTTACCATTCGCGCCTATAAATATCTACTACCAAAACTCTCGTAGCATACGAGGTAAAACTACTAAATTTGTGCTAGGATTACTTAAACATAATTACGACGCAGTAGCTATTTGTGAGACCAACCTCACTGACGGAGTATTTGACGCTGAGGTCAGCGACCCTCGTTACGACGTCCACAGGGCTGATCGAACTCCCCCCACCGGTCACAAACCTGACACCACGGTGGGAGGAGGGGTGATGCTTCTCACGGGGCGCAAGCTCGCCGCCCGGCGCGTGCTCCCGTCCCCCGCGTACTCCCACTTGGAGTTGGTTCACGTGACCGTGCCTGCCGGCAGCGTACATGCTGATAGCGACCTACATGTCATCTGCACTTACCTGCCCGGAGCTGGAGCGAAGCACGATGCGCTGCTTGTTAGTCTTGCTAATTATATCCACGATGATTGCTCCGATGATCATTATCTTTTATTGGGAGATTTCAATTTGCCCGCCATTACTTGGAAACTGAACTGGCACTATCAACAACTGTCAAAACACTATTTTAGATGAATTATCCCTGGCCGGCTGGACGCAGTTTAGTGATGTGCTGAACGGTAATGATAGGCAGCTCGATCTCGTGTTCTGTGACTCTGAGGCAGAGGTGACTCGCGCACTCAATCCAATAACTCGTGAAGATATGCCACACCACCCCGCTCTTGAAATAAAACTAACCAATATCGGAATGAAATTCCTTCCTACTACCCCCAAAAAAATATTTCAATATAAAAAAGCAGATTATGATAATATTATGGCTGAATTATCCAAAATCGATTGGCTCACTACTTTGTACAATAGGACAGTCCATGACCAAATATACCCCATTGTATCACGTAGCATCCCACACGCTCAACATGGTTTTATGCGTAAGCGCTCTACTGTTTCTAAGTTGGTCGAGTTCGTAGATGCTGTGGCTGCTAACATGGATCAAGGCTATCAGGTAGACGCCGTGTATACCGATTATTCCAAATGCTTTGATAGGCTTAGACACGATGTTATCATCAATAAGTTAACCGAAATCGGCATACACGATGATTTGCTTAGGTGGATCGACTCGTACCTTCGAAATCGTAGCCAGGCGGTCAGAATCGGCTGCTACAAATCGCGTTTTGCTCCTATACCATCCGGAGTCCCCCAGGGTTCCCATTTAGGACCACTTCTATTTAATGTGTGTATGTATGATATATCTAAATGCTTCAGTTTTGCCCATTTACTCATGTACGCAGATGATACTAAAATTTACATGCCTATTGCCACGGAACAGGACTGCAGAAAACTCCAGGATGATCTCTGTAGGCTCTCGGACTACTGCAAACGTAACAGCCTGGATCTGAACGCTGTGAAATGCCAGTGCATCACCTTCTCTAGGAAACACACAAGCATCGATTTCCAATACAGACTAAATGACCACACCCTGAATAGAGTTACAGAAATCAGAGACCTCGGCGTGATACTTGACTCCAAACTTACGTTCATACCACATTACGATAACATTATATCTAAGGCGGTCAAAATGTTAGGTTTTATATATCGTGCCTCTAAGCCGCTGCGCTCGTCTCTTGTGCTAAAAACGCTTTATTTTGCTTATGTCCGTAGTGTACTCGAGTATGCGTCGCCGGTTTGGTCACCGAACTATTCAACACATTCCGAAAGGATTGAATCAGTACAAAATAGATTCATCAAACAATTAAATTATAGGTCTGGTTCTTCGGAGTGCACTCGCCAAGAAAGCTTGGAGAATCATACAATTATGTCATTGGCAGACAGGAGAACATTGGCTGAAATGAAACTTCCGCATGACGTCGTTAGTTATCGCATCGATAGTAGTGCATTAGTGAGCAAGGTGTTACTGCGCGCCGCCCCCCCGCGAGCGCGCCGGCGCGTCCCGAGCGTGCTCACACATGCCCGCGCCCGCGCCGGCTACGCTGCCAACTCACCTTTGAACAGAAGCATCGATGTTTACGAGAGACACTTTTCTGACCTGGACATTTTTCTGTTGAGTCGTCCTAAATTCGTGCTCCAAATAAAAAAGGAACTATTGGGGCGGATTAATAATTAATGTGTCATGAGACGGACTAAAATATACCAGTGCTAGATTAGTATCAGCGTTGATAACACTTCCGGAACATCCACACCACACAACACAACTACAGTAACTCACCCTGTTTAGTGGGCAACCTGCCCTAAACCCGAACCCAAGACCTTGGTCGTAGGGCTAAGCAGGTACACAGTACACTCACTCACCCCACATACATGTTGCCATATTCACACATTTTTGAAGCATTTTTGCAATTTTAATTTTCTTTGTTTTACTTATTTACTTTACTACTATATACTACTTTACTTTATTACCCTATTGAAAGTTTATAGATCGCACTGATTCGTAATTGGCATTTAATGTTTTTAATATTGATTGTATTATTTATTTAAATATGCTGTGAATTAGCAAATAAACAAATGAAATGAAATGAAATATTCAGGAAGTGAAGTATATTTGGAATACTGCTGGCAATTCGGAATAGCAAGGTATTACAGAAACCAGTAGCGCCATCTCCATTGTATGGATGTAAACTCATAGCAGACATTGGCAGCTTACGATTAGGTTTTGAGAGGGAGCCGCCATTGTTCTAATATGGCGTCCAGATACCGAAAAGTGCAAACAGCGATTTAAGAAAAATAAGGTATGACATTAAATCTGTTTTTATTGCTGTAATCCTGTGTATAATTTTTTCACTGCTTAACAATGTTATCAGATAACAATGAAATTGCGCAAATTAGGTGTGATTTTAATGATAGGCGTGTTTAGTAACCTACAAATTGAGGTTATGTCGAATCATGCCGTGTTGCTAATTTGGAATACTTGGGGTGATGGTAATTTGGAATTCGGTATTCCAATTAATGTTCACCATTAGTATTCCAAATTAATATTTTGTATGTTTATAATTATGTATATAATTATGTTTATGTTTATAATCCAGAAGCGTTGAGCAATTTCCAGACAAAACTTTGGCTGACATTGTACCTTCTAGCAGCCTGTCGGGTACTGCGTTGCGGATCTCGGAGAAAATATCTGAGTATGCGTTGATCTAGGTTCTCGGGACTGCCTCGCCTTGCTGGCGATTCTCGAAGATTATGCACCATTGTATTAATCAAACGTCTAGTTGGTATTGGCAAATTGGGATATCGCTGATGAAACATTTCACTTGCTCTGGTAGTGTTGTGTGTTTGATAGTAAAACATAACCATATCTGATCGCTCGATATTAGAAAATGGGTACGGCAGAGGCTTAATTATTTTATTTTAAATCTTGTTGACACGTTTATTGACTTTGACGTGTTGTGACATTATTACTCATAAATTATTAAGTATTCTATCAGAGAGTTTCTTTTCTAAAAAGGTGTAATATTAAAAGTAGGGTGACCACGCATTTTGAGTCAATAATAATTTTTAAATAAAAATACGTAAATAACGAATCATCTTTGTTTCAATTAAAATCATCGTAATCATTTACTGAGTCACAAAAAAATGGTTGGGATCACGACCCCGAAATCACCCTGTATAATTGTTTAAACGGAAGTGGGCATGATTTAAAAGAATCATCAAGAAAAAAGTGCTGAAAATGATGTATTATTTGTTGCGTATCAGGGGAACCAAACACAAGGATTCTCATACCGACATCATTGTAATCGGCGATGACTAAATGTTCAAACTTAATCGGCACTATTACCTCTTGAGGCGATCTAAATTGTAGTTCGGGCACTCCCAAGTTTCTGTATCTTTCATTGTATAAACCGGTTTTGATGTTCTGGAATTTAGGTAATTCGTGAAGAAAGTTCACTCCTTTATCGTTGAGTTCACTCACCATTTCGTCAAATTGTTTCTGAATAGGATAGTTGTTAGTACAAACTTTTTTTTTCAGACCACTAAGTTCTTGTTCAAATATGCATTTAGCGTCATTTGCCAAACATCCATATCATTTTCTGCCTGTCCAGGATATTTCCGCCCCTGATCTTCCCTTACGAATGAACATGTGTCGATGGATTTTAGAAAATGAAGAAACGAATATCTTGTGGACTGACGAGAGTACATTTATGCGTATTGGTTTTTTCAATGTGCACAACGAACATTTTTGGAGTGCTGAAAACCCGCATCTTACTCGGAGAAACGCATATCAGACTCGATTTTCTTTAAATGTTTGGGCGGGAGTTATTAACGATGTTGTTATCGGACCTCATTTTATTGAAGGTAGATTGAATGGTATGAATTACCTTGACTTGTTACGTGAAGTTGTGCCGGAACTATTGCGAGGCGTCCCGGAACATTATTTGGAAAACCTGCATTATCAACATGATGGTGCACCTGCTCATTTCCATAACCGTGTTCGTGGTTATTTGAATGAACAATTTCCGCGACGATGGATCGGTCGCCTTGGACCTGTTCCATGGCCACCTCGCAGCCCCGACCTCACACAGTTGGACTTTTTTCTCTGGTGAGAGGTGAAACGATTGGCGTATGAGCAAGAATCTAACACCGTAGAAGAGCTACGCCAGCGGATTGTTTTAGCCTTTGAAACGGTTAAGCAAAACCGCTTTGCTCTGAACAGATTAAGGCCAATCTTAGGCGACGGGCGGAATTGTGCGAACAGGAACAGGGTTCACATTTCGAACAACTTTTGAAGTAAGTTTAGCGTTGTTTTTGTAAATAAAGTTAAAAATTTTATTCAGTCTTTTCCTTCTAAATATGACAAAGTAATCGACGTAATCGCAGTAGGCATCGAAGAAGTTTCTCATCTGTCTATCAATATCGTCATAAAAACCTTACTGCAACGATTGTTAAGTCCATGCACTTGACATAAGTTTTCTTGGGAAATAGTAGGGTGACCATGATCTCGAATTATCGCAGTTTTTTTTTGCTGACTAATATAAGTCGCTGGTGTACTGCTAGTCCTAACCTATCGTGATCCTTAGGAGAAAGTAAGTTAAATGCTTCTTTCTTGCTTCACGACCCCGTGATCACCCTGTATAGTATACATGGATTTAATGTCTAAGCAAAAAGGGAAGTACCAATTTTTTTGCGTTCTTACGAAACAAGAATGAAAGAACGTATGAGATATTATTCCGGATGATTAAAAGTCAAATTCCAAGTTGGAAACCAGTAAAAATGACTTTAGATTATGAACAAGCAGCTATAAAAGGTATTCAAACCGTATTTCCAGACACGATAGTAAAGGGTTGCTTTTTCCATTTTTGCAATACCCTCTTTCGAAAATCAAAAGCACTTGACAAGAATTCCAGGATTCAAAGACGTCATGTAGCCCTTTGTGCCGGCTTAGCCCGTCTACCTTTAGCATTTGTCAAGAATGGGTACGAGTATGCGATGAAAAGAAGCCCAACGGATGAAAAAAGTACAATATTTAACAAGTACTATCAAATTAAATGGATGAAATCGGATTTGTCAAAAAGTGGTGCTGCGAAGCTGAGGAAATCCGAACTACAAACCCAGTTGAGGCATGGCACTCGCGAATCAATAAATATGTTGGAAGGAAAAACCCTAACTTGGCACAAATACTGGAAGTTTTAGAAAGGGAAACTAAGCTTCGTAATTTTAAACCTGCTAGGAAAGTTAATAAAAATTATCAGGAAATCTATGAAGAGATTAAAAAAGCAATAGCAGAGTTATGTTATAACGAGATTACGGTCGGGCACTGTTTGGAGATCATTGCTCCATTTATGTATTAAATAAGCTCAGAAGTATTTTTTTAAGGTAAAGAGTATATTTTTTGTTAAAGAAGTAATTTAGAATTTTATGTTTAATGTAAAAAAGGTTTTTATTCCACTTCGTCAAAAATAAAGGCAATAATTTACGATTTGCAAATTTTTTATTTCCTTCAATTTACTTTCGGAGATCGATACTTAAGATGTTTACCCATCACAACGTAGCATACTATGACCGTGCTATGAACGTATGTGTCAAATACATGAAAATGACGGACTGGTGACGGAACGGTCTGATGGGTAAGGTCTTATACGTTTCAATACAAATAGTACTTTATTGCCGATTACGTTCCTAGCACGGTCATTGATGATACGTTGTGAAAGGCAAACGCCTTTATTGTTATTTTTTTCGTTCAGTTTTTGAAGTTAATTGCGAAATTCGATTACTAAAACAGCAACAAAATGCTTGTTTGATAAATATTTAGTCAAATATGATTCATCTTTGATCCGAACGCCACAAGATCGTTATTTTCTTTCCACGAAGTAAAATTTTGAAAACCAAGCGTTATTTCCCAACTAAGTACAATGGGGAAAAGAAAGAAAGATGACAGTGATGCTAGAATCATGAAAAAACTAAAAAGATTGGAAAGGAAGGAAGGCCTCGTCAGAGTCCAGCTCCAGCAACGAACAACTTCCAGCCCCGCCTGTGACTCCACATACACATGGCCGGGTTGGTTTTGATATCGATTAAGTTTAGTTTGGATAAAATTAGATGCTTAATGGACAGCTGGCACTCGCTTTTCATACCAAAGTGCTTTTCTTTTTGTGAGGAAATGCATAGTTTTTCTGGAAATTCAAATTGAAAATTGGTGAACGAAACGCATTTTGCTACGAAAATCGGCCAAACGAAACGCAAAAGTATCATTCACAGACAAAATTAGTACAATTCACAGACAAAATTATGACGTTTTGTCTGTGGTATTGTCATTAATGTTCGTCTGTGGTCGAAAAATGATGCATCTTCACTCCGTTTCTCTCGTAGCTACGCGAATGAACGTTTTCTTGTTATTCTTGTTATTTACGACGACTTCGGCTATCCCTTTGGAGGCGACTCCATGTAGCTTCACTAAACTGAAATGTTTTCTTTAGGTCACTTTCTGTGCAAATACTAAAGATAAGTTGTGTTAGGTCACAACGTTATGAACGACCCGGAGCCGAGCGAGGCGAAGCGGAGCGGAGCGAGGCGACCCCATCTAGTTACACTAAACCGAAATGTTGGCTTTATGTCACTTTCTGTGCAAATACTAAAGGATACTTGGAGGTCCCCCCCCACCCGCCCTAAACTTAATCGATTCAAAAATTTACCCTTTTTTGCTACCTTGTTTTTTCTTTTTAGGTTATAAACACGTGTGCCAAGATGAATTGAAACTATCAACAAGTTAATATAGGTATGCCTTTCCTGAGGATTAACTCTACTGGGTGTGAGTTTTTTGTCACATCACAAGTGGTTCTTCCCTTGAAATATAGCAAACTGCAAAAAAAAATAAAAAAAAACAACCCAGTTGGGCCATCCACACCTATCTTGCGAATTTACTCTTGGAATTTCGTATTCCTTGTGGTACCTTCCCTGATAACAAATATAATGGTACTAAATTACTTGTGAATATACCCTTACAGTTGGTTTAATACCACTTTTGCGGTTATTCTTATATCCTTGATATACATCACTCATAAAAATAAATCCATGCGGTCTTGCACTTGGCAATACCATGGAGTTCCCTACAGCAGACTGAACTATAAATAAATCTGCTATAATTTGCTGAAGTCAGTACACTAATATTTCAGAAACCAATACACAAGACGACTTCATCGTAGATGAGGAGACGCTCCTCATTCTTGGTGATAAACCATCACCATCCGAGGAGACATATGATGAGCTTGCCAAGAGATGGCAACATGTGGTTTCTGAGGGTCTAAAAAAAGAAGCTAAATAAGAGCTCCAGAGGGCACTCCCAGAAAATTGCAAATTCCTGGAGGCACCAGGAATGATGAATGAGGAAGATTAACCCAGAGTTGAAGACTGCCATTCCAGAGTCAGTTTTTAAACGAAATTGCGCCTTAAAGGCCAGAAGCAATCAATTGGCAAAGGCAACAGCCTGTATTGCAGTAGCCCTTCACCAGTTAGTATAGGATAAGAACTCAAATAAGTTAACCACAAAACTGGTCAGTGAAGCAGGTCATCTAATGAGCGAACTAATACACTCACAAACTATGGCAAGAAGATCCCTAATACTATACTCCCTCAGTAAAGATACTAAGGAAATTATTAAGGAAGTAAAACAAGAGAAATATTTATTCGGCAGCAATCTCCAAGAGACTATGAAAACCACCAAGGTGGTACAAAAGACTGGTTCAGAGATGCAACAAGCTAGAAAGACCCAGCCTGCTGGTAGTTCTAGTACACCAAGAGCCCACTCTGGTACACCACAAACTTTAAACTACAGGGGCCCACCTTGCAAGCCAGGAATCACGAGTGTGGGCAGAGCCCGCACTTTCAAACCATACCAACCAAACCAGGCCTTACCAACCCCAACAGCCATATCAATACCAACAACAGCCTCGACAACATCCCTACCAGCGTCCTCCTGCTCAACGAGTCAACCCGACAAGGAAGTCAACAAGGTATCTTGTTCTGGTAGACTTGCTCTATTCTATGACAAGTGGCGTTTGTTAACAAATGACCCTATAATCTTGTCATAGATTCAAGGCTATGACATTCCATTGTCTGTTACACCACCTTACCAGTCTGAGAACATAAATTCTTCAGCTAAGGAACATAAACTGCTAGAAAAGGCCATTTTAGACTTATTGGACATTAGAGGTGAAAGACATTTTAGACTTATTGGATATTGAAAGGTGTAAACCAAGTAAGCAACAGTTTTTGTCATAAATTTTTCTTGAACCAAAACCTAATGGAGATAATAGATTTATCCTCAATTTAAAACAATTAAACAAATATGTTACCACACATCATTTCAAACTTGAAGATATTAGAACAGACACTAAACTTGTTACCCCTGGATGTTATTTTGGGAAAATAGACCTGAAGGACGCTTACTTTTCTGTAAATATAAAAGAAACATCAAGACATCTCCTACGTTTCCAGTGGCAAAAACAATATTATGAATTTAGAGTACTACCGTTTGGATTAAGCTCAGCACCATTTGTCTTTACTAAATTGATGAAGCCTGTGATCTAAATGACAAGATAGAGAGAGTTGACATTAATGGAAAACGATCTCCAGGGTCTGTTGTTTCTATGGGTGTACCGCAGGGTTCCATACTCGGGCCATTCCTGTTTTTGGTTTATATTAATGACCTGCGACATCTTGTCAGAGAAATCATGAGATTGTACTGTTTGCAGATGACACTTCACTTTGTTTAAAATGAAACGACGCAGTTTGAACTTTGACGATGTGAATAATGCAATCTCAAAGGTAGTCAATTCGTTTAGTGCTAATAATCTTTTACTGAACAATAACAAAACTAAATGTATTCGGTTTATACTCCCCAATGTTAAACAAGTCTCGGCTAATGTTAATGTTAAAGGTGAAAATTTAGAAATTGTAGATAGCACGGTATTCCTAGGCATCACCTTAGATAATAAGATTCAGTGGGGCCCACACATAGATAAGCTATCAAAAAAACTCAGTTCGGCAGTTTATGCAGTTAAAAAAATCCGTATTTTTACGGACGTGGAAACAGCTAGACTAGTTTACTTCAGCTACTTCCATAGCATTATGTCTTACGGCATACTGCTGTGGGAAAACGCTGCAGACATTAACATAATATTTGTGCTGCAAAAGCGGGCTGTTCGTGCAATCTACAATGTGGGTCCCAGAGAGTCACTGCGTTGTAAAATTAAGGAAATTAACATTATAACAGTGCCGTGTCAGTATATTTTTGAAAACCTAATGTACGTCCACAAAAATATTGATAAATTTCCTAAGAATAGCGACAGGCACAATGTCAACACTAGAAATAGGCATAAACTAGCTATACCTCCTACTAGGCTCCATAAGATTAATGTATCTTTTAAAGGGCAATGTATTCGCTTTTACAACAAAATACCGACTGAGTTACAAGAATTGTCTGTAAATAAATTTAAAAATGTTGTTTAAAATCACTTATGTAAAAAAGGTTACTACAAAATATCAGGTTATGTAGAAGACAAGAAAGCTTGGGAAGGTGTTTGCTCCAATTCTGTAAAAAAATAACGTATAAAGCTGGAGGTTTCTAGTCGCCTCTTTGCCTCCAGCATCTAAAACATTGAAGTGACGGAATTCAAATTGAGTTCTATATTTCCCTGTACCTTATACATGTTTTAGTTTAAGATTTGACATTCTCCAAATGTTACCTATGTGTTTCTTATGGAAATAAACTCTTTTTTAATTTTGAATTTTGATGGAATACTTGCGCTCTCTTATTCAGCCCGGCGAGCATGAGCATGAGGTATCTCATACCCTGGTAGGATTAAAAAGTTTTGGTATTTTTTACAAGCTTTTATTTAGTTTCACCTGTCCCGTTGTCTGTCTGTCTGTCTGTCTGTAATCAAATCTTGCAAGTTAAATTTGATCCACTTCCCGGTTTAGGATTGTGCTGAAATTTTGCATGCATGTATAAATCGGATGACAATGCAATATTATTATGACATAGAGCTGATCTGATGATGGAGCTGGAAGGTGGCCATAGGAACTCAGTCATTAAACAACGCAACCTCATCGAATTTGGGCTCGTTTAATTCATCTTGACGAGTACTTTGACACTAGATGATAACCAGGGTCTGATGATGGAGCTGGAAGGTGGCCCATAGGAACACGCAACCCCATCGAGTTTGGGCTCGTTTAATTTGTCTTGACGAGTACTTTGACACTAGATGGTAACCAGGGTCTGATGATGGAGCTGGAAGGTGGCCCATAGGAACTACATAATTAAACGACACAACCCTATCGAGTTTGGGCTCGTTTAATTTGTCTTGACGAGTAATTTGACACAAGATGGTAACCAGGGTCTGATGATGGAGCTGGAAGGTGGCCCATAGGAACTCCATAATTAAACGACGCAACCCCATCGAGTTTGGGCTCGTTTAATTTGTCTTGACGAGTAATTTGACACTAGATGGTAACCAGGGTCTGATGTTGGAGCTGGAAGGTGGCCCATAGGAACTCCATGATTAAACGAAGCAACCCCATCGAGTTTGGGCTAGTTTAATTTGTTTTGACGAGTACTTTGATACTAGATGTCCGACCCCAAAGCCGAGTTAAGTCTTTAGCAGGTCTTCAAATAGAAGAAATCGACTGCTCGAAGTTGACTTCGAAGAAATCTTGTAATGTTGATGCATTAAAAGAAATGGATAGAATGAGAAACGTTACAAATAAATAACTGGTGATTACATAACTAATTTAAACATTATTTTACCTTACCACAAATATGTAACAAAAAAATACATATATAAATAAATAGAATACATAAACTTAAAGTGCTCAAAACAGCACATATTATGTGAACGTACTACGGACTACATAACGGAAACACGCTACTACGTGCTATGAACTACATCGTAGTAAATCTCGATTTAAAAATACTAAAAAGTTAAAAATAAAAATAAAAAAAAAAAAACTTTTTTAAAAACAAGCTTTTATTAAAAAATAACTAAAAAGTTTAAAATAAATTAATTCCAATAACAAATACATATATCACTTTATAAGTTAATTGTAACCTTTAACGATAATTAATCTTCTTCGTCTACGACAAAATAATTACATATCGTACATAATTATATATTTTACACGTCTAGAGCTGGTACGAAGTGGTACGAGAATTATCAGCGACCAAACGTGAGGCTTCGTTCAGTAAACAAGTAACTGAGTAGGTTGGAGTAAAAAACATTGCAAGGGTAGCTGCTACAGAATACAAATGTTGGAATATTTTTGTCACTTCAGACATGCTTGAAGAAATCTTGAACCATACTAATTCGGAAATTCGCCAAAGTCAAAGTAAAAGTGCCGCTAATAATGAGAGTGGTAATACTTCTTCTTACATGAAAGAAACCACTTTATCGGAGTTGAAAGCATTCATTGGCTTACTGTACTTACCTGGTCTCACCAAATTTAATGGACAGAGTTTGAAAGATCTTTGGCGAACTGATGGAAATGGCGTTGATATATTTCGTACCACGATGTCACTGCAGAGATTCCAGTTTCTTCAAAATGAATTTGACGACAAATCTACGAGAGAGGAGCGTAAAAAGACTGATAACATGGCGGCCTTCAAAAACATTTTTTACCAGTTTGTTCAATGCCTTCAGAATGCGTACACTCCAAGTGAGTTTCTTAGTTTTGACGAGATGTCACTATCATTTAGAGGCCGATGCCTAATCCGCGTCTACACTCCAAATAAACCAGCTAAGTATGGGTTAAAAATTATGGCTCTTGTCGATGCTAAAAGCTTTTATGTCTTGAATTTGGAAGTATATGCAGGAAAGCAACAGTCGAGACCATTTGCAGTCAGTAATAAACCCTTTGAAGTAGTGGAGAGACTCATTCAATCAGTTTCACGGTCGCACCGCAACGTGACATTTGACAATTGGTTCACGGGATATGAACTAATGCTGCATCTACTAAATGAACATCGCCTTACGTCTGTTGGAACTGTACGGAAGAATTAAGAGACAGCTTCCTGAATCTTTCATCAGAACTGGGAGACAACCTAACAGTTCACTCTTTGGGTTTCAAAACGACATCACACTTGTTTCCTACGCACCAAGGAAGAACAAGGTGGTTGTTGTTATGTCCACCATGCACCATGATAATTCGATAAATGAATCTACTGGAGAGAAACAAAAACCTGATATGATAGCATTTTATAACTCAACCAAAACTGGTGTTGATGTGGTTAATGAGCTGAGTGCCAGTTACAATGTTTCTCGCAACAGTAAAAGATGGCCTATGACTTTATTCTATGGTGTCTTGAACATGGCAGCTATCAATGCTTGCATTATTTATCGTGCAAATAAGTGACCAAGAGAACAGACTTCATTCGTAATTTGGGCTTGTCAATGATTCATGAACACTTAAATTTAAGAAAATCGAAAAAAAAAAACCAAGCTACATCCGCCCGCGAATCGAAAAACAACTTGGGGAGCCTTCACCTAGACATGTGAACGTACCTGGACGGTATGTCAGATGCTAGGACTGTCCATACAAGAAGGATATAAAAACCAAACATTACTGCAATGCATGTGGCAAGCCCATATGTTTGGAGCATGCAAAATTTATGTGCCAAAATTGTACTGGTCTCGATGGTGTTCACTACCGAACCCTAACCGGCTTCAGATCACGGAGAGGGCTGAGGAGGCGGCGGGGGGGCAAGTCGGGCCCCGACCACCGCGAAGGCACTCTCATAGCAGACGACAATCACAGTTGTACACGCAAATACGTACTTAACCTTTTTATCTAATAAACCATAAAAACGCTTCTAAATAAGTATTTTATTGGACATATTTTAGGCCTGAACATATTTGGCGACCGTGACAAATAAATAATAAAGAAGATTGCAAAAACCGGCGGGAAATTTATGTCGAGTCATCTGAGCGGAGAACAAAGGATTTCGAATACCTAACTGAAGAGGACTGTTGGAGCGAAGATTTGGTGTGCTGCAGTTAACCTGGAGGTCTGGAAGACTGGCCCGAGGGAAGTACATGCCCATTCCCGTATTTTTCTATCCTGTTCCCCTTTTATTTGTGTGAATAACTGAGTCACTTTAAAACCGTTAGGTGACCTTGCCACGCTAGCATCGCTTTGGTTTGCTTAGGCTTATCGCTTGGCTATTTTGCAAATAGTTTACGTGCGCTGGAGTTATTTACTGTGCATAGATTATAAAAATAGAAGTAAAAGGTGCGCGGCTGTTCATCAAAGGGCTAAAGTAACCTTTTTTAATCTTATTCTCGTAATGTGGAATAACAACACCGTAGCTTTCCATAAACTTCTATAAATCCCTATTCTCTTGCTATTAAGCGGATTAGGCATCTATGCAGTAACTCCTTAGGACTCGTACCTGCTTATAAACGCATTCTGTAAACAGACTATAAATAACGTGTTGTGTGTGCTTGGTATGCTGTGATTGCAAAGCATCGTCTCATTAGTAAACTAACTAAGCATTAATTTAATTGCTTATAGAACCAAACTGAAGTTCAAAGTCCAAAATTTCATTACAAAATAATTAGTAAATTACCCTCAATAAATTAATATTGCAACTAGATATCTAAACGGTTTTGCTGAACATTCCAGGATCTGCGCTTGCGTTTCGCGCCGCCGTTGTGACCCCGCTCGACCTTGAGCTGTGTCCAGCAGCTGTAGCACGTGATCGCTGCGTGATCTCGCGCGAGTCTTCTGTTGCTGGACTGGACGTGTTCGCTCTTCAAGGGTTCGGTTGCACAATTTAACTTTATTTACTTCATTGCTATACCATAATATAACTGTAAATGCTATCGGACAAGGAGGCTGGTACTGGGGGCACCAAAACTGGTTTTCCTGCGTCATCAAATCACACAATGACGTCCGGCGATGTTGGGAAGGACCTCATTAAAAAGCGCAGCGCTATAAAGGGACAAGTCACTATATTTAAGGACTATTTAACTCCTTTCCTGTCTTGTGAACCTGGGATGGCCTTGACTAGTCTTCAAGTTGGGGAACTAACAAGGAGATATACTAAATTCGAAAATTTATTTGCCTCCTTTGATGAACTGCAGACTAGCATAGAATTTCACTGTTCGGACTTAGAAGTGCAGTTGCAAGAACGGAATGCACTTGATAGTAGATTTTTTTCGCTTTTGTGTCAAGCACAAAATATGTTGGACAAGTCATCAGGGGTTGGCAAGGCTGATCAGGCAGACCAGGACTCACAGCTAGGTGCTAGCAGTGGGATAAAATTACCTACCATAAAACTACCTTCATTCGATGGCAATTATCTAAAATGGTTAGAATTCAAGGACACATTTGACTCAGTCATACATTCAAACAATTCTATTCCACCGATAAACAAATTTCACTATCTGCGGGCCGCTTTAGAAGGCAGTGCTGCAGTAGTTATAAAATCGATTGAGTTTTCTGCCAATAACTACATTGTTGCGTGGGAACTGTTGTGTGACAGGTATAATAATACAAATATTCTGATAAACAACCATCTCAAAGCTTTGTTCAATATCGACCCTATAACAAAGGAGTCATTCAAGGCAATACGATACTTAATTGATCTTGTCTCTAAAAATCTTAGGGCGTTAAACACACTTGGTCAGCCAACAGATCAATGGGACACAATAATAATTTATATGGTCTCAGGAAAATTAGATCCCATCACCAGTAGGAAGTGGGAGGAATTCAAGAGTAATTTATCAGAATTGCCTACAATGGAGGAATTTAAAAGGTTTCTTAGCAGTCGAGCGGACATATTAGAGACTTCATACTGTAGTAATCGAACTGATAAAGGTGACCATAAACCTGTGTACAAAGAAAACAGGATTACCAAGTCTCTTGTCGTAGCAGCCAACAACAAACAAGCAGCGAGTTACTCCTGCGTTGTTTGCGGTGAAAATCACATGCTCCATCAATGTTCCCAATTAAAAACTATGACTGTAGAAGGCAGACTTAAAGAGGTAGAAAGATTGAAACTTTGCAGCAACTGTCTTCGAAGTGGCCATGCTACAGGCCAATGTCGTTTGAAAGGGCTTTGTAGGATGTGTAAGAAAAAGCATAATAATCTTGTTCACTGGCAGGTCGATAATGATCAGGACATAACAACCCAATCCACGTTGCCAGTATCTCTATCAGTTCAAGCTTCGGCGCAAGTTCTCCTTTGTACGGCACAAGTTGAGATCTTCAACGAAAATAACAACACAAGTCACTTAGCACGTGCTTTGTTGGACACAGGAAGTCAGTCATCTTTTCTTACGGCAAACCTGAGAGAGAGGGCTGGTCTAACTAATATTCCTGGTAAACCAATAAACGTCGCTGGTATTGGCAATGTGGTTTGCAAAATTACTGACCGATGTCAGTTTATAATAAATTCACGAATCAATGCGTTCGAAATCAAAGTTACGGGCCTAGTCGTCCCAAAAATTACAGGTACTTTACCAAACGTAGAGGTAAATGTCCAAGAGCTAAAATTACCGACCAACGTTGAGTTAGCTGACCCGGCTTTCTATCGTCCCTCCGAAATAGATATACTTCTAGGAGCAGATGTCTTTTGGGATATTGTAGGTGCGAAACAAATAAAGTTAGGTCTCCAGAAACCTACCTTGCAACACTCAATGTTTGGATGGTTGGTGTCCGGTCCAACAAATGGAGATGGTCACCCTAACCCAGAGGTAAACTGCAATTTTAGCCATGAAATTGACGATTCCCTTACAAAGTTTTGGGAGATCGAAGAGTTACAAACTATGAATAAGTCATATTCCATGGAAGAAAAATCATGTGAGTCCCATTTTTCGGAAAATGTCCGTCAATTAGATAATGGCCGATTTTCAGTCAAAATTCCATTCAAAGAGGAGCCAGAAAAGGCACTCGGTGACTCTTATTATATCGCTAAGAAAAGGTTTCTAAATTTAGAAAAGAAATTAAACAAATTTCCCGAACAAAAAGAGGCCTATAGCAACTTTATACATGAATACGCCAATCTAGGTCATCTAAGTGTGATAGAACGGCCAAAATTCGGGTGTTTCTTACCCCACCACTCTGTAATTAGAGAAAACTCAGAGACAACTAAATTAAGAGTTGTTTTTGACGCGTCTGCGAAAACTTCTTCCGGTAAATCACTTAATGATATACAACTAATTGGCCCCGTAGTTCAAAGCGACCTGCTATCAATTTTATTGCGCTTCAGAGTATATCGGTTTGTCTTAACGGCCGATATAGAAAAGATGTATAGGCAGATAGCTATAGATGAGTCACAGCGGCACCTACAGCTGATAGTGTGGCGGGACGACGAAAGCCAGCCATTAAAAACAATGCAGCTAAATACCGTTACATATGGGACGGCGTCGGCGCCGTTTCTAAGTACTCGATGTCTTGAACAATTGTCACAAAACTGTGAAGACAAAGTTATATCCAATGTAATAAAAAATAATTTTTATGTAGACGATTTGAATACCGGAGCCTCATCGGAGGATGACTTAAAATATATATACAACAATGTTAACAAAGTGTTGCAGTCTGCATGCTTTCCTTTACAAAAAATTAGAACAAATTGTCCTCAAATTTTTGAAGGTGAGAAATTAACTTCCGATTCTATGGAATTATGTAAAGAATCGTCCGTGTTAGGCCTTAATTGGGCCCCAAATCTTGATACGTTACAGTTTTCAACAGACATTGAATGCAACGCTCAAATTTCCAAAAGGACCATAATTTCAATGACATGCAAAGTATTTGACCCGCTAGGCCTACTTTCGGCATGTATAATTAAGGCTAAAATTATCTTACAAAAATTGTGGGCTGCAAAGCTGAGCTGGGATGAGCCAGTTCCACAAAAGTTTCACAAATGTTGGTCAACCTTCATAGATAACCTACCTCAGTTATCTAAAATAATAGTGCCAAGATATGTCTTATGCGATTTTCCCGAGTCTGTGGAGTTGCTTTGTTTTGTTGATGCTTCTCAAGTCGCGTATGGCGCGTGTGTTTACCTGCGCTCCACGGACAAAAATAATCACATTCAAGTCAAACTATTGTGCGCTAAGGCCAGGGTTGCACCCTTAAAGCCAATGACGATTCCGAGATTAGAGTTATGTGGGGCTTTGTTGGGAGCTCGTTTATGCACCAAGGTCACAAAATCACTTACGTATACTATCACACAAAAAACAATGTGGACTGACTCAACAGTCGTTCTTGGTTGGTTAAAATCGCCGCCAAGAAATCTAAATGCCTTTGTGTGTAATCGAGTGAATGAGATAAATGAATTAACGTCAGAATTTAAATGGAATCACATACCTACAGATTTGAATCCCGCCGATCTCGCGTCAAGGGGTGTTGACCCACACCTGCTGCAGTCGTCTCTCCTGTGGTGGGAAGGTCCTTCCTTTCTCATGAAGGAGCACTCTGAATGGCCTAAAAGTACCTACTTACCAACTTTTAACTTACCAGAAATTAAAACACTGCCTGTCACCACGTTGTCACTCCCTGTTAGTTGCAATGATAATTATATAATTAACAACAACTGTCCCATCATAAATATCGATAATTATTCTAATTATCAACGATTAAAAAGGACAGTTGCTTATGTGTTGAGGTTCATTAACAATTGTAAACATAACAATTTAAAATTAAATGGTCCATTATATTCAAATGAACTGGAACAGTCACAAAATGTTCTAATCAAACAAAGTCAATTAGAATCATTTTCAAACGAACTTCAATGTTTGAGCAAAGGTGAGCAACTACATCATAAATCAAAATTGATATCACTAAATGTATTTATCGACTCAAACGGCATACTCCGGGTAGGAGGTCGTTTGCACAACTCAAGTTATAACTTTAACAAAAAGCACCCCATTTTATTAGATTCTAAAAGTAGATTTACCCAATTATTAATGAGATATGAACACTTACGGTTATTTCACGCTGGTCCACAACATTTACTGGCTTCGGTTCGCGAGGAGTTCTGGCCAATAGGAGGTAGAATTCTCGCCCGAACTACTACAAAAAAATGTGTTGTATGCACACGTTTACGTGGAAAGACATTACAACCAATAATGGGGAATTTACCTTCAGTAAGAACAAATCCCGACTTCCCATTTCATACCTGCGGAATTGACTTTGGTGGGCCCTTCCTTATATCTAGCCGAAAGGGGCGAGGCAATCGAATTACCAAATGTTATCTGTGTTTGTTTGTCTGTCTTACAACAAAGGCAGTTCATCTGGAACTAGTCAGTGACCTCAGTACTGAAGCTTTCGTCCTGTGCCTTCGTAGATTCTGTTCTAGAAGGGGCAAGCCCTATGAAATCCATTGTGATAATGGGGGAGCCTTTCAGGGGGCAAGCAATGAACTAGGTAGGGTTATTCAGTCCAGCCAACAGTCCATTTATAATTATTCTGCAAATGAGGGTTTAAAATTCATATTCAGCCCCGCATATTCACCTCACTTTGGAGGTATATGGGAGGCTGGTATAAAATCAGCTAAGCACCACTTGAAGCGTATAGCTGGCAATGCTTCCCTGACGTTTGAGGAGCTAGCGACGTTATTCACACAAATAGAAGCTATCCTTAACTCACGTCCGCTATCTCCTCTCTCGTCAGACCCAAATGATCTCTCCCCTCTGACTCCAGGGCACTTCCTAATCGGGCGGCCGCTCATGTCGGTGCCGTCCCGGCCGGTTACTGCTGCAAGACCCAACAGGTACCTCCTCATCGAACAACTTCGTCAGCGGTTCTGGGAAAGGTGGCGCCTGGAGTACATGGCTGAGCTACAACAGCGAACCAAATGGCGAGTCGGGCAACAACAAGCGCCCGCCGTCGGCGACTTGGTCGTCATAAAAGAAGAAAATCAACCACCATTAAGATGGAGAATGGGAAGAATATCACATCTACACCCCGGACAAGATGGCATCAACAGAGTAGCTGATGTCCACACCATAAGAGGCTCCATAAAGAGAGCAGTAAACAAGCTGTGTCTCTTACCAACTTCTACTACATCTCTTTGAAACCTGAAGCTTTCAAGGCCCCGGAGTATGTTCACTACCGAACCCTAACCGGCTTCAGATCACGGAGAGGGCTGAGGAGGCGGCGGGGGGGCAAGACGGGCCCCGACCACCGCGAAGGCACTCTCATAGCAGACGACAATCACAGTTGTACACGCAAATACGTACTTAACCTTTTTATCTAATAAACCATAAAAACGCTTCTAAATAAGTATTTTATTGGACATATGTTAGGCCTGAACAGATGGCAGTGATTAATCATATTTTCAATTAAAAAAAATATAATTAAGTTTATTTTTTAAGAAGAGGGTTTCATTATCTTTCAGTTTTAATTAGATTTATAGTCCAAAGAATATTGTTTTTGTTATAATTGTTGATTTTTGTAAACGTCTAAAGTTTTGTTCCTATTACTTCATAGTATAAGAAAAAAATGAATAAATAAAAATAGTTTCAAAAATAAAACGTCTCTTTGATTTAATTCTATTAAGTAATTCATTATTTAACAATATACACAGTCAGGTCATAAGTTCTGTCACACAATAAAAACTTTTGAATTTAGAACGCTGGCCACAAAAAAGTTTATTGAATTCGAATTTCGAATTTTTCATGAAAATAAAAATGTGTACTTTTTAGAATTTTCCTCATTTTTAAATATGGAGTGGACACTTAAAGAAGACCGTGTCGCAGTTATTGCGTTGCATCGTTGCGGTTACGCGCCAATTCAGATTTTAGACTTAATGAAAAATTTGAATATAACCAAAAGATTCGTTTATCGTACCATAAAACGATACAATGAAGACTCTAGTAATGATGACAGGTCAAGAAGTGGTCGCCCTCGCTCTGTTAGGACTCCAGCAGTGATAAAAGCTGTGAAGGCGCGAATTCAAAGAAATCCCATACGTAAGCAGAAACTGTTGGCCCTTCAGATGGGGTTAAGCAGGAGCACGGTGAAAAGGGTGTTAAATGAAGACTTATGTAGGGCTTAGGGCATATCGAAGAAAAACAGGACATCGTTTGGACGCTCGTTTAATGGACCTGAGACTGAAGAAATGCCGCGCTTTGTTGAAGCGGTACGCGGGAAAAAATCATCGGGAAATTCTTTTTTCGGATGAAAAAATTTTCACCGTGGAAGAGAGCTACAACAAACAAAATGATAAGGTGTACGCACACAGCAGTGAAGAAGCGAGCAACCGTATTCCGCGTGTCCAACGAGGTCATTTTCCATCCTCGCTCATGGTTTGGTTGGGAGTCTCTTATTGGGGCTTAACTGAGGTACATTTTTGTGAGAAAGGCGTAAAAACGAATGCAGTTGTGTATCAAAATACAGTCCTCAAGAACCTTGTGGAACCTATTTCTCATACCATGTTTAATAACAGGCACTGGGTATTCCAACAAGATTCTGCGCCAGCTCATAGAGCGAAAAGCACACAAGACTGGCTGGCGGCGCGTGAAATCGACTTCATCCGGCACGAAGACTGGCCCTCCTCCAGTCCAGATTTGAGTCCGTTAAATTACAAGATATGGCAACACTTGGAGGAAAAGGCCTGCTCAAAGCCTCATCCTGATTTGGAGTCACTCAAGGCATCCTTGATTAAGGCAGCCGCCGATATTGACATGGACCTCGTTCGTGCTGCGATAGACGACTGGCCACGCAGAATAAAGGCCTGTATTCAAAATCGCGGGGGTCATTTTGAATAAACTTAATTACCATAAGAATCTATGTTTTATTAAGTTCATTTTGCTATATGAATGTTTACAGAAATAATAAACATGTCTAAATTATTTCATATTGCACATGTGACAGAATTTGACTATGTACAATCGAAAAAATAAATTAAATTAAAAACAACTATATTATGGTACATTACATTTTGGGTATGTCATACCCTGCCACATGCTTGATGTTATTTTTTTCCATCTCATGCTCGCCGGGTAAGATGATATTCTTATAATATCAGAAAGCGATACTAACTCAAATGAGGATATAGACACCACCTTAAAATTACTTACCTCCCTAGGATTTATCATAAATTATGAAAAAAATAATCTTGAGCCTTCACAATCTTGTCAATTCCTGGGCTTTATTCTTAACTCAACAAAAATGACCATAGAACTCCCAAAGGAAAAACGTAAAAAAAACTATAATGAATTAATACGCTTCTTATTATTAAAGAAGTGTAAGATAATGTGCTTTGCTAAACTTTTGGGTCTATTAACTTCAGCTTGTCCGGCAATTAAATATGGGTGGTTGTATACTAAAGACTTTGAAAGAACCAAATATCTGAACCTTATTAACAATGATGACTACAATAGAATTATGAATATACCTGAACATTTAAAACCTGATTTTAAATGGTGGATAGATAATATTGTTAGCTCTTATAACAATATTCGCTCAGAAAAATATATCCTAGAAATATTCAGGAAGTGAAGTATATTTGGAATACTGCTGGCAATTCGGAATAGCAAGGTATTACAGAAACCAGTAGCGCCATCTCCATTGTGGATGTAAACTCATAGCAGACATTGGCAGCTTACGATTAGGTTTTGAGAGGGAGCCGCCATTGTTCTAATATGGCGTCCAGATACGTATATTTCGTATATATTTATTGCACATAAAACAACATAAGATATAATAAACAGAAAGGACATCTACAAAGGCATGCTTATCTCTAAATAGAGATCTCTTCCAGCAAACCCAAGGTTGATAAGAATATTTTAATATACAGGATAGACCTATGTGCTCTGATAAGATACATACATATATTACCGAACTATTGAACTAACTGCTAGATACACTACATACACAAGTACATAAATATTATATAAAATATAAATACACCTAAATAAACTAATATATACAAAGCTCAAATCTAGGATAGAGAAAGATAATGCTCCTTCAAACGATTCTTAAAGACGGGCAGAGATGGACTATCTCTGATAGTGCAGGGAAGCGAGTTCCAGAGAGTGATCGCCCGCAATCGAAAACAGTGCTTGTATGCGACGGTGTTGTGATGAGGTATAGAGAGCAGGAAAGCCGTGTGAGTTCTACGTGGACGAGCCGAAGGGAGAAATTGAAAAAGCTCACGGAGAAAGCTAGGGTATCGAGGGTTGGTTAAGATGTTGAATAGAAGAGTGAGGATGTGTGTGTCCCGACGAAGACGGATCGGCAGCCATTTTAACTCCTTGCGACCGAAAAGTGCAAGCATCGATTTAAGAAAAAATAAGGTATGACATTAAATCTGTTTTTATTACTGTAATCCTGTGTATAATTTTTTCATTGCTTAACAGTGTTATCAGATAACAATGAAATTGCGCAAATTAGGTGTGATTTTAATGATAGGCATGTTTAGTAACCTACAAATTGAGGTTTTGTCGAATCATGCCGTGTTGCTAATTTGGAATACTTGGGGTGATGGTAATTTGGAATTCGGTATTCCAATTAATGTTCACCATTACTATTCCAAATTAATATTTTGTATGTTTAGATAACATAATGTCACATAAGTAAGTAAATGAGGATTTGTGTTTATATTCGCCCTAGTTTACCTATATATTGACGTTGTTGCAGAAAATGGCGTACAAAAAATTAAATTGTATCAAAAGACGACCACGCCCGCTTAGTGTTTATGCTAATAATATGGTAAAGTTACGTCTTGCGAAAAAAAGATAAGATATTAAATCGTGTGACAAAAATAAACTAGTGGAAATATATTCTACGGGTAACCAAACGCATGTGAAAAAAACAAATTGGTGAAAATTGCGTCGGTAAAGATGCGTGTAGCAAAAATAAAGCCTAAAAATAAATTCGTGTGACAAAATTATCTGTTGGTAGAAATAATGTATAGATAATAAAGAAAATGGGGAAAAACGCGAAAGGAACTAAAAATATTGGAAATTTTTTTTTTGGCGAATTTATCTATACAGTCGTTCTGAGGACTACATTGTTCCGCCTGGCTTCTGAAAAAAAATCACCTATTGAAGCCCTGTTATCAAAAAAAAATAGTCGAAAACCAGTTTTTGATGAACGATTTGAAACTGAGCTAACAGATTACGCTTTGGAAATGGAAAGTACACTGGTTTAACTCAGATTGACCTGCGTCGATTGGCCTATCAGCTTGAAAAAAAAAAAAAAACAAACCTTTCAGAAATGAAATGGCAGGCCGGTATTGGTTCAAAGGATTTATAAAGAGAAACAAAGATCGACTTTCCATGAGGCAGCCCACGAGTACCCCGTTTGCCAGGGCTCGTGGATTTAATAAAGAAAGTATGGATAAGTTTTATGACATCTTGGAGAAGACATATGAAGAGAAAAATTTCAGTGCAGACAGAATATACAATGTTGATGAGACGGGATTATCTATAGTCCAAAGTAAGATTCCAAAAGTGATTGGCCGGTGCGGGAAGAAACAATTCGGTGCTATATCATCAGCAGACAGAGGTTAACTGGTAACTATAGTCACTTGTATGAGTCCGGCAGGAATATTTGTGCCTCCTATGATAATTTTTCCAAGAAAAAATATGACCGAAACCCTGATGAGAGGTGCTCCGCTCGGATCTATTGGGAGAGCTCATCCCTCGGGATGGATACAGACGTATTTGTTCACCCAGTGGTTTGAGCATTTTGTCAAGTTCGTGAGACCAACTGAGGCTTCGCCTGTCCTCTTATTATTAGATGGGCAATTTAGCCACACAAAAAACATTGAGTTGGTGGACGGAGCAAGAAGAGAGCATGTGACAATAGTTTCACTGCCACCCCATTGCACCCACAAAATCCAACCCTTGGATAGATCGTTTATGGCTCCGCTCAAAACTCAATACAGTGAAGAGATCAGGATGTGGTTGCGCGGAAAAAACAAACCGCTGACACAATATGATATTGTAGAACTATTTGGTATAGCACACCTAAAGTGCGTGAATGGATCAATCGCTGCCAACGGATTCAGGGTTGGTGGCATATACCCACTGAATAGGCACGTGTTTTCAAAATCTGACTATATTGCTGCTCGCAATGAAGGAAATGATTATAGAGGCGATGAAAACGACGAAACAAGTGATCCTGTACTGATTAATGCAGATCAAGGAGAACCATCAGTAACAGAGATGCTTAAAGAAGCAGGACCACTCAATGATGGTCAATCAGACACGTCGACTCAACCAGACTCGTTTTCTGTAATGATGAATGCAGATCAAGGAGAACCATCAGTGGCAGAGATGCTCGGAGAAGCAGGATCACTCAATGATGGTCAATCAGACACGTCGAGTCAACCAGACTCCTTGTCTGTACTGATGCATGCAGATCAAGGAGAACCATCAGTAGCAGACATGATTGAAGAAGCAGGACTACTCAGTGTTGGTCAATCAGACACGTTGACTCAACCAGACTCGTTGCCTCAAACAGGTATACTATACCAAGCAAGTCCTCCTTCACTTACTAAATTAGTTAGAAAATTAGTTCTATCACTATTAAATGATTGCCAAGCAAGCAGCACCACCGTATCAAGCTAGACCACCTCCTGCTCTGATATATGATGTTCAGGAAAATTTGTTTCCTCAAGCAGGCCCGTCCAATCAAGCAAGTCCATCTATATCCCACACGCATGTGTCACCTTATGATATTTCACCACTGCCAGCATTAACAAAACACACGTCTAACAGAGGTCGTAAACCAGCAAAATCGGCAATCACAACAAGTTCGCCTTATAAAAAGATACTTGGGGAGGCTGAAAATAGAAAGTTAGATAAACAGTAAGCAATAGACATAAAAATGTTACAAACCCTAAGGCTGAAACAGAAAAGATAAAGGAAAGGGCAAAAAGAGCAATAAACTGGAAAACCTGGAAAGACAAAAGATTAAACAAGAATTTGAAAACAGAAAAGATAAAGGAAAGGGCAAAAAAGGCAAGAACATAGAAAAAGAAAAACATGAAACCTTTGAAAACAGAACAAACAAAGGAAAAGAAAACCAAAAAAAGAAAGAAATTAAGAAGACAAAGGCAGATGATTTGAAAAAAGTAAAAGGAAAAAAGAGCAGGAAACAGGAACTCGCTGAAAGAAATAATTATGATTCTGACAGCCTATCTTCAATTTCATATAATAGTCGCGCCTCGGATACGTCTGGAGAAATCGAAGATTCTTTTGGTGTAAAACCTATGTGTAGTAGTGATGCAGAGTGTTTTTTCTACAATGGGAAGTATAGCGAGGACAAGAGAGGGGAAACATGGGTGCAGTGTTTCATGTGTGACCTTTGGGTGCACTGTGAATGTGCTGGCTACGACGCCGGTTCATACGTTTGTGATTATTGCAAATAAGTAATTTAAAAAAAAACAAGTGATCTGATTTAACTGTTTAGAATTATAATAAGAGAAGTTAAAAATAAAAGATATGGTTTTGATGATTATTTTGGACTCCTCATTTCGTATAACGTATCTTACAAATAAAATATCATTTTGTATTAGTGAAGACATATTGGAATATTCCGAATTTTAGAATGGTGAAGGTAAATGGGAATACCCAGTTCGTATAATGCAGGTAATTTGGAATACCCAACAATAAGCAGGCAAAGATTTGAGTTCATTGGTTTACATTATAAGATTTAGTTTTCAATAACTCTAATTATCTTCATTTTTTAGCTAAGCATGGTGAATACAATTTGGAATACCACTATACCAAAATACCTGCACCACATCTCTAGATAAGGTTTCAGCCATTTTGTGTTCTGCTTGAAATTTTACTTACTGATGATGTTCAATTGTTTTTGATATTTTCAAGACTGATAAACAGGCAGTTTTACTACCTTATTAATGTTTTATCACGATTCTAGCCGTCATAAAAAAGTTAGTAGAGCCCAAAAACAAAGTGTTATTCCAAATATGCTTCCCTTCCTCATTATTAAAGAAGTGTAAGATAAGGTGCTTTGCTAAACTTTTGGGTCTATCAACCTCAGCTTATCCGGCAATTAAATATGGGTGGTTCTATACTAAAAAAATTGAAAGAACCAAATATCTGAATCTTAATAATAATACAATAATAATAATAATACCTTGGATATTATTTACACACATTGATCTAGCCCCAAACTAGGATTCCCTGTATCTTGGGTACTAGACAACGATACACATACTTATATAGATAAATATTATACTTAGATTGATAAACAACCATGACTAAGGTACAAGCATCCGTTCTCGTCAAACAAATATTTGCCCCCACTGGGACTCGAACCCGGGACCCTTGGCTTCGTAGGCAGGCTCACTGCCGACTCGGCCATCCGGGTCGTCAACCTTATTAACAATGATGACTACAATAGAATTCTGAATATACCTGACCATTTAAAACCTGATTTTAAATAGTGGATAGATAATATTGATAGCTCTTATAACAATATTCGCTCAGACAAAGATATCCTAGAGATATTCTCAAAAGCATCATTGACAGGTTGGTGATGGTGATTCTTTGCGAGGACATTGGTCAGTTGAAGAGTCTAAATATCATATCAACCAACTTAAAGTATTGGCTGCGTATATAGGACTTAAAACATATGCTTCAGAGTTAAGAGATAGTGAAATACTCCGTATAGATAATACCACTGCTATTGCCTACATCAATAGAATGGGAGGCGTGCAATATCCTCACCTTAATAAAATATCTAGAAAGATTTGGCAATAGTGTGAAGATAGTAACCTAATTAGTAATAAAACCTAATAGTAACAAAATTCAAGATGTCTGGAAGAACATTTGCCAAGAAGTTAAAGAAAGTACGACAATGCTTAACCGACGACTTCGTCCCCAGACATCTTGGTTTTGATCATATAACCAGAGAAAACGTAGCAGCCAGAAACTTGTCCATACCGAGCCATTTTTTTGGCGGTAACTAAAATGAAGAGGCAACCATATTTGTATGCGATGGAACGTACATTAATTTACAAAAGAGTGCGAATTTCCTTTTCCAGAGGAAAACTTACAGCCTACACAAGTTCAGAAACTTAGTAAAACCATTTCTAATAGTGTGTACCGATAGCTATATCGTAGATGTTAGTGGACCGTATACGACAACCACGTCAGATGCCACAGTGATGAATCACCTGATGCGAGAAGACTCTCCAGTGCACATATTTTCAAGACCTGGTGACGTTTTTATACTAGATCGTGGGTTTCGAGATTCAATCGATACAATAGAGGAATGCGGTTATAGGCCCTATATGCCACCAACGAGAAGGAAGGAGAGAGAAGGAGGGGAGAAAAATTAACAACAGTTGATGCCAATAAGTCTCGCCTTATAACAATGTGTCGATGGGTGGTTGAGACAATAAATGGCCGATTTAAAAAAGGTTTTAAAATCTTTCGCAATACATATTTTAACGTGGCCGTACGAAACATGATGATGGATTTTAAAATAACCGCCGCACTCATCAACGCTACACCTTATCCTTGAAAGGACAATTTGTATGGCGAGCAATTCATTGACATAATAAATGAAAGAATGAATTAAATGAATGAGTTGGCGGAATATGTAATAGCTCAGAATTTGAATAGGCAGAGAGTAGCATTTGTGAGGCTAGATGGAAATGAACCTGCCTTTGAAGACTTTCCACAGCTGACCTATGAAGAACTTATGCTATTCACATTGGGCTCATACCACTTAAGATTAGCTAAATCGTATTGTCACGAGCACATGCGTCCCGATGGTGTATATATAATTGAAATGTATCGGCACCCACAGTTGGTTGAAAATAAAATACTATTAAGAGGCCGAATACAATCGAGGCATGTCCGAGCGAGGCGGTACTACACGTACATTTTAGTAGATCCAACACAGATTGGAAGAGATAGAATAAAACAATGTTACTGCACATGTATGCAAGGTCGCCGCACCGTTGGGAGTTGCACGCATGTAACTAGCGTGGTTTATTTTTTGGCATGGGCCAGGCACGAAGATGTCATTGACGCACCTGCCGCCTTTTTAGACCATGTTACTATAGATTTAGATAAAGCTGAATAAAAGTAATATTATAATAGTATAATCGGATTTTTTAAATTTACCCCGCCCCTCCTTACATATTCGTACTCATCTGGATATAATGTATTTATGACTTGATCTGATGTGCCAAAAGGTGTCGTCACTGGATTGAGAAGATACAGTGATAGTTACATATGTAAATAGCGAATCTGCCTAATCCACGAAACTGTAAAATCTAGAATCCGTCCAATCCACAATCTGTCCTATACCGAATAATACGAATATGTCCTATATTTTTATTCTCCGGTCTCCCATGCTCTGCAGAGATGCGACCTGTACCATTGTGTAAGAGCAACAATTGTCTACTTAGTTTGCCTAATTTTGTTCTTGTACGCCGTGGGGAATTTTCCCATACAAAACGCCCAATGACCTTTTTTGTATCTTGGAAAAGAGACCGAGACGCAATAGCTATTGATGCCTTTACTGTATCATGGTCACACTTTTTTTCTATGCTTTCCCTCCATTCTCGATGGTTTTGAAATTCATTAATAAAATCAAGATTGATGAAGCTACAGGCATTTTAGTAGCGCCACATTGGCCAACTCAGCCATGGTACCCACTTTTCAATCAACTGATAATTTCTGAAACATTATATTACCTAAGCAATAGAATTCAAAAGGCAGAAGTTAACGGCATAAAATCTGATGGTCCGGGTGTTAAAATTGGCGTTCCACAAGGTTCCATATTAGGCCCTTTCTTATTCCTGGTATATATTAATGATCTGCCTTTCATGGTGGAGAAATTAATTGACATAGTGTTGTTTGCTGATGATACTTCAATGGTCTTCAAAATTGAAAGACAAAAAGGAGATTTTGATGATGTTAATGGTGTATTGTCTTTAACCTTGAATTGGTTCACAGTTAATAATTTATTGTTAAACGCTGGTAAAACCAAGTGTATAAAATTCTCACTTCCAAATGTCAGGCAAGATGAGACCAGTTTAGTGTTAGACAACAGCACGTTAGAATTAGTAAATGATACGAAGTTTCTTGGAATAACCATTGATAGCAAATTGCAGTGGGGACCCCACATAGATAAATTGGCTGGTAAATTAAGTTCTGCGGCTTACGCTGTTAGGAACATCAGACAAAGCATGGATGGGGCTACATCTAGGCTAGTATATTTTAGTTTCTTTCATAGTGTGATGTCCTATGGTATCTTGTTGTGGGGGAAAGCAGCGGATATTCAAACTATTTTTATTTTGCAGAAAAGAGCTATTCGAGCAATTTATAATTTAAAACGAACAGACTCCTTAAGAGAGCTTTTTAACCCTTAAACCCTACCCTGGGTCTATCAAACCCCAGTGATTTAATTATTTGCAATTTTTGTTTTGACTATGAAACGAACATCCTTACGGTTCTAGCTATGTTCAAATGACACCGGCGGCCATCTTGTCGTTAGTCGCGCGTGAGCGAATCTGTTGTGCACACGTAGTTATAGCTGTTTCCGGGTTTGTCAGACCCCAGGGTATTAAAACAGTAATATCTATCATACAAAGTTTTTTTTGTTATTTCATTGTGTGCAACTACTTTTTGAACAACATTTTCACAGGTAAGTTTAATTTAACGTCTATAATTTATAATGTGTTGGAGGTTATGTTTTATTGGTTTGAATATTGCATTGAGCATAAGTATTCTCTTATTGCAGTGGATATATTATATACAACGTGTACTTTTTATTGTTTTAGAACAGCGAAGACATTTTTTTTAACTATGGATGAGAAAATATCTCGCTGGTTGCATGAAGAAGATTCCGATGATGAAAATATACCTACCATCCGTGACTTGGTAGTGAGGACGAGCAAGACGGAATCATCGAGGACTATCGTGCAGTATCACCAGAGGCTGACACAGTACCATCGCTGGAGGCTAGAGCAGTATCTCCTTCAGAGGCTGACATTGACATGCTACCTCTTCCAGAAGCTAGAGCAGAAACTTCTATGCTAACGTTGATGACAGCGATGATTTTGATTCAGAAGACGAGGTACCTCTGAGCAATTACCGTTCAGGAAATTTTGTTCGTGTATTAAGTGTTCCAAACCGTTTGTTAGGTCGGAACGGGTATAAATGGAGTGGGACAAAACCTGCAAGAACAAGAGTTCCACAAAGAAATATTTTGAGTGGTCCAGCGGGTCCTCTAGGCGCAGCTCGTCAAATAACTACGGAAGCAGAAGCATGGAATCTTTTTTTTTCAGAAAATATATTAGAAGAAATAGTCAGCAACACCAACGAAGAAATTGCTCAACAGAGGGAAAAATATAAGCGCGATAGGCCAGCCCATAACATTGAAGAAGAAAATGACGGCCCGCCGAATTCCACTGTTCGGCCTTCGTTTGCTAAAGACACTAACATAACGGAAATCAAAGCTTTGTTCGGGCTTTATTATCTTAGTGGAGTTCTCAACATGAATCATGTGACCACCAAAGAACTCTTCAACAAAAACGCGGGCGTAGGCTATTTTCGTGCTACAATGTCGGAAGCCCGATTTGAATTCCTGACAAACTGTTTGAGGTTCGACAATCGTGCCACCAGAGTAGAGCGTCGTGAGAATGATAGACTGGCACCAATAAGGCAAGTTTTTGATGACATAGTCAAGGTCTCGAGTGAATTATACAGCCCGTCTGATTGCTGTACGTTAGACGAAATGTTATTGGGGTTCAGAGGAAGATGCGTCTTCAAAATGTACATACCCAGTAAGCCTGACAAATATGGAATAAAGATTGTAATGTTATGTGACTCTAAAACTGCTTACATGATCAATGCTTTTGTATATTTGGGCAAGGACTCCACTCCACGAAATGTTCCATGTGCAGAGTTTCTCACCATGACGTTGACTGAAACAATTCATGGATCCAACCGCAACCTGACATGTGACAATTGGTTCACATCTATACCAGTGGCAAACCAATTATTGCAAAAACAAGTCACTATCGTAGGAACGCTACGAAAAAATAAGAAAGAAATACCACCTCTTTTTCTTGAGCTGCGAAACCGCGATAAAAACACTGCACAATTCGCCTTTTCCAAAAAACTCACTCTCTTGTCTTACTGCCCACCAAAGTCAAAACAGAAAAAAGTGGTAATGCTGTTGTCAACGATGCATACAACATCAGATGAAGATGCTGTAAACAGGATACCCGAAATGGTCGAATACTATAATAAAAGCAAATGCGGCGTCGACCTGATGGACCAACTGTGTCATAGATACAGTGTTTCTAGGAAGACCCAGAGATGGCCGATGGCTATTTTTTATGATCTTCTCAATATAGTGGGTGTAAATTCTTATGTCCTGCTCAAGATGACTACAAACAGAGTTCAAAAACGGCGACATTTCTTGAAGAATCTTGCCATGGCGCTAATAAAGCCGCAAATGGAGGAACGTTTTACCTATAAAACTTTGTCTATCAAACTCCGTGTACTGCTGAGCGATATCTTGCAGAAAGAGGTACCATTATTGCAAGAAGTTCCTGTTCTTGCTACCAAGAAAAGGTGTGCTGTGTGTCCTAGTCGCAAAGACCGTAAAACTAAGGTAATATGTTACATGTGTAGAATTCCACTGTGCGGCGAACACTCCCAGGCTATTTGCCAAACATGTGTTTCCAAAAGTGTTTGAACCTGGTTTTGTTTCCTTCTAAAGTTTCTTAATAAGAATAAATAAAAACATTACAATAAATATCAATTGTATTTTTTTAAATCATTTAAAGTAAATGGGGTCCCAGAAACCCATGGGTAGGGATAACGTTTGTTTTAGGATGGGTAGGGATTGAGGGTTAAAGAAATTGACATACTAACAGTAGCTAGTCAATTTATTTTCGAAAATATAATGTATGTACGCAAGAACTTTACAACATTTTCCAAACTTAGCGATAGCTGTAATGTTAACCTAAGAAATAATCACAGACTATGTGCTATGCTATGCTATGTGATTTAGACTCGCGAAGGTTAGCAATTCTTTCAAGGGTCAGTGCATTCTCTACTACAATAAGATACCTCTGGAGATTTTGAAATTGCCATTTGAGCAATTTAAAAAGCATGTTAAAGCGACTTTGTCGAAAAAGGGATATTACAATGTTCAAGATTACTTAAATGACAGGACTATATGGGGTTAATCTGGCTCAACACAGACCTTGCTGTTGTAACGGCACCAGGGCTAAGGTCGAGCCACCGCTATCAGTAGCTAAGATCGTCTATTCTATCTATCCCAAAATGAGAGGACCCGATTCAGCTGTAAGATTTGTAAGTTAAGAATGATAAGTCTGAATTTCTCGTTCGTTGAGAAGTTCGTTAGGCGTACAATAGTCGAACGAAGTTTGGTTCAGGAAGTTACAGTTCCAAGTTAGACAGAGAAAGCATATATGTCCGCGAGCCGGTAATTCGCATCAGTCAGCGGTGTATTGCGCCAGAACGATCGTTGTTATATTTTATGGGTGATGATACCATTTGGTTTTTGTATATATGGGCGCTCGGAACTTCTTTTAGTGGTCGACCACAGTTTATAATATTTGTTTGTGATATCGTATAGATATCCGTCGTAGTTTTACGACGTGAGTACTCAATGATATTTCATGTGCTCGCTAGTAGCGGCTTGTGGTGGTTCCAATTATATATTTGGTTCACGGCAATAACGATCCGAAAAGACCGGATTACACAATTGCGAATGGATTTTCCGAAATGGGTTCTGAAATAGCGGTTACCTCAAAAGGTCCGTAACGTTTTGAAACCTTCAACTCTGCGCAATTTGAGCTGGATGTTATCGAAACTTAAGCATTATTGTTTTAGGAGATCTAACCCACACCATAGCGAAGTGCATAGTTCGATAAATACCGAACTATGAATTCCACTAGCCACAGCACGTCCTTGGCTGAGCCTGATCATATATACCGACTCAGCCTACACATTAGAACTCCAGCGAAATTTACATTTAATTTAAAGATGCAACTTGAATCCAACCTGACCCAAGGCAATGCAAACCACCTACCCGGACCTAAACAATGAACTTTAGACTGTAAATTGATCTCTTCGCGCGTCCCCGACAACACTCAAATGTCAAAATATCAACAGGATAGGTTATCTGTGTTGACACCGGTTTAACTTTGTTCTGAATTTGTTATTTCCATCCGCGGAACCTCATCGATCAAACAGTCTCCCTATGCCCTGCCAACCTAGGTTTAGCCGCAACTAAACTCCTGTCTAGCCTTGTCTAAAAACCTAGTGTTATACCACGTCCATTATCGACACCACTCGAAAATGGTTGAGTTTGATTTTAATGTGCTTGAATGTTTAATGACTGTGTGTGTGGGAATTTCAAAACTCGCTACTCGAAGGAATGAGGAGAGGATTAGCCCGCGAATATCCTAAGAGCCAATTCAGGAACCCTATGGTGAAGGAAAAAGGAATTTAGGGTCGCTCCAAGCCCAGACTCAGACTCAGATAATTTACCTAAAAGTTCTTATCTAACGACCCAAGGATAGTTTTGGAATTTGGGGTAGGTTGATATAAAGGTTAGGAACCGAGGTATATCTCGGCGCTTCAGACACTCACGAAAAACCACTGAAACTTCGCAATCACAATTTCGTATAGTTCTGACGCGTAACACGGCAGACAAAACTGTTTAGAACTCGTGAAAGACGACTGTCCTAGTAGCTAGACGCTGAGACTGAATGCTCTCCCTTCCCCCGCCAATCGTATTTATACGCCCCACATGTCTGAAAGAAAAAAAAACAGCGTCCTTTGCGAACACGCTCTGCCCAAGCGAAGCTTCTTATCACTAACTACACAGGGTCTATTTTCAACCATGCCATGCAGATCCGCCGTTCTACAAATTGTGTGTACGCATATTCACTATGATCAACCGTAGGTTATCACTCAAATCATTTGGTACTGCCGATACACAGAATCTGTTGATCGCTGACCAATAAAAGCTTGTTGCGATTAATTAAGCATTCCCGACCGCTAGGTGTGCGCAGCAAAGACCACTAGAATGCTATTCATACTAGTCGTGTCAGACCCTCCATTCCATACCTCAATCGCAATTGTATATTTGCAATCAACATAATAGCTTTCTCCGTATCGTTCCATAATAACCTTTCATTATTTAGTTATTCACAATTTTATTCAACGCGCAGCCAAATCGGCTCTGATCTCTACACATCTCGCAGGAATGCGACAAAAAAACCTGACCTGTAAACTTCCTCGAACCATCCCAAGCGTCGGCTCTGTTTTTTGCTAACTTGCCACTGAGCTACGCAAAACCCCCAAACGTTATCTGAACCGATTCTCGTATTCAAAACAGCGCGGCGTTGGGCTAGTCCTCTATCACGCAGAATGAAGTATCAAATGTACCGACTCTCGTGTCCATTACACTGTTAATAATTTTGTAATTATTTATTCCTGCTTATTAATCATAACAATAAAAAAAATCATATTTGTATTAGTTAAGCACAACCTATTTTTAAAAGAGATCTAAAAATCAATCTGTGGGAGTTTCTACGCCCTTCTTCTCCCACAGTGGTCCAATGTAGAGAAGAGACAAAAAATGACGTTTGCTAAGTATATGTAAATATCTACAGTAATAAAGTACTTTGACTTTGAATTTTCCCACCTAACCCAAGGTTGTTATGCTCTATCGACAGCAAACCACACCCGCTACACGGCAGCCTTACCCTGGTTGCAGGAGTCTTATGCGGGAAGCGCTCTTAGCTCGAGGTACACCTGAGGACTCACTTCAACTTGTCATCTCATCACTTGCAGAGAATACTCTCAAGCAGTATAACTCGTGCCTTAGGTGGTCATATTGCTCAGAAAAAGAGTTAAACCCAATATCTGTGGACATAAGGGAAGTACTTAAATTTCTTACTATATTATTTAACGAGGGATACAAATATGGCAGTCTCAATTCTTGTCGATCTGCACTTTCACTAATTTTAGGTCCTCATATAGGTAAAAACGACATAATTAAACGCCTTTTTAAAGGAGTCTTTAGGCTCAGGCCTACAAATCCCAAATATGATTTAACTTGGGATCCTAGCTTAGTTTTAAATTTTGTTAGCAATCTCTATCCGCATAAAGAAATATCATTGGAGTTACTTTCTAAGAAGTTAGTAACAATACTAGCCTTAGTTACAGCACACAGAATACAGACATTGATCCTTATAAAACTAAATAACTTTGTACATCAAGCGGGCAATATAATAATAAAGATCTCGGATCTGATCAAAACATGCAGGCCTGGAGTTGCACAACCTATATTTGTATTACCCTTCTTAAGGTTAAGACCTGACATTTGCCCTGCTCAAACTATGATAGATTACATAGATAGGACTAAACAATTTAGAAACAACAATAATAATGATATGTTAATAATAAGTTTTAGGAAATCATACTCCAACAAAGGTTCACAAACAATGAGCCGTTGGATAAAAGAAGTAATGACTAATAGCGGCATTGATACTTCAATATTCAGCTCACATAGTATTAGACATGCTTCTACCTCGAAAGCTAAATGGTTTGAACATTGATATCATAAGGAAGACTGCCGGATGGAGTAAGTTCACCACAACATTCGCAAGATTCAACAATAGACCTATACTTGAGTCTACTGAATTGTATACTCGTGCTATAATTCAAGAGTGTGACAGTAACACTCTTGAATTATAGTCACACTATGACTGAATAATCTAATTGTGATATAACTTATGTAAGTTTGATTAATCTTTATAAGTTGTACTTACAAGGTTGCACGAGACTAAGCACCCCTGGGCCCCCGAGTCCAATAGTGCTCGTGCCACCCAAGATTTGCCGTCCGAACTCCACGCTATCACAGAGGCGGTGGGGAGCATGACCGTCTGTGGAGTGGCGGCACCCTGTAAGTGGGCGGCGTGTCCCTAGCGGGAACCTCCGCGGGATCCGAACCCGCTCAGACCTTCGTCGGCCTTGGAGTAACTCGGCTGCTGATATGCCCCCGGCATATCAGACCGTATGTACATCAAGGGGTCCCAACCCGTATAATAGGCCCCTCGCTGTCCCGGTATCCGACCATACCGGACGGTGTACGGTGTGCCCGGTGCGTACCGTGGATGAATGGGGGAGAGCGGATCTAACCTGGGGCGCTCTAGGAATGGGGGCGACATCCGACTGTTCGCCTCCCAGAGCGACGGGCAGGGTGGCGCAGAAGGTGGTGGACTCCCAGCCTTCGCGCTACTCATAGGTGCCATCTGACACCCGCCCGTAACACGCGGTGAGCCAGCGGCCCGAAGTCCTCGCTGACCGTGGACAGCGGCGACCGAACCCTGGCTATCCCGCATGTTACCCCCCGCGCTGCCCCTTCCCCTCGGGGGGGGTCCCGTCCGCGGGTACCCCAGTCACCCCGTTGGTGACTCCCGTTGCCCGGAGGGGGACTGGGTCCGGCCCTGGTTGGGCCCTGTGGCCGACCAACCTGAGTCCGGCCCTGGTGACCGTCCGAAGGGCCTGACCGATTCAGGCACAACACTATGTGGTTCTTGCCACCACAGCACTCACAGGGGAACGCGCGCGAGCACTCGCTCAGCGTGTGCGGCCCCAAACAACCGAAACACAATCGGTGGCGGAAGACTATCTTCCTGCGGGCAGCTACCCCGAGCGCCTTAAATTTGGCGCAACTGGTCACTTCATGACCGGCACTGTCGCAGTGCACACAGCCGTCACCCGACAGCGCGGCATTCAGAACGCCAAATTGTTTCGACCTCCCACCCCCCCGTGGGGGCGGGGGGCGCGGCCCCTCCCGCATCCGCGCGGGTTGGCGCTGCACACTGGCCTCTGTGTCCAGTGTGTCACATCGCCTGCATTCACCCTCCAAGAAATCTGTCAATTGGACAAGCGTGGGCAGTTCCGTGCTACTGCCCCCATGCAGCTGTTCAAACCGACTTTGAACAGCTGCAGGCAACCGTGACAAAACCATATACAAAACAATGTATGACCATTGGTCTACCGGAAGACCAAGGTTCTGAAGGGCCTTAGTGGCCACCAGCACAGGGTTGAGCACCTGTACTCGGATGTCAACATCCCGGGTTACTCTAGGGATGCTAAACAGCTTCCCCAGCTGCGCATCAACCAACCGCCGTTTGTGTTGGTAGCGGTCAAACAATATGGACCTGGCTATCTCATAATTGCCCGCCGTGACCGTTAGGTGACCGACCAACTCCTTCGGTTCACCCCGCAGAGCCATCAATAGTTGGGCCAACTTGTAGGCGTTGTCCAGGTCGTCCCGACCGTGGACCAAACTATCAAACAAATTAATGAAGGCCGGCCACTCATCAATTGCCCCACTGAAGGCCGGAATCTCCAGGTGTGGCAGCCGTCCAACAACACCCTTCGGGGGTGGGTCTCCGTTACCCTCCCCACGGTCATTCCTTCGCGACCGCTTAATTTTCTCCGCGCGACGCTCGATGTCACCCAAGCATTCCATCGCTTGGTCAGCATCCGCGCAGAGCTGTTTCACTGCAGCCACCGAGGCTTCATCAGAAAGCCCGAGAGCTTCAGCCTCCGCAGCCAGCCGACACACCTTCCCGACGCGTGTCATTGCGTCCTCCACACGCTTGAGCAGGACATCGTCCATGTCCGGTCACTCCACATACTTGTGAGTATGGGCGAGCCATCTCATTTCCTCCCGGACACGATGCCGCAGTACCGTCAAGGGCGAAGGTGCCATGTTGACCGATTTAATAGATTCTGGTCTTATACTTCACTACCGAACTAAGTATAGCCAGAGACCAGCACTTGCCCGTCAGCGCTGGGCACAGAAATTAAAACAAAGTTGTCAAAACTAAGGCAACCACTAAAACAATTAAATCCTAAAAAATATTTAATATGGTCGCCCTGTGGACATACACCTTATAACTATACACTCTAAATCAATTAGAGAATGCCACTATACAGCACAATACAAAATAACACACAAAAATTTATTATAAGAAAAAAGGCTATTTTTAATATAATGTAGGTAGCCGTGAACCCTCTAGAAGTGGCCCCTCCGATATGACCCACACTTCTACTGAGGTCAGCAAAATCAGCTTAATACCCCTTAAATAGCCTGACCCTGCTCTGTAATCCGAAATAACACTGCAGTACTATAGAACTCGAAGTTCTACCACAAGTCATACAATATAGTTACTTCGCGGAATGACCGTTCAATCCTTTATGCGCACAAACAGTAGTTTCCGACTACAAATTTATAATAATCATTAACTAAATCGTCAATTATACGTTCACTAACCGAAAATGAACCTAAATTGTGGTATACCGACCACAAGACTCACTCACAAAATGATTGCCGACCAATCTGAGATACCCTTTTCTCCCAACTACAACCCAAAAAAACAACCCTACAACCGTCCGTGAATCGATTTCCTACTAGGAAACCGCGCCTCTGCTACCAAAATGTTAAATTCCACGCCTTAACCGACAGGGCGTGGAATCTTGGTAGGGTTGTTTTTCAGTGTTTTTCATGTCACAAAGCAGTACTGACCTTGACGCCGTGGACCGGCATTCGAAAGCTCAATTCGAGGCAGGAATACGGGATGAGGAACACCAGGGTAGGGGGTGAGGGGAGTCGAATCTTACTCTCGTCGCAGCCCGCTGCTGTCGCCGTCGTGATGCTTGCCGACACAAAGGGTCGCTGTCCGAACGCGACGAATTGATCACCGAATCACTTCAACCTTTCAAAGCACGAAGCACTCACTCCGATGACGTGAAATCTACTTATTTCCCGACGATTGTTCCGTGATGATTATTACAATTAACATTCCGACCATGCCCCGATACCTGTGTTAAACAATTATTACAAATAACATACAGCCAAGGCCCGAATGCTTGACACCGACATTTTCCCTGTGCAAAAAGCAACCTCTAACTCGTCATTTCGTTTCTATACAAGTGACAGCTAGTGATGTCCCGATCACTCGCGGTCGATCCGCGCTACGAAAAAACCGGTGCGTTCCGAAGCATAAATATTAAACAGGTGGACTCCGACTAATCCCGACGAAATGGTAACTTTTTTAGCTATATTAATACTGATGGGTCTGTATCCCATGCCCAAAGAAGAGAAGTATTTTTCTTTCAATGGCTTCGGCACCGTGCCATACTTCTCGCGGATCATGTCGTACAACCGATTCTTAGTGCTGAAATCGATGTACCATTTCGTCGACAACCAGACATTGACAGACAACTACCTACAGGTAATTGACTACCTGAATGACAAGTTCTCGACTATGTACATGCCTTGCCAAGAGATAGCCATTGACGAATCTCTGCTAAAGTGGCATGGGCGATTGAGCTTTGCTCAAAAAATTGCCACCAAAGCTGCCCAAGTTGGCGTAAAATCGTTTGAACTTTGCGAGTCTCGCACTGGCTATATCTGGAAATTCAGAGTATATGAATGGAAAAAGACTAACAACGCGACCAATGACGAGAACAACGACGCGGCCAATGACGACAACCACGACGCGATCAATGATGACAACAACGACGCGACCAATGACGTGACTAATGATACTGACAACGCGACTAATGAGCGACCCGCCGACGAGACAGCTGACCGACTGAGCAACATTGCACGTCCCACCAACGCTACTGCCAAAATAGTATTTGACTTGGTAGAGCCGTTACTTCACCGCGGGCACACACTAATAATGGATAATTTTTATAATTCTCCGTTATTATTGCGAAGCTTAAAAAAGAACCAGACTGACTGCTATGGGACTCTTCGTTTGAACCGGGAATTTGTTCCCGATTCACTCAAGACAATGACCAAAACTGACTTGCGACAAGGTGAGGTAGTGGCTACCTACTGTTCCGATTTGAGTGTGATGCTATGGCGAGATTCTAACTTAGTAGCTATGATCTCGACCTATCATCAACTGCAAATCGGAAACCAAAACAAGTACAACCGACTGACATACAAACCGAAAATTGTACTTGACTATAACAAATCTGTTTAATATTTGTGCTTCGGAACGCACCTCCTCTTGTTGCGCGACTCGGAACGGAAACAGAACTAGCAGATGTCACTCGTATCGGAAACGAGATGTAAAATTGGAGGTTAATCTTTCTCTTGGTTTTTTCTCATCGGTGAGAATAACATGGCGGCTCGGGCCCCGTGATGGTATTTCGGTGTACCAATTATCATACAGGCATCGGGCCTGGTCATAGTGTAAATCTACCTCATAGCGTCGGGCTATTGATTGAAATAAGTAGATTCGCGTTCAGCGGCCAAGTGATCCCGGTTGATTGGACATCGTCGCATCGGTAGCGGCGACTCCACGGTCACGGCAGGCAGCACGCCGGCGACGGCGTCGGCAGCAACGATAAGTTTCGATTCGCTCCATATCCTATCCCAAACTGTGCCCCTTTCCGTAGTCCCGTCTCGAATCGAGCTTTCGATTTCCGGTCTACGACGACAAGGTAAGGTAACCAATTTCATCATTCTTTTCTCTCACGTGGCAAAAGCACTCCCCCTCAAGATTCCCCGCCGTTCGGTAGGCGTGGGAAATTAATCAAAATCCATGGGAGGAGTAGACAGAAAAGACCAATTTCTCTCTGCTCATCCCGTGGAAAGACTCCGAAACAAAGTGTGGTATAAGAAGGTCTTCGCCAGGTTGTTGAGCACGTCAGTGTTCAATATTTTTATAATATATCAGACCAAAGATTCTAAAATCACACACAGACAGTTCCGGACAATCCTGGCGGAAGGCCTTGTTAAACGACACGCACAGATCGACTTGACGACTGAACCACGACTTTACACAAACAGACAGACGGGAAAGGTAACCCGACATACAAACAGCCGACCGACGGTAGACCACGACCACTTTCCCGTGCGTTCATCCGCAAAAAGACCTCGTTGCTGGATGTGCACACGGAGAAAGAGGGACACGAGGACGATCTGGAAGTGTGCTCAATGTGATGTCAACTTATGCATCGAAATCTGTTTTAGGGAATACCACAAAAATCCAGAGCTGACAAACCCGACGACGTGACTTTGAACGACCTGACGTGACGTGGTGGCCCGCTTGACCAACTTTACATCCAGAAATCCAGTCATCTAGATATTATAGAAAATGTTATCTAAATCGTTCGAAGTTGTCCACGTGATATAGCGATAATAAGTGTTTTTTATTTATATAGAAAAAATATATAAATTTATAGACACATAATAATATATATACAATACATACATATATTTTTTTATTTGTTTATATATATTATATATTATATATAAATAAAAAAACACTTATTATCGCTATAGCAAGTGGACATCCAAAATAAATTATGTATATGCACACACCTCCTGCTTGCCATCCATATATATCCCACTAATATTATAAATGTGAAAGTTTTGGGGAGCCCGTTTCAGGACCAATCGTTAATAATAGTTGGACGGTGTATTTATGGTAAACTAAACAAAAACTTTGCTGCCGCGATTCAGGAATGCAAAAATGACTCAGATTTTATTGACTTCGGTTCAAATCCCTTAGACGACTTGATTTTTTATTTTTAGTTTTTTTTCCATTTATATACGCGCAGCCGAAGTCGCGTGCAACAGCTAGTATAATATAAATACTACATTGTTTCTGAAATAATGGATTTAAAGGATGGCAAGCAGGATGTGTATACATATTTTCGTCTAAAGTATGTAAATAATATTTGTATAATATTAGAAATAATTTAATATTAATTAAAAAGGTCCTTTATTATGGTGTCAAATTTGAAATGTCAAAGAAAACAATAATATATATATACAGGGTTACAGGAAAAGTCAACCTAGATCCGTTAAGGGCGTGTAGTACACATCATTTCTAAATGATTTCACTATGGAACCCCCCATCCTAAACTTAACCGTTTTCGAGATATTCCAGTTTTTTTTTTTTTATGAAAATGCCCAATTTTTCGGCTTTTTAATTGAATATTTTGAATTGTTTTAACTCTAATGATAATTTTTTTGGTTTTTTACATGAAAAATGAGATGCTTAATGACCTTAATGACTAAAATTGTACATAAGTTAACTAAATAGGTCATTGTAGACGATCGTAACTTAAGAAAATAAGTACTAATTATAAAAAAAAAAAAACTTTTCTGGATATCTCAAAAAATTATTATGGCACTTGCTCTGCAGATGTGCTTAAAAACATCTACATTTTATCAGCTATCCAACGAGGTATAACAACCTAGGGTTGTATTTAAACTCATAGAAAAAAACATAGTTGAAAAGGTTCAGGTAGTAGGTCTAACGGGTCCCTCGGCTATTGTCCTTCAAGTTAATCCGGTGCGCGTGAGCGAGACAACTTACGATTTATGCAGGTGAAAGTGAGAAAAATAATGTGTAAAAACAAGTTTGGGGATACAACATGCCCATTGTTTTGTATTTGGTTGTTTGTTTGCTTGCCATCCATTTTAGTCTGCTCATGCGATTCGTCCATGGTAGATGCGAATTATTATGCTTTCGGATTCCCACACGACTTGGCTTTGTTTCTGGACTGATTTTTCTAACTGTGACTACTGTTCTTGTTTACTGGACTCTGATTTGTGCTTGTGATACTGGACTGTTGAAAATGGCAACATACTCGAACGAAGAATATGCGGATATGCTTATCTGCTACGGATACTGCAATTGCGTGTCCGCACGAGCTCGGACTGAGTACATACGACGCTATCCCGATCGTCGAGTACCTGATGTGAGCGTTTTCGACGGAGTTTACCGACGACTTCGTGAAATTGGCTCTGTTTCGCGACGACGTACAGACTTAGGAAGACCACGTGTCATTGATGACGACGAGAAACAAGACAACGAAATCGTAGACCGGTTCAGAAGAGACCCAACCACTTCGACCAATATTATTGCCCGTGAACTGGGCCTGACTCAGTGGAAAGTGTGGTTTACGGTTCATACGGCAGGCCTGTATCCATACCACTACACGCCGGTACATGAAATTGAAGAAGGAGATCCCGCGAGACGTATGGACTTCTGCAGATTTATGCTCAATGCAGATATCAAGGACCCGAATTTCCTAAAATTAATATTGTGGACAGATGAATACAAATTCGATAAGGACGGGATTACTAATTATCATAACGCACACTTTTGGGCTCCTAAAGAACTAGGCAATCCAAATAAGAAAAGAGTAAAGGGGTCACAACGACGATTTAGTGTAAATGTGTGGATGGGCATAATTTCCAAACATTTGATTTGGCCTTACTTTCTTCCAGACAATCTCAATGGTGAAACTTATGAAAATTTCTTAAGAGGTGACTTAGGTGACCTACTAGATGATCTCCCATTACAATTACTGCGGGACATGTGGTTTTAACGTGATGGTTGCCCTGCTCATGTCAGAAGAAGCGTTAGGGAATGGTTGGACACTAACTACCCTAACAAATGGATTGGACGAGGTGGGCCTTTACCCTGTCCAGCAAGAAGTCCCGACCTGACTCCCATGGATTTTTATGTATGGGGGCACATGAAGAGCCTCGTTTACAGTGAGCCCATCGTCGTGGAAGTTCTCAAAGAAAGGATAATTAATGCTGCTAACGACATAAGAAGAACATTAACCACTGGTGTAGTGAAAAGTGGACTACGTGAAAGAATGAGAAAATGTGTGCGAAATAGAGGTGGACACGTAGAACATGAACTATAAAATGTTATTCAAAATCATTAGGTGAATAAATGTTATTTTGAACTGATTTATTGTTTCATTTAGCTTACTACAATCACCGACGATCTGTACGCCAACTATGAGTTGAGCGTGAGTGACTTTGTATGCGAACTAGCGTTAACAATGCACCGATTACGCTATTTTCCAAACAAAAGCCAGTAACAAGTCACTTACGCTCAACTAATAGTTGGCGTACGGTCATTATTTGTACGATCGACGATCTGAACAAAAAAAATGCTATAAAAACTGAATGATCTCAGGATCTAGGTCAGGATAGCGGGACATCGATGGATGGTGAAGGTTGTACCTAGCCGAGGGAGGCCTATGTTCAGTAATGGAAGCTGGTAGGCTGAAATGATGATGCTAAACTTAAGTCAAATTATATAGATTAAATAAGCGCTATTTATTCTGACTGCCATGTAGCCTTAGAAACTAAGTTTCACCTTTGAGGTTAATAAATACCCTAGAGTGCTATACCTCGTTGGATAGCTGATAAAATGTAGATGTTTTTAAGCACATCTGCAGAGCAAGTGCCATAATAATTTTTTGAGATATCCAGAAAAGAAAAATATTTTTTTATAATTTGTACTTATTTTCTTAAGTTTCGATCGTCTTCAATGACCTATTTAGTTAACTTACGTGCAATTTTAGTTATTGAGGTCATTAAGCATCTCATTCTTCATGTAAATAATTATCTGGCTGCACGTAAGTATTTTTTATTTTACCATAGCTGTGGTAGTTTTGGAGGTATAAAAGTTTTAGTCGCGAAGGTCACGGCCGCCGTTGCGAACTTAGCGACGAACGGCGCTTGGGACGTTACGGACAGTGTCGCTGCCGCGTGCTGGACGGTTGAGTGGTTAGTTAAGCACAACACATATTTAAAAGAGATCTAAAAATCAATCTGTGGTAGTTTCTACGCCCTTCTTCTCCCACAGTGGTCCAATGTAGAGAAGGGGCAAAAAATTACGTTTGCAAAATATATGTAAATATCTACAGTAATAAAGTACTTTGACTTTGACTTTCGGCACGACTTTTGATTATACACTAATAGGGCCAATTGACGTGTGGTGTTTCCACTTCAGATTTTCATCTATCTGGAGTCCTAGGTAAATTATCTCTATTTAGTGCTGTACAACTGCCATAATTAATATCATGGTAAAAAGATTTATTACATGGATGAGTGTGAAGCTTTAAATTATGATCAGTAGGGCTAGTAGCTTTTGTTTTACTGAAACATATGTATTTTGTTTTATTGGCGTTCAGTGACAGGAGACTGTCCTCAAGCCATGATGATACTTGTTTCATTCCATTTTCCGCAGAAAATGAAGCAGAGTTCCATGAAATGTCGTGGAATAAGAGAACTGTTTCAAAGGCAATTGTTATGTCGGCTTTGTGCACACCCATATCACTGAGCTGATTTATGTATACCAGAAATAGCGTAGGACTAAGCCTACTGCCTTGAGGGACACCTTTAGAGACTTACTCTTCAGAACTTTTTGTCTACCCACACGGACACACTGCGTTCTGTGACCAACATCAGGTGACATTGGAACTAACAAGCTGCAGATCCTCTCAGTTTTCTAGACGACTCAGCATAATAGAGATAGATACATTATCGAATGCTTTTTGTAAGTAGAGTAAAAACCGTATGCATCGTTCACCTTGATCAAGATATTTTGTAATATTGGCACCTTGATGACGGCATCTTCTGTTGAGCGGTTCCGCCTAAAGCCGTACTGATTATTGGATAGAAGGTTGTTAATCAGCCTTTTGTTGGTATTTTTTTCTACAAATTTTGATAGTAATTTCAGCACTGATATTGGCCTATAATTACTAGGTAGTGATTTATCTCCGGCTTTATGGATGGGTGTAACAATGCTTTTTGCAAAAGCTTTTTTAAGAGTTATAGGGAATTGCCCACTAAGAAAACTCAGGTTACATATGTTAGATATTGGATGGGACAGAGCATCACAGAAATATTTGAAGATTTTTGTCGGGGTTTGATCCCATACTGGTGAACTGTTGGTTCTGAGTAAAGTAAGACTCAGTTCAGAATGGGTAGAACCGGACTTCATGGTATCTCAAGTACTTACACAACTGATGATGTACATGACTGACAACGAGAGCCGGAATCACGCTCTCTGGGAATGTAGGCTATACCCGGAAGAGAGATCGGAGATGCTGGATACACTGAAGAGGACAACGGTTGGCCCAGTATGCTACGAGGAGCTAGTTTCTTGCGAGCAGAACTTCAAGGCGTTGCGCAAGTTTGTGCAATCATGGCACACCAAGAGAAGAATATTTGAAGATTGAGGACAGCAGTGTACTATGTGGTACAGTTCGACGCTGAGTGACTTGTGTTGTCGAGCCCCATTTGGGGAGAACGAAGAAATAGTATTTTATGGCCTGGCCAGAAAGGGAGAAAGGCCGGGACGCATTCAAGAAATTGTAGGGCATCAAGAAACTGCATGCGTGAAAGAGTCCAAGGGCAAGTAGCGCATGACAGTGCCCAAGATTCGGTCTGTAAGCCGCGAAGGCAGGAAAAACCATGTGGTGGTGGTGGAGGGAATGTTGGTTCTAAGTCTAGATATGGTTCGCCTGACTTCGGCATAAGGAGCATGGAGCTAGCCTGTCCCTGTGAGGTAGTTGATTTGTTTGCTACCTATTGATGTAAAGAATTGTGTCACTGTATGTAGCGACTCCGTAGGATAATCATTTATAGTTAATAGTTCAGTAGGTATAATTGTATTATTACTGAATTCGCCGAACTTATGAGTTGCTTATCCTGCACTCGCACTTATCATAACCTGTGCTTGAATGTATTGGCAAAGGACTACAAAAAGCTTCCTGCAGACAACCGTAAGGTGGATAAATGCGACAGTTGCAAATCAGAACAACGGTCTCAGACTCCTCTGCGTGCTCCGTCTAGTCATTTGAACCAGGAAGGCCTTAAGGATTCGGCGCCACCATTAAAAACATCGGCCGCCGCCTCCGCCGCCGCCGCAGCTGTTGTCGCTGCCACTGCTAAACTCGCGACGTTCGAAGTGAGTTCACCCGTCTCGCCCAACACACCTCAGCCTAATGTTACAGCCGACGATAAACCTGTGTCGTCGGACAACAGCGCTTTTGACATCACCTCCCTGGAGACTCGTCTCGAAGCCCTTATTCATAAGGGAAACGAAGCACTGAAGAAGGAGATCAGGCTAATTATTGAGTCTGAAATAAAAAAGCAAGTAACATCCTTGACTGTCCAGTTCGAGGCCAGACTTGTAGAAGTTGAGAAACAAAGCGACAAAATTGCAGTGCTCGAAAACAACTTACTGGCTTCCGAGAAACGCGTCACGGAACTTGAGTACCAGTTTGGCTCACATCAACAATGGCTACGTATGAGCAACCTGGAGGTATCCGGAGTCCCCGAGCTGAAAAATGAATCGCCCCGTAATATAACTATCAAAATAGCAGCGCACGCGGGAGTTGTGCTCAAGCCCGAAGACATTGAGTTCGCGCACCGCGTACAGCCGATGAAGGCTAAACCTGGTCGCCCTAAAGTCATTATAACAAAGCTTCGCAACCGCTCGCACAAAGATGCTATCGTTGCAGGGCTAATCAAGACAAAGGGCATCAAAACATCGGACATTGGCTTTTCTGGAGATGAGCAAAAAATTTACGTCCACGACCATCTCACACCATCCAACAAAAAAATGTTTATGGATCTAAAAGAGATATGTAATAAGCATAACTACACCTATGTATGGACCAAAAATTGCAATGTATATGCCCGGAAAGCTGATAACTGCCCCCTGATTCATATTCGTACTCCTGTGGATTTTCACAAAATCGTGTGATTAGTACTTTCGCCTCTATTTGCTTCTACATTTTAACATTATATTTGATAATCGCCACTCTACACGCACAATTACACACACACCTCCCTCACTTGTCTTCCCGCATCATGGCTTTAATGTGTTCCAAGCATTGTCTCATCACTATTGTAACTACTTTCTCTGGAGAACCTCACTTGAACTACATTCGCGGCTAATCAATTTAATATTTATTATCAGAACGTCAGAGGACTGAGGACAAAGACGTTAACATTATATAATAGTATTTTAGCAAACAATTTTGATTTGATAATTACTACTGAATCTTGGCTCGTAGATGGTGTGCTGGACTCCGAACTATGCGATGACCGTTACGATGTATTTCGCCTTGACCGCGACCGTATCGCCACGGGTAGGAAGGATGGTGGTGGAGTATTGGTTATCGCACGTCGCACACTAAACGCGGTTGCGCGTCCTGAATGGACTACGTCTAGCACGGAATACCTATGGGTTACCATACCCGCTAAGGCTCTTCGTGGTACTTCCAAGGACTTATGCATATGTGCTGCATATCTTCCCGAAAAAAGCGGCCTCTATCCGGTTCTCCACCTCCACATTAATAATTTAATTTCATCCGTGAACCATGTTAAAACCTTAAACCCTGATTCAAATTTTATTGTCGCTGGCGATTTTAACTTGCGTTGCTTGCGATGGTCATCCACCGGTGTTGAGCATCAGCGCAGGGAACTTATAGCAGTCCAAGAAGCAGCTACTGATTTAGTCGATGAATTTCAGGCACTTGAATTTAATCAGTTCAACACTATTACCAATGTGAGCGGTCATACCTTAGACTTAATTTTCAGCAACTTCGCACTTGAAATTTCACGTTCATCCGTCCCGCTCATTAAGGAAGATCTAGCCCACCCTTCCCTAGAAATACTTGCCAACGACCTAACATCCAAACCTCTTACCGAAGCAAACTGTCCTAGACACCGCTTTCACAAGGGCGACTATGATGCAATCTGTAATATACTCAGCAAGTTCGACTGGTCCGAATGCCTCAATGAGGGCACTCTTGATGATGCGATTAATAATTTTTATGTTACTATTAATAAGACAATTAGTGATCATATACCTAAGGACACCAGAAGGAAAAAAACGTCACATCCTGTGTGGTTTAGCGAGGCACTTATTAAAATAAACAGGGTTAAAGCCAACTGTCACAAGAAATGGAAACTCTACAATAATCTTTTAGATTACACTGAATTCTCAATACTACGCAAAAGGCAGAAGGCTCTTCAAGATGAATGTTTTAAACGCTATATTGAATCAATGCAAACAAATATAAAAAACAACCCTAAGCAATTTTGGTCTTTTGTAAAAGCACGTAGATGTAAATCGACCTACCCGCAATCACTAGTCTACAATGGTGTGCAGTATTCCGATGGTCCTAGCATTTGTAAAGGTTTTAACGATTTTTCAGTCAACCAGCAACATCCTATCCCGATCTTCCTTTGGCTCCACCGTTTTGTGACGATAACAACACTATCAGTACCACTCAGTTTCACCCTGACTCTATACTTGAATTGCTTCAGTCCCTTGATATCAATGGTGGTGCAGGTAGTGACAAGATACCACCATATTTCATAGTACGATGCGCGAAACAATTGTGTCTTCCTCTGTGCATCCTATTCAACAGATCGCTGAAGGAAGGCTCGTATCCGAATATTTGGAAGAAAGCGCATATCCTTCCGATCCATAAAAAGGGCACTAAGGATAATATTGAACATTATAGGCCAATATCCATCCTCAATGTGTTTGGCAAAGTATTCGAAAAAGCCGTTTACAACAGTATTTACCCCATTGTTTCGCGCGGAATCCCCCCACAGCAACACCGGTTCCTTAAGAGTCGCTCCACCGTTAGTAATCTTTCTGAATTTTTGAATTTTGTTCTCGGCATGATGGACAGACGCAGACAGGTTGACGTGGTCTACACAGATTTCGAGAAAGCTTTCGATCGTGTAGACCATGTCATACTGCTGCGCAAATTATTCCACTTGGGAATACACGGTGACCTCTACCGGTGGATTACATCGTATATATCTAATAGACAGCAGGCTGTGGTTGTTGGGGGACATAATTCCAACTTCATAAACATACCATCGGGGGTACCACAGGGCTCTCATTTGGGTCCTCTTTTCTATAACGCCTATCTCTATGACATTTGCACAGTATTTCGTGAATGCAGATTCCTGTTATATGCAGATGATAAAAAGATTTTTCTTGATGTGACCAATAGTATTGATTGTGATAGGCTGCAGTCCGACCTCGATCGCCTTAGTGTATATTATAAACAAAACAGAATTTCTGTAAACGCTAGCAAATGTGTCCAAATATCCTTCACCAGGCGTCCAGTACCAATAGTATATAATTACAATATTAATAAACAACCACTCACTCGCGTCGACTCGATCCGAGATCTGGGTGTCATACTGGATAGTAAACTAACCTTTCAAAAGCACATTGAAAGCATCGTGGGTCGCGCATTTCGGAATCTTGGATTTGTCATTCGTATCTGCAAACCTTTCAGCGATCTGGGATGCATAAAGCTGATCTATTATGCCTATGTCAGGAGTATTTTAGAATACGCGTCGTGTATTTGGTCCCCGAACTACATTACCTACATCCAGCGAATTGAACGTATTCAATACAAATTCCTGAAACACCTGAACTTCAGATCCCGTATCCATGACCGTTCGTACGAGGAGTCCTGTCACCGGCATCAATTCATTACTCTCGAAGATCGTAGAGTATTACTAGACATGATGGTACTCCACGATATTCTATCTGGCCGCCTCGATTCTCCCCCGTTACTATCTGAACTATCTTTTTGCGTCCCAAAGTGCCGCACTCGCCATACATCCAATAGATTATTCTCCGTCCCTCTAGCACATACGAATTATGCCCAAAATTCTACCATAGCTCGCCTCGCCTCTGAATATAATAAACTATTTAGTGATTTGGATCCATTTTCATCCTCCAAAGCCAAGTTCCGTCATGACATTATAAATGTCTTGATAGACGACGAGGGTAACAAGTGAATCAACACACACATACACACCCTTACATAAATACACTCACACACACACACACACCCTTACACAAACAATACAGTTACACTCCTCACATATCCCCTTATTATCATCCTGTACATGTATAAAATTTCTAATTTCCTAAAACTGAATGTCTATATGTATACTGCTAAGATAACCGCTAAGTTTTTTCTTCTTCTACTTGTTTATTGTACCTTCTGTGGATATCTGTTACTGGCTTAATTTTTTGTATTTACCTACTGTAACTAATTTATAATATATACGCTGTTGATGTCCCAAATATAATAAATAAATAAATAATAAATAAATAAATAAAGAAAGTCATTTCAGTAATAAGCTTCCTTTATCCTTCGTGTTAGGTTGAACATGTAAAAGCAAAAAAAAAAAAAACATAAACTTAAGTACACAAAACATTAAAAGAAGTTTGGTGATCATTTATCCAAACACAATTTGGTGATCACTTTGTTTCAATCATTTCTTCGGTCATTCGGATCATTTATTTGGTGATATATGGTAATCGTTTAAACATAAGCCCAAACAAACTTTGTTCTAACCATCTGGGCATGAGCGGAGAGAAACAGGAAGTCTACGTGGCGGAACACCAAACCGCGCATAATCGAGAACTTCATTACCTAGCAAGACAGGCGGCAAATGACAAACAGTATAGATTTGTTTGGATCAAGTCAGGGCGTGTTTTCATGCCTAAATCAGAAAAATCGGAGACCTACTACATCAAAGTCAGTGATTTCCTTAAATCCTTGTGTTAAAAACTCAACCATTCAAAATAAACGGTCAAGTGCGAGTTGGACTCGCCCACCAAGGGTTCCGTACACACATGTAGATAAAGTTGTGTTTACAGACGACGATTAAGATAGACGACTCATACACGGTGAAATGTTGGGAACCAAGCGTATAAATTGTTTACTTTGCTGGTAATATAAACTAGCGTAACATTTACATACAAGTATAATATTTTTTAATTTTCCCCGCTTTGCGAAGTTTTTTAAGCTAGGTAGAGGAGATAGGTTATAATTTATTCTTTAGTAAGACTCTAGTATACATCATCTAGTGGCTTTACACGATCTTTTGGCGCGTGAGTATCGTTTACTGGGTGCCAGTTCTGCGCAACTTAATGCACCGAAACAGTCGAAAAGCATTAGTTCCACCTATTACCGCAAGCCAAAAGATACTCACGTTAAGGCTGAAGTCAGAATGTTTTTATAGTAGGCTGAATGATAGGTAAGCCTAAATCAAGTGACCGAAAAAGTTGCATTGCCTGCATACAGTATCAAGAAATGCGTAAGCAGACCGGTGCTACAGACAGTTAATTAAAAATAACAGACAGATGAACAGAAAATTACAGTTTTCAGAAATTTCCCGTTACTTGTGCTATAATACCTTGCTCTGTGCCAAATTTCATGATTCTAGGTCAACGGGAAGTTCCCTATAGGGTTTGGTTCCCTTGCGAGTACTATGAAAATCCAACTTTTTTACAGCATATCGTTTGATTGCGTTGATCTAGAAGCTTGATTTTTTCACAACATTAAAGGACCACCGACTTGAGTAATTTATATCAATTTTAACTTGAACCCTCCGCGCGTTCCCGATAATCGCTTTGGTCACCCACCCCCTTTATCCTTCACCTAAGCTACCGCAGTATTTTGCCCTGATATTTTCTGCAAGTTTCGGTGATCATTTACCCATTTTGGGTAAGAAAAAAATATTTTGGGTATCATTTAAATAACGCTCGTTATTGTATCGTCCTATATGATGAGAAAACTCGTGTAGTATCTAGTATCGTCTCGATGCTAGCTTCCGTGCCACATAAGTTTATGAAAAAAACTAAAATCAAAAAATATTAGTTCGCATCCTAACATGTCAAATCGGAACGCGTCATTCGTTTTTTACTTACTGTGCCATGCCCGAAAAATCTTCTCCGAGTGTTTTTTTTAATTTTTCATCCGAAATCACCCAAAAGAAGAGAAAAAATGGGAAAAAGAAAGCACGAGAAAGACCGCAAACGATATGAGAAGAAAATCCGAAGGCTACAGGAGAAAGGCGATGGCTCAAAAAAAAACCAGCTTCGACAGATACATCTTATACCGTCAAATGTGGCAAATTGACCTTAGGTTCCATTCAACAACAAAATATTAAATTTCGTAGAATTCAAAACGAGTTGACATATCGTTTATACGGTGGTAAGTTTTTGAAAAAGTCCCTGGCAACATATTATTTTTATAAAATGGCAACACTGTTGGTTCATGCAATATGGCGTTTCAAAGTGTTTTTGACGGAAGACGTTTTTTACCGGTGTGGACATTATTGACACTATAGAGCTTAAACTATACATCACAGGTGAGTATAATTTTGATATGTTGTTTAACAAATTCCAGAGATTCATTTTACGTTGTGATCAATACGCATTTAAGCCAAACTGCCGAATAATTTGTTTAGGCATTGTTGGCTAAGGTTAGGTCAAGTTGCCATTGACAGCTACGTGGTAACTTGACCTACACCTAGGGTTGACACAAAAATTATATGATAATTACCGGCAAATAGATTCATTATAGGAACATTATTTCGCGTGTAATTGGCCATGCTAAAAATATTTTCGGTATTTTATCATTCAAAAATATAAAAAATACGGTTTTTTTTGACATGGGCAATTCCACAACCGCTAAACATCTTAGATGGTAGGTAGTGCAGTAGTAACAGTTCAAAACTCGATCAGATAGACGAGTCAATTTGTATGAAGAAGTGAACAAAACTTAAGTTATCTTTACTGTCATGTGAGTACAATAAAGAAATTACGAAATTATGAAACTTGTTCAGTTTCATGAACTGTCCTACCTTTTAAGAGGTTTTGCATTATATAACGTGTAATACCTACATAATTTACGACATGCAAACATTTAAACATATACCTACTTGTTTTAGGATAAAATGCCACCAAAAAAACGAGATCGTCGTAAACTTGGCGCAATACAATACAAAAACTACAGCGACGAAATGTTGTCAATAGCAGTGGATATGATCTGTAATAGAAAAATGTCATCCTATGATGCTGAAAAAATGTATGGCATTCCTCGACGAACAATAGAAAGGAAAGTTAAAAAATGCATATGAATAAACCAGGGGCTCCGCAAAGATTGACTGAAGAAGAAGAACTGAACTTTGTTAAAGTTCTGATTGTAGTGGCGGACTTCGGTGCTCCTCTGAACCTAATGGATGTCAGGGTACTCTTGCATGAGTATTTGTTGAAAAATAATAAAGCTTACATTTTCAAAGGAAACCCACCAGGAGAATGGTGGGCCCGGGCTTTTATAGAACGGCATCGTGACAAACTAACTACCAGATCAGTGCAAAATGTAAAGAGAGCACGAGCAGAAAAAACATTAGCAGAATTTCAAAATTACTTTAAAAACCGAACATGTGGTTAAAAATGTTCCTCCAACTCATTTGTTAAATTACGATGAGACCAATTTCAGCGACAACCCAGGTTCCGCAAAATGTATATTTCGTCGCGGAGTAAAATACCAGAAAGAGTTATGAATAGCACAAAGGGCTGTATTTCAGTTATGTTTGCCGGAACCGCCAAGGGCGAAGTATTGCCGCCATATGTAGTATACAAGTCCGAAGGCTTATGGAGTCAATGGGTCGAAGGAGGTCCCGAAGATGCTCGTTATAACAGAACAAAAAGTGAGTGGTTTGATTCGAGTAACTTTTTTGACTGGTTTACTACCATAATTGTACCATGGGCACGAAAATTAGAAGGTACCAAGGTTATCATTGGCGATAACCTAAGTAGCCACATCAATTATGAAGTAATAGAGTTGTGCAAAAAATATGATATAAAATTTGTACTCTTGCCGCCCAATTCGACACAACTGACGCAACCTCTCGATGTAGCATTTTTTGGACCGTTAAAACAAATGTGGCGCAAAATATTAACAAATTACAAAGTTGAAAACCCACGCCAAGCGTCTTTGAATAAATGTCACTTTCCGCCTCTTTTAAAAAAATATGTCATCATCATGGTCATGGACGATGTAGACATGGGCAAAAAAGATAACGTGGCGAGTGGATTTAGAGCCACAGGCATATACCCATTTAATCCTGACAGGGTTTTAAAAAAGTTGCCAGAATCTATTGACAATAAACCAGAATACACCGTAGATCAGGCGTTACTTGATTTCTTAAAGAAGACTAGAAAACCCAACGAGATGAAAAGAGGGCAAAACAAAAAACTGAATGTTGAATCAGGAATGTCTATTTCAAAATCAGACCTCCCCAAAAAAGAAGCAACTGAAAACCAGAACAAGAGAAAAGCAAACAAAGTAAAGGAAAGTAGAAAGGAAAAATCAAAACAATAAAAGGAGAAAAATAGATACTGAAGTCAAAATTGACGCATTAGCTGGACAGAAAAGTATTATCACAGTCAACGTCTGTCCAAGTTTAAGTGATATCGAGGATCCAGATGAGATAACTAAAGAAAACAACAAAGCTACTTCTAATGGAGAGAATAAGACAAGAAAACGTATCAAAAAGGTACTTAACAAGCAAGAAAAGAAGAAACCCATAGACAGCGGGTCAACAACAGAAGATGAAATAGAAATGACGACTTCTAATGGAGAGAATAAGACAAGAAAACTTATCAAAAAGGCACTTAACAAAAATAAAAGAAGAAACCCATAGACAGCGGGTCAACAACAGAAGATGAAATGGAAATGAGTCTACACAGTGACAGCGACATAGTAGATATTGATTCAGAAGACATAGATTACGATAACAATAATTCACCAGAACTAATTGACTTGGTTGATGAAACAGATGTGGCAAGAAGTGTGGATATGATTGAAAAAGAAATATTTGAAATGATAGAGAAGATGGATCAAGAAGAAAGAGAGAAAGAAAAAATATTAAATGAAAATCCCATTATTGGTGAAGAGCATATAAATAAAGAAGATAAATATGCAAGATTTCGAAAAGATATATCTAAACAACCACAGGAAATAACCACTAATCGAGGAAAGCTAGAGATAGACTTACATATTGAAAAAAATGAGAATTTTACTGAACTGCAAAGTACCACTACCGGAATTCATAAATTAAAAGAAATTAAACCAAATCAGAATACAACAGCTAATAAAAGAAAATTAGAGACTGAAGTAAAAATTGACGAATTAACTGGACTGCAAAGTAATATCACCGTCAAAGACTGTGGAAATTTAATTGACATTGAGGATCAAGGTGACAGTAATAAGGAAAATAAAGAAGTTACTTCTACTGGAGATAATAAGCAACACGAAAAGCACATGAATAAAGAAGATCAGAATGAAAAAGAAAGAAATATGCAGTCAAATGAAAATAATGATAATTTAAATAAAAATGAATGTTCATGGAATGTAGGAGATACAATATTGACGCGTTATTACCCCGCCAACAAATGGACCTATTACATCGGCATTATTGAGAATTTCAATAACTCTGAAAAAGTTTATTCAGTTTCCTACTACAAGACAATACGACTCGGTGATTATGTCAAATTTGTAAAACCCAAACGCCTAGATAAAGATTCCTTACTGCCTGAAAGTTGCCTTGTAAAATCGACTAATTTGCTGCAAATATCGGACAATCCGGTCCAGTATACTCTTTTTGATGACGACGACGAAGTAATTTTTAAATAAGCAATGTTTCGATGCAAATAATTTAAGTTGGTAATAGTACATTACTGCCGCGGTCTGTAATGAGACTGCGATGCTGGCCGGGCTGTTGGTGGCCGAAAGCGCAGCATAGCGCAGCTCAAGGCCTATACAGCGTGGTGAGCATTGTAACCTTTGATGGACAAGCTAGAATAAAGGCCGAGACCGAAGCTCGAGGCTTTTATAGTGCGGACATCAAAGGTTGCAATGCTGACAAAGCGTAAAGGCCGAGATCGTAGCTAAGCTAAGCTCAAGGCCATCATAGCGTGGCCAGCAGTGCAGTCATTGCGGACCAAGGCTTGTACCTATAGTGCTTTACTCAAACAATGCTAGTAATTTAAAGATATTGCTAATGAAATAAAACCAGCCTAGTATACTTAGAAATATTTAAATAAGAAATAACAATTGGTAGGTAAATGTACAGTTAGGTATATAAGTAATTCAGGACCGTTTGTTTATGCTTTTTCAAAACCATACCGTGCTCTTCAGTATGAAAATTGCAAGAATAAATCCCGCTCTTTTTGTTTTTTTTTTGTCACAGGTCCAAAATCTGCATAAAGCCTTCTTGCGCTACCTTTTTTTGTTACCATTTTTCAAACAAAGCTCGACAAACATGGAATTCCACAGGAAATATCCGGTCGCTATGTGCTAATGTCCGAAGACTTTTCTGGCTCCTCCAAGTAGTACTGCAACGTCGATTTTGCCCAAAGAAGGTTGTCAAAATAATGAGCACATTACTAGCTTTGTTTGAGTAAAAATATTATTTTTTATGTTAGTAGGTACAATCGAACCAACTGAATCATGACCCACTTGCCTGATAATTCGTTTGAAACTTTCAAACTTGTAAGATCTATCGCGTATAATGCACTTACGACGTTTTAGGTACTAATAAAATTACGTCAATACAGGTCGCAGACCTATGCAATTTTAACCTTTGTTATCATTGCCATAAAACCACATTTCACACATATACAGTCATTGTTTGAATCTCGAGCTAGTTCTCGCTTATTTAACCTAAACTTTTTGATGATGGAAAAAATATATTTAAAAAATGGAGTGTTCTACAAGTGTGTCATATTATGTCAAGTTGTCAGTCAATGTGAAAAAATAGAAACTAAATAGTAAAATGCTTAATAATTTTTAATAATGGCTAATTTAGAAGAACAAAGAGCTCGGATTGTAGTCTTAAGTGAGGAAGGCTATGGCATACGGGAAATATCACGCGAATTGAATATTTCTCGGAATACAGTGAGGACCTGGATCAGACGGCACGCCGGGGAGGGCATCCTCGAGGACAGACGACGTCATAACCACGGCGTTCGCCGACTCACGAACGAACAAAGAGTGGACATGCAACACCATTACGAAGAACATCCTTTTACTCCCACCCGATATTTTGCGGCACAACATGACGTCTGTCTACAAACTATTAGAAATTATTTGCACGGCACTGGACTGCATTACACACATTATGCTGAGAAAGTATCCTTAACGGAAGATCATAAAACAGCGAGAAGGAATTTTGCACACGCTTATTTACACTATGACTGGACTAACACTATATTTACAGACGAAAAAACATTTCGATCTTCTCAACACGGTCGCTTAACTTTGTGGCGTTACGATAACACGCGGTACACAGAAGATCACGTCGTGCCTAATCAGTTATCCGGTCGAATTTCAGCGAATATGTGGGCGTGGATGGGTGTTCGGTCTTTCACCAAACACTTCAAGAGGAGCGTTGTGGACTGTATAATAGAATAAAATATACTAATTAGGTAGGATGATGCGATGTAAAGTTACGAACGATCGAAACACACAGAAAAGAGGAAGCAAATTAATCTACCACTTACCTTCAATGCCTTCACCAACCAAATCCAAGTTGGCGCTGGTAGATCGGAGCTGCTGAGTGCTGGTGTAAAGTCCGTACAATAACACACACAAACTGCACGGCAGATAGATGTAGGAAATAACAAAAGCTCACGGAGCAAGTAAAATGTAAGGAATGTCCTTTGAGGCTCAAAATTCAAGTGCAAAACGGGGCTGCTTGAAGCGAACTGCACGACCGTTGTACCGGTCCTTCCACCGTTTTTTCACGCCAAATCGAGGGTAGGTGGTTCAAACATATCGGGCAGCGGCAAATCATTCACTACCCTCAATTTCCGTAATGTATGGATCGAACAATGGGTATCGGAGGAGTAGGTGAGCTTGTCCATATTTCTTCTCGGCAAAACGCAATGAAGTATGTCGATCTATTAGAAGAATCTATGTTACCGACAGTGCGAACAGTTTACCCGCGTGAAGATGTGCTAGTATTTTCCTACGTTCATGACAACTGTCGAGTGCATACTGCCAGGGTAGTCTCAAATTGGTTTGATCTGCATAATGATGAAGTTACTTTGATTCCATGGCCGAGTAGATCCCCAGACCTCAACCCAATAGAAAATTTGTGGGGTTTGATGGTCCAAATGTGGGATAACAGAAACGAGAGAACAAAGGAAGCAATTGAGCAACATTGTAACGAAATTTGGGATTACTTGAGAGACAGCGACATTTGCAGTCGTCTAATAGGGTCAATGCGTGACCGATTACAGGCCGTTATCGATAACCATGGTGCACACACTAGGTTTTAGATACTGAATCTTATAATTTAAATTAGTTCTGTTAAAGATTAAATAAAGTTTTTTTTTCATTTCACAAATTTTATTACTCTTTTTACTTATATAGCTTGTGTTCGATTCAAAATCGATACTCGATCTATGGTTCCGGAACGGCCATTTTTGAATTTGACGTTGCGGCCATCTTTGCAGTTTTTTGACAACTGACAGACGAAAACCCCCGTAATGTGACGCGTATTGATTTTGGGCATTAAAATTAAATCGTAAGCCATCTGCAATTGTATTCGGGCTCCCCTCAGGATTGTCTTATAGCTGAGTGTATTGTGGTTCTCCGAACCAGATAAAGTTCGTATTTGGAACACTGTGTGCGTCGAAGCTGGCCTGCCAGCCATACCTGGTTGGCTGAAGAACCTGTCTACCAAGAAGAGCCTAGGGTGCACCCAGGCCTTGCAGAGAGACAGGTGTTTGACGGGAACGAAGCACAGACCAGGTCAGATAGAATCTATTACTTAGCTCGGTGAAACGCCGACGTTCTTGCTTCTTGGCATCTGATCGCTACGCTACCTCGTAGCTATGGGCCCCTGCGAGGTCATCGGGTGCCGAGAGGCCTGAACACTTTGGTAGCAAGAGCGTGGTTTCCTGAGATTTGCAGCCGTCAAGGGCTCCAGGAACCCACGATTTGGGACTATCAATCTGTAGGTATAGGCGGTTATTAGCTAACTTGGTTTTGTTCCTGTATCCACATAGATTGGTAGTATTATAAGTTATAAGTCTACTGCTGGTAGTAGACAGACAGATATAACAGTTTTCCCTAAATGACCAGTTGTACTGAGATGTGACTCAGAATAGTAATTACATTACAGGTACATTGTAGGTGAATTGAAATTTGCATTGAAGTCATATCATGTTTGCAGTTTGAAGTTTGCATAGTCAATCTATTAGTGGTCTAGTAATGCTAATGAATGTTTGGACATTGTTTTCAGTTTATAGCAATTTATAACTTGAACTAATATTGACTATCTGTGTGTGTTATATGATATAGGGAAACTAAATTGTTGTTTACAGAATTTGTGTAGATATAAAACTCGGTTTCTATTGTTTGGGGAAATCAGCATTGTTTAAGTTATAGATTAGGGTTCCCTCGTTTGTGTTGTAGACTGGAGGGTCCAATATAATTGAGTTACTGCAAATTGTGAGTAAGTATCGTTCCGATCATGTCGTTGTCTGAAATACAGAAGGGTGTTTCTAAGGAGCTCAGATGGTTTTCCTCCGCACACGGTCTGATAGACCGTTTAGATAGGCATGATGTGGTGTTGGAGCGGTCTATGGACGTTAAGGAACGCTACAACAGGGTGCTCGAATTGTCCGCGCAGGCGGAAGCAGTTGATGGTTGCGCACCTGACAGGCTGTCACGGTTGCTAGGGGATGTCGACCAGTGTATGGAGATGGCGGCTGCTATCACGCAGAGGGCTGCGGACATACGTAGGCAGCGCGAGTCCAGCCATAGTGGTGACATTGGGGCGCCTCTGCCGCATCAGGGATCGGGGACCAGGTTACCCGTTATAACTATGCCTACTTTTGACGGAGTGTCCGGTGAATGGATGAGCTTCATCAATCTGTTCGACAGTTTGGTGCACATGCGATCGGACATTACCAAGTCTGTCAAAATGGCTCAGCTGGTGGCAGCATTGAGGGGTGAGCCCAGGGAGCTGGTCGCTCATTTGACAGTTACGGAGGGTAACTATGAAACGGCCAGGCAATTGCTGGTCAGACGTTACCACAACAAACGGAGGTTGGCCGATGCCCAACTGAACCGTTTGTTTAGCATCCCGGTTGTGAACAAGGTCGGGGCCATACAGACGGAGGTTTTGAACCCGTTGTTGTCCGTCACCAAGGCCCTAGAGAATCTTGGACTTCCGGTTGGTGAATGGTCCTACCTACTGCTGTACATTGTACTTTCCCGCCTACCCGCTGACGTGCAGACTCGTTTCGAACAGTCTCACGGGAGGTCGGCCGAGGACCTGCCCGCCTTCTCCGACTTGGTCGGATTTTTGGAAGAGGAGGCTCGACGGGCAGAGAACTTGGGGTTGACGGTCACCCATCCTTCGGAGCCACAGAGAGCTGCCGGGAGCGCTGTGAGTAGGGGCCCTCCGACGAGGAAGGACCGCACCAACCGGCAGTCGTATGGGACTGTGAGTGCATTGACCCCACCCAGGGGTGCAGGTGAGACCTGCCCATGTTGTAGGCAGATTGGCCATGCTGTGGCCGATTGCAATAAGTTCGGGGAACTTAGGGTTGAGGGACGGCGCCGGATGGCCAAGCAGCGGAGCTGGTGTTTCCTGTGCCTCGGGCCACACATGGCTAGGGACTGCACGCGCACAAAATTGTGCGGATATTGTGGTGGGGCCCACCACAATTTGTTGTGCATGAACCGGTCCGGCCAACAGCCACCACAGGGCCGTACCCAGGGTGACACGGCATGGGGCCCTGAGAATTCGTTTGCGTCTCGGAGCGCAACTCAGGGGCCAATGTCCCCACGTGCACAGGGCGGTACTAGGGTGCAGGGCCGCACTCAGGGTCATCACATGGGGGGCCCTGAGTTTTCGGTTGCGACTCAGCATCCGACTCAGCGGGCAATGGGGCCACAAGCACGCAGCCACCCAGGGTTGCAGGGCCGCACTCAGGGTCATCACATGGGGGGCCCTGAGTTTTCGGTTGCGACTCAGCATCCGACTCAGCGGGACATTGGGTATGTTGAGCAGGCCGTAACGGGCGGGTGGCATGGGACACCTTCGAGCTATGCGGATGCGGCTCGGACGCCGCCTCAGTTGTCGCCCCGCTCGTCGCCGCGTCCTCGTCGGTCGCATGTGATGTCCCCCCCGCTCATGGAGCGGCCACGGTTGAATTCACGCCCACAACCCTTCGGGGGGCGTCGTAGGGTGGCAATGGAACCGGCGCGTGGGCCATTTGTACAATGGGACCCTCTGGCGTATAGCTGCCTACCTGATCGGTTACAGGCACAGTGAGGCCCCGGGGGTCCTCGCTAGGAATTTGCGGCCCAACAATTTGTTGCCCCCCAACCGGAGACGGTGGTGTTACCGATCGCCTCTGTGCTTGTTTGGGATTTGGCGGGCAACCCAACATACGTTCGCGCCCTATTAGATTCTGGAGCTCAGGGCTGCATTGTATCGAACGATTTAGCAAAATGGTTGGGCCTCAAGGTAAATAGGTATAATAATTCAATACGGGGCGTGGGGAATGTTACGGTTACGAATGTAGTTGGTCAATCGGTGATCACGTTCTCTCCACGTTATGACATTTTGACAAAAACATCCGTGCAAGCTTTAGTAATGACGCATGTCATGGGCAAACACCCCTTGGTGAAGTTGAATCCGGCCGTTCGACTCCTGACGTCAGGACTCAAGTTGGCGGATCCCGATTTTGACACTCCAGCCCCGGTCGATCTGCTACTGGGAGCAGACGTTTTGGGTAGGTTTCTGTTGTCGGATCGGCGAGTTCTTCAGCCGGACGGGTTGATTGCTGTGGATACTAAGTTTGGTCACGTGATCATGGGTCCGGCATTGCCAATGGTTAGGCCTGCCGAGTCAGATGGCATACTTATTGGCTCAGCGTTGTCAGACGCTATCCAACGGTTCTGGGAGATAGAGGAACCTCCCACCGCTCGTCGAGTCGACGCAGACGAAGAAGAGTGCGAGTTGTTTTACCAGAATAGTACTGGTCGCCTTCGTTCTGGTCGTTTTGTAACTCGACTGCCTTTCAGGGCCGATCGACCGCCACTAGGAGAATCTAGGAAGATGGCTGAGACGAGATTGATGTCGATGGAGCGTAGGATGTCAAGGGACGCCGTATTTAAACAAAAATACGTCGATTTCATGAGGGAGTATGAGTCGTTAGGACACATGTCGGTATCGGGTGTGGACTGGAGATCTGAGGATCATTGTTTCCTTCCACACCATGCCGTCCTACGAACCCCTACCGGCAAGATTCGAGTTGTTTTTGATGGGTCAGCACCTACCTCGAACGGGATGTCCCTGAATCAGTGTCTACATTCGGGACCCAAGTTGAGTCGTGATATTTCGGATATTCTCACGAGCTTTCGGAGGCACCAGGTTGTATTTGTCGCAGACATTCGGATGATGTTTAGGCAAACGGTAATTCATCCGGCTGACAGAAGGTATCAGTTGATACTTTGGCGTGAGTCCACGGCCGAGCCAGTCAAGGTCTATGAGTTGAACACGAACACGTATGGGTTACGGTCTAGCCCGTATTTGGCGATGCGTACCCTGCGGGAGTTGGCGTCGCGTGACCGTGTGAGCTATCCTAGAGCCGCCGCTATCCTGGAGCAAGATTTGTACGTCGATGACGTCTGCACAGGGGCAGCCAGTGTAGAGGAAGCTCTGGACCGACGTGACGAGCTCATTCAATTGCTGGAACGAGGCGGCTATGAACTACGCAAGTGGATGTCCAACTCCCCTGAGTTGATGGCTGGTCTCCCAGATGAGTTTCAACAAGACCCGCACGTTTTTGAGAATCCTGACAACCCTAACATGTTGTCAGTGCTTGGAATTCAGTACCGGCCCGTCCATGATGAGTTTACCTATCGGGTGGTTTTAGAAACACCGAAGGCCTGGACGAAGCGGTCAGTACTGTCAACGATTGCGAGAACGTTCGACCCGAATGGATGGATTTCTCCAGTCACCTTTGCTCTCAAATGTTTTATGCAAAGGCTATGGGCGGCTCAGTTGACCTGGGACACCCACCTCTCAGGTGATTTGTTGACTGATTGGACGCAAATGTTCACCTCGCTATCGGACATAAATAATGTATCGCTGCCGAGGAAATTGGTCCCTGCTGGGGATTACAGGGCAACCCTTCACGGGTTTTGTGATGCCTCTGAACGAGGGTTTGCGGCAGCGGTTTATTTGCGAACCGTCACCTCCACCGGGGAGGTCGACGTGCGTTTGGTTTTGGCAAAAAGCAAGGTAGCGCCTATTCGGACAAGGATGACGATTCCAAAACTGGAACTGTCCGGGGCTGCTCTTTTGACCAAACTTTTGAATCACACTCTAACAGTGTTGCGTGGGTCAGTGGTTTTGGAGGATACGGTGTACGCGTGGACGGACAGCCAGATTGTTTTGTGCTGGCTGAAGGCTTCGGTCCATAACTTAGAGGTTTTTGTCGCGAACCGTGTCTCCCAGATTGTGTCGTCTGAGGTCCCACTGACTTGGAGACATGTACCAGGAGAATTGAACCCGTCTGATTGTGCATCCAGGGGATGTCGGGCTCTTGAACTCGTTAGACACCATTTGTGGTGGGGACCACCCTGGCTTGCCAGGAGAGAATCGGACTGGCCCCACAGCCATGTAGTAGTATCTTCGGATCATGGCCCCAGAGCGGCCGTGCATGTTACCCAGAAGGCTGAGGACCCTGACGCCGGGTTTCTGCTGGACCGGTATAGCTCACTTGACAAGTTGATAAACGTGTCCACTTGGATTAGGAGATTCGCTCGAAATTGTCGTACTCCTCGCGATCAGCGAACGTTGAACCCTATTCTGACTCCGGCAGAGCGAAACGAGTCGCTACTGAATTTGGTCCGGTTGGTACAGTCCTCGAAGTTTGGGGCAGAATTGGAGACTATACGAAGTGGACGTTCGAAATTGAAGGGAGCCGTCGCGCGTCTCAACCCCTTTGTTGATTCGACCGGGTTACTTCGGGTAGGAGGAAGATTGCGCAATGCGAATCTGTCGTATTCGGCTCGTCACCCACTTCTGCTCCCCAAGGGGGGACAGTTAGTTGAATTGCTGGTGACTGATCGTCATATTAAAAACGCGCATGCCGGCTGTAACGCGTTGTTGGCCACGCTCCAGCGGGAGTTTTGGATCTTATCTGCCCGCCGTGTCATACGGAACATCGTGTTTCGGTGCATGCCTTGTTATCGACTTAAGACTGCCACGATGCAACCTCTCATGGGGGACTTGCCCCCTGATCGTGTGAATGAGGTCAGACCGTTTTCAGGTGTTGGTACGGATTTTGCAGGACTGTTTATGGTGAAGAGTTCACGATTGCGTAACGCTAAGCAATACAAGGCGTACCTGTGTGTGTTTGTTTGTTTATCCACCAAGGCGGTACATCTCGAGCTCGTTGCTGATCTCTCGACAGAGGCTTTCATTGCTTGTTTGGATAGGTTTGTTTCTCGAAGGGGACTTCCAACTTTGATCCGCTCTGATAACGGCACTAACTACGTCGGTGCGGAACGATACTTACGAGAGATAGTCAACTTTTTGAATGTAAATAAAGTGGATATTGGAACGGCCCTCTCCCGTCGGGGTATACAGTGGACCTTCAGCCCACCGAGTTGCCCCCACTGGGGTGGGATTTTTGAGGCCGTAGTTAAGTCAGCGAAGACGCACTTAGGGCGTATAGTAGGTCAGACCGCGCTGACTTTTGAGGAGCTCGCGACATTGTTTTGTAAGATCGAGGCCGTTCTCAATTCGCGACCGTTGTGTCCGCTCAGCTCGGATCCAAATGACCTGGAGGCTCTGACCCCAGGCCATTTCTTGATAGGACAGCCACTTAACGCGTTGCCCGAGCACCCCTTCGAGGGAGTGAAATTGTATCGGTTGTCAAGGTATCAGATGTTGCAGCAGTTTACTCAGAATTTCTGGAAGCGTTGGTCGCTCGAGTATCTGCATATCTTACAACAGCGCCTTAAGTGGACTGACAAAACCAGCCCCCCTAGTGTTGGTGACCTCGTGCTGGTTAAGGATGCTAACCTACCGCCACTACGTTGGCGCAGGGGGCGCATTGTTAACTTGTTCCCTGGCAAGGACGGGACCCCCCGGTCTGCAGAGGTTCTAGTAGGAGGCTCGGTACTAAAACGAGCGGTAGCAACGTTGTCTCGGCTGCCCGTAGATTAAGGGACAGGTGGGTGCCTGTCCGGGCGGGTGATTGTTCGATTCAAAATCGATACTCGATCTATGGTTCCGGAACGGCCATTTTTGAATTTGACGTTGCGGCCATCTTTGCAGTTTTTTGACAACTGACAGACGAAAAGCCCCCGTAATGTGACGCGTATTGATTTTGGGCATTAAAATTAAATCGTAAGCCATCTGCAATTGTATTCGGGCTCCCCTCAGGATTGTCTTATAGCTGAGTGTATTGTGGTTCTCCGAACCAGATAAAGTTCGTATTTGGAACACTGTGTGCGTCGAAGCTGGCCTGCCAGCCATACCTGGTTGGCTGAAGAACCTGTCTACCAAGAAGAGCCTAGGGTGCACCCAGGCCTTGCAGAGAGACAGGTGTTTGACGGGAACGAAGCACAGACCAGGTCAGATAGAATCTATTACTTAGCTCGGTGAAACGCCGACGTTCTTGCTTCTTGGCATCTGATCGCTACGCTACCTCGTAGCTATGGGCCCCTGCGAGGTCATCGGGTGCCGAGAGGCCTGAACAGCTTGAAAGACCAACAATGGCATGTTTCTGTCCTTAAAATACTTATAGGAATGACGTGATTGAAACCTGTTAATGAATTAATCTAAAGTTTATGCTGGCACTTCACTTGGCTGTATTTGCCCACACATGACTGCATTATTTTTGATTTTATATTCTAGAGAAATAAATGCGACTAATGGTTGAGCAAATTTAATACGGCCAAGTGAAGTGGCACCATTACGTTCGTAGAAAACTTCCTATACTTACCTACGTAATACAGATAAAGACAGTAACATCATCTCTTCTTTTTCATATACGAGCTTAGTCGATACTGTCCGATTTATTTAACAGTGCACTCAGTAAATGTCAGTGTCTAATCAAATGATAACAAGTTCGTTACGAAGGAAATAAACCTTCAAGCGAATTTCGACCTACTTGCATTTAAGGGGTTTAGCAAAATAAGCTTATGGTGGGTCATGATTCAGATGGTTCGATTGTACATAATAATATAAATAAATAGTTGATTGTAGTGTCTTGTGTTTTGTGACAACCCTATTCATTAAGTACATTTTGTATGAAAATCGTCACATATCCCGTGGCAACTTGGCCTAGTATCCAGGGTCACCATTTCCATTATTATTTGAAATAAGGTTAACCTATCATGTCTAAAAATCCGAAGATATAAAGATGGTAACTAGACCTAAAACAGAAAAATATGCATGCACCTATGAAAACTGGTGAGCAGGTCAAGATGCCACAATCGTGCCAACTTGACCCCTGTCACGTTTTTATTTGTAGAATTGCAGTTTAAATTAATTGTGAAGAAAAAACTAGTGAAAGTGATTGGTAAAGCCATTATTGTCATCAACAAAACATAAAATAATGACATTTCTATCCAAACTGGATTTAATTCAAAAAAATATAAAAAATTGTGGTCAAGTTGCCACATTTGACGGTATACGTTTTGATAGGGCTTTATATATACATTAAATATATATATATATATATTCTTTCTAACTACTGGGGTATCATGAGTACTTCATCTTAATCTTTATTATTTAAATACACAACTGCAAATGAAAACAAAAGTTAAATACGATATAACTAGCATGTTGCTACATGTTGTACATTTTTTTAGTGTACAAAATAAGCCTGTTCAAATCGCACCTAAGAAGTTTCTGTCGACTCTGGGTTTTTTTTGTATGGGTTTTGAGCCATCACCTTAGAAAAAAAATCAGATTCCAACTCTGAAAACGGTAAGTAAAGTGAAAGATACACATGATATGCTGGTGGTTCTCATTGTTAAACAATGCAATTAGGCCTATCTGTGGGATAGTCGATATTGCAATATTGAGTACTTGTTTATTTTGTAAAAGTGAAAAATTTGTGAGGTTGTAAAGCATGGCTCAATCTTCGGGATTGCGCATGCTCGCTCAAATTATGGCTGCTATGCTGCCAGAGTATCGAGTTGTGTTACTGTAACCACATCGAATATACATACATTATCAAACAAGTCATTGCTCTATTGTATAACACAGAATGTCTTGGATAAGTATGGTCACAAATGGGGAACCAAACGCAAAGATAAATTTCAGATGTCGCTACCCAGCGTGAAAGCCTTGTGACCGCCATATTGTTCTGTTTGCCTTTCGTGTTGAGTTTTCTTTTAGCAGTTAGCTGACAAAAATGTACTCCATGATGACGGTGCCGCAGTTGAAGGATGAGTTGAAAAAACGGAAAGTTTCTACAGCTGGTAAAAAAGCAGTTTTAATACAAAGGTCAGTACGAAAAAAAACTTTGAATAATTTAGGTTATGTTGTTGTTTGTGTTTTTTCGTCTTCGTTATTTTTCATTCTTCGATGATAACTACGATTTTTGTTCTATTAGATTAGAAGCCTATGACCGTAATGTCAATTTTGGCGCAGAGGAAGTCGAGGAAGACGAAGCCTACATGGCTCCACCAACTGAATGTTTCCGTGATATAAATGGAAACACGCCTCTACCTCCGATCACAAAACAACATATTCAAGCATTTGTTGAAAGGTAAAGCATGAAATCAAGAGTTTTCTATAAACACTAGATATTAAATATGTCTCTTCGGGTGGCGTAAGCGGCAAGTCATGCATATAGTACTTTCCTTTTGCTTGTGAGTCAGATTATATCCACTATGTACTACTTTCATGAGCATAGGTACAAATATTCATATAACTCACCACCAACCTTCTAAACACTCCTCAACTAATGCTATTGTTTCAGATTTCAAGCACAGTTAAAAGGAAGACAGATGTATGAAGGACGTTTTCTTTTAACCGCTCGTGTAGCAGTTGATGGTGATTCTACGTAAATACAAGGGCAGTGCAAAGCACATATGAAGAAAATATTTTATGTGGTCAATGTTAAATTGAATTCCGATGGCTCAATTGAAGAAAGCCACAGCGGCACATTCACCGCTGGGAGCGGAGTGGAGGCTCATTGCAAACATATAATGGTATTATTACATGGAGTTGAGGATATGGTCCATACTAAAACCATAATACTATATCAAGTTTGCACTCAAAAGCTGATGGATCTTAAAAGACCCCGGAAGGTCTATTTTGATTCACCCAAGCAAGCACAAAGTTACCATGCAAAAGGACACAGAGTGTAAATTACTTGCCACTAAAATAAGATGATATCATGGATAACTTACAACGACCACATCTAAAACTTGGTCGTTTCTTATGGTAACACAACCATGCCTATTCTACAAATGGTCAGGCCTGCTAATCCATACGCTATTGAAAACGATCATCAGTATGTAAAGTTTAAAGGAAAAAATTTTTACAGACTTGCTTCTGAATAACCCATCTACAGAGAAACTTTGTGACGTTGAAAGAAGTACCAGACTACAGCGTAAGTGTAAGGAGTGGCACACCCAGCGAACATGCAGGATAACAGCCAGCAATTTTCATGCAGTGACCCATAGTACGGCAAGCACACAAAAACATCTGGCGCAAAAAATATTAAACCCGAAATCATTTGTTAGTAAGCCTTAAACACATGGGCAAATTAATGAAGCTGTAGCGATTCAGCAATATTGTGAACTGTATGACTTGACAGTGGAGTCATGTTGGTTATTTATATCAAAAACTCATCCGTTTTCGGGAGCTTCGCCTGATGGGCTGAAGTGAAGTATCCATACACTGCAAGAAATTTGGAAATTACTTCTACGTCAGTGCCCTACTTAGAACAAGTAAATGGTGAATGCACTCTTAAGATATCAGCGTCACAGATTCGTCTGTGACATTGCTGAGTCAGGGCCATTTCATTGTCGCGGTACAGTCACAATACCACATAGTTATCCTTACCGTACCTTAATGTTTTGCTTGTAAAATTTCATTATTTATTGTTTGTTTTATTTAACTGCTGTGTTTTGTTTTCTTTTTGCAGATTTTTCTTCATAAAGTTAAAATTATGTATTTGTGTGTGTACCATGTTGCAATGAATAAATTAATTTATCTATCTATCTATCTATCTATCTATCTAAGAAGAACCATCCATACTATAGTCAAATACAGGGCCAGTTGTTCTGCAGTGACAGAAAATATTGTAATTTAACTATTTATACCTTTAAAAGTATGAAAATCGTTTATGTTTACAGAGACGAACCATTTTTTGATAAAATGGTGTCTTTATTAGAGGTATTCTATAGAACACACTTCGAGAATGCATTATTAGAAAAGATACTTTACATAAACTATGAAAAATTAAGCCCTAACAAATGAGTCTGCCTTGGTCTAGTCTCTAGAGTACTGGCCTTGTTTGTTTTAGCTTAGGTAAACAATGCTCATGTTAAATAAATGATCTTAATAAAAAGCACTATAATAAATCTTGCAATGGTTTTATTTCACATAATACTTAGTTAACTTTCCTTAAAATTGCAGTACATAAAACAATAAAACAACGAACCACCTGGTATGGCCCCAACTAAAATCTTTTGTGTATTAATCATGTAAATCCTGCAATATTTCGATATACTAGTCGAAATTTTAAAGTCACTTAATGTCTCCTCGCACTCTGCTCGCTGGTTTGACTCCTACCTGAGAGACCGCCAGCAACGCATTAAGTCTGAGGAGATCTCAACGGACTGGTGTGATCTCTCCGCAGGTGTTCCACAGGGAGGCATCCTTTCTCCTCTCCTCTTCTCGGTATTCATTAACTCCATCTCTGACGTTCTTACCTCTTCTTATCATCTGTACGCAGATGACCTTCAAATATATCGGCACTTCTCTCCGTGTGATGTGAATCTGACAGTAGAGGCGTTGAATGCTGATCTCGATAACATCAGGAAATGGGCTACCTCTTATGGTCTGCTTGTCAACCCGGGCAAATCGCAGGCCATGATTTTGGGTACTCGTCACTCTCATAGCCTAGTTCAGAAAATGCCCGTCGACCCTATAGTGTATGATGGTAACATAATCTCATACAGCGAGAAGGCCAATAATCTTGGGGTTGTATTTGATAAATTGTTGTCCTGGTCGCCCCATGTTTGTGAGGTCAGCAGACGAGTCTTTGCGTCATTTCATTCCCTACGGAGATTGCAGCACTTCCTGCCACAGCAGACTAAAATCACCCTTGCCCAGTCCCTCCTACTACCTTTAATCGACTATGCAGATGTTTGCTGGATCGGTGCGAACGAAGAACAACTGAACAAACTCGAACGACTTCAAAACCTCGGGATTCGGTTTGTCTTCGGGCTGCGCAAGTATGACCATGTCTCACAGTATCGCAAGGAGTTGGGGTGGCTTCCGATCCGCCTTCGTCGTGATATGCACGTTCTCTCCTATCTGTTCAACATTTTGCGAAATCCCCGCTACCCCTCATATCTTCGAGAACGTTTCGAGTTTATTTCCTCCAGGCATAGCAACCGGAGATCCCACACGATGTCTCTTCTCTCTACTCCTCGGCATAACACTGCCGCTTACAAACACTCGTTTAGGTTAACGGCGATCCGACTGTGGAACGCACTTCCCTGCGCTATTAGAGATAGTCCCTCAATTTTCACTTTTAAGACAAGATTGAAAGAGCATTTCCTTTCTCTTTCGTGATAGGTACTTTTATATATGTATATATAAGTAGTATGTGTTTGATATATATTTTTTTTTTTTGCTTTTGTATTTTATTTAGTATATATCATTTATTAAATTATTATGTTTTCGTTGTAAACAATTAGATGTGTACAGTTTTATTGCGCACTAGGACTCTCCTGTTGCACAATTTTTCCTGTCCTACCTAGGTTTGCTGGTAGAAATCTCTCTTTAGAGATAAGCTCGCCTTTGCTCATAAAATGTTTTGTTACCTTACTATTTCTATAAGATTTCTGTGCAATAAAGAATATGAATATGAAAAATCCAACCACGATTTCTTACTAACGCTTTAACCCCTGCCCGATGAAGGAAAAAGGAGTTTTATAAGTTTATTGTGTGAGTCATTCTGTCTGTCCGTATGTCACAGCAACTTCATTTCAAAATAGTTTCCTTAAAATTACAGCACATAAAACAAATAAAAAAAATTTTGGATGCTCATGGTATATAGCTATGGTTTAAGTATTTTTAAAAAAATTATATGTTTTTATAAGCCCAATAATACGTTCTATATGAACTCTCTTACTAGCTAATTTACGGTCTTGCAATACTGTTAAGCCAGGAAGTTGAGATTTTTCTTTTAAAAAAGTGGGAATGTTAACAGTGACATCTTTATTAGCAAACACATCTTGTATATTGAAGCCGCGATCTGCCAGTATACTGAATAAGGTGCTTCGTTCCACTGTTTGTCAGTCACTCACCGAACCCCCATATCCATCTGAGCAGTACGACAACAAACAACCTGGTGTGGCCCCAACTAAAACCTTTAGTGTGTTTGCATGCTTATAACTACTCCAGGAAGCCTGCTATGACACAGGGTTTTCAGGCTTCTGCTCTTTTATTTCTGTGCCATCTAAGATGACACGTGTGTTATTACTATATGCTTTAAAACTGTCAGGTGTGAAATATTTTACCAAATCTTGTTCTGGCCAAATATTAATTTTACTCCACAGTTGATGAATAAAATTTATGAAAGTAATAAAAACGTTTGAAACCGTGGTTTTACTTACATTGAAAAATCTACTGAGTTAAAAATTACACTTGTCTTGTCTTAACTTTATAATTGTTAGAAAAAACTGATCTTCCAAAGATATATTTATTACATTACTGCCATAATACTTAATTTTGTTTATCATTGGACACAAAGTGGAATAGACTAAGTAAAATTTTCTGTGTGATTCAAACCCAGTGTAGAACAATATCGCTTTATCGTCATGCATAAACCTTTGTATGCACCCATAGGTATGTTCAAAATTTACTTGTGTACTTCTATCGGTACTAGAATTCGGTAATAAATCTTGTAGATTAGCTGTAGTGTTATTATTAATACTTGTAACTTCATTCTGTACATGAGCTTGTAGACCTGATGTGCTTGGTATTTCTACGGCAGAGAAGAGTATTCTTCGGCTTCTTTCATCATAACGTGCTTGCCGCTCTTTAGCCAAGGTACCTTCTGATTTCTTTTCAGGAAAAGAGAATATAGTTGGCACAGCAGTGCTTCTTAAATACTTCTTGAGAGGCTGTGATCCTGCAAATAAATATTGTAGGTTATAAAATTATTCCATACTTTCTATGTAGCGCGGCTGATGTCAGAACGTGAAATCATAGCAGATTAAGCAGATACTAACCAGTGTAAGCACTTTCACCGAAGTAATCAGCGGGAGTAAAATGATCTGAGCATAACTTGGACCATTATGATGCCGTCCAATTTTTTCATTTTAGGGCTCTTTCCCACAACTTTCTTCGCTTTGGTTCTTTTGGGAATGCATGACTTCCTTTATTTTTGCAGCCAAAGGCAGCACACAACGTCATTTTAGATAGGTTTTATAGAAAAACCCTAACGTACACAACAAAATGTATGGAGTTTGACAACTTTGACAGATTATTTAGGCCCTTACGATTTTGCGCCCTCTGTCGGGATAAAAAGTCAGTATCCCTCACCATTAAAACATTCTCAACCAAAATTCCCTAGTTGCTGTGTCTTTGGGACCCAAAACTACTAAGGACATAAACTAATATAGTGTATGTATTCTCTAGATTCACCTGAAAACACACGGAGACTTAGCCGATCTACAACACCACCACCCAGCGGAGAGGTATCAACACCACCACCACCCAACGGAGAGGCAGAGGTAGAGCTAGAGGAATTGCCTTTTAGTGAAGAACAAGAGGAGTTGGTGGACCCGGAGATCCTTAATATCCTAGGGCCCATTGCCTCTAAAAAGAAAAAGAAAATGTCACTCCACCACGAGCTTGCCGCCAGGTGGAACCCTATTCTAAAAAATGGGCTATCCAAGGAAGAGCGGATTGATCTTGAATCAAAATATGGTGTGTTTGACAATGTGCAGATGGCAGCACCAAAGTTAAATCCGGAGGTGAGCGCTGCGGTACCTGAAGTTGTCAAAAACCGTGATTATTTGATCAAACACCGTCAAAAACTCACCGCAGCTGCTCTGGCCAGCCTAGGGGCAGGACTTCAGATTCTTATCCAAGGATTAAACAAGATTGAGGCTATCAAAAATCTCAACGACAGTGCAAAAATACTATGTGAGTTTTTGCATGAGGATACAAAGAGCCGAAAAAATTTAATAACATCGGTTATAAATAAAGACATGAAGAGCAGCATCCTTCAGGTGAATACCTATTCGGTGGAAAAATGTCCGAATAAATAAAGACTGCCAAGGCTGTACAACGGTCTAGTCAAAACCTGAAAAATGTGCAAACAATCAAGCCAAAAGAGGGTACGAGAGTTCCAGCTGCTGTCAAGAATAAAACTTTAAACTGGCGGGGCCCTCCTCGTCCAAGCGGCAGGATGATGGCAGGGCAAGGGAAGCCCCAAGCCACACCAGCGCACAAGCACAAGCCATACAACAAGGATTAGGACCACAAGAAGCGGCCACCTCCACGATTCATACGTTAGCACAGGTAGCCAGAATAAAATTCTTCCTTAACAACTGGAAGAAGCTCACTAGTGACTCCACTATTTTGAGTTGGGTATCTGGCTATAAGATCCCTTTTATTGAGGTACCTATTCAGCAAATACAACCTTTGAACAACAAACTGTCTGTCAAAGAGAAACAACTGATTTTAAATTGAAAAACTTTTATCGATAAAAGCTATAGACACCCGTAAACCGGTTGATAATCAATTCTGTTCATCAGTTTTTCTAGTTGAAAAACCGAATGGTCACTCAAGATTTATCCTAAATCTGAAAAATCTTTTTTTTTTTTGTTAAAACAGAAAATTTAAAATTGGAGGATGACCGCACAGTGTGTAAATTGCTATAAAGAGATTACTTTTTAGGTTCAATTGACCTGAAATCTGCCTACTACATGTGTACTATTGATAAAGACTATAAAAGATACCTAAGATTCATCCTTGATACAAAATTGTACCAGTTCACTGTTCTGCCTTTTGGTTTATGTAAAGCACCATACCGATTTACATAGCTTCTAAAACCAGTCATGTCAGAGCTCAGAAAATATGGTTTTCGCTCAATTCAGTACCTTGATGATATACTTTGTATAGGTAGAAAATATCAGGATTGTGTAAATAATATTAATGCCACTAGACTACTTCTAACACAACTAGGGTTTGTGATAAATCAAGATAAATGTGTGCTTACCCCTAACCAAGAATGTAGATATCTAGGTTTGGTCTTCAACACCAAAGACAAGACCATTGGTATAACAGAACAGAAAAGAGAAAACTGCATCAAATTAGTTAAAGACTTATTACACAAAGAAAACTTTACTATAAAATTTGGTTTGGCTCAAGTCTTGGGTACCCACCCTGGTGTCAGTTTGTCCTGCCATAAAATATGGCATGCTGTTTACAAAACAACTAGAACGATATAAATATATTTCTTTGTTACAGTATAATAATGACTATGAAGCTATTATTAGTCTGCCACTGTCTTGTCATGGCGACCTACACTGGTGGCTGAAGAACCTTACTTTTTCAGTATCCCCAATTAGAAAGCATAAATATGAATTGGAAATCTACACAGATGCTTCTAACTCTGGTTGGAGAGCAGCATGTAACAATCTGTCAGCAGGGGGGCCCTGGACAAAGCAAGAAGCAAGCTTACATATTAACACTTGTAGTGTTATGGTACTTACATGTCATTTTCCAGGATTTTCAGCTGGATACTTGCTGAGCTGTACAGCTTGTTATTTGGTATCACCTTTATTTTTATAGGACCCTGTAACGTTTTAAACCATAAGAACACATTAACAAATCATTTTCGCTTTGTATTTTCACACTATCAGCACTTCTAAATCGATAGCGAAGGGGTTTACCTTTGGTGACCTTATATTTGGCTTTCTCCGAAACTCTACAATCTCGGGCTTCGTGCGCGCTGGTGCGCTACCTTTTTATATTCATTGTTACTTCATTTACTTCATGGTTTTCTTGTTGTTTACCGTATTACGAGCCTGAAACTAAAGTTTGACATATGTTGATGTCGTTGTTTATCTGGTTGTCATGGCAATGTCCATTCAAACTCGTTAGCGGTCTGATATGTTTGCTTCAATACTTTTACAAAAATACTTTTTCTCTCTTGGCCACTCACAAAAATTACGTTTAATTTAAATAATTTTTAGAACTCTCCAAAAAGGGTATAAGAGCGGAACATTTCTGAAATTCTGGAGTCTCACGTCAGCTTCTGAGCGAGAAGAACCACCTAAAGGCCTTATCCCGGGGTCGCACTACCCCGGGATCCTGCGAGCCGTTCCTACAAACGGGATCCTGCGAGCCGTTCCTACAAACGCGATCCTGCGAGCCGTTCCTACAAACGGGATCCTGCGAGCCGTTACTGCAACGCGATCCTGCGAGCCTCAACCCTGCTCAGCGCTGCGCTGAGTCTTCTCGTCATCTACCCGTTCTCGGCTACACCTGCATCCTGGTCATCACTCCATCGGTCTCCTACTCTCCGTGTCCTCCGCTTCTTTTTTTTAATACCTAAACTGTATTTTATAAAAAACTGTCCTCATTTCATCCATCCTCATCTTCGAATCATTTTTCTATATTCATCACTGTAAATAACTCTAATAAACCGTCACTACTAAATTTTATCCTGGTTGTTTTCTGTTAGGTTCTGGTTAGGTTCGTATCGTTACACGAGACACTTTAGAATTAAAAGCTGCCCTTTTTGGACTAAAATCTTTTGCTTGAAATTACAATAACTGCGAAATTTTAATGCGCATTGAGAATACTACTGCTATTGCCTATATTAACAGGCTAGGGGGCGAACCACATCCACACTTACTTGCTATAGCCAAAGATATATGGCAATGGTGTGAAAGGCGTAATCTATGGATCTTATCTTCATCTTGATACTACACGAGTTTTCTCATCATCTTCGGACGATACAACAACGAGCATAAAATCAATTGAACATCACTTACAAGTTCGTTTAATGATTCAATTGTTCTCGTTTGTTTCTTGGGTTAGACTTGTTGAATGTCTTGACCGCCTCGAGGAGTAGGGAAGATTTGTTCCTTTCAAAACACACGAAGCCTTTCTCTCTTCACGTCTTTCAACCCAGATCAATGCATATACCCTTTCCATGCATTACAGTTCAATTTAAACACGTTCAAGCCTTCGCTCTGCTCCGCTCCGCGTCGCGCAACGCTTTGCGTTGCCGCTTCAGGCTTGAACGTGTTTAAATTGAACTGTAATGCATGGAAAGGGTATATGCATTGATCTGGGTTGAAAGGCGTGAAGAGAGAAAGGCTTCGTGTGTTTTGAAAACGAACAAATCGTTCCACTTCATCACACGTATAACGCCAGTAAACTTTAGTACAGTAACCGTTCATAACATTTGTTTAGTGAACACCACAAAACCCTAACATATATTAGAGATGATTATATTTGCAAAGGTTTTTGCTGGTGTCTGAAAAGTTCTTTGCATTTGTGAATACAGACCTCAACAGGGGGTTGCTAACATGGGCAAGGGTTCGTTATGATTAGTGGAACCTGCACACTATTAGACCTGCAGAGTCATTTTTACAGGTTTATGGAACTATCAGAATATCAGACCTTACATGAATATAACCATACCTCTTTATGGAAGTAAAAAAAAAAAAGTCAAACTATAAAGAAAGTGATGTCTGTATGGAATGACTCCTATTTTTATGAGATACTGCATTGAGATGATTATTATATTTGCAAAGGTTTTTGCTGGTGTCTGAAAAGTTCTTTACATTTGTGAATACAGACCTCAACAGGTGGTTGCTAATATGGGCAAGGGTTCGTTATGATTAGTGGAACCTGCACACTATTAGACCTGCAGAGCTATTTTCACAGGTATAAGGAACTATCAGAAAATCAGACCTTACATGAATATAACCATACCTCTTTAGGGAAGTAAAAAAATAAATAAAAGTCAAACTATAAAGAAAGTGATGTCTGTATGGAATGACTCCTATTTTTATGAGATACTTTATTGAGATGATTATTATATTTGCAAAGTTTTTTGCTGGTGTCTGAAAAGTTCTTTACATTTGTGAATACAGACCTCAACAGGTGGTTGCTAACATGGGCAAGGGTTCGTTATGATTAGTGGAACCTGCACACTATTAGACCTGCAGAGCTATTTTCACGGGTTTATGAAACTATCAGAAAATCAGACCTTTACATGAATATATAACCATGCATCATTTTAAGTTTACAAGGAATTCTGAAACTAACGGAAAATCAGAACTTCTGTATTCGAGGGTGAGTACTTACATTTATCAACCAGCTTATGTTAAACCAAAATCACTCAACACTAATAGAAGAAGAGCTGTTACTATAATAAATGTTACTTTCATACATTACTTTTATACCAACTGCAACTCGAGTCGTTCCCACACTTTAAGTGTGATAATGATAATATAAGGCTACTGTAGCAGCTACCTACAACTACAAATCTTACTCAGCATTTACGATCGTGTATGTAATCATGTGTATGTAGGTAGACAGTACTGTCGACAACAAGTTTAAACATGATAATACGTAGGTGTACTGTACATACAGGGTGCAACAGAAACAGGAAAATCATTCTGAACTTTTTTTTTTTGTGTCACACGGAACTGATCAGACCAACTTTATTCTTCACTTCGCTAAGATTCTGATCTTATGGGGAGTAAAAAAATAAGTTAAGTAGGTACTCTGATAAAATCGATTCAACCAGTATACAAGGTGTAACAAAGAGGTGTATTCATATTTCAGAGGGTTGTTAGGGACATCATTCTGAGCAACTTTCACTAAGAAACCGATTTGATCAGAGCAACTTTAATTTTCACTTCTCTATACAAATCAGTTGACTGCTCTCGGGCCAATGTGTATGGAGCTTTGAAAAATAAAGTTGCTCTGATCAAATCGTTTTGATAGAAAAACGTTGTTCAGAATAGTCTCCCGAACAACCTTTTGTTACACCTTGTAAGGTAAGTACACAACTTTGTTCAGTACTTACCTCAATGAAAATGTTCACACGATATGTTCTCTATTGCAACCGACAAAGACATTTAGATGAACATGCGAAATATCATACTGTATGTATGACGTTGCTACTTCAGTCATCAATAGTAATTGACACCCAACATTCACATGATATCAATTCTGAACGTATTAAAACATACTTACTTTAGAACTTTACTTGATCTTTTTAATTCCGTCTACTCGTATGCGCTAAGCCTTCTGTTCAATTTTCAAACAAACACGCATAGCATCACACCTGTTCCCAAACAGGGTGGTGGAGGTACAAGAGTTCGCGTTCACCTCCACAAATAACCAACGTATATGCTCAGTTCCATTTTCGAACACACCGTTTATCAGGTTGTTTAAGTTCAGTGTTTTGCTTACAGAATTGAGACCACTGTGTTTTTGTTAAGTTAGCAGTAAATTCGATAAACTGTGTGAAAGAAATACAATTCCATTTCCATTATTTCCACGAAACTTTACATGAAAATAAATTGAAACCTTTGGTTGTACTTTGAATATCACAAACAATTTTGATAATTTTCCATATAGGTAAAGTAGAAGCTGAGGTAACGTTGTGTGATCGTTACAGTTCAATCTTTAACTGTAACACATGTGCAAAGGCTAGCTTTTTCTTTATAAAGAGATTTCTTCCAGTAAACCTGAGTATGATCAGACAAAATATACTTAAAAATCAGGTCTCACACACAATCTCAACCTTCAAAACTTTTTTTTTTTGTTTTTTTTTTTTTTATTGTTGTGTACTTAGTACTTACATATTATAAGTTACTAGTTATTTTGAAAGCGGTAAAAAAGAAAAAAGGTTGATGATCACTGTCTTTTTTACCTGTAGTCAGCAATAAAATATGTATAAAATGAGTGAATTTGTTGGAAAATGTTATAAATTGTTCAGCGAGCACGACAACATCTCCTAAAGTTACCTAGTGGTTCAAGTGTTAGAAGTGAAGTGAAATTAGTGAAAAACCAGTCACAAGCAGCAGAATAAAATGTATGTAAGTTTATTTTATTAATTTTTGATGCCAACTACCTTTTGATGTCAATTACCTACTCCTTGCATTCTGTTAAAACACTCACTTTTATACAATAGATATTGTATACAATTATTGCTTTATAAGTTAGTAGGCGATTTGTTCTTTTATGAAATGAAATAAATCTTGCTTTTTTATAACAGGTCTGACCACGACGTTGAAATCAATACCCGCAACACTATCAGCGAGAAAGAGTGGCGTCAGCAGAGAGCAGGCTCATTTCTGAATTTGGAATCAGAAGACGAGGTCCACCAATCGTAAGTATTTTTTTCTTTTTATCTAGTGTGGGAAGTTTTCTAATAGCAGTAACTACTTTTTTAACTAATAACTATAACTAATAGTGGTAAACGGCTTCAGGACTGCTGTGACTAAGCCGCCTAAGGAGCCGAAGAAACGCAAAGCCTCAGCAAGCACTGCTAGCACCGCCGGTAGCCAGGCAAAACAAAAGAAAAGCTCGACGGTGGTATCAACACCAACCAAAGAGAAATTTACTTTGACCAACCTCTTTGGTGATGAAGAGGATGCTATAACAATAGCAGAAGCCAAAGTGAACCCCCTCAAAAGTGTGCTTTGGCGTCGTGTGGCTGGAGGATTGGTCAAACGAAGTGAGGATCTTGAGGGGAATCTCTTTGTTGAGTTACGGGTGTATAATAAAGAGGATATTATCAACGTGGACGCACGCCAGCGCTATTGGAAGGCTGCTGTTAACTTACGCTATCAAGTAAATGATAGCGAGCCAGAGCTCGAAACGCTCTATAAATTTATCCACTCGGCTAAGGCTAAATTTATAAATGAAGGTACTTTCTGTATCGAGAATTCTAGTAAGTAATTAGACATTGATTGATAGAATCCATTCATTGGATTTATTAAAATAAACATTCCTTATATTACATAAACACTACATTATTTCAAATTCAACCGATAGTAATGCGTTAAATGTGTTAACATATTTCGTTTGTTAGGCTTTGATAAAGTTTGTGTCATACATGTCATAGTCAGTTTGTAAATATCATCAAGTTGTTTTTCCTACTAGAGTCATCCATATTAGCTGAAAGCTAGTAAATAACTTTAGATACTTAATTTGATATACCAGTCCTACGCGTAAGTTTGTAAACCAGCAGGGTAGCAATCTTACAGTGACATATACTTCACATTAAATAGATTTAGTAGGAAAAGTTTAAGTTTATTTTCTGCAGTGTCATAGTTTGAAACTTGTTTCAATATGAGTGATAAAACAATATTTTGTGAGGTTTGTGATAAATCAGTTAAAAGTCGGGTTTTCTCTTCTCATTTACGTTCAATTTTACACAAAAATAACAGTTTGGTGTATGTTAGTGACAATATTTCGAAAGTTTCAAGTGCATTCAGGAATCGGATAGCTTCTTATAGAGTTTATTCCAATGAGCAAGCGAGTAATCAGGTGTGTGATAGTGATACACAATCCACATCTTCAACAGACACTCATTTACCCCCCCGCGAATATATCTGTCGCCTACGTCGTCATGTGAGACAAATACTCGATGCGAAAGTTCAATCCTTCAATTCTATTAAGGTTAACTTTGAGTTCTTTGCGCAATATTATTTGCCGAAAAATGATGTGACTGAAATAAAGTCTTTTGCGACTGAAAATATATCTATTTTCCAAAACTATGAGTTTAATGAAATATTTTCCTCAGTCTTAGATAAAATTTGTACAAAGCTAAGTGAGTTTCAAGATCGGGAAAGCGGCTGGTCATTTTTGGCAAACATGTATTTAGAAGTCAATGTTAATAAATATAGTCCACTGCGAGCCTCCAGCTATATTGAGTTGCCGAAAAACATTAAAAATAAACGGGCTTGCGTCAACATAAAAAACTTTGACAATTATTGCTTCCTTTGGTCTATAATAGCTGCATTATTTCCAAGAGTGAATAACCCTAACAGAGTCACATCGTACCCACATTTTTCTGAAGTTCTTAATACGAGTGATATGACTTTCCCTGTATCTCTCTCAGATATAAAAATGTTCGAAAAAAATAATTCAGAGATAAGCGTCAATGTGTATGGATTGAAAAATAAACAAACTATTGTTGGACCTCTTTACAAAACAAAAGCTAAACGCCAAAGTCACATTAATTTACTCTATTTCGAGAATGGTACAAAATCTCATTATTGCTGGATAAAGGACTTGAGTAAGTTGCTTCATTCACAACAAACAAAAAACCACCGTAAAATTTATTTTTGTGATGAATGTCTCATATTCTTCAATGATAGTGGCAAGTTAGCTACTCACATATGTGGTGGTGTTGCGACTACACTTCCGAATCCAGGTAGCTGTACACAATTCACCCACTTTGAGAGGATGCTTTGTTTACCATTCACGATTTATGCGGACTTCGAATCTTTTCTAGAACCTTACAAAGATAGAAACGAAAGCTGTAGCTCAACGACTACAACTCACAAACATGTCCCGGCAGCTTTTGCATACTATATTGTTTGTTCGTACGACACTAACCTTAATAAGTTTAGATCTTACCGTGGAACAAATAGCGCACATGTATTTATAGAATACTTGAAGCGTGATGTTTTACGAATAAAGTCAATATTGGATCATAAAGTAGCAATGATTTACAACGAAAGCGATTCAATGTCTTACGAGAATGCTAAGTTTTGTCATATTTGTTCTGAAAGGCTACTGGATGATAAGGTTAGAGATCATTGTCATTTAACAGGACGATTTCGAGGCGCAGCGCATTCATACTGCAACCTACGCTTTGCTCTAAAAAAAATTGTAAATGTATTTTTTCACAATTTATCGGGATATGATTCTCACTTATTTATTAAGCAATTAGGAGAAAGTAGCGGTGCAATCAAAGTTATTGCAAAAAACAAAGAAAAATATATGTCATTTACAAAGTTTTTTATGAGTGCTAGCAATGAGTATATAGCGGTTCGATTTGTTGACTCCTTTAACTTTTTATCTACAAGTTTGGACAAGTTGGCATCTAATCTTGACAAAGATGACTTTATTCACTTGAAGAATCATTATCCTGAACACGATCACTTTGAATTAATGCGACGTAAAGGTGTTTACCCTTATGAATATGTCACTGGCTGGGAATCATACAAAGAATCTTGTTTACCTGACCACAAACATTTTTTCAGTAGCTTGACAAACGAACACATATCTGAATCTGACTATGAGCACGCGAAACGAGTTTGGAATAAATTCTGTATATCTAACTTAGGAGAATATACTGACCTTTATTTGAAATCAGATGTTATCTTGTTGTCAGATATATTCGAAAAATTTCGAAAGGCTTGTATTGAAAACTATAAATTGGACCCTGCTCACTACATAACTGCGCCAAGTCTTAGCTTCGATGCTATGTTATTAAAGACAAGAGTTAAACTTGAACTTATCACTGATTTGGAAATGTATCGAATGATACAAAGTGGGATAAGGGGTGGTATCTGTTTGTGTTCCAACCGATATGCTAAAGCCAACAATAAATATGTTAATAATCACAACCCTTCTATGGAATCGAATCATCTTTTATACATTGATTGTAACAACTTGTACGGACATGCAATGACAGGAAACTTACCGTGTTCTGATTTTAAGTTAATGGATAAAGGAGATATCGATAAACTAAGTATACTACAAATACCTGAGGATTCTCAATTCGGTTATATTTTAGAGGTTGATATGGAGTATCCAGAACATCTACATGATTCCCATAACGATTTACCATTTTGCCCTCAAAACTTTACCCCATTTGGTTCAAAGACAGGAAAACTAATACCTAACTTATACGATAAATTTAGATATGTTATTCACTACATCCATTTACAGACATGTATTCAACATGGTTTGCTTTTGAAACATATTCATCGTGTTATTCAATTCAAACGTGTAACTATTAAACTTATAAATAAATGGAGTGATAATACGAATAAAACTAAAAGATCGCACACAGCAGATCTATTAATTGCAAAACCAAACTTTCACAGTGTATCTGTTTTTTCCGAAAACTTCGTTGCAATCCAAATGAAACCTGAAAGTGTTGTATTAGATAAACCTATTTACATAGGTTTTACAGTATTAGAGCTCTCTAAAAGTCACATGTATAATTTTCATTACTCAGTTATGAAACCATTCTATAAAGAGAAAATACGACTCTGTTATACAGATACAGACAGCTTTTTATATTCTATACAAACCGATGATGTTTATAGTGATTTGAAATTACATTTTCATCAATACTTTGATACAAGTAATTATCCTGTAAACAACATTTATGGTATCCAACCAAGAAACAAAAAAGTACCAGGGTTATTTAAAGACGAGCTTGGTGGTCAAAATATAGAAGCGTTTATTGGTTTGCGATCCAAGCTTTACTGTATTAAGACAAGAAACGATGTAATTAAAAAAGCAAAGGGTGTCCAAAAAGCTGCAGTTCGCAGTTTAAATTTCTCAGAATATAAAAGAGTACTAAAGACTGGGGAATTAATTCGCAAAAAAAATGTATTTTTTAAATCACTGCGACATCAGTTATTTACCCAGGAACTATGTAAAGTAGCGTTATCATCTAACGATGATAAACGGATAATTTTAAAGAATAAGATAGAAACAATGTCATGGGGACATTTCGAATCATTGTTTTAGTTAGTCTTAGTATAATTACTAATTTTAAGTGAAGTGATGTCAAATTATTAGCAATAAACACATAAAACGTATAACTCGTTTTTTTTATTTTTTTATAAACCCTCACCTCCAACTCATTGCAGTCTAGAAAGGTATACTTATATGGAACACGCTTACAATAACATTTTACCATGCGAGATGTAGAGCCACAACCAACTCAACCGCTATACCACAAAGGTTGTAACAGTTGTTACATAGAAGGATTATAGTAGTACATTTCATAATGGCTTGAAAAAAGCGTAGCTTAATAGATGACTACTTACATATCAAGCAAAAGAATTGCAAACTATTCACGTGTTTGACAAAAGTAAAGATTCTAGAGGTAAGGTCGAGTTCATTAATATATAGGGTGTTGGGAATGAAATATGCAATCCTTAAGGGGGGTGATAGCCGACACAATTCCGAACAAATGTACATGGAAGGGTACATATTTATCTGAGCAAATTCTCATAGGTTTTATTGTAGAATCTGCTCAGATATTTATGAACCATTCCATGTAGATTCCATATTTGAAGCCTTGGATTTGCTCATATATTTATGAACTCGACTGTACTTACAAACCTTTACCTCGTCTCCGATTACTTACTTGTGGGAACAAGAATATGACGTGAAAGTAATACTATTCTTGATATCAAATTAAAAACCTAACTTAGGCGGCATTGTTGTAATGTGACTCCAAAATGCATTTACCTTCTTTGATGAGCAAATGAACATGCATCATTCCATCGCAAAAAGTGCACTTGATCACACATAAATCTGCTACTCTCAAGCATTGCAAGAACTTAGCTCAGGTATGTTTTACTTTAATTTCTTTATTTATACTTTAACACCATTAGCCTCGACCAGGGATGTGAGTCTCGTATAGAATTGTGTGTCAGTAGCTAATAGCCAGGGCGCAAAAAAAAAAAAAAAAAATAAGTAACCTGTTTTGACTTGAGCACGGTGTTGGTCGAGACGCGCCGCGCGGGCTACAAATAAACAGGGTTTTGCGCTCTCGATATAGCTATCGCTGTCTTTTTAATACCTGGGTGACTAGTCGCATACGGCCGCGGCTAAGAGCGGGGTACAAGAAAACTTGTTTTGACTTGTCGGCGATGTGTTGAGAAGCGCCGCGCATGCTATTAACAAAATAATTTCGGACCCGTTATTAGCTGCTGCCGTACGCGACTCCCTGTCCTGTACGTGACTCGCGGCCCAGAGTGATGCGCTTGCGCGGTGGGCGCGGTGGGTGTAAAATATCAAACATATGAAAACACTGCTTGCATCCATAGTAAAGTAGCAAGGAGGGTAATGTTAATGTAAGTGTGGTCTACACCACCGCTTTTATTTTATTTTAACTTAAGTATTTATTTTTTATTGTTCACAGGATGTCATCAAACAGCTTGAACAACCCCTTCTACTGCGCCCAAAATATTTTAGAGGGTTTTGACAGCGAAGACGAAGAAATACGACAACCTTTTATATCTCCACCTCCTCCATTATCGGCATACAGTCCGCCACCACCACCACCACCACCACCACCACCACTACCACAACTAACCCCCTACTGCACTTCACCACCAAACAATGCGAAGAAAGAATCGAAGAAGCGGGGGTTAGAAGATGAGGGCTCATACGTGGTGGTAAAAAAAGCGCGCAAAGGGTTGCGTCTAATAAAGATCGAGGTTTATGACCTGACCGATAAAACAAATAGTGACCTGTATCTGAAAGCGCAACACGTGGTTGTGGATGGGCTGGATGATGTCCTGGATATGACAGAGAATGTTATTAAAAAAATTTCAAAAACAATAAGTGATACGTATTAATTGTTTATTAATACGTATCACTAATAGTTTTTGAAATTATGATCTATTGTTACCGTGTAATAAACTTGTTATATGTTATGTTTTTGTGAGTTTAGTTAGTTATTTAGTTGTAATTACATTTTCTACATGAAAATAAAAATATTTTTCTTAAAATTCTTGTTTTTTTCTTATCCGCTTTGCATAACTATTAGGAGTAGTTAATCAATTAAAAAAGTGGTTATTTCAAAATACACCTTTATTAAATTGATACTCTTCCATCCAATTTCGTATAAGTAATACATGTTTTAATGCACATATTTTTTTGTGATTTATACACATCAAATCATTAAATTTAAGAATAGGATGATCCCACCAAACATCACCATTGACATGAATATTAGACTTAACATTATTATTATTATTCTTATATCTTATTTCATCGAGAGTTTTTAAATTAGGACAACCCATTTCCTCAATATTAGTCACATTACAATCGATACAAAAATCCTTTACCCACTGGATTTTTTCATTACCCTTCACAAATATTTCACAATTTTGTAGATATGGTTTTACAACTTTTTTGAACACGTGCATGTCAATAAATCCTTCTCTCCAGTAAATACCTCGATTTCTCTCAATCCAATTAACATGTTTTTTTTCAGCAGGTGTTAAAGATGAATAAGCAAAAGGTGGCTTAACTAAAAACATTTGTGTATAGTTGTTAGTAGCTAATGCGAATTCCTTCACGATAAAATCATTTTTATAGTCTTTGAATCCTTGCAAATCAACCACTAAGTATTGTTTCATCATGATATTTTCTTTACAATGCTCGTCAAAGGTTTATATTCAATCAAACAGTCGTTTATTATAAGACAGTAGGCACTAGTTTTAGCAGGTATTTCAGCTGTGGATTCAATTTCCACACGTACATCTACTGGTCCAGTTTTAAGAGTTTCGTTTTGACGACAACAGTCAATTACAAATAAAGGTGCTTTAGTTTTGAACTCAGATGGACTAAGCAACGGTTCACTCCGACGACCGTAAAACGACTGTTGAAAGTTTATATATGCTTCATATATTAACGAGAACTTATCATGATTGAAATCCGTATTTAAACTCTCATACGGATAATATACAGAATTAAGTAATACTTTAACATCACGTAGATTACAGTGATCGAATCGAGAAGCATCGACTGATCCGTTATTTCTCCGATTGGTTTGTAATCCTATTATTACATAGCGTGGCTTTTCTAATTGTGATGAAGTTTTTATTGCCCATGTATGTTTCGTAGTATTTGGTAAGAGTGGGTATTCATATAGATCCCAATTTCTAAACGAGATATTAATAGAACGATCTTTTTCCAAATATTTTAGTAAGTTGATTCTTTCTCTGTCTGATACCTTGATATGTGGGATTCGCCATAGTATTTTAGTAAGATCAAACTTTTCTAAAACTTCGTTGGTACTAAGCTGCATGGAATTCAAATTAGTATTACTTCTCAAAAGAACTAGTTCATGTTTACAATTGATCATTATTTTCTTATAGTCTTCAGCGAATCCTAAGATTTTGTTGAGTGGAATGTTAGCTGCGAAAGTTCCTCCTTTTACCTTGTTGCTATCAACACTCCACCCCCAATTCTTGTTAGCATTGTTTTCCAACTCACTTAATGACAATAAAGACTTCATAGTTGTTGTGACACCCACATTTTTTACCTTGTCTATCTCAACTCCGTTTAACTCATATCGAATATCTTGGAAAAGGAATAGAAATGGATTATTTGTAAAATCCACGGATGGCATTACTTCTTTGGTAGAACTGTTAGTGACCTTAAGTGACCCTTCGATATAAAGTGAACTTTCGGATGGCAAAAGGTATAGATCTTGTTGATTGACAGGTATGCGGATTTCATCATTATTGTTGAAGCTGGCGATGTACGGTTTGTATGAATGAAACTGATAATTTTCGATACTATTATCGTATGTTAAAGGTTCCGATATGTTTAAAATATTCATTTTATAATTTTTAGTAATTTTAAAAAAATTTTATTTTCTTTCGACAGATTTCTTTGACGAGATGGTTTTTTCGTTATTTCTCGAGTGATACTAGATCGTTTTGGTGGTTGTGCAGGCTTTTTATTGAAATCAATCATCTTTTCTTCAGGTGTAAATAGAGCTGGATCCCTTCTTTCCGGAAATTTATTAGATCGTTATTACCATCCAATATTCTAATAGTGATATTGTTCACACTCGTATGATTAACAGGAAAGTAAATAATATTTTTTGGGGTTTCTATAATTCTATAGCCTGGTGGTACGTTAGGCGCAAATTCATATATAATATGACTTGGTTCTCCGTTCACAAAAGATCCGCTTACGATATCACATTCGATTCGTACTATGGTTGTGGGTAGAATGCTGATAGGAAAGTGCGAGTCATGCCATATATTGCTTTTTAACATCTCTTTCCCAAAACCTAAAATAGATCCAATAGAATTTTCTCTTTCAAAATGAATATCTTTAGAACAAAACAATTTTGTTGTTAAGGTATTATTGTTGCAGGTTAATTTTAAATCACAGTCTTTCACATTTTGTTTTAGAAAATCATTTATATCTTCAAGTTCATAGGAACCTTCAGGTATTTTAACATTTTCATCTTTACCATAGGAGAATGTATTGTTTCTATCATCTATATTTGGGATAGAATTAAATGTTGAAAAATATAAAAGACCACATTCATAATTGCTATTGAGCTGCAAAGGTGGTGAATAGTATGTTGATAGAAAAGAATCATTTCCCGTAATAGATACTGTAAAGGACATGATGACAGTGATCACCAAAGTTTTGATACACGTTTTTTATAAATGTTTACTCCAAAATTGACGTAAAAATTTTATACATAAATGTCCACAATTTGAAGTGTTGTACGTCTGATACTGATTAAAGTTATAACAAATATTAACGTTTTGTAAATAATTTAAAAGTTCAAGTGGTGGTCTCAGATCACCAAAACTATCAAAATATTCACAGTAGTTATTTATTTTTGCGTAAGCTACCCAATGAGTTCCAGGTCTATCTGAACTGTCTAAGTTAACAACTGCACATTCATATTTATATGTTTTTTCCGGAAGTCCATCCCTCATGAACACGCCTCGAAAAAACGGAATTTCCAATGTGAAGTCAATGATGTCCAGATTAGATAGTGGGCGAGATGGTAGCCTTTTCCTTAGTTTTTTGTCTGACGAACAAACAATCCTTCACCTTTTTTATATGGTTTTATATAAAGACCTTTACCAATTGCAATAGATTCCATCATTTTATTATGACGTTCGGATTCTTGTATTTTTTTTTTAGTTGATTGGTAATCGTTAACAGCTTTCGCTATACCAGCCGCACCGCCAGCTAATGATCCCAATGCTGAGAGTCCCGCAAATATCGGAATAAGAGGTAATATTCCACCAGTTTTTGGTATTGGTATAATTCTAGGTAGTTTCACTTGACAATTTTTTGGGAAACATTTTTTTGCTGCTAAATACATATATTTGATTGCAGATTTATTGCTCTTAGGTTTATATTTTTTTAATTTCGCTGTCAAACCTTTAACAATTTTTTTGAAGTGTTTAACACCACCTCCTACTTTGACCTTAGTTTTCATCACTTTATTAACGAGCCAAGAAGCGATTTTTTCTCCTTTACTAGCATCTTTGGATCGCATCCGTTTCTTTGCCATATCGATTAATTGAATGTCAGCCTGTCTTTGATCTTCACTATTATTAGAAATGTATGCAATATCGTGTTGCATACAAGCGTTATCTAATTTGTTAACCCCCCTTTCTCCTCTGGCTAAACGTTTCCGTAAGCGTGTACCTGGACCACAGTACTGATAACCAGGTATATGTAACTCGAAAGGTAAATTATTTATTAAACTGTTAACAAGTCCTTCACTTTTCATTATCCACACATTAATGTTAATAATACAAAGATCCTTATTCTTTTATATTCATACTAATGTACTAAATCACATTTTTTTATCCAACTGTTTTCATTCTCACCTAACCCTAACCATTTTACAAATAGTTTATTACCCTTTCTTTTGAGAACTCTTTCAATCAAATACATATTAGCATGTTTTGTTTTAAGAAGTTCTTTTTCATAAAAACAACCTTTAATTAAGTTTTGTCTTTTATCTTGTAAATTATAGGTTATGGGGTTAGTTTTATTAATACTTTTAATAACAAATATTTCTGTAGACCAATTTGGTGTATATCCTTTATCAAAACAACTTTTATATTTGCTCACACGCACGTGATCACCCACTTTTAAATTATTATTGTTTTGGGGTGGTAATTTCTTTTGAGACTTTAATATGTTGTTTGCAACAATACTCGTATTCTGTTGATTTACGTCTATTGGCTTAAATCCAATCGTTCTATGTTTAGAAGCATTGTATGTATTAATCACGTTCTTTATGGGGTCACCTAACCATTTATAATTACCAGCCATACTGAAATGCTTATATAATTTGGTTTTTAGAGTTCTAATTAATCTTTCAACAATTGAAGCTTTTTTTACTGAAAATGAGGAGTAATGGTTAATATCATACAATTTCATAAGTTTCTGAAAGTTTTGGTTATAAAACTCTGTTCCTTGATCAGTTTGCAAATTAGTAGGTGATCTTCCACTTTTTAGTATATCATGGAAAGAAGACACAACATCCATCATCGATTTCGTTTTAAGTGGTTTTACCCATGCAAATTTTGAGAAAGCATCTATGATAACCAAAATAAACTTATGTCCTCTATTTTGATGGGAAAACGATCTAATATCTATTAAATCAGCTTGCCACAAATCATCTATTCCTTTTAAGACCACATGTCTACGTAGAAAATTTCTACGTGCTTGTTTATGAATCTCATCAACGATTTGCTGTTTGCTCATACTATTGTGATGTAACTTTCTTTAAAATATTGATGAGTTCGTCTTTTGTATAATAATTTGTAGTAAGTTTTACCACTAAGATATCAATTTCTTTTTTTAATGTTGTAAGTTCATCATGCATTTCATCCCGTGTTGGTATTAACTTTATCAATCTATCAACGTATGCTTTATTAACAGCTTCGTCCGAAGTTCGAGGTGATTTCAAACCTTTTAATCGAGCATGACGTAAATCTATATCACCCTCTATATTTTCCGATTGTCGCAATCGCTTATGTACGTGATGACCAAATTTATCAATATTCATCATAAGTGTGTTTACTGGATGAATGGTAATGATACACTGGTATAATCACACTGATTTGTAGATATTTATTTAACCAATAATACCACTTTCCTGCAACTCGTTTAAAATTGAGATTATTTCACCATCAAGACCGGTATTGCCAGCATCACGAGATGCTACAAGTAATTTTAGTCTTTCAACTAGTTCATTAGGGTCATCCCAATAAACATAATCAGTATTTTTTTTCAGTCGTTTCATTAAAGGTAATCCAGAACCTTTACTTAAATTTTCAACACTGGTGGAAATGCTTTTACTATTCTTGAATAGTGGTTTGATGATACTAAGATATCTAAAGCCTTTGTTTGATTTAATTGGTTTCTTTGAATCAAAATCTCTCCGATGCGCATTAGTGATCAGCAGTAGTTGTTTATAGTTTTCCATATCTCTTGTGGTAATCTGTTTCATATCTGGAGTTTTTTTAAACAACAGTTCTGTCAATCCAGGTGTTGACACATATTTCTCTCCATTGACTATAATAGATTTATCTTTTAGAATAACTCGACATGATCCTAACATGTGTTTCCCACGAACAATTCTTACACCAAAAGGAATGTCTTGATACACATTGGAACCCATTGACCGGGAGATGGAGCTGTCGGGACTTGTATTAGTATCCGTTGCAGTGTTATACGAGATATTAGATAAATTTGCATTATTTTTTTCGTTTTCTGATTCACACGAACTGCTTCTAGATTCTGATGTGATTAATGGTTTCGTTGGATTTTCGAAAACGGGTTTTTCTTGCATTATATCGCTCTCGTTAGAAGATAGGTCATCAGTGCTGTAGTGCTTACGCTTTTTAATTGGATGTGAGGTTTTATCCATAAGATTGTCTGACGCTTTTTGTTTAGAAATCTGGTTTAAGGAATCAGTTATTGGTTTAAACATCGTTTGTAAAACTAAGTTATTGTTATCACTATATTCTTGAATCTGTTTTATTTTTCTTCGAACTGCGTCAGCAGATTTAATTATCTCTTTTTTTAAAGTCTTTTCAAGCTGCATATTGTGTCTTATCTCCACAACAACATTAGGGTTAGTGATGAAATTGTTTATTTTTTAGACATAAATACTATGTGTGGTAATATAGCTTTTATTTTACTCAACAATAAATGTATCAAATTTCAACCTATAACAACCATTGTTTTTTTCACAATCTTTGTTAATAACAAGATAACTATATGGTTCACACCAAATTTTGGAACACATATTTCTAAAATCTTTCCAACTCATGTCTACATTGACGTGTTCATCATAAACATGCTTCATATTTATCTCATCCTGCTTGAATAGTACAATAAGATTAGCATTATCACGAATAAGTTGTTTGGGTACTTTACTATAAGTTTGATTGAGATAAAAAGAATCTATATTTTTATGTCTTCCCATAGCAAAGTAGTCCCTAATACTGGTTTGATTTTCACATGCAACGTCATCAAATATCATGATTGAATTAGGGAGAGCCTCTTCTGGCTTCAGTACGTCTTCTTTTTCATGGTATTTTGCGAATCCGATAGATGGAACTAAACTCAATACATGTTGTAAATATAAATATTTAGGTTGAAATAAGGTTTTGCAGTAAATGTAGACATTTTTAAAGCGGAGTCCTTTTTCATGTAGTAAAAGACCTATCATCAAATTTGTTTTACCACAGTTTGATGGACCACAAATAATACAACGAATAGAGTTTGGTAGAAGAGAGCCATGACGTCTTCCTTGTTTTATATTTTTAAAACAATATTTATCAAATTCTAGGGAATGCTTTTGTTTAACAAACCTCATCATGAATATAAGTGAAAGGTTCAAACTCTACCAGTGTTTGGAATACAATGACATTGTTAGCTATTTATCAATTAATTTAAAGTATCCAAAATGTATTTTGAATTCAATATTTTTTAATGATTATTATATATTTCAGTAGGTTTTCTCTGGTCATCTAAACAAATGGTAGTAACGGTAACTGTACTAAAGTTTACTGGCGTTATACGTGTAGTGAAGTGGAACGATTTGTTCGTTTTCAAAACACACGAAGCCTTTCTCTCTTCACGTCTTTCAACCCAGATCAATGCATATACCCTTTCCATGCATTACAGTTCAATTTAAACACGTTCAAGCCTGAAGCGGCAACGCAAAGGCTTGAACGTGTTTAAATTGAACTGTAATGCATGGAAAGGGTATATGCATTGATCTGGGTTGAATGACGTGAAGAGAGAAAGGCTTCGTGTGTTTTGAAAGGAACAAATCTTCCCTACTTCGAGGAGTGAGTCACGCTGCTGTGATGCATTAAGTTAGACAACGATAAGCCGTGGACGAGTACTATCTGCTTTGACTTTGGTTGTTCTAGCGCAGTATTGGACTTCTTTGTCTAGGAATTCGTAGCTCACTGTTATGTAAGCTGATGTACAATAGTTTGAAGATTTTCAACTTGGTACTCTGAGTCACACTGGTTTTCTAGTTTAGTTGCAAGATCCTGTTGTTCCATATCTGTCATTCTGTGTTGTAAGTAGCTTGAGATTCTTTGCAGTTTATCATTCTCTTTTTTCAATATACTAATTTCTTGACTGTTTCCATACACCTCTGTTTTCAGGTCATCTTATTGTTTACTAATGGGTAGTATTTAAACGAGTGACTGTAAATTAAAGTTTGAAGTGATAAAAATAATTAATTTAGGTTATTGTATTACTAAGTGAGCGACTAACTGCGGGTGACGGGAAATAAACAGAACAGCAACTTACAAACATTAATTTGAGTTACTTAAAATACAAAATGAGAAGCTTTTCTTTGCATACGCTCCGCTCTTGTCCGGGGTTGCTTCTTCTAAGTCACAACCTAACCTATAACTCAATTGAAATTTAGCCACAATAACCTACTCTAGACAATTTTATTATTTCTTTGAATACGCTCCGCTCCGCTCCACTACGCTCCGGGGTTGCTTTTTCTAAGTTCTAACCTAACCTATAATCCAATTAATTTTAGCCACAATTACCTACTCTAGCCAATATTGGCTTTCTGTGTTCCATTATTGAAGTTGCCCTCTCTGTATTTCTAGTCGCTCACTTAGTAATTTGGTCGCACGGTTAGAATTTTAATATCTGAAATGCCCACTTTTTGAAAGCTCGTTCTGAATTTTATTATTATCAGAAAAAAATGCTCAATTTAGTGTTTTTTTTCGCTTATTTCAAGTATTTCAGCTGTTCATGGCCATTCGCTTAATTCGTTTTTTATTCGATCGTTTTATAATTCCCCTTTACTAATTAAGTTCATGGAAGCCTTCAATGATGAGATTTCTGCTCTCATTTCTCGGTGCCCAGCTTTTATTATCAACATTTCAGTGCTCAGGGTTGTTTTGATAGTTTCAGTAATGTCGATTAGCAAGTAGCTGCGTAGATCACAGTATTCTTGTTCACGCGAATGACGAAGATCTATAACAGAGTCACGTGACTGTTGTTTCTTGTTTCTACTAGTTACGTTTTCAGATTGTTATTTAATTCTGGTAACAATATCAATATCTACTAGAGCTCTCTAACAGCAGTACATAGCGATGTACTCTAGAGAGTACATCGCTATGTACTGCTGTTTTCACTTCCAACCAATAAAGTTAGTTCGTTGCCGATCACCGTCGTTTTATTATCAGGTTATGGCCCAGACACTTTTTTTAAAGTTTAAAGTCAGTGTTTTTCGATTATTCCGCGATTAAAATTTCGACAAACTATAGTGCTAACGTTCCCAAACTGAGAGGACGCGAGAACTATGACGATTGGTGTTTTGCGGCTCAAAATGTCCTGGTGTTAGAGGGCATGGCGGATAACATCAAGAAACAGTTAGCGGCATCGGCGTCTGCGGGCGATATTGAGAGTGATGCAAAAGCCAAGGCAAAATTGATTTTAGCAATCGACCCATCAATATATGTCCACATCAAGCAGGCAGTTACAACATTTGATTCGTGGTCTACACTTAAAAATATGTATGATGATTCCGGTTATACAAGGAAGATCAGTCTGCTGAAAAATGGCATCAACATTCGGCTAGAAAACTGCGAATCAATGGCACAGTATGTTACCCAAATTGTGGAAACGGGCCAGGGACTTCAAGGAACAGGATTCAAAATAACAGATGAGTGGATTGGAGCATTAATGTTGGCGGGGCTACCAGAGAAATTTGCGCCTATGATAATGGCTTTCGAGCACTCCCGAATTGAGGTTAGTTCAGATATCATAAAAACCAAGTTGATGGACATGTGTACGGACGTTGTTCATGTTGGTACTACATCCGGTTCAGATAGTGCATTTGTTGCGAAAGGAGCGCATCGATTTAAGAATGGCAACACTAATGGCGGCCATTTTGGCAGACATCAGTAAAGCCAACCTCAAAATCTGAGAAAGCTATACAGTGTTATAGGTGTAGACAAATGCGCCATTTGTCTAGAAGTAGAGGAACATTTCGGTATTGTTGCGAAAACAGTGCTGGCTTTAAGCATGTGCCGGTCGACTATGTTAGTCATATTTTCACGTAATGTTAAGATAAGTTGACGACCGTCACAGTTAAGGTATATTTATATTCATCACGCACTATGTCTTATGCACGTCATTAATAACATGTACCAACCTAGTATATAAGCTGGGATTCCCTATAATAAATTAGTCTAGTATAGTCTGGTATTTGCGCGCATCTCAAGCTTTTACTTTACTCCCGAAGATGTCGCTCTCCTTATAATTGCCTCTGGCAAAGTGGTGACCCGACTTTTGAACATCAGCAACCTTCGGTAATAGCAGCATGGACCCATCCGCGAAGAAAACTCCGTGTGCTGCCACCTTAGAAGTGCAAGCAAGAAGCACTTCGTCCAAGATCGCCGAGCCCCGACTTCGGCAACCAAGACGACATCAAGCAAGCCATGACCGGACTAGATTTGAAAACGGACCAGAAGCCAAATAATTTCAACTGAAGATTTCCCGCATCGAACTCAAGATACCGCAAGAATAATGAACCGATAGTCAGCCGACTGCTGATTTATCAAAATGGCGCTCGCACCAGCAGAAACGAACGCGTCGGCAAATTCATTCACAGCAAGCAGCTTTTTCAAGTTCAAGTCATAGGAAGCCGTTCCAGCCCCCAGAAGAGTATTAAAACATCAGCGATATACCTAATTCAAAGAATATTGAAATCATCCAGGAAGAACATCGCACGAAGAATAATCAAATCACTGAAGAGAGGGAGAGAGAGATAATATATATATAAACGATTGGTGTACAAGATGTGCCCTATGTTGCCAAATCCTAAGGTTTTTAGGCACACAAATTTCACCAATCGACAACTTAATATTCACTCAAGAGTGAAGAGCACGCACGTACACATGACGTACGAGATCATTGACTGCCTACAGCCAAGGTTACAGATTTAATGCTGACGCTGATTCAGCACAATCATCCTTGTGTAGGTACGGTCGCAATTATAAACAAACAGTGATTACAACTTCAACGACGTGCGATTTAAATTGACTCATCGATTCCTGAAAAACATGGGCGGCTGCAGCATCAGACGACTCTCCTGCGGATCTTTTCCAGTTATAGGTTAGGTTAGTTTACTAACCGCGAAGCCCCATTGTTTTTATGTTTTCCAGTTTTTAGTTTATTTTATGTAGTGTGCGGCCAGATACAAGGCTCGCCTGTAGGTAAATATTAAGTAATTCTTTAAACTTACGTAGAATTCACATAACCGTAGTTCCTTATTTTTCTAATTCGTGTAAGATTAACTTTAGATTAAGTTGAAGTATGCGCTGTTGCTGTCTAGTTTTGTTTAACATTAACTTTCCTTATATATAAAAATAGATGATGAATAGATGACAGTGCCATGTACCTAAGTAGGTAAAATATCTATCTAGGGCTATCCGTTTTTGGAATGCACTACCCAGCGACATCAGGGATAGTCAATCTCTCCATATTTAAGAATCGTCTGAAGTAGTATTATTTATCCCTTTCTTAATCTTTGTAGGTATAATATTATATATTAAAGTCTTCACAAAATATAAGGCCCGTTTTGACAGTTCACGCCCATGAAGTTTTAGCCCCTAATGCATACGTAATAAAAGCCAACTGTTGCGTACAAGTTGCATCTAGGAAAACCGCTTCTATTACCTATTACCTACGGTTAAAACTTAATGGGCGTGAACTGTCATAACGGGCCTTTTATTTTGTGAATGGTGTATGTTTATTTAATATATATATTTATAATACTATATTATGTAGATTTTCGTATGTAGTAGGTAAATCCAGTATTAGTAAAAACATTTCATTTATCTTTTTATTATTTTATTTCACACAAGGACATAGGCATCCAGTTTCTGAATTTTAAATGTATTCTCTCCATCCTGGGTTTGCTGGAAGAAATCTCTTTTTAGAGATAAGCTTGCCTTTATAAACTCCTTTTCTGTATCGTTTTGTGATTTGATTTGCTATGTGCAATAAATACTATAATATACAGATATACTCAAAAATATTTTGTTCCCTGTTTAATTTTATTCTGTTTTATTCATTTCATACAGATCTGCACGTGAAACCTACGGAGATGATGCTCTAGGATTTGTCCAAGTCCAGAGGTCAGGACATGTTTGTACCGTAAAAGCAAAAATAACGCCTGAACATAGAATAAAAAGTAAAGCGTATTGGTGCACATTTACATGTAATGAAAAAGAGGAGACGGTTTTGAACGTGGATTGCCATGACTGTGCGGCTCAAAAGGAGGTTGCAAACATAGCGTAGCGTTCTTGATGTGGCTCTATAGACGCAGCGAGGAGCCATCTCCCACTGAAAAAAAATGTTACTGGGCCAAACCAAAGCTGGCTACTATAGGTACTACTACGAAATTTATAAAAGCTTAAGATTTGGTTCCCGGCTCAGTTACTCTTGAAGATAAAAACACTGTTAACACTAATGGAGACCAGTTTTTTCTAGCGGTTGTGCAAAGTCTAAAGGAAAATTCTATAAGAAATCAATTATCAGTATATCTCAGCCAGAACGCGTTGAAACAATTGTCTTTGCATAACCTCGTTCATCAATACAAAAAAGAAGGCAATAATATTAGTAGCGCTGATGATTTTATTGATTATGGCTGTGCTAAAATCACCATAGAAGAATGTCACAAAGTAGAAGAAGCAACAGTTGGACAAGCTAGTGCACCTTTATGGCATGAGTTACGGTATTGTAGAATAACCGCGTCTAAAGTTTACGAGGCTGCACGTTGTAAGACTCCCGATGGTGCTTTGATTGAACAAATATTTGGTGCCTCTTTACCGGAGACTCTGGCTATGAAAAGAGGCAAACGATTGTAATCCGTGTCAGAGCAGAAGTAGCCAAAACAAGGAAAATAGTTATTCAAAATGGTGGTTTCTTTTTAAAGCCCGATTGGCCTCATTTTGGTGCTTCTCCAGATGGATTGACCAGTGAGTACGTAGTAGAAATAAAATGTCCCTCGACAAAGAAAGGAAAGGAAAGTTTCGTAAAAAATAACGTTATTGGCAACAAATCAAAAGCTCAAATTCAGCTGCAAATGTTTTTTTGCAACAAATTGAAGGGATTGTTTTGTGTAGCTGATGAAAATTTTGAAATCAATAAGAAAGTAGAAATACTAGAAGAAGATTATGATAAAAACTATTGTACTGATGTTTTAGAGAAGTCCACGCTTTTTTGGAAAACATCAGTGTTTCCGAAACTGGTTGAAACTTAAGATTAAGTTCAATTTTTTTTTAATACGTGTAATATGACATATTGTATATTTGATAACGCAATGTTATCGAAATAAAATTATATAAGAGAAATTTGTTACAATATTATCCAAAAAACGAATGTATGAAATGTCGACACATGCGTGAGGTCCGATGTTTGTAAAACTTCTTCTGCTGTAGATTTTGAGTTGGAACTCACACTAGGCGGCCTCAGAACTGTGCAGCCACGCTGTTCCAGCAAATGGGAAATATTTTTAAAACCCCTGTCAGCTAACACAATACTTCCTTGTTGCACTTTGATAGAAATCCGCTGTTTTCAAAAATTGTTGAGTCTGAGGTCCTCCATCCATATCGTTCTGAGATGATTATTAATTTATTAAACCATCAGGTGTGATTAAAATCAAGTACTTGATGGTATTGCAGCTTTTATATTGTGACCACGTGAGCGCTTGGTACAAAGCGTTGCTAGGTTTCTCGAATTGAATTTCGAAACAATAGATTATTGAAATTGATTTAGAATAGCGCTTCCAAAAAGCTATCGGCAAGTTTTCCCTGACATCATCTGCTGATCATATAATAAGCTGATTCAGGCATAGAGCAACATTTGAGAGAGTGTTTTTTAAATATTTAGTCCCAGAACTCTCAGAAAGTCCAAAATGTATTGCAAGCATTGAGTTAGGTTCATGCCATCGGATTTTTCGTAAAGTCACTAGGATTTCGATAGATGACATTCCCGTGGAGTTTTGTAAATGTTTAATACAAAAGTATGAGTGGTCAGGAATGTCTATCAGTAATTTTGGATCTCGAGAGATAGCCATTACAGCACCCTTTTGCATATGTGCATTGAAGACATTTGTGTTCATCGTTTTTGTTATTTCCAAATCATTCGATTCGTTATCACTAGCATTCACACCAAAATAATGAGTAATATCACTTGAGTTTGACCTGCTGATCGTGAAGCTAACGTTTTGGTCACAACTTTGAGGGATTTATTTTTCTCTCACTTTGCTTTGTTTCCATTTCATTGGCGTATTATTAGATTTAGTTTTCATTTTTGGTTTAATATTAACCTGTACTGCGTGTGTTTTTTGACCAGCTACATTGTTTTTTTATAATAGGTCTATTTCTTCAGGTATGTTAAGGGGATCACTGTTTTGAATGATATTCGAGTCTTTATTCTCACACTCTATCACTTCAATCGAATGCAACAACAGGTCTTCGTGTCCAATATCCTTACTTAAAACTCTTTAAAATATTCTATATCTTGTCTTTTTTTAAATCCGGGCCTTCAATTTTCTTTATTTGAGGCTTTTGACATTCAAACTTATGAGGCAAAATTCCCTTCTTTAGTTTAAGCTTTCCTCCAATTACGTAATTTTCCATATCTTCTTCCACGTGAAATATAAAAATATAAGTATATTAAATTTATTTGCTTCTAACAATACAAAAATAAATGCACCGCTGTTATATAAATGATTAAAATAATTATTATTCACTCTTTGCTCTTTACCCGAGTAGGTACGTCCCTCTGTCATTGTTTTGAGACTGAATAACTTAAGCATTTAAAAACCCCCGCATAAAACCAGACTTCCAGTTTCATCACTAGGACTCATTTTCGGGTGTTAATAAAAGGTCTTATCACAACGAATCGAATGAGCCTAAACTCGATGGGTATACTAGTAAGCATCCCAGAGTTCCAGCTCCCACCTTCGAGCTTCGCACTCCATCCTCAGGCCAGCTCGATAGTACCATATTCTCAAAGGTCTTGTCACTACGAGTCTAATGAGCCCAAACTCGTTGGGTTTACTAGTATGCATCACAGGGTTCCAGCTCCCACCTTCGAACTTCGCACTCCATCATCAGATCAGCTCAATAGTACCATATTCGCAAAGGTCTTGTCACTATGAGTCGAATGAGCCTAATCCAAAATAAATCCAATTGTCAAAACCGTTTCGAGTTTGTGACCAGGGAATCTTCAGGTCAGGATTATGTGACTTTATCAACGATAATACCGATGATAAATTGCATCACGTCACAATTGAAGACATTTCAGTCACAGATAGACTGCATGACTCAGTTGCAAACTAAATTGTTGACCGAATTAAAAAAGAGGTTTGGCCAGATAGAAATGAATACATTCGCAGCGCTGGGGCCGATCTTGGACCCACGCTTTAAAAATCTACATTTTCAGGATCCAAGTGCTTGTGGCTATACAAAAATAGATTTTTTTTTTTGGCTGCACCACAAAGAGCTAGCAGTTGGCGAAAAGCGACGACGTGCTAACTCCAAGGCTGATGAGGTATCAATATATTTGAGTAGTCCTGTTTTCTCTTTAAAATCCAATCCATTGGAAGAATGGGAAGATAAGAAACAAGTTTTCCCATCACTATATAGACAGGCGAGAATGTATTCGCATAAAGTTGGTACTTTGCAAGAGGTTGTTTTCTAAAGCTGGCGCGACAGTGACTTCTACCAGGAATCAATTAACGGGGAAACATCTACCTAGAGAAATTATTATTTTTAGGGAGCGCATCCAACAATGACTTTTTTTCTTAATATTTTTTGTATTTTTATTAAAATAAAATACATACCATGCACTTACTGCTGGTTTTTATTTGCCTCTAGTTCCTACGAAAAAACTGACCGATACAAGTAGGTATCGATACCTCATGACCGATACGGTATCGAGTAAAATTATCGATACCTAAATGGTATCGTTTCATCCCTGGTTGCTCTGTCGTACTCGTACGCCACGCATAACTCTTTAAGTAGGGATAGGTGTGCGTTCAACTGTTCATAAGAGCGAAATTCGCGGAAACGATCACGTGGTTTTTTCGGCTATCATCGGTTACGTATTCGGTTCTACAGGATTAAGATGAGCGAGAAAGAGGTATAACCCGGTCAAATAGAAATGGGGTCTGGTGGGCGTGGCACGACTACTTCCCTCTTGCTCATATTATATCGCTGTCTATACTCACACGTACCGGTACGGACAGCATAGACATTAAACTAATTTATTGTAAAATACTGACTTGAAAATCGCAATGCGGTCGAGCCCTTATTCAAATTTAACACTACGGACCAAAGATAATATAATCGGACCGCACCGACAACAATGATCTGTTGTTCTGTGGTCTGTAGCGTCTTGTCCGCCATGACACTCCACTTTACTCACTCACTTCACGTTTCGTCTTGCGACTCGAGTGTGCTAACGTTTTGCGATTTGTTTTTGTGCCCTTACGATTATTATTGTTGAGTTTTGTTATTGTTACGTTTGTTTTTCTTGATTCTTGTTATCATAGTGTAGTAATATTGCGCTATGCCTAATAAGCGTGGAAAAAAGCTAAAAAGCGATGCACGAAGGATTGTGTAAAACGTCATTCAATATTTTGAAGAGGAAAAAAAATCTAAGCGTTATCACCCATATGAGTACGCTCATGCACGAGCTCAAATGGCTACGGGGCTCGGAAAGATGACAATAACGAGAATAAAACAAGAAGGTAAGCACTGGTTGTATTTTGGGGTTGGTTTTGTTTTTATATCGTTCCGGATGAATTTGATTAAAATGAGGTGTTTAATGGATAGATAGCAGTCACTTTTCATACCAAAGTGCTTTTCTTTTTGCGCGGAAATGCATAGGTTTTCTGGAAATCCAAAATAAAAATTGCGAAATTTTGGTGAACGAAACGTATTTTGCTACGAAAATCGGCAAAACGAAACGTCAAAAGTACCATTCACAGACAAAATTATCGTTTATTCCCATTTGTTCTCAACCCGGTGTCCCCATAGGGACATATTGGACAAAAAAATCCCATTTGTCCCCAATGGTGACAATCGAAACTTTTTAAACCCCAGTAGTTCCGTTGGATGCAGTTCATTGCGTGTTGTCGTACTCAGTGTTAAAACTGTCATAATATCTTGGAAACTACTCATCCTAGACCACTGGTTTGTATGGAGATGTGACAGCTCTTGATGAGATCTTCATTTTGGATGACAGCTGTCAAACTTAAAACTGTCATATCTCGGAAACTACTCATCCTAGACCACTGGTTTGTATGGAGATGTGACAGCTCTTGATGAGATCTTCATTTTGGATGACAGCTGTCAAACTTAAAACTGTCATATCTCGGAAACTACTCATCCTAGACCACTGGTTTGTATGGAGATGTGACAGCTCTTGATGAGATCTTCATGTTGGATGACAGCTGTCAAACTTAAAATTGTCACTAAAAACTTGTATGCAAGCTGCAAGTTGAACAAAATCGTGTTTCCAATTCAAATTACTTGCACACAAGTGTGACGTCATACATGCATGCAAGACTTGCATAATGGAGTCGCGCCTTTAGACACCATTTGAATGGGCCAGTGACTGCCATCGAGCTATTTATTATTTTGGTTCAAATAGGAAACAATGGTATTTTTATACCTTTTTTATTGCAGGTCAACATGCTGCTGAGCAAGGTGGAGAAATTAAAACGCCATCCAAAGGCCAAAAAGGTTTATTTAACACAAGGGTGCATGTGGACAACTTTATGCGAACGGCGATTAGAGGTATTATAACATCTATTTACGATGTACGCAAGGAAGTTCCCACACTAAAGAAAGTACTGGCTTCTGCCCGTCAAGACCTAAACTTTCAGGGATCGCGCAACACTCTGAGAAAAATCATGGTAAACGACTTGGGCTTTCAATTTAAAAAATGTCGACAAAATCGAAAGGCTTTAACCCATTACAGCATAACGTCCGATAAATCGGACGCAAGTAAATTCATGATTTGGCAAAGTAAAATAATAATATTTGCTTATAATTGGTTTTTGAACGTAACTTGAACATATTTTTGTTATGTTGGCAGCATTGCGTTGAGTGAATGAATGAACAGATGCTCGTCATTTGGCTTTTTCAAAAATGGCGGCTGAAAGTCGGACTATTAGGAAAAAATGGTGAGCAATATTTAGATTTACTTGTATTATATTACAGATAGAAGAAATAAAACTTATTCTGCTTGTTGCAATATTATCAAACTACATAAAAAATACTTTTTTTCTATAGGCCCATTGTTACTTTGCTTCTTGTGAGTGTGATTTTGATACCGTCCGATATATCGAACGCTATGCATGGCGGACCCTAAGGTGTGGTTTTCTTTTTGTTTTTTTTCAGCTTGAAGGTGCATGAAATTTTATCAGCTTTGGAATGCGAAGATGCTTGTGAGGCTGATGAAAACCTTATTTATGTTGAGCCACCTATTGAACGCAGTGGACAGGCTACGGATGAAGACAGTGACGCATCTGATGATGAACATGGTGCCAACCTAAACCATTTGGGCCGCACATTGCTTCAAAGTAGATGTGAGTTGCAACGTTTGCGACCAACGAGAGATGGTTCGTCGAATCTTCCATCATCAAGTGCTGAGCCATTACGGTTGCCTTCCTCAACAAGTGAAGAAAGTGACGGTGAAGATAATAAGCCCCTTTCTCATCTACAAACGCGCAAAAACCCGCCTAAAAAGTCACAAGCTAAGAAGAAAAGGACGACATTATGGAAAAAACAGTTACCCGACTTTACATGCCCAGATTTTACAGCACAACCAACTTCAGAAGAAAGTCGAAATTGCAATGACCCCTTGGATTATTTCAAGCTCTTTTTCCACAAAGAGTTAGTGAAACACATTGTAGACCAAACAAATCTGTACGCAGGTCAGAAAAATAAATCTTTGATGGTTACAGAAGACGAAATTTACGTTATTTTGGGTGCGATGATGCTGTCGGGCTACGCCAAGTTACCAAACAAAAGGCTGTATTTCTCTCGAGACAACGATGTGCCGAAGATTCTCGCAGATAGCATTAGATGTAACAGATTTGAGGCAATACTCCAACATTTACATTTGAATGACAACATAAAGCTATCAGCATCTTCTGACAGACTGTTCAAGTTGCGTCCGCTGCTAGATAGCCTAGGTAAGAGTTTTCAAAAACACTATGGTTTAGACGAGCATTACAGCGTCGATGAAAGTATGATACCATACTACGGCAAACATTACGCCAAACAGTTTATAAGGGGAAAGCCAATTAGATTTGGCTTCAAAAACTGGGCTATGTGCGCCAGTACTGGCTATATGGTAGCATTCAATCTGTATACCGGAAAATCCACGGAAAAACAAGATTTTGGATTAGGCGGAAGTGTGGTTCTCAACCTAACAGAGCTCGCAAAGTTGCCTGCCCAAAATGGCGTAAAGATATACTTTGACAACTTTTTTACATCGTTGTCGTTGCTGAGGCATTTGAGGCAGTTGGGCTACTGTGCGACTGGCACAATACGGGCCAACCGTGTTGAAAAATGCCCGCTAAAAGATGTCAACCAGTTCAAGCGAGAAGAACGAGGCTACAGTGAATACCGCATGTCAGAGGATGTATTTGTGTGTCGCTGGAACGACAATAACGCTGTCACGGTGGCCCCCAACTTCGAAAACTGGGAGCTGGCATCAGCCACTCGCTGGTCTCATGAAAAAAAGGCAAAAGTTCCGATTCCCCAGCCGTCCCTGATTGCAAGCTACAATAAGCACATGGGTGGGGTGGACAAGTGTGATCAAGCTGTTGCAAACCTTCGTACAAGAATGCGAATTAGAAAATGGTGGTGGCCAATATTCGCCTACTTTCTCGATGTATCCATTGTGAACGGTTGGCTACTTGCCAGAAAAAATGGTTCCAGTAAAGAGACGGAATCTCTCTTTGCATTCCGAAGGTATATGGCTCGAAGCTTGCTTGTCACACATGGAACTCCACCCCATCAAGGACAAAAGCCAGCCAAACCTTTGACCATCACTCGGTATGATGGCAAAGACCACTGGATTATTCCCATAAGCACAGAACGTCGCTGTGCAAGTAAATGCGGAGGAAAGGCAAAATTTATATGCCTGAAATGTGACGTAGGCCTTCACCCGAAGTGTTTTAGGGACTACCATGTGATTGGCTTATCATCATAACTCATTAGTGTATATATACTATGTTTTACTCATTAGTATATATTATGTTTTTCTAATAAACCCTGCTAAAAAATCACCTGTTTTCTATCGTCCACATAGTCTACCCTGAAGTAATGTTTATGGTCCGCTATGCATAACGTCCGATATATCGGACGGACCCTAAAATCTTTTCTATTATTAAATTGTCCATATTTGGGATACAATGTCTTATAATGGACCCCAACTGACCAATATATTACATAAAAACGGTATTTACTTTAATAACAAACTTTATGCTGTAATGGGTTAATAGAACGCAGCAATATCGTGACATGGAGGATAAAATACCTCAGGAAAATTCGAGCAAATGACGCTTTGGGTGCTGACAAAAGGCCTGTCATATACACTGATGAAACATGGATTCACTCACACTATACTGTGTCCAAGTGTTGGCAGTCAGTTACGGATAAGGGTGTCAGAAAAAATGACAGCCCTGGCCAAAGATGGATTATCGTCCACGCCGGTTCAGAAAAAGGGTTTGTGCCAGGAGCTGACCTTCTATTCAAGGCCAAGACCAAAACCGGTGATTACCATGATCAAATGGATGGCAACAATTTTTTAAAATATATTGAGGAAAAGCTTATCCCAAACATCCCACAAAAAAGTATTGTGGTAATGGACAACGCACCCTATCACAGTATGCAAACCAACAAAGCACCATCATCTGCCACCCGGAAGGCAGATATTAAAGAATGGCTCCGTGAACATGGAATAGAATTCGACGACTCACTAACCAAGCCGGAATTGCTTGAGATTGTAAAAAAAAATAAACCTGAAAAAACTTATATAATTGATGAGTTATTTGCAAAGCACGGACATGAGGTTTTGAGGATTCCTCCATACAATTGTGACTTGAACCCAATAGAATATGTGTGGAACCTCATAAAGCAGAGGGTGGCGGAAAAAAATGTGGACCAGCTTGAATCAAGGATTGAAGGAATGACAAGAGATGCAATTGCCTCAATAACAGAAAATGATTGGGCCAAGGAAGTAAATCACGTAAAACGCCTGGAACAGAAATACTGGGACAGGGATGTGGGGTGTGAAAAGGAAATCGAAGATCTTATAATAAACCTTGGTGTAGAGAGTGACACAGACGATGAAGATGATGGAGAATCTTCTGAAGGAGATATCTCTGGTATCGATGAAATAGACGAAGAAGAAGCTGGACCTTCAACAGCATAATTATTTTTACATATATTAATAAATAATAATAAATAAAACTGTATTTTTTGTGCTGACCATACGAGCGTTCTGGACCCCACCCACCAGACCCCATCTCTATTTGACCAATTTTTACATATTTTAATATATAATAATAAATAAAACTGTATTTTTTATGCTGACCATACGAGCGTTTTGGGCCCCGCCCACCAGACCCCATCTCTATTTGACCGGGTTGTATGTCTTTGTGATAATATAATAGGCATAGTGTTTACAAAAGTTTGCATAATGATTTGAATCTAATGGCATTGTTATAAGATCCAAAAGCAATAAAAATATAAAAGTTCTATGCGATATAACGTTCATAATAATGTATGAAGCAGCTATGGAGGCCTGAGTTCGCTGCCAAGGCAAAATAATCAAGGGATAAAGCGGGTAATAAAAAGTGGTCTCTTGGTAAAGTGTCATAGTTCAAATGGTAAAATTAAAATGCAACTGTTGAAATTTATTTTTTATATATTTGAGTAGTGAGAAGGATATTTTTCGCGTGATTGAAGGTCACGCACAGCCACTACGCACCAAAAACCTTATCAGAGAGCCTAATTCCAAAAATGCACACATATTGCATGGAAAGAGTCGAGATAGAAGTGGAAGCAGCTTCTGCAGTTTGCCTGACCACAGATGGGTGGACCTCTATCAATAATGATAGTTTCTTGGCTAGCGACAACGCAGCCATCATAACGGCTGCTATACTAGGGTCGGCGGACTAAAGAACATAAGTCAAAAAAATCACTTTTTGTTTTTCTATACCAAACCGACCCTAATTTTTCGATACGTCGACTGAATAAAGCACATAAGTCGGATACGTTTCGTTCGTACCGATACAAAGTGCTGCACCATTTCAACATGATGATATTGAACAATCTTGCGACGTTATAAAGAACATAAGAAACTGACTTATGTGAAAAGGACTCTGATAGGTTTGAGTGAGGTGTTACTGACTTAAGTCGTTTGGAACGTGAAGTGTTGCGTGTTATCGGATTTTTTTTGACACTATGAGGGTAGGTACTTGATTTGAGTTTGGTAATTTATTGTGGGAATCTAAAGTGGAAGGTAAGTGAAATATTTTGGAGTATAGTGTATCTAAGCAGGTTAGTAGTGCTTTTGTTAATCGTAAGGAAAGGTTGTCTGTGAAGTTTATAAAATACATGTTATTTTCAACTACACAAATGGATTGTCAAAGAGGAAAGAAACTAGTCGAACTGGCATTGCAAAGAGAGACTAATAAAGAAGGTATGCTCAGTTTTATTACTGCAATCAGTTTTTTATTGAAAGTATTTTTTTACAACTTTTTATATAATATTTGCGATTATTTTTAGGGGAAGAATCTGATGATCCAACCAGTCAACTAAGGGTGGAACCGGAGGTTTTATCGATAACATCGGTTTGTACAGATGTACATATTGAAGAACAGGCTAGATCGATAGTGGAACCTGAACCTCTTCCATCTACCTCGTCAGGTTTTTCTTCACAAGCATTTGTACCACAATATCAACTTGATTTTTCGAGTGATGATTCTGTGCAAGATCCTCATTATCTACCAGCAAGCGAAAGAGAAGCGACCGTTTCCTCCAGCTCGGAAGATGAAGCGACTAATGATGGCTCTTCCGAGCCAGCACCACCTATCAGCAACACAGTGTCACCAAAAAAAGTATTCGTGTTATAAAAAAAGAAAAAAAAACGAAACTTATGTTTGTCCTATAAAACATTGAAGGGAAAAGTGATCGCCGGTAAAGTATTGAAAGAACTTGGACAATGTGGAATGAAATGTAAGGAGCGAATACCTTTGAGTGAAAGAGAAGCATTGTTTAGGGAATATTGGCAAATGGGCTCATACGAAAAAAGATCTGCGTACATGGCCTCCTTAATGGAGATTGAAGATAAAGCCACTCAGAGACCACGTACCAAAGACCCTGACAGTCAAAAATTTCGAATGAAAACATACAAATATTATTTTGTTATTCATGGAAAACGAGAGGCTGTATGTAGGGGATGTTTATTAAAAACATTAGACGAGAGTGATAACTTCATAAAAACAGTGGCAATGAAAAAACTATCTTCAATAGCAGGTACTCAGACTCAAGATAACCGTGGTAAAAGTGAACCGAAACACAAAATTCCTGAAGAAAAAAGACAAGAAATTAGAGATCATATTTTGTCTTTTCCATCATATGAAAGTCACTATACCAGGAAGAGTACATCTAAAAAATATTTACCTACTCATTTAACTATAAACAAAATGTACGAACTATTTTGTGAAAATCGGTTAAATCCACCTTCGATAAAAATTTCACAAATTAGGATTGTCTTTTAAAAAGCCTCGCGTTGACACATGTTACACTTGCGATAAATTCAAAATGCAAATCCAGCTTTGTCAAGATGAGCAAAACACAAATGAACTGAAATCACAACACGAGCATCATCAAACTACAGCAGATCAAGCTTATCAACAAAAGAGCAGTGATACAGTAAAGTATAAAGATGATGATACTGTTCAAGTGTACACATTTGATTTACAGCAATGTTTACCTACTCCAGCACTGACCTCTTCAGTGGCCTTTTACAAACGTCAGTTATGGACGTTCAATTTAACTGTTCACAATAATAAAACAGGAAAAGCAGTATGCTACGTCTGGTATGAAACAGTAGCAGCTCGTGGAGCAAACCAGATAGCTTCCTGTCTCTTCAAGCATCTTGAAATGAATCTACCTGTCAACACTAAACAAGTTATATTTTACTCAGATACTTGTGGAGGACAAAACAGGAACTCTCATGTAAGTGCAATGTTCACCTGGGCATTACAAAAGTTGGACTTGGAAATAATTGACCAAAGGTTCATGGTACCTTGCCATAGTCATTTGGAAGCAGATATAGATCATGGCATCATAGAAAAAAAGAAGAAGAAAACAGAATTACTGATTTATCATCCACACGACTGGATTCAACTGATACGGTCAAGCAGTAAAAAGTTCCAAGTTATCGAAATGCAAAACACCGACTTTTTGGAATTTTCCTCATTGCTGAAGGGTTCTTTGGTGTTAAGGAATAAGGACGCAGATGGAAAACAGTTTAGATGGTTAGATAAGAGATGGCTGCGCTATGATAAAGATTTCGGAGTAATATCGTACAAAGATACTTTGGACAAAGAAACACCATTTCACAAATTAAATTTAAAGCGCAGAGGCTGTGTGATACCTGATAATATTGAGGTCATATCATTAATACCTTTACCCATTTCCAAGGAAAAAAAGAATGATTTGATTTCCTTGTTAACTTTAATACCTGATGTTTTTCATAGATTTTATTTAGATTTACCTACAAAAGATGGTGTGCCAAATACTGACCCAGATATTATAGATAGCGAAGAGGAATAAAAACCGGATATACTTATACCTATAATATTTCTTTCAAAGATTTTAAGTTAGATAGTGTAGTTTATTTAGTAGAAAGGGTCCAAGTACCTACAATGTACTCAACAACATAAGTCTTAGGTTTTTAATTTTATTAGTGTTCTTTATAACATAAGTCAATAAAATAGCTGTTTCTTTAATGTTACGTAAATACTAATTGATGTGCATGTTAATGTTTATTATAAGCTCTTGAATTAATAAATAAACTTTTAATAATGCGTATTTAATTATTTTATAAACTTTTTTTTCACTTCCTGAAAACTTCGTATTTTTGACTTATGTGCTTTAGTCTGCCGACCTATATATCTAGTATATAGCAGAGAGGCTAATTCCATGTTTTGCACACTCATTAAATCTTCGTGTGCAAAAAGCATTGGCCCATATTTCCCCCACAATGGTGAATGTAAAGTGGATTGTGGAATACTTCAAAAGAAGCCCACCCACCCAAAACAAGCAGAAAGAGCTTGAAGTTAAAACAGGAATGTCCGACACGCTGGAACTCGTCCTACGAAATATTGCAGCATCTAATTAAAACGCAAGACGCCGTAATCACCGCTATTGCATTACGTAGTGCGCTTATAATAAGCACCGCAAAATGGACAATCATAGAAAATGCAGTGAAGATTTCAAAAGTATTTTACGACATAACGGTGGAAATCTTCACTGAAATAAAACGTAACTCTATCAAAAGTCATCCCGCTGTGCCATATTTTATTTAAAAGTGTAAAAGCCAATACCGACCTCCCACCACAGCTACAACAGATGCTAGCAACTCTGAAATTTTAAACAGAAACGCGTTTTTCCTCCTGCGATAGACATGTTTTAAACTCGGAAGCCACAATTTTAGATCCCAGATTTTAAAACAAAGCTTTCATAGACCAAGCTAGCTATGAAAAAGCCATTGGACTTTTAATACTAAAATAAAAAATCCTGCGTGATTGCAGAATAATTGTACATATTTGTTCATTTAAACATTGTACATTCTCAGCTTTAAATACGCCAACCTTAAAAAGTTTTGATCGAACAATTAAATAGCTTTTTCCGGTTGCAGGTCCTAAGCCTGTAAAAATGAAATATGAAGGATATTTAAGAGTATAAAATATGTAATGTTATAATGTGATGATATATCCCCTTAAGTCGGAATCGGGTGTAGGACCTACATGGCTAGTTAACTTCACTCTTAAATAAATTGAAACTTGGTGACATTTCAACCAACCCACGGCGCCAAAAGGTAGCACTAGGTGCTGAAATTATATCTCACGATGATGTATTGAGAAAGAAGAAACAAGAACATTACGAGAAAGAAGAGAAGAAAAATGAACAGAAGAGGATGCAGAAAGAAAAAGAAACAAAAAAGTAGAAAAGAATAAAGTAGAAAAGAAAAAGTAGAAAAGAAAAAGTAGAGAAGAAACCAGTAGAAAAGACAAAAGTACTAAAGAAAGAGAAGAAAAGAAAAAAGTGGAAAAGAAACAAACCGAAGATATGATGACGAATATGATATACTATGAGAACCCCAAACCAGGATCATCAAGACTCTGCACATTTGGATTAAGACGCAGTTCTACAACGAGTATTTCGGGCTCAATCAGTAGCCACAGTCACAGTCACACATTCGTACATAGTTGTCGTACAATCTGATAGAACATTTTCAGATGATAATGAAAATAATAAAGAACAAAGCACAGAGCATTCTTCACTGAGAGAAGAATCTAATATTAAAACAATCCACGTTATTTCCAGTGTGGTATTCAAAGAAGCCAATTCGGAAAAATACAACAAGGATGCATTTTTCGTAAAAAAAGAAAAAGGAAGTAATATATATGGGAACCCCAAACCAGGACCATCAGGATTCTGCAATGACGGCTCGGAACAAATTCTACAAAAAGAATATACGAGTGTCTCAGGCTCAATCAATAGCCAAAGCCACAGGGATTCGAACATAGTTGACAGGAGTTTCACCATTAAAAAATGGTGACAGAATTGATTGTTTACCTGATGTATACAAAGAAGGCAATCGAATCCCCATTTATCAGGTGGAAGAAAATGTCTTGGAGAGATATTATGAACGACTAAAGTGGAAATACTACGTGGGGCTAATGGAAAATAAATCACGAGCAGCTCCGTTATTCAGTAAGATTTTATAAAACAATTAAGAAACCAAAACTTACGATATCGATTTTTTTGGTCATTGTAAAAACAATAACCAAAAAAGTCGATCGCGACGATGTCCCCGACCTACTAATATTGAAAAAAAACATGATTTAATACCGCACCCTGATTCATTGAACACATTTTTTTTTGTCTTCTGATGAAAATGCGATTTACTTTTAAGACAGTAAAGCATATTATTAGTTTTAGTATTGCTACACAGATTACTTCGTTCCTAACTTAATAGTTTGGGCTGTATTTAATTGCATACTTAAAAAATACTGACTTGCAAACTAAAAAGTAACTGTTCGATTACCTAACCTGAGTTATGCAAAAATGTTTTAGTGTGCAAATCAGTACTTTTTAGGGTTGCAATCACATATTCCCCATTTTTTTCTAAAATTGCTATAACTGTTGTTTTTTCTATAAGTAATTGCTAAAACTCTTAAATGTTTGATATAATTGTAAGTTTTGACTGATTGTATTAATTAATTATAATAAATATTATAATTACTAAGAAACTATTGTTTTATTGAAAGTGATGTCAACGACCCCAAGGTTTCTATGAATTTGCGATGTATGCCGGACTTGCCCGACAAAAGCTTCTTTTTTGGGAAATAAGGCATTCAGAACCTTATTTTTAAGATTTGAGAACACACACTAGGTTGTTAGACGTTCACTCTCACACTATATAGAAATATATTTTGCGTAAACTGTATAATTGTTGGTAAACTCGCCACTAGGCGGACTTACCCGTCATGGAGGCTAAGTCCGTCTATTGAGATGTGTTTAGGTTTATTTTACAGTCAACTATATTTAGTTGACTGTAAAACCTTAATACATTTATTAAGGTGAGGTGGGGTAAGTCTGTCACAGGTGCAAAACAAGCAGTTTCTTATCTCGCTAAGCAAAGCTTCTTTTTCTAGTTTAGTAGGCTGGTAAAACGATACGGATGATAAAATTCACTGTCCAAAACACAGATGTCGCTATTAAATACGCCTAATATGGCAACATTGAAAATGACAAACGCAATCAAGTTCGAACACGCTCTGGGTAAGGTTGCGATTATATATATTTTTGTGAAATAGCTTTGAAACTGGAATTATCTGAACATAAGTAGCATCTCAATAATGTTGGCTTTTATGTAGTTATATCAATCGTTTGTAAAAGAATGAATTTTCGATAATATAACCAATACAAAAACATAACCTAGAAATTGCGAACCGGGGTAAGACTAGCAGTTTGTCCCGGGCAAGACAGACATATGTTAGTCTTTCCCCAAATCAGAAATAGTCAACATTTTCTTAGAGGTTACACTACTAACAAGAGAGGTCATCTTTATTCCAGAAATGCAGGCAGGATGTTTCGAAATTATGTGCGGAAGACTGATAGGGGCGAGGCTGTTATTTTTGCTGATTTCAAAAACTTTTTTCTCCTCCCTCAGTATTTAAAAAAGTATTGCAACTGTCTCATTTTCAATAACGGTGTCGGATGAAGCATCAAAAGGGCTCAAACAGACATTACAGTTAGTTTAGTTCAGATATTAAACTTGAAATAAATTGCGAATGAAACTCGAAAAAAGGTAGAAAAATGACACAAAAATGGCTATCCGCTTAGGTAGAGGTACACTTCAACTGTCTCTGTAGCAATAAGTATACGAGATATTTTGACATAGTAGATATGATATGACAGCTTATATAAATGGTTATTGTTGCCTTTAATTTCACAACGTGTTATAATAGACTTTCTTTAAAAACTTTTCCAAATAAGTTTTTCGTCAAAAACCGTACTTCTCCGCCTCTATTATTGTCTTCGCCACCAATATTCTTCAATACGTCTAATAGGTTGGGAGTCAGGGATTTCAACATCGGGAGGTAGCAACACTGAGTATCTATACTCTTTGGACAGGAACCTACCAGCTGCCATTTTTTTGACAGTTCAGTCTGTGAATCGTCAGAGCCGGCACGTATCCCAGTTTTTGCTGAGGCAGATTTTGGTGCATAGAAATGTAAGTATAAGTGTTTCACTAAAAGCTGTCAGTGCGCCATGTGAGTAGAAGTAAAAGCCGTATTTGGAGTTATAATGCAGCTCAAATTATGCGTTATTTAGAGAGAATTTTACGTTTACTTCTACGTCTTGGTGGCGGAGAAGTAAATATTCGCCAGTTTTTGGTGCTTCTTCGCCACGAATACGAAGAAGCTTAATTATCGTTAAAGGTTAAAATGAACTTATAAATTGATATATTTGTTAGTGGAGTTAATTTATTTTAAACATTTTAGTTAATTTTTAATAAAGGCTTGTTTTAAAAAAAAACTTCTTTTTCTTTATTTTTATTTTTAACTTTTTAGTATTTGTAAATCGAGATTTACCACTACGTAGTTCGTAACGCGTAGTAGCGTGTTTCCGTTCCTATGTTCCTATAATAATAATATATAATAATACCTTGGACACTATTTACACACATTGATCTAGCCCCAAACTAGGATTCCCTGTATCTTGGGTACTAGACAACGATACACATTCCTGCCATCCATCCACCTTCCAGCTCCATCATCAGACCCTGGTTACCATCTAGTATCAAAGTACTCATCAATACGAATCAAACTAGCCCAAACTCGATGGGGTTGCTTCACGGTTGCGTCGTTTAATTATGGAGTTCCTATGGCCACCTTCCAGCTCCATCATCAGACCCTGGTTACCATCTAATATCAAAGTAATCGTCAAGACAAATCAAAACTAGCCTAAACTCGATGGGGTTGCTTCGTTTAATGACGGAGTTCCTATGGCCACCTTCCAGCTCCATCATCAGACCCTGGTTACCATCTAATATCAAAGTACTCGTCAAGACGAATCAAACTAGCCTAAACTCGATGAGGTTGCTTCGTTTCATGACGGAGTTCCAATGGCCACCTTCCAGCTCCATAATCAGACCCTGGTTACCATCTAGTGTCAAAGTACTCGTTAAGACAAATTAAACGAGGCCAAACTCGATGGGGTTGTTCGTTTAATGACGGAGTTCCTATGGCCACCTTTCAGCTCCATCATCAGACCCTGGTTACCATCTAGTGTCAAAGTTCTCGTCAAGACAAATTAAACGAGCCCAAACTCGATGAGGTTGCGTCATTTTATGACGGAGTTCCTATGGCCATCTTCCAGCTCCATCATCAGATCAGCTCTATGTCATAATAATATTGCATTGTCAATCGGAAATGGATCGTGGACCGGGATGTGGATCAAATTTAACTTGCAAGATTTGATTACAGACAGACAGACAGGCAGACAACGGGACAGGTGAAACTAAATAAAAGCTTGTAAAAAAGGCGCTTTAGACGAAAATGAAAAAAGAAATATGGGACTAAAATGGCACCAAAAATACGCTTTAAAGAAGGCATCACAAAGTGAGGTAGGTAACTTAGTTTTTACGTCATATAATATAATGTCCGACGGTCATGTCACACGCAGTAAAAGTACATCAAATATTAATACACATCTTTTCAGCCTATTCCAGTCCACTGATAGACGTGAACACAGAGACGGTCTCAGCTTTAATAATGACTAAACAAACGATAAAAGACTCGATTAAAAACGCACCGCCGAAATCATTACTTACAAATGAATATTTTTCTAGCTCACAATTTTATAGACAATTGCTAACAAAAGGTTGGTGAAGGCATTTATAAACATGTCTTGATAAAATATTGCAAAAAAAAATATTATTTTAATTTTAACTGTCAATGAGTAAACAAAGTGTTCTTTTTCAGATTTAATCTTCTAATTTAATTTTCGACTACTTTTACAATTACGATAAGAGAAATTTTATTTCAATGAGGACCTACCACGGAATCAATCACAAGATCGGAAGTTGTGCATGTATCGATGAAATGTTACTGGCATTTCGTGGCAGATGCCGCTTCAAGATGTATATGCCAAAAAAAACAGCCAAATATGGTATACAAATACAATGTCTTACAGATGCAAGATCGGGATACTTGCTCAATGCCTACATTTATTTGGGAAAGGATACCGATGGGCGCAATTTGTCTGCAGAGTATCAAAGCCTGGAAAAACCAACTCAGGCAGTACTGCGCCTTATACCTCCGATTGAAGGTTCTAATGGAAATGTGACTACTGACAATCGGTACACTTCTACCTAGTCGGTCCTTAAGTTCTGTCACAAGGTTTTTGATAGATAAAACTCAGCAATAAACTTTTTCTTATTCGTATTATACATGATTAAAAAGCTTATTTTATTCGAATCAAATTGCAATACAATACATTTTGTACGATTATCGCAATATGACAAAAAACCTTATAACTTGAGACAATCGCGAACCCAAAACACGCCGCAACTGACAAAAATAACACTTACCACAAATTTAAAAAAAAAACAGTGTTCCACATAACCAACAAGGTTTTTTTTTTATTTATTCTGAAACCTCGATTTTAGACCAAGCTTAACAACTAGCATTTGATTTTCTGTTAGCTTTCAGTTCCAACTGCTCCCAAAGATAACTTTACGTACTTTTTACGTTTTCAGAAAAACGTATAAAAATTATCTTGTGGGCAACAAGTACACTACGTAAAATGTGAATATGAAAATTAGTTTTACCCAGACTTAGTTATCTTATGCTTCAAAATGAAGGTAACGGGTTCAGGGAGGGTTCTGACTAAAATCTCACGTAAGTTTGAAAGGTTTTAAGAGTCATGGAAAAAAGATAAAGTGAATCACGTCCGTATTTTTGGTTGGGTAAAAAAGTGCAAAATCTCTGAAGAAACTAGCATTTGTGTAATATGGCTTTAAGCATTTAAATCCAATAATCGTTCTAATTTATCAGTATTTAATGAGCTATCAAACCATATATAGTATTAAATAAAATAAAACTTGGTATTATTTACTATGCGGCAAAATATTTGTGACAGAACTTAAGGACCGACTAGGTATAGAGCTATTGGAACAAATGAAACAGAAGCAGCTGACAGTTGTTGGTACGTTGCGAAAGAATCAAAGAAAAATCCCCCCAGATTTTTTGCCCGCTCGTAACAGAAAGGTTGGTTCTACTGTATTTCGATTTACTCTAAGTTCGGATCTGCATGCTGATGCAACCACTTTTGTGAGGACGTGCGTGTCTTTTGTACGACCTAAAGTCATTTTTTGGGCAATTGCCGAATAAGGAAATGTATTACGTAGAAAAGGTACAAGAGTATCGGACAAAGTAAATGGAAGATTATGTTCGGCCAAATACTTGTCTTGCTTGGTCTGGGCTAGCATCAGCAGATTTTTTAAATATCATCATTGAATCAATACTGGTATCTATGTGCCATGTCTAAAGTTTAAATGCATTACTAGATGAATTAATAACATTACAATTTCATCATATTAATTTTTCATAACAATTATGAGCAAACGATATGTTTTTTTTTTCAGATTAGACCGCATCGAATTTCGATCACAGAATTTTGATTTTATCATGCAGTTTTTCCAGACACGAAGAGAAACTTCATTCCATGAAATTAAATGCGAGGATTTTTTGTCATCAATGAATCATATGTTTCGTGCCGCTGCTGCCGTAAGCTGTGAGTAATTTGAATAATAAAATGCGTATGTGTAATTTTACTTCGGATATGTACAATTTGGGAACGCAGTTGTGGCAACACTCCTTAATTTCTCTTAAGACCCATTTTTTTAAATCTGGATCTCAAGAAAAATTAAAATCTCGTTGGATCCAGTATGGATCTAGCCACTGGATCTATAGGATAGGGAACAAACGTGTTGTATTATTTCTTTGTTAAGGTTACGCAGCCAGACTTAATACAACACCCACTTTTACGGCAAATAAAATACTGACTTTACTGAAGAATACATGTGCAATGTCACGCCGGAAAATCGGAGGAAAGTCGTCGATAGATCAAGAACAATTATGGAAGAAGATTGGGAGCGTGAAGTACAATTCGACCAATGCACCCAGGAACTGATTGTAAATCTACAATACTGCTCCAGTGAGTCCGAATCAGACTTTAATGATGACGATTTGGGCTGTAATAAGAAAATCCGGCCAAGTGCGAGACGGACTCGCGCACGAAGGGGTCCGTACCACTGTACAGTGGTAGGTATGGTGTAGAGTGAATAGTTTGGATTTTACATAGCAAAATGTCGTTTACAAAGTTATTGGTGCGGCTACTTTCACACTCTATGTAGGTTGATACGCCAAACGGCGCCCCCCCCCTTCCCCCCCAAACCTCGGCCGTCTGCACATTTTCAGCTTGCATTCATTCAAAAGGTAAGAAAGTGACAATTTATCCACTCGCATTGCAACCTTAGTTCATACTCTTTAAGTACAAACCGTCACAATCCAATTACGTCAGTCGCGATTCGCAAATTACGCCACTCGCGATTCGCACACTGAGCGTCAGTATCGATACGGTCGTTGAAGCTTCAACTTCATGCAAAAAGTAGCTTATTTTCTGTGAATACCCACGCTTCGGGGATTGACATTAACATCGGTAAGAAGTTTTTGTTTTCTTTTAAGCTTTGTTATCACTTTAAGGTTATTTTTACTATATTTTGAGATAGTTTTTTCAACGTTTTGTGTATTGGTTAGAGGAAAAATAGGGGGCCGCCACTAGGATACCAGTTTCAACTTACAACCGTTAAGTCGGCAGTGGCCGACTTAATGTTAATGCAGTCTGTTTCCTAAATATCAATTCTACCAATTCCATCGGCTTAATAGTAAATTTGCAAAGCTTATAGGTAAATAAATATATCTTACGTTTAATGACTAAATTCCGGCCGGGTTGATATTAGTTAAATCTTGAGAAATAAGGTACACGAAACAGGGGCCGACCTTAGAAATATTAAACATCGTAACGTCGGCCAGCCTCCAATTCGAACGCCACAATACTTTTGTATTTTTTCATTGAATGTGTAGTCATTTTAAATTTATTTGTCAATCTTATTTTCTCAAAATGGCGTAGTTATTATTACTCGTATTATATTTTATTATAAAGAGTTTAAATTTGGTTTTAAGAGTTGACAATATTGAAAACATAGCTAGGTATTTATGATAGCTAAATACTGTTTGGGATACATACACCGTGAATTTTGAGACACTCTAAAGCCAAAGCCTGGTTGGCAGTGACGGATTAACCCTAAATCAAATTAAGCAATTGCCTAGGGCATCACGTCTGAGGGGGCACCAGAAGAAACACAAAAAAATCCGTCCTTGGGCATCACGTCTTACTCCCACGTCACCAAAAACCACACCAAAAAAAGTTTCTAGGACTAATTTGAAAATTAGCGCGTTTTAAGTTGACATAGAGTCCGACCTAGATTCATAACATTAAATTCTCAATTCCAATTAATCTCAATAACTATGTCTTAAAAAATTATATTGTAATTTATCAAATATCTACGCAAAAGATAATATTGTTAAATTGTGCCACCTATTGGGAAGTAACTACTCATCCTATGCCAAAGGGCTTGCCCTTTTTTGGGTAGTAGTGGACTTTGTAATTGTATATCTTCTCCTAAATAAAGTTATGTTTATGTTTATGTTTTAAATTTATAACCCCACTCCCGCTTGCCCACTCGCTGCCCGCTTGTGCATTTGACAATTCGAATGCCCCGGAATTGCGATCAGCCAATCACAAACCACTCCTTCCCCGCGGGCCCCAAGCTTGGCGCCTCCGCAAATCTGTTTTAATCAAATGTTTTGTTTTTTGAGTAATTGTGCCGTACCGGCCGGCTTGTATACGTACGTAATACAATTTTTGTCGACAATTCATTCAAGTTCTGTTCATAATATTGTGTTCGCTTAGGTACGGAAAGTTTTATTTTATTTAGTTTTGATAATGTCCAAAGTCAAAATATCTAAAGTATTTTCTTTCATTTAAGTAATTACTTTTGGTTATGTAAATTTACTCAAACCAATCGAAGCTGAAGGTTTCTGCAAGCTCCAAAATAGTTTTTTCTAGGTAGGTAAATTAGTATGAGAGGTCATTGACGCGCACGACTACCGATATTTAGCGATCGGGCGTGTTTCTTTAATTTAAAAGCTAATAGATATTGTTACAAGCTTTTACTACACTTCACGTCAAGTAAGTTTATAAAGTACGGGCGGAATATTGCGATCGATTTTTGAGCGACTTCCAGCGGTCCGATTGAGCTGAAATTAGGTATGAAGGACAAGACAATAAATACTCAAAGGTATTAAGCTGTATTCCCTCCCACCCGGTGACAATAGCTTCTATCAGGAGTTGGTATTGATCTGATGATCAGGTCCAGAGAAGGAGCGGCATTTACCCGATTCGTCAATTTTTTTTTCCCGACTGCAGTAGGGTAATGTGTTTGTCAGTCTAAGTATGTATATATATATATATGTTTGTTCCTTTGTACTATTGTAGAGATCAAACGCGTTTACCGATTTTGATGATTCGCACGTCAATTGATTTTTCTTAACCATCTTAACCTTGCGAGTATCACTAAGGATATGACAATAATCGAAACTCATCACAGCGACATCCAGACGCCATAACGTCAAAAATAAAAAATAAACATTAACCATTTTTCAGTTGAAATAATATTTTAAGATTTAAAGCGATTTAAAGTTTTTTAATTGGGGTTCTCACTTATATTCATATTTGTTACTAACTAAAAAGTTGGAAACAAAAGTATTATTACTAAAACAAAAAACCCGACTGCTTAAAATTAATGAATTAAAAAGGAAAAAACAAGTTAAAATTGCAAGTTACTTTACATTACACGCAGTCGGAGGCCATGTTTTGTTGACCAAAGATACAAACTACCATTGCGTGTAATGCAAAGTAACTTGCAATTTTAACTTGTTTTTTCCTTTTTAATTCATTAATTTTAAGCAGTCAGGTTTTTGTTTTAATAATAATATTTTTTTGAGTGTAAGTACATCGCTTTTTTGAACACTTCGAGCCACGTCAGTGTGGTGTAGTGGTCTGACTGCATGTATTATAAGTAGTCTCGGGTTCGATTTTCGGGTGAATGCATTTGCTTTTTTTCAACTTTTTTTTCACAATATCTACGTTAGGTAATATTTTATTAAATTTTGTTAAAATTGTACACATAAGTAAAAGCTTGTGACCAAAAATATTTTTTTCGATAATTACTTGTGTTGGTGGTTTGTTCTAGCGCCTGAATTCCTCAATAAATTTCTTCACAAATAAAAATCCAGATTCAGCATTTGATATAGTATTTACTGGTAACTTGGTAGTTTACAAATTTTGAGTATATATGACGTAATTGAATTAAACATTGCAAATGATGTGGCTGCGGTCGAGTCCTAGCTCCTACTGTTTAGCGTGTTTCCCCGCGCGCCCGCCTCCCCAGGAAGAGGGTATCCAATCTTGTAATCGTATGAAGATGAACGATTTCTTAACATGCCCGGCCGCGTTGAAAGGCTTGTCCTTTCAACAATCATAATCTTCAAGGGGCAATGGACATATTCTCGAAAACGCTCGACGAATGACCCCTTTGGCAGTTCGTAGATCAGCAACTCTGCAGATACCGTCAGTTCCTGGATGGATCTTCACCACGCGTCCTAATCTCCAGTCCATAGGGTGTACAGCATCATCTTTGATAAGTGCCAAGGTTCCTTCTTGTAGAGTGCCCTTTGATGTCCGCCATTTTGATCTTTGCTGCAACTCTGCGAGATATCCTTTGTTCCATCTCGCCCAGAAGTGTTGGCGTAATTGCTCCAGTCTCTGGTAACGAGTGAGTCTTCCTGGATTGTCGTCAACAAGCGATGGAGTCGGCAGCGCAGTAAGAGGTCGTCCCACCAAAAAGTGTCCTGGGGTTAGAGCTGTCAAGTCATGTGGGTCGGTTGAGAGAGGTGTCAAGGGACGAGAATTGAGAACAGCCTCTATTTGGACAAGGACTGTATAGAGGTCTTCGAATACAAGATGAGCATTACCTAGGACTCGATGAAGATGCGATTTAACAGATTTAACACCGGCCTCCCATAAACCACCCATGTGGGGCGCATAAGCCGGTATGAATTTAAAGTTAATTCCCTCGTTATGCATCTTACTGACGATAGAGTTGTCATTGGCCTTCACAAACTCATAAAGTTCGTTTCGCGCCCCTACAAATTGACTACCATTATCAGAAAAACAGGTGCATGGTTTTGAGCGTCTGGCAATGAAGCGGCGGAAAGTAGACAAAAATGAGTTCGTAGAGAGGTCACTCACAAGCTCTAAGTGAATAGCCTTTGTAGTAAAGCAAACGAAGACGGCGATATAAGCCTTTTCTGTCCTACTGCCACGCCCACGCTTGTTCAAAGCGATTATAGGACCTGCGTAGTCTATTCCGGTAGTTTGAAAGGGGTAGCCCGGCTGAAGACGTTGTTTTGGCAAGTTGCCCATGATTGGAGCAACCATCTGCGGTTTATAACGAAAACAACGATGACATTTACGCACTACTTGTTTTGAGACGTTTCGACCACCGAGCGGCCACAACTCCTCACGAATGCTTGATAGTAAAAGCTGAGGCCCCGCATGTAAAAGGCGCAAGTGCTCGTGTTCAAAGATTAGCTTTGTTAGTGCATGTTTAGACGACAACAGGACAGGATGCTTCTTCTGGAAGCTGAAGTCCCCGTTCCTGATACGCCCTCCTACTCGCAAGAGTCCATCTCCACTCATGAATGGACACAATGAAGCTAAATTGTTTTTAGCTTTTAAGGGGTTTCCACTAGCTAAAATGTCGTACTCCTGAAATGTTTCCCTTTGCGATAGTTTGTAAAGTGTTTTCATTGATGTTTCTGTTTCTTCGTGAGTGATTGGTCCAAAATTTCTATCTCCTTGAAATTTTCTGCAGTTGCTGATGAACCGTAATACATAAGCCAGTGTGGATTTCAGTTTTGATAATTTAGAAAATCGCGAAAATGGGAATATTTCAACCGGATCATTGGAGGTTACCACTACTGCTGTAACTTCCGGTATATCATCGACTTGGTCAAATATTCTGTTTGGCCAAGTCTCCTCATTTTGAACTAGGAATTTTGGACCATTCCACCATAATTGAAGTTTTTCTGTCTGTGTGATGCTCAAACCTCTGCTTAATAGATCCGCAGGGTTGACAGACGTAGCAACATGACGCCATTGATGAAGTTTCGTCAGTTCCTGAATATCAGCCACTCTGTTTTTAACAAAGGGCTTAAGTTTGTTAGGTGGCGTTTTGAGCCAACTCAAAACCACAGATGAATCTGTCCATAGGAAACATTTGCTTAAATTTAACCGTGTTGCAAGTAGCACCTTGCTCAGAAGCTTGGCTCCAGCTATGGCGCCGCAAAGTCAAGTCGTGGTATTGTTACCGCCTTGATTGGTGCAACACGTGATTTTGAGCAAAGTAAGTGGACTTTAACAAGACCGTCATCACTCGTCGACCTGACATAGAGGCATGCACCGTATGCGTCCTTTGATGCATCGCAGAAGTGTGAAAGATTGAATCTGATGGTATCCTAACATTTTCACATCACTACTAATGGTAATAATTTAATCTGTGAAATGTGACGTTTATACTTTTTAAATATGGCGTTCTCTCTCTTTCCGTCTCTTGTGAATTATTGCTTGTGTGGTGCTGCGCTGATAAAATATAATTCTAAATCTAATCGCTGTTAAACTGCTTCTGCTTGTATTTGTCATAATTCGTGTACTATTTATTGCTGACACAGTAAATACGGGAATATCAACCAGGAAGTATTTTCATTCCCGAAACCTTTAAACAACTACGCCACGTACTGCCCAATAGGTTAGGGCCCAGCGTGTTCCCGCCCGGCACGGAGCCGAAAAATGTCGAATCAGCAGCAACAGCAGCAGCAGCTGCCCCAGCATCAGCCTAACCTTACTAACAATTACAACATTGAACGCCTGGTCGATGGCGGCAACTACGCCACATGGAAGTTTGCCGTCAAGGCCATTTTGACCCTGGAGAATTTATGGAGCTGCTTCACCGCGGCTAATGCGATAGAAGATCCTGCACGTGATCAACGTGCGCTAGCGCGCATTTCCTTGTCGTTACACCCGTCATGCTACCAATATGTGCGCAGTGCGGAGACTGCAAAAGAAGCGTGGACGAAGCTAGCAGAGATCTTCGAACACAAAGGACTGTATCGTCACGTGGTGTTATTGCGTCAGCTGCATCGTGCGGAATACTCTCAATACACTTCTATGACCGAGTACATCAATGGTGTGATGATGCTTGTCCAACAACTTGCTGACATAAATAAAATCATTGAAGACAGTGAAGTCGCTGAAATACTGTTGAGTGGACTGCCTCAGCAGTTTGATGTGCTCATCTCGAGTCTGGAAACAGCCTGTCTCACCAAACAACTCACGAGTGAGTTGGTAAGAACAAGGTTACTGCAAGAGGAGTTGCGTCACAGTACTCATGAAGATAAGGCTAATGCATACTTCAGTAAGAAGAAATCTGTCTGTGAATACTGCCATAAGCCTGGATGTTAACGCGCCATCTACCGGTGGCATTCGCAGTTACTTCAATCAATGCCAATCAATGAAGAAGATGATGTATGAAGCTAATGAAGAAAGTTCTAATTTCGTAATATAGATGGCGTCGTTGTTACTATATAAAGCCGGCCATGTCTCATTTCACTTCCTCTCTCTCGATTGATAGACCTACAAACCACATGTATTATTTCAATAAAAAACGAATATTTTCTAAATACAAGACTTCATTGGAACTCCTATAGCCAGACCCCAGTCAGAATCACAGTCGCAAACATTGGACCTTCAGAGCCGCATGAGATTGAAGATCAGAATCCGACCAGAAGATTGCGTCATCCATCCAGAATCATCATCATCGCGAGACAAGGGTCTGTCCTATCGTTCCACATCACCTGGTTTTAATTCTGTGCTAAAACGTGTTTTTATCGTGCTTAGGTCGAGTTGAAGAGCCAACGTGTGCTGCGCATTAATCGCCACGTTGTCATAGTGTCGTGCGTGCTGTTTGCAGGTAACCGTGAGTACCTTGTCTTTCTATAGACCGCCAAAATGAGTCAGGACAAAAATTTAGGCCAACCATTAGCCACGACGGCACCTCAAAGTGTAGCCACGACTGATTTAAATAATCAGCTTCGTGAGTTAACGAAGAAAAGAGGAACAGTAAAGAGTAAACTAACTCTTTTTGTGAAGTACTTGAGCTCCCTCGACTCTTCTGATATCTCTGATAGGCAATTGTTAGAATTGAGGTTACGTTCCACGACTGCTAAATCACTCATGACGGAGTTTAATATCTATCAAGAAGCTCTGGAAATTTCCGCTTCGGCTAGCGATTTGCTAAAACAGTTAGAGGCTCGTGAGGAATTTGAAAATACCTACTATTCTGCATTGGCAGATGCTAATATGATTTTAGAAAAAGGAGTAAGAACAACTTGTGAGTTGTCTGGGTGCAATGCTAGGTCGACGATTAAATTACCGACTATTGTACTACCCACTTTCGAGGGATCATACGATAATTGGCTGGAGTTCAGAGACACTTTTCTTTCCATGATCCACAATTCTAGAAGTCTGGATGACATACAAAGATTTCATTATTTGCGTTCTGCCCTTACCGGCAATGCCCTACAGGTCATAAAAGCTTTAGAGTTTTCTTCTTCGAACTACTCAGTTGCCTGGGAGTTGCTTGAGAATAGGTACAATAACACTAATTTGCTTATTCATAACCACGTTAAAGCTCTATTCTCACTGCATTCAATCGCAAAAGAGTCTGCTTCCCAAATACGAAAGCTCATAGATTCGATTCTAAAGAATTTGCGCCATTTAAAGTCCTTAGGAGAACCTACCGAATCTTGGGATACACTCATTATCCATATAATGCTTTCAAAACTTGATTATACTACAGAAAAAGAATGGGAACAATATAAAATGACTGTTTCCAAATCTCATTCGAAACTTACCCTTCAGGATCTGGTAGAATTTCTCAAAAATAGGGCTGATATGCTAGAAATGGTCAAAGTTAACTCCTCTTCCAGTTCAATTACAAAGGTTCCCCAAGAGCAAGCAAAGAAAACTACACCGAAAGTTAGCAGCTTCGTTGTCACAAAAAACCAAAAGTTTTCTAAACGTACCCGCGTTTGTAAAATGTGCGGACAAAATCACTCGCTGTATACGTGCAGTGCATTCCTAGAATTGTCCGATCCAGAAAAACTGAAGTTTGTGGAAAGCAAGAATATCTGCAAAAACTGTTTCGGTGAAGGTCACTCTGCTGCTAATTGTTACTATGGTCCGTGCCGCCAATGTAACGAAAAACATAACAGCATATTACACGGTGAATGTTGCAAGAATAGTCCTGTTCCTGCTCAATCATCTGGGGAGAATAACCCTAAGTTAATTAGCACTACGTTGCATGCTTCGTCTAATGTGCAGACTATTGAGGCAAACAACAATTGTACAACCGTGTTACTATCGACTGCAATAATTGAAGTGCTAGGCAGCGATGGCAAATACAAAAAAGCGCGCGCTTTGTTGGATAGCGGTAGCCAACAATGTTTAATAACAAAAGACTTATGTCAAAAATTAAACGCCTTACCAATACAGTCCTCTTATCAAGTCGTTGGAGTAGGTAATTCGATAGTGCATTCGACCTACACTTGTGAAATTGAGCTGAAATCTCTAAATGGAGATTATAAAAATATAATAACTTGTATAGTTTTGCCACACATTACGTCAATGGTGCCTAACGTAAGTATAAATCCCAAATCAATTGTCATTCCCGATAATATTGAGCTGGCAGACTCATCATTTGGCAAGCCTTCTCAAATTGATATTTTAATCGGTGCTAATCACTTCTGGGATTAATTACTTACGGGTAGTATTCGTTTACCTAGCGGACCGTGTTTGCAGCTGACAAGGTTAGGCTGGATAGTATCCGGACCGCTTTACGGTAGTGATTTGCGCATTAATAATCAAACACACTGTAACTTTATCCGATCATGTGCTTTGGACGAACAGTTGAAAAAATTCTGGGAAATAGAAGAGGTACCCAAGTCTAAGGAGCTGACAGAGTACTCCCCAGAAGAGCGAGATTGCGAAGATCTCTTTCTCTCAACGCATAAAAGAGAGGAAAACGGGAGATTTTCGGTTCGTATTCCGCTCAAAGAACCAGCTGATTCTTTAGGTAATAGCTATAACATAGCAAGAAACCAGTTTTTATCTCTCGAACGTAGGTTAGCGCGCACACCAGAGTACAAACAAATGTATAATGCGTTTATGAGAGAATACTTAAGCTTGGGACACATGAGGCGCGTAGAACAATTTTCCTCGCCTAATTATTTTCTACCCCATCATGGTGTATTCCGAGAGAACAGTCTTACCACAAAGTTAAGGGTTGTTTTGAATGCCAGCCAGACTACCTCATCAGGTAGATCACTTAATCAAATACAAAGTGCTGGCCCTCCACTTCAAAATGATATATTTGCAATCCTCCTAAGGTTTCGTCAGTATAAATACGTAGCGTGCTCGGACATAGAAAAGTTCTTTAGACAAATCATCATTCAAGAAGATCAACGAGATTTGCAGTTAATTCTGTGGCGCGAGAATTCATCCGATCCTCTCGGTGTACATCAACTTAATACCGTGACATACGGTACTGCCTCCGCTCCCTATCTAAGTATTCGCTGTGTTAGGCAGTTAGCTAATGAGTGTGAAGATGAAATGATCTCTCAAATAATATTGAATGATTTTTATGTGGATGATTTTATAACTGGTGCGGATTGCAAAATAAACCTTGCACATATATGTAAAAAGGTGACGGATGTCTGTATGTCGGGATGTTTCCCTTTGCGTAAATGGATTTTTAATTCCCCTGATATAGTTGCAGATGTGTTAAAAGATGATTGCACAACCCGGTTCTTGTCACTTGGCGAAAATTGCTCTAGTAAAACGTTAGGCCTAGGATGGCAAAATAACACGGACGAGCTTCACTTTACTTCTAAATTGACTATTGACAACTCCAAAATAACCAAAAGGTACATTTTGTCGTTAGAGTCTCAAGTTTATGATCCTCTTGGTCTTTTGAGTCCTGCAATAATTACAGCAAAAATCCTATTGCAAAAGCTGTGGTTGTGCAAAGTCGACTGGGATGACTCATTACCCAAAGACATAGTTTTGTGCTGGGAAAGGTTTGTCAAATCATTGTCTAACCTACCTGTGATTCGTGTGCCTAGACATGTAGTAGGTCAAAATCCCGAAAGTATTCAGTGTCATATTTTTTCTGACGCAAGTGAAGCCGCGTTCGGAGCTTGTGCATATATTCGCACTATCAGCTCGAGTGGTGACGTCACGGTCAATCTGCTGTGCTCGAAGACGCGCGTCGCACCAATAAAACCAGTTAGTATACCGCGGCTCGAGTTGTGTGGTGCACTAATTGGAGCTAAATTACTAGAAAAGATTACAAAATCTTTACGTATTGACTTTGACAAAATAGTATTCTGGACAGATTCGACTATAGTGCTTGGCTGGTTACGGATGCCAGCCCGTTCATTAAAAACCTTTGTGCAAAATCGTGTTGTAGAAATAAATGAACTTTCAGGTAATGCAACATTCTTACATATTAGTGGGAAAAACAATCCCGCGGATATTTTATCTCGCGGTCTCTGTCTGGATGAGTTATCTGAGTGCGACTTGTGGTGGCATGGTCCACCATTTTTGAGAGGTTGTGATTATTCGTTCGATACCAATTTTCAAATTGATGAATCGAATTTACCCGAGCTAAATATAAAAGTCAATGAAAACATTTCATTAGCGGCCGCCTCGACACAATCGCAATTGGATAGCTCAACTAAATTAATAAATTTTGAAAGATTTTCTTCGTGGAAAGGACTTGAACGCGTTTACTGTTTTGTTTTACGTTTTATACACAATGTGCGTTGTAGAAAAAATAAATCGGAGCAATTAGTAGGATCTTTGACGGTAAAAGAACTTGATAATTCGATGATATGCCTTGCAAGACAAGTGCAGAAGGAGTCTTTTCCCTTAGAATACCAGAATTTATTAAACAAATTGCCAATAAAGTCATCTCGAAATCAATTAAACAGTTTGAATATTTTTATGGATGAAAACAATGTTATTAGAGTTGGTGGTAGATTAGTAAATTCACCTGATTTCACATATAATAAAAAACATCCAATTTTGTTATGTGCTAAGCATTATGTTACGCAACTTATATTTAGACAAAAGCATCAAAACTTATTACACGCAGGGCCTCAGCTGTTGTTGTCGCATGTAAGAGACTACTGGTGGCCTTTGAATGGTAGATACCTAGCAAAAAGGACTGTGCACACTTGTACTAAGTGCGTCCGAATGTCAGGGAAAACTTATCAGCCGATAATGGGTCACTTACCAAGCGAACGCCTACAACCAGGTTTCCCTTTTATGATCTGTGGGGTTGATTATGCTGGCCCTATGTACATTTTAAATAGAAAGGGAAGGGGAGCCAAGTTAGAAAAGTGTTATTTGTGCTTATTTGTATGTTTTGCGACAAGAGCTTTGCACCTAGAATTAGTCACGAGTTTGTGTTCAGATGGTTATATTTTAGCACTAAAAAGATTTATTTCTCGGAGAGGAAAACCTTTAAAAATATTTTCGGACCACGGTAGAAACTTGGTGGGAGCCTCTCGAGAGTTTAAAGAATTTTTACACAAAAATCAACAGTCTATTATTGATTGTGCCTCTAATTATAAAATAGATTTTAGATTTATACCTCCGTATGCACCTCATTTTGGCGGTCTGTGGGAAGCAGGGGTAAAATCCTGCAAACATCACATTGCGCGTGTAATAGGGAATGCTAACTTAACATACGAGGAGTTCAGTACGGTTTTAGCACAGATTGAAGCCGTCCTGAACTCCCGTCCTATGTACCCTATGTCCTCAGACCCCAACGATCTCTCACCACTGACGCCAGCGCACTTCATCTTGGGAAGACCAATGACAGCGCCTGCCTGCGATGACGTCACGAGCGCGCCTACGCATAGTTTATCTCGGTACCAACGAGTTGAGCAAGTACGACAACAGTTCTGGAGGAGATGGTCCCGTGAATATGTATCCGAGCTCCAACGGCGCGTTAAATGGAAGATCAACCAAGATGACATTCAACCAAATACCCTGGTTCTTTTAAAGGAGGATAATATGCCGCCGCTGAAGTGGCGCATGGGAAGAGTTCTGTCTGTGTTTCCAGGTCCAGATGGTATTTCAAGAGTTGCCAAGCTACGCACGGAAACAGGCGTCGCACAGAGGGCCTTCTCCAAACTCTGCCCTCTTCCAGTCTCCACACCGGACCTCCCGGACAGTGGGGAACTACAAACAGCTTCCAGTTCATCGGTAGCAGCTCAATGATGTTGAGAGTCCTCTCAACGCGGGGGAATATGTTAACGCGCCATCTACCGGTGGCATTCGTAGTTACTTCAATCAATGCCAATCAATGAAGAAGATGATGTATGAAGCTAATGAAGAAAGTTCTAATTTCGTAATATAGATGGCGTCGTTGTTACTATATAAAGCCGGCCATGTCTCATTTCACTTCCTCTCTCTCGATTGATAGACCTACAAACCACATGTATTATTTCAATAAAAAACGAATATTTTCTAAATACAAGACTTCATTGGAACTCCTATAGCCAGACCCCAGTCAGAATCACAGTCGCAAACACTGGACATACAGAGAAGAGGTGTTATAAGAAGAAACGAGACAAAAAGTCAACACAGCATGTGATGTATGCGTCAGCAATGACGGCTCAAGGGGACAAACTCTTTGTTATGGACAGTGGAGCGACGGCACACATGACTAATGATCAGAATATGGTGAGGAACTTTAAACATAGTAAAAATGTTGTTTCTATTGCAAATGGAGATCAGTTAGTGTGCAAAGGAACTGGTGAAGTGTCTGTATCTGATGATAATATTTTGCTAAAAGATGTGATGGTGGTTCCATGTCTATCCACAAATTTACTGTCTGTAAATAAGATTGTTGATAATGGCTTTGTTGTATGTTTTGATAAGAAAGGTTGTAGGGTTATGCAGAATTGTAAAGTTACTGGCAACCAAGTTCTTTTCGCAGCTAGAATGGGAAGTTTGTTTAAAGTGAAGGTACCGGAGAATGGGCATTCCATGCCTCTGCAATCTAGGCAAGGGACAGTGAGTGCCAATGCGGTGACAGTGCCGATTGATGTTCTACATCGTCGGCTGGGCCATCTAGGACAAAAAGGTATTGTTAAACTAAGTGGTGACGGTGCATGTACTGGTGTGTGTTTGCAGGATAAGGAGAAGCTTGTTGAGTGTGTGCCTTGTTTACAAGGCAAGATGCACTCCAAACCTTACCCAAGCAGCGCAACTCGAGCATCACAACCACTAGAACTCATACACAGTGATGTCTGTGGTCCAATGCAGGTCACCAGCGTGGGTGGAGCAAAGTATCTACTGACCTTCACAGATGACTGTACAAGGAAAACCTTTGGTTTTTTAATGAAAAATAAATCTGAGGTGAGTTCTCATTTTCTAGTTTTTAAAAATTTAGTCGAAAAGCAAATAGGGAAGCCTATTAAAGTTCTGCGATCTGACGATGGGTCTGAGTATTGCAATGATCAGTTAAGGTCTTATTTGCAAAAGGAAGGTATTATTCACCAAACCTCGGTGCTTTACTGCCCACAGCAGAATGGTATATCCGAGCGTGTTAATAGAACCATTATGGAAAAGGCTAGATGTATGCTTCAGAACTGTGGTCTTCCGAGTCGCTACTGGGGTGAGGCCGTTATGACGGCCATTTATCTGAAAAACAGATCCCCTACCAGTGCGCTGTCGGGATCAGTTCCTGAGCGTGAGTGGACAGGTTCGCCTGTGGACCTTAGTCACCTGCGTGTCTTCGGCTGCATAGCTTATGCCTTGGTACCTCAACAAAAACGAAGAAAGCTTGATGCTAAGTCAAAAGCTTTTGTGTTCGTTGGTTATGGTGAAACCACTAAAGGATATCGTCTTGTTGACCCTCTTAACCCTCACAAAATTGTCTATTCTAGGGACGTTGTCTTTCTAGAAGACAAGTTTTATAATGATGGCTGTGTTTCATATGAGAGAGGAAGAGATTTTATTTCATTTGACATACATGATAATTATAATAAATCAAATAATGATATTATGGTCAATAATGAAAATAATTGTAATGATAATATTGAATCAAATAATGAGAATATTAATAGTAATGACATTATTATTGAACCCAATATGAATGAAATTATAACTAGTGGTGAGTCTAATCATGAATTAAACGCATTTTCAGATGAGGAGCCAAGATCTCCAAACTCTGATCAGTACTGCACTGGTGACGACGGCGATGAGGATGAGAGCCCTCACAAGGATGCCCCCGATCGTCGGCCGGCGTCTGCACCTCAAGGAGGAGTAACTGGTCCAGCCGGAACTGAGACTGAACTCCGTCCCGTGCGTAGTACGAGAGGGAGCATACCCCAAAAGTATCGTGATTTTGACTTATCTAGTTATATGGTAGAGCAGACCTTTAATGAGGAGCCTACAACATATGATGATGCAATGAATTCGTCTGAAAAAGGTGAGTGGCAGTCAGCCATGCAGTGTGAGTATGACTCGCTATTGCGGAACAATGTCTGGCGACTTGTGGAACGGCCGAAAGGTCATAACGTGGTTAAATGCAAGTGGGTCTACAAGAAGAAACACGATGCAACAGGTAAGTTCGATAGGTACAAAGCTAGGTTGGTTGCTCGTGGCTTTACGCAAAAGGCAGGCCTCGACTACAATGACACTTTCTCGCCATTTGTTCGTCACTCTACGATGAGAATTCTATTTGCTCTTTCTAACGAATTAAATTTAAGTATCGATCATGTCGATGTTACCACTGCTTTTCTCAATGGAGAGTTAGAAGAAACTATATACATGGAACAGCCAACTGGATTTACAAATGGTGATAATAGTAAAGTCTGTTTGTTGAATAAAAGTTTATATGGTTTAAAGCAGGCCAGCCGTATGTGGAATAATAGAGTACATGATGTTTTAGTTAAAAATGGATATGTCCAAAGTAAATGTGAACCATGTGTTTATGTTAGAAAATTGAAAACTGAGTATGTAATAATAGCTCTCTATGTGGATGACTTCTACATTTTTCACAGTAACTGTCTAAACTCTATTTTACCATTGTTACAGAATGAATTTCAAGTTAGACATTTAGGTGTTCTGAAAAGTTGCCTAGGCATAAATGTCACTAGAAATAATGATATTTTAATATTGGACCAATGTGAATACATAAGGAGATTGTCAGTTAAGTTCAATATGATTAACTGTAAGCCAGTTTCCACACCATTGCCTGTTAACTGTTAGTTAGAAAAGTCTGACGATGACTGCTTACAGGATGAAATGTACAAGTACAGAGAGTTGCTAGGTAGTCTTATGTACTTGGCTGTATGCACTAGACCTGATATTTCATATGCATGCAGTCAACTTGGTCAGTTTAGTAACTGTTTTGGCTTAAGTCACTGGCAAGCTGCTAAGCGTGTTCTACGTTATTTAGCGGGCACCATTAACTATGGTTTGCATTTTGTCAAAAGTTGTAACTTAAATATAAATGCATACGCAGACGCAGATTGGGCCAATGATTTAACCGACAGAAAGTCGTATTCAGGCTTTGTCATTCGGTTTGGTCAAAATGTTATAAATTGGGAGGCTAGAAAGCAACGCTCTACAGCGCTATCCAGCACAGAGGCCGAATACTTAGCCATTGCTGATGTTTGCAAAGACATTTGTTTTGTTAAAAATTTCTTGTCGGAAATCGTAGACAAAACAATAAGTGTAGTTGTATACAATGATAACCAAAGTGCTCAGAAACTTTTGCTTGTTAAGGAATACTCTCATAAGAAGACTAAGCATATAGATTTGCGCTATCATTATGTAAAAGATCTTATACAGAACGGATTTATAAGTGTAAAATATTTACCTACAGATAAAATGATAGCCGATGTATTTACCAAACCATTGTGTAGAGAAAAGCATTGTAATTTTATATTTGACATTAATGTAAAGCCAGTCAGTCAATTGTAAAATTTCTAACATGTAGAGCTTTTTTGACTTCTATAAATGTAGAGTGGTCTCTAAATATTTTATTTTATAGAGTCAATGTAGAGTTTTTTTTGTTTTCTCTTTGTTAGCATGTTAGATGTAGAGCATGTAGATAATTTGACTATTGGCATGTTGTAATGTTAGTCTAAGGAGGAGTGTGAAAGATTGAATCTGATGGTATCCTAACATTTTCACATCACTACTAATGGTAATAATTTAATCTGTGAAATGTGACGTTTATACTTTTTAAATATGGCGTTCTCTCTCTTTCCGTCTCTTGTGAATTATTGCTTGTGTGGTGCTGCGCTGATAAAATATAATTCTAAATCTAATCGCTGTTAAACTGCTTCTGCTTGTATTTGTCATAATTCGCGTACTATTTATTGCTGACACAATAAATACGGGAATATCAACCAGGAAGTATTTTCATTCCCGAAACCTTTAAACAACTACGCCACGTACTGCCCAATAAGAAGGTGTGCAGTTGTATGTCAATTGGATTGTTTATGACCACTCGTCTCGGTATACGGATACCATCGAGCTTTATCAATTCGTTCGTGAATTCTGACCAAGCTTTAATGATGTCTTGCGGCAAAAGATCATCCCATTGTAGTTTATGAAGCCACAATTTTTGTAGCAATATCTTGCCAACAATAACAAAGATGCTAAGAAGACCTAAAGGATCAAAGATTTGAGCAATACTCGATAAAATCGCTCTCTTTGACAGGAGTGATGCATCCTGGTTGGCTTCAATGTCGAAGTGCAGTTCATCGACTGCTGGTGACCATTTCAAACCTAATGTTTTGGATTGTTCATGCTCGCTGAGGTCAACTGAACACTCAGACGATTTTTCTGGAGTCTCATCGGCAACTGGCAAGTTTGACCTAAACTTTCTCAAGTTGAAGCAGCCCGCTGATAGCACTTGAGATATTTTCGTTCTAATTTGCATTAGACCTTCAGCAGTGTCTGCCCCTGTAATCAAATCGTCGACATAGAAGTCGTCGCGGATGACTTTGCCAATGTATTCACTGTCGCACTCATCTGCAAGTTGCTTTAGGCAACGCACTGATAAAAAGGGTGCTGATGCTGTCCCATAAGTAACAGTATTGAGTGTGAAGGACTTCAGGGGTTTAGAGGGATCGTCACGCCAAATTATCTGTTGCGGATGGCGCTGGGTTTCATGCACTTCAACTTGTCGATACATCTTTTCGATGTCTCCAGCCACGACATAGCGATGCTGGCGGAATCTCAGAAGAATCGAGAATAAATCACTCTGTATAGTCGGGCCCACCATTTGTATGTCATTAAGCGAGAGCCCAGAACTAGTGGCTGCGCTTGCATTGAATACTACGCGTAGTTTGGTGGTAGTGCTCTGTTCCCGCAGCACACCATGATGTGGCAGGAAATATGAGTTGTCGTGTTGATTGTGTATATCACTCTCTGTCATGTGACCAAGTTCTGAGTATTCAGCCATGAAATCGCGGTACATTGATTTTAGTTTGGGTTGGCTTTCTAATCGTCTCTCTAATGAAAGAAAACATTTCTTGGCTCGTTCGTAAGAGGCTCCGAGTGCTGACTCTTCTGTATTCAATGGAATAGCGACAGAAAAGCGCCCGCCAGCAATGCGTGTGAAATTTGTTGCGTAATGTGTTTCACACATTCTTTGTTCTTCCGAAAAAGAAGATCTTTCCAATTCTGGAATTCCTTCAAGATCCCAGAATTTGGAAAGTTGTTGCTGAACTTCCTCAAATTGAGAGAAGTTGCAATTGATGCGTGAGCTGGGTTTCCCAGTAGGCCCGGATACTATATATCCAAGCTTTGTTTCTTGAAGAACCGGGAAGTTGAAGCCCAGGCGTATCTGATTTGTTCCAAGCAGATCCCAGAAGATATCTGCGCCAAGTAGCAAATCTATGCTTGACGGATGAACGAAGTCGGGATCTGCAAGCTGAACATTCTTGGGTATGTTTAGTGTTCCTAGATTGAAGACTTCCTTTGTGGAGGAAGTTATGACTGGCAACACTAAGAAAGAGATGACGTTTGTTTCGTATGAGCTTGTGGTGGACTGTATTTTTGCGTCGCATCGTTTGTTAATAGAAGAGATGGAATTGTTGATGCCGGCGACGGTAAAGTTTGTTGTGTCAGATTTTATACTCAACTTGGCAAGAAGAGACTCTGTCATGAAGGACGCCTGACTTCCTGAGTCCAAAATGGCTTTCACTTAATGAGGTCTATATTGCGAGTCCAATATCTGCACCATGGCCGTCGCAAGCAGAACTTGACCACTTTGGTTATTGTTGACAGACAGCGCTGTCGCTGTGGGCACCACATTATCAGCTGCTCCCTTATTCCCAGGACAAAGAAGACTGTTATGATATTCACGACAGTGTCTACAAGGGCCTAGCCGACATGAACGAGCATTATGCCCAGATCGAAAACAGTTCAAACAAATGTTTAGATTTATGACACACTGTTCCTGGTCTGCGACGCTCATACCAATAAACTTATCGCATTTATACATGGCATGGTTGCCTTTACATACATAGCAACTGACAGTGCGCTGAGTTTGACCAGGTTTGGGCTGTGAAGTGGCAGCGAACGACTTAACGTTACGATGTGTGGTCTTAGGCTGATTTTCATGTGAATTTGTTTTCATGTTCAATTGTATGGTCTCTAGGAGATCAGCCCTATCTTTAAGGAATTTGCAAAATATATTAAAGGTTAATGAAGTGTGTGATGCTTTATGTTCTTCCCATTTTATCAACGTGACAGCATCTAATTTAGACGCGACGATGGCGATCAGCAACGTATCCCAATTATAGGTTGGCTCCCCGAGTATCTCCAATGATCGTATATTTTTTAAGTACGCATCGAGAATTCTTCGCACTGAACTTGCGGATTCTTTTTTGATTGGCTCCTCCTCAAATAACGCTTTGACATGATTTTGTATCAACATTCGCGTGTTATTAAAACGTTCACACAATTGACTCCATGCAGTTGTGTAATTCGATTCGGAAAACTCAACTGCCCTTACGACCTGAGCCGCGCTACCCTCCAACGATGCGCGCAAATAATGAAATTTTTGAATGTTGCTTATTGAATTATTGCTATGAATCAGCGAGACAAAGGTATCGCGGAATTCCAACCAGCTATTGTAATCACCGCTGTACTTAGGTATGTGTATATTAGGTAACTTTACACCCTTTAATCCCGACCCTTGGTTTGCACTCGTGCTATGGAAATTCTCTCTGGCTGATGAAGATGATTCAGAAACCTCGCGCTGTCTTTTCGACACCTTTATTGAACTGTAAATATTCCGTCCCTTCGCAACCGCTTTATAGAATTCATCTCCAAATTCTGCCCTTTGCTGATCTACCAGTTGTGCATCATTTTCATCGAAACATTCTATCTCAGAATGAATTTCATCATAACGCGCAAACAGCAGCTCCAATCTAGCCAAACGAGATTTGAGTTCTATCGCTTGAACTTGTGAGAAACTCATATCAGGAGTAAATGTCGAATCCAAGTAATTTTGAAAACGTGTGAGCTCACCCTTACATACACCTCTTTCTCTGACTAACTCTGCCAGAGTAGACATGATTCCCTTGCCCTTGTACTGATTAAAATGAATTTGACAGATAAATGTAAACAATAAATATGTGATAACTGATAAACTAATGCGAACGTTAACAAATTGCACTTCCTAACTGTTTTGTAACAAACAGTGGAAGTAGCTTAACGAATTTTAATCGTAGTTCTAATTGGTAATTTAATTGTATTATACTGCATGTATTTTTATGTTTATTATGAAAGGGAAATTGTAATTATGTAAATGAATTAATTAAATATTTGTATTTATATGTATTTTATATTGAAACTCGAATGCTTGTTGTTTTGTATCTTGTTCGCGCTAAGCGAGTAGTACAAACATAGGCATTAAATACTAATTTGCTATTTGGTTATTGAATTATAGATAACGATTAGCTATAAATGTGCTCGTAATAAGTTCGAATCTGCAAATCACATCCACACACAGACGTAGGTAGGTATCTATAGCGGGCCGGCCGAGTTCTTTTGTTCTCGCGGTAACACCGGCTTACTGTTGCTATGCTAACTGCGTATAGTTAAGTTTGAGTTTGAGTTTACGTTAAATGTTATTTGGGTAAGATTATGATGTTTAAAAGGATATAGAAATGACAAATTACTTAAAATCGTTGAATACTAATGTGATATTTTTATGCAAATAACAATATAGGTGGATAGGACTGATTTGGTGTTTGTGGACTCACTCAGACCGCTAGCCGTAAAAATGCAGCACTGGTATGCAAGTAGGGTTGCCAGATTCCAGGGTTGCCGGTCCAAAACCGGACAGTACGGTTTTTTGAATGGTTGTCCGGTCTATAAAATTTTGGAAAACCGGACAATAGAATGTCCGGTTTTTTTGAAATTACGCGGAAGAATTTACAGAGCAAAAGCCGTGAGCGACTGGCTCGCGGTAGCACCAAGACTTGCGGTTGCGGGAGAGAGGGACGCTCCCCCCCCCCCCCCCCCCCCCGCTCCACACCACAGTACCCGACCGAGTGCCGCCCGCCGACTCGCTCACTCAGCCAGTCGCGTCGTTTACGTCAACCGCGTCACGCGTGTTTCTCTCAGGAAATTCCGCTTACGAAACTACTAATGCTGCGTTGTGTGTGTGTCATTGCAAAAAGTGATAAAATATCGTAAATAATGGAGGAAAATGAAGTATCTACAACTAATGATGTAAAAACACCGGCAAAGAAATCAAGACGAATGTGCTATTTTAATGTTGAGTGGGAGTCTCAATTTTCGTGGCTTGATAAGTGTAATGACAATAAAACTAAAGGATACTGCAAATTATGTAAAAGTACGTTCTCCGTAGCCGATGATGGCTTAAAAGCAGTAACCCATCACGCTGCATCAAAGAAGCACAAGGAGGCTGAAAGTGCAGCAGCCATATCGCAGCGTATGCATTCATTCTTTGCACCAAAAAACAGCCCCCAAAGCGAAAAAGTTAGTATTGCAGAAATGTGTGAAGTGTTTCATAATGTCAAGCACCATATTTCATATCTTGCCCAAGATTGCTCCACAAAAGTGAAAAAACAAACAATAACAGACTCAGAAATCGTGAAACAAATGACAGGAGGGCGCACTAAATGTACAGCTATAGTAAACCAAGTTTTATATCCATATTCAATGGAAATTATAGAGGAGGACTTGAAGAATGAAGTACCTTTTTCCGTCGCCACCGATGCTTCTAATAAAGGAAACCGAAAATTCTTCCCGGTTGTAATTCAATATTTCTCACCGAGAAATGGAATTTGTCATAAAGTTTTGGACTTTTATGAAGACTCCTTTGAAGATTCACGATCTATTAAGGAAAAGTTATGCCAAGTCTTGGAAAAAGCACAACTCCAATGGAACAGGGTAACTGCATATGGAGCAGACAATGCATCTGTGAACTATGGAGTGAATAATTCGGTTTTTCAAAAACTTAAATCAGAAGAAAATTACGACATAATAGCCGCTCATTGCAATGACCATATTCTTCATAATTGCGCTAAAAATGCTCTGAAAGTAATGCCTGTGGATGTTGAAATCATAGTTATGAAAGTATTTGCAGAGTTTTCTTGTTCTGCAAAGAAGCGAGAAGAATTGAAAGAATGCTTTGATTTCTTTGAGAGTGCATATAAAGACGTCATAACACATGTACCTACAAGATGGTTAAGTCTATTCAAAGCTCTGGATAGGATGCTTTCGTCGTGGGGACCATTAAAGAAATACTTTATTGAAAAAGGTTCTAATGATTGTAGTCCAGCTCTTTGGGCTATCTTGGCAGATCAAGAAGAACAAATATCAAGCGAAGTCAACCCTACTTACTATGAGTTATATTTATATTTTACTCATAATTTTATGGCCTCTTATCAAGAAACACTGTTGTTGCTGGAAAAACATACTACAGTAGCATATAATCTCCATGGCATAATGATACAATTTAGAGATACCCTTACAAAGAAAATAGACGATAAACATTTCGGTATAAAAGTGCACATGGCACTAAGAAAAGGCCATCTTTCTGATAATCAAGTACGAGAATTTACGAAAAATGCTCTTAACGTTTACCAAAGGGCACTGGCGTATATTGAGAAGTGGTACCCTTTTGAAAATAATACCTACAAAACGTTCAGTTGCTTGGATATTGAACGCGGAAGATTACCTACGCTAGATGAACTAATTGAAATATGGTCACTCTCCCCATGGAAGCAGCAAACTCCTCCTGAACATCTCTATGAGGAACTGGCTGCACTGCAAAGTATTGTTCCATCACTTAATGGAAAATCCATCGATATGTGGTGCAAGTTTTTCAAAGACGAATCAGCACCAAATCTTTTGAAAATCGTCCAATATGTGTGCAGTGTTCCCGTCTCCAATGCCTTCGTTGAAAGAGTTTTCAGCGTCATGGGCAACGTATGGACTGATGAAAGAAATAGACTAAGTGTAGATACCATAAAAAGCGAATTATGTGTATTCTTTAATATTAATGTCAGTTGTTCTGAATTTAAAGATCAAATTTCAGACAATAAACCTTTGTTAAAAGCAGTGACATCCAGTGCCAAATATGTTAAAAAGTAATAAATAGTTTTTCTTACCAAACGCAATAATAAATATAAGTTTGTTTACTAAGTCAAGTGTCAGTGCCAAATATGTTAAAAAGTATTAAATAGTTTTTCTCACCAAACGCAATAATAAATATAAGTATGTTTACTAAGTCAAGTGCCAGTGCCAAATATGTTAAAAAGTAATAAATAGTTTATCTTACCAAACGCAATAATAAATATAAGTTATGTTTACTAAGTCAAGTGTTTCACTGTATTCATCCTCAATAATTTTCTAAGTTAGATCTGTCCAGAATCAAAGGGGGGACCCTTTGATTTTTCGACAAAGTGAACCAAAAAATATTAAAGGGGGGACCCTTTGATAAAAATGTCCGGTTTTTTACTCTGGACCATCTGGCAACCCTATATGCAAGTAGTAGTGGGGCTTGTACTTCAAGTGATCTCCCGTCTGTCTGGCACAGTAGTCACGTAGAAGATCTCACACACAAGTCCTGATGGCACTGCAAACCTGCACACTGTAACCCTTGTCACTGCATCCAAGTCCCCATGGGTCATAGAAGTCTTCGATTGAGTATTCTGTTGGTCTTCGAGCGATCTCCCGTCTTTCTCGTACAGTATCCACGTAGAAGATCCACGTAGTATCCAACCTCAATGCTTGAAATTTGTACTCAATCAAAGTTGATGTCATCCAAAAGTCGCATCCGGCTCGTATGGACCACTTTATGTTGGTGGTTTGTTCTAGCGCCTGAATTTCTCAATGAATTTCTTCACAAATAAAAATCCAGATTCAGCATTTGATATAGTATTTACTGGTAACTTGGTAGTTTACAAATTTTGAGTATATATGACGTAATTGAATTAAACATTGCAAATGATGTGGCTGCGGTCGAGTCTTAGCTCCTACTGTTTAGCGTGTTTCCCCGCGCGCCCGCCTCCCCAGGAATAGGGGATCCAATCTTGTAATCGTATGAAGATGAACGATTTCTTAACAACTTGTTTTAAGATAATAATCATAAGGATGATGGATATAAAAGTTCTTACCGTTGCAGTTTCTTTCTTTAGAATAGAATTTTCGGATGTCGCTAAGGTAGGCATCGAATGTTTTTCGTTTGCAAAATAATAGGCAAGAATACTGAGGTAAAAAAATATCACTAGGTATACCTAACTATTTAATTTAAGCTTGTATTGAATTGAATTTATAAGGGCTTTGAAGCCTTCGGCTTCGGAACAATTAGATTCCACTTTACAGCGTTTAGGTACTCTTTTTAATCATTTATTTCTTTACATACCCTTAGATTAAATCAAGAAGCGTTCGCAATTGAGTGGTGCACAAAAACGAAAACACGCTTATGAGAATAAAAGAAAAATAGCAGAAACAATAAGTAAAACAAAAAAGTTAACAAGTTTTTTCCGCTCCCCTCAATCTGAACCACCGCCGTCAGTTGATATCCAATTCCAGGGACGTCAAAAACAGTGAAGAAATTTTTACGATTCAAGAACCTTTTGATTCTGAATTTGAGGAGAGAAATTTGAATCTCCTCAGAATGGAAATTTTCTAGCGTTAGCGGCACACATTACCAAATATGGAAACACCGGAAAAGGAAACGTCTCTTATTTATCTAAAACGATTTAAGAAGAGTTGATTATGATAATGGCCCAAGAAGTGCATGGTAAAATTATATCGCAGATAAAAGATTCTAGATATTAGTCTTTCAGTAGATTCTTCGACGGATTTGATGCACATTGTCCAGCTCAGCGTAGTTATTTGCTATATAAAAGATGGGCAGCCAGTAGAGCGATTTCTTACATTTATTGAGTTGGAAACGCATCACACAGGAGATGAACTGGCAAAGCAGACTCTCCAATACCTTGAAGAACATTGTGGATTAGATTTTTCAAAATGCAGAGGCCAGTCTGATCGTTACAATGGCATGCAGCAGAAGATTCTAGAGGCGAATCCGTTTGCAATATATATCCCATGCACAGCCCATTCTTTCAATTTAGTAGGTCGAAGCGCCGTGGATTGTTGCCTAGCAGCTGTATTTTTTTTAATAGTTCAAAATCTATAAAAAAAAAACTGGTTCAACCATAATAATTATAATAATAATACCTTGGACACTATTGACACACATTGATCTAGCTCCAAACTAGGATTCCCTGTATCTTGGGTACTAGACAACGATACACTGACTTATATAGATAAATATTATACATATAGATAGATAAACAACCATGACTAGGGTACAAACATCCGTTCTCATCAAATAAACATTTGCCCCCATCGGGACTCGAACCCGGGACCCTTGGCTTCGTAGGCAGAGTCACTGCCGACTCGGCCATTCGGGTCGTCATAAGGTGGCGCATATTAAAAGATCGTTTGGATAATATAAGTGTTTTGAAATATTTATCAGAAACGAGATGGGAAGCACACGCTAAACGACATCAGCTATTTCACAGACATATAATAAAAATATAGATGCATTAGACGTCATTTTGTGGATGACATGCAAAAAGGAGAAACCAGAAGAGAAGCAGCTAATTTGTCAAATAAACTACAAGAATTGGAGTTCGTACTAATGTTGGTCATGTAGGACGAAATTTTGCAAACCTTTTGAAAAGTCAGCAAGGTATTACAAGACCCATAAGTTACTCTAGAGACTGGCGGTAATCTCTACAAATCACTCGTGATTTTTTTAGAAAAATTGAGGTGCGACTTTGATTCTTTGGAAGCCCGCGCAACAGAAAATCTACCAGATGTGGAATACAATGACACCCGTCAAAGACGAAGAAAGAAAATGCCCAATGATGGTTCAGCTCCTGAAGTAAGTTTTAGCCCAAGAGAACAATTCAAAATAACGTGTTATTATAGCATCATTGATAAATTAAATGCGGAGATGCGAAAAAGAGGAAAGATATACAAAGAAGCAGCAGACAAATTCTCATTCTTGAATATAATACTCAATGCCGATAAAATTATGTGTCCCGATGAAACTGCAGAATACAGTCAGCACAGTACAAATCTAGTAAACACATATCCAGAAGACCTTAACACCGAATTAATAACAGAAATTCAACAGTTTCATTCATATGCCCTAAGTAAAATAAGTTTCAGACCCAGAAAACAAAGACGAAGACAAATATCAAGATATAAATATAAACTTCGACAGATGAGCAAATTGCCTACAAACATGGAATCAGGTGAAACAGAAAATTATAATATAATAATAATAATAATTTGAATCACAAATAAATAATATCAATCATTATATATTATTTTCCTCTTCAACAGGACAAGAAAATATAGCGGTCACAAGCCAGCCATCTAACAGTGAAAGAAACGATGAATCTGCTGATAGCCGGCTACCAGATTCTTCATCAGGAGTGACCATGACTGTCAAGGAAGTGGAATTCTCGATAGAATCTCATGTTACGCCTAAGACTAAAACATTATCGTTTATTGATGCAAACATTCCGACCGTATCCACTCCCGAAAATAATAGAGTAAAGAAACAGATCCTACAGCTCAATGTGATAAATACTTCGTTACAGGCTGCATATCAAAAACACGACAACAAGTCAAAACAGGTTCTGAAAAAAAATGTTTCCTCCGAAACAGTAGAAAAATATCATTTAAAAAGTGAAATGTCAAAATCTCTGGGACTGAAAGGCAGGGTAAGAAAATTTAAGAAAAAGGAAAGGGAATACAAATAAGCTACAGAAATACGAGATTTTTTTCAACAGGGATGACAACACCAGAATGACAGCAGGTAAAAAAGAATGTGTTGGTAGAGGTAAAGGTAAATTGCAGAAGCGATTTTTGCTTTCTTCAGTGAACAAACTTTACACGAAATATGTGCTTAATGGAGGAAAAGCTTCATTTTCCACATTCCGAAGAAATAAGCCAAATAATGTGGTACGGCCAAAGCTGAATGATAGGAACACCGTCGCATGTATAAAGCACAGCAATTTAGCCTTCAAAGTTGCACATCTAAAGAATATAGGTGTCTTAAGTACATCTGACTTGGAAGACATACTCTCATCCAGCGTGTGCAGCATTGCGTCGTATGATTGCATGTACTCAAATTGCGAAAAATGCGAAGATAATATACCTGTAATGGATCCGACAGAAGTGAAGGGGGATAAAGAATGCACGTGGATAGAGTGGGTAAGGAGAGAACATATAGAATCAAAACTGGTCAAATCCAAAATTAGTCATTTTATAGATTTTGATATAGCAATATTCTTCGACCACTGATGTAAAAGTAGAGAATATCAAAAGTAGACAGATCCCTATTTTTTCTATAGAAAAACAGGTTTGAAAAGCGGCTTTGGTATCAAAATAAGCCAAATCCAACAGTACTAACATTCAAATTTAGTCAAATCCGATTCGACCAATCAGCTTCAAGTATTCTCTATGGCGAGGCAGCCATGTTGATTTTAGTGTCTCTCAGTCCATGTCACGGCATCGTGATTTCTGTGAGTTTTTCATTAAAATCTTGTGTAAAAAATGGAAGAAAACCCAAACCAAATAGTCGAAACCCCTCCTAACTTATCCAGGAAGTGTTTGCAGCAAAAAGGTTTATGGAAGTGCAACAGGGCTAAGGTTTCTAGGTAAGTAAACATTCGATGACAAAACTATATTGGTTTCATTATCAGGGGTTCTCAACCCAAGAAATTATGTCCGGTCGCATGGTACGCGTGTCCGGGTGTATTTCTGCATAGTGTTTTCGGCTATTTTTTATCACTTCTTGTTGTGCGACTTTTCAAAAGGAATATGTAGGTATCGTATAATGGTCTTTTTTGTGCAGTCGACAGCACATCATCAAGCAAGTACATTTTACACAAACGAATTTGCGTATTTCAAAATAATGTTTTCATTTCAGATATTTACCTATAGCACCGCCATCTATTACAGTACCGTGCCAACACTACACCAAAGCCTACAGATGCACTTCGCTGTCAAAACATGACATAATAAAGTTTCATAACGCCTTTTTTAAAACTCCAAATAAAGTTCAACAAGACAATTTCATACTGCAATACACTAAAATATCTCAAATACAGCGTCGCCGTCCAGTGACTGGAACAGGGAACAAGAAAAATATTAGTATAGTGTATTATGCGCGTAGAAGAAACTGTATGATACCGGTATGCAGGAAAACGTTTTTAACGATTTTAGGGTTGAAAAAGGGAAGAGTAACTGGTGTGGTTTTACGCAGTTTTAAAAGTGATGGGGCATCTGCATCCGAAAACAGAGGAGGAGACCGGAAAAAGGAAAAGTACGCAGGAAAAAATAAATCGATAAAAGATTTCATTAAAAAGTTGGTGTCACTAGAATTGCACTATTGCCGCAGCAAAATAAAGAGTAGGCAGTACCTAGCGTCAAATTTAAACATCAATAGACTTTACAAAATGTATAAGTCACAAGCTGAAGATCAGTTTAAAGACGTTAAGGCATCTTATTTCAGAAGAATTTTTAACACTTCGTTCAACATTGGTTTTGGGTGTCCGGCGACAGACGTTTGTTCAACGTGCTTGACATTAAAAGAAAAACTTAAACATGAAAAAGACGTCATCAAGAAAAATGAGCTTATAATCCAAAAACGAGTGCACGATTTAAGAGCTAAGGCGTTTTACAGTCTGTTGAAGGAAGAAAAAGAAGAACTACTGACTTTTAGTTTTGACTGCCAAAAAAATCAGCCTATGCCGAAAGTCCAAGGTCAAAGCGCCTACTATTCGCGACAATTGTACATTTACAATTTTACAATCGTGATAGGCAGTTCGAAAAGTATGTTGACTCATGACAATGTGTTCATTTACACATGGACGGAAGACGAGTTTCCAAAAGCATCAAACGAAATTGCCAGTGCTGTTTTTCACTGCCTGTGTTCAAATGTTGAAAAATAAGAAAAGGTGACTACCATCCGGCTGGTGGCTGACGGGTGCAGTGGCCAAAACAAAAATTCGACGGTCTTAGGAATGCTTTGCAAGTATCTTCAGGATTATGCACCAAATCGAATAAAGACTCTGGAATTGATATTTCCAGTGGTTGGTCACTCATTTTTGCCTCCAGACCGCGTATTCGCCCAAATTGAAAAGAGAATTAAAAAAACGGAGGTACTGCCGAACCCGCAAAGTTACCACGGATACTTTCAAGAGCACGGAACTGTTTTAAAATTAGGAGCAGATGCACAGGTCTCTGATTGGAAAACAGCGAGTACTAACGTGCTAAAAACTACAAACGGAATGCATTTTTCTATAAAAGAATGTAAAAGATTTTTCATTAAACGGAACAAGAAAAAGAGCAATGTCGTAGTGCGGGCAGAAGGATCCTATCGAAACACATTAGGTGCATCTAAAAATATTTGCAAAAAGCAGAAATCTGCTAGTCAAATAAATCCAACTCCTGTGCCAATGAACGTGGCAGTTAAAAGAGAAAAAATAGACGATGTCAAAAAATTACTACTAGCTCATTATGGGGAAGGGTGGAAACTTTTGGCAGAACTAGATTATTTCAAAAACGTTTTTGAAAGAACTGATAGCACCGTCTCCACTCAAACAAATGAATCACGTTGTGAGCCGGAGGTCGAACTACCTACTTTGATTGTTTAATGTTTCCTTTATTTGCGTAATTTCATTGTGATTTAATTATAAATTAATAAAATAATAAATGTAAAATGTAGAATACTTTTGTTTAACTTTATCAACCTATATATAGATTTAGTCGACATGACACCTCCCAGAGTAAATTTGACAACCCCTGCCTTTCGCTCAAGCTATTTTCATATTATGTCAAATCCTTACAGTTTACATTCAAAGGCAGTCAAATCCGCAAACCTCGCTATCAAACTGAGACAAATCCACGCTTTATTATCAAATTAGGTCAAATCCAATGTTTTATATTCGATTTTGAACTTTTTATGTACTAGTCGGTAGCTTTATATTAGCTCAACATGTTCAGAAAACTAAATAATATAAGCTGGCTGGTCCATAATGGTCTCCAATGTTGCCATGAAGCAAAAATAAAAAATGGTGCTCACTGCCAATTTACCTTAGGTGGACTTGACCAGTTTTGATTCTATTAGACTTTTTCGTCAATTCCTTTCTCGAATGTCATTCGAGAAAGGAATTGACGAAAAAAAAAATACAACCAAGAAATATGTTAAAGAACTTAAAAGGGAACGCTGGCAGAGCTAAAACTAAAATTTATAGCAGAGCTGCATATATTCCGGCAGCATTGTTTTAATATAAACCACCAACAGAAAAAATTCCGAGATGTTGTAGACAATCCATTACCGAACGAAGCTGCTATTCTAATAGACTTTTCTGAAAACTATGCCTGCAAACTAGCAGAAGAAATACAGGCTCTTCATTTCGGAGCATCAAAAGGCCAAATTATTATTGACACTGGCATGGCATATTTACAGAAGGAAAAAATTGCTTTTGCTTCTCTGTCCGACTGTAACTACCATGACCCTGGAGCCATCAGAGCCCATATAGACCCCATAATTGAAATAATAAAAAGGAATAGAGACATAGATACTATAAATTTTTTCTCCGATGGTCCGAGTACGCAGTACTAACAAAAATAGAATTTTTACCAGATGTCAGAATTATGCAAAAAGTATGTACTAATCTTGGGAACTTGGTCGTTTTTCGAGGCTGCGCATGGCAAGGGTGCTGCCGACGAGGTCGGTGGAACAGTTAAAAGATTGTTAGATCAAAGTGTGGCATGTGGAAATGACGTGAGCTGTGCCGAAGATGCTGTCTCTATTTTAAATGAAGAATCTTCAGTTAAAATATTTTCTATTCCTGCAATTAAAATAAGGCATGCACAGAACCAGATACCACATGATTTGGTACCGGTACCCGGAACCAATCGGTTACATCAAATCACGTATCACACCCACACTGCGCTACCGCAACATCAGTTGTTTCTGTGGATCAATTTCAAGAGGGATATGTGAATGTTATAACCCAAAAACACATTCTGAAAAAAGTCATAGCCCGAAAAGTGAAACGCCCCAATAATAAAACAAAAAAAAAACTTTAAAAAATAAAACCCGAAGATCTTACGTACCTCGCATACCACATGACTCAGAGTTGACAACTTCGACTGACACAATTATTACGTTCGCTGAATCAGACAACAGTTACGCTGTTGAAGACGAACCATCGTTTGAAAACTTGGATGTTGTTGATGATGTGAACCAAACTGACAACAACATCTGGGATGGATATGACTTAGATGATGGATATGGTGTTGAGTTTGCAGTCAATGACTGGGTGGTTATAAAAGTAACAAACCATGAAAAAGACATGAAAATCGTTGGCCAAATAATCGATAAAACAGAACACACATACAAAATTTCATGTTTGGCCTATATCAAACCATTTACATTCACTTGGAATGAGGAATGGTGTGAAGATGTACTAGAAGTCGGTGAATTAAACATAATTCATAAACTACCTTCAGAAGTAAAAGAACAAGATGGGTATATTGTGTTCAATCAGATGCCGTCGTGGGAGTACGAATAGACACTTCCTCGATGATGTTTTTAAGTTATTTTTAAGTTAAGAATTACAACAAAGACTAGACTGATTACACTGCCCAACAAAATTACACTTTTGTCTGATAAGTGACTTTTGTAACTTGATGTTTACTAATTTGGCGTCACTGATTCTACATATGCCCTCATAATTTTTTGTAGCAGCTCTTGTTAACCAGATATAGCTATCAAATTTGTAGCAGCCTTTGTTAACCAGATATAGCTTTCACAAAAAAAAACTCTGTGTTGCGTTGTTAATTTGCTAATAATAATAAAAAATAAGTTTTCCTCATATCATTTGATATGGCATCGTTAAGACAAGTTTTTGTGAATGAATCCGAATAATTTTGATTTAATTTGAGGAGAGTCTAGGTTTAAAGAAACCGTTTGAATTTCAAAATTTCGTAATTAAGGCTTACAAAAAATACTTTGGTCACATAAGGTGAAAATAACTGGAATTAACCGAAAAAATCAAGCTAAATGGGAATATTCTTCCATACGGTCGGCACATAGACGTGTTCTGAGCCCTAAATTTTAATATAAAAAAACTATAAATATTTATATTTTACAATGAAAAATCCCATGCAGATTTGTTATCGTCATAAAAATTGGATTGATATCATGTATCACATAACATTCATAACCCAATCATCAGTAATGCTGTTGTGCAGTGTTAAATATTCATTAGAGTGTATATTAGTAAGAATAAGTAGTAATTTATTACTCATTAAACCAAAGAAATATGTTAGGCGAAAGCTAATCATGAATGAGACTGATATTTTATTATGTTTGCCCCGCTTTTAAACTTCTATAGCCATTTGTTTCTATCTAAATTCATTAATTAAAAAAATAGATACTTACAACTAAAAAGCATGTAACCTTATTGGCATACTTGTACATACCGTCCACCACATTAAAAATTGTCAGAATTTCGTCGCCACTCATGAAACTGGTCTCAATCGATAGTCAACGGCATTACAAACATAAATTATAGGTTGTCAAATTGCCATAAAATGTGTACTTTCAGAGAATTCGGACTTCATAAATTTAGGTAACAAAAAGGTGAATTTAATGCCATTAACATTTTATTTTCATAAGAAACTAGCAATAATACCTTAAATATGTAATAATACTATAATAATGTAACTCTATATTAATATATCTCCGAAAATATACGGGAATCTTACGGAAATTTGCCAACCAATACTTTGTGTTTGTAATGCCGTTTACTATCGTTTGACACCGGTTTTATGAGTGGCGACGATTTGTGACGAAAGTGGCGGACGGCAGGTATACCAGACTCCATATTATAATATCACATGCTTTTTCGAAATTTTATTTTATTTTATTTAATGTGATTTTAATAGTCATTTGCTTCCCCATAAAGCTATTTTGAGGTTTCGTAATTGTTATGTTTGAGCGAGGTGGAGGAACACAGTTCATATCCGTTTTTTTTTTTTGTTAATGTTGAGTGTACTTCGGTATATTCTAAATGAAAAGCTATTTTGAGGTTTTGTAGATGTTATGTTTGAGCGAGGTGGAGGAACACAGTTCATATCCGTTTTTTTGTTAATGTTGATTGTACTTCAGAATATACTAAATGACTTTCGGTATAAAAAAAAATATCCTAACTGAGGTATCTTATGTTGTTAAGAAGTTAGTTAAGTTATTATGTTTGTGCTTTTAAAAACTTTGATAATAAAACCAGATTCCTTTAAAATTATGTTACATTCTGAATGCGGCCCTATATTCCTGTAAGTAATGTTTTTTTCATTACTCATACTCTGAAAGGGGGTCATTGTTCATCCAGGCACCGTGCTGAAAGTGGTACATGCCTGCTCTAAAGCAGAAAAGTATTAAAAAAAATATATATGAATCGTAGTTTATATTGAACAACGCAATGGTAGTAACCTATACAGCCATAAAACGGAAGTATTTTTTTAATGTTATGCTCAAAGTAAAAGACATCAACGGGGGCACCGAAATTACTTTTTTTATGAGTAGTATTTTTTAACTTGAATTATGTTTGTTTTTTAATAAAATAATTTTGATTTCAAGTGACTTTGTTTTTTAATAAAATAATTTTGATTTTAACTGTTTACTTTCCTCGTATTCGTAATGAAAAGTAGAGTGTTTTACTCGGGTGATAGCACCCATTTCTGCCTCGAACTATTGGCGCTCTCACTTCGTTCGAGCGCCAAAACATCTCGTCAGGAATGGGTGCCTTTCAGCCCTCGGTTAACAATCTACTATTCATCTTGTGAGTAACGTTACGCACCGGATTTCAAGTGAGTTGCGGTCGATTATTCTGACTTCTACCCTTAATACTTTTGATTTAAGGTATTACCTACAATGACAGAGCAGGGAGATCCAGCGCCTTCACAGAGAGAAAGAAAATTATGTGGGTACGATTGGACTAAAATAAAAGAAGCTCTTGAGGCAATAAATAATGGAATGCCCATTCGTACAGCCTCAACATTGTTTGGGCGTCCTACGAACGACGACGTTGCAAGATAGATTGGCTGGTCACGTGGATGTAGATGAATTTAAAATTGGACGTCCTTCGGTTTTAATTTAAACCCATCCGAAGAAGAAACATTGGTTCAATGGCTAATACAACTTGCCAAGTGAGGTTTTCCGAGAAAGAAAAGTGATTTAATAAACATTGTTGAGAAAATAATGAAAGCTGAAAACAGACCAAATCCTTTCAAGAATGATACTCCAGGCAAAAATGGTACGAACTGTTTATGAAAAGGCACCCAGAACTGAGTCAACGCACACCGGAGAGCATAAATACCGCAAGAGCGATAGTAACAGAAGAATACATACGATAATGGTTTTCAGACTTCTTAGATTCCCTGACAACGACAATAACTTGGACATTCTGGAGGACCCAAACCGCATTTACAGTGGTGATGAGACTAGTTTTCAAATTTGTCCAAAATCAGGCAAGTTTATAGGACCAAAGGGCTGGAAAAATATCTACGATGTGAAATGAGGTAGTGAAAAGGAAACTATCACAGTTATGATAGTCATCTCAGCTGCTGGCGAACATGTATCCCCGATGGTAGTTTTTCCATATATCAAAAAGCCACCTAAAGATGTTGCAGTTAGTGTGCCGCCGACAATTATTTGGGAATATCTGAAAGTAGCTGGATGAGAGGAGATCTGATAGACGAATATATTGCTAACGGTCTAGATCAGTGGTGGGCAAAGTACGGCCCGCGGGCCAACTCCGGCCCGCGACTGGATTGTATCCGGCCCGCCGCGCCGCGTCTAGTCTATCCGCTGGCTAGACTCTAGCTAGCTCTAGTCACGCACGCGGCGGGCCGGCCGGCCTAGGCTATATAGCCACGTTCACGGGCCAGTCGCGGGGCGCGGAGAGGGTAGCGCAGTGAAATGGGGTCAGAGGCGTGGGCGCGGGGCGCGGGCTGCGGGCGCACAGTCGCTTACTGGCTGTCATCGAGCGAGTCACACGCACAATACGCACAATACAGTTTTGCTTCTCTGTGTGTGGGTAATTTTGTTTTGAACTTGCCACGTATTCTTGCTTGTTCGTGTAACATACTGGGATAATGGCGTGTAGAAAACGTAAAGTTGATTCTGAGTGTCGATTGTTTAAAGAAGAGTGGGCGTGGAAATACTTCTTTACAGAATACAACGGCAAGCCAATATGTCTTATATGCAATGAAGCGGTGGCGGTATTTAAAGAGTTTAACGTCGCTCGCCATTTTAACAGCAAACATGCTAAAACCAAATATGCTGCTATGAATGACGCCCAAAGCAAAGTGAATGCGGAAAACTTACACTGGCTGGATATGTTGTGGCTGATAAAATTGGTAAAAATAATAAACCTTACTCAGAAGGAGAGTTCGTAAAAGATTGCATGGTGAGTACAAGTAATATTTTATGCCCAGAAAAAACAAAAGATTTTGAGTCCGTCAGTTTATCGCGAAAAACAGTAACAACGCGAATTGATGCCATTGCATTAAACCTGTCGGCTCAACTTCGGCAGCGTATAGAAAAATTTAAATATATTTTACCGTGACAATGGATGAAAACACGGATAAAAGTGACACTGCTCAATTATTGATCTTTATCAGAGGCGTTGACGACGAATTCAATATTTTACTGAAGAGCTAGCTTGCTTGCAATCACTGAAAGGCATAACGACGGGCCAAATAGTTTATAACGAATTTTACGAAGGGCTTCAAAATTTAAATGCGCCTATTTCAAAACTATGAAATATAACTACAGATGGAGCCCCAAATATGGTTGGAAAAAACGTCGGGTTTTCAGGTATTTTTCAGAACCAGAATCCTAATCACGATGTTGTGTTTTTACACTGCATAATTCACCAGGATGTCCTTTGTAAAGCTGCAATTGATATTACCCATGTTCTTGATGTGGTTATAAAACTTATTAATACCATTCGATCCCGGGGATTGGTACACCGGCAATTCCAAGAGTTTTTGCAAGAAGTTGACGCAGCTTACTCTGACCTTCTTTACCACACGAAAGTAAGATGGCTCAGTTGTGGATATGCATTCGAGCGGGTCTGGAATTTAAAAGAAGAAATAAAATTGTTTTTAAGAAGAAATAAAATTGTTTTTAACACTAAGATCCATCAAACTCAAGGCCACAGATGCGGCGGCGAGTCGCTCGCGCCGCTATTGTGGCAGTGAGATCTCACGCTTCGTAGACTTCGGTCGTCGACGTTACAATTGTTATTCGCGCGCACAGCAAAACGTAAGTTTTTAGTTAGATAACCTATTATTATTTCATATTTTTTTAATGTGGATTGTCGTATAAGGGTATGTTTATGGTACTAAAGAAAAAAAAAATGTTTTGCCTCGATTTAAGTTAAAATATTGGTAGTGTTCCCAGGAAAGCCGATGGTTCCTTATAAGGCCTATCAAAAATTTGACGGTTGGCCTTGCTAGGGTACATGGGCCTTACAAAGAACATGTACAAACCATGAACATATGAAAAGTTACTTTTTAGTTATAAATACGTACCGTTACAGTTAAAACAATGTTTTATATTTATAATATTTTTATTTATAAGGGTAATTAAACTTTTTAACTCATATTGAATAGACATTTCTTTTAAAATTATTTTATTATCAGTATATATTTAAATTTCTTTTATGGAAAGGTTATGTCTGAAAATAAACTAACCTAACTTACATGAAAAGCAACGAATATAAAAAATATTTACATGTTAAAAACGGTAAAGTATGTGATAAAGTAAGTATGTGATAAGTTATATATAAGATAGTCTGTCTATAATCATATTTTAAGCAAAAAAAACTTTATAACAATAAGCCGGTAATTGAATAGAAGATTAAATTTTATGCGTATAATTTCAGATTTCAAGAATGTCGGAGTCAAAACCCAGGAAAAGAGGTAGTACATGGGATGAAGACAGTTTAAGACGTGCCATGGAAGCAGTACAAAATAATCAACTTAATACAAATGCTGCAGCGTTGAAGTTCAATATTCCAAGACGCACCCTTAGAAACCATTTAGTAAGCGGTAACAGTACTAAAATAATTGGGAACACAACTATTCTTACAAAACAATTAGAAGAAGATTTATCGCAGCGAATCAAACGTTTTGCAAAACTGGGTGTACCACTTACGCCTAAATTTATCAGGAAACAAGCCTTTTTATTTTGTGAGAGGTTTAAAATCAAGCACTCGTTCAATATGTCAACAAGAATGGCTGGACGCAAATGGCTCAAAATGTTTTTGGCTCGAAACCGATCAATATCAAAAAGAAAACCCCAGCTAATGAATCCAGCTAGAGCTCAAAAAATGAATAAGCCCATTGTGAAAAACCATTTTGAAGAAGTGAAGAAACTCTATGAAGAGCTAGACATTATTGCACATCCAGAACGCTTGTATAACATGGATGAAAAAGGGTGTCGCATTACGGTCCACAAACAAACTGTAGTTTTGGCTGAAAAAGGGAATACAAGAGTACATCTTGTTGCTCCGGAACATGCCGAGAACGTTACAATAGCGATGTGCGTAAATGCGGTGGGTATTGCTATACCGCCTATGATTATTTTAAAGGGTATTAGGCACAGATCAGAATTAGCATCAAATTTGCCACCTGGAACAAAGGTAAGCATGGCACCCAAAGGCAGCATGACCAGTAGCTTATTCGTAGAGTTCATACAACATTTAGCACAACATAAAGTACCCGGTAAATGTCTGCTTATCTTTGATGGCGCAAAGTGTCATTTATCATATGAGTCTCTGGAAGAAGCAGATAAAAATAATATAGTACTATACTGCTTACCTTCGAACACCACGCACGAACTCCAACCTCTAGATAAATCAGTGAATCGGTCCTTCGAACATCACTGGGATGAAGAAGTTTTGAACTACCTGTGCAATTCTCAAGAGAGAACTTTAAACAAAGCTGCGTTTAACAAAATTTTCTCCCGAACATGGCCAAAGTGTATGACTCAAACCAATATAACGAATGGATTCAAAGCCACTGGTTTATACCCCTTTGATCCTGATGTCATACCCGAAGATGCTTATGCTCCTTCAATTGTAACTGAAAGACCTTTATCGGAAACATTACAACACCAGATCGACCAACCACTTATATCTGTTCAAGTCTCGCCCCCTGTGTCTGAATTTAAAAAAGTGTCAGAATTGTCGTCTCAGTCTCTGATAGATGAAAGGAGGTCAGCTCATGTTTCTAACGTTTCTTCAATTTTTCCATCAACTTCCAAAGAGAAGATAGTATCGACATCGCCAAAATTTTCAGCTGCAACAGCAAAAAGAAAACCCGTTCTTGTTTCTTACAGTTCTTCAACTGATGCTTCAGACTTAGAAGTAGATATTACGGTCAATGATCAGTGCCGCCCCATGCTGCTGAGTTCAGTACATCGTTTCCACGTCGCAGATACGAAACACGACCCTCAACCATCTCTGTACGATTATCCTCTTCCGAGTACGTCTGGCCTACAAGAAAATATCGTCTGTTCTAGCTCTGAATCTGATCTTGATTTGAATCTTAGTGAATCATTTATCAAAGATAACTACATGACTAAACTTCAAGTCTCGGATTTATACACTTCTTCTTCGTCATTTGATGATGAACTAGAGCAGAAAAAAGAAATCACTCCGAAAAAACGATTAATACAAAACAAAAGCTCAATTAAAACAAAAGCTCAACTAAAGAGTCATAAGACTAGATCTTCGGATGATGACGAGCCGTTAATTAATCTAATAGAGGATGAAGAAGAATCGTTTCATGCTTTTTTGCCTACTCCAAACTACGCTACAATAAAGTCTTCACGTCCACGGCAAAAAGCTCTTAATTATAAGGGACAAAGAATAGTTAAAGATTTATTCAAGACTGAAGAAAAAAAGAATGAGATGACGCAAGCGACGAGTAAGAAAAAAGGAAAGTCTACAATTAAACGAGACCAAAAAAAGAAAACCAAAAATAAAAATGATTCCGTAAAACGGCTAAAAAGAACAGTACAACAAGAAAACAGTAAAAGATCGAAAATAGAGATGAAGAAAAGTGCAGAAGGTGGAGAAAAGGAATGGTACTGTCACGCATGTGGCGAGAATAGAATGGAAGACATGAGACAATGTCCCGAATGTCAAAAGTGGTATCACGAGAAGTGTATGGGTCTCACTAAAAACGATCTCAAATTTATATGCTCAGATTGTGATTAAAATATCCAAAAGTATTATCCTTTTTAGTTTCTAAGTTTGTTTCCGAAGTTAATTTTTATTTTGTTACAATTATTTTCGTTTTTTAATCTTAAGAATCGTTGATTTTAAACATTCCTGACTTCAAGACTGACTATGTACCATAATAAGTTTGTAATAAGTACAGTACTTCGTCTGTAGTGTCTATTATTTTATTATAATTAATATAAGAAAGTCATTGATAATTTTTAGTTTGGCCTTCTTAGGAACATTTTGGCCTTACAAAGAACGGACCCATAAGAAGGCCATTTGATGTAAAAAAAAAAGTTTTTAATTTCATTATAATACGCGTTGGCAAGTTATTTGATGTCAATTTAATACTCATTACTACTGTTTTTAAATAATTTCCATTAATATATTCTTAGTTATACGATGGTATTCAAGTAATGTTCGTTGAGTTTTTTATAAATGATAAAAATATATTGAGCATTTAATGTTTTGCTGAAATGAAAGAGCTTATTATGTAGTTTTAGTAAAAGCGAATATATTAATTGTTACAACTCTATTTTTAAGTTGAACGACTGATGTATAATATTGGCCTTGTTTGGAGCCGTGTTCCTTGCAAGGCCATTTGGAAGAGCTTAACAAAACTTAAGTTTAATGAATACTGATTAAAGCTAGGTTAAAAAAAAGTGATTTATATGGTACACAATAAAACAAACTATTATTTGATAATTTGTTTTTTTATTTATCCAGTTAATAAACGAATAAAAAGCGTTTAATCGTTAGAGTGGCCTTCCATGGTCCACCCACCTTATAAATGGGGATGCGATGGGTCTACTCAAAACGAATACAAGCAAAAATTCGAGGAAGATGGTAATAGTGACGCACATATATTTATGAGTTCTATGGTACCAGTTCGGCTCACATACGGTTCTAAAGTCATATGGCAGAATCCCCATCCGTCCTCCCCCAGATTTTGCAGGCCAATTAGGTTTCGGTATGTAAAGGAAGACAAGGACGTCACTAATGAAGAAATTAATCATATTGAGAACCAAATAAAATCTCTCCAGCCTACAGTTGTTAGAGAAAATATTGTAATTAAACACCTGTTATTTCCTACAATGATCGATGGAAAAGTTTGTAACGCGGCCACCAATACGAATTCAACATTGCGTTGCTATATATGCGGCAAAACATCTAAAGAATTCAACAATTTAAAAACATACCCTGAAAATCGAGAGACTTTTAAATTTGGGTTGTCAATATTGCACGCGCGAATCCGTTTTTTCGAATTTTTATTACATTTATCTTATAAAATTAAAGCTGGAGTAAATAAGGGACGGATATATGGGAAAGAAGATAAAGATAAAATAGAAAATGCCAAGAGAAGTATACAAAAAGAATTTCGTTAATGGAAAGAATGGGTTTACTAGTAGATATTCCGAAGGCTGGGTACGGAAACACCAATGATGGTAATACCTCCCGCAGATTTTTTTCCGACCCAGAAGCAGCATCATCTATTACGTCTATTGACAAAGATCTTATTATAAAATTTAAAATAATTTTAGAAGTCATTTCATCGGGATTCAAAATAGATTTAGAAAAATTTTCAGCGTACAATATGGGTGTAGCCCATTATTATATTAACTTGTACGGTTGGCAACCAATGAGCCCCACTGTACACAAAATATTGGTTCACTCTGCTAGTGTGATATCTCATGCGCTTCTGCCTATTGGACAATTGTCAGAAGAGGCTGCAGAGGCCCGCAACAAGCACTTTCGGCTATATAGGGAAAGCTTCTCTAGGAAGTTTTCTAGAATAGCTTGCAATGAGGATGTGATAAACCGGCTTCTCCTGACATCAGACCCTTACATAAGTAGCCGACAAAGTGAAAAAAAGTGGACTAAAAGTAAATCGCCTTTTTCTAATGAAGCAGCAGCATTCTTTATACTGGAACCTGAGAATGTAGATGAAGAATAATTTATCTTTTTATACGTCCATTTTTAGTTTGTATTTTGTTTTCGAATCTTATATATTTGTAAATCTAGTGTTCAAGCAGTCATAATTTTATTGTATCGTATAAGTACCACAATAAATGATATTATTATATTTTTTCTTCTTCCTTTTTCTTTTGTCTTATCATAACAATATATGTATAATACAAATAACATATATATATATATATAATATATATATATATATATATAATATATATATATATATATACACATAGACAAATTACACAGATAACATATATATATATAACGAGACGGGGAGGGCGTCAGGATCTTCAGACATGGCGCAGCGGCGAAATAAAACGTTTTCCGATTCTTCACACTTCTAGTTATTTGATTTTTACAATCATCTCCTTAAAATACAGCTTGATTGAAAAGATATCGACGGATTAGGTCTCAAGAAACGCGGCAAGTTCAGTGCGGAGAGGTACACTTGTGTTCTGTTCCGTAGTGATGCTCAGTCCAAAGTGACCGCGCTTCTCTCTCCTCGCGCGTAGACTCCCAAAACACGTTTTACCAAACCCAGGCCTCTCATTGGTCGAACCTCGCAGGCCTACCAACCTATCTGTCAAAACAAGTGTTGCCAGCTCCGCACCGACCTCACCCAGGCGGAAGCCTGACGTTTCAAATCAATAGCACAGAATACTTTAATAGTTTGACGTTTAAGAATCACAATATTCAAGACTACCTACGTCAAAACACAAAATACGAGTCTTACGTTTATAAATCTTAATAATCACAACTACCAACACAAATACCACTAAGTACTGCTATCGAACGTCAGAGGGCGTTGGCAGCACTCCGACACGGCCATCATGACATATCACGCGTCCACGCGTGAGGACGTACCTGAGGACAATAAGTTTCCGGAGAGTAAAGTGTTACTCGGCCAACCTGACCAAAGGGATATGTGTGGGCAACTAGCTCTGATACCCGATAGCAATATTACATCCATCAATTATTTAGAAACCAAATTACAGTCAGTCATAAAATAAGAATCATTTTAACTAGAACTGAACAGATCCAAACCAAAACAAGATTAATCCTTGCATCTCATTTCTATGTGCACAGCTCATCTTTACACCGTAACCTCTATCCGGTTACACCAACAGTGACCTCTGTCCGGTCATCCACCCACCAAGGACCTCTATCCGGTCATGGTCGTGTCACCTCCATCCGGTAACAGCATCAGAAACTCAAAGCCAATCACCACACCTCATCAGCAACCGCATGCCACCGTCAATCAAGGTGGCCGCACTGCAACGGGAAGATCAGGTCCCGAATGGTCCGACCCTTTTACGCCTACGTCTACAGTTGCTGTGGGCTATTGGCATCACTCATATCCATCATACTCTAACTAATAAAAGTTAAGTACCAAAAATTATCATAAAACATATTAGGTTCTGTTCAATTCAGTTCATTTTAAAATTAAGCACTCTCAATTAGAATTAAGTAGATTCATTTTGGTCATCAGATTCATCATCGATAACACTGTTATCAAAAGTACCACTATCTGGCATTTTACGCAGTCTGTCATGGGCGTACTTGTAAGTTCGGTTAGAGGTAAGTGATTTAAAAATGTACCGATTACCTTCTAGGACTTCACTGACTTTAAATGGGCCCTTGTACTTAGGATCAAGTTTTGTCTGGTTGCGCTCTTCATTTTGGAGCAGAACGAAATCACCAACAGAGAACGGATTCAGCTTAGCTTTAGTACTATCGAATCGTAACTTGTCATACTCAGCACCTGCTTGCATGTTCTGTATAGCTTGGTTTCTCACCTGTTCTATGTCAACCTCAGGCTCTACGTCGTCAGCGAACATGACATCTAGTGGTCTAGCTACCTTACCAATTAGTAACTCCAGTGGACTGAACTTAGTTACTCTACTTTGAGTGCAGTTTAGAGCAAGCTGGATATCTTGTAGAGAATCTTGCCAGGACTTTTTACTTACTTCAACTGCTGTGAGCATGTTCTTTAGAGTGCTCATAACACGCTCTACTTGGCCATTTGCTCGGGAACTGCCTGTAGCGATGAGATGAAGCTTTATATTGACAGAATTACAGTAGTCTTTGAAATCTCTACTTGCAAAACAACGACCTTGATCTGCAATCACTCTTACTGGGGTCCCAAACAAAGATACGCAAGCCTTTAAAGCTTTAATGCTACTCACCGTGTCAATTTGTAGAGTATGGTGCAGGAACACATACTTTGTGAACGCGTCGATTAGTACAAACACGTACTCCTTTTTGTTATTTTTCCCACTAAGCTTACCGGTGGCGTCGATGTGCACTGTGTGCCAGGGTATAGCGACCTTGGGAATAGGGTGGAGTTCAGCTTGAATCTTACCAGAGTGTGACTTTGAAACCTTACAGGTTACACAATTCTCGACGAATCGTCGCACATACTTGGCCATATGTTCGAACCAGTAACTCTCAAATACTTTCTCTAGAGTCTTTTGCCAACCCAGGTGCATGATTCCTTCATGCACATTGTTTATTATTGACCACCGAAGTGACCGAGGTACTATGGGTAAAGAGTGGGTCTTACCATTGCGCTGAATTTTACGATGCAAGACACCGGACTTCAGTTCGTACGTTTTCGCAACGTTTTCAGGAAGCTCCTTATTTTTGTAGTCGGCCAGGGTCTGTGAAAGCTCCTGGTCACGCTGTTGCTCAGCTAGAAGCCAATTGTCCGAAAGCTCAGCGAAATTCACGATCCTTTTCTCTACTTTCGAGATGACCTTCTCTTCTACAGGTAGAGGATTCCTAGAGAAAAAATCTACGTGTGCCATGCGCTTACCCTCTCGGTGAATGATGTCGAAGTCAAAGCTTTGCAGGAAAGCCCACCATCTGTGCACACGTGGGGCTAAATCAAGCTTTTTGCGAGACATTTGTAGAGAATTACAATCCGTTACCACGAGAAATTTTCGGCCATGAAGGAAGTGACGGAAGTGTTTCACTGCGTTGACGACAGCCAAAGTCTCCAATTCATACGAATGGTATTTCGACTCGGCGTCAGTGGTACGCTTGCTGAAATAAGCAACCGCTCGCATCTTACCTTCCTTCTTTTGTAGTAGTATCGCGCCATAGCCGATGGCACTCGCATCGGTATGCAATTCTACATCGAGATCTGGGTCGTAGATACTCAGCACAGGCTCATTCGTAAGGGCAGATATGATCTGCTGCCTAATCTTCTCGTGCTCAGGTTTCCAGGTTAGTTTGCCTTTGCCAGAAGTGAGCGAGTATAGTGGGGCCATAGTTTGCGAGAACTTCGACACGAACTGGCGAAAATAAGACGCTAACCCGATGAACTGACGAAGTTGTGTTATCGTCTCAGGTGGTGGTAAAGCCGTGAGAGCCTCTATTTTGCGGGGATTGGGGCGAATCTGTCCTTGACTAACCTCATAACCAAGGTACTCTACTTTCTCTTTCAAGAACGAGCACTTTTTGATGTTCAAGGAGAAGTTCTTATCAGATAAAGTCTCTAGGACGACTTTTAGCCTCTCCAATGATTCAGCAACAGTCCCTCCAACAATCATCACGTCATCAACGTACACGACAACATATGAATGGACAAGATCACCTAGAGCTTTTACTATTGCTCGTTGAAACACAGATGGAGCGTTTCTTAACCCGAAGGGCATTGTCAAGTACTCAAATTGGCCGTCAGGCGAGACAAAAGCTGTACGCTCTATCGATTCCTGCTCTATAGGGACCTGGTGGAAGCCAGATGCCATATCCAGCACAGTGAAGTAGTGGCCACCATGAAGTCTTGCTATCTGATCCGATATGAGCGGAAGTGGAAACCTATCCGGGATGGTATTATCATTTAATTCGCGATAGTCGACACACAATCGTTGGGAGCCATCCCTTTTCTGTACCAAGAGTATTGGACTAGAAAACGGAGAAGAACTAGGTCGGATGATGTTAGCCTCCAGTAGCTCTACAATCTTGATCCGAACAGCTTCGCGCTCCGCAGGACTCAACCTATAAGGTCTACGAATGACAGTCCTATGGGGATCTTTTAGCCGAATTTGCATGGGTGCTGTATCAGCAGGAGTTCGGGGTGTTCCTACGATAAAAGAATCCCTAAACGACTCTAGGATCTCTATCAGCTTAGATTTACTGTCAGATGGAACGTCAGTGTCGATCGTCTGTAAGTCAATAGTCTCAGTTTTCTTGATATTACAGGACTCTACAATACGCGTTTTGACAAAACTCAGTTTGTTGAAAGTCATATGCACTTCTACACCTTGCATCATAATCTCTCTACCTATCATAAGGTCATAACGCAAATAGTGATCCGGTAACACATGAAAAACAACCACAATAGCAATATCATCTATCTCCACAACAGTCTCAATCTGCATGGTAGAGTAAACCGAAGTCTGCCCTATGCCAGTCATAGTCACTGTATTATGTAATCGCTTGCCTTGAAGCTTGCACGCGACAGACTCTCTTACTAGTGAGCATTCAGCTCCAGAATCATAATGAAACAAGAACTGCTCACCAGATGTGCGAAGATGTCCCGTGTGTGCATTCACGTTGCATACGTCGATCCTCTTCTCCGAAGAGCTGGCTCCGGGGTTGCTCGCGTTGGGTTTGGAGATCCTCTTCGGGCAGCTGCTAGCGTAGTGGCCTCGGGCTTGACAGTGGAAGCAGGTAACCGACGACTTGTCCCCCGTTCCGACGCTGCTGCTAGACTTTGGACGCTCGTCGATCTTCCTTGAAGTAGGCTTGACGCGGAGGTTGCACGAAACAGACTTGTGGCCATGTTTCCACAGGTGTAGCAGACTGGTTTAGGGACCGTAGAAAACCGTGCACGCTTACTATCTGGTCCATCTTGATCACTGTTCATTTTCCTCTTCATAAACGACACAGCCTTCAGTTCTTGTTGCAGTTCATTGCGAGTCTTTATATCATGGGTGAATGCGAGGCGTTGAACACGTGGATTGAATTGGGAAATGTGCGCCAAGATAATACCAATCGCAATCTGTTCAGTAGAATGAGTGTTCCATCTTGACATCAGGGATGACATGAGGGAGGCAGCATATGCAGCTATGCACTCGTCGTCTTTTGGTTTATTACCATGAAGATCGATCAGGAATGATGCAATAGTTTCGGGGCACTCATACCTTGCAATGAAAAGAGCCTTGAAGTCACTCCAGGTCATCCCAGGGAATGCGATTGTTGAAAGCCACGTAGACGCATCTCCCTTCAAAGCATGGCTGAGGGCAACCATGAGTTTGGCGCCTTGTTGTTCTTGATCGGCGATGCACATATCCGCCGTCGAAATCCAGGCTCGGGCATTGACGTCAGTTTTCTTGGGATCGAAATCTGGCAGTTTCAAATCACGCGGCGAATTAGGTTTCTTGATAGCTTGCACCAGCGCCATGAAATTCCGATTTTGTTGTTCGAGAAGTAATTCCCATCTTCTATCTTCGGTTTGGTCATGTGGGACTTCTGGATTACATCCCACTTCTGATAACGAGACGGGGAGGGCGTCAGGATCTTCAGACATGGCGCAGCGGCGAAATAAAACGTTTTCCGATTCTTCACACTTCTAGTTATTTGATTTTTACAATCATCTCCTTAAAATACAGCTTGATTGAAAAGATATCGACGGATTAGGTCTCAAGAAACGCGGCAAGTTCAGTGCGGAGAGGTACACTTGTGTTCTGTTCCGTAGTGATGCTCAGTCCAAAGTGACCGCGCTTCTCTCTCCTCGCGCGTAGACTCCCAAAACACGTTTTACCAAACCCAGGCCTCTCATTGGTCGAACCTCGCAGGCCTACCAACCTATCTGTCAAAACAAGTGTTGCCAGCTCCGCACCGAACTCACCCAGGCGGAAGCCTGACGTTTCAAATCAATAGCACAGAATACTTTAATAGTTTGACGTTTAAGAATCACAATATTCAAGACTACCTACGTCAAAACACAAAATACGAGTCTTACGTTTATAAATCTTAATAATCACAACTACCAACACAAATACCACTAAGTACTGCTATCGAACGTCAGAGGGCGTTGGCAGCACTCCGACATATATATATATAATATATATATATATATAATATATATATATATATATAATATATATATATATATACACATAGACAAATTACACAGATCCCATTAGCCTTAAACTAAGTAAAACATTACTATACTAATATACTATATTTATTAATAAAAATAATGAAGGGTGCTGATTCGACGATATATAGGGTACATACAATAGATACATATGTATATAACATCCAAGAACCAAGGCATTTTTCATAAAATATATACATATTATATATATCAACACAAGTCATTATATTTATTAATAATATAGTATAGTAATGTTGTAATTAGTTTGGGGCTATATGAATTATATATATATATATATATATATATATATACATATATGTGTATATATTTTATAAAAAATATAATTTCTTGTCATGGGACACCCTTAAGAGACAGAAAAAAGACTTAATTATTTTTGGCCAGGTTTTTGGGTGTTTTACCAGTCTGTGCGACGTTGCAAGATAGATTGGCTGGTCACGTGGATGTAGATGTATTTAAAATTGGACGTCCTTCGGTTTTAATTTAAACCCATCCGAAGAAGAAACATTGGTTCAATGGCTAATACAACTTGCCAAGTGAGGTTTTCCGAGAAAGAAAAGTGATTTAATAAACATTGTTGAGAAAATAATGAAAGCTGAAAACAGACCAAATCCTTTCAAGAATGATACTCCAGGCAAAAATGGTACGAACTGTTTATGAAAAGGCACCCAGAACTGAGTCAACGCACACCGGAGAGCATAAATACAGCAAGAGCGATAGTAACAGAAGAATACATACGATAATGGTTTTCAGACTTCTTAGATTCCCTGACAACGACAATAACTTGGACATTCTGGAGGACCCAAACCGCATTTACAGTGGTGATGAGACTAGTTTTCAAATTTGTCCAAAATCAGGCAAGTTTATAGGACCAAAGGGCTGGAAAAATATCTACGATGTGAAATGAGGTAGTGAAAAGGAAACTATCACAGTTATGATAGTCATCTCAGCTGCTGGCGAACATGTATCCCCGATGGTAGTTTTTCCATATATCAAAAAGCCACCTAAAGATGTTGCAGTTAGTGTGCCGCCGACAATTATTTGGGAATATCTGAAAGTAGCTGGATGAGAGGAGATCTGATAGACGAATATATTGCTAACGGTCTAGATCAGTGGTGGGCAAAGTACGGCCCGCGGGCCAACTCCGGCCCGCGACTGGATTGTATCCGGCCCGCCGCGCCGCGTCTAGTCTATCCGCTGGCTAGACTCTAGCTAGCTCTAGTCACGCACGCGGCGGGCCGGCCGGCCTAGGCTATATAGCCACGTTCACGGGCCAGTCGCGGGGCGCGGAGAGGGTAGCGCAGTGAAATGGGGTCAGAGGCGTGGGCGCGGGGCGCGGGCTGCGGGCGCACAGTCGCTTACTGGCTGTCATCGAGCGAGTCACACGCACAATACGCACAATACAGTTTTGCTTCTCTGTGTGTGGGTAATTTTGTTTTGAACTTGCCACGTATTCTTGCTTGTTCGTGTAACATACTGGGATAATGGCGTGTAGAAAACGTAAAGTTGATTCTGAGTGTCGATTGTTTAAAGAAGAGTGGGCGTGGAAATACTTCTTTACAGAATACAACGGCAAGCCAATATGTCTTATATGCAATGAAGCGGTGGCGGTATTTAAAGAGTTTAACGTCGCTCGCCATTTTAACAGCAAACATGCTAAAACCAAATATTCTGCTATGAATGACGCCCAAAGCAAAGTGAATGCGGAAAACTTAAGAAAAAAACAATCTGGTCAACGGAACATGTTCATAACGCAAAACACTGCTCAAAAGGCTTCTACACTGGCTGGATATGTTGTGGCTGATAAAATTGGTAAAAATAATAAACCTTACTCAGAAGGAGAGTTCGTAAAAGATTGCATGGTGAGTACAAGTAATATTTTATGCCCAGAAAAAACAAAAGATTTTGAGTCCGTCAGTTTATCGCGAAAAACAGTAACAACGCGAATTGATGCCATTGCATTAAACCTGTCGGCTCAACTTCGGCAGCGTATAGAAAAATTTAAATATATTTTACCGTGACAATGGATGAAAACACGGATAAAAGTGACACTGCTCAATTATTGATCTTTATCAGAGGCGTTGACGACGAATTCAATATTACTGAAGAGCTAGCTTGCTTGCAATCACTGAAAGGCAAAACGACGGGCCAAATAGTTTATAACGAATTTTCCGAAGGGCTTCAAAATTTAAATGCGCCTATTTCAAAACTATGAAATATAACTACAGATGGAGCCCCAAATATGGTTGGAAAAAACGTCGGGTTTTCAGCAGAACCAGAATCCTAATCACGATGTTGTGTTTTTACACTGCATAATTCACCAGGATGTCCTTTGTAAAGCTGCAATTGATATTACCCATGTTCTTGATGTGGTTATAAAACTTATTAATACCATTCGATCCCGGGGATTGGTACACCGGCAATTCCAAGAGTTTTTGCAAGAAGTTGACGCAGCTTACTCTGACCTTCTTTACCACACGAAAGTAAGATGGCTCAGTTGTGGATATGCATTCGAGCGGGTCTGGAATTTAAAAGAAGAAATAAAATTGTTTTTAACAGACAGAACAGAGAAATGGTCTGATTTCCAAATCTTCGAAGACAAAGATTGGCGTACTGATTTCGCATTTTTTACCGATTTGATCGAACACTACAACAAATTAAACAAAAAATTACAAGGAAAAAACCACTTCATAGATGAGACTTGGGGTTGTCTGAAATCGTTTAAAACTCAGCTTTGTCTGTTTTATAATTGCATAGCGAAGAGCGATTTAACTCACTTTCCGCGTTTAAAATCTATGGCACCAGAGCACAAACTGAAAGAATTGAATGAGCAGTTGAAGAAACTTCATACAGAATTTGAAACTAGGTTTCATGATTTTAAGAACATTCAATCATCGCTTGATGTTTTTTCGATGCCGTTTAACGTAGACCCGGAGAACGTCTCTGACGAATTGCAACTTGAAGTTATAGAAATGCAGTGTAGTACGCACTTAAAACAACTCTTCTTAAATTCATCAAAACTGGAGTTTTATAGAACACTGCCGAAAGCTGATTACCCAAAGATGATTGCTCACGCCCAGAAAATTATGGCGATGTTTGGATCGTCATATGTCTGCGAACAGACTTTTTCGACCATGAAATTGCAAAAAAACTCAATTAGAAACCGACTTACTGATGAACACCTTTTCTCTCTGCTGAAAGTTACTTCATCGCAACTCGAACCTGCATTCGACGATATTATTGCAAATCAAAAACAATTTCATATGTCTCACACACTGACTATGGCAGGGCCTTCGAATAAAAGTTGAATTGTAATTTGTAAGTAGATGATATTGTGTATTATAATGGTTATGTTTATATATGATTAAACGATTTCAAATAAACAATGTTTACCTATACTTTTACATGAGTAGTTAACGGTTTTAAATCAAAATACATTTTTGCTGTAATTCCGGCCCTCCTCTGAATTTTTTTAAACTTTCTGGCCCCTTATGAAGAAAGTTTGCCCACCACTGGTCTAGATCTAAAAAGAAGTAAAAAGACCCGTCGGTTCATTTGTTGATGGCAACAAATCCCATCTCAATTTTCATTTATGGGAATTTTGTGACGCAATGAAATAAATCTGTACGCTTTACCACCCAACACAACATACATCCTCCAGCCCGCCGATGTAAGTGTGTTTAAGCCTTTGAAATCTGAATGGCGAAACACTGCTAAAGCCTGCGGCATGATGAACAGGGAAAACCCTTGACCAAAGTAACGTTTTGTCCATTGCTGCAGAAGGTCTTAGACAAAGATATGTCACAAACAATAAAAAATGAGTTTGAAAGGTATTTACCCCTTTAATCCCAATGCAGTGGATTATACCAAATGTGTGAAAAACACTTTGGAAAACATGGAAATAAATGAAACAAAAACGATTCCCTCGAGTCAAGACATGAAACCACTGTAGCAGTTTTAACGTTTTTCAATAACGAACTGAAAGAAAAGGGAATAGTTATAGAACTCCAAAAATTAAAAGATGCTTTAAATGAGTTCAGTAATACAGCAACTGAAAATCAAGCTGTCCGATCGTGTCAGCTTAACAAATATCAAAACAAGGTAACATCATCACAACGTAGTGAAGAGGTGTTAGTGATTGATTTCCCAGAACAAGAAACTGATGTCTTCGCCATACCTCAGGACACCGGTGAAAATGTAGACCTCCAGGATATCGAAATACCATTTATTGTACCAGCAGCACTTGAAAATCAAATCTCTGAAAATTCTGTCACAATTCTAATATCTGACAATCCTAATGAAGAGAAGATTCTGCCTTCTTCTTCCGAGAGATCTGAGTCCCCTGATGTACGCTTCGAAGAAGTGATTGTTGCTTTAGTACATGATGATGATAAAGATAGAACAAAGTCAAAAGTAATATCATTTAAGACCTCCACTTCTACGAAACATTCCGGCAATGAAAGCAACGTTAAAACGAAAAATTATAATACCGTTACCACATTCATTGGTTCTCAATAAGGATTTCGACGCCATTGACGTCGAATCTGAAACAATAGATTGCGATTCACAGTCGTTGCTTTCATTGCCGGAAAGTTTCGTAGAAGAAGTGGAGGTCTTGAATGATATTACTTTTGATTATACAATATCGTCCTTGCCTCGAGTTGGTAGCTCCCCACTTCCATCAGGAAATAGTAACAGAAGGTTAACACCGATCACGCACAGTTGGCGGAGAAATCATGCCGCTTGCTATATCTTCTACAAAATGGAGAGAGTATTATGAAAATAAAGAAAATATTAAAAAGGAAAGGGTACAAAAAGTCCAGGACCGGAAAAACAGTATGGCGGCTAAAAAGGAAGCCAAGGCGAAAACAAAAATGGCCGTTCAAAAGAAAAGACAAGCTACACATAATAAAACTAGAAAGACTAAGAAAATAAAAAAAAACTAATAAATTGCGCTGGGTGTGACGAGGAACTCGTTAGCGATGTCGAAGATGACAAATTAAAAAACGTTGGGTGTGATCGGTGCCCAAAATAGTTCCATCTTCAATGTACAACAAAAAAGGATTACCATATTCAGAAGTGGCGGATAATGATTTCATTTGTCATCATTGCCTTATTATTGGTTTAGATTGAGATTCTCCGAAAGATGCCTGGTATGTTCGTACTTCGTCAAAATCATTTTATGTTTTTTAAAAGGAGAAACATAATACACTATTTAACTTTCACTAAATATACTCAGCGGCACAATGACCGACCGTCTATATTTTCCAATTTTTGGTAAAATAAGACTATTTTCAGTTATGTTCATTACTATATTAAATAGCTAGTTGCAGTAACTTGCTTGACCTATTTGATTTAGTAATGAACATAATTAATAAAGTCTTATTTTACCAAAAATTGGAAAATGTAGGCGGTTAGTTAGTTGTGCCGCTGAGTATATTCAAGAAAAGCTAGTGTTTTTTGTTTCTCCTTTTAAAAAAACATACAATTATTTTGAGGCTGAATGTATTACGTTACTCAACAAAAAAAGTTTACTTGATTATTGTAGTCTTAGGTTTATTACAAGTAGAATAATCTTTGTTGATTGTTGTATAACGCGAGTTCCTACTTAAGCCCAAAAATTTAGATTACTAAGTAGATTCATACTAGAAGTAATGTTTAACTTTGGTATAATAATAGTAAAGTGCAATGTAGAGTGCTAAGTAGATACATACTAGAAGTGGTGTTTAACTTTGTTATAATTATATAAATAAATACCATTTAATAATAGTAAAGTGCAAATCAAATTTCTCATTTACAATAAAACAAATAAAAATATATCTACAAGTAATGTTTAAATTATTATAATAATAGTGAAGTGCAATGTAGAGTGCTAAGTAGATACAAAGGTACTTGAAATGTTGTTAAACTTTGTTTAGATTATATAAATAAATAACAATATAAATAACAGTAGTAAAGTGCAAATCAAAGGTCTCATTTACAATAAAACAAATACAATTTTTTACTATAATATCTACATATAGATTATGTATATATTATCAGTGTTATACTCCTGCCAAAATAAACCATTTGATAACATTTTCCATTGTCTTAATTGAAAACACCCTATACCCGGCCGACATTTGGGAAAAACGTGACCGACCATGGGCTGTGAATGGCCGACTTTATGGTTTTTTCGTTCTCGACGCATTTAAACCTTGATACTTTTTTCTTTTCCTAGAAAAGTCAACCTTATGCCTATTAACATAAAATAGATTTATCAACCTATCTAAAATCCTATCACAAGCTATCCTTTCGTTGCAAACTGATGAGCCAGAGCGATCTAAAGTTCCAAAATCCGTAAAGGGGCCGACATTTGGCGTATTTACCCTACGTAACCAGTTGCATTCATAAGTTTGTATGTGGTATTAAAGGAATTGTTGCATGGGAGCCCCCTTAAATATTTATTTAATTCTGTTTTTTTTGTTATAGCGGCAACTAGCGTTGCCAGGCGTCCGGCTTTAGCCGGACATTAGTCAGGCTTTTTGATTGCCTGTCCGGCCAAAATAAGCGTCGTCCGGCCTGTCCGGCTTTTGTTAGGCTTTTTAGATTTCAAAATTCGCGCGCATCGAGACCGAATTCGCGAATGAAAGAAGCCGGCGCCGCGCCATCGCCGGCCGGCCGAGCGAGGGCGAGCGCTGTTGCCCCCGCCCACCCGCTCCCCTGCGTCGCCTGCCTGCGCCACTGCACACACACACATTCTAACGCTCAGTCGTAGTCGCTACGTCGCTAGCGAACGGTGGCAGAGGCGCGCGCGTGCGTGTGTATGCACGTCGCTTTCTTGTTTTTCTTATTTAGCGACAAGAACTTTGGTAAGTTTTGTATTTGTACAGTACTCTGATCCTAAAAGAATAAAAGAACTTACAACAAACAGTGTTTTAGCTAAAACTGACTCACTGTACTTTTATAAATCACAAAAACATAAAACGCTCATTAAGGTTTAAAGAGGATGTGTTACTTAAATTTAATAAACCATCATGTGTTGAGTTGAGTGTAGTGTATGTGAGTGATGCTGTAAGAAATAGGTAAATAAAACGTTTTATTATTTTCAGATCTCAAACAAAATGCCAAAAAGAAAATGTATATTTTCGGAAGAGTTACAAAACTCTTACAAAATGTTTAAGTCGGCAGGCCCGAAAGCTGAACCATGGGAGGTTAAATGCGAGGTATGTGACCAGATCATATCAATAGCCAGCAAAGGAAAATATGACCTGGAAAAACATTTGGCTACAGAAAAGCATAGAAAAAATATCAGGACCTCTGCCTATTCATCAAAAATGGATAGTTTCGTTACTAAACAAGCAACTACAACTACGTTGGTTTTTCATACAGTACAACACAATCAGTCGTTTAACTCACTAGACTGTACAGTGCCACTTCAAAAATGCCTTTATGCAGATTCATATATTGCGAAAGAAGTATCCTGTGCCAGGACAAAGGCGAAGCAATTTTGAAAAATGTTCTTGCTCCATGTTTTAAAAAAAAACACTGGACGATTTGTGTGACATAAAATACATAAGCGCCTCCACCGATGCAAGCAATCATGGGAATATTGAGCTATTTCCGCTGTTAATTCAGTATTTTGATTATATGAAAGACGGGATTCAGGTCTCCCTTATAGACCTACAATCTCAACAAAATGAGACATCCGAAACGATATCTAATTACGTCTACGATTCTCTGCACGACAAAAACCTCTCGCACAAACTAGTGGCTTATTCGGCTGATAATGCTGCTACGAATTTTGGCGGCAAAGACAGAGGAGGACAAAATAATGTATTTTGCCTACTAAAATCTCTAACGAATAATGAAAATATAGTTGGAGTCGGTTGCGTTGCGCATATTTTCAATAATTCCGTCCATAGGTCTCTCGATTCTTTGCCATTGTGCTTTGAAAGTATTGTCATGCAGCTTCACAATCATTTTGCTACATTTACAGTACGCACAGAGGAACTGAAAAGGATTAGTTCAGAATTAGACGTTCATTTTAAACAAATGCTATATCATTCAAAGACCCGCTGGCTGAGTTTGTTCCCAGCGATAGAAAGAATCTTACAGATGTATGACCCGCTGAAGTCATATTTTCTGACAAGCGGGAATAATGCATCAAGAACATTAAGAGAATTTTTCGAAAATGATCTGAACGAAGGCTATTTTTGGGCTGTTCATTCTTTCATGGCCATATATCAAAACTACATCAAAAATACAGAGAAGGCTGATGTTCCAGTGAATGAGGTATTAGAAAACTGTTCTGAAATAATGAACAGCATAAATGCAAGGATTGAACAAGATTTTTGTCCACTAAAAGTGGTTTCTATTTTACGTAAGTTTAATGACATTGACAATAATGTTGACCAAGTGACTGCGTTCAAAGAAAATATTAAAAACATGTACACAATTGCAGTACAATATTTAAAATCATGGACTGAAAACCTATACAAAGAGACAAAACATTTTTCATGGATGTCTTTAAAAGATGTTCCTGAATGGAATCAAGTTTCCAATACTATAAGTATCATAACGAAAAACAACGTCAAAATTGATGACAGCAAATGTTTTGATCAACTGCAAAACCTGAAAAGCTTTTTAATTAATAATAAAGAGGATGTTGATTTCAAGAAACAGTTAGCCCACAAAAAATGGGTCCAATATTTTAAATCAATGAATTCTGAAGAAAGCTTTTCAGAATTTCTAACTATTTGCCAATTTTATTTCGCGATTCCAGGCCACAATGCAAACGTGGAACGAGTTTTCTCTATAATAGGTCAACAATGGTCAAAACAGCGCAACAGACTTAACGTAGATACAGTTGCTAAAATGCTACTCGTAGAATACAATTTAAAACACTTATCGTGCAAGGATTTTTACAACTGCATAATAAAAGAAACTGAACTTTTAAAGCTTGTTACTGCAAACCAAAAATATTTAGAATAATGTTTAATGTCTAATTGAAAGATAAGAAGTCTTTTTTGTTTTGATTATTTAAGAGAGATTATTTAAGAACTCCTTGTACGCATATTATAAGCAAATAAATGATTTATGATTATGATTATGATTATGAAGAAGTGTCGAGTTTATAGTTTATATTAATAAGAGTAGAGATTTGTTTTGGTTATTAAGAGAAGAAGTTTTGTTTTGTTTTGATTATTTACAGAATAAGTTCTGTTTTGTTTTATATATTGAGAATTTAAGACACATAATTTAGACTGATGTTGCATTTAATTTGAATTAAGGAAAGAATTATTGAGACTGATTAATAATAAAGTACTTTTAGACTAATTTGGCATTAGTTTTATTGTAAATTATCAAAAAAGCTTGGTTTTCAATAATTTTCTACATTAATACCAAAAAATCCCCTAAAATGCAGTGTCCGGCTTTTTTACCAAAATGTTAGGCCAAAAAAAAAATTAATTTTTACACGAATATTTAAAATTGTTGAAAATGCAGGATGTCCGGCTTTTTGACCCAAATGTTATGCCAAACTCACAGCTCTGTCCGGCTTTTCGGTATGAGGACCTGGCAACGCTAGCGGCAACAGAAATACATCGTCTGTGAAAACTTCAACTGTCTAACTATTACGGTTCGTGAGATACAGCCTGGTAACAGACGGACAGACAGACAGACAGACGGACAGCAGATTCTTACCAATAGGGTCACTTTTTACCCTATGACTAGGAGCTAGGAGGAGCCATAATAAAAATGTGTTATTACTTCCTTTTGTTTGATTTGTTTGAAACATTCAGTAACTTTAGTTGGAATATCGATAATTTATATCGACCTTATCCAAAAGACAAGACAAGACCTTATTTCAAAGTGACAAGCTGTCATCGATCAAGCTATGCTGGACAAGGTGTAGAGTGGTAAACGTCCACAGAGCAATTTATAGTTTTGGTAGCTCTCTTTTTCAACAAATTCCAATATGAAGCATTTTATCTGACTGTAAAAACAGCATCAATATCAAGAAGGTGTCCGAATTGTCACTAAAAAAGTATTGAAATTAAAATGTCTCAATCCCGACTCAGTGTCCCAATAATTTGTGTACCAGACGTCAGCAAGCCAAATAAAAATACTAACAAACCTAATAACAATAACAGATCATTGCACACTAAACAAATAAGGTGCGTTGGGGTAAGAACAGATCGGGGGAAGATCAGATAATTCAAGTAACTCCCAAACGCGGCAATATTTTTTAAATCTGGCAACATAATAATCAGACTCCATTTTTTCTGCCCCTCCCTTCAGTCTGCGGTCGTTACTGCGATGGGATATACGTGTGCTATGTGCAAAAAACTAAAACCTAATATTTTCGTGTCCCTATTGAAGATCCGAACTTTCCCCAGACTACATTTTTTCAATTTTATGGTAAGTATTGATAGTTTTCCTTTATATCTTGAGTGTGAAATCGATTTTTAACATGTAGCCGTTAGTTTAAACTGACAAATACAATCGTAAGATAGCTGTAGCCAGAGATCCGGTCTTGCCCCGTGTGGTTGAAGATCGGACTAATATCAGCCGGTCTTTCCCTATCGTAAAAAAGTCAGTGACTTTCAAACTTTTATTTAGGTTAGCTTACAAAGTAAGACTATCTGTTGATACTTACTTACTATGCAATTTTAGTTTTAGTTTATGTACGCTTGGGGGTATTACATAAAATAAGTACTTTTTGTATACTTAGCTATAATTAATATTAATATTAGTCCACCCATTGAAAGTATAAAGGATGTGTATGTGCAATAACGTATTAAATAAATAAATAAGGCAAATATTTAACACGGCAACTGAAATCCTTTTTAGGCGACTTTCTATTAAGTCACAAAAAAACTAACTTTGCAGTGATTAAATATCTTAGCAACTATTAAACTATACAAGCAACAAAAGGCTAGGATCAAAAAAACTAAAAAACGGCTGCTACTGTAAGGTGTCAAATATATCAAGCGGGATCAGTGTAAAACTGGTTAAGGTATTATAAAACCTAATGTGGCGACTAATTTTCCCGAGGGGATATCAAACATTCTTCACTGGCAACTACTGGCTTTCATTATAAAAATAAACTTTTGGCAGCGATTGTTAGGTAGCTTTAAAACTGAAAATGGGTATTATAATAATGTATTTGGATATTAGAATATTGTTTGCAGATTCGGAAATTCTTGAAAAAGGCGGCAAATGCGTTCGTGTGTCTGAGCAGTGCGGGGGCTGCGGAGCGGGGGGTTGAGCGCGTTTCTAGCCAATAGCAAGCGGCGGACGACTGCGACGGAACGTCACGGGGCGACGGGGCTCGCTATTGCTTGTTATTGTTTTTATTGCTCTCGCGCATAAACGAACTGAATAATTAGTTTTTACGTCTTTTGTTTTAAAAAAGCAAGTAGTATTGCAAAAATGAACCAGTTTGAGTTATCAGGAACGAGTCGTAGCATAAATTGTGATGATGGAGTGCCGAATTATTGTTCAAGTGAATCAGAAGAAGAGAATCAAGACGAACCAAAACCGAAACGAGGACGGAACAAAGTTTGGGTGTTTTATAATAAATTTCTTAACTTTAAAGAGGCAGAAGACTTTGTGAGTACAGAAAATACTTGGTCTCGGAAATTCACCAGAATGACAGAAGAGGGACAAAAGCGATTCTACAGATGTAACAAAGTACGTAAGTTGGGACCACAATGCGCGGCAGAACTGTACCTACTTTTTGAATCTGGATCCGACAGTGTTTTGGTTTATCGTTCTGAAGCTGATCATAATCATGATGAAGTTGGGACACGAACAAATTATGGTATTTCTGATCAAACTAAACTAGAAATTAATAGTCTGTTTGACCTGCACTTGAAGCCGAAGGCTATATTGGCTGCTCTTCAAAAGATCGATGGAATCCAGTTGCCTACAAAAAAACAATTAGGTAATTATTTATCTGACAGACGAAAAATTAAATTTGGTCAACCAATCATTCATTTAGGGGAACTAGAGAAGTGGATAATTGAACACAAAAACATTCCTGAAGACGAGGATGAACCTTTTGTTATGAAGTATTGGATATTGGAGAGTGACCAACCTAAATTTAGATTTGCTTTGACCACAAAAAAATTATTGAAATTTGCAAGCTCTATTGATGTCCTACACGTTGACGCGACTTATAAATTGATCTGGCAAGGTTTTCCGGTTTTAATTATTGGAACAACAAATAAAAACCGAAAGTTCTATCCGCTTTGCCTGGGGGTTGCAACAAATGAGCAAAAAGAAGACTTTGAGTTGGTTTTTAATGGCTTAAAGGAGAATATTTTATCTTTGTTAGAAGTCGATTTTAAACCAAAGGTACTAGTCAGTGATGCAGCTCAAGCAATAAAAAATGCTTTTTTGGAAGTTTTTGGCTCTGATACCACGGTGCGCATGTGTTGGGCACACGCCATAAAAAATATGAAAAAAAAAGTTGACAAAACAGTGGAAAAAAAAGAAAGAAAAGATATTATGGAAGATATATATGCTTTACATAATGCGTCGTCACCGGAAATTTTCAATGCTGCTTCGCAGGCTTTCATCGTAAAACATGCTTCCAAGGCTTCATTTATAAAATATTTTGAACAGGAATGGCTTATCAATAATCCTAATTGGTTCCTAGGAGCAGCAGCAACCCTTTCACCGACTACAAACAATGCTTTGGAAGCGTTTAATAAATCAATTAAAGATCATAATACTATGCGTGAACGCTTTCCCCTGTCACGATTCCTTACTGTGGCGAAAGAGATGGTGACGCAATGGTCAAACGATATCAATGAAAATTCATTACCACAAACACACGAAATTGAACTGAAAGAATGGACAGAAGGATATCGTTGGGCAAGACAGAACGTTAAAGTAAAAACGCTTACATCTGATTGCAACAAAAAGGTGTATTTGGTACCCAGTGAAAAAATGACGGCTACGAACATGACATATGATTATGAGGCATGGCATTCCTTTGATGAGTTCAAAAAAAAAAACTTTGCATTTTGGAAAACCGAACTACCTAGCGCAGGATGGGAGCAAGGCACATGCACCTGCCCTCAATTCTTCAAAGTTTACATTTGCAAGCATATACTGGGTCTAGCCATCCGACTAAAACTTACCATCCCGCCTATCGAGGCAAAGTCAATACCGATCGGATTAAAAAGGAAGAGAGGACGCCCTACCAAATCAAAGCCTGCATTAATAATGCAATAGGTAGATTTTTTACATTTTTTTAAAAACTTTTTTCGTTTTAGTGACTATTATGTTAGTTACATACCGGGTGTAAAGGACAGCGTCCCGCAAACTGATAGGGGTTGCTCAGTCAACCAAACTGAACAACTATCACCAGGATTTCTTTCCAGGAAATGAAAAAAAAATTGCTTTTCCATACAAATTAGTCTGATCGAGGTCGTCATTTTGTATGGTAAAGCAATTTTTTTTTTCATTTCCTGGAAAGAAATCCTGGTGATAGTTCTTCAGTTTGGTTGACTGAGCAACCCCTATCAGTTTGCGGGACGCTGTCCCTTACACCCCGTATTTTGTGTATTGAAGGAAAATTAATAAATAAAGAAAATGAATCAAATTTTATGCCTTTTATTGCACGCTATTTAAATTCATAAAAAAGGAGTTTAAACTTGAAAAGGAGTTTCAAACTTTAAAGCTGAAATACAGCACTAGAATAAATACTTTGAGTACCTACCTAGATTTACCAACAATACTTATGTTTATTTAGGTAGGTTCATTTAAATTTCATTTAAAAGAGGGAAGGTTAATAATAAATAAGATAGTCAAGAAAAAATTAAATAGACCTAGAATAGTTTTTTAGCATGTCACAATTTGGTTTATTTAGATCCCTACAAATGTAGCCAAAAGTATTTTTTTTAAGATCTTGTTTGTATTTATTTAAGACCTTGGTCAAGTTTATAGACAAGCCCATTTTAGAATTTATGAAAGCCTATTTAAACTTTTTTATCCGCCAATAATTTGTCGCCTTAGAAGAAATTCAATTGCCACAAAAGAAAATCACTGCCAGATAAAATTTAAATAAAACCTCAAAACTCATTAAAAAGCCGCCGCTTTCTAGTTAAGATGCTACCTCAAATTAGTCGCCAAAGTAGTTTATTTACGATCCATTTTCAGTTTTTTTAAGATCCGGAATGGTATCAATTTGTCGCCGCGTTAAATACATGCCAATAAATAATGCTTACATAAGTAAAATATTTATAAGGATTCTTGGTTCTTAGATTATGAAGGTATATGTATACAGGTAGTGTCAGGTAGGTAGTTAGGTATAGTCAGTCTTTGTTTTAGTTGATTCGCCTTCTTAGATTGTATTTAAACTTACATTATATTCCCTTTTTTGTAGATTCAAATATGCCTCGGAATTATGAGAGAAAAACATCGCGTGCTTCATACTCTCAAGAAGACTTACAAGCCGCCATAGAAAAGGTGAGAAGCAATGAGCTGTCCAACTATGCAGCTTCGCAAATGTATGGAATTCCTAAATCCACACTCAATGATAGAGTTAGGAATAAATCAGGTGTGATCAGTCAAACCTTGGGACGACCACCAGCAATTCCTCTAGCATTCGAATCAGAGCTCGCGTCTTGTCTTCGCACTCTGGAAAAATGGGGATGGGGATTGTCACGTGAAGAAGTGTTAGAGATAACTGAAGAATTTATTAATAAAAATAAGTTAAAAACACCATGACGACCCGAATGGCCGAGTCGGCAGTGACGCTGCCCACGAAACCAAGGGTCCCGGGTTCGAGTCCCGGTGGGGGCAAATGTTTGTTTGAAGAGAACGGATGTTTGTACCCTAGTCATGGTTGTTTATCTATCTAAGTATAATATTTCTCTATATAAGTATATATATCGTTGTCTAGTACCCAAGATACAGGAAATCCTAGTTTGGGGCTAGATCAATGTGTGTAAAAGGTGTCCAAGGTATTACCATTTGTAGATGGGAAACCTGGCGCTGATTGGTTCATCTCTTTTAGAAAGCGCCACAACTTATCTATCAAGAAACCGCAACCAGTTGAATATCTACGAAAGAGGATGACTGATCCCTTCGTAGTGTATGATTATTTCAAACAATTGGAAGAAGTACTAAAAGAGCTCAATCTTGGGTCATTTCCAGACAGGATCTGGAATCTGGACGAAACCTCTATATGTCTAGATCCTACGAAAACAAAAGTAGTCGGTGAAGTAGGCCAACCATGCACCAGAACCACCGCTGGTAGCGCCAAAGGAAACATTACAGTATTAACTACCGTCAACGCGGCTGGCAAAAAATTGACACCTTTGATCGTGTATAAAGGAAAACACATGTATGACGAATGGATGGCGGAAGAAAAACAGGAATATGATTTTGAAATATCTTATGCCGCCAGCAAACGCGGCTGGATGGAAACCGAGATATTTTTCAACTATATGTCAAAAATCCTTATTCCTGGTTTAGGACCAGAACGACCCGTTTTAGTTATTTATGATGGTCATGTCACCCATGTTGACAACAAGGTTGTATCCTTGGCCATAGACAACAATGTGACTATACTGAAATTGCCACCACATACATCACACTTGCTCCAGCCGTTAGATTTAGCGGTATTTAAGTCTTTAAAAGACACCTGGGACAAAAAACTTGTTAAATATCAGCGACAAAACGTCGGTGTCAAATTACGCAAAAAGGCTTTTGCTGAAATGTTTGCGGAAGCATGGAATGAAACAAGTCCGAGAGTGATACAAAGCGGCTTCAAAAAAGGAGGCGTTTATCCGTTTAACGCAGCTGTGATCCCAGAGGGCAAATTTGACCCAGCAGTGTTAAAGCGGTGGAAGATTCAAGAAGCAAAAAATAAAAATCCTCTTAAAACACTTAAGCAGCTGTGCTTCGAAACTATAAACAACTTGTTTTTTCCGACAGCTGCCTGTACAATTCACTGTGACGCTGAACATCCTGATTCATCTGTACCAAAAAGTACATTTGAGGATTTACTTTTACAGAAGCTTAAATATCATCCCCAAACCAGTGTCAAAGCAACACGAAAACGTGTTGCACCCGGAGCAGAAGTTATCACACGCAAGATTTTGGAAAACAAGAAAAACGAAGAGCATAATACACCCAAAGAAACATTGCAAGAGCAGAAAACAACATCAACCAAAATCAAACAAAAATCTAAAAGTGGCACTGCAGTTCAAGATAAAGGTGATTTGACGGACAGTACTGTTATAGGTGGTTGTAGAAAGATTGGAGGAAACAAAAGGAAAGTCAAAACTGAGAAGGAATCCCGAAAAAAATTCAAAACGTGTTCGAGTATTACTTCAAATTCCACCAGTGAACAAATAAATCAGAGTGACTCTGGTGTCTTAAATGACTACAAAAATTATTCAGATTTTGATATAGTTAAGTGGATTCAGGATGATGATGCACGTGATGTGGAGGGGTTGTTAGATATTAAAAACGTTTGTAGTATAGACACAGAACATAAACAAGAAGACGAACATAGTGCAATGATAGATATTTTGGATGATCAAACGGGATTTATTCGAAATGTGTTAGTTACAGAGGCGATAATAGAGAAACCAAAGCTATCAAACAATCCCGTAAGTAGCAAATCAATAAAAAAAACACAAAGCGCTCTGCATAGAGATTTGCAGTTTGATTTGATACAAACGGAATCGGAGATGAAAAAAGATGTAAAAGAACAGAATATTAAAAACGTTTGGAATTTAGACACAGAACATAAACAAAAAGACGGACATAGTGCAATGACAGATATTTTGGATGATCAAACGGGATTTATTCGAAATGTGATAGTTAGTGAGGCGATAATAGACAAACCAAAGCCTTCAAAGGACTCCTCAAGTTGCAAACATCTCAAAGAAAATAAAGAAAATGTTGCTGATATCATAAACCAGCAATACGAAATGCAGTCGTATGTTACAGAAAAAGAAATTAATAAACAAACAAACATAAAACCTTACAAAAAGAAGATATTGCGAAGTAGCTCTACAACTACGGACGAAGATATTATGAGTGTTCATACTGATAGCGACATATGTGATGTAATATCGATTGACGACGAAGATGAAGATGCTATAAAAAAATGTGTTGACGAAAAAGAAGCTGCTATATTTGAAGAAATTTATAAAATGGACAAAATTGAAAAACAAAAACCTATTGATAACGAGAAATCAAAAACTATGAATAAAAAAGATGTACAAAAACTGGAAAGGCAAATAGAGACTCGGCAGACTAATAAAAAGCAGACAAAGAATGAAAGATACAAAAACGAAGGTGAAACTTTAATAACGGCAAATAAAGTAAACGAGGCTTCTACTTACCATCTTGGAAGTCATATATTGGCTAGATACTTTCAAAAGAAAAATTGGAAGCATTACGTGGGATCAATTATAGAAATTATTAATGAGGATCAGCCTGAAAAAACCTACAGAATATCTTTCTACAAAACTGTTCAAAAAAATAATACAATAAAATTTACCCAACCAAAGAGGTCTGACGAAGACTGCATACCAGCTACTCTACTTGTCAAGGAAATAGAATTGATACAAATTAAGGAAAATCCAAACGAATTCGTCTTAGGTGACGATAATGATGACGTATATTTTACATAATTTACTTAACACATTTAACGCCGTGATCAGCGGTGACCCCCACCCTACTTTCCCTAAGGGCCGATCGCATTTCGACATGTTGTGATTAAATAAAGCAGTGTTAATTTATGCTATACGGTTATTATTTCAAACATTTTTATTAATTTTGTCCTAACTCCTAAAGACCTAACATACGACAGGCTGCTAGGATCTGGACACATGCAAAGGTAAAAAGTAAGAAATTCTTTAATAGGTACGTTAAGTTTGAGAAACATAAATTCTTAAGTTGTCGTTATGCGGGGGAAGATCGGACTATTATTTAAAAAAAATATATATTGTGACCGTTATACCCAAACTACTTACCTTTTTAAAAATTCCTTTAGTATTTTCATACAACGGGAAAAACCGGATATTTCTCTATTAAGAACCTTATGTTTTAAGCCACACAGTAGCTTTTAGAAAGTAGTCCGTTCTTACCCCGCTATGGTCCGGTCTTTACCTGGTATTTTGATTATCAAACCTAATCTTCACAAAGCAGTAACTTTGCAACCACTAAAGTAAAAAAAACTGCAAAAATACTGATCGACAGTAGATTTTGTCCTAAGTAACGAAAGATCAATTACATTTAAAAATATTGTATAGGAAATGAGGAAAAAAATATTTGCTGGAACCTCTTCAACTAACCGAAAAACAGTCCGACCTTACCCCAACGCACCTTACTTGAAAATTACTGGTGCAAGTGACAGCCCTCTGTGCACGGGGTGTATGGAAGTGGATGAAATAGTAGAACACATGCTATTGGCCAGGATGACCATCCTGGGAGACACAACATCCACACAGGAGCTCCTAGAACACCCAGGCCTCCCTACTCCAGCTGGTGCAGGAGTTTGGATGGCTGAACTAGATATGCAGGCGAAGGGGACATGCATAAATGCCCCGCTCAAGTGGGCCAGGTGCAGGCGCTACAACCCCCATAGAGAAGAATAAAATAGAACACTTTATTCACTTGTAACAATAAGGCTCATCATTTAATCATTTAACAGAATTAAATTCAATTAAGTTCAAAATGGACAAAGGATCAAGCACTTACAAGAAAATCCAAGAATTGGACAAACAGGGACTTGCAGGGATATTGAAAAAGGAGTATACTGACTCCGTTCAAGATATAGAAAATTCAGACAGTCAAGAGATGGGAGGTGTAGTAGGAGTTGTGTGTGATGTAGCAAACAAAGGATTGGATTGGATCAAAGATAAAGCCGTCGAGCCAGCTGACGAATATGAGTACTCTGTAACAGAAGCAGACGATGATCCAGAGTTACAAGCCAACGATTCCAAAGTCCTTGACGATGAAAAGATCAAGGACGCTATCTTGCAAGTTCAGAGTGAGGAACATAAGTCCAAAATGAAAGCAATAGCTTCTACATTTTCTAGCACATCAGAGCCGTCATTCAGCATGCCTGGTTCCCCTGCACCTATATTATTTGATCTAATCAAATGGATTAATGAGACTTCAGGTCTTCAATATGTCATAGAGACAGGAATAAAGGGAAATGCAATTGTTACCTTACCCCGGAAGCCAATGATTAATAAGTTCAAACCCCGCTCCACTCCATCAGAATGTACCAACACTCAAACAGAGTACGAAGAATCGATTATGAGTGATGACACATCCTGTCAAGATGCAAGATCCATAGCCGAGACATCCTCCAACTCTCCTCCGCATATCACATCTGAGATTGCCTCCTTGGTGACCCAATTTAGGAAGGGCATTATTTTACCTTCCAAGAGACCATTTATGAAACCAAAGCGCATCTCACTTAAAACCCTTGGGATCAAGAGACCGCTTTTATATCCCTACTTATAGAAAACCCAAACATCTCAATTCCAGAGATCATAAAGAAGATACTCAAGAAGAAAAATACATGGAAAATAACCAGTGGATTATAGGACATTTCTGGTTTTAAATTTACGGAATAATTAATGATAAATATTATCAGATGGAAAGCAAGACAGCACTTATCTCAGGTCAACATGGACATTCCATAATTTATATGAGATGTTAAAGTAGACCCTAGATTATTGTTGATTCTCTTTCTATCATCTGTTGGCCCTAACGCTCTTTAGGCTTTTTTCTCAAAATAGCTGATTGTGAGTGGCTAACTGTCATGATTCCATATAAATTGGACACTCCACAAACTAGCAATGAGTCTAATTTATATGTAAGAGAAACAGTCAGCCACTGCCTATCAAACATAGTAATAACAAACCAACCGAACCAAGCTATTACGAAAGAGACTGCTCTGCTTATCCAGGTATGAGAGGGTGGAAACAACGAAGGACATAGGAAAATGTTTGGAATCCGTCAGACATTGGGATGCTTGTGAAAATGACAAAAAGAAATGGGGGGTTGGAGTGTAGATAAGGGGGCGCCAAGGAAAAAAAAACTTAGAATTTTTTCTGCGTTTAGATAGGCTCTTACCAGCCAGATCTAAATGACACATTGTGTTGAGATGTTGAATGGATGCCGACCATTCTCTGGTGGAGTTGTTGAGTGAGGGATGTTTGGAGAAGACCCGCCCCTTATCGATACTCTGACGACCAGGCTCCGAGTGAGGGTAAGTGGCGGAACCGGTCGCCACTCCAACCTCGACCATCTTTTGCCAAGTTTCTTTATTTTAACCACAGATTTTAACCAATCTTTACCCTTCCTGCACCTTTGAAAAACATTGGTTGGTGTGGCAAGTTGGGATTCAACCACATTGTGCATATTGTATCACTTTATAATAATTATTACTCCTCGTCCCATCAAGCCGGTTTCGGTCTCGATTCGCACAAGAAATAAAGAAAGAAACCCGTTCTATACAAACCACACCACACAAACTATTTAATAGACCTTTTTTTTTTTGTAATGTTTTTTCCTTTATGGAAAAGGCTAAGAGCTTAAGCCCATACCGCCTGGTCTTATTTTAATTTCTTTTCTTCTCTTCATATTGATTGAGGCTAAAAGCCTTGTCTTTCCTTAGGTATTTTCTTCAGTCTTTATTATATATTCGAGGCACATAGCCTTGTCTAACGTATTTATTCTTTAACTTCATAATCCAGTATATTTAGGTCAATCCGTGTTGTAAAATCAGGTATCAATTTTCCTCCAGTATTTATGGGTCACATCAGAGTTGTCAAATCAGCTAGTATAGGTCTATTCCGGTGTATTATTATTTTTCAAATAACTCCAATGGTACTCTTGATAAAATTATAAATAGGGTAAAATGCTTCTATATTCTTAAGGTTATCCTGAATAGAGCGCGGGACATCCAGGGCTTCTTTGTAAATGTTCAATAAGCTGTCAATGCAATAAAAAAATATATGATTTTGAGATTGGTTTTCAGAATTACAAAATGTACAATTTGGGGAAGGAATCATTTTCAATCTATGTAAATGTTCATTAAATCTGCCATGTCCAATTCTCAAACGACAAATTGTTGTGTAAAAGTTTCTATGTAGATATTTTCCGACGATAAACCATGGTCTCTTAATGTCCGAGTTAATATAGCTGTACCATTTTCCTTTTATTTGTGTCGTTTCTCTCCAATGAAGCATCCATTGATGTTTAATATTCGTTCTAATGTCGGTCTTGCAATCTGAAGCTGGCAACTTAATGTTCTTGACAGGTATTTGGTGAATATTATACTCGGCGCCACGACTAAAGAGCTTTGTCCTTGAATGCGCAGTAGTCACTTTTCACAAGTGTTTGGCGCGGGGAAGTGAGGAGCGACGGGGGCGGTAGTCAGCGCCGGCACCTGATTCGTTGATCAGTCGCTTCCCGATGCCCGCACCGAAAGCACGTCTCGAAGCTTCTTGAGTACAGTCGCATACAATATTACCCAACGTTATCTTTCGCCTCGGTCGAAAATGCCGAAAAATAAAGTACTGACTAGGCAAGCTAGAAAAATGGTTTACGATGTGAACTGTTATATCAAAAAAGAGTCTGATGAAATACTGATGAAGAAGTCTGATGAAAAACTTAATTGTGGTTTAATTGTTACAAATTATTAGTCAGCGGGAAGAAAAGAGTGTGCAGGACTATTACTACAAGTATCTATATTCACTAGGCCCTAGTGACTAGGGGCATTCTATGCTAGGGGTTAACAAATGTTGTCAATAGAGAGTACCTATAGTTTATTTGACACAAAGTCCATTATTTACATCGGCTAATATCCCAATCAACAAAATATCAAACAGAGAAAAAATAGAAGTGAAGAAAGTCCTGAACACTCATTCCTTCACACTAACCCTAAAAACTCACTTCGGAATTATGCCGCGACTGTACACATGCGCAGTAATCCCCGCCAGTTTCTCCGAGAGCTCTTTATTCTAGGCGCCGAGAGCTGGCAAGTTTATCAGCGAGTTCGTTGCCAGAGACACCAATGTGAGATGCTGTCCAAAACAAACTTATTTCTCTATCTTGATTGAGCCAAAGCCTACTAATTTTCTGCCTTATGTTATAAATAATATAGTTTGTGCTACCATTGTACGTGGGATTTGACAGTGCCATTAAAACGCTCATGCTGTCAGAAATTATCAACCATTTCTTGAAACTGAGGTTAGTTGATTCTATATATTCTAAAGATGCATAAATGGCTTGAGCTTTTGCTGTGTATATACTTGCATTTGATGGCAATCTGAACCCATGTCCCAATTTAGTGACAGGATCATAGTAAGCCATGGAGACGTTTTCGTTACATTTCGAGCCATCTGTATAAATTTGTCTTAACTCTCTGTGTTCATCCAATTTATTGTAAACTGCATATTTATCACTCAGTGTCCTATCTATGTGAATCTTTAACCCACGGAATTTGCTCTCATATGATCCTTCATAACAAGGCAAAGTACTACTATTGTAGATATTATATTTACTCTTATAAGTTAAAGTTTCTTGGATGTTACAAGTTAAAAAGTTATTAGAGTTAAGCATTAGTAGTTTAGAAAGAAGGAGATTGCCATCTTCAGACAACAACTTGATAATGAAATTAAGTTTTAAATTATTGAATCTGATCATTAATGGACACAAGTTACACTCAACCTGCATTGAATTAATTGGAGATGACTTAAAGGCTCCTAAGATTAATCTTAAATTTATATTTTGGATCTTTTCAAGTTTATCTACTAATTTTGGATCTATACAATAACAGAAAAAACCATAGTCAAAGTGACTTCTTAGAAAGGCTTTGTATAGAGTTAAAACAATCTTAGGATCGGCACCCCAATGGCTGCCAACCAAAGATCTTAAAGTGTTGGTAGCTCTTAAAGCTCGTTCCGTTATGCAATCAACATATCTACACCATGAGAGATTCTGTGTAAAAACTACACCCAAATTTTTTATTTGAGATTGAATTGGTAAGAAGTTATTTTCATATTGTAGCTTAACTGGGATGACTTTTTTCTTTGAGAATATGACTACTTTACTTTTAGCTGGACTAATTTCTAGATTTAAATATTCAAAGTAACTATGTAATTTTTCCAGTGCTAAATTTAATTTTTGAGTTGTGTGTGTGATGTTATTACCACTGCAATGAATAGCCAAATCATCGGCAAACTGTAAGTTGCTGACTTCTGTTCCTAACATTTCATCGAAACTGTGGATGTAGAGAATATACAATAAAGGGCTCAAAATGCCACCTTGACAGACGCCTTTAGTTGACAATCTAGGCCCAAAAATATTATTGCAACTCATCTTAACATAAACTTCTCTTCCACTGATAAACTCATAAATCCACCTTACACATTTTTCAGGTATTCCCAAAGAAGAAAGAATGGTACATAAAACAGAATGATTAATGTTATTAAATGCTCCTACAATATCGAAAAAAATACAGACAAGATGTTTATTACTGTTAACCGCAGCGTCAGTATCATGGAAGAGATGCCCTATACTTTCTCTTGCTGACCGACCGCGACGAAACTCGAACTGATTTCTTGGAAGAATATGATTGGATTCAATATAAAACTCAAGACGTTGTTTCATAAGTTGCTCAAAAAGTTTACCTGCACAAGATGTTAATGCAATGGGACGGTAAGAGTCTGCATCATTTGGATCTTTTCCTGCTTTTAGAATTGGAACCAAGCAATCTTGTTTCCACTCTTTTGGAATTATTGATTGTTCCCAGAGTAAATTTAAAATATTTAAAATTTTCACAAGGCAATCTGTTTCCAGTTTTTGAAACATTTTGTAAGAAATGCAATCTAAACCAAAGGTTGTGTCTTTACGTGACTTGATAGCTGCTTTTAACTCATCTATGGTGAATGGATTGATAATGTAACTATTATTGGGGTTTACGGAAGAAGTATTATTTATTTGCATTGGTTGTGAAACAAAGTCAGGTGTATATTTCCTTAAAAAGTTATTTATCCAAAATATTTCATTATTATTATTTAGTTTCGTACTTTTACTGTAGGATTTATTAAATTTACGCATAGTTTGCCAAATTTTAGAAATTGGAGTGGATCTATTTATTTCAGTACAGTATTCCTTCCAACTATTTAATCTTTCTAATTTAATAATAAGTTTTTTCTCAGCCTGCATTTTTTTAAATTAATATAGTTTAAATCACTAGGATCTTGTTTTATTTTATTTTATTTTATTTTCTTTATTTAGGACATCAACAGCAAATTACAAAGTAGTACTTAACATCAAAATTAAACATAAGTATTGCCAATAACAGATATCCCCTAATTTAACATGTGAAATTGAAGTTGCGGCGGAAAAACAAACCATTACCTAAATTATGATTATTAGATATATGAATATTATATATTATTATGAATATTTAAATACTTACTACTTATATAAACTACGGATATGAAATATATATAGATACCTACAGATCTACATAAAATAAATATGTATTCAATATATACATACAATACAAATATATGTACTACATAAGAAATAAATACCTATATAAAAATATAAAAGTAAGAGCCTTTGGACCTATTAGAATTAATCAGTCAAATTGTCATCGCTGTCTGGATGCAACAAATTATCAACAATATTGCGTCTGAAAGTTGTTTTGGAGTGCTGGAATAGATCTACAGAGTTAAAGTCTTTGTTGTATGTGTTAGCTATACGAGTTAAAGGTTCGTTATTCGCATAATTAGTGCGATGTCTTGGTGCATGTAGAAGTGGAGTGTGGCGGGTGCGACGGTTTAAATATAATAAAAGCTTCCTTACTTTTTTGAACTGCATTAGCAAACTTTTCATTCCACCATGGCAGAGGAGGATGCCGGTATTTAAAATTGCTTCCTGTCTGTTTCGAGCTATTATTATTCATATTTGAATTTTGGGCCTGACTTCTAAACATCGATTGATTAATAGCTTTATGAATGATATCACAATAGTCATAGTAAGACTGTAGAGGATCGTTATGGTTAATAATAAATTCTTTAAGCATAGTGTTGGCGAGCTTTGAAAACTTATTCCAATTTACTAGCCGTAGATTAGGTCTTTTGAGTGCAACTGTTATTTTGAGAAATAAAGTTGTTTGTAGAAGAATCAGTGATAGTGTTGAACAAAATCTCAGTTATTGTGGGTAGATGATAACTTCCCAGGGGATCATCATATACTGTCCAATTACAATTAAGGGCTATAGAGGGACTGACTATTGTTAAATCCAAACCATTTGGTCTCCAGTTATTTGTACCTACAGTTGTTGGTTGTGTGTCATTTAATAACACTAAATTGCATTCATTTACAGCGTCGAGGACATCTCTTCCACGAGGACTGACAGATTGGCAACCCCACATGGTGTGATGTGCATTGAAATCACCTGCTTCTAAGCATGGTTGTGGTAAGGTATTAATAAAATTAACAAATTTTGTTTTTCTAAAAGTAGGACTACAATTTGTCGGGATATAAAGACTGGCCATTGATAATGAACTGTTATTAAAGTTTATTTTGGTAGCAATATTCTGAAGTGAATCATCAAAAAATGTTTTTAATCTACTGTATTGTATGTTGTTACGAATGACTATGGCAACACCATTGTGTTTATTGCCACAATCATTGCGTTCTATTGAGTATCCTTTAATATTTAAAAGTTGTGTAGGCTTGAGCCAAGTTTCGCAAACTAAAGCTATGTCAATATTATTTTCATACAAAAATTTAGTAAAAATATGGCGATTACATAACAGACTTTGAGCATTCCACTGTACTATCTTTAATTTGTCTGTGAATTTGTACTAATGTTCTTGGTATCACTGGAGTTGAAAAAATCGCTTAAAACATCTAACACATTTTTAGAGGATATTGGGGTATCTTGTGTCTTATTTAATGTTATAATTTTTATAATGCTTTGCACTAAGAGATTCAGTGCCTTGTCATTTGATTTTAATAATGTCAAGAGATCAAGAGGCTTCTTAGGGCCGAGAGGTGGGAAATTTCCATTTTTGAATATGTCAGCGAATGATGGTGTCTGAACTTTTTGTCTGTTTTCTTGTATTTTCTTTTGCTTAATTGGACACTGTGCTGAAATGCTAACGTGATTGCCATCGCAATGGAAGCATTTGGCCTGTTCGATCGGAGTTTAACAAACTTTATATGAGTGGTCTTCTTTACAGATGGAGCAGCGCTCGGAGTTCTAGCAAAACTTTGCTAAATGGCCATACCTGAGACACCGGAAACATTGTTTGACTGGTGGAACATACGCTGAGATGTCATGCCGCCAACCGTCCAAATCTACGTAGTCTGGAAGAACTGACGTCGCGAAGGTGATGGCTACTGTCTGCAGCGGCTGTTGAATGAAGTTATCATCAACTTTGGTCCTTTTTGTGAATCTTCGAACAGATATTATTTTCTTGTAACTTGATAGCATTGTGAATATCTTTTTGTTTGTCAAGTTGGTGGGTACATTTTGAATTATACCAGTAATTTCAGTGCTTGAAGCTGGTAAATTGGCCTTAAATTGGTAGTCTTTTATCTGTTAGATCAATGTGTGTAAATAGTGTCCAAGGTATTATTATTATTATTATTATTTTAAAAATGTAGCATTGTTCAAGAAGGCATTAGCAAGGCTGGCTTTTTCGAAGTATTTGGCAATTTTGAACTTGTTCATTGACCTAAGATAAACCTTTTGATACAGCTAAATATGGACATTAGGTCTCGGGTTCCTATAGGTATATCCGCATTGGAAGACTATGAATACTACCAATTCTGTAGCATCGGAATCCTCAGGGTATCGTCTCTTATAATCTGTTACCAGATAAGGTTTGTACTTATCTGCGCTTTCGACCTCTGACTCGGACGACGACGTGGAGTCTCCTTCACTTTTCTCTTCAGCCTCATCTTTTTTTCTCTTTCTTTCTTTTTATTTGTCTCCAGACGCCTTTTATTTCTAAAAACCCCGATTGATACACGAGTAATCGATGAAATTAATAAAAACTTTGAAAATCCCGCCTGGTTATTTCAATGGTTTCCCGCGCTTTTTTCTTAGATATTCCTTTTTATTTTTATTTGTCCCTTCAGGGCAGTGTTGCCGTTTTATATTTCAGAAAAATGCTAGGAAATGCTAAATACAATTTAAAAAGTGCTAAAGAAAATGCCAATTTTATTTAAAGTATTAATTAATCAAAAAACAATATATGACTCTTCTATTTCGAACAATACCTGAAGGTAAAGTATTAGTAAGTGAAAAATCTAAATCTTAGTCATCTATTTCGAAGAATATCTGAAGGTCATCAACTTGTTCGTCTTGTTCTTGTTGTGACGTTGACGGGTCACTATCATCAGTCGCTGCATGTTCTTTAACACCCTTAATGTGTTTCAGTACGTCATCAGGAATATTATGAGAATTGCAACATTTTCCTGATCTTCGGAGTCCATATCTGACACACAGAATTGAGTTTAGTGTCTTCAACGACATCCGATTCCTCAGTTTAGTTTTCACCACATTCATTGGACTAAACACTCTCTCCACTTCTGCATTGGAGTGTGGAAGACAAAGGATAGACATAACTAAAGATGCCAACTCGTGAAATGGATTGTTATCGGCACAGTCTTTGTACTCACATACCTCTGACCAGAACTCTATCGTCGAATTTTTGTTTTTCCAGTCTATGTGATTAATGTTTCTCCATTGCACCACAATACGCTCAATATCGACTGCGGTACAACCAAACTCTTGAGCAATGTCAACAATTTCTGGTTTAATTTCGTTCAAAGTTTCCCGTACAGAAAACAAATTCATTTTTCTCAATGTTTGAATATTTACTGGCAACCTTGATCGCATTTCCTGGACAAGCTTCAATGTAAATTGTTTACAGCGATGTCGTAGATTCTGAACTGATTCTGATGAAAGTTGGTATTCCGTAATTCGACGTTCTGCACTGAAACATGTCGTGTAACGATATGAACCTAACCAGAATCTAACAGAAAACAACCAGGTTTAAAATTAGTAGTGACAGTTTATTAGAGCTATTTACAATGAATTTATATTACAATGAAACTATAGAAAAATGATAAGAAGATGAGGATGGATGAAATGAGAACAGGTTTTCATAAAAATACAGATTAGGTATAAAAAAAGGAAGCGGAGGACACGGAGAGTAGGAGACCGATGAAGTGATGACCAGGATGCAGGTGTAGCCGAGAACGGGTAGCTGACGAGGAGACTCAGCGAAGCGCTGAACAGGGTTGAGGCTCGCAGGATCGCGTTGCAGTAACAGCTCGCAGGATCGCGTTGTAGTAACGGCTCGCAGGATCGCGTTGCAGTAACGGCTCGCAGGATCGCGTTGTAGTAACGGCTCGCAGGATCGCGTTGTAGTAACGGCTCGCAGGATCGCGTTGTAGTAACGGCTCGCAGGATCACGTTGTAGTAACGGCTCGCAGGATCGCGTTGTAGTAACGGCTCGCAGGATCGCGTTGTAGTAACGGCTCGCAGGATCCCGGGGTAGTGCGACCCCGGGATAAGGCCTTTAGGTGATTCTTCTTGCTCAGAAGCTGACGTGAGACTCCAGAATTTCAGAAATGTTCCGCTCTTATACCATTTTTGGAGAGTTCTAAAAATTATTTAAATTAAAAGCATTTTTTGTGAGTGGCCAAGAGAGAAAAAGTATTTTTGTAAAAGTATTGAAGTAAACATATCAGACCGCTAACGAGTTTGAATGGACATTGCCATGACAACCAGATAAACAACGACGTCAACATATGTCAAGATTTTGGTTTCAGGCTCGTAATACAGAAAACAACAAGAAAACCATGAAGTAAATGAAGTAACAATGAATATAAAAAGGTAGCGCACCAGCGCGCACGAAGCCCGAGATTGCAGAGTTTCGGAGAAAGCCAAATACAAGGTCACCAAAGGTAAACCCCTTCGCTATCGATTTAGAAGTGCTGATAGTGTGAAAATACAAAGCGAAAATGATTTGTTAATGTGTTCTTATGGTTTAAAACGTTGCAGGGTCCTATGAAAATAAAGGTGATACCAAATATCAGACTGTACAGCTCACCAAGTATCCAGCTGAACATCCTGGAAAATGACATGTAAGTAGCATAACACTACAAACCCATGTATGGAGATGGATCCAGGTAACTGGTGATGTTATCTGTCAAAATATTTACTCTGGCTGATGCTGTTGGCATCAAAATTCGCCTTGCCACCGACTCAACCAATTCAAGCAAGTCATTTAGAAGTTTGGTCGGGTCTCTGTCATTGCTTTCGAAATTCTTTCACTTCACTTTTTGTACTTCATCTAAAATTGGTAACAAATATAGTAGATGCAGATGATTGATGGGATCATTATACATAGTGTAAAGCATTTCTGCCATGTAACAGTTTTCTTTTTTTTTCATAATTTCAAAGTGGGTTTTCAGTTCCAACCATTGATCTACTATTCTACGGACAACAGGTTCAATGAACAACCACCTGGTATTACACATTTGAGTAATTTTAAGAGGTTCTTTGCCACAGTTTATAGTTTTATAAAGCTCCTTGTAGAACAATTGTCTATTAGAAGAATGACTAAACCAGTTGTGGGTTTCTCGGATCAGGAACTCGATGTTTCGTGGTAGAGTTTCTTCAGATGCATGAGTAATAGCCAACTATAAAGAATGACATAGGCACCGCACTAATACTAGATTATTATTGCCAGTTTCAGATTTCAGAAGGCTGTGCACGCCGTTGTTGACACCAGTCATACAAGAAGCATTGTCGGTTCCAATCCCTATTAAATTGTTTATATTTAAATGTAATAGTGTAAATAGGGTAAATATGCCATGGACTATGGCAATGGCTGTCCCGTTCTCAATTTCAACCAAACCTAAGAATGTTGTTATAATCTGTTTTTTGGTCTAGCTATTGTATCGAATTGAACTACCGAGAACTTTTGTGACTGATATGTCTGTAGATTCGTCTATTAATATGCTGAACTTTGCATCTCCCACATCTTTTATCAATTCAGATACAAAGTGCGGTGCCAAGACTTTATTTATAATATTGCTACATTTTGTTCTATGTAACTTCATGTTCTCTGTACTTTTACTGTCAGAAAATGCCTTTTTACACAAATCTGATAGGTGATCCACCGTTAAAATTGCAGTATGCTCGCAAATAAAATGTGCAAGATTGCCTTCCGCTTTCTGGGAATCAAGGCGGGTTTAATTTTCGAAAAGTTAATTTTTGTTTGACTTTTCATGGGCTCAGCACTTCACATGTTTACTTGTAGAAATATGGTGTTTTAAACAATAAAGTTTTGCAATAATATTACACTTACAATATTTGCAGTAGGCTTTAGTGGCATCATCTTTGACCGGTGATAGCTAATCCTTAAGCTCCCTCATCTGTTTCCATTCTTCACGATAATGTTGTGAATATTTGGGGGCATTGTTCTCACCAAACTTGTATTTTAAAATGTTTTGCGCGCAATCCCTTTAGTTTTCCGCAAGCGTAACGTATTACCTATGTAACTTGTGATGGATGTGTCTGTCACTGACCGAACGAACGTTTGAACAAAACATAAACAATCGACTAATCGGGAAATCCCGAACCATAACAGAACAACACCGAACCATCGCTCGAACGTACGAAATGATATCTCTTAACGATGGATGGGATTTCCCCTTAAGTATTTCTGAACTATAGTCGGTCGGGTCGGGATTTCCCCATTTATAAAAAGTTGCCCCAGACAATGTTGAAAAAATGCTAAAATAATGCAATATGCTAAGTTCCAAATTAACATGCTAAATTAGGTGAAAAAATGCCAAATTTAGCATTAAAAATGCCAAAACGGCAACACTGCTTCAGGGAAAGGCTAAGGTGCTAGGCCATACCGCCTTGTCTGTTGTGATGTCATCTTTGTAGTCTTCATAAATATGTATTATCTTCCAGTATTTTCAGTTCAAGGCCACATAATGTCCTCAATTTATTTTATTTCGTCTTTTTATATAGACTTAATAAATATCTTCTTTCGAAAATCAAACAAACAACAAACAAACAAAACATGAATAAACGAATGGGGATACCGCGCCGCGGGATTGCCCAGGATAACACAGGAACAGATAAGCACGAAAAAGAAAAAAACGTTAAATAAAGTACAACTAAAATAGCACACACAATTCAATTATTCTGTGATTCAATCCAACACAAATATTGCAATAGGGAGGGGATTTTCTGACAGCTAAAGAAAAAATAGTTCTGGAGGCTTAATACCAACTCCTACAGGGTAGCGACCTAAACTGAACTGCCCTGCTTTTTCGTACTATGAACAACAATTAGCAGGCCTGTTATTTCTTCTACAATGCCTTCTTGGGTATTTGCAGGGGTTGCTTACAATGAATAGATTTTATTACTTTGCTGATTTATAAATATTTAGTCACTATCTCAATATCGATACATGTATCTCTTACAACGATCTGTATGCTTCTGCGATCGGCTGACCTCCGCGCCTGCTGACGACGCCATCTTGGGCTGGTGCGATGGTGCGGGGCGGGCGCTGTTATGACGTCATGTTTTAGTCCTCAACAATCTCCCGGGCCACTAAAATCTTAGTTTTAGTCATCTAGAAGTAGACGTATTCTGCTGATTGTTCGTTTAACCCTTGCTCGTTCGGACGTCTGCTACCCGACTTGCTCCATCAGTACCAGGGTATAAGGTCTGTATTCGTCCGAGCAGCCACTTCAGTGGAGATGTAGCTTCGTCTTTGATCATGACAAGTTGTCCGTCCTTCAAATCCGGTTCACGTTTCTGCCATTTCGTTCTTTGTTGTAGCTCGCACAGGTAATCTCGAGTCCACCTCGTCCAGAAATGTTGTCTTGCTTGCTTGCATTTTTTCCCCTCCAACAAAAAAAAAAATAGCGGTATTCTATCTCATGTATAGTTTCGCTCTTAAGTTTGACCATACGCAAGTAATGTGGAAGGACTTTCCGCCCCCTTATCAGCACTCTGACCAGGACTTCACGAGGACTGGAGGCCTAATACCAACTTTTAAGAAACCATCCCTATTCCGTGCAGTTGAAAAGCAGGCTTTAGACAGGACAGCTTAAAATCGTAATATGACGGTTTTAAAGGAGATGCACCGTTACCCTGCTCATCCAAATTCCAAATATCTTTTTACTGTAGATATTTACATATACTTAGAAATCGTAGATCGATGTAAGAGATACATGTATCGATATTGAGATAGTGACTAAATATATATAAATCAGCAAAGTAATAAAATCTATTCATTGTAAGCAACCCCTGCAAATACCCAAGAAGGCATCGTAGAAGAAATAACAGGCCTGCTCATAGTACGAAAAAGCAGGGCAGGTTCAGTTTAGGTCGCTACGCTGTAGGAGTTAGTATTAAGCCTCCAGAACTATTTTTTCTTTAGCTGTCAGAAAATCCCCTCCCTATTGCAATATTTGTGTTGTATTGAATCACAGAATAATTGAATTGTGTGTGCTATTTCAGTTGTACTTTATTTAATTTTTTTTTCTTTTCAGTGATTATCTGTTCCTGTGTTATCCCGGGCATTCCCGTGACGCGGTATCCCCATTCGTTAATTCATGCATTGTTTATAGTTGGTTTGATTTTCGAAAGAAGATATAATTCATAATTCTTTATTGCACACACATATTCAATTTAAAAGGTTACATTAGGAGAAATCATATGTACAAAGGCGAGCTTGTCTCTAAAAAGAGATTTCTTCCAGCAAACCAAGACATGAAAGGGAAATGTATCATGAAAGGGTAGGCAGTGTACAATATCTAATATCTAATTTATACTAAAATACATATAATATAAAATACGGAAAATAAAATACTTATATACCAGACTACTAAATACAATACATACATATACCTGCAAATATAGTTTATATATTATAATGATATACATACTATAACTCTCACGAAAGAGAGAGGAAGTGTTCTTTTACCCGGTTTTTGAAAGAGACAATAGTAATAATAATAATAATACCTTGGACACTATTTACACACATTGATCTAGCCCCAAACTAGGATTCCCTGTATCTTGGGTACTAGACAACGATACACATACTTATATAGACAAATATCATACTTAGATAGATAAACAACCATGGCTAGGGTACAAACATCCGTTCTCATCAAACAAATATTTGCCCCCACCGGGACTCGAACCCGGGACCCTTGGCTTCGTAGGCAGGGTCACTGCCGACTCGGCCATTCGGGTCGTCAAGTCAAGTCGTCGTAGTGGGACTGTCTCTTATAGTGCAAGGTAGTGCGTTCCACAGATATTTAATAATGCTTTATAAAAAGACGAAATAAAATAAATTGAGGACATTATGGCCATGTGGCCTTGAACTGAAAATACTGGAAGCTATGACACATTTATGAAGACTATAAAGATGACATCACAACAGACAAGGCGGTATGGCCTAGCACCGTAGCCTTTCCCTGAAGGGATAAATAAAAATAAAACAAACAAAAGGTCTAAATAATTTGTGTGGTGTGGTTTCTAAAACATTGGGTTTCTTTCTTTATTTCTTGCGAATCGAGACCGAAACCGGCTTGATGGGACGAGGAGTAATAATTATTATAAGGTGATAAAATATGCACAATGTGGTTGAATCCCAACTTGCCACACCAACCAATGTTTTTCAAAGGTGCAGGAAGGGTAAATATTGGTTAAAATAAAGAAACTTGGCAAAAGATGGTCGGGGTTGGAGTGGCGACCGGTTCCGCCACTTACCTTCACTCGGAGCCTGGTCGTCATAGTATCGATAAGGGGCGGGTCTTCTCCAAACATCCCTCACTCAACAACTCCACCAGAGAATGGTCGGCATCTATTCAACATCTCAACACAATGTGCCATTTAGATCTAGCTGGTAAGATAGATTCCCATTTCTTTTTGTCATTTTCACAAGCATTCCAATGTCTGGCGGATTCCAAACATTTTCCTATGTCCTTTGTTGTTTCCACCCTCTCGTACCTGGATAAGCAGAGCAGTCTCTTTCATAATAGCTTGGTTCGGTTGGTTTGTTATTACTATGTTTGATAGGCAGTGGCTGACTGTTTCTCTTACATATAAATTAGACTCATTGCTAGTTTGTGGAGTGTCCAATTTATATGGAATCATGATAGTTAGCCACTCACAATCAGCTAAGTGAGAAAAAAGCCTGAAGAGCGTTAGGGCCAACAGATGATAGAAAGCGAGTCAACAATAATCTAGGGTCTGCTTTAACATCTCATATAAATTATGGAATGTCCGTGTTGACCTGAGATAAGTGCTGTCTTGCTTTCCATCTGATGAGCCTTATTGTTAAAAGCTAGCAAAGTGTTCTATTTTATTCTTCTTTAAGGGGTTGTAGCGCCTGCACCTGGCCTACTTGAGCGGGGCATTTATGCATGTCCCCTTTGCCTGCACATCTAGTTCAGCCATCCAAACTCCTGCACCAGCTGGAGTAGGGAGGCCTGGGTGTTCTAGGAGCTCCTGTGTGGATGTTGTGTCTCCCAGGATGATCATCCTGGCCAATAGCTTGTGTTCTACTATTTCATCCACTTCCATACATCCCCTGCACAGAGAGCTGTCTCTTGCACCAGTAATTTTCAAGTATTTGTTTAGTGTACAATGGTCTGTTATTGTTATTAGGTTTGTTAGTATTTTTATTTGGCTTGCTGACATCTGGTACACAAACTATTGGGACACTGTGTCTGGATTGAGACATTTTAATTTCAATACTTTTTTAGTGACAGTTCGGACACCTTCTTGATATTGATGCTGTTTTGTACAGTCAGATAAAAAGCTTCATATTGGAATTTGTTGAAAAAGAGAGCTACCAAAACTATAAATTGCTCTGTGGATACAAGATAGCTCTACTTTTACGAATTCCAAATGTTGCCCAGTCATTAAATTTAGATTTACCATTGTTGGCACTGACTTTCTTTAATTTAAAAACTGTATTCAATTCTGTTTGATAAATGTTGAAGTAGTTAGAATAGATTTTGTTCGGGTTCTGTTCATCAGAATCCGTTACTGGCAAATGTATATCTAAGTTTTTCATGTACGTCTCTAGTCTAGACCTCGAAGTATGTGTACCGTCAACTGCCCATACTTCGCCTGCTTTTTGAAGGTTTTTGCAAAATGGGCAATTTTTTGTAAGCAGGACCATGTTACCAAATGGAAAAAAATGGAATTTAGTTTTTATTTATTATATTTTATTTTTTATATATATGGGGAATTTATTCAAGATTATACTTTAGTGATCAAATTATTAATAACTAGCCTGAATTTTCTGAAAATAATATTTATCCTTGGTAAGGTGTTGCTTTAGACTTCCATTTGGTAACTTTTTAAAACGGCATTAAATAATCATATAAAGATAATAATTTAATAAAATTTATATTTTAATACTTCAACATACCCTAATTTTGCTAAAATAATAGTTTTATATCTGCTAAAGTATTATTTTCATTAAAATTATGACGAATATCATCCATTTGGTAACGTTTTGGACTCTTAGTTTACATATCTTCAATTTTTGAGTATGTTAGATTAAGCTCTAGGTCTTGATATTTTTTGTTTACATGCCAGCTTATGTCCTTTCAAGATCTAAAGGATAAAACATGATGTTGAACATAATTAAAACAAACAAAATATTAATTTTACTCAGAAAAAAATGATACAGTTACCAAATGGAATACCAAAGTAACGTTTTGGAAAATGTAAAGCTTTGTTCATATGCGATGAAAAAACACACTAAATTGAAAATATATAATAGTATCTATCTGAAAATTCAAATTTCAAAATTTATACCCAAGGGGATGCAACAGGAGTCCATGGTTTGTATGGAGAAACAAGATTAGTAAGACTATTTTATTAGAAACTCCACAGACGTACAACTAACGATAAATGAGTAAACAAGTGTTTCAGGTAACTATTTTATTCGAAACTTCACAGACGTACAACTGACGTTAAATGAGTAAACAAGTGTTTCAGGTATTTTCAAATTTAACCCCTAAAGGGGGAAATGGAGTGTCATTGTCTGAAAATCAATTTGGGTTATCGTCAATGGTTTATCGGGTCGCCGATAAAATAAACACCGCAGAAATAATGTGTTTTTTTTTAATGTGAATTCGTAGAGAATCCGCGATCCGTTAATAATCCACATTATTCCTGTAAAATGTTTAATATTTGATCGGCCTCAAGATTTTGACGTATAGAGTTTCTCTTTGACATTTTGACTTTTTTTCTTTGGAGCTCGTTTTCTTTTTCCTGTACATCTTTCCTCTTTTTGGTGTATTTCCTTGGAAGAATTTCATCGGATAGAATCTTAATTTTTTTGGCATTTTCTTTATGCGTTCGTTGGTCGGTCGGTATAATCATGGACAACGATTGTATGCAACTCGATGCTAAAACAAAATAATACAAATACATTATAATATATTTATTTATTTATTTTATTTTATTTTAATTTATTTTAAGAGTGCAGAAGCAAATGTTAGCGTAAATGATGATGGTCATTTCCGCCAACATTTGCTACTGCAAACAATGTCATTAATTACCTTGAATTTTAGTATCCTCCGTAGGAAAGTCAACGGCAAGCATCAGCTGCTCATCTTCGGATGACATTCTTAGCCAGGTTTCATTTCCAGCTGAAAAGCACCACAGAATTTGCATTAAGTATAATAAAATATAAGTATAGCTTCACTATGATTATGTTTAAAAAAAAATGCAACTAACCTGGAAGTGTAAAGTTGTCAAGTAAAGGGGCCATGTGCTCATCATGCAACACTTCACTTGCGATTACTTCAATCTCCTGCACATTTCCAGCTGAAAAGAACCACAAAAATTGCATTAAGTATAATAAAATATAAGTATAGCTTTACTATGCTTAAGTTTAAAAAAAATGCAACTAACCTGGAAGTGTAAAGTTGTCAAGTAAAGGGGCCATGTGCTCATCATGCAACACTTCACTTGCGATTACTTCAATCTCCTGCACAGGATCATCAATGGTAATCCGTAGAGGATCTTCATTTTCAACTAAATTTACAAAATAATTTCATATTAGTTATATTGCTCAAAATAAAGAACTAGGTATGCCTATACATATAATTATATTAGTGTCTTCATAAATATTAGGAATGTCACCTTTCTCAACATGTTCTTGGCTTGTAGAAATACTAGCATGATGCTTTTGATTATTGCCCGGCATGACCTCATCATCATCTTTGTTTTGATCTGGAATATTTTCATCAATAAATATTTTTAAAAACTTCAATAGAAAAAAAGGAAATTAAAATATATTAGTAATCTTAATTTTATACCTCCCTGACTCTGCACTATTGGCTCAAGAAGCAAGTGCCTTTTTGGCAAATAGCATAAGCATAGACCTGGCTCGACTCCACAAAAGCAGCTCAAGGGTCTGTGTCGAACAGCATTTGCTTCTTTAGTTGTAATGATTTGATGGACATCGTTATTTCCGGCAACTGGTCGGAGTGTTGTTGGAATAATTTTCTTAATATTCTCTATTTCTTGTTCAGGGACAAAAAACATTTCACAGTCTTCATAGCAGCGTTAATGTTATTAAACGCATCATCGGCATTTTGTACGTCGTGACCGTATAATACTTGGCGGTCTAAAGTTCGTTTGACTGAACCACCGATACCATCAGCTACGCCTTTTCCGTGACCACTCTCTGTGAAGGACCACGTGGCGTAATTCATGTTAAGTTTCGCCACAAATAAATTGAGCAAGAAATAGTTATTTTTTTGCCGGTATTGGCTTGTTGGACCATCAGAGTAAAAGTGAATTACTTTTATCTTTGGCGTCTGTTCTCTTATATACCTGATAACTGGTAACAGGTGTGTCCAGATACCGGCTGGCTCATGGCATGGACTGTCAGACACTGTGCAAAATGACTGGCTTGTATCTTTCCAGTACACCATTACACAATGCAGAGTGACTTGTTGTTTTGATGCTCCAAAATTCATCGCCTGAATCTCTTCACTCAGCTTGCAATTGTAATTTTCTGAGAAATCAGATAATATTAACACCTCATGTGACTTTAACTGGCGTATACATTTTTGGTACTGCTGCTGCTGGGTCTTCATATTGAAGTAGTGTTTTTTGAAGAGCTTTAATTTTTCATTAAAGTTTTCCGTCAGTTCCAACAAAGACTCTGTTTTAACAGTTTTTGTTGTTTTTCTGGTCTGCATTTCTTTCATTTTGCCACTTTTATCTTTCTTTATGTAAGTATGTTTTCCCGATTCCCATTCGTACCATTTTGTTTCCAAGTCTTTATTGCTCTCATCGACTTCAAAATGTAAGCTCGAATTTTTACATTTATTACATTTGTTGTGCATACATTCGTATGAGTCTATGTCGCATGCAATTTTGCCTAAAATCTCGTTTAATGTAATTGCTTTTTCTATAAGTCCGTTGTTCTTTATGGCCTTCAGCACATAATCGATGTTGCTATGTTTCACGCAAAGGCAGGTGTTGCGGCTTTGAATAGTCGGTGATAACACAAAGAATGGCTTATACTTATAGAAAGATGCAAATGAGACTTTACCACCTTCTTCTTTGTATATCTTATAAAGATTTACTAAAGTGTCCGTCATATAGCGAATCTGTCTTTTTTCTTTGCTTTTGGTACGGCACTCTTTCTTCCCGGCTGTTGTACGGCTTATGTCGTCCCTGGTAAAGAATTTTGCGATTTCTTCTGAAATACCTTTATTTACGTTCCGTTGTATTTTTTTGTATTTTTTCATTTGCTTAATGCCTAGACAACGACTCAAAAATACTTTTGAATGAACATTATGTCTCCGTGTTTCGTTTAAGGCAGCATTTTTAATATTTCTTTTTACAAGGATGCTGCTTGATTTGTATGTCGCCTTTATAACGCTTTCAAGAATTCGTTCCTACACTTCAGTTTTTCAATTTCTCGATTCTTCATATGAATTTCTTTTGTGAGATGAATTCTTTGCCTTGCAATTCTTTGTCGCTGTGTTCGTACATTTTTATTCAAATTCTCGATGTTTTTTAGTGATTTCATTGAAGCTGCTTTAACTTTTACTATTTTTTTTTTATTTTTTTTCTTTTCTTTAGGTACTGTAGGAGTTGGCTTCTGTTTTTGTTCTTTCTGTCGTTTTTTCTGTTCACGCCAAGTTTTTCTTTGTTTTTCTTTCTCTTCCAGTGTCATGTCTTGTACCTTTTTTGTATTTTGTTTTACTTTAGCCAAATTTTGCAACCGTCGTCTTTCTTTCTTTTCAGGATCATTTTTTAATCGTTCTCTATATCTTTTTTGTCTTTCAGCATTTGAAAGAGGCGCCATTTCAAATCAATACCTAAAACGCAAGATGTAATTATACGGATGAGCGAAGCGAACGTATGTATGTCTGTGTTTATTATATATGTATGTATATACGGCGGAGCATTAGGTAAGTTACTTTGTAAATGATCCAAATCGGTCAAAGGGTTGCCGAGATATAGGGGGTTAAGTCGGGTTCATGGAGTTATAGAATATAGTTCGAGGGTGAAATAGCTACTTACACCCCGAGGTAAGCATAAATACTTTACATCATTCGAGCGAGGTAAATTAAACGGAAGGACTTAGAACGACTGTGGTCGCAGATGCTTATGCATGCTGGTTTTTAAATGTAGATTAGTGTATTTATAAACGATATCAAAATACGGGATTCGTCGGAAATCAGTAGTTAGTTATATTTTTAATAATCGCCATTTCAAGCATTCGGGACACGTGGGGATGTGGGAGTATTAGGGTAGGGTAGGGTAGGGTAAAGACAAAAATAGCTGATTTTATATCGAAAAGGCCTTTGAAAGTTCACTGACCTCGAGGTCATTGACCTTGACCTTGACCTTTCGTGAATTTGGCTTATTATTTTTTTTCAAATTATAGTGATTTTTTTCAAACCCCGTGTTTTGACACCCAACAAAACATACATAGCCCTCAAACTCACAACACTTAAGCGAATTTAAGCATATACTTATCAGGTTTTAATACATAACCGTAAATTATAGTTGTAAGTTTTAGTGCTACGGGAAAATTTATGGTGTCAAAACACGCGTATTGAATGTCTGAAGGAAAATTTGAAAAAATAAATTTGAAATGTTAAATATATTTGGAGAAAATTAAAACAAACCACGAATTTATTTATTTATTTTTATTTTTATTTTTTTGCAGTTTTGATAATTTTATTTTATAGAATAGAGAATTCATATATATTAAATATTTTTAATTTTTTTCGCTAAAGTGAAAAATAAAAAAGTTATGAATTTTTTTAGGGAATCAGTTTGCACTTGGCCGTTTAAAAAAAATTGTCAAGCATAGTGAGAGGTAGGTTCTTCGTCATGACATGAACCATGTAAACATCAGAGTGTGTAATAAAATTGAAAATGGAACGGTTTCTAGTTTTCATTTCCCGGCTTCGAAATCGCGAACTTTCACGGACTCTTTCGACAGCTGCAAACTCTTTCCTGAGCTCGGAAGATGTAAAAATATAAACTATCCAGTTTCCCTTCCTTATGTACCTTGCCTTTATAATTCCACTTGGTAACGTTTTGATTTCCGCTTATATGTAACGTTGTCAAGTGGACGTAACGATTTCATTTTTTTAACCTGTAATTGTTGGTTTCTAGGTTTCTGTTTCATTCTATGTAAAATCCTATTATTTAGTAGATTACCTTATAATTAAACAAGAAGTTGATGCAATTCAGTAAACCAAAACTATAACTTACTTGACTTAATTCTTCGTTTTAAAGTAGAAATATTTTTTTGTTTCGTTACTCGGCGCACGTTCTAACACGAATGATCCAAACACAGTAGCTTGAAGCTAACTTCAGATCGGTAAAAACGGTAGAAAGTGTTGCCAGAGAAATAAGATATGTACCATTTAGTAGTTTATTTCATATAATTGTCGAGATATTGGCGTTACAAAGTAGTAATTCCGCATATGCTTAGAAACGTGATACACGATAAAAATAAGAAATATTAATACTTTTATCACTAAATCCCTATAATTATGCACGTTTTCATAATTAGGGTTTTATAAATGACCGGAAAAAGTATTTTTCTATACTTATTTAGTAATACATTTTTTAATAAATCGCCGTCGAATGTTGGTTAGTCGTCATGCTACACACTGAAATGAGGGGGTCTTGAAATTTAATTTTGTATTTAATGAATTAAAATGTTATATTTAGTTACACAATGAATGATAATTTTACAGGATATTTATTATAGATCCAATCAACATAAAAAATATTGTACTATTTTACTTGTGGATTATAATTAATTACATGTGAAGTCACGTAACAGCTCAAAAAGCGGAATGGACTGTTTTGGTAAAATGACCCAAATAACTCCCAAATTATTCGATATAGGAATGGTTTTATTAAAAAAAGGTATACTGTCAGGTTGGATCTTTAATTGTTAAAGTGAATATTCTATGTTCTTCTAATATTCCATGAAATATTGAGGTTTAAAGGAGACAGGCGAAGTCCGGGAAACTTGCCATGACTTCGCCTATATTTTTTTCTCATGTTGGTACGGGGTATAGGGTACCAACTTTTTTTTGAAAAATATTAAATCATTTGCAACGGAGTCCGTATTATCAGGAACGTAGGAATCATTATATTTTTTTAAACGTAGGTGGGGAAGTTTTGATGCAATCTGAACATAGTTACATACATTGATCGTCTTGGAGTTAGGGTTGCCAAAAATAATTTGTAAAGATTTTTACAAGGTTGAAAAATTCGCTCGGGACAGGACTTGAACCTGCAACCTTTATAAGTATGGGTAATGTTGTTCCCTAGTACGGGTAAGTGCTTTAGAAATTTGAAAAGGGATTTGGGTAAGTTTTTTTATATTATTTATTCTTAACATTCTAGACCATAATAAACATTACAAGTATGTAGTAAGTACATATTTAAATCTTAACCTATGGCATATGTCTTCATAGAGGATATGTCGAATCTTAGCGCACCTCGCCGTTCTTCTTTAGGGTTGGGAACCATCATCTCTAAATCTGTTGTGTACATGGTGGACACATCTTCAACGGGCGGCCAAATAAATATCCCTTTGCCTCTGTGACGCAAAAACTTTATTTCAAAACAGGAAACACTTAGTTTTGCCAACACTTTTCCGATGAAGTAGCGTGTACTTTTTTCTGTGGAAAACTTGACCAGAACGAACTGGTTAACAGAAACTTCAATCGTATTTTTTTGCATTGTTTCTACTATCTCTTCTTCCGGGTAATCTGGCTCTGGCTCCAACTCAGACGGAATAAACCACGACTCATTATCCGACGGGTCCAACAATGAATACCGTTCTATGCTTTCGTCCTCTGAACTAGAATTACCATAAATGGAGAATTTGTTTTTTGCTCTACGTCGGTTTATAGTTTTCTCAGGACTACTACCAATATTTCTGTCTTGCCACGACGTTCCTGCTTTGGTCTCAACGCCATCTTGTGTGGTTATCTGAGGTGTAAGTAATATATTTGATGTTACTATAACATTTCTTAGATCAGATTCTGCAGTCAGCTCCTTTGAAGGTAAGGACTTTCCAATCCGCACGTCAAGTTTTACTTGATAATTAAAGTCGGAAGCTGACACCGATACTCCGGGCGGAACATTCACCTTTTTGTTCCGAGGCTTCTTCTCAGGTTGGTCTACATTTGGTGATCGGTCCTCTTTCAGGTAGTCAAGGAGAGCATGCTCAATTTTGTAAGACTGGTCGGGTTTGAAATCTGGCAGTCTTTTTAATACCATTTCTGGGTTCAGTGGGTATATTCCTGTAGCTTTAAATGCACTTTTTATGTTATCAGGCTTGCTATCAACAGCATCTATTAATGTCTTTAACAACTCCGGAAAATGACACTTGTTTAGTGACGACTTACCTCTGTTTTTGTTTTTATAATTTAGTAGAATAGCTCGCCATTGCTTTTTCATGGGGCCAAAATAGCTCACATCTAGTGGCTGCGTTATATGAAATGAGTTTGGTGGTAGGAAAACAAATTTAATATTGTTTTCCTCGCACAGTTCAACTATTTTCACATTGATGTGGCTGGCCAGATTGTCGCCAATCAATAATTTGGGCCCATCTTTGCTTCGTGCCCATGGAAGAATTATAGTTGAGAACCAATCTTCGAACATGGCTGTATCAAACCAGCCAGACTTCGTCCTATTATATCTGGTACCTTTGGGACCATGCAAACGCCATTCTTCGAACAAATTTTCTGCCTTATATACCACATATGGTGGTAGCCTCTCACATCCAGCCGTTATAGCGAACATTACAGAAATGCTTCCTTTTGTTGAATTCATGACCCTTTCAGGGTACTTCACACCTCGACGGAATAAACATTTCTTTGCTCCCGGGTTGTCTGACAAGTTAGTCTCGTCATAATTGAGAATATTTTCTCTGGGCACACCATTGAGTGTGATTTGCAAATTTTCAAAATACGCTTTAATTTCGTTACATGTTTTTGCAGCACGAGCTCTCTTAATATTTTGAATCTGTCTGTGGGTTAACTGATGGTTATGTCTTTGGAGGAAAAGACGCACCCATTTGTCACCTGGTGGTTTACCATTAAATACCGATTCTCTGCCAGAATTTTGCAAATATCGGTGTACAACAAGTTTAAGATCTAGCAGCGATAAAGGACTGCCGAAATCTCCGGCTGCTATGATGACATTAACAAATTTTTGTTCATCTTCTTCTGAGAGACGAGTTGGACCTCCTACGGTCTTGGGGTGTTTTTCATGGAGTTTGTCCAAAAGAGTTCTGCGAGGTATTCCAAACCTTTTTTTAGCATCATAAGAGGATATCTTTTTGTCCCTTAACAAGCCTACTGCTAATTGTACCATATCATCGCTATGTTTTACCGTATAATCTCGTTTACGCTTCGGCATTTTATAAGAATGTTCCTGTAACAAAATATGAATGCTTGTAACAAATGAATTATAAAAAACTAAATCAATTATGTACAATTAATTGATGAATAAGAATATACAGTATTCATACGAGGATGTTGAATTTTTTTACAGAACCAAAAACAAAAATTTTAAAGGGAAAAAAATATTATGGGTATGTCACGGCTAGGATTCCCATAGTGCCCCCATGCGTTTACCCAAACGCCTCAACCCGCCCCCAACTTGACCCACCAACCAAAATTAGGTAAGTACATAATACATTTAGAAAAGGTAAGTAAATGTGACAACCCTAACCCTAGGCGAAGTTTGGACTCTATGTGAGGTAGAACTCGACAACAATAACAATTCATCAAATAACTTACAAAATGTAATAGATAATAGATAGATAATAGATAGGCTTCAGGCGTATTTTTTTCTAAAAAGGGCAGAAACAGTTTATTCTTAAATTGTAGGTGAAGAAAGCTTACCTTTCGGCTATTGGTCACATAAAACTAGACAAAATGCGTTTCGCGCAAAAACGCCGCTACCCAAACAGCTTTAAGAGGACGGAATGACAGGAAACAACATGAAGTCAGCCCAAAAAAAAAGCTAAATGCTGCCATAAGTAAATTATCTAATGCGTTCAAAAATCATTTTTCGTTCTTCATGTACTTATACAAAATTAGTTATTGGGGTTTTTATAAAATTAGGCGAAGTTTAGTACGAAAGGCGAAGTATGGGCAGTTGACGGTAATTGATATTGATCTTTGCCAGTATTTCTGATGATATATGTTTTTGATCAGGCCTTCGAAAATAGTGGCAAAAAATTGCAAATTCAGCTTGATTAAACTGCGGAAAATGCAGCTGATTGCAGCTTCAGCAGAGCCATCTTTCAGAGTTCCTTCATCCCACCCACCATCGACATCGGTTACCCAAACAAATCTCCTCTCCCCAACCTATTAAGTTCACCTGCCCACGACCTCTCTGCAAAACACAACAATCATCGGAATCTCAAGGAACAGGTGAAACACACCATTTAGGAGGCGCCGAAGACGGTGTCTGGTATTAACAGCTGCAGATGCAAGGGAGTAGCTGTTGGAGTATTGGTTCTGTTGCCTGAGAGACCAAGGTCAATACTTCCAACTCCTTCGACAGACAAACTCTCTTTGTTTGCGGCATGTTGCTCACATGTGGTTCCCTGATGTTGTACATGTAACAACCGAAACTATAAAGAGGTGGAACACAAGTTAAAATTGCCATTTGAGCAATTTAAAAACAATTTTAAAGCGACTTTGTCGAAAAAGGGATATTACATTGTTCAAGATTACTCTCTCGACTTCGAACTAGAACTTCGTTTTCAGGCACATAAAAGATTTTAACCTTGGTGTTACCTTTCAGGTAGTCATATGCCTCTTGTGCGTTTGTAATATCATGACCGTGAGCTATTTGGTAGTCTAGCTGTCGTTTGATGCCGTCCGCCGGTCCCTTTCCGTGGGATGCTTCAAAAAAATTCCATGTACCTACTAAATTGTAATCCGTAGTCAGAACACCTTTTCTGGAACATGTAGAAATTATTCTTTTGCCGGCATTGTGTAGCAGGACTGTCGGAAAAAACATGTATTTTCTTCATATTTAGCTCTTTGGTACAGTATTGCAGAATAGGGTCCAGGTGGGCCCAAATAGCACCGGGACCATGCTCATTTATTGGTGAAATTGAGCATACCGATAAAGGCTTCTCATTTTTTCTGTATAGTACACTTGTGTGGAGTGTTATTTGGTTCCTGCTTGCGCCAAAATGTACGGCCTGTATTTCCTCTGCTTGCTTGCAAGCAAAATTTTCGGAAAAATCACAAATAAGAACGAATTCGTCGTCTCCAATAGACTTGCGCAAAGTGTGTCTTTATCAGGAGTAATCATATCTCATATCTATTGATTCGGTGACACATTATATCTCTATCATATCTCACTCATTCAAATCTATGGCTTCTCATAACGCTCCAACTCCCACTTATTTCTTACTCTTTTATCTCACAAGGCTCATTTGTTTAATGAGTTGATGTGTTGGAAGAGTCTCGAAAAATAACCTACTCAATACAAAATATATAAACAAACGAATTGCAACAGTTGCATTTTAATTTCACCATTTGAACTATGCCTTAACCAACTTACCTAGAGACCACTTTTTATTGCCCGCTTCGATCCCTTGATCACTTTTGCCTTGGCAGCGAACTGAGGCCTCCATAGCTTCTTCATACATTATTATGAACGTTATATACCATAGATTTTTTATTGCTTTTCGAGCTTATTGCAATGCGATAAGATTCAAATCAATAAGCAAACTTTTGAAAACATTATGCCTATTATAGTATGACAAACACATACTCTTTCTCGCTCATCTTAATCCAACCGATGATAGCCGAAAAAACCCACGTGTTCGTTTCCGCGAATCTCGCTCTGGTGTACAGATGAACGCACACCTATCCATGCTTATCCGGTCATGCGTGGCGTGCGAGTGCGACAGAGCAACGCGCGAGAGCAGCGTGGTAGATTCCTTCGGCGCCGTCGATTCGTTCGGTGCGGTTAGTGTGTGTTTGCCTTCGCTATCGCTACTACTAGATATCCGGCTCAAATTTGGACGAAGGATTAAGGTGATAAGGTTGCTATTCGCCTAAAAGTTACATTTAAGACTGAAATACGTGTGGTTGGTTTGGTCAATTGTGTATTTGCCAACAAGATGTGGACCAAATGTTGACCAAATGTTAAGGTGATAAGGTTGTTGTTTGCCTAATAGTGACATTTTAAAACTGGAAGACGTCTGGTTTTGTTGGTTTGTTCTCGCACAACTGTGTTTAGTGTAGCCTGGGCAGAGAGAGCGAGATTTGTTTGGGGAGTAAGATATGATTCATATCGCTGGGATGTAACTAGGATATAATGGACGTCAAGCGATATGTGTGTCATATTATATCTTACTCTCGAGTTACCCAAGTCTAGTCTCCAAAGTTATTTTTGCATTTTTTCCATGATTGGTATTGATGGATGACATTATAATGATGCGTTTTGAATTTTTGTAGGTCTTCGAGGAATTCTTTGGTTAAGGAACCGACTGTCCCATTAACTATTTGTTTAGCATATTTTTTTGTTTGTTTTTCTTCACATTTTTCTTTAGTCCTGTATGTGTTATGATTTTCCACTGTAGCCACTGTGTGGGGAGATTTGCATCAATACTTGGGTCAAGTGTTGGTACCTTATCCTTGCGATTCGGACATTCTGAGTAAAAACATTTGAACTCTGCGGCTGAGCAAGTAACTTCACCCAAAATATCGTCCAAATCCGATGATTGAAGCACACCTAACCTCTTCAAAGCTGCAGTTTTGAACTGCATGTTAGTATGTTTTACACAAGCACATGTGTTCCGATCTTGGATTTTTGGATAAACAACGTAAAATGGTCGGAAACGACAAAAGGTAAGATGCTCTTCCGCCTTCGGCTTGGTATTATTTATGAAGCTTGTATAATGGTTCAGTTAAATATCGTTTTTGCATCTTGTTTGTTTTTCGTTTTACATTCACTCTTTCCAGCGCTTGGTCTGCTCACATCGTCCCTTTTGAAAAAGGCATCAAGTTCTTGTCTGTATTTTGGTCTTGAAGTTCTTGCTTTAATAACTCTCATTCTTCCCTTAAGTCCGAGAATATGTGTGATATTTGTTTTCTGTTTGTATTTATTGACCATTTCATGCGTAGCTAGATTTTTCAAGACACTTTTCTTTTCCTTGGTATCTGCTTTATCATATTGTATCTTTATGGACTCTGTTAAAGTGTTCAGCAAAACTAATTTCTTTTTAACCTTCTCTTTTTCTTCGTTAGAGACATTTGGTATAGAAGCCTCCAAAAAGGTGTTACTTTTCGTCACCGGTGTTTCGTTGCCAAATTCTGCGACAATAGCAGATTCACCACTACTACTTGCGGTTAATTTCTGCTTCAGATTGATTAATTCATGTTTCAATCGATAATTTTGTCTTCTGAGATTTGCATTTTTTCTTTTTAATTCCGCATTTTCTTCATTCAACACTCGCAATCTGGTTTTATTGACGACACTTTTTTCACTATCGTTATTAGTATGCGATGCCGATGCATAACCGGTTTTTAGATAATCTTTTGCTCCTGCATCCTCTTTCCTATTTTTAGCTCTATCTGAATTTTGCTTTCTCCATTTTTTAAGCTGGTCCTGTTTTTCTGCTTCAGTCAGTGACATTTTTTTCTTTCTTATATTTTCTTTAACCTTTTCCAGATGTTTTAAACGCCTTTCTTTGTATTTCTGAGGATTCTCATTTTTTAACTTATCTCGATATTTTTTCTGCCTTTCGGCAGCCGTTTTTGGTGGCATCTCTGTAAATAACAAATTTTCGTTTAAAATACAGGGTTAATTTTGGACCCCTAGCCAAAAGTTACTATTATTTTAGGGACATCACTCTGAGCAACGTCCACAAAGAAACCAATTTGATCAGAGAAACTTTATTTTCTACTTCTCCTTAGAAATCAGCTAACCCACTCAGGTCAAAATGTACAATAGTCAATAGTCAATAGTCAAAGTACTTTATTACTGTAGATATTTACATATTCTTAGCAAACGTCATTTTTTGCCGCTTCTCTATATTGGACCACTGTGGGAGAAGAAGGGCGTAGAAACTCCCACAGATTGATTTTTAGATCTCTTTTAAAAATAGGTTGTGCTCTTAACTAATACAAATATGAAAAATTTAATTGTTATGATTAATAAGCAGAAATAAATAATTACAAAACTATTAACAGCAAGGTCTGTGTTGAGCTAGATTAACCCCATACAGTCCTGTCATTTAAGTAATCTTGAACATTGTAATATCCCTTTTTCGACAAAGTCGCTTTAACATGCTTTTTAAATTGCTCAAATGGCAATTTCAAAATCTCCAGAGGTATCTTATTGTAGTAGAGAATGCACTGACCCTTGAAATAATTGCTAACCTTTGCGAGTCTAAAACGGGGCGCACATAGTCTGTGATTATTTCTTAGGTTAACATTACAGCTATCGCTAAGTTTGGAAAATGTTGTAAGGTTCTTGCGTACATACATTATATTTTCGAAAATAAATTGACTAGCTACTGTTAGTATGTCAATTTCTTTAAAAAAGCTCTCTTAAGGAGTCTGTTCGTTTTAAATTATAAATTGCTCGAATAGCTCTTTTCTGTAAAATAAAAATAGTTTGAATATCCGCTGCTTTTCCCCACAACAAGATACCATAGGACATGACACTATGAAAGTAACTAAAATATACTAGCCTAGATGTAGCCACATCCGTGTTTTGTCTGATGTTCCTAACAGCGTAAGCCGCAGAACTTAATTTACCAGCCAATTTATCTATGTGGGGTCCCCACTGCACTAAACTGGTCTCAACTTGCCTGACATTTGGAAGTGAGAATTTGATACACTTGGTTTTACCAGAGTTTAATAATAAATTATTAACTGTGAACCAATTCAAGGTTAAAGAAAAACACACCATTAACATCATCAAAATCTCCTTTTTGTCTTTCAATTTTGAAGACCATTGAAGTATCATCAGCAAACAACACTATGTCAGTTAATTTCTCCACCATGAAAGGCAGATCATTAATATATACCAGGAATAAGAAAGGGCCTAATATGGAACCTTGTGGAACGCCAATTTTAACACCCGATCCATCAGATTTTACGCCGTTAACTTCTGCCTTTTGAATTCTATTGCTTAGGTATGATCCTAGTAGATCCAACGCTTTATTTCTAACTCCGTAATGGTTTAATTTAATTAATAGCGTATTATGATCAACACAATCAAACGCCTTCGACAGGTCGCAAAAAACTCCGATAGCATCCTGTGCGGCCTCCCATGCAGAATAAATATGAGATATAAGGGTAATACCTGCATCCGTAGTCGATTTACCCCTAGTGAAACCGTATTGTTTGGCGTGGAGTTGTTTTGTACGGTTGAAGTGTGAGAGCATTTGATTGGGTATAATCTTTTCAAATATTTTACTTAGTGTTGGAAGAACAGATATTGGTCTGAAATTTGAAGGATCACCCTTATCTCCCGACTTGAACAGAGGTATCAGTTTACTGTGTTTCATGAGGTCTGGGAAAGCCCCATCGTCAACACATTTATTGAATATATAACTAGAATTACTGAACCAATGACTTTGACTGATATACCCCACAGGTCTTCCGTATTTTTTAAGTTAAGTAAGTTAAACGTTTTGACAATGTCCTGGGGATATACATGATGAAATTTTAAATATACATTACTGACGCTAGTGTTATTTTTTAATAAAGTCTCTGCTTCATATGGAGATGAATTTAGACGGTCTGTTGTGAGTAAGGGTACATTGGTGAAGAATGTTTCAAAAGCTCGAGCAACATCAGCGCTGGATTTAACAACATCATCACCTATCTTTAGGCAGAAAGCATTGTCCCTTGGTATAACTTTGCCAGTTTCGCGATTTATTATTTGCCAAACTGTTTTCATTCTATTATTTGAATTTTTCTATTAATGTGTAAAGTTTTTGCAGTTCTACAAACCAACTTGAAAGTTTTGGATTTTTTTAACATAGTCATGAAATTTTCGATCAAAGTTATAGGTTTTTTGTTCATAAAGGTCATATAAGATAACTCTACTTTTACGAATTCCAAATTTTGCCCAGTCATTAAATTTAGATTTACCGTTGTAGTCACTCACTTTCTTTAATTTAAAAACTTTATTGAATTCTGTCTGAATAATGTTGAAGAAGTCTGAGTAGATTTTGTTTGGGTTCTGTTCATCAAAATCCGGTACTGGCAAATTTATATCTAACTTTTTCATATACTTCTCTAGTCTATGGGATGTAATAGGCCTATAAAATGATGGATTAGTCCTATTTTTACTGGCAATTGGGAATGAAACTGTTTGACCCCTGTGATCTGAGGATAAGCAGTTAATTACATTTTTACTTGTGAATGCACAGTCACAGAAAACGTTATCTAAGCAAGTTTGGCTGGTAAGTGTAATTCTAGTTGGCTCTAGAAATATATGACATAAATTAAATGATTTGAACAGAGTTATTAATCGTTGTTTCAATGTTGTATAATAATTAACTTTTTTCTGCTATTACAAAGTTTAATGAGGGCATCCTCCATAATTTTCTCGAACATTTCAAAATTGGCCGTTTTCATCTCTCGGAGGTCTGTAGACACAAACAATAATATGGCTATCCAACTCAACACAGGATACCTCTATTTGTCTTTCTACAGTAAGTGCAAGAATATCTTTCCGTTGTTTCACCTTAATATTATTTTTCACTAAGATTAAAGAACCACCTATATCAGCAGTCTTTCTATTGTAACAACTGACAATTTTGTAATTATTTATGTTAAAAGACATCATATTTTCCTTTAACCAGTGTTCTGTAATACAGATAACATCGGTGTCTGAATGATTAAGAAATAATTCTAATACAAGTTCTTTGCCAGGTAGCCCCTGCATGTTTTGATGGGAAATATTTAAGTGGGGCTTACCCTTTGTCCTAGAGGTTCTTTACCCTTTGTACTGGGAGGTGAATGGTATCTTGGCTTACTTTCAACCGACAATGTTTTTAATCGTTATTTTTGTTTTTGTAATCTCATGTTATTTATTTTTAATCTAATATTTTTGATCGGAGGCAAATTAAAATTTAAAATAAATCTTCACCTATGCCATGGGTACAACTCTCTTAAGTTTCATCAAAACCTAAGGAGCGGCTTATGAATACATAAAAGAAAAACGAACAAAACAACACTCATTTCTTAGGATAGGGTATTAGTGTATACCCAGCTTTACACAATACTATTTCGTTACTTGACGAAAAATAACGAAACAGTAAGAAAAATATAACCTAAAAAACTCGTCAGAAGAAGATTTTTTGTTCGACATTGATTTAACGATCTTCTTCTTCTTTTCGAGTCGACGGTCATCTCAGATACGGGCGGCCCAAAAGGCCGCAACCGCAATAGCTCGCTCGGTAGCCTTATACAGCTCCTCGTCCGTGCAGGTTGTCGGGCACGCAGGGCACCCAGTCATGTGCGCAATCGTCTGTCTCGGGAACAGACGCACGCCGTGTCTAGTTCCGAGATGATGCCCCACCTCGCCAGGTTAGCTCTGGACCTCCCCACTCCAGCTCTGAGACGGTTGAGAGATTTCCAGATCGGCCAGCTGAGCTTGTATCCTTCAGCTAGTTTCTCTTTCACGCAGTTGCTCGGGTCTGTAGGGTTCAGTCGTGACTGCCACCTGGCGAGGCGAGTAGTTTGAGCTGGTTGACTTAGCGGCTGCACTGAGTGCAGGAAGCTTTTTCTGGAACGCAGCCTGGGCCTGGCTGGTACATGGTTGAACAGGGGATGCCGTCTGTCATGTGGCTGCTTTGACCTTTCAACCGAGCTAGAGACAGATCTCCGAACCTCTGGGGGGGCTATTCCTGCTAGCTGGTACAGCTTGTCGGTTAGTGTGGGTTTCAGACAGCCCGTTATGAATCGACATGACTCGTTCAATGCCACGTCGACCAGCTTTGCGTGCGTTGAACGTTCCCACACAGGGCAGGCGTACTCAGCCGCAGAGTAGCACAGCGCCAGAGTTGTGGTGCGCAGGACGGTTGGCTTTGCTCCCCAGGATGTCGTGGTCAGCCTCTTGAGCAGGTTGTTGCGTGTGCAAACTTTTTGTTGGGTCTTCGTGCAATGCTGCTTCATTGTCAGGCTTCTGTCTAGGGTTACGCCGAGGTACTTAGGGAAACTGTTGTGGGACAGTTTTACGTCTCTCCATGTGATGTTAAGTTCCCTTTTAGCATCCCTATTGCGGAGATGGTATGCACAGACCTCGGTTTTGGCTGGGTTTGGCTTCAGACCGTTAGCAGCATAGTATTCGCCAAGCTTGTTCAGGGAAGAGGAAATTATTCCCTCCACGCTCTCGAAGGTGTCCGATTGAGCCGCGAGTGCTAGGTCGTCAGCGTATATGAAGCTTCTGGTATCCTGTGTCCTAGGCTGGTCATTTGTATATATGTTGAACAGACTTGGCGCCAGGACACTACCCTGTGGCAATCCATTACGCTGATTTCTCCAACGGCTCTTCTGGGTTCGCAGGTTAACTTGAAACCGGCGGTTACTGAGGAGCTGTCCTACGATCTGGCAGAAGTCATAATCGCCCGTGATCTCATACAGCTTTTTAATCATTACGCTGGTGTTCACAGTGTCATAGGCCGCCGATAAATCCACGAAAGCGACACCCGTGATTTTCCCTTTCTCAAATCCATCTTCAATGTGCTGGGTCAGGTTGAGAACTTGCGATGTGCAAGACTTGCCGGGTCGGAAACCTGCCTGTTCTGGGATCAGTTTATCGTCGATGTATGGAGTAAGACGGCCAAGAAGGATCCTTTCGAACAGCTTGTATAGGTGGCATAGTAGGGAGATTGGACGAAAACTTTTGGGGTCATTAACTGGTTTGCCCGGCTTGAGTAGCGCGATGACACGGGCCTTGCGCCATTCTTTTGGGATCTTCTTGGTTTCCAGACAGTTGTTGAAAAGCCTCAGAACCCAATCCACCGTCACAGGGCCGAAATGCTTTATCTGTTCGACAGTGAGGTCGTCGAGTCCACACGCCTTCCCGCTTTTCAGCCTTCTAATCGCGGCAATCATCTCTTCGCGGCTGAAAGCATTACGTCTCGGTGGCCGGGTTCCTAAGGATCTTCCTAGCTCCTGGGAGGGGTTTAGTCTTGCCATTCAGCAGCAGTTGGTGGGCGACCTGGTTTGCAGTAACATTTGTATATTCTCCAGAAGAGTTCTGGGTACCAGTTAGTTTCTTGATTGTAGACCAGGCTTTCTTACTGTTGTGCGTCATGTCAACCGACTCGACCAGGTCTTGCCATTTTTTCCGTCGGGTTTCACCGATACACTGCATTAGAGCTTCACCGAGGGCGGTAGTGTTTTCTGAAAAAGGGTCTCTTTCAAAGGCAGTCTGGTATTCCTGCAGAAGTCCGGCAGTGTCGCCAGTTAGTCCTGGGACATAAGATGTGGCACAGCCCCTCGGAATAGTCCTGCGCGATATTTCCTTAATCACATCAATGAATGAGCTGTAGTTATTTGGCGTGGCCTCGATGGTGTGAATCCTGCTATCTAAAGTAGTTGCGAACTTCTCCCAATCCGCTTTGTTGAAGTTGAAACGCCTCCGGAACGGGACTATAGTAGGTTCGATTGCAGCGTTTACTTCACAGAAGATGGGTCTGTGTTGGGTGCGTGGGATCGGCCGTGCAACTCGTTTTCGGCATTGGGAGCTAATGTTTGAGCTAGCGAAGATTAAGTCTGGGTTGTATCCCCTTTTCCATCTGCCACTGTTGAAGGATGCCGGTAGCTTTGGGTCGTGGATCAGTGCAAGGTTATTGGCCTCGCTCCATTCCTCAACGGCTTCTCCATTTCCGTCCGTTTCCCTGTACCCCCATGCGACGCTATGACTATTGAAATCTCCAGTGACAATTCTGGTTATCGTGTTGCCGAAATTGGGTGTCGCTGTGAATTGGAACGGGTTGTTGGGGGGTTTGTATACGGATGTTACAGTGGCGTCCGACAACTCCACGGTCAGTATCTCCACATTATTGTCGTCTGTTAGGTGGGCGGACTTCACGTGCGTACCAGGTTTGGTGTAGATCGCGCTGCCGTACTCGAGATGAGGTCGTTCGATGATACGGGTCATATTCATTATATCCGGCCTCGGGTTGTTTGGGCCTCGGTGCGTTTCTTGTACGCACAAAACGTCAGTCTTATTTATATGGCACAGCTCAGCAAGTAAAATTGCTTTGTCCGCTGAGAAGCCCTCTATATTAATAGAGAGAACTGTCAAGGCAGGCCCTGATAAGGGTCGTATATTGCGAGCTTGGATCTTACGGATGGCCATCGTGGTGAAAAGATTTGTCAGCCTACTGCTTGTTGATGCTAGTAGCTGCTTCCAGGGGACGCCGGGTGCTTAAGTAGGTATAAAGCGTGCACCACACTGGGAGGCTCTTTTCATGTCCCCTATTTATTTTCATGTCCCATATTTAACGATTATAATTCACTTGAACAAATGTCCTACCACATAACTTTATTATCTTGATAAACATTTCAGGAGTGCTTACCCAGTAAACAGTAATATTTTCGTTTTGTATCGAAATAGTAAAACAGCAGGCGGTCGCAGAAAATTCGGTCCAGAAGAGAAAAAATATGACACTGACATTTGGCCATCCGCCAATAAGGACGTTTATAGTGTTGCCAGTAAAAGTGCTAAAGATTCGTTCAGAAATATAAAAAAACTACTACGATATTGTGTGAGGAAAAAGTACGTGACTAAAATGTAGAAATGTGAGACATTTTGTTTTTTGCGTGAAATGAAAATATCTTAAAGAAAGCAGGCTATGGACTATTTCAAACCTTAATCTATATTATACTACGGTGCTAATCAGAGAAACCTGAAACGTTAGACATACGATAAATAATATTTTTTGAAGAAGCAATGTCGTTGGTACCCACAGTGACAAAAAGATTTTGTATGGAAGAGCAAATGACGTCTATGAGAATCTGATGTTTTACACTATGTTATGAAGTATTTTCTATGTTTGATGTCTAAAAACCTAGTAAGGCCTATATTTTCTTTATTTCCCTTCAATTTTTTCAAGAAAATTACAGTATTTTATTAATATTTTCTCACTTTAACTTTTGCGACAAGTTTTTCTTCACAAATGTACATCTTTTTTGAGAAATACTAACTTAAATGATGGGACTGTATGGGGTTAATCTAGCTCAACACAGACCTTGCTGTTTATAATTTTTAAATTATTTATTCCTGCGTATTAATTATGATAATGATACTATACATTGTGGAATTTTGTGACACCACCTGGAGGGCAAGTACTCTAAATAATGGAGATAGCAAACTTCCCTCAAAGGAAACATTCCTTTATTTTTGAAAAGAAACAAAACTGCTGTGATGACTCCTTCTTGCTGTTGACTTCTTCACCAGTGTTGCCAGTGCCTTCACCGAGTTTCGGACGATCCGCTGTCGGAAAAAGGACGATTTTTGAACAAATAGGACGGTTAAAGAAAATATTAATTAATTATGATATTAATGAAAAAATATACATACCCAAAAGGAAATAAATACACTTACATTTTTACAGTACACAAAAAAAAACAAAAAAAAACATTTTGATTATTTCCATGCAGATTGTAGAACGAGTGACCGACACGTAAGCATTCATCTTTGTATCTTTGACTTAGCGAGCAGCGAACAACGGAACTCGAAGACAAAAAAAGGCAATGGTAGATAAGGCACATAAGATGATCATGAGGTACCTAAGGTACTCAAGAGATATCTAACCTTTACGCGGCGAGCACTCAATTTATGTTCTCCATAACCAACATACCTGAGCATGCAGCGTGTTCATTCCAACTCCCTGAGCATGCAGCGTGTTCATTCCAACTCCAGCTGGTTAATTGTTAGTAACTTAGATTTTATTTTTAGGGTTCCGTACCCGAAGGGTTCCAAACGGGACCCTATTACTAAGACTTCGCTGTCCGTCCGTCCGTCCGTCCGTCCGTCTGTCACCAGGCTGTATCTCAAGAACCTAGCTAGCTAGAGAGTTGAAATTTTCACAGATTATTTATTCTTGTACCTAGTTGTTTTGTTCTGTGGTTTAATTTATTAAATATGTTTAATTTAAAGTATCAAATTAAAAAAAGTTTAGTATTTCAATTTCTTTTCTAGCATGTCCTTGGTCGGCTCAAACTTAACAACATCTTTGATTCCGGAACTCGTTGCCATCAGGGATACTATGGTATTAGTGTTGAGGCGGGTGCTGCTTTCGGTTTTGATTCTTTTCAGTTTGCTGAATACCTACTCTTTCCACGCTAGCATTTGCAAATGGTAAAACCAACAGCATTTCAATAAATTTCCGGATGTTGGGGTATTTTATATTTCCAGAAATATCCTTTATTTGGAAAACTTTTTTCCAGTATTGTTCCGCCGGTAAATCGTTACTTATTTGCGCATCGGTCTCCATCAGGCAATACTCCCGCCATTCTTTAACTAACGTTTTGTAGTCTAATACATCTTTTAAAAATGGAAATCTGTCTATTGCTGGTGTCAATTCGGGGAAATTGAAACCTGTGCTTGTGGCGGGTTCTACAATAAGGAAGTGTCCAAATCTTTAAATTTATTTTTAAACAATAAAACTAAGCTTTCTATAAAACCCACTGAAATAATTTTTAAAATCGCTTCATAAATGACGAAGTTATGATTTTTTTTCTCCTCCGTTTGCAAACTACAAAGCGCGCGGCCGTTTGACACGCGTGTGACGTCACAGCTCTCGCCCCGCCCCCGAGCGGGAGCCCGGCCGCACGGCGGCGTCAGTCAGTTGGTTTCGTTGCTACTTGCTATCAATATTGAAACTAAAAAATTATAAATACTGCATCGTGCCTATGTGTACAAACACAACCTTTACTACTCCCGGGAAACATTTTTTCTATGTGCCAAAGGAAAAGAAGATAAGAGATAAGTGGTGCAAAGTAATGAAGAGGAAAGAAACTTTATCGGATAAATCAGTACGATATTGTTGCGAAGATCATTTCGATGTAAGTATTTAATTTGTCCTCGAATGGAGAACACGTACTGGCAAGCGCAGTGTGGGACGGCCACCTACGAGATGGACCGACGACCTGGTGAGGATCGCTGGGTCTCGTTGGATGCAGGTGGCTATGGACCGGTCGCGCTGGAGTGCGATTGGAGAGGCCTATGTTCAGCAGTGGACGTTAACAGGCTGAAATGATGAGGATGATGATGATTTAATTTGGGTTTCGTAGGTTAATGAATAATTTTGATAAAATCTGTCACACTTGCTACTCTGAACTAGAGATGGGAAAAAAATTATCGATATATTGGTTTTATTGCATTAATATATTGGGAAATCTGTGATTTTGCATTTATTTGCTGCCAATCACGTTTACATCTATTACATTTAGAGATGGGAAAAAAGTTATCGATATTTTAATTTTACTATATGAATAATTTTGGATAATCTGTAATTTTGAATTTGTTTCTTATCACGTTTACGTTAACCTTAATGAAAAATATTATTTTCAAAATTAGTATTAGTATTGCTATAGTGAAAGGCTATCAGCCCATCGGCTTCGTTACAATACGGAAATCCTCGAATTCCTTTGCTGATTTTTACAGCAAGCCCGGGAGGAGATGCAGCTGGTACATTCAATGTTTTTCTATCGCTCCAAGTCCAGCATGGAAGTAATATCATCTAGTTTTAAATACATAACAGAATTTATTTGATTTTTAGGTCGAGACGGATACTGAAAATTTTATGAGGCATCGACTTATGGGTGGCATACTGTTTCTGAAAAAGCATGTTTTACCTCACAAGTTTGCTTGCCAAAGTAGCAAAAAAAAAATACGCAAGAACGGTCTGCTGTTGAAAAGCGTCGTCGGGCAGAGTATTATGAAAAAGTCCTTACAAAGGATGTTCCAGCCTCTGTTGCCCAACAACCCATTGAATTTGCTGAATGCGTTCATAACAATGAGGAAATCCCAGACTTTGAAGATCTTATACCAATGGATTGTTTTGATGTGGAAATGGAATCCAGTGTTGAAATAAAAACAAAAAACAAGGGCATTCAGGTAAAAATAAAAGACAAAAAAGCAGATAAAAGTTGTCAAACTAAATTCAGACAGAAAAACAAAAAAAATACGGAAAAGAAAATACTTCAATGCGATGACATTAGAGAGGACACTACAGAAGCTCCTTTAGATGTTGTTAGTCTGTCAATTTCTTTCAGTGGAATGTCGTGTGATGAATTAGTGGAAAATTATGCTGATAATACGGTCGATAAGATTAAAATTAACTCGCAGCTATATTTGGGGCTTTCTCAAGAAACTTACTTTTTAATAGAGAGTCTAGTTAATAATGTAAAACGGCCTCAGGTGGACATCCTAATAGCTCTAAAAAAAAATAGATTGAATGACTCATATTCTCGATTGGCAATAGATTTTGGGCTGCAGAAGACTGCAATCGCCAAGATTATTAGAAGAACTTTGACACCATTAGCACATTTTATGAGAGAGTTGATATATTTTCCCGAAAAATCAGCTATAGAAGAAAATTTACCTTTGGCATTCCGAACTCGTTTCTCTAAAACACAAAGCATTATCGATTGTTTTGAAATTCGAATTCAACAACCAAGTAATGCGGTCCACCAGTCTTTAACATGGTCTAATTATAAGGGATGCAACACGTTGAAATATCTTATTTCAGTAACACCGAACGGATTTATTAATTTCATATCTGGTGGTTATGGTGGAAGAGTGGACGATGCAACATTATTTGAAGATTGTAAGTTAATCGATAATATACCCAAAGGGTCAACTATTTTGGCAGACAGGGGATTTAAGCATATCGCCCCTATAGTTGAAAAAAATGGATGTAGCCTTGTCAGACCACCAAGCGTCAAATCTGGTACTGTTTGTGACAAAGCAGACGTCATAGATACAAAAAGGATTGCTGCTGTTCGAATCCATGTTGAAAGAACAATAGGAAGATTGCGAGATTTTAAAATGCTTGTACCACATGCATGTGTAAATGTGAAAATGTTGCCTTATTTTGATGATATTTTATCTATAGGCTGTGGGTTAGTCAACTTGCAGAGTATTCTAATAAAACAATAATTTTATTATTAGAAACTTAGTTTTTATATTGTAAACTTTATAGCATTAAAACTTTTTTGAATACACTTTTTTTCCGAAATGCAAGACTTTTATCCATTAATTCACTGCAAAATTGCATATCGTAATCCACGACATAGATATCCACATTGTTAGATGTTTCAAAATCCTCATGAGCAATACAAAACAACCCCTTTTTCTTTTCTGCAAATAACATTTGGAGGTGAATTTGCGCCTTATACTTGAATGAATGAATGAATGAATACTGTATTGCACAAAACAAACATACAGAGATATACAAAGAAAGATATATGTACAAGAGGCGCGCTTATCTCTATAAAAGAGATTTCTACCAGCAAACCCAGGTAGGAAAGGAAAGTGGATTGTGAGAGTAAAACCTATTTGCACAACAAAATAATTCATACACAATAATAATATAAGTAGGTACATATACCTAATACTACTACTACACCTAATTTATATAATATTATATACATACATACATATCATACACATACAAGTTATATACATACATAACATACACATACAAATTATATATACATACTATGGAAGAAAGAGGTAATGATCTTTCAAGCGAATCTTAAAAACGTTAAGTGACGGACTGTCCCTGATGGCACTGGGGAGCTTGTTCCAGAACCTGATAGCACTGATCCTGAATCCTTGCCCATATGCGACTGAGTTGTGTTGAGGAGTTGCAAGCAGCGACCGAGTGTTTGATCTCCGAGACCTATCCGAAGAAAGAAAATCAAACCGATCACGCAAGAAGCTGGGGTAGCGAGGGTTATGCAGAATATTGAAGAGTAGAATGAGAACATGGGTATCCCGGCGAAGACGAATTGGAAGCTACTGGGAGACATGGTCATACTTACGCAGTCCGAAGACAAACCGAATCCCGAGATTTTGAAGTCGCTCGAGTTTGTTCAGTTGCTCTTCGTTCGCGCTGATCCAGCTGACATCTGCGTAATCAATGAGAGGAAGGAGAAGAGACTGGGCCAGAGTAATTTTAGTATGACGAGGCAGAAAGTTTTGAAGGCGCCTGAGGGAGTGAAATGTGGCAAAGACTCGTCTACTAACTTCGCAGACGTGAGCAGACCATGAAAGCTGATTGTCAAAGATAACTCCTAGATTTTTTGCCTTAGTACTGTACGGAATTTTGGTTCCATCATAAGTTACAGGAACAAGAGGCAGATGCTGTAACACACTATGGGAGTGTCTGGAGCCGACAATCATGGCTTGCGACTTACTGGGATTGACAAGTAGTCCATGAGACAGAGCGCAGCCCCTGATGTTCTCGAGATCAGTATTTAATGCACCCACAGAAGAAATCATATCACTTGGAGAGAAATGGCGGTAGATTTGCAGATCATCGGCATAAAGATGGTAAGAAGAAGAAATGGCATCCGAAATGGAATTGATGAAGACAGAGAAAAGAAGAGGGGAAGGAATACCACCCTGAGGAACTCCAGAAGAAAGGTCGCACCACTCCGTGGAAGTCTCCTCGGACCTAATACGCTGCTGACGACCTCTCAGGTAGGAGCCGAACCAGCTGGCAGCGGCCGAGCAGACATTCAGGGACTTCAGTATCTCAACGAGGATGTCAAAATCAACACAGTTAAAGGCACTGCTAAAGTCTAGTAACGCTAACACAGTGATCTGCTTGATATCCATTGCCGATTCAATGTCATCGGTCACTTTAAGTAAGGCCGAGACGGTACTATGTCCCGGCCTGAATCCGGACTGGAATTGATTCAACAGCCTGTTAGAGGAAAGATAGAAAGAGAGTTGAGTGTGGACAATCGATTCAAGGACTTTGGAAAGGAAAGGCAGGATGGATATTGGACGATAATCTTTAAATGAAGATGGATTTGAGGTTTTGGGAAGAGGGATAACTAACGCCTTTTTCCACACATTAGGAAAAGAACACTGAGATAGAGAGAACTTAACAATGTGCGTAATGGCAGGTAGGAGGAAATCAAGGATGCTGTTGATCATTCTCGAGCAGATACTGTCGTCACCCACAGCTTTTGAGGAGATGGCAAGCACTGTCTTCTTAACCGTGTCAATATACTTGTTTGTGATCTGTCCATCTTGTAGATAGTTTTTAATGTTTTTTTTGCTGAATGGGCATTTTATTTCTACAACGAATTCTTCTGAAATTCCGTCCGGTGATGCACCAAAAATGGGTAAATCCTTATTGAGGAGTAGCCCACTTTCTTTAATTGAAAGATTTTGTTTCGCAGCGACTACTTGTCGAACTTTTGGCTCCAAAGTTTTTCCTGAAAAGACGAACAAAACATTAATATTTAACATAATAGAAAGGTGCAAACGGCTAAATAGTTTCTAAAGTATAAAATTTTATGAAAAATAAATACATAAGTACCTCTAATAATAGCTTTCGTATCTTTAAAAGAATATGCTCCTAACACATGCTCCACTAACACTCCATTATCTTTGCCACATCGTGCGATTTCGTGCAGCTTTGAGGCAGTAATGCGGCCGTATCGCAGTTTAAACCACATTTTAGATTCAGATTGGTTCATCGTATCTTGTGAAACTATTTTTATATCAATGTTCTGCATATGGTCCTTGCAAAATTGTATGAAACCGTCCGCATTCGGTTCCTGAACCTGGCGTTTGTAATGACATGCCATCGAATGGATGGACAGGGTTGGCCCATCATTAGGTTTATTGTACAGCATTAGCATTGAATTTAGATTAAATTTGTTTGAGTTTTCGATTACTTCTTTAAAAAAAGACCCATCACTAGGAGGCAAATTTGCCTGCGGTGTTTTAGTTTTTTTCGAAGTTGCCGTAGGCGCAACCAAATCGGCTGTTTTAATGAATTTTAGATCACTCCCCACACGCGAAAGCTTGGCTTTTGCCCAGTAACACTTCACGGCTGTGCAGGGAGGTTCTTCATAACGCCTATTTAGCCACATAACTAACGCAATGGCGTGTTTGCAACCTCCCTCGCTGGCTGCACAGTCTTCGCAACGTACACTTTCAATTTGTTGCGTGTCTTCGTTGCAAACGAATGTGCAGCTATACGGCTTACTCCTAACTTTATGCTCCGGAGTGATTCTGGCTTTGACTATACACAATTTATCTTCCCTTTTCAACTGCACATAGCCTATCGCGTCATCGCCGTAGCTTTCTCGGGCAGATCTGCAAAGGGTTGAATTAAGGTCATTTAAGTACTTCATTTTATATTTTACGACGTGTAATAGAATTTACGATATTTATAATATAGGTCCCGGAAAAATACTATACGACGGTAAAAACCGTCCTTAAATCCGTTGCGTTTCTTGGCTTAGAAGAAGTTAGCGGTTTAACAGTTCAAAAACTAACAGGCAGATAGACAGGCTTAAATACTCTTGTATTTATAATATTCGTATGGTATGAGAAAATGTGTTGAATCATTATTGTACGAGAACATAAACAGTTATTGTAATAGATAATATTATCCTTAAAGTATCGATATCGATATTCTTGTTTGATCAAGTTCTACAACCGTATCACTGCTTAGTAAACATAAAAACAAAAATAATAAATTAAATATGTTTATTCAATGACCAAATGATACATATAAGTTTCGGCTGGAGCCTTCTATTAAGTAATAATACCTGTATCAGAAGACTCCGCTCCCTCACGTCCGTGACTGACTAACAAATTTAATAATGCTACTTTTACTAACATAACTTAAATTAAAGTTTAAAATAAGACAAAAATAATAATAATAAGAGAACTAGAAGAAAAGAAAAACATTCTTAGAAAAATGATTGTGTTTTTGTGTGTGTGTGTGTGTGTGTGTGTGTGTGTGTGTGTGTATGTGTGTGTGTGTATGTGTGTGTGTGTGAGGGTGTGTGTGTGTATGTGTGTGTGTATGTGTGTGTGTGTGTGTGTGTGAGGGTGTGTGTGTGTGTGTGTGTGTGTATATGGAGGTTGGTCCAGCACTTTTGTACTGTTACGGGTACGGGAATAATAAGGTAAGTTATTTTAATTGTTTTAGGCTTGGTACAAACAATTAGGTACCTAAACCTAAGTGTTTGTACTTATGAGCAATTCTATTTCGTCATAATTTAGTGTCTTTAGCCAATTAGTTAAAAGTTTTTTAACTTCATAGTATTGTTTGGGGTAGATATCTAGATTTTTATTTAGTGTATTATATAAACGGGCTGATTGTGTTTCGTATTGTATCATAGCAAATTTAGACTGCCTGGCTTTAATTACAATTGCAGTGTGAGCTCTCCTTTTTTCAAGAACCTTAGGGTCAAAACGTAGGGTTTTTTGGACTCTTAGGGTAGCTTTTAGTATGTATAGCTTTCTTACACTTAGCATTTGGCATAGTGAGTATAAGTCCACAGTCGGAAATCTAAATGGCCTGAAGTACATGACTTTTATTAGTGCTCGTTGTGATCTCTCTACTTCGATTAATTTAGTTTTAGCAGATCCCCCCCAGATGGTGATACAATAGCATAGAACGCATTGGCCCAGGGCAACATATATTTGATTGAGCAATAAAGGTGCAGCAACATTTCGCAAGGTTTTGAAGACCCAAATAAGTTTTCTCATTCTAGCGCTAAGCAATTCAATTTGTGCAGACCACCCCAGTCTCTGATCAATTATGACCCCTAAGTATTTAAACGTACTTACTTTGTTTATGATTGTGCAGTCACAACTTGAGTCAGAGCCATAGTTGGCACAATTTTTATGAACCCTGATAGTGAAATCATCTTTCGGTTGAGTCTTATTTGTCTTGGTAAAGCACATGTAGTTTGTCTTTAAAGCATTAAGGGTTCGCAGATTGGACCAAAGCCACTGTGAAATCTTGTGTAAGCCTATCTCAGCTTGCATACGAGCTCCAGCCCAGGCCTTATTAGAAAATACTACAGCAGTATCATCAGCGTAACATATAATTTTAGCGTTATCAATTTTTAGGTTAATTAGATCGTTTATGTAGATTAAAAACAAGGTAGGTCCCAGAACGCTCCCCTGAGGCACGCCATAGACAATTTCAGAGTCTTCGCTAGTGTGTAGCCCGATCCTTACTTTTTGCTTCCTATTACTAAGATAATCTCGAAAGAGAGCCAGAGGAGTATCTCTAATGCCAGCATTTTCAAGCTTTTGCACAAGAATGGGAAGGCAGACCGTATCAAAGGCCTTTTTAAGGTCTAAAAACACTGCAAGGCATTTATTGTTGTTGTCTACCTGGTCAGCGATATGTGAGGTTAGAGCTGTCACGGCGTCTTCCGTGGACTTTCCTGTTCGAAAGCCAAACTGTGAGTCTGATAGTATGTTGTATTTATCTAGGTAAGAAATTAGCCTTTTATTTATTAACTTTTCTAACACTTTTGAAATTGAGGATAGAACAGATATGGGTCTGTAGTTGTTGACGTCATCAGTTTCCCCACCCTTATGCACTGGTGTAATTATTGAGTGTTTCAGCAAATGAGGAAAAATCCCTCGACTAAAGCATAGATTAGTTAAGTGAGTGATGACTGGTATGATTTCAAATTTAGCTTTTTTAAGAAAATGTGTGGGTATACTGTCCCAGCCAGGGGCGCTGTCAATTTTTAGGCCCATTATTATAGCATGAACTTCCTCGTCATCAGTCTCTAAGAGAGCAAAAGAATTTGTTTGGGCAGCTGGTCTATCAGTGAAAGATGTGCTAGTTGTTGTGTTAGTTATGGACATAATTTTTTCAGCTAGGTTTTTCCAATATTCACAAAGTAGTCGTTTACATGATTGGCTGCTTCAGTAGGGGATGGTCTTAAATTTAGTAGTTTAATATTATCTGTTTTATTTTTGTTAAGGTTTGTTATGGACTTAATGCATTTCCATAGTGTTTTTGAGTTTTTTGTAGAATTAGCCAATTGTTCTCGTTGATACTGTCGTTTGAGTTTCTTTATTAAATTATTGCAGAAGTTGCGATACCTTTTGTAGCTTATTCTAGAGACTTCATTATGTGGATCTAGTCGTAAAGTCTTTTGTAGCTTATTTCTATTTCTTATACATCGTAATATGCCAGGAGTTATCCAGGGTTTTATAACACGTTTCAGTTTTGGAATTTGTATTATTTTCGTATTCTCATTCAGGGATTCGGTAATTTTGTTTATCAATTGTTCTACTACAGAGTCAGGGTCATCACAGAGTAGGATTTCTTCTAGATTTGATTTAGCTAAAGTGATAAGCGCGCTGTGAAAGTCTGTGACGGTTTTAATTTTCTTACATACTTTTTTAGTGGTTTGACCGGATAAATTTAAAAATATCAAACAATGATCCGTTATACTTGCATTTAAGACAGCGATTTGGGCAGTTGTTTTGTCTGTCTGAATTTTTAACATGAAGTGATCTAAACAACTTCTTTCCCTAGTGGGGAACTGGTGTCCTGTCAAGATGCCGTGCATTGATAACATGTTGACATAGTTGAGCCTGTTTTCCTGCAAGTAGGTTTTCTCATTTTCTTTTCGAATTAGGTTTATATTTATGTCCCCGGTAACTATTATATTTTTGTAGACTTTTAAAGTATCTAAATGCAAGCTAAGGGAGTTGATGAACTGTTCCGCGTCTGTATTTGATGGAGAACGGTATATAGCAAGTATGACGGTATCAATTGTTCGTATTTGAATACACGATGCATGGACCAGTTTTATCTCTTTAAGATCAGTCACAATTACATCATTTTGGATGTATGTTACCACTCCGTCATTCTTTGTTGCACATGATGTATAGTTTTCCAGGGGCGGAATTGGTCTATCTAAGTTAAGACGGCATTCCGTCAAGATAATTATATCAGGTCGTGTTTTTATCATTTGAAGGTTTAAGTTAAGATCGTCGATATTACTGTACACACTCCTTATATTTTTACAGAATATTTTAAGATCGTTGTCTTTAATAGTTAAACGTGTAGTTAGTTCTTCGATGTCACACTTTACAACGCGCGCAATATCAAAATTATCTATTTCATTTAGGTTTGTAAGAGAATTATCCATATTTAAATTTATTTATAAGTCTGATGGTGAAGGTAAAGTTTTGTCTTATCAAACATATATATTTGTTTTTGCCACTTTTGGTAAAATTCGTTATTAGGGTTTTGTAGAAATAATGCAGTACTGGTGCCATTTTGTTATTCAGGAATGTATGTTTATGTGCGTGCGTGGGTGTGTTTTGTAAGGTGTGTAAGATTGTTTTATTTGTTTCATGATGATAAGGTGTGTTTGTGTGTGGTTTTTGCGTATGTGTAACATTTTGTGTATCAGACATGATTTTTAACAAGCATAAAAGAAAGATTGATGTTTGTAACTGAAAACAAATAAGAATATCTAGTCACCTGGAATTTATTAAGCCATGTATTTGAGCTTCACATTTAATCAGGATTTTAGGCGAGTTGTCGTCCTTCCTAACGAACACTTTACCAAACGCAGTCCAACAGTACTTAAATGCATGTGATCTAGATAGATCTCGAGCAAGAAAGTACAGCCGAGCTGCCCTTGGTGTCAGTTGTTCAGATACAAATATGGGCGAGTCTCCGTTTTCACTGATTCCCAGGTGTCTAACGCACAGTTTAGCCGACTTGTTTTTGTGATTGTAGGTTTTGCAGGCAGCAAGCATGTCAGTCCTCAACAATGTTGACGACAATTCTACAACCACAGTTTTGTTGTTATCCTTTTTGTGTATACGGAAAATGTCTTTCACTAGACTCTTTGAGAAGTCTGGACATACAACTGATCTTGATAGTTCAGTAGTTATCTTCAGTAGGTCTTCTGTAGTCTCGTTTTGTTTAAAAGGAACATTTTTTATTTCAATGCATGTTTTCCTACTTGAACGTTGCATATCCTCTAGTTTATCTTCCAATAGGATAATGTATTCTCGGTCCTTTTTTGTCTGCGCCTCCATTGTTTCGAGTTTATTTTTCATGTCTTCGTTTTGAGCGCTCAAGTGAGTCATGGACGTCTCAATGTTTAGTATTGATTGTCGTATTTCACATAATGAGGAACCCACCGTAGTAGATGCAGTCCCCTGTGTATCGATGAATGTTTGGAACATATTCCTCATTTCCTCCTTGAAGTTAGCGAAATTGGCAAGTATTGTATCGCTTTCAACGCCCTCGCTGTAGTTGTCGCGTTTCTGCTTTCCCGAGCGACGCGTGACATTACTGTCAGCCCTTTCGTCGTGCCGCAAAGAGATTCCATAAACGGGGTTAGCTTGTTCCATAGGGCTTTTCAGTGCGCTGTCTGATATTGCTGAGGACTCCGATGGTGTAGTTGGAGGAGGAGTTCGTGTTACTTTGCTCATTTTATAAAATAAAAGAGGAACAAATCTGTTTGTCACCAGGATTTGAACACGGGACTCTTAGCACAGCAGGCAGACGCTCAACCTACTCCGCCAATGAGTGGATGCGTAGATGAGTGAAATTTGCGTTTTAGTTGCGCGATGATTCCAGCAAGTTAACCGGTACTGTCAAGGTCAACCAGTCTTGTATCGATGCTCGAGTCAGCCCGGCGGCGCTTGCGGCATAAATCGCGTCGGTTACTTTATCACTTGTTTTCAATATTTTGCTTATTTAGTCACATTAAACACAATTTAGCTCACTTTAGATGTTTGGTTTTGATACTTTGTGACATATCCTTAGAACAAACACGGTTTCACAGTTGGATTTGTAGATTTAGCTAGTAATTTCGATTTATTTAGACAGAGCAGATAGCAAACACGTCCGTACTCGACGAGACCACGGGCGGGGGGGGGGGGGGGATTAGTAAAACAGATTAGTAAAACAATAAAAGTATCGATATCGACAGTCTTGTTTAGTCAAGCTCTACGGTCGTGTACACTTTCTCGCGCTACGCGGTGTTGGGTAGAACAAGGGAGATAAATACCTATCATCTAGGAGCGAGGTCCTCGGTTTGTATGATAGTAAAACATGCATGCTAAGGTACCTAGTTCAAACATAGGTACTGCAATCACGATCTCGCAGGCAAAGCGCTCAGTGTGAGAATATATGTCACCGGATGTTAAAATACCTGCAACCTACAAGCGCGCCCGGGCGAAGGGAAAACTTATTAATGCGTTTATATCAACTTCTGTTACGAGGTCTTATTTTTATATTAGGTATACTGCTATCTACTAAACTAATTGCAAAATAGATTGTACTGAATTAAGTAATAAAAACGATTAAAACCACCTCGAACCGAGGAGAGGTTACTACGTATGTGTATGTGTGGTGTATAAGTACCTACTTACTGTAATATGTTTCCGATAACATGTTAGTTGGTGTTCTTATTGTATTGTGTGTACCTAGCTAAGCTACCAGTACCACATATTGTCACTTAGTACATACCTTGAAAGCTTGACGCCTCTGATCTCTGTACTTGTAAACAAAGGATTGTTGGATAAAAAATCAAACACCATTGACATGTCGATTTTAGGTAAATTATCCGACTGTCCACGACTAAATCCACTCCATCGTCAAAAACCTAAAACTCGTATTATCTACTGAGAGCACGGAACACAAACGCCTCGTTTGAGATTGCGGGTCAAAGTGCATTTGTGTGCATAATATCCATTTCATACGCCGCGGCCGGACACCCGCGCGCGCCGCGCGTCGCGCCGCTGACCTCGAGAGCGGTGACGTCACAGACGGAACATGCGGCGCGGATTTTTGATTTTGTATGCGCTAAATTAAAAAAATCATAACTTCATTTTTCAAGATATTGAAAAAATTCTTTCAGCATATTTAATGTAATGCTATAATCTTATAATTAAAATTATAAAATTTAGTTTTTGTGCTCTTGGACACTTCCTTATTGATAAAATATTAAACAAAGAGCTGTCAGAGAAATCAAACCTAGTTATTATTTGTTTGATTGCTTCAATGTAAAACTGCATGCAGTCGAGGCGTGCTCGGTCTATGTCTGATTGTTGGGGAGGATTTGGTTGGCGTTGTAACTCATGTATTGTTTCCTGTGCTGATATTCCTATGTAAACTTTGTTGATTGGCACGTAGAGCCTTGGATTATTATACTGGATTCTAAACGCATTGGTTCCCTTAACGTGGGAGAGTTCCATAAAATTAGCAGCTAAAGTTTTTAACAGTTTTTCTGTTTCTGGCTTCAGTTTGTGTAACAGTGGAGTCTCTGATTGAAACATAATATTAAAATCGTTCAATAGCTCCAGAACGTATGCCATAAACTCGAGATACACTTTAGTGAAACTATTGTTACACGATGCGTTGATAGTGTCGGTAGTTTTGGATGGGTCATCAAAGCATTCTAGTCTGAAGTAAGATTTTAATGCGGGGTGTTGTTCCAGGACCCTGTCTACACAAGCTTTTAACGACAACCATCTTGTTGTAGCAGGTGAGTAATTATCAAAATAATTGTACATCGCGAAACTGTTGGTGACGAAACTGTTACTTTTAGGCCGCGTGTACAATAAATCAATTTTATATTAAAAACTAGCTGGCCCGGCGAACTTTGTAACGCCTGAAATGAATGTCGTGTTAACTTTATAGACATTTTAATAATTATTCTGCTATTCGGAGCGAAGCCGTTTCTATGAAATAAAACAAAATTTTATGGATCAAATAAATGACATTTTGTTATATTAAAGTTTATGTATTAAAGTTTTAGGCACTAACATTAAAGTTTTACTTACTTTCCCTTTCATAGGAATTATTACAGGAACAACATTTCTTTCTAGGAACTTGGTAAAGGAACAAAATAGGTAGGATACGAACACTTATGAACTAAGTAATACATTGTGTCAAAGTGAAGCGTCACCCTGAACTTATAGATGGCAATACTACCGCAATTTTCAGTCTTTTTTTATGCAAAATGGGATAATTCAGGTACTTTGTTAGTTAGTTAGTTACTTAATTGTTCACGTAAATTACGATAGTTTTGATTCTATGACTTTTATGAGCTGGTAAAGATTATTATCTGAAATTCAACTGAATCACCAAACAAATAGTAAAAAAAAAACCTGAAAATCGCGACTTACGACTTAAAAAATATTATTCTTAAAAGTATACAAGGTCTTCGTCGTTTGTCAAAACATATTCTACGGGGTTTTCACTACATTGTAGCATTTCCACTACCTTGACTATTGAAAAAGGACGTACAAAGTCTTTGTCCTCTTTCTTTGGTAGGAAAAATGTAAGACTTTCATTTTTGCCTTTGGGTTTGTAATAATTAACTGTGTATCCTTTTGACTTCGTGACATCTTCAATTACTCCAATATAATACTTCCAGGTTTTTTTCTGATAGTATCTTACTAGGACTGTGTCGCCAAGAGAATAGGTCTCGTACTCATACCTTCCAGTATCTGTAATATTTTTTTCAGTCTTAATTTGGTTGAGATCATGATGATTATTTAAGGGGTTTGTTACTTCTGGAACGAGAACGTCGTAGTGACCACTTAAAGAATGTCCGCTAAATCGCAAACGTTTTACAGGACCGCCGATATGAGAAAAAAGTCCTCTAAGAATATTATTTTGATAAACCTCAAAAGTAAACGGATAAATAGCCGTCGCAGCCATGAGTTCGGTACCACCATAAGTGTTGCTATTTAACATATCCCGTGAATAACAATTGGAATCAAGATAGATGTCCCCATTATCGGCACATGTATATAATTGTAGTTCATCCCAGTGGTTTACCACATATAGCACAACAGCAGTCCTAACTTGCGACGCCATCTCAAAGTCTATTTCCTCATACATTAAATATGCCAAGGAGAGGAAGAGGTAGGAATGACACGATGACGACTGGGACCCAGCCCTACTTCGATTGATATTATTTCACAAACCATGTTCAGAGTTCAGACTACCAATCAAATTAGACGAAAATTCGAGAAATAAGAGACTTCCAAACTAACGAGATATGCAGAACAAAACGAAGCCTACGAGTTAAAAAAATACATAGCAAATAAATACATTGCGAAAAACCAAACCATACCGCGATGTAGGAGTACCAATCAACGCCATCTATCCACCTGCGTCTACAACTAGACATTCCACCCACAAGTACCAAGAATATTATCCTACAACAACCGGGGCCTACATCACTATGATTTCCTATACCCAAATATGGAAGAACATATTGTTATTCGTATATATATAAGTACTGTAGTAATATTCTGAAACCTGACCAAAGACCCCTATGGAAAAACCCATACAAACTGCCATCCCCTTATTTAATTAAGGATTGGGGGTTTTATTTAAAATCCTGAAATATGTGGTGTAACTATTTAAAGAAGCGTCCGTGGCCGAGCGGTATCCGCGTATCGGAAACGATAGTGCGGGTAGAGCAACATCTGGCCGAGACGGTTATTGGCTGGGTAAACCGTTTCTATATGGCGTTTGTTTCGGTCGCTTCCGTGTTTCGGATGACATGTTAAACTGTAGGTTCCTGCTACTATCAATACTTGGTAGTAGTAGTCGTAAAGCTGAGTCGGAGGCCCTAATAGGGCGTGACCCGTTTCTATGTGGCGTTTGTTTCGGTCGCTTCCGTGTTTCGGATGACATGTTAAACTGTAGGTTCCTGCTACTATCACTACTTGGTAGTAGTAGTCGTAAAGCTGAGTCGGAGGCCCTAATAGGGCGTGACCCGTTTCTATATGGCGTTTGTTTCGGTCGCCTCCGTGTTTCGGATGACATGTTAAACTGTAGGTTCCTGCTACTATCACTACTTGGTAGTAGTAGTCGTAAAGCTGAGTCGGAGGCCCTAATAGGGCGTGAGCCGTTTCTATGTGGCGTTTGTTTCGGTCGCTTCCGTGTTTCGGAAAAACTGTAGGTTCCTGCTACTATCACTACTTGGTAGTAGTAGTCGTAAAGCTGAGTCAGAGGTCCTAATAGGGCGTGACCCGTTTCTATGTGGCGTTTATTTCGGTCGCTTCCGTGTTTCGGATGACATGTTAAACTGTAGGTTCCTCCTACTATCACTACTTGGTAGTAGTAGTCGTAAAGCTGAGTCAGAGGCCCTAATAGGGCGTGACCCGTTTCTATGTGGCGTTTATTTCGGTCGCTTCCGTGTTTCGGATGACATGTTAAACTGTAGGTTCCTGCTACTATCACTACTTGGTAGTAGTAGTCGTAAAGCTGAGTCGGAGGCCCTAATAGGGCAGCTGAATAACTTCTGACAGTTGGGTTGGCCACTAGCCCGACAACCCTCTTTGTTTCGGGTGCTTCCGTGTTTCAGATGATACGTTAAGCTGTAGGTTCCTACTAATATCACTACTCGGTACAAGTAGTCATAAAGCTGTGTGCCCTAAAAGGGCAGCTTAATAACTTCTGACAGTCAGTTTGGTTGGCCACTAGCCCGACACCCCTTCATCAACCAGCACTGAGCCAGCGTGGTGGAATATGGCTCAATATTACTGGTATCTAGGTAAAGGCCTGTTCCCCTCGGTGGGGAAATTAATGGTCTACATTTACTTTACTTTTATTTTTTATAACAAGCAGTCCCTGTATAAATTTTAAGACCATAGCATCAAAATTTGCGGAAGTCTCATACAAACTTTCATCCCCTAGTTTAGGGGGTTGAAGGGTGAAATTCCAAGTTTTAGGATTTTTCTGTTGTTTGTGTACAAATACTAGCCTAGATGCCAAATTTCAGCTTTCTAGCACTTCGGGAAGTGCCTAAAAGTTTTGTTGATCAACAGAACGTGAGTGAGTGAGTCAGTAACGAAATCGGGGTTTTTTAGATATCAATTAAATCTAAAGTATAAAAGCTATGCACCTGAAACTTTGTATGTTTATTAAGTCTACTAATGACATCATATCCCGAGAATTTCGTCGATCTGGTATAATCCGAACCCAAGTTCTGAGAGTTCAAAATAACGACGAAGCGTTACGAGAAAAGGTAGGTAGTGCCCCAGTGCTTCGCGCTCTTCTTGGCGGGGGCACTTCCGTGCCCCCGGATTCAATTTGTTTAACTACTTAATAACTAATTTTAAGCATCGTCAGCTCCTATTTACATTTATGTTTCAGTAAACAGATGTCGAGGAAGTCTTCAAAAAGCTGGCGGTCCCGTGGGCAGACCGAGGCATTGACGTTGGTGGCAGAAGAATTACTAACCTTCGCTTCGCCGACGATATTGTCCTGTTTGCCCCATCTGCACCCGAGCTCCAGCGTATGTTACAGGAACTCAGCAATGTAAGCCTTGAGGTTGGACTGAAGATGAATCGTTCAAAAACCCAGGCCATGACTAACAGTGTCAAACGTAGGGTCGAGGTAGATGGGCAGGAAATACATTATGTCGATGAGTACATTTACTTGGGCCAGATAGCCTCCTTCGAAAACAGGCAGGATAAAGAAATCGATAGACGCATTTCTAACGCCTGGAAGAGCTACTGGTCCATGAAGGAGCTTATGAAGGGTAACCTTCCGCTGACCCTCAAGCGCAAGCTCATCGGCATGTGTATCCTGCCTATCCTAACCTACGGCGCTCAGTCATGGTCTTTGACCGAACTTCAGAAGTCCAAACTCAAGGTTTGCCAGCGAGCAATGGAGCGCAGCATCCTAAGTGTTCGTAGGACGGACCGCATAAGGAACACCACACTGCGCTCCTTAACTGGCATCGCTGATGTAGGTGCACAGACCGCTAAGCTAAAGTGGAACTGGGCCGGCCACGTAAGTCGCATGCACCCAGATAGATGGGCGAAAATCGCCACTAACTGGGTGCCACAGGACGGATACCGGCGTAGAGGCAGGCCTAAACGGAGATGGCGGGACGACCTCGACAAGTTTTTGCCGGGGTGGCCGGAGGTGGCACAGAACAGGGAAGTGTGGACGAAAGAAGGGGAGGCCTTTGCCCAGCAGTGGGACACCTTAATGGCTAAATTAAAAAAAAACAGATGTCCACAGAAGTACAGTTACTTCTTTGGACATCTGTAATTGGCCTGATTTACTGTATTTTGTTTATTGTATGAATTTATGTGTATTGTGCTGTTGATGTCCCAAATAAAGAAAAAAAAGGCCTCTTCCCCTCAGTGTGGTCATTGACGGACTCGGATCCGTGCCAGATATTTTCAACCGTATAGTTTGGAATAGAGTCCAAATGACATCAGATAAGTTGTATGTAACATGTTGTTCATATTTACCTTGCCTACTGAAGCGACTGTAGGATCGTGATAACCGTTAGTTTATAATCTAACGTTGTTTTTCTCGTAAGTTTACAAACTATCGATAAATTGTCAACCATACCGTACTGCTTACGATAGGACACGTTAGTTTATAATAAAACCGTTAAATTGTGAACTGGTTTAAACTGGAATTGCAAACGAAATACCCGGGCAAACACTGCGGTGGCTTAGGTGAAGACTAGAGGGGGCGAGCGCAGCGATGCCCGCGAATAGTCTTCGTGTTTGGTTGAAATGTAAGAACAAAATAAACGCAAATTCTAAACCAAAACAAACTAACGCGTTAGGTACTAAAGGTTTTGACATTCTTACGGTAAAATATACATATAGAAATGGTCCGCGGTGACTGCGTTGGCTGGATCTTAGGTCCGTAAAAGGGAGATATCCGCTTCGGGTTGCTACGCCTGGGGACCACTGACGTGCTATATATAGTTAGAAACCGAAGAAACTTGTCTTACGCGATGGAGGATCGATTGTCAATTGTTTCTGCGATCCGTGACGACATCTGTTGACACCTTCTGTCAACTGCTGCAATTATTTGATTGACATCCATCTTGTATGTTATTATGTGGGTCGCCTGATAGGTGACGCCACAAATCTCCATGTAGCTGGCCTTAATCTATGGGAAATATTAAACTGCACATCAAAAATACTGATTTTCACAGCAAATATCAGGGTAAAATGCTGCGGTAGCTTAGGTGGAGGGTAAAGGGGGTGAGCAAAGCGAAGCCCCCTTTATCCTTCGTGTTAGGCTAAACATGTAAGAACAACAAAAAATACTTAAAACATAAACTTAAGTACACATGTGTGTGACTGCAACATTATGTGACTGCAACATAATGCCTAATTATGTACAGTTACATACACTAGTTTATCTACACACATATCATAAGCTCTCTTTGATGCGTTCAGGAACCGCATGTTTGACCGGCATTGTGGCTCTGCAGTTGGTTAGTTGTTCTGTAGCACCAACTTCGGGCGTTCGAAATTTGAATGTTAGTTAGTACCAACTTCACAGACAAACTAGGGGGGGCGGCACGCAGGCGGGCGTCGGCGTTCGAAATTTGAATGTCATAAAATGTAGAAAAATTACACATTATGGTCATAATAAGTAATTTTTCAGATTAGAAATGAGTTTTTACCAAGTAGTTTAACATAGTGCTGATCGTAACGTGCGGTTTTTGTACGCAGTAAAGAGGGTTTATGATAGGTGTGTAGATAAAATATTTAAAACATAAAAAGTGTTTTTGTTGGTCCTTTTTTGCTGTGCAAATCAGCATTTTTGATGTGCGATTAAGTACTAGCCTCTATGATATTTTTATAAAATTAATGTTTAATTGACGGATGTCAAAGAGCTGGTATTATTTCACTAATAAATATCTGGGGACCGAGGCCTGCTCGGAGGTTGGTTGATGCAGTTGGTCGCGCCGATAGCAAATCAACAGACTGCACATTATGTAAAGAGATAAAGATAAAGAATTATTTATTCAAGAACATAGTTAATAAACTGATCTTAATTAATAACATTTTGATAGGTCTCTATATTCTGCCATGGGTGGGCATATGAATGTAAACATTTTTAATATTATTAAAAAAAAAAAACTTAAGAAATAAGGCTAGAATTAAGATTAAGTCATAATTGTCAACAACTTTCATGCAATATCAAGGAGGTATTCGTTGACACCGTAATAGGCTTTGTTTGTGAGAAGACCCTTTATTTTATTTTTGAATGTGTGTATATTTTGTATGTTTTTTACAGACTGCGGAAGTTTATTATACATTCTAGTGTACATGCAAATTATACTTTTATTATAATATGCAGACTTATGTTGTTCCATTTTGAGGTTAACAAAATCAAATCAAAATCAAAAATCATTTATTTCCATAGGATGTTGTTACATCACTTAGATCCGTCATTACATTTTTTTGGGTGAGTTCACTAACACAATGGCGGAATCTGTGGAGAAGAGCTCACCGAAGAAACTCCACAGTCGTCGCATCTTTTGCGTTTCCTTTTTTAAATAAAATATTGTCAAATTACAAAATAAATGCTAATTATATATCGAAACAGCCTGTTACTCAAACAATCTATTCCCATGGACATCTGTCCTCTAAGTAATCAGATATCCTATAGTAACCTTTTTTATACAATTTCTGTTTTATTATTATTTTAAACTTGTCTAAAGGTAAGTTTTTAATATCAGTAGGGACCTTATTGTAATAGCGTATACAATTGCCTTTAAAAGAATTACTAATTTTATGTAGTCGGCTTACATAAGCAACCAACTTTTTATTTCTAGTATTAAAATTGTGTATATCACTGTACTTCTGAAAATTAGTTATATTTCTTTTTACATACACAAGATTGTCATAGATATATTGAGACACAAATGTCAGAATATTGATTTCTTTAAACTTTTCCCTCAGTGACACTCTAGGCCCTAATCTATAAATTGCACGAACAGCCCGTTTCTGCAGAATAAATATACTATTAGCATTCGCAGCGTGACCCCACAATAAAATACCATAGGTCATTAGACTATGAAAGTAACTAAAGTAGACTAGTCTAGCGGTGTCTACGTCGGTAAGAGCTCTAATTTTTTTAACTGCGAACGCTGCCGAACTCAGTCTGTTCGACAATTTATTTATATGAGGATCCCATTGTAGTTTGGCGTCTAAAGTAATGCCCAAAAAGACAGTCGACTGCACAAGGTCCAATCTCTGTCCTTTTATAAATATGTCTGTAGTTACCGGGTTCACATTGGGTAACACGAATTTAATACATTTAGTTTTCTTTTTATTAAGTAATAAATTGTTAACAGTAAACCAGTTCACTATACTAGAGATAGCATTGTTTACCTCGTCATAATTTGATTGCTGTCTTTTAACTTTAAATATCAAAAAAGTATCATCGGCAAACAATACTAACCCATGTTTTGCTTTAACAAGGTAAGGTAAATCATTAATATACACTAAAAACAAGAAAGGACCAAGAATTGAACCTTGCTGTACGCCCATACTTATTGAAGACCCAGGTGATCTTTTCCCATTAACATCGACCATCTGAACCCTATCTGTTAGATATGACTCCAGAAGGCCAAGTGCCTGATCTTTTACACCATAATGGCGTAACTTCCTGACAAGAGTGTCATGATGGACGCAATCAAAAGCCTTGGATAGATCGCAGAAGACACCTGTTGCATCCATTGCGTCTTCCCAGGCATCAAAAATATTGTCGATTAGTTCAACACCAGCATCGGCTGTTGAACGACCCTTTGTGAAACCAAACTGAGCAATATGAATTAAATTATTGAGATAAAAATGACTTTGCAATTGATTAAGTATGAGTTTTTCAAATATTTTGCTAAGCGTTGGTAGTATCGATATGGGTCTAAAATTGGTGGGGTCTGATGTACTACCAGCTTTGAATAAAGGTATAACTTTACTTAGTTTCATCAAGTCAGGAAACACACCATTATCTATACATTGATTAAATATACAACAAAGGTGAGGTACAATACAATCTACAATGGAACTAATAATTTTTACTGATAGACCATGGGCGTCAGCTGTCTTTTTCATTTCCAGGGCTTTAAACGCTTTTACAATGTCTTCATTATTTACGTGCCTAAATTTAAAATCTGTTTTACATTCCTCAAAGTTTTGCTTAAGTAAAGATTCAGCAGCAGCGGGAGATGAATTTAAATACTTGGTTGTTGAAACTGGAATGTCCGTAAAGAAATTTTCGAAAGCTTTTGCTACTTCTAGGTCTATACTTAGCAATTGATTATCTATCTTAAGCTTGAAGTTATTATGTGTAGCTTTGGCCTTTCCAGTCTCTCTGTTTATAATTTGCCAAGTCGTTTTCATTACATTGCTACTAGATTCAATTTTGCTTTTAATGAAATTAGATTTAGCTACGGCACAAACGCGTTTAAACATTTTTGAATAACTACGAACATAATCTAGAAAGGCCGTATTTTTGTTGTATGATTTCTCTTCATAGAGTTCATATAATCTTCGTCTGCTCTTATGAATTCCAACTGTCGCCCAATCACTAAACAAAGCTTTGTTATTAACTTTTATAGTTTTTGATTTAAATACCGTATCATATTCATTTTTGACAAGGTTAAATACTGAGTTGTACAACAAATTTGGATCGTCACTGTATGGTATTTCCCATAGTTTATCTAAAATATTATTCCTGTAGTGTTCAAGCCGAGTGTCACTAACGGGCACACATGTAATATCCTCTTTTTGGTCCTTTTTTATTTTAATATTGAATATACCTATCTGACCAGAGTGATCAGAGGTTAATTTATTGATGACCGATTTGAAAATGGGCGTAATGTTAGTAAATATAGTGTCAATGCAGGTAGCAGATGTTGCAGTAATTCTAGTAGGCTCCAAAAACAGATAGTTCATGTTGTGACATAAAAATAAAGATTTTAATCTAGTACAAATATTATTATCCTCTAACAGATTAACATTAAAATCACCACAAATTATAAAAAAATTGTTTTTATCGCTGATTTTAATCAACACTTCATCCATTTTCTTTTCGAATAAATCAAAGGATGAATCTGGTGGTCTGTATACGCTCATTACAATAAGTTGTTCAAGTTCAATACAGGCTATTTCCATGGTACGCTCAACAGACAGGCTCACTATGTCAACTCGTTCCTTATATTTAAAACTATTATTTACAAGTATTAAGGAGCCACCGCGATCAGCTGTTTTTCTGTTGAACGAACTAGCAACGTGGTGGTTATTAAAGTTGAACATGAACTGATTACTCTTTAAAAAGTGCTCTGTTATACATAAAATATCAATATTATTACAGTTCATGAATAACTCAATTTCCAGTTCTTTACTTAACATGCCCTGTATATTTTGATGAACCACGTTTAAAATATTCTTACTTTTACATTTTTCATTACTAGTAACTTGATTTAATGGGCAAGATGAAGGTATATTTATACAAATATTAATATTACTGCCAGAGTTACTCTCTGTTGTCCTATGGGTTAATTTAAAGAGCTTGGAACAGATTCCAAGGAGTACATGTCATTATTAATACACTGCTCAATAGAAGCAGGCGTTTCATTAGTCAAAAACTTGACTGAGTTCAAAATAAAATAAGATAGTGACTGCGCTATCTGTTTTGTATAAAACCTAGATAGGTAATACCTATCCTTAGTCAAATAAAAATATTTTCCAATACAAATATTGGTGTCTATGAAATGAAATTTTTCAGTATGACGACATGTCAATGTATGTATAAATGTATTATAATCATGTCTTATATGATTTTCATGTTGTGACAAAGATTGGCTGAAGGGAAACGCAAACAAGATTATTCTATCTACATTTTGTAAAGAATTTAATTTGGAAAAGTATTTAGTAATTAGTTTTTTAGATACATTTTCCCTTCTACCAATTAAAATAATTAGGGTGGTTGGTTCTAAAAACTGCGATGACAACACTTTGTTTAATATTTGTGAATATGTGGCGCCAGGCATACAGTTATTTAATATTGCCTGGCCCACGCGCTGACTAAGTTGTAAACCCATATTTTTTCCAAGTTCATCGCTGTACATTATATACCTATCCTTTGTCCGAGAGAAGGAGGCGTTATTGATAACACTATTAGTACTCAATTCGACTGACGGCGGCGCCTGGGTCAGTATCAGCTGTTCGGCCGGCTGCTCGGCGGGACACACGGTCGGCACGGAACAGTCCGCTGGAGCTTGTTTACAATCACAGATGTTATTGTCGGTCAAAGATATGAAAGTGTCATAATTATACTTACACATTTCCAACAAACTATTCATAGCCGACACATGTTCCTTAATTTCGTATTGTGCTGACTCATATTTACGTGTAATACTTTGTAATGATGAGTTTAAATTATGCATATCTGACTGGAGTCGCCGTGTGTCACATTCGTATTTTCTGTAGTTTTTTCCAAACATAATCTACAATCATCGATTTCGTTAATTAATTCGACACGTTCCTTGCTACAATTTACATTTTTACAAAATATTTTATTTCTATTAGCTAGTTTTTGTGTTTTTTTTATATAATTATTCAATTTAACATATTTCTTTAATTTATTTTTACTACAGCTCATAGTGGTTACTGATTGCGATCTATTAGGACTATCACACGTGAGATCACAAGCTGTTAGGTCAATAGTTGGTATGCCAGTTTGGCTCATGACCTCATTATATAAGGCCCTGGTTGTAGCACTGTCTTGCTGTTCCTCCCGCTCGCTGAGAACTTGAAGCTCGTGGTGTGCCACTGCAAGCTGTTGTTTAAGTGATTTTATGTGTTGCAATGCTACGTGGTGGACATCATGACACTTGTAAAATGAGTCGACTTGGTGTTGTAGTTCATCTCTCTGGGCACTGAGATCCTGGCATTGGATGTCCAACTCACTGAGCTCTTCTCACGAGAACGCCACGACGCCCGCTTTCAATATTTTGAAAAAGGTGCGAATTACTCTTGACATATACTAAGGTTTCGTATTTATATATATGGATGGCATTGTGAGAATTTTAAGACTCCTGAAGTAGGGTTTACAACTATCAGTTGGGATCAGTTTGCACATAGACCTCAATTTTTTTTTTGCGCTTTAAAATAATCTCTTTGCCAGTCGCATTTCCCTAGAAGATGATATTGTAGCGTAAGGCAGATTCTACAAAACCATGATATGAAACAAGTACAGCGTCAGGATGTACAAATTTTGTAAAAATGTTTAATGCGTAAGCATATTGATTTAGCTTTTTTTTCAAATGTTCAATGTGTGTCTTCCATGACACGTTACAGTCTGTGTGAAGACCTAAGAACTTTGTTGTTTCCCTAGATCCAATTTGCTTGTCTAAGCAATAAATATTCAATGCATATTGCTGTCCATGTCCCAATTTATATTTTATAATTTTTTTTTTGCCAGATTAATTATTAGATTATTTAGTCAGCCATTCAATTACACATGTAAAATTATTGTTAATGTCATTTTCATATGTACCGATAAATGTCACCGTGCTGTCATCAGCAAACAAAACCATTGGATGATTTTCAGCTTTCGGGATGTCATGTATGTATATAATAAATAGCAATGGCCCAATACGGATCCCTGTGGGAAACCATATTTAATTTTCTTTACGTCAGAAGAATACACGTGATCTGTTTTTGTCTTAGGGCAAATTTTATTTATTTGTGTAAATTGTTTACGGTTACTCAGATACGATTCTAGTAGGCTAAGAACATTCCCTCGAATTCCATAAGTATCTGCGTAGTCGAATGGCTTTGTAAGATCCATAAATATTGATGTCACTCTTTTGCCGCGATCTACGTTTTTCATTATTGTGTGCAAAAAATCATAGAAAGCCATATTAATGTTCCTAGTCCTTCTAAATCCCTTTTGTTCATCCGTTAGTGTATTATTAATTTCTAAACATTTGTACAATTTTTCATAGATGGCTTTTTAAATTATTTTAGAAAATATCGGGATAAGAGCTACTGGTCTGTAACAATGAATATCTTCCTTTTTATCTTTTTTGAAGTTTGGTCTGATGATTGATGTTTTTAAGCATTCTGGGAAAACACCATGTTCGATGCAGATATTTATTATGTAGCACAATATCGGGCAGATAATATCAGCCACATATTTAATAATTTTTGTCAAAATCTCATCGTTTCCTGATAATTTTCCGGTCTCTTGATGACATCTCTCTAACGGGTCATATTTTATTTTCCGCTTTTCTTTTGTCGTAGCTTAGTCGTTGCTTTTCTTTAAATTCTGCATAACGTACCGGATCATTACGGATTTTTTCTAAGCGCTTTCGTTCAGCAATTCTCTTTTTTTCTAGTCTTTCAACTTTGGTCTGCTTTTCTTTATTTAAATTAATTGTGTGCTGCGGTTGCCTACTTCTACTGCAAACAGTATTATTTTTTGGTTTCGGTTTTATTTTAATAGCTGATTTCTTTTTTTATTCGCGCCATTTTGATTTCAAATCTGTAACAAGTGTTTAAATACAAAAATATTTTCCCGAAAATTACAAAATGTTTCCAATTATTTAAAGAACATGTTCAATACCACTTTTACACTCGTGTTTATTATAGAAAAGCTATAAAGATTTTATTTTATTAAGGCTTTTAAGATTTATAATGTTAACAACAAATGATCATTATTTTTTTCTATTGTTGATTGTGTAGAAACCAATATAGGAAACATTATAAACAAATCGCACCCTTAAATACACAATTAAGTTAATAAAAGCTCACTAAACCAAATAAGTTTTAACCACATCCTTATTTCTTTGGAGAAAACCTAATTTCTTTGGAACTCAATGCCAAAGAAATCCGAAGAAAATAGCACCAAAGAAATTAGAATGGGACCTATTTTATTTTTTATATCTGTGAGTATTTAACGAGTTGTTTTATCTTACAATTACGGAAGCGAGCAATCACAGCGTGCATACACTAAAAAAACCGGCCAAGTGCGAGTGGGACTCGCGCACGAAGGGTTCCGTACCACCGTTCAATGGAAGCGATGGTGTGGAGTGAATAGTTTGGATTTTACACAGCAAAATATTATTTACAAAGTTATTGGTGCGGTTACTGTCACACTCCATGTACGTAACCAGGTGCATCCATAAGTTTGTATGTGGTATTGAAAGAATTGTTGTATGGGAGCCCCCTTAAATATTTCTTTTATCCTGTTTTTTAGTATTTGTTGTTATAGCGGCAACAGAAATACATAATCTGTGAAAATTTCAACTCTCTAGCTAGGTAGGTTCTTGAGATACAGCCTGGTGACAGACGGACGGACGGACGGACGGACGGACAGCGAAGTCTTAGTAATAGGGTCCCGTTTGGAACCCTTCGGGTTCGGAACCCTAAAAAGTATAAAAAATTGCAACTCGTATTTAAGTATAAAATCGACTACCGAAGAAATTAGGTACTCACCGGAAAAAAACACACGCACACCGATAAAAAAAATATTCTTCCGAAACACGTTGAACTTTGCACAGATCTGCACTTGTCGGGCGTTAGATCTCAACTAAACGGAGCATGGGCGGGAGGTAGGGATTGTCCACGTGTCATGGTGGCATTATGCGAGACTGCACAAATACGCCAAAGAAATTAGGTGTTTTCGGGGAGGACAAAATTGAATTAACAATAACTTTTGATTAAATGATCAAAAAAATATGTTGTTAAAGCTACACATAGTTCAATATTCTTAAATAATGAAAAACCTGTTGAATAGGAGAATTTTGGCAAAAAATGTAAAAAAACAGATGCTTCACAAACAGAACACAGTAAAGGACGCGCCAAAGAGCTTAGATTTTTGACGTTTGATATTTTTTATAAATATCTTCTATTCGAAAAAAAAACCTTTTTTATTAATGGCAATACTAGTTTTTGGAATGAACTTCAACCAAAAAAAAACTTGACCGCAATAGTTAATTATACATGAAGTTAACATGGGTGGACAAGTGCAAAACACGAAATCTGATATTCACGAAGCTGCATTATAAGACCAAATCGATTAAAGACATGTTCGCAAAATTACTACTTATTGATGTGTACACCTACTAAGAAACAAAAACGTATTACCGACTACAGTATGTAAAGGTTCTAGTTATATATCTTGTAGTTGTAAAATTTTCATGAGTGCAAAACCATAGCTGGTAAAAAAACTTAGAAATAATTCGAAATTTTGAACAGAATAATATAAGTTAAAAATATTAATTAAACGGGAAAAGTACCAGGAGCGAACAGATTAACAGAGCGAAGAGAGCTTGGGCAGACAGCGGTCATGAGCTAGGAGTTCCGTGTTCTTTACAATTACAATGCACAGAGTCCTTAGAACCAAACCCCACGATGGCTCGAAGGACGTAAGGTTTCCTGCATATATACCAAACGCACATCGCTCTCTCTCTCTCTGAGCTTAGCACCTAGATCGCTTATAGTTGAACCGTCACCCATATAAAGTGTTGGGGGCTCTTTAATAAATAAATGGAAAAATCGATAAATAAATAAAATTTCTCGAAAGTCACAAACAAAACTATATTATCTTCTTATAACTTACATCTAACGGACAAAATAACACCTTACATCTAATGGAGTAGCAGCCTCAGAAATACATTTTCTTTAAAAAAGATGAAGGCGTAATCTTATTGCTTTGAAGGGCACGTAAAAGTTGTTTGTATTTCTTATCAAATATTCATAATTCATAATTCATAATAGTTTATTGCAAAGTCACAAAATTTCACAAGGTGGTAAAATAAAAGTTAGTACATTGTGACGCCCTGCTAGGGCACAGCAACATGCGAAGGACAGCCAGTTGTCCATTTTACGAAAAATAGGATGATTACATTTATGTTCAAAATTGTATAGAGACAATTAGAAAAATATTGTAGAGATTATTATTATTAGCAATAAAGAAATAAATGAAGAGTAAATTATATAAACATTAAATTAGTAATAACATGTAATGAACAAGTAATTAGCGACTAGAAATGTTTACCTAATTTTATCATTGAAAAATTCTTTCACATCATAATAGCATTTTTCAATGAGGAACTTCTTTAAATAAGTAATGAATAGTGTTTCTTTCTCTATGTTTTTTAAGTAATTTGGTATGTGATTGTATATTTTGATGGCCATATGATGGGGACTAGAAGACACGAGTTCTAACTTTGAGAATGGTTTCTTTAATTTATTTTGGTCTCGATTATTCCTTTTATTTTTATTTTCTAGAGGGGAGTATAAGTTACCATGTTTTCTTACAAATTTGCAAGATTCTAATATATATATAGAAGTTAAAGTAAGTATTTGAGTTTTACAAAATAAGATCTACAAGATACCATTTGGTCAATATTTATCTACATATAAAATGTGTCAGAAAATCCGCTCAAAAATCATCAGCACATCCGCGTAGTCATGATAAACGTTTGCCATATGTCTCCTCGAGTAGTACTGGGGAGCAACGTAGGAACTGGAACTTCTATAAGTGTGACTTCCCTACATTGTATTCATCTTTGGCGGCTGCAGATTGGAGCTCAATTTATAAAACTAATTCCGTAAACGACGCTACAAATTTATTGTATTCAATAGTAAATGACTTGGTAGACAAATGCACACCTAGAAAGCGTAATACATTAAATTATGGTACATCTTATGTATATCCGGAGTGGTATACGGCTGACATTATTAGGGACATAAAGGTTAAAGCTGAATGGCACAAAGCATACAAGGTCAGCAAATCTAATAATGATTATAGAATGTTCTCGTTATATAGAGCGCAGGTAAAACAGAAAGTTAAAACCGCACATAGTCAATTTATAAATCAAATTCAGGCAAGTTTAATCAAAGACCCACGTTCCTTTTGGTCTTTCGTAAATAATAAAAGAGAGAGACGCAGAAAGCAGATTACAAATAACGGAGAAATTTTGCACGAGTATGAGTGTGCGGAAAAATTTGCACAGTACTTTAGATCAATATACGAAAGCGGAAGTCCAAAACTTGATGTAGAAATCGCTGCAGCTGGGGCAGCAAATAAGTCCGTGGCGGGAGCAGAGCGGGTTCACGTGCCGAATCTCACGCTACAGGAAGTACTCGCAGCTCTAGCACATACTAAACCTAAAAAATCTGTAGGTCCCGATGGAATACCACCGTTCATAGTCAAGGACTGTGCGTCAGTTCTAGCTGAGCCATTGCTATACCTGTATAACATATGTCTAGCCTCAGCAACGTATCCGGAACAGTGGAAAACAACTCGCGTTAGCCCTGTACCAAAGGGAGGGTCTGGCTCAGAATTATCAAACTTCAGACCAGTAGCTGTCCTTTCTACCTTTGCAAAAGTCTTTGAATCGATACTATACACAGTCATTTACTCACAAATCAGGGAGAGACTCTCTGACTGTCAGCATGGTTTTCGACAGGCTCGGGGAACAGACAGCAACCTTATGTGTTTCACGCAAGACGCTGCCACAGCCTTAGACGCAAAAGTAGGGGGAAAAATGGATGTCGCATATTTTGATTTTAAGAGGGCTTTTGACCTAGTGGATAACGACATATTATTGGAAAAATTAGCAATATTTGGATTTACGCCCGCTTTGCTGTCTTTTTTTGCCAATTATCTAACAAATCCCCAGCAATATGTTGAATACGCTGGAAAAACGTATAGGAAATGTATAGGACGCCATCAGGCGTGAGTCAGGGCAGTAATTTGGGACCACTAGAATTTATACTAATTGACTATCTCTCGTAAGCATCGTTCCGCACCGATGTAGTTAGTGCCGTTATCAGAGCGGATTAAAGTTGGAAGTCTCCTTCGAGAAACAAACCTATCCAAACAAGCAATGAAAGCCTCTGGCGAGAGATCAGCAACGAGCTCGAGATGTACCGCCTTGGTGGATAAACAAACAAACACACATAGGTACGCCTTGTATTGCCCCTTCTGGGTAACATGCACGGCCGCTCTGGGTCCATGATCCGAAGATACTACTACATGGCTGTGGGGCCAGTCCGATTCTCTCTTGGCAAGCCAGGGTGGTCCCCACCACAAATGGTGTCTAACGAGTTCAGGAGCCCGACATCCCCTGGATGCACAATCAGACGGGTTCAATTCTCCTGGTACATGTCTCCAGGTCAGTGGGACCTCAGACGACATAATCTGGGAGACACGGTTCGCAACAAAAACCTCTAAGTTATGGACCGAAGCCTTCAGCCAGCACAAAACAATCTGGCTGTCCGTCCACGCGTACACCGTATCCTCCAAAACCACTGACCCACGCAACACTGTTAGAGTGTGATTCAAAAGTTTGGTCAAAAGAGCAGCCCCGGACAGTTCCAGTTTTGGAATCGTCATCCTTGTCCGAATAGGCGCTACCTTGCTTTTTGCCAAAACCAAACGCACGTCGACCTCCCCGGTGGAGGTGACGGTTCGCAAATAAACCGCTGCCGCAAACCCTCGTTCAGAGGCATCACAAAACCCGTGAAGGGTTGCCCTGTAATCCCCAGCAGGGACCAATTTCCTCGGCAGCGATACATTATTTATGAGGCCCAACCATTTTGCTAAATCATTCGATACAATGCAGCCCTGAGCTCCAGAATCTAATAGGGCGCGAACGTATGTTGGGTTGCCCGCCAAATCCCAAACAAGCACAGAGGCGATCGGTAACACCACCGTCTCCGGTTGGGGGGCAACCAATGGTTGGGCCGCAAATTCCTAGCGAGGACCCCCGGGGCCCCACTGTGCCTGTAACCGATCAGGTATGCAGCTATACGCCAGAGGGTCCCATTGTACGAATGGCCCACGCGCCGGTTCCATTGTCACCCTACGACGCCCCCCGAAGGGGGGTGGGCGTGAATTCAACCGTGGCCGCTCCATGAGCGGGAGGGACATCACATGCGACCGACGAGGACGAGGCGACGAGCGGGGCGACAACTGAGGCGGCGTCCGAACCGCACCCGCATAGCTCGAAGGTGTCCCATGCCACCCGCCCGTTACGGCCTGCTCAACACACCCAATGTGCCGCTGAGTCGGATGCTGAGTCGAAACCGAGAACTCAGGGCCCCCCATGTGATGACCCTGAGTGCGGCCCTGCACCCCTGGGTGGCCGCGTGCTTGTGGCCCCATTGCCCGCTGAGTCGGATGCTGAGTCGCAACCGAAAACTCAGGGCCCCCCATGTGATGACCCTGAGTGCGCCCCTGCACCCTAGTACTGCCCTGTGCACGTGGGGACGTTGGCCCCTGAGTTGCGCTCCGAGTCGCAAACGAATTCTCAGGGCCCCATGGGCCGTACCCAGGGTATCACCCTGGGTACGGCCCTGTAGACGTGGGGACGTTGGCCCCTGATTCATGCACAACAGATTGTTGTGGGCCCCACCACAATATCCGCACATTTTTGTGCGCGTGCAGTCCCTAGCCGAGGCACAGGAAACACCAGCTCCGCTGCTTGGCCATCCGGCGCCGTCCCTCAACCCTAAGTTCCCCGAACTTATTGCAATTGGCCACAGCATGGCCAATCTGCCTACAACATGGGCAGGTCTCACTATGTGGGGTCAATGCACTCACAGTCCCATACGACTGCCGGTTGGTGCGGTCCTTCCTCGTCGGAGGGCCCCTACTCACAGCGCTCCCGGCAGCTCTCTGTGGCTCCGAAGGATGGGTGACCGTCAACCCCAAATTCTCTGCCCGTCGAGCCTCCTCTTCCAAGAATCCGACCAAGTCGGAGAAGGCGGGCAGGTGATCGGCCGACCTCCCGTGAGACTGTTCGAAACGAGTCTGCACGTCAGCGGGTAGGCGGGAAAGTACAATGTACAGCAGTAGATACGACCATTCACCAACCGGAAGTCCAAGGTTCTCTAGAGCCTTGGTGACGGACAACAACGGGTTCAAAACCTCCGTCTGTATGGCCCCGACCTTGTTCACAACCGGGATACTAAACAAACGGTTCAGTTGGGCATCGGCCAACCTCCGTTTGTTATGGTAACGTCTGACCAACAATTGCCTGGCCGTTTCATAGTTACCCTCCGTAACTGTCAAATGAGCGACCAGCTCCCTAGGCTCACCCCTCAATGCTGCCACCAGCTGAGCCATCTTGACAGACTTGGTAATGTCCGATCGCATGTGCACCAAACTGTCGAACAGATTGATGAAGCTCATCCATTCACCGGACACTCCGTCAAAAGTAGGCATAGTTATGGCCGGTAACCTGGACCCTGAACCCTGAAGCGGCAGAGGTGCTTCAATGTCACCACCATGGCTGGACTCGCGCTGTCTACGTATGTCCGCAGCCTTCTGCGTGATAGCAGCTGCCATCTCCATACATTGGTCGACATCCCCTAGCAACCGTGACAGCCTGTCAGGTGCGCAACCATCAACTGATTCCGCCTGCGCGGACAATTCGAGCACCCTATTGTAACGTTCCTTAACGTCCATAGACCGCTCCAATACCACATCATGCCTATCTAAACGGTCTATCAGACCGTGTGCGGAGGAAAACCATCTGAGTTCCTTAGAAACACCCTTCTGGACTTCAGATAACGACATGATCGGAACGATACTTACTCACAATTTGCAGTAACTCAATGTTATTGGACCCTCCAGTCTACAACCCAAACGAGGGAACCCTAAACCACAACTTAAACAATGCTGTTTTCCTTAAACAATAGGAACCGAGTTTTATATCTATATAAATTCTGTAAATACAATTTAGTTTCCCTTTATCATTATAACACACACAGATAGTCAATATTAGTTCAAGTTATAAATTGCTATAAACTGAAAACAATGCAATAGCCTGCTATCAATAGATGTAACTGCCTATGTTAACCAAAACATTCTTCAATAGCATTACTAGACCACTAATAGATTGACTAACTGGTAATTCAATGCAATTCCCAATTCAACATCTGTCCATCCACCACCAGCAATAGACCTATAGCTTACAATACTACCAATCTATGTGGATATAGGAACAACACCAAGTTAGCTAATAACCGCCTATACCTACAGATTGATAGTCCCAAATCGTGCGTTCCTGGAGCCCTTGACGGCTGCAAATCTCAGGAAACCACGCTCTTGCTACCAAAGTGTTCAGGCCTCTCAGCACCTAACGACCTCGTAGGTGCCCATCAGCTACGAGGTAGCGTAACGATCAGTTGCCAAGAAGCGTGAACGTCGGCGATTCACCGAGCTAAAATGATTGGATTCGATCTAACCTGGTCTGTGCTTCGGTCCCGTCAACCTCCTGTCTCTCTGCAAGGCCCGGGTGCACCCTAGGCTCTTCTTGGTAGACAGGTTCTTCAGCCAACCTCCTGTGTGACTGGCGGGCCAGCCTCGATCAGCACAGTGTTCCAACACAGGTTATGTTACGTGGTAAAAAACCAATCGTCCACGTAAATGCGAACTTTATCTGGTTCGGGGAACCACAACACACTCAGCTATATAGACAATCCTGAGGGAACCTCGAATACATTCCAGATGGACTGCGATTTAATTTCAATACCCTATCCAAACGCGTTACATTGCGAGGGCTTTCGTCTGTCAGTTGTCAAAAACTGCAAGGTTGGCAGCAACGTCAAATTCAAAATGGCCGTTCCGAAACCATCGATCGAATATCGATTTGGAATCGAACACTAATGATAAATGACTTACCGGATGTAATCCAGCAATCACATTGTCTACTGTTTGCAGATGATCTGAAGTTGTACAGAACAGTGAACGATAGGGAGGACTGTGAGAAACTACAGTGTGACATAGACAGTGTGGTTGAGTGGAGTAGGGAGAACAAGCTCTACTTTAATGTTTCAAAATGTAGCTTGATGTCATATACGCGTGCTATAACTCCTCAAAGTTACGATTATAACATGGACGGAGTCCAAATGGCTAGGGTTACCTCGATACGCGATTTAGGTGTCCGCATGACAAGTGATTTGAACTTCCGTGACCAAATATATAACATATGTAAAAAAGCTTTCCAAGTGTTGGGTTTTGTGTTGCGTCAATCGAAAGACTTTAACAACTTCAATACAATAAGGACGTTATATAGCACATTAGTAAGAAGTAGAATAGAATGTTGTGGTATGGTGTGGAACCCCCAGGAAACGAAATACATTGAAATGATTGAAAAAATACAGAATAAATTTTTAAGATATATGTAATTCAGGCAGTATGGCACATATCCGCTCTACCCTGCAATGTACCCCTCGCTGTTTCTGTTAGGGATGATAGGATATTACAGGCTGGATGTCAGGAGGCATGTAGCCCTGGTCACTTATGTGTGGAAAGTATTTCTAGGAAGATTACCCAACCCGAGACTCTTGGAACATATTTGCCTGAAAGTCCCCAATAGGCGCCTTAGACAAGCGCCTCGTAATCAATTATTTTCTCTTCCACTGTGCAGAACTAACATATTAAAATTTGCCCCATTGACTGTAATTATATTGCAATAGAAATTGATATTTTTAATTGTTCACTGGCGAAGTTCTAAGAAAATGCATATAATTATTTGACTTAAATGACTGATTTTAATTTTATTGTAAATAGTGACATGTTATTAGGATATATTATAGGTATGATAAGAATGTGACAGTGATAATTTATTTGAAATTTTATGATACGATTTCATGTGATAATTACTTGTTATTATTGTGTTAAGTCAGATACTATTTATTAATAATATTATTATATTTTGTAGACACTTCCACGTGATTCACTGTTAGCTATGTAAGAACTGGCAATGTGTGTGCCTGTACATATATAGTTTATGTTATTAATAGCTTCGCTAAGATTATATGATATTTATTTGGGTCAAACCGTAATGATATCACGAATTGTAAATTTGTAATGAATAAATAAATAAATAAATATTTGTAAGTATTCTAATACATTTCTTTTGTAGAATAAAAATATCCTTTATTTCACAACAATTCCCCCATAATATAATACCATACGATAGTCTGGAATGTGCGTATGCATAGTAGGCTGTGAGCGCAGTGTTGACATCAGTTACCCTTTATAGTTGATGGAGGGCATAAGTAAAAGATGACAATTTGTTTTGCAATCTCTGTATGTAAGGTTTCCAGCTCAAGTTTGTGTCTAGATCGATCCCCAACAAGGTTGCTGTCTTTGTAGTCTCCAGTGGTATTTGCTTATAGCAATATGAAATTTGTAATGGGACTTTTTGTGAGGGTTTGAATTGAATTATATTAGTTTTTTTAAGGTTGAGTTCTAAATTTGATTCATCTAGCCAGTCGGTGATCTTATCTAAGGTCATATCTAAGCTTTTGTTTAATTCGAGCAGGAAAATAATATGGAAATGTCATCTGCGAAAAGGGTGCAAGGGTCATCAATTAGATTAGGTAGATTATTTATATAAATAAGAAATAATAAACTTGGGGAATAGATCCAGTAGAAAGGACTCTATCTGATCTAACGCATTCTACTTTACCTGTGATAAAATTGGTATTTTCAACCTCTACGTATTGGACACGGTTATGCAGGTACGACTTGAACCACCTGTATGCTAAGCCTCTAATCCCAGAGTCGTATAGTCTTTCTAATAGAGTTTCAAAGCATACTCTATCATACGCTTTGCTCATATCGAGCAGTAAACCCACAGCATACCGTTTATTGTCTATTGATTCAAAATTTTTTTGCACATAGTTATATATTGCCAATATAGTAGACCTATTTTTACGGAACCCGTATTGGTTATCATGTAGTATGTTATGTTTTTCACAGAATTTATTCAGTCGTATGGCCATAGCAGTTTCAAATTTTTTTGCTGAAGTAGGCAGTAAAGCAATATGTCGATAATTATGAATGTCAGTGGCGTTTCCTTTTTTATGTTTAGGTTTTATAAGAGATGTTTTTAAGGCTTCGGGAAATATTCCTTCTGTAAAAGATTGATCGATAAGTTTACAAAAGGGTACTGCCAAAATATCCGCGCAATATTTTACCAGCAACGGAGGAATTTCATCTATACCAAAACACTTCTTACTCTTAAGGCCTTTTATTATATTAAATGTTTCTTTTGGTTCAACAGGTGAAATAAGGAATCGGCAACCGATGGATTTAAAAAAAACCGATAATTAATTTAATCCTTTATTTTAAGGAATGAAAATTACAATTAAAACTTATGTCTATATTCAATCGATGCTAGAATTGAAGTAAATCTAAAATTAACAAAAGAAAAGGCACTAAAAATGAATACACTATAAAAGTATGTAGGTTACACGGGTTGCTTACGCTGCATAGGAAAATTACAGTGAAATAATAAGTTACTACCTAAAACTATCACTATGCAAGCGCAATGTCGTCATCAGACTTCGTCAGCAGATTCCGTGAATGCAGGGCATGTAACACCTCCCCGCGAAGATCAGTGACTATTTTAGAACATTGAGAGAAAATGTCTCTGGAATGGCATTTTTAGCCTTGATTATTGGTATGGCTTTTCTAGCCGTTAGTTTTCCAGGGTCTTCATATAATGGATCCGATGTAGACTCCGTTTCAGGATTTGAAGTACTGCGTAGAGTGTAGTAGCGGCGGCTGATCATGATTACTGCGATTAGACTGGCACAGCAGAATATCACGTAGAATGGTATGGTCGTGTGATATAGTGTTTCAGAGGTTAGCTGGTCCAGTTGCAGAGGCGGTTGAAGCAGGATTTTGTCCTCAGCGTTATGAAGTCCTCTCAGGTTGATAGAGTTTAGTTTGATATGTGGTACAGGAACGGTTGGTGACGTAATGTCGGTGTTATTAGGTAATTTCATGATTTTCAGTGGTTGTCCTTTGAGTAGGTCATTTTCATTCATTATTGTGAATTCTTCAGTGCGTAGAAGGCAGGTGTGAGGGATGATGGCGAGATAGCTTCCATGTAGAGTGATATATTCTTCTCGGTCGCAGACGAGTTTAATCGCTGTTGGTTCCGGGAATGCAAGTGAGTAGTGCTGGTCGTCTAGTTTTTCCATGGCTCCCTTTGTTAGTGAGATAGTAGTAGGTTTACAGGATTTATCCAGAGTTTGTTTGGTAATAAGGTGTTGAATGCAGTCAGGATTTCTTCTTACGGGATGATTGGTATTTGCTTCGCAGATATACTGATGATCGAACTTCGGGCATTCAGCCTCTATGTACATGAAAGTCTTATCATTGGTTGCTATGAAAGGATAAGGGGGAATGAAGGTCTGATGGAGTTTATTCGGGACAATAGATAATTTATAAAAATCAAAGAAATCTGGGGAAATTACAGGTAATTTAAAAACTATTACTATTTGGTTTTCTGAAAAGTATGATCCTGGCTTAATAATATTGTAATATTCTCTCAGTTCCAAATCCAATATCTGATCTGGTTTATATATTTTACCAAGCCTATCTAACATATTTCTTAAAGTATCTATATTAAGCATAGAATGATGTGTGCTCGATGCACGTGTAAAAGCTAATATATCTTCTATTCTAAGTAACTCTAATGATAAGTCATCAATATTTTCACTAATAATAGATAACATCTGGGCAAACTTTGCGTACTTTAAAAGGTTATTCTCTGCGTATGCATTTCTGTCCAAAAGTAACATTAAAGTTTCGTTAATTTTGACTTGGTTATATGCTATGTGGGACAGAATAGTGGTATGTTGAGACATCCACTCATTATTGATACTAATGCGTTCATTAATTTCTGATAACATCTTATTCTGATTGCCTTCAAGTAACTTAATCGCATCATTATACGTTTTCGCGTCCGCATAGTCCAGATTTCCAGTAATACTTTTAATTATTGAACCTAATCCGTCTATTAGACCTCTTTTTGTGCGACTTGGCTCTAAACTTTTTAACTGCGACATTGATTTTGCTAATTTATGGGAAAGATAAAGGATCTGAAATTCATAAAGAGAAAAGGTTTGGTTATCAAGTCGGTTCCTAAAGTACTGTAGTTAAGCCTCTACGGAGTCAAGTTTTTCTTCGATGTCGGATAATTGAATGTACTGTAGAAAAGTATGGTAGTGAGTTATCAGAGTCATTTTTCCTAATTTGAATGGTAAAACTCCAGGTCCATCGTCCAAGCTCTCAAGTCTTATCTCGTGAGCTCGCGTCAGCTGTGTCGTCAGTCCCAGTAGTATCCTGTAACAATTTTATATTCTTAGGGACTCGTTTGAGTCGTGACTTGGCCACAGGGCCTTTCTTTTTCGACGTATAAATGTGAATGGGTAGATCGGCTAAAACAGTATCCTGCGTGTAACGTGGGGCTAGCTTTTGTCGGCTTGCTAAGGGGTTGTTAATGAAAACTTGCTGTTGAGGTTGGTATTCCACTTCCGTTTCTCTATCTTTATTCCTGTTCTCAGTTAAATTGGTGCGATTGTGAAGAGAGGTCTCGTTTATAAGATTGTATACGGTTTTCATCTGTTCCTTATGGGTCAAAATGTATTGTTGCATTAAATGTCCTGTAAGATCGATGTCAAGAGGGTCTCTAGGGTCGAAATGTCCTTTTATTATGTCATATGGTCTGCACTTAGTGAAGCTATGCACAGAGCTGTTATAGGCAAGTATTGCGTAAGGCATGAGGTAAATTACAGGCTCGTCTTTTTGCTGTAGTTTCAGGATACGGAGATGTTCTAACAAGGTGGAGTGAAAGCGTTCAATGATACCGTTATCATTGGGGGCATGGGGCAAGGTTTTATGGTGATTTATCTTATGAAGTCGTGTAAATTCTGAAAACATCTGATTTGTGAACTCGGTGCCGTTATCTGTTATTAAGGTTAAGGGAAGCCCATGATGGGTACAATATTGAAGAAGTCCTTGAAAGATGCTTACGGCAGTTCCATCTCTCAGGTGATAGGCCTGGCCGTATTTGGAGAAAACGTCTACAAACGTGAGATACTTTTCGTTCTGGGCTGTGAATAGGTCCATATGGACAATCTCAAGGGGTTTTGTTGCTGGGGGAACAATGTTAAACTGAGGCCTAATGGGGTTACGGTCGTATTTAGTCTGTCCACAAATTGTGCATTCATTAATGTACTTAGTAATCTGGTCCTTCATTTTAGGCCAGTAGTACTTACGGGAGAGGGATAGATAGCATTCGTTTATGCCCCTATGGTTGGTTTTTCCCTCGTGGTAGTGTCTGATAATTTCTTGCTGTCTTAAATATTCTTTTACGTCCTCTAACTGAATTTTGCAGAGAACTAGATTCATGGCGGAACTTTTAAATGCGTCCTGAATAACAGGAATGATTTGATACATCCCCAGGGGTGGATTAATAAAAAGGGCGGTTTTCACTTTTGGATTGACGTACTCCTTAATGGCTTTTATAACATCCTGCGCTAAATTTGATTCAGATACCTGAATAAGTGTACGTGTGTGCGTGTCAAATGGCTTAGTAGCAGTCGGTCTACGTTTTATATCACCTACAATCGAAAAGCATAACTGTCTATGGAATTTGTTAAGGGGTTCGTCAGTGATGGGAACTTCGAGGATGGGGTGTTCATTACTAGTGTGAGCAGTTGCAGTTGTCGATCTTGTTTCAGTGGGTGGCTTTTCCGAGGGGTTAGCTATCATAGAAAATGTTTCAGTTTCTTCGTTATGAATCTCGACTCGGGAGAGGGCGTCGGCGTTAGTGTTATACTTTCCCTTTTTGTAAACTATGGTATAGTCATATTCACTTAGTTTTAGTCTCCAACGTGTCAGTCGTGAGTTGGGTTCCTTAATGTTCATATTCCACTGAAGTGGCTTATGGTCAGTGAAAATTTTGAATTTTCGTCCAAATAGATAGGGTCGGAAGTACTTAGTAGCCCATACTATGGCTAAAAGCTCCTTCTCTATGGTGCTGTAGTTCATCTCGCTATCATTGAGAGTACGGGATGCATAGCATACGGGTTTGTCAGATCCTATTGATCCTTGGGATAAAACGGCTCCAATGGCAACGTTAGAAGCGTCTGTTGTGAGTACGAATTCTCTGCTGAAATCGGGATATTGTAATATGGGGTCATTTGTCAGTAAGGTCTTACACTTCTCAAAGCACTCAGTATAGTCAGGGTCAAGGGTTATTTTACTACCTTTCTTTAGTCGTTTAGTCATTGGTTTAGTGATGCGGGCAAAGTCGGGGATGAATTTACGATAGTAACCTATCAAACCAAGGAATTGTTTAATCTGTTTTGTCGTTGTGGGAATGGGGAACTTATCTATTGCAGAAATTTTGTCGGGGTTAGGTTTTATTCCTTCCCTAGTGATAACATGTCCAAGGTATGCAGTCTCTAACTTTAAAAATTCGGACTTATCCATTTGAATTTTGAAGTTTGACTCCCTCAGTCGTGTGAAAACTTTCTCTAGGTTAGTCATATGTTCCTGTAAAGAGGTACTAAACACAATAATGTCATCCAAATATACAAGACAAATCTCGTTTTGTAGTCCTCTGAGGACATTATCCATTACTCGTTGAAAAGTCGATGGAGAATTTTTTAATCCCATCGGCATTCTCAAAAATTCGAAGTGCCCGTGCTCAACATTGAAAGCAGTCTTCGGTATATCGTCAGGGCTCATTTCTACTTGGTAAAATCCGCTCGCTAAATCCAGGGTCGTAAAGTACTGGCACTTGCCAAGTTTGTCAAGGACGTCGTTAATGTTCGGGATGGGATATTTGTCGTCAATGGTCTTGTCATTTAATTTACGGAAATCTATCACTAATCGCCATTTCTGTTTTCCAGATGCGTCAACTTTCTTTGGGACCACCCATATAGGTGAGCTCCATGCAGAATCAGAAGGTCTTATGATGCCTTGATCCAACATCTTAGTTATCTGGTCTCTAACTTCTTGGCGGTGTACAAAGGGGTAGCGATAGCTTTTCGTATAAACGGGAGTTTCGTCGTGGGTCCTGATGCTGTGTTTAATTTTGTTAGTGAATGTCAGTGGTTCTCCTTCAATATAGAATACATCAGGATAGCGGGAACATAAAGTCTCTAAGTTAATTTTCTCTTCCTGATTCAAGTGATCGGTTCGTAAACGGGATATCACTTCACGAGTCCGAAACGGGTCGTGTACGGTGCTCATGCACTCGATATTAAATAGCTCAGCTTGTACTGGTCGGTCAAATGAAAGTATTATGTCGTTGTCGGATATATTCTCTACTTCTACAATTCCTTCGCGATCAATCACAGTCGTGAAACATTCGTGTATAATGCAATTACAGGAAATTTGATCGGGGACCATTACGTCACCGTCGGGGCTATCAATGGGCATGCGAATCAATTTTGATGAATGTGCTGCGATTGTGTAGTCAGTAGTAGGCATGTTACTCTGATATGGTATGATCGGGATTCTGGCATTTCTAGTTATAAGCAAATTATTTTTTAGGTCTATTTCGAGTCCGTCTAGTATGTCAAGTCCTATCAGTCCATCGAAATATCTATGGAACTTGTACACGAATAATTTAATATTCTGGTCATCATTAAATTCGAGGAAGTTTTGGATAGTAATGGAATAGTCATTTTTTGTCGTCGCGTGTACATTGGTCACTTCGAAAGGGTCGTAGTTAAGAGGAATGTGCGAAAAATATTTTTGCACAGCTTCGGGGCTAATGAATGATTGATTCGCGCCGGTATCCACTAATAATTTTAATGGGGGGTTTGCAATTTGCACATATCGGAGGTGTCTCTTAGAGTGTAAATTTAATTCTATCTTGGTTTTGTGGAGGGGTTGTCCTTGGGAAAATCCATGTTACTACTAGTAGACGGTTGAGGGGCCTCAATCATGTTAGGCATGTCGTGGGGTGCGTTTTCGTAGTCGTACGTCTGGGGATAGTCGGCGTAGTGAGCTTGAGAATACTCGGCGTAGTATTGCTCAGTCGGTGCGTAGCAGTTGTTTTCTTCGTAGTAATATTCGGGTTCAGAATAGTAACATGAGTCATTATAATCGGCAGTTTCATTGAAATTCATTTCTCGAGTTTTAAAATAATTGATTGGTGGAGGGTTACCAAATTTACGCCAATCATGGCCAGAAGGGGGAAGCGGTTTAGATGAGTAGTTTACTACTCCACTCATAGGCTTGGGGCCTAAATTTTGAGTCGGTAATGTGGGTCTCTGGGGTAATTTGAATACGTTACTTCTAGGGTTATAGTTGGGGAGAGGCGCTCCGAACATTTGCTGGGTTCGAGAAGGCATATTAGACATTCTTGGGGGTTGATTAGGTGGAGACTGGAAGTTTGGCTGCCAAACAGGTACAGGGCGATGCATATTCGGGAAATTAAAAGGTTTCGGCATGGCAGTTGGCATCTGCATAGGCATTCTCATGTGCATAGGGGGTTGATAGTGAGGGAGAGCTCTACGCTCTGGAAGTGAATCATTTCGGCCCTGGAGGTACATCACATTCATCTCTTCCTGTACGAACTCCAGTGCTTTTTCTATGGTGTCGGGTCTCATACATCTTATACGAGATCCAAGGGGTTCCTTGAGACCACGAACATAAGCCTGCTTGGTAAGTTTTTTATAGAGATCGCGTTTCGCTTCTACTGTGGTAGGGATAGTCTCATGAAGACTAACATACGTCATAATCGTACTAAAAAGAGTTTGACATTTTTCATAGAATTCCTGGGGGGTGCTTTGTCCTTGTGTCACCATCGAAAGATCATTATAGAGGGCGGTTTCATCCCTTTGGTCTGAAAAATTATTAATCAGGGCTGTACGGATGCCTATCCAGTTTTCTGCTATTCCATTTGAGTTGATTGTCCTCGCGGCAGGACCGGTAATTTTGTTCAATATTCCGTGCGCAACTTAAGTTCGCTAGCTCGCAACCGGCTTCTGGTTTCATATACTGAATTACTAGCTGATCACATATTCTAATAAATCGCGTAAGAATATTCGGGTTACCATCGAATTCGGGCACTAGGCGTAGTGCCTTAAAAATGGTGTCAGCGTCAATAGTCGGCGCCGTCATGATTTTAATATTAGGCAAAGACAGGGTCACTAAACTAACACTATCACTATTAGGGTCCTTAAATAAATTTTCTACACCTAAATCTTCACTTTCCAAAATCCTATTCGAATCTAAAAGTCCTTCCTTACGTATTTGTCTTATGGAGGACTTTTTCACACCAGATTTCTCGGGACGGAAAATTGTGGAAAGAGGAAATTACACACGGAAAAAAAGGGAAGCAACACAAGAGTAAGAACAATGCATGGACTTACATATAATATATCATCTTCTTCGGTTTTCTTCGCGTATCAATGTCTAGATACCTCCCCGGCTGCTCGTCTTCGTTCGTCGAATCCTTGATGAAGGCTTGAAAGCTCAACCAGAGGCTTGCGGAGCCAACAGGAGCAACGATGTCTGGAGTCCTTTAGTTTACCGCGCGCCTACTGACTCAAGGATCCTACCGGCTGCGCCAAATAAGGAATCGGCAACCGATGGATTTAAAAAAAACCGATAATTAATTTAATCCTTTATTTTAAGGAATGAAAATTACAATTAAAACTTATGTCTATATTCAATCGATGCTAGAATTGAAGTAAATCTAAAATTAACAAAAGAAAAGGCACTAAAAATGAATACACTACAAAAGTATGTAGGTTACACGGGTTGCTTACGCTGCATAGGAAAATTACAGTGAAATAATAAGTTACTACCTAAAACTATCACTATGCAAGCGCAATGTCGCCATCAGACTTCGTCAGCAGATTCCGTGAATGCAGGGCATGTAACAGGTGTGAGGAAAAAAGAATTTGTTATTTTACTTGCGGGAAGATTGTTTTTCTCTGATCTAGATTTATGTGACTTTCCTATAGATGCAAATAGATTATTGAATTCATTTGCAACTATTTTCGGGTTAGATAAAGTATTGTTCGAAAATTTGAGTCTTATATTTTGTATAATTTTATATTTGTTTGTTACATTGTGTATTATTTTCCGCATACATTGGGTTTTATTAACTGAACTATTAAATTTATATATGTTGATAAGTTTCTTAGATTTACAAACTATCCTTTTTAGAGATTTGCAGTACATTTTATAGTAGTTTCGTAGAACTTTATTATTAGTCTGTGATATTAGTAGTTTTAATTGTCTTTTATTGCGACATGATATTTTTATACCCTTAGTTAGGTAAGTATTTTTCTGGTTTGGCTTATATTTTATTAATATTTTAGGAATACATTTATTTAGGGCTGTATGTATAATTTTATCAAATGTATTAAGATTATCATTCACATTTTTATCAGGTACTAATATACTTTCCCAGTCTACTGTTGAGATTTCGTTTTTAAATCTATTTATATTGAAATCGTTAAAATTACGCTTGATCAGTGTAAAGTGGTTAGGGTTTTGAATATTAAGAGGAGTAGAAAACACACTTCTATGGTCCGAAAGACCTAATTCTTGGACATCGACATGGTAGTCCTTTTTATTAAAGTTTGTAAAGATTAAGTCTATGCATTTTGAACTGGTTGGTGTAACTCTCGTCGGCTTTGTGACTTTTTGATGAAAATTATAACTTAACATGAAATTTGAAAGCCTAACTTTTTCGTGTTTATTTAAAAAATCTATATTCATGTCACCAGCTATATGATGTTTTTAGAATTTTCTTTGGTATAGATGTATCTTAAAAGTTTTTCCAAAGAACTGTAAAATGTGTTAACTTCTCGACTACTACTAGGCCAATACAGATTTACAATTAATAAATTAATTTTGGGAATTTCAATTGCACATATTTCGAAAACCATTTCTATTGACATAGATGAGATGTCTACACATTCTAAATATTCAAATGTATTTTTTATTAATATACAAACACCCCCACCTGTATGTTGTTCACGACAGAATGTCGCGCCTAAATTGTAGTTATGAATTTTTAGTAATTTCTTCTTTTCGCTACTTATCCAAGTTTCAGATATGCACAAGACATGTAGGTTAGGTTTTTCCTCGACGAGTGCATCAAGAAGATGTAATATGTTAGAAATACTTTGAATATTTTGGTACAATACATTAAGGTTAGTTTCGCCATTGGGTGTGGTGTTTGAGGATGGTATTGGATTAACATGGTTATCTAATAGTTGAGGGACGAAAAAATGACTGACTATTATTGTTTACATAATTATCAATGTCTGTATCTATATTGTAGTTCCAGTCCTTAATTTCTACAATCTTTTTAAAGATGTCCTCAAACATAATACGCATGCCAAAGTTTTTAATAGTACCCCTGCGTGGATGGAACGTCGTTTCATCGTATTTCAGATTGCGGTTTGAGTCAATCAAATATGCGTACTCGTATTTAATTACATCATCATTTAGTAGTTTATTAAAATATTCCACTCTCCAGTTGAATACATTGGCATTGCTTGCACAGATGAATGTTGGTAGACAGATTATAATGTTGGTACTTTGTATTCTTTGTAATGTTGTTCGGATCGATAAAACAAGTTCTCTGTAGTTGTTGGAGCTATTAAAATCGTCTTCACCCAGGAGTACAATACAGAAGTCATTAATTGTATAGTCCACAATCTTCAGCTCTATGTCTTTTAGTAGGTTTTTTATATCACGATTTGGCATTAGGTAGTGACAGAGATCATATTTTTCCTGTTCAAATGTATTTTCTGCAATATTAAGAATTTTGTTTCTTCTGTTTGTACTAATGACACATATTTTATTTCTGGTCTGAGAATTCACAGTGCGAGTTGGCTTCGGTAATGTAGAGTTGTTCGAGTTCTGAATCAGTTTTAATTCTAAATTATTCATTAGGTTTTTTAGCTCCATAATGTCCTTGTTGGCCTGTGATAGTTGTTCTTGTAAATCTAAAATCTGCTTCTCTAATTTAATTTTTTCTATTTCTAAGTTATAGTCTCGTGCAGACGCGGGATGTTGGGGCGTTTTGGATCTGTGACTAATATTAGAAATCCTGTTTTTTCTGGGTGTAGACGAGTTTTGGGCCATTAATGGAGGGCTTGTACATAGGGTTTTAAGGATTCCAACTTCCTGTGTAAGTTTGTCTACAGTTCTTTTTAACTCATTGTTCTCAATGATGGTGTTTTCTTACTCATTCTGGGTAGTCATCAATTCGGAGTTTAGTGTAGTAATCCGGTGTTGTAGATCCTGAGTGCTGCTAATACATGATCGTTCTTCCATACTGTTAGATAGTTGGCCAGGGGGGAGCATTCATAGCGGGTATTGCCATCTGATAGTAAACTGGAGTCCAGAGAATATACCTACGACAGTTTTAGAATGGGTAGAATCCATGTTACTTGGTGTTTCCGATGGAACAAAGCTTGTAGTCTTTTTAGGTGTCGTTTTTTTCTTCCTTATGGTTACATTCTGCTGTAAAGTTGCATTAAGTTGTGTTTTTGTTGATTCATTTATACTCTTCTGTGTAACACAAGTTCTACATTTCCAGTGTTTTTTCTTTTCGGCAGTCAATAACTGATATAGTTTTTCGGATAGCCCTGAGCAATCGAAATGAAGTCTATGAGTGCATATAGAGCATTGCACGGTATCTCGGATTTCAGCAGGGATCTTACATATTATGCAATGTGTGGCCATGTTAGTTTGGTTTATGAGGCAATAAAAAGTGATAAAAAGTGATTCTTATGATACTCAGGAATCGAACCCGGATCGTTTGGGTCTAAAGCACTTGTACTGCACTTTACGCCATCCAAGCAATACAAATCATTGCGAAAAGAAGGATTGTACGTTGTGAGCTCTGCACAGGCGACATCTGTGGGGAATTTGTGGTATCACTTAGCCAATCCTTTAGTGATAAGATTTATCCGCAGGATTGTTGCGTTGTGTAGTACTTTAGTTGGTTGCTTATTTTGGTATTTCATAGATGTCGCTATGAGTAAGTGACCGTTAATTAACCTTATCTTGATATTATGTTTATCTGATAATTGTTACTAGTTTCAGTATTTATGCATTGCACTGGACATTTTGGTCACTTTTATCTTTTGCACAACATATTCGAATGTTTTAGTTGTAACACACATATGTTTTGTTGGATTTTATTGGCACTTTGTACTGTTTTATATCACTAGATAACACTTCCACGTCACAATTGGTGTATTATTTACCAAAAAATATTGTTTTAAAATGATTTTATATAGATTTAGTTGTTAAAATGTTTTATTATTAAGGAGCTCAATGTTTACGACTACTAGCGCCATCTGTTAATCTCAACCTTATATGTCAACCAATATTATGTCAACCTTACGCCTATTATTTACAGGGTTGAACAAAATGCTTTTATTTTTGAAGTCATAGTGCCTGTGTTCCTTCAGTAGGCATTTAATAAACAGAAAAATGTTCGGTGATCGAGGGATTCTAGAATTTAGTCTTCTATGAAATCCTTCTACAGGATTTGTGGTCCTGTTTTTGTCTTTAGCATTATATTATACAGTTTCGGGTACCATTGACGAAGGTAATACTTTTTGAATTTCTCCAGTGCTCTACATTATGGCGCAATGTTGAGAATGTATGCCCATGCTTCTCTAGTATATTCAGCAGGAAGTAGTGGAATATAAGAACACATTCTCGTAAAATTTCTTCCTTCTTTCGTCTTGTTTAGCTTCAGTTCCTTACTCTTTCGCCAAATTGCATCATTGTAATGATGGTAGCAGCCCGATACAGTTGCTTGCGGAAATTTTTTACGGATCACATTGATTTGAAGTTTTTCGTAATCACATTTGAATTTAATTATACATACTCCTAATTTTCGTTCTATTAATTTAAAAAAACGTGTGTAGGTTCTCTGAGTTTTGTTAGGTAGCAACCCGTAGATAACTAGAACTACATTCTTTGAAATATCATTGGACATAACATCAAGGTGTAGTGAATATAACTGGTAAAAAACCTTTGGACAGCAACGGAAGGTACCGTCAACAAGGTAGGATGTACTTCTTGAACTTTTTATAATTTGCTGACTCGCCTTTGAAGAAAATATTAATATCTCCTCCTCAATTCCGTCTTCGGTAATCAAAAAATCCCCGGCAATATCTTTGGGGATAACAAGATCTTTCAAACATGTAAAATTTAATTTATCAGATTTTATAAAGATCTTTCTTGCTCTGTATAGTACTGTTTTGAGAGACTGAAACGATGGAATTAGGTGTAAATATTCATTTCCTTTACGTTTTAATGGTTCAAATACTTTTTCATAAATAGGCTGAATAGGTCCCAAATCTTCACAAACTCTTTTCTTGCATTCGGCAATCGCTAAAGACACCTTACTTTTTTTGTTATCACGAATGCATGAGTGAAGTTTTTCGCAGAGAATTTTAGTTTTCGTTATATCCAACTTAATAGTTGCCTAACAAGTTTTCCTGCTTATGCATCGCCAAAAAATCGTGTTTTTATTGACGACACTCTAATTGTACCGATAACCACTATTTAGAACAGACTCACCCCCTTTTTGGTTTTTAATTATAATCAACATTTTATTATTTCAAATTTGTTTTCCTACCAAATGAATGTTGCAAATGTCAAAAGACAATAATAAACCTACAGTCTATCAAAGAGTTTTTAATCACAAATTATCATAGAGCTTAAGCCCTTTGAAGTGGCCAGCACTTTATCTTAAGAGGTTGCATATACCTATATACACATACTCACCTCAACACAACATATTATCTGGTATAGTCAAGAGCAGATCAACCTCTACACCGCAAAACGACGGCTCTCGCTGTGTCGTCGCGACGCATGATTCTCTTCTCCCTTCTTCAACGAGAACAGTGTCGAGCTCGTGTACTCTCAACTGTACTTGTCTATAATTATTTAGGAACGGAGTTGAAATAAAAACGTGTTAAATGTGTTTGTAGGTTTTATGTTCTTAGTCAAGGGTTACACGATCAGTTTGGCGTCAGTTCAGTCCATCAGTTTGGTCCGGCTAGACTGATGCCAGAATGATGGATGAAAAACACAGTTACACGCTCAGTCTAGACTGACAGCAGACTGATAAAACTTACGTAGTCAGCATTTGTAAAGTGAAGACGACAGTCAAGTGAGTCACCTGATCCTGCCAAGCCATGGATATTTTGAAGAAAAAAAGAGCCTGTGCTATTATAATTATCGCTTTACTGCTCAAGAAACGCGTAAAAAGGAAGCGATGGATGAAAACCTGGCTACAAAAAAGAGAACATTACACGCATCTTAATTTATTAAATGAAATACGACAACAGGATGAAGAAGAAGACTTCCAAAATTCTATCGAATGAAAGAAGCCTGCTACGATCATCTGTTGCAAATGGTCAAACCATATTTGGAAAAACAAGATACCTGTATGAGGAAAGCAATATCCGCCGAAGAAAGATTAGCTATCACTTTACGATACCTTGCTACTGGAAGGAATATTAAAGATCTTAAATATTCTGCAGTAATGTCACCTGCTGCCATCAGTCAGTCAATTATTCAGACATGCGAAGTATTAATTTATGTCCTACAGCCTTATATAAGGGTAAGTAAAAAAAAAACGATTTATTAATAATTTTTATTATTTTGCTTACAAATCAACAATGTAATTAAAATGACACTATGTAATTGTTTAGGTTACTAATTTAATCATCATATTATTATTCCGCTTCAAATTGAGCGAATAACGAACCAGCTGTATATTCGCTGTCTTGAGACATAGAAGATGGGGACGGAATGTGAAGAGTGTAGACCGGAAGTTGTGCGGGAGCTGCGGCTTGGGTTTGGGTGTAGATGCGTGATTGTGCTGTGACAGGGGTTTTAATATAGATTGGTGATTGTGCGGGAGGAGCTCTGGCTTGGGTTTGGGTGTAGATGCGTGATTGTGCTGTGACAGGGGTTTGAATATAGATTGGTGATTGTGCAGGAGGAGCTCTGGCTTGGGTTTGGATGTTGTTGGAAGAATGCGTGGGAGATGTGACAGGGGTTTGAATATAGATTGGTGATTGTGCAGGAGGAGCTCTGGCTTGGGTTTGGATGTTGTTGGAAGAATGCGAGGGAGATGTGACAGGGGTTTGAATATAGATTGGTGATTGTGCAGGAGGAGCTCTGGCTTGGGTTTGGATGTTGTTGGAAGAATGCGTGGGAGATGTGACAGGGGTTTGAATGTAGATGGGTGATTGTGCGGGAGAAGCTGTGACAGGGCTTTGGATGTACTCGAGAGATGTTGTGTGTGAGTAGGAAGATGATTCAGATGGAAATGGGCAAAAGGGAGATGGTGCAGGTGAAGGGGTTGATGTTACATTTATTTGAACTGAGTATCTGTGCAAATTTCTCAATTCCGCTTCAAATAGCACATCATTAATGGCCTTCTTGGCATATAATCTTTGAGTAGGGGTCAGTCGTTCTAACGTTTCTGCCCAGTCAAATGCTATTGAACGAGCACCACTAACTTGGGGTTCTGATAAATAATTGCATGCTCGTTCCAGTAATTCATTTTGTGTTTTAAGGACACTTTTCTTGGAACTAAGAGGAGGCGGTCTTGCGGGTGGTTGTGGGGCTGCCACGAATGAAGAAATAGTCGCAGCAACTTCTTGCTCTTTTTGAGCTTGATCAGATTCAGCTTCATTCTGATTATCATCACTAGCCTGAAAAAAGAAAACGTACTATATTAACTTCTACTATATTTTTTCCATTTCAGAAGCCGTCAAAAGAGGAATGGAAAAAAATTGCCGCTGATTTTGGTGATAAATATCAATTTTGGAATTCTTTGGGAGCTTTGGATGGTAAACATGTCAAGATCCAAAGACCAGAACACTCAGGGTCACTTTATTTTAATTATAAAGGTCATTTTAGTATCGTCTTGATGGCACTGGCAAATGCAAATAAGGAATTCATAATGATTGACGTTGGTGCGAATGGTCGAGTATCGGATGGTGGTGTCCATTTTTACACAAAATTCTGGGATCTCTATAGTAAAGGCGAATTAGATATACCAGAACCATCGCCATTGCCATACACAACCGAAAGATTTCCTTTTGTTTTTATATCTGATGAGGCTTTTGCACTAGGGAAAAATTTAATGAAGCCATATCCACAAAGTGCATGTATCAATAATAATGAGCGAAAAGAATTTAACAGGCGGCTGTCACGAGCTAGATCAGTTATTGAAGGTGCTTTTGGTATAATAACAAAAAAATTCGGTGTATTTCAAAAGGCAATATGCTTTGAGCCACGAAAAGCCTCAACCATAGTAACGGCTTGCTGTTATTTACATAACTACTTAATGAAAACCAAATCCCGTCGCTACTTGACATCAAACTGGAAAGTTACAAAAGCTACTGATATTGAATTGACCGATTTGGAACCCACTCCTACCCGAAATTCAACTAATGATGCCAAACAGATAAGAGAAAGACTCTGCCATTACTTTAGTCATGAGGGTAAATTGGAAATTAGCAAAAATGAGCTTCAATAGTGAATTGAGAACATACAATAATAATTTAACAGCATTATACCTACTTTGTTTTATTTTGTGAGTTATTAACATCTACCTACCTACCTACCTTATTATAAATGAATAGATATTTGGAGACAATCTTACACAAATCGAACTAGGCCCAAACTAAGCAAAGCTTGTAGTATGGGTACTAGACTACGATATATATATATACTTATATAGATAAATATATACTTAAATACATAGAAAACATCCATGACTCGGGAACAAATATTCGTGCTCATCACACAAATAAATGCCCTTACCGGGATTTGAACCCGGGACCTTCAGCTTCGTAGGCAGGGTCACTACCAACTAGGCTACAGAGGTCGTCATTATGTACCTACACTGTTCAGGCTTCTCGGCACCTAATGACCTCGTAGGGGCCCATCAGCTACGAGGTAGCGTAGCGATCAGTTGCCAAGAAGTGTGAACGTCGGCGATTCACCGAGCTAAAATGATTGGATTCGATCTAACCTGGTCTGTGCTTCGGTCCCGTCAACCTCCTGTCTCTCTGCAAGGCCCGGGTGCACCCTAGGCTCTTCTTGGTAGACAGGTTCTTCAGCCAACCTCCTGTGTGACTGGCGGGCCAGCCTCGATCAGCACAGTGTTCCAACACAGGTTATGTTACGTGGTAAAAAACCAATCGGCCACGTAAATGCGAACTTTATCTGGTTCGGGGAACCACAACACACTCAGCTATATAGACAATCCTGAGGGAACCTCGAATACATTCCAGATGGACTGCGATTTAATTTCAATACCCTATCCAAACGCGTTTACATTGCGAGGGCTTTCGTCTGTCAGTTGTCAAAAACTGCAAGGTTGGCAGCAACGTCAAATTCAAAATGGCCGTTCCGAAACCATCGATCGAATATCGATTTGGAATCGAACAATCACCCGCCCGGACAGGCACCCACCTGTCCCCTAATCTACGGGCAGCCGAGACAACGTTGCTACCGCTCGTTTTAGAACCGAGCCTCCTACTAGAACCTCCGCAGACCGGGGGGTCCCGTCCTTGCCAGGGAACAAGTTAACAATGCGCCCCCTGCGCCAACGTGGTGGCGGTAGGTTAGCATCCTTAACCAGAACGAGGTCACCAACACTAGGGGGGCTGGTTTTGTCAGTCCACTTAAGGCGCTGTTGTAAGATATGCAGATACTCGAGCGACCAACGCTTCCAGAAATTCTGAGTAAACTGCTGCAACATCTGATACCTTGACAACCGATACAATTTCACTCCCTCGAAGGGGTGCTCGGGCAACGCGTTAAGTGGCTGTCCTATCAAGAAATGGCCTGGGGTCAGAGCCTCCAGGTCATTTGGATCCGAGCTGAGCGGACACAACGGTCGCGAATTGAGAACGGCCTCGATCTTACAAAACAATGTCGCGAGCTCCTCAAAAGTCAGCGCGGTCTGACCTACTATACGCCCCAAGTGCGTCTTAGCTGACTTAACTACGGCCTCAAAAATCCCACCCCAGTGGGGGCAACTCGGTGGGCTGAAGGTCCACTGTATACCCCGACGGGAGAGGGCCGTTCCAATATCCACTTTATTTACATTCAAAAAGTTGTCTATCTCTCGTAAGTATCGTTCCGCACCGACGTAGTTAGTGCCGTTATCAGAGCGGATCAAAGTTGGAAGTCCCCTTCGAGAAACAAACCTATCCAAACAAGCAATGAAAGCCTCTGTCGAGAGATCAGCAACGAGCTCGAGATGTACCGCCTTGGTGGATAAACAAACAAACACACATAGGTACGCCTTGTATTGCTTAGCGGTACGCAATCGTGAACTCTTCACCATAAACGGTCCGGCAAAATCCGTACCAACACCTGAAAACGGTCTGACCTCATTCACACGATCAGGGGGCAAGTCCCCCATGAGAGGTTGCATCGTGGCAGCCTTAAGTCGATAACAAGGCATGCACCGAAACACGATGTTCCGTATGACACGGCGGGCAGATAAGATCCAAAACTCCCGCTGGAGCGTGGCCAACAACGCGTTACAGCCGGCATGCGCGTTTTTAATATGACGATCAGTCACCAGCAATTCAACTAACTGTCCCCCCTTGGGGAGCAGAAGTGGGTGACGAGCCGAATACGACAGATTCGCATTGCGCAATCTTCCTCCTACCCGAAGTAACCCGGTCGAATCAACAAAGGGGTTGAGACGCGCGACGGCTCCCTTCAATTTCGAACGTCCACTTCGTATAATCTCCAATTCTGCCCCAAACTTCGAGGACTGTACCAACCGGACCAAATTCAGTAGCGACTCGTTTCGCTCTGCCGGAGTCAGAATAGGGTTCAACGTTCGCTGATCGCGAGGAGTACGACAATTTCGAGCGAATCTCCTAATCCAAGTGGACACGTTTATCAACTTGTCAAGTGAGCTATACCGGTCCAGCAGAAACCCGGCGTCAGGGTCCTCAGCCTTCTGGGTAACATGCACGGCCGCTCTGGGGCCATGATCCGAAGATACCACTACATGGCTGTGGGGCCAGTCCGATTCTCTCCTGGCAAGCCAGGGTGGTCCCCACCACAAATGGTGTCTAATGAGTTCAGGAGCCCGACATCCCCTGGATGCACAATCAGACGGGTTCAATTCTCCTGGTACATGACTCCAGGTCAGTGGGACCTCAGACGACACAATCTGGGAGACACGGTTCGCAACAAAAACCTCTAAGTTATGGACCGAAGCCTTCAGCCAGCACAAAACAATCTGGCTGTCCGTCCACGCGTACACCGTATCCTCCAAAACCACTGACCCACGCAACACTGTTAGAGTGTGATTCAAAAGTTTGGTCAAAAGAGCAGCCCCGGACAGTTCTAGTTTTGGAATCGTCATCCTTGTCCGAATAGGCGCTACCTTGCTTTTTGCCAAAACCAAACGCACGTCGACCTCCCCGGTGGAGGTGACGGTTCGCAAATAAACCGCTGCCGCAAACCCTCGTTCAAAGGCATCACAAAACCCGTGAAGGGTTGCCCTGTAATCCCCAGCAGGGACCAATTTCCTCGGCAGCGATACATTATTTATCTTGAGGCCCAACCATTTTGCTAAATCATTCGATACAATGCAGCCCTGAGCTCCAGAATCTAATAGGGCGCGAACGTATGTTGGGTTGCCCGCCAAATCCCAAACAAGCACAGAGGCGATCGGTAACACCACCGTCTCCGGTTGGGGGGCAACAAATGGTTGGGCCGCAAATTCCTAGCGAGGACCCCCGGGGCCCCACTGTGCCTGTAACCGATCAGGTATGCAGCTATACGCCAGAGGGTCCCATTGTACAAATGGCCCACGCGCCGGTTCCATTCCCAACCTACGATTCCCCTTAAAAGGGGGTGGGCGTGAATTCAACCGTGGCCGCTCCATGAGCGGGGGGGACATCACATGCGACCGACGAGGACGAGGCGACGAGCGGGGCGACAACTGAGGCGGCGTCCAAACCGCACCCGCATAGCTCGAAGGTGTCCCATGCCACCCGCCCGTTACGGCCTGCTCAACACACCCAATGTGCCGCTGAGTCGGATGCTGAGTCGCAACCGAGAACTCAGGGCCCCCACTGTGATGACCCTGAGTGCGGCCCTGCACCCCTGGGTGGCCGCGTGCTTGTGGCCCCATTGCCCGCTGAGTCGGATGCTGAGTCGCAACCGAAAACTCAGGGCCCCCCATGTGATGACCCTGAGTGCGGCCCTGCACCCTAGTACTACCCTGTGCACGTGGGGACGTTGGCCCCTGAGTTGCGCTCCGAGTCGCAAACGAATTCTCAGGGCCCCATGCCGTGTCACCCTGGGTACGGCCCTGTGGAGGTGGGGACGTTGGCCCCTGAGTTGCGCTCCGAGTCGCAAACGAATTCTCAGGGCCCCATGCCGTGTCACCCTGGATACGGCCCTGTGGAGGCTGTTGGCCGGACCGGTTCATGCACAACAGATTGTTGTGGGCCCCACCACAATATCCGCACAATTTTGTGCGCGTGCAGTCCCTAGCCATGTGTGGCCCGCGGCACAGGAAACACCAGCTCTGCTGCTTGGCCATCCGGCGCCGTCCCTGAACCCTAAGTTCCCCGAACTTATTGCAATTGGCCACAGCATGGCCGATCTGCCTACAACATGGGCAGGTCTCACTATGTGGGGTCAATGCACTCACAGTCCCATATGACTGCCGGTTGGTGCGGTCCTTCCTCGTCGGAGGACCCCTACTCACAGCGCTCCCGGCAGCTCTCTGTGGCTCCGAAGGATGGGTGACCGTCAACCCCAAATTCTCTGCCCGTCGAGCCTCCTCTTCCAAGAATCCGACCAAGTCGGAGAAGGCGGGCAGGTCCTCGGCCGACCTCCCGTGAGACTGTTCGAAACGAGTCTGCACGTCAGCGGGTAGGCGGTAAAGTACAATGTACAGCAGTAGGTACGACCATTCACCAACCGGAAGTCCAAGATTCTCTAGAGCCTTGGTGACGGACAACAACGGGTTCAAAACCTCCGTCTGTATGGCCCCGACCTTGTTCACAACCGGGATACTAAACAAACGGTTCAGTTGGGCATCGGCCAACCTCCGTTTGTTATGGTAACGTCTGACCAACAATTGTCTGGCCGTTTCATAGTTACCCTCCGTAACTGTCAAATGAGTGACCAGCTCCCTAGGCTCACCCCTCAATGCTGCCACCAGCTGAGCCATCTTGACAGACTTGGTAATGTCCGATCGCATGTGCACCAAACTGTCGAACAGATTGATGAAGCTCATCCATTCACCGGACACTCCGTCAAAAGTAGGCATAGTTATGGCCGGTAACCTGGACCCTGAACCCTGAAGCGGCAGAGGTGCTTCAATGTCACCACCATGGCTGGACTCGCGCTGTCTACGTATGTCCGCAGCCTTCTGCGTGATAGCAGCTGCCATCTCCATACATTGGTCGACATCCCCTAGCAACCGTGACAGCCTGTCAGGTGCGCAACCATCAACTGATTCCGCCTGCGCGGACAATTCGAGCACCCTATTGTAACGTTCCTTAACGTCCATAGATCGCTCCAATACCACATCATGCCTATCTAAACGGTCTATCAGACCGTGTGCGGAGGAAAACCATCTGAGTTCCTTAGAAACACCCTTCTGGATTTCAGATAACGACATGATCGGAACGATACTTACTCACAATTTGCAGTAACTCAATTTTATTGGACCCTCCAGTCTACAACCCAAACGAGGGAACCCTAAACCACAACTTAAACAATGCTGTTTTCCTTAAACAATAGGAACCGAGTTTTATATCTATATAAATTCTGTAAATACAATTTAGTTTCCCTTTATCATTATAACACACACATATAGTCAATATTAGTTCAAGTTATAAATTGCTATAAACTGAAAACAATGCAATAGCCTGCTATCAATAGATGTAACTGCCTATGTTAACCAAAACATTCTTCAATAGCATTACTAGACCACTAATAGATTGACTAACTGGTAATTCAATGCAATTTTCAATTCAATATCTGTCTATCTACTACCAGCAATAGACCTATAGCTTACAATACTACCAATCTATGTGGATATAGGAACACAACCAAGTTATCTAATAACCGCCTATACCTACAGATTGATAGTCTCAAATCGTGTCTTCCTGGAGCCCTCGACGGCTGCAAATCTCAGGAAACCACGCTCTGTTACCAAAGTGTTCAGGCTTCTCGGCACCTAATGACCTCGTAGGGGCCCATCAGCTACGAGGTAGCGTAGCGATCAGTTGCCAAGAAGTGTGAACGTCGGCGATTCACCGAGCTAAAATGATTGGATTCGATCTAACCTGGTCTGTGCTTCGGTCCCGTCAACCTCCTGTCTCTCTGCTAGGCCCGGGTGCACCCTAGGCTCTTCTTGGTAGACAGGTTCTTCAGCCAACCTCCTGTGTGACTGGCGGGCCAGCCTCGATCAGCACAGTGTTCCAACACAGGTTATGTTACGTGGTAAAAAACCAATCGGCCACGTAAATGCGAACTTTATCTGGTTCGGGGAACCACAACACACTCAGCTATATAGACAATCCTGAGGGAACCTCGAATACATTCCAGATGGACTGCGATTTAATTTCAATACCCTATCCAAACGCGTTTACATTGCGAGGGCTTTCGTCTGTCAGTTGTCAAAAACTGCAAGGTTGGCAGCAACGTCAAATTCAAAATGGCCGTTCCGAAACCATCGATCGAATATCGATTTGGAATCGAACATACACTATACATAGAAAATATGTTCTTACTTACCCGATCTACCGGAACAGGCTGCTCAAATGTATCCAAAAATTTAAGATATTCGGAAGTCCAACTTTTTGGACGGTATACGTGGTGGTCATATAATTAAGAACGACTATTTGAAAACAAGCTTTTTTCAAACTTACGAGAATAACACTTATCGCATATCGTTTTGTATCTCTCTCGGTATCGTAAAACTGTTTTACACAATCGTAGCATACAGTTATAATATGATAAATTCAACAATATTATTATATAAGTAAACTTTTGGTATAAAATATATCTTTTTTTTTTTTTTTTTTTAATCACACTTTATTTAAGAACTTTTTATACAAAGTACATGCCAGTTCTATAGTAGCAAAACAAAAATTCTTCTTAATTATTCTATAAATAAACTAAAAAGCATTTGAGCGCCCTCACTACTCGGCTCTGATAAATAACTATTTACAATACCTACATTATTAACTTCTATATTTAAATAATTAAAAACATTTAATCTTTTAGGTTTCATCCGTACACACTCCATCAAAATGTGAAAAACATCTTCGACCACACCACATGCGTCGCATTTTGGGGAAGAAACTAATTTCATTAAATACTTAAATTTATTTAATGGAATGTGGCCAGATCGAACTCTATTACTAGTCACAATATCTTTGCGGGACAAATCTACATTATTAAACCACGGAACATGAGGAGGTTCACATTGGAAGGTTTTGTACCATATTCCTTTTTCACGAGACAAAACATCATAATATTCTTTCCAAATATCAAACAATTTTCTTCTAATTATATACAGCATTTCTGTATAGTGAGGTTTTATAAATATTTCAACACCTTGATTAATAGCTTCTTTAGCAAACTTGTCGGCCTCCTCATTTCCCGCGAGACCAATGTGTGATGGTATCCACTGTATCTTCAACAGTCTACCCTGTTTAACAAATTTAAGAATTTTGTTAAGGATACTGTAAGCTAAAGATGTCCCACTCCCACTATTTCCAGTACAGCAACGGGTTAAATGCTGTAGGGCACTTTTGCTATCCGTGAAAATGACAACATTCCTATGACAGAGACTAACATTTGTCTCAACCCATGACATAGCCTCCAAAATTGCAAATAACTCTAGTGTCATAATGGAGACACCTGATACAATTTTATAAGTACCCACAGTTTTAACCTGAGGATCATAATATGCAGCACCTGACCCATTTATGCTCTTTGAACCATCTGTAAATAATTTGTACGAGCCATCATATTTATTACGAATCTCTTCTAAAACATCAAATTTTAATGATGTCGGCAGAAAGTATCTTTTGGCTTTATGAATACAATTCAGGTCAGCACATATTACATTCCTCAAATCTATATTAGTCACCCAGGTATTCAAATTGGACATGGGGAGAGGGTCAGATGATGAAACATGTATGTATCGCAGCTCATTCTGAATTACAGGTAGAAGTGGTCTAACTTTATTTTCCCAAAACTCATTATGAGGAGGGTTACAAAAATATCTTAAAAGGTTAGTTACGTCATTGTTTCTCCACGACAGACTTTTCAAAACATATTTGTGTGCCAAAAACTGCCTCCTTATAGAAAGTGGTGGAATACCACATTCTGACTCCATTACGTGGATTGGGGTACTACGGATGAAACCACCTACTACTCTAAGCGCCTGGTTCTGAATTTTATCTAACTTTTGCAAGTGGCATTTAGCACTATTATGAAACAAAAAACTACCATAATCCAATCTACTTCTGATTAAAGAAATGTACAGCCTACGTAGATGCTTGGGATGTACACCCCATCCTGATCCAGCCAAAACTTTTAGAATGTTAAGCATTTTACCGCATTTTTCCCCGATTTCGTTAATATGTTTGCTCCATCGCAACGAACTATCCAGCCATATCCCCAAATATTTATAACAGTCAACACAAGGCAACACAGTGGAGTTAAAGTTGATGTTAACAACCACTTTTTTATGACCCCTACTAAAATTACAAACTTTAGATTTGCTTGTTGATATATCCAGACCAATTTGTCGCAAAAAAATATGCATGATATTCAACGCATTTTCCATGTCAACAACACAACTTTGAAGGTTGCGCTTGTAATAACTTTGGTAAAATACAAAATCGTCTGCATATTGAGCAACAAATAAATTTTGGACAAGTGTAGCAATTTTGGAGGTCATAATGTTAAATAATAATGGAGATATTGGGTCACCTTGAGCTAGGCCGATACAGCTTTTTTCAAACTTACGAGAATAACACTTATCGCATATCGTTTTGTATCTCTCTCGGTATCGTAAAACTGTTTTACACAATCGTAGCATACAGTTATAATATGATAAATTCAACAATATTATTATATAAGTAAACTTTTGGTATAAAATATATCTTAACATGTTATTGCAAACTTACTGGCTGGCCACATAATTAAGAACGCTGGATAGTTTATTTTTTTATTCAAATTTAAATAGAGAACACTCTTTAACTAGGCCACTATTCGAGTAATTTTGGCGCCATTTAGTTCCGTAAAAGTCAAAAAGTTGATCGTTTCATAATAAAAAAATGGGAAAAAATAAAAGTTGTGATGCATCTACAAGGGAAGAAATAATAAAACTTCGCGATATGAATTGGTCATATAAAAAGATTGCCAATCATTTGCAGTGCTCAAAAACGATGATATTCCACGCTGTGAAGCATTTTAACACACATCAAACAACTTTAAATATTCCTCGTGTACCTAAACAGAGAAAGTCATCTCAGCGAGACGATCGAAATATCGTGCGTTTGGCAAAACAATACCCTTTTAAGGGGTCTAATGAGTTAAAAAAATAATACTTTGGTGAAAATAACCCTTCAGCGATCTCAGCGCGCACTATCCGAAGGCGATTGGTAGAAGCGAAGTTGAACGGAAGGATAGCTAGAAAGGTGCCCATGTTGAAACAGTGTCATAGGCAAGCCCGGCTTGCATTTGCTAGGAGGTATGAAAGCTGGACAGCAAGAAAAATGTTCTTTTCTCTGACGAAACTAAAATTAACAGAGTATGTTCTGATGGGAAACGATATGTTCGACGCCCTCCGAATACAGCATTCGACCCCAAGTACACAGAAATGACATTAAAGCATGGTGGTGGAAATGTGAAAATTTGGGGATGCTTCTCTGGTCATGGTGTTGGACCTGTTAGACTGATAGAAGGAAACATGGATCAATTCCAGTACAAAAATATACTCGAAGAAACTATGTTACCATATGCTGAAGACGTACTTCCGATAATTTGGACATTCCAACACGACAACGATCCGAAGCACACTGCACGCACCGTTAAAGAATTCCTCACATCTCAATCAGTTTCTGTCTTAGAATGGCCACCGAACAGCCCAGATTTAAATCCCATAGAGCATCTTTGGTGCGAAGTCAAGAAAAAGGTTTCAAATCGACGATGTGGTAACCTAACTGAGTTATATAACGTTTTTTTAGAAGAATGGCGCTCTATTTCTCTTGAAAAATGACAAAAATTGATAGAATCAATGCCTCGTCGATGTAAGGCAGTTATTAAAAGCCATGGTCACGCTACAAACTATTAACTTAGAATAAAATGTATTAAATTATAATTTTTAACATTGTCACTGTCTTATTTAATGTGATTTGTAAAATCTAAGTATCTACGGAAACCACTCTCGAGCAGCTTAAGAATCGTTCTTAATTATTTGTTCAGCATTTTTACTACTTGAATTTGTAATTATCGATAATCAATTAAATTTGTAAAAAAAATAGTAAATGTTTTAAATATTTACTCCTAACCCCGTTTACTTCATCGATGTAGCTATTTCATAACACAACTAATTACTTTTAAGAAGGAACTTAAAAGTACACATAGCATAGTTTTGAAAAAAAATATCTGGTACTACAAATCGTTCTTAATTATATGACCACCACTGTAAGTCATCTGTACTAGACCCCGATCTTCGCGATGAAATAATTTTCTTCAGCTCTCTCCTGTAGTTGGACCGTAAAACGTTTATTTTTTTTTGACATCCTCTATAGTTGCCCCGGGTTTAATTTTTATATATATATTGAGGAGTTTTCGCAAAGCGTCATTTCTCTTGTATTTATTGATATAAAAAGTATGGGTTTTATCCCATAACTCTGGCAAGGACTCGAATGCGAGAATGAATTCTTTTTCTATCTCGATTGGCGGTGGCGGGAGTGAAGCGCTCGGCAGCGGCGCGGGCGGTGGCGGCAACGCTTCGTCGTTTGGCACGTCTTGCTCCATTGCGTCGCGGATGCAGCGTTGCAAAACCAAGAATTATAAATTCGGTAGGGCTGCCAATAAAAAATCCGTAGTTTTCGGTAGATTTTTATTTGTATCAATTTTGAAAAATTATTATTTATACCATCCTTGAGACGAAATTTTACTGAACATGGCTTTAGGTATATTAAAATCATAGCAGTTTTTATCGCCTATGTGTCTCTTCGCATGCAAAAGCCCAACTAAGGCATCGGTTGACAGGCGGTTGCGGTTTTTAGTTTTTATCAAATTTACTGCAGAAAAAATCCTTTCCACGTTTGCAGATGAGTGGGAAAGATAAAATATGAAAAACGAATGTAGTCACTAATCCGAATAAAGGTGTTCCGTCACCGCCTTTCATTTGAGCCACATTTGCCCAGAAATCTTCGGCATCATCTTTAAACATATTAATTTCTTGAGTGTTCCTAAGCAGGCGCCACTGTGTATCTATGTCCTGGTAGTCTTTCGCATCAACGAGTCCGGGAAATGCTCTGCAGAGTGGGATTAGACTTGGGTGAATTCCTTTTTTTACATTTTCTGGAGCCAAAACATTTAAGTCTTTCAGTGGGTTGTTTTTTAGGGGAAATCTTTGAATAATTTGCTCAGAAGCTTCAATATAAAACTGTAGACATCTTGTTCGAAATAAATTCAACTGATCTGCAGTCAAACTGTTATTATTCAGTAAAGTATCCATAACTTTTGCTCCAAAGTACATCTCATGTATATCCAAAAAGTTATGAGGATTTTTAAAGTTCACATCTTCAATGTTAGTTGCATTCAAGTAAGACCTCTTTAAAAAGCAGTCTAACAGAGTTTTCAAGGATGCACACACGTGCGAGTATAAAATGTGAATTCTAGCACCCTCCGCTTGCATTTCTTTGTTCAGCTGGTTAAAAATTGGCAAGACAAAATCTAAAAATTGAAGGAATAAAAGAGATACCGGATCGTTCAATTTATTTAAAATATTTGAGGCCATTAGCAACTCGTTTTGTGAGGCGGCAGCATCGATGAAATATAATTTTAGAGCAGGATATTGCTCTAGAATCCGACTAACAGCTGCATGTACCGACAGCCATCTCGTCTGGCAAGGGTGTAAAATCTTGTGAATTTTTAATTGGCAAAATATTTGAAACTCTTCATACTCTTTTGTTCTTTTCGGACTTGAACCGAAGTAATTATAAATGTCCCGGACTAAATCTTCGACGAATCGAGGGATTTTCTCGCCAGCATAAGATGCGCATAAATGAAAAGAATGGCATATACATTTCATGATGAATAAATTTGGGATTTCTGATTTTAATAAAACCATCACTGAATGTCTTTGTCCCATCATTACATTTGCACCATCGGATGCAAATCCAATCAAATTATCTTTAAAAGGAATATTGTTGTCCATGAAAAACTTTACAATGCTTTCACAAAGTGTGGTGGCATCTGCTGAAGAAAGGGGAATCAGGGCGAGAAAAGAATCACGTACTTGATTATTTTTGACATACCTTGCCACCATGCAAAGATGTTTTGTCGTTGATAGGTCTGTTGATTCATCAATAACCAACGAAAATTTAACATTACGTAAATCTTCACAAAGTTCTGCGAAACTCTCTGCACCAATTACATTTTCCACGATAGACTGCACTCTTGGACGTGAGCATTTTAAACTTTTTGCAACTTTAGAGTCTGGACAAATCTGTACAACTAATTTAGAAAGATGATCAGTAATATTATATGGAAGATTATGCTCAGCCACAAACCCAGCAATCCGGATTTCACCTGAAATGAATGAAATTGTTGATTTAACAATTCATTATACAGACTCTATTTTACATTGCTAACGGTGCGGCGCAAAGAATTTGATAACTTACTTACCTTCTTTCACTTGATGTTTAAACTGGATAACTTTACTAACGAAGTCTGACAATTTTGGTTGAACAGCTAAGCTCTTAACACTCTTTTCGTGAAGTTTAGAACTGGCATGTTTTTTGAGAGCGTCGTATCCCGAAGATATATTTATCTCCTTATTACAAGATTTGCACATTGCAAAAGTAGGTTTTGATAAATGTGGAGACAACCATGCAGAGAATTCCTGTCGTAACTCCCACTCTTTTTTATATTTTTGTTGATATTTCTTTCGCTTGACACCTGTACTGGTCGATGCGCCAGCACCAGAATCAGAATCTGAACTTTCCTCAGACATTATAAAGTTAACTTCGCACTAAGAAAATGAGTACGAGCTCTACGAGAAAGAATGAATCGAATATGAAATGTTTTCAAAAAAGAAGTCATTTCATGTTTACAGGGGATTTCCCTTACTGTATCCTATCAAATCCTTCTAGTATTATGAATCTTAATACGTATTCTATAGAGTCCATTTTTATTTATAGTATTTGGAGCATACGGCCAAACAAGGTTCTTCCCCTTGGCATCGAGCGAGACGATAAGATCAGAATATGCGCGAGAAAAGGATAGCTTAATAATTTCGTTAATAAGTGTGATTGAGATGGACTATGGGCAGGGTTCATAGCATGTTCATAGAGTAAAATAGTGTAGTGTTGCTACAAATAATAAAGTTTTTAGTTTTTTTCTCGTAAAAACCAGCGGCAAACTAAAAAATCGGTAGACATGCCTTCGTAATCGGTATTTCGGTAAACGAGGGCTAATATCGGGAGATCTACCGAAAAATCGGTAGGTTTTGCAACGCTGCGCGGACGGTGACTGACGGGAGAATGATTCGAGCGGTTACACGATCAGTCTGGCATCAGTCTGATGTCAATCACAACAGAATGATAAAAATATTTTAAAATATTTAATTTGTGTCATTCTGGACCATCAGTCCGTCAGTCAACTGGTTAGACGATAATTCTCGCGTCATTCTGAGCAAACTGATGGACTGAACTGACGCCAAACTGATCGTGTAACCCTTGTCTTAGGTGAAAAACGTTGGTTGAACCATGCAATGTGATAGCTGATGTTAAAAACTGGCCAAGCCGGCCGGCAAAAACAACACTCAATATTATACCAGCGACACGTGCTAGTATCGGTCATTGATGGTACCAGTACTCAGGTGCACAAAGTTTACTTGAAAATATCTATGAAATTTATTCTAATGCTGAAAGTCTATAAAATGTACTTTTAGTTTACTTGATTGACCTGGGTGAATCAAGCTAAGTGTTTCAAGAAGGTATACTGCAGGTAATACATCTACTTACCATGCCATAAGGGTTCAGTTTTTTTCTACGGAACCCTAAAAATGATAGCAAATGTCACAAATATGAGCTATTAGCTGTCAATTTGCAAGGTTCATAAAAAAACTCTGCTCCTTTTTAACGCAAATCTCCTAGCAGTCAATGTAACCCTAGTACTTTTCATAAATATTTTTACTAAAATATCAATTAATTAGTCCCTAAGTTTTTTTTACATAATTGATGTTTTTGCACAGGTTTTTTTTTTGTAACTAGGTACTAAAAGTCACCAAAAAATTTGGCTGAGTCCCATCTGTCGTTATGCGTATGCAAATAGACTATGTCTCAGAAAGTTGGTCATTTTGATACTTTGGTCATTTTAACACTAGGACAGTATAATACCGTAGACATTTCGCAACTATGGTCATTTTAGAACCTTGGACCTAACGCCCCGGAAGGTACCTTGTAAATAATAAATCATGATACCTACCTTCTTCGTTTATCTCTCTCTGGATATTCATCCATGCTTGTAGTTTTTTTGTGTTGTTTCTGTAGTCAGGGTGATTTAGTAAGTACAAAACAGGTCTATTTCTCACTGCTTGTATAAGTTTTTTAGTAAATTCCAAATCCATCGTTCCTATTTCGCTCATAAAATTGTCGATTGCTACAGCCGCGTCCGAGTCACACGCGGAACCGCTCCAAAATGGCGGACAACGGGCGGAGATGTAGACGGCGCCTGAGCAAATGAGCGAAATCATGTTAGAAAGAGAACATCATAGTAAGTTTTGTACGTTAGAGCAGGGAATTTCGCTACTGTTTCGCCGCCAAAGAACTCACAGCGAAACTATTGCGGTTTCGCCCTTTCAGTTTCGCAGCGGATATATATATATTGGCGGCGAAACAGTAGCGAAATTCCCTGCTCTAACGTACAAAACTGACTATGATGTTCTCTTTCTAACATGATTTCGCTCATTTGCTCAGGCGCCGTCTACATCTGAGCCAAATAATGAATATTGGAATGCTGTCTAGAGATTAGATGAGATACTTGCAGGGTACCAAAGATTGGATTCTCACTTATACTAAGAATGGTAATGCAAGACTAGCTAGGTACTGCGACGCTGACTGGGCCGGTGATGACTATGACAGAAAGTCCTGTATTGGTTACATTTTTATGTTACAGGATGGTGCGATTTGATGAAGTTCGCACAAACAACAAACTGAGCCGCTTTCCACAGCAGAAGCCGAGTATATTGCTATATATGGCAGCCGCAGCGAGGTCATATCAAGGCTATGTCAGCTACAGACTGAGCTGTGTGGACAGTGTTCATCCTCTTTGCGTATCCTCAGCGACAACCAGAGCGCAATTCGACTGACCAGCAACAATTGTTTCCTGCCTAGGACTACAGTCTTCACAACATAAAAGGCCCGGTGGCCTAAACTAAATTCAATCTTAGTATGTCAGTGACAGGGATGCTGACACACGGCCTTTTATTTTTTGAAGACTGTAAACAAACATATTGATATTAGTAGGACTAAACAAACATATTGATATTAGGTATCATTTTCTTAAGGATATAGTTGTTAATAATGAGATAAAACGCTCAAGGGTGGGTGTTGGAGTATAAAGGTATTCTATCAATCTTAGTATGTCAGTGACAGGGATGCTGACACAGGGCCTTTTATTTTGTGAAGACCGCAATCAAACATATTGATATTACTAGAACTAAAGAAACATATTGATATTAGGAATCATTTTCTTAAGGATTTAATTGTTAATAATGAGATATAACGCTGTTTGTAGCTTACTATCCCAACAGCAGCTAGTGTCGGCTTCTCATACGCGTGCTCAGGCTGAGTTGGGCCCCCCCCAATATATGCATTGTTGAGAAATAAATAATTTAATTTGCAAAAAAATTTAAGTTGTTTTCCTAAATCTCATAATTTTTCTTATAGAACCGAGTTGCATTGTTACACTCGTGGATAGGGGATAGTGGGACGTTCCCCTGTACCTCTAGTATAGTAAAAAAAAGAAAAAAACACCTTTTATATTTAAACTATTATTTATTCAACATTATTACACTTTGTAACATGTTTTATGGCCAAAATTAATTCTAGGAATGAGTTAGACTTTTTATTTGTCACTCCTCCACTAATACTCAATGCACACTTCTTCAAAACTTTGCGGGTTGTTGTAGTTGTCTTTGGCAAATATTCTCTTCACAACCCGCCATTGAGATTCAATCCTCCCAGAGAATATATATCCCATCGGGAGCAATAAAAGGCTTGTCTGGGTCTGGGATGTATCCATATTCACCCCGATTATCATACACCCTCCAGAAATCTGTATGGATTGTTGGACCTACATACACATGCTTCTGAATCAGTGGCACCAAGACCTAACGTTTCACTCTCTTCTTCAATCAACCCTAAAACCCAATCTCCCTCGATTCTTCTCCCTGAAACATACATTATATTAAATCTTATAATAATTCTGACTACCTAGGTGATTCATTAGCAAGTATGTTATTTTTGACTGGTGTCAGACCAGGGGTCGCCTTGCTCCTCTCCGCTCCACTTCGGCTCCGGGTTCTTCTATAATGTGTGAACCCAACAAACCTATGTTTAGTTTTCAAACAGAAAGTGACCTACGACAACCAATTAGGTTCTTTGATATGAGATTCTAACCTTTGTTATATTCCCTCTTGCTAAATTTGCTTTCATTCAGTTAAACAATCTTGCCCCCGGATGCCAATTTTTCCCTTAGTTTCCTGTTTTTGCAATAAGGAAGTGTCCAAATCTTTAAATTTATTTTTAAACAATAAAACTAAGCTTTCTATAAAACCCACTGAAAGAATTTTTAAAATCGCTTCATAAATGACGAAGTTATGTTTTTTTTCTCCTCCGTTTGCAAACTACAAAGCGCGCGGCCGTTTGACACGCGTGTGACGTCACAGCTCTCGCCCCGCCCCCGAGCGGGAGCCCGGCCGCACGGCGGCGTCAGTCAGTTGGTTTCGTTGCTACTTGCTATCAATATGGAAACTAAAAAAATACATTATAAATACTGCATCGTGCCTATGTGTACAAACACAACCTTCACTACTCCCGGGAAACATTTTTTCTATGTGCCAAAGGAAAAGAAGATAAGAGATAAGTGGTGCAAAGTAATGAAGAGGAAAGAAACTTTATCGGATAAATCAGTACGATATTGTTGCGAAGATCATTTCTACATCGAAAATATTATATAAATATTATATATATCGAAGTATTTAATTTGTCCTCGAATGGAGAACACGTACTGGCAAGCGCAGTGTGGGACGGCCACCTACGAGATGGACCGACGACCTGGTGAGGATCGCTGGGTCTCGTTGGCTGCAGGTGGCTATGGACCGGTCGCGCTGGAGTGCGATTGGAGAGGCCTATGTTCAGCAGTGGACGTTGACAGGCTGAAATGATGATGATTTAATTTGGGTTTCGTAGGTTAATGAATAATTTTGATAAAATCTGTCACACTTGCTACTCTGAACTAGAGATGGGAAAAAAATTATCGATATATTGGTTTTATTGCATTAATATATTGGGAAATCTGTAATTTTGCATTTATTTGCTGCCAATCACGTTTACATCTGTTACATTTAGAGATGGGAAAAAAGTTATCGATATTTTAATTTTACTATATGAATAATTTTGGATAATCTGTAATTTTGAATTTGTTTCTTATCACGTTTACGTTAACCTTAATGAAAAATATTATTTTCAAAGTTAGTATTAGTATTGCTATAGTGAAAGGCTATCAGCCCATCGGCTTCATTACAATACGGAAATCCTCGAAATACGGAAAAACAAAAAACAAGGGCATTCAGGTAAAACTAAAAGACAAAAAAGCAGATAAAAGTTGTCAAACTAAATTCAGACAGAAAAACAAAAAAAATACGGAAAAGAAAATACTTCAATGCGATGACATTAGAGAGGACACTACAGAAGCTCCTTTGGATGTGGTTAGTCTGTCGATTTCTTTCAGTGGAATGTCGTGTGATGAATTAGTGGAAAATTATGCTGATAATACGGTCGATAAGATTAAAATTAACTCGCAGTTATATTTGGGGCTTTCTCAAGAAACTTACTTTTTAATAGAGAGTCTAGTTAATAATGTAAAACGGCCTCAGGTGGACATAATAATAATAATAATTCTTTATTGCACAGAAAACACAATGGAAAAAATACAACGAACAATATGCAAAGGTGAGCTTATTTCTAAAAAGAAATTTCTTACAGCTAACCTGTGAGGAAAGGAAAAAATATTTATAGAGAGGTAGTCCTAGTGTACAATTAAGATTTAAAAGAAAGAAATAAAGTCAATATACTATCAGACAAATCACAATACATCCTACACATACTATAAAATAAATTAATAGAATACAATAAATACATAGATACACATACATACTATAAGATACCCACCATGCGGAAGAGAGGAGAAGCGTCTCCTGAAACAGCAGTTTCAACTTTTTCTTAAAAGAGAACAAGGATGTGCAATCCCTAATAGCGCAATTAAGATTTAAATGAAAGAAATAAAGTCAATATACTATCAGACAAATCACAATACATCCTACACATACTATAAAATAAATTAATAGAATACAATAAATACATAGATACACATACATACTATAAGATACCCACTATGCGGAAGAGAGGAGAAGTATCTCCTGAAACAGCAGTTTCAACTTTTTCTTAAAAGAGAACAAGGATGTGCAATCCCTAATAGCGCAAGGAAGTGCATTCCACAAACGTATTGCCCTTAACCTAAACGAGTGCTCGTAAGCAACAGTGTTGTGCTGAGGAATTGACAAAAGTGACACCGTGTGAGATCTCCGAAGTCTATCCCCAGAGAAAAGAAACTCAAAATGTTCACGAAGATATGCGGGATAGCGCGGTTTCCTCAAAATATTGAAGAGGAAGGAGAGAATGTGCATATCACGACGAAGTCGTAGGACATCCTAATAGCTCTAAAAAAAATAGATTGAATGACTCATATTCTCGATTGGCAATAGATTTTGGGCTGCAGAAGACTGCAATCGCCAAGATAGTTAGAAAAACTTTGACACCATTAGCACATTTTATGAGAGAGTTGATATATTTTCCCGAAAAATCAGCTATAGAAGAAAATTTACCTTTGGCATTTCGAACTCGTTTCTCTAAAACACAAAGCATTATCGATTGTTTTGAAATTCGAATTCAACAACCAAGTAATGCGGTCCACCAGTCTTTAACATGGTCTAATTATAAGGGATGCAACACGTTGAAATATCTTATTTCAGTAACACCGAACGGATTTATTAATTTCATATCTGGTGGTTATGGTGGAAGAGTGGACGATGCAACATTATTTGAAGATTGTAAGTTAATCGATAATATACCCAAAGGGTCAACTATTTTGGCAGACAGGGGATTTAAGCATATCGCCCCTATAGTTGAAAAAAATGGATGTAGCCTTGTCAGACCACCAAGCGTCAAATCTGGTACTGTTTGTGACAAAGCAGACGTCATAGATACAAAAAGGATTGCTGCTGTTCGAATCCATGTTGAAAGAACAATAGGAAGATTGCGAGATTTTAAAATGCTTGCACCACATGCATGTGTAAATGTGAAAATGTTGCCTTATTTTGATGATATTGTATCTATAGGCTGTGGGTTAGTCAACTTGCAGAGTCTTCTAATAAAACAATAATTTTAATAAAAAAAGTCGAAAAAAGAGGGTAGCCTAGCCATCATCATTAATTTGTGTCCTGCTATTTTTATTAAATTAAAATTAAATTCAGTGCATTAATGTTATAAATTTTTATTTTAAACAAGGCCTGGACCCTTTACCTACTCTGGGTATTAATATTTCTAATACACCTCGAGATTACAATTTACTAAGCACTACTCACAATGGATCTTTGCACAAAAATCAGTACCAACATGGAGCCATCATCATTAATTTTTGTCCTGTTATTTTTATTGAATTAAAATTAAATTCAGTGCATTAATGTTATAAATTTTTATTTTAAACAAGGCCTGGACCCTTTACCTACTCTGGGTATTAATATTTCTAACACACCTCGAGATTACAATTTACTAAGCACTACTCACAATGGATCTTTGCACAAAAATCAGTACCAACACGGAGCAGATGGCAACCGACTTCAACACCAGGATGTCTCGGTATGAGAAGGAGCTCCGTGAGTGCGCCACTATGTCCACATCTAGCAGCCCACTCAATGTCAACTCCCTGGCCAGCGAGTTTCTCGAGTTCAAGGCGTTCACATGGAACTGCCTTAACTTGCTGCGCAGCCAGGTTGACTTGTTGCTTGCTGGACAGGACAGGCTGGAGACTGCTTCACGTCGAAAGGTGCTCCTTCTCCATGGAGTCCCCGAAGATGAGAAGGAACAGGTGAATGATGTGGCTCAAAGGATACTATCCGACCAAATAAAAGTGTCCCCTGAGTGCATCGCAAGCGCTTCAATTGTTCATCGTCTTGGACCCAAGAAGCCAGCCAAAACGCGCCCAATTCTGGTGAGATTCTCCACACTCGGTGCACGTATGGAGGTGTGGAATGGTAAAACCGCATTTAAGGGCACTGCAACCACCGTTTCAGAGTTCTTGACCAAGTGCAGACACGATGTGTTTCTTACTGCCCGGAAACACTTTGTGTGCAGAACTGCTGGACTTCTGGAGGTAAGGTTGTCCTATTGCTTCCTGACAAAAGCAGACAGAAGGTGGAGCGTATGGCGGAGCTTCAGGTATACACCAGCAAGTTCCCTCCCTCTGCTCTGCAATCCGGGCAAAAGGTCGCCGACTCGACTCCAAAACCGGCTGAGCTTGTGCCTGTGGCTGCGCTGGCAGGTTGTGCGGCACCCGCGGCAAGCAAGCAGCGAGAAATCAGCGCTAGGCGTGCCGCCGCCGGCCAGACGAAGGCAGGAACTAAGAAGAAGTAGTGGATTGTTATTGTGTTGTTGTACTCGTGTGCAGTGCAATCTATGTCGCGTGATTTGGTCGGGTTATTTCCTGTAACTTATTGTTATTTTACGTAAAGGGTAGATATGATTCACTCTTTAGCTTGCCAAGTCATTTTCGTATGTCATGTCAAGATTGTCAAGTCAAGCATAGTGACATTACGATTTGTGTTCTGTGATCTTATTTTTTTTTATTGTACGGACGGACAAACAGCCGGATGGAACGGACGGGCAACCGGACGGTACGAACTGTAATCATTTTATGTTCGAATTTAGATTTATTTTGCTGTTTCTTTATTTTATTTTTTGTTTGTGCTGCCCGCCAACGTCTCATTCTATTGTTATATCGTATTTATTTCCATACTGTACTCATGTAAACCCAGGGTATGGCTGGGTTCGGGCTTTCTGTTTTTTAGATTGTTGAGAATTTAGATACTTTTAATTTTTTGTGATTTTAGTAGGTTTAATTGTATTTATTTTATTATTTATTTATTATATGATATTTACTTATATGAATACCTACGACTTTAGTGATAGTTACTTCTCCTGCTCTGATAGTGAAGATTCCGATAGCGTGGGAAGTGGATTGCCGTCCACGAACGACGTTTTGCCTATTGCCCTCAAACGTGTGTTTTCCAACCTCGGTAGGAACTTCAATGTCGTTCACATAAATGCTCAGAGCATTCATTCCAGTCATGCCGACCTTATCGACTCCTTCAGCGATCAGAGCATTCATGGTATTCTGATCTCCGAATCATTTCTTAAACCCTCTCTTCCATCTACCTTGTATGCTCTGCCGGGGTACAGGCTCTATCGGAATGATAGGACAGGTAAGGCTGGTGGCGGTGTTGCTATTTACCTTCTTCCCAACATTACTTGCAAAGTCATCAGCCACTCACCTAGTCTGTACTCTGGATCCGCCGAACACCTCTTTCTCGAGTTATGCCTGCATCACAATAAGGTCCTTCTGGGTGTCTTCTATAGCCCCTCTCTACTCATCGACTACTTTGATTCTTTTGAAAGCATTCTTAATGATCTATCTCCTCTTTACAGTGACACAGTTATCCTAGGTGATTTCAATACCTGTTTACTTAAAAATGATGTTCGCTCAGCCAAACTCCAGTCTATCATCAGCTCCCTAAATTTAAATATTCTTCCCTTGAGTGCAACTCACTTCCAGCCCCACTGCACCCCCTCTCTTCTAGATCTTATGATTGTTTCTAACATATCCAAGGTTGCTACGCATGGCCAACTTAATGCCCCCTTCTCCTTCCACGATTTGATTTATCTCTCGTTCAAGTTAAGGCCTCCCAAGCGCGCAGCAAAATTCCTGGATATTCGCAGTTTCAAGGGTATGGATCTCAGCTCCCTTAAGTCTGACGCCGCTTCTATAGACTGGTCTCCTGTCGTCTGTAGTGAGACCGTTGATGACAAAGTCCAGCATTTCAACTCGATTGTCTTAAGTTTGTTCGACAAACATGCTCCTGTCAAAAAGGTTAGGGTCAAACATCTCCCTGCGCCTTGGCTTACCGACACCATAAAGGGTCTGATGGCCCAGAGAAACCGTGCCAAATGTAGATATAAGAAGGATCCGACGGACGATAATCTCCTTATATACAAACGTCTCCGTAATCGGTGCACCCGTCTTTGTCGAGATGCCAAACGCCGCCACATCTACGAGAGTATCGAGAGTTACTCTCCTGCACAGGTTTGGAAGTTCCTGAAGACCCTTGGTGTTGGTAAGTCCCAGGACGCAGTTGCCGGTAGTGTCGACCTCAATGGTCTCAACAAATTCTTTGCTGTCTCCCCTGTCGTGATGGACCCCTGTGTCAAGGATGCTACCCTTCGTAACTTGCGTACTAGAACGACATCCAGTTGCTTACCTTTCAACCTCAGGTCTGTCGGAGTTGGCGCAGTAAAGAAAGCTATTCTAGAAATCTCGTCCAAGGCTGTAGGTGATGACAATATCTGCTCTCAGATGCTATTCAGTGTACTCGATGCTATTCAGTGTATTCAGTGTACTCGATAATGTTTTACCACCTATAACGCATATAATTAACGCGTCGCTGAGCGAGTACTGCTTCCCAAGCCAGTGGAAAAGAGCATTAGTGATACCCCTGCCTAAAACTTCTAACTCGTCCTCCTTCAAAGAGTTCCGTCCCATTTCCATCCTACCAATCCTTTCCAAAGTCCTTGAATCAATTGTCCACTCCCAGCTGTCCTCGTACCTTTCCTCCATGGATTTACTGAACCCTTTTCAGTCTGGTTTTAGGCCAGGGCATAGCACCACCACCGCACTGCTCAAGGTAACTGACGATATCCAACTGGCAATGGATAAGAAGCAGCTCACAGTCCTGACTCTCCTTGACTTTAGCAGCGCCTTCAACTGCGTCGACTTCGATATACTTGTTGAAATCATAAAAACACTCAATGTCTCTTCACACTCGGCTCGCTGGTTTGACTCCTACCTGAGAGACCGCCAGCAGCGCATCAAGTCTGAAGAAGTTACTACGGAATGGTGCAGGCTCTCTACTGGTGTTCCGCAGGGTGGCATCCTTTCTCCTCTTCTTTTCTCAGTTTTCATCCATTCCATCTCGGGTGTATTGTCTTCCTCGTATCATCTCTATGCAGATGACCTTCAAATTTATCGGCATTTTCCCCTGTGTGATCTGACTTCGACTGTAGAGGCTTTGAATGCTGACCTCGACAACATCAGGAAATGGGCTCTTTCGTATGGGCTATTAGTCAACCCGGATAAGTCTCAGGCGATGATACTGGGTACACGGCACTTACTTAATTTGTTGCAGCATAGGTCAGTTGCTCCCGTGCTTTATGACGGTACCATTGTCAAGTACAGCGAGAAAGCCAACAATCTTGGGGTTGTTTTTGATACTCTTTTATCCTGGTCGCCCCACGTTTGTGAGGTCAGCAGACGAGTCTTTGCATCCTTTCATTCCCTTCGGCGTTTGCAGTACTTCTTGCCTAGGCAGACTAAAATCATGCTAGTTCAGACCCTTCTTCTGCCTTTAATTGACTACGCCGATGTTTGCTGGGCCAGCGCGAACGAAGATCTACTCAACAAACTCGAGCGACTTAAAAATCTCGGGATTCGGTTTATCTTCGGTCTCCGCAAGTACGATCACGTATCCCAATATCGCAGGGAATTAGGCTGGCTCCCGATCCGACTTCGTCGTGACATGCACATTCTCTCCTTCCTCTTCAATATTTTGAGAAATCCGCGCTATCCCGCATATCTTCGTGAACATTTTGAGTTTCTTTTCTCTGGGGATAGACTTCGGAGATCTCACACGGTGTCACTTTTGTCAATTCCTCAGCACAACACTGTTGCTTACGAGCACTCGTTTAGGTTAAGGGCAATACGTTTGTGGAATGCACTTCCTTGCGCTATTAGGGATTGCACATCCTTGTTCTCTTTTAAGAAAAAGTTGAAACAGCATCTCCTCTCTTCCGCATAGTGGGTATCTTATAGTATGTATGTGTATCTATGTATTTATTGTATTCTATTAATTTATTTTATAGTATGTGTAGGATGTATTGTGATTTATCTGATAGTATATTGACTTTATTTCTTTCTTTTAAATCTTAATTGTACACTACGACTACCTCTCTATAAATATTTTTTCCTTTCCTCACAGGTTAGCTGTAAGAAATTTCTTTTTAGAAATAAGCTCACCTTTGCATATTGTTCGTTGTATTTTTTCCATTGTGTTTTCTGTGCAATAAAGAATTATTGTTATTGTTGTTGTTAATTTTATTATTAGAAACTTAGTTTTCATATTGTAAACTTTATAGCATTAAAACTTTTTTGAATACACTTTTTTTCCAAAATGCAAGACTTTTATCCATTAATTCACTGCAAAATTGCATATCGTAATCCACGACATAGATATCCACATTGTTAGATGTTTCAAAATCCTCATGAGCAATACAAAACAACCCCTTTTTCTTTTCTGCAAATAACATTTGGAGGTGAATTTGCGCCTTATACTTGTTTGTGATCTGTCCATCTTGTAGATAGTTTTTAATGTTTTTTTTGCTGAATGGGCATTTTATTTCTACAACGAATTCTTCTGAAATTCCGTCCGGTGATGCACCAAAAATGGGAAAATCCTTATTGAGGAGTAGCCCACTTTCTTTAATTGAAAGATTTTGTTTCGCAGCGACTACTTGTCGAACTTTTGGCTCCAAAGTTTTTCCTGAAAAGACGAACAAAACATTAATATTTAACATAATAGAAAGGTGCAAACGGCTTAATAGTTTCTAAAGTATAAAATTTAATGAAAAATAAATACATAAGTACCTCTAATAATAGCTTTCGTATCTTTAAAAGAATATGCTCCTAACACATGCTCCACTAACACTCCATTATCTTTGCCACATCGTGCGATTTCGTGCAGCTTTGAGGCAGTAATGCGGCCGTATCGCAGTTTAAACCACATTTTAGATTCAGATTGGTTCATCGTATCTTGTGAAACTATTTTTATATCAATGTTCTGCATATGGTCCTTGCAAAATTGTATGAAACCGTCCGCATTCGGTTCCTGAACCTGGCGTTTGTAATGACATGCCATCGAATGGATGGACAGGGTTGGCCCATCATTAGGTTTATTGTACAGCATTAGCATTGAATTTAGATTAAATTTGTTTGAGTTTTCGATTACTTCTTTAAAAAAAGACCCATCACTAGGAGGCAAATTTGCCTGCGGTGTTTTAGTTTTTTTCGAAGTTGCCGTAGGCGCAACCAAATCGGCTGTTTTAATGAATTTTAGATCACTCTCCACACGCGAAAGCTTGACTTTTGCCCAGTAACACTTCACGGCTGTGCAGGGAGGTTCTTCATAACGCCTATTTAGCCACATAACTAACGCAATGGCGTGTTTGCAACCTCCCTCGCTGGCTGCACAGTCTTCGCAACGTACACTTTCAATTTGTTGCGTGTCTTCGTTGCAAACGAATGTGCAGCTATACGGCTTACTCCTAACTTTATGCTCCGGAGTGATTCTGGCTTTGACTATACACAATTTATCTTCCCTTTTCACCTGCACATAGCCTATCGCGTCATCGCCGTAGCTTTCTCGGGCAGATCTGCAAAGGGTTGAATTAAGGTCATTAAAGTACTTCATTTTATATTTTACGACGTGTAATAGAATTTACGATATTTATAATATAGGTCCCGGAAAAATACTATACGACGGTAAAAACCGTCCTTAAATCCGTTGCGTTTCTTGGCTTAGAAGAAGTTAGCGGTTTAACATTTCAAAAACTAACAGGCAGATGTGTTGTGATGTGTTGTGTTGTGATGTGCAAATGTGTTGAATCATTATTGTACGAGAACATAAACAGTTATTATAATAGATAATATTATCCTTAAAGTATCGATATCGATATTCTTGTTTGATCAAGTTCTACAACCGTATCACTACTTAGTAAACAGATTAGTAAAACAATAAAAGTATCGAAATCGACAAGCTCTCAAGGTCGTGTACACTTTCTCGCGCTACGCGGTGTTGGGTAGAACAAGGGAGATAAATACCTATCATCTAGGAGCGAGGTCCTCGGTTTGTATGATAGTAAAACATGGATGCTAAGGTACCTAGTTCAAACATAGGTACTGCAATCACGATCTCGCAGGCAAAGCGCTCAGTGTGAGAATATAAGTCACCGGCTGTTAAAATACCTACAACCTACAAGCGCGCCCGGGCGAAGGGAAAACTTATTAATGCGTTTATATCAACTTCTGTTACGAGGTCTTATTTTTATATTAGGTATACTACTATCTACTAAACTAATTGCAAAATAGATTGTACTGAATTAAGTAATAAAAACGATTAAAACAACCTCGAACCGAGGAGAGGTTACTACGTTTGTGTATGTGTCGTGTATAAGTACCTACTTACTGTAATATGTGTACGATAACATGTTAGTTGGTGTTCTTATTGTATTGTGTGTACCTAGCTAAGCTACCAGTACCACATATTGTCACTTAGTACATACCTTGAAAGCTTGACGCCTCTGATCTCTGCACTTGTAAACAAAGGATTATTGGATAAAAAATCAAACACCATTGACATGTCGATTTTAGGTAAATTATCCGACTGTCCACGACTAAATCCACTCTCCATCGTCAAAAACCTAAAACTCGTATTATCTACTGAGAGCACGGAACACAAGTGCCTCGTTTGAGATTGCGGGTCAAAGTGCATTTGTGTGCATAATATCCATTTCATACGCCGCGGCCGGACACCCGCGCGCGCCGCGCGTCGCGCCGCTGACCTCGAGAGCGGTGACGTCACACACGGAACATGCGGCGCGGATTTTTGATTTTGTATGCGTTAAATTAAAAAAATCATAACTTCGTCATTTTTCAAGATATTGAAAAAAATCTTTCAGCATATTTAATGTAATGCTATAATCTTATAATTAAAATTATAAAATTTAGTTTTTGTGCTCTGGGACACTTCCTTATTGGTATCGCTCCACCACTTCCCGACAAATGCTGATCCAGTCCATGATTGTTCTGCAGGGCAAACACTGATCATCAATGATCGTGAAGTCCTCCCACATTACTTGCATGTAGTCAAACTTAAGAGCGAACAATACGTGAGATAGATTCATTAATAGCTTGAGATTTTCAAACCAAGTCACTTTCGCTCTCTATGCCGATCTCGCCCTTATAGCATCCTTTGATATAAACAAAGGAGCCGATGGTTCTGTTTGTATGGTACGCAACTGGCATCGCCTCACGGCGAATAAGACAAATTTAATCTTCTTAATGCGACCTTGATCTTCCACAAATGCCACGCATTACTGCCGCATACCCAATTCCTTACTGAGCTTGATGATATTCCACATTTGAGCCATTTCATTTATACCTATACAAGTTTCGTTTGCGGTTGAAGCCGAAAAACGGATGATCCATTCGTCTAAAACTCTCGAAAATTAACGAGTAATCCACAAAATCCACTATAAATTACAAAACAATGTTGTTTAGGCTAACATCTACTAGCTTTTTCAAGATCGTCTAATTTGATATAACAGACGCGCAAAAAACTATTTGCTGCTGTCAAAAAGAGTTTCATAGTACGAAAAGTTTATACAAAAAAAAAGCCGAACGGTTTTTGAGCGGAATCTTAAACAATCATTGTGCAGGCCTGCTAATTGTTGCTCATAGTACAAAAAAGAAAGAGTTGGTATTAGGCCTTCTGAAAGCTGCGACAGTCGGTGTTGATTCGATAGGCAGGCGGCAGGACTGTCATTTATGGGTCTGTCTGACTTTTTTTCTAATCTGTTGTCGTGTCGACGTCATCGTCATGTCTAGAAAGGAAAGAAAGAAATGTCATTCAGATTCTCCTGTGGTTACTCGGATCGTTGTTCTCCTGTTCTCCTCTGTTTTGTGATTATTACCACGACCCGGCTATTCTTTCGGACTTTTGTGGCTTTTTTCCTCGACTGACCTTAGCGTGCACCCTGGAAATTTGTACCATTACGATTGACCCCTGCCTGTGTATTGGACTTCGAATTCTCCATGAGTTTTCCGTCAGTGAGTTACTCGAGCAGAAATTATGGCTGACTCGAGTAGGAACTCGAGTTGACTCGACTTGGTTTCATTATAGGTAAACAGGGTAAACAAACTCATTCATGAGAGATTGAGACTGACTAAAATGTTATTTACGAGTAACTAGTACTTGAGCTTACAAACTCTGGTAGAAAGTCGAATATTTAAGTTGAGTTAAATAAGTTTTCTCTCATTTTTTTGTGTAAATGTATTGAAATATAAACACAATCATAACCGTAATAAATTATAATATATCATTTCAAGATCAAGTAAAACATCATTGTAAAAGATATTGACACAGAATAGTACATTTCATATTTCAAATTCTTGCCAACCAGTATATGACACATTAGTAACTATGAAGGTTTTAACAACGCCCCTTACTTGAGCAAACTAAGTAACATTAAGTACTAGCATACCTAATGCGAGAGTACAATACTAAAATTGAGCAACAAATAAATTAAATTAAATTAAACCTAAGCTCTTAACTAAATAGTTGTGTTTTATGATCAACACATTCTCGAATGAAGTGATTGTGCACGTCTATGTGTTTAGTCCTACGAAAACTCTCATTCTCTACCATTTTTAACGTACTACGATTATCATTGTAAATGGTGATGACCTTTGATCCTAGCAATTCTCTATAGTTGAGCTCCTGTAAAAAGTTGCAAACAAATTTCGCCTCTTTTACAGCATTGCCAAGGGCATAATATTCAGCTTCTGTACTAGAACAAACTACGGTTTTCTGCTTGTGACTATGCCAGTTTATAATGCAGCCTCCTAGCCTCCTTCAAAGAGTTCCGTCCCATTTCCATCCTACCAATCCTTTCCAAAGTCCTTGAATCAATTGTCCACTCCCAGCTGTCCTCGTACCTTTCCTCCATGGATTTACTGAACCCTTTTCAGTCTGGTTTTAGGCCAGGGCATAGCACCACCACCGCACTGCTCAAGGTAACTGACGATATCCAACTGGCAATGGATAAGAAGCAGCTCACAGTCCTGACTCTCCTTGACTTTAGCAGCGCCTTCAACTGCGTCGACTTCGATATACTTGTTGAAATCATAAAAACACTCAATGTCTCTTCACACTCGGCTCGCTGGTTTGACTCCTACCTGAGAGACCGCCAGCAGCGCATCAAGTCTGAAGAAGTTACTACGGAATGGTGCAGGCTCTCTACTGGTGTTCCGCAGGGTGGCATCCTTTCTCCTCTTCTTTTCTCAGTTTTCATCCATTCCATCTCGGGTGTATTGTCTTCCTCGTATCATCTCTATGCAGATGACCTTCAAATTTATCGGCATTTTCCCCTGTGTGATCTGACTTCGACTGTAGAGGCTTTGAATGCTGACCTCGACAACATCAGGAAATGGGCTCTTTCGTATGGGCTATTAGTCAACCCGGATAAGTCTCAGGCGATGATACTGGGTACACGGCACTTACTTAATTTGTTGCAGCATAGGTCAGTTGCTCCCGTGCTTTATGACGGTACCATTGTCAAGTACAGCGAGAAAGCCAACAATCTTGGGGTTGTTTTTGATACTCTTTTATCCTGGTCGCCCCACGTTTGTGAGGTCAGCAGACGAGTCTTTGCATCCTTTCATTCCCTTCGGCGTTTGCAGTACTTCTTGCCTAGGCAGACTAAAATCATGCTAGTTCAGACCCTTCTTCTGCCTTTAATTGACTACGCCGATGTTTGCTGGGCCAGCGCGAACGAAGATCTACTCAACAAACTCGAGCGACTTAAAAATCTCGGGATTCGGTTTATCTTCGGTCTCCGCAAGTACGATCACGTATCCCAATATCGCAGGGAATTAGGCTGGCTCCCGATCCGACTTCGTCGTGACATGCACATTCTCTCCTTCCTCTTCAATATTTTGAGAAATCCGCGCTATCCCGCATATCTTCGTGAACATTTTGAGTTTCTTTTCTCTGGGGATAGACTTCGGAGATCTCACACGGTGTCACTTTTGTCAATTCCTCAGCACAACACTGTTGCTTACGAGCACTCGTTTAGGTTAAGGGCAATACGTTTGTGGAATGCACTTCCTTGCGCTATTAGGGATTGCACATCCTTGTTCTCTTTTAAGAAAAAGTTGAAACAGCATCTCCTCTCTTCCGCATAGTGGGTATCTTATAGTATGTATGTGTATCTATGTATTTATTGTATTCTATTAATTTATTTTATAGTATGTGTAGGATGTATTGTGATTTATCTGATAGTATATTGACTTTATTTCTTTCTTTTAAATCTTAATTGTACACTACGACTACCTCTCTATAAATATTTTTTCCTTTCCTCACAGGTTAGCTGTAAGAAATTTCTTTTTAGAAATAAGCTCACCTTTGCATATTGTTCGTTGTATTTTTTCCATTGTGTTTTCTGTGCAATAAAGAATTATTGTTATTGTTGTTGTTAATTTTATTATTAGAAACTTAGTTTTCATATTGTAAACTTTATAGCATTAAAACTTTTTTGAATACACTTTTTTTCCAAAATGCAAGACTTTTATCCATTAATTCACTGCAAAATTGCATATCGTAATCCACGACATAGATATCCACATTGTTAGATGTTTCAAAATCCTCATGAGCAATACAAAACAACCCCTTTTTCTTTTCTGCAAATAACATTTGGAGGTGAATTTGCGCCTTATACTTGTTTGTGATCTGTCCATCTTGTAGATAGTTTTTAATGTTTTTTTTGCTGAATGGGCATTTTATTTCTACAACGAATTCTTCTGAAATTCCGTCCGGTGATGCACCAAAAATGGGAAAATCCTTATTGAGGAGTAGCCCACTTTCTTTAATTGAAAGATTTTGTTTCGCAGCGACTACTTGTCGAACTTTTGGCTCCAAAGTTTTTCCTGAAAAGACGAACAAAACATTAATATTTAACATAATAGAAAGGTGCAAACGGCTTAATAGTTTCTAAAGTATAAAATTTAATGAAAAATAAATACATAAGTACCTCTAATAATAGCTTTCGTATCTTTAAAAGAATATGCTCCTAACACATGCTCCACTAACACTCCATTATCTTTGCCACATCGTGCGATTTCGTGCAGCTTTGAGGCAGTAATGCGGCCGTATCGCAGTTTAAACCACATTTTAGATTCAGATTGGTTCATCGTATCTTGTGAAACTATTTTTATATCAATGTTCTGCATATGGTCCTTGCAAAATTGTATGAAACCGTCCGCATTCGGTTCCTGAACCTGGCGTTTGTAATGACATGCCATCGAATGGATGGACAGGGTTGGCCCATCATTAGGTTTATTGTACAGCATTAGCATTGAATTTAGATTAAATTTGTTTGAGTTTTCGATTACTTCTTTAAAAAAAGACCCATCACTAGGAGGCAAATTTGCCTGCGGTGTTTTAGTTTTTTTCGAAGTTGCCGTAGGCGCAACCAAATCGGCTGTTTTAATGAATTTTAGATCACTCTCCACACGCGAAAGCTTGACTTTTGCCCAGTAACACTTCACGGCTGTGCAGGGAGGTTCTTCATAACGCCTATTTAGCCACATAACTAACGCAATGGCGTGTTTGCAACCTCCCTCGCTGGCTGCACAGTCTTCGCAACGTACACTTTCAATTTGTTGCGTGTCTTCGTTGCAAACGAATGTGCAGCTATACGGCTTACTCCTAACTTTATGCTCCGGAGTGATTCTGGCTTTGACTATACACAATTTATCTTCCCTTTTCACCTGCACATAGCCTATCGCGTCATCGCCGTAGCTTTCTCGGGCAGATCTGCAAAGGGTTGAATTAAGGTCATTAAAGTACTTCATTTTATATTTTACGACGTGTAATAGAATTTACGATATTTATAATATAGGTCCCGGAAAAATACTATACGACGGTAAAAACCGTCCTTAAATCCGTTGCGTTTCTTGGCTTAGAAGAAGTTAGCGGTTTAACATTTCAAAAACTAACAGGCAGATGTGTTGTGATGTGTTGTGTTGTGATGTGCAAATGTGTTGAATCATTATTGTACGAGAACATAAACAGTTATTATAATAGATAATATTATCCTTAAAGTATCGATATCGATATTCTTGTTTGATCAAGTTCTACAACCGTATCACTACTTAGTAAACAGATTAGTAAAACAATAAAAGTATCGAAATCGACAAGCTCTCAAGGTCGTGTACACTTTCTCGCGCTACGCGGTGTTGGGTAGAACAAGGGAGATAAATACCTATCATCTAGGAGCGAGGTCCTCGGTTTGTATGATAGTAAAACATGGATGCTAAGGTACCTAGTTCAAACATAGGTACTGCAATCACGATCTCGCAGGCAAAGCGCTCAGTGTGAGAATATAAGTCACCGGCTGTTAAAATACCTACAACCTACAAGCGCGCCCGGGCGAAGGGAAAACTTATTAATGCGTTTATATCAACTTCTGTTACGAGGTCTTATTTTTATATTAGGTATACTACTATCTACTAAACTAATTGCAAAATAGATTGTACTGAATTAAGTAATAAAAACGATTAAAACAACCTCGAACCGAGGAGAGGTTACTACGTTTGTGTATGTGTCGTGTATAAGTACCTACTTACTGTAATATGTGTACGATAACATGTTAGTTGGTGTTCTTATTGTATTGTGTGTACCTAGCTAAGCTACCAGTACCACATATTGTCACTTAGTACATACCTTGAAAGCTTGACGCCTCTGATCTCTGCACTTGTAAACAAAGGATTATTGGATAAAAAATCAAACACCATTGACATGTCGATTTTAGGTAAATTATCCGACTGTCCACGACTAAATCCACTCTCCATCGTCAAAAACCTAAAACTCGTATTATCTACTGAGAGCACGGAACACAAGTGCCTCGTTTGAGATTGCGGGTCAAAGTGCATTTGTGTGCATAATATCCATTTCATACGCCGCGGCCGGACACCCGCGCGCGCCGCGCGTCGCGCCGCTGACCTCGAGAGCGGTGACGTCACACACGGAACATGCGGCGCGGATTTTTGATTTTGTATGCGTTAAATTAAAAAAATCATAACTTCGTCATTTTTCAAGATATTGAAAAAAATCTTTCAGCATATTTAATGTAATGCTATAATCTTATAATTAAAATTATAAAATTTAGTTTTTGTGCTCTGGGACACTTCCTTATTGGTATCGCTCCACCACTTCCCGACAAATGCTGATCCAGTCCATGATTGTTCTGCAGGGCAAACACTGATCATCAATGATCGTGAAGTCCTCCCACATTACTTGCATGTAGTCAAACTTAAGAGCGAACAATACGTGAGATAGATTCATTAATAGCTTGAGATTTTCAAACCAAGTCACTTTCGCTCTCTATGCCGATCTCGCCCTTATAGCATCCTTTGATATAAACAAAGGAGCCGATGGTTCTGTTTGTATGGTACGCAACTGGCATCGCCTCACGGCGAATAAGACAAATTTAATCTTCTTAATGCGACCTTGATCTTCCACAAATGCCACGCATTACTGCCGCATACCCAATTCCTTACTGAGCTTGATGATATTCCACATTTGAGCCATTTCATTTATACCTATACAAGTTTCGTTTGCGGTTGAAGCCGAAAAACGGATGATCCATTCGTCTAAAACTCTCGAAAATTAACGAGTAATCCACAAAATCCACTATAAATTACAAAACAATGTTGTTTAGGCTAACATCTACTAGCTTTTTCAAGATCGTCTAATTTGATATAACAGACGCGCAAAAAACTATTTGCTGCTGTCAAAAAGAGTTTCATAGTACGAAAAGTTTATACAAAAAAAAAGCCGAACGGTTTTTGAGCGGAATCTTAAACAATCATTGTGCAGGCCTGCTAATTGTTGCTCATAGTACAAAAAAGAAAGAGTTGGTATTAGGCCTTCTGAAAGCTGCGACAGTCGGTGTTGATTCGATAGGCAGGCGGCAGGACTGTCATTTATGGGTCTGTCTGACTTTTTTTCTAATCTGTTGTCGTGTCGACGTCATCGTCATGTCTAGAAAGGAAAGAAAGAAATGTCATTCAGATTCTCCTGTGGTTACTCGGATCGTTGTTCTCCTGTTCTCCTCTGTTTTGTGATTATTACCACGACCCGGCTATTCTTTCGGACTTTTGTGGCTTTTTTCCTCGACTGACCTTAGCGTGCACCCTGGAAATTTGTACCATTACGATTGACCCCTGCCTGTGTATTGGACTTCGAATTCTCCATGAGTTTTCCGTCAGTGAGTTACTCGAGCAGAAATTATGGCTGACTCGAGTAGGAACTCGAGTTGACTCGACTTGGTTTCATTATAGGTAAACAGGGTAAACAAACTCATTCATGAGAGATTGAGACTGACTAAAATGTTATTTACGAGTAACTAGTACTTGAGCTTACAAACTCTGGTAGAAAGTCGAATATTTAAGTTGAGTTAAATAAGTTTTCTCTCATTTTTTTGTGTAAATGTATTGAAATATAAACACAATCATAACCGTAATAAATTATAATATATCATTTCAAGATCAAGTAAAACATCATTGTAAAAGATATTGACACAGAATAGTACATTTCATATTTCAAATTCTTGCCAACCAGTATATGACACATTAGTAACTATGAAGGTTTTAACAACGCCCCTTACTTGAGCAAACTAAGTAACATTAAGTACTAGCATACCTAATGCGAGAGTACAATACTAAAATTGAGCAACAAATAAATTAAATTAAATTAAACCTAAGCTCTTAACTAAATAGTTGTGTTTTATGATCAACACATTCTCGAATGAAGTGATTGTGCACGTCTATGTGTTTAGTCCTACGAAAACTCTCATTCTCTACCATTTTTAACGTACTACGATTATCATTGTAAATGGTGATGACCTTTGATCCTAGCAATTCTCTATAGTTGAGCTCCTGTAAAAAGTTGCAAACAAATTTCGCCTCTTTTACAGCATTGCCAAGGGCATAATATTCAGCTTCTGTACTAGAACAAACTACGGTTTTCTGCTTGTGACTATGCCAGTTTATAATGCAGCCTCCTAGCCTACTTACAAAACCTGAATAAGTTTTTCTATCGTTGGTATCCCCCGCCCAATCTGTGTCGGATGAAATAATAACTTCATTACTTCCTCTTTCAAAGTTGAGTCCATTGTCAGTTGTATCCGAAAGATACAGTAAGTAGTAAGTAAGTAAGTAGTACACGCTTTTCCGCAATCCAGTGGGACTCATTATGACATGTGTTATAATGGCTCAGCTTACTGCACGCAAATGCAATATCTGGACGAGTGCAAACAGCCAGATACATTACTACCTATGAGTTCCTGATACGGAACCCTTGGATCAACAGTATCTGCTTTTGGAAGATTAAGATTAGCTTCCATTGGAGTCGCTATGCTATGAAATTCAACCATCGCAAATTTATTCAAAAGATTTTTCAAGTATTTAGACTGACTTAACTTCAAGGTGCCTTTCTCTCGGTTCCTCTCCACCTTCATGCCTGAGGCTTGTGTCACAGGTCACAGTAGTTTAATTTTAAAGTTAGAGCTGAGCAATTTGTATAATGATTTCTTTTCATTTTCATTGGAACTAAATGTGAAGAAGTCATCCACATATAAGGCTATTATTACCTTGTTTTTGAAGTAAACACATTTCTCAGTTTTTGGTTGTGTGGAGCTATTGCTAACTAGAACTTTATTAACTTTTTCATTCCAAGCTCTACTTGCTTGTTTGAGTCCATATAAACTCTTTTTAACACTTTCGCGGTTACTTCGGCACCCTACTTTGACACTTTTGTATGTATGGGATTTTTCAGGATTAAATAGCATCTGTGTCCTATTGCAGTGTTAGGAGCGCACTGAATTTTGTCAGCAGACGCTCTTGCATTCAAATGCTATAGCAGTTGCGTCCTATTGCGGTACTAATTGATAGCTAATGTTTGATGGGGATGCTACGGCATGCGAATGCTATGGCATTGGCGTCCTATAGCAGTATTAATTGATAACTGAAGTGTGACGGGGATGCTATGGCAGTCACGTCCTATTGCACTAATTATGCTGACCAAAAAATGACAGAGGATGCTATGAGATTCAATTGCTACAACTGATAAAACATCCTAAATTTTGACAGCAATCCGTTATGCTAACTAAAGATGAGTTAATAAACTAATTTATATGTATCTAATAATATAAACAATATAATGCATCTACATTATTTATTAAATCACTTAAGACATAAGACATAGACATTATTTATTGGTAAACAATAATTACAAGTCATTAACATAAAATAAATAATTAGGAATAAATATTACAGTCGTCACACTATCATAAGATAAGATTCATGTATAATTCAATATTATTTTAATTATATAAATTTTTACATATTCAATTAATTATTAAATTGAATATTGGAACAATTTTGCTGGTCAATATTCTATACTTATGTATGGGCCCTGTCCTTTATGAATTCCTCATAGGTATAAAACGACTTCTCGACGAGCCATTTTTAGGGTTCCGTACCCGAAGGGTTCCTAACGGGACCCTATTACTACGACTTCGCTGTCCGTCCGTCCGTCCGTCCGTCCGTCTGTCACCAGGCTGTATCTCAAGAACCTAGCTAGCTAGAGAGTTGAAATTTTCACAGATTATGTATTTCTGTTGCCGCTATAACAAAAAATACTAAAAAACAGGATAAAATAAATATTTAAGGGGGCTCCCATACAACAATTATTTCAATACCACATACAAACTTATGGATGCACCTGGTTACGTAAATGGAGTGTGAAAGTAACCGCACCAATAACTTTGTAAACAATATTTTGCTGTGTAAAATCCAGACTATTCACTCCACACCATCGCTTCCATTGAACAGTGGTACGGAACCCTTCGTGCGCGATTTAGACTCGCACTTGACCATTTATTTTTTTATTTTTATTTGAAATTTGGCAAGCTCGGAGCATTAGTGATCTCTCTCTCTGTCTTAGATGTTTTTGCTAGCCTTCTCGGAACGCCGGATAGTTTATTAGAACCTCTAGTAGTGCGATTATTTTTGTCTCCTCTTTTTGGTAATCTGTCGTAATTTATTCTAACATGTGTGGCGACTTGGAGAATTAGCAGGGACGGTAATGTTAAAATCCCGAGCGTTACAAATTGGGGCCTGGCGGACATATCCTGGGCCACGCGCGCTATCAATCGCACGGCTCGCTTTTGAAGTCTGAAGACGCGTTCCAGTCGGCTGCGCGTCCCCAGAACTCGATACCGTATTGTAATAGCGACTGGACAGTAGCGAAGTAGCAGGTTTGGACTGCTTCCTGAGGTAACGTTGACGATAATCTACTGAGGGCGAAACATGCGCTTCCCAACTTCCCACACAGTTTCTGGATGTGATGCTCCCAAGTCATTGACTGGTCTATGATAAAGCCAAGAAAGGGAGCAGTAGTGACTTGTTCTATTTGCGTTTCCTTGACGCGTACAAGCAGTGTGCGCCTCTTGTGTCCAGAGAGGTCGAATTGTATCATTTGAGTTTTAGTTACGTTGAGCGCTAGGCCGTTACAATTGGTTGTTTCTTTATTTTATGTAATTTCAAGTGTGTCAATGGTTTTGCCTGTAACTACCGCTGCTACGTCATCTGCAAAAATGAATAGATCGCCATCGGTGGTCACTTTTTGACGCGTTTTTTAATTATGTCGTAAACTTCATTGGGAGCGAAGTTAGTGAACATCAATGAGCGGTCGGGCGGGCGGCTTCCGCACGGCGAGTAGTGTTGCACGTGCGCGCTCCACGTTAGCCAGCGGCGCTCCGCACAGGGCGGCCGCCGTTGCGAATTGCACATTGAAGTGATTCACCAGGTCTTGTTTGCTATCAAAATTGTCTCCACTTGGCATTTTTACTGTCTAGGTGTAATCAGATTGAGTTCTCTTTTTTCCAGATTATGTACTGAGAATACGCCACATTGTTGTTACCTTATTTTCGTTATTATTCATCATGTCAGTGTAATATTGAGTTTTTAGCGATTTCAGCTTTATATCGTATCGCATTTGTAAATAGTTAATTTTATTTTGGATGTCAATATTATTAGGGAATTTATTATTTATGTCAAATATTAATGATTTCATGTCGTATATTTCTTTTGTTACCCATCTATTTTTATATGTCGCATTAGGTTTTATTTTATACGGGAAGCATATTTCCAATTTGTTTACTATAATATTGATAAGTGATTCGGCGAGTTCGTCCGCGTTCATCTTACAGTCGCATATCTGGGACCAGTCTACGCTGTCAAGCGCAGCCTGGAAGGAGGCGCTTGTTAAGGTTGAGCAACCCTTACAATTATCATTCGTCAGCACTAAGTCATCATCCTAAAATGTAGAACGTACGTCATAATCTAAATTGTCAACGCTTCACTATTTTAGATATAAATATCATTGTATTTTAGATTTAATTATTATTGTCTTAATAAACCTAGTGGAAACTCTGTCCGTTTAAATAAATTATTTTTATTAATTCCTCCGCCACACCCAACTTAATTGGCGCAGCCGGTAGGATTTCAACAGTTGAATCCATATTCGTCGTCCGTTTCTACGGTTAAGTTGAATCTACCGAACAAATAAATATATTAAGAAGAGGCGAACGTAGTTCCTGAGGAGTCAAGCGGCGACGTCACAGGAACGAGACCAGGACCAGGACCAGGACCAAACATCGGACCAGGACCAGGCCAGGAGAGGATCAGGACCAGAGGACACTTCGGCAAACAAGCAATATTCCGAAAGGACATGGGAGCGACGGGATTGTGAGTACACCTTTTCACCATTCCTTATCTTTCCGTATTTCCTTCCGTTCATAATATCTATACGTGTTGTTAGGAATTAGAAAACGTCATAACAAAGTCGTGTAGGTAGGCTGTTATTTGGGAATTTACATTTTCTTGAATAACAATTTAGATAGTGTTAGTAGTCAATTTTAGAAGTCTTTAGTTTTGATAGGTTTTTTTTTCTCATAGTTCAAGATGGATAATATTGTGAGAGTACCCATGGTCAAGATCATTCCAGTGTTCGATGGGGACTCCAGATTATTACCACTGTTTGTTAAGAAATGCGATTACATCCTAAACACTTTCCAAGGGGGAAATTTGCAAAACGAGTACTTGTTCCATGTTATAACTAGTAGTCTTACGGGGGAAGCAGCTAAACTAGTTGGGGAACGAGAAAGCATTAATACATGGGATGAGTTAAATCATTTATTGGGCCAAAACTTCGGCGATCCAAGGTCCGAAGAGTGTTTCGCCATGGAACTGGAAGCATTAAAACGAAATAGAAACGAAGGCTATTGCGATCTTTGTCACAGAATCCAACATTTGAGAAGTATATTATTCGCGAAAATTAATGAAACCATCAGTGACGTGAATTTACGTCAAGCTAAACACCACATTTACGATAATATGTCGCTGAATGTTTTTCTTTTCAATTTGCCGGCTTACTTAGTTAGGCTAGTACGCTTGCGAAATTTTACTACCCTGGAGGATGCTTTGAAAGTGGTATTGGAGGAACAAAACTTCCAAACAGTTTACGATGCAAAGAACGGTCCGCGATTCAATCCAAAAAGGAATGGACCCAATAACAGTTCAAGCAGCAATCAATCAGTAAGGCCAAATCAATCCGCTCAATATAACCCTCCACGGTACGACAACTCACAACGAGTACCAGGTGCATATGCACCTAATAATGCATCTACTCACATGCATTTTATTATCTTGTTATCACTTCTAATTAAATTCAAGTTATATACAAAATGTATAAGCCGAAATTCTCCGAAACCGTCTTCAACGTCTTCAGATAATTTCTCTCTTAAGGGGGGAGGTGTTAAGGTTGAGCAACCTTTACAATTATCATTCGTCAGCACTAAGTCATCATCCTAAAATGTAGAACGTACGTCATAATTAAAATTGTCGACGCTTCACTATTTGAGATATAAATATCATTGTATTTTAGATTTAATTATTATTGTCTTAATAAACCTAGTGGAAACTCTGTCCGTTTAAATAAATTATTTTTATTAATTTCTCCGCCACACCGAACTTAATTCGCGCGTGGCGCGGGTGTAGTCTCGCAAGCGGCGAACGCGCGGGGGCGGCGCGTGCACGCTGCAGGTGAGCGCAGCGCGCACGGCGTGGTGGTCGCTCAGGTTAGTCACTACGGGAGTGACCGCGATGGTGTCGGGGGCGGTGTTGCAGTATAGATGGTCCAAGCTGGTTGCGCTAGTCAAAATAACTCGGGTCGGGAAGTCAACTTCATTTCGGATGTTGTGTGCCGATAGGATCTCGTTTAGTCGCTTATGCTCCGAGCTTGATGTCATTGTATCTATGTTGATATCGCCTAATCCTGTCGAGAAGCTGGTCTAAAATTTCTAAAAATGTTAATGCGCACACTTAAGTTTGTTCTATAAATACAAACAATCAAAGTCCTAAAGTCTATGAGTTCTATAGCTGAGACTTCGCAGTATTGTTCTACTGATAAGTTACATATTTGTAGTGCTCAGTTGCTTTAATGCCATTGCCACCGTGCTGTATTATTTTGCGACAATAACTAGACAGCAGAGAGAATCCGTTTATATAAATACAATTAATTTGATCGGCAGTCAGCCAGTGTTTGGTAATTGCTAATATGTCACAATTTAATTCTTGTTGTGTTGCTACTTCGATGTGTTTTGTCCTGATTCAGTGACCTAATATTTTGTTGCACTATAATTAGTTGTTTAGTACGATTCACTTGTTGACTCGGCGCGAGCGGCGGCGGAAGCTTCAGGGGTCTGAGGCAGCGCGGGGGTTGTCGCGGCGGCAGAATTGTCTCGGGCCGCACGGCCCGAGACAATTCTGCCGCAATTCACGGCCAAGGGACAAGCATGGCCACTGGATGGATTCTTCCTCTGCATGAAGGCTACTAAGGATTCTTCGGTGGTCTCAGGTTTGAAGAAACAGGCATGTATTTTTTTTCACTCTTTCTAGTGTCCAGAGCTCCTGTTACTCGGAAAACATTCATTGTGTTACGACGCTTTTGTTTACGTGAGCAACTTACATTAAATGAACTAAAAACTACTGTGATTTTACATTACGAATTAGGTTCTCTGTGCATTTTCTTTATGCCACGTTTTAAAGCATCCTGGACAGAGGGCTGGATTTTCCAGACATCCTTTGCATCGATAGCTCGTTTGTTTTATTATTTTATTTTTAGTGCAAACTCGACACTTAAGGAACAACTTGTTCCGTTTCGTAGTGGCTGTTTTTTGTATAGGCTCAGGCCAATGTCCAAACTGTTCAGTTGCTTCGTTTTCTTCAGGTTCTTGACGAGGCTGAACCGCCCTTTTACTGCAAGCACCTTGACTGCTACCTTTTTGGATGTTAATTCTCATCTCGGTCAGCGTTTGTTCATTAACCTGTAGGTATGATTTTATTATGCTTTCTCTAAAATTCAGCAAAGTAGATGTGGAATCACAGTTCTTCTTGTAGAGGTAAAAAGCGTTGCACAAGATCATATCCAGTAGGTGAAAAGACACCTTTTTATACCAAACGTATAGACTTCTTTGGCGTTGAGTAATACGTTATCATTTGGTCTGATTTGTCTATGCCCGACATGTACTTACTTGTTATATTCCACCACTTCGATAGGCTTTGTGTATACCCTTCTATACCTATTTCTGGATAAAATCAGACGTGGATGATGTTTGGTGGTTATCATGTATACGTATCTCGGCTCGGCTAATAAGAATAGGGTTACCATATCTTAGGATTTGTCCTGAGATTTCAGGATTTTTCGACTCTTCTCAGGCTTCCGGCCGGATTTAGAAAAGCTAAAAGAAAAAGAAATTTAGTGATAGCTCAGGATTTTCAATAAAACACAGGTTACATTTTAAAGATCTCTCTTATTAAACTACTAAAAATAATTTTCTTTTGGTAACGATTGAACAGTGCAAATCAATACTTATTTATCAAAGTAATACAAACTAAAACCAATCTTCTTTTAGTAACAGTTAAAATCAATACTTATGTATTAATTTAAAACAAACTTAAAATAATCTTCTTTTGGTAACAATTGCAGTTAAAATCAATACTTATTTATCGAAGTAAAACGAACTAAAAATAATCTTTCTTTGGTAACAATTGCAGTTAAAATAAATACTTATTTATCAAAGTGAAACAAACTAAAAATAATCTACTTTTGGTGACAATTGCAGTTGCAGTTAAAGTCAATCCTTATTTATCAAAGTAAAACAAACTAAAAATAATCATCTTCTGGTAACAATTGTAGGTATAATCAATACTTATTTATCCAAATAGGTACTGTTCAGGCTTCTCGGCACCTAATGACCTCGTAGGGGCCCATCAGCTACGAGGTAGCGTAACGATCAGTTGCCAAGAAGTGTGAACGTCGGCGATTCACCGAGCTGAAGTAATTGGGGTCGATCTAACCTGGTCTTTGCTTCGGTCCCGTCAACCTCCTGTCTCTCTGCAAGCCCCGGGTGCACCCTAGGCTCTTCTTGGTAGACAGGTTCTTCAGCCAACCAGGTATGACTGGCGAGCCAGCTTCAAAGAGCACAGTGTTCCAACACAGGTTATGTTACGTGGTAAAAACCAATCGGCCACGAAAATGCGAACTTTATCTGGTTCGGGGAACCACAACACACTCAGCTATATTGACAATCCTGAGGGAACCCCGAATACATTCCAGATGGCCTGCGATTTAATTTCAATACCCTAACCAAAACGCGTTTACATTGCGAGCGCTTTCGTCTGTCAGTTGTCAAAAAACTGCTAGGTTGGCAGCTAACGTCAAATTCAAAATGGCCGTTCAGAAACCATCGATCGAATATCGATTTGGAATCGAACAATCACCCGCCCGGACAGGCACCCACCTGTCCCCTAATCTACGGGCAGCCGAGACAACGTTGCTACCGCTCGTTTTAGAACCGAGCCTCCTACTAGAACCTCTGCAGACCGGGGGGTCCCGTCCTTGCCAGGGAACAAGTGAACAATGCGCCCCCTGCGCCAACGTAGTGGCGGTAGGTTAGCATCCTTAACCAGAACGAGGTCACCAACACTAGGGGGGCTAGTTTTGTCAGTCCACTTAAGGCGCTGTTGTAAGATATGCAGATACTCGAGCGACCAACGCTTCCAGAAATTCTGAGTAAACTGCTGCAACATCTGATACCTTGACAACCGATACAATTTCACTCCCTCGAAGGGGTGCTCGGGCAACGCGTTAAGTGGCTGTCCTATCAAGAAATGGCCTGGGGTCAGAGCCTCCAGGTCATTTGGATCCGAGCTGAGCGGACACAACGGTCGCGAATTGAGAACGGCCTCGATCTTACAAAACAATGTCGCGAGCTCCTCAAAAGTCAGCGCGGTCTGACCTACTATACGCCCCAAGTGCGTCTTAGCTGACTTAACTACGGCCTCAAAAATCCCACCCCAGTGGGGGCAAATCGGTGGGCTGAAGGTCCACTGTATACCCCGACGGGAGAGGACCGTTCCAATATCCACTTTATTTACATTCAAAAAGTTGACTATCTCTCGTAAGTATCGTTCCGCACCTATGTAGTTAGTGCCGTTATCAGAGCGGATCAAAGTTGGAAGTCCCCTTCGAGAAACAAACCTATCCAAACAAGCAATGAAAGCCTCTGTCGAGAGATCAGCAACGAGCTCGAGATGTACCGCCTTGGTGGATAAACAAACAAACACACATAGGTACGCCTTGTATTGCTTAGCGGTACGCAATCGTGAACTCTTCACCATAAACGGTCCTGCAAAATCCGTACCAACACCTGAAAACGGTCTGACCTCATTCACACGATCAGGGGGCAAGTCCCCCATGAGAGGTTGCATCGTGGCTGCCTTAAGTCGATAACAAGGCATGCACCGAAACACGATGTTCCGTATGACACGGCGGGCAGATAAGATCCAAAACTCCCGCTGGAGCGTGGCCAACAACGCGTTACATCCGGCATGCGCGTTTTTAATATGACGATCAGTCACCAGCAATTCAACTAACTGTCCCCCCTTGGGGAGCAGAAGTGGGTGACGAGCCGAATACGACAGATTCGCATTGCGCAATCTTCCTCCTACCCGAAGTTACCCGGTCGAATCAACAAAGGGGTTGAGACGCGCGACGGCTCCCTTCAATTTCGAACGTCCACTTCGTATAATCTCCAATTCTGCCCCAAACTTCGAGGACTGTACCAACCGGACCAAATTCAATAGCGACTCGTTTCGCTCTGCCGGAGTCAGAATAGGGTTCAACGTTCGCTGATCGCGAGGAGTACGACAATTTCGAGCGAATCTCCTAATCCAAGTGGACACGTTTATCAACTTGTCAAGTGAGCTATACCGGTCCAGCAGAAACCCGGCGTCAGGGTCCTCAGCCTTCTGGGTAACATGCACGGCCGCTCTGGGGCCATGATCCGAGGATACTACTACATGGCTGTGAGTAGGGTAACATTGGGGGTTCTGCATCACAAATTCGCGCCGCTCGCTTCGCTCGCTCCGCTCGGTTTGTGCTGCAAAACCCCGCAATGTTATCCTACCCTGCAGGTTTTAAACGGCAACCTGTTTATTCTGAAGTGTGTCTGATTCGTACTGCAGCTCTTTTCAATTGCTTATGTTGACTGATGACGATCTGAGCTACAGAATCTTACTGTTTTTTTTTATCTGATAGGACGGGTACGCCGCCTACGCTATGCGTATATATTTCTTATAAATTACAAAAGGAAATAAGGTATTTGAAAAATAAAAAAAAGATATTTCAACGATGGTTTATATTATTTTTAAAAAAGTACACCATTTTTTTAAACATGTAACATTTTTTAGTGCACAAAATGAAGGATGATACATACAATTTAAAATATCATTACAAAATCTATATTCTTTATGCAAACTTAACAAACTAGGACATTTAACGTATTCTAAATTTATAACATCATCATGATTAAATATATTCTTAATCCAAGTCGCTTTTTCTACCCCTTTACAATAAATTGTTTTGTCAACCAAGAATGGCTGCGTGTTCATTAAAAAATTGTCATAGGTAATGAAGCCATCATTCCAGAAAATTTTTCTATTTCGTTCTATCCATCTGATTTGCATCTTTTCTGTGTATGTAAGGTGGTGAAATGAAAAAGGTGGAAGAATTAATAAAACTTGAACTTGATCACCACAAATGATAGCAATTTCTTTAATAATAAATTCATTATTTTCTCTTCTGAATCCTTGTACATCTACAATAGCTGATGATTTCATGATATTTTTCGTACTATATTACTTAAAGGTCTGTACTCTACCAGATGATCGTTTATTATTAAGCAATATGCGCTTGTGTTATCCGGAATATCCTTTTCACATTCAATTTCTAAACGTACATCAACAGGTCCTGTTTTTAAATTTTCGTTTTGCCGTGAACAATCAATTACATACAACGGAGCTTTAGTTTTAAATGTTAGGTGATCAATCAACGGGTCTACAGGAAGATTATAGAACGACTGACGAAATCTAGCATACATATCGTATAATATATTGTACTTGTTTTCATCAAATTTCAAATTAAGAGCATCGTATGGATAATAGTAAGAATTTAAGAATAAAGTAACATTTTTCAAATTACAATGATCGAAAATGGCACTGTCTTTAACATTATTATTTTTTCTATTTGTTTGTAATCCAAATATAACATAACGTGGTTTCTCTAATTGTGAAGTTGTTTTAACAGACCATGTATGCTTGGTAGATTTAGGTAATAATGGATATTCATATAGATCCCAATTTCTGTATGCGATTTGTATAGGTTTGTCTTTCTCTAAGTGTTTTATTAAAGTAAGCTTTTGCTGGTCAGATACCTTGATATGAGGCATACGCCATTGCACTTTTTGTAAACTTACTGTAACAGAGTCATCTTTGTCAGTAACTACACTATTTAAACTTGTACTAGTTCTATTGAGAATTAGTTCATGTTTACAATTTATTATTATTTTTCTATAATCTTCTGCAAAGCCTAATAATTTATTTAATGGTAGTAAGACGTAAAAACTATCATCTTGATCATGAAATCCGTCTATGTTCCAACCCCATATAGCTGCTACTTTATTTTCTCCACTACTCATAGATACTAAAGATTTCATAGTTGTTGTTATTCCAACATTTCGTACACGATCTATTTCTACACCATTCATTTCATATCTAATGTCTTGAAATAGAAAGGAAATTGCATTATTAGTTAGATTAACTTTTTTTTTTTTGATAACTCCAGCCAGATCTCGAGCCTGCACACAAAATTTTCCCTCGATGTATATCGCACTTGATGATGGTAGTAAGTAGATATCTTGCTGATGAATTGGTATTCTTATTTCATCATTTTCATTAAAGCTATTATTGTAGGGATTGTAGGTATGCGTTTCATAACTTTCGATAGAATTATCGAACTGCGGATAATCTGATATTTTTAGAATACTCATATTTTAAACCCCAAAGTTTGAAGAAATTCCTTATTACTTTTTGTAATTATTTTTAACTTTTTACGTGTGGTTTGTTTCACGTTGCTCTTGATAATGGCTTTAGATTTATTATTTTTGTTTATTTTATAGACATCATGATTATCATTGAAGACTATCATTTCTTTTCCTTAGATGAAGACGCAGTTGAATTTTTTCGTTGTTAAAATTAATTAGGTTTCCCTCTAAATCCAAAATTTTTAATGTTACTGATGAAATGTATTTATTTTTTATTGGGAAATAAATAACGTTTTTTGGTACTTCAATAACTTGATATCCTGATGGAATATTAAGCACAAATTCATGTATTATATGTGTAGGTGAACCATTTGTAAAAGAGCCCTGTATTAGATCACATTCGACTCGTATCACAGACGCTGGTATAATGTTCACTGGATGAGTTGAATCATGCCATTTATTCGCTTCCAAAATCGTACTCGAGAATCCAAGCATTGCACCGATACTATTTTTCACGCGAAAATCAATTGGTTTAGTGCAAAATAAAGAACATTTTAAAGTATTGTTATTTGGATGAATCATAATGTTACAATTCTCCATTTTCGATTTTATATATTCATTTAAAGCAGATAAATCATAAATGCCATTTGGAATTTTTATCACATCATTATTCCCATATGCAAATACGTTATTGCTTTCATGTATGTTAGGAATTGAATTGAATGTGGAAAAAAATAATAAACCACACTCATAATTACCATCTAAACTCAAAGGAGATGTAAATTCAGATTGGAGAATAGATTTATTACCAACGATTGTTAGAGTCACAGACATTGCAACAACTGAACTCAAACGTAAAGTACTCAGTATTTATTTAGATCCCAAAAGGCATTTAAAAACTTTAAACATAAATGACCACATTTGTATGTGTTACGTTTCTGATCGTTATCATAATTATAAAATATATTTGGTCCTATGTATTTGATTAATTCTTCTGGTGGCTTTAAATTACCATAACTATCATAATACTCTACATAATTATCTAATTTTGCATAGGCTACCCAATGAGTTCCAGCATTCTCAGAATTGTCAAGATTCATAATAGCACATTCCTTTTTTAATGGATGCTGAGGTAAATCATCCCTCATAAACACTCCTCTGAAAAATGGAATGTTTTGACCATATTTAAGTAAATCTATATTAGTAAGCGCTCTCTTGGGTAGCCTATGATTTAGTTTTTTTTATTATTTACATAAATTCCCAAACCATCACCACGCTCTTTGAGACATAATCCTTTTCCTATACACAGTGTTTCCATTTTCTTGTTATGTCGTTTTAATTCTTTCAAGCGTTCCTTAGCGCATTTAATAGCATTAACTGCTTTAGCAATGCCAGCTGCCCCTCCAGCCAAACCACCAGCAGCAGACAGTCCAGCAAATATCGGTATCAATGGCAAGAATCCTCCAACTTTTGGGATAGGTATCACACGCGGGGTAATCACAGACTCATCTGAATCTGAACCCAATTCTTTAACAACAGCCATGGCGAGTTCGATAGCTGCCTTTTTGCATTGAGGTTTAAATTTTTTTATATGCTTTTTTGTAATTGAAACTATATTTTTAAAAGTTTTTTTCATTCCAGTGCCTTTTTTGATATTATTTTTGTCATTTTTATTAATACATTTTTTTTGATTTGTTTTTGATTTTTGCATCACCATTGTAATCTAAACGAATTGTAAAATACTATTTATAAAAATTGTATGAAAAGATGTTTCTTTTCGAAGAGGTATTATCAGAATGAGAATGTAACTTGTATATTTTGCTTATAAAACTTTTGATTTATCTATCCAACAGTTTTCATTAGAAGGCAAACCTAACCATTTTACGAATAGCTTATTTCCATTCTTTTTTATGACTTTTTCAACAAGATAAATATCAGGATGTCTAGTTTTTTGTAATTCTTGAATATAGAACGATCCTAATATAGGATTTTTTTTAGCATCTTCTAGGAGATAAGTGACAGGGTCTGTGTTCTGGATTTTTATAATTTTAAATATTTCTGTCGACCAATTTGGTGTATACCCTTTTTCAAAAGTTCCTTTATACTTACTTATACGCACATAATCTCCAAACTTAAGTATAGTTTTATTTTGTATGAACCTTTTATCTAAACGTATATTATTTTTATATTTTTGCAATATCTGTTCTTTATGACTTGCATTTACTTGATTGGGTTTCAAACCTATTGTTCTATGCATTCTGCCATTATACATTTCTATTAATTTTGAAAGAATATCATGACTAAACCAAACATAGTTTCCTTTTAAACTAAAATATCTATACATAATACCTTTAAAGGTTCTAATAAATCTTTCTACTACAGAAGCTTTCTTAGTAGAATATGTTGAGTAATGATTTATATTATAATGATTGAACAATGTTTTAAGTTTCTTGTTGTAAAATTCAGTTCCTAAATCAGTTTGCAAATTTTTAGGAATACGATTTTTACTAAATAAATGTTGGAATGCTTTAAATGTTTGTTCCATATTCTTTTGTTTTAAAGGATATACCCAAGCATACTTTGAAAAGACATCAATAACAGCCAATATGTATTTGAAATTAGAATTTTCTCTAGAAATAGATTGCATGTCGATTAGATCAGCTTGCCATAAATCATCAATGTCTTTCATCACAACATGTCTTCTTGGAAAATTTTTTCTTGCTTGCTTATGTATTTCTTTCACTACAATTTCTTTACTCATTTTTTTTTAATTTTCTGTTTCACTGACTCTATACTTTGTTTGATACTGTTGATTTCTGATCCAATTTGTGCCAGATTTTGGTTTATTGATTTGAGTTTAATTTCTAAGCTCTCTATATTCTTATCAACATATTGTTTGTTCACACAATCTCCAGCATCTACTGGATTTACAATATTTTTAAGGAGCTTATTTAAAGATCCATCAGTCATACTACAAATCAGATAATCTGAGTGACTATCCATTTTCTGTCGTTTAAATACATGATGTCCAAACTTATCGATGTTCATCGCTAGCCCGTCAGTAATAAACTAGTTTAATGAAAAAGTTTACGCTCTATTTATTCTCTAATAATACCTGCTTCTTTTAATTCCTCTATTATAGAAATTATTTCATTATCATGATTGGTATTTCCTGCACTCTTTGAGGCAACTAAAAGTTTTAACCTATCAATAAGTTCATTAGGATTGTCCCAGTATACTAAATCAGTATTTGATTTATATTTTTTTAATATTGGTAAACTACCACCTTGTTGTACTTTTTTTGTTTCAGTTTCAAGAAATAAAGGCTTAATTATTTTTGAATATTTTATTCCTGAATTACCTTGTATTTGTCCTGATGGAATAAATCCTCTTCTATGTGCATTAGTAGCAATTAAAATATCTTTATATAGTAACCTATCTTGTTCTGTGATCAAATCTATCTTAGGTTTATTTTCAAACAACAACTCTGATAGACCTGGAGTAATGACATAGCTTTTATCTTTAATACTAAACACTGAACTATCTTCAGTTTTCTTTATTACGATGGGAACGTTTCCTATTAGTACTTTGCCTCCTTCGTTTCTTATACCATAAGTAATGTTTTTATTCCTTTCATCATGGAAAATACTATCATCTAATTCATCTTCAGTATGCATACTAGTGTCACTTGTACATGAGCTAAAGTAATCATCATTATTCTCATTGGAAGCTTCCATTTGATTGTTTTTATTCTCTTCGTTTTTATGTATCGAGACTATCGACTCTAACGGATCAGTAATGGGTTTTAATATCTTACGTTGTTTACGTTCTGAAATATCTTCTTCCTCTTTCAGTATTTTTAATTTATTTTTAATATTCCTTACTGATTTTATTATTTGTTTTTTTATATCTACATCCATTTTAAAGTACTAATAATTGTACACTTCTGTTCGTTCTTATAGCTTGCACTATAGTGGTATTTTTTTTCTAATGACAGTAATATATAATCCTTTTATTCTAATTTAATAAATATATCAAAATATTTCCTGTACCTTCCCTTATCTAGCTCACAATCTTTGTTAATTATTAAACATGCGTATTTTTCTTTCCATATATCAGTAGCCATTGATTTAAATCTATGCCAACTCATATCAGAATTGACATGCTCATCATAAATATGTTTTAAATTTACATCATCTTGTTTGAAGATAACTAATAAATTAGCATTATCTCGAATCAACTGCTTAGGTATTTTTGAGTAAGTTTGCGATAAATAAAAACAATCAATTTTTTTATGTCGACCCATGGAAAAATAATTACGTATATCACTCTGATTTTCACAGACTACATCATCAAAAATAAATATTGATTTTGTCAAAGCATCGTGGGGTGGAATAACATTTTTTTCATCTTGGAACAGGAACAATTTAATTTCTGGAATGTATCTTATCACTTCCTCTAAAAATAGATATTTTGGCTGGAAAGCTGTTTTCGAATAAAGATAAATGTTATGAAATTTTAACCCATTTTCATTTAATAACAAACTTATCATTACATTTGTTTTTCCACAATTCGATGGCCCGCATATTATGCAGCGAATGGAATTTGGTAAAAGAATGCTATGTCTAAAAGTGTTAGTATTTTTATCAACTTTTATTTCACAAATATTTAAAGAAACGGGTTGTTTGATTAACTTCATTTTAGTTTCTGATGACATAATGAGCTATTAATACATTAAATAGCATGTGTATTTATTGTTTGCATAAGAATAGATTTCATATAGTATACCAGGATCATAGCAAATGAAGATCTTTAGTCTATGCCTACCCCTCTTAGGTGAAAAGGTTCAAGCATATGTATGTATGTATGTATGTATGTATATTATTATGTTATTGAATACTTATAAAAGTTTGATTAGTTTCTGAAATTCCTAGAAAATGTATCCGTTTTAAGTTTCATCTTTACTTACGTCAGCAGATCTCCTTTTATATTAACAAAACCTAAACAACCCTCCCTTCCCCTCGCTCAGTCTATACTCATCACAAGCAGTTTATTTTATATCAGTGTATATTTAACCTAATCAGTGTGCACATCTAAGTGTCTTAGAGCTCTGAGGGATTACTTCCAGTCTCAAGGATCTAATAAACTATTCAAGCAACTTTATTATTTACAAGTGAGTACCTATTTTACATGTCTGTTTAAAAATAATATTATACTTCAAATCATTGCTGCAGTAAGTTTTAAAAAACATGTGAATGTTGTTTCAGAAATGTCGGAGAACTCTGTCTTCAACTACTACAATGTTAGCCCCCCAGCTGTGGACCCTAGTTTGATTGATGAGTTCGGTGTTGGGGGTGAAGGTCAAGATGTAAACGCTTGGCTAGATAAAGCTGAAAATAGGAGGATAGCATGGTTGGAATCCAAGAAGAAGGAAAAAACCATTGCCCCTAAAAAAAGGAAACTGAATGATGCTTCCTTTATTAAAAAAGAAAATGCTTCGGGATCATGTGTTATAAAAATTGAAATCGAGGCACTAGACGAACGAAATAAGAATAGAAATGTTGTTGTGCAATATGTGGTAAAAAATTTATATGAGGATGTACTCGAAGAGACTGAGAATTTAATTAGAAAAATTTCAAAAAAAATATGTGATAATAGTGATAATTAATATCAATAAGTAGTTTTTGTTATTTATGTTAGCTATCTCACCTTATTCTAGTATACGATGACTTCATACTATTTTATCTAATAAATATATCCCATGTAAATGTAAATGTGAATAAATTGATATTTAAAAGTTTGTGTTTAATTTATTTAATGAGATTTTAACTAGGATAGATAAAAACTTCAGTAGATAAAAATTTACAAAGTAGAGCTTGTCTCAGCTCAAATGACATGCCTCTCCACTTTAAACTCCATCTGCTTGTATGAGAAATGAGGTGGTGCGTCATTTGAGATAAGACAAGCTCTACATTGTTAAGGAACTGGAGGGTTTCAATAAATGATACAAACAATAAGGTTAAACAATATTATTTTATTGGAATAAGCGAGTAAATATCAACAGTACATGGAGCAAATTATATTAACTACAAATACATAAAACCTCATTTGGTTATTTTTACAAAGTTAAACCGCAAAATTTAACAACATTATATCTAAAGTGATGATTCCACTTTAGATATAACATGGTTAAATTTTGTTTATTTTTTTTAATTAATTTACAACAGCAGGTTATTTCTTAAAATATAGTGGAATAATGTCCCCAGGGCAATGTTTTAAAACTTCCATTTAATATCTGTCTTTTATCATCATTTGCATTTAAAACAACCTTATTTACTTTTTGTGTATAGACACAGTGATTTTTAGATCGTATAAAATACATTGAATCTTTAAATTCTATGTTTTTAAATAAAGCATCCTTATATTTATTAATATCCAATTTTTTTACAACACATTTTTTCACACCCTTGGCTTTCTTAACTGAACAGTTTTTATTTGTCTCTATACAATACAACTTGGCTCTTAAGCCCACAAATTCTGAAATAACATCCCCACTCATCTCATCTTTAAAATATCCTGGAATTTGTTTATTTAAACATGGCATATTGTACACATTGTCACACTTAAAATTACTAGTATCAAAATATTTAATATGTTTTTTCATGTCTTCATAAATATCCTCTGTATTTATAAGATACAGAAGGCTATCTGTATCTGTGTAACATAGTTGGATGTTCTTGTCATAAATTTTTTTCATTACTGAGTAATGAAAATTATATAAATGTGTTTTTGCTAGATCTAATATACTAAAACCTACATAAATTGGTTTATCCAGAATGACTTTTGAGGGCTCCATCTGTATGACTACCAAATCTTTTGAAATAATGGCCAAATTTTTAAAATTAGGAGCGCTTATATATTTTTCAGCACCAATATATTTGTTTGTTTTATTTGATGAATCAGACCAAATGTTTATCAGTTTCACATCTACCTGCTTTCTCTTATTCTCTATAGTCTTACCAAAAATTGAGTTATTTTGTTTCTTGAAAAAATTTTTTTCGAATTCAGACTTTGCGTTTTGTCTTAGAGTTGTATTGAGAGTTATATAAGGTTCTAAAAATGCTCTTTGATCAAATGAAAGAACTCTATGAATTTTAAGTAATTGTAAGCCATGTTCTAAGCATTTTTGTAAATGTACATAATGAATCACATACTTATATTTATCAAATAAATTGGATACTAATTTTATATTTTTACCAAGGGGAAATGGAACCTTTAATTGTTCTGCAGCAAACGGTAGATCTGCATGATTGTCATGAATTTCAGAAGGATAATGTAAATCTACTTCAAGAATGAAACCTGTATCACTATGAGAACTTATCGTCATGACATTAAAATTGATCAATTCATTTTCTTTTAAAAATCTAAAATTTCCGGTGGGTAATTTTGACATCATCACATATCCATATAAATTAACACAGTCAAAATACATTAAATAATTTGAAGATATGTTAGGTTTATAATCGGATAAATATTTATTATTCGCTTTTGCATACCGTCGTGAGCATTGAGCTAAACCCCCTCTGATACCTTTTTCAAACATTTGATAGATTTCAACATCTGATATTAAGTCTAACTCAACACCTGTATAAAGCTGCATAGCATCCCAACTTAAAGATGGTGAAGAAACATAGTGACAAGGGTCTAGATTGTAATGATTAAGACTCATAAATCTAAATTTTTCAAATACGTCAGAAAGTAATAAAACATCACATTTCAAGTAAAAATCTGTATAGTCTCCAAGAGTTTTCATTCCAAATGTTTCCCAAACATTCATAGCATGATTATAATCATCATTGGTAATAATCTCAGAAGTGAGTTTGTTATAAAATTTGTTTCTGTCTGGTAATGTGGTCTCATTATATCTATCCCACGAATCTACATAGTCATAGCAAAAGACACCTTTTCTCCGAGCTAAATTAAACATCTTTTCATCTTCATAAAATGACTTTAAGTTAATGAAGTCTTCGGTTTCAAGTGTTTTAATGAGATTATCTAAACTTGAATCCAAAAAATTTAAAGAATCAACAAATTTCAGCTGAGCAGTATGTTGTCTGTCAAGTGGGATAAACTTTGTAAAGGAAATATATTTTTCTTTGTTTTTTGGTAATAGTTTAATGCGACCACATATTTTAGATAGCTCTACAATAAATAGATGACAATCGTAACCAGAAAGGTTATGGAAAATTATTGGAATGAATGGACAAGTCTTACAATTTAAATTGCATGAATTGTGTGCAGGTCCTCTAAATTTCCCAGTAAAGTGATCATGATCTAGAACTTTTGTATCTTCGAGAGAAAATGATTTTTTACATATATGACAGTTAGTTGTATTTTCCACTCTTAATTTTTCTTCTTCTGTTAAGGGAGTCATTTCTCTTTGTACAGATAATATTTTATGTAAACGAAGCAAATCCTTGCAAATTGACTCACAAAACTTTTGAGAACAGTTGGAACCCCTGTAGGAAACATAATCATTTAACTCTGGATTAGACTTACAACAAATGAAATAACCGAAACAAGTTGCTTCGTGTACCTGCACATTCTCTACATGAGTGGATTTATGTTTATCTGAATACTCGCGGAGTAAACTCTCGAAGTCACCATATATCACTATTGGAATCCTTTGTGTTCTTTCATAATTTGAAAAACCTGTTTTGCTGCCTTCCTCAGGAAGAACAGTCTGTATCCCTGCACAATTATGACTTGCTAACTTCTCTTCTGTACTAAAGTACATGAAGCATTCATCACAAAGATGAATTCGTGATTTGTGTTTCGTGAGTTGGTTGTGTAAGAGCTTTCCCATATCTTTAATTAAACAGAAATGATTTTTCGATTTACAACTGATAAATAACAAATTCACATGCTCAACACGTCTTCGCAAAGTTTTGTATAGAGGACCTGTTATACTACCATGTTCATCTAATCCATAAATATTGACACTCACTCCCGTATTATGTCTTTCAAACCATTTAATACATTTAAAGCTGGGGGGAAATGACATTCCTGAAGTGTTAAAAAAGTTAGAGAAATGAGGGTAAGATGAAAGTCTATTGGGATTATTTTTTGCAGGATATAAATGTGCTACAATGCTCCACAAAAAACAGTACTCATCATTATTTTTTATATTTAGACAAGACTTTGTGTTTTGAATACTTTTCGGAAGTGGTATGTACGATCCTGCTTTCAACGGACTAAATTTCGCAATGTTTATCTCCAAATGACTTACTGACTCTATAGTCCACCCCGACTCTGCGTGTTCAAACTCTAAGCACTTCATTAGCAAAAGGTTTGATAAATCATGGTATAAAACGGAAATATCAGTACTTTGCAATACCATGGTATATTTTGTGTTAAATGATTTTAAAGATTGAGTGTTATCTTTAGGTAGATTATATGTAATAAAAAGTTCTATGTTTACTTTTAACGATCGATGTTTTCTTAGAAGGGTGCTTATAAGATTACTAACGGTAGAATAGTTATCTGACAAAAAAAAATCAGGTACAAGATATTCTTTTTCAGGATTGACTCTATAACTGATTATTCTATTTCTAAACGCTGTTGCTATTATTTTAACATTGCTTAACTCAGTTCGTATCAAACAGTTAGATTTGTGAATGCTACTTTTCTTGTGAGAAGATAATCGTGAGACATATGCTTGACATTCTTGACAATAAACCATTTTTATCTGTAGGTAAGAGAATTATCTATTTAATCAAATACTGCTGTTGTAAAAGATTAGTAAAATATCAAATTATGTGAACGATGAAAAAATTATAACAATGACTTGTATTGATTACATGAATTTTTATGTTAATAAGTTGCTAAAAATATTAAGATTAAAAAAAACAAAGGATAAATGACAGACGGAGGCTGATTCTTACGCTTGCGATATTCGGATATCGACAGCTTTGCATTACATAATATTCAAAGGATAAATGACTGGTCTTACTCCCTTGAATTGCTCCTTACTATCAGTAACTACTTTTGAAATCGAATGCCATAGGGGAGCATCTCCATTTACATTCGTTTTCATATGTATCAAAGCCAATTTACATCTGTCCCGATCTCCTAACTTGCTTCCCTCTAACTCACGGCTGTTGTACACCCGTAGCTCCACATAATATTCGCCTCGACGTGAAGGATCGGACTGGAATGAACACCCCGAGCCGGTGCGACGTGAAAGAAAGTTCTTGAGCGCTGATGCACGAATCGGCTCTAGCTCATCCTGTAAAGATGTGAAATAGGCATTCGCTATTATTTAAAAAAAATATATTTTACATTGTCAATGTAATTTCACTAGTAAAATATGCATGTCAATCAATTATTATTAGCAATTATTTTAAAACTGTGAGTTAAGTTGGATTAAGATAAGAGGAAATTGTTTTTACGAAACATTTTTGGTATATCTTTAATCAAAAGTTAATCAAAGTAATTACAAATAAAATTAGGGGTGGGGCTTGCGGTGCAGAAGTTGTGCGTCTGCCTACCATGCGAGGGATCGCGGATTCGAATCCCGGCTGGATAACTAAATAAAAAACAAACATCAGATCTTGAATGTTTACATGTTTGTGCTACAGATAAAAGTAAATAATGATTAAAAAATTAAAATAGACGAGCATAAAATATTATTCAAACAAGATGCTACATTTAGTTTAAAACATGAGAAATGGTTGTTTAAATAAAATAATATTAAAGCTTACCTCGGAATCTGGGAAGGTAGCAATTCTCTTCCGTTTCTTGGGCTGAGCACAAGGAATGGGCTCCTCATCCGACTCAGAACCGGCATCAGTTAGTGCTGGTGTTGGGATTGCCGCCGCTTTTTTCGCTTTAGGGGTTGAAGTTTTTTTCGCCTTCGCAGCAGGTTTTTTCTTCTGAACTTCGCTCCTGATCTCCTCGTCTACGTCAGAATCAAATGGGCTGGACCACCTAAAATATTAATAGAATGAAAAAAAAAAAAAAAAAAAAAAAAAAAAAAAAAAAAACGGTCTCGGTGGCACAGCGGTTGTACGTCTGCCTACCATGCTAGAGGTTTCGGATTCTAATTCCGTTGGGACAAAAAAACCTTCCTAGGTCTTAGAGATTAACATGTTTGTATTATCGCTGTTTCTGGTTCCCATGACACAAGGTATCCAAGTGCGGGATCCATAAGTGATAAAAAATCAAACTTACATACTTATGTCTTCAGTTCTTCAGCAGCACTAATTCACAAAACACGAGCTCACTCGAAGATATCGACGCAAGTATTAGAAAAGCGGCTTTCATCTAGTTGCATCAATATTTATAAGCTTTGATTTATAAAGGTGCATCAACATCGAACTTTCAATGGAAAAAATACTGTTAACCGGTGTAATAAAAAAAATTAAAAAAATCTAATGGCATAGGATTTTGAACCTTATACTTAGTATATTTCAAGTACTTATTATCAATTTTGTTTCCAACTATTAACAATCATTGTATGAACGCTGCCTTAGCTGACTGAATTTGGTCAATGGTTGTACTGGATAAGGACAAGTGTGTAATTAGAAACATAATTTTTAAATGGTTATGAGATGTACCTTTAAATACATTGATGGGTTTATTGGCATCATTAAAAATATCGTCCACTCTAAACAAGCAGTGAAAATTTCAATGTAAGCAGGGTTTTTAAGAGCATGGTTTTTGAGACAATTGTTTAGGATAACTGAATTATGTTGAGCTCTCAATGCAATGGATTCATACAGGGTGTTGATTTGTAAAGTTACACCCGACTCAGAGCCGATAGTTTACCATCTGAAAATTTTCCTGAAATTACCTAAAAGTGTGGATACACCCCCCCCAGTCACCGCGCCCGAGTGCTAATAGACTCTTCCCCGCGCCCTGAACCTCAATCCACCCAGTGCAACACTTTTTGGACGACATTTCTATGTTTTTTTAATATTTGTAAAATCAAAAAAATATTAATTTAATTTTTACTGAAAAAAAAAATTTATTTTTGCTTTAGTATCATGTATTTAACCACCTCTGAGCTCGGCGTAACTTTACAAATCAACACCCTGTATAAAGCGCATAGCGCCTTCCTTATTCGTGATAGCTCCTTATATGCATAAGTTTGTTATGATTATGACATGGAACACTTATAAGGAATATCTCTGTCGTAGGCATATCATCGAATTGGCCATATCACGATATGGCCAAACGTGAAATATCATAAATCGATTAAATCTTTTAGGGCACACACTGCGGTAGCTTAGGTGAAGACTAGAGGGAGTGAGCGCAGCGAAGCCCTCGAATAGTCTTCGTGTTAGTTTGACATGTATAACACAAAAAAAACATCATGCAGTGCTGAATAACAATGCTTTTAAAAAGACATGTTTTCATTAAAACAGGTCATATCATGATATGGCAACCCATTTCATGATATGGTCAAGCCATTTCTGACCATATTGTGATATGGCCAAATCGACGATATGGCTACGACATCTCTAAGTAAACAAATGCAGTGTGAATGAAATACGTCACAACCTTGTCATCAGAGTTCCAAGGGTCATCATAATATGGATTCAGGTTTAAAACTTTAATTCTCCAGTATAAAATGAATCAAGTCCCACATCGCGCTATCAAAGTTTTTCATTCTTTTAGTATATAAGAAGTGTAAGATAAACTACAGTTAGACTGGTTCTGTGTGAGATGCTTTAGTTAAATTGGCCCGATTTACTACTGCTCTTATACATGTCCCATTGTCAACCATGCAAATTTGTCTCTTGAGGTGATTAGGGTTTGGGCAACCCGAAAGCAGCTTTAGACATAACCGCAAGGGAACAAGTACCACATACCAAGTGCCAAGTACCATATGCCACATACCAGACCAACCTAAGTGTTGAGAGAGATGTCGCAACAAGTGCCACGTACCACGTACCACGTATCAAGTAAAGACATCTCTCGAAACGCGAAGGTTTTGCTGCTATTTTTTATATCTTGAAATGAAAATTATTGATCACTTAGTGGACACAATTTTCATTATTTTATGTCTGTCAAGCAGACTAATTGTTAACTGCATAGCGTACAATAAGATTTTGTAGCTCAGGTCGTCATCAGTCAATAGAAAAGAGGTGCAGTATGAATTAGACACACTTCAGAATAAACAGGTTGCCGTTTAAAACCTGCAGGGTAGGATAACATTGTGGGGTTTTGCAGCACAAACCGAGCGGAGCGAGCGAAGCGAGCGGCGCGAATTTGTGATGCAGAACCCCCAATGTTACCCTACTGCTGTGGGGCCAGTCCGATTCTCTCTTGGCAAGCCAGGGTGGTCCCCACCACAAATGGTGTCTAACGAGTTCAGGAGCCCGACATCCCCTGGATGCACAATCAGACGGGTTCAATTCTCCTGGTACATGTCTCCAGGTCAGTGGGACCTCAGACGACACAATCTGGGAGACACGGTTCGCAACAAAAACCTCTAAGTTATGGACCGAAGCCTTCAGCCAGCACAAAACAATCTGGCTGTCCGTCCAAGCGTACACCGTATCCTCCAAAACCACTGACCCACGCAACACTGTTAGAGTGTGATTCAAAAGTTTGGTCAAAAGAGCAGCCCCGGACAGTTCCAGTTTTGGAATCGTCATCCTTGTCCGAATAGGCGCTACCTTGCTTTTTGCCAAAACCAAACGCACGTCGACCTCCCCGGTGGAGGTGACGTTTCGCAAATAAACCGCTGCCGCAAACCCTCGTTCAGAGGCATCACAAAACCCGTGAAGGGTTGCCCTGTAATCCCCAGCAGGGACCAATTTCCTCTCAGCGATACCTTATTTATGTCCGATAGCGAGGTGAACATTCGCGTCCAATCAGTCAACAAATCACCTGAGAGGTGGGTGTCCCAGGTCAACTGAGCCGCCCATAGCCTTTGCATAAAACATTTGAGAGCAAAGGTGACTGGAGAAATCCATCCATTCGGGTCGAACGTTCTCGCAATCGTTGACAGTACTGACCGCTTCGTCCAGGCCTTCGGTGTTTCTAAAACCACCCGATAGGTAAACTTTTAGGAGTGTCAATAATATTCACTTAGTCTTTAGTATAGATCCTTTATTACAGTTCAGCTTTACACGGTACACCTGGGATAACACAGAAGAGACAAGTTACTTAGAACGCGATTACGGAACGACTAACTCGCAAGCAGAGCGCACTCGCTACCACTGTTACATATTGCTGACATAAGCATGTCCCTACACTCATCCCCCTCTTAAAAAACAAAAAATTTACTTGAAATTTTTGACAATTACAAAACATTATGCAAAAACTTTCTTGGCTGACTGTACTTTGAAACGTCCAATACAATGCAAAAATACCTGATACTATCTGTAATGATTCTGCTGACTCTAAGTTCTGAGCAACGCTGCAATGATAAACACTAATGCAAAACTGTATTCTGATTCTGAATGATGAAATATACCTTCTGTTAATATATATCGTGTTTCATTTGTTATTTATAACAATGCTTATGCCTACATCCGTTTAACAAAACATTGTCTACATGTATTCCTTTCTAATTCAAAGATTAGAAATTACACTTGCAATTAAATACGTTAGTTAAAACTTGTTGGAATGAGTACCTCCTTGGCGTCATACTAAGTACACAATCCCACGAAAGTCCTACGTTGATACTCATTCCAACAATTACACATAAGTTGTATATCAATCAATACGTTATCAAACTTACTTGGGACGAAATACTGTAGTTATACAAAACTGAACTGAGGATAACCCACTTAAGTCTAACATAAAATACTTTAGTACATTCCATATTAACTTGTGTGACACAAAAATAAACGTACACCTATTCATTTTTGTGTCCCCAAGCCAACGATACATACATATGCGGTACATGTGTTTCAATGCCCGACTTGAAATTCAATACATTGCAATACAATACAATACAATACTTTGCAAATACAATCAATAGAAAAAAAAAACTTACGAGACTACTTCGTAATCGCTACACACTTTGGGATGCTGCATTCATGTCCTTTCTAAACAATTTTCTTAGATGATTCTTGTAAAGTCTGAAGGCCACATACAAATACATAAGCACTACAGCCACTGTCAGCACCATCAACATCACAAAATTACTATTAACTTTTGTTTCTACCTCTGTGATGCGCGGACTCGCGTTATTAGCTCCGTTTTGCGCAATGAGTATTTCCTCGTGCTTGCTTTGATTTCCACCCATTGTGTTCCAAAAAATAGCAATTTTGTTAACTCGATACAATTGATGCGCTATGGGCCCGATAAGTAACTCTTATCAATATTGCGGTAATAATGACGATTTACTCTCGCACAGCTATATTTAAACTATTGACTATTCTAATTAATGGTGCTGACCGCTGAGGTAAACATTTTTCTTACAACAACATCCGTCATTTAACATCTGACAAAATCCGTATTTAAACTATATTATTTTCTATTCAAAACTTATACCTATTGCGTGTGCTCAATTAATGAAGCGCACGGGTCGCTTGACGACGCGGCCGCTACGTGTGCACTTTTCGCTGGCGGGTACTAAATCTGCCGCTGGCTCGAAATTTGAAAAGGGGGGTGGCATGTCTATTGTCTGTTGGTTTGTTTGTCCCCTAACTCTCAATGCTACCCTTGGGTTTCTGCCTAATGTATCTTCGTCTTCCCTAATTAAATACGCCGGTTTAAGCCTGTCTATAGAAACTTGCGTGATTCTGTTGGGCAACTGTATCGAATAATATTTGTCTGTTCTACTTACTATTTTGTACGGTCCGTCATACGGTGGCTGTAAAGGCTTGCGTACGGCGTCATTTCTAATAAATACATACTCACATAATTTCAGGTCCGGATGAACAAACACGGTTCTAGAATTCGAGTGTGAACTGGGCTGGGGCCTATTCTGTGCAATTGACTTACGCAGTGTTTCCAAGTACTCATGTTCATCTAACGATCTCTGAGGACTCTGTACATACATTTCACCTGGTAAAGTGATTGTCTGTCCATATACCAGTTCTGCGGCACTTATCCCTGAATCACTACGAATGGCTGTTCTCAACCCAAGCAGGATCGTTGGAAGTTCGTCCACCCACGAGGTCTGCGATAACCTTGCCATTAACGCCGCCTTAAGGCTACGGTGCCAGCGTTCTATCATGCCGTTGCTCTCGGGGTGGTATGGGGTTGTTCTGATTCTACTTACCCCTAACATATGCATCAGTTTTGTGAACAAATCACTCTCGAATTGCCGGCCTTTGTCTGTGGTTATTACCCTGCAATTTCCAAATCGACAAATCCAGCCCTCGTATAGCGTTTTTGCAACTATATCTGCCGTTATTGTTTTCAGTGGGAAAGCCTCAGGCCACCTGGTGAATCTGTCTATAACTGTCAATACATACCTGTACCCTTCCTGAGTTGTCTGTAGCGGGCCAACTATATCGACGTGAATATGTTCGAAACGTTCTTTCTTCTCAAATTGTCCTATCCCGGAGCTGGTATGACGCACTACTTTGGCTCGCTGACAGGCGATACAAGTTTTGGCCCAAAGGCCTACATCCTTATTCATACCTGGCCAAAAGTACCTCTTAGCTACCATTCTCCTTGTTGTCCTAATACCTGGGTGGCTGATGCCATGAATCGCATCAAAAACTTGTTTCCTCATATTTTCCGGGACGTATGGTCTAATATTTTTCTGAGTTACTTCACAATAAATCTTGCTGTCTGAGTTGGGCATGCTACATTGTTTCAATTCATAACTATTTTTATCGCTCGCTTCATTTAGCAGTAATGTAATCTGAGTATCGGCTTCCTGCGCTCTTGCTAGGTCTGCGAAATCGAACACAGTGGGACCTTCTATTGTTTCTACACGGGACAAGGCGTCAGCTACAATGTTTAGGTCGCCTTTTATATGTCGTATATCTGTTGAGAACTCACTTATGTATGCTAATTGTCTAATTCTTCTAGCTAATTCCTTGCCGTTGTCGGGCTTTGTAAATGCGAATGATAGCGGCTTATGGTCCGTGAAGATTATTAATGGTCGGCCTTCGATCATGTTCTGGAAATGTTCGATTGATAAGTATATTGCTAAAAGTTCCCTGTCATAGGTACTATATTTAGTCTGAGTACCGGAAAGTTTCTTTGAGTAAAATCCTAACGGTCTCCACGACTTACCATCCCACTGCTGTAGTACTCCGCCGATACACGAGTCAGACGCATCAGACATCAGTGCTAAAGGAACGCCTTCCAATGGATGAGCTAGGGTAATAGCATTTCTAAGGCTCACCTTACATTGTTCAAATGCTTTACTCGCCTCCTCCGTCCACGTTATTCTGGTCTTATCTCTTTTCTTAGTGTTGTGCAGAAACTTGTTCAGTTCCTGCTGTTGTTCCACGGCTCTGGGCAGATGAGATCTGTAAAAATTAATCATCCCTAAGAATCTTCTCAGTTGTTCTACTGTTTGTGGACGAGGAAAATTCATGATGGCCTCCACTTTACTTTGGAGGGGTGTGATACCCTCCGCCGATACCTCATAACCAAGGAATTCTACTTTATCTTTTGCAAATTCACACTTTGCCATATTGATGGTTAGCCCGCACTCACTATACCTTTGGCAAACCACATCAAGGTGTTTCTTATGGCATTCCACACAATGACTCGATATAATGACGTCATCAATATAACAGAATAGGTTCGATTTTTCGGTACTCGATTCCCTGGTAGCCTCGCACCTAATCTGTTCTATGCCTTTTAATACTACGTCGTTCATGAACCTTTGATACGTCTGGGCTGCGTTACATAGGCCAAACGTCATTCTGGGAAACTCGAATAGCCCAAATGGGGTAATTATTGCGGTTTTTTCGACGTCCTGAGGATTGATTGGGATGTTATGGAAAGCCTTATTTGCATCAATATGCGAAAAAAGTTTCTTACCTGAAAGTCCATATGTGAAGTCCTGCAGTCTTGGGATGGGGTAACGGTCCGGCTTGGTCGCCGCGTTCAGCTGCCTGTAGTCACCACAGGGTCGGATTTGCCCATCTTTCTTGGGCACAACGTGAAGCGGGCTTGCCCATTCGCTCTTCGATGGACGGCAAATACCTAATTCTTGCATATTCCTAAATTCCTCCCTGACCTTGTCATACCTATCTGGGGGTAAACGTCTCGCCTTTGCATGAACAGGTGGGCCCTTTGTATCAATGTAATGGTGTACCCCGTGTTTAGTATCATATTTCAGGTTAAAAGGCCTGGTTATGTCTGGGTATCTAGCCAAAATTTCGCTACAGGGGTTTCCGCCATCGAAAGTGCTCACTGTAGTAGCCCCATCATCAACCAGAATTCCTATTGTTTTTAAGTCCGTAATTTTATCTCGCAAACATTTCCCACTTACATCAACTAACAGCTTATAATGCTCTAAAAAATCTGCTCCCAAGATTGGTTTGCTTACATTGGCAATTACAAACACCCATTTCAATGCTCTTCTTAATCTTAAATTTAATTCTAAAGTCACAGTTCCGTAGGTTTGTATCTCCGAACCGTTTGCCGCATATAGTTTATAAGATACATTTCCACGTCGCAAATGTTTGTTCACTTTTGATTTTGAATTAACTGAAATGTTCGCACCAGTAGGTTTCGGTGCATGTCCCTACAAACTCATCATGGACGGGCCGGTACTGAATTCCAAGTACTGACCACATGTTAGGGTTGTCAGGATTCTCAAAAACGTGCGGGTCTTGTTGAAACTCATCTGGGAGACCAGCCATCAACTCAGGGGAGTTGGACATCCACTTACGTAGTTCATAGCCGCCTCGTTCCAGCAATTGAATGAGCTCGTCACGTCGGTCCAGAGCTTCCTCTACACTGGCTGCCCCTGTGCAGACGTCATCGACGTACAAATCTTGCTCCAGGATAGCGGCGGCTCTAGGATAGCTCACACGGTCACGCGACGCCAACTCCCGCAGGGTACGCATCGCCAAATACGGGCTAGACCGTAACCCATACGTGTTCGTGTTTAACTCATAGACCTTGACTGGCTCGGCCGTGGACTCACGCCAAAGTATCAACTGATACCTTCTGTCAGCCGGATGAATTACCGTTTGCCTAAACATCATCCGAATGTCTACGACAAATACAATCTGGTGCCTCCGAAAGCTCGTGAGAATATCCGAAATATCACGACTCAACTTGGGTCCCGAATGTAGACACTGATTCAGGGACATCCCGTTCGAGGTAGGTGCTGACCCATCAAAAACAACTCGAATCTTGCTGGTAGGGGTTCGTAGGACGGCATGGTGTGGAAGGAAACAATGATCCTCAGATCTCCAGTCCACACCCGATACCGACATGTGTCCTAACGACTCATACTCCCTCATGAAATCAACATATTTTTGTTTAAATACGGCGTCCCTTGTCATCCTACGCTCCATCGACATCAATCTCGTCTCAGCCATCTTCCTAGATTCTCCTAGTGGCGGTCGATCGGCCCTGAAAGGCAGTCGAGTTACAAAACGACCAGAACGAAGGCGACCAGTACTATTCTGGTAAAACAACTCGCACTCTTCTTCGTCTGCGTCGACTCGACGAACGGTGGGAGGTTCCTCTATCTCCCAGAAACGTTGGATAGCGTCTGACAACGCTGAGCCAATAAGTATGCCATCTGACTCGGCAGGCCTAACCATTGGCAATGCCGGACCCATGATCACGTGACCAAACTTAGTATCCACAGCAATCAACCCGTCCGGCTGAAGAACTCGCCGATCCGACAACAGAAACCTACCCAGAACGTCTGCTCCCAGTAGCAGGTCGACCGGGGCTGGAGTGTCAAATTCGGGATCCGCCAACTTGAGTCCTGATGTCAGGAATCGAACGGCCGGATTCAACTTCACCAAGGGGTGTCTGCCCATGACATGCGTCATTACTAAAGCTTGCACGGATGTTTTTGTCAAAATGTCATAACGTGGAGAGAACGTGATCACCGATTGACCAACTACATTCGTAACCGTAACATTCCCCACGCCCCGTATTGATTTATTATACCTATTTACCTTGAGGCCCAACCATTTTGCTAAATCATTCGATACAATGCAGCCCTGAGCTCCAGAATCTAATAGGGCGCGAACGTATGTTGGGTTGCCCGCCAAATCCCAAACAAGCACAGAGGCGATCGGTAACACCACCGTCTCCGGTTTGGGGGCAACCAATGGTTGGGCCGCAAATTCCTAGCGAGGACCCCCGGGGCCCTACTGTGCCTGTAACCGATCAGGTATGCAGCTATACGCCAGAGGGTCCCATTGTACAAATGGCCCACGCGCCGGTTCCATTCCCAACCTACGATTCCCCGTAAAGGGGGGTGGGCGTGAATTCAACCGTGGCCGCTCCATGAGCGGGGGGGACATCACATGTGACCGACGAGGACGAGGCGACGAGCGGGGCGACAACTGAGGCGGCGTCCGAACCGCACCCGCACAGCTCGAAGGTGTCCCATGCCACCCGCCCGTTATGGCCTGCTCAACACACCCAATGTCCCGCTGAGTCGCAACCGAAAACTCAGGGCCCCCCAAGTGATGACCCTGAGTGCGGCCCTGCACCCCTGGGTGGCCGCGTGCTTGTGGCCCCATTGCCCGCTGAGTCGGATGCTGAGTCGCAACTGAAAACTCAGGGCCCCCCATGTGATGACCCTGAGTGCGGCCCTGCACCCTAGTACTGCCCTGTGCACGTGGGGACGTTGGCCCCTGAGTTGCGCTCCGAGTCGCAAACGAATTCTCAGGGCCCCATGCCGTGTCACCCTGGGTACGGCCCTGTGGTGGCTGTTGGCCGGACCGGTTCATGCACAACAGATTGTTGTGGGCCCCACCACAATATCCGCACATTTTTGTGCGCGTGCAGTCCCTAGCCATGTGTGGCCCGAGGCACAGGAAACACCAGCTCCGCTGCTTGGCCATCCGGCGCCGTCCCTGAACCCTAAGTTCCCCGAACTTATTGCAATTGGCCACAGCATGGCCAATCTGCCTACAACATGGGCAGGTCTCACCATGTGGGGTCAATCCGCTCACAGTCCCATACGACTGCCGGTTGGTGCGGTCCTTCCTCGTCGGAGGGCCCCTACTCACAGCGCTCCCGGCAGCTCTCTGTGGCTCCGAAGGATGGGTGACCGTCAACCCTAAATTCTCTGTCCGTCGAGCCTCCTCTTCCAAGAATCCGACCAAGTCGGAGAAGGCGGGCAGGTCCTCGGCCGACCTCCCGTGAGACTGTTCGAAACGAGTCTGCACGTCAGCGGGTAGGCGGGAAAGTACAATGTACAACAGTAGGTACGACCATTCACCAACCGGAAGTCCAAGATTCTCTAGAGCCTTGGTGACGGACAACAATGGGTTCAAAACCTCCGTCTGTATGGCCCCGACCTTGTTCACAACCGGGATACTAAACAAACGGTTCAGTTGGGCATCGGCCAACCTCCGTTTGTTATGGTAACGTCTGACCAACAATTGCCTGGCCGTTTCATAGTTACCCTCCGTAACTGTCAAATGAGCGACCAGCTCCCTAGGCTCACCCCTCAATGCTGCCACCAGCTGAGCCATCTTGACAGACTTGGTAATGTCCGATCGCATGTGCACCAAACTGTCTAACAGATTGATGACGCTCATCCATTCACCGGACACTCCGTCAAAAGTAGGCATAGTTATGGCAGGTAACCTGGACCCCGAACCCTGAAGCGGCAGAGGTGCTTCAATGTCACCACCATGGCTGGACTCGCGCTGTCTACGTATGTCCGCAGCCTTCTGCGTGATAGCAGCTGCCATCTCCATACATTGGTCGACATCCCCTATCAACCGTGACAGCCTGTCAGGTGCGCAACCATCAACTGATTCCGCCTGCGCGGACAATTCGAGCACCCTATTGTAACGTTCCTTAACGTCCATAGACCGCTCCAATACCACATCATGCCTATCTAAACGGTCTATCAGACCGTGTGCGGAGGAAAACCATCTGAGTTCCTTAGAAACACCCTTCTGGATTTCAGATAACGACATGATCGGAACGATACTTACTCACAATTTGCAGTAACTCAATTTTATTGGACCCTCCAGTCTACAACCCAAACGAGGGAACCCTAAACCACAACTTAAACAATGTTGTTTTCCTTAAACAATAGGAACCGAGTTTTATATCTATATAAATTCTGTAAATTCAATTTAGTTTCCCTTTATCATTATAACACACACAGATAGTCAATATTAGTTCAAGTTATAAATTGCTATAACTGAAAACAATGTAATAGCCTGCTATCAATAGATGTAACTACCTATGTTAACCAAAACATTCATTCAATAGCATTACTAGACCACTAATAGATTGACTAACTGGTAATTCAATGCAATATCTGTCTATCTACTACCAGCAATAGACCTATAGCTTACAATACTACCAATCTATGTGGATATAGGAACACAACCAAGTTACCTAATAACCGCCTATACCTACAGATTGATAGTCCCAAATCGTGCCTTCCTGGAGCCCTTGACGGCTGCAAATCTCAGGAAGCCACGCTCTAGCTACCAAAATGTTCAGGCTTCTCGGCACCTAATGACCTCGTAGGGGCCCATCAGCTACGAGGTAGCGTAACGATCAGTTGCCAAGAAGTGTGAACGTCGGCGATTCACCGAGCTGAAGTAATTGGGGTCGATCTAACCTGGTCTGTGCTTCGGTCCCGTCAACCTCCTGTCTCTCCGCAAGGCCCGGGTGCACCCTAGGCTCTTCTTGGTAGACAGGTTCTTCAGCCAACCAGGTATGACTGGCGAGCCAGCTTCAAAGAGCACAGTGTTCCAACACAGGTTATGTTACGTGGTAAAAACCAATCGGCCACGAAAATGCGAACTTTATCTGGTTCGGGGAACCACAACACACTCAGCTATATTGACAATCCTGAGGGAACCCCGAATACATTCCAGATGGCCTGCGATTTAATTTCAATACCCTAACCAAAACGCGTTTACATTGCGAGCGCTTTCGTCTGTCAGTTGTCAAAAAACTGCTAGGTTGGCAGCTAACGTCAAATTCAAAATGGCCGTTCAGAAACTTAATGTTTGCCCTTAATGTCTCCAGTAGCTTTGCTTACCGAGAGCAGGAACAGTTGATGAACTCAAGCCCAAAGGGGACTATAAATCTTATAAGATAGGTGTCCCAGCAGATATCTTCGAAAAATGTTCATCTATCGAGATGTGGCCTGAAAATGCTAGAGTGAAAGCCTGGATACCCTTTCGAGGAGCTCAACCGAAGACTGGCACTCGGGGATAATCTCCGAGTCAGCACAGGGAAGACTCTCGATATTATGAACCAGAACGTTCGAGGTATTAAGAGCAGGCTAGAATACTGGCGTAATAACCTTCCTTCACTAGGACAGGACCTCGTCGCTGCTACGGAGACATTCCTGGACTCATCCGTTGGAGATGCTGAGGTAACGGCGGAAGGTTGGAGCGTGCTGCGCCGGGATCGCCCCACCGCGTGCGGAGGCGTGCTGCTCGCGGCCTGCCCCGGCATCACACTACGCCGATGCCGGGACCTCGAAACAGATCATGGCGAAGATCTTTGGGCCAATTTCACATTGGATGGTGTCCACTTCACAGTCTGTGTGGTCTATGTGGACCCCAGTAAAAAGAAGAACGGGAAACCAATCTCACAGGCGGAAAAAGATGCCCAATATCTAAGCTGGTTCACCAAAACGGAAGGAAATAGGTCAACCTTAAACGGAAACCTTATTATTCTCGGTGACCTCAACATGAATAGTGCATCAGTGTCTATTGTTAATTATTATTGCTATTTTCTGAGTGTTTGTTGTATGTATGAGACGAATGATGTGGTGAATGCTCACGGGGACGTGCTTGATGTGGTATTACTGCCGGAGAGCGTCCGTGGTGTAACCGTGCGCACCTCCGTGTCAGGCAGCCTGGTGCCACACGCTGACGCCTACCACCCGCCTCTCGACATCATTGTGCCACTGTCGTCAATGCAAGGCGCAGTCCAGCGATCCGGCCGCTTGGATCCCAGCAACATTGACGGTCACAATGACTGGAATTTTGCCAAGGGCAACCACACAGTCCTGTACGAACACATGTCTTGCGTCACTTGGGACGATATTGCTGAAGCTCCGGATGTGGACACGGCAGTTGGTCGTTTTTACGACACCATATACGATATTTTCAATGCGACAGTGCCGAAAAAAACCAGGAAATGTGTATCTACTAGACGCTACCCAGTGTGGTATACTGGGGATATAATACACGACCTGGCCGCCAAGGCTAAATTACATTGTAAGTGGAAGTCGTGTAAAAGACCAGCTGACTACACCGCATTCAGTGAGCTGAGAGCCAGTATTAAGTGCCGCATAGCTACAGCTTACATGAACCACATGTGAGTTTAGAAGGTAATATCAGATACAACCCACGCGCGTTCTAGAAACATGTGAGCGGCCTCAGATCGAAGGGTGGTTTCGAACCTCGGGTCATGCATCAGGGGCAAGAGTGTGCCGGAGAGGAAGCAGCAGCCGCATTTGCAGACTACTTCTCCGGCGTTTTCCTCAGTGACAAGCCGGCGCTGGCACCGGATCTGGTAAACAGATCCGATGACTCGCGTACTGCTAACTACGTCCAAATTACACATGTTTCCCGTAGGGATATAGAGAAAGGACTGAGGCAACTAAGACCAAGGAGCGCAATTGGACCGGACAACGTCCCTCCTTACTTCTTTAAGGCCTATAGTGATCAGCTGGTACTGCCTTTAGGTTGTATCTTCAACCTAGCTTTTGAGCAAGGGAAGTACCCCACCAGCTGGAAGCTCTCTTGAGTCAGTCCTGTACCCAAGACTAGTGATACTGCCTCTGTAAATCAATATCGACCGATTGCGATCCTGAGTTCATTAGCAAAATTGTTCGAGTCAGTCATATACGGTAAAATCTATCCACAGATAGCGCCATATTTGTGCGACTCGCAACACGGATTTAGGAGTCGTCGCTCAGTAACCACCAACTTACTGATGTTAGTCGATTTGGTCTCAGAGAGCATGGATCGGGGAGGTCAGGTGGACGTCGCCTATCTGGACTTCCGTAAGGCGTTCGATAGAGTTGATAACGATGCCCTAATGAAGAAATTGTGCGCCATAGGATTTGCCCCAAGGCACTTGCTGACTACTTGAAAAACCGCCAACAGTTTGTGCGACATGGCTGCTTTGAGTCCCAGCCGTACCACACGCGGTCGGGTGTTAGCCAAGGCTCTATTCTTGGTCCGTTGTTATTTATCATCATGATAAATGACCTAGAATCAGTGCTAAAATATTCTAAATGCCTACTGTACGCGGACGACCTCAAACTAGTACTTCCCATAATGTCAGAAAATGACTGTAGGCACGGACAGGAAGATCTAGATGCGGTCTATAGATGGAGTGTGAGCAACAAACTCCTATTCAATAGTGAAAAATGTTGCATAATGTCTTTCACGCGCTCTCCTCGGCCTATTAGCGTGACGTATACACTCGGCGCGGAGTCCTTGACTCGAGTGTATTCGATGAACGATCTCGGTATTACATTTGACCCTAAACTTACATTTCATGAGCACATGAGCACTTTAGCCAAGGAATGCTTTAAAAGATTGGGGTTTGTGATTCGGAATAGTAAGGGATTCCGTAATCTGGGTGTGGTACAGCTTCTTTACACTGCCCTAGTGAGAATCAAACTGGAATCTAGCTCGGTTGTTTGGAATCCACACGAAAGCTCATACGTCCTTATGCTCGAGAAGGTACAAAAAGCTTTTTTACGATACCTATATAAGAGGAAATTTGGGTACTACCCTTATCTCTATCCAACCGCTTTTATATTGGGTATGCTTAGATATAACTCACTAGAGGTGAGACGTAACACCGAATAACTTCTGACTGTGTGTCGATTGTTGCGAGGCGACAGTGAGTGCGCGACGCTTGTCAGTGCGGTATGCGCGTTATTTGTGCCTGACAATTACGTACGCGGGCGCAGGCACCAGCTGCTAGCGGGTGGATCGCACCGCACGGTGGCGCGCCGGCAGTCTCCGCTTGTCCGGGCGCGGGACAGCCTGAATGCTCTGTTGGCGGTAGCACCACTGAACGATCTGTTTGGTGATGCATGGAGGGACATTGTGCGAATGTGTGGCAGGTTCTGCGAGATGATGGAATGACAGTAATGTCAAATTACAACATTGAATTTGGTTTTTTATTAATTGATTTAATTGATTTATGATTGATGACATATTGTGAATTTTAATTTGGATTTTAAATATTTTATTTTATTGGTATATATCTGTAATTTATGTCGATTTGGCCTCGGCTGTCAAGGCATAGATAAATTATGTTCATAAATAAATAAATAAATAAAATAAATAAATAAATAGCCGCCTCGTTCCAGCAATTGAATGAGCTCGTCACGTCGGTCCAGAGCTTTCTCTACACTGGCTGCCCCTGTGCAGACGTCATCGACGTACAAATCTTGCTCCAGGATAGCGGCGGCTCTAGGATAGCTCACACGGTCACGCGACGCCAACTCCCGCAGGGTACGCATCGCCAAATACGGGCTAGACCGTAACCCATACGTGTTCGTGTTTAACTCATAGACCTTGACTGGCTCGGCCGTGGTCTCACGCCAAAGTATCAACTGATACCTTCTGTCAGCCGGATGAATTACCGTTTGCTTAAACATCATACGAATGTCTGCGACAAATACAATCTGGTGACTCCGAAAGCTCGTGAGAATATCCGAAATATCACGACTCAACTTGGGTCCCGAGTGTAGACACTGATTCAGGGACATCCCGTTCGAGGTAGGTGCTGACCCATCAAAAACAACTCGAATCTTGCCGGTAGGGGTTCGCAGGACGGCATGGTGTGGAAGGAAACAATGATCCTCAGATCTCCAGTCCACACCCGATACCGACATGTGTCCTAACGACTCATACTCCCTCATGAAATCGACGTATTTTTGTTTAAATACGGCGTCCCTTGACATCCTACGCTCCATCGACATCAATCTCGTCTCAGCCATCTTCCTAGATTCTCCTAGTGGCGGTCGATCGGCCCTGAAAGGCAGTCGAGTTACAAAACGACCAGAACGAAGGCGACCAGTACTATTCTGGTAAAACAACTCGCACTCTTCTTCGTCTGCGTCGACTCGACGAACGGTGGGAGGTTCCTCTATCTCCCAGAAACGTTGGATAGCGTCTGACAACGCTGAGCCAATAAGTATGCCATCTGACTCGGCAGGCCTAACCATTGGCAATGCCGGACCCATGATCACGTGACCAAACTTAGTATCCACAGCAATCAACCCGTCCGGCTGAAGAACTCGCCGATCCGACAACAGAAACCTACCCAGAACGTCTGCTACCAGTAGCAGGTCGACCGGGGCTGGAGTGTCAAAATCGGGATCCGCCAACTTGAGTCCTGATGTCAGGAATCGAACGGCCGGATTCAACTTCACCAACGGGTGTCTGCCCATGACATGCGTCATTACTAAAGCTTGCACGGATGTTTTTGTCAAAATGTCATAACGTGGAGAGAAAGTGATCAGCGATTGACCAATTACATTCGTAACCGTAACATTCCCCACGCCCCGTATTGATTTATTATACCTATTTACCTTGAGGCCCAACCATTTTGCTAAATCATTCGATACAATGCAGCCCTGAGCTCCAGAATCTAATAGGGCGCGAACGTATGTTGGGTTGCCCGCCAAATCCCAAACAAGCACAGAGGCGATCGGTAACACCACCGTCTCCGGTTGGGGGGCAACAAATTGTTGGGCCGCAAATTCCTAGCGAGGGCCCCCGGGGCCCCACTCTGCCTGTAACCGATCAGGTATCCAGCTATACGCCAGAGGGTCCCATTGTACAAATGGCCCACGCGCCGGTTCCATTGCCACCCTACGATTCCCCGTAAAGGGGGGTGGGCGTGAATTCAACCGTGGCCGCTCCATGAGCGGGGGGGACATCACATGTGACCGACGAGGACGAGGCGACGAGCGGGGCGACAACTGAGGTGGCGTCCGAACCGCACCCGCATAGCTCGACGGTGTCCCATGCCACCCGCCCGTTACGGCCTGCTCAACACACCCAATGTCCCGTTGAGTCGGATGCTGAGTCGCAACCGAAAACTCAGGGCCCCCCATCTAATGATCCTGAGTGCGGCCCTGCACCCTAGTACTGCCCTGTGCACGTGGGGACGTTGGCCCCTGAGTTGCGCTCCGAGTCGCAAACGAATTCTCAGGGCCCCATGCCGTGTCACCCTGGGTACGGCCCTGTGGTGGCTGTTGGCCGGACCGGTTCATGCACAACAGACTGTTGTGGGGCCCACCACAATATTCGCACATTTGTGTGCGCGTGCAGTCCCTAGCCATGTGTGGCCCGAGGCACAGGAAATACCAGCTCCGCTGCTTGGCCATCCGGCGCCGTCCCTGAACCCTAAGTTCCCCGAACTTATTGCAATTGGCCACAGCATGGCCAATCTGCCTACAACATGGGCAGGTCTCACCATGTGGGGTCAATTCACTCACAGTCCCATACGACTGCCGGTTGGTGCGGTCCTTCCTCGTCGGAGGGCCCCTACTCACAGCGCTCCCGGCAGCTCTCTGTGGCTCCGAAGGATGGGTGACCGTCAGCCCCAAATTCTCTTCCCGTCGAGCCTCCTCTTTCAAAAATCCGACCAAGTCGGAGAAGGCGGGCAGGTCCTCGGCCGACCTCCCGTGAGACTGTTCGAAACGAGTCTGCACGTCAGCGGGTAGGCGGGAAAGTACAATGTACAACAGTAGGTACGACCATTCACCAACCGGAAGTCCAAGATTCTCTAGAGCCTTGGTGACGGACAACAATGGGTTCAAAACCTCCGTGTATGGCCCCGACCTTGTTCACAACCGGGATGCTAAACAAACGGTTCAGTTGGGCATCGGCCAACCTCCGTTTGTTGTGGTAACGTCTGACCAGCAATTGCAACCCTAGGCTTGCGAAGACGTACGCAAAGAAACTGATACAAAAGATAAACAATAAACCTGCGAAAAGTACAGTTAAAGGAAAGAAAGTTATCAAGATCTCTCACATAACCTCAAACCGTGAGTACTTTCAACTGTTACTCCCTGAAAAATCAAGATCTCCACGGCTATCCTGGTTTTTGTGTGTGACACTGCACTATAAACATAGCTGTATATACCACATAATTACAGTTTGAACCGCAAACAAACGGTCAATAACCACTGCATCCAATTCGAAACCGTGAACCTCGCATCACAGAATACATTACCTCGCATCATTAATTTCGATAAACAAAGGAACGGGTGACAGCCAGTGACGTTTGTCGGTGACTTTGTCTGATAGTGTTGCCAACACCAAATAATATTCGGCGCTTGGTAAAAGTGAAGAAACTGAACTACTCTGCCGTGCTGACTTGACACGACGCCGACCAATTAGGACTTGCACGCTATACAGTCACGATTGTCAAACGATCCGTCGAAGTACTGCTACTCACCGATTGAGGGCTCTGAAAAAATACCATCCATTAATACATAAAAGATGAGCTGCGCAGCATGCGGAAATCATGTTTACATAAGTGAACGAATAACATGCTGTTCCTGTAAAATAAATTTTCATAACAAGTGTCTAAATATAAATGATGATACCTTTAACAAAAATAAACAGGACTATGATTTCTCATGGCTTTGTCCGACATGTAAGCTTAAAAATCGAAGAAATAGAAACGAAGCGACCCCAATAGAAAATATGTATTCACCCACAGTAAATAGAAACCAAAACGAAACCCAAAACACTGCCTCATTTAGTGAAGATTACACAATTGATACAGTCACGTACAGAAAAAATTTAACCCAAATGGATACATCAATTTTGGATAAGACAGACCTACTGGGAGACACCATCAGCTCTGAAACAACAGCAAAATCACCTTACACGATACCATATGATACTTCCACCCGGACACCTAACGAACTAACACTCCAAAACCTAAGAGAAATGTTTGATTCACAGCTCAAAGACAACAACAGGACAATTATACAAGAAATACAAAACACAGTAAAACTGGAAATAGGAAAAGCAATATCTACACTAAGAGCAGAAGTAAAACTTGAAACTAATGCATTAACAAGAGAAAACTTGTCAAGAAAAGCAGAAATCTAAAATCTAACTGCAAAAATAGAAGAACTTAGTGAAGAAAATCGGAAAATAAAACAAAAAATAAATGAAATCCTGAATAAAAATAAAAATACTAAGACAACACCACAAATAACACGTGAAATTAATAACAAAAAAATAGTGCTCCATGGGCTTAGTGAATATTACGGTGTAACGTACTACCTCCTTGACCATATTGGCTACTGGCGGATTAGCCAGTTAAAAACTAAAACTATAAAAATTCGGAAATTCGGGTCTGGAATCTCGTCTGGCAGCTGATTGTTTTTTTGAGGCAGACATTGTTTGAGCTCTGAAACGTGAGGTTGTATCTTCTGCATCAATAATTTTTAAGTCACACCTTTAGTTGCGGCGATGGGCTAGTCCCTTTAGTACTGTAATGGAGCTGAATGTTTAGTTGCTGTAAAGTGCAGTAGTTGATGTGAAACTTCCCTACTATCCCCAATCCATGGGTAAGCATTGGTTCGTAGTTAGTCTTTCTTATTTTCGTGTATTTTATACTCTCTATGTATTTCCCTTTTCTATACAGTGTCTATTGGACTGCGGCACTCTTAGATCCTAATTACCCTAGGGCCCTCGTTGGAAGTCTCCGTGTGGGGAGCCGTCGCCTGATAGCTGGGCGCTGTAGCGCTTTTGTATTCCTATCATTCACACTGGTCTCTTTCCAGGGTTCCACGCTGAGGAGTAATATCCTCCTGGCGCTAACGGAGCTCTGAATCGGTTCCACGCTGAGGAGTAATATCCTCCTGGCGCTAACGGAGCTCTGAATCGGTTCCACGCTGAGGAGTAATATCCTCCTGGCGCTAACGGAGCTCTGAATCGGTTCCACGCCGAGGAATAATATCCTCCTGGCGCTAACGGAGCTCTGAATCGGTTCCACGCCGAGGAATAATATCCTCCTGGCGCTACCGCATAATCACTTGTTGACGTCTGGAGAAGTGGACCAGTTGGATTGAGTCTACCAAGGAGTCGAAATCTACAAATTCCCGGCGAGTCCCTATCCAGCGTTTCAACTATATCACCAATATTCGACTCACGACCCTGTGATTAATAAACGTATCTTGAGCCTGCCAATAATCTCTTTTGGTCAGGTTAGAGTCCACTGTTTCAATGGCGCCCGGATTAAGGGAATATTGGTGATAGTTTTATGTCTGGTCAGAGTAGTTAGGCCATAAGAGCGCCGTAGAACGCTAGATTTCTTTCGTAGCTTGTATATTTTGTTATGTTTATTTTTGTCTGACAGGAGTATATTTGATCGTTTATCTGGGTACCTACCTCATTTCTACATTATTTATGGTCGCAGTCTGACGGCTGTTGTCATATTATAATTGTTGATAAATATTTTCCTCCAAATTCTCAGTACGAAAAATAAATTAATAAATTGTGAAGATTTTAGTAGGGAAACTTTTCGGACTATTAAATAATAAATAAGGTTAGTGTTTAACGGCCGATTTCTCGTACATTTAATCTGTTGTTGGCAGTCCTTTATCAATTTCAGCTGTCAAAACGGTAGATCAATGGCTTGATTTTGTACCAGAAACCGGGCATTAGTCGTGTACTCTGCTTACTTTCATGTAAATTTGTACAGTTTACTAGATAGGTAGTAAACATGACGTTTCCTATAAAATATCTGTCGCTAAATAAGGCTGAATTGATAACCTTCTGTCTGAAGATAGGCTGCGACAGCGTTCTGTCTTATTCAATAGTAGTTAACGATTCCTTTATGTATGTAATAAGTATTTTGACCCTTGTATTCTAAAAACCATCTATATCTACAGCTATGTAAAAGTTCTTTATTGTGTAACGTTACTCTGCAATGTCTGTTACTTTAGCTTATGGCCTCTTGTACTATAATTCTCTACTTTTTTACTCTTTGTTGTAGAATAGATATTCTACTCTATTATTATTTTCTGTACCCACTAACGGTGCAGGAAGTCTTGAACACTTGAGGGAGCTGCCCCTCTTGGTGTTATTCTGCGTTACGATAGTAGCTAAGCTATCGGGGCGTTTATGTACTAAGGTTCTTATTTTAGTTCAAGGGATCTTGCTTATTTTTCAACTTCTGACAGTTAGTCTGGGTGTGCATTTGGCTATAATAATGGCACCCTGTGTGTAAGGCTGTGTTTACACGATGTTAGTGTGAACTCTTGTATGAACTTAGTATGAATTCTGATGTCTGATTGTTGGTACGAATGTGTGATGTTTGTATGTAGTTGAGCTAGACTGTTAGTTATATATTTCTCTGACATTGTAGATGGCGAGCTTTAGAGAATTTTATCTTAAGTAGTTAATTTGGTAAGTTAGTTTAGTTTAGTTAGTATCTTAGAGGATTTTATCAGGTAAAATCCTACCCAAACAAGACGGGTATGTAACGTACTACCTCCTTGACCATATTGGCTACTGGCGGATTAGCCAGTTAAAAACTAAAACTATAAAAATTCGGAAATTCGGGTCTGGAATCTCGTCTGGCAGCTGATTGTTTTTTTGAGGCAGACATTGTTTGAGCTCTGAAACGTGAGGTTGTATCTTCTGCATCAATAATTTTTAAGTCACACCTTTAGTTGCGGCGATGGGCTAGTCCCTTTAGTACTGTAATGGAGCTGAATGTTTAGTTGCTGTAAAGTGCAGTAGTTGATGTGAAACTTCCCTACTATCCCCAATCCATGGGTAAGCATTGGTTCGTAGTTAGTCTTTCTTATTTTCGTGTATTTTATACTCTCTATGTATTTCCCTTTTCTATACAGTGTCTATTGGACTGCGGCACTCTTAGATCCTAATTACCCTAGGGCCCTCGTCGGAAGTCTCCGTGTGGGGAGCCGTCGCCTGATAGCTGGGCGCTGTAGCGCTTTTGTATTCCTATCATTCACACTGGTCTCTTTCCAGGGTTCCACGCTGAGGAGTAATATCCTCCTGGCGCTAACGGAGCTCTGAATCGGTTCCACGCTGAGGAGTAATATCCTCCTGGCGCTAACGGAGCTCTGAATCGGTTCCACGCTGAGGAGTAATATCCTCCTGGCGCTAACGGAGCTCTGAATCGGTTCCACGCCGAGGAATAATATCCTCCTGGCGCTAACGGAGCTCTGAATCGGTTCCACGCCGAGGAATAATATCCTCCTGGCGCTACCGCATAATCACTTGTTGACGTCTGGAGAAGTGGACCAGTTGGATTGAGTCTACCAAGGAGTCGAAATCTACAAATTCCCGGCGAGTCCCTATCCAGCGTTTCAACTATATCACCAATATTCGACTCACGACCCTGTGATTAATAAACGTATCTTGAGCCTGCCAATAATCTCTTTTGGTCAGGTTAGAGTCCACTGTTTCAACGGGGAACACGAGAACGTTTTATACTACAGAATAATCGATATCTTTAAAGATATATACTCCACGTAGATCTATTTGAGTATATTGAAGACACAAAAAGAATCGGAAAATACAGAAACACTGCTCGCCCGCTTGTTATTAGAACTAATAAGCAAAAGAATGACTAGATACATAGTAGAAAACGGACACTACTTTCAAGGAACAAATTTGTCCGTTACAGAATATTTAGATAAAGAATCAAGAGAAAATCTTAAGAAGATGCGTGAAGAAATGTTTATTGCCCGGAAAAAAGGATTACATGCAGTCATTAAGAATAATTTACTTTACATAGAAGGAAGACAGACGAAAATGGATACAGAGACAAATAAACAACCAAAACCAAACGATCAACAAGAAACAGAAACCGAAAACAACAACATGAATGATAATACAAGAATTGGTTCCTTTCGAAGACCCAGCCCAATATTTTAAGATATTATATCAAAATTTCCAAAGTATCTTCAATAAACAAGAACTAGTAGAATCCTTCATAGATCAAGACCCCATATATCAATCAATATGCGGAACTGAATCTTGGCTCACAGAAGAAAAACTTAAACTACTTAAGTTCAACGGCTACAAATTTGCAGCATCATTCTGTCGGAAAAATAGAGTAGGAGGCGGCGTCTGTATTCTCTTACAAGAAGATACAGAAAGCGAAGAAATAGAAGAAATAGCTGACATGTCTATAGAATATGTTATTGAAGCGTGTGCGTTAATACTAAAAAAGGAAAATATAATTATTGTTACCGTATACTGGAATAGAAGAAAGGAGGTGATATTTTATGAACAACTAGATAAAATATTAAACTTTATCAGAGAGATATATTACAAATTTACTGTTATTATAGGAGGAGACTTTAATACAGATATGCTACAAACAACCCCAAAAAGTACAAAACTTTTAAATTTCATGTTAGAGTTTAAATTCAAGCAATATATTACCGAGCCAACACATTCTACACCAACATCATCAACTTGTCTGGATTTAATATTTACAAATACAAATAAAAGCACATTAAAAACTAAGGTAGTGGACCTAGGGTTTTCAAACCATAAAGGTGTAACTATAAGCCATCAGTTATCCCAAATGACGCAAAAAATAACTTGGTATGCAACAAAAAGAATATACAGTGAAAGAAACATTCAATTATTTAAATCTCGTTTAAAAACTATTGACTGGTACGCATTATTAGACAAAAATAACGATATAAATGAAAAATATGAAAAATTTCATAATACATTGAAAATTATTTTAGATGAATGCATACCCATAAAAATGATAAAGCTCAATAATTCTCCAAAAAAACATTGGTTAACAGTAGGAATTAAAAAATCTTGCTTACATAAAAGGTTATTAAAAATACTCATAATACAATCTAATTATAACAATATACTCACAAATTACTATAAAAAATATGTAAAAATTTTAAAGAAGATAGTAATAAATTCCAAAAAAATATGTAACGCGAATAAAATAAAAAGATCAAAAAATGTGATAAAAACAATGTGGAATATAATAAAAGAACATAGTAATAAAAAGGGAAAAAGGGAAAAGACAAATATTGAACTAAAAACCAACAATCAAATAATCACAGATAATACACAAGTAGCAAACATATTAAAATGAATTTTTCGCTTCTGTAGGACAAAATAGATCAATCTCATCAGGTGGCCGCCCCGCGCTTAATCCACCGGAAAACTCAATGTTCTTATACCCTGTAAGCTATCGCGAAGTCTATAATATAATAAAATCATTAAAAATGAAAAATAGCTGTGGCGTAGATGAATTACCACCAAGCCTATTCATACAATGCGCAGAGGAGTTAACGTTGCCATTCTATATAATGATAAATCAATCGTTCAACGAAGGTATTTTCCCAGACCTTATGAAAATATCACTAATAAAACCTGTACACAAAAAAGATTCCAAATTAGAAACAACCAACTATCGTCCAATTGCTTTACTTCCAACAGCGTCAAAAATATTTGAAAAAGCGATGTGTAATCGTGTGTACACATTCTGTGAGAAATTCAAACTCTTTGACGAAAGCCAAAACGGTTTCCGAAAAAAGCGATCCACGTCATTAGCGGTATTTAAATATATTCAAACGGCTCTTAATATTATAAATAACAAACAATACGCAGTAGGGATTTTAATAGACTTGTGAAAAGCCTATGACAGAGTGCAATATAATATTTTATTAGATGAATTATATAATATGGGAATACGCGACATCTCACATAAATGGTTTGCTTCATACCTAACAAATAGGAAGCAACTAGTAGAACTAGAATATTATAACATAGAAAGAAAAGAAATTATAAAAGTCCAGTCAGATGCCCTGGATATAAACGCTTCCATTCCACAAGGAAGTGTGATTGGTTGCTTACTATTTCTAATTTACATAAACGACTTGCCCAAATCCATAGATGACCCTAGTGTCCTGTTCGCTGACGATATGTCTATACTTACTTCATGCACAAATAACAAAGAACTGAACGAAAACCTTCACACAATATTAAATAAAATCATAAACTGGCTAGAAGAACATAACCTTCAAATAAATTTAAAAAAAACAAAGTTAATACCTTTTTATCCTTCTCAAAAAAAACCTATAGATATAAATTTTCAATTTAATGACATTAAGCTTGATTCAATAAATAATTTTTCGCTACTTGGACTTAATATCGACACAAATATAAATTGGAAAAAACACATTGAAAAATTAAATTAAAAATTATCAAAATTTGTTTACGCTTTCCGTGAAATAAAGAGGTCTACCGACCAGAAAACTGCTCTAGTTACTTATTACGCCTATGCGTATGCGTGGCTAAGTTACGGAATAATATTGTGGGGAAATAGTACAAATGTCTCAAGTGTGTTTACCCTACAAAAAAGGCTTATCCGAATATTAGCAAATATAAAACCGACCGATAGTTGCAAACCATATTTTGGGGAACTCAACATTTTAACACTAACCTGTATGTACATCCTAGAAACCTGTAAGTTCGTTCGCAAACACCCTGAGTTCTATAAAACCCGTCAAGAGAAAATGCAGACCAACCGAAATTTAAGACCCAGGAAAGGACTGGCACAGCTCTCCTCCAATTTAAAACTTCACTCATCTGGCCCACTAAGCATGTCGATAAAAATCTATAATAATTTACCTGAATATATATTAAATGAAACTAAAGAGAACAAATTCACAAAATCACTTAAGCAATTGCTGATTACAAAGCGCTATTACAATATTAACGAGTTCCTAAATGATAAACAATAACCAATAAAATAAGAATTAAATAATATATAATAAACTACTATAATATAAATTTTTATAAAATATTTAATGATATTTTAATAGAATTTTAATTAATAACAAACTAAACCTAATAATTATATAATAATTCAGCAGTTAATAATTTCTTATGTTTCTCATACTTAAAAAAATATATATATATCGTAAAAATTTTATATTATATATATATATATATATATATATATATATATAATATAATATAATAATGTAATAAGTATAGTAAATAATAAAATATAATAAGAAAATAATATTTAACCATCACAATGTTAGTTGTAAGCTAGTTATTAAGACATTGTAGTGCCCTTACAGGGTTCATTGTTGGATAAAATTTTGTTAAAATGTACCACAATGACACAATAAATATATGAATATGAATATGAATTGCCTGGCCATCTCATAGTTACCCTCCGTAACTGTCAAATGAGCGACCAGCTCCCTAGGCTCACCCCTCAATGCTGCCACCAGCTGAGCCATCTTGACAGACTTGGTAATGTCCGATCGCATGTGCACCAAACTGTCGAACAGATTGATGAAGCTCATCCATTCACCGGACACGCCGTCAAAGTTAGGCATAGTTATGGCAGGTAACCTGGACCCCGATCCCTGATGCGGCAGAGGTGCTTCAATGTCACCATCATGGCTGGACTCGCGCTGTCTACGTATGTCCGCAGCCTTCTGCGTGATAGCAGCTGCCATCTCCATACATTGGTCGACATCCCCTATCAACCGTGACAGCCTGTCAGGTGCACAACCATCAACTGATTCTGCCTGCGCGGACAATTCGGGCACCCTATTGTAACGTTCCTTAACGTCCGTAGACCACATCATGCCTATCTAAACGGTCTATCTGACCGTGTGCGGAGGAAAACCATCTGAGTTCCTTAGAAACACCCTTCTGGATTTCAGATAACGACATGATCGGAACGATACTTACTCACAATTTGCAGCCCTCCAGTCTATAACCCAAACGAGGGAACCCTAAACTATAACTTAAACAATGTTGTTTTCCTTAAACAATAGGAACCGAGTTTTATATCTATATAAATTCTGTAAATAACAATTTAGTCTCCCTTTATCACTACAACACACACAGATAGTCAATATTAGTTCAAGTTATAAATTGCTATAAACTGAAAACAATGTAATAGCCTGCTATCAATAGATGTAACTACCTATGTTAACCAAAACATTCATTCAATAGCATTACTAGACCACTAATAGATTGGCTAACTGGTAATTCAATGCAATTTTCAATTCAATATCTGTCTGTCTACTACCAGCAATAGACTTATAGCTTACAATACTACCAATCTATGTGGATACAGGAACAACCAAGTTACTTAACCGCCTATACCTACAGATTGATAGTCCCAAATCGTGCCTTCCTGGAGCCCTTGACGGCTGCAAATCTCAGGAAACCACGCTCTGCTACCAACATGTTCAGGCTTCTCAGCACCTAATGACCTCGTAGGGGCCCATGAGCTACGAGGTAGCGTGACGATCAGGTGCCAAGAAGTGATGAACGTCGGCGATTCACCGAGCTGAAGTTATGTGGGGTAGATCTAACCTGGTCTGTGCTTCGGTCCCGTCAACCTCCTGTCTCTCTGCAAGGCCCGGGTGCACCCTAGACTCTTCTTGGTAGACAGGTTCTTGAGCCAACCAGGTATGACTGGCGGGCCAGCTTCAATGAGCACAGTGTTCCAACACAGGTTATGTTCTACGTGGTAAATACAAATCGGGCACGAAAATCCAAACTTTATCTGGTTCGAGAGACAACGGCACACTCAGCTATATTAACAATCCTGAGGGAATCCCGAATACATTCCAGATGGCCTGCGATTTAATTTCAACACCCTGATCAAAACGCGTTTACATTGCGAGGGCTTTCGTCTGTCAGTTCTCAAAACTGCCCGATTGACAGCTAACGTTAAAATTAAAATGACCGTTCAGAAACCATCGATCGAATATCGATTTGGAATCGAACAATATCAATGTCATCATTATCATCGTCATCAACACCGTCAGCACCGTTGTCGCCACTTTCACCGAGACGGTTAAAAGTAGAACACGCTCTTATCAAGAAGGAGTTCTCTCTGTAATTGCTATGCACGAGAGGCAATTGGAACAACGGTCGTCTACGAACGTTACGACTAGGGACCTTAAACTTAATTTTACCAAGTAGCGATGGACAGTCAACAGTGCCCTTAACTATTTTCATCAGGAATACCATATCTGAGATATCCCTGCGAAGTTTCAGTGGTAACAAATGTAAACGTGCACAGCTATACTAATAGCTGAGCTTGGGCAACTTGAACTTAAACCCGATATATCTTGTAAATTTCTTCTGAATCCGTTCAAGTCTATTGATGTAGACGTCATAGCACGGGTTCTAAACCTGCGAAGCATATTTCAGATGACTGCGGACATAAGCACAATATAGAATTTTAATAGTTTTCATTCGCTTAAACGACTTCGACGACCTCATGACGAACCCCAATGCCTTAGAGGCTTTACTGACAATGGCATCAATGTGATAGTCAAAGATAAGTCTGCTGTCAATAACAACACCAAGGTCTCTGCTGTCATATACTCTAGAAAGCGGAAGATCCTTAATTTGATAATTATTTATGTACGGTTTTAATTTACGGGTAAAAGTTACGTAGAAACACTTGGTGACATTTAAGTTCAGCTGATTTGTTACGCAGTAGCCGTCAAGCCTATATAAGTCACTCTGTAAGAGTTCACCATCCGAGACCCCATTAACAACTCTAAAAATCTTCATGTCAACGGCAAAAAGCAGAAATCTAGAGGTTTGAAAACATTGATCAATATCATAGATAAATAATATAAATATCAGAGGACCAAGAAGCGATCCTTGTGGGACTCCAGACGGAGCACTCATCCAGGACGACCTGAAACCATTGAGAACTACGGCTTGAGATCTTTCTGCAACATACGAAGCAAACCATTTGAGCAGATCGCTTCTAATGCCAACTCTGCTGAGTTTCTTCAGCAAGATGTCGTGATCGATGCGATCGAAGGCTTTACTATAATCAGTATAAATGACATCGACTTGGTCGTTATTGTCCATACGCTCACTGATATAGTCATGGAAAAGTACAAGGTTAGATACCGTCGATCTGCCCCTTAAGAAACCGTGCTGCATAGGACTGAAACTAGATTTAAGCGCTTCATATAATTGAGTATATATGACACGATCAAGAACCTTGGCTATAAGACACAATTTTGAAATAGGCCTATAATGCTCAACGTGCTCACGGGAACCTTTTTTATGTATGGGGGAAATAAAAGCAGACTTTCAACGAAACGGCATGACACCTTCGTTGAGAGATCTTTCAAACAAAATTGTGATGGGAACGGACAGCTCTTTTGCACAAGCAACTAGTAACGAAGCCGGTATAGCATCAGGCCCGGCAGACTTGCACAGGTCCAAAGACTGAAGGAGCTTATGAACATAGCAGCTATTAACTGCGATACTAAATATATCGCACAGACACTGCGGTTCGACATGTGTATGTGCTTGACCCACATTATCATTGTCAGAGCTGGATGTAATAAGAACATTAGAATGAAAGTAATCAGAGAAGAATTTACTAATGGTGTTGCCATAGTCGGACGTTTTACCATCGTAAGACATATTCGAGGGAAATGCACTACCTTGGCGTTTCGACTTAATATAGGACCAGAAGGTCTTAGGATTTTTAACTATAGAATCTTCAATTTTAGCTATGTAATTAGCGTGGCATTCACGCTCCATTCTACTTGCTCAGTCACGTAAAATTGAAAAAGACATTTGGTCAGAAAGATTCCCATAGTTTTAATACTTTTTGAAATATTTGAACTTTTCCTTTATGACTTTGATTAGAGCTGTGCTAAACCAAGGTGGGTAATTGTTATTAGATAAGCTGCGAGTAGGAACATATGAGTCACGTAGTTTATAAATGAATGTAGAAAATATCAACAGCGTCATCTACACTACCACTACCAAACCTACCTACCCAGTCAAAATCATGGATGTGTTTACGTATTTGCTTATAGTCAGCTTTGGAATAATTAAAGGAAACATGCGGAATGTATTTTAATGGGGTGAAGAATGCAACAGGTATATCTATATGCAAAGCCTTATGGTATGGGTCCTCTGGCACTATTGGGGTACCATGACATTACCACGACACTTTCGTTCGACAATACTAGATCCAATATACGACTTAAACTGTTTTCAAAACTGTTAAATTGTTGAAGACCACAAGTGTTAAGAGAGTCAATAAAATCTTTCACATGCTCACCTACCAGATTACATAGATAAAGACCGCCATTAATGGAAGACCAGGTTACACTACTCATATTAAAGTCTCCGACTATTAAAAATTTGTCATGAAAATTGTCAGTCATTAAATGAATTAATTTGGTACAAAAGTTTTCAAGTTGTGTCTTAAATCTATTACCAAGATTTACGTCACACAGATACAGATAGAGATGCCTCAAATACAGACGCGGAGAGCACGTTATTTACGTCGCATTAAACGAAATGATTTATTAGGAGTGGATAAGAAGAATGTAATTTGTATTGATGAAACGTGGATATACGCAAATCACACCGTCGGCAAGTGCTGGCAGTCCTCATCAGATGTTGGAGTAAAAAAGCGGCAGCCCAGGCCAAAGATGGATTTTAGTGCATGGAGGCAATGAAAACGGATTTGTCAACGGCGCGCAGTTGGTTTTTAAAGCCAAATCTAAAATGGGGGATTAACACGATCAAATAAATACATAAAACTTCATGAAATTGTATATCTAATAAGTTCTGCCATCTATGATGACATGTATGTGTGCTATGGTTTGGTTCACTCAATAAAATTAGTCGTTCATCTGTCACTGTACGCACGGTCGTTTTATTATAGGTTATGGGCCGCTCGCTCAAGAATTTCGCTATTTTGAACACAAGAATTTTGTTGTTCGGGTTCATCCGATTTCTCACTATCCCCCACTGAATCAACATTCTGACTTTGCACTTCAATGAGAATTTCAGATTTCTACTCCTCCTCAATGATGATCACATCTCTACTGGTCGATACATTTCTTGTTTCTGGATTGTAAACTCTGTACCCCTTTATGTTATCTGGGTAGGGTAGAGGTACCAATAGTCAGCCGTTTAGTGAAAATTTCCGAATGAAAGTCTTCTAACTTTTTACTGAAATTTTATAGAACAACATATCTGGTACGAATGGATAAGTCGTCTAATGAACTTTACTTCTACAACTAAAGTTAACCTCTGAGATATAAATAAAAGAGCAAAAATGTATGATTACTAAAATATGTCGATTTTAGCCAGTAGTCGGCCGTCAAACCCCAGTGGTCGGCCATCACAGGGCCAGTAGTCGGCCTCAACTGAAATTTCCGTAGGTGAGGAATTAATACAAAATTGTGCTTTGGATTAATACTAGGTATATTTTGTAAATATATTCATAATTAAGTAATAAAGTAGTATTCATTTTTAGTACCTACTCAGTATTTATTATTTTTATAGTATAAATCTTATTTTTATAATCATTTCAATTATTTAAATACTTTCTTCAGACTAAACATAATGAGATCAATATTTTTTTAGAGATATTACTTAAAATCCTAAAATTATTCTGGCCGTGAAAAAATATAAGTTAAGATTTTTGACGTGACATGTTGTGTAGTATTATAATTATGTATCGTTTATTCATCTTCTTCTTCCAGGAACTCCATCATCTCCGATGCCTTAACGATCTTTGATAGTCTGTTAGTATACTTTATGTTCAAATCATTTATCTCCTCATCCTCCGCTTCATTGCCAATATCAATTCCAGTTTCTTGTTGTGTCAGTCTTTGGGTTTTAGGCTTAGATATTTTTTCTTTTTGGCGTCGAGTTTGCAGATTTTTTGTAGTTTTCTCTTTCGGGCTTGTTTTTTTCTTTCCTTCTTAATATTCAGTCTTTTTATTTTGCGTTCTTCAATTTCCGCTTTCTTTTTCTCCTTTTCAAGTTCTTTGTCTTGTTCGTATTGCCTCCATTCTGCAGATGCTGCAGAGCCCACTCATGTAGAGTGCTTTTCCATTCCGACTTCAGTGGTTTGAACACACTCACATCTGCGGGCTACATAATATGCGTCGTATTTGGAGGAAGTGCATCCTTGTTTGGCCTTACAAAAGGAAAAACCACGCATGGCGGCAACGTCTCTCCACTTGCCGAAAAAAACAACAAAACCGTTATTGCCTCTTTTTCTTTTCCTTTGGTAATCCTGTAGACATTCTTGTAACCGCGTGGTGCAATTACTCTACCAATTTGGGACAAAAGGTGAAGCTGGTTTCATCCCCATTGAAAATTCATTCAGGATTTCCCAAAATATCAAGAGCTCCCAAAGAACTTAAGTGTTCGCTCAATTCAGAAAACCATTTACTGATGCTTTCTTTGGTCACGATGGATCTGCCTTTTGAAAGATCTTCTGGCTCTCTCAAAGACAAAGTTGGATGCCTCTTGAAGAAAGCTTTCAGCCACTTTTTTCCAGGTCGGTTGTCATTAAATGGATTTGGACGTTTCTCTTCCTCCATTATATTTTGAACAGTATTCAAGAGGTCTTCTGACTTGAGTGGAAACCCACATTTTGCCATGTCAATGCACCATTGGGCTATTTGAGCTTCTTCCTCTTTAGTCAGTATAGTGTCAGGTCCCATCTTGCGAGGTCCTTCGGGTACCCTCAGATGCAGTCTATCTTGTATAGTACCCCTGGGTATGCCGAACGTTGTGCTTGCACGCCTTATTGACATTCCTTTTCGGATTTTTGCTAAAGCAGCAGAAAGATTTTCGGCAGGATACTGATGTATTTTCCTTGTAGACATGACTTTCGACTGAAATAAAAATATTAAAACCATTCAAGCAACAACGTGCGTGTTAGTATTGTAAGGTGCAAAATATTGGTTAGAAAATAAATAATTAAAAAGAAACAAAAATCCCGACTGCATAAAACATATCCACTAAAAATGAATAAACAAGCTCTATGGGTCTATAAATTTGTATTTATAAAATATTGTAGGCCGGGACAAACAAAACACTTTATATTCGGATTATATTGATTAATTTTATGTAATATTTATATTTTAAATAATAAATAGATGGGCCTACGATACATGAAGTAACACGAACCATACGACGGTACTAATAATACATTTACGTGGCCGAGTACTGGTGCATATTTGCCCAGTAGTCGGCCACTACCAAAATCGAACTTTTTAGGGGGCTGACTACTGGGTTTTTCTGGGTATAACGGTGTGCATTGATTTTTAAAATTTTCAGAATATATCTATCTTGCTGGTATGCAAATATGGACTTAAAACTAGAAACTCACACAAATCCCAGTACTCAGCCGGGGCGGCTGAGCACTGGTACCGATACAGAAACTACGGTACCCATAGTCGGCATACCCACTAAAACAATGTTCCCGTCAAATATGTTAGTTAAAAACTATACATAACGTTAGTAAAACACACCAGAAATTCAATAAATATAACCACAACATGCCCCATAAGTAAATAATAGTTATCACTTACTGTTTTCGGAACCTCTTATTACTAACAAAAATCGAGGCGTGGGCGCACGTTCGCTCATGTCGACCGGCCAGGCGGGAAAGAAGGTCATTTACTTGTAAACGAGTGTGGATAATGGCGATGTGTGTGTGTGCGTAATATGCATAGAATAGTATAGAAGCATCTCCTTGCGGCTGTGTTAGAAAATAGAGAAAGATACGCTATTCCTAGCAGTTTGAAGTCCGAATGGCCGACTACCGGGGGGGGGGGCCTGAACTAAGGTGACACTACCCTATCCAACAAGAATACACTTCATCGCATTCTTGTCCCATTTTTTTCTTTTTCTTTAGCAAAATGAACCATTACAGTGCTCCCGAAGATTCTGATGTGACTGATATCTGGTTTGGAGCCATTCCACAACTCGTGTGGAGTTTTATTATTCAATGATGCTGCCACAATAGGATTCTGCAGTTACACTGCCATATTGGTGGCCTCACCCCAGAACTCTTTGCCTAAATTGGCATCAAAACGCAAACATCTTGCTTTTTCTACAATCTGTAATGGTACACACATTGAAAACAAGAGTCAGTTCATTTAATACTTCATTTTGCGTGACAGAGGGCTAGCCCATCGCCGCACTGTAATGATACACACATTGAATACAAGAGTCAGTTCATTTAACGCTTGGGTTTTTGAGTGATTCGAAGTAAGTTGGCAAGAAATGGGCCTGAGAACGTGGTTAATTCGGGGAAGAGAGGTCGGGTCAGGTTTTTTTGTCGCATTCCTGCGAAATGTGTAGGGATCAGAGCCGATTTGGCTGCTCGCTGAATAAATTATTGATAACTAAATAATGGAAGGTTCTTATGGAACTATACGGAGAAAGCTAATGTGTTGACTGCAAATATACAATTGCGATTCTTATTACGTTGTGGTGAGACTGAAATCACGGGTTTGCATATCTTTCCAGTGATCTTTGTCTTAGTCGCTAGCGGTCGGGCAGTCAGGCTTAATTAATTGCAACCGCTTTATAGCCAGCGATCGACAAATTTTGTGTATCGGCAATACCAAATGACTTGAGTGATAACCGAGGGTTGATTATAGGAACTATGCATACACAAAATTGTAGAACAGCGGGCGTGCATGGCATGTTTGATTGAAACTAGACCCTGTGTAGGTAATGATAAGAAGCTTGCGCTTGGGCAGTGTTTGGGGGGTGGGACGCCATCTCAGAGATGTGGGCCACCTATAAATAGGAGCGCGTGGGTGAAGAAGGGATTCAGTCCGTACGTCAAACCACTGTGGTACACGTGTCTTTCGGTAATCTTAACAGTTCGGTCTGCCGTTTTACGCGTCTGGAACTGGAAGATTTGTGATTGCGTGGTACAGTAGATTTTCATGTGTGTCTGAAGCGTTGAGATATACCTCGGTTCCTATCCTTTAAATCAACCTACCCAAATTCCAAAACTATCCTTGGGTCGTTAGATAAGTACTTGTAGGTAATTTGATCTGAGTCTGAGTCTGGGCTTGGAGCGACCCTAATTTCCTTTTTCCTTCACCATAGGGTTCCTGGATTAGCTCTTAGGATATTCGCGGGTTAATCCTTTCCTCATTCCCTTCGTGTAGCGAGTTTTAAAATTCCCACACACACAAGTCGTTAAACATACAAGCACATTAAAATCACACACAACCTTCTTCGAGTGGTGTCGATGATGGACGTGGTATAACACTAGGATTTTAGACTAGGCTAGACAGGAGTTTAGTTGAAGCTAAACCTAGGTTGTCAAGGCATAGGGAGACTGTTTGATCGATGGGGTTCCGCGGATGAAAATAACAAATTCAGAACAAAGTATAAACGTTGTCAACTCAGATAACCTATCCTGTTGATATCTTTGACATTTGGGTGTTGTCGGGGACGCGCGAAGAGATCAAATTACAGTCTAAAGTTCATTGTTTAGGAACGGGTAGATATTTTGCCTTGCCTTGGATCGTTTTGATTCAAGTTGCATCTTTAAATTAAATGTCAATTTCGCTGGGAGATCTAACGTGTAGATTGTGTCACGCATTTATTTTGCTGGGCTCAGTCGAGTCGTGCTGAGGTTAACGAGGTACATAAATCGGTATTTTCCGAAGTACGTAACTCGTTGTGGAGAGGGTTAGATCTCTAAAAGCACTAAAGAAAACGTTTCGATAACATCCAGCTCGAATCGCGCAGAGTTGAAGGTTTCAAAACGTTACGGACCTTTTGAGGAAACCGCTAGTTCAGACCCATTTCGGAAAATCAAATCGCAATTGTGTAAACCCGGTCTATTTGGATCGTTATTGCCCTGAACTAATTATATAATTGGAGCCACTAAAGCCGCTACTAGCGAGCACATGAAATATCATTGAGTACTCACGTCGTAACACTACGACGAATAACCATACGATATCCCAAACAAATATTATAAATTGTGGTCGACCACGTAAAAGAAGCTCCAAGCGCCCATATATACAAAAATAAATGGTACCAGTACACAAGTTATAACAAAGATCGATCTGGCGCAAAACACCGCTAACTGACTCGAAATACCGGCTTGCGGGCATACATACTTTCTCTGTTTAACTTGAAACTCTAACTTCCTGAACCAATCTTCCGTTCGACTATTGTACGCCTAACGAACTTCTCAACAAACGAGAAATTCAGACTTATCATTCTTGACTTGACATTTTTCACAGCTGAATCGGATCATCTAAGTTGGGGGTAGATAGAATAGACGATCATAGCTTCTGACAGCGGTGGCTCGACCTTAGCTATTTATGCCGTTACAAATCGTACGATTGAATCGTTCACACAATCCATTCTGATGCGGGGTCTATGGATTGGTTTTCTGATGTATCACGCCAACACTTCCCAGGTAATCTTCGAACTCTTTACTGCAATATTCCAGCCCATTATCACTTCTTAATACTTTGATTGTTTTGTTTGTTTGATTTTCCACTTGGGCTTTGTAAATCTTGAAGTATTTCAAAGCCTCATTTTTGTGCTTCAGAAAATAAACAAACGTCATTCGACTATGATCGTCAACAAACAACAAGAAGTATCTCGAGCCGCCTATAGACATATTCTCCATAGGCCCGCAGATGTCTGTATGCACAATGTCTATTAGGTCACTACTTCGCTGGCCAGTGCTCTTGAAAGGTAACCTGCACTGTTTCCCTTCACAACATGTTGTGCATGAAAATTTACTTATATCTACTTTCTCCTGAACAGCATTCTTCATCTGATTCAAATAATCTTTATTTACATGTCCTAATCTGCGATGCCAAGTCTTACCTGACACAACGGACGCTGCTAAACATTCTTGTTTTATCAAATTATATGGTTACAGACAAACGCTTTCAAGACTTTAGGTTGCGTTCTTATCCAGCCTATAGTAATCGTAGAATCAGACCAGAAGGTCTTTTTGTTGATTTGACCACGTAGTGCCTCACTAACTCTCGCTACTAGACGCGCTCCGAGGAGAGCAGCACAATGCTCGAGGCGAGGTATTGTGACCGATTTTAAAGGTGAAACCCTAGTTTTAGAACATAGTAGGTAAATAGTTATTGTGTTACAATCATTGACGGATCGGAGGTACACGCAGGCAGCGTATGCTTTTTGAGAGGCGCCCACAAAACAATGGAGTTCCGTGACAACAGAAGAAGTACATAGCGCGAACCTTGGAACTGATACTGTAAGTAGAATATTTAATTGGGAAATTAAGTTTTTCCATGTTTTTTCAATATCTTTGGGAATAGGGGTTTCCCACTCTAGCTTCAATTGCCATAAATTCTGAAGAAGTATTTTTAATGTAATTGTACTAGCGCTCAGAAGGCCAAGTGGATCAAAAATTTTACACGTATTAGATAAAATATTTCGTTTTGTTGTTTGTTTAGTGTCTGTGTTTATGTTTATTGAAAATTTTAATGTATCTGTGTTAGGTGCCCAATTAACTCCTAATACGCTTGATTATTTGTTCAAATTAAGAGACTCAGTTTCTGTATCTTAAGAAAATATTTGAGGACAGTTGGTTCTAAATTTGCGAATAGGAAAACAAGCAGAGGCTAATGTTTCAGTGTCATTTTTATGAATATGGGCTAAATCATGTTCATTTGAAGCTCCGGTGAGGAGGTCATCAACGTGTCTTTTTGAATAATTTCTGATATAACTGGATCACGGCATTCTTTTGCTAATTGAAACAGACACCTTGTGCTTAAGAAAGGTTCAGATGCCGTGCCATATGTGACTGAGTTTAATTGTAAAGTGTCAAGAGGCCTTGAATCATCATCGCGCCACAATATCAGTTGCAAATGTCGATGAGACTCGTCCATGCTAATTTGTCGATACATTTTTGTAATGTCACCAGAGAGCACGTATTTATGTTGACGAAAACGTACCAAAATACTGAACAAATCATCCTGTACAACTGGACATATACATTGAATGTCGTTTAAAGATTTATTGGAACTAGATTGCGCAGATGCGTCAAATACGACTCTAAGACGGTTAGTTTCACTTGACTCACGTATTACCGCGTGATGTGGCATTATGTAGCCAAAAGTAGGCCTTTCAATTTTTGTTAAGTGGCCTAGGTCCTCGTACTCTTTAATAAAATTTGTATATTGTTCTTTTAGATCTGAATTTTTATTTAATTTTTTCTCAAGATTTATGAAACGCTTTTCAGCCATTTTATATGAGTCACCGAGTGATGTTTCAGGATCTTCACAAAGAGGCATTAGCACTGAGAATCGACCGTTATCTAAACGCTTAGTAGTGTTCGTGAAATGATGTTCACAGAACTCATCATTGGCACATAAAGACTGTTTTGTGGACTGAACCTCTTCAAGGGTCCAATCTGTGTTAAGTTTTCATGAATTTCTTTTGTAAAATTACATTGAACTTTTTTCGGAGTACCATTATGTTTCAGCTTACAATCATTGAGAGTGAGGGGTCCTACCACAATCCAACCTAACTTAGATTCTTGAAGGATGGGCATACCGGGCCTTGATTTGATTTGTTTAGGAGACATACGCTCATAGAACACTTCTGCACCTAAAAGTACATCAATTTCAGATGGCTGATAAAAATTAGGATCGGCCAGCTGTATGTGTTCAGGTAAATTAAGCTGTGTGATGTCTATGGGGACATTAGGTATGTGACCGGTAATTTGAGGCATCACAGCTTTCTGACAAAAATATTGGCGCATTGTTTATGCCCGTTACATTTGTATTTATGTACTTAAAAGAGTGTATGCTTTCGTGTTTCGGTTCATAAATAATTGTAAAACAAAAACCAGAAACACTGAGCCCTTAGATAATCATGAACTTAATGAGTCTTTGATTTTTCTTATTCTTCACAAAAGGAATCATTTTCGTCAGAAATTCAAACATTGAGTAAAGGTAACTCACTTAAACATAAATCTCACATTTTACAGTTATCTCCATTCATCGATGCGAATGGCGTTTTAAGATTGGGTGGTCGGTTGGAGAATGCTTCTGTTAAATATGAACAAAAACATCCAGCCCTTTTGGATAGCAAGTATCATCATACTAAAATGCTTATGGCAGCCGAGCACCTACGACTTTTTCACGCTGGCCCGCAATTACTCCTTAGTTCATTTAGGGAACAATTTTGTCCCCTGGGAGGGAGAAATTTAGCAAGAACTACAGTTCGTAAATGTATAACATGTACAAGATTGAAGGGTAAGACTTTAGAACCTTTTCTCGGAAACTTATCTTCCAACAGAGTGTCATTCTTTCCTTTTCAAATATGTGGCACTGATTTCGCTGGCCCTTTCATGATTTCAAGTAAAAAGGGTCTTGGCAATAAAATCTCAAAATGTTACTTATGTATATTCGTATGTTTTTCAACAAAGGCCTTACATCTTGAAATAGTTAGCGATCTCACTACACAAGCCCTGATTATGTGCTTGAAACGCTACATTTCCAGGAGAGGAAAACCCATTATTCTTCATTGTGATAATGCAAAGAATTGTGTGGGTGCGAACAATGAATTAGGCAAGGTTTTGCGATCTAGTCTTTGTTCAATAAAAGAGTTTACCGCTAATGAGGGCATCAAATTCAAATTTATTCCCCCTTACTCTCCTACTTTTGGGGGGATCTGGGAGGCAGGCGTAAAGAGTGCCAAGCACCATCTTAAACGTATAGTAGGAAATGCTAGTCTTACATTATTTATTCGAGGAGTTAAGCACGCTTTTTACCCAAATTGAAGCGATCCTCAACTCCCGACCCTTAATTCCTTTATCATAATTCATAATTCATAATAATTCATAATAGTTTATTGCAAAGTCACAAAAATTTCACAAGGTGGTAGAATAAAAGTTAGTACATTGTGACGCCCTGCTAGGGCACAGCAACATGCGAAGGACAGCCAGTTGTCCATTTTACGAAAAAGAGGATGATTACATTTATGTTCAAAATTGTATAGAGACAATTAGAAAAATATTGTAGAGATTATTATTATTAACAATAAAGAAATAAATTAAGAGTAAATTATATAAACATTAAATTAGTAATAACATGTAATGAGCAAGTAATTAGCGACTAGAAATGTTTACCTAATTTTATCATTGAAAAATTCTTTCACATCATAATAGCATTTTTCAATGAGGAAATTCTTCAAATAAGTAATGAATAGTGTTTCTTTCTCTATGTTTTTTAAGTAATTTGGTATGTGATTATATATTTTGATGGCCATATGATGGGGACTAGAAGACACGAGTTCTAACTTTGAAAATGGTTTCTTTAATTTATTTTGGTCTCGATTATTCCTTTTATTTTTATTTTCTAGAGGGGAGTATAAGTTACCATGTTTTCTTACAATTTGCAAGATTCTAATATATATATAGAAGTTAAAGTAAGTATTTGGAGTTTTACAAAATAAGATCTACAAGATACCATTTGGTCAATATTTCTAAGTATTCTAATACATTTCTTTTGTAGAATAAAAATATCCTTTATTTCATAACAAATCCCCCATAATATAATACCATACGATAGTCTGGAATGTGCGTATGCATAGTAGGCTGTGAGCGCAGTTTTGACATCAGTTACCCGTTTTAGTTGATGGAGGGCATAAGTAAAAGATGATAATTTGTTTTGCAATCTCTGTATGTAAGGTTTCCAGCTCAAGTTTGTGTCTAGATCGATCCCCAACAAGGTTGCTGTCTTTGTAGTCACCAGTGGTATTTGTTTACAGCAATATTGAATTTGTAATGGGACTTTTTGTGAGGGTTTGAATTGAATTATATTAATCTTTTTAAGGTTGAGTTCTAAATTTGATTCATCTAGCCAGTCGGTGATCTTATCTAAGGTCATATCTAAGCTTTGGTTTAATTCGGTGGTATTCGAGCAGGAAAATAATATGGAAATGTCATCTGCGAAAAGGGTGCAAGGGTCATCAATTAGATTAGGTAGATTATTTATATAAATAAGAAATAATAAACATCCCAAGGCGCTACCTTGGGGAATAGATCCAGTAGAAAGGACTCTATCTGATCTAACGCATTCTACTTTACCTCTGATAAAATTGGTATTTTCAACCTCTACGTATTGGACACGGTTATGCAGGTACGACTTAAACCTAACCCCAGAGTCGTATAGTCTTTCTAATAGAGTGTCAAAGCATACTCTATCAGACGCTTTGCTCATATCGAGCAGTAAACCCACAGCATACCGTTTATTGTCTATTGATTCAAAAAAATTTTGCACATAGTTATATATTGCCAATATAGTAGCCCTATTTTTACGGAACCCGTATTGGTTATCATGTAGTATGTAATATTTTTCATAGAATTTATTCAGTCGTATGACCATAGCAGTTTCAAAAATGTTTGCTGAAGTAGGCAGTAAAACAATAGGTCGATAATTATGAATGTCAGCGGTGTTTCCTTTTTTATGTTAAGGATATAAGAGATGTTTTTAAGGCTTCGGGAAATATTCCTTCTGTAAAAGATTGATTGATAAGTTTACAAAAGGGTACTGCTAAAATATCCGCGCAATGGAGGAATTTCATCTATAACAAAAGACTTCTTACTCTTAAGGCCTTTTATTATATTAAATGTTTCTTTTGGTTCAACAGGTGTGAGCAAAAAAGAATTTGTTATTTTACTTGCGGGAAGATTGTTTTTCTCTGATCTAGATTTATGTGACTTTCCTATAGATGCAAATAGATTATTGAATTCATTTGCAACTATTTTCGGGTTAGATAAAGTATTGTTCGAAAATTTGAGTCTTTTATTTTGTCTAATTTTATATTTGTTTGTTACATTGTGTATTATTTTCCACATACATTGGGTTTTATTAACTGAACTATTAAATTTATATATGTTGATAAGTTTCTTAGATTTACAAACTATCCTTTTTAGAGATTTGCAGTTCATTTTATAGTAGTTTCGTAGAACTTTATTATTAGTCTGTGATATTAGTACTTTTAATTGTCTTTTATTGCGACATGATATTTTTATACCCTTAGTTAAGTACGTATTCTTCTGGTTTGGCTTATATTTTATTAATATTTTAGGAATACATTTATTAAGGGCTGTATGTATAATTTTATCAAATGTATTAAGATTATCATTCACATTTTTATCAGGTACTAATATACTTTCCCAGTCTACTGTTGAGATTTCGTTTTTAAATCTATTTATTTTGAAATCGTTAAAATTACGCTTGATCAGTGTAAAGTGGTTAGGGTTTTGAATATTAAGAGGAGTAGGAAACAAGACACTTCTATGGTCCGAAAGACCTAATTCTTGGACATCGACATGGTAGTCTTTTTTATTAAAGTTTGTAAAGATTAAGTCTATGCATTTTGAACTGGTTGGTGTAACTCTCGTCGGCTTTGTGACTTTTTGATGAAAATTATAACTTAACATGAAATTTGAAAGCCTAACTTTTTCGTGTTTATTTAAAAAATCTATAATCATGTCACCAGCTATCATGAAATTTTTAGAATTTTCTTTGGTACAGATATTTCTTAAAAGTTTTTCCAAAGAACTGTGAAATGTGTTAACTTCTCGACTACTACTAGGCCAATACAGATTTACAATTAATAAATTAATTTTGGGAATTTCAATTGCACATATTTCGAAAACCATTTCTATCGACATAGATGAGATGTCTACAAGTTCTAAATATTCAAATATATTTTTATTAATATACAAACACCCCCACCGGTATGTTGTTCACGACAGAATGTCGCGCCTAAATTATAGTTATGAATGTTTGGTAATTTCTTCTTTTCGCTACTTATCCAAGTTTCAGATATACACAAGATATGTAGGTTAGGTTTTTCCTCGATGAGTGCATCAAGAAGATGTAATTTGTTACAAATACTTTGAATATTTTGGTACAATACATTAAGGTTAGTTTCGCCATTGGGTATGGTGTTTGAGGATTGTATTGGATTTACATGGTTATCTAATAGTTGAGGGACGAAAAAATGACTGACTATTATTGTTTACATAATTATCAATGTCTGTATCTATGTTGTAATTCCAGTCCTTAATTTCTACAATCTTTTTCAAGATGTCCTCAAACATAATAGGGTCATTGTCAAAGCTTGATCCAAATTTAAGCAAAAATGAAAGTTTGACTTTTTATGAAATTCGACATTTATTTAGTACACATACATGCATTTAAAGATAAACAAGATACAACCAGAGATCAAACTTAAGATTTAAATAAGTTATATATTAAAAATCATTTTATGGTTCCACCGAAAAGACGAGGCTGTCCACCGAATAGACTAAAAATGCAATTACAACATGAAAAAGACAAAAATAATTAAATTCTTTTGCATTATAACATAGAACCTCTTCTTACGAACAAATCAACAGAACACAGTTATGGTTGGCAAGGAACATTTATAGAGAAAAAAAATATTTTGTCTTTGTCCACCGAAAGGACTATGTCTTTTTGTTGGAAAAAATTTCTTCATCGTCTGATGAGTCCCAAAAACTTTGTTTCCAGTTTTCTCGAGATTTCTTCGTGCGCACGGTATTCTTTGGAGTTTCAGCTCGTGTAAGAGGTGGCGATCTTGAGCTATCGGAATAAACATCGTTATAACGAATGCGCTTTCGACTTTGTATTCCACGAAGGGTCTTGGAACAAGTTGGTTCTTCAGAGTCATTGATTTGGGGCTCAAAAATCGATGGACTAGACATTGTTCTCGATGTCTGGTTATCTCTTGGATCTAGCAATTGGCTTACTATTGGGCTCCAGTTAGAACTAAGCAGCGGACTTGCTATGCTCAGCAAGGGACTGGGAAGAGAACTCGAAGTTGGTGAGGGAGCAGGTATCTCGTTACGTGGTTTTAGGTCAAGTGTTATATGGCCCAAATTGTAGTGCACGCACGTAGCTCCTGGGGCACAAGTAGTGCAGCTCAGTCTTCGGAATTGGAGGATTTTTGGTTCTCGCTTGTCCCATGTTACTTGATGCACTTGCATGGTACCGCGGAAAGGGCAGATTTTGCTGTTTTCAATCAGTCTTTCAATGTCTTTCGCTGCCGCATCGTCAATTTTTATAACATTGATGCCCTTACAGTCTTGATGTACACATTCAATGAAAGCGTCTATGTTATTGACGTCGTTTCCTTTGGCAACATGCTTATCAGCCGTTCGCTTGAGGCACCCTCCTACACCATCAGGGGCTCCCTTACCGTGTCCACTCGCACTATAGTGCCACAGTATACTACTCGCTTGCGTTTCTTCGCTTAAGTATGCAGCTATCAAGTGAAACATAGTCTTATTTTTGTACTGTGTCGATGGTCCGTCGCTTAAAATATGGAGACGTTTAAGAGTCGGGACCAATGTCTTTATCGTGGCAATAATGGGCTTCAAGTGTGCACAAATGTATATAGGTCCATGGTTCAAGATGTCACTGACCGTACAAAAAGACTTTGCGATGATACGCTTCTCCTCTGTGTTTTCATCAACATAGTAAAATACCACAGTATGAAGCGACAGCTGATCTTTTGACCCACCAAAGTGAGCAGACTGTATTTCTGAAGAGTACTTACAGTTGTAATTTTCGGAAAAGTCTATGTGCAGTAGACCTTCGCTCGGAGACATATTTGTTTTAATATCCTTGACGACATTAAACTGGTGAAACGTAATACAGACATGTTTCATGAATCGTCCGATGCTGTTCGTCAGGTGAATTGCCAGTTGTTGTTTAGATGTTACGACAACTTCTTTAATAGTCTTCTGACAGAGTTTCTCTTGGCCTTTGATCGTTTGCATAATCTTTTTGGTGACCCATCGCTCATACTTTACCGTATCATTTGGGGTGAATTGGTTGAATGCGATCTTCTTGAACCTACACGCCAAACATGTCCGTTCTAGACATTTTTCTGTCATCTCTTCACAGCAAATAGATTTGCTTACTGCCATGGGGGAGTTTTCATTTATCACGTGAGAATTTTTCAGTGATTTCACTAATAATTCCATGTTGGTATGTATTGCACACAAACAAGTCTCACGTGCTGCAACTTTAGGGTTCAACACCCAAAAAGGTCTATATCGACAAAAAGTTTTATACGATATTTTCAGGTTTGTTTGGGTCACAAATTTTTTGTGCAAATTGATGAGGGACTCATTGAGTAAGCGAATCTGTTTTTTCTGTTTAAATCTAGTGATAGTTTCTTTTTTTCCGGCTGTTGAACGACTAGAATCGTCACTGAGAAGAAATTCACGGACAGCACTGGACACGTCTTTACTTTCTTTTGTTCTTGTTGTTGTTTTTGTTTGTTTGTGTTTCTTCTCCTTCCGCAGTCTATTGCAACGCATCTTATACTTAGCAAGCTTGTTTGCTAGAACCTTAAGTTGAGATTTGAGCAGGAAATTTTCATTTTTAAGTCGTCGTTTGTTTTTCTCTGCAACAGCTCGGCCTGATTCAGACCTCGATCTGAGTGACGACACCGACGAAGGCGCTGGACTGGATGGAGGAGTTTCCTGATCAATTGATAGCAAAGCTTGTTTTTGTGCTTTCAATCTGTCTCTACGTAATTTTGCGTCTTTTGCCCATTTATTTCGTAGATATCTTTGCTCTCTTTCTGCTAAATCCTGAATTTTCTTAATTTTTCCTTGCGACTTCTGTCTATAGTAGTATTCTCTATCTTTTCTTCTTTTTTCTTCTAAGGCTATTGGATTTTTCTTAAGTTTTTCCCTTGCTTTCCTCATGCTTAACTTCTTTTGCTCACGTCGCTTTTTATTTTTTTCTTCTTCGGTAGGTTTTTTCCTGGTTTTTGCCATATTCTGCGGACAAATGGAACGTGCACCTGAACCAAAGTAAAAAGCAAAGAAATAAATGGAAAAGGAAGGTGAAGGAACATTTTTTTATTATAATCCAAACATACATAAGTAGCACTGCTAGCACGTCCAACCCATAGATATTAGTGAAGAACTAATAACCCAGTAAATAGAGACTACCACTGAAGGGGTTTGCTTACAAAGACGTGTTGAAACATGAGAAATTATTCTGCTCGTCTTCTTTTGGTCGCAAACGGTCTGGTAGTTATACATTTTTGATATGGTGTCTAGGATGGTTATTAAGTATTTAAAAAGCAAAATGCACAATTCCTCTCCCTCCGCCCCCGCAGCCATATTGAAAATATCGGTAATTTAGAACTACCGGACCGTTTGTAAGCAGAATCTCTTCTATTCACTGGATTAGAAGTACAAAAGAGAAAAATGCATAATTCAATTTGTATAGCCAATTTGCAGCGTGTCTATAATTGCAGTTGAATATACTTACTTTGGATTAAGTCACACTCATTCATCCTTAAGTTGCCCAAAAACAAACACATTTCACTAAGCGATCCATTCGGTGGACATTAATCTTTTCGGTGTACTTAAATACCACCGAAAAGACGTCCACCGAATAGACTTTTCACAGGAAATATCATTTATCACGCAACATTTTGAGGTTATGTCAAAATTCAAAGACTATAATTATTATGGACCTATTTGTTTATAAAATAATTAATGGCAACCAATTTTCAAGGTTTTACTTACCAAAACACGAATGGAACCGAAAAGATGCACGGAACTTTGACACTGCCAATTGTTTTTTAAAGATTAGCTTTAATGTTTTGCGCGCTCGACTCACGGAAAGATGGCGCTGAGTGAGAGTAATGCAGTATTGGGTGCGTTCGTAAATTACACTACGGTCCGGAAATTTCATTGTTTACTAAATAATTGGTTCGATTAAAAAAAGTCCACCAAGTAGACGTTTGTTTCCGTAACAATGTTTGAATGTGCAAAAAGTGTATTTATATGAATCCTTCATTATTGTCCTTTATACATTAGAAGAAATCAAATGTCTACTTTAGGAAAATCATAATGTGAGGTAGCACAACCAATTACTTTTTTTTGTGCGTTTACTTTTATACAAAGAGAGTGATCGGTAACAGACCACCGAAGTGGACTTTTAGGTTGAAATTGTTCTGTAAATATCGTTTTATTATTATTATGGTTTTAATAACGAATACGTTATAGAGATTTGGAATACATTAACTTCAAGATTAACATAGTTTTTATTCTGTAATTTATGTTTTCACTTTTAAACAAGCTGTAACACTTTTTTTTAGGGTTATGACAATGACCCAATACGCATGCCAAAGTTTTTAATAGTACCCCTGTGGATGGAACGTCGTTTCATCGTATTCAGATTGCGGTTTGAGTCAATCAAATATGCGTACTCGTATTTAATTACATCCTCATTTAGTAGTTTATTAAAATATTCCACTCTCCAGTTGAATACATTGGCATTGCTTGCACAGATGAATGTTGGTAGACAGATTAAAATGTTGGTACTTTGTATTCTTTGTAATGTTGTTCGGATCGATAAAACAAGTTCTCTGTAGTTGTTGGAGCTATTAAAATCGTCTTCACCCAGGAGTATAATACAGAAGTCATTCATTGTATAGTCCACAATCTTCAGCTCTGTCTTTTAGAAAAAATTATATCACGATTTGGCATAAGGTAGTGACAGAGATCATATTTTTCCTGTTCAAATGTATTTTCTGCAATATTTAGAATTTTGTTTCTTCTGTTTGTACTAATGACACATATTTCATTTCTGGTCCGAGAATTCACAGTGCGAGCTGGCTTGGGTAATGTAGAGTTGTTCGAGTTCTGAATCAGTTTTAATTCTAGATTATTCATTAGTTTTTTTAGCTATATAATGTCTTTGTTGGCCTGTGATAGTTGTTCTTGTAAATCTAAAATCTGCTTCTCTAATTTAATTTTTTCTATTTCTAAGTTATAGTCTCGTGCAGACGCGGGATGTTGGGGCGTTTTGGATATGTGACTAATATTAGAAATCCTGTCTTTTCTGGGTGTAGAAGAGTTTTGGGCCATTAATGGAGGGCTTATACATAGGGTTTTAAGGATTCTAACTTCCTGTGTAAGTTTGTCTACAGTTCCTTTTAACTCATTGTTCTCAATGATGGTGTTTTCTAACTCATTCTGGGTAGTCATCAATTCGGAGGTTGGTGTAGTAATCCGGTGTTGTAGATCCTGAGTGCTGCTAATACATGATCGTTCTTCCATACTGTTAGATAGTTGGCCAGGGGGGGAGCATTCATAGCGGGTATTGCCATCTGATAGTAAACTGGAGTCCAGAGAATATGAGTTACCTACGACAGTTTTAGAATGGGTAGAATCCATGTTACTTGGTGTTTCCGATGGAACAAAGCTTGTAGTCTTTTTAGGTGTCGTTTTTTTCTTCCTTATGGTTACATTCTGCTGTAAAGTTGCATTAAGTTGTGTTTTTGTTGATTCATTTATACTCTTCTGTGTAACACAAGTTCTACATTTCCAGTATTTTTTCTTTTCGGCAGTCAATAACTGATATAGTTTTTCGGATAGCCCTGAGCAATCGAAATGAAGTCTATGAGTGCAGATATAGCATTGCACGGTATCTCGGATTTCAGCAGGGATCTTACTTGCAGGTCATACTCGGAGTAGTTAATGAAAACTGGGGGCCAGGGTCGCCCGGGGTAGCGTACATAGTGCTCGACAAGTCTACCCAGGATACATCCGCCCTCTTTGCCCTACAGGTCCTGCTGCGGTTGGACTTCCCTCTAATGTCCAGGAGGAAGTTATTCCTTATGAGCGCGACCGATACCCCCAGAGATAGCGAGCTCCGCTCCTTCTTTAGGAATGAGGGGCAGGTTGACATCTGGGAGGGGCGTAAGAGGATCGTATTCGTCGTAACATCAGGGGAGGACCATGTTCGGATAGCGGACGGGAATATCCAGGTGCACTCCATAAATCGGGAGGGAGTGTTGCCGGTACTCAGGGCTGCTAACGCCAACGAGCTCATCAGGAGATGTTGCCGGTTGGTCGCGGGTCTCGACATCCCCCTGGCCACCGTGATTCGGCCGTGGATAAACATAGGACTGGCGGTAACGGGTGTGACTGGTCGGAGGTCGATCTGTTAGTGGCTCTATTGATCACGCGGTTTATGCCGGGGGTGGAAGTGATCCGCGACGCAGCCGGGGAGATGACGTCCACGGGGATACCCGATGGATACTTACAGGAGCGCTTGGGCACTGCTACAATCCCCAGAGCCGCCGCAGACCAACTGCATGATACCTATTATCATGCCCAGGGAGTCACAGCTTTCGACCAGGTGGTCTGTGACAGAGAGACTGCCCGGGAAACGCTCGTCCTCCTCCTGGGGGAGTGGACTAACGGGGCAGAATTGGGCAGCGGCATGGGCCTTTACGACCCAATAACCCGGCCCTATACCCCGGTGTCCGCGGTGACGGCAGTTGGGTAGAGGTGATGAAACGGGGGTTGGTGATGAGAAGGATTTTCGAGGAAAGCACCGCCGCGGGAATTACAGACCCTATATGCAGTCCCATGGTGTTCCCTCGCGTCAGAGACCACTGGGCCAGCATGATCTGCGGGGCAGGCAGGGCTGACCCCTCAGCGCTGAGCACGTTAGCGCATGACCTCTTAGGGGAGGAGGGGGGGCAAGCCCCATCATGGGAGGTCAACCTGGTGCACGAGACGGCCGCCACCGGCACGGGAATCCGAACCCCCTCGAGCATGTGACACACTGATTGCACCGCATCCTCCCCTCCCGGCATTGAGGATCAGGAGGGATACCTCCCGGCATTGAGGATCGGGAGGGATACAGGTTACTGACATCAATGGGGGACAGTTGGCTAAAGGACATTTAGGGGTCGTTAAAATTAAAAATACGGCGAGAAATTATGTTTACTGGCCCGGTATAGACGCCGAGATAGAGGCAATGTGTAGGGCATGCCACGCCTGCCGGCAGCAGCGCGACGCCCCCCCTCACGCGCCCCTCACTCCCTGGGCGTTCCCCTCGCGGCCCTGGCAGCGCCTGCACGCGGACTTTGCAGAGTATAGCGGTAAACATTATTTTGTTATAGTGGATGCTCACAGCAAATGGATTGAGGTTTTTCAGATGAACAGTACAACCGCGAAATATGTAATAGAAAAATTCAGAGAAATGTTTGCTCGGTTCGGTTTGCCATTACAGTGCGTCACAGATAATGGCCCACCCCTTTCTTCACGGGAGGTGAAGGCTTATATGGATAGCAACAATATTATGCATATCTTGACCAGTCCTTACAGACCTCAGGGAAATGGGGCGGCAGAGAATGCTGTCAAAACGGTCAAGAATTGTATTAAAAAGGCATGCTATGAAGGAGTAGATATAAATCAGGCATTAAGTAAAATGCTGTTTCATTATCGTAACTGTGAGCATGCCACTACGGGCGTAGCAACCGCAGTTTTGATGCTGGGTCGGCGTCTGCGCGGACGCCTCGACGCGCTGTTTCCCGCGCCGGCGCCGGCACAGGCTGCGGGTCGCGTGATGGCGAGCAGTGCGAGCGAGCTGGCGGCACGCGTCGGCATGTATCCGTTGGTGATAATGTTTTTGTTAGAAATTATTCTCGAAGAAATAACAAATGGGTTGAGGGTCGAGTGAGTGAACAGGTAGGACCAGCATCATTCAATATAGATGAATGACGCGAAGACATGTAGATCAAATTATTGACCCAAGAGTTGGTAAAAAACGATTTTCGCTTACTCGCACCTCCGATATTCATGCATCACCTCTGTTACCAGAAGTGACATGCACTGATGACGCGAGCGTGGAGTTGGTGGATGCTTCGCCACCACAACTACCGCCACCATCACCATTGCCGATTGAGCCGACCTCTCATGTGGAAAGACCAGCTCCATCGGACGATGAAGGGGCGGATGGAGCAGGGGCAGATATGGCACTAAGTCATGGATATTCTCTCCCATTACGCACTCGCGTCAACAGACCGCGTTAGAAAAAATATATGTAAATTAAGTTTTAGTTTTATTGATAAAATAAGTAAGGAGGTGTTGGGTATATATATAATATAGCTCTAAGCACTATCCGGCCAGTAAACCAGTTCTATAACAGCCTCCGTTGTTTCCCTACGCATATCGCACTATATTATGCAATGTGTGGCCATGTTAGTTTGGTTTATGAGGCAATAAAAAGTGATTCTTATGATACTCATGAATCGAACCCGGATCGTTTGGGTCTGAAGCACTTGTACTGCACTTTACGCCATCCAAGCAATACAAATCATTGCGAAAAGAAGGATTGTACGTTGTGAGCTCTGCACAGCCGACATTTGTGGGGAATTTGTGGTATCACTTAGCCAATCCTTTAGTGATGAGCTTTATCCGCAGGATTGTTGCGTTGCGTAGTACTTTAGTTGGTTGCTTATTTTGGTATTTCATAGATGTCGCTATGAGTAAGTGACCGTTAATTTACTGTTATCTGGATATTATGTTTATCTGATAATTGTTACTATTTTCAGTATTTATGCGTTGCACTGGACATTTTGGTCACTTTTATCTTTTGCACAACATATTCGAATGTTTTAGTTGTAATACACATATGTCGTTTTCTGCAACTCTGTATAATTTGCCAGTATCGTCACATAACCTAAGGTAGTTTATTGTAGCCTCACCTTCCTCATTGTCGAATCTGTTTACAATCCCTATATAACGAAATTCCTTTTTGCCACTTGGGAATTTCACGAGCACATAATCACCGTTCTGGTACTGGTTTCTACATTGGCCGCTACTTTCTGCTACTATTTCGTTTTCATTTATAAATAATATGTTCTCTGTCTTTTCTTGTGTGTGTTCTCCATGTTTCCTTTCTTCAGATTTTTTTGTACTTGGCTTCAATCCTTTCTTCTTTTTTCCCTGTACTTTTTGGAATTCTGTCTCTAGTTTGTCTTTTTCTATATTATCTGCTTCGTTGTTTTTATCTTCTATTTCTTTTTTTCTTTTGTCTTCACTTTCTTCATTGCTTTCTGTTTCTTGTCTTTCATTCCAAACATTGTCTTCATTAGTTTCTCTCCCTTTGGCATTGTCTTCTTCACTGTCTGAATATACGTCCCGATAGTTTACTTTGTTTTTAAAAAGCGATGTGGTATTCGGCGCTGAATCTGCAGTCAGGCTGTAAGATATATCTTTGCCGCCGCAATACTTGAAAAAATGGTGTTTCTGTATTCCAGGAAGCTGTTCCAACTCTTCCCAGCGAAGTTAAAGCTCTTCTTTCATGTCTTGTAAATGAAAATCATCAGTACTGATGAACATGTATGTGACTTCTTTCGGATTGCTGACTAGGTACTCAAAACAGTCCCATGGCGTGTTGATGCAGACTTGTCTAGATTTGATGGCATTCCAAAGTTTACGCTTTGCAACTGCACCTAGCCCATCCACGGCACCTTTGCCGTGACTCGTGGCGAAAAAGGCCCAGTCAATCTTTACTCCCCAATCCTCAACACAGTAATAGACACAGGACAAAGTATATCTATTCTTAAATTGGGCTGCACAGCCATCAGAAAATATTGTTAGTTTTTCCAAGCTTGGAAACTCAGTCTTTGCATGTTCGATTATCCTTTGAAGGTAAGCCCAAACCGATGTTTTGTCATGAGACAAATCATCACTCACTACCACATAACTGGCTACCTTTTGGGATTTTTGTAACCATATACAGCAAGTGAATAGTGTCACTTGTGGGTGGCGCCAGTGAGCGCTCTGAATTTCATCTTGGGAAATGATTGAAAAGTTTTCTGCGAAATCTATTTGCATAACACCTTCTTGTTCTGATGTTTCTAGTCTCGATTTCTCAAAAAATATTGACTGCTTATTTTTAACATAGCAATGCGTTTTGTATTTTGGTGTCTGCAGATCGATTTCATCCATCAGTTCCTTCCTTGTACCCTGAAATTTCTGAATTTGCAGCCATCCGTCTGTTGATTTCCCCCATTGTTTCCATTGCATTTGAGCATTAAGGTCGGCATAGTTTAAGCTTATGACATCCGAAACATCATAGCACAATTGACACTTTCCAGACATACAATCCTCGTTATCTGTGTCACAACATATTGCTTTCAGCAGTTCTGAAGGTGTCCTTATGGTTGCATCTAATTGGTCCTTCATTGCCTCTACGAGAAAATAATAATTAGCATGGTAGATACACTCGCAGACATTATGCGGCATTTCTGACATGACGCGAATGTGAAAAGGCCTCAATTCGAAGAACTTGGTTCGTTTCACCTTAACATCAGGATATTTTAGCTGGAATAATTCGTAGACTTCGGCGACAGTCATGATAAGATGCTTTTTAGGTAAAGTTTTCTGTTCACCATTGGCATCTTTAACACGAATCACATCTTTTCGGTTTGGAGTTTGACGGCTTATTTCATCAGACTCGTAAAAAGATTTAACTAACGTTATAGTCTCATCAGACAGAGCGTCAGATCTTTTTGGACCTTCATTCAACAGTTTTATCTTTGTTATCATGCCTAGTGGCAATGCATGTTTCGCTAACTCTAGGACCACCGCTTGGGATTTTGTTGGGCTTAAAGGCAATGTCGTACGAGTTTTCTTAACAGCTTTGCTGAAACTTTGTTTGCTTTTATAAGAACCCAAAGGTGACATCACCATGATTTGTTGTACTAATTCAAGTTTCTTTTTCTCTCTACATTTTCGTTGTCTAGTCCTGTTAGCTTGCTTGTATTTTCCAATTTAGTTTTATTTTTCATTAAGATAGACCTATTCTTTTCTCTTCTTTTTTTATCTCTTTCTTTTTCCTTATCCAGGTGTGCTTTTAATTTTTCTGGATCACCCTTCAACTTCTCCCGACTTTTCCGTTTCCTCGCCGCCGCATCCATTCTACGACGGAAAAAATATAAGTCAAGCAAAGCAACATACAAGCATACCACGCAAAACGTAAATTGTGCCTTATTATGACAAAGCATCTAACGAGAATGAATACAATAAACAACTCCAATTTAAAACTATGTACAATATGAGCAAGCAGTTTTGTGACGGGTGTGACATGTGACGGGCGTGACCAAAATAAATCACCTTATATATCACTGCGAAGCCGTTTCTCAAACACCAAAACGCTTTTTACGCATTGCTAAACTACATAGCCTTACTTTTAGAAGGTTGGTACAACAGAAAAAGCTTAGTAGCAAATGCAAAATTTACTTTTCCATGTATTTTGTGACGGGCGTGACACAAGCCCCAACCATAAGATACCTTGAAATATAATTAATGCCATTTACCTGATAGATTCCAGTGTTAGCACAATGAATGCTCAAGAAACGAAACAACGACTGACAATGGAAATAGCGCGCTGTCACTGAGTTTGGCGCACAAAAAAGTGTTGCCAGTATCGACATTTTATTTTCTACTATTGCCAACTGTGTACTCTATGAGTTTAAATTAAGAAATTTCGAAAACTAAAGCTAAATTTAAAATTTTTATTCGGTATTGTGAAAATTGGGTTTATTTAGACTCGTAATTGTTTATTTTGATACAGATAATTGTATACATTTTTTTCATGTGTTAGGTATCGATTACCGCGGACTGAGCCTTTTGTCGTTGTGGAGTGTGTTGTAGTGTTGAAATTATGTCGAATAAACGGAATCGCTCTGTTAATTGGGACGAAGAAGAAAAGGTATGTACCTATGTAAAGTGCATCAAGTGATCATTTATAGGGTGCGTGTGGCGTGGTGTTTGTTTATTTTGTTTACTTATTGTTTCAGCAATTATTTCGCTGTGTCCTTAAAGACTACGCGCAAATAATAGAGGACAAAACACTGAACACCAATACCAATAAAATAAAAGTTAGAGCATGGGAGGAAGTCTACAAAAAGTAAAGTATATTGTGTTATAAATTTTGCCTCCAATTTATTTCAAATACCTAATACCAATTATACTTTTCTTTTCTTTTTTCTTTCTTTCTACTAGATTTAATAGCTTGAACAGCCGAAAAAGGGAACTCAGCCAGCTCAAAATACAATGGAAGGGTATGAAAGTCAACGCGCGTAAGACATACAGCACATATAGAAAAGAAAGCAACAAAACAGGTGGAGGCGAAAGGCCCGCAACTCCTGATGACGACATCATTCAAGTCAAAGATTTATTAAATCCAGGAGAATTGTTGAAAGACGAAAATAGATTTGATTCCGACGGAATTGTGAGTATACCATTTTAGGTTATAGGTCATAGGTCTCTTGCTTGAGTGAAATTATAGTACTTTTTATAATTATGTATATTTTTATGTTTTTATAGGTCTTCAATCCTCCTCAATCATCCAAAGATGAAGATAAAGTATTAATATCACTAACTCATGCTGATGTACTGCCAGATTCGCAGGTCAGTTGATTGATTAACCTTTTTTAACACATTGATTAAGTAACATAGTTTGATTAATTTAAGTTATTATTATTTGTTTTATAGAAATTCAATTGGACTTTCGAAGAAACAGATACACAAAAAAAAGTGGAACAAAGGGAGACTGATGATATAGAAATAGATATTCAAATAATAGACTCGCAAATGGATACACCAATATTAATCCAGGAATTAAATGTAAGTCACTGTAATATGCTATATTTATTAAATAAACAGCGCGAGTTTAGTCCATCTATGTATAATGCAGTTTTTCCTTTGTACAGAATCCAATCCCAGCTACCCCGGAAACTGGCATGAAAAAAACGAGAAAGGTGTGCATATAATTAATTGATGTTTATTAAGTATCAGTGTAGATTCATGAAGATTACAATTTGATTTTTGTTTTTTTTTTTCAGATACAGCCTCGTAATTCGTAATTAACTATGAATATGTACTACGATAAGCATTCTACGACCTACCTCTCCTCGGGCCCATATTCTTATTGCACTCAAAACTTTAATATGGGGAGGGATGCGACCACCTCTAGTATCTCCTGACAAATCATTTTTAATCATGTTGATTATCAACATGGCAGTAGATCGGGAAAACCTGTACTTGTACTTGAATTCCGCTTCTTCGAGTTCTTCTAATGGATTGAAACGGGTTTTGTAAAATTTGACTCTTCTTCCTAGTGGAGTGTTGTTTTGAAATTCTTGCTCTTGCAGTAACCTCAAATCATCCAAGTACATAGTCTCTTTCCATTATCACCACAAACTATTAAACCCGGTACAATCTTGAAATATTATTTTAAAAAAAACTAAGAATTAGATTAATTAGAACAACCAAATCCTTTTCTAAAGCAAAATCACACAAACTATGAATGAAACTCCGAAGCAAAACCAGAGCACAAAACAAACAACAATAATAGAAACATTCAAAATGGCCGTTCAAAAAGAAAGTTACAAATGTCAAATTACGCCATAGATCACACTAGTCTGTCCTCACTCCATCGCTAAACTAGGTACCGACGAGGTGTAACTGTTGGTCCGAGAGTAGAGTCGGATTAGTGCTACTCAATCCTTACACCACGTTTATTAATAATGAGTTTCCTTAATACTGGCCTAATACTTGGAGTAAAGTTACTACTGTGCTAGTCTGTGTTTATTAATAAGACGGCTGGAGATTCCGGCCTTCGGTGGGGCAATTGATGAGTGGCCGGCATTCATCAATTTATTCGATAGTCTGGTCCACGGTCGGGACGACCTGGACAACGCCTACAAGTTGGCCCAACTTTTGATGGCACTGCGGGGTGAACCGAAGGATTTGGTCGGTCACCTAGCGGTCACGGCGGGCAATTATGAGATTGCCAGGTCCATATTGTTTGACCGCTACCAACACAAACGGCGGTTGGTTGATGCGCAGCTGGGGAAGCTGTTTAGCATCCCAAGAGTAACCCGGGATGTTGACATCCGGGTACAGGTGCTCAACCCTGTGCTGGTGGCCACTAAGGCCCTTCAGAACCTTGGTCTGCCGGTAGACCAATGGTCATATATCGTATTGTATATGGTTTTGTCACGGTTGCCTGCCGCTGTTCAAAGTCGGTTTGAACAGCTGCATGGGGGCAGTAGCTCGGAACTGCCCACGCTCGTCCAATTAACGGATTTTTTGGAGGGTGAATGCAGTCGATGCGACACATTGGATACGGAGGCCAGTGTGCAGCGCCAACCCGCGCGGATGCGGGAGGGGCCGCGCCCCCCGCCCCCACGGGGGGTGGGCGGTCAAAACAATTTGGCGTTTTGAATGCCGCGCCGTCGGGTGACGGCTGTGTGCACTGCGACAGTGCCGGTCATGAAGTGACCAGTTGCGCCAACTTTAAGGCGCTCGCGGTAGCTGCCCGCAGGAAGGTAGTCTTCCGCCACCGATTGTGTTTCGGTTGTTTGGGGCCGCACCCGCTGAGCGAGTGCTCACGCGCCCCTGTGAGTGCTGTGGTGGCAAGCACCACATCGTGTTGTGCCTGAACCGGTCAGGCCCTTCGGACGGTCACCAGGGCCGGACTCAGGTTGGTCGGTCACAGGGCCCAACCAGGGCCGGACCCAGTCCCCCTCCGGGTAACGGGAGTCACCAACGGGGTGACTGGGGTACCCGCGGACGGGACCCCTCCCCCAGGGGAAGGGGGCAGCGCGGGGGGTAACAGGCGGGATAGCCGGGGTTCGGTCGCCGCTGTCCAGGGTCAGCGAGGACTTCGGACCGCTGGCTCACCGCGTGTTACGGGCGGGTGTCAGATGGCACTTATGAGTGGCGCGAAGGCTGGGAGCCCATCACCTTCTGCGCCACCCTGCCCGTCGCTCTGGGAGGCGAACAGGGAGGCGAACAGACGGATGTCGCCCCCATTCCTAGAGCGCCCCAGGTTGGATCCGCTCTCCCCCCTCCATCCACGGTGGCCACCGGGCACACCGTACACCGTCCGGTATGGTCGGATACCGGGACAGCGAGGGGCCTATTATGCGATTTGGGACCCCTGATGTACATACGGTCTGATATGCCACCGGCACCGCTAGGGACACGCCGCCCACTTACAGGGTGCCGCCACTCCACAGACGGTCATGCTCCCCACCGCCTCGGTGATAGCGTGGAGTTCGGACGGCAAATCATGTGTGGCACGAGCACTATTGGACTCGGGGGCCCAGGGGTGCTTAGTCTCGTGCAACCTTGTAAGACGGTTGGGCATTTCGGTAAGGGAGTATCCACATTCCATTCGGGGAATTGGGAACACGGAAGTCGGTTCCGTTAAGGGAGTATGTCGGATTACTCTCTCGTCACGGGTGGATTCATCGGTGAATCTGACGGTCATGGCATTAGTCATGCCTAATGTGATGGGCTCACGCCCTCACGTACGGTTGTCGCCCTCGGTGCGACAGTTGGTCGCTGGGTTGTCACTGGCTGACCCGGAGTTCGATATTCCGGGCCCAGTAGACATTTTATTGGGTGTCGATGCCTTGGGATACCTGTTAGTGCCAGGTGTCTACGTGTTGCAGGCGACTGGTCGGGTTTCGGTCAACACCAGACTGGGCCATGCGGTAATGGGTTCGTTCATGCCAGCTGCCCCACGCCTAGCGACTCGTAGTCCCTTATTCAGTTCTGTACTCTCGGAGGTGATACAGAAGTTTTGGGAGGTGGAGGAACCACCTACGGTCCGCCGGTTGGACCCGGTTGAAGAAGAGTGTGAACAGTTTTATCGGAACAATACTGGTCGCCTTCGATCAGGTCGATTTCTCACACGTCTTCCATTCTGGAGTGATCGCCCACCGCTGGGCGGTTCACACCATGCAGCCGAGACGCGGCTTCTGTCGATGGAACGACGCATGAAGCGTGACGGGATTTTCCGGCAGAAATACGACGACTTCATGCGGGAATACGAGTCGCTCGGCCACTTGTCGGTTTCGGGTATCGACTGGAAGCGTGAAGACCACTGCTTCCTGCCCCATCACGCGGTCTTGAGGACCCCGGAGGGCAAAATACGGGTAGTGTTCGATGGATCGGCATCAACATCTAACGGCATGAACCTGAACCAGTGTTTGCATTCAGGGCCGAAGTTGAATCATGACATCGCGGATGTTATCACACGGTTCCGTCGACACAATGTTGTGTTTGTAGCTGACATCCGGATGATGTTTAGACAGACGGTCATTCACCCTGACGATAGACGGTATCAGCTGATACTGTGGCGAGAGAGCCCAGATCAGCCCATCAGGGTGTACGAGCTGAACACCAACACGTACGGGCTACGGTCTAGTCCTTATTTGGCGATTCGCACTCTGGGGGAGTTAGCGGATCGAGAACGGTTACATTTCCCTAGAGGAGCAGCAATCCTGGAGCAGGATCTCTACGTGGACGATATCTGTACCGGTGCAGATTCCGTAGAGGAGGCGCTCGCTCGTCGGGACGAGCTAGTTGAGCTCCTACGGGGTGGAGGTCACGAGCTCCGGAAATGGATGTCGAACTCTCCAGAGTTACTGTCTGGTCTTCCGGATGACTACCAGCAGGATCCCCACATTTTAGAAAATTTGGAAAATCCAAATATGTTGTCGGTATTAGGCGTCCAGTACCAGCCGGTGTCAGACATGTTTTCGTATCGGGTCGAGTTGGACTCCCCGAAGGTCTGGACGAAACGGAACGTACTTTCAACGGTGGCTAGGACATTTGATCCAAACGGGTGGATCACCCCGGTAACATTTCAGCTCAAGTGTTTTATGCAGCAATTGTGGTCTGCTGAGCTGAACTGGGACGACCCGATCGGCGGGTCATTGAGCTCAGAGTGGGACTCGTTCTTTTCGACCCTCCCTGGCATCAATCGGATTTCACTGCCACGGAGGTTGGTCCCCACCAAACGATACACCGCCACCCTGCATGGGTTTTGCGATGCCTCGGAGAAGGGCTACGGAGCTGCGGTGTATCTGCGTACGGTCGACTCCTCGGGGGAGGATGATGTGCGGTTGGTCATGGCCAAGAGCAAGGTTGCGCCGTTGCGCACTCGCCTGACCATTCCCAAGTTAGAGCTTTCGGGAGCGGCTCTCCTGACTCGTCTGCTCAACCACACGATGACGGTTCTTCGTGGGTCAATAGCGTTAGAAGATACGGTCTACGCTTGGACGGACAGCCAGATCGTGTTATGCTGGCTGAAGGCTTCAGTTCACAAGCTGGAGATTTTTGTGGCGAATCGGGTTTCGCAGATTTTGAATTCGGAGGTTCCCTTAATCTGGAGACATGTTCCATGGGAAATGAACCCAGCAGACTGTGCGTCTCGTGGGTGTCACGCTTCGAAGTTGGTTGGACATCCCTGTGGTGGGGTCCAAAATGGTTGACTCAAGCCGAATCGGATTGGCCAATGAGTCCACGCGTTACCTCGGCGAACGGCGCCTTGACAGTCGGTGTCTATACGACGCAACCAGAGCCGGAAGAGGAGTTCAGCCTGCTGGAACGGTACAGCTCGCTCGACAAGCTGGTCAATGTGACCGCCTGGATCTTCCGATTTGCGCGGAATTGTCGGAATTCTGAGGCGCAACGAGTGCGGACACAGGTCCTGACACCACGGGAACGGGACCATGCGTTGTTCGCATTGGTACGGAAAGTGCAGACGGTGCACTTTAAGCTCGAACTGGACATTCTGAGACGCGGACGCGTCCAACCAAGGGAGCTGTGGCTCGGCTCAACCCGTTTATTGACCCTCAAGGATTGCTGAGGGTAGGAGGTCGGCTGCGGAATGCCAACCTGCCTTATGCGGCTCGCCACCCGTTGTTACTTCCTAGGAAAGGGAAGTTGGTCGAACTGTTGATACAGGATCGACACATTCGGAATGGGCATATCGGATGCCACGCCTTGATGGCGTTTCTCCAGCGCGAGTTCTGGATTCTATCGGGAAGACGCTTAGTGCGTAGCGTCGTATTTCGGTGCCTGCCTTGTTATCGGGCCAAGGCGGCTACGATGCAGCCCCAGATGGGCGATTTGCCCTCGGATAGGGTTAACGAAATCCGGCCCTTTGCGGGTGTCGGAACGGATTTCGCGGGACCATTCATGGTCAAGTCTTCACAGCTACGGAACGCCAGATTAGTGAAGGCATACCTGTGCGACTTCGTGTGCTTGGCCACGAAGGCAGTCCACTTGGAGGTGGTCAGTGACCGCACTACGGAGGCATTTATCGCATGTCTGGATCGGTTCGTCTCACGAAGGGGCCTCCCGACATTAATCCGTTCGGACAACGGCACAAATTTTTTCGGAGCCAGGCGATATCTGCAGGAGGTCACTCAATTCCTGAACGGTAACCAGGATGCCATCGGTACGGCTTGCTCCCGACGAGGGATTGAATGGGTTTTCAGTCCGCCGGGATGTCCTCATTGGGGAGGAATTTTTGAGGCTGCGGTTAAATCGGCTAAGTCGCACCTGACGAGGATCGTCGGTGAGACTTCTCTACGCTTTGAAGAGCTTGCGACGCTGTTCTGTAAAATTGAAATGTTCAGTTCGGATCCAAATGATTTGGAAGCGTTGACTCCGGGTCACTTCCTGATAGGTCAGCCCCTTAACGCCCTGCCAGAATACCCATTCGGTGATGTTAAGTTAAGTCGGTTAACTAGGTGGCAGATGTTGCAGCAGATGGCTCAAGATTTTTGGAAACGGTGGTCCCTTGAGTACTTGCACATCTTGCAGCAGCGCCTTAAGTGGACTGACCGGACGAGCCCCCCTAAGTCGGTGATTTGGTGCTGATTAAGGATGCGAACCTGCCATCATTGAGATGGAGACGAGGACGGATCGTCAATTTGTACACGGGTCGGGATGGCACGCCTCGATCAGCAGAAGTCAAGGTGGGGAACTCGGTCCTCAAGAGAGCGGTCGCAACACTTTCTCGCCTTCCTATTGATTAGGGACAGGTTCGGGCCTGTTCGGGCGGGTGACTGTTTAATATTTATGCTTCGGAACGCACCGGTTTTCGTTGCGCGGTTCGATCGCGAGTAATCGGGACATCACTAGCGGAAACGGAACCGCAGCTGTCACTCGTACAGAAACGAGATGAGAAATTAGAGGTTACTTTCTTGTCGTGAGAAAAAAACATGTCTGCTCATGGCTTCGGGCCTTGAATGTATTTCAGTGTAACAATTGTCTAACACAGGTGTCGGGCCTGGTCGGAGTGTTAATTATAATAATCGTCGGGAAATAAGTAGATTCGCGTCAGTGATTCGTGTTGTGAAGGTTGAAGTTGTACGGTCCCCAACTCGTCGTATTCGGACGGCGACTCCTCGTGTCGGCAAGCAACACGCCGGCGACAGCGTCGGGCAGCGAAACGAGTGAGATTCGGTTCCTCTCCTACCACACTTGTGCTCCTATCCCGTATTCCTGCCTCGAATCGAACTTTCGAATTCCGGTCTACGACGGCAAGGTAAAGTACCACTCACGATTCTCTCCCGTGCTGGCAAAAACCCAGCCCCTCATGATTCCACGCCGTTCGGTTGAGGCGTGGAATTAAACAGATATAAAAAAATAGAATCAGCTGTTATATATGATAAAACTGATGATGAAGATTTTAATATTTTTTCGCCTATTAATGTATGAGTCTTATTTACATTATCATAAAGATAAAGTATATATTATAAGACAGAATATGATGTAAGCTCTAATATATTTTTAATAATTTAATATATATCGTAATGAGACTATCAAGACTGAAAAAGTTAGTGAAAAGTTTTAGTTCTCAGTTGATTTGTTTCTAAAAAAATGTGATTATATAGTGTCTAGTTGGGTATTAAGAAAATAATATATATAAAGTAGGTCTTAGCCAGAAATTGTTCAAAATAAATTATGACAACATTTGTAGGCTACTGCGTGATTCTAAGGTGAAATATTTGGTTTGTCTGTAGTATGTTCATAGTCCGCTAACATGTTACAATATGTGTTGCCATTGTTTATTTTCTATTATTTTCTGCCAAGGTTTATAATATGTATTATCATAATAAATATACATAAATAATTTAAACAACTCCAACCGCTTCTTCTTATCTTATGCTAAATGGAGTGTTCAGCTATAAGATACCGAGAATATTTGTATAATTTACATTTCGATTATTGAAATAAACATATTTAGACTTTTTATAATTCTTATCTCGGTCTGATAAATTTTGGTGCTAGATTATAAAATTATGCTGTAAGCAGTCAATTTTGGTGTCTTGCAATTCAGTGTGGCTTAAATATTTCTGAATTTGTATAGATTTTTTTAATTTATTTTTTTAATAACATGTGATGTTATGCTGTATTATACAGATTAATTATCTCATTTTGTCCAAAAATGGACATCCTAAAAAACAGCCACGAAAAGTCGACAGACATAAAAAACGCAGTTGTTGAAATTCACCCAAATAGAACAATCTGAGTCATTTTTCCACCATATACGGCAGGTCATTCAGGTAAACTAAGAAAAGGAACGGACCTAAGATAGAACCCTGGGGTACACCAATATTCATATGGGTTGCAGTGGACTTACATCTGTTTATATCTACGTTTAGTACTCTTTCCATAAAATAAGAATCCATTTATTTAAACGCATTATCTTTGATACCATTATGTTGTAGTTTGAGCAAGAGTTGAACGGTCCACACAGTCAAAGGCCCTGGAAAGATCATAGAAAATACCAACCGCATACTGTGATCCTTCCCACGCACTATAAATGTGTTCTACTAGCGCTACTCCGGCGTCTGTTGTTGATCTGCCCTTAGTGAATCCGAACTGTTTTTTGTGGAGTAACCCAGATGCATTGAGGTTAGAGAGTAGATGAATCAATATGACCTTTTCAAACACCTTGCTCAACACTGACAATACAGATATAGGTCTGAAGTTGGCAGGGTCTTCTTTACCACCGGATTTTAACAGTGGTATTAATCTGCTCATTTTCATGTGGTCAGGAAAAACACCGTTTGCTATACAACTATTGAATGTGATTGCCATGTATGGTGCAATCACATCGATTTCTGATTTAACTACGTTAACCGACATGCCCCATAAATCTTCAGTCTTTTTCATGTTAAGAAGTTTAATGTTTTAACTATAGTTATAGAGCCTATAGGTTTGAAGTTAAAGCCATCCTTGTTTTGGGGCACATTTTTAACCAAGTAATCTAAAGACTTTTCAGAAGAGGATGGTAGAGCTTCTGTTGTTATTATGGGTTTTGTACTGAAGAACTTTTCAAATGTGTGAGCAACGTCCTCGTTTGATGAGAGTAACTAAAGGACCGATTGGCTTGTCGGAGTTCCACCTCGCGGCTCGCGAATGACAGTCACTAAAAGTGGATGGATAGAACTAGACAGCTTTGACGATTGGTTCACAGAGACAATTTCTACCTATAGCAACGAAGAAAGAAGGGAAGAAGGTCCTTATCTGTGATAACTTGTGCTCCCACATCTCCGTCAAGACTTTGAAGCTCTGTCAAGAGAATAACATACAGTACGTGTGCCTAGTACTGAACTCTACCCACATTCTCCAGCCTCTTGATGTGGGCTTCTTCAGTTCACTGAAATCTAACTGGATAACCGTCCTTCTAAATTGGAGACATACAACAATAGGAAAAAAGCAATAGCACTTCCCAAAAACTGTTTGACGGCGCTAGTCACAAAGACTCTGGAACTGGGGGCCAGCAATCTTCAGCCAATATTATGGCTGGTTTCAAGGCTTCAGGAATGTATCCAGTAAATCGCGAAGAATCGTTGAATCACCTTGCTGCATATGCCAGAACTCAAGTCGTACCCCATGGCGTAGAATCTATCTTTAACTACCTGATGGAACAACGTAACACTGACCTTGGCATCAAAAGCCAAAGGAAATTTTAAATGCCAGTTACCGCCGGTAAGAGTGTATCAGTGGAAGAGGTTGAACAATTCTACAAGAACAAAGCTAAAGGCAAAGAAATATCTTCTGAACCAAATTCTTCTGTAAAACGGGGACTCCCTCAAGGGTCAAAAAACAAAAGAAATATAAAGACCCAGGCCACTGATAATGAGAACGTAGCCGAATCTGATGATATAATCTCAAACCCAACAATTTTAAACCATAATACAACGAAAAATTGTAAAAAGACTGACAAAAAGATAATAAATCATGAACCATCGACCTCAAAAGAAAATGAACGAAAGACAAAGGACAAAGACGAGGCAAACCCAAAACCAATTCAGAACATGGAATCTACCATTAATAAAATTCAGCTTGGATCTTCATCCCCAATCCCCGTCCTATTGCAGATAACAATAATTGCTTGCAGACCAGATTCACTCCTGACGTAGAACTACTTGGTGCAGTGACTTCAGAAATTGAAGAAATGCTAATGGACGATCCTACAATAGGCGCTGAATTCGTCCTTGAAGAGTCTGGTTATTGATGGAGTTTTGGAACAAGACAACGTGGAAAATTCCGATTTATTTTCTGCTATCTCACCAGGAACTACGGTCATTAGCGAGGAAGGATGTTTGTTTCCAGGGAAAGTCGTGTCCCTTGCCTTCCCATATTATGATATAGCTGCTATGAATAGGGCGATAGATGGTGGATGGAAATGGCCAGATAAAAGAGAAATAATAAAAGTTACGTATAATAACATAATATCAACAGTACCATCCAGCAAAATTCAAATAGCACGATATATATTAACGATTTACTTCCGTTTGTGTCGGTGTCAGCTGTTTGACTGCGCCTGCTGCACATACTTGATTGGTACCGCGACCAACAACCGATCGCCTCGCGTTGTTATCCGATGCCGGTGGGCGTGCAAGCGAGACAGGCGCATATACCAGGTGAATATACCAGACAGTATGATATATCTTCCATGATATCTGTATATTCCATGATATCTGAAGCATCAACACATCAACCGTACATCAACAACACTCGACAGAATAACGTATCTTCACCAGCATATTTCATGATATCTGAAGCATCAAACCATCAACCGTACATCATCAGCCCTCCACAACATAATGTATCTTCATCAGCAAATGCCATGATATGTGAAGCTTCAACCCCTCAATCGAACATTATCAACACTCCAAAGGAAATTGTTTCTTCACGAGCATATTCCATAATATCTGAGGAATCAACCCATCAACCGAACATCATCCATACTCCACAGAATAATGCATCTTCACATATTACAAGAAATCTGAAAGATCAACCCATCAACCGAACATCACCAGCACTCCACATAATAATGTATATTCACCGGTATATTCATTAAGTTCTCAAGCATTAACCCATCAACCGTACATCATCAGCATCAGCGAAGAAAATACTGCACAAAATATAGCTACACATCAAGAAATTAATCACGACATTACTCCAGAAGACCTATCTAATAACAACAATTTTCAACAGGGTTACTTTTAATTATACTCTGCCCGGCGAACGGTTTAACTTTTGACAGCGCAACTACCATATTTTGACAAGTGCAATGAAAAATATTGCTTGTTAAGAACGCAATAAGAAAACATCAAAAGTTAAACAAAGGATTGGACAAGGTATATAACCGACCGTATAACCCGACTGAGTTACTATCATGAATCGAGACTGCTTTAATTGAACTAAGCAAAGCTATGACTTTTGTACTAATTATCATAGAATAGAAGTTATTTTCTTATCAATAGAAGTTTGTACTTAAAATATTTCTTAATTAGATAATTATAACCTATAGACCGCACGCGAGTTGATAGCAGTCATGTCAAACATAATCAGACGGTGCGGCACAGTAACAAGACCCAAGAATGAAGAAGACCAAGAAAAATGCAGAGGTACCTACTTTCAATATAATTTTAACTCACCTGACTTGAGTTTCTATGATGAATCTTATGAGACTTATTGGAGTAAGCAAAGCTGTGATTTGGTAACTGATTATCATAGAATAGAAGTAGTTTTCTAATTAATAGAAGTTTGTATACTCAAAATAGTTCTAAATTAGAAAAGAAGTTATTTTCTTAACTTATTTTTATACAGGTTGTATCTGAATAGTGTAGTCATATTTTAGCAGGTTATTAGTGACATAATTCTGAGCAACTTTCACTATGAAACCGATTTGATAAGTACAACTTAATTTTTAACGCCTCCATAAATTTTTGACCGAGCGGCCTATCGATTATTAGTACGGAGATATAATAAATAAAGTTGTTCTATCGAGTGGGTTTCATAGTGAAAAGTTGTTCATCGTGATGCCCCTAACAACTCCTAAAAATTAACAATTTTGTTACATTCTGTATTAATAGAATTGATTGATCCATCCATCTGATTGTGATAATTTTAGTACTCGATAACTTTCCAACAGAAAAATAAATGAATGAGCAATAAAACACGACTCCCATAATATTTTAGTTTTATTTTAGGTGAAAGATGATATAACTGCTAAAGAAGATACAAACATTTTGCTAGTCACTTTTGATCGCGCCGCTCCAAGGCATCCGACGCGACGCGATCAAAGGTGACTTTATCTTAACGTAACGTAATTTCCTTATTACCTAGGTAACTAGCTACGAGGGGTCTGTGTACATCCGTGACAAAGTAAATTCGTCACATTTGGTACACTCCATATATTGATCGTCACATGTTTTAAAAATATTTGTAAATTCGTCACATGTAGGTAAGAGTTATAGTAAATTCTTCACAAATCTTCATTTTACATAATTTTTGCATTAAGTAGCGGGAGCAAGCATAGTTTTTGGTGTTTAGCGTTCAAAATTAAAGATAGATAACTATCGCTAAAATTATGAAAGTATTGGTAGTAAGATGATCTACGAAAAATAATAATAACTAACGGTAACCATAGCATCTGTTTTACCCTGCACTCCTGCATACGCTATTACGGGCTCGCTCGCTGTATCTATCTCTTTCTAACCGTATTGATCAATGCATATAAAAAAACAAGTTATTTATCAGCGTAGAGACTCCCTTGACCTTGTCTGAAGCGCGTGTCGTGTTACATTACATTGGTGCATCTCTGAAAAAATGGATCCTAAGCAACCGGGCACAAGTTGGAGTAAACATGGTGTAAGTATTTATTATTAATTACTTATTTAAGAAATAATTACTATATTTTATTATCTAACCCCTTGAGTTTTCCCTTTTAATTAAATTATTTGTCAAATATGTGATTATTTTGAATATACATACAGTCAATCGGGGTAACTTTGATTCCCTTGGCTAACTTTCACAGTACGGTCAAAAAGAATATTTTGCAAGGAGACCGAGACTGCAAATTCTCTTTTATTCACTGCTGTTTCGGATGGAGCCCGTGCTATCACGCGGAAGGGCGAAGACAAGAATAAGAAGAATATTAGGGATGTGATAAAACTCCTCAAAGAGACCGACCCATCTACGCACCCTGTGTTTGTTGCAAAGGACCTTAACCGTTTACCGCCTGTTTCGTTTGATCACGTGGATGTGACCCGCTTCCTCAAGGACATAACTTATCCGAAGACCGAAATTCATACTTTACGGGCTGCAGCATCAGCCCGTAAAGTTTGAATTTCGTGTGCTTTATCCAAAGTAGAGTTCCTAGATCTTGAAACAAGATTACTTCTTCAGTTACGTTCTTTCCCAACTCAGGCCATAAGAAGCAAGTCGCCTGAGCACCTACAAGTACGCGCAAATATGCAAAATACTGCCTCGATAGTCTCACCAAACAGCTACCGTCGAGATATTGAACAGAATCAGCTTGGTAGCAGCGCTGCAACCGACCGCACCAGGCGGGCGGAGAAAACCGGTTACACCGCGCCCGCGCCGCCGCCACCGTCATCAGCTGGGCCTATCGTTGTTGCTAATAAGCCACAGCACGCTACAAAAAAAGATATAAATACAATATACTTCTGTAATAAATACTTACGCTTGTGAAGACGGAAATTCATGGATGCTATAACGCCGATTCGGTGTCGTACAACTAAAACAAATAAAAATCCATCAATTAGGTTAGAACATAAACAAATCAAAACGTTAGATACTTTAAAATATTTATTTTATCGCCTGAGCACCTACAAGTACGCGCAAATATGCAAAATACTGCCTCGATAGTCTCACCAAACAGCTACCGTCGAGATATTGAACAGAATCAGCTTGGTAGCAGCGCTGCAACCGACCGCACCAGGCGGGCGGAGAAAACCGGTTACACCGCGCCCGCGCCGCCGCTACCGCCATCAGCTGGGCCTATCGTTGTTGCTAATAAGCCACAGCACGCTACAAAAGAAGATATAAATACAATATACTTCTGTAATAAATACTTACGCTTGTGAAGACGGAAATTCATGGATGCTATAACGCCGACTCGGTGTCGTACAACTAAAACAAATAAAAATCCATCAATTAGGTTAGAACATAAACAAATCAAAACGTTAGATACTTTAAAATAAATATTACGATTCCGAACTTTGAATAAATGAATAATTAATTCTACGAGGTACGAATTTTGTGGGTGACCGGAATGAAGTTGTATGTGTAGATATTATAATTAAATTATTATGAAAAAGCATTAATACCTGTTGACCTCATGAGAGCTATCATCTTCCTTCAAAGCTAAACTTAGCAAAAAGTCCTTTCTTCGCTTCATCCTTTGAAATAAACTGAAAAATAAAATAAAAACCCTTATAAATAAAGTTAGTAAAAAAATTATTTTTTCGCTATTTAGAAATACAGCTTTTCAGCTTGTAAAAGATTTTGTATCACTTTAATTATAAATACAACGAATGGATGTTAAAATTTACTAATTTGAACGTAAGAAGTGTTGTCGTTACTCATGCATTAAATCATCCAGTAAAATTAGTACTGTCACGCTAATGAACGCAGCTTGTGCGTGGTGGTAATTGTATGTAAAAAATACACAATGAATCGAAGAAAAAGTATAATATACCTAAAGATATTGCTTACCTTTATGTCCTTAGTCAAAAACTCAATAAAACTGAAAATATTTTGAATTGAAATCAGGCAGTATTTGGGATAACGTTTTTTTCGTTGTCAAAACAAGACTGAAGGTCCAGATCAAAAACCGACAGTGTTACCACATGTAAAATATATATCCAGCAGCCAATGAGGCCAAAGTTTTTTTTTTTTTTATTTTTTTTTTTTTATAAAAACGATAAGAAATTTATTAAGCAAAAGATTCATGAAAATAAGTACAGAGAATATAAATAAGATATTCATTCTAGTTCAAGACGTGTGGGACTGCCGCTCCATCCTCATATAGGCCTGTGCGATTCCACCTATGGCGGGTGCCGCGGATGCACATGCTGCTCGCCCTGATGATGGTGGTTTGAATTCTTGCTCGTAGCCAGCCCATTATTGTGGCAGGGGTCCGGTTCCAGCGGTCCGCCAGTGTTTCGGCGAGGTGTTTAGTGAATGATATCATTTGTGGAGCAAAAACTCCGTCGACAGAGGTTACTAAAGGGGTGAAGGTGGTGTGGCGCGTCTCGCATGGGTCGCAGTACTTCCTTTTCTTTTCTTCTTCAGCTGAACGAAGGACAGCCGCTACGGGGCGTGATGCGTGGGAGGGAGCGTCGGTGTCTATGACACGGATATCAAATAACGCCTCCCTCTGGGCAATCCATACCCCCCGACAAGCCAAGTCTCCACGCAGCCCAGTATCGCCTTCGGAGATGACTGGCTCTTTCGTGACGTTTCCCCAGGCTTGTTGGCACAGTTCACAGAAAAGATCCCTTATTTCGTTATGTCTGCGTGTGATAAGGCCACCTGTTTTGCAGCACAAGGCGTGGTCCACGTTGAAGTTGTCATTGCCGCAGCCGTCGCAAGTCGCAGGCATGGAGATTGGTGTGCGGTGGTATCTTATGGCCAGGGCATCTCTAAATTCGTGGGGTGATAAGTCGAAGTTGTCTTTTCTTGTCGGTATTACTGAAAGCCATGTTGATGTTTTTGTTTTCATTTTTGTCGCTATTGATCTTTCTATTGCTCTTTTCTTTTTGGATGGTAATTTTATTAGAATGCTTTCTAGAGATTCGTTCTCGTATGTTTCTTTTTCCTTGTTTCCTTCCTTTCTTGCGTCACGCAAAGAATTGTAGTGTTCAGCAAGGTTTATGTCTTTTATCTCGGTTAGGGCTGTTGAAAGTATTGTAGATCCCTGTTTTGATATTTGGTATGCACGGTTTGGTGTGTTGAAGGGGTCAGAAAGGGCAAGTCCGCCTTTGTGGACTGGGAGGGTAAATAGCTGGGTTTCAAGTTTTGTGATTTCGCCTCCGATTAGTGTTGGTATGAATTTGTCGTGTAATGTGTTAGTTAAGGGTTCAAAAAGTTCTTCTGAATTTTTTAAGACACGTAGTAGGAAGGACCATTTAAACTGAGCTGCTTTAGTTAGGGCAGTGTAAGCGGCTTGAGGTGAGTTTTTGCAGATTGTTGTGAGTTTCTCGATGATAGATATCCATTCGGTTACATTCTTTTTTACGAAGTCGTCCCCTCCTGTCCCTATGTAGCCTCCTAGGAAGCGGGAGCCGGTAACTATGGAGACGTTGGTACCGGAGAACGTCTTTTCTGCGGTAGACTTGTCAGTTTCTGACACTATTAGAAATGATTTTTTACCTTGTGGTAAGTATCCGTATGCTGGGCCTGTTTTGTTTAAGTTGTCCCACCATTGTCGTAGGCTTTGGAAAGTGCCTTGCGCGGAGGAGTCATCGGCGTACCAGCATTGTGTGACTGTGTTTTCGGTTTTAAGTTTGTTAATTATTGGTAGTGTTGCAAGCGCGTACAGTGGCATTGCGAGTGGGTCTCCTTGGGTTACGCCTTCTCTGCTATATAGTCTTGTATCAGAATCGCGAAATACCAATTCAGCGTGGCCATTGTAAGTATTATAAAGAAAGCGGGCGCAGTGTGGCCAGTATATTCTTGCTTGCCAGAGGGCTAGTTGTCTATTCACGGCGTTAAAAGCATTGTTCGCGTCAACGAGGAGCATTCCCCAGTTTGAACCAGGTTGGCAATCTCTTTGGAAGACATCGGTCATGGCATGAATGGCGCCTTCGATGCCACTGCCCAGTCCACTGCAGAGCTGTGACTGGCCGCATGCTTCAGTGACTTCAGAGCCTGTTGCTAAGATCATGCATTTGGATAATATTCTTCGTAGGCATTCGCCGATGCCGATAGGTCTTACGCCTGGGCATTTGTCTAAAGCAACAAGTCGGCTTGACATTAATGCTTGTATTTGGGTCCAGGGTATGGTTTCGTTGCTAAGTTTCGTTGTGAGCTGCGCTACGGCTTTTCTTAAATGGGCGCTTGCTTGGCCGAAGCGGAGTAGGAAATCTCTCCAGTTTTCGGCTGTGCATCCAGTGGGGCCTCCGCCGCCGTGTAGTTTTCTCGCAACTGTTTCGACATGGTCACAAGTTATTTCGATTTCAAGGAGTGGTGGGAGTTTTGTGACGTCTTTGGAGAGAGTGAATAAAGCGGGATCTGGAGTATTAGGCGGGGGGTGCTTTTCTCTCAGCACATCACTGATGGTTTTACCGGATGGATCAACTTGGATTGGATCAACTTCAGATAGGGTAACACTGGCTGTCAGATAGGGTAACACTGGCTGTCAAACGGCAAACAGCTGATTTCACTACGTCCCTAGAAAAATTTATATTTTAATATGATTTAGTGTAATTCTGAGCCCAATTTAGTGTTATTTTAGGATTATAGTGTAATGTTAAGTATTTCTATTGTTTGCAATGTGTTTTAGTGACGTTTACTAGTGTCTCGAAACATGTTAAATTTGTGACCGTTGCAGGTTATAAATTTAAAAGTATTTGTTATTTCCGTACACTTTCGGCGCTTTTTGTTACCTTATTGTTAAATTATTATATTTAACAACGTTTAAAATATATTTCATAGCAATTAGTGATGTGCAAACGCTGAAAAACGTTACTATTCCACGTAAGTAATTTCGCATTGTTTTGGTGTGCAATTCCTTGATTATTATCTCAACTGTAACCATGATGACCCGCAGAGCTGCTGCTGTCGCCTCCCGACAGCAGGAAAATGACAAGCTCAAAGTTACCTTACTAGAATTAAAAAAATCAAAGGAAATGGTCACCGAATTACTCTGTGACAGGGAGGAAAATGAGAAAGAGCTATTATCAGTACTTGAAAGTAGAGATAAGCTAAAGAAACAATTATGTGTATTAGAACAAGAATGTAGTGATGTAATTGTTGAGCGGGACAAGCTGCAGGTCACCGTAGATAGCTTCACTGTATGTAGTGCAGAGTACGAGCAAGCCCTGAAATCGATTGATTCCCTGGAGAAAGCATTGTTCGATGCCCATGAACAAATACATGCACTCCAGGAGGAGAAGGAAAACACCGCAGCGTTGCAGACCCAGAGCCTCTACAGTGAAGTCGTAGGGATCAGCCCGCAGCTGGTTACTGTTGCAACTGGAAGCCTTGATGATGTCATTGATTTAACTAATGACACATTGCCCACATCAAGGTTATTAAGTTGCAGCAATAACAAACTAGGTAAAATAAATAGGTATATACGGAAAACTCAGAAATTAATAAAACATAATAAATTGTGTACTAAAAACTTAAAAGTAAGCAAGAAAAATGTAAACTTATTACATGATTTAAATATGTGTGTATTAGAATTAGAAAGTACTAAGTTGATGTATGAAACTGACACACAAAACTTACATTTGAAAATCCAAAGCTTGGAGGATTCATTGAGATCACTAAACAGTGCATATTTGAACTCTGAGAAAGTTATAAATGAATACTCATTGGCTATGGATGATTTAATTCAAGAAATGAACCATAATTGTGAGCGGTTTGAGTCGCTGACCAACAACCATACTTGTCGCTGTGAGCAGAAAGGTGGTTGTTTGACAGCGGGCAACTCTCCGGGCTTGTGTGACAGTTTACCAACACAAGGTGTTACTGATAATAGTTCTGCCAAGTCTGATATGACCACAACACCTGATATTATAATGTACTGTGATGAGATTGGAAGTGGCATGGGCTCAGCACTCCACTCATACTCTAAGGGACATAGTGTTATTAGTAATTGCTCACCTTTTAGCACTGTAGATAATATTATAAATCAAATTTTGAATGACAGCACTATCACAGCCAGTGCCACACTGATAATTTTCATGGGCAATAGGGGAGATGTGAACAAAAATAATTTAATAAAATTTTATGAAACATTGAATGGTCTTAGTGTGAAAAAAATTATATTGTTCACATTTCCCTACTGCAACCAATTGACACAAAATGAAAATGTATATAGACATAATATGAATATAACTATGTACAATTTATGTACATATAATAATAAGTTTGATATTATTGACACTAACAATTATGTTAGTAATTATTTTACTATGACTAAAGGTACATTTTACCTTTCAAATTATTGTAAACGACAAATAGCTATGTCACTATTATATTTATATGACATTACAGCCAAAAATTTGGCTTCTAACTCTGCTTTTACTGAGCAGCCTAATATGAATCTGGTATCAGACCAGAATAACAGGATGCATTTAAATTAGTTCATAGGACAACAGAGGACCCAGGCTCTGGCAACATATGTTCTAGTATATTAGAAAACCCTAAGAATAAGGGAAGCTCACATGCTAAGTATATAAGCCTGGTTCATCAGAATATTCAATGTATTAGAGGCAAAGATCTACAAATAGAGTTATTTTTAAATTGTAATAAAATTGACATTTTGTGCATAACAGAGCACTGGTTAACTATTAATGAAATTATGTTTAGCTTTAAAGATCACCAGGTTGGTAGTTCGTTCACCAGACTTAATTCAATACATGGTGGGGCATTAATCATACTAAACAATCATATGAAATTCAAGGAACGTAAGGACATTGTTTCCTTATCTGTTGAACGAACTATAGAACTTGCAGCTGTGGAATTAGAACAGTTCATCGTTATATGTGTCTATAGGCCACCCTTGAGCGACTTTGAAATGTTCGAGAAAATAATGGAATCCGTCCTAACTATTTCATCACACAGTACGAAACGATTAATTATATGTGGTGACTTTAATGTTAATCTGTTAGAAAGAACTACTCTCAGCGTTAGATTAATAAATCTTTTCTCATCATTTAGGCTTAGCCATTTATTTATGGAGCCAACAAGAGTGACTGCTACTAGTGCTACATGCATTGACAACATTTTTACTGATGTTATTCCAATCAGTAAAAGTGTTATCAGTGAATTGGATTCAGATCATTTAGGTCAATTATTTCAATTTGATTCTATTAGAGAACCTGTCATTAAAAAGAAAATTTCGTTTGTGCCAATAACTGCTGACCGGTTAGAAAGAATGAGATACTCTTTAGCCCAGGAACTACCGTTTTTGGCTGCTGAACAGTCTCCTAATATAATGTATAACTTATTCTTTGAAACCTTTATGAAACAGTACAGCGCGATATTCACTTCAAAATCGGTTGTGGTTAGTGGTTCAAACGACTTTAGTACGTGGGCTACTGCAGAGTTGCATAAACGCAGGCAAGCATTGTATGCATTGTATGAGGAACGACGGTTCAACATGAGTGACGAATTTAAAGAACAAGTCAAACAGTTCTCCAAACAATTTAAATTAGACTGTCATACAGCTAAACGTAATTTTCTGAGTAGTAAAATTAAGAATAGTTCCGATGTTATAAAAACGACTTGGAAAATAATTAATGAGGAGGCCGGTCGTAGTAAAAAAGCGAGTCACGATCACGAACTAAAAATCAATGGACAGCTTACGAGTTCTAGCTTAGAAGTTGCAACTGAATTTGAATCGTTTTTTACTAATGCACCGGCTTCCACGACTAAGTATTTAAATTCGTCACCTTTGTCTGCTGTTGCAATATTAAAAGATAATGTCTCAGAGTGTGCTTCATACTTGAATTTTAAGCACGTCACAAGTTCAGATGTCGTAAAGGCATTTAAATTGATAAATGTTAAGAAAACGAATGATCTTTGGGGACTCTCTGTTCACGTCGTTAAATCCCTGATCGAATTAATTGCACCTGACCTAGCGGTCATTTTCAACAATTGTATAGACTGCGGTGAATTTCCTGATTTAATGAAACAAAGTAAGATAATTCCCCTCTTCAAAGCAGGTAGTACTCAAGACCCCACCAATTTCAGACCTATATCAATACTACCAACTTTTAGTAAAATTTTTGAGAAATTAATCTTATCACAGCTATTACATCATTTTGAATCAAATAAGCTAATGCATAACAAACAGTTTGGATTCACTCGCGGTCGTTCAACAACAGATGCCGGAATTCAGTTCATTGAAAGTATTTTTGATGCCTGGGAAGAGTCACAAGATGCCCTAGGCATTTTTTGTGACTTATCTAAGGCTTTTGATTGCGTTTGTCATGAAACATTGATCAGGAAATTACATCATTATGGAGTTAGAGACACGTCATTGAATTTGTTAAAATCTTATCTGAACGGAAGAATACAAAGGGTAGACGTAAACGGAGAACGATCACCAGGATCATTGGTTTCTTTGGGCGTGCCACAGGGCTCAATATTGGGACCCTTCCTATTCCTCATCTATATAAACGACTTACCCTATCTAGGAAGGGACTGTCATGATATGGTACTGTTTGCTGATGACACCTCACTTATTTTTAAAACAAAGCGAAACCAACACGCTACTGATGATCACGTGAACAATACCATATCAAGAGTGGTAAATTGGTTTAATGTTAATAATTTGCTATTAAATGAGAAAAAGACTAAATGTGTTAAGTTTCTTACTACTAACGTTAAAAATAATCAGACATGTATAACAATTAAAAATGAGGAATTGGAATTGGTAACCAGCACAGTGTTTCTAGGTATAACGTTGGATTCCAAACTCCAATGGGGTCCACATATTGATAAGCTATCGAACAGACTGAGCTCTGCAGCTTTTGCATGCAGGAAAATCCGTCACTTGACAGATTTAAAAACAGCCAGATTAGTTTATTTTAGTTATTTTCATAGTATTATGTCCTACGGTATTCTGCTCTGGGGCAGTGCTGCTGACATAAATACTATTTTTGTGCTGCAAAAGCGGGCTGTTCGTGCGATTTATAAAATGAATAATAGAGATTCTCTTAGAAATAAGTTTAAAGAAGTAAATATATTGACAGTCCATAGTCAATATATTTACGAGAATATTATGTATGTCCATAAGAACATTGTTAACTTTCGAAGAAACTGTGATATACATAACTTTAATACTAGAAACAAGGACAAACTTGCAGTGCCCACTACTCGGCTCCATAAAATAAAAAACTCGTTCAAGGGTAATTGTGTAAGATTTTACAATAAACTCCCAAGCACTTTGACAGATCTATCAATTAATAAGTTCAAGAAATACATCAAGCAAAGGCTTATTTCTAAAGCTTACTACAGTATTAAAGAGTACATAGACGATAAAAATGCTTGGGACTGAATTGTTCTAATTAATTGTGAGCATCCTCACTGCCAGAGTTTCTTTTACTGGACACTTGGAGGCCTTTTACACCTCCAAAGATTAATTTAATTATACAACTCTTGACTGTGGGGACCATTTACATCTCCTATTATCATTGTATTATTGACTAAAGAGACTATACATCTCTGTTATTTATATTTTAATTATTTTATTATGACATTTGAGACTCTTTACATCTCTCAGAAACAATAATTAAGTACTTTTTTTTTCCTGATAATATGATAATAATACCAAATGTTCTGTAAAAAATGAAATGAAATGACATGTGAAAGTGCCCTTGTGGCCTATTTACAGAATAAACGTTTTGAGTTTTGAGTTTTGAGTTTTTTTGAGTTTTGTCTGGGTTTAAAACTTTGCTCGTGTCTTTTGTAAGGAGCCAGTTGAGCGCTTCCCGCGTTTTTCCATGTAGTATCAGTCGTGTGAATAATTTTGTTTCTTGGTCATTGTTGTTTTGTTTCCGGTTTCTTGTATTACATATAGATTTATCTGCTTTGGTGGATTCCGTGATGAGTTCCTCGAAACGTTTGTCTGCCCAGAGTTTTAGGCGCCGATCGAGTAGTCTCAGTATATCTTTCATTTTTCTAACGTTTTTGTCTCTTTGCAGTATGACCGCAGCAAAGGTTAATACGCGTTCAGAGGGGTAGGTTGATTTGGTTAGATGCTCAATTTCGTCGGCCAGAGTGTGTACGAATTTTCTACTGGCAGTACCACATGAGAGGTCGTATAGCTTGCCATGAAGGTTACAGACGTTATCCCAATGCCTTTGCCAGATGCCAGACTTGGGTTGGATGGCATTCAGGAATGGGGATCCGAAGGCTTCTTCCAAAGGTGACATTGGTGTTTGCCCATCGGTGGTTGTTTTAAAAGTAGCGGATGCTGATTGGTTTAGTACATCGTTGTGTGCTGATCTCATGTGACGCTGGAGCCCATTTTTCTTAAATTTCCTGGGGCATAGCGGGCATTCGGTGTCAGCTTGTGACATTTGGGTGGGTATTTACTTACTTGAGCTATTTGCACTATAATTTTGTTGTTTAGCTCTCGGATAAGGGTAAGATTAATAAAAACAAGGGATTTTGTTGATAAATAAATGGGTCTAAAGGAAATAATATTAAAATGAAGTATTTTTGTGAAAAATATGTCTATTTGACGTGACAGCTGACCATAGACCATTTTAATTAATTGTTGCCATTATAAAAAAAAACTGGAAAAAAGAGCCAAGGTACTCAACGCATACGGTACGTTTGTGGCATGAAAAAGTCAGCTCGCTAAACGCAAATGGTGCTTGGTGGCCCCGAATGGGCTAAAATTAAAGCCTAATTAGCAATTCAGAATGTCATATACTATAAAAATTTATAGTTATAAAATACAGTCAAATTATAGGGACAGACTTTTATTAAATGCTGTCAGACTTTATTAAAAAAAGTTGTGTCGTCAATAATTTTATTTCGTCGGGGAGCTTATTATATAGTTTTATGGCAACCATCTTTGCGCATCGTGAGTATACAACAGTTCTAGACGGTGTAACCGTTTTGAAATTTAGAAACATACCTCCAAAATGTGCTGCCAGTACTAAAAAAATACTAAGAGGAAACGTCAATTATAGCAAAATTATACTAATATTTTCATTGGCCTTTTTGAGAAATATTCTTAATAAAACACACATATTTATCATAAATCAATAGCATTGCTACGAGCGTGGGGTTCGTATTTGATAGAAAAGCACGAATTAATCCACCTAATAAAACACTCACTTTATTACCCAAATTACGCACTTACAATTCACACGAACTGTACTTAAAATCCACTAATTAAAACCCACACACTATTTCACTAATTATGCACTATTCACACGAAGAGTCTTTCTCTCCGATTATCCTTGTACTAGCACTCGATCGCAGTTAAAATGTAACTAACTCGCGCCGACCGTCGGCGCCTTTTATACCCCGCGGAGCCGCTCTGGACACATTGTCCACACATATCGCGAATATTCTAGTAAGGACCAGCGTGAGGGCCGAGAACATTCGAGACCATATATGTGTCTCTCTAATGGTGCACTCTCTGTCACACACTTCTCGAATGTTCCGAGTATAGCTATCTATTTCTAGTAGTGCTATCTCTGTCACACACTTCTCGAATGTTCCGAGTATAGCTATCTCTTTCTAGTAGTGCTATCTCTGTTGCTCCTACCGGATATTTCGCCATATAACGATTTGTGCTTCAGAGGCCCATAAGGGGTCCTGAAAACGCCTGAAAACCGGTTTTCAGGTTATGGCGTCATCTGCTAGAGGGTGCCCTGAAACGGACTGAAAACATGTTTCAGGCGCCTGAAAACGACGGCAACTTGAGTGAAATTTCGATCTTTAGATATGTGATAGAGCAACTTCTGAAACGGCCTGAAATGACTTTTCAGCCTGCTGAAAACGCCTCTAAAGCACTGAAATTGACGTTCAAAGTTTTTGACCTAACCTACCGGCGTAACAGTATAATCATTATTGCTTAATTTGTTACATTTAAGCATCTCGGTCGAGGGTTCAAATGAGATACAGCCATCAGTAAAACCTTGATTCAGTGTAATATGGAAAAATATGATCAGATAAAAACCTGTTTCTGTATTTCGTTTTGACCATATTCACTTCGGAAAAATTCGTTCACAATGAGCATTAGAAATAGGCATACACATTATACATTTAACAAAAATTATCAAATTTTTATATTTAGGAACTTTTTGACTGTCAACAATATTGCCTGACTTACTCCAAAACTGTTTACAATTAAGTGCACTGGTACTAGATACCACACATCAAATTTTGTACTTCTTGATCATATTTCATTTGACGATATTCTTCGTCAATTAATTGTTTTTGGGTATCAATTGTAACAATGTTAGGGAATTTTTCTGTAACATTTAGAATTGAGAAAAAGTTTTCGTATACAGCAATTTGTGGATCCATGAAACGTGTTGAAAAATATCCTTTCATTTATTGGCAGTCTACATTTTAGTTGGGTGCATAATTCAATCAAAAATTTTTGGCACCTTTGTAGGAAATCTTTGATAACAGAAACCTGATGTGCTTGATTTCGTAGCAGCATAATTTCTTTGGCAACTTTAACGCCCAAATACAAGTCATTTAATTCTACGAAATTCATCGTACTGCTTGTGTCAACGTCCTCAATACTCGTAGCTCGGACATAGCTACTTTTCAGGTAACAGCTAAGTATAGTTTTAAACATATCAGACATATCTCTGTAAATAGTTAGAACATCACATGAATTTCCTTGGTTAATTACATTTTGTTTGTTCACAACCGGTGAAATGAAATCTAAGAATATAAAATACAGCTTTATTTGCTTATTTTCAAAACACAACAGCTAGCTAACTCACTATTCCACCATCCGGCACATCGTACCAATTACGCCAACAATTCTGTCCTCACTCGAATAGCTAGAACCTACAATAAAACTTTCTCCGACATTGACGTATACCATCATTCCAAAAGTATTTTTAAAAATAAAATTCTTGACACTCTCTGCGGATAACAAAATATAACAATACAGTTTCAATCATAGCTATACACCACCCTTCACATACACACACACTCACATTGCATTCACACCAACCCCTTCTCAATAATACACAAAACATAGTTCCGAATAAATAACCTATCTATTTTACTAACCCCATAATTTAAGGAGTCTTGAATTAAGTAATTTATGGAAACCTATAATTGGCTGTAGTAAATAAGTAATTTAATTAAGATAATTAAACTGTAACGCTGTTGGTTTTCTGAATAAATAAAATAAATAAAAAAAAAAAATAACATTCATGGAAAGCAATGCTGAGTAATTGTGCTCAACCAAATGCTCTTGCTGAAAGTATAACCTTAGTGCATCCCATTGCTCTACTACTCATGCTGTTGACACATGCTAGGGCTCTAGGAAGTTTTTTACATGCGTAAATTATAGCTAAAACACAAGAATGGCACACACATTTTGCGAAAATGCAACAAAACAAAACATTTTTAATCTTTGAAGCAACACTATTATTTCTACCAAACATTACATTCGTTGTATCAGCTGCAAAACCTATGATATCTTTGATATTTAGATTTAAATCAATTAATTTTTTACACAGTGCTTCAAAAATATCATGTTTTGCCTGAAAGCTTGACAGAACATAAAAAATTCGTTTTGAGTTTATAATCATTGACGCAATAAAATTTAACCGCTACGGCAAATAGTTTTTCCGTCGTTATGTATGTGCTTTCATCTATGATGAAGGAAAATACTGGACCACATTACCTGACAATTCTGAAGTTTTTTTTATGTCGTCAATAATTGCTTTTCAAATGCTGGTGCCATTACATCATAAGTTAACTGTGCTGATTTAGTACGTTTACTGGAAAAACCTTTTGCGATTTCTGAATCATGAAACATTTTACCAAATAATTCGCTTAGATGATCCATGGCACGAAACGAAATATTATGTTCGGCTAAAGCAGCGCAAAAGAAGAGCTCCGCTTGTTTATGCTGATGATTAATTAAATATGTTTTAATTGGAAATTATGTATTGCGTACTTTTACAATCGAATTTATTGATAGAATAGGGGACGCGTCTTCTTTGCGTCGCGCTATCTTCGGTTCTGGCGGCGGCGGCGGCGAGCGGCGGGCCATGACCCTGCCCGCGCCCCGGCCCCCGCACCTCTCAACTGGTCTGGTAGTGGGCTGCAGTCGGCGTGAACATTCTGCCCCCCTTGAAAGGAGCTGGTCGAAGTCTCTTTCAATGGCTCTTCATATGCAGTCACGGGTAAGGGACATACTTTATTGAGGGCCCTCCGTTCAACGCCGCGGTAGGTTATGAAGTCTGCCACTCCGCACACTCCGTCTGATCCAGGATACAGACGCTACACTCTGGCTAGTTTCCACTTCATTGGTGGGAGATTTAATTCTTGGAAGACAACCATATCTCCAGGTTTTAAGTTTTCATGTTTAAGGCGACACTTGTTTCTTTGTTGAGTTTCTGCCAAATATTCCTTTGACCAGCGACTCCAGAAGCTTTGTCGATATTGTTCAATCAGCTGATATCTAGTGCGTATCTTCATGTTCTCGCAGAGTGGCTCCGGTAGTGACGTCAGTGGCCGCCCGATGAGGAAGTACCCTGGGTTCAAAGGAGAGAGATCGTTGGGGTCAGGAGGGAACAGATGGCGCTAGTAGTCGTAAACATTGAGCTCCTTAATAATAAAACATTTTAATAACTAAATCTATATAAAATCATTTTAAAACAATATTTTTTGGTAAATAATACACCAATTGTGACGTGGAAGTGTTATCTAGTGATATAAAACAGTACAAACAATACTACAACAAAGTTCTTATAAGGGATTGCAAAGTGCCAATAAAATCCAACAAAACATATCAGATGTGATATACGACCAAATTCTCCAAAAACTGCCCACCCCAACCATAGTCAACAAGGGTGATCGCATATATTATAATTTCAATGAACCTGTTGACGTATTCGAGAAATAATTATTCAATATAAATAAAACATGTAAATAAGTTATAGTAATGTAAGACTCTAATAAATAAAACAGCAACTAAGCGCAATTAAAGAACCTTTTTTATTTCATTATTCAATTGGTCACACCCGTCACAGTGTCCTGTCACACCCGTCACATTCTTTGTTTAGTAATGGCGAATAAAATAGATATATCAGGAGCCTGAAGCTAGTGCGATATGAAATAATGCCTTTTTGACAACATGTTTAAGTACAATTTTATATTCAAATGCAAGTATTTTCGCTAAACTTTCTAGATATTGGACAGAGGTCATAATACTTGCAATAGTTCAGGTCACACCCGTCACAGGGCTTCTAACTGTTGTATCTTGTTTTTTAATAGCAATGGACGGTTAGTTCTCTTACCAGACATATTTTATGTCGAGATCTAAAGAGCGCCAGTAAAACGGTGATACTAACTACAGTAATAAAAAATAAGTGAGCATTTTTAGAACTTAAAATGTCACACCCGTCACCGCGGACTGAGCCAAAAGTAAATCAGCAAAAATATGTATATCTTCAACTTAATTTATCATTGATTGTAGCGCCAACTCCAACTTGTCACTGTCAAACGGATGTCAATTTGTTTTTATTGGGGTCTGACGGCCCTGAAATTAGTCCTTTTAGACCATTTTTTACTTTTAAATAATTGGGGTTGCCATAGATCACCCTCTAATCCAAGCGTAAGGAATGCCTTGTTATTCCAAGCGTACTCTATGTTTATTAATAACAATTTTACACCAGGCTTACTCCGAGTTTAACCTGAGAGTAACTAGTCTGAGAGTAAGGAAGGATTAACAACAGAATAGAGTGTTTTAATTAATAAGACGGCAGGTGTGGAAGCCGTCCAACAACACCCTTAGGGGGGGGTCTCCGCTACCCTCCCCGCGGTCATTCCGACGCGACCGCTTAATTTTTTCGGCGCGACGCTCGATGTCGCCCAAGCACTCCATCGCTTGGTCAGCATCCGCGCAGAGCTGCTTCACTGCAGCCACCGAGGCCTCATCCGTAAGCCCGAGGGCTTCAGCCTCCGCAGCCAGCCGACACACCTTCCCGACGCGTGTTATTGCGTCCTCCACACGCTTGAGCAGGACATCGTCCATGTCAGGTCGCTCCACATACTTGTGAGTATGGGCGAGCCATCTCATCTCCTCACGGACACCATACCGCAGTACCGTCAAGGGCGAAGGTGCCATGGTTACCGATTCAATTGTTTCTGGTCCTATGCTTCACTACCGAACTAAGCACAGCCAGAGACCAGCACTTGCCCGTCAGCGCTGGGCACAGAAATTAAAACTAAGTTGTCAAAACCAAGGCAACCACTAAAACAATTAAATCCTGAACAATATTTAATATGGTCATACACCTTATAAATATACACTCTAAATCAATTAGAGAATGCCACCATAAAGCACAATAAAAATAACACCCAAAATTTGTTATATAAGCAATAAAAAATAAAATTTATTAAAAAATAATAAGTGGTGGGCTCCGAGACTATAAACCTAAACAATATAGCACCCTGACCACACTGGATTCCGAAATCCAAGCTATTTTTAATATAATGTAGGTAGCCGGGAACCTTCTAGAAGTGGTCCCTCCGATATGATCCACACTTCTACTGAGGTCAGCAAAATCAGCTTAATACCCCTTAAATAGCCTGACCCTGCTCTGTAATCCGAAACAACACTGCAATGCTATGGAACCCGACTGCAATGCTATAGTCCGACCGAATGACTGTTTCTTAGGCACACCGAGTACTTTCCGACTACAAATTTATAATAATTGTTAACTAAATTGACAATTATACTTTCACTAAACGAAAATGAACTTTAATTGTGGTATACCGACCACAGACTCACTCACAACTGATTGCCGGCCAATCTTAGATATTCTTTTCTCCCAACTACCATGTGGCAAAAAAAACAACCCTACAACCGTCCGTGAATCGGTGATTTCCCACTAGGAAACCACGCTCTGCTACCAAATGTTTAATTCCACGCCTCAACCGAACGGCGTGGAATCATGAGGGGCTGGGTTTTTGCCAGCCAGCACGGGAGAGAATCGTGAGTGGTACTTTACCCTGCCGTCGTAGACCGGAATTCGAAAGTTCGATTCGAGGCAGGAATACGGGATAGGAGCACAAGTGTGGTAGGAGAGGAACCGAATCTCACTCGTTTCGCTGCCCGACGTTGTCGCCGGCGTGTTGCTTGCCGACACGAGGAGTCGCCGTCCGAATACGACGAGTTGTGGACCGTACAACTTCAACCTTCACAACACGAATCACTGACGCGAATCTACTTATTTCCCGACGATTATTATGATTAACCTGTGTTAGACAATTGTTACACTGAAATACATTCAAGGCCCGACGCCATGAGAAGACATGTTTTTTTCTCACGACAAGAAAGTAACCTCTAATTTCTCATCTCGTTTCTGTACGAGTGACAGCTGCGGTTCCGTTTCCGCTAGTGATGTCCCGATTACTCGCGATCGAGCCGCGCAACGAAAACCGGTGCGTTCCGAAGCATAAATATTAAACAATATCTGTATCAAACTCTTGATATTCACTGTCTCTTGATGATAGGAGAAAAATATTGAATTCTTTATCATCACTTTCATCATATTTATCAGCTGATTCTATTTGTCCTTTAATATCTGTATCAAACTCTTGGTTTTCACTGTCTTGTTATTTCAAACTTTGATAGTATATCAGTATTTATATTTTCAAAAACCGATACAGACGGAACTGATAAGTTTTCATAGTCTACCTTTTCAAATAATGAAGTTCTCATTGATTTACTACAGATACTATTTACAGAACTATGCCGTGGTGTTATTTTGGGCTTAACGAGAGCTTCAGATGGTTTAAATAGATTTACTTTTGCTGGATGATTGCATCTTTTCTGGGCTTTTGTTTTCGGAGACTGTCATTGTCTTGTGATGTCGTTATTGTGTTGTGGTATCGTTAACTGAATCTTTTTCGCAATTGGCAATTGATAAAAACCCAAATGTTTTCCATGCGGGCATGCATCCGCATCATATAGGCAACAGTTTTCAACACAGGACAACAATCTCATTGCCAGCTTGTCCGAAAAAGATTTCGTCCAGACAATTTGATGGACTTTCATAGATCCAGTAAAGGCTTTAAGGTCATTTGGTAACAGCCAGTCCTTCTCAATGACTTCATAGTCTTCGACAGTTACAATCTTCACCCCTGAGACAGCTGTTTTCAAAGCATTAACAAGACTATCTAAATCTGCGATATCATTTCCAAACGCCACCACCCGATCTGCAGACCTTTTCAGCACTCCACCAACACCGTCTGCAGCTCTTTTTCCATGGTCACATTCACAGTAATGCCATACAACACACGACAACTTGGGAAGATAAATTGTTAACTGCGACAGTATGTAGAAGATTTTTTTGTTTCTGTATTGTGCTGACGGAGAATCGGACACATTATGAAGAGTGTAAATATCAGCGGCATTTTCTTCAATCTCACATAAAATCTGAACTACTTGTGCCCACACGGCAGATGCATTATGACGCAAACATTTACTGATAGTACAGAATGACTGCGTTTTTGTTTCATTTTCAGAACGATAATACATAGTCAGGTCATAAGTTCTGTCACATGTGCAATATGAAATAATTTAGACATGTTTATTATTTATGTAAACATTTATATAGCAAAATGAACTTCATAAATAGATTCTTATGGTAATAAAGTTTATTCAAAATGACCCCCGCGATTTTGAATACAGGCCTTTATTCTGCGCGGCCAGTCGTCTATTGCAGCACGAACGAGGTCCATGTCAATATCGGCGGCTGCCTTAGCCTGGCCGCAAACGTCCGTTTTCCGCATCCGTTTTCCGAATCCGGAATTACGAATTGGAATTCCGTGAGGCTACCGCAGAAGTCCGTTTTTTTTCATTCGGAATGTTTCCACGTCAGTACAGATAGTGATAGCGTGGCGAACGCACGACGATGGAGGACGACGATTTGCTTATCTGATGCTAGTAAATCAGAAAAAGAAACGTCGTCGTCGGTATTGGATACATCCATTAAATACTCGACGATTCTATGAGAGTCCATTTTATTTGAAGAGAGCTAAATTACGAGCACACCCAGACAAATTCTTTGATTTCTACAGGATGTCAATTAATTCTTTTGATGAACTTCATAATGGCATACGTGACAAAATAATAAAGCAAAATACGTGGATGAGATTATCTTTGGATACGGAAGAAAAACTAACCATAACTTTGAGGTAAGTTATCTTTAATTTTACATCTGTAGGTACTTATTTAAAGAAAAAACAACAAATCAACATTATCTTATTAAAAATAAATCAACATTCTTATTAAAAACAAATCAACAATCTTATTTATGCTTAAAGTTTAGGTATTTGCTGATATTATCTTCCTCTTCTTGTCCTTGAGATTGTACTAAATAAGTTCCTGCTTCGGTATCCTCGGCATGTTGAAGATCGTCAGCATGGAGAGTCATGGAAGGTGGTGTGTAGAGATGACGTGGTCGTTGAGGCGATGGCAGATGTGTAATGGAGTTAATAACCACTCTGGATTTGTTTGGGGCAGTTTGATAATTCGTGGTATTACTATATTGCGGTGTTTGCGTTTGATATATCATATTAGGTGAAGTTTCTGGTACAGGAATATATGTATAACAGGGGGAATAACCACGGCTTGATACTCCCGTTGAACGTTGACTGATGTTATCATAACTCAGTGAAGATGGAGATGAATTGTACTCAGTATTTTTTTTTTACCAATTGCAGCATTCCTAATTTAAAATCAATTTTTGATTTTCATTCATATGCTTCATATGTGTTCTAAAGCTCAATAAAAATTTCATGTCATCGTCTTCTACTTCTTGTCGATTTTGATTGGCTTTCTGTTGGTTTTGATGTAGCATATGGGATGAGTATTTGGGAGGGGATATCTTTTTTGTTTCGTTTATTATTTGCAGGTGGAGTTAATACAGGTGATGGAGGTTGTAATATATTTGTATCCACTTGTTCCACGCTGTGTTCTTCTTGGAATTCAGGTTGTGAGATGTCATCGGATTGATAGTTTCCTTCGGAATTCCTTTTGTCAAAAACTGGTATAAGAAAATACAACAGATCTGCATAAACATATTTTTTAACCTTTTTAGCGGCACTGCCTGTAGGAGCATTTTTATTTTTTTGATACTCTCTTCGAAAGTAGTCTCTCATGTGTGTCCTTTTTTTCTTTAACTCAGCACCTGAAATATAATTAACATTATTTTAAATCTCTCTTTTTCAGATTCCTGGCAACTGGTAAAAATTTTGAAGAGTTACATTTTGAATATTTAATGGGAAGCAGGACCGTATCAGCCGTAGTTAAGGAAACCTGTACAGCAATATGGGAAGTCTTACAACCTTTGGAAATGAAGCCACCATCTTCAAAAGAACGTTGGCAAGAAATTGCTGAAAATTATTATAAAAGAACTAATTTTCCTAATTGCGTAGGTTCAGTGGATGGGAAACATATTCGTTTGATTTCTCCTCAGCATAGTGGATCTGCCTTTTTTAACTATAAAAAATTCTACTCTGTTGTACTATTAGCAGTAGTAGATTCTGACTACCGTTTTATAGCTGTAGATGTTGGTGCTTATGGCAGGGACAGCGATAGTAATATTTTCAACAACTGGAATTTTGGAAAAATGCTAACACAAAATCGCCTTAATATGCCTGAAGCAAAACCTCTGCCGAATACCAATGACACACCTCTACCTTTTGTATTTCTTGGCGATGAAGCGTTTCCACTCAATAACAATTTTATGAAACCATATCCGAGGAGTAATTTCACTACACAACGCAGAATCTTCAACTACCGCCTCAGCAGATCACGACGTATAGTGGAATGTGCCTTCCGCATTCTCTCGAATAAATGGAGAATTTTTCATACTAGCATGACGATTCCACCAGACTTTGCAGTATTAGTAACAAAGGCAGCGTGTGTGTTACATAATTTTGTTCGTAAACGAGACGGCTTTCGGTGTGAGGATACTCTGACACATTACTTTGAAGACATACCTTTTCGAAGTCCACAACACAGATCTACCAACCGAGGTCGAAACATAAGAGACAATTTTGCTGAGTACTTTATGACACCGGCAGGGGAAATATCACACCAATATAGCGAGAGAATAAGTAATTTAGAAGAATAAATATGATTTGTAATAAAAAGTATACTTAAATATCTTACCTTTATTGTCTTTGTCCACTTTAGTGGACGTGTCCCAATCCTTTATAACCTCTTTGAATACTTTCTCCCACGCCAAATCTTTCACATCCCTGGTATGATAGTCATCATCATGAAGATTGCACAGGCAGGGGTATTTTTCTACCGCCAATATTAATGTTTCTGCCTCACACATTATCGTGTTGCGTATTTTATGCGTATTCAATATATAGATCACGTCCGACGCGTGCGGCGCGGGCGCGGAACTGAACAGAAATTTCCGAACGTGTGCGCCCGCACGAACAAAATGTATGTAAGCGCTGCGTTCCGCATGACGTCATTAGGTTTTTTCGAGTAGGTTATTCCGGACGGCGGCGGCCTCGCACGTAAAGGACGTACGGAATTTATTCCGGATGGAAAAAAAGCGGACGTGTGCGTCGGTTAGTGTATTTTCTACTGATGCCATGCGTTCAGACCTCCGAATACGAAAAACGGATTCGGAAAACGGATGCGGAAAACGGACGTTTGCGGCCAGGCTTAATCAAGGATGCCTTGAGTGACTCCAAATCAGGATGAGGCTTTGAGCAGGCCTTTTCCTCCAAGTGTTGCCATATCTTGTAATCTAACGGACTCAAATCTGGACTGGAGGAGGGCCAGTCTTCGTGCCGGATGAAGTCGATTTCACGCGCCGCCAGCCAGTCTTGTGTGCTTTTCGCTCTATGAGCTGGTGCAGAATCTTGTTGGAATACCCAGTGCCTGTTATTGAACATGGTATGAGAAACAGGTTCCACAAGGTTCTTGAGGACTGTATTTTGATACACAACTGCATTCGTTTTTACGCCTTTCTCACAAAAATGTACCTCAGTTAAGCCCCAATAAGAGACTCCCAACCAAACCATGAGTGAGGATGGAAAATGACCTCGTTGGACACGCGGAATACGGTTGCTCGCTTCTTCACTGCTGTGTGCGTACACCTTATCATTTTATTTGTTGTAGCTCTCTTCCACGGTGAAAATTTTTTCATCCGAAAAAAGAATTTCCCGATGCTTTTTTTCCGCGTACCGCTTCAACAAAGCGCGGCATCTCTTCAGTCTCAGGTCCATTAAACGAGCGTCCAAACGATGTCCTGTTTTTCTTCGATATGCCCTAAGGCCTAAGTCTTCATTTAACACCCTTTTCACCGTGGTCCTGCTTAACCCCATCTGAAGGGCCAACAGTTTCTGCTTAAGTATGGGATTTCTTTGAATTCGCGCCTTCACAGATTTTATTACTGCTGGAGTCCTAACAGAGTGAGGGCGACCACTTCTTGACCTGTCATCTACACTAGAGTCTTCATTGTATCGTTTTATGGTACGATAAACGAATCTTTTGGTTATATTCAAATTTTTCAGTAAGTCGACAATCTGAATTGGCGCGTAACCGCAACGATGCAACGCAATAACTGCGACACGGTCTTTTTTAACCCATTTAGACCGATAATTATTTTTTTCAAAAACCTTGATTTTTATCAACAAAATCGTGTTAAGGGAAGCCTATGTTTACAGTAAAAATATTAAAAAAATATATCTGTGAGTGGGGGGCCCAGAGGGGGGTGTACCATATATGGTACAGTAGGACAATAGAGATGAAAAAAATATGAGTTCCATGAAAAAGTTTTATTTACTTTCTTGTGTGATAAATAACAAAACATTCCACATGTAAACCAATATCACACTTGATACACCTTGTAGGACATTGTTTGTGGCATTGTCCACACCTGGTTCGTTTTTCTTGCTTAGTGACAAGGTGGTCTTTGCCGTCATATCGAGAATCATGGGTTACAGAAGATGGCCGACTAGGTCCTGGCTTCTCGCGTTGTTTATTGCCATCAATTATAGAATTTGCAATTCGACGTCGGAAGTTTAGGAGATCCATATTGCCACCATTGTGTCTATAGAGCAACCAAGCATTTTGTACAGACATATCAACGCAATGAAGAATCAGAGGCATGTACCACTTTTTTCCTCGAATGCTAGTGCGAAGTGCAGATATGTTTTGGTCCGATAAATCTACTCCACCCATGTTTTTATTGTATTGATGGATAAGATGGGGTTGAGACACAGATATTTTCTTTTTCAGTTGCTGGGAATATCTTTCAGTTTTGTGGACAGGATTTATACCAACTGCATTTGAACATACTGAGACTTACCTTCTTGATGACATCGTGAATATTTTTCTATGTTTTTGCCGGATAATATCCAAAATATAATGCAATCCACTCGCACAAACGTATTTATAATATTTTATACGCTAAGCTAACTGTCTAAACTGATTGTCACAATCGTTATAAAATATTTGAAATATGTGGGTATCCCGAAATATTTTTACAAAGTTACTGTACCACATATGGTACGGTAGGTCTAAATGGGTTAAGTGTCCACTCCATATTTAAAAATGAGGAAAATTCTAAAAAGTACACATTTTTATTTTCATGAAAAATTCGAAATTCGAATTCAATAAACTTTTTTGTGGCCAGCGTTCTAAATTCAAAAGTTTTTATTGTGTGACAGAAATATGACCTGACTGTGTATACGACTGATGTGTGCAGAGTGAGTTGTTGTCTGCTGGCACCAAAATGGCAAGCTTGAATTTCCGATCCAAATTTGGTGCTATAATTCTCATTGAAGTCCATATGCACGAGGCATTCGTGTCTCTGTAACGGCATAAATAGCTAAGGTCGAGCTACCGTTGTCAGAAGCTATGATCGTCTATTCTATCTACCCCAAAAAAGAGATGTCCCGATTCAGCTGTAAAATTTGTAAGTTAAGAATGATAAGTCTGAATTTCTCGTTCGTTGAGAAGTTCGTTAGGCGTACAATAGTCGAACGGAAGATTGGTTCAGGAAGTTAGAGTTTCAAATAAGACAGAGAAAGCATGTATGCCCGGAAGCCGGAATTTCGCATCAGTTAGCAGTGTTTTGCGCCAGATCGATCTTATTTATATTTTGTGTGATGGTACCATTTATTTTTTTGTATATATGGGCGCTTGGAACTTCTTTTAGTGTGGTCGACCACAATATATATTATTTGTTTGGGATGTCGTATAGATATCCGTCGTAGTGTTACGACGTGAGTACTCAATGATAGTTCATGTGCTCGCTAGTAGCGGCTAGTGGTGGTTCCAATTATATAATTAGTTCACGGCAATAACGATCCAAATAGACCGGGTTTACACAATTGCGATTTGATTTTCCGAAATGGGTTTGAACTAGCGGTTTCCTCATAAGGTCCGTAACGTTTTGAAACCTTCAACTCTGCGCAATTTGAGCTGGATGTTATCGAAACGTTTTCATTAGCGCTTTTGGAGATCTAACCCACTCCACAGCGAGGTACATATTTCGGGAAATACCGATATATGCATCTAGCTATCCTCAGCACTTCCTCGACTGGGCCCAGCAATAAATACTAGACGCAGCCTACACGTTAGACCTCCAACGAAATTTACATTTAATTTAAAGATGCAACTTGAATCCAAACCGATCCAAGGCAAAGCAAAACAATCTACCCGTTCCTAAACAATGAACTTTAGATTTAAAAGATTTAAAAAAAGATTTAAAAGATTTAAAAGATTTATTGGTAATTACAGGTCACATTTACAGTCTTGAGACCAAATCATGTGAGCGTTAACGGTAACATGACATACACACATATATATATATATTATAAATTGGTTAACACTTAAAAAATAAACAAAAAAAAATGAAATACCGACAAACACAATATCTTATTATATAAATTTACAAACCACAGATTATTTAAAAACAAGTACACAATTTTAAAAAACATATAGATCGGCATACTAAAAATATCTAAATCTGGCTGCTGAGCAACACAGGCATTGAGTAGAGTGAGTGCCTGATAAGTGGGTGCGTGACGGGCATGCTGTGTACGAACAACACCCGTAGCGAAGAGCGGGCGCGATCGTAACATCGCGTACCGAGGCGACGCGTTAAGGGCAACACTTCGCAGTGCCACCGGATTATCTACCTTGCCGTGGAGGAGGAGATAGAAGTGCACCAACAGGGACATCTTCCGCCTCAGCTCTAGGGTGTCTACCCCCACCAGACTGTATTTTGATCTCTTCGCGCGTCCCCGACAACACTCAAATGTCAAAAATATCAACAGGATAGGTTATCTGTGTTGACAACGTTTATACTTTGTTCTGATCCCGTTATTTCCATCCGCGGAACCTCATCGATCAAATAGTCTCCCTATGCCCTGCCAACCTAGGTTTAGCCGCAACTAAACTCCTGTCTAGCCTAGTCTAAAATCCTAGTGTGATACCACGTCCATTATCAACACCACTCGAAAATGGTTGAGTTTGAATTGAATGTGTTTGTATGTTTAATGACTGTGTGTGTGGGAATTTCAAAACTCGCTACTCGAAAGGAATGAGGAGAGGATTACCCCGCAAATATCCTAAGAGCCAATCCAGGAACCCTATGGTGAAGGAAAAAGGAAATTAGGGTCGCTCCAAGCCCAGACTCAGACTCAGATCAATTACCTACAAGTTCTTATCTAACGACCCAAGGATAGTTTTGGAATTTGGGGTAGGTTGATTTAAAGGATAGGAACCGAGGTATATCTCGGCGCTTCAGACACTCATAAAACGGCAGACCGAACTGTTTAGAATTACCGAAAGACGAGTGTCACGGTAGCTTGACGCAGAGACTGAATGCCTCCCCCTCCCACGCTCTCGTATTTATAGACCCCACATGTCTGAAAAAAAAATGGCGTCCTTTGCGGAACACACGCTGCCCAAGCAAAAGCTTCTTATCCCTAACTACACAGGGTCTAATTTCAATCAAACATGCTATGCAGGCCCGCCGTTCTACAATTTTGTGTATGCATATTTACTATGATCAACCGTCGGTTATCACTCAAGTAATTTGGTATTTCCGATACACAAAATTTGTTGATCGCAGACCATAAAAGCTGTTGCGATTAATTAAGCCTTCCCGACCGCTAGCGTCTTAGACAAAGATCACTAGAATGATATTCAAACCCGTGATGTCAAACTCACCACTTCGTACCAAACAAACGCAATTGTATATTTGCAGTCAACATAAAAGCTTTCTCCGTATCGTTCCATAATAACCTTCCATTATTTAGTTATTCATAATTTATTCAGCGCGCACCAAATCGGATCTGATCCCTACACATTTCGCAGGAATGCGACAAAAAAACCTGACCTGACCTAGCTTCTCCGAACCAACCACGTGATATGACCCCTTTTGTCAACTTACTTCGAATCACTCAAATAACCCAAGCGTTAAAGGAACTGACACAGCTAATTCCGATTCTCACTGTACACTGATTGCATTCGTTAAGCGATGTTCCTCCCAGACCTTGAGACACTGTTTATCTCAGTTAAATATGGCGCAAGGATCTCATTACCACAATGCTAACCCATGCTTTGTCCATATCTACTCTATATGCACGAACATCTCAAATCATGTACACAGACCGATGAATCCGTCAATTAATGTATATAATATTTAACAACTCGATTGAGCTCTCTCCTGTCTTATCTCATTTATCTACCTAACTATACAACCTCGCACACCCGCAACTTATCCTAATTCGTATTACTATATATATATATATATATATATATATATATATATATATATATACTTTTTTTTTTCTTCCTTCCTTTCTAAACCATGCAAGATCCTTAAATCTACAAGGTAGTTACTCAAATTTACAGCCTAAAGCTTACTTATATAACTTTTATACACTATCTTATTTGTCTACGCCCTTATTCGTCCTCACATAATACCTGGCTATATTTATAGTATTGTAGTTACCCAATATCTCATTTGAAACCGGATCTACTAAAGTATAACAGTTCGGATATACCACTGCCGAAATAACATAAGGCCCTTTATACAACAATGAAAATTTCCGCATGATTTTATGTTCTTTATTTGAACGCACAAAAGTCTTAATTTTCACATAATCACCTATACGATAGACTTCTAACTTACGCCGTTTATCTGCCTGTCGCTTACGTCGTTCACTAGCATTTTTAGAGTTCTCTATCGCTACATTCCGCACCTGTTCCGTATCTCGCACACTATGACCTAATAACCATTCATCGCCTAATTCCTTGTCAATAGTTAACGGTTCCCGCCTACCAAACGCCAACTCATTAGGAGCAAAGCCGGTGCTTGTGTGTTCGATATTATTGTAGCAATTTTCAATGTCCGGTAACACGTCGACCCAACTTCGATTACTTCCGCCGCAATAGGATCTAATTAGTCAACCTAGCTCGCGATTCACTCTTTCTACGCTATTAGAATTTGGACAATACACCGACGTATGAGTGACTCGAATCCCCAGCTGTTTGAGACCAAATTCCCAAACTTTCGATGTGAACTGTGGTCCTGAGTCAGTAATTACAATTTCGATAGGTATTTACCTATGAAATCTCTTTGTACAAGCGAGCACGCTCCTACCTGTCGCTTTCCGCATTGGATACAATTTATTACCATACTGTACACGTCTTGAATCACATATACACAGTCAGGTCATAAGTTCTGTCACACAATAAAAACTTTTGAATTTAGAACGCTGGCCACAAAAAAGTTTATTGAATTCGAATTTCGAATTTTTCATGAAAATAAAAATGTGTACTTTTTAGAATTTTCTTCATTTTTAAATATGGAGTGGACACTTAAAGAAGACCGTGTCGCAGTTATTGCGTTGCATCGTTGCGGTTACGCGCCAATTCAGATTTTCGACTTACTGAAAAATTTGAATATAAACAAAAGATTCGTTTATCGTACCATAAAACGATACAATGAAGACTCTAGTGTAGATGACAGGTCCAGAAGTGGTCGCCCTCGCTCTGTTAGGACACCAGCAGTAATAAAAGCTGTGAAGGCGCAAATTCAAAGAAATCCCATACGGAAGCAGAAACTGTTGGCCCTTCAGATGGGGTTAAGCAGGACCACGGTGAAAAGGGTGTTAAATGAAGACTCAGGGCTTAGGGCATATCGAAGAAAAACAGGACATCGTTGGGACGCTCGTTTAATGGACCTGAGACTGGAGAGATGCCGCGCTTTGTTGAAGCGGTACGCGGGAAAAAAGCATCGGGAAATTCTTTTTTCGGATGGAAAAATTTTCACCGTGGAAGAGAGACCGTGCAACAAACAAAATGATAAGGTGTACGCACACAGCAGTGAAAGAGCGAGCAACCGTATTCCGCGTGTCCAACGAGGTCATTTTCCATCCTCGCTCATGGTTTGGTTGGGAGTCTCTTATTGGGGCTTAACTGAGGTACATTTTTGTGAGAAAGGCGTAAAAACGAATGCAGTTGTGTATCAAAATACAGTCCTCAAGAACCTTGTGGAACCTGTTTCTCATACCATGTTTAATAACAGGCACTGGGTATTCCAACAAGATTCTGCGCCAGCTCATAGAGCGAAAAGCACACAAGACTGGCTGGCGGCGCGTGAAATCGACTTCATCCGGCACGAAGACTGGCCCTCCTCCAGTCCAGATTTGAGTCTGTTAGATTACAAGATATGGCAACACTTGGAGGAAAAGGCCTGCTCAAAGCCTCATCCTGATTTGGAGTCACTCAAGGCATCCTTGATTAAGGCAGCCGCCGATATTGACATGGACCTCGTTCGTGCTGCGATAGACGACTGGCCGCGCAGAATAAAGGCCTGTATTCAAAATTGCGGGGGTCATTTTGAATAAACTTTATTACCATAAGAATCTATGTTTTATTAAGTTCATTTTGCTATATAAATGTTTACATAAATAATAAATATGTCTAAATTATTTCATATTGCACATGTGACAGAACTTATGACCTGACTATGTATATATTGATATCCGAATTTACCTACGGGCAATGGCCCATAAAGGTCCGAGAAAACTTTCTCACCCAACTTTTCCGCCAACACCGGTGTACAAGGACCAACGGTATTGTTAGTACTTGGTTTGACCTTTTGACATATGTCACAACTTCTTATCACCGTGCTAATCACCCTACTATATGAAGAAATTAATATCTGTCCTTCATCAATGCTAATATTTTATATCTGCTAAGATAATAGAAATATCATCCGCAAATAGGGTGCAACGGTGTTCTGTCACTTCTGGTATGTCATTGATATATAACAAAAACAATAGTGGACCAAGCACGCTACCTTGTGGAACACCAAATGTATTTCTACGTAGTTCTGATTTGTTTTCAGTTAGTTCTAAGTTTTTATTTAACTTTTTTATTACGACATACTGTGTACGGTCGCTCAGTTAGGTTTTAATCCAATTTAACGCCGGTCCGCGATTACCGTATCTTTCACATTTTCCTATGAGAATATTATGACACACGAAATCAAAAGCCTTTGACATGTCAAAAAATACGGTCACTGTGCGTGTCTTTTTATCAATAGCCTCGGCCAATTGTTTTACTAAATTGAAGCATGCGAGAGTTGTGGATTTTCCCTTCTGGAAACCGTTTTGTTCTTGTTTAATAACACTGAATTTTGATAAGAATGATGCGATTCTATTTTGAATAATTTTTTCGATTTTTTTTTGACAAAACAGGGACAAGAGTAACCGGCCTGTACACGCTCATATCGGTTTTTTCTCCTTTTTTGAACAATGGCTTGACCACCGATATTTTTAATTATTTTGGGAATATACCTTCTGTAAGTGATTGATTGGCTAGTTTTGTTAACACTGGAGATAATTCCTTGCAGCAATGTTTGAAATATTTGTTGCAATGTCATCATAGCCGGTAGCATTGGTATTGTTTAGCTGTCTGATTGTCTTTACAGTTTCATCTATAGTACACGGCCTAAGGAAGATGCTAGAATTTGATTGGGATACTTTATTGATAGCGTCATTGTCTGGTTGTGTACTCAATTTATTATTGGTCAAGTCTATAAAGTAGTTGTTGAAACCACGGGCCATCTCCAATGGATCCTCCGTTTCTGTATTATTTATTATTATAGAGTTTATTTCAATGTCTTGATTTTCATTTTAATTTTTAATTAATTGCCATGAGGCTCTGCATTTATTTTTAGATATTTTTATATAATTGTTATTTTGATATTTTTGGGAATATTCAATACATTTTCGCAACTTTCTGCTGTATCTAATGTAGTCATTTTTGTTTGCTACTGATTTTTGTTGGTAATATTGAAATCTAAGTTTTCGTTTTGTTAAACATGATATCCTTTTTCCAACGTTGTGGCAACCTACGGGAGACGGAATAAAAGGCTTGGAATATGCTCTATTACTGTCTAGTTTTATTTAACAATAACTTTCCTTATATATAAATCGTCTTCGATAATCATCATGTACCAAAACCGGTACGTGATATCGATTTTCTGTGTCAGCCAATAACTTATCTCAACGATACTTTAGTCCGTGATGATTACGATAAATGGCTACTAAACTAGCTAGGCTGAGGTAATCCCCCTCTTCCGGAGTGTGGCGCAAACTCTTTCGTTAAAAAAACGGTTGGCCACCATGAAGAACACGATGGCCGCTATTATGATGAGGATCCCGAGCGTCGCAAGAATCATCTCCCGATGACCGTTGAACTCTTTTATCACCTCCTGGCGAATCCGTTCGGCGATATTTTCCGTTAATTTGGTTGCGTCTTGTATCCCGTTGTTTTGGGTCATGTTTAGTTGTTCCTTGGAGTTATATCCGCCCATGGTGGTTTTTTTGCGTTTCCTGCTGGTTTACTGAATAGCGAATGATACTCTATGATTTACCAATTCGCTATTTATACCAAACGAGTGTCGTCATCAAAGTTGGAATCTCAACGTTTGTTTGTACTTTCGACCAAACTTGGACGTTGTTGGGCGTGCTGACTCGACAACTGAGTCTTCCGCTTTGCTCGTTGGTTGCGGGAACGTGATGGAACTCGGCTGATCTGCTGGTAGGAAAGCTAAGCTGGCTTTAATCTATCAATTGAAAATGTGTCGACGGTGTTATTCTTTTTGATGACGAAATATTTCGCCGTTCGTCGTAGAACTTCGTAAGGCCCTTCATAGGGAGGAATCAGACCTTTGGCGACACCCTCTCTCTTGATGAAAACGTGAGAGCAGGAGCTTAACTCGGGGTGGACGAAATACTTGTTTTGGTGATTCTCTCTCCTCGGAACGGAGCAGTTTTTTGATATTCGTTGTTTCAAATCTTGCACGTAGTCGTGATACGTTGATCGCAATCCAGATTCACCAAAGAATTCCCCGGGAAGCCTTATTGTTTCTCCATAAAGCATTTCCGCGGCGCTCAAACCCGTGTCGTCTCGTAAACAACTTCTTAGGCCAAGAAGGACGATTGGTAATTCTTTTACCCAATTTTCCTTACTGTTCCTTGCCATGTCAATAGTCAATAGTCAATAGTCAAAGTACTTTATTACTGTAGATATTTACATATACTTAGCAAACGTCATTTTTTGCCTCTTCTCTACATTGGACCACTGTGGGAGAAGAAGGGCGTAGAAACTCCCACAGATTTATTTTTAGATCTCTTTTAAAAATAGGTTGTGCTTAACTAATACAAATATGATTTTTTTTATTGTTATGATTAATAAGCAGGAATAAATAATTACAAAATTATTAACAGCAAGGTCTGTGTCGAGCCAGATTAACCCCATACAGTCCTGTCATTTAAGTAATCTTGAACATTGTAATATCCCTTTTTTGACAAAGTCGCTTTAACATGCTTTTTAAATTGCTCAAATGGCAATTTCAAAATCTCCAGAGGTATCCCATTGTAGTAGAGAATGCACTGACCCTTGAAAGAATTGCTAACCTTCGCGAGTCTAAAACGGGGCGCACATAGTCTGTGATTATTTCTTAGGTTAACATTACAGCTGTCGCTAAGTTTGGAAAATGTTGTAAGGTTCTTGCGTACATACATTATATTTTCGAAAATAAATTGACTAGCTACTGTTAGTATGTCAATTTCTTTAAAAAGCTCTCTTAAGGAGTCTGTTCCTTTTAAATTATAAATTGCTCGAATAGCTCTTTTCTGTAAAATAAAAATAGTTTGAATATCCGCTGCTTTCCCCCACAACAAGATACCATAGGACATCACACTATGAAAGAAACTAAAATATACTAGCCTAGATGTAGCCACATCCGTGCTTTGTCTGATGTTCCTAACAGCGTAAGCCGCAGAACTTAATTTACCAGCCAATTTATCTATGTGGGGTCCCCACTGCAATTTGCTATGAATGGTTATTCCAAGAAACTTTGTATCATTTACCAATTCTAACGTGCTGTTGTCTAACACCAAACTGGTCTCAACTTGCCTGACATTTGGAAGTGAGATTATTATGGAGTGCAATAAATAAATGAAATGAAATGATACACTTGGTTTTACCAGCGTTTAACAATAAATTATTAACTGTGAACCAATTCAAGGTTAAAGACAATACACCATTAACATCATCAAAATCTCCTTTTTGTCTTTCAATTTTGAAGACCATTGAAGTATCATCAGCAAACAACACTATGTCAGTTAATTTCTCCACCATAAAAGGCAGATCATTAATATATACCAGGAATAAGAAAGGGCCTAATATGGAACCTTGTGGAACGCCCATTTTAACACCCGATCCATCAGATTTTACGCCGTTAACTTCTGCCTTTTGAATTCTATTGCTTAGGTATGATCTTAGTAGATCCAACGCTTTATTTCTAACTCCGTAATGATTTAATTTAATTAATAGCGTATTATGATCAACACAATCAAACGCCTTCGACAGGTCGCAAAAAACTCCGATAGCATCCTGTGCGGCCTCCCATGCAGAATAAATATGAGATACAAGGGTAATACCTGCATCCGTAGTCGATTTACCCCTAGTAAAACCATATTGTTTAGCGTGGAGTTGTTTTGTACGGTTGAAGTGTGAGAGCATTTGATTGAGTATAATCTTTTCAAATATTTTACTTAGTGTTGGAAGAACAGATATTGGTCTGAAATTTGAAGGATCGCCCTTATCTCCCGATTTGAACAGCGGTATAAGTTTACTGTGTTTCATGAGGTCTGGAAAAGCCCCATCGTCAACACATTTATTGAATATATAAGCTAAGTGTGGGGCTATAACTAGAATTACTGAACCAATGACTTTGACTGATATACCCCACAGGTCTTCCGTATTTTTTAAGTTGAGTAATTTAAACGTTTTGACAATGTCCTGGGGATATACATGATGAAATTTTAAATATACATTACTGACGCTAGTGTTATTTTTTAATAAAGTCTCTGCTTCAAATGGAGATGAATTTAGACTGTCCGTTGTGAGTACGGGTACATTAGAATGTTTCAAAAGCTCGAGCAACATCAGCGTTGGATTTAACAACATCATCACCGGACAGTGATTTCTGCCTATCTTTAGGCAGAAATCACTGTCCCTTGGTATAACTTTGCCAGTTTCGCGGTTTATTATTTGCCAAACGGTTGGCATTCTATTATATGAATTTTGAATTTTTCTATTAATGTGTAAAGTTTTTGCAGTTCTACAAACCAACTTGAAAGTTTTGAAATATTTTTTAACATAGTCATGAAATTTTAGATCAAAGTTATAGGTTTTTTGATCATAAAGGTCATACAAGATAACTCTACTTTTACGAATTCCAAATGTTGCCCAGTCATTAAATTTAGATTTACCGTTGTAGTCACTGACTTTCTTTAATTTGAAAACTTTATTGAATTCTGTCTCAATAATGTTGAAGAAGTCTGAGTAGATTTTGTTTGGGTTCTGTTCATGAAAATCCGGTACTGGCAAATTTATATCTAAGTTTTTCGTATATGTCTCTAGTCTATGGGATGTAATAGGCCTATAAAATGTTGGACCAGTCTTATCCTTAATAGTAATTGGGAATGAAACTGTTTGACCACTGTGATCGGAGGGTAAGCAGTTAATTACACTTTTACTTGTGAATGCACAGTCACAAAAAACGTTATCTAAGCAAGTTTGGCTTGTAAGTGTAATTCTAGTCGGCTCTAGAAATACATGACATAAATTAAATGATTTGAACAGAGTTATTAATCGTCGCTTCAGTGTTGTATCTACAAGCAGATCTACATTAAGATCGCCACAAATAATTAACTTTTTTCTGTTATGACAAAGTTTAATGAGGGCTTCCTCCATAATTTTCTCAAATATTTCGAAATTGCCATGGCCTTTTTCATCCCTCGGTGGCCTGTAGACACAATCAATAATATGGCTATCTAACTCAACACAGGATACCTCTATTTGTCTTTCAACAGTAAGTGCAAGAATATCTTTCCGTTGTTTCACCTTAATATTATTTTTCACTAAGATTAAAGAACCACCTCTATCAGCAGTCTTTCTATTGTAACAACTGACAATTTTGTAATTATTTATGTTAAAAGACATCATATTTTCCTTCAACCAGTGTTCAGTAACACAAATAATATCAATGTCAGAACTTTTTAGAAATAATTCTAATACAAGTTCTTTGCCAGGTAGCCCCTGGATGTTTTGATGGGAAATATTTAACTGGGGCTTACATTTTGACATATTTAGTGGCTCTTGTATGCTAGAGATTTCCTCTATTGTCTTATGAACTAATTTAAATTACTTGGAACAGATTCCAATGTTGCATGCAAAGTATAATTAACAGGTGAATTCCCAATAGGGATGCATGTCATATTACTCTTAAAATAAGCTGATGTCAAGTTGAACTTAGTTAAGCCAACTATAGCTGCGTTGCATATATTATAAGCTAACAATGTAGCTACTAATTTTCTATATTTATTAGACAGGTACAATGTATCCCGTGTCAGAGTAAAGTTATGAATAAAATTATTCATGTCGAAATATAAAATAGCATCGCTGTGATGACATGTTAAACTAAATAAATGAATATTCATTCTATGCACAGATTTGTTCTGTAGTTCTGTCAAATTACAGGCATATGGAAAATTGCATAGTATAAATTTGCATTTCATCCTACTATGTAAGTCTAGAAGTGTTTCAACACTTTTATTCAAATCATTCCGACTAATGTTTGAATGATTTCCTACCATAATTACAATAGTGCTGTACTCATCATAGATACCGCGACTAATCATCTTCACTAGATCTACAAATGAACAATTTGGACAGCAAATGTTCGTTACTTTTTGGTTAAGCCGGTTATGTAATAGAGTCCCAAATCCTGCACCTACTTTGTCGGAGAACAACAGAGTTTTTCTCTGAGCACATATTTTGGTAGCTGGCGGTACACGAGTGGAGGTGAGTGGCGGGACACACGTGTTGGAGTGCGGTTTGATGCACGTGGCGGCGGTTGGCGCGGCATTCGCGGCAGCGAGCGTCGCAACGTGCGCAACGGCGAACGGCGCGGCCCTCGGGGCAGCTTGCGGCATGACACACGCCTCAGCAGGGACAGCGAGCGGCGCGGTGCTCGCGCTGTTGAGCTGCGAGGTGTCTCCTCGTCGACGACGGCGACGCTGTTTTTTGGTTGGGCCAGCGGTGGACGCTGCAACACTCTCGTTGAGGGGGGTCGAGACCAAAGTTAGTGATGTGGGCTCGTCCTCCTTGCTGGCCTCATTCTCCTCATTCTCAATTAGAACGCCCACCAGTTCCGCATTCTGGCGTTGTAGCTGTACTAACTCAGACGTCGCGGCTCTGAGTTCTGCTAACTCACTTTGCTGTTTGGCATAACAATGAGAGACGCCTTTAGCGAACGATGCCATCTCTCCACCATTCCATGGGATTGCGGGTGGTAGGCTGTTGTTCGTATTTTTTCCGTTCCCATTAACCTCGCCAAGGATTTAATAAGCTCAGATTCGAACTGTTTTCCACGGTCCGAGGAAAGCCGGAGGGGGGGGCCAAATCTGCAGATCCGCCCTTGGAATAAACATGAAGTGACTTTTTCCGCAGTAATCTCCTTCAAGGGAATAGCCTCAGGCCAAGAAGAGCAGCGGTCAATCATAGTCAGCAGAAATCTGTAACCTTGGCTTGTAGGTAGGGGGCCGATGATATCTATATGCACGTGCTCAAAACGCTGAGCGGGCATGAATGTGCCGATAGGTGAAATAGTGTGCCTAGTAACCTTGCATTTCTGGCATGATAGGCATGTTTTAAACCACTCGTTTATTTCCACTTGTTCATGTTATCCCAAACAAATCTTTTTGAAATCATTTTTCGTGTGGTTCGTTTTCTTGGATGACTCAAACCATGAATCGCGTCGAAAATTTTCCTCCGAAATCCTGCAGGAACATACGGTCTCGGTTGCCCAGTTGAGCTGGTAATTACTGCCGGGCACACTAAACTTTGATAATGTCAGATTTGATTTCTTGAAAAGCTCTTTAAGATTTGCATCCGTGCGTTGAAATTCGACCATTTCCTCGAAGTCAATTTCTGAAGGTGTGATTATTTCCTCGATCATCCTTGGTAAGGCATCTGCAATCACGTTGTCTGATCCGCTAATATGCCTTATGTCTGTGCTGTACTGTGATATGTAGTCTAGTTGACGAATTCTCCGAGGTGGGTCATCAATATTTGGTTTTTTGGCGAAAGTGATTGGTTTATGGTCTGTGTAGATAGTAAAATCTCGTCCTATCACGAGTCTTTGGAAATGCTTCACAGCTAGGTAGATACCCAAAAGCTCTCGATCATACGTAGAATATTTCTGCTGCGTCTGTGTCAGGTTTTTTGAAAAAAATCTGGGGGGTTTCCATTCACCATCCTCCTTTTGTTGCAAAACGGCGCCCACGCAGTCGTTGCTAGCATCAGTCATAAGCGAGATGGATGCATTATTAGCAGGGTGAGATAAACTTGCCAAATTTTTCATAAGCTCCTTGCATTTTTCGAAAGACTCTTCCCCTGTCTTGGTCAATTTAATTACACTCTTATCGTTCTTCTTGCAGCCATGTAAATATTTGTTCTACTCTGCTTGATAAAATGCCGCTTTTGGGATGCTGCTTCTATAGAAATTAACCATACCCAAAAATCTTCGCAACATGTTCACCTTTTCTGGTTTAGGAAAGTTGGTTATAGCCTCAAGTTTTTCTTGAGTGGGGGAAATCCCGTTACAGGATACATGATACCACAAAAAATCTATTTCCTTCTTCATGAATTCGCATTTTTCCAGATTCATTGTAAGACCATGTTCATCTAATTTCTTGAAAATTATCTCCAAATGTTTGCAATGCTGCTCTTCATTTTCTGATGCACAAAGGATGTCGTCGACGAAACAAAATGTGAAATCTGATATGTTTTCATCCTTTGGCTCTTTATTAGATGCTCCGCCGCGTTGTGAAGATATTTGATGTCTGAATATTGAGTCCATAAATCGTTGAAAAGTCTGACCGGCGTTCCGAAGTCCAAATGTACTTCTCGGAAATTCGAAAAGACCGAAGGGGGTGATGATGGCTGTTTTGGACATATCTTCTGGAGCCATTGGTATGCAATTATATGCTTTCCGGATATCGATTTTGCTAAAAATGCGTTGCCCCTCGAGAATGTAAGTGAAATCTAGTAACCGTGGGAGTGGATACCGGTCAGGGACTGTTATATTGTTCAGGGCTCTATAATCTCCACATGGTCTCCATTCACCATTTTCTTCTTCACCATATGCAAAGGACTGGCCCATGAACTGTTTGACGGTCGACATATTCCCATATCCATCATGTCCTGGAAATCCTTTTGAGCCGTCCTGTACCTTTCCGGAGGGAGAGGCCTGGCTCTACAAGCGACCGGAGGGCCTTGCGTCTCTATGAAATGTTGAACGTTGTGCTTGGGACTAATCTTCAAAGATGTGGGTACGGTGATGCGCTGATATCTCCGAAGTAAGTCTGCGATAACGAGACTCCCATCAATGGTACTTAAAGTGGCTTGGTTTGCTATTATGGTTCTACCTCTGGATGATAGTTTGGTAGTGTTGTCAATCAACCTTTTTCTGCGTAAATCAACCCATAAATCATGATGCTCCAGAAAATCTGCTCCAATGATAGAGGTATTGACATCGGCGATCACGAAGTTCCATTTAAAAGTTCTTCGAAGCCCGAGATCAAGGGCACAACATCGTTCTCCGTATGTGCTGATCTTTGAACCGTTGGCATGTAATGAGTAATCTTTTTTCCCGGAATGCTTCAGCTTGCGTTTAAGTACAGATATGTTCGCGCCAGTATCGATCAAATATTTTTCTCCAGTCTATTTTTTTTAACTGCGAACGCTGCCGAACTCAGTCTGTTCGACAATTTATTTATATGAGGATCCCATTGTAGTTTGGCGTCTAAAGTAATGCCCAAAAAGACAGTCGACTGCACAAGGTCCAATCTCTGTCCTTTTATAAATATGTCTGTAGTTACCGGGTTCACATTGGGTAACACGAATTTAATACATTTAGTTTTCTTTTCATTAAGTAATAAATTGTTAACAGTAAACCAGTTCACTATACTAGAGATAGCATTGTTTACCTCGTCATAATTTGATTGCTGTCTTTTAACTTTAAATATCAAAGAAGTATCATCGGCAAACAATACTAACCCACTCTTCATAATATACTGATAAAAGCAAAGGAAGATTTACCTCTAGGTGACCCTGATCTAGAACTCCCTATGCCTTGGGATGAATTACTTCAGCAAGGCCGCATCAGAGAGCACAGAAATAATCCTCACAGAACTGATGCAACCATAAGGGAATTAATCCAGTGCGCAGAAGGATTATAAATGACTATTTTAAAAGTTTGCACTTAGCTTCATCATAAAGTGTAAAATTCCTATAAAAGTTTTATATACTTTGAACAACTATATCACAGTAAACATTCTTACAGTAGGTAAGTACTTAATAAATAAGAATTGTGTTTATTAAGACTTTTACTATATTATTTATTCAATAATAATAATTCAATACACATTTCACTTATTAAATTAAGAGGTCTTGCTTATTCATTAGTTTTTATTCTTTGATTCTTGTAATTTTAATACTAATGTTTCAGTCTTAATTTTTTCGTTTTAATTGTTCTTGGATTATGAGATTTTTTATCTTGGCCTCTGATTCTGCATTATTTTTCATTAATTCAATTAATTCTATTTTGCTTTCTAATAATTTGTCATGCAGAGAAGCCTTCGGTCTTCTTCGGTGCAACCATGATGCACTGTCTTTTTTTTCTGTATCAACAAAGAGTCCGATACTTTTGTTTTCAAGGCAGCTGGGGACCAACCATTCCACATTTTACCATTATTATCCTGTAACACAAAGGAGTCCAAAATTATTTCCTTATTATTTAAACCAATGCTAGACAACATATTAACTTTATCTGACATGTGCATTCCTACTGACCTTTGTTTCCATGGTCAAACATTCGTCTTCTGTCGATTGGCCAGTGGATTGACTCTAAAACAAATAGAGATGTTTAATATGTGAATATTTTTAATATTATACATACCTACACGGACTGCCCTAATACATTGCAACCATTAATATTTTGTTCTGAACCATTATAATGGCAATACAAACTAATATTATATTGCTTTTCAATAATAATAATAATAATAATACCTTGGACACTATTTACACACATTGATCTAGCCCCAAACTAGGATTTCCTGTTTCTTGGGTACTAGACAACGATACACAAACTTATATAGATAAATATTATACTTAGATAGATAAACAACCATGACTAGGGGTACAGACATCCGTTCTCATCAAACAAATATTTGCCCCCACCGGGACTCGCACCCGGGACCCTTGGCTTCGTGGGCAGGGTCACTGCCGACTCGGCCGTTCGGGTCGTCAATACCTCTACAATACTGCTTGCTAGACCATACGTTTGTATGTGACTGACCTTTTGAACGGCGGTCAAGCATTCATCAGGCATTGTAGATGGACCAGCAACAGGTTCATACTGAAACAAAACAAATATTTAATAATAACATTTTTTATTTCATCGTCAATCAGTCCACATATTTTTTTTATTTATGAGGTTTAATAACAGTTTGTGCACGTGATAAACAATTAGGTACATATAGGTATATGCTTAAACAATGCTAGGTACACAACATACAATTGGGAAACGAAGTACTTAAATATACTATGCTATAAGTGCCATTGTAAGATTCAGAGTAAGGCTAAAAAAATATTAATTTCAAACATTGCCTTAAATATTCCGCTCTCATGACAAACTACATTTTTGTAACGTTGGCGGTTGAGACGACTGGGGTATGGGGGGCGCAGGGTTACTACCGCTCTGTGTCATTTCTTATGTACACCAAATTTTGACATTTTATTATTTTTGATTGATGTTTCAAACATTCAGTTTAATTCCATTATTAACTTACCTCTGGTACTGCCGTTGTAGATATATGGTTTAAGATATTTATTTCTCAAAAAGAATCAAATTCACTTACTTGAGAAACAATTATAGTTAGGTACTAAGCTAAATAATAGCTAATCGACAGGCGCAAAAGAAAAATTAATCAGGGTAGTCCTAAAAAAATGCGTGATTCCAAACGAATGTTGCTGCTCTGTTAGGGTGTGTTTACGTTAACATATTTATTGTTAGTAAGAAGGAAAAAGAAAATTAATTATGAAGATATTGTAGATTGTAAATAAGTTTTGAGTAGGGTTTTGAAAATAGGTAATGATTTCGCTTCTTTAATTGGTTTTGGGAGTTTGTTGTACATACGTGCGCCCTCAGCTACTATACTCTTATTGCCATAGTTTGTCCTGTGCCGTTGAATAATAATGTTGTTAGCTTGCCTTGTTAAGCGACTTGGCATATTTATCTTTTTTGTGAAGGTTATTTGAGTGTGGATATCTTTAGTTAAGATTTTTCGTATGAGTATACATGTATTGTAATGGTATGTTTGGGTTATATTAAACAGTTTTGTTTCAGTGTATATTTTATTCGTGTTTGTTAAATAGTCATAGCCAAAAAGCGTTTTGATAAGTTTATTTTGTGCAATTTGTAGTCTATCTAGATTAGTCTTTGAAGCCGAGCCCCATACCTCTATTAAATAGTCTATGTGTGGTCTTACTAACGAATTATAGATAGTGTATCGGACTCTCTTTGGCAGACAGCGAGCTATCCCACGCAATGCTCCCGTTAAAGATGTAAGTTTACTTTTTACTTTTTCTATGTGTGGTTTCCACGTAACTTGGTCGTCTAACGTAAGTCCCAAATATTTTTCTTCAGTAGTTTTTTCTATTGTTACTTGGTTAATGGTTAAGGAGTTGTGTTCTGGTATAGGTTTATTTTTAGCAGAGAAAATTATGTACTTCGTTTTAGATGTATTAGTTTTGAGTAAGTTGTCTTGCAGCCACTTGTGTAATGTATATAGGTCTTTTTGCGCTCTTTTAATTATTATATGAATAGCATTTCCAAAGTAAAATAGGCATGTGTCATCTGCATAAAGTGATATATCGCCTGTTAGGCCAATGTCTTTTATACTATTTATGTATATGAGGAACAAAAGCGGTCCCAAGATTGATCCCTGCGGCGCACCGAATGAAATCATTTGACGGCCGCTTTGTTGTTCATTAATTTTGACGACTTGACTTCGATCTTTAAGATATGATTCAAATATTTTTAAGGCACTACCATCAATTCCTAAATCAGCCAGCTTCAGCAGCAGTTTTTCGTGACTAACAGTGTCGAAAGCCTTCTTTAAGTCAATGAATATACCCAGGGCTATCTGTTTTTTATCTATATGCAATCTAATAGTAGTTGTAAGATCAACTGCAGCTGATAGGGAGTTAGATTTAGGTCGAAATCCATATTGTCTATTATAGAGGAAATTTGCAGAAAGTAGATGATTTTCAAGGCGTTTATAGACAATCTTTTCGAAGAGTTTCGAGACTGTCGGTAGCACTGAGATAGGTCGATAGTCATTTGGGTCAGTCTTCTTCCCTGATTTGTTGATTGGCCGAACTTTCGCACGTTTTAAAGAATCAGAAAATTTTCCCTCAAGTAAACATAGATTGATTCTAGTTAGAGGCTCAGATATTAAAGATTTTATGCATTTAATTGTTTTAGAGCTAATGCCATCAATACCCGTGCTAGTGTTTGAATTAAGGCTATCGATGAGTTTTCCTACTTCTGTATTGTTTGTTGGAGTGAAAAGTGTAGTTGCAAATGTATTTGTCAATGATGTTGTTTGTTTAGGGACTATATTGTTAGAATGAACTCACGTATGTCATTTGCTAGTGTTACCCCTATATTAGCAAAAAATGTATTGAAGTAGTCGCATATATTTTTAGGATCATTTACTAGACCAGCGGGGGTGATTAGTCTGGTGGGCGCAGATTCTGTTTTAATTTTATTGTTAGATAAATTATTTATTAATTGCCACATTTTTCGAGGACTCCCTTTACAACATTGAAATGTTTTATAGTAGTAATTGTTTTTAGCACTTTGTATATGTTTGGGCACTGTATTTCTCTCCTTCAAAAACTCTTCCATAATATGCTGATCATCTGGATTCAATTTTGTTTGTTGCCAGAGTAAATTTCTTCTATTAATTCCTGCTATAAGATCCTTATTAATCCATTCACTATTCGGTGGGTTTAAAACTTTGGTTTTCTTTACTTTGCTTCGTTTTACTGCTTCTAATATGGTATTTTCAATAGAAATATAGTCGGAGGTTTTTAATTGAGACTCTAGTTCTTTAGTATTCTGGTAGAGTTTTTTATAATCAATTGCTTCATAAGATACTCTTGATAATGGTTCGGGTTTATAGTTGTGTACCTCGAGATATATTTGCTTGTGGTCTGATAGAGATGAGTCCACCAGTGCCATATGAAATGAATTTTCCTTGAGATTGGTGCAAGCATGGTCCAAAAGTGTTTTAGTAGTAGAAGTTTCACGAGTGCAAAATTCCTTAGTGATTTTATTTAGTATTTTATATCCATTTTCTTTAAGAGTAGCTTTATATTCCTTGACAGGCTTATCATTTGTTAACAAATCGTAATTGAAATCGCCAAGAGCAATCACTCTTTTTCTCTTTGATAAGTAGTTAGCATATGTGTCCAGAAATTCATTGTCGTTGGTTCTTTCAGGTTTATAAATAGCTCCAATGTTTAGAGATAGCTTGTCAATGTGAATCCACAGGTAATGGTTATCGTTAGCAGACTTTTCTTCCAGTAATTCGTGTTTGAGGTCATGATGTATATAAATAGACAATTGTTGTTGTTCTTATGTTATAATAATGTTTGTAGCTTGAGAGCTTCAGTCGTTCTGCTTCATCCTCACTTTTTATCCATGTTTCGACAATTACCAAAACGTGTATTTTAGGTAATGTTTCCATAACACATCTAAACTCTTCTATTTTCCCGGGTGTAACTAAACTTCTTGCGTTTGCATATAGAATCTTCAGTGATTTTTTGTTGGTGTTTAAAGTGGTATAGCTGTTTGCAATTTCGTAGGTTATTTCGTTGGAAGCCGCACCAGTGCTCGTTATTGCTGTAAGTTTTTTGGCGAGGTTTCAATTATCTTTGGGACACCATTGATATATTTGATGGTCAGGTCCTTCTCTCCGTTTTCTATGCGTCTCCTTAGATCGTCTTTTAGATCTTTCATGAATTTCTGCTGGTACGGTGTTTGGTCTGAGTAAATCTTAACATTTTCAATCTGAGTTCTGTTCTTTAGTATAGTCTTAGGGACTAACGGGGATTCAAAGCCTACTTTTATGAGGCGTGGTTTCCTGGCAGTCACCTTTCCAAGTCGATACATTTTCACAACTTTTTCTGCTGGCTGTTTCTTCAGGATAGGCTTTTTGGATAATTTTTGCCACTTCTTCGCGGTCATGCTCCCGTTTATCATTGATGTTTGCTGATGAAGACTCCGTTAATCCTGATATTATGATGTTTTTATCTCTAGTAAGGCGTTCTTGGACTTCGTTGATTATATCAGAGGGAGTATTGGCTGGTGGGTCTTGCTGATTGTGTGTATTTGTATCGGAGGCAAGTTTCAGCTGCTGAAGATCATTTTTTATTTCGGTTATATTCTTTTCAGCAATATTTTTGGAGGATTTAAGTTCTGCTATCTCAGATTTTAGTAGCCTATTTTCTGAAATAAGCAGGTCAGTTGTAATTTTTATGTTGGCTATTTGTGTATTTATTGATGCAATGTTTTGGCTGATTATCTGAATATTTTCTTTTTGAGCTATAGTAAATGTACATAACATTTCCTTAATTTCGGCCTTGAAATTTGACAATTCTATCCCAAAGTTATTATCGTCGTCGGGGCATTTTCTCTTTCGGAAAGTTATTTGCGAGGGGTTTTCTATGTTGGAGATGTCAGATAAGTTGGGGTAAGATTGCGACCCAGTAGGTTCCTTTGAGATTGCTTTTGATGTGGTATTCGTGGGAGAGCGCGTAAGTAGGCTCATGGTTACTCCGTGGTCAAGTCGCTCCGCTTATCGCTTCGCTTACCACAATGATCCGAACGCAACTTGCTTATTCTGTGTAGGGTAGCCGTGTACCAACCAACTTTTTACCAAAGCACTGTTGACGGTGTACGGTGAGGCGAAGTTAGCTATTGCTGCGCTTAAATGTTGAAAAGGCGTCTATTCACATATATCTCCACGATGCAACGCTCCGAAACAACAGGTTAGCTAGTTGTGTCCGTCGCTTTTAGTGAGGCTGTGGCGAAAAGGTCGTAAGCGCCATGCAGAAGGTGTCGCTTACGCGTTTTTCTGAGACACTGGATTTTTGGATTTTGCTTGCTAATTTAGGATATATTAGTTTAGAAAATTACTTTCAATAAGAGACACTGCCACTATTACACTAAAAACTTCGTTGTAATAATCAATTTAAGATGTATTTTTTTATAATTTGGTTAGAGCTGATAGTAAACACTGTTGCTTGCACGACTGTCGCTAGCAGTTGACTTGATAGATATGCTAGATAATTATACAATCAAACAAACTTACCAAGTGAAGTTCGATTGGAATTGTTCTTCGCAATCTCGTCCGAAGATGATCAGATATTTACTACTTGTTAGTATCGAGTCTGTCTCGATTCTCACACATATGTTTTAAGTTTTAAAAAACTTTATTTCTGAACGCAACATTGCGTCAGCGCTGGCACAGCTCTATCCGTCATTCAGTTTAAAGATCTTAGTTAAATTTCGGGCGTTTCATTCAAGCTTGTCGGTGGCTTAGATTAAGCCCGAATTTCCAATTCAGCTTCCGCTCACTGTAGTGATGTGAAAGCTTGTCTGTGAATGATTCTACAACCATTAGGGTATAAGTCAAGTACATTCGGTTATACGGGCGGGTGGGAATGATCATCTTCGGACGAGATTGCGAAGAACAATTCCAATCGAACTTCACTTGGTAAGTTTGTTTGATTGTATAATTGTTCTTCGCAATCTCGTCCTTCAGATGATCAGATATTTACTACTTGTTAGATGTTCAAAGTCTGTTTGTAGAATCAGATCCTTTATTAGGTCGTATACTACAGATACATTTTTAAAATATAATATAGGAGGGAAGTTGACAAACTCCAACAATTCTTGTAAAATGTTTTTAGTATCATAACAGTATAATAAAACTGACTTTAAGTCAGTAACCTTAGCAGTTAAGTATCTACAAAGTTAGAAAATAATCATCGTTATAGGCGTTACACGGCGTAATGCAATTATACAAATTTATAATAATCATAATCTAATCAGTCTCCATTAATAATGGCCTCAGCAAAAGAAGTATCCTTGCTGATAATTGGGCGGTTATAAAACTTTGCAAAGGTGGCTGACGAGTCAGTCCAACCAGCCGTTCTTCTGATTTCATCAATATTGACTCCTTTTTTAAGGGCGTTAGATGTTGAGGCATGTCTTGTACTATGGCTAGAGAAAATAGACGTATCTATTCCACTTGCACTTAGTACCGATTTTACCCAACGGCTGATGGTACTGACTGACACAGCCTTATGCGGTTTTTTATGAGATACAAACAATGTAGGGCTTTTTCTTATATTTTCAGTTATTCTTAAATAGTTTATCAAGCATCTGGCTGGACAGATGTTGGGTCTATCCGTGAAGAAAGGTAGTATTAACATTGGTTGGTGTCGATTAAGGCCAGATGTTTTTATGAGTTTATCTATTTTAACAAAAATCTTGTTCTCAATCGTTTTAATTTCGGTGGTAACAATAGATGCTAATGTCTGCATTCTTTGACCCGTGGTTAGGGCTAACAAGGTCACTGTTTTAAGGGAGCAGGTTTCTAAGTTATCCAAATCTGTATAGTTTGTTTCAAGGAAATTGAGAACGATAGATACATCCCAGGTATATTGATATTTGGGTTTGTTTGGTCTTAGGCGATAAAACCCCTTGAATAGTCTTTTAATGCTATCATTGGTACCTATTTGTGGTCCTATCACTAATGATAGGGATGATCTTATACAGTTGAGAGTTCCATAAGCTGCACCTTCGTGAAATTTTTTAGTAAGGTAATTAATAATGTCGGTTATAGATGCTTTTGTTGCAGACAGTTGTTTATCTCGACAGTAAGAGAACCAGGCGGTTATACAGGGTAAATATTGTTTGATGGTGTTACTTGATATAGAAGAGAGCATGATCTCAGCTGCACGTTCATCCATGCCGGTGTCTAGGAATGTCTGCCGGACAATCTCCCTACCATTAGTGATAGCTCCCCGTGGAGAGGGTGCGGTGACCTGGAATTGCATAATGTAAGCATATTACTATTTGGTGCAAAGATCAATGGATCGGTCACCAAGAGCTTGTTAAATAAAGGAAACCAAGGTTGAGTTTTCCAGACCGGTACAACCAAGAGTCCTGTTGCTTCATCAGCCACAATTTTTTCTAAACATTTTAGTACCATAGAGAAGGGTGGGAAGGCGTAGAAATTAAGGTTTTTCCAAGACATTGTAAACGCATCTACTTTAATAGCAGATGGGTCAGGATGCCACGAGACGTATTTTTCACATTTTGTATTGGTTCTTGAAGCAAAAAGATCAATGTCGGGTTTTCCGAATGAGTCAACTATTTTTGTAAACAATTTATTATTTAGTTCCCACTCTGTTTGATTAAGTTGTTTTCTAGATTCATAATCTGCAATTACATTATCTTTAGTATTTATGTATGAAGCAAAGATTGTAATATTTCTTTGCTCACACCACTGCCAGATACATTTTGCAATCTTGTGAAGATGTGGATGTTGTATTCCACCAAAACGGTTGATATATGCAATGGCAGTGGTGTTATCTATTCGCATTAAAATTTCACAATGTGATAACCTTGCAGCAAAGCTTTTAAGTCCAAACAGGGCGGCTTTAAGTTCAAGTGTATTGATATGCAACTGTGACTCTTCTTCAGTCCATGGACCACTGGTTGACTGACTGTCACATGATGCCCCCCAGCCAGAGAGTGAGGCATCTGTATAGATTTCTAGAACAAATTTATTCTTTCTTATTGGAGATACAGATGTAGGTAAATTATTTAACCACCATTGAAGGTCTGGTTGGCAGGTGACAGGTAATGAAATAATAGCTTCATAGTTTTCATTGTTGTGTAGGAGAGACAGATACTTGTGTCTTTCTAATTCTTTTGTATAAAGTAAGCCATATCTGATAGCAGGGCATACAGACACCAGTGTTCCAAGGACTTGGGCTAAAAACCTGATTGAGAACATGGGTTTGGACATGAGCTTTCTTACAAGTTTAAGACATTTCTGTCTTTTGTCAGAGCTTATTGATATGGTCATTGTACTTGTATTGAATATTAATCCTAGGAACTTGCATTCTTTGGACGGAGAAAGTTGAGACTTCTCTTTGTTAATAATGAAACCTAGTTGTGTCAATAGCCCTGTGGTTTGTTTAACATTATTAAGGCATTCTTGGTATGTAGACCCAATACATATCCAGTCATCAAGATATTGAACAGACAGTAAACCTTTCCCTCTAAGATGTGCCACTATGGGCTTAAGTAGTTTTGTAAAAACATATGGCGCAGTACATAGGCCAAAAGGGAGAACATTGAATTGGTAAATTTTGCCCTCAAAAATGAATCTTAGATACTTTCTGTGATCCGGATGTATAGAACACATGTAATATGCGTCCTTCTTATCGATTGTAGCCATGTAAACATCCTGTCTTAGCAGTTTACAGACTGTACGGTAATCTTCTAATTTAAAATGGTCAGCTGTAATATAGTTATTTAAATTCTTTAAGTTAAGTATAAACCTAAAGGATCCATTTGGTTTTGGAACAAGGAATATAGATGAACAGAACTGGTTTTTTGTTACATTACATCTATCTATAACATGTGATTGTAGCAGTTTACTAACTTCTATTTTAACTTGTTCTCTTTCAGTGTGAGAGAATGAGTCATTGACTGGTGGAAACTTTTGAAATGGTATCTCATCAAATGGTATTTGATATCCAGATACCCATCTCAGTACAGTGGAATCTTCTGTAAGCTCCCTCCAATTTTTGATAAAGAGAGGTAGTCTGCCCACCTGTACTAGCGCCTGGCTCGTGGAGGCGGAGCTGGGCGCCTCTTGTCGTAGGTCCTGCGGGAAGCAGCTGGTGCTTGAGCTGGTGCACGTGCTGGTGCTGGTGCAGGCACTGGTTTTGGTTGGCCTGCCGCTCTGCCCGTTGGACGGGGAGGCCCCCTCCAGTTTAAAGTCTTGTTCGGTTTGGCTGGCTGGGTTTGGGCCTTGGTGGGCTTGAGGTCTTGAGCTGATCGTTGTACTGCTTTAGCAGTTTTTATCTTTTCATTGATGTTTTGTCCGAAAAGGTACTCCCCCGCATCAGTTTGCAGAAGGCTACTCTTCAGTTCCTTGTTTATTACAAAACTGATAAGGCTCCTCCTTGACTTGGTGTCCAGATATAATGAGTCACAAAGGATTTTTGCCGAGTCATTAAAGCATTTTATAGCTTCAATTTTGTCATTTCCTTTTAGAAGGATTTGCAGCCCTTCGCCGATGCTGGCCAGTGCCAGTGAGGTTAGATCCTGGCGGGCCTGTATAAGTATATCTTTCTTTTTCACAGGGTCCGGGATGGCCACTGCTATTTCATCGTTGAGCTTTGGGGCCGCTATATTAATGTTGTCAAACATGCAGTATGTTGTTTGCATTATTTGCTTTTGCTCTTTGGTAAGACCTTTCTTAAGAATTGGTTCCCACCGAAGCTGCAACTGCCTGTGCAGACTTTTCTTTTGAGAGTTTTCCTCAGAGATTTCTCCCAAAACACTGAGTACTTCTTGCTCCAACTGGTCCGTTTCTTCAGCCTCTCCTTCAACAAAAACCTCTTCTTCAATTATAGCCTCATCATCAATGATAATATCATCGGGTGGGGTCGTAGTAGGGGCAGGCGGAGGCGTTGCAGGAGTGAGCGGAGGTGCCCCTTGTATTTCTGGCTCTGGTGGTAAGTCACAATGACTTGGGGCCTGTTGTTTCTTCTCAGGTAGTTCTGAAGAATACATAAACCATATTAGTTTATATACACAGTATTTCTTACTTTAGAAATATAGATAAACTAACTCTATGTTGACTAGTACCAACATGTGGCCAAGCAACAAGTGAGGTTATGAAAAAATAATATTTCTTATGGATTATCCAAATAATTCTGTGTTCTGCCAACAAAGCAATTATTTATCTGATAATACATGTATGTTGGTACGATGTGGTTACGTCCCGACACAGCTCGACACTCAGAATTAGTGTAGCAACCATGTTTACTGGGTAGACACGCGCGTCCCTAGAAGAACGAGCCGTGCTTTATAACCTCAAAATGTACTTGTAATACATTTTTATACATGCGCAATCACGATTTTCTCGTAATCGAGCCTCGTATGATTGCATTTGTGTATAATGATACCAGGAACTGGTTGTGGGGATGTTGGTTCACTTGAATTTTTGTGCTTACCTTGTATTTTTTCTTTTAGACGCATAAATTTCTTTTCCAATTTCCTTCTTTTTCTTTCCACATCTTCTTCTCTGCTTCTGCTTCTTCTTCTTTTCCCCATTTTGACTTATTCGATGAAATATAAAAAATCTTTTCTTTTCGTGTGATTACTCGGGTTGACATAGACAACGAATGACGGATAGAGCTGTGCCAGCGCTGACGCAATGTTGCGTTCAGAAATAAAGTTTTTTAAAACTTAAAACATATGTGTGAGAATCGAGACAGACTCGATACTAACAAGTAGTAAATATCTGATCATCTGAAGGACGAGATTGCGAAGAACAATGTCATGTCACTGTTCTGCAAAAGAGAAATAACAATTTTAAATTGTAACAGGTTGGATATGTTGGAAAAATATATGTCAATTCAAACAATCAACATATATTTCAATGTTTTGTAACAACAGCTACTGGTCTAGACATTCAAACAAGCTTGAAACAAACAGTTTTTTTCAAACATGAACATGAAGACGATAGAAAAAAATCACAATTTGACAAACCGAAAATAAATGTATATGGTTGATACTTACTTGTATTATTGTAAATTCACTTTCATTTGACATGGATTTATCCAGAACATACTGGGCATCCGAATCAAATTCTTCCTACAGTCCGTCTAGTGTCGGCCCGAGTATCACCTCAACCTGGCCTTGGTATGGTCCAGGTGGTGGAAGATGGGGCCTGCCTCCTCCTGCGGAAACATAGACATTGATTAAAATTATTAATGGCAATAAAAAATACTGTACCAAACAAGATCAGTGATTCTACGTACCTGTCAAGATAATTTCTTTCTTTTTCCTTGCATTATCTTTTCTTGTATTCCGTTTTATGTTATCCCAACACGTTTTTAACTGATTCGTGTTGCGGACACTGAAAGAGCTCAAAGAATTAAACTCTTCTGCTAACTTTTTCCACCCTTCGTTTTTATTGTTCGTTGTCACAGCGTCCGTTTTTTTATTTTCAACCAAATCCTTATATTTGGTGACTGAATGTATAAGGATTTCCTTCTCGTTTGAGGAAAAATTCGGTCCGCGTGTTTTCTTCGACATATTTTAATAATACGAAACCGCAAAAATAACACAAGCTTTCGAGTCACAAACACAACTACACCACAGACAAATATAACCTTCAACTGTCAAACATTTTAATGTTTGACAGTTGAACCAGGAGGAATCAAGATGGCGCGCGCGCCCCTTGCATTGTTTTTCACGTGTTATTGTTTTTAAAATAAAAAAATAATATTTGTATTGTTAGTTTCACCATAAAAACTACGTAAAAATGCTACCCAGTTGTCAACTCACCTACAAAAGTGTTTGCAGTTACCATTATTAGTGATTTAAGTGATTAACAGTGAAATTATGAAAAACATGAAACTTAATTTCAGGGGACCCTCCAAAGACATTATTGTCACGCCAAATCCAACAGAAATCTATTGCATTGTTGCATCCCGTGTTTATCCATCGATTCCGTGAACATTTTCAGCATAAACTCTTCCTTAATAACGAAAACAAGTAAAATCTGTGAGACGCTCAGAGGTCATTGACCCAATACAACAACAACAAACTGTGTCAAAATATCACTGGAGGCCCGGTCAGATGAATACACTGTCCCCACAGAGAAGTTGAGGAACCAGGAGGAACAAATAACAGTTTTAAATAACACAATCTCCCTCCTACGTGAACAAACAGTCACATCAGACCAGGACACTACTGGACTCTGGGAGCGGATCAACGAGCAGGAGCAGTTGGCTTTTCGTAATGAGCTGGAGATTTCTGGGATCAATGAGACCCACAATGAAAGTCCACCACATCGTTTCTATCGTAGCAGTGAAGATTGGGGTAACTTTCGAAGAAAACGAAGTAGACCTTATTACACGTGTTGGCCCAAAACAGGAAGAGTACGACGCAGCCGGAAAACCGAAAAAACCTCGCCCCGTGGTGGTACGCTTTCTCAGACACTCAAAAAGAAACTCGGTGCTCGATGCCACGCGTGAAAGAAGAGGACTCACAACCAAAGACATTGACTTAGATGGCCCGACGAACACGCTTTACTTCAACGAGCGTCTGATGAAGTCTAACCGCAAGCTTTTTCTTGAAACAAGACTCAGAGCCAAAAAAAGTGGTTTCCGGTACACCTGGGTCAAAAATGGCTAAATACGAGTTCGTAAAGAAGGGAAGAAGCCACAACTCATTCGCAACCCCGATGACCTTGACCGCCTCATGGGCGCAGACCTTCCGGACATTTCCCCTACAGCCCCAACAGCCTCAGCAAACACAAACCACACCATTCCAAAATTCTCCGCCAGATACTCACGAAATGAAGCCTCGCAGTCCACTAAGCTCTCTAATACGTCCTCTCAGTGCAATGTGCCTGATGATATTATTAAAGTTCCTGATATATTATTTTCTACCAGAAAAAACTACTATTAACATTAATTTTAAGTCTTTGAAAATGAGTGAGTCTTTTTCCACATTTGTTATTGTTGTTTCCAGTCTCACTAGCTGCAATGTGTTAAACATTATTTATTTCATATATTTATCCACCCACGTGTATATCTACTGTATAAAATATTATTTTTATTACTCATATTAATATGATTATAATGTAGACAAACGTAATACATACAAATCTTCCGCTAACACGATATCTTGCTGCGCCATACGTGACATACAACCCAAACAACACACACTCTTTAATTCAACTACAAAAATGGCCAACATGAATATTGCAAGCGATATCGATATTTCATTAGCCACCCCAAGTCACGCAGTTGAATCAGCTGAACTCTGTAAAAACGTGTTGGTAAATTCCTATAATCTGAAAATTGCAACATTTAACATCAGAAGCCATAACTGCAATTTCGACAGTTTCTTAACTTTGCTTCATCGTCTAGACCTCAACTACGATGTTGTCATTCTGACTGAATGCTTCCTTGGCCACTCTCCACTCATTAGAAAAATTTATGGATATATACATTATCACACTACCAAGTACACCAACCAAAACGGAGGCGTCATTGTTTATATCAAAGAAACCTGGAACGCTACGGTCTCCGAACCAGAATTTGTTGACGCAAACTGTCTTCTGATTAGCTTACCAAGCAGTTTTGAAATAATAACTCTATATAGATCTCCCTCCGTGCATAATATAGGACATTTTCTAGTTTTAATGGACAATATTCTCAAGACAGTAACAACACAATCATAGCAGGCGTTATTAACATAAATATCCTCACAGACTCCACCGATACCCGTAAGACAGATTATCTTTGCCTAACTGCAGAACACGGTTTTCTCCCTGCCGTTACCATACCCACTAGAGATAAATCCTGCATAGACCATATTTTCCTAAAAACTAAAAATAATACCATAGCCGTAGTCTGCAAAACGTCAGTTACAGATCACGACCTCGCAATGGTCGCTATAAATACGAATCAAACTATTAACTCACCCAAAAGACAGATATCTAAAACTAACTATAACGAGGTAGCAAATGACCTGAAAGCCATCGATTGGACTGTTGTCACCAACTGCCAAAATGTTTCAGAGGCAACCAATATTTTTACAGGAAAACTTAATGAGGTCATCACAAGAAACACCGAAGTCAAGCAAACCAGTCGAGCTCAGTATCCCATAAAGCCTTGGATAACTCCGGGTCTGATACGATGCATGAAACACAGAGACAGCTTACATCTTAAATGTAGGAAACACCCAAATGATGCAACCGCTCACACCATCTACAATAGATACCGAAACTTCTGTGTCAATATACTTCACCGAGTAAAGTCAGAATATGAAAATAAAATGCTAACCGAAAATCACAAAAACCCTAAAATGTTATGGAAAACAATTAAAAATATCTGTGAAATCTCAACATCTAAAACAAACTCTTCTGCCGAGCTCTTAAGAAGTAAAAGCAACCCAATTGAATCCTTAAATGAATGTAACAGATACTTTACAACTGTAGGAAGCAGCTTAGCTAATGATATACTGGTAAAAACTAACCAGAGAGAAACAAATTTAGCTTCCCAAGCCACATCACCATCCTCACCACCTAACTCTTTCTTCTTTCAACCAACTAATGAATTTGAACTCACAAGCTACATCAAACAACTTAAAAACGACAGTGCACCAGGTCAAAGTGCACAAAATCAAAAATCTTCTGGTCAAACACATTGCCCAACATATTGTAAAACCTCTTCTTCACATTTGTAATCTCAGCCTCCTCAGTGGCATCTTCCCAGACTCCTGGAAAGTAGCCTCTGTTACTCCCATTCATAAAGCTAGCGACAAATGCAACCCTAGTAACTATAGACCAATCTCTCTACTTGCGGTATTCTCAAAATTACTTGAAAAAATTACTAACAAATGCCTCATCAAATACTTAGAATCGAACAATTTACTATCATCAAACCAATTTGGATTCAGACAGGGAAAATCAACCGAAGACGCAATAACCCTATTCTTAAACTCGGTATCTTCCCAGCTTGACAAAGGGCACTGTTCGATCGGCGTTTTCCTGGATCTTGCTAAATCCTTTGATACCGTTTCTATACCGATTCTATTACAAAAACTGGAAAACCTGGGCATTAGGGGTGAAGCACTTGACTGGTTCAGCAACTATCTTACAGACAGAAAACAAATGACGAAAATTGGTATAAATTACGGAGTCCCACAGGGCAGCATCTTAGGTCTTACCTTATTTATGTTAACGACATAGGAACCAGTCTCCCAACCTCTGTCTCAGCCGAAATAATATGCTATGCCGATGATACAGCTCTAATATTCAGTGATAAATCTTGGAAAGACACTTTCTCAAAAACCATAAATGGACTATCAGGACTATCTAACTGGCTTTCACAAAACCTGCTCACCCTAAACACAAACAAAACGAAATACCTTTGCTTCCATAAAACATTAGCCACACAACCCGACACCTCTACTGTACAAATTCATACTTGCGATCGCTCTGCTGCAAATTGTACCTGTGACACAATTCAAAGGACTGACCATATAAAATACCTAGGCATCACGATAGACGAGAAACTCAACTTTCACAAACACATACGCACCCTCTCAGGTAGAGCCAGAAAACTGATCCACATAAGGAGACTCCTTCGAAACGGAGCTAACAAAGACACCCTAAAGCTGGTCTTCATATCCTTATGTCAATCTGTTTTAAGCTACTGCATAGGATGTTGGGGAGGATCGTCTAAATCACACATGCTCATCTTGGAAAGGGCCCAACTTTCAATACTAAAAGTAATGTTTAAAAAACCAGTCAGATACCGTAAAAACAAAGACAGTAACTTACTGAGCATTCGGAAATTATTTATCCTTAAATCTGCGTTAGACCAACACCGCATCAACATCAATAGACCAGAATACAATAGCCTTCTAAACCAACGTGTCTTCCGAACGCAACCTAAAGTAGCACAAACAACCTTTGCACAGCGTTTCCCCCTCTTTTTACACCCTTTCATTTACAACAGAATTGCCGAAGCATGTGATATAAAGTCATCCACAATTAAAGAAGCAAAACGGAAAATAGTTAGCTGGCTTCACGAGCAAGATTACGACGACACCGAAAGAATGATAGGAATTAACCACTATAGGTAACTAACTCTACCTACTTCTACATATGTATTATACTTATATACTTTTTACTATACTATAAAAATTTATACTACATAATCTACATTCCAAATACTTAAATGTTATTAAAAAATTATTATGATATCACAAAATAGGCGTAAGAACAGTAACTGACTACTTTTAATATTTTTTTCTCTTTTTCATAAGTGTTATTTTTTTATAAAATTGCATTTCTCGTAAGTGTAAGTTTAATTGCTTTTGTTTTATAAAATTGTGTGCGAATTTAAATAAACTACCAATCAAATGGTAATTCTGCCTACAAGCGGCCACGACACAGGCTGCGCCTAGTGTGGGAGCTACCGTAAAAACTATTGTACAATTGTGTTTTTGGATTATAAACATTTTGATTTTTGTTTTTTTTTTTTGAGGAAAATTAAATGTAACCTGTTGAACTATGGAATCCCACAGACTGAAGGATATTTCAAATCAGTCGCATTACCAAACACCACAGACAAATTAGCTAAACAAGACTAATATAATACGGCTAGTGAAAAGTGTGTTCACGTCCGGTACAATGACATTACGAAACAATGACATTTTATTTTTGTTGGTTTAGAATGTGAGTGAAGGATTTACGAGTCATTCACGTGACGTTTGTTTTACTAATGGTCTGTAGACATGCGCAATATAAATATTTTCAAAGATCAGGGATTTATACATCTTTTTGATAAAATATTTAAATCACTCTTATACATCTTTAAATCTTTAAATCCCAAATACATCACTGATCGAAATTTATCTCTCTAACAATACATCCCGTTCTTCTACCGTCTTTCTTGATCCCTAATCCCTATACATCTTCCAAATACTACACTGATCGAAAAAGAATAATTTATCAAAACATCACGTTCTTCTATCGACCGTCATTCTTTATGCTAAGGGCGGCTAGCAGAACGCGCCTAAATCTAGATCAGGGTTAGACATATTTCATAAATTTTGCCCGTTGATAAATTGAGTTTAATGATAAATCTAGATTTAGGCATGTTCTGCAAGACGCTCTAAATTATCTATAGCTAAGGTAGACTTATTTTTAGTAAGAGATACACTGATTTTCCTTCATACTTTACAGGCTTAGGACTGTCAACCTAGATTTACAAAAAAAAATATAATAAAGAAGGCAGTTTAGGTTCACTAGGATGGCGTATTTAAAAATCAGCGTATGTACATGTTTTTAATATGTACAGAATTTACATTTTGATATTAAAATTTTGTAATTTACATTTTTTTTATTACAGTATTTACATTTTGTTATTTACATTACTACTAATGAACAGCAATTGAGAAAGTTTTTTCGACTTTAACCTAGTGCGTCTTTCATTTAGTGGGTACCCCGCTTTCGAAAATATTCTCTCACAGGGCACGGAAGTGGCGACTAAGTGAAGTCGCTTGAGGACATAGTTGTACAACAGGGGGTACACATGCCGTCTCTCATGCCACAACATCAAGGGGTCTTTGGTGCGAGCCAGGATGGGTTCGGTCATGTATTTGTCTACCTCAATGATGCCAGCAGCGGTCGAGTTTGCTGGCGTCAATTGGGCGACTTCTCTGTCGAAAGTGTCCCAGATCGATGATGTTGTAGACGACGGTACTGCTACTGGTACAGATTCAGCCTACGGTTCAGTAGCCGTTTGGGGGATTTTCCCACTTTCATCTTCATGCTGTTGAGGGCTCTTTCAAAATTATGTTGCTGCTTAAATGCTCTTCTCTTAAATCGCCAGCCGTCCATTATAGTCGCCTCAGTATAAAGGACATGAGACTCTAAAAATGCAAATCTTTTATCGAGCTCTTGATCTAGCCTCTGCAGCATCGACCTTAATTCTTCGACGTTGATAGGCTCTCTTAGTCTTGATTGGGTATGTAAAGCCATTAACTTGCAGAGAGGTATTACTTTAGACAAAGTCACATTTTTTTCGGCGCTGATTTCGCACGTGACATCCGAAAATATTTGAAGTATTGGCACAGCGCCTTCTATGATGGACCAATCCGTGTCACTAAGCGACAAGTCGCTCCGGAGCAAAGCTATTGTCGATATGACTGCATCTTTGACGCGTATGAGACGGGACATCATATCAAATGTGGAATTCCACCTGGTAGCCACGTCTTGCTTTAATTTTAAGGGGGGCAAACCCATCTGATTTTGGATGTCCATCAGCTTTACTTGTGCATGTGAGCTTCGTTTGAAAAATTCCACGACGGACTTCACTTTAGCAACTGTGGCAGAAATATGTGTGATCGCTGTTTGCTCACATAAATGAATGCTATGTACAAACACGCTATTGCCGCCAATCACCCTCTCTCAATGCTGCAGATATATTTGCTGCGTTATCAGATGCTTTCGCCGTAATTTTATGAGGAATTTTCCACTCTCTGATCAAATTTTGCAAAAACGCGCACAGGTTGGTGGCTGTATGACGGTCATTGTACTCAATACAACCCAACAGAATGGATTCCATTTTTAATCCGTTTTCTGAGACCACTAAAAAGTGCCCCATCACCGCTATGAAGCTGTCATTGTTTAATGAAGTCCACCCATCGGTGGCCAGACATACCGCCACGGCACCTTCCACTTTTGATTTGGCCATCTCTAGAGTTTTCGTATATAGTCTAGGCAGCAAACTCTCACTCAATGTGTTTCGTGTAGGCAGGGAATATCCAGGACATAACATGAAGATGAATGTCCTGAATTCGACATCTTCCACTTATCTTAATGGGTGATACTCACGTGCAATCATGATCATTAATTGCTCATCAAGTTTTTCAGCGCGCCAGGTAGGTATGGGCTTATTGCTTTCTACAAAGTCTTTCATAGTCCTACTAGAACACGGCAGTACCAGTGGTGCTGTCGCTGCTTGCTCTGACCTCGATCTCGATGTGCTGCAGCTATGTACGTTGAGCTCGACCACGTCATGGGTTTGACGGTCTTCTGCATCCGCAGTAATTTGTTGTTGATTTTCTGCTACTGTTGTCTGTCTTACCATGACAAGGGGTACGGTTGGATGCTTATTTTTCATGTGTCTATTCAAATTACATATATTTCCACTTGGTAACGCCAAGATTTTAGCACGGTACAAACATTTGGCTTTTTTGGCATCTGTTTCTGTGAAATGTGACCACACAGCGCTTCTCTTCCGTAGGGGCGGCATTTTAAAAGAGTACAAAATATTTACACAACACATATATTATTAATTACAGTTTGAAAGTACAATATTTTTATTTACACTTTTTATGCAGGTACATATTTAGAAATGTCTCATTTTTGTAACATTAAAGTAACTAAAATAAAATTGTCAAAACACTTATTCACATAACACAGTACATACCTATTTAGCAGTTTTATGTAGGTATTAAGTCTTTTATTTACACATTCACTGTTTACAAATGTCTGTTAAACGGAGCCGCATCACACTAATTAGGTACCTAAGTAAATTTTTGTTACTCGTTTCGACGTGCAACTGGGCCTGGAAATGGCAAGTGTCTAAAGAAGTCAGGAAACATTGCAAGAAAAAGATCGTACGTAAAAAAATAAGTATTCTAATAAAGGTAAAAGTGTTAAGTTTTTGGGAAATGAAAGCCACTTTAGGCTTTATATGAATGAACATAAAGGTCTTTTTATAAGTCCAAAACATCGATCGCCGGGCGTGCTCTATCAAGTAAAGTACAACGTTGTCACACGTTGGCACACGCAATCAGCTGTTCCGTGCGTTGGCCGCCATCTTGTAAAAATGTCGTTCATTTCATTCAAGATTCTATCAATCCAATCGTAATCAACCGATCTCATGCTTCGATCACTCTGAACCGATCTCTTCCATTCGATTTCGATCACTCTTAAAAAGATTTATAGGTATAAAGATGTATTTGGTAAACGTAAGATTTACTGAGTGAATGCTTCTTTTGGAAGGATGTACATCTTTTTTATGTATCACTCCTGAGTTACACAAGTCTAATGGTCTGTTAAATTTTCGACGTAGGACACAGAAAAATAACAGGGGTGTTAGTACGACTGGTAATTTTAACGATCCATTAGCTAATGTCTGTTTTAGCAAATAACTGACAAAGTATGGAGAAACCGGCTCTAAAGAAGGTAGTTACAGTTCCCTAAATCTAGATTCTGTCGCTGTTGTCATAAAAAAATGGGGGAAGGGGGGAGTGGTAGATGCCCCAAACCTCGCATCTACCTGTGAATTCCAACCAGCATTGCTAAGTGAAAGATCTCGCATCTAGATTAACATCTAGTTGCGAGATCTGTTGAATTCCCTTTAATGAGGAGTAAGGATTTCCCTAAGCTTGGCACAGGATGCTACAATAGGGCCTAACGGACTCTAAGTGACGCATATATACTTATGTCAAATGACAAACTTGGAGCTATTTTGATATTCCCTACGGATGTGATTCCTCGACCGAATGCAAATCATATTAATTCTTTAGCATTCCCGCAGTATGACACTGTGACAACGCCACGTGACTCGGAAGTATTCGCGGTCAACTGTCTCACTCAGACAACCGCGAGAACCGGCCAGCAATAATTTAATTCGCGGGGTTTGGAAGACATATTCCCATCCTTTCTTACGCGTGGCGTGACCTACTCCAACTACTCCCTTGTGATCGGGCACCACTGCTACTCGCCATGACAATATGTACATCCCCTACCCTGTAAGACTTTTCAGGCAATCACACCACCTACAAAGAGGCAGATCCCTATTATTCGCCCAAGTTTGCGATATGACCCAACCACCACATCACACAAGAGGATAAATTACAATTCAATATACAATACAAATAGCCAACAGGCACTCCGGCTACCAGGAAGTGAAGTTTTAATCAACACCAAACCGACAGCATAATTCTTATCTGTAATAAAAAACACTCAAAAATAGCTTCAATTGAAGCAGGCTAAATAAATTAAGTATATTTAGGTTTTTAAGAACGCTAATGCAAGCTCTGTCATTCGTAAGAATTTGGTATAGTTAAAAAACTTCACAGAAGGTGGAGAAAAATGTAACCAGAGTAGTTCTATAAAACGTTAATAAATACAAGTGCCAAGTAGATTAACGCAATACTACTAAGTGATACCTGTGTAACTTAATTTTACAGAAATTTAGAACACAAAGGAAGGGAAATAAACTAATCCGTCAGTTTGATTATTACAGGATGAGCTAACTAACTAAGAACTCAACTGTAATTTTAGTTTAGGATATAAGGATGGGGAAAGCACAGATCTACCTTAATCAGTTTTGAAAACCCAGTAACACGCATCTCATGTCGACGCAGCTATTTAAATAGGCGAACGACAGTGCTACGCATTACGGATTATCATTACACGCTTTGTACCTACATAACATTTTCCGTTTATTATTCAGATAAGTATAATGAGGAGTCCGAGTCGAGATAATTAACTCAAAGTTCCAGTAACAATTATATACGCCCCTACTAAGACCGAAACTTCTACTATATTGACACTGCCTTGTGGTGTACAATTAAAAAGGAAAAGCAACGACAATATTGACAATACACGGTACCGGTATTTAAAGTGAAGAGCAGACAATAAATTAAGTTAAGTGTGTCGATACATTTCAAAACCGCTTAAGTCCCATCTAACGAACTTTTGGGGAGAGCCCGGTGTTGCATATATTTGCTTCCTTATATAAATAATTTGTGCAGTGCAGTCAGATATTTCAAGGTAATCATTTCTGGCAACCTACATTTTAAAAAAAAAGAACATAGACGAGCATTTCAAAATAAACGGGTTTTTATCTTGGACTTAGGCGTTTATGAAAAATAGTACATGGATTTAGGCTAGTTTGAAAAAACTGTCACTGGACTTAAGCAATTATGAAAAAACACTATGTGACTTAAGCTGGTTTGATGTAACTAGATTGGGATAGGACGTACTCAGGATGCACTGAAAATAAATTCTTTCTAAACTAAGTTTTGACAGGAATGAAACAAAATGTAATCCAAACTACAATAAGTAGGTACATACTTACTTTTATAACTAAGTAATTGAGGGCCACTTGTACCAAAATTTAAAGCTTAGTTTACTTTTGGTACAAGTGGCCCCTCGTGAATAATTTTAAACTTACATAATAAAAGTGCAGTTATATAAAATCTAAATTATCTTCCAGTAAGTAGTCAATGCTATTACTAATTGCTTCATCTTCATCTTTTTGAGGCAAGTTGTCATCACGGGACAACACGTTTTTATAAAATATCGTACATACAAAACGTACACGTTTGATAAACCTTTCGAAACAAATTTAGTTACCGACGTCTCGTACGTCTTTTTACTTTGTTTGTTTTTGACGTATACGTCCTTTTATTGTGTTTTCTATAGTTTCAATGTTTTAAATATGTTTTGTTACCTAGAAATTTTTGAATGTCTTAATAGATTACCATATGTATTTAGGAAATCTGTTCAATTCTAATGAATATGTTAAGGAATGTATGATTGATGTGCGAAAGGTTAAATATATTTTGGGTGTATGTCCTGAAGTGAATGTTGTTGCGCGAATACTATATGATGTTTTGAAGCGTGATGTATGTATACCCGAGCCTGTTATGAATGACATTGGTGTGCTTCATGTGAACAAGCAGTACACCATGATGAAAGCTAGTGAATTTATAAGTGTGTACGGGTTTTCAAGAATCCTGATTGGTTTGTCTTTGGAAGAATTAGGTAATTATATAAAAATTTTAGATGTCTTAGTGTATAACAGTAGATCCGAATGATTGAATGTTATAATAGATTTGAAATCCTACCATTAGATGAAGGGAATTTGGGATTGGTTCAAAAGAACAAAAAAATGTATTCTCGGAAACGTATAAAAAAATTAAAAACACCTGTTCAAAAAAAAAGAAAAATATCTATTATCAGAAAAAAACGGGAAAAAGAAAATTTTCGTAACGTCTATAAAGTGCACGATGATACCCAAACAGAACGAAAATCTATGGAAGAGCAGGTTAAACGTGACGACTTTGTGTATTTGTGTGAATCTGAAGACAAAGGATGGTGGCCTGAATGTGACGTAAAACCTGTACACGTGTTTGGAGGGAAACAAACATATCCTGATATAAATGACGAAGACAGAAAACTGAATGAAGTGACTGATGTTTGTCATTTGAGAATCCCAGACGGAGAAAAAGTTATTGTGAATAAGACTGCTATGATAATATGCGGAGGTAGGGCTATATGTGTAAGATCTTTCAACAACAGCAACAAAAACATGATTTCCGGTACTCCGACATATAATTCTGGGGGTGAATTGTGTTCAATAATCACTATGTCCGATGGTAGAGGTAATTATTCGATGAACAACGCAATAGTAACTGATATCTCTCACATAGTTTGTGAAGTTTTCCACAACGATGGTCCAGCTGAAACTATGAAGTTTAATAAAAAAAAAATGATGGGAGATGTTACGAATTGTATGGGATAAATTTCAAAAATAAAAATTTGTATCCGACTATCGAAAAATTAGCTTTAAAAAAAATAATGTTTTAGGAAATGTTATGTATTATAATAACCTTTATAATAAATTGTGTGATAAAAAATTTTTTTGTGTGAAAGAAATGTTGAGGAACACTCTAAATAAGAAAATCTTTTGTCATAATAATGTTATCTTAGATAAGTTGAAATATCCATTAGATACTAAAGTGAATCATGTAGATTTAAATGGTAATTATAGTTTAGATATGGGAAAATATTTAGAATTAAAACTGAATCGTAATAAAATACTAAATAATTTGTTAGGTTCTGATGCCATTATACCTTCTGATATTTTTAGAGTAATGAGTAATAATGGTTTAGATTATGATTCGTATCGTAATAACTATAAGAATGATGTATTGGGAAATATAATTTCTGGAACTATTACTAACGCAGTTGCTTCCTCTGTTTCAAATGATATAAACTTTTTGAGGGCTAAAGAAAAGACTAGATTACCTTTTTTTTTTAAAATGTGGAAGATTTGCAAAGGTTGAGTAATAGATTTAGAAATTATAGAAAAGATATGTGTCCTAATAATTCTACTAATCATGACCATGCTTATGCTGCTAATTCACGTATTTTAGAAAATATGGAACTTGATAAAATGATAAATTATTAAAAAGACATTGTGGCTGATCCCACTAAACACGACTTTATGTATGGTGAAGTAGGTGCTAACGCTTCTGAATTAGTTAAACAGTGTAAATACAATGTGCATGCATGTTGTCCTATTTTAAGTTTGCAAGATTGTGTTAGGAAAACGAGAGCTTCTGAATACTTATCTAATGCTCATGCGGAACAAAAAAAATTATGACGAAATTTTCAATGATTACAATAATAGAAATAGTAAATTCATCTGTAGTAATAAGTGTCAAGACTGTCATGTAACTTGTGCGTATTTGAAATTTTTACATTCATCATATGATATTTCGAGATATGATCTTGCAAAAACTTTGTATAATAAGAAATGTATAAAAGCAGTAGGATCTTTGATATTCGACGTAAAAGTTTTATCTCAGGAAGAAGGTTATATAGAAGGTATGGGGTGTTTTTTTTAAAAAAAATCACAGAATAATATTAGAAAAAATTGTTTTACTTTTGAAAACGATCATAGTTTGAGTTATACTCATAATTGGGACACTTATTTAGCTTTAATAACTAGTGCATGTATAAGTTATAATAATAGTTATTGGTTAATAGAGATAGTAAGTTGTGAAGATGGCTTAATGTTCTTCCAGATATATGCTTGTTCTGGAATTAACAATTTGAAGAAAAATCAGACATATTCTTTGACTCACTCTTTTTTTTAGATAGTTATAAAGATAAAAAGTTTCTGCAATATTTTGTTTTCAATTATAAAAACAATATTAAAATATTAGAAAAAAAATTTTTTGTAGTGCATAGTATATTGTATGATTTAATATTAAATCAAGCTTGAAAGATGGAAGCTGGTAAATTTACTTTCGGGGAACTTTTCAAACATGCATCGTCATTTAACACCAGAACATCTGTAAACGGAACCGAACTTTTTGTACCGGCGTATAAATTATCCACGGATGATTTATATAACGTGACTTGTGCAATATATGTAATCGCTTTTATTAAAAGATTTTATGCTGGTGATCTGGTGTCGAAAGTCGTTGATGAAGTTAAAGAAGATCGTAAATTTAATGAATCAGGAGTGCTTTCATCTTTAATGACTTTGTTGTACAGAAAATTTTCTAAGGGAACTTCATTGGAATATTTAAGGAAAAATTTTTATTCAGCTATTGGTTTAAGAAAAATATATGAAGTTAGTGTACTGGAAGCTGCTAAGGTTTTTAATTTTGAAGAATATATAAAATTGTATGCTACTAATGAAGATTCAATAGATAATCCATATATAACTTCTTTGTATGATATTCAGAGTGAAGAAGATGATACAACTTCGTTAATACATTTTCTATAAGCTATAAAAGTATAATAAAGACTCAATACGAAAACTTTAAAAGTTTAGTATTTGAAAAAAAAACTTTGATGTTGAAGAGGATATGAAATTCTTACTGGACTATCCTGATTTCGCTGAAGATCAGTTCAATGATTTAAAGTTGGTACTAGTTGATAATCCCGAATCTTCTAACATAGAATCGTATGAAATGAAGTATTTGAAAGACATTGAAGGAAAAATGAGAACTTATTCTGTTGAGCTAGATTCTTTAGTGAATTTACCCCAATTCTTCGACTGATGAAATTTCACTTTAAAAAAAAAAAAAAAATTTCAAGCTTTTTTGAATTTAGATATAAATAATATATATGACGCAGTAAAAAATTTAAATGCTTATATAATAAATAGTGTTGATAACTGTATAAATTATCCTGGTAATTCTAAGAGTATTTGGACAATTTTTTTTTATTCTACAATAGCTTTTGCTGTTTTTTTTGTAGGCAAATATTATGATGATAACCGTATTTCGATGAACACTATAGAAAAGTTTGGAGATAGTAATGTTGTGAAATTAATTGATAAGAATATGATTAATATTGGAAATATGTATGAAATGTTGTCAACATGCATTAAGAATGAATATTTAACGAAAGTTCACTTTGTTTTTGGATCTACAACAGAAAAAATGCCTATTTTGAATATTTGTGAAAAGTTTAGAAATATAGTAGATATTTTGTATATACAATTTGATAACTGTGATCAGGACTTATATAAGATGAAATTTAAAATGAATTACGAACCCTTAAAGAAAATAGGAGCTGATATAGACGGTTTGTTAGATACAAATAAGCATATAAATAATACATTGGTTAAATTTAGTAATGATATAGGTTATTCTCCTCGAAATTTTATTCTGAAGAATGTATATAGCGTTAAAAATAAATTCGAATACGGTGAAAATTCTACTTAACAATTCATATGTAAAGATAATAATTATTATAACACTCATTATAGAACTAAAAATATTCAAAAGTTTTTATCTAATAATACTGAAGATATAGATTTGGGAGTATTCGAATATATAGAAGATCCATTAAACAAATGGATTCCAGAAAGTGTTTTTGCATTTCAGTATAGATTAACAGATTGTACAGCTTTACAAGAAATTTATGATGACGCTATAAAAAGTTATAATTCTTCGGATTATTATTTTGAGAGTGTAATTATGAATAATTGTGATTTAGAATTACCACCTTTGAGTATGAGATATGTCATGAGTAACAAAGTTTTCCTTGATAGAAAATATGATTTTGTAAAACCGGTTTTGCAGACGCATTGTCCATCACGTAGAGATCCAGGATTTACTGAAATGTTGTTAGCTGTATTAAAGAGAAATTTGGGTGTACATCATATTAGTGAAAAGTTAACGAATCTCATATGGTGAATATAATGATAAATATTTTTTTTTAAACATTTGTGGCTAGTAATATGAGAGATGTTTTTGAATCATATATGGATAACAAAATATTTCTGAATAATTCTCTTATTAATTCTTGGTTACCTTATAAACCCTCAAATATAGATTCAAAATCACACTTGAAGACGTTAATAGGTATTCTTTGATGATAAAGCGTTTGCCAAAGCCTAAATTAGATGTATCTGCTATTCACGAATATTCTTCTTTGCAAACTGGTTTCTATAAGGCCTAGCACCTCACAAGATACTCATCATTACACTACAAATCTAACACAACCTGAATATACCCGCCTTACATTATTATCAAAGAATCTTCGCATAAACTTCCTATTCTTATCAAGCATTTCTGTCACAAAAACACATCTACATCTACCTAAAACCCGCGATATATTGTACACATACCAATTACCACACTTGAACACAAATACACACTGTTATATTATTATTATTTTTTTATAAAAAGAGCTAAGTAATAACCTACTTACAATTTCATTCTGGAATGCGGGGTCTTTAAACACTGGGCACGATGAACTTATTGTAGCTATCTTACAAAGATCGCCAGATCTTGTCGCCATAAACGAGACATGGTTGCGTGAAGGTGAATTAGGCCGAGCCCCATCTATTCCTGGTTACCGTTTACGTCATGTAGCTCGCCCCACTCAAGTTCGCCAAGCACGAAGCGGAGGTATAGCCTTCTACATTAGAGTTGGTCTTCGGGCTAGGATTTACCCTCACCCTGAATCAGATTCCCAAGTTGAACAGCTCTGGCTATCCCTTAGCGTCAAATCTTCAAAGATTATTGTTGGTACTGCCTATCGCCCGCAATGGATGGCCGTTGATACATTTCTTGATGCGCTGACTGACTCCATAGCAACGTTTTCCAAATTTGATCGTATCATTCTTACTGGGGATTTCAATATAGACATGTTGAATAGAGAAAATATCATGACAAAAAAACTGCAAGAATTTCTAGAGTACGCTCGTCTTACAAACTGTATTACTGAACCCACACATTTTACAGATCACAGCGCCACTTTGATAGACCTTTTCTGTACAAATGCCACCGCTTCAAATCTTTCAATAAATCATATCCCAGACCTCGGCGCTCATGCATTATTGACAGTTAAATTAAAGGTGAAAAGGGATAAATATCCAACATTTAAAACCACTTATAGACCACTTAAGAGCATACCTATGAAATGCTTTGAGCATGATTTAAACGCTGTTGATTGGGATATAATTGCAAAAGGAGCCAATGTTGATTCAATGGTCGCAACCTTAGAGGGATATATTCTCGACTTGTTCGATAAACATGCTCCAGAAAAAACTATGAACATCAAAGATCGACATATGCCCTTGTTAACCAATAATGTCAGACTGATGATGCAGCTAAGGGACAAAGTACATGCAACTTATAAGAAATCCAAATCTCAAACTCATAAACAGGAATACAAATCTCTTAAAAACCTCGTAATAACCAGTCTTTTTGCAGAAAAGCGGGCATACTTTGAGCACCACATCAACAATCACACCAAAGACACAAATCAGTTATGGAATAAACTTCGTGAAACGTGTATTCCTAACTTCAAAAAACCAAATGAACTTCCTGACAACTTTTCTGATCCCAACGATATTATGTCTCATTTTATGAATATCCCCGGGGAAGATCGTGTAAGAATATCAGATCTCACCTTTTACGAATACCATAGGTTTGGTCCTGGTGTTTTCCGACTTAAACAAGTGAATGAGCATGATGTCAGTAAAATTATTCTTAAACAGAACTCACACGCCTGTGGTATGGACAAAATTACAATGGATATATATATATTACCACAAACACTTAAAATAATTACTCATATTCTAAACCAATCCTTGATTACCTCTATATTCCCATCATCTTGGAAGGCGTCTATTGTCCGTCCGACCCCAAAAATAAGTAACCCCAAAATAATATCTGATCTACGACCTATAAGTATACTACCGTACCTCTCTAAAATTCTCGAAAAACTTGTGTACTTTCAAGTAATTTCATTTGCGGAAACACACGGCCTTCTTCCAAAGTTACAATCAGGTTTCAGAAAGAATCGTAGTACAACGACGGCTCTTCTTGATGTTGTTGACAACGTATTAGCATCCCAAGACTCTGGGAATGCCACGTTTCTCGTCCTACTTGACTACTCAAGAGCATTTGACTCCATCAATGTGGATTTAATTCTATCCAAGCTAAGCTACTATGGATTTGAAGTAAATACGATTAAGTGGTTTGAAACTTACCTCAAAGACCGCAACCAACAAGTAGTCTTAACAAATAGTGACGGAACCAAAAATCACTCTCAAAAAGTCACCACCTGTAGAGGTGTTCCTCAAGGGTCCATATTGGGTCCTCTGTTATTTATTCTGTACTGCGCTGATATCACAAGCTGCATTCACCATTGCAAATATCATCTATATGCCGATGATTTACAGCTTTATATTGAAGTGAACAAAGAATCGCTTCCTGATGCTATGCGGAGGATAAATGCGGATTTAGAACGTATAACAACTTGGTCCTCCAAAAATGCGTTTAGTCCTAAACCCAAAAAAATCAAAGTTCATGATACTCGGCTCGAGACACCAGGTGAATACTATTGGCGATATGAATCCACAAACTGCTATATCGGGGGTACCAGTGGAGCGAGTGCGTGAAGCGCGGAACCTGGGTCTAATCATGGATGAGGAGCTGCGTTTTGACAAACATGTTCTCGAGCTAGTCAAAAACTGTTTTTACAGGTTACAGAATTCGGAAATTCCTAAAAGAAGAAATACGAGTGGAGCTCTGTGAGGCGTTAGTGTTGTCAAAGCTTAGCTACTGCATCACAGTATACGGGCCGCGTTTGTATAAGCACACTGAGCGATTGGTACAGCGAGTGCAAAACGCCTGCGATCGCTATTGTTACATCGTCCCTCCACGTACTCATATCACGCCCTATCTGAATCGAGCAAATGTTTTAAAAATGAAAGGCAGACAACAATTTCAATTTGCAGCGCTCTTGTTCGGTGTTATAAAGAGAGGGATACCTGAATACCTTCACGAAAAGCTCTCCTGGAAAGTTTCCAATCACCACATGAACCGCAGCTCAACAAATATACTCTCCATTCCCCGGCATCGGACTGCTGCTTTCAGGGGTAGCTTCAGATATCTGGCTACAAAATGCTGGAATAATATCCCCCCGCCAATTCGTGAAAAAATTACTTTAACCAGCTATAAAACAGTATACAAAGCCTATTTACTAGCCCTTCAAAAAGCGGATAACTGAAGCTATCTCTGCAGTCTGCATCGGCAGCCTTCGTTTCTGACCCCCAAAACCTCTTGCATTTTTCAAACATGTTTGTACATTATTCATATTTATCATAATTACTGTGCCTATTTACTTATTTATTTATTTATTTATCGTACTTCATACCATTATTTACATGCCACACACAAACTCTATACTCATATACCCTACATTTATATTATGCTATTTATTGTTTATATCTCTTATCTATGCATATTACGTAGTCTAATCAACACCGTACAAAACAATACACTCAGTCACACCGGTTCCGACAGAATACCAGCGCTTCAGGTCCTCCTGTAGGCCCTGTAGCATAATGCTGAGCCGGAGCCGTTTCACCGTCGCCGTATACAACCAGCACACTACGCTGTTTTCTTAAGAAGCCATTTACATCACATAATATACCCACTTTTGTTGTTGTCCATGTGTATTCCTATTTTTGTATATTCCTATTTTGTGCTATGTGTTGTGTATTGTGACGCTTGAATAAACGCATATTCTATTCTATTCTATTCTATTCAAACTATAGCCGCACACGCGAAGACTATAAATGTTATGTTTTGTCCCATTTTTAGAGAATTTAAGAAGAGATTGATAAGTGTATTACCTGATAAATTTAAATTGTTTTCCGATTGTTCTCCGGTTGATTTTCAAGATAAGTTAAACTTAGAATTGGACGCTGATATTTTGAATACTGATGATAAGTTAGAAATAGATATATCTAGGTATGACAAATCTCAGGGTAAATTATTATTGGAATTTGAATTAGAATTGTATAGGTTATTTGGTGTACCTGAGGAATATTTAAGGATTTGGAGATTTGCTCACGAAAATACTATTTTATATGATCGAATAAATCAGATGAAGTTTTATATTCCGTACCAAAGAAAATCAGGAAACGCTAGTACTTATATAGGTAATACTGTGGTTTTAATAGGAGTTATAGCTTCTTTGTTTGATACTAGAAAATTAAAATTGGGTCTCTTTAGTGGAGATGATAGTTTGTTAATAGGGGGTGTTAAAAATATAGATAGAAATGATGAATGTGCTAAGTTATTTAATTTGGAATCAAAATTTTTGCGATATAAACACTCATATTTTTGTTCTAAATTTCTATTGAATTTGTATATACCTGATCCGTTTAAGTTGATAGTTAAATTAGGTAGAACCGATTTAGTAAATTTTGATCATGTAGAGCAGTATAGGGTATCTCTTTGTGACTTGATGTTTCAGTTTTCTAATTCTATGAAGAACATGTACTTAGATGAAGCTTTGAATGAACGTTATAAATTGACTGGTGACCATTCTGATGTATATTCATCTATACATGGACTAGTAAATGATAAAGAAGCGTTCCATTCTATGTATTATTTTGAAGAAAATGCTATTATAATAAACGACCCATCATTACCTAGTTTGCAGTGATAATCAAATATACCAAATAGCCTAAAATTTCACTTAAACATTCGATAAATAGATATATAATAAATTAAAATTTTGTTTTATTTTATAAAGATAAAGATAAAGATAAAGATAAAGAATCATTTATTCAGGAACATAGGTAATATGTAGATCTAATCAATGACATTGAGCGATGGGTCTCTATGCTCTGCCATGGGAGGGCATATGAATATTATTTACATTATAAGTATTAATTACATTATAAACATTAAAAATTAGCGTAGAATTACTAATTACCTACATATATGACTATATTAGGCATCTGGCATATAATACATTGTCGCCATCTTTATAAAACATCACTGAGGTATTCATCGACACTGTAATAAACCTCGTTTGTTAGAAGACCCTTTATTTTCTTTTTAAATGTGTGTATATTTTGTATTTCTTTTACAGACTGTGGGAGTTTGTTATATATTCTAATAGCCATGACAAATATACTTTTATTAAAATAGGCTGACTTGTGGCACTCCATTTTGAGCATCATATGGTGACGCCTGCTTTTGACATTTTGAAAAAGATGCATATTACTTTTGACAAAAACCAAGGTTTCGTATATGTAAATAGACGGCATCGTAAGAATGTTGAGACTCTTGAAGTAGGGTTTACAACTGTCAGTTTGGACCAGCTTGCACATAGCCCTCAAACATTTCTTCTGCGCTTTAAAAATAGTCTCTCTACCCGTCGCATTTCCCCAGAAGATTATACCGTAGCGCACGGAAGACTCTACAAAACCATGATACGAGACAAGTACAGCATCAGTGTTCACAATTTTTGTAAGCATGTGTAACGCATACGCATATTGATTTAGCTTCTTTTGCAAGTGTTCGATGTGTGTCTTCCACGACATGTTGGAATCAATATGGAGACCTAAGAATTTTGTTGTCTCTGTACATTCAATTTGCTCATTCAAGTATTTAATATTCAATGCGTATTGCTGTCCGTGCCCTAGCCTATATTTCATTAGTTTAGTTTTTCCCAGATTAATTAAAAGATTGTTTTTTGTTAGCCATTCAATTATATGTGTTAAATTATTATTAATGTCATTTTCATATATGTCTAAGTTAATTAAATTATTACCGATAAATGTCACTGTGCTGTCGTCAGCAAATAAAACTATCGGATGATTTATAGCTTTTAGGATGTCATTTATATATAAAATAAACAGTAAAGGTCCTAATACGGATCCCTGTGGAACACCATACTTAATTTCCTTTACGTCAGAAGAATACACTTGATCTGTTTTTGTGTTAGGGCAGATTTTGTTTATTTGTGTCAATTGTGACCGGTTACTCAAGTATGATTCTAGTAGACTAAGAACATTCCCTCTTATTCCGTAACTATTTAATTTTTGAGCTAAGATTTTGTGATCGACATAGTCAAATGCTTTTGTGAGGTCCATAAATATCGATGACACTCTTTTGCCGTTATCTAGGTTTTTCATTATCGTGGTTAAAAAATCGAAAACAGCCATATTAATGTTCTTATTTCTTCTAAATCCCTTCTGTTCATCCGCAAGTATATTATTAAGTTCTAAATATCTGTATAATTTTTCATATATTGCTTTTTCAATTATTTTGGAAAATATTGGGATAAGAGCCACTGGTCTGTAACAATTAATATGTTCCTTGTTATCTTTTTTGAAGAGTGGTCTGACGATAGAAGTTTTCAAACGATCTGGAAAAATACCATGTTCGATGCAGATATTTATTATGTAGCATAACATCGGGCAGATAATATCAGCAACATATTTTATAACTTTTGTCAAAACTTCATCGTTTCCTGTACTGTTAGTGTTCTTCAACGATAGTGTTAGTCGATAAACGTCAGCTGGAGTTGACGGTGACATAAACATAGATTTATAAGAATTATTTAATTGAATTGATTGATTATATGTCAAAGCTGGATTATTATTATTAGTATTATTAGCAGTAATGTCACAAAGAGGTTTAACTTGGTCAATAAAATTATTATTAAAAGCTTGGGCTATTTCTGTGGGGTTTGTAAACAAATTTCCATTGACTTTTATGCAATTAATACTCTCTTTGGGTATGTGATTCTTTGTGTTGTTTATAATTTTCCAAACCGCTTGGCTTTTGTTTGACGATGTTTTGATGTAGTAGTCATTTTGCGCCTTTTGTGTCGAAACTATCACTCTCTTCAGGCGTTTGGAGTACTGCTTAAAAAGTTGTTTGTTGGTAGAGCTTGGATTTAATCTCGTTTTATGCCTTTTGATATCCATTTTGTTTTCTTAGTTATTATATTCACTTTGATTCTATTTAAAGGGAAACATAGTGAGTACAGAAGCGTGAAAGCATCATGGAAACAATTAAATGCTTCATTGGGTTTAGTGCTGTCGTATACATCACTAAAAGTAAGCTGACCTAGGTAGTTTCGAAATTTTTGCATGTTTACCTCGCTTACATCACGTCGCATGATAAAATAGTGTGTCAGCGAGAAAAACTTTTTTACGGGTAACGCAATTATTTGCGCTGTGTGGTCAGATAGTCCTAACTCCACAATTTCACCCTTGCAACCATGCACGTTATGTAAGAAATTGTCGAGACATGTGCGACTGCTTAGGCGAGTTGGTTCATTAAATAAACTCTTTAAGTTATAGTTACTTAGTAAATCCACAAATTTTCTTTTTGCAACGGTGTTACTAAGCATGTCGATATTGAAATCACCACCTATAACGACCTTTTTATTTTTATAGCAAACTAATTGCAGTATTTCTTCTAATTTGGTGAAAAATGATTCTAATTTTTCACTCTTATTTGTTTGGGGTGGTACTCTATACATACACATAACAATAATTTTATGTTCGATAAGCTCAATTGCACAGCATTCGATTAAGTTTGGGATATTAATATTTTTAATTTCATTGATGACTTTGTATTTATGATTTCTTCTAACAAGGATGCACGACCCTCCATTTCTATTTTTTCTTGCGTATTGAGAAGCTAAAGTAAAGTTTGGTATACACAATTGAGATTCGTCAGTTTTTACCATGTTGTGTTCAGTAATGCATATAACGTCTATTTGTTTATTGTTTTTATGAAGGTCATCCAAGTGAACAGAGAGTAAATCCACTTTATTAATTAATCCGTTGATGTTTTGATGCAGGATGTGTATTTTATTGTGATATACGAAAAAAATCATTGTTGTCGTCATTGAGATTAATGTCAGTTTTGTTATTGGTACCACTATTTATTACTACGTCATTGTTTGTATTGCTATTTAAATTTTTATTGATATTTTTTATTTCAGGTTCCAGTTCAATGTGTTTTGTGTCGTTATTAGTTTGAGTGGACATATTTATCATTACCTTGGCTGTTTCTTTGTGTTTTTTCTGTAAGTTAATGTGTTCTGTATATTGGTTCATCTTTATTGTATAGTCAATTTGCAATAGTTTTCTTAAGAGAGATCTACTCAATTGTTTTGTGAAATGCATTCTATCTGGAATAAACCTACTATAATTCAACTCCAGATATGAAACATTCTGGAACTGGTTGCAGATCAGCTTCAATTCATAGTTAAGTTTATATTCTCTAAGGTTTTTGTTATGGGGAATTTCACACACAATTACGTTAGCCTTTTCAATTGAGTGCAACCAAATTGCTGCATGAGTTTTAAATTCAAAAGGATTGACCTCATTCATTCCTCCTAATATAATAACAAAGTCTTTGTTGCTTAATGCAGAAATTTCATTTTTCTCCACGTATGTAAGGTCGCGTACTTTTGCACCAGATTTCCAAAAGCATGTAACCAAATGTTGAGAGCCCAGTAATATTTGCAGCGCTTTTTGAAGTCCGCGAGCTTGTTGGTCACCAATGATAATGACTTTCTTTTTTATATCTTTACATGTTTTCTTTATTTCTGTGTCGATTTTTGCCTCCTGTGTGTGTATTATAGTCTCTTGAGATACTCGTGTCTGATTTTCATGTCCAATGTTAGTGATTTCTTCTTGTCTCTTAGCGTCACGGCTTTCGTCCTTATCTATGTTGAGCTGCTTGTCAGGGTGATGACCTTCCATATTTTCTCGTCCCTTAGGGTCACTGCTATCATCCTTGTCAATGTTGAGCTGCTTGTCAGGTTCTTCAGCTTCCGTATTTTTCTGTGTTTTTTCTTTATTCTGTTTGTTCAAATTTGCAGGTCCATCTTTAACACTGTTGTTGACTTGAGTGCAAAACTGTAGCCTTTCATTTTTTTCTGTAAGCGCCTTCCTTGGCTTTTTCCTACGACGTGCTGAGATCGGTGTTGATGGAGTGTCGGAGAACTTGAAGACTTTATATGTTTCTATCAGTTTTTGTGATTTTTCTAGGTCACATTTTAGTTTTTGGTTTTCTAGGCTTAAGTTTTCTATTTCAGTCTCTGCGCTTTTTAGGTAATTTTTTAATTTTCCGATTTCTTCATTTAACATAATATCTTGGCTACACGTAAAGGATGTTTGGGGTAAACTCATGTTACCATCTTCAAATAGGGATGACTTAGACAGGTCGCTCACTGAGTTACTTCTATATTTGTTTCGGAAGGTGACATTGTCTCTATCTTGATTCATCTTGCAGGAAATCTTTGGTTTCCGTATGTTTTTATTTTTGTTTCACGATTAAAAACGTGATAAAAAATTAAAAATTAAAAGTAAGTGTCTATCTTCGCCGTGTGGTAGTTAAAAAACAAAAAATTGATGGTCGCCGTTTGGTATCGAACTCGGGTCTCATGCGTAATAGGCGGGTGTCTCTCGCCGCAAGCTATCACTTCAATTTACTTGACTTGCGAAATATGTGAATGCTAGCGATCCAGTGACCTTTCTTAGACGTGTGAAGGTTTTTATTTTTGTTTCACGATTAAAAACGTGATAAAAAAATTAAAAATTAAAAGTAAGTGTCTTTCTTCGCCGTGTGGTAGTTAAAAAACAAAAAGTTGATGGGCGCCGTGTGGGATCGAACCCGGATCTCATGCGTAATCGGCGGGTGTCTCTCGCCGCAAGCTATCACTTCAATTTACTTGACTTGCGAAATATGTGAATGCTAGCGATCCAGTGAACTTTCTTAGACGTGTGAAGGTGATTAATCGTCGGTGACCGTTAGCGGACTTTGCACTTATGTAACACATTCACCACAACAAAGGAATGTAGATTGTAAGAAGCAACAATATGTTCTATTTATTACCAGTAGATTTAACAATGGCACTGGTCACTTTGGTCACTGTAATGTTTTGTGCAGGATTAATGCTGTCAGAGTCTTCACATATACATAGGTTTTGCTTGATTTTATTGTTACTTTGCACTCACTCGATTTTATTGTTACTTTTTATAATGCTCTCATTAAAAAAAAAAATTCATAATGGCTGTGTCTGAATCAGTTAGTAATGTTATTGTTAGGATTTTCGTTAATCCTATCGCCTTGTTACTTTTTGCGATTTGGGTGTGTTTAACTTTTGCTGAATATTTTTCGACGAGGCATCCTACTGACTACATTATTCAAAAATTGAAATTCATTCAGGATACTAGAAAAGTAGATACAGGTATATTGGTAAAATTTTGTGAATTAGTTAAAAATAATACTCATGTCTCTACTATTTTGTCGCTAAATTTAATAACAGTTATATTGAAACCTAGTTATGTCACTATTTTCTTAGAATTGATATTTTCCGTGTATTTGGCTGTTCATAAGGACTTTGATTTTTATTTTTATTTGTGGGTATCAGTTATTTTGTTTCTCTATTTCTCTATACGCGGTGGTAATAATCAGTTTATGATAGTTGTAATTGGTGTACTCGGTTTGTATATAAAGTATATAGCTGCATTTGAAGAACCTCTCAATAATGGCAGTAATAAAGTTACTACTCCTAAACCTAATGTTCATAATCCTGGTGGTAGGGTACGATGGAAATTACGAAAATGAATTATTCAGTAGTGGAAGAAACTGGTATCCTTTGAACTACCACGATGGATCTGAACATTTGTTTTGGAAATTGCAGTCATCTAAGTATCACGATCTGACTGTTGTAGATAGTAGTAATAGATATCTTCTCGGGAGTGGTATATCTCACTTAAATATGTTAACTGGAATTCAATACAATTTTGAAATTAAAATACCAAGAACTTTGCCTGATAATGTGTTAGGATGCTCGTATGTCATGTCTTACCCATATGGTAGTGATCGTAAGGGTCGTATTCTAGAACGAATCTCAAGATCAATCTCAAGCTGAAATCACGTAAATCCGACTCAAATTTGGGTTCCACTCTCAAGCGTCTCCTTTATTCTGAAACCTTACTCAAGAGTGCATCGCATGTGAATCGAGTCTTGAGACATTCACAGAGTAAAAAACTACTTTAGGCCTGTTTTCATTTACAAATTTTATTGACATTTCCTAATTATTCCGTTTTACGCGGTACAAGACATTATAACACAACATTCATGTCTAATCTTGTAAAATGAAACGCATAAGTCAATCAAAGCAACAAATGTCATACCGTAGCGTAGCGTAGGTACTCAATAAAACGTTCATTGCAGTTTGTGCTAACTTTGTATGTTTGTGCATTAATTTCATAACATAGTTACTTAACTTTGATTCTCCTTTTAAAACGCCGACATCAATATGCCTGGGCCGGGGAAAAAGAAAAATTTCACCAATCAGGAAAAAAACATGTTTTTAGAATTGCTCAAGAGATACAAAAATATAATAGAAAATAAGGACACTGACGGTACCACTATTTCTATGAAGAAGACAGCTTAGGAGCGTTTAACTCGTGAATTCAATAGTTCTGCTATTGTTGTGGAATTGGTAAGTACTTATTTAGCAATTTATATGGCCATCCTTTTAATATAATTACTTACTTTTAATCAAATCAGATATGTGTTGATACACTTCATGGAGATTAAATAACAATAATTTCAATCCATCTCATCATAGGAAGAAGAGAGATCAGACTAGATTGCTGTTGGTTTCTAGATATGAACTATATCTTACCTTTTCAGGCTTCAGCTGACCAACTCCGCCGGCTGTGGCAAAATCTTAAGCAGAGACAGCGCACCAACCTGGCTAAGGAGAGGCAGCATATTCTAAACCAATCCTTGATTACCTCTATATTCCCATCATCTTGGAAGGCGTCTATTGTCCGTCCGACCCCAAAAATAAGTAACCCCAAAATAATATCTGATCTACGACCTATAAGTATACTACCGTACCTCTCTAAAATTCTCGAAAAACTTGTGTACTTTCAAGTAATTTCATTTGCGGAAACACACGGCCTTCTTCCAAAGTTTCAATCAGGTTTCAGAAAGAATCGTAGTACAATGACGGCTCTTCTTGATGTTGTTGACAACGTATTAGCATCCCAAGACTCTGGGAATGCCACGTTTCTCGTCCTACTTGACTACTCAAGAGCATTTGACTCCATCAATGTGGATTTAATTCTATCCAAGCTAAGCTACTATGGATTTGAAGTAAATACGATTAAGTGGTTTGAAACTTACCTCAAAGACCGCAACCAACAAGTAGTCTTAACAAATAGTGACGGAACCAAAAATCACTCTCAAAAAGTCACCACCTGTAGAGGTGTTCCTCAAGGGTCCATATTTGGTCCTCTGTTATTTATTCTGTACTGCGCTGATATCACAAGCTGCATTCACCATTGCAAATATCATCTATATGCCGATGATTTACAGCTTTATATTGAAGTGAACAAAGAATCGCTTCCTGATGCTATGCGGAGGATAAATGCGGATTTAGAACGTATAACAACTTGGTCCTCCAGATATCTTCTCGGGAGTGGTATATCTCACTTAAATATGTTAACTGGAATTCAATACAATTTTGAAATTAAAATACCAAGAACTTTGCCTGATAATGTGATAGGATGCTCGTATGTCATGTCTTACCCATATGGTAGTGATCGTAAGGGTCGTATTCTAGAACGAATCTCAAGATCAATCTCAAGCTGAAATCACGTAAATCCGACTCAAATTTGGGTTCCACTCTCAAGCGTCTCCTTTATTCTGAAACCTTACTCAAGAGTGCATCGCATGTGAATCGAGTCTTGAGACATTCACAGAGTAAAAAACTACTTTAGGCCTGTTTTCATTTACAAATTTTATTGACATTTCCTAATTATTCCGTTTTACGCGGTACAAGACATTATAACACAACATTCATGTCTAATCTTGTAAAATGAAACGCATAAGTCAATCAAAGCAACAAATGTCATACCGTAGCGTAGCGTAGGTACTCAATAAAACGTTCATTTCAGTTTGTGCTAACTTTGTATGTTTGTGCATTAATTTCATAACATAGTTACTTAACTTTGATTCTCCTTTTAAAACGCCGACATCAATATGCCTGGGCCGGGGAAAAAGAAAAATTTCACCAATCAGGAAAAAAACATGTTTTTAGAATTGCTCAAGAGATACAAAAATATAATAGAAAATAAGGACACTGACGGTACCACTATTTCTATGAAGAAGACAGCTTAGGAGCGTTTAACTCGTGAATGCAATAGTTCTGCTATTGTTGTGGAATTGGTAAGTACTTATTTAGCAATTTATATGGCCATCCTTTTAATATAATTACTTACTTTTAATCAAATCAGATATGTGTTGATACACTTCATGGAGATTAAATAACAATAATTTCAATCCATCTCATCATAGGAAGAAGAGAGATCAGACTAGATTGCTGTTGGTTTCTAGATATGAACTATATCTTACCTTTTCAGGCTTCAGCTGACCAACTCCGCCGGCTGTGGCAAAATCTTAAGCAGAGACAGCGCACCAACCTGGCTAAGGAGAGGCCTGTCTGTAATGGCCACAGGTGGTGGAGGTCCCTGCCCTGATGCTGAAATTGATCCCGACATTACAGAAATCACGAGTGCACTCCTCATAGAAATACCCAGTACTATTGACTCGGACAGCCATGTCCTTAATAGGAGTTTTACATCAACTGAGCCTGAAATGTTCAGTAATATGCAGCTACTTACAAACACAGAACCATTTGCTCCACCTCCGTCTCCACCTCCAGCTGTTGTAATCACAGATAATTATCAGCCTGAAAACCCACTTTTATCATCCAATGAGAAAAAACTAAGAGTGCAGATATTAAAAAAGGAATTTATAACAAGAGAATGCAGAGCAAATGAAATCCATAGCATAGAAATTAAAATTTTAGAAGAAAAATACAGAATGGCTAAGGCTCAAGCTGACTTAGCTGAAAAAGAACTCACCAAAACATAAGGACTTAAGTCTGAAAGGTATTTTTATAAGGGATGGTCCCAAGTTGTTTTTTAAATGATAATAGTGGTATTTTTTTAGTTAAAGCAGATATTTTAATTTTATAGTTTTTGCATAGTCTGATTTACTGTTGATTTTGAATAGAAAGATATAGCCATGGGATAGCATATAAGAACTCTCAGACAAGACTAAAGTCATGTCCAATGCTCATATTAATTGGTGCAGAAACATGGACACCGGATGTATGTAAAGTGGCGGCCTAGCTTCATCTGTACCAATGATTAAACCTAGCTGATATAATAATATATGTACTAATACTTGACTCAGATAGAAGCGAATTAATATATAAATTTAGTTTGTAATCATTGTGATAGTGTTTTTAAATAACATTGATTGGGTTTCACTCAAATGTTATTGTTAATGTTTGTTTATTATAAGTTTAATTATTTTGTTGATTAGTTCATAATGTCATTTTATTGTAAGTAAAATTTTGTAACATACAAGCAAAATGCCATAACCTTTCTTAACTGACCAACTAGTGCTTGAACCAAAATGATCTATTACCCATAGCCACTTTTGTTTGTTGTATTTTGTTCAATTCACTTTATAATTTTGGCTTTATAGACACCGACTGAATAGGTTAGTTTAACTAGTTACACAAGGTATATACTTATACAAGGTATATTATTTGATCAATAAAAGAAGCAAGTACCATAAAATATAAAGTTTTTGTTATTTAAACAAATCTATTTACAATCGCATTTCTAAATGCAAAACCATCTGCAGAACCTTCTCGGGTGACAATATTTATGTCATCATTATGTATTTCTTCATCCCCATCTTCTGGTATAGGGTCTTGAGCAGTTAATGAAACGTTGTGCAGTACTGCACAGGCAACTATTATGTTGGCAACTGTTTCAATTTTGTTGCCCAAACCCCTACTCAGACATGGGAATCTTCTCTTCCACATCCCGAATGCCCTTTCAACAACATTTCGGGTCTTTATGTGAGCCCTGTTGTACCTCTCCTCTGAAGGCTGTGTAGGATTTAGAATAGGGGTCAGTAGGTAGGGTAAGGAAGGGTATCCATTGTCTCCAATGAGTACACCAGTATGTTGCCCATCTCTGTATTTCAGGTTTATAGATGACAGTTGCAATATTCTGCTATCATGTGTACTACCAGCCCATCTTGCCACTATGTCTATGAATTGTCCTCTGGGTCCAACCACGGCCTGTCACAAACAAAACATAACTGTCATGTAATCAAACTTTATTATTAGAAGAACATACACAGTAGTAACTCAGGTAATGTATTAAGCATTAACAATAAGTTTGTGGAGTCACTTCCACCACTTCTTCGATTGTTGACAGAGCCTCTATGTTGTAAGTAGGTAGCATTAAAACATTAATAGAATTAACCTTGACGGTGGAATAATTAAGACGATTTTAATGAATATTCAATTGTTATATATTGGTTCCTCCACCATACAAGGGATAATTATTATAAGAGACATTGTCCTTAGGACAGAACTTAATGAAGGACATATCCAGCTAAGGGGTTTACACATAAAGGATCTGAGATAAGTGATGGTCCCATTTAAATAATTTCTTACTTACTTGAGTATTAACAGAGAAGAATGACTTCCTATTCCTGAAAGCTTCATGATTGGCTACCCCAGGAGTGTGAATAATTTTGATGTGGGTACAGTCAATTGCACCTTCTACTTCTGGCAGGCCTGGTCTTTGGCCTATTTGGCCAAGCCTATAAAACTCAAGCCTGTGTGCGACAATATCCTCAGGATACTTGATGTATCTGTCACACAACAGTGCCAGCAATCTAGACACTGTCGACACAATTCTGGATACTGATGGTTGTGATATGTGGAGTAAATCTCCACATACGATCTGTAATAATGAACATGTATTAAATGATAAAATTATCAGTTAAAATCCCCACTGACAATATTGGATATTTCCCTAATTATACAATGTCATATTAGGTACCTACCTGGAAAGATCCTGTAGCATAAAATCTTAAGCAGACAAGAATCTGAACAGCTGGAGCAATAGGCTGGCCTCTGTCACTGTTTTTCCTTATGCCTTCGGCAACCAATGGCAAAATTATATCTCTCACGATGTTCTGCGAGAAACGATATCGTTTTTTAAAGTCCATCTCGCTAAGATCATAAGGATCTTGCGCATCCCTCAATATCCTTCTCGGAACAGCAATATGAAGATACTCGTTGTTTCGAAAAATATGTTCATAATGATCAACTTCACGAAATGGTTCCATTTTGCCGTCCTAGCTGATAGCTGGTCAGAGTGTCGATAAGGGGGCGGAAGAACCAATATCCACTGGTTTGGTTTGTTTATTTTATGTACTCGTATCACTCTCAAGCGTGGTCGAGATACCGCTCAAGCACAACAAACAACAATCTCAAGTCTCAAGAGAGGATCTCAACAAAAGTTTGACATCTGTAGTTGTCGTGCAAAAAAGTTTTTTTTTTTATTTGAATCTTGTTCAAGAATTAATAAAACCTCTACTCACATCTGAGGTCACTCAGATGAATTATGATTTTTGATATGAGTCTCAAGCACCGATTCGACCCGGGTCGTATTCTAGAACGAATCTTAAATCTGAGATCTACTCAAGAGTAGTCTTAAGAGTACGCGCTTATTCTGAATCGGTGCTTGAGACTCATATCAAAAATCATAATTCATCTGAGTGACCTCAGATGTGAGTAGAGGTTTTATTAATTCTTGAACAAGATTCAAATAAAAAAAAAAACTTTTTTGCACGACAACTACAGATGTCAAACTTTTGTTGAGATCCTATCTTGAGACTTGAGATTGTTGTTTGTTGTGCTTGAGCGGTATCTCGACCACGCTTGAGAGTGATACGAGTGCATAAAATAAACAAACCAAACCAGTGGATATTGGTTCTTCCGCCCCCTTATCGACACTCTGACCAGCTATCAGCTAGGACGGCAAAATGGAACCATTTCGTGAAGTTGATCATTATGAACATATTTTTCGAAACAACGAGTATCTTCATATTGCTGTTCCGAGAAGGATATTGAGGGATGCGCAAGATCCTTATGATCTTAGCGAGATGGACTTTAAAAAACGATATCGTTTCTCGCAGAACATCGTGAGAGATATAATTTTGCCATTGGTTGCCGAAGGCATAAGGAAAAACAGTGACAGAGGCCAGCCTATTGCTCCAGCTGTTCAGATTCTTGTCTGCTTAAGATTTTATGCTACAGGATCTTTCCAGGTAGGTACCTAATATGACATTGTATAATTAGGGAAATATCCAATATTGTCAGTGGGGATTTTAACTGATAATTTTATCATTTAATACATGTTCATTATTACAGATCGTATGTGGAGATTTACTCCACATATCACAACCATCAGTATCCAGAATTGTGTCCACAGTGTCTAGATTGCTGGCACTGTTGTGTGACAGATACATCAAGTATCCTGAGGATATTGTCGCACACAGGCTTGAGTTTTATAGGCTTGGCCAAATAGGCCAAAGACCAGGCCTGCCAGAAGTAGAAGGTGCAATTGACTGTACCCACATCAAAATTATTCACACTCCTGGGGTAGCCAATCATGAAGCTTTCAGGAATAGGAAGTCATTCTTCTCTGTTAATACTCAAGTAAGTAAGAAATTATTTAAATGGGACCATCACTTATCTCAGATCCTTTATGTGTAAACCCTTTAGCTGGATATGTCCTTCATTAAGTTCTGTCCTAAGGACAATGTCTCTTATAATAATTATCCCTTGTATGGTGGAGGAACCAATATATAACAATTGAATATTCATTAAAATCGTCTTAATTATTCCACCGTCAAGGTTAATTCTATTAATGTTTTAATGCTACCTACTTACAACATAGAGGCTCTGTCAACAATCGAAGAAGTGGTGGAAGTGACTCCACAAACTTATTGTTAATGCTTAATACATTACCTGAGTTACTACTGTGTATGTTCTTCTAATAATAAAGTTTGATTACATGACAGTTTTGTTTTGTTTGTGACAGGCCGTGGTTGGACCCAGAGGACAATTCATAGACATAGTGGCAAGATGGGCTGGTAGTACACATGATAGCAGAATATTGCAACTGTCATCTATAAACCTGAAATACAGAGATGGGCAACATACTGGTGTACTCATTGGAGACAATGGATACCCTTCCTTACCCTACCTACTGACCCCTATTCTAAATCCTACACAGCCTTCAGAGGAGAGGTACAATAGGGCTCACATAAAGACCCGAAATGTTGTTGAAAGGGCATTCGGGATGTGGAAGAGAAGATTCCCATGTCTGAGTAGGGGTTTGGGCAACAAAATTGAAACAGTTGCCAACATAATAGTTGCCTGTGCAGTACTGCACAACGTTTCATTAACTGCTCAAGACCCTATACCAGAAGATGGGGATGAAGAAATACATAATGATGACATAAATATTGTCACCCGAGAAGGTTCTGCAGATGGTTTTGCATTTAGAAATGCGATTGTAAATAGATTTGTTTAAATAACAAAAACTTTATATTTTATGTTACTTGCTTCTTTTATTGATCAAATAACATAACTTGTATAAGTATATACCTTGTGTAACTAGTTAAACTAACCTATTCAGTCGGTGTCTATAAAGCCAAAATTATAAAGTGAATTGAACAAAATACAACAAACAAAAGTGGCTATGGGTAATAGATCATTTTGGTTCAAGCACTAGTTGGTCAGTTAAGAAAGGTTATGGCATTTTGGCTGTATGTTACAAAATTTTACTCACAATAAAATGACATTATGAACTAATCAACAAAATAATTAAACTTATAATAAACAAACATTAACAATAACATTTGAGTGAAACCCAATCAATGTTATTTAAAAACACTATCACAATGATTACAAACTAAATTTATATATTAATTCGCTTCTATCTCAGTCAAGTATTAGTACATATATTATTATATCAGCTAGGTATAATCATTGGTACAGATGAAGCTAGGCCGCCACTTTACATACATCCGGTGTCCATGTTTCTGCACCAATTAATATGAGCATTGGACATGACTTTAGTCTTGTCTAAGAGTTCTTATATGCTATCCCATGGCTATATCTTTCTATTCAAAATCAACAGTAAATCAGACTATGCAAAAACTATAAAATTAAAATATCTGCTTTAACTAAAAAAATACCACTATTATCATTTAAAAAACAACTTGGGACCATCCCTTATAAAAATACCTTTCAGACTTAAGTCCTTATGTTTTGGTGAGTTCTTTTTCAGCTAAGTCAGCTTGAGCCTTAGCCATTATGTATTTTTCTTCTAAAATTTTAATTTCTATACTATGGATTTCATTTGCTCTGCATTCTCTTGTTATAAATTCCTTTTTTAATATCTGCACTCTTAGTTTTTTCTCATTGGATGATAAAAGTGGGTTTTCAGGCTGATAATTATCTGTGATTACAACAGCTGGAGGTGGAGATGGAGGTGGAGCAAATGGTTCTGTGTTTGTAAGTGGCTGCATATTACTGAACATTTCAGGCTCAGTTGATGTAAAACACCTATTAAGGACATGGCTGTCCGAGTCAATAGTACTGGGTATTTCTATGAGGAGTGCACTCGTGATTTCTGTAATGTCGGGATCAATTTCAGCATCAGGGCAGGGACCTCCACCACCTGTGGCCATTACAGACAGGCCTCTCCTTAGCCAGGTTGGTGCGCTGTCTCTGCTTAAGATTTTGCCACAGCCGGCGGAGTTGGTCAGCTGAAGCCTGAAAAGGTAAGATATAGTTCATATCTAGAAACCAACAGCAATCTAGTCTGATCTCTCTTCTTCCTATGATGAGATGGATTGAAATTATTGTTATTTAATCTCCATGAAGTGTATCAACACATATCTGATTTGATTAAAAGTAAGTAATTATATTAAAAGGATGGCCATATAAATTGCTAAATAAGTACTTACCAATTCCACAACAATAGCAGAACTATTGAATTCACGAGCTAAACGCTCCTAAGCTGTCTTCTTCATAGAAATAGTGGTACCATCAGTGTCCTTATTTTCTATTATATTTTTGTATCTCTTGAGCAATTCTAAAAACATGTTTTTTTCCTGATTGGTGAAATTTTTCTTTTTCCCCGGCCCAGGCATATTGATGTCGGCGTTTTAAAAGGAGAATCAAAGTTAAGTAACTATGTTATGAAATTAATGCACAAACATACAAAGTTAGCACAAACTGAAATGAACGTTTTATTGAGTACCTACGCTACGCTACGGTATGACATTTGTTGCTTTGATTGACTTATGCGTTTCATTTTACTAGATTAGACATGAATGTTGTGTTATAATGTCTTGTACCGCGTAAAACGGAATAATTAGGAAATGTCAATAAAATTTGTAAATGAAAACAGGCCTAAAGTAGTTTTTTACTCTGTGAATGTCTCAAGACTCGATTCACATGCGAGGCACTCTTGAGTAAGGTTTCAGAATAAAGGAGACGCTTGAGAGTGGAACCCAAATTTGAGTCGGATTTACGTGATTTCAGCTTGAGATTGATCTTGAGATTCGTTCTAGAATACGACCCTAAGTGTATAAGCAAACCACCGTGTTATGTGACGGGAAAACATATGTTGCAGTTCGGTTGGTTTCAATAATCACTAGTTTTGTGTGTGGGTCATAGAAGAGTCCTGAACGCCAAAAGAGATAGGGATTATCGTACTTCATTTATAACTTTGTTTAGATTCAATAAAAATATGTTCGATTTTCTGTTACCGGTAACTAATGAACGTGTTAATTATCATTCAAAATTTATGTCTAATAGATTTTTTGTAAATATCGGAAATGATACAAATGTTAACCTTACCGATATACATATGTCAGTTGCGATGCTGACTTCAGTTATAGAAGAAAGAACTATAGTTGACGGTAGAAACGTGTATAAATATTTTTTAGTGCCTTCTGCTCTGGATTATAGCTTACAATATATGAATGATTTATATGATTCTATAAATTCATCTTCCTTCTTTAAAGTTTCAAGTTCAGTTCAGTTCAGTTCAGTTCAGTTTATTTATTTATAATTGTCAATTACGAGTAACGATCAAGTAACGATGATAAAGTTTGCATAGGTTTTAATTACCCTGTTCCTTTAGTGAAGATTTTAAATTCAACACCGTTTAAGACTTCTTTTCACTCTTTAACTTCACTTTTTGTGCCCGTTAAAAATTTAGTTGGTCTCATTACGTTTGATTACATGGATGAAATTGGTGAGAGATATAAGCTGCGTCATGTTTCTTGTTCTTCTAATTTAAATACCAAATATGCATTTGCTAGATTTGGAGTAGAGAGTTCAAAATTTATAGCTCCAATAAACCATTGTTACAAACGATGGTTTTTATCAAATGTTAGTTATTATTGTGAAGATTTGTACGAAGATACGAATAAACCATCTTGTCCTTATCTCTATGGAGATCTGCCTGTTGATTCTTTGGATAATGATCTGTATGAGGATTTGCGATGCTATGTACCTGAACAACATACGCATGCTTGGTTGGAAACCGTTCAGGATTTTACTATTAAAGCTTTTAATTATATTGTAAATGAAGTCATAAATATATTTATTGAAGGGTTCATGCGAGTATTCCCATTTGTTTTGAATTACATTAAAAGGTTTGTACATGAAATTATGATGACAGATTTTCTAAACCTAATATTTAAGTTCGATTCGAAATATATTGTATCGGAATATATATTTTTATATATGTATTTCACGAAATCTTTGAATTCAAAATTAAATTCTCTGATGATAGTTATTATTTTAATTATTATAATTGGTATAAATAGAAATCTAAACATATCTATATTTGGTTTATTCGTGAATTTGATTAAAATACTGTTTTAGAAGTTAAGAATTTGTATTTGTTTTAATTTTTAAAATGGATATTTATTTTGATATACTTATGGGATTGGATTTGCATGTTTTGAATTCAAGGAATTTAGCTATTTCACTTTTAAATAGGATAATTTTATATGGTCACAAAGCTAAAATATACTTTGAACTTTTACAGTGCGTTAAGAATTATCCCGCTGATTATGATAAATTTTATAAGCTGTTAAATCTGAAGTATGACAATTAATTAATTAATAGTATATGAATTAGAGTTTAAGGAGAGAATTGTATATATATATCAATGCTATTTTAATTATATTTTTTTAATAAATGTTTTAATTATATATGTTTTATATAAATATAAGTATATAGCACATTACGATTTTGAATTTATTATACTGAAATGTATTAATAAGTATATTTTATTTAGAATGTATAATCATGAAATACCCGAATTTGATCACATTTGGGTAGACTTTAGGAAATTCTATAGAATACTTAATGAAATTAAATTATTGGAATTTTTTGTGAAAAAAATAGAGATAAAATTCGGCAATTGTTAACTGAAGAAATTAAATATATAGTTGATATTAATGTGAGATTTCCTGATAAGAAGTATGTAGATCTGAGTAATGGCATGTTGGCTGATACATATATGTTGCTTATGAGTATTTTAGACAACAATAGTCGTGTGATATCTGAAAATTTTCACGAAGCTCTCGATTAATCTATGAATGATTCTAAGGTTGCTTGGTATCACGCTATTACTGATATGATTAATGTTTTGAATAGATCTAGAAATAATGACAATATTTTGGGTATATATGATAGAGCTTCTTTTGAAATTCATCACAATTTAATATGGTTAAATCCTATGAAGCAGGAAATACCTCAACCCAAAACGGTTACCAAATAGATTCTGAATGTTATAGTGTTAGGTAGTAGTTAAGTTAGTCAATAAATTTTTGAATTCGATAAATCATGTCACTGTTTAGTACATTATCGGGTGCTGTTAGCCTGGATTTGACTGATTCTGAAAGGAAGAAGTCAATGCATCATTTCGTGGGTTTCTTCTCTCAACCATTTTTGAATCATTCTGTTTTACCGGATCAATTAAAAGCTGTATTTTCGGATGACGTAGTTCATTTATCAAATCAGGAAGCTCTCTCCATGCTTCTCCAAAGTGTTTTTGTAATAGATTGGTTACATCCTGTAATTTTGCGGGTTTGACATTAAAACTTCCTTCTGTTCTGTCAGGTTCAATATGCCGGATACTCTTGCCTCGCTTGGTAATTGGTTGAGGGTTGCAAATGTCATTTCTGTAAGAAACCTCGCCTCGGACCAAAATTTTCTGATGAGAATCTTTTTGTATTATAATCCTCTTCGCCTTACTGATTTGAAAATGTAATGCTTGGGTGCCTTTCATAGAGTTGTTGCACGCAGATTTCCAATCAAAAATTGGCACTTCGGTTACTAAACGACGAATCATAGCTCTAGTCGCCATGATATCAATATAGGTCTGAGGATTAGCTATGGTCTCTAATCTTTTTATTCGTTTTTCTGTGAAAGCAAATACTCGATCTGGGGGTATATAACTGTGTCCTGTGACGGGATATACAATCTCTACTTGCTCGATGTTGCTGTTGGTATTGTGAAGCCACTTAGCGACCATCCCAATCATTATTGAATTTTTATTTTGGCCGCCACATCCGTCGCACACTAGCTGGATCTGCCTTTTATTAGTAAGATTTACTTTGTTTAAGCATTCATATACACATGATGCTATTTCGTTCGATCCTTTTGCTGCCTGGTCTTCTGTCCACACATAGGAATAGACATTATCTTGTGTCAAACTTACATGGGAGGTTCCCTCCACTATTGTGAAATTGTATAAATACAACTGTCTCGAATAATAAGCCAATTGGTCGGCAACCTTTGGAAGTGGTAGGTTTTTCTGGCAGTCAAATGATAATATCATTAATTCGGGGTCATCTTCTTTCAACTTGTCGAAAAAGCACTTTGCTCGCAGTTTGTGTACCCTGTACTGGGTGCGTAGTATTTGCTTTTTAGATTCATTTTGCTCAATTTTTAAGTTTTCCAGCAGCATTATGCAATCCGAGCAAACATCTTGACGCGGAGATCCGAATCCTATATTGAAGCTTGTATTAAATACTTTTCGGAAAAAGCTTTTGGTGACGGAATATCCAGGCAATGTTGATCGTCATACATTTTGTACATTTTCGTAATATTCAAACTTGGATCAAGATATAATCTTTGCTTTATTTTTCCTCTGCAATAGTGAGATTCTAGGGGCCGGAATTCCTTGATATAACCCTGTACTGCTTCTTTCTTGGAACGGAAAGCGTGGTATTTTCGATCTCCTCCACGTTTTTCTGATGGGCCTTCTCCTGTATCTATGAAGTGTTTTGTAACTCCCTTTAGACGTCCTTGTTTGACTAACAATATACCACTAAAGGCACTAAGGCAGACACGAACACTTTGTTTGGTCGTTTTTTTAGTCACAAAATACATAACGGAAAAATCTCTTCCATTTCGTGAACTCTTCCTTGGGCGTTTACGTTGAACGGGGGTTACTTCAATGTTACGCAGCGTGACCACATTAAAATTAGACAATCTACTTTTGCGGCTTTCGAAAACTACCAAAATCTACCAGGGCCTTGATCAAAATCTGTCACAAATGTACCTTCTTATCCTAACATGATAGGAAAATAAAATAGAGATGAAATAAAACTAAATGGCATTATTATTCGTCTTTATCTTTAATATATTTAATATCTTTGTACAAAATTTTGTCTGTCATGCATTTTAACATTTTTGAATCAGGTACAAAATCTGTGCATGGTGTGACGCCTTGTCTGGCATGCAGAATCGCTGCTACATTTTTATTTATAAACCTATTTCGATCTTTGGTTTTGATTCTATTAATTTCTGAAAATATTCTCTCACATTTAACATTTGAAACTGGCAGAATGAGCATGTCTTTGGCAAATTTAGATATATTTTTGTACTTTAACAATTTACTTATTTCCTCCCAGAACTGTTCAACATTTATTGCAGGAGCAGATGCACTACTGGAGGAAGACATGAGGTTTATCACTTGGTCATCAAATTTCATTTCTCTGAATTCGTCATCTATAGATTGAATTAAGTTTTCTGGCACTAAGTTAGGGAATCTTGACACAACTCCGGCAAGACTCTTAAATTCTGTATAGACAGCTGTTTGTGGATTTAAAAATGTTAAATCTTCAAAAATTTTATCAGTGGGTAACCTAGCTTTCAATTGGGAGCACAGATCAATTAAGAAAGTTTGACACCTAGTGAAAAAGTCATGAATTTGTTGCTGTGTCATTTTGTCTTTATGAGATTGTAGATGTTTTCCAACATTTACTCCTAAGTATAAATTGTTTATGGGTAAAAAATGCATGGTAGCATTTGGGTCAATATGTTGGATGTCCGTCCCTCGTACATAAACACTTTTCATATAACAGCTTAGTAAAGCTGAAAACATACCTTTGATGTCATTATACAGCCTGTGTACAACTGGGTAGTCACCTTGAAATATAGTATTAAACTTGTTTGCAAGAGGCAGAATATAATCAAGAAAATAAAAATATAGCTTGAGGTATTCATCGTTGAAGCAATTGTACAAAAATTCTGATGAAATGTTATGCCTCATGTCTTCCAAGAACTGACCTTGGAAATATAATTTAAGGGGATTCCACTGCTCCAAGATTCGATTTACGCATGCAGATAGAGAGAGCCAACGGATGTCATAATGCCTTAATATTCTATGGTGTTCTGTTTCTGTGAAATCCTGAAACTCAGAAAACTCTCTCTGCCTTTTGCTACTTTGTGAAAAATAATTATAAACATCTCTCACTAATTGTTCCAATGATCGGGGAAGTAATTTACATGCGTGGCTGATAGCCAGTGCTACTGAATGACAAACACATTTTACATACAAACAGTGTGGGTTTAACTCTTTCATTTTTGCGACTATCCCTGCATGTTCCCCAAACATAACATTAGTAGTGTCTGCTGCAAAGCCTATCATATATTTCCAATCAAGGCCTTTATCTACTAGGGCACAGTTCAGTGCATCAAACAAATGTTGAGCTGTTTCTCCCTGAATGTCTACCAAACATAAAAACATTGTTTTGACTGTGTGCTTAGAGGAGGAGTAAAATTTGATGGCAATGGCAAGCATTTTAGTTGTACTAACGTCCGTACTTTCATCAATTATGATCGAAAATGCTTTGGACTCCGTTACTAATTCTTCCCGTAATTTTTCCTCGAAATTGGCACCTAGCACATTGTAAGCCACAGCAGCGGCTTTAGTTCGTTTACACGCAAATTTTTGCGCAATTTCAGAATCATGAAAAGCTTTACTTATTATTTCACTAATGTGATCCATAGTCCGGAAAGGTATGTTGTGTTCGACCAGAGCTGCAACAATCATTATTTCGGCTTTCTTGACCTCTTCTGCGATCGAAGTATTCTTGAAATGTTGGGAAATCTGAAAATGTTAATATTCTAATAAGGAACAAGAACATGGACTCAATCGCGCGACAGTAGGTACCTACCTACCTACCTACCTATTACTAAACCACACATAGACCTAGCATACTTTTGACGCATCGCGATTTTGAACCTCACGCCATGGTAATAAAATTCAAAACCTATAACGGAAAATAGCGTCTATTGACGCTCGTGTTCGTTGAGGGGTTAATTACAAGTTGCGCGGGGAAGGAATACATTTTAGTAGGTCAGGTAGGTACCTGCAGAATTTAACATGATTTCTCTCTTCCGTAAATAGGGAGGTGTACATACCTGAGGTGTCCCAGAAAATCCTTTGAAGTTTTTATGGTGTTTAGCCGAAGCTTCATGTTCCTTGAGAGAAGCTATCCTAGGAAGAATCTTGCAATTGCAGGCTTTACAAAAGGCGTTGTCTCCTTCCGAAGATTTTGTTACCCATTTCGAAAATAAAGGGTTTTGCTCCCACTCCGCTCGATACTGCCTTTCGTATTTCCGCTTCATGGCGATAAATTTAATAACAGGACGAAAGAAAACAAAGACGTAACTTTTTGCTCAAGTGATCTGACTGCGACTGCGACTTGTGCTGTGTACAAACAACCAGCAACGCGCGCGCGCCTTCCCTCCATCACTCAAGCCACCTGTTCACTCACACCCACCTGTCATACATATATTTGTTTCTTTCTCGCATATTCATAACTCCAATTTTTGTGAAAGAGGGCGCTGACAGTCTGCAGGTAGATAATACTACGAATGCAAACGGGATTCCCCGGGATACTTGATAAGTTATTAATCTGTGGTACACTAAATATAGGGTTGCCATAGTACTTGATCCAAAATCTACCAAATCTACTAGCGGAAAATTTAAAAATCTGTAAATACTACCAAATACTACCAAAATAATTTTCACTACCAAAACAAAGTCCAAATCGAGTCAAATCTACCAAAAAAGTAGAAATCTACCACATGTGGTCACGCTGATGTTACGTAGGATAAAATTGTCTTGATCTATCTTATCACTTGAACTGTAGAATTTGTGAAAAAAATTAAAAACGTCATTTGAATTTAGATCTGCACACTTATAAACACTTTTTTGTCATGCCGACACTTTGTTTTTTTTGGTAAGGCTTTCGCTGAGTACCTGAAAGGTAGATTATACTTTGTTAACTTTTTATAAAATGTATCACGAATCCGAAAAATCATTTATGTATCAAATCAAAACAATATTCCAGATGACTAGTTCAAATACTGGCATGTATGAAAAAGTCACTCTTGGTGTAGGTATGAACATCCTCAATCCAAAGAGATTAACTTTAGCATTAAAAACCCCCGCATAAAACCAGTCTACCAGATTCATCATCAGGTGAAATTAAAAGGTCTCATCACAACGACACCAATGAGCCTAAACTCGATGGATTTACTAGTAAGCATCCCAGGATTCCAGCTCCTACCTTCGAGCTTCGCACTCCATCATCAGATCAGCTCAATGGTACCATATTCCTAAAGGTCTTGTCACAACGAACCTAATGAGCCCAAATTCAATAATCATCATAGGGTTACCACTCCCACCTTCGAAGTCCAGCTCGGTGGTACCATGACAACATGCTCCAAGAAATCTACTTTTGAATAACAAAAACAACATTCAAATAAGTTCACCCGTTTACGCTCCTCCTGCTGAGAGACGGACACACAGACAGACACACAGACAGAGTGACTCACGCATTTAACTCATTACACCCCTTTTTCCTTCGTTGGGCGGGGGTTAAAAATATGTTTTTATATTCAAACTCAAATAACTCAGAATCGTTATAGTTTTAGATATTTTGACAAATAATAATATGTAAGTAATAATTTTTGTTTGTAATATATTTTCTTTAGCTGTAGGTACATACTACACCAAAAAGTGACTTTTTCGATTTCCATAAATAGGTATTACAGCCTCCCTAGTCCGTTGGCCAAAACGTGAAGATCCTGAATGTGGCCCTGCTTTCAATGTCACTGTCGCAGAGGCTTCCGACCAACGGCTCAGTTTAATACGTATTTATTGCAGTAAACTTACAGATCTTGCTGTTTCTTCATTTTGTTTTCGATTCTCTTTAATATACTCTTCTTTTTGGCCAGTTCTGGCGGCACAACACTTATTTTATCCTCCATTATTCAGCTAAAATTGCGAGAACTCGACACAAACACGGACGGCTTCAAACGGGAATGGCGGCCATGACACTGCATGTACTCTTCTCTGATTGGTCAGAGTGGACTTAAGCAAGTTTGAATTGCAATGATAATGTGACTTAGGCGGTTTTGAAAAAACATCACACATTTAGACCCTTATTTCTATGGGAAACAAGAGACTTAGGCACATTTGATAAAAACAAGTTTCTCAAATGTGTGTAAGCAATTAATATTGACCATAAACATTAAAAATCACTAGAGTGGACTTAAGTGGTTTTGAAATGTATCGACACAAGTAAACTATGCATCAAACCAGACAGGAGTTCCCGGCGCGCTGAGATGGCGCGCGAAAGCAGCTCACCCGATCAGCCGGCTGATGGTCAGGTACAGCCGCGCGTTGCTAAGCCAACAAGCGCGAGCGCAGCCCCTGGAAATGTCTGCCCGATACGAAATGAGTGATACGTAATAGCAAATAGTTTTAAGCAAGTTCACGTCGCGAACCCGAATCTTCCAAATTACGCGTAACATAAAGATAGATATATAAACAACAGTAAAATATAAATCACAGCAAGTACAAACAAGATTAGGCACACGTCACCGGATTGTAATAAATACTTGACAAAGTGGGCTTAGGCCTATTCCTCTGTCAACCACGAGAGCTTGTTAAACCTAATAAACTTTATCATTCTAGAGCTGAATCAGATCAATAAATATGATTACAAACGGCAAAAAAATGCGTCTTGCATCTCTTAAAATAAATTTAAAAGCGTTGATCAATTTATTAACTATAATTATTGAATTATACTCAGTGATCTGGATTCGAACCAGATTAATTATAATTCTCCTTGGTCTAATGGGCCTCACGCTTGCCTCTCAAATAAAAGATGCAGGTTTGACTCCGATGTACGACATACTAGCCACTTAATGATAAATTGACTAACTAAGTATAACTACTGGATGATAATCAGTTCTCTGGAATCGAATCAGATTAATTATAAAGAGCTCCGTGGTCGAATGGGTCCCACGCTTGCCTCTCACACAGAAGTTGCAGGTTCGACTCCCGACCATGTACCAATGCGACAATCAATCCATTTTAAGTACTTTATACGGACGTTCTAACGGTGATGGAAAACATCGCGAGGAAACCTTTACTACTCCATAGCTGCGGCGATGGGCTCATTGTCAGCCAAGGCGGAGCATGAAATAACCGGCTCAAAGTGGGCACAGTCGTACCCCTACCACCCTGCATGGGAAAAAGCGTGACGCTATGTAATTATAATTCTCCACATCTCTGAAATGTAACAAAATAAAATAGACTTACCACTTTGTGCTATCCTTCACTCGACAGCCGACGCCTACCACGTGTACCTTTACTCACCACTCGGCGAAGCCCCCTGACGCCGCAGTCTCGCCTCTCGCGCCCGTCACCAGAAAAACTCCCGCACTTCCTGTTATTCCGCTTGATGAAGTCCTCCTCGCTGTCGACTGCCGTGTTCCGTGTCTAAACCCGGTCTCCCTACTCTATCAAATTCCCGGCTTTTCGGCGTAGGCGCATCCTACCTACTCTACTACCTACCCTTCCAGTCTCGACCAATCACATCGCCAAATCTCTTTCAAGACTACGCCCCTATGTCATCTCATTGGCCCATGTACTCATGGTGCTATCAGGATTATTATTTTAACAAGCATAATAGTTAGCCTATTTAGTTCTTTCCATGCCTAGATCCACCCCAAGAAATAGAACGATGCTGACGATACTGATACATGAAACTTTTCGCCACCGCCTATAAGATGTTGTTAATATTAGGTTTTCGCTATATACTTTATTTGGTTCTTTACGTCACACACTTGCCCTAAGTGGGTGATAAAATAATTAGCAACCAAGATTAAATATATCAGGATCTCATTTTAGTATGTTACCTAAAAACAATGATTCAGTGAATGATTATGCCTAATCTAACCTATCAGAGCTCAATTAATTTCAACGACCCGAATGGCCGAGTCGGCAGTGCCACACCCACGAAGCCAAGGGTCCCAGGCTCGAGTCTCAGTGGGGGCAAACATTTGTCTGACGAAAACGGATGCTTGCACCTCAGTGACGGCCGTTTATCTATCTCAGTATAATATTTATAAGTATGTGTATCGCCGTCTAGTAACCAAGATACAGGGAATCCTAGTTTGGGCCAGATCAATGTGTGCAAATAGTGCCCAATGTATTATTATTATTATTAATTAATTTCAAAGATGTCATACGGCATTCATTCAGTGGGGTGCCAATAATGGCATCGATCCCTGGCTTTATTTAGACAACAACGTCTTTTTGCCAGAGGCAATTATAAGGAGAGCGACGTCTTCGGGAGTAAAGTAAAAGGCTTGAGATGCGCGCAAATACTAGACTAGACTAATTTTGTTTAATTTTCCACGCCTACCGAACGGCGTGGAATCCGAAGGGGGTGGGCCTTTGCCAGCACGTGAGAGAAAAGTGAGTTGAATGATTACTGACCTTGTCGTCGCAGACTGGTAGATCGAAAGCTCGATTCGAGACAGGAATGCGGGAGAGGAGACAGTTTTGGGATAGGAGAGGAATCGAAACCTTGCCGTCGCTGCCGACGCTGTCGCCGGCGTGCTGCCTGCCGTCACGTGGAGTCGCCGCTACCGATACGACGATGTCCAATCAACAAGGATCACTTGACCGCTGGCCTTAGTGGCCACCAGCACAGGGTTGAGCACCTGTACCCGGATGTCAACATCCCGGGTTACTCTTGGGATGCTGAACAGCTTCCCCAGCTGCGCATCAACCAACCGCCGTTTGTGTTGGTAGCGGTCAAACAATATGACCCGGGCAATCTCATAATTGCCCGCCGTAACCGTTAGGTGACCGACCAACTCCTTCGGTTCACCCCGCAGTGCCATCAATAGTTATGCCAACTTGTAGGCGTTGTCCAGGTCGTCCCGACCGTGGACCAGGCTATCGAATAAATTGATGAATGCCGGCCACTCATCAATTGACCCACCGAAGGCCGGAATCTCCAGGTGTGGCAGCCGTCCAACAACACCCTTAGGGGGCGGGTCTCCGCTACCCTCCCCGCGGTCATCCCGACGCGACCGCTTAATTTTTTCGGCGCGACGCTCGATGTCGCCCAAGCACTCCATCGCTTGGTCAGCATCCGCGCAGAGCTGCTTCACTGCGGCCACCGAAGCCTCATCCGTAAGCCCGAGGGCCTCAGCCTCCGCGGCCAGCCGACACACCTTCCCGACGCGTGTCATTGCGTCCTCCACACGCTTGAGCAGGACATCGTCCATGTCAGGTCGCTCCACATACTTGTGAGTATGGGCGAGCCATCTCATCTCCTCACGGACGCCATACCGCAGTACCGTCAAGGGTGAAGGTGCCATGGTTACCAATTCAATTGTTTCTGGTCCTATGCTTCACTACCGAACTAAGCACAGCCAGAGACCAGCACTTTCCCGTCAGCGCTGGGCACAGAAATTAAAACTAAGTTGTAAAAACCAAGGCAACCACTAAACAATTAAATCCTAAACAATATTTAATATGGTCGCCCTGTGGACATACACCTTATAATGTACACTCTAAATCAATTAGAGAATGCCACCATAAAACACAATACAAAAATAACCCACAAAACTTGATTATGAAAACAATACAAAATAATAAGTGGCTTCTAGCAGTGGCCCCTCCGATATGAACCACACTTCCTTTGAGGTCAGCAAAATCAGCTTAATACCCCTTAAATAGCCCGACCCTGCTGTGTAAACCGAAATAACACTGCAGTACTGTAGAACCCGACGTTCTACCGCAAGTAATACAATCTAGTTACTTCGCAGAATGACTGTTCAATCTTTTATGCGCACAAACAGTAGTTGCCGACTACAAATTTATTATTGACTAAATTGACACTTATACTTTCACTAACCGAAATGAACTTTAATTGTGGTACCGACCACAGACTCATTGCCAAACAGATTGCCGGCCAATCTGAGATATTCTTTTCTCCCAACTACCATGTGGCAACAACCCTACAACCTTCCGTGAATCGGTGATTTCCCACTAGGAAAACCGCGCCTGCTACCAAATTGTTTAATTTTCCACGCCTACCGAACGGCGTGGAATCCGAAGGGGGTGGGCCTTTGCCAGCACGTGAGAGAAAAGTGAGTTGAATGATTACTGACCTTGTCGTCGCAGACTGGTAGATCGAAAGCTCGATTCGAGACAGGAATGCGGGAGAGGAGACAGTTTTGGGATAGGAGAGGAATCGAAACCTTGCCGTCGCTGCCGACGCTGTCGCCGGCGTGCTGCCTGCCGTCACGTGGAGTCGCCGCTACCGATACGACGATGTCCAATCAACAAGGATCACTTGACCGCTGACGCGAATCTACTTATTTCCCGACGATGTAGATGATTAACACTCCGACCAGGCCGACGACTGTATTTAGTAAATGGTACACCGAAATACAATCAATGGCCCGACGCCATGAGCAGACATGTTGTTTTCTCCCGACGAGAAAAGAGTAAAGATAACCTCCAATTTTTTCCTCTCGTTGGTACGAGTGACAGCTGCGGTCCGTTTCCGCTTAGTGATGTCCCGATTACTCGCGGTCGATCCGCGCAACAAAAAACCGGTGCGTTCCGAAGCACAAATATTAAACAAATTTATTATAGGAAATCCTTGCTTATATACTAGGTTGGTATATGTTATTAATGACGTGCATAAGACAAAGTGCGTGATGAATATAAATATACCTTATCTGTGACGGTCGTCAACTTATCTTAACATTACGTGAAAATATGACTAACATAGTCGACCGGCACAGATACTCCCCCCTTTAGGGAAAAAAATAAATTAATGTACTTATAACAATCGAAAAAAAAATCTAAGTTAGATACTATAACAAACTTATCAACTGCAATAATTACTAGTAGTATTTTAATAAACATAAAACCAGATCTTATTTGTGCATACTTTAACTTAATCTATTTTTATATATAAGGAAAGTCACTGTTAAACAAAACTAGACAGTAATAGCGAATACTTCAACTTAATCTAAAGTTAATCTTACACGAATTAGAAAATAAAGGAACTACGGTTATGTGAATTCTGCATAAGTTTAAAGAATTACTTAATATTTACCTACAGGCAAGTCTTGTGTCTGGCCGCACACTACATAAAATAAACTAAAAACTGGAAAACAGAAAAACACTAGGAAAATGGGGCTTCGCGGTTAGTAAACTAACCTAACCTATAACCTGGAAAAGATCCGCAGGAGAGTCGTCTGATGCTGCAGCCGCCCATGTTTTTCAGGAATCGATGAGTCAATTTACATCGCACGTCGTTGAAGTTGTAATCACTGTTTGTTTATAATTGCGACCGTACTTGCACAAGGATGATTGTGCTGAATCAGCGTCAGCATTAAATCTGTAACCTTGGCTGTAGGCAGTCAATGATCTCGTACGTCATATGAACGTGCGTGCTCTTCACTCTTGAGTGAATATTAAGTTGACGATTGATGAAATTTGTGTGCCTAAAAACCTTGGGATTTGGCAACATAGGGCACATCTTGTACACCAATCGTTTATATATATATATCTCTTCAGTGATTTGATTATTCTTCGTGCGATGTTCTTCCTGGATGATTTCAATATTCGTTGAATTAGGTATATCGATGATGTTTCAATACTCTTCTGGGGGCTGGAACAGCTTCCTATGTCTTGAACTTGAAAAAAACTGCTTGCTGTGAATGAATTTGCCGACGCGTTCGTTTCTGCTGGTGCGAGCTCCATTTTGATAAATCAGCAGTCGGCTAACTATCGGTTCATTATTCTTGCGGTATCTTGAGTTCGATGCGGGAAATCTTCAGTTGAAATTATTTGGCTTCTGGTCCGTTTTCAAATCTGGTCCGGTCATGGTTTGCTTGATGTCGTCTTGGTTTGGGTGGGGTCTTGATTATGGAGTTCTGCAGCGTGGTTTGAAATAGGTATGCAGAAGTCGGGGCTCGGCGATCTTGAACAAAGTGCTTCTTGCTTGCACTTCTAAGGTGGCAGCACACGGAGTTTTCTTCGCGGCTGGGTCCATGCTGCTATTACCGAAGGTTGCTGATGTTCAAAAGTCGTGTCACTACTTTTCCAGAGGCAATTATGAGGAGAGCGACATCTTCGGGAGTAAAGTAAAAGGCTTGAGATGCGCGCAAATACTAGACTAGACTAATTTATTATAGGAAATCCTAGCTTATATACTAGGTTGGTATATGTTATTAATGACGTGCATAAGACAAAGTGCGTGATGAATATAAATATACCTTATCTGTGACGGTCGTCAACTTATCTTAACATTACGTGAAAATATAACTAACATAGTCGACCGGCACAGTCTTAAAATAATAAAACATCCGCGCCGTACTCGCCTTTTTACACCATCATCATTGAATTATTGCAGGACAGAGTATTGTAAAAAATAACCAATTACAAGTTATGACTTGCTTACCCAGAACTTCGTATTTCTTGCCATGATGCAAGTAATTGGCCAGAAGATAAACGACCTTTATTTTATTATCTCGAATGATCATAAGAGTGACCTTGTGATAGACTAAATTACTAACTTCCTAACGAGCCATACATAGAACTGAGTTTTGGCTAAATAGTTCTGGTCAATGTTTCTTTGAGGTCTAAAAAAAATTAATAGTGCACATTTGTTTACAGTCAGCTTTTATGACTTTATTACTTAAGTTATTCCCAAAACTCCAACAAACCGATATGAACTACCTTTCTTGATTTTATGATAATTTTGTATGATTTAATTAAACAGTGCATGTTGGGATCGTTACACAATCAATAGAAATATTTACAACATTCCAATAACTTGTTGTTAAATCGGGTACAGATGCTGGTGGGCACTCTATAGGGTTTTGACTTAAATGCTTCTACGTGCTGCATTTTGTCTCCCGGTCTGTACTCTCATTACAAAATCATACTCCTGCATAGCACTCCACCTTCAGCCACCCTCGGAATGATGTCCTTTATCTCTAAAGTAGCTCTGAGAGCATTTCAACCAGTCACGATTGTGAAATGGAGTCCCCATAAATATTCGCTATGATATCGGTAGCCAGGTGGCTACCGAGATCAATATAACAGTTTATAATTTTTCCATTCACATGAGCCTCTTTGTAATATTTACTGTCACTTTATTTTTTGTCATTAATCAGTCATAAAGCTTTATTTTCGTGTTGATTGGTTTCATCCTTTCCACGCGGACAGTTTGCACGAAGATGACCCAACCTTAAACACATTTCACACTTCCTCAAAGATAGTTTACCCTTAAAGCTTGGATAACCTTCCTCACCACATAGCATTTAATGTTTTGTCTTATCGATTTTGACTTAATGATTTGTTCAGGAGCAGTAGCTTCATTGGATTTTTCTTGTCGTTTGAATGTCTTGTCTTTTCTCAACAACACTAGTAGTTTTCTGGTTCCCTAAACTGTACTGCTTCTGCTCCTGTTCGAACCTACCTATCTTCTATCCCAAACAAAACGCGCTCTACTGTTTACCGAAAATTTTACATCACATTCAGAAGAACAATCTTATCGTAGAAATATTCTTCAAGCGTTTCTCCGAACTTGGCTTTACAGTCCAACATTTCTTTTAATAATTGTCCGTAGTTCTAAACGCTTGGAAAAGCAGTTTTTAGTTTTTGCTGCCACTGTTCCCATGAAAATAATACGCTCGGTAGGCCTTGATACCATCTTTGAGCAATGCCACTTAACTTGGGGATTGTATAATGTATTATTTGACTTTCGGACCACTCATAAATTGTTGCGCACTCATTCACTTTTGAAAGCCACATTTCTAGAGTTTGACTACGTTTTGAGGGATCAAATTCGAGTACTAAATTTACAAGGACAGGATATTTGCTAGGCTGTGTTTTTGTATTGATGACATTAATGAAATTAATTCCCTCCTGACACAGGTATTTCTATACTTACTAGGAGGGTCCAGCCCCTGTATATTATTTGTAAATTTATTATGAATAAACAATTTGAATTTGAATTTGAATTTGAATTAATGAAATATTTAAGTAACTTGGTAACGCTATGGTTTCTCTGGTGATCATCGTCTCTCATCATGACAGCATGTATTGAGTGCACTGCCTTGGCGACTACGTGACATGAGTTTGCTGCGCAGGCGACTGCGCGACCTGTGCACGCTGCCCTGGCGGCTGTGTGATCGAAGCAGGCGGCTGTGCGACTGGGGGTTACGAGACTGGCGGCTGCATGAATGGGGGCTACGCGACTGCCGGCTTCGTGAACGGCGGCTGCGTGACTGGCGGCCTCTCGAATGGCGGCTGCGTGACTTTTGCAGCTGGTGGTTGCGCAACTGGCGGCTGCGCAATCGGTTCGCACTGCGTGGTTGTCAGTTGCGTGACTTGCGGCTGCGCAACCTTTGCACGCTGCGTGACTGGTGGCTGTCCGACTGGCGGCTGCGTGACCGGTGTGCGCTGCGTGACTGGCGGTTACGCAACCGACGACTGCGCGACCGATAACTCCTTTGTTGGGGCTCGCCTCGGTAAGCACATCTATGATGTGCGTTGCTCCGTAGTATTGGTGATTGTAGGCCGTCGTTTGACCTTACATTGGCCACCTTATGGTCTCACATGACTGCAAACAAAGGAAAAAAAAACGAAACAAAAAAGCAAGGAATCGAATCGTTGTATCAATATAAATCATGAGCGATGAGCTAGCTCAAGCAAGGAGCTCCTGTCAGTGGGGTGAAAAGCAAGAGATTCTCATTCCGGCACATCAGCATCTTCAACGGCCCGGCTTAATCAAGGAGCGGCCGTCATCAGAGAGCGGAGACTACAAGGCGCCCGTTCCAGCAACTCAATCAAGGAGCAGCCGACGAGGAGCGAAGATAGCAGGATTTTTGTTTCATATTATCTCGTCAGATCAAGTAAGAGATTTCCAATTTTAACTCTGATTAGCAAGCAACATGGCCGCGGAAACCATGAACCTTATCATCAAGCAGCAGGATAGAAGGAAGCAAGAATACCCTTCGCAGAAACAAAGTCGTAATCAAGGACATCAACCAAGACCAAAATATCAAAATCAAAAATACGATCAAGTTAACAAGCAAGCTTTTAGCAGCAGTCGAGTGCCTACAGTTTCGCAACATGGGAAGCAGCGCTCTCAATATAATCTAGAACAGTTCAAATGTCCACTTTGCAAAAATAATGAGCATGGAATTTATTTTTGCAAGAATTATTTAGAGATGACGCCGCAAAAGAAACGCAGTTTGGTACAAAAACTTAATTTATGCCATAATTGCCTTTATGACCATGGAGGTAAAGCATGTTTCTCTAGAAGCGATGCCAAACTTGCCGTGAGTTTCATAATAGCACTCTTTGTGAAGCATTCAAGCAAGCCAACAATTCGTCATTCGGCCCTACAAATTATCAATCACAGCCAGGGAAGAGTAACACGCATGTATCATTGCAACGAAAAGTTCCTGAAATCTTGTTGACCACAGCGATGTTACAAATTCGAGGATCGGACGGGAAATATCACATCATGCGGGCCCTTCTCGACCAGAGCTCACAAACATCCCTTATCACGGAAAATGCAGCTCAAGGCTTAGGCTTGCGACGTCAGAGATGCAAAGGGGTGATATCAGGAGTTGGAGTTAAAGAAAGCAGCTACAAGGGGATGATGAGCATATCATGATAAGCCATCTTTAATTCGTTCTTGTATATAATGAAAACTCTCATCAACAATCTGCCTAGTTTTACATTCACCAAGCCGGCGGTGTGGTCACATATCAACAACATCAGTTTAGCAGACCCGGAATTTCACATCAGTCGCCCGGTAGACATTTTATTCGGGGCGGAAGTATAGTCTCATATTATCATGGAAGGTATATGTCGAGCCGATCAAGGCCAACCCATAGCTCAGCAGACTCGCTTGGGGTGGATTTTATGCGGAAACGTCCAAACGTGTCAGTGTAACGTCGTCCTAAATAACATCGAGGACATTCAGAAATTCTGGAAAGTAGAAGACATCACGGAGTCATCAAGTTTATCAGCAAGTGATCAGCAATGCATCGACTTCTAGAAGTCTACCACCACACGTCAGGAGGATGGAAAATATGAAGTTCGGCTCCCCATAAAACCAAACTTTGAAGAGAAGCTAGGCTCATCAAAATCAAAAGCAATTGCCCAATTTCGGAGTCTCGAAAGCAAATTCGATCGAAATCAAAATATATAGCAAAAGATTATAAATTATTTATTTCGGAATACCTATCACTAGGACATATGAAGCCTGCAGTAGGTAGCGATAAATTGGATTATTACCTACCGCACCACATGTAACGCGAGCCGATTTGACGACTACAAAACTACGAGTTGTGTTTATTGCCAGTACGAAGACGTCATCGGGTCAAAGTTTGAATGATTTGATGGAGAGGGGCCCAAATTTGCAACAGGATTTGCAAGCACTGATTATCAAGTGGCGTCAGTACCAGTTTGCATACACCGCGGACATTGAGAAAATGTACCGTCAGATTTGGGTCAACGAGCAAGATCAAAAATATCAGAAAATCATTTGGAGAGAGTCCCCGTCAGCAAGCATACAGGAATATGCTCTCCCCACAGTAACTTATGGCACAAAAGCAGCACCATTTTTGAAACAGAGCAAACCAGAGTGTGTAGCAGCAAACGTTCTCGAGGAAAACTTCTATATGGATGACCTAATTCATGATCGCACGCGGTATCAGCGGCACTGGATCTCAAGGAGGAGTTGATGTCTCTACTTAAGTCCGCAGGATTCAATTTAAGGAAATGGAGCTCAAACACGAAAGAGCTCCTAAAAATGCTAGCTCCAATGAAAGCTTCGATTTCAAGCAGGCGGAATCAACGAAGACTTTGGGGTTATCTTGGAACCCCAAGGATGGCAGCGATGGAAACAACCCTGGACATGTAAAAGTATATTATTTAACAAATTTAAATATAAAATCACGGACGCGTCATTGCTCCGTGCCGTTCGATCTGGTAGTGGTGGTGGGGCGCGTCGTGGCTGACGCCGCGCTGGCGCCGATGCCCCGCCGCTCGCCCCGCGCCGCTCCCCGTTGTCGCCGTCAGGTTTCACGTGGTGTCCGCGTGAACAGGGTCCCCGCCTTGGAAGCCCTGGTTTCCAAGAGAGTGGTCGTTGCCGGTGTCACCCAGTGGCAGCAGGCAGACTCGGTTAACCGCCCTCTTAACTATGCCTTTGCCCTTTTGAAGTCTGCCACCCTGGTAATGCCATCCAGGCCTGGATGAAGTTGACGCACGCGTCCCAAGCGCCATCACAGTGGTGGGACGTTAGCATCTTTGATGGCCACGAGGTCACCTTCTATGAGCTCATGCTTCTTGACCCGCCACTTGGTCCGCTGCTGCAGCTCGCTCAGGTATTCATCATGAAATCGTGCCCAGAAGTGTTGTATCATCTGTTCTATCTTTTGGTATCTGTTTGGACAGTTCGTTGTAATGGGTGGCTCTGGTAAGGCAGTTAGTGACCGCCCTATCAGGAATTGCCCTGGAGTCAGAGGAGACATTACAGAAGGATCTGACGTCAGAGGAGTCAACGGACGGGAGTTTAGGATTCCCTCGATTTGTGTGAATAGTGTTGTTAGCTCCTCGAACGTCAGATTTGAACTACCTACTACACGTTTCATAAGCGATTTGGCTGATTTTATTCCTGCCTCGAAAATACCTCTAAAATGAGGGGAGTATGCCGGACTAAAATGAAATTTTGTGCCCTTATCGTGGGCGGCCTCAATCATGGACCTTTGGCTTGCCCGCAACATTCTGCCCAACTCATTATTATTATACATATATTATATACCTTTAGTTCAGGTAACTCAACATCAATAATTTGAGTGTTTGGCCACTTAGATTCAGGTTTCATTAGAAACAATGGTCCGTTAAACCATGGCGAATTTTGCAACTGGCTGGGGCTGCTGCCGCGAGATGCAATGTCCGCTGGATTCATGGCCGTGGGGACATGATTCCACGAAGATTTGTCAGTCAACTCATGTATTTCGTTCACTCCATTGTATACAAATTGTTTAAGATTGTTTTGGTTTGTATTTTTTACCCAACCCAAGACTATAGTGGAATCGCTCCAGAAATATTTTCTGTCGAATTTACACGTGAGTGACTGACACACCTTCACACTCAGTTGAGCTCCAAGCAGCGCAGCGGCCAGCTCTAACCTGGGAATCGTGCATTTTTTTATGGGGGCTACTCTGGCCTTTGCGCAGAGCAGCTTAACCGAAACATTTCCTACCATGTCTACACAACGTATATAAATACAAGTAGCGTATGCGAGTTGGGACGCATCCACAAAACAATGCAGATGTGTAGATGCAGGTGCATCCTGCATGACAAAGCGTGGAATATTCAATGCTTTGATTTCGTTTAAATTTGATAGAAAGTCATTCCACTCCTTGTCTATGTCAGAATGCAACGGGTCATCCCAGCCGAGTCTAAAAAGCCAAAGTTTCTGCAACAACATTTTGGGTACTATTGTAAAGGCGCTGAGCAAGCCAAGTGGGTCGAATATCTTGCATGTTGTTGTGAGAATGTTCCGCTTTGTGAATACGGGGTCTATCTGAAAGTCGACAAGAAAATTTAAGCTATCTTGCGAAGGACTCCAATTCAACCTTAGGACAGACGACTGATTTTGCAAGTTTGAATATTGATCATTTATCAGGTGATCCGGTGATCAGGTCATCACAATAAAAGTCGTTTTTTATGACATTTGCCACTTTTGCGTCTACGCACTCCTTTGACAACTGAACTATACATCTCGTGGCCAGGTATGGGGCGGAAGCCGTACCATACGTAATAGTGTTAAGCTGCAATGTTCTCAAAGGCTGAGACTCATCGTCCCTCCACAATATTAATTGTAGGTGACGTTGAGACTCTTCCAGAGAAATCTGGCGGTATATTTTAGCTATGTCACCGGTTAAAACATATTTATGCTGCCGAAATCTCAAAAGAAATGACAATAAGTTAACTGAAATAGATAGGCCACTAAATGGCATATTGTTGCCACACCACGCAGTGCTTCGCGAGAAGAGCGAAACTACAAAGCTGAGAGCTGTCTTCAACGCCTCGGCGCGCACGACGTCAGGCAAGTCATTAACTGACAATAAGTCATTTTGCACCACTGGGCCAACATACTGAATGTCATTTAATGACTTGCCTGACGTCGTGCGCGCCGAGGCGTTGAAGGCAGCTCTCAGCTTTGTAGTTTCGCTCTTCTCACGGAGCACTGCGTGGTGTGGCAAGAATATGCCATTAAGTGGCCTATCTATTTCAGTTAAGTGGCCCAGTGTTGCATATTCTTGAATAAATTCACAATACATCTTCTTTAAGATAGGCAGCTTTCGAAAGCGCCGTTCTAAATTGAAAAAACATCTCTTAGCTAGAGTAAATGAGTCTCCCAAGACTTCTGGTGACTCTCTCAATGGCATTGATACTTGAAAACGGCCGGATTCTAACCAAACCGTACTTTTGTTAAACAAATCGTCACATACTTGCTCATCAGTTGAACAAATCTTATCGGGTGTGTTAAATGTTTCTAATTCCCAAAATTTGGAAAGCGAATCCTTGATTTCCTGGCTAAAATTACACAATATTTTGCCCCTTGGCAAAATAGGTGTGGCCGGGCTCGCTGGTCCCGATACCAACCAACCAAATTTAGAGTAAATTAGCGTGGGCGCATTTTCGCCTAAAGGTATTTGACGACCACCCTTAACAATACTCTACATTATGTCAGACCCGATTAAGATATCGATTTTATCACTTTTATAGAATTGAGGGTCCGCTAATGGTGTATTATTGAGTAAGTTCAATTTATCAGGATTCACCTCCGCACTGGGTAAGTTTTCAGCAATGCTTGGAATAATCATACAATTCACACTAGTGGTGAATGAACTAATTCTTGATTTAATATTTAATGTGCAACTATCTGACACTGGAGATTTCAGATTGTTGAGTCCGCTAACTTGCTTTACTTGTGATCTATTACTTTTAATGTTAAGTTTCCTTTTCAGGTTTTCAGTCACGAAGCTACTTTGACTCCCACAGTCCAACAGAACGCGTGCAAGGTAAGTATTATTATGATCATCAATCATCAATCGCTGACGCTGCACGATGCAGCTGTCGCGGTGACTGCTGCGCTCTTAGCAACATCACGTGCCGCGCCGCACGGTAGTCGTGCCCGGGCCGCGCCCACCTGGAATGTGCGATGCGTAGGCTCAAGCAAAGCACTAAGGATGCAAGCGAGTGCAGGGCTAAGCGAAGGATACTATGTAATGATATTATCTTGAACGCACAAGCTTGCGTCATAAAACTGGGACAGCTGTTGCTATGCGCACAGAAAACAGAAATATGCACAAATATGCTTAAATTAAAAGTGCGATATGAACACGAAATGTTGCAAATGAAGAGAAGAGAAAGCATTAAAAATATTCTACAATAATGTGCCCTTTGTTTGGGCCGTTAATTGTTACGTTGCAATATTGACCACAAGTAACTACCTAAGTAATAGTATAACTAACTAAGTAAATAACGCCTAAACTGCGCCGTAAATGTCTGGCGGAGGCAATAATGAACTCGACGAGTCGACCACTATTTTACGTCTAACTGCAATAACTAATACCTAACTAACTTGTATGTACCACTTAACACATTTCGGTACACCTACTTTTTAGACTACTTTATTCCTAACGAATGTTGCACAAACAACTGGTTATTACTTATGAATACCACTTAATACCAAATGCTATCTTTTATTTAAGTTTGCAATCACGAGTAGGTAGATTTCCAAATATCTGTACTACCTATCACCGACTGAACTGATAATTACTTATATTTTGTATTCACTGTTTTAAATACAGGACAACGAAATTACTCGTATTACTGGTGCAAAGAAAGTGTCTTAGCTGTTTGTTTGCAATAACAATAACTTAAACGAAATATTTCCACTTTAACTTTCACGTACACTAAGATTACGTTAATAGTTTCACTATTTAAAATACCTATCCGCTAAACTCACGACACTATTCATAACGAATCTAAGGGGGTGCAAGGGAATAGAAAATTATAATGAACGGGCTTACTTCCTTTGCGAATGGTTTCCTGGAGCGATGGCTGTCCGAGAAACTTCGAGAAGATGTCCGCGTGACCTTGTAACGTTATCCGCCTTGCCCGGCGAGACGCTGTTGTAGTGCAGGCACTGGTTGGCTTCTTTGTTCTCTAGACTTCGCCGGCCATTTTTTGCAGACGGGGTCCTGTCGAGGTCGCCAACTTGTCCAGGAATGGGGATGAAGGATGGCAGCGATGGAAACAACCCTGGACATGTAAAAGTATATTATTTAACAAATGTAAATATAAAATCACGGACGCGTCGTTGCGCCGTGCCGTTCGATCTGGTAGTAGTGGTGGGGCGCGTCGTGGCTGGCGCCGCGCCGGCGCCGATGCCCCGCCGCTCGCCCCGCGCCGCTCCCCGTTGTCGCCGTCGGGTTTCACGTGGTGTCCGCGTGAACACCCAGCAAGATTATTTCACTTTTTTATCAAAAATTGACTCATCAACAGCAAAATATACCAAAAGGACTCTTCTGTCGGAAATATCGAAGTTATTCGACCCATTCGACCCGGCTATCACCGGTATAAACCAAACTCAAAATCCTGTTCCAATCTGTTTGGAAATCGGAGCTCCAGTGGGACGAAAAACTTCCGGAAGATAAAAGGTCAAAATAAAATCAGATATCCATAATATCGACAAGAAAAAACTTGTCAGATTGTTGGGCACAAAAGAGCAACATAAAATGGAATTACATGGATTCTGCGACGTATCTATCAAGGCTCATGCATGCGTTATTTATTGTAAAATCAAGAAAAACGGGGAGCAACAAGGTTCTATCGTGCTGGTAGTAGGGAAAGCAAGACTCGTCGCTGTGAGTAAAGAGGTGTCCTTACCAAGGCTAGAGCTTTTACAAACAAGACTAATGAAGAAAGTTACGCAGCATCTTTTTTTTTTTTTTTTTTTTTATTTTTTTTTTTCGAAAAACATACAGTTTTAGCTCCCGAAATAGTAAGTTAGAAAAATAGAATGCCTAAATTACTATTACGGTACACACCATTTAAAAGTTTTCACAAATTACATCTAAATTTACACCTGTTTACAAAACACTTATTATTATTGCCGTATTATACTTAACTTAAACAAAAACTACAATAAATGGTTTTCCAAGATAGCTAAGAGACGCCATCAAACCAAGTATTAGATAAAGAATTGCAGACTCTGTATACCGGTGAGTTGAAAAGGTCAAACTCAGGCAATTTAATAATATTGACAGTATTTGTGGATCTGATAAAAAAGGAATTTCGCCTGTAGTTGGTAGTACATTGGGGGACATTTAATAGTTTAAGGTGTCTACGAGAGCGCGAGGGTGTTATTATGCCTATCTTGGAGAGTAGTTCAGGAGAATCGATTTGAGACTGCGCTATTTTCATTAGCATTATTATGTCTGCACCTTGACGTCTTTTATTATTATTATTATTATTCTTTATTCTTTATTCTTTATTGCACAGAAATCTTAATAGTAAGGTAACAAAACATTTTATGAGCAAAGGCGAGCTTATCTCTAAAGAGAGATTTCTACCAGCAAACCTAGGCAGGACAGGAAAAATTGTGCAACAGGAGAGTCCTAGTGCGCAATAAAACTGTACACATCTAGTTGTTTACAACTAAAACATAATAAATGATATAATAAAAAAATGAATGAATGAAAATAAAATAAATGATATAGTAAATGATTTACACTAAATAAAATACAAAAGCAAAAAATAAAATATATATCAAACATATACTACTTATATATACATATATAAAAGTACCTATCACGAAAGAGAAAGGAAATGCTCTTTCAATCTTGTCTTAAAAGTGAAAATTGAGGGACTATCTCTAATAGCGCAGGGAAGTGCGTTCCACAGTCGGATCGCAGTTAACCTAAACGAGTGTTTGTAAGCGGCATTGTTATGCCGAGGAGCAGAAAGAAAAGACATCGTGTGGGATCTCCGGTTGCTATGCCTGGAGGAAATAAACTCGAAACGTTCTCGAAGATATGAGGGGTAGCGGGGATTTCGCAAAATGTTGAACAGATAGGAGAGAACGTGCATATCACGACGAAATCGGATCGGAAGCCACCCCAACTCCTTGCGATAATGTGAGATATGGTCATACTTGCGCAGCCCGAAGACAAACCGAATCCCGAGGTTTTGAAGTCGTTCGAGTTTGTTCAGTTGTTCTTCGTTCGCACCGATCCAGCAAACATCCGCATAGTCGATTAAAGGTAGTAGGAGGGACTGGGCAAGGGTAATTTTAGTCTGCTGCGGCAGGAAGTGCTGCAATCTCCGTAGGGAGTGAAATGACGCAAAGACTCGTCTGCTGACCTCACAAACATGGGGCGACCAGGACAACAATTTATCAAATACAACCCCAAGATTCTTGGCCTTCTCGCTGTATGAAATTATGTTACCATCATACACTATAGGGTCGACGGGCATTTTCTGAACTAGGTTATGAGAGTGACGAGTACCCAAAATCATGGCCTGCGATTTGCCCGGATTGACAAGCAGACCATATGAGGTAGCCCATTTCCAGATGTTATCGAGATCAGCGTTCAACGCCTCTACTGTCAGATTCACATCACACGGAGAGAAGTGCCGATATATTTGAAGGTCATCTGCGTACAGATGATAAGAAGAGGTAAGAACGTCAGAGATGGAGTTAATGAATACCGAGAAGAGAAGAGGAGAGGAGAAAGGATTCCTCCCTGCGGAACACCTGCGGAGAGATCACACCAGTCCGTTGAGATCTCCTCAGACTTAATGCGTTGCTGGCGATCTCTCAGGTAGGAGTCAAACCAGCGAGCAGAGTGCGAGGAGACATTAAGTGACTTTAAAATTTCAACTAGTATATCGAAATCGACCCAGTTGAAGGCGCTACTGAAATCAAGCAGTGTAAGGACCGTAAGCTGCTTTTGATCCATAGCTAATTGAATGTCGTCAGTGACTTTGAGCAGTGCTGTGGTAGTGCTGTGACCCGGCCTGAAACCTGATTGGTGGGGATTCAGTAACATTTTTGAGGAAAGGTAGGAGGAGAGTTGGGAGTGAACAATTGATTCCAGGACTTTGGAGAGGATAGGCAGAATAGAAATGGGACGGAAATCTTTAAAGGAGGCGGGATTGGACGTTTTGGGGAGGGGAATCACAAGTGCCAATTTCCACTGGCTGGGGTAGCAACATTGGTCAAGCGACACATTAATTATGTGGGTGATGAGAGGTAACAGAACATCAATGATAGTTGTTATCATCTGAGAACAGATCTTGTCCTCACCTATGGCCTTCGACGAGATTGCTAGTATTGCCCTCCTTACTGCGCCGATTCCGGCAGGGATAAAATTAAATGCTGAGTTGAGGGCTATTGCCTTGGACCGTAGGTTACGAAGGGTTGCATCCTTGACGAGGGGGTCCATCGCGACAGGGGGAGTTGCAAAGAAACTATTGAGACCCCGGAGATCGACATTTCCGGCTGCCAAGTCCCGAGACTTACCAACACCAAGGGTCTTCAGGAACTTCCAGACCTGTGCTGGAGTATAGCTCTCGATACATTCGTAGATATGACGGCGTTTAGAATCACGACACAGGCGATTGCAACGATTACGGAGGCGTTTGAAAATTAAAAGATTCTCTTCGGTCGGATCCCTCTTATATCTAGACTTGGCACGGTTTCTCTTAGCCATCAGACCCTTAATCGTGTCAGTAAGCCATGGTGCAGGGAGATGCTTAACTCTAACCCTCTTGACCGGGGCATGCTTATCAAACAAGCTCAGGACAATAGAGTTGAAGATCGGTACTTTGTCATCAATGGTCTCACTACCGTAGACAGGCGACCAGTCGACAGAAGAGGCGTCTGAATTAAGGGAGGTTATATCCATGCCCTTGAAGCTACGAATGTCAAGGAATTTAGCTGCACGCTTGGGAGACTTTATCTTATAAGAGAGGTAAATAAGATTGTGATAGGAGAAAGGGGCGTTAAGTTGGCCATGCGCAGCAACCTTAGACATGTCAGAAGTAATCATTAGATCTAGAAGAGAGGGGGTGCAGTGTGGTTGAAAGTGAGTGGCCTCTAGAGGAAGGATATGCATGTTAAATGAACTTACAAGAGAATTCAGCTTCGCTGAGCGACCGTTATTCTTGAGAAGGCAAGTGTTGAAGTCGCCGAGAATTAGGGTGTCGCTATAAAGAGGAGTCAAGTCACTGAGAAGGGTTTCAAAAGAGTTAAAATAGTCGATTCGAAGAGAGGGGCTATAATAGACACCCAGGAGGACTTTGTTGTGACGCAAGAATATCTCCAGGAACAGGTGTTCAGCAGAACCAGAGTACAGGCTTGGCGACTGGCTGATGACTTTGCATGGGATGTCAGAACGAAGGTAGATAGCAACACCGCCATCAGCCTTGCCTATCCTGTCGTTCCGTTAGAGACTGAACCCTGGGAGAGCATACAAGGCAGAAGAAAGAGACGGCTTGAGAAAAGATTCCGAAATAAGAATGCCATGTATGTTCAGATCACTAAAAACTACAAGAAGGTCAGCATAGCTGGTATGAATGCTTTGTGCATTAATATGAACAACGTTGAAGTTCGCACCAAGGTTTGAAAACACCCGTTTCAAGTTAGACGACAGCGAATCATCCGCTGTTGACCCAACACTTCCCGCGCTAACAGAAATATCGTTATCACAAGATGAGAAGAAACTATTACTAAAGTTGTAGGTATCCATAGTCTAAAATAAATATACTAATACAATGAATACAAATATATATATATAATAAATAAACCCAATAATAAATCGATATTACCCTAAAAAAAATCAAATACTTAAAATAAATAAATAGCCTGAACCCAGTCGTACATACACTGGGCTTACCGGGGAAAAATCAGAAAAATATTTCATCTTAAACATTGAGGAAGAATAATACACATAAATGGACTAATTTCACGAAAACGGGACACATTGTGGAACAATCACTAATACAAATGGAAACGGGACACATTGTGGAACAATCACTAATACACAGAGCATTATAGGTAATATGGAACACTAACATTATTTTTATACATTAATTTTTAAGGAACACGCCCTGCGTTCCGTCCGACAATACAGCAACAACAGCTCAACGTTGGATGAACGTGGGGCAGTGTTGGAATAGAAGCATGGCACAATGACAAACATGATATTGATTGAATGTTGACTTCAGACAAGCATGAAACAGAAACCGAAAAATAAATATAAACATTACATATTGAAGGTGAACAAAAATATATGAATAAAATAAACTACCTTGTTGGGAAAATGAGTATTACCCGTCCAAATTGTGATAGCGAGTACGGAAAAGATGTTTATTTCTTGGCTTTAGTCGGACCAGCGCGCCTGATTTGACGCTTGGCAGTGGTATTAATCGTTTATTTTCAAGCATCTAGGTCCTTAAATGGAATTACATAACATTACACATTAAATTAAAATATACATTAAATTACACATTAATTAGGTTATTATATAAAATTAATTATAAAAATATCTATTTGTTTCTCGAGGTAAGTTTGACCGTCCAATGTTGGAACATTGAACAGTCAAACCTCCCCGAGATCGCCCTGAGAAAAGGGTTAGTACTGCCCCAGGCTCTGTCAACAATGGATGCAGTGCGCTTCCGCATTATTGCATAGAAGTCGTCTGTGCGCGCTTCTGCAAACATTGTTGATGCACTACAGAACCGGGGCAGCCCCATGAACATTCTGAAAATGTTATTATACTGCACACGCAGGGCATTGTAAGTCTTCAGCTTATAACTGACCCATAGGCTGCATGTGTAAAATATTTAACAGTAGGACTTGAACAAAGTAATTTTAACTTGTCTTGAACATTTTGCAAACCTACGAGCCAGCATATTACCTCTGACTGCCAACGCCCTGCGCTCTCTCTCAATATCTAGGTCATTTTTGAGATCCACCGATATAATGTGACCAAGATATCTAAACTGGTTAACCCTAATGAGATTAGCCCCCTTTATCGTAATAGGAGGTACATGTTCGGGAGTCTTATTACCAGATCTAAAAACCATATATACACTTTTGTTCACATTATATCGAAGGCCGTGGCTGTCAGCGTAATTCTCGCACACACTTAACAACTTCCGCATTGCACTGATCGAGGGGGCGAGCAACGTCATGTCATCTGCATAACTTATGTTATTGATACGTTTACCACCAATGTTACAGCCGACATGCATGCTGCTCAACCCCTCGATCAGCTCATTCATGTACTAGTTGAAAAGTGTCGGCGAAGATAGACCACCTTGACGAACTCCACAGTTTGAACATTTCTGAGCAGGTATCCCCCCACTAAACACAATTAGTTTGCGTTGCGTACCAATATCTGAAGATAGCAGACATCTCGGCAGGCACGCCCAGTCCATCTAACTTCTCCCATAGTTTATCATAGGCTGTAAGGTCAAAAGCCTTAGAAAGGTCCAAAAAGCATGCACGTCTGTCTGTCTGTATAATATCTAACTACGTGCTTTAAACTTAGAATAGCGGTTTCGGTGGATAGACCTGGCCGGAAACCGAACTGAGCTTCATGAAGCTGGATGTGCCTGCCGAGCTCCCTGTTCAACAAACTATCGAGTACCTTCGCCAAGATCTCGCCAGCGATATCGGCCTATAATTATTTTTATCAGCTATGTCACCGGTCCTGCATTTAACAATTGGCACTACAATGGTTTTTGTTAGGTCTCCTGGTAAATAGCTGTGACTAATGCACAATGTAAAAAACATTGAAACTACGCTAGGCAAATGATCTCCCGCGTACTGTAAATGCTCAATGCTTAGACTATCATGTCCTGGTGATTTACCTCGCGTCATATTTTTTATAACCTGAGCAACTTGCTTGGGTGTAAAACGCATAGTTAAATCAAGTCGGAAATTCGAGTAGGTACATTTTGGGCTGGTCCGAGGGGAGACATAACCCTGAAATGATCCTTAAACACGTTAGCTATGTCCTTATGGTCACTCTTATTATCTACCATGTCAGATAGACTTAATCTCACATTAAGTTTGTTAGTAGATTGCCAAAATTTGCGAAAATTTTTGCCCGACCTGTGTTGCGAGATTATGTCCATCTTTATTTGTTCTTGGTGATTTTGGCACCACTTAAGTCTAGACTTAAATATCTTTTTACTTAGGCTCATTTGATCATAAACTCTCCCTGATGTGGGTTTGCCATACTGGATCCAGATACTTAAGTTATTTTTTGCATCTTGATGTAATTCTTTTATGTGTTTATTCCAACCTATAATTTTGTTATTATATTTTTTTGAAAGACGGTGACATTCAGTAGCTGAAGTTTGTAAAATATTAACAATATTGATACATTTGATCAAGTAATATTCTATGGGTTAAGTTATTACACAGTTTATCAACACACTGGCACAGATAAGTTGGCAAATCCACAGCCAGAAGTCTATCATTACATAACTTCGAGTATGCATCTATATCATGAGATTTCCTCTCTCCCCATTTAATTTTATTACAATTGGTTTTAATACAGGATTGTTTTGACCTAATCGTATTTAATTCACACAATATTTCTAGTGGCAAGTGATCAGACCAGTAAACGTTATCATAATGTACCTTAATGTCCTGTATGGTGAGCTGAGCAGATGTAGTAACGACACAATGGTCTAGCCATCTCCTACTACCGTGGGCATCACTGATAAATGTATATGTATCCGAGTCTAGTCCAAGTCTCTCAATGTCGGCACAGATAAAGTCAAACTCAGAGCAGAACTCAAGGAGCTCATTACAAAACTGCTGATGTAATTGTGCGTTAAAATCACCAAGCACAAATACTGATTCAACTGCATTGCTGGCTATAATTGCGTTAATTTCACTAAGACAAAGAGTGAAGTCAGGAAGATTCTCTGTACAGTCTGTAGGTAAATAAGCACTGATAAACATCACTTCATTGTTATGCACAGAGGCTCTAATAGCAATAAGCCGCGCACTACTACATTCTACGACGGATACCGACTGGAAAACGCTTTTCCGCCACAATATACCGACGCCACCATATGGCCTTCCCCGCAGTATTCCATCTGACGTATCCACCGCCGATTTCCCAGTGAAGCCAAACTTAGGGTCTATTGTTGCAAGTAACGGGACGTCGTGAGGAAGAAGCCAATGCTCCTGTAGTGCTACAACATCAGCTGATGCACATAAAGATCTCACACACTCGATCGATCGCTTTATTGACTTGCAGTTATAACTGATGAGTTTGCATCTACGAGTTACACACATGTTGGCAGTGTTTGTATTTGTACTATCCATAGTATGCTGTTTTAGTGAAACTATTCTTTAGGAGATTTTTCCCGTTACCTGCAGTATCGGACTGACTGGTATACTTTTGAATGCGAATAAATTTTCTAAACTTGATGCCGTCTGGCCACATGTAATCGTCATCCAGGAATAGCTGTACTTTGTGAGTGGGTACCAGTACTTTATATGCATCGTATGTTTTTTCCTTTTTCATCTGGATTTTGTGAATGTGCTGTTGCATAATAACAAGTTCAGTTTTTCTGCATATGTACTCAGCTAAGTCGACCGCAGTCGCCTCTTTGATAACATTGGTAATAAACAGAGGCGTATATGACTCAGCAGCTCTAAATTTGTCGCTTATTTCAGTTTTTGCTTTTCGAACCTTTCCCGTAAACCTTGACTTGCGCCTCTGAACATTCATCTTTACCTGCTTTCAGCACTTCCGCCATAGTCTGCCTCTTCTGAAGTTGGTGTATAGGGTTATCCATGGTACCAGCTGTTGGAGATATTTCCCGTTCACTACGTGCAAGGGACTGAGCAGAAACTTCGCAGTCAGTTTCAATACTTTGAGTTTGTTGTTGTGCGGGCGGCACCCGGTCCGGTGTAGCGTGTGAAAGGTGTGACATGTTCTCTCCATCGCACACCTTCTGATCAGCTGAGCTGCCGCTCGTTGGTACGACGCCGCTGTTGCTATGTAGGTTTTCTTCTGTTAGCGAGAGATGGGGCAGACCGAAAGGCCCGCTGTCGCAGTAAACATCGCCACCGCCACCACCACGCCTTTTATTTACATAAATGTTACCACATTGATAATCCGCGTTCACAATCGATGCTAGCTGAATATTTTTCACTTCAATTCTCAGTTCTTCCAGTTGTTCACTCGTCGCAGAGCATTCTTTTAAGGTTTTTATCTCGTTTTTAAGCACGAGGATGTCTTTTAACAATGCAGTTGCATCCAAGTGGTCAAAAGTAACGGGAGGTAGTTTATGTAACTGCCGAGCTACAAATATAGGTATTACGTCAGGCTCAGTCTGTTTCAAGAGACTAATCATGTCCTCCAGGTCGCGATTCGATTTTCCGTCTCTCTTGAGGCTTATTTTCCTTTGTGTTGTTGCAATAGACTCGAATAGTAAGGATTTCGCTTCGCATATATCTTCAGGGGTAAATGATGTTGTGCAAATCCTGATCAACGACACATTGTCCATCACTTCAATTTTGCTTTGGATAAAAGCTAACAGTTCGTTAATAACAATATTACACGATACACATTTCACCACCGTAGTAGACATTTTTTTTTTTCTCAAGCGCACACGCACCACGCTCGCTCGAGTGCCAAGCGACGACTGACTTTATGGTAGCATATGTTGCCTTTTACATCTTGCTTCATAGTTATCGTCATAAACTTTGCACTTGTACTGTAAGTGTCGCATAAATTTCTTCTGAATTGATTCCAGCCTATTAATATAAATATCGTAACGTGGATTCCATACTTGTGTACAATACTCGAGTATACTACGCACGTATGACCAATACAAAATTTTAATTACTTTAATACTACTGAACTGATGACTTGACCTGGTAATAAATCCCATTGCTTTGTTTGCCCTTTTAACTATGCTATCTTCGTGTTTTTCGCATGTTAATTTTGAATCATGTATCACACCTAAATCACGTATTTCGTCTACTTGTTTAACAACTTGACCTTTAAGCCTTTATTTAAAATGAGTTGGTTTAATCCTACTTGTAAAAGATATAGCGTAACATTTTGATATAATATATCAAAATGTTACGCTATATCTTTTACATGTCCAATTTATTTGATTCACAGTAATTCTCAAATTTGTCTAAATCTTGTTGTAAAAGGTAGCAATCGCTAACATTATTTAGCGATTGCTACCTATATATATATTTGAAAACTTTCATGTCATCTGCATATAAAACAAATTTTGAATAAGTAAAACATGAAATTACGTCGTTAATATAAATGTTAAATATAAGAGGACCTAATAAAGAACCCTGAGGTACACCAGATGGTACTAGTTGCCATGTTGATAAAAAGCCGTTAATAGCCACAGCCTGGGATCTGTTCTCAATGAATGATTTAAACCATCTGTATAAATTCCCATGAATTCCTGCATATAGGAGCTTCTGCAGGAGAACAGTATGGTCTATGCGATCAAAACATTTGCGATAATCTGTAAATATAGTATCAACCTGTCTGTTCAGGCCTCTCGGCACCCGATGACCTCGCAGGGGCCCATAGCTACGAGGTAGCGTAGCGATCAGATGCCAAGAAGCAAGAACGTCGGCGATTCACCGAGCTAAGGTAAATAGATTCTATCTGACCTGGTCTGTGCTTCGTTCCCGTCAAACTCCTGTCTCTCTGCAAGGCCTGGGTGCACCCTAGGCTCTTCTTGGTAGACAGGTTCTTCAGCCAACCAGGTATGGCTGGCAGGCCAGCTTCGACGCGCACAGTGTTACGTAAATACGAATTTTATCTGGTTCGGAGAACCACAATACACTCAGCTATAAGACAATCCTGAGGGGAGCCCGAATACAATTCCAGATGGCTTACGATTTAATTTTAATGCCCAAAATCAATACGCGTCACATGCGGGGGCTTTTCGTCTGTCAGTTGTCAAAAAACTGCTCTGTGGCAGCTCCGTCAAATTAAAAAATGGCCGTTCCGGAACCATAGATCGAGTATCGATTTTGAATCGAACAATCACCCGCCCGGACAGGCACCCACCTGTCCCTTAATCTACGGGCAGCCGAGACAACGTTGCTACCGCTCGTTTTAGTACCGAGCCTCCTACTAGAACCTCTGCAGACCGGGGGGTCCCGTCCTTGCCAGGGAACAAGTTAACAATGCGCCCCCTGCGCCAACGTAGTGGCGGTAGGTTAGCATCCTTAACCAGCACGAGGTCACCAACACTAGGGGGGCTGGTTTTGTCAGTCCACTTAAGGCGCTGTTGTAAGATATGCAGATACTCGAGCGACCAACGCTTCCAGAAATTCTGAGTAAACTGCTGCAACATCTGATACCTTGACAACCGATACAATTTCACTCCCTCGAAGGGGTGCTCGGGCAACGCGTTAAGTGGCTGTCCTATCAAGAAATGGCCTGGGGTCAGAGCCTCCAGGTCATTTGGATCCGAGCTGAGCGGACACAACGGTCGCGAATTGAGAACGGCCTCGATCTTACAAAACAATGTCGCGAGCTCCTCAAAAGTCAGCGCGGTCTGACCTACTATACGCCCTAAGTGCGTCTTCGCTGACTTAACTACGGCCTCAAAAATCCCACCCCAGTGGGGGCAACTCGGTGGGCTGAAGGTCCACTGTATACCCCGACGGGAGAGGGCCGTTCCAATATCCACTTTATTTACATTCAAAAAGTTGACTATCTCTCGTAAGTATCGTTCCGCACCGACGTAGTTAGTGCCGTTATCAGAGCGGATCAAAGTTGGAAGTCCCCTTCGAGAAACAAACCTATCCAAACAAGCAATGAAAGCCTCTGTCGAGAGATCAGCAACGAGCTCGAGATGTACCGCCTTGGTGGATAAACAAACAAACACACACAGGTACGCCTTGTATTGCTTAGCGTTACGCAATCGTGAACTCTTCACCATAAACGGTCCTGCAAAATCCGTACCAACACCTGAAAACGGTCTGACCTCATTCACACGATCAGGGGGCAAGTCCCCCATGAGAGGTTGCATCGTGGCAGCCTTAAGTCGATAACAAGGCATGCACCGAAACACGATGTTCCGTATGACACGGCGGGCAGATAAGATCCAAAACTCCCGCTGGAGCGTGGCCAACAACGCGTTACAGCCGGCATGCGCGTTTTTAATATGACGATCAGTCACCAGCAATTCAACTAACTGTCCCCCCTTGGGGAGCAGAAGTGGGTGACGAGCCGAATACGACAGATTCGCATTGCGCAATCTTCCTCCTACCCGAAGTAACCCGGTCGAATCAACAAAGGGGTTGAGACGCGCGACGGCTCCCTTCAATTTCGAACGTCCACTTCGTATAGTCTCCAATTCTGCCCCAAACTTCGAGGACTGTACCAACCGGACCAAATTCAGTAGCGACTCGTTTCGCTCTGCCGGAGTCAGAATAGGGTTCAACGTTCGCTGATCGCGAGGAGTACGACAATTTCGAGCGAATCTCCTAATCCAAGTGGACACGTTTATCAACTTGTCAAGTGAGCTATACCGGTCCAGCAGAAACCCGGCGTCAGGGTCCTCAGCCTTCTGGGTAACATGCACGGCCGCTCTGGGGCCATGATCCGAAGATACTACTACATGGCTGTGGGGCCAGTCCGATTCTCTCCTGGCAAGCCAGGGTGGTCCCCACCACAAATGGTGTCTAACGAGTTCAGGAGCCCGACATCCCCTGGATGCACAATCAGACGGGTTCAATTCTCCTGGTACATGTCTCCAAGTCAGTGGGACCTCAGACGACACAATCTGGGAGACACGGTTCGCGACAAAAACCTCTAAGTTATGGACCGAAGCCTTCAGCCAGCACAAAACAATCTGGCTGTCCGTCCACGCGTACACCGTATCCTCCAAAACCACTGACCCACGCAACACTGTTAGAGTGTGATTCAAAAGTTTGGTCAAAAGAGCAGCCCCGGACAGTTCCAGTTTTGGAATCGTCATCCTTGTCCGAATAGGCGCTACCTTGCTTTTTGCCAAAACCAAACGCACGTCGACCTCCCCGGTGGAGGTGACGGTTCGCAAATAAACCGCTGCCGCAAACCCTCGTTCAGAGGCATCACAAAACCCGTGAAGGGTTGCCCTGTAATCCCCAGCAGGGACCAATTTCCTCGGCAGCGATACATTATTTATGTCCGATAGCGAAGTGAACATTTGCGTCCAATCAGTCAACAAATCACCTGAGAGGTGGGTGTCCCAGGTCAACTGAGCCGCCCATAGCCTTTGCATAAAACATTTGAGAGCAAAGGTGACTGGAGAAATCCATCCATTCGGGTCGAACGTTCTCGCAATCGTTGACGGTACTGACCGCTTCGTCCAGGCCTTCGGTGTTTCTAAAACCACCCGATAGGTAAACTCATCATGGACGGGCCGGTACTGAATTCCAAGCACTGACAACATGTTAGGGTTGTCAGGATTCTCAAAAACGTGCGGGTCTTGTTGAAACTCATCTGGGAGACCAGCCATCAACTCAGGGGAGTTGGACATCCACTTGCGTAGTTCATAGCCGCCTCGTTCCAGCAATTGAATGAGCTCGTCACGTCGGTCCAGAGCTTCCTCTACACTGGCTGCCCCTGTGCAGACGTCATCGACGTACAAATCTTGCTCCAGGATAGCGGCGGCTCTAGGATAGCTCACACGGTCACGCGACGCCAACTCCCGCAGGGTACGCATCGCCAAATACGGGCTAGACCGTAACCCATACGTGTTCGTGTTCAACTCATAGACCTTGACTGGCTCGGCCGTGGACTCACGCCAAAGTATCAACTGATACCTTCTGTCAGCCGGATGAATTACCGTTTGCCTAAACATCATCCGAATGTCTGCGACAAATACAACCTGGTGCCTCCGAAAGCTCGTGAGAATATCCGAAATATCACGACTCAACTTGGGTCCCGAATGTAGACACTGATTCAGGGACATCCCGTTCGAGGTAGGTGCTGACCCATCAAAAACAACTCGAATCTTGCCGGTAGGGGTTCGTAGGACGGCATGGTGTGGAAGGAAACAATGATCCTCAGATCTCCAGTCCACACCCGATACCGACATGTGTCCTAACGACTCATACTCCCTCATGAAATCGACGTATTTTTGTTTAAATACGGCGTCCCTTGACATCCTACGCTCCATCGACATCAATCTCGTCTCAGCCATCTTCCTAGATTCTCCTAGTGGCGGTCGATCGGCCCTGAAAGGCAGTCGAGTTACAAAACGACCAGAACGAAGGCGACCAGTACTATTCTGGTAAAACAACTCGCACTCTTCTTCGTCTGCGTCGACTCGACGAGCGGTGGGAGGTTCCTCTATCTCCCAGAACCGTTGGATAGCGTCTGACAACGCTGAGCCAATAAGTATGCCATCTGACTCGGCAGGCCTAACCATTGGCAATGCCGGACCCATGATCACGTGACCAAACATAGTATCCACAGCAATCAACCCGTCCGGCTGAAGAACTCGCCGATCCGACAACAGAAACCTACCCAAAACGTCTGCTCCCAGTAGCAGATCGACCGGGGCTGGAGTGTCAAAATCGGGATCCGCCAACTTGAGTCCTGACGTCAGGAGTCGAACGGCCGGATTCAACTTCACCAAGGGGTGTTTGCCCATGACATGCGTCATTACTAAAGCTTGCACGGATGTTTTTGTCAAAATGTCATAACGTGGAGAGAACGTGATCACCGATTGACCAACTACATTCGTAACCGTAACATTCCCCACGCCCCGTATTGAATTATTATACCTATTTACCTTGAGGCCCAACCATTTTGCTAAATCGTTCGATACAATGCAGCCCTGAGCTCCAGAATCTAATAGGGCGCGAACGTATGTTGGGTTGCCCGCCAAATCCCAAACAAGCACAGAGGCGATCGGTAACACCACCGTCTCCGGTTGGGGGGCAACAAATTGTTGGGCCGCAAATTCCTAGCGAGGACCCCCGGGGCCCCACTGTGCCTGTAACCGATCAGGTAGGCAGCTATACGCCAGAGGGTCCCATTGTACAAATGGCCCACGCGCCGGTTCCATTGCCACCCTACGACGCCCCCCGAAGGGTTGTGGGCGTGAATTCAACCGTGGCCGCTCCATGAGCGGGGGGGACATCACATGCGACCGACGAGGACGAGGCGACGAGCGGGGCGACAACTGAGGCGGCGTCCGAGCCGCATCCGCATAGCTCGAAGGTGTCCCATGCCACCCGCCCGTTACGGCCTGCTCAACATACCCAATGTCCCGCTGAGTCGGATGCTGAGTCGCAACCGAAAACTCAGGGCCCCCCATGTGATGACCCTGAGTGCGGCCCTGCACCCCTGGGTGGCTGCGTGCTTGTGGCCCCATTGCCCGCTGAGTCGGATGCTGAGTCGCAACCGAAAACTCAGGGCCCCCCATGTGATGACCCTGAGTGCGGCCCTGCACCCTAGTACCGCCCTGTGCACGTGGGGACATTGGCCCCTGAGTTGCGCTCCGAGACGCAAACGAATTCTCAGGGCCCCATGCCGTGTCACCCTGGGTACGGCCCTGTGGTGGCTGTTGGCCGGACCGGTTCATGCACAACAAATTGTGGTGGGCCCCACCACAATATCCGCACAATTTTGTGCGCGTGCAGTCCCTAGCCATGTGTGGCCCGAGGCACAGGAAACACCAGCTCCGCTGCTTGGCCATCCGGCGCCGTCCCTCAACCCTAAGTTCCCCGAACTTATTGCAATCGGCCACAGCATGGCCAATCTGCCTACAACATGGGCAGGTCTCACTATGTGGGGTCAATGCACTCACAGTCCCATACGACTGCCGGTTGGTGCGGTCCTTCCTCGTCGGAGGGCCCCTACTCACAGCGCTCCCGGCAGCTCTCTGTGGCTCCGAAGGATGGGTGGCCGTCAACCCCAAATTCTCTGCCCGTCGAGCCTCCTCTTCCAAAAATCCGACCAAGTCGGAGAAGGCGGGCAGGTCCTCGGCCGACCTCCCGTGAGACTGTTCGAAACGAGTCTGCACGTCAGCGGGTAGTCGGGAAAGTACAATGTACAGCAATAGGTACGACCATTCACCAACCGGAAGTCCAAGATTCTCTAGGGCCTTGGTGACGGACAACAACGGGTTCAAAACCTCCGTCTGTATGGCCCCGACCTTGTTCACAACCGGGATGCTAAACAAACGGTTCAGTTGGGCATCGGCCAACCTCCGTTTGTTGTGGTAACGTCTGACCAGCAATTGCCTGGCCGTTTCATAGTTACCCTCCGTAACTGTCAAATGAGCGACCAGCTCCCTGGGCTCACCCCTCAATGCTGCCACCAGCTGAGCCATTTTGACAGACTTGGTAATGTCCGATCGCATGTGCACCAAACTGTCGAACAGATTGATGAAGCTCATCCATTCACCGGACACTCCGTCAAAGGTAGGCATAGTTATAACGGGTAACCTGGTCCCCGATCCCTGATGCGGCAGAGGCGCCCCAGTGTCACCACTATGGCTGGACTCGCGCTACCTACGTATGTCCGCAGCCCTCTGCGTGATAGCAGCCGCCATCTCCATACACTGGTCGACATCCCCTAGCAACCGTGACAGCCTGTCAGGTGCGCAACCATCAACTGCTTCCGCCTGCGCGGACAATTCGAGCACCCTGTTGTAGCGTTCCTTAACGTCCATAGACCGCTCCAACACCACATCATGCCTATCTAAACGGTCTATCAGACCGTGTGCGGAGGAAAACCATCTGAGCTCCTTAGAAATACCCTTCTGTATTTCAGACAACGACATGATCGGAACGATACTTACTCACAATTTGCAGTAACTCAATTATATTGGACCCTCCAGTCTACAACACAAACGTGGGAACCCTAATCTATAACTTATACAATGCTGATTTCCCCAAACAATAGAAACCGAGTTTTATATCTACACAAATTCTGTAAACAACAATTTAGTTTCCCTATATCATATAACACACACAGATAGTCAATATTAGTTCAAGTTATAAATTGCTATAAACTGAAAACAATGTCCAAACATTCATTAGCATTACTAGACCACTAATAGATTGACTATGCAAACTTCAAACTGCAAACATGATATGACTTCACTGCAAATTTCAATTCACCTACAATGTACCTGTAATGTAATTACTATTCTGAGTCACATCTCAGTACAACTGGTCATTTAGGGAAAACTGTTATATCTGTCTGTCTACTACCAGCAGTAGACTTATAACTTATAATACTACCAATCTATGTGGATACAGGAACAAAACCAAGTTAGCTAATAACCGCCTATACCTACAGATTGATAGTCCCAAATCGTGGGTTCCTGGAGCCCTTGACGGCTGCAAATCTCAGGAAACCACGCTCTTGCTACCAAAATGTTCAGGCCTCTCGGCACCCGATGACCTCGCAGGGGCCCATAGCTACGAGGTAGCGTAGCGATCAGATGCCAAGAAGCAAGAACGTCGGCGATTCACCGAGCTAAGGTAAATAGATTCTATCTGACCTGGTCTGTGCTTCGTTCCCGTCAAACTCCTGTCTCTCTGCAAGGCCTGGGTGCACCCTAGGCTCTTCTTGGTAGACAGGTTCTTCAGCCAACCAGGTATGGCTGGCAGGCCAGCTTCGACGCGCACAGTGTTACGTAAATACGAATTTTATCTGGTTCGGAGAACCACAATACACTCAGCTATAAGACAATCCTGAGGGGAGCCCGAATACAATTCCAGATGGCTTACGATTTAATTTTAATGCCCAAAATCAATACGCGTCACATGCGGGGGCTTTTCGTCTATCAGTTGTCAAAAAACTGCTCTGTGGCAGCTCCGTCAAATTCAAAAATGGCCGTTCCGGAACCATAGATCGAGTATCGATTTTGAATCGAACACTGTCCACCTGAGTCCATTTGAGCGGTGGTGTAATCTGTAAACGATAACAGATTAGACGTTGTTGATCGTTTTTGAAGATAACCAAGTTGTTCTGTAATAAATGAGACTGATATACCATTATAAACCTGCGAGTAAACAATATGTTCAAATACTTTAGCAAAAATACATAGTTTTGATATCGGTCTGTAATTTTTAACGTCATTCTTACTGCCGCTCTTATGAACAGGTGTTATAAAAGCAGACTTCCAGATTTTAGGTACGATGCCTTCTGATATAGAGCGTGTGAATAGTATAAATAAAGGTTTTGTCAAAGCATCCGAACATTTTGCAATGAATAATGGCGTTATTTGATCCGGCCCCGCTCCTTTAGTTAAATCTAGCGTTTTAAGTAAATTATTTACCTCCTCGGGTGTAATTTCAATGTTATTTATGCCATTGGCATAACTACAACAGTGCTCTTGAGTGATAGATTGAGTACTTGTAGAAGATGATGTTGAGGAGGAGGGGGGTAAGAAAGTTGTCTGAAATAGGTCGCAAAGAGGTCACAAACATCTTCACCATAGTCAGCCACTTTTCCCTCGTACGAAAGAGAGGATGGGAGCGTATTAGTAACTTTCTTAATAGATTTTGTGAAGGACCAACACATTTTAGGGCATTTAATAATAGAATTTTCACATTTTTTAAGATAGGTAGAGTAACATGTCGCTTCCAAAGTCTTAGCTCTGTGTCGTAGAAGGTATTCTCCCACAGTGGTCCAATGTAGAGAAGAGGCAAAAAATGACGTTTGCTAAGTATATGTAAATATCTACAGTAATAAAGTACTTTGACTTTGACTTTTGACTTTGGAGAACGTCTGGTAATCTGAGGTTTTGCCATATTTGCGATTCTCTTTTAAAATTTACATTTTTCTTCTAGGAATTTCTTCAACGGAGTATTGTACCACGGTGGGAAAGTGGATGTAGTAATTAGCTTATGGGGTATATGCTCTTTTATAACGTCACGTAAATATTAGTAGAAGATATCAATGGCGTCCTCTAGTGGAATATTCATGAGACACTCCTCCCAATTCACCTCATACAAGGAAGATATAATGCTTTCGTAATCTCCAGATTCATAAAAATATTTGAGTCTTGAGTTTACTTGTAATGAATCGGAGGTCAATGTGCTTAAGGTAATGTTCAATGATCTATGATGGGGATCTTCAGGTACCAATGGGTGATCGCATGCAGAAACACGTAATTCACTGTTACATAATATTAAGTCCAAAATTCTGTTATTAGCATTGTGACAAGAGTTAAACTGCATTAGGTCACAAGCCGACAAGGTATCGATTAAGTTTTTTTGTGCTTCACCTGTTACTCCTATGGGTATGTGTCCTAAAGAGTGATTATTACTGTCTAGCGACCATTGTATGTTGCTTAAGTTGAAGTCACCCATAATAATAAAATTAAGTCGTTAGGGCATGAATTTACAATAAGAGATAATTTTTCACTAAAGTTGTAAAGTTGTAAATTGAAGGTGTTACCTAGATTTTCACTACATAAGTAAATAGTACAAAAGTGTACTGTGATCGGGACGGTACCCCTATTGTTAAACGTGACGGTTACCCACAAATCCTCGGCCGTCGAAGACCACTCCGGTCGGTGTACCGCTCGGAGCACGCGACGAACAGCGAGTAGCACCCCCCCGCCATACCTCTCACGAGTAGCTTGATAATTTCTATCTCGCCGCCAAACAAAATATCTATCATCAAACAGTTCACTATCGTTGATATCACACATTAACCAAGTTTCTGTAATGGAGACCACATCGTAAGAATCTAAAAATAAGTTTCTTTTGAATGAATGAGTTTTCGTGCGTAGTCCTCGAGTATTTTGATAATAAATATTAATAGTGTTGGGAGCCATTATATAATGTATTTACTATGTACCAAAATAGGTACCAAAAGCGAAACGATTCGACATTTATATTAGTTACGAATAGCAAACTACGACACAAGAAATACAGGACTAAAATTAGCAATTTTGTTTAACCAAAGGTTCTTGTCAAAAGCAAGGCTGGTTCAAAACCATTAAACGAAATGAATATAGGGTAAAACGTATAATGATTGCCCCTTTAAGCAAACCTCTGACTTTGAACGCATGTTGCTATGAGCATGGGCTTTCAGTTGACTAATTAATTATGTAGGACTTTTCTTTAGGGACCTAAGAACCAGTAAAAAAATATTTGAGATAAAAATATATACAATAAATCACATATTTCTCATATTTTAGTAAAAACACCCAAAAAGGGGATTTACACGATCAGTTCTACCGCATCCGTTCGCAAGCCAACGCATGGTGTAAACAGTCAACGCACCGCCCCTCAGAACGTATCGGCGACCGGATCGGTCGCCGCGCTAAGCCGGGTCCACATTTGTATCATTTTGGCGTATCGTATCTCCGTCGCGTTGTCAAGTATTTGTATCCTAAGTATGGACGCCAATTTTGACCATACCGTATCACTAGCCGCATCGTGTCAAAATTCGCGTCTATACTTACAATCGTATCGTATCAGCGTATCAGAAAAAGTTCGTGGACGCTACAAAAATTTCCTCCGATCCTCGTATCTTTTCCTATTCTGATGATACACGTGTCTTTCAGTTCATTTCCACCTCTCGTGCAATTCAGCCATGTCGGCGTTCGCAATTGCTCAGAATTTAGCAGTGACGTGCGCCTGTAACTTCGTTATTGATAGTATTTCAAGAAAACTAAGGTCCAGACGTAGACGCCGTTGGTGAGAACTTGAAGTATTTAGAAACAGAAACAACTATGGTGCAAGAGCATTGCTGCAAGATTTAAAGTTTCAATATACCAGTGGAAAATACAAAAACTTCACTCGCATGTCGCCCGTTGATTTTGAGTATTTAATAAACATGATTGGCTCAAAAATAATAAAAAATGAAACCAAATTTAGAAAGGCGATTTCAGTCACAGAAAGACTTTTTATCACTCTGAGATTCTTAGCAAGCGGGGATTCCTTTACAAGTTTACAATATTTGTTCAAAGTATCGAAGCAAGCAATAAGTCTAATAGCACCAGAAACCTGTCAAGCTATTGCCGATGTATTAAAAGACGAAATAAAGGTGAGGCATGTTTTAGTATTAAAGTAAGTTTTATTAGTAAAGTATCTTAAGTAATTAAGACTGGAAAAGTCGCTAAAATTATCAGTATCCCTTGAGCTTGTGTCATAATCATCCGACGTTGTACCCGTAGGCGTAGTGCGATTGCATGCATCACCATGATTGGCTGTCGGTAATTCCGGAGGCTCATAATTTGCACTATTCTGATTTTGCATTGAAGTATGTGTAGACGTCCGACCCGAGTTGGAGCCGCTATAGCTTGATTTATATCCTCTTTCCCAGTCGTACTGTCCAGTATCAGCAAAATATAATATGTTATTAATTTCGTGTTCAACCGTGATGAAAGCTCGTTGTGAATATGTCCGGAATTTAGACGCCAAATAATTGGCGTACATTTGGTAACGGTCGGGTGTCACAGCTGAAGACGAAGCAGTAGCGTTAAGAGCACAAGTAGCAGCTTGTGCTGATGACCTCATCAACTGCAAAGCTTCGTTTAAAGCTTGGTCCTTGTGCGGCTGCGGCAAACTTTTCTTTGCCTTTTTTATAGGTACAGGGTGCTTGAATTTTGCCGCTGGAGACGCTTGGGTCATTGGTATTTGGCTTCCAGATGCTTGACTCTCGGGTAAGTCGTTCTCAGGGGCTTGGTTCCTAGGCGACTGATTCTCGAATACTTGGGTCTCAAGTGCTGCCGCCGCTGACCCTTCAGATGCCTCATTGTCGAGTACTTCTACATCGTCCTCTATTGAATCTTCCTACAAAAATTAATTGTTACATTTTAATTTGTTATTTGATGTTTGTTACAGTTACCGACTATGCCTCAAAAATGGGAAGAAATCGGCGCAGAATTTCTGAATATGTGGAACCTTCCAAACGTAGTCGGTACAATAGATGGGAAACATATAATGTTGCAGGCACCTTTTAATTCTGGATCAGAGTTTTATAACTACAAAGATTTTTTTAGTATTGTTTTGTTTGCTCTCGTGGATGCCTCCTATAACTTAATTTTTGTCGACGTTGGATGTCAAGGCAGAATTTCCGATGGTGGTGTATATAATGATTCAGTATTGAAGAACAAAATTGACAACGACTTATTGAATCTTCCAGCACCGAAGGCATTAGAAGGAACAAATTACATAGTTCCACATTACTTTGTAGCTGACAGTGCATTTCCATTAGGCAACCATATCATGAAACCCTATTCAGGGCTACATGCTAAGGGATCAATGAAACGTGTATTTAACTATAGACTATCAAGAAGTCGAAGGGTTGTAGAAAATGCTTTTGGTATTCTGTCTAGTGTATTTAGAGTTTTAAGGAAACCAATGCTGCTTGAACCTGAGAAGGCACAATTGATAGTGATGACTGTATGCCACCTTCATAATTTTCAAAGATAAAGATAAAGATTTTTATTTGCTAAGATAAGGGTTGGCAGTCGATGGTCAGTTATATATATGTCGTGGAGGGTGGTTGAGTCTGACAGATAAACCACAAGACTGCGTTCCGAAATGTGAAGCGATTCTTCAACTGTCAAATATCGCTTGGGTGTGGTCCGCTGTTGGTCTGTGGTTGCTCGGTGTTGTTCGTGATGAACATGTTGGATGACGAACATCGTCGGTAACGAACATGGTTGGTTAATCTGTGGTGCTTGATGTGTCTTTATGGTTCTGTGGGGCGAACACATTTGGTGATTCATAAAGAAAGAAAATCGTGACTTGTCGAGCAAGCAGACGCAACAGCGGAACTCGCCTCGTTTCATTTTGAAATCTGTGTGAATCTGGAAATCACGTTATTGTTTGAAATTCTGTTGATTGCTGATTATAAAACGAACCAAGATCTTCACGCCTGACTTATTATTTCTAAAATTGGAGAAGCATCATTGTCTGCCTTGGAAGATGTCCGACAGTGATGAGCCTGCCGATATCTGCTCGGATCCAACCATCCCTGCCGTTCCCCCGTCATCAGAAGTGGGATTCAATCCAACTGCGACCTGCTCTGGACAAGGAAACACAGGTGACAATGAGGAAAAGTGGCGCCTTATGATGGAACAACAAAATAAAAACTTTCTGGCGCTAATCAAAGCTATCAGCGTGCCACAGCTACATGAGAAGCTTCATTTACCTGCGTTTGATCCCGAGAAACATGGCGATGCACGCGCATGGGTAACTACCGCCGATTTATGCATGAGTGAGCGAAATCTTCATGGAGCTTCGCTAGTGATTGCGTTGAGCAAAGCTCTTAAAGGGTCTGCCTCGACATGGCTCTCGCAAGTAACCTTCCCTGGCATGACCTGGCTGCAGTTCAAGGACCTTTTAATCGCGAGATATGATCGCCAAGATACTCCGGCTGCATTTCTAATAAATCTCAACAACAACCGGCCGAAAGAAGGGGAAACCTTAGCAGCCTATGCAGCTACAATGTTGACGACGTTGGTGTCTCGCTGGAAAAAGATGACAACTGAAGAAATAGCCATCTCAAGTATCCTTGAACATCTTTCTCAATTTGCTGAGCCGCGAGTACAGCGCCTAGCGTTTACAACGGAGATACTAACGCGTGAGAAAATGCAAAAAGAGCTACAAGCGATGTCATTTCTGAAGAAGAAGTCCTCCGACAATGATGGACCTGACCAGAAGCGATTCAAAAGTGGACCTACAACTTCAACGAGCTTGAAATGCTACTCATGTGGAAAATTGGGGCACAAATCCGCCCAATGCAAGCAACAGCGACGAAGCTTTACTCCTGCACGAGATGTACGAGCGCCGCCGCGAGATTCAACGCCTTCGGTTCCGCCGCCAAGACCGGTCATTACCTGCTTCAACTGCCGTGGTGTGGGGCACTACGCGAAGAACTGTACAAGACCTTCCGGTGGTGACAAGACGACCAGTGGTGGACAAGCTGGTGCGTCTCCGGTCAAGAGAGTCGACCTGTGTGAGGTCACTGGACCTTCTGGACGTTTGAGACACTCAGGTGAGTCGTTTTCATTCTGCTATGACTCAGGTGCAGAGTGCTCGCTCATTAAGGAGTCCGTTAGCGGAAAATTCAATGGAAAACGACAAAATCAGGTTGTCACTATGACTGGCATTGGACAGACGAGTGTTTTCAGTACTTTTCAGATTCTCTCTGTGGTAGAGATTGACGGCATTTGTTTCGAAGTGCTTTTTCATATCTTACCAGACCATTGTTTGCGACAAAATATCCTGATTGGACGTGAGGTTCTTTCACAAGGACTAAGTGTTATTATGACTGCTGAAAAAATAGAGTTTTCTAGAATAAAGATAGTTAAAGTTTGTAAACTGAATAACAAGGACTTAGACTTTGACCTTGACACTGTTGACACTGACATTCCCCATGACGTCTTCAAAAGGGAAAATCGATTGGGATCCTAAGCACGAAGCTGTTGGACAGAAAATTATCTCAGTGTTGACCAACGAACCGGTTCTCATCATCTTTGATCCCGATTGTCCCATCGAGTTACACACCTATGCTAGTGCAGTAGGGTATGGAGCAATCCTATTCCAAAAGAAAGACGGAAAACCTCGTGTTGTTGCCTACTTCAGCAAGCGAACTACTCCCGCTGAGTCAAAGTATCACTCTTACGAGTTAGAGACGCTCGCGGTTGTTAATGCTATCAAACATTTCCGGTACTTCCTACATGGCCGCAAGTTCCTTGTTGTAACGGATTGTAATTCGTTGCAGTCATCACGCAAGAAGCTGGATCTCACTCCAAGAGTCCATAGGTGGTGGGCCTTTTTGCAATCCTTCGATTTTGACATCATACACAGGAAGGGTGACCGTATGTGCCATGTCGACTTTTTCTCAAGAAACCCTTTGCCGGCACCAGCACCTAAGGAGGTAGTTAAAGTCACGCCAAAACGGGTAGATGTTGCTGAGCTTACTGACAACTGGCTAATGGCAGACCAGCAGAAAGATACCGAGATCGCTAAAATTGTAGAGGACTTGCATGAACACCGACTGACTGATGACTTAGAAAAGACCTATGAAGTACGACCTGGTATACTATACCGCAAAATACAACGTCACGGAAAATCACGTTGCCTGCCAATTTTGCCCCAATCTCTTAGATGGTCTGTCATAAATAACACGCATGAGACCTTGATGCACTTGGGTTGGGAGAAAACGCTCGAAAAACTGTATGATCTCTATTGGTTCGAGCACATGTCGAAATATGTTAGGAAATTTGTAGACAATTGCGTGACATGCAAAGTTTCCAAGGGTCATTCAGGAAAAATCCAAGCCCAACTACATCCAATTCCCAAAGTCGCCATTCCGTGGCATACGGTACACATTGATGCTACAGGTAAATTAAGTGGCAAGAATGATAGGAAGGAATACGTTTTTGTCCTCATTGACGGATTTACAAAGTACGTTCTCCTGCATTATACTCCCAATATAGACACCGCGAACAGCATCCGAGCTGTTAAGTTTGCTTCCTCTCTCTTTGGCGCGCCTACGCGTATTATCGCCGACAAAGGTAGATGTTTTGCGAGCCGAGAGTTCCGAGAGTTTTGCGAAAGCTCTAACATAACACTTCACTTGATAGCAACTGGAAGTAGTAGATCAAATGGACAAGTAGAGCGCGTAATGAGTACGCTTAAAAATATGCTGACTGTTGTAGAGTCCGGAGACAAATCGTGGCAAGAAGCTCTTCCCGAGGTTCAATTAGCGCTTAATTGTACTCAAAGCCGAGTCACTCAGTCGAGCCCCCTAGAACTGGTCATTGGTAGAATTGCTAGACCCCTTGACATGATGTTTGCGACAGAAGATAATACCGTTGACCTCGAACACGTTAGGTCCCAGGCTGTCGATAATATCGAAAAGAACTCCCAATACGATAAAAGACGATTTGACTCAAGACTCTGAGAATTTGACAAGGCTGGACTTGACAAATTCTTAGTAGGTGACTTTGTGCTATTACAAAACGAAGAACGTAATCAGACCAAACTTGACCCAAAGTATAAAGGACCGTTTAGAGTGAAGTTGCGTGGTTATTTCTGATGTAGAGTCTGATGATCCTGAAACTGAAGAGGTCGCTGGGCCTAGTCCACGTATTGCTTAGCTTGCATAGCATACGAGGGAGGTGCTGAGTATGTATGTTGCGATGATAGTATGCTCTAGCTCGATATAGGCGAAAGCGTACTTTGTGCTCGATGGAGGCACTGCAGATGGATCGCTCGATGGAGGCGTGGCCATTAGGGTTGTGCTCGATGGAGGCACTACAGATGGATCGTTCGATATAGACGATGCCATAGTATAATGAGTCTTGTGAGTCGCTCGAGAGAGGCGACTACGTATTGTGCTATACCTTGTGTGTTTGACTAAGCGTGGCAATATGTGTGATGTAAATAATTGATTGAGTTGATTTGTTCAGAGATAAACCAAACCGATAATGCAAATTAGAAAAGATTTATTGAAACCTTCAGATATTTTCGCGTGTGGATACTTAGAAGATGAATTGTATAGAGTGATGTAACTTTGATTGAAAATGTTGATCCAAATGTGAAAGGTTGATGCCTACAATGTTTATCATGACTGTGAATAGATGTGATCTGTTGTAAGTCTGTCAGGACCCTCTTATTGTTGGTCAGGATTGACCGAGTGTGTATTAGAGTACCTGCAGAGTATTTTCTTTGCAGGCGCACACGAGTACGTGTGATGCGGCAGAATGGCCGTTTCGTGGAGGGTGGTTGAGTCTGACAGATAAACCACAAGACTGCGTTCCGAAATGTCAAGCGATTCTTCAACTGTCAAATATCGCTTGGGTGTGGTCCGCTGTTGGTCTGTGGTTGCTCGGTGTTGTTCGTGACGAACATGTTGGATGACGGACATCGTCGGTAACGAACATGGTTGGTTAATCTGTGGTGCTTGATGTGTCTTTATGGTTCTGTGGGGCGAACACATTTGGTGATTCATAAAGAAAGAAAATCGTGACTTGTCGAGCAAGCAGACGCAACAGCGAAACTCGCCTCGTTTAATTTTGAAATCTGTGTGAATCTTGTAAATCACGTTATTGTTTGAAATTCTGTTGATTGCTGATTATAAAACGGATCAAGATCTTCACGCCCGACTTATTATTTCTAAAATTGGAGAAGCATCATTGTCTGCCTTGGAAGATGTCCGACAGTGATGAGCCTGCCGATATCTGCTCGGATCCAGCCATCCCTGCCGTTCCCCCGTCATATACATTATGAACACCTTATCTGCTATTAATTTTAGCATGCAAATATTAAAAAGTCCACATTACACTGAAAAAAATAAATCTTACTAGCAATACTAACGCTCTAGCTTATTAAATTATTTTATATGTAAGTTTTATATTTTATAAATTCATCTACTGAATAAAAACATTTCTGTAGAAGCCATTTAAACAGTTCAGATTTAAACGTATTAATTGAATATTCTTTTATCTCTTCGGGTATTTTGTTAAATATTTTAACGCACATAGCAGGACAATTCTTAAGATACAGTGATGTACGTGGCGTATGATTATATACTAACCTATTCGGGTTTCTCGTATTTCTTGAATATTGTTCTTGGGCTCTTTTAAATAATTTTGGATTAAGTTTTACAAATTTTCCTATTTCCAGTATAAACAAACATGGTAATGGCAAAATATTTAATTTAGTGAAAATTGGTTTGCATGATTCATTTGGGGCCATACCACAAATTGCACGCACACATTTCTTTTGAGCAATAAAAACTTTATTAATATCAGTGCCGTTTCCCCAAACTACAAGACCCTATCTCAAGACAGATTCTACATATCCATGATGGGCAACTAGAGCAGTCTTTATCTCTGCTGTTTTCCTAAGTCTACGTAATACATAAATAAATCTATTGATTTTCTTACAAACTTTATCAGTGTGATCTTTCCAATTTAAATGTCTATCTATGTTAATACCTAAAAATGTCACACTGTGAGCCTCCTCTATGATTTGTCCGTTGTGATTTATATTTAATGTCATATCTCTATTGAATTTGTCAAAGTTATTAAAATTAATGTACTTTGTTTTGTCTAAATTAATCTGTAAATTATTATTATTCAACCACTCAATTACACTAGTTATTGCATTATTAATATCTGATTCGTGGAAGGAGATGTCATCATTTATTGCGCGCGTTACATTTATTGAAATATCGTCTGCGAACAAAATACTCCATTGATTTGTCACCTCAGGTAAGTCATTTATATAAAGTAAAAATAGAAGCGGTCCAAGGACACTGCCCTGAGGGACGCCGAATTTGTTAGATTTTAAGTCAGATTTAAAACAATTTACTACATTTTTGTCATCTGCTCTACAAATTTCTACGAATTGCAATCGGTTATTCAAATAAGATTGTATCCAGTCCCGTGCAGGGCCCCTGATCCCATTTGCTTCGAGTTTGGATATTAGCAAGTCATGCGAAACAAAATCGAATGCCTAAATAGAGATCGTCGAATGCCTAAATATCCAAAAAGAGAACCGTGCTGTAATATTTTGTATCCACATTATGAACAATTCTATCAACAAGTTTGAAGGCTGCCAATGTTGCAGATTTGTTTTTTTGAAACCCATGCTGCTCCGGAGTCAGTATGCTATGTTTATCTATAAAATCTAATATTCTGTTTTGCATTGCTTTTTCAAATATTTTTGATAGCACTGGTGTGAGAGTTACAGGACGATAATTAACTAGATCACATTTTCCACCTTTTTTGAGGAGGGGTTTAACTATAGATATTTTAAGTCTATCAGGGAAGCATCCCGTCTCCAATGACATATTTATGAGATAAGTAAGAACTGGTATAATCAAAACATAGCATTTCTTGATAATTTTTGTAGCAATACCGTCATAGCCCTCTGCGTTAGTGTTATTTAAGGACATTACCAGTTTCCCTACGCAATCATTGTCGTATGGACTAAGGAATATGCTTTTACTAACCCTATTACTACCACCGGTCTGAATAAGGTTATGGTTTATTTTATTTGAAATTTTAATAAAATATTTGTTGAAAGTGTTTGCAATGTCTAATGGGTCATTGACAACATTTCCCTCATAGTCAATATGTTGTATGAAATGGGATGTGTGAAAAACACCTGACTCATTTTTTACCACATTCCATGAAGCTTTACATTTATTTTTACTATTTCTCACATAATTGTTATTCGCTTGGTCTTGAGATTTTATTGCACATTTTTTTAACATTTTAGAGTATTTTTCGTATTTGATTTTGTTAGCTTCTGTTTTATTCTTATAAAAAGCAAATCTAAGATATCTCTTTGACTTACAACTTATTGTAAGTCCCTTAGACTTCCACTTTGGTTTACCTTGTGAATTAATTTTTGTTCTCATGATCGGGAAGCAAAGTGCGTAAAACAAACAGAACAGGTCGTGAAAAATATCAAAGGCTTTGTTTAGGTCAGTTTCCTCATAGACATCTGAGAATGATAATGCCTCGAGACAGTCATGAAATTTCAAAACATTTTCTTCTGAATAATCCCTTCTGTATATGAATGACACCTTAGGTACGATTTTTTTATAACTGACTGGAATTGACAGTAATTGTGCAGTTTCATGGTCTGACAATTCCAATGGTATGACCGTTCCTACTGCTTGACTTATATTACTAATTATATGGTCAATGCACGATGCTTGTCTGGTGGGTTCTGTAATATGAAATGTCAAATTGTTATTACTAATAATGTCAGTTAAATTTCTTGCAATAATGTCATTTTGAAGTATATTAATGTTTATGTCACCAGTCATAACAATCTTCCTGTTTTTATATTTATGTTGTAAAGTGTATAACATTAACTCTAGGCGGTTCATAAAGAGTTCGACTTCTGTTGTTCTGTAAATGCACACAATTATTATGTTATGATCATTTAACTGTATACTACAACATTCAAATATATTGGGTAGAGCCAGATCATCAATAATTTTTATGTTTTTATAAATCATTCCACTTCTTACTAGAATACAAGAACCACCTCCTTTCTTGTTTCTAGAAAAATTTGCTGCTAGTTCATAGCCACTTAGTCGAACATTTTTTTCACTACCAGATTCCAAAAATGTTTCCGTTAAACATAGAATGTCGGGCTGCATACCAGACTCCGACAATTCAGACAGGGTTAACTCTAATATTTCTCTTTTAGGCAGAATGCTCTGTATATTTTGGTGCATAATAATTAATTTTGACTTTTTAACGAAAAAAAATGTTTTTAGATGTTGTTGGTACAGTCTCATTCAAGTTTTGAGTCTCTATACTGGCTTGTGTTTTTTGCGGATTATTGGGGGTTTGTGTGAGTTTACAGATGTGGTCAGTTTGTGTCTGCGCATTGCTGTACAGTAGGTTTGTATTAAAATACTCTTTTTGGTTTTTTAGCTGCTGTAACAGATTGTACATGTAATGAAGTTTTAGAATCTCCCTTAGTAGGATTCTACATGTGATTTCTTTAGGTAGCTTTCGGCTCTCACTGTCACAAATGTCTAGGTATGTGGCATGGGAGAAACGAGAGCACACTAACTGAAAGACTCCATTAACTTTTTTCTCCCCTAAGCAACTAGTGATTCCTACATTACATAATATTATATTTGTATGAGCAAATTTACCTATGTTACCTATGAGATTGCAGTTTCAAAGGATCTTTATCATTTTCGCCTCCTAATATTATAACATAGTCACCTTTGGTAAAGTTCCTACAATAACTGGATGAATTCATCACCTGATCTAAAGTGGAATATGGTTTTAGTACTGATTGAACACATGATTCACTTCCTACTAGTTTCGTGAATATTTTATTAATTCCTCTACCGCTTTCATCAGATAAGATGAGTATCCTGGGCTTCGCGTAGATGTTTCCGTTCTCCTTTGTTTCCGCTTCCACAGGTTTGTTTGCACCCGATAAATGTGCTTGACGACTGTTTACGCCAGTATCTACCATCGTACTCGGGGACGCGTCCCGCTGTGTAGCAGGGAGGGGACTTGCGGCCTCTGTATGGGAGGGCTGGGTGTAGGTGGCATCAATACTTAGGTTGAGCTTGGGGATTTTGTCTGTGATCCTATTGTCCAAACTTCTCTGCACAATATTGTTCGTATATTCTCGGGGGGATGTTCTAGGATAGCCCATACGCATCATATTAGGTTTAATGTTCCTATATTGAGGCGAGAAGAATTTTAAAGTTGTCGTTTTTTTATTAACCGTTTTATCAATCTCTACTCCTACTGCTCTATACAAGCTAATCTTCTTCTCAAAGTCCGTAACAGTCTTCTTAAGTTCGGTATTTTCCATATTTAAAACCTCTATTTCCCCAATCGCTGTATCTATTTCCACGCGTAGTTTTTGGTTTTCTTGTTTTATGAAGTTAAATTCTTGGCTATTGTCTTCGCTTAAGTTGGGTAAACTCTGGTACGATAAATCCAGGAGAGACTCGTTTTCTTTTGTACATATCTTTCTCGGAGCTCTGCGAGTGACGTTTGTGTGATGACTATGATTGGAATGTGGAGTACTGTTGCTCGTCTGTGTGTGTAGCGACTGAATATTTTTCAAGTTTGTCTTGTTTACGATAGGGGACAAGACCTCTTCTGAGGATTTTTCTACGTCAGTTTTACACGACTGGCATTTATACGTTTTGCGTAGGACAGCAAGATTGCCTAAATAGTACGCCGAGGTGATGTTGGCGCAACTATGGTGACAAGTGCCCTTACAACAGATACATCTGAGCAATTCGCTATTGTAGATCACTCCCGCGCAAACATTGCACTTCATCATTGTAACAGTTTGTAATAACCGCAAACCTCCCAGAGACAAGTAATGTTATCACTTCTGCTAAGAGCCTATTCTATTGTTTGTCGTCGGGCGCGCAAGTGTGATTCATCACCGCCGCTGCAGTGCGCTGCCGTTGACCGTTGGCTCGGTGCTGCACGCGAAGCTGGCCCTTGCGATGCTCGCGGAGCGTTGATAGTCGCCTGACTCCGGGCGGCCAGCTGATCCACGCACTGGTTGAGTGTTCGATGTATTCGATAATTTACACACACTGTTTAACGCACTTGTGCTGTTATTTTTGCTATAATTATATGCACAAATTGTTGTTTTTATCTATGACAATCACGAGTAAAACTTTCACTTCGAAAAGAGTTTGTTTTAGGCACTTAGTCAATTAAAATTAAAGAGACATTTACTACCAAATTTTTAACGGCTAGCGGCGCGTCAAAACGAAAAAGCCCAAATTCCGATAATACGTATATGCCAAAAGATGCATTTGATACTGAGGAGGAAGGGACAATAATACCCGGAAGATGGAGAATGGATGATAGCGACGTGTCGTCCTTCTTACCATTATTGAATGTTCCTCGTAGACCATCATTAATAGCGGCGACTATGAGAGAGCAAATAGCTGAATACTGTTATAATGTGGGAATATTACCATGGCAAAATAATATGTAGTGAAGAAAATTATAAGATTATTAAGATTTAAATGTACCTAATTAATGTGTGCGATATTGCAATAAAATTATTATACTTGATGTGCCGTTGTTTGTACCTAGCTTTTTTAATGTGAAAACTAATGGCAAGCTATACTTACGGTATTAAGTCTGTCTCGTGGCTTGTTCCTATCGCGAAGGAACAGCATATGTGGGTAAGCAAACCATTTTGATCGGTATACATCATCAGTACCTGTAATACAATAAAACCAAAGTTGAAAAATTAAATAGTAAAAAATTATATCATATACTACCCGGACGAGTTAACTTGGCACCTAGCTGGAGTGCGGGCGCTCCGCCCGCTTGCCCGCCCGCTACCCGCGATCGCCTCGGCGGCGGGGAGGCGGGCGGTGCACCCGCGTTCCGGCCAGGTGCCAAGTTAACTCGTCCGGGTAGTATGTCTTTCCGATTTTATATATATATATAATTATGTATAAAGAAAAAATATCTATCTTGACCTGTGGATTTTGAATCCGCCATCTTTTTTTTTTCACGCCGAAGGGCCGCCAGCAAGTAATCTATTTTCTTTTTTATATCTACCGCAGGACGTTGCAGTTCAGTCTCCAGTTTCCCAAGCATCTTGTTTCACTAATCTGTTGTAGAAGTGTCTGTGCTTGGTGTACCATAGGACTTCTTTTCCTTTATATGCTTCGATCAGTTTTATAACACTTTCGTTATCCCAGCTCATCATCAAGCACGTCTAGTCTTTTCTTTGATGACAAACTAACTGACAGGCGGAGCGTAGGAAATGATCGCGTATCAAATGCATTCACGTCCAAACTTGTCAGGACGAACGGTTGTCTCGGGAAGCAGCGTATCACGTATCAATTGCAACGTCGTATCATGATACGGTATCAAAATACGTCCATACTACTGTTCGTCGTACACGTATCATACACGAGGCGTATCAAGATACGCGGTTAGTGCGGATCGGGCCGATCAGCTACGGCGCGTATCATAGTCACGTATCATTTAACGTCCAAACTAGCGATCATAATACGCGTCGGTGCAACGCGACGGAGATACGATACGCCAAAATGATACAAATGTGGACCCGGCTCTAGGTGGCGGCGGCCGATTCGACCTCGCATCGGTCGCCGATCCTTTCTGAGGGCGGCCGGATACTTACTCGTTTACTTACTCATAGGGTAAATGCGCCTAATATCATAGTTTTTAGTTTCATCTTTAATTTTTATAAGTGTAGAAGTCAAATAATTATGTAATCAGCCGCTCCTTTGTCCGGCGCCGCGGGAAAAAACGCACTACGGGTGGTTGAGCGCGGCAAAACAAACACTTGACTCCTGTCCCAATAAACACGTCATCGCCGGCGCGCGCGAAGCGCGGCGGCTTGCCTTACAAAAACATTATTTATGACTTGGGTTCTCAAACATACTGCTTGAAGTGTTGTTATTGTTAGTGCTCGTAAACAACACATTATAATGGTATAAGTGTTGATTGTATGTGATACTCTTGTACAGTCATATATAGCTGTTAACATAGACTTCAAGCGTAAAATGGAATAAATAATTATATGTAAAAAAGTAATTCAACAACCTACTCATTTTATGTGTTTAAAAGATTTCTGTATCATTATTTCAAATGAAAAAAAAATAAAACTCACATTAAGTAGATAAAAAATATTTATTTACAGACATTTAAACTTTCGCTAACATTTGTTAGCGCGCCGTAGTTGTTCACACAGTTTTAATAATATATACCTTATTTTCTTTTACACCTACAATTATAATTTCAGTATTAACTAAAAGCGTATTTATTATTTTGCTAACATAAAAAAACTATTCAATATTATAACCCAGTCCGGAATTACATACGAAAGACGAAATTGTATAACATTTTTCAAAAAACAACCTTGTGAATCTGGGTGCTTTTTGCTTAGTTTTTTGACGTACAAATCTTGCTATTTATATAGATTAATAGTGTATAAAAAGCCCTTTCCAATGATGTATTACACTGGCTTATATGGTATCAACAAAAAGAGTAATTCACATTTATATTTGCCTACCTTCTCAAAATAACTATAAACCATAAATAATTGCCGACATATTAGGTAGGGTACACACACACTAAACCTAAATACTGCCGGGTTACCCGAAAGAACCGAACGGAATCTGAATTTTTACCCAACTGCAGCGAATTGAAAAAGGGTTATGTGTTTGACCTATATGTATGCATTTATGTATGTATGTATGTATGTAAGTATGTACATACGTAAGTATGTATGTATGTGTGTTCCTATGTCCGCTCATAAATGCTCACCGGCTTAACCGATCTTGAGAAATGATGCATCATTAGATTCGTCTTGACAGCACGGGTGTGACTGTACATTAAAAAAAATGGCGACATCTTTTTTTTTTCGAGTGGGGTATCAAAATAAAGAGTAATGAAATATATATGTACGCTCATAACTACTCAACGGCTCAACCGATTTTGATAAATAATGCATCATTAGATTCGTCTTGACGGCACAGGTGTGACTGGATAAATAAAAAAGGCGAGTAAGTAAAAAGAGTTAAATGAAAAATGTGTAACTTTTAAGGCACACTAACTAACAATAGCGAACAATAAATGCGATGGGCGAGCGAGGGAGTTATACTTATGAAGTTGATGATAATGACCTATGATATGCCTTAAAACAATTTAAGAGACACAAATCGACGTGGCATGTGTCACACTTATACACTGTACATGTATCACGTTTATTCTTGGCACACCATTTACACCGTGCCCTGCCAGTCAGGTTCTTTTCGACGAAGTGGTCTGTTTTTGGTTTTATTGCCGGTTTTATGACGGAAACGTGTTTAGAAACAATTTCATCGGCCAGCATGATCCTGAAATTTCTCTGACTCGTTTTGTTCTTATGGCTGAACAGCACAAACGCGTTGTATATGGACACGTTGAGAAGTCGGCGGAAAAGTTTTTTGTACCAAACTGCATTTCGCACTCTTTCCACGGGGAACGCTTGAAGCATTGGGTCTTTTTTGTCCACGCCCCCCATGGAAAGGTTGTAGTCTAAGACTACTTTTGGCTTATATTTGTAGATGCCGTATTTTTCTTTTCCGCCGACTTCTACACGGTGGAATGTGGAAATCATGGATACCAAATTGGCATCCTTCCATGTCACAATTGACACATCTCTGGTATGACTATAGGCCACTTCACCAGTACGCATATTACTTTTTGTTTTGCTGCGCAGACTATCTGGCACAAATTCTCTATTGAGACGGAGCGTGCCCATTGTGTCTGTTTTGAGCATTTTGAGGGTCCGGGACAGTAAGGGGGAATTATAAAAATTGTCCATAACCAGGGTATGGCCCTTATGGAGCAGAGGGCGGACCAAGTTGTAAACGATTTTAGATGTCGCCCCCTCAGGCTCTGTCGAAACGGACTCGGATGGCTCATCCAAAGGTTCTTGTTCCTTACTCTTTCCCGTATATACGACCATCTTCCACAGATAGCCGGTCCTCGACTCACAGAGCTCGTAGCTCTTTATACCCACCGTTGCCGCTTTTGTTGCAATCAGTTGCACGAAGGACAGTCTGCCCTTCCACATCAAAAGCGACTCATCAATAGATATATTTTGCTCCGGCAGATATAAAGAGCTGAATTTCTCGTTCAGGTGGTCAAGGACCGGCTGAATTTTGGCAAGCTTTTTGTCATCCCGTGAATCATTTTGGTTAAGGGTCGCATTATCGACGAAATGGAGACATCTTTTCATTAGCAAATACCTGTTGTAAGGCATTATATCACCAAAGTTACCAACCTGTAGGTATTTTAGGCGAGGATGCCAAAACTCCTTTTCTACCGGTAACGGCATGAGACTTTGAAGCATCGTTACGCCTAAGAATACCCACAGGTCATCTTCAGTGATATCAGTCCATCTATGTAGTCTCGACATAGCCTTCACATTTGGATCATTGCGCAAATCGTTCGCGTACCTATTGGTTTCGCGAATGATTTGCTCAATGATGACATGAAAAAAATGAAAATGAAAAAAATATTTATTAAAATAGCACACAATTATAGTATGTAGGTACAGTTTTACAATTTAAATAGGCACGTTCTTTCGTAAATGTTATACCATTTTGTTGGCTATTTTGGCGAAAATTTACAATTTGTATTACTTTTGGTCCTCACACTAGGCAAGCCTGTATCGTGAGTGACCATTTAACGATTTCTAGCATATTTTGCCATCACTTGGAGAAACTTATTGATAGGTATAGCTTTAACAATTTTGGTTTTTATCATTAATGTTATGTAAGTTAAAGGAATTAAATTTATTTTATTATAATAAAAGTTAATTTATATTAAATTAGGACATAATACTTATATTTATGAAAAGGGTTTAAGGAGTTGTTCCGTATCCTCATACGAAAGGGTTTTTAGAAGTTTCGTGATTTCAATTTTACTTTCGTGGATTGACAAAGACCTAGAATTTCCTGAATTTCTTAGCTTTCTGTGTATACCGTTGTAGACCAACAGCGCGGCCGCATCCCCAAAGCGGCGAGCAAAATTAGTGCAGGTACGTGGTGCCGGGGCCCTGTAAGTTCGACGCGAGCACATGTGGTCATAACTCTCAGAGAGTATGATATTTTTGTGGGCTGATAGACTGACTTTCAACAGATAGAGCTGGCGCACGGTAAGGACTTGAGCTTCATTGTAGAGGTCAGTTGTGGCATATCTGAAAGGTCTCCGTAACATTGATTTCAGAACTGAGCGTTGCGCCCTCTCTACACTTTGCATTACTGTTTTACTGGCGCTACCCCAGACAGAAATACAATAAACTAGAATCGATTGACACAGGGCATAATACACTGTTTTAAGTGTATCTACAGAGGCTGCATTTCTGAGGTTTCTCATGATGTAGGCGATCCTACGGATACGTCCTGAAAGAATTTTCAGGTGTTCGTGGAAATTTAGTTTTTCATCTACCATCACACCCAGGTATCTGATTACCTGAGCTCTGGATATGCTTTTACAGTCGCAGTTTTCTTTTACTGTACATAGGTGAATCTTCAAATCAGTGGAGTCTGGAGGGGCCGATGCAGATGTCTTGTGAAAGCAAAGGTATTTTGTTTTAGATGCGTTTAGTGTTAGTAAATTTTGTTGTAGCCATCTAGATATAGTCGTCATTCCTGTTTCGGCAGCTAAAAATGCCTCTTGCCATTTTTTTCCATGAAATAATACAACTGTGTCATCGGCGTAGCAAATCAATTCAGCGTTTTTATTTTTAAGTTGCAGTATGTCGTTCATGTACAAAATAAACAACGTCGGGCCCAGTATACTTCCTTGAGGAACTCCAAAGTTGATTGGTTTGGGGTCACTCCTGTGCCGGCCAACTCCCAGACACTGCTTCCGCCCTGTCAGGTAGCTCCTAAACCATTCAAGGGCCAGACCTCGAATTCCCGAAATTTCTAGCTTTTTTAGCAAGATAGCGACGGAAACAGTATCAAAGGCTTTGGCTAGGTCCAGGAATACGCCAACACATCTTTGTCCTACATCAAGTCTGTTCGATATTAATGACGTAAGAAGGGAAACCGCATCCTCGGTAGACTTTCCCTGTCTGAAACCAAACTGCCGTGCAGAGAGGATCTTGTTTTGTTCAAGGTACCGTACAAGTCGCCCATTCATCACCTTTTCCAATATTTTTGAAAAAGTACCAAGTAAGGAGATTGGTCTGTAGTTGCCGGGAGAGTCTTTCGCACCACCTTTATGTATTGGACAAATAGATGCAATCTTCCACTGATCTGGGAAATGTCCCGTGGAAAGGCTGAGATTGCAAATAAATGTAAAAGGTTCAGCTATGACATGAAAAATCCTTTTCAGAAGCACATTTCTCAATCCATCTATACCAGGTGCTTTGTTATTTTGGAGTTTTTTTATCATTGAATGTATTTCATTTGCATCTGTCGGTTTAAGAAAAAAGGAGTCCTTGGAGTTGGATTCTGGTTTAATGGAAGTTGCTAGTGATTCCTCAGTTTCAGACAGGTTTTCCAGTATCTCATTTGCCAGTGTCTGCCCCACCATTGAGAAGAACTCATTGCACTTGTCTAGGGATTGCTTTGGATTAGAAGTACCTGGGATCTGCGTCAATTCTGTTGGTTTTTTTTTTGTTTGAATTTAGGTGGCATATGTTTTTAATTGTAGTCCAGAGTTTCTTAGGATTTCCTTGATTCTTTTTTAGTTCTCCGTCGTCATGCACTGTTTTTAATTTTCGCAGGAGATCGTTGCAGAAGTTTCGGTAACGTTTATAAATTATTTGAAGTGTTGCGTTGTTTTGGTTCTGCTCAAGGCGTGCTTCGCTGTGTAACCGATCGCGATGTTTAATGCAACGGACAAGCCCAGGCGTAATCCAAGGTTTTATTATATATTTCGATCGAGTGATTCGTTTTTCGGAGGTGTGACTTCCCACAATTTTTGTCAGTATTTCAGTGAAGATAGTAACCGACTCATCGACACTTTCTTTCGATGTGACACTGGACCAGTCCACTGTTTCTAATTCCTCCCTTATAGCGTCGTAATCTACTTTCAGAAATGTATGCGTTTGTCTAGTTATTTTGTTTTTCTTTATAGCCAAGTCGATCATTGTCATACTGTGATCAGTCACACCTGTCTCACATACCACTCCGACAACTGGGGCTCGTGATTTCACAAATATATGATCAATACACGAGTTTCCACGTGTGGGTTTTGTGATAGCGGGTAGTAAACCATGTTCGGCATTTAGGCAAAGATATTCGGAACTATCACCATCATCGCTACCTGTCAAGATATTTATATTTATGTCACCACCCAAGACTAAATTTGTCCTGTCCCCGAGTTTATGCAGGGTCGATTGCAAGTCTGAGAGAAATTTGTCAGTATTTCCAAACGACGGCGACCTGTATATGCCTATGATTGTAATTATGTTGGGAATCTCGACAAGCAGGCAGTCTGCCTTTTTAAAGTGTGGTTCCGAAACCAAGACATTCCAGATGTCTCTTATATATATAACTACACCACTAATCTTATTTATAAATTTATTTGTTTGATGTTCAGTATATCCTGGTATTTGGGGTATGATTGACGACGAATTTATTTGACACACAGTCAGAATGATCACATCAAGGCAAATTTTGAGTCTTTTAAGATTAACTAGGAAGGTATCAAAATTCTTGTTTATACTTCTTATGTTAAAACTCAATATACTGAAACTGTAATCCCGCGTCAAAAACTTCTCACACATTTCCGACATATTCAACTGATGACAAACAATATTTAGCGAATCTAAATCATCACTTAGATCGAGTGGTATCATTTTTTATGCGAAAATAAACTAACACAGGTCGAGTAATTACTCGCCCTGCATACAGCTTGACGATGGATTTGATGTGATTTGTTTTGTTTGTCATGGCTAACATTATTTGTAAGTATGAGCGATGTACTGGATTTATTATGTTTACTTGGTTTGGTTTGATTTGGGAAGACAGTTTTATCGCATTGTCTGAGGTATGGTGGAGGTGGGGTTGGGGAGATACAATATAAATAAATATATATAATAAGACACGATAGTAGCACAGTATTAAGTTTTATGTTAAAAGAAGACCAGAGTAATCTAAATATTTTTATGATGTGAAGTCGAGGAATTAGTGTATGGGCCAATTTTTTGGTCGATATCTTGTTCAGTGCGGATGGGGATTGCAGGGCTTTTTTTTGCTTTACGGACGAATATGCAGCCGTCGCGAACCCAGGAGAATCGAAACTTGTATTGCAGTGCCCGCAATCTTGTGCTCCGAAATAACAGCCGGTTAGCTTTGGTCAGCCGTTCATTCATGAAGATGTCAGAGTTTGTCCCGGCTACAATGTCTTGGGAAGTAACATTCTTCCTTTCCTTTGCGGCCTTTATCATCTCATCTCGTTTGGCTCGGCGGGCTAGTTTTACTACGATAGGCCGAGGAAGGTTTTTCGGGTTTGAGGGTGACGGAACTAGGGCCGATCTTCGGGGTCCGGCACGATGAACTCCGTCGATATCAGCCGCGGCAAGCTCGACTCCTATCTTGGTGGCAGCTACAAGGACCAGTTGGCAGATGTTTTCGTTTTGGGTCTCCGGGATACCTGCAATCTCCAGCTCATTTCTGAGACCTTGCTGTTGCAGTTCGGCTATGGTGGTACGGAGGTCGGTAATTTCCGAGTCTTTGAACTCCATGGTTTTATCGTTTTCTGAGGTAGGCTGGGATGTTGATGATAGCAGAGAAATTTGGTGTTTAAGCTCGGCTACCTCTCTTCTAAGTAGAGCGATTTCATCATTTTGAAGCGCTAGATCACCGACCGCCGCTTTAAGCTGTCGAATTTCTCTGAGTATAATGGAGAGGTCAAACGCGGCGCCATACTTCATAAACCTGTCCAGCTCAGGCGCTCTGTCTCTCCTATAAGTCACATTTAAGTTTGCATTTGTACGGACGGGGGTGTCGCTATTGTCTCCTCTAGGCTGCTTTTGCTTGCATTCAGGGCATATACATGTTAGGATGTTGTCTGTGGAACTAAGTTGTTCGGAATCATATACATATAGTTTGTGTAATCTATTTGCGCAGCGGATACAATCATAAAATTCCACCTCTTCTATGGCTCCACGGCAGACATCACATTGAAGGAACGGTCCCAGCATTGTCCCAACATTTGACATTGCGTACTTATGTCCAGTTAGCGAAATAAATAAACAAAGTGCACGCAGAGTTTGTCTCCGAGAGACAGCTCGAACTCTCGGTCCGCCGTCGCTTCTATAAAGTAGTGTACTCACTCCGCGCACCGACGATGAGTCACTTCAAAGCGCGCGAGCGCTGTCGGTCGTTGCTATGGGGCTGCCGTATGCGAGGTTGTTGCTTACGTCAAGCGCGTAGCGTTGAGAGTTGACTGCGCCTGGACGGTCAGCTGATGCACGGGCCCGTCTCGTGATCGATGAAGTACACTTTATTTATCACTCCAAATGCTGTTTTTACAGTCGATTTCAATCTAGCTGATGTGCACACTGTGGTTTATTATGTTTAATTCGTAAGCACTTAAAAATTGGCGGCAAACTTTGCAGTTTAATTGATTTTTAAGCAATAAAATCTATAGACCGAGTAAGGAAGCAGTTTAACGGCCAACTGACGCGTCAAAGACATGATGATTGACGTCAAAGACATGATTGAAAGGACATCGTCCCAAATTTTAAAAAATATTCCCAATGGGGACAGCCCTTCCGTACAAAATGTAGGACCGGATGGTCCTACAAATTTCTCCCTCTTCCCCTTAAATACTTCTGGGTCCTGTGCCCAATTAAAGTACAAGGTGTCCTGACCAGACATATCCCTCAGGGCGGCATTGTCGCGAGCATCCATATCGGCCAGCTGCTCCCGTGCCAAGGGCGGAATCTCTTCAGAGTGACTCGGGTACTCCGTCTCGTTGCGTTGCCGAGTATATACTGGCAACGACACCAAATCAACCTCCAAGTCGTCCTCTTCGATGTCGCTGCCTGGATTTGTAGAAGCCGCTACCTCATCAAATATTCTTGGATCTAAAATAAAATACTGTATTAAATAACCTGAAGTCCGACCCCGAAAATACATTAATTTAAAGACAAATCGTAGCATCCCACGACCTCTGTAGCAAAGCGGTAGGCGCAGCAACTACCTTGCTGGTGGTCCTGGGTTCTAATCCCATTCGAAAAAAAGAAGAAAAAATTATAGGTTTATTTTTGTTTTTCATTGAGATATTCGGTACCTCTTAAGCGATATCTCGAACATTATGCTATCAACCTGTGCTATCAACAGACGACCAGACTAATCAGGTATAGAAGGATACAAAATTTTCAACTGACCTGAGGGAGATCCCTGCGCTGGTGAAGTTGGTGACGGGGTCTGTGAGGTCAGGGTTTCTCTTGCGCTACATGCTGAAAATTGCAAAGTAGTTGTTACTCAGACAACTGAGTTTAGCTTAAATTTTCATACAAAGAAAGTTTGTACTCACAAGGTGAAGGTGAGAATCCCATAAGTTGTATGTCCGCATTATGAATCACATTGAGTTCTTCTCCTTCTGTGACATTTGTGATCCCCGACGACGGGGTAAATACTTTTCTTTTTCTGTGAAACAATGTTATAGAATGTTTAAAAGACTAGAAATAATAGTACTAATTCAACTATGTACACTACACTTAAAACTTACTTTATGGGAATAGCCATGGAGGGGCGGGCTTCGGCATCATCGAGCTGATCAATGATGTTCCCGGCATTCAAGGCAAGGCCAGTCTAAAGAAATGAAAGACATGTTTTAGATTTCAGATTCAATAAAAATATGCCATAAGCAAGTACGAGAAGAAGAATAGATTAAAACCAACCGTTCGTCACAGAGGGCGGCCCGGCTTCGGCATCATCGTGGTGAGAAATTGTATTCCCGGCATATATCCAAAGAAGGCCAGCCTTCGCTTCGGCATCATGTAGGTGAGAAGTGATATTCCCGGCATAAAGCCAGGGAAGGCCAGCCTCTAGAAAAAAAAGACATGTTTTAGATTTCAGATTAAATAAAAACAGGCAATAAGCAAGTATGAGAAGAAGAATAGATTTAAACCAACCGTTCGTCACAGACGAAACGGCATCGGCCTCTTCGCCGGATGTCGTCAAATTAAGGACGGGCGTCGTTCGCGATAGTACAGGTTCTAGAAAAAAGACACGTTTTAGATTTCAGATTAAGACTCGCGAAGGTTAGCAATTCTTTCAAGGGTCAATGCATTCTCTACTACAACAAGATACCTCTGGAGATCTGACATTGCCATTTGAGCAATTTAAAATCCATGTTAAAGCGACTTTGTCGAAAAAGGGATATTACAATGTTCAAGATTACTTAAATGATGGGTCTGTATGGGGTTAATCTGGCTCAACACAGACCTTGCTGTTAATAATTTTGTAATTATTTATTCCTGCTTATTAATTATGATAATGACTAAATATTATATTTTGTATTAGTTAAGCATAAGCAATTTTTAAAAAGAGATCTAAAAATCAATCTGTGGGAGTTTCTACGCCCTTCTTCTCCCACAGTGGTCCAATGTAGAGAAGTGGCAAAAAATGACGATTGCTAAGTATATGTAAATATCTACAGTAATAAAGAAAAAAAAACAGGCGATAAGCAAGTACGAGAAGAATAAAAGATTTAAACCAACCGTTCGTCACAGAGGGGACAGCATCGGCCTCTTCGCCGGATGTCGTCAAATTGAGGACGGGCGTCGTCCGCGGTAGTACTGGTTCTAGAAAAATGACACGTTTTAGATTTCAGATTAAATAAAAATAGGCAATAAGCAAGTACGAGAAGAAGAATAGATTTAAACCAACCGTTCGTCACAGAGGGGACGGCATCGGCCTCTTCGCCGGATGTCGTCAAATTGAGGACGGGCGTCGTCCGCGGTAGTACAGGTTCTAGAAATAAGACACGTTTTAGATTTCCGATTTAATAAAATAACCCAAAATACGAGCATAGAAGAATAGATTTAAACCAACTATTACGAGCTTAATGAAAAATGCACTGGTTTTGGAAAACACTATAATTGCAAACATGAACTGACAATACGTCAATAAAACAAAAGTAGAGAAAAAAGGATAAAAAACATAGACAATAAAAATACTATAAAAAAAGGATGTGCATCTTGCACATTCTCCCCTTCTTTATGTAACTGACAACTTAACAAGTTTTTTTGAGGGGACGTCTTAATTTGCCAGCTGCTGTAGCCACTTCTGCCACTCTAACGATCCAGTCTCTACCAGGGTACAAGGCAGTTATTCGGCCTCTGGGCCATGTGCCGCGTGGCAGGTTGGAGTCGCAGACGACAACAAGGTCTCCTTCAGCTATATTTGGAGCAGCACCTCCTCCCCTTCTGGGTGCTAACATGGGTAGGTATTCTGTGACCCATCGCTGCCAAAAGTGATCAGCTAGTCTTACTGCTCGACGCCACTTGTTTCTGCTCATGAGGTCGGATTCGCCCAGGAGGGCAGGAATAGGACGGCCGGAAGAAGATCCGAGAAGGAAGTGGTTTGGTGCTAAAGCCTCATCAGCATCGGAGTCCAGTGAAACATGCGTCAGGGGTCGCGAATTCACTAGGGCCTCGGCTTCCACCAAAAAAGTGTTCAACACCTCGTCGCAGGGAGCTCGATCGTGGAGAGACACCTTGAGCGCTTCCTTGACACTTCGTATCAGCCTTTCCCAGGCACTTCCCATATAAGGCGCTGAAGGGAGGATAAAGCGCCAGTTGATAGACTCGTTAGCGGAGTAATCTTCCACATCATCACCGTAAAGGGTCTTTAATTCCCTGCTGCCTCCAATGAAGGCGGTCCCGTTGTCGGACCAGATCTCTACGGGCGTCCCTCGACGCGCGGTGAAACGGCGTAAGCCCATAATAGCTGCATCCGTTGATAGACTGTGCACCACCTCGAGATGCACGGCACGAACGACTAGGCAGGTAAATAAGGCCACGTAACGTTTTTCTCGTCTCCGGCCGACTGAAACTTGTACGGGTCCGAAATAGTCCAACCCAATGAAGGAAAAGGGTCTTTTGTGATGTGCCAAGCGAGCTTCGGGCAGATTTCCCATCGGTGGTTGAAACGTTATGGCGCGCCTTATTTTGCAAAGCTGACATTCATGAGCTACGGAACGAACTGCGTTTCTGAGGCCGAGAATCCAATATCTTTGCTGCAACTCATTCATGACTAATGCCGAATTTCTATGCGCAGCCTTTTGGTGATATCTGGCGATCAGAAGACGTACTGCCGGATGCTTTCCGTCCAATATCAACGGCCGTTTAAGTTCGTCAGGAACGTCTGGTGTAGCTATTATTCGAGTGGACATCCTTAGTTGATTATCCTCGTCAAGGAAGGGCGACAGTTTGATCAAGCGGCTGTCACGAGGCAACTGCTCTTTGTTCTTGATTTTCAGAATATCCTCTTTAAAGGAATCTAGCTGGCTCTGGCGTAAGATGTGGGCTTCAGCAATACGTATATCGCTGGCAGACAATCTTGATGAGTCATTGGGAATATTAGGATAGGATGTGCAAGTCGGAGTATCGGTACACAAACTACCTTCAAGACGAATTAGATTAAAATCAGGAACTCGTCTACGTAGACTACGCACACGCAGTGATAAAATGAATTGATGCGCCTTTGCAGTTGCACGCACCATTCTCAGCCATGTGCTAAAGCGGCTCGGCTTCGCGGAGAGTGGTGCAGGCAAGTCAGTGTCGGTGATAAGATGAACGAAATGTTTATATTCTTCGCGGCCTAGTCCGCTGATATCAATTTGCGGCTCAGCGGGCCAGTCCGAGGAAAGAAGAAAATCAGGACCTGTGATCCAGCGAGATTCTGGAGACAGCACACAGCGTTTTACACGAGTTGCGTCATCGGCTACATTTAAATCACTCGGAACCCAACGCCATTCACTGACAGTTGTGAGCTCCAGTATCTCACCGACTCGATGAGACACAAATGGCTTAAAGGTGCGAGCGTCGCTACGTAGCCAACCCAAAGCCGTCATTGAGTCACACCAGAAAACGCGTTTGCTAGGCTTTAGTCGGTGGGCTTCGCATATGGACGTCGCAAGTCGCGCAGCCATCAAAGCGCCTTGAAGGGAATCGATACGGGTCTGAGAGGCGTTACGCGGACCTTACTGCAGATAAGAGAGAGTCTTACTTCACCATTTGAGTATAAAAAGCGCCAATATGCAACAGCGGCAAACGCAGACTCACTCGCATCCGAAAACAAATGAAGTTCACATCCTACTACATCGAGCTCACTCAAATTATAGCATCGTGGTATTCGTAAATTAGAGATTGAGAGCAAATCCTGAAACCACAGTTTCCACGCAGCGCTGTCATTTTGAGAGAGCTCCTGGTCCCAATCCAAACCCTTACGCCAAGCATCTTGAAACATGATGCGACCTCTTATGACTATTGGCGCGAGGACCCCGAGAGGATCATAGATACGCATTACATGGACCAGCACCTCACGTTTGGTAAGCTTTTCTGGCAGCACACCTTGATTTTTGATACCCGTATTAAAACCAATAAGATCTGAGGAGGGTTGCCAAATAAGGCCAAGAGTGCGGACAGGCGTGGACAGGCGACCTAAATTTACGTCAACTTCTTTTGCTATGGGAGCCTCAAGCAAAGACTCCTTTGGCAGCAAGGAGAGTGCCATGAGATTATTCGAAGTCCAGCCACGCATCTCGAAACCAGCATACGAATGAACGGCATAAACATCTGCAGCCAGTTTGGCTGCTTCATTGACATCATCGAGGCTAGTTATGCAGTCATCCATATAGTGATCGTTAATAATTATCCGAGCTGCATCTGGATAAGTGTCCTGCCATTCTACTGCGTTTTTATTTTTTATGTGTATAGCAGTAAAAGGGCTGGAAGCAGCGCCAAAGATCATAGACGACATACGATACGTCCTAATTTGCTCATTCGAGGTGTCACGCCACAAGAACCTTTGCGCGTCTCTGTCTTTCTCGATAATTTTGATTTGCGGAAACATTTCGCGAATATCAGCAGTCAGTGCGACCTTACCTTCTCGAAATCGCATTAAAATCCCTAGTAACGGTTGCAAAAGGTCTGGGCCAGTTAATAACATTGAGTTTAATGACACGCCATGAGACTTAGCAGCCGCGTCATGTACCGTCCGCAATTTATTAGGTTTATTTGGATTTGTCACGCCAAAATGACCCTGAGCTAGGATGACCTGTACATTGCTCAGCATTACCTTTCGACAGCATGTCATGTATATTTCGTCGATAACGTTCAGCATAGCCCGGGTCTTTCATCATTTTTTTCTCTAAACTGAGAAATCTAGACAAAGCTAACTTATAACTATCGGGTATAATCGGATTGTCAGCCTTCCACAATAAGCCTACCTCAAAACGACCACTTGTCAGCCGGTGCGCCGTGCGCTCCACAATTTGTACGGCGCGTTCGTCAGCGGCACTACGTGCTTCCATTTTTGAGATACCAATTGAATCGATTTTGAATTGTTCCCTAATAAGATTTTCTATAACAAAATTGTCACTTACAACGTCAGGTTCGATAAGTGTGGTATGGTTGACAAAATCAACTCGTTTAGTTCTGCTGCAACCGAACCCAAACAAAACCCAACCTAAAGCGCATAAGATTGCCACAGGCTGTGTCTTAGTTCCCTTGCGCATGGCTTTAGCGCAAGATAGATGCCAATTGTCAATACCTATAATTATCATTGGTTTTACGTCCTCATAACAAAATTCGACAGCTATGTCCGACAGGTACGGGTACTTCCGCACGCTGTCGTAGTGCGCAGCCTGTCGTGCAGCGCCTAGGCCGGCGACAGACCTAGCTCTCTTAATAGTATGCACTTCGGACGAGTGACGTCCCTGTATTGTATAATCAACATACTGTACGTTGACATCCTTCCCTAGACCACCTACACAGTCTATATGAATCTGTTTCTCTGGGCCTTGGCAGCCAATTTTTTTTGTAATCTCAGAGTCAACGAACGTGGCAGATGATCCGTCGTCAAGCATCGCATAGCAGCTGACGGATCCAGAGGGTCCCGACACGATCACGGGAACGACCTTTAGCAAGGGCCGAGCAGAAGGTTCAGCTAGTGACGACGAAGTTGCATGTGTCATAACTTCATGCTCCGGATCAACAGACGGTGGCGCCGCGGGCGCGCTGCAGGTTGAGGGCGCAGACTCGCTGGATGTCGACGGCGCAGGCTCGTCGTCGTTGTCGACATCCACGTCGACGTGTGAGGTGATAGTACGCTCGAATTTCGAGCCGTGCAATAAAACATGATGACGCATGGCGCAGCCTTCCTTGCTACAAACTTTTTTTAAACATGATGTTTTATTTTTGTGCTAACCCTTCTTTAAGCATCTATGACATGTTTTATTTTTCTTTATAAACTGCCACCTATCATTTAAAGTCATTTGGACAAATTTCTCACAAACCGTCAAATCGTGAGTTTGTTTACAAAGTAAACAATTTTTATCATTAGAAATCGAAGAAAATGTCGATGTCGAAGGAATGATATATTTATTATGATGGTTATTTTCAGCGATAACATTTATTTTGTCCCTATATCCCCCGCTTGGACGTGTAGGGTTGGGTGGCAAAGAATCAAACGCTCCGCCAAACCTACACTGCAAATCTACCTCAAGGGAGAGGAAATCTGCAAACATTTCTATTTTTGCCTGCGAACCATCACATGAATGAGCGTAATCTAGCCACCGTGGCCGCAACAGCGGAGGTAACTTGCTCCACAATGATTGGAAAAGTTCGGGCGAACGTAAGTGGTCCGGCTGATTTAACAAGCGGATCACTTCTACGCAGTTGCGTACACGGCCGGCGAAAATAACTAGATCTTTGCTGTCATAGCCTACCTTCGGCAATGCACGTACCGCCGCCACTTCATGCGTCACAACAAGCTCGGGGCGGCCGAAGCGCGCGTCGAGCGCCGCCACAACTGCCTCGGGAGCGCGGGCCGCCGCCAGCAGTCCCGCCACGGCGTCGCGCGCCGCCCCGCGTAGGGCGCACGAAAGCCTAGCTAAATTATCGGTGGCCGAACAGTTTCGAGCTGAATTTTCGTAAAACTCTTTTTAAAGCTAACCAATCTAAATACGATTTACCATCGAAAGTTGGCAGAACATCTGCCTTCGTTACATGAGATTGGGGTTGAGTCCTAGTTAGCAACGTTTCGAGTGTGTTGACTAAGCGCGTCACTCCTCCGTCTTCAGGGCGATTCTGAGTGTGAGAGGGATTATTCGCAGCAGCACCAGGGCCGCGCGGCGCTCTCATACCTCTTGATTCGCATCCTGTCGTAGTGCCGACGTACCTGAAAGGTGGGTCAGCATCTCGGTCATCAGGGTTGTCACAACTAACTACGTTATCTACCCATTCTTGCACACTAGCACGACTACGTGTGCCGTGGCTGCCACGTTGGCTGCCTTCCGCCTCTATGGCGGCTAATTCAGCCTGCAATTGAGCTTCAGCGACGTGTCGCTCGCGCTCTGCGGCTTGACGCTCACGCTCCACAGCTTGGCGCTCACGCTCCTTCTCTATGTCAGCCAAACAGCGCACATGCTGTGCCTGTGCCGCCAGCTGGCGCGCCACGATGGTGGCGGAGGAGCGCGAGGTAGCGGTGCTGGACGGGCGGGAAGGTGCCGCCGGAGGCTGCCCCGTCCGCGATCTCTTTCGCGGACGGGGCAGCCTCCCCCGACACAACCGTCACACCGTCTCCCACACAAAGCGCCTTTGCCTTTGCGTGTTTTGCGCGTGTTTCCATTATATTTCCTAGTAGAAGGACCACAATATTACGAACTTAATGAAAAATGCACTGGTTTTGGAAAACACTATAATTGCAAACATGAACTGACAATACGTCAATAAAACAAAAGTAGAGAAAAAAGGATAAAAAACAGACAATAAAAATACTATAAAAAAAGGATGTGCATCTTGCACACCAACCATTCGTGCTTGATTGCATTTTTTTGAGCAGCCAAGGCTGGGGAATGCATGAAGGAGGGATAGACGGCGTGCCTTCCACCAACGGGAAGACCGTACGTAGTGGAGAGGATGCTTTTCTGTAAAAATATTTAATATTTTGTATAAGAAACAACCATTTATTTTAATTTAATGTTAATAAAATCATGTCTTACCGTTTTTGCTTGCGCTACGGCGTAACGTTAACGGTACGGCGTTAACGGCGTAAAATCTGATGGATCGGGTGTTAAAATGGGCGTTCCACAAGGTTCCATATTAGGCCCTTTCTTATTCCTGGTATATATTAATGATCTGCCTTTCATGGTGGAGAAATTAACTGACATAGTGTTGTTTGCTGATGATACTTCACTGGTCTTCAAAATTGAAAGACAAAAAGGAGAATTTGATGATGTTAATGGTGTATTGTCTTTAACCTTGAATTGGTTCACAGTTACTAATTTATTGTTAAACGCTGGTAAAACCAAGTGTATCAAATTCTCACTTCCAAATGTCAGGCAAGTTGAGACCAGTTTAGTGTTAGACAACAGCACGTTAGAATTAGTAAATGATACGAAGTTTCTTGGAATAACCATTGATAGCAAATTGCAGTGGGGACCCCACATAGATAAATTGGCTGGTAAATTAAGTTCTGCGGCTTACGCTGTTAGGAACATCAGACAAAGCACGGATGTGGCTACATCTAGGCTAGTATATTTTAGTTACTTTCTAGTGTGATGTCCTATGGTATCTTGTTGTGGGGGAAAGCAGCGGATATTCAAACTATTTTTATTTTACAGAAAAGAGCTATTCGAGCAATTTATAATTTAAAACGAACAGACTCCTTAAGAGAGCTTTTTAAAGAAATTGGCATACTAACAGTAGCTAGTCAATTTATTTTCGAAAATATAATGTATGTACGCAAGAACCTTACAACATTTTCCAAACTTAGCGATAGCTGTAATGTTTACCTAAGAAATAATCACAGACTATGTGCGCCCCGTTTTAGACTCACGAAGGTTAGCAATCCTTTAATGGTCAGTGCATTCTCTACTACAATAAGATACCTCTGGAGATTTTGAAATTGCCATTTGAGCAATTTAAAAAGCATGTTAAAGCGACTTTGTCAAAAAAGGGATATTACAATGTTCAAGATTACTTAAATGACAGGACTGTATGGGGTTAATCTGGCTCGACACAGACCTTGCTGTTAATAATTTTGTAATTATTTATTCCTGCTTATTAATCATAACAATAAAAAAAATCATATTTGTATTAGTTAAGCACAACCTATTTTTAAAAGAGATCTAAAAATAAATCTGTGGGAGTTTCTACGCCCTTCTTCTCCCACAGTGGTCCAATGTAGAGAAGAGGCAAAAAATGACGTTTGCTAAGTATATGTAAATATCTACAGTAATAAAGTACTTTGACTATTGACTATTGACTATTGACATGGCAAGGAACAGTAAGGAAAATTGGGTAAAAGAATTACCAATCGTCCTTCTTGGCCTAAGAAGTTGTTTACGAGACGACACGGGTTTGAGCGCCGCGGAAATGCTTTATGGAGAAACAATAAGGCTTCCCGGGGAATTCTTTGGTGAATCTGGATTGCGATCAACGTATCACGACTACGTGCAAGATTTGAAACAACGAATATCAAAAAACTGCTCCGTTCCGAGGAGAGAGAATCACCAAAACAAGTATTTCGTCCACCCCGAGTTAAGCTCCTGCTCTCACGTTTTCATCAAGAGAGAGGGTGTCGCCAAAGGTCTGATTCCTCCCTATGAAGGGCCTTACGAAGTTCTACGACGAACGGCGAAATATTTCGTCATCAAAAAGAATAACACCGTCGACACATTTTCAATTGATAGATTAAAGCCAGCTTAGCTTTCCTTATTAAGTTCTGCGGCTTACGCTGTTAGGAACATCAGACAAAGCACGGATGTGGCTACATCTAGGCTAGTATATTTTAGTTTCTTTCATAGTGTGATGTCCTATGGTATCTTGTTGTGGGGGAAAGCAGCGGATATTCAAACTATTTTTATTTTACAGAAAAGAGCTATTCGAGCAATTTATAATTTAAAAGGAACAGACTCCTTAAGAGAGCTTTTTAAAGAAATTGACATACTAACAGTAGCTAGTCAATTTATTTTCGAAAATATAATGTATGTACGCAAGAACCTTACAACATTTTCCAAACTTAGCGACAGCTGTAATGTTAACCTAAGAAATAATCACAGACTATGTGCGCCCCGTTTTAGACTCGCGAAGGTTAGCAATTCTTTCAAGGGTCAGTGCATTCTCTACTACAATGGGATACCTCTGGAGATTTTGAAATTGCCATTTGAGCAATTTAAAAAGCATGTTAAAGCGACTTTGTCGAAAAAGGGATATTACAATGTTCAAGATTACTTAAATGACAGAACTGTATGTGGTTAATCTGGCTCAACACAGACCTTGCTGTTAATAATTTTGTAATTATTTATTCCAGCTTATTAAATAAAAATAAATCATAATTGTATTAGTTAAGCACAACCTATTTTTAAAAGAGATCTAAAAATCAATCTGTGGGAGTTTCTACGCCCTTCTTCTCCCACAGTGGTCCAATGTAGAGAAGAGGCAAAAAATGACGTTTGCTAAGAATATGTAAATATCTACAGTAATAAAGTACTTTTGAGTTTGAGTTTGAGTTTGCTCCGGGGCATCCGGCATCAAAAATCTGCCCGTTTGTTTCGCCTCTCTGAGAGCAACTAACCGGTGACGTTGCTCTTCGGAGAGGGCAGACATATTTTTTTTGTCGGTGGTCTGCTTTTTTGCCCGGTTTAGCTGCTCAGAGAGAGACAGGCTTAAAAATAAAAAAATATAATTAGTTATTGGTATTATAGTCTGTTAGTATTATAGTTTTACTATGAAAATTTACTCACGTGGGCAGATCTGATGATGAAGCGCGGGGAGCGGGGGGATGTTCAAGTGCTTCAAGTACTGGGCGCTCATCTGAATGTTCCTCTGAATGTCTAAAAACAAGAAAATCAACAAATTATAAAGAAAATAATACGTAAAAATATAAACAAAAATACCTTGTAACTTACATTCCAGATGTTCCAGCCACTGCGTCGTCAGCCAGCCAGCCAGTCCTGGGGCGTTCCTCTGACTGTCTCAAAATAAAAATAAATCAACAAATTGTGGGATTGTACAGATGACGGAAATATATGAGTTCTAAAATAAGCGTTATTAGTAAAAATCTGATTGTGTATTATTAGTGCATATTAAAAAGCATTAAAAACAGTTACATGTTAAATAGCGAGCGTCTGGCACGACTGCCACGTGCATGGCTACGACCACCTCTGCCCCTAGACTTTCCATTTCCGCGAGGCATTTGAAACTGTAAAAGCCCAAACAAGAGAATAACCACATTAGCCGATGTATCAGAAAAAATATTGTACAAAATTTCACAATATTATACTATTATTTTTCTGTTACTAACGTAACAGAGCGTTTTATTCAGACTGCACTTTTTCAAGTGGCGATGGTATAATTAAACAAAATATGAAAAAATATTTAAAATAAAAGAATAAATAAATGTATGTATGTTTTGCATCTCGCCTTTTTCCATACAGGGTGGCAAAGGCACAACTGTGCCCACGTTTAGGCTTTGTTTTTGGCTAAATGTGCACAATTATTCCTTATTTTATGTGTAACGCTATATTTTGTTATTATAAAAAAACAATAAAAAAGTATAGTAATAAAAATAAAATAAATATTTATAAAAAATAAAAGTCGATTTACTATAAAACGGTGCATCTCCCGCCACCAAGTCATAGGACCTATTTTTCTGCCTAAGACCAGCCCCGTTCGTTGTCACCAAAAAAAAACAGAAAAAAAATACACCAAAAAAAACAATAAAAAAAAAACAGAAACAAATTTATAAACATAAACATACAATATATTAAACTTCTTTTTACCGACCGAATTATCATCCAACTGTATTACCCGGGTATCGAAAATTTGCCTAGTGTGTTCCACGCCTTACTGAATCCGGCGGCAACTGACCGTTGCGATTTTGAGGTTACGGAAACACTTTCTATTTACAACTTTAACTGAGTGTATTTCTAAAATGTTTTAACGGAAAACTATTGTCGATTTATGGTTTTTCAACATATAAGCTTCTTGTTGGCATCTAACACGAAACATTCACCATAAATAAAGGAAACATTTAGGACTTACCTGTGGAACAAACCTGTGTTGACAAAACTTGTAAAATTTGCACAAAATCTGGTTTTGACCTAAATATTTTTGTTTAAGCAGTTGCGGAAGGAAGTAATCTATATGAAAATGAATAATTATCAGCTAAATACTCACAATTATTAATATTTAGCACAGCACGAATATCAAAACACACAGAACAATGACACTCGCGTGAACGGATTGAATGGCATCTTTTTGTTTCTAGCGCTGTGATTGGTTGATAGGTTGTCGTATGATTTTAGGAAGGTTATTTCAATGCGAATAAGATGGAATACGTTCATATGGAACAAGTCATTGGTGTAAACGAGACAACAGGTATAATGCACCGTGTCGTCGCCCAAAGCCTCTGGGTACTCTGGGTACCCACGGACAATCTACGGTAGAAAACAGCTTGGGTACTCAGGGTACCCAAGGACAATCTACGGTTGGAAATTTCTTGGGTACCCAGGGACGCGAGACTGGTTAGAATGTGGTCAATGAACTGTCTGCCTTTCTCTTTTTATCCAGCATAATAAGAGTATAGTAAATAATAATAATAAACCCTCCATAAATGTTATACAAAAATGGCCCGTGATGTTGAACTTTTTTGTTTGGTAATAAAGTTCAATACCTATGAAAAAATTGTCCGGCTCCCGGTCGCCGTTCGCTTGCACTGTTAAAACGTTTCTTCTGAAATGACTAAACAATTTTTATTTTTATGGTATCTCTAGACCCCACGCTAGGATTCCCTGCGTCATGGTGACTAGTCTCTTTCGCTTATGTAGGTACTCTTAAGTTATACCTATGTATTACTTAAAATTAAGTTATAATAGTTTATCGGACTGAAGCATAATGAAGGGCATCAAAATTCGAGTGTGGGTTTAAATTACAACATAATACGAGCGTTTCAATGCCTAGTTATGTACAGTTACATACACTGCTTTATCTACACATATCATAATAAAGACATTTCGCTGAGAGTGCGAATTCGCCTTAGTATTTTTAGGTTTAGGGCTAAGTGAATGTTTAGGGTGTGAAAAGATGCGTATCGGCAAGGGCCACAAGATATTAAAAAATACAATATATATGGAATAGCTGACGATGTAAACAGCTCTGTAGTTTTTATTTCAATTAAATTAGTCAAAATTGCTTTTCTGCACGAGTAAACTTAATTTAAGTAGTAATTAGTGATTAAATAATGTGTAGATAAGAAACAGCTGTGCAAACATACAAGCTTTGGAAAAAACAAGACCGATTGTACCGGCCGATTGAACTGTCAAAATCAGTTCAAATAGCAACGACGTAAACGGGGGAAGTATCGTTTTATTTCTGTATTTATATCAATAATCTCACCTTTCACACCCGTAAAAAACTAAACAAACCTTCATATAAGTGAAACACTTGCCGTACACTCACTCAGGTACCGTTTTGTCTCTCTTTACTTGGCAAAAGCGGAAGCAAAGTTGAAGACGCAACATTCTGCCACATTCAACAAAAACACACACTTAACACCTTCATTGTGCAATAAACTCCCTAGTGTTCGCTAGTATTCCAACCGGTCATACACTGACACCTATTCGCGGTTTTTTTTCAGGCGAAAAAGGGTGCAATGCTGACCCGAAGCAAGATGAGCACACGCGATGTGGAGTTGAAGCTGAAAGCGACCTTGCTGGAGCTCAAGAAGAGCCAAGAGCTTTGTGAAATACTTCTACGAGAGCGAGATGAGTGTGAAGAGGAGATAGAAAAGCAAATTAAGAAAAATTCGGCGCTAAAAGAAGAGCTCAGTGAGTTGGACATCCAATGCCAGGATCTCAGTGCCCAGAGAGATGAACTACAACACCAAGTCGACTCATTTTACAAGTGTCATGATGTCCACCACGTAGCATTGCAACACATAAAATCACTTGAACAAAAGCTTGCAGAGGCACACCACGAGCTTCAAGTTTTCAGCGAGCGGGAGGAACAGCGAGACAGTGCTACAACCAGGGCCTTCTATAATGAGGTCATGAGCCAAACTGGCATACCAACTATTGACCTAACATCTTGTGATCTCACGTGTGATAGTCCTAATAGATCGCAATCAGTAACCACTATGAGCTGTAGTAAAAATAAATTAAAGAAATATGTTAAATTGAATAATTATACAAAAAAAACACAAAAACTAGCTAATAGAAATAAAATATTTTGTAAAAATGTAAATTGTAGCAAGGAACGTGTCGAATTAATTAAGGAAATCGATGATTGTAGATTATGTTTGGAAAAAACTACAGAAAAGTACGAATGTGACACACGGCGACTCCAGTCAGATATGCATATTTTAAACTCATCATTACAAAGTATTACACGTAAATATGAGTCAGCACAATACGAAATTAAGGAACATGTGTCGGCTATGAATAGTTTGTTGGAGACGTGTAAGTATAATTATGACGCTTTCATATCTTTGACCGACAATCACATCTGTGATTGTAAACAAGCTCCAGCGGACTGTTCCGTGCCGACCGTGTGTCCCGCCGAGCAGCCGGCCGAACAGCTGATACTGACCCAGGCGCCGCCGTCAGTCGACTTGAGTACTAATAGTGTTATCAATAACGCCTCCTTCTCTTGGACAAAGGATAGGTATATAATGTACAGCGATGAACTTGGAAAAAATATGGGTTTACAACTTAGTCAGCGCGTGGGCCAGGCAATATTAAATAACTGTATGCCTGGCGCCACATATTCACAAATATTAAACAAAGTGTTGTCATCGCAGTTTTTAGAACCAACCACCCTAATTATTTTAATTGGTAGAAGGGAAAATGTATCTAAAAAGCTAATTACTAAATACTTTTCCAAATTAAATTCTTTACAAAATGTAGATAGAATAATCTTGTTTGCGTTTCCCTTCAGCCAATCTTTATCACAACATGAAAATCATATAAGACATGATTATAATACATTTATACACACATTGACATGTCGTCATACTGAAAAATTTCATTTCATAGACACCAATATTTGTATTGGAAAATATTTTTATTTGACTAAGGATAGGTATTACCTATCTAGGTTTTATACAAAACAGATAGCACAGTCACTATCTTATTTTATTTTGAACTCAGTCAAGTTTTTGACTAATGAAACGCCTGCTTCTATTGAGCAGTGTAATAATAATGACATGTACTCCTTGGAATCTGTTCCAAGCTCTTTAAATTAACCCATAGGACATCAGAGAGTAACTCTGGCAGTAATATTAATATTTGTATAAATATACCTTCATCTTGCCCATTAAATCAAGTTACTAGTAATGAAAAATGTAAAAGTAAGAATATTTTAAACGTGGTTCATCAAAATATACAGGGCATGTTAAGTAAAGAACTGGAAATTGAGTTATTCATGAACTGTAATAATATTGATATTTTATGTATAACAGAGCACTTTTTAAAGAGTTATCAGTTCATGTTCAACTTTAATAACCACCACGTTGCTAGTTCGTTCAACAGAAAAACAGCTGATCGCGGTGGCTCCTTAATACTTGTAAATAATAGTTTTAAATATAAGGAACGAGTTGACATAGTGAGCCTGTCTGTTGAGCGTACCATGGAAATAGCCTGTATTGAACTTGAACAACTTATTGTAATGAGCGTATACAGACCACCAGATTCATCCTTTGATTTATTCGAAAAGAAAATGGATGAAGTGTTGATTAAAATCAGCGATAAAAACAAATTTTTTATAATTTGTGGTGATTTTAATGTTAATCTGTTAGAGGATAATAATATTTGTACTAGATTAAAATCTTTATTTTTATGTCACAACATGAACTATCTGTTTTTGGAGCCTACTAGAATTACTGCAACATCTGCTACCTGCATTGACAATATATTTACTAACATTACGCCCATTTTCAAATCGGTCATCAATAAATTAACCTCTGATCACTCTGGTCAGATAGGTATATTCAATATTAAAATAAAAAAGGACCAAAAAGAGGATATTACATGTGTGCCCGTTAGTGACACTCGGCTTGAACACTACAGGAATAATATTTTAGATAAACTATGGGAAATACCATACAGTGACGATCCAAATTTGTTGTACAACTCAGTATTTAACCTTGTAAAAAATGAATATGATACGGTATTTAAATCAAAAACTATAAAAGTTAATAACAAAGCTTTGTTTAGTGATTGGGCGACAGTTGGAATTCAAAGGAGCAGACGAAGATTATATGAACTCTATGAAGAGAAATCATATAACAAAAATACGGCCTTTCTAGATTATGTTCGTAGTTATTCAAAAATGTTTAAACGCGTTTGTGCCGTAGCTAAATCTAATTTCATTAAAAACAAAATTGAATCTAGTAGCAATGTAATGAAAACGACTTGGCAAATTATAAACAGGGAGACTGGAAAGGCCAAAGCTACACATAATAACTTCAAGCTTAAGATAGATAATCAATTGCTAAGTACAGACCTAGAAGTAGCAAAAGCTTTCGAAAATTTCTTTACGGACATTCCAGTTTCAACAACCAAGTCTTTAAATTCATCTCCCGCTGCTGCTGAATCTATACTTAAACAAAACTTTGAGGAATTTAAAACAGATTTTAAATTTAGGCACGTAAATAATGAAGACATTGTAAAAGCGTTTAAATCCCTGGAAATGAAAAAGACAGCTGACGCCCATGGTCTATCAGTAAAAATTATTAGTTCCATTGTAGATTGTATTGCACCTCACCTTTGTTGTATATTTAATCAATGTATAGATAATGGTGTGTTTCCTGACTTGATGAAACTAAGTAAAGTTATACCTTTATTCAAAGCTGGTAGTACATCAGACCCCACCAATTTTAGACCCATATCGATTCTACCAACGCTTAGCAAAATATTTGAAAAACTCATACTTAATCAATTGCAAAGTCATTTTTATCTCAATAATTTAATTCATATTGCTCAGTTTGGTTCACAAAGGGTCGTTCAACAGCCGATGCTGGTGTTGAACTAATCGACAATATTTTTGATGCCTGGGAAGACGCAATGGATGCAATAGGTGTCTTCTGCGATCTATCCAAGGCTTTTGATTGCGTCCATCATGACACTCTTGTCAGGAAGTTACGCCATTATGGTGTAAAAGATCAGGCACTTGGCCTTCTGGAGTCATATCTAACAGATAGGGTTCAGATGGTCGATGTTAATGGGAAAAGATCACCTGGGTCTTCAATAAGTATGGGCGTACCGCAAGGTTTAATTCTTGGTCCTTTCTTGTTTTTAGTATATATTAATGATTTACCTTACCTTGTTAAAGCAAAACATGGGTTAGTATTGTTTGCCGATGATACTTCTTTTATATTTAAAGTTAAAAGACAGCAATCAAATTATGACGAGGTAAACAATGATATCTCTAGTATAGTGAACTGGTTTACTGTTAACAATTTATTACTTAATGAAAAGAAAACTAAATGTATTAAATTCGTGTTACCCAATGTGAACCCGGTAACTACAGACATATTTATAAAAGGACAGAGATTGGACCTTGTGCAGTCGACTGTCTTTTTGGGCATTACTTTAGACGCCAAACTACAATGGGATCCTCATATAAATAAATTGTCGAACAGACTGAGTTCGGCAGCGCTCGCAGTTAAAAAAATTAGAGCTCTTACCGACGTAGACACCGCTAGACTAGTCTACTTTAGTTACTTTCATAGTCTAATGACCTATGGTATTTTATTGTGGGGTCACGCTGCGAATGCTAATAGTATATTTATTCTGCAGAATCGGGCTGTTCGTGCAATTTATAGATTAGGGCCTAGAGTGTCACTGAGGGAAAAGTTTAAAGAAATCAATATTCTGACATTTGTGTCTCAATATATCTATGACAATCTTGTGTATGTAAAAAGAAATATAACTAATTTTCAGAAGTACAGTGATATACACAATTTTAATACTAGAAATAAAGACAAGTTGGTTGCTTATGTAAGCCGACTACATAAAATTAGTAATTCTTTTAAAGGCAATTGTATACGCTATTACAATAAGGTCCCTACTGATATTAAAAACTTACCTTTAGACAAGTTTAAAATAATAATAAAACAGAAATTGTATAAAAAAGGTTACTACAGGATATCTGATTACTTAGAGGACAGATGTCCATGGGAATAGATTGTTTGAGTAACAGGCTGTTTCGATATATAATTAGCATTCATTTTGTAATTTGACAATATTTTATTTAAAAAAGGAAACGCAAAAGATGCGACGACTGTGGAGTTTCTTCGGTGAGCTCTTCTCCACAGATTCCGCCATTGGGTTAGTGAACTCACCCAAAAAAATGTAATGACGGATCTAAGTGATGTAACAACATCCTATGGAAATAAATGATTTTTGATTTTGATTTTGATTTTGATTTTGATTTTGATTTTACATGCAAAACTTTTTCGTAAAGGTCACCACTGTTTGTTTGTAGCATAATTGTGTTCTGTGGTTTGTAACACGCGACATGTTACATTGTCAACAAAGTCTGTGACAAAAACCAGTTTCTTGCTTTCGTGGATTCGAGAAATTGTAGTACCTGAACCCTTTTATTTAGGTTTCTATGAGGATGTATTAGATAGGTTGAAGAAAGAGCTCAGAAAACGTTGGATCATCATCATTTTTCTGATTAACGAAACTCTTTGCTTAAACTTGTTTTATTTATTTACACCCTTAATTTGGCAAGAAAAATAAACATTAGAATTTACAAACTTTCATGAAAAATGGATTAAAGGCATCATTGGCTATCACAAAAAAATATTGAAAAAAATCATATATTTTCAGTATTTCTGAAAAGCTATGTATGCCAGGATATACATTGCCAAATGCACAAAGAACAATGATGCTAATTAACTGTATATTGGGGCATACATTGCCAATGATATGACGTTGAAGTACCAATAAAACTACATAGTATTATATCAGTTTATTTTTATTTTCTTCACTTAACTAATATTAAATCTTATTCATAAGGTACATAGCAAAATTATGAGTGATTATCACATCCGAGAACAGTAGTAGTTCAGCTGATTCAGCTGAACTATTCCTGGTCTCGGATGTGATAGCTTAGCTGGCAATTCCTGGTGTTTTTACCAGTGACAAAACAAAGACGGACATGGCATTTTACACACATTACATTTGTTAATTTAGAGCATAACCTACAACGACCTGTGATTGTGGTTATGGTCATGTAGTGGCCAGTATTATCACAACGAGATGATTCTACTGGCGCTGCTTGAGGAACTCTTTTTTTTTGGTTTCTCAATACTCTCAGCGCGTCCACATTTTTTGGGACCTTCGTAGATTTCATATCTGAAATTCTTCAAGGACATTGCTTTGTTACCTGTCAAGCGATTCATTTTGTAAAAAATCCAGGCATTATTTATACAAATATCTAAAAGCTGTGCAAATATACCGATATACCAACGCCGGGTTTTGAACGGGGTCTTATACAGCGATATGAGCATATCGGCTAAGTCGACGCCACCCATGTGTTTGTTATATTCTTTAACAACTTGAGGGTAATCGACGTCGACTTTTCCTTTCGCTTCTTTGCAATACCGCTTTATCTTCTCAAGCGGGTCAGTAGCTACGTAAGAACTTATCAAAATTACCGGCTTGTTATCATTCCAGCGCACTACAGCCAACCGATTTTTATTACATACCACTTGAGCATGACTACCGCGGGGCTACTTTTTCATCACCTTTTCTGGAGGCAAAGCGACTTCTGCTCCTCTCAACCTGTTGCTCCTAATAGTTCCCAGTCCAAATATGCCGTAATTTTCTCTCAGTATATAAAATAGCTCCGGACAAGAGAAAAAATTATCACAGCGAACAAATTCTGGTTTAGTGTGAATACTTTTGCATAACGCAATAACAATCTGCGCTCCAAATCCTAGAGATTGTTCTTCTTCTGTGAAATCATGGAACCTAAATGTGTCTTCACCTCCGTATAATAGGAAATCATATATCATGCCTGTCATCCCAGCTCGTACATAATTTTTAAAACCCCACTTGTTAGGTTTGTCTTTCATATATTGACGCCGGTTACCAGCCTTGGTCCCTTTATAAGGAATCATCATTTAGTCAACACTAAATTTATTTTCCTTTTCTGTAGCTAAGCAGTTTTCTCTGATTTTTTTGATTATGGTCTAATTTTGTGGTACCTGTCTGAATCTTGCATATTGTTGTCCACGAAATGTAGGTAGCGTCGGATTTGTTGATAGCGTTTCAGAGTCATCAGCCCTGCTACCAGTTCATATCTGTACTTCAGACTCCAGTAATCAATATATGATGGCATGATCACTATACCCATCATAATGTGAATCGCGAGAAAGTCACGCAATTCGTTTTCATCCAAACCAACTGGTCGTCCCGTTTTGGATATAGAATATGCGTTAGTTTGCTCAACGATTTCGGTTATAATATCCGGAGAAAAGAATCTGTAGAAATAATCTATCGGTGTGGATGTCTCTTCTGGAATCTCAGTAGAATCGAAATGTTCTTCTTTACTAGCATTGTGGCGAAAAACTGCTTTTTTCCATTGATAATTTAAAGTGAATTTTTTGTTTCTTCTTGCTCGTTTTGCCGCAATGACAGGTGGACGTGCAGACCTACTCTTTCTTGTGTTACGAATGCCAAGAGTGGCCTTTGATGTGGCAGTAGGCACTGTGGACGAAGTTGGTGATGCAGAAGGTGCAGGTGATGATAGAGGTGCAGGCAAAGCAGATAGTGTATGTGCTGATGTTGATGCAGGGGTACCTGGAGTTGCGGGTGTAGCAGGAAGGGTAGGTATTTCGCTCAAATCTGGTACTGATCTAATGTTCGGAAGCTGTGATGGGCTTGGGTAAATTTCTTGAAACACAGCTGTTAGACATGCATTTTCATCGTTTGAAGCTTCACAATCAGAGTCAGAAATGTTAAGCCTTTCCAAAGAACTGTCAATAGATGGAGTAGGCGAGGAAGATTCAGAACGTCTGGAGTGCAATTGCAAGTCATCTTCAAGATCAGAGATCTCACTATCATCAGAGAGTGCATTCTTGTTAGGAACAAGGGCTAAAATTCTTCCATCACGTGTTTGAAGTGAATGCTGTAGGCAAAGAAAAAACCTTGGCTAAGTGGCAATGTATGACGTGACATACAGTTAATATGAAGGGTGTTTAGTCCATGAATTGGCAATGTATACTGTGACATACAAAGATAAAATAGGATATATTTCTATGAACTTGGTAGTGTATGTCACAGCATACATCATGTTAGAAACAGGAAAGATGCGTGTTTTTACCTAATGTTGGGCAGTATTTTTATTGCTAATACTCCATCAAGCTATCACACATAAAATAAAGCCATTGTACAGCTCTAAATCAATGAATATAACACTGCCACTGATGATACGAAACTTGTCATCAGTGGCAGTGTTATTGAGAGACTAAAGCCGCTTTTTTCGTTGGATAAACTATACTCAACTCAGCTGAGTCGGGGTTATACAGAGGACCTGTTCAGTTACGCTGTTGAGAAGAGACCCTGCTTAGAGAAAATCGCCATACCACGTGACATTCGCGCATGCGTGCTGAACTGGCTCATGAAATTCGATTATCCAAATGGAGACCCGGCTGTCCTCAAAGCGGCCTTCTGTTACCTCGACGCCATGCTAGACCAAAAAAAAATCAGCGTAGAACAGCTACAGCTATTAGCCACCGCTTGCTATTGGGTCGCCGAGAAGTTCCACTACCGTAGTCGGCCTGCCTTAAGACTGGTCAAGTGCTCCAATAAAGCGTTCACGGTGGGCATGCTGAAAAGGATTGAGATGGTGTTGCTGAAGACTTTGAACTTTCCACCGCAACCAGTCATCCCGAACGACTTCATTACGATCCTCTCCTCCTGGTGTGAACCCGAGTTCCCTGGAGAATTGGAGGTGGCTGCCACCTGTCTCTGCATGTCAGGGGGGGTAGTCAGTCCTGACACCAGCCTGGAGTACCCGTCCACGGTGGCAGCCGCAGCTGTGAGAAATGCGGTGCTGCTGATCAGGGAGAGCGATGTTATGGATCGGCTTTTGAATTGTCCTATGTACAAATCAGCAGAAGCGAAGACGAGGAACGTCCATTCCATTATGAGTTCGCAACGCGTCGCCGTACGTACGGTGGCGGATGCTGAATGCAATTATAGGACCACATACCGCCAGTATGGATCACCACCGATGTGCATAGCTCAGAAGGTCGTGAAGGCTGCTGAGGCCCTGGCTTGGATGGAAGACATGCAAAAGTGAAATGGTTCAAAATAAGAATAAAATGGTCCTAGCGATAGTAAATGATGCACTTATTTAATAATTCGGGCTGTTCATTAAGAATAAGCGTTAAGAAAATGGCTAGCCAAACGTTTTTTGCAAGATGGCGTCAAGGCAACAGCTGAATTCTTTCAGAGTCTGGTTTCTGTAGGTTTCCGTTCGAATACTAAAGTCAGGTTGTGTTATTTGACAACTCTGTGTACAACCAGGAGCTGAGCGAAGCGGGCCAGAGCGAAGCGATCACATGGTGCAAGGACAATCCGTCTTGTGTTATTAATTTACCTAGGCACAATGAGGTATCTCATTAAGAGTTTCGTTCATTTATTTTCCCGGCGGACCTTTAGCCATTTGAATGAATGCCGGCTCTTACTTAACGGCCCGGGTTTTTGACTAAGTGGCTAATTTATCCAAATGGCGGCGACAGAGGGATTGGGTAGACAAGTAAGTAGGCCACACAATATCGTTCATTTTGATACCTACTCCACTTGAGATGATTAGCCCTTTCGGACCGGCTCTAAAACTACTGTGAATTTCACTGAACTGAAAATGGTTTTTAGGTAATTTGGGGGCGTAGATTTCAAATCTGGTTTCGGTTTTCCCATTTTCCGATGCCATCTTGGAAAAACTAGATACCCACAATTGTCTCTTCTTGGGCCCTACATTTCCTACGTACAATTGTGTGTGTCACAATCGTATCAACTGGGGCCCTGCACTTCCTACCTACATTTGTGAGTGTCACAAACGTATCAGACTGGGCCATTCCATACCACTTTGAAGCTATATAAAATACAGGTTATTACAATTAAATAGACTTGTTAGTATCAAAATTAACCGTTTATTAGAAATAACATAAATTATTGCTTCTTACAGAACAAATCAACAATAGGAACTATGATTGAGATCAACTAGGTTTATTAATCAGCCTTGAATTACCCTTAATATTATTATTATACTTGTACTTCTATTTAATTGTCATTGTGAAATTTAAAAAAGCAATTACGATCTTTGCTTAGACACAAATAAATGTCGCACTTCATACAACGACAGCGGGTTCGGTTTGAGCAGCTTTCGAAACGGCAGCATCTAGGCTGCTTCAAAGTGTCATATATTGGCCAATGGTTGAAGCCGTCGTTTTGTTTGTCCAGAGATGGAAGCGGCTTTACCCTGTATGTGGAACTAGAGAGCACATCTGCGAACTCCAGATCTTCCCTGCTTCTTTTCCTTGGAGGACCATGCAGAAGATTGTCACTAATAGACAGCCGGAACTGCAGCAAATCCTTAATGTCCTTAGATCTGCGATTATTCGCTTGACAATCGGCTCGGTATTCAAACCACGAATTGACGATCGCCAGGTCAAACATGTGGAGGATTAGTTTTGTTGTCCACTTCCTGGATTTACGCCATGTCCGGTACGTCTCCAGCATTTGGTCGCAGACGTCAACCCCTCCCATAAACGTATTATAGTTTTTAACTATAGCCGGACAGAATACTTCGACATATCGTCGTCGCTTCTTATCCCATCTTGACACTTTGGTTCGCGGCTCAGCCCCAAATGCTGTTTAGGTCAAAAGCACACCATTATTATCCTTCCATTTGACAATACTGATGCTGTTATCGTCGTTAACAGCTGTCTCGTCTTCTCCTCTGACCATCTTCTAATCTTTTTGAACTCGTATCGAGTTTTATTTTTTGTATTGAATCAATTGACCATCAATGTTTCTGTACCTTCAAGTTTTCGATTGTTCAGCTCGTTGAGTAGTGGAAGAGACGTAAAGTATCGATCGAAATACAAGAAGCTAACTTCTGGTAATGTCATGCTTAAGCGCAGGACAACAGCTGCTCCGATTCCAAATTTTTTAGAAACGGGTAAGGTGGTTGTATTTCCTTGATATATTTCGAAGTATAAGACCATCCCGCTGTAGCTGGTCAAAACGAAGTTCTTTAGTCCTGCTGGGCGAGAATTGTTCTTGATTACAACCTTCAAACCTGCACAGCGACCATCAAAGGGGATCATTTGTTCGTCAATAGAATAATTACCAGCGTCAGGCGGCATCTGCAAACATCTTTTTCGGACGGCATCGACGCTGTATTCTCTATAGTTTGTTTTTTGCTTGTTCTTCAGCCTGATTAACACCAGTAACTTCCACTACATGCAGGTTTGTTCTCAGTAAGAAGAACCTCTCCCTGGACATCGCATTTGCGATTGGTTCGTACCTGAAGCGTTCGTTCCAGTAATAATTAAGTCTCGGAAATTTGATGCAACCAATCAAGGCATGAATACCAAAAAACTTCCTGATGTCAAGGACACAACACGGAGGCTTTATTTGCATACCAATGGTGGCCATGTAGTATTGGCTGGTTTTCAAAGCAAATTCTTCAAGAAGCTCGGATGTGAAATACCTTTCAAAGTAATCTGAGGGATTTAAGATAACCGTCGGCGGACGAACGCTCTGTTGTGGTAGAGGTTTTTCTATTGAAAGGCTTTCTCTTCCATTGCAGCTCACTCAGCGGTCTGTTATTATCTTCGCTGTCGCCCTCAGAGCCTGATGAAGTGGAGCTGTTATCACCTTCAGGTTCTTCGGGAGCGATGTTCACGTCGTCTTCATCGGATTCATCACCTTGAAGCGCCGAGCAGTTCCGCTATCGCAGCGTCGCTCAAAATTCTTTCCATTGCTATTGATCTCTGAAATTAGTTGAAAAACAAATAAGTTTTTTAAACAACACAGTAAGGTACGGCCTAAGTTGATACAATTGTGCGGCAAAAGTTCGTTACGCAAATAGATCACTGTTTTACTTTCATAGATCTGTGCTAATCTGTTAAAAACATTCACCACTTATCCAATTTAACAAATCATTAACAGCAACCAACAGTAACTAAGTAAATATATAAAAAAAACTTACTGACTTTCGCAAAATCGGGGGTCACCAATTTTCATCGAACTCAACACGTTGGCACTTGTTCGCCGACTGATTGACGCTCAAAATTCGCGCGGGGGGTCAAAGACCGGTTCTCGTGCAAACGTGCTAGGCTAGGCTCGTCGCGTAAAAACGTAAAATAAATGAGATAAACTCGATCTTGTGACGCGCACAATCGTGTTAGACCGTCGCGAAAGGGTTAGAAGTATTTTTTTTTCTTTGCCCCACAATAAAGCGTAACAGAATCTGCTATACAGTATAGCAGATTCTGAACACTATAGCCTATATTGTTCTTATGATGACGTCATATTTATACCATCCTATGACACTTGGCATAACTTCGATTCTATTGATACCTACTTTATTTTTATTTTTATTTGACATACAAATAATGATCCCAGTCTTAACTAAATACAAATACATCACATAAACCAAGGTGGTTTGTGCGTGATGCTGACATTCGTGCGTACACGGTACAATAAGTACACGTAAATACCTAGGTACGTATATCGGTTTAGTAGTTTAGTAAAAATCGTGGGTGTTAAAGAATCTCACTCAGTTTTAAGTGTACATACTTATACAACATATAGGTACTCGTACATGTAGGTACATACATGTACCCCATTAAATATCCAGTACATACATGTGCGTACCCCATTTCAGGGTACGAACAAGTATGTACGAACCTTGAATACATTATGGAAAACCGGTCAAGTGCGAGCCGAACTCGCGCACGAAGGATTTCGTACCCCCGTACAATAGTAGGGATGGTGTGGAGTGAATAGTTTGTAATAACTGTGCCTCTACCACTTCATACGGGAAAAGTCATGATGTTATGTTTGTTTTTTACCCGAATACAGCGAAGCTAAAAGCAGGGTTATGTGTTTGACCGGTATATATGAATGTTCATTTGTTCAACCGGAACATCTAAACTACTTATCAGAATTTTACAAATTTTTCACAAGCTATGTGACTTCACATCACACTAAAATTAATGTGGCGGCCTCTGGGGGCATAATAATGTATTTTAGATAGCAAAATGTTGTTTACAGTGCGGCTACTTTCATACTCTATGTGCGTAACGAGAATCATTTATAAGTTTGTATGTGCTTAACAGATAAAAAATTAGTCGGGGGGGGGGCTTATGAATGAGAATGAGCCTTAAGTATATACAACCGGGCACCGAACAGAAGGATTTTCGTACAGTAGAAGGACTAGGACCCAGTAAGCCGCAGCCAACGTATCGGCCGCCGGATCAGCCGCCGCGCAACGGTCGCCCGAGCTGTCGCCGCAGAATAAACGGCGTCCGATGCCACGTCGAATCGGTCGCAAGAGTAGTGTAAAGATTGTATTAGTATTGACCCATCGGGTGACTGATCCGGCGGCCGTTACTAGGTAGTACCGCTGTGTGAATGATTATTATTAAGCCAGCTGCTCGATAATGAATGGCCGGGCCAATCATTGTACACGTAGCTATGCCAATTAATGTAGCAAAATGAGCAATAGTGATGTGAAAAGACGATATCCAGGTATAGGATTTCAAAATAAAAATTAATAAATTTAAAACATGTTTTATTCGAAAAAAATACAAGTATTGCACATAATCAACATGGGTAAAGACCTAAAACAAAAAATATTGATTGGGCACGTATCACAAAATATGCTTTATTTATAAAAGAGCTAACGTGGCTAGCTAAGCTAGGTATCTCTATTCTCAGTAGAAATAATAATGTAAATGAGTAACTATAGGTACCGCCATCTACGATGACGCGTGACGTAGCTATTTGCATCTTTGTCTTTCAGCAAAGTGCCCCGATGAAATAGAAAGATGCAAATAACTACGTCACGCGCCGTCGTGGATGGCGACACCTATAAGTAGGTAAACTTTTTATAAAATGTATTCAAAGTAGGAACTTATACCTTATGTACGTAAACATAACAAAGTTTTAATGTAACAACATAATAAAACATACACAAAATGGACCACAGTCTTACAAAAAATATTTTTATTTTTTATTCAAAAATTTCACAAAATAGGTAAATTGTCCATAAAAATATTATCGTATAACTATCTATCACATGAAATCTAAAGTTTTATAATATAATGATATTAATACCTACCGAATGAAGGTAGCTTATGAGACATAATAGGTACATACATAACACATTAATCAATCTAAGGAAACTTACTAGCTAAAAAAGTATGGACGACTGCCCCAGACATGTACAAAGACGCGTTTTGGTTGACACGAGGTGTGGGTGGAAGACGTTCGTGATATATTATAAGAAGGTTTCCTTGTTCATCCACCCACTATCAGAAAGAGATAGTCCTCAATTTGAGGGCACAGATTCTCTAATATCTGATCGCATTCGTTTCAGCGGGTATATAATCAAGGGAGGTGTAACTTCACCGCTCGCGGAAAAGGTGAACATAACCGTTATGCTTAACTTTGATTCTCCCGTTTCCACCTCGTACACATCTCTGACCCCTGTTTCCGCCAACACTTTTCCATGTTTAGGGCAGTTTTGAAAGCCCGTTTCGTCACCATTAAATATACGAGATGGATCATCGAGAATTTTGAATTCGTCAGCAGTAAGTGACTGTTCGATTTGTTTATACCAGTTACGAATGTTTGCCTCAGAGACGTTGGCGCTCGACGAAGTTACTGCCTATTCATGAAAAGTTTGTACCACCCCTCTCCTGGCTTGTTGTCTCGTACACATCTCTGACCCCTGTTTCCGCCAACACTTTTCCATGTTTAGGGCAGTTTTGAAAGCCCGTTTCGTCACCATTAAATATACGAGATGGATCATCGAGAATTTTGAATTCGTCAGCAGTAAGTGACTGTTCGATTTGTTTATACCAGTTACGAATGTTTGCCTCAGAGACGTTGGCGCTCGACGAAGTTACTGCCTATTCATGAAAAGTTTGTACCACCCCTCTCCTGGCTTGTTGTCTTTAAAATTGTTTGGCTTGGGTTCTGTTGTCAAGAACTGCTGCACGCTGAGCAATACGTCTTGCTTTCTACGTGGGAATCCTTTTGCTTGATGCAATAATCCACTCCACCAGTTTTTTTTCTGTCCCGGTCCCGGTCTGTTTTTTGCGATATCGTTATTTTTTCGAAATTGTAAAGTTGCCCTGGGTATATTATATTTCCGAGAGACTTCTCTTGTTGGTCGGCCATCTTTAATAGCTTGTAAAGCAGAAGCCAAGTCTTGATCAGTATATATTTTTTTGTATTTTTTTCCTTTAGGAGGTTTCGCCATGTCGGATGATTGCTGTAATTGTAAAAAATTGGAAATACGAAGCCAAGTGAACTTATCAGTCTCAAATTTATAATTGATTGGGGTTGCGTCGTTTCGTTACAGAGTTGGTGGTCACCTTCCGGCTCCATTATCAGATCAGCTCCATGTCATTACAATATTGTATTGTCTTCCGATTAACATACGCATGCAAAGAACATTGAACATTTGAATATGTTGCCATGGATAATTAATGATTAAACGAACTTACCTGTACGTGAAGTTCTATCATAATTATACGAAGAGCTTCGTCCGAAGATATAAGCAAGAGTAACACATGTAGTATCGCGTAGGGTGTAGCCAGTCTCACACTATATTTTAGAGGAAATAAATCCAAACCTGAAAAAAAGACACCTTTTTGACTGTCAAACCCGACAGTCTGTGCTATGTGCACGATTTACCGCGCTTCATTTAGTTTAGAGTTTATATAGGCAAGACCTGAATATTTTAGGACTGGGTAGCTGGTTACTTAACATAAAAGTAACATCAGGGCTGGGTGGGTTTGCTAATATCTTTGGACGAAGCTCTTCGTATAATTATGATAGAACTTCACGTACAGGTAAGTTCGTTTAATCATTAATTATACTCAGCTTCGTCCTCGATATTAGCAAGAGTAACACATGTAGACATTGAGAGATAGCAATAAAATATTCAGTCTTGAAAAGTAAGGTAAGTTAATTTTAAAATTAAAATTAATTTAGGTCATGAAATAATAATGTAATAATTAAAGTGAATCAGTATATTATTTACCAATAACATTACTTCCACTTTAGAAAACAACAATGAAATCAATTTTCAAAAAATAATATATCAATTATATAATTGACAACAATTCTTGATCATGATATCGTTGAGATCATAAGAGTAAACAGTGTGGTTCAATAATTATTATTATCGGTAAGTATAGATGTTGCTAAATCAGCGTTACAATTTTGTACAATAGTTCTATTGGAAAACACTGCAAAGGTGTTTGAGTGACTGGTCCAGCCTGCGGTATTTCTTATGGTATCGAGAGAGACGCCCAGGCGGCTTGCGGCGGACGTGGCAGCGTGTCGCGTGCTGTGTCCACTAAACACCGACACATCCACACCGCTGCTCCTGAGTGTGTCCTTCACCCACCGACTTAAGGTCGAAGAAGTCACCTGTCCATGTGGTTTGCGAACACTTATAAATAAGCTATCTACCTTCTTACGCATGGAATCAGTCACTCTAATATAACATTGTAGTGTCTTGGCAGGACAGATAGATGGTTTTTCGTTAAAGTACGGTACAAGTAACAATGGTTGGAAACGACCAGGTCGAGATGTTTTTATTAAATCTGTTATTTTTATGATGATTTTGTCACTTTGAATTTGAATATCAGATAATTTAATCTTACATAATTCAATTCAAATTGTAGTTCGTAGAATTAAGGATAGAAGATGTGTGTGTGTGTGAGTGGTGTGTGTGTGTGTGTGTGTGTGTGTGTGTGTGTGTGTGTGTGTGTGTGTGTGTGTGTGTGTATTTGTGTTCAGAGTCTTATATTAACATTTGCACACTATACAAGAAATTTTATTAAATGTTCTGTTTCATTGTAGCTTAAACTCTTAAGCCATTCGATTAAGACCTTTTTACACTCAAAGTTTGTTTTAGGGTATATGTCTAGTTTTTTGTTAATTTTATTATATAAATGTGCAGATTGTTTTGCCATTTGGCAACTAGCAAAAGTAGTCCTTGTGCGAACCATTTGTGAAACATTTCCATTTCTCTTCTTTTTATAAATATTTATATCAAATAATAGGGACTTGTGCAGTCTAAGAATGATGCGTAGGATATATAAACGTCTTACTGAGAGCATATCACAAAGGGCATACAGAGATGCTGTAGGGAACCGATATGGCTTAAATAATATAGTTTTTAGTAAGGCTCGTTGTGCTCTTTCCAGTTCTATAAATTTTGTCTTGGAAGTCCCGCCCCAAACCGGAATGCAATAGGTTAGTATTGACTGTGCTAGTGCTGTATATATTTTAAATATCAGTTCTTTATTTGCTACATGGCGCAGGACCTTAAAAACCCAAATCATTTTCCTAGTCCTAGCCACCAAAAGATCTATATGGGCGTGCCACGATAGCCTTTGGTCAATCATGACACCCAAATATTTGACAGCAGGTACCCGAGTTATTGTGGGGCAATCGCAGTTACTGGAAAAAGGGATCTCACAATTATGAATTTTTAAGCCGAAGCTACTATCTGGCTGTCCACGGCTATTGATCGAGAAACAAATGTAATTAGTCTTGCTGGTATTTAGGGTTAACAGGTTAGTTTCAAGCCATCTAGCGACCTCGGCGAGTCCTATTTCAGCATGATTATAAACATTTCGCCAATTTGAGCCTGAAAATACTACCGCTGTGTCATCTTCATATGAGAAGATATGACCACTACAGATATTGATACTACCTAAATCGTAAAGATAGATCAGGAAGAGAGTCGGACCAAGGACACTTCCCTGAGGAATGCCAAAAGTAATGTCATCACAGTCACTGAGCTTACTCCCTATTTTGACACTCTGTTTCCGCTCACTCATTTAGTCCCGGAGCAGTTTCAGTGGGATACCCCTAATTCCAACAAGCTCAAGTTTCCTGATCATAATGGGAACAGCCACGGTATCAAAGGCCTTTTTGAGGTCTAAAAATACAGTGAGGCACTTTTTTCCAGCATCCAAATTCTTAACTATTATAGAGCTCAGAGCTGCCACAGCGTCCTCTGTAGATTTACCTGGTCTGAACCCAAACTGTGAGCTAGGTAGTATATTAAATTCTTCTAAATATTGTACTAATCTATTATTTAGTATTTTCTCTACAATTTTTGAAATCGCTGGCAACACTGATATCGGCCTGTAATTGTTTATGTCTAGCCTGTCTTCGCCACCTTTAAAAACAGGCGTGATAATTGACCTTTAAAGGCTGCAGGAAAAATGCCTTTTGCAAAACATAAATTTGTTAAATAACTAATCAAAGGCACAACTATTTATTTTGCAAGCTTGAGAAATTTGGTTGTGACATTATCCCACCCCGGAGCACTGTCAGTTTTAAGGCTCATTAGAATGCTATGAATCTCTTCAGGAAAAGTTTCTAATAAAAGAAAGGAGGAGCACTGCCTGTTATTTATAGAGTTATCTTTTTTAACTGACGCATTTCTATTAAAACCCTTTGTTATATTTCCTGCCAGAGTTTTTCCAATATTACTGAAATATTTATTTATTTTATTAATCGATTCTGCCGATGTCGCACATGTGTTTAATAAAACAGTATTGTCAGCTTTATTACTAGTTATGTTAGTTATATCTTTGATATTCCTCCAGAGAACCCTAGAGTTTTTTGTAGAATCTAAAAGTTTTTGCCTATCATACGTTCTTTTCAATTTCTTAACTAATTTGTTACAATAATTTCTATATATTTTAAATGTTAATATAAGTATTTCATTGTTTGGATCAGTTTTTAGTTCATTTTGCATTTTATTTCTATTTTTAATGCATCTTAAGATCCCAGGGGTAATCCAAGGTTTAATAATTCTTTTGTTTTTAGAAATTGTTACAATTGTTGTATTTTGTTCTATAGTTTCCGAAATGTTACTAATTAGTTCACTAGCCATCAAGTTAGGGTCTTCACAAGTAAGTAAGTAAGAAAAATCTTTTTTGCTCAAAGACTCAACAGATTTTTGGTAGTCAGTAATGGTTTTTGTTTTTGCGCAGACATATTTATGTTTTAAGTAACTAAGATCAAGAAGTACCATAAGGTGATCCGTAATACTAGTATTTAATACTGCAATTTTTGCCTGACATGTTTGTTTATTAATTTTAAGAAAAAAATGATCTAAGCAGTTTTCTTTTATAGTGGGGTAGTAATGACCTGAGAATAATCCGTGCAAAGCAAGCATATTAAGGTAGTCGGATCGATTATTGTAGTCATAGTTTTGATTTACTGAAGAAATTATATTAATATTTAAGTCGCCGGTAAGTACAACATTTCTATTCCTATTTAATGTATCTAGATGTAAGTTCAAAGAGTTTATAAAATTATCTGCATTTGAGTTAGATGGAGAGCGATATATTCCTAAAATAATGTTATTACCAATCTTAATTTGTAGACACGAAGCATGTACTAACTTAATTTCTTTGACATTGGCTGTTACAGATTTCTTCACGTAAACCACAACTCCATCATTTTGGTTCAAATGGTATGTTGTGGCAAACGAGGTATAGTTTTTAAGACAGGGGATTGGCTTATCTGGGCTAATACGGCATTCTGTTAAAACTAATACATCAGGACAAGTTTTTAGGCTAGAAAGAGTAACTTCTAAATCATTAATGTTTCCATATATACTTCTTATGTTTTGTGTTATTACTGTCAATCCCTTGTCTTTATTAGATACATGTGAGGTCAGGTTTTCAATGTTACATTGAAAAGCCTGCGCTACCTCAGAGTTGTCTATCTCACTTAAGGTTTCAAGGGGCCTATCCATTATAAAGTGCGGTGGAAAACAAGCCATACGTTTCAATAGGTTGCTGATAAGTAGTTATTCTAAGTTTGTCACAGTATAATAAGTTTGTCTTCTTAAGTATTGAGAGAACTATCAGCTTATTTTCAAAAATAACTTGAGTGTAGGTTGATTTCGAATTGTGAGTAGGGTAAGAGTTTGTGTATGTGTATTTGTGCGAGTGAGGATTTATTGGGATGTATTTTTTTATTTGCGATTTTTGTAGCGTGTAACTTATCTGTTTAGTATGAGTGTATAAAGAGGCTTTACTTATAAAAAAAGAGTATAGCAGTAGCATCATCCGAATAACAAAATAAAAACCTTGGCGAACAAATACCTTATTGGCTAAGCTGATGAGCCTGCGATTCACTGGTGATTTCAATATACGCTGATTTGTCGTCCTTCCTGAGGTAAACCTTACCAAATGAGGTCCAGCAATACTTGTATTGTTTTGTTTTTGCCAAGTCTCGGGCGAGAAAAAACAGCCGGGATCCCATAGCAGTCAGCTGTTCCGACACAAAGATTGGTGTATCTTCTGAGGTTCGTATGCCTAGATGTTTTGCGCAAAGCTTGCTTTTGTTCTTATAGTTAAATTCTTTGCATTTTTTTAGCAGCTCGCTTCTCTGGAGGGTCGATGAAATTTAAACGACGACTGGTGTATTTGGGGACTTGTCCTTTTTTCCACGAACTCGGTAGATGTCTCTTATATCTGCCTTGTTGAAGTTGACTCCCACGTTGTTTGTAAGAGATGTCACCATTTCCACAAGATCCTCCTTTCGCTCTCCTTCGCGTTTGGGGACATTTTTTATTTCAAAGTTAGTTTTTCGGTTGCCTCTTTGTAGATCTTCTATTTTGCTTTCAAGGGAGGCAATGCGTAGACGGTCCTCCTTTGAACGGGTTTCCAACATCTCTATTTTCTTCTTCAGTTCTTCATTCTGTGTTGTAAGCAGTGCAATAATATTCTCAGTGTTAATATTAGATGCTCGTATGTCTTTCTAAATTTCAGTGATGCCTTCCAGTTTTGCTTCCTGAATTGCACACAAATTCCTAATCATCTCTTTAACTTCCTCCTTGAAACTACTTAGCTCCTGTTTAAGATCTTCATTATAGTCTTCTTCCCTCCTTCTTTTATAGCGAGAGAACACGTAGTTCGTGGGAGTGGTATCGCTCCTCTTTGGAATAATGTTTGTGCCCTATGGTCTGTTACTAATGCTAACAGAGTAATCAGTTTCTTAGTTAACTTTTCTAAATTAATGTTATCGTTAGGGTACTGCTCCGATAAGTAATTTAAACAACATTTGTGTCCCATGTCATGTTATACTTTGGGGCAGGTGGACGTAAACGGTACACGGCTTGAAAAAAAATTTTGATCCTATAATCATTACAAGCAGGATATCCTACGATATGTTGTAAGGCAGATCAGTGGCAATTTAACGTGCTGTATTGTAGATTCTGTTTGTAAATATAAGCGAAAAAGGCAAGAATATCTGAAATGTATGGTTTAAACAAATCTATGTTTTTATCTCGGCAGTAATGGAACCATTTCATAATGCATGAATCGTATTGTTTGAATGAATTTTGGGAGAGAGAATGTATGCTTATCTCAACAGTCTCCGGAGGGACTCCATTCTTCAGCATGGCCTGCCGGATAAGATACCCGCCACCAGGGTAATCTTCGTGTGTATGTCCCGGCTGCTGCTGTAATTAGGGTATAATAAAATTAAGTCCTTGCTTGATTTAAATTCCAAAATTTCTGACATTCTGCTTTTAAAAACTGGATACCATGCCTGAGTTGGCCATTTAGGTACAACCATCATGCCTGTAGCTCTGTCATTTATGATTTTGCGCAATGATTTTAGGATCATAGTGACCGGAGGAAAGGCATAAAAGAAAGAACTACTCCAAGACAAGGTCAAAGTGTTGATTGCAAACGCATCGGGGTCCCTGTGCCAAGAAACGTAAACATCGCACTTTTTATTTATCCTACTTGCAAATAAATCAATGTGGAGTGCCCAAACTTTGTTTTATATGCAGTTATGCTGATTCATCTAGTTCCCATTCCACGTCGGGATGGGTGCGCCTAGATTCAGCATCCGCTACAGCATTATCTTTTGAAGATATATAACAAGCATATGCATGAAGACGACGCACTTCGCACTATTGCCATATCTTCCTAGTGACATTTGTCAAATGTGGAAATTGTATGCCTCCCATCCGGTTTATATACGAGATAGCCGTGGTGTTATCTATCCGTAATAGAATTTGACGGTCTGTGAGGTCGCTCGCGAATGTTTTTAAACCGAGGAACGCCGCCAAAATCTCTAGGTAATTTATTTGACATAACCTTTCACCTTCACTCCATAACCCGCTTGCTGTCTCGCTCCCGCACGCTGCCCCCCACCCCGTTGTCGAAGCATCCGAGAAAATTTCCAGATTGTAAGTATCATCTTTAATTATGCAAACGCCGCTTACTATAGATGTGCGCCACCACAATAAGTCCGAAACTATAGGTTGAGTAATATTCATATAGCAATCGTAATTGTCATTGTTCTTTAACAAATTTAAGTATTTTTCTCTCTCTAATTCTTTTGTGTATAACCAACCATATTCAATAGCAGGACACGCTGACACTAACAAACCTATTAATCTAGCAAAGTCACGTAATTACTATCACGTAACTACATCGTTCTTTGTTTATAAACCGGTTAATTTCGACTAACATTCTATCAATCTTTTCTTTAGGCAGATAAACCTGGATTTTTTTTGAATCGATTACCGCACCTAAGAATCGACATTGTTTACTGGGTGATAAGGAACTTTTTTCTTTGTTGATAATAAAGCCTAAGGCGCAAAGTAGTTGTCGGGTATCAAGAACACTTTTTAAGGATTCTTCATATGTTTTTCCTATAAGGCAATAGTCATCTAGGTACTGGACTGATGAGAGGGTACTCTCATTCGTAATAGTTTAACGATAGGTTTCATCAGTTTAGTAATAACGAACGGCGCCGTACATAGACCGAATGGCATGACCGTAAACTCGAACAAATTATTGTTCCAGTAAAAACGAAGGTACTTTCTATAGTCAGGGTGTATTGTTATAAAAAAGTAAGAGTCTTTAATATCTAAAGTACTGATATAACAGTTCCTTGTAATAAGTTTTAGGACAGTTCTAAGGTCTTCCAATTTAAAATGGTCGGTGTCTATAAATTTGTTTAGGGACCTTAAATTTAATATGAGCCGTTGTTGACCATTTGATTTCGGTACTAGAAAGATTTTGGATATATACTGTGAGTCAATCTCATGACATGGAACAATGGCACCTATTGTCAGGAGTTTTTGAATTTCTTTCTCGAAGTACCTATTCTTGGTGGGTGGTGAGAATTACATAGTCTTTGCGGGGCATGTCTGCATGGCAGGTCAAGCAAAGGGAATTTTATATCCTTCGATATATGAAAGGATAATTGGATCATGTGTTAATATAGCCCATTGATCGTAGAATCGGGACAATCTACCGGCATATTTATTATATGTGATCAAACGAACTTCACAAGTGAAATTCGATCAATATTATATGAGTTGCTTCATTCGAAGATATACAATAACCAGGTAGTGTCCCAATCCTACAGGCAACCCTTGCACGTATTTTAGAGTTAAATAAATCTATAAAATCCGGTTTTTCTACCTCACTACTCCACTCTCGCTCTAGCGCAGCTCCCAGCCCTCATTTCTTTAGAGTTCATGCAAAACTTTTCAGTTCTTATTGGGCTGCATTTGCTTTGGGAGGGCGGGTGTATATCTTCGAATGAAGCAACTCATATAATATTGATCGAATTTCACTTGTGAAGTTCGTTTGATCACATATTATATATCCTTGCTTCATTTCTCAGATATACAATAACCAGGTAGATGTTCAGAGGTGGGAAGTTTTGCTAATATAAATAAAATTCATAATGAAACGAAATAAATGGTATTTATTTTCTAAATAAATCTTGCCCCAAGATCAATCATACGAAATAATAAAAATCTTAAGAATTACGTATAAGAGTCTAAGCAAACTGATTTTGCGAAGGATCCTTCATCGGGTAATACCTCACGATGATAGAACCTGGCGAAAGTTTGGGAGCCGCTGGTCCAACCAGCGGTCTTCCTTATCACATCTACGGAAACTCCCGCGACGCTCGCGGCAGATGTGGCGGCATGCCGCGTGCTGTGCGCGCTGAATGTCGTCACATCCACCCCGCTCTCCGCGAGAACCTGCTTGATCCATCTGCTCACAGTCTGTGCAGTGGCAGGTCGGTGCGGTCGCTTAAACGTAATTAGGAGATGTTCCACAGATTTTGGCCTTAATTCTCGTGTAAGAGAGAGATAGTCTTGAATTACTTTTACAGGACATATACTTAGGTTATCTGTAAAACTAGGGAGATATAACACTGATTGCTCCCGACCAGGAGCTGACGTCTTAATAATATCCTTAATATAGATTTTAACTCCAGATGGAATTATATGGATGTTATATAGTTTAATCAAGCTGAATGTTTGTACGCGATGGGCTGTATACAAAGCGAGTAAAATTACCAACTTCTTGGTAACTTTTTCCAAGGTAAGGTCAGTATTCGGGAACCATAAACTAATGTGGTTTAATACGATTTGGGGATCCCATGTGAAAGAATATTTAGGTACCGATTGCCTGAGTCTAAAAGCACCTTTTAACAACCTTTTGACCATGTCCTCAGAACCGATTTCATTTCCTAGAAATATTGAGAGTGCCGAACGATGACTGTTCATGGTACCGTAAGATACTCCCATGTTAAATTGTAACGTCAAGAAAGTTACCACAGTAGACACGGAATTGCTGAAAATATCTATGTTATTATCTATGCAGAACTGCCACCAGAGCTTATACGTTACGCTGTATTGTTGTAAGGTATTTGGAGCAAGAGAGTTGATGATTAAGTCCAGAGCTGGTATAGGAGTATTTCTTCTTAAGAACGCAAGCCGGAGAGCTTCGCGGCCGCCAGGGTAAGGTGGCGGTAATGTGGGTGGTGCGACCTGAAAGGAGACCGCAAAAGGTCTATATGAGGTTCAAATAGTATTATCTCTGACACTAATAGGTCCTTTATAAGCGGAAACCACGGTTGTGACGTCTAATAAGGAAACACTACCATTCCCGTAGCTTTGTCATTTATTATCTTATGTAGACATTTTAAAATTAAAGCGAATGGGGGAAAGCGTAAAAGTAAAATGTTCTCCAGATAATTGTGAACGCATCAATGTGAATGGCGTCTGGGTCCGGCTTCCACGATATAAAAGAGACGCACTTAGCGTTGATTCGAGAAGCGAACAAGTCCACCTCTGGCTCTCCCAGTTTTTCAGTTATCTTATGGAATGCAGCTAATGAAAGGTCCCATTCGATATCTGGATTGACTACCCTGGATTCTTTGTCAGCTTCGTAGTTATCTTTCGTGTTTATATACGAAGCTAAAAGCCAGATTTTTCGCTCCTCACACCAGTCCCAGATCGCTCTAGTTAGGTTATTTAAATGTGGGTACTGATTACCCCCCATTCTATTGATGTAGCTGATGGCAGTCGTATTATCCACACGCAATAAAATTTAACAATTCGATTTGTTGCGCGCGAAGCATTTCACACCTAAGAAAATAGCGAGTAATTCTAGGTAGTTTATATGAAACTCGCGCTCATCGTCTGACCAAGCCCCGTTCGTCCGTTCGCCGTTACAGAAGGCGCCCCAGCCCGTTCTTGAGGCGTCTGTATAGATCTCTAATTCGAAATCCGACATGCGCAGAGGACTGGATGCACTCAAGACATTTATAGACCACCAATGCAGATTCGGTAAAGCGACCCGAGATAAATTAAACCTAGCTTCGTAATTCTGGTTGTTATTTTCTAAGGCCAAGTACTTCTGGCGTTCCAAAATTTTTGTATGTAGCCATCCGTATCTCACAGCAGGACAAGCGGCTGTTAATACCCCTAAAAAGTGAGCGAATTCCCTAATTTTACAAGTTGGTAAACGGGAAAATTTTTGGGCTAATTTTATAATGTACTGACATTTCTCTTCCGGAAGAGATAATGTCAGATCGACCGAGTTATAAATAAAACCTAAATACCTACACGATTGATTAGGTATTAAAGAACTCTTTTTATAATTGATTACAAAACCCAGGGAATTTAATAATTTAGCTGTTTCATTTATATTGTTAAGACAATCATCATAACTGTATCCGATTAGCAAAAAATCGTCCAAATAAGAAACAGACTTAAACCCACGAGTTCTTAGATGAGAGACCACCTCTTTCATGATCTTAGTGAACGTTCGAGGCGCAATAGAAAGTCCATAGGGCATTGCGTTGAATTGATATGTAATAATGGTGGAATTATCACTTTGAAATTGAAATCTTAGAAATTTACGATCATGTATGGCTATAGGTACCAGTAGGTAGGCGTCTTTGAGATCGATTGAACCCATGTACCCAAACTCAGGTATAAGATTCGAGGCCGTTCTATAATCCTCCATTTTGAAATGTTCTTTGTTTATGAACTTATTCAATTGTTTCAAATTGAGGATGAAGCGCTTTTCACCATTTGGTTTTGGCGCCAGAAACGTTGACGAAATAAATTGGTCATCGGAAGGTGAACAGACTGAGATAGCTCCTAAGTCTAAAAGGTTTTCAATGGCTGTTGCCATTTCCTTTCTTGCTTTGTTCGAGAGGGAATAAAAATGAACAAACGAATGAGTGACTATTCCTGTAAATGGTATGCTGAAACCATTTTTTGTCATTCATGTCATGCCATTTTAAAACCAAAATGATACATTTCCGAAACTACAACACTTCACGTTTGGAACTTGATCTCACAATGGATAATACTAAAATTTCACTAGTAGACCACGCGAGATTTCTGGGAATTTATGCAGATGAACATATGAACTGGAAGAAGCACATTGAGGTCCTTGCGGGGAAACTAAGTAGTTTTAGCTATGCATTAAGATGCTTGTCGAAAATTACAACGACACATGCATCATTACAGGCATATTACGCCTACTTTCACTCCAGACTTCTTTATGGCTTGGCGCTGTGGGGAGGAAGTGTTGAGTTAGACAAAATTTTCATTTTACAGAAGAGGTGTGTTCGAATTTTAAGCGGAGTCAAATCAAACAGAGTGTCTTGTCGCGATCTGTTTTGGAAACTAAAAATCCACACGGTTACAGCGCTCTACATAATTGAATTGTGCAAATTAGTTAGGCATCTTCCAGAGAAATTTCCAATCAGCGCTGAACGTAAGTGTGGTAGGTTAAAAGAACGCTTCAGGCATCATCTCGAAGTTAAGTTCTGTAGAACGACATCTCACAGTAAAAGTACTAGCCATGCAGCAGTTTCTGTATACAATAAATTACCAAAAAATATCAAGCTTCTCCCTGGTGATCGATTCCTCAAGGTATTAAAGGAATATCTACTTGTTATGTGCCCGTACAATCTGAACGAATATTATGAAAATTGTAAATAGTTTTCAATACTGATTATTGATCTAATGCTGAAATTTTACTGATTTATTATTTAATGAGCTATGAAATAATGTACCTAATGTTATTATTATCTATTATACTAATTCTAAATTATCAATTTGCTATGCCATTATCGGTAAAATTACACTTGTACCACATTTTTTTGTAAACATCATACTATACTGTAATTTATTGCAATAAAATGAAATGAAAAATGTCCATTTAAGTACCAACCTATTGCTAGTAATAGTTTGCCAATGTTGATAAAAATTACTTAATCTACCAGCATGTACCTTTGTTACTGCTGGGTCGGTGGACGAGGTCTGTGCTCTCTCTGGCTCGTTACAGGCCGAGGAGGTGGAGCTGGATGTGGATGCCAGAGGGGCGGTATGTATGGTGCTCTGCGAGTCAGCGGCGCCGTCGCGTTGTATCGCCTCTGCCCCCCTCGCCCCCCCTGTTCAACGAGAAACGAGGGCCCTGCCAGTTTCCCTGACGGGGCGCAGCCGGCATCGTTGGCAACGGAGGAGTCTTCTGTTGAAAAACCCTCTTTATTTGAAGACTATGTTTTTCAATGGCCTTTGATGATTTAATGCTGTCTGAAAGCTTACTCCCGAAGAGTGTTTCGTCTCTTTCGTCATCTTGGATAACGTTCAGGACCGCTTTGTCTAAGCAAGGTGTAATAAGCTTTGTGCGTGCTCGGGTTTCTGTGAAGTGAAGCTCAGACAGTATTCGACATGCGTCGCTCAATGATTTTATGGCGGAAACTCTGTTATTGTTACTGTCTCCTGATAGCAGGACTGTCAGTGCTCGATTAACGGCAGTTAATCCGATACCTAGTTGTTGTTGTACCAATTCTATTTTTCTGTCACGATTTCTTGTCAAATCTGAAATTGCCGCTGATATTTCGGGGTTAAGCCTGGGCGCTTGCAATAAACGGCAGTTATCAGGAAATATGTACTCTTTCATAAGTTTATCTTTTGTTTCTGTGGGCAGCCCTTTACTCAGTATGGGATGCCACAGTTTTGGCAAGTTTTCATGGATATTCTCGCCGTAACGCGGTGATTCCTCTGTTGTATCGCCCAAGGCCGTCAATATCTCCGGCTCCAGTAGTTGAGCGGGAACCTCTTGAGTAGAAGCGGGAGCTTCTTGAGCAGGAGCTACCACCATCTGAGCAGATACATCTCCTTAAAGAGGATCATCCGCCGTAATGAGACTATGGATAGGGGCTTCGTTTTCTGAGACAAAGAAACGATATTGGTAAAGTGAGGGTAGTTGTAGAAAAAATATTTTCTAATTTTTCCCGATCGATCGACAAATATTGTCTACAATGGGCATTTGACCATTGTATTTTTGCTATCGTGTTGACTCTCGGCCAACCCCCAAGCTAAAAGCATACATTCGTGTTAACTCACGGTTAACCTCCAAGTGAAATCGCTCTCGTGATGACTCGCGGTCAACCCCCGAGCTGATCTTTAGCATGTACAGTTTAGTACTGTAAAGACCCAAGCAATAAGGCCCTATAATACCATATTGATATAACAAATACTCACCCGAATTGTCTTCGAAGTCTGACAAATCCGAGTAAATTATCAAACGTCGTCGTTTCGGTAGAACTACGCATCGTTCTTTCTTGCGTTTAGGCATGTCTGAACATGCACAACTGCAATTGCAAATCCTAAACCGTATACAAAAACTTACGAAAAATAACTCAAACTCAAACTCAAAAGTACTTTATTACTGTAGATATTTACATATACTTATCAAACGTCATTTTTTGCCTCTTCTCTACATTGGACCACTGTGGGAGAAGAAGGGCGTAGAAACTCCCACAGATTGATTTTTAGATCTCTTTTAAAAATAGGTTGTGCTTAACTAATACAATTATGATTTATTTTTATTTAATAAGCTGGAATAAATAATTACAAAATTATTAACAGCAAGGTCTGTGTTGAGCCAGATTAACCCCATACAGTCCTGTCATTTAAGTAATCTTGAACATTGTAATATCCCTTTTTCGACAAAGTCGCTTTAGCATGCTTTTTAAATTGCTCAAATGGCAATTTTAAAATCTCCAGAGGTATCTTATTGTAGTAGAGAATGCACTGACCCTTGAAAGAACTGCTAACCTTCGCGAGTCTGAAACGGGGCGCACATAGTCTGTGATTATTTCTTAGGTAAACATTACAGCTATCGCTAAGTTTGGAAAATGTTGTAAGGTTCTTGCGTACATACATTATATTTTCGAAAATAAATTGACTTGCTACTGTTAGTATGTCAATTTCTTTAAAAAGCTCTCTTAAGGAGTCTGTTCGTTTTAAATGATAAATTGCTTGATAAGTTCTTTTCTGTAAAATAAAAATAGTTTGAATATCCGCTGCTTTCCCCCACAACAAGATACCATAGGACATCACACTATGAAAGTAACTAAAATATACTAGCCTAGATGTAGCCACATCCGTGCTTTGTCTGATGTTCCTAATATTTTCCTAATATTTGGAATAACCATTGATAGCAAATTGCAGTGGGGACCCCACATAGATAAATTGGCTGGTTTTTGATATTAAAGGGTCAGCTTTCCTTGTTGCAGGTGAAGGGAGGGTTGGGGGTGTCCTAGGGGCGTAAGTCTTCAAGTCTGTGCCCGCTCTGTTTATTGCTTTTGCAGACTTGAGGTCATCTGTAAGGTGCTCGCTGAATAGGTATTTATCTATACCCGTTGACTGCATTTGGGCCTTCAAGTCTTTTTTAAGAGTATATAAAGTGAAATTTCGTCTTATTATGGATTCAGTGTGTTGGCTGTCACATATTAAACGAACTGTGTCAATCATGAGCTTTAGGATTGTAGGCTCTTTGTTAGGCGACAATGTATACATTGTGATCGCCCGGCTCAAGCTAGATATTGCTGCCGATAAAAAAAATTGTTTACCCTCAATAGCTTTATCTCTTTTAGAGACCGACTCAGATACAGCTGCCTTCATCTCTGGATTAAGAATCGGAGGGTCAATCAATGTACAATTGTTAGGTGTCAGATATGTTGATGTCAACTCTTTCCGTAGTTCCTTCGTAAGGCCCATGGTTGAAAAATGATTCAAGTGAGTTGCTAACCCGCTTTGTATGGCTTTGCCGTAGTGCTTCGTCATAGTTGGGTCCTCGCCAAAGATGTCAAGCAGGACAGGTTCCACATCACTAGTAACACAAGGCTGTTGTATTGACGCCGATGTGGAGGGTTGCGGCGGCGGTGATGCCCCCGGGGGCGGTTCAGTTTCTGGCGCGGCCGGCACAGCTGGCGGCGGCGGCGGCAACGAGATCTCTAGCGAGATTTCGAGCGGGTGCATGTTCTCCAAATCATCGTTATCCGTATTTGTACATTCCATTACATTGAGTTCTGTAATGTAATAAAACAGTTATGAGATAACTCCCATGATAGTTATCCACAAAACTGTAAATAAAAAAGTACGAGACAATCCCGAACCACAAGGCATGTATTGTCCGCATACTATGTACAAAGCACTGGAACAGTCCCATATGTGTACTGTCCTCCACTCGAATAGTAATTGTAGGCTACGTTATTATTATTACACTTAAAACAGATAAAACTGCCGAGAGTGCATAACTTGTGAACATAGGTACCTTCTTTGTTCGAACTATTTTCGTTGGAATCTGACGACGACGACTGCTTTCGGGTCCTTTTCTTGCTTTTGCGACGTAAGTGGCCAGTATTATCACAACGAGATGATTCTACTGGCGCTGCTTGAGGAACTTTTTTTTTTGGTTTCTCAATACTCTCAGCGCGTCCACATTTTTTGGGACCTTCGTAGATTTCATATTTGAAATTCTTCAAGGACATTGCTTTGTTACCTGTCAAGCGATTCATTTTGTATAAAATCCAGGCATTATTTATACAAATATCTAAAAGCTGTGCAAATATACCGATATACCAACGCCGGGTTTTGAACAGCATATCGGTTAAGTCGACGCCACCCATGTGTTTGTTATATTCTTTAACAACTTGAGGGCAATCGACGTCGACTTTTCCTTTCGCTTCTTTGCAATACCGCTTTATCTTCTCAAGCGGGTCAGTAGCTACGTAAGAACTTATCAAAGTTACCGGCTTGTTATCATTCCAGCGCACTACAGCCAACCGATTTTTATTACATACCACTTGAGCATGACTACCGCGGGGCTTATTTTTCACCACCTTTTCTGGAGGCAAAGCGACTTCTGCTCCTCTCAACCTGTTGCTCCTAATAGTTCCCAGTCCAAATATGCCGTAATTTTCTCTCAGTATATAAAATAGCTCCGGACAAGAGAAAAAATTATCACAGCAAACAAATTCTGGTTTAGTGTGAATACTTTTGCATAACGCAATAACAATCTGCGCTCCAAATCCTAGAGATTGTTCTTCTTCTGTGAAATCATGGAATCTAAATGTGTCTTCACCTCCGTATAATAGGAAATCATATATCATGCCTGTCATCCCAGCTCGTACATAATGTTTAAAACCCCACTTGTTAGGTTTGTCTTTCATATATTGACGCCGGTTACCAGCCTTGGTCCCTTTATAAGGAATCATCATTTCGTCAACACTAAATTTATTTTCCTTTTCTGTAGCTAAGCAGTTTTCTCTGATTTTTTGGATTATAGGTCTTATTTTGTGGTACCTGTCTGAATCTTGCATATTGTTGTCCACGAAATGTAGGTAGCGTCGGATTTGTTGATAGCGTTTCAGAGTCATCAGCCCTGCTACCAGTTCATATCTGTACTTCAGACTCCAGTAATCAATATATGATGGCATGATCACTATACCCATCATAATGTGAATCGCGAGAAAGTCACGCAATTCGTTTTCATCCAAACCAACTGGTCGTCCCGTTTTGGATATAGAATATGCGTTAGTTTGCTCAACGATTTCGGTTATAATATCCGGAGAAAAGAATCTGTAGAAATAATCTATCGGTGTGGATGTCTCTTCTGGAATCTCAGTAGAATCGAAATGTTCTTCTTTACTAGCATTGTGGCGAAAAACTGCTTTTTTCCATTGATAATTTAAAGTGAATTTTTTGTTTCTTCTTGCTCGTTTTGCCGCAACGACAGGTGGACGTGCAGACCTACTCTTTCTTGTGTTACGAATGCCAAGAGTGGCCTTTGATGTGGCAGTAGAAACTGTGGACGAAGTTGGTGATGCAGAAGGTGCAGGTGATGATAGAGGTGCAGGCAAAGCAGATAGTGTATGTGCTGATGTTGATGCAGGGGTACCTGGAGTTGCGGGTGTAGCAGGAAGGGTAGGTATTTCGCTCAAAACTGGTACTGATTTAATGTTCGGAAGCTGTGATGAGCTTGGGTAAATTTCTTGAAACACAGCTGTTAGACATGCATTTTCATCGTTTGAAGCTTCACAATCAGAGTCAGAAATGTTAAGCCTTTCCAAAGAACTGTCAATAGATGGAGTAGGCGAGGAAGATTCAGAACGTCTGGAGTGCAATTGCAAGTCATCTTCAAGATCAGAGATCTCACTATCATCAGAGAGTGCATTCTTATCAGGAACAAGGGCTAAAATTCTTCCACCACGTGTTTGAAGTGAATGCTGTAGGTAAAGAAAAAACCTTGGCTAAGTGGCAATGTATGACGTGACATATAGTTAATATGAAGGGTGTTTAGTCCATGAATTGGCAATGTATACTGTGACATACAAAGATAAAATAGGATATATTTCTATGAACTTGGTAGTGTATGTCACAGCATACATCATGTTAGAAACAGGAAAGATGCGTGTTTTTACCTAATGTTGGGCAGTATTTTTATTGCTCATACTCCATCAAGCTATCACACATAAAATAAAGCCCTTGTATAGCTCTAAATCAATGAAAACACAAATAAAAACAAATTAAGTACCTTGGATAGCACAGCTGTCTTCTTCCGGGTAGCCATTATATAAAGTTGCCAGATACAGTTTAATTTTTTTCTACCAAATTGAGATAGTGTTGTGACAAATTCGACTTAAAAAAACTTGACTGCGATAAAAAGAAGATACCAAAAACTTTTCTTCAAAGTCTGTGTACGCCTGTACATACATTGCCAAATTAAGGGCTAATTCATTTGTAACCTCAGATGAACGATACTCTTTGCTTTGCAAACTAAGGGTTTGCTACAAACATTACTTTGACAGGTTTGATCCTCATTATCCAGTATTACCAACGGAAAGGCCAATTAATAAAGGTACTATGCTCATCTCTGAGTAAATGACAGATTTGACATGGCATCATTGTGACATGACATGACAACTGAGACAACTCTCAGAGCCGAAGACTGTTTATTTAAGTGGCTCTGTGAGCTGTAGACCTCGCGAGCGATACAGGAATTTTACGTTTTTTTTAATTATTTTCCACCCCCTCACATCCCCAACCCCTTGAAGTTTATAGGATGAACAACTGAAATGACTAAATACAAATATTCCGACAGCATGTTCTTTCAATGAACTGGAATGAATGGGAGTGACGTCACGGACGACCAAGTGGAGATGCGCGTAATTTTTGCTCTCACTTTTAAAAATAATAAAAACAATCTAAACTCACTTTGAACGATTTAGTCGTGTGATTTTCTGTATTCGTTTACTGGGACAGTGTTTGCGTGAAACTGTGATCACGAATGTGGCTATAAATTAGCAAATATTTCAATTGGAGTTTTTCTACAAAGCTTTTTTTTGCGCCATAGAAGTGGGTAGGTACCGAACACGATATTATTATTTAACGCGCCATCTAACGGATATCCCTGAATTTATCAATCTGACAGTTCGAGTGTCGTATCAACACAATGAGTCAGAAATGCCGGGCTTGCGGTCGGTTTACCAGTATTGCAGAGGGCGCTAAATGCACCAAGTGTGCCATTTTCTATCACCGAGCCTGCGTCAACATTCCTAAGGATGGAAAAATATCCCCATGTTGGCAATGCCCAGAATGCAAGGTGCTGACGCCCCGGAAGGATAACACCGAGGACCCGGTACGAGGTGAGGGGGCGAACTGTGGCCCTTCGCAAGAAAAACCCTTATCGGGCGGGGATGTAACTGCGGAGATTCTCCGGGAAGTCCGTCTGCATCGAGCGGAAACCAGATCTCTGCGCGAAGGTTTTGAAGCCCTGCGGACTGTGGTGGGAGCTTTCGACACCAGGTTGGGGGACGTAGAATCGAGACTAGCAGTCCTAGAGGTGAAATTTTGCGAGTCGCAGTCTAACCCGGAACATTCTGAAAATAGAGAAATGGAAATTCTGCGCTCCTCTGTCGAACAACTCAAGTCTGAGCTGAATGACCGCGATCAGGACATGTTCTGCAACGACTTAGAAATAACAGGCGTCCCGGAGGAGCAGGGCGAAAACGTGGGACATCTCCTCGGACTCATCGCGACTAAGCTTGGCGAGTTGGCTCGCTCTCGCGGGTGGAAATACGTATGGACCAGAGGCGGACGAATTTCAGTACGCCGCGAGACCGGGAGAGCGCCTTTCCGGGTACGGTCAGAACAGGACCTCGAGAAGATTTTTGGTGGGGAAGGAAATTAGTAGCCATGTTTTTTTATGTATTAAATTTTTTTTTATTGTCATCAGAGTCGGCAGTCCTCGGTGAGTTCATGTTTCTCGTTAGTACGAAGGATCTATTTTTAAATTATTGTTTTTTATTTTCCATAATGCAAACCAACATTTTAGGTTACGTTAAGCGTGAAATTTTGGTTGCGAATTGTGTAATTCTATCACTATTAAAATATGTACTAGAGATAAATTCGTTCCATCACAGAATGTGTTGTTTCCCAAAAAGTAATATTGTTACTAACGTTATTTATTTAAACAAAAATTCTTTCACTGTATTGCGCTCGGTGTCAATCATTTGTTTTGAAAATGTAGTATCGCAATTTATGTAATGGCTTCCAAAAATTTAAAAGTTGGGTTATACAATGCAGGTTCCCTCGGCACTAACCACGACAACACGATAGCGGCAGTTACTCGGAGAGGCATTGATATTTTAGCCGTGAACGAGACGTGGGTGCACGAGGGTCAGGAAGGTCGAGCGCCTGCCATCCCCGGCTACCAGTTCCGGCACACTCCGCGACCGCGCGAGCATCGCACGCGAGGTGGCGGGGTCGGTTTCTACGTACGACGGGGGATCACTGTTCGGGCGTGGCGCCACCCGGTCGACCCGCTGCACGCTGTGGTTGAGCAAATGTGGCTAACTGTGAACCTTAACGGAAATAAAATAATGATTGGCACGGCAAATGATTGGCACGGCATATAGGCCGGATTGGGTCAATATGACCTTATTTTTCGACGCAATTACAGATTCAGTGAGCTCAATTCCGGCATGCGATAATATAATACTAGTAGGTGATTTTAATACGAACTACTTAGATGACAATAAAACAGTCAAGTTTAAATCTTTCCTATCTTGTTTCCAGTTAGAGCAGCTTATTACAGACCCTACTCATTTTACGGATACTTGTACCTCGCTAATTGATGTGGTGTGCTCTGATTTGCTTGCAAAAAGCATAACTCTGGACCCGGTCGGAAGGCTCAACGGGCATCGGCTTGTGGTCTGTGAGTTCAACATAAAGCAAGCCAAAATCGCCCCACGTACTGTCACGTATAGGTCCATAAAAAATATAGCTGTGGATAGTTTCAACAGTAACTTACAAGCTATACGATGGGATCTGATAGCTCAACACTCAGACGTTAACGAGATGCTTGTGATATTTAACCAATGTGTTGTACAAATATTTGATTTCCATGCGCCTGTTAGGTCGGTGGTTATAAAAGACCGCTCCTACCCTTGGATTACGGACACTATTAAAGTCATGATGAGACTCCGTGATCGAGCCGCCATAGACTATCATAAAAGTAAAACGGTGGGCAAGAAAAAATATTTTCAAGACTTGAAAAGTATAGTAAATAAGGCTATAACTCAAGAAAAATTTGCATTCTTTAGACACAACATTAACAATAATATTCGGAACCCAAAAAGACTTTGGAAGAACCTTAAGGGCACATTATTACCTAAAAAAGACACTGAACTGCCGTCCTTTTTTAATGACCCGAATGTTATAAATAACCACTTTTTGTGTTTACCAGGTGCCGCAGTAACTTCTATTTCTCACATGACATTTTTTGAATATCATAGACATAATGAGGCCAAGTTTCAAATAGAGCCAGTCAGCTTAGACCGCTTGATTAAAATTATAAAGGAGTTGAAATCAAACGCCGAGGGTTGCGATTTTATTACTCTAGATATGCTGGTAATGACACTTCCTCACACTATAGACGTAATTCAATCTCTTATAAATACCTCCATTTCCTCAAATACGTTTCCTGATGTATGGAAGCATGCCATTGTTCTACCACACCCGAAGAATAATAGCCCTACCGAACTAAATGATCTCAGGCCTATCAGCATTTTACCATGTCTGTCTAAAATTTTAGAAAATGTAGTTTGTGAACAGTTAACCGACTTTCTTGAAAGAAACCATATGTTGCCTGTGGTGCAATCAGGCTTCAGAAAGGGGCGCAGCACCACGACAGCATTGCTCGACGTTACCGATAATATACTAAACGCACAGGACAAAGGCATGTGCACGCTCTTGGTATTGCTTGATTTTTCAAGGGCCTTCGATTGCTTAAATATAAACCTTCTTTTGTCAAAGCTACGCTATTATGGGTTTGATCACGACGCTATTAATTGGTTTGATAGTTACCTCAAAAATCGCTCCCAATGTGTTAAGATACATCGTAGTGATGGTTCGCAAGTGGTGTCTGACAAAAGTCAGGTCAATAGGGGTGTCCCCCAAGGATCAATTCTGGGGCCAATTTTATTTATTTTATTCTCAGCGGATATTACTAAACATATCAGACACTGTAAGTTTCACATATATGCGGATGACATCCAAGTATATATATCGAGCAAGCCACATGATATAAATGACGCAATATACAACCTTAATGAAGATCTTGGTAGAATATCTGATTGGTCCTCTAGTAATTTCCTTCGATTGAACCCAACAAAAACTAAGTACCTAATCTTCGGTAGCAAGTACCAAGTAGATAATATAAACCCAACGACATGTGTTGAGCTCATGGGAGAGCCTATCGAAAGAGTGTACGAAGCCAGAAACCTAGGACTTATCATGGACAGTGGCTTACGTTTTGAAACGCATGTGAGCCATTGTGTGCGAGACTGTTTTTATAGGTTGAAGATTCTGTACAAGATGAGGCCGTATTTGGGGTTAACGTTGCGAATACAATTGACTGAGTCACTGGTTCTGTCTAAACTGATTTACATGGATACGGTTATTGGTCCGCGACTTTTGGCAAAAACCAAAAAGTTAGTGCAACGCGTACAGAATGCTTGCGCGCGATTCAATTTTGATATTCCGTTAAGGTATCACGTGACACCATACCTAAATAAACATACAATTTTAAAATTGCATCATCGTCGAAAGCTTCACTTGGCGTGTCTTTTGTTCGGGGTGATGAAATATAAGGAGCCAAGTTATCTTTTTGAGAAACTTTCATTTAAGTCGAGGCACCATGTGTCCCGCCAATGCTCAACGCAGCTCGCTACAGAGCGGCACAGCTCTGCTGCCTTTAGAGGGAGCTTCCGCTATGCTGGGACCAAGTGTTGGAATAATATCCCTCCACCAATCAGGAACCTGCGTTGTTTATACGGATTTAAATGCACGTTGAGAAAATTCATTTTTGAGCATCAAAAATTCGAAGAGTCTATACGAAATGACACTAGCGCAATATAACTGACTATATATCATATGAAATTTTAACTTTAATATTAATACTGTTTTATATTTATTTAGATTTATTTTGTACCTTTAATTAACCTGTTACCTACTATAAAGTCTGAATATTCATGTCTAACTATGTTTCTCTTTTAAAATGTTTTTCCTTCTGCCTGTGTTTATAAATGTTTACACAAAAGTGCACATTGTTGTGCGTGTTGTCACCCGTCGGTCACAACGGAAGACCAGCGCTGATTGTTCGCATTCAGCATATGCTGAGTTGAGGCCGGCTTGTGACAGGAAATATTCTTATGTACCCAGTTGTTCAATATTGACTCCTATTTTTGTTTCCTGTTACAAATAAACTTCTTTTCTTTCTTTCTTTCTTTCTTTCAATACCACATACAAACTTATGAATGCACCTGGTTACGTACATGAAGTATGGAATAAGCCGCACCAGTAACTTTGTAAACTACATTTTGCCATCTGAAATCCAACCTATTATTATTTCACTAAATTTAAATAGCCTTTGTCGTTTTTACAGTGTCCACAAATCCAACTTGGGCTGTAGCGGTTTTTTTAGAAGTTTTAACCCGCCATATCTCGTCCATTTTGTAAATTTTCCAAATACTGAATCGAAAAAAATCTATTTAATTATCAAACCTGCTCACAAAAATTCACGAGATTTGTGATGAAACATGTTATAGGCATGTAACCTATCTTAGTAATTTGCAATATATGATGATTACACTGCCACTGATGATACGAAACTTGTCATCAGTGGCAGTGTTATTGAGAGACTAAAGCCGCTTTTTTCGTTATACAGAGGACCTGTTCAGTTACCTGATCGCTGTTGAGAAGAGACCCTGCTTAAAGAAAATCGCCATACCACGTGACATTCGCGCATGCGTGCTGAACTGGCTCATGAAATTCGATTATCCAAATGGAGACCCGGCTGTCCTCCAAGCGGCCTTCTGGTACCTCGACGCCATGCTAGACCAAAAAAAAATCAGCGTAGAACAGCTACAGCTATTAGCCACCGCTTACTATTGGGTCGCCGAGAAGTTCCACTACCGTAGTCGGCCTGCCTCAAGACTGGTCAAGTGCTCCAATAAAGCGTTCACGGTGGGCATGCTGAAAAGGATTGAGATGGTGTTGCTGAAGACTTTGAACTTTCCACCGCAACCAGTCATCCCGAACGACTTCATAACGATCAAAATCAAAAATCAAAATCAAAAATCATTTATTTCCATAGGATGTTGTTACATCACTTAGATCCGTCATTACATTTTTTTGGGTGAGTTCACTAACCCAATGGCGGAATCTGTGGAGAAGAGCTCACCGAAGAAACTCCACAGTCGTCGCATCTTTTGCGTTTCCTTTTTTAAATAAAATATTGTCAAATTACAAAATGAATGCTAATTATATATCGAAACAGCCTGTTACTCAAACAATCTATTCCCATGGACATCTGTCCTCTAAGTAATCATATATCCTGTAGTAACCTTTTTTATACAATTTCTGTTTTATTATTATTTTAAACTTGTCTAAAGGTAAGTTTTTAATATCAGTAGGAACCTTATTGTAATAGCGTATACAATTTCCTTTAAAAGAATTACTAATTTTATGTAGCCGGCTAACATAAGCAACCAACTTGTCTTTATTTCTAGTATTAAAATTGTGTATATCACTGTACTTCTGAAAATTAGTTATATTTCTTTTTACATACACAAGATTGAGATAGATTGAGACACAAATGTCAGAATATTGATTTCTTTAAACTTTTCCCTCAGTGACACTCTAGGCCCTAATCTATAAATTGCACGAACAGCCCGTTTCTGCAGAATAAATATACTATTAGCATTCGCAGCGTGACCCCACAATAAAATACCATAGGTCATTAGACTATGAAAGTAACTAAAGTAGACTAGTCTAGCGGTGTCTATGTCGGTAAGAGCTCTAGTTTTTTTAACTGCGAACGCTGCCGAACTCAGTCTGTTCGACAATTTATTTATGTGAGGATCCCATTGCAGTTTGGGGTCTAAAGTAATGCCCAAAAAGACAGTCGACTGCACAAGGTCCAATCTCTGTCCTTTTATAAATATGTCTGTAGTTACCGGGTTCACATTGGGTAACACGAATTTAATACATTTAGTTTTCTTTTCATTAAGTAATAAATTGTTAACAGTAAACCAGTAAGATCCTCTCCTCCTGGTGTGAACCCGAGTTCCCTGGAGAATTGGAGGTGGCTGCCACCTGTCTCTGCATGTCAGGAGGGGTAGTCAGTCCTGACACCAGCCTGGAGTACCCGTCCACGGTGGCAGCCGCAGCTGTGAGAAATGCGGTGCTGCTGATCAGGGAGAGCGATGTTATGGATCGGCTTTTGAATTGTCCTATGTACAAATCAGCAGAAGCGAAGACGAGGAACGTCCATTCCATTATGAGTTCGCAACGCGTCGCCGTACGTACGGTGGCGGATGCTGAATGCAATTATAGGACCACATACCGCCAGTATGGATCACCACCGATGTGCATAGCGCAGAAGGTCGTGAAGGCTGCTGAGGCCCTGGCTTGGATGGAAGACATGCAAAAGTGAAATGGTTCAAAATAAGAATAAAATGGTCCTAGGGATAGTAAATGATAGTAAATGAGGCACTTATTTAATAATTCGGGCTGTTCATTAAGAATAAGCGTTAAGAAAATGGCTAGCCAAACGTTTTTGCAAGATGGCGTCAACGCAACAGCTGAATTCTTTCAGAGTCTGGTTTCTGTAGGTTTCCGTTCGAATACTAAAGTCAGGTTGTGTTATTTGACAACTGTGTGTACAACCAGGAGCTGAGCGAAGCGGGCCGGAGCGAAGCGATCACATGGTGCAAGGACAATCTTTCTTGTGTTATTCATTTACCTAGGCACAATGAGGTATCTCATTAAGAGTTTCGTTCATTTATTTTCCCGACGGACCTTTAGCCATTTGAATGAATGCCGGCTCTTACTTAACGGCCCGGGTTTTTGACTAAGTGGCTAATTTATCCAAATGGCGGCGACAGAGGGATTGGGTAGACAAGTAAGTAGGCCACACAATATCGTTCATTTTGATACCTACTCCACTTGATATGATTAGCCCTTTCGGACCGGCTCTAAAACTACTGTGAATTTCACTGAACTGAAAATGGTTTTTAGGTAATTTGGGGGCGTAGATTTCAAATCTGGTTTCGGTTTTCCCATTTTCCGACGCCATCTTGGAAAAACTAGATACCCACAATTGTCTCTTCTTCGGCCCTACATTTCCTACGTACAATTGTGTGTGTCACAATCGTATCAACTGGGGCCCTGCACTTCCTACCTACATTTGTGAGTGTCACAAACGTATCAGACTGGGCCATTCCATAACACTTTGAAGCTATAGAAAATACAGGTTATTACAATTAAATAGACTTGTTAGTATCAAAATTAACCGTTTATTAGAAATAACATAAATTATTGCTTCTTACAGAACAAATCAACAATAGGAACTAAGATTGAGATCAACTAGGTTTATTAATCAGCCTTGAATTACCCTTAATATTATTATTATACTTGTACTTCTATTTAATTGTCATTGTGAAATTTAAAGAAGCAATTACGATCTTTGCTTAGACATAAACAAATGTCGAAATTCATACAACGACAGCGGGTTCGGCTTGAGCAGCTTTCGAAACGGCAGCATCTAGGCTGCTTCAAAGTGTCATATATTGGCCAATGGTTGAAGCCGCCGTTTTTTTTGTCCAGAGATGGAAGCCGCTTTACCCTGTATGTGGAACTAGAGGGCACATCTGCGAACTCCAGATCTTCCCTGCTTCTTTTCCTTGGAGGACCATGCAGAAGATGGTCACTAATAGACAGCCGGAACTGCAGCAAATCCTTAATGTCCTTAGATCTGCGATTATTCGCTTGACAATCGGCTCGGTATTCAAACCACGAATTGACGATCGCCAGGTCAAACATGTGGAGGATTAGTTTTGTTGTCCACTTCCTGGATTTACGCCATGTCCGGTACGTCTCCAGCATTTGGTCACAGACGTCAACCCCTCCCATAAACGTATTATAGTTTTTAACTATAGCCGGACAGAATACTTCGACATATCGTCGTCGCTTCTTATCCCATCTTGACACTTTGGTTCGCGGCTCAGCCCCAAATGCTGTTTAGGTCAAAAGCACACCATTATTATCCTTCCATTTGACAATACTGATGCTGTTATCATCGTTAACAGCTTTCTCGTCTTCTCCTCTGACCATCTTCTGATCTTTTTTGAACTCGTATCGAGTTTTATTTTTTGTATTGAATCAATTGACCATCAATGTTCCTGTTCCTTCAAGTTTTCGATTGTTCAGCTCGTTCAGTAGCGGAAGAGACGTAAAGTATCGATCGAAATACAAGAAGCTAACTTCTGGTAATGTCATGCTTAAGCGCAGGATAACAGCTGCTCCGATTCCAAATTTTTTAGAATCGGGTAAGGTGGTTGTATTTCCTTGATATATTTCGAAGTATAAGACCATCCCGCTGTAGCTGGTCAAAACGAAGTTCTTTAGTCCTGCTGGGCGAGAATTGTTCTTGATTACAACCTTCAAACCTGCACAGCGACCATCAAAGGGGATCATTTGTTCGTCAATAGAATAATTACCAGCGTCAGGCGGCATCTGCAAACATCTTTTTCGGACGGCATCGACGCTGTATTCTCTATAGTTTGTTTTTTGCTTGTTCTTCAGCCTGATTAACACCAGTAACTTCCACTACATGCAGGTTTGTTCTCAGTAAGAAGAACCTCTCCCTGGACATCGCATTTGCGATTGGTTCGTACCTGAAGCGTTCGTTCCAGTAATAATTAAGTCTCGGAAATTTGATGCAACCAATCAACCAAACAGTATAGCAGATTCTGAACACTATAGCCTATATTGTTCTTATGATGACGTCATATTTATACCATCCTATGACACTTGGCATAACTTCGATTCTATTGATACCTACTTTATTTTTATTTTTATTTGAAATACAAATAATGATCCCAGTCTTAACTAAATACAAATACATCACATAAACCAAGGTGGTTTGTGCGTGATGCTGACATTCGTGCGTACACGGTACAATGAGTACACGTAAATACCTAGGTACGTAAATCGGTTTAGTAGTTTAGTAAAAATCGTGGGTGTTAAAGAATCTCACTCAGTTTTAAGTGTACATACTTATACAACATATAGGTACTCGTACATGTAGGTACATACATGTACCCCATTAAATATCCAGTACATACATGTGCGTACCCCATTTCAGGGTACGAACAAGTATGTACGAACCTTGAATACATTATGGAAAACCGGTCAAGTGCGAGCCGAACTCGCGCACGAAGGATTTCGTACCCCCGTACAATAGTAGGGATGGTGTGGAGTGAATAGTTTGTAATAACTGTGCCTCTACCACTTCATACGGGAAAAGTCATGATGTTATGTTTGTTTTTTACCCGAATACAGCGAAGCTAAAAGCAGGGTTATGTGTTTGACCGGTATATATGAATGTTCATTTGTTCCACCGGAACATCTAAACTACTTATCAGAATTTTACAATTTTTTTACAAGCTATGTGACTTCACATCACACTAAAATTAATGTGGCGGCCTCTGGGGGCATAATAATGTATTTTAGATAGCAAAATGTTGTTTACAAAGTTATTGGTGCGGCTACTTTCATACTCTATGTGCGTAACGAGAATCATTTATAAGTTTGTATGTGCCAGATAAAAAATCGGTCGGGGGGGGGCTTATGAATGAGAATGAGCCTTAAGTAGATACAAATGGGCACCGAGCAGAAGGATTTTCGTACAGTAGAAGGACTAGGACCCAGTAAGCCGCAGCCAACGTATCGGCCGCCGGATCAGCCGCCGCGCAACGGTCGCCCGAGCTGTCGCCGCAGAATAAACGGCGTCCGATGCGACGTCGAATCGGTCGCAAGAGTAGTGTAAAGACCCATCGGGTGACTGATCCGGCGGCCGTTACTAGGTAGTACCGCTGTGTGAATGATCCTAAAGGCAGTATTATTGGCCACCTTGGGTACAATTATTAAGCCTGCTCCTCGATAATGAATGGCCGGGCCAATCATTGTACACGTAGCTATGCCAATGAATGTAGCAAAATGAGCAATAGTGATGTGAAAAGACGATATCCAGGTATAGGATTTAAAATTAAAAATTAATAAATTTAAAACATGTTTTATTCGAAAAAAATACAAGTATTGCACATAATCAACATGGGTAAAGACCTAAAACAAAAAATATTGATTGGGCACGTATCACAAAATATGCTTTATTTATAAAAGAGCTAACGTGGCTAGCCTAGCTAGGTATCTCTATTCTCAGTAGAAATAATAATGTAAATGAGTAACTATAGGTACCGCCATCCACGAAGACGCGTGACGTAGCTATTTGCATCTTTGTCTTTCAGCAAAGTGCCCCGATGAAATAGAAAGATGCAAATAACTACGTCACGCGTCGTCGTGGATGGCGACACCTATAAGTAGGTAAACTTTTTATAAAATGTATTCAAAGTAGGAACTTATACCTTATGTACGTAAACATAACAAAGTTTTAATGTAACAACATAATAAAACATACACAAAATGGTGTGGTCCATTTTGTGTATGTTTTATTATGTCTTACAAAAAATATAAAAAACAAAAAATATTTTTATTTTTTATTCAAAGGTAGATTCACAAAATAGGTAAATTGTCCATAAAAATATTATCGTATAACTATCTATCACATGAAATCTAAAGTTTTATAATATAATGATATTAATACCTACCGAATGAAGGTAGCTTATGAGACATAATAGGTACATACATAACACATTAATCAATCTAAGGAAACTTACTAGCTAAAAAAGTATGGACGACTGCCCCAGACATGTACAAAGACGCGTTTTGGTTGACACGAGGTGTGGGTGGAAGACGTTGATATATTATAAGAAGGTTTCCTTGTTCATCCACCCACTATCAGAAAGAGATAGTCCTCAATTTGAGGGCACAGATTCTCTAATATCTGGTCGCATTCGTTTCAGCGGGTATATTATCATGGGAGGTGTAACTTCACCGCTCGCGGAAAAGGTGAACATAACCGTTATGCTTAACTTTGATTCTCCCGTTTCCACCTCGTACACATCTCTGACCCCTGTTTCCGCCAACACTTTTCCATGTTTAGGGCAGTTTTGAAAGCCCGTTTCGTCACCATTAAATATACGAGATGGATCATCGAGAATTTTGAATTCGTCAGCAGTAAGTGACTGTTCAATTTGTTTATACCAGTTACGAATGTTTGCCTCAGAGACGTTGGCACTCGACGAAGTTACTGCCTCGGATGTTCGTTCAGTTATTTCAGGGTATCACGAAAAATGCATACAAAGCCTATTTTGCAGTAGTTTTTCAAATATTTTTGAGTGTTGGAAGAAGGGATATTGGTCTATACATTTTGGCTTCTGTCTTGGACCCCTTTTTGAAAACAGGTATTACTTTTGCTAACTTAAGTTGTTCCGGAAAAATCTCGTTTTTTACTCATTCATTGAACAGATATGTGAGGGGCAGCCCTAGTAAATCTAAATTGTCCTTAAATATGCTTATTGGTATTTCATCCCATCCCGAAGATTTCTTATTTTCCATGGAGAGCACCAGCTTTCATATCTCACACTGAGAAAACGCTCTACAGTCCATGTCATTTTCCACCATCTTTACATTTTCTTTTAATTGTGACAAAGCATATTTTTTGTCCTGTAGGACAAGCCCGTCTCCCAAATTGAAATTATCTTTATTCACTTTTCAACCGACTTCAAAAAAAGGAGGAGGTTCTCAATTCGACCGGTATGTTTTTTTTTCTATGTTTGTTACGCGATAACTCCGCCAATTATGAACTGATTTGAACAAATATTTTTTCGGCGTATAGTTAATACCTCAAGGGTGGTCCCATTTAAATTTAATAATAAAAAAACAACCCCCAAGGGTGGAAAATTGGGGATGAACTTTTTTATACGCAATATCTCCGCCGATTATAAACCAATTTGAACGATTATTTTTTTGTTGAATAGGTATTATCAAAAGGGTGGTTTCATGCGAATTTGAAGAAAATATTTCACCCTCAAGGGTGGAAAATTGGGGATGAACTTTTTTATACGCAATATCTCCGCCGATTATGAACCAATTTGAACGATTATTTTTTTGTTGAATAGGTATTATCAAAAGGGTGGTTTCATGCGAATTTGAAGAAAATATTTCACCCCCAAGGGTACAATTTTAGGGGTGTACCCTTTTCTCTGCGAAATCTTCGCCGATTATGAACCGATTTGAACGATTCTTTTTTTGTTGCGTAAATAATCACAAGGGTGGTCCCATGTGAATTTGAAGAAAATATTTCACCCCCGAGAATAGAACGTTAGTTGTTACGAGATATCTAATGGCACTGGGAGTGCTGAGCGGCGTGCGTAGAGTTTGACAAATCTTACTAATTCCATTCTATTCACTAAGATTACGCAACCTCATCATTTCAGTGAGAGCTTTGTCGTCGTGTGGTCGATTTAATAATTAATTAGCATCCAAATCGGACAAAGCAATGCCATCCAATGTTTTGACGCGAATAAAAGCCACATAAACTTGCCCTTTTGCGAAATTTTTCTTCCTCAAATCAATTACAGCCGTATTAAGGGTGGTGCCTTGTAATTTGTGCACTGTTACTGCCCAGCTTAAAATTAGCGGTAACATTCTTCGCTCGAAGTCTCCATATCCCATTTGCGCTTGGAAAGTGGTACAAACAGGTGAAATTGATATGTACCCATCTTTATCCTTCATTCTTAACCCAATAGTCGCGTCATTAAATTGTATAAGTACTGCTTCAGACAACTCGCCTTCCTCCAGTTGATCTCGCCGCAGAGCAGGCCATTTTATTTCTTTGACAATGCCCATTGCACCATTTATGAGCCCATCGGACACCGAAATATTACGTCTCAACATCACTCGTGATCCGACACCCAATTTTAAAGTTAGTAGAAAACCGCCACAGTTATTAATGTCTTTAGGTATAAACATTGTCTGGTGGTTTTCTGCCATAAATTGCCACCTCGCGAGACTCGTCTACGGCATTTATGGTGTACATTCGGTTGGTTTTGGAATTTTCAGCGATCATTTTATCATTATAATTGTCTGCTTGACGTATTGTGGGGAAGATACGGACTGCAACCCCATCAGCAAAATCACCAGACATAGGCACGTGTCGCCGCTCACAGAGTAACTCCAGCTGACCCGTTGTTAAATCACCTACTCGCAGGCTATTGAGAAGATCGATGAACTCAATATCGTTTTGCTGGCGCATGTTGATGGTTAGTTCACAAAACGAGAACTGCTGCCATACATTAATTTCAGCCGAAAACCATGGCGGTTGAATAAAACACCAATGTCCTTTTACTGGTGGAAGTTAAAGAATATCTCCAAAAAGCAGTACGTGTACCCCTCCAAATAACTTGCTATTGTTTTTAAATTCTTAGAGACGCATATGTATAATGCGTAAGTTCTCATATGAAACCATCGATATCTCGTCAATGATCAGCCTGTTAATATGACGCCAGTTTCGTCTTTCTCTAACTTTTGACCAGTGAGTTTTTTATATTTCATGGTATTTCCTTTTTCAATCGGAAGTGAGAATATTGAATGTAAGGTTTTTCCAAGTATTTGACGCGCAGCGACACCTGTCAAAGATCCGACCTCAACAAATTTTGCCTTGAGCAATACGTCAACTGTAGGTGCATAACACCGTTTTATATGTTCCACAAGTAATTTCAAGACGAAAGACTTCCCACTACCTGCACCACCAGTGATGAAAAATAATAATTGGCCTTCTTGTCCATGTAAATCATTCTCGACAGCTACAGAAACTTTTTGGAAAAGATCTTTCTGTTGCACATTTAATCCTCTGATGCTAGCCAAGAAGATTTCATCAGACATTGTGGATCTTTCAACTACATCTTCACAATAATTGTCATCAATATTATTGACGATTTGTTCACCACCACAAATTAAAGGGTGTCGTGTGACGACAAGAACCTACCAGAACCTAACAGAAAACAACCAGGATAAAATTTAGAAATGACAATTTATTAGGGCTATTTACAATGAATTAATTTAAAAAAAATGAAAGGAAGATGAGGATGAATGAGGTGAGACAGGTTTTATAAAATACAGATGTCTGGATAGAAAGAAGGAAGCGGAGAACATGGAGAGAAGTAGACCGGTGGGGCGATGACCAGGATGCAGGTGTATTTGTTGTTGTAGATGTTGTTGAAATCATCGTTGTAGGAACGGTAGCGGGCGTATTTGTAGTTACGGCTCGCAGGATCCCGTTGTAGGAGTGGCTCGCAGGATCGCGTCGTAGGCACGGCTCGCAGGATCCCGTTGTTTGAAGGATTGTTTGAAGGTTTGAGGGAGTTTGAAGGCTCGCAGGATCCCGTTGTTTGAAGGATTGCTTGAAGATTTGAGGGAGTTTGAAGGCTCGCAGGATCCCGTTGTTTGAAGGATTGTTTGAAGGTTTGAGGGAGTTTGAAGGCTCGCAGGATCCCGGGGTAGTGCGACCCCGGGATAAGGCCTTTAAGTGGTACTTCTAGTTCAGAAGCTGACGTGAGACTCAACGAATTTCAGAAATGTTCCGCTCTTATATATACCCTTTTTGGAGAGTTCTAAAAATTATTTAAATTAAAAGAAATTTTTGTGAGTGGCCAAGAGAGAAAAAGTATTTTGTAAAAGTATTGAAGCAAACATATCAGACCGCTAACGAGTTTGAATGGACATTGCCATGACAACCAGATAAACAACAACATAACAAATGTCAGTTTTTGGTTTCAGGCTCGTAATAGAAAAACTAACAAGTTCACATAGCCAAAATTACATAACAGCGAAAGATAAACTGGTAGCGCACCAGCGCGCACGAAGCCCGAGATTGCAGAGTTTCGTAGAAAGCCAAATACAAGGTCACCAAAGGTAAACCCCTTCGCTATCGATTTAGAAGTGCTGATAGTGTGAAAATACAAAGCAAAAATGATTTGTTAATGTGTTCTTATGGTTTAAAACGTTACAGGATCCTATGAAAATAAAGGTGATACCAAATAACAAGCTGTACAGCTCAGCAAGTATCCAGCTGAAAATCCTGGAAAATGACATGTAAGTAGCATAACACTACAAGGGGCACTAACATCGTGTGTTTCACGGGCAGCATTGAGTGCGACTGCTTGGGCAAGCGCCTGTTGTATGGTCTGTTCCGCGTGAGCAAACTCTTCTGCACTTACGTTGCCCTGTAACGGTCGAAGTTCTCGTTGTCGCCGAATAAAACACGCCTCAGCAGTTTCCTCTTCAAGCAGAAGGTCACTTTCGTCACGGAATGGCACATGACATACTATTAAGCTGTAATAGTAAGATTCTTTGTCACTGTTTAATGTAAAGTATCGCGTGCGTAATACTGCTGGCTTGTTCCTTACACGCATCCGTGTGTTATCCCTTAGTCGAATAAATTTTGCCGGCGTAACGTCTTCACCTCTTTACTCTTCGTCACCATCCTCTTCACTCCATGTTGGGTTTGACACCATTTCAAAGCGCACAGCAAACTCAGCAAGACTTGAGTCTTCTAATTCGTCTGGTCGTAGCACATACCGGTCAAAAATATTATTAAAAACAGACGTGTCATCACTATCGAACCGTAGGAGTCTGAAACGTTCGTTCGGTTTACAGCTGTTTACGAAGACTGATTTCCGAGAAGACATTTTTAGCGGTAAATGACATAGTCTGTATGCACATTCCGGAGCACTTACCAGACGTTGAGATAAAATGGCCATTGATACTGCAAATAGCTGTCTCCAAACAGCACCACCTTGCCTTTTCGCCTTAGCAACGGCCTCTCGTATGACTTCACCGGTATCGTGGGGCTCACACTTACTTGCGTATTTGGCAACATAATATGCAACTGCTGTTATGTTACCACACGGCTGGACATCAATATTTCCTTCCCATAGATTCAGCAGAATAGGATTGTAGTTATTTACCATGCTTTCGTCTTCAGTTCTCTTCAAACAACAAAATCGGCCATTGTTTGACAAAACTTCATCCGGACCTAAGCAAACAGTACTCTCACGTGGTGGCCGGGGAAATGCAAAACGGCAGCAACTGTCGTTGCGGTTTTTGTAACACGTGGAAGTGTGTTTGTGTATTTGCACAACCTCTACTAATTTCTGCAATGTAGGATCATTGTCCATTAGCGAACTTGAAACAACCCTTTCAATAACCTCGACACCCTCTCGAGTAGATAAATCTGGAACATTGTGACACCATACCAACATATGAAGATGTGGGCTTCCTCGATTTTGGAACTCGATCCTATACCAAAAGTCTGCTACTGGACCTCCTAAGACATCTGGATCGCTTTTAAGAAATCGCATGAGAGCATTGACGCGAATTGTAAATTATCGAGAGACAACTACAGGATGTTTACGTACGGAGCCGAGCTGTGGGGCGCGCGGCGGACTGGGAGAGAGCATTCAGGATGCAAAAGCGAGCCGTGAGAGCGATAGTCGAGGTCCGCCGGGACGTGTCGGTAAAACCTCACTTTAAAGCGCTGCACATCTTGACGCTCCCGTCCATCGTCATACTCCAGGTGGCCGTGTATATGCACGAGAACATCCACTCTTTCCGCAGGCATCACGACATCCACGGACACGCGACCCGCAACGGTCACAGGCTCAGGACGGTTTCACACACCCTGGCCAAGTCATCGAAGTTGACTCACGTCATGGGTCCGACAGTATACAACCGCATACCAGAACATATTAAATCTGCGCCTAATTCTGCATGCTTCAAAAAGCGACTGAAACACTGGCTTGTCGAGCAAACCTTCTACTCATTCGCTGAGTTCGAAGCGACCAATATAAAATGTGATTCCAATTTAATACAATGAATAACTAATTTAATTTAATACAATTCAAATTTAATGTAATACTTTATGGCAATTTTAATTTTAAATAATGGTATCTTAATTTATGGAATGCATTTTTATGTGTCTGACATTTTTTTATACAGATGTATATTAATCAATTTTTTATTTATAATCTGACATGTAATTGACACTTACCAATAAATATGTTTCAATGTTTCAATGTTTTTGTACCAACGCCAAACGATCAGGAAATGATAGGCTTTCTGCTTCATTTGTGTTACGACCATCTGCGATTAATAATGCATTTATCATATCTCGCCAGTTAAGGTCATTACAAGAAAATGTCATGAACCACGTAGGTGCCCCTAGCGTTCGGACCATCGCAATGAGTTCAGAGCAACATTTATGCCAATAAGATGCTGATCCTCGTATATTTCTCATGGTAAGATGCATGTTGTCAATGAGACCTCGAGGTGTTTGCTCGCCCTGACCCTGACGCATCCTGCATGAAACCGATACACTAGATTTAGCCCGAAAATATTCAACGATGGACAGAGCAAAAAACAAATAGTCATTTCGACTAAATCTTTTATCTACGCTCATGATTCGACTTTGGAAATAATCCAAAGCTGTAATCTTTACTGGTCGTTCTTCCCCAAATCCATTTTTACCATCAGGGAAAAGAATATACCATGCAAGTTCCTCCGTTCTTTTCTCACGATCCACATTTAATGGCGGTGCTGTTTTCCTTTTGATCTCAGCAATCCTCATTTCGCTGTCATTAGTATTTGAGTCGGGATTCACTGTAACTATAGTCTCTAGATTTGGAACAGATTCGTCTATGCCGCGCAACATACTTGTCGTTTCTATTATATTTTCAATTTGATGAACTTGTGGTTGTGAAGACTGCTGTTGGACTGGAGCTGAGATCGGAAGAGATGCATGTTGAGAAACGTGACTGCTATCTAACACAGGACTCTGTGGGTGCACTTATTGTTGGTTTTCAGCAAGCAAAGGAGTCAGTGAGTAAACATTAAGCATAAGAGTGTCTTGTGCTTTATTTACCAAATATAAATTTCGTCGCAATGTGTTATACAAATCATGAATGTGCTCAAATCTCATGCAACAGGCAGCACCTCGCCGTGGGGCTCTCGCACCCTTAGGTCCACGGGAATGTGAATCGAACAACCAATATGTACAGGTGTCACCTGCAGATTTACAATATACCGCTACAGTGGTGGCATTTGCAGTAAGTAAACCGCAACGGTTGTCGCTGAAAAACAATGGAAGGGCATTTTGTAATCCGTGTAAGATTTGGTAAGCCGGCAGAACTTTGATCGGTATCTATATGACCATTATAGTTGCTCTCAACAACAGAGATAGTAATTATTTTCCTGTTATACAATATTTGCGGTGCAAGATCACTAGCGGCGAGATATTCACAGTTAACTTCACCGTCTGCAGGGGCTTGTCTTGTAGCAACAGACTCGGTGTAGAGTTTATCTCCGAGTATAACTATATAGTCAATGTCAATTTTAGCCCATAGCTCTGGTTCCCCCATACAAAATGCTGCACAAGCTACAGCCGCTACAGCAGTACATTGTTTGCCACGAGAATGTAAACTAAATCTAGAATCTGCTTGGTGAAATGATCCATGTAAAATTGAAATGTTCTCATTCAAATCAACATAATGATTTTGAGGAACAGACGGTAACTCACCAGTATTTGCCGGATCTTCAGCGATTTGAACAATTTCAGAAATATCTAAAATATTATCAAATAAGGGTCTAACATCTCTGTTTAGGACATTATTAGTCATTAGCCAAGTTAGAGCTCTATGTAGCCTGCTCATATTCACAACAAAGTCTCGAGAACGTTGCAAATTTTCTAGACTTTCCACAACAACAACTAATCCTGCTTGGTTTGGCGCAAGTGGCAGCTGCTCAGCGATTTCTGCAACGTCTTTTGCGAACAACACTACCTGTCCCTTGCACCAATCCTGGCAAAATCTGTTCTGCAGCTTCACTATTTTAAGAAACGGTACCACTCGACATAAAAATCGTTCTTCAAGTTTGGTCAAATTAGCTAGCTCTTCAGGTATTGAGGCAACTGTCATATTATTCCAGAAAGCAGCCGGTGGTGTTTTTCGTTTTCTAATGTTATTGTGACAATGAGAGCATGTCGTAATAGTACGCAAACTAACCAGTTCTTCGGGTAATAAGGCACTGAACATTGTAGTGCTTAAATTGCAACGTTGTTGTGGGTATAATGCCTTGTTACAAACCGCACATGGAACGCCCGCGAAAATAATAATTGCTCTTTCGAAATCATTTTTAGAAGACATGACCCTTTGGTTACGACTCACCTGTATCATAGTATTTAATCGGGTCATCCTCGATTCGGTAGATTCATTTGATAAACGATCGTGTATCAAGCCGAGCCGGTGAGAGCGTTGCTCTTCGGTTTCGCTTGATAAACGATCGTGTATCAAGCCGAGCCGGTGAGAGCGTTGCTCTTCGGTTTCGCTTGATAAACGATTGTGTATCAAACCAAGCCGATAAGTCCGGTGTTCGGGGCTTTCATTGATACTGGTTAAATTTTCGTATGCTCTCATTTTCGAAAGTCTAGAAGTCCGCTGCTCATCACTCTCCTTTAATATATTATTAACATTTGTTTCTCTACTTTCTTTTAAACGCACTTCCCTTTCTTCTTTTGTTTCCTCCGAACGGCGCTGTCTCATTAGAGCTGCGCGTTTAGTAGGCCTACCCATATTAAATGCACTAAGGGTATCTACAAAAAAGTAACACTAAAAATTTTAAAATAAAATAATTAACTTTATAAAAAAAATAAAACCGACTTCAAATGCGTGAACACAAAAAAAAACTAAAAATTAAAAAATAATTCCTAATATCTATTACCTAATACTATAATTTTCCTAAACTATGTCAAAGTAATTAAAGTTAAACCAGCTAAATATCTTACAATAGTTATACTTATATACCTATTGTTTTTTGGAGTCGGTGCCAGTAATAAATGAATATTAAACCTAATGAAATAAGAAAAAGTACCCAATGAAACAAAAAATATTAAGAAATAAGTTGTATGTTAAGCCTGGTACAACAAAACCTATACCAACTAAGAATAACAAATACAATAGAATACAACAAACAAAAAAGAAAGCAATAATTTGAAAATTTGCGCATCCGAAAATTCAGTATTTTTGACACGAGCGTCAACGTACTCTGCCCTCAAGCGTCTGCCCGCCTTCGGGTCGCTCACTCGAGAAAGAGCCGCGCGCGCCCCGCCAAGCGCCTTGCGTCCCCCGCCACCGCGCCGCACGTCTCTTGTTCGCGGCTAAACTTAATACGGCTGGCACCGACTCCAAAAAACAATAGGTATATAAGTATAATTATTGTAAGATATTTAGCTGGTTTAACTTTAATTACTTTGACATAGTTTAGGAAAATTATAGTATTAGGTAATAGATATTAGGTTTTTTTTTTTTTTAGTTTTTTTTGTGTTCACGCATTTGAAGTCGGTTTTTTTTTTTTTTTAAAGTTAATTATTTTATTTTACATTCACTTTCCGTTTAACTTTTTTTAAACTATCCTTGAAGAGTTGGGTCAGCTTGGATAAAAATGTATTTATTCCTATACCATGCCAGTCTATATTCTCTAATTGCTTACGAAAAACTGCTTTATTTTTTCTAGAAAAACTTCGTCGATGTCTAAAAAATACTTCCTCCCTCTTTTCTGCAGTTTTAGTAACTATCGGGCATTGTAATAGCGCATAACCATCTCCAAGTCCGTTGAAATATACGTCAACCATCCCCAAATCATCTATCTGGGTATTGGTAAAAATATTATCAATGCACGACTGAGAACCATTTCGGCTGAAAGTGGGAGTATTAACCAAGTATCTAAAATTGTAACATGATAACAATGTCTGAAGTTCATTTTTTTGTATGCTATTTGACAGAAAATCTACATTAAAATCACCAACTATCACACACTTTTTATTAAATAACGTTCCTAGTAAAGTTTCTAAGCTGATCATGAAAGAATCGAAAGTTTTGGTCTTTTTGCTGTCCGGGGTTCTATAGATACATAAAATATTAATGTCCGTATCAATGTCCCTAACTCCACAAATTTTAAAACTATTAATCTTGTACATTTTACAACAATTTCCTAGTTATTCTATCTTTCTGTCCTTTTGCGCCAATATAAGTGAACCACCTCGTTTTTTATTAGTTCTCGTATTGTATGATATATTATATTATATTATGTATGATATATATGAATTTAGTCTGCAAGATTAAAAATCTGTCCATTGTCTTTATTAAGAAAATGTTCGCAAATGCAGTAAAATTTAGGTTTGACATTAAGCTCATGAAGGAACAGTTCAATTTCATCTTTTTTCTTTGTTACACCACAAAGATTTTTATAGAGAAGAGATACACAGTTTACCCTATTGACGAAAAAACATATTTTCCTCTGTCTGCGTTTCTTGATTACAAGTTATCAAATTTTTAAGAGTTGTTCTATTTCCAAAGAATGTTTGTGTCTCTCCATTTTTAACATCTTTAACATTAAAATGCTGAAATTTCGTTCCTCCCTTGCTAATCTCGCATTCAGAGTTAGTACGGTACCATTCAAAAATTATTTTTATAATTTAGACGCAGAATTTCTCTGTGTAGGCATCTACATCCAAACACTCTATTAAAAAGCTTATTTTCGTCATCATATATATCCAAGAGCTCCACATGTGAGAAACGCGAGCTTACGTGTTGTAGGTATTGATTTAACATGTGTTCATTCAAAAATCTAGACAAACCAACAGTGCACAATACTATGTTGGTATGTTTAAGGGCACCTATACAGCAATACTGGGTAGATTTTAGGCACAGAACATCACAATCATTTGAACCCGCCAAAATTATTATAAAGTCCCGGTCCGTAAACTCCTTACAGTCAGATTGGCACGAACTCAGAATCTCGGCCAAAGGTGCGTGCGGTTTGATCGTCGATGTGACTCTGTAACCCGCTCCCAATAAATTCTGAAGATTGTATCTTAATCCTCTTCCTCTCTCATCCGCGTATATTCGAACTTGATTTGTGTTTACCATTGTAGAGTCCGGTTATCGAATAACCACATTATGTTTCTTTGGAGTGTAGCTGGCTTTTGTTTGGAGGGTTGCATGTTTCTCTATGTCCATAGTAATTTGGTGGAATGTTGGCTTTGGCCCCAAGTGGCAAGTGGAGTCCAATAACTCTTTACTAGCACTTTTGGTGTGTACAATTGGGACAGTTTTGGGTGCCAGTATTGTGTTTGCGTCTATGTGCTGTATGACATTATTCGTGAGCTCCCGCTGTGAAGTACTGGGGATGCCGGGTTTTAAGGAATTGCTACGTATGCGGCGGTACTTGGGGGATACAAGTTTTATGGGTGATGATGTTTTTCCTATGTGCATAGCATCTAATCCTACGGATTTGAGTACCTGGATTTTTCTCAGGTGCTCCTTGTTCTCTCTATGTAGTGAAGAATTGCCAATTCTTAATTTTTAAACTTCAGCATGCGTTGCCTCCATTTCAAGTTTTAATCTCTCATTTTCGCATTTCATAACTTCTAAGTCCTGGCTAAGATTATGGGCCAATGAAGTCGGTAGACTGATGTAGGATAAGTTTAAGGTAGACTCTTCGCACCCCATGTTACGACCAACACTTCTTTGTGTGACATAGCAATGTTCCTGTGTAGATGTCCTAGAATCGTTTGAGTTCTCCGGTGTCTCACTGCACTCATCACAAGTGTAGACATTTTTTTGGGTGACGTAGTCGGCCATGTACTTTGCTGTTGTTAGGCTTCCACGACTAAGTATTTAAATTCATCACCTTTGTCTGCTGTTGCAATATTAAAAGATAATGTCTCAGAGTGTGCTTCATACTTGAATTTTAAGCACGTCACAAGTTCAGATGTCGTAAAGGCATTTAAATTGATAAATGTTAAGAAAACGAATGATCTTTGGGGACTCTCTGTTCACGTCGTTAAATCCCTGATCGAATTAATTGCACCTGACCTAGCGGTCATTTTCAACAATTGTATAGACTGCGGTGAATTTCCTGATTTAATGAAACAAAGTAAGATAATTCCCCTCTTCAAAGCAGGTAGTACTCAAGACCCCACCAATTTCAGACCTATATCAATACTACCAACTTTTAGTAAAATTTTTGAGAAATTAATCTTATCACAGCTATTACATCATTTTGAATCAAATAAGCTAATGCATAACAAACAGTTTGGATTCACTCGCGGTCGTTCAACAACAGATGCCGGAATTCAGTTCATTGAAAGTATTTTTGATGCCTGGGAAGAGTCACAAGATGCCCTAGGCATTTTTTGTGACTTATCTAAGGCTTTTGATTGCGTTTGTCATGAAACATTGATCAGGAAATTACATCATTATGGAGTTAGAGACACGTCATTGAATTTGTTAAAATCTTATCTGAACGGAAGAATACAAAGGGTAGACGTAAACGGAGAACGATCACCAGGATCATTGGTTTCTTTGGGCGTGCCACAGGGCTCAATATTGGGACCCTTCCTATTCCTCATCTATATAAACGACTTACCCTATCTAGGAAGGGACTGTCATGATATGGTACTGTTTGCTGATGACACCTCACTTATTTTTAAAACAAAGCGAAACCAACACGCTACTGATGATCACGTGAACAATACCATATCAAGAGTGGTAAATTGGTTTAATGTTAATAATTTGCTATTAAATGAGAAAAAGACTAAATGTGTTAAGTTTCTTACTACTAACGTTAAAAATAATCAGACATGTATAACAATTAAAAATGAGGAATTGGAATTGGTAACCAGCACAGTGTTTCTAGGTATAACGTTGGATTCCAAACTCCAATGGGGTCCACATATTGATAAGCTATCGAACAGACTGAGCTCTGCAGCTTTTGCATGCAGGAAAATCCGTCACTTGACAGATTTAAAAACAGCCAGATTAGTTTATTTTAGTTATTTTCATAGTATTATGTCCTACGGTATTCTGCTCTGGGGCAGTGCTGCTGACATAAATACTATTTTTGTGCTGCAGAAGCGGGCTGTTCGTGCGATTTATAAAATTTATAAAATGAATAATAGAGATTCTCTTAGAAATATGTTTAAAGAAATAAATATATTGACAGTCCATAGTCAATATATTTACGAGAATATTATGTATGTCCATAAGAACATTGTTAACTTTCGAAGAAACTGTGATATACATAACTTTAATACTAGAAACAAGGACAAACTTGCAGTGCCCACTACTCGGCTCCATAAAATAAAAAACTCGTTCAAGGGTAATTGTGTAAGATTTTACAATAAACTCCCAAGCACTTTGACAAATCTATCAATTAATAAGTTCAAGAAATACATCAAGCAAAGGCTTATTTCTAAAGCTTACTACAGTATTAAAGAGTACATAGACGATAAAAATGCTTGGGACTGAATTGTTCTAATTAATTGTGAGCATCCTCACTGCCAGAGTTTCTTTTACTGGACACTTGGAGGCCTTTTACACCTCCAAAGATTAATTTAATTATACAACTCTTGACTGTGGGGACCATTTACATCTCCTATTATCATTGTATTATTGACTAAAGAGACTATACATCTCTGTTATTTATATTTTAATTATTTTATTATGACTGAGACTCTTTACATCTCTCAGAAACAATAATTAAGTACTTTTTTTTTTCTGATAATATGATAATAATACCAAATGTTCTGTAAAAAATGAAATGAAATGACATGTGAAAGTGCCCTTGTGGCCTATTTACAGAATAAACGTTTTGAGTTTTTTGAGTTTTTTTTTTGAGTTATGTTTACACAATTATGGTGAAAAATGCACTTACATGAGTCGCATTGAAGTAGTTCCATATCAAATAGCTTTCCCAAGCACACTTTGCATAACTTCATATTGTCAGCTTTATACATACGTAGCTCACTCTATCGGGCAATAGTTAGATGGATTTCCAATAGTTTAAATCTTGATTATTGCTTGTCATTAGTCATCAGCGCCCTCTAGTATCGAGTAGCAGTGACACAGTCCTTTGAATTGGAAACGACTTTTGAGGTTATAAATGAAACAACACAGCTTATTAGTTACTGGCTATTGTCAGTAATCGCAGGATTTTGTTACTTAGTATGATTAATTGTTGTCACACTATAGGGCAGGGACTATTTTGGTTTAATCAAAGCTAATCACTCAAGTTTTTAGTTACACAGTTTTTTCATCTAGTTTCAATATTCACTGGAGTCAAAACACTAAAACTTTATGTACTTGGTTATCCAATTGATATTTGTCACAGATTATTCACCTCAAATACTGATAAAAGCGTCTAATCTAATTTTAGGATAATTATAGTACGGAGCCGTTGTTGACAGCTGAAGACCGCGGTCTCACTTGAAGCCGCGGTCCCAGAGGAATGGTTATGTACATCTTGTGTGTTTATCGACTGATAAAGATTAATATTGGTGACTACACGGAAGCCCTCTTGACAAAAATGGAACTCCAAATAAGATCTGAAGGAGGGAAGGGGATGAAATTCCATGGGGCCACGGGTGTTTATGGAAGCTGGCTAAATGATAGAAATTTCGTCAAACTGGTAGCAACCAGTTTTGCACTGGTAACAACCTTTCTTCATAATCCCTACCTGCTTGTCTTATTTTACACATTGTTTAGTCATGTGTTTAATTTTGGTTTGTGACACATAGTCATATTTCTAGGTAAGACCTGGTAAATTGATGATGATCTAATCTGATATACACATACGCAAGCCAAAAATTTGTGCTAAACTGATAATTTCAGAACCAAAGTATCGTATTTTACTCACAGTTTAGTCTTAAGTTTAATTTTCTAGAAAATACTTCCTTTTTATTTTGTGACAAATAGTCATTAGTCGACGTAAGACCTGTTTATTTGATAAATTTTAGGGATATTCAGTCTGATATACACATAAGCGAGCCAAAATTAAGTTGCAATGCAATTTTCTCCTAACCATACAGTCTGTTGTTATCTTACGCCCAGGGAAAATTTGAAGGTTTTTTTATATTTTTGGGACCAAAGGCTCTGATCTTAACATCAGCCTATGTTTTTAACGAACTATCTCACATTTTTTTTATCTAAACGAACTGATTTAAATATCATCCTCTAGTGTTTGTATAATTTGTATAGCCATAAGGATTTTTATTGACATGTGAGTTTCTCGTACTATTTGGAGCCGAAAAATGGGGCTGATATCCATACCAAAAGTGACAAAAACTGATTTTATCGCCAATATAACAGAGTATTTGCCGCGCCTTTGTATTGTCATTAAACAAATGACACAAAAAAAAATTGGACTCCCAAATAAGCTACTCTGTTGGAATTGTAGTAAGTTAAAAGTTTATTTTGGCTCGCCTGAAAAGGTGCAAAAATGGACTTACCGCCTGATGGCTCTGATGTCGAGAAATTATGTTTTCGAAAATAAATTGACTAGCTACAGTTAGTATGTCAATTTCTTTAAAAAGCTCTCTTAAGGAGTCTGTGCGTTTTAAATTATAAATTGCTCGAATAGCTCTTTTCTGTAAAATAAAAATAGTTTGAATATCCACTGCTTTCCCCCACAACAAGATACCATAGGACATGACACTATGAAAGTTACTAAAATATACTAGCCTAGATGTAGCCACATCCGTGTTTTGTATGATGTTCCAACAGCGTACGCCGCAGAACTTAATTTACCAGCCAATTTATATATGTGGGTTCCCCACTGTAATTTGCTATCAATGGTTATTCCAAGAAACTTCGTGTCATTTACTAAATCTAACGTGCTGCTGTCTAACACCAAACTGGTCTCAACTTGCCTGACATTTGGAAGTGAGAATTTGATACATTTGGTTTTGCCAGCATTTAACAATAAATTATTAACTGTGAACCAATTCAAGGTTAAAGACAATACTCCATTAACATCATCAAAATCTTCTTTTTGTCTTTCAATTTTGAAGACCAGTGAAGTGTCATCAGCAAAGAACACTATATCAGTCAATTTCTCCACTATGAAAGGCAGATCGTTAATATATACCAGGAATAAGAAAGAGCCTAATATGGAACCTTGTGGAACATCAATTTTTACTCCCGATGCATCAGATTCAACACCGTTGATTTCTGCCTGACTGAATTATATTGCTTAGGTATGATCCTAGTATATCCAACGCTTTATTTCTAACTCCATAATGATTAAATTTCATTAGTAGCGTATTATGATCAACACAATCAAATGCATCTTGTGCGGCCTCCCATGCAGAGTAAATATGAGATATAAGAGTAATACCTGCATCCATAGTCGATTTACCCCTAGTGAAACCGTATTGTTTGGCGTGGAGTTGTTTTGTACGATTGAAGTGTGAAGCATTTGATTGAGTATAATCTTTTAAAAAAATTTGCTTAGTGCCGGTAGAACAGATATTGTCCCGAAATTTGAAGGATCACCCTTGTCTCCCGACTTGAACAGAGGTATCAGTTTACTGTGTTTCATGAGGTCTGGGAAAGCCCCATCGTCAACACATTTGTTAAATGTATAAGCTAGGTGTGGGGCTATAACTAGTATTATCGAACCTATGACTTCGACTGATATACCCCACAGGTCTTCAGTATTTTTTAAGTTAAGTAATCTATACGTTTTGACAATATCCTGGGGATATACATGATGAAATTTAAAATCTACATTACTGATGCTAGTACTGTTGTTAATAAAGTCTCTGCTTCACATGAAGATGAATTTAGACGCTCTGTTGTAAGTAAGGGTACATTGGTGAAGAATGTTTCAAAAGCTCGAGCTACCTCAGCGTTGGATTTAACAACATCATCACCTATTTTTAAGCAGAAATCATTTGTATTTGTATATATTTATTGCACATAAACGACATAAGATATAATAAAACAGACAGAACATCTACAAAGGTATGCTTATCTCTAAATAGAGATCTCTTCCAGCAAACCCAAGGTTGATAAGAATAATTTAATATACAGGATAGACCTATATGCTCTGATAAGATACATTCATACTTATATTACTGAACTATAGAACTAACTGCTAGATACACTACATAAACAAGTACATAAACATTATATAAAAATATATATAAAAATAAATAAACTAATATATACAAAGCTCAAATCTAGGATAGAGAAAGATAATGCTCCTTCAAACGATTCTTGAAGACGGGGAGAGACGGACTATCTCTGATAGTACAGGGAAGTGAGTTCCAAAGAGTGATCGCTCGCAATCGAAAACAGTGCTTGTATACGACGGTATTGTGATAAGGTATAGAAAGCAGGGAAACCGTGTGAGTTCTACGTGGACGAGCCGAAGGGAGAAATTGAAAAAGCTCAAGGAGAAAGCTAGGTTATCAAGGGTTGGTTAAAATATTGAAAAGAAGAGTGAGGATGTCTGTGTCTCGACGAAGACGAATCGGCAGCCATTTTAACTCCTTGCGATATTGCGAGACGTGGTCGAACTTGCGCAGTCCGAAGATAAACCGAATCCCGAGATTTTGAAGTCGCTCGAGTCTGTTCAGTTGTTCTTCGTTGGCGCTAGCCCAACAAACATCGGCATAATCGATCAAGGGAAGAATAAGAGATTGAGCAAGAGTAATTTTTGTTTGATGGGGCAGAAAGTTCTGAAGCCGTCTTAGTGAGTGAAAGGTGGCAAAGACGCGCCTACTGACCTCGCTGACGTGGTTAGTCCAGGAGAGTTGTTTATCAAACATGACACCCAGGTTTTTGGCCTTGTCACTGTAGGCGATTAAAGTACCGTCATAGGTAACGGGCGGTATGTACAATTGTTGCAATACGTTTAAAGAGTGACTGGTACCTATAATAATCGCCTGGGATCCGTATGAAGAAGCCCAGGTTCTGATGTTCTCAAGGTCAGGGTTCAGTGTGTCTATAGCCAGGTTCACATCACTGAAGAGAAAATGACGATAAATCTGAAGATCATCAGCATAGAGATGATATGGGGAGGAGATAACATCGGAGATGGAGTTGATGAAGACAGAGAATAATAATAATAATAATAATAATAATAATACCTTGGACACTATTTACACACATTGATCTAGCCCCAAACTAGGATTCCCTGTATCTTGGGTACTAGACAACGATACACATACTTATATAGATAAATATTATACTTAGATAGATAAACAACCATGACTAGGGTACAAACATTCGTTCTCATCAAACAAATATTTGCCCCCACCGGGACTCGAACCCGGGACCCTTGGATTCGAAGGCAGGGTCACTGCCGGCCAGAATAAGAGAGGGGAAAGAATACCACCCTGAGGAACGCCCGCTAAGAGATCGCACCACTCAGTAAAGGTCTCCTCAGACCTTATGCGCTGCTGCCGATCTCTAAGAGAAGAGTCAAACCAGCTGGCCGAGCGAGACGAGACATTAAGGGACCTTAATATTTGAGTGAGAATGTCAAAATCAACACAGTTGAAGACGCTACTGAAGTCAAGCAGTGCTAGCACAGAAAGCTGTTTGTTATCCATAGCGAACTGGATATCATCCGTGACCTTTAACAAAGCCGTTGCGGTGCTGTGACCTGACCTGAAGCCGGATTGGAAGCGGTTGATCAAATTATTTCTGGATAGATAGGAGGAGATCTGGGTATGGACAACGGATTCAAGAACTTTGGAAAGGAGAGGTAGGAGGAGATGGGACGAAACTCTTTGAAGGAGGAAGGATTGGATGTTTTAGGCAAAGGGATGAAATGTGCCTTCTTCCATACTTTGGGAAAGGAACACTCTGATAAGGAATAATTAATTAAATGAGTGATTTCAGGAAGCAGCTCGTCGAGCACGCTCCTGATCATTCGAGGACAAATGTTGTCATTTCCAACAGCTTTAGAAGAAATTGCCAGTACTGCCTTCCTAACAGCGTCGACTCCAACCGGGCTAAACTCGAAAGGAGTAGTAGTAGCAGCAGGTCTTAAGCGGAGGCTACGCAGGGTGGCTTTCTTGACGATAGAGTCCATCACGACAGGGGGGGCACAGAAGAATCTATTGAGACCGTTGAGATCGACATTACCGACTGGCAAATCCCGGGACTTACCGACGCCAAGAGTACGTAGAAACTTCCACACCTGAGCAGGAGTGTAGTTCTCGATGCACTCGTATATGTGGCGGCGCTCAGCGTCTCGACACATACGGTTGCATTGATTACGGGCAACCATTGTTTTCCTATTAGTATCTGTCCTATATCATTTGCTTCGAGAATTTGGGCTTCATCTTCAATAGGTAACCAAATGTCTTCATCTAGTACGACACTGTCCGTATTTCCTTTGAAGAACTTATGGATTTCCATCAAAGCTCTGTGGAAATCATTTTCCGGTACTTTTTGTTGGAGCTTGGATAAGACATCTGTCCCTAAAACTCCTTCAAAGTCCTTAAGTGTTAGTCGGCATTGTGGTTCTTCAGTTTTTGATCCATTTTTTGTGTTTCTTCCAAGACATTTCTTGTAATTGATGGCATCGGGATTCCACGGAAACAATCTACAGGCTTTGAATTGTAATTGACAACGACCTCTTTTCGTATTTTTTTCAAAACTTTACCAAAGTCTGTTTTGACCAGTTGTTTATCAGTTTTGTTTCTTCGCCATTCTGACAAGGCTTTCTTCCATTCACTTTTGAGGGGTTTAAATGCTGACACTGACAGCTGAACATCTGCTGGCTGTAATATTCTTGTCGCATTTGGGTACAATGCTATTAATACGATGCCCAGCTCTTTGTACTTCATGCTGTGTTCATAGTTTATATGACTTTTATGTCCATCCACGAATAATATCACTGGAAATTTTACCTTTTTGATCAAGAGGTGAGGATGCAACACATTCACAATGTATTGGAAGAATAGATCTTTTGTCATCCAAACTTTCTCGGAAAGGCCCAAGCCCCAATGATCAGGAACAGATTGTCGTATGTCTGCACGCATTCGTTTTAGCGGGAATATAACCAACGGTGGTGTTATGCTGCCATCCGCTCCAAATGTGAACATCACAGTATAGCACTTGCAGCAGTTTGCTTGTGCCATATCGACTTCAAGTACATCTTTGGATTTCATTTCAGCTAACACTTTGCCCTGTTTGGGGCAAAACTGAAAATTTGTTTCATCTCCATTGAAGATACGACTTGCGTCTTTCAGGATGTCTCTAAATTGATCTTCGAGAGAGAGTTTTCTATTTGTTGAAACCATTTCCTGATGTTTTCCTCCGATACGTTAGCGCTGACGCTAGTAACTGCTTCGGCTGTTCTGAGTGAAATTTGCAGATTTCTGTTTAGAAAAAGCTTGTACCACCCTTCTCCAGGTACATTATTTGTGAAAGGGTTTGGTCTGGGCGCCATTTTAAAAAAATGTTCTACGCTATGAAAGACATCGTCCTTTCTTCGCGGAAATCCCTTCTTACTCGAAGAAATTATCCATTCAATTAGAATAGTTTCCTCTGATTGTGTTAGTACCGTTGGAGGTCCTGGCCTTATCTTTACAGGATCTTTGTTCATTCTGAATTGTATAGTCCCTCTTGGAATTTTATATACACGAGCAGCTTCTTTTTTAGGCATCCCATTCTTGATGGCTGCAATGGCCCTTTGCAATTGTTCCTCCGTATATTTTTTTAATACTTAATTCCACTTGAAGTCTTTGGCATGTTGTTTTTATTTGAGATTCAATCCTTGGTAGCGACCCCTAAATGTCATTAAAAAAATAAAAATAAAATACTGAATTACTTTCTCATGGTACCTATATATTCAAATTACGTGATGGCCCGCGAAATTAAAGTTTTTTTTTTCTTAGAAATAAGGACCACCCTAACGGCTAACCTATAGTGTGAAATTAAATAAGATGACCATATTTTAGGGAACGATAGTACATACTCAATAATACGTTCTTTTTTTGTTATGAACCTATGTTCCTAAGTGATCTTTTTCTCGTAGGTATTGCATAAAACTGCGATAAGCTGTTCTAATGAACTAAGGGCCGATTGTTCCATGGTTTATCTGCCTGTTTATCTGAGGATTTTGACAGATTTTGTACGTGTGAAATGTCAAATAAAGTTATCTGACTGTTTATCTGGGGATGGAACATTCGCCCCTAAGTATAGTTCAATTATATTTTAAACTGCACAAGCTCCAATGTCACGAAGAACGGCAATTCAAAACCGCCAATTGCAATGTCGATGTGTCGTGCCGTGATCGTGCCCACTCATACACAGGCGCGCGCGGCGGCGGTGCGCCGCAGCTGGCTGTGTCGGCGTCGCGGCGCCTTTTGCGGCATCAAACAATGAAAGAATGACCTTGCGCGGCGGCGAGTCAGCTGTATGGTCATCGCATCGTCAAAGCCTATACTTCTGCCGGTATGCTACTGTAATGTCACATCACTTCTTTGAGCACTACCTATACTTGAATTTCGTAGCCCTACAGATTAGGGAAGAATATTATAAAGACTTGACTTGACTTGTGTTTTTATTTATCTTTGTGGTTACAATTTGTATAAAAGGGATCAAACTGGCTCGATAGCCATTAAGCTAATCCTAACTATATAAATTAGATCAGTCGCTGGTGCGAAGCCTAAGGTGAAGTGTGTCACATTGACTTTTAACATCCAAGCCTCTTTCTTTTTAAAATTACAAATTACGTAACAGTGTCAAAGTGAACACCCACTCTAAAGAGGCCCGTATACAATATTATCGCATAGACAAATATCGAACCTAACTATATACCTTACAATCATTCCCCCCTCCTTTCAAAAAAAAAATCCAACGGATTTTTATTTTTTTTTCAAAGTGGCAACCCTAACTCAAAGTCTAAAATCAAAAATGACAACCCTATCTCAAAGTCTAAAATCTAAAAAACATTAAATGTTAACATAAAGTGAGCTTGCTATGCTTGAAATCTAAAAAACAGTAAATATGCCGCAAGCATAATTTTAAATAACATCGAGTACCCTAATCCTTATCTGTCCAACCATCCCATTTAACCTACTTAATTAAACATTAAATACCCTAACATTAAATTCTGATCACGCATAAGACCAGTACCCAAAACAAAACATTGACATGAATAAGAATAAATTGACAAGAAATAGAATAAACTGACGGAAGGTCATATGTTAAGTTACACACCTAACTACACTTTGGGTGTAGATCCTACTTAATATAAACCTCACTACACTTAAGTTGTAGAATATGCACCTTAAAAAACTTAAATTATAACACCCTATGATCCCATCATACAATTATTCGCGGCTTAACACTAACCTACCTAACGCTAGAAAACTCTCTATTACAATACGAAGGCAAACAGCTGAATCTAGCTAAGACTTAGCTTCTCGAATGGTTATCATTCGACAAACTTTTTGACAAAAAAAAACTAGCGAAAAACTTATCAGACAACTATAATAATAATAGTTCTTAAAAATTAACACAACTCCATCTTTGCTTATAAAAATCATTTACTCTTTCCACCGAATGGAAATATTTCAAAAATTAACGCAGGCAAAGATCAAAGAAAAAAATTATCATTTTCAAATATAGGAAACGTCAACCATATTAACCCTTTATAGGGCAGAAGGAACTGGCATGTGAGGAATAAATAAAACACTTGTACTTAAATACTTGTATTTTTTTATTAATTTGAAGATATATATTTTTTTTTACTTAAAAAAAAATATGGTGTCCATATAATGGACACTGCCCTCCAGGAATAAGGATATTAAAGTCTATGAAATAGCGCAAAGGACGGCACAACGCACAGTGGCACTTGGCACTTAGTGCAGCATATTTTAGTTTTTTTGCTTGCTCCTTTTGGTGCTGCATACCCTGCACCTTCTGTAATTTGACAGCTCATTTGGCATGTGGGACCCCACATCATGCAACCTCACGTCATCAAGGATCCCATAAATGGCCTTCTGTCTATTTATTGGACCTTTCGGTTTTTTGGTAACGAAGTTGGGTAAGACAGAAGTTTTTCGTTTCCTAGAGCTGTAAATGTTTATAAGGTTACGCCCCAGTAAAGTGCGGAATTGCAGAGCTGCCATGGGATTATGCTCTCTGTTATTTTGCATATACAATATATGCGCATTTGTGATAGCAGCGTCCACCAAAAAATAAAATATGCGCATCCACCACCTTTTACTGCGTCTTGATATGGGATAGGTACCCCGTTTCTGGTCGAACCTGTCAACCCCTCCCGTTATTTTGGTATATTCCAGGATTCCAGAAGGACATGGAACATCAACTTTCGACCCATCCTTCTGCGTTCGTTTGCATGTCTGTTTTTGGCTTGGATGGTAAGCAGTGCTTAGTACATACACAAATATGGTATCCATCCAAACAAAAAATGCCACATTTTTGTTGACTTGCCACTTGCCAGTTTGTCACGTTTCAGAGCGATCACTTTAGGTCTATTTTTCTTCTTCCTGTGTTTTTTCAATGAATTGGGTAAATTTGTGCGGTCTTTACGTACCGTTGCTGTTGAGTAAATATTATTTTCGAATAGAAACTGCAACAATTCGGACGAAGCAAAGAAATTGTCAAATGCTATGTGAACATTTTCCTTTTTCTCATCTATAAATGTCTTGGACAGGTCTTTTACCACACTGGCACCTAATCCCACCTCTGTGGTTTCAGCTTTTTTCCCAGTATATACTTCAAACTGGTATATATATCCCGTCTGACTGTCGCATCGTGCCCACACCTTGAACCCTCGCTTTATAGGTTTTTTTGGCATGTACTGTTTCAGCGTGCTGCGGCCCTTGAATTTGATCATGCTTTCATCAATGCTTCGTGAGGAAGTGGATACTGCACTTCTTTGAAAGGCTTCATTCATACTGTTGATCAACGGCCTGATTTTGAACTTTGAACTTTTGAACTTTATTTATTTATGTTTTTACAAAATTGAGCTTAATATATAATATTACAATTACTGATAAATTTGTTTAGCTAATAGGTACAGTGGTTTGCTGGCCCCGAACTAGGTAGTCCTGTATTTCAGGTACCAACTCACCAACAACTATAAATTAATTACAGATACAACATGAACTCATTGTGAACGGTAACTGGTTATGTGATACAATAATGCTTGTGATATCCGAGTAAAGTTATTATGCTAAATTAATTGGTTGATTTTGGATTTATTAATTTCTCTAACATGCTAGAGAAATATGTAAAATATAAATTAGAATGATTAATTGTATGTAATGTGATAGTGTAGTGTATGTGTTAGTGTGCATGTGTGTGTGTATATGTGCATGAGTGTGGGTGTGTGGTGTTAGCATAGATAATTTAGTGTACAATAGTTTACAGATAAATCGATATGAGTTATATATATAATTATACGTAAATGTGTGTGAATTTGCGTATTAAGCGATTGTGTAATTAGGTAGATAATATTATTTTAGTATATAAGTATTCTTACAGGAATGGTATGTCATCGGGCAAATTTGTAGCTGTTTATTAATGCGGTTATATAAGAAATCTTCCATAAAAGTGTGCTGGGTCTGAAAGAAGCATGTTCTTGATTTAATTGTGTTGTGAACCATGTCTTTCCTGCGTTTATCTGCAAACAGCATAGGGTCAAACTGCGTGGTGGAGTGGCGTCGGAGAACTGATCGTTTGATGTAGAGTTGACGGACTGTGAGCACCCTGCAAGACTGGTATAGTTCTAAGGTCGGGTACCTATAGGGTTTACAGGTCATCACCCTTAGGACGGACCGTTGTGCACGCTCCAGTTTTAACATGAAAGTCTTGCAAGATCCCCCCCAGGACGTAATACCATAGCCTAGGATGGATTGGCACATAGCGTAGTATACCTGCGTTAGGAGTTTGGAGTCGGCCACTGAACGCAATCGCTTGAAAACCCATAGAAGTTTTCTGACCCGTGTTGTTATCATGTCTATATGATTCTTCCATCGTAATTGGTCATCGACTATGACTTCAAGATATTTTATAGAGTCTGTTTGTGAAACAGTGAGGCAGTCACAAGGAAGTCCCTGGTTGTAGTCTTGGCATATATGAACTTGTAAAGTCAGGTGGCTGGGAATGTTCTTATTATTTATGATCGAAAAGGCGAGATATTTAGTTTTTTCTAAATTCAGGGTGACCAAGTTATCTTTCAGCCATGTGGATATCACTGTCATTCCTGTTTCCGCACATTGAAAGACTCTCTCCCAACTGCTTTCATGAAAAACTATTGCCGTGTCATCAGCAAAGCTAAAAACCTTTGCTCTTAATAGATTCAGCTGGCACAGGTCATTAATATATATAAGGAACAGGGTGGGACCTAGTATGCTTCCTTGTGGGATACCAAACTTGACAGTCTCAGATTCACTAACAAAATGACCTATCTTGACTCGCTGATTCCTATTATTGAGGTAGTCTTTAAATATTTCTAGCGGATGGCCTCTAATGCCTAGTCTTTCCATCTTATTTACGAGGGTGGGAATATGAACTGTGTCGAATGCTTTTTTGAGGTCCAAAAAAATCCCTAGACACTTTTGTTTTTCATCAAGTTTTTCTGAAGTGTAGTCCACGAGTGCGTTTACGGCATCCTCAGTCGATTTGCCTGCCCTGAATCCGTATTGGTTAGGGGAGAGCAAGTCGTGTTTTTCGAGGAAATTTATTAGTCTCTTATTTAGAACTCTTTCCAGTATTTTGGATAGGGATGGCAAGACAGATATGGGCCTATAGTTGTTGACACAACTTTTCTCCCCACACTTATATACCGGGCTTATCATCGAGACTTTAAAAAGGTCGGGGAATATACCAGTTTCTATACACAAGTTGAAAATCTTTGTCAAAGGGGGAACAAGTATATTGCGAGACATCTTTAGTAACTTAGCTGAGATTCCATCACATCCAGTTGCACAGTTATCTCTTAGGTTCATAATGATTAGCGTAATTTCTGCTTCTGTTACCGGGAGAATAACCAGAGACTTATTCGTTTGTGGAGGAAGACGGATTTGAGCTAAGTGTGCATTACTTTGCTGGTTTAAGATGCAGTTTGCTAGGTTTTCACCTATACTCGCGAAAAATTTATTAACTGAGTTTGCAGACTCTTTAGGATATAAGTTATTATTTAGTAGTGGGAACATGGGAAGTTATTAAAAAACTAACTAATACACATAACAAGAAATCTGAACCTACTGATTCAGATTTCTTGTTATGTGTATTAGTTAGTTTTTTAATAACTTCCCATGTTTGTTTCTTACTGTATTTAGCTTTATCTAACTCTGCTCGCTCATATTCAGTTTTAAGCTTTCTAAGTAAATCATTAAAATAATTTCTATAGCGTGTATATGTAATATTCAGAATAAGGTTTTTTGGTGATTTATTATGTTGAGTTTTGCATGCAATTTATCTCTATTTTTTATACACTTTTGGATGCCGTTAGTAATCCATGGTTTCAGGATTCTCTTGCGGTTGGGAATAGTCAGGATCTTAGTAGTTATAGTTATTGCCTTCGTGATAGTGTTTACTAGTAGCTCTGTAGCTGCATTGGGGTCTGAAGCAACCATAATCTGGGCGTAGTCGTAGGATTCGAGGGTAGCGACAGTAGACGGCAGGTTAGTTTTGGGATAGGTTTTTCTAGTGTTTTTGGAGCACGACTGGCTGCTGCTTATGGATACTAGAACGCTGGAATGGTCAGTTACTGTAGTATTCATCACCGCGATTGATGCCGGTCTATGGTTTGAGCTAAGGAGAATGTGATCCAGGCAGCTGTTCAACCTAGTTGGTAGTAAATGAGCTGGGAGTAAGCCAAGTTCGCTTATTAGTTCGAGGTAGGGTAGACTATTTTCATCATGATTATCTGCCATGATGTTTATATTTATATCACCTACAACGATAATTTGTTTGTACGTTTTTAAACCTAGAATAACTTGCTCAAGCGAGCTTAGAAATTTATGAACATTTTTAAACTGCGGTGGCCGGTAAATCGCGACTATGACAGTGTCTTTGTCGAGTTTTATTAACAAACAATTTCCCTCCTCAAAGACTGGTTCCTGTATCTGATGATCCAAGCCTTCTGCCACGTACACCATTACGCCGCTATTTTGGTTGAGATAGTTAGTCGAGCCGTAGTGCCTAAAACCATCAAGTGCAGGAATGGATTTGTGTTCAGACAGCCAACATTCAGAGAGAACTAGGATATCACAGTGAAATTCTAGTCTAGACAAAAGAATTTGAAAATCTGACATATTTCTAAAGACACTCCTTATATTTTGAGACAGTAATTTCAGTTGAGAGTCTGTTCCCTCGATGATCGAATTGCATTCTTCAGGAGAACATAGAATTGCAGATTGGCTGGCTGATATGTTATCGATATCGTCCGATATCGCATTCTGTGATGTTCTACTACACATTATTTATAAAGGGAATAAGGGGGCTAGATATGTTGTACGAGGCTAAGCTATACAGAATATTGTATGGAGAATCATTTATAAGGCTTTCTTTAAGAGGTAGGCTATTACGCATTATAAGGCAAAAGTAGTACATGTATTTGCTCGTAGTTATGTATGTGAAGTGCGATTTTGGTTCTGTTTGTATAGTGTTGAAATTTAAATATGTAGGTGTGAGTTTTAGTGTTCCGTGTGCTGTGTTTGTGTGTGTGTTGCAGTTTTAAGATACTATTATTATTATTACTCTATATAGTTCTTTAGGTTGTAATATTTTGTGCTTTAAATACATAGGTAGTCATATGACCTTACCTAAGCCCTTAAGTTGCGATTCGCTAGTGATAGGGATTGCATTGGCACCCTCCTGTTTCCGAAGATACACTTTCCCATAGGACGTCCAGCAGTATGCATATTTGTGTGTGACTGCAGCACCTCTAGCCAGGTAGAAGAGCTTCTTTGACTTGGCAGTTAGGAGTTCAGTGACATAAACCGCGTTGCTCAGCTTGTCTAGGCCAATTAAACTAGAGTTCAGTTTCGCATTTTGGTGATCCTGGTTATATTTTCTCAGCGTCACAAGTAAGTCACTTCTTACGATGTTAGAGCAGAGTTCCACTGTAATAGGGCGAGTACCTTTATCATCCAGCTTCCCAGAGCGATAGCAGTCTTTGATGGTGGGGTGGTCATAGGGTACCTTCAAGAATGAGAAGATTTTCTGAGTGGTCTCCACCAGATTAGCTTTAGTTTCCTTAGGATTTGCGGGAATATTCCTAATCTCAATGCCGGAGTTCCTGTTTGATCGTTGCAGTTCTTCGAGTTGGTCTTCAGATGCAGAAACACTCAATACTGATTCACGAAGCTCCTTTTCTAAGCGCTCGATTTTCAGTTTCATGTCTTCATAACTACTGTTAATAAATTCCATCGCTTTAATTATCTCCATATTACTTTTCTGGAATTCTAGGTTTTGTGTTTTTATTTCTGTCATTTCATCCATGATTTTGGCCAGCACAGTATCTTGTTCCGTTTTTCAGCCATATAGCAGGTCCTTTATTTCTTCCTTGAATAGCTGGAATTCAGTTTTCACGGGGCTTTTGTCCAAATCATCCCGGGTACGTTTACTATTAGGAGTACCAGAAACTACGAGGTTTTTTGTTTGTGACATACTTGCGACGTAACAGCAGTGGCGTAACGGCAGCGGTGCGGCGTAGCAGGTGATGACGCACACGCGGTGAAGCGGCGCGTAGCAGGGGTTAGCTGATTTCGCCCGGTTCAGACTATGCTTTGATAGACGAATCGGTGTTAGCTCTGACTGCGGCCCGAGAGTCCAGTGGTTCAAATCCCAGCCGCGGCGTTGGTATTTGTGAAGTTTGTATTTGTTGGCGGGCTCTGCAGAACTTCAAACTCCGAGGCTGCAGGTATGGCACATTCAAGCGATATGCTGTCTCACCTGTGACACGCCCAGGAGGAGGAGTTAGTCCGTAACAGCTTCACTTGCGAGACAAGAAATTGAAATTACTGAATTACACCAATAGGAATTTAGTTGACTGATTTAATGAAATAGTGCAAAAAGAAAAAGAGCCAGGGTGTAACACGTCCGCTCACAACGATGTTCCAAGAGAGCACTGTTTATCATACCCTGCTTCACCTCTCTTGGGCATTTTACTGTTGTCATTTATGTGTAAATTCGATAAGATTTTTTTAAATCTTTTCACTGGCATAGCTTCAGCAACATCTGCCACTCGAAAAAATGGATCAGACGACCAATAAAGATTCACATTTGGAAGAACATGTATGCCCATAAATATCAATATACCAATAAAGGCTTTTAGCTCCGATACTGTAACAGGCTCCCAATCTTTCTGTTTGTTTTGTGTTGCATATAGGTTGGTCTCATCAAATATGCGAATAGACATCTCATCTTTGACGCGTCACTTGGCCGTTAAACTGCTTCCTTACTCGGTCTATAGATTTTATTGCTTAAAAATCAATTAAACTGCAAAGTTTGCCGCCAATTTTTAAGTGCTTACGAATTAAACATAATAAACCACAGCGTGCACATGAGCTAGATTGAAATCGACTGTAAAAACAGCATTTGGAGTGATAAATAAAGTGTACTTCATCGATCACGAGACGGGCCCGTGCATCAGCTGACCGTCCAGGCGCAGTCAACTCTCAACGCTACGCGCTCGACGTAAGCAACAACCTCGCATACGGCAGCCCCATAGCAACGACCGACAGCGCTCGCGCGCTTTGAAGTGACTCATCGTCGGTGCGCGGAGTGAGTACACTACTTTATAGAAGCGACGGCGGACCGAGAGTTCGAGCTGTCTCTCGGAGACAAACTCTGCGTGCACTTTGTTTATTTATTTCGCTAACTGGACATAAGTACACAATGTCAAATGTTGGGACAATGCTGGGACCGTTCCTTCAATGTGATGTCTGCCGTGGAGCCATAGAAGAGGTGGAATTTTATGATGGCATCCGCTGCGCAAACAGATTACACAAACTATGTGTATATGATTCCGAACAACTTAGTTCCACAGACAACATCCTAACATGTATATGCCCTGAATGCAAGCAAAAGCAGCCTAGAGGAGACAACAGCGACACCTACGTCCGTACAAATGCAAACTTAAATGTAGTGTGTGTAAATGAGAGACAGAGCGCCTGAGCTGGACAGGTTTATGGAGTATGGCGCCGCGTTTGACCTCTCCATTATACTCACAGAAATTCGACAGCTTAAAGCGGCGGTCGGTGATCTAGCGCTTAAAAATGATGAAATCGCTCTACTTAGAAGAGAGGTAGCCGAGCTTAAACACCAAATTTCTCTGCTATCATCAACATCCCAGCCTACCTCAGAAAACGATAAAACCATGGAGTTCAAAGATTCGGAAATTACCGACCTCCTTACCACCATAGCCGAACTGCAACAACAAGGTCTCAGAAATGAGCTGGAGATTGCAGGTATCCCGGAGACCCAGAACGAAAACATCTGCCACTGATACTTGTAGCTGCCACCAAGATAGGAGTCGAGCTTGCCGCGGTTGATATCGACGGAGTTCATCGTGCCGGACCCCGAAGATCGGCCCTAGTTCCGTCACCCTCAAACCCGAAAAACCTTCCTCGGCCTATCGTAGTAAAACTAGCCCGCCGAGCCAAACGAGATGAGATGATAAAGGCCGCAAAGGAAAGGAAGAATGTTACTTCCCAAGACATTGTAGCCGGGACAAACGCTGACATCTTCATGAATGAATGGCTGACCAAAGCTAACCCGCTGTTATTTCGGAGCTCAAGATTGCGGGCACTGCAATACAAGTTTCGATTCTCCTGGGTTCGTGACGGCTGCATATTCGTCCGTAAAGTAGAAAAAAGCCCTGCAATATCCATCCGCACTGAACAAGATATCGACCAAAAATTGGCCCATACACTAATTCCTCGACTTCACATCATAAAAATATTTAGAATACTCTGGTCTTTTTTTAACATAAAACTTAATACTGTGCTACTATCGTGTCTTATTATATATATATATATATTTATATTGTATCTCCCCAACCCCACCTCCACCATACCTCAGACAATGCGATAAAACTGTCCCAAATCAAACCAAACCAAGTAAACATAATTAATCCAGTACATCGCTCATACTTACAAATAATGTTAGCCATGACAAACAAAACAAATCACATCAAATCCATCGTCAAGCTGTATGCAGAACGAGTAATTACTCGACCTGTGTTAGTTTATTTTCGCATAAAAAATGATACCACTCGATCTAAGTGATGATTTAGATTCGCTAAATATTGTTTGTCATCAGTTGAATATGTCGGAAATGTGTGAGAAGTTTTTGACGCGGGATTACAATTTCAGTATATTGAGTTTTAACATAAGAATTATAAACAAGAATTTTGATACCTTCCTAGTTAATCTTAAAAGACTCAAAATTTGCCTTGATGTGATCATTTTGACAGAGTGTCAAATAAATTCGTCGTCAATCATACCAAATTTGGGGTACCAAATACCAGGAAATACTGAACATCAAACAAATAAATTTATAAATAAGATTAGTGGTGTAGTTATATATATAAGAGACATCTGGAATGTCTTGGTTTCGGAACCACACTTTAAAAAGGCAGACTGCCTGCTTGTCGAGATTCCCAACATAATTACAATCATAGGCATATACAGGTCGCCGTCGTTTGGAAATACTGACAAATTTATCTCAGACTTGCAATCGACCCTGCATAAACTCGGGGACAGGACAAATTTAGTCTTGGGTGGTGACATAAATATAAATATCTTGACAGGTAGCGATGATGGTGATAGTTCCGAATATCTTTGCCTAAATGCCGAACATGGTTTACTACCCGCTATCACAAAACCCACACGTGGAAACTCGTGTATTGATCATATATTTGTGAAATCACGAGCCCCAGTTGTCGGAGTGGTATGTGAGACAGGTGTGACTGATCACAGTATGACAATGATCGGCTTGGCTATAAATAAAAACAAAATAACTAGACAAACGCATACATTTCTGAAAGTAGATTACGACGCTATAAGGGAGGAATTAGAAACAGTGGACTGGTCCAGTGTCACATCGAAAGAAAGTGTCGATGAGTCGGTTACTATCTTCACTGAAATACTGGCAAAAATTGTGGGAAGTCACACCTCCGAAAAACGAATCACTCGATCGAAATATATAATAAAACCTTGGATTACGCCTGGGCTTGTCCGTTGCATTAAACATCGCGATCGGTTACACAGCGAAGCACGTCTTGAGCAGAACCAAAACAACGCAACACTTCAACTAATTTATAAACGTTACCGAAACTTCTGCAACGATCTCCTGCGAAAATTAAAAACAGTGCATGAAGACGGAGAACTAAAAAAGAATCAAGGAAATCCTAAGAAACTCTGGACTACAATTAAAAACATATGCCACCTAAATTCAAACAAAAAAGAACCAACAGAATTGACGCAGATCCCAGGTACTTCTAATCCAAAGCAATCCCTAGACAAGTGCAATGAGTTCTTCTCAACGGTGGGGCAGACACTGGCAAATGAGATACTAGAAAACCTGTCTGAAACTGAGGAACTCCATTCACTAGCAACTTCCATTAAACCAGAATCCAACTCCAAGGACTCCTTTTTTCTTAAACCGACAGATGCAAATGAAATACATTCAATGATAAAAAAAACTCCAAAATAACAAAGCACCTCGAATAGATGGATTAAGAAATGTGCTTCTGAAAAGGATTTTTCATGTCATAGCTGAACCCTTTACATTTATTTGCAATCTCAGCCTTTCCACGGGACATTTCCCAGATCAGTGGAATATTGCATCTATTTGTCCAATACATAAAGGTGGTGCGAAAGACTCTCCCGGCAACTACAGACCAATCTCCTTACTTGGTACTTTTTCAAAAATATTGGAAAAGGTGATGAATGGGCGACTTGTACGGTACCTTGAACAAAACAAGATCCTCTCTGCACGGCAGTTTGGTTTCAGACAGGGAAAGTCTACCGAGGATGCGGTTTCCCTTCTTACGTCATTAATATCGAACAGACTTGATGTAGGACAAAGATGGGTTGGCGTATTCCTGGACCTAGCCAAAGCCTTTGATACTGTTTCCGTCCCTATCTTGCTAAAAAAGCTAGAAATTTCGGGAATTCGAGGTCTGGCCCTTGAATGGTTTAGGAGCTACCTGACAGGGCGGAAGCAGTGTCTGGGAGTTGGCCGGCACAGGAGTGACCCCAAACCAATCAACTTTGGAGTTCCTCAAGGAAGTATACTGGGCCCGACGTTGTTTATTTTGTACATGAACGACATACTGCAACTTAAAAATAAAAACGCTGAATTGATTTGCTACGCCGATGACACAGTTGTATTATTTCATGGAAAAAAATGGCAAGAGGCATTTTTAGCTGCCGAAACAGGAATGACGACTATATCTAGATGGCTACAACAAAATTTACTAACACTAAACGCATCTAAAACAAAATACCTTTGCTTTCACAAGACATCTGCATCGGCCCCTCCAGACTCCACTGATTTGAAGATTCACCTATGTACAGTAAAAGAAAACTGCGACTGTAAAAGCATATCCAGAGCTCAGGTAATCAGATTGTGATGGTAGATGAAAAACTAAATTTCCACGAACACCTGAAAATTCTTTCAGGACGTATCCGTAGGATCGCCTAAATTATGAGAAACCTCAGAAATGCAGCCTCTGTAGATACACTTAAAATAGTGTATTATGCCCTGTGTCAATCGATTCTAGTTTATTGTATTTCTGTCTGGGGTAGCGCCGGTAAAACAGTAATGCTAAGTGTAGAGAGGGCGCAACGCTCAGTTCTGAAATCAATGTTACGGAGACCTTTCATATATGCCACAACTGACCTCTACAATGAAGCTCAAGTCGTTACCGTGCGCCAGCTCTATCTGTTGAAAGTCAGTCTATCAGCCCACAAAAATATCATACTCTCTGAGAGTTATGCCCACATGTGCTCGCGTCGAACTTACAGGGCCCCGGCACCAGTACCTGCACTAATTTTGCTCGCCGCTTTGGGGATGCGGCCGCGCTGTTGGTCTACAACGGTATACACAGAAAGCTAAGAAATTCAGGAAATTTTAGGTCTTTGTCAATCCACGAAAGTAAAATTGAAATCACGAAACTTCTAAAAACCCTTTCGTATGAGGACATGGAACAACTCCTTAAACCCTTTTCTTAAATATAAGTATTATGTCCTAATTTAATATAAATTAACTTTTATTATAATAAAATAAATTTAATTCCTTTAACTTACATAACATTAATGATAAAAACCAAAATTGTTAAAGCTATACCTATCAATAAGTTTCTCCAAGTGATGGCAAAATATGCTAGAAATCGTTAAATGGTCACTCACGATACAGGCTTGCCTAGTGTGAGGACCAAAAGTAATACAAATTGTAAATTTTCGCCAAAATAGCCAACAAAATGGTGTAACATTTACGAAAGAAAGTGCCTATTTGAATTGTAAAACTGTACCTACATACTATAATTGTGTGCTATTTTAATAAATATTTTTTTCATTTTTTCATTTTTCACATCATCAGTAAATAAAGCACTAAAATATGCCCCAGGCATACTCCTGTTAGGAAAAAACTGGTTTGGTCGCAATACGACTTCATCGAATTTATCAATCGGTGGATTGTGCGTAAAAGGCACTTTTTTCCATTCTTCCTCATCATCATCAGAGCCTTCGTCATCATCATCAGAGCCGTCAGTAAGTTCTGAGTCTGAACTTGTAGGTGCTGTAATAAGTAGAATATTTGATGACAATCCAGAAGTGGAAGGAGTGGGCTGTACACTAGTGGAAGTGGAAGGAGTAGGCTGTGCAGCATCAACGTCTGCGAAATCATAACATCTTGAAGTAGTATTCGGAGACTGCGTTTCTATCAAATTGGACCTAAGTGGCAACTGCGGATCTAAAATGTCTTCTAGCTCAGAAATACTGGGTTCTATAAACAATGCTTCATATTCATTTTCGTCACTTTCGTTACCATCTTCAGATTTTTCGCCATCTGACAATTCAAATTCGAACAATTCTCTGAGTGTTTCCTCAATTTTTTCTTTAGCGATCACCTAGAACAAATCGACAAACAAAATTCATAAATAATAATATAAAAGTTACACTTCCCTACATAACATTATATGTAACATTCAGTAATAATTACTACAGTAATAATTATTATAAATTCGACTCCATCATGTGTGTAGTTGGAATTAGCAGATGCCCGAACGGGCAGTGTCCAATATATGGACACCATAAAAATTCATTGAAAAGGTTACGTAACTATAGTAAAAGTAAAAAAAATAGGTCTTACAATGATTATATATAGTATTTAGAACAATTCATAAAAGAAAACTTACCCTTTTATCCATTTTTCTCGAAGATATACTTAGATTCAAACGAAGCACTGAAAACACCTATATTTCACGTATGACAGTCAGCTGTGAAGACAAAACGGCCATATTGTTTTGTTTTTTTTTGCGATTCGTTTTTGGTATTATGTCATTCAATCATAATGCCAGTTGTCACATCTGCTTGACGATTCGTTCGTCCGAAAAAAAAGAAAGAGTATGGTTAAGGGTTAACAGGATTAATCTATAGAACCGTATTACTGTTGGACATTAAGAACGCAACCTTCTTGTTAGGCTTATTGTCTTAGCAACCATATGTGACATGTTTTTTGACTTCAATACAAAGAATACGTTTGTGCTTTACGTTCACGTTTTATTTCAACTCTTATTATCTTCCAAATCTATCATGGTATCAGAGTGTGGTTGATAACGGATAGATTCCGGAAATATAAACGCAGCGAGAACAAGAAAATTTGGCCAGCGTAAATTTTGTGTTCAGTTATAAATACGATTTGAACTTGACGTATAAATTTTCTGGAACGGCAGTGGTATATTCTGTCATATGTTTATCGAAATATTTTTTCCACGCAAAAATGTCTTCAAGCCACAACAGTTTTCATATTGATCGCCTTGTCGGAAGAGAAAACTACGCGAGTTGGAAATTTGCCGTGCAAGCATTTTTTGAGCTTGAAGAATTGTGGGATTGCGTCATTGGTAAAAATACAGACACCAAGAAGGAAACAAAAGCTAAGTCAAAGCTCATATTACTATTAGACCCGAACAACTATGTACACGTGCAGAGCGCAACTACATGCAAGGAAGTCTGGGATAATTTGGAGCAGGCATTTGATGACAGCGGATTATACAGAAGAGTTGCTTTATTGAGAGACCTCATAACAACTACTTTGGATTCCTCTAAAAGTGTAGATGATTATGTAAATAAAATAATGTCCACCGCTCACAAACTCCGGAATATTAAGTTCAATATCGACGATGAATGGCTTGGAACGCTGATGTTGGCTGGCTTACCTGAAGCGTATAAGCCAATGATTATGGGATTAGAGAGTTCAGGCATAAAAATCAGCGCAGATTCCATCAAAACAAAACTCCTGCAGGAAGTTCAATGCTCAGAAAGCACCGCGTTCTTCGCGAGGAATAAGGCCACTCATGGAAGTTATAACACCACAAAGGTCAATAAAGGACCCCGATGTTTCAAATGTAACAAGCACGGACATTTTGCGAAGAATTGCCGTGCTCCGATTAAGAAGAACTCTGAAAAAGTTGAAGATAGTAAAGGTTTTATTGCAGCATTTTCAGCTTCTTCACAGACCATGCAACTCGATCTTTGGTATGTGGACTCAGGTGCATCAATGAGCATGACCAACCGACGTGATTGGATGTATGACGTCACAAGTTCACCGATACCAACCATAACTGTCGCCAGTAAGTCACCGCTACCAGTCGAAAGTATGGGAAAGGTAAATTTAATGTTGAATGGCAATGAAGACAGCAAAATCCAGGTAAGACAAGTTCTGTATGTACCTAAACTTGCCGCGAATCTCTTATCTGTCAGTGCTATGGTGAAAAATGGCTGTGAAGTAAATTTCAGAGACAAAGGCTGTGATATCTATAACAGAGATGGGAAACTCTTGTGTTCAGCCACATTATTAAACAACTTGTATCTGTTGAACACTCACCGAGAAGTTTTTTCAAACCTGACTTGTTCAGCTAACTTAAATGATGCTGTCCTATGGCACCGACGCATGGGACACCTGAATTTTACAGATGTTAGCAAGCTGCTGGAGTGTGCGGAAGGAGTAGATCCATTTCCTGAGAAAAGTAAGAGTCCTATCACATGTACTACCTGTCTCACGGGGAAACAGACCAGACTACCCTTTAATAATACAGGCAAGAGAGCAACGCAACCCTTGCAGCTGATCCACAGCGACTTATGTGGCCCGATGGAACAAGAATCTCTGGGAGGTATGAAATATTTTATTACCTTTGTAGATGACTATACAAGAAAAGTTCATGTTTATTTTTTGAAAAACAAATTGAATGTGCTTGATGTTTTCAAAGATTACAAAAGTAGAGTTGAGAATGAACTCGAATGCAAATTAAAAGCGATTCGCACAGACAATGGAACTGAGTACTGTAACCAAGGCTTTGAGAGTTTCTTGCGTGGACATGGTATTGAACATCAGACGAGCACTCCGTACTCTCCCCAGATGAACGGTCTTGCAGAACGTATGAGCAGGACCCTGGTGGAAAGAGCTAGGTGTATGTTGTATGATGCTGATTTGTCAAAACAGTTCTGGGCTGAAGCGCTGGCAACAGCTGCTTATGTTGTTAACAGGTCCCCCACGAAATCGATTGACGGTAGAACTCCCATGGAAATGTGGTCCGGCAAGAAACCTAATTTGTCAAATCTTAGGATTTTTGGCTCCGAGGTGATGATACAGGTACCAAAAGAAAAACGCCAAAAATGGGATTCAAAGTCCAGAAAGCTGATATTTGTCGGATACTGTGAATCTACTAAAGGCTATCGATTACTTGATCAAAAAACGAATAAAATAATTAAGAGTAGAGATGTGGTATTTTTAGAAAATGTTCAGAAATGTGACAATAACATTTATATACCGTGTGCATCCGACAGCAGTACGACAACAGTACAGCATCCTGAAGAACCCTACAAGAAAGAAGTAGAGACAGAGAGCAACGTCGAACAATCCTCAGGCGATGACTACTTTTCTGGTGACAATGATGACCCTTCCTACATACCAGACGAACCGATCGAGCTTGAAATACCAGCGTGTAGTATAAACTTACGTTCGCGTAAAGCTGTTCAGTATGAAGAGAAGGATGAACATGATTTAAGTTATTTTTGTCCGATACTTGATTTAAACGATCCTCAGACTGTGTGTTTAATATTTGTGCTTCGGAACGCACCTCCTCTTGTTGCGCGACTCGGAACGGAAACAGAACCGCAGCTGTCACTCGTATCGGAAACGAGATGTGGGATTGGAGGTTAATCTTTCTCTTGGTCTTTCTCGTCGGTGGGAACAAACATGTAGGCTCGGGCCTCATGTCATTGATGGTATTTCGGTGTACCAATTACTAAATACAGGCGTCGGGCCTGGTTGGAGTGTTAATCATCTACATCGTCGGGAAATAAGTAGATTTGCGTCAGCGGCCAGGTGATCCCTGTTGATTGGACATCGTCGCATCGGTAGCGGTGACTCCACGGTCACGGCAGGCAGCACGCCGGCGACAGCGTCGGCAGCAACGATAGGTTTCGATTCACTCCATATCCTTTCCCAAACTGTGCCCTTTTCCCGTGTTCCCGTCTCGAATCGAGCTTTCGATTTCCTGCCTACGGAGACAAGGTCAGTAACCAATTTCATCACTTCTTTTCTCTCACGTGGCAGGGGCACGGCCCCTCAGGATTCCACGCCGTTCGGTGAGGCGTGGAATCAATCATTTTGGTAGCAGAAGCGCGGTTTCCTAGTGGGAAATCATCGATTCACGGTAGGGTTGCCTTTGTCACATTTTAGTTGGGAAAAAAGAATATCCCAGATTGGCTCAAGTCGGCCATGAGTCTGTGGTCGGTATACCACGATTAAAGTTCATTTTCGGTAATTGAAAGTATAAGTGCCAATTTAGTTAACAGTTGTTATAAATTTGTAGTCGGAACTACTGTTTGTAAAGGATTGAACAGTCATTCTGCGAAGCCTAGATTGTATTACTTGCGATAGAACGTCGGGTTCTATAGTCCTACAGTGTTATTTCGGTTTACACAGCAGGGTCGGGCTATTTAAGGGGTATTAAGCTGATTTTGCTGACCTCAAAGGAAGTGTGGTTCCTATCGGAGGGGCCACCACTAGAAAAATAGTTTTTTTTATAATAACCTTTTGTGTGTTATTTGGATTGTACCACATGGTGGCATTCTCTAATTGATTTAGAGTGTATATTATAAGGTGTATGTCCACAGGGCGACCATATTAAATATTGTTTATGATTTAATTGTTTAGTGGTTGCCTTGGGTTTTACAACTTAGTTTTAATTTCTGTGCCCAGCGCTGACGGGAAAGTGCTGGTATCTGGCTGTGCTTAGTTCGGCAGTGAAGCATAGGACCAGGAACAATTAAATCGGTACCCATGGCACCTTCGCCCTTGACGGTACTGCGGTATGGTGTCCGTGAGGAGATGAGATGGCTCGCCCATACTCACAAGTATGTGGAGCGACCCGACATGGACGATGTCCTGCTCAAGCGTGTGGAGGACGCAATGACACGCGTCGGGAAGGTGTGTCGGCTGGCTGCCGAGGCTGAAGCCCTCGGGCTTACAGATGAGGCCTCGGTGGCTGCAGTAAGGCAGCTCTGCGCGGATGCTGACCAAGCGATGGACTGCTTGGGCGACATCGAACGTCGCGCCGAGAAAATTAAGCGGTCGCGTCGGGATGACCGCGGGGAGGGTAGCGGAGACCCCCCCCCCTAAGGGTGTGGTTGGACGGCTTCCACACCTGGAGATTCCGGCCTTTGGTGGGGCAATTGATGAGTGGCCGGCATTCATCAATTTGTTCAATAGCCTGGTCCACGGTCGGGACGACCTGGACAGCGCCTACAAGTTGGCCCAGCTATTGATGGCACTGCGGGGTGAACCGAAGGAGTTGGTCGGTCACCTAACGGTTACGGCGGGCAATTATGAGATTGCCCGGGTCATATTGTTTGACCGCTACCAACACAAAAGGCGGTTGGTTGATGCGCAGCTGGGGAAGCTGTTCAGCATCCCAAGAGTAACCCGGGATGTTGACATCCGGGTACAGGTGCTCAACCCTGTGCTGGTGGCCACTAAGGCCCTTCAGAACCTTGGTCTGCCGGTAGACCAATGGTCATATATTGTGTTATATATGGTTTTGTCACGGTTGCCTGCAGCTGTTCAAAGTCGGTTTGAACAGCTGCATGGGGGCAGTAGCTCGGAACTGCCCACGCTCGTCCAATTCACGGAGATTCGGAGGCCAGTGTGCAGCGCCAACCCGCGCGGATACGGGAAGAGCCGCGCCCCCCACCCCCACGGGGGGGTGGTCGGTCAAAACAATTTGGCGTTTTGAGTGCCGCGCCGTCGGGTGACGGCTGTGTGCACTGCGACAGTGCCGGTCATGAGGTGACTAGTTGCGCCAACTTTAAGGCGCTCGGTGTGGCTGCCCGCAGGAAGGTGGTCTTCCGCCACCGATTGTGTTTCGGTTGTTTGGGGCCGCACCCGCTGAGCGAGTGCTCACGGGCGTCCCCCTGTGAGGGCTGCGGTGGCAGGCACCACGTCGTGTTGTGCCTGAACCGGTCAGGCCCATCGGACGGTCACCAGGGCCGGACTCAGGTTGGTCGGTCACAGGGCCCAACCAGGGCCGGACCCAGTCCCCCTCCGGGCAACGGGAGTCACCAACGGGGTGACTGGGGTACCCGCGGACGGGACCCCCCCCGAGGGGAAGGGGGCAGCGCGGGGGTAACAGGCGGGACAGCCGGGGTTCGGTCGCCGCTGTCCAGGGTCAGCGAGGACTTCGGGCCGCTGGCTCACCGCGTGTTACGGGCGGGTGTCAGATGGCACCTATGAGTAGCGCGAAGGCTGGGAGCCCACCACCTTCTGCGCCACCCTGCCCGTCGCTCTGGGAGGCGAACAGGGAGGCGAACAGTCGGATGTCGCCCCCATTCCTAGAGCGCCCCAGGTTGGATCCGCTCTCCCCCCTCCATCCACGGTGGCCACCGGGCACACCGTTCACAGTCCGGTATGGTCGGGTACCGGGACAGCGAGGGGCCTATTATGCGGGTTGGGACCCCCTGATGTACATACGGTCTGATATGCCACCGGTGGCATATCAGCAGCCAAGTTACCAGGCCGACGGGGGTCCCTGCGGGTTCGGATCCCGCGGAGGTTCCCGCTAGGGACACGCCGCCCACTTACAGGGTGCCGCCACTCCACAGACGGTCATGCTCCCCACCGCCTCGGTGATAGCGTGGAGTTCGGACGGCAAATCTTGTGTGGCACGAGCACTATTGGACTCGGGGGCCCAGGGGTGCTTAGTGTCGTGCAACCTTGTAAGACGGTTGGGCATTTCGGTAAGGGAGTATCCACATTCCATTCGGGGAATTGGAAACACGGAAGTCGGTTCCGTTAAGGGAGTATGTCGGATTACTCTCTCGTCACGGGTGGATTCATCGGTGAATCTGACGGTCACGGCATTAGTCATGCCTAATGTCATGGGCTCACACCCTCACGTACGGTTGTCGCCCTCGGTGCGACAGTTGGTCGCTGGGTTGTCACTGGCTGACCCGGAGTTCGATATTCCGGGCCCAGTAGACATTTTATTGGGTGTCGATGCCTTGGGATACCTGTTAGTGCCAGGTGTCCACGTGTTGCAGGCGACTGGTCTGGTTTCGGTCAACACCAGACTGGGCCATGCGGTAATGGGTCCGGTCATGCCGGCTGCCCCACGCCTAGCGACTCGTAGTCCCTTATTCGGTTCTGTACTCTCGGAGGTGATACAGAAGTTTTGGGAGGTGGAGGAACCACCTACGGTACGCCGGTGGGACCCGGTTGAAGAAGAGTGTGAACAGTTTTATCGGAACAATACTGGTCGCCTTCGGTCAGGTCGATTTCTCACACGTCTTCCATTTCGGAGTGATCGCCCACCGCTGGGCAGTTCACACCATGCAGCCGAGACGCGGCTTCTGTCGATGGAACGACGCATGAAGCGTGACGGGATTTTCCGGCAGAAGTACGTCAACTTCAAGCGGGAATACGAGTCGCTCGGCCACATGTCGGTTACGGGTATCGACTGGAAGCGTGAAGACCACTGCTTCCTGCCTCATCACGCGGTCTTGAGGACCCCGGAGGGCAAAATACGGGTAGTGTTCGATGGATCGGCATCAACATCTAACGGCATGAACCTGAACCAGTGTTTGCATTCAGGGCCGAAGTTGAATCATGACATCGCGGATGTTATCACACGGTTCCGTCGACACAATGTTGTGTTTGTAGCTGACATCCGGATGATGTTTAGACAGACGGTCATTCACCCTGACGATAGACGGTATCAGCTGATACTGTGGCGAGAGAGCCCAGATCAGCCCATCAGGGTGTACGAGTTGAACACCAACACGTACGGGCTACGGTCTAGTCCTTATTTGGCGATTCGCACTCTGCGGGAGTTAGCGGATCGAGAACGGTTAAATTTCCCTAGAGGAGCAGCGATCCTGGAGCAGGACCTCTACGTGGACGATATCTGTACCGGTGCAGATTCCGTGGAGGAGGCGCTCGCTCGACGGGACGAGCTAGTTGAGCTCTTACGGGGTGGAGGTTACGAGCTCCGGAAATGGATGTCGAACTCTCCAGAGTTACTGACTGGTCTTCCGGATGACTACCAGCAGGACCCCCACATTTTTGAAAATTTGGAAAATCCAAATATGTTGTCGGTATTAGGCGTCCAGTACCAGCCGGTGTCAGACATGTTCTCGTATCGGGTCGAGTTGGACTCCCCGAAGGTCTGGACGAAACGGAACGTCCTTTCAACGGTGGCTAGGACATTTGATCCAAACGGGTGGATCACCCCGGTAACATTTCGGCGCAAGTGTTTTATGCAGCAATTGTGGTCTGCTGAGCTGAAATGGGACGACCCGATCGGCGGGTCATTGAGCTCGGAGTGGGACTCGTTCTTTTCGACCCTCCCTGGCATTAATCGGATTTCACTGCCACGGAGGTTGGTCCCCACCAAACGATACACCGCCACCCTGCATGGGTTTTGCGATGCCTCGGAGAAGGGCTACGGAGCTGCGGTGTATCTGCGTACGGTCGACTCCTCGGGGGAGGTTGATGTGCGGTTGGTCATGGCCAAGAGCAAGGTTGCGGCGTTGCGCACTCGCCTGACCATTCCAAAATTAGAGCTTTCGGGAGCGGCTCTCCTGACTCGTCTGCTCAACCACACGATGACGGTTCTTCGTGGGTCAATAGCGTTGGAAGATACGGTCTACGCTTGGACGGACAGCCAGATCGTGTTATGCTGGCTGAAGGCTTCAGTTCACAAGCTGGAGATTTTTGTGGCGAATCGGGTTTCGCAGATTTTGACTTCGGAGGTTCCCTTAATCTGGAGACATGTTCCAGGGGAAATGAACCCAGCAGACTGTGCGTCTCGTGGGTGTCACGCTCCGGAGTTGGTTGGACATCCCTTGTGGTGGGGTCCAAAATGGTTGACTCAAGCCGAATCGGATTGGCCAATGAGTCCACGCGTTACCACGGCAAACGGCGCCTTGACAGTCGGACAGACGCAACCGGAGCCGGAAGAGGAGTTCAGCCTGCTGGAACGGTACAGCTCGCTCGACAAGCTGGTCAATGTGACCGCCTGGATCTGCCGATTTGCGCGGAATTGTCGGAATTCTGAGGCGCAACGAGTGCGGACACAGGTCCTGACACCACGGGAACGGAACCATGCGTTGTTCGCATTGGTACGGAACGTGCAGACGGTGCACTTTAAGTCCGAACTGGACATTCTGAGACGCGGACGCGTCCAACAGAAGGGAGCTGTGGCTCGGCTCAACCCGTTTATTGACCCTCAAGAATTGCTGAGGGTAGGAGGTCGGCTGCGGAATTCCAACCTGCCTTATGCGGCCCGCCACCCGTTGTTACTCCCTAGGAAAGGGAAGTTGGTCGAACTGTTGATTCAGGATCGACACGTTCGGAATGGGCATGTCGGATGCCACGCCTTGATGGCGTTTCTCCAGCGCGAGTTCTGGATTCTATCGGGAAGACGCTTAGTGCGTAGCGTCGTATTTCGGTGCCTGCCTTGTTATCGGGCCAAGGCGGCTACGATGCAGCCCCAGATGGGCGATTTGCCCTCGGATAGGGTTAACAAAATCCGGCCCTTTGCGGGTGTCGGAATGGATTTCGCGGGACCATTCATGGTCAAGACTTCACAGCTACGGAACGCCAGATTAGTGAAGGCATACCTGTGCGTCTTCGTGTGCTTGGCCACGAAGGCAGTCCACTTGGAGGTGGTCAGTGACCTCACTACGGAGGCATTTATCGCATGTCTGGATCGGTTCGTCTCACGAAGGGGCCTCCCGACATTAATCCGTTCGGACAACGGCACAAATTTTGTCGGAGCCAGGCGATATCTGCAGGAGGTCACTCAATTCCTGAACGGTAACCAGGACGCCATCGGTACGGCTTGCTCCCGACGAGGGATTGAATGGGTTTTCAGTCCGCCGGGATGTTCTCGTTGGGGAGGAATTTTTGAGGCTGCGGTTAAATCGGCTAAGTCGCACCTGACGAGGATCATCGGTGAGACCTCTCTACGCTTTGAAGAGCTTGCGACGCTGTTCTGTAAAATTGAAATGACACTGAACTCGCGTCCGTTGTGCCCGCTCAGTTCGGATCCAAATGATTTGGAAGCGTTGACGCCGGGTCACTTCCTTATAGGTCAGCCCCTTAACGCCCTGCCAGAATACCCATTCGGTGATGTTAAGTTAAGTCGGTTAACTAGGTGGCAGATGTTGCAGCAGATGGCTCAAGATTTTTGGAAACGGTGGTCCCTTGAGTACTTGCACATCTTGCAGCAGCGCCTTAAGTGGACTGACCGGACGAGCCCCCCTCAAGTCGGTGATTTGGTGCTGATTAAGGATGCGAACCTGCCATCATTGAGATGGAGACGAGGACGGATCGTCAATTTGTACACGGGTCGGGATGGCACGCCTCGATCAGCGGAAGTCAAGGTGGGGGACTCGGTCCTCAAGAGAGCGGTCGCAACACTTTCTCGCCTTCCTATTGATTAGGGACAGGTTCGGGCCTGTCCGGGCGGGTGACTGTTTAATATTTGTGCTTCGCAACGCACCTCCTCTTGTTGCGCGACTCGGAACGGAAACAGAACCGCAGCTGTCACTCGTATCGGAAACGAGATGTGGGATTGGAGGTTAATCTTTCTCTTGGTCTTTCTCGTCGGTGAGAACAAACATGTAGGCTCGGGCCTCGTGTCATTGATGGTATTTCGGTGTACCAATTACTTAATACAGGCGTCGGGCCTGGTTGGAGTTTTAATCATCTACATCGTCGGGAAATAAGTAGATTCGCGTCAGCGGCCAGGTGATCCCTGTTGATTGGACATCGTCGCATCGGTAGCGGCGACTCCACGGTCACGGTAGGCAGCACGCCGGCGACAGCGTCGGCAGCAACGATAGGTTTCGATTCACTCCATATCCTATCCCAAACTGTGCCCTTTTCCCGTGTTCCCGTCTCGGATCGAGCTATCGATTTCCTGCCTACGGAGACAAGGTCAGTAACCAATTTCATCACTTCTTTTCTCTCACGTGGCAGGGGCACGGCTCCTCAGGATTCCACGCCGTTCGGTGAGGCGTGGAATCAATCACCTGAATGAAGCCCTCTCATCTACTCAGGCAGACCAGTGGAAGAAAGCCATGCAGGAAGAATACGAGTCTCTAATTAAAAATGAAACATTCACTGGTGGATTTGCCTGCGGGTAAAAAGGTTTTGCCATGCAAGTGGGTGTTTAAAACCAAAACAAATGAGAAGGGAGAGGTCGTTCGTTTTAAGGCAAGATTAGTCATTAAAGGATATGCACAGAAAAAGGGTACAGATTATGATGAGGTATACGCAGGAGCGTATACCTCATCATAATCTGTCGTATGTCGTACCACAGGAGTGGTACGACATACGTCAGTCCGGTACTTGATTGCTCTAGCTGTTAAATATGATTTAGAAATATCCCAGATGGATGCTATAAGTGCATTTCTTCAAGGTGATATTGACACTGAGATATATATGTCACAACCCGATCACTACAAAGAAAATGCTCAAGTGTGTCACTTGCATAAATCAATCTATGGGCTCAAGCAGGCTAGCCGGAAAATTGAATGATACTTTACTTAAAATTGGACTGGCAAGATCAAAGATTGATCCATGTGTTTATTATTTAGTGAATGATTCAATAATATTTATTGCAGTGTGGGTGGATGATTTCTTAATATTCACTAATAATAAGAAAACTACTTCATACATAAAAGAAAAATTGATGAAGGAACTCTGCATGAAAGACCTTGGTGATATGAAGCATTGCATTGGTATAAATATAAATAGAAATCGTGAGGCAGGTGTGATCATGATGGACCAAGAGAAATACATCAACCTGATGTTGGAACGGTTTGGTATGTCTGATTGCAAACCAGTTCGCACTCCGATAGAAGTGAATGCTAAATTTGAAAAGAATCCTGAAGACACAGATAATACCTTTCCATACAGGGAGGCGGTTGGATGTCTTATTTATCTGGCACATGTTACACGACCGGACATAAGCTTTGCAGTGAATAAGTTAAGTCAGTACTGCAATTGTCCAGGAAATCAACATTGGCTTGGAGTGAAAAGGGTCATGAGATACCTTCAAGGAACGAAGAACCTAAAGATATGTTATGTCAAAGAGGACTCGAAAGGAATTATTGGTTATTGCGATGCGGACTGGGCCAGTGATCCGTTGGATAGAAGATCGTGCACAGGTTACGTTTTTCTGTTTCAGAATGGATGTATTTCGTGGAACTCTTGCAAGCAACAGACACTAGCACTTTCGACAGCGGAATCGGAATACAAGGCAATGGCTTCAGCCACCCGGGAAGCTCTTTGGCTGCAGCAACTGCAGGCTGAACTAGGCCAAAGCGACGATGGTGCGCTTACCATACATTGCGACAACCAGAGTGCAATTCGATTGGCAACTACCGACTGTTACAAACCGAAGACTAAGCATATAGACATTCGTCTGCATTTTCTCAGAGAGTGTGTTGTGAAGCATTTGTACTGCGGCCGTAAAATGGGTTTGCGTTCTGTAGGAAGTGTTGGACATTAAGAACGCAACCTTCTTGTTAGGTTTATTGTCTTAGCAACCATATGTGACATGTTTGTTGACTTCAATACAAAGAATACGTTTGTGCTTTACGTTCACGTTTTATTTCAACTCTTATTATCTATCAATTACTAAGCCACAGCTTAAGAATGAGTTCATTAAAATTCGTTCCAATAATACGATGAAATCATCTAGCTTTAAAACCGATACTACAACTTACAAACAACTCAACTAATCCATTGGAATTCAGTAAACTATCTTTTACTATTAACAGTTTAAGATAATCGCCGTGAGTTGCAACCAATTACCCAAGTTAAAACACTACAAAGAATCTCGAATTTGTATCGAATACCCGAGTTATCCCACATCAGAAATTACTTTCATTGAGAAACCTTCGTTACCAACTTTATGAACAACCCTTACTCTCCCCTTACCAAATCATCCCAACTCTTTACTTTAAGAACGCAGGAACCAAAACTGATTGACTGAACCCTATGACGAATAGCTATTGCCTCGTCATACTGCTCTCAAAGATAAAACCAGGCGATCGGTTCAAACAATTATACGAACTGTCGTTTATAAAAGTTTCTCATATAAAGGTAATCTACCACGGAAATCTAGTATGTTACAGATATTTCTTGGGTCTTTGGTGAACGGTCCTCATCAAACATCATAGTTCAGCAACAACGTGAAAAGAAACACCGGTTAATAAACAATTCATAACAATACCGCATACATAAACCACAAACCAGCAACCGGGATAAAATTATATTATACTCCTAATGTATAATTACTTAATATCAGACGAACTCCTCAACGCAGCACAAAGCGTTTAAAACGATTTGTGTTAACAATTACGCCCCGTGACCGTGAGTTCAGAGACGAATCAGCACATTAGACCTCCCAACGATCTCAATGACCTTGTATGGTCCTTGATACAGACGTGCCAACTTCATACATCTTCCCGTTATCCGCCTTGGTACGTATTACAAAACTAAGTCATTCACCCGGAACGATCTGGGTTTTGATCTCATATCGTATCACCGTTTTTGTACACGCTGTGCGTTCGCAATATTCCCTAACGCCTTAGTCAGCAACCTTACCATACGATTTACCTTTTCATCTATCGTTTCGTCTAAACCAACTGCGTTTAGTCCTAATGATCGATCCACCACTGAGCACGGTTCCCTACCAAATAAAATATTATACGGCGACACTTTCGTTGACTTCCTTTGATTACTGCCTAAATATTTTGATAACATCGAAGTTAATGTTCTATTCATTCGTTCTACCAAACCGTTACTCTGTGGGTGAAACGAACTTGTATGTATGTATCATTTTAGCCCCAAACTGCTCTACCGTTTTTTTTACGATTCCCGCCGTAAAATTTGTACCTCTATCTGAAATAATTTCCCTAATCGGCCCAAACCTACGGAAAACTTCCTCAATTAAAAACCGCACTACATCTTCCGATGTAACCCTAGGTAACGCCTTACATATCGCAAACCGCGACGCATACTCTACCGCGACTATAATAAATCGGTTATCTCTCGATGAACGTGGAAACGCTCCTAACACGTCGATTCCTAACTTCTCAAAAATATCCGAGACCCTAATCGGCATCAAATCTGCTACGCTTTTAACTAATTTCCTTTCTTGACACGGCACGCACGAAGCTATATAACGCTCTATCTCCTTATCGGCTTTCGGCATGAAATATTTCGACCAAAACCTCTTCAACGTCTTTGCGAGACCCAAATGACCTCCTGTCCACGCCTCATCATGTAATTCGTTCATTACATTTTGAAACAAAGACCTAGGCAATACTAATACCTCCCTAATTTCTCCATCTCTACGTACGCTTTTATATAATAATTATTTCTCAAACAAAAACCGCTACGCCACGCTTCCGCACGTTCGCTCAACCGCGTTAACCATCTACTACAAAATGAATCGTTCTCTTGATCCGCCTGTAACGACTCTACATTAATACTAAAAATTTCCAAACCATCATCATCAGGTTCAGAATGAGAAGAAGACTGAGGTCCTTCTGTTTCCTGTTTCCCTTCTTCCATTGGCGTATTCCTACTCAAAAAATCGGCCACTACATTGCTTTTCCCCGAGCAATGAACTATCTCGAAATCCCATTCTTGTATCGCTAACGCCCATCGCGCTAACCTACCAGACATATCTTTTTTCGACTGTAACCAACATAAGGCGCTATGGTCTGTAACAACCTGAAAATACAATCCCCAAAGATAATGCCTATAGTGCCTTAACGCCCATACTAACCCCAGACACTCTTTCTCCGTCGTACTATATTTTTTCTCCGCATCCGTTAATTTCCTAGACGCATAGGCAACCGGCCTCATTTTTTCAACGCACTGCATTAATACTGCACCTAACGCCTCGTTAGACGCATACACATAAACTCTCGTAGTAACCGACTTATCCCCCGAATAAAAGGAAAGTATTGGCGCACTACACATAACCTTCTTAATATAATCGAACGAATTCTGCAATTCTTCATTCCATTGAAACTTTACCCCCTTTTTCAATAATTTAGTGAGAGGTAACGATATTCTCGCAAAATTCGATAAAAAAAATTATAATAAGAAAATAAACCTAATAATTGTTTCACATCCTTCGTAGATGTGGGAGTTGGAACCTGTTGCATAGCCTTCAGCTTTTTCTCGCTAGGTTTTACTCCATCATTCGAGATTAGATAACCTAGCATCTCAATCTCGCAAAAACCGAATTTACATTTGGATGGCTTGAAGGTCAAGTTCGCTTCTCTAAACCGCCCAAAAACTTTCTGCAACGTATCGGTAAACTCCTCGAACGTTCTACCATACACAATTACATCGTCTTCGTAAACCATAACCCCTTTAAATTTTAAATCCGCTAAAACTTCATCCATCATCCGTTGGAAAACCGCTTGACTCGTTGCCAAACCGAACGGAACAACATTAAATTCATAAAGACTCGTGGAAGTGACGAAAGCCGTTTTATGCCTACCTTCCGTAATAACCGTCTGCCAATAACCTGAATTGAGATCTAACTCCGCAAAAAACTTGGCCCCGGCCAAACTATCGACAATGTCTTCTATCCGCGGAATAGTATAATTATCCCTACATTTTTTTTATATTTAATTTTATATTTAATTTCCGATAATCTACACAAAACCTCCATGAATTATCGGGCTTTTTAATTAACACAACGGGCGCAGCATAAGAACTAGTGGAATCCCTAATAACACCTAGTTTCAACATCTCCGCGACCTGCTCCTCAATAATTTCTCGTTGCACCGGCGAAACGCGATACGGGTGACAATGAACCGGCTCTTCATCATAAGTCTTAATATCGACCGACACTATCTCCGACCTACCTAACTGGTCAGTTGCAAACGAAAATCTATCCGCATTCCTATCCAACAACGCCAATAATACCTGCTTATCATTCCCACATAAATCCTCATTTACGATAAACCGTTTATTTTCTACCCCAAACGCAAATTCGCACGAATCCGATAACCCCGAGAAATAAACGTAATCGCCCTTTCTTAACTCCTGAAAGTCGATATAATTTACACGTCACGATCCTCGATAACCGTGGTTTCCCCGAAGTTCACTTGTTTCCTTCTAGAACCGTCTAGAAAGTCCGACCCTATCTTTTGTTTTGAAAGAATCTCTACGCGCATGACATTTCGTTTTACCGGTGTCGTGTTTTGTTTCGTATGGAAATTATTGATAAACGGTATTTTTGCCTGGAAAAAACACATACACGAATGAACAAAATCAATATTCATACCGTTCTTTATTAAAAAATCCACCCCTAAAATAATGCTACAATTTAAATTAGTTATTACTAAAAATTCCTGTGAAAAGTTAAAATTGTCCAAACTAAAATCTATAACACATTTCCCTACAATTTGCAATAAACTTCCATTTACCGCCTTAACCCGTCTCTTCTCTTCTTGCATACATCTCGCAACCACTTGATCTGCAACGGCTGGGCTGATGCATGAAGCCGTAGCGCCAGTATCTAAAAGAGCTACCACGTTTACATTAGAAGAATTCAATAAAACTAATGGTCTGACCTGCTGATCCGCCTCGACTGCGACGATCTTCCCCATTGGTCGTTTCGCCTCCGTGCTACGCTGCTGAGCTCGTCTGAGGCCCTCATTCCACAGGTCAGCTTGGTCACCGCTATCGGCCTCTAGCGACGACGTGTTGCAAAATCCGCTTGCCTAGGACGCAAATTATAAAAATATGTGGTTCCTGACCACTTATCGACGGCGAAACATTCGGCGTTCGTCGTGGGTCTTGAGTAGGGCTTTGATTAAATTTTGTGTGAAACGGTCTGTCTCCCCCCCCCCTCTATTGCTATGGGCCAAATTCGGTCCAAAAGTTACCGGGTTCCTAAACACATTTACATTATCATCACTTCCCGGACTTAATTTATCCATCTGTACTAGTGCTGCCCTTATCGCCTTCTTATCTACAAAATGGCTCAACATTAATTTATTTCTAAGATGGTTTTGCAATGCTCTTAAAAATTGCGTTATAAAAATGTCATCTTTGGTAACTCTAGCCTTCCTCGCTAGGTCCCCTAAGTAATGGAAGTAGTCCAACAAACTTCTTTTCTCTTGTTTGGTATTATAGAACTTCTCTGCAAAGTCTGTGCTTCCAAATTCCTCATTAAATTTATCCACCACCTCTTCAAATGTCTGGGCACTGCCCCTAATTTCCCTTAAAAAATATAAGGCTCCACCTTTTAAATACGAAGGAAATAATAATTTTAATTCCTCCGATGATATAAATTTCTTCCTCGATGCAGCATCTCTGAAGTCTTCTAAAAAGTCTTCAAAGGACTCCTGAGGACTCCCCGCACCGGTTTTTTGTTGCGCAGATCGACCGCAAGTAATCGGGACATCACTAAGCGGAAACGGACCGCAGATGTCACTCGTACCAACGAGAGGAAAAAATTTGAGGTTATCTTTATCTTTTTTTCTCGTCGGGAGAACAACATGTCGGCATCGTGCCATTGATGTTATTTCGGTATACCAATTACTAAATACAGGCGTCGGGCCTGGTCGGAGTGTTAATCATCTACATCGTCGGGAAATAAGTAGATTCGCGTCAGCGGTCAAGTGATCCGTGTTGATTGGACATCGTCGTATCGGTAGCGGCGACTCCACGTGTCGGCAGGCAGCACGCCGGCGACAGCGTCGGCAGCGACGGCAAGGTTTCGATTCCTCTCCTATCCCAAAACTGTCTCCTCTCCCGCATTCCTGTCTCGAATCGAGCTTTCGATCTACCAGTCTGCGACGACAAGGTCAGTAACAATTCAACTCACTTTTCTCTCACGTGCTGGCAAAAGCCCACCTCCTCAGGATTCCACGCCGTTCGGTAGGCGTGGAAAATAATCAATCGCATAGACAAATATCGAACCTAACTATATACCTTACACTACCATACCATTTCCTCAGAGACATCTACCATGGCACTATAGTTCGTGGATGAAACATTAAACTTATCAGACTAGAAAATCTACCTATCTATCCGTAGATTCCGTAGAACCTGCTACCTACCTCAGATTTCGACTCATTCGACACATACGTCTTCGACAACGCAGATATATTCGTATGTTTTTTTTTCCCTTTTGCCGACGAAAACTTTGCAAGAAGAAAGTTGCCCACGGTCAGGCCTGCTTCACATCTTGTTATGTCACTGTCTTCTGATTCAGATTTTTCCTGATTGGGGGGCTTTGAGGGGCCAGCTAATCCTAAACATACTGCGGTTTATTGTTCAGGGGAGCTTCTTGCTACAGGGTCATTGTCAGAGTCATTTTCAATTTATGCCACACTTCTTCCAGGTTCTACTTGTAGTCTTGTCTTTTTTCTAGGTGCCTAATGTATTGAAGCATCTCTGAACCTTCTTTCTCTCTTAGAAATTCAGTTAAAGCATCCCTGACTTGGACAGTCGGATCCACAGTTGAGTCTTCTGGGATTTTTCTCAAAACCTTATTCTTGTCCCACGGATAAATGACAGTAGCTTTGAAACTGCTCTTTAAGTTTCTTTTTATCGCTGACGGTTCTGATTCTTCTGATGGTTGCTACGCCGGAACTTGGTTCATTCGAACTAAAAAGCTTGCTTCAGAAGGAGTGAAAAAGTTTTCTTTGGCAGAGTCTCAGATTTTAAATGGGCCTGCTTCCATTCATCGAGAATCTTACGCCATGACATTTTCATGGGCCTGAAAAATCCAACATCCAGGGGCTGGCAGATATAGGTCGAATTCGGGACGAGGCACACTAAGGAGATCTTGTGCCTTTCACACAGACTTAAGACTTTGGGATCCAAGTGCGAGGACAGGTTATCGCCTATGATAACTTTTCAGCCATCGAGTCTGTTTGCGTGTGGCAAAAAGGAGGTTGTGAACCAATCTCGGAAAATAGGACCATCGATCCAGCTACTAACGGAACGGAACTTGCCGTGTAACTGCGAACACTTGTTTACATTCTCGTCTTACAATTATCGGAAAATAAAATAGTTACCGCGGTGAAACTACTTCCAAACTCAAGATAAATATTATTTGACCAGTGTGCTACAAAGTGAACATTCTGGATTGCTGAAATTCATGTTAAATAGTAAGTTAAAACTCAAAATCTTTAGTACTAGCCGACCAAACATAATTGCATACGTCAACGCAAAAGAGAGAGGCCCAACATACAGAGAGAGAGAGAAATACAAACAGACAGCTAGTGTCACCGGAAAGGACCAATCAACGATCACATACCCCGATTGCGTTCCGCTCCACGCATTGTGTCTTTACTGCAACCATTGCGGTTGTTTTGGTACTGCTACTACAGTACAGAGGGCGCTGATATAAAATTGCATTAGAAAACTTCAAACAGCTATGGCAAATTGTGATGCTTGTCAGCAACATGCGAATATATCAGATCGCATACAATGCTGCTGTTGTAAAAATATATACCACTACCAATGCTTAAATATTACAAATGAGCAATATACAAAAAACACGCACATGTACGATATTTCTTGGACCTGTCCTGAATGTGCAAATGTAACTAGCAGACAAAGAAATGACAATACTCCCGCGCGAAGCATCCATTCATCAACATTATATGCAGACTCCGAATGCGAACAAAGTTTCACGAGCGATACCCTAACTGGTAAATTATTGGCAAAAACTACTTCACAAGATGCAAATGTTTCTGACCTTAGTGAAGTCCCCACCCACCTAAAGGAGCTGAGTGATCTTTTGGATAGCAAATTAAAAATAGCACAACATCAAATAATAACAGAAATATCATCCAGATTAGAAGTTAAGATAACAATTTCCATGCAAGAATTGAAACAAGAATTATTTAAAGATGTAAAAAACTTGAAGTTAGAACAAGCAAAAATGTCTAATCATCTAACAAAGATAGATAATGATATTAAAAAGTTAGAAGAAGATAAGTTAAACTTAGAAAAACAAATAGAAAAGTTATCGTCCAAGATCTCCCAAAACCAAGCCCCCTATACAAACTCTCCGACAAAAGATTGCAGTGACAATTCTAGAAAGGTGGTATTATACGGACTTGATGAAATCTATGGCGAGAATGAATACAGCCTGAACAATACAATTATTGAAATATTTGCAGAACTGTACAATGTGGATCTTGGCGGATATATTGATCAGATATTTCGTCTTGGAAGAAAAGGATACCGTCGGCCTATTGTAATTGAAGTAACTAGCAAGATCATGTGTAAATACATAACACAAAATTCTACGTTTCTCAAAAACACCGGACTCTACATATCTGAATATTATGATGAAGAAAAACGAAAAGAACGGATCAAAATGCAAGAATTAATGAATTCCGCAAGAAGAGAAGGGAAACACGCAATTATAAGAAATAACAGATTGATTATAGATGGAAAAGAACATTATACAGGAAGCAAGACCGTGAAATATAATAATGAAAACAATTACCAGCAATTGAATGGAAGTAAAACCGAAAATTATACATTTCGCAAATAAACAACAAGACCAGTTCTTTAAAATCCTATTTCAGAATATGCAAAGTCTATACAATAAACAAGATATATTAGAAACTTTCGTCGATCAGAATCCATTCCATGCTATATGTATATCTGAATCGTGGTTGTCCCCAGCAAAATTGGATTTAATTAGTATTACAGGCTATAAGATTGCATCTTCATATTGTAGAGTTAACTACGCCGGAGGAAGTGTGTGTATACTATTACCTGAAAATACAGAGTTTATAGAGAGAAAAGACTTTGAAAAGTTTTCTGTTGAATATGTTATAGAATTATGTGCTGTTGAATTATATAATGAAAATATTTTATTAATATCCGTATACTGGAACGGCAGAGAGAAGGACATATTTAATAGGCAACTCAAACTCTTATTAACTCATATCAATAATAACTATCGTCACTGTAACGTAGTACTAGGTGGCGACTTTAATATAAATGTACTAGTAAACGATACACAATCTAATGACTTACTAAATGTCATGTTGGAATATAATTTTGCTCAACATGTAAGAAAACCAACACGTTTAACAAAATGTATAGATTTAATATTTACAAATTTCCAAAATAGTATTAGCCACACTGATGTTATGGATTTTGGTTTTAGTGATCACAAAGGAGCTATTATAAATTTAAAAATTTCTAATGTAAAACATGTAACACAATGGTTTACCGAAAAACGCCTTATGAACGCCGAAAATGTCACTAAATTTAAAAAACAGTTAAAAGAAATAAATTGGATAGAATGCATAAAACCTAACAACAATATTCAACAAAATTATAAGAACTTCATAGAAAAGGTGACGATAATCTTAAATCGATGTATACCAAAAAATAGAGTTAAACTAAGAACTAAGTTTAAAAAACACTGGTTAACGGTTGGTATTAGGGCGTCATGTAAACATAAACGTTTGCTAAAAATACTAATTAATAAATCTAATAACACATTGCTTAATAACCATTATAAAGCGTATGAAAAATTATTAAAGCGAACAATCATAACATCAAAAAAACTAAATTATGTAAGAAAGCTAAACATGTCAGAAAATAAAGTAAAAACAATGTGGAGTATCATTAATGAACGTACTAATAAAAAAATAAAAAAAGATAAAGAGAACATTAAGCTACGAATTGATAATAATCTAGTCACTGAGCCGAAGGAAATTGTAAATTCATTTAATAACCATTTTGCATCTATAGGTGAAGAAAAAATTCGACTCGCGAATGGTAAACTGCCTGAAGGCCGCCCTTGCCTAATTCCTACAGAAAATTCTTTTTACCTAAGTCCAGTAACTTATAAAGAAATACACAAAATTATTAAAAATATGAAAAATAAACGTTCATTCGGAATAGACGAATTACCACCAACACTTATTAAAGAATGTGCTGACGAACTTATCTTACCAATAACTACACTAATAAATCAAACATTTGAAGAAGGTGACTTTCCAGACTTGCTAAAAATTTCAATATTAAAACCCGTACATAAAAAAGACGAAAAAATGGATCCTAATAACTATCGACCAATAGCTTTACTACCTGCAATTTCAAAAATATTTGAAAAATGTATGTGTGATCGCGTTTATTCATTCTGCGAAAAATTTAATCTGTTTGATGAGTGCCAAAATGGTTTTAGGAAAAATCGTTCAACTACTTTAGCAGTACAAAAATATATACAGGAAATTATTAATACATTAGATAACAAAAAATATGCTGTTGGAATATTGCTTGATATGACGAAAGCCTATGATACAGTCCAATACAATATATTACTAAATAAACTATATGGAATAGGTATACGTGGAAAAGCACATCAATGGTTTCAAGCATACTTGAAAAACAGGCAACAATATGTAGAAATCGAACATTATAATGAAGAAACTAAATTTATAGAATCTATCCGATCAAACAAAAAAGCTATAAACTTTTCAATTCCACAGGGTAGCGTTATTGGATGCCTTTTATTTCTCATTTATATAAATGACCTGCCAAAAGTTATAAACCAGAATTGTGTATTATTTGCAGACGATATCTCTCTACTTACCACATGCGATAGTGATTTTAACCTAACTGCGAAACTCACCTCCATCTTAAATATAGTAACTGACTGGATGCTAGATCACAACCTTCAAATCAATTACTCAAAAACTAAAATAATGGCCTTTTACCCCCACCAAAAGAAACCTCTTGCCATAAACCTTACTTACAATAATATGTCAATACAAACCGTAAATGAATTTAATCTATTAGGCATAGATATAGATACCCATGTTAACTGGAAAAATCATATTCAAAAAATTCACATGAAATTATCACGCTTCTGTTACGCTCTAAGAGAAATAAAAGAATCCACTGACTTTTCCTCTGCTCTAGCCATGTATTACGCTTATGCGTATGCATGGCTAAGTTATGGTGTTACACTATGGGGAAACAGCGTCGATGCACCTCGACTATTTACAATGCAAAAAAAGCTAATCCGAATCATATTTAACTTAAAGCAAACAGATAGTTGTCGACCCTTTTTTCAAAAACATAAACTCCTTACCCTCCCTTCAATTTATATTTTGGAACTATGTAAATTCGTCCGGAAATACAATCATTTTTTCAATCGCCGTGAGCAAATGAATCAAAAAAATTTGAGACATAAGAACAGACTTCATTTACCATATTCAAGGTTAAAACTACACTCTTCCAGTCCATATATTATGGCAATAAAAGTTTATAATAAACTACCGAAATCATTGACAAATGAACCAAAAGATAGCATTTTCTTTAAAAAACTAAAACTAATGTTAATAAATAAAAGCTACTATACGTTATTAGATTATTTAAGTGATAGCCTACAAAAATAAATTAGCTGCCTTCTCCCTCCCTGTGTTGCTGTGCCCGTAAGGGTCCATAATGTGAGACAATTTATTATAATTATTAAGACCAAATGTACCATTATGGAATGCAAATAAACTATTGAGTATTGAGTACTATACTGCAGCATGGTTCAGCACAGCAGGGCTCTCCAACAATACGTCGTTCTTTCCAGGTATCGTACAAGTGCGTGCTTTTATATATTATATACGGAGGCAGAAGAACCCTTTCAGCATTGCCACATATCATTATAGTAGTGCAAATTTTGGAGTGATTGATGACGCGTTCAGGGTATTCCACTCCTCTTCTGTAGATAGCGCGCTTCTTACCAGGATCATCAGCCTGATTAGATTAATCATAGTTAAATTTGTTACGCGTACGCGGTACGCCTTCTACCTCTTTTTGCAAGTGGTCAAAATAGTTGTTGAGACTCTCACGGCCAACGTCTGTCCGTGCCCTTTTAACCCTTATCCAAATGCGAACTATTTCGAGAAGTAGAACAAAACCGATGGCTATTCCGGGGTATTTTGGGGTCGGGGATTCAGTTTGCATCATTACTTTTTAGAAAAAAAGGGGGGAAGTGTTTTTAATGGTGGTACATATAATACCATTGTCCGGTTAAAATTTGAAAAAACACGTGAAAGTGGTAAGATATGTACCATTGTCCGTTAAGATTTTTTTCTTGTTTTTGGGCGATTTTAATACTAGTGTATTACCCTGGTTCACTTGTTATTTATTTCATGATATGGAGTGTGCCGGTGCGTGGGCGTGTGCGGGTGCCGGTGCGTATGCGTGTGAGCATGCGGATGCGTGTGCGTATGAGTGTGCAGTTTGCCGGTGCGGGTGCGTGTAAACATGCGTGGGAGGGTGCCTGTGCGTGTGAGCATACGTGTGCGTGTGTGGGTGCGTGTGGCCTCAGAATGATGTCCCTGATAACCCCCTAAAATATACTACACACTACTACTATACACCTTTCTGTTTCACCCTGTCAGCTATGTATAATTTATTTATTAGTGCAATAAACGAATATTATGTTACATCGTTTATTGCACTAATAATAAGCTGACTATATCAGTTAGAGGAGTACATAAGATCTCAATAGCAAAAATAACGAAGCCTAACAACAGCAATCGAAACAAGATAAAGAGTGTTTGGTATAATTGCTATTTTTCGTAAATAAAAAGATATCGTTTTGGGTTTTTGGCCAGGTTTCAATCCTGGCGAAAAGGAAAAAGTCAATGATGCCAATAGTTTGCATTGGCTTAAAAGCTCATTTTTAGCTTTATTGAAGCCTGCAAACGATTGGCATGATTTACTTTGTGCTAGAAAACATCACTCAATATAAACACATTATTAATTAAGGAACTCTTTATTACTTTAATCTCACTTACTCTTACTTACACTTATGCTATGGAATGGAACAAAATAAAATTCTAACAGTCATCATTATTCATTGTTTTCATTAAACATTAATCAGCCTTTAGTAATCATTTATAGTTAATCTGTCTTTGGTGAGACCAATACAATATCACAAAAATTTAATATTACTTCTTCTTTCATCTTATCAGTGATCGGAACAGGTGTAGCTAATGTGCCTCAAGTTTTTGAAACAGATGCGAAAAGGAGACATTATTAGAAATTTATTTTTGGGGCAAAGTTTGAATGAAGTTTTTATGATACATGATATAAATAAAATCATTAAAATAGATTCCGATTTGTTTTTTCAATATTGCTAAATTTAACTTGAAAGAACTTTATTGGCTTTATCGAAATAATTTTAAATATATCGGGTGGGCGCACCAGTCCCAAACCAGTTAAGGACAAATTTTGTTTTGGGATTGCTCTGAAATTTTATTTTGTAGTTATAACGTTAAAATAATTATGCAAAGATATTTATTGTTTATTAACGCTGTTTGATAGATAAATAATGTGAATCTAAATATTTTAGTTTTTTATAGATTTAAAGCATAAATCAAAAAACGGGAATGTGCCTAAGTTTGACCGGTGCGCTCTAGTAAATAAACACTTTTGCACCAATAGTTGACCACTTAAAAATCATCAAAAAAAAGGTAGCAAATCCTAGCATGTATGCCAGCCTGCCTACCTGCCAGCTAGTTGAAAATAAAACACAATGTTCAGTGATTTTTAACCCACTTCTATAATTAAACAACAGTTATTTTGCTCAAAATTAAACGATAGAAAAAACAATTTGCACTTAAACCTATCATAAGGTAGGTACTGTAAGGTACTGTAAGGTATATAGTTAGATTGGATATTTGTCTATGCGATAATATTGTATACGGGCCTCTTTAGAGTGAGTGTTCACTTTGACACTGTTACGTAATTTGTAATTTTAAAAAGAAAGAGGCTTGGATGTGAAAAGTCAATGTCAATCACTTCACCTTAGGCTTCGGCCAGCGACCGATCTAAATTATATAGTTAGGATTAGCTTACTGACTATCGAGCCAGTTTGATCCCTTTTATACAAATTGTAACCATATTCGATCAATAAATACAAGTCTAGTGTTACCAAAGTCTTTATAATTGTCTACCTAATCTATAGGGCTAGCAAGTTCAAGTATAGGCCGTGATAGGTAGTGCTCAAGACACTACATTGGCGGAGGCGCCGAACGAACTGGAGATATAAGAAGACCGCTTCATAAGGAATAAGAAGTGACGTCATAAGAAGTGACGTAATAGAAGAGGATAGTGATCGTCGATCCAGACCTTGAAGAATCGAGGAAGGATCGAAACTACATCGAAAGGAAGTATATTTCTGTACTTAAGTTTTTAAGTTAGGAATTTCCTCGACCTGCCAAGCGAGTGAAGAATTGAATAGAAAAATATTGTGGGAAGATTTTTATCGCAGCGGACATTTTGTGAAAAATTTTATGAGATTATTTCATGATGGAGGATTTGTCAACTTGTTTTTCGGGGAGTCCTGAGGAGTCCTTTGAAGACTTTTTAGAAGACTTCAGAGATGCTGCATCGAGGAAGAAATTTATATCGTCGGAGGAATTAAAATTATTATTTCCTTCGTATTTCAAAAGGTGGAGCCTTATTTTTATTTAGGGAAATTAGGGGCAGTGCCCAGACATTTGAAGAGGTGGTGGATAAATTTAATGAGGAATTTGGAAGCACAGACTTTGCAGAGAAGTTCTACAATGCCAAGCAAGAGAAAAGAAGTTTGTTGGACTACTTCCATTACTTAGGGGACCTAGCGAGGAAGGCTAGAGTTACCAAAGATGACATTTTTATAACGCAATTTTTAAGAGGATTACAAAACCATCTTAGAAATAAATGAATGTTGAGCCATTTTGTAGATAAGAAGGCGCTAAGGGCAGTACTGATACAGATGGAGAAATTAAGTCCGGGAAGTGATGATAATGTAAATGTGTTTAGGAACCCGGCAACTTTTGGACCGAATTTGGCCCATAGCAATAGAGGGGGGGGAGACAGGCCGTTTCACACACAATTTAATCAAAGCCCTACTCAAAACCCACGACGAACGCCGAATGTTTCGCCGACGTCAAGTGGTCAGGAACCACATATTAGACCTAGTACTAATAATTATAATTTGCGTCCTAGGCAAGCGGATTTTAGAACGCGTCGTCGCTAGAGGCCGATAGCGGTGACCAGGCTGACCTGTGGAATGAGGGCCTCAGACGAGCTCAGCAGCGTAGCACGGAGGCGAAACGACCAATTGGGAAGATCGTCGCAGTCGAGGCGGATCGCAGGTCAGACCATTAGTTTTATTGAATTCTTCTAATGTAAACGTGGTAGCTCTTTTAGATACAGGCGCTACGGCTTCATGCATCAGCCCAGCCGTTGCAGATCAAGTGGGTGCGAGATGTATGCAAGAAGAGAAGAGACGGGTTAAGGCGGTAAATGGAAGTTTATTGCAAATTGTGGGGAAATGTGTTATAGATTTTAGTTTGGACCATTTCAACTTTTCACAGGAATTTTTAGTAATAACTGATTTAAATTGTAGCATTATTTTAGGGGTGGATTTTTTAATAAAGAACGGTATGAATATTGATTTTGTTCATTCGTGTATGTTTTTTTTCCAGGGAAAAATACCGTTTTTCAATAATTTCCATACGAAACAAAACACGACACCGGTAAAATGAAATGCCATGCGCGTAGGGATTCTTTCAAAACAAAATATAGGGTCGGACTTTCTAGACGGTTCTAGAAGGAAACAAGTGAACTTCGGGGAAACCACGGTTATCGAGGATCGTGACGTGATAGATTTTATCGACTTTCAGGAGTTAAGAAAGGGCGATTACGTTTATTTCTCGGGGTTATCAGATTCATGCGAATTTGCGTTTGGGGTAGAAGATAAACGGTTTATCGTAAATGAGGATTTATGTAGGAATGATAAACAGGTATTATTGGCGTTGTTAGATAGGAATGCGGATAGATTTGCGTTTGCAACTGACCAGTTAGGTAGTTCGGAGATAGTGTCGGTCGATATTAAGACTTATGATGAAGAGCCGGTTCATTGTCACCCGTATCGCGTTTCGCCGGTGCAACGAGAAATTATTGAGGAACAGGTCGCGGAGATGTTGAAACTAGGTGTTATTAGGGAATCCACTAGTTCTTATGCTGCGCCCGTTGTGTTAATTAAAAAGCCCGATAATTCATAGAGGTTTTGTGTAGATTATCGGAAATTAAATTTTAAAAAAATGTAGGGTTAGTTATATATCCTATTCCGCGGATAGAAGTCATTGTCGATAGTTTGGCCGGGGCCAAGTATTTTGCGGAGTTAGATCTCAATTCAGGTTATTGGCAGACGGTTATTACGGAAGGTAGGCATAAAACGGCTTTCGTCACGACCACGGGTCTTTATGAATTCAATGTTGTTCCGTTCGGTTTGGCAACGAGTCAAGCAGTTTTCCAACGGATTATGGATAAAGTTTTGGCGGATTTAAGATTTCAAGGGGTTATGGTTTACGTAGACAATGTAATTGTGTATGGTAGAACGTTCGAGGAGTTTACCGATACGTTGCAGAAAGTTTTTGGGCGGTTTAGAGAAGCGAACTTGACCTTCAAGCCATCCAAAAGTTAATTCGGTTTTTGCGAGATTGAGATGCTAGGTTATCTAATATCGAATGAAGGAGTAAAACCTAGTGAGAAAAAGCTGAAGGCTATGCAACAGGTTCCAACTCCCACATCTACGAAGGATGTGAAACAATTATTAGGTTTATTTTCTTATTATAGAAAATTTGTATCGAATTTTGCGAGAATATCGTTACCTCTCACTAAATTATTGAAAAAGGGGGTAAAGTTTCAATGGAATGAAGAATTGCAGAATTCGTTCGATTATATTACGAAGGTTATGTGTAGTGCGCCAATACTTTCCTATTATTCGGGGGATAAGTCGGTTACTACGAGAGTTTATGTGGATGCGTCTAACGAGGCGTTAGGTGCAGTATTGATGCAGGGCGTTGAAAAAATGAGTCCGGTTGCCTATGCGTCTAGGAAGTTAACGGATGCGGAGAAAAAATATAGTACGACGGAGAAAGAGTGTCTGGGGTCAGTATGGGCGTTGAGGCACTATAGGCATTATCTTTGGGATTGTATTTTCAGGTTGTTACAGACCATAGCGCGTTATGTTGGTTACAGTCGAAAAAAGATATGTCTGGTAGGTTAGCGCGATGGGCGTTAGCGATTCAAGAAATTATTAGTATTACGATACAAGAGGTATTAGTATTGCCTAGGTCTTTGTTTCAAAATGTAATGAACGAATTACATGATGAGGCGTGGACAGGAGGTCATTTGGGTCGCGCAAAGACGTTGAAGAGGTTTCGGTCGAAATATTTCATGCCGAAAGCCGATAAGGAGATAGAGCGTTATATAGCTTCGTGCGTGCCGTATCAAGAAAGGAAATTAGTTAAAAGCGTAGCAGATTTGACAGTGTTTTAAGAGTAATCGTGGTTGCGGGTGGAGTATCTTTAGTTTGTGGTGGTATGGTGGTGTTGGTGTGTGGTGGTGGTGTGTTTCAAGAGTGTTCGTGGTTGCGGGTTCAGTTGCTTCCTTTTCTTCTGGCAGTTGATTTGATGGTCCTAGTCCAAAGTCAATAAAAGATGTCAACTCTAATAAATTTGGAGAAATTGGACTTGGTGTAAGTTGTTCTCTTAGAATTGTAGAACTGCTGAGAATCTCGATTCCCTGAATGGCATACAAAATTATTTGATTTTCCTTACAAAGTTGACTGACTTCGTAAATTATATGCGACTTGTGACCGTCGATTAGAAACAGAACAGAAAATTTCACATCCTTTATCCGTAATGCCGGTAGTAATGTATTGGCAATGTAGCCATAAACAACTCTGGATATCATCCATCCTTTTGGTGACTTTCCAGTGGCCCAGTCTTTTGGTATATTCCGCGCTATTTCAAAAGGTATCCTTTCGTAGGGGTAGAGGATAAGACCGGGAAAGACTATTCCGGATGCTGAAAAAGTTCCTAAGACAGTAATGCTTTCTTTTTCCTTGTCTTGAATTTCGTATAGATTGGGCATTCCCTTGGGACCCAGCACCAACCCAGAAGAAGGACAAACACTGAAACCAGATTCATCAGCATTTATTATTCTTTCAGGGTCGTCAAGTATGTCTTCGGCATGTTTAGTTATTAAGTATTCCCTTAATTCAGAGTGCCATTTTCTCAGGCTTTGTTCCGTAACCCTGCTTCGTGCTGAGTTTATTGATTCAGCGTGTCGCTGTGCTACATCTGGATGCCGTTTTAGGAAGCTATCAAACCATTTTCGCCCAGGAATCCCATCCTTAAAAGGATTCTTTCGTCCGTCATCTTGTATTATTCAGATAACAGTTTCCAATAACCGTTCTTTTGTGATGGGGATTCCCTTTTTTTCATTTGCATTAATCCACTTGGTCAATAACAGCTCTTCTTTTGGGGTCAAAATAGTTGGTGGACCCATTTTCCGCTATACTGGATGTCTCATTTTCAATTTGTTGATGACAGTCGGCTGAGGTATATTATATTTACGACATGTCGGTCTTATTTTAGCGCCTTTACTTATTTCGTCTATGCATTTTAGTAAATCTTCTTCTGAGTATTTTAAAAATATATTTTTCGGTGGCATTTTTAATATAAAACAACGAGAATCTTAGTTAAAACCTTAATCTGGTCATACACAGGAACACTATTTTTACTTTTGTTTACCAATAGCAAACCAGTGGTCAATTACTGAAGCATACTGCTTAAAACTATTTAAAACATAGGCTGAAAGCCCTAAATGCTCAAACAAAACCATTGCAATGAAAAAAATAAAAAAAAGGAAAATCCATTGACATCCAGTCGCAAACCTGTTGGTCAACAATAGGAACCCAGTACAAGGTATGTTCCAGTAGTTTACCACCTTGAAAAATACTTGATAATGGCATCATTCATTATAAATAATAGCGTAAACAATAAATATTCAAAATAACACAACTTCATTACAGCACTTGGCAAATAAAAGGTGATTAAAAAGGATTTAGCTTACCATGTTCACTTACGCTTCTTTCTGGTATGGCGGTCGGAAGGCCAATGAATGAGACACCGGTCTATCAAAATGAGCAAGATAGCGATACTTTTAGTTCATTCTCGCAAATTCATGCTGGCGAAGGTTGGTAACAGTTTAGGCAGCTCAGCCAAATATGGCGTCATCGGTATGTGAAGAGCCGTGAGACTTAACTCCTTCCTCCTTAAGTTCGAAGTTCTCTGTCGTAGAAGCAGAACTTCGAAAATATACCTTTAAATGGTTATAAGTATAATAAAAAGTAAGGATACATAGAGCTAAACAAATTATAATGTAGAGTCCGATCGTCCAAACACTAATGCTTTTCACTGTTATAACTAGGAATTTTCTTCAGGGAATATGTTAAAAACTTGATGTTGGTTAGGTCAATATCTTCCAGAATCACAGGTTCCGGTATTGATGCTGTTTCAGCTAGAGGATGTACTATAGGTAGTCGACAATTGGCATTTTATCCATAATGCTGTTCTGAAATTATATTGTATGCATTTTTAAAGAGATATTTCCGATCTTAACTTCACATGGATCATTAAGGGTAATTATGTAAGTTCCTTGAATCTTTTGGCGGAATATCTCGTTGGTGCAGGTTCTGGTAAGTAAAGTAGTATCTCCACTGTAGAGTATCCATCTATTATTCTTTATGAGGTCAAGTTTCAGTGCTCCAATCGAAACGGGTATTTGAGTGCATGACGTCACATTCTCTGCATACGTCATTAGCTCTGTTATGCAGTGATCCTGTTGGTACTGGGACATATCATCTCTGAGGCATAAGGCGAATATTATGAAATTTCTTCCTTTCGCTAGGATATAGGGGTATTTGGGAATTATAATGACTGTGCGGTTTTGGGATAACACAGGCAGGGGCAGGAGTTTATAATAGATATAAGTATTCCTTTCAACCAGTGGTATTTCTAAAAGGAAAGTAATTTGATTTCCTTTTAAAAATACTTTCAACGTTACAGTTCGTATTATCTTAGCCAAGTTTTCTAATGTAGGTGGTGTTTAATATTTATGCGTCGGAAACGCACCGGTTTTTTGTTGCGCGAATCGATCGCGAGTAATCGAGACATCACTAGCGAAAACGGCACTAGCAACTGTCACTCGTATCGGAAACGAGATGTAAAATTGGAGGTTAAATTTTCTCTTGGTCTGTCACATCGGTGAGAATAACATGGCGGCTCGGGCCCCGTGATGGTATTTCGGTGTACCAATTATCATACAGGCATCGGGCCTGGTCAGAGTGTAAATCTACCTCATAGCGTCGGGCTATTGATTGAAATAAGTAGGTTCGCGTCAGCGGCCAAGTGATCCCGGTTGATTGGACATCGTCGCATCGGTAGCGGCGACTCCACGGTCACGGCAGGCAGCACGCCGGCGACAGCGTCGGCAGCAACGATAGTGATTCGACTCCTATCCTATCCCAAACTGTGCCCCTTTCCCGATTTCCCGTCTCGAATCGAGCTTTCGATTTCCTGCCTACGGAGACAAGGTCAGTAACCAATTTCATCACTTCTTTGTACTAATTTTACTACTTGGTGATGGAATGATTTGAACTTATTTATATATATCTATATATATGCTTGATTGCGGGTGAATAGGTAGATCTCCAAATACATAAATTAATCTTGGACCTTGGTTACAGGTTTTTTAACGATGACATATTACTCAATATTCATACGAAACGCTGGCAAATAGCACAATACAATTGTAAAAACAAGCTGGGCGATTGAATTTTAAAGTCATGCCTTTCTCACTGTTCTGCGTCCAAAATTAAGGGCCAACCAGCACTTATACAAGTGTGTGGATATAGAACGAGTAAACTGGCGCATCTAGCCATCATTTCTGCACATTAGCGTGCTATCGCGACAGGGCCCGCTCTTTATGTCTTCCGGTTCCGCTGATGAAACGACGCTGTTACACATACATACACCCATATAGCGGATCTGTTTACCTACTCATATAGATGGGAGGAAAGGGTTGGACCAGACTGGTATGGAACCGAAGCGAAGTTCTGTCACTGACGATAAACCGATCGAACACCTTTACGGGGACTGCTATCACTCTTGTGTTTGTTGTTTTGATGACTCTCCACCGCAGACGGTTTCTTCAAAATTAAGTGCATTTGCATGTGTCGAGGTTCTCTCGAAATAAACACCGATTATTTTTTTTACAATGATTTCAGGTTACATTAAAGCAACTTTGAAGGCACTGGATGAATATAAAATATCGCCAACGAGAAGTGCTCATCAAGGAATGACATCATCGCAAAACATCAACTTCCGATGCTGTCAACGACGACGACATTACCAAAATCGTACCTGCGCTCGTTTTAGGCATTAATGGCGCTATTGCTTCAGACACGATCCCAGGGTCCCGAGTCTCTTATGAACCACGTACTGCAATATTATATCAAAATCAATGAAAGTGGCGAACAGCCCAACGTCTAACGGATATGTTGTGGGCGCGCAGTGGAAAAGAATTATTTCCTACATTATTGCCTCGGCAGAAGTGGCCTGCCGAACAAAGTAGTTTGCGAGACAATGTAGTTTTAGTAGATCCCTAAAGTCGATCGTGATTGTTCGCGGCACGGAGTAGTGGGTGCGAAAATGTCCTTTCAGTGCTCTTTCACACTAAGCTGCGCGAATATCGCAGCCGCGCGACTGTAGCCCGGGAATCGCGCGGCTGACTTAAGTGTTGCAAGCGCACCGAAGCACTGAAATACTTTTTTTTCCTAACTAGTTACAAATAAATTAAACTACAAAGTTACCTGGTCACTTAATTTTAACCCTTAGTTAGTCGCGCTGAAAAAGTAAAGTAAGTCGCGCGGGGTGTCACACACCCCAATACGTTTATAGGAATTAAACACCATAAACATGCAAAATCAGACTTTTATTAATGAGTATCTTTAAGCATACATGATAGTCAACTATAAAACTCTTTTATAACATATAATATATGTATTTATTATATGAAGTAGTAACTTTTAAAAATACTAGTTTTCGGTATCACAATTTTGGCAGACCACATTCATATGGTCATTGCACACATGTTTATGGCATTTGGAGCACACAGTATTTGTTTTTTTGTCCTTGAATCTTGGACAAGCATGACACCTTTTGTATGAAGGCGATTGGCTAACCCCAGAAGACAAATTATGGCCATCTTCTTGGTGACTCCGTTTTAGTCGTTTTTGCAGCGATCGAGGCAGAATGGCATCGCAAGCCTCATCGAGACATTCTATGAGGCTTGATCAAATAGAAAGCCAGCTGCTTCAAAAATGCCCTTCTGAATATACTGGAGTTAGTTTTGGCCTTGTGACGGGGCACCCTTCGGGCTAGCTCAGCCTGGTTGCCTCGTCCACGAAAGACTTTGCACTTCTGCAATGAGCCTTATTTTTTCTCAATTGTAGGGTCTAGCTACGTAGCCTAATGTGGGAAATATTCAGGGAAATATTAGTTTGACGGTACGGTATTCCTAACTAGGTGCCGCAAGGTTTATTACAATGACCAAAGGTTATATTATCTAAATCTTAACTAATACACAATCTAACTAAGGCTAAGTAATTTACACATATTATGAAAGACGCCCCGGATTCCCCCCTTCGCAACCCGTGGCATGAATTTACTGGTAACACGGAATGGCCACGCTATCTACGGTTGTGAATGACCATAATGAATACCCCTGGAAACAACCCCTTTACGGTTACGGTTCGAATAGTACGCGGGCTCGATACTATACGCGGTGACGGGGGTGGGGTATTAGCAAGTGGAATTAGGTGAGGACGGGCTAGGGGAACGGCGGGATCCCCCACGCAACCAGGGGGTAACCATGAGTTTGCCTTGGGGGTTTGGAGGAACGGGAAGGGAAAGGATACTCCTCAATTAGCGACCAGGGGGTAACCATGAGAACACCTAGAGAGGAGGGCAGTTGACTGAGGCCTTAGCGTCGGCCAACTGCAGCTCCGATCAATCAATCAATCAAGTATACATCTCACGCACCCATTCTGGGGCGTGGGGAGTCACGGTCAGATCATCGGATCTCTTCCTGAAGAAGCGCCTCTGTCCACTCCTATGGACAGGTCATCGGGGGGCCCTCGCGGGCGGTGAAGATCTTCTCACTTGGGGTGTTCCGTTGGATGAACGCCGGCAAGGCAACCAGGTCGCGTGGCAGGCGGCGGCGGTCGGGCGGGCGCGCGTGGTACGGCGCCCTGTCGCGGATATGCGGATGTTGTGAGCTATCCGCACGCGCGGACAAACTCAGCTGCAGCTGCAGCTCCGTTTTTTTTTTTTTTGTTGGAGGGGAAAAAAATGGAATTACCCATGCCCAGGAGTCAGACCTCCCTGCTATGTCCGGGTCCCCACATATTGAGCGGGCATCAGCTCGTGTGGTATACGGACTAAAAACAACCCCTTTGTTTTTAAAACAGTTGTCTTAATAAGAATTAACTGTGAGCCATGGTTATCTGTGAGCCATGGCAGCTGCAGCTCCGACTCCCGTGCTCTGGTTTATATAGGCCGGCGTTGCATGCTTCGTGGTGGGGGTGGCTTCGCTGCTGGGTCGGTGTGGAGGGGCGCCGCGCGCGTGGAGGGGTGCCGTGCGTGGCGATGTAGCTGCGGGCCGATGACGTCATCATTATATGCCCGTGCTCGGCTGTGCGGTCGTGGATGCTTGTGGCGATCACGTGCGGCCGGCGTGATCGTTACAGCCTTATAAATCACATAGGAATTGATACCAGCGACTTTGAATTGATGAAATAATATCATCATTGGCCACCTTTTTGTGCGTCGTCCTACGTTATATGAAGCGCACATCTGATCATTTGTATAAACTCGACCTTTTGTATGATTGTAAAAATGAATCATTTCCGGTTTATGTTTATCGGCCTCGATGTTATCGTCATGGTGCATGGTAGATAGCAGCATAACTGCCTTGCCTTTCTTTGGTACATATGAGCATAATGTTACATCTTTCTGGAACCCAATTAAACTTGAAGTTACTGTACGAGATTTTTCATGTTGAAAAGGTGTAGTGTTATGCTACTTACAACAAAACTACTCAACTACTGAAAGAGAAACATTAGCTGTAATAACTGCACTAGAACATTGGAGATGTTACCTAGACAATGGTAAGGAATTTACAATATATACTGACCACGCTGCACTTAAATGGTTTCAGAACTTATCGAATCCATCTGGAAGACTTGCTCGCTGGACTCTACGCTTATCATGTTTTAATTTTATCCTGAAACATAAAAAAGGAAAGGATAACGTTGTTCCTGACTTGTTATCAAGACATAAGAATAAAGAACGTCCTGATACACGAGAAACTTTACCTCAAGGTGTACATCCTATTACGATTGAAGAACCACCTGATCGTGAACTTGAACACTACAACAAGATTTTTCTCGGATGCTCCAACAACCCAGACGCATATCCCAACTACACTATCAGGGATAACAAACTTTACCGCTGCATCCATTCTCCCGATCGTCTAAACGACGACTTTATTTGGAAAGAAGTTCCACTGCCGCAAGATAGACATGCACTTATTGAAGTTAGCCATGGTTCCCCTTCAAAACTCCACCTTGGTATCTTCAAAACATTCAAAAAAATATCTTTAAAATACTATTGGCCTGGTATGTTTAAGGACATTGCCAATTTAATCTCGACATGTGAAACCTGCTTAACCTACAAACACCCTAATCATTCTCCCTATGGTCTTATGGGTAAACCTAAACTTTGCTCCAGACCTTTTCAAACTATATCCTTGGATCTTATGGGTCCATTGCCTATGACCCGGAGAAAAAATCAGTATATTCTGGTAATTAAACTGCAATTTTACTAAATATACTATGATTTTTCCCCTTAAACAGGCTACTTCAGCTAATATCATTAATGACTTAGAAAATTCAGTGTTTCTAGTTCATGGCATTCCCCAAACTATAATAATGGACAACGCTGTTCAATTTCAGTCGCGAGAATTCCACTCATTCTTAAATTCTTATGACGTTCCTTGTATTTTTCACACAGCTTTATATTGTCCTCAGGTTAATCCTATAGAGAAATTTAATAGTACGATTATTACAGCTCTAGCATCCCTAGTAGGAGACGATCATAGATCCTGGGACAACCATCTTACTAAGATTCAGTTCGCAATGAACAGCGCTACAAACGTTGCTACTGGCTTTACTCCAAACTTTTTAGTCTTTGGTAGGGAAACAATACCTTGTGGTTCCTTCTATACTCCAACTCAGAATCTCGAGGAATTGATATTTATGCCTCGTGATATTTACGCGTCTAATGCTGGTCTCCTCTTATCTATCTTTCACAGAGTTCAAACTAAACTTCACATAGCTCACACTAAAAATAGCGCTCGCTATGATCTTCACCGGACTTTTAAAGAATTTAATGTGGGAGATACTGTTTGGCGTAAAAACCATGTTTTAAGCAATGCTGGCGCATACTTTAATGCTAAACTTGCCCCTAAATTCATTAAGTGTAAAATAGTAACCAAACTTTCACCATTGGCATACGTTCTAGAAGACCCTAACGGAGTTAGAGGCAAGTGGCACATTAAAGACATTAAATCTTAAATTTTCTTGATTTATATTAACTGTTACTTTGTATATATGTATAAATATCACCATCATTTTCACCTTATTATTTTATTTCTTCCTTTAATCCAGTGTTCTTCAACACATTTTACTTTAAGACCTCGAATTTTCGTTGGTTAGTCTTCACCTATTTTTTTTAATCTTTATTTCAGACACATCTCGTTGGCGATGTGGCTGATCTCTGGCTTCGAGCTCTACCGCTCTGGCCGTTCTTAACTAAAGCTACCTTAGGATTAATTTCTTTCTCTTTACCTCTACTTATTTTATTTTTTTTTCCACGCAGGAGCGGATGACAACTCCTTAAGTAAGCCTGAATGACCTTTTGAAAACACACTTTTAGAGTGGTAGTCATTGAATGTGAACTCCACCCTTACCTGAATGAAGATGATGAATGTAAGTGATGGTATATCTGATTTTGCCTGGTGATGTCTGTTTCTGCAAAGCTGTGTTTTTCTGGTTTATTTTTGTACATATCAAAATTTTTGCTGAGTCAAAAGTTTTTCCAGGGTCGGGGGGGAAATGTAGTGTTATGCTACTTACATGCTATTCTTGCTTCCTATCCCTTAGCTCCAGCTCCACCATCAGTCTTTTTTGTTTGTCCTTCAGGGTACCTTGCTCTGTCATGCTTTCATGCTTTTCAGCTATATTCTTGCTGAGCTGCATAGTCTGATATTGGGTATCACCCTTATTTTCATAGGACCCTGTACCGTGTAACGTAACCATAAGAATACATTAACAAATCATTTTCGCTTTGCATTTTCATGCTATCAGCTCTTCTAAATCGATAGCGAAGGGGCTTACCTTTGGTGACCTTGTATTTGGCTTTCTCCGAAACTCTGCAATCTCGGGCTTCGTGCGCGCTGGTGCGCTACCCTTTTTCCTTTCGCTGTTATGTAATTTACTTCATGGTTTTATTGTTGTTTATCGTATTACGAGCCTGAAACTAAACTTTGACATTGGTTGACGTCATCTGGTTGTCATGGCAATGCCCATTCAAACTCGTTAGCGGTCTGATATGTTTGCTGCAATACTTTTACAAAAATACTTTTTCTCTCTTGGCCACTCACAAAAATTACGTTTAATTTAAATAATTTTTAGAACTCTCCAAAAAGGGTATAAAAGCGGAACATTTCTGAAATTCTGGAGTCTCACGTCAGCTTCTGAACTAGAAGTACCACTTAAAGGCCTTATCCCGGGGTCGCACTACCCCGGGATCCTGCGAGCCTTCAAACTCCCTCAAACCTTCAAACAATCCTTCAAGCAACGGGATCCTGCGAGCCGTTTCCTTCAAAGCACGATTCTGCGAGCCACTCCTACAACGGGATACTGCGAGCCGTAACAACAAATACGCCCGCTACCGTTCCACTCCTACAACGGGATCCTGCGAGCCGTAACTCCAAATACGCCCGCTACCGTTCCACTCCTACAACGGGATCCTGCGAGCCGTAACTACAAATACGCCGCTACCGTTCCTACAACGACGATCTCGACAACATCTTCATCAACAAATAGACCAGCATCCTGTTCGTCACCCAACCGGTCACCTACTCTCCGTGTCCTCCGCTTCTTCTTTTTCTATATCTTATCTATATTTTATAAAAACCTGTTCACATCTCATCCATCCTCATCCTCGTATCATTTTTTTATCGTCTTCACTGTAAATATCTAATAAACTGTTACTACAAAATTTTATCCTGGTTGTTTTCTGTTAGGTTCTGGTTAGGTTCGTATCCTCACACGACAAAGGTTGTGGTATCTCTGGCTTGTTATCATCTGTCTGTTGTCTTGTCTGGCCTGTGATCATCTAACAGCGATTTAGCAAGTGGAATACAAGTGAGCCAATTGACCATAGTGATGTTTCTGCCAGTTCCAGAAATAGGTTTAATTCGGCGCTCAATTCGGTCATTCAACCTGACAACAAGGTTGAATGACCTATCAGGCTGTTTACCGACATATATTTCAAATTTATGTTGATAATATATTGCGGAGTCAACGAGAGCAAAATGCTTGATCCCATATTTGGTCGGTTTGCTCGGCATATATACCACACCTGAAAATCTTCCTTGGAATGCAGGCAACTGGTCATCAATAGTTGCACACTCAGATAGACTGTAAAATTTTTGATAATTTTCGTTCATCGAATTGCAATAATCTCGTATGGCCGCTAGTTTGTCCACTGAGTATTGTTGTACGGCAATCAAACCTTAAACAACTTAGAATGAACAAAAATCTTGTAGAAGGCATTGTGTTTGGGAAAAACTCTATCCCGGTACCATCATTCGCCCAAAGATCTTAGAAATTCAAATGAGATGATCGAAGAACTTCAGCAGTCAAAAAAATGCCAGTAACTCTTCATAGCTTACAATTTTTCAATCACGATCTCGCTGAACTTGTTTTGAATAGATGCAATGTATTCGTTAGTATATTTTAGGACAAGTTCTATAACCTCTATAGAGAATACGCAAAGGAACGCTTCGTTGATTATTGCTTCATATAACTGATCACAGTTATACATAGTCTGAAGAAGTCACTACGGAATGGTGCAAGCTCTCTACTGGTGTTCCGCAGGGTGGCATCCTTTCTCCTCTTCTTTTCTCAGTTTTCATCCATTCCATCTCGGATGTATTGTCTTCCTCGTATCATCTCTATGCAGATGACCTTCAAATTTATCGGCATTTTCCCCTGTGTGATCTGACTTCCACTGTAGAGGCTTTGAATGCTGACCTCGACAACATCAGGAAATGGGCTCTTTCGTATGGGCTATTAGTCAACCCGGATAAGTCTCAGGCGATGATACTGGGTACACGGCACTTACTTAATTTGTTGCAGCATAGGTCAGTTGCTCCCGTGCTTTATGACGGTACCATTGTCAAGTACAGCGAGAAAGCCAAAAATCTTGGGGTTGTTTTTGATACTCTTTTATCCTGGTCACCCCACGTTTGTGAGGTCAGCAGACGAGTCTTTGCATCCTTTCATTCCCTTCGGCGTTTGCAGTACTTCTTGCCTAGGCAGACTAAAATCATGCTAGTTCAGACCCTTCTTCTGCCTTTAATTGACTACGCCGATGTTTGCTGGGCCAGCGCGAACGAAGATCTACTGAACAAACTCGAGCGACTTCAAAATCTCGGGATTCGGTTTATCTTCGGTCTCCGCAAGTACGATCACGTGTCCCAATATCGCAGGGAATTAGGCTGGCTCCCGATCCGACTTCGTCGTGATATGCACATTCTCTCCTTCCTCTTCAATATTTTGAGAAATCCGCGCTATCCCGCATATCTTCGTGAACATTTTGAGTTTCTTTTCTCTGGGGATAGACTTCGGAGATCTCACACGGTGTCACTTTTGTCAATTCCTCAGCACAACACTGTTGCTTACGAGCACTCGTTTAGGTTAAGGGCAATACGTTTGTGGAATGCACTTCCTTGCGCTATTAGGGATTGCACATCCTTGTTCTCTTTTAAGAAAAAGTTGAAACAGCATCTCCTCTCTTCCGCATAGTGGGTATCTTATAGTATGTATGTGTATCTATGTATTTATTGTATTCTATTAATTTATTTTATAGTATGTGTAGGATGTATTGTGATTTGTCTGATAGTATATTGACTTTATTTCTTTCTTTTAAATCTTAATTGTACACTAGGACTACCTCTCTATAAATATTTTTTCCTTTCCTCACAGGTTAGCTGTAAGAAATTTCTTTTTAGAAATAAGCTCACCTTTGCATATTGTTCGTTGTATTTTTTCCATTGTGTTTTCTGTGCAATAAAGAATTATTATTATTATTATTATTATTATTTCCCTTGACACAATTTTGAAGGGGCCAGTGTATGGTGGTTTCATGGAGGCCCTCACGGTGTCGTCGCGTAGGAAGACATGGGATGCCGTCGAAGGTCCTTGAATATGAAGGGTTTGTGTTTGTCGTGATGAGATCCAGTTGTAGGCCTTATTTTAGCCAACTTGCGCCGAAGTTGGACGACAAAATCTGTGGCGTCTGCATCGGTCAACTCATCAGCTGGTGGTGCTGTGACATGTTCGCCTGGGAGACGTAGAGGCTCCCCGTATACCAGTTCAGCTGTAGATGTTCCGATGTCTTCTTTTAATGTGGTGCGGATGCCAAGTAAGACCAATGGCAGGGCTTTGAGCCATTTGTCTTCTGAATGGCACATCAAAGCTGCTTTAAGTTGCCGGTGCAGTCGTTCCACCATTCCGTTTGCTTGTGGATGATAACTTGTGGTTTTAATTCGTTGTGTGGCGCACTGCTGCATCAGGCCTCTGAAAAGAGATGACTCAAATTGACGCCCCTGGTCTGTAGAGATGGTGGATGGCACTCCGAAACGGGATATCCAGCCATTTAGGAATGTGTCGGCTACTTCTTCTGCAGTGATGCTGTTCATTGGCCAGGCTTCAGGCCATCTTGGGTATCTGTCAACAGCAGTGAGGCAATGTCTGTATTGGTTACAGACAGGAAGAGGGCCAATGATGTCCAAATGCACATGTTTGAATCTTCCAGATGGGTTGCTGAAGAGTCCGATTGGCATTGAAGCATGGCGTGTAATCAAGCTACGTTGACACGGAAGACACGATCGGGCCCACGCTCTACAATTCTTCTGCATAGATGGCCAGACGAAGCGTTGTGATACCAGTCGGGTAGATGCTCGTGCTCCAGGGTGACTGAGGCTATGCAGATTGTCGAATGTTTGTCGACGGAACGGGGGCGTTATGTTAGGCCGAGGTTTTCCAGTTGAGGTATCACAAATGAGGGTTATGTCAGTACCTGGTACGACGATTTTCTCTAATTTTAGAGATGAATCGCCAGTATATAGGGTGCGCAGCCCCTCATCAAACTCTTATGATACTGCCAGTTTAGCGTAGTTGTCCTCCAGTGAGATGGCTTCGATGCGTGACATGGTGTTAACATGTAAGAACAAAAGAAACGTGAAATCTAAACCGAATCGGTGTGCATTACAATTGGTCGATAGTTTACAAACTAACGCGTTAGTTTATAAACTAACGGCTTTAAAAATCTTACGGTGACACATATATGCCGCCACGCCTTTACTCCTAAAAATAATCCAGCTAATATTATAAATGTGAAAATAGCGATGTTTGTAAGTTTGTAAATTTGTGTGTTGTGCCTCAATCACGCTAAAACGGCTGAACGGATTTGAATGGAATTTAGCACAGAAATAGTTTATGAGCTAGATTAACATTTTTTTATCCGACTGCTCCAGAAGGAAGGTACCGTTGTCTCTGTAAATGATACTTCCTAGGAACACGCAAATGAAGTTGTGGGCATCGGCTAGTATACCATCAAATAATGGGTACAATTTATCCGCAGACTAAGTAGTAATTTAATCTTCTTCTCTTCTTCTTCTTCTTCTTCAGCATGTTCTTGTCCACTGCTGGACATATGCCTCCCCAATTGACCGCCAACTCGAACGCTCTGCGGCCTCGTCCATGTCGGGCCGGCTGTACCCCTAATGTCATCGGACCATCGTGCCGCAGGTCTTCCAACACTTCTCTTTCCTGTATGGGGCCTCCAGGACAGAACTTTAGAGCCCCATCTTCCGTCGTTTCTGCGACAGATGTGTCCTGCCCATTGCCATTTAAGTCGCGCTACACATTTCCCTACATCGGTGACTTTGGTGCGTTGGCGAATGAGTTCGTTCCGTATCATGTCGCGACGGGATACTCCGAGCATCGATTTTTCCATTGCTCTTTGTGTGACTTTCAGTTTTTGCATCATCCCGACAGTGAGAGTCCATGTTTCGCAAGCGTAAATCATCACCGGAAGAACACACTGATTGCAGACTCTAGTCTTGAGTGTTTGAGGGATCTTAGAGTGAAAACATCCTTGAGCTTTCCGAAGGCTGCCCATGCAAGTTGTATTCTTCGCTCTATCGCTCGGCCGTCAACTGTGATCGGAGATTGAGACATATCGGTCGTGCCCATAACCTTGGTCTTATCCGAATTAATTTTAAGGCCTACCCGGATTGATGCGTGGCACAGATCATTAAGCATCTTTTCCAGTACTCCTGCTGTTTCGGCGAGTATAACGATGTCGTCTGCAAAGCGAAGATGGTTGAGGTGTTCTCCATCCACATTTATGCCCAAACCATCCCAGTCAAGGGTTTTGAAGATATCTTCCAGTGCGTTGGTGAAGAGCTTTGGAGATAAGACTTGGCGTAGGCCTCTTTTGACTGGAACAGTCTCGTCGTGGAGCCTTGGAATTGCATAGTCATTGTGGCAGAGTAGTAGAGACTCATCAATATCTGGAGGTATCTTTGGTCGATCTGACATCGCTGTAGAGATTCCAAAACAGCCCAGTGTTCCACGGTGTCGAACGCTTTTTCATAGTCGATGAAGGCAAGGTAAAGTGGTTTGTTGTATTCCTGGTTCTTCTGTATCACTTGCCTTATCGTAAATATGTGGTCGATGGTGCCAAATTCTGCCCTGAACCCCGCTTGTTCCCTTGGTTGGTACTCATCAAGTCGTAAGGTGATTCTTGTCGTCAAGATTCGAGAGAATACTTTGTATACTTGACTGAGCAGTGAAATAGGACGGTAGTTTTTCAGGTTGGTTAGTAATTTAATAGGGCTATCGAAAACTAAAGTTTCATCAAAGAAGTGTTTGAGCATGAAAAAGCAACAGCTAGCCATGAAACACGCACAACTCATCGAGTTGTTCCCAACTGTTGTTGAACTGCAGGAACGCATAGCATACAACAAATAACCTGCAGTAAATAGGAAGGAACTAGTTTATTAGATCGAAGTTATCTGACATATATAATATAATAGATGGAAAATATCACCTTCACATTACTGGGAATATACCGTTTATCGCCTAGCTCATTCAAATGAATTATCGTAGGTTTTATTTATTTAAGTAGTATTTATTTATTTAAGGAACACCAACAAGGAATAAAATAATATCAAGTAAATGGTTATTCTTATAAGTTACATAGCTGATTGTTTCCTTAATTATAGGCATCCACATCATGTACCAGTTGAGACAAATATTAAATTTAAAATCTTATTCTATTAAAACTTTATTTTAATCTACATATAAAGTGTTAAATTTAAACTATATTAACAATTTGTTACCGAAAAATTATAACTTATTTAAATATGTGTAACAGGGGATATGTACAGTGCACCAACTACTTGTGCTTACACGTACGTGTAGTTTCTTTGGCAAAATATTTACTGACAGAAGACTTGAAGGTGTTGAGCCCGGAGAAAATATCAATATCGGTTTTGGCGTATTTGGATATAGCATTATACTGGCGGCAAGATCTCGTTAAAGCAGCGTCGGTACCCAGGTTAGTCTTAACAAGGAATAAATTAATAAGAATGTAGTTGGATCTTGGTAACCTTTTAGGGGCATTAAATGATAACTTACTTAAGAGATCTGGACAGTGAAGTGCACCGTTAACTAGCTGTTTTTTGTGGTTTATGTAGTATAATTATCTTCAGAGTATTTTTTTTTTACTATTTGAGTGTATGTGAAATGTATTCTATTTTTAAATTCAGTTACTGTTTTCTTGTTTGTATAAATATTTTGTTATTAGCTGAACCCGCATTGTTTCACTGAACATACTTACTGGGTTGGCTGGAAGAGATTTCTTTTAGGAATAAGCACGCCTTTGTAAATTTTATTTCCCACTGCGTCAATTGTTTTTATTGTTATTTTATGCAATAAAGGATATATAATAATAATATATTCCGGAACTCTCGTTGAGTGGAATTATTTCAAACTAATTACAATAGCTATCGGCGAATTAGGGCTCCTTATCATATGGTTTATTTATTTGTGCGAGTACAGTCACGACCTGCTCGACCTACCCCAACACAGGCCGATACGGTTGTACATGTCGCTTGAAATAGATAATGTACAAACTCGAGAGGGGGAGGTAACGGACAGTAAGAAACAGATTCACATGGATCGGCCTACAACTTGCAGCAGGCCCGCGCTAATTTCATTTAGCTCTAGGATCTGTTATCGGCGTCAATATGTATACCGTAGACTAATTTGACCCCTTAGAGCCCCGCTAAAGGGCACTAGACCTAGCACGATGGGTGTGCGATGACCTTATAAAGATCCAATGCACTTTCCCCTTTATAAACTTTGCTATTCTTGTCCAACGTCGCCGTCTGCCTCGAATTATACCATTAATATGTACATATGTACAGTACGTTTAGTTTAACTTTACCGCTCGACACTTCTAGGCTCACACTTTTTATCGCAAATAAAATAACTATTTTCAGATTTTCCGCATAATATACTCTTCATGATACACCTCTGTGCCAAATTTCAAGTTTCCAGGACTTCTTGATCTTGATGAGAAGAGTCCAGCGGTAAAGTTTTTAAGTAATTACTTTTGTTACAAAATATCTGCCAATGCCTACCCATCTCGGAAATGGGATTATATAGATAGATTGGGTACAATATACGAGTATATATAGTATTGTTGGAGGGAAGATTAATAGTAGAGGGGAGAGACTATAAAAGGCGATGCCCCGCCGGTACCGCCACATTCTCGCGGGGACTATCTGTTCCGCCCCCCCAAGGCAAAGTTTTTAAAGACTAAAGTCTAAAACAAAAAAATCAATTCCAAAAAAAAAAAAACCGCCACATTCTCGCTTCATTTTTCGTGCTATTAGGTCGTCACTCTGCCGGTTTGGTTATCGATTTTAGTGTTAACGTAATTGTGAGGTTATAGTGTTGTGTGTTCATTTTATGATTGCTTTACTTGGTTTGTAATAATTTCTAATTTGGTCGTTTGGATGAACTGTTAAATGGTGTAAATTAAATTGTTGTCAAATAAATCTATTTTGAGTTGAATTTCCTTAGGTAGTAGTGATTAAATTTTTAAAAAAAATCACTTCTGGTCTTATTTCCAAGATCAGAAGTGGGATTCGAAATCTTTTGCCCACTTGCTTAGTTTTACATGTGATTTTATCGGATTATGATTTGAATAACCATTTAACTTCATCTACCCTCGATTTCGTTATTTTTTATTTTTACTTGCTAACGCGTGCGAGTGTGGATTGCAAGTCGTCGTTGTCGTCAAGGGTGAGTCCTCCTTTTTTTTTTCCTCCATTTATTTTTGTGGCAGTTAGTTTGTATTCTAGTGATTTGTGTGTGATTTTCTTCTGTACTTACCTCAAGTACTCTAAATTCAAAGTTATTGTTCGAATCCTTGTAAATTAGAATGTCGGATCACGGGCGTGGTCGCAGTGTGACCCGCCGTGATAGTCGTAGCCCGTATCGCGACGATGATCGCCGCAATAGTCGCGACCGACGTGATAGTAGGCGCCGTGAACGGTCTTCTGAGATGGAAGCTCTAATGCTTCGTCTTAGGATGTTAGAAGAAAAGGTTAGGGCTTCGTCCGCGTCGGTTTGTCCTAATGTACAAGTGGTTCGTTCGAGAAATCGAGATAAGAGTCGAGATAGGTCACCACCGCGGCGTCAGCGAACATCGTCACGTTCGCGTGCACGTCTCCCGTCGCCAGCGCGGTCTACGCGTACGTTAGTGTCGCCAAGTAGGCGCAAGTCGCGGTCAAGGGATAGGTGCGTGTCTCCTCCTCGCGATCGAAGTCAGAGACACTCGCAGGATTGGCTCATATCGCCTACCCGTGGTCCGTCGCGTTTGCATTACAGATCTAGATCGCCACCTCGCGATTCGGAACGTAATTCGAAAAATCCAAGGTCAACCCCGGAACGTTCGTCGGTTACCGATCGCATTGTGGATGCGATCCGTTCTATTAATTATGCGGGTAGGTCAAGCCAACATTTTTATATTTCGAATTTCGATCCGAATTTGCACAATTTTGATGATTGGTGTGCGGAAGTGGATCGTGTAAAATCATGTAACAAGTGGAATGACTATGAATGCCTTTCGCGTATCGGCAACTGTCTTAAGGGTGACGCACGATCATGGTTAAACGAGTGGGTGTCAAGTGATCGTTCCTGGACAAACTTTAAGAAGGAGTTTAAGCCGTTATGCCCGAAGACACCTGATATCGCGAATATTTTGGCCGAGGTTATTAATACGAATTCTGACAAGTACCCTACATATGCGGATTATGCACGCCGGGCATTGCTTCGGTTACGTATAGTGCGGGGTCTTAGTGACGAGTTAATTTCAGCAATAATTATACGCGGCATTAGTGATCCGAATATTCGAGCGTCGGCAACTAATGCAAAATTAATGCCAAATGATTTAATTGAATTTTTCTCGATTTATGTTAAGCCCGTTAGTACCTCGAAGAGCTCTGCTCCGCGTTCGGTTGCGTTTAATAGTACTCAGAGTAAGCAAACCACAGATTCGTCACGAAAAAGAAGTTCTGCTGATATTAAATGTTTTTCGTGTGGCCAACTAGGTCATAGGCAGGCTAATTGTTCTAAGCGTCCTAGGATCGATCAGGGGTTAAGTAAGGTGTCGAGTACTTCGAGTGCTGCGTCTTCTAGGCCTGCTTTTGTGCAGACTAGGTCTGAACCTTGTTCATTCTGCAAGAAGTTGGGTCACAGTGTCGATACTTGTTTTGCCAAACAGAGATCTGAAGCGACAAATAAGGAGACAGTTAATTTCTGTAAGGTTTTAGTTACTTCCACCAATAGTGACGTTGTAGTGGCTGTCATTCAGGATGTACCAGTAGATATTTTGATCGATAGCGGTTCGACCATTTCACTTATGTCGTCATCCTTGCTGAAACATTTTAATTGTTCAGTTAAGCCTGCTTTTCGGATTCTCAAGGGGTTGGGTAGCCAGGAAGTAGAAAGTACGTCTTATGTAAGATTGCCAATTGAGTTTTATGGGTTGACTCTCGAGGTAGACTTGTTCATTGTACCATCCCAGTACATGAACACTCCAGTCATATTAGGTACAGATGTTTTGAATAGGGAAGGTGTTAGGTATGTTCGCACCAAGGATTATCAGCGGCTTACGAGGGTTGAACGTAGCACGGATACGGTGATGGCAGTTCAATCTGAGCCTTCTATTCCAATTAACTCGCCTCTTGTTGATGACCAGTTACAAAAACTGTTAGAAATAGTAAATCACTTTTCAAAATTTTTCATTTCTGGTACTGCGACCTCAACTGTCAAGACAGGGTGTATGTCAATAAAACTTAACTCCAACACTCCTGTTTACTATCGCCCATATAGACTGTCCCATGCCGAGACGCTTCGCGTTCGCGAAATTATTAAAGATCTTTTGGACAAGGGCATTATTGAGGAGTCCGATTCTGAGTACGCAAGTCCTATCCTTCTCGTCAAAAAGAAAGACGGGTCGGACAGAATTTGTGTTGACTTCCGTAAGCTCAATGAGGTCACGGTGAAAGATAGGTTTCCTCTGCCGCGAATAGATGACCACATAGATCGATTAGGAAGTAACAAATTTTAGTAGGCTGGATATGGCAACTGGTTTCCACCAGATCCCGTTGGATCAAGATTCGGTACCGCTCACAGGATTTGTTACCTCTGAAGGACATTATAATTATTTAAAAATGCCTTATGGATTGGCAAACGCTCCTGTCGTTTACCAGCGGATTATCGCAAAAACACTTCGCGAGTTCATCGAATCTGGCGATATCCTGGTCTACATCGATGATGTCCTTATTTTAAGTAAAACGGTAGACCAAGGCCTTGTTTTGCTTCGTAAGGTCCTTGACACATTAACTAGCGCCGGTTTTTCGATTAACTTGAAGAAGTGTTCATTTTTAGCGACAGAGATAGAATACCTGGGACGAACAATCAGAGAAGGTCAGGTTAGGCCGAGCCATGAGAAGGTGAGAGCTTTGATTGACTCAGCCGAGCCACAAAATGTAAAACAAGTTTGTCAGTTTCTGGGCCTAGCCAGTTATTTTAGACGCTATATAGCCAACTTTGCCCAAAAGACTGCATGCGTAGCCGCGCTAACTAAAAAGGGCGTTAACTTTTCTTGGGGAGTAGAACAACGGGCGGCTCGAAAGCACATCATAGAATGTCTGACGAGTGAGCCGGTACTAGCCATCTACGACCCTTCGTTACCAATAGAGGTCCATACAGATGCGAGTTCTATTGGTTATGGAGCTGTTTTGATTCAAGTACATGAGGGTAATCGTAAACGCGTGGTGTCTTATTTTAGCCGACTTACTCAGGGTGCTGAGAGCAAATACCACTCGTATGAGCTGGAAACGCTCGCAGTGGTCAAAGCTCTCCAGCACTTTAGGCACTATCTTGTAGGGGTACGCTTCACCGTGGTCACTGACTGCAATGCATTAAAACTCACTCAGAGGAAAAAGGACTTATTACCTAGAGTGGCCCGGTGGTGGGTATACCTGCAAGATTTTGATTTTTCCTTGGATTATCGTAAGGGTTCCCTTTTGTCTCATGCTGACTATCTCAGCCGTAATCCGGTAAATACTGTTACTGTCCAGAAGTCTCAGAATTGGGCCCGGATTGCCCAGGCCTCTGACGAAGAGACTCTGTCTCTTAGGCAGAGATTGTCGGACGGACAATTGGATCCTACCCAATATGTTGTAAAAAATGATATCTTGTATTTTTAGTTTATAACTACTGGTGAAAATCCAAAATTGTTATGCTACATTCCGAAAGGTCATAGGCTGAGTCTTATGAGAATATTCCACGATGAACATGACCATCCTGGGGTAGACAAAACGGTCGACTTGATCATGAAGCACTTCTGGTTTCCAGGGTTGAGAGCTTTCGCGTTGAAATATATAACCCACTGTTTGGTGTGCCTTTCCCATAAGAAAGTAGCCCGTGCTCCTTTACAACCCATCCACTCATGGGAAAAACCAGATGTGCCTTTTGAGACGGTCCATATGGATGTGTTAGGACCTTTACCAGAAGCTGATGGCTATCGTTATGTCCTTATTTTAATAGACGCTTTTTCTAAGTACTGTTTGTTATATCCTATGTTTCGGCAAGAGTCAGACGAGTTGAAGCGCCATGTTACCAACCTCATATCACTTTTTGGAACGCCCAAGCTAATTGTAGCTGACAGAGGTAGGATGTTCCAAAGTGCAGACTTCCTCGACTGGATTCACGGTATGGGCTGCGATACGCATCTAATAACTCCCGAGATGCATCAATCTAACGGGCAAGTGGAGCGCTACTGCCGTACGGCGTGCTCAATATGGTGCGAATTGAGTGCAATTATCGCGAACAAAGATGGCCAACCGTTATATGGAAGCTACAGCTGGTCCTCAATATCACCAAGCATAGGACAACAAAATGTTCGGCTCTGAACCTATTGATTGGCATTGATGCAGCTACGCCGCTCATTCGGAGTTTAATACGTGATGTGGCCATTGAGGGATCCAGCCCAAACAGGGAAGCTCTCCGGGAGATGAGTCGCCAGAGAGTATCTGAACGTCTTCGTTCAAATCAAGCGTCTCAAAATGCTTATGTCAACAAAGGTCGCAAGGCACCTCGTGGTTTTGAACTTAATTCCTTAGTTTTTGTCAGAAAACAAGCCCAGGCGACAGGGAAACCGGATTCCTGTATGCGAGGGCCTTACCGGGTGATGAAGATCCTGCCTCATTGTCGCTATGAGCTTCAGCTCCTGGCAGGCTCATATGGGAAGTTAACGCAAGCAGCTGCGGAATATATGATGCCGTGGCATGGAGAATGGACTCCTGATGTCTGTTCTGCTTTCTTTAGTGGTGAGTGAATTTGATTATTTCGGCCTGCCAAGAATTCTGCTCAAATATTTTTTGCGAGACACGCCTGTGCCGGGGCCTCTGTCTGTCTTAAAGATAATGTTCTCAAGAAAGTATTTTTTTTTGGGTGTCCTGTTATTTTTGTTAGTGTGATATGTTTACGCATGGGGTGGACAAAGCCGATGGAGGTTTTACCTTGCAGTCTGGATAGCCTCTATCTTGAAGTCCGTGTACTTGGGTAAGCTGTCTTGGCTGACAGATGTACTTCCAGTATAAAGTACGTTTTATGTTCTGGAATGCTGTCTTGGAGTGCGCTCAGACATGCGATTCTGGTATGTGGAACGTGCTTGACGTTGTATGCTCGGACACTGTCTTGGAGACGCTCAGATACGTGGTCCTGGAGCATTTGTACACGCAGCGTCATGCCACGGGTTGGTCTCTGACGAGTCGTGGTGTATGTATGTGTGCGGTGCTTGTATAGGAAGCACTGTCCATGGGTTATTAAAGGTTTGGGTTGAAACATTCTTTTATGTGGAACCGGTTCACACGCGCAAAGTTATGTCTCACGTAAGTGCGCGTAGATCTCTAACGAGTCGTGAGGCGGCACTCCCCCGACGGGAACTGCCCCTGGTGATCGGTACAGATATCAGTTTGTTTTATATCCGTTGTGTTTAGGCTAGGCTAGGTTAGCTAGCTTACCGTATTGCTGTTTTAATGCACCTACCTATTAAGTAGTTTCCTTACTTTGTTTTGAATTGAGTGAACAAGTTTTTGTGCTTTGGTTTTTGTTCTGTGCAGATGCAGACGACGAAAGCGAGGAGTCCTCCTCGAGCGCCACCCAGCCTCCCGTAGTCGAGGTGACTGACGCTAGCGAGCCCCAACCTGGATCGTCCGGGATGCAGGGATTGACGGAGGAATCTGCTATGCCGCCCGAGACCCTATCCGGCAGCGAAGAATCTTCCATGCCAATCTTGGATACCGACCATCACAGTTAGAGAGGAAGGAGCCCGAGGACGGCCTCCCGTCAGGAAAGGCCGTGTTGGAGGGAAGATTAATAGTAGAGGGGAGAGACTATAAAAGGCGATGCCCCGCCGGTACCGCCACATTCTCGCTTCATTTTTCGTGCTATTAGGTCGTCACTCTGCCGGTTTGGTTATCGATTTTAGTGTTAACGTAATTGTGAGGTTATAGTGTTGTGTGTTCATTTTGTGATTGCTTTACTTGGTTTGTAATAATTTCTAATTTGGTCGTTTGGATGAACTGTTAAATGGTGTAAATTAAATTGTTGTCAAATAATTCTATTTTGAGTTGAATTTCCTTAGGTAGTAGTGATTAAATTTTTAAAAAAAATCACTTCTGGTCTTATTTCCAAGAGTATAGATTTTTTATTTTGTTGCTAATCTGACCAAATAACATGATAACTTCTTATCATTATGAACATTAACCTCAGCTTTCCACAATATCCGGTTGATTTGGCTGGGCTGTGGCACACTTGTCATAAAATGTAAATCCTTTATTGGCTTATGTTTAGATTATTCTACTTGTTTGACCTATAATTTATTGAGGTAAAAGTTTTTTAAGATCAATAAATTAATAAATGGCAACATATATATTTTCCATCTATGCTCTGGCAAGGAAATAAAGTAAACAATAATAAACAAAATACTTTTTTGTTAATTTAATGTCGTGTTGTTTTTGTCGCGGTTTAGTTTCCCGAATCAAACAACGAGTTTTTAACAAGTACTCGAGATCTCGAAAATGACGAAATTCCACGAGAGGCCCTCCTCGGCCAATCCATCGGTTTGACTGATTTTCGTCAAGCCAGTCACGCACATCTTCATGATAGTGCGCTGGGCAGCCATCATGTTGGTAGATCATGTTGATCCATGTGGCCAGAGGAACATCATCCAGCAACATCATCAAATCATTTGTCAAAAAATTATGGTATGCGTTACCGTTTAGACGCTGAGGCAGAAAGTACGGCCCTATCAAATGACTGTCTATCACTTCCATCCAAAAATTCAGAGAGAATCTTCTCTGATGAGCTATCACTTTTTTTTTCTTGGGATTTGCATCTGTTGACACCCAGTGGTGAGCATTATGATAATTTGTGATCCGTCCACAATATCTTTCTTAGATAGTCTGGATCCTCTAGGTCGCAGCCTAACATAAAAAGACAATAATCCTGTCTTCTAACGATCCTCCAAAGCATGCACTGGCGTGAAATGAAATATATACATTTGTGCGGTGTTCATTGTAAACCACACATTCCATTGAGTCATGCCAAGAGACCTGGCTGCCGATCTGGTGGACTCCAGAACCTCTTCTTCTCCCTCCGGCGCCAATACACGAGGCCCCTCCCCACATTGACATGAGAGCGATTGATGTTGCCGGTTTCCCTTATACGCCGGTATGCCCCAGCAAATACCCTGACGTTCAGTATACAGCGACTTGAAAACCGACGTGCGTATTCCGTACGAGCCGCAGCTGAAAATAAAATATCCGCATATTCTTCATTATTAAGGCTCCGTTCTAGCTGTTGAGGTGAGGGGCACCGCATTCGCCCGTCGTCTCCTGGCGGGGTAGCGGGCGGCGCGGAATAGCATCGGGCCGACCGGATACTTAAAAAAGGCAAAAAATATAATGACCACCAAAATATATTTTTTCCTACCCAAAATGGCTAATGACCACCAAAAGTGGCAGAAAATATCAGGGCAAAATACTGCGGTAGCTTAGGTGAAGGGTAAAGGGGGTGAGCGAAGCGAAGCCCCCTTTATCCTTCGTGTTAGGTTGAACACGTAAGAACAACAAAAAATACTTAAAACATAAACTTAACTACACAAAACATAAAAAGAAGTTTGGTGATCATTTATCCAAACACAATTTCGTGGACATCCATCCATTTTGGCAGTCATTTCGAATTTATTGGTAGTAAATTTTCGAATTTTTTGATAATCGTTTAAACAAAAGCCCTTAAAAAATTAGGTGTTTTTTCGAATTTACTAAAAAACGGAAATAAGCTAATTGATAAAATTTAAGAATTGATACGAAGCTCTAAAAGAGGAAAATTTACGTATAAAAAATATGAGAAAATTCAGTTATTTTATATTAAAATTATTGTATCTCATTTTTAATATAGACTATGTTAAGGATTTTTTACGATGGAGCCAAATTAATCCAATCGCGTAACGACATAGTATTTAAACTAGATTATATCTTTGTGATATCATTTTTTTTAAACCTATGAATTTAGTGGAAATAATTTTATATTTTGTTTTGCCGAAACTCTCTTCAGTGGTTTTGTGTGATCTTGGGCCCATTTTAGCGGTAACTGAATAAACAGGAAGAAAAAAGACTGTGATATTCTTTTTTATTTTTAATCTAGTAAATGCCTGTATTAAACCTCAAAGAAGAAGGTAGAGACCTCCATGGTCATTATTATTATTGCGCTAAGTAAAAAAGAACAAGTATTTCAAATAAATACTGAGTTGGCCGAATTCATTTGAAAGATTCGCTTTACCTACTTTACAATTATTGCAATAAGTTTATTTGTTTTGAAGTTATTGTAAACATTTTTACTACACTGGATATCTGATAAGACAGGCAAGTTATTGCAATAGTTTGTACGCTAAAACACGTACATTTTTTTTACAAACTCGCTGTTATAAAACTGTGAATGAATTTTATTTTTCTCATCACGTGAGTTTATGAGCTCTCTGCATCAAAATTAAAAGTGATTTTTTAATTTTAAGCTATTCCACAGAATCACCAATGTGTATTCTAACAAATTACAGTCTAAAAGTTACCCGAAGAATTTTGGTTTTTTCGTAATTAATAACTTTGTGTGAAATTTTGGTAAACTTTGATAAAAGTTAAAAATCTAAATACCTCGAAGCCCATTAATATTCGGGTAAGGTGTTATAGGGTTAAATTTGCTGGAAATAGGCTCTACTTTAAACCTTTACATTATATTTATCGAATAACCAATCAAACTGTATAATAAGATACCGATGATGATGACTTGTTGACATAACACCGCGTCGGTCACCAAACCACATTGTACAATCGAACCAACTGAATCATGACCCACTTGCCTGATAATTCGTTTGAAAGTTTCAAACTTGTAAGATCTATCAAAATGTCAGTGTCTAATCAAATGATAACAAGTTCGTTACCAAGGAAATAAACCTTCAAGCGAATTTCGACCTACTTGCATTTAAGGGGATTAGCAAAATAAGCTTATGGTGGGTCATGATTCAGATGGTTCGATAGTACATTGTTACGAGATACATTGAGGTTTGAATTTTAACCGTCAAACTTGTAGTCATTCTTATCTGTGTATGCGTCAGCAGTATTCCCCCTATTTTCGACGGGTTAATCCCGTCTCAATCCATCTAATTGTTCAAAAATATTCCCATTTCCCTAACTACCGCTTGTAAATTTGGGGACGAGTTTATAATTCGAGTATAAGCGTTCTATGTAATTTTTCGATGCATCGAATTGGGTATGCATTTATGGTATTTTAAAATGTGTTGGGTTTGGAAATAGGTTGAATTGGAAACAGCCCATTTCGACCTCATTATCCTTCACATCGCCAGCGCACCGTGATCTCTAATACAAAGTCAACAAAGTTCATTTCGGCTCGACTATATGGCAGCGAAAAGTATGCTAGGTCGCACCACTTGGCCCCATTATGGAGTGCGATAATTTTGTCATTATTCAATTTATTGATCAGACAGACACTAGATACCTACGTCGACGTCTAAGTATGTGTTAGGTAGATAGGTGAATTTAGACGAAACATCCGCTTTTTTACACATGAATAGTCATAAAAAATATCCGTTGTCTAAATTGTCCTAACAAGACTTAAGTCTCTGCCACACTGTGCTCCTCGTTGCTCTCTCTTTCGGACTCTCACACACTGCTCTAATCGCTCAATCAATAGCGACAGCCGATGTGTCGGCCGACATTGCCGATCCTATAAATCGAGCCAAAAAACCGACAAAATAAGGAGCGGTGGGCAGAACGAGAAGCATGACAAGTAATGTGGCCACACTACGTCTCTGCCTCATTTCCTCGTTACTTCCCACGCTACTCGACGAGTTTGTGGCATAACAGGGGTATTATACGCCTTCTCAAGAGTCCATATCTCCTTCGTTCTAGGTAATAGTGGAGTCGCACAAGGAGCTCCGCTGCCCGGAGTGCCGCGTGCTGGTCGACGCGAAGGTGGAGGAACTGCCGCCGAACGTGCTGCTCATGCGCATCCTCGACAGCATGACGTCACGCCGCGCTGCGCCGCGCCGCGTGCAGCAAGCGCAGGCCGCGCCGCGGCCGCGCGCCAACAACTCGCAGGTACCCTGGCCGTGGGCCCTAATGGATCTAAAGTCAACCCTCTTACTCTGTATTTCGAAGAGCCTTTGCACACGGCGTATTTTTTCCGCTCCGAGAACGTGCTATATGTGCTGGCCCATCGTCCGCGCGGAAATATATGCCGAGTGCTTTTGCAAACAGCGGATTCTTATTGCGCACAACGCGCGTATGAAAATCTAAAAGATTTGCGATTTCGACAGGCCCGGTAACCCCCCTGGTCGATGTTTGAGCTTTTCTCTAACATCGACCAGGGGGGTTACCAGAATCTTTTTCCGATTCAAATAAGGTTCAAAACAAGAACATCACCATGGCAACCATTTCCATTCTAATTGGCCATAATTGGCTTTATTTACCTAATACCAAGACTTGTTTTGAGACGGTCGCGGTAATTTTGCGGACCAAATTAGGTTCCTAATCTGAATCGGCATAAGACGTTGTGGTAACCCCCCAGGTTGCTTGTGATACAACGTAATTTTCAAAATGTCGGGATCAATGTTGAAATTAGGGAATAGGTCCCGTGACTCCTAATAAACCAAAAGTCCGGTAACACACCGAGCGACTCCGTCATCAAGCTAGTGCCACTGCTATACCATTATGATTACACCGTAATGTAGCTTAATCTGTATCTCTGACTGATCTCAAACGAGCGATTTAGTTAATTCAAATCATTTAAAAACAGTCGCAATCGTAATCTTTGGAAATGTAAATTTGATTGCGATGCGGATCGATGACAGAGATAAATTAGCACGATTATGTATTTTTTGACATATCCCGATTCTTTTCAAATTCCATTCGCCGTCGCTTTAAATGACAGCTCGTGTGAAATAATCGCGTTCTGAATGGTCAAACGACAATTTGAAGTTTGCCTACATTCTTCGAAACATCAATTTGAAATGGATTGCGAGCGATAGAAATTCCTAGATGTCGAGATAGAGAACAGTATCATGTATAAAAAAAAACATAAACATTTGTATAAAGTCACTTACGTTGCTTCTGGCCCCAAACTTGGATACCCTGTGTCGTGGGAACCAGAAACAGCGACATCACACACATAATAAACATTCAAGGGATCGAACCCGGGACCGGCATCGCAGGCAGAGGCACTACCGTGCGTGCGCCACAGAGAACGTCACCGTGTAGTTCTGATACCAATCGCAACACCAGCCCTACACGACCCGAATGGCCGAGTCGGCAGTGACCCTACCTACGAAGCCAAGGGTCCCGGGTTCAAGTCCCGGTGGGGGCAAATATTTGTTTGATGAGAACTAATGTTTGTACCCTAGTCATGGTTGTTTATCTATCGAAGTATAATATTTATCTATATAAGTATGTGTATCGTTGTCTAGTACCCAAGATACAGGGAATCCTAGTTTGGGCTAGATCAATGTGTGTAATGTCCAAGGTATTATTATTATTATAATTCAGAAATCGACCAATACGAACAAGTTCATTTTACTCGAGCTGCCTTTTCTTGCGATGGCATTGGCATTGCGACGATATCAAAAATACAACATAATGCTAAGAGTAGTCACTTTACATTGATAACCGTTTGCTTGTAACTAATGTACTCTAGGGTACTCTAGTCATAATCAATAATGCAATCGAAGTCCTTCCTACTACTTCAATTACTATGAAATATAGACATAGAGCATACACATTTACATACAGGCATTTACATCGCGTCTGGCCCACCCTAGGATACACTGTGTCGTGGGAACCAGAACCAGAACCAGACGTCACATACATATATGATTAATTTCCCACGCCTACCGAACGGCGTGGGATCATGAGGGGGTTAATAAAATTGGTTACTGACCTTGTCTCCGTAGGCAGGAAATCGAAAGCTCGATTCGAGACGGGAATACGGGAAAAGGGCACAGTTTGGGATAGGATATGGAGTCGAATCACTATCGTTGCTGCCCGACACTGTTCGCCGGCGTGCTGCTGCCGACATGTGGAGTCGCCGCTACCGATACGACGAGTTGGAGACCGTACAACTTCAACCTTCACCACGAATCACTTGACCGCTGACGCGAATCTAATTACAATCAATAGCCCGACGCTATGAGGTAGATTTACACTCTGACCAGGCCCGATGCCTGTATGATAATTGGTACACCGAAATACCATCAATTTCACGGGGCCCGAGCCGCCATGTTATTCTCCCGACGAGACCAGAACCAAGAGAAAAATTAACCTCCAATTTTACATCTCGTTTCGGTACGAGTGACAGCTGCTAGTGCCGTTTTCGCTAGTGATGTCTCGATTACTCGCGATCGATTCGCGCAACAAAAAACCGGTGCGTTTCCGACGCATAAATATTAAACAGTCACCCGCCCGGACAGGCCCGAACCTGTCCCTAATCAATAGGAAGGCGAGAAAGTGTTGCGACCGCTCTCTTGAGGACCGAGTCCCCCACCCTGACTTCTGCTGATCGAGGCGTGCCATCCCGACCCGTGTACAAATTGACGATCCGTCCTCGTCTCCATCTCAATGATGGCAGGTTCGCATCTTTAATCAGCACCAAATCACCGACTTGAGGGGGGCTCGTCCGGTCAGTCCACTTAAGGCGCTGCTGCAAGATGTGCAAGTAGTCAAGGGACCACCGTTTCCAAAAATCTTGAGCCATCTGCTGCAACATCTGCCACCTAGTTAACCGACTTAACTTAACATCACCGAATGGGTATTCTGGCAGGGCGTTAAGGGGCTGACCTATCAGGAAGTGACCCGGCGTCAACGCTTCCAAATCATTTGGATCCGAACTGAGCGGGCACAACGGACGCGAGTTCAGTGTCATTTCAATTTTACAGAACAGCGTCGCAAGCTCTTCAAAGCGTAGAGAGGTCTCACCGATGATCCTCGTCAGGTGCGACTTAGCCGATTTAACCGCAGCCTCAAAAATTCCTCCCCAATGAGGACATCCCGGCGGACTGAAAACCCATTCAATCCCTCGTCGGGAGCAAGCCGTACCGATGGCGTCCTGGTTACCGTTCAGGAATTGAGTGACCTCCTGCAGATATCGCCTGGCTCCGACAAAATTTGTGCCGTTGTCCGAACGGATTAATGTCGGGAGGCCCCTTCGTGAGACGAACCGATCCAGACATGCGATAAATGCCTCCGTAGTGAGGTCACTGACCACCTCCAAGTGGACTGCCTTCGTGGCCAAGCACACGAAGACGCACAGGTATGCCTTCACTAATCTGGCGTTCCGTAGCTGTGAAGACTTGACCATGAATGGTCCCGCGAAATCCGTTCCGACACCCGCAAAGGGCCGGATTTCGTTAACCCTATCCGAGGGCAAATCGCCCATCTGGGGCTGCATCGTAGCCGCCTTGGCCCGATAACAAGGCAGGCACCGAAATACGATGCTACGCACTAAGCGTCTTCCCGATAGAGTCCAGAACTCGCGCTGGAGAAACGCCATCAAGGCGTGGCATCCGATATGCCCATTCCGAATGTGTCGATCCTGTATCAACAGTTCGACCAACTTCCCCTTCCTAGGGAGTAACAACGGGTGGCGAGCCGCATAAGGCAGGTTGGCATTCCGCAGCCGACCTCCTACCCTCAGCAATCCTTGAGGGTCAATAAACGGGTTGAGCCGAGCCACAGCTCCCTTCAGTTGGACGCGTCCGCGTCTCAGAATGTCCAATTCGGACTTAAAGTGCACCATCTGCACGTTCCGTACCAATGCGAACAACGCATGGTTCCGTTCCCGTGGTGTCAGGACCGGTGTCCGCACTCGTTGCGCCTCAGAATTCCGACAATTCCGCGCAAATCGGCAGATCCAGGCGGTCACATTGACCAGCTTGTCGAGCGAGCTGTACCGTTCCAGCAGGCTGAACTCCTCTTCCGGCTCTGGTTGCGTCGTACAGACACCGACTGTCAAGGCGCCGCTCGCCGTGGTAACGCGTGGACTCATTGGCCAATCCGATTCGGCTTGAGTCAACCATTTTGGACCCCACCACAAGGGATGTCCAACTAACTCCGGAGCGTGACACAATCGACCTGACCGAAGGCGACCAGTATTGTTCCGATGAAACTGTTCACACTCTTGTTCAACCGGGTCCAAACGGCGGACCGTAGGTGGTTCCTCCACCTCCCAAAACTTCTGTATCACCTCCGAGAGTACAGAACCGAATAAGGGGCTACGAGTCGCTAGGCGTGGGGCAGCCGGCATGACCGGACCCATTACCGCATGGCCCAGTCTGATGTTGACCGAAACCAGACCAGTCGCCTGCAACACGTGGACACCTGGCACTAACAGGTATCCCAAGGCATCGACACCCAATAAAATGTCTACTGGGCCCGGAATATCGAACTCCGGGTCAGCCAGTGACAACCCAGCGACCAACTGTCGCACCGAGGGCGACAACCGTACGTGAGGGTGTGAGCCCATCACATTAGGCATGACTAATGCCGTGACCGTCAGATTCACCGATGAATCCACCCGTGACGAGAGAGTAATCCGACATACTCCCTTAACGGAACCGACTTCCGTGTTCCCAATTCCCCGAATGGAATGTGGGTACTCCCTTACCGAAATGCCCAACCGTCTTACAAGGTTGCACGAGACTAAGCACCCCTGGGCCCCCGAGTCCAATAGTGCTCGTGCTACACAAGATTTGCCGTCCGAACTCCACGCTATCACCGAGGCGGTGGGGAGCATGACCGTCTGTGGAGTGGCGGCACCTTGTAAGTGGGCGGCGTGTCCCTAGCGGGAACCCCCGCGGGATCCGAACCCGCTCAGACCTCCGTCGGCCTGGTAACTCGGCTGCTGATATGCCACCGGTGGCATATCAGACCGCATGTACATTAGGGGGTCCCAACCCGCATAATAGGCCCCTCGCTGTCCCGGTACCCGACCATACCGGACTGTGAACGGTGTGCCCGGTGGCCACCGTGGATGGAGGGGGGAGAGCGGATCCAACCTGGGGCGCTCTAGGAATGGGGGCGACATCCGACTGTTCGCCTCCCTGTTCGCCTCCCAGAGCGACGGGCAGGGTGGCGCAGAAGGTGGTGGGCTCCCAGCCTTCGCGCCACTCATAGGTGCCATCTGACACCCGCCCGTAACACGCGGTGAGCCAGCGGCCCGAAGTCCTCGCTGACCCTGGACAGCGGCGACCGAACCCCGGCTGTCCCGCCTGTTACCCCCGCGCTGCCCCCTTCCCCTCGGGGGGGGTCCCGTCCGCGGGTACCCCAGTCACCCCGTTGGTGACTCCCGTTGCCCGGAGGGGGACTGGGTCCGGCCCTGGTTGGGCCCTGTGACCGACCAACCTGAGTCCGGCCCTGGTGACCGTCCGATGGGCCTGACCGGTTCAGGCACAACACGACGTGGTGCCTGCCACCGCAGCCCTCACAGGGGGACGCCCGTGAGCACTCACTCAGCGGGTGCGGCCCCAAACAACCGAAACACAATCGGTGGCGGAAGACCACCTTCCTGCGGGCAGCCACACCGAGCGCCTTAAAGTTGGCGCAACTGGTCACCTCATGAACGGCACTGTCGCAGTGTACACAGCCGTCACCCGACGGCGCGGCACTCGAAACGCCAAATTGTTTTGACCGACCACCCCCCCGTGGGGGTGGGGGGCACGGCCCCTCCCGCATCCGCGCGGGTTGGCGCTGCACACTGGCCTCCGAATCCATGGTGTCGCATCGCCTGCATTCATCCTCCAAAAACTCCGTTAATTGGACGAGCGTGGGCAGTTCCGAGCTACTGCCCCCATACAGCTGTTCAAACCGACTTTGAACAGCTGCAGGCAACCGTGACAAAACCATATATAACACAATATATGACCATTGGTCTACCGGCAGACCAAGGTTCTGAAGGGCCTTAGTGGCCACCAGCACAGGGTTGAGCACCTGTACCCGGATGTCAACATCCCGGGTTACTCTTGGGATGCTGAACAGCTTCCCCAGCTGCGCATCAACCAACCGCCTTTTGTGTTGGTAGCGGTCAAACAATATGACCCGGGCAATCTCATAATTGCCCGCCGTAACCGTTAGGTGACCGACCAACTCCTTCGGTTCACCCCGCAGTGCCATCAATAGCTGGGCCAACTTGTAGGCGCTGTCCAGGTCGTCCCGACCGTGGACCAGGCTATCGAACAAATTGATGAATGCCGGCCACTCATCAATTGCCCCACCGAAGGCCGGAATCTCCAGGTGTGGAAGCCGTCCAACCACACCCTTAGGGGGGGGGTCTCCGCTACCCTCCCCGCGGTCATCCCGACGCGACCGCTTAATTTTTTCGGCGCGACGCTCGATGTCGCCTAAGCACTCCATCGCTTGGTCAGCATCCGCGCAGAGCTGCCTCACTGCAGCCACCGAGGCCTCATCCGTAAGCCCGAGGGCTTCAGCCTCGGCAGCCAGCCGACACACCTTCCCGACGCGTGTCATTGCGTCCTCCACACGCTTGAGCAGGACATCGTCCATGTCGGGTCGCTCCACATACTTGTGAGTATGGGCGAGCCATCTCATCTCCTCACGGACACCATATCGCAGTACCGTCAAGGGCGAAGGTGCCATGGTTACCGATTTAATTGTTCCTGGTCCTATGCTTCACTGCCGAACTAAGCACAGCCAGATACCAGCACTTTCCCGTCAGCGCTGGGCACAGAAATTATAACTAAGTTGTAAAACCCAAGGCAACCACTAAACAATTAAATCATAAACAATATTTAATATGGTCGCCCTGTGGACATACACCTTATAATATACACTCTAAATCAATTAGAGAATGCCACCATGTGGTACAATACAAATAACACACAAAAGGTTATTATAAAAAAAAACTATTTTTCTAGTAGTGGCCCCTCCGATAGGAACCACACTTCCTTTGAGGTCAGCAAAATCAGCTTAATACCCCTTAAATAGCCCGACCCTGCTGTGTAAACCGAAATAACACTGTAGGACTACAGAACCCGACGTTCTACCGTAAGTAATACAATCTAGGCTTCGCAGAATGACCGTTCAATCCTTTATGCGCTGGTAACAGTAGTTTCCGACTACAAATTTATAACAACTGTTAACTAAATTGGCACTTATACTTTCACTTACCGAAAATGAACTTTAATCGTGGTATACCGACCACAGACTCATTGCCGACTTGAGCCAATCTGGGATATTCTTTTCTCCCAACTACAATGTGACAAAGGCAACCCTACCGTGAATCGATGATTTCCCACTAGGAAACCGCGCTTCTGCTACCAAAATGTTTAATTTCCCACGCCTACCGAACGGCGTGGAATCCTGAGGGGGATATGCCTTTGCCACGTGAGAGAAAAGAAGTGATGAAATTGGTTACTGACCTTGTCTCCGTAGGCAGGAAATCGAAAGCTCGATTCGAGACGGGAACACGGGAAAAGGGCACAGTTTGGGATAGGATATGGAGTCGAATCACTATCGTTGCTGCCCGACGCTGTTCGCCGGCGTGCTGCTGCCGACACGTGGAGTCGCCGCTACCGATACGACGAGTTGGAGACCGTACAACTTCAACCTTCACCACGAATCACTTGACCGCTGACGCGAATCTAATTACAATCAATAGCCCGACGCTATGAGGTAGATTTACACTCTGACCAGGCCCGATGCCTGTATGATAATTGGTACACCGAAATACCATCAATTTCACGGGGCCCGAGCCGCCATGTTATTCTCCCGACGAGACCAGAACCAAGAGAAAAATTAACCTCCAATTTTACATCTCGTTTCGGTACGAGTGACAGCTGCTAGTGCCGTTTTCGCTAGTGATGTCTCGATTACTCGCGATCGATTCGCGCAACAAAAAACCGGTGCGTTTCCGACGCATAAATATTAAACAATATAAACATCCAAGACCTGGGGATTTTTTATCCCCAGCCGTGGGTCGAACCCGGGACCTCTCGCATGGTAGGCAGAGCCACAACCCCAGCGCCACAGAGGTCGTCAAAGTAATAATCGAATCAAAAGATGTTTTACCCCCGCCCGACGAAAAAGAGGGGTGGTGTATGTATGAATCGTCTGTACGTCTGTGTCTGTCTGTGGTACTCTAGCGCTCCAACGGGCGGACGGATTTGAATGCGGTTTTTTGTAAATTAGGTTTAAAGAACTTTATTCTCATAAGAAATTACATTTCACTTAAAATGAGATATGCTTAAAAATACATAGGTAGATTATTTTACGGTACTCGTTGCAATATGTAGCTTTAACTTATTTTTGAAAGTGTTAATACATTCGCAAATCTTTACATCGTTTGGTAAGTTATTGAACATCTGTGCTCCCTCAAATACTATTGTCTTTTTCCCATAATTAGTCCTAGGTTTAGTTAGTTTAAGTTTGATTTTGTTACGAAGATTTCTGTTATCTGATAGGTGTAGTTCAATGTTAGATTTTATGGCATTTGTAGTAATTTTCCTTATTAAAATACATGTGTTATATTTATATAGTTGGTTAATGTTAAATAGTTTAGTTTTCTCGTACAGTTGTTTTGTTGGCGTGTCAAAGGGGTAGTGTAGTAAAACCTTGACAATTTTGTTTTGGGTTCTCTGTAGCTGGTTAAGGTTGGATGGAGCCGCTGATCCCCAGATTTCAATTAAATATTCGAGATGCGATTTGGCTAAGGAATTGTATATAAGGGGTCTTATTCTACTTGGTATACAATGTGCTACCCTTCAAAGTGCTCCTAGTGTGGATATCAGTTTAGATCTGACATACTCAATGTGTGGTCTCCACGTTAATTTATCATCGATAATTAAACCTAAGTATTTTTCTTGGTGTGACCTTTTAATATATTCATTATTTATGTTAAGTGGCTCAAATTCAGGGATTACTTTATTTTTAGCGGCTAGGATCATATATGAAGTTTTTGATGCATTTATCGTTAACAGATTACTCAGTAACCACTGATTGAGTACTTCTAAATCTCTTTGCGCATCGTGGATTAGTTCATTGATAGAGTTGCCGAAGTAAAACAAGCAAGTGTCATCAGCATATAGCGTAATATTTCCAGTTAGTCCTATCGTATTTATGTTGTTTACATAGATAGAGAACAGTAACGGTCCGATTATGGAACCCTGGGGTATACCATATGAGATATTTTGGAATGAACTTGTGAAATTCTCGATCTTAACAGCTTGACATCTATTGTGTAGATAGGATTTGAACGTGTTTAGAGCCGAGTCTCTGACGCCGAGGTCGTGTAATTTTAGGAGTAGCTTTTGGTGACTTACTGTGTCGAATGCTTTTTTTAGATCTATGAATATGCCAACAGAAATGTTTTTTTTGTCAATATTTGTTTTAATTTTAGTAATCAGGTCTATAGCGTGGTAGATTTCCTTACGATGGCTCTTAGCCATAGTTAATTCAATTCGGTTCAGTGGTTCGAACGTTATCAGCTTAACAAGGAAACAAGTCAGCCAAATTTGAGACTTAAGGTCCATTATTTGTACCGGGTACTTACATTTTTTTAGTTATTACTGTAGATTTTACAAATGTGCTTAGTTAGTCATTATTTATTGCTTCTTCTCACAGAGCTTTATATCGTAATGCCCTGTTTACCTGTCTTACATTTTTTCATCGAACCAGACAATAGATGTTGAAGTGGTTTGTTTATCGTTACGCAACAACAATGCTGCCTCGATTGACATGTGTTTTTTTCTTCGAATCTCGATGAGTAATCTATTTGAATAGCTTACATTATTATCCACACCATCATTAACCGTACACCGTAAGTGTCATTTGATTGTGTTCTGTTATGATTGAATGTTAATTACCGTGACAATTATACCTTGTCTGGCAGAATACTCGGGTCTGATGAAACAATAAAGCCCTTAATTAGCATCATTCTAACATCCCTCTCATATCCCGATTACCACGTGACATTGAACTCCTAAGAAATTCACCATTCAGATAAATAGCCTAAATGCTGTTGCCTCGGTTGCATACAAGCCTAATACCCAGCCATATACGCACGGATGTACCCGGCAGATCTGCCCGCCAGTCGTGCTTGGCGGAGAAAACTGCCAATGTATGGCAGGAAACGGGCACGGATATGCCTGGGGGCAGATCTGTGGTGCATCCTATGCGAAGCCACGGATCAGATCCGAGATACGTTCGACGGGTACCTGTCAGGTACATCCGTGCGGTCTCCTGTCTCGGTCTCCTGTTGTGGTCTCGGCGCGAACTTTATAGAGAAGTCATGCTGAAGAAGAAGATTTGATCACATTCCTATTCCATTTCCAGGCGGGTTTACAAGCGTCGCCGCAGCAAGCCGGGCAGCTGGCATGCCCACGCGCCGACAGCAAGCCGCTGCCGCTGCACGCGCGCGCGATCCACGACTACATCTCAAAGGAAGTGGGGTGAGTTGACTACTATGTGCGTTACGGAACTTATGGCTGTTCCTGATATTCAATCTGTCCATGGTTTTCCCCTTCTGATGTTTGATGAACGAAAAAAAGGCATATCACTGGAGGCGAAGTGAGATAGATATCCATCAATCTAGCTAGACTAGACTAGTTAAACATGCGATTAAAAATTGGGAACGGTCGTAAGTCATCCATCATCATATCAGCTTACCAATTGTTCTGTTCAGGCTCCCTGCTAGCAAGCGTCGCCGCCTCACATTTCCTGGGCAAAACTGAGGCGTTACTTGTGCTCCGGTGTGTGCCGGTGCCCTTGTCTTGTTACCTCCGGGTCCCTGTCTCCTTACGGAGGTTGGTCCCTGGGAGGGACAGGGTTATGGGGCGGCTTGGGGGTAGGGTTGAGCCATTTGGTTCCCCGAAAGGGGGACCGGTTGGTCCTGCATCTTCACCGGGTGGAGCTGAGCCATTTGGTTCCCCGTATGGTGGACCGGTTGGTCCAGCGTCTCCACCGGGTGGGGATGAGCCATTTGGTTTCCCGAAGGGGGGACCGGTTGGTTCGGTGTGCCAACGCCACTATTTTGCGTCATTTATTGGCGTACGGTAGCAGCTAGGTTTAGCTCCTTTGCCATACGCTCCTTATGATATATTTTTTCCTAGAAGGCTCCGCTGCTGCATTGTGTCTCGTGGTGGCTCTCGTTTATCCTCCGAGTAGAGCGCGTGGCCCCCAGAAAAGACCCATCGAGAACCTGCGGGAGAAGGCTTAGAGAGGGATTGCCCGGATGTTGATCCAGAACCCTCCTGGGGTATATGAGTCCTTGCCTACCCCCATATTTGCCCCAACTCCTCAGCAGTGCGTTAACCGCCAGCAAAAGTTGCTGGCGGTTAAGCGGTGTCCGCTCGCATGACCGGATACGGTACTGGTGCACACGTACCATACACATTACTTCCCTCGCCAAACGTTGACTCATCAAGAGGCCAGATGGGCTGTCTTATCTACGCATTTAATTTAGCGTGTCCGCGCCGAGGAACATTGTTACGCCGACCGTCCGCGGCTACCTGCTCATAGAACAGGCAGCTGACCCTCCGATTGGGGGGGGGGGGGGGGCATTCGCTATCCGCAACCTGCGACGCGCTTGATCCCCTGGGGAAATATAATAATAATAATTTATTCAGTAAAGGGCGGACCCTGTGGTATTGGATGAGTGGTTGCACTTCTCATCAGTAAATCACATATATAGTTTTTGGAAAAATATTACAGACTACAGTATAGACTCAAGCAGATACTTCAGTCATTGATAAAAAAAAGGATTCAGGTTAAAAAATAAATAAATAGAGAATATAAAAATTAAAACTAAAGCATAAATTGCATGTGATGCATATGGTGTTTGTGTTTGTAGGATTGAGTGTGTTGAGTAGTTAATGAATGTGTATGTTTTTATTATTATATTTCGTTTTTATTTTCTTTAAATTGTAATTATTATTAAAGTATTAGGATTAAACTGTTATAATGTTTTCAGTTTCATCATATGTTAACGATATCACCCATTTGTGTTATTTTCATAGATCGTCTTAGTGTAAATTTCACTGTATTTGCTGATTTTATTGTAAAGATAAGGTCCAAGGAACTTAAAAAATCTTTGCATATAATTTGTATGCACTTTATCCTTTCGCCGTTTTGAATTTACTGCCGTCATACTACATATGTATGTATGTATGTAACCGTTTATTCATTTTAATAATACATATTTTCTCTTAAAATACTTTTCTGCCAAACTGCACTGCAGTTTATTGGCAGACTAGACTGCTCTCTTAACACGAATACCTTATAATTTTCGAGAAAAAGTACAACTGCCAATGCCTTTATTTAGTGCGGCGCTTGGTAAAAACAAAACCAAAGCGCTATTTACGATACATATTCGTTTACGTTTGATCGCTATGTATATGTTGGCGGCTGATTGTAGAATTGGGCACATCATGATGTGCCGAGCCATATTAAGATATGGCGGCGTTTCTTTGAATACGCCGTTGTCTATGGGGCACATCAGATGTGCCTGTTCAATATTTGGGTTGGTTCATTAGTTATTTTTATTAATTTTAAGTGGACTGTATCGCGGGGCGGTATATAATCCTATTAGAAGGGGTTGAAATATTATCGCGGTTGAATCGGAGATGCACTCGTATTGATAGGGGAAACGGTCCTGCCTGAGGAATTAGAAGACAGAGAGACAGAACAGATTGGGAAGGGACTCACCAGCGGTCAGCAATCAGCAATCCGGATATAGCGGCTTCCTTCACCTGCTTCGATGCAGAGGGAATTTGTATGCTTCGAGACGAGACGCCCAGGTCCCAAATCCTTTGCACAAATATAGCTGGCCAGCTCCCACAGATGCACTATCACTTTGGCAATCGTTAGATTCACAGTAAAGCGGATAATTAATTTATTAGCGGTAGACGACACGGAAGCAAAGTGTTCAGACGTCCATATTTTTTTTTTTTTTTTTTTTTTTTTGGTAGTTCCAGTTTTTGACACCGCAGGCGCCACTCGAGTCTTCTATCTCGTTCGGCGCGTTGTGCGATGAGTGAGTAGGAAGGAGAGGTGGATATAGGAAGGATTCGAGTGCATATCCGTAATTTAAATTTAAATTAGGTATTGGCGTAAACATCCTCCCGGCCTTGAGAATACGTATACATAGTATTATCAAAAAAAAAAAAACGGTTATGAAAAATATATTGATTTAAGTATTTATGTTATGTTATATGAGTATATAATCTACCTACCTATTATTTAAGAAGAGTTATTAGTCTATTTTTAATTTATGTATTTACTGAGATGGCAATGGACAAAGTTTGACGATAGGTCGTTTGAAAGTGCTTGTCGCAGTTTTAACTAGAGCAACTCGAACTCTACCATCTTTACCCGGGTAAACCTCTTGAATAGTGCCTAACGGCCAGCGAAGCGGGGGAACATCATCCTGATGTATTAGTACGACAGTACCCGGTTTCACATTGTCTGTGTCCTTAAGCCACTTTTCTCTCGCTTGTAATGAATTTAAATATTCCAAACGCCACCTTCTCCAATAGCTATGGACCATTTGATCGAGCAACTGTTTGCGATGACGCAGGGATTTAGATTCCTCGGAGATATTCGCGGAAGGTAGGTATGTTAAAGGAGAAGCCATTATGAAGTGAGCTGGAGTCAATGGCTCCGGATGTGGATCCTCTGTGAGGACACAAAGCGGTCGAGAATTTAATATAGTTTCAATCTGCGTCAAAACAGTTAAAAGCTCCTCATAAGTAAGTAATTGCGAGCCAATTACGCGGTATAAATGAAATTTAATACTTTTAATATTGGATTCCCACAGTCCCCCGAAATGTGGAGCGCGGGGCGGTATCATATGCCATTCAATACGATGGTCAGTAAATAAATCGTTTAGTTGAGACTTAGCTCCCACAAAATTAGTTCCGTTATCGGAATACATGTGGGAAACAGGGCCACGCCTGGAAATGAAACGCTTAAAGGCGGATAGAAACGTATCTGATGACAGATCTGTAGTCAGTTCAACGTGAACCGCTTTAGTCACTAAACAGATAAATAAACAAATGTAGGCCTTTTGGCTCTTTTGCCCACGGCGTCTACATAGTGTAATATTAATAGGGCCAGCATAATCGACACCTGTATGAACGAAAGCTTTAGTTTCTTGGACACGATAAGAAGGTAAATCGGCCATTTTAGTATGAAGCGGAGAAGGAGAATTTTTGAAGCACGCATTGCAAGCGTGAATGCGTTGTCTAATCACGTTTCGTGAAGACAAAATCCAATATTTTTGTCTCAACAGAGCACTGAGGACATTGGCACCAGTGTGGCAATGTAAGCGGTGATAATAGTCAATTAAAATATGAGTAACATGATCGTGTTTTGGTAACACTGCGGGATGTTTAGCTTCGTATGGTAGATTGCTGTTCGACAGCCTACCTCCTACTCGTATAATATCATGTTCATCAATAAATAAATCAAGTTTTCTAAGCGGTGAAGATATAAGTTTGTTAGATTTTAAGTCCTGTTTCATTTGCGTAAAATGGGAACTCTGAACAGCGCGGATAAGATATCGTTCAGCTACTGTGAGCTGTGAAACCGATACCGTATAGTCACGCGGTATAATTTTCATAAATTTAAGTACAAAAGCAATAATTCTCAGAATTTTATTATACGAGGAAAACTTCTGAGCTAGTTCATAGAGCAAACTCGAAGCGACAGTACTAGCGGAAGAGCAAACTAGAGTTTTGGTCTTAAATTCAGGTAATGTCTCACAGGCCTCCGGAATGAATGGAGTAACCGGCCAGTGAGACACCTGAGAGCGGAGCCAAGTAGGGCCGTGCCACCATAATGGGTGAGACAGCAACTGGTCAGGTAAGAGACCTCGAGAGAGGCAATCACTGGGATTTTCTTTCCCCCTGACATGATAGAAGTGGCGCGGATCGAGATTTTCTTGACATTTCGCGACGCGGTTACTAACATAAATATCCCATCTATGTGGTGAAGAGTTAATCCATGAAAGAGCAATTTTTGAATCAGAGTATGCGAAGATGTTGTCAATTTTGGTACGCGTGCTGTATGTCTCATGAACGAGGCGAACTAGTTTAGCCATAAGGACAGCGGCGCACAATTCGAGTCGTGCTAGTGACACAACCTTTACGGGGGCGACTTTGGATTTGGCGCAAACGATATTGACGTGCACGTTTCTGTCATCGTCCGTGACATGGAGATACACGACGCAACCGTATGCTTTCATGCTTGCGTCCGCGAAGGCAACAATATTTGTGCTGCAGCCCGTACGTACACCCAAGTGACGCGGAATTTCACAACTGGAAAGTAGCGGCAATTGCTGATTAAAGTCATGAAATAAAACATTTATATCGTCGGGCAGGGGTTCGTCCCAGTCGACTTTAAGTAGCCAGAGCTCTTTAATTAAGAGTTTAGCATACAATATGACGGGAGCCGCGAAACCAAGAACATCCCACAAGCAGGCGATGCTCGACAGAATAGTTCGTTTAGTGAACGTATCCTTTATAGGAGCAGTCGAAAAAGTAAGAATATCTTTAGCGGGTAGCCATTTAAGGCCCAATATCTTCGTATCGTCGGAGAATTCGAGCGAGGCTCGGTTCGATTCCGGTACGGAATTTAATAACTCCATCGAGTTACTAATCCATTTAGTTAAATTAAATCCACCAGTCTTAAAGAAGTCGATGAGTTCGCGTGAGACTGAAATTCCCTCATCTACCGTAGGGACCGAAGTGGTCAAATCATCCATGTACAGCTCACGAGCGGCTATGTCCGCAGCGTGCGGGAATTGATTTTGTTCATCAAGTGCCAGCTGTCGCACAGTGCGCATAGCTAAGAAAGGACTACATTTTAATCCAAAGGCAACTCGATTAAATTGAAATTCGCGTATAGGTTGCGAAGGGTCAAAGCGGAATAATATCTTCTGATATTTGCGGTGCTGCGGCTGGAGAAGAATTCTAAGATACATTTGTTTTATGTCGGCCGCCATCGCTACCTCAAACAAGCGGAAATTAAGTAAAAGGACGAAAATATCAGCCTGTAGATTCGGCCCTGCGTGAAGAGTGTCATTGAGTGAAATACCATTATGGCATTTAGCACTAGCGTCGAGCACGACACGTACTTTAGTAGTTGTTTTATCGCGTCTAACGACGGCATGATGCGGTATGTAATATCCCTGGGAGTCCTCACTGTCAGGCGGCACTTCGGACAGATAATCATTATCTATGTAGTCCTGCACAACTTCATTATAGCTAGCTCTCAACTCAGGATCCTGCAGTTTACGTTCCAGCGACAGCAGCCGGCGAACAGCGATGGAGCGAGAGTCACCTAACTCGGACGGATCTCGACAAAAAGGTAAGGCGGTACAGTAGCGACCAGACGAGTCACGTGATACAGTGGAGCGATATATTTCCTCACATTGACTTTCCTCTGGGCTAAGGAACTTCTTAGAAGGCATTTCCTCCATTTCCCAAAACTTAGTTAAAGATTTATCAAGGTGGAGGTTATCAAAGCGGTCACTCATCTCCATGCTATTAGAGCAAGTGAAGAAGGTCGCGGTATTTATTTGTTTAGATGCGGAAGCGGTATTATAATTTTTATTATAGCTAGAAGCGGCAGGTACATCACCCATTAAAATGTATCCGAATACGGTTTCAATAGCGGGTGGAGCGGGAGGAGCGACAACCCTGCCCCCTAGCAGTAGATGCGGAAACAGCTGAGCGCCGAGGATCAGATGGATCTCACCCGGAATGTGCCAAAGTGGATCTGCGAGCGGTAAGTCAACCAAATGTTGCACTATAGAAGTGTCAACATATTCGGAGGGCATGCGGTCAGTTATTTTATTGACAACCAAAGCGGTAATATTATATGAGTATTTTTTATTTTTCGCGGTAACGAGTAGCGAAACGTACCCGTGAACCGTTTGGGAAGCGGATCCGACACCCTTTATGAATGAATTCGCAAGCGGAATGGGCTTTAGACCGAGCTGATCACAGCAAGCGGACGTAATTAGATTGTTTTGAGAGGCGTTGTCGATCAAACATCGGACAGAAGCATTCTGTTTGTCATGATTTAAAACATTAACTTCAGCGGTTGAAAGTAATATAGTCGTATGCGGTGTAGACGGAATAAACGATTGGCCAGAGTCAGAGCGAGCGTGAGCACAAAGCGACACGTTAGGCAACGCGCTCTCCTGTGGGTGCGAGCGAGACGACATTACGTCTCCGCTAGTGGCATCGTTGTTCTGAGCGGGCGGCGGCGGCGGCGGCGGCGGCGCGTGAGGCGCGGAAGCGGAAGAGGTTATTTTGCTGGTACCTCCAAGGTGCAACAAAGTATGGTGAGCCTTGTTACAGGACTTGCATGTATATGTGGAGTTACACTGAGAAGCGGTATGAGATAAACTGAGACAGTTCACACAAGCACGTTTAGATTTTATGAAATCAAAACGGCCTTTGGCGGGAAGAGATTTAAAGGCGGTACATTTATATAACTGATGATGATCAGATTTATGACACATCAAACAGGGACCAACACCGTTACTGTCACTCGTTAGAAACGTTTGTGATTGGTAGGTATTGCGCGGGCGATTCGGTTTTGTATTATTATTATTAGGGTTGTTCTCCACTGACGTGGGAGCGCGGTTCGACGGAGCAGCAGCGGTCCGCTCTAATATTTTAACTTGGCTTTTCATGAAGTCAACGAACTCCTTATAGGAAGGAATTTCCTTGTCTCTGATAAATGTTTCAAAGGCGTGCGCGGTGGCTGAATCAATTTTACGTATGGCCATAGACATCAAAATAAAATCCTTTAAGTCCTTGAATTTTAATAATTCTAAAGCCGAAACCGCGGAATCGAATGTTTCTATAAACGTATTTAATGACGTAGAATTATTCGACGCGGGTTTGATATTCAAAAGAATAGATGCGTAATGACTTCCAAGAGCTCTTTTATCTTGGTACTTTTGAACTAGACTTTCCCAGATGGAAGTATAATTCTCACCTGACGGAATAATACCAGCGATTATTTTCAATGCGGGACCGGACAATTTACCGGTTAAATATTGAATTCTCTGAGCGTCACTTAAAGCTTGGTTCAAGTGTATATTCGCCTTAAACGATTCGTAAAACACAGGCCAACTATCAATCTTTCCATCAAACGCAGGAAGGTTAATTGGCGGGAGTTTGAACGGTGAAGACGAACCTTTGGTCTCGTTTGAGTGATGCGGTTTGTTTTTTGATAATATGCGAGAACGTACTCTCTGTATCCTGGCGTAAATATCTTCGAAAGCGTTAAGCGCGCTATAGTTAGGTACAAAGTTCGGATTTCCCTGAAAACCTAACTCATTTATCGAATCCAGATTCGAACTAAAGTCCGAGCGAATGGCTTGCAGCGTCTCACTCTCAGCCATAAAAGTCTCAGTGGAACGCAATTCTACCTCCGTAATATTTATTTTCTGAGCGACGTCATTTAGACTAGTCAAACGAGAGAAGATCGCGTTATTTTTTGCTTGTAATACAGTTATTTTGACAGCGGCCATAGTTGATAAACAACGAATGGAATTCAGACAAGCGAAAACGTGTAACGTACGTAAATACTAATATGCGGTATCGCGTACCTGTGGGTAAATAAGTACAACACAAGGTAGAATTCGAGCGGCTAACTAATTGTGAGTTGCCTATATCGGTAGGATAGTACGACAAGCGGGTTGCGTTATGAGTATGAGTACCTAGATAGGTGGGTATGTAAATAAATAAATACTAACAGCGCAGGTAGGTACCTATGGCTGCGGTGGCGGCGGTTATGAGCGGGAGAACGATTAGCGTCCAATATGGCGGATGAATTACGTGTAAAACTATCGGAGTTTTGACACAAAATTACAATGAAATAACTGATCCGGCTCGGAGGACCAAAAATGTTCAATATTTGGGTTGGTTCATTAGTTATTTTTATTAATTTTAAGTGGACTGTATCGCGGGGCGGTATATAATCCTATTAGAAGGGGTTGAAATATTATCGCGGTTGAATCGGAGATGCACTCGTATTGATAGGGGAAACGGTCCTGCCTGAGGAATTAGAAGACAGAGAGACAGAACAGATTGGGAAGGGACTCACCAGCGGTCAGCAATCAGCAATCCGGATATAGCGGCTTCCTTCACCTGCTTCGATGCAGAGGGAATTTGTATGCTTCGAGACGAGACGCCCAGGTCCCAAATCCTTTGCACAAATATAGCTGGCCAGCTCCCACAGATGCACTATCACTTTGGCAATCGTTAGATTCACAGTAAAGCGGATAATTAATTTATTAGCGGTAGACGACACGGAAGCAAAGTGTTCAGACGTCCTTTTTTTTTTTTTTTTTTTTTTTTTTTTTTTTTTTTTTTTTTTTTTTTTTTTTTTTTTGGTAGTTCCAGTTTTTGACACCGCAGGCGCCACTCGAGTCTTCTATCTCGTTCGGCGCGTTGTGCGATGAGTGAGTAGGAAGGAGAGGTGGATATAGGAAGGATTCGAGTGCATATCCGTAATTTAAATTTAAATTAGGTATTGGCGTAAACAGTGCCCAAACCAAAATCGGGCAGATCGATGAAAACCAAACGTTTGTCGATATTCCCAGTAAATGCTTCGACACACAAAATAGTTCAAATTTTACCAATAAATCTATTTCATTAGAGGATGATTTTTTTATTGCTACACGTTTACTAGATGACTATCTGTATACTTTTAAAAAATATATCCATAAATATTTTTTTAATGTCATAAACCAAATAAAGAAAAGTAGGATGACCATCACACGGGAGTCAGTGGTCTACTATTGGGTATCCGAGTATGATATTTTATAGACTTTTATAATCCTCATTATTAAAAGTTGTTTTTATTGCTTTTTCTAAGTTCCAACCTAACCTACAACATAACTGAAATTTAGCCACAATAACCTACTCTAGCCAAGTTTGGCTTTTCATTACTTGCTCCGCTGGTTGCACATACACGTTCTAAACTAACCCAACCTACCGAGCCAAATCTATTGTCACCCTACTTTTCGATATGCCGAGTTATAAGCTGGCAGATCGTCGAACGTTGTTCTTGAAACGATGTGGCGGGTTTAACATGGCAGATCAAGAAATGCAACCATAGCATGATATGACGAGGTACATCATGATGTGCCGAATTCGACGATCGACCGACGACAAACACAAGTCCGTTTTTTACATTTCAAGTGTGTGGAAAAACGTCGTGAAAAAAAGAATCATACACACTCGGCTACCTTACCACATAAAACAGCCTAGTTTGTGATGACCAATTTAGCACTCAAGAGTTATACATACTATTGTTGCACAAAACAATTATTATAATATACTATTGTAGCACAAAAAACAATATGTACATACATCACAGACTGGAAAACGGACAGAGACGAGTTTTTCTCTAACAAGAGATTTCTTCCAGCAAATCTAGAATCCATAGATGCTAAGCAGTGGACGTTTGTTTAATCTTGTACCTACTTATTTCTTCTTTATATTTTCTCATTTTCATTCTCACATCCCGTTGCAGGGACCTCTCGTTCAAGAAGGGTGAGACGATACTCCTACAGAAGCGGTTGGACCCCTTTTGGTATCACGGCGAGGTCGGCGGCCGCAGTGGCGTCTTCCCCATCACTTATGTTCAGGTAATATGTTATCTTCACTCATTCTTAGCTAGCCCCACAATGGGATTCGCAGTGTAGGCGGCTAAATGTGGATTTGACATCACAGACGGATGGTTTTGATACGAGGGTCATGCCAAAATAAATTAGATACTCCATGCTCATTTGATTGATACTGGCCAGTTATACACCACCGTGAAGGCTGATTAATATATAATAATAATAATAATACCTTGGATACTATTTACACACATTGATCTAGCCCCAAACTAGGATTCCCTGTATCTTGGGTACTAGACGATACACATACTTATATCGATAAATATTATACTTAGATAGATAGATAAACAACCATGACTAGGGTTCAAACATCCGTTCTCGTCAAACAAATATTTGCACCCACGGGGACTCGAACCCGGGACCCTTGGCTTCGTAGGCAGGGTCACTGACGCCTCGGCAATTCGGTCGGATTAAATAGCTATAAATAAAAAAATGGAATACTCCGGAATTCTGCGTAATATTTATAAACAAAGCACACAGAAACAAATGGTTGCGTAATTTTTCTGCAAGACAGGGCACATTGCGACAGTTGCACTAGAGGATCAAAGAGCTGTCAACTCAGAATGATATGAGACAGTTTGTGCTCCACAAGTGTTGTCAGCTTGGTGTGACAAGCGGCTAAAATCAGGAACCCAACACCTGCTCTGGCACCATGACAACGCCGCCCCCCACACTTCCAAATTAGTTCGTAAAATGTCACTCTACTCTCTCACCCGATATATTCTCCTTACCTGGTACCCTGTGATTTTTACCTGTTTCCGAAAATCAAAGAAAAATTATGAGGAAATCGATTTGAGACAAAAGAAGATGGTTGCCCTGGCTGCCTATAATTATAAAATTTCTGAGGTACCCAAAGAAGAGTTGTCATTGACATTTTCCAAGTAGTTTAGCTGGATGGAAAAGGGTATACGTGCTCAATAGATAGCAATATTAAAGAATAAACTTTGTAGTTTTGAATATCTAATCTCTTTTGGGATGACCCTCGAATTAAAACTTTGGTGCAATAAATATAAATGCCTGCAGACGTTTTAGGCCATCGATTTCATCCTTTTTGGGTTTTGTTAGTTCTACTGAATGAATATACTAGATATAGTTAGAGTAAGTGAAATCACATCATGCCATATAATTTTTGGGATAAAATCTAATATAACTATGATTTAATCTCATAAACATATATATAAACAATATACTAACGCTAAGTGTAATCAATCAATGGTGTTAATATTGTTATTTCAGATCGTAGTGCCACTCCCAGTTCCGACGGCGCTCTGCAAAGCTCTGTACGACTTCCGAATGTCCGCGCCCGACGAGGAAGGGTGTCTGGCCTTCGATAAAGGTACATATACTCACGGTTGTATTGCAGATAAGTGGTAACCAGTCCCACAGCCACACCAAAATATGAGACGAAAAGAAGAAACACTCGTGGATAGTTGCTAGTTTGTCGTCTGACAGTCCTCTAAACGCTTGAGTCTATGATCTGATATTTTATTCGACGGACTTGTTTCAATAGAGTTTGGGTGAATGTCGATATTATTGTCGATAATAACTCGTATCCGGTAAAGGCCCTCGGTGGAGACATTTATGAGCTACGTGTATTTTACTTTTATATAGGTATATATTAATTGGCGATGCAACGATACCGATGCCGATAACCGTAAACCACAGGTTATCGTTATACTCGTATTTGCCGATGATCGGTATCGTAAAAATTATTGCTATGAGTAACTATTCGTGAAATTTTATTTTTGTGTGAAATGGACCGCGAGACAGTGTCAACGTTTACGCTGACAACACTAACGTCAGCCATCTTGCATCTTTATGACGTTTGCTATTGACATTGACATTTGAAGCTGTCAATTCGACAGAAGAAAGTTTGGCGCGTGGCCAAAATCGGAACTAACGCTGCCATCTTGTAAAGCGTGTTAGAGAGAGGGAGAGACGTGATGCTATATAGTCCATTTGTCCCTAGATGGCAAACCTCATTAACAAACCATAAAATTTGACATTTGTAGTGAAGGGAATAAGTGAATGAACTGCCGGAAGTGAATGTTGAATGAACGAAATTTATTCAGGAATTTTATTATATGAAATATCATGATTGAGTTTACAATTGATTTTATTGATTTCACAAGCTGTTTTATAATAGTAATCCGATATATTGTTTAAAAAAAGCTACTTCTATTGAATTTCTATTATTAAACATGAAATGAAATAAAACCAACTTCGGGTTTGCTTAAATATATATTTATTATCATAAAATATATTTATTGTCAAACAGTTACTGTTTCAGTTAGATCTTATGTCTGTTTAATTTAGTTTGTTGCCGATAGATGGTGTTAGTAGCAGTAGTCTACATCGCGGTATGGTTTGACTTTTGAAGTAACATATCAAGCACTATCACGATTTTAGTAGTTTGAGTTTTTCTTGTAATACAAAGTTAAGTTATTAAGTGTAAATAAAGTGTTATAGTGAAAAGTGTGCAAGTAGTTTAATTTATTACAAAGAGTATAGTAATACATAAGGAAAAAAGAGTGCCCTCTTACATGAAAAAAGTGCAACCACTTTTGAATGCTAGCGACATCTGTATATTTGCCCCGTAAACTCTGTGTATATACCTATACGTATAGGTGCGTATATTACACTGTATATGTATCATATATGTATAGATAGGGTATAGTATTTGGATTCATGAATGTAACAAGCTTGAATTACTAATCAAAACTTTCTTTGCAAACAAACTAATATCTTTGCTTAAACAAAAAGTTAAGATTAGTAATGTTTAGTTGTATTTTATGTAGCTTTTACAAATAGGTTAAAAAACTGCACACATGTTACATTCATGAACCTGTAACGCAGGTTGATGATGTGGTATTAATTAAAATTCAAATTCAAATTAATTATTTTATTCACATGCTTTACAGATGATTAACATACAACATTTCAAAAACACTTGGTTATAGATTATTATTTACAGTGTCAAATGCAACACTCTTGTTGAGTTTTGTTGCATTTGATAGTCGTGCTCTAAAACTCAACCCTGGCTTGCGCAGTCGGATAACTTCTCTCTTCAATTGCGTTACTTGCCGCTGTGTGACTTTTATTTTGTTCAGCAGCAATGTCGGCATCTTGGTTTTCACACCTGTAAGAAAGTATCATAAATATTTATTCACCTTCTACAAAAATATTGTAAATTTTACATCTCATGAAAATAGTTCAAAGTTAACAGAATCATATAAAGTTGAAACTTTTTACTTTATTGCAGATGGTAACTATAATAATGACGGGTTTATGTTTTTGGACACTATAATTTAGTAATCTAATTATTTAATTACAATTTTATTGTACAAAAAATGGGGGACAGAGGCAATGGGAACAATGTGTTCAACACTCTTGTTCAACCGGGTCCAAACGGCGGACCGTAGGTGGTTCCTCCACCTCCCAAAACTTCTGTATCACCTCCGAGAGTACAGAACCGAATAAGGGGCTACGAGTCGCTAGGCGTGGGGCAGCCGGCATGACCGGACCCATTACCGCATGGCCCAGTCTGATGTTGACCGAAACCAGACCAGTCGCCTGCAACACGTGGACACCTGGCACTAACAGGTATCCCAAGGCATCGACACCCAATAAAATGTCTACTGGGCCCGGAATATCGAACTCCGGGTCAGCCAGTGACAACCCAGCGACCAACTGTCGCACCGAGGGCGACAACCGTACGTGAGGGTGTGAGCCCATCACATTAGGCATGACTAATGCCGTGACCGTCAGATTCACCGATGAATCCACCCGTGACGAGAGAGTAATCCGACATACTCCCTTAACGGAACCGACTTCCGTGTTCCCAATTCCCCGAATGGAATGTGGGTACTCCCTTACCGAAATGCCCAACCGTCTTACAAGGTTGCACGAGACTAAGCACCCCTGGGCCCCCGAGTCCAATAGTGCTCGTGCTACACAAGATTTGCCGTCCGAACTCCACGCTATCACCGAGGCGGTGGGGAGCATGACCGTCTGTGGAGTGGCGGCACCTTGTAAGTGGGCGGCGTGTCCCTAGCGGGAACCCCCGCGGGATCCGAACCCGCTCAGACCTCCGTCGGCCTGGTAACTCGGCTGCTGATATGCCACCGGTGGCATATCAGACCGCATGTACATTAGGGGGTCCCAACCCGCATAATAGGCCCCTCGCTGTCCCGGTACCCGACCATACCGGACTGTGAACGGTGTGCCCGGTGGCCACCGTGGATGGAGGGGTGAGAGCGGATCCAACCTGGGGCGCTCTAGGAATGGGGGCGACATCCGACTGTTCGCCTCCCTGTTCGCCTCCCAGAGCGACGGGCAGGGTGGCGCAGAAGGTGGTGGGCTCCCAGCCTTCGCGCCACTCATAGGTGCCATCTGACACCCGCCCGTAACACGCGGTGAGCCAGCGGCCCGAAGTCCTCGCTGACCCTGGACAGCGGCGACCGAACCCCGGCTGTCCCGCCTGTTACCCCCGCGCTGCCCCCTTCCCCTCGGGGGGGGTCCCGTCCGCGGGTACCCCAGTCACCCCGTTGGTGACTCCCGTTGCCCGGAGGGGGACTGGGTCCGGCCCTGGTTGGGCCCTGTGACCGACCAACCTGAGTCCGGCCCTGGTGACCGTCCGATGGGCCTGACCGGTTCAGGCACAACACGACGTGGTGCCTGCCACCGCAGCCCTCACAGGGGGACGCCCGTGAGCACTCACTCAGCGGGTGCGGCCCCAAACAACCGAAACACAATCGGTGGCGGAAGACCACCTTCCTGCGGGCAGCCACACCGAGCGCCTTAAAGTTGGCGCAACTGGTCACCTCATGAACGGCACTGTCGCAGTGTACACAGCCGTCACCCGACGGCGCGGCACTCGAAACGCCAAATTGTTTTGACCGACCACCCCCCCGTGGGGGTGGGGGGCACGGCCCCTCCCGCATCCGCGCGGGTTGGCGCTGCACACTGGCCTCCGAATCCATGGTGTCGCATCGCCTGCATTCATCCTCCAAAAACTCCGTTAATTGGACGAGCGTGGGCAGTTCCGAGCTACTGCCCCCATACAGCTGTTCAAACCGACTTTGAACAGCTGCAGGCAACCGTGACAAAACCATATATAACACAATATATGACCATTGGTCTACCGGCAGACCAAGGTTCTGAAGGGCCTTAGTGGCCACCAGCACAGGGTTGAGCACCTGTACCCGGATGTCAACATCCCGGGTTACTCTTGGGATGCTGAACAGCTTCCCCAGCTGCGCATCAACCAACCGCCTTTTGTGTTGGTAGCGGTCAAACAATATGACCCGGGCAATCTCATAATTGCCCGCCGTAACCGTTAGGTGACCGACCAACTCCTTCGGTTCACCCCGCAGTGCCATCAATAGCTGGGCCAACTTGTAGGCGCTGTCCAGGTCGTCCCGACCGTGGACCAGGCTATCGAACAAATTGATGAATGCCGGCCACTCATCAATTGCCCCACCGAAGGCCGGAATCTCCAGGTGTGGAAGCCGTCCAACCACACCCTTAGGGGGGGGGTCTCCGCTACCCTCCCCGCGGTCATCCCGACGCGACCGCTTAATTTTTTCGGCGCGACGCTCGATGTCGCCTAAGCACTCCATCGCTTGGTCAGCATCCGCGCAGAGCTGCCTCACTGCAGCCACCGAGGCCTCATCCGTAAGCCCGAGGGCTTCAGCCTCGGCAGCCAGCCGACACACCTTCCCGACGCGTGTCATTGCGTCCTCCACACGCTTGAGCAGGACATCGTCCATGTCGGGTCGCTCCACATACTTGTGAGTATGGGCGAGCCATCTCATCTCCTCACGGACACCATATCGCAGTACCGTCAAGGGCGAAGGTGCCATGGTTACCGATTTAATTGTTCCTGGTCCTATGCTTCACTGCCGAACTAAGCACAGCCAGATACCAGCACTTTCCCGTCAGCGCTGGGCACAGAAATTAAAACTAAGTTGTAAAACCCAAGGCAACCACTAAACAATTAAATCATAAACAATATTTAATATGGTCGCCCTGTGGACATACACCTTATAATATACACTCTAAATCAATTAGAGAATGCCACCATGTGGTACAATACAAATAACACACAAAAGGTTATTATAAAAAAAAACTATTTTTCTAGTAGTGGCCCCTCCGATAGGAACCACACTTCCTTTGAGGTCAGCAAAATCAGCTTAATACCCCTTAAATAGCCCGACCCTGCTGTGTAAACCGAAATAACACTGTAGGACTACAGAACCCGACGTTCTACCGTAAGTAATACAATCTAGGCTTCGCAGAATGACCGTTCAATCCTTTATGCGCTGGTAACAGTAGTTTCCGACTACAAATTTATAACAACTGTTAACTAAATTGGCACTTATACTTTCACTTACCGAAAATGAACTTTAATCGTGGTATACCGACCACAGACTCATTGCCGACTTGAGCCAATCTGGGATATTCTTTTCTCCCAACTACAATGTGACAAAGGCAACCCTACCGTGAATCGATGATTTCCCACTAGGAAACCGCGCTTCTGCTACCAAAATGTTTAATTTCCCACGCCTACCGAACGGCGTGGAATCCTGAGGGGGATATGCCTTTGCCACGTGAGAGAAAAGAAGTGATGAAATTGGTTACTGACCTTGTCTCCGTAGGCAGGAAATCGAAAGCTCGATTCGAGACGGGAACACGGGAAAAGGGCACAGTTTGGGATAGGATATGGAGTCGAATCACTATCGTTGCTGCCCGACGCTGTTCGCCGGCGTGCTGCTGCCGACACGTGGAGTCGCCGCTACCGATACGACGAGTTGGAGACCGTACAACTTCAACCTTCACCACGAATCACTTGACCGCTGACGCGAATCTAATTACAATCAATAGCCCGACGCTATGAGGTAGATTTACACTCTGACCAGGCCCGATGCCTGTATGATAATTGGTACACCGAAATACCATCAATTTCACGGGGCCCGAGCCGCCATGTTATTCTCCCGACGAGACCAGAACCAAGAGAAAAATTAACCTCCAATTTTACATCTCGTTTCGGTACGAGTGACAGCTGCTAGTGCCGTTTTCGCTAGTGATGTCTCGATTACTCGCGATCGATTCGCGCAACAAAAAACCGGTGCGTTTCCGACGCATAAATATTAAACAATATAAACATCCAAGACCTGGGGATTTTTTATCCCCAGCCGTGGGTCGAACCCGGGACCTCTCGCATGGTAGGCAGAGCCACAACCCCAGCGCCACAGAGGTCGTCAAAGTAATAATCGAATCAAAAGATGTTTTACCCCCGCCCGACGAAAAAGAGGGGTGGTGTATGTTTGAATCGTCTGTACGTCTGTGTCTGTCTGTGGTACTCTAGCGCTCCAACGGGCGGACGGATTTGAATGCGGTTTTTTGTAAATTAGGTTTAAAGAACTTTATTCTCATAAGAAATTACATTTCACTTAAAATGAGATATGCTTAAAAATACATAGGTAGATTATTTTACGGTACTCGTTGCAATATGTAGCTTTAACTTATTTTTGAAAGTGTTAATACATTCGCAAATCTTTACATCGTTTGGTAAGTTATTGAACATCTGTACTCCCTCAAATACTATTGTCTTTTTCCCATAATTAGTCCTAGGTTTAGTTAGTTTAAGTTTGATTTTGTTACGAAGATTTCTGTTATCTGATAGGTGTAGTTCAATGTTAGATTTTATGGCATTTGTAGTAATTTTCCTTATTAAAATACATGTGTTATATTTATATAGTTGGTTAATGTTAAATAGTTTAGTTTTCTCGTACAGTTGTTTTGTTGGCGTGTCAAAGGGGTAGTGTAGTAAAACCTTGACAATTTTGTTTTGGGTTCTCTGTAGCTGGTTAAGGTTGGATGGAGCCGCTGATCCCCAGATTTCAATTAAATATTCGAGATGCGATTTGGCTAAGGGATTGTATATAAGGGGTCTTATTCTACTTGGTATACAATGTGCTACCCTTCGAAGTGCTCCTAGTGTGGATATCAGTTTAGATCTGACATACTCAATGTGTGGTCTCCACGTTAATTTATCATCGATAATTAAACCTAAGTATTTTTCTTGGTGTGACCTTTTAATATATTCATTATTTATTTTAAGTGGCTCAAATTCAGGGATTACTTTATTTTTAGCGGCTAGGATCATATATGAAGTTTTTGATGCATTTATCGTTAACAGATTACTCAGTAACCACTGATTGAGTACTTCTAAATCTCTTTGCGCATCGTGGATTAGTTCATTGATAGAGTTGCCGAAGTAAAACAAGCAAGTGTCATCAGCATATAGCGTAATATTTCCAGTTAGTCCTATCGTATTTATGTTGTTTACATAGATAGAGAACAGTAACGGTCCGATTATGGAACCCTGGGGTATATGGGGTATGAGATATTTTGGAATGAACTTGTGAAATTCTCGATCTTAACAGCTTGACATCTATTGTGTAGATAGGATTTGAACGTGTTCAGAGCCGAGTCTCTGACGCCGAGGTCGTGTAATTTTAGGAGTAGCTTTTGGTGACTTACTGTGTCGAATGCTTTTTTTAGATCTATGAATATGCCATATGTTTTTTTTGTCAATATTTGTTTTAATTTTAGTAATCAGGTCTATAGCGTGGTAGATTTCCTTACGATGGTTCTTAGCCATAGTTAATTCAATTCGGTTCAGTGGTTCGAACGTTATCAGCTTAACAAGGAAACAAGTCAGCCAAATTTGAGACTTAAGGTCCATTATTTGTACCGGGTACTTACATTTTTTAGTTATTACTGTAGATTTTTACAAATGTGCTTAGTTAGTCATTATTTATTGCTTCTTCTCACAGAGCTTTATATCGTAATGCCCTGTTTACCTGTCTTACATTTTTTCATCGAACCAGACAATAGATGTTGAAGTGGTTTGTTTATCGTTACGCAACAACAATGCTGCCTCGATTGACATGTGTTTTTTTCTTCGAATCTCGATGAGTAATCTATTTGAATAGCTTACATTATTATCCACACCATCATTAACCGTACACCGTAAGTGTCATTTGATTGTGTTCTGTTATGATTGAATGTTAATTACCGTGACAATTATACCTTGTCTGGCAGAATACTCGGGTCTGATGAAACAATAAAGCCCTTAATTAGCATCATTCTAACATCCCTCTCATATCCCGATTACCACGTGACATTGAACTCCTAAGAAATTCACCATTCAGATAAATAGCCTAAATGCTGTTGCCTCGGTTGCATACAAGCCTAATACCCAGCCATATACGCACGGATGTACCCGGCAGATCTGCCCGCCAGTCGTGCTTGGCGGAGAAAACTGCCAATGTATGGCAGGAAACGGGCACGGATATGCCTGGGGGCAGATCTGTGGTGCATCCTATGCGAAGCCACGGATCAGATCCGAGATACGTTCGACGGGTACCTGTCAGGTACATCCGTGCGGTCTCCTGTCTCGGTCTCCTGTTGTGGTCTCGGCGCGAACTTTATAGAGAAGTCATGCTGAAGAAGAAGATTTGATCACATTCCTATTCCATTTCCAGGCGGGTTTACAAGCGTCGCCGCAGCAAGCCGGGCAGCTGGCATGCCCACGCGCCGACAGCAAGCCGCTGCCGCCGCACGCGCGCGCGATCCACGACTACATCTCAAAGGAAGTGGGGTGAGTTGACTACTATGTGCGTTACGGAACTTATGGCTGTTCCTGATATTCAATCTGTCCATGGTTTTCCCCTTCTGATGTTTGATGAACGAAAAAAAGGCATATCACTGGAGGCGAAGTGAGATAGATATCCATCGATCTAGCTAGACTAGACTAGTTAAACATGCGATTAAAAATTGGGAACGGTCGTAAGTCATCCATCATCATATCAGCTTACCAATTGTTCTGTTCAGGCTCCCTGCTAGCAAGCGTCGCCGCCTCACATTTCCTGGGCAAAACTGAGGCGTTATTTGTGCTCCGGTGTGTGCCGGTGCCCTTGTCTTGTTACCTCCGGGTCCCTGTCTCCTTACGGAGGTTGGTCCCTGGGAGGGACAGGGTTATGGGGCGGCTTGGGGGTAGGGTTGAGCCATTTGGTTCCCCGAAAGGGGGACCGGTTGGTCCTGCATCTTCACCGGGTGGAGCTGAGCCATTTGGTTCCCCGTATGGTGGACCGGTTGGTCCAGCGTCTCCACCGGGTGGGGCTGAGCCATTTGGTTTCCCGAAGGGGGGACCGGTTGGTTCGGTGTGCCAACGCCACTATTTTGCGTCATTTATTGGCGTACGGTAGCAGCTAGGTTTAGCTCCTTTGCCATACGCTCCTTATGATATATTTTTTCCTAGAAGGCTCCGCTGCTGCATTGTGTCTCGTGGTGGCTCTCGTTTATCCTCCGAGTAGAGCGCGTGGCCCCCAGAAACGACCCATCGCGAACCTGCGGGAGAAGGCTTAGAGAGGGATTGCCCGGATGTTGATCCAGAACCCTCCTGGGGTATATGAGTCCTTGCCTACCCCCATATTTGCCCCAACTCCTCAGCAGTGCGTTAACCGCCAGCAAAAGTTGCTGGCGGTTAAGCGGTGTCCGCTCGCATGACCGGATACGGTACTGGTGCGCACGTACCATACACATTACTTCCCTCGCCAAACGTTGACTCATCAAGAGGCCAGATGGGCTGTCTTATCTACGCATTTAATTTAGCGTGTCCGCGCCGAGGAACATTGTTACGCCGACCGTCCGCGGCTACCTGCTCATAGAACAGGCAGCTGACCCTCCGATTGGGGGGGGGGGGGGCATTCGCTATCCGCAACCTGCGACGCGCTTGATCCCCTGGGGAAATATAATAATAATAATTTATTCAGTAAAGGGCGGACCCTGTGGTATTGGATGAGTGGTTGCACTTCTCATCAGTAAATCACATATATAGTTTTTGGAAAAATATTACAGACTACAGTATAGACTCAAGCAGATACTTCAGTCATTGATAAAAAAAGGATTCAGGTTAAAAAATAAATAAATAGAGAATATAAAAATTAAAACTAAAGCATAAATTGCATGTGATGCATATGATGTTTGTGTTTGTAGGATTGAGTGTGTTGAGTAGTTAATGAATGTGTATGTTTTTATTATTATATTTCGTTTTTATTTTCTTTGAATTGTAATTATTATTAAAGTATTAGGATTAAACTGTTATAATGTTTTCAGTTTCATCATATGTTAACGATATCACCCATTTGTATTATTTTCATAGATCGTCTTAGTGTAAATTTCACTGTATTTGCTGATTTTATTGTAAAGATAAGGTCCAAGGAACTTAAAAAATCTTTGCATATAATTTGTATGCACTTTATCCTTTCGCCGTTTTGAATTTACTGCCGTCATACTACATATGTATGTATGTATGTAACCGTTTATTCATTTTAATAATACATATTTTCTCTTAAAATACTTTTCTGCCAAACTGCACTGCAGTTTATTGGCAGACTAGACTGCTCTCTTAACATATATACTTGCTCTCTTAACATAATACCTTATAATTTTCGAGAAAAAGTACAACTGCCAATGCCTTTATTTAGTGCGGCGCTTGGTAAAAACAAAACCAAAGCGCTATTTACGATACATATTCGTTTACGTTTGATCGCTATGTATATGTTGGCGGCTGATTGTAGAATTGGGCACATCATGATGTGCCGAGCCATATTAAGATATGGCGGCTGTATCAGCTTAGGGTTGACGTGGATGGCGAGGAATAACGGACGACAGATATTGAAATTAACTTGAAGTTTTAATGGATACTGTGATATAAATGAAATGAATAGTGTTAACTGCCAGCGTCGTGGATCCAGAGTGGGGCGTGAGCCGGCGCGCCTCCGTTTTGTAGCCGTCGCCCCCGCGCCCCGCATCCTTGCGTTAACAATCTGCCGCCCTTGGGACCGTGGATGGTTCCAATGAAGGAAGAGAGCATAGCCTGTTGAAGGCCCGCCGTATCGTCCCCGCAGTGGTGAGGACGTCTGCAACGCGAGTGATTCCGTCTGAGCCTGGGTTGACTGTGGTCACCCGCCCGAGCAGCCATCTGTTGGCAGGTAGCCTGTCGTCTTTGACAAGCACCATCTCGCCTGGTCGTGGTTGTCCGCCATCAGTGCGCCATTTGCTCCGCTTCTGCATTTCTGAAATATATTCTTTGTAAAAGCGGTTCCAGAAGTGTGACCGCAAGCGCTGAACCCTTTCGTATCGTTTCAGGCTAGTAATCGGACAGTCTTCGTTGACCTGGGTGGTAGGCAACGTCGTTAGTGGTCGGCCAATCAAAAAATGCGCAGGTGTAAGCGAAATTAGGTCGGATGGATCAGAAGAGAGGGGTGTGAGAGGCCTTGAGTTCAGTATTGCCTCTATCTGTGTCAAAACTGTATACATCTCTTCATAATCTAAACTAGCCATTGATAATACGCGTCGCAAATGATGCTTCACTGACCTGACTGCACCTTCGGCCAATCCGTTAAAGTGTGGACTGTACGCTGGAGAAAATTTAAAATCGATTCCACTCTCAGCAGAGTATGCTACTATATTGTCACAATTATTTTTTAGGAATTTTGATAATTCATTATAGGCACCGACAAAATTGGTACCGTTATCAGAGTGTATTGAGGCTGGCCTACCTCTGCGGGCTATAAATCTATCTAAAGCTGCTAGGAAACCTTGTGTAGTCATTTCGGTGACGAGTTCTATATGTATTGCACGTACTGCCATGCAAACAAATATACATAAATATGTCTTTTTCATCCTACAGCCTCTACCCTTTCTGTCTGCTATCAGGATTGGACCTGCATAGTCCACCGCAGTGTTGGAGAATGGATGGTCTGCATGCAATCGCTGTTCAGGAAGATTACCCATTTTTGGTTTATATATTATACCCGAAAATCTGCAACAAGTTAGACAGTTACGGGTTACTTGACGAGCAAGATTACGACCATTCATTATCCAATATTTGTGACGAAGAGTGGCTAATAACAATTGTGGTCCCGCATGCAATAGGATTTTATGATATTGTTCTACAATCAGTTTTGTGACGTAATGTGATGCGTGTAATAAAATTGGATGCTTAGTGTTAAAATCATAATTAGAATTTGATAGCCGGCCTCCTACTCTCATGACACCCGTGTTATCAACAAAGGGGTTCAAACTTAAAAGTTTATCTTTAGGTGGCAACGAACGCTTATTTGATAGGTATGTATATTGCTTACAAAACATGTCCCTTTGTATGAATCTACAAAGTGTTTTTATAGCCGAATCGAGTTCCAGTGTTGTCAATGGACCAATAATTTTATTGTTAGAATTTCGACAATTATTTATAAATCTACTTATATAAGCAGTCACGCGTTGTAATTTCGAAAAATTTGAAAATTTATCTATATAATTATTATGTTCTGGTAACTCATTAGCTGAAAGAAGGCACTGAAACTTAACTTCAGGCAACTCTCTCAAATTCATGTGTTGAGGTTGTGTAGGCATTTGTACAGTAGGGTGGTGGAGGTAATGAGGCCCTCCCCACCACAAAATTGAATTTTTTAATTGGTTCGCATTCAGTCCCCGAGAGCCGATGTCAGCCGGGTTGAGTTCCGTAGGTATATAATTCCACATAATAGGATCAGAGTTCTTTATAATTACATTTATTCGATTATAAACAAATTGTTTCAGATTTTGTTTACTACATGTTTTTATCCAACCTAGCACAATAGTAGAATCACACCAAAAGAATTGTGAATTAATTTCAACACGAAGTGAATTCGTAACTTTGCTCGCCAACTGTGTGGCCAGTAAAGCGCCACAAAGCTCTAGACGAGGAATGGTTAACCTTTGTTTCAGTGGCGCCACTCTGCTTTTTGCTAATAATAAGTGGACTGTAACTTGTCCATTGTTGGACACTGAGCGTAGGTAAATACAAGCAGAATATGCTTTTATAGAGGCGTCACTGAAAGCATGTAACTCTAGTTTTATGCAGAAATCACACAGAACTCGTCGTGGGATTTGAATTGAACTCAAATCAGGTAAGCACATTATAAATTTGTTCCACTGTGATTCTATATCGTCTGGTAACTTATCGTCCCAAGAAACATTTTGATGCCATAATGATTGTAAAATTAGTTTAGCTTGCAACAGACATGGATTAATTAATCCCAGTGGATCAAATATTTGAGCTATTGTGGATAGAATGTTTCTTTTATTTGTGCGATGAATCTGGGTATGTAGGTATGGAGATGAGAATAGCAATGTGTCACCTTTGCATGACCATAGTAATCCCAATGTTTTTGAATAATCATCCTTAGTTAATTTTAGATATTCCTCATTGCTATTTTCATCTATGATTTTATTTAGTGTTGATGGGGAATTTGATCGCCATTTTCGTAAATGAAATTGAGCTCCTTGGAGTTGCTTGATGACTCCTTTACATGTAGATATTAATGTGTTTTCATTGTCATTCCCAGTGATTAAGTCATCGACATAGAAATCATGTAAAATGGTGTCCCTGATAATGTTATCAGTACATTCCTTACCTAACTGGACTAAACACCGAGTTGCAAGATATGGTGCTGACGCTGTCCCGTACGTTACTGTGTTTAATTTATATTTCTTTAATGTATGATTGGGATCCGAACGCCAAAATATTTGTTGTAAATGACGTTGCGATTCATTTACAAGAATTTGTCTGTACATTTTTTCTATGTCTGATGTAACTACAAATTTATGTTGTCTAAATCTAAGAAGAATGCTTATTAAATCATCTTGTACAGTGTTACCGATATGCTGAATATCGTTAAACGATTTTCCAGTGCTTGTTACAGCCGAAGCATCGAATACCGTCCTCAAACTTGTGGTCACACTATCCTCACGTAAAATGCCATGGTGTGGCAAAAAGTAAGACATGTGCTCCTGCGAATTAGTGTTTTCTGTCATGTGACCTAATGCTAGGTACTCATTCATGAAGTCAACGTAACTTTCTTTGAAAGCTGGATTGCGTTTGAACTTACGTTCTAGTGAATAAAATCTAGTAAGTGCTTGTTGAGTTGAATCGCCTAGGCATTGTGGTGATTCCTTTAATGGTATAGTTACATTAAATCGTCCGTCTGTGTGACGGGTGGTTGTTTGGTTGAATGTGATTTCACATTCATTATCAATCACTGGATTAGTTTGCTGACCAGTGGACATTGATTCAAATTCAAAAAAATGATTTATTTGCTTATTAAGGTCAATATCATTCAAAAAATGACACTGAATTTGGTTGTGTGCGTTTGTATGAGTTGAATTAGTCACATAGATGGACCCAGAGACTAACCGCCCTAGTGTTGTCTCAACCAGGGTTGGTTTATTTTTACCTATGGCAATGTAATTATGGAATAATACTTCCCAGAAAAGATCGGCCCCTAGTAACATTTGCACTTCCGACGGTAAGTAGAATGTAGGATCAGCAAGTTGAATGTGTGATGGAATGTTGAAAGTGTCACAGTTGATTCTTGTTGTGGGAATTAACTGCGTGATCTGTGGGACTATGAAACAGTTAATATCTGTTTCATAGCTACTAATACGTGAGGATATTGTGACGTCACATCTTTTAGTGATACTTGACGTCTGATTGTTTAACACTTGAATGGATATAGAAGTTGAATAACTAGGTATGTTCGATTCCAAATCGATATTCGATCGATGGTTTCGGAACGGCCATTTTGAATTTGACGTTGCTGCCAACCTAGCAGTTTTTTGACAACTGACAGACGAAAAGCCCTCGCAATGTAACGCGTATTGATTAGGGTATTGAATTTAAATCGCAAGCCATCTGGAATGTATTCGGGTTCCCCTCAGGATTGTCTATATAGCTGAGTGTGTTGTGGTTCCCCGAACCAGATAAAGTTTGCATTTACGTGGCCGATTGGTTTTTCCCACGTAACATAACCTGTGTTGGAACACTGTGCTCGTCGAAGCTGGCCTGCCAGTCATACCTGGTTGGCTGAAGAACCTGTCTACCAAGAAGAGCCTAGGGTGCACCCGGGCCTTGCAGAGAGACAGGAAGTTGACGGGACCGAAGCACAGACCAGGTTAGATCGACTCCATAATTACTAGCTCGGTGAATCGCCGACGTTCTCACTTCTTGGCATCTGATCGCTACGCTACCTCGTAGCTGATGGGCCCCTGCGAGGTCATTAGGTGCCGAGAAGCCTGAACATTTTGGTAGCAAGAGCGTGGTTTCCTGAGATTTGCAGCCGTCAAGGGCTCCAGGAACCCACGATTTGGGACTATCAATCTGTAGGTATAGGCGGTTATTAGCTAACTTGGTGTTGTTCCTGTATCCACATAGATTGGTAGTATTGTAAGCTATAAGTCTATTGCTGGTAGTAGACAGACAGATATTACAGTTTTCCCTAAATGACCAGTTGTACTGAGATGTGACTCAGAATAGTAGGTACTCAACTTAGGTACATTGTAGGTGAATTGAAATTTGCATTGAAGTACCAGTTAGTCAATCTATTAGTGGTCTAGTAATGCTAATGAATGTTTGGTTAACATAGGTAGTTACATCTATTGATAGCAGGCTATTGCATTGTTTTCAGTTTATAGCAATTTATAACTTGAACTAATATTGACTATCTGTGTGTGTTATAATGACCAAGGGAAACTAAATTGTATTTAAAAATTTATAACTTGAACTAATATTGACTGTCTGTGTGTGTTATAATGATGAAGGGAAGCTGAATTGTACTTACAGAATTTATATAGATATAAAACTCGGTTCCTATTGTTTAAGGAAATCAACATTGTTTAAGTTGTGGTTTAGGGTTCCCTCGTTTGGGTTATAGACTGGAGGGTCCAATAAAATTGAGTTACTGCAAATTGTGAGTAAGTATCGTTCCGATCATGTCGTTATCTGAAATACAGAAGGGTGTTTCTAAGGAACTCAGATGGTTTTCCTCCGCACACGGTCTGATAGACCGTTTAGATAGGCATGATGTAGTATTGGAGCGGTCTATGGACGTTAAGGAACGTTACAATAGGGTGCTCGAATTGTCCGCGCAGGCGGAATCAGTTGATGGTTGCGCACCTGACAGGCTGTCACGGTTGCTAGGGGATGTCGACCAATGTATGGAGATGGCAGCTGCTATCACGCAGAAGGCTGCGGACATACGTAGACAGCGCGAGTCCAGCCATGGTGGTGACATTGAAGCACCTCTGCCGCTTCAGGGTTCAGGGTCCAGGTTACCGGCCATAACTATGCCTACTTTTGACGGAGTGTCCGGTGAATGGATGAGCTTCATCAATCTGTTCGACAGTTTGGTGCACATGCGATCGGACATTACCAAGTCTGTCAAGATGGCTCAGCTGGTGGCAGCATTGAGGGGTGAGCCTAGGGAGCTGGTCGCTCATTTGACAGTTACGGAGCGCAACTCAGGGGCCAACGTCCCCACGTCCACAGGGCCGTACCCAGGGTGACACGGCATGGGGCCCTGAGAATTCGTTTGCGACTCGGAGCGCAACTCAGGGGCCAATGTCCCCACGTGCACAGGGCGGTACTAGGGTGCAGGGCCGCACTCAGGGTCATCACATGGGGGGCCCTGAGTTTTCGGTTGCGACTCAGCACCCGACTCAGCGGCACATTGGGTGTGTTGAGCAGGCCGTAACGGGCGGGTGGCATGGGACACCTTCGAGCTATGCGGGTGCGGTTCGGACGCCGCCTCAGTTGTCGCCCCGCTCGTCGCCTCGTCCTCGTCGGTCGCATGTGATGTCCCCCCCGCTCATGGAGCGGCCACGGTTGAATTCACGCCCACCCCCCTTCGGGGGGCGTCGTAGGGTGGCAATGGAACCGGCGCGTGGGCCATTTGTACAATGGGACCCTCTGGCGTATAGCTGCCTACCTGATCGGTTACAGGCACAGTGGGGCCCCGGGGGCCCTCGCTAGGAATTTGCGGCCCAACAATTTGTTGCCCCCCAACCGGAGACGGTGGTGTTACCGATCGCCTCTGTGCTTGTTTGGGATTTGGCGGGCAACCCAACATACGTTCGCGCCCTATTAGATTCTGGAGCTCAGGGCTGCATTGTATCGAATGATTTAGCAAAATGGTTGGGCCTCAATATAAATAATGTATCGCTGCCGAGGAAATTGGTCCCTGCTGGGGATTACAGGGCAACCCTTCACGGGTTTTGTGATGCCTCTGAACGAGGGTTTGCGGCAGCGGTTTATTTGCGAACCGTCACCTCCACCGGGGAGGTCGACGTGCGTTTGGTTTTGGCAAAAAGCAAGGTAGCGCCTATTCGGACAAGGATGACGATTCCAAAACTGGAACTGTCCGGGGCTGCTCTTTTGACCAAACTTTTGAATCACACTCTAACAGTGTTGCGTGGGTCAGTGGTTTTGGAGGATACGGTGTACGCGTGGACGGACAGCCAGATTGTTTTGTGCTGGCTGAAGGCTTCGGTCCATAACTTAGAGGTTTTTGTTGCGAACCGTGTCTCCCAGATTGTGTCGTCTGAGGTCCCACTGACCTGGAGACATGTACCAGGAGATTTGAACCCGTCTGATTGTGCATCCAGGGGATGTCGGGCTCCTGAACTCGTTAGACACCATTTGTGGTGGGGACCACCCTGGCTTGCCAGGAGAGAATCGGACTGGCCCCACAGCCATGTAGTAGTATCTTCGGATCATGGCCCCAGAGCGGCCGTGCATGTTACCCAGAAGGCTGAGGACCCTGACGCCGGGTTTCTGTTGGACCGGTATAGCTCATGTGTGTTTGTTTGTTTATCCACCAAGGCGGTACATCTCGAGCTCGTTGCTGATCTCTCGACAGAGGCTTTCATTGCTTGTTTGGATAGGTTTGTTTCTCGAAGGGGACTTCCAACTTTGATCCGCTCTGATAACGGCACTAACTACGTCGGTGCGGAACGATACTTACGAGAGATAGTCAACTTTTTGAATGTAAATAAAGTGGATATTGGAACGGCCCTCTCCCGTCGGGGTATACAGTGGACCTTCAGCCCACCGAGTTGCCCCTACTGGGGTGGGATTTTTGAGGCCGTAGTTAAGTCAGCTAAGACGCACTTGGGGCGTATAGTAGGTCAGACCGCGCTGACATTTGAGGAGCTCGCGACATTGTTTTGTAAGATCGAGGCCGTTCTCAATTCGCGACCGTTGTGTCCGCTCAGCTCGGATCCAAATGACCTGGAGGCTCTGACCCCAGGCCATTTCTTGATAGGACAGCCACTTAACGCGTTGCCCGAGCACCCCTTCGAGGGAGTGAAATTGTATCGGTTGTCAAGGTATCAGATGTTGCAGCAGTTTACTCAGAATTTCTGGAAGCGTTGGTCGCTCGAGTATCTGCATATCTTACAACAGCGCCTTAAGTGGACTGACAAAACCAGCCCCCCTAGTGTTGGTGACCTCGTTTTGGTTAAGGATGCTAACCTACCGCCACTACGTTGGCGCAGGGGGCGCATTGTTAACTTGTTCCCTGGCAAGGACGGGACCCCCCGGTCTGCAGAGGTTCTAGTAGGAGGCTCGGTTCTAAAACGAGCGGTAGCAACGTTGTCTCGGCTGCCCGTAGATTAGGGGACAGGTGGGTGCCTGTCCGGGCGGGTGATTGTTCGATTCCAAATCGATATTCGATCGATGTTTTCGGAACGGCCATTTTGAATTTGACGTTGCTGCCAACCTAGCAGTTTTTTGACAACTGACAGACGAAAAGCCCTCGCAATGTAACGCGTATTGATTAGGGTATTGAATTTAAATCGCAAGCCATCTGGAATGTATTCGGGTTCCCCTCAGGATTGTCTATATAGCTGAGTGTGTTGTGGTTCCCCGAACCAGATAAAGTTCGCATTTACGTGGCCGATTGGTTTTTCCCACGTAACATAACCTGTGTTGGAACACTGTGCTCGTCGAAGCTGGCCTGCCAGTCATACCTGGTTGGCTGAAGAACCTGTCTACCAAGAAGAGCCTAGGGTGCACCCGGGCCTTGCAGAGAGACAGGAAGTTGACGGGACCGAAGCACAGACCAGGTTAGATCGACTCCATAATTACTAGCTCGGTGAATCGCCGACGTTCTCACTTCTTGGCATCTGATCGCTACGCTACCTCGTAGCTGATGGGCCCCTGCGAGGTCATTAGGTGCCGAGAAGCCTGAACAAGGTATTTTTAGCTTCTTCTGCAACCTTTCTGTAATGAAACTAGAAGTGCTTCCGTTGTCTAGTAATACGCGTACCTTATGACACTGACCTTCGTGGTCTAATATGTTAATTATTGCAGTAGACAATATGACTTGGCTTCGGTGCGTAGTCGATAATGTGATATTTGATTGTGATTGTTGTATAGATTCTTTCTGTTGTTGTGTTTGTGCAGCGGGTAATACTACACATTTGTCTGAAGTGCCCGCTACAGATTGTGTTGATTGTTTGCTAATATGTAACATGCTGTTGTGTGACCTTGAACAAATCCTACATGACCCTGATTTACATTTGGTTTTGTCATGTCCCGAGCGTAAGCAATTTTTACATAAGTTTAAATGCTTAACGGTTTCAATGCGTGTTTCAATGGTCATTGATTTGAATTAAATTACATTGGTAAATTGAATGATTACCCTTACATACGGGGCACTTGAAGTGTATGTGTTTGTTTTGAGTGTTTTCATTAGCTACAAATGTTTTTGAACGTACCTGTGTGGTGTCACTGTGCCTGCGCGTCTGCGTATCACGACATTTGTGTCTTGTCTCTTCCATGGTTTCTAGCAAATTGGCTCGATGTTGTAAGAATTTAGTGAAAATTTTCAAACTCGGAATCTCTTCTAAGGAATTTCTGTGTGTTTCCCATGCACGCAATGTTACAGGATCCAATTTGCCAGACATCATGTATATAATTAGAATGTCCCAATGCTCAGTCGGCAGCTTAAGTGTGGATAAAGCCCTTAAATTTTTATTGATTACGTCATTCAAATAATGTAGTGACCTGGAGGATTCCTTTATCATTGGCTCCGTATCAAATAAAGCTTGTATATGATTATCAACTAAAAGCCGATTATTATTGTAGCGATCACAGAGCAAATCCCAAGCCACGTCATAATTGTCTTCTGTGAAATCCAAGGCTTGTATTATTACTGAAGCACTGCCTTTCAATGAAGCACGTAAGTAATGAAATTTGTGTATTTTTTGTATGGTATTGTTTGTGTGTATGAGTGAACTATATGTGTCATGATATTCAAGCCACTCCTGATAGCATCCAGAGAAGGTAGGTAAGTGAATTGTTGGCAGTTTAATGTTTGGCCCACCTGAAGGCATAACACAGTTAGAACCTGCCACCGAAGCGAAGTCGCAGTCAGTCGCCGCAGAGGTGTGCCTGCTCAGTAGCTCCTGCGCGGCCGCGACCGCCCCAAAATAAATGGTATCGAAAGCCTCGCGTTCCTTGTACTCGTCATCTGGAATTTCGATTAAATTTTCGATTTCAGATTGGTTTGTATCAAAATCATTGTACATTTCTTGTATTTTAATGAATCTAGCACTTAACTCATGAAATTGAAGTTGACTTAACTTTCCGCTGTCAGGTAAAAGGCTTAAAAATGAGTTAAACATGGTAAGCTTTGATTTATGAGTGGATCTCGTCTTTTTTAATGATTTTAGGTCCATTATGAGTTAATATGAAAGGCGAATATGAAATTCACCAGAAGGAAGCCAAAATGTTTTAAGAGAAATACACTTAACTTAGTGCGCAAGTGCAGTCAGGCAGAAAAAAGTGTTGCGAAGCTAAGCAGAATAGCAGAAACCCGTTCTGCAAGGTAGGCGTGTCCGCCCGCGCACCAATTGCTGAAACGTATTACAAAAATATGTATCAGTCGTGAGAAATAACACTTGTTACTGCGATTCTATAATACAGTATTACCACAAACAGAAACAAACTGTTAAAGGTAACCTCTAAATATGTAACACTTATGTGGGTAACTATGTGGTAAGTTTATCTACTGTATACCTATGTAGATACAAAGAGATAAATCAAATATGATGAAAGTAGGTAAGAAGTAAAATGTTCACGGTTTATAACTCATTAGGTACTACCTACCTTCAACAAAAAAAAATACGAATAGGCCAAATGTACAATAAGTATGCGGACAGCTATTTATGTTTTTGATAAAAGTACTAAGTACGTTTATAAATCAAAATATTAGATGATTTATAAGGATAGATGTATAAATAATTAAGAATAATTACTCAATTATTATGAGTCAAGTAACTCGGTTTTTACCGTTTGATGTGTTGATACACGTAACTATTCTAGTAAGTTATACGAGTTTAATAGGAATTGAAATAATCATAAATTTGAGACAATCGGGATAACCTAGTAAGGTCAATGAACTAAAGTTATAGGAAAGGTAAATACTGCGCAAATGTAAGGTAATGATTGGCACAACTCACCCGAATATGCACAACAAACCCTTTTCTTGGTATTCTCCTGGATAAATGTGTTATATGTGACGGCGGCAACTGTAATGATTGTATCGTGACTTCTTGACAGTCGACACTCGCAACGGTAACATCAACGTTCCGCCTTGTCCCTCAATTGACCTCTGTAACGCCACGCCAACTGCGACGCAATTTCTTTGTTTTTTGTAGCTCAAAATCCGAGGTGAAGTGACCAACTCTTGTATCAGCTTAGGGTTGACGTGGATGGCGAGGAATAACGGAAGACAGATATTGAAATTAACTTGAAGTTTTAATGGATACTGTGATATAAATGAAATGAATAGTGTTAACTGCCAGCGTCGTGGATCCAGAGTGGGGCGTGAGCCGGCGCGCCTCCGTTTTGTAGCCGTCGCCCCCGCGCCCCGCATCCTTGCGTTAACAGCGGCGTTTCTTTGAATACGCCGTTGTCTATGGGGCACATCAGATGTGCCCAAACCAAAATCGGGCAGATCGATGAAAACCAAACGTTTGTCGATATTCCCAGTAAATGCTTCGACACACAAAATAGTTCAAATTTTACCAATAAATCTATTTCATTAGAGGATGATTTTTTTGTTGCTACACGTTTACTAGATGACTATCTGTATACTTTTAAAAAATATATCCATAAATATTTTTTTAATGTTATAAACCAAATAAAGAAAAGTAGGATGACCATCACACGGGAGTCAGTGGTCTACTATTGGGTATCCGAGTATGATATTTTATAGACTTTTATAATCCTCATTATTAAAAGTTGTTTTTATTGCTTTTTCTAAGTTCCAACCTAACCTACAACATAACTGAAATTTAGCCACAATAACCTACTTTAGCCAAGTTTGGCTTTTCATTACTTGCTCCGCTGGTTGCACATACACGTTCTAACCTAACCCAACCTACCGAGCCAAATCTATTGTCACCCTACTTTTCGATATGCCGAGTTATAAGCTGGCAGATCGTCGAACGTTGTTCTTGAAACGATGTGGCGGGTTTAACATGGCAGATCAAGAAATGCAACCATAGCATGATATGACGAGGTACATCATGATGTGCCGAATTCGACGATCGACCGACGACAAACACAAGTCCGTTTATTTACATTTCAAGTGTGTGGAAAAACGTCGTGAAAAAAAAAGAATCATACACACTCGGCTACCTTACCACATAAAACAGCCTAGTTTGTGATGACCAATTTAGCACTCAAGAGTTATACATACTATTGTTGCACAAAACAATTATTATAATATACTATTGTAGCACAAAAAACAATATGTACATACATCACAGACTGGAAAACGGACAGAGACGAGTTTTTCTCTAACAAGAGATTTCTTCCAGCAAATCTAGAATCCATAGATGCTAAGCAGTGGACGTTTGTTTAATCTTGTACCTACTTATTTCTTCTTTATATTTTCTCATTTTCATTCTCACATCCCGTTGCAGGGACCTCTCGTTCAAGAAGGGTGAGACGATACTCCTACAGAAGCGGTTGGGCCCCTTTTGGTATCACGGCGAGGTCGGCGGCCGCAGTGGCGTCTTCCCCATCACTTATGTTCAGGTAATATGTTATCTTCACTCATTCTTAGCTAGCCCCACAATGGGATTCGCAGTGTAGGCGGCTAAATGTGGATTTGACATCACAGACGGATGGTTTTGATACGAGGGTCATGCCAAAATAAATTAGATACTCCATGCTCATTTGATTGATACTGGCCAGTTATACACCACCGTGAAGGCTGATTAATATATAATAATAATAATAATACCTTGGATACTATTTACACACATTGATCTAGCCCCAAACTAGGATTCCCTGTATCTTGGGTACTAGACGATACACATACTTATATCGATAAATATTATACTTAGATAGATAGATAAACAACCATGACTAGGGTTCAAACATCCGTTCTCGTCAAACAAATATTTGAACCCACGGGGACTCGAACCCGGGACCCTTGGCTTCGTAGGCAGGGTCACTGACGCCTCGGCAATTCGGTCGGATTAAATAGCTATAAATAAAAAAATGGAATACTCCGGAATTCTGCGTAATATTTATAAACGAAGCACACAGAAACAAATGGTTGCGTAATTTTTCTGCAAGACAGGGCACATTGCGACAGTTGCACTAGAGGATCAAAGAGCTGTCAACTCAGAATGATATGAGACAGTTTGTGCTCCACAAGTGTTGTCAGCTTGGTGTGACAAGCGGCTAAAATCAGGAACCCAACACCTGCTCTGGCACCATGACAACGCCGCCCCCCACACTTCCAAATTAGTTCGTAAAATGTCACTCTACTCTCTCACCCGATATATTCTCCTTACCTGGTACCCTGTGATTTTTACCTGTTTCCGAAAATCAAAGAAAAATTATGAGGAAATCGATTTGAGACAAAAGAAGATGGTTGCCCTGGCTGCCTATAATTATAAAATTTCTGAGGTACCCAAAGAAGAGTTGTCATTGACATTTTCCAAGTAGTTTAGCTGGATGGAAAAGGGTATACGTGCTCAATAGATAGCAATATTAAAGAATAAACTTTGTAGTTTTGAATATCTAATCTCTTTTGGGATGACCCTCGAATTAAAACTTTGGTGCAATAAATATAAATGCCTGCAGACGTTTTAGGCCATCGATTTCATCCTTTTTGGGTTTTGTTAGTTCTACTGAATGAATATACTAGATATAGTTAGAGTAAGTGAAATCACATCATGCCATATAATTTTTGGGATAAAATCTAATATAACTATGATTTAATCTCATAAACATATATATAAACAATATACTAACGCTAAGTGTAATCAATCAATGGTGTTAATATTGTTATTTCAGATCGTAGTGCCACTCCCAGTTCCGACGGCGCTCTGCAAAGCTCTGTACGACTTCCGAATGTCCGCGCCCGACGAGGAAGGGTGTCTGGCCTTCGATAAAGGTACATATACTCACGGTTGTATTGCAGATAAGTGGTAACCAGTCCCACAGCCACACCAAAATATGAGACGAAAAGAAGAAACACTCGTGGATAGTTGCTAGTTTGTCGTCTGACAGTCCTCTAAACGCTTGAGTCTATGATCTGATATTTTATTCGACGGACTTGTTTCAATAGAGTTTGGGTGAATGTCGATATTATTGTCGATAATAACTCGTATCCGGTAAAGGCCCTCGGTGGAGACATTTATGAGCTACGTGTATTTTACTTTTATATAGGTATATATTAATTGGCGATGCAACGATACCGATGCCGATAACCGTAAACCACAGGTTATCGTTATACTCGTATTTGCCGATGATCGGTATCGTAAAAATTATTGCTATGAGTAACTATTCGTGAAATTTTATTTTTGTGTGAAATGGACCGCGAGACAGTGTCAACGTTTACGCTGACAACACTAACGTCAGCCATCTTGCATCTTTATGACGTTTGCTATTGACATTGACATTTGAAGCTGTCAATTCGACAGAAGAAAGTTTGGCGCGTGGCCAAAATCGGAACTAACGCTGCCATCTTGTAAAGCGTGTTAGAGAGAGGGAGAGACGTGATGCTATATAGTCCATTTGTCCCTAGATGGCAAACCTCATTAACAAACCATAAAATTTGACATTTGTAGTGAAGGGAATAAGTGAATGAACTGCCGGAAGTGAATGTTGAATGAACGAAATTTATTCAGGAATTTTATTATATGAAATATCATGATTGAGTTTACAATTGATTTTATTGATTTCACAAGCTGTTTTATAATAGTAATCCGATATATTGTTTAAAAAAAGCTACTTCTATTGAATTTCTATTATTAAACATGAAATGAAATAAAACCAACTTCGGGTTTGCTTAAATATATATTTATTATCATAAAATATATTTATTGTCAAACAGTTACTGTTTCAGTTAGATCTTATGTCTGTTTAATTTAGTTTGTTGCCGATAGATGGTGTTAGTAGCAGTAGTCTACATCGCGGTATGGTTTGACTTTTGAAGTAACATATCAAGCACTATCACGATTTTAGTAGTTTTTGGATAGTTTCGACCGTCGCGCACACGGATCTCCACTTCGCCGTCCCGCTGCAGTTCACCCGCCGCTTCGTGCGAAGCGAACGTGTGCAACACGCGCCCGTGCGCGCCGCGATCGCGATACCCGCGCCGCGAGTGTTCACGGAGGGGATTATCACATCGGGACGGACGCCGGCTCTGCCTAAGGTCGTGCCTGGTGTGTAACCCTTTCGTGATGCCAGCTCGTCCATAGCACGCCGCTATGGACGAACCCAAAAGCCCTTTTAAGGGCTACAGTGCTAGTGACATTGTGAGTGGTTGTGTTAGTGACAGTGACGATGCCGTGAATGCGAACAGCCCGCCGCTGGGCGAAACCCCGCGCCGGCGCCGTACGCAGCGATCGGCATCACTAGAAGGCCTGCTCCCTATCTCCACGTCGACGGAGTACGGGTCGCCCTTGGTGCGGCGTCCTGTGTCCCCGAGGGCAGAGCTTGAGCTGGACGAATTATATTTAATTCGGGCCGCTCAAGCCAACCTGTTTTCGGCGGGACTACTTCGTGCCATGGAGGCATACGTCGCCGCAAGCCGCGCTGCCCTGTCGGGCAAGCCCACGGCTTGTATCGGCGCCGAGCTTCTCGACGCGCAATTAGTGGAGCAGGCGAAAATGCAGCCTTTGGTGCTGCCACCAACCCGCGGGACGAGGCGCCCGCGTAGCGAAAGCCCGAGCGACGAGCTGCGTCTCCGAGGAGATGGAAAGCGAGTCCAGCTTGCGGACTCACCGACCCCGCCACCGACGAACCAGCCGCCGCCGAGGAAGACGGGCCTCGACATGCCGTCGCTGTCGCCCTGGACGGGCACGCTTCAGGCACCCGCCCCCGCCCCTAGACTGTCCGCCGCCGCGAGTGACTATGAGAGTGCTTCAACACAAACAGGTACGAGTGTTTTACCTAATAAGTGCTCTCCTACAGTGTCGTTTGCCGCGGCGGCCGCGACCGCATCCACCGTGTCTGGGGCACCGCGCCCCAGCATCGCGTCCCCCCCCCGTTCAGTGAGGCACCCGGTGCCGCCAACCGCGCGTCCGCCCGCCCCGTCGGCGACCACGTCGCGAGTGCCCGCCCGCCCCACGCGCTCCGCCGCAGCGCCCGCGATAGTGCCCGCCCGCCCTACGCGCCCCGCCGCCGCCCCCGCGAACCCGCCCACCGCCGCGACTGTGCCCGCCCGCCCTACGCGCCCCGCCGCTGCGCCTGCGAACCCGCACGCCACCGCACCCGCGATAGGGCCCGCCCGCCCAATGCCGCCCGCCCGCCCAACGCCGCCTGCCACTGCCGCCGCCCAAACCGCAGCCGCGATTGCCACCGCCACCGCCGCCCCGTCGGGAGGCGCAGCGCCACAGCAGCCCCGCCAGCCGCGCTATCCGCCCCTTATTGTGGAGGTCCTACCCAACTGGGCCGACCACTTCAGGGCGATAGCCAGCGAGCTCGGCCGGGCTCCCAGCGCGCGCGCCTACCAAAAGGGTGTGCGCTTTACCCCAACGGCCGAAGATGAGTACCGGCTTGTGCAACGTTACCTGTGCAGGCTGGAGAAAGACCACGGTGTGAGGTGGTTCTCATACTCGTTGCCGGCCGACAAGACCCAGAAGGTGGCGATCCGCGGGCTGCCTTCTAACACCGCGCCGGAGGAGATAGTCGCGGCGCTTGCAGAACTCGGTGTGGAGGCCGAGTACTGTAAGCAGATCCGGGCGCGTAAAGGAAGACCCGGCTGCATCTTCTTCGCCAGCCTGAAGAAGAATCCAGACCGTGCCCCCGGCGCTGTGTACGAGATCACGGAGCTCTTGTACATGCCGGGGGTGAAGATCGAGGCCTGGCGCTCGAAGCAGGGCCCGGCCCAGTGCCACAGGTGCCAGCAATTCCGGCACTCGTCGCATATGTGCCACCGCCCCCTAGCGTGCGTACGTTGCGGCGGTCCCCACTCGGCGCGGGAATGCCCCCGCCCGAAAGACCAGCCGCCGACGTGCGCCAACTGCGGTGGCCCGCACACGGCAAATAATGCGACGTGCCCCGTGTTCCGCCAGGAGGCGCGGAACAAGAAGGCCGGCACTGTGGCGCTCACCAACGCGCCCGGGCCCAAGAAGGTGCAGCCTCCCCCTCTGCCTCGTCCCGATCTGCAGGAACCAACGGCGCCCGCCTCGCTTATGGCGCAGGCGAACGACGGAGCCCCCAGGCAGAAGACGAAGCGGGGGGGGAAGAAGAAGAAGAAGGCGACGGCTCCACCTGCCGCCGGCGCCGCGGCGGCTACTCTCGCCGCCAGCGAGACTGCGGCCGCCGCTGGCGCCGCCACTCCGGCTGCGGCGATAGGGCAGCAGGACTTGGGGCACCTCACAGCCCTGCTCGCCATCCTCAGCGACCCCACTGCCCTGGGCAGACTCACCGCTCTGCTCCGCAATGCATGAGCCGCTCAGGGTCGTCCATTGGAACGCGCAGTCGCTGACAGGGAAGAAGCGGCTGCTCCACGTGTTCCTGAGGGACTACCGCGTCGACGTGATGCTCATCAGCGAGACACACCTTTCCGGAAGCGACAAGCTGTCGCTGCCCGGCTACTTCGTCTACCGCAAGGACGAGAAGACCTCCAGCGGCCGGACCTTTCGAGGCTTGGCAGTTATCGTCGGCAGGAAGATCGTCCACCAGCTCATCGACGCCCAGGAGTATTCATCCCTATATGCTTTGGGCGTCGACCTCCAGGTCGCCGGCGAGGTGCTGCGACTCTACGCCGCCTACAAGCCCCCCAGTACACCAATCCGCACCGCCGAGCTACGGGGGCTGCTACAGTCGCCGCACCCGACACTTGTCGCCGGCGACCTCAACGCCAAGCACACCGCCTGGAACTCCACCAGGGTGTGCCCAGCTGGACGCGCCATCCATGCCGACTCCGTGAGCCACAACTACGACGTCATCGGCCCCGACGAGCCCACCCACTTCGACACGCGGGCCGGATGGGACATCATCGACGTCGTGGTCGTCAGAGGTCTCCGGACACCGCCGAGCCAGGAGGTTCTCCCTGACCTCCCATCGGACCACAGGCCAGTACTTCTCGTCCTGGCGGACCTGCCCACACGGGTCTCTCCGCCAGCATCACGCCGACGCTACCAGTGGGGCGCCTTCACCGCCGCCCTCGACCAGTCTTCGACCACATGTCCAGTCAACCAGCCGGAAGACGTTGACCGCCTGGCATCGCTGCTAACCACCCAGATCCGAGACGCGCTCGACCTATCATCGCACACCGTAGCTCGCGGGGGGAAGCCCAATACTCTTTCTGCTGAGCTACGCGCACTCATCCGCGATAAGCGCGCTCTCCGGAAGCAGTGGCAGCAAACCCGCTGCCCAAAGATGAAGACCAGGCTCAACGCCATGACGGCAGAGCTGAAGCGCCGACTTGATCTCCACGCCGAAGAATTTTGGGAACGCCACGTCGAGTCCATGGGCGACCACGTCCCCTCCGTGCATCGCCTATGCCGGGATTTGTCGACTACTCCAACTCCCGTCCGACCAATCCTGGGCAGCGACGGCCTACCAAGATTTCGAGCCCAAGACCGTGCGGAGATTTTCGCCGAATGCCTCGAGAAGCAGTTCAAGCCGAACCCTACGGATGATGTGGAGCACGTCGCAGCAGTCGAGAGACACCTGCGAGAGTACTTCGCCTCGCCGATAGCTCCCGAAGAGGCCCGTCGTCACGCCCGGCCAGATCACGCGTGCATTCAGACGTACCAAGCCCAGGAAAGCCCCGGGCGCAGACCGCATACCTAACATGGCGCTGCTACATTTGCCGCCACGTACTGTGGCGGCCGTTACGCGCCTGTTTAACGGTATCTTGCGCACGGGCCACTTCCCAACCCAATGGAAGGAGGGCTTGGTCATCATGTTGCCCAAGCCGGGCAAGGACTCCAAGCTGCCTGAGAGCTATCGGCCGATAACTCTACTGAGTACCATCTCAAAGGTGTTTGAGAAACTCCTGCTGGCGAAGCTACTGCCCCACATCCAGCCGCGCCCAGAACAGTTCGGCTTCAGGCCCGAGCATTCTACGACGCTTCAGCTCACCAGAGTACTGAATGACATGACGGTTTGTTTAAACAAGAAGGAATACACTGTCGCAGTACTCCTGGACATGGAGAAGGCGTTTGACAGAGTATGGCACGAGGGGTTGCTGTACAAATTGTCGACGACTCCAGCCCCAAGAAGACTGGTCCAGATCATCGCCTCCTTCCTGAAGAATCGCCGCTTCCGAGTGTTGTAAGTTGTAAGTTCTATAATAGCGCCTGTTATCAGCTACATAGTTAATATTAGTATAGAAAACGGTATTTTTCCCTAACGTCTGAGAATGACAGTTGTAAAGCCACTCATTAAAAAAATGATAGGGAAAATATTAATTTCTATAGACCGCTTGCCCTTATACCTATTTTTTCAAAAATATTTGAAAAGGTTATTTATGACAAACTTTATCTGACAAACTGAATGAACGGAAGGGAATTAGGAGAAACAAAAATATGAATATGGCGGTATATGACTTTTTACACAAAATAATGAAAATGTTGATATAGGTACACCTGTGACATCATTATGCGGCAGCCTATGGACTAATTACACGCGAAAGTCGCTTAGCGCCCTTCGTGTCCAGTACAACAACGCTCTGAGGGTGCTGTTGCGGCTGCCGCGCTGGTGCAGTGCGTCGGATATGTTCGCGCGTGCGCGCGCCGACGGGTTTCATGCCACGCTGCGCGCGCGCTGCGCCGGTAAGCTCGACAGGCTGCGCGCCAGCACCAACGGCATCCTGCGCGGAATAGCGGATCGATCTGACGGTCGATTCTTGGCGCATTGGACTCTGATCCATGTAAATAGTAATGCTAAGTACTAACATAGTTAAGTTTATAATTGTTACTAACACCCTTTTGTTCTTGTTTTTGTCTGTTTTTATATGGACCTAAATTGTCTGAAATAAATGATATTATTATTATTATTATTATTATTATTATTCATGGACCTTACAAAGGCATTTGACTATGTTCGATTCCAAATCGATATTCGATCGATGGTTTCGGAACGGCCATTTTGAATTTGACGTTGCTGCCAACCTAGCAGTTTTTTTTGACAACTGACAGAAAAAAGCCCTCGCAATGTAACGCGTATTGATTAGGGCATTGAAATTAAATCGCAAGCCATCTGCAATGTATTCGGGTTCCCCTCAGGATTGTCTATATAGCTGAGTGTGTTGTGGTTCCCCGAACCAGATAAAGTTCGCATTTACGTGGCCGATTGGTTTTTCCCACGTAACATAACCTGTGTTGGAACACTGTGCTCGTCGAAGCTGGCCTGCCAGTCATACCTGGTTGGCTGAAGAACCTGTCTACCAAGAAGAGCCTAGGGTGCACCCGGGCCTTGCAGAGAGACAGGAGATTGACGGGACCGAAGCACAGACCAGGTTAGATAGATTCATAATTAATAGCTCGGTGAATCGCCGACGTTCACACTTCTTGGCATCTGATCGCTACGCTACCTCGTAGCTGATGGGCCCCTGCGAGGTCATTGGGTGCCGAGAAGCCTGAACATTTTGGTAGCAAGAGCGTGGTTTCCTGAGATTTGCAGCCGTCAAGGGCTCCAGGAACCCACGATTTGGGACTATCAATCTGTAGGTATAGGCGGTTATTAGCTAACTTGGTGTTGTTCCTGTATCCACATAGATTGGTAGTATTGTAAGCTATAAGTCTATTGCTGGTAGTAGACAGACAGATATTACAGTTTTCCCTAAATGACCAGTTGTACTGAGATGTGACTCAGAATAGTAGGTACTCAACTTAGGTACATTGTAGGTGAATTGAAATTTGCATTGAAGTACCAGTTAGTCAATCTATTAGTGGTCTAGTAATGCTAATGAATGTTTGGTTAACATAGGTAGTTACATCTATTGATAGCAGGCTATTGCATTGTTTTCAGTTTATAGCAATTTATAACTTGAACTAATATTGACTATCTGTGTGTGTTATAATGATAAAGGGAAACGAAATTGTATTTACAGAATTTATATAGATATGAAACTCGGTTCCTATTGTTTAAGGAAAACAGCATTGTTTAAGTTGTGGTTTAGGGTTCCCTCGTTTGGGTTATAGACTGGAGGGTCCAATAAAATTGAGTTACTGCAAATTGTGAGTAAGTATCGTTCCGATCATGTCGTTATCTGAAATCCAGAAGGGTGTTTCTAAGGAACTCAGATGGTTTTCCTCCGCACACGGTCTGATAGACCGTTTAGATAGGCATGATGTGGTATTGGAGCGGTCTATGGACGTTAAGGAACGTTACAACAGGGTGCTCGAATTGTCCGCGCAGGCGGAATCAGTTGATGGTTGCGCACCTGACAGGCTGTCACGGTTGCTAGGGGATGTCGACCAATGTATGGAGATGGCAGCTGCTATCACGCAGAAGGCTGCGGACATACGTAGACAGCGCGAGTCCAGCCATGGTGGTGACATTGAAGCACCTCTGCCGCTTCAGGGTTCAGGGTCCAGGTTACCGGCCATAACTATGCCTACTTTTGACGGAGTGTCCGGTGAATGGATGAGCTTCATCAATCTGTTCGACAGTTTGGTGCACATGCGATCGGACATTACCAAGTCTGTCAAGATGGCTCAGCTGGTGGCAGCATTGAGGGGTGAGCCTAGGGAGCTGGTCGCTCATTTGACAGTTACGGAGGGTAACTATGAAACGGCCAGACAATTGTTGGTCAGACGTTACCATAACAAACGGAGGTTGGCCGATGCCCAACTGAACCGTTTGTTTAGTATCCCGGTTGTGAACAAGGTCGGGGCCATACAGACGGAGGTTTTGAACCCGTTGTTGTCCGTCACCAAGGCTCTAGAGAATCTTGGACTTCCGGTTGGTGAATGGTCGTACCTACTGCTGTACATTGCACTTTCCCGCCTACCCGCTGTCGTGCAGACTCGTTTCGAACAGTCTCACGGGAGGTCGGCCGAGGACCTGCCCGCCTTCTCCGACTTGGTCGGATTCTTGGAAGAGGAGGCTCGACGGGCAGAGAATTTGGGGTTGACGGTCACCCATCCTTCGGAGCCACAGAGAGCTGCCGGGAGCGCTGTGAGTAGGGGCCCTCCGACGAGGAAGGACCGCACCAACCGGCAGTCGTATGGGACTGTGAGTGCATTGACCCCACATAGTGAGACCTGCCCATGTTGTAGGCAGATTGGCCATGCTGTGGCCAATTGCAATAAGTTCGGGGAACTTAGGGTACAGGGACGGCGCCGGATGGCCAAGCAGCGGAGCTGGTGTTTCCTGTGCCTCGGGCCACACATGGCTAGGTACTGCACGCGCACAAAAATGTGCGGATATTGTGGTGGGGCCCACAACAATCTGTTGTGCATGAACCGGTCCGGCCAACAGCCACCACAGGGCCGTATCCAGGGTGACACGGCATGGGGCCCTGAGAATTCGTTTGCGACTCGGAGCGCAACTCAGGGGCCAACGTCCCCACGTGCACAGAGTAGTACTAGGGTGCAGGGCCGCACTCAGGGTCATCACATGGAGGGCCCTGAGTTTTCGGTTGCGACTCAGCATCCGACTCAGCGGGCAATGGGGCCACAAGCACGCGGCCACCCAGGGGTGCAGGGCCGCACTCAGGGTCATCACATGGGGGGCCCTGAGTTCTCGGTTGCGACTCAGCATCCGACTCAGCGGCACATTGGGTGTGTTGAGCAGGCCGTAACGGGCGGGTGGCATGGGACACCTTCGAGCTATGCGGGTGCGGTTCGGACGCCGCCTCAGTTGTCGCCCCGCTCGTCGCCTCGTCCTCGTCGGTCGCATGTGATGTCCCCCCCGCTCATGGAGCGGCCACGGTTGAATTCACGCCCACCCCCCTTCGGGGGGCGTCGTAGGGTGGCAATGGAACCGGCGCGTGGGCCATTTGTACAATGGGACCCTCTGGCGTATAGCTGCCTACCTGATCGGTTACAGGCACAGTGGGGCCCCGGGGGCCCTCGCTAGGAATTTGCAGCCCAACAATTTGTTGCCCCCCAACCGGAGACGGTGGTGTTACCGATCGCCTCTGTGCTTGTTTGGGATTTGGCGGGCAACCCAACATACGTTCGCGCCCTATTAGATTCTGGAGCTCAGGGCTGCATTGTATCGAACGATTTAGCAAAATGGTTGGGCCTCATAAATAATGTATCGCTGCCGAGGAAATTGGTCCCTGCTGGGGATTACAGGGCAACCCTTCACGGGTTTTGTGATGCCTCTGAACGAGGGTTTGCGGCAGCGGTTTATTTGCGAACCGTCACCTCCACCGGGGAGGTCGACGTGCGTTTGGTTTTGGCAAACAGCAAGGTAGCGCCTATTCGGACAAGGATGACGATTCCAAAACTGGAACTGTCCGGGGCTGCTCTTTTGACCAAACTTTTGAATCACACTCTAACAGTGTTGCGTGGGTCAGTGATTTTGGAGGATACGGTGTACGCGTGGACGGACAGCCAGATTGTTTTGTGCTGGCTGAAGGCTTCGTTCCATAACTTAGAGGTTTTTGTTGCGAACCGTGTCTCCCAGATTGTGTCGTCTGAGGTCCCACTGACCTGGAGACATGTACCAGGAGAATTGAACCCGTCTGATTGTGCATCCAGGGGATGTCGGGCTCCTGAACTCGTTAGACACCATTTGTGGTGGGGACCACCCTGGCTTGCCAGGAGAGAATCGGACTGGCCCCACAGCCATGTAGTAGTATCTTCGGATCATGGCCCCAGAGCGGCCGTGCATGTTACCCAGAAGGCTGAGAACCCTGACGCCGGGTTGCTGCTGGACCGGTATAGCTCATGTGTGTTTGTTTGTTTATCCACCAAGGCGGTACATCTCGAGCTCGTTGCTGATCTCTCGACAGAGGCTTTCATTGCTTGTTTGGATAGGTTTGTTTCTCGAAGGGGACTTCCAACTTTGATCCGCTCTGATAACGGCACTAACTACGTCGGTGCGGAACGATACTTACGAGAGATAGTCAACTTTTTGAATGTAAATAAAGTGGATATTGGAACGGCCCTCTCCCGTCGGGGTATACAGTGGACCTTCAGCCCACCGAGTTGCCCCCACTGGGGTGGGATTTTTGAGGCCGTAGTTAAGTCAGCTTAGACGCACTTGGGGCGTATAGTAGGTCAGACCGCGCTAACTTTTGAGGAGCTCGCGACATTGTTTTGTAAGATCGAGGCCGTTCTCAATTCGCGACCGTTGTGTCCGCTCAGCTCGGATCCAAATGACCTGGAGGCTCTGACCCCAGGCCATTTCTTGATAGGACAGCCACTTAACGCGTTGCCCGAGCACCCCTTCGAGGGAGTGAAATTGTATCGGTTGTCAAGGTATCAGATGTTGCAGCAGTTTACTCAGAATTTCTGGAAGCGTTGGTCGCTCGAGTATCTGCATATCTTACAACAGCGCCTTAAGTGGACTGACAAAACCAGCCCCCCTAGTGTTGGTGACCTCGTTTTGGTTAAGGATGCTAACCTACCGCCACTACGTTGGCGCAGGGGGCGCATTGTTAACTTGTCCCCTGGCAAGGACGGGACCCCCCGGTCTGCAGAGGTTCTAGTAGGAGGCTCGGTTCTAAAACGAGCGGTAGCAACGTTGTCTCGGCTGCCCGTAGATTAGGGGACAGGTGGGTGCCTGTCCGGGCGGGTGATTGTTCGATTCCAAATCGATATTCGATCGATGGTTTCGGAACGGCCATTTTGAATTTGACGTTGCTGCCAACCTAGCAGTTTTTTTTTTGACAACTGACAGAAAAAAGCCCTCGCAATGTAACGCGTATTGATTAGGGCATTGAAATTAAATCGCAAGCCATCTGCAATGTATTCGGGTTCCCCTCAGGATTGTCTATATAGCTGAGTGTGTTGTGGTTCCCCGAACCAGATAAAGTTCGCATTTACGTGGCCGATTGGTTTTTCCCACGTAACATAACCTGTGTTGGAACACTGTGCTCGTCGAAGCTGGCCTGCCAGTCATACCTGGTTGGCTGAAGAACCTGTCTACCAAGAAGAGCCTAGGGTGCACCCGGGCCTTGCAGAGAGACAGGAGACTGACGGGACCGAAGCACAGACCAGGTTAGATAGATTCATAATTAATAGCTCGGTGAATCGCCGACGTTCACACTTCTTGGCATCTGATCGCTACGCTACCTCGTAGCTGATGGGCCCCTGCGAGGTCATTGGGTGCCGAGAAGCCTGAAAAGACTATGTGGATCACAACACTTTGCTAAATAAACTAAGCAGTTATGGCATTCGAGGTAATGTTCAAAACCTACTTAAATCATACCTGAGCGAACACACGAAATTAACACAACAATTGTATACAGCTCTGAAATTAGAAATATTCATTACGGTGTACCTTAAGGGAGTGTAATAGGTCCCCTGTTATTTATTATATATGATTAATTCCACGCCTTAACCGACAGGGCGTGGAATCCTGGTAGGGTTGGTTTTCACCAGGAGTACTGACCTTTGACGCCGTGGACCGGAATTCGAAAGCTCAATTCGAGGCAGGAACACGGGATGAGGAGCACAAGGATGGGAGGAGAGGAGTCGAATCTTACTCTCGTCGTAGCCCGATGCTGTCGCCGTCGTGTTGCTTGCCGACATAAAGGGTCGCTGTCCGAATGCGACGAATTGATCCCCGAATCACTTCGTCCTTTCACAACACGAAGCACTCACTCCGATGACGTGAATCTACTTATTTCCCGACGATTGTTCCGTGATGATTATTACAAATTAACATTCCGACCAGGCCCGACACCTGTGTTAGACAATTATTACTAATAAAAATACAGCCAAGGCCCGAATGCCATGTGCCGACATTTTCCAAGTCCAAAAAAGTAACCTCTAACTCGTCATCTTGTTTCTATACAAGTGACAGCTGCTAGTGATGTCCCGATCACTAGCGGTCGATCCGCGCAACGAAAAACCGGTGCGTTCCGAAGCATAAATATTAAACAATATACATTTTTTTTTCCCAAAGCCATACATCACCCAATGGTATTATTGGCTGACGACATTACCGTAACATTTGTTGGGGAAAATCTTGACAACTATGAAATTGACATAAATAATACTTTGAAATTTATAATTGAATGGCTTGATAAAAATAATCTTATAATTAATCTTGACAAAACGAAATTGATGACAGTTGCATTAGGGCGTAAACAACAATTGACATTGAATATAAATTATTTGGGTAAACAAATTGAACAAACAGAGACTATTAAGTTTTTAGGATTACACATCGATCGCAACATGTCCTGGAACACGCATATCGAAAAACTACAAAAACAACTTAATCAGTTTGCATATGCCCTGTACATGCTCGCCAAGACTGTAAACACTGATGCCGTAATTGCCACGTACCACGGCTTCGTTGAATCCTCCTTGAGATACGGTATAATTTTCTGGACAATGCCACAGGCAATGACAAAATATTTAAAGCACAGAAGAAGTGTATTAGGGCAGTGTGTTAACTTGTCCCTACGGATAGCTGCAAACACTTTTTTAATAAACTTAAACTTCTGACCTTGCCGTGTCTTTATATATATGAAACATGTGTATTTGTAAAGAGTAATTTGCACCTCTATAAAACGTTAGAAAGCAAACTTCATGTAAATAAGCTTTGTGCTGAGCAACATAGAAGTGCTTACTATGGCAAGAGTATATTCAATATGTCAACCCGAATATTTAACAAGCTTCCGCAAAATGTTAAAGAAACCGAGCATTTACATGCCTTTAAAAATAAATTAAAAACTCTGCTCGTTAATGCAATTTTTTATTCAGTCAACGAATACTTGACTTACACATGAGAATAATAAATAATTTAATTATATTATGGACCGACATTACAATCATATTTTAGTGTAGGGGTGTAGTGGGTTATTAGCGTCTATCTCTGCCAGCCGACTTCTCTGTAAGTAGCATAGATAGTTCTAAAGTTCGTTGGTAGCTCATAAACTCTCACCAGTGGCTCCTAGTAGCTGTAATGCGCGCAGCGGCCACACCCCGGGTAACCGTGTCGGTTCACGGGCTAAACCTGGATGAGGGGCTTGCCATTTCGGTGGACAAGTTATACGCGGAACCCTCCCGCATAGCGCACAAAATCTGACTCGGCGAGGAAGGCAACAGAAAGCAGATATGCAAAGTTATTTGGTGGACTCGGCGATTCAGTAAGGCAAGGTGGATGGCCTAGGTCGCCGGTAGAGGGCTTACAGTTACCGGCGGCCAGACACAACATCTGACCTCCTCTTCAGTCGTAGCGGTTTCCCGTTCCACTGAACAAAGAAGAGGGAAGACGAGTGTGTGCGCTTGCGTTTAGGCGGACGCTCGCGCACCCTAAAATTTCCTGCGTATTTGACCGCTTCCGTTAATTGGACTCCGATTTCACTTAAGTCCTGTGGCGATGGGATAAGGTAGACAGGTCTGGTTTGATGCAAGCCAGGCTTTATCTGAATCCTGCACATAGGCGGTCCTGGGGGTGTGAGTATACGCCGTGGTCGCTTTCGCACTGCAACTTTGGGGCAACAGTGCGGTTGAGGCAGCACCCGGGATGACAAAGCAGCTCTATTTAGAGAGGCAGTGCTTTCCTCGCTCAGCCGGGGAGGGGACTAGAAAAGGTGTCCTAAAATTGTTTGCTCCTATTCGGAGGGTGGTAGTAACCTCGGCTGCCACCGCATCACTTTTAAGCGTGGTCGAAAATGCAAAAGAAATGTTAACATGAAAACACCTATCATGACATTCGGTGCGTGGAACGTGAGAACGGTTCTTGATCGAGCTGGCAACGCCTGTCCTGAACGCAAAACCGCCATTGTAGCTCGAGAACTTCATCGTTATAACGTGGATGTGGCTGCTCTCAGCGAGACACATCTGGCGGATGAAGGAGAGCTGGTAGAAGATGGTGGTGGTTATACTTTCCTCTGGAAAGGTACCGCTGCGTCCGAACCTCGGCGATCAGGTGTAGGATTTGCCATCAAGAATAACTTGGTAAAGTGACTGGAGGAGTACCCTGTACACATCTCCGACCGAGTGACCACATTGCGCCTTCACCTGGACAAAGATAACTACCTTAATGTCATCAGTGTCTATGCTCCAACGCTAGACAAATCTGATGACATCAAGGACAAGTTCTACGAAGAATTGACGAGACTATGAGGCTTGGCCTGGAGTTCTGGGTAGTCATGGAGTCGGCAACATGAACAGCAATGGTCAGTTGCTACTCAGTCTCTGTGCTCAATACGGTTTGGCAATATCGAACAATATGTTTTGACTCGCCGCCAAGTACAATACAACATGGATGCACTCTAGATACAAACAATGGCATTTGATCGATTATGCTATTGTAAGGCAAAAAGATATCCGTCAAGTGCAAGACATCCGTGTCATGCGTGGCGCGCATCGTTGGACGCACCACCGACTTATTGTCACAAAACTGCGACTTCGCCTCCATCACCCTCGTAGATCCACTACTAAAAAGCTCTCTGAACGTGAAGAAGCTGAAAGATCCCGAGGTGAGGGAGAAATATGCTAAAGCCTTGACCGAGAAGCCGTTGCCTAGTAGCGAGACAGGTGATGTTGATGTTACCTGGTGGACTTAATCTTCTTACATTATGGACACCGCTTCTGTTACTGTAGGTAGAAATGACCGGCGTAATGAAGATTGGTTTGATGAAAATGATGAGATTCTCAGGGCAGCACTCGACTACCACCGAGACCTCCTGCGACAGCATGGTAGGCGAGGTGAAAGCGTTGCGGTAGTCAAAGCCAGTGACCTAGAATTGCGCAAGCTGTCACGTAAAATAAAAGACAGCTGGTGGCAGGACAAAGCTTGCCACATGCAGTAGCTCGCTGACCATAACCAGCTTGGGGAGTTTTACAGCGAGATCCGTAAGTTGATTGGTACATCTTACCAAGCTAAGGTGCCTTTATGGTCTATAGACGGTATGCACCTCTTAACAAGCAAGCAGGATGTTCTTATGCGTTGGGCTGAACATTTCAATACCTTGCTCAACGTAGATCGTTCAGCCGATCTACAAAATATCAGCTTAATGCCTCAACTCCCGCTTGCCATCGAGCTGGACGAGCCCTTATCACGTGACGAAGTTGTCACTGCCATCAGACAGCAGCAAAACAATCGGGCGGTTGGCATTGACCTTACACCGGGAGAGCTACTTAAATACGGCGGTGATGAGTGGTGTATACGTTGGTTTGGGAACTGTTTGTTCGCATGTGGGAGGAAGAGCGGGCTAATGACTTAAAAGTGTCGCGCATTAGTGCTCTCTACAAAAATAAGGGTAACCGTTCCGACTGCAACTGTTACTGCGGTATTTCGCTTTTGTCTGCCCCTGGAAAGGCCTATGCCAGAGTGCTTCTAAATCGCCTAAAGGATTTGTCCGAAAAAATTCTGCCTGAAACCCAGTTTGGCTTCCGACCTGATCGTGGCACCTGCGAAGCTATCTTTTCCGTTCGTCAACTACAAGAGAAAAGTAGAGAACAAGGTCGCCAGTTGTATCTATGCTTTGTTGACCTGGAAAAAGCATTTGACAGTGTGCCACGAGAAGCCCTCTGGTTGGTGCTAGAAAAGATTGGATGCACGGAAAAGTTTGTAAGACTTCTCAGACTCCTGCACGACGACATGCAATGCTGCGTCGCCGTAGACGGTGAACAGTCAGACGTCTTCCCCGTTACCTGTGGAGTGAAGCAAGGGTATGTCCTAGCACCCACACTGTTTGCCTTATACTTAGCAATGGTAGTCAAGGAGGTCTTACAGACAGTTTCCGAAGAAGTCCACATCCGCTTTCGCACAGACGGTGGTCTTTTTAATTAAGCTAGACTTAGGTTATGTACTAAAGACTCGTATGCGTTGATAACAGAGATCATGTATGCTGATGACGTATGGTTTCTAGCAGAAACCCCAGATGGCCTGCAAGAGCTTATGTCCGCGTTTCACCAATCTTGCTGTAAATTCGGCCTAAAGATTAGTGTCAAAAAGACAGAAGTCATGTCCCTGGACACCCATTGTCTAGACACACTGTCGATAAAGATTGGTGAGGATATGCTCAAACAGGTGGACAAATTTCGTTATCTGGGGAACACTATTACATCCAAGTGTGACCTTGATGCCGAGATCAACAGCAGGATAGGTGCTGCAGCTGCGGCATTTGGAAAGCTGTGTTCCAAGGTCATCTGCTCACAAAACCTTAAGCTAGCTACCAAAATATCAGTATACATGGCAATTGTGCTGCCAAATCTCCTATACTCCTCTGAATCGTGGTGTGTGTATCGCCGCCACATACGCACTCTGGATCGTTTCCAGCTTAAATGCCTTCGATCCATTATGAAAATCAAATGGTCCGACCGTGTGCGTAATACCGAAGTTCTGCGACGAGCCAATGTTGGTGGCATTGAAGCCTACTTAATGCGTCGGCAGCTTCGATGGTGCGGTCACGTATCACGTATAAAAGAGGAGAGAGTGGCGAAGCGCTTCTTTTATTCTGAACTGGAGGAGGGCAAGCGAAAACATGGCGGGCAGCTTCTCCGATACAAAGATGTTCAGAAGCGACACATGAGAAGATGCAACATAGAGCCCTCTCAATGGGAAGGTTTGGCAGCACAACGGCCAGAATGGCGCAGGATTGTGAAGAGGCAAGTACGCGAGGTCGAGGATCAGCGTAAAGCTGACCTTGATATGAAACGCGACCTGTTAAAAGCCCGTCCACCTGCTGCCATTTCCTACAACTACGCGGGTGGCGTACTTACGTGCCCCCAATGCGCAAGGAGTTTCACTGCGAAGATCGGCTACATAAGCCATGTTCGGGCGCACGCGCGCGAAACCGTCTAGGAGTAGAAGTGGTCGCCATGACCGAAATCGGTCGGAATCAATCATCATCATATTTTATTAACCTACATTTGACTTGTAATTAATTTGTGTACTAAAATGTAATTTGCATACCTATAGTTACATCATGTGAAACTAACATTAGATATTTAAGACACCTTATGTACACCATGATAAGCAAATAAAGTTTCTATTTCTATTTCTATATTTCTCTCGCTCGGGTCGAATTAGGAGCGGCAACGTCGCAGGATTCATTTAGTTAGGTACGGCAGTTTAATCAATTGTATGCTCTATCTCTCTTACGATAGCACACATTTACTCATTACTGTTGGGGATATTTTATTCTAAACAAACGGAAGTGATATTTCTGTCGCTTATTGATTGTATGATCTATTTCTCTTACGATAAAAGACAGTTTAACACAGTTACTGTTGTTGATATTTTTATTCTTACACAACGAAGTGATATTTCAGTCAGTGAGGTGAATGGTTGATTGTTTAGTACTTGAATAAAAATATCAACTAATATTTTCAACCAACAAAATTATCGATATTTTTTTTATCAATTAACCATTAACCAATAATAAAAAACAACCAATAATCTCATCTTTAAATGACGCTGTATTGCCATGTCATATTTTTTTTTACCAACCATGTTTTTCTGTAGGTAGGAAGAATAAGAGTGTTGCGAATAATGTTAAAATAATGAGGTAACTATCTAAACATATTAATGTAGAAAATAAATAACGGCAACATTTGTAGACCACTGCGTTATTTTTTATTTAAATATTGGTATAATAGCTGGGTCACAAATGCCTCAGGCGAATACCGCGGCGAGGCTGCCTTGCCAGCAAAAGCCGACCCACGGTGAGCCTGAGCAGTTTGAGTCATACGTCTATTTTAATCTAAGATCTGTGGTACTCGCATAAAATTATATAGATAGCTTATTAGAGAAAAAACATACAAAGGCGAGCTTATCTCTAATAAAAGATTTCTTCCAGCAAACCGTGAACAGTAGAAGACGAATATTATAGGAGTTAATGCGTCACACTAAATGGCCAATTTTAGAAAAAAAAAAGTATTTTTTTCCATACATCGTATTTTACAATATTTATTTCCTCGATAAAGTATGCACCCTACAGTTTTTTTCTCCGTAACAAATGTTGTTTGTTACAAATGGATACCTGTCCTAAAACAAATTCTCAGATCAAAATTTCGAGTTTAAAAAATGATGGTACCTAGGTTCATCATAGACGTAAAAAAAGTTCTACTGTTTCACGTGGTAAGTGTCTGCGATGACAAAGCCCCGCTGCACAGGAACTCGGCATGTGCTGCGGGGCTAACGCCCACTTTCATTTGTTTTTTTTTACATATTTTAATAACACCGCCTTCGTTGCCGTGTATTTCATTCATTCGTTCAATTTGTTCTATCATTCACTTTTCCCCTTCACTAAACGAAATGTCAAACCAATTGTGTGTACTTTGGTCAGAGTGTCGATAAGGGGGCGGAAGCCCCCACATGTTTAAAGTAGTCTTTCTGAGTGATTGTGAAAGCCGTCATCGAGTGATCCTTGTGAAATTTCGAGTTTTTGTGATCACGTCATCTTTGTTTACCTCGTAGCTTCATACCAGTATTATTCGACGGCTGGTTTGATTCAAACGGACATCGGAAATCGACTTAAACCGGATAATTTAAAAAATGTATGCTTCCTATATAAATGTTTGCCTGAAATTAATTATAAAAATACAATCAGTATGAGTCAACGCAAAACATTCTGATTTAGTTGTAATAAAGATCATTGTAAAGATTTAAAAATATAAGTTGATATTACACAATATTAATAAAATTAATCATTAAATCAAATAATCAATATATATTTGTTATCTTAATCGCTTCTATACGTAGGACGAATGCAGGATGAATGCATCGGCATTCGTCCTACGTATGGGGATAAATTATTAATTAAATTAAACTAGCGGGTTGGTTTTCCAACACTGACTCTTTGATACTTAGTAAAATTGGTTACTAGGGGGTAGATAGGGTTTACCTTGAACCTTTTATCCAGTTTTTAATACTAGGAGTTAAGTATTTAATTAATTATGAATTAATTAAACTTAAGAATATTATCAGGAGAAACGGAAAGTTTTTCGTAAAATTTGGGCTAAGATGAATGTCAGTTAGACTTAGAATGTGTGGAACGGAACGTAACGTCGATGTTTGAACGTAAAAAAAAAACGTTGCTGGGTTAGTGTGGGTCAAGTCATTCCGTTTTTCTTCGAGTTGCGTGAATGTTCTTTCTTGCTTGTTTTGTGCTATTGGGCAGAATACTGCGGTAGCTTAGGTGAAGGGTAAAGGGGGTGAGCGAAGCGAAGCCCCCTTTATCCTTCGTATTAGGTTGAACATGTAAGAACAACAAAAATACTTAAAACATAATAAGTGTTTGCTGATCCTTTTTTGCTGTGAAAATCAGTATTTTTGATGTGCAATTAATGTTGCGTGAATGTTCTCTCTTGCTTGTTTTGTGCTATTGGGCAAAATACTGCGGTAGCTTAGGTGAAGGGTAAAGGGGGTGAGCGAAGCGAAGCCCCCTTTATCCTTCGTATTAGGTTGAACATGTAAGAACAACAAAAATACTTAAAACATAATAAGTGTTTGCTGATGCTTTTTTGCTGTGAAAATCAGTATTTTTGATGTGCAATTCAATACTTGCCTTTTTTATGAGCCCTAGTAGCCGGAGCTAAGGCGATTTCGTACATCAATACTACAAACAATGACTTTTTGTAAAAATCCTATAGAAAAAAATTACCTCAAAATGGATTTTTGAAAATTCATATAAAAAAACCATACATTTCCTAGACTGGATATTTTACAGGGGGGTTACTTCCTCCCCCCCTCCCCCCCGTCCCCCCCTCAACCTCATACGAAAGAGTCCGTGTTGGAAAAAATACCCAGATTAACTACAAATTTTCAAGTAAATATTTAGACAACAGGGTGGGTACACACATTTCTATTCCTAGACCCTCAACGATACGGATTAAAGGAAATTGGCTTTCAGAACCTGGTTCTGAAAGCCAATTCAATTTCAATTTCCTATTTCGCCTGTGTTGCAAAGACGAAGGAGTTTCTAAATGCTAAATCTATGGATACAAATGAATGTGAATGTTTTAAATTGAAATACATTACATAGATATAGACCTGTTACAAAGCGGCTACATTCGATGTTATCGGCGCTCTGATATTATTTTTAATCTGGCCTTGGCAATTTGGAAGCTTATTTATCTGAAGCAGATTAAAGATTTTGCATCATTCTGTATCTTCTTCGGTAGTATAGTGGTAAGTATCCCCGCCTGTCACGCGGGAGACCCGGGTTCGATTCCCGGCCGGAGAGAAAAACTTTTTATCTTTTCTCAAAACTAGCTCATGTCATTTTGTTACCTTGACCTTTTATATCTTTTTTTCGATTTTTTTGTCCGACACTCAACGCCATGTATTTTCAAATGACTTCAAAAAGGACGAGGTTTTCAATGTGGGTTTGACACGCGATTACTCCTTCAATTATGAACCGATTTTTATGATTCTTATTTTGATTGGTAGGTCATACTTCAGAAATGATCCCTTATAAATTTTATTAAAATTGATTCAGCGCTATTTGAAAAAAAATAAATACAAAAAAAAACTACACAGATGCCGTTTTGGTTTGTGGTTCCGTGCAGCAAAAGTTTTGATAAGGACTTTTCATGTACATAGACCTCATTCGCATCCCGACCGGGGAGGAAGAAATAGGGATTGAACTTTACGGTTTTTTTAAGTCTAACTTGCAGTGGGTTCTCTCACAGGCTGAATGTATGGAAGTCTCACTTCTTGAACGTGGTGATTACCACTATTCCGCGATCTAGCACAGCTTGTGGTACACAAAACGAAGAAAATACATATTACACCTATAGGTTTGAGATTTGACATAGTGATTTAAGTTCATGTATAGATTCCTCCAACATCATTGTGTTTATTAGGAAAATAAGATTCCAATGATATTCGAGGAATCTAAATATTTCCTTTGATATGAGATATTTTCTGTATGCGCAGGCGCAATAATCACGGTGCACCGGCGCGTGGACGAGAACTGGGCGGAGGGCCGCATCGAGGAGCGCGTCGGCATCTTCCCCATCGCCTTCGTCGAGCTCAACCAGCCCGCCAGGCAGCTGATGGCGAGGTGAGCGCACACCCTGATGTTGACTGATGGACTGATAGACAAATGCCCAGCCTGAGCCAGGACCTAGAAACATTAAACTTTGTTCACATCGGTTAACTAAAGCTGGCACATTCTACACATTTACACGTGAAGACACCAGACAAGCGTCACGCCATGCGTATATTCACATATACGCATGGCGTGACGTTGCACTGCATGGACATCAAGAATAGTCTGCCTGTCTCTCTCTCTCTCTCAGACTTAGAATAAAGAAGACAGTTATTGTTTTGCTTTTGCTACTGTTTATAAATATAGAGTGATCTTCTTGCATTCGGGACACGTGTCAATGGACGCGCGTTATTGTGATTGCTTACCTATTTCTAGGTTAGAATAAAATCATTCATTTTTAAACATAATGTATAGTGAAATTGCATAACGTGCCAGCTTTAGTTAACTGATCTGTATAAGGGTCCCTTGAGGCTGCGCAGCCCGACAGTGGAACTTGGAATTTCACCTTCAGCTCACTTTGAGGGGAATATAAATTCAAATGTAAAAAACGCTCTTAGCCGATGTATAGAGGACTGACAGAGCGTCATAGCTTAATATATCTTTTATAACAATTGAATAAATAATAAGTAAATAAATTTAAATCTAGTGCGAGATAATAGTACATTTCGTACGAGTTCACAAAGGCTTATTTACGAAACGAGAATTTCAGAAGAAACATAATCAGCTTTTTTTTTTATTGAATATAAATAAATAGATTATCTTATTCAACGTCAAAATTATACTTAACTACAAGTTTTTTTTGTATAAAAAAACCTACACCGTTTCGGAAGGTAAGCCCCGGGGTTGAGAAGAAACGGCAACGGCCGAGCCGAAGGCAAGGGTCGTAGCGGGGTTCGTAAAGAAGCCTTTTCGAACGAGTTTCGAATAGAATTTTTCCGCCTGAGAGCCCAAAATCAAGCGGCGAAGGTGCTATTTTGAGGTTAGAAGGCGGAAAAAGGTATATAGCCCAATATACAGGAAGTCCCACGGCTATGCCACAGGGAGGTAAAATACCTTTAATATTACTATTAAAACAATTTGAACTGCATTCAAAGTTTTCTTTAATTCGCCTGAATTGATCCGTAATCGAACCCACCAAATGTGGAATAAAAATTACCCTGTTTTTAGGGTTCCGTACCTAAAGGGTAAAACGGGACCGGGAACAGGACAAAGGGGGGGGACAACTTTTGGTGGCCCAAAAACTCGAAAATAAACAAAAAAAAAATCCTATAATTCTTGTGTCAACCTCTTTTCAAATCAATAGTTATAGCTTACGAATGCCGCCGAAGTGCCCTTCAACATGCGTTTTGGCCAAAAATACTTTACTCTGCTGTCCGTCCGTCCGTTGGTTCATCCGTCATTCCATTCTTCCGTCTGTCTATTAGCAGGCTATATCTCAAGGACCGTAACAACCGTTGACAATTGACATTTCGACGACGCGAATGGCCGAGTCGGCAGTGACCCTGCCTACGAAGCCAAGGGTCCCGGGTTCAAGTCCCGGTGGGGGCAAATATTTGTTTGATGAGAACGGATGTGTGTACTGTAATCATGGTTGTTTATCTATCTACGTATAATATTTATCTATATAAATACGTGTATCGTTGTCTAGTACATAAGATGCAGGGAATCCTAGTTTGGGGCTAGATCAATGTGAGTAAATAGTGTCCAATGTATTATATATTATTTCCACAAAGTGTCTTTTTATTGCCGCTTTAGTAATCAATTATGTTTTGATATGATCCATATTGCGTTTTAATAAAACGGTCAAGTGCGAGTCAGTCTCGCGCACTAAGGGTTCTGTACCACCGTACCGGACAGTGGCATTCAAGTTTCTTGAATGGGGATTAATTTTGAATTTTCCTGTGTGTTTCGATAGCAAACTGTTGTTTACAAAATTATTTCACATTATAATTTCATACTCCATGTATGGAACCAGGTGAATTTATAACTTTGTATGTGGTATTAAAAAGATATTGTTTTTCTTTTTGCCAAATGTCAAGATTCTAGGTCCATGAAAAGCACCCTATAGAATTATTTTGATTCCTTCGAAATATGCGGCAACATTCTGGCTTACTATTTGATAGCGTTGAAATTTGTTTTTTCACAGTTCTATGGTACTGCATATATGCGTATTTGATATCAATGTCAACTTGATACCTTCACGTGTTCCCGGGAAAAAGGTTCTAAGAGAGAAAAAATAAAAACGGACAGACGGATGGACAGACATACAGTCCGACAACAAAGTGATCCTAAAAAAAAACTTTTCGCTTTGTGTCGCCTTCGCCTTCGCCCAAAAATCACATCTCTTGTATGGGGACCACCTTTGGGCCACCAAAAGTTGTCCCCCCCCCACTTTCGAGGTCACAAACTTGGTTTGATATACCCAAACGATACCAAACGATCGTAGAATAAAAATATTTTGTAGCAATTAATGTTAGCTGAATCACTTTTGGATCCTCTATACAAGGTGATATTTAATTAGCTGACCATATTTTGGAGAATGATAGTACACATAATTGTGAACAACTTTCCTCAAGAAACATATAGTCGCAAACGAAAAAAATATTTGGGTCTCCCATAGTAACTTGTAATCAGCTGATCGGGTTAATGTACTGAGGGACGAAATATTTTTTTCATTTGCGACCATATGTTTCTTGTGGAAAGTTGTTCTTAATTATGGGTACTATCAATCCCCAAAATATGATCAGCTAATTAAATGTCACCTTGAATATTTGGCTGATTTCGTTATAAACAAATGTTGTGATCATTCGGGAGTTTTTTCTATGGAGCAAAAATAATAGACTTAAGTTTATACGTACCTGACACTCATGATCAACAAGCGAGTATAAAGAAACAACTTCTTTAATAAATACTACGATTTTCTGTAAGCTTTACGAAAGGCTGTATTGGCCTACTGCCTCGCCTAAAATGATGTAGGGGAGTACTAAAGTTTTTTCGAACCATTCAAGAAGTTTACCAAGCCGTCATCGATGACTTGTTTAGCCTGGCGATAGACCGAAACTGATACTCAGAGCTGACGCCCAATCTCCAGACGTAGGCGCTACAAGAAAAAGAAACCTGGGTGTACTTACTGTCTTTCTTATATGTTTCCAGTCCAACTGTGACCCGCCCCGTACCCCCGACGCCAGACAACGCCAGACCAGGGCATTCGGACCACAGGCACCATGTACAGGTAAATGTCAACACAAACACAACACCTGCTCTCTCTCTCCCACGCACTGAAGGCTACTATACTCGTCTCTTTCAGCACACGCACCGCTACCAGCCAATGTCGATGTCGACGCCCACCAACGCGGGCCAAGCCAACTACCAGAACATCGCCACAATGAGCCAATCACATCCAAACTACCACCAACACGTTGACCAATGTTGGCGCCACAATCGCAAATATTGGTCCCGCAATCCGTAACCCACGGCCTGGTCACAACCACCGCGCTACCCAGAAACATTATGGAACCAACAAACACGAAGCATTTGGAACTTATACATGCGACTAATCTACACAATAAGTCCGTCCATCAAGCGACTGTCGGCGTGACAGAGAGCGTGTCCCGAATCGACGGCTTCGATAGGCTGAGAACGGTTAAGTACGACAGCTACAACTGCACGCCGGTCCATCACAAAGCCGAGACGACTTACCAGAATGTTCGGGTGCCAGTTTCCGTGGCTAACTTCAACTCGCAGAACAGCTCCGATTCTAGTTCGAGTGTGAACACGCCATCTGTAGGTGTGAGCTCCACAACAACACCTAACTCTAGCTCCAATACGAGCTCGTCTGAGAGCGCCGAACCTAGCCTACCCAGCTCCCCAGACAACAACACTGAGCGAAACACGACAGTAGCACTGACGAACCCAGCGCAAACAACCGAAGAGGCCGACTCCCAAGATCTAAACTCATCAATAGGCGTTCTAAGCTTGAACGAAAGTTCAACGGCCACGAACACGTCTTTGAACGTCAGTTTACCGGCGGAAGGTTCGGTCAACGAGAGCCAGACAAGCCAAAGTGAGCCTTCGTTACTCGACGTACCCTCGTCGTCCAAGGCTCAGAATCCCGTGCGTCCGTCCGGGCCGGAGTCTCTGCTTACGTTCGGGCTGGGATTGCAGGCTGCACTGTCGCCCTCTCACGGCAAAGACGGGAGTTACTTATCGCGGGCGCATAGAGAGCACGGGAATAGAGAGAAAAGGCACAGTCTTACGCCCGGCTCGCATCTGAATGCGGGTCAAACTTCGAATCAGAATCGGTGAGTCCTTTCGTACACTTCTTGGTTCACACGAGTTCGTGTTCGTGTTTCATGCGTTCGTTTTGTTTTGTGGAACCATTGTGGAACCGACAATTACTATCTTCCCTGCCGACTAAAAGACGATTCGTAAGCCGTCCTACTGTCAGGTCTAAAAAAAACGAAATATTCGACCTATAGTAACAGGAGTTTAGGTATAAATAGATAGAAACAGAGTGGAGAGATATTTAATAAAGGCTTGTGTTTAAACGATTACCAAAAATGCATCTATTTTACTACCAATAAATTCGAAATGACTGCCAGAATGGCTAAATGTCCACAAAATTGTGTTTGGATAAATGATCACCAAACTTCTTTTTATGTTTTGTGTACTTAAGTTTATGTTTTAAGTATTTTTTTGTTGTTCTTACATGTTCAACCTAACACGAAAGATAATGGGGGCCTCGCATCGCTCACCCCCTTTACCCTTCACCTAAGCTACCGCAGTATTTTGCCCTGATATTTTCTGCAACTTTTGGTGGTCATTTAGCCATTTTGGGTAGGAGAAAAATATTTTGGTGGTCATTATATTTGTTGCCTTTAATAAAATAGAATAGCATGTACGAGTCGTGGGTTTACAGAACTTATTGGCACTGATTTAGAACGTTTTCACTACACGAGCACTTCCCTGGTCTTCAGGGTAGGGCAGCAGAGGTATTGAGGTCACCAAGGCGGAGCGGAAGATTGTGGTTGCTATTAGTTGGTTATTAGTTTATTCATCTCAAACGCGTATTAGTTAGACGAACTCGTCCACAGAATAATCTGTTACAGATTATATCAGAAAACTGCAAACAGTAAACCATAATTGCCATTACTACAGCCACTCTGCCGAGATCCTCGCGACCAGCCTTCTCGACTACATGCCAGAGAGAGACAGGGAGTCCTCGGCCCGCGAGCGGGAAAGGGACAGGAGACGACGACCACTGCCGGCAGCCTACATAGCGCTGTATCCATACAAGCCGCAGAAGCCTGATGAACTTGAGTTAAGGAAAGGAGGTCCGTTAACATTCCTCATTCTACTTTTCCTTTCGTTGGTTCGTTGCATAATTAGTCGAGGACAAAATGGGTTTTTATCTACACACGTATCATGAACCCTCTTTACTGCGTACAAAAACCGCACGTAAGGATTAGCATAATTTTAAACTATTTGGTAAAAACTCATTTCTTATCTGAAAAATTACACATTATGACTATAATGCGGCAATGTCTGTTCAATAAATAATTTTGCTTTTTCCATTAGTGTGTTAGGCGTAAGCATTATTTCTTCTTCACTTGACGACATATTAATTAACTTTCGTAAAACAAAAAGTTTTGCAAATAAAACAACGAATAAAAATCAAAAACAAGTCTCTTTCCCGCCACTCTATTTTTATTTTCTGCATGTAATTTTCAGCTTAGGTCGTACACGATACTGCCAAGTCATACGTTTTTTTTTTTGTTAATTATACTTGTATTTATTAGTTTTTTTTACTATGCACAATATAATGCAAATAAATGAAAGTAAATTTATTAAAATAACAAGTTTATTTAATGCAGTCACGTCGTCTCGTCGTTTGGCTGAATGGCTCAATTGTCTTAGTCTAGATGACAACAACACTTTATGCTCGGGTGCATAAAATGATATTTTATGCAGCCTACATCCAGCATAAAGAAGGAGTTTTCGAGCATGAGAAGTGAAGTAGCAGATTTCCTACGAGTTCGCAAAGCCTTATATTTACGAATGAATTAGAATTCTAACCTCAAAATAGCAACTTCGTCGATTGATTTTGGGAAGAGTTATATTCCTAACCCGTTCGAAAAGGCTTCTTTACGAACTCGCTACTACCCACGCCTTCGGCTCGTGCTGTAAACTTCTTCGGTTCATAAACATAATCCTTTGCGTACTCGTTCGTACCAAATGTACTAATTTCAGCGACAAAGATACTTACTGCTACGGTTCCTTGAACGGTTTTTCGCACAGTCAATGTTTCAATCTCATATTCCGTTTGGGGAGAAAAAAAGCAATTTACATTGCCTGTATACAAATGTTTATTTTTATATTTACGAATTTAAATTGTTGCAGGCGTTTACACGGTGACGGAACGCTGCCGCGACGGCTGGTTCAAGGGGCGCTCGGAGCGCACGCGGCGCGCTGGCGTGTTCCCCGGGAACTACGTGGCGCCACATCCCACCGCCGCCGTCGCCAGCCAGCCCAGTCAGGCGCGGCACGAGCATGCGCAGGTGACAACCCTACTAGTTGCTGGAGTGCAGCGAGGGAGCCAGCCTCGCTGGAGACTAAGACGAGTTATCTCGCGCCCCAACAAGCCCTCGCCGCGTGCTCTATCCAAGCCAGTAAAGCGAGGCATAAAGACGGGGTGTCGAGCGATAACTGACTAGTATAGGATGCCCCTTTCGAAAGAAATCTCACACACAAAAAGTTTTACATCTATGGAGGAGGGATGAGGGATTGTACAAGTGGCATATGACAGACAAGGGCGCCAACGGGGATAGCATGAGTTCATATTCAATATATCTAATCTGGGAATGTCGAGTGAAGCAATAAGTCGTGCGCTTCAGGACACCCCCGCCGCCGCCCCCTCCGCCGCGCCCGCGCCCGCGCCCGTCCTGCTGGCGCCCCCGCGCGCACCTGAGCCGCCGCAGTCCCCGCCCGAGCGCGCCGCCGCACTGCACGCTGCCGGCTGCAAGGAGAAGGTGACCTGACTATATACCTGGACCAAACAGAATTGAATCACGAGCTCTGTACTTTTCTCCTAATTACTCAGAAACTTTTCATTGATTCGATTAGTCATCCATTCATTCACTCGCTGACTCACTGTCTAGCAAAAGTAGTGACAATAAGGCTGAGATTCAGAAATTAATTTAAGCTGTTTACGTCTCGAGGAATCTTTTATAACCTCACTCCTAATTTGAGATCGGGCTCAGATTTAGCTCTGAAAGCTAAGGGGCCTAAGGCCTAACTCTAATTTGGAATTTAAAATGATATTATTGTCTAGAAGCAAGAAAACTTAACTAAACGGTAACTTAAATTAAAATGGAAAAATATGTACAAAGGCGAGCTTATCTCTAAAAAGAGATTTCTATGAATACTTGAAGTGCCAGTTTACTTTATGTCGTACTGACAATTTTGCCGGTCGCCGACTGCTGTTCACATTACATTGAGCTACCCGTCCGACATAATGTGAACATACAGTCGACCCGACATAAATCTTGCTGAACTTCCAGCAAATGTGTCGCCGCCGACAGATTTATCGGATCGATGAACAGTGATGTCGACATACATATGCCAACATCCGACAACTTGCCGGATCCGATAAAACTGTCTGTTCGACATAATGTGAATGGGTCTCAAAATAAATCCTACTCAACAGGCGAAAGACAAGTGCAAGGCGGAAAAGTCGTCAATCTCCTCCGGCGTGTCGCTGATGAGGCGGCTGGCGGCCATGAAGAAGTGCAAGTCGCCCCCGCCGTCCTACAGCATGGACAATCCGGTGTTCGAGCACGCGCCCGCGCCACCGCCGCCACCGCCGCCGCACCACGTCAGGTCGGTGGCGACATCTACACAGTTGCACCATTCCGTTAACTTAGAGCATTGGTCAGCATCTCGTAGGTATTTAAGAGATTGCAAACATAGGTAACCGGTAAGGTTGCGCAGGCTACAAACACAACTAAACTAATCTTGAAAAAGGAACATATGCTGTTTTGCTTTCAACTTAATCATACTTTTGGTTGTTTTAAATACCTTCTTGTCTTGACTACAGGACTACACATTGTTATTAACCTCAACGCGAGATGACTTCATACTTGATACTTGCACCATTCCGTTAACTCAGAGCATTGATCAGAATCTGTTTATCTTGACATATACCGTTTCTGTTAAAACTCAAATCATAGTCGGTTGAAATGATAGCTCGTGTAAAATAATCGCGTTCTGATTGATCGAACGTCAATTTCAATTTGACGAACACCCTTTGAACATCTATTTGAAGTGACTCGTGATAGATTTCAGAGATACGGAATAATACCAACATGCATGCGCCGCCGCATAATTAATACCAACAGGTACAACACGTCAGGTTAATGGCGACATCTAGCGGCGACGACGACGGTCTACACAATAGTTTTACGGTCCGCGAAATCGTAAGAAAACTATACCTGTCAAATCGAGGAACCAACAAACTCTTGTGTTGTGCAATTATTGTCGGAACCTTATAAGCGCCCATTTACCAACAACAAATTTAGTCATACAAAATCGGAAATTCTTAGAAAACCTGAACAGTTTCGATGGAAATCATACCATGTGTCCTTTCTGGGATTTAAACGAGAACAATTTAAATGACCACCAAAGTATTTTTTTCTTACCAAAATGGATAAATGATCACCAAAAGTTGCAGAAAATATCAGGGAAAATACTGCGGTAGCTTAGGTGAAGGGTAAATCCTTCGTGTTAGGTTGAACATGTAAGAACAACAAAAAATACTTAAAACATAAACTTAAGTACACAAAACATAATAAGAAGTTTGGTGATCATTTATCCAAACACAATTTGGTGGACATTTATCCATTCTGGCAGTCATTTCGAATTTATTGGTAGTAAATTAGGTGCATTTTTGCTAATCATAACACAAGCCAATTTAAACAGTGTCCGCCTGCTGCATGATTTCGTGTTGAAATGTGATTTGTCTCGTTGTGGGCTAACATACACATACTCCTGCACTGTTGCTTATTTGTTTGTGTGCTTATGTGTGGTGTCACAACTTCACCAGTGTCTTTTCAGATTTCATTTAATATTTTAATTTTATATGTATTGTGGCTTGTGGCACATTTCACTTCACACGCCTGTTTGTGTGATTAACCATGTTGTTTCGAGCGTTCGCAGTTGTTTTTTAGGGGTAAACTCACGATCTTGCTGGAATACTGTTTTCAAGAGATATTTATGGCATAAGCTTGCGAATGTAAGTCAAAATAAGTTATAATAACATAAATAATGACAATGATTTAGTAATTTTAGAACTAACAATAATCTTTATTTCGTACCTACATGCCAGCCTAAGACGAAGTCTAAAAGAATTTTCCCGTATTACAAAATGTTGCTCATCAATCATCAATAGTTTAGTTAAACATCCTGAGAATTCGGAACGGAACTTCATATATCCATAGCTGCGGCGAAGGGCTAGCCCCCTATCACGCAAAAGTGGGCACAATTGTCCCTCTGCCACCCCGTATGGTAAATGGTGTATATTTATGCTTAGTTTTATAAAGTTTATTCATTTTCTTACGCTAACGCTTTAATCGCGTTTGCAAAGACTCGTTCACTCCACAATGCACGATCGCTCGGAACGTCTGTACCACACACAGGTCGGGGTCGTGCCCGTCGCAACTGCTGGGCACGCTGGGCGGGTCCGCCTCGCAGCGGCTCCGGCACCGGGAGCGGCCCACTGTGCTACCGACGAGGCAGGACAGGTGAGAGAGAATTAGCGAAACACCGGCGGAATTAGCGAAACACCGACGGAATCAGCGAAACACCGGCGGAATTAGCAGAACACCGCCAGAATTAGCGGAATATCGCCAGAATTAGCGGAATATCGCCTGGATTAGCGGAACACCGTGAGAATTAGCTGAGAGTATTTATTAAGATGTGACAGAAAAGTGTATAGGTAAACTTGACTGATGTTGTTGGGGTTGGGAGTAAGGCGGAAGTGTTTAAGAAGCAAAAAAAACGGAATATACTGTATCCTAATATTATTGAGCCTGTATTAACCCCTTAAGCTCTGGTGACGCCTCTGTGGTGTCACTGTGCCGTTAAAGGTTTTGAATTTCATTAAAATGGCATGAGTTTCAAAATCGCGATGCCTCATAACCATATCCAGGGCTCGAAAGGTTAATAAACCGTTCTCAGCTCGGAGAGCTATCTCACGCGCGTGGAAATTACAGATTTGATATGGCGCAACCGTCATTGTGACATACCAACGACAACTCCCAGAGCTGAGCGCGGTAAAAATTTTGGGCCCTTCTTCCCTAATGATCCTTTAATAATTACACTTTTCTGTCACACCCTTTAAACTGATCCGATGTCATAGATTCGAACTTATTATTATATTAACAAGGGTGGGGCAGTTTTCAGTTGCCCTTACCATTCGCTGCTCGGGCCTATACGGTCCTTGTAGGGTCGGTAATATTTGAGGTACTGTTTACTTTTATTTTTCGTTTTATGTTGTTTGCTCGTGTGTTTTGTTTGGCTTTGGTTTGTTTGTCACCTCATCTAAGAAGTATTCTCATTACTAACTGACACGATATCATCAAGCAAAAACAACACATTAGCCTGCTGACACGTACTGCCGTACTACTTAGTAGCATGGCTATGCGAAGGGTATTAAAGTCATATATTTTCGCATCGCCAGATATTTTCATGTAAACTGCTATGAGAGAAACTCACGGCACTACCGCGTAGAAATATACCCCTTCCCGGACTTATAATTACTTCGATCCTGTGACATTCCACATCGAAACTTATGGTTATGTCTTATCTCAACCGAATAACGGTGTATAACAGACAGGAATAGTTACGTACTTTGTACACTATATAAACATTGTGAGGAAACCTTCATTTCACATAGCTGCGGCGATGGGCAAGCACTCTGTGATGCAAAATGGAGTATTGAATAACTGGCTAAACTGGCGCAACTGAGCTTCTGCATGCGAAAAGGCGTGGCGTTATGTTATGTTGTTAAGTTCTCTGTAAAAGTATAGTACATTGCCGGGTGTTTGGAATATGGAGCGGCAAACATTTTTGCGATTATATTGATTTTGTCGCTCCACACTACAAACACTCTGTTAGAAATTACAACGAAAATGATAAGATCGAGTTGAATGTGGTGTAATTCCGACTGGTGTTGGCAGGCCGACCGAGAGTCCGTGGCAGTCGCAGCATCGCAAGTCGCAGTCGCTCGACGTCACAGCAGCGCGGCGGGAGCGCGAGAGACACCACACGCAGCCCGCAAAGGAGAGGTAGGCGTAGACACAGATAGATCATTACTAATTGACCACCAAGGAGAGGTAGGCGTAGACACAGGCAGATCATTACCAATTGACCACCAAGGAGAGGTAGGCGTAGACACAGACAGATCATTACCAATTGACCACCAAGGAGAGGTAGGCGTAGACACAGACAAATCATTACCAATTGACCACCAAGGAGAGGTAGGCGTAGACACAGACAGATCATTGCCAATTGACCACCAAGAAGAGGTTGGTGTAGACACAGACAGATCATTACCAATTGACCACCAAGAAGAGGTTGGTGTAGACACAGACAGATCATTACCAATTGACCACCAAGGAGAGGTAGGCGTAGAGACAGACAGATCATTACCAATTGACCAACAAGAAGAGGTAGGCGTAGACACAGACAGATCATTTCTAATTGACCACCAAGGAGAGGTAGGCGTAGACACAGACAGGTCATTACCAATTGACCACCAAGGAGAGGTAGGCGTAGACACAGACAGATCATTACCAATTGACCACCAAGGAGAGGTAGGCGTAGACACAGACAGATCATTATCAATTGACCACCAAGGAGAGGTAGGCGTAGACACAGACAGATCATTACCAATTGACCACCAAGGAGTGGTAGGCGTAGACACAGACAGATCATTACCAATTGACCACCAAGGAGAGGTAGGCGTAGACACAGACAGATCATTACCAATTGACCACCAAGAAGAGGTAGGCGTAGACACAGACAGATCATTACCAATTGACCACCAAGGAGAGGTAGGCGTAGACACAGACAGATCATTACCAATTGACCACCAAGGAGAGGTAGGCGTAGACACAGACAGATCATTACCAATTGACCACCAAGGAGAGGTAGGCGTAGACACAGACAGATCATTACCAATTGACCACCAAGGAGAGGTAGGCGTAGACACAGACAGATCATTACCAATTGACCACCAAGGAGAGGTAGGCGTAGACACAGACAGATCATAACCAATTGAACACCAAGGAGAGGTAGGCGTGGACCCAGACAGATCATTACCAATTGACCACCAAGGAGAGGTAGGTGTATATACAGACAGATCATACCCAATTTACCACAAATACATTGGTAATGATCAATGATAGTATAGAATAGAAAACATATTTATTCAACTGTCACTATACACAAAACACAGCAAAAACAAATAAATAAACAAAACAAGACGGAAATAAGTGATATGTGCAATAAATATGTACGAAATATATTGCTTCTGGCCAAACCCGATTTCAGGCCAAACCGGTTCATCCTAAGCGTTTCAGAATATACTAGTTTAGCCTAGACATTTATATCAAAAAATTGTAGAAAATGTATCGTTAGTTCGTTATAATAACGTACTGCGTGGGTTTTACCGTGGATTTGTGGGATATTATATTTGATTATCAAATAACACGAATGTCACATTGTTTGCTGTCCAAAATATTCGAACTACTTTCTAGAAAAGTAGTTATTTTTAGGGTTGCCGAAGGGTGCCTGCCGGGACCCTTTTACTAAGCCTCCTCTGTCCGTCCGTCCGTCAGCGAGCTGCATCACATGAACTTGAGTATTTGAGTAATGAGTATTTATGTTGCCGCAACTGCAGTAAATTTTGAAATACACGAGATTTTATAAATTAAAGCAGGCCCAATGCAAGACTCTTCTCAAATATAACATCATCAGCGGTACTGTCCTCGTAGTTGGTTTGACGTCGGATCCGCAATCTGTAGGGACTGGTATCGAACCAAGTTCGGACATATTTTAGGTTCTTGTTCTATTATTTTTTCGTCCTTAAGTTTCTTATACGCTGGTACGGAACCCTTCGTGTGCGAGTCTGACCATCGCTTGGACCGATTTTAAAATTCCAAGTATTCTTTAAAACGTTTTGAAACCTCCGAAAATGTCCGCAGATTCCGCTGTATAGTCGCCTACCCGCCCAACTCTGAGTACGAGCTCGAGCTGAAAGTGGACGATATCGTGCTCGTACACCGGAAACGCGGAGACGGATGGTACAAGGTATGTCGTGTTACATTCTACTCCACCAATCCAACTAGACGCTGGACATGCTCAAAACAGTGCTTTAAAAAGTATATGGCATGACATTTGGCACAAAGAAATGGCATTACACCATCCCGCTTCAAACATCACCTAAAGATATGACGCGCTGTAGATAGCATGTCCCTTAGTGTTTAAGTTGGATGTAGTGCACTACCGGAGCAAAAGCAATATATTTTCGCCAAACTCAGATCACCACCCCCGCTTTTAAGAAATAAGACAGCGGGTATGTAGTTGCCAGATCGTCCTGTAAAGAGACGATTTTCCTACCATTTTGACAAAGGGGTCGTCCCTACTCCATCCCATAATCACTTTTTATCTAGTTTAATTTGAAGTAGCCCGAGGAGTTAGCTGGCTGTCGATATTGCTTTCATTAGTTTGAACATTTTGGTTTTACTATTCGAGTAGATAGTTTTGATGGGTGTTGGTGTCCTGATAGATAGCACTTGCATGTTAAATTATTACCCCATTTCAACTCCACGGCAGAAGACCTCTGGTTATGCGAACGTAAAAAGCAAGCTCTTACACGGAAGTGGATTGATTTGAACCTGTGTGTGATCTATTTGTGTGCACAGAATAATGGCTTGTCATTTAGTTCTCAATTATCTAATTTTCTTACTTAGCTGAACAACATTGTTTCAAATAACCCGTCCGATGCGTTCATTGTTGTTGGGGACTTTAATCTGAGCGCTATTGTTTGGTCTACCACACCTACCGATAATTCGAGCTTTTACCCGTCAAATATTAATAGTACGGATACATTTTTGCTAACTGATGCCTTCGGTTTCGATCAGTATAACGGAATAACCAACGAGTCCATTATATAAAATAAATAAATAAAATAGACAATAGACAGTTATTTTACCGCTGGACATGAGTAGATTCAGGCGATAGACGGCGCGGTGTTTGGCATGAAATTTGTTGTACCTGCTACCATGAAAGACCCGTTTTCTGTTAGAACGCGTTTCTACCCTAGTTATTACTAGAATTTGAAGCCGAATTGGTTGCTGTGGGTCACTTTCTGGCCGATTACTAAACCTGGAGCCGAGCGAAGCAGGGCGGAGCGAGGTGGTCCCGTGTAGGTTCACAGAAGCGAATTGCCACTTTTAACGTGTGAAAGCGCGTTCTGACTGAAAAAGGGCTTTTACTGCAACATATCAATACTTTTTTATACATCAATTATTACTAGCATTATCGAGTTATCTATTTAGTTCTGGGTTAACTATACGCAAGTGGAATTTAAGTACCTAATAGTATTTTATCTACACACGTATCATAAACCCTCTTTACTGCGTACAAAAACCGCACGTTACGATCAGCATAATGTTAAACTACTTGGTAATAGTAGTTTATGTGACTGATACATAATGGAGGGCATTAAAACTCGATTGTGGGTTCATAATAATATCACTCGAGTTTTAATGCCTAATTATGTACAGTTACAAACACTAGTTTATCTACACCCATATCATAAGCTCTCTTTGATGAGTTCAGGAACCGCATGTTCGACCGGCATTGTGGCATTGATCATTGCTCTGCACTTGTTTAGCTTGTTCAGTGGTACCACCATCACAGACAAACTAGGGACTAGGTAAGAAATGTGTTTTTACCAAGTAGTATATCATTATGCTGATCGTAACGTGCGGTTTTTGGACGCAGTAAAGAGGATTTATGATACGTGTGTAGATAAACATATTTATTGTATCTGTACCAATGACCTGAAATGAGAGAGCATGCTGTTTCTTTGTTTTTCAAAACTAAACGAAGATCATATGGTGGACTGACTATGCGTAGGTATTACGTCTATGTGGTTCTATTACAACTTGGAAGTGGAATTTGTGCCGATTTTGCAGGGAGTTTTGTGAAGTTTACAGTAAATTGGAAGTCTCAGTCATTTCATTCCGAACATTTTGAGATTTACCTATATTACGCGATTTACCTGTCGTTTTCTGTTACTGTCATGTTTATAAATCTAGGGTAATCCTAAAATTTTACTCTATTCATATTTATGGCGAAAACCAGGTTACAGTGTGCAGTGCGCAGATGGGTAACAAACTAAGGTTGAATTAAAATAGACCAGGTATTTAAATAGCTCTCTTACAAACACAGCCATCGTTGATGTATGTTGTAAATATTAGAAAAGTGATCGATTAGATCTACTAATTTAGTTATCACAAACGTTTGTAATTTTTTAGTCCGATTTATTTCCCATTTGTTAGTTAGGGACATAATTTTATCCATTTATTAATGATTTAATGAATTTAATCTACTGCCATTTCAATTGTACAATTGTTGACTTAATAGAAGGGTTTTTAGTTTATTAGTAAAACCTGGTAAGCTAATAGTAAAGTTTTGAGGTTGAACTTTATTTTGATATTGTTTAATTATAAAGCGTACAGCTATTTTACCCCTTTAGTCAGTTAAATTTAAATAGCGACAATTATGAACATTTTGCATAAGCTACTACATTTTTTACTAATAAACTAATAACTGAACATGTAGCATATGCGAAACAATATACATTTAAGGAATATATTTATACCGTGTATTAATACAAAATTAGAATACATCCTAGGCACTTATGTAATGTTGAACTTCGTTGTGGTAAAAATATATAATTTAGTTTTGATACGCTTACTACATTTAATTAATTATCGTTTTATTAGACTGCCATATCGTCGCTTTTCAAAATCCCTTTCAGCTCTCCATTTTGGTATGTTATGTTGTTTGTATATAAGTCATCATAGTTTAACGTCGTATATAAAGTACAATGAAATTATATTTACGATAGCAGGACTATACATAAACATTTATAGCACAAAACAGATTAACAAGCAATAAATAGTATAAAACAAATCACTTAATATTTCGCGTTGGTAAAAATTAGTATCATTATAATTATTTCTACTAGATATAATAATATGTCTTAAAAAATCGGTATATTTTTAGAAACATTAGAATAAGATACGTCGTTGAATTATGAGACTGTGGTATTATTTAAACGACTTGTAAATAAATAATTTAGAAAAATATTAAAAAACAAAAACGCGGTAATTTTTTGTAACGTTTTGTAATAAGCGTTTTTGTTGTACATTTGGAATATAGAAAATTCTTTCTTTATTTATTTGTTTATGTTTACGGAATTGAGACTGTTTTCTTATACTATCTTAGGTTAATTTACTAGTTAATATACAGCTGATAGGTTCAATAAGACACCTAACTGTATTAGTCTTCTAATATTTTTTATCTCATACAGTTTTAACAATCTTTAAAAATAGAAAAGATGGGTACTATTCTAGATACCTTTTAATGTTATTTATGAGCTCAACTAATGTTAAACTGATTTTAAATTGTAGCTATTTACATATATACCTCGTAATAATCTTATACACGTATTCTGTGTAATACAGTTGCTGGTCCCTTGTAAGAAGTCGTACATTAAAGTACACTTGCACGAGGTTCACTTAACAGTTTTAGCGCAGAGTTTGCAAATATCATATTTTAATTAAAAACAGGTGTAACAGAAAGTTGTCATATTTTAAGGGGTTGTTAGGGTCGTCATTCTGATCAACTTTTTTCTAAGATACCGATTTGATCAGAGCAACTTTATTGTTCACTTCTCCATACAAATCAGCTGATCGTCCGGTTCAGAAGGTCAAAGTGAAAAATAAAGTTGCTCTGATCAAATCTGTTTCATAGTGTTTCTTCAGAATTATGTCCCTCACAACCCCCTAAAATATAACTACACCTTTCTATTACACCCTGTATAAGTATCAACAACAAAAAGAAGAATCAATTTACATTCTATAAGCGGTTACAACTGTCAAAAGCTAGTAGAACACGTAATTTACTGGTGAACTTAACGAAACCCCTTACTTCCGCTAAGATTGCTATTCCAGGAAAATACTCCCATTTTTTTAAAAATCCGGGCGGGTTGAGCAACGTCTGACTGAGTTGTGTTCTGGATGGGTGCCCTGTCCCGATTCTATGTGGCTTTTATTTCGGGCGCTTCCGTGTATTGCATAGCACGTTAAGGTGTCGCTCCCAGCTACCTTTCTTTGTCAGTAAATGGAATATCCACATAAATAGCAAGTGATATATATCAATTTAAACTTTAATTGATTTAGCAACTGTCTGTAGTAGTTTATGTGACTGCTGCATAATGCCTAATTATGTACAGTTACATACACTAGTTTATCTACACACATATCATAAGCTCTCTTTGATGTGTTCAGCTCCCAGCTACCTTTATTTGTCAGTAAACATTCATCTGCTGAATCTATAGTACAACAATGGCAAAAACCGCAAAATATCAATGGAATATCCACATAAATAGCAAGTGATATATATCAATTTAAACATTAATTGATTTAGCAACTGTCTGTAGTAGTTTATGTGACTGCTGCATAATGCCTAATTATGTACAGTTAGATACACTAGTTTATCTACACACATATCATAAGCTCTCTTTGATGTGTTCAGCTCCCAGCTACCTTTCTTTGTCAGTAAACATTCATCTGCTGAATCTATAGTACAACAATGGCAAAAACCGCAAAATATCAATGGAATATCCACATAAATAGCAAGTGATATATATCAATTTAAACTTTAATTGATTTAGCAACTGTCTGTAGTAGTTTATGTGACTGCTGCATAATGCCTAATTATGTACAGTTACATACACTAGTTTATCTACACACATATCATAAGCTCTCTTTGATGTGTTCAGCTCCCAGCTACCTTTCTTTGTCAGTAAACATTCATCTGCTGAATCTATAGTACAACAATGGCAAAAACCGCAAAATATCAATGGAATATCCACATAAATAGCAAGTGATATATATCAATTTAAACTTTAATTGATTTAGCAACTGTCTGTAGTAGTTTATGTGACTGCTGCATAATGCCTAATTATGTACAGTTACATACACTAGTTTATCTACACACATATCATAAGCTCTCTTTGATGTGTTCAGCTCCCAGCTACCTTTCTTTGTCAGTAAACATTCATCTGCTGAATCTATAGTACACCAATGGCAAAAACCGCAAAATATCAATGGAATATCCACATAAATAGCAAGTGATATATATCAATTTAAACTTTAATTGATTTAGCAACTGTCTGTAGTAGTTTATGTGACTGCTGCATAATGCCTAATTATGTACAGTTACATACACTAGTTTATCTACACACATATCATAAGCTCTCTTTGATGTGTTCAGCTCCCAGCTACCTTTCTTTGTCAGTAAACATTCATCTGCTGAATCTATAGTACAACAATGGCAAAAACCGCAAAATATCAATGGAATATCCACATAAATAGCAAGTGATATATATCAATTTAAACTTTAATTGATTTAGCAACTGTCTGTAGTAGTTTATGTGACTGCTGCATAATGCCTAATTATGTACAGTTACATACACTAGTTTATCTACACACATATCATAAGCTCTCTTTGATGTGTTCAGCTCCCAGCTACCTTTATTTGTCAGTAAACATTCATCTGCTGAATCTATAGTACAACAATGGCAAAAACCGCAAAATATCAATGGAATATCCACATAAATAGCAAGTGATATATATCAATTTAAACTTTAATTGATTTAGCAACTGTCTGTAGTAGTTTATGTGACTGCTGCATAATGCCTAATTATGTACAGTTACATACACTAGTTTATCTACACACATATCATAAGCTCTCTTTGATGTGTTCAGCTCCCAGCTACCTTTCTTTGTCAGTAAACATTCATCTGCTGAATCTATAGTACAACAATGGCAAAAACCGCAAAATATCAATGGAATATCCACATAAATAGCAAGTGATATATATCAATTTAAACTTTAATTGATTTAGCAACTGTCTGTAGTAGTTTATGTGACTGCTGCATAATGCCTAATTATGTACAGTTACATACACTAGTTTATCTACACACATATCATAAGCTCTCTTTGATGTGTTCAGCTCCCAGCTACCTTTCTTTGTCAGTAAACATTCATCTGCTGAATCTATAGTACAACAATGGCAAAAACCGCAAAATATCAATGGAATATCCACATAAATAGCAAGTGATATATATCAATTTAAACTTTAATTGATTTAGCAACTGTCTGTAGTAGTTTATGTGACTGCTGCATAATGCCTAATTATGTACAGTTACATACACTAGTTTATCTACACACATATCATAAGCTCTCTTTGATGTGTTCAGCTCCCAGCTACCTTTCTTTGTCAGTAAACATTCATCTGCTGAATCTATAGTACAACAATGGCAAAAACCGCAAAATATCAATGGAATATCCACATAAATAGCAAGTGATATATATCAATTTAAACTTTAATTGATTTAGCAACTGTCTGTAGTAGTTTATGTGACTGCTGCATAATGCCTAATTATGTACAGTTACATACACTAGTTTATCTACACACATATCATAAGCTCTCTTTGATGTGTTCAGCTCCCAGCTACCTTTCTTTGTCAGTAAACATTCATCTGCTGAATCTATAGTACAACAATGGCAAAAACCGCAAAATATCAATGGAATATCCACATAAATAGCAAGTGATATATATCAATTTAAACTTTAATTGATTTAGCAACTGTCTGTAGTAGTTTATGTGACTGCTGCATAATGCCTAATTATGTACAGTTACATACACTAGTTTATCTACACACATATCATAAGCTCTCTTTGATGTGTTCAGCTCCCAGCTACCTTTATTTGTCAGTAAACATTCATCTGCTGAATCTATAGTACAACAATGGCAAAAACCGCAAAATATCAATGGAATATCCACATAAATAGCAAGTGATATATATCAATTTAAACTTTAATTGATTTAGCAACTGTCTGTAGTAGTTTATGTGACTGCTGCATAATGCCTAATTATGTACAGTTACATACACTAGTTTATCTACACACATATCATAAGCTCTCTTTGATGTGTTCAGCTCCCAGCTACCTTTCTTTGTCAGTAAACATTCATCTGCTGAATCTATAGTACAACAATGGCAAAAACCGCAAAATATCAATGGAATATCCACATAAATAGCAAGTGATATATATCAATTTAAACTTTAATTGATTTAGCAACTGTCTGTAGTAGTTTATGTGACTGCTGCATAATGCCTAATTATGTACAGTTACATACACTAGTTTATCTACACACATATCATAAGCTCTCTTTGATGTGTTCAGCTCCCAGCTACCTTTCTTTGTCAGTAAACATTCATCTGCTGAATCTATAGTACAACAATGGCAAAAACCGCAAAATATCAATGGAATATCCACATAAATAGCAAGTGATATATATCAATTTAAACTTTAATTGATTTAGCAACTGTCTGTAGTAGTTTATGTGACTGCTGCATAATGCCTAATTATGTACAGTTACATACACTAGTTTATCTACACACATATCATAAGCTCTCTTTGATGTGTTCAGCTCCCAGCTACCTTTCTTTGTCAGTAAACATTCATCTGCTGAATCTATAGTACAACAATGGCAAAAACCGCAAAATATCAATGGAATATCCACATAAATAGCAAGTGATATATATCAATTTAAACTTTAATTGATTTAGCAACTGTCTGTAGTAGTTTATGTGACTGCTGCATAATGCCTAATTATGTACAGTTACATACACTAGTTTATCTACACACATATCATAAGCTCTCTTTGATGTGTTCAGCTCCCAGCTACCTTTCTTTGTCAGTAAACATTCATCTGCTGAATCTATAGTACAACAATGGCAAAAACCGCAAAATATCAATGGAATATCCACATAAATAGCAAGTGATATATATCAATTTAAACTTTAATTGATTTAGCAACTGTCTGTAGTAGTTTATGTGACTGCTGCATAATGCCTAATTATGTACAGTTACATACACTAGTTTATCTACACACATATCATAAGCTCTCTTTGATGTGTTCAGCTCCCAGCTACCTTTCTTTGTCAGTAAACATTCATCTGCTGAATCTATAGTACAACAATGGCAAAAACCGCAAAATATCAATGGAATATCCACATAAATAGCAAGTGATATATATCAATTTAAACTTTAATTGATTTAGCAACTGTCTGTAGTAGTTTATGTGACTGCTGCATAATGCCTAATTATGTACAGTTACATACACTAGTTTATCTACACACATATCATAAGCTCTCTTTGATGTGTTCAGCTCCCAGCTACCTTTCTTTGTCAGTAAACATTCATCTGCTGAATCTATAGTACAACAATGGCAAAAACCGCAAAATATCAATGGAATATCCACATAAATAGCAAGTGATATATATCAATTTAAACTTTAATTGATTTAGCAACTGTCTGTAGTAGTTTATGTGACTGCTGCATAATGCCTAATTATGTACAGTTACATACACTAGTTTATCTACACACATATCATAAGCTCTCTTTGATGTGTTCAGCTCCCAGCTACCTTTCTTTGTCAGTAAACATTCATCTGCTGAATCTATAGTACAACAATGGCAAAAACCGCAAAATATCAATGGAATATCCACATAAATAGCAAGTGATATATATCAATTTAAACTTTAATTGATTTAGCAACTGTCTGTAGTAGTTTATGTGACTGCTGCATAATGCCTAATTATGTACAGTTACATACACTAGTTTATCTACACACATATCATAAGCTCTCTTTGATGTGTTCAGCTCCCAGCTACCTTTCTTTGTCAGTAAACATTCATCTGCTGAATCTATAGTACAACAATGGCAAAAACCGCAAAATATCAATGGAATATCCACATAAATAGCAAGTGATATATATCAATTTAAACTTTAATTGATTTAGCAACTGTCTGTAGTAGTTTATGTGACTGCTGCATAATGCCTAATTATGTACAGTTACATACACTAGTTTATCTACACACATATCATAAGCTCTCTTTGATGTGTTCAGCTCCCAGCTACCTTTATTTGTCAGTAAACATTCATCTGCTGAATCTATAGTACAACAATGGCAAAAACCGCAAAATATCAATGGAATATCCACATAAATAGCAAGTGATATATATCAATTTAAACTTTAATTGATTTAGCAACTGTCTGTAGTAGTTTATGTGACTGCTGCATAATGCCTAATTATGTACAGTTACATACACTAGTTTATCTACACACATATCATAAGCTCTCTTTGATGTGTTCAGCTCCCAGCTACCTTTCTTTGTCAGTAAACATTCATCTGCTGAATCTATAGTACAACAATGGCAAAAACCGCAAAATATCAATGGAATATCCACATAAATAGCAAGTGATATATATCAATTTAAACTTTAATTGATTTAGCAACTGTCTGTAGTAGTTTATGTGACTGCTGCATAATGCCTAATTATGTACAGTTACATACACTAGTTTATCTACACACATATCATAAGCTCTCTTTGATGTGTTCAGCTCCCAGCTACCTTTATTTGTCAGTAAACATTCATCTGCTGAATCTATAGTACAACAATGGCAAAAACCGCAAAATATCAATGGAATATCCACATAAATAGCAAGTGATATATATCAATTTAAACTTTAATTGATTTAGCAACTGTCTGTAGTAGTTTATGTGACTGCTGCATAATGCCTAATTATGTACAGTTACATACACTAGTTTATCTACACACATATCATAAGCTCTCTTTGATGTGTTCAGCTCCCAGCTACCTTTCTTTGTCAGTAAACATTCATCTGCTGAATCTATAGTACAACAATGGCAAAAACCGCAAAATATCAATGGAATATCCACATAAATAGCAAGTGATATATATCAATTTAAACTTTAATTGATTTAGCAACTGTCTGTAGTAGTTTATGTGACTGCTGCATAATGCCTAATTATGTACAGTTACATACACTAGTTTATCTACACACATATCATAAGCTCTCTTTGATGTGTTCAGCTCCCAGCTACCTTTCTTTGTCAGTAAACATTCATCTGCTGAATCTATAGTACAACAATGGCAAAAACCGCAAAATATCAATGGAATATCCACATAAATAGCAAGTGATATATATCAATTTAAACTTTAATTGATTTAGCAACTGTCTGTAGTAGTTTATGTGACTGCTGCATAATGCCTAATTATGTACAGTTACATACACTAGTTTATCTACACACATATCATAAGCTCTCTTTGATGTGTTCAGCTCCCAGCTACCTTTCTTTGTCAGTAAACATTCATCTGCTGAATCTATAGTACAACAATGGCAAAAACCGCAAAATATCAATGGAATATCCACATAAATAGCAAGTGATATATATCAATTTAAACTTTAATTGATTTAGCAACTGTCTGTAGTAGTTTATGTGACTGCTGCATAATGCCTAATTATGTACAGTTACATACACTAGTTTATCTACACACATATCATAAGCTCTCTTTGATATGTTCAGCTCCCAGCTACCTTTCTTTGTCAGTAAACATTCATCTGCTGAATCTATAGTACAACAATGGCAAAAACCGCAAAATATCAATGGAATATCCACATAAATAGCAAGTGATATATATCAATTTAAACTTTAATTGATTTAGCAACTGTCTGTAGTAGTTTATGTGACTGCTGCATAATGCCTAATTATGTACAGTTACATACACTAGTTTATCTACACACATATCATAAGCTCTCTTTGATGTGTTCAGCTCCCAGCTACCTTTATTTGTCAGTAAACATTCATCTGCTGAATCTATAGTACAACAATGGCAAAAACCGCAAAATATCAATGGAATATCCACATAAATAGCAAGTGATATATATCAATTTAAACTTTAATTGATTTAGCAACTGTCTGTAGTAGTTTATGTGACTGCTGCATAATGCCTAATTATGTACAGTTACATACACTAGTTTATCTACACACATATCATAAGCTCTCTTTGATGTGTTCAGCTCCCAGCTACCTTTCTTTGTCAGTAAACATTCATCTGCTGAATCTATAGTACAACAATGGCAAAAACCGCAAAATATCAATGGAATATCCACATAAATAGCAAGTGATATATATCAATTTAAACTTTAATTGATTTAGCAACTGTCTGTAGTAGTTTATGTGACTGCTGCATAATGCCTAATTATGTACAGTTACATACACTAGTTTATCTACACACATATCATAAGCTCTCTTTGATGTGTTCAGCTCCCAGCTACCTTTCTTTGTCAGTAAACATTCATCTGCTGAATCTATAGTACAACAATGGCAAAAACCGCAAAATATCAATGGAATATCCACATAAATAGCAAGTGATATATATCAATTTAAACTTTAATTGATTTAGCAACTGTCTGTAGTAGTTTATGTGACTGCTGCATAATGCCTAATTATGTACAGTTACATACACTAGTTTATCTACACACATATCATAAGCTCTCTTTGATGTGTTCAGCTCCCAGCTACCTTTCTTTGTCAGTAAACATTCATCTGCTGAATCTATAGTACAACAATGGCAAAAACCGCAAAATATCAATGGAATATCCACATAAATAGCAAGTGATATATATCAATTTAAACTTTAATTGATTTAGCAACTGTCTGTAGTAGTTTATGTGACTGCTGCATAATGCCTAATTATGTACAGTTACATACACTAGTTTATCTACACACATATCATAAGCTCTCTTTGATGTGTTCAGCTCCCAGCTACCTTTCTTTGTCAGTAAACATTCATCTGCTGAATCTATAGTACAACAATGGCAAAAACCGCAAAATATCAATGGAATATCCACATAAATAGCAAGTGATATATATCAATTTAAACTTTAATTGATTTAGCAACTGTCTGTAGTAGTTTATGTGACTGCTGCATAATGCCTAATTATGTACAGTTACATACACTAGTTTATCTACACACATATCATAAGCTCTCTTTGATGTGTTCAGCTCCCAGCTACCTTTCTTTGTCAGTAAACATTCATCTGCTGAATCTATAGTACAACAATGGCAAAAACCGCAAAATATCAATGGAATATCCACATAAATAGCAAGTGATATATATCAATTTAAACTTTAATTGATTTAGCAACTGTCTGTAGTAGTTTATGTGACTGCTGCATAATGCCTAATTATGTACAGTTACATACACTAGTTTATCTACACACATATCATAAGCTCTCTTTGATGTGTTCAGCTCCCAGCTACCTTTCTTTGTCAGTAAACATTCATCTGCTGAATCTATAGTACAACAATGGCAAAAACCGCAAAATATCAATGGAATATCCACATAAATAGCAAGTGATATATATCAATTTAAACTTTAATTGATTTAGCAACTGTCTGTAGTAGTTTATGTGACTGCTGCATAATGCCTAATTATGTACAGTTACATACACTAGTTTATCTACACACATATCATAAGCTCTCTTTGATGTGTTCAGCTCCCAGCTACCTTTATTTGTCAGTAAACATTCATCTGCTGAATCTATAGTACAACAATGGCAAAAACCGCAAAATATCAATGGAATATCCACATAAATAGCAAGTGATATATATCAATTTAAACTTTAATTGATTTAGCAACTGTCTGTAGTAGTTTATGTGACTGCTGCATAATGCCTAATTATGTACAGTTACATACACTAGTTTATCTACACACATATCATAAGCTCTCTTTGATGTGTTCAGCTCCCAGCTACCTTTCTTTGTCAGTAAACATTCATCTGCTGAATCTATAGTACAACAATGGCAAAAACCGCAAAATATCAATGGAATATCCACATAAATAGCAAGTGATATATATCAATTTAAACTTTAATTGATTTAGCAACTGTCTGTAGTAGTTTATGTGACTGCTGCATAATGCCTAATTATGTACAGTTACATACACTAGTTTATCTACACACATATCATAAGCTCTCTTTGATGTGTTCAGCTCCCAGCTACCTTTATTTGTCAGTAAACATTCATCTGCTGAATCTATAGTACAACAATGGCAAAAACCGCAAAATATCAATGGAATATCCACATAAATAGCAAGTGATATATATCAATTTAAACTTTAATTGATTTAGCAACTGTCTGTAGTAGTTTATGTGACTGCTGCATAATGCCTAATTATGTACAGTTACATACACTAGTTTATCTACACACATATCATAAGCTCTCTTTGATGTGTTCAGCTCCCAGCTACCTTTATTTGTCAGTAAACATTCATCTGCTGAATCTATAGTACAACAATGGCAAAAACCGCAAAATATCAATGGAATATCCACATAAATAGCAAGTGATATATATCAATTTAAACTTTAATTGATTTAGCAACTGTCTGTAGTAGTTTATGTGACTGCTGCATAATGCCTAATTATGTACAGTTACATACACTAGTTTATCTACACACATATCATAAGCTCTCTTTGATGTGTTCAGCTCCCAGCTACCTTTCTTTGTCAGTAAACATTCATCTGCTGAATCTATAGTACAACAATGGCAAAAACCGCAAAATATCAATGGAATATCCACATAAATAGCAAGTGATATATATCAATTTAAACTTTAATTGATTTAGCAACTGTCTGTAGTAGTTTATGTGACTGCTGCATAATGCCTAATTATGTACAGTTACATACACTAGTTTATCTACACACATATCATAAGCTCTCTTTGATGTGTTCAGCTCCCAGCTACCTTTCTTTGTCAGTAAACATTCATCTGCTGAATCTATAGTACAACAATGGCAAAAACCGCAAAATATCAATGGAATATCCACATAAATAGCAAGTGATATATATCAATTTAAACTTTAATTGATTTAGCAACTGTCTGTAGTAGTTTATGTGACTGCTGCATAATGCCTAATTATGTACAGATACATACACTAGTTTATCTACACACATATCATAAGCTCTCTTTGATGTGTTCAGTGAACCGCATATTTGACCGGCATTGTGGTTCTGCAATTGTTTAGCTTGTTCTTTAGTACCAACTTCACGCAGACGGGCGTCGGCGTTCGAAATTTGAATGTCAGTACCAACTTCACAGACAAACTAGGGACGGCATGCGGGTGGGCGTCGGCGTTCGAAATTTGAATGTCATTATATGTAGAAAAACTACACATAATGACCATAATGTGTAGTTTTCCAGATACGAAACGAGTTTTTACCAAGTAGTTTAACATAATGCTGATCGTAACGTGCGGTTTTTGAACGCAGTAAAGAGGGTTTATGATACGTGTGTAGATAAAATTTATGAACTATGTAATACTGAAATCGTTTTCGAGATTTAGCGAATCTCGTGCAAGTGAGCCTAAGATCCACTTGCACGCCATTCGCTCTGTTTAACGTGCTAAACCGATTTAAGTTTTGCATATTGACGCTCAAGGTATTTAGTGAATTTCGTGCAAGTGGACCTAAGTGTTTTTAATAGTTACATTCAATTTAGACCATTTTTATTTTTAAACAATTTGTAAAACAGTTAGTTATGTGAGTTTCATCATTAAATATTTGCACTAATCATTGAAAGTTTGGAAGTAATCGAAATGTCACAAATTATGTAATTTGAAAGAACTGATTGTTTTTAAGTTTTTATGTTTCCTGTATATCCATGGTCTTGATATAATAAGACATGTATTTGAATGTCTGTGAAGTGTTTTCTTGTGATACTCGTAGTATCGAATATTCAGAACAAACTATCCTATTAACCATGTTTTTATTTAAAAATCCTAGACATCTAAACCCAGGAGTTTCATATACAGCAATTAGTTATTTTAGACGTTTTGCTATTGCTTTGCTTTTGATAGGACAGTGTAACCGTTTGTCTTTCATACATGTATGTTTTATTGTATTGCTTCTCTCTCGTGTAAGTTAAGAAAATCATATCGAAATATAAAATTAGTTACCTAATTAATTTTGAAAATAAACACCATTCTTAAGAACTTTGTTTTATTCAATCATAGCTCGAATAAGATATTATACATATGTTGTGATTAGATAAATTTATCATTTCAATTACGTGCATAAGTACATACCTAATTAGCTTAGGAAATGAGCGCTCAAAGGGGGTCTAGATGGAAAAGTCGACAGCATTAACTTTGACTTTGGAACTTTGTTTGGACTAGTTAGGAGACAAACATAAAAGTCCTGACCCCTCTGAGGTGAGCCCTAGGGGTGGTGGCACAAAGAAGGTCCCGTTTTTTGTTTTTTTTTGCGTACATCTCGTAATCGACGAATCGTAGGAAATTTTGTTGTAGGTACCACATTGTCAAAGCTGATAACATTTTCTACAACTTTCATTCTATACACTTTGTGTAGTGTTTGTGTAGTAGGCTCTGTATTAGGTGTTGGCAATAAAAAATAGGTGAATTAATATTTTTTTAGGGAATACTCTAATTTAAGATTTTAGATGCATCAAAATGCTATTTCTTTAACTACAGCCGGCGGAGGCGGGGACTTACCAATATCTATACTACCGAAGAAATAGTTATAAAATGGAAAAGATGTAATGGTCGACTTTGCGGCGGCACTGCCGTCTCCCCAGATCAGCTTTTGATGAGTCAATTTGCAGGTATAGTATATTTAATCATGCAGCAATTACAGGGTAGGCGCATTGTTACAGACTGAACTCAGATAATATATGTCGACATCCCTCTAAACTTAGATAAAATCAATATTCATCTATTTTATTTTCTATTTATTTTATTTTAACTATGCATTTGTATTTCAGGTCCTAAGTCTGATTAAAACGCAGAGAATGTGCTAAAGACCTGCCGAAATTCTCCGTAGAGAAAGTTATTTAAATACAGGTCGCTGCAGCATCGACGCCTGAGTTGCTTTCGGAGCAAAAACCTGAGAGGTCGTGCGTGCTCGAGTTTCGATAAGACCGTTATTAAACTTGACACAAGATTGTGATGTGAAGACAAATCATGCCAACATACGTTTTGTCATCATCGTGCCGCGCCGAACATTTCACTATCTATCCAAAAGTTAAATTCAACGCGGAGTTAAAGTCCGGCTTTTTGATCCTTCTAGCGTCCGGGCGTCAGAGTGTTCGTGTTGTGGTCTACCGAACGAGCATAGAACACTTCGCAGTCATTTACCCAAGGACGAGACTGGAGATACCAATCGGAGTTGTCAACCTTAGGAACGCTACAATCGAAAGAGTGGATGAAAACGGCTTTGTTGTCAGACAGAAGAGCCACGACAATAGGATATCGGCAAAGTTTTGGTGCAGCCAAAAAGATGTACTGCCCTGGATGACTGCGTTTACGTCACGGTCTGTGTGTCAGCAGCATTTTAGCTTGCCGGTGCTCATTGAAGGAGAAGAAACATTCGAAACTTAAACGTCCATGGCTTGGGGACTAATGCAAATGAACAATGACCAATAAATTATGTCAGTTTTCGTGACACCAAAGAATGCGCTGTTTATTTCCAATCCAGTTGCAGCCACGTAATTCGCTCCTTAAAGCGTGACAGGCGGTCGTCCCGTCGCCGCTTTGGAGATAGACCGCCCGCCCCGCCGACAGCAGAAGTACCTACTGGTTATCTAACTATGTAATCGGTATTTGGGTCCAATGAAATTGAATTCAACAGTCAGGAGTCAGTTTTTTACGGGGAAAGTGAAAGTGTCTATTTTTTTGCGAGACCAAGAAAGTGTTTGTACTTACTGGTGAACCAAACCAGTATACAGTGTGATGGTATACCTACGTTTGATACATGACTTGGGCATGACTCAGGATGTGTAAATGAATGATGCTGCTGAATCCAGGTCATTCGGATTATGTTTAATACGTATGCGTATTGATGCGGCCGTCTATTCAATTTATTAAATAGATTGTGTGGCATTTTCCCCTGTTGTTTATCTCTTTTTAATAAATTATTACGATCTAGGTAGTAGCAGTAGTAGTAGATAGTAATATAGTCAGTAGCTATGAACTAAAGTAGTAGGTAGTAAGCTCTATCTAGAGTAGGTACCTAGTACGGTAAATAACGGAATTAAGAAGTTGGGGCGGCCTGTACAAGTACTAAATTTGTATGCAATGCAGAGCTGCCCTGCTAATTCAGTGTTCAATTGTATCTAGGTTTTAACCTGTTTTAATCAAACCGGTTACCATTTTGCGCAAGTATATAGGTAAAGGTAGACCTACCTATTAAAATCTGTGAAACTAATACAGTTATAGATTGTTGGTAGTACATTAACATACCTAGAAATAGGTACCTGCAATCACAATCTCACTTCTCAAAGAATCGTGCTAAGCTAACGATCAATTAAACAGTATTTCAGCGTAAACGACTTAAACAATAAAATATGAGAAACAGCAAGGCTGAGCGGTCGCAACGAGAAAATAAAACTGGAAACAAAATGAGTCGATTTGCGAAGGTATTTCTAGTTCTAGTATTCATATCAGCTGCCTATCTCGTGCTGTCGTTCCAGCCTCCAAGGTCCGAAGAGCAAATGGAGAAAATGAACAAAATGAACGAAGGTGTCGAGCCATTCAGAAAAAACTTATCAGAGTGCGCGCATCAAGTCAGAGCCTCCGCGATGGACGTCGAACAATTCTTAAAAGGACTCCCTCAATCCACAATGCAGGGAAAATGCTTCGTCGCCTGCATACTGAAGAGAAACGCCGTGATTGTGAAAAACAAAATTGTGCCGGACAATCTGATCGAAAGTAACAAAGCCGTCTACGGCAACAACGCCGAAGTGATGACGCGTCTTAGAAAATCAATCGACCAATGCATGAGAGTGATTCAGGACGTTTTCGAAATCTGCGAATACGCATCAATATTCAACGATTGTATGCATATGGAGATGGAGCATTTACTGGACAAGTTGACAATGGAAAGGAGAATGGAGGCTCTAGGTCAGATAAGCCCTGAAGAAGACCGCTGGATGGACGACGAAGATGAAATGATGCAGATAATGAAAGATGAGCTATAGATGGATAGTGTGATATCTGATAACAACGAGTGTACGAGACGAGAGTCATACCTATATAAGTAATCTATAAGTCACTACAAGTTTTTGTACTTAAAGTCTTACCAGTTATTAAATGCACGTTACAATTTCTGTCTACCTAGGTAAATGATATCTCAAAAGATAGAGCAATAGCCAAGCATGGTTAGAATAAAACAAGCTGTGTGTGAGCTATTAACGATTTTTTTATATTTGGAATATGACATTGTTCAAATGTCCACCGTGGCTTCTCACGGTGGCACGGCTCCGAGAGGTCAAGGATTTTATGACTGCCGCTAAGATCCGGCTATATTTGAGGAGGTAAAAAGCAAAACGTGTTTTGTCCGTCGCGCGTCGCCTCCAAATGATGGGAAAACAGAAAAAACTTCTAATTATCTCATACCTTGCAAAAACAATTAGATGTCTATTTTGTATGAAAGATATTATGTTAGGGAGCATAAAACCGTTCCGTTTACTTTTAGATTCAACCTGATTTAGCTAGAACATAGAAAATAAAATTGGACAAAACCTTTTTTGCATGAACTTCAGGGACAAATCACCTTTTTCATGGATCGGTCTTGGACTTATATTGTTTTGCATGAAACTAAATAAAATAACAGCAATAGTTTTTATTATAATTATTTATCTTACTTCTATTTCTATGTATTATTATGGATAATACCTGTTCTAAACAGTCACAACTTAAAAGTTACAGCAATGGTTTTCATTAGGTAATATTATTTATTTTATTTATATTTCTATTATATTCATAGGATACTTCCTCTTCTAAACAGTCAAGCTTGTCGGCAACTCTGTAAAGGTTTTGTCTTATTGCTTGAACCATATTTGGTGTTATTTTGCTACATTTAAATCTTTTATTAGAGTCACTGAGAGTACAAGGCACATAGAATGTCTGTGCTGCCAGGAGGAGCAGAGTCCCTTTTAATCTTCGCTTCAGCTCTTTTACCTTCTGTTGATTTTCTTTTTCGACTCCTACCCTAGCTTCTCGAACAAGAACCGTTTCAGTTTCATCTTCGTCCATTATTTCAACTGATAAACTGTTTTGAATAAGAAATTTACGAAAGTGCACTGCACAATGAATAAAATAAAATTATAACCTCAAAGTCGTTAAGTTACGTTCAAAAAGTGTTTTGTCCATCGGAATCTGACGCTCTGATTGGAGGAACGGACCAATCACTTTCTGAACGTAAGGTCGTTTCTGAGCCAAGATTTTGTATAGGACAGAACACGTTTTGACAAAAATCTAAAACACAGAAATGTTGCTATTTAGAAAATGGAGAGGATGGCAATCATAGTTTTTTTCTTACTTTTTGTGACAAAACACGTTTTGCTTTTTACCTCCTCATTTGAGCGATAGTCTGACTTTGAGGGCATATATAGTTCCTCGCGACACAGGCATAGCCTAGTGCAAGGATCCCTGGAATTTTTTATATGTACTTTTAAGTTTAGATATGCACAGGTTTATTTTTTTAGTTAAGGTTTTGAAATATTAACAAGCAAATTGGCCATATGAAGCCAATCCACAGTCACACAGAGGTTCACCAGGTGGCTCGGCGTCATTGGACCGTACTTTTTTAAAAAAAGTTATAGGAGAGCCTTCACTGTCAACGGCGAGCGCTACAGATCAATGATAACCATTTTTTTGGCCTGGATTGAACGATAAAGACGTGAACGACATGCAGTTCCAGCAGGACGCCGCTACTACTTGCCACTAGGGATACGCAAAAAGTATCGATACCTGAGTAGTATCGATACATTGATTTCGATACCTAGTACTTTTTGTACTCGATACTTAGGTTCCGATGCTTTACTGAGTATCGATACTTTTTCACCTACTCGATACTTTTATCTCTCACTAGTGTCATTTGACGCAAAGTAGCCTCTTTTCAGGAAAACAATAATATTTTGATCCACCGTCTTGGATCCCCGATTTAAAAACATACATTTCACCGATGCAAATAATAATAATAATAATACCTTGGATACTATTTACACACATTGATCTAGTCCCAAACTAGAATTCCTTGTATCTGGGGTATCTGGGGTATCTGCTTTAAAATCTGACCCGTATAAACATTGGGGTGAAATGAAAGCAGTCTTTCCAAAATTATATTCTTTGGCAAGTCAGTATTTGTTAACACCGGCTACTTCAGTGCCCTCTGAAAGGTTTTTTTCTAAGGCTGGGGCGACGGTGATAGCGGCGCGGGACCAGCTTACTGGATCACGTGTAGACAAATTACTTTTTATGTCTGACTGCAGCGAAGAAGATTGGGGAATTTAAAATAATGATGAAAATTATAAATTCAAATATTTTTAACATCTTCAGGGTGAAATTACAATGTGTATATAATAATAAATGAGTAAGTTTCAGTCATCTTTCAGTGTTTTCTTTTGCGATTTAAAATGTAATGAAAAAGTACTCGATACTGAGTAGTATCGATACTTTTGGTGCGATACATTTAGCGGTATCGATGCTTTTTGACACGATGCCAGTATCGAGTAGGTATCGATACATTGAATTTTTTGCGTATCCCTACTTGCCACGCAGCGAATGCGACATTTTTTTTTTTATAATGAGTTTCACGGCCCTGGATAAAATTCCTTTTGGGCCAAATCGTCAAACAAATTATTCAATTCACTATTATTCATATCGGTCATCGTATTCACTTTTAAATATATATTCACTTATTATTATAATTTATCACTAAATTTATAGATTATTTACAGTGTTTATGATGAATTTGTCTATAGGAGTGAAAAATATTGGAAGTTTTAAAAGTTCTTGGAGACTTGAAGGTACATCTCTACAAACGTCTTCTAATTCGCTGACAAGAATCAGTCTCTGTATGCCAAACTGTTTACATTTGAAAATAATGTGTTCTAAATCTGCTTCGTCTTCACCACAGTACGTGCATTTGGAGTCATCAACCAGGTTGAGTCTTCTCAGGTGAGTACGGATCTGGCCATGGCCGAATCTCAATCTGTTTATGGTCGTTATGTATTTACGGCAGTCTATTTCTCTGTTTCTGTTGTACCAAGGTTGGGCGGGCGGGCAACCCTGGATACCATTTGCCTTTGTTTGGGTTTATGTCCTTCCAATAATTGCACCATAACCCTTTCAGGCTTTGGTTCAGCTCAACATGAAAGTCGGTGAAAGGAATCTTCAGGTCTGTGGAGTGGTCTTCATCCCATATATTACTCGCAACTTGGTCAGCAACTTCGTTCCCAACGATTCCTTTATGGGATGGTACCCATAGAAATTGTACAGTTCTAACACGAGTGAGTAAATGGTCTAACATATTCCTAATACTATAAATTAAATAATTCAAGTTAAGTATATCTAAGGCAATTATTTTGCAATGCCATAAGTACACTTAGTGAATCTGAAATAATCGTGACATCAGTAGCATTTATATTATTTACATAGAGTAGAGCTTGGTAGATGGCATAACTCTCAGCAGTAAAAATACTACACTTATTATTTATTTTGTAACATTTAGTTAACTTTCTTTTTGGATCATAAAAGGCTGATGTTACATTGCGTGTTGTCTTTGAGCCATCAGTAAAAATAGAGTATACTTGTTTACCATCTAGAAATTGCAGCAAATCTTTTTGATTAGAAATACTTTGCTTATGTACAATTACTTCCCGTAAGAGTGTATCAATTTCTTCATTATACAATGGCCAAACTGTGTCTTTGAACATATTTACGGTAATGATTTTTTAATGCATTACAATTTTTTGCATATCCGGGATCTTTCCAGATAATAGCAATATATTGTCTACGTAAGATCTAGAATCGCGAGTGTGTGGTAGTAATATTCTATCTAATACGAATCTATTGTCAGCAGTTAACAGTTTTAAACAAAAATATTCAGCAATCTGCAACCTTCGAAAGTGAAGTGGTAGAATGCAAGTCTCACACTGCATAGCATTAATAGGAGTAGAGCACATTGCACCAGTGATAATTCTCAATGCCTTGTTTTGGATTATTTCTAACTTGCGCAGAAGTTAGAGACTAGCACTCACGTATGCTATTGAGCTATAGTCAAAATGACTTCGGACTATACTTTTATAAAAAATTGATAATTTTTTTGGGTCAGAGCCCCAATGAACACCTGCCAATGATCTCATAACATTGAGCCCTTTTGAGGCATTTCTTATAATATAGTTTATATGACTTTCAAAAGTTAGTTTGGAATCCAACCACACACCCAAGAATTTCTTATGTCGAACCCATGGTAGATCATTGTTATTATACTGTACGTTAATATCACAATCATAGAAGTTATTACAAAATATCATTGCTGCACTCTTATCACTACTTATGTCTAGTTTAAGATTATTAGAATAGTAATTATGAACTTGTACAAGAGCCTGGTTTAAGTTATTTACAGCAATATTTACATCCTTATTTACAGTGTATATCAGCAAATCATCTCCATATTGCAGGAATTTTATATTTCTTTGTGTCAAATAATTATTTATTTGAGAGGTGTATATGTTGTATAGTAGTGGGGAGATGGTTGCTCCTTGCATTGTCCCTATAAACACTTGCCCAGGTCCATGTAAGTTGTTATTAAATATGACATACATAGTTCTATTATATAAGAAATTGAATATCCATTGGCAGACACTCCCAGGTATGCCGATGTCTGACAAGATTTGGGCCAGTATTGAAGGATCCATATTATCAAATGCTCCTTGAACATCGAGAAAAGTGCAGACAGTTGCTGAATGACTTTGGAACGAGTTGTTTATATCAGAAATAAGAGAAATGAAGCTTTCAGTTGCACTATGGCCTTTGCGAAATCCAAATTGATTATAAGGTAAAATTTTATTGGATTCTATGTAATGATCTAATCTAGTTTTTAACATGAATTCAAATAATTTACCAATGCATGATGAAAGTGATATTGGCCTGTAAGAGTTACAATCAGTTGGAACTTTGTCTGTTTTTAAAATTGGTATAACACATTGTGTTTTCCATGAAATTGGAATAGTTTGGGTTTCCCAAAGAACATTAAAAATTTCAAGCATACTTTTTTGGGCATCAATATGCATGTTTCTTATTAATCTGTATGGGATATTATCTAAACCAGGAGTAGTATCTTTCATAGATTTGATCACGGAAACAAATTCTTGAAATGTAAACGGTCGAGAGACAAAAGCACAGGACTCATCACCAGATCGATTAAATTTTTTATTTAATAAGTCTTTATCAATCTCTATTGCAGATGAAGCAGGAGGTGCATACTTATCAATGAATGCAGGAATCCATTCATCGTTTTTTGGATTCTTAGGTATTGAAATTCTTTTGAATCTTCTAATATAATTCCAGATAGTTGTTATCGGTGTATATCTATTAAATGATTCACACAATTTAACCCAACCATTTTTCTTCTTTTCTTGTCAGTCTTTATTTACAAGCATCTAACTTTTTGTATAAAACATAATTGTCCATGGACGAGTCTGCTCTATACATATTCAAAGCATCTTTACTTTTTTTTACTGCATCTGAGCAGTCTGAATCCCACCAGGGTACAGGTTGTTTCATAATGTATTGTGTACTTATCTTGAATTTAGGTATAGTTTTATCTCTAATCTTATTTAATTCTTCACAAAATTCTTCATAGCTCTTTAAAGGATTAGAATAATCTATAGAATATACACCCAGTGTTTTATTTGTTTCAGATAAGAAATTACACCAATCAGCCTTGTTAAAAATGTATCAATCTGAAGGATGTCCTATATCATATTTCTGTACTGATGTGTGTACATCAACAAATGTTGGGTAGTGATAACATCCCATGGAATCATCATGAACTTTCCATTCACAAAGAGGTGCTACAGAGGGGCTTATACAAGAAATGTCAATGGCAGAAGGATTTTTGTTTGGACCACCAACTGTAGTCTTAGTACCTGTATTTAAAATGCATAGATCAAACTCGTCCAATATATTGTATACGTCTGACCCTCTAGTTTTGGTTGTGAGGCAGCCAAATGCTACATGATGAGCATTTAGGTCACCTGATACTAGCAATGGTTTGGGTAAACTATTTAATAATTGTTTTAATATTTTACCTTGAAATCTACGCTCTTTATTTTGTGGAGGACTGTAGGTACACAATATTGTTAATTTACCTGTTGAAATCGATAAATTAATTGCTACAGATTGTAAGAAATTATAAAAGTGTCTTTAATCAATATTCCCACACCACAACGTCCATCTTTTCCATTTTTACTGATAAAATTATAATGAGGAATCCTAAATACACTGTTATCTCTTAACCATGTCTCATTTAACAAGCAAATATCTACATCATTATCAAATAGAAATTTTATAAGCAACGGTTTTTTATTAATTACACCTTCTATGTTAAATTGTGATATTCTGATCTTATCCATGAGTGAATGATTGGATCAAAATCTCTTTCACTATTTTGGAGGTCAAAGGTCTGCCGTCATTTCCTATTGCTACCATTTTTTATCATCATTTTAATCATTTTTTAGATTTTCATCAACCAGAGTTTTCTGGTCGATGACTGCGACCTTGTCGGCCTCTCCGTTACCCATACCTTTAGCTTTTGGCTTTTCAGCTATTGTAATAGACTTATTATATTCTATCGTCGATTTAGATTTTATGTCTCTGTACCCAGGTGTGGGCTTCGGCAGGGCCGCGAAGGTCGTGTTGTAGTTTATCATATTAGGTGCCACCACCTGAGAATAAGATTTCTGATTTTTGTTTTCTTCTGTTTTCTTAACTTTCAGTGGACAATCTTTGGAAATTTCTAAGTGTGCCCCATCGCAATTAATACATTTGATGAATTCTTCAACACAGGTTAAATAATGATGATTTCCTGAACATTTAGAACATTTTTGTTCATGCTTGCAGAATTTTGCTGCATGATTGAATTGAAAGCACTTAAAACATTGCAACAATGGTGACTGATATAGGTGTACTTTGAATCGAAATAGGTCCAGATATGCCACTTCAGGTAAAGACTGGGAGAGGAAGGTGACACTCACTGATCTGTAAGGTACCACCGCTCCGTTCACTTTTCGTGTGAATCGCCTCACCGAAATAATTTCATGCGAAGCAGTCAATTTCTTGAATAAGTCTTCATTAGAGATGTTGTCGAAGGACCCCGATTGTCTCCACAGACCTTGCCGGGATATGCGCTCTTAAGTTAATCTTCATGAAAAAGTTTTCGTCATGTAGGAAGTTGTTGGCATGTATAGTTTGTGCGAATGACACACCAATCTTATTTGCGTTTATGCGGCGGATGCCTACCACGCCCTTGACTTCATTTTTCAGTAATGAGCATATCATGTCGGGGTTCTTATTTCCCAAGCGTTCCCCTTCCTTCGTACTTTCTACAAATACGGTAAACTCCGTACTCACCGAATTTTCTGGGAACGTGCGTTTGTATCCTTGTTTGGTATATGGTTTGTATAAGACCATATAACCATAAGACCGTTTGTATAAGGTTCAGGCCATCTCTCAAATTCAGCCGGATCTATGCGGCAGAGTCATTGAAAATTAGACCTCGGATCCTTGCCACCGTAGAAGCCATGGCTGACATTTGATCGATGTCATGTTCCATGCATAAAGGCATCAATGGGCCTTTCAAATAAAAAATAATTTCGTTAAAACCTCAAACACAGCTAATACGAGTTTTTTAGATTGCAATGAATGGAACATTTGGCAAAATTAATGCAGTTATTTTATCTATCGGGATATGTAGACCATCGAGGGAAGTTCAATTGTATGTATACTCCCCTCCGGGGCACGCATTTCCTTATCCATATTGAGTTCGTCGCCTCGTCATCGTGACCAAATCAATATGGAAATTAATTTATACCCCGTGAGTGCATGGACTAGTGCATCCCTTTTTGCAGCCGCAGAACACCAGTTTCGGAAGGTCTTGGGGACCAGGTTAATTTTAATTCGGAGGAAGTCGGGCAAAGATGCACTTCGTCTTTAAGTTCAAGTTCAAAGATTTTTATTCATAATAGCACAAAAATTGAGACTTAATGAACGTCATAACATAATCAAGAAAGCATAATATAACATTAAGTAGGTGCCTAAATATTACATAGAACATAATATAAAGGGTGCAATGAACTGGTTTTATGCCAGATGTCGGTGTCTTGTAAAAATTCATTAATTTTGTAGTAGGCCTTAGGCACAGTCAATAGTCAAAGTACTTTATTACTGTAGATATTTACATATACTTAGCAAACGTCATTTTTTGCCTCTTCTCTACATTGGACCACTGTGGGAGAAGAAGGGCGTAGAAACTCCCACAGATTTATTTTTAGATCTCTTTTAAAAATAGGTTGTGCTTAACTAATACAATTATGATTTATTTTTATTTAATACGTTGGAATAAATAATTACAAAATTATTAACAGCAAGGTCTGTGTTGAGCCAGATTAACCCCATACAGTCCTGTCATTTAAGTAATCTTGAACATTGTAATATCCCTTTTTCGACAAAGTCGCTTTAACATGCTTTTTAAATTGCTCAAATGGCAATTTCAAAATCTCCAGAGGTATCTTATTGTAGTAGAGAATGCACTGACCCTTGAAAGAATTGCTAACCTTCGCGAGTCTAAAACGGGGCGCACATAGTCTGTGATTATTTCTTAGGTTAACATTACAGCTGTCGCTAAGTTTGGAAAATGTTGTAAGGTTCTTGCGTACATACATTATATTTTCGAAAATAAATTGACTAGCTACTGTTAGTATGTCAATTTCTTTAAAAAGCTCTCTTAAGGAGTCTGTTCGAATAGCTCTTTTCTGTAAAATAAAAATAGTTTGAATATCCGCTGCTTTCCCTACAACAAGATACCATAGGACATCACACTATGAAGTAACTAAAATATACTAGCCTAGATGTAGCCACATCCGTGCTTTGTCTGATGTTCCTAACAGCGCAAGCCGCAGAACTTAATTTACCAGCCAATTTATCTATGTGGGGTCCCCACTGCAATTTGGTATCAATGGTTATTCCAAGAAACTTCGTATCATTTACCAATTCTAACGTGCTGTTGTCTAACACCAAACTGGTCTCAACTTGCCTGACATTTGGAAGTGAGAATTTGATACACTTGGTTTTACCAGCGTTTAACAATAAATTATTAACTGTGAACCAATTCAAGGTTAAAGACAATACACCATTAACATCATCAAAATCTCCTTTTTGTCTTTCAATTTTGAAGACCATTGAAGTATTATCAGCAAACAACACTATGTCAGTTAATTTCTCCACCATGAAAGGCAGATCGTTAATATATACCAGGAATAAGAAAGCGCCTAATATGGAACCTTGTGGAACGCCAATTTGAACACCCGATCCATCAGATTTTACGCCGATAACTTCTGCCTTTTGAATTCTATTGCTTAGGTATGATCTTAGTAGATCCAACGCTTTATTTCTAACTCCGTAATGATTTAATTTATTGAATAGCGTATTATGATCAACACAATCAAACGCCTTCGACAGGTCGCAAAAAACTCCGATAGCATCCTGTGCGGCCTCCCATGCAGAATAAATATGAGATACAAGGTAATACCTGCATCCGTAGTCGATTTACCCCTAGTGAAACCATATTGTTTAGCGTGGAGTTGTTTTGTACGGTTGAAGTGTGAGAGCATTTGATTGAGTATAATCTTTTCAAATATTTTACTTAGTGTTGGAAGAACAGATATTGGTCTGAAATTTGAAGGATCACCCTTATCTCCCGATTTGAACAGCGGTATAAGTTTACTGTGTTTCATGAGGTCTGGAAAAGCCCCATCGTCAACACATTTATTGAATATATAAGCTAAGTGTGGGGCTATAACTAGAATTACTGAACCAATGACTTTGACTGATATACCCCACAGGTCTTCCGTATTTTTTAAGTTAAGTAATTTAAAAGTTTTGACAATGTCCTGGGGATATACATGATGAAATTTTAAATATACATTACTGACGCTAGTGTTATTTTTTAATAAAGTCTCTGCTTCAAATGGAGATGAATTTAGACGGTCCGTTGTGAGTACGGGTACATTGGTGAAGAATGTTTCAAAAGCTCGAGCAACATCAGCGTTGGATTTAACAACATCATCACCTATCTTTAGGCAGAAATCACTGTCCCTTGGTATAACTTTGCCAGTTTCGCGGTTTATTATTTGCCAAACTGTTTTCATTTATTTTCTATTATTTGAATTTTGAATTTTTCTATTAATGTGTAAAGTTTTTGCAGTTCTACAAACCAACTTGAAAGTTTTGGAATATTTTTTAACATAGTCATGACATTTTCGATCAAAGTTATAGGTTTTTTGATCATAAAGGTCATACAAGATAACTCTACTTTTACGAATTCCAAACGTTGCCCAGTCATTAAATTTAGATTTACCGTTGTAGTCACTGACTTTCTTTAATTTGAAAACTTTATTGAATTCTGTCTGAATAATGTTGAAGAAGTCTGAGTAGATTTTGTTTGGGTTCTGTTCATTAAAATCCGGTACTGGCAAATTTATATCTAAGTTTTTCGTATATGTCTCTAGTCTATGGGATGTAATAGGCCTATAAAATGATGGACCAGTCTTATCCTTAATAGTAATTGGGAATGAAACTGTTTGACCACTGTGATCGGAGGGTAAGCAGTTAATTACACTTTTACTTGTGAATGCACAGTCACAAAAAACGTTATCTAAGCAAGTTTGGCTGGTAAGTGTAATTCTAGTCGGCTCTAGAAATACATGACATAAATTAAATGATTTGAACAGAGTTATTAATCGTCGCTTCAGTGTTGTATCTACAAGCAGATCTACATTAAGATCGCCACAAATAAATAACTTTTTTCTGTTATTACAAAGTTTAATGAGGGTTTCCTCCCTCAAAAAATTTATAAAGCACAGTGTGCTTTATACATTTTTTGAATCGAGTCAAGTTTTGTATTTCTTGCGGAATTTTATTGTAGAAGCGTATACAGTGTCCCATAAAAGAACTGCTGACTGAGTCTGAACATTGGAAAAGAAAGTTTATGTTTATTTCTAGTTTGCACATTGTGGCGGCTATCAATGGTTTTAAAGCTACTGATATTTTTCCTTACATACGTTTTCATAGATATAGTGACTCGCAACTGTTAGGATGTTGGTTTCTTTGAAGAAATCTCTCAGAGATTCTCTATTACATAGCTTATAAATAAATCGCATCGCTCTCTTCTGCAAAATGAAGATTGTCTCAATGTCAGCAGCCCGTCCCCATAGAAGTATGCCGTAGGACATAATGCTACTTAAATAAGTAAAATATATAAGCCTAGAAGTTGCAACGTCAGTCAATTCCCTGATTCTTTTAACCGCATATGCTGCGGAGCTAAGTCTATGTGCTAATTTTAAAATATGGGGACCCCACTGTAGTTTGGCATCAATAGTAATGCCGAGAAATACAGTTTCATCTACTAGTTTTAGTTTGTCCTTCCCCAACACAATGTTACTCTCTGCTTGCCTTACATTAGGTAACGTGAATTTTTTGCACTGTGTCTTTTTTGAATTCAGAAGCAAGTTATTGGTAGTAAACCAGTCTAGTACTCGCAAGAGAGCATTATTTGTTTCCTGTGCGTCATTTTCCTCTCCTAATTTAAAAAAATAGTGACGTGACATCTGCACATAATACTACCTCTGACATGTTTTGTACCATGAATGGCAAATAATTTACATACACGTGGGAAAGGAACGGTCCCAGAATAGAGCCCTGTGGGACTCCCATCTTCACCTGCGAACCCGACGATTTTGTCTGCTTTTTGAACCCTCCCTTCTAAATACGATCTCATAAGCTTAGAGCTATTTATTGCCTTTTATGCCCTAGTGTTTTGGCTTTAAGAGCAATGTTTCGTGGTCTTCACAGTCAAATGCTTTGGACAGGTCACAAAAAACATCTATAGCGTCCCTACGATCTTCCCACGCATGACTCAAGCATCTGTTGTCGACCGCCCTTTTGTAAATCCAAACTGCTGGCTATGGAGAATTCGATGCGCATTGAAGTGCGCCAGTAACTGACCCATTATGATCTTCTAAAATATTTTACTCAATACGGATAGAACCGAAACGGGTCTGAAATTTGTAGGGTCATCCCTATCGCCGTTTTTAAATAAACCTGTTGTGTTTCATGAGATCAGGGAAGGTACTCTCTACACATTTATTGAAGATTTTAGCTAAATGAGGGGCAAGTTCGTCTATCACTGAGCTAATAATTTTTACTGACATGCCCCAGAGATCCTCGGATTTTTTCAAATTTAACAACTTAAATGCTTTAATTATGCCATAGGGCCCAATATATGCGAATGAGAAATTTTGACTGCACTTTTCAACATTGACTTTTAAAAATGATGCAGCAAGATCCGGAGACGCGTTTGACGTCGTCACTTACATCTTCACAAAGAGGTGATACCGCAAATCATAAGAAGGAAACCTACAATCATCAATCTTCAAATTGAGTTTATATTGATGACCACTTAAGATTATTTGTGTGGAAATCATACAAACTTAATTTGGAGAGAGATGATTGCAGTTTTTCAAGACAAGGAAGGTTTGTTTGCCACAAACAACAGGAGAGGTTCTCAATTTGTTGGAGCTCTAAGTGAACAGAACAGACAGTGAAGGGCCCTTTTATTAGTACGACACATATTTACGATAGCCTAAGGAACTAGTATCATAACCTAAGTGAGTCTAATCGGTTGGAGTGTAGCTAAGGGGCTCCGCCCTCTTATCGACACTGACCAAATGTCTGTACTTATACTACTTGTGGTTACAAGACCACACTTTACAATAAAGTATCACTTACTAGTTGTATTGCAGTCAGGAACACAGCATCGTTTCTCATAAATCATTCTTGAGGCTTGATTCCAAAAATGAGCGGGTCAGGTCAAAATTCCGAGCAAGGGGTCAGTGTTTGAATGCAGTTGTCGATTGCACTGTCGACTGACATTTGGTCAGTGTCGATAAGAGGGCGGAGCCCCTTAGCTACACTCCAACCGATTAGACTCACTTAGGTTATGATACTAGTTAGTTAGTTCAGGTAGGGGCCAATATTAGTTTAATGAGAACGGATGTTTGTACCCTAGTCATGGTTGTTTATCTATCTAAGTATAATATTTATCTATAAAAGCATGTGTATCGTTGTCTAGTACCCAAGATACAGGGAAATCCTAGGATGCAGAGGTTGTTGATGTAATAACTTCAACTTCAATTTTAGTTCATGGCAATCTGTCTTATGCCAGACAATTTCTGCCAGCGTCATGTAATGACGAAACATCTGAGACGCCTCTATAGGTACAGTACATGTTTCAAGGTTTTTGAGATCTGAAGTAAGAAAAAACGACACATTTATGGTTATGTTGAACGGTATTTTATATTTTTGTGGTAAGGCCCATAATGTTAATGAACGAAGGACAACTATAATTTAATTTTGTTGACATGCAAAAACTTAGCTAATAAATATACTACTTTAGGATTAGGGAATAAGGAAAGGAGGTGACAGATGTTGATTGGTGTAGGGATACCTAGGGAGGGGATTAAGGAGTGTAAGGAATCTATGCCATAAATAGGACAGTTTAGGAAGATGTGGTCCACAGTCCCATCTTCCACACCACAATCACAAATCGAGTCGTTTCTGATTCCAATTTTATTAATGAATACTGGTGTACAGCAATGACCCAAACGTAATCTACATAATATTGAGACCAAAGTTTTAGGTAAATTTTTGAATTTGGAAAACCACGGTTTAGTAGTTATACCCGGCTGAATTTACGCATAATACTTTCCTTTGGTTTTACTCGAACACACCATTCAACCGACCAGGGGTATACCGCGCAGTAGCCGTCGGCTTGAACCCGACACCGACGCTTGAATACGACGCCGACGCCGACGCTATTGAAATTTAGGTACCGCGCAAATAATTTTGCGTCGGTTTGGTGACCGTCGTCATCATGAAGGAATGAAAATACTCCGTCGCCTTGCGTTCCGTTTTATTCAATTCGTTTAACTCGGCACAAAAAAGTTGTTGAATTTTTTTTACAATTTATTGATTAAAAGATACGTTGACTAATTGTTCTTTGTTTAGTTGATTTCTTGAAAATTTTGTTCAATTTCGACCTATTTACAATGTTTTTTACTTAATTATCTAATTTTTTTAACGTGTGGCGGTAACGGAACGGAACGTTAAATTTATTCACATGACATGGAGAGAGGTTATGTTTATGTTTACTTTACAAAATTTTATTTTATTTAATATTAAAGAACAAAGTAAGTAAACATTGTTTTGCCTTTTAGTACTCCAAATTTATTAGATACCTAAGTGAATTCATTCCTATGTATTTTGTAGATGCCTGCCGCGAGGAAAGTTACTCTCCCGCAGATGGAGCTGATGGTTTCTTTTATGGAGGAGCACAGGGCCTTGGCTAGGGGCCAGTCTTTGGACACGCCTCAGGGCAAGGTCGCTGTTAGGTAAGTAAGTAAGTAAGTAAGTAAGTAAGTAAGTAATGTTTATTTGCACGAATATAGGTGTACATCAGGTGTATAATAATGTAATTTAAAATATGGTTCGCTATACTCTGCCATGCAGCATGCAAATATTAGTTACACGCAAAAAACACAAATTTACATAGATTTACATCAGATGTCAATATTTACTAAACGCGCTAAGGTATTTTTGTTAAATTTATGTCCACAAAATATTATAATGTTACTTAAAACTAGTTATAATGTACATATTATGTCATATTGACGTGTCTTCAATGTAGTCCTGTATTTTATAGTAACATTTTTCGACTAAGAACTGTTAAGTCTCGCTTTATATATGTGAATATGGTCAATATTCCTAATCGATTTGGGCAATCTATTATACACTTTTGGCGCCATACCATAAATGCCTTTCGAGAATAGAGCTGTGGAGCTAGGAGGAGCACTTAATTTGATGTCTCGTTTACTATACATTGTCTTAAACAAATTCCACTTTACTTTTACAAATACAGCAGTTTCGTAAATGTAGAGAGATGGCAATGTTAAAATTCCTAATGATCTGAAGTGGGGCATACAGCTATCCATTGGTTTTAACTTACAGATTGCCCTTATACATCGTTTTTGGGCTATAAACGCCTTATCTTTGTCCGTTGAGTTTCCCCAAAATATAATGCCATACCTTAGTGTTGAGGCGACAAAAGCATGATAGACAGTCAACAGAGCAGATTGACCGGTAACTTTGCTAAGCATATATAAAGCATAAGAGAGCTGACTTAATTTTTTGCACAAATGTTCTATTTGCGGTTTCCACGTCAAATGTGAGTCGATGTTTAGTCCTAAGAATTTTGTTACTTTTATTTCGTCAATTTTTTTGTTTTTATATTGAATGTCAAGTTTATTAGATTGTATGCGGTTATAATTATTTGTGAATGTCATATAATTTGTTTTCTCAATATTAATTAACAGATTATTACATTCCAGCCAGTCGACTATATTTTTAAGCGAGTCATTAATTTCTAATTCGTATGTATTTGGATCTCGGCACTCCGCAACCATGGTACTATCATCTGCGAATAGAACCATTGAATGTGTAACTGATTTAGGGAGATCATTAATGTAAACGAGGAATAGTAATGGTCCTAAAACGCTACCTTGTGGTACACCATATTGAACAGTTCTCGGATGTGATAGATGATGAATTTCCGTTTTAGTTCTATCGCAAATTCTAGAAATCTGTGTAAGCTGTTGTCTATTGGTTAGATAGCTTTTAATAAGTTCAGCCACATTCCCTCGGACACCATACACCTCAAGTTTTTTTATCAGCGTTGTATGGTCGACGAAGTCGAATGCCTTCGTCATATCCATGTACAAAGCTGAAACAGGAATCCTTTTATCCAAGCAAGTCACTACCTGACTTAAGAAATCGTAAATGGCTAAGTCAATTGTTTTACTTTTCTGAATCCCTTTTGCTCTTCTGCAAATAATTTTTTTTTCTCAAAATATTGATAAATGCTATTATAGATTACTTTTTCAAAGACTTTCGATAATATGGGGATTAGTGCAACAGGTCTATAGAAACTCATATTTTCACGGTCCTGTTTCTTGAAGAGCGGTCTAATTATTGAGGTTTTTAATTTCTCTGGATATACGCCTTGCTCTATCGATAGGTTAATTATACAGCTCAATATAGGCGCTATTAAATCTGCCACATATTTTATAACTTTAGTGCATATGTTGTCATATCCAGTACTGTTTGTATTTTTAAGATTTTTAATTATTTGATATACCTCGAGTGGAGAAGTTGGCTTTAAAAATAATGAGTTAGGATTAAATGGTATTTTCATTGGGGTATTTGTAACGTTCTGTTGACTTCGCTTTGATATCTGATCAATGTAATATTCATTAAATGACTGCAATTTCACGTGGATGAGTAATAAGTTCATTGTTATGTCTAATTTGTTTAATGTAATCCTTCGGCTTAGTCTTATTGTTGTTGTAGTTGTTTATTATTTTCCACGTAGTTTTCGATTTGTTATTTGATGTTTTAATTAAGTATTCATTCTGGGACTTCTGTGTCAATTTAATAATTTTTTTGAGTCTTTTTGAATAATTTACAAAGGTTTGTTTGTTTTGTTGGTTTGGGGCTCTCCTTGATTGCCATAACAACTCTCTTTTCCTTTTTGTACAAAGTTTGATACCTTTTGATATCCATTGTGGTCGTCTATTTCTTGAGATCTTTACTTTGATGATGGGAAAACATAGGTCATATAAAAGTTTAAAAGTACTATGGAACTCACTGAAAGCTGCATCAGCGTCTTTATTATTGTATACCTCGCTGAAATTGAGACTTGCAATATGATCTTTAAACTTTTTCAAATACTCTGCACTATAGTCATGCCTTAGTATTGACCAATTTTGGAGGACATTATTATATTTTACTGGACATTTTAGTATCTGACCAGTGTGGTCTGATAGTGCAAATTCTACTATTTCGGCTCTACATCCTCTGATGTTATGTATAAAATTGTCCAAACATGTCCCACTACTTAATCTCGTTGGTTCATTAAAAATTAATTTTAGATTGTAAGTTAATAATAGTTCTTCGAAATAAACCGCAGATCTATTCTTTTTGAGTCTATCTATATTAAAATCACCACACAATATAATTTTTATTTTACCCTTGCAAAGTCTATGTAATAGTTTGTCTATGTTGTTAAAGAATACGTCGTAAGTCTTTGTGTCATATTTTGCTTTTCTATAAATACATATTAAATTGATATTATACTGCGGAATTGTGATGCCACAGCATTCTATAAAATTAGGGATATTGTATTGTGATATATCTATTACATTATAATCAAGTCCGTTATTTACTAGTATGGCAGTACCTCCACTTCGCGTGTTTCTGGCAGAGTAAGTAGCCAGTGTATAGTTTTTGACATTAAGCGAATAAATATCAGTTTCAATCATGTTATGTTCTGTGATTCCTACTATATCTACAATTACTCCATTTGTTCGAAGCTCATCTAGATGTATTGTTAACAGGTCAGACTTATTTACTAGGCCATCGATATTTTGATGAAATATATTTACATGGTTATTCACGAAAAAACGTTACGTCATTAGCATTGTCATTATTCCTATAGTCATTATTATCAACATTGTTATCATTATTACTATCATTATCATTGTCAATCAAATTATTATTATTTGTATTTCCAATATTCCCCGTTATAGCACAATCATTTTTGTAATTAATTTCGAGATCCTCTGTCTGTGTCTCTACATTAATCAACATAGGCAAATCAATTGGTAGACCAGTTTGAGTTTGTCTGGAAATCTTACATTGCGTCAGATCCTTTTGTGGAGGATTGATTCTAATAATTTCTTCAAAAAGCTGTTGACATGCATACTGTCTGTTGAGCCTATATTTTCCGAAATATTTTTTATCATCTTTTTTACTTATACCTAAGAGAGTGGTGTGTGTAAAACGGGAACATATATGCCTGAAAGTACAATTGATCATTTCTTCATTTAAATGCTTACTGTTAACCGTTTTACATATTATTATTTTACATTGTAACATAATACTAAGATTATAATACAGTAACGACTTCATTCTGAGTGGATCTTTATCGTTTGAACCTCCTAAAACGATAACGATATCATTACGACCATAATTGTTGCACAGCGAAAGACATGATTTCATAACTTGGTCCATGGTAGCATTGGGCCTCAGAATTGACTCCACAATATATCCGCTTCCCAAAGATTCTTGTAGGATACTGCGCATTCCTTTGCCCTGTTCATCGGCTAAGATCATCACTCGTCGCTTTGGTTGTGATTGGTGCTGAGGTTTTGTCTTATTCGTGGTATTTTTTGTCTCTTGAGTAAGCACTGATGCCATAGCTTCGTTGGCCTTAAACGTTGATCTTATGGTTTTAGGTAACAACTCTTTCTGTATAGTCGTTACATGGTCATTCAGCTCTATGGGGCATAGCTTAATAGGTGTAATTTTTTCGACGACTCTATTTGTAAATTCAGTTGGTGTTCTACGGGGAAATCCACCCTGTACAGTATTAGGTGTGATTCTACGGTATTGTGGGGAGAAGAAACCCGGCGCTGTAGTGCTTCTAAATGGCACAGATTGATGAAGGCCCACTGATTTACAGAACTCTAGTTTTTTATTTGTGGTTTCTAAAGTGTGTTTCAGGTTCATAATTTCAATACTCAGGTTATCAATTTCGCTGTTCGCCATCTTAAGTTCTGATCGCAGTTTCACATTATCCTCTCGCAGTTCGTTACACTCTTCGCTGTTTTCCATGGCACTCGGTAGGCTTTGATGTGAGATATTCAGTAGCACCGACTCATTCTGCTGATAATCACAGCTGGTTATAAGACGTCGCGGCGCTCTCATTGTAATATTTTCCCATTGCCCTGTTTGTTTGTTTGTTTGTGGAGTGTGAGTGTGAGGGCTGTCGCATTTGTTGTTGGGTGAAATACGTGGCTGGTCTTGTAGATGTGATATTTTATTCAGAGCTTCCTGGCAAACACTGCATTTATAGTCATTTTGAAGTTTTGATAGATTTCCCATATAATATGCCGTTGTTATATTAAGACAATTATGATGAAATTGGCATTGGCAAATGGAGCATGTTAATTTTTCTGGGCCGGGAATCATTCCGTTGCATATTTTGCACTTCATCTTGTTAGATATACAAATGGTGACCTCTGGTGGTGAAATATTGCGACTCTCTCTTCTCTAGTATGGTCTTGTCTAGACTCTGGTTATTAATCCACTGAGTTATCTGTTTTTTTTTGGAAGTTGCTTGATTTATTGCACAGATGTCACTATATGATTCGTCAGCGGTGAAATAAAGTTGAAAAAAAAAGTTCGCTGCGGCTGGGGATCGAACCATCGATCGAAGGATCGCCAGGTGCGGTTAAGAGTTCTTAACCCGTTCGGCTATCGAGTGTTGATACTGATACGTCGAAAATCATCTATGTATCTTATGAGATGATGAAATGCGTGCTTTGTGAGTTATTTCGTTGGTGGACTTTGCACTGACACTCACTTGTTTACACAAAGGAATGCAATTATTTTATTGTTCACAGTTATTATTCACTACGTTTGTCATAAATTGTTGTTGTATATGTTGTTGTTATGTAGTAGCACTTTGTATTAGACCACTTTACTGTTTAATTCTGTTTATTGATGTTGTCATTGTTGTTGTTTACACTTTGTGTCCTTTATCACTTTATTCACTTGTTTAGTCTTGATTTATACATTTGATTTAATAGTATCTATATACACAGTTTATAAATTCACATTTATTTCAGTAAGATTAGGCTTAGTTGTATTTTTAATTATTTTTCAACACAGAGATACATTTTTTGGAGTGTATACGTAGCAGCGCCATCTAGAAAGAAGGCAGCAATTGGAGGAGCTGGCGGCCAGACTGAATGCAGTCATGGCACTTTAAAACGGGCACTCAGTGGCGCGACGTAAGTGTGTGATTATTTCAGAGTTCAGAATTATTTTGGTATTGTGTGTTTCTACCTAACATTGTGTTTTCATCATTTCTTTTTGCTTTTTCCACCTAACATTGTGTTTTCACCCTTTTTTGCATAATTGCATGTTTAGTATTGGCGCGAAATTAAATATCGCGTCAAGAAGAAGGTAGGGGAGCAAGAAGAGCACAGGCGTGGGACAGGAGGAGGTCCACCTTCTGCTGAAGTTTTAACCCCAGTGGAAGAGAGGATCTTCTCCATTATTGGAAAACAGGCGGTGTTGGGGGATGAAGAAGTCAGAATCCCATTCGATGTATGATGTTTTTGCTTTTCTTTGCCTATTTCTCAAGCCTTGTATTCATGGTACACTTTACTGACGTCTTTGTGGCGCATTCCGTAGAGATCCTGCCTGCTGTGCTCGAGGTCGTGGGATTGATGTCAAGCATTTGTGTGATGACCATTCGTGTTATCTGGGTGTTTATCTATATGTTTATGTGTGTATACCAACACCTTTTGATGCTTTGTATTATTACTAATTGTTTACCATTTACATGAGGCTTTACACTACACTCATTATAATAGGACTTTATAGTAATTTTGATCTTGTATTTTAACTTGCATGCTCAAATAATGCAGTTTACTAATTTTTTGCAAGTAATAATCATTAATTTTTCAATAACAATATGGCACTTAACTGTGAGGTCTGTTTTTTATTATACTTTTAGCAGATAACATGTAGATTTATGGTCCACTGCTGTTGTTGTTTCTTCGGCCGTCACCACACAGCAAAAAGTATTGTAATTGTGACCAATATACCGAAATACAAATTATTTAATTACCCTGCCCATTTACAGCTTCAGGAAGAAATCGCTGCCCCGCCAAGCCCACCCATGCCTGATGCTGAAACAGAAGTTGTTGTGGAATACACCCTTGTCTTCGACATGCCACTGATGCCAGCTCTACTGCCTAGGCTGCCAGCCACCCAGCCTAGTACGAGCCATGCTCCTCCAGTCGAAGGCAAGTTTTTTCTCTTGGTTTGGAGTGTCATTGAATAGGTTGGTCGTTCGAAAATACAGCAGAAAAGTGCTAATTTCCTTTAGTCAAGTGCCCTTGCCAGCTAAATGGTTAAAACACTTTATTTACACGGATTTACTACTCATTTATTTTACATTTTGATTTTCCGACGTAGACGTAACTACAACTGTCACACACAACTGTCATCGGGCGACTTTCGCCCAAAGATAATTACACTCGGTCTAAAAGAAACGTTACCCTACGCTAATCGGACATTCGGTCTATTAGGACTATTAGGACATCGCTCCGAGAGAGCGGGGCGGCGGGCCGGAGGCATTGAGCCATGCCGACTCGCTCTCGCACACACAGACACGGCATTGACATGAATGATGACTTGACTAGAATGACAGTCCTAAGCCTGTTTAAGTATGAATGGAAATCAAATATTATTTAACTTTTTATTTCTGCTATGCAAACAGACACATAGAATTGTATAAATATGTTAATATTATCAGAGTATAATATTCCTCAAGATTCTGCTCTGCACGAAAAGAAAGCTTAACCTAGTAGCTCCATTTTTTATTCGATCCTATGTCATAAATAGTACTAATAAAGCCGTTAGATCTTACTGGTACACTGACTGAAATGTTTTAGTACGGAGCGCTCTCTGATGTGTTGACCGAACAGGCACAAGACTACAAATGACAGCTCTAATACAGCCATGGTTTCTTTTTACACCGAAAAGCAGCTGAAATACAGCTAATGGTTTGCTTTTATACCAAATAACAGCTCTAATACAACTCTAATTCAGCTTCTGCACTATTTTACAGCCCATGTAACGCCTAAGGCCCTTTGTGGCCCTTTTGCCCTTATAAGGGCTGTATATAAGCATTATTACCCTTTATACAGCCTAAATGTAAGCTTCAATACAGCTTTTAGTTTAAATTAATATCTAATATACAGCTTCTATACAGCTTAAATGCTGCTTGGGTGTGGTGGTCGCCCCGCAAAAATCGACACATGTTCGGTGTTACGTCTCATCTCTAGTGAGTTAAATCCAAGCATACCTAATATAAAAGCGGATGGATAAAGGTAGGGGTAGTATCCAAATTTCCTCATAAATAGGTATCTACGAAAAACTGTGTATCGAGCATAAGGACGTATGAGCTTTCGTGCGGATTCCAAACAACCGAGCTAGATTCAAGTTTGGTTCATGTTTGAGCATGTACTATGTAATGTCTATATTACAGGATTGCTAATTGCTTATCCGGCACAATCATCATACCGCCAAATAATGTCGGTTAATTAGCGTCGGTTGTTCCACAACCTCTCCACTATATGCTGCCTGTCATTCAAGCCATCGCCTCCATGAGGGTGAACTGGCGCACGAGGAGGCTGCCGTTCTTCATCACGACGCATAATCTCACCGTCGACCTCAAAATACGGATCATTTATAAAATTGTGAAGCACAACGCATGCGTTCACAATCTGTGCTGCCTTTCGTGGCTTGTAGAGCAGGGTTCTGTGCGCCAACAGGCAGCGGAACCTGGACTTAAGCACACCGAAAGTGCGTTCAACGACATTCCGTGTGCGCACGTGGACTGAAGTATAGTGCGCTTCTGGTGAATTCGGCTCATTATGTAGTATGGGGGTCATCATCCACGGACGCTGGGCATAGCCAGAGTCGCCTGCAATTTAATTTAATTGTTGTCATTCTCTTTATTATACCTGCAAGTAGTTATAGGAATGCTGCTAAGAATCTATTTAATCTTCCAGTGTTGCAAATTACAAATCTTACAAAAAATAGAACTATATAAATTGATAGAAGACCCTCACGTTATCATCGAGTAAAGGTAATTGACCAACTCTGTTAAAAGCGAAATATCTTGGTAATGGCAGAACGGGTTTTGTAAAAATTTAAAAAATTTTAGCTATCACTTTATTCTGCTTACCCAAAAGCCAGAAATTCTGCCCTTCATCATGCAGTCTACGCATTACTGTATTGACCGGGCACATGTTCCACACATGAGAGTCATGGCTTGCACCTCCGAATGAGGCATCAATATGTAAGATCTTGAGATCCGCATCACAAATCTGAAAATATTTTAAGATTTTTCTAGATATTGTCTATCAGTGAAAGTAATAAAAGTAGCAATTTTTTATAGTTGTAATTAATATGCCTAAAAGAGACAAAGGAACAATTGAAACACTCAAAAGACTATCAACACCAATATTGATGAGTCCACTGCTGGCCATAAGCCACGCCTTGCCTCGCCGCATTGGACATAAAATGCCAAGTAAAAAGTGTATATCTCACCGCAAGAACATTAAGAGAGTGGTAGCCCTTTCTGTTGTAGAAAGCCTCCTCATCATCTGTAGGTTTTATGACAGCCACATGTGTTCCATCTATGCAGCCAATGATGCCAGGAAATGTAAATTTCTCATTAAATCTGAAAGTAGGTAGCTTAGTAGTATTTTTAAACACCAACATAAAAAAGCACCAAAAAAGTCTTAATCATTCCAGTATAAATAAAAAGTATTGTTAGAAACCAAAGGCCGAGATGATTTTTTAAAAAGAAACACACTGAAACTGACTGATTATAATTTGAACAGAAATGGACTCTAATAACAATTATCAAAACGAATAAAGATATCGGACAGTTCGACAACAATAATGGCGAGGTGTTGAATCTTTCACGACGACTGGGCAAGTGCGTCGCACGCGGTCTGCGCCTCGCTTTATATAGGCGCGCTGCTGCCCGCCCCACGGCTGCCTGCCGAAGCCGCTAACACGGCCTCTCCTGACACCCTGGCGTCCTCGACAGGACTCTCAGGCAGATCAGGCGTTGAACAGGGCCCAGATGCTGATCCAGGCTGACCTGGTGCAGACGAGGGACCCGGTTGATCAAAGTCTCGCACACCGCTTGGATCAACTTCTTCATCAGTCGGATCTGAAACCACACATATGTACGCAACGTTACAAATCACAGTGGTTGCGAGCAGTTTTACCTGTGTTAGTTTGTTAAGGTTTTGTTTAGTTGCCCATAGCCACACAATAAATTAACTGAAAATAGATAAGTTGAAGCAAATTCATTTATGATTTTATTCAAATCACAAACCAATAGCCCCAGATAAAATAAACAGACCAACATTCATGCACCACAACACCAATGACAGAGGACAGAAGGCTCTCAGTTCAGTCTCCGGCATAGGCATTGAGATCGCTAACTCCAGCTCGTAGAAGGTGAAGCGCTGTCTTGCGGCTCATGGGGCACAAGCACAGCAGTGGCGCTCGGCAGGACAGCGATTCTGGCTCAGGCTCGTAGGGGGTGAAGGGCTGTCTTGCGGTTCATGGGGCACAAGCACAGTGCCAACACAGTGAAGCCAAGTCTTCCGTAGTTATGATTTTTCAGGCCGAAGCCAGGTCTTCCGTAGTTTTGTTTTTTAAGGCCGAAGCCAGGTCTTCCGTTTTTCATGTTTTTAAGGCCGAAGCCAAGTCTTCCGTAGTTTTGTTTTTTTAAGGCCGAAGCCAAGTCTTGCGTGTTTTTGTTTCAGCCGAAGCCAAGTCTTTTTGTTTGTTTTATAAGGCCGAAGCCACGTCACATTTGAGGAGTCATGTCCGTGTAATATATCTCTTAGTCCGTGTATTGTTCCAAGTCCGATACATATTTTTACCACTCTAAATATCTTCAATAGTAGAGCAGATATAATCGTAAATATATTGATAATTTTCAAAATTCTTCAATAAGTCAACAGTGGTACGCGGGATATCTTCTGGTTTGTAGATGAGCAACAGTTTATCAATAAAGGCAAGGCGTTGTATAATATGGGCGGGGCAATCGAAAAATATATGATCCAGTGTTTGATTAGCGGCATTACAGATATTACAAATTGGCGAAGAAATAATTTGCATACGGTGAAGATGTGATCCGAAGCGACAGTGACCAAATCTGAGACGTGTCATTATAACATAGAATTTCCTGCTTTTCCACATGTTTGATTTAGAGAACCAGGCACGTCCAATCCTTCCACTAACGGATCCGTACCAGGAACCTTTAACTGCAAGAGTTTGTTGCCAATAACTAAACCATTTTTGTTTCAAATTCTGTTTGAGTTTGGTAATGAAATCAGAGTTTGGCACAGGTACAGTAGACTCAGGAGCATTACTTTCAACGATCGCCTTGGCCAGGAAGTCGGCATTTTCGTTTCCTGTCACTCCGACATGAGATGGAGTCCACATAAAGATAATATGTACATTTAATTTATGAAGTTGGGAGTAGCGATTCTTGATATCGTAAATAATATAATTGGTGTTGCAGTCTAGTTTGTTTGATTGAAGTGCTTTTAGAGTACTCATACTGTCAGATATTATGACCCACTTGTTTTCCGGGGAATCAGCTGGGTGTTCCGAAATATAAGTTAATGCTTTCGATATAGCAAGTGCTTCTGCTGAAAAGATACTCATTTCTTGTGGCAATTTCACTCCGAATCCATTTTTAATGTGCGGTAGGTATATAGCTGCGGCAACGCCGTTATCAGTTTTTGAACCATCAGTGTATATTTGAGTAAAATCAATATATCTTGCCAGTTGTTCACAGATTTCATGTTTATTCTTTTTCTCGGGATCAATATGAAATACCATTGAAGTGAATTTACTATCAAAATCGTCTGAGTAGCATGCCCAATGATCTTGGCTTCTATGTATATTAGACTGCTGATTAAAGTCAATCATATAGGAAAAATCATGAAGAATGTAGGGAGTTTTGGAGGAAGAGGCCAAAGCCTGATTATTTCTGTAAAATTGTACCAAATTTTTAAACAAAGGATGGGGCTCAATGGCTAACATTTTTAAGATAAACCTGTATTTTAGGTACTTGAAGAGAAGATTCAACGGTGGAATATTACATTCCACTTGAAGGGAATTAATGGGCGTGGTTTTCATAGCACCAGTAATAAGTCTTAAATTGTTATTTTGAATTACTTCCAATTTAAGAATTTATTTGCTTTGCAGCTAATGATCAACTTGTAAGAACAAGTTGATCATTAGCTGCAAAGCAAATAAAGCCATATTCAAAATGACTCCGAACTATGGCCTTATACAAAGTTATTAATACTTTCGGATCTGAACCCCAGTAAGTTTTAGTAAGAGACTTCAATATGTTATAACCCCTATTTGCAGAGAATATAATCTTATCAACATATTTCTTCCACGAGCAGTTACCCGTAAAAATAACTCCCAAAAACTTGATCTCCGATGCAAACATTAAAGGAGTGTTATTGAAATAAATTTTAAACTGAGCTTGTTTGATTTTGTGGAAAATTAACACTTTAGATTTTTCAGGACTGATGTCTAAATTTAAATATTTGAAATAATTTGAGAACCTAGAAAGCGAATCATTTAGATTTCGCATAACCTCATTTGCATTCATTCCAGAGCTATATATCACCAAATCGTCCGCAAACTGAAGGTTTCGGACTTTGGAGCCCAAAATAAGATTAAGTTTATGAATATACAAAGTGAATAAGAGTGGGCTTAAAATCCCACCTTGATAAACTCCCTTAAAAGATGAGCGGGGACCGAGCAATTGATTGTTAATCTTAACATAAACTTTTCTGTCGTGAAGAAAGGAAAAAATAAAATCAATAAATTTAATAGGAATCCCAATGGAAGCTAATTCCCTACACAAAATATGATGATTGACATTATTGAATGCACCAACAACATCAAAAAAGACTCCGGCAAACGACATATTCTTCTTCACAGATTGAAAGATGTCTAATTGTAATTGAGCTATACTTTCTCTTGACGATCGACCTTTGCGAAACCCAAACTGGTTCATGGGTAGTATATGATTGGATTCAACAAAAAACTCTAGCCTTTGTTTTAGAACTTGATCAAAAATTTTACCAACGCAAGATGTAAGTGCTATATAGGTCTATATGAGTCAGGGCAATGTTTCTCTTTATTTGGTTTTAATATTGGAATAAGACAATCTGATTTCCAATCATCAGGAATTATATTTTGAGACCATAAAGAATTGAACACATTTAAAAGAACTGATTTAGATTTATTAGAAAGCATTTTTAACATTTTGTAAGGAATCCCGTCAAGGCCAAAAGCTGTATCTCTCCTAGATGAAATAGCTGACTGTAATTCTTGAAAAGAAAATGGTTTTACCAGAAATTCGCTATTCTTAGCATGCACATAACTATGTAAATTCAAGTTAGACTCAACGGTATCAGGCGTATATTTAAGGAATTCGAAGACCCAACTTATGTTATTGTTTGAGAAACTATGTACGAAAGTTTTATTAAATTTTTTCATGATAGTCCAAATATGCGAAATCGACGTGGTTCTGTTGAAGGATTCACATAATGCAACCCAACTAATTTGTTTTTGCTGCTTTAATGTAAGCTTTTTAAGAGCTTGCTTCTTTTTGAAATTGATGTAATTACATTCAGTTGGATCATTTTTAAATTGAATATACGCTTCTTTAGAGCACTCTACAACCTGGCTGCATTTTTCATTCCACCATGGGAGAGGAATTCTTTTTTTCCTAAATATGCCTGGTGATGAATTATTATTACAAAAACTGGACACTGGTGATGAATTCCGAGTAGCTAAAATTAAAATATCAATAAGATTTTTATAGCAATCTTTAGAGTTTGAGGTATCTATATTGAATTCTTGTAGAAGGGTATCTACATTTTTTTTGTAATTATTCCAATTAACACGACGAAAGTTTAAATGAGTTTTCATAGCTGAACAGTCTAATGGAGATGAAGTGTAAGGTGAATTGTTGTGAATAAGTATTTTAATTATTACTGGAAGATGGTAACTACCTAGCGGGTCATCATACACTGTCCAATCACAGTTCAGAGCCAGTGATGGAGAAATAAAAGAAAGATCTAAAGCATTTCGCCTCCATTGGTGTGATCCAATAGTGGTCATTTGGCCATCATTTAGCAAAACTAAGTTATTGTCATTAGTACTTGAAAGGACATCACGACCACGAGCGTCTGTTGATTGACATCCCCATGCCGAATGGAGAGCGTTGAAATCTCCCGCAAAAAGCACAGGTTCTGGAACACTTTGTATAAGTTGATCAAATTTCTGTTTGGTAAAAACCGGTAGACAGTTTTTAGGGCTATAAAAACTAACAATTGATACTTCCTTATTATCTCCGTACATTAAACGTATTGCTATGTTCTGAATGGAATTATCATAAAATGTATCAAGTTTTCTAAAAGTTAAGCTGTTATGAACAATTATGGCAACACCATTATGGTCGTTGCCGGAGTCCAATCTACAAATATTATAACCTCGAATATTGAAACGTTGTTTCGGCTTTAGCCAAGTTTCACAAATAATTGCTACGTGAATATTATTCTCCTTCAGGAAATGTGTTAAAACAAGTCTATTACTAATTAAACTTTGTGAGTTCCATTGCATTATGTTTAATTGATCCATTAAAAAAGAATAACAAATTAATTACTCTTACTTAGTGTTTCAAGAAGAATGGTTTTAATGTTTTGTGAATTAATTGAAAGTTCGTTTGTTTTGTTCTGAGTTAGTAACTTAGTTACTGAGCCTACTATAATGTTCATTATATGTTCTGAATTGAGAAGCAGTGCTAGCTGATCAGAAGGGCTTTTAGATATTAGTGGAGGAAATGATTTTTCCAGGGTTTCAGCAAATGTTTTCTTGTCTAATTTCATTTTGTTTTGATTAATTTTCTCCTTTTTTACAGGGCAGTCAGGTGAGATGGCGATATGATTGCCTTTGCAATGACAGCAAGAGGCATCCGCTGCATCAACTGTACAAGACTTGAAGTTGTGGCTACCTGAGCAGATAGAGCACTTCTCTGCGTTTTTACAAAATTTAGCTATGTGTCCGTACCTCAGGCACCGTAGACACTGCTTCACTGGAGTGATGTACGGGCGAACCTCGAAACGCCAGCTGTTTAGATCCACACTGTCGGGCAGGGATGGGCAGGAGAATGTTATTGAGACTGTCTTCAAAGGCTGGAACTCAACAGTGTTATTGTTAATTGTTCGTTTCATAAATCTTCTTACTGATACTATGTTTTTGGAGCAAGAAATATTTGAATAGATCTGCTCATTGGATAAATCAAGTGGCACATTTTGTATTACTCCAGTCACTTCAGTGGCCGTAGCAGGAATAGTCGCCTTTAGTTTGTATGAATCCAGAAATGTTTTATTGCTTAAAGCTGCATTGGCAAGCCCTGGCCGCTCAAACACAACACCAATCTTGTATTTGTTGATACGTCTTAACTGTTTTATGCCTTTATTGAATCTTTTGAGGCAGTTCGCTAGAGCCATCATGTCTCTGTCGCCCAATGCCTTGCCAGTGTCGCTGCTTTCAAAATAAACGATATAATCTAATTTACCTCCATCCACTGGGTAATAGCGGACATAATCCGGGACCTGAAAAGGCTTATACTTATCCTTGTCATCTTTTGGTTCATCACACGGACTTGAGGATTCCCCACTATCAGACAGATCCTCCTCCTCCTCTTCTTTCTTTCTTTTCTTAGGCTTCTTCCTGCCCATTTTTAACCAATTTACAGTATTTTTAGATAGCCTACTGTAATTAAATTAAATTTTCAAAATTTAAATTAAAATTTTCCGCCTAACAAGACAAAAGTTCCCGCGCTTTTTTTTCTCACGGTTGCCTACATCTTCAACGTTGCGCCCGCAAACAGGGTTGCCAGATATCAGCCAACTCTATTCGCCTAATTTTGACCATCGATTAGCCTAAATCGCCAAATAATATTTCTTTGCTAAGTAGCCTAATTCGACTTACATTTTGAGCCAGGTAGCCTAAATTGAGCCGAAATAAAAAAGAAACAAACAAAAACATTTACGTTTGATGACAACACCTTACCAAAAAACAAAACGAGTTGGACTGAGAAGATTGTTTTCTTGTTGTTATATGCGTTTGTCTATCTCACTCACTCCTAGAAATAGTGGTCGGAATGGAATTATCAAGGAATAATTCGATAAATTTGAGGTATTCCTGAAATTGCCTAAGTCACCATTTTTTCCTAGGTAGCCTAAATGGCTACTGGTAGCCGATCGGATTTTCTGGTTGCCATTTGACCCCATAAGGAGCCGGCAAATGAACGAAACTCGTCAAGCCGCTTGATGGGCCGTCAAGCACGCGCATCAATTACATATTGAGCGGGCATCAGCTCGTGTGGTATACGGACTATAAACAACCCCTTTGTGTTTACAGTTGTTCTACTAAGACTTTACTGTGAGCCATGACTCAAGTGTTCATGAGTGAATCTATATCTCAATTTATGCTACTCCTTACACCATCGTCTCTTTTTTTTTCTTTTTTTTAAAAGACAACGCTAGAGTTATGGCAAGGTAGGTCGGTAGACAACTGTGACGTGCGCACTTGATACAGTTCGGTAGGCGACTGTGTGCTTGATGGGCCCGTCATCGTCCCATTCAATCAAAATTGATATCAGGCATGCTTGTCAAGCAAGATTGTTCGTCTCCGGGACGCGTCTTCTGAAAAGCCCGTGGGGTACAACGCTGGGCCGCGTTGTGCCCCACGGGCATTTCAGAATTTCGAACCCCTTGAAAAGCCAGAGCGCTACAGCGCGACGCTGCGTTGTACCACACGGGGTTTTCAGCGGTCACATTTGAATTCATCGTCTGAATAGCCCGTGGGCTACAGCGCCTGCTTTTCTGGAATTAGCTTCTGGTTTGAAAAAAAAAACAAAGCGATCATGTATTTCCTAATTCTAGGAATTAAAATTTTGTACTTCTTATAGATCAAGTTTGTTCAAGTTACGGCCGATTTTCCAAACCTTATAATCTTATTATCCAGACAATCTTTATAATTTATCGGTCATGGAAAACCTTCATTATGCCATTGCGGCGGCGATGGGCTAGCCTCATCAACAAAGACAAGTGAAACATACAAATAATAGTAAAATTATAGCAGTTATTGGAGAATATCGTCTCTTCGTTATCCAGTTGGGGTGGGTATTGGTAAATAATATTTTGATTAACTTAACTTAAAGTAGTTGAATGGTCAACAGACCACTGAGTTAATTTCACAGGAAACGTTTATTTTGTTTGACATTGTTCTAAAGCGTAGTCTACGGAAATCTGCGGAATGTAAGCATTGTCTAAACTTGCCCAGTAAGTAAAATACTTAATTTGAACAGATGTGTAAGCTAAGTACTGATTATTTCAAATTTAAAAGTAGATGTTGAACAAAATGCCACTGTAAAAATTACGCAGTTGGATGTTGAACACAATATGTGGAGGTTGCATAGCATAAAATACTTTTTAGTTGCGTGCTTGTGTGTTCCAAGAACCATTGGTAGAATACAGGATGTTTTATTCTATTTGAATCTAAGTTAACTAACGACATGAGGTGTGCAGTGTGCGCGAGCGGGAATAAGGTACTCACCTATTTTGTTTAATAATTTTTATGCAAGTAGTTACAGGTATAAGGTAGAGATGTGTAAAAAGCCGGATCGTTAGGCTATTAACCGGTTAATAGCCGTAAAAATGCCGGTTAATAGCTAAACTGGCAATTTTTGATACAAAACTTGTTTTTTTTTCTATAGTTACTTTATTATTACTGATCGGAAATTCAATTTTTTCAATCCAAATATTTTTATTTCGGACTACTAGCGATCCATACATTGTTTTAAAAACGCTTACACTAACTTAATAAATTAAATTAAATAAATTAACAAAAGCATGGATAGGATAGACTATCCAACCCCGGTGTACTGGGCTTTACATTTTTTTTATTATATGTCATGTGAATGTTTACCCAGTGACACCTGATCGGACAGTCTATCCTTTCCTCAATGATGTCCAGGATGGAGTTGGCGCAACCCCGCATACGGTACATCAGGGATGCCGTTCGTGCTCGAAGTATAGCGTAAAAATCTGCCGTACGCTCTTCAGCAAACATCCCCGATGCACTGCAATAACGCGGCAGCCCCAACAGCATCCTGAAACCATTGTTATATTGGACTCGAAGGGCGTCGAACGACTTCTGCTTGTATCTGACCCACAAATCACACGTGTAGAAGGACTGACAATATGCCTTGAATAAAGTCACCTTGACAGCCCTCCCACACCGCGCAAATCTGCGGGCCAGCATATTGCAGCGAATCGCCAACCCCCTTCGCTCCCTCTCCATATCTTGATCATCTGATAACTCCTCGGTTACCAGATGACCAAGATATTTAAATACACTAACTTGTCTCAATTGAGATCCACTCAAAAAAATAGGCGGTACATGAGTTGGAGCCTTATTACCTGCTTTAAATATCATAATTTCGCTTTTAGTTGGATTATAGCGCAAACCGTGAGCTTTCACATAGGTCTCACACATAGACACCAGCCTCCTTAAACCACTGATCGAAGGGCTCAACAAGCACATGTCGTCTGCGTAGCTGATGTTGTTTACCAATTTCCCGTTAATGGAGCAGCCGACACCCGCATTGCTGAGCTCCTCGATCAGATCATTCACATATAAGTTGAAGAGCGACGGCGAGGTCAACCCCCCCTGTCTCACCCCGCACTCCAACCTATATGTGTCCGAAAGCTTGTTGGCCCACCTAACACAATTCGTCTGGTTTGCATACCAGTATTTAAAAATACTGGTAAGTTCACAAGGTAGTCCAGTTTCATTCACTTTCTTCCACAGAACCTCATAAGACACGAGATCAAAAGCTTTTGATAAATCCAAGAAGCATGCATAAACAGGTGTTTTCCTATCCGTGTAGTATCTGACAGTGTGCTTAAGACTCAGAATCGCACTTTCAGTAGACAGTCCTGGTCGAAACCCGAACTGAGCGTCATTTAGATGAAGATACTTTTGAAACTGAGAATTAAGCACACTATCAAAAACCTTTGCTATAACAGTTGCTAAAGAAATTGGTCTATAATTTTGCTTGCTCGAAATATCACCTGTTTTATTTTTTATAATAGGGACAACTATTGTTCTCATGAGATTCTGTGGAAGGTATGAATGAACTACGCATAAATTAAATATCATAGCAAGAACCCTAGGTAGATGAACCCCAGCACATTGCAGGTGCTCGATGCTTAGACCATCATGTCCCGGCGATTTTCCTCTGACCATTTTACGAATGCTCATAGCTATTTCTTTGGCTTTGAATGTTGTGGTTATTTCCGGAACATGATGGTCCCTAGCATCCAGCACAGTCTGCACCGGCTGCAGCTGAGATTTAACACAAAAATGACTCATAAACAAGTCAGCAATCTGTTTGGGGTTACTGACCCCATCAACACTTACTGGTTGTGTAGGTTTAGGAGGAACTAACTTATTTGTCTTCTTCCAAAAATCTCAAAAATTCTTTTTAGAATGGTGCTCGGCCAGTATATCCATTTTAATTTGTTCCTGGTTGTTCTGACACCATTTAAGCTTAGATCTGAATAATTTACGGCTTAGGTTCATATCATCAAAAACTTCCCCCTGTCTAGGTCTTCCATGTAAAATCCACAACTGAAATTTTTCGCGGGCCATCCCATGAGCAGTACTGACATGTTTATTCCACCCTGTAATTTGTTTTTTATGATTTTTGGAAGTTACATAACTTATTATTGATGCCTCCCTTATAGAATCTATAATACTGCTGTAAAGACCGTCTATGATAGATCTATGATCTAGTTTATCACACTGTTTATTACAACAATTTTGAAACTGTACTGGAAAATCTATCAAACGAAGTTTATTGTTACAATATTTACTGTACTTACTAATTTGTTCCAGTGTCCTTACCCCCCATTTTACTTTATTTGGTATTATTTTATCCTTATTATGTCATCTTAGGACTAACTAAGTTCAAATTACATTTTATTGATAAGGGCAAATGATCTGACCAGTACACATCCTCTATAACTGATGACTCAGAGATTGTCTGTCGGGCTGAATCCGTTACAACAACGTGGTCTAGCCACCTTCTGCAGTCGGGGTGCGATTTACTTACATAAGTGTAGGTATCTGACTTAAGTAATTCCGAATCTACACAACACCATTCCTGTTCCGAGCAAAAACTAGTAAGTTCGTGGTAGAAAGGTTCGTTAGGATGTGCGTTAAAATCACCAAGTATATAAACAGATTCTATATTGGAACTTTCCACCATAGCACTGATAGCACTGAAACAGTTAGTGACCTCCGTCAAATTCTCAGAGCAGTCTGTAGGCATGTACACACAAACAACCAGTATAGGGCGATTACATTATTGTATCTTGATAGCTGTGATTCTCTGATTGTCACATTCAACCACTGACACATATTGAAACAGGCTCTTTCTCCACAATAATGCTACACCACCGAACGGACGTCCTTTTAAAATACCCTTCGATGTGTCAACTGCTGATTTCCCTGTATAACCGAAGTTCTTGTCAATATCCCCCAAAAGAGGAATATCATGGGGTAAAAGCCAAGTTTCTTGAAGGGCTAATATATCTGCAGTTTTGCATAGTCTTTGTATGTCCTGAGTGGATCTTTTTATATTCTGACAATTAAAGCTGACTAGCTGACAAGTATCCATTATTTTGCTGTCCATTTTTAAGATGATATTGTATTAGATGGCTTGGTATTATTATTCAACCGTGGTTTAAACATAAAGTATCTCCTAAAAAATACATCTTCTGGCCAAAGTGTATCATCATTGAATAATGACAGCTTATTTTTGGGTATGTACATTTTAAAAGAGTTGTACTTTTTTTCAAGCTTCGTGGTCACCTTTTCTGGATGGACTACAATTTGTGTCTGAGCGTTGACATAATCGGCAATGTCTTTTTCGCATGTCTCCTTATTTACATTGTAGATGAAGATAGGTATTTGTGTATCGGCAGCCCGGAATTTGCATTCGGGTAATACTGCTGCCTTACCCTTTTGACCTATAAACTTCTCCTTGGTCTTTTTGCGTTTGCTTTGCACAAGTATCCACTCATTATTTGGTTGCGCGCCTTCGCCTTCAATCGTCTCTATAGTTTGTGCGCGCTGCTGTGACGATGACGCATCAACCCGCTTACTCGTGTCATGCTGCAGGGAGGCCTCAGCGCACGGATTTGTGTTTGCGCATGTCGAAACCGCGGTATCTCGGTGGGCCTCCATGCGTCCGTCCGCTCGCTTAGCGACAGTAGCATAGTCTCGGGCGCCGAGGTCATTCAACTCTCGCACCGAGTTCAGCGACTCATTAGTGTTATAATGTAAGATTGCGTCAGCTGTTTTGTCAAAGAAAGGTGGCATCCCAATAGGGCCACTGTCACAGTTAATGCTTATATTATCCTTAGTGAAGCCACCCCTTCTGACATAGATGTTCATGCGATCCTGGTCATTAATTAATGACGCCGTCCTCATAAAGATAACATCTTCTTTCAAATCAGCTAGATCGCCCGTAGTGACGTAGCTTTCTTTGATGCTTTTCACATCTTTTTGCAACACCAATATATCTTTTAAAAGCCTAGTCACATCGACATGGTCGAACGTAATCGGCGGTAAGTTTTGAAGATTTCTGGCAACGAAAATTGGCACTTGCTCTGGGTCTGTACCCTTCAAAAGACTGATGATGTCATCCAGGTCTCTTCCTCCTTTTCCTGCACGCTTACGCGTTATGTTTCGCTTAGACGTAACAATAGAATGAAACAATAAATTCTTCGCGGTCTCAATATCCTCAGTGGAGAATTACGAGGTACAAATTTGCACTAGGGACACTTCGTCCATCACATCTATTTTATTTTGAATAAAAGAGAGCAACTCATTTATCACAATATTACACGAAGTGCATTTCACAATATTCGAGGTCATTGTCCTCCGGTCGGCGCGGTCCGACACTAGACGCTTAGGCAACTCAATCCGTGACTGTATGCGGCGATGGTTTAAACGCGACAATAAATTCGGATTATTCCTTTTTTTTGTCAAATTTTTCCGAAAATTATAATTGGCACTTGGCCGAGAAATCCGCATTTGACTTGACCGAAAGCATCCGAATTACAGATCACTAATGATAATACAACCATAAAAAACACATTTTCTAAGAAAAACATTAAAAGCGGGGTTAATAGCCATTTTGGCTATTAATATTAACACGATTAATAGCACTGCCCATCTCTAGTTATACATAATGTGCATGCATAAGTATGAAATAAAACGTTCGGCCGACCAAAATAATATTGCATCAGCCTGTATCAGTCACGTAAAAGAAGTAGAGAAATTAAAATATGAATAAAAGTCCTACCTTTCCAAATCCATCAAAATCCTGTGATTTTTTGTTTTTCTACGTGTCACTGATATTTCTGCCGTTGGTTTTTCTCAGCAACAGGTCCTAAGCTCAGTAAATTATTAATCTCACCAAAACAAGCCACAACCTGACTGACGCTTCGAAAGCAATATGGCGTCGCGCAAGCGCGTCATAGCTGATTCCTTGTCCATGATTGGCTGTAAGGTGGATGTTGATTAAACAAGCACGGAGATCGGTTTCCGATGCATTCAGAATACGCAAATTACGGAGGTTGGCCAAACAAGCACTGAACACAATATTTCTACTGGATATTAACTTTTTTATTTTTGCATGGAACGTGAATTGTTACCACTTTAGGACCTTTTTTATCCCATTATATGACGTAAAATCAGCTGTTCTTTAAGTAGACGTCAAAAAGTGTATTTTCCGAAAAATGGTCCGTTTAACATTCAAGCCCTGAGGCAGCGTATTGTCAAATCTAATCAACTCAAAATTCTTATCAGAGGATAATAATTAATAACAGATAGTTTATCATTTCCCACATCTCTATTACGAAACTAACAATAACTGCATAAAATAAAATGACCACAAATCACCGGTGAGAAGTTGTGACCTTGCAACGCACGCGCTTGGTGCGCTAGTCCACTTTGTCCATCACGCCTAGTGCGTGCATGGGTCACAGCGTTGTATCCCACGGGCTATTCAGACGATGAATTTGCAATGTCAGCGCTGGAAAACCCCGTGTGGTACAACGCAGCGTCGCGCTGTAGCACTCTGGCTTTTCAAGCGGTTCGAGATTCTGAATTCTGGTCGCTGGGCACAATGCGGCCCAGCGACCAGCGTTGTACATTTCAGTATCTAATAAGGTACTCTGTGGTTGTACCCCACGGGCTTTTCAGAAGACGCCTCCGGGACGCTTTAGAAAACACGAAAACACGTCGCAGCGGACATGGCTTAATACTTGCTAGTGAACTCAGTGAAATTCTACCAAATGATTCCTCCTGCCGCCTAAGTAATTTTTTAAAAAACGTACAGTGTTTTATTCCATTGTTCAAATACATAAAAACAGTTTTGGCAAGATATAACTTCACAAATAAAGTGAAATGTAGTGAAAAACATAGGATATAAAGACAACCAAAAGACTTGGGTCTCGTTACCAAGCCATACTCTTATAAAAAAAAAAACTAATATCCATTGTCCATTCCGTTCCGCCGCCCGCCATTTTGCTTGTCGGCAGTGTTCTCAATTTGTGCTGGTGTGGAAATATAAATTTTTTGTCTTGACTTTCGTTTCGTTTGATCGTTTGTTCGTTTCTCTGGTCTCTCTACATTGTGCTCGCGCTATTCTTCTCTTTCTCTACCTACCCATCGTTCGCTGCAGCCTGCTTGTAAAAAGTCGATGCCAATCGGTATTTCATGAAACAGAAAAGTGGTCTCCTGTATGGGATCGCCCACCGTCCCCGTGCTGGGTAATGGCTGGCTGCCATTTGTTTGTCTTGTTTCCTGTGGTCTGTGAAATTCGTGCTGTGCCAGCACTCAAGTCGGAAGTCCTCAAGAGAGTATCCTGAGTTACAGGTTACTACAATAGTTTTTCTAACCAAGTGTGATGGCATGTTTCTATAGTTCATACTGAAGGTAGCCAACATTTGCAATGCTCAGACTCAGTGATCAGCACAAAAGGGACAGACTGACTACAAACTGGGTCAGAGTGTAGATAAGGGTGTGAAACCAGCCCCTCGAAAGCGTTATTTTTTATCTATTACATGTCTGTGGTCCCCCTATCACTTGCTCTCATGTCCAAAATGTCTATTTTGGTTGTCACACAGAAAAGAAGTATGGGTCAGAGTGTTGGTAAGGAGACGGTGTTGACATTAGACCCCTAAATAGGAATAATTTGGTGTGGTAATAATAACATAACGCTGACTTATCTTTGTATTTTTATGTAGATTTCCAAATGGGACAATAAGGGCAGTAAGTGCAGTCACAATCTAACAATAAAGATGTGTGGAAACATATAATTATTGTATCTAAATCTCTAGTTGTCTAAGGGTACAGATGTTTTTATTTCACGATGAAGGTTTGACTTAGGTTGTTGTAAGCCGTGCATATGCAAATTGTGTCTGTGTTCTTAGTTGCTGGCTGACGTCTCCAGGGACTACACACACTGACACAATGTACAACCAAAGTCAAACCTTCATCATGAAATAGAACATTGTTTTGTTCTATTTTGTTTTTAATCCAGCCAGTAGGTATTTTTGCTCTACAAAAGGTGGCATAGATATTTTTTGACTTAACCTGCTGGGATGCAGAGAACCTACAGTCTATTCGTGATATGAATGCATTGACTCATCAGTGCAACTCGGCTGCCCAATATCAAAACATAGTATCTCATTTGGACCAAATTGTTCAGGAGAGCAAAAAACAGGTGCGTTACTTTGTAGGTTTGCCCCAATATAATTACTAGAGTAAGTTTCAGTGGTTAGACCAAAAGATACGGCAACTACTTGGCTTCAGATTTACATACTTTAAATTAAAGTAAATTCAATACTACAACTTAAATCACACTTACTTTATTTATTTTGGTAAATCTTTAATAATGTGAACGTAAAAACCATTTTAAAAATCAGCATGTGTAGTTGCTAGGTTTTCAAATAGATTCTTTGTGTAAAAGCCAATCTTTGAACTAATTTAAAAGCATCTTTTTTCAAAAATAGTCTAGGGTATACATTCATTTCTAAAAAGGTATTAAAAACAAAAACAAAATAATATCAGTAGAGAAAAAATGTGTATTTTCAATTGCATCCGCCCAGGGGTAAAATTGTATCAAAACAAATAATCTCAAAAAAACTTAGTACAAAATCATACCCTTATAATCTAATCCATAATCATAATAATTAAATTACTCGTTATAATTGTAAACTATTTGTCCATCACTGAGTAAATCTACCGAAGTGCCACTTGTAGGAAGATTGGACCGAAAATCTCACCTGTTAGATGGCATAACAGGTACCAATTTTGAAACAATACCATCTTTTTTGGAAACTTTCACTCCTCTTGGTCCGGTGTTTACAAGAGGAGGAATTACCGACGCACTAAGGGGTATTTGGCTTAAAAAACTGGCCAAAAGTATTTAAGTATTTTATTGTGTAGGGCTAGTGTCTAAATGTAATCTAGAGGGTACTATAGTAATATATGTATTATTGTAAACTAGCTAATGCCGCGCGGTTTCACCCGCTTTAGAGACGGTTATCGTGATCTTATGTTAATATCGGAATCCCGGGATTATAAAAAATTATCCTAACATGTCCTTTCCCGGGATAGCGACAAATATAGTACTAGTCTACTATTTCGATAGGTACTACATTTCATCAAAATAGCTTATCAGACAGACAGTTACTTACTTTCGATTTTATAGAATTAGTAAGGAAGTATAGATTTTTAAGAAGTTGATAAATAATACAATTTTAAAACACATGCCATTTATTCATCGAAATCAGACTCATCATCATCATCACCAATAGTATCATCATTTTGTACATAATCATCATCATCTGCTGAACAGTTTGAAATCCCCAAGTCTTCCTGTAAAAATTCTAGTGCTTCTGCTGAAAATGGTTTCCTGTGTCTGAAAAGTTTCGTTCTGCTGCAACTTAGATACACATCTGAGGTCAAGAGCAACCGGTTCAGTATGTCTTTGGTTGCACTCTTTTCTGGAGAACTTTCTTACAAAATTTTGCCTATATTGGCGAAAATGTTTGTTTCGGGACTCAGCTGCTTCCTCAGACAGCTGCCCAATCGGTAGCAGTGCATGTTTGATTACTAATATACCATGTGCCAAAATTTTATGAAGTGTGGGTGTCATGGGGTGCCATCCATGTAATTCTACGTAAATTTTGGCAGTACATTTCAAATACTCTGCAAACTTGTCTGTCTCAACTGAAAACCCACTTGCCAACACTTACAAAATCATCTTGAACCGTTTGATGAGGTCAACATCAATCCCTGTGATGTTTGCGGCTGTTTCGGGATCAGAAAAAAACCTCGATGTGTTGCCATCATTGGTGTTTCCAAATCCTGCTTTGGGTACGTCAACGAGCAGGCCCATTTCATTTTTCAATGCTTCCTGAATTTCTCTTTTCCTGTCCTCTGAAATCTTCTTCTCTTCTGCATTTAGACGCCATTTTTTAAATGGTAATTTGTATGATATATGGAGAATTGATTCAAAAAACTGAATCCTGGCATGAAGAATCGACAGGCCAAACCCGAGTGTATTTGGATCAGTTACCGTTTCATCGACTTCTTTCAATAAATTGAAGTTTTTGATGTTTCTTTGCAGATATAGCATCGCATGGTTGAAGATGTGTCGGTCGCAGCATTGCACACTTTGCCATCCACCATAGTGAGCATTAATGTGTGCTTAACTTTAACTTCAGCAGTTACATCAGTTTTAGCCAATTTTTGCGCTTGTGTTTCTATAACCTCCTGAGACCCAGGGTGAAAAATTATACCGGATCGTGTTGATCTTTGGTTTGGGGGTTATTTAAAATATTTATAAGTAAGGGAAAAATAATAAAAAAAATCCTGCCCCCCTCAACTTGCCTAATTCTAGATTCTAGATTCCTAGATGATACTCTGGGCTCGAATGATACCAAAATGTGACTTGCATTATCATTTATTCAGAATTATTTTTTGCAATGTGAAACTCCTAAAAACAGTTTCTGTTAACACTGAAACATAGGAAAATATTACATGCAGAACATTTTACAAAAGTGAGTTGGTTGCAAGTCTTCGATCGACATTTGGATCGGCTGTTTTGATTTCCTTTTGCACAAACTGGTAAGTGTTTTGCTTCCTTTATTCGTTTGGACGTGTGAGGAATCGGTTCTACAAGTCTTCGCCTCCTGGAAGAGGACGCAGGTAAAGCATCTTGTAGTTCTGCAAGCTGCAGTGGTAATGGACTTTGACGGGGGCTGTTGCGCGTGATGCGATCCATGCTCGGACTTGAGCATTGTATCATGGACGTTGGCATTGTTCCACCGTAAATCAGATGTTTAGCTAAATCCATTTTAAAGTCCAGGTATTGCATTACTTGCTTCCGCGGGAGCCCACTTTTAACAGCATCATGTCGATATTCTATCCAAGATGACGCCGCAGCAAAATCAAAGAAGTGAAAAATGGCTCTCACTGTCCACTTGCCAGTTCTTCCACGCATAGGATATTTTCCTATAATTCTGTCTAACAGATCTATTCCTCCCATGTAACTATTATATTTTTTTATGCCTACGGGCTGTGACACGTCAAGGTACCGTTGATCTATCTTACTCCAGCGCCGACAGGTTCCATGAGGTTGGACTGCGTTTTCTGTGGATGCAACATGAATCGGCTTACTGTCTAGCCACTTCACTACAGCAATCTTTTGGTCTTGCCTAACCACGCAGTCGTAGCTACCTCTGCCCGTATGTTGAAGCTGTCTATCTGTTTTTAGTACAGCTTTTTTCCTATTCTTCTTCTGGTTAGGACGTGAGTATTCAGGAACTCGGTTTTTCATGAGGGTACCAGTGGCATTCATGTTTCTTTCTACCAAATTGTCCAAAAGAGGAACAGAAGTGAAATAACGGTCAATATAGATAGATATCTTCTGTGGCAAAGTATCGGAAAGTTTTAGCACAATACGACCTCCTAAGTCTATCTTCTCTGGCATAGGATGTAACGCAGAATCAATAGACGTGCCTTTTCCCTGGTAGAGGTACAAATCCAGAGGAAGCCCATCAGGGTTCGCCATTATAAAGACCTTAATTCCTTCAGGATTTGGCTTTCCTTTAACTACCTGCTTCTGCTCGCATTTACCCGTAAAAGGAATTATTTGTTCATCAATGGCTACACACTTTTCTCTTTTATTTTCTCTGCAGGCCCTCTCAATTTGTGACACTATAGGACGTACCTTTCAAAACCTGTCTATCTCTTTCATAGCAGCAGAAACGTTATGGTCATCCACAACTTTAATGTTTGATCGGATGTTGAAATATCTATTACGTGTGATTGTCTCAGTTATGAGCTTAGCTCTTGTTTCTACTGCCCAAAACATTCTTATACTCGGAAGGCCAAGAATACCTATAGCCATTGAACAACCAATAAATGATCGTACCTCTTCAGATGTCGTATTTAGTGACTTGCCAGTTCGGTTAACGCTAGATACGTTTGTACAAGTTGAAATTGTATCAAAAAATGTGGGATGAATGTACCTGGAGAAGTATTCATGAGAACTTTTCAATGAAGGCTGCTCTTCTAAGGGTGGATCAGTTTCCAGCGTATTATCAAAGTTATCTGAACGGTTCTATAACAGAGGCCGGTTAACTGCTCTTCCACTAGCAGAACCACGAGACGGCTGAGCAAGGCTAGAAAGGGGCTCTTCATCAGAAGCTTCCCATTCACTTTCAGGTTCACGGGGCACCACATCTTCGGCAATAGGTTCCACATCGATCTGCAAATCTTCTTCCAGTTCATCTTCGTCAAAATCTTCACAATCGGAGACATCTAGGTTCGCGAGGTAGTCTGATATTTGGTTATCTCTCAAACCTGAAATCGTAGAATTTTGTGAGTTCAGTGCCCAAAGTATCATGTATGATATCGATAAAATACGGTTGATATTAGTAATTAATTAGCAAACTTTTATCACAAATTTCACTTATTGCACACAATAGACATATGATCTAACAGTAACAAGAAAAAAAACACGTAAAACCTTGTAAAAACAAGCAATTACCTCGTTGGTTCCCAGCCATGTTGTCGTGCACAAAAATAATAGCATTCAAATGATCGTAAACAACTGTGAAAACTATCCAATCGCGCCATAGCCACCGATGAATGACGCGCCGAACTATCTTATTTACTAACCAAGAAATAGTTCCAGTATATGCGGGTAGATGACGCAGTAATAAAATTCTATGTGCAAGTAACATAGGTGATACCGGGGGTCTCAGGAGGATATAGCATATTTCGGCTTTTGTCACATCTTTGGTTTCGTGGATGAACTGGATCCTTATTGGCGAACAAAAACGTGGTGATGAAGGAACTGGATTCTGCCACCAAACTCTTTGTGTTCCATCTATATCAACGCTTATCAGCCTCAATGGGACCAAGGAGCTAATGAAAACGTGGGCATCTGAATCAGTTTGGTTTTCAAACTTTTGTTTGTATTCTTGTTTTGAGCCATCACAGCCCACTTATATAATAGCTCCATATTCTGCTTCTCAAATTCACTTGCCGTTATTAAGACTTCCTCTAGGTACAGATAAAGGCGTTGCGTGATATGATCTAGGAGATCTTGCAGTTTAACTTCGGCCATAGTCTCCGAGACAATTATATTTCCAATTGGTCTCTTCTTTCTGAAGCAATGTCTCAAGAACTTTTCTGCTTGGTATTGGTCTGTTGGGATCTCTCTGTATGTGTCTGATGACATCACTTTTGTTCATTGAATGACTTTTGTCTGCATATATGATGGATGGATCTACCAAATCAGGGACATCGAAACATTTGATTAATGGTAATAAATGCCACTTGTCTCCGTAATCTTTAATTTGTTTCGGTGTCGGCCAAGTATTACTTTCTATATGTGACTTCGTCTTGTCTGAATCAGCCACGTGATTGGGATTGACATACCATCTTTTTGTCTCTTTAAATTTTAAACTCAATACAATATATGCCAAGTCACTAGCTAGGGCATCCGCATATGCCAATTTTTTATTTTTTTTTAAATTCATTTGCTCTTCTACAGACTTAAGACCTTGAAGGTAATCAATGTATGGATGTCCCCAAAATCTGAATGATCCAAACACTGTTAATACTAGTTCGGGCGTCTCCATTGCATTGATCGCATCTTGCATTGTTTGGGACCCGGTACCTAGGGGAGACCGGGGCTGGACGTTCCGATTTTCAAATAACATGAAATTTTATTGTATATATGAAAGGTTACATGTCTACGACATTGAAATATTACAGAGATGTCTATCGTATTTAGTGTTATTAGAGTAGTTTATACTAATATATCAATAGTTTTTTCCACAGAAGCATTTTTTTGGCGAATTTCGGAGCGGAACATTCAGCCCCGCTGTGGGGCGAGTTGTTCCACCTTCGGGGTAAATTGTTCCGATTTGATTATGAAAACTAATTACTATAATAACAAAGATTTTATTAAATAAAAGAACCCTGTTTACAGTGGAATATATTTATTGTTTATGCTATGCATAACTTAAACATAAAAATCAACAAAACATAACTGGTTAACTATAACTTTTACTAAACTTAACTGGTTAACTAAAACATAACTTTTTTCCATTATAGTAAATTTATAATTATGATCAGTCTTCAATCAGTCTTCGTACGGACTTATAATTTCTTTGACAATCTACATTTTTATTCATCACTCATATCGTCATCTGACTCACAGTTGGGACAAACATAAGTGACTTTATCACCTTCATCTAAACATTTGTAATGTGCCCATTTTTTGCACATGTGACATTCAATCCACTGTTCTTTTGGACGAGAATTTGAAAATGAATCACAGCAAATTATGCAATACCATTCCAGATCCTTATCACTATCACTCTCGCTTTCCAGTAAAACTCTTCGTTTAACATTTCCTTGAGATTTTTCCTTCCCTTTGCCGTTTCCTTTCCCTTTGCCGTTTCCTTTCCCTTTGCCCTTATTTCCAATGTGTTCATTCTTTTTTGTCTTCTTTGCTTGTTCTTCAGCTAACGCATTTTTCTCTGGCGTGTCAGTTAGGATAGGGGTAAGGCCGCCAAAATTGTCAATTGTATCACAAAAGTAACACAACAACATTTGTGTTATCGTTACACAAATGTAACCCAAAAGTAACCCATTTTTTTGGTAAAGCTGGTTTCATAATGGATACATATAACTTTGATTATCATTACGCATGTGTAACCCAAAAGTAACACATTATAAATAATGCAAGATTGTAAGTTAAGCTATGTTTTTATTTGTAATTAGGTATAGTGAAAAGGGAGCAATCAGAAACTAAACAACACAGTTAGAGGCATATTTTGTTTATTAAAATTAAATAAAAAATCACATCAGTCACTTTTGTTTGAGACACTCGTTTCTTCTATTCTTAATAATAAACATCAAAATCGTCTTTTAATAATACTTGTTTTCTTATTCTAAAAAATAAACATTGTCAAAGTCATCTTGTAACGCGAATTGTTTCTCGTGCTCTCTGATTAAATTGACCTGTTTTACAACAGAAATGCTTGGTACGATATCGATATCAGTCTTTTTTGTCATGAAAAATTTTAATGACGGCTGTTTTGTTGTTTTAAGGAACCGTATTTTATATGATGTTTCATTTGCATTATTATTAACATCTGTAATAAATCCTATATAATACTTCCATTTTTTCCTTTCGTAATAACGCACTAAAACGCTTGTATTTACTTCTAATATTTCCTGCGCAGTCTTGTTTTCTTCATATTTCACTATTTTATAAATATTATTGGTTTTAGAATGATTGCAGTTAATGTCTTTCTCCATATCTTTTTCTTCTAAATTTGAATTGTATTTCTCCTCTATCTTCTTCGTATCTATACTACCTTCTATTTTAGTCTTTTTACCGTTTTCAGAACGATTGCAGTTATTGTCTTTCACCATTATTTTTTCCTCTAAAGTTGAAAAGTTTTTATCATCTATCTTCTTCAGTCCATCTGTATCTCTCTCTTCGTTTTCAGTCATTTTATCGTTTTCAGAACGATTGCAGTTTAAGTTTTTCTCCATTATTTGTTCCTCTAAATCGATTTTCCTCATAAATTGCTGGTTAATAACTGCCCTGTTTTTTATCATATTGCCATCATCACACTTTCGGTTATATGGTTTATGTACAACAATTGATGATATCACATGAATTTTATTATTAGAGTCGATAAGTTTTGGAACAATGCCAGAATTTTTATCAGGGTTAACGTTAGGTAATAAGTCTTCTTCGGTATCTACTTCGTCAGCAATCACAGAAACATCAGTCACAAAATCTTCATCAGCATCACTGTCAGCATATTCGATTTCAATATCTGTGTCATCGTCTGATGATGAGGTGGATTGAGTATGACGATGTCGTTTGACTTTCTTCAGCGATTTTCGCTGAGGGTTCAGAGAACTATTATTTCGCTTTCTATTTTGTTTGCATAGATTTGGAGTGGAAAAGTCATGGAATGTTGGTGAATGACACGCACAGGCTTCTTGTATATCTTTGCAGAAACAGCTGAGGTCTCTGTACATGATTTTATATTTTCCGCAGGATATTATCTGATGAATTTTCATTGTCCCAGATATTGGCTTCAGTTTCTCAACGATCAATGGATCTAAGGATTTGATATTTTCAGTTGGCACATAAAATATCTTGATCTTAGTTTCTGTTGATGACAATGCATCATATGCAGTCTTAGCGTCGGGTATGTCCAGTCCCTGAGCGGTCATCATATCGAGGGTTCGTTTAATAGCACCTCCAACGCCATCAGCTGCACCTTTACCGTGCGCCGCCTCAAAAAAAGACCAAGAGCTGTTGGTGAATCCATAATCGTAAATATTTTGGCTAAAAAGAAGAAAATTCTTTTTTTGCCGGTATTGAGTTGCTGGCCCATCAGAAAAAAAATGAATGGTGCTTATATTTGGGTGTTCATTTTTGACATACTTAAGGACCGGATCGAGATGTCCCCATATAGACTCCGGGTTGTGTGTGTTATCAGGTGATATAGAACAAAATGATATCGGTTTGTTGTTTTTCAGATATAATACGCCTGTATGCAATGTTATTTGGTCTTTTACGAAATGTTTAGCTTGGACTTCCTGGTAATATTTACAAACATAATTTTCCGAGAAATCAATATGTATCAAAGCCTCGTGTTCTTTTAAATTCTCTGCACATTGTTTATATTGGTTGTATTGGTAGTAGAAATTGAAAACGTGTTTCTTGAATGTCTTCATTTCTTTGTTAAACGTTTCCAACAGATCTTTGAGTGTCCCTTCATTGTTAGTCTTCATCATCTTTTTAGATTTCTTTAAATTTCCTTCTTTGCCATATTCGTATTCTTTTAAGGCCCACTTGAACCATTTTACTTCTGTATTTAAATCTATATCACCATTATTTATATATCTTTCAGAACAATCGGAGCAGTTACCGAACATGCAGCGTTTGGATTTGAAATCGCAGACTAAGTCTGATACTACATCATTCAAGACATTACTTTTAAGTAAACCAAGCGATTTTATATTGTCTACCATAAATTGCATGTTAGAGTGTTTCACACATGCGCAGCTCTCACAATCTTTGATATTGGGAGGTAACACATAGATTGGGCGGTATTTTTTAAAGGTGGTGAAGCTCACTGTTCCTCCTTCTTCAACATATTTTTTGTGTAAGTTTTTCAGCTTGTCTAATAAATATCTCTTTTGGAATTTGATTTTCTTGTATGTTTTGTACTCTTTCTTGCCTGCGGTTGCTCGGCTGACATCATCTCTATTATAGAATGCTGCAATTTGTTCGCGTAACTTTATACTTTTCTTCTGATCTTCTGCTAATTGTTTATAAGCAGAATTTTGTAGGCCTAAGGTAACTTTGAACTTCGTTGTTTTTTTGTACTTTTTCATTATCTCACTGTTCACTATTCTCTTTAAAACATCTTTATCAGCCTTGTTCGAGTTATTGTATTCGTTTTTAAAAGATTTTTGTAATAAATCATGTTCAATCAACTTTCTCTTAATCTCTTCCTTTTTAGGCGTTTCAACGTTTGGTATCGTCTGGTTTATAAACTCTGTTGCTCTTTTAATTGGTGTCTCGTCTGTAACTGTACTATAGTCATATGTTTTTGTTTCTTTATCATCTTTAGCTTTATCATTATCTTTTGAATTTGTTAGTTTAATCATTAGATCGTCATATTTTTTATTTATATTTTTTATTTGCTTTTCTTGTCTGTTTAGTTTTTTTTTAAGATTTATGTACCCTTTCGTCAGTACGGAAAATTTTCTTTTTAATTGAATCATTTCGTTTTGATGTTTTGTTCTCATACGCCTTCGTTGTTTTCTGCTCATTTGAGGGTCTGTGACAATTGTTGTAATTTGTTGTGTGTTGGAATCTATGTTGGAATCTACTATGGCAGGTTGCTGAGTTATCAGTGGTGCACCTTCTTTTTTCTTGCGATCTTCTCTCCATTTTCTCCTTAAGTCTTCTTTTTGTTCTATGGTATAATTTTCTATTTTCTTTTTATATTGTATCTTAGTTCTTTGACTATTATTTTTCTTTTGAGCTATATACTTTTCAGGATTAGTTGTTTTTAGTTTTTCTCTGTATTTTTTCTGTCGTTCCGCAGCTGTTAACGGCATCGTCTATAAAAAAAATAGGGTTAACCTAGCTAGATTAACAGATTTTAGTTTTATTTGTATCACTTTAGACAATTCTACACTTATTAAACTGTCTTTAAATTATGATATATACATTTTTACTTTAGGATCAAATTAAAACTTTTCCCCCCGCCGGATGACCTTCCATACCAAGTGTACCAATTTTCAAAATAACACAAAATTATTACCAGAAATTAATATTTCCACAGCAAAAATCAAAATTTTTAGACAATTTATTAATGAGTATTAAAGAACGAGTGATTAAAGAGATATCTCTGATAGTTTTTGAGATACGGGCAAATAACACTTTTCCCACCCCCCACCACCGGCTCACCCCCCTCCTTCGAGGACTTTTTAGTATATTAATCGGGGCACTTCAAAGATGAACTCTACCAATTTTCAAAACTAGACGAAATATTTGGTCTGAATTCCTTAATTTGACCAGGCTACCGTTATAAACAAGACTTTATAGCTCTATTGTGTTACGTCACACAATTACTTGCATTACAGTAACACAATAGTAACACAATAGTATCACAAGAGTGACACAAAAGTAACACAATAGTATCACAATAGTAAAATTTTCGCACAAATTTTAGATTATAACTCGGTTGTTTTCTAGAATTAGGCGCTGATGAATACTTTAAATGAAACTACATGAACCGCCGCTAACAATTATGGTTGAATAGTAATAAAATGTTTATTTCTTACCTCAGAAAACACACTTAATATTTTTTTCTCGAAATAGACGTGCGCGACAACGTGTGACTCAAATCCTCGTGCTGACAAAAAAGAATATGGCAGTTTACTTTTTTATTGTCTATGGATAATGGGGTTGCCAGGATCATCCATCCAACTTCTACCCTAGCTATTAAAATAGTAGGCTTGGGGTAAAAAGTCATAACACAAAAAAAAATGTCACACAATAGTAAAGCATTTTTAATTTTTAACGGTCAATAAAGCAAGGTACAAATATGTATTTTTGCACATACTTACTGTTAGTGCATAGCCTAGATATCTCTATGTTTCAATTGAATACTTCAAAATATGGTTACGTTAGATTAAGTTCGTAATATTTCCACTACAAGTTGTTGCGAAAAAAAGGACAAAAACGTAACGCAAAAAAATTGACAATTTTCGCGGCCTGACCCATAGCCGTCTTTCTTATGCGACGTTTTGTGGTCTTCTGCACTCTTGGAGGTGCTTTTGGGAATGGTTTTACTCATTCCGGGCTAAACACAGGTTCTGGCTCAGGAGGAGGCTGCACATCACACTGAGGCAGTGTTTGAATGTTGGATGGTCCTGGCTGTGCCAAAGTTATGCTGCTACTCGTAGAAGGTTGGGGCTCTTCTGCTGACACAACTTGAGATGAAGTAACTTCTGGCATTGGGCGATCTGTCACGAAAGATGGAGAAAAATCTGCATCGGTAAAAACTTCAGGGTCGTAGGGGCATATTCCAGCCGCTATGAAAGCGCTCATAATATTTCTAGGAGTTGATGCTAAAGGCAGTGCTTCTTTAACAATTCCAGGAATTTCGTATATGGACATTGGCACAGTAATCTTTAAAAGGCCCATTGACGCCAACATCCAGAGGTTGCAGCCTGTGGGTGCAATGAGGGGGGAATGATAGCATTATAATCGAGTTTGCTTTGGCTTTTTCAACTACGTTGATGTCAATGTGCGATGAGTGATTGTCTAGTAACAGCAACACTGGTTCGTCTGGTGTGGGTTTCGTAAACTTTATAAAATGCTCCATATAAATGAGGAATTCAGTGGCAGTCATCCATCCTGAAATATTCCCAGCCCCAATTGACTCAGAAGGGGCACCATTTAAAAACAAGTCTTTAAACTTTAAACGGGGAAACACAAACATTGGCGGTATCGTGTTTCCCGCAGCACTGGCTGCTAGCTCCACAGTAACCAAAGTCCCGCGCTCAGCAGACACTGCGGCACCGATCTGTTTTATACCTTTTTGGGCCACTATCTTCTTTGGTTTCAATACCGTCGTGACCCCAGTCTCGTCCAGATTCCAGATTCTGGATGGTGTCAATTTATGTTTGAATAAAATTTCGCCGAGCTTAGCGAAAAACTCATTGACATTATGCCTGTTGAATGCTGATGCACGTCCAGCACTAGTCGCTTCTGGGGTTCTTATAGACAATTCAGGATTTCTTTTCATAAATCCAGTGAACCAGTCTTCTCCAGCTTATCTATTCTTGTGCCATGAAGGAGGAATGTTTTTTAAAGAAAATCTTACTGCACATTCATACGCGAGTTTTCGCAGCTCTTCTGGAAGAAGACCGAAGTATATTGAGGAACACTTTAAAATGTAACTCACTAATTCTGTTTCCTGTTCATTGGTAAACACCTGCCTGGATTTATAACCTACAGTAGGAACGTTACCAGCTTTCAATTTTGTAACAACTCTATGTAACGTCATGTGACAAATTTCAAGTTCTCTTGCCACAGATTTTATAGGTTTTCCTTCGATGATGACAGCATTTGCAGCTTGACGCAATAGTGTTTCGGATGTTTTACCTCTCTCCGTCTTACGTTTGTAGTTTCGCATCCTTAAAAAAATGAAAATGTGGTCAAAATAATTTTAGGTATGATTGCAGGTCAATTGGGGTAAGTTGTTCCGGGGAACAACCAGCCCCTCCAGGACGGAACTTGTAGCCCCAAATTACATTAATATATGAAAGCTGTAATACTGGCAAACTGATACAATCAATTAAAATTATAGTCATATCACAAGATACCCTACTAATGTCACTACTAACTGGGAAAGCTACACGTGGATCGGTTCCTAATGAACGGAGATAGACCAAATAGTTTACATACGAAAATATTTACTTACGTGATGTTTTGACTGCACCTTGCACACAGCCACACAACCGCCGCCGCAGGAGTAACTAAAATGGCCGCTAGCGTTGCGCGTCACCTGACGCTCTATCGGCTAACTTCAGACGTATTGCTATATATTTTCCTTGTTATGTTATTGCTGTCGGAACAATTTACCCCGGGAACTTCCAGCCCCGGTCTCCCCTATACGTCTGGATAGTTCGTTAACACTTCCGTTTACGTAGTCTTTGAAAGATGTGAATTCAGGAATCAGAAGTCTATATTGTCTGGCTAATTCTGAGACTCTGAGGGAACATAACGGCTCTACTAATTTTATGCAATCATAAGCTTCATTCCCATATCGAGCTAACATATTGTCGCCCAATTCATATATTTTATTGACTTCTGTCCAGTCATTTGGTCTAAACTCATCATCAATCCTGTTGATCATGGCTAGCAAAGTCTGGAATCGAGCCACATAGGTGTCTTTACACATGAGTAAGGTATTTCCATCCATTACCACTTTCTCCTCAAGAAAGAATGCGAATCCCTTTACACATAATACACGTCCAAAATTGCAAGAATGATAAATTAGACATTCTCTCCAATTCTTTTAACTCCTAATATTTTGGTAAGCTCTGTTATTTCCATATCATCTGAAGCATTGATTATTAGAGTTACAATATGTAAATCAAGAAAGTATGCTCCCCATTTCTTTATTTTGTCTGGACATTGTGACTTGTCACAGTTGGGGAACTCAGTTTGTAACCATCCCTTAATAAATGATTGCAAAACAGGAAATGTTAACTCAGAGTCTTCCTGTGTCTTGTTTAATATATCTGTGATTCTTCGAGAATTATATACAGCAGACTCAATCTTTATCCCGAACCACTTGTGGAATTCATTTTGCTGTCTGAAATTTCTAGCATTCTGTGTTGCACTAAGTACATCTCTCCTTATTTTCCAAGCTTTTGAATCCCAAGATTTCCTATGTGGTTTTCCCTCAATATACTTGAGGAATTCCTCAATTTCATGTATAATTAATGGCGAATTTAATGAATAATCGACATTGGTTAAGTACTCTGTACTTCTTAAGTTTTGTGACGTACTATCATAATCATTTTCACTTAGAGAGGATAGAGATGATCCAGTTTGATTCAAGCTCTCATCATCTCCTAGTTCCGACATTGTAATATTTTTTGGGTAACACTTCTTTTTCTCGACTTGAAGTAAACTATAACAGGGGTATATATGTTCTTGTCCAGCCCTGATTACGTTGTATTGCTTCCGAGTGAGGCCAGCTTCTACGTATTTAACCAAGGCTTCCTTTGTTGATAATTTAACAGGCTTATTACACTTCTGAGTTGAACGTAATATCTTCCTGTATTTCGTAGCTCTTGTTGGTGTCTGGGAGGCGCCTTTTATAAGTTTTGATAAATCATTATGGCCTGCAGATCGTTCACTCATCCCCGCAGCAATACGTTAACTCCTCGTGAGGTATTTCTGCCCTGACGTGCTCAGTTAGTAGTGAAGAATTGTTACTTTTGGATCACCCCCTCGCCTTGCTCGGGGGTGATCCATGCGTAACAATTCTCCGATGGTTAGTATTCTCACGCTAAATAAAATTCTAATTCAGAACCCATATCATTCTGATCATTTGTAGTTTTTCTAGTACTCAATCGAGCAAAAGTATGCCTATTTTATTTTGAACCCCGCTTTGCTCGAGCATGATCCATTGATCATGGCCCATGGCGCATTCGTGGCCCATTGTTCAATGATTAAGTTAAAGTTAGAGTTAACTACTACGACAGATCCAACTATGTTTCTAAGCTTAACTACTTAGTATTCTAATGCCTGTCTCATATCGATAGTCTAGTTCGATATTTCTGTCTTGGTAATATGTATGCTTGAACTCATCATGTCTAAATTAGTTTTAATGTTATGTGATCAACAGATGATGATAAAAATACTCACTTCTGCTAAAAATATCTAAATAATAGGATCTCCATAAATTAAGTAATTGAAATAAATAACCATACTGTAAATTAGTTATTGAATACTTTATTATTTAAAACACACCATTTTTTTATACACATTACGTTTTTCAACGCACATATTGTTGGGTGATAAATACAGCTATAAATATCAGAACATAAATTATACTCTTTATACAAATTCAATAAATTAGGACATCCATATTCCTCAACATTATAAATATTATTATTATCTAAAATATTTTTCAACCATGACACTTTTTCAAGACCCTTACAATAAATTTCTTTATTTTTAAAGAAAGATAAAAAATATGATGTATGATATTCGTAAGGTACGATTCCTTCACACCATGAAATTTTCCTATTCCTCTCTATCCAAGTAACATGTTTTTTTTCCATGGCTGTTAAATCAGAGTATGGACACGGGGGCTTAAATAAAAACACTTGTACTTTGTCATCATATAGTACAGCCAATTCTTTTAGTATAAAACAATTTTTTTCTGATTTAAATCCCTGAACATCTACAAACACTTTCATGATAATTTACGCACAATGTTGCTCAGTGGTTTATATTCAATAAGACGGTCGTTAATGATTAAACAATAAGCACTTGTTTTGTCTGGAAATTCCTTCGAAGTTTCAATTTCTAGTCTTACATCAACTGGACCAGTTTTTAGAATTTCATTTTGCCTCGAACAGTCAATGACGACTAGAGGGGCTTTCTCCTTGAAAGTTTGAAGATTAAGTAATGGGTCGATCGGAAGGTTGTAGAACAACTGACGGAATTTAGCATACATTTCGTATAATATATAGTACTTATTCTCATCAAATTTAAGGTTAAGAGCATCATACGGGTAATAATGTGAATTTAAATATAGCGTCACATTTTTTAGAGCACAGTGATCAAAAATAGAACTATCATTAATTTTACTATTTTTTTTATCGGTTTGCAGACCAAATATGACATACCGAGGTTTTTCTAATTGAGATGCTGTTTTAACTGCCCATGTATGCTTTGTTGTTTTAGGCAAAAGTGGATATTCATATAGATCCCAATTTCTGAATGGAATTTGTATGGGAATGTCTTTTTCTAAATGCTTCAGCAATATTAGCCTTTGCTTATCTGAAACCTTCACATGCGGCATTCGCCATTGTATTCGTTGAATATCAATGGTTACAGAATTATCTGCATCCGTTATGACGCTGTTTAGATTTGAGCTACCTCTATTAAGAATGAGCTCATGTTTACAATTAATGATTACTTTATTATAGTCTTCTGCAAATCCTATAATGGCTAACAAAAAGGGATTAACGGTATACTATCAAAACGTACGTGGTCTAAGGAGCAAAACAAATACTTTCAGACGAAATTTAGCATTATTTGATTATGATATCATAGCAATTACAGAGTCGTGGCTCGTCGATAGTATTTACGATTCCGAGTTATTCGACGATAGGTATTCTGTGTTTCGGCGCGATAGGTGTTACGAGTTGACAAATCAATCGCTGGGCGGTGGCGTGCTAATAGCCACACACAAACGCCTTACCGTTAATGCTAGGCCTGAGTGGAACTCATCTGCCGAGGACACTTGGATATCCATAAAGCTCCGAAACTGTGTCTTACACGTCTGTACTGTCTACTTATGTAAACAACAGTGTGGTTTTTCGTTTTCTGAGCAATTACGTAACTTCTGGGACAAAACCGGTGATCTAATTTTACAATACCCGACCGATAAATTTCTAATACTGGGTGATTTCAATTTGAGTGGAATAAATTGGGGATCTTACGCCCACGATAATGTCTCCTATTATTCGGGTGTAGCTAACACTGCTGACGAACTATTTTTATTAGACGAATTATCTACCTGTAGCCTGATCCAGTACAATTTGGTCCCTAACATTTATGACAGATTCTTGGACCTTGTTTTGGGTAACATCGCTACTTCAGTATCGAAATGTGATAACCCACTGGTCCCTCTAGACCCCTACCACATGGCTCTTGAAGCAAGCCTACATGTTTCTGAAATCGAGTCTCTCAACGCTGCGCCGCGCACTAAATATTTATATAATAAGGCAAACTACGTTGAAATTAATAAATGTTTATTGTCGACTAATTGGGACTGCCTTAACGTGTCTCAGGACGTGGATGACTCGGTGGAAGAGTTCTATAACATTCTTGTCAGTATTCGAGATAAACATGTGCCAAAGACTGATGTTCGATTAAACAAATTTCCCTGTTGGTACTCCCCATCGCTCAAAAAAGTCCTCAAAGAAAAGTATAAGTTCTATAAAAAGTATAAAAACTACAAAATGACGGCTGACTTGCAGACTCTAAACTTACTATCCAAACGAGCTAAGCTACTTGAACATGAATGTTATAGAAAATACATATCTAATGTCGAAAAATGCATTGAAAAAAATCCAAAATACTTCTGGTCTCACTTAAAAAATATTTCAAAATCTAATGGCATTCCAAGCACCATGATCCTTGGAGCCTCAACGGCCACTTCAGGTGACCACGTGTGCGACCTTTTCTCGGAATACTTTCATTCTATGTTTTTAACTCCCAACATGGCCAATAATACTGTTGGAGTGACTCCTGTCGTCCAAACTGCTGAACCGACAGCCACCGGTATCTGTGATCTCTCCTGTATAGAAATATCTGAGGCCCTGGTTAGTAAAGAGCTACTCAAACTCGATATAACTAAATCCGCTGGACCTGACGACATTCCCGCCGTTTTTATCCGGCACTCTGCCGTCTACTTAACGGAACCCATATGTATTATCTTTAAGTTATCACTAAAACAAAATAAGATGCCAAGTAAATGGAAACGCGCGTTTATCACACCGGTTCTGAAAAAATCTCCGAGCAACCAAGTGACCAATTACAGACCAATATCTAAACTGTGCATCATCTCGAAGGTATTCGAGCGAATTATTTATGATCAAGTGTATTCTGCGTTACGACACTCATTTAGCCCCGTCCAGCACGGTTTCCTTAAAGGCCGATCGACTGTAACTAATCTTGTTCTGTTCAACGACAGCATTACGTATAATATGGAAAGAAGTCTACAGACCGATGCTATTTATACAGATTACAGTAAAGCTTTTGACAGGATAGATCACTCACTGCTTCTACAAAAGCTATGTGCCGTTGGTATAAGGGGAGACCTTTTGAGGTGGTTCTCTTCTTATATTGATAACCGCAGCCAAGCCGTTGTTATCAGCAACTATACTTCGGGCTGGGTGAGAGTTCCAAGCGGTGTGCCGCAAGGCTCTCTTCTTGGACCGCTACTTTTCACTATATTCATAAATGGTATCGATTCTTGTTTTCTCAATTCAAATGTTCTTATTTTTGCGGATGATATGAAAATCTTTAAGCCCATTGCCAATACCTCTGATGCTGTCTCTCTTCAAGGTGACCTAAATAGACTCGATGTTTTCTGCGAACACAATAATCTTGACCTTAATCCAACAAAATGTCTCGCTATATCGTATACAAGAAAAGTATCGCCTGTGTATCATAATTATTCTCTAAAGGGGCATATTCTTAACCGCGCCTATAGCACCCGTGATCTAGGAGTCACACATGACTCGAAACTTCTATTTGACGTTCACATTAACACAATATGTAAAAAAGCTTTCAAGGTCCTCGGATTTGTGATGCGCGCTTCACGTGACTTCAAAAAAATTAAGACTGTAAAATTATTGTATTGTACCTATGTTAGAAGCATACTGGAGTACGCATCCCAAATCTGGAACCCCCAGTATGATATATATGTTAACCGAATTGAAAGGATCCAAAAGAAATTTGTTAAATTTTTAAACCGACGCATTAGGTCTACTAACGATTATTTACCCTCTTGTCGCTCCATGCACCTTCTCCCCCTGACCGAGAGACGCCATATTTCAGACATAGTATTTTTGTTAAAGATTACCACAGGCATCATTGATTGCCCAGAGTTGCTATCTCGAATCAACTTCCACGTACCTAATAGAACCCTCAGGCGTAAGTTCACATTCCTCGTACCGCAGGCTGCAAGGAACTACAGAACTAACTCGTACCTGTTACGAGCCTGTTCCGCTTTCAACAACCTAATCCGTGACCCGAGCACTGACTTTGACATAAATCATGATAGTATTGCAACGATTAGGCGACGAATAACACTGAACTTCTTTGGAGGCGAGTAAGTAGTGAGCAGGCGAATTTCCTTTATCGTTTATTTTATCATTATATTTTTCTTAGATAGGTTTGTCACCCACCCTGGCAGCAAACTTTTGTTTTACGTGTTTTGCGTGTTTTGCATATAATACTAAGTAGCTATAAGTGGTAGCCTATAAGTGACTTTCTGTTTTATAAGTTGCCTTGTAATCAGTTGTTGTTAGTCGATGGCTTCCCTAAAATCTAATAAATAAAATAAAATAAAATAAAATCCTAAAACTTTATTTAACGGTAAAAGAGCACTGAAATTTCCACCATGATTTTTCAATCCATTAGTGTTCCACCCCCAAACTGCAGCTGCCTTGTTTTCACCTTCATTCATTGAAATATAAGATTTTAACGTTGTTGTTATGCCAGCATTTCTTACACGATCTATTTCAACCCCATTGATCTCATACCTTATATCTTGGAAAAGAAATGTTATTGCATTATTGCAAAAATTAACATCTTTTTTCACAATTTTACCAGTTGCATCCTTATGAGAAATAACAACACAGCCTTCTATGTAAATACAACTGGCTGAAGGGAGAATATAGATATCCTGCTGGTGAATAGGAATTCTTATTTCATCATTTTCATTGAAACTATTGTTGTATGGGTTGTATGTATGAACTTCATAACTCTCTATAGAGTTATCAAACTGCGCCACATTGTTTATATGAAGAATATTCATAGCTTGAAACCAAGTGCTTTCAGAAAATCTATGTTATTTTTTAGTGATATTTTTATTTTTTGCGGGAGTACGTGTTAATCGCTTAACAACATTCCTTCTAATAACACACTTGACTCCCATGTTAGGGACTTTATAATTATTGTTATTGTAGAAAACAATCATCGTCTTTTTCTCAAGTGAAGACACAATTGGATACTTTCACCTCTGAAATTGATTTGATTACCATCCAAGTCTAAAATGTTTATATGTATTTCTGAAATAACGCTTTGTTTAACAGGAAAATAAATCATAGTACTAGGAGTTTCCACAAATCTATGACCTGGAGGAACATTTGGAACAAATTCATAAATAATATGTGTGAGAGCACCGTTCGTATATGAGCCTTGAACTAAATCACATTCAATCCTTATAACAGTTGTCGGCAGAATGTTAACAACTTTAGCCGACTCATGCCATTTATTTGCTTCTAATGTCACCTTTTCAAACCCTAGTAAAGATCCAATACTATTTTCAACATCAAAATTAATGGGTTTACTACAAAATATTGCACATTTCATGGTGTTGTTATTCGGTCTTATCTGAAACTCACAATTTTCAATTCTGTCTGCGAGGTACTCATTTATATCATATAAATCATACAAGCCAGTAGGTATTTTTATTTCATTTTTTTCTCTTCCATATGAGAAAACATTGTTATTATGATCTATATTTGGTATTGAATTAAATGCTGAAAAATATATTAAACCACATTCGTAAAGACCATCTAACGTAAGAGAAGGCATATATCTTGACTCCAGCATAGATTTATCACCGGTGATAGTGAGCGTTAGAGACATTATGGAGGACTGAATTATAAATTACAACTAGGTAATATTTATCTTCCCACATTTTCCCAAAACTTCTTAAGATATTTCAAACAAAGATGGCCACAGTTAAAAGTATTATGTTTTTGAAAATTCTCATAATTATAGTTAATGCAGGATCCCATATAATTTAAAAACTCTCTCGGGGGTCTTAAGTTTCCATAACTGTCAAAATATTCAATTTTATCCTTCATTTTGGCATAGGCTACCCAATGTGTTCCAGAATTCTCAGAACTGTCTAAATTAATTATACCACACTCATTTCTTAAAGGTTTTTTCGGTAATTCGTTTCTCATGAATACCCCTCGAAAATATGGTATATCATTCGAATTATTTAATATATCAATGTTGCTGAGAGCTCTGTTAGGTAGCCGTTTACTTAGTTTTTTTGAGTTGTATATATACCTAACCCGCTTCCATGCTGCTTGAGCTGTAAACCTTGACCGATACATACATCATTCATTTTCTCATTGAATCGTTTTAGTTCAGATAAACGTTTTTTTGCCGATTTTATTGTGTTGACTGCTTTAGCAATACCTGTTGCTCCACCTGCTAAACTACCTACTGTCGACAATCCAGCAAATATCGGGATCAGAGGTAAAAATCCGCCAGTTTTCGGTACTGGTATGATTCGTGGTATGCCCATAGGTAAATCTGAAGCAAACTCTTTAGCTGCTGCGATAGCTAGCTCGATTGCTGCTTTTTTGCATTTAGGTTTAAGTTTCTGAACATGTTTTTTAGCATGATTGATCATATTTTTGAACGTCTTTTTGAATCCTGCACCCGATTTTTTAATAACGATCCTTCTTTTTGAGATTTTCTCTCTGGGTTTTAACGATGATTTCTTTTTGTTCATGATTATAAAAAAGGTATACCAGGAAAATAGTTTAGCTGTTAACTATCCTCGAACGAACTCTGGAATGGAATGATAACTTATTACGATAGGACCTGGTTATAAAACTTTAGATTTATCTATCCAACTGTTCTCGTTAGAAGAAAAGCCTAGCCACTTAACCAATAGACGATTGCCTTTAGTTTTTAATACTTTTTCAACTAAATAAATATCGGGGTGCGGAGTTATTTGAAGTTCTTGTTTATAAAATGCCCCTAATATTGGCTGGCTTTTTGCATCAATTAAGAGGTATGTGGGAGGAGCTGTATTGTTAACTTTTATTATTTTAAACACCTCTGTTGACCAATTGGGAGTATATCCTTTTTCAAACGTTCCTTTGTATTTGCTTATTCTAACAAAATCTCCAACTTTTAATTTGCTAGGAGGACTCATGGTCTGCAATTTGCTCTGCTGTGCTTTGTATCTATTCAGAATTTGTTTTTTATTATATATATTAACTTTATCTGGAGCTAATCCAATAGTTCTGTGAAAGGAAGCATTATACGACCTCAATGCGGTATCTAATATACCATCAGCCCATTTATAATTCCCATTCATACTAAAATGCTTATACAATTTGTTTTTCAACGTCCTTATAAATCTTTCTACTATAGATGCCTTCTTAGTAGAATATGTGGAATAATGGTTTATGCCATATTTTTTTATTAAACTATGAAAACTTGTGTTATAAAATTCTGTACCCAAATCAGTTTGTAGGTTTTTTGGAATACGTCCCTTATCTATTAACATTTGAAATGCTTCAGCAACAGATTCTTTGTTCTTCTGCTTAAGTGGATATGCCCAAGCATATTTTGAGAATGAATCGATGACTGCTAAAATAAATTTATTTTTTGAGTTCTCGTTTGAAAAAGATTGCATATCTATTAAATCAGCTTGCCATAAATCATCGATATCTTTTAATATGACACTTCTTCGCGGAAAATGTTTTCGAGCATTTTTATGTATTTCATTTACCACCGTTTGTTTGCTCATTTTCTTTTTTGTTTTTGTGCAATATCATCTAATTTTCTATCTACTTTATTAACATCGTTATTCAATTGAGAAAGTAACTGTTCAACTGTTTTTATTTTTTTTGTAAGTTCACAAAGTAATTTATCAACATAGTTTTTAGTGGCGCAGTCAGCAGGATCAATTGGTTCCCCAATATGCTTTAAGGTTTTATGTTGGAGATCAAATCTATTTTCAAGTTGTTTAGTATTTATAATTCTTTTGTGAACATGATGGCCAAATTTATCAACATTCATGTTTAACTGAAAGAATATAACTAAGCTATAGTTTAACGAACATTCGCTTTTATTTATTTTTTTATGATGCCGGCTTCTTTTAGTTCTTCAATAATTGATATTATTTCATTATTATGGCTTGTGTTTCCAGCATCTTTAGATGCAATTAAAATTTTCAATCTTTCTATTAGCTCATTTGGATCATCCCAATAAACATAGTCAGTGTTTTTTTTATATTTTTTTAGAGGTCTTAAATATCCTCCTTGCTTAATATCCTCAACATTTTTATCAGAGAATAATGGTCTAATGATTTTACAATACTTTATACCCTTATCGCCTTTGATTTGTGCAGAAGGATTGAAATCCCTTTTGTGAGCATTTGTTGAACGTAATATCTCTTTATAAGCAATTTTATCACTCTCAGTAATGGTCTTTAATTCAGGTTTACTCTTTAATAATAACTGCTCTATTCCTGGTGTTATCATATATTTCTTATCACCCACTCTAATCATTCTTGTACCATCTTGCGGCCCTGAAATCGATACTACGGTATTCCCAATCAATAACAAATTGTTCTCGCTTCGTATTCCAAAAGGAATATTCAATTCCCTATATTCACTATTATTTTCACTCAATGGTTCTGGGGTACTAAAACTTAAATCGTTAGAAAAATCATTATGTTTAACAGGTGTAACACAGCTTTCTGCTGGGTAATCCATTTTACTAATACATTCATTACTACAGTCTTGGTCGGCTAGTTCTAGAGACATTTCATCATTTTCAGGTATTATCGATGAAACTATCTTATTGATGTGCCCTTTACTACATTCTCTTATAGACTTTGTATTGCTACCAAGTGTAACCAATGTATCTAAAGGATCAACTATAGCTTTGAACATTTTTCGTGTTCTCATATCATAGTTATTTTCCTCTTCACGTAACCGTTTTGCTTTACTTTTAATTGCTTTTACAGACTCTATTAACTGTTTTTTAACATTTGAGTTCAATTTAGAATTCATTTTATGTAATCTGGTTAAGTCTTCCAGCTATTGATGTGGAATGATTTAAATGTTATCCAGGGTTTCTATTTATGTATAAAAAGTTGATTTTTGAATTGTTTTTTTTTTTAAAGTCAGCCTTTTAATCAAACTCTACAAAAACATCAAACCCTTTTCTATACCGACCATTTTTTAAACTACAGTCTTTGTTTATTAACAAAAACATATATAATTCCTTCCATATCTCAGCACATAGTTTTTTAAAGTCAATCCAGCTCATATCAGAATTAACATGTTCATCATAAATATGCTTCAAGTTTATATCATCCTGCCTGAATATAATTAGGAAATTAACATTGTCTCTTATGAGCTGTTTCGGTATTTTTGAATAAGTTTGTGATAAATAGAAATAATCTATTTGTTTATGCCTACCCATCGAGTAGTGATTTCTAATATTTATCTGATTTTCACAAGTTACATCATCAAATATGAAGATGGAATTGCTTTTTGCATCAGTTGGGGAAATAAGATCCTTATCGGTCTTAAATATAAAGAAATGTATACTAGGAATTAAACTAAAGACATCTTTCAGAAAACAATATTTAGGTTGAAAGGCTGTTTTGCTATAAAGATAGACATTATGAAACTTGAGACCATTTTCATGTATTAGTAAAGTTATCATGATGTTTGTTTTTCCACAGTTAGAAGGACCGCATATTATGGATCGAATTGTATTAGGAAGCAGTACACCATGTCTGTAAGATCTGGATGGAGCACCAGCATTGATTTGCTTAATTTCTAAAGATACGGCTTGCTTGACCAACTTCATTATTAGGTATGATATCTGCTTTCAATATATCACATGATTTATAAGCATTCAATACATGGGATTAGAAGTTGCAACATGATTCCGAATTATCCAAATTCATCAAAACTGTGTTGTAATTGGATAAGAAGTTTTTAGATTTGTTTACATTCTTTAAAAGGTGCTGCCTACTTATGGCCTTAGTAAGAGGGAGTATGACATCCAATTACATCATACAAGTTTCACAGCTCCAGTCCAAAGCACACCTCATCTGAGCAGTCATATTAAATTAAAATAAGTAAGTATGATTACTATGTACCTAGTCTAACTCCTACCATTTCTGATTTCCTAATAGATAACAGTTTCAGCTATTCATGTTTTGATTTCATAGCTTTTTTCTAATTGTTGCATACTTTTGTGTTTTCAGATAATGGCAGAGCTTACAATTGATCTTGAAGAAGACACGCCGATCACCAATCCTTACTATTATGTGCAAAATGTTGACGACTACATCAGCAAAAATTATCCCACGCTATTCCATTCACAAGCTGATGAAAAAAACCCAGATGTTAATAAGGAGAGCGGAAATGAAGCAGCAGCAAAAAAAAAGAAAGTTATAAGACGCTTTACACGTGTCACTCATACTCCTGCTAATTCCTCGTTTGTTATGAAGAAATCAAAGCAAAAGGGACATCGAATGATAAAAATTCAAATACATGACTTAAGTGATAAAGAAGATAGTGATGACAATCCTACTGTGAGCGTGCAGTATATAGCAAACCAGCACTATGATGAAGTGCTAAGATTGGCGGAATCCCTTGTTTCTAAGATTTCTAAAGAACTAGGGGAAGGAAGTGGTTGTTACGATGTTCCTTATTAAGTTTCCGATAAATATGTATCGTCTCTAAAATATAAGCATGACAAATTACCTATTTCAAATAAAAAATTCTTCTGAAATGAAATATTCTTTTTTATTTTAACAAAGATTTCTATTAGGTGATTAGCACTAATTAACGATTGCGTTTTTAATTTTTTATAGCTTGAACTTACCAAGTAATTAGATGTTATAATTTTAAATGTTTGAAAATAAAAGGCTGGACAAAATTCGTATTACCTCAATGCAATCGTGAATTAGGACTACTAAAGTAAGAAAAAATAAAACATTTTTTTATAACATAATTTGATATTTATTCTGATAAACATGATAAACATTTGTCATACAATCCATTAGTTGCTTATGTAATAGGTTATATCTATTAATTAAAGGGTATATGAAGACAAGGTTATAAGGTTAAAATATAGTTTCACAGTGTCCCCAAGGTAAAGTAGAAATATTATCATCTAAAATGACACGCTTATCATCATCTCTCGACAAAACTAATTTATTTATTCTTTGTGTATAAATTTTATGTTTTCGAGATTTGATTATAAACATATTATCTCTAATACATTCATTATAAAGTAAAGCATCCTTATATTTCTTAAAATTAAGTTTTCGGGTTACACACTTTTTTATTCCCTTAGCTTTAGTTATTATAGCTTTTTGCGATTTAATACAGTAAAGTTTAGCTCTTAGACCTACAAACTCTGTCACTATCTCACCACCCATCTCATCTTTAAAGTAACCGGGTATTTTAGCATTATTGGAGGGTATATTATATATATTATTTTTTTCAAAATTACTGGTGTCAAAATGTTTGATATTATTGCGGAGATCGCTGTAAAAGTCTCTAGTTTTGATCAAATACAACAAACTATCAGTGTCAGTGTAACAAAGTTGAATGTTATCTTTATAGAGACCTTTCATCACATTATAGTGAAAATTATATATATGACATTTCGCTAATTCCAAGATGGTGAATCCAACATAAATTGGGCGATCTAGAATTACTTTTGATTTATGCAATTGAATGGCTACTAAAGTTTGTGAAAAAATCGAAATATCTTTAAAATTTGGAAGACTTACATACTTTTCAGCCCCAATGATCTTATTCGTGATATTTGAATTATCTTTCCAAATGTTAACCAATTTAACATCAACATGCTTTCTCTTATTTTCTATTGTTTTTCCAAAAATTGAATTGTTCTGTTTTTTGAAAAAATCTCTTTCAAAATCAGAATTCGCCTGCTGTCTGAGAAATGTATTTAGCATTATATACGGCTTCAAGAAGTTATCTTGCTCAAACGATAAAATTCTATGTATTTTTAATAATATCAGACCATGTTCAAGACATTCCTTTAAGTGTGTATAATGTATAATGTACTTATGTTTATCATAAACACTTGCTATCAATTTTGTGTTTTTACTACCAAAAGGAGTAAACTTTTCAGATGCAAAGGGTAGATCCGAATGGTCATCATGCAATTCAGATGGATAATGCAAATCTACCTCCAGAATGTATCCCGTTTTGTCATCTTTTGATAAGTTACTTAGGTCAAACATTTCAACTTCACAAGTTTCTAAGAATCGAAAATTTTTCATTGGGAGTTTCTGCATCATAGCGTATCCATATAAATTGACACAATCTAGATAAACCAAAAAACTGTCTGTTTCATTAGAGTTGTAATTCGGAAGATATTTATTATTCGCTTTAGCATATCTCAGAGAACATTGAGCAAGACCTCCACGTATACCCTTCTCTATTAGCTGATATATTTCTATATCCGAAATTAAATCCAGTACCACATTTGTGTATAAAAGCATGGCATCCCAACTTAATGAAGGTGATGATACATAGTGACATGGGTCAAGCTTGTAAAATTTTAAACTCATATTTCGGAACTTTTCGAATACATCACATAACAACAAAACGTCACACTTTAAATATAGATCAGTATATTCACCAAGGGTTTCAATCCCAAAAGCTTTCCAAACAGTCAAAGCATGTTTGTAATCATCATCAGTAATATTTTGAGATGTCAGTTTGTTATAAAACTTTGACTTCTCAGGCAGCTGTATTTCATCATACCGATCCCACTTGTCCACATAGTCATAGCAATAAACCCCTTTCTGACATGCCAAATTAAATAATTTCTCATCATTAAAAAAAGATTTTAACTGTTTAAAATCTTCAGACTTCATAGTTCGTACTAAACTATCTAAGCTTGAACTCAAGAAATTAAATGAGTCAATAAATTTCATCTGAATAATGTTTTCTGCATTTATTGGGATAAATTTTGTGAATGAGATATACTTTTCCTTGGTTTTGGGTATTAAGTTAATTCTACCAAAAACATTTGATAGCTCATTAATAAATAGATGGCAATCGTATCCTGATAAATTGTGAAATATGATTGGGATGAATGGACAATCTACAACTTCCAAGTTACATTTATTGTGGGCAGCCCCTCTATATTGACCTGTGAAATGATCATGATCTTTTACTTTTACATCATTGTCGGAAAAAACATTTTCACAGATATAACATTCTTTTGCATTTTCAAAAGAAAGTTGTTGTGACTCACTCAATGGATTGATTACCCTTTTAACTGCTAGTATTTCATATAAAGTTTGTAAATCATGTACTAATGATTCTACAAATTTCTTCGAGCAATCTGGTCCTCTGTATGAAACAAAGTTATTTAGTTCAGGATTTGAATCGCAACAAATAAAATAGGCAAAACAAGAAGCCTCATGTATTTGAATGTTCTCTGTATAAGCTGATTTACTTTTATCAGAACACTCTCGTAATAAACTTTCAAAATCACCGTATATTACAATGGGTATTCTCTGTGTTCTTTCGTAATGAGAAAACCTTAGTTTTGAGTTCTCTTCAGGTAGAATAGTTTTTACTCTTGCACAATCATGATTATTTAATTTATCCTCACTATCAAAATACGAGAAGCATTCATCACATAAAAACATCTTTTTTCTATTTTTTGTTATCTGTTTATGTACCAATCGTTCAAAATTGGAAATTAAACAGAAATGATTTTTACCATTTCTGCTAATGTATAGTAAGTTGACATGAAAGAGCTTGCGTTTAGCTGTTTTGTACAAAGGACCAACGACTGTGTCATGCTTTTCTAAACCATAAACATTTACGCTAATGGTGGGATTATTTTTCTCAAATTTTCTTATATCGTCTACGCTTGGAGGGAATGTAATACCATCAACATTTAATATTGTTGAGTAATGGGGATATGATGATACTCTATTCTTATTTCGTTGTACAGGATAAATATGAGCAATAATACACCATGCGAAACAAAATTCATCATCATTGCAGATGTTTATACATGATTTAGTATTTCTTATTCTTGGTGGAAGTGGTATATGAGACCCAGCACGTAAAGGATTATATTTAACAATATTCACTTCTAAATGACTCACAAACTCTACAGACCATCCAGATTCTGATGATTCAAACTCAGAGCATTTGGAAATCATTCTATCATAACACATCTGTAATAGTTTCAAAATATCAGTACTTTGGTAAACGATGTTGTATGATGTATTAAATGATTTTAAAGACGTTTGCTCATTTTTCAGTAGGATAAATGATATGAAAAGCTCGAAACCAATTTTTACCGACTTATGAACTTTCAAACACTCGCTTATCAAGGAAATAGTAGTATCAGTTATTTCTTGCAGAAACACTTCAGGCGAGATTATACCTTCTGTAGCATTTATTCGATAACTTACAATTTTATTCTTAAATGCACTGGCTAGTATTTGAACATTTTCATAACTTGTTTGAATTAAACAGTTAGATTTATGAATATTAGTCCTTTTATGTGCAGATATGTTGGAAACATTCAAACTGCATGCTTTACAGTAAACCATTGTGTCTGCTTCAATTACAGATTTTAACTTTAATTATAAGTGTGTACTCGAAGTAAAATGATGTTGTGTTGTTATGATGGAATAATATATTCTTTTAGTTTTGTATTTTAGATTTTTGGAATTTTTCATTAGCTGAAAAAAATTACTATTTAAAAAACATTAGATGGGTAAAGAATTGGTTGGATGTGCATAAAGTGTTATGTTGTTATGATGGAATATTATATTCTTTCGGTTTTGTATTTTAGATTTTTGGAATTTTTCATTAGCTGAAATAAATTACTATTTAAAAAACATTAGACGGGTAAAGAATTGGTTGGATGTGCTTAAAGTGTTATGTTGTTATGATGGAATAATATATTCTTTCGGTTTTGTATTTTAGATTTTTGGAATTTTTCATTAGCTGAAATAAATTACTATTTAAAAAAACATTAGACGGGTAAAGAATTGGTTGGATGTGCTTAAAGTGTTATGTTGTTATGATGGAATATTATATTCTTTCGGTTTTGTATTTCAGATTTTTGGAATTTTTCATTAGCTGAAATAAATTACTATTTAAAAAACATTAGATGGGTAAAGAATTGGTTGGATGTGCTTAAAGTGTTATGTTGTTATGATGGAATAATATATTCTTTCGGTTTTGTATTTTAGATTTTTGGAATTTTTCATTAGCTGAAATAAATTACTATTTAAAAAACATTAAATGTGTAAAGAATTGGTTGGATGTGCTTAAAGTGTTATGTTGTTATGACTGAATAATATATTCTTTCGGTTTTGTATTTTAGATATTTGGAATTTTTCATTGGCTGAAATAAATTACTATTTAAAAAAACATTAGATGGGTAAAGAACTGGCTGGATGTGCTTAAAGTGTTATGTTGTTATGATGGAATAATATATTCTTTCGGTTTTGTATTTTAGATTTTTGGAATTTTTCATTAGCTGAAATAAATTACTATTTAAAAAACATTAAATGTGTAAAGAATTGGTTGGATGTGCTTAAAGTGTTATGTTGTTATGACTGAATAATATATTCTTTCGGTTTTGTATTTTAGATTTTTGGAATTTTTCATTGGCTGAAATAAATTACTATTTAAAAAACATTAGATGGGTAAAGAACTGGCTGGATGTGCCTAAAGTCTGCTTTGGCCGCTGTGACAGCTCTCGTGATAACTTTCCAAACATCTGAATCATCATCTATGGTGGACTTGTATGTGATAAGAGCATTTTTATAACGATTGTTACCATGCCGCTCAGCATCCTTGCTGTTGTGGATAGTCAGCTCCACATAGTAGGCCCCCTGTTTAGTCAGATCCTTCTGGAACGTGTAGCCGGATCCAACGCGTCTGCTCAGGAAACTGCGTAGAGCTGCTGCTCGGATAGGCTGGGTTCGATCTTCCTCATCCTGTAAATAAGACACAACACAATTAAAATAAATGTTTAATGACATATCCGCTACCTACTAGATTAAGTTGAGATGTAATGTAATGTACCTAAAAAACAGGAATGCTGATTGGGCTAGAAAAATACGAAAATAGGGATAGCTTATTTCTCTGCGGTGGAATGCATGCTAGCCTTGTTTATATCACCTTCATGAAATAAATATACTAATGATAAAGATTGCATCACTGGATAGCCGTAGGTAGTTGGTAAAATATAATTTAACTCACATCAGAATCCGGAAATACTCGAGGGCTCTTAGACTTCTTCTTTGGTGGAGGCTCAGTCTCTGATTCCGAATCGCTCCCAAATAGTGACTTGCTTGCAGCCACCGCCGCTGTAGACGCCTTACTGGCTTTCGGCTTACTCTTCTTAGCAGCGGAGGCCTTAGGTTTGCTGGTTGATTTCTTAGGCGCTGGTTGTGTCGGCGGGATGTCCTCTACATCGGAGTCAAAGGGATTCAGAGACGACCTGTAAAAACAAAACGATCAATGATAAAACTAATTTGCAAAAATATAGTTATAAGAGCTCCGTGGTCTAGTGGGTTTCATGCTTGCCTCTCACGCAGGAGATGCAGGTTCGAATCCCGATGCTGACCATGACCAATGAGATAAGTCATTTATCTTAAGTACGTTATACGGACACTAACGGTGATGGAAAACATCGTGAGGAAACCTTCATTACTCCATAGCTGCGGCGATGGGCTAGCCCCCTGTCACGCAAAATGGAGTATTGAAACACTGGCTGAAAGTGGGCACAGGTTTGCCTCTGCCACCCCGTATGGGAAAAGGCGTGACGCTATGTATGTATGTATGTATAGTTATAAGTACTTACATACTTGCGGAGTTTTAAGTCTTCAACTGCAGACGGTTAAAAAATATTATGATGCACAATGTATCCAGATCGCTCTTATATAGGCCAATTATATAAAGGTGAGATCTTTGTGTAAATTCGCCTTTCTCATGAAATTGCCAACGCGTTTTTCATACAATTTTCAACCTTACTTAATAGATGTATAAAAGTCCCTTTACAATTATCTATTTGTCAACAATTTGCTCGCTACCTTATAGTTACCAAATTGGAATATGTTGTTACATTCCTTTCCTTCTTAAAGCAATAGGAGATGATGATCACTTATGGTCATGCTATGTACCTGACTCAAGAGAGAGGTGAAATATAAGGGGTCATGTTAGACTGGTTGAATATCATATGATGATGATACTATGGTATTGAATAATATCTAAAAACCAGTTTAAGTTAAACCCTCGTGCCTTTTTTCCCAGATGAGGTTGCTGAGGCATTATGTCCTGCATAGTGAGGACTTGACAACATACTTGGCTAATGCTGGGCTATCCCCTCTTGTCATTCAAAATGAATACCGGCTGAACTAGGGCTCAGTTGTGCATCTGCCACCCCAAACTGTAAAAGACATAATGCTATAGTTTTATAGCGCATCGATGAGCTAGCCCCTCTGTCACACAACATTAAGTATGGATTCAACTGAACGCGGACGCAATAATTATGCCTCTGCCACTCCACATGGGAAAAGGTGTGATTCGGTATTCGTTTGTGTTTCATGGTTTATTCCATGATGAGGTAGCTAGGGCATAAATATTTGCATGTGTTTAGCCACCATGGTTCCCCATTAGTTGCATGATGGTTAGGGGGCAAGCCCATCGTTATACATATCATGAGAAAAAACTTACTTATTTTATACTAAAGAATCAGGATTTTGGAGATTTCAGTCGATATAGACGCCAGCATCAGGTACATAACACTTTCTCTACAATAATACAGGGTGTAATAAACATCGATTTAGTCAAAACAACTTTATTTTTACGTTGCTATAAACGCATATACAGCATGTAACAGAAAGGGTATGATAATATGATAGATGTTCTTAGGGACATCATTCTGAACAACATTCGACACATTTCCCCCTTTCTGATTAAAATCCCCTTTCTATTACCAACAACACCCTGTAAATCATCAGACCACCCAGCTCAAATTATACAAGATGTAACAGAAAGATGTATTCATATTTTAGGGGGGTTGTTAGGAACATCATTCTGATCAACTTTTACTATGAAACCGATTTGATCAGAGCAACTTTATTTTTCACTTCTCTACACGTTTTGTATCGGGCTATCAGCTGATTTGTATGGAGAAGTGAAAAATAAAGTTGTTCTGTTCAAATCGGTTTCATATTGAAAGTTGATCAGAACGATGTACAAGACAACCTCCTAAAATATGAAAGTAAAAATATACTGTTACACCCTGTATAGGAGAAAAAAATAATAGTTAATCCGATGAAATCAATTTCATAACGGAAGTTGTTTGGAATGATGTACCTCGCCTACCTCGTTGAGTTAATACACTTCTTCTGTAACATCCTGTATGAAAAATCATATTGTACAATAAAGAGAGACATTGAGTTCATGATTCTATACATGATAAACTAAACTAACTAATTTAAAAAGAGATTTTGTAAATGGGATCTAAGGATACTGCAAACTAAAGGTTTAGTTGCTTTGTTTACGTTGATACGTTCTAAATCGACGTCATTAGACATCCCCAATTGCATAAACCCGCGGGGCACGCTATCATTCCAATAATATAATTCATATTCCGATTAATGCGGTAGGAGGCTAGACCATTGTCGTAGTACCTAACATACGTAAGAAAATCTGTGTAGGTAACGTGTGTAAGATAAATTACTTCTTAATGATATAAGGTATGAGCATTGGGAAGCGATGATGCGATCATGTTGTAGCCATTTCTGTATTATGCGCCCAGTTGTCTGTTTAACTATGTCTCTACATACTCGTAAATGATACGAACAGACGTGCATGCGGCGGCGCTGTATTTATAATGCATAAAAGGTATGAGGTTTGATCGCAGATCGGTGTAGATGTGCAATCGCGGACGCGCGGATTACACACGAAGCGAAACGATGATATTTTATTTTGCATAAGAACATTTACCATTGGAGGATTGTTACTTTTGGATCACCCCCGAGCAAGGCGAGGGGGGTGATCCAAAAGTAACAATTCTTCACTACTTCAGTTTTTCGCCTTTTACTCCTTTCACTGCATTCCTTGAATTATTTTGATGGCCGGCCGGTTCTTGGGATTCTCCAGTCGGGTAGCGTTATTGTTCCCTTTAGCCATTCTTCGTTTGACTTCCGGAAGCGGCATTATTTGTAGCTGGCAGTGGTCCACTTAAGTTAAAAATTATGTTAAAACGTCTTTAAACTATCCCGGAGTAAATAAATCTTATCTTCAGGACACTTCGTTATTTCCGATAGATTTTTCACAAGAAAGTCCAATTTTTCGTCTATTTTCTTGAGTTCACATTGTTTAATGATCACAAACATATCTTCTCTGGACATCTTAATTGATGATTCAACAGATGTACCGTAAATTGGGGCTAAGTGGAACACTTTTTGGTACGAAAGCGCTCAAACTCCGTAGCTCTATGAGTTATCACAGCTGTTAATATATTTTTTGGATAAAGTACTGCTATGCCTATAATGTAGTGTAGTTTATAAATAAGTTACTTATATCCAAAATGAGATATTTATTTTTTTGTGGGGTATTCCAAATAATTTAGTGATGGGGCTTTTTGGAATTCAGAAGTCTCGGCATGTTATTTGGCCTTTTCCTAAGCAATAAATCAATTTGAACAGCAATTGCGATATTTGGAACGGTTTATAGATGTACCACTATCTATTTTTTGGACTTAAATCTAAAAAATTGCAGGGTTGTCAAAAAAAATAAACACTTTTCATATTAACATTTATTATCATAAGCAGAAATCCAGAATTGTATGAAAAACATTTTAAAAGATAGTTGTGTATAGTGGTATTCATCCACGAAGGCGTGTGACGTAGCTATTTGCATCATTGCGTTTCAGCAGAGAGACTCGATGAAAGAGAAAGATGCAGATAGCTACGTCACGCGCCGTCGTGGATGAATACACCTATAGTCAAGACAATAAAAAGATCAAGAGAAATAAATCTCATTGGCGTCATCTAATAGAACATATGATTTTTTTTCATCATATTTTTCATTGAGTTCTATTTTTTTTACGATTGACAAAGCTGGCCGTGGCACAGTGTCGCGATCAACTTTTTTTGGAAACGTAAACTTCAACTGGCCGGAAGGACATTTCACAGTCTTGTAGAATGTAATATCATAGTTTTGCTGATTATTTTGAATGACACCTATAAAATATTTCCAGTTTTTTTTCCACCAATATCTCACTAACACAGTGTCATTTATTTGAAACTGTTCGTCCACATCCATTTCATTGCAGGATTTTTATTGCAGAGGCTTTTTTGATCATTACTAGGAATAGCTTCAATATCCATGCCAGGTGTAACTGCAGTGGTAGCAAGTGGAGACGATTTCTGTCTACAATAAGAACTTGTGGACGTACTTGCTTTATTCATATCATCGCGTGTTTTGCATGGTATACTTGAATCATTGACTCGGGGATAATTCTCTTTCTGCATGTCCTGAACATCAGCTTGGGTTGGCTCTAGCTGGCTTACAGATTCAAAGGCGAGAAATTCTATGTGTTGAGACAACATCTTTCTTTTTGGTCCTGCTATATCTTCATTAAATCGTGTGCAGTTTGTGACATCTAGTATGATATATGATGAACGTGATCCCTTATCTGTATCTTCAGTATTATCGTGATAATCAATGTATGCTTCTATAATATCAGAATCACTGTGTGTACTCATGTTATCAGTGACGGTGGTACTACTTGAAGATCTTGAACGAGCAAAGATTCGTTTAGGTCTTTTCGCTTCCTCTATTTTGGATTCATAGATCATGAAACTATTCATCATATCAGGATCGAAACACTCGTCATCAGTTTTTCGTTTTTCTTTGTTTGCACTACTCTGTTCTTGGATAGTCTTCTTTCTTTTACTTTTTTCTACTGGTTCAGTTATTGATTCATCTTTTGGCTGAGACTTTTTCCCCTTCCCTTTATCCTTTTGTTTTTGTTCCTTGTTTATCCTCAGACACTTGTTTTGGCTCGAGATCTCTAGCTGTAATGCTTTTTCCTGGTGGAACCACACACTTTTTCTTTCGTTTAGTGCCCTCAGTACGCTCTGCTGTATTTCCTCTCATCTCCTTCAACATGTCAACAATAACTTCTGATGTTGCAGTATTTATATCGCTAGCAGATGTTTTGGATGCATTTTGTGGCAGCCTCGATTTAGGCCTGTCCGGATTAATTGGGAAAATACCACTTTTTTCAAATCCATAGACAAGATTGGTGGAATCTGAATCGTTCTCCGTTAATCTTTTCGAAAGCGTTGTCAATAATCTCGGAAATACACTCTTGACTAATGTTTTATATTTCCTTCCGTCGGTTTTTTTTTCCAGTTAGTGAGAATTTCTCGCCAGTAGCGTTTTATCGGTGCAAAATATGCAACATCTAAAGGTTGCATAAGGTATGTGTGGATTTTGGAGGTAAACAAACAAAACTGATATTTAACCTCTCACATGATTCCAGAATTTGTTGAGAAAAATGAGATGAGAGATTGTCCCCGATCACAACGACTTTTTCTGGAGCTTTTGTCTTTGCGTATGGTACAATAACACTCAGGAACCAATCTTCGAAAGTGATCCCATCGAACCAGCCACTCTTTGACCTATTGTATCTGCAATCCTCAGGGCCTCCTTCCAGCCACTGGTCCCACAAGTGCTCGGACTTGTACACTACATAAATGGGCAGAGATTGTCCGTCGGCTGTCCCAGATAACATAAGGCTGATAGCCGCCTTGGAATTATTGACAACCCTTTCAGGGTATTTGGTGCCCCTTTTGTAAATATTTTTTTTGTTGCCTGGGTCATCCGTTAAGTTGGTTTCGCGTAGTTTATTATGCGATCGGCGGTGACTCCTTCGATGGCGCTTTTATAATGTTCGAAGAAGGAATCAATAGCTTCTTCAGTAACTTTCGCTCTGTCTGTTGAAATGTTGGCTGCATAGCGATTCGATAATCTGTTTTTGTGTCTTTTTAAAAAGTTTCTTGCCCAATCAGGACCAGGTAGATTGTCCTTTAGTTTGTAGTTAGTTTTATCCAACCTATTTCTATATTTTTGAGCCAGTATCCGCAAATCGAACTTGTCGAACGGAAATCCCCAATCACTGACCTTTAAGAGGTATTCTATAAAGCAGCCTTCCTCTTCTTTGGTGAAAAGGGTAGGATGACCGGCGGTCGCTTGCGTCGTATTTATGTTCCTGTATCGCCGAGATACTGTCGTTTTCGGAATATCATACTTCTTTGCCGCCATTGCAACTGAAAGTTGTGCGGCCTGGACATCGCTGATAGCATTTTCCAGATCTTCTTTAGAGTAGGAGCTATACGGCAAATGTGTTTTACCGTTTCTTGCATTACGTTAAGTCCTTTTGTACTCACGTACAATGATTCCTTAAACCTGAAAATATACAAAGCAAGTTAGCGCGGCAGCCCTAACAAAAACAAGAGACCTACGGAGCTTTTTGGAACGTTGTTCCAAATAGCCCCCAAAGTAATAGTATTCCAAATAGCCCCCAACTGCGTACCAAATAGCCCCGCTTGACAAAACTGCTTATAAAACACGCCCCGAACGCGCATTTAAATTGCAAGCCAATGCCTTGAAATCCTAATGAAATCCATAAAAACAATACATAGAATGTTTTCCACTTACTACATTAACAAAGTACGACGAGATAAAAGTTGGACGGCTCCATAATGCACGATTTTTTAAGTTTTTAGAAAAATATTACGTGCCGGCTTTCCGATGTCAGCATACCCTCAAAATGTCGACCATAGATAAAGTGAAAACGATAGTATGGCCACACGTTAAATTTGAATGTCTACCATGATCATGGTAGGAAATATTTCGACTCAAAACTTACAATTTGCTTCATGCCAAAAAGCCCCGTGAAACCAAAAAGCCCCGTTCTACGGTACCAATTAACAAACCAAAACAATCATATATATATAAAGTTTTAAAATGTCAGTATATTTTTTCCTCGTGACTCTATTGGTTCTAAAGGCTATTAAATGAAGAGGCGGAAGTTGGCGGAAGATTTTTTCACTGATATTTCAAATAGAAAGTCCGTACTATGTGCCCTCATTCAAATGTTAGCTGAACTCCGCTTAACTCGTACTTAAAATCACCTCCATAATTAAAAAAGAAGACAAGGTACATACCTTCCTCGAGTGATTCCATAACTTTTTTTGAGTTCACAGTAGAAAAAAACAGTTTGCCAACACACCAAACACTGAGTAAATTTTTGTGATCGCTGTAAATGCAACGAGTAACTAGTACAACAGATGAATTCCGACTGCTCTGTAAGGCACACAGGTAGCTCTAACGAGGTAGTTTTACCGTTATTGTGTGTAGTGGGGGGTACTTTTGTCTGTAGATAACAAAAAGTTATGTTATAATGAGTTCTGCGAATTCGACTTATGGCCAGCTTTTGAAGCCAAATAGGGTGGGCGAGTCCCAAACTAGTTAAGGACAAATTTTGACTTTGGATTGCTCTGAAATTTTATTTTGTAGTTATAACGTTAAAATACTTATGCAAAGATATTTATTGTTTATGAACGCTGTTTGATGGATAAATAATGTGAATCTAAATATTTTAGTTTTTTATAGATTTAAAGCATAAATCAAAAAACGGGAATGTGCCTAAGTTTGACCGGTGCGCTCTAGTAAATAACCACTTTTGCATCAATAGTTGACCACTTAAAAATCATCAAAAAAAAAGGTAGCAAATCCTAGCATGTATGCCAGCCTGCCTACCTGCCAGCTAGTTGAAAATAAAACACAATATTCAGTGATTTTTAACCCACTTCTATAATTAAACAACAGTTATTTTACTCAAAATTAAACGATAGAAAAAATAATTTGCACTTAAACCTATCATTAGGTAGGTACCTATCTCAATCAAGTACTTATAATGAAATTAATCAGTCTTAATAAGGCATATCTTATATCCATGGCAAAAATTTGGGCATCTCTTCAACCTTGTAGGAACCTCTGGTATTAATAGGAACAGGTTCTTTAATGACTTCAACGATGCTGTCACGGTCATACCATATGACATCTTCTTTTTCAGGCCATTTGAAAGTATTCGCATACCACGGTACTAACATTAGCATTGCATCCATCAATGTTTTTGACTTGCCCGGGAAAGTATTCACCCTCATACTTGACGATGACATAACATCCCACTTTTAAACTGTCTTTTAAGCTTGTCGGTTTTTGGGCAAGCACATTCATTGGAATATCGTCATCTTCGCAATCAGATTCCACGAAAACATTTTTCTTTGGACGTTTTCTTTTAGTTTGATCTTTTTATTCTTTTTCCTTTACCATTTTTTTTTCTGCTAGAGCCAATCTTTTCTGTTCTTTTTCACAAATTATTTTGTTTCTGAAGTGGGAGCTGTACCTTGGCAAGAAGAAGCAATACAAGGATAAATGAAATAAATATAAAAACTTACCATAGCTTTATCTTTCTTTTTCCTCAAGTTCTTTAAAGTCTTCTCTCAAAACAATGCAAACTTCGCGCCATGCTGCAGTTCGCAAGTTTTTTTTCTTTATAATTTTCCAGCGTTTTATCCCATAATATAGGCCTATTTTCAATTAGTGTAATAAGAATTTCGAGATCAATATTTGTTTGCGACATTTTTCGTCGAAACACAACATTCTCGGCGCCGCGCAAAAGAACAATGCGCGAGCGCTACACACGCACGGCGGGCGCGGGGCGGGGGCTGCCACCACTCCACTATCCCGCAAAAAACAGTGTCCAGCAAAAAACCGCACGCAGGAAGCCGTGTGAACACTGCTATTGAAATATATGTGTGATTAAACGGGATCCCGCTTTTTACTGGACTTCGGATCCAGTGACAAAACCGAACGGCACAATTCGACCGGATCGGTTTTTTGCAGGATCCCGCATGCGGGATGCTCGTGTGAACGCTAGCATATAAACACATTCGCCATCCAACGGGATCCTGCAGAAAACGGGATCCTGTTAAAAACTGGACTGCCGTGTGAAAGGGCTGTAATCGTGGTTGCGGGTGGAGTAGCTTTAGTTTGTGTGTGGTATGGTGGTGTTGGTGTGTGGTGGTGGTGTGTTTCAAGAGTGTTCGTGGTTGCGGGTGGAGTAGCTTCCTTTTCTTCTGGCAGTTGATTTGATGGTCCTGGTCCAAAGTCAATAAAAGATGTCAACTCTAATAAATTTGGAGAAATTGGACTTAGTGTAAGTTGCTCTCTTAGAATTGTTGGACCGCTGAGAATCTCGATTTCCTGAATGCTCTCGTGTTCTTCAGCCTGCCTATCAATTGTAGGACTGCCGGGAATCTCGATTTTCTGTATGCTCTCATGTTCCTCAGCCTGCCCATCAACAACAGGAGATGAAACAGAATTATCGGTTTCTTGAACGTTCTTCCTAATTTTACGCCATACGTAGAACAGTTCTTTGGCAGATTATTTGCCAGTCCATGGTTCATTTTGATCAACGGCTCGGAATTCTTCAACAAGCCCTCGCTTCATAAGTGACTCAAAATAAAGAACGTGTTCTACTCCTATTTCCGCTGGTTTATCTATCTGGCTATGCCTGCTTTCATGACTCACGCATTTTGTGTAATCAATGGCGTCAGCATCGAAAGGATATAATCCGCATTCTCGAAATCGGTTTCGTATGATATCAGGAGTTGCAGCACCCATTGCTGTTTTTAGTAAGGGAGCAAATTGAGCTCTGGTTACAACTCTGTTTCCTTATTCTGATTTCCAGTTGTGGACGATCTTCTTCCAATAATTTTTGAGTGGCCTAAAGATGGACACATCCGCAGGCTGTATTATATGAGTCGCATTAGGATGTAAGGCATACAAAATTATTTGATTTTCGTTACAAAGTTGACTGACTTCGTAAGTTATATGCGACTTGTGGCCGTCGATTAGAAATAGAACAGGAAATTTCACATCCTTTATCCGTATGCCGGCAGTAATGTATTGGCAATGTAGCCATAAAAAACTCTGGATGTCATCCATCCTTTTGGTGACTTTCCAGTGGCCCAGTCTTTTGGTATATTCCGCGCTATTTCAAAAGGTGTCCTTTCGTAGGGGTACAGGATAAGAACGGGAAAGACTATTCCGGATGCTGAAAAAGTTCCTAAGGCAGTAATGCTTTCTTTTTCCTTGTCTTGCATTTCGTATAGATTGGGCATTCCCTTGGGACCCAGCACCAACCCAAAAGAAGGACAAACACTGAAACCAGATTCATCAGCATTTATTATTCTTTCAGGGTCGTCAAGTATGTCTTCGGCATGTTTAGTTATTAAGTATTCCCTTAATTCAGAGTGCCATTTTCTCAGGCTTTGTTCCGTAACCCTGCTTCGTGCTGAGTTTATTGATTCAGCGTGTCGCTGTGCTACATCTGGATGCCGTTTTAGGAAGCTATCAAACCATTTTCGCCCAGGAATCCCATCCTTAAAAGGATTCTTTCGTCCGTCATCTTGTATTATTCGGCTAACAGTTTCCAATAACCGTTCTTTTGTGATGGGGATTCCCTTTTTTGCATTTGCATTAACCTTTGGTAAGCCGTGAGCCCGCGCGAAAGCGTACCCCCCGTATGCCGGCCGTTTACTTCAGTTGAGAGCGCGTTCGTAGGAATTCACATTTTTCTCAATATAAGCAAATAGTTTTATGGAATGGAATAAAGTAGCGAATACATTTGAAAGTCAGATAACTCATGAACAATAAAAAGTATTTTTTATTGCTGAAACATGTTTAATTTATTTACCACTGGTCTTTACACACACAGTTTGCCCCAAAAACAGCTCCCCTCACATAAAATGCAGGCCTATAAGTACGTTTAGGATCTAAATTTTGATTATTTATTTTTCCTGATTAGAAGAATAACTAATAGATCCACTGATATAAAAATGAAATAAGTCTAAAAGAACTAGTGACCTAATTTCCGATTTGAAAACTAGAAATCAGATGCGTATTTTTTCCACTTCACACTGGTTCAACCTGAGATTTTCGATATTCCTCAACTCGTAATTATATGCTTTTATACGTTTCAAAGTATTCAAATTTCCGTAGCTAAGGTATCCTATTTTGTACAAATAACACAAGAATAATCAAATTATAAAATAAAATTAACTTTTAGGACAAATGAATAGAAAATGACATAATTTGTCCCAACCGTCACTTCATGCTAATTTTCTATATGTCTCTACATAGTCTATAATACAAAAGTGGTACCAATGTAAAGTAGAAAAAAGTAGCTTTCTGATGGTATACCAAACCTTCAAAACTTTAATACAAAATAGTAAAGAAAAACTGCAAAACAAATAGGCTATGGTCAGAATTTTTATTTGCTTGTGTGCGTGAATCAGCAATAGCTTCATCTGCCGTGTGACGGATCCGTCCTAATATTTAGGTCTTTTGTCTGCCTAGTGACGTATCCTTCCATCTATACAGGATGTTTATTTTAGGTTCAAAAAATATTTGGCCCTATATCCTGCCTACTAACGTATCCGTCCAACTACACAGGTGGTCCCTTCATGATCAATAAAAAAACAAACAGTTTTAATGTACGAGTTTTATTATAAGTATATATTTTATGAGTTGTAGTGTTATGCTACTTACATGTAATTTTCTAGGATTTTCTTCTAGGATACTTGCTGAGCTGTACAGTCTGATATTTGTATATATGTATAAATATCACCATCATTTTCACCTTATTATTTTATTTCTTCCTTTAATCCAGTGTTCTTCAACACATTTTACTTTAGGACCTCGAATTTTCGTTGGTTAGTCTTCACCTATTTTTTTAATCTTTATTTCAGACACATCTCGCCGTGGTGTTTCAGTTTGTACACCGACATTTCTATACAATCTTCGCCGCGGTGTTTCAGTTTGTACACCGACATTTCTATACAATCTTCGCCGCTTTGCGGGTGAAGGTGACGGCCTATGATGTACCTCGATGCCAGAAATAGGACATCTAACTTCATTAACATTGCTGTCAGTCTTTTCACAGGATGCACCTTCACATCCAGAAAAGTCAACTTCGTAGGCAGGTTAAGGCCCAGTTCTGGCTGTTGAGGTCGCCGCATTCGCCCGTCGTCTTCTGGAGGGGTAGCGGGCGGCGCGGAAGAGCATCGGGCCGCCCGGAGACGTTAAAATTTAGGTGTTTTTTCGAATTTATTGTGAAATGTAATCCCACTTGGTTTTTTAGTTTTTTTAACAGCTGTTGTGGCACCATTTCATAGCACAAATCGTCATTCTTTTTTTTGGAGATGTTTTCTCATCCAACCTCGTTCAAAGACTGATTCCACCCTTCTGTGAGAAAGATGACCCTTTCCGTTGCGTATTTTTGGGCTTACTTTGTAAGCTTGAGCACATAAGAAATTTTGAGTCCTTTTCGTTACAAAAATGATTCGTAAAGATGACAAACCAAAATGTTTGTTTTTTTTACGAATCATTTTTGTAACGAAAAGGACTCAAAATTTCTTATGTGTGCTTCAATACTTTTACAAAAATACTTTTTCTCTCTAGGCCACTCACAAAAATTGCTTTTAATTTAAATAATTTTTAGAACTCTCCAAAAAGGGTATAAGAGCGGAACATTTCTGAAATTCTGGAGAGTCTCACGTCAGCTTCTGAAATAGAAGAACCACCTAAAGGCCTTATCCCGGGGTCGCACTACCCCGGGATCCTGCAAGCCGTTCCTACAAACACGATCCTGCGAGCCGTTCATACAAACACGATCCTGCGAGCCGTTCCTACAAACGGGATCCTGCGAGCCGTTCCTATAACGGGATCCTGCGAGCCGTTCCTACAACGTGATCCTGCGAGCCGATACTACAACGGGATCCTGCGAGCCGTAACTACAAGTACGCCCGCTACCGTTCCTACAACGACGATTTCAACAACATCTACAACAACAAATACACCTGCATCCTGGTCATTAACCCCACCGGTCTCCTACTCTCCGTGTCCTCCGCTTCCTTTTTTTTACTTAACCTGTGTTTTATAAAAAACCTGTTCTCATCTCATCCATCCTCATCTTCGTATCATTTTTTTATCGTCTTCACTGTAAATAACTAATAAACTGTTACTACTAAATTTTATCCTGGTTGTTTTCTGTTAGGTTCTGGTTAGGTTCGTATAGCTACACGACATTTTTGTACTTATCAAAATTTTTGCTGAGTCAAAAATTTTTCCAGGGTCGGGGGGAAAATGTAGTGTTATGCTACTTACATGTCATTTTCTAGGATTTTCTTCTAGGATACTTGCTGAGCTGTACAGTCTGATATTTGGTATCACCTTTATTTTCATAGGACCCTGTAACGTTTTAAACCATAAGAACACATTAACAAATCATTTTCGCTCTGTATTTTCACACTATCAGCACTTCTAAATCGATAGCGAAGGGGTTTACCTTTGGTGACCTTGTATTTGGCTTTCTCCGAAACTCTGCAATCTCGGGCTTCGTGCGCGCTGGTGCGCTACCTTTTTATATTCATTGTTACTTCATTTACTTCATGTTTTTTTTGTTGTTTTCCGTATTACGAGCCTGAAACCAAACTTTGACATTTGTTGACGTCGTTGTTTATCTGGTTGTCATGGCAATGTCCATTCAATCTCGTTAGCGGTCTGATATGTTTGCTTCAATACTTTTACAAAAATATTTTTATTGTCCTGACCCCCCGCCGCCCCGCAGTTGCTGTTTACGTTGTGTGGTAGCAGGCGGCTTGCCTGCTCTTTTTACTTATTACCACGTGCTATGTCAAAATTTGATTTATTAAAATATTTTAAAGGTGATTTTACATTGCCTGGTTTTAAATATTTGGGGCCTCGTAATGTTCTGGATAATGGTGAACCTATCAACGAATCCGATTGGATTACTGCAAAACATGATGCTTTATATTGGATAAGTCAGAACGAAGAAGATGTTTACCATTCTGATATTTCTGCTATTTCAGAGTTTCTGCAGCAATTTTATTCTAATTTTGACATACCAGCATTGATAGGTGCTGGTGGTTTGTCTGCAAAACACTTGTATGAAAAATATATTTACGGGTCAATAGTCTATCCCAACATGTCGAAGAGACCACGCGCCGGACAGCAAGCCTATGGTAATATACAAAAAGCTTTAAGTGAAGCGTGGAAAAAACATAAACAAGATCATGGTACTAATGCTGGTACATGGAACGACTTCATTCGTAGTTCGGCTGCTCAAGATATTAGACGTCAGTTTGCAAAACCAAAAAGAGTTCATTTTAATGATACTCCTAGTGATCCTTTGCCTGGAAGAAGTGTTGACCCTGACCCTCCCTCCGTACCGGACGACACTCCATCCACCCCAACCAGATCCGGTGCACCCAACGTCGCCGACGACTTTCCGGACATTAGCGATAGTTTCTTGCTCGATATGGACATTGACATGGCTGGTCCTGCTTTACAAGTTCCGCCTGGAAGCGTTAGAAGTGGTGGATCAGGTATGGCTGTGGGTTCAAGTTCTACGCAATCTGATACATCGATACGGATTCCTCGCAGTGTTATGCCGAAGGTACAGATATACACATTTAAGAAATCAAGAATATGGAACTCTTATGGCTACACTATGACTCCGTTAAAATATGGAGAAAATGATAATGGAGTGTCTACACCATTTATGAATTGTTTTGTGGATTTAGTGGCTTCGTACATATCGAGTTCTGAGTGGGTTAATTTACCAAGATTATCAAGAGCAATAGAATGTCGTTGTTCAGTTAAAGTATTGGGAACCAGATCAACATTTGGTGTTGGTGAAACATTATCTGGTAATGCTAATACTGAACATGTACCAATTGGTTATGTCGGTACTAATTTAAATGTTAGTACTTATGGCACAAATGTTGCTTACGAATCAAATGCTGATAAACCCATGATACCAACAAAATTGGTTAAACCAAATATTGAATCTATTTTGAAGAAAATGTATCTGGATTTTCCCTGCCAAGCATTGGGTGTACCTCGTAAAAATCATGTATATTGGTGGTATCGTGATGATACAAATGCTGTCACCGGTATGGGTAATATTGGTCTAGATTATATAATGGATCGGTTTTTAATAAACACAATGGTTGGTAAAACAGTGGCTGAATATAAGTACAATCCTAAGAATGGGTTTTTAACTCCTAACAAAGTTCATGTTACACCGAAAGCATATCACGAAAAAGATATGTTTTTAAACAATGCAGCTTTTGTTAGTATACGTAAACTAACAAAGAGCGGATGGACTGCTGATAAACCAAGTATTCTTGCTAATAAAAAGGATATGTTCGGTGCCAACTTGTCAGATCAGATATCAGCTAACTACGGATCTACTGTAGAAAATGCTTGTATTTTTGATCCAAGAAAACCATTGTTAAATGAATCAATGACCCCTCAGCCACAATTACATGTTGGAGTTGGTGCCATACCACAGATTAAACCTGCAACGGAATTCGAAAATTTTCAAACCACAATGGTGTATTGGCAGTGTGATTACGAAATGGATGTTAGTGTTGATTTGTCTAGTTACTATACTTACGGTACTGCTTCCTGTATGCCTCAAAAAGTTATATATGGATACCTACACGATGAACAGTACACTACTGCCGAAACATTCGCCGGAGTCGACCAACATTTGGAGAGATCTGTTCAGACTTTCGACGATGAAACCGACGACATCGACAAATATACAGGACGTAACCTATCAAAATCAGTCTACACAAACAGACGTCACTTATATAAAAAACCGTTTGATTATGATTCCCCAGCTTTCCGGACGAGAAATAAAAGCAAAAGATCAAAAGTGTCAAGTGTCAACAAGGAAGGGAGTTCATCCAAATCAAATATGAACGAAGAAGAAGAAGAAAATTATGATTATTGTGTCGATACTGATAGTACTATAAGTTCTTTGAATAAAAAACTGAATAAATTGTAATTTGTCTTTATTCTCTATATCAGATTCAGAGTTAGAAGATTCATTTTGAACTGTAGATACACCATTTTCATTAGTTATCTTATACATTTCAAATAATTTCGGTAAAAATAATGGATATAGTTTTTTTTACATAATTTTAGATCATTACAACTTCTCCACTTATAGGTATACATACGAGTTCTAAATGCAGTATCTTTAGAAAATATATAATTATTACTAAGTACAATACACGGTGTTCTATTTACAATAGAATCATCCAAAAATTTTACTTTTACATTCATGGTGTCCCCACCAAAACAGTTTCAAATGCACTTGTTTCACAATGAGGTTCATTCCAAAGTATAATTCGTCTGTTTACACATTCCATTAAAGGGAAATTGTTATATCTATTAAAATTTCCTATTTGTCCGAAATTTAGAAAAAAATGAACCACAGCATCAAAAAAATAAATTTACCAGCATTTGGGGGAGATAGAATGAACATACAATTTTTCTTAGGTACACTACGATCTAATAAGTTATATAAATCGTTTAGAAAACATCTTACCTCTATGGCATCATTATAAAATTGATATAATAATAAATCATGAGCAATTCTAACGCTCTGATCAGTAGTATAATAATATTCATTAATATCAGATACACCACAATTAAAAAATAGTTGTTCAGATGTCTTAAATTTACGTACATATTCACAAAAACTCATATCACATAATAATCTTTGATATATTCTTTGTACTGCTTTGTGAACATGATTTAAAGGTAAATATCTCCATTTGGATTTAAACCAGAGTCCTGTATTAAAGATGTTATTTATTGGGGAGGTTGGAAACTTGAAAAAGAATTCCAGTAATTCATCTCCTTTGTTTCTTTTTTTATTCCGTCCAGTTTGGGAACGTGTTGAATCACCATCTGCTTCAATTTGTTCACTTGCATTTGCATTGGATCCACACCGGAGCTCGTCAGGAATTGCGTCCTCACATCGGCGTGTTTCCACCAATACTTCTTGTCCAAACCTTTTATTTTGTCGAATGGATAAATTTCGAGTTTTACTACATTGAAGCCACATTCTCCCGGCGATCTCATAATGTAGTGCATGCCGTTCATCGGTTTCATAATATATTGCGAGATTGATCCAGTGTTCTGATGTGCACTGCTGACTCCGAAAAACTCGCCTATTAAGTCGTGGGTTTCCACAGGCATCTCTGATTTGTTTAATTCGTTAACAACGACAGGTATTTCCGGTATAGGCGCAGTCGTGGACGACATGCAAGTGGTCATTGGAATGATTGCAGACCCAGAATATGCATCCTTTTCCTCGTTGTTTACAAATTTCATAAATATCTCGATCGTTATATCGCTCATTTTGAATTGTGAACCACGTCATGTACAATTCTGAATCGTAAAGGATAGTTTTGAATACATTCCATGATAAATCGTCGCATTTACTCTCTCTCACTTTGTGCACAATTAACTTGAGAATTGTCTTCCACAATGATATCAAGTTCACAAATTCCCTCTTCATCACAAGGTTCTTCTTCTTCATCGCAGTTGCTTCCCCATCCTTGAGAACAGTCATCACTTTCCCGTAAACATTGGTTGTCCACATTAACTCCAAAACACCTAAGAAACTTTCTGGTTCCGGATCCGGCATCTGACGAATAGGAGTTTTCTTCTTTTGATTTTTGGGTGTTTTGTTCCTTACACGTTTGTGTTTCGTGCGTACTTCCTCTTCTGCACTTTTTTCCATTTCTTCCACTTGAGCTTGAGTTGCCTCTCCGAATTCCATGTCGTCTTCTTTTGTAACCAGATCTGTTGTAGTTTGTAGATTCGTCTGGTTCTCCGTTCGATTCTTCAGTTGAAGAAACTGATGAAGACCGTTCTGTTCGCCGTCCGAATCCACATCGCTGTCCGACACATTGTCCACTTCTTGAAAATGATAAATTCTTCCCCCCCCGACCCAGGGGGGTCAGGACAATCGATCAATCGTGCGAAGCACATGATTTTGATCATGATTATGTCCTGACCCCCCGCCGCCCCGCAGTTGCTGTTTACGTTGTGTGGTAGCAGGCGGCTTGCCTGCTCTTTTCATTCATTACCGGGCTCATTGTTGATAACGTTGTGATATATAAGCTCTCTGCGTTAGTTTTTTTGTTAGTATGACTGATACAATCAACAGCAGCAATGCGGACTCCAGTGACATCTCCTGTACAGGGGACTTCCAAGGGTCGGGGGGGGGGGGGAAGAATTTATCCGTGCATTTTCAAGAAGTGGACAATGTGTCGGACAGCGATGTGGTTTTTCTCTCTAGGCCACTCACAAAAATTGCTTTTAATTTAAATAATTTTTAGAACTCTCCAAAAAGGGTATAAGAGCGGAACATTTCTGAAATTCTGGAGAGTCTCACGTCAGCTTCTGAACTAGAAGAACCACCTAAAGGCCTTATCCCGGGGTCGCACTACCCCGGGATCCTGCAAGCCGTTCCTACAAACACGATCCTGCGAGCCGTTCATACAAACACGATCCTGCGAGCCGTTCCTACAAACGGGATCCTGCGAGCCGTTCCTACAACGGGATCCTGCGAGCCGTTCCTACAACGTGATCCTGCGAGCCGATCCTACAACGGGATCCTGCGAGCCGTAACTACAAGTACGCCCGCTACCGTTCCTACAACGACGATTTCAACAACATCTACAACAACAAATACACCTGCATCCTGGTCATTAACCCCACCGGTCTCCTACTCTCCGTGTCCTCCGCTTCCTTTTTTTTACTTAACCTGTGTTTTATAAAAAACCTGTTCTCATCTCATCCATCCTCATCTTCGTATATTTTTTTATCGTCTTCACTGTAAATAACTAATAAACTGTTACTACTAAATTTTATCCTGGTTGTTTTCTGTTAGGTTCTGGTTAGGTTCGTATAGCTACACGACAGAGTATCACTGCAATCAACCTTAAAATCTAATAAAAAATCGCAACCTTTATAAGGGACTTATCAGATAGAGCTCAGATGGCCTAAGACTTAAATATATATATATATACAGGGTGTAGATTTGTAAAGTTACGCCCGACTCAGGGTCGATAGTTTACATATTGCTAGTGACTACAAAATTGTTTAAATGTCTCCTAGTAATTTTTTTATTAATAACTTACCATATTCAATTTGTCCTGAAATACCCGCAAAGTGCGGGCACCACCAAACAACAAACGCGCACTAAAGTTGCACTGCACTACACTTTACTGTACGGATCAAGGTTTTGTCCATGACGTACAAAATCAACATTTACATTGATTGATTGATTGACTCACTGATTGATTGAATGATTGATTAATCGATAGATTTACTTATTGATTATCACTGATTAGTGCCTAATTTTAAAACATGTTCAAAATGTCCACCACCTTGTACAATGCACACCGTTGCCCGTCGTCTCAAATTGTCTGTTAGACGAGCTAAAACTGCTGGATTGGCATGCACGGTTTCGAAAGCTTGCACTATCGCTTGTTTAAGCATTTCGGCATTGTTAAACTCGTCGTGCCTACCATACACAATGCGTTTAATATCGCCGCACAAAAAAAAGTCGAGCGGCGTCAAGTCTGGAGACCGTGGAGGCCAAGTCACGGGTCCCCTTCGTCCGATCCAACGCTCACCAAACTGGGAATCGAGGTAATTGCGTACAAGTATGGCGTAGTGCGGCGGCGCTCCATCTTGCTGGAAGTATAGTCCCGAGAGCCGAGCTAGCGGAACATCCTCCAACATAGCAGTCACCTGTTGCTGCAGTATTTCCAAATAACTTTCCCCGTTCAATCGTCCTTCAATAAAATAAGGACCCAGAATACTTGTTCCAAGTATTCCGGCCCACACATTATGGGAGAACCTTGTTTGGAACGAGTCTTTTACAATTGGGTGGGGATTTTCGGTTGCATCGTCACTTCGTATGTCCCACCAATGTTCATTGTGTACATTAAATAAGCCTGTTCTTGTGAACATGGCTTCGTCGGTCCACAGAATGTTCTGATGCAGATTAAGCTGCAGCCACTCACAAAATGTAACACGACTGGCGTAGTCAGTTTCCTCCAAGTCCTGCACCCTTCTGAAGTGGAAGGGATGCATTTTCTCCTTATTTAATAATTTTCAAATCGTTGTATGGTGGAGATCAAAGTGCCGCGCCGCTTCCCGGGTACTAGCACGCGGCTCGCGACCGAATTAGTCGAGGATGGCTTCTTGCACACCTACTGGGAGTCCTTCTTCTAGATTAAAAACGATACGCCTTACGTCGGTACGGTTTACGGCCGGCCGATTTGGGAATCGCTCAGCCCACACTGTGACACTTCGTTGTTCGTTTTGTCCATTCGTAAAGTAAATGTTTATTAGATCGAACATATCACGATTGTTTAACTCAGCCGTTTCCATTATCACGGAGTGGCGCGCCCGCGAAAATTAGCAGTAAGGGTAGGTAATTTGCGGACACGAGTGACGCGCAGTTGTCGTCGCGGTAGCTCGGAGACTGGCTGACGCTGGCTCCGCGCCGCCGACGAGCGCAGACCCTCCCCCGCGCCCCGCGCCATGCCCCGCTCCGAATGACTATTTGGTGAACCACAATTTCATGATTTTAAAGTATTTTTGACTAAAAAAAGTTTTTTTTTTTAATATTTTTTTTAGCTTCAGTGTCGTGTATATAATCACCCCTGAGATCGGCGTAACTTTACAGATCAACACCCTGTATATATATATATATATATATATATATATATATATATATATATATATACAGGGTTACAGGAAAAGTCGTGCTAGATCCGTTAAGGGCATGGAGTACCCATAATTTCTGACTTATTTAACTATGAAACACACTACCCTAAACTTAACCCTTTTCGAGATATTAGACTTTTATTTTTTTTATTTAAAATTGCCGATTTTTCGGCTACTAAATTTAATTTTGTTTATTTTGTGTGTCTTATTATTATTATTATTGCATTTTCATATGTGTTATAAGATGCTTTAGAACGTCAATCATTAAAATAGTGCATAAGTTAATTGAATAGGCCGAGTAGACAAGTGAAAGTTAAGAAATAAAAAAAAAATATGAGAAAGTTTATTTTTCTCTAAGGGATATCTAAAAAAAATATTATGGCAGTTGTTCGGCAGATGTGTTTTAAAATATCTACGTTTCATCAGCTATCTAACAAGGTATAACAATCTAGGGTTTTATTTAAATTAATTGAAAAAAACTTAGTTTCATTGGCGACAGTGGAGAAAAAAATTTATACTTAACCCTAAAAAGTAAAATAAAACAATAGGTAAGCATGTTGTCATTTATTAAATCAGGTTTTCACACAACTTTTTCTTACTCTACAGTTCATGTTCAACATGGCCGCCTCTGTTTCTAATACATTGTCGCATCCTTCTACGGAGACCAGTCTTCACTACTCCAGTGGTCAACGTTGTCCTCATTTGATTTGCTGCATCCACAATCCTTTCTCTTAATTCTTCCACAGACGAAACTGGATTTGGCTCGCTGTAGACAAGACTTTTCATGCGCCCCCACACATGAAAATCCATGGGGGTTAGGTCCGGACATCTTGCTGGCCATGGCAACGGCCCACCTCGTCCTATCCATTTGTTTGGATAATTTGTGTCCAGCCAGTCCCTGACACTTCTCCTGAAATGGGCAGGGCAGCCATCATGTTGGAACCACATGTCCCTGATCAAGTTGAGTGGCAGATCATCCAGCAAATCACTCAAGTCTCCTCTCAAAAAGTTTTCGTAGCTTTCCCCATCTAGATTGTCCGGGAGAAAGTAAGGTCCAATCAAATGATTGGAGATAATGCCCATCCACACATTCACGCTGAATCTTCGTTGGGACCCCTTCACTCTTTTCTTATTGGGATTCCTTAGTTGTTTTGGGGCCCAGTAATGGGCATTGTAATAGTTAGTTATGCCATCTTTATCAAATTTGGATTCATCTGTCCACAATATATTTCATAGAAAATCTGGGTCTTCTACGTCAGCATGTACCATAAATCTGCAGAAGTCCAACCTTCTTGCGGGGTCTCCTTCTTCAATAACGTGTACCGGCGTGTAATGGTACGGGTATAGGCCAGCAGTATGCACTGTAAACCACACTCTCCATTGCGAAAGTCCCAGATCACGGGCAACAATATTAGTGGAAGTAGTCGGATCCGCTCGAAAGCGTTGCAGTATCTCATTGTCCTGTTCTTCGTCGTCAACAATTCGTGGTCTTCCCATGTCTGTATTTCGTCTCAAAACAGAGCCAGTTTCTCGAAGTCTTCGATAAACTCTGTCAAAAACGGCTACATCCGGCACTCGACGACCGGGGTAGCGAGTTATGTATTCGTTGCGAGCTTGCGCAGACACACAATCGCAGTATCCGTAACAAATGAGCATATCAGCATATTCCTCAGGTGTTTAGGACGTCATCTTCAACACTTCCGTATCACAAGTACTAATCAGAGTCCGATTAACAAGCACGTAGTCAGAAATCAGAAGAAATAGTCCAGAATCACAGCCAAGTCGAGAAAAAGAGCAAAACGATATCACATCTACTGTACGAAGCACAAAAGCAGACTGACAACCAAAACAATATCCCGTGTTGTATTCCAGCCCTAACCGTTCTCTACACATTTTTTCTTTCATTCACACCTACATAAATCGTCACTTGTCTCGCTCGCACGGTGCGTCTTAACTTGAAGGACAATAAGCGCGGGGCCGTTAGAGCTGCTACCTGGAGCGTCCCAACTACTTTTATATCCACGAAATGTAATACAAATCCTAGATTGTTATACCTCGTTAGATAGCTGAGACATGAACTGTAGAGTAAGAAAAAGTTGTGCGAAAACCTGATTTAAACCCCACCCTCTCATAAGGACACCGGTTGAACAAACTAACAATGGAGAACAAAAGACGGCGAGGCAATGAAAATGACATTTCATGCTTACTTACCTATTGTTTTATTTTACTTTTTAGGGCTAAGTATTAATTTTCTTCTCCACTGTCGCCTATGAAACTAAGTTTTTTTCAATGAATTTAAATAAAACCCTAGATTGTTATACCTCGTTAGATAGCTGAAGAATCGTAGATATTTTAAAACACATCTGCCGAACAACTGCCATAATATTTTTTTTCGATATCCCTTAGAGAAAAATAAACTTTCTAATATTTTTTTTAATTTCTTAACTTTCACTTGTCTACTACGGCCTATTCAATTAACTTACTATTTTAATGATTGACGTCCTAAATCATCTTATTACACATATGAAAATGCAATAATAATAATGATAAGACACACAAAATAAACAAAATTAAATTTAGTAGCCTAAAAATCGGCAATTTTAAATAAAAAAATTAAAAGTCGAATATCTCGAAAAGGGTTAAGTTTAGGGTAGGGTGTAGAATAGAATAGAATAGAAATATTTATTGGCCTCGAAGTAAAATAATTTACAGGCAAGTCATTTACATTTTACACTTACATACTACTTAAATATTTGAAATTCCTATTCTAACTTAAATATTTCAAATTTTACATTCCTCAAATATTTGACATTTAAATTACTGCATTTAACTTTTTACAGTGAAATGATAGTTATTTTATTTATAATTTTTCCAAGAACAAAGATTCTACAAGTTCCATTGACATATATTCTTTGACAGTATAAAATGGATTATTTTCAAAAAATATTTTTAGTTTTTGTTTGAACAAGTTAAATTTTAGAGTGGTCAGACTTTTTGGTAATTTATTATACATCAGGATTTTAAAGTAACGACCTTGTTTCTGTACTTTAGCTAATCTTGTTTTTGGTACTATACGGGTTTCATTATTTTTTATTGTTCGTTTTTTATTATCACGGAAAGTATAGGGTAAAGCAATATCTTGCTTTTCCGGAATTTCCCTATCTTCGTGAACCTCTAACAAACTATTGTAAATGTAAAGAGAAATAACTGTCATAATTTTGTCTTTTTTAAAGTGCTCTTTTGCGTGGCTGCGTTTTTTTAAACCATTGATTGTTCTGATTGATCGTTTTTGACATTTTAGGACTCTGTTAATTTCTGTAGCATTACCCCATACAGTAATAGAATATCTAATAATTGAATGTATATACGCATAATAAACAGATAGAAGTGATTTTTTATCTAATAATGGTTTAAGTTTAAAAAGAGCATAATTGCTGCTAGCTAATTTCATACAAATTTTATCAATATGCCCTTTGTGACTAATCGTATTGTCTATTGTATATCCTAAAAATACATTTTCTTGAGAAGTCGAGTTACCAAAAATGCCTAATCTTGATTGATAATACATTACAATACTTTTATTAGAGTTGAGAATAATGCCGTTAGCATCAAACCATTCTTTAAGCAAACTTATGACGTTTAATTTATCATCTAACTGCGACTTACTTTTGTCTCTCAAGCCAATATGTGTATCGTCAGCAAATAAGCTCAAATGAGCTTCACTTGGAAGTATATTACAAAGATCATTTATATATATTAAGAACAATACGGGACCCAGGATTGACCCTTATGGTACCCCGATCGACATCTTTCCTGGATGAGAAGTATGATTATTTACCGATACAATTTGTGTGCGGTTATTTAGGTAACTTATCATCATACTGAGTTCAACGCCTTGAAACCCATAGTACTGCAATTTTAATATTAATATATTAATATGTGTTTCAGAGTGATGGGAAATAATTCAGAAATGATGGGTACTCCACGCCCTTAACGGATCTTGCACGACTTTTCCTGTAACCCTGTATATATATATATATTAATATGTATGGCTGAAATCAATCTTAGAACTTAATAATTATTAAAATCACAAGCTTTTTATGGGACTTATCAGATAGAGCTCAGATGGCCCGAGTCTAAAAATGATAAAAGAAAAAATAATTAGAGCATGTCCAAAAATTGTTGCCATATTTTTTGCTGCACCTGAGCAGCAAACATTGTTACATTAAAAACTATAATAAGCATTATAATTTTCTATGGATGTTATCTGAATATGTGTATATCTGAAATAAACGATTTTCTGAAATATTTAAAACATTTCCATTCAAAATCACGAGCTTTTTTCACCCCCCATAGGAGGAAAAAAGTGCCCCAATTATTTTTTCCTATTTTGTTACCAATTTCCAAATAATTTGTGTGGTGGTGACAAAGTTGGAAGTACGAAAAATATATGGAAATTTTGGGACATTTTTTTTCTCCTATTGGATTGGGATGAAAAAAAAATTAAGTGGAAATTATTAAAAAAATCAGAAAATAAGACATAAAAAAATACATGTAGCCCATTATGTCTCCACACACAGGCCTTTACACGGATATAGGACATAAAAAAATGTTAAAACTTTAGGACATGCACATAAATAGGTATGTCTGAAATCAAGCTAAAATTATCATAATATTTCTGATATCAACCTAAAATTATTAACATGCCGGTACCTATTAATCTCAGACCAAATAAAAAGTATAGACCTAGCTTGCCTAACGTCAAAATAAAGCCAAAAGAAACTACGCCTTGGCCGTGACACGTAATGTTCCAGGCACACACAAATGAAAATTCATAAAAAATGTGGTTTCTCTTTGTTTTTCGCCGGAGCTCCTTCTATACTTTATTTGGTCTGAGCTTACAATACATTTACTGGCCAACGTGAAAGAATCACAAGTTTTGTAGAGTATGGAAGTCCTTCCAGCATTTACCAACACAAAGGAAAACTGCACACTGGCTGCACAACACATTGGTCCTGGTCTCTCTTTTGTGTACAGCACACCTGACACAGCGACCCCTTTTATAACGGTCTTGTTTAGAGGTTCTTTCTCCAGTCACCACACTGTTCTCTGGGAAATGGTCTAAATTCCTGTTTAACCGATCAGAGGGCTGTGCTGTCCTAGACCGTATTGAAACTTCAGTGCCAAATTGCCGTGCCAGTTCACTTGCAAGTTCATACCGAAATTGTCTGTGGGTTAGTCTTTGTTGTCGTTGTTGATCTTGTTGTTGTTGTTCCATTCTCTGGGTATATATGATGAAAGCGTTCAAAACCGATATGTTAAGTAAGCGGCGGAATACTTTGATATACCATTTAATCCCTCGCTTTCTTTCCAAAAGGTACATCGATAGCTTTTGGCCTTTTAGGTCCACTCCGCCCATGAATTGATTGTACTCTGCGACCACAGCAGGTTTGCTAATGTTTTCGCCGGCACGTCGACCCTCAACAACGTCAGCATTGTGCCAAGTTGACACTGTGGTGACTAATTTCACATCTTTCCATGAGAGGACAGACACGTCACCGCAGTGTCGACTTATTATTGTTCCACGCGGGAGGGAGGGTTCTTTAATTTGTTTGATGGCCGCTGGAGTGTCCACTCTGCGGCGGTTCAGTGTCCCCACCACGTCCGTTTTACGCGATTTTAGGAATCGGCATAGAGAGACTGAATTATAGAAGTTATCCATGTACAACGAGTATCCCTTGTCGAGAAAATCTTTCATAAGGGTCAGCACGATTTTTGCCGTGGAACTTGTGAATCCAAAAATTGATTGTCCTGATGATTGACTGTCTTTGCCCGTATATAATATTTTTTCAACTACATAACCGCTTGCTGCCTCGCAGAGCTCATAACTCTTTATCCAGAATCGCGCTGCTTTGTTCCGGATGCATTGAATCCAGCTCAAGCGTCCTTTCCAAAGCAGCAGCGATTCATTTATTCATTTATTCATTTATTCATTTATTTATTGCACTCCATAATAACAATAAGATCTTAATATTAGTGGTGGATAATTATGGACCCTGTTGGGCACAAGCAATATTCTATTCTATATAATGTAAGTAATATTCTTATAATCTATTCTTAACTAAAGTAGGAACTCAACATCTCTTAATATTATTATTATTTTTTAACAGATTAATATACTTTATATGTGCATTTAAGTTACACAATAAGCAATAGGTAATAAATATACAATTTTAAAGAATATCATCTAAGTATTCTCTTACTGAATAGTAACTCTTCCCCTGCAAGAAGTGTTTTAGGTGTTTTATAAATTTGGTTTCATTTTCTATGGTCTTCATATTTTCAGGCAATTTGTTGTATATTTTTATTGTCATAACATAGGCATTTTTAGTTTTTAACGCTAATCTAGATTGTGGGTACAACAAATTCTTATGGTTTCTTAGTGATAGACCATTGTTTTCTCCTCTTCGTTTATATAGATGTATATTGTTTTGAACAAACCTACATGCTTCCCAAATATAGATAGAAGGTAATGTTAGAATTTTATATTTTTGGAAGTAAGGCCGGCAGCTGTGTGTTGTATCCAGATTTGCTATTACTCGTATCAGTTTCTTTTGCATAACGAATAGTTTCTGTACATCAGTACTTGCCCCCCAAAGCAAGACTCCATAGCTTAGCCACGCATGGGCATAGGCATAGTATGTAGTGATAGCTGTATTTATGTCGGTTGTTTTTTTTGTTTCGTAGAGCGCATAACAGAATGAGGATAATTTGGATTCGTCTATGGAGAGTTCTCTGCGAGGCGAATAGATGGGGCTTTAAACTTTTTATTCATATAATCCAGAATTGGTTTGATTTTACTAAGTTTATTTCGGGGCCGCGTTCAGTGATAAGTCGATTGTCCACAAAGTGCAAATGTTGGATCAAATTTAAAAATCGGTTTCTCGACATTAATAGCCGGAAATTGGGCATCTCAATAATTCCCGTGCTCCAATATTCAGACTACAGATTGTGCATTGAACGATATGCATCTGGAAACTAACAAAATGATACACAGTATTTATAGGTTATGTATTTGAAAATCAGATTAGCAGAGAGACAAGACAGCAGAGGATATAGATTTCTATGAGAAAGTTTATCCGCCCGCAACTGCAGAAGAAGTGTCGCGTGAATGTGTGAGAGAGACAGCGAGCGCAGTTACGACGGGGATGAGGGAGAAAAGGTGCGCAGTTACGACGCACAAATAGAGTACACACTACGCTCACTGTCTGGTTCAGCCGTCTTGATCCGCTGGTCACCCCCACATATGGACAGCCCACGGGATTTTCAGAAAGTTAATTCCTTGGCTTGTCTAATCATTCATATCAAGCCTTACACCTGACACTGGCAGAATTTGTCGATAGGCAACCAACTGCCATTCACAAAAATAGAATAGAATAGAAGTGAATATAAGTGAATTTTGTGTAGTATAAATTAAACCATTGCAATATATGGTCAGAGTGTCGATATACGGTGGATTTGGAACTCACTTAAACACACAAAATAAATCATAAGTGTAGATTTATTTTAAATCTGAAAATAATTGGTAGGAGATTTAAAAATGTTACGGAGACAAGCTTCAACGAACTAATTATTCCTGCTTTATTGTACCATTGAGTTGACTGACTTAGCCTTTCTTATAAACAACGAATATTTTTTCATATATTTTTTTTATTCCTTCGTCCCTTCATTGGACAGGCAAAGGTCTGAGACCATACAGCCAATTCTTCTTGAATTTTTTCATACTTTAGCATTATCTATGGACGGATTCGACCAAACACGAAGTTACGCGAGTAAAACTATTACGGGAATAATTTTACTCCTACCCTTCCGCCCGCCACGCCCTGTTGCGATTGTTGGTTTTCGCGTCACGAGCTGTCAGGGCGGCGCACGGCAATTATGCGCCGCTGTGTCGTAAATGTAGGATTGCTAATATAGTAATAGGTCTAAAGCTTTGAAATAAAAAGACAATACATGTTTATTGACTGTTTTATTCGATAGTATGATTCTAAACCCCATCCCATTATGCCTCATATATGTATACGCTGTCTAAAGTACAGATGTGAGGAAATTCCAAATTCCAAATGTCTTTATTACTGTAGATATTTACATATACTTAGCAATCGTCATTTTTTGCCACTTTTCTACATTGTACCACTGTGGGAGCAGAAGGGCGTAGAAACTCCCACAGATTGATTTTTAGATCTCTTTTTAAAAATTGCTTATGCTTAACTAATACAAAATATAATATTTAGTCATTATCATAATTAATAAGCAGGAATAAATAATTACAAAATTATTAACAGCAAGGTCTTTGTTGAGCCAGATTAACCCCATACAGATCCATCATTTAAGTAATCTTGAACATTGTAATATCCCTTTTTCGACAAAGTCGCTTTAACATGGATTTTAAATTGCTCAAATGGCAATTTCAAGATCTCCAGAGGTATCTTGTTGTAGTAGAGAATGCATTGACCCTTGAAAGAATTGCTAACCTTCGCGAGTCTAAACTGGGGCGCAAGTAGTCTGTGATTATTTCTTAGGTTAACATTACAGCTATCGCTAAGTTTGGGAAATTTTGTAAGGTTCTTGCGTACATACATTATATTTTCGAAAATAAATTGACTAGCTACAGTTAGTATGTCAATTTCTTTAAAAAGCTGTCTTAAGGAGTCTGTGCGTTTTAAATTATAAATTGCTCGAATAGCTCTTTTCTGTAAAATAAAAATAGTTTGAATATCCACTGCTTTCCCCCACAACAAGATACCATAGGACATGACACTATGAAAGTAACTAAAATATACTAGCCTAGATGTAGCCACATCCGTGTTTTGTCTGATGTTCCTAACAGTCCGTGTTTTGTCTGATGTTTCTTCTATGTGGGGTCCCCACTGCAATTTGTTATCAATGGTTATTCCAAGAAACTTCGAGTCATTTACTAATTCTAACGTATTGCTGTCCAACACTAAACTGGTCCCAACTTGCCTTGGAAGTGAGAATTTGATACATTTGGTTTTAACAGCAATAACAATAAATTGTTAACTGTGTACCAATTCAAGGTTAAAGATAATACTCTATTGACATCATCAAAATCTTCTTTTTGTCTTTCAATTTTGAAGACCAGTGAAGTATCATCAGCAAACAACACTATGTTAGTCAATTTCTCCACCATAAAAGGCAGATCGTTAATAATTACCAGGAACAAGAAAGGGCCTAATATGGAACCTTGTGAAACGCCAACTTTTATCCCCTATCCATCAGATTTAACGCCGTTGACTTCTGCCTTTTTAATTCTATTGCCTAGGTATGATCTTAGTAGATCCAACGCTTTATTTCTAACTCCGTAATGATTTAATTTCATTAGTAACGTGTCATGATCAACACAATCAAATGCCTTTTTCAGATCGTAAAAAACACCGATAGCATCCTGTGCGGCTTCCCATGCAGAATAAATATGAGATATAAGGGTAATACAGCAGGGCCTCGATGATCCGAACACCGAAAATTTAACCCTGTTCGGATGCACGAAGCGTTCGGATTATAGTATGTTAAAATTTTGAAAGGGATTTTTCGAAATAAAACAAAAATATTTTATGTTTACTGAAGTATGTACGTTAGATGTATGTTAGATACAATGCTATTAATCACACTTTTTTAAAGAATTCCAATATAGTGCTTTGACGAGTAGTATTTAGTGACATAGAAAATGCTTTATCCCTTAATTTACGTAACAGCATTTTTCCGGAATAGAAATGTCGACTTCATCTGCCCATTCCAAACAAGTATTTAAGCAAGACACAGCTTGAGTATGTGGGATCCTTGCAACTGATTCCGATGTCTCCAATTCTTCTTCGTTTTCGTTGTCTTGCTGATCTGTTACTTGTCTTATTATGTCTTCATCAGTCAAGGGCTCCTGACAATCAATGTCATCATTGCTAACCAAGAAATTATTAATATCTGCTTCAGACAATCCTCTGTTCCGGAAAATACTCAACGGTAAGTCATCTTCAGGATCGAAATCTTCCACATCTTGGCCAGACATTCCCTCTGATTCGAAAAGTAGGGGCCACAGAGGCTTCCAAGACTTTTTAATTAGATTTGGTGACAATTGCTCCCAAGATTGAGCTAGTGAAAACACTGCATCTTTAATTGTGTTTTTTTTAAGCACTTCAGTTACTGTACATTCTGGATTAACTTCTTGCTGGCCAAAAACTTGCAACAGGAGTTTCTTATTGTAATTCACTTTAATGTTCTGGATCACATTTTGATCCATAGGTTGAATAAGGGCTGTGCAGTTGGGGGGCATGTACAAAATGGTAATATTTTCATCAATCGACTGCAGATCGTCTTCGAGTGGATGGGCTGGTGCATTATCAAGAAGTAACAGTGCTTTTAGCGGTAAGTTCTCTTTTGATAAAAATTGCTTTACTTCGGGAATAAAATGTTCCTTCAGCCACTCCATAAATATTGGTCTTGTAACCCAAGCACTTCTTTGACCTGTGTAATGAACCGGTAATTTTCTGACTGTTGCAAATGCACGTGGCCTTTGTGCTTTGCCTACAACCAGCAAGGGCAGTTTGTGCGTTCCGGTTACGTTCGCGCATGGCATAAATTTGATCCTCTCCTTCGACACTTTGGAACCTGGGGCCCTAATTTCTGATGCCGACGCCAATGTTTTATCTGGTATCGATCTCCAGTACAGGCCTGACTCATCAGCATTATAGATTTGGTCTGCAGACAGATCCTGTTCCCTTATTACATCCATGAATTTGTCCTGGAATGGCTTTACAGCTGCTTCATTATTCGACAATTTTTCGCCACTTACCTTAAGTTGGCGTATACCATGTCTTTTCTTAAAATTATCTAACCATCCTCTGCTAGCCACAAACTCTCCTCTTCCAAGTCGTTCATGGAAAAACTTAGCCTTCTGCATCAGTATATCACCAGACAAAGGGACGTTCTTTCTTCGCTGCTCTATGAACCACGTAAATAAAGCATCTTCAAGCAAAGGATTTTCAGGAGTTTTCAAGGTTTTCCTAGCACCTGGACCCTTTTCTGTCTGTGTTTATTACAAATGATCGTATTTTTTCCTCCTTGTGTTTGATATCTGTAATTGTGGCTTCTCCAACGTTATACTGCTGTGCGAGAAGTGATGACGAGATGCCTTCTTTAATCTTGTCCAAAATCTCGCACTTTTGTCCAATTGTTAGCGTCACGTGTTTTCTTTTCTTCGATGTTGAGGCCATGATGCAAATTTGAGACGCCAACAATAAAATGGCGGAAAGGCGTGCGGGCGGACGAAAAAGCGATACGTGTGTTATCTAAAACGCACTGCGTGGCACTGCGGGACAGAAACTGTGAGAAATGGCGGTTGCGCAGGGGTAAGGGGGGTCGTTCGGATTATAGAGGCGTTCGGACGAGCTGGGGTACGGATTATCAAGGCCGTGCTGTACCTGCATCCGTAGTCGATTTACCCCTAGTGAAACCGTATTGCTTGGCGTGCAGTTGTTTTGTACGGTTGAAGTGTGAGAGCATTTGATTGAGTATAATCTTTTCAAATATTTTACTTTGTGCTGGAAGAACCGATATTGGTCTGAAATTTGACGGATCACCCTTGTCTCCCGACTTGAAAAGAGGTATAAGTTTACTGTGTTTCATGAGGTCTGGGAAAGCTCCATCATCAACACATTCATTAAATATATAAGCTAGGTGTGGGGCTATAACAAGAATTATTGAACCAATGACTTTGACTGACATACCCCACAGGTCTTCAGTATTTTTTAAGTTAATTAATCTATACGTTTTGAAAATATCCTGGGGACATACATGATACAATTTAAAATCTACATTACTGATGCTAGTGCTGTTTTTTAACAAAACCTCTGCTTCATATGGAGATGAATTTAGACGCTCTGTTGTGAGTAAGGGTGCATTGGTGAAGAATGTTTCAAAAGCTCGAGCTACCAGAGGTTTAGATTTAACAACATCATCACCTATCTTTAAGCAGAAATCATTATCCCTTGGTATAACTTTGCCAGTTTCACGGTTTTTGATTTGCCAAACCGTTTTCATTCTATTATTTGAATTTTGTATTTTTCTATTTATGTGTAAAGTTTTTGCAGTTCTACAAACCAACTTGAAAGTTTTGGAATATTTTTTAATATAGTCATGAAATTTTATATCAAAGTTATAGGTTTTTTGTTCATAAAGATCATACAAGATAGCTCTACTTTTACGAATTCCAAATGTTGCCCAGTCATTAAATTTAGATTTACCGTTGTTGGCACTGACTTTCTTTAATTTAAAAACTGTATTGAATTATGTTTGAATAATGTTGAAGAAGTCAGAATAGATTTTGTTCGGGTTCTGTTCATCAAAATCCGGTACTGGCAAACCCATATCTATTTTTTTCATATACATCTCTAGTCTATGGGATGTAATAGGCCTATAAAATGATGGATCAGTCTTATTTTCACTAGTAATTCGGAATGAAACTGTTTGACCACTGTGATCGGATGGTAAACAGTTAATTACATTTTTACTTGTGAATGCACAGTCACAAAAAACGTTATCTAAGCAAGTTTGGCTGGTAAGTGTAATTCTAGTCGGCTCTAGAAATACATGACATAAATTAAATGATTTGAACAGAGTTATTAATCGTCGCTTCAGTGTTGTATCTACAAGCAGATTTTCATTAAGATCGCCACAAATAATTAACTTTTTTCTGTTATTACAAAGTTTAATGAGGGCTTCCTCCATAATTTTCTCGAATATTTCAAAATTGCCATGCCCTTTTTCATCTCTCGGAGGTTTGTAGACACAAACAATAATATGGCTATCCAACTCAACACAAGATACCTCTATTTGTCTTTCCACAGTAAGTGTAAGAATATATTTCCGTTGTTTTACCATAATATTATTTTTTACTAAGATTAAAGAACCACGTCTATCAGCAGTCTTTCTATTGTAACAACTGACAATTTTGTAATTATTTATGTTAAAAGACATTGTATTGTCCTTTAACCAATGTTCTGTAATACAAATGGGCGAATCAACTATTTCTTGTACCGAATAAACTATTTGTGTTTAAAAATAAAAATTGTTGTTTTGCAAAAACTATGTTTTTTTTTTATTTTATTAATCCCTTTAGTTGGCGAATGTGATTAGAGCATTTACTGGATCCAAGCATTTACGAATTAAAACCGCATGTTTGAGAACTGAGTCTTTTGAAATGTCTACTGGGTAACAGATAAGAGATATTGGATTTCGGTAATAAAACAATATGTAATTGAAATGTAGCCTCTTTTAATACTGCTAATAATCACAAATTAACTTGTAGAAATTAACAAAACAATAAAAAACAGTCTCATTGTTATTTTATTAAGAGTTATTGTGTCTCTTGAGTCACATGTGTAAAATAACGAGGGTATATTTTTTATATTTGAGCGCGGAGTCAATAAAAGTAAATTATGCAAGTTCGAGTACTTTGCAGAGTACTCACTTAAATATTATTCATAGAAAATATACTTCTTTAGATATTATAAAATAAAATTAATTACATAAACTGTTACATTACGAGGGGACCAAAATGTGAGCCAATAGACTAAATGTGTTACTCCAGAGACACAATAACTGAAACCACTTATAATTATAGTGATATGAACCCTTAAGTTACAAGTTATACAACTCAAAAACAATAACTTGAGCTAAATAAATCTCCAAAATAAGTATAATTAACAATCACATGCAGTCTTAAGATCCAAAAATATTAAAATCACATTGTTATGGCATTAATTAAAGCAAATGCTGCCCGTTTAGTCTACCTAATTGTCTTCTAATGCGTTCTAGTATTTACTCTGAACAACAAATAGCACTTGAAAAAAATAACAAAAAACAGTCTTCTAAATCGTATTATAAATACGGGTATATTACTTTGAAACTTCCAACTTGTCTTTAAATATGTAATATTGCAGGCCTCGTTTGAAACTAGTAGTTGGTTTATCGAGAATTTTCACTATGTCTGTGTAGTCGATGTCAGCAATATCACTGTTAACCATAATAAATGTAGTTTTGTTTTTAACGTAACGTAAAAATGTTACCTTCATCTCTCCATTGTCGTACAATTCATCTACTACACAAACATATTTAAAAGGTTTGCCCTTCTTCGAACATACGTTAACTAATAAGAAGTCTCCGAATTGCACTCCTCTATTTTCCTTATCCTTTGCGTACTGTCTTGAAGGCCCAGGTAGTGGCAATCTAGAGTCGTCGCTGTCAGAACTTTCAGTGTAAACAACATCATACCAGTTCTTGTTGTGGGTTTTGCTCAGCTCTAACAACCCGATTTCTTTTAAAGGGGATTTCGCTTGCGATTCTTTGTAATTACTCAAAATCTGGTCATCGTCTGAGCTCCAGACAGAGTTGCCCGTTGATGGATTGACATTGATGTTATTCATACTTGTGTGCACTTCGAGCATCTCTTGATCATTGTGAATAAGTTCCATACTAGTATTCTCAGTTTCGGTGGCCTCACATTCAACCTCATTATCAGAGACGATGTGTTCAGTAGCACGTTTCTTCCGTTGTCCATTTTTAGGAACAGGTACAAGTGGCCGATATTCTTTTGGTGAAAGGCATTCGCAAAAACCTCTATTATAGAAACAACTTAGGTATCTGTATTTCAACTCTCCTCGAACTAATGTAAATACCTGGTGTACATGTTTCGTGCCAGCGAGGGGTTGAATTTTCGGAGGAATTGTTTCGGCAACATTGCCAATATCCGCTGATGAGATCACAAAGAGCTTTATTTTGCTGACATCTTTTAAAACATCATAGAATTTGTCTGTGTTTGAAATATCTTCACCTCTACCAGGTCATCTGCTGATCTTTCCAAGTATCCGCCTATGCCATCTGCCGGCCCTTTGCCGTGCCCTGCCTCGAAGAATGACCAAGACATAGCGTGAAACCCGTGATCAAATGGAGCAGTAGAGGCGAGATAAAAGTTTTGCTTCTGCCGATACTGACTGAAAGGGCCATCAGTAAAAAAGTGAACTGTTGTAATATTTGGATAGGAACCACGAATGTCCTTCAAAACCGGATCAAGATGTGCCCATATGGCCGAGGGTTGATGATTCGTGTTTGACGATACAGTGCAATATGATTCAATTTTTTTTTGTTCTCGACTAGAAGGTATACTACAACTGTATGCATTGACACTTGCTGTCTCGAACCACCGAAGTTGTTCGATTCCAAATCGATATTCGATCGATGGTTTCGGAACGGCCATTTTGAATTTGACGTTGCTGCCAACCTTGCAGTTTTTTTGACAACTGACAGACGAAAGGCCCTCGCAATGTAACGCGTATTGATTGGGGTATTGAATTTAAATCGCAAGCCATCTGGAATGTATTCGGGTTCCCCTCAGGATTGTCTATATAGCTGAGTGTGTTGTGGTTCCCCGAACCAGATAAAGTTCGCATTTACGTGGCCGATTGGTTTTTCCCACGTAACATAACCTGTGTTGGAACACTGTGCTCGTCGAAGCTGGCCTGCCAGTCATACCTGGTTGGCTGAAGAACCTGTCTACCAAGAAGAGCCTAGGGTGCACCCGGGCCTTGCAGAGAGACAGGAAGTTGACGGGACCGAAGCACAGACCAGGTTAGATCGACTCCATAAGTATTAGCTCGGTGAATCGCCGACGTTCACACTTCTTGGCATCTGATCGCTACGCTACCTCGTAGCTGATGGGCCCCTACGAGGTCATTAGGTGCCGAGAAGCCTGAACATTTTGGTAGCAAGAGCGTGGTTTCCTGAGATTTGCAGCCGTCAAGGGCTCCAGGAACCCACGATTTGGGACTATCAATCTGTAGGTATAGGCGGTTATTAGCTAACTTGGTGTTGTTCCTGTATCCACATAGATTGGTAGTATTGTAAGCTATAAGTCTATTGCTGGTAGTAGACAGACAGATATTACAGTTTTCCCTAAATGACCAGTTGTACTGAGATGTGACTCAGAATAGTAGGTACTCAACTTAGGTACATTGTAGGTGAATTGAAATTTGCATTGAAGTACCAGTTAGTCAATCTATTAGTGGTCTAGTAATGCTAATGAATGTTTGGTTAACATAGGTAGTTACATCTATTGATAGCAGGCTATTACATTGTTTTCAGTTTATAGCAATTTATAACTTGAACTAATATTGACTATCTGTGTGTGTTATAATGATAAAGGGAAACTAAATTGTATTTACAGAATTTATATAGATATAAAACTCGGTTCCTATTGTTTAAGGAAAATAGCATTGTTTAAGTTGTGGTTTAGGGTTCCCTCGTTTGGGTTATAGACTGGAGGGTCCAATAAAATTGAGTTACTGCAAATTGTGAGTAAGTATCGTTCCGATCATGTCGTTATCTGAAATCCAGAAGGGTGTTTCTAAGGAACTCAGATGGTTTTCCTCCGCACACGGTCTGATAGACCGTTTAGATAGGCATGATGTGGTATTGGAGCGGTCTATGGACGTTAAGGAACGTTACAACAGGGTGCTCGAATTGTCCGCGCAGGCGGAATCAGTTGATGGTTGCGCACCTGACAGGCTGTCACGGTTGCTAGGGGATGTCGACCAATGTATGGAGATGGCAGCTGCTATCACGCAGAAGGCTGCGGACATACGTAGACAGCGCGAGTCCAGCCATGGTGGTGACATCGAAGCACCTCTGCCGCTTCAGGGTTCAGGGTCCAGGTTACCGGCCATAACTATGCCTACTTTTGACGGAGTGTCCGGTGAATGGATGAGCTTCATCAATCTGTTCGACAGTTTGGTGCACATGCGATCGGACATTACCAAGTCTGTCAAGATGGCTCAGCTGGTGGCAGCATTGAGGGGTGAGCCTAGGGAGCTGGTCGCTCATTTGACAGTTACGGAGGGTAACTATGAAACGGCCAGACAATTGTTGGTCAGACGTTACCATAACAAACGGAGGTTGGCCGATGCCCAACTGAACCGTTTGTTTAGTATCCCGGTTGTGAACAAGGTCGGGGCCATACAGACGGAGGTTTTGAACCCGTTGTTGTCCGTCACCAAGGCTCTAGAGAATCTTGGACTTCCGGTTGGTGAATGGTCGTACCTACTGCTGTACATTGTACTTTCCCGCCTACCCGCTGACGTGCAGACTCGTTTCGAACAGTCTCACGGGAGGTCGGCCGAGGACCTGCCCGCCTTCTCCGACTTGGTCGGATTCTGGGAAGAGGAGGCTCGACGGGCAGAGAATTTGGGGTTGACGGTCACCCATCCTTCGGAGCCACAGAGAGCTGCCGGGAGCGCTGTGAGTAGGGGCCCTCCGACGAGGAAGGACCGCACCAACCGGCAGTCGTATGGGACTGTGAGTGCATTGACCCCACATAGTGAGACCTGCCCATGTTGTAGGCAGATTGGCCATGCTGTGGCCAATTGCAATAAGTTCGGGGAACTTAGGGTTCAGGGACGGCGCCGGATGGCCAAGCAGCGGAGCTGGTGTTTCCTGTGCCTCGGGCCACACATGGCTAGGTACTGCACGCGCACAAAAATGTGCGGATATTGTGGTGGGGCCCACAACAATCTGTTGTGCATGAACCGGTCCGGCCAACAGCCACCACAGGGCCGTACCCAGGGTGACACGGCATGGGGCCCTGAGAATTCGTTTGCGACTCGGAGCGCAACTCAGGAGCCAACGTCCCCACGTCCACAGGGCCGTACCCAGGGTGATACGGAATGGGGCCCTGAGAATTCGTTTGCGACTTGGAGCGCAACTCAGGGGCCAACGTCCCCACGTGCACAGGGTAGTACTAGGGTGCGGGGCCGCACTCAGGGTCATCACATGGGGGGCCCTGAGTTTTCGTTTGCGACTCAGCATCCGACTCAGCGGGCAATGGGGCCACAAGCACGCAGCCACCCAGGGGTGCAGGGCCGCACTCAGGGTCATCACATGGGGGGCCCTGAGTTTTCGGTTGCGACTCAGCATCCGACTCAGCGGGACATTGGGTGTGTTCAGCGGGCCGTAGCGGGCGGGTGGCATGGGACACCTTCGAGCTATGCGGGTGCGGTTCGGACGCCGCCTCAGTTGTCGCCCCGCTCGTCGCCTCGTCCTCGTCGGTCGCATGTGATGTCCCCCCCGCTCATGGAGCGGCCACGGTTGAATTCACGCCCACCCCCCTTCGGGGGGCGTCGTAGGGTGGCAATGGAACCGGCGCGTGGGCCATTTGTACAATGGGACCCTCTGGCGTATAGCTGCATACCTGATCGGTTACAGGCACAGTGGGGCCCCGGGGGTCCTCGCTAGGAATTTGCGGCCCAACCATTGGTTGCCCCCCAACCGGAGACGGTGGTGTTACCGATCGCCTCTGTGCTTGTTTGGGATTTGGCGGGCAACCCAACATACGTTCGCGCCCTATTAGATTCTGGAGCTCAGGGCTGCATTGTATCGAATGATTTAGCAAAATGGTTGGGCCTCATAAATAATGTATCACTGCCGAGGAAATTGATCCCTGCTGGGGATTACAGGGCAACCCTTCACGGGTTTTGTGATGCCTCTGAACGAGGGTTTGCGGCATCGGTTTATTTGCGAACCGTCACCTCCACCGGGGAGGTCGACGTGCGTTTGGTTTTGGCAAAAAGCAAGGTAGCGCCTATTCGGACAAGGATGACGATTCCAAAACTGGAACTGTCCGGGGCTGCTCTTTTGACCAAACTTTTGAATCACACTCTAACAGTGTTGCGTGGGTCAGTGGTTTTGGAGGATACGGTGTACGCGTGGACGGACAGCCAGATTGTTTTGTGCTGGCTGAAGGCTTCGGTCCATAACTTAGAGGTTTTTGTTGCGAACCGTGTCTCCCAGATTGTGTCGTCTGAGGTCCCACTGACCTGGAGACATGTACCAGGAGAATTGAACCCGTCTGATTGTGCATCCAGGGGATGTCGGGCTCCTGAACTAATTAGACACCATTTGTGGTGGGGACCACCCTGGCTTGCCAGGAGAGAATCGGACTGGCCCCACAGCCATGTAGTAGTATCTTCGGATCATGGCCCCAGAGCGGCCGTGCATGTTACCCAGAAGGCTGAGGACCCTGACGCCGGGTTTCTGCTGGACCGGTATAGCTCATGTGTGTTTGTTTGTTTATCCACCAAGGCGGTACATCTCGAGCTCGTTGCTGATCTCTCGACAGAGGCTTTCATTGCTTGTTTGGATAGGTTTGTTTCTCGAAGGGGACTTCCAACTTTGATCCGCTCTGATAACGGCACTAACTACGTCGGTGCGGAACGATACTTACGAGAGATAGTCAACTTTTTGAATTTAAATAAAGTGGATATTGGAACGGCCCTCTCCCGTCGGGGTATACAGTGGACCTTCAGCCCACCGATTTGCCCCCACTGGGGTGGGATTTTTGAGGCCGTAGTTAAGTCAGCTAAGACGCACTTGGGGCGTATAGTAGGTCAGACCGCGCTGACTTTTGAGGAGCTCGCGACATTGTTTTGTAAGATCGAGGCCGTTCTCAATTCGCGACCGTTGTGTCCGCTCAGCTCGGATCCAAATGACCTGGAGGCTCTGACCCCAGGCCATTTCTTGATAGGACAGCCACTTAACGCGTTGCCCGAGCACCCCTTCGAGGGAGTGAAATTGTATCGGTTGTCAAGGTATCAGATGTTGCAGCAGTTTACTCAGAATTTTTGGAAGCGTTGGTCGCTCGAGTATCTGCATATCTTACAACAGCGCCTTAAGTGGACTGACAAAACCAGCCCCCCTAGTGTTGGTGACCTCGTTCTGGTTAAGGATGCTAACCTACCGCCACTACGTTGGCGCAGGGGGCGCATTGTTAACTTGTTCCCTGGCAAGGACGGGACCCCCCGGTCTGCGGAGGTTCTAGTAGGAGGCTCGGTTCTAGAACGAGCGGTAGCAACGTTGTCTCGGCTGCCCGTAGATTAGGGGACAGGTGGGTGCCTGTCCGGGCGGGTGATTGTTCGATTCCAAATCGATATTCGATCGATGGTTTCGGAACGGCCATTTTGAATTTGACGTTGCTGCCAACCTTGCAGTTTTTTTGACAACTGACAGACGAAAGGCCCTCGCAATGTAACGCGTATTGATTGGGGTATTGAATTTAAATCACAAGCCATCTGGAATGTATTCGGGTTCCCCTCAGGATTGTCTATATAGCTGAGTGTGTTGTGGTTCCCCGAACCAGATAAAGTTCGCATTTACGTGGCCGATTGGTTTTTCCCACGTAACATAACCTGTGTTGGAACACTGTGCTCGTCGAAGCTGGCCTGCCAGTCATACCTGGTTGGCTGAAGAACCTGTCTACCAAGAAGAGCCTAGGGTGCACCCGGGCCTTGCAGAGAGACAGGAAGTTGACGGGACCGAAGCACAGACCAGGTTAGATCGACTCCATAAGTATTAGCTCGGTGAATCGCCGACGTTCACACTTCTTGGCATCTGATCGCTACGCTACCTCGTAGCTGATGGGCCCCTACGAGGTCATTAGGTGCCGAGAAGCCTGAACAGAAGTGATGAGCTTGTATTTCCTCGTGATGTTTACAATTGTAATTTTTACTAAAGTCTGCTACTATGACCGCTTCTGTATGCGTCAAGTTATCAATGGCCGTCTTGAAATTTGTGAATTGCACTTTCATATTGTAGACATGTTTTTTTAATATTTTTATTTCTTTATTGAATTCTGTCATTAAACCTTTAACAGTTCCCTCTTTATCTTGCTTCACATTTTTAAATACTTTAATCTGTTTTCCATCTTTTTCGTATCTTTCCTCTACTCTTCCCCACTCCTTCCACTGAACTTTGGAGTTATATTTGTTGGCGTCAATTTCTATATTTAAATCGCAGCATGTATCGCATGTACCATACATACAAGCTTGCAATTTCGTATTGCAAACTATAGCAGCAATTAGCTGGTTCATATCGTCCGTTTTGATAATGCCTTAATTTTTTAAAGCTTTTGCTTTATATGCTGGGTTTGTGTGAGTCTTACAGAGACACATCTCTCGTACACTCACCGAAGGCTTTACAATGTAAAACGGCTTGTTTTTTGTAAAGTAGTAGTAGGAACACTTTGCTCTGGGATTTTCAGACTCGAAAGTCTTGTGCAAGTTCTTTAAACTGTCCAGCAAAAATCTTTTTTGAACTTTGTCTCCATGCTTAGTAAGGGTCTCTTTTTTACCTGCTGTCGCTCGGGAGACATCCTCTCTAAGAAAGAATGTCTCTATTGTTTTTTTTCAAATGCGTTGCAGATGTTGTTTTCAATGTTTTTCTTAACCCTTTAATGGGCAAAGAAAAAATTACTCAAATCTTATTTTTTTAATGGTTTTAATTAAATTATTGAGGTAAAAAGGCACTAAGAAAAATACAAAAAAAAATCTAACTTGGATTTTTTGAGAAATAATATGTCGGTGACATGCGACATTGCCAAGCTATGAGATAATTATATACATGTAGACATGTTGTATGTCACCATCATTGCGGCTTGCATATACCAGTATAATTTATATTAAATAATCTATTTTATGCTACTTACAAGCTTTACAAAAACGCACACATTTCTTTATATTTATTTATTTAATATATAACATTATTTAGTATCATTTTATCACTGCGACTTGCTTATATGAATTAAAACAATGAAATATACAACATGTAAATGAATAAACGCATAATCAGAAACTAGTTTGTCAGGGATATCATTCTGAGCAACTTTCATTATGAAATCGATTTGATCAGAGCAACTTTATTTTTCACTTCTCCATACAAATCAGCGGATCCACTTAGCCCAAAAACTATTGGGAAGCGAAATTAAAGTTGCTCTGATTAAATCGCTTTCTTAGTGAAAGTTGCTCACAATGATGTTGCTAACAAACTAGTTTCTCATTTTGCGTTTGTTCATTTACACGTTTTATTTATCTTTATCCATCATTATTATATTTACTTTGAAGTGTGGTATTCGTAAAAGCAATTTCTTTTCTCGATACAACACAGCCTCAGATTACATTTTGAACAAAATGCACTTGTGTAACCTTTTTTACAAAATTTACACCTTCCTTGCACCACAAATGTTGGCAAATATCCCAATTTATCAAGTCGCACTGAATCGGGGGGCCTTGGAGTCAATGGAGCCTTGATTTTTGGTACTGCAACCGGCTTGTTGCTTGTTTCGGCGGTCTGTGCTATGCGATTAGCCTGCAGCAGTTCTATTACCAGTTCTGTTCGGAATATTTTCAAAGGCAGTGGCTTTTTGTCTTCCCTAATGTGTCTTCTATACAGCAGCCAGGCATTGTTGACACAAATGTCAAGTGATTGGGAAAACAAAGCCATATACCATCTCTTGGTTTTGAAGCTGGATCGGTACAATGCTATCAACATGTCGGCTAAGTCAACGCCACCCATGTGAGCATTATACTGCTTTACAATCTGCGGACAATCTACATCTACCCTCGCTTTAGTTTCTTTCGAGTATCGCTTGATTTTCTCTTTCGGGAATGAGTCCACAAAACTGCTCGCCAGGGTGACAACTTTATTGTCAAACCACTTGACAACTGCTATCTTGTTTTCGTGGCAGACCATCTGTTGGGAAGCACCTCTAACCTTCTTCGCAAGGACTTTATACTGAACAATTACACCTTGACAGCCTCTCAGTCTATTAGTTCTTATCGTACCTAAGCTGAAAATGCCGTGCTCATGGCGCAAATGTTGTATCAGCTCGAGAGACGTAAAAAAGTTGTCGAAGTAGACAGTTGCTGGTTTTCGTTGTATGGTTTTGCAAAGAGCAATGACAACTTTAACTCCAAGACCAAGACTATTCTCATAATCCGAGAAGGAGCGATATCTGAAAGTGTCATCACCAGCATATGGTATAAAATCATAGATAAGCCCTGATACTCCTGCTCGAACAAATATCTTGAACCCCCATTTCTTCGGCTTTTTTGGTAGGTACTGTCGTCTAGATCCGGCTCTCGTTCCCTTATATGGGACCATCATTTCGTCGATGCTATAGCGACCTTCTTCTTCCAGGAGTAGGCAATTTTTGCGGATTTTCTCGAGTACTGGTCGCACTTTGAAGTATCGGTCACCATCATCTTCATTGTTATCTACAAAGTGCAGATTTCTCCTGATCTTCTCATATTTTTTCAATGGCATCACATTTGCAATTTGGGGACATCTCAGTGACTTGCTCCAGTAGTCCCTGTAGGCGGGCAGCTTTATAACCCCCATCAAAAGAGTTATTGCAATGAAATCTTTAATGTCATCTTTCGTGACGTTTATACTCCTGGCTCCATCTTTCTAGACTGAATACAAGTTAGTATTCGTAGTGATCAGTTCCAATATATCATCCGAGAAAAACTTTTTAAAGTATTCAAGAGGAGATCTGAGATTTTCTCCATCAAGAGGAATCTGTTGTTGCAGCGATTCCTCTATCACAGCTGCATGACGAAACTTTCCAGTCTGGAATTTGAAATCCAACGGCTTTCTGACGTATTTCTTTGTTCGTTTTGCCAAAAACCTAGGAGCATTGTTGGCTTTTCTCTTTGAACGAATTGCAGCGGCCGGTGAGTTTGTCGTGGGAGACAATACAGATGATACGGAATTCAGCGTGAAAGGTAGTTGTTCATGGGGTTGACCAGAAGGAAACAGTGAAGCGATTATTGGTGTCAGTGGAATCGTTTCTTCGTCTGATAAAATTGAGTTGCAGTCAGATGGAGAACCATCAATGTCCAGATCGTTCAGAGAAGATGGGTAAGATCTTGGTTCAGAGGTACAGTACGTAACGTCGTCTTCGGACAGGCCGGGATTCGGGACTTGTTGAATGCGTACTTCATCTTCAGACGAGCTACTTTCGTCATCTGACGAAGCGTTTTCCGGAGGAACAAGTGCCATGATGGCACGAGTTCTTTGCCATTTTGTTTTTACCTGAAGCAAATAATTATTTGCTTCAGGTAAAAACAAAATAGGTAGCCCATATGCGAATAGGTAGCCCATATGCAAATGCAACCAAAGCCCATATCCAAATTTGGAATAGTAGTAAGGAAAGAGATTTATCTATGCTGTCAACGCGGGAATTTGTTATTTATAAGTATTAAATTTAATATCGGCTTGGTATTGCAGGGTTATAATAAATTTGCAAAATTAGTGCCAAACCTGTGCGCAAATTGCAGTAAAAATATTTGTTAGTAAGTGAGCAATGGTGTTAGACAGCGACATAAAAATATTAGGTACTTTCGTGCTAAACGGTCAATGTTGGTTGGGTACGACATGTCGAAACATGACTACTTCCCTAGTTAGTTGGCGACGTTGGTCACAGGCGACATATCAATAACCACCCCCACAACTTTGCCATTTATGGGTGAAATCAAATGATTATCGGACGTATCCGTAGCAAGACTATTTGTTAGTGAAATTCAAGTGCACTTTAGCGTAAAACCCAACGTTTTTACATTGAATACCAATTTATTTACCTTTGTTCCGCCCATGTTTTGAGAACTCGACGCCATCTTGGCAAAAAAGAAAAAGAAGGCATGCGCTTGCGTTTCATGCATCTTTTTTCGTGTTGCGTTTTGGTTTTGCTATGATATGAACAACAAAGAATCGAGTAAACAATAATAGGATCCGAGAGATATTTTTTTAAAGTGAATGTCGGTCAGGATTGTCATTGCGAATTAAAGGGTTAAAGGTGCAGTTAGTCCCAGAGATTCTTGAATCATTTCTTCTCTTCTAGAATCATCGATTTTTTCAAATATTCCTTTCAATATATTTTTTTGACCCCACAAAACAAGTATCTTCTGTACCAGGCGAAGAATCAGCTACGCCCGTCTTTCAAATACGTGTGGATTGACGAAACTACTGACAGGATACTGGTCAAGAAGGAAGACAATGGAAAAACTTCGGTAATTCGGTCAATACATGATATTGAAATGCTTCTAGCTAAGTAAATACCTATAAATATCCAATAAACGGAATTAATCTTAAAAATTCAACACGATAAACCTAGTAGAAAGTCCTAATAGTGTGGAAATATTTAATTGTACAAATGTCAATGCATTTCTCAAGTATATACCCATATCGAAAAACAAAAAACTACCGTTATTCTGTCTGCATGTGAATATTAGATCAATGATCCGAAACTTCACTACCTTACTTCAAACCATTGATAATTGTTCCCAATCTCTCGACTTTGTTGTTGTAACTGAGGCTGGCATACCAGAATCAATTTCAAACCTATTCTGTATTGATGGCTACACAATGCACACACAACTAAGAAGTAATCAAAAAGGTGGTGGAATAATTATCTACGTCAAAAACTGTCTTAAATTTACAATAAAACCCACCAAAACACATCACTTTGAAAGTCTATTAGGAACAATGAAAACTAGATTTAATGAAACTTTAGTTGTGTGTGCAGTGTACAGACCACCAGGAAAGAATAAAAACATGTTCATATCAGAACTGCATAAGTCTTTGTTAGACAACTCCACTGGGTCCCTGATAGTCCTCGGTGACATGAACATAGATCTAAAAACACAAACATCATATAGGAGCTCGTATCTTGACATGCTGTCGTCGTGTGGCCTCGTGTGTGGAGTCTCCGATTATACAAGAATTGAAACTCGGAATGGAACCGTCACAAAGTCCTGCCTTGATCACATTTTTATGAGACTCCCCACAATGGAGCCGCACGCGGCCGCTGTTAACTCAATACTGGCTGACCACCGCGTCACCGTCCTCGCTTGCACCGGCAGCGCGCGTAGCTCACATATACAGGATGCTCGACAAACAACCTTAGCTACTACCATTAACAATGATATCATGAAAAAGGAATTACTTTGTACTGATTGGAACAAAACTAGTGAGATGGATACGGCGGATCAAATTTATGCATTTATTAGAGATTCATTCAAAGAAGCAATGAGTAAAGCTACGTGTAAAAGAGAAATTAAAATTCGAAATCACAGTGCCGAGTTATGGATTAACAAAAACATCATAAACTTATGCAATAAAAGGGATGAAATATTTGGCCGGTGGTTAAAAGATACAAATAACTACACACTGAGGTTACAATACAATAAAATAAGAAATAAACTGAATAAGGTAATACAATACCATAGAAATAAATACTATAAAAATAAAATTATCGCTAACTATGGAAACCCGAAAAACCTATGGAAAATTATAAACAATATCTGCGGTAGAATAACTGAATCTATAGATAAGAATATACTAAAAATATTTGCACCATATAAACCTAGAGAAATTGCTGATAAGTTTGCTTATGAATTTGATAACTCTGTAAAGAGAATACTTCCGAACTGCCACATTAATCTCCTATCAAATTATCAGACGCCGCAAGCTGAAGTAAGTTTGCGCTACCAGCCTGCCACGCCACGTAAGATCTACGGACTTATTAAAAGCCTAAACAGCCACAAAGCTCCAGGCTTAGATGGTATAAGAGTCTGTGACATGCAAATAGCTAATGAACGAGTGTGTATAGCCATATCAAACTTAGTAAATACCAGTATTAAAACTGGCCTGTATCCAGACGAACTAAAACAGGGTTGTGTGAGACCAGTCTATAAAAAGGGCAAACATAATGACGTATGCAACTATCGCCCAATCACACTTCTTTCTTCAATTGACAAAATTTGCGAAAAATTCGTTTGCGAACAGTTACATAGATTCTTCCACTTAAACAATATAATAGACCCCAACCAACATGGATTCCAACCTCGTAAAAGTACAACCATTCTACTATCAAAATTTACAGACGATTTAAACGAACACTTAAATGATAAAAAACAAATACTTGCTCTCTTCATAGACTTTTCACGGGCCTTTGACACACTCGATCACGCTAAACTTATTCACAAACTGGATGCTTGTGGGATCAGAGGTCCTGTCAAGCAATGGTGCTTAAACTACCTCCAAGGACGAAAATATAATGTGAAAATCTGCAACGCGCTCAGTGATGACATCCCAACTAGCCAAGGCACAGCCCAAGGGTCAGTCCTAGGCCCACTGCACTTCCTCACGTACGTCAACGATATGAGCTACCCGATGAAGCACTGCACCACCTACCAGTTTGCAGATGACACCTGCCTAATCATAGCCGACAAAGATCCTAATGTCGCTAAAAATAAACTACAGGCAGACTTCGACAGACTGTCTAAATGGTGTCATGACGCGGGATTGGTCCTCAACGCCCAGAAGACGAAACTACTACACATCAAATCACCCTACTGTAGAGACATGACACAGGTTGACATTGTTGCTCATTCCCACGCCTGCATGCACAGAGGGTGTGACGATGGATATTGCGACTGCGGCCCAATAGAAATCGTAGACACTCATGTGTATCTGGGCCTGGTGATTGACAATAGGTTCAACTGGGGTCCACATGTTGAACGTGTTTGTAGTAAGCTGAGGTCACTCCTGGCATCTTTCTGGATCGTAAAGGACCGTTTACCATACCCAATCCGGCTAATGCTGTATAACGCACTAGGCGATTCTATAATTACGTATGGGCTATCTAGCTACGGCCGTACTTATACTACTTACCTGAATTCCATATTAAAGCTACTAACTAGGATCCTGAAATTAATTGTATCACCGAGAATGAAAAGCAAATATGAGAATGATGATGTCCAACTATATAAACACTGTGGAGTTCTTCCAATAACACACAAAGTTAATTATTGCCTGCTTAAAGAACAACTTTTCTGTAAAAAATATCGTTTAAAAATAAACCATCCTGTAATGACCAGACGCATGGCACAGAACAAACTGGTTACTGTGCGTGCAAATAATACCTACGGCGAGCGGACGAGCTCCTACATGATTCCGCGCTTGATTAACAACTTACCTACGCAAACCTTAAACTCGATCACACAGACAAACATTAAACACAAACTTAAATCTTATTTTCATTCAAAATTACAAGGGGTAAATACTACTTGAGAAATGCACACTCTATAGCCGAAAACTAGAATATATATAGCCAACAGTTTGTATTTGAATTATACCTACATATTTAGCATCTATGCGTACATAAACATAAATACTGTATAAGGAGTAGATAACACCACACACAAACCTCAGTGGTTTAAGTGGTGGTCAAGAATATTAAACTCTGTTTGTAATAAGATACCAGTAAATAAATAAATAAATAAAAAAAATTTTCTTTGTGTCTCTTCATATTTGCATATGTATCCTTAATCGCACTGGAAAGTTCTTTGAACTTCGTATTTTCATCAGTACTCTTTTTTTCTTTCTTTTTCTTGTCAATTCTCTGCAGACGTTTTTTGTATTTTTCAGACTTCTTTTTCAATCGCTTATTTTCTTGCTGTAATCGTAAATTTTTTCTGTACAATTTTGATCGGTCTTTTCTAACTTTTTTTCTTCCTGCACTATTTACAGGTGCTATAGGATTTTGATCTATATTATCCTGTACTACATTTTCTGGCAGGTGATCATCTGGTCGCATCATAGTGGGAGAACTTGGAGGAGTAACTTGGAGAACACGCTCTAAGTTTTTTCGGTTTCGTCTTAAATTTTGCTTCCTAAGTCTCCATATTACACGTGCGTTGTATTTTTCTTTTGGCGATAGCTCATTGACTAGTCTCTTTTTAGCATGATAGTTAGCCCGTTTTTTTATTTTGTATTGTTCATATTTTTCAGGGTCAAGTTTAAGTTTTTGTTTATACCGTCTCTGTCGTTCTGCCGCCGTAAGTGGCATGGTAACTGCAACAATTATATAAAAAAAACTTTGTCACTGATTTAAATACCATGATCATTTTAATTACTAATACAGAATCAGAGATATCTATCAAAACATGGGTGCGTCCCACGAGATATAACAACAGAATATATATTTTCATATTAATAACGTTCACAAGATATAATGAATGTTAGCTATTCATAACAACGAATGAATAATATCTCTCGGGGCAAACTGACTCGGATAGGTTAGGTTAGAAGCCTAGGGCGGGAGCAAAACTCCCGCTTCTTAGGTTTCCATGTTTGCTTGCATGCATGCAAACAAGCAGGCATTGTTATTAAAATAATTATAGGCGTTGATACTATACGAGCATTGATGTTTCATTTCATTTTCATTTCATTTTATTGCGATAAATTACAGTATTTGTTACAGATCTTAAGTAATATAATATAATGTGCTAATGTAATTTTACCAATGGCGGCATGGCAATTTAATAATCATAATTATCAATAGAATTAAATTAGATTAAGTAAATTAGATTAACATTAGAGAAAATTAGATAATAGTATTTTCCGCTTGGAAAAACAAAAAAATACATAATCATAAATAATTCTATAAAAACATTATTTTATTGGATTAGAATTGAATTGAATTGTTATTTTGAGTTAATATTTATGTCGCTAGTCAAAAGTATGAAAAATAATAAAATAAAAAGTCTAATCCGTAAAACAATAAATACCTACTTTTTAAGACAATAATTTGCCGTATTCATAAAACTCAGTCAACGTATAAGGACACATAAGCAGTAAGTACTGCTTCAAGGCCTTCAGAAACTGATCACCCGAGAGAAGCTTTATATTTGACGGTAGTTTATTATAAACGCAGACTGCCATATTACTAGTACTTCTACTATAGGACGTAGTTCTACAGTACCTAGTCTTAAGGTCATGCTTGAACCTTTCTCTTAGCCTATTACTATTGCGTTCAGAGCTGATGGGAAACTTTTCAGGATAACGCTTTATTAATTTGCAGAGCTCCATAATGTAGAGCGCTGTGACAGTGTGTATTTCCAATTTAAAAAATAGGCCGCGACAAGTTACTATATTTGATTTGACACCACTTAAAATACGAACGCATCTCTTTTGCAAGACAAACAACTTCTGTATATCAACGCTGCCACCCCACAATGCCAAGCCGTACAGAAGCCTAGAGTGGAAAAACGCATAGTAAGCCTGCAGCATGGCATGTGTTGTAGTAACTGTTGACAAGCATCTCAATGCATAGCAAAACCTACTTAGTTTTGTCTCAAGGGTATCTATGTGCTTTTTCCAATTCATGTACTCATCTGCGAAAATCCCCAGAAACTTGGCTTGGTCTACAAGGGCAACCGTAGTATTGTCCACAGTTAGATTTGGTTCCAGTCTAGGGGTATTATAATTTCGGAAATGAATCATTTTTGTTTTTCCTGCATTTGTTTTTAGTCCAATAGATTTTAACCACTTGACTATGGCATTGATAGTTTCATTTATCTCAGGAAACAGCTGTGTTGTATTATTTCTTTCAAATTTAAAGAATACTGAGACATCATCCGCAAACATAGTGATTTTCTTACTGACTATTTGGGGTAAATGATTAATATATAATATGAACAGCAGGGGACCCAGGACACTACCTTGAGGCACACCTTGCGTCATCTCAGTACTTAGGGATATTTTGTTTGAAAGTGTGTTTGTCCTGGAGTCAAACATAGGGAGCTTAACACTTTGTTGGCGGTTTGTCAGATAAGACTTTAACCAGTCTAGACAATTTCCTCTTATACCGTACCGATTTAGGATGCATAGCAACACGTGATGATCGACATAATCAAAAGCCTTTGATAAGTCCAGTAGAACAGTTACCACGTTTGACTTTATATTTAGAGAGTCCGCCACAAAATCCATCATATCGAAAACAGCATCAATAGTTGACTTACCCTTTTGAAAACCAAATTGGTTTTTGGACAGTATTTTGTATTTTAATAAAAAGTTTGTCAAACGGTTTGAATAAAATTTTTCGAAGATCTTTGAAAGACAGGGCAACAACGCAATGGGGCGATAATTCTGAACTTCCAGTCTACTATCACCTTTGTGCAGAGGAATGATATGAGCTTTTTTAAGCCTTTCTGGAAAAATACCTGTGGCTATTGATCGATTTATGAGATAGACCAGAGGATCGGCAACTACCTCTATAATTTCTTTAATAATAGTGATTGGTAAACCGTCAAAACCACACGACTTTTTATTATTAAAACTAGACACAAGTATTAGAATTTCATGTCTAGATATGGGATTGATAAACATGGTGTTGTTTTGAAAGCTGGGAAGTTCAATGCTATGTAGCTCGTTTTTATTTATATGAGTGCTACTTGTACTGAAATAAGCGTTAAATAAGTCTGGGGCCTCTAGCTCACTGATTATCGTTTTAACACCATCTGTGAGTCCCGAAAAACTTTCAATTTTTTTAGATTTTTCCCCTTTGATAGTTTTATTTACTATATTCCAGACAGTTTGAATTTTATTTTTTGAATTTAGAATAAGACATTCGTTGTCTTTTTTCTTTGCATACGATACCACCCTGTGCAAAAACGAACAGTATATTTTGTAGTGTTTCGAAAGTATGGATTTATAATTTTTTGAAACTATGGAATCTTGGTTTAAATTTTTAAGTTCAATAAAAAGTTCACGCTTTGTTTCACAGGATTTTATATCCATTGTACGATATTTGTTCTCAATATCAGTGTTTATGACCGTTATACGCTTCAATCGGTATATCCATTGATGTTATATCTAAATAATATATATAATAATGATGAAAGTAGATATTTTGAAATTATACGTATCGTTAATTTTAATCAATGAACATTATAATAAACAAGCTTATACACAGTGGGCGTATATATTATGGCGGTTATATGATAAGTTCTTATATCTCGTATTGCTCACCCACCAAAATATACGCAACGAAATCTTAGTACCGACACAAAACTATAACAGCATTTCACACAACTTGAGCTATTGATGCATTCTATTGAACACGCTATTCACTAACGAGTCACTAATGCGTTGGAGTAAAAAATAAATCATACAAATGTCTCTGGGGTCACAATACTGTCCTTTGGGTAACGATTTTCGTGACTCAAAGGAACGTGAGCCAATAGTCATATTATCGGTTAGATGCGGTTTTTGTTAAACATTATTTGAATTATGGTAAAATTATTGTGTGATAGGCAATTTAGACCTTAAAGTAAACAGAGAAATGATAAAATCACTTTAACAAAGGATAAACTTACCGAAATTCGCATGTGACCCAGCCGACACGCAATAAACACAGTCTCTTCTCGAGTCACGGACGAAATGACAGAGCCAATTCAAGTTAGCAGCAATGGTGGACGCGATCATACGATTAACAGATCGTGTTCCTATTGGACGAGGCGTCACTAGGTCTCACTCGCACTTAGCGGTATTCTGTATCTTGTGACTCAGCAGACATGTGTTTGTGAAGAAGCAAGGACAAACATCAAAATAACAATTTGCATAACTAAAAATGACAACAGTGCGAAATTCAAATTAGAGTGAAATGTTGAATGTACTTTTCTATTTTTAAAATGCAATAATATGTAACACGCCAAGGAAAAAATATTCAAAATATCAATGCATAGTACATTAGTATGCCTCGGGGACAGTACGGTTTACTATAGTGGGCAAATTTCGTCGCCTGGGTCACGATTTTTTTTGCTTGTTATAATATCATAAAAAAAAATACAATCAGGATCAAAACAATCATTATTTGTCTGATATTTTAAGCGTCCACTTAAAACTCGAAAACAAAAAAGGATTAATTTTTTAATTTTACCGAAGTGCACTGGACACGTTTTTGCATAAAATAGTTGATCCGCCCAAATAACATCAGTGTCCGAATTATTAAGAAATAATTCTAATACAAGTTCTTTGCCAGGTAGCCCCTGCATGTTTTGATGGGTAATATTTAAGTGGGGCTTACCCTTTGTCTGAATATTATTTAATATTGGGATATTATTAGACATTTTGACTTATTTAATTCGGGCAAGATATTACACATTTTTGATCTCCTATGCTTGCTTGATATATTTATTGGCTTATGTATGCTAGAGATTTCCTCTATTGTCTTAAACACTAATTTAAATTACTTGGAATGTCTTCCAATATCCCTTGTATGTGCTCAATAGAAGCAGTCAGGTTAGCCAAATTCTTGGCTGTAATACTAAAAAAATAAGATAGCGACACAGCTACCTGTCGTTTGTAAAAATCTGAAAGGTAGTAACTACCTTTGGTCAAATAAACATTATTACTATCATAATAGAGTCAATCAAATGAATCAAACTATTATTATATGAAATTGTATGTAATGTCATATTTAGCTTATATCTAAGATCATTTTCAGCTTGTGGCAATCTTTTACTATATGGGAGAGTGGTATAATATTGGGCATTTTACTCCACTGAACCTAAATCCTTTGATCTTCGCAGACTGCGGATCTTTTTGCTTCCGACACCTGTCAGTGTCGTCCGCTGATCCGCTGTTGCTTGCTCAAATGATTTAGCTCCAGTGAAGTAAAATAGCCAATATTATTTGGTTTCTAATTCTAACACCTCTTGATCACGTTACCTCAAAGAGACCCGCTATCGTTCGATCAGAGAATGGGTTGATTTCTAGGGATAGCTTTGTCCAGCATTAATAGGATGAAATAACCTATATTCTTCGATTCTGATTGTCTTTATGAATTCAACTGACACTTACGGCTTTGACGGTGTTAGCTTCACCATAAATCATTTGGCATTCGGTTTTCGTTCCCGTTATAAATAGTGAAGTTAAAACCTCGCACCCCATTCTAGTTAAAGAGAGATCGCTGACAACATATTAGTTTTAAAATGAAATTTGTCAAGCAGACAACTTCTCTCAATCTTGAAAACATTTATGTAGGTTCAAAAAAAAATACTCTTCGTCATGGTAAACTTATACCACCTACCATTCGTTGCATAGTTTGCGGACCATCTAATTGTGGAAAAACGAACTTAGTGATCGGCTTACTTTTACATCCTGATGGATTACATTTTCATAATATCTACGTGTATTCTAAAACTCTTTTTCAACCAAAATACGTATTTTTAGAAAAAGTGATGAATCTCGTTCCCAGGATGGGGTATTTTAAATATCACGACAACGAAGAAGTTTTAAGTCCTCGTGATGCCTCTCCAAATTCTGTGATAATATTCGATGATGTGGCATGTGACAATCAAAATAATATTCGTGATTATTTTGCTATGGGCAGACATAAAAATATAGACTGTTTTTACTTGAACCAAACATATAGTAAAGTTCCTAAACAATTGATTCGTGATAATGCCAATCTTATCATCTTGTTCAAGCAAGATGATGTAAATTTACGTCACGTGTATGATGAGCATGTTAATACTGATATGACTTGGTTACAATTTCGAGAAATGTGCTCTAAAGTTTGGAAGGATTCATTTTGTTTTTTAGTTATAAATAAAGATTGTCAAAAGAATGATGGTTGCTACCGAATGAAATTCGATACTTTTATTCGCGTTGATGATTGAATTAAATAAAGGAAGTTTATCAGTGACAGACAATTCACTTGAGTACTTTCCATCTTTGAGAGCAGTTGTTCAGTAAAAAAAATGAGTGACGAAAAATTAATAAAACAGCAAATAATTAAATCCGCTGAGGCCGTTAAAAAGAAGGTTCAAAGTTTGAAAAATAATAAACTAGATTTTGACATTGCATTAGAATCTATGTTCAAACCAGTAACCGACCCATTAAAGCAGATGGCCAAAACTCATATCACTGCAGGAGAAAATGAAGGAGTTTATGAGGAAAATGCGAGAGATGGGTACATATTACCGGATATGAATATTTCAAAGAAGAGAAAATTTTCAGAATCTAGTGAATTATCGGGTGATTCATTGGAAGAAAACTCAAAAAATAACACGAGCGAAACATTTTTCGAAACAAATTCTGATGCTGCTTCTACTCCTACTATGAAGTCTCTATCATCGTGGTCTTTATCGTCAGATGTTTTTAAAGATGTACCATACGGAATCAGGGTAGAAAAAGGAAAACCTATGATTGGATCAGAACCTGTTACCATAACCGATAGTGAATTGACAATAGCTGGACACTCGTTTAATAAAACAAGAGGTTTGGTTGAATTGCTCTACCAAAGAATGCCTGATATAAGCAGAGTTACTGAAGATGATAAACAAAAATATAAGACAATATTAATGATTACAAATGTACATAGACGTAAATACGACCGCAGTCAACGAGTTAATAGCAATGGGGGATTTAAATATATAAACATTATTAAACCTTTATTTCGTTCACCCTTAAAATCTAAATCCTTCAGCACACCAAAAGGGAAAGGCTTACCCTTATTTAAAGAAGTAGGTAAAAAAGTAGATTACATTTTTTGGAACGATCCGAATGATTTAGTTGAAACTTTGAAACTATTGATAGCTTCAAGGGATGCTGGTAATACGGGATTAGATGACGAAATATTATCTGTTATGAAAGAACTAAGAAAATACTGTGATATTAACTAATAAATACTTATGCAAACTTATTCTGTTTTATTCATACTCGTACCTTCGCATCATATACATGATGAACATCGATAAATTTGGACATCACGTTCATAAAAGATTACGTGTATCTGACCCCTTGGAATTGACTCCTTTATATAAAGCACTTTTTCAAAATGAGTCAGGTGATTACGATTTAAGACAAAGAAAGCTAAAAGGATTGAAATTAGCTGATCTACATACTTCTTATCAGGAAATCTCACATTAGTATCAACTATATATTTAATTTCTTCAGTTAACAATTGCCGAATTTTATCTCTATTTTTTTTCACAAAAAATTCCAATAATTTAATTTCATTAAGTATTCTATAGAATCTCCTAAAGTCTACCCAAATGTGATAAAATTCGGGTATTTCATGATTATACATTCTAAATAAAATATACTTATTAATAAATTTCAGTATAATAAATTCAAAATCGTAATGTGCTATATACTTATATTTATATAAAACATATATAATTAAAACATTTATTAAAAAAATATAATTAAAATAGCATTGATATATATATACAATTCTCTCCTTAAACTCTAATTAATATACTATTAATTCATTAATTGTCATACTTCAGATTTAACAGCTTATAAAATTTATCATAATCAGCGGGATAATTCTTAACGCACTGTAAAAGTTCAAAGTATATTTTAGCTTTGTGACCATATCAAATTATCCTATTTAAAAGTGAAATAGCTAAATTCCTTGAATTCAAAACATGCAAATCCAATCCCATAAGTATATCAAAATAAATATCCATTTTAAAAATTAAAACAAATACAAATTCTTAACTTCTAAAACAGTATTTTAATCAAATTCACGAATAAACCAAATATAGATACGTTTAGATTTCTATTTATACCAATTATAATAATTAAAATAATAACTATCATCAGAGAATTTAATTTTGAATTCAAAGATTTCGTGAAATACATATATAAAAATATATATTCCAATACAATATATTTCGAATCGAACTTAATTATTAGGTTTAGAAAATCTGTCATCATAATTTCATGTACAAACCTTTTAATGTAATTCAAAACAAATGAGAATACTCGCATGAACCCTTCAATAAATATATTTATGACTTCATTTACAATATAATAAAAAGCTTTAATAGTAAAATCCTGAACGGTTTCCAACCAAGCATACGTATGTTGTTCAGGTACATAGCATCGCAAATCCTCATACAGATCATTATCCAAAGAATCAACAGGCAGATCTCCATAGAGATAAGGACAAGATGGTTTATTCGTATCTTCGTACAAATCTTCACAATAATAACTAACATTTGATAAAAACCATCGTTTGTAACAATGGTTTATTGGAGCTATAAATTTTTAACTCTCTACTCCAAATCTAGCAAATGCATATTTGGTATTTAAATTAAAAGAACAAGAAACATGACGCAGCTTATATCTCTCACCAATTTCATCCATGTAATCAAACGTAATGAGACCAACTAAATTTTTAACGGGCACAAAAAGTGAAGTTAAAGAGTGAAAAGAAGTCTTAAACGGTGTTGAATTTAAAATCTTCACTAAAGGAACAGGGTAATTAAAACCTATGCAAACTTTATCATCGTTTCTTGAAACTTTAAAGAAGGAAGATGAATTCATAGAATCATATAATTCATTCATATATTGTAAGCTATAATCCAGAGCAGAAGGCACTAAAAATATTTATACACGTTTCTACCGTCAACTATAGTTCTTTCTTCTATAACTGAAGTCAGCATCGCAACTGACATATGTATATCGGTAAGGTTAACATTTGTATCATTTCCGATATTTACAAAAAATCTATTAGACATAAATTTTGAATGATAATTAACACGTTCATTAGTTACCGGTAACAGAAAATCGAACATATTTTTATTGAATCTAAACAAAGTTATAAATGAAGTACGATAATCTCTATCTCTTTTGGCGTTCAGGACTCTTCTATGACCCACACACAAAACTAGTGATTGTTGAAACCAACCGAACTGCAACATATGTTTTCCCGTCACATAACACGGTGGTTTGCTTATACACTTACGATCACTACCATATGGGTAAGACATGACATACGAGCATCCTATCACATTATCAGGCAAAGTTGTATTGAATTCCAGTTAACATATTAAAGTGAGATATACCACTCCCGAGAAGATATCTATTACTACTATCTACAACAGTCAGATCGTGATACTTAGATGACTGCAATTTCCAAAACAAATGTTCAGATCCATCGTGGTAGTTTAAAGGATACCAGTTTCTTCCACTACTGAATAATTCATTTTCGTAATTTCCATCATACCCTACCACCGGGATTATGAACATTAGGTTTAGGAGTAGTAACTTTATTACTGCCATTATTGAGAGGTTCTTCAAATGCAGCTATATACTTTATATACAAACCGAGTACACCAATTACAACTATCATAAACTTATTATTACCACCGCGTATAGAGAAATAGAGAAACAAAATAACTGATACCCACAAATAAAAATAAAAATCAAAGTCCTTATGAACAGCCAAATACACGGAAAATATCAATTCTAAGAAAATAGTGACATAACTAGGTTTCAATATAACTGTTATTAAATTTAGCGACAAAATAGTAGAGACATGAGTATTATTTTTAACTAATTCACAAAATTTTACCAATATACCTGTATCTACTTTTCTAGTATCCTGAATGAATTTCAATTTTTGAATAATGTAGTCAGTAGGATGCTTGGTCGAAAAATATTCAGCAAAAGTTAAACACACCCAAATCGCAAAAAGTAACAAGGCGATAGGATTAACGAAAATTCTAACAATAACATTACTAACTGATTCAGACACAGCCATTATGAAAATTTAATTTTTTTTTATGAGAGCATTATAAAATAAAACAAAATTTTAATTTAATATATCTATTTATCGAATGTTTAAGTGAAATTTCAGGCTATTTGGTATATTTGATTATCACTACAAACTAGGTAATGATGGGTCGTTTATTATAATAGCATTTTCTTCAAAATAATACATAGAATGGAACGCTTCTTTATCATTTACTAGTCCATGTATAGATGAATATACATCAGAATGGTCACCAGTCAATTTATAACGTTCATTCAAAGCTTCATCTAAGTACATGTTCTTCATAGAATTAGAAAACTGAAACATCAAGTCACAAAGAGATACTCTATACTGCTCCACATGATCAAAATTTACTAAATCGGTTCTACCTAATTTAACTATCAACTTAAACGGATCAGGTATATACAAAAATTTACCGCCCACATTCAATAGAAATTTAGAACAAAAATATGAGTGTTTATATCGCAAAAATTTTGATTCCAAATTAAATAACTTAGCACATTCATCATTTCTATGTATATTTTTAACAACCCCTATTAACAAACTATCATCTCCACTAAAGAGACCCAATTTTAATTTTCTAGTATCAAACAAAGAAGCTATAACTCCCATTAAAACCACAGTATTACCTATTTAAGTACTAGCGTTTCCTGATTTTCTTTGGTACGGAATATAAAACTTCATCTGATTTATTCATTCATATAGAATAGTATTTTCGTGAGCAAATCTCCAAATCCTTAAATATTCCTCACGTAAACCAAATAACCTATACAATTCTAATTCAAATTCCAATAATAATTTACCCTGAGATTTGTCATACTTAGATATATCTATTTCTAACTTATCATCAGTATTCAAAATATCAGCGTCCAATTCTAAGTTAAACTTATCTTGAAATTCAACCGGAGAACAATCAGAAAACAATTTAAATTTATCAGGTAATACACTTATCAATCTCTTCTTAAATTCTCTAAAAATGGGACAAAACATAACATTTATAGTCTTCGCGTGTGCGGCTATAGTTTGCAAAGAAGAATATTCGTGAATAGCAGATACATCTAATTTAGGCTTTGGCAAACGCTTTATCATCAAAGAATACCTATTAACGTCTTCAAGTGTTATGACTTTATCTGGATCAACGTTTGGATCTATATTTGAGGGTTGAGAAGGTAACCAAGAATTAATAAGATAATTATTCAGAACTATTTTGTTATCCATATATGATTCAAAAACATCTCTCATATTACTAGCCACAAATGTTTTAAAAAAAATATTTATCATTATATTCACCATATGAGATTCGTTAACTTCTTCACTAATATGATGTACACCCAAATTTCTCTTTAATACAGCTAACAACATTTCAGTAAATCCTGGATCTCTACGTGATGGACAATGCGTCTGCAAAACCGGTTTTACAAAATCATATTTTCTATCAAGGAAAACTTTGTTACTCATGACATATCTCATACTCAAAGGTGGCAATTCTAAATCACAATTATTCATAATTACACTCTCAAAATAATAATCCGAAGAATTATAACTTTTTATAGCGTCATCATAAAAATTTTGTAAAGCTGTACAATCTGTTAATCTATACTGAAATGCAAAAACACTTTCTGGAATCCATTTGTTTAATGGATCTTCTATATATTCGAATACTCCCAAATCTATATCTTCAGTATTATTAGATAAAAACTTTTGAATATTTTTAGTTCTATAATGAGTGTTATAATAATTATTATCTTTACATATGAATTGTTTAGTAGAATTTTCACCGTATTCGAATTTATTTTTAACGCTATATACATTCTTCAGAATAAAATTTCGAGGAGAATAACCTATATCATTACTAAATTTAACCAATGTATTATTTATATACTTATTTGTATCTAACAAACCGTCTATATCAGCTCCTATTTTCTTTAAAGGTTCGTAATTCATTTTAAATTTCATCTTATATAAGTCCTGATCACAGTTATCAAATTGTATATACAAAATATCTACTATATTTCTAAATTTTTCACAAATATTCATTCTTAATGCATGTTGACAACATTTCATACATATTTCCAATATTAATCATATTCTATCAATTAATTTCACAACATAACTATCTCCAAACTTTTCTATAGTGTTCATCGAAATACGGTTATCATTATAATATTTGTCTACAAAAAAAAATTTTAGAAAACCTTCTGCATGTTTAGATTCATTTATGACTTCCAAAATTCCATCAAATTTTTTATTCTTTTCAATAATTTCATATTCGTAATCTAGTTTATCTAATGTAATATCTAAATCATTTGACAAAACTTTATAATTATTTGCATTTTTGAAAGCCGCCGAATTTATACGTTTTATCAAGTCATCATTATCGCGTCTAGAAAAGTGTCTAAAACTTTCTGTATGTCTAGTTAAAGCGACCAATTGATGGCTTTTACTCTTATAGATTTCTTCGTTATCGAGATGCGATAATCTTACCAACAAATTTTTTTTTTTGTCTGACCCTGATATTCATGAATAGTGAAAGTGTTTCTATCATTACAATTCGGTAGCTTACTAATTAATTCTTGTTTTTCTTCTTGTTTGAATGTTAAAATAACCGTATCATCGTCAATATGATTATTGACCTATAATGTATTAGTCAAATAACTATTCATATTCATATTCATATATTTATTGTGTCATTGTGGTACATTTTAACAAAATTTTATCCAACAATGAACCCTGTAAGGGCACTACAATGTCTTAATATCTAGCTTACAACTAACATTTGTGATGGTTAAATATTATTTTCTTATTATATTTTATTATTTACTATACTTATTACATTATTATATTATATTATATATATTATATATTATTATTATTATTATTAGTAGTGAGGTTATGTTCCTTCTCTTCCACAATTCTTGAGGTTGGTTGTTCTGTGACACCATTTCTTAACCGTTCGTGCTCCGCACTCACTGGAAATGGTGTCATCACAGAACAACCAACCTCAAGAATTGTGGAAGAGAAGGAACATAACCTCAAGAGGTTATCCTGCTTATTCTTGATTGTCACCTCAAGTTATAGCTAACTGAAGACTTTATATCCCTTAGGCTCTTATTGGTTATTATTCTTATTGGCCCTATTTTCAAAGGTTTTCGTAGATAAATAGTAACTACGTTATTGCGTCAGCATCACTTTTGATAAGATGACCATCCTGTATACATCTTTAGTGCATAAAAATGAAATTTGTGAAACAGCCTACTTCACTAAGCCTTGAAAACATTTATGTGGAAACCGATGAATCATCAATTCGTCATGGAAAGCTTTTACCCGATACAATTCGCTGTATAGTTTGCGGACCATCGAATTGTGGAAAAACAAATTTGGTGATTGGATTGCTCTTACATCCTAATGGCCTAAGTTTTCAAAATGTATACGTATATTCTAAAACATTGTATCAACCAAAGTACATATTTTTAGAAAACGTAATGAAACTGGTTCCTGGAGTAAGTTATTTTAAATACCGCGATAACGAAGAAGTGTTGCAATCTAACTATGCCTCACAGAACTCTATCATAATATTTGACGATGTTGCATGCGACAACCAAAATAACATTCGTGATTACTTTGCAATGGGCAGACACAAAAACATTGATTGTTTTTACCTGAACCAAACTTATAGTAAAATTCCTAAGCAATTGATTCGCGACAATGCAAATCTTATCATAATTTTTAAGCAAGATGATGTTAATCTACGTCATGTTTATAATGAACATGTGAATACTGATATGTCATGGATTCAATTTCGCGAAATGTGTTCAGAAGTTTGGAAAGATGTATTTAGCTATTTGGTGATAAATAAAGACTGTCAAAAAAATAATGGTTGCTACAGAAAGAAATTCGATACTTTCATTTATTTTAATGATTGAATAAACTTCATAAATGTAAGTCCTTACAACCTTGTTTCTCATTTTACTACAGTATTCTTTAGTGAGAAGTTGTGAATCAAATTATAAAAATGAACGAAGAAAGATTGCTTAAGCAGCAAATAATTAAGTCTGCAAAAGCTGTTAAAAAAAAAGTTCAAAATATAAAAAACCGCAAACAAGATATAGATATGGTGTTAGATAGTGTGTTTAAACCAGTTACAGACCCACTTAAGCAATTGACCAAAACCAACGTTAATGGTGAAAAAGAGGATGAATCTTATCAAGAACCACCTACACATGAATATTTATTAAAAAATTCAGTAATACCAACGAAAAACAGAAAGTTTTCTGATGTTAGTGCATCATCATCAAGAAATACCTATGAACAACAAAAGCTTAAATTGGATGATGATTGTGATGATGGTGATGATGATGATGATGATGCGACTATCAGCGATTCTACAAATGATTCGTTTTTTGATACAAATTCTGGTGTAGTTTCTACTCCAATTACGAAGCCTCATTCTAAAAATGTTCCCTACGGGGTAAGAATAGTAAAAGGGCAGCACATGGTTGGATTGACATCCCTTTCTTCAACTAACAACACATACAAAATTGGTGGTCATTCATTTGATAAAACGAAAGGGTTAACAGAGTTGCTTTACAAACAAAAACCAGATTTGAGCGTTGTTACTGAAGATGATAAAAAGAATTATAAATCTATACTTCTTACCACAAATGCACATCGACGTAAATACGATTGCAATCAACCAATCAATAGTAACAGAGGTTTTAAATATTTACATATTATAAAACCTTTATTAAATGTGAACAAAACATCAAGTTCTGAAGGGGTTTCTAAAGGAAAAGGTTTACCAGTATTTAAGAAACTTGTTCCCAAAGCAGATTATGTTTATTGGGATGATCCGAATGAATTAGTGGAACGTTTAAAATTGTTAATTGCTTCTAGAGATGCTGGCAACACAGGGTTGGATAATGAGATAATTTCTATTATAGAGGAGTTGAAAGAATGTGGTGTAATCGGATGAATAAATAGTTGTGTAATAAATAGAAACGTTTATTTGTATTTTAGCCTTGTAACTTAAATTACAAAATGAATATTGACAAATTTGGCCACCATGTGCATAAAAGAATGCGAATGGATATAACAGATATAATATCAATAGACAAACTGCTTATCCGAAATGAGAATGGTGACTTTGACTTAAAACAATGTCGATTAAAGGGATTAAAATCACCTGAGGGTTTAGATGAGGCTGTTACCATGGAGTATATAATTGAAAATAACAAATTGTATTGTAGGCAACAAGATTTCATGGGTGAAATAAATAATATAAAGACTGAACTACAACTGATAAAGACTCAGTTACGTAGTATGCCTACAAGAGTAGAAGTGGGTAAACTTATAAGAGATCACATAATAGCGCTGGGAGATAGTTCTCATGCAAAATGAGTAAGCAACGCGTTGTTGATGAAATACATAAAACCGCAAGAAAAAACTTTCTACGCCGTGTAGTGATTCTAAAAGGGATTGATGATTTGTGGCAAGCTGATTTAATTGACATTAAAAGTTATTACAAAGTTAACAAAGGTTTCAAATATATATTAGTTGTAATTGATGGTTTTTCTAAATATGCATGGGTAGCCTCGTTAAAAACAAAAAATAAAAATGAAGTCAGTGTTGCTTTTAAAAATATTTTACAAAAAGGGCGTGTGCCTGTTAACCTACAAACAGATTTGGGAACTGAATTTTATAATGATGTTTTTCATAATCTTATGAAAACTTATAAAATTAATCACTATTCAACATACTCAACTAAAAAAGCATCTATAGCAGAAAGATTGATAAGAACATTAAAAGGAAAGCTGTTTAAATACTTCAGTTTGGTTGGCAACTATAAGTGGGTTGGTAAACCATTGTGTGAGTTAGTAGCTACATATAACAATACAGTGCACCGAACAACAAAGCACAAGCCATGCGACGTAAATATGAAAAATGAATCGACAATTGCAAACTACATAAAAAAACATCAAAACCCGATGCCTGCAAAAAAGCCTAGGTTTTGTGTAGGTGACATTGTTCGTATCAGCAAATATAAGAAAAATTTTCAAAAGGGTTATACACCAAATTGGTCGACAGAATTATTTAACGTGTTAAAAGTAAATACTTCTGTACCAACTACTTACTACATACAAGACCAACATAGAGCTCCAATAAAAGGTTGTTTCTACGAATGGGAACTCCAAAAGACAAAATGTCCTGACACATTTTTAGTAGAAAAGGTTTTAAAAAAGAGGGGAAATAAATTTTATGTTAAATGGTTAGGGCTTAGTCAAAAAGAGAATAGTTGGATTGATAAAAAAGATATTATAAAAAAATGAATGCTTTATTATAACATTTCATTTTAATTATTCATCATTACCATCCTAGTAATGAAAGGGAAAGGACTTCTGAATTCTCTGATAAACCGTTTACCATTTGAGTTACATTTACCTGGTTATAACTACTGTGGGCCAGGTACACATTTACGAAAACGATTGAAGAGAGGAGACAAAGGTATTAATCCTTTAGATAACGCGTGTATGCAACACGATATAGCTTATGATAACTATTCGAATCTGGAAGACCGACATAAAGCAGACATTATTCTAAAAGACATGGCTAAGAAACGCTCACGATCAAAAGATGCTAGCACTGGTGAAAAGTTATCATCCTGGTTGGTGAATAAGGTTATGAAAGTAAAATTGAAATCTGGTGGTGGTACTAAAACTTTCAGATCTTCGCTAGCTAAACTAAAGTCACATATGAAAAAATTAAAACCCAAGAATAATAATGATGCGATTCGTTTCGCTCATATAGCAGCAAAAAAAATATTTCAGAAAAAGAACAATAATAATATCAGAGTGCCTAGAATTATTCCCATTCCTAAAACAGGAGGAATCCTCCCACTTATACCTATATTTGCGGGATTGTCAGCATTGGGTTCTCTAGCCGGAGGTGCTGCAGGTATAGCCAAAGCAGTAAACGATTACAAGTCTGCCAAAAAAAATCTCGCCGAATCGGAGCGCCACAATAAAATGATGGAATCTATCGCTTTAGGACGGGGTTTGTATATCAAACCATATAAAAATGGAAATGGATTATGTGTGCATTCTTCAAAAAACTAATAACAAGGTTACCCAGACGCGCGCTTAGTAATATCGATTTATTAAATTATACTCACGATATTCCATACTTTCGAGGAGTTTATATGAGAGACACTTTGCCTAGTAAGTCAAATGGTATTGAGTGCGCAATCTTAAATTTAGATACTTCGCAAAATCCAGGAACGCACTGGGTAGCCTACTGTAAAATAAATAATTATTGCGAGTACTTTGACAGTTATGGAGATCTAAAACCACCTAAAGAATTAATTATGTATTTGACCAAATCAACAAATATTTATTATAATTACATAAATTACCAAAAAAATAACTCACACAATTGTGGCCACTTGTGTATTAAGTTTCTCAAACGCTTTTGGCATCAATACTTAAATTGATGCTTTTTGTGCATAGTAGCTCATTATAACGATGTCGTTCACACTATCAGTTACTGGGTGTGAATCAGCCCTAACAACAAATTATTCGCCTGCTTTGCAACTAAACGGTGAATATGAATGCGGTCTCGTCTTATTTTCTACCTTCAACTCTATACCTAATGTAGATAAAAATAATAATATGTTTTATTATGGCGACGATCATGTTATTGAAATACCTGAAGGTTCATACGAGTTGGCAGATATCAACGACTTTTTAAAATCTAAGTTAGTTTGTTGTACTTTTAACTTGATTTGTAATAATAACACATTGACTACAAAGATTATGTGTTCAAAAGATATTCATTTTGAGAAACCTCGTTCGCTGGCAAAGATACTGGGGTTTAAAAATAAACTACTGAAGGCCAATATATTGCATGAGTCCTCCTTTCCAGTAAGCATTCTACCTACTACCATCGTTCGCATCGAATGTGATATCATAAGTGGATCATATATTAATGGAAAACCCGCTCACATTATTTATGAATTCGCGCCTGGTGTACCCTGCCGCGCTAACGATATTAGCAGTAAGTACGTTGGAAATGAAACCGAGAAAATGGCGTTCAAAGTTTTAATCACATTTTTACTTGTCTTGAGTTGAATACTGAGCGATATAAGTTTTTGATATTTTTTACGTGTAGCATATCTGACGTACTTTAAATCAATATAACTATTTATCTTAAATTTAGTTTGCTTATATTTTAAAATGACACAAAAGCTTTTATCCTAAGCAAGAGTTCAATATTTTCAAGCATGATCGCTTAGCATATCCGCAGCAAGTCTTGTGTTACTGTCAATATGCTAAGTAGTGTAATAATTAAAGCATATTTACTGTCAATATGGTAAAAAGTCTACATAACTTTTAAAGCATGGGTTGGGTACAATTGAAACAACTTCTTGTTTTAAGGGTATATTGAAAACTTTCATTCTAAGAACTAAAATTATGCATAGATTAATACATTGGTATTACAAATGGCACGAAATTGAGATCATCAGGTTACTTTTATACTTAAAATTATCACTTGCAAATAAAAACTTTTGTTTTATTATTCTAAATTTTCAACCTCATCGGTAACATCCAGATTGAGCCAAAAGCTCCTTCGGTTGTGTGGCATTAAATCTAATAGCTTGGTCAGTATGCCATCTTTAATATGCGCCAGTATTCCTCTGTTAGAACATTTTTGAGTGAATTCGGGAAAACTCCGTGACTTTAAGTACTTATTTTGCAAAAAATCTAACCCAAGCATGTTGTCGCTTTCTCTAGGGGATTTCTTGCAACGTAGCATGAACTCGCCCCTTTTTGCCTGTATAACCATGATATCTTTAAGGTAGAGTCTTGGTTGTGTTTTGCGCATTTTATGCTGGGAAGAGAGATCACTGAAATTGTAAAAATCAGCGACTCCCATTGTTTTTACAAAGGTATTTCGTGAGTTTGCTTGCTGGACTGCATCAACAAAGTCAGCAAAATCATATACTTTTTTCTTTCTTTGCAAGGCCTGCTCTACTTGATGGTGAAAGCTATCTGCAGACATATATGTGTGGCCAGGCTCGAAATATTTTACAGTTATGGTGTCAGCTTTGATTTCGTCGCTGTTGATAATATACACCAAATAAGACAAGAGCGCCCAATTTTTATTTTGTGAGGAGCAATTGTCCATCCAGAGTACAATATTCTCGACATCTCGTTTTCTTAATAAAAATGCATTGAATGTGGAGATGATGTCTTCTTGTTTTCTCCCGGTAGTGACTTCAGTCCATACGGCTGCAAAAGGAATGTTGTTGTTTTTAGCACAGCCTAAAGGTACAAAGCTTTCGTTAAAAGCTATAATGCGTGGGCAAAATATTGCGCGTTTGAACTGGTCCATACGAGGCAGCATCACCACCTTTTGTAAATCTACTGAGTAGTAGATTGTATGAGTGGTCTTGTTAGCTTTAGATTTTTCGACGTCATTTTGGTATGCTTCACGTGATTCTCTATATCTCGTTTGATGTATTTCAAAATTTCTGCAGATGTCACAATCCTCATTTTGTGATTCATGTGTTTTTAAGTGAAATCGAAAATGTTCGCATATCTCGCACTCCTCGTTGCCTAAATGTGCAAAAGAAATATTCATGTCATGTCGAACAATTTTTCTATACACTTCAAAAGAAACACTTTGTTCTGGGTGTTTAGCACAAAAGTGTTGATGCATTGTGGTGATTGTGATATCGCTTGGTAAATAAAGCCTTTTGGGGGCATGCTCCCTTCTGTAATGCGAATTCACTGGACCATAGGACATGATATGTTGTTTTACCAATTCTTTGTCATATTTTTGCTCTCTTGTGTAACTTCCTTTCTGATAATTTTGTGCATTGATAGGTCTTTTTAATGCTAAAAGAAGCCTTGTGTCATTTTTTGGATTGTAACCCAAAGTTGCTAAAAAGAATGTTTTGCAAACTTCAATCTTATTTCTATTATGATAAAAATGATAGATGTTCGTTACATCGCGTTTCGGTGTTTCAATGTTAGTGGTTTTTCTGCAGGCAACTTGTTTAGTTTCAACTAGACTTTTTATAAAACAACCTTTTAATGACCAAGACAAAGCTACATATTCTGCATTTATTTCTTTCCGACGTTCGTTATCAATGTATTTGGTACATTTTTTTTTGCAATTTTCTTTGCATGGATCTTTAAGTGTTAGTTTGTCAATTTCCATTCTTTTTTTTTTCTCTTTCCTTTCTTCTAATGTCTCTTCACATTTCCTTCTTTTTCTCGGGTTTCCCTTTTTTGTTAGTTCGTTATTTTCTTCTTCTGGTACTTTCTCTTGTGTGACCTTGCCAATTTCCATTCTTGTTTTTTTCTCTTTTATTTCTTCTAATGTCTCCTCACATTTCCTTCTTTTCCCTGAGTTTCCCTGTTTTGTAGGTCCTTTTTTTTCTGCTTCTGATGCATACTCTTGTGATTTCTCTTTCTCTTCTTCTAATGCCTCATCAATTTTTCTTGGGATTCTTTGTTTTGTTAGTCCCTTGTTTTCTTTCGGTTTCTGCTTTTTAGCAAATTTCTTTTGTTTTTCAATTTTTGTATATTTTAGTGTCGAAGTAAAGATAATATGTTTTTTGCAGTCATTATAAGTATCATCCATTTCAAAATGAGTATAGCAAAGAAAACATAGACACTTTCCGCAAGTACTAAATATTTCTTTATCACAATTTTCATATTGGCAACGAGAATTGTGACTGTCTTCGGTCTGACTTTCGGGTAGTGCATTATTTCCTGTTGAATATGCTTTGTGGTTTTTGCAGTTGTCAAAAGCTATGAGCTGATCAAAATGTTCTGAACACAGCAGGCAGAGACATTTGACGCAGCAGCTGATTGCCATATTCTTGCAACCTTCAAATTCACAATGTTGGAAAACGTCACAGTTCACATTCTCATCCTCTGTTATTGGCCAATTTGTTTGTTTGCGGTGTCGACTCTGTAAGTCTTCTTCTGGTAAGTAGTCTTTATCTCGGCTGTCGTCGGATACTTCATATGCATAATCTTGCTTGTTTTCTTCAGGCTCAACTGAAGGAAGCAGTATTTCATTGCAGATTAAATTTTCTGCTGGAACAGAAATGCAGTTATTCATGCCGTTATCGTATCCGTTCATATCATTTATTAATCCGACATGGTTATATTTATCATCTATTTGACATGTTACTAGTTTTCCATCGTCTGTTTGTGACAGCATATTATGCATAGCGTCTTCGTCGCATACTGCATTTAGATCGTCTTGCAAGTTTATTTCAGATTCAACAGCAATCTCAACTTCAGTTAAAAGATGTTTTTCAGTAGGGTAAACCCTTTCTACTTGATTAGAAGTGTTATTATTTGAGCCATCATCATATCCCATGTTAATTAGTTCAACATGTTCATATATAACTTCTAGTTGACGTGTTACTCGTTTTCTATCATCTTTTTGTGGCAGTCTATATAAAGGATCGGTATTTACTTTGCGTGTAGCATATTCTTTGAACCAGGTTTCTAAGTTTGGAAAGTTATACATTTGTGCAAATCTATAATTATCGGAATATTCATTACGATAATCCGAAATGGCCATGTTTTCATTGAAGTCACAGTAGCGGGTAAATATAGTGTCGATATCCGTAATTTTCCTTTTTTGTGCTGTTTTTTTCGCCTTGTCAATAATTTTGTCTTTTCTGGTGCCCATTATCTGGAATAAAAAATATATTGTCATGCAATTTAATCACTAAGGGCATACACATTCGCAAGCAAAGTTATAAATTATCATAGCAATAAACACATACACACACAAAACAAAAACTAAAACGAAATATAACGATTAAACATGCCTTTTCCATAAAGACTAAAGATGCACACTCGGGTAACGTACATACCTACTCAATAATATTAGTTGTAATTTCAATATAATAAACTTATACTTAATTAAGATTTCGTTCGTTTAGAGCGTTCACAGAATCCGTTACATACAAACATACAAGTAAAGCTAATAAAAGCGTGTTAAAAAATAACATTCTAATCGCTTCACCCGTTTACGCTCCTCGTGCTGAGAGACAGACACATAGACACAGAGACACACACTCATAACACCCCTTTTGCCTTCGTTGGGCCCCCCGCCGTTAAATAGCGCGGAAAGGGACCTATCGCACCGAACTGACCATCAAATCATTTGGTCCGTGAGTCAAAAACACTTTTAGGTATTTCTTTCACTTTTACACAGCAAACTTATAATAATATTTGACAATGCATACAACATGATAATTTATAAAGACGCGGGGAAAAATCATATCACTTACGTATACTTTGGCGCCAAAATACGAAGCACGGCGAGAGCTGCACACGCTTCAACACAACCTTCTCCTGAACCACTGCTCGCCGCACTAATATTTGGCGAAAGCGCTTTATGCCTTGCGTAGGCGCCTACACCCCCCGCTACCCCGCGGGCACCGCAACGCAACCCCAGAAACACCCAGTACTGTGATTATGCTAAGCTCTCAATGCTTTAGAATTTTTAAATTGCTTGGTACAAATGCAGTAGGTCTAGTTACTGCTAATATGCTAAGTAATCAATTATTTCATGAAATTGTTTTGCTTATTTTATTCACAGTATGCTTAGTTACTGTTGATATAATAAGTTAATCAAGGTAAATGTGAATGAGCTTTACTTGTTATTACTGCAGTATGTGTTGTTACTGTTCATGTGCTAAGCGTCACTAAAACCTGATTAAAGGAAAGCATTATTTTTTTACAGTAACTATACTTACTGTGGTTATGCTAAGTATCTTTATCAAAGTTTATGACTTACTGCTGATATGCTTACCAAAATATAAGAATCTAGCTAAATATTAAACGCGGGATCAATTTTATATGATAGAGCTCACTACGCTGATTCCGAATCTGTATGTAACTCATTTTTTTTAAAAACCCGACTTACTGTGAATATCGTTAGCGCGGCAGTACCAGCCGGGTACAAGATTATAGAAATTCCCAAAAACATTATTTATTTTCCTGTAAACCAGAACATTGTAAGTGAAATCAATATACGACTTTTAGATGCAAATAACAAGTTGATAAATCTGAGAGAGGAAGAAATACATTTATATTTGCACTTGAGGTCGAAATGATAGATTTTACAAATAAAATTATACTACCCAAAAGTAAAGACGTCAGTTTAGCACTTGCCGCGCATAAGCGATCATCTATTAAAAAGAAAAAGCTTACTAAGGAAAATAAAGAATTCCTAAAATACATAAAACTTATAAAAAAATGAATATTTTAAATATCGCAGGCTCTCTTACCTTCGATAATAGTATTGAAAGCTATCAAATTCATTCTTATAAGCCTTACGTTAATAGTTGTAATAAAAATGATGAAATTCGCATACCTATTAATCAACAAGACTTATATGTTCTACCATCAGCAAGCACATTATACATAGAAGGTTCAGTTACGGCTTACCACCCAATTGGCGATAAAAAAGAAAAAGTTGATAGTATCGAGTTTGTGAATAACTCGCTACTTTTTCTTTTTCAAGAAATTAGATATGAGCTGAACGGAGTAGAAATTGATAAAATTAAAAATGCTGGTATCACCACGACTATGAAATCTTTTCTCTCTATGAATGAAAATGAATCAAAAATGTCTAGGTTGTGGGGGTGGGACAAGGATGGAATAAAACATATTACAGGTAATTTTTCTGCATGTATACCCCTGAACAAAATTCTCGGCTTTGCTGAAGATTATAACAGAATAATAATGAACTGTAAACACGAATTGATACTTTTACGTAGTAACACGAATCTAAATGCGATAAAATTAGACACTAATGAAGTTTTAGATGACCTTACGATCAACAAAATTGTTTGGAGAGTACCACATGTAAAAGTATCTGATCGTGAGAGAATAAACTTGTTGAGATATTTAGAAAAAGATAAAGCAATTAGCTTAGCATTTAGAAATTGGGATCTTTATGAATACCCCCTTTTGCCGAGAAGTACGAAACATACTTGGTCGATCAAAACATCCTCGCAAACGGAAAAACCAAGATTTATAATTATAGGCCTGCAAACTGATCGAAAAAACAAAGCAACTAAAGATATGTCGCAATTTGACCACTGCCATTTACGCGATGTAAAAGTATTTTTAAATTCAACATACTTTCCATACGAAAGTCTGAATGTTAAGTTTGCGGAAGATAAGTACTTATTAATATATGAACAGTACGCTAGATTTCAACAGTCTTACTATGGACGTCGTTGTGAACCTTTGTTGGGTTTAAAAGAGTTTAAAGAAAAAGCTCCGTTATTTGTGATAGATTGCTGTCGGCAAAACGAAAACTTGAAAACAGGCCCTGTTGATGTACGACTTGAAATAGAGTGTGATTTGGAAATAGCTGATCAAACATCAGCATACTGTCTCATTTTGAACGACTGTATTATAGAATATAAACCATTATCCAACATAGTAAAAAAAATATCATGAGTGAAGAGTACGTATTTGTGGACTTGCAAGGTTTCTGCAACTATCAGAATAGGTTTATAGTTAAAGAGTTTGCAATTGCTACCTCAGAATTCACCCAAGTCTATTTAGTAAAACCACCCTTCCCGTTTTCAAAATTAAACGTAGAGGAAAAAAAGCAAGTTAGGTGGTTGGAAAGGAAAAGAGGGATTTTTTGGGGAGAAGGATTCATAGATTATAGAGAGTTTAAAAGAATTGTAAAACCTATTTTGGAGGACAAACATGTTATTGTAAAAGGCCGTGAGAAAGTTAAATGGGTAAATGAGATGTCACCACATTGTTGTAAAATTATTGATATTGGAGACAAGGGCAGCCCAAATCTTGCGAATTTATGTGAAAAATATGGTAAGAATAAAAAAATTAACTGTTTTGATCATAAAAAATTTTGTGCATTAAAAAATGTGTTATGTATTAAGGAGTGGTACTGTGATAATAACACGATGTTTTTTTCTTTGTAAATTTCCATAAGATATTAGTTCCGTAGCGCAATAAAATATGTAATAATAGAAAAACACATTTTTTATTTTATCATATAAGGTACCTACCTACCTACCTGTAGGGGAAACTCAATAAACGAAATGAGAATTTCAAACTTTTATTAGGCAAATACCTACTCCAATACAAGCATCATGATGTCTTTGGTGTATTTAAGTATTCAAAAATTACAACATAAGTAGTTAAATGAAGCATTACAAGTATAGAATATAATTAAAACATGATAAACAAAACACAAAATAAATATTACAGTGCAACATTTTCGCATACCTTTTTCGAAATTATTCGGATAATGTTCTCAACCATGTCCATAACCTCATCTATAATATCACGGCACACGTATTGAGCACTTAACACAACACTTTGATTATTTTCTTCACTAAGGTCGAACACTGCGATCTTCACCAAATGATGTCCTTTTCCACTGATTTTGTTGTACACGTAGGAAGAATTGCGAGTTTTCCGATTTTCGCTTGAGCTTCGTTTTGTTGCTGCAGTATTCCTCATTCTCTTCGGAGGCGGAGGACGAGTGTCTTCTACTTCTATGTCGCTTTCGAATATATTCTGCGCCAAGTCGAAAGGGATATGTATAAGGTCGGGGCTCAAAATCTGTAACAAAGAAGATAGTGCTAAGTACCAAAATAAAATAAAATAGATTAAAATTTATGTTCAAGTAGAAACAATGTAGGTATCAACTTACCGATTGTGACTGCGACATATTGATACTGCGAATGAAGCGAGGTGTTTGGAACGGTGCGTAGCTCATAATGTATGCAAGCAAAGCAATGAATGCACCAGCCTACCTACCTACCTACCTAGTTATAACATGTAAGTATTTTTGCTGACGTCTACACCGCGCGCCTGCTCCCACCCCGGGCCCGGCCAGACTTGTATTCGACTTGTTTCGACATGTGCATGCGTTGGGTGCACTGCATGGATCAAACGAATACGGTGTAGGTAGGTAAATCCTGTCTAGAAAAATAAAATACTTTGCTATATTGCGGGAAACTATGGAACTAATTTCTTGGGTATACTAGGTATACTAAGTGTTGCTATGCTAACGCCCCCACACCAAGCAAGGCTTTACATCATTTCTATTGTAATACTATTGCATTAGCAGACTTCACATTCTGCTTGTGGGTTCGAATCCCGCTGCGAGTTTTTGTGTACTTTGATTTATAGAAATGAGTTTAGGTCTTAATTTTTGAGGCTTTGTATTAATTTGGAATTAAATTAAATATTGTAGGGCAGAGTATATTGATAATGAAATAAAACGAACAAAGTTTAATATTAAATTCGCAAACCGTCATTTATTAAGCATATTATCTTGTACATTGTTACATAAAGTACATACAGTTGTACCTAGTTACATCTTATACATAATATTACAATCTTAGTTTACTTAGGTAGATATAAAACAATAGCCTATAACACTAGGTATGCCCCCGCGTCAGCTTTAGGTGCCTACAAATAAAACGAGTTTAGGTTATCATATCATTTTTGTATGGTAATGGTATACATATACGCATATGAAATGGGTACTTATCTGAGGCATAGTGTAAAAAACCTCAAGCATTCTGTTTTGGTACTTACATCACCTAATTACTATATGATAAAACCTTTATACAGTAAGTCTTTCTCTAAATGCCAAGTATTGATGTATGTCCCCAAGCCCTCGTAGTTACTTTATCTTTTGAGATTAAGCGTTTGTCGTCGTTGTTTGACAATGCTATTTTATTCACCGTTGTTGTGAAGACGTTGTGTTTGATTGATTTGAAAAGTGTATTTTTTTTTTGCACTATAGTGCCTGTTAACAGGGTGTCTCTATAACTGGAAACATCAAATTCGCGAACAACACAAGCTCTGATTCCTTTTGCTCTTTTGATGGTTTTTTCAGTGGTTTTGACGCAATAAAGCTTTGAGCGAAGGCCAACAAACTCTTCTATATTTTTTCCCCCCATTTCATCTTTAAACAAACCGGGTACTTTTTTGTTTATAAGAGGCAAGTTATGAATATTTGCGACGGGGAGATTACTGGTGTCAAAGTATTTTAAGAATTGTTTTTTAAGGTCATTGTAAAAGTTTGCAGTTTCAATGTGATAAATGAAGCTGTCAGTGTCTGTGTAACACATTCTTAAGCGGTTTTCGTAGAAGGGCTCAAACACTGAATAATGAAAATCATACATATGGCTTTTTGACAGTTCTAAAACCGTGAATCCAATATAGGTAGGTTTATTCAGAGTAATGCGGGCTGGTTTTAACTGTATTGCCACCAAATTTTCATCAAAAATGGTACAGCTGTGGAATCTTGAACTAGCTATGAATTTATCTGCAGAATTTCTTTTTTTTGTTTTGTTTTGAGTATCACACCAAGTATTAACAAGTTGTACCTGTACTCTTTTTTCTTCGTTTTCAAGAGTTTTGCCGAATATGCTGTTATTAAGAAGTTTGAAAAAATCTTGTTCAAATGTAGATTCGGCTTTTTTTCGCAGCGATGTATTCAAATCAATGTACTGTTTAAGGTATGCACTTTGTTTGAAAATAATTGCACGATGAATTTTTTTCAAAATCAATCCATGTTTTATGCATGTTTTAAGATGTATATAGTGGATAACGTAATGATATTTGTCATATAAATTAGGCACAAGCTTTGAGGTTTTTCCGCCTGGTGGTATACATTTTTCTGGGCAAAAGGGAAGATCATTATGTTTGTCATGTAAATGTCTTGGATAAGTCATGTCAACCTCTAAAATATATCCGTGTGCAGCATTGTCAGAGATATTTACGATATCCAAGTTTTGAATTTCATTCTGATTTAAAAATCTGAAATCTGACTGCGGTAAACTTTGGCACATACTGTAACCATATAGGTTGTTACAATCAATGTAAACAACATGTGAATTTGGTTTTGACTCATCAAAGTCAGGTATAAGGGGGTTATTAGCTTTAGCTTGCCTATGCGAGCACAAACATACGCCACCCCTTATGCCGCTTTGAATCATTCTTATTATTTCAAAGTCGTGGATTAGCTCGAGTTCTATACCGGTTTTCAAAAGCATTGCATCGAACGATAAGCTTGGTGTGGTGACGTAAAACGCCGGATCCAAATAATAGTGATTTTGACAAGTTTTCCTAAAACTTTCGAATATATCAGTTAAGAGCAAAACATCAGTTTTCAGATATAAATCCGTGTACTGACCCAAATTTTTTATATTAAATTCAGCCCAAACTGATTTTGCGTGTTCATAATCTTCGTCAGAAATGCACTCATCAGTAAGTGAACTATAAAAGTGGTGTTTAGCAGGAAGATTTTTTTCTCGGTATTGGTCCCATCCGCGCATATACTCATAAGGATATATTCCTTTACGAGTTAGTAACAAAAATTTGTTCTCATCGGGAAAGTAACTTTTTAAGTGGGCGAAATTTTCTTTTTTCAGTGTTTTCGCGAGTTTATCCAAACTAGCGTTCAAAAACTTGTATGAATCCACAAAACGAAGTTGAAAAATATCTCCATTATCCACTGGTATGAATTTTGTGAAGCAGATGTAATTTTCTTTGGTTTTCGGAATAATTTTTATAGCTCCTGGTGCTTTGCCTAAATCCTTTATAAATAAATGGCAATCATAACCTGATAAGTTATGGAAAAATACTGGTAAGAATTTAGGTGACTTATACTGCAAATTGCAATATGCGTGTGATGCTCCGCGAAATTTGCCTGAAATATGGGAATGGTCTCTCACTTTATCTGAAAATAGTAAATGCCCGCATATGTGACAATGAGTTGCATTATCGAATTTTATCTTATCATCATCATTAAATGTCATTGGAGTGATATTTTTTAACTGTGCATGTAAATCTTTTACATCCTTGTAAATTGATTGCACAAACTTTTGAACACAGTCAGGACCGCGATAAGACACCATGCGATTGCGGCTCGGGTCTTCACAACATACAATGTTATAAGGTGCGGCGGGGCTATTCCGTCAAAAAAAGTTAAGACAAAAGTTTGCACCTTGTCATTCTCTTCAATCACAAACTTACGGGAGTTTTAACAAATTCTTATTATTAAGTCTTTATCTGCAATTGTTTGCACCATACTCTCATTGCATTAAACGCTTGTTTAAATTATCAAAAATGACAATTTGTCAAAAAAACTGGAAATTGACGGAATTGCCCCCCATGGGGCTATTCCGTCAACTGACTATTGCTCCGACATCTAGTGGGGTGTGATGCTAAAATTAAAAACAAGACAATATCAAGACCTAAGGCATGCAAATTTACACTTAAAAACCACGTAGGATGGTATGATTAAGGAAAAAAACACTTTATATATTAAAAAAAATATTGGAGGGGCTATTCCGTCAAGACCCCACCTTTTCCCATTTATGCTAGTGATGGGATACATTGTAGTCGATTAACAGAAAAAACACTTTATTTATTTTGTACTTGGCCCATAATGATATTTTTTTTGTAAGCCTGTATGTTTTGCGACGATAATGATGAAATATTAATAAATTTTACACGTACATTTTATTTTATTTAAAGTCTTCTCTTCAAGAGAACAGAGTACTTACATACTTATGTAATGAAATGAAAGAATGAAATATGAATGAAATATGTTTATTGTATTTCTTACAAACTAATTATTTATTTAAAACACAACCGTCGTCGTCTGTCCAAAGCGCACGGCCCGCGTTGTTCGACCTACCCACATCAAGAGAAATTTCAAATCCTATGAAAAAATAGAAAAAAAAGAGTTTGGTCCTTTGGGGTCGTTGGGTATTTTGTTCTGGTTTTTCATAGGTTTTGAACTTCTTCTCAATTTGGGTAGGTTAGTAATCTTCCTGACCTCCTCATTCAGGACTATAATTACATTTACATTATAGCTCGAATACTTCAACTTTACAAGGGAAAATGTAATTATTGCCCTGAATGAGGGGGTCAGGAAGATAAGTAACTATGTCTGCAGTATCTATAATAGAACAATCACCCTCAACAGCCCGAAAGATGTGTTTTTGTTTGTCTTTCGACTTAAAACCTAAAACTACCAGTTGTTCGTTATACAGTTCATCAATTTGGCAAACATACTTATAAGTTTTTTTTCCTTTAGATGAACTAAATTTTCCTAAGATGAATTTTCCTTTTTCTGGATAAGAAATAAGCTCTTGAGAAGAAATTGACTCTTGTTTGGAAGAACCAGCTTTCGGCGCATTTGAAATGAGTGGAATTCTTTCTTTGGACGGTTGCTTTTTTTTTTCTGTGATGGTTTTAACATCGTCATTAACATCGTCACACACATCCATCTGCTCGTCTGCATCCAGCTGATTTTGTAAAATGCTTTCGAAAAAACTATTTACATCTTCAGAATCGCTCGAGTCCCGTGATTGATAGGATCCTGTGCTATCACTATCGACGTCTATTTTGTGTTTTTGCTTTATTTTTTGGAGGGTTTTCTTCGGCTGTTTTTTTTTTTTAACTGTCTTTTGTCTCTTTTTTTGTGTCTTTTCTTGTTTCTTTTGTTCCATTGCCATTTTTCTTTTTAATTTATTTTGTATAATTATGTCTTTTTCTTCTTTTTCTTTTTTCATTTGTTCCATGACATGTTTGTACGTCAATACTTCAGCTTTGTTATTACTATTAGTAACACGCTTTTTTCGGTTAACATTAGGATCATTTCTTGCTATTTTCTTTAGCAGAAGTGTTTCGAATGAAACGTGGTCGTCAGGAGCTGTTTCCGGAATCGCAATCGTTCTTGTGTCTAAAATTGTTATTGTACTCGTAGACAGTTTGCTTGTATCCATTCTTTTGGGTATGTTCAGTTTAAATGCACTCGGTGTTTTTACGACAACACCTTGAGAGGTATTCCGTAATTTTTTTTCATTATTTTGATGAAGTAGATCCTGTTTAATTTTGTTAGATTTCTGGTTTATTTTTCCTTTATAAGTTTTCAATGTCTGTGTTTTTTCTTTATTTACCACCATGAAATCTTTTGTTTGTTCCGATTTAACGTTCTTTGTTTCTTTTATAATTGGCAAATATTGAAATTCTTCACTTTTTTCTTGTTTCTGCTTTAGTTGCATTTTTGGTGATACTTTGCTGGTTACTTCCACACCACTGCTTACTTCTTCACTTAATTCCCGTATTTCCATCATTTCTTCGTCCATCTTCAATGTCTGTGTTTTTTCTTTATTTACCACCATGAAATCTTTTATTTCTTCCGATTTAACGTTCTTTGTTTCTTTTATATTTGGCAAATATTGAAATTCTTCACTTTTTTCTTGTTTCTGCTTTAGTTGCATTTTTGGTGATACTTTGCTGGTTACTTCCACACCACTGCTTACTTCTTCACTTAATTCCCGTATTTCCATCATTTCTTCGTCCATCTTCAATGTCTGTGTTTTTTCTTTATTTACCACCATGAAATCTTTTATTTCTTCCGATTTAACGTTCTTTGTTTCTTTTATATTTGGCAAATATTGAAATTCTTCACTTTTTTCTTGTTTCTGCTTTAGTTGCATTTTTGGTGCTACTTTGCTGGTTACTTTCACACTACTGCTTACTTTTTCACTTAATTCCCGTATTTCCATCATTTCTTCGTCCATCTTCAATGTCTGTGTTTTTTCTTTATTAACCAGCATGAAATTTTTTACTTCTTCCGATTTAACGTTCTTTGTTTTTTTTATATTTGGCAAATATTGAAATTCTTCACTTTTTTGTTGTTTTTGCTTTAGTTGCATTTTTGGTGCTCTTTTGCTGGTTACTTTCAAACTACTGCGTACTTCTTCACTTAAGTCCTGTACTTCCAGCATTTCTTCGTCCATCTTTTGTCCTTGACTTGTTTGAAAGATGTTCTTCGAATAGCTTTCTTCAATAATGTAATTATTATTGATCTCAGTAAGTAGATGATCATTGATCTTTTTTATAGCCAAGCTTAACAAACTTGGAACTGTATTTTCTATAGCTTCACAATCAGTTTTGACACTGTCCCCTGGTGCCATTTGGACCAGCTCCGCTTGCTGTCTTTTGAATTCTACCCATTTTTTCCACAACAAGCTATCGTATTCTTCTTTTGGAATAGCTTCTCGATTTATTGGATATGCTCCGGCTTTCCTGAACCCATTTTGTAAAATGGTGGCGTCCATGTCATTCCATATTTTTGTTAACATTTTCGCGAATTCGCTTTTTTGTAGTTTTGCTCCGACATGAAGCCTCTGCCATTTGATGATTTCATCTTCCCAGTTGTCCTTCAGGGGCTTCATTGTGCTACAATCCAGCGGTTGCAAAATATGAGATGAGTGTGGTGGGAGTTTGAGAACTGTGATGTCTTGTGATGCTGCATATTCTATGACATTCAAATCCACGTGAGTAGAGTGACCATCTAATATGACAAGGACAGGTCTTTCATCCCCTAATGCAGGCACAAACGTTTTTCTCATGTATTGTTCGAAGATCGATGTCTCCATCCAACCTTTCTTACTTACCGCATAAGCGGTTTCTACGTTTTGGTCTGGATACAGCCACTCCGACCAAAGATACATGCCTTGAAAAATAATCAGCGGTGGTACTTTATCACCACAGGCATTGCTTGCTAGAAGGACTGTTGTATTATTCCGCCCAGGTCCACTTGTAGTTCTGGTCGACCGAAACCCTTTCTTCCCCATGACTTTTCCTTTAACTGGATCATTACAGATAGACGTTTCGTCAAGGTTATAGATTCGATGTGGTTTATCCTTTATATTTAAGTCCTCTACTACTTTCTCGAGCAAATCTATGTACCCATGCACTATAAATGGATCGACAGCCTTTCGCCGTTTCATCTCAACGTTTTGGGGTTTCTTGATCGACATGCCATTTCGTTTTTGGAATCCTAAAAACCAGTCCTTACCTGGAACGTCATTTTTGAAAGGAGTTTCAATTTTGTTTATTCGAACATATTCTGCAATTAAAATCCTCGCTTCTTTTCTTGTTAGTGGGAAACCATGTTTTTCCATAATATGAAGGTTTTCGGCCATTTTTTTCTCAGTCGCTGCCGAAAACACTGTTGGTCGGCCAGCGGTATTGTTTTGGTATTGTCTGTCTAACAGGAGTCTTGTGTTTATGGTAGTCCTGGGCACCCCATGGACTGTAGCTGCTACAGAACAGGTCATAAGACCATTTCTAACGTCTTCTACAGCTTGCTCCAGCACAGAATCAGAGTAGGTTTTTTGTTTTTTCCTTATATAATGTCGGACCATCTAGAACGAGACATAAATAAGTAAGTTAGAACATCATTTGAAACTTTATTTGTGCTATTAAGACCTATTTAAAGTGAGATTCAAAAACAAACGGAGGGATTATTTGATTCACAGATTAACAAAAAAATACAAATAAGTATTATGAAACGATTAGGGTTGTTCGACTATGGAACCTTGTTCTTCTACAGCGTTATCCTGATATTACGAATTTCTCAAGTCTCCGGAAGGTTAAAAAGTTTCCTGAGGATCCTGTAACAATACCAGTAGGGCTCTTTCAACGTCAATTCTTTCGAATCAGGCTCCACCATAAGACCCTGGAGCTCATCTGGGATCAAAGTATTTGTCAAGACGAATTCAACGAGCCCAAACTCGATGGGGTTGTGACGTTTGGTAACAGAGTTCCTATGGCCACCTTCCGGCTCCATCATCAGACCCTGGACTTCATCTAGAATCAAAGTACTTGTCAAGACGAACCCAACGAACCCAAACTCGATGGGGTTGCGACGTTTGGTAACAGAGTTCCTATGGCCACTTTCCGGCTCCATCATCAGACCCTGGACATCATCTAGGATTAAAGTTCTTTTCAAGACGAACCCAACGAGCCCAAACTCGATGGGGTTGCGACGTTTGGTAACAGAGTTCCTATGGCCACCTTCCGGCTCCATCATCAGACCCTGGACTTCATCTAGGATCAAAGTACTTGTCAAGACGAACCCAACGAGCCCAAACTCGATGGGGTTGCGGCGTTTGGTAACAGAGTTCCCATGACCACCTTCCGGCTTCATCATCTGACCCTGGACCTCATCTGGGATCAAATTACTCGTCAAGACGAATCAAACGAGCCCAAACTCGACGGGGTTGTGATGTTTGGTAACAGAGTTCTCTTGGGTACCTTCCGTCTCCATCATCAGATCAGCTCCATGTAAAAAAAATATGGCATTGTCGTCCAGCTTACAAACGAATGCAAATTTTCAGCTCGATCGGAAATCGGACGTGGACAAAAGAGCGTTCGAAGATTCCGTTACATACATACATAAATAGATACATACAAGTGAAGCGTCGAAGACACATTCGTAATGTCGACACTACTTGTCGACCTATGGGCATCACTGTTTTTTTGCAACTCCATAGAAAAACAAAGGGGCAATTACGTCGGCAAATTTTGGCGCCAAATACATTTCTCACCAGTTAGATGGGGCTATTACGTCAGGTTGTATAACACGGTGAAATCTAAGCGTAGGTATAAACAAATAAGCTGAAATGAAACTCCGGCTTTTAATTTCATAGCTCACCTTGATAGATCTCCGAAAAAACCACTTTATTCACTTGAAAACTTATTCAACTTGCGGAACGTATTTTTTTGCGTGTTCAAAAAAGATGGCTGCTGTCAAAATGGGTCTGTCGATCAAACAGGTTGAGCGTTAGTGGCTCCATCTGTGATTTATTGAAGAAAGAAGCGTTTTATCTACCTAAACATAGGTGTCACTAGTCATAAATGCTCACAGAACGAGGGTAATAGCCAGCTGACGGAATTACCCCGCTGACGGAATAGCCCCGCCGCACCTTACGCGAATGCGGCTGGTATATGACGATGAGTGGTTGTAGTTGCACCGCTTGTCTGTTGGGTCGGTTCAAGCAATGTCTCGAAATCAGCATAAATAACATAAGGAACGTTTTGTTTTCGTGCATAGTTTTTAAATTTTATGACCGACCCCTTTTCAGGTAGAACTGTTGCAACACCAGTGCAAAGGTGTTTTCCCAGCTCTTCGTCTGTAGGAAAGAATACTAAGCAAGTATCGCAAAAAAACAGTTTGCTATGATGACGTGTTATCTGACTCCGAACGAGTCGAGACAGGTCTTTAATTAAACAGAAATGATATTCGTTACCTCTGTCGATCAATAACAAATGTATTGTTTTTTTATTGTCATGGGTGTCAGACTTGTACAAAGGTCCTGTAACAGTTCTTGAGTTTTCTAATCCATAAACAATGAAACTGATATTCGGGTTATTCTCTTCAAATGTTTTAATATCTGAAAAGGTTACAGGAAATTGCATACCAGCAGTATTAAAGATTGTATTGTAATGTGGATAAGATGAAACTCTATCAGCATGATTTTTTACAGGGTAAAGAGCTGCTGTAACACACCACATAAAACAGCACTGGTCTTTGTTACGTATGTTCAAACATGCTTTTTTATTCTGAATAAATTTCGGTAGCCTTATGTAATTTGACGCGCGCAACGGTCGATATTTATTTATGTTGATTTCAAGATGAGACATTCCCACATATGTCCATCCACTGTCCTGTCCCTGAAACTCTTGATTTTTTTTTTCTAAGTTAGAGCAAGTATCTTTCAAGTATTCATCAAAGTCATAGTTATAGCACAGCACCATGTTTTTGGTACAAAAAGACTTGATGTCTTGTGCATCGTTTTTGAATGATAAAAACGTACCAAATATCTCAAAGTTTACCTTAACACAGGTGTGTTTCTTTATTGAATCATCTAAAAGCGACTTTATTATGCTCTTTTTGGAATTGAAAAATGCGATTAACGATACCTGATGATCATCGTGTGCTGTTAGGCGATAAGTGACAATGCGAGAGCGAAAAGCTGATGCAACTATATCCACACCATCGCTATGCGCGACGTTTTCTATGTTCTGTTTATGTGCAGTGCTACGTAAATGACCTACCCATGCTCGATTCTCAACTGATGTAGAACATGACACACAAAACGGCATTTTGAATCTAGGTAATGAAAGTAGCAAAAAAGAATGCGAATCGAGAAGGTACCTACCTACCTACCTATTAATTGCTGCTTTTGAATAACAACTATTTAACTAACGATTAGCGAAAAGAGTAGAATACTTAGAGCATATTAGTTTTATTTACTTACAAAACACATGAACAGATATTGTAGAATTTAAGTGGTAAAACGAATACCAATTGAACTTAAAAAATACAAAAATAGTTGATACTTCAGATCACTCTCAAACAAATTAGTAAAAGTAAGTAGATTGCCTCGATTTAACATAATCTGTATCTATTTAAAATATAAAAAAATAGACAGAGACAACAGAGCTGATCTTATCACTTGTCTGTAAAATACATACTTTCGCCGTCCTTGAACAGCTGGTAAGCATTTAAAAGAAACCGTTGTATGTCGTCCCAAGCCTGTGAATTATCAGCGCACTGAAGTTTTAGTGCTGCTAGAGCCTTTTTGTAACGATCTTCTGGCTTGGTCGCTAACACGTCCCTGATGTGATACACTTTTAGATCTATATAAAATTCACCGTCTGCTGGAATCGCTCTCCTGTTGCGTCCACCAGCCACCTTCGACGTGAAGCTGGACGCGACGTCGGTTTTGCGTGTCTGTGTTTCGGTCGCCTGCTCTTCACCGCGCAGGATAGCGAATAGGTCGGGCTTCTGCTTCTTTGCGCTGAAAACCGAAATAAAAGGAATTAATATGAAATATTGTACCATGGCATGTGTTACTGTTTCGTGGGAACGAGAATCAGCAACGTCTCAAACATACAAACATCCAAGACCTAGAGATTTTTTTCTTCCTCCCCAGCCGGGATTCGAACCCGAGACCTCTCGGTTGGTAAGCACAGCATAGAGCACAATACCAGAAAGTTGTTTCAGATTTTACGGTGCGATCTATAAAAATATTTCGATTTGAATGTAATCTAGCGCCATCTATCTAACTAATGTAGAATTAGCTAGTTCTTATCATAACAATTCCAAAAGCTGTGTACTCAATGATCAAGCATAGATTGCGTTAGTCGAGAAGTTATTAATAAAAATGGATAGATGTCGCTGGCATGTTAATGAGGTAACGTTATAACATAACATTACATTTACATACATGCACGTACATTGCTTCTGGCTCCGCACTAGGATACCCTGTGTCGTGGGAACCAGAAACAGCGACGTCACAAACATGTAAATATCCAAGACCTAACGATTTTTTTTTATTCCTCCACAGCCGGGATTCGAACCCGGGACCTCTCGCTTATCTTTAGACAAAAGGTATTTGTATGAATCAAAGTATGACAAATCACTGGTATTGAACCCCTATCTTCTGACTGAAGAAAAACAGGACTCTACATATAGGTACCTACAAAAAATAGCATGATATTAAAACAGTTAAAAAAAGTTTACCTGTTTGCAGCGGAGTGGCCAGACCCACTAGATGTGGATGTGCTCGCCTTCCGTTTGATCTGCTCGGGAACGGTTGCTGGGGTGATTTTTGGCTGCTTTTTCTTTCGTCCTGCCGCTGATGGTGGTGGTGCTGGAGGTGATGGGGTAGACACGATCACCTCTGTGTCATACTCGCACTCGGAGTCAGACCTGAAAACCACAAAGAAAACGTCAATTGAAACGAAAAAAAAAGCTAAAAGTTTTAGAATTCGATAAAAATAGAATATTACTTACATACATTTTTATTTATTTCCTTTGGTGATAGCTGCTGGTAATAGAGGTTGCACCTGGATGTTTCTTGAACAATGTTGATCGAAATTGTAACTTTGAGAGTTTTTTCCTCGGTATTTAACCAAAATAAAACGCTTGGTCAACAAAAAAGGAATCATTCTTTAAGAGCTTAATTGAGAGTACCAGTAAGTAAAAAAAATGCTTTAAAACATATGGCTTAGGTGTAAAATTTATAAAACTTCACGAAATTACTAATCACGGTGATAACTAAAGCGAGTGAGTATGTATGTTAAAAGGACTAAACGCGCTCATCCAGTTATAGGATTTTGTTCCTACAACTTACTTCATTAAGTAATTGCAAAAGGTGAGAATCGCTTTTTCAATTAATTTTATTTACCTGCATTTCACATAAATCATCATTGTAGAAAAACAAAAGTTTCGTATTCCAATATTGCAAGCCGTGTGAGCGTGAGAACGGTGCTGAGCAAGCGTTATGACGGTAAAACTAGAACAGTAACATTCCTTCATACCGAGTAGTATAGATATGGTAATTGCATATGTATTAATTTACACCTGTGTTTGTTGGTTGTTTTAAAAATAAATCTGGTGGGTATTTATGGCAAGTTTATATTCAAATTTTATGTAGATTTTATTACACAACGTGAAACATATCGCTTTTTGTCGTTGTTGTTGTATGCCACTAATAAATAAATACTATACTATGTATGTATTTCATATTAATAATAGATTGATGTGTACCTGCTAATCATAAGAACTACTTATGCCGTCAGGGTATTGTAAGAAGTAGTCCGTATACTCGTTACTGTAATCTACGCATTGAACTTTACTGCGCCACTTCTTACAACCAGTGTTGTGAAAGTATCGATGTCGAAAAACAAGTTTGTTGCCACGAACGGAACAGGTAGCTTGGGAATTTCGAGTGTTGATGGTTATGGAATTTCATCGGCTTAGACATCTAGGTTTCCTTACTATGCTCTTCTTTACTGTTAGTGAGTGCTATTATTGATAAAATTTTGAAAAGTATATGTAACTAAGAGAATTCATATAGGTCAGTATATACATATATAAAATTATTGTGTACAATAAAGTTTGGTCTAATAATTTATCCAATGGATCAGAATAAATAATTGGTTGAAAGGCAGGCAGTCTGCTCTGGAAACAACACTTGTATTAATAGGTACTGTAAATCTTTATTAATGTTCATTTTATTATCAGAATTTGGTTGATTAAACAACATAAATAATTTATCACATCACGCATTTAATATAAGAAGTATGGATAGAAACTTTATCGATCACTATGTATGGTTTTATCGACATTATCAAAAGCGTGTTTTGATATACATCCCTTATCCTTCGCCATTCATTGTTCACATTAAATCACTCGTGCGGTCGTGTCGCGCCGCGCCTCTTTGAGTACATACAAAATATAATTTTAGTGATTTTGTGCTATGTGTATCAATGTACAGTACCATCATCAAACTGCACATCATCAAGAAATATTATGTAAGTAATCCTTTACTCTAGGTTACCCTAATTAACCATAGTGACTAACCCTAGCGGAATCCAACCATACCTCCCACTCAAATCCCGATTGAAATAACTCGTTTCTAAAATTGTCTTGAATGATTACTTAATTAATTTATTAACCTTTCAGGTACATACTTACTCTCCAGACAACTGCTGGATGAAAAAAGGCATCGAGTTTCATCAATGAAATGATGGTGAATATGATTTTATTGCTTATTTGTCGCGCCCCTGGCATTTGATTAGTGTTTTTATTTTATCTTCATTTTATTGATACAATATAACAGATAATACGAAGATGAAACTTTTGGATTTGGTATTTTAAATCGTATTTTAAAATCAGTAAACTCAACATAGTACTCTCAGATACTATTACCAAGCATTTCTAATTAAAAACTTGTGTTTATTTCAATTAGGAATACAAAGACATGTTTATTTTTGGTTTTTGTAATAAAATTTTCTTTTTTTTTAGGTGAAAGTCTAACGTGGATCAAGCTGTGAAGATGCAAGCTTTTAGTTAAGAATTTTTTTTTTGTAACATTTAAGTTTGTTGAAATTGTGATTGTGAGATTATTAAAAAAAATGACTCCCACTCCCAAGGTAAAGGTAAAGGTTAAAAGGTTTTACAGTTAAAAGGTATTAAAGGTCTGTTTTGTTTCCTGAGAGGTAAATTGCGGTAACTGGTAAGTATTAGTGGATAGGGATCGATTTTAGGGGCTTCAGCTAGCTATAACTTGAGGTGCAAGAATACTTACGTAGGGTATCTATGCAAATCAAATTATAGTTTACTGAAATGAATATCATAACCACCGATTCATGCGAGATACTTACCCACGGATCGGACCGTGAATATGTGGTTTGATATGAGTCGATAGGGTAGGGCGTTCAGTTAGCTATAATTTGAGGTGCGAGAGTACTTACGTAGGGTATCTATGCAAATCAAACTATAGTTTACTGAAATGAATATCATAACCACCGATTCATGCGAGATACTTACCCACGGATCGGACCGTGAATATGTGGTTTGATATGAGTCGATAGGGTAGGGCGTTCAGTTAGCTATAATTTGAGGTGTGAGAGTACTTACGTAGGGTATCTATGCAAATCAAACTATAGTTTACTGAAATGAATATCATAACCACCGATTCATGCGAGATACTTACCCACGGATCGGACCGTGAATATGTGGTTTGATATGAGTCGATAGGGTAGGGCGTTCAGTTAGCTATAATTTGAGGTGCAAGAGTACTTACGTAGGGTATCTATGCAAATCAAACTATAGTTTACTGAAATGAATATCATAACCACCGATTCATGCGAGATACTTACCCACGGATCGGACCGTGAATATGTGGTTTGATATGAGTCGATAGGGTAGGGCGTTCAGTTAGCTATAATTTGAGGTGCGAGAGTACTTACGTAGGGTATCTATGCAAATCAAATTATAGTTTACTGAAATGAATATCATAACCACCGATTCATGCGAGATACTTACCCACGGATCGGACCGTGAATATGTGGTTTGATATGAGTCGATAGGGTAGGGCGTTCAGTTAGCTATAATTTGAGGTGCGAGAGTACTTACGTAGGGTATCTATGCAAATCAAACTATAGTTTACTGAAATGAATATCATAACCACCGATTCATGCGAGATACTTACCCACGGATCGGACCGTGAATATGTGGTTTGATATGAGTCGATAGGGTAGGGCGTTCAGTTAGCTATAATTTGAGGTGTGAGAGTACTTACGTAGGGTATCTATGCAAATCAAACTATAGTTTACTGAAATGAATATCATAACCACCGATTCATGCGAGATACTTACCCACGGATCGGACCGTGAATATGTGGTTTGATATGAGTCGATAGGGTAGGGCGTTCAGTTAGCTATAATTTGAGGTGCAAGAGTACTTACGTAGGGTATCTATGCAAATCAAACTATAGTTTACTGAAATGAATATCATAACCACCGATTCATGCGAGATACTTACCCACGGATCGGACCGTGAATATGTGGTTTGATATGAGTCGATAGGGTAGGGCGTTCAGTTAGCTATAATTTGAGGTGCGAGAGTACTTACGTAGGGTATCTATGCAAATCAAACTATAGTTTACTGAAATGAATATCATAACCACCGATTCATGCGAGATACTTACCCACGGATCGGACCGTGAATATGTGGTTTGATATGAGTCGATAGGGTAGGGCGTTCAGTTAGCTATAATTTGAGGTGTGAGAGTACTTACGTAGGGTATCTATGCAAATCAAACTATAGTTTACTGAAATGAATATCATAACCACCGATTCATGCGAGATACTTACCCACGGATCGGACCGTGAATATGTGGTTTGATATGAGTCGATAGGGTAGGGCGTTCAGTTAGCTATAATTTGAGGTGCAAGAGTACTTACGTAGGGTATCTATGCAAATCAAACTATAGTTTACTGAAATGAATATCATAACCACCGATTCATGCGAGATACTTACCCACGGATCGGACCGTGAATATGTGGTTTGGTAAGAGTCAATAGGGTGTTCAGTAGGGCGTTCAGTTAGCTATAACTTGAGGTGCAAGAGTACTTTCGTAGGGTATCTATGCAAATCAAATTATAGTTTACTGAAATGAATATCATAACCACCGATTCATGCGAGATACTTACCCACGGATCGGACCGTGAATATGTGGTTTGGTAAGAGTCAATAGGGCGTTCAGACAATCAAGAATAAGCAGGATAACCTCTTGAGGTTATGTTCCTTCTCTTCCACAATTCTTGAGGTTGGTTGTTCTGTGACACCATTTCCAGTGAGTGCGGAGCACGAACGGTTAAGAAATGGTGTCACAGAACAACCAACCTCAAGAATTGTGGAAGAGAAGGAACATAACCTCACTACTATTATTTATTTTTTTAAGTATGAGAAACATAAGAAATTATTAACTGCTGAATTATTATATAATTGTTAGGTTTAGTTTGTTATTAATTAAAATTCTATTAAAATATTATTTATTATTTTATAAAATTTTATATTATAGTAGTTTATTATATATTATTTAATTCTTATTTTATTGGTTATTGTTTATCATTTAGGAACTCGTTAATATTGTAATAGCGCTTTGTAATCAGCAATTGCTTAAGTGATTTTGTGAATTTGTTCTCTTTAGTTTCATTTAATATATATTCAGGTAAATTATTATAGATTTTTATAGGCATGCTTAGTGGGCCAGATGAGTGAAGTTTTAAATTGGAGGAGAGCTGTGCCAGTCCTTTCCTGGGTCCTAAATTTCGGTTGGTCTGCATTTTCTCTTGACGGGTTTTATAGAACTCAGGGTGTTTGCGAACGAACTTACAGGTTTCTAGGATGTACATACAGGCTAGTGTTAAAATGTTGAGTTCCCCAAAATATGGTTTGCAACTATCGGTCGGTTTTATATTTGCTAATATTCGGATAAGCCTTTTTTGTAGGGTAAACACACTTGAGACATTTGTACTATTTCCCCACAATATTATTCCGTAACTTAGCCACGCATACGCATAGGCGTAATAAGTAACTAGAGCAGTTTTCTGGTCGGTAGACCTCTTTATTTCACGGAAAGAGTAATCAAATTTTGATAATTTTGAATTTAATTTTTCAATGTGTTTTTTCCAATTTATATTTTTGTCGATATTAAGTCCAAGTAGCGAAAAATTATTTATTGAATCAAGCTTAATGTCATTAAATTGAAAATTTATATCTATACGTTTTTTTTGAGAAGGATAAAAAGGTATTAACTTTGTTTTTTTAAAATTTATTTGAAGGTTATGTTCTTCTAGCCAGTTTATGATTTTATTTAATATTGTGTGAAGGTTTTCGTTCAGTTCTTGGTTATTTGTGCATGAAGTAAGTATAGACATATCGTCAGCGAACAGGACACTAGGGTCATCTATGGATTTGGGCAAGTCGTTTATGTACATTAGAAATAGTAAACAACCAATCACACTTCCTTGTGGAATGGAAGCGTTTATATCCACGGCATCTGACTGGACTTTTATAATTTCTTTTCTTTCTATGTTATAATATTCTAGTTCTACTAGTTGCTTCCTATTTGTTAGGTATAAAGCAAACCATTTATGTGAGATGTCGCGTATTCCCATATTATATAATTTATCTAATAAAATATTATATTGCACTCTGTCATAGGCTTTTGACAAGTCTATTAAAATCCCTACTGCGTATTGTTTGTTATTTATAATATTAAGAGCCGTTTGAATATATTTAAATACCGCTAATGACGTGGATCGCTTTTTTCGGAAACCGTTTTGGCTTTCGTCAAAGAGTTTGAATTTCTCACAGAATGTGTACACACGATTACACATCGCTTTTTCAAATATCTTTGACGCTGTTGGAAGTAAAGCAATTGGACGATAGTTGGTTGTTTCTAATTTGGAATCTTTTTTGTGTACAGGTTTTATTGGTGATATTTTCATAAGGTCTGGGAAAATACCTTCGTTGAACGATTGATTTATCATTATATAGAATGGCAACGTTAACTCCTGCGCATTGTATGAATAGGCTTGGTGGTAATTCATCTACGCCACAGCTATTTTTCATTTTTAATGATTTTATTATATTATAGACTTCGCGATTGCTTACAGGGTATAAGAACATTGAGTTTTCCGGTGGATTAAGCGCGGGGCGGCCACCTGATGAGATTGATCTGTTTTGTCCTACAGAAGCGAAAAATTTATTAAATATGTTTGCTACTTGTGTATTATCTGTGATTATTTGATTGTTGGTTTTTAGTTCAATATTTGTCTTTTCCCTTTTTATTACTATGTTCTTTTATTATATTCCACATTGTTTTTATCACATTTTTTGATCTTTTTATTTTATTCGCGTTACATATTTTTTTGGAATTTATTACTATCTTCTTTAAAATTTTTACATATTTTTTATAGTAATTTGTGAGTATATTGTTATAATTAGATTGTATTATGAGTATTTTTAATAACCTTTTATGTAAGCAAGATTTTTTAATTCCTACTGTTAACCAATGTTTTTTTAGAGAATTATTGAGCTTTATCATTTTTATGGGTATGCATTCATCTAAAATAATTTTCAATGTATTATGAAATTTTTCATATTTTTCATTTATATCGTTATTTTTGTCTAATAATGCGTACCAGTCAATAGTTTTTAAACGAGATTTAAATAATTGAATGTTTCTTTCACTGTATATTCTTTTTGTTGCATACCAAGTTATTTTTTGCGTCATTTGGGATAACTGATGGCTTATAGTTACACCTTTATGGTTTGAAAACCCTAGGTCTACTACCTTAGTTTTTAATGTGCTTTTATTTGTATTTGTAAATATTAAATCCAGACAAGTTGATGATGTTGGTGTAGAATGTGTTGGCTCGGTAATATATTGCTTGAATTTAAACTCTAACATGAAATTTAAAAGTTTTGTACTTTTTGGGGTTGTTTGTAGCATATCTGTATTAAAGTCTCCTCCTATAATAACAGTAAATTTGTAATATTTCTCTCTGATAAAGTTTAATATTTTATCTAGTTGTTCATAAAATATCACCTCCTTTCTTCTATTCCAGTATACGTTACAATCATTATATTTTCCTTTTTTAGTATTAACGCACACGCTTCAATAACATATTCTATAGACATGTCAGCTATTTCTTGTATTTCTTCGCTTTCTATATCTTCTTGTAAGAGAATACAGACGCCGCCTCCTACTCTATTTTTCCGACAGAATGATGCTGCAAATTTGTAGCCGTTGAACTTAAGTAGTTTAAGTTTTTCTTCTGTGAGCCAAGATTCAGTTCCGCATATTGATTGATATATGGGGTCTTGATCTATGAAGGATTCTACTAGTTCTTGTTTATTGAAGATACTTTGGAAATTTTGATATAATATCTTAAAATATTGGGCTGGGTCTTCGAAAGGAGACCCAGCCCAATATTTTGTGTGGCTTTTTTTTTGTGTGGGTAGTCCTACAAAGCAACAATAAATAATCTGCTTAGTATTATTTTAATTTATTTAATTAGTAAAATCAATTTAATGTTCAATCGTTCATAAAAGTACTGACCTGGACCCTTTACTGCACACATCTAATTCAAAATCACCACAATCTGACCAGTCTACTCAACATAACCTAAAAATGGATCAGTACTCAGAGCTGTCAAAGGGTATGGAAGACATTATATCTTCTTTCAACGATCGCATGGCCAGGTACGAGAGCGATCTGCAGCTAGCTGCCGCCTCACCCAGCCCTCAGGATATTAGCAGCCTGGCGCAGCAGTTCACAGACTTCAAATCCTTGATCTGGAAAGCTCTCGGAGTGCTGAAGTCGCAAGTTGAGTTTCTGGGTCTGGGGCTTGACAGGCATGAACAGGTAATGCGGCGCAAGGTCCTTCTTGTCCATGGCGTGGCTGAGGAATCGGATGAACAGCCTGTTGCTGTACTGTCTGCAGTTCTGTCTGGCCGCTTGAAGTCCTCCGATGAATGTCTTGGAGATGTGAAAGTGGTGCACCGCTTGGGAGCGAAGGGGGCCAAGACTAGGCCCCTCCTAGTGCGCTTTGCATCCTACAAAGCACGTAGCGAGGTGTGGGACTCGAAGAAAGCCCTCAAGGGTTCCGGCATCACCATAACGGAGTTCCTCACAAGGTCGCGGCATGATGTGTTCATGGCAGCGCGAAAACACTTCGGGTCAATAACTCATGGACTTCCGATGGCCGAATCTTCCTGCACCTGCCCAACAAGACTCGCCAGAAGATCGAATGCTGGACGGAGTTGCGGCCGCTCATGAACAAGTTCCCCAGTAAGGATGCCCCACAGTTAGCCGACAAGGGGAAGAAACCTACTGCACAGACTTCGGCGGGCACCGTCAAAGGCGTCGTTACGAGGAGAGGTGCATCTCAAGCTCGGGCTGCGAAGTGATTGGTGATGTGGGGTTAGTTAGCCGGAGTGTGGTTTTCAGATGCTCGCCGTGCTATGTTCTTCAGCGATACGACCTCATTTTACAAGTCCTATGCTGGTAATTCTCTTGTGCAATGCTTTGGGAGGTAGGTTTATTTATTCTTCGAACTTCTTTGCATTTGCCCGACCATAAATTAATAATTTTTTTTTCCTTGCATTTGTCAATCTGTCACTGTCATGAAATGTCACCCTGGGCTCACTTTTTAAATATAAAGTTGTGTTCCGATTTCTGCCAAACCGCATCGTCTACGAACCTATACATTTGTATATTTTTTTTTTATCTTGACTCGCTGTCTACAAAACAAAAGTGCGTGACTTTTGCCCTGTGTGTTTTTGTCTTTTGTGTTTTATATTATGGGATCTTATTATTTACCAGATTCCTTTCATCACTCCTGTGTGGTTAGGGTCTAGGTCAATATTTATTTAGTAGTGTAGTTGTAGTTTTATTTTGTGTTAGATAACGCATTCTAGCATATTATTAATATATATTTATTTTATTTGGTATGGATAGTTTATGTAATATTGATAACAGTTTCTTCTCATGTTCTTCAAGTGATGACTATATTAGTGCGGAGAGCGATAACTCCTTTGTGGAGAGACCGCTATCCGTCGAACTGAAGTCTGTCTTTGCGGGCCTGGGGAATAATTTTAATATTGTTCATATTAACGCCCAGAGCATTCACTCCAGTTATCCGGACCTACTCGAGTCGTTCAGTAGCAAACATGTAGATGGTATTCTTGTATCTGAATCCTTTCTCAAGCCAACTTTACCATCCACTATGTTCTCGCTGCCTGGATACCAGCTCTATCGGAACGACAGAGTTGGGAAAGCGGATGGCGGCGTAGCTATTTACCTTCGCTCGGATATCCCTTGCAGAGTTGTAAGTGCCTCCCCGAATGAGTACTCCGAATCAGCAGAACATCTCTTCCTCGAAATCTGTCTTCACCATAGTAAAGTTCTGCTCGGAGTCCTCTACAGTCCCTCACTTCGTATTGATTACTTTGACTCTTTTGAGACTTTGCTTAATGAGCTGACTCCTCTTTATAATGATACCCTATTTCTCGGCGATTTTAATACATGTCTTCTTAAAAATGATTCCCGCTCTGCTAAATTACAGTCCATTGTAAATTCTTTCAATATGCATATTCTTCCTCTCAACGCTACTCATTTCCAACCACATTGCACTCCCTCTCTTCTTGATCTCATGATAGTTTCTAATTTGGACAAAGTTGCGACACATGGACAAATTAACTCTCCTTTTTCCTATCATGACCTGATTTACCTCTCATATAAGATTAAGACTCCCAAGAGCAATGCAAAACTTATTTACATTCGTAGCTTCAAGGGTATTGATTCTGCATCCCTTAAATCAGATGCCGCGTCGATTGACTGGACACCTATTATCACTAGTGAGACCGTTGATGATAAGATCCACCACTTCAACGCAATTATTCTGGGACTATTTGACAAGCATGCACCGGTCAAGAAGGTTAAGGTGAAACACCTTCCAGCACCCTGGCTCACCGACGTTATCAAACGTTTGATGGCTAAAAGGAACAGAGCCAAATGCCTGAACAAAAAGGAGCCTACAGCCGAGAACCTTGCCACTTTCAAACGCCTCCGAAACCGCTGTAATCGCATGTGTCGTGATGCCAAGCGCCGTCATATATTTTAGTGTATCGAAAGATACACACCTGCTCAAGTATGGAAATTCCTTAGAACGCTTGGTGTCGGTAAGTCTCAGGATCAAGCGGCTGGCATTGTTGATCTCAACGGTCTCAACATTTTTTTCTCAGCTCCCCCTGTCGTCATGGATCCCACCTTAAAAAATGCCACTCTGTGTCACCTGCGCTCGAGGTCTGCTCCCACCTCCACTCCATTTGACTTCAGACTTGTCGGAATTGATGCGGTTAAGAAAGCAGTGCTCTCCATTTCCTCCAAAGCCGTGGGTGACGATAATATCTGCTCCAAAATGATCAGCAACGTACTTGACGAGCTTCTTCCAGCTATCACACATATAATAAACTTCTCTCTCTCCAATAGTTCCTTCCCAAATGTGTGGAAAAAAGCCTTAGTTATCCCATTACCCAAAACATCAAATCCCTCCTCTTTTAAAGAGTTTCGTCCAATTTCCATTCTGCCTATCCTATCCAAAGTCCTTGAATCCATTGTCCATTCTCAGTTATCCTCCTACTTATGCTCAAACAACTTGCTGAATCAACTGCAATCCGGTTTTAGGCCCGGTCATAGCACTGTCACGGCCTTGCTTAAAGACACCGATGACATTCAGCATGCGATGGACGAGAAACAGCTCACTGTGCTTGCACTGCTGGACTTCAGCAGCGCCTTTAACTGCGTTGATTTTGATATCCTCGTTGAGACCCTGAAGTCCTTGAATGTGTCCTCCGTCTCTGCTTGCTGGTTCGACTCTTATCTGAGAGGTCGCCAGCAACGTATTAGGTCGGAGGTGACTTCAACGGAGTGGTGTGACCTCGTTGCGGGGGTCCCTCAGGGTGGTATTCTCTCTCCTCTTCTTTTCTCCGTCTTCATAAATTCCGTCTCGGATACTCTCTCGTCATCATACCATCTTTACGCAGACGATCTCCAGATTTATCGTCATTTTTCTCACTGTGATATGGTGTCTGCTGTGGGAATGTTAAATGCCGATCTCGAGCGAATTAGGGACTGGGCCACTTCTTTTGGACTACTTGTTAACCCTAGTAAGTCCCAGGCTTTGATTATTGGTTCCAGGTTTTCCCTTAACTTGTTACAGAATCTGTCCATTGCCCCTATAACCTATGATGGAACTATAATCTCATATAGTACTAAGGCCAAAAATCTAGGAGTTTTCTTCGATAACCAATTTTCCTGGTCAGCGCATGTCAGCGAGGTCAGTAGGCGAGTCTTTGACACTTTTCACTCCCTCAAACGACTACGATACTTCCTGCCTCGTCAGACAAAAATAACGCTTGCCCAGTCTCTTCTCCTTCCCCTGATCGATTACGCTGACGTATGCTGGGTGAGCGCGAATGAAGAGCAACTGAACAAACTCGAGCGACTTCAAAACCTCGGGATTCGGTTTGTCTTCGGCCTGCGCAAGTATGACCACGTCTCGGAGTATCGCAGGAAGTTAAAGTGGCTCCCTATCCGTCTTCGTCGGGATTCTCATATCCTCATCTGCCTCTATAACATCTTATTTAATCCTCGCTATCCTGTCTTCTTACTAGATCGTTTTGAATTTTTGTCCTCGGATAGGCCTCGGAGATCTCACGCTCGATCACTGCTTATAACTCCGCAACACAATACAGCCGCATATGAACATGGGTTCAGACTACGAGCTATCAGGCTCTGGAACAAACTTCCTAGCGCCATCAGAGACAGCCCGTCACTTTCTATTTTTAAAACTCGCTTAAAAGAACACTATCTTTCTCTTCCATACTAGATTTATGTAGGTTTATTGCTTTGATATATATGTAGTATAATTTTGTCTATTTGTATTGATATTATGTATTTATGTACATATTAGTAATTAGTTTATTATTTTAATATTTTTAACGTTGTGCACATAGGTCTACCTGTTATTTCATGTATTCTGTCCATATAAGGTTTGCTGGAAGAAATCTCTTTTTAGAGATAAGCTCGCCTTTGTACACCTAGTTTCCATTTTGATGTATCTGTATCTTCTGTTTTTGTGCAATAAAGTATAAAGAAAAGAAAAGGAACCAATTCTTGTATTATCATTCATGTTGTTGTTTTCGGTTTCTGTTTCTTGTTGATCGTTTGGTTTTGGTTGTTTATTTGTCTCTGTATCCATTTTCGTCTGTCTTCCTTCTATGTAAAGTAAATTATTCTTAATGACTGCATGTAATCCTTTTTTCCGGGCAATAAACATTTCTTCACGCATCTTCTTAAGATTTTCTCTTGATTCTATATCTAAATATTCTGTAACGGACAAATTTGTTCCTTGAAAGTAGTGTCCGTTTTCTACTATGTATCTAGTCATTCTTTTGCTTATTAGTTCTATAACAAGCGGGCGAACAGTGTTTCTGTATTTTCCGATTCTTTTTGTGTCTTCGATATACTCAAATAGATCTACGTGGAGTATATCTTTAAATATATCGATTATTCTGTAGTACAAATCGTTCTCGTGTTCCCCGTAATATTCACTAAGCCCATGGAGCACTATTTTTTTGTTATTAATTTCACGTTTTATTTGTGGTGTTGTCTTAGTATTTTTATTTTTATTCAGGATTTCATTTATTTTTTGTTTTATTCCGATTTTCTTCACTAAGTTCTTCTATTTTTGTAGTTAGATTTTCGATTTCTGCTTTTCTTGACAAGTTTTCTCTTGTTAATGCGCATTAGTTTCAAGTTTTACTTCTGCTCTTAGTGTAGATATTGCTTTTCCTATTTCCAGTTTTACTGTGTGTATATACAAGAAACACAAATTTCTTGTATAATTGTCCTGTTGTTGTCTTTGAGCTGTGAATCAAACATTTCTCTTAGGTTTTGGAGTGTTAGTTCGTTAGGTGTCCGGGTGGAAGTATCATATGGTATCGTGTAAGGTGATTTTGCTGTTGTTTCAGAGCTGATGGTGTCTCCCAGTAGGTCTGTCTTATCCAAAATTGATGTATCCATTTGGGTTATTTTTTTTCTGTACGTGACTGTATCAATTGTGTAATCTTCACTAAATGAGGCAGTGTTTTGGGTTTCGTTTTGGTTTCTATTTACTGTGGGTGAATAAATATTTTCTATTGGGGTCGCTTCGTTTCTATTTCTTCGATTTTTAAGCTTACATGTCGGACAAAGCCATGAGAAATCATAGTCCTGTTTATGTTTGTTAAAGGTATCATCATTCATATTTAGACACTTGTTATGAAAATTTATTTTACAGGAACAGCATGTTATTCGTTCACTTATGTAAACATGATTTCCGCATGCTGCGCAGCTCATCTTGTAGGTATTAATGGATGGTATTTTTTCAGAGCCCTCTATCGGTGAGTAGCAGTACTTCGACGGATCGTTTGACAATCGTGACTGTATAGCGTGCAAGTCCTAATTGGTCGGCGTCGTGTCAAGTCAGCACGGCAGAGTAGTTCAGTTTCTTCACTTCTACCAAGCGCCGAATATTATTTGGTGTTGGCAACACTATCAGACAAAGTCACCGACAAACGTCACTGGCTGTCACCCGTTCCTTTGTTTATCGAAATTAATGATGCGAGGTTCACGGTTTCGAATTGGATGCAGTGGTTATTGACCGTTTGTTTGCGGTTCAAACTGTAATTATGTGGTATATACAGCTATGTTTATAGTGCAGTGTCACACACAAAAACCAGGATAGCCGTGGAGATCTTGATTTTTCAGGGAGTAACAGTTGAAAGTACTCACGGTTTGAGGTTATGTGAGAGATCTTGATAACTTTCTTTCCTTTAACTGCACTTTTCGCAGGTTTATTGTTTATCTTTTGTATCAGTTTCTTTGCGTACGTCTTCGCAAGCCTAGGGTTGCCACCTTTTACCTATAAGGAGAGGAAACACGTCCGTCTCGCGAATAGGTAGATAGAAGCTGACGCGGCCGCGGCGCCTGCGCCGTGGTCCTCTGAGATACCTCCCGCGCCTCGTCTTGATCCCCGCAGGCGTCTGATCACGCAGTGAATGCGTGGACATCCTCCCTATTCTACTGAGTCACAAGGCTCATTTTACATTGTTGTTAGTGAGGTATGAACATACACAGCTGGAGCACGCGGGCCCTCAGGCCATGTTGTATAGTTTGCGTGAGCGTTGGTGGCCGATAAGAGGCAGGGAGCTGACGCGTAAGATAGTGCATGAATGTGTGAAATGCACACGGCTTCGAGGAAAATCAGTGTCTCCATTGATGGGTAATCTTCCTGAGGAGAGAGTTGCTGCTAACTTTCCTTTCTATCATTGTGGTGTAGACTACGCGGGCCCAGTGATAATACTGAAACGCAAGGGGAGGGGAGCAAAAACGATTAAGGCTTAAATCTGTCTCTTCATATGTTTTAGTACTCGCGCGATACATTTGGAGCTCGTCACTGATCTTTCTTCAGAAGCCTACCTACATGCACTCAAACGTTTTATCTCGCGGCGTGGGAAACCTTCGAAAATATTTTCGGATAATGGAAAAAACCTTGTAGGCGCCAGGAATGAATTTGAAAGGTTTTTAAGTAACTGTTCTTCAGACATCATAGATTTCGCAACTGAGAATAGGATAGAATTCAGCTTTATTCCCCCCTATGCAGCACATTTCGGTGGTTTGTGGGAGGCTGGGGTTAAATCCTGCAAACATCATTTGCTTCGCATGATGGGCACTGCGAATTTGACATACGAAGAGTTTGGTACCGTTCTTGCACAAATTGAGGCGATCCTAAATTCCCGCCCATTGTCTCCAATGTCCTCAGATTCAAACGATTTCCTACCACTAAGTCCTGGTCACTTCCTGGTTGGCCGTCCGTTGACTGCTCCAGTATACGCTGACTCCCAGATCGCCAATGCCAACACAAGCCAGCTCTCGCGGTACCAGCGTGTGGAACAGCTCCGTCATCACTTCTGGACACGCTGGAGCAGCGAGTACATCTCGGAGATGCAGCGCAGATTTAAGTGGAAGATCAACAGCCAGGATTTGCAGCCAGACACGCTGGTCATCATAAAAGAGGACAACACCCCCCCGCTACGATGGCATCTCGGACGAGTCGTCTCTGTGCTGCCAGGGAGAGACGGTATCGCCAGGGTGGCGGACATACGCACGAGCAAGGGGGTGATTCGACGTGCCTTCTCCAGGATATGTCCTTTATTCCCGTTGGAAGCTGCTCCTTCCAAGGCCGGGGGCATGTTGTGACGTCGTATGCTGTAATTAGCTTCGCATCTCGTCATCAGGCGCATCGTTGATTGGTCGCTGATCACGTCATCACGCAATGGACTAATAGCATCGGGTTTAGCTACGTAGCTCGATTATACGCATTCGAACCATACGAGGATACGCACCTTACCTTGTAAAGTTATAATTAAAAGTCAAATATTGAGAAAACCACGGTGTTCTCATTCCACATCATCACACCTGGGGTATCAGCAACAGGGACAGAGCTATCGAGGGAACACGTCCGTCTCGCGAATAGGTAGATAAAAGCTGACGCGGCCGCGGCGCCTGCGCCGTGGTCCTCTGAGATACCTCCCGCGCCTCGTCTTGATCCCCGCAGGCGTCTGATCACGCAGTGAATGCGTGGACATCCTCCCGGGCGTTGAAAGCTGGTGGTTAGGTAGGCTTTCAAATAGATCAGCCTGAAAGCGGCTCTATTATATTATGTAGGCTTTCGAATAGATCAGCCTGAAAGCGGCTCTATTATATTATGTTATATTATCTTGATACTCAAACATCTTCGTCTTCATTTGTCTCCGATGTTGGAAGAAGGCATAATTTATTTATTGCTCTTCGAATGATGCCTTTAGATGTGGTAACGTCGGCGACCCTGCTGACACCATCAGTCCCTGGATACAGGCGAAGTACACGTCCAAGTTTCCACTGTAGCGGTGGCAGGTTGTCTTCCTTCAGGAAGACCACGTCGTCGCAGACGAGCTCTCGCTGGGGTGTACGCCACTTGGTGCGCTGCTGCAGCTCGGCAATATACTCGTGGCGCCATCTTTCCCAAAAATGTTGGCGAATTTGTTCGATGAGCTGGTATCTCTTAGGTCTGGTTACCTTCACAGGTACGGTCGGAATAGACATGAGCGGTCTACCGATCAGAAAGTGACCTGGAGTTAATGGATAGGGATCAGTGCAATTTGAAGAGAGGGAGGCTAGCGGACGTGAATTTAGGATTGCTTCAATTTGTATGAACAACGTCGCCAGCTCCTCAAATGTCAAAGCAGCAGTACCAGCAATACGCTTTAAATGAAATTTAGCGGATTTTCTGAAGGTCCACCCCTCTCGAAGCAAGGTCGGCGGGGTTCATATCAGTAGGAACATGTCTCCACTGCGACCCGCTCGTCAACTCATTTATTTCGTTCACCCTGTTACAGACAAATATCTTTAAATTCTTTACATCCGTTTTTAACCACCCTAGCACAACCATCGAGTCGGTCCAAAACATTTTGTTAGTAATATTGAAACGAAATGATTGTACAACTTTATTGCACAAACGTGCTCCCAGTAAGGCGCCTAATAACTCCAGCCGGGTTATAGTGGTAGGTTTCACGGGTGCTACTCTGGCCTTTGCGCATAAAAGCCTAACTGTCACTCTTCCGTCAGAACCTATCGAGCGCAAGTAAATACACCCGGCATAGGCGTGCATAGAAGCATCGACAAAACAATGCAATTCAATTGATCTTGGGGACACACATAGAACATTCCTGACAATTTTAATATTCGAAATAAAATGTAAATTATTTATAAAGTTAGACCAAACACGTATCAGGTGTTGTGGTATAGGTTCTTCCCAACTTAATTTTGCCAACCATAATTGTTGCAAAAATATCTTTGCTGTAATAATATAAGCGCAAATTAGCCCCAGCGGATCAAATATTTTACAAATAGTTGATATAACAGAACGTTTAGTGATTTGTGGAGGCGGTGGGATATTTGCCGAAAATTGAATTATATCAGACTTAGGATCATAACTCAATCCCAACACGCTGGACTCCTTAGTCAAATCAACTAAATCCTGACTAGAACTATTGTCACTTAAAATTGCTTGCGAACAATTAGTGCGAATTTTTCGTAAAGGGAAACAGGCCGAATCTAAAACTTTCTTTACGTTTTTATAAATATACTGAATTTCGGCTTCTGTCTCGGCCCCTGTATTCAAGTCGTCCATATAAAAATCATCCTTTATTATTGTTGCAATATTTTGATCTGAACACTCTTCAGACAGTTTTAATAAATACCTAGTAGTTATAAATGGCGCGGACGCCATACCGTATGTTACAGTATTTAGTTGTAACACCCTAATATCATCTGATTCATTTTTCCATAAAATCAACTGCAGGTGACGTTGGGATGGAGTCAAGGCTACTTGCCTGTACATCTTCTCAATGTCACCTAGCAGTATGAATCGATGCCCACGAAATCTTAATAAAATAGAAAGCAAATCACTCTGAACAACAGGACCGATTCCTTGAATCTGGTTGAGTGATTTGCTAGACGATGTTTTCGCAAGTAGTAATGCTTCTGGAGATACAATTAGTAGAACACATATTCTTCATTCCGGCATTTTCATACACATCACTCAAAATTGCGCAAACATCAAGAGGACATCTAGAAGATACGTTAAAAACATCTTTTAATACTGAAATATTATCTAAATAGTTGTATTTCTGATATACCATTTTATTGCGTTCGATATATGGTAACTGATTTTTATCACCTATACAAATAACTAACTTAACTCCAGTAACAACCATAGCCGTGACAATAGCTCCCAAATGCATCATATAACATTCATCTATTACCATTATCACGGGTCTAGATTCGTTATGGGATTCAAAACATTCATTATAATAAGAAGAACCTGCGAGTAGTGAATCTAAAGTTCTAAATTTAATTTTTAACGATTCTAAATTTACATCTGTTTTACCATAGCTCGCTACTATTCTTTTCCTTAAGTCAATAGCGGCAGATCTAGTTTCAGTCAAAACCATTACTTTGTTGTTATATTTCTTAACCAAATCTATCGCTTTCTTAGTCTTACCACAACCTGCAACACCATTATATCTATATATTTTGGGCAACTCAAAGTTGTTAACATCGATGAGATTTGACGCAGAATACAACAATCTAGAGTTCATGACTTTAGTTGCATTAGAAACAATTACCAAATCAGCTGAAGTATCAAAATTTTTATTTTTTTTATTGTAAGGAACAAAATCGGTACCATCGAACGCATAACTATAATCAGAAACATTCACAATGTTAGTCGTCATAGTTTTGTTATAGTTGTCAAACAAAAAAATTTTTTCTCCTTTTAAAATTTTTAATTTATCTATGTTTAATTTTAGTCTTGTTCTGTTAAATAAATCAAATTTTCTAATTATATTCAACAAATTATTTTTTGCTATTAGTTCTACTACTCTGTTTCTTTCTCTATATTCAATAACAGCATTTAAAGTGTAAGATTCTCGACCACTAGATACTATATAGTTGGGTTTATAACTGGCTAAAATTTGTGAATTATTAATTTCCCATATATCCAAAATTTGGTCAGAATGACAAGAAGCATTATCCATATAAGAATAGTCTATCGTGTTCTTCAGATATTCAGACATAACATTTGAATTTAAAATTAAGAAACAATAGTTATTTTGTAATTCATTTTTTTTTGAAAAAAAATTATCTATATTAATATTATCTAAAAAATTTTTAAAATTTGAAATTAAGTCGTCCACCAAAACTTTAATAGTACCATGTGATTTGGAAATAAGCTCTATCTGCTCAACTGCTTTACAAACCGATTCAAAAAAATGTTCATCAAAAACTTTATCTACATTCCAAATCATTATATAAACATCACCTATTGAATGTATGGAATAATCAAAAAAAAAAATTAATAAGCTTCATATTATCAGGTAAATTCAAAACCCCTACTGGTTCATTTTTTTTTTCAAAAGTTAATATTATTGAATAATCTCTATAATTTATTTTATTAATGTCATTCAAATAAGAATTTTTTTATTGTCAGAATCTAGTTTGAAATCAAACGTTATTTTATCTTCTTTTACAGATTGAGATTCAACCATATGTTCCAACTGTTTATTAGAGGAATTTAAACTTAATTTCAAATCAACATCGGGTACACACAATTCTGAATTATGTTCCGAATTTACTACTTTTAAATTCAATTCATCAGATCTTATTTCCTTAATATGATCTATGACGTTAGATTTTAGTCTTATTTCCAAAGAACCCGATAGCATACGGTTTTTAATTATTTCATTGAGATTAGTATCACCATTATTATCATTGCTATATAAATTTTTAGGAGGCATATTTGAACAGTTTTTAGAACCATGTATAAGTTTACCATTAAGGAAAACTTTGCTTGATGAAGTCATTTTATAATTAGAAGCCTTTATAGAATTCTTTAAATATATGTGGCTGGTTTTATACATCATAATTACAAATTCACAAAGATAAACTAATTTATTATACCTAGAAAACCTATTATCAACACAAAAATTTATCATAATTTCAGGTTCAGAATTTTTCTGTTTATTAGCTATAAACACCATACCTGTAAATAAACCAGATATTAAACTATAAGCGAATCTTAACTTAAAAGTAACAGCAAAAGCTATTGTAGAATAAAAAAAATTTGTCCAAATACTCTTAGAATTACCAGGATAATTTATACAGTTATCAACACTATTTATTATATAAGCATTTAATTTTTTTACTGCGTCATATATATTATTTATATAAAAAAAAAATGATGGGAGATGTTACGAATTGTATGGGATAAATTTCAAAAATAAAAATTTCGGCTCCATAAAATAAAAAACTCGTTCAAGGGTAATTGTGTAAGATTTTACAATAAACTCCCAAGCACTTTGACAGATCTATCAATTAATAAGTTCAAGAAATACATCAAGCAAAGGCTTATTTCTAAAGTTTACTACAGTATTAAAGAGTACATAGACGATAAAAATGCTTGGGACTGAATTGTTCTAATTAATTGTGAGCATCCTCACTGCCAGAGTTTCTTTTACTGGACACTTGGAGGCCTTTTACACCTCCAAAGATTAATTTAATTATACAACTCTTGACTGTGGGGACCATTTACATCTCCTATTATCATTGTATTATTGACTAAAGAGACTATACATCTCTGTTATTTATATTTTAATTATTTTATTATGACATTTGAGACTCTTTACATCTCTCAGAAACAATAATTAAGTACTTTTTTTTTCTGATAATATGATACAAATCATAATACCAAATGTTCTGTAAAAAATGAAATGAAATGACATGTGAAAGTGCCCTTGTGGCCTATTTACAGAATAAACGTTTTGAGTTTGAGTTTTGAGAACTGTTTAACTAATTCAGAAGCGTTAGCACCTACTTCACCATACATAAAGTCGTGTTTAGTGGGATCAGCCACAATGTCTTTTTTATAATTTATCATTCTATCAAGTTCCATATTTTCTAAAATACGTGAATTAGCAGCATAAGCATGGTCTTGATTAGAGGACACATATCAATTCTATAATTTCTAAATCTATTACTCAACCTTTGCAAATCTTCCACATTTAAAAAAAAAAAGGTAATCTAGTCTTGTCTTTAGCCCTCAAAAAGTTTATATCATTTGAAACAGAGGAAGCAACTGCGTTAGTAATAGTTCCAGAAATTATATTTCCCAATACATCATTCTTATAGTTATTACGATACGAATCATAATCTAAACCATTATTACTCATTACTCTAAAAATATCAGAAGGTTTATACCTTCATATAATGGCATCAGAACCTAACAAATAATTTAGTATTTTATTACGATTCAGTTTTAATTCTAAATATTTTCCCATATCTAAACTATGATTACCATTTAAATCTAATCTAATCTTGGGTATCATCGTGCACTTTATAGACGTTACGAAAATTTTCTTTTCCGAACTTTCCCTCCTCCCCCATGGATGGTTCGGCCGTATGAGGTCCATGGTCCCACGAGATCGGCTTCGATGGTTCGTGCCATCCGAGATAGATAAACTTTGGCTAGTTCTCTGTTTAACTTTCTATTCACCATTGTTGATACAATAATCAGCTCTATCTCTTTGGTCGTCAGATCGCACTTTTTTATGTGCACGGAAGGCTTCTCCCCTTCATGCTCCTGAAACCAAGTAGATGGATATCGCAATGGGACCTTGGTATCTACGAAAACGGCATTAGCCTCCTTCTTTGTAACGACATGTTTACGCATCACTTGTCCTTCGGCCATTGTGGTTGGACAAATGCGGATGGGACGACAGAGTGAGCTATGACATTAAAACTAAGTTCCTGAGTTTCATTCAGCTATAAACTCACTTTGTATTCCACGTTGGGTTTGTTCTGACGCAATTGTTACACTTGAACTTCACGTATTTACAGACGCCTCAGAACGTGCATACGGAGCGTGTGTGTACGTCAGAACAGTGAATGAGGGAGGTAAAGTAACAGTCCATCTTCTTGCCTCCAAAAATAAGGTGGCACCTTTAAAAGTAAGAAGTCTGGAGATATAGAAGTGAGGTACATTCCGATTGTACCTTCCCGTACCTTACTCTTCATATCGGACTTAAAACTAGCGACCATCTTCTGCATTTTGGGTGTCGGTCGGAAGGCTCGGCGTGCCATGAATTCAAATACTTCCGTGGGATCGGATGATGCAATCTCCTCCGCATCAGTCATTGCATCCGCGTCTTGTATCATCTGCCCCACATCGATACGGTTCCCATCCTCTGTGAACATTTTCTCCAGAGGATTTGCAGAACGGAAGACATATGCGATGAAAAGGGCGTTCTTAAAAAGCGTGTCCACGTTTGCATCTGTATTTTTCCGGGCATTTATGGATCGCTCTGACCTGGAATAAGCGCACGCTACATGGAACATGAAGAACATACTCGGTACAGCTGAAGACGAGTATGGGGATTTTACTACCAGGCCCAGAGAAGCGTGGTAGGGGAAGTATGAGTATGGATCTACCGACTCAGCCCTGTCGGATTCCTCAAAAAGGGACATGAATTATTTGGCTATGTCGGCATTTAAAATCCAATCGTCAATGTCTTCAACCTTCATTCCGGTCACTTTCGCGAGGTGAGCGACTGACAACAAGCCTGCACAATCGCGGAACCTCGTTGTGACCGAACCGAAGCGGAGATGAGCCCAGGGGTGGTCCGGAAAGCGAAAGAAGAACATATCGTAGGCTGCCACTAGCCTTTCGTAGTCTCGATCGCTTTACCAACCGGTGGCATCCTTCAGCCTACTCAGGTTCTGTTTGAGGTGAGAATCAGGCTGTCGGATTTGTGCGCCTGCAGCCTTTGTCAAAACATCCGTATCCACATGGACATTCAGCCTCGAATAGCGGTGGATCAGAAGAAGACATAACAGTATGTCTTCCGGCAGCGGATTGTGATCTTGAGCTGGAATGGTGAAATCCCCTAGGCCTGAGTCAGTAGCAACTATTGTGATTAAGTCGGAGATCCGAACTTTCCCTCCTCCCCCATGGATGGTTCGGCCGTATGAGGTCCATGGTCCCACGAGACCGGCTTCGATGGTTCGCGCCATCCGAGATAGATAAACTTTGGCTAGTTCTCTGTTTAACTTTCTATTCACCATTGTTGATACAATAATCAGCTCCTCTATCTCGTTGGTCGTCAGATCGCACTTTTTTATGTGCACGGAAGGCTTCTCCCCTTCATGCTCCTGAAACCAAGTAGATGGATATCGCAATGGGACCTTGGTATCTACGAAAACGGCATTAGCCTCCTTCTTTGTAACGACATGTTTACGCACCACTTGTCCTTCGGCCATTGTGGTTGGACAAATGCGGATGGGACGACAAAGTGAGCTATGACATTAAAACTAAGTTCCTGAGTTTCATTCAGCTATAAACTCACTTTGTATTCCACGTTGGGTTTGTTCTGACGCAATTGTTACACTTGAACTTCACGTATTTACAGACGCCTCAGAACGTGCATACGGAGCGTGTGTGTACGTCAGAACAGTGAATGAGGGAGGTAAAGTAACAGTCCATCTTCATGCCTCCAAAAATAAGGTACAGTTCCCCAAATTTAATAATGCGCATACGAATCTTCGCCAATGTTCGTATGCCGAAAACTACCGAATCATAACACACACCGAATAGTTGTATGAGCCCTAAACATTGCACTTGCAATTTGTACCTTGCCCTAAAGAAATAGGTGTTATTGTCATGTACAAACAATCGAAAGTCGCCGCTGCTGCTTCCCCTGCCACTCCCTCACACATTTGAGTCAGTTGTCTTTGAATATTGACGGCGACCGGACGCATGCTGTTTGTAAGTGGAATCATATAGAGCTCATTCATACTACACACCCTTCTTAGTTTTGTTTCCAGAGAGGTATGTTTAATTTCAACTATTATCATGTAGCGGCACAATCAATATCCACGAGTGTCTATTGATCATGTAATGTAAATTATAATTCCTATTTTCTTCCAGAATGGAGAAATTTAAACGTGGGAAGCCGCTTAAGTCACAAACACGACAGATTGTGTTTAATGTATACCTTTATTTCTTAAATGAAGCGATTGTATTAAAAAAAAACCATGATGGTTATTTTAATAAAGTTCAAGACCGTGTTACAAAAGCTACAGGAATTTCACGGCGGACTTTGACTAACATCTTAAATGAAAAAAAAAAACAAATCAATCAAAGAAATTTACATCACCAAAAAAAGGAAAACCTAAAAGTAGGTTTCGGATGGGGCTTGATGACTTCGACTACTGTGTTATTCGAGATATAATATACAATTTTCAGTTAACACTCAAAGAACTCCCAACTATAAATAATTTGAGAAAAAAGTTAATCGAAGCTATTAATTTCAAAGGCTGTGCAGAGACTTTAAGGATCATTTTGAGAACAATGGGGTTTAGGTTTCTGAGAACTGATACCAACAGGCGGTTACTTATGGAAAAGCAAGATGTACGTTTAAAAAGGATCAAATATCTCAAAGAAATACAACAGCTGAGGGACGCTGGTAGCAACATAGTATTTATGGACGAGTCATACGTGCACACATCGCATACTAAAGGTAAAACTTGGCAAGATTGCAACAAAAAAGGTATAAAACAACCCATTTCTAAAGGAGAGCGAATTATTATAGTCCATGCGGGCAATGAAAAAGGATTCGTCCCAGGGGCTCTAATGTTGCATAAATATGTTGATTCAGAGGGTGATTATCATAAAGAAATGAACGCGGAATGTTATCAAACTTGGCTACGAAATCAATTGATTCCCAACTTGTCTCCTAACAGTGTGATGGTAATCGATAACGCCCCGTATCATAATAAGCTGTCTGTTAAACCACCAAACTCAAACACACCCAAACCACAAATGATAGCATGGCTGCAACAACATAATATTCCACATGACCCAAATAAATTTAAACCCGAAATATACGAAGTCATAAAGATACATAAAGAACGATACACCACATTTGCTATTGATCATATAATGGAGGAACATGGGCACAAAATTGTACGTTTACCACCATACCATCCTGATTTTAACCCCATTGAAAACATTTGGGCACAAATAGAACAATATGTGGCCACAAAAAATATCGCAATGAATGTAACGTCCATTACAAAACTTATATTAGAAAAAGTCAATATTATAGGGTCTGAAGAATGGAGAAAAGTTCGTGATCATGCCATAAAATGCGAAGATGAATTTAGGAAAATCGACCCAAGGATGGATAATTTTGCTGATGAAATGATTATTTACACAGGTGATGATACCAGTGAGGAAAGTGACCAAGAACAATACAATGATTTATACGATGCCTCTCCGATGTCAGGAATAGAGATGCTCTCTGACTCCGATTAATAATAATAATAATATAGATTTTTAAATCCTGCTTTATCATTTATATTTCTTTGCCCTCAGGTTTGTATATATTTGATATTATAAAGAAAACAAATGTAATACACAATTTAAGCTCTAAAATAACTTAAATAAATACACTACATACACCAGTACATACATATGTTTATAGCATATATAACTATTAAACTAATACATATAAGAAAGCTCATAACTAAGATATAGAAAGATAGTGTTCCTTCAGACGATTGGTAGGTTGTATCCACTCTATGTAGATATCATCTCCCGATCGCTCGGAAATACGAACTTTAACGAACAGTGGCGAAGAATCCTATGCGCATTATCAAAATTGGGGAACTGTAGCACTTTTAAAAGTTAGAAGTCTGGAGATATAGAAGTGAGGTACATTCCGATTGTACCTTCCCGTACCCTTACTCTTCATATCGGACTTAAAACTAGCGACCATCTTCTACATTTTGGGTGTCGGTCGGAAGGCTCGGCGTGCCATGAATTCAAATACTTCCGTGGGATCGGATGATGCAATCTCCTCCGCATCAGTCATTGCATCCGCGTCTTGTATCATCTACCCACATCGATACGGTTCCCATCCTCTGTGAACATTTTCTCCAGAGGATTTGCAGAACGGAAGACATATGCGATGAAAAGGGCGTTCTTAAAAAGCGTGTCCACGTTTGCATCTGTATTTTTCCGGGCATTTATGGATCGCTCTGACCTGGAATAAGCGCACGCTACATGGAACATGAAGAACATACTCAGTACCGCTGAAGACGAGTATGGGGATTTTACTACCAGGCCCAGAGAAGCGTGGTAGGGGAAGTATGAGTATGGATCTACCGACTTAGCCCTGTCGGATTCCTCAAAAAGGGACATGAATTCTTTGGCTATGTCGGCATTAAAAATCCAATCGTCAATGTCTTCAACCTTCATTCCGGTCACTTTCGCGAGGTGAGCGACTGACAACAAGCCTGCACAATCGCGAAACCTCGTTGTGACCGAACCGAAGCGGAGATGAGCCCAGGGGTGGCCCGGAAAGCGAAAGAAGAACATATCGTAGGCTGCCACTAGCCTTTCGTAGTCTCGATCGCTTAATCAACCGGTGGCATCCTTCAGCCTACTCAGGTTCTGTTTGAGGTGAGGTTGTTGATACAATAATCAGCTTTATCTCTTTGGTCGTCAGATCGCACTTTTTTATGTGCACGGAAGGCTTCTCCCCTTCATGCTCCTGAAACCAAGTAGATGGATATCGCAATGGGACCTTGGTATCTACGAAAACGGCATTAGCCTCCTTCTTTGTAACGACATGTTTACGCACCACTTGTCCTTCGGCCATTGTGGTTGGACAAATGCGGATGGGACGACAGAGTGAGCTATGACATTAAAACTAAGTTCCTGAGTTTCATTCAGCTATAAACTCACTTTGTATTCCACGTTGGGTTTGTTCTGACGCAATTGTTACACTTGAACTTCACGTATTTACAGACGCCTCAGAACGTGCATACGGAGCGTGTGTGTACGTCAGAACAGTGAATGAGGGAGGTAAAGTAACAGTCCATCTTCTTGCCTCCAAAAATAAGGTGGCACCTTTAAAAGTAAGAAGTCTGGAGATATAGAAGTGAGGTACATTCCGATTGTACCTTCCCGTACCTTACTCTTCATATCGGACTTAAAACTAGCGACCATCTTCTGCATTTTGGGTGTCGGTCGGAAGGCTCGGCGTGCCATGAATTCAAATACTTCCGTGGGATCGGATGATGCAATCTCCTCCGCATCAGTCATTGCATCCGCGTCTTGTATCATCTGCCCCACATCGATACGGTTCCCATCCTCTGTGAACATTTTCTCCAGAGGATTTGCAGAACGGAAGACATATGCGATGAAAAGGGCGTTCTTAAAAAGCGTGTCCACGTTTGCATCTGTATTTTTCCGGGCATTTATGGATCGCTCTGACCTGGAATAAGCGCACGCTACATGGAACATGAAGAACATACTCGGTACAGCTGAAGACGAGTATGGGGATTTTACTACCAGGCCCAGAGAAGCGTGGTAGGGGAAGTATGAGTATGGATCTACCGACTCAGCCCTGTCGGATTCCTCAAAAAGGGACATGAATTATTTGGCTATGTCGGCATTTAAAATCCAATCGTCAATGTCTTCAACCTTCATTCCGGTCACTTACGCGAGGTGAGCGACTGACAACAAGCCTGCACAATCGCGGAACCTCGTTGTGACCGAACCGAAGCGGAGATGAGCCCAGGGGTGGTCCGGAAAGCGAAAGAAGAACATATCGTAGGCTGCCACTAGCCTTTCGTAGTCTCGATCGCTTTACCAACCGGTGGCATCCTTCAGCCTACTCAGGTTCTGTTTGAGGTGAGAATCAGGCTGTCGGATTTGTGCGCCTGCAGCCTTTGTCAAAACATCCGTATCCACATGGACATTCAGCCTCGAATAGCGGTGGATCAGAAGAAGACATAACAGTATGTCTTCCGGCAGCGGATTGTGATCTTGAGCTGGAATGGTGAAATCCCCTAGGCCTGAGTCAGTAGCAACTATTGTGATTAAGTCGGAGATCCGAACTTTCCCTCCTCCCCCATGGATGGTTCGGCCGTATGAGGTCCATGGTCCCACGAGACCGGCTTCGATGGTTCGCGCCATCCGAGATAGATAAACTTTGGCTAGTTCTCTGTTTAACTTTCTATTCACCATTGTTGATACAATAATCAGCTCCTCTATCTCGTTGGTCGTCAGATCGCACTTTTTTATGTGCACGGAAGGCTTCTCCCCTTCATGCTCCTGAAACCAAGTAGATGGATATCGCAATGGGACCTTGGTATCTACGAAAACGGCATTAGCCTCCTTCTTTGTAACGATATGTTTACGCACCACTTGTCCTTCGGCCATTGTGGTTGGACAAATGCGGATGGGACGACAAAGTGAGCTATGACATTAAAACTAAGTTCCTGAGTTTCATTCAGCTATAAACTCACTTTGTATTCCACGTTGGGTTTGTTCTGACGCAATTGTTACACTTGAACTTCACGTATTTACAGACGCCTCAGAACGTGCATACGGAGCGTGTGTGTACGTCAGAACAGTGAATGAGGGAGGTAAAGTAACAGTCCATCTTCATGCCTCCAAAAATAAGGTACAGTTCCCCAAATTTAATAATGCGCATACGAATCTTCGCCAATGTTCGTATGCCGAAAACTACCGAATCATAACACACACCGAATAGTTGTATGAGCCCTAAACATTGCACTTGCAATTTGTACCTTGCCCTAAAGAAATAGGTGTTATTGTCATGTACAAACAATCGAAAGTCGCCGCTGCTGCTTCCCCTGCCACTCCCTCACACATTTGAGTCAGTTGTCTTTGAATATTGACGGCGACCGGACGCATGCTGTTTGTAAGTGGAATCATATAGAGCTCATTCATACTACACACCCTTCTTAGTTTTGTTTCCAGAGAGGTATGTTTAATTTCAACTATTATCATGTAGCGGCACAATCAATATCCACGAGTGTCTATTGATCATGTAATGTAAATTATAATTCCTATTTTCTTCCAGAATGGAGAAATTTAAACGTGGGAAGCCGCTTAAGTCACAAACACGACAGATTGTGTTTAATGTATACCTTTATTTCTTAAATGAAGCGATTGTATTAAAAAAAGACCATGATGGTTATTTTAATAAAGTTCAAGACCGTGTTACAAAAGCTACAGGAATTTCACGGCGGACTTTGACTAACATCTTAAATGAAAAAAAAAAACAAATCAATCAAAGAAATTTACATCACCAAAAAAAGGAAAACCTAAAAGTAGGTTTCGGATGGGGCTTGATGACTTCGACTACTGTGTTATTCGAGATATAATATACAATTTTCAGTTAACACTCAAAGAACTCCCAACTATAAATAATTTGAGAAAAAAGTTAATCGAAGCTATTAATTTCAAAGGCTGTGCAGAGACTTTAAGGATCATTTTGAGAACAATGGGGTTTAGGTTTCTGAGAACTGATACCAACAGGCGGTTACTTATGGAAAAGCAAGATGTACGTTTAAAAAGGATCAAATATCTCAAAGAAATACAACAGCTGAGGGACGCTGGTAGCAACATAGTATTTATGGACGAGTCATACGTGCACACATCGCATACTAAAGGTAAAACTTGGCAAGATTGCAACAAAAAAGGTATAAAACAACCCATTTCTAAAGGAGAGCGAATTATTATAGTCCATGCGGGCAATGAAAAAGGATTCGTCCCAGGGGCTCTAATGTTGCATAAATATGTTGATTCAGAGGGTGATTATCATAAAGAAATGAACGCGGAATGTTATCAAACTTGGCTACGAAATCAATTGATTCCCAACTTGTCTCCTAACAGTGTGATGGTAATCGATAACGCCCCGTATCATAATAAGCTGTCTGTTAAACCACCAAACTCAAACACACCCAAACCACAAATGATAGCATGGCTGCAACAACATAATATTCCACATGACCCAAATAAATTTAAACCCGAAATATACGAAGTCATAAAGATACATAAAGAACGATACACCACATTTGCTATTGATCATATAATGGAGGAACATGGGCACAAAATTGTACGTTTACCACCATACCATCCTGATTTTAACCCTATTGAAAACATTTGGGCACAAATAGAACAATATGTGGCCACAAAAAATATCGCAATGAATGTAACGTCCATTACAAAACTTATATTAGAAAAAGTCAATATTATAGGGTCTGAAGAATGGAGAAAAGTTCGTGATCATGCCATAAAATGCGAAGATGAATTTAGGAAAATCGACCCAAGGATGGATAATTTTGCTGATGAAATGATTATTTACACAGGTGATGATACCAGTGAGGAAAGTGACCAAGAACAATACAATGATTTATACGATGCCTCTCCGATGTCAGGAATAGAGATGCTCTCTGACTCCGATTAATAATAATAATAATATAGATTTTTAAATCCTGCTTTATCATTTATATTTCTTTGCCCTCAGGTTTGTATATATTTGATATTATAAAGAAAACAAATGTAATACACAATTTAAGCTCTAAAATAACTTAAATAAATACACTACATACACCAGTACATACATATGTTTATAGCATATATAACTATTAAACTAATACATATAAGAAAGCTCATAACTAAGATATAGAAAGATAGTGTTCCTTCAGACGATTGGTAGGTTGTATCCACTCTATGTAGATATCATCTCCCGATCGCTCGGAAATACGAACTTTAACGAACAGTGGCGAAGAATCCTATGCGCATTATCAAAATTGGGGAACTGTAGCACTTTTAAAAGTTAGAAGTCTGGAGATATAGAAGTGAGGTACATTCCGATTGTAGCTCCCCGTACCCTTACTCTTCATATCGGACTTAAAACTAGCGACCATCTTCTACATTTTGGGTGTCGGTCGGAAGGCTCGGCGTGCCATGAATTCAAATACTTCCGTGGGATCGGATGATGCAATCTCCTCCGCATCAGTCATTGCATCCGCGTCTTGTATCATCTACCCACATCGATACGGTTCCCATCCTCTGTGAACATTTTCTCCAGAGGATTTGCAGAACGGAAGACATATGCGATGAAAAGGGCGTTCTTAAAAAGCGTGTCCACGTTTGCATCTGTATTTTTCCGGGCATTTATGGATCGCTCTGACCTGGAATAAGCGCACGCTACATGGAACATGAAGAACATACTCAGTACCGCTGAAGACGAGTATGGGGATTTTACTACCAGGCCCAGAGAAGCGTGGTAGGGGAAGTATGAGTATGGATCTACCGACTTAGCCCTGTCGGATTCCTCAAAAAGGGACATGAATTCTTTGGCTATGTCGGCATTAAAAATCCAATCGTCAATGTCTTCAACCTTCATTCCGGTCACTTTCGCGAGGTGAGCGACTGACAACAAGCCTGCACAATCGCGAAACCTCGTTGTGACCGAACCGAAGCGGAGATGAGCCCAGGGGTGGCCCGGAAAGCGAAAGAAGAACATATCGTAGGCTGCCACTAGCCTTTCGTAGTCTCGATCGCTTAATCAACCGGTGGCATCCTTCAGCCTACTCAGGTTCTGTTTGAGGTGAGAATCAGGCTGTCGGATTTGTGCGCCTGCAGCCTTTGTCAAAACATCCGTATCCACATGGACATTCAGCCTCGAATAGCGGTGGATCAGAAGAAGACATAACAGTATGTCTTCCGGCAGCGGATTGTGATCTTGAGCTGGAATGGTGAAATCCCCTAGGCCTGAGTCAGTAGCAACTATTGTGATTAAGTCGGAGATCCGAACTTTCCCTCCTCCCCCATGGATGGTTCGGCCGTATGAGGTCCATGGTCCCACGAGATCGGCTTCGATGGTTCGTGCCATCCGAGATAGATAAACTTTGGCTAGTTCTCTGTTTAACTTTCTATTCACCATTGTTGATACAATAATCAGCTTTATCTCTTTGGTCGTCAGATCGCACTTTTTTATGTGCACGGAAGGCTTCTCCCCTTCATGCTCCTGAAACCAAGTAGATGGATATCGCAATGGGACCTTGGTATCTACGAAAACGGCATTAGCCTCCTTCTTTGTAACGACATGTTTACGCACCACTTGTCCTTCGGCCATTGTGGTTGGACAAATGCGGATGGGACGACAAAGTGAGCTATGACATTAAAACTAAGTTCCTGAGTTTCATTCAGCTATAAACTCACTTTGTATTCCACGTTGGGTTTGTTCTGACGCAATTGTTACACTTGAACTTCACGTATTTACAGACGCCTCAGAACGTGCATACGGAGCGTGTGTGTACGTCAGAACAGTGAATGAGGGAGGTAAAGTAACAGTCCATCTTCTTGCCTCCAAAAATAAGGTGGCACCTTTAAAAGTAAGAAGTCTGGAGATATAGAAGTGAGGTACATTCCGATTGTACCTTCCCGTACCTTACTCTTCATATCGGACTTAAAACTAGCGACCATCTTCTGCATTTTGGGTGTCGGTCGGAAGGCTCGGCGTGCCATGAATTCAAATACTTCCGTGGGATCGGATGATGCAATCTCCTCCGCATCAGTCATTGCATCCGCGTCTTGTATCATCTGCCCCACATCGATACGGTTCCCATCCTCTGTGAACATTTTCTCCAGAGGATTTGCAGAACGGAAGACATATGCGATGAAAAGGGCGTTCTTAAAAAGCGTGTCCACGTTTGCATCTGTATTTTTCCGGGCATTTATGGATCGCTCTGACCTGGAATAAGCGCACGCTACATGGAACATGAAGAACATACTCAGTACCGCTGAAGACGAGTATGGGGATTTTACTACCAGGCCCAGAGAAGCGTGGTAGGGGAAGTATGAGTATGGATCTACCGACTTAGCCCTGTCGGATTCCTCAAAAAGGGACATGAATTCTTTGGCTATGTCGGCATTAAAAATCCAATCGTCAATGTCTTCAACCTTCATTCCGGTCACTTTCGCGAGGTGAGCGACTGACAACAAGCCTGCACAATCGCGAAACCTCGTTGTGACCGAACCGAAGCGGAGATGAGCCCAGGGGTGGCCCGGAAAGCGAAAGAAGAACATATCGTAGGCTGCCACTAGCCTTTCGTAGTCTCGATCGCTTAATCAACCGGTGGCATCCTTCAGCCTACTCAGGTTCTGTTTGAGGTGAGAATCAGGCTGTCGGATTTGTGCGCCTGCAGCCTTTGTCAAAACATCCGTATCCACATGGACATTCAGCCTCGAATAGCGGTGGATCAGAAGAAGACATAACAGTATGTCTTCCGGCAGCGGATTGTGATCTTGAGCTGGAATGGTGAAATCCCCTAGGCCTGAGTCAGTAGCAACTATTGTGATTAAGTCGGAGATCCGAACTTTCCCTCCTCCCCCATGGATGGTTCGGCCGTATGAGGTCCATGGTCCCACGAGATCGGCTTCGATGGTTCGTGCCATCCGAGATAGATAAACTTTGGCTAGTTCTCTGTTTAACTTTCTATTCACCATTGTTGATACAATAATCAGCTTTATCTCTTTGGTCGTCAGATCGCACTTTTTTATGTGCACGGAAGGCTTCTCCCCTTCATGCTCCTGAAACCAAGTAGATGGATATCGCAATGGGACCTTGGTATCTACGAAAACGGCATTAGCCTCCTTCTTTGTAACGACATGTTTACGCACCACTTGTCCTTCGGCCATTGTGGTTGGACAAATGCGGATGGGACGACAAAGTGAGCTATGACATTAAAACTTAAGTTCCTGAGTTTCATTCAGCTATAAACTCACTTTGTATTCCACGTTGGGTTTGTTCTGACGCAATTGTTACACTTGAACTTCACGTATTTACAGACGCCTCAGAACGTGCATACGGAGCGTGTGTGTACGTCAGAACAGTGAATGAGGGAGGTAAAGTAACAGTCCATCTTCTTGCCTCCAAAAATAAGGTAGCACCTTTAAAAGTTAGAAGTCTGGAGTTATAGAAGTGAGGTACATTCCGATTGTACCTTCCCGTACCTTACTCTTCATATCGGACTTAAAACTAGCGACCATCTTCTACATTTTGGGTGTCGGTCGGAAGGCTCGGCGTGCCATGAATTCAAATACTTCCGTGGGATCGGATGATGCAATCTCCTCCGCATCAGTCATTGCATCCGCGTCTTGTATCATCTGCCCCACATCGATACGGTTCCCATCCTCTGTGAACATTTTCTCCAGAGGATTTGCAGAACGGAAGACATATGCGATGAAAAGGGCGTTCTTAAAAAGCGTGTCCACGTTTGCATCTGTATTTTTCCGGGCATTTATGGATCGCTCTGACCTGGAATAAGCGCACGCTACATGGAACATGAAGAACATACTCGGTACAGCTGAAGACGAGTATGGGGATTTTACTACCAGGCCCAGAGAAGCGTGGTAGGGGAAGTATGAGTATGGATCTACCGACTCAGCCCTGTCGGATTCCTCAAAAAGGGACATGAATTCTTTGGCTATGTCGGCATTAAAAATCCAATCGTCAATGTCTTCAACCTTCATTCCGGTCACTTTCGCGAGGTGAGCGACTGACAACAAGCCTGCACAATCGCGGAACCTCGTTGTGACCGAACCGAAGCGGAGATGAGCCCAGGGGTGGTCCGGAAAGCGAAAGAAGAACATATCGTAGGCTGCCACTAGCCTTTCGTAGTCTCGATCGCTTAACCAACAGGTGGCATCCTTCAGCCTACTCAGGTTCTGTTTGAGGTGAGAATCAGGCTGTCGGATTTGTGCGCCTGCAGCCTTTGTCAAAACATCCGTATCCACATGGACATTCAGCCTCGAATAGCGGTGGATCAGAAGAAGACATAACAGTATGTCTTCCGGCAGCGGATTGTGATCTTGAGCTGGAATGGTGAAATCCCCTAGGCCTGAGTCAGTAGCAACTATTGTGATTAAGTCGGAGATCCGAACTTTCCCTCCTCCCCCATGGATGGTTCGGCCGTATGAGGTCCATGGTCCCACGAGATCGGCTTCGATGGTTCGTGCCATCCGAGATAGATAAACTTTGGCTAGTTCTCTGTTTAACTTTCTATTCACCATTGTTGATACAATAATCAGCTCTATCTCTTTGGTCGTCAGATCGCACTTTTTTATGTGCACGGAAGGCTTCTCCCCTTCATGCTCCTGAAACCAAGTAGATGGATATCGCAATGGGACCTTGGTATCTACGAAAACGGCATTAGCCTCCTTCTTTGTAACGACATGTTTACGCACCACTTGTCCTTCGGCCATTGTGGTTGGACAAATGCGGATGGGACGACAAAGTGAGCTATGACATTAAAACTAAGTTCCTGAGTTTCATTCAGCTATAAACTCACTTTGTATTCCACGTTGGGTTTGTTCTGACGCAATTGTTACACTTGAACTTCACGTATTTACAGACGCCTCAGAACGTGCATACGGAGCGTGTGTGTACGTCAGAACAGTGAATGAGGGAGGTAAAGTAACAGTTCATCTTCTTGCCTCCAAAAATAAGGTACAGTTCCCCAAATTTAATAATGCGCATACGAATCTTCGCCAATGTTCGTATGCCGAAAACTACCGAATCATAACACACACCGAATAGTTGTATGAGCCCTAAACATTGCACTTGCAATTTGTACCTTGCCCTAAAGAAATAGGTGTTATTGTCATGTACAAACAATCGAAAGTCGCCGCTGCTGCTTCCCCTGCCACTCCCTCACACATTTGAGTCAGTTGTCTTTGAATATTGACGGCGACCGGACGCATGCTGTTTGTAAGTGGAATCATATAGAGCTCATTCATACTACACACCCTTCTTAGTTTTGTTTCCAGAGAGGTATGTTTAATTTCAACTATTATCATGTAGCGGCACAATCAATATCCACGAGTGTCTATTGATCATGTAATGTAAATTATAATTCCTATTTTCTTCCAGAATGGAGAAATTTAAACGTGGGAAGCCGCTTAAGTCACAAACACGACAGATTGTGTTTAATGTATACCTTTATTTCTTAAATGAAGCGATTGTATTAAAAAAAGACCATGATGGTTATTTTAATAAAGTTCAAGACCGTGTTACAAAAGCTACAGGAATTTCACGGCGGACTTTGACTAACATCTTAAATGAAAAAAAAAAACAAATCAATCAAAGAAATTTACATCACCAAAAAAAGGAAAACCTAAAAGTAGGTTTCGGATGGGGCTTGATGACTTCGACTACTGAACACAGTAATACTCGAATAACAATTCGAGATATAATATACAATTTTCAGTTAACACTCAAAGAACTCCCAACTATAAATAATTTGAGAAAAAAGTTAATCGAAGCTATTAATTTCAAAGGCTGTGCAGAGACTTTAAGGATAATTTTGAGAACAATGGGGTTTAGGTTTCTGAGAACTGATACCAACAGGCGGTTACTTATGGAAAAGCAAGATGTACGTTTAAAAAGGATCAAATATCTCAAAGAAATACAACAGCTGAGGGACGCTGGTAGAAACATAGTATTTATGGACGAGTCATACGTGCACACATCGCATACTAAAGGTAAAACTTGGCAAGATTGCAACAAAAAAGGTATAAAACAACCCATTTCTAAAGGAGAGCGAATTATTATAGTCCATGCGGGCAATGAAAAAGGATTCGTCCCAGGGGCTCTAATGTTGCATAAATGTGTTGATTCAGAGGGTGATTATCATAAAGAAATGAACGCGGAATGTTATCAAACTTGGCTACGAAATCAATTGATTCCCAACTTGTCTCCTAACAGTGTGATGGTAATCGATAACGCCCCGTATCATAATAAGCTGTCTGTGAAACCACCAAACTCAAACACACCCAAACCACAAATGATAGCATGGCTGCAACAACATAATATTCCACATGACCCAAATAAATTTAAACCCGAAATATACGAAGTCATAAAGATACATAAAGAACGATACACCACATTTGCTATTGATCATATAATGGAGGAACATGGGCACAAAATTGTACGTTTACCACCATACCATCCTGATTTTAACCCTATTGAAAACATTTGGGCACAAATAGAACAATATGTGGCCACAAAAAATATCGCAATGAATGTAACGTCCATTACAAAACTTATATTAGAAAAAGTCAATATTATAGGGTCTGAAGAATGGAGAAAAGTTCGTGATCATGCCATAAAATGCGAAGATGAATTTAGGAAAATCGACCCAAGAATGGATAATTTTGCTGATGAAATGATTATTTACACAGGTGATGATACCAGTGAGGAAAGTGACCAAGAACAATACAATGATTTATACGATGCCTCTCCGATGTCAGGAATAGAGATGCTCTCTGACTCCGATTAATAATAATAATAATATAGATTTTTAAATCCTGCTTTATCATTTATATTTCTTTTCCCTCAGGTTTGTATATATTTGATATTATAAAGAAAACAAATGTAATACACAATTTAAGCTCTAAAATAACTTAAATAAATACACTACATACACCAGTACATACATATGTTTATAGCATATATAACTATTAAACTAATACATATAAGAAAGCTCATAACTAAGATATAGAAAGATAGTGTTCCTTCAGACGATTGGTAGGTTGTATCCACTCTATGTAGATATCATCTCCCGATCGCTCGGAAATACGAACTTTAACGAACAGTGGCGAAGAATCCTATGCGCATTATCAAAATTGGGGAACTGTAGCACTTTTAAAAGTTAGAAGTCTGGAGATATAGAAGTGAGGTACATTCCGATTGTACCTTCCCGTACCCTTACTCTTCATATCGGACTTAAAACTAGCGACCATCTTCTACATTTTGGGTGTCGGTCGGAAGGCTCGGCGTGCCATGAATTCAAATACTTCCGTGGGATCGGATGATGCAATCTCCTCCGCATCAGTCATTGCATCCGCGTCTTGTATCATCTACCCACATCGATACGGTTCCCATCCTCTGTGAACATTTTCTCCAGAGGATTTGCAGAACGGAAGACATATGCGATGAAAAGGGCGTTCTTAAAAAGCGTGTCCACGTTTGCATCTGTATTTTTCCGGGCATTTATGGATCGCTCTGACCTGGAATAAGCGCACGCTACATGGAACATGAAGAACATACTCGGTACAGCTGAAGACGAGTATGGGGATTTTACTACCAGGCCCAGAGAAGCGTGGTAGGGGAAGTATGAGTATGGATCTACCGACTTAGCCCTGTCGGATTCCTCAAAAAGGGACATGAATTCTTTGGCTATGTCGGCATTAAAAATCCAATCGTCAATGTCTTCAACCTTCATTCCGGTCACTTTCGCGAGGTGAGTGACTGACAACAAGCCTGCACAATCGCGAAACCTCGTTGTGACCGAACCGAAGCGGAGATGAGCCCAGGGGTGGCCCGGAAAGCGAAAGAAGAACATATCGTAGGCTGCCACTAGCCTTTCGTAGTCTCGATCGCTTAATCAACCGGTGGCATCCTTCAGCCTACTCAGGTTCTGTTTGAGGTGAGAATCAGGCTGTCGGATTTGTGCGCCTGCAGCCTTTGTCAAAACATCCGTATCCACATGGACATTCAGCCTCGAATAGCGGTGGATCAGAAGAAGACATAACAGTATGTCTTCCGGCAGCGGATTGTGATCTTGAGCTGGAATGGTGAAATCCCCTAGGCCTGAGTCAGTAGCAACTATTGTGATTAAGTCGGAGATCCGAACTTTCCCTCCTCCCCCATGGATGGTTCGGCCGTATGAGGTCCATGGTCCCACGAGATCGGCTTCGATGGTTCGTGCCATCCGAGATAGATAAACTTTGGCTAGTTCTCTGTTTAACTTTCTATTCACCATTGTTGATACAATAATCAGCTTTATCTCTTTGGTCGTCAGATCGCACTTTTTTATGTGCACGGAAGGCTTCTCCCCTTCATGCTCCTGAAACCAAGTAGATGGATATCGCAATGGGACCTTGGTATCTACGAAAACGGCATTAGCCTCCTTCTTTGTAACGACATGTTTACGCACCACTTGTCCTTCGGCCATTGTGGTTGGACAAATGCGGATGGGACGACAAAGTGAGCTATGACATTAAAACTAAGTTCCTGAGTTTCATTCAGCTATAAACTCACTTTGTATTCCACGTTGGGTTTGTTCTGACGCAATTGTTACACTTGAACTTCACGTATTTACAGACGCCTCAGAACGTGCATACGGAGCGTGTGTGTACGTCAGAACAGTGAATGAGGGAGGTAAAGTAACAGTCCATCTTCTTGCCTCCAAAAATAAGGTAGCACCTTTAAAAGTTAGAAGTCTGGAGATATAGAAGTGAGGTACATTCCGATTGTACCTTCCCGTACCTTACTCTTCATATCGGACTTAAAACTAGCGACCATCTTCTACATTTTGGGTGTCGGTCGGAAGGCTCGGCGTGCCATGAATTCAAATACTTCCGTGGGATCGGATGATGCAATCTCCTCCGCATCAGTCATTGCATCCGCGTCTTGTATCATCTGCCCCACATCGATACGGTTCCCATCCTCTGTGAACATTTTCTCCAGAGGATTTGCAGAACGGAAGACATATGCGATGAAAAGGGCGTTCTTAAAAAGCGTGTCCACGTTTGCATCTGTATTTTTCCGGGCATTTATGGATCGCTCTGACCTGGAATAAGCGCACGCTACATGGAACATGAAGAACATACTCGGTACAGCTGAAGACGAGTATGGGGATTTTACTACCAGGCCCAGAGAAGCGTGGTAGGGGAAGTATGAGTATGGATCTACCGACTCAGCCCTGTCGGATTCCTCAAAAAGGGACATGAATTCTTTGGCTATGTCGGCATTAAAAATCCAATCGTCAATGTCTTCAACCTTCATTCCGGTCACTTTCGCGAGGTGAGCGACTGACAACAAGCCTGCACAATCGCGGAACCTCGTTGTGACCGAACCGAAGCGGAGATGAGCCCAGGGGTGGTCCGGAAAGCGAAAGAAGAACATATCGTAGGCTGCCACTAGCCTTTCGTAGTCTCGATCGCTTAACCAACCGGTGGCATCCTTCAGCCTACTCAGGTTCTGTTTGAGGTGAGAATCAGGCTGTCGGATTTGTGCGCCTGCAGCCTTTGTCAAAACCTCCGTATCCACATGGACATTCAGCCTCGAATAGCGGTGGATCAGAAGAAGACATAACAGTATGTCTTCCGGCAGCGGATTGTGATCTTGAGCTGGAATGGTGAAATCCCCTAGGCCTGAGTCAGTAGCAACTATTGTGATTAAGTCGGAGATCCGAACTTTCCCTCCTCCCCCATGGATGGTTCGGCCGTATGAGGTCCATGGTCCCACGAGATCGGCTTCGATGGTTCGTGCCATCCGAGATAGATAAACTTTGGCTAGTTCTCTGTTTAACTTTCTATTCACCATTGTTGATACAATAATCAGCTCTATCTCTTTGGTCGTCAGATCGCACTTTTTTATGTGCACGGAAGGCTTCTCCCCTTCATGCTCCTGAAACCAAGTAGATGGATATCACAATGGGACCTTGGTATCTACGAAAACGGCATTAGCCTCCTTCTTTGTAACGACATGTTTACGCACCACTTGTCCTTCGGCCATTTTGGTTGGACAAATGCGGATGGGACGACAAAGTGAGCTATAACATTAAAACTAAGTTCCTGAGTTTCATTCAGCTATAAACTCACTTTGTATTCCACGTTGGGTTTGTTCTGACGCAATTGTTACACTTGAACTTCACGTATTTACAGACGCCTCAGAACGTGCATACGGAGCGTGTGTGTACGTCAGAACAGTGAATGAGGGAGGTAAAGTAACAGTCCATCTTCTTGCCTCCAAAAATAAGGTAGCACCTTTAAAAGTTAGAAGTCTGGAGATATAGAAGTGAGGTACATTCCGATTGTACCTTCCCGTACCTTACTCTTCATATCGGACTTAAAACTAGCGACCATCTTCTACATTTTGGGTGTCGGTCGGAAGGCTCGGCGTGCCATGAATTCAAATACTTCCGTGGGATCGGATGATGCAATCTCCTCCGCATCAGTCATTGCATCCGCGTCTTGTATCATCTGCCCCACATCGATACGGTTCCCATCCTCTGTGAACATTTTCTCCAGAGGATTTGCAGAACGGAAGACATATGCGATGAAAAGGGCGTTCTTAAAAAGCGTGTCCACGTTTGCATCTGTATTTTTCCGGGCATTTATGGATCGCTCTGACCTGGAATAAGCGCACGCTACATGGAACATGAAGAACATACTCGGTACAGCTGAAGACGAGTATGGGGATTTTACTACCAGGCCCAGAGAAGCATGGTAGGGGAAGTATGAGTATGGATCTACCGACTCAGCCCTGTCGGATTCCTCAAAAAGGGACATGAATTATTTGGCTATGTCGGCATTAAAAATCCAATCGTCAATGTCTTCAACCTTCATTCCGGTCACTTTCGCGAGGTGAGCGACTGACAACAAGCCTGCACAATCGCGGAACCTCGTTGTGACCGAACCGAAGCGGAGATGAGCCCAGAGGTGGTCCGGAAAGCGAAAGAAGAACATATCGTAGGCTGCCACTAGCCTTTCGTAGTCTCGATCGCTTAACCAACCGGTGGCATCCTTCAGCCTACTCAGGTTCTGTTTGAGGTGAGAATCAGGCTGTCAGATTTGTGCGCCTGCAGCCTTTGTCAAAACATCCGTATCCACGGACATTCAGCCTCGAATAGCGGTGGATCAGAAGAAGACATAACAGTATATCTTCCGGCAGCGGATTGTGATCTTGAGCTGGAATGATGAAATCCCCTAGGCCTGAGTCAGTAGCAACTATTGTGATTAAGTCGGAGATCCGAACTTTCCCTCCTCCCCCATGGATGGTTCGGCCGTATGAGGTCCATAGTCCCACGAGACCGTCTTCGATGGTTCGTGCCATCCGAGATAGATAAACTTTGGCTAGTTCTCTGTTTAACTTTCTATTCACCATTGTTGATACAATAATCAGCTTTATCTCTTTGGTCGTCAGATCGCACTTTTTTATGTGCACGGAAGGCTTCTCCCCTTCATGCTCCTGAAACCAAGTAGATGGATATCGCAATGGGACCTTGGTATCTACGAAAACGGCATTAGCCTCCTTCTTTGTAACGACATGTTTACGCACCACTTGTCCTTCGGCCATTTTGGTTGGACAAATGCGGATGGGACGACAAAGTGAGCTATGACATTAAAACTAAGTTCCTGAGTTTCATTCAGCTATAAACTCACTTTGTATTCCACGTTGGGTTTGTTCTGACGCAATTGTTACACTTGAACTTCACGTATTTACAGACGCCTCAGAACGTGCATACGGAGCGTGTGTGTACGTCAGAACAGTGAATGAGGGAGGTAAAGTAACACTCCATCTTCTTGCCTCCAAAAATAAGGTAGCACCTTTAAAAGTTAGAAGTCTGGAGATATAGAAGTGAGGTACATTCCGATTGTACCTTCCCGTACCTTACTCTTCATATCGGACTTAAAACTAGCGACCATCTTCTGCATTTTGGGTGTCGGTCGGAAGGCTCGGCGTGCCATGAATTCAAATACTTCCGTGGGATCGGATGATGCAATCTCCTCCGCATCAGTCATTGCATCCGCGTCTTGTATCATCTGCCCCACATCGATACGGTTCCCATCCTCTGTGAACATTTTCTCCAGAGGATTTGCAGAACGGAAGACATATGCGATGAAAAGGGCGTTCTTAAAAAGCGTGTCCACGTTTGCATCTGTATTTTTCCGGGCTTTTATGGATCGCTCTGACCTGGAATAAGCGCACGCTACATGGAACATGAAGAACATACTCGGTACAGCTGAAGACGAGTATGGGGATTTTACTACCAGGCCCAGAGAAGCGTGGTAGGGGAAGTATGAGTATGGATCTACCGACTCGGCCCTGTCGGATTCCTCAAAAAGGGACATGAATTCTTTGGCTATGTTGGCATTAAAAATCCAATCGTCAATGTCTTCAACCTTCATTCCGGTCACTTTCGCGAGGTGATCGACTGACAACAAGCCTGCACAATCGCGGAACCTCGTTGTGACCGAACCGAAGCGGAGATGAGCCCAGGGGTGGTCCGGAAAGCGAAAGAAGAACATATCGTAGGCTGCCACTAGCCTTTCGTAGTCTCGATCGCTTAACCAACCGGTGGCATCCTTCAGCCTACTCAGGTTCTGTTTGAGGTGAGAATCAGGCTGTCAGATTTGTGCGCCTGCAGCCTTTGTCAAAACATCCGTATCCACGGACATTCAGCCTCGAATAGCGGTGGATCAGAAGAAGACATAACAGTATATCTTCCGGCAGCGGATTGTGATCTTGAGCTGGAATGATGAAATCCCCTAGGCCTGAGTCAGTAGCAACTATTGTGATTAAGTCGGAGATCCGAACTTTCCCTCCTCCCCCATGGATGGTTCGGCCGTATGAGGTCCATAGTCCCACGAGACCGTCTTCGATGGTTCGTGCCATCCGAGATAGATAAACTTTGGCTAGTTCTCTGTTTAACTTTCTATTCACCATTGTTGATACAATAATCAGCTCTATCTCTTTGCTCGTCAGATCGCACTTTTTTATGTGCACGGAAGGCTTCTCCCCTTCATGCTCCTGAAACCAAGTAGATGGATATCGCAATGGGACCTTGGTATCTACGAAAACGGCATTAGCCTCCTTCTTTGTAACGACATGTTTACGCACCACTTGTCCTTCGGCCATTGTGGTTGGACAAATGCGGATGGGACGACAAAGTGAGCTATGACATTAAAACTAAGTTCCTGAGTTTCATTCAGCTATAAACTCACTTTGTATTCCACGTTGGGTTTGTTCTGACGCAATTGTTACACTTGAACTTCACGTATTTACGGACGCCTCAGAACGTGCATACGGAGCGTGTGTGTACGTCAGAACAGTGAATGAGGGAGGTAAAGTAACAGTCCATCTTCTTGCCTCCAAAAATAAGGTAGCACCTTTAAAAGTTAGAAGTCTGGAGATATAGAAGTGAGGTACATTCCGATTGTACCTTCCCGTACCTTACTCTTCATATCGGACTTAAAACTAGCGACCATCTTCTGCATTTTGGGTGTCGGTCGGAAGGCTCGGCGTGCCATGAATTCAAATACTTCCGTGGGATCGGATGATGCAATCTCCTCCGCATCAGACATTGCATCCGCGTCTTGTATCATCTGCCCCACATCGATACGGTTCCCATCCTCTGTGAACATTTTCTCCAGAGGATTTGCAGAACGGAAGACATATGCGATGAAAAGGGCGTTCTTAAAAAGCGTGTCCACGTTTGCATCTGTATTTTTCCGGGCATTTATGGATCGCTCTGACCTGGAATAAGCGCACGCTACATGGAACATGAAGAACATACTCGGTACAGCTGAAGACGAGTATGGGGATTTTACTACCAGGCCCAGAGAAGCGTGGTATGGGAAGTATGAGTATGGATGTACCGACTCAGCCCTGTCGGATTCCTCAAAAAGGGACATGAATTCTTTGGCTATGTCGGCATTAAAAATCCAATCGTCAATGTCTTCAACCTTCATTCCGGTCACTTTCGCGAGGTGAGCGACTGACAACAAGCCTGCACAATCGCGGAAACTCGTTGTGACCGAACCGAAGCGGAGATGAGCCCAGGGGTGGTCCGGAAAGCGAAAGAAGAACATATCGTAGGCTGCCACTAGCCTTTCGTAGTCTCGATCGCTTAACCAACCGGTGGCATCCTTCAGCCTACTCAGGTTCTGTTTGAGGTGAGAATCAGGCTGTCGGATTTGTGCGCCTGCAGCCTTTGTCAAAACATCCGTATCCACATGGACATTCAGCCTCGAATAGCGGTGGATCAGAAGAAGACATAACAGTATGTCTTCCGGCAGCGGATTGTGATCTTGAGCTGGAATGGTGAAATCCCCTAGGCCTGAGTCAGTAGCAACTGTTGTGATTAAGTCGGAGATCCGAACTTTCCCTCCTCCCCCATGGATGGTTCGGCCGTATGAGGTCCATGGTCCCACGAGATCGGCTTCGATGGTTCGTGCCATCCGAGATAGATAAACTTTGGCTAGTTCTCTGTTTAACTTTCTATTCACCATGGTTGATACAATAATCAGCTCTATCTCTTTGGTCGTCAGATCGCACTTTTTTATGTGCACGGAAGGCTTCTCCCCTTCATGCTCCTGAAACCAAGTAGATGGATATCGCAATGGGACCTTGGTATCTACGAAAACGGCATTAGCCTCCTTCTTTGTAACGACATGTTTACGCACCACTTGTCCTTCGGCTATTGTGGTTGGACAAATGCGGATGGGACGACAAAGTGAGCTATGACATTAAAACTAAGTTCCTGAGTTTCATTCAGCTATAATCTCACTTTGTATTCCACGTTGGGTTTGTTCTGACGCAATCGACAATCCCTGTGGAGGACCATTTGTAAAAATTTTTCCCTTGCAGCCAGCATCTGGCCACGTCTGGCGGTCTAATTTGGCCCCGCCCTCTTTTCTTTGTATTTTTTTGTCGCCCTTTAAAATCCATTTGTTTTATGACTTTTAGGTTCTTCGTTACTCTGTCAGGTCAGTTTCATCTTCATCGAAGTCGCATTATAGTGTTATTTGAACAAGGAAGAAATATAAGCCAGATAGCAGAGGAGCTACACATGACGGTAAGTATTTTTTTGTAGTATTAATAAACTTCGTTTTGTGCCCCTTGCCTTGCCTTGCACCTTGAAAGTAATAAAAAATGCCCTGTAGTTATTCTGCTATCGGCAACCCTGAATATTTGCGATTATCAGTGGGACTATTTTGAATTATTTTACTTCATTACTAATGTTTACCTTGGCTATTCAATACTCCATGTATTGAATAACTGGCTAAAAGATGGCACAACTATGCCTCTGCCACCCCTTCTATTTTTTTTAATGGATTTCTACAAATACTTATGATTAATTAAAAAGACAATATTGGAGACTCTTTGCCCTTCGAAATATGGATATGCATCCATATTGGTCTAATTGGCCCCTCTTAAATTCTTGTCTCATTGTTGCATCTTCAATGACCAAAACAATTCTCTCCGTTAATAACAGATGTTCCATTTCCAAACGGTTCTTTGTCGTTTAACAAAATGTTTTTGCTTTCTTTTTTGTAGTAACTGATCCTCAATTTCGTTTTTATGCAGAGAAACACCGTTAAGAGATGGGTTCGACGTTACGGCAGCGAAGGACTTCTAGATCATCGACCACGTCACCGTCAACCAGTGGTTTTCACACCACAAAGATTGGAGCAAATGGTTGCTGTCTATGTGCAGAAGCCATTCCACCGACTCGAGTGTTTGCAGAACAGTAAGAATGCTCTTTGCAAACAGTCAGGAAAGCATTGCGTCGGGCTGGCTACATGCACAGAAAACCGGCCAGAAAAATTATTTTGAGCGAGGCCCACAAGTTGGCTAGAGTTCGTTTCGCACGGGACTACAGGGACTTCGATTTTTCACACGCCATATTTTCCGATGAAAAGACTTTTAAATCGACGGAAACAGGTCGAAGGCACTTATGGCGTGTGAACAATACGCGATATGAGCCAAAAAACGTGACTCCCAACAATCAATCCGGCAGGATAGTGGTGAACATGTGGGGCTGGATGAGCTCGAGCGGTCCGGGTGAGCTGTCCTTTTTGCCGGAAAGGGCAAACGGTCAGAACTATTTGAAGCTGTTGCAAGATACTATGTTGCCCACAGTGAGAATTGTGTATCCGGAACAAGAGGTCCCGGAAATCGTATTTATCCAGGACAATTGTCCTATACACAAATGTCACTTGGTGCAACATTGGATCGACCAACAGCCAAATTTGCGGGCCGTGCCATGGCCTGCCCGGTCCCCAGACTTAAACCCGATAGAAAATCTATGGGGCATCATGGTGCAAAGATGGGACCATGCAAATGAGCGCAACAAAGAAAATCTGGTCGCACATGTTAACCGCGTGTGGGACTCGTTTCGTGGCTCGGATCTGTGCGAAGCCCTTGTAGACTCGATGCGGAATAGGTGTGATGCTGTCATAGCTGCAGGTGGAGCCCTAACAAAATATTGAATTTATACATATTAATATATATTTTATATTTTTTACATTATATAAATAAAATATTTTTAGTACTAGTAAAGATACTACTAATAATTCCCTAATTAATTTTGATATTATGATAGCTTTAGACGAGCCGTTTTGTTCGAGTTTCTATGGCTGAAACTATTTAATTTAATATTTGTGGTACTAATCAAGTAGAATTAAAAAAATACATATTAATAATTCCCTAAATAACAAATATATTATGTTAGCTACACTTAATACTTAGATGAGTAATTATCAAAATAATTGTACATGGCGAAACTGTTGGTGACGAAACTGTTACTGTTAGGCCGCGTGTACAATACATCAATTTTATATTAAAAACTAGCTGGCCCGGCGAACTTTGTAACGCCTGAAATGAATGTCGTGTTAACTTTATAGACATTTTAATAATTATTCTGCTATTCGGAGCGAAGCCGTTTCTATGAAATAAAACAAAATTTTATAGATCAAATAAATGACATTTTGTTATATTGAAGTTTATATATTAAAGTTTTAGGCACTAACATTAAAGTTTTACTTACTTTCCCTTTCATAGGAATTATTATAGGAACAACATTTCTTTCTAGGAACTTGGTAAAGGAACAAAATAGGTAGGATACGAACACTTATGAACTAAGTAATACATTGTGTCAAAGTGAAGCGTCACCCTGAACTTATAGATGGCAATACTACCGCAATTTTCAGTCTTTTTTATGCAAAATGGGATAATTCAGGTACTTTGTTAGTTAGTTAGTTACTTAACTGTTCACGTAAATTACGATAGTTTTAATTCTATGACTTTTATGAGCTGGTAAAGATTATTATCTGAAATTCACCTGAATCACCAAACAAATAGTAAAAGAAAAACCTGAAAATCGCGACTTACGACTTAAAAAATATTCTTCTTAAAAGTATACAAGGTCTTCGTCGTTTGTCAAAACATATTCTACGGGGTTTTCACCACATTGTAGCATTTCCACTACTTTGACTATTGAAAAAGGAGGTACAACGTCTTTGTCCTCTTTCTTTCATTTTTGCCTTTGGGTTTGTAATAATTAACTGTGTATCCTTTTGACTTCGTGACATCTTCAATTACTCCAATATATGACTTCCAGGTTTTATTCTGATAGTATCTTACTAGGACTGTGTCGCCAAGAGAATAGGTCTCGTACTCATACCTTCCAGTATCTGTAATATTTTTTTCAGTCTTAATTTGGTTGAGATCATGATGATTATTTAAGGGGTTTGTTACTTCTGGGATTTGTATCATCTCCTTTTCTCGTCCATCAAACTCTTTTTCAGTTTGAGCATTTTGTTCAGTCTTTCCATAAGTATTATTAGCCAGTGACTTTTGTTTCTCTCTTTCTCTTTTAATTTCTTTTTCAGTTTTAGTCAAATTTATATGTATTTCGTCATTGTCTGGTATATTGTTTTTTCTTGTGACTTTTTCTGGTTTATGTTTTTCAATATCAATCTCACATACATTTGTTTGTACTTTTGTGACTGGTTGATTCATATCAGCATCCTCATCAAAATTTGAATCTTTACTTTGTATATCCCATTGGTTACATTCAGATTCGTCATGAACACTGAATTCGCTTTCTATAGATGTGGAATCGCAGGATAAACTTCTTAGTATTTTTATGCGTTTAAAAACCGTTTTCTCATTGCCATTAGCCCACCCAGTAAGATTGTTATGGTTGGTGCGTTTTCGAGTTGATTTTGCTCGTATTTTATTTATGTTTTGTCTGACTGAAATGTCGTCTTTCAGATCGATTGGTTTCCATCTCGAAGACCTCACGGTAAAAGAGGTCTCCTGGGGTTTCAGTTTGATAGAAGATAATAAAACCACTTTTTTTTTCTCGTTGATGGAGGTTTGGTGGCTTCTACTTGATTTGCTGGAATATTTTCTTGATCATTGTTCCTTGTCTCTACATACTCATTTGGTTTGTTTGACTCCTTAAATTTTAACAGATAATGACTTCCGGTATCACCTTCACATTTGCAGTTCTCCTTTTCCTTACAAATGCAACTCAAAGTCCTGTAGGTTATGATTGGCTTGTCTTTAGCGGTGTATATTATTTGATGCAGCTTCATAGTCCCTTTTAAGGGAGACAAATTATTAGGAATCATTTTGCTCATATCTTGAATGTCCTTTGCACTCACAAAATGCACTGCGACGTCGATATTATCACGCAAATATGTAAAGGCTTCTTCTGCACTTGTAATATCTTGTCGTCCGTGAGCAACACAGTGATCGAGCTTCTTCTTGACAGCTCCGCTGACTCCAACCGCAGCGCCTTTGCCATGTGCGGCTTCAAAGAAGTTCCAAGTCCCTTCAAACCCGTAATCAGAAAGAAAAGTGTATCGAAACAGTTTTTTATTCTGAATATAAACTTTTCAAAGTTTCATCGTAACCGGTTCAGTAGTCTGGCCATGATACTCGGGTGATGCTCTGTAGATGGATTAGTCTTTAAAATTCTAAATTGTTTAATTGAACCTAACCTAACAAAATGATACACCTATACCTAAATAGACGTGATGATTTGATAGTGAAATAAAAGTAAATTTTAATGTTTGATAGGTACGTAAATTTTATTACACTTGTACACGCACCTTTATGTGTTGCTAAACTGTTAAATTTTATAATTCGTGGCGAAATGTGACTAAACTGTAACTTTTACAGTTTTGCAACGTTGCGAAACGTTGCTAAACGGTGAGAAAAAAATAACCTCAAAAGTATTTTGACGTCAAAGAATCACAGTTTTTGCGCTAACTCATTAATAACTGAGAAGGAAACATTCTAATTTACAATATAATTAAATCACACTTACGTATCCGTACTATATTTCTAGAAAATTCTTCTTGAAATTTCTGTTGCTAAACTGTATGCACAGAGCTCCGAACTATGACTAGCGAAAAAATTAGAATTGTGACAGCATGCTAGTTTTCTTGCAGCCAATCAGAAACGACTTAGTGTTGCCATAAGTAATAATGAGGATTTCGTTCAGAAACATCAAAACAATCTAAAAATTTTGCCTATCGAAACTGTTGTTGCGAAATGGTAATTTTTTGCGACATGGTTATTAAGTATGATATTTTAATATTTTTGTATGAAAACTATACCTAATTTATTTAGTATTAAGTTGTCTAAACATGTCTAAGTCAAATTAATAGAAAATAAGTGCTTAAAACATACGTTATGATATGTTTAAAGACAAATCCAAAAAGTTAAGAGCTGTGCGACATTTTGTTTTTATATGAGAAAGTTGAGATTGAAAAATTTCCACTTTTATATTTAAAAATATTTAATTACAAATTACTTAAAGTACCTCGATCCAGAATCATAGCCGAATGCGGAATAAAATTTCGCTCAAGTACAACTATAGTAATTACAAACTTGCGATAGAAAATCATCGATTTATTTATGGTCAAACTTTTACGACACAACAAAATATCGGCCATGTACAATTATTTTGATAATTACTCAGATATTGTCATTAAAAATTAAATAATGATCATTCTGTTAATATCCAACTAGCAAAAAGGCTTTATAAACAATCTTTTATAAGAATAAGACCTTATAAAAGACTTATATCTATCCTGACTAAGAGGACTTATCTTACAAAGGCATGTTGAAAGACATTTCGCACTCAAGGGCAATCAAACTTACTAAGCCCTCTTATAGACGTCTGTAAGAAATCTTTATAAGTCATTTGTAAGGATGAAGCCTTACAAGAGCATCGTATAAGGTTAATTGGTCTTCATCAATATTTACACTTAGTAAAGCATCTTAGAAGTGTATTCCTCCTTAGTAGCATCTTCTTAAGTGTGTCATAAGGCTTTTACTCTTAGTAAAGCATTGTTATAACTGTTGTAAAACCAATCATCTTTAAGTCCAATCTGTATGTTTTAAGGCTTTTGTAAGATCATGTTATCTTACAGGAGCCATAAGACATCTCTTTTAAGTATTTGACATAACCTCAAATATTGAGTTGCTGATATCATTTTAAGAAAATGGATTTAAATAAATGGAAGCGGTTCAAAAGAAGTGGAGCATATCGACGAAAAGTAAATAAAAAATACTGTGAGTTAGCACAAAAGCCACTGCAAGCCGCACAAAAACTGGAGTCCTTACAAGTTTTGACTGGATCTGGTGAAGTTGGAACTAGCAGTTCGCATGATGGTTCCGTACAACCGAAGAGCGAAAGCAGTACTGAAAATTTGGAACAGACAGATTCTTTAAGTGAAATGCCTGAAAGCGAAAGTGAATCAGACGAGGAGAAAATGGAATATGAAAAAAATCTACAGTTGCGAGAAGAAATTAAAATTTGGGCCATGAAATTTAATTTATCGCATGCAGCATATAATGAACTTTCTGTAATATTGAACAATAGATTTCAAAATATTTTACCTAAGGATGCTCGCACACTTCTTCAAACAACTAGACAAGAAATACAATTTACTGCATTGGGTACTGGACATTATTGGCATAATGGCTTAAAGAAGCAATTGACTCAAGTTTTTGAACATGCTGGTGTACCTTTACCTAATAATATTTCACTGAATATTAATATCGATGGCTTACCACTTTACAAGAGCTCCAGACAACAATTTTGGCCTATTCTTTGCAGTATTTTTGAAATTCCCAGCTTACCTCCACTGGTTATAGGTAAGTACCTAAATGTAATTAAATTAATGGTATAATTTTTTATTTTTCTACTAAAACTAATATTATGATAAATTTCTAGGAATATACGCGGGGGATAGCAAACCATTAAATTTGGATGCCTTTTTAGATTCTATGATATCAGAACTCAATGACCTTTTTACAAGTGGGTTTAAGTTATCCCTGCAACCAGCAGGAATTGATACAACTGTTCCAGTGAAAGTAAGGGCTTTTATTTGTGACTCCCCAGCACGAGCACTTATAAAAGGTGTTGTAAATTTTAACGGCAAGCATGGCTGCCTCAAATGTACTGTTTTGGGCGAATATTCGCAGTTATCTCGCACTGTCGCATTTTTAAGGTCTGATTGCCCGAAAAGAAATGACAAAGACTTCAGATCAAAAAAGGACGAAGAACATCATAAGATAGATTCTCCCCTTTTAAAACTTAATATCGACATGGTAGACGACATCCCTGTATGTGACTCACTTCATTTGATTGATCTTGGTGTAATGAAACGATTGTTGATGGGATGGAGAGATGGGAACATTGGTAAATATCTTACCAAGTGGTGCAGCAGAGACATCGAAAAAGTGAACAAATTCTTGTCTACTTGTCTCATGCCTAAAGAAATCCACAGGGCTGTGAGAAAAGTTGATGTTCTAGCCCATTGGAAAGGGTCGGAATATCGAACCTTTTTTATTATTTAAGTATAATTATACTTAAAGATACACTACCAACTCAAGCTTATTACCATTTTCTGCATTTGTTTTGCGCCGTTACAATTTGTTCGAATGAACAACATTTTAAATTTCTTTCGATTGCAGAAAAACTATTCGAGCAATTTGTAGAACTTTTTAAAAATATATATGGGAAGGACTATATCTCCAGCAACATACACAATTTGACACATATTGTTGACGAAGTAAAGAAATATGGGAAACTGCAGAGCTTTAATGCTTATCCCTTCGAAAATAAGTTGCATGTTATAAAAAAGTTGATAAGACAAGGAAATAAGCCTTTGCAACAGGTTGCTCGGCGTCTGAGTGAAAGATTCTATCTAGAAATTGGAAACATGAATCAAAACCAAACTACCTATACATTCATTAAAAAAAATCAAAACAAAAGTGGATCCAAAGCTAGACAACTTTGTTTTGACTCCTTCACTTTGTCAACTCAAGATCGAAACAAATGGTTTTTAAGTGAAGAAGGGCATGTCATTGAATTAGAATCAATGAGCACCAAAAGCGAAGATAACACCAAAGATATTTTGATAAATGGATATCGCTATGAAAACATTTATGATGTTTTCGAGGAGCCTCTCAAATCTTCATATCTGTTTATTTACAAAACGGATTGTAATAACTGTAATAAAATAAAAGTGGTCTGTGAAGCATCAAAAGTAAAGTGCAAATTAGTTGAAATTGAGCACGACTCAGAGCTATTTTTTATACCTTTATTACATACGCTGTGAAATAAAACAAAAAGTAAGACAATGTTGTAGTTTAATTTTACTTCTCTTTATTTTTACCAATCATAATAGGTTCTTATCAAAATTAAACCCAAAAGAAAAAATTAAAAAGTCTCTTTTACATAATTTGGTTTGTAATATAAATCACATAGAAATCAATTATTACAACAAGGATACGAATTAAACGTAACTAAATTACTACGTGAATTTGTTCTACTTAAGTACTTTTTGTTGTAACTTTTAATTAGAAACATAAACAAAGGACAATGGGCAAAATGGGCCCACCTCCAATAAAGATGGCATGTTTGTTAAATTAAAGGTCTAGATACATACGTTCATTATCAGGTAGGCGCATGCCAGAATGCCAGAAACTTTCTTTTTTAACCGATCGGACGATTCTCACTATGACGTTTGTCAAATAAACGATCCATTTGGTTTGACATAAAAATCAATTATGTTGTACATACTAATACTAAACGTAACTATAATATGACTACGTATTTGTACTACATCAATCACAGTTCTTTTTAATTGTAACTTTTCATTTAGTAGACACTTACAAAATTAGATAACAAAAATGTTTTCCCTATCTTTGGAAAGTGCAAAAAAGAACAGTTCAACATTACACCTAAAATTATGTCAGAGATGATAAACCTTCAATTGCAATGATTCAAGCTTAATTATCATTATATTATCTCTCTTAATCTCTAATCAACATTGTGATGTGGGGGATATACAAGGTGTAATTAAATGGGTAATACCATCTGAAACCCAGCGACAGTACTCATGAAACTGGACAACTTTCCCTAAGGAACTTAGCTCGAAATGTGAAAAAAAAAATACTCTCATAAAATTTCTCAATCAGAGCCCAAAAAGAAAGTTGTTCAGTTTCATGAGTACTGCCACTGGGTTTCGGATGGTATTGCCCCTTTTGTTACACATTGTTTCTGTGTGTGACTAGCAGAGACTATCAGTTTCCTCTTCGATATCTTCAGTAATAGACGGCTTCGTAGATGGCCCTGGACGTGGCTCGTTTGATGGCATCATAGAAGTTGACCCTACACAGTTTGCTGCGGGTTCATGTTGTGCTTCGCTACCATTTGGGACTTTTGTAGGAGAGGGTGGAGCTATTTTAGTAATTTTCGTTCTTTGTCTCATTGTGGATGTTCGAATTTGTTTGCTGACACAGCGTTGTCTCGCATTTTTTAAAATTGTTTTTAAGAACTTCTCACAATCTGGCTTCTTAAAATCAGGGTCTGATTCGTGAAGAACTGAGAAAAATAAATTGAAAATGTTTGTAAAACTTTTAAGACAAATCTTCGACCCCTCTGTTCTGGATCCACCAGTCCAAGAACATTCACACAAAAAGCTTCTTTGAAACAGAATGTCAATAACGGCATATGCATTAGTTGTTCCTCTTTTTTTACCCTTGCTACATCCGACTTCTAAAGTGTTTCTAAACTGCTTTAAAATCAGGATCAGCTAAGAGAAGTTCTAATTCTTGTAAGTCTTTCTTGTTACTAATAGGCTTTACGTCATGTTTTTTGGTGTTTTCCGTTGAGGCACAAGACTTGTGTACAAATTCTTCAAATTGCGTTTGGCTTTCTGCAAATTTCAGTAGCATATTATTTTTATTTTGAAAAAGAGCTTGCTGATTCTCTGTAATAATTTTAAATTCACCAGATAGTGTCTTAATATCTTCTTGAACCTGTTCGAATTTATGCAAGATTGTAGCTAGAACTTCATATATAGTGATCTCATTAGTCGTATTCTGCCCAGGTGGTGGAACAGCATTATTTTCGTAATTTTCAGTCACAAGCGGGGTTTCTTCATTAATTACTGTTACAACATTATTTTCAGTTGATATTGGCATACTATTATTTGAAGAAATTGGTTGAACAGTAGTAGAAATAGTTGAAGGAGTATGATCAATAATAATGGTGTTTTGCGATGTTTGAAATTCTGAGTGTAGAAATGGGTCTTCTAGTGTTATCAAATTTTCATTTACGGGTTGCGGTTGAGACTGCTGAAACAATAAAAAAACACTTGAATTACACCCGAGATTACTTATATATTATTACTAGCTTTTGCCCGCGGCTTCGCTAGCGTTAAATTTTAGGTAACGGTGTTATAGTCTATAGAATAGAATAGAACTTCTTTATCCTTACTAATATTATAAATACGAAAGTAACTCTGTTTGTCTGTCTGTTACTCTTTCACGACCCCTCTTTCTAAACCCCCCATGACTCCCCCGTGACTCCCCCCGTGACTCCCCCATGACTACCCTTGACTTCCCCATGACTCCCCTGGACTTCACCTTGACTTCCCCATGACGCCCCAATGACACCCCCATGACTCCCCCATGACCCCCTATGACTTGCCAAGGACGCCCCCGTGACTACCCATGACTCCCCCATGATGCTAGGTTTCAATTTATTTATTATATTTCTAAAGGATCTTGTTTTTCAAATTCCCATACAAACTTTGAACCCCCGTTTTATCCCCTTAGGGGTTGTTTTTTGAAAATTCCTTTCTTAGTGGACACCTGCGTCATAATACCTAACTGTGTGCCAAATTTCATCGCAATCGGTTAAGCGGTTTGCGCTGTGCGTTGATAGATCAGTCAGTTACTTTAGCCTTTTATACCCCTGTATACTACCTACTTTTCCTGACACCCTTGTCAGGAAAAGAAGGACTTCTTTTTTTACCAGGTGATCTACTCATCACTATGAACAACTTTTACTATGGAGTCAACCCTCAAATCACCAAAAATAAAACTGCAGTTTCTATGGAACAGATGATCCTTGCCCCGGACCAATGTATGAAGAAACTGATTTTTTTTTGCGATTTCAGGGTTGGTCCCATAGTAAAAGTCGTTCATAGTGATGAGTAGATCACCTGGTAAAAAAAAGTCCTACTTTTCCTGACACCCAGTATAATACAGATTATCAAATTTTTGAACGCTACACAACACTCTCTTGCCATTTCGTTATAGGATTGATCCATTTTGATATTCTTGTATTTCGTAGAGCATTTTACGTAATTTTTAGAGATTCGATTATTGTCATTATCTGTTTCGGTATCAGAAAGGTTGCTCATATCATCTATTTCTGATTCAGCCTGTATAAAATTAGACAAATTTGATCTTTTTAAGATACAATTAATTGTTTTCCAATTTTCTTCAGGAATTGAATTTTCTATTCTTCTTAGTTTTTCATGTTTTTTTGGCCAGTATAAAATTGCATTTTTCTCCCATTGACTAGGAACAGCAGTCAACACAGATCGGCCTTTTTCTATAGTTTGGACTATTTTGTATGGCATATTGTAGATAATCTGGAAACAAAACAATATCAACTTTTCTGCACGAGCACAAATGTTACAACACTTGAATAGTAGTTTGTCACTTATACGGTTTGCAAGATACAATATCTATTTCGCATTAATTTTGAATCAGTTTTATTTAGACAAAATATTTATTAGACACGGTGACGCTGTAATGAAGCGCAGCGATAACTGTGTGTTTTGTTTATACAAATGCATGATATGAGATACCTATACCATCTTAAAGCAACACGGGCCCTTTATGCCATACATGAATATGAGAGTGTTTTGTTATTGTATCTAACCGCCCGCCACGCCTGCCATACTGATACAAAATGCCATATACAAATATTTACCTACCCGCAGGGTCTCAATTACTAATGGCTTATGTTAGAAGTTGCACACTTCACATTCATCCCACGGATAATGGTCGTAAATAGCAAACTCATGGCAGTTTTGACACCAAAAGAAATTCGATTGTAATAGTGTAAGCATATCATTTTGAACCATTATAAAATGATGTGGTTTTTGAGTCACGATTGCGTTGGTCGTACTCGTAGCATATCCACAAGCGACACATTTATCAGACAAAATAAAATGTGTTATGTTCCAAGGCCACTTTTTGTTCTTCAGCATTCGAATTTTTTTCTTATTAATAAAACAGTCGACATCCATTACGACAACCATATCTTCTCTAAAACAATAACATCACAAATACATATTTGTAAGTACACAATTATTTTAATTTGCAACATTCTGGGCATACTCATATAAATATGTCACTGAATAATAAATATTTTGTTTCCCAACTAAGAAACCCTATAAATTATAAACATGGCCACAATGAGATTGTCTCAAGTAAGTGTATAAGAAGATCAAACATTTATAATTGACTTAACGAGTGTTAAATAAGACATATTACACTTACGATTAACTTATTAGAAACTGAGAAATGCCTATTTACGTTCCGACATAGATTCATTAAATATATTCAACTTCACAAATAATTAAGTATATTTATAATAATCTACTCTCATTTTGGAAAGGGCCCGTGAAAATATTGTTATTTACTGGTAAATCTATCACGGCCATCTTCTCTGCCAGATTGTTCAGCATTATAATATTAAGATTGGCTATAAATAAATAATATCAAGCATTGAGTTATTCAATAGTACACACTCAACATATACGAAAATAAACTTTTACTTACGTTTTTTAGTTTTTTAAATCCACTTGAACGATCTTTTTTTGCGTCTTCAACAAGTTGTGATAATACACTTACAATGAGATCACAGAGAGGAATTTAAGAGTAACTACACTTAGAACGGCATTAAGAAGACCACCTAAAGGCTTTTTAACCTTACAGTGTGCCAGTATAAGTCTATTGTAAGTGTTAATCCTTGCAATCGCATTAGCAAGATGATTGTAAGGTTAAAAATACACTTGCTAAGTATATAATAAAGCAACTGTAAGAGCAAATACTCTTACTAAGTGCGCCCAAATCCAGACTTATAGACCTTTGTAAGTGTGATATAAGGGTAAAAAAAAGTGCTCTTAAGATACTTGTAAGAGCAAATTTTGCTAGTTGGGTACCTATTAGTTTTTTGTGGTGTGTGTAAAATTGTAATAAAATGTGCCTTTTGTAAAAAAAGTTTTTTGATCAAAGATTCTGAAGTGTAAAGGAAAAAATCCGCTATTATGATGTAGTATGAGGCGGACGAGTGCTAACGCACGATAACTGAATAAGTGGAATTGGTACCAAATCTTAATAATAAAATTTGCTAAAAGTCTTGAATATGTCTTGATACAGATTACTAAATTTGATAATACACTATTACTACTTACTTTATTTCTCACTTCTCGATTCAGCTGGCCAGACCTGACAAATCGGTTTCACAGTGAAAAAAGTCTAAAACCCTCTAAAATATGACGACACCTTTCTGGAATTTAAAATGTTGGCTATTTTTTCAACTTTGTGAATAAATCGTGATACTGTTTATCCATTTGACTCAAGCCGCGAAAGAAAAGCATTCAATTGAATATATATATATACTTGTGTTAATTCATTTTCGAATTTCGACAAGTGTGTAAAAATGATTGCTTTATTTTAGGATATTGATACGTGAAACAGTGTTCACATTCGCGCATTGAGTCAAATTGATAAAAAGTCACAAGGTTTAATTACAAAGTTGAAAAAACAGCCAAAAAGGCGAATTAAGACATAATTTAATAAATTGTTATTTTTGACGACCCGAATGGCCGAGTCGGCAGTGACCCTGCTTACGAAACCAAGGGTCCCGGGTTCGAGTCCCGGTGGGGGCAAATATTTGTTTGATGAGAACGGATGTTTGACCCTAGTCATGGTTGTTTATCTATCTTGTAAACATTGATTTTTTTCTTCGTCCCATCATAATTAATACTAAAATACAGTTTAAAGTGGTTTACATTGGACAAAACAAGCAGATACTGAACATCTAACCTCAAAGCTGAGTCTGAACCCGTGAACACAGAGAAACACGAGCTTTCCAGGGACCAAAAGGCTTTTCCAGGTACACTTTCTGTTTTCCGTTACTTCAAACTGCACTAAGAACAAAGAAAATAGAACAAAGAAAATAGACAACGTCGACCCTCACACAATAACACAAATCAGCTGTCTGAAACTGTCACCTCCTCAACTGACAGCTACCAGTGTGGCCTGTCACAAAAACTGTGAGAACCACAGATTAACGAAACGGTTTGCTAAAAATTCTAAGGTGAGAACGTTCGAAAACCTAAACTAAATTTATCGTTGCTGTTTGCCTGGATAGCGGTCACAAACCACAACAATGAGTACCTTGATGCATGGTGCTGGCAACTGCTATGCATGCCAAGTTTTGCTGATGGATACGGAGGAGCGAATTCAGTGCATGGTAGAAGGATGCAATAACATATTTCATCTGCTATGTATCTCTGGCGCAGATAAACTTATACCCGCTGCAAAGATGAATTGGGCCTGTCCAGAGTGCCGCGCCTCTATCAAGAAAGTCGGTGATAACACTCAAACGCCAGTAGGAGCCGCAAAATTGAAGGCGTCTTTCATTAATGATAGGAAAAGAGCGTCTTATAAAACAGAAGAAGAGGACTATGTTTTAAAGACAACTGAATTCCTAGAGATAATGGCGGAGATAAGAGATATCAGAAAGGATATCTCTGATATAGCGGGGAGCCTAGCTTTGTTGACCTCAACGATGAGTCAACATCAGGTCATTGAAAAGTGCTCGACTGTTACCGGAGCGGTCTCTGCCAAGCTGGATAATATAGAAGTGCGGGCAAGGGCTGAGGAAGAGCAAAGAAAGAGTTCTGCGCGCCCCAAAGCTCAAAAGTCCTATGCAGATATGGCCTCTAGTCATCACAAGCAAGAGAGCAGAGAGAATAAAAAAAGCAGCCTGAAAAATGCCAAGCCAACTCAACCCACCGGAACGACACCGGAACGACACCGGAACCACAGACGGCACCATTGGAAGGCATTCAAAATTCATCCGAGGAATCCGGGGATGAAGGTTGGACAGAAGTTCGGAGAAAAGTTCGGCGACCCAGGTCCCTGTACTGTACTGCTGGACCTAGTGTCACCTCGCTGACGGCAGTAGAACGGCGGAAATATTTCCATCTTTGGAACATGCTCTCCGGAGTTGACGAAGTAAGGAGCTATCTCCAGCAGCTTTGCTTACCGAGAGCAGGAACAGTTGATGAACTCAAGCCCAAAGGGGACTATAAATCTTATAAGATAGGTGTCCCAGCAGATATCTTCGAAAAATGTTCATCTATAGAGATGTGGCCTGAAAATGCTAGAGTGAAAGCCTGGATACCCTTTCGAGGAGCTCAACCGAAGACCGGCACTCGGGGATAATCTCTGAGTCAGCACAGGGAAGACTCTCGATATATGTACCAGAACGTTCGAGGTATTAAGAGCAGGCTAGAATACTGGCGTAATAACCTTCCTTCACTAGGACAGGACCTCGTCGCTGCTACGGAGACATTCCTGGACTCATCCGTTGGAGATGCTGAGGTAACGGCGGGAGGTTGGAGCGTGCTGCGCCGGGATCGCCCCACCGCGTGCGGAGGCGTGCTGCTCGCGGCCCGCCCCGGCATCACACTACGCCGATGCCGGGACCTCGAAACAGATCATGGCGAAGATCTTTGGGCCAATTTCACATTGGATGGTGTCCACTTCACAGTCTGTGTGGTCTATGTGGACCCCAGTAAAAAGAAGAACGGGAAACCAATCTCACAGGCGGAAAAAGATGCCCAATATCTAAGCTGGTTCACCAAAACGGAAGGAAATAGGTCAACCTTAAACGGAAACCTTATTATTCTCGGTGACCTCAACATGAATAGTGCATCAGTGTCTATTGTTAATTATTATTGCTATTTTCTGAGTGTTTGTTGTATGTATGAGACGAATGATGTGATGAATGCTCACGGGGGCGTGCTTGATGTGGTATTACTGCCGGAGAGCGTCCGTGGTGTAACCGTGCGCACCTCCGTGTCAGGCAGCCTGGTGCCACACGCTGACGCCTACCACCCGCCTCTCGACATCATTGTGCCACTGTCGTCAATGCAAGGCGCAGTCCAGCGATCCGGCCGCTTGGATCCCAGCAACATTGACGGTCACAATGACTGGAATTTTGCCAAGGGCAACCACACAGTCCTGTACGAACACATGTCTAGCGTCACTTGGGACGATATTGCTGAAGCTCCGGATGTGGACACGGCAGTTGGTCGTTTTTACGACACCATATACGATATTTTCAATGCGACAGTGCCGAAAAAAAACAGGAAATGTGTATCTACTAGACGCTACCCAGTGTGGTATACTGGGGATAAAATACACGACCTGGCCGCCAAGGCTAAATTACATTGTAAGTGGAAGTCGTGTAAGAGACCAGCTGACTACCCCGCATTCAGTGAGCTGAGAGCCAGTATTAAGTGCCGCATAGCTACAGCTTACATGAACCACATGGTGAGTTTAGAAGGTAATATCAGATACAACCCACGCGCGTTCTGGAAACATGTGAGCGGCCTCAGATCGAAGGGTGGTTTCGAACCTTGGGTCATGCATCAGGGGCAAGAGTGTGCCGGAGAAGAAGCTGCAGCCGCATTTGCAGACTACTTCTCCGGCGTTTTCCTCAGTGACAAGCCGGCGCTGGCACCGGATCTGGTAAACAGATCCGATGACTCGCGTACTGCTAACTACGTCCAAATTACACATGTTTCCCGTAGGGATATAGAGAAAGGACTGAGGCAACTAAGGCCAAGGAGCGCAATTGGACCGGACAACGTCCCTCCTTACTTCTTAAAGGCCTATAGTGATCAGCTGGTACTGCCTTTAGGTTGTATCTTCAACCTAGCTTTTGAGCAAGGGAAGTACCCCACCAGCTGGAAGCTCTCTCGAGTCAGTCCTGTACCCAAGACTAGTGATACTGCCTCTGTAAATCAATATCGACCGATTGCGATCCTGAGTTCATTTGCAAAATTGTTCGAGTCAGTCATATACGGTAAAATCTATCCACAGATAGCGCCATATTTGTGCGACTCGCAACACGGATTTAGGAGTCGTCGCTCAGTAACCACCAACTTACTGACGTTAGTCGATTTGGTCTCAGAGAGCATGGATCGGGGATGTCAGGTGGACGTCGCCTATCTGGACTTCCGTAAGGCGTTCGATAGAGTTGATAACGATGCCCTAATGAAGAAATTGTGCGCCATAGGATTTGCCCCAAGGCTGTTGGTCTTCTTTGCTGACTACTTGAAAAACCGCCAACAGTTTGTGCGACATGGCTGCTTTGAGTCCCAGCCGTACCACACGCGGTCGGGTGTTAGCCAAGGCTCTATTCTTGGTCCGTTGTTATTTATCATCATGATAAATGACCTAGAATCAGTGCTAAAATATTCTAAATGCCTACTGTACGCGGACGACCTCAAACTAGTACTTCCCATAATGTCAGAAAATGACTGTAGGCTACTACAGGAAGATCTAGATGCGGTCTATAGATGGAGTGTGAGCAACAAACTCCTATTCAATAGTGAAAAATGTTGCATAATGTCTTTCACGCGCTCTCCTCGGCCTATTAGCGTGACGTATACACTCGGCGCGGAGTCCTTGACTCGAGTGTATTCGATGAACGATCTCGGTGTTACGTTTGACCCTAAACTTATATTTCATGAGCACATGAGCACTTTAGCCAAGGAATGCTTTAAAAGATTGGGGTTTGTGATTCGGAATAGTAAGGGATTCCGTAATCTGGGTGTGGTACAGCTTCTTTACACTGCCCTAGTGAGAACCAAACTGGAATCTAGCTCGGTTGTTTGGAATCCACACGAAAGCTCATACGTCCTTATGCTCGAGAAGGTACAAAAAGCTTTTTTACGATACCTATATAAGAGGAAATTTGGGTACTACCCTTATCTCTATCCAACCGCTTTTATATTGGGTATGCTTGGATATAACTCACTAGAGGTGAGACGTAACACTGAACAACTTCTGACTGTGTGTCGATTGTTGCGAGGCGACAGTGACTGCGCGACGCTTGTCAGTGCGGTATGCGCGTTATTTGTGCCTGACAATTACGTACGCGGGCGCAGGCACCAGCTGCTAGCGGGCGGCTCGCACCGCACGGTGGCGCGCCGGCAGTCTCCGCTTGTCCGGGCGCGGGACAGCCTGAATGCTCTGTTGGCGGTAGCACCACTGAACGATCTGTTTGGTGATGCATGGAGGGACATTGTGCGAATGTGTGGCAGGTTCTGCTAGATGATGGAATGACAGTAATGTCAAATTATAACATTGAATTTGGTTTTTTATTAATTGATTTAATTGATTTATGATTGATGACATATTGTGAATTTTAATTTGGATTGTAAATATTTTATTTTATTGGTATATATCTGTAATTTATGTCGATTTGGCCTCGGCTGTCAAGGCATAGATAAATTATGTTAATAAATAAATAAATCTAAGTATAATATTTATCTATATAAGTATGTGTATCGTTGTCTAGTACCCAAGATACAGGGAATCCTAGTTTGGGGCTAGATCAATGCGTGTCGATAGTGTCCAAGGTATTATTATTTATTTATTATTATTATTATTAATTAATTAGATAAAACTAACTTAAATTAAACTTAATTACTATTCCCAAGGAAGCCTAGGCCTCTTTGGGATTTCTACAGGCGGACTTCTGAAAGGCTGTGCCACCGGCGCCCCAGGTGTCGGTTGTGTTGTTGTGTCACTGTCTTCAGATCTGTGAACAAATAATTTGCTTTTGCTTCAAATTATAAGACCTAAGCACTATTGCATTATTGATGAAACTTTAATTCGCCTTGGCCAGCAGCACATGCGCCACCGCCAAGATCTCCTTCGCGTGTCCAGGAGCGGAGTCCTATATATTAAGAAATAAAATTAGATGATGCTTTTTATACTGTAGAAACTAATTTAGGAAGCTTCCTGTGTCTGGCATTTCTCTCTGTCACAAATTTAAACACTTCTAATAAATCCAAAAATCTGGACAGTTATCATATTTGTCTTCTGCCGGGTAAAGCTAAGTAGGGTAACATTGGGGGTTCTGCATCACAAATTCGCGCCGCTCGGTTTGTGCTGCAAAACCCCACAATGTTATCCTACCCTGCAGGTTTTAAACGGCAACCTGTTTATTCTGAAGTGTGTCTAATTCATACTGCACCTCTTTTCTATTGACTGATGACGACCTGAGCTACAAAATCTTATTGTACGCTATGCAGTTAACAATTAGTCTGCTTGACAGACATAAAATAATGAAAATTGTGTCCACTAAGTGATCAATAATTTTCATTTCAAGATATAAAAAATAGCAGCAAAACCTTCGCGTTTCGAGAGATGACTTTACTTGATACGTGGTACGTGGTACGTGGCACTTGTTGCGACATCTCTCTCAACACTTAGGTTGGTCTGGTATGTGGCATATGGTACTTGGCACTTGGTATGTGGTACTTGTTCCCTTGCGGTTATGTCTAAAGCTGCTTTCGGGTTGCCCAAACCCTAATCACCTCAAGAGACAAATTTGCATGGTTGACAATGGGACATGTATAAGAGCAGTAGTAAATCGGGCCAATTTAACTAAAGCATCTCACACAGAACCAGTCTAACTGTAGTTTATCTTACACTTCTTATATACTAAAAGAATGAAAAACTTTGATAGCGCGATGTGGGACTTGATTCATTTTATACTGGAGAATTAAAGTTTTAAACCTGAATCCATATTATGATGACCCTTGGAACTCTGATGACAAGGTTGTGACGTATTTCATTCACACTGCATTTGTTTACTTAGAGATGTCGTAGCCATATCGTCGATTTGGCCATATCACAATATGGTCAGAAATGGCTTGACCATATCATGAAATGGGTTGCCATATCATGATATGACCTGTTTTAATGAAAACATGTCTTTTTAAAAGCATTGTTATTCAGCACTGCATGATGTTTTTTTTGTGTTATACATGTCAAACTAACACGAAGACTATTCGAGGGCTTCGCTGCGCTCACTCCCTCTAGTCTTCACCTAAGCTACCGCAGTGTGTGCCCTAAAAGATTTAATCGATTTATGATATTTCACGTTTGGCCATATCGTGATATGGCCAATTCGATGATATGCCTACGACAGAGATATTCCTTATAAGTGTTCCATGTCATAATCATAACAAACTTATGCATATAAGGAGCTATCACGAATAAGGAAGGCGCTATGCGCTTTATACAGGGTGTTGATTTGTAAAGTTACGCCGAGCTCAGAGGTGGTTAAATACATGATACTAAAGCAAAAATAAATTTTTTTTTTCAGTAAAAATTAAATTAATATTTTTTTGATTTTACAAATATTAAAAAAACATAGAAATGTCGTCCAAAAAGTGTTGCACTGGGTGGATTGAGGTTCAGGGCGCGGGGAAGAGTCTATTAGCACTCGGGCGCGGTGACTGGGGGGGGTGTATCCACACTTTTAGGTAATTTCAGGAAAATTTTCAGATGGTAAACTATCGGCTCTGAGTCGGGTGTAACTTTACAAATCAACACCCTGTATGAATCCATTGCATTGAGAGCTCAACATAATTCAGTTATCCTAAACAATTGTCTCAAAAACCATGCTCTTAAAAACCCTGCTTACATTGAAATTTTCACTGCTTGTTTAGAGTGGACGATATTTTTAATGATGCCAATAAACCCATCAATGTATTTAAAGGTACATCTCATAACCATTTAAAAATTATGTTTCTAATTACACACTTGTCCTTATCCAGTACAACCATTGACCAAATTCAGTCAGCTAAGGCAGCGTTCATACAATGATTGTTAATAGTTGGAAACAAAATTGATAATAAGTACTTGAAATATACTAAGTATAAGGTTCAAAATCCTATGCCATTAGATTTTTTTAATTTTTTTTATTACACCGGTTAACAGTATTTTTTCCATTGAAAGTTCGATGTTGATGCACCTTTATAAATCAAAGCTTATAAATATTGATGCAACTAGATGAAAGCCGCTTTTCTAATACTTGCGTCGATATCTTCGAGTGAGCTCGTGTTTTGTGAATTAGTGCTGCTGAAGAACTGAAGACATAAGTATGTAAGTTTGATTTTTTATCACTTATGGATCCCGCACTTGGATACCTTGTGTCATGGGAACCAGAAACAGCGATAATACAAACATGTTAATCTCTAAGACCTAGGAAGGTTTTTTTGTCCCAACGGAATTAGAATCCGAAACCTCTAGCATGGTAGGCAGACGTACAACCGCTGTGCCACCGAGACCGTTTTTTTTTTTTTTTTTTTTTTTTTTTTCATTCTATTAATATTTTAGGTGGTCCAGCCCATTTGATTCTGACGTAGACGAGGAGATCAGGAGCGAAGTTCAGAAGAAAAAACCTGCTGCGAAGGCGAAAAAAACTTCAACCCCTAAAGCGAAAAAAGCGGCGGCAATCCCAACACCAGCACTAACTGATGCCGGTTCTGAGTCGGATGAGGAGCCCATTCCTTGTGCTCAGCCCAAGAAACGGAAGAGAATTGCTACCTTCCCAGATTCCGAGGTAAGCTTTAATATTATTTTATTTAAACAACCATTTCTCATGTTTTAAACTAAATGTAGCATCTTGTTTGAATAATATTTTATGCTCGTCTATTTTAATTTTTTAATCATTATTTACTTTTATCTGTAGCACAAACATGTAAACATTCAAGATCTGATGTTTGTTTTTTATTTAGTTATCCAGCCGGGATTCGAATCCGCGATCCCTCGCATGGTAGGCAGACGCACAACTTCTGCACCGCAAGCCCCACCCCTAATTTTATTTGTAATTACTTTGATTAACTTTTGATTAAAGATATACCAAAAATGTTTCGTAAAAACAATTTCCTCTTATCTTAATCCAACTTAACTCACAGTTTTAAAATAATTGCTAATAATAATTGATTGACATGCATATTTTACTAGTGAAATTACATTGACAATGTAAAATATATTTTTTTTAAATAATAGCGAATGCCTATTTCACATCTTTACAGGATGAGCTAGAGCCGATTCGTGCATCAGCGCTCAAGAACTTTCTTTCACGTCGCACCGGCTCGGGGTGTTCATTCCAGTCCGATCCTTCACGTCGAGGCGAATATTATGTGGAGCTACGGGTGTACAACAGCCGTGAGTTAGAGGGAAGCAAGTTAGGAGATCGGGACAGATGTAAATTGGCTTTGATACATATGAAAACGAATGTAAATGGAGATGCTCCCCTATGGCATTCGATTTCAAAAGTAGTTACTGATAGTAAGGAGCAATTCAAGGGAGTAAGACCAGTCATTTATCCTTTGAATATTATGTAATGCAAAGCTGTCGATATCCGAATATCGCAAGCGTAAGAATCAGCCTCCGTCTGTCATTTATCCTTTGTTTTTTTAAATCTTAATATTTTTAGCAACTTATTAACATAAAAATTCATGTAATCAATACAAGTCATTGTTATAATTTTTTCATCGTTCACATAATTTGATATTTTACTAATCTTTTACAACAGCAGTATTTGATTAAATAGATAATTCTCTTACCTACAGATAAAAATGGTTTATTGTCAAGAATGTCAAGCATATGTCTCACGATTATCTTCTCACAAGAAAAGTAGCATTCACAAATCTAACTGTTTGATACGAACTGAGTTAAGCAATGTTAAAATAATAGCAACAGCGTTTAGAAATAGAATAATCAGTTATAGAGTCAATCCTGAAAAAGAATATCTTGTACCTGATTTTTTTTTGTCAGATAACTATTCTACCGTTAGTAATCTTATAAGCACCCTTCTAAGAAAACATCGATCGTTAAAAGTAAACATAGAACTTTTTATTACATATAATCTACCTAAAGATAACACTCAATCTTTAAAATCATTTAACACAAAATATACCATGGTATTGCAAAGTACTGATATTTCCGTTTTATACCATGATTTATCAAACCTTTTGCTAATGAAGTGCTTAGAGTTTGAACACGCAGAGTCGGGGTGGACTATAGAGTCAGTAAGTCATTTGGAGATAAACATTGCGAAATTTAGTCCGTTGAAAGCAGGATCGTACATACCACTTCCGAAAAGTATTCAAAACACAAAGTCTTGTCTAAATATAAAAAATAATGATGAGTACTGTTTTTTGTGGAGCATTGTAGCACATTTATATCCTGCAAAAAATAATCCCAATAGACTTTCATCTTACCCTCATTTCTCTAACTTTTTTAACACTTCAGGAATGTCATTTCCCCCCAGCTTTAAATGTATTAAATGGTTTGAAAGACATAATACGGGAGTGAGTGTCAATATTTATGGATTAGATGAACATGGTAGTATAACAGGTCCTCTATACAAAACTTTGCGAAGACGTGTTGAGCATGTGAATTTGTTATTTATCAGTTGTAAATCGAAAAATCATTTCTGTTTAATTAAAGATATGGGAAAGCTCTTACACAACCAACTCACGAAACACAAATCACGAATTCATCTTTGTGATGAATGCTTCATGTACTTTAGTACAGAAGAGAAGTTAGCAAGTCATAATTGTGCAGGGATACAGACTGTTCTTCCTGAGGAAGGCAGCAAAACAGGTTTTTCAAATTATGAAAGAACACAAAGGATTCCAATAGTGATATATGGTGACTTCGAGAGTTTACTCCGCGAGTATTCAGATAAACATAAATCCACTCATGTAGAGAATGTGCAGGTACACGAAGCAACTTGTTTCGGTTATTTCATTTGTTGTAAGTCTAATCCAGAGTTAAATGATTATGTTTCCTACAGGGGTTCCAACTGTTCTCAAAAGTTTTGTGAGTCAATTTGCAAGGATTTGCTTCGTTTACATAAAATATTATCTGTACAAAGAGAAATGACTCCCTTAACAGAAGAAGAAAAATTAAGAGTGGAAAATACAACTAACTGTCATATATGTAAAAAATCATTTTCTCTCGAAGATACAAAAGTTCTAGATCATGATCACTTTACTGGGAAATTTAGAGGACCTGCACACAATTCATGCAATTTAAATTGTAAGACTTGTCCATTCATTCCAATAATTTTCCATAACCTTTCTGGTTACGATTGTCATCTATTTATTGTAGAGCTATCTAAAATATGTGGTCGCATTAAACTATTACCAAAAAACAAAGAAAAATATATTTCCTTTACAAAGTTTATCCCACTTGACAGACAACATACTGCTCAGCTGAAATTTGTTGATTCTTTAAATTTTTTGGATTCAAGTTTAGATAATCTCATTAAAACACTTGAAACCGAAGACTTCATTAACTTAAAGTCATTTTATGAAGATGAAAAGATGTTTAATTTAGCTCGGAGAAAAGGTGTCTTTTGCTATGACTATGTAGATTCGTGGGATAGATATAATGAGACCACATTACCAGACAGAAACAAATTTTATAACAAACTCACTTCTGAGATTATTACCAATGATGATTATAATCATGCTATGAATGTTTGGGAAACATTTGGAATGAAAACTCTTGGAGACTATACAGATTTTTACTTGAAATGTGATGTTTTATTACTTTCTGACGTATTTGAAAAATTTAGATTTATGAGTCTTAATCATTACAATCTAGACCCTTGTCACTATGTTTCTTCACCATCTTTAAGTTGGGATGCTATGCAGCTTTATACAGGTGTTGAGTTAGACTTAATATCAGATGTTGAAATCTATCAAATGTTTGAAAAAGGTATCAGAGGGGGTTTAGCTCAATGCTCACGACGGTATGCAAAAGCGAATAATAAATATTTATCCGATTATAAACCTAACATATCTTCAAATTATTTAATGTATTTTGACTGTGTTAATTTATATGGATATGTGATGATGTCAAAATTACCCACCGGAAATTTTAGATTTTTAAAAGAAAATGAATTGATCAATTTTAATGTCATGACGATAAGTTCTCATAGTGATACAGGTTTCATTCTTGAAGTAGATTTACATTATCCTTCTGAAATTCATGACAATCATGCAGATCTACCGTTTGCTGCAGAACAATTAAAGGTTCCATTTCCCCTTGGTAAAAATATAAAATTAGTATCCAATTTATTTGATAAATATAAGTATGTGATTCATTATGTACATTTACAAAAATGCTTAGAACATGGCTTACAATTACTTAAAATTCATAGAGTTCTTTCATTTGATCAAAGAGCATTTTTAGAACCTTATATAACTCTCAATACAACTCTAAGACAAAACGCAAAGTCTGAATTCAAGAGGAAATTGTTTTTACGAAACATTTTTGGTATATCTTTAATCAAAAGTTAATCAAAGTAATTACAAATAAAATTAGGGGTGGGGCTTGCGGTGCAGAAGTTGTGCGTCTGCCTACCATGCGAGGGATCGCGGATTCGAATCCCGGCTGGATAACTAAATAAAAAACAAACATCAGATCTTGAATGTTTACATGTTTGTGCTACAGATAAAAGTAAATAATGATTAAAAAATTAAAATAGACGAGCATAAAATATTATTCAAACAAGATGCTACATTTAGTTTAAAACATGAGAAATGGTTGTTTAAATAAAATAATATTAAAGCTTACCTCGGAATCTGGGAAGGTAGCAATTCTCTTCCGTTTCTTGGGCTGAGCACAAGGAATGGGCTCCTCATCCGACTCAGAACCGGCATCAGTTAGTGCTGGTGTTGGGATTGCCGCCGCTTTTTTCGCTTTAGGGGTTGAAGTTTTTTTCGCCTTCGCAGCAGGTTTTTTCTTCTGAACTTCGCTCCTGATCTCCTCGTCTACGTCAGAATCAAATGGGCTGGACCACCTAAAATATTAATAGAATGAAAAAAAAAAAAAAAAAAAAATAAAAACGGTCTCGGTGGCACAGCGGTTGTACGTCTGCCTACCATGCTAGAGGTTTCGGATTCTAATTCCGTTGGGACAAAAAAACCTTCCTAGGTCTTAGAGATTAACATGTTTGTATTATCGCTGTTTCTGGTTCCCATGACACAAGGTATCCAAGTGCGGGATCCATAAGTGATAAAAAATCAAACTTACATACTTATGTCTTCAGTTCTTCAGCAGCACTAATTCACAAAACACGAGCTCACTCGAAGATATCGACGCAAGTATTAGAAAAGCGGCTTTCATCTAGTTGCATCAATATTTATAAGCTTTGATTTATAAAGGTGCATCAACATCGAACTTTCAATGGAAAAAATACTGTTAACCGGTGTAATAAAAAAAATTAAAAAAATCTAATGGCATAGGATTTTGAACCTTATACTTAGTATATTTCAAGTACTTATTATCAATTTTGTTTCCAACTATTAACAATCATTGTATGAACGCTGCCTTAGCTGACTGAATTTGGTCAATGGTTGTACTGGATAAGGACAAGTGTGTAATTAGAAACATAATTTTTAAATGGTTATGAGATGTACCTTTAAATACATTGATGGGTTTATTGGCATCATTAAAAATATCGTCCACTCTAAACAAGCAGTGAAAATTTCAATGTAAGCAGGGTTTTTAAGAGCATGGTTTTTGAGACAATTGTTTAGGATAACTGAATTATGTTGAGCTCTCAATGCAATGGATTCATACAGGGTGTTGATTTGTAAAGTTACACCCGACTCAGAGCCGATAGTTTACCATCTGAAAATTTTCCTGAAATTACCTAAAAGTGTGGATACACCCCCCCCAGTCACCGCGCCCGAGTGCTAATAGACTCTTCCCCGCGCCCTGAACCTCAATCCACCCAGTGCAACACTTTTTGGACGACATTTCTATGTTTTTTTAATATTTGTAAAATCAAAAAAATATTAATTTAATTTTTACTGAAAAAAAAAATTTATTTTTGCTTTAGTATCATGTATTTAACCACCTCTGAGCTCGGCGTAACTTTACAAATCAACACCCTGTATAAAGCGCATAGCGCCTTCCTTATTCGTGATAGCTCCTTATATGCATAAGTTTGTTATGATTATGACATGGAACACTTATAAGGAATATCTCTGTCGTAGGCATATCATCGAATTGGCCATATCACGATATGGCCAAACGTGAAATATCATAAATCGATTAAATCTTTTAGGGCACACACTGCGGTAGCTTAGGTGAAGACTAGAGGGAGTGAGCGCAGCGAAGCCCTCGAATAGTCTTCGTGTTAGTTTGACATGTATAACACAAAAAAAACATCATGCAGTGCTGAATAACAATGCTTTTAAAAAGACATGTTTTCATTAAAACAGGTCATATCATGATATGGCAACCCATTTCATGATATGGTCAAGCCATTTCTGACCATATTGTGATATGGCCAAATCGACGATATGGCTACGACATCTCTAAGTAAACAAATGCAGTGTGAATGAAATACGTCACAACCTTGTCATCAGAGTTCCAAGGGTCATCATAATATGGATTCAGGTTTAAAACTTTAATTCTCCAGTATAAAATGAATCAAGTCCCACATCGCGCTATCAAAGTTTTTCATTCTTTTAGTATATAAGAAGTGTAAGATAAACTACAGTTAGACTGGTTCTGTGTGAGATGCTTTAGTTAAATTGGCCCGATTTACTACTGCTCTTATACATGTCCCATTGTCAACCATGCAAATTTGTCTCTTGAGGTGATTAGGGTTTGGGCAACCCGAAAGCAGCTTTAGACATAACCGCAAGGGAACAAGTACCACATACCAAGTGCCAAGTACCATATGCCACATACCAGACCAACCTAAGTGTTGAGAGAGATGTCGCAACAAGTGCCACGTACCACGTACCACGTATCAAGTAAAGACATCTCTCGAAACGCGAAGGTTTTGCTGCTATTTTTTATATCTTGAAATGAAAATTATTGATCACTTAGTGGACACAATTTTCATTATTTTATGTCTGTCAAGCAGACTAATTGTTAACTGCATAGCGTACAATAAGATTTTGTAGCTCAGGTCGTCATCAGTCAATAGAAAAGAGGTGCAGTATGAATTAGACACACTTCAGAATAAACAGGTTGCCGTTTAAAACCTGCAGGGTAGGATAACATTGTGGGGTTTTGCAGCACAAACCGAGCGGAGCGAGCGAAGCGAGCGGCGCGAATTTGTGATGCAGAACCCCCAATGTTACCCTACTAAGCTAATTATAATTAAAAACTAAAACATTACGAAATCGGTCACGGTCTATAGTCACGGAAACAAAGCATTTTGAGAGCTTTGGCAAAAATATACAGCAACAGCACATAAATATAACTTTAAATAATACTTTATTTACTTCTTAACGGGAAAGGCTAGCTTAATGACGCCGTCTTCAATGTTGAATTAAATACTTTTTAATTTATGAAGCTTGGTTCCATGTCTTAGGAGATATAAAGGTGTTTGTCGGCATTTTGTGGGTGGAACTTGTTCATTGCTCGTCAGTGTATAAAGCGGAATTCCGAATAACTTTGACAACTCCATACAAATTATATAGTATTTTGAAACGTCACATATATCCTTAGATATGAGTTTTTTTAAGCCAAGTGTGCGACACATGGAAGTGTGCGGAGCTCTTGTAGTAGGGTAACCTACTATATTACTGCTTCCCTATAAAACACCGTTCTAAAATGAGTCACGACTTTTTCTTGCGGGGTGGCAGAAGCTCAGTTGGTAATTGGCTCAAACGTTATTAGGTGAGCCGTTAAACGTTTTGCGTGACAGAGGACTAGCCCATCGTAGCAGACTGAGTGTTCCTCGTAGTTCAATGGTAGGAAGAGGGCAAGATATATGTAGAGTCGTATGTTTTACCAGATTGGGTGGTAGAGGCAAGGCATAGCCATGCTAACAGAACAGTGATGTGTGTGACATATTCTGTCAAATTTCTACAGACGATATATTTCTGTTGCCGCTATAACAAAAAAGCTGCCAAGTGCGAGTTGGACTCGCGTTGAGAGGGTTATACAATAATAGGACTATCACCAACATCAACATCAACTACTACCACGTCATCTGAGAATTTAAATTAATAAATGAGTCACGCCTTACCTTACGGGGGGGCAGAGCGGAGGCGTCGGCTCTGGCGGAGGAGGGGGCGCCCAGCAGCAGCAAAGACACAACTTCCTGCATAATTAAGTAATACAACATTAGTCTAGTGGATCGCATTTAAATTAGTTTTCATACTTCATCATTTCCTTCTCTTCTGTTTGCTTTGTTTTGCCCAAATCTTACATTTACCGTGCAAATTATAAAACCATACACCGTGTTACCACAAAAAATATTAAACAGCGTTTAACCTCAAAACAAACGTCAAATCCCATTCATTTTTGATTTTAAACAAGTGTTAAACAGTAGGTAGTATTTTTTTGGTGGTAAGGCCCACAATGTTTTAATTTAGTTAAGTGTTTATATTTTTTCAAACTGGACCCTATTACTAAGACTCCGCTTTCCGTCTGTCTGTCCGTCCGCCCGTCCGTCCGTCCTTCTGTCTGTCAAATTTTTGTAGTTGATATATTTCTGTTACCGCAGTAACAAAAATACTATAAAAGCTGCCAAGTGCGAGTTGGACTCGCGTTGAGAGTGTTTCGTTCAACAATAATAGGACTAACACCAATATCAACGGCAGGAAAGAGTGGGTACTGTAATCTGTAGGATTACAGGTATACGCAATTCCTCCTTTACTAACAAATTGGCGTTAAAGTTTTGTGGTGGCAGAGCGGCGGAGGAACATAATTAAATAAAAATAATCACATAAGTGATAAATATTACTCACCAAGACATGTTTTCTGTGCTGATCACTTTCACACCAAAATCACCACCACCACCAAAATCTTAATTTCAAATGAAGCGATCCTGGACACAAAGAACCTACACCATAAGTGAGGCCCATAAATCTAAAACTTAAATGTGACACTTAACACTAGGTAATCATTGTATTAGAGTAACCCAAACATTTTTCAGTGTTTGTTGACAGCACATACCTGTGATATAAGAAACGCCGCACGCCGGGCATAAAGCCGCGCTTACACTATGCCAATGACTTGCATACAAGTTGCAGGTTTAATCTTTACGCACAACACTCAAGTCAGCTTATTTGCACGCAAGTTGCAAGTGCAAACCCAAAATGTCCAACATTAAAATATCGAAAGTTTAAGTTAACTATCGCATAATGCAAACAAGACTATGCTAAAATGTCCCATATAGTCCTAATACAAAGAACCACTCCCATTTGGACATCTCAAGATGACATGCTTTCCAACAATTGCTCCAATGCATTATGGAAAATTGCAACGTTCTTCGAATCCTTTAATAATTTCATTCCACTATTCACTACTATTTGGAAACCGAAACAAATACAAAACATTCTTTTTATGTTTCAGGTTGAACTATTTGAGTATGCCACTAAAAACTTGCATGCAAGCTGCAAGTTGAACAAAATCGTGTTTCCAATTCAAATCACTTGCACACAAGTGTGACGTCACACATGCAGGTTTAAAACTACGCAACTACGCAATTTTTGCATAGAACGTGAATTGTAACCACTTTAGGTCATTTTTTGTCCCATTATACGATAATCTGCTGTTCTTTAAGTAGACGTCAAAAAGAAGAAAGAAAGAAATTTTCCGAAAAATGGTCCGTTAAACATTCAAGGACTGAGGCAGCGAATTGTGCCTATCTGCCACCCTATATGGGAAACGGTGTGACTCTATGTTGATTCTTTTGATTTTATTAAACTAAAAAGGTCTCGCTTGTAAATGTTTCTTTTAATACTGAAGTGTGAAAGTAAAAAACCTGGAATTATAAGTGGATACACTTGAATAATCTAAGAGTCTTTCGGATATTTATTTATTTATTTATTTATTTATTTATTTAGGCACATCAACAGCACACATATACATATTATTACAATAAAAAATTCTGCAGTTTTGTTCTTATATGAGTGCCTATTATAGATGAGCACAACATTGACCATTTTTGTACTAACTAGTAATTCTGATTTTTATGTAATTAAGCTAAGGTAGTGGAAATAATTTAACTTAAGATTAGGTATTAAATTAATAAAATTTACAATATTCTTTAAAATTTATAAAAATTTGACAATTTTAGATGCAAGTATTTTTCATTTTAATTTTATTCCTAAAGTCAAGCAAGCGATCATGAAATATGTCTATGTTGGTTTGGCTACTAGTGATGTTATAATTGTCGCACATTCTGGGTATGGGTGAGTGCTTGTAGATGTTTGTTCTGCATAGTGGTGTGTGAAGAGTGTTAGGGATGGGTTTGCGCGGATAGTTGTAAGGCACTATCAGTCCAATCTGACTCAAGATGTTACTGGCATCCAAGTTATTGTTACAGACCTTATGCAGGAATAGGAGGTCCTGTAAATTTCTTCGGAAGTTTAATGTTTCCATTCTGAAGTAGTCTAATCGCCGTTCATAATGTTCCCTGTGAGAAATGCCTGGTTGGCTGTACGCTAAATGTTTAGTGAATGCTTGCTGAATGCGTTCGATTCTTTCGGAGTGAACCGCGTAGACGGGATTCCAGACAACGGAGGCGTACTCGAGATGGCTGCGAACCAGGGCATTGTACAGGAGGATCTTGGTGCTGGAGAGACGAAAACCTTTTGTATTGCGCTTTAGGAAGCCCAGCATTTTCGCAGCTTTGCATACAGTAGTGTTGATGTGGGATATGAACTTTAAGTTGGGCTCCATCATTACACCGAGATCTCGCATTTCGCTGACAGTTTCGAGTTCGATGTTGTTGATAGTGTACGTGGAAGCTATTGGGGTTATCTTATTGGTAAATGTTATGTGGTAGCATTTTGCTGCATTGAGGACCATTCCATTATTGCGGCACCAATTCGCTATTTCGTTCAGATCATTTTGCAGCAGTTCCACGTCAGCTTCCGACATAATGGTTTTATATATTTTTAGGTCGTCTGCGAACATGGAGTACTTGCAACGCGCAATATGGTTCAACAAGTCATTGATAAATATTAAGAACAGGACTGGTCCGAGGTGAGAGCCTTGGGGGACTCCCGATTTCGCGTAGTAAAGCTGAGATTGGTGTCCACTCACATTCACAACCTGAGGTCTCTGTGACAGGTACGACCAAAACCAGTCCAATAATGACCCGTGGACACCGAGTGCTGCTAACTTACTCAGAAGCAGTTTATGGTTTACCTTGTCGAAGGCGCTGCTGAAGTCAGTATATACGGCATCCACCTGGTGACCACTGTCCATCTCGCGAGACAAATCATTAACGTAGGAGACCAGATTAGTTTCCACCGATCGTCCGCGCTTGAAGTCGTGTTGTTCGGGTGAGATAACCCTATCGATGTGGTGTGTGATAAGTGGGCAGATAAGGGATTCAAAGAGTTTTGAGAAGCACGATAGCATGGATATAGGTCGGTAGTTTTTAACGTCATTTTCATCCCCCTTTTTGTAAACAGGAACAATTCTACTTTTTTTCCATTCGTCAGGAAAACGACCCTCCCTCAAGGAACGATTCAGCAATATGAATAGTGGGAAGCAGAGCTCTTGTGCGCAAAGTTTCACAAATACTGCAGGAATGTCGTCAGGTCCCGCGCATTTGAATACATCAAGGGTTTTGCATTTTTTAAGTATATCGCGCTCACTGATTGTGATGTTTGACAAACCTGTTTGGTTAGTTATGTGTGCGTCTGTGGTTGTTACTGGGTCGAGATCAGTATAAACTGTTGAAAAGTGACTAGCAAAGAGTTGTGCGATCTCAGTTCCACTGTTTGCCGATGAGTCATCTTTATACATGCTCGATGGTAGCGTGGAATAGCCTTTTCGCTTTGATTTAATAAAACTCCAAAAAATCTTGGGGTTGACTGGAATACTGGATTCAATATTATTCAGATTCGATTTCATACATGTGTCGTATAATTTATGACAGCGCTCTCGGGAAATCTCGAATTCTATCTTGTCTCGGGGATTCTGATATTTGCGATATCTCTGTCTAATTCGTTCCTTTTCGGCTATCAGTCTTGTTAGTTGTTTGTTGAACCAGGGAGGGTGTTTGTTTGTTTTTATTCTCTGTTTAGGGACATGTTTGGCAATGGCGTCTTCCAATGTAGAGTAAAAGAGTGAGGTTATTTCGTTTACATTTCCACAATTCTCGAATGTTTCCTCCCACTTGACTGTCCTTAGATGCAACTTTAGCCCTTCGTACTCGGCTTTGAAGAAGTTGTATCGATATCCAACGTTTGGTTTGAGGTAGGTGAGCCGTGATGTACTAATCTGAATGTCTAATGGAGGGTGGTAAGAGTCAAGCTTGCTCAGGGTATCAGGAGATCGGGCAACGGTCACATGGGGAACACTTACCAGTACTAGGTCGAGAATGTTGTCGTCCCTATTACCGATGCAGTTAAATTGAAACAGGTTGTTCATTGAAATAAAGTCGACGAGTCGGAATCCTATGGTACTTTCGTAGTTCGAGGGGATCATGTGGAAGTTTTTAGCGTCTTTGTTCCAATCTATGAAACCTAGATTAAAGTCTCCTAGTATAGCAACCTCATCGGCATAATTTATTATCCTATTAGCGTTGTCCAAAAAATCAGAAAAGGAGTCTAATTTGATTGGGGATGCTAAATATACTGCACATATGGCTAGCTTTTTTGTGCAGCCTTCAGTCTTGGTCTCAATAGTGACCCATAAGTCCTCAAATTTCCTATTTTTACTCTCCCAGCTTGTTACGCGAGTGGATTTATATTTTTTCGATACTGCTATGAGGACTCCTCCCCCGTCGGCCTTATTTTCTTTGGTGGGTTTAAGACTACATAAGCGATCTCTTCTGTGGATATTGTATCTAGAGTCCATAAGTTCGGAGTTTGCGACATTTGCATTTAACCAAGTTTCTGTGAGTATAATTATTTCATGATCACTGCTGGAAATATTTTTGAATAGGTCGTTGGTTTTAGTCCTAAGACCGCGGACATTTTGATAGTATATTCTAGTGAATTTAAAGAAAATAATATTATAATAATTGAACAACAACGCACCAATCTTATCTAACACATTAGACGTAGGGTGTCTTCACTTCGTATGAGCAGAGCCTGACAGGTGGTGTCCTTTCTTGCGAAGATTTTGCCGTTGCGAACCCAGACGAATGAATACCCAACCTCTTTGGACTTCTTACGAGCCGCTGCATGTAGAGATTTGTTTGCAGGTGTTAGGTGCTCGGAAACGAAGACTGGTTCTCGAAGCCCTCCAAAGCCAAGGTGTGTGGAGCTCAGTTTGTCCTTAGGGTTAGCCTTGTTAAACTTTGCTACGGCGGCGGCCAGGACCGAGTCACGCTGACGGGGACTGCTCAATTTCACGACCACTGCTCTAGGCTTGATATTGTCTTTATTCATCTTGGCGACCCGGGTGGCGTACAATATCTCGCTGTCTTCTAGTGGGTTCCCAATAATCTTGGTAAGTTGCTGTATGGTATTTGGTAGGTTTTCAGACTTGTGCTCTGGGATCCCGTTAATCTCTATATTGGATTCACGCATTAACTGTTATGTAATTGTAAGTCTCCCGGAGAGGTCTTTAACTTCCGATTTCAGGTTCTCGTTTTCTATCTTCAAGGCTGAAATTGTGTTAGAATGTTCTCCGAGTATGACCTTCATGTTCTCAAATTGTTCGTTGAAGAAGTTCATGGAATCGGTAAGTCCGGTTATGAGGTCGTTGGTGCTTTTTAGCTCTGCCGATATGGATTCCTTGATGGTTACACGTAGAGCTCCTGCCATCTCCTGTTTCAAGATATCACGCAGTCTGGCCTCTGTTAAATAATTCTTGATGTCTTGAGGGGTGGTTGTTGCGGCGGCGGCTGCATGCCTTTGTTGGCCAGACCGCAGATTAACAAATGAGTCGTCATAGTATTTGACCGGTGTATTTGTGTTGTCTGACTTTGGTAAGTTTGCCTTGCAACTGGGACATTTCCAGGCAGCGTGGGGACCCGCCTTCAGTCCCACACATTGATAGTGGTACACCAGCGAGCAGGTTGGTTCCGTGCAGATAACTCTGTCATCTTCTTCAGTATACTCGCAGCATCCATAGCAGCATTTGTTCTTGCAGTCAGGACATAGCCAGGTGGCGCTTGTATCCACATATGCTGCTTGTGTAACCCCTACACATTTCAGGTGGTGGTTTGCAGAACACCCTTTTCGTGAGCAAGTTGCTTTGTTTTTGACAGTCATCGTCGAACTACATGTCCTGCATTTGCTCATTGTTAAAAATATCAATTTATGTGCGGACAAGAACAAAATATACAACAATAAAAAGAAAGAAAAAAAAAGAAAAAGAGTGCCGCGGCTGGGATTTGAAGTCAGTAGCTTTGTAACTTGAAGCGGGCTGTTAGCGGCTGGGCTACGTGCCCGACGGCAGAGGTGATGAAAATTGTGGATGTGTGGCGGAGATTCACGCGGCAGATTGTATAGCTCGCCGGTCGCGCCGCAGCACCGGTTGGTGACTCACCGGTCGCAGCCGCACCGACTAACTGGGCACTGGATAGCAACAGTTCACTGAGCACTGTAACGGCTGATTAACTTTGGTTTTTCGAGATTAACGCACGATTGGTGTAATTGTTTATGAAACTGATTATGACGCTTTGATTATCTTCCAAAACCTTAGCTAGTGGTGTTTGTTTCACTGCGATGGGTTTAGGATTAACACAGTATTAAAAATTTAAGAAGACGGAGTCATCTAAGTACGTGTTTGCGTTAGGAGCGCGCGCGCGAATGAATTTGGGCCATAGTTAAGTCGCATTTTGTGAATTCTTAAAAATGGTGGTCGGCGTGGTCGGTGTGGGCGGCCTCACACATTTCGTATTAAATAAAACCTGTATTTGTGGGCAAAGTTTGCCGCAGGGGGTGCAGCTGGCCGCCCATCTGACAATAAACTTAGTACTAAGTGACTCTGAAGCATTATCATTTTTCAGTGAATTGAACAATTGTTGTATATGTGGGTATTGCCGGTACGATCATTATACAGAGGATGAGTGTCCCTGTTCAAATGCCGATTAACTGTTGGGTAAGTCTAAATAATAATATGTGTTTTAACTTTCAACAGACGACCCGAATGGCCGAGTCGGCAGTAACCCTGCCTTCGAAGTCAAGGGGCAAATATTTGTATGATGAGAACGGATGTTTGCTAGTCATGGTTGTTTATCTATCTAAGTATAGTATTTATCTATATAATTATGTGTATCGTTGTCTAGTACACAAGATACAGGGAATCCTAGTTTGGGGCTAGATCAATGTGTGTAAATAGTGTTCAAGATATTATTTAAGATATTATTTTGTCTTGAATATATCGAAAGCTTTTAAAAATAAACATCAGCGTGTTTGCCAAATCAAAAGCCAGATAATGAATACTTAAATTTAGGCGTCCCAGCTGATTTGTGTAGAGAAGTGAAAATAAAGTTGCTCTGATTAAAGTTTCATAGTAACATTTGCTCGTTTAATGGTATCCCTAACAACCCTCTAAAATATGACTACACCTTTCTGTAACACTCTATTAAAGAGAAATAAATACTCCTATTTAAGAATTAAAACTTTTTAATAAAATTAATAAAAATAAAAAATCTAACCTAACTTAACCTAACCTTAATTAACACTCTTAACTAAATTAAATAAAAAAATTGATTGTATTCCGTGCAGGGCACACACCGCAGCGGCACCTCCGTGACCCGCCTCTGCTGGAAGGTGCTGGCGACGGCGGTGCTGGTGACGGCGGTGGAGCGGGCGGCGGCGACCCTGCCCGCCGCCTTGACATCGGCGACGGCGATGGTGCCAGCGGCAGCGACACCCACGACTGCTCAGACGACGGAGGCGTTGATGAAGACGCCTCCGAAGACGCCTCCGAAGACGCCTCCGAAGACACCTCCGAAGACGCCTCCGAAGACGCCACCGAAGACGCCTCCGGCGACTCCCGCAGTGTGTAGGAAGTCGGCGATGGCGGCACCGAAGGCGGCGAGGGTGAAGGTGGTGCCTCCGTAGCCCAACTTTTCCAGCAGCATAACGTTTTCCTGAAAAAGTAATCATAACATAAGATCAGTGATTTGCTTCTAAATTAGGTGGTGTTAGCCCACCATCAAAAAGACGACTAAAATAATACTTAGTTCTTAATGGACCAATGTGCCACTTCTTCATAGAAAAGTATAAAATAATATAACACAAAGTATTATAATACAAGCGAAGATAGAAAAGAAAATAACTATTTCATAGATCATGATCATGATCATTTTTCATAGCACAAAACAACGACACACATAAATATTGTAGTAGTAACTTACCAGGACATTTTTTTATATCAACGGCTCTCTCTGGCGTAGGCTCTCTGACAAATGAAACCAATGTTATACACAAGGGTATCCCCAGTCCCCATTGAAATTTGACAACACAAAGCAAGCTTTATTTATAAGTTTTTGTGTTTATGATTCATCTGTGTTCGGGCAATCAAGCACTTGTGTCGCTATCGCCATCTACAGAGTGTAAAAAGTCTATGGGCTCTGTTGGTTTTTGCACTAGTCCATAATTATCAAATTTCGCCAGAAAAAATGTGCCCGTTTTCACTATCGACGAACAAGGAAACGCCTCTCTACGCGTAGTAGTAACTCCTAATTTAGGGCAATGATTAGCATAAAGTTCTGTTTCATCAAACGATTTTAGAGTAGCCTAGTTTGTGACCAGTTTTCCATGGTTTTGTTCGTCAATCTATCACATGCGACTGTCACATGTGTCAGTTTAGGGGCGCCTAAGCACTACGCCCTCCTAAATCGGTGTTATTAGGGATGCCTAACATCGTCGTTAGTCGTGTCTTGGGTTAGTGAAAAGTGATTTTGCTTTAGGCAACGTCTAAATATTTAGCATCTGATTTAGGCGTGTCCTATGGTTAGTGAAAACGGGTGATGGTCTTAATTTAGTCAGTCGACTAGATATCCATAAGATTGAATATGTAGTTAGCAAGTTCTTTGATCAATAGCCTAACATATGAAACGTTCTATTTTCTGGGTGAGACATTTTTTTCCATCCTGTATTATATTTGGCTAGGGACAATTTTTATCTATTGGTTTATGGTTACACTGTTTATTTGACGCACGTGAAGCTAAAATAGTAATATGGCCTTACTTATAAAAAAGTAAATTCACTGTTAATTCAGTGTTTTGTCTTGCTTTGACATTTAACATTTAGTCGACGTGTGAAAAGGACAAAACACTGCTTAAGCTAAACAGTGAGTCAACTTTTTAGGGTTCCGTACCCGAAGGGTGCCAAACGGGACCCTATTACTGCGACTTCGCTGTCCGTCCGTCTGTCACCAGGCTTAAGTGAACCGTGGTAGCTAGACAGTTTAAATGTTCAAAGATGATGTTTCTGTAACAACAAATATTAAAAAAACAAAATAAATTCAATATTAAGGCGGGCTCCCCTAAGAACAAACGTGTTATTTGCTCATTTTTGTTCGATATTAATAATTGTAATAGGTATACGCTTGAAACGTTCACAGATTACTTTTTTCGATATTTTTATTACGGAACCCTTCGTGCGCGAGTCCAACTCCCATTTGGCCATATTTTTATTACGGAACCCTTCGTGCGCGAGTCCGACTCCCATTTGGCCATATTTTTATTACGGAACCCTTCGTGCGCGAGTCCGACTCCCATTTGGCCATATTTTTATTACGGAACCCTTCGTGCGCGAGTCCGACTCCCATTTGGCCGGTTATTTATAAGCAAAACCGTTCATTATAATTGGGGGCACAATTGTGCCTCTGCCACCCCATATGGGAAAAAGGCGTGACGCTGTTATGTTATATAATTATTTTTTTTATTTATTTATTTATTTATTTATTTACATACGTGCTTGTGACCTAACAGTTAACAAAAACCAAATTGACACAAACAGACATTGATTTAGAGTACAAAGAAACAGGTTATAAAGAACACAGACGTTACTTACTTACTTATAACATAGACAAAAAGTGGCGACTTTTGCGAATCCCGTCAAAGAACACTGGAACAAGTCCACCTCAGTCCTCTCTGATATGACATTAAAGAGAGCGAGCGCCCGCGTCACCGGCGCCTCCCGCAGCATCGCCGTCCTCGCCAGCGGGATGTGGAACAGCTTGTGCGTCCTCGCCCGGAGGTAGTTGTTCGGCACATAGAGTCCCAACCGTGCCAATACTAACGGGTTTTCAAGCATGCCCCGGAACACCTTAAACACATATGTAGCAAGTGCGAGGCCCCTCCTGACTTCCAGCTCATTGTAACCAACCATGCCCAAAACGAACAGGGTTGGATACATAAGCGGAAAGAAAGGATAGACCCCGTACCGCTTGAGATATAGGTACCTAATAAATCGATTTTGCACTTTCTCCACCATGACGCTATATTTTGCTTCATGTGGGTGCCAGATAATTGCACTACTTTCCAGTTTGCTTCTAACCAAAGCATTGTACAAAGCACTTACAGCCTCAATGCTCCTAAACTCTCTAGCCTGTCTCATTACAAAACCTAGCTTTTTAAATGCTTGCTTAGTGACATCAACAATGTGATCACGAAACGTTAGATCGGTGGTCATGCGCACCCCCAGATCTTTTACCTCTCTTACCCGCGTCATTTCAGCGCCATCTACCGAGTACTGGTGTTGCAGAGGCTCACGTACGCGGGTGTAAGACATCAGCGCGCACTTCCCAACATTAAAGTAGAGTTTGTTGAGTTTGCTCCACTCCACCACCCGATCTATATCCCTCTGCAGCTTTTGGCAATCCGTGATGTGTCTTACTTCCATAAACAACTTAAGGTCGTCCGCAAACAAGAGAGAGACAGCGTCTCTTATGACCTCCGGAAGGTCATTAATCATAATGATAAATTCTAAAGGCCCCAAGTTGCTGCCCTGGCTAACACCTGAAAATGTGAAATACGGTTCTGATGTATATCCCGCGTATTCCACATATTGCCTCCGGTGCTTAAGATAGCTGACGAAGAGCCGCATAAGTTGGGGGGTGAAGCCGACCCGACTCAACTTCTCCAAAAGAACGTCGTTGTCCACTGTATCAAATGCCTTCCGGAAGTCGAAGTAAGCGACATCTACTTGCCCCCCCGTATCGAGTATCGGCGTAACGTGAGAGACGAAACACAGAAGGTTAGAGTCAGTGTTACGACCTGGTCGGAACCCGTGCTGTGCGTCCGCAACCTGTTCCCTCATCTGGAGGTAGATGCTACGTTGCAACACCGACTCGAAGACCTTTGCAAACGTAGACAGAACCGCTACTGGCCTGTAACCGCTGACATCTGACCCTGTTGCACCTTTTGGCACTGGAATTACTCTAGTAATCTTCCAAACATCGGGGTATTCAGACTTGTCAAGGCACAGGTTAAAGAGGTAGAGCAACGGTCTGTCCAATACACTCCGACAGTCCCTCACTAAATAAGGTGGTATGCCATCGGGGCCAACGGAGTGCTTCGGCTTGAGTAGAGTCAAAGCAGCGCGCACATCTCTCAGTGTGAGCTGCGAGACGTGCACCCGGGCGCTACCACTCTCCGTCAAAGCTGCCTCCGCGTCTAACCGCGGTGCCACCTCAGCGTACACAGACTCGAAATACTTCGCGAACTCTTGCGCACATGTGTCGTCAGCTATGACAATGCCATTTTTTGTGATATGCGCGGTCCTACTACGCTTAGAACGTTTGTTCTTGACGTAGTTCCAGAACGATTTCGGGTCCTTCGTAAGTTGAACTTGGACTCTACTTAGATACTCGTCATGTCGCAAAGCAATTTTGTTTTTGACATGGGCTCTACTTTTTGAGAACGCTTCGTAATCACATTGAGACTTACTAGCTTTAAACTTTTTGTGTAGACTAGCTTTCAGTTTAATGTCGCGTATTAAGTCCGCCGTGTACCATTCCGGATAACAATATCTGGTAGAGTACCCGGCTCTACGCTTTTTTCTTGGAATGCAATTATCTAAAATACTTGTCACAATTTTATAAAGGCACTCTACCGCCCCCTGTACATCCTTTATATCATATAGAGGCGTCCAGTCTGTTGTCGCCAAAGAGTCATATAAAAGAGGAAAGTTTGCCTTACGAAAGTTCCACTGCGGCCTGTGGTCCGCATCACCCAGGTCCGGTAGTGACGCCTGCGTCCCAGGGTCATCGACAGTAGAGCTTGACACCATCACCCTGCTCCTGACACTGACAGCCAAGGGCGGATGCTGTGGGTCTACCTTCGGTACAAGGGACTCGCTCTCCAACTCTACCCTGACGTCGCCCTCGTCCAGCGCTGATAACACCAAGTCTAGTGTCCTGCCATTACAGTTCTCGACAAAGTTTCTTTGACGGAATTCGCAAAAGGTCATAAAATATTCAAAATAACTAAGAGAATCTACAGATGCAGAGTACAAATTAAAATCGCCTAAAACTAATACATTTTCATATTTAACACAGACATTCTCAATCATTTTAAACAGGTGCAAATAGTCATTATAATTAGATTTGGGGGGAGTATAAACAACAATACACGTAAAAAATTATGAATCGTCATGCATGAATGAATGAATGCGTCACGCTTTTTTTGTCTATTGTGTATTAATTAAATATTATCAAGTTCTATTAAATTAAATAAATATCATCATATTTTTTATTTAATTTCTTCGTTCACTTCCCAGCGATGACGTCTCTACTAATATAGTTATCTATAATTACTTATTCTAAAATATTTTAATGAGTTAAAAAACCTGTGTGAATATTCATAAAGCTACTTCCACGAATCACGAAAGTGTGAGTGTTTGTCTTTTTCTGTAACCAGATAATTTTAGATAATAGTCGAACGGTGCAGGCGGTGAAGCTGCCAGATGGTCGCGGCTCTTTGCATTTTTTTGCTGTTATTGTTTATGTTTGCCTAGTTTTTTTTTCTTATCAATGAATGCAGCAGTTTACAAAAAAATCAAATATGACCTGAAGGGTTGCTTGCTGGTTGCTAAGCCAGGCTATATATAACAGAAGCCTTATATGAATAAAATATTCTCACATCTGATTACGACTAATATATTTATATATAGTACAAACGTAAATGTTTTAATGATCCTCAAGAATTCAGCATTTAAGCCCACGTGCTGGTTCAATTCGTCAGCGAATCTTGGGATAAGCGGATACTGGGGTATGATATTCATTACTTTTGCTTCGAACAAAGCGAGATAAGCCCGGTATTGTGAATAGATGCTTGGGATACGGATATTATCGGCATATTGCGTTGCAACGTAAGTTAAATGAGCAGTGCCGAACCCGATACCTCTCGAAGTGAGGGACAGCATATTTGCTTGAAGCGTCTGAACTTCGGCGAGTCGGTTAAATTCATCTTCGACTCCAGCGAACAATTCTTCTTTAATTTTGTCGCGATTGGCATCTCTGACTTCAGTCCCCTTCTTCTCACGGTGGTCCTCCATTCTTTGAGTACTACGGCGTTGATGGGTACTACCTCTACTGCGGCCGCCGCGGCCTTTGCCCCTTTGGGGCGGTTGATCGTCTTGGTAGTAGTAATTATTATTATTACTTCCATTGTCATATTCCTCATGGTAACGGTTGTTACCTGAGTTGCCTCTTCTTCCACGCTGGTTATTAAAACCGGTATTGTACATATTGAGAATCGTATGCCAGGCGGATATCCAAACCTGAAAAACGATAGTCTCGGTCAGTCATCATAATACTCTTTCCCTATTTTTGCACCCGCATTTTTTCATCGGGATTACACCTCGAAAACTAATCACATAGCCAAGTATGACAAGAATGACAACAAACCTCGAAAACGCGTCACGCACAAAAAATCTTTTGTCATTCTCTGCTTGGATATTATTGGTGGAGCAACCCGTGCAAAAAAAAGGTAATAAAAGGGGGCGCATTTTGTTGGGCTGCATGGAAAAATTACCCTTAAGGTGGTCCTCCACATCGATCGTCGATGCACCTTCCCGTACCTTACTCTTCATATCGGACTTAAAACTAGCGACCATCTTCTGCATTTTGGGTGTCGGTCGGAAGGCTCGGCGTGCCATGAATTCAAATACTTCCGTGGGATCGGATTTTTTTATTTTTTATTTTATTTATTGCAAAACACAACAGATGTAATACAAAGCAATTCTTAATATAGACATCTTAATTTAAAACATGTAAAATATCCTACTAGGCGTTTTGACAGCTTTTCATTTGTGGACAGTGTATTTAAGTAAGGTAAAAACTAAAAACTAAATTAAAAGAAAAGAAAATAACTATATGTAGGTGCTCAAACTAAGTACTTAAAGACTGTTATTCATCAGGTAAATTAGCTAAAGATTTTCGAACGTTATTTTTGAAGGTAGACAGTTTCGTAAATATGTCCAAGGTGTCGTGTTCATTAGATGTATTGTTGTAGAGACGACACATACTAGGAAGTGGTTCATGATAGGCTCTTTGCGTTCTATACACAGGTAATTCGAATGAAGTTTTCTTTCTGGTGGACCTCTGAAGAATTGGTGGAATAATTATTTTAATTTCTCTCAAAAGAGATGTGTGTAAGTTTCCATGCAATATTTTATGTAGGGTGGTTAGACTGCTAATAGATCTGCGAGTTTCCAAAGAATTCAATCCGTAGTGTTTAAGTCGCGTTTCGTAACAGCGAAGTTTGTATTTTAGGTTATTACGGTATGTCATTATTCTAAGGAACCTTGCTTGTATTTTTTCTATGGTATCAATGTGTACTTTATAAAAGGGACTCCAGACCACAGAACAGTATTCCAATTTGCTTCGGATAAAGCTGTTAAACAGTGTTATTAAGGAGCGAGGGTTACGGAGGTCTTTACTTATTCTAGAGAGGAAACCTAGCAATTTGTTAGGTTTCCTCTCGTCGGTCGTTTAGGTCGGATGATGCAATCTCCTCCGCATCAGTCATTGCATCCGCGTCTTGTATCATCTGCCCCACATCGATACGGTTCCCATCCTCTGTGAACATTTTCTCCAGAGGATTTGCAGAACGGAAGACATATGCGATGAAAAGGGCGTTCTTAAAAAGCGTGTCCACGTTTGCATCTGTATTTTTCCGGGCATTTATGGATCGCTCTGACCTGGAATAAGCGCACGCTACATGGAACATGAAGAACATACTCGGTACAGCTGAAGACGAGTATGGGGATTTTACTACCAGGCCCAGAGAAGCGTGGTAGGGGAAGTATGAGTATGGATCTACCGACTCAGCCCTGTCGGATTCCTCAAAAAGGGACATGAATTCTTTGGCTATGTCGGCATTAAAAATCCAATCGTCAATGTCTTCAACCTTCATTCCGGTCACTTTCGCGAGGTGAGCGACTGACAACAAGCCTGCACAATCGCGGAACCTCGTTGTGACCGAACCGAAGCGGAGATGAGCCCAGGGGTGGTCCGGAAAGCGAAAGAAGAACATATCGTAGGCTGCCACTAGCCTTTCGTAGTCTCGATCGCTTAACCAACCGGTGGCATCCTTCAGCCTACTCAGGTTCTGTTTGAGGTGAGAATCAGGCTTTCGGATTTGTGCGCCTGCAGCCTTTGTCAAAACATCCGTATCCACATGGACATTCAGCCTCGAATAGCGGTGGATCAGAAGAAGACATAACAGTATGTCTTCCGGCAGCGGATTGTGATCTTGAGCTGGAATGGTGAAATCCCCTAGGCCTGAGTCAGTAGCAACTATTGTGATTAAGTCGGAGATCCGAACTTTCCCTCCTCCCCCATGGATGGTTCGGCCGTATGAGGTCCATGGTCCCACGAGATCGGCTTCGATGGTTCGTGCCATCCGAGATAGATAAACTTTGGCTAGTTCTCTGTTTAACTTTCTATTCACCATTGTTGATACAATAATCAGCTCTATCTCTTTGGTCGTCAGATCGCACTTTTTTATGTGCACGGAAGGCTTCTCCCCTTCATGCTCCTGAAACCAAGTAGATGGATATCGCAATGGGACCTTGGTATCTACGAAAACGGCATTAGCCTCCTTCTTTGTAACGACATGTTTACGCACCACTTGTCCTTCGGCCATTGTGGTTGGACAAATGCGGATGGGACGACAAAGTGAGCTATGACATTAAAACTAAGTTCCTGAGTTTCATTCAGCTATAAACTCACTTTGTATTCCACGTTGGGTTTGTTCTGACGCAATTGTTACACTTGAACTTCACGTATTTACAGACGCCTCAGAACGTGCATACGGAGCGTGTGTGTACGTCAGAACAGTGAATGAGGGAGGTAAAGTAACAGTCCATCTTCTTGCCTCCAAAAATAAGGTAGCACCTTTAAAAGTTAGAAGTCTGGAGATATAGAAGTGAGGTACATTCCGATTGTACTATTACGGAGTGGATTGGAGAGCGGATTTTAAAAAACAGTTTTTAATATCACCTATTTATTTTACTCAAAATATAGTAGAAATACAGAAGAAAATACGTCTTTACTTGAAGGTGATCAAAACCGGTCTACGAACTTTTCCACAAAGCGCGGTGCCGCGGATTATGACAAAATAACCGAAAATATCATATTGCATTGCTTGAAATGCAATGTGATATTTGTACTTATTTAGCAATTTTATTTTATATGTTCACGTGAGAAGTATGCATTATAACAACCCCCCGGTTGAGATTGAGCATTACCCCTTAAAGTGATGCGAAATCTCCCAATTTTGATCACCCTTACAACAATTAGCCATAGAATATAAGGTAATTATTAGATCTAAGACAAAATCTTAAGTAAGTATTCAAATAGGTAAGTTCTTATGTAATAATGTTACGCTTTATAGGCATTGGAGCAATAGAAACTGACTGTTTGACATCATCATCGTCATTACTAGAAGAGTCTGTAGTTTGAGTACTGAGAGTGTTTACAGAATGCAGAGCATGAAGATTCTTATTAGTTGACCGTTTGTTATTACACTGGTTGTAGATTTTCACACAATAGCTTGATGAACCTCTAGGACACATAAGCTTCTTAAACCTATAAATCATGTAAGCTAAAGCTATAATAGTAAGTACATAGGTAGCCGAAAGATAATGCGTGCTGTATTTTTCTAAATGCGAAGGATGCGACAACTTATTCAGTTCCCTTTCAAATAAATCAAGATGGACACTCGCGTGCAACAGTGAGTCTGGACTATTAATATTATTTAGTTTAACGAAGGGCAGATGTGAAAGGGGTCTATTGATTTTTGATTTTTCACAGCAATCATCATCAATCAGATCAAATGAGGACAAAACAGAAGTAACATTAGAACTATATGTATTACTAGCACTAAATTGAAGTGTTTTGAAATAAGCCTTACAATATTTAGGCAAGGTTAGCATGCCAGTACCAAACAAAACTTCATCATAACTATTAGGATCATTATCACACGTAATGTGACATTTGCCTGGATCAGATTGAACAAAGATCCACTTATTACTACTTAACTTATAGAACATATCGATAGAGCCGTGTAAAAGTTTCACTTCACAAGTTTTGGGCAGTTTTGTCACTGCTTCACTTAACAATATTGTTTCACAAATAGGATTCGCAACTGACGAATACACACTATTGAGCGCACACTTCTGAGCGCACACACGTAACACTGATTGTTGATCGTCTTGCACTGGTTTACGTTTTCGAGTAAGGAGTAAAACATTCTATCTTCGATCATGGCAATATAACTCTGAGTTGGTGCTACAAGTGCGTAAGTATCAGGCTTTGAGATATCATAAGGAACAGGAAAAGGAACTACATGATAAAGGTCATATATTTGAGGAAGGACGAGCGGTATCCTTAAAACTAAAATAATCTTATTATAATGATGGTAGCACACTAAACTAGATATATCAATAAGCTCATGTACATTCTGAAGAGTTAAAGGAATCGGTAATTCACAATGTCTAGGTAAGTTATTTTTATTTTGTTCTAACTCGTTGAACAGCTGATAAGGACTGAGTACAGTCGGGTGCAGAATATTCATTTTACTAAACAAAATTGCGTTACTAAGATCATCAATATCAAAGGACAGAGAGATAATGATACTTTCTATGCTGTTAAACAAAAGACTCAATTTTGATTTCATCTCAAGTTTATCACTGGTAATAGTTAGATCCGAAAGTGACTTTTCAATAAGATCAAAGTTGTGAGTTAGACGTTTTTCGTTTTCATCAATCTTAGACATAGAACTATTGAAGCTATTTACAGTTGATTTGATAACATGAATATTGTCTCGCATAAGAGTTGCAAGTTTACTTTCGTCTGACTGTACTTCATGTATAGCATCGGTAAACTTTACTGCGTCAGCAGAGTCTAGGGTTCCAAAGAGTGTTTTTAATAACGAGCCACCTGCATCAAGAAGCCCTCGCTTTGTTCGATGAAGCGGCTTATTAGAAATAAGATAAGAAACAGATGAGAACTTTTTAATGTTGTTGGCATGTTGGCTTTTCAATGAATTGAGACTGTTTGTGCAATCGAATTGTATCTTCGAAGATGCAGTGCCAGTACAAATTGTTATGACCCTTTCAAACCTATGATCTAATTCATCTAAATGAAGTTGTATACGACCAATGTCCAAATATGTAACAATGTCCCAATTGTCGTTGGTGAACTTTAAATCTTGAAGTTCATCGAAGTACAGCCCTGGATTTCCGCGAACTTGTGCCGTGTACCGGGCATGGCATCGTGATAGCGCGGCCCTAGAATAAATAGATATGAAATAGGATAGAAACCACAAAAGCACGAAGGGTTTGTTCAGGTTACATTTCCTGATGTGTGCGTGTGTTTTAATTCGTCGAAATGGTGACGCACGTGTTTGCGATTGATAAGTAAAATTGCAGTATGGTTACCATTCAATTTGATGATACAATAAGGGCCTTTCCACACTGGAGATAAGGCTTTGTTTTGTTTATGATGGTGGCGTAAATATACTATGTCACCAGCTTTGTAAGTAGTAGACTTAGTATGTGCAACTTAATATTTCTTTGACTTTTCTTCAGACGCCTCTATGTTTTGGCGGGCTCTCTGTCGACTGTCATAAAGTCGATGATTGAGTGCTCTTACGTAGTCGGAATAAGAGTTATTATCGAGTGTATCGACAGTTTGAGGAATGTAGGGCTTGTACCCGAAAACTAAGTCATGTGGGGAAAACCCTGTGGTAGAGTGGACATTGGAGTTGTATGCCATCATGGCAGTTTGAAGATAAAGATTCCAGGATTGGTTATTTTCCTCTATATAGGACCTGAGGTATTCTTTGAGTGTAGAGTGGCTCCTTTCGAGCGCGCCGCATATTTGGGGATGATATGGAGATGCAAAGATGTGTTTAATTCCAAACAAGCGTTCAAGTTGCCGAAATAGATCAGAGCAAAAGTTGGTGCCTTGATCGGTCACAATGGTTTTAGGGATACCCATATGGGAAATATATAGGACAAGGCGTTTGGCTGTTTCTTCAGCTGAGCAAGAAATCATAGGATAAGACTTAGTTAAATCATCTTGTAGAGTTAGTATAAATTTATATTTAAAATCAGAAGTTTCAGGGAGTGGACCTACAAGGTCAAGAAATAGTTTTTCATTAGGTTTGGTGGCAGTAGACGTTATAATCATAGGAGCGCGATTAGTTTGACGCAGCGGCTTGTTAATTTGGCAGGACTTGCAGCTTTTTACGTAATTTTCGATGTCCTGTCGCATGTTTTTCCACCAATATATTGATTTAATTCTTTCGAACATTCGGGAAATGCCGGGATGACCCGCTGAAGGGGAATCGTGATGCTCCTTTAGAATGCGTTTAACCTCGTCAGGTGTTGGAAATATGATACTGTTTCGATACACATTTACTTTAATACCTGTGCCGTGGAATAAGAAAGCTATTATGTTGTAGAGCTTTGTATAAGAGACCTTATTAAAGGAGTCTACAAAATCGGAAATTGCGAATTCTGTCTGGTCTTGGTACCAGATGATAATCATGTCTCTATAACTGCGGAGTAAATTGAATATATCTTTGTAAGAGTATTCATCGTAGTGATGGACGCGTAAAAACAAATGTGTGAACAAATGTTTGTCATTTGAAGTACTATAGCTACTTAGCAGCTCTCGTTCAATGTGGCGAATGTCAGGGTCACTTTTAGATGTCGCCAAGATTTCGGAGCAGTATGGGCCTGACTCATCAAGATCAATAGAAGTAGGATAAGCAATTAACTTGCACTTAGATTTAAGAAGAGATTCGTTATGCTCTTCTATCACAGTGTCATAAGATACAGAGGATTGACGACTATGTTGAAGGAATTTTTCGTATGACTCTAAGGACGAAGGGCTGAGGGAAGGACTGTCTGTCGTATCTGTCGCTAGAACCAGGTTGCGAGACAATGCGTCTGCGTTGCAGTTTATTTTTCCTTTTTTATACTCGACTGTATAGTCAAAATCGGCTAGCTTTAAGCGCCAACGAATTTATTTTGAGCTGTGGTCAGTGCCACTACCATTGAGGATCCACAGTAACGGTTTGTGGTCCGTAACAATTTTGAAATTGTAGCCGAATAAATAGGGTCTAAAAGTTTTAGTTCCAAATACGACAGCTAGAAATTCTTTTTCAGTGACGGAATAATTGCCCTCAGCTTTGTTGAGCGTCCTTGATGCGTAAGCGATAGGAAGGTCCTTTCCAACTTCACCTTGGGAAAGAATTGCAGAGATAGCATAGTTCGATGCGTCAGTAGTTAGGATGAACGGTTTAGAAAAATCTGGGTATTGTAGGATAGGTGCAGTGGTGATTTTTTGTTTGAGAGTATCGAAAGCTGTTTGTTGGGAAGTAGACCACACGAATTTAGCATCCTTTTTTAATAGGCTAGTCATTGGTTTGGTAATATGAGAGAAATGGTCGATAAAACGACGATAATAGCCTACTAGGCCGAGGAAACTTTTTATGTCCTTAGGACATTTTGGAATTGGGAAGTCGTTGACACATTGTACTTTCTTCGGATCGGGTTTCACTCCGTGGTCATTTATGATATGACCAAGATATTGCACTTCGCGACGTAGAAATTCGCTCTTATCGGGTTGTAATTTAAGGTTGTGTTCTCTGAGTCTAGTGAATACTAATTTAAGTTTTTGAATGTGTTTGTTGAGGTCATGACTGAATATTACCACATCATCCATGTAGGTAAAACAATGAATTCCCTGCATTCCAGAAAGTACAATGTTGATAAGACGTTGAAAGGTGGAAGGAGAATTTCGTAACCCGAAGGGCATTCTGGTGAATTCGTAGTGACCAGCTACATCACCACAATTAGGGACAGAAAATGCAGTTTTTGGAACGTCGTTTTCAGACACCAAGATTTGGTGAAAAGATGAAGCGAAGTCAAGAGTCGAAAAATATTTACTGTGTCTCAATTGATCTAAAATATCTGTGATATTTGGAATTGGATAAGCATCACCGATTGTGATGTCATTACCGGACGCATCTAGTTTTTTGGGGACCACCTAAATAGGAGCATACCAAGGTGACATGGAAGGGCGGATTATATTTTGATCTAGCATAGATTTAATTTGATCGGCTACCTCCTTTTTATGAAATTCGGGAAAACGATATGTTTTGGCATGAATTGGTACTTGGGAGGTAGTCCGTATTTCATGTTGCAGTCTTGAGGTAGCTGTGAGATGATCGACATTGAGATAAAATATATCATTTAATTCGGTACATAGGTTGCGCAGTTTCAGCTCCTCTTCATGGTTCATGTGTTCACACCTAAGTAAATCTTGAATACGATTTTCGCGACTTGAATCGGAGGTAGATAAGTATGAATACTGAGTAGAGGTCGAGTCCGGCAAGTTGGATTTTGTCTCCATGATTTCGGATACAGGTTCTAAAGTGAATTTAGGATTTTGAAGGACGACCTCTCTTTGGGAGGTATTTACAACTGACAGTTTGACCATTTCGTTTGCTTGGACATGGACAAGGCATTTTGAAAAATAAACATTAGGATATTCTTTGATATTAGTTGTAAGAATCAACCCTTCTTTGAGTTGGGGGTTGGTAACATGACATGAAATTAGGCCTTTTAGATTAAAAAATATCGTATATGAGGCCTTCCGATTCAAGTTGAGAATGTTGAGAAGTTATTTCATTGAATAAAGAGTCAGCGTTAGAAGTCCATCCTGAGGTGCAACCCGATTCAGTGTTTGAATAAGAAATAGGAGTAGGCTGACCATCAGGCATATAATTTAGTAGGGACTTTGAGTCAGAGTTGGAAGTCCATCTTGAGGTACAACCTGGTTTAGATTTTGAACAAGAAATAGGAGCAGCTTGACCTTCAGGAATATGATTTAGAAGGGACTTGGATATTTTATTTTTCGTCCATCCAGCGTTACACTCCGAGTTAAGATTCAGTGATAATTTAGAAATAGACTGCTCAGCTGGATTAAAATACAGTGGGGACATCGATTTAGTATGTTCATTTAATTTTGTGCCAATAACTCTTTTGGGTTGGCGGCGACACGAGTACGCAACCCCATTTACGCGTTTAAATCACTGTCAGACGTAGATGTTAACGCTCGAGTTCGCCAAGCCCATCATCGATTTCAACGCATTTAGTGGCTTCAAACGAAGAAGCTTTACGATTTTCATTGAATTGCCGTTTGCGGCATTGATAAATATGGTGACCCTTGTTTTTACAGTAGGAACAAACAGGGACCTGCGACGAACTCGGAGCTGCGTTGTTTGAAGATGGGTTTTTCGAATATGTTGTATTATTATTCGATGCATGCTGTCTACGTTTTAGATAACATTCAGACTCGGAATGTCCGGGTTTGTTACATATTTTGCAAACTGGGCTTTTGGCCTTTGTCGTTTGGAAAAATAGATTTTGAATTTTTTCTTCCTGGAGAGCAACGTTGACAGCAGCATTTAAATTCTTAGGTTCTCTGCACCTAACGATTGTACTCAGTCGAGGGTTCAGCCCGAGTGTAAATGTGAATAGAGCCAAATCTTCGGTCATAGCTATTCGACCGGCTAACTCCTTTTTCAAACTCTCGGAGTTATGAATTTCCGATTGCAGTGCTGTTAAGCAGGTCTCAATCCTGAGCGCAAACTGAGCAACGGTTTCATTATTTAGTTGTTTGTAATTTTGCAGATCCAGAAGTAAGTGATTATAATGTTTCCTTTCGCCAAAATTTTGGCGGAGGAAATTTTTAAGATCATCAAATTTTTCAAAAATCTTATTAGAGCAGGCAATTTGCGGCTTTCCTTCTAATTTTGCGATTATAAATTTCAGTAACAATTCTTTTTGGTTTCCTTTTGCCAGGTCAAGAGCATTTTGACAATTCGTCAAAAATGCGGGGAGAGTTTCTCTCTCTCCTTTGTAAGGGTTAATGAAAGCACATAATGTCTGTATTGGGAATGGTTCGGTATCGGCATTGGCAATTACGTTAATTTTTGGAATTGTTTTCTCAGTTCTACTCTCAGGGGTAGATGGGCTCGCCATCTCGAGGAGGACTTTCAAAGAGTAAAGGGCTTAGAAAAATGATATCTCAAGCAGTTAATAGAACGTTTTACTCACAGAAGCGCGACCGCGAGCACAATTTTCATTCTGGCTAAAGACGATCCAGAGCGCTGGCTACGGCTTGGACCCGACGAACTGAAGGTGGCAGAGACGAAGCAGAGTTGGTTCTTCCTACCAGCCAAGGACCATCCAGGGCACTGGTTGTGGCCGGGACCCGAAAAACAGAAGGCGGCAGACAACAACGTAGAAATGGTCCTTCACACCAGGAGGACCAAAATTTTGTTGGGAATAGAAGATGACGGTAGTTGTTATCACTATATTATTGGTCTGATACAACACCGGAGACACGGATGAAATTCACTGCTTCCCGACGATGCAACGCGAGAATACAGGATGCTGGTCTTATCGACGTTATTTGCCAGCTATCCCACTTCTGACACCACTATTACGGAGTGGGTTGGAGAGCGGATTTTAAAAAACAGTTTTTTATATCACCTATTTATTTTACTCAAAATATAGTAGAAATACTGAAGAAAATACGTCTTTACTTGAAGGTGATCAAAACCGGTCTACGAACTTTTCCACAAAGCGCGGTGCCGCGGATTATGACAAAATAACCGAAAATATCATATTGCATTGCTTGAAATGCAATGTGATATTTGTACTTATTTAGCAATTTTATTTTATATGTTTACGTGAGAAATATGCATTATAACAGTACCTTCCCGTACCTTACTCTTCATATCGGACTTAAAACTAGCGACCATCTTCTGCATTTTGGGTGTCGGTCGGAAGGCTCGGCGTGCCATGAATTCAAATACTTCCGTGGGATCGGATGATGCAATCTCCTCCGCATCAGTCATTGCATCCGCGTCTTGTATCATCTGCCCCACATCGATACGGTTCCCATCCTCTGTGAACATTTTCTCCAGAGGATTTGCAGAACGGAAGACATATGCAATGAAAAGGGCGTTCTTAAAAAGCGTGTCCACGTTTGCATCTGTATTTTTCCGGGCACATATGGATCGCTCTGACCTGGAATAAGCGCACGCTACATGGAACATGAAGAACAAACTCGGTACAGCTGAAGACGAGTATGGAGATTTTACTACCAGGCCCAGAGAAGCGTGGTAGGGGAAGTATGAGTATGGATCTACCGACTCAGCCCTGTCGGATTCCTCAAAAAGGGACATGAATTCTTTGGCTATGTCGGCATTAAAAATCCAAGCGTCAATGTCTTCAACCTTCATTCCGGTCACTTTCGCGAGGTGAGCGACTGACAACAAGCCTGCACAATCGCGGAACCTCGTTGTGACCGAACCGAAGCGGAGATGAGCCCAGGGGTGGTCCGGAAAGTGAAAGAAGAACATATCGTAGGCTGCCACTAGCCTTTCGTAGTCTCGATCGCTTAACCAGCCGGTGGCATCCTTCAGCCTACTCAGGTTCTGTTTGAGGTGAGAATCAGGCTGTCGGATTTGTGCGCCTGCAGCCTTTGTCAAAACATCCGTATCCACATGGACATTCAGCCTCGAATAGCGGTGGATCAGAAGAAGACATAACAGTATGTCTTCCGGCAGCGGATTGTGATCTTGAGCTAGAATGGTGAAATCCCCTAGGCCTGAGTCAGTAGCAACTATTGTGATTAACTCGGAGATCCGAACTTTCCCTCCTCCCCCCCATGGATGGTTCGGCCGTATGAGGTCCATGGTCCCACGAGATCGGCTTCGATGGTTCGTGCCATCCGAGATAGATAAACTTTGGCTAGTTCTCTGTTTAACTTTCTATTCACCATTGTTGATACAATAATCAGCTCTATCTCTTTGGTCGTCAGATCGCACTTTTTTATGTGCACGGAAGGCTTCTCCCCTTCATGCTCCTGAAACCAAGTAGATGGATATCGCAATGGGACCTTGGTATCTACGAAAACGGCATTAGCCTCCTTCTTTGTAACGACATGTTTACGCACCACTTGTCCTTCGGCCATTGTGGTTGGACAAATGCGGATGGGACGACAAAGTGAGCTATGACATTAAAACTAAGTTCCTGAGTTTCATTCAGCTATAAACTCACTTTGTATTCCACGTTGGGTTTGTTCTGACGCAATTGTTACACTTGAACTTCACGTATTTACAGACGCCTCAGAACGTGCATACGGAGCGTGTGTGTACGTCAGAACAGTGAATGAGGGAGGTAAAGTAACAGTCCATCTTCTTGGCTCCAAAAATAAGGTAGCACCTTTAAAAGTTACAAGTCTGGAGATATAGAAGTGAGGTACATTCCGATTGTACCTTCCCGTACCTTACTCTTCATATCGGACTTAAAACTAGCGACCATCTTCTGCATTTTGGGTGTCGGTCGGAAGGCTCGGCGTGCCATGAATTCAAATACTTCCGTGGGATCGGATGATGCAATCTCCTCCGCATCAGTCATTGCATCCGCGTCTTGTATCATCTGCCCCACATCGATACGGTTCCCATCCTCTGTGAACATTTTCTCCAGAAGATTTGCAGAACGGAAGACATATGCGATGAAAAGGGCGTTCTTAAAAAGCGTGTCCACGTTTGCATCTGTATTTTTCCGGGCATTTATGGATCGCTCTGACCTGGAATAAGCGCACGCTACATGGAACATGAAGAACATACTCGGTACAGCTGAAGACGAGTATGGGGATTTTACTACCAGGCCCAGAGAAGCGTGGTAGGGGAAGTATGAGTATGGATCTACCGACTCAGCCCTGTCGGATTCCTCAAAAAGGGACATGAATTCTTTGGCTATGTCGGCATTAAAAATCCAATCGTCAATGTCTTCAACCTTCATTCCGGTCACTTTCGCGAGGTGAGCGACTGACAACAAGCCTGCATTATCGCGGAACCTCGTTGTGACCGAACCGAAGCGGAGATGAGCCCAGGGGTGGTCCGGAAAGCGAAAGAAGAACATATCGTAGGCTGCCACTAGCCTTTCGTAGTCTCGATCGCTTAACCAACCGGTGGCATCCTTCAGCCTACTCAGGTTCTGTTTGAGGTGAGAATCAGGCTGTCGGATTTGTGCGCCTGCAGCCTTTGTCAAAACATCCGTATCCACATGGACATTCAGCCTCGAATAGCGGTGGATCAGAAGAAGACATAACAGTATGTCTTCCGGCAGCGGATTGTGATCTTGAGCTGGAATGGTGAAATCCCCTAGGCCTGAGTCAGTAGCAACTATTGTGATTAAATCGGAGATCCGAACTTTCCCTCCTCCCCCATGGATGGTTCGGCCGTATGAGGTCCATGGTCCCACGAGATCGGCTTCGATGGTTCGTGCCATCCGAGATAGATAAACTTTGGCTAGTTCTCTGTTTAACTTTCTATTCACCATTGTTGATACAATAATCAGCTCTATCTCTTTGGTCGTCAGATCGCACTTTTTTATGTGCACGGAAGGCTTCTCCCCTTCATGCTCCTGAAACCAAGTAGATGGATATCGCAATGGGACCTTGGTATCTACGAAAACGGCATTAGCCTCCTTCTTTGTAACGACATGTTTACGCACCACTTGTCCTTCGGCCATTGTGGTTGGACAAATGCGGATGGGACGACAAAGTGAGCTATGACATTAAAACTAAGTTCCTGAGTTTCATTCAGCTATAAACTCACTTTGTATTCCACGTTGGGTTTGTTCTGACGCAATTGTTACACTTGAACTTCACGTATTTGCAGACGCCTCAGAACGTGCATACGGAGCGTGTGTGTACGTCAGAACAGTGAATGAGGGAGGTAAAGTAACTGTCTATCTTCTTGCCTCCAAAAATAAGGTAGCACCTTTAAAAGTTAGAAGTCTGGAGATATAGAAGTGAGGTACATTCCGATTGTACCTTCCCGTACCTTACTCTTCATATCGGACTTAAAACTAGCGACCATCTTCTGCATTTTGGGTGTCGGTCGGAAGGCTCGGCGTGCCATGAATTCAAATACTTCCGTGGGATCGGATGATGCAATCTCCTCCACATCAGTCATTGCATCCGCGTCTTGTATCATCTGCCCCACATCGATACGGTTCCCATCCTCTGTGAACATTTTCTCCAGAGGATTTGCAGAACGGAAGACATATGCGATGAAAAGGGCGTTCTTAAAAAGCGTGTCCACGTTTGCATCTGTATTTTTCCGGGCATTTATGGATCGCTCTGACCTGGAATAAGCGCACGCTACATGGAACATGAAGAACATACTCGGTACAGCTGAAGACGAGTATGGGGATTTTACTACCAGGCCCAGAGAAGCGTGGTAGGGGAAGTATGAGTATGGATCTACCGACTCAGCCCTGTCGGATTCCTCAAAAAGGGACATGAATTATTTGGCTATGTCGGCATTAAAAATCCAATCGTCAATGTCTTCAACCTTCATTCCGGTCACTTTCGCGAGGTGAGCGACTGACAACAAGCCTGCATAATCGCGGAACCTCGTTGTGACCGAACCGAAGCGGAGATGAGCCCAGGGGTGGTCCGGAAAGCGAAAGAAGAACATATAATAATAATTCTTTATTGCACAGAAAACACAATGGAAAAAATACAACGAACAATATGCAAAGGTGAGCTTATTTCTAAAAAGAAATTTCTTACAGCTAACCTGTGAGGAAAGGAAAAAATATTTATTGAGAGGTAGTCCTAGTGTACAATTAAGATTTAAAGGAAAGAAATAAAGTCAATATACTATCATATAAATCACAATACATCCTACACATACTATAAAATAAATTAATAGAATACAATAAATACATAGATACACATACATACATACTATAAGATACCCACTATGCGGAAGAGAGGAGATGCTGTTTCAACTTTTTCTTAAAAGAGAACAAGGATGTGCAATCCCTAATAGCGCAAGGAAGTGCATTCCACAAACGTATTGCCCTTAACCTAAACGAGTGCTCGTAAGCAACAGTGTTGTGCTGAGGAATTGACAAAAGTGACACCGTGTGAGATCTCCGAAGTCTATCCCCAGAGAAAAGAAACTCAAAATGTTCACGAAGATATGCGGGATAGCGCGGATTTCTCAAAATATTGAAGAGGAAGGAGAGAATGTGCATATCACGACGAAGTCGGATCGGGAGCCAGCCTAATTCCCTGCGATATTGGGACACGTGATCGTACTTGCGGAGACCGAAGATAAACCGAATCCCGAGATTTTGAAGTCGCTCGAGTTTGTTCAGTAGATCTTCGTTCGCGCTGGCCCAGCAAACATCGGCGTAGTCAATTAAAGGCAGAAGAAGGGTCTGAACTAGCATGATTTTAGTCTGCCTAGGCAAGAAGTACTGCAAACGCCGAAGGGAATGAAATGATGCAAAGACTCGTCTGCTGACCTCACAAACGTGGGGCGACCAAGATAAAAGAGTATCAAAAACAACCCCAAGATTTTTGGCTTTCTCGCTGTACTTGACAATGGTACCGTCATAAAGCACGGGAGCAACTGACCTATGCTGCAACAAATTAAGTAAGTGCCGTGTACCCAGTATCATCGCCTGAGACTTATCCGGGTTGACTAATAGCCCATACGAAAGAGCCCATTTCCTGATGTTGTCGAGGTCAGCATTCAAAGCCTCTACAGTCGAAGTCAGATCACACAGGGGAAAATGCCGATAAATTTGAAGGTCATCTGCATAGAGATGATACGAGGAAGACAATACATCCGAGATGGAATGGATGAAAACTGAGAAAAGAAGAGGAGAAAGGATGCCACCCTGCGGAACACCAGTAGAGAGCTTGCACCATTCCGTAGTAACTTCTTCAGACTTGATGCGCTGCTGGCGGTCTCTCAGGTAGGAGTCAAACCAGCGAGCCGAGTGTGAAGAGACATTGAGTGTTTTTATGATTTCCACAAGTATATCGAAGTCGACGCAGTTGAAGGCGCTGCTAAAGTCAAGGAGAGTCAGGACTGTGAGCTGCTTCTTATCCATTGCCAGTTGGATATCGTCAGTTACCTTGAGCAGTGCGGTGGTGGTGCTATGCCCTGGCCTAAAACCAGACTGAAAAGGGTTCAGTAAATCCATGGAGGAAAGGTACGAGGACAGCTGGGAGTGGACAATTGATTCAAGGACTTTTGCAAGGATTGGTAGGATGGAAATGGGACGGAACTCTTTGAAGGAGGACGAGTTAGAAGTTTTAGGCAGGGGTATCACTAATGCTCTTTTCCACTGGCTTGGGAAGCAGTACTCGCTCAGCGACGCGTTAATTATATGCGTTATAGGTGGTAAAACATTATCGAGTACACTGAATAGCATCTGAGAGCAGATATTGTCATCACCTACAGCCTTGGACGAGATTTCTAGAATAGCTTTCCTTACTGCGCCAACTCCGACAGACCTGAGGTTGAAAGGTAAGCAACTGGATGTCGTTCTGGTACGCAAGTTACGAAGGGTAGCATCCTTGACACAGGGGTCCATCACGACAGGGGAGACAGCAAAGAATTTGTTGAGACCATTGAGGTCGACACTACCGGCAACTGCGTCCTGGGACTTACCAACACCAAGGGTCTTCAGGAACTTCCAAACCTGTGCAGGAGAGTAACTCTCGATACTCTCGTAGATGTGGCGGCGTTTGGCATCTCGACAAAGACGGGTGCACCGATTACGGAGACGTTTGTATATAAGGAGATTATCGTCCTTCGGATCCTTCTTATATCTACATTTGGCACGGTTTCTCTGGGCCATCAGACCCTTGATGGTGTCGGTAAGCCAAGGCGCAGGGAGATGTTTGACCCTAACCTTTTTGACAGGAGCATGTTTGTCGAACAAACTTAAGACAATCGAGTTGAAATGCTGGACTTTGTCATCAACGGTCTCACTACAGACGACAGGAGACCAGTCTATAGAAGCGGCGTCAGACTTAAGTGAGCTGAGATCCATACCCTTGAAACTGCGAATATCCAGGAATTTTGCTGCGCGCTTGGGAGGCCTTAACTTGAACGAGAGATAAATCAAATCGTGAAAGGAGAAGGGGGCATTAAGTTGGCCATGCGTAGCAACCTTGGATATGTTAGAAACAATCATAAGATCTAGAAGAGAGGGGGTGCAGTGGGGCTGGAAGTGAGTTGCACTCAAGGGAAGAATATTTAAATTTAGGGAGCTGATGATAGACTGGAGTTTGGCTGAGCGAACATCATTTTTAAGTAAACAGGTATTGAAATCACCTAGGATAACTGTGTCACTGTAAAGAGGAGATAGATCATTAAGAATGCTTTCAAAAGAATCAAAGTAGTCGATGAGTAGAGAGGGGCTATAGAAGACACCCAGAAGGACCTTATTGTGATGCAGGCATAACTCGAGAAAGAGGTGTTCAGCGGATCCAGAGTACAGACTAGGTGAGTGGCTGATGACTTTGCAAGTAATGTTGGAACGAAGGTAAATAGCAACACCGCCACCAGCCTTACCTGTCCTATCATTCCGATAGAGCCTGTACCCCGGCAGAGCATACAAGGTAGATGGAAGAGAGGGTTTAAGAAATGATTCGGAGATCAGAATACCATGAATGCTCTGATCGCTGAAGGAGTCGATAAGGTCGGCATGACTGGAATGAATGCTCTGAGCATTTATGTGAACGACATTGAAGTTCCTACCGAGGTTGGAAAACACACGTTTGAGGGCAATAGGCAAAACGTCGTTCGTGGACGGCAATCCACTTCCGACGCTATCGGAATCTTCACTATCAGAGCAGGAGAAGTAACTATCACTAAAGTCGTAGGTATTCATATAAATAAATATCATATAATAAATAAATAATAAAATAAATATAATTAAACCTACTAAAATCACAAAAAATTAAAAGTATCTAAATTCTCAACAATCTAAAAAACAGAAAGCCCGAACCCAGCCATACCCTGGGTTTACATAAGTACAGTATGGAAATAAATACGATATAACAATAGAATGAGAAGTTGGCGGGCAGCACAAACAAAAAATAAAATAAAGAAACAGCAAAATAAATCTAAATTCGAACATAAAATGATTACAGTTCGTACCGTCCGGTTGCCCGTCCGTTCCATCCGGCTGTTTGTCCGTCCGTACAATAAAAAAAAAATAAGATCACAGAACACAAATCGTAATGTCACTATGCTTGACTTGACAATCTTGACATGACATACGAAAATGACTTGGCGAGCTAAAAAGTGAATCATATCTACCCTTTACGTAAAATAACAATAAGTTACAGGAAATAACCCGACCAAATCACGCGACATAGAATGCACTGCACACGAGTACAACAACACAATAACAATCCACTACTTCTTCTTAGTTCCTGCCTTCGTCTGGCCGGCGGCGGCACGCCTAGCGCTGATTTCTCGCTGCTTGCTTGCCGCGGGTGCCGCACAACCTGCCAGCGCAGCCACAGGCACTAGTTCAGCCGGTTTTGGAGTCGAGTCGGCGACCTTTTGCCCGGATTGCAAAGCAGAGGGAGGGAACTTGCTGGTGTATACCAGAAGCTCCGCCATACGCTCCACCTTCTGTCTGCTTTTGTCAGGAAGCAAAAGGACAACCTTACCTCCAGAAGTCCAGCAGTTCTGCACACCAAAGTGTTTCCGGCATATCGACATATCGTAGGCTGCCACTAGCCTTTCGTAGTCTCGATCGCTTAACCAACCGGTGGCATCCTTCAGCCTTTTCAGGTTCTGTTTGAGGTGAGAATCAGTCTGTCGGATTTGTGCGCCTGCAGCCTTTGTCAAAACATCCGTATCCACATGGACATTCAGCCTCGAATAGCGGTGGATCAGAAGAAGACATAACAGTATGTCTTCCGGCAGCGGATTGTGATCTTGAGCTGGAATGGTGAAATCCCCTAGGCCTGAGTCAGTAGCAACTATTGTGATTAAGTCGGAGATCCGAACATTCCCTCCTCCCCCATGGATGGTTCGGCCGTATGAGGTCCATGGTCCCACGAGATCGGCTTCGATGGTTCGTGCCATCCGAGATAGATAAACTTTGGCTAGTTCTCTGTTTAACTTTCTATTCACCATTGTTGATACAATAATCAGCTCTATCTCTTTGGTCGTCAGATCGCACTTTTTTATGTGCACGGAAGGCTTCTCCCCTTCATGCTCCTGAAACCAAGTAGATGGATATCGCAATGGGACCTTGGTATGTACGAAAACGGCATTAGCCTCCTTCTTTGTAACGACATGTTTACGCACCACTTGTCCTTCGGCCATTGTGGTTGGACAAATGCGGATGGGACGACAAAGTGAGCTATGACATTAAAACTAAGTTCCTGAGTTTCATTCAGCTATAAACTCACTTTGTATTCCACGTTGGGTTTGTTCTGACGCAATTGTTACACTTGAACTTCACGTATTTACAGACGCCTCAGAACGTGCATACGGAGCGTGTGTGTACGTCAGAACAGTGAATGAGGGAGGTAAAGTAACTGTCCATCTTCTTGCCTCCAAAAATAAGGTAGCACCTTTAAAAGTTAGAAGTTTGGAGATATAGAAGTGAGGTACATTCCGATTGTACCTTCCCGTACCTTACTCTTCATATCGGACTTAAAACTAGCGACCATCTTCTGCATTTTGGGTGTCGGTCGGAAGGCTCGGCGTGCCATGAATTCAAATACTTCCGTGGGATCGGATGATGCCATCTCCTCCGCATCAGTCATTGCATCCGCGTCTTGTATCATCTGCCCCACATCGATACGGTTCCCATCCTCTGTGACCATTTTCTCCAGAGGATTTGCAGAACGGAAGACATATGCGATGAAAAGGGCGTTCTTAAAAAGCATGTCCACGTTTGCATCTGTATTTTTCCGGGCATTTATGGATCGCTCTGACCTGGAATAAGCGCACGCTACATGGAACATGAAGAACATACTCGGTACAGCTGAAGACGAGTATGGGGATTTTACTACCAGGCCCAGAGAAGCGTGGTAGGGGAAGTATGAGTATGGATCTACCGACTCAGCCCTGTCGGATTCCTCAAAAAGGGACATGAATTCTTTAGCTATGTCGGCATTAAAAATCCAATCGTCAATGTCTTCAACCTTCATTCCGGTCACTTTCGCGAGGTGAGCGACTGACAACGAGCCTGCACAGTCGCGGAACCTCGTTGTGACCGAACCGAAGCGGAGATGAGCCCAGGGGTGGTCCGGAAAGCGAAAGAAGAACATATCGTAGGCTGCCACTAGCCTTTCGTAGTCTCGATCGCTTAACCAACCGGTGGCATCCTTCAGCCTACTCAGGTTCTGTTTGAGGTGAGAATCAGGCTGTCGGATTTGTGCGCCTGCAGCCTTTGTCAAAACATCCGTATCCACATGGACATTCAGCCTCGAATAGCGGTGGATCAGAAGAAGACATAACAGTATGTCTTCCGGCAGCGGATTGTGATCTTGAGCTGGAATGGTGAAATCCCCTAGGCCTGAGTCAGTAGCAACTATTGTGATTAAGTCGGAGATCCGAACTTTCCCTCCTCCCCCATGGATGGTTCGGCCGTATGAGGTCCATGGTCCCACGAGATCGGCTTCGATGGTTCGTGCCATCCGAGATAGATAAACTTTGGCTAGTTCTCTGTTTAACTTTCTATTCACCATTGTTGATACAATAATCAGCTCTATCTCTTTGGTCGTCAGATCGCACTTTTTTATGTGCACGGAAGGCTTCTCCCCTTCATGCTCCTGAAACCAAGTAGATGGATATCGCAATGGGACCTTGGTATGTACGAAAACGGCATTAGCCTCCTTCTTTGTAACGACATGTTTACGCACCACTTGTCCTTCGGCCATTGTGGTTGGACAAATGCGGATGGGACGACAAAGTGAGCTATGACATTAAAACTAAGTTCCTGAGTTTCATTCAGCTATAAACTCACTTTGTATTCCACGTTGGGTTTGTTCTGACGCAATTGTTACACTTGAACTTCACGTATTTGCAGACGCCTCAGAACGTGCATACGGAGCGTGTGTGTACGTCAGAACAGTGAATGAGGGAGGTAAAGTAACTGTCTATCTTCTTGCCTCCAAAAATAAGGTAGCACCTTTAAAAGTTAGAAGTCTGGAGATATAGAAGTGAGGTACATTCCGATTGTACCTTCCCGTACCTTACTCTTCATATCGGACTTAAAACTAGCGACCATCTTCTGCATTTTGGGTGTCGGTCGGAAGGCTCGGCGTGCCATGAATTCAAATACTTCCGTGGGATCGGATGATGCAATCTCCTCCACATCAGTCATTGCATCCGCGTCTTGTATCATCTGCCCCACATCGATACGGTTCCCATCCTCTGTGAACATTTTCTCCAGAGGATTTGCAGAACGGAAGACATATGCGATGAAAAGGGCGTTCTTAAAAAGCGTGTCCACGTTTGCATCTGTATTTTTCCGGGCATTTATGGATCGCTCTGACCTGGAATAAGCGCACGCTACATGGAACATGAAGAACATACTCGGTACAGCTGAAGACGAGTATGGGGATTTTACTACCAGGCCCAGAGAAGCGTGGTAGGGGAAGTATGAGTATGGATCTACCGACTCAGCCCTGTCGGATTCCTCAAAAAGGGACATGAATTCTTTGGCTATGTCGGCATTAAAAATCCAATCGTCAATGTCTTCAACCTTCATTCCGGTCACTTTCGCGAGGTGAGCGACTGACAACAAGCCTGCACAGTCGCGGAACCTCGTTGTGACCGAACCGAAGCGGAGATGAGCCCAGGGGTGGTCCGGAAAGCGAAAGAAGAACATATCGTAGGCTGCCACTAGCCTTTCGTAGTCTCGATCGCTTAACCAACCGGTGGCATCCTTCAGCCTACTCAGGTTCTGTTTGAGGTGAGAATCAGTCTGTCGGATTTGTGCGCCTGCAGCCTTTGTCAAAACATCCGTATCCACATGGACATTCAGCCTCGAATAGCGGTGGATCAGAAGAAGACATAACAGTATGTCTTCCGGCAGCGGATTGTGATCTTGAGCTGGTATGGTGAAATCCCCTAGGCCTGAGTCAGTAGCAACTATTGTGATTAAGTCGGAGATCCGAACTTTCCCTCCTCCCCCATGGATGGTTCGGCCGTATGAGGTCCATGGTCCCACGAGATCGGCTTCGATGGTTCGTGCCATCCGAGATAGATAAACTTTGTCTAGTTCTCTGTTTAACTTTCTATTCACCATTGTTGATACAATAATCAGCTCTATCTCTTTGGTCGTCAGATCGCACTTTTTTGTGTGCACGGAAGGCTTCTCCCCTTCATGCTCCTGAAACCAAGTAGATGGATATCGCAATGGGACCTTGGTATCTACGAAAACGGCACTAGCCTCCTTCTTTGTAACGACATGTTTACGCACCACTTGTCCTTCGGCCATTGTGGTTGGACAAATGCGGATGGGACGACAAAGTGAGCTATGACATTAAAACTAAGTTCCTGAGTTTCATTCAGCTATAAACTCACTTTTTATTCCACGTTGGGTTTGTTCTGACGCAATTGTTACACTTGAACTTCACATATTTACAGACGCCTCAGAACGTGCATACGGAGCGTGTGTGTACGTCAGAACAGTGAATGAGGGAGGTAAAGTAACTGTCCATCTTCTTGCCTCCAAAAATAAGGTAGCACCTTTAAAAGTTAGAAGTCTGGAGATATAGAAGTGAGGTACATTCCGATTGTACCTTCCCGTACCTTACTCTTCATATCGGACTTAAAACTAGCGACCATCTTCTGCATTTTGGGTGTCGGTCGGAAGGCTCGGCGTGCCATGAATTCAAATACTTCCGTGGGATCGGATGATGCAATCTCCTCCGCATCAGTCATTGCATCCGCGTCTTGTATCATCTGCCCCACATCGATACGTTTCCCATCCTCTGTGAACATTTTCTCCAGAGGATTTGCAGAACGGAAGACATATGCGATGAAAAGGGCGTTCTTAAAAAGCGTGTCCACGTTTGCATCTGTATTTTTCCGGGCATTTATGGATCGCTCTGACTTGGAATAAGCGCACGCTACATGGGACATGAAGAACATACTCGGTACAGCTGAAGACGAGTATGGGGATTTTACTACCAGGCCCAGAGAAGCGTGGTAGGGGAAGTATGAGTATGGATCTACCGACTCAGCCCTGTCGGATTCCTCAAAAAGGGACATGAATTCTTTGGCTATGTCGGCATTAAAAATCCAATCGTCAATGTCTTCAACCTTCATTCCGGTCACTTTCGCGAGGTGAGCGACTGACAACAAGCCTGCACAGTCGCGGAACCTCGTTGTGACCGAACCGAAGCGGAGATGAGCCCAGGGGTGGTCCGGAAAGCGAAAGAAGAACATATCGTAGGCTGCCACTAGCCTTTCGTAGTCTCGATCGCTTAACCAACCGGTGGCATCCTTCAGCCTACTCAGGTTCTGTTTGAGGTGAGAATCAGGCTGTCAAATTTGTGCGCCTACAGCCTTTGTCAAAACATCCGTATCCACATGGACATTCAGCCTCGAATAGCGGTGGATCAGAAGAAGACATAACAGTATGTCTTCCGGCAGCGGATTGTGATCTTGAGCTGGAATGGTGAAATCCCCTAGGCCTGAGTCAGTAGCAACTATTGTGATTAAGTCGGAGATCCGAACTTTCCCTCCTCCCCCATGGATGGTTCGGCCGTATGAGGTCCATGGTCCCACGAGATCGGCTTCGATGGTTCGTGCCATCCGAGATAAATAAACTTTGGCTAGTTCTCTGTTTAACTTTCTATTCACCATTGTTGATACAATAATCAGCTCTATCTCTTTGGTCGTCAGATCGCACTTTTTTATGTGCACGGAAGGCTTCTCCCCTTCATGCTCCTGAAACCAAGTAGATGGATATCGCAATGGGACCTTGGTATCTACGAAAACGGCATTAGCCTCCTTCTTTGTAATGACATGTTTACGCACGTATTTACAGACGCGTCAGAACGTGCATACGGAGCGTGTGTGAACGTCAGAACAGTGAATGAGGGAGGTAAAGTAACAGTCCATCTTCTTGCCTCCAAAAATAAGGTAGCACCTTTAAAAGTTAGAAGTCTGGAGATATAGAAGTGAGGTACATTCCGATTGTACCTTCCCGTACCTTACTCTTCATATCGGACTTAAAACTAGCGACCATCTTCTGCATTTTGGGTGTCGGTCGGAAGGCTCGGCGTGCCATGAATTCAAATACTTCCGTGGGATCGGATGATGCAATCTCCTCCGCATCAGTCATTGCATCCGCGTCTTGTATCATCTGCCCCACATCGATACGGTTCCCATCCTCTGTGAACATTTTCTCCAGAGGATTAGCAGAACGGAAGACATATGCGATGAAAAGGGCGTTCTTAAAAAGCGTGTCCATGTTAGCATCTGTATTTTTCCGGGCATTTATGGATCGCTCTGACCTGGAATAAGCGCACGCTACATGGAACATGAAGAACATACTCGGTACAGCTGAAGACGAGTATAGAGATTTTACTACCAGGCCCAGAAAAGCGTGGTAGGGGAAGTATGAGTATGGATCTACCGACTCAGCCCTGTCGGATTCCTCAAAAAGGGACATGAATTCTTTGGCTATGTCGGCATTAAAAATCCAATCGTCAATGCCTTCAACCTTCATTCCGGTCACTTTCGCGAGGTGAGCGACTGACAACAAGCCTGCACAATCGCGGAACCTCGTTGTGACCGAACCGAAGCGGAGATGAGCCCAGGGGTGGTCCGGAAAGCGAAAGAAGAACATATCGTAGGCTGCCACTAGCCTTTCGTAGTCTCGATCGCTTAACCAACCGGTGGCATCCTTCAGCCTACTCAGGTTCTGTTTGAGGTGAGAATCAGTCTGTCGGATTTGTGCGCCTGCAGCCTTTGTCAAAACATCCGTATCCACATGGACATTCAGCCTCGAATAGCGTTGGATCAGAAGAAGACATAACAGTATGTCTTCCGGCAGCGGATTGTGATCTTGAGCTGGAATGGTGAAATCCCCTAGGCCTGAGTCAGTAGCAACTATTGTGATTAAGTCGGAGATCCGAACTTTCCCTCCTCCCCCATGGATGGTTCGGCCGTATGAGGTCCATGGTCCCACGAGATCGGCTTCGATGGTTCGTGCCATCCGAGATAGATAAACTTTGGCTAGTTCTCTGTTTAACTTTCTATTCACCATTGTTGATACAATAATCAGCTCTATCTCTTTGGTCGTCAGATCGCACTTTTTTATGTGCACGGAAGGCTTCTCCCCTTCATGCTCCTGAAACCAAGTAGATGGATATCGCAATGGGACCTTGGTATCTACGAAAACGGCATTAGCCTCCTTCTTTGTAACGACATGCTTACGCACCACTTGTCCTTCGGCCATTGTGGTTGGACAAATGCGGATGGGACGACAAAGTGAGCTATGACATTAAAACTAAGTTCCTGAGTTTCATTCAGCTATAAACTCACTTTGTATTCCACGTTGGGTTTGTTCTGACGCAATTGTTACACTTGAACTTCACGTATTTACAGACGCCTCAGAACGTGCATACGGAGCGTGTGTGTACGTCAGAACAGTGAATGAGGGAGGTAAAGTAACAGTCCATCTTCTTGCCTCCAAAAATAAGGTAGCACCTTTAAAAGTTAGAAGTTTGGAGATATAGAAGTGAGGTACATTCCGATTGTACCTTCCCGTACCTTACTCTTCATATCGGACTTAAAACTAGCGACCATCTTCTGCATTTTGGGTGTCGGTCGGAAGGCTCGGCGTGCCATGAATTCAAATACTTCCGTGGGATCGGATGATGCCATCTCCTCCGCATCAGTCATTGCATCCGCGTCTTGTATCATCTGCCCCACATCGATACGGTTCCCATCCTCTGTGAACATTTTCTCCAGAGGATTTGCAGAACGGAAGACATATGCGATGAAAAGGGCGTTCTTAAAAAGCGTGTCCACGTTTGCATCTGTATTTTTCCGGGCATTTATGGATCGCTCTGACCTGGAATAAGCGCACGCTACATGGAACATGAAGAACATACTCGGTACAGCTGAAGACGAGTATGGGGATTTTACTACCAGGCCCAGAGAAGCGTGGTAGGGGAAGTATGAGTATGGATCTACCGACTCAGCCCTGTCGGATTCCTCAAAAAGGGACATGAATTCTTTAGCTATGTCGGCATTAAAAATCCAATCGTCAATGTCTTCAACCTTCATTCCGGTCACTTTCGCGAGGTGAGCGACTGACAACGAGCCTGCACATTTGCGGAACCTCGTTGTGACCGAACCGAAGCGGAGATGAGCCCAGGGGTGGTCCGGAAAGCGAAAGAAGAACATATCGTAGGCTGCCACTAGCCTTTCGTAGTCTCGATCGCTTAACCAACCGGTGGCATCCTTCAGCCTACTCAGGTTCTGTTTGAGGTGAGAATCAGGCTGTCGGATTTGTGCGCCTGCAGCCTTTGTCAAAACATCCGTATCCACATGGACATTCAGCCTCGAATAGCGGTGGATCAGAAGAAGACATAACAGTATGTCTTCCGGCAGCGGATTGTGATCTTGAGCTGGAATGGTGAAATCCCCTAGGCCTGAGTCAGTAGCAACTATTGTGATTAAGTCGGAGATCCGAACTTTCCCTCCTCCCCCATGGATGGTTCGGCCGTATGAGGTCCATGGTCCCACGAGATCGGCTTCGATGGTTCGTGCCATCCGAGATAGATAAACTTTGGCTAGTTCTCTGTTTAACTTTCTATTCACCATTGTTGATACAATAATCAGCTCTATCTCTTTGGTCGTCAGATCGCACTTTTTTATGTGCACGGAAGGCTTCTCCCCTTCATGCTCCTGAAACCAAGTAGATGGATATCGCAATGGGACCTTGGTATGTACGAAAACGGCATTAGCCTCCTTCTTTGTAACGACATGTTTACGCACCACTTGTCCTTCGGCCATTGTGGTTGGACAAATGCGGATGGGACGACAAAGTGAGCTATGACATTAAAACTAAGTTCCTGAGTTTCATTCAGCTATAAACTCACTTTGTATTCCACGTTGGGTTTGTTCTGACGCAATTGTTACACTTGAACTTCACGTATTTACAGACGCCTCAGAACGTGCATACGGAGCGTGTGTGTACGTCAGAACAGTGAATGAGGGAGGTAAAGTAACTGTCTATCTTCTTGCCTCCAAAAATAAGGTAGCACCTTTAAAAGTTAGAAGTCTGGAGATATAGAAGTGAGGTACATTCCGATTGTACCTTCCCGTACCTTACTCTTCATATCGGACTTAAAACTAGCGACCATCTTCTGCATTTTGGGTGTCGGTCGGAAGGCTCGGCGTGCCATGAATTCAAATACTTCCGTGGGATCGGATGATGCAATCTCCTCCGCATCAGTCATTGCATCCGCGTCTTGTATCATCTGCCCCACATCGATACGGTTCCCATCCTCTGTGAACATTTTCTCCAGAGGATTTGCAGAACGGAAGACATATGCGATGAAAAGGGCGTTCTTAAAAAGCGTGTCCATGTTTGCATCTGTATTTTTCCGGGCATTTATGGATCGCTCTGACCTGGAATAAGCGCACGCTACATGGAACATGAAGAACATACTCGGTACAGCTGAAGACGAGTATGGGGATTTTACTACCAGGCCCAGAGAAGCGTGGTAGGGGAAGTATGAGTATGGATCTACCGACTCAGCCCTGTCGGATTCCTCAAAAAGGGACATGAATTCTTTGGCTATGTCGGCATTAAAAATCCAATCGTCAATGTCTTCAACCTTCATTCCGGTCACTTTCGCGAGGTGAGCGACTGACAACAAGCCTGCACAATCGCGGAACCTCGTTGTGACCGAACCGAAGCGGAGATGAGCCCAGGGGTGGTCCGGAAAGCGAAAGAAGAACATATCGTAGGCTGCCACTAGCCTTTCGTAGTCTCGATCGCTTAACCAACCGGTGGCATCCTTCAGCCTACTCAGGTTCTGTTTGAGGTGAGAATCAGTCTGTCGGATTTGTGCGCCTGCAGCCTTTGTCAAAACATCCGTATCCACATGGACATTCAGCCTCGAATAGCGGTGGATCAGAAGAAGACATAACAGTATGTCTTCCGGCAGCGGATTGTGATCTTGAGCTGGAATGGTGAAATCCCCTAGGCCTGAGTCAGTAGCAACTATTGTGATTAAGTCGGAGATCCGAACTTTCCCTCCTCCCCCATGGATGGTTCGGCCGTATGAGGTCCATGGTCCCACGAGATCGGCTTCGATGGTTCGTGCCATCCGAGATAGATAAACTTTGTCTAGTTCTCTGTTTAACTTTCTATTCACCATTGTTGATACAATAATCAGCTCTATCTCTTTGGTCGTCAGATCGCACTTTTTTGTGTGCACGGAAGGCTTCTCCCCTTCATGCTCCTGAAACCAAGTAGATGGATATCGCAATGGGACCTTGGTATCTACGAAAACGGCATTAGCCTCCTTCTTTGTAACGACATGTTTACGCACCACTTGTCCTTCGGCCATTGTGGTTGGACAAATGCGGATGGGACGACAAAGTGAGCTATGACATTAAAACTAAGTTCCTGAGTTTCATTCAGCTATAAACTCACTTTTTATTCCACGTTGGGTTTGTTCTGACGCAATTGTTACACTTGAACTTCACGTATTTACAGACGCCTCAGAACGTGCATACGGAGCGTGTGTGTACGTCAGAACAGTGAATGAGGGAGGTAAAGTAACTGTCCATCTTCTTGCCTCCAAAAATAAGGTAGCACCTTTAAAAGTTAGAAGTCTGGAGATATAGAAGTGAGGTACATTCCGATTGTACCTTCCCGTACCTTACTCTTCATATCGGACTTAAAACTAGCGACCATCTTCTGCATTTTGGGTGTCGGTCGGAAGGCTCGGCGTGCCATGAATTCAAATACTTCCGTGGGATCGGATGATGCAATCTCCTCCGCATCAGTCATTGCATCCGCGTCTTGTATCATCTGCCCCACATCGATACGGTTCCCATCCTCTGTGAACATTTTCTCCAGAGGATTTGCAGAACGGAAGACATATGCGATGAAAAGGGCGTTCTTAAAAAGCGTGTCCACGTTTGCATCTGTATTTTTCCGGGCATTTATGGATCGCTCTGACCTGGAATAAGCGCACGTTACATGGGACATGAAGAACATACTCGGTACAGCTGAAGACGAGTATGGGGATTTTACTACCAGGCCCAGAGAAGCGTGGTAGGGGAAGTATGAGTATGGATCTACCGACTCAGCCCTGTCGGATTCCTCAAAAAGGGACATGAATTCTTTGGCTATGTCGGCATTAAAAATCCAATCGTCAATGTCTTCAACCTTCATTCCGGTCACTTTCGCGAGGTGAGCGACTGACAACAAGCCTGCACAGTCGCGGAACCTCGTTGTGACCGAACCGAAGCGGAGATGAGCCCAGGGGTGGTCCGGAAAGCGAAAGAAGAACATATCGTAGGCTGCCACTAGCCTTTCGTAGTCTCGATCGCTTAACCAACCGGTGGCATCCTTCAGCCTACTCAGGTTCTGTTTGAGGTGAGAATCAGGCTGTCAAATTTGTGCGCCTACAGCCTTTGTCAAAACATCCGTATCCACATGGACATTCAGCCTCGAATAGCGGTGGATCAGAAGAAGACATAACAGTATGTCTTCCGGCAGCGGATTGTGATCTTGAGCTGGAATGGTGAAATCCCCTAGGCCTGAGTCAGTAGCAACTATTGTGATTAAGTCGGAGATCCGAACTTTCCCTCCTCCCCCATGGATGGTTCGGCCGTATGAGGTCCATGGTCCCACGAGATCGGCTTCGATGGTTCGTGCCATCCGAGATAAATAAACTTTGGCTAGTTCTCTGTTTAACTTTCTATTCACCATTGTTGATACAATAATCAGCTCTATCTCTTTGGTCGTCAGATCGCACTTTTTTATGTGCACGGAAGGCTTCTCCCCTTCATGCTCCTGAAACCAAGTAGATGGATATCGCAATGGGACCTTGGTATCTACGAAAACGGCATTAGCCTCCTTCTTTGTAACGACATGTTTACGCACGTATTTACAGACGCGTCAGAACGTGCATACGGAGCGTGTGTGAACGTCAGAACAGTGAATGAGGGAGGTAAAGTAACAGTCCATCTTCTTGCCTCCAAAAATAAGGTAGCACCTTTAAAAGTTAGAAGTCTGGAGATATAGAAGTGAGGTACATTCCGATTGTACCTTCCCGTACCTTACTCTTCATATCGGACTTAAAACTAGCGACCATCTTCTGCATTTTGGGTGTCGGTCGGAAGGCTCGGCGTGCCATGAATTCAAATACTTCCGTGGGATCGGATGATGCAATCTCCTCCGCATCAGTCATTGCATCCGCGTCTTGTATCATCTGCCCCACATCGATACGGTTCCCATCCTCTGTGAACATTTTCTCCAGAGGATTAGCAGAACGGAAGACATATGCGATGAAAAGGGCGTTCTTAAAAAGCGTGTCCATGTTAGCATCTGTATTTTTCCGGGCATTTATGGATCGCTCTGACCTGGAATAAGCGCACGCTACATGGAACATGAAGAACATACTCGGTACAGCTGAAGACGAGTATAGAGATTTTACTACCAGGCCCAGAAAAGCGTGGTAGGGGAAGTATGAGTATGGATCTACCGACTCAGCCCTGTCGGATTCCTCAAAAAGGGACATGAATTCTTTGGCTATTTCGGCATTAAAAATCCAATCGTCAATGCCTTCAACCTTCATTCCGGTCACTTTCGCGAGGTGAGCGACTGACAACAAGCCTGCACAATCGCGGAACCTCGTTGTGACCGAACCGAAGCGGAGATGAGCCCAGGGGTGGTCCGGAAAGCGAAAGAAGAACATATCGTAGGCTGCCACTAGCCTTTCGTAGTCTCGATCGCTTAACCAACCGGTGGCATCCTTCAGCCTACTCAGGTTCTGTTTGAGGTGAGAATCAGTCTGTCGGATTTGTGCGCCTGCAGCCTTTGTCAAAACATCCGTATCCACATGGACATTCAGCCTCGAATAGCGTTGGATCAGAAGAAGACATAACAGTATGTCTTCCGGCAGCGGATTGTGATCTTGAGCTGGAATGGTGAAATCCCCTAGGCCTGAGTCAGTAGCAACTATTGTGATTAAGTCGGAGATCCGAACTTTCCCTCCTCCCCCATGGATGGTTCGGCCGTATGAGGTCCATGGTCCCACGAGATCGGCTTCGATGGTTCGTGCCATCCGAGATAGATAAACTTTGGCTAGTTCTCTGTTTAACTTTCTATTCACCATTGTTGATACAATAATCAGCTCTATCTCTTTGGTCGTCAGATCGCACTTTTTTATGTGCACGGAAGGCTTCTCCCCTTCATGCTCCTGAAACCAAGTAGATGGATATCGCAATGGGACCTTGGTATCTACGAAAACGGCATTAGCCTCCTTCTTTGTAACGACATGCTTACGCACCACTTGTCCTTCGGCCATTGTGGTTGGACAAATGCGGATGGGACGACAAAGTGAGCTATGACATTAAAACTAAGTTCCTGAGTTTCATTCAGCTATAAACTCACTTTGTATTCCACGTTGGGTTTGTTCTGACGCAATTGTTACACTTGAACTTCACGTATTTACAGACGCCTCAGAACGTGCATACGGAGCGTGTGTGTACGTCAGAACAGTGAATGAGGGAGGTAAAGTAACAGTCCATCTTCTTGCCTCCAAAAATAAGGTAGCACCTTTAAAAGTTAGAAGTCTGGAGATATAGAAGTGAGGTACATTCCGATTGTACCTTCCCGTACCTTACTCTTCATATCGGACTTAAAACTAGCGACCATCTTCTGCATTTTGGGTGTCGGTCGGAAGGCTCGGCGTGCCATGAATTCAAACACTTCCGTGGGATCGGATGATGCAATCTCCTCCGCATCAGTCATTGCACCCGCGTCTTGTATCATCTGCCCCACATCGATACGGTTCCCATCCTCTGTGAACATTTTCTCCAGAGGATTTGCAGAACGGAAGACATATGCGATGAAAAGGGCGTTCTTAAAAAGCGTGTCCACGTTTGCATCTGTATTTTTCCGGGCATTTATGGATCGCTCTGACCTGGAATAAGCGCACGCTACATGGAACATGAAGAACATACTCGGTACAGCTGAAGACGAGTATGGGGATTTTACTACCAGGCCCAGAGAAGCGTGGCAGGGGAAGTATGAGTATGGATCTACCGACTCAGCCCTGTCGGATTCCTCAAAAAGGGAAATGAATTCTTTGGCTATGTCGGCATTAAAAATCCAATCGTCAATGTCTTCAACCTTCATTCCGGTCACTTTCGCGAGGTGAGCGACTGACAACAAGCCTGCACAATCGCGGAACCTCGTTGTGACCGAACCGAAGCGGAGATGAGCCCAGGGGTGGTCCGGAAAGCGAAAGAAGAACATATCGTAGGCTGCCACTAGCCTTTCGTAGTCTCGATCGCTTAACCAACCGGTGGCATCCTTCAGCCTACTCAGGTTCTGTTTGAGGTGAGAATCAGGCTGTCGGATTTGTGCGCCTGCAGCCTTTGTCAAAACATCCGTATCCACAACGACATTCAGCCTCGAATAGCGGTGGATCAGAAGAAGACATAACAGTATGTCTTCCGGCAGCGGATTGTGATCTTGAGCTGGAATGGTGAAATCCCCTAGGCCTGAGTCAGTAGCAACTATTGTGATTAAGTCGGAGATCCGAACTTTCCCTCCTCCCCCATGGATGGTTCGGCCGTATGAGGTCCATGGTCCCACGAGATCGGCTTCGATGGTTCGTGCCATCCGAGATAGATAAACTTTGGCTAGTTCTCTGTTTAACTTTCTATCCACCATTGTTGACACAATAATCAGCTCTATCTCTTTGGTCGTCAGATCGCACTTATTTATGTGCACGGAAGGCTTCTCCCCTTCATGCTCCTGAAACCAAGTAGATGGATATCGCAATGGGACCTTGGTATCTACGAAAACGGCATTAGCCTCCTTCTTTGTAACGACATGTTTACGCACCACTTGTCCTTCGGCCATTGTGGTTGGACAAATGCGGATGGGACGACAAAGTGAGCTATGACATTAAAACTAAGTTCCTGAGTTTCATTCAGCTATAAACTCACTTTGTATTCCACGTTGGGTTTGTTCTGACGCAATTGTTACACTTGAACTTCACGTATTTACAGACGCCTCAGAACGTGCATACGGAGCGTGTGTGTACGTCAGAACAGTGAATGAGGGAGGTAAAGTAACAGTCCATCTTCTTGCCTCCAAAAATAAGGTAGCACCTTTAAAAGTTAGAAGTCTGGAGATATAGAAGTTAGGTACATTCCGATTGTACCTTCCCGTACCTTACTCTTCATATCGGACTTAAAACTAGCGACCATCTTCTGCATTTTGGGTGTCGGTCGGAAGGCTCGGCGTGCCATGAATTCAAATACTTCCGTGGGATCGGATGATGCAATCTCCTCCGCATCAGTCATTGAATCCGCGTCTTGTATCATCTGCCCCACATCGATACGGTTCCCATCCTCTGTGAACATTTTCTCCAGAGGATTTGCAGAACGGAAGACATATGCGATGAAAAGGGCGTTCTTTAAAAGCGTGTCCACGTTTGCATCTGTATTTTTCCGGGCATTTATGGATCGCTCTGACCTGGAATAAGCGCACGCTACATGGAACATGAAGAACATACTCGGTACAGCTGAAGATGAGTATAGAGATTTTACTACCAGGCCCAGAGAAGCGTGGTAGGGGAAGTATGAGTATGGATCTACCGACTCAGCCCTGTCGGATTCCTCAAAAAGGGACATGAATTCTTTGGCTATGTCGGCATTAAAAATCCAATCGTCAATGTCTTCAACCTTCATTCCGGTCACTTTCGCGAGGTGAGCGACTGACAACAAGCCTGCACAATCGCGGAACCTCGTTGTGACCGAACCGAAGCGGAGATGAGCCCAGGGGTGGTCCGGAAAGCGAAAGAAGAACATATCGTAGGCTGCCACTAGCCTTTCGTAGTCTCGATCGCTTAACCAACCGGTGGCATCCTTCAGCCTAATCAGGTTCTGTTTGAGGTGAGAATCAGGCTGTCGGATTTGTGCGCCTGCAGCCTTTGTCAAAACATCCGTATCCACATGGACATTCAGCCTCGAATAGCGGTGGATCAGAAGAAGACATAACAGTATGTCTTCCGGCAGCGGATTGTGATCTTGAGCTGGAATGGTGAAATCCCCTAGGCCTGAGTCAGTAGCAACTATTGTGATTAAGTCGGAGATCCGAACTTTCCCTCCTCCCCCATGGATGGTTCGGCCGTATGAGGTCCATGGTCCCACGAGATCGGCTTCGATGGTTCGTGCCATCCGAGATAGATAAACTTTGGCTAGTTCTCTGTTTAATTTTCTATTCACCATTGTTGATACAATAATCAGCTAAATCTCTTTGGTCATCAGATCGCACTTTTTTATGTGCACGGAAGGCTTCTCCCCTTCATGCTCCTGAAACCAAGTAGATGGATATCGCAATGGGACCTTGGTATCTGCGAAAACGGCATTAGCCTCCTTCTTTGTAACGACATGTTTACGCACCACTTGTCCTTCGGCCATTGTGGTTGGACAAATGCGGATGGGACGACAAAGTGAGCTATGACATTAAAACTAAGTTCCTGAGTTTCATTCAGCTATAATCTCACTTTGTATTCCACGTTGGGTTTGTTCTGACGCAATTGTTACACTTGAACTTCACGTATTTACAGACGCCTCAGAACGTGCATACGGAGCGTGTGTGTACGTCAGAACAGTGAATGAGGGAGGTAAAGTAACAGTCCATCTTCTTGGCTCCAAAAATAAGGTAGCACCTTTAAAAGTTAGAAGTCTGGAGATATAGAAGTTAGGTACATTCCGATTGTACCTTCCCGTACCTTACTCTTCATATCGGACTTAAAACTAGCGACCATCTTCTGCATTTTGGGTGTCGGTCGGAAGGCTCGGCGTGCCATGAATTCAAATACTTCCGTGGGATCGGATGATGCAATCTCCTCCGCATCAGTCATTGCATCCGCGTCTTGTATCATCTGCCCCACATCGATACGGTTCCCATCCTCTGTGAACATTTTCTCCAGAGGATATGCAGAACGGAAGACATATGCGATGAAAAGGGCGTTCTTAAAATGCGTGTCCACGTTTGCATCTGTATTTTTCCGGGCATTTATGGATCGCTCTGACCTGGAATAAGCGCACGCTACATGGAACATGAAGAACATACTCGGTACAGCTGAAGACGAGTATGGGGATTTTACTACCAGGCCCAGAGAAGCGTGGTAGGGGAAGTATGAGTATGGATCTACCGACTCAGCCCTGTCGGATTCCTCAAAAAGGGACATGAATTCTTTGGCTATGTCGGCATTAAAAATCCAATCGTCAATGTCTTCAACCTTCATTCCGGTCACTTTCGCGAGGTGAGCGACTGACAACAAGCCTGCACAATCGCGGAACCTCGTTGTGACCGAACCGAAGCGGAGATGAGCCCAGGGGTGGTCCGGAAAGCGAAAGAAGAACATATCGTAGGCTGCCGCTAGCCTTTCGTAGTCTCGATCGCTTAACCAACCGGTGGCATCCTTCAGCCTACTCAGGTTCTGTTTGTGGTGAGAATTAGGCTGTCGCCTTTCGTAGTCTCGATCGCTTAACCAACCGGTGGCATCCTTCAGCCTACTCAGGTTCTGTTTGAGGTGAGAATCAGGCTGTCGGATTTGTGCGCCTGCAGCCTTCGTCAAAACATCCGTATCCACATGGACATTCAGACTCGAATAGCGGTGGATCAGAAGAAGACATAACAGTATGTCTTCCGGCAGCGGATTGTGATCTTGAGCTGGAATGGTGAAATCCCCTAGGCCTGAGTCAGTAGCAACTATTGTGATTAAGTCGGAGATCCGAACTTTCCCTCCTCCCCCATGGATGGTTCGGCCGTATGAGGTCCATGGTCCCACGAGATCGGCTTCGATGGTTCGTGCCATCCGAGATAGATAAACTTTGGCTAGTTCTCTGTTTAACTTTCTATTCACCATTGTTGATACAATAATCAGCTCTATCTCTTTGGTCGTCAGATCGCACTTTTTTATGTGCACGGAAGGCTTCTCCCCTTCATGCTCCTGAAACCAAGTAGATGGATATCGCAATGGGACCTTGGTATGTACGAAAACGGCATTAGCCTCCTTCTTTGTAACGACATGTTTACGCACCACTTGTCCTTCGGCCATTGTGGTTGGACAAATGCGGATGGGACGACAAAGTGAGCTATGACATTAAAACTAAGTTCCTGAGTTTCATTCAGCTATAAACTCACTTTGTATTCCACGTTGGGTTTGTTCTGACGCAATTGTTACACTTGAACTTCACGTATTTACAGACGCCTCAGAACGTGCATACGGAGCGTGTGTGTACGTCAGAACAGTGAATGAGGGAGGTAAAGTAACTGTCTATCTTCTTGCCTCCAAAAATAAGGTAGCACCTTTAAAAGTTAGAAGTCTGGAGATATAGAAGTGAGGTACATTCCGATTGTACCTTCCCGTACCTTACTCTTCATATCGGACTTAAAACTAGCGACCATCTTCTGCATTTTGGGTGTCGGTCGGAAGGCTCGGCGTGCCATGAATTCAAATACTTCCGTGGGATCGGATGATGCAATCTCCTCCGCATCAGTCATTGCATCCGCGTCTTGTATCATCTGCCCCACATCGATACGGTTCCCATCCTCTGTGAACATTTTCTCCAGAGGATTTGCAGAACGGAAGACATATGCGATGAAAAGGGCGTTCTTAAAAAGCGTGTCCATGTTTGCATCTGTATTTTTCCGGGCATTTATGGATCGCTCTGACCTGGAATAAGCGCACGCTACATGGAACATGAAGAACATACTCGGTACAGCTGAAGACGAGTATGGGGATTTTACTACCAGGCCCAGAGAAGCGTGGTAGGGGAAGTATGAGTATGGATCTACCGACTCAGCCCTGTCGGATTCCTCAAAAAGGGACATGAATTCTTTGGCTATGTCGGCATTAAAAATCCAATCGTCAATGTCTTCAACCTTCATTCCGGTCACTTTCGCGAGGTGAGCGACTGACAACAAGCCTGCACAATCGCGGAACCTCGTTGTGACCGAACCGAAGCGGAGATGAGCCCAGGGGTGGTCCGGAAAGCGAAAGAAGAACATATCGTAGGCTGCCACTAGCCTTTCGTAGTCTCGATCGCTTAACCAACCGGTGGCATCCTTCAGCCTACTCAGGTTCTGTTTGAGGTGAGAATCAGTCTGTCGGATTTGTGCGCCTGCAGCCTTTGTCAAAACATCCGTATCCACATGGACATTCAGCCTCGAATAGCGGTGGATCAGAAGAAGACATAACAGTATGTCTTCCGGCAGCGGATTGTGATCTTGAGCTGGAATGGTGAAATCCCCTAGGCCTGAGTCAGTAGCAACTATTGTGATTAAGTCGGAGATCCGAACTTTCCCTCCTCCCCCATGGATGGTTCGGCCGTATGAGGTCCATGGTCCCACGAGATCGGCTTCGATGGTTCGTGCCATCCGAGATAGATAAACTTTGGCTAGTTCTCTGTTTAACTTTCTATCCACCATTGTTGATACAATAATCAGCTCTATCTCTTTGGTCGTCAGATCGCACTTATTTATGTGCACGGAAGGCTTCTCCCCTTCATGCTCCTGAAACCAAGTAGATGGATATCGCAATGGGACCTTGGTATCTACGAAAACGGCATTAGCCTCCTTCTTTGTAACGACATGTTTACGCACCACTTGTCCTTCGGCCATTGTGGTTGGACAAATGCGGATGGGACGACAAAGTGAGCTATGACATTAAAACTAAGTTCCTGAGTTTCATTCAGCTATAAACTCACTTTGTATTCCACGTTGGGTTTGTTCTGACGCAATTGTTACACTTGAACTTCACGTATTTACAGACGCCTCAGAACGTGCATACGGAGCGTGTGTGTACGTCAGAACAGTGAATGAGGGAGGTAAAGTAACTGTCTATCTTCTTGCCTCCAAAAATAAGGTAGCACCTTTAAAAGTTAGAAGTCTGGAGATATAGAAGTGAGGTACATTCCGATTGTACCTTCCCGTACCTTACTCTTCATATCGGACTTAAAACTAGCGACCATCTTCTGCATTTTGGGTGTCGGTCGGAAGGCTCGGCGTGCCATGAATTCAAATACTTCCGTGGGATCGGATGATGCAATCTCCTCCGCATCAGTCATTGCATCCGCGTCTTGTATCATCTGCCCCACATCGATACGGTTCCCATCCTCTGTGAACATTTTCTCCAGAGGATTTGCAGAACGGAAGACATATGCGATGAAAAGGGCGTTCTTAAAAAGCGTGTCCATGTTTGCATCTGTATTTTTCCGGGCATTTATGGATCGCTCTGACCTGGAATAAGCGCACGCTACATGGAACATGAAGAACATACTCGGTACAGCTGAAGACGAGTATGGGGATTTTACTACCAGGCCCAGAGAAGCGTGGCAGGGGAAGTATGAGTATGGATCTACCGACTCAGCCCTGTCGGATTCCTCAAAAAGGGAAATGAATTCTTTGGCTATGTCGGCATTAAAAATCCAATCGTCAATGTCTTCAACCTTCATTCCGGTCACTTTCGCGAGGTGAGCGACTGACAACAAGCCTGCACAATCGCGGAACCTCGTTGTGACCGAACCGAAGCGGAGATGAGCCCAGGGGTGGTCCGGAAAGCGAAAGAAGAACATATCGTAGGCTGCCACTAGCCTTTCGTAGTCTCGATCGCTTAACCAACCGGTGGCATCCTTCAGCCTACTCAGGTTCTGTTTGAGGTGAGAATCAGGCTGTCGGATTTGTGCGCCTGCAGCCTTTGTCAAAACATCCGTATCCACAACGACATTCAGCCTCGAATAGCGGTGGATCAGAAGAAGACATAACAGTATGTCTTCCGGCAGCGGATTGTGATCTTGAGCTGGAATGGTGAAATCCCCTAGGCCTGAGTCAGTAGCAACTATTGTGATTAAGTCGGAGATCCGAACTTTCCCTCCTCCCCCATGGATGGTTCGGCCGTATGAGGTCCATGGTCCCACGAGATCGGCTTCGATGGTTCGTGCCATCCGAGATAGATAAACTTTGGCTAGTTCTCTGTTTAACTTTCTATCCACCATTGTTGATACAATAATCAGCTCTATCTCTTTGGTCGTCAGATCGCACTTATTTATGTGCACGGAAGGCTTCTCCCCTTCATGCTCCTGAAACCAAGTAGATGGATATCGCAATGGGACCTTGGTATCTACGAAAACGGCATTAGCCTCCTTCTTTGTAACGACATGTTTACGCACCACTTGTCCTTCGGCCATTGTGGTTGGACAAATGCGGATGGGACGACAAAGTGAGCTATGACATTAAAACTAAGTTCCTGAGTTTCATTCAGCTATAAACTCACTTTGTATTCCACGTTGGGTTTGTTCTGACGCAATTGTTACACTTGAACTTCACGTATTTACAGACGCCTCAGAACGTGCATACGGAGCGTGTGTGTACGTCAGAACAGTGAATGAGGGAGGTAAAGTAACAGTCCATCTTCTTGCCTCCAAAAATAAGGTAGCACCTTTAAAAGTTAGAAGTCTGGAGATATAGAAGTTAGGTACATTCCGATTGTACCTTCCCGTACCTTACTCTTCATATCGGACTTAAAACTAGCGACCATCTTCTGCATTTTGGGTGTCGGTCGGAAGGCTCGGCGTGCCATGAATTCAAATACTTCCGTGGGATCGGATGATGCAATCTCCTCCGCATCAGTCATTGAATCCGCGTCTTGTATCATCTGCCCCACATCGATACGGTTCCCATCCTCTGTGAACATTTTCTCCAGAGGATTTGCAGAACGGAAGACATATGCGATGAAAAGGGCGTTCTTTAAAAGCGTGTCCACGTTTGCATCTGTATTTTTCCGGGCATTTATGGATCGCTCTGACCTGGAATAAGCGCACGCTACATGGAACATGAAGAACATACTCGGTACAGCTGAAGATGAGTATAGAGATTTTACTACCAGGCCCAGAGAAGCGTGGTAGGGGAAGTATGAGTATGGATCTACCGACTCAGCCCTGTCGGATTCCTCAAAAAGGGACATGAATTCTTTGGCTATGTCGGCATTAAAAATCCAATCGTCAATGTCTTCAACCTTCATTCCGGTCACTTTCGCGAGGTGAGCGACTGACAACAAGCCTGCACAATCGCGGAACCTCGTTGTGACCGAACCGAAGCGGAGATGAGCCCAGGGGTGGTCCGGAAAGCGAAAGAAGAACATATCGTAGGCTGCCACTAGCCTTTCGTAGTCTCGATCGCTTAACCAACCGGTGGCATCCTTCAGCCTAATCAGGTTCTGTTTGAGGTGAGAATCAGGCTGTCGGATTTGTGCGCCTGCAGCCTTTGTCAAAACATCCGTATCCACATGGACATTCAGCCTCGAATAGCGGTGGATCAGAAGAAGACATAACAGTATGTCTTCCGGCAGCGGATTGTGATCTTGAGCTGGAATGGTGAAATCCCCTAGGCCTGAGTCAGTAGCAACTATTGTGATTAAGTCGGAGATCCGAACTTTCCCTCCTCCCCCATGGATGGTTCGGCCGTATGAGGTCCATGGTCCCACGAGATCGGCTTCGATGGTTCGTGCCATCCGAGATAGATAAACTTTGGCTAGTTCTCTGTTTAATTTTCTATTCACCATTGTTTGTTTATTTGTTTATTTGTTTATTTGGAAACTGGGCCCACAGCACAAAATGATAAACATAGATACAAAAACTAGCTTAGACTTAGGCCAATTAAGAGCCCTTGTTATACTTCTTTAACAATGTAAATACAGTTTGTTTGTAAGTTTCAAATGAAATAAAATCAAACACAAGTAATATTAATAAAATAAAAAATAAAATACAAGCTTGAGGAGAAGGGAGGGAGGGGGGAGGTGTGTGTGTGTGTGTGTGGAAATGAATGTATTTGTTCGAAATAGAGAGAATTTTTTTTTTTTTTTTTTTTTTTTTATTATTAATATTATTAGTATTATTAAAGAGTGAGGATTTATTCATTTAGTGGAGGTACAAGTATTGACCTTATATTTCTCTGAAAGAGGCCAGGGGAGCAATGGAAAATGTCCATACTGGAAAACTTTCGGTTGTAAGTGCGAGGCAGGCGGCGGCTGGTAGAATTGGCGGCATAGTTTGAACGAGCCAGAGGTACACTAAACAGTCTGGTATGACGAGTACGTTTTGATGGCGCCTCAAGTCTGACTAGAGCCTCGACCAGATCCGGACAGTCCACTACACCATGACAAACATTGTAGAGCAGCCTCATGTCCATCATCACTCGACGGGACTCAAGACTAAGGATGTTGTGATGTCGGCATTCTGTTGCGTAGTCGTCGGTATCATATCCGTCTCGGAAGCTGAGTTGCCGGAGAAATTTTACCTGGAGACGTTCAATCATTTTGATGTAGATCTCGTATTGAGGATTCCAGACTGTGCAGCAGTATTCGAGAATGCTTCTAACATAGGCAAAGTATAGGACACGGATACAAGTGAGGTCAGTAAACGGTTTACTTACTCGTAAGATAAAACCCAAGTTTCTGAAAGCTTTGTTTGTGATATGTTCTATATGTTCTTGAAAAGTAAGTTTGGAGTCTAAGATGACGCCTAGGTCACGTATAGATTGAACTCTTAGAATTGAAGTATCTTTAAATTTATAGTCATACAAAATGGGGTTTGTTCGTCTTGTGAAGCTTATAATGTTGCATTTGGCAACGTTTACATTTATTCTATTGCGTTCATAGTAGGCAGACAGTCGGTTTAGGTCCGCTTGTAAGTTGACACAATCTTGACTAGAATTTATAGTTGAAAAAACTTTTTTGTCATCAGCATACAAGAGGAACCTGGCGTGTCTGAAGCAGGTACTTATGTCATATAAATATGCAACATAGAGTAAGGGTCCCAAGATTGACCCCTGAGGAACACCAGAAGGTACAGTGACTATCAAATCTGACCGACAGCCGCCAATGACAACAGCCTGAGATCTTCTACTAATGTAAGATTCCGTCCATCTTAGGAGATCTCCTTGAATACCCAGATTCTTCAATTTTTTCAAAAGTATAATGTGGTCAACCCGGTCGAACGCCTTCTCAAAGTCCGTGTAAACAGCATCGACTTGACCTCCCCTATCCATTCCTACGAGAACCGAGTCCACAAATACAGCCAAATTGGTTGTTGTGGACTTGGACCTCACAAAGCCGTGTTGTTCACCTGGGATATTTAGGGCGATATTTTGGTAGATATGTCCATGAACCACCCGCTCCATTACTTTGCTGAACACGTTTAGGATAGATATTGGTCTATAGTGTTCTATAGGTATTTTGGAGCCCTTTTTATGGACTGGAACGATTTTTGCAAACTTCCAAGGAGATGGGAAGACGCCCTCACGAAATGACCTGTTGAATATTATTGATACTGGCCCAGCCAGTGATTCGGCGCAACTCACGATTAGGTTAGGAGGAATTTGATCACTACCGGGGCCCTTACTTTTATCCAATTTCCGTAGGAGTTTCAGTATATCCTCAAGCGACACTTCTATTTTGTTAGTTACTAACTGATGAGGCGGTTCCATAAGAATTGTGTCAGGATAGCACTGAGCAGGGGGACAGAACATTTTCCCAAAGTGTTCATTGAAAGAATTGCATGTTTCCTGTTTAGAGCATAAGAGTTTGTTGTCGTAAGTCATATTTTGTGGATAACCAGATCCATCCTTACGTCTAGCCTTAACGTAAGACCAAAAAAGCCTAGGGTTCTCCTTAATACCGTCCTGAGCCAACCTTACATAGTTTGCGTTACATTCCTCCTGTACCTGTTTTTGCCTTCTACGAAGGAGAGAAAAAGCATCGTAATCCAGAGGGTTTTTATATTTTTTCCAAAAAGAGTGATACTTATTCTTCTCCTTGATGATGTTAATTAAGGCTCGGCTGTACCATATAGGGTATTGTCGCGAATTACAAGTTGTGGCTTTTGGCACAAACATCTCAATGGCTTCATGTATCGTTGAATTAAGGTATGAAACAGCGTCATCCACGGTACCATCCTTCAATTCGCTCCAATCTATCTCAAAAAAGAAAGTGTTCATAGCACCATAGTCGCCCTTCCTAAATTGATACTTTAAACGTCTCGTGGGTGCGGTGGTTTTCACGCTTACGTCTGTGCACTCCAAGTGGAGAGTGACATGAAATTTGTCCTCCACAACAACCGGTGTACAGGACTGGGTAACATCAATTACAAAATTACTGTATACTAGGTCTAAAATATTGCTACTACAATTTTTTAGTTTATTATATTGTTCAAAACCAAGAAAGTTCATAAGGTTTATGAAATTTGTTGCACAGTTTTGGAACGCAATAGTGCCATATTTAATACATACGGGGGAACCCGAGTCCCAGTTAAGACAAGCTAAGTTGAAATCTCCCACTAACATAAAAAGGTCATTGGAATTATTCCGCGTAATATCGCCGAGTCTAGCAAGGAAACTCTGTATGCGCTGAGGTAGATCAGTGTCAGGCGGTATGTATATTATAGCTATATGTAGGTTGCGTTTATTACCGATAGACTCACCGGGTACAGTCAGCCAAATAGCTTCGTAGCTGTCCTCTTCCCACTCGGGGCGCGGGCGCACGGCGAGTGCGGGCGCGCACAGCGCTATTATCCCGCCGCCAGCCGTAGTGGATGCACGGTCTCGTCGAAGTATGTCGTAGCGGTCCGGATCACATATTTCCGCATTTAAAAAACCCTCACACAACTTTGTTTCGGTGATAAAGATGAGCTCATGGTCGAGTGCAGCAATACCATCATATAGGGCGAGCATCTTTGTACGTAGTCCGTTAACATTTTGGTAAAAAATACGAAGATTACTGAATTTTCGGCCGTGTTTTGACTGGAATTCTTGAGTAAATAAAAAGGAGGGCATATGATAAAGGTAAGTGAGGCATTATGAGGAATGTGTAACAATAGCAACAGTAAAATGTTATTCTCTCTATTATTGGCGCGTGTGTTGTGTATATGTCCCTGCTTAGCCCTACGACCATTATGGTCTTGGGATCGGATATTAGGCAATGAGCCACTAAGCAGAGGTAGGTGTGTGTGTTGGCATGTGTATTGTGATATGTGTTTGAGTGTGTATATGTATGCCTTTGTGGGACGGGACGGGGTGGGGACACATTATTACAGTTATATGCATGAGCATATAGTACAAGATATAGGCAAAGTAATGTAATGAACAGAGTCATACTGTAAACAGACATTAAATAAGTTTCTTTAAGTCTGTCACGGATGCTATCAGTATGTGGGGTGACTGTATATTTTTTCTCACAAATATTCGACAGTTTTTTGTCCACGTAAATGTGTACCCCTTCTCTGTAGCCTTCTTCCTGGTTTCATGGAGGAGTTTCTTATTGGCGACCGTTAGATGCTCGTTGATGTAGATGCGTGCGGGTTCGCCTTTCACTCCCAACGCCGAGGTGTGCAGGCCGTCGCGGTACTTGCGTGCGGCGGCGATGAGCTTGTCCTTTGTGGCGCGCTGCCTGATGCGCACGACAAGCGCGCGCGATTGGCCGGCCTTCGCCCGCAGTGGCTGCACTCGATGCGCGAACTCCACGTCGTCGGCGCTCAGCTCCACTCCGGTGATCCTGGCGACTTTTTGCACGATGCTGACGGTCGACTCTCCCTCATTTTCAGGTACCCCGGTGATCTCAATATTCTGCAAGCGAGTCCACTGCTGCTGCTGCTGGTGTTCACGCTCCAAGGTCACGAGACGCGCTTCCTGGTCCTTGCTGATGTTAGCGAGTTTTACATTATCAGCGCGTAGACCCTTTATTATATCGTCTTTTTTATTGATGAGCGATTTTATCTCAGCTACGCACTCCTCAACCTTGTCAACTCTCGTGTTGGTGAGAGCGAGGTCACCCCTGCATGATGTGATGTCCGTCCTGATTGAGAGGATTTCATTCCGAAAGACGGACATATCCTTCCGCATTGCTTTCATGTCCGAACGGAAGAGACGTAGTTCCGACAACAGCTCGGAATTGTTGATACAATAATCAGCTAAATCTCTTTGGTCATCAGATCGCACTTTTTTATGTGCACGGAAGGCTTCTCCCCTTCATGCTCCTGAAACCAAGTAGATGGATATCGCAATGGGACCTTGGTATCTGCGAAAACGGCATTAGCCTCCTTCTTTGTAACGACATGTTTACGCACCACTTGTCCTTCGGCCATTGTGGTTGGACAAATGCGGATGGGACGACAAAGTGAGCTATGACATTAAAACTAAGTTCCTGAGTTTCATTCAGCTATAATCTCACTTTGTATTCCACGTTGGGTTTGTTCTGACGCAATTGTTACACTTGAACTTCACGTATTTACAGACGCCTCAGAACGTGCATACGGAGCGTGTGTGTACGTCAGAACAGTGAATGAGGGAGGTAAAGTAACAGTCCATCTTCTTGGCTCCAAAAATAAGGTAGCACCTTTAAAAGTTAGAAGTCTGGAGATATAGAAGTTAGGTACATTCCGATTGTACCTTCCCGTACCTTACTCTTCATATCGGACTTAAAACTAGCGACCATCTTCTGCATTTTGGGTGTCGGTCGGAAGGCTCGGCGTGCCATGAATTCAAATACTTCCGTGGGATCGGATGATGCAATCTCCTCCGCATCAGTCATTGCATCCGCGTCTTGTATCATCTGCCCCACATCGATACGGTTCCCATCCTCTGTGAACATTTTCTCCAGAGGATATGCAGAACGGAAGACATATGCGATGAAAAGGGCGTTCTTAAAATGCGTGTCCACGTTTGCATCTGTATTTTTCCGGGCATTTATGGATCGCTCTGACCTGGAATAAGCGCACGCTACATGGAACATGAAGAACATACTCGGTACAGCTGAAGACGAGTATGGGGATTTTACTACCAGGCCCAGAGAAGCGTGGTAGGGGAAGTATGAGTATGGATCTACCGACTCAGCCCTGTCGGATTCCTCAAAAAGGGACATGAATTCTTTGGCTATGTCGGCATTAAAAATCCAATCGTCAATGTCTTCAACCTTCATTCCGGTCACTTTCGCGAGGTGAGCGACTGACAACAAGCCTGCACAATCGCGGAACCTCGTTGTGACCGAACCGAAGCGGAGATGAGCCCAGGGGTGGTCCGGAAAGCGAAAGAAGAACATATCGTAGGCTGCCGCTAGCCTTTCGTAGTCTCGATCGCTTAACCAACCGGTGGCATCCTTCAGCCTACTCAGGTTCTGTTTGTGGTGAGAATTAGGCTGTCGCCTTTCGTAGTCTCGATCGCTTAACCAACCGGTGGCATCCTTCAGCCTACTCAGGTTCTGTTTGAGGTGAGAATCAGGCTGTCGGATTTGTGCGCCTGCAGCCTTCGTCAAAACATCCGTATCCACATGGACATTCAGACTCGAATAGCGGTGGATCAGAAGAAGACATAACAGTATGTCTTCCGGCAGCGGATTGTGATCTTGAGCTGGAATGGTGAAATCCCCTAGGCCTGAGTCAGTAGCAACTATTGTGATTAAGTCGGAGATCCGAACTTTCCCTCCTCCCCCATGGATGGTTCGGCCGTATGAGGTCCATGGTCCCACGAGATCGGCTTGGATGGTTCGTGCCATCCGAGATAGATAAACTTTGGCTAGTTCTCTGTTTAACTTTCTATTCACCATTGTTGATACAATAATCAGCTCTATCTCTTTGGTCGTCAGATCGCACTTTTTTATGTGCACGGAAGGCTTCTCCCCTTCATGCTCCTGAAACCAAGTAGATGGATATCGCAATGGGACCTTGGTATGTACGAAAACGGCATTAGCCTCCTTCTTTGTAACGACATGTTTACGCACCACTTGTCCTTCGGCCATTGTGGTTGGACAAATGCGGATGGGACGACAAAGTGAGCTATGACATTAAAACTAAGTTCCTGAGTTTCATTCAGCTATAAACTCACTTTGTATTCCACGTTGGGTTTGTTCTGACGCAATTGTTACACTTGAACTTCACGTATTTACAGACGCCTCAGAACGTGCATACGGAGCGTGTGTGTACGTCAGAACAGTGAATGAGGGAGGTAAAGTAACTGTCTATCTTCTTGCCTCCAAAAATAAGGTAGCACCTTTAAAAGTTAGAAGTCTGGAGATATAGAAGTGAGGTACATTCCGATTGTACCTTCCCGTACCTTACTCTTCATATCGGACTTAAAACTAGCGACCATCTTCTGCATTTTGGGTGTCGGTCGGAAGGCTCGGCGTGCCATGAATTCAAATACTTCCGTGGGATCGGATGATGCAATCTCCTCCGCATCAGTCATTGCATCCGCGTCTTGTATCATCTGCCCCACATCGATACGGTTCCCATCCTCTGTGAACATTTTCTCCAGAGGATTTGCAGAACGGAAGACATATGCGATGAAAAGGGCGTTCTTAAAAAGCGTGTCCATGTTTGCATCTGTATTTTTCCGGGCATTTATGGATCGCTCTGACCTGGAATAAGCGCACGCTACATGGAACATGAAGAACATACTCGGTACAGCTGAAGACGAGTATGGGGATTTTACTACCAGGCCCAGAGAAGCGTGGTAGGGGAAGTATGAGTATGGATCTACCGACTCAGCCCTGTCGGATTCCTCAAAAAGGGACATGAATTCTTTGGCTATGTCGGCATTAAAAATCCAATCGTCAATGTCTTCAACCTTCATTCCGGTCACTTTCGCGAGGTGAGCGACTGACAACAAGCCTGCACAATCGCGGAACCTCGTTGTGACCGAACCGAAGCGGAGATGAGCCCAGGGGTGGTCCGGAAAGCGAAAGAAGAACATATCGTAGGCTGCCACTAGCCTTTCGTAGTCTCGATCGCTTAACCAACCGGTGGCATCCTTCAGCCTACTCAGGTTCTGTTTGAGGTGAGAATCAGTCTGTCGGATTTGTGCGCCTGCAGCCTTTGTCAAAACATCCGTATCCACATGGACATTCAGCCTCGAATAGCGGTGGATCAGAAGAAGACATAACAGTATGTCTTCCGGCAGCGGATTGTGATCTTGAGCTGGAATGGTGAAATCCCCTAGGCCTGAGTCAGTAGCAACTATTGTGATTAAGTCGGAGATCCGAACTTTCCCTCCTCCCCCATGGATGGTTCGGCCGTATGAGGTCCATGGTCCCACGAGATCGGCTTCGATGGTTCGTGCCATCCGAGATAGATAAACTTTGTCTAGTTCTCTGTTTAACTTTCTATTCACCATTGTTGATACAATAATCAGCTCTATCTCTTTGGTCGTCAGATCGCACTTTTTTGTGTGCACGGAAGGCTTCTCCCCTTCATGCTCCTGAAACCAAGTAGATGGATATCGCAATGGGACCTTGGTATCTACGAAAACGGCATTAGCCTCCTTCTTTGTAACGACATGTTTACGCACCACTTGTCCTTCGGCCATTGTGGTTGGACAAATGCGGATGGGACGACAAAGTGAGCTATGACATTAAAACTAAGTTCCTGAGTTTCATTCAGCTATAAACTCACTTTTTATTCCACGTTGGGTTTGTTCTGACGCAATTGTTACACTTGAACTTCACGTATTTACAGACGCCTCAGAACGTGCATACGGAGCGTGTGTGTACGTCAGAACAGTGAATGAGGGAGGTAAAGTAACTGTCCATCTTCTTGCCTCCAAAAATAAGGTAGCACCTTTAAAAGTTAGAAGTCTGGAGATATAGAAGTGAGGTACATTCCGATTGTACCTTCCCGTACCTTACTCTTCATATCGGACTTAAAACTAGCGACCATCTTCTGCATTTTGGGTGTCGGTCGGAAGGCTCGGCGTGCCATGAATTCAAATACTTCCGTGGGATCGGATGATGCAATCTCCTCCGCATCAGTCATTGCATCCGCGTCTTGTATCATCTGCCCCACATCGATACGGTTCCCATCCTCTGTGAACATTTTCTCCAGAGGATTTGCAGAACGGAAGACATATGCGATGAAAAGGGCGTTCTTAAAAAGCGTGTCCACGTTTGCATCTGTATTTTTCCGGGCATTTATGGATCGCTCTGACCTGGAATAAGCGCACGTTACATGGGACATGAAGAACATACTCGGTACAGCTGAAGACGAGTATGGGGATTTTACTACCAGGCCCAGAGAAGCGTGGTAGGGGAAGTATGAGTATGGATCTACCGACTCAGCCCTGTCGGATTCCTCAAAAAGGGACATGAATTCTTTGGCTATGTCGGCATTAAAAATCCAATCGTCAATGTCTTCAACCTTCATTCCGGTCACTTTCGCGAGGTGAGCGACTGACAACAAGCCTGCACAGTCGCGGAACCTCGTTGTGACCGAACCGAAGCGGAGATGAGCCCAGGGGTGGTCCGGAAAGCGAAAGAAGAACATATCGTAGGCTGCCACTAGCCTTTCGTAGTCTCGATCGCTTAACCAACCGGTGGCATCCTTCAGCCTACTCAGGTTCTGTTTGAGGTGAGAATCAGGCTGTCAAATTTGTGCGCCTACAGCCTTTGTCAAAACATCCGTATCCACATGGACATTCAGCCTCGAATAGCGGTGGATCAGAAGAAGACATAACAGTATGTCTTCCGGCAGCGGATTGTGATCTTGAGCTGGAATGGTGAAATCCCCTAGGCCTGAGTCAGTAGCAACTATTGTGATTAAGTCGGAGATCCGAACTTTCCCTCCTCCCCCATGGATGGTTCGGCCGTATGAGGTCCATGGTCCCACGAGATCGGCTTCGATGGTTCGTGCCATCCGAGATAAATAAACTTTGGCTAGTTCTCTGTTTAACTTTCTATTCACCATTGTTGATACAATAATCAGCTCTATCTCTTTGGTCGTCAGATCGCACTTTTTTATGTGCACGGAAGGCTTCTCCCCTTCATGCTCCTGAAACCAAGTAGATGGATATCGCAATGGGACCTTGGTATCTACGAAAACGGCATTAGCCTCCTTCTTTGTAACGACATGTTTACGCACGTATTTACAGACGCGTCAGAACGTGCATACGGAGCGTGTGTGAACGTCAGAACAGTGAATGAGGGAGGTAAAGTAACAGTCCATCTTCTTGCCTCCAAAAATAAGGTAGCACCTTTAAAAGTTAGAAGTCTGGAGATATAGAAGTGAGGTACATTCCGATTGTACCTTCCCGTACCTTACTCTTCATATCGGACTTAAAACTAGCGACCATCTTCTGCATTTTGGGTGTCGGTCGGAAGGCTCGGCGTGCCATGAATTCAAATACTTCCGTGGGATCGGATGATGCAATCTCCTCCGCATCAGTCATTGCATCCGCGTCTTGTATCATCTGCCCCACATCGATACGGTTCCCATCCTCTGTGAACATTTTCTCCAGAGGATTAGCAGAACGGAAGACATATGCGATGAAAAGGGCGTTCTTAAAAAGCGTGTCCATGTTAGCATCTGTATTTTTCCGGGCATTTATGGATCGCTCTGACCTGGAATAAGCGCACGCTACATGGAACATGAAGAACATACTCGGTACAGCTGAAGACGAGTATAGAGATTTTACTACCAGGCCCAGAAAAGCGTGGTAGGGGAAGTATGAGTATGGATCTACCGACTCAGCCCTGTCGGATTCCTCAAAAAGGGACATGAATTCTTTGGCTATTTCGGCATTAAAAATCCAATCGTCAATGCCTTCAACCTTCATTCCGGTCACTTTCGCGAGGTGAGCGACTGACAACAAGCCTGCACAATCGCGGAACCTCGTTGTGACCGAACCGAAGCGGAGATGAGCCCAGGGGTGGTCCGGAAAGCGAAAGAAGAACATATCGTAGGCTGCCACTAGCCTTTCGTAGTCTCGATCGCTTAACCAACCGGTGGCATCCTTCAGCCTACTCAGGTTCTGTTTGAGGTGAGAATCAGTCTGTCGGATTTGTGCGCCTGCAGCCTTTGTCAAAACATCCGTATCCACATGGACATTCAGCCTCGAATAGCGTTGGATCAGAAGAAGACATAACAGTATGTCTTCCGGCAGCGGATTGTGATCTTGAGCTGGAATGGTGAAATCCCCTAGGCCTGAGTCAGTAGCAACTATTGTGATTAAGTCGGAGATCCGAACTTTCCCTCCTCCCCCATGGATGGTTCGGCCGTATGAGGTCCATGGTCCCACGAGATCGGCTTCGATGGTTCGTGCCATCCGAGATAGATAAACTTTGGCTAGTTCTCTGTTTAACTTTCTATTCACCATTGTTGATACAATAATCAGCTCTATCTCTTTGGTCGTCAGATCGCACTTTTTTATGTGCACGGAAGGCTTCTCCCCTTCATGCTCCTGAAACCAAGTAGATGGATATCGCAATGGGACCTTGGTATCTACGAAAACGGCATTAGCCTCCTTCTTTGTAACGACATGCTTACGCACCACTTGTCCTTCGGCCATTGTGGTTGGACAAATGCGGATGGGACGACAAAGTGAGCTATGACATTAAAACTAAGTTCCTGAGTTTCATTCAGCTATAAACTCACTTTGTATTCCACGTTGGGTTTGTTCTGACGCAATTGTTACACTTGAACTTCACGTATTTACAGACGCCTCAGAACGTGCATACGGAGCGTGTGTGTACGTCAGAACAGTGAATGAGGGAGGTAAAGTAACAGTCCATCTTCTTGCCTCCAAAAATAAGGTAGCACCTTTAAAAGTTAGAAGTCTGGAGATATAGAAGTGAGGTACATTCCGATTGTACCTTCCCGTACCTTACTCTTCATATCGGACTTAAAACTAGCGACCATCTTCTGCATTTTGGGTGTCGGTCGGAAGGCTCGGCGTGCCATGAATTCAAACACTTCCGTGGGATCGGATGATGCAATCTCCTCCGCATCAGTCATTGCACCCGCGTCTTGTATCATCTGCCCCACATCGATACGGTTCCCATCCTCTGTGAACATTTTCTCCAGAGGATTTGCAGAACGGAAGACATATGCGATGAAAAGGGCGTTCTTAAAAAGCGTGTCCACGTTTGCATCTGTATTTTTCCGGGCATTTATGGATCGCTCTGACCTGGAATAAGCGCACGCTACATGGAACATGAAGAACATACTCGGTACAGCTGAAGACGAGTATGGGGATTTTACTACCAGGCCCAGAGAAGCGTGGCAGGGGAAGTATGAGTATGGATCTACCGACTCAGCCCTGTCGGATTCCTCAAAAAGGGAAATGAATTCTTTGGCTATGTCGGCATTAAAAATCCAATCGTCAATGTCTTCAACCTTCATTCCGGTCACTTTCGCGAGGTGAGCGACTGACAACAAGCCTGCACAATCGCGGAACCTCGTTGTGACCGAACCGAAGCGGAGATGAGCCCAGGGGTGGTCCGGAAAGCGAAAGAAGAACATATCGTAGGCTGCCACTAGCCTTTCGTAGTCTCGATCGCTTAACCAACCGGTGGCATCCTTCAGCCTACTCAGGTTCTGTTTGAGGTGAGAATCAGGCTGTCGGATTTGTGCGCCTGCAGCCTTTGTCAAAACATCCGTATCCACAACGACATTCAGCCTCGAATAGCGGTGGATCAGAAGAAGACATAACAGTATGTCTTCCGGCAGCGGATTGTGATCTTGAGCTGGAATGGTGAAATCCCCTAGGCCTGAGTCAGTAGCAACTATTGTGATTAAGTCGGAGATCCGAACTTTCCCTCCTCCCCCATGGATGGTTCGGCCGTATGAGGTCCATGGTCCCACGAGATCGGCTTCGATGGTTCGTGCCATCCGAGATAGATAAACTTTGGCTAGTTCTCTGTTTAACTTTCTATCCACCATTGTTGATACAATAATCAGCTCTATCTCTTTGGTCGTCAGATCGCACTTATTTATGTGCACGGAAGGCTTCTCCCCTTCATGCTCCTGAAACCAAGTAGATGGATATCGCAATGGGACCTTGGTATCTACGAAAACGGCATTAGCCTCCTTCTTTGTAACGACATGTTTACGCACCACTTGTCCTTCGGCCATTGTGGTTGGACAAATGCGGATGGGACGACAAAGTGAGCTATGACATTAAAACTAAGTTCCTGAGTTTCATTCAGCTATAAACTCACTTTGTATTCCACGTTGGGTTTGTTCTGACGCAATTGTTACACTTGAACTTCACGTATTTACAGACGCCTCAGAACGTGCATACGGAGCGTGTGTGTACGTCAGAACAGTGAATGAGGGAGGTAAAGTAACAGTCCATCTTCTTGCCTCCAAAAATAAGGTAGCACCTTTAAAAGTTAGAAGTCTGGAGATATAGAAGTTAGGTACATTCCGATTGTACCTTCCCGTACCTTACTCTTCATATCGGACTTAAAACTAGCGACCATCTTCTGCATTTTGGGTGTCGGTCGGAAGGCTCGGCGTGCCATGAATTCAAATACTTCCGTGGGATCGGATGATGCAATCTCCTCCGCATCAGTCATTGAATCCGCGTCTTGTATCATCTGCCCCACATCGATACGGTTCCCATCCTCTGTGAACATTTTCTCCAGAGGATTTGCAGAACGGAAGACATATGCGATGAAAAGGGCGTTCTTTAAAAGCGTGTCCACGTTTGCATCTGTATTTTTCCGGGCATTTATGGATCGCTCTGACCTGGAATAAGCGCACGCTACATGGAACATGAAGAACATACTCGGTACAGCTGAAGATGAGTATAGAGATTTTACTACCAGGCCCAGAGAAGCGTGGTAGGGGAAGTATGAGTATGGATCTACCGACTCAGCCCTGTCGGATTCCTCAAAAAGGGACATGAATTCTTTGGCTATGTCGGCATTAAAAATCCAATCGTCAATGTCTTCAACCTTCATTCCGGTCACTTTCGCGAGGTGAGCGACTGACAACAAGCCTGCACAATCGCGGAACCTCGTTGTGACCGAACCGAAGCGGAGATGAGCCCAGGGGTGGTCCGGAAAGCGAAAGAAGAACATATCGTAGGCTGCCACTAGCCTTTCGTAGTCTCGATCGCTTAACCAACCGGTGGCATCCTTCAGCCTAATCAGGTTCTGTTTGAGGTGAGAATCAGGCTGTCGGATTTGTGCGCCTGCAGCCTTTGTCAAAACATCCGTATCCACATGGACATTCAGCCTCGAATAGCGGTGGATCAGAAGAAGACATAACAGTATGTCTTCCGGCAGCGGATTGTGATCTTGAGCTGGAATGGTGAAATCCCCTAGGCCTGAGTCAGTAGCAACTATTGTGATTAAGTCGGAGATCCGAACTTTCCCTCCTCCCCCATGGATGGTTCGGCCGTATGAGGTCCATGGTCCCACGAGATCGGCTTCGATGGTTCGTGCCATCCGAGATAGATAAACTTTGGCTAGTTCTCTGTTTAATTTTCTATTCACCATTGTTGATACAATAATCAGCTAAATCTCTTTGGTCATCAGATCGCACTTTTTTATGTGCACGGAAGGCTTCTCCCCTTCATGCTCCTGAAACCAAGTAGATGGATATCGCAATGGGACCTTGGTATCTGCGAAAACGGCATTAGCCTCCTTCTTTGTAACGACATGTTTACGCACCACTTGTCCTTCGGCCATTGTGGTTGGACAAATGCGGATGGGACGACAAAGTGAGCTATGACATTAAAACTAAGTTCCTGAGTTTCATTCAGCTATAATCTCACTTTGTATTCCACGTTGGGTTTGTTCTGACGCAATTGTTACACTTGAACTTCACGTATTTACAGACGCCTCAGAACGTGCATACGGAGCGTGTGTGTACGTCAGAACAGTGAATGAGGGAGGTAAAGTAACAGTCCATCTTCTTGGCTCCAAAAATAAGGTAGCACCTTTAAAAGTTAGAAGTCTGGAGATATAGAAGTTAGGTACATTCCGATTGTACCTTCCCGTACCTTACTCTTCATATCGGACTTAAAACTAGCGACCATCTTCTGCATTTTGGGTGTCGGTCGGAAGGCTCGGCGTGCCATGAATTCAAATACTTCCGTGGGATCGGATGATGCAATCTCCTCCGCATCAGTCATTGCATCCGCGTCTTGTATCATCTGCCCCACATCGATACGGTTCCCATCCTCTGTGAACATTTTCTCCAGAGGATATGCAGAACGGAAGACATATGCGATGAAAAGGGCGTTCTTAAAATGCGTGTCCACGTTTGCATCTGTATTTTTCCGGGCATTTATGGATCGCTCTGACCTGGAATAAGCGCACGCTACATGGAACATGAAGAACATACTCGGTACAGCTGAAGACGAGTATGGGGATTTTACTACCAGGCCCAGAGAAGCGTGGTAGGGGAAGTATGAGTATGGATCTACCGACTCAGCCCTGTCGGATTCCTCAAAAAGGGACATGAATTCTTTGGCTATGTCGGCATTAAAAATCCAATCGTCAATGTCTTCAACCTTCATTCCGGTCACTTTCGCGAGGTGAGCGACTGACAACAAGCCTGCACAATCGCGGAACCTCGTTGTGACCGAACCGAAGCGGAGATGAGCCCAGGGGTGGTCCGGAAAGCGAAAGAAGAACATATCGTAGGCTGCCGCTAGCCTTTCGTAGTCTCGATCGCTTAACCAACCGGTGGCATCCTTCAGCCTACTCAGGTTCTGTTTGTGGTGAGAATTAGGCTGTCGCCTTTCGTAGTCTCGATCGCTTAACCAACCGGTGGCATCCTTCAGCCTACTCAGGTTCTGTTTGAGGTGAGAATCAGGCTGTCGGATTTGTGCGCCTGCAGCCTTTGTCAAAACATCCGTATCCACATGGACATTCAGCCTCGAATAGCGGTGGATCAGAAGAAGACATAACAGTATGTCTTCCGGCAGCGGATTGTGATCTTGAGCTGGAATGGTGAAATCCCCTAGGCCTGAGTCAGTAGCAACTATTGTGATTAAGTCGGAGATCCGAACTTTCCCTCCTCCCCCATGGATGGTTCGGCCGTATGAGGTCCATGGTCCCACGAGATCGGCTTCGATGGTTCGTGCCATCCGAGATAGATAAACTTTGGCTAGTTCTCTGTTTAACTTTCTATTCACCATTGTTGATACAATAATCAGCTCTATCTCTTTGGTCGTCAGATCGCACTTTTTTATGTGCACGGAAGGCTTCTCCCCTTCATGCTCCTGAAACCAAGTAGATGGATATCGCAATGGGACCTTGGTATCTACGAAAACGGCATTAGCCTCCTTCTTTGTAACGACATGTTTACGCACCACTTGTCCTTCGGCCATTGTGGTTGGACAAATGCGGATGGGACGACAAAGTGAGCTATGACATTAAAACTAAGTTCCTGAGTTTCATTCAGCTATAATCTCACTTTTTATTCCACGTTGGGTTTGTTCTGACGCAATTGTTACACTTGAACTTCACGTATTTACAGACGCCTCAGAACGTGCATACGGAGCGTGTGTGTACGTCAGAACAGTGAATGAGGGAGGTAAAGTAACAGTCCATCTTCTTGCCTCCAAAAATAAGGTAGCACCTTTAAAAGTTAGAAGTCTGGAGATATAGAAGTGAGGTACATTCCGATTGTACCTTCCCGTACCTTACTCTTCATATCGGACTTAAAACTAGCGACCATCTTCTGCATTTTGGGTGTCGGTCGGAAGGCTCGGCGTGCCATGAATTCAAATACTTCCGTGGGATCGGATGATGCAATCTCCTCCGCATCAGTCATTGCATCCGCGTCTTGTATCATCTGCCCCACATCGATACGGTTCCCATCCTCTGTGAACATTTTCTCCAGAGGATTTGCAGAACGGAAGACATATGCGATGAAAAGGGCGTTCTTAAAAAGCGTGTCCACGTTTGCATCTGTATTTTTCCGGGCATTTATGGATCGCTCTGACCTGGAATAAGCGCACGCTACATGGAACATGAAGAACATACTCGGTACAGCTGAAGACGAGTATGGGGATTTTACTACCAGGCCCAGAGAAGCGTGGCAGGGGAAGTATGAGTATGGATCTACCGACTCAGCCCTGTCGGATTCCTCAAAAAGGGACATGAATTCTTTGGCTATGTCGGCATTAAAAATCCAATCGTCAATGTCTTCAACCTTCATTCCGGTCACATTCGCGAGGTGAGCGACTGACAACAAGCCTGCACAATCGCGGAACCTCGTTGTGACCGAACCGAAGTGGAGATGAGCCCAGGGGTGGTCCGGAAAGCGAAAGAAGAACATATCGTAGGCTGCCACTAGCCTTTCGTAGTCTCGATCGCTTAACCAACCGGTGGCATCCTTCAGCCTACTCAGGTTCTGTTTGAGGTGAGAATCAGGCTGTCGGATTTGTGCGCCTGCAGCCTTTGTCAAAACATCCGTATCCACATGGACATTCAGCCTCGAATAGCGGTGGATCAGAAGAAGACATAACAGTATGTCTTCCGGCAGCGGATTGTGATCTTGAGCTGGAATGGTGAAATCCCCTAGGCCTGAGTCAGTAGCAACTATTGTGATTAAGTCGGAGATCCGAACTTTCCCTCCTCCCCCATGGATGGTTCGGCCGTATGAGGTCCATGGTCCCACGAGATCGGCTTCGATGGTTCGTGCCATCCGAGATAGATAAACTTTGGCTAGTTCTCTGTTTAACTTTCTATTCACCATTGTTGATACAATAATCAGCTCTATCTCTTTGGTCGTCAGATCGCACTTTTTTATGTGCACGGAAGGCTTCTCCCCTTCATGCTCCTGAAACCAAGTAGATCGATATCGCAATGGGACCTTGGTATCTACGAAAACGGCATTAGCCTCCTTCTTTGTAACGACATGTTTACGCACCACTTGTCCTTCGGCCATTGTGGTTGGACAAATGCGGTTGGGACGACAAAGTGAGCTATGACATTAAAACTAAGTTCCTGAGTTTCATTCAGCTATAAACTCACTTTGTATTCCACGTTGGGTTTGTTCTGACGCAATTGTTACACTTGAACTTCACGTATTTACAGACGCCTCAGAACGTGCATACGGAGCGTGTGTGACGTCAGAACAGTGAATGAGGGAGGTAAAGTAACAGTCCATTTTCTTGCCTTCAAAAATAAGGTAGCACCTTTAAAAGTTAGAAGTCTGGAGATATAGAAGTGAGGTACATTCCGATTGTACCTTCCCGTACCTTACTCTTCATATCGGACTTAAAACTAGCGACCATCTTCTGCATTTTGGGTGTCGGTCGGAAGGCTCGGCGTGCCATGAATTCAAATACTTCCGTGGGATCGGATGATGCAATCTCCTCCGCATCAGTCATTGCATCCGCGTCTTGTATCATCTGCCCCACATCGATACGGTTCCCATCCTCTGTGAACATTTTCTCCAGAGGATTTGCAGAACGGAAGACATATGCGATGAAAAGGGCGTTCTTAAAAAGCGTGTCCACGTTTGCATCTATATTTTTCCGGGCATTTATGGATCGCTCTGACCTGGAATAAGCGCACGCTACATGGAACATGAAGAACATACTCGGTACAGCTGAAGACGAGTATGGGGATTTTACTACCAGGCCCAGAGAAGCGTGGTAGGGGAAGTATGAGTATGGATCTACCGACTCAGCCCTGTCGGATTCCTCAAAAAGGGACATGAATTCTTTGGCTATGTCGGCATTAAAAATCCAATCGTCAATGTCTTCAACCTTCTTTCCGGTCACTTTCGCGAGGTGAGCGACTGACAACAAGCCTGCACAATCGCGGAACCTCGTTGTGACCGAGCCGAAGCGGAGATGAGCCCAGGGGTGGTCCGGTAAGCGAAAGAAGAACATATCGTAGGCTGCCACTAGCCTTTCGTAGTCTCGATCGCTTAACCAACCGGTGGCATCCTTCAGCCTACTCAGGTTCTGTTTGAGGTGAGAATCAGGCTGTCGGATTTGTGCGCCTGCAGCCTTTGTCAAAACATCCGTATCCACATGGACATTCAGCCTCGAATAGCGGTGGATCAGAAGAAGACATAACAGTATGTCTTCCGGCAGCGGATTGTGATCTTGAGCTGGAATGGTGAAATCCCCTAGCCCTGAGTCAGTAGCAACTATTGAGATTAAGTCGGAGATCCGAACTTTCCCTCCTCCCCCATGGATGGTTCGGCCGTGTGAGGTCCATGGTCCCACGAGATCGGCTTCGATGGTTCGTGCCATCCGAGATAGATAAACTTTGGCTAGTTCTCTGTTTAACTTTCTATTCACCATTGTTGATACAATAATCAGCTCTATCTCTTTGGTCGTCAGATCGCACTTTTTTATGTGCACGGAAGGCTTCTCCCCTTCATGCTCCTGAAACCAAGTAGATGGATATCGCAATGGGACCTTGGTATCTACGAAAATGGCATTAGCCTCCTTCTTTGTAACGACATGTTTACGCACCACTTGTCCTTCGGCCATTGTGGTTGGACAAATGCGGATGGGACGACAAAGTGAGCTATGACATTAAAACTAAGTTCCTGAGTTTCATTCAGCTATAAACTCACTTTGTATTTATTCCACGTTGGGTTTGTTCTGACGCAATTGTTACACTTGAACTTCACGTATTTACAGACGCCTCAGAACGTGCATACGGAGCGTGTGTGTACGTCAGAACAGTGAATGAGGGAGGTAAAGTAACAGTCCATCTTCTTGCCTCCAAAAATAAGGTAGCACCTTTAAAAGTTAGAAGTCTGGAGATATAGAAGTGAGGTACATTCCGATTGTACCTTCCCGTACCTTACTCTTCATATCGGACTTAAAACTAGCGACCATCTTCTGCATTTTGGGTGTCGGTCGGAAGGCTCGGCGTGCCATGAATTCAAATACTTCCGTGGGATCGGATGATGCAATCTCCTCCGCATCAGTCATTGCATCCGCGTCTTGTATCATCTGCCCCACATCGATACGTTTCCCATCCTCTGTGAACATTTTCTCCAGAGGATTTGCAGAACGGAAGACATATGCGATGAAAAGGGCGTTCTTAAAAAGCGTGTCCACGTTTGCATCTGTATTTTTCCGGGCATTTATGGATCGCTCTGACCTGGAATAAGCGCACGCTACATGGAACATGAAGAACATACTCGGTACAGCTGAAGACGAGTATGGGGATTTTACTACCAGGCCCAGTGAAGCGTGGCAGGGGAAGTATGAGTATGGATCTACCGACTCAGCCCTGTCGGATTCCTCAAAAAGGGACATGAATTCTTTGGCTATGTCGGCATTAAAAATCCAATCGTCAATGTCTTCAACCTTCATTCCGGTCACTTTCGCGAGGTGAGCGACTGACAACAAGCCTGCACAATCGCGGAACCTCGTTGTGACCGAACCGAAGCGGAGATGAGCCCAGGGGTGGTCCGGAATGCGAAAGAAGAACATATCGTAGGCTGCCACTAGCCTTTCGTAGTCTCGATCGCTTAACCAACCGGTGGCATCCTTCAGCCTACTCAGGTTCTGTTTGAGGTGAGAATCCGGCTGTCGGATTTGTGCGACTGCAGCCTTTGTCAAAACATCCGTATCCACATGGACATTCAGCCTCGAATAGCGGTGGATCAGAAGAAGACATAACAGTATGTCTTCCGGCAGCGGATTGTGATCTTGAGCTGGAATGGTGAAATCCCCTAGGCCTGAGTCAGTAGCAACTATTGTGATTAAGTCGGAGATCCGAACTTTCCCTCCTCCCCCATGGATGGTTCGGCCGTATGAGGTCCATGGTCCCACGAGATCGGCTTCGATGGTTCGTGCCATCCGAGATAGATAAAATTTGGCTAGTTCTCTGTTTAACTTTCTATTCACCATTGTTGATACAATAATCAGCTCTATCTCTTTGGTCGTCAGATCGCACTTTTTTATGTGCACGGAAGGCTTCTCCCCTTCATGCTCCTGAAACCAAGTAGATGGATATCGCAATGGGACCTTGGTATCTACGAAAACGGCATTAGCCTCCTTCTTTGTAACGACATGTTTACGCACCACTTGTCCTTCGGCCATTGTGGTTGGACAAATGCGGATGGGACGACAAAGTGAGCTATGACATTAAAACTAAGTTCCTGAGTTTCATTCAGCTATAAACTCACTTTGTATTCCACGTTGGGTTTGTTCTGACGCAATTGTGACACTTGAACTTCACGTATTTACAGACGCCTCAGAACGTGCATACGGAGCGTGTGTGTACGTCAGAACAGTGAATGAGGGAGGTAAAGTAACAGTCCATCTTCTTGCCTCCAAAAATAAGGTAGCACCTTTAAAAGTTAGAAGTCTGGAGATATAGAAGTGAGGTACATTCCGATTGTACCTTCCCGTACCTTACTCTTCATATCGGACTTAAAACTAGCGACCATCTTCTGCATTTTGGATGTCGGTCGGAAGGCTCGGCGTGCCATGAATTCAAACACTTCCGTGGGATCGGATGATGCAATCTCCTCCGCATCAGTCATTGCATCCGCGTCTTGTATCATCTGCCCCACATCGATACGGTTCCCATCCTCTGTGAACATTTTCTCCAGAGGATTTGCAGAACGGAAGACATATGCGATGAAAAGGGCGTTCTTAAAAAGCGTGTCCACGTTTGCATCTGTATTTTTCCGGGCATTTATGGATCGCTCTGACCTGGAATAAGCGCACGCTACATGGAACATGAAGAACATACTCGGTACAGCTGAAGACGAGTATGGGGATTTTACTACCAGGCCCAGAGAAGCGTGGCAGGGGAAGTATGAGTATGGATCTACCGACTCAGCCCTGTCGGATTCCTCAAAAAGGGACATGAATTCTTTGGCTATGTCGGCATTAAAAATCCAATCGTCAATGTCTTCAACCTTCATTCCGGTCACTTTCGCGAGGTGAGCGACTGACAACAAGCCTGCACAATCGCGGAACCTCGTTGTGACCGAACCGAAGCGGAGATGAGCCCAGGGGTGGTCCGGAAAGCGAAAGAAGAACATATCGTAGGCTGCCACTAGCCTTTCGTAGTCTCGATCGCTTAACCAACCGGTGGCATCCTTCAGCCTACTCAGGTTCTGTTTGAGGTGAGAATCAGGCTGTCGGATTTGTGCGCCTGCAGCCTTTTTCAAAACATCCGTATCCACATGGACATTCAGCCTCGAATAGCGGTGGATCAGAAGAAGACATAACAGTATGTCTTCCAGCAGCGGATTGTGATCTTGAGCTGGAATGGTGAAATCCCCTAGGCCTGAGTCAGTAGCAACTATTGTGATTAAGTCGGAGATCCGAACTTTCCCTCCTCCCCCATGGATGGTTCGGCCGTATGAGGTCCATGGTCCCACGAGATCGGCTTCGATGGTTCGTGCCATCCGAGATAGATAAACTTTGGCTAGTTCTCTGTTTAACTTTCTATTCACCATTGTTGATACAATAATCAGCTCTATCTCTTTGGTCGTCAGATCGCACTTTTTTATGTGCACGGAAGGCTTCTCCCCTTCATGCTCCTGAAACCAAGTAGATGGATATCGCAATGGGACCTTGGTATCTACGAAAACGGCATTAGCCTCCTTCTTTGTAACGACATGTTTACGCACCACTTGTCCTTCGGCCATTGTGGTTGGACAAATGCGGATGGGACGACAAAGTGAGCTATGACATTAAAACTAAGTTCCTGAGTTTCATTCAGCTATAAACTCACTTTGTATTCCACGTTGGGTTTGTTCTGACGCAATTGTTACACTTGAACTTCACGTATTTACAGACGCCTCAGAACGTGCATACGGAGCGTGTGTGTACATCAGAACAGTGAATGAGGGAGGTAAAGTAACAGTCCATCTTCTTGCCTCCAAAAATAAGGTAGCACCTTTAAAAGTTAGAAGTCTGGAGATATAGAAGTTAGGTACATTCCGATTGTACAGTCTGCAACAGAGACATATGACCCCCCATAAAAGTGCTACAAAAGCGCCCTCTCTCGTGGTTAAATCCTTCATGACCTTCATTACCATCAATGCCATCTATTCGATATTCGATAAACCACCAGGTCAGGCACCACAGGGTCGAAGCGTAGGATACGCTTATTTCGTCACAAATCATGAGTGTTACGTGGCGCAAATAGCTACATGTCAAGATAAGTTAGAGGTAGCATGTTCGAATCCACAAAGGCTCAGTTTTTGCTAAGCAAAATATTGGTAATGTTGGTGTAATAATTTTGGAATATAATATGGTGATTCATAGAAACGATGGGTTGTTATATTGTTAGATAACTTACCTAGCTTATTTTATAACTTATTGTTATTATAAATAAAATAAAAATAATTTTGAAAGTTATTTATTTAATTTCAATTTTTCAACAAAGAAATGTGTATCTTAGACAAACATTTAAACTCAAACTATGATTAATCTTCCGTAGAGGGAATTATCATGCTACTATGTAAGTATATTTGTAACAATTTACATCTCTCAACTTTCATAATCATAGCATGATATTTAAATAACATGTAGGGTCAAATAGTGCTACCTGGATAGCAATTTATAGAAACTTTGCTTCGATATCAATATTTAAGACTTTTTCAACAAAGAAACGAAATAAAGATATAAACTCAAACTATGATAAATCTTCCGTAGGGAGAATCAACATGCTACTAAGTCTAAGTAACAATTTACATCTCTCAACTTTCTTTATCATAGCATGATATTTAAATAGCATATAGGGTCGAATAGTGCTATACCTGGATAGCAATTTATTGAAACATTGCTTCGATATAAGTAGTGGCAGCAAATTATTTTTAATATCGGAGAGGGTGCCCCTCATTTTGAAGCACTTGTTCAAGCCTGGACTTCATTCCTGTAACCATGTTGGAACACATATTACTAAGGCGGAAAAGGTCCCAAGATCTCATCACCTCTTGGTCTAAATAACTTTTTGTTCTAACATCACTCGTATCCCAGTTAAGAACCATTTGACCCCACAAGTTTTCAATAAAGTTCAAATCTGGGCTTTTAGATGGCCACCCAATGACAGTTATATCATTACGAGCGGCAAACCACTCTCTAACCAAACACGAACGGTGCACGGAACAATTATCTTGTATAAAGTATATTTGCCCCTCTGGATACACGTTGCGCACTGTTGGAATCATCACATCTTGTAAAATTTCCAAGTATTTATCTTTGTTCATTCGGCCGCCGAATTCGATCAACTCCCCTGGGCCCATGGAGGACATCCAACCCCAATAGCCTGCAAAACAATAATTTGGTTAAATAACAAATAATCCACACTGCGTAATACAATTTAAAATAATAATATTTCGAATCCCGGCTGGGCACGAAGACAAAAGGTGTTAGAAGTTGCATGTTTCTGATGTTGCCGTGTTTGGTTCTATGACACAGGCTATTTAACCTCTCAAGATACGTCCTATAAAAATATAAGCAAAAATACATCGCGATTTTCAACTTAACGCCATAGACTTATAGAGTTCCAATCCTATGAAAATTTCGGCCGACCGGATATCGCGACGACGACGGGACGTGAAAGGTTAAGTGTGGGGCCAGAAGTAAAAGCAATGTATGTGCCTGTCTGTATGATGTTAATGTTGTTTATAAACACAACATATAACATATATGTTTATAAATATTCTTACCTAAAGTTATTCTGCCACTTGTTCTCAAAGGCAAAATATTTTGATGGTTATAACGCTCGCCAGCTCTTCTCCATAATATTTTTCTGCCATCATCATCGGACTTAAAACTTTTTTCGTCGGTAAAAATTACGATTTCGTTCTCCCAATCAAAGTTTAGATATTCAGATGCGAATCTCATTCTTGCTTGGCGATGGGCTTCGGTTAATTTAATTTTTTTGGCCGGCTTGTAGTTATGGATACCCCCTGCATGTAAATGTCTCCTTACTGTTTGCAGTGAAATATTATAATCTATGGCAGTTGATCGTGTTGTCTTAACCCATTTGCGCCCAAATAAAACTCATAAGTAGAATTATCAAATTATCTTTAATATTGGACGATACTAACCTGTTTATAAGAAAAACATTAAAAAAAAAAAAACTTTTATATTGCCTTCTTGGAAAAAAAATGCCGTCCTCAAATGGGGCCACTGGGCTCATTTGGTATGGAAAAATTCGAAACACTCTTTTTCGATGCACAATGTTTTTAAGCATTTCTTACACTGACAACGTGCTTTTTTATGGCATACGGCACATCTCAGCTGATGTCCAAGTTTTCGAGCATAGTGTCCATTGCCGTCGTACTGCAAACTTGGCATCAAAGAAGCTGATGGACGTAGACTTTGCGCGTTTGATTGTCTCAAATAGTGACGAACAATATAGCGTTGAAAGTGAAGCTGATCTAGTTTTGTGTCATTGGTCAGAAGGTGGACACGCCATGCATTAGCAGCTGCTAGATCCAGCATATAAGTGAATAAAACCCACCACTACTTCTTGCCTCTGATGGCGGTGCGGTAAAGTGAGATGGACTGATCTGCTTGTCCCACCCCTCCCATTCCCTGATTATATCTTTGGAATACGTGGGGGATATTGACATCGACTTTCTGCCTTTCCGTGGCACTCCATCTCTTCACTTTTCCTAATGGTAAAACAGTATCAAAATTTGTGCCCATTGTACACACACTATTGTCAAGCCATCGAACAAACACAATTTGATTGACTGCATCAAATCTGTAGTCGAATTCTGCTCGGTTTTTCTTCTTCATTTCTTTTACAGGCACCAATGGACACTTCTTAGTTCTTCCTTCGCGAATAGTACCAGTCGCCCGATATCCAGATTGGCGTAGATCTCGTAGCAAAGCGTAACTCGTAAAAAAATTGTCAAAGTATACGACGTGATCGGTAGGAGTAGTTTCCAGTTTTTCAAGAAGCTGCTTCACCACCCTCGTACCCAGAGGTTCTGAAGAAATAGGTGCAGACGATTTGCCACAGTAATTATCAAAACCATAATAGTATCCATCAGAAATTGTCACCATCCAATTTTTATAACCAAATCGTACTGGTTTACCTCTTATAAATTGTTTTGCTGGATGACGCCCACAATACTTCACCATTGACTCATCTATCGACAAATCTTGATGGAATACGCCCCACTGTAAGAATTTCTTGATGAGAATGTCAGCGAGAGAACGTACTTTGAACATCTTGTCTGATGTTTCGGCCGCGGCAGCATTGTCACAAAAATGCAGGTATTTTTTGATTTCGAGAAACCTGTTCCTTGACAAAGATTTTGCGACGATGAATACCTTACAGTCTTCATCCAGAGACCAATATAAACGTTCTCTGGGCAGTGAATGATAGCCAGTCAGCAGAAGAATCCCAAAGAATATTTTCAATTCTTCAATAGATACATGGAAGTCATGCTTATTATTTTGTGCGGCATACATTTGCGAACACTGAGAAATCATTGTCATGACCTCCTCATCAAAGAACATTTCAAAAATATTCACAGGGTTTTGGTTTTGAACCTTATCAAGCAAATTTTGCAGCCGAGAAGATACATTATCATCAGCGGATGGAATAGGTTGGTAGGTAAGCACACATTTACGCCAGCGGGGCTCTTCGATTGTAGAACTAGGTCTTTTGGACGCAGATAAAGGCTCGTCATCGCTGTCGCTCCATTGTTCTTCTTCTCTGTCCACAAGCACTTCTACCCTTCCTGGCAAATCTTGCGGAATGTTATTACCCTGGATATTGTCATCATCGCCTTCTTCCTCATCGGTGAGAGCATTCGGATTAGGAGGAAGTGTTACTAACTCAATCTCCGCATCAGAATCTTCCTCACACAGAATAGCCTCAACTGCCTCCTGGAGTCCGCGATATTCGTTGCGATGGTCAAATGCACGTCGCGCCATTATTTATTTATTATTTACCTACGGACGAAATATGGAGAAAATTACCACTAATATGCCCACTGGCCCCAATTGGGGACACCCCTATAATTTGTTCAATTCCAAGTACGAAAACAAAGTTTTGCTTGCCTACGTGGGCATATAACATAAAGCGGGGTATATTCTAATAATCTATAACATACAATAAGCAAATATATGGTAAAATATAGAAAATAAAGAATACTTACTTTTGGGAACCACTTCGCCAGAATCTAACCATATAAAAAACTATTTAAACCACTATAATGTTGTTCAGATAGGTATTAATGTGTTTTATTACCAAAGATGCACTATTTATCTTATCGTATTCACCTTAGAAACAAGAATAGCTATTAATATTTTTCAATTGAAGGTACTTAAACAGGCGTCCTCATATGGGGACGGAGGGCGTAAATGGGTTAAATGGGTCTTCTGTGTGGAGATTAACGATTTCACGATGTCGGTTTGATGCATCTGTGTAGGTCATTGCTTGCGGGCCGGGGCGGTTACGCTTTACGTCACCACTATCTTGGTATCTCCGAATCCAAAGACGAACCGTGTTTCTCTGTAAGAGAATATAGGCATCTTATATTAGTAATTTTAACACTAAACCTATGTTACACGAAACAAAAAATTGTTACAAATTAGTATAATATATAATTATTTTTTACTTACCGCGATACCTAATTCTCTAGATATACTTTTAATACTGTGGTTGTCTTCCCAATACACTATTATTTTGGCTTTAACAAAATCAGTTAAAAAATGAGACATGATGACTAGTCCAAACTTTCAAAATCACAAGATCCGCAGTAACTTATGTGATATTGTGACACGAACTGAACGTATTCTTGTTCTGTGGTTATAATTCTGATATCCTACCTTCAATTTATTTGTAAATGCATTGCGTGCGGTTGACGATGAAGTTAGAGCGCTGCGTCATAGAAGTAGAACATATGATATTAATTTTCGCCATGATATACAGATCGTTGGTTAGTGCAATGGGACGAGCGCTTGCTTCATAAATCGAAGGGCCATGGTTCGAACCCCGCTCTGTAAAGCAATTGTTTTTGTTTCTTCCTGGTTATTATTGATGTAGCCGGTTTCCTTCAATTTGAAATAGAAATACAAAATCTGCGGCTGCACACATCCAGAAACAAGTTTAGGTGCCAAGAATCGTGGTAGGTGGCGCTTCTCAGCAGTTTGAATGGAATTACGTTTTAAAAGTTGGGGGGTCAGATGTCTCTGTTGCAGACTGTACCTTCCCGTACCTTACTCTTCATATCGGACTTAAAACTAGCGACCATCTTCTGCATTTTGGGTGTCGGTCGGAAGGCTCGGCGTGCCATGAATTCAAATACTTCCGTGGGATCGGATGATGCAATCTCCTCCGCATCAGTCATTGCATCCGCGTCTTGTATCATCTGCCCCACATCGATACGGTTCCCATCCTCTGTGAACATTTTCTCCAGAGGATTTGCAGAACGGAATACATATGCGATGAAAAGGGCGTTCTTAAAAAACGTGCCCACGTTTGCATCTGTATTTTTCCGGGCATTTATGGACCGCTCTGACCTGGAATAAGCGCACGCTACATGGAACATGAAGAACATACTCGGTACAGCTGAAGACGAGTATGGGGATTTTACTACCAGGCCCAGAGTAGCGTGGTAGGGGAAGTATGAGTATGGATCTACCGACTCAGCCCTGTCGGATTCCTCAAAAAGGGACATGAATTCTTTGGCTATGTCGGCATTAAAAATCCAATCGTCAATGTCTTCAACCTTCTTTCCGGTCACTTTCGCGAGGTGAGCGACTGACAACAAGCCTGCACAATCGCGGAACCTCGTTGTGACCGAACCGAAGCGGAGATGAGCCCAGGGGTGGTCCGGTAAGCGAAAGAAGAACATATCGTAGGCTGCCACTAGCCTTTCGTAGTCTCGATCGCTTAACCAACCGGTGGCATCCTTCAGCCTACTCAGGTTCTGTTTGAGGTGAGAATCAGGCTGTCGGATTTGTGCGCCTGCAGCCTTTGTCAAAACATCCGTATCCACATGGACATTCAGCCTCGAATAGCGGTGGATCAGAAGAAGACATAACAGTATGTATTCCGGCAGCGGATTGTGATCTTGAGCTGGAATGGTGAAATCCCCTAGGCCTGAGTCAGTAGCAACTATTGAGATTAAGTCGGAGATCCGAACTTTCCCTCCTCCCCCATGGATGGTTCGGCCGTGTGAGGTCCATGGTCCCACGAGATCGGCTTCGATGGTTCGTGCCATCCGAGATAGATAAAATTTGGCTAGTTCTCTGTTTAACTTTCTATTCACCATTGTTGATACAATAATCAGCTCTATCTCTTTGGTCGTCAGATCGCACTTTTTTATGTGCACGGAAGGCTTCTCCCCTTCATGCTCCTGAAACCAAGTAGATGGATATCGCAATGGGACCTTGGTATCTACGAAAACGGCATTAGCCTCCTTCTTTGTAACGACATGTTTACGCACCACTTGTCCTTCGGCCATCTTTTGGGATTTTCTTTGAATTTGGTAAAAAATATGAGGTAAATTTAAGGCGGATAATTTAATTATGAATTACTATTCTTGTTGTAAAACCCGTAACTATTCCCAGACTCGAATTATGCGGTGCTTTACTGGGGACAAGGCTTTGCACAAAAGTTACGCAATCTTTAACATAGTCATTTGATAATAATTTTTATTATTGGACAGACTTAATGATAGTCCTAGGTTGGCTAAATACTTCACCAAGTCGCCTAAAGAATTTTGTACGCAACAGGATAGGCGAAATTAAAAATTTTACTTCAGCAAATAAGTGGAGTTACGTACCATCAAAATTAAATCCTGCGGACCTGGTTTCTCGTGGAGCAAAAGCTGATAATTTAACAGAGTCAGCGCTGTGGTGGTCAGGCCCAATCTTTCTTCATCTGACAAACATTGAATTTCCAAAAACACCAGTTGCGCACACAAACACATCACTTTCAGAAATAACATTACATTTTACACAAACAGACGAAGCAGACAAAAACATAATATCAGAATTAATACAGAAAAAATCAAACTATACAAAACTAATCAGATCAGTAGCTTACATACACAGATTCATAAAAAAATGCAGAAACCCTTCTATTAAAACTTAAGGTATTCTGTTTCCTACAGAGCTTAAAGCTGCAGAGATGGTTGTTTTACGCACAACACAACAGCACATGTTTTCAGAAGAATTAGATTTGCTTATTCAGGACAGACCTTGCCTGAAAATAATAGGTTAAATTCATTATCACCATTCATCGACACGGAAGGATTAATATGTGTTGGTGGACGTCTTAGTAACTCACACTATTAATTTGATAACAAACATCCCATTTTTTTATGTGCCAAACATCACATTACACAGATATTATTCAGTAAATATCATAAGGACTTATTTCATGCTGGGCCTACCATGCTACTATCACACGTCAGGTTGACGTACTGGCCATTGGGGCCACTGGGCCCGTGCAGATTGTTGACAGAAAAGGTAGAGGCAGTAGGCTTACAAAATCGTATATTTGCATTTTTGTATGTTTTGCAGTCAAAGCATAACACCTGGAACTCGTCACGGATTTTACCAGGGAAGCGTTTCTGGCCGCTCTTTACCACTTTATGAGTCGGCGTGGTAAACCACAGACTATCTCCTCAGATAATGGAACGACCTTCGTTGGAGCCAATAATGATCTTATCGATTTCTTCACAAAGTATTCAGGTGACATTCAATCAGAAATTACAAATCAAGGTATCAACTTTAAATTTATCCCTCCATATTCCCCACACTTTGGCGGCTTATGGGATTCAGCTGTAAAATCAGTCAGGCATCATCTTCGTCGCATTCTTTCATTAACTCATCTTACATATGAAGAGATGTCAACATTATTAATTCAGATAGAAGCAATACTCAACTCCAGTCCTATGATACCTCTATCATCAGACCCTACAGACCTCCCATGCCTCACACCTGCCCACTTCCTTATTGGACCAACGCTCTTAACAGTTCCTCAACCGCCACTTGCTGAAGCAAACATCAATCGCCTGCAGCGCTACGAGAGAATAGAAAAGTTGAAACAACACTTTTGGCAGCGTTTCTCTCACGACTACATAACTACTCTTCAACAAAAAGTCAAGTGGCAGTCTTCGAGCGGCGACCTGAAGCTGGGTACAATGGTGCTAGTCAAGGACAAGTCTCAGCCGCTACTGCTATGGCTGATGGGCAGAATTCTGAAACTATATCCAGGACCAGACAACGTCAACAGAGCTGCAGACATTCAGACCAGGAAGGGCGTCATTCAGAGATCATACACCAAAATATGCCCTCTTCCTGCTCCTTCTACTTGTTGAAGCCTTCAAGACTTCAACCCCCCGGAGCATGTTCCGGCTTCCCTCCACTCTGAGGGGTGCGAGGCGCGGGGCGTCGGGCCGCCGCGCCGGACGCCATTACAGACGAGCACTCACTCTTTAACCACTGTACGTGATCTTTTCGCGCATCTCGTTTAATTAAATAAATACAGTCATCAAGCTATCGAAGAGTTTAACTAATATGGAGTGTACCAAATGTGACGAATTTACTTTGTCACGAATGTACACAGACCCCTCGTAGCTAGTTACCTAGGTAATAAGGTATTTACGTTAAGATAAAGTCACCTTTGATCGCGTCACGTCGGATGCCTTGGAGCGGCGCGATCAAAGGTGACTAGAAAAATGTGTGTACCTTCTTTAGCAGTAATATCATCTTTCACCTAAAATAAAACTAAAATATTATGGGAGTCGTGTTTTATTGCTCATTCATTTATTTTTCTGTTGGAAAGTCGTCAAGTACTAAAATTATCACATTCAGATGGATGGATCAATCAATTCTATTAATACAGGATGAAACAAAATTGATAATTTTTAGGAGTTGTTAGGAGCATCATGATGAACAGCTTTTCACCATGAAACCCACTCGATCAGAGCAAATTCATTTACTATATCTCCGTACTAATAATCGATAGGCCGCTCGGTCAAAAATTTATGGAGGCGTTAAAAATTAAGTTGTACTTATCAAATCGGTTTCATAGTAAAAGTTGCTCAGAATTATGTCACTAATAACCTGCTAAAATATGACTACACTATTCAGATACACCCTGTAGAAAAATAAGTTAAGAAAATAACTTCTTTTCTAATTAAGAACTATTTTGAGTATACAAACTTCTATTAATTAGAAAACTACTTCTATTCTTTGATAATAAGTTACCAAATCACAGCTTTGCTTACTCCAGTAAGTCTCATAAGATTCATCATAGAAACTCAAGTCAGGTGAGTTAAAATTATATTGAAAGTAGGTACCTATGCATTCACAAATTCTTGGGTCTTGTTATTGTGCCGTACGGTCTGATTGTGTTTGACATGATTGCAATCAACTCGCGTGCGGTCTATAGGTTATAATTATCTAATTAAGAAATATTTTAAGTACAAACTTCTATTGTTAAGAAAATAACTTCTATTCTATGATAATTGGTACAAAAATCACAGCTTTGCTTAGTTCAAATAAATCAGTCTCGATTCGTGATAGTAACTCGGGTTATACGGTCGGTTATATACATTGTCCAATTCTTTGTTTAACTTTTGATGTTTTCTTATTGCGTACTTAATAAGCAATATTTTTCATTGCACTTGTCAAAATATGGGAGTTGAGCTGTCAAAAGTTAAGTCGTTCGCCGGGCAGAGTATAATTAAAAGTAACCCTGTTGAAAATTGTTGTTATAAGATAGGTCTTCTGGAGTAATGTCTTGATTAATTTCTTGATGTGTAGCTATATTTTGTGCAGTATTTTCTTCGCTGATGCTGATGATGTACGGTTGATGGGTTAATGCTTCAGAACTCAATGAATATACCGGTGAATATACATAATTATGTGGAGTGCTGGTGATGTTCGGTTGATGGGTTGATCCTTCAGATTTCTTGTAATATGTGAAGATGCATTATTCTGTGGAGTATGGATGATGTTCGGTTTATGGCTTGATTCTTCAGATATTATGGAATATGCTCGTGGAGAAACAATTTCCTTTGGAGTTTGGAGAGAAACAATTTCCTTTGGAGTGTTGATAATGTTCGATTGAGGGGTTGAAGCTTCACATATCATGGAATTTGCTGGTGAAGATATATTATGCTGGGGCCGCTGATGATGTACGGTTGATGTTTTGATGCTTCAGATATCATGAAATATGCTGGTGAAGATACGTTATTCTGTCGAGTGGTGTTGATGTACGGTTGATTTGTTGATGCTATCATGGAATATACAGATATCATGGAAGATATATCATACTGTCTGGTATATTCACCTGGTATATGCGCCTGTCTCGCTTGCACGCCCACCCGCACCGGGTAACAACGCGAGGCGATCGGTTGTTGGTCGCGGTACCAATCAAGTATGTGCAGCAGGCGCAGTCAAACAGCTGACACCGACACCAACGGAAGTAAAGACTCCCCCACCGGCACCAGTATCTTTCAAAAAGACTAACGCTGAGGATGTTGAAAAGGAATAGACCGAAGTCGCCAGAAAGACACGAAAACCCCAGTCGTTGCGCTGTACAGCAGGACCCACAACTACCACTCTTCGTGCGGTGGAGCGACAGCGTTTCTTCCATCTATGTAATATGAGGTCAGGACTGGAGCTCGCTGTGCTTTCATGGGCCAGACACTGACGCGCGTGATGTCGAGGTCGAGGCTGAGGCTGCGGAGACTTGACGGTGATGGCTGGGATGCTAGGTGACTTCAGAGCACGCGGTGTGCCGACAGAGGTCTGTGACACCGGAGCCGTCGTCCACGGCGCGGGGCCGGGGCAGGGGTTGACCCCGCCGACTGCACGTCGTCGTCAGCCTCGGGAATATTCATTACACATTACATCCCACAAAACCAAGTACATTTGGTTTGTCTGTGGGTAGGGAGTCGCACTTCTTTGTCTAGGTATATGTATTTAGGTACATGTAATTTACATAATCATAATCTTAACTAAAGTTAAAATTAAGTATAGATATTAACCAGGGTATTAACAGACACTGTGTTCAGCTAAAGGTAACAATTATACTAGACTTGGCCATCAACTGGTTAAAAAGTTTGCTTTTCGTTTTGTAACTTACTGTACTGCCCCATAAGCCAAAAAGCGGCAGCTCAAGTGAAGTGAGTTTCGAGAAAATCGACATTTTGTAAAAAATAATTTCAGGTCCATTAAATGACCAATATTTTAAATTATTTTTAGTTTTATATGCATAGTTTTATCCATATTTATTGTTGGAATGTTAAAATTCTAAAATGTTCTTTATTTTGGCTAATAATTAAGAGCCTTCTGCTTACAATGGTTAGTTGAAAAAAATTTGTTACTGCTATTTGTTCTAATATACACTTACATGTTTCCATACAAAAGAAAGATGAATTACTTTTTTTTAAAGTCAATATAAATATACAAAAAAAAACACATTTAATTTTATGTTTTGGAAACTTTATTGTGTACACAATTATATCATAACAAGGATTTTTTTTATTTCTATCCGTTGCTATAAAATATTCTCACTTCAAATTTGGCAGTTCTTGCCAAAATGAGAGTCTATAACCGGGTATAAGGTTTTGGACCGATTTTAAAATGTTCTCCTTTTTTCACATTAAATGCCCGTTGGTTTCGTTTTATTTTTTGATGGTGGTAGCACCTTAGTTTTTAATATCTTGTTGCTTATAATACTAACAGTCATGGGGTCATTTTCAAATCCAGTTTTGTAGGTGAGATCATGGCTGCCCTTATTGAGAACCACCTGCATCATGTCACTTTATGTATGGACGTGGTGTTATTCTTGACAATTTATAGTGTGTTGTGTAGTCCTGCCACTCATAAAAATCTTCTACTGTCATTTTCTTTGGTGTTACATTCTTTCCTGTCGTACTGATGGCTTTGCCAAAGTCATCGAAGTCGTAAATCCTATTTTTCATTCTCTTCATTGCTAATTCAACCCTGTGGTGGAAGGAGTCAGCCGACATGAGAGTATGACCTGCTTCGAAATATTTTATTGTAATTTTATCTGCACTGATTTCGTTGGAGTTGACAATATAAATAATAGCCGAGAAAAACGTCCAGTTCTTGTTTTGAGCGGAGCAGTTATCAACCCACAGGATTATATTCTTGACATCTCTATGAAACTTTAAGAACTGGTAATAAGTACTTATGATTTCGTCTTTAGAGCGTCCAGGTATGCCACTCATGCCAAAGTACTGGGAACACAATGCGGTCTCCACTGATTTTACCAGTACAACACCTTTACTAGATTTTACTAGTACAAACCTTTCATTGTAAACGACAATCCTTTAGGTGAAGATAGCCGTTTTGAACATGGCAGCATGATAACTTTTTGCAAGTCTGCTGAGTATACAACAGTATCAGCATCACATATTAAGTTAGAGTCCGAATGATATTGTTCTCTAGATTTGGTTGCACGTTTCATATGTTACCCATTTGGTACAGCTTACACAGTTTTCCATAACATTATTCTTATTATGTGCATCATCATGCTAATTAAATACTTCGCATTCCTCAGATTCTTCATGTCCTAATTTTACAAATGATATTTTGAACTCATGGAGAACATGTCGGTATTTATCGTAGGACACATGATGATCAGGATTTTTTTCAAAAAAATATCGTGCAGACTAATCACTGGGCAAATATAAGCGATTTGGAATATGCTCGCGTCTATAATCAGATACACTTGGGTTGAAACTTTGTATGTGTTGATTTATTGGTATATCATCAATTTTATTGTGAAGAGGATGTTGGCATCTTTTGTCTCCTGGCGGTTCTACTGAATTCTTCGCATTGACCAAAGCAGTCTGTAAAGGCTTGTCATTAGACGCTTTATATCCTAAAGTAAGGAAGAATGTTTTGCATACGTTGTGAGATGTACCATCGTCATCTTTTAGAAAATAGGCGTGGGATTGCTGTCTCCGGTAGTCATCTTTATTAGGTTCTTGGACAGTTCTTTGTTTTATAGGTTGGGTTGAAGTGTGACGAAGCATGAAGCTTTTTCTGTCTTTGTCATTTAAATTCCAATAACAATCATTAAGTTCTTGCGTCGTTCCTCAGAAAAATTCAGAGTACACACCTTTTTACAAGTGACCGTACAAGGCGATTTTACTGCATGTTTCTCCCTTTTTTTCTATTTTTTTCGCTTCTTTTCGTTCTGTAAGTGATGTATGTTTTTTTTTCTTTTTCTTATTGTTCTTGCCTTCGTATACTGTTCTTGAATATCCATATTTCCATCAATTTTTGTTTCAAGTTCTGCACGCATCTCTGTTTCTGGTTCGTTAGTATCATTTCTTCCTACATTTATATTTTCTTCGTTTGTAGAGTTGATTATTTCTTCATTTCTATTATAAATCACTCCTTCAAGTATTATGTTCATGATATCAGCATCACAGTCCCTGTCTTGATTATTTAGAAACATATATGGCAATGGAATTTCAATTTCTCCACGCGTCTTTGTTTCGGGTTCGTTTGAATCATTTCTACTTACATTTATATTTTCTTCGTTTGTAGTGTTGATTATTTCTTCATTTATATTGTGAATCACTCCTTCATGTATTATTTCAAAAATCTCTTCATTCAATTCTTCATTGGTGTTAATTATTTCTTTATTAGTGGTGTATGCTATTTCTTTGTTTGTAATGTTCACTGTAAAATCTAATCCCAAACCAGCATAACAGTCCCTGTCTTGATTATTCAGAAAAATATTTATCGATGGAATTGTAGAGAAATCATTGAATAGTTTATTTACATTAATTTTTCCTGTTGATACAGAGGTTAACATTACCTACCATTTCATAGAAATATTATCCAAGTTTTCCAAGTTCTTATCATCTAATTTTGTTTCAGACGCTTCCACTAATACTGCTACAGGTTGTCCCGGTAACAAAACTTCGATATCTTCCAAGTTCTGATCATCTACATTTGTTTCAGACGCTTCCACTAATACGGCTACAGGTTGTTCCGGTAACAAAGTTTCGTTATCTTCCAAGTTCTGATCTTCATTTGTTTCAGACGCTTTCACTAATATTGCTACAGATTGCCCGTAACATAATTCCATTATTTTGGACCAATGGTGATACGGTCTCATATCCAGAGAGAAGTGGCAAATTATCATCTGAATCGTCGCTGCTAGGGAAGAACTCAGGATGAACAATTTTGATATCTCTTTTAAACTTCTTTGAACGTTTATTTTTTTTTCTCAGCATGATATTCTTTCGAGCTAACGTCATCATAATTTTTGTGTTTCTGTGCGACATGGCTGTTCTGTAATAAGACGAAAATGTTGCTTTTTAAAATACATTTTTACTTTACTTATCAGATACTTTCTTAGAACATAATTACGTCTTTCGTAACAATGGAGATTTTACCCGCTGTGCTCAGCTCAATGGTAATATAATATGTACATCACCTGATATCTCCTTTTGCAGTGATGATCTTGCATTCGATTTTGACTGGAACGTTACTAAGGAATCTTTTGGCAGCGACCATCTTATTATTTCTATTAAAACGTTAGATAGCACACACAACTGCCAAGAAACGAAAAGAAACATCAAAAAGGCCAACTAGGCAGAGTATACACAACACATTAAGTCTGCTTGTGGAGAACTTCACCTTGAAGACAATGTACAGAGTAGCTACGATAAACTCATAGAAATCATTGAAGAAAGTACTAACAAATATATTCCTCATACTAAATTAAGTCTTAACCCTAACTAATTCAAGCCAAAACCTTGGTGGAATCCTGATTTATCGAAGGCAGTAGCAGAGAGAAGATTATCTCTTAAAAATTCAGGAAATCACGCACGGTTGAAAATGACTTAAGGTACAGAGAAAAAGTTGTTTATGCTCGAAAAGTAATAAAACTTGCCAAAAGATATTCCTGGCAACAAATTTGTGATTGCATAGACTGCAATATGCTAAGCCGTGAGATCTGGAGAAAACTCAGATGGCTTAAGGGTAACCGAAGTCCTAAAGAATACTTACCGGAAAGCGCCGCACTCTCCTTTGTAACAGAACTCACTCCTGATAGAGTGTACTTCCAACCCCTAGAGTTTAATTTTAATGATTCCAGTCCGCTCTCTTTCACACTTTCAGAACTTAATTTGATTCTTAAAAGAGCAGATATATCAACTGTTTTAGATAACGTTACTTATTCTATGATTAGCCATTTACCCGATAATGCGAAAGAATACATGTTACACATATTTAACTCCATCTATAAAAAAGGTGAGATACCAGGACAATGGCGTAGGATCAAATTGATTGCTTCTAAGTATCGTCCCATCTCACTTATTTACTGTATTTGTAAGACCTTTAACTTAATGATCACTCGTCGCCTTGAATACCGTTTCGAAATTTATTTAATGATAGCACTTTGGGTTTCCGTCGTGGACTTTCATGTCAGAACAATCTTAGTAGATTTATCATAGACTCCGAAACTGCTTTTATCAACAAAAAATACGTTTTATGCGCTTACGCAGACATAACTAACGCTTATAACAATGTGGCAATTGAACCTCTTATAACCTCTTTACTTGATTTTGATGTGGAGACGTTCCTATGTAGGTATATAAGAGAATTTTAAAAGAAAGATATTTGATAAACAGGCTTCGGGATGTGAGGGAAATAATAAGAATAAGTAGACAGGGTATAGCTCAGGGTGACCCAATGTCACCTATATTATTTAATATAGTCACAACAAATGTATGCAACACACTCATGAAGTCAGTTAAGGTCTCTCAATATGCCGATGACTTCGCTTTGTATTGTGTTAACCAAAATATTGATTTTTGTGTTAGTACTATCCAATCAAGTCTTAACAGTTTTATATCTATGTTAGAAGAAATTGGTTTAGAAATATCGCTCTCAATGACTAAACTTTGCATTTTTACTAGAAAATACAAAGTTCCTCTTGTAAATATAAGAATAAAAAACATTGAAATTGAGGTTATACATTGTACAAAGTTTTTAGGCGTTTGGGTGGATAGTCGCTTGAATTGGACTCGCCATGTTTTAGAAACTTCCGAAAAATGTATCGCATTCATTAACATCCTTAGCTAATTAAGCAGTTCAAAGTGGGGTCTTCATCCGATCCACCTAATAAGACAGTATTTAACACTGGGTCGATCTAGACTCGATTACGGATGCATTATTTATGGCAACGCCAACTCTAGACTTTTGCAAAGGTTAGACGTCATCCAAAAACAATGTCTTCGCCTTTGTGGAAGTTTCATTCGAGACACCCCAATTTTTGCCATGGAAAGTGAACTTTGTATCTTACCCTTAAATTTGAGAAGAATCTATTTAAGTAACAAATACTTCCTGAAACTCTCTTCCAGAGCATCCGACCCCTTGAGAAAACAGTTAGAAGTTTTAGATAACACATTAAATACAGGCGCTAGCTATTGGCGTAAAAACCAACTCCCTCTTTTGCTTGAAAGTTTCAACCTACTTGTGTCAAAATCTGAAATTTTACCCCAATTCTTGCTTTCTCACGACATTAAGACACTCCCTTGGGACAAAATCATATTGCATAGAGTGGACACTATTATTAAACCTAAAGCTCAACTACCCACTCATGACCTTAAACAACTTAGCAAAGATATGATAAACATGCAGTACTCAGACCATTATAAAATGCAGCTTTTGCATGCAGGAAAATCCGTCACTTGACAGATTTAAAAACAGCCAGATTAGTTTATTTTAGTTATTTTCATAGTATTATGTCCTACGGTATTCTGCTCTGGGGCAGTGCTGCTGACATAAATACTATTTTTGTGCTGCAAAAGCGGGCTGTTCGTGCGATTTATAAAATGAATAATAGAGATTCTCTTAGAAATAAGTTTAAAGAAGTAAATATATTGACAGTCCATAGTCAATATATTTACGAGAATATTATGTATGTCCATAAGAACATTGTTAACTTTCGAAGAAACTGTGATATACATAACTTTAATACTAGAAACAAGGACAAACTTGCAGTGCCCACTACTCGGCTCCATAAAATAAAAAACTCGTTCAAGGGTAATTGTGTAAGATTTTACAATAAACTCCCAAGCACTTTGACAGATCTATCAATTAATAAGTTCAAGAAATACATCAAGCAAAGGCTTATTTCTAAAGCTTACTACAGTATTAAAGAGTACATAGACGATAAAAATGCTTGGGACTGAATTGTTCTAATTGATTGTGAGCATCCTCACTGCCAGAGTTTCTTTTACTGGACACTTGGAGGCCTTTTACACCTCCAAAGATTAATTTAATTATACAACTCTTGACTGTGGGGACCATTTACATCTCCTATTATCATTGTATTATTGACTAAAGAGACTATACATCTCTGTTATTTATATTTTAATTATTTTATTATGACATTTGAGACTCTTTACATCTCTCAGAAACAATAATTAAGTACTTTTTTTTTCTGATAATATGATAATAATACCAAATGTTCTGTAAAAAATGAAATGAAATGACATGTGAAAGTGCCCTTGTGGCCTATTTACAGAATAAACGTTTTGAGTTTGAGTTTTGAGTTTGAGTTTGAAATATATACTGACGGATCCAAAACTAGACACGGCTCTAGTTGCGCATTTTATGATGAAGCTAAGAATTTTGGGGTGAAATTTCTTATTGAAGATCCATATATACCCATAATGGGGGTTGAACTAACAGCAATTAAAGAAACAGTACACTACATTGAGTCGACCACACGTAATAAAATGGTTATTTTTACGGGTTCTAAGAGCAGTCTACAACATTTAGTGGGAAGTGCTAAGGACAGTATCGTCGGTAGACACGAAGCTTACCTCATTATTAAATGTATCCATAGAATGATACGTAACGGGGTTGAAGTTAGTTTACAATGGATTCCTTCACACGTCGGCATCAAGGGTAACGAGATAGCAGACTCACTTGCATCCGAGGCTCTCCGGAACGGTATACCTCTCGACGCGGTACCTCACTACACTGATCATCTTCCAAAATTGAAAATCCACAACTACTTTAACACTTTTAACGCCAATTTTCGAAAAAGTGTTTATCTTTTAGTTTTTTAGTCTCGGTGAGGTCACTGGTGACCTACATAGCATTTAACGTGTTAAATCTAAATCCTATTTCAATGACTGCTCTCAAAACAAAGGCATCTGGTACAGAACCATTGTAGACGAACCACCTCGCGTACCTTGGTTTACCTCACGAAGCTTCAACAGGAGAGAATTAGTTCTTTGCTTCCGAACCCGAACTTACCACCACTTAACAAATTTAGTTTCATTATGAATAAAAGAGACGACCCTAATTTGTACCCGATGTGAGAGGGAGGAGGACCTCCTTCACTTAGTTCTCGAGTGTAAAATAAATGAACAACCAAGGCTGGACCTCCTCGAGGAAACTCAGTGCTTTGAGGGGGATCTTCTCTTCCTTTTCCATAGAATTCTAAGCTCAGAGTTCACTGTCAGATGTCTCAGATGATCTCAGATGGGAACACTACAAAATTCTTCTGTAACTAACTAATTTTAGATTTATTTAATGTTAAAATATTTTGTTAAAGTAACACTGTAAGCACTGTAACTTTGTTAATTATTTTACGCTGACTTAATCATAAGATGTATGACTTATAAAATAAATAAGATTAAAAAAAATACATTTTTACTAAATGATTTAATTTTTCATTCGCATTCATATGAAAAATATACAGTTGTTAAAATTATTTATAATGAATGTAAAAAAATATGAAAACAGAGCCAACCCCAAAGTCCCATTACTTCGTATCTATATATCATATAAATAAATAACGTAGACAAAAGTTGTTAAATTTATTTACCTTCACACATTTACAATTTTGTTTACTTTTTAGTTTCTTTTATTTTAGAAGTTATGTTGGCTGAAACTGACAAGTGAGTGAAGTGTCTTTCGATTTATTTTTTCTCTCTGCTGTCGGAATGTCGGATGCGTTTCGTTTGCATTGAGCCTTTATTTTTTGTGTTGTGTTGTGTTGTGAGTTATCTCTTCCAGTCATCGCAGCGGTGCTGGTTAGAGTTTGAGATAACTTGTATTTATTTATTTATCCTTTTTTTATTTCTATTACGCTTTATAATATTAATAATAATAATAAACCATCCCAATAGTCATCTCATCCACAGGAGTCATCCCATACACATTACACACTAGTCTCAAAACACTAAATATACCCAGATCCACACACATACTTCTTCAAAAAGCAACAATACTAAATACATGTAGAATTGTACGGAAATTCATGGGCAAGGACCGTGATCTTTAGTAGATAAGCACTTGGCGTAAGCCCGTGTATCAGAACCTCTTTATTACAAGAGTGAAATGAAAAATTCATAAAAATATAATAATAATAATAGTAATCTTTATTTCAGGTTAACAAAAACCCATAGCTATAAATACCTTACAACTAGAGATACATAATTTATTATAAAAACACACACAAAATATTATCTAACCTAGCTATTTTATACCTAGGGATTTTAATCTTCGTTCTCGCTTCCCTGTAGCGTCGGTAAACGATACCCTCCGGCCAGTAATCTTTGGCCAGGAACATCGTTTTGAGGTCAGCCGGCACCCGAAGTTTGAAGGACAGGATCTCCTTGCGTCTTTTTGACTCCAAAACCTCTATCTGTACCTTCGCCTCCTTGAGACCAGCCGGTGGATTCTTCTTCAGCTTTTCCAGGATGTGACGTTCAACGACCTCGCAGGTCATTTTCGTGTCGATCCTGGAAATGTATAGCTGAGCGGTGGGAGCGGCAGCTTTCAGGCTGCATTCACCGGCGGGGGCTGTGCCACGCTTATTGCGGCTGCGTCTGGAGCGGCGATTCCTGTTTTGGACCAGGATAAAGCCTTCCCCATCGACGGTCGCTTTCGGCGGGCTATGGGCGGGCTTGGCCGTCGGCGCGCGCGGCGCAGCCTGCAGCTTCTGTTGTTCGGCGGCGGGCGGTGCGGCAGCAGCAGCATATGATTCCTTCTGGGATATACCAGAAAAAACCGCATCCGGTGTTGGTCGACTCGGCTTCGTGACGTCACGACGCGAGGCGGTATTTGTCGGCGCGGGCTTAGCAACCTGCGTAACTAGGTAAGTTGCAGTAATGACATTTTTGCTGACCGGCGTAATGTCATCGCGCGCGTCGGCGATCTGCTGCGTCGGCAGCGAGGTATTTGCCTGACGCAATGCCAACAATTCACGTTTGAGGTCAGCACAGATGCCTTCCGAAGCCTCCAACTTGCCTCGGATTTCGGTGACGTCGGCCTGCAGCCGCACGATGTCCTTCAGCAGCCGTGTGACGTCGACGTGGTCGAATGTCACCGGCGGCAGCTTGTTGAGGTCCCGGGCCACGTAGGTCGGAACGTCGTTGGGTTCGGTCTTCTTGAACACCCGGAAGATGTCCTGGAGATCCTTTTTCCCGCTCGCACCCCTCCGCACGGTGGTGATGGCGATTTCATGCAGCACGGTCTTGGTGGCGGCGATCTCAGCCTCCTTGAAGCTGGTCGAGCAGATCTGCTCCAGGGAGAGCTCGTCCATCACGTCCAGCTTCTGTTGCACGAAGGCGAAGAGCTCGTTCACCACGATGGTGTCCGCGCGCTTGGCTGGTAAAGCCATGGCGGTATCGGTATACGAAAACTAGGTCGTCGCTGTGTTACAGGGCATCGTCGCGGACGCTGCTAGGAAACGCCCGCATGTACCGGTGTCGTAGTCGCAACTTTATTTATACATAATTTATTTATTCTTATAATACCTATTATTATAATATATACTATATATACTATAATATATATAGATGTTGTAGATGATTCATTATTTTCTTGTTCTGATGAATATGGTAGTGCGACTGACTTAACAACAGTCTCGGAAGAGGGTGAAATGGGGAAGCATGGGTCTCAACTTAAGTCTGTATTTTCAAATAGAAAAGGTGCACTTAAACTTGTGCATATAAATTCGCAAAGCATATCTCTGACTTCCTTGCAGCTTTTGGTGATGGCTCGCTGGATGGTATCCTGGTATCAGAATCCTGGCTTAAATCCTCGCTTCCTTCATCCCTCTTTGTTCTACGTGGTTACACTATGTATCGAAATGACGGCACTGGTGCAGGTGGTGCAGGGGTATGTATGTTCATCCGTGAAGACATCCCTTGTAGCATTGTATGCCATTCACCCCCCGAGTATTCTGCCTCCTTGAAGTACCTATTTCTAGAGCTTACTTTTCACAGCACCAAGACCCTTGTCGGGGCTGTGTACAGTCCAAATGATAAAATAAATTATTTTAATACGTTTGATAGTGTTGTACTATCAGACTTATGCCCCCGTTATCAGCATGTAATTGTAATGGATGATTTTAATACATGTTTATTAAAAGACGACTATAGGTCACGCTCTCTGGTCAACATAATAACTGCACTAAACTTAAAATTACTGTCTTTAAATCCCACGCATCACTCTCCCAATTCACGCCCTTCCCAAATTGATTCAATGATTGGCTCCGATGATACCTTAATTTCTACGCATGTTCAAATGACTGCTCTTTTTTCGTATCACCTCCTAATTTACTTATCATACAAAATTAAAGTGCCCAAGCGGCAAAAAAGGTAATTTTTCAAAGAAATTTTAAAGACGTGAACGTCAACAAACTATTGGAAGATTTCTTGGCTATGAATTGAACTGAGTTTTATGCAACGGATTCGGTTGATGACAAGGTAGAATCAAGAATATCTAAATAAAGTTCTGACCGTTCTCTATGACAAAAATACGCCTTTGAGACCAGTAAGGGTGAGGCATTTACCGGCACCTTGACTGACACCGAGCATGAAACGGGTCATGGCTAAACGTGACAGAGCTAAATTTAAATTAAAAAACAACCTAATGAAGATAATATTACTGCCTTTAAGAAACTACGGAACTTTTTTAATAAGCTTTGCAGAAAAGGAAAGCGAGGTTATATACACTCTCGCCTTAAAAATGTTACAACGGGTCAAATGTGGAGATTTTTATCATCGCTGGGCGTGGGTGGGTAAGAAGGACAAAGAGACGACTGCGGTCTTTCCGGATATTAACGGCTTGAATCGTCACTTTGCTACTCCTCCAGTTATCCTGAATTCATCGGTGAAATCAATAATGCTCTCTAATGTAAAGTTACCCTTTGCTATGCCTTTCTCGTTTCAGTGTGTGAATGAGGCGGAAGTCAAAAAGATTATTAAATCCATATCCACTTAGGATGTGGGTAGCGATAACATGAGTCTGGAGATGCTGCTTTCCGTTTTAGATGTGGTTGTACCGGTCATTACACACATTTTAAATATCTCTCTTTCGACTGGTATTTTCCCTGAAGCATGGAAACAGGCTAATGTTATATTCCATTTCCTATAACCTCAAATCCGTCCTCTTTCATACATTACCGTCCGATTTCTATGCTCCCCGTTCTTTCCAAAGTACTGGAAACAGTAGTACATAAACAGTTGTTAGAATATATCAACTCGAATTGTCTCCTTACCCCTTTTCAGTCTGGGTTCAGACCATTTCACAGTACCGCGAGTGCATTACTCAACCTGACCGTGGATATCCGTCTTGCGATGGATGCCAGGAAGGTAACTCTGATAATTTTGCTTGATTTTAGCAACGCGTTTATTTCGGTCGATTTTGATATCCTTCTTGGCATCCTTCACTCGATTGGTCGCTCGGCGGCTGTGAATTCTTATCTACGAGGTCGTCGTCAATGCATAAGAGTGTACCGCAAGGTGGGGTACTCTCTCCCTTGTTATTTTCTATTTTTATCAATAGACTTACTACAGTTACCTCATCCTCTCTTCACCTCTATGCTGTCGACCTTCAGCTGTAAAGACAATTCTCAATGGCCGAGATTTCGGATCCCATTTCGAATATGAACACAGATCTTACAGCTGTTGAAGTTTGGGCCAAATCATTTGGCTTGCTAGTCAATCTTTCAAAATCCCAGGCCATCATCGTAGGTAGTAGTCGCATGACCTCTAGACTAGGCTCGAACTTGCCGTCGGTTCTGTATGGTAATGTTTGAATTCCTTACACCGACAAAACCAAAAACCTGGGCCTTATCCTGGATAAGAATATGTCTTGAGTGGCACACATCAGCGATTTATGCGAATGCACTGAATGCAATATTTGGCTATCCTTTTGGCAATAAAATCTACCGGCCATACCTCTACGGCCGCCTCAAAATTGTAACCGACCATGGCCCGTTGAAATGGCTTTTTGATTGCAAGGACACCGGATCTAAATTAGTCAGGTGGAAACTCAAATTTGAGGAGTTTGAAATAGAGTAATGGCATAAAAAAATAGGGTAAAAAAAATGGCGAGGATTACATAAAATATTGAAGAGGCAAATGAGGATATGGGAATAAATTCAACTAAACGACTTAATAAATCTTGGTGATGATGATATAAGCCCTAACGGCAATGACTTTACTCCTTTGCCTGATGCTGAAACGACAGGAATTTCACCCCAAATCACAAACACTTCCAACAAGGACTATTATTCATTCGTAAAATCATTTTCCAGCAAAAATTAAACATATAACACACACATCAACGAATATAAAGAAAGTTTAAAACCATCCCTGTTCCCACATCAATAGATCTTGAAGAATCCAACATGTATATCGAAGAAATATTACCTGAAATAGGAAACATCAGATCTCCTAAACAGTGAAAGAGAATTAAAGTAATTTAAGAAAATTTAAAGCTAAGGAATAACTTATTACTTACTATTTACTAAAGTTTATCATTTCGATTCCTGCGCTTATCCAGAAATATTCCGATGTCTAAAGTCCGTGAAAAGTGATTTACCTGAAAATAATACAGCAACCCATATCAGACTTCCGAAATCCATTCGACAAACATGCTTTTACAAAAATCATGTATTTATTCCATAACAGCCAGATTACTGCCAATATTCATTACAACACCATAATTTAAGCCGTTCCTACGGAAATAACAAAGATTTTAAAAGAAAATCAGGTCAGTTAGGTTCCACCAGAATGAACAAAAGAATTAAAACACGTTACTATTGGAATAATATGCCATCACATCTTGAACTCAATGTAAAAAAACTGCAATTCGTGTCAATCTAACAAAGCCCTTCGTAAAATAAACAAGTCCCCTATTCAAATAACAACGACCTCAACTCGTCCATTTGACCGTATCAGTCTGGACATAGTTGGACCATTGCAAGTAGCCGGACACCTTCAGGATGATTTGACTAAATATTCCATTGCTTACTCCATTTCAAATGCTACAGCAGAAGAATTAGACCTATGTCGATTGATCATTTCTTGCGACCCAGGTCGATCGTGACCCATTGGTTAGGCGATTGGATCAAAATGATTCGATCGTTTGATCGTTAACCTGCAGGTCAGTCACAAGAAATATGAGATCGTTCGATCAATCTCCTGCAGCATATATTATGTACTTGAGTGAGGGCCGAGGATCGATTCTCCGTATTTGTATTATAACAAAGTATGAATGAAGAAATAATTATAACGGCACACGTCCAACTTTTGCCGCAAAAGCTGCTAGTCACAGATCAGCAGTATCCAACAAGAGTGAAAGTTTAACCACAACAACTCCACAGACTCCTGCACCGATACCTACCAGTACAACCACTACGGCAACTACTAGCACTGCGGAGGCTCCTGTGACCCTAACTGTAGAAGAATGGACAGAAGTCACCAAAAATCTAGAAAGCCCCGGTATTTGCGCTGCACCGGAGGAGCCAACACCTGCACCCTCCTAGCCGTGGAGAAATTAAAGTTCTTCCACCTCTGGGAAGTGACGCTTTATGTGGAAAATATGTGCTCACCAGGAGAAAGCACCGTCGAAGAACTGCCCACGAAGGGCAAATACAAGTCATACAAAATAGGTGTACCCTTGGAGCTTTTCGACAGAGTTTTCTCGATCACAGTGTGGTCTTAAAATGCCCATGTCAAGGAGTGGCTGTCCTTTCGGGACTACATCGAGGTGTACAAAACTGGCACAAAGAAGCCCGTTTCATCCATGCCCCAATAAGTGTCTGGACATCATTTACCAGAACGTCCGTGGAGTTAAGACATGACTGGAGTACTGGCGCCGAAACATCTTGACGCTGGAACAACACCTCGTTGCTGCTAAGGAGACGTTCCTGGACTCGTCGGTTGGAGATGCCGAGGTGACGGCGGGAGGCTGGAGTGTGCTGCGCCGAGACCGCGCCACTCCGTGCGGAGGCGTGCTGCTCGCCGCCCGCACTGGCGTCACAATGAGACGGCGCCGCGACTTCGAAACAGAAAATGGCGAAGATCTCTGGGCTAAAATTGACGTTGATAGTGCACTGCTCAGAGTATGTGTGGTATACATTGATCCCAGCATGAAAAAAAATAAGAAGAGAATCACTCAAGCGGAAAAAGATGCTGAATATATGACCTGGTTCCTTAAGACTGAGGAAAATGTGGCCAAGGTTACCGGTACCTTAATAATTATGGGAGACATTAATATGAACAGTGCATCTGTAGATATCACGAACTATTATTGTTTTTTTCTAAATTTCTGTGGTTTGTACGAGACGAATGAGGTGAAGAATGATCAAGGCGGTGTAGTATGGTGGTACGTGCAATAGGCTAGATGTTAGAGTTAACTACAACGTAATGTACGTAGTGGGGTGAGGCCGTGGATTTTGCCACTTTGTAACGTATAGTAAAGCAGAATATTCTACGTTACAGTAACAAAGTCAAAGTCAAAGTACTTTAATACTGTAGATATTTACATATACTTAGCAAACGCCATTTTTTTTTTGCCTTTTCTCTACATTGGACCACTGTGGGAGAAGAAGGGTGTAGAAACTCCCACAGATAGATTTTTAGATCTCTTTTAAAAAATAGGTTGTGCTTAACTAATACAAATATGAAAAATTTAATTGTTATGATTAATAAGCAGGAATAAATAATTACAAAATTATTAACAGCAAGGTCTGTGTTGAGCCAGATTAACCCCATACAGTCCTGTCATTTAAGTAATCTTGAACATTGTAATATCCCTTTTTCGATAAAGTCGCTTTAATATGCTTTTTAATTTGCTCAAATGGCAATTTCAAAATCTCCAGAGGTATCCTATTATAGTAGAGAATGCACTGACCCTTGAAAGAATTGCTAACCTTTGCGAGTCTAAAACGGGGCGCACATAGTCTGTGATTATTTCTTAGGTTAACATTACAGCTATCGCTAAGTTTGGAAAATGTTGAAAGGTTCTTGCGTACATACATTATATTTTCGAAAATAAATTGACTAGCTACTGTTAGTATGTCAATTTCTTTAAAAAGCTCTCTTAAGGAGTCTGTTCGTTTTAAATTATAAATTGCTCGAATAGCTCTTTTCTGTAAAATAAAAATAGTTTGAATATCCGCTGCTTTCCCCCACAACAAGATACCACATCAGATAAAACATCAGACAAAGCACGGATGTGGCTACATCTAGGCTAGTAACTAAAATATACTAGCCTAGATGTAGCCACATCCGTGCTTTGTCTGATGTTCCTGACAGCATAAGCCGCAGAACTTAATTTACCAGCCAATTTATCTATGTGGGGTCCCTACTGCAATATGCTATCAATGGTTATTCCAAGAAACTTCGTATCATTCACTAATTCTAACGTGCTGTTGTCTAACACTAAATGGTCACAACTTGCCTGACATTTGGAAGTGAGAATTTGATTCACCTGGTGTAACCAGCGTTTACCAATAAATTATTAACTGTGAACCAATTCAAGGTTAAAGACAATTAACATTATCAAATTCTCCTTTTTGTCTTTCAATTTTGAAGACCATTGAAGTATCATCAGCAAACAACACTGTCAGTTAATTTCTCCACCATGAAAGGCAGATCATTAATATATACCAGGAATAAGAAAGGGCCTAATATGGAACCTTGTGGAACGCCAATTTTAACACCCGATCCATCAGATTTTACGCCGTTAACTTCTGCCTTTTGAATTCTATTGCTTAGGTATGATCTTAGTAGATCCAACGCTTTATTTCTAACTCCGTAATGATTTAATTTAATTAATAGCGTATTATGATCAACACAATCAAACGCCTTCGACAGGTCGCAAAAAACTCCGATAGCATACTGTGCGGTCTCCTATGCAGAATAAATATGAGATATAAGGGTAATACCTGCATCCGTAGTCGATTTACCCCTAGTGAAACCATATTGTTTACCGTGGAGTTGTTTTGTCCGGTTGAAGTGTGAGTGCATTTGATTGAGTATAATCTTTTCAAATATTTTACTTAGTGTTGGAAGAACAGATATTGGTCTGAAATTTGAAGGATCGCCCTTATCTCCCGACTTGAACAGAGGTATCAGTTTACTGTGTTTCATGAGGTCTGGAAAAGCCCCATCGTCAACACATTTATTGAATATATAAGCTAGAGAGACGTATATGAAAAAGTTAGATATAAATTTGCCAGTACCGGATTTTGATGAACTGAACCCAAACAAAATCTACTCAGACTTCTTCAGCATTATTCAGACAGAATTCAATAAAGTTTTCAAATTAAAGAAAGTCAGTGACTACAACGGTAAATCTAAATTTAATGACTGGGCAAAGTTTGGAATTCGTAAAATTAGAGTTATCTTATATGACCTTTATGAACAAAAAACCTATAACTTTGATCGAAAATTTCATGACTACGTTAAAAAATATTCCAAAACTTTCAAGTTGGTTTGTAGAACTGCAAAAACTTTACACATTAATAGAAAAATTCAAAATTCAAATAATAGAATGAAAACAGTTTGGCAAATAATAAACCGCGAAACTGGCAAAGTTATACCAAGGGACAATGATTTCTGCCTAAAGATATGTGACGATGTTGTTAAGTCCAGCGCTGATGTTGCTCGAGCTTTTGAAATATTCTTCACCAATGTACCCTTACTCACAACAGACCGTCTAAATTCATCTCCATATGAAGCAGAGACTTTATTAAAAAATAACACTAGCGCCAGTAATGTATATTTAAAATTTCATCATGTATATCCCCAGGACATTGTCAAAACGTTTAAATTACTTAACTTAAAAAATACGGAAGACCTGTGGGGTATATCAGTCAAAGTCAATGGTTCAGTAATTCTAGTTATAGCCCCACACTTAGCTTACACATAGTCAGGTCATAAGTTCTGTCACATGTGCAATATGAAATAATTTAGACATGTTTATTATTTATCTAAACAATTATATAGCAAAATGAACTTAATAAAACATAGATTCTTATGGTAATAAAGTTTATTCAAAATGACCCCCGCGATTTTGAATACAGGCCTTTATTCTGCGCGGCCAGTCGTCTATCGCAGCACGAACGAGGTCCATGTCAATATCGGCGGCTGCCTTAATCAAGGATGCCTTGAGTGACTCCAAATCAGGATGAGGCTTTGAGCAGGCCTTTTCCTCCAAGTGTTGCCATATCTTGTAATCTAACGGACTCAAATCTGGACTGGAGGAGGGCCAGTCTTCGTGCCGGATGAAGTCGATTTCACGCGCTGCCAGCCAGTCTTGTGTGCTTTTCGCTCTTTGAGCTGGCGCAGAATCTTGTTGGAATACCCAGTGCCTGTAATTAAACATGGTATGAGAAACAGGTTCCACAAGGTTCTTGAGGACTGTATTTTGATACACAATTGCATTCGTTTTTACGCCTTTCTCACAAAAATGTACCTCAGTTAAGCCCCAATAAGAGACTCCCAACCAAACCATGAGCGAGGATGGAAAACTTCGTTGGACACGCGGAATACGGTTGCTCGCTTCATCACTGCTGTGTGCGTACACCTTATCATTTTGTTTGTTGTAGCTCTCTTCCACGGTGAAAATTTTTTAATCCGAAAAAAGAATTTCCCGATGCTTTTTTCCCGCGTACTGCTTCAACAAAGCGCGGCATCTCTTCAGCCTCAGGTCCATTAAACGAGCGTCCAAACGATGTCCTGTTTTTCTTCGATATGCCCTAAGCCCTAAGTCTTCATTTAACACCCTTTTCACCGTGGTCCTGCTTAACCCCATCTGAAGGGCCAACAGTTTCTGCTTACGTATGGGATTTCTTTGAATTCGCGCCTTCACAGCTTTTATCACTGCTGGAGTCCTAACAGAGCGAGGGCGACCACTTCTTGACCTGTCATCTATTAGCTTATATATTCAATAAATGTGTTGACGATGGGGCTTTCCCAGACCTCATGAAACACAGTAAACTGATACCTCTGTTCAAGTCGGGAGATAAGGGTGATCCTTCAAATTTCAGACCAATATCTGTTCTTCCAACACTAAGTAAAATATTTGAAAAGATTATACTCAATCAAATGCTCTCACACTTCAACCGTACAAAACAACTCCTCGCCAAACAATACGGTTTCACTAGGGGTAAATCGACTACGGATGCAGATATTACCATTATCTCATATTTATTCTGCATGGGAGGCCGCACAGGATGCTATCGGAGTTTTTTGCGACCTGTCGAAGGCGTTTGATTGTGTTGATCATAATACGCTATTAATTAAATTAAATCATTACGGAGTTAGAAATAAAGCGTTGGATCTACTAAGATCATACCTAAGCAATAGAATTCAAAAGGCAGAAGTTAACGGCGTAAAATCTGATGGATCGGGTGTTAAAATTGGCGTTCCACAAGGTTCCATATTAGGCCCTTTCTTATTCCTGGTATATATTAATGATCTGCCTTTCATGGTGGAGAAATTAACTGACATAGTGTTGTTTGCTGATGATACTTCACTGGTCTTCAAAATTGAAAGACAAAAAGGAGAATTTGATGATGTTAATGGTGTATTGTCTTTAACCTTGAATTGGTTCACAGTTAATAATTTATTGTTAAACGCTGGTAAAACCAAGTGTATCAAATTCTCACTTCCAAATGTCAGGCAAGTTGAGACCAGTTTAGTGTTAGACAACAGCACGTTAGAATTAGTAAATGATACGAAGTTTCTTGGAATAACCATTGATAGCAAATTGCAGTGGGGACCCCACATAGATAAATTGGCTGGTAAATTAAGTTCTGCGGCTTACGCTGTTAGGAACATCAGACAAAGCACGGATGTGGCTACATCTAGGCTAGTATTTTTTAGTTACTTTCATAGTGTGATGTCCTATGGTATCTTGTTGTGGGGGAAAGCAGCGGATATTCAAACTATTTTTATTTTACAGAAAAGAGCTATTCGAGCAATTTATAATTTAAAACGAACAGACTCCTTAAGAGAGCTTTTTAAAGAAATTGACATACTAACAGTAGCTAGTCAATTTATTTTCGAAAATATAATGTATGTACGCAAGAACCTTTCAACATTTTCCAAACTTAGCGATAGCTGTAATGTTTACCTAAGAAATAATCACAGACTATGTGCGCCCCGTTTTAGACTCGCGAAGGTTAGCAATTCTTTCAAGGGTCAGTGCATTCTCTACTACAATAAGATACCTCTGGAGATTTTGAAATTGCCATTTGAGCAATTTAAAAAGCATGTTAAAGCGACTTTGTCGAAAAAGGGATATTACAATGTTCAAGATTACTTAAATGACAGGACTGTATGGGGTTAATCTGGCTCAACACAGACCTTGCTGTTAATAATTTTGTAATTATTTATTCCAGCTTATTAAATAAAAATAAATCATAATTGTATTAGTTAAGCACAGTGGTCCAATGTAGAGAAGAGGCGAAAAATGACGTTTGCTAAGTATATGTAAATATCTACAGTAATAAAGTACTTTTGAGTTTGAGTTTGAGTTTAATGTATCCTGTGTCAGAGTAAAGTTATCAATAAAATTATTCATGTCGAAATATAAAATAGCATCGCTGTGATGACATGTTAAATTAAATAAATGAATATTCGTTCTATGCCCAGATTTGTTCTGTAGTTCTGTCAAATTACAGGCATATGGAAAATTGCATAGTATAAATTTGCATTTCATCCTACTATGTAAGTCTAGAAGTGTTTCAACACTTTTATTCAAATCATTCCGACTAATGTTTGAATGATTTCCTACCATAATTACAATAGTGCTGTACTCATCATAGATACCGCGACTAATTATCTTCACTAGATCTGCAAATGAACTATTTGGACAGCAAATTACATTTGCTGTCCAAATAGTTCATTTGTACTTTACGTTACTTTTTGGTTAAGCCGGTTATGTAATAGAGGCCCAAATCCTGCACCTACTTTGTCGGAGAACAACAGAGTTTTTCTCTGAGCACATATTTTGGTACCTGGTGGTACACGAGTGGACGTGAGTGGCGGGACACACGTGTTGGAGTGCGGTTTGATGCACGTGGCGGCGGTTGGCGCGGCAGCGAGCGTCGCAACGTGCGCAACGGCGAACGGCGCGGCCCTCGGGGCAGCTTGCGGCATGACACACGCCTCAGCAGGGACAGCGAGCGGCGCGGTGCTCGCGCTGTTGAGCTGCGAGGTGCCTCCTCGTCGACGACGGCGACGCTGTTTTTTGGTTGGGGCAGCGGTGGACGCTGCAACACTCTCGTTGAGGGGGTCGAGACCAAAGTTAGTGATGTGGGCTCGTCCTCCTTGCTGGTCTCATTCTCCTCATTCTCAATTAGAATGCCCACCAATTCCGCATTCTGGCGTTGTAGCTGAACTAACTCATACGTCGCGGCTCTGAGTTTTGCTTTGTTAAGCTTATGTCATACTGATAAAAAATAACTAGTGGGTACGGGATATTAAATTTTTATTTTAAATGGTAAAAAATTCTTTTTTAAATTCTAGTAACAAGAAACGAGAATCACTTAGTGTATTCTACAAAAAACTAGTGGGTACTGTGATAATAATTTTTTATTTCAATTGTTAACAAATTCTTTTTTAAATTCTAGGAACAAGAAACGAGAATCACTTAGTTTATTCTACAAAAAACTCGGTGATAATATTTTTTTATTTTAAATGGTAACAAATTCTTTTTTAAATTCTAGGAACACAAAACGAGAATCACTTAGTTTATTCTACAAAAAACTCGGTGATAATAAATTTTAATTTTAAATGGTAACCAATTCTTTTTTAAATTCTAGGAACAAGAAACGAGATCAATAATTTTTAAACACGCCTTAATATATTATTATGTATAATATGATTCTGAAAGACTTTCTGACTTTTTTTTGATTTTTTTCGAAAATGAGAATCATTAAGAAAGTTATTCAGTCATTTTATACGAGAGAGACAAAATAACAAAAAAATATCAGAAACAAATAAAATCAATTTTCTAACCTAAAAATGCAGTGCAACTGTCGGGTAGACAATTATTTAAAATACGTGGGGCGCACTGTAAGTTTCCGGAATGAATATGAAAAAATACTATTGTCAATTGTCAATTGTAAGACGGGCTGGTTTCCGCAACTCGACGACGAAAGCACCTATTTTGCGTGTGGGTGGGAATGCGACATCATTCGAGCCAACCCAACTCCTCCAGGAACGCCAGTAGGCCCTTTACGTTACCGACTATCCCTGGAAGGTCCCTCGATTGACCGAGGTGTTTAGCCCTGTAGTCCGCTACTCCTGTGCACTCCATGAGGACGTGAGCAGCCGTTTCTTCTGCCTCCAAGCAGGCTCTGCAAAGGGGGCTGTCGGTAACACCTAGGACATATAGATGTTTATTAAAGAAACCATGGCCAGTAAGTGCTGCAGTTACCAGTCGCATGCGCGGCCTACTAAGTCGAAGCAAGGTCTTAGCCAGCCTAGCGCTAGGGGACGGCAAGGCCAGCTTAGCCTGCCTGCACTCCTCATGGTTTGTCCAAAGAGTGGCATGATCATTCCTGGTCGACTCTCTCAGAAATGAGCGTACCATCTTGAAGGGAAGAGGGATGATAGGTTCGGGACCATACGCTGTCAAGCTAGATCCTTTACGCGCCAACTCATCCGCTGCATCGTTACCTCTTGATCCGCTGTGTCCTTTTATCCATTGAAGGATTACGCGGTTGTGTTGACATACCTCCATTAGTCGTTTGTGACACTCGTAGATTAGCCCTGAGTTAATAGTGTTGCTATTTAGGGCTTGTAGGACGGCCATGCTATCCGAGAGGATTCGAATGGAGGAATCTCTTACCTTTCTCGATGCTATGGCATTAGCGGCCGAGATGATGCCCATGCATTCAGCTTGAAAGACAGTATTATGGGCACCCAGTGGAATGGCTATCTTGATGTTTAGGTCCTCCGAGAAGGTGCCTGAACCAGTGCCTGCTTCAGTTTTTGAACCATCGGTAAAAATTCTGAGCTCTTTAACGTCGAGCCCCTCAACCCGATGGTCTTCATGTAACTGTATATTGTATTTTTTGTCAAAAACAAATTGTTTAGGGATTCTGTCACTGCAAGCCATAGAGATGGGAATTTTTTTGTAAACTTCCCCTAGGATGGCGGTGTGTGAGGTCCTGTTTTTCCTCCAAAGTCCTAAGGTGTTGAGTCTCACCGCAGATGACGCGGCCTCCTGCTTAATATACAGCTGGAGTGGCGGAAGACACAGCATGGCCTCCATTGCTGCTGTTGGAGTAGTTCTCATACTACCTGTGATAGCCATGCAGGCCAGCCTTTTGAAGCTTTGGAGTTTGCTTACCATTGTGGTTAGTTTGGTCCTGGTCCACCACACCACAGCTCCGTAGCAGACAAGAGGACGGATCACCGTTACGTACAGCCAAAGAATGATGTTGGGAGAAAGTCCCCACTTTTTCCCCACCATTCTCCGACACTGCCAGAAAGCAATACTCGCCTTCTTTAGTTTGTTGTCGATGTGGCTACTCCAGTTGAGCTTGCTGTCCAAGGTTATGCCCAGGTACTTCACCTCAGTTGCTAGCTGGAGTTCCGTTCCAAAGAGCTTAGGTAGGGTATACCTACCAAGAGCCCTATTGTTAGTGAACATGACCATTACCGTTTTTGTTGGGTTAACCGCCAGGTCATATTCTAAACACCAGCGCTCCACGATGCGAAGAGCTGTTTGTTTAAGGTTGCATACTGTGCTGTGAAAAAATACTATTAAAGGTACAAAATTAATTTATTGTTTTTCAAAATAATCTCCCTTGGCGTCTATGCACTTTTTCATTCGATGAAACCAGTTTTGAAAACTTTTGTGCCACTACTCTGTGGTGACCTCTGAAACGTGTTTTTCATACTCCTCGACAGCCTCTTCTGGTGATGAAAATCGTTGACCGCGTAATTGGTTCTTAATTTTTGGGAACAGAAAAAAGTCACAAGGTGCCAGGTCGGGACTGTATGCAGGATGACTCATGAGTTCTACATTTTTCGCCTTCAAAAAGTCGTTTGTCTGTCTGGCCGTGTGAGAACTAGCATTGTCGTGGTGCAGGATGATACGGCGTTTACGGTTATTTTTACGGAGTTCGTCAATAACTTCCGGCAAACAAATGGTCGTGTACCAGTCACTATTCACTGTACGACGATTCTCTAAAGCAACAGTAGCCACGTGTCCAGTTTTATTAAAAAAAGAAGCAATCATCCGCTTAGATGCACTTTTCACGCGCGCCACTTTGGTTGGTTTCGGCTCATCTTGAAAGACCCATACGCTCGATTGCTGCTTTGTTTTGGGATCGTAGCAATAAATCCATGTTTCGTCACCTGTTACTATGTCCCACACCAAATTTGACGCACCTTCGTTGAATCTGGTAAGCATGGCACTGCACCAAGTGACGCGGTCCGTTTTTTGAGCCTCGGTCAAGTTGTGTGGGATCCACCGCGAGCACAGCTTTCTCACACCCAAATGTTTGTGTAGGATTAATTGTATTTGACTCATGCCTATTTCTAAGGATGCGCGAATTTCATGGTAGGTCACATGCCTGTCTGTTTCAATCATACGGCGCACAGCATCGATGTTTTTGTTGGTCACAGCGGTGGACGGCCGACCATCGCGAGATTCGTCACTGAGATTGATACGACCACGCTTGAATTCTGCAAACCAGCTATAAACAGTTGTCTTGCATGGTGCTTCATTGCCAAAAGCTGTTTCAAGCCGAGCGTAGCTCTGTTGAGCTGTCAAATTGCACTTAAAATCGTAGAAAATCATACTACGAAAATTTTCCCGAGTTAATAAATCCATGTTGATGCAGACACACAATTTTTTAAATGGCGCCACAAGGTAAAAACAAAAGGCAGTCAGATGAAACAAACTGCATTCTACAGCCAAAGAGTTCTATTTTAAAATGTTGCAATAAATTTTTAAATATTGTTTATGTAAGTGGCCAGTTCCGGAAACTTACAGTGCGCCCTATGTATACTTCCTCGAAGTCATCCGTTAAGTAATATAGTTTTGAATCTTGTGGAAAATTTGCTAAATTTACTTTTTTTACAATACAGTCAGTCGTAATTATATCAATATCTATCTTTCTTTGGACTGCAAACTTAACTGAGTTTGCCATATCTTTAACAGTTTTCAAAATTTTTACTTTATAATGTGCTTCACCGTCTTTTTCTTCTATGGCCATTATAAAACCAATATAATATTTCCAAATTTTTCTTTGGAAGTATCTGACAATAACACTATCATTTATATTATAAACAAATTCATTCTAGATATCTCCCCCAGTCTTAAGTTTATCAATTTCTTTGGTCTTGATTTTTTCAGTGTCAGTTTTTTCTTCCGTAGTCTCCGTTATCTCATCTTCTACAGTCTCAATTTTTTCGTCATCTGTAGTCTTAATTTTCTTTTCATTTACAATCTCAAGTTTGTTATCATCTTTGGTCTTGATTTTTTCAGTCTCATTTTTGTCATTTTCTTCCGTGTCAATTTTCCCATCTCCTTCATTCTTAGGCCTTTCGTCATCTGTAATCTTAATTCTCTCATCATTTACAATCTAAAGCATGTTATCGTCTTTGGTCTTAATTTTTTCGGTTTCATGTTTTCCGTTATGTGTAGTCTCAATTTCAGTATCAGGTTTTTTGTTATCTGTAGTCTTAATTTGCTCATCTTCTTCAGTCGCAATTTTTCCACCATCTGTAGTCTAAATTTTCTTATCATCCCAATTCTTATCTTTGTAATCCCCTTCAATCTCCATTTCCTCAGTCTCAATATTTTCGTTGCCTGTTGTCTCAGTTTGCTCATTTTCTTCAGTCACATTTTTTTCATCATCTAAAGTCAATTAATTTTCTCATAATCTTCATTCTCATCTTTGTCATCCCGTTCACACACCTTTTTTTAAAGACGTCGCAATTCGTTATATCTAGAAAGGCAGTATTTTCGAGGGTACCTTTAATTGGAGACAATACTGTGACCTTTTTTTAAACATCTTTTTTGTCATGTTCGATTTTTCTTTTGTTTTCGGAAACATCAGCATCGGGTTTTCTCAAGATGATCGTCGATAGAATAGTATTTTTTTTCTGTGAATCAATTTTCGATTTGAATAGCCCCGTTTCTTCATCGAGTTCTGCTTCAAGGCTGCTATTTTCACCACTAGAAATAAAACAAGAAGTATCATCACTGTCTGCGTATTCAACAACTCCACTTTCATCCGTATCATTACCAGATGACAAGCTGATTTTTCTTCGTTTTATTTTCTTCCTGTTTTTTAAGACTTTTGTCGAATTTCCTTCACTATTTCGACGTTTCTTTTTTTTTGCTTTAATTTTCCTTCTTGTCTATTTGCGTTGCGAAGTCATGCAATAAAGGTGAGTGACAATCGCATTTACCACTTTAACCCTGCCAAAAACAACTGAGATATCTAAATTTGAGTTTATAATTTTCGACAGCTATTAGTTGATGGATTTTCATTGTTCCGGGTAGGGCAGTTAACTTTGGAGTTATGGCTGTACCCAAGGTTTTGATGTTGTCAGCAGATACGAAGAAAATTTTTATACTTGTTTCAGAGGCAACTAAAGTATTAAATGCAGTCTCAACATCGGGTATGTCTATGCCTTGAGCTATTTTCATATCCATAATGCGCTTGATGGCTCCTCCGACCCCATCAGCGGCTCCTTTTCCATGGGCTGCTTCAAAATATGACCATGTTGCATGAATAAATCCGTAGTCATAAATTTCAATAAACAAGTAATTTTTTTTTTGTCTATATTGCTTGGTGGGGCTATCGGAAAAGAAATGTACAGTGTCTAATTTACTTGTTGTGGAATTTTTCAAAAATTTCAATACGGGGTCTAAATGGTCCCATATGGCTTAAGGATGGTGTTGGTTTGAGGGAGAAATTGAACAAAAGGTAATAGGTTTCTCGCCCTTCAGGTAAGCAACACCTGTATGTAAGGTAATCTGGGTTTTTTATGATGTGATTTGCTTGAATTTCGTTGTGATATTTACACGTGAAGTTTTCGGAGAAATCGATGTGTACAAATATCTCATTATCTTTTAAATTATCTATACAAGTCTTGTATTGTTTATTCTGATAGTAAAAGTTATAAATGTGCGTTTTGAACTTCTTTACTTCAGAATAAAATATATTTAGCAACTCCTGGTACCATCCTTTTTAATCTTGACCATATTTTTAACTTTTTTCTTTTCCTCTTTCTTTTCATAATCTTCCTCTTTTAAAACCCAGGCGAACCAACTTACGTTTGTCGATAAATCTTTATTATGAGCTTCCAATTTGTTATTTGAACACACTTCACAATCGTTGTACTATCGAACCATCTGAATCATGACCCACCATAAGCTTATTTTGCTAAACCCCTTAAATGCAAGTAGGTCGAAATTCGCTTGAAGGTTTATTTCCTTGGTAACGAACTTGTTATCATTTGATTAGACACTGACATTTTGATAGATCTTACAAGTTTGAAAGTTTCAAACGAATTATCAGGCAAGTGGGTCATGATTCAGTTGGTTCGATGGTACATGCATCGCTTTGATTTGTGGAGATGATGTTTGTCCTACCAATGTTCCCATATGTAGTGGTAGGTATGGTAATGAGTGAAGGCTTTATGCGAAATGAATAGTATTATTTAGATGACGGAAGAAGTTTACTGAAGCAGGAAAGTTATATACAATAGTAATTACAAAGCATAAGCAACAATAGCGACACAAATATCGGAAGCTATAAGCGCGCACAGACGTGGGTTCGTTAGCGAAGCGAGTAGCAGACTGATATGCGCAGGCGCTGCGCGCGTCTAGCTCGCTGGGCCGGTCGGCTGCAGGCCAACGCGGGGTGAGACAGGCGAGCGGGCGCAGATTAGCGGGTGTGTCCCAAGATGAAGCGTCGGAGCGTTTTGATGGTGGCGATATTATTTGATGTGACGCCACATATTCCCCCTGGCCAGACCGTTGCTACGGTCGATAAAAATCGGGAAATCTGACTCTTCGACCGCTCCGAGTCGTCTTTTCTGCGTTGGTCGCCGGAACAGGAAATGGTGTTGGGGGAATTTCGGGCTCTGGAGTTCTGGTCGCTGGAACTGTAGTGTATGGAATTGTGGGTTCTACGATTCTGGTTTCTCTCATCATGTACGCTGGTTTCAGCCTGTCAACAGAGACGTTATTTGGTTTGCCTCTGACGTCTCGTGAAGAACTTAGGCTGTCTTTTTATAACTTTATATGGGCCTTCGTATGGCTGTTCAAGTGAAGCTCGAACGTAGTCTCGGCGGAGAAAGACATGTGATGATGAGTGTAGATCTCGTGGAATGTAGAAAGGTGCAGATTGACTGGTATGCCACGAAGTTTCTCTCGGCGCGAGTTTGGCCATGTGGGAGCGAAGGCGGGTCGCGTACTCAGAGATGTCGGCCGTGCTGTAGTCGTCTTTAGGAGATATGAATTGGCCGGGGAGAGAGAGAGTTTGACCGTATACCAGCTCAGCAGAGGTAGACTGTAGATCTTCTTTCCAAGAATTTCGCATCCCCAGAAGGACGAGAGGTAAGGCTTCAGTCCAGGGCGTCGACGTGTGGCACATGATGGCGGCCTTCAGTTGGCGATGGAGACGCTCGACGATACCGTTCGCAGCAGGGTGATAGGCGGTTGTGCGGAAGTGGCGCGCACCAACCAGCTGGGTGAGAGCCTTGAACAGGTGACTCTCAAATTGCCGACCACGGTCTGTGGTCACTCGTGCGGGACAGCCAAAGCGGGCTATCCATCCAGACACCAGAGCTGCTGCGCAGGTCTCAGCAGTGATGTCCATCATGGGGTATGCCTCAGGCCACCGCGTGAAACGGTCGATGACGGTAAGGCAGTACCTGTAACCACAAGACAGAGTTAGGGGCCCTACTATGTCGAGGTGTATGTGAGAGAACCTCGAGGAAGGAGTAAGGAAAGGGGAGAGGGGGGTAATGGTGTGTCGAGTAACTTTACTTTTTTGGCATGGCAAACATTGCCTAGTCCACTCTCTACAGTCCTTTCGTATCCCTGGCCATACGAATCTGTGTGAGACCAGCCGCGCTGTAGCAGTACATCCAGGGTGGTGAAGATTGTGAAGTGCGTCGAAGGCTTGTTTCCTGAACTGTGGTGTGACGTATGGACGGGGCGGTTGCACAGAAGTATCGCAGTAGAGAGGTAAGTTACCATTAGGTGTGTGCAACTTTTCTAGTTTTAAAGCGGAGCCGTGAAGAAGCAGGTCTTGCAGTTCTGGATCTTTGTCCTGAGCTCGTGCAAGATCATCAAAATCAACAGACGATGAAATTTCCTCGATTCTAGAGAGTGCGTCAGCAACCACATTGTCCTTACCAGGTATGTATCTTACATCTGTTGTAAATTGACCAATGAAATCAAGATGCCTGATCTGCCGTGGGGTACAGCTATCTTTACTCTTGGAGAAGGCGAAAGTGAGTGGCTTGTGGTCAGTAAAAATTGTAAAAATCCTTGCCTCGACCATATGCCTGAAGTATTTTATAGCTTCATAGACAGCAAGTAGTTCCCTGTCGTAGGGGCTGTATTTAGTCTGCACCTTGTTGAGTTTGTGAGAGTAAAAAGCTAAAGGTTCCCAGTCGTCACCTTTTCGTTGCTGTAGAACAGCGCCAAGGGCCGTGTCTGATGCGTCAGTCACTATTGCAAGCTCAGCAGCTGGATCTGGATGCGCGAGAAGTGTTGCCCGTGATAGTGATTCCTTACAGTCTTCAAATGCTTGGAGTAAATGCGGAACCATATCTACCGGATGAGATCCTTTTATGTTGGAGCCGCTGAAGACGTCATTAAGCGGAGCTTGAAGTTGAGCTGCATTTGGCACGAAGCGACGGTAAAAATTGACCATACCCAGGAAACGGCGTAGCTCCTTTACCGTTTTAGGCACCGGGTAGTCCCTGATGGCGTCGACTTTAGATTCGAGTGGTTTAGTACCTGCGGCTGATACGCTAAATCCCAGGAACGTCACCTCTGGTTGACCAAGTACACACTTGGCTGTATTTACCACGATGCCGTACTGTTGTAGCCGCTCGAAAAGTTGACGTAGGTGCGCCTTGTGTTGCTGCTCTGATGCTGAGAACACTAATATGTCATCAATATACCCGTAGCAGAAATCGAGTCCCAGTAAGACTTCATCGATGAATCTCTGGAATGTTTGGGCTGCATTGCGTAACCCAAACGTCATGAACGGAAATTCATATAACCCAAACGGTGACGTGATGGCGGTTTTGGCAATGTCCTCGGGATTTACCGCAATCTGATTATAGGCCTTCACGAGATCGATTGTAGAAAAGATGGAGCATCCTGAGAGTTGGTATGAGAAGTCATGAATGTGACGGATGGGATATCTGTCAGGTACAGTTCTATAGTTGAGACCTCTGTAGTCTCCACATGGCCTCCAACTGTCGTCCTTTTTTCTTACCATGTGGAGAGGTGAAGACCACGCACTTTCTGATCGCCTAGCAGTGCCGTTGACCAGCATGTCTTCGAACTCTTTTTTAGCTGCCTGCATCCGTAATGGGTCGAGTCTTCTTGGTTTACTGGCAACTGGAGGTCCTGACGTCGTTCTTATATGATGGAGAGTGCTATGCTTATATGGTAAGTGTATACCTGGGGGACGAGTAATCTCTGGAAACTCTCGCAGTATCTCATGGTATTCAGACTCTCCGGTGACGGACTTGACAGACGCGAAATCCTCAGCGGCGGGGCAGCTAACAGCGTTGACGGAGAGAGAAGTGACATTGTCAATTAGGCGCTGATGTCTGCAGTCGACGAGTAGATTGTAGTGGCTGAGGAAGTCAACTCCAATAATGGGTCGCGATACATCTGCAATAGTGAAATCCCATGGAAAGTTTCTTCTAAGTCCCAGAGTAAGATGAAGTTTGATTGGTCCGTAGGTATGTATAACTGTGTTATTTGCAGCTACTAGGTCGTATTTAGATTTGGCGCAGGGCCTCTTGACAGCTGATCGGGGAAAAACACACAAGTCGGAACCAGTATCCACAAGGAACTGCATTTTTGATATCCGATCCGATATGAAGAGGCGGCCTGATGATGTAGGGCAGTCATGGGCCGCTACTTGCGACCGCCCTGGAAGTTTTCCGACTTCCTAAAGGTGCAGGGCTGTTTGCACTTTTGGGCCTTTTCTCCAAAAGTGTAGTGGTAAAAGCAGTGGGGGTGGTCGGGTGGTGGCTGTTTATAGCTCCTTGAGCGAGATCTTGAGCCTGAGCGTGCGTGTGAGCGTGAGTGTGAACGTCCTCTTTCTTGGTCTAGTCTGGTTGTAAGTAGTGCTACTTGCCTTGTCAATTCGCTTATCTGCATGGCCATGTCGTTGCTAGCTGGCGGGGCGATAGAGGCAGAGGTGCTGGCCGCGGCGACCTGAGGAGTCATTGGAGCGATGTCGTAAACTTTGTCCGCAAGCTCGGCAAGTTTGTCAACCGTCATGTCTGAAATCGCTTGACTTGGACCACACACCAAAATCCTTTGTGTTGTTGTATGTTCTCGAACGAACGTTGGAATGTTGCGTCAGCCAGATATTCTTCTTACTCACAGTATGCGTAGGTCCAATTCACCGAATAAACGGCTTGTCGGGGTCACCAGATATGGGGAGATGATGTTTGTCCTACCAATGTTCCCATATGTAGTGGTAGGTATGGTAATGAGTGAAGGCTTTATGCGAAATGAATAGTATTATTTAGATGACGGAAGAAGTTTACTGAAGCAGGAAAGTTATATACAATAGTAATTACAAAGCATAAGCAACAATAGCGACACAAATATCGGAAGCTATAAGCGCGCACAGACGTGGGTTCGTTAGCGAAGCGAGTAGCAGACTGATATGCGCAGGCGCTGCGCGCGTCTAGCTCGCTGGGCCGGTCGGCTGCAGGCCAACGCGGGGTGAGACAGGCGAGCGGGCGCAGATTAGCGGGTGTGTCCCAAGATGAAGCGTCGGAGCGTTTTGATGGTGGCGATATTATTTGATGTGACGCCACAGATTCAAAGTCACACACTAAATTTGACGTAACATCATTTAAATTGTCTGTATCAAGAATATCCAGTGATTTTAACTCGTTAACCAGGAACTGCATATTAGAATGTTTGATGCACGCGCAACTTTCGCAATCTTCCACTTTGGGGGATACCACAAAGAAAGGTCGGTACTTCTTGAAAGTACTGAATCTTATTATATGAACCTCAGAAACAAATTTTTTGTGGAGTACGCTCAACTTGTCCAACAAATATCTTTTTTGCATAGTTACTTTTTTCATAGTCCGGTATTCTTTTTTGCCAGCCGTGGCTCGGCTCACGTCGTCTCGAATATAAAATTCCTCAATTCGTTTTTGTAGTGTATTGCGCTTGCTTTTAAGATGGCAATAGTTTTTGATATTACTTTTTATTCCTAGAGAGGCTCTTATCTTTGATTTTTGTTTATATTTTTTAACAATACTGTTGTCCAAAATTTTTTTTATAACCTTTTTTTCCGAGTTATTTAAGTTTTTTTATTCTGACTTCAGTGATTCCGTAAGTATTTCATGTTCTAACAGCTTTTTCCTAATTTCATTTTTTTTTGGTGTTGTTACGTTAGGTATTGTTTCTTCTACGAAATTGGTAACTCTTTTATTTGGTGTAAACTCATGTTCTCTAAGATTTTCGCTTTCCTTTCCCTTGCTTGTTGATGGGTTAGGGCCATCAGCTAACTCTTCTATTAGATTTCCGTAATATTCGGTGACCGTTTCTAATTTATTTGAAAGACGAGTTACTTTCTTCTGTAAGCTTTTGTAGCCCCTTAGCAATGTGTTGATTTTTGAGCGCAACTGTTCGTTTTCTTGTTTAAGTTTATATTCAACACGTCGTTGAATGTTTCTTGTGGTTAATTGGTTAAATTTTTGCTTATCATCTATAGACTGTGATGTCGAAGGTTCATTTTTTGATTGCTCTGTTATATTTTTAGTTTTATTACGAGATTCTCTCCATTTACGACGTAATTCTTCTTTCTGCTCCTCAGTATAACTAGCTTTTTTCAATTTGTAGTTTTGTGGAGATCGTTCTTTAGACTTCTTTTTAGTTTCTTCATATTTTTCAGGTTTCTCATTTTTAAGCCTTTCTCTATATTTTTTTTGTTTTTCCGCCGCCGTCATAGGCATCTGTAAAAGTATTGTTAAAGTTATTAGTAAAGTTAAAGTTATTGCCAGAACCGAATTGTGTCATTTATCGACCTTACTTTAGATATTAGGGTGAGGTGAAAAGTAGGTCCAATTTTAGGAATTCAATTTTATTTTTTGGGTAAACAATGATTTATTTAATTAAATTTTTATTAAAAAAAATGTAATAAATTCTCATTTTGTATTTTAAGTAACTCAAATTAATGTTTGTAAGTTGCTGTTCTGTTGATTTCTCGTCACTCGCAGTTAGTCGCTCACTTAAGCCCGGTCCCAATAACCTACTAACCAGCTACCTTCAGTTAAAATTCTATCTTTAGTTGCTTATTGCTGTTTCTATAAACAAAGATAGATAGGAATTTTTACTTATGGTTATAATCTACTCTTTGGAGGGCTGACTGTTAACTAGTGGTAGGCCTCTCAATAGAAAAAAAAAGAAGTTACGTTTCAATATCGTGTTGACAGCTAACTGTCAGTATGTTTGGCAACCATTGGTAGCTTTTTGTTTAACTGCCGATTTCGAGAGGTAATTGATGCTTAAGAGGCTTAAGGCTCTTTTAGAACTTAAAATCAGCTAAAATTATGGAACTCTTCAGTGACGAAAGTGATGTCGAGCTTTATGAAGCTGGTGCCTTTGATTCCGACTCAGCTGGTGATTCCGAGCCTGGTGATTTCGGGGCAGAACGCCGAGATTATGTGCGAATGAATCACATGAGTGCTCTGTCCAATTCCGAGTTTGTTTTTAGGTTTAGATTGGACAAGACCTCTGTAAATGACCTACTGAACAAAATAACACCAACCTTGCGTGTAACTTCTTCCAGGTAAAATAACCTCACTTTATAGCCTTTGTTATGATTTTTATTTAACAATGTCCTAAGTTATTTTTACAATCAAATTGCACTTTTGAAAGTTTGAATTAGCTGTTTGTCAGTTTTTTACATTCCTGCTCAATATGATGTTTTCATTGTAGGAATCATGGAATAGCGCCTCTACACCAGTTGTTGTTATCGTTGAGATTCTATGCACTTGGGACTATGCTGCTGTCGGTAGCAGATTTTGTCGGAGTATCAAAATCATCAGCCAGCAGAATTGTCAGAGATGTGTCTCGGGCTATAGCTGAGTTATATGCAGAATATGTGAAAGTGCTAGAAAACACAGCAAATTCATTTCATGACATAGCAGGCTTTCCCCGTGTATTTGGCGCCATTGACTGCACCCACATTCCGATACAGTCCCCTGGTAAGCAAAATACTTAGCATATCTACTAGCAACCTGTCCCTATAGATATTTTCTAATATAAAATAAAAACTATACAATTATATCCTTGTTATGTCGTTACTTAATAATTGATAATTATATTTTCAGATTTAAACATCGGTGAAGAGTTCCGGAACAGAAAAGGAACATTGTCTTTGAATGTCCAAGGCGTTTGTAATTCAGAATTACTTTTTATGAATGTCGTTGCTCGTTGGCCTGGTTCTTCTCATGATGCTACTATATTTAATAATTCTGTGTTGAAAAGTAAGAAACCCTACTTAATTTCATACTTCTTAATTTCATTGACCAAGACCAAGATTAAATACATAGTCTTATTTTCAGTGCAATGTGAAGATGGTTTTTTAAGAAATAAGTGGCTCCTTGGCGATAGTGCCTACCCATGCACTGCTTATCTTTTAACCCCATTGTTAAACCCAGTATCTGCAGCAGAAAACCGTTACAATGAGGCTCATATCAAGACCAGAAATACTATAGAAAGGTAAATTTATTTCATATTTGTCATCATGCACTTCTCAATGCACTGTTGCGATAGGGTAAATATGTAATAAAATATATTTTTACAGATGTTTTGGAGTTTGGAAAAGACGTTTTCCAGTGTTATCATTGAAATTACGTCTAGCATTGCCAACCACACAAGCAGTTATTATTGCTACTTCTGTTCTGCACAATATTTGCAGACTTAATAACATTATTGATGTTGAACCAGAAATTGATATGCCCCATGATGGGTGGAACACAGTTGATGGTGCACTAGTCGGGAAATCAATGGAACCTGCCAATCAGAATCATAATACTCGACAAGAACTAATAAGCAACTATTTCAGCAGGTATGATTTGCGACAGTACTTACATTAGTCAGTCCAACACCACATTAGTCCACTGTTGGCCTTACCAGAAACAACACTTTTGGACAATGGTATAATACTAATTTATAACTAAGCATTATTTGTTTCAGAGTTTGATTGATTGGTGCCTGAATTTGGAAGAATTGAGCTAACTGTACATTTATTAAAATCAATGTAGTATAGAAAAATATTTTTTGGTACAAAATAAGAAAAATAAAACAAAGTTTGTAAAGTAAAACTAAGTTTTTATATTGTAATACTTAATTATAATTAGATAGAAGATAGATAAATTTGTTATATTTATTGCTAATCTGTAATTTGACTCAACTTATCCAATTATCCTGGAAGGGAAGGGATGTGAAACAAATACGTGAAACATATTTTTTTTATTCAAATGTTTTATTAATGTTATTTATGCCCAAGATTTTCTAACTCCAATTGTAGCTTTGCATTTTCAAGCTTCATTTTTTCAGCCTTAGCTTTAAAATATTCTGCTAAGGCTAAATCCTTGTCCCTCCGAGCTCTCTGAACCTCTTCAGTTAGTTTTCGTCGTTTGTTTACTGTAAAGAAAACAGGTATTTAAATTAATCTTGTACAAGTTCCAGTCAAAGTATTGTGTTAGTTCCTCTTCCTACCCATCGAGACAGGGGTAAAAGGAAAAGAAAAAATGTATGGCCATCAGTCAGAGTGCAATATTTTTGTGATAGCGGGCATTTAATTGCAATGTTGCAGCCACCTATTGCAGAAAAACATTGCCCTTTTAGACGGTCCTTTATGTGGCCCTTTGAATGTTGATGACATTAAATATATATATGTGTATATATACATAGTCAGGTCATAAGTTCTGTCACATGTGCAATATGAAATAATTTAGACATGTTTATTATTTATGTAAACATTTATATAGCAAAATGAACTTAATAAAACATAGATTCTTATGGTAATAAAGTTTATTCAAAATGACCCCCGCGATTTTGAATACAGGCCTCTATTCTGCGCGGCCAGTCGTCTATCGCAGCACGAACGAGGTCCATGTCAATATCGGCGGCTGCCTTAATCAAGGATGCCTTGAGTGACTCCAAATCAGGATGAGGCTTTGAAAGACATAAGTTCTCTCCCAGAAAATAGATTCGACAAAGCGCTTTCTAACTGGTTGGTTAAAAAATGTATATACAGTATAAATGATTTCTTTAAACCCTAATGAATTTCAAATCCAATAATGACATCTTAAATTCTTGACATTGTATAATAATTTTGTAAATGATATAGCTTCTAATTTTAAATCATTATATTTGTATACCATATAATGGTGCTACACGCTTGTTCGTATTTATGTATTATATAAAACCTACATGTACCGTGTTTGCTGACAAATAAAGACTTGAATTGAATTGAAAAATTGAGGAGGCCTTTTCCTCCAAGTGTTGCCATATCTTGTAATCTAACGGACTCAAATCTGGACTGGAGGAGGGCCAGTCTTCGTGCCGGATGAAGTCGATTTCACGCGCCGCCAGCCAGTCTTGTGTGCTTTTCGCTCTATGAGCTGGCGCAGAATCTTGTTGGAATACCCAGTGCCTGTTATTAAACATGGTATGAGAAACAGGTTCCACAAGGTTCTTGAGGACTGTATTTTGATACACAACTGCATTCGTTTTTACGCCTTTCTCACAAAAATGTACCTCAATTAAGCCCCAATAAGAGACTCCCAACCAAACCATGAGCGAGGATGGAAAATGACCTCGTTGGGCACGCGGAATACGGTTGCTCGCTTCTTCACTGCTGTGTGCGTACACCTTATCATTTTGTTTGTTGTAGCTCTCTTCCACGGTGAAAATTTTTTCATCCGAAAAAAGAATTTCCCGATGCTTTTTTCCCGCGTACCGCTTCAACAAAGCGCGGCATCTCTTCAGTCTCAGGTCCATTAAACGAGCGTCCAAACTATGTCCTGTTTTTCTTCGATATGCCTTAAGCCCTAAGTCTTCATTTAACACCCTTTTCACCGTGGTCCTGCTTAACCCCATCTGAAGGGCCAACAGTTTCTGCTTACGTATGGGATTTCTTTGAATTCGCGCCTTCACAGCTTTTATCACTGCTGGAGTCCTAACAGAGCGAGGGCGACCACTTCTTGACCTGTCATCTACACTAGAGTCTTCATTGTATCGTTTTATGGTACGATAAACGAATCTTTTGGTTATATTCAAATTTTTCAGTAATTCGAAAATCTGAATTGGCGCGTAACCGCAACGATGCAACGCAATAACTGCGACACGGTCTTCTTTAAGTGTCCACTCCATATTTAAAAATGAGGAAAATTCTAAAAAGTACACATTTTTATTTTCATGAAAAATTCGAAATTCGAATTCAATAAACTTTTTTATAGGCCAGCGTTCTAAATTCAAAAGCTTTTATTGTGTGACAGAACTTATGACCTGACTGTGTATATATATATATATATATATATATATATATATATTTATATATATATATATCTATATATATATATATATATAAAAAACTAAAGTTTTTAACACATTTTGGCTACCATGTCCACCAACAAGCACCTCTTCACCAAGCACCATAGGTTTTTCAACCTCCTGGTTTGGGAGATCCTCTGGTAACCCTTATCGACACTCTGACCCTATCAGCTCCACCACTGCTCATACTGCGGAGGAGGTATCTCTGACTCCACATCACCACCAAAATCTGCACTGAGCCCAGTACATGTCGCACCTAAAATAGCAGCAACACGGTCCAAGTTCTCGTCTGGTGGGATGTGTGATTTACCACCTCCAGTCTGTAAATAATAATTATATATTAAGATATGGAATTATGCTTACATCTTCCTGTGACTTAAAAACTTACTTGTCAAATTGAACTAAAAAAAAAATTTCTCATAATATGTTGATCTTATATTATAAGATACGCGAATAAAACCAGTGATTCAATGTAAGATGTTTATTAACTCAACTGCTGCACCACCCTACAATTGGTAGCGGAACGTGGTTTATGTGAAGTTGGTGAAAATCGTACTTCGTTCATCATGAGTACGTCGGCGGCGGCCGCTTCGTCGTCTTCATCGTATCATCGCATCGAAGCCCTAACAAAGGAAAATTACGATACGTGGTGCCTCCAAGCGCAAGCAGTGCTTATCAAAAATGGCCTGTGGGAATACGCAAGTGGAGAGATATCCGAGCCGATTTCTACTACCGACACAGCAAAAAAGAGAGACTTTTTACAAAAGGATTTACTGGCGCGTTCAGAGCTGCTGCTCCTGATCTCACCTTCCGAGCTGATACAACAAGTGAAAGGTTGTAAGACTTCATTTGAACTTTGGAGCAAACTGAAAAACATATACCAAAGCACGGGTCCCGCAAGAAAAGCGACACTACTGAAGCACCTAATTCTAAAAAAGCAGGAAAATGGGGACGTCTGCGAACATCTCAACGACTTCATGGACACCGTTGACAAGTTAGCAGACATGGACATCAACTTACATCCTGATCTGTTAAGCGTCATGATGCTATATAGCTTACCCCATTCCTATGAAAACTTCAGAATAGCCGTTGAATCGAGGGACACCTTACCAAAGCCGGAAGAACTGAAGATTAAAATTATCGAAGTAAGTGAAGCCAGGCAGAACAAAACCTTACAAAACGAGAGAGAAGAAGCTTTCCATACTAGAAAGAAGCAGAAGTACTGCAAGAAATGCAACAAAAGGGGCCATAATATCGAAGAATGTAGGAGTAAGAAAAAAGAGAAACCCCGAACACACAAAAGAACAGAAGAAGTTCAACATCACTCCTACCTGTCTGTCCGTCACTTCTGCAGAAACTTGGTGCCTTGACAGTGGCTGCACGTCACACATGTGCGCTGAACAGAATAACTTCGAGAGCATCAACCCTGAAACTGGATCCCTAAGATCAGCATCGGAACAGCATACAGCAAATGTAGAAGGGAAAGGAAAAGTATGCATTACAACTGCCATAAAAGAAAATGGACTTTATTATATGAAAGGAGAAACTGCAAATATTGTCCAGAATAGCAACAATATACAAATGTGGCACAGAAAACTTGGGCATCTGAATGAAAACGACCTAAGACTTGCAGCAAATAAGAAACTAATAAAAGGATTAGAACTAGGAGGAGGAAAGCTGCCCGACTGTGAAGTATGCATAAAAGGAAAAATGGCCAGACTGCCGTTTTCACCTGTAGAAGGACCCCAATCTACACACAAGCACTGGAAATTGTGCATAGTGATGTCTGTGGGCCCGTCAACGTTGCAACATTAGCCGGAGCAAGATACTTTCTGACTTTCCTGGACGACTATACCAAATATTGCTGTGTTTATTTCATCTCGCACAAATCTGAAGTGTTTGAGAAATTCAAAGAATACAAAAGCAAGGTTGAGAAGTTTCACAATAAACCAATCAAAAGTTTCCAGTCAGACAACGGATCGGAATATTGCAACCGACAGTTTGATGAATACCTGAAACAACAAGGGATTAAGAGAAGGCTTACAACACCATAATGGTCAAAGTGAGCGCAAAAATCGATCGCTACTTGACAGAGCTCGCTGTTTACTGATCGAAGGGAACATACCGCAGAATCTGTAGGCAGAGGCAGTGTATACAGCGAATTACCTTATCAACCGGAGCCCAGCTAAAGCCCTGAAAGGCTGTACACCCTACGAAAAATGGACCGGCCGTACTCCATCCAGTAATCATCTCCACGTGTTTGGAAGTAAAGCTTTTGTCTTGAACAAACACAGAAAAGGAAAGTGTACACCAAAATCTACAGAAGAAGTCTTCATGGGTTATGCACAACGAGCAAAAGGATTTCGCATCTACTTCCCTGAAAAAGTAAGCGTCATCATTAGCCGAGACGTGAAAGTCATTGATAAGATGTATTACAATGATGATGGCCATACTGAAGAAAGCTACGATGGTATCTTCGACGAACCGGAACGGCTGCAACCTGAAAAAGAAAAGAAGGTTATTAAAAACACAGAAATAAACAGGAAAGAGAAACTGAAAAGAAAAAGGGAAACTCACCTGTAATAAATGTTGAGTTCACATCGAAACTCACTGAAAAACCTGTTGTGATACCTCCTGAGCCAGAACTCGAAGAACTCGAAGTCGCTAGAGAAGAATTCGAAGTCGCTAGAGAAGAACTCTGAAGTCGCTAGAGAAGAACTCGAAGTTGCTAGAGAAGAAACTGAAATTACAGAGAGTACAAGTCAAGAAACAACAAACACAAGATGTCTAGAAAACCAAGTTGCAAGACCTCGTAGAGAACGTAAGGCTCCAATTTGGCATCAAGATTATATGACGACCAATACCTCTTCGTCTGAAGAAGAATTTCATGAGATTCCAGATGAGAGAAATCCCGATGAGCTTACATTTCTATGTGAAACGGAAAGCGGAAATGAAGAATGGCACGAAGCCATCAAAGCTGAAATAAGGGCACAAATCAAAAATTATACTTAGAAAGTCATTAAGAAAGAAAAAGACATGAAAGTTGTTGACTACAAAATGGTACTGAGGAACAAATGGACGCCTGAAAAAGGAGAAATAAAGAAGGCCAGACTCGTAGCACGCGGATTTAGTCAACGTCCAGGCATTGACTTTAACGAGACATTTGCACCTGTCACAAAATTAAGTTCCATTCGATCTGTAATAGGAATAGCTGTTGAAGAAGACTTAGAACTAAACCAAATGGACGTCACGACAGCATACCTAAATGGAGAATTAGAGGAGAACATTTTCATGAAATACCCAGACTACATAGAACAATACGTAGCTGAAATAATGGTACAGGCATGTGACGACGACGATCTTACGTTGTACAACAAGGCAAAGACAATGTTGGAAGACATAAAGAGCACCAGAGAAGAAAAAGTATGTCACCTCAAAAAGGCTCTTTATTAGACTAAAACAAGCAGGACGGCAATGGTACACTAAACTAGATACCGAGCTAAAGAACATCGGATTCGAAGCATCAAAAGCTGATCCTTGTGTCTACATATTAGCCAAAGGAGGAGATAAGACAATCGTTGCCGTATATGTAGACGACCTTCTCATTACATATTCTAGCCAAAGAAAACTTTCCGAAATCAAGAAAATGTTAAACCAAAAAATCGAAATTAAAGACTTGGGAAAACCAAAACGATTGATTGGAATAGATTTAGAATACAAAGGAAAATACATAAAGCTATCACAAAAGAAGTTCATTCAGGAAACATTAAAGAAATTCAATATGGAGGAATGTAAACCTACCACGACACCAATGGAAGTAAATCTGAATTTAGAACCTATTGGAAAAGGAGGAGATGAAAACTTACCATATAGAAACCTGATTGGAACTTTAATGTATCTGTCAGTTGCTACCAGGCCTGACATATCATTCGCTGTCAATTACCTGTCCAGATTCAACGATTGTTTTGGACCAGAACATTTCAAATCTGCAAAGCGAATACTCCGTTATTTAAAAGGCACAATGGACATTGGCCTAACTTACACCAAAACGCAAAAGCCATTAGAAGGCATGGCAGACGCTGATTGGGGAGCTTGCAAGATGGATCGAAAATCATGTTCTGGTTACACATTCAAATATGCCGGGGCAGCTGTCAGCTGGGCTTCCAAAAAGCAAAGAAGCGTAGCCTTATCGACGGCTGAAGCCGAGTATTCTGCTCTTACGGAAGCAGCAAAGGAAGCTGTCCACCTCAGGTCACTCTTCAAAGACCTAGGCATTTACTTTGAACAGATAAGGATCTGGAACGACAATCAAGCCGCTTTAAAATTAGGACAGAACCCTATAGTATCTTCAAAATCGAAGTATGTCGACCTCAAGATGCACTACATACGAGACTGCATAAAGGAAGGTGTCATAAATATCTCGTATATGCAAACTGAAGACATGGAAGCGGATTTGTTGACGAAAGGCATTACCAGGGCCTAGACTCACAATACTTAGAAGCAAAATTGGACTGCTGCATTAGTGCAGTGAGGAGGAGTGTTGTGAATGTATATTACACATCACTATTTGCATGGCGCAACACTACTGTTGCCTTGGTTACTTGAAAAACTTACTTGTCAAATTGAACTAAAAGAAAATTTTCTCAAATAATATGTTAATCTTATATTATAAGACACGCGAATAAAACCAGTGATTCAATGTAAGATGTTTATTAACTCAACTGCTGCACCACTCTACAGATCGGGCCGCCGGAAATCTCCCATCCAAGCGGCATATTCTTGGACAACATTCTTCCAGGCTTCCTCCTTAAGCCTGTTATTTGTGGCATTGGTAGCCTTTGTTGTGATGACTTTATGATTGCTGATGAGGTCCAGCAACACCATCACCGCGTCCTTTCCAAGAGCCTTCGCTTTCAACTGAAAAAATACCACGTTTAGACGCTGATCAATCTCTCACTATATAAGTTTAGATGCACAAAAAATATGCGAGTTTGTACTTACATTGGTATTTAGAGCCATTGCTAAGAGTTTAGTAATCTCTTTAGACTTGAAGATTTTAGAACAACATTAAAATTGAAAAGAAACACAAGCGCCAGTCACCTATTGTCACTGTCAATGTCAGTCAAGCAAACGTGTTGCGTTTGGTTCAAGAAAAAAATGCATATCTGTGGAATACCCGGCGAAAACTTTAAAATATTAGTTCATTTTGCAAATTCAACCTAAATTATGTTAAAAACTAATAGTTAGTGAGCCACCGAATTTTATTTCTGATTAAATTAAAAGTTATCAATAATAAAGTGCTCCATAGTTGTAAAGCGCGAACAAAACGCAGGGAGGGATGGGCTTACTAAAGTTAGAGCGCATTATCTATCTTTTATCCGTGGTAGGAGCATTCAAATATGTTTATGGAAACGGCAGTAACAGTTAAGTAAAATTTAACTGCTAACCTTCTGTTACTACAAGGGTTTAATGGTAGATAGGTTATTAGGACCGGGCATTAGTAATACTATTACCTAAATTAATTATTTTTGACACCTTTAACTTTAACCCGTTTAAATACTACCCTATAGAAAATCATTTTTTTCTCGTCTACAAATGTCATTTTGAAAAGACCTGTAGCATTTTTTTATTCCGACGGTTTTATAATAGCCAGCGAAATTAACAGTATGCACTAACTAGTCTTTACAATGCTTCTACGTTACGTAACGTAGAATATTTGTTACTAGTAACAAAGAACGTTTAAGTAACGTAGAAGCTCGATTTTCAAGAGGTTTATAAGTTATAATTTCTAAATTCAGCCAAATTTGGAATAAATCTATAAATAATCATCTGCATTATCCATTTCGACAGATAGTTTTACATAAACAATAGTTAAAAAGTTGATATTTACCTTTAATTCCACCAAAAAACACTTTTGATTTTTGCTGCCGAAACACAGATCGTGCACTTGTCGCAATGTGTACACGATTAAGATGGCGACTTTTTCTTTTCTTGGCCTGGATACTTGGTGTTGCCATAATCATTCCCAATTTCTACTAAAAACTACATTTATATGCTTATGTCTCGAAATATCGGTAACGAAGAAAACAGTAACGTAGAAGTGAAATAATGGAGACAAATGTTTAAATGTTTATAAATCATTGATTAATGCATGTTTTCAATAGTTTTAAACCATGTTCTTGTATCTCAACAATCAGACAATTAGAATAAATGAAAACTGCTCAGTAGACTCATAAAATAAAGGTAAAAAATAACGATAAGTAAGTAGTCTACCATTAAAGACATCACTTTTTTAGCTAAAAATAGGGCCCTTAAATATTCAGATTGGCGTTTTAACATGTTTATTTTACCATAATCTATTTAAAATATCATACATGAGATAAAATATAACTGAAAGAAGTTATTATGAGATCAGTGTTACAGTTGATCTAGTATTTTCTGTTTTATTTTATGATGAACATTGGAGACAATTTTCTTTTTTGAAAAGTGGCAAAATCCACGGCCTCACTGCTGTGTTAGCAATAAGGTAGGTATATAAGTACACGCACGTTCAATAAACGGACTTCTACTACCAACAACTATCGTATCATTTATCCTTTATTACAGCGGCGTGCTTGATGTGGTGTTGCTCCCGGAGTGCGTGCGTGACGTAACTGTGCGCGCTTCCGTGTCAGGCAGCCTGGTGCCACGCACTGACGCCTACCATCCGCCTCTCGACGTCAGTGTGCCCGTGTTGTCTGACCAGCGATCTGGCCGCTGAGACCCCTGCAACATTGGCGGCCGCAATGACTGGAACTTTGCCAAGGGCAACCATGCAGTCATGTACGTACTCATGTGTAGCGTATCCTGGGACAGTGTTCTTGAAGCTACTGATGTTGAGACGGCGGTCGGTCGCTTCTACGATACCATTTACGAAGTCTTCAACAACTCTATCCCGAAGAAGACCAGACCAACTCAGCCAACAAGAAGATACCCGGTGTGGTTCACTGGCGACATCATAAGGGACTTGGCCACGAAGGCTAAGCTGCACCGTAATGGGAAAGCGTGGAAGAGGCTGACTGACTACGTCTCATTCAGCGAGCTAAGAGCCAACCTTAAGTGTCGCATAGATACTGCCTACGCCAACCACATGAGTAGTATAGAAAGCAATATAAAACATAACCATGTGAGTGGCCTACGATCGAAGGGTGGTTTCGAATCTCGGGTCACACATCAGGGACGGGAATGTGCTGGTGAGGAAGCAGCAGCCACATTTGCAAACTACTTCTCGGACGTTTTTCTCCCTGATGAGCGAGTGCTCGATCCGGATCTGGTAAACAGTTCTGATGAGTCGTGCTTTGCTAATTACATACAAGTTTCACATACCTCCCTTAGGGGCATTGTGACAGGACCGAAGCAGCTAAGGCCAAGGAGCGCAATTGGACCGGACAACGTCCCTCCCTATTTTTTGAATGCCTACAGCGATCAGCTGGTTCTACCTTTGGGTCGGATATTCAATCTTGCTCTAGAGCAAGGTAAGTACCCCACCAGCTGGAAGCTTTCTCGAGTCAGTCTTATGCCCAAGACAAGTGACACTGCCTGAGTTGATCAATATCGGCCTATAGCGATCCTGTGTTCATTGGCAAAACTGTTCAAGTCGATCATACATGGCAAAATCAGTTCGCAGATTGCACCGTATCTGAGCGACTCGCAACACGGATTCAGGAGTCGCCGCTCAGTAGACACCAACTTACTGACGTTAGTCGAGATTGTGTCTGAGTGCATGGAGAAGGGATGTCAGGTGGACGTCGCCTATATGGAATTCCGTAAGGCGTTCGACAGAATCAATAACGACGTCCTAATGAAGAAGTTATGTGCCATTGGATTTGCCCCACGGCTGTTGGTTTTCTTCGCTGACTACCTGAAAAACCGCGGGCAATATGTGCGAAACGGATGTTTTGAGTCCCAGCCGTAGCATACACGGTCGGGCGTTAGCCAAGGGTCTATTTTAGGTCCGTTGTTATTTGTCATTATCAGTGGCGGATTTACATGTTTGCCTCCCCTGGGCTGGTGCTAGCCTGCCGCCCCCTAGCGGGCGACACCACCGGGGGGTTAGGGGGGTAAAATTTTGTATATTTAAGTGCTTAAAAACGCATTTTTATGCTATTTGAACACGTGAATTCACTGTTAAAACTTAAGTGTTTAAGCAAAATTGTGATCGGCAATTTAGCGTGATTCATCCCCATATGTATCTCTAATTGATAGCCATTTCTACATTTTTAATCTCCATTTTTCTCTTTCTCCCAGCAATACTCTACCGAACCCCTTAGTCTCCTCCTCCTCCTAACAAACTCTTAAACGTGAACAACAAGCTTACAGCCATAGTGTTATTACGAAAAGTACACAAATAAACACACACACAAATGAACACACCCAAAACTCTTAATTTTATTTGCAATAATAAAAACATAAGCCAATAAAACAAGATGGTATATTTTAAAATGATTACAATATCATATACCATATAATTGTGCAAATTTTTAAACGAAAAAGGTCCAGTTTGTAGTTTTTAAAGAACCATATTATATATAGTACATACTGTCTACGCCAAAATATAAAATATTACCAATTTATCTATTATTTAAGTATTAAACTACACTCACTACGCATTCATCACTCATTCAAACACTCACTCTTCCTTTCGCATCCTTTTGTTCGTTCCTTTCTTGACCGAACCAGTTCAGATCGAGTCGCGCGCGCATGAGGAGCAATTCGCTACGCTCCCCACAAGAAAATTCCTACAAACGCTAATTACGCTACCTAGTGATTGTGTTATTAACCTAGCACCGGTGCAGTGTAGTGTTTTTGAAAACCTATTTGGATTAATGTGAAAATCATAAACTATCTCCTGGGACGACGACCGGCGCAAGGAAGGTACTGGATTCCTTTACTTTTGCTTCTCCCACATACTAATCATCAAAACATGAGTAAATTCAAAGTACATGGGTTAAATTAACTTCCGTCGAGAACGTGAGTTTGAGAATGAGTCTATCACATCGTCAAAATTTAGGGTTTTGGTGATTTCTGATTCAATAGTTAACACGGCCACATCCCTCAAACGTTCTTCAGTCATAGAAGATCGAGAGTAATTCTTAATTCTCTTCAGCACGGAGAAAGACCTTTCAGCAGAACAATTGGATGCAGGAATGGTCAAAAATAGCTTAAATGCTATATTAACGTAAGGGTAAATGTCCTGAAGTTCGTTGTCATGAAGCACTTCTTAAAGATTGAAGATGGATTTTGGTCGGTCTTCTTTAAACTCTTTTAAAAATCCAAAAAAATGCAAACACTCTTTCACGAAATCTTTTGTTTGAGGTAGGTAATCATGATATAAGGTACATAATTTCCGGCTGGCATCCGTGAGTGTGTTTGTGTCAGGGTCTTCATTTTCACTATTAACTAAGAACCCAAACAACAGGTTGAGCTCATCATACACCAATTTTCTTTTTTTCATTTCGTTACTTAATGTGTCAAGTATTAAATTGTAAGTAGTTATTCTGAAATTGTCTCTGCCAATCAGTTGCACTTCTCCTTCTCGAGTTTCATCTGGGTGGAGCTTTCGTGTTCTCTTCCGTTTCATCTCATCTTCATATGCTGTCACTTCTGACTTAACGAGAGCACCATTTTCGTAAATATCGAATTCAGTTACTCTTCGTAAACTTTCAACATATTCAGATAATGACCCATACATCAGCATTACTGTAGACAAGTTGGTGTCTGATGCTTGCAGTTTTTTGCTAATGACATTAAATCTGGCCAGCAAGTCCACCACAGAATTGATAAAACTGCTGTTTCTAGCCTTTCAACTTGTCGGAGGTAGCAGGATGCTTCACACCGTGTTGAAGCCTTTTCCCTTTCGTCAGTTGATATAATTTTAAGAGCTTCAATTACTTCACACCAGTCTTCATTAAGTGCTCTGCACGCATCTTCCCTAGCTGACCACCGGGTTTTTGATAAACTTTTCAGACTCAAGTTTTTGTCTTGTCAAGACAGTTTGTGAGTACTTCCCACCTCTTGGTTGAACATGAGAAAAAGTTGTAGAGGTTATTAAGAAGCATGAAAAAATCACGACTTTCCTTACAGCTGCTAGTGGAGTGCTCGCCGACCAAGTTAAGTGAGTGGGCACTGCAAGGACAGTACATGGCTGCAGGTGCTTTTTCACGTATTCTAGCTTGCAGACCGCTGTACTCCCCAGACATGTTTGAGGCATTATCGTACGCCTGTCCTCTGCAGTTTTTGATGTCAATGCCATATTTGTTCAGAAGATCAATAACCGCATTGAAAAGCTCCTCCGCTTTATGGCCAACACTCGGTAAGAAGCAGAGAAATCTTTCAACTGGGATTCCCTTTTCAGGTACGTATCTGAATATTATAGCCAATTGGTCAACATGGGAAATATCTGGAGTAGAATCAACCACCAAAGAAAAATACTTTGCTTTTTTTATCTAAGTTATGACTTTCTCCGTTACTTTTTGGCCCATAACTTTGATAAATTCTTCATACGTTGTTGAGGACAAGTAGGAGGTATGGCCTTGGTGTTAAAATGAACGCTGTTATATTGAAATAATTATGAATGCAGCGATTGTCAGCGCCATCTGCTGTGTCAATAATAAACCTTTAGTCTGTTCGAAATCTCCTGCGTTTTCATTCGCTTTTTTAGGTTATGGACCCAGACAAGTGAATTCCACATTAAAAATCATTTCAAGTCCATAATTTCGACGGGCACCTATTTAATCAACGTGCAGAAGTTAAAAGGGCGCGAAAACTATGATGATTGGGCATTCGCAGCCAGAAACTTCATGATCTTGGAGGGCGTGGATTTGGACGCCATTCCTGCCGATTTGAGTGCCGCGGACGACAGAAAATCAAAAGCGAAACGTATCATGACAATCGATCCATCGCTGTTTGTGCATATCAAGAATGAAGAAAAAGTCAGCAGTTTGTGGAAGAAGTTGAAGCAGATATTTGACGACAGTGGATTCAAGAGGAGAATCAGTCTACTTCGTACACTGATTTCTATTCGCCTGAATAGTTGTGAGTCTATGACAAGCTATGTGAGTCAAATAGTGGAAACAGCGCAACGACTTAAAGGGACGGGTTTTTAGATTAATGAAGAGTGGATAGGGTCATTGTTATTGGCGGGGCTTCCAGAAAAATTTTCGCCAATGATCATGGCGATCGAACATTCTGGAATCGCAATCAACTCTGACGTCATCAAAAGCAAGTTGCTTGATTATGAGCTGTGAAGTTAGCAGCACTGACAGTGAAGTTGCTCTGTGGTCAAAAAGTCGTAAAGTTGGCCAATCTGCGAAAAACGCGAAGCAAACGACGTCAACAAGCCAGCATAGCCAGTCTTCAACCGCTAAAAAGCCGATAAAATATTTTAGATGCAAATTATTTGGTCATTACAAGAACCAGTGCCCAGAAATAAAAGAAAAGCAAGTTCATGCTTTTAGTGCCGCATTCTACAGTGATAAGGAATTCAGTGCGGAGGATTGGTACATCAATTCAGGGGCAAGTGCCCATATATCGTCGAGTATAGACAGATTGTCAAGTGCATGATACGAAGGAGATTATAGTGGCGAATAAGATGACCGTGCCAGTTTTGTGTGCCGGACATACACAGATCACTACGCATGTGAATAACTCTCAGTTTGACGTGAATGTCAACAACATTTTGTACATTCCTAACCTAACAACAAACTTGTTGTCAGTTAGCCAGTTGATAGCAAATGGAAACAAAGTTCAAAGGATATAACAAACCTTCAAAAAGAATGTTTGTTATATCCATAATCAACAGGATGAGCTTAATGGGGTAACAAACTTGCAGAATGGTTTTACAAGTTGCAGACAATCAAGAAGTCAAGGAGTGTGTTGGCAGCAGCGGTTAAAACCACAGATGCGAAACAGTTGCATAAAAGATTAGGTCACATAAATAGTAACGACCTGCAGAAAATGAAAAATGGGGCTGTGGATGGTGTCAAATACAACCAGAAAGCTGATCTTCAAAAAGCAAATTGCACAGTTTGCTATGAAGGAAAACAAGCCCGTCTACCTTTCAAACCAGCTAATCACAGAAGCGAAGAACTGCTCGAATGTATTCATTCAGATCTATGTGGGCCAATGGAGGTTCCATCAATAGGAGGAGCCAGGTACTTCCTATTATTTGTTGATGACGCTAGTAGGATGGCATTTGTTTACTTCCTGAAGGAGAAGAATCAAGTTCCTTCAAGTACTTCAAGGAATTTCAAAGTATGTTCGAGAAACAGACTGGAACAAAGATAAAACAATTGAGGACTGACAACGGAGGGGAATATTATTCGTATGAGATGGAAAACTACTTAAAACAGAATGGAATAATTCATCAGAAGACAACTCCATACACTCCGGAACAGAATGGCCTCAGTGAGCGCTTCAACAGGACTATTGTTGAGCGTGCCAGATGTTTATTATTCGAAGCTAAAATGGAAAAGCCATTGTGGGCCGAGGCAGTCAATACGGCAGTATATCTAAAGAATAAATCGCCGGCCTCAGGTTTAGGCCAAAAGACACCAATTGAAATATGGACGGGACGTAAACCGGACCTCAGTCATGTCAGGGTATTTGGCAGCCCAGTGATGGTGCATATTCCCAAGCAAAGAAGACTAAAATGGGATAAGAAAGCAGAAAAATATATTTTAGTGGGCTATGCGGATAACCAGAAAGGTTACAGATTGTATAACCCAGAATCTAGAAAAGTATCTGTGAGCCGTGATGTAATCATTATGGTGAAAGAAAATGACTTCGCACAAATAATAATAAATGAAACGAAAAATAAAAACCAGGGGTTGGTACAGGAGGAAAGCTTTTTAGAGGAAAGTGTGATAACAAGCATGGATCCCAATGATGTTACTTATGTGTGTGATCCAGAGATTAGTACGAGTTCAAATGAAGATGACGAGACTACTTATCACACTGTATCTGAAGAAGAAGGAGACTCACCAGTCACAGTACTAGTTGAAAACTCCAAGCGTGTAATTAGAAAACCAGAGCGATATGGTTACAGTAATGTGTGTATGATCACCAACGAAGAGATGAATGACGAACTTCTGACCTTCGAAGATGTCATGGGTAGTCCAGAAAAAGAAGGATGGTGTAAAGCGATGGATGAAGAGTTGCAGTCATTCAGTGCAAACAAAGCATGGGAGCTGGTGGACAAACCTAGTAATGCTCGAGTTGTGCAGTGCAAGTGGGTGTATAGAAAAAAGTTAAATAATGATGACTCATTGAGATACAGGGCCAGATTGGTTGCAAAGGGTTTTACACAGAAAGAAGGAATAGACTATAAAGAAACCTTTTCACCAGTGCTGAAGTATGCTACTTTGAGATTGCTATTTGCTATTAGTGTTGATTTAGATTTTAATATAACCCATCTAGATGTTACTACAGCATTTTTGAATGGTCAATTAAATGAAACTGTATACATGCAATTACCAAAACATTTAAGATGTGAGAGTAATGAGGGTAAAGTTTTGAAATTGAAGAAGGCCATTTATGGGTTGAAACAATCTGCTAGAGCATGGTATGAAAAAGTTGATAGGATTTTACGAGAGTTAGGATATAAAAAATCTAAATATGAGCCATGTTTATTTGTAAAAATGGATGAAAATGTAAAAACTTATGTAGCTCTATTTGTTGATGACTTTTTTGTCTTTTCAAATTGTGATGAAGAAGTAAATACTCTGAAAAGCCAGTTAAGTACCAGATTTAAGTTGAAAGACTTAGGACAATTAAGGAAATGTTTAGGTATGAATGTTACAATAGGAAAAGGTAAAATATGTGTTGATCAGAAAAGATTTAGAGAGAAACTATTGTGTAAATTTTACTTGGAAAATTGTAAGCATGTGCAGACTCCTATGGAGGCTAATTTGAAGCTTGAAAAGGGTAAAAATGTAATGAGTGATTATCCCTATCAGCAGCTTATAGGTAGCCTGATGTACCTTTCTGTCCTAACAAGGCCAGATATATCATATTGTGTAAACTATTTGAGCCAGTTTAATAACTGCAATAGTGAAACTCATTGGAAAGATGCAAAAAGAGTGTTAAAATATTTGAGTTATACAAAATCTTTTGGTTTAATGTATGTCAAGGATGATTCAGATATTGTTGGATTTGCAGATGCTGATTGGGCTTCTGATACCGTAGACAGGAAGTCCTATACCGGATATTGTTTTGTGTACTCAGGATGTGTTGTTTCTCATGAGTGCAGGAAAAACTAAACAGACAGTTGCCTTGTCGAGCACTGAAGCCGAATATATGGCTATCTGTGATGCAAGTAAGGAAGCAATTTTCCTTAAAAATCTTTTATCTGAAATTATGTATAGAGAAAATGTACCAATATTATTGTATAATGACAACCAAAGTGCTAAAAAACTTTCAGAAAATTGTATGTATCATAAAAGAAGCAAACATATAGATGTAAAATTTCATTTTATTAGAGAAGCAGTTGAGAAAGAGTTAATTAAAATATAATACATGAATACCTCAGAAATGCCTGCAGATTTATTTACAAAAAGTTTATGCAAAGTGAAGTATTATAATTTCATGCAGAGAGTAGGCATCGTTAAGCTAAAATAATTTGTAGTATTTCTATACTATGTTAATTTTGGTTTATTGTAATAAGTGGTGGTAGTACTCAACGCTGGTTCTTGTAATTATTTTAATAAGTGGTGGTGTTAAAATGAATGCTGTTATATTGAAATAATTATGAATGCAGCGATTGTCAGCGCCATCTGGTGTGTCAATAATAAACCTTTCTGTTCGTTTCGTTTCTTTCGTTCGTCTGTTCGAAATCTCCTGCGTTTTCATTCGCTTATATTACTTGGCCTGGATTGCCGTATTTGGAAACGTGACCAGCTAAGAATGGGTCAAACTCAGCTATTAGCTCTACACACATAATAAAGTTGCCACAGTTATGTGTGGACCCAAACCTTTCATGATGTCCTCTTAAAGGTAAACCAGCAGCTGCTAGGGACCTGACAACCGCAACCACTCGTTTTAAAACACTTCTCCAATGACTCCTTTCATCCTCTATTTGATTTAAGAGATATGTGTTGATTCTTCCGGCTATGGACATTCGTTTTTTCATAACTAACACGCATGAATTGTGCTCTGAAGCGTTCTCGTGACTTTTCAACATTTCATTTCCATGTTTCCAATCATCGAAACCTTCATTAGCCAGTTTAGAGGTTCCTCCAAAAAGTTGACACAGAATACAATACAGTTAACCCGAAATTTCTGAGTACATTAGGTAAGTCCGTTTGACTTCCTGTCCATTGATTAATGTAGTTTTAAACAAATTTTGATTTAGGAAGCGATTTTGGTCACCAAATACTCTTTTTGAACGATCAAAGTTTAGTTTTCCAATGTCCTGATGTATCCCCTTGTTTAAGACAATATCTCGAGTTTTTTCGTTAATGGGCCACAAAGCGGGGTCAAGTTGAAAATCCTTGTCCTTTGTTGCTGTCGAATCATCTGTTTCCTTTCCAACCAACTCACTTATTTGTTCAAACTCTTTGGCTTTCTCGTTTATTTTTCCCTCATCAGGTGTTTCACTTTCAGCGACAGGTTTTTTGAAATAGTTAAATATCTTACTAGTGCTCTGTAAAACTTTTTTTTCTTTTTCATTTTTTTCTACCGCTGCTTTCCGGTAAGCAGTCCCACTTAAGAGCTTTCTTCCGTCACTCATAGTTTTTTATTGACATTCTGAAAAATAAATAAACATTTTGAAATTCCACTTATGAAATTCACTGTACAGTGTGTGTTAAAGTTTATGTCGAATAGTTTCACGTATTGTTCCTGGGTTCAAAATAAATCAAATTATCATATTTATAACGTCCAATTCACCATAGTTCTCCGTGAAACCGCCATTTGGTTTTTTTCTCATGAATTTATTTAAACAACTGTTTAGTCTACAAACTTAAAATTGTGCATGCTGCTTCTGCTTAACAATGTCAAGCCTCAGCTAAGATTTTTTTTCCATCAACTAAAAACAAAATGGCAGCTATAAAACACTACATTATTATAGAGGTTTTTCAAGAATATTTTTCTTAATAAAGCTATAGTGACTATAACTGTTAAATAGTTTAAAATATGTGTACATATATCTACTGATCTGACTGATCTATATAAAGTATAAAGATTGCCTTCTGTATGCGGACGATCTGAAACTGATACTTCCCGTGAGTTCAAAGTATGATTGTAGTTTGCTGCAGGAAGATCTAGCCGCGGTTCATAGGTGGAGTGTGAACAACAAACTCCTATTTAATGCTGCCAAGTGTTATGTTATGTCCTTTGCGCGCTCTTCTCAGCCTATAAGCGCGACGTATACACTTGGCACTGAGTCTTTGACTCCAGTGTATTCGATTAAGGACCTCGGTGTTTCGTTCGACCCTAATCTCTCACTACGGATCCTGATATGCTAGAGTAGGTGAGCGACTCATTGGTAGTCAATATGACCTCGTTGATTGGGTATGCTTCTCCAAGAGATGGGATAATGCACAATGAGGCCCCGCATCGTCCTGGCCCCATGAAGTGGTTGACTGTCTCCGTTTTTGTAGGGAGGAACCCGAGTCCGTGATGGAAGAGAGAACTCTCCGATAAGACGCACCGCTTGATGTTACATAACAGAACCGCCTGTTCATCTACCGAAGCCATCCCATCTATAGCGAGAAGAGTTGCCTTCTCAATATAACATACATGCCGGGACTTCTCTGATTACCATGGCTCACAGTTAATTCTTAGTAAGACAAATGTCAACACAAAGGGGTTGTTTTTAGTCCGTATACCACACGAGCTGATGCCCGCTCAATATGTGGGGACCCGGACATAGCAGGGAGGTCTGACTCCTGAGCATGGGTAATTCCATTTTTTTCCCCTCCAACAAAAAAAATATATATATATGTATACAAGTCAGACGTAACACCGATCAGCTTCTGACTTTGTGTCGATTGTTGCGAGGCGACAGTGACTGTGTCGTGCGTTGTCTTGGTGGAAGAGGATTTTCCGGAGTGAAGTCCCCATAATATTTATCAAGTCTTTGTTTTGTTTAATTTGTTTAATCAAGACACGAAATTCACTTTTCTCCATCTTTGCGAAAATGCGTTCAGTTGGTTTTCTCTAGTCTGTAAAAAAAAACTAACCGGTAGTACTAGCTGAAAATCTAAATTTAGTCCTCCAAAGGAGTTGTGGACAAGGAGGTTTCATGCAATTCGCGATAATTTTATTCTAAAATTGATTTTTACCATACGTATCACTCCGCCCTGGTAGTTTTTGTTTTAGTAGCTTAATTTCCATTGTTTTCTTCTTCTGGTATATATTTAACTTCGTGTTCACATCTCTTAGGATTTTTGGAGTTGTGGAGTTATTTGAACTCGGACTGTTAGGCCCAGACATTTGTTGCGGTGAGTTTATGCTGCTAATGCTCGGAGGTGGTTCTGGGGAACCCACCCAATGAGGAATAGGACTACTCGTACGGTGAAAAAGAAAACCTCTGGGTTCTGGACTGGACCGTATATTATCGGAATTTGTACGTGATACACATTCTGTGTCGGGATCTATAAAAGTTTCAGTTGAGAGTTGTCGTTGTGAACGTTGCGCACTAATTTGAACAACTTGTAGACTGCCAGCCTGGTTCAAGGGGTTCAACAGAGGGGGGGGGGGGGGGGGGGGGCTATTAGGTCTGCTCAGTATTGAAGGTGAGGTTCTTTCAGTTTCGATGGTTTCACTAGCCTAGTTTGCGTCTTTTAGAGCGTGCAATTTTTCTTTTTTTCTTTGTTGGAAGGCTTTAAAGTTCTTTCTTAATCTCTTTTGTTTGCGTCTTCGAGTACGTAGTGGCAATTCACTTAAATGTACGATTTTCCTTCAGCTTTCTTCTTGCGGTGCCTTTCCTGTTCTCTTCTGCGCAACTCTTCAGCTTTGATAGGATCACTCCTTATTTTGTCATTTCTTTTCTTTTTGCATATCCTTTTCCGTCTCAGCAACTCTTCACGGCTCAACTTTTTCTTCGGATTCCTACAAATTAACAATTTTGTCAGAACTCGCTTCTGTTCTTATATAATTTTACTTATAATTTATCGTGCAATAATGTTTATACTTGAAAATAATTATAGTAGTTTAAAAACTAAAAGCACCCTTTTGAACTAAAGAGGTTTATTAAAACGAATTAAATGAGCCCAAAGTCGATGAGTTTTCTAGGAAGAATCCTAGTTTTCCATCTACTACCATCCAGCTCCATCATCAGATGATCGTGATGAGAACATCACTCAGCGATATTTAGAGTACTTGTCACAATGAATATAATGAGCCCAAACTCGATGGATTTACAAGTAAGAATCCTAGGATTCCCTCGCCCACCTTCGAGCTTCATCATCAGTCCAGCTCTATGGTACCGTATTAATGAATATAACGTCATCTTTAGTATGTATGTTTACATGTATTATATATATATATATATTCTGTTTGTTTATTTTGTTATAATACTTATGTATTTGCAATATTCCTTTATTACATGCTTTAGATACAATAAGAACAAATAAAATCTAGCGTTCACCATATTCAAATAACTCTCATAGCGAAATAGAAATTTTGGTGCAGTGTGATATTTAGGTGGATTTATCATCGACCCACCAAAACCACTAAAATTGCTCCACCAAAAATCATAACATCAGAATATCCGACATTTCAGATTAACTATAAAAAACTCGATTAATTCACCGTAATGGTATCATAGATATACCTAAACTCTACCAGCTACAAAAGGTATCAAAATGTAATCTTGTGCTCAATTATCAGAAACAGAATCACCAAAATTGCAGCAATCCGCAATTTTGGTGATTTATCTTTACGAATACCGTGAAAACAAACTAACTGACATTTTTGGCGGGAACGGGAGAGAACTCACACACGTCTTTCTGGGTTGCGCGAGAGCGTCCGACTAAAGGAAGAGGGTGGTTGACCATGTTGCGTTCAGATGAAAGCATCAAGATCAAGTTTTATGAATACCACCAAAATATCGGTTTTCGCGCAGTCGCCCATTTTAGACAAGCTCTTAGATTTATTAAAAAGGCTTTTTAATAAATCTAAGAGCTTGTCGAAAACCTATTAGTGCATAGCACCACTTATGCTGATTATACTATTAAAGATTTGTGTCGATTTTTTTGCGCCACCTTTGTGTGAGATTCGATATTAACCATGAAACCGGGTTCTGGACGCACCACCAAAATAGAATGTGAAGGTATTTGAATTTCTGTTATGTATTCTATATATAATTCTTAAATAATTGTATAAGTACCACATGGGGAATGGTAAACAAAAGTTTCACAGTAATAAACCCATTTTAAACCCTGATTTTCAGCTCCGCTGAAAAAATAAACCTTTGAGAAAATGACTCATTAGCTGATGACACATCTATTATTTTCAAGGTGAAAGACAAGAAGAAATTCTAGACGACGCAAATAGTAAACTCTCTCATGTGTTAAGTTGGTTCAATGTAAACAACCTGTTATTAAACTCAAAGAAGACTAAATGTATCAAATTTTGTTTGCCTAATGAACGACAGGTTGAAAGCAGTGTAAGAATAGGATCTGAAAGATTGGACCTCGTTGAGGACACAATTTTTCTTGGAATCACTATAGATTCGAAACTTTAATGGGGTCCTCACATAAGTAATCTGGCACGAAGACTTAGCTCAGCCGCTTTTGCGGTCAGACAAATCAGATATCTTACAGATGTTGAAACTGCCAGATTGGTTTACTTTAGTTATTTTCACATTGTCTTATGGAATACTGCTCTGGGGGAGAGCAGAAGATATAAATACGATATTTGTTTTACAAAAAAAGCGATCAGGGCGATATATCAATTAGATGCTAGAGAATCATTAACCCAGATTCTCCTGAAACTATTTAAGGTCTCCGAATTTCATAAATTTTGAGTACGTGATCTTTAATGGTCCTATAAACTTCGAAAAATGGTAAAAAAAATCTATCTCATCTGGGAAATGCGGAAAATGATGGCCTTTTAAACGCCCAGTAGGAGTATCCACTACTCACATACATAAAATAAAGGCTGCTGTATAAAAAAATATTGCAGTCTAAATATTATTTGAAGAACACTTTTATTAGAAGAATTTTTAATAACAATAATATCATACATTTCTACTAGTCACGTATTGTGTGGTATGAAGCAAAACAAGCTTTGGGGTGTAAAGAAACAGTACATTTCTTACAAAAATAATTAGTTTTTTTCTTGCATACATCACATCTCAGCTGATTTTCTTTATAGTCTACCAGATGGTCCATTCTGTCATAACGGGACGTTTCGCGATAGTTTTTTGGTGTAGTACGAGGGCCACGTTTTTCCGTTTTTTTATATGTTTCCAGCAAGCTTCTTGCTACCACCCTGCGGTATAACTGCCAGGCATTGTGAGTTGCCATATCAAGGCAATGACACAGCAATGGAAAATACCATTTTTTTCCCCTGATGCTGGTCCTATAGAGACTTTTGTTTTGGTCAGCACGATCCACCCCTCCCATATTTTCATTATATTTTTTTATAATGCTGGGTTGCTCAATGAGTACATACTTCTTGAGTTTCTGCGAAAACCGTCGGGAATTGTGCATTGGTTCCATCCTTTCAGTGTTTGAGGCTACAGTTAAAACACTGTTGTCATTCCATTTACAAACCAATATATCTCCTGGTCGGCTTGACATAAACTTGTAGGTGCCTCTATCTGTTTTCTTCATCACCATTTTCACTGGCAAAGGGCATTGAGATGTCCTATTTTCTCTTATCGTTCAAGCCCCTGTTGGTAAGCTCGTGTATGAGTGGAATTGACGAAAAAAAGTTATCAAAAAATAAGTGAAATGGTATCTGTGGATTTTGAGTCTGCAAGGCATCAGCAAATTGCAGGATGACGCTCCCACGTAAACCAAACAGTTTGTACTCCACAGGAATCTTTGCAGACTTTCCTTGATATGGCTCAAACCAGAGAACATATCCTAATCTAGTAGCTCCAACCCAATACTTGTATCCCCAGCGAATAGGCTTCTCTCTGATAAATTGCTTACAGCTGTGTCTGCCGTAGTACGGTACCATTGCTTCATCAACACTGTAATTTTCTTCAAGTGGAGCAAAAGCTAAGAAAATCCGATTCAATAATTCTAGTAATGGCCTCAGCTTAGCAAACTTGTCGTCACTATTCTGTATTGTCGAGTTGTCACAGCAATGAATATTACTCATAATGAAATCAAATCTGTCTCTAGACATAGCGTTACAAACTATATCAAAATTTGCATCTGTTGACCTCTCCCAATACATACCCCTCCTTGGAGCTTTCACATAACCACTAAACAAGAGTGCCCAGAAAACATTTCATTTCATTTGTATTCACATTTCCTGCTTTATTTTTTTCAATGCTTAGGTGTTTGTATAACGAACTAATAGATCAATGCAGTTTTCATCAAACATGCAATCAAAGTAATGAAGCGGGCTCTGTAATTTTTTTGGGCCCTGAACTTGTTGCCACTGTTGAAGCCCAAGAGGATTGTGACAGTTCCTCCACTGGTATTTTTGATTACATGGCACACTTACAGCAATCAGAGGTGTATGACTTTCGGTAGCTGCAGAGGTACTTGGAATCTCTTCTGGGGTATCAATGGGAGGTTCAATTGTTCTTACAGCTTCACCAACTGACGCATTGCCTGTACATCTTCTCTTGGCTATCGTAGATAAAGGCAATTCATCTTCGCTGTCAAAACCCTCATCATCTGAATAGATCAGGCCCGCTTGAGCTCTTAGCTGAGAACCTGGAAAAAATTAAACGTATGAAAAAGGTAGCTCTGGAATAATAATAAATAAATGCCAGTACATACTTTTATCATGAATTTAAAAGTATTTGCTTACCTGGAAGATTATGCCAAGTTACAACTTCTTCACCGCCAGAGTCTTCATCAGTAACATCAGCGTTAGCATTTTCGGGTGGTAAAATAGCTACACCACTTGGCAATTGATCGTCATCGTCAATACACTCCAGTTCTTCAATAATTTCGTTCAATTTCATCGGTTTCCTATAGTGAGGCCTGGAATACATAACAGACGTTGATTCTCCTACTGGGCGTTTAAACGGCCACAAATTTTATAGTTATAATTTGGTAGAATTACTCGTGGCTGGCATGTTATTTCTATTTTATTAACTAGTTTGTAAATATAACTCGATACATATATGACTTTTACACAATAATATCTCAAGAAACTACTAGAAACTTACCTTTTAGAAGCCATGTTACGAATTATATTTTTAAACTCACAGTTAACACTACGAAATCAATTCAAAACTGCTCCTAATTGCCGTAAATGACCTACTCAAACAAAGATTCACTGACACTGAGTACAAATATGCAGAAATTATTCGGTTTGGAAACACCTATAATTCAATTAATTGAGGGTAGATTTGACGCGTTTTGACGGGCGATTAAACGGCCAGTAGGGGGATCTGGGTTAAGAGAAAAAATCAAAAATATTAATATACTTATGGTTACCTGTCAATATATATACGAGAATATGATGCATATAAGAAAAAACATAACTTTATTTAAAACTGTAGGTGATAGCCATACAATTAACACTAGAAATAGGTTAGCACTACCATTATTTAGAGTAAGTAAAGTAGGCACATCATTCAGGGGGCACTGTATTCGCTTCTACAATAAAATACCACAAGAATCATTGATCCTTCCTGAAAAGAGGTTCAAAAACTATGTTAAAAGCTCATAAGAAAGTCCTATAATAGTATTAAGGAATACTTAGATGACAAAACTGCGTGGTCCATACCATCACAGCGCACAGAAATTCGACGAGGGGTGATAGATCAAGTCTATCACTCGCCGGCGAATTTCCTTAGACCGAAACCAGTACCTGTTGTAAAGTCACTTTTAAAAAAAAAGGTATGGGGGAGTTTCTTTCCCTTTCAAATTAACCCCGAGGCCCACCTTCCGAAACAGTGTAGTCTTTTTTTTATATATAAAAAAAAATTACTTGTAGTTATAAGTAAGTATAATTTTGACGTTGTATAAGATAATAATTTATTTATTTATATTCAATAAAAAAAATGAGTCTGAGTCTCAGTCTGACCACGTGTTCTTTGCTTTGAATATGAAATAGGGAGGAATAATATCCCCGACCGCATTCCCACAAAATACAATCGTGTTACATGATTTCGTTGAGTTACGAATAACTTCAGGGTTACGACATTTGCGTCAAAACAGCATTTTTTTCTTTCTTGGTCATCATGAAACCTGGACTCACCAAAGTTATAGATTCTTAGGTGGCACGTATTGCAATTCAACTTCGAGGATGTCAAAAATCTTGCTTATTTTTTCCTCATCAACCTCATCTACGACTGATGTTGTATCAAAATGTATGTTTCAAATCTGGATATCTGCTGAGGAACAGCTGACCCCATTCCCATGCAGGAAGGTTTTGGTTAAAAACTTAAATTTTCTTGTTGATAGAGTCCAAGTATTTTTTGATTATTTGCTTGACATCGTCCATCCCTACAGGAATTCCATAATCTGCCCAAGCCTTGAAATGATCTTTAATTATGGTTTCTTCTTGCTCAGTTAAAGCTATAGGCCTTCCAACCGGTTCTGTATGTTTACCTCTAATTTTGTTTTTAATAGTATTTAATGGTATCTGATATTTTTTACTAGCAGCATACGCACTTAGCTACCCAGACGCAACATTTTTTCGATTCGATTTTGTTCTATAATTTCGTGTACCAGGATTCGTGGCCTTCTTTTTTCTTGGCATAGTGGCTCGTACCTACAAAAGATGCATGCGAATAAATACTATTCTTATGTAAATTTACAAGTAAATTTCCTCTGGATTTGTAGAAAATATTCTGCTCAAATATGTCGCTAAAATTTATAGGACACCTATGTTGAAGAAGAAGAAGAAGAAGAAGTCGTTAGAAGTCTGAAATTCACCTACCTAGATGTAGCTAAATTGTCGCTAAAATGCATTAGAGCAAATATCACATTATTTATTTCTGAGGTCCTGTGTCAAAGTTATCCTCAAGAAAAAGCATTGAATCAGATAAACTAGGGCTAACATTGATAGTGTCAAAGATACCCAGATTTTTTAAAAATAAATGCTATTCCTAATTGAGGGCAAATATTGAGAAAACTTGTTGTAAAACAATAAATCTGATTTGTAAATCCAAAACCTAAAAGCATTAACGCTATATTAAACCTTCTTAGCTTCAAAGATGTCAAGAAATAAAAAAAATTAAACACTACAAAAACACGAATTCAAAACGAAACTTTTGAGAATACGCATGACTGGAACTTTGTTTTGACAGTTATATTTTTTTTAAATCTTTCAGTTTACGAAAAAAATTGTAACTAGGTTTTTTTTCTTTCTAAAAACTTAAAGCGTCTCACGGTAAAAAATCTAACATTCTTTTTGACCCTCCTGTCAAAGTTAGCCAAAGGAATCAAAGTTACCCCGATTGACTGTAGGTAGGTATATTCAAAATAATCACATATTTGACAAATAATTTAATTAATAGGGAATCCATAGGGAAGACTCAGGGGGTTAGATAATATAATATAGTAATTATTTATTATATAAACATTAAATAAAAATACTTACACCATGTTTACCCGAGCTTGTGCCCGGTTGCTTAGGATCCTTTTTTTCAGAGATGCACCAATCGAATGTTACACGACACGCGCTTCAGTCAAGGTTAAGGGAGACTCTACGCTGATAAATAACTTGTTTTGTTAGATGCATTGACCAATACGGTTAGAAAGAGATAGATACAGCGAGCGAGCGCGTATTAGCGTATGCAGGAGTGCAGTGTAAAACAGATGCTATGGTTATTGTAAGTTATTATTATTTTTCGTAGATTATCTTATAAACTATACTTTCATAATTTTAGGGATAAATATCTTTCTTTAATTTTGAACTCTAAACACCAAAAACTTTGCTTGTTCCAGCTACTTAATGCAAAAATTATGTAAATTGAATATTTGTGAAGAATTTACTATAACTCTTACCTACCTGTGACGAATTTACAAATATTTTTAAAGCATGTGACGATCAATATATTGTTCCGGCTTCCCTCCACTCTGAGGGGTGCGGTGCGCGGGGCGTCGGGCCGCCGCGCTGGCCGCCATTACAGACGAGCACTCACTCTTTAACCACTGTACGTGATCTTGTCGCACATCTCGTTTATTTCAACAAATACAGTCATCAAGCTATCGAAGAGTTTAACTAATGGTTCCTTCAACCCTCAAGAACCAAGAGGACGGTATAATCAAGATCGTTCCTTCCCTAAATCCTAAAAACGACAGAAGAAATTCAAGAAATACTTACATACGACGCACGCGCCTGCGACGTGATCAAGTCGCCTTGAACAAAGGATACCTGTGTAGGAGGCATATTTTTACATCGAGGATACCTTTTCGTCATCAAGTCGGCTACAGTGGAGATTCAAGACACACCTATTTGGCGATCATCAAGTTTTACATACAAATAGCGAACTAAGCCAGCATTGACATCATCATACCTATTACGTAGGTTGTCTGTGGATTGGACCCGATTTCAAGCACTACAACACTTCAAGTCATCATACAAGGACATTCCTCATTAAATTTCATCACAATTGACCATCAAACCAAGATTAAACACAGTCATACAGTGAAATGGACTTTGCACCCTGTGCACCACGCATGCTCGGAACAAAGGAATCAGTTGAGTGAGTCCATTCCAATACATTTCCTTACTTCCTTTCATAATTTCCTATCATAATTCTCAACTTAACATACTATTTCATTTCAGTGTTGACATCTGATCGTATTTACAGTGTGTTAAAATTAAAATCACATTGAAATCATCAGATCTTAAGCAAAATAAGACTAAAATATTGTCAAACCAGATCATTCATTTCATTTTGCATTAAAATAGCTACGCTCTTTAGTAATCTGTGTTACGCTTACGCCCATATTTAGATTAGCCTATTTGGTAAATAATTTTACAGTACCATTACATTGTTGCAAAGTGATACCTGTCTTGACGGTCGCTCGCCGAGCGCCCATTGTTTACATATCAGTCGTATCACATTGCTTTTGCTAATACATTTTGTGGATTCCATTGTAATAACTTTGCCTAGCTTAGTCTACTACTAGTCAATATGGGAGATGCACGAATTAAAGAATTGGTCAAGCTATGGAGGAATGTTAAGGCTAAGCTTACGCTATTTGGCAATTATTCAAAAACCATTAATGGCAGTCAGCCATTCACAGACCTTCAAATAACAGAAATAGAACTACGTTTGTCAAAAACTGAGAATACATTTTCTGACAAATTCAGAAAATGTATTCTCAGTTTTTGACAATCAATTACAGACGGAGTTCGAGTCATTGTCTGAGGAAAAGACTAAGTACAAAGAACGTGAATGGTTCGAAAACAAGTATTACATGCTGGTTGCTCAAGCGACTACGATGGTGCACCAGGGGCGCAGGGTCCGTGATGAGCAGCGTGACGACCACCGCCGTTGCACAGACATTCCAGATCAACACGACTTTGTAAGACTGGCCAAAATCAACCTGCCTCTCTTCGATGGAGACTTTCAGCACTGGCTTGAATGCAGAGATACGCATCTTTCAATAATACACATAAAAAAATAACTCAGCGACATTAATAAATTTCATTACTTGCGAGCAACCCTTAAGGGGACCGCATCCGTAATAGTTCAGAATATCGAGTTCAGATCAGATAACTATAAAATTGCATGGAATTTATTGACAAACCGTTGTGACAATGAACGACTTCTTGTCAATAACCATGTAAATGCATTGTTCAACTTACAACAAGCTCAAAAGGAATCAAGTTATTTTCTTAGAAACATGATTGATGTGACGAACAAAAATTTACCTGCGCTAGCCAGTTTAGGAAAACCTACTGACCACTGGGACATGCTAGTCATTCACATCATGTCGAAAAAGTCAGATGATGTTTCTTTCCGCGAATGGGAAGAATACCGCAACACAATCACTAGTTATCCGAAACTCGGACAATACATACATTTTCTTACAAATAGAGCTGATCTTTTAGATACCATACAACAAGAAATGTGGCATAAACAGATCATACAACAGAAACAAACAACAATCAATACACAAAAACAATAAAAAAACACAGTTCAGACAAAACAAAAAACATTCATAATATTGCATGCCCTATGTGCAACAAAAATCACTATTTATCCAGTTGCCAAGAATTCAGAAATGAAAATGTCAACACTCGTATACAGAAAATGAACAATTTCAAAGTTTGCAAAAAATGTTTAAGGCCGGGTCACTCGGATAAGCAGTGTAAACTTTCACATTGCACAGTGTAACCTTAAACATAATTCACATTTACACACAGACAACCAATCAGAAACAGCAACACCACTTGTTCGATTCCAAATCGATATTCGATCGATGGTTTCGGAACGGCCATTTTGAATTTGACGTTGCTGCCAACCTTGCAGTTTTTGACAACTGACAGACGAAAGCCCTCGCAATGTAACGCGTATTGGTTAGGGTATTGAAATTAAATCGCAAGCCATCTGGAATGTATTCGGGTTTCCCTCAGGATTGTCTATATAGCTGAGTGTGTTGTGGTTCCCCGAACCAGATAAAGTTCGCATTTACGTGGCCGATTGGTTTTTCCCACGTAACATAACCTGTGTTGGAACACTGTGCTCATCGAAGCTGGCCTGCCAGTCATACCTGGTTGGCTGAAGAACCTGTCTACCAAGAAGAGCCTAGGGTGCACCCGGGCCTTGCAGAGAGACAGGAGGTTGACGGGACCGAAGCACAGACCAGGTTAGATCGACTCTATTTACCTTAGCTCGGTGAATCGCCGACGTTCACACTTCTTGGCAACTGATCGCTACGCTACCTCGTAGCTGATGGGCCCCTACGAGGTCATTAGGTGCCGCGAAGCCTGAACAATTTTGGTAGCTAGAGCGTGGCTTCCTGAGATTTGCAGCCGTCAAGGGCTCCAGGAAGACACGATTTGGGACTATCAATCTGTAGGTATAGGCGGTTATTAGATAACTTGGTTGTGTTCCTATATCCACATAGATTGGTAGTATTGTAAGCTATAGGTCTATTGCTGGTAGTAGACAGACAGATGTTGAGTTGAAATTTGCATTGAAGTACCAGTAAGTCAATCTATTAGTGGTCTAGTAATGCTAATGAATGTTTTGGTTGACATAGGTAGTTGCATCTATTGATAGCAGGCTATTACATTGTTTTCAGTTATAGCAATTTATAACTTGAACTAATATTGACTATCTGTGTGTGTTATAATGATAAAGGGAAACTAAATTGTATTTACAGAATTTATATAGATATAAAACTCGGTTCCTATTGTTTAAGGAAAACAGCATTGTTTAAGTTATAGTTTAGGGTTCCCTCGTTTGGGTTATAGACTGGAGGGTCCAATAAAATTGAGTTACTGCAAATTGTGAGTAAGTATCGTTCCGATCATGTCGTTATCTGAAATCCAGAAGGGTGTTTCTAAGGAACTCAGATGGTTTTCCTCCGCACACGGTCTGATAGACCGTTTAGATAGGCATGATGTGGTATTGGAGCGGTCTATGGACGTTAAGGAACGTTACAATAGGGTGCTCGAATTGTCCGCACAGGCGGAATCAGTTGATGGTTGCGCACCTGACAGGCTGTCACGGTTGCTAGGGGATGTCGACCAATGTATGGAGATGGTAGCTGCTATCACGCAGAAGGCTGCGGACATACGTAGACAGCGCGAGTCCAGCCATGGTGGTGACATTGAAGCACCTCTGCCGCTTCAGGGTTCAGGATCCAGGTTACCGGCCATAACTATGCCTACTTTTGACGGAGTGTCCGGTGAATGGATGAGCTTCATCAATCTGTTCGACAGTTTGGTGCACATGCGATCGGACATTACCAAGTCTGTCAAGATGGCTCAGCTGGTGGCAGCATTGAGGGGTGAGCCTAGGGAGCTGGTCGCTCATTTGACAGTTACGGAGGGTAACTATGAAACGGCCGGACAATTGTTGGTCAGACGTTACCATAACAAACGGAGGTTGGCCGATGCCCAACTGAACCGTTTGTTTAGTATCCCGGTTGTGAACAAGGTCGGGGCCATACAGACGGAGGTTTTGAACCCGTTGTTGTCCGTCACCAAGGCTCTAGAGAATCTTGGACTTCCGGTTGGTGAATGGTCGTACCTACTGCTGTACATTGTACTTTCCCGCCTACCCGCTGACGTGCAGACTCGTTTCGAACAGTCTCACGGGAGGTCGGCCGAGGACCTGCCCGCCTTCTCCGACTTGGTCGGATTCTTGGAAGAGGAGGCTCGACGGGCAGAGAATTTGGGGTTGACGGTCACCCATCCTTCGGAGCCACAGAGAGCTGCCGGGAGCGCTGTGAGTAGGGGCCCTCCGACGAGGAAGGACCGCACCAACCGGCAGTCGTATGGGACTGTGAGTGCATTGACCCCACATAGTGAGACCTGCCCATGTTGTAAGCAGATTGGCCATGCTGTGGCCAATTGCAATAAGTTCGGGGAACTTAGGGTTGAGGGACGGCGCCGGATGGCCAAGCAGCGGAGCTGGTGTTTCCTGTGCCTCGGGCCACACATGGCTAGGGACTGCACGCGCACAAAAATGTGCGGATATTGTGGTGGGGCCCACAACAATCTGTTGTGCATGAACCGGTCCGGCCAACAGCCACCACAGGGCCGTACCCAGGGTGACACGGCATGGGGCCCTGAGAATTCGTTTGCGACTCGGAGCGCAACTCAGGGGCCAACGTCCCCACGTGCACAGGGCCGTACCCAGGGTGACACGGCATGGGGCCCTGAGAATTCGTTTGCGACTCGGAGCGCAACTCAGGGGCCAACGTCCCCACGTGCACAGGGCAGTACTAGGGTGCAGGGCCGCACTCAGGGTCATCACATGGGGGGCCCTGAGTTTTCGGTTGCGACTCAGCATCCGACTCAGCGGGCAATGGGGCCACAAGCACGCGGGCACCCAGGGGTGCAGGGCCGCACTCAGGGTCATCACATGGGGGGCCCTGAGTTCTCGGTTGCGACTCAGCATCCGAATCAGCGGCACATTGGGTGTGTTGAGCAGGCCGTAACGGGCGGGTGGCATGGGACACCTTCGAGCTATGCGGGTGCGGTTCGGACGCCGCCTCAGTTGTCGCCCCGCTCGTCGCCTCGTCCTCATCGGTCACATGTGATGTCCCCCCCGCCCATGGAGCGGCCACGATTGAATTCACGCCCACCCCCCTTTAAGGGGAATCGTAGGTTGGGAATGGAACCGGCGCGTGGGCCATTTGTACAATGGGACCCGCTGGCGTATAGCTGCATACCTGATCGGTTACAGGCAGAGTGGGGCCCCGGGGGCCCTCGCTAGGAATTTGCGGCCCAACAATTTGTTGCCCCCCAACCGGAGACGGTGGTGTTACCGATCGCCTCTGTGCTTGTTTGGGATTTGGCGGGCAACCCAACATACGTTCGCGCCCTATTAGATTCTGGAGCTCAGGGCTGCATTGTATCGAATGATTTAGCAAAATGGTTGGGCCTCAATATAAATAATGTATCGCTGCCGAGGAAATTTTTCCCTGCTGGGGATTACAGGGCAACCCTTCACGGGTTTTGTGTTGCCTCTGAACGAGGGTTAGCGGCAGCGGTTTATTTGCGAACCGTCACCTCCACCGGGGAGGTCGACGTGCGTTTGGTTTTGGCAAAAAGCAAGGTAGCGCCTATTCGGACAAGGATGACGATTCCAAAACTGGAACTGTCCGGGGCTGCTCTTTTGACCAAACTTTTGAATCACACTCTAACAGTGTTGCGTGGGTCAGTGGTTTTGGAGGATACGGTGTACGCGTGGACGGACAGCCAGATTGTTTTGTGCTGGCTGAAGGCTTCGGTCCATAACTTAGAGGTTTTTGTTGCAAACCGTGTCTCCCAGATTGTGTCGTCTGAGGTCCCACTGACCTGGAGACATGTACCAGGAGAATTGAACCCGTCTGATTGTGCATCCAGGGGATGTCGGGCTCCTGAACTCGTTAGACACCATTTGTGGTGGGGACCACCCTGGCTTGCCAGGAGAGAATCGGACTGGCCCCACAGCCATGTAGTAGTATCTTCGGATCATGGCCCCAGAGCGGCCGTGCATGTTACCCAGAAGGCTGAGGACCCTGACGCCGGGTTTCTGCTGGACCGGTATAGCTCATGTGTGTTTGTTTGTTTATCCACCAAGGCGGTACATCTCGAGCTCGTTGCTGATCTCTCGACAGAGGCTTTCATTGCTTGTTTGGATAGGTTTGTTTCTCGAAGGGGACTTCCAACTTTGATCCGCTCTGATAACGGCACTAACTACGTCGGTGCGGAACGATACTTACGAGAGATAGTCAACTTTTTGAATGTAAATAAAGTGGATATTGGAACGGCCCTCTCCCGTCGGGGTATACAGTGGACCTTCAGCCCACCGAGTTCCCCCCACTGGGGTGGGATTTTTGAGGCCGTAGTTAAGTCAGCTAAGACGCACTTGGGGCTTATAGTAGGTCAGACCGCGCTGACTTTTGAGGAGCTCGCGACATTGTTTTGTAAGATCGAGGCCGTTCTCAATTCGCGACCGTTGTGTCCGCTCAGTTCGGATCCAAATGACCTGGAGGCTCTGACCCCAGGCCATTTCTTGATAGGACAGCCACTTAACGCGTTGCCCGAGCACCCCTTCGAGGGAGTGAAATTGTATCGGTTGTCAAGGTATCAGATGTTGCAGCAGTTTACTCAGAATTTCTGGAAGCGTTGGTCGCTCGAGTATCTGCATATCTTACAACAGCGCCTTAAGTGGACTGACAAAACCAGCCCCCCTAGTGTTGGTGACCTCGTTCTGGTTAAGGATGCTAACCTACCGCCACTACGTTGGCGCAGGAGGCGCATTGTTAACTTGTTCCCTGGCAAGGACGGGACCCCCCGGTCTGCGGAGGTTCTAGTAGGAGGCTCGGTTCTAAAACGAGCGGTAGCAACGTTGTCTCGGCTGCCCGTAGATTAGGGGACAGGTGGGTGCCTGTCCGGGCGGGTGATTGTTCGATTCCAAATCGATATTCGATCGATGGTTTCGGAACGGCCATTTTGAATTTGACGTTGCTGCCAACCTTGCAGTTTTTGACAACTGACAGACGAAAGCCCTCGCAATGTAACGCGTATTGGTTAGGGTATTGAAATTAAATCGCAAGCCATCTGGAATGTATTCGGGTTTCCCTCAGGATTGTCTATATAGCTGAGTGTGTTGTGGTTCCCCGAACCAGATAAAGTACGCATTTACGTGGCCGATTGGTTTTTCCCACGTAACATAACCTGTGTTGGAACACTGTGCTCATCGAAGCTGGCCTGCCAGTCATACCTGGTTGGCTGAAGAACCTGTCTACCAAGAAGAGCCTAGGGTGCACCCGGGCCTTGCAGAGAGACAGGAGGTTGACGGGACCGAAGCACAGACCAGGTTAGATCGACTCCATTTACCTTAGCTCGGTGAATCGCCGACGTTCACACTTCTTGGCAACTGATCGCTACGCTACCTCGTAGCTGATGGGCCCCTACGAGGTCATTAGGTGCCGAGAAGCCTGAACACCACTTACACTTACATCATCTACAGACAAATCAGAAACTAAATTCAGTTGTGTCCTGCTCTCCACAGCATTGGTGAGGGTGACGGACTCAGCAGGGAGACATCGCACAGCTCGCGTCCTGCTGGACAACGGCAGCACTTCACACTACGTCACGCAGCACCTCTGTGAGGAACTAGGTCTGACAAAACATGTTACGGGCTCCACTATAGTAGGTATAAATAATCAACGTTCCTATTGTGCAGAGTCTTGTGACTTGACCATCCAGTCAAATTCAGGGGGGTATCAAGCCACCATAAAATGTTTTGTTTTGCCAGAAATAACCAGACAGTTGCCTTCATCTTATATAGACATCACAGATTTGCCTCTTCCTATGGGCATTCAGCTAGCAGATCCTGCATTTAATATACCCTCGACTGTAGACATATTACTCGGGGCAGAAATATTTTGGGATATCATAACTGCCAACTTCATCGATTTAGGTAAACAACAACCAAAGTTGCAATTAACTAAATTCTCAAATGTCCATTTATTTTATTTGTTTTATTTTTACAATTATTTATGAATCTAAACACATATGTGTAGATTATTTTAAATTTTGATGAACTTGAATACTTTTCAAAGTTAATGAAGTTATTATTTTCAGGTGCTAAATGTGTATTAATGAAATGAAATGAAATTTATTTGCGTTGATGTGGTACAGTCATAGGTCTTGAAGTAGGTATAATTAATTCATTAACGGCACATTCAGCCAACTTGTGGCATGCAAATATTAGAGTCGGGTATCTTTGTGTTATGTACCGACAATTAGTAGCTAAAATATATAAATTAAATCACATGTCCTAACACTAATACCTTAATTAGTAAATCATTCATAATAACAATATTCCGTAATGATAACATTAAATTAATTATTGAGTTTTGATGTCATGCTATAAAATTCATTTAAATCATAAAAGCAGTTATTTACTAACCACCTTTTTAGCCTAAACTTAAAAATAGGTGATGGTAAACATTGTAAATCTGCGGGTAAACAGTTAAATATTTTCACAGCCTAGAATAACAGTTTCTTTGTAAAAGTGCCGTTTTTGATTTAGGGACTTCTAGGCGATTTGGATATCTAGTATTTAAAGGATATGCACTGAAAAAGTTGGTAAATAAATTGATATTTAATTTTACAAAACTGCTTATCTCGAATATGTAAATGCCAGTCAGTGTTAGTAGATTTAGTTTTTAAACAACGGCCTGCAAAACTCATATGGGTTTACGCCACATATGGCTCGTATGCAGCGTTTCTGTATTATAAAGAGACGTGGTATGTCCACTGAGTTCCCCCAAACGACGATTCCATAGCGTAGCATGGACGCCACGTATCCGTGATAGGCTAAGAGAGCTGATTCTCTGCTGGCTACTTTCGTAAGGTGGTACAGTACAAAAGTAAACCTGGTTATCTTTTTACATATTTTGTCAACTTGCGCCTTCCAAGATAATTGAGGGTCTATTGTAATTCCGAGAAAAACTGTTCCATTTGATTCATGTATTGGTTGATTTTGGTATGTCAGGGATAAATTTAATTCAGGTTTAATTTGATTGAAAAATTGCATAAACGATGTTTTGTCGACATTCACACATAAATTATTCATTACTAACCAGTTGATTATTTGTTTAATTGTATTATTTATATCATTATTAAATTCATTTGTGTCTGTAAACTCTAAGATAATAGAAATATCATCCGCAAATAGGGTGCAACGGTGTTCTGTCACTTCTGGTATGTCATTAATATATAACAAAAACAATAGTGGACCAAGGACGCTACCTTGTGGAACACCAAATGTATTTCAAAACTCAAAACTCAAAACGTTTATTCTGTAAATAGGCCACAAGGGCACTTTCACATGTCATTTCATTTCATTTTTTACAGAACATTTGGTATTATTATCATATTATCAGAAAAAAAAAGTACTTAATTATTGTTTCTGAGAGATGTAAAGAGTCTCATGTCATAATAAAATAATTAAAATATAAATAACAGAGATGTATAGTCTCTTTAGTCAATAATACAATGATAATAGGAGATGTAAATGGTCCCCACAGTCAAGAGTTGTATAATTAAATTAATCTTTGGAGGTGTAAAAGGCCTCCAAGTGTCCAGTAAAAGAAACTCTGGCAGTGAGGATGCTCACAATTAATTAGAAGAATTCAGTCCCAAGCATTTTTATCGTCTATGTACTCTTTAATACTGTAGTAAGCTTTAGAAATAAGCCTTTGCTTGATGTATTTCTTGAACTTATTAATTGATAGATCTGTCAAAGTGCTTGGGAGTTTATTGTAAAATCTTACACAATTACCCTTGAACGAGTTTTTTATTTTATGGAGCCGAGTAGTGGGCACTGCAAGTTTGTCCTTGTTTCTAGTATTAAAGTTATGTATATCACAGTTTCTTCGAAAGTTAACAATGTTCTTATGGACATACATAATATTCTCGTAAATATATTGACTATGGACTGTCAATATATTTACTTCTTTAAACTTATTTCTAAGAGAATCTCTATTATTCATTTTATAAATTTTATAAATCGCACGAACAGCCCGCTTCTGCAGCACAAAAATAGTATTTATGTCAGCAGCACTGCCCCAGAGCAGAATACCGTAGGACATAATACTATGAAAATAACTAAAATAAACTAATCTGGCTGTTTTTAAATCTGTCAAGTGACGGATTTTCCTGCATGCAAAAGCTGCAGAGCTCAGTCTGTTCGATAGCTTATCAATATGTGGACCCCATTGGAGTTTGGAATCCAACGTTATACCTAGAAACACTGTGCTGGTTACCAATTCCAATTCCTCATTTTTAATTGTTATACATGTCTGATTATTTTTAACGTTAGTAGTAAGAAACTTAACACATTTAGTCTTTTTCTCATTTAATAGCAAATTATTAACATTAAACCAATTTACCACTCTTGATATGGTATTGTTCACGTGATCATCAGTAGCGTGTTGGTTTCGCTTTGTTTTAAAAATAAGTGAGGTGTCATCAGCAAACAGTACCATATCATGACAGTCCCTTCCTAGATAGGGTAAGTCGTTTATATAGATGAGGAATAGGAAGGGTCCCAATATTGAGCCCTGTGGCACGCCCAAAGAAACCAATGATCCTGGTGATCGTTCTCCGTTTACGTCTACCCTTTGTATTCTTCCGTTCAGATAAGATTTTAACAAATTCAATGACGTGTCTCTAACTCCATAATGATGTAATTTCCTGATCAATGTTTCATGACAAACGCAATCAAAAGCCTTAGATAAGTCACAAAAAATGCCTAGGGCATCTTGTGACTCTTCCCAGGCATCAAAAATACTTTCAATGAACTGAATTCCGGCATCTGTTGTTGAACGACCGCGAGTGAATCCAAACTGTTTGTTATGCATTAGCTTATTTGATTCAAAATGATGTAATAGCTGTGATAAGATTAATTTCTCAAAAATTTTACTAAAAGTTGGTAGTATTGATATAGGTCTGAAATTGGTGGGGTCTTGAGTACTACCTGCTTTGAAGAGGGGAATTATCTTACTTTGTTTCATTAAATCAGGAAATTCACCGCAGTCTATACAATTGTTGAAAATGACCGCTAGGTCAGGTGCAATTAATTCGATCAGGGATTTAACGACGTGAACAGAGAGTCCCCAAAGATCATTCGTTTTCTTAACATTTATCAATTTAAATGCCTTTACGACATCTGAACTTGTGACGTGCTTAAAATTCAAGTATGAAGCACACTCTGAGACATTATCTTTTAATATTGCAACAGCAGACAAAGGTGACGAATTTAAATACTTAGTCGTGGAAGCCGGTGCATTAGTAAAAAACGATTCAAATTCAGTTGCAACTTCTAAGCTAGAACTCGTAAGCTGTCCATTGATTTTTAGTTCGTAATCGTGACTCGCTTTTTTACTACGACCGGCCTCCTCATTAATTATTTTCCAAGTCGTTTTTATAACATCGGAACTATTCTTAATTTTACCACTCAGAAAATTACGTTTAGCTGTATGACAGTCTAATTTAAATTGTTTGGAGAACTGTTTGACTTGTTCTTTAAATTCGTCACTCATGTTGAACCGTCGTTCCTCATACAATGCATACAATGCTTGCCTGCGTTTATGCAACTCTGCAGTAGCCCACGTACTAAAGTCGTTTGAACCACTAACCACAACCGATTTTGAAGTGAATATCGCGCTGTACTGTTTCATAAAGGTTTCAAAGAATAAGTTATACATTATATTAGGAGACTGTTCAGCAGCCAAAAACGGTAGTTCCTGGGCTAAAGAGTATCTCATTCTTTCTAACCGGTCAGCAGTTATTGGCACAAACGAAATTTTCTTTTTAATGACAGGTTCTCTAATAGAATCAAATTGAAATAATTGACCTAAATGATCTGAATCCAATTCACTGATAACACTTTTACTGATTGGAATAACATCAGTAAAAATGTTGTCAATGCATGTAGCACTAGTAGCAGTCACTCTTGTTGGCTCCATAAATAAATGGCTAAGCCTAAATGATGAGAAAAGATTTATTAATCTAACGCTGAGAGTAGTTCTTTCTAATAGATTAACATTAAAGTCACCACATATAATTAATCGTTTCGTACTGTGTGATGAAATAGTTAGGACGGATTCCATTATTTTCTCGAACATTTCAAAGTCGCTCAAGGGTGGCCTATAGACACATATAACGATGAACTGTTCTAATTCCACAGCTGCAAGTTCTATAGTTCGTTCAACAGATAAGGAAACAATGTCCTTACTTTCCTTGAATTTCATATGATTGTTTAGTATGATTAATGCCCCACCATGTATTGAATTAAGTCTGGTGAACGAACTACCAACCTGGTGATCTTTAAAGCTAAACATAATTTCATTAATAGTTAACCAGTGCTCTGTTATGCACAAAATGTCAATTTTATTACAATTTAAAAATAACTCTATTTGTAGATCTTTGCCTCTAATACATTGAATATTCTGATGAACCAGGCTTATATACTTAGCATGTGAGCTTCCCTTATTCTTAGGGTTTTCTAATATACTAGAACATATGTTGCCAGAGCCTGGGTCCTCTGTTGTCCTATGAACAAATTTAAATGCATCCTGTTATTCTGGTCTGATACCAGATTCATATTAGGCTGCTCAGTAAAAGCAGAGTTAGAAGCCAAATTTTTGGCTGTAATGTCATATAAATATAATAGTGACATAGCTATTTGTCGTTTACAATAATTTGAAAGGTAAAATGTACCTTTAGTCATAGTAAAATAATTACTAACATAATTGTTAGTGTCAATAATATCAAACTTATTATTATATGTACATAAATTGTACATAGTTATATTCATATTTCATATTATGTCTATATACATTTTCATTTTGTGTCAATTGGTTGCAGTAGGGAAATGTGAACAATATAATTTTTTTCACACTAAGACCATTCAATGTTTCATAAAATTTTATTAAATTATTTTTGTTCACATCTCCCCTATTGCCCATGAAAATTATCAGTGTGGCACTGGCTGTGATAGTGCTGTCATTCAAAATTTGATTTATAATATTATCTACAGTGCTAAAAGGTGAGCAATTACTAATAACACTATGTCCCTTAGAGTATGAGTGGAGTGCTGAGCCCATGCCACTTCCAATCTCATCACAGTACATTATAATATCAGGTGTTGTGGTCATATCAGACTTGGCAGAACTATTATCAGTAACACCTTGTGTTGGTAAACTGTCACACAAGCCCGGAGAGTTGCCCGCTGTCAAACAACCACCTTTCTGCTCACAGCGACAAGTATGGTTGTTGGTCAGCGACTCAAACCGCTCACAATTATGGTTCATTTCTTGAATTAAATCATCCATAGCCAATGAGTATTCATTTATAACTTTCTCAGAGTTCAAATATGCACTGTTTAGTGATCTCAATGAATCCTCCAAGCTTTGGATTTTCAAATGTAAGTTTTGTGTGTCAGTTTCATACATCAACTTAGTACTTTCTAATTCTAATACACACATATTCAAATCATGTAATAAGTTTACATTTTTCTTGCTTACTTTTAAGTTTTTAGTACACAATTTATTATGTTTTATTAATTTCTGAGTTTTCCGTATATACCTATTTATTTTACCTAGTTTGTTATTGCTGCAACTTAATAACCTTGATGTGGGCAATGTGTCATTAGTTAAATCAATGACATCATCAAGGCTTCCAGTTGCAACAGTAACCAGCTGCGGGCTGATCCCTACGACTTCACTGTAGAGGCTCTGGGTCTGCAACGCTGCGGTGTTTTCCTTCTCCTCCTGGAGTGCATGTATTTGTTCATGGGCATCGAACAATGCTTTCTCCAGGGAATCAATCGATTTCAGGGCTTGCTCGTACTCTGCACTACATACAGTGAAGCTATCTACGGTGACCTGCAGCTTGTCCCGCTCAACAATTACATCACTACATTCTTGTTCTAATACACATAATTGTTTCTTTAGCTTATCTCTACTTTCAAGTACTGATAATAGCTCTTTCTCATTTTCCTCCCTTTCACAGAGTAATTCGGTGACCATTTCCTTTGATTTTTTTAATTCTAGTAAGGTAACTTTGAGCTTGTCATTTTCCTGCTGTCGGGAGGCGACAGCAGCAGCTCTGCGGGTCATCATGGTTACAGTTGAGATAAGAATCAAGGAATTGCACACCAAAACAATGCGAAATTACTTACGTGGAATAGTAACGTTTTTCAGCGTTTGCACATCACTAATTGCTATGAAATATATTTTAAACGTTGTTAAATATAATAATTTAACAATAAGGTAACAAAAAGCGCCGAAAGTGTACGGAAATAACAAATACTTTTAAATTTATAACCTGCAACGGTCACAAATTTAACATGTTTCGAGACACTAGTAAACGTCACTAAAACACACTGCAAACAATAGAAATACTTAACATTACACTATAATCCTAAAATAACACTAAATTGGGCTCAGAATTACACTAAATCATATTAAAATATAAATTTTTCTAGGGACGTAGTGAAATCAGCTGTTTGCCGTTTGACAGCCAGTGTTACCCTGTTCTACGTAGTTCTGATTTGTTTTCAGTTAGTTCTAAGTTTTTATTTAACTTTTTTATTACGACATACTGTGTACGGTCGCTCAGTTAGGTTTTAATCCAATTTAACGCCGGTCCGCGATTACCGTATCTTTCACATTTTCCTATGAGAATATTATGACACACGAAATCAAAAGCCGTTGACATGTCAAAAAATACGGTCACTGTGCGTGTCTTTTTATGAATAGCCTCGGCCAATTGTTTTACTAAATTGAAGCATGCGAGAGTTGTGGTTTTTCCCTTCTGGAAACCGTTTTGTTCTTGTTTAATAACACAGAATTTTGATAAGAATGATGCGATTCTATTTTGAATAATTTTTTCGATTTTTTTTGACAAAACAGGGACAAGAGAAACCGGCCTGTACATGCTCATATCGGTTTTTTCTCCTTTTTTGAACAATGGCTTGACCACCGATATTTTTAATTATTTTGGGAATATACCTTCTGTAAGTGATTGATTGGCTAGTTTTGTCAACACTGGAGATAATTCCTTGCAGCAATCTTTTAAAATATTTGTTGCAATGTCATCATAGCCGGTAGCATTGGTATTGTTTAGCTGTCTGATTGTCTTTACAGTTTCATCTATAGTACACGGCCTAAGGAAGATGCTAGAATTTGATTGGGATACTTTATTGATAGCGTCATTGTCTGGTTGTGTACTCAATTTATTATTGGTCAAGTCTATAAAGTAGTTGTTGAAACCACGGGCCATCTCCAATGGATCCTCCGTTTCTGTATTATTTATTATTATAGAGTTTATTTCAATGTCTTGATTTTCATTTTCATTTTTAATTAATTGCCATGAGGCTCTGCATTTATTTTTAGATATTTTTATATAATTGTTATTTTTGGGAATATTCAATACATTATCGCAACTTTTTGCTGTATCTAATGTAGTCATTTTTGTTTGCTATTGATTTTTGTTGGTAATATTGAAATCTAAGTTTTCGTTTTGTTAAACATGATATCCTTTTGCCAACGTTGTGGCAACCTACGGGAAACGGAATAAAAGGCTTGGAATATGCTCTATTACTGTCTAGTTTTATTTAACAATAACTTTCCTTATATATAAATCGTCTTCGATAATCATCATGTACCAAAACCGGTACGTGATGTCGATTTTCTGTGTCAGCCAATAACTTATCTCAACGAAACTTTAGTCTAAAACTAAATTACGATAAATGGCTACTAAACTAGCTAGGCTGAGGTAATCCCCCTCTTTCGGAGTGCGGTGCAAACTCTTTCGTTAAAAAAACGGTTGGCCACCATGAAGAACACGATGGCCGCTATTATGATGAGGATCCCGAGCGTCGCAAGAATCATCTCCCGATGACCGTTGAACTCTTTTATCACCTCCTGGCGAATCCGTTCGGCGATATTTTCCGTTAATTTGGTGGCGTCTTGTATCCCGTTGTTTTGGGTCATGTTTAGTTGTTCCTTGGAGTTATATCCGCCCATGGTGGTTTCGTTGCGTTTCCTGCTGGTTTACTGAATAGCGAATGATACTCTATGATTTACCAATTCGCTATTTATACCAAACGAGTGTCGTCATCAAAGTTGGAATCTCAACGTTTGTTTGTACTTTCGACCAAACTTGGACGTTGTTGGGCGTGCTGACTCGACAACTGAGTCTTCCGCTTTGCTCGTTGGTTGCGGGAACGTAATGGAACTCGGCTGATCTGCTGGTAGGAAAGCTGGCTTTAATCTATCAATTGAAAATGTGTCGACGGTGTTATTCTTTTTGATGACGAAATATTTCGCCGTTCGTCGTAGAACTTCGTAAGGCCCTTCATAGGGAGAAATCAGACTTTTGGCGACACCTTCTTTCTTGATGAAAACGTGAGAACAGGAGCTTAACTCGGGGTGGACTAAATACTTGTTTTGGTGATTCTCTCTCCTCGGAACGGAGCAGTTTTTTGATATTCGTTGTTTCAAATCTTGCACGTAGTCGTGATACGTTGATCGCAAACCAGATTCACCAAAGAATTCCCCGGGAAGCCTTATTGTTTCTCCATAAACCATTTCCGCGGCGCTCAAACCCGTGTCGTCTCGTAAACAACTTCTTAGGCCAAGAAGGACGATTGGTAATTCTATTACCCAATTTTCCTTACTGTTCCTTGCCATGAGAGACGCCTTCAGCGAACTGTTATGACGCGCTGCGTCAGAAGGTTTTTAAAAAAAACTATTAAAACTTTATTGACGATAATTAGTTTTATTAGAATTAATATATTGTGAATTTAACACAAATTCCGTGATAATTAAACTTAGAAATACTTTATAAAGGGAAAGGTCTTAACCCTCAGAGTGACCAACGTAGACTAACTGCCATTAGCAACGAGTAAAAGAGTCTGGAATAGAATTTGATGACGGATAGAAATAAAGGTATTGTCAGCCAGAAGGGTAGCTAAGACAGGGTATAACAGCCCTCCGAAAAAGAGTAAACTTAGGGGTGGAAGAGTAAGTTTACGAAGAATTAGCACAAAATTAATTGATTCTGAGACGCGGTAATGGAATGGGGTCTTGATCATTATTAGAATCAGAAGTCTCTGTTTCAGGGGCTGTTGTTATTCTGAATGATTTGATTGAAATTGGGTTAAAACGTTTCCCATTACAAAAATAGTAAATAATGAAAATTAAAAATAGAAGTAACACAATAACAGTAATGATTGGAAAACTAGCATGGTTGGAAACAATGTTATAATTATCCAAAAGTGAATCTAATTTCTTAATAGTTTCTTTAGAGGAGTCTTCATAATTTTGAAAGTATTCGAGGTTTATATTAGAAATATTCATGACGGGTACATGAATTTTAGTTTTTTGAAAAGTATTAATATTACAACAACTATCATTAATCAGATTAAAATCTGAACTAATCCTACTTACATTTACTACAATGTCAGATCGGGAAAATAGTTTAATGTTTTTGCAGAAGGCAATGCACTGTGGTTGCATGTTAAGTACACCTGTACCGGATATTGTGAGTTCTCTGACATAGGACTCACAGTCAAGGGTTATCTTAGTTAATTCGGATTGAACAAAAATCCATTTGTTGTGGTTAATATTTTGCCAAATATCTATTTTACCATTCAAAAATTTAGTTTTGCACTGGGGTGGAAGTGTTTTAACAACCTTAGTAATTATTTCTATTTCACATATCGGATCTACAACTGTCGAGGATGAACTAGGTAAGTCACATATGTAGGTGTGTTTTAAAGCATGTTTACAAATATTAAGGTCTTCAAAACTACAATAGTTCGATTTGTCTTTGCTGAGTGCAATGTATGGTTTTGTAGGAATTATCATAGCATAGCTATCTGGCTTTTCTGTGTCATGTGGTATCGGGACCGGAATGGTTTTATAAAAATCAAAGTCGATGTGATAAACAAGAGGTATCCTTAAAACAAATATCAACTTAGAATCTAAAATATATGACACTAATTCTGACAAATTAGTGATAACATGAATATTACTTAAATCTAAAGGAGTCGGAAACTCTCTTAACTTAGGTAAGTACTTAATACTAGACACAAGATCATTGTACAATTCAGTCGGAGTGATAACCGCAGAATGAAGGGTGTTTGTTTTTGAGAACAAAATAGAGTTAGTGATATCCTCCAATTGAAAGGTCAGAGTCAATAGATTGGCATTAAGGACATTAAAAACATTAGTTAACTTATTTTTAAACTGCATAGAATGTGTTTCATCCGTAACATTCCTCAGAGATGAAACTAGTGTATCAACAGCGTCATTCAGACGACCTTCATTTTGTGCAATAAAATGAATGGTTTCATTGACTTTTGAAATTGCTGCTGTGGACATAATGATGTTTTGCTTCAATAAAGAGGTCAATTGTTTATCGTTATTTTGTAAGTTCTGAATAGCGTCGTTATACTTATTCGCATCATTGTCGTCCATCGTGCCAAAAACGTGTTTCAGAATAGTGCCTACTCCTGAGAACCAAGCGGATCTTTTAGATCTCGTAGGAATGAAGTGAGATATAGAGTTATAGTCTCTCACAACACCATCGTATAGAGCCTTAAGAGGTTGGATGATATTGTGACATTCTACATCTTCCAAAGCGTCACTTTGTTGACACAAATATCGAGCTGTTCCGAAAACGCCATTGATGTTGTCTATGTGAGGCTTAATGTATTTAATGTCTATAGGGATGACAACGTGCAGGTAGTCATTTATGAGTTTCATTGTACCGACCGGATCGAAGTAAAGTCCAGGGCTCTTGTGCAGGGGTTCAATGAAATCTTCAGTAGGCATCGCTATGATTGAGAGCGGCATTATCAGCCTGAAAATAAGTGATTTAGAGTGAGGCCAATTTTACTTCATCATAGTGATGTTTTATGTATTTACGATTGATTAGGAGGGATAAGGTATTGTTACCATGTATTTTCACTACTTTATAAGGGCCTTTCCAAATCGGTGATAAGGCTTTTCTGAGACGTAGGTGGTTCTTTAGATAGACCAAGTCACCTACTTTGTATTGAATAGGACGAGTTCGGTTGTCATAATATGATTTAGAGTTTTCTTTAGACCTGAGCATATTTTCTATGGCTTTTTGTCTGGAATGTTGTAATCTGTGTTGTAGCATTTTCACATATTCTGGGTATGACGCATCAGGTGGAGTACTGTATATGGAATCTGGAAGATGTGGTTTGTGAGCGAATAACAATTCGTAAGGAGTGTAATTCGTAGTGCAGTGTATGCTGGTGTTGTATGACAGCATTGCAGTGTAAACATAACGAGGCCAGTTATCTTGATGTTCGTTAATGAAAGATTTGAGATATTCTTTCAAGGTGGAATGGCTTCGTTCAAGTGCACCTTGGGTCTGAGGGTGGTAGGGAGAGGACCATAGTTGTTTTATTTTCAGGAAATCACATGTTTTCCTGAACAAGTCAGCTGTGAAATTAGTGCCCTGATCTGTCAGAATGGTCTTGGGTATTCCAAATAAGGAGATGAAGTGGATGAGACAATCGCTTGATTCTTCAGCAGTTGTGCTGCGGATTGGGTAAGCAACAGAAAATTTCGTGAGGTCGTCTTGAATGGTAAGGATGAATCTGAGTTTAGCAGTGCCAGACTCTGGTAATGGTCCGACAATGTCCAATGCTACACGTTGAAAGGGAGATGTCGATGTAGATGTGATTTGCATAGGAGCTCTATTGGTTTTCCTAAGGGCTTTGTTTTGTTGACAAGATGTACATTGCTTCACATAGTTCTCAACGTCACTGCGCATGCCTTTCCAAAAATATTTTTCTTGGATTCTTTTCAGCATTCTGACAGCACCTAAGTGTCCGACAACAGGTAAATCGTGATTCTCTTGGAGAATTTTGTTAATTTCGCTCAAAGATGGGTACATGATAGTATTGTGGTAGATATTGACAACAATATTGGTGTTATGGAATAGATAGTTTAGTATGTTGTATATCTTGATAAAGGAGTGTTTGTCGAATGGGTTTCTAAAATCGGATATACCAATTTCAGTTGTTTCGGTGGATTGTATTAGTAGTTCATTCCTAACTGCTTTGAGAGTGTTAAAGATTTCAGGATATGAACATTCGTCAAAGTGATGGACCTTAGTAAATAGAAGATAGTATGTCTTGTTATTTGTTTCGATTTTGTGAAATGAATACAGTTGTTTCTCACCTTGGATCAGTTGATCAGAGTCGTCCAAATTACCAATGATTTCCTGTATATATGGATTGGACTCATCGAGATCAATGGACGTTGGGACAAGAATTGTTTTACAGGCGCTTCTCGTCAGTTTAGCGTTATGCTCTCTCAAGTTTGTATTGAAGTTTTTGTTTTTATCGGTAATTGACTTGAGGAATTGAGGATATTCCTCTTGGTGTAAATCATCTAATGTGGATAATGGATCTAAAGGTCCAGTTGGGGAAGAACCTGGGTTATTCTCTATTTGGGGGGGTGACGGCACATTAAGAGCATCGAAGTCTGGGCTAAGGTTGTCATTGTACGGGCTTAATTCTAGGGAACTAAGATCAACCAGGCCATCATCTGGATCTGAAGTATTGACCGGGTGGACTGGAAACCGGGATAATGCATCTGCTACGGAGTTGAGTTTTCCTTTACGATAGACAATTTCATATTCAAACTCTTCGAGAAGTAGACGCCATCGTTGCATTTTGCTGCTTGGGTCTTTGTGGTTGAAAAGCCATTTAAGTGGTCTATGATCTGTTATTATCAGGAATTTACGCCCATATATGTATGGTCTGAAGGTTTTGCATGCGAAAATTATTGCCAATAATTCTTTTTCCGTGGTGCTATAGTTAATTTCGTTTTTATTCAGTGTTCTAGAGGCATAGGCAATCGGATTATCTTTTCCAACGGTGCCTTGGGAAAGAACGGCGCCAATAGCGTAATTCGATGCATCGGTTGACAGTATGAAAGGCTGAGTGAAGTCGGGAAATTTCAGTATTGGGGCACAAACTAGTTTTTGTTTTAATGAGTCGAATGCGATTTGTTGTTGGTTTTCCCATTTGAATGGGATATCCTTTTTCAGGAGAGAAGTGAGAGATTTAGCGATTTTTGAGAAATCTGCGATGAAGCGACGGTAGTAGGAAACAAGTCCAAGAAAAGATTTAATGTCTTTGGGACATTTGGGTGTGGGAAACTCCGTAACGGCTTTAATCTTATCTGGGTTTGGTTTTACGCCCTCTTCTGTTATAAGATGTCCAAGATATGCGACTTCACGTCTTAGAAACTCACACTTGTCTGGTTGGAGTTTCAGGTTGAAATCACGAAGTCTTTGAAATATTTCGGAAATGTTGTTGATGTGGGATTGTAGGTCATAGGAATAGATGACAATATCATCTAGATATACAAAACATTTAATGCCTTGAAGGCCTGAGAGGGCAGAGTTCATCAGTCTTTGAAAAGTCGAGGGGGCATTTTTTAAGCCGAAGGGCATGCGGTTGAACTCAAAATGGCCCTGGGGAATTGAAAAGGCTGTCTTTTGAGAATCTTCAGTTGACATTGGGATCTGATGGAAGCCTGACGCTAGGTCTAGAGTGCTGAAATACTTGCATTTTCCAAGTTGGTCCAGGATTTCGGAGATGTTTGGAATCGGGTAAGAGTCACCGATTGTGATATCGTTTAACTTTCTGTAGTCAATGACTACACGCCATTTACGTTGTCCAGAGGCGTCCAGTTTCTTTGGGACTACCCAGATAGGGGCGGACCAAGGGGATGTTGAAGGTTTAATAATGTCTTCGTTCAACATTTTGTTCATTTGGGTTTCTACTTCTTTCTTATGACATTCCGGAAATCTATAGGTTTTTGTGTGGATGGGAACATTAGTAGACGTTTTGATTTCATGACTGATTGCATTAGTGTGTGTCAGTTTGTCTCCAGGGAGATGAAAAATGTCGGAAAAATCTGAACAGATTTCGCGGAGGGCTTCATCTTCTTCGCTATTAAGATGCGAAGTACGTAGTTGTTCAAGTACTTCCTGTGTTCGGTGTACTGAACTAGGGTATTTATGGTTTTGATTTTTTGTAGTATTTACTGGATCGTGTTTCTTAGTCGTGGATTTGGGTGAATGTCTATAGACATTATATAAATGTATAGGGATAATATGCAACACGAGGTTGGAATTCATTGTAACAGGATCTTCTGAAGTATTTATAACTGTGATATTTACTCTTGAGTTTTCTTTAACTTTGACCAAACAGTTTGCAATGAGTAAGTGTTCGGAAGGGTGTTGGTCAAGTATCAGACCCTCTTTTAGCGCAGGGTCAGAAACGGGACATTCAATCACGGTTTCAGTGCGAGGGGGTATTGTATAAATGGGTTCGTTAAATTTCATTTTCAAGATGATGGTTTTGAAATTGAGGGTATTGCTAATGTAGTCGATATTACACTCGTGGTATTCGAAGAGGTCGTTCCCCATAATACCGTCGTAGGGTAAGAATACATCGTCTACAACATGAAATGTGTGTGAAATGACAGAGTTAGTGTCAGGGAACATTTTTAATTGAAAATGACCTAATGTTGTCGATGATTCGACATTATCAATGCCTTTGAATTTGATGACTTCCTTTGTTAAGTCTGGCATTGATTCTATAGAACCTTTCTTGATAAGACTAAAGGATGCTCCAGTGTCAATCAAAAACAATAGTTTTCGTTTGGACAGTTTTGTCTGCAACGAGACATGAGGTAAGTATCTCCTCGAAGTGTTAGAAGAAACTTCAAAGACGTTTAAATCAGGTGTCTTGATGTGTAATGCAGAGTTTAACTTATTATTGAACTCAGTGTTGGACTCAGTGTGTGACACAGTGTTAGACTCAGTGTTGGACGCAGTGTTGGACTCAGTGAGGGATTTAGTATGTGACGCAGTGTCGGACTCAGTGTTGGACGCAGTGTTGGACTCAGTGTTGGACGCAGTGTTGGACTCAGTGAGGGACTTAGTATGTGACGCAGTGTTGGACTCAGTGTGGGACTCAGTGTGTGACGCAGTGTGTGACGCAGTGTTGGATTCAGTGTTAGACGCAGTGTTGGATTCAGTGAGGGGTTTATTATGTGACGCAGTGTTGGACTCAGTGTGTGACGCAGTGTTTTTTAAATTTAGGACGCCGGTTTGTATATTTGCAGGTCCCGTACGACGTCTACTTGGGACCGGGTTTAGTTTAAATCGCAATTGCAATTATCATCATCAGTACAATCGTTTGACTGATTGATGTCATCGTCATCTTGACATGACGCGTTGTCGGTGGTGTCTTCACCGGCAAAGTTGACAGAGGCCCTAGGACTCTTTGAAGAAAAGTTTTCATTCTTCTTCTTATGAGCTAATTTTATACATTGGTCAATGCTGTGACCAACGGATCTGCAATATTTGCAAGAAATGTTTTGGGATTCGTAGTTCTTTGAAGAGGATGCTCGTTGTGAGGACGCAGTGGAAGTGGACATAGTATGGACCTGTGGTTTAAAATGATCCTCTTTCTTTTTCTGCCACGATGGACGACTCTGAGTGAGGGGACAATTTGCAGCATGACCCCTATTAAAAGCGCTTTGAAGTAACTTTTCTTCGGAAACAGCTAGATTAATAGCTTCATTCAGGGTTTCTGGATTTTGACATCTTACAACCATAGAAAGCTTAGGTTTTAAGCCTATCACAAATGTATGCATGGCAAGGTCTTGCATTGCCGCGAGCCGGCCAGCCAATTCGCCTTTCTTTTTAGTGGGAATGCTAATGTTGATTTCAGTCAACAACTGAGCCAGACAAGACTCTAAACGGAGAGCGAATTGGTTGACAGTCTCGTTATTTTGTCGGCAATCCTGTAAATCCGACAATAAGTGAGCGTAATGTTTTCGCTCACCGAACTGGGCCTTTAAAAACTGTTCTAACTGAACCCAGTTTTCAAATTCTTTGATAGTGCACGCGGCTTCGGCGCGCCCTTCTAACTGACTTAGTATGTATTTAAACAGCACATCTTGCTGTGTTGCAGATGCTAATTTTATAGCATTACTACAATTATTCAGGAATGCATTAAGTTTTTCCCTAGTGCCATCGAATCTCGGCACAAATTTGATTAAAATGTTTAAGTCAATTGACGACATTGTAAATAGAGCAGTTGTGCTCCCACTTGGATTATCTATAGGAAGTGTCGTGACTGGCTTATCTTCAGTCATAACAAAGTATAATGTTCATAAAATAATACACAGCTTAATAATGCACGAACAATAACATCGACCAACACGGTGGGCGATAAAAGTTATAAAACTCAGCGTAATATAATAATCACTGTACTTGCAACGGGATATGATTGTCACGTTCACAAAAGTTATGAGTCAAAACACTTACATGTATGCAATCGCACTACTTGTTATCATGATGTTTCTCGGAAATTGCAACGCGATGAACTCGTAGATACAGCTCGCCCACGGCGAGTTTGCAGTACGGGTAAACCTTTGCAAGTTGCAAGGTTTACAATGACGTGGAGATAAACCTTCCAAAGGTTTAACGCAGTGGAGTAACGGAGTCAGGGTGACGAGTTCAAGGGTTAACTACCCCAAACTCGGCACAACGAAGAGACGGAGTCGGGTCGATGATGAGCTCAAGGGTTCACTACCCTAAGCTCGACGCAGTGATGAAACGGAGACACAAAATTATGATGAGCTTAAGGGTTTGCTACCCTTAGCTTGACGCAGTGAAGGGACGGAGACACAAAACACAGAGTTAGATTAAAAACAGGGTTGAGCTACGGGTCACACTGTACTTTGCACAGTCACAAAGAGCACTTTTATTTTTTTAAACAGAGAAAACAGTGTTTATAAACGGAGACGTTACACCAGGGATAATTTCTTAAAATCCCACCGCTGCCACCAAATGTTATGACGCGCTGCGTCAGAAGGTTTTTAAAAAAAACTATTAAAACTTTATTGACGATAATTAGTTTTATTAGAATTAATATATTGTGAATTTAACACAAATTCCGTGATAATTAAACTTAGAAATACTTTATAAAGGGAAAGGTCTTAACCCTCAGAGTGACCAACGTAGACTAACTGCCATTAGCAACGAGTAAAAGAGTCTGGAATAGAATTTGATGACGGATAGAAATAAAGGTATTGTCAGCCAGAAGGGTAGCTAAGACAGGGTATAACAGAACGATGCCATCTCTCCACCATTCCATTGGATTGCGGGTGGTAGGCTGTTGTTCGTATTTTTTCCGTTCCCATTAACCTCGCCAAGGATTTAATAAGCTCAGATTCGAACTGTTTTCCACGGTCCGAGGAAAGCCGGAGGGGGGGGCCAAATCTGCAGATCCACCCTTGGAATAAACATGAAGTGACTTTTTCCGCAGTAATCTCCTTCAAGGGAAATGCCTCAGGCCAAGAAGAGCAACGGTCAATCATAGTCAGCAGAAATCTGTAACCTTGGCTTGTAGGTAGGGGGCCGATGATATCTATATGCACGTGCTCAAAACGCTGAGCGGGCATGAATGTGCCGATAGGTGAAATAGTGTGCCTAGTAACCTTGCATTTCTGGCATGATAGGCATGTTTTACACCACTCGTTTATTTCCACTTGTTCATGTTATCCCAAACAAATCTTTTTGAAATCATTTTTCGTGTGGTTCGTTTTCCTGGATGACTCAAACCATGAATCGCGTCGAAAATTTTCCTCCGAAATCCTGCAGGAACATACGGTCTCGGTTGCCCAGTTGAGGTATCGCAATATAGCTGGGAATTACTGCCGGGCACACTAAACTTTGATAATGTCAGATTTGATTTCTTGAAAAGCTCTTTAAGATTTGCATCCGTGCGTTGAAATTCGACCATTTCCTCGAAGTCAATTTCTGAAGGAGTGATTATTTCCTCGATCATCCTTGATAAGGCATCTGCAACCACGTTGTCTGATCCGCTAATATGCCTTATGTCTGTGCTGTACTGTGATATGTAGTCTAGTTGACGAATTCTCCGAGATGGGTCATCAATATTTGGTTTTTTGGAAAATGCGAAAGTGATTGGTTTATGGTCTGTGTAGATAGTAAAATCTCGTCCTATCACGAGTCTTTGGAAATGCTTCACAGCTAGGTAGATACCCAAAATCTCTCGATCATGCGTAGAATATTTCTGCTGCGTCTGTGTCAGGTTTTTTGAAAAAAAATCCGAGGGATTTCCATTCACCATCCTCCTTTTGTTGCAAAACGGCGCCCACGCAGTCGTTGCTAGCATCAGTCATAAGCGAGATGGATGCATTATTAGCAGGGTGAGATAAACTTGCCAAATTTTTCATAAGATCCTTGCATTTTTCGAAAGACTCTTCCCCTGTCTTGGTCAATTTAATTACACTCTTATCGTTCTTCTTGCAGCCATGTAAATATTTGTTCTACTCTGCTTGATAAAATGCCGCTTTTGGGATGCTGCTTCTATAGAAATTAACCATACCCAAAAATCTTCGCAACATGTCTGTCTTCCTTTCAACCTTTTCTGGTTTAGGAAAGTTGGTTATAGCCTCAAGTTTTTCTTGAGTGGGGGAAATCCCGTTACAGGATACATGATACCCCAAAAAATCTATTTCCTTCTTCATGAATTCGCATTTTTCCAGATTCATTGTAAGACCATGTTCATCTAATTTCTTGAAAATTATCTCCAAATGTTTGCAATGCTGCTCTTCATTTTCTGATGCACAAAGGATGTCGTCGACGAAACAAAATGTGAAATCTGATATGTTTTCATCCTTTGGCTCTTGATTAGATGCTCCGCCGCGTTGTGAAGATATTTGATGTCTGAATATTGAGTCCATAAATCGTTGAAAAGTCTGACCGGCGTTCCGAAGTCCAAATGTACTTCTCGGAAATTCGAAAAGACCGAAGGGGGTGATGATGGCTGTTTTGGACATATCTTCTGGAGCCATTGGTATGCAATTATATGCTTTCCGGATATCTATTTTGCTAAAAATGCGTTGCCCCTCGAGAATGTAAGTGAAATCTAGTAACCGTGGGAGTGGATACCGGTCAGGGACTGTTATATTTTTCAGGGCTCTATAATCTCCACATGGTCTCCATTCACCATTTTTCTTCTTCACCATATGCAAAGGACTGGCCCATGAACTGTTTGACGGTCGACATATTCCCATATCCATCATGTCCTGGAAATCCTTTTGAGCCGTCCTGTATCTTTCTGGAGGGAGAGGCCTGGCTCTACAAGCGACCGGAGGGCCTTGCGTCTCTATGAAATGTTGAACGTTGTGCTTGGGACTAATCTTCAAAGATGTGGGTACGGTGATGCGCTGATATCTCCGAAGTAAGTCTGCGATAACGAGACTCCCATCAATGGTACTTAAAGTGGCTTGGTTTGCTATTATGGTTCTACCTCTGGATGATAGTTTGGTAGTGTTGTCAATCAACCTTTTTCTGCGTAAATCAACCCATAAATCATGATGCTCCAGAAAATCTGCTCCAATGATAGAGGTATTGACATCGGCGATCACGAAGTTCCATTTAAAAGTTCTTCGAAGCCCGAGATCAAGGGCACAACATCGTTCTCCGTATGTGCTGATCTTTGAACCGTTGACATGTAATGAGTAATCTGTTTTCCCGGAATGCTTCAGCTTGCGTTTAAGTACAGATATGTTCGCGCCAGTATCGATCAAATATTTTTCTCCAGTCTTCTTGTCTGTGATAAATAGACGATGAAATTGTGAAAAAGCACACAGCTCCGCCTCAGTGCATGCCCGCTTTAGTTTCCCTGTTGCTTCCAGGAACACGGAGCCTCGCACTTGAAAGCTCTCTTGCCAAAACGTGAATGATAAAAGCATAATTTCGAGTTTCTTCGGAATGGAAACGGGCTTCCTGACCGTGAACTTGAGAATGGCTTACTGCGATAAAACTGCCGACGATTGTTGTTATTATGAATTGCAGCTAACTCAACCTTTACTTTCGCTAGCTCGGCAGTTAGTTGCGTTACTGGGTCGTCGACCCTGTTTAGCGCAGCAACTTGTTCGAAGCCCGAGACTTCGTAAATATTGTCGGCCATCTGGGCTAAATCGTCGATTCCTTTCTCTTTATTTGCCGAAAGTATTGAGGTTAAGGAGGTCGATAATTGTTTTAGCCAAAACATTTTTGCAGTTTCATCGTTGATTTGACCTTCACCAAGCTCCTTGATTTTCCTTAATAACTGTGACGGTTTTCTGTCTCCGAGGTCGGTGTCCGTGAATAATCTCTGGAATTTGCGATGCGGGGATTCTTCATATGTCGAAATCAATCTGTCTTTTAACTTCTGGTACTTTCCGCTGTCTGATAAGGAAATCACTATGTCACTGGCTTGTTCGATTTCCTCTTTGGCTAGTTTGGTAAGGACTAGGTGGAATTTGGATTCGTCACCTAACTTCTGGGGAGTGGTTACTGCTTCAAAACATAACCGGGGCTTGTCCTTCCAGAAGTCTGCGATTTTAGACGAAGTGCTGATTGCTTGTACTTCGAGGGTAGCTGCACACGGGTTCTGTTTCACAGGCGACGACATGCTGCTGCTTAACCGAAGGTTGCTTGATATTCAAACTTCGGGGTGACCACTTTGCCAACATTGTGGCAAACTACGGGAGACGGAATAAAAGGCTTGGAATATGCTCTATTACTGTCTAGTTTTATTTAACAATAACTTTCCTTATATATAAATCGTCTTCGATAATCATCATGTACCAAAACCGGTACGTGATGTCGATTTTCTGTGTCAGCCAATAACTTATCTCAACGATACTTTAGTCCGTAATGATAAGGGATGGCTGGCACAATCCTTATACCTTTAGTGAGCCATTTAGGACTCCTATTTGTTTCTCGTCTGACCTTGATTCTAGTTACCGGGAAGCACAAATTGTAAAGTAAGGTACTCGTATCATAGAACAGCTTGAATGCTGGTTCGAAGTATGTAGTATTTAGAACTTCACTCCAGGATATATCATTTAAGAGACCTTTAAATTTAAATATATTATCCTTTCCATAATCTCTTTTCCAATTATACCAGTAGCAGAATTGTTTGTTCTTTTTTGTCACAGGGACAGAGAAAAATTGAGGGGTGTCGTGGTCTGATAGTCCCAGGCGTTGGGTTTCACCGTGAGCCTCAGTAATATTGCTTATTATATGGTCAATACATGAATTTAGTCTTGTTGGTGTATTGATATGAAATACCATGTTATAGGCTTCTACAATACCTTTTAGGTCTCTCGACCACCGATAGTCTTTTAAAGTGTTTATATTAAGATCCCCTGTTATTATGACTTTAGTATTAATTAGTTTATTTCGTAGCTTATGCAGTAATGATTCCAGTTTATCCAAAAAGTGCTTATAATATTCATCGTTAGGTATTTTGTAAGGACATATTAACCCTTAAAGGCTACAATGAATTTCATGTGCTATTAAAGCTACTATGGGTGAAAATTCACCCGGTTTTTCAATCTTGAAAAAAAAAAAACTTGGTTAATGACTAAATGGCCAAAATTTTATCTAAGACTGTTATTTTGATCTTAATCCACACTAATAAAGCAAAACATATGAATATTTTTATTGGGAATTGTTTCTAGAATGTCACTGAAACTAAGTCCTGAAAATGAATAAAAAAAATATACTAGTCGGAAAACCCCCTTCTATTAAAATAAATGAGTTATAATATTATTATCAGTCTTTTTATTTGCAATAGTCATACTCTTGAGAACAATTAGGCGCACATTTATGTTTGGAAAATTAAAAAAATATACCTTCTTTTCACAATCAAAACTTCCATATTTTTTTTCTAGTTTACATTTTAGCAGTCACTACGTGAGCTATAACAAATATAAAATAAATTAACTAGCAGTCATCATATGAACAGAAATGAAATCTTAATACCTAAATACCATAGGAACACAACAAAAAGGTACCAAAAATAATCAAATAGGTACCACTATAGGAAAATACAATAGGAACTTTTAGTAAAAATATCACTGTTGTGTAGCACATTTATCACATATTATGGTGCGATGTATTTTACATATAAAGTTGGAACACTTTGTGCACTTAACAGCAAACTTTTTGTCTTTCTTTGGCTTACAAACGGAGCATCTTCCTTGTCTAGGTGCAGCAGCTCTTGTCGCCTGGTGTGCAGAAGAGGCGTGTGGTTCGGTCTCGTTTCCCGATTCCTGATCCATGTGGCTGGCTGCTTGTGGTTGATTCGATTCTAGCTTTTGCATCTCATTGACAACACTTTCTATTTTCTCTTTGATGTCATGCCGTAAGTTTGGAATGGTCAGTCGGGTCTTCATGAAAGGTATAATCAAAGCCAGGGATAGCTTATACAGGAAATCAGATCGTGAAATCTGAGCATCACATTTTCTTGATTTGTTCATGTTGAGTGTAGTACGTGCGTTTATTCCAGCTAAGTCGAGCATCTTATAAAATATTGCCATTGGCCATCTCCTGGTTCGTCTAGAACAACTGTAGCTGTGGCACATTTGATCAATAGCGTCTACACCAGCCTTGGTTGAGTTGTAATATTCAATTACTTCTGGTTTTCCGGTCGATTCTGATATCGCTGCCTCGTAGTGCATGTTGGACAGTAGTAATACCATTTTTCCTTTCTTGGGGCAGTAAGTGTTGAGCTGAAGTTGATCATGTGAATTATACAAAAAAATTGAACTTCCTATGGGCCGGTTCTTTGTCACAAGAGTATCTGGAGGAATTTCCGTCTTGTTTTTTCGTAAAGTGCCAACTGTAGTTAGTTGGTACTTCGAGAGCATTTTTTTTGCCAGAGGGATTGATGTAAACCAATTATCGTACGTTATATTGATGTTAGTGCCATGGATAGACTTTGTCAAATTTTCCACAAAGTACTCAGCTAGAGGAGTGTTACCATTAGGAGTATTTTTTCCTAAATAGGGCATTCCAGAAATCACGAAACGATTATACGAATCGCACATGAGAACCATTTTCAAACCATACTTGTCCGGTTTACTGGGAATATAGATTCTAAATTTGCACCTTCCTCTAAATCCCACAAGCTGTTCATCAATAGTGCAGTTCACAGATGGGCAGTACAAATCTGAGCATTTTTTCATCAGTTTCTCCCAAATATCTCTTATGTGAGTAAAGTCGTCGGATTTTCGAGCATCTCTTGTCTCACGACCATCAAAACGTAAACAGTTTGTTATGAATTTGAAACGTTCTTTCGACATGACAGCTGAATATATTTCACTTCCAGATACACCCCATAGAAATTCTGTTGCCACTCTATTGTCCTTTTTTACTGCAGTTAGAAATAAAATTCCGATATAGGCCTTCAATTCTACTATATGAAGACTCTTGACAAAACTTGGACTTGAAGCATAGTTCGCTTTTTGCTTTACCATTTCTTGGTTCGTGTGTAGAAGAATCGTTTCCAGGAAACTTGATGAGAATCAAAAAATAATTCAAATGAGGCTAATTCATTCATCACTTCTCTAGCCACACCTATTGGGCCTGGCATGAACGGCACAATATTTCGTCCAGGTATACGATGCGGTGGAGGTGGTCGGGTGCTCCACTTATAGGCAGTATGGCCTCTCTTTTCCTAGTTTTAGTAGCCCTCAGCATGTTTCCATGGCGAACAAAAGAAGTATTACCTAATTTGACTGGTCTTTCGTCAGGAGCAGGAGAAGGCGGAGACTGCAACTGGGGTTCCGGTTCCTCGACTTCCATTGATTCAGGCTCTGGCAGGTTATCGTGAAATTCTTCATCATTGATGATGCTCTGTTCATCACTTTCGTGAATGTCCTCTTCCACGTGGTCCTCATCGTCAGACGGCTCCATGTCTGAGGTCAGTTCCGCTTCAATCTCCCAATCTCTAAGATGACTCATGATCTAAAACGAAATATAAGAATGAGTATCTAAATAAATAATCAATAATAAAAGAAAAAAACAAAACTTAAAAATTACTTACGTGAAATTTTTGTACTCCACTAAAGCTACAACGGGTGAAAATTCACCCGGGTAGCTCGCCTGCAGCAAAATCAGCGCGTGCGCACTGCCGCTCTCCCCGCGCGTTCAGGGGCTACTGACGTATCGGGAGGATACACGGACTCTCGGCGCGGCAACTCCGCAGATAAAAAACTTACAGCCAAAACAATTATTGACCTGGGTGAATTTTCACCCGCAGTAGCCTTTAAGGGTTAAAATGGTTTTGTATTCCGTAATCTCTACTCCACAGCATTCAAAAGAAAATGGTTCTGTCAATTCCTTTGCAATGACGAATTCCTTCGTCTCAATGTGATTTTTTGCAAATATACAAACGCCTCGTGATTTTTCCGGACGACAGTAACTAGCGGCGAGTTTAAAGTGTTTGATTTTTAATAGTTTTTCACATCCTGATTTGATAAGAGTTTCCGATAGACAAACAAAATCAATATCATTATTATTTTCCCTTAATTCATTTACTGTGATTGAAATCAAATCGTTTTTACTTTAAACCCTTGTATATTTTGATGGGTTATGTACAGTTTGTTATTTGACGAGAAAAAACTTTTGTTGAGCTGAAGGAGATACTTCATTATTTTTTGTGTAGTCATGCATTTGCTTGAGTTATCCTTAAAAAAGATTGTACCACTTTTATTGAAGTAATATGGGATTGTCCCTTTTTTAATGGATTCCTTTTTTCCATTGTCTATGTTTACATTATTGTTCAATTTACTTTTACATAAGTCAATGTCCTGTTCTAATTTAGCTTGTATTTTATTGACTTCAGCACATAGTCTTTGCGTATAATTTTTTTGGGGTAAGACGTCATCTATTGATATGAAATGACAATTTTCAAATACATTGCATATGATTTTAATCGTGCAATTCAAATTCTTTTCGTTGAGATGATCACTACTTGTAATACCTACTACAATGACGGTAACATTTTTGAGGTTTTTAAGAGTAGCACTAAGTTCCACTGATAGTTTAGTGGGGTTATGGTCATGTTCCCCGACTGATAGTATGACAAATGGATTATGTAGAGGAAAACATGCAGAATCGAGAACTTTCGTAACCATTTTATGTATGTGTGCTACACCATCCTCACTGTCTGCCCCAGTCAGCATATCGTCCATGTAAAAATCGCGATTTATTACTTCCGATTTTACCGGGTCAGAACATTCAAGTGCTAACTGATGCAAACAGCGAGTACTTAGGTATGGTGCGGAGGCAGTACCGTAAGTTACTAAAAACGTTACGTAAAACATGCAGAATCGAGAACTTTCGTAACCATTTTATGTATGTGTGCTACACCATCCTTGTGTCTGCCCCAGTGAGCATATCGTCCATGTAAAAATCGCGATTTATTACTTCCGATATTACCGGGTCAGAACATTCAAGTGCTAACTGATGCAAACAGCGAGTACTTAGGTATGGTGCGGAGGCAGTACCGTAAGATACGGTATTTAACCGTAAAACATCAAGAGGCTGATTTTGTCTTTCCTCCATAGAATCAACTGCAAGTGACGTTGTGATTCGTCGATGAGGATCTGGCGATACATTTTTTGTATATCACCTGTAATCACGTATTTGTGTTCACGGAACCTGATCAAAATATTAAATACACTTTGACAGCGGATCACGTCCGACGTACGTGGCGCTTATTTTATGCTAATTAGCCGCATACATAATGAGCGTACCATTCTGGGCGCGCCGGCACTTTTTGACCATTTTGTTAGTTTCATAGAAAAAAAACTATAATAGTTGCGGCCATGATTTTTTTTTCATTGTATTGAAGGTATTTTATGTTATTATATAAAATAATAAAAACATGTGTAATTGTATTTTTTTTATTATAAAATCAACTTAGAATGAGGCACGTTTTCAAAAAAAAAAAAAAAACTAACATCAACATTTTTCGAATTTTATGACGTGTAGTCTTTCCTGGTGTGGTATTTTTTGAAGCACGGGTCATACAAGGGCACGTTGCAATCTGGGCAGTAAAAAAGTGTTTCCTTGCGACCTCGCTTACCCGTTTCCTTCTTGGTAGTGTCAGCGCAGACTTTGCAAACTCTTGCTACTTTCGTTTTCGATCCTGTCGCCGGTATCCTTTCCATGAAGTGTCTGCCTGTTAATCTGGAGGTCATACCAGTATGATGTGGACCACGAGATGGGCCTGCATCATCTAAGGATGCATGCTGCACCAGTTCTTCACCACAAGTCATCAAAAACTGCGAAAATCGCAATTTACGACCCGTGTTGTTGCTACTTTTGTTATAGATTACGTAAGCATTGACTAAAGCCCTCGCAACCAGATTAAAAAACATCTTCTTACACCATTTCATTGTTTTTCTATTTAAAGAATAGTATGAAACATACTGATCGTTGAGATCCACGCCAATTTTGTTGTGATTGTAATCGATGATGCAATCAGGCTTCGGTTTTTTGACGACTCCAACTCCTTTGCGTTTAGCTGTTACCTTCGTCCAAGTAGCGGCGTGTTTTGTTGTGAGCATCAGCACGTCCCGCTTATCCTTCCACTTACAAGCGGTCAGATTACCACGATGACAGAAGACCATTTCATTGACCTCTAAAGACTGTTGAAGCCATGTTCTAGGCAAACCACGCCGATTGCTCATAACTGTTCCAACAGCACGGGTTTGTTTTTGCCAAAGCAAGTCAATAGTAGTTGGGCTGGTAAAAAAAGGTCCATGTAAATGGTGTGCCATTTTCCAATGTATGGTTCGCACAATTCCATAATTATGCTCTGTGTAGTCTTTGAGTCGCCAACGTAAGGAACCATCTTCAATATATAGCCAGTTTTAGCATCGCAAAGCATATACATTTTCATGCCGTATTTGTCGGGCTTATCTTTGTTATACACCCGAAAATGTACTTTACCTCTAAAACCACATGTTCCTTCATCGATAGTTAGTTCTTCATCGGGAGAAAAGGTCATCTGACACAAATTCGAAAGCTCCTCAAAATATGGCAGCAGTTTAAAAAACCGTCATATCCTTCCTGGCCTCGTGGTATATATTTTGAGTTGTCATTCAGATGAAGACAACTGTATATGGCTCTAAAACGAGATCTAGTCATGTTTTTTTTTGGGAATGGAGTTTGTATAATCTCTTTAGTGGACCAATATGAATCGAAACTTTCTTTCTCAACAAGCGTCATATGGATTATGATGGCCAAAAATATCTTCATTTCATGCAATGTAACAGGTTTCCAATTATACAACATGCTTCCTGGCTTTAACACACCCTGTCTAGCTTGCTTTGCCTTCATTTGACTTGCATAGCGGTTGGTTTCTTCTTTGAGAAGTTTCCAAAAAGAGTCTTGGAAAAAGACTGAAAAACAGTCAAATTCCGTTGAATGTTCATCAATTGGAGGCATAACTATACATAGATCCTGAAAGACAGGATTTTCAGGTAGATTTTCTACTGGTTTATATGACCATCCATTGGCTTCATCAATTTGTTGGACATTTTGTACTGTACCTCTGCCGCGGCTGCGAGTTGAACGCGAACGCACTGACGAACGAACACGACTGCGACCTGTTCTTCTAATCCTTAACCGTCCCCTTGTCCTTATCGGTGCTTGACTCCGCTCTGGTATGTCCTCATCACTAACGTCTAATTGTTCTTGACCGGCTCTAAACTCGTCTATTGCCTCTGAAAAACAAAACATGTAGGTACTTATTCAAAACCAAAAGCAATTACGATCTTACAAAAATACAAGTAAATCAATAGCTTACCTTCAGTTTCTATTATCGTGGTGTTCTCCTCAATATCCGAATCCTCATCATTTTGCAAAATGTCAATAATATCTCTAATTTCTCTTTCCGAATCCAGATGAAATCGTCGTCGCGAAGTCATTTCACAAAAATTGTCACACGTCTCCATCGCTTAGCTACGCTGGGGCAACTGGCGCGCGAGAGTCGACCCGGCTCGGGCGATCCTTTGTTTCCCGCACCCCACACACCGCAAGTATTTGAAGTGCGTTTGTGTGTGTAGCCAAAACATTCATCTAAGCATTGACATGACGCGGATCACGCTAACAGGCCGTTGTTTTAAAGTAAACAGTATTGAAATTCACACACGAACGCAGTACGTGATCAGCGTCTCTAACAAAAAAAACTGTCACGGACAGGGGACGTGATCGGCTGTCAGAGATTGGAAATAAATTAAATGCTTAGCTGTCAAAGTGCTAAATAGATAATCTTGAACCACAGGACCGATATGTTGAATATCGTTAAGCGATTTACGATTTGAAGACGGAAAAGACGCGTTAAAAACAACTCGTAATTTTGATGGGGTAAATAATATCCGAAATTAGGCTTGTCGGTTTTTGACAAATGCCCCATGTCATCATATTCGTCAATGAATTTGCAATACTGTAATTTTAGTTCAGGAATTTTATCGAATCTTTTTTCTAAGCTATAAAACTGCTTGGCAGCTAGTCTGTAAGTGTCCCCGAGAGTCGTTTTAGGATCTTCTTTAAATGGCATTTGTAAGCAAATTTTTCTGTCCTCCAATCGCTTAGTATGTTTAAGGAAGCGTTCCTCACAAAACTCATCGTCGTGAGGTAAACTTTTTCGTCATGGATATCTCTTCGAGTGTCCAAAATTTTGTAAGGTTATCATTAATTTCCTTTGTGAAATTACAATGTATTTTGTGAGGAACATGTGTGACTGTTTTGTCCCGCCACAATCCATCCAAATTTTGTGAGCTGAAGAACAGGCATATTAGGACCTAAGCTCATTTTTTCTGCACACATTATATCAAAGAATATGTCTGCCCCGAGTAACAGGTCAATGTCTGATGGTTCACAGAACTGGGGATCAGCCAGTTTCAGGTTTTTTGGTATATTTAACTGCGACACATCGACGGGAACGTTAGGCAGCTGGTCTGTTATCTGGGGCACAATTAGGCAATGAATGTTTGAATCAAATGACCCCATTAGAGATGAGATTGACACATGACAGCTGTCAGAAATAGGTATTTGTACATTGTTAATGCCCGATATTATTAAGTCACCGGAATTACGATTAAATGCACCAATTTTATTCTTTACGTCCTTCGTCATAAAGCAGGACTGGCTGCCAGCGTCTAAAAGCGCACGCGCAATTTAAGTTTTTTGTTTTCAGGGTTGGTTACCTTAACTAAAGCGGTACCCTGAAGAACTTGCGTCTTCTGAAAGGCATGTGGAGTTTTGTGGATTTTAATGCCACAGTCCCCGTAGACTGTACAGACATAGTCACGGGCAAATTTTCTTCCGGGATCTGTCGATCTAATATTGTGTTATGTTTTTGATTACATAATCGACACAAACCGGATCGACATGTGGACTCATAATGGCCCCTTCTTAGACAGTTAGAGCAAAGCTTCAACCTTGAGACTTCGCTCAACTTTTTCTCGAGAGGAATCGATTTAAAGGATTCGCAATCTATAATTCTATGATATTGATTACAAAGTGGCATGACATTGGCCCTCTAGGATTTGATGGATCTGAAGCGAGGAAAGGTTTTGCATGTAATTTAGGCAATGCATTTTTGTGTTCATTATTATTATTATTAGGATATGAGGGTTTTTTATACTCAGTTTTCTCGCCTTTGTTAGCCTGCATGGTTTCAAGAATGTCAGCCCGATTACGGAGAAATTAAATAAAGCTAGATAAAGGTGGCGTGTCTGAAAAACCGTTCCTATGTTCTTCCCATTTGGTGCACGTCACGTTATCCAATTTAGAGGACAGCATGTAGATGATTAAGGTGTCCCATTGGTCGACTGGTTGACCAAGAGTACATAGTGATCGCAGATTTTTTGTGACAATGTCGATCAAGTAACGGATGCACTTATACGATTTCTTTGTAATAAATAGGATCTATCTTAAACAGCGCCTTTAGATGATTATTAATCAAGATTTTTTTGTTATTGTTTCTTTGGCATAATAGATCCCATGCTACATTGTAATTGTTTGACGTGAATTCGATAGCCTTTATGATTAAAGCTGCGCTCCCATTTAAGGATGGCGTAAGTAATGAAATTTGTTTATATTAGGCACAGAATCATTTTAATGAATGAGGGATTCAAAATAATTCCCATCAAATATTGGAAGTTTAATGATTGGTAGTTTGATATTAAAATTTTCAGGATTAGAGCAAGTAGTATCATCAGAATGGCATTTATTTACTGCCTTAGCGACATTGTAGGGGTGCGATTTTATTAAGGTTTTAGCAGCTGCAATTCAAGAATAGAATCGGGATTCCGTTCGTTCCCTTTCCTTGGGTTGATCACTGTTAGTCGGGTTTAATATTTCTATTCTGAGTTGGCATTTGTCATAATCCTCAAACAACGCTTCCAATTTTTCTAACCGCAAGTTCAATTCAGCAATGTGAGATTCGTTTAAATTCTCAATTTTACTTTTTTCGTATTGTAGCAGAAGATTCTGAAAATTAGTTACTCGACCTTTAATTGAACCTCGCTGCGTGATTAATTCTTTAGTTTCCTTGGAAGCGTCAAATCAAATCAAATCAAATCATTTATTTGTGAAACATAGGTAGGTAGTAGGATATGTACATTCAGGTGTTATAAAAATATTATGTATCTCTATGTCTAGCCATCGGGCATACAAATATTTCATGCAAATGTAGGTAATTACATATTAATAGTTTTAACAGAAAAATCAATTGGATTCATATTACATTACATTTGTCAAATATTACCATAAACTTACAAGTTATTATCAAAAAGGTATTCTGATATGGAGTAATATATTTTGTTGATAAGAAGCTTACGTGATTCCCTTTTAAATTGCAATATATTGTCGACATTACGTATATTATCAGGTAGTCTATTAAATATTTTTGGTGCCATACCAAAAATACTGTGTTTAAATAATGCTGTATGGTGTTGGGGCATACTAATTTTGTTAAGGTGTCTTTTGCTATTAATTTTAGTGTATAGATGCATGTTCATCTTGACAAACATAGCTACCTCAAGAATATACAGGGATGGCACTGTCAGAATATTGAGCCTCTTAAAATGTTGTTTAGCGCTAACTCTACGGCAAAGACCACATACGGCCCTGACACATTTTTTTGTGCAATTAATACAGATTCTTTACCTACTGAGTTACCCCAAAAAATTATTCCAAATCTTAGTGTTGAGTCCACATAGCCATTATATGCCATCAGTACAGCTTCTTCACATACAGTTTTTGATAGTTTGTATAGGGCATATGCAAATGTATGTAATTTTTTACAAACTTTATCCATCTGTGTTTTCCATTTGAGATTTCGGTCAATGTAAATTCCCAGAAACTTTGTTACCTCCGTTTGTTCAACACTTTGTCCTGAGTAAGTTATGTCCAGATTCTTAATTGTATTATATTTTGAAAATTTATTATTTTGGTTTTACCAATGTTAACTACAAGATTATTTTGCTCAAGCCAGTAAATAATTTTATGTAGAGAATTATTAATTTCATCTTCAAATTTATTTGGATCGTCGCACGGTATAATAACCGTGCTGTCGTCTGCAAATAGCACCATAGGATGCTCTACAACATTGGGTAGATCGTTGATGTAAGCTAAGAAGAGCAATGGGCCCATCACACTGCCTTGTGGTACTCCTTGTTCTATGTCTCTAGGTTTTTATGTGTAGGTTTGTTCCATTTTTGACATCTCAGGTATTTGATCGGGTGGATTAGTAGACATTGTATGGGAAAATCAATCAAATCTATATCGGTAGATTGAAGATAAGTAGGTTGTAAAGTATTTGTTATGTAAAATGATATCCGACATCAGGGTTGTCGGATGTTTATGGGTTAAATTATTATCCGGAATTAGGTTTGTCGGATTTTATGTTTTTGTTGGGTAAGGAAATTAATGAATCCTTTGTAAATTTCAATGTATTTGGCGATGACCATGAGTGACTGTTTTGTCAATAATGCACACGGTACCCACCACAATCCATAAAACAATTATGTGTGAAAATAATATCCGAAATTAGGCTTGTCGGATTTTTATGTATTTGTTAGTAGGTATACGTAGGTACTAGCTAATATTTCTGATTAACGTTTGAGCAAACAACAAGTTGGGTAAGATAATTATATGCATCAAACCCAAACGCGCAGATATCCAGTTGACTCGGGACCCGCTCAAACAACAGCAAAGTAGTTATGTAAGCGAAGCGTAGAAGGCACAAAGCAAGCAGTGATGACTGATGACACACAGCAGATAAGGTAGGTTTATTGCTTCGTGCGCATTGAACGTTCCAGCACCTGGAATCGTTAGCAGAAAATATCATTTTCAGTAAACTAATAACAAATGTACGTGGAATGTGTAACTGTACCTACACGTTTGTTACCAATACATTTATTTTATGAATGCAAACTAGGCTTATTAGATAAGTTACGGCGCAAGAACAACATTAATGTTAAGTACGTATACGTTTTGATTCGATAGTATATGTATATACGTTAAGAAGCACGGTGCAATGCATAAAAAAGCACGAAGTTTGTTACGTAATGATATGACAAACAACGCGTGGATAGGCACCTACCAATAGGCAACACGTACTACTCCCGCGAGTTAACATGACACCTGGCTCGATTGACGTTTGTTAAAAGTACTGAGTGCAAAAAAGTCAGCTGACCTTTTTTAAATGAGGAACAAATTTTTTTTTCTCGAATTGCAAATTTATTTTTATATCAGATATTGTTCAGTATGTTGGGTACATTGCCTTTGCAATGGGTACAAAGCCTTTGCAATGGGTACAAAGCCTTTGGCTGTAACACTCATTACTTTCTACTCTGTATATACAGTAGTATAGGTGTAATTTGATAACTATTAATAACAAGTAGTAACTTGTTATTAATAGTTATCAAATTACACCTATCATCGTAATAACTTATCAAAATTCGTTATCTAAATAGAATAATTAACTTCTGATAGAAATTAAACAAACATATAATATTAAATAGATTTATTTCAAAATAATTACTCATCACATCAACATCACTCATTTTTTCAATACCTGACATAATAGAAGTGTCACTTTCTTCTCCCTCGCTCGCTTCACTGTCGGAGCTGTCTTCACCCCCAAGTGAAATAATAAACTCCCTTTCTCTTGTTTCCTGCAGTCGATCTTTCACCCAATATTCTTTTTCAAGTCTCTGTACATGGTTTACCTCCTTTTTCCAGTCAGCAGCAGTTATGGAAACAATCGCTTCTTTTGTTAATTTTTCAATGTGTTTCTCCGACTGATCGATATTTTTGTCTGCCACCCTTTGTTTGACCAAATTCCAGATATATTCGATCGGATTAAGATCACAGTGGCAGACGTACGACCTCGTGGCCGTGCTCCCTTAATAATTCGTCTACCACATTTTTTTTTTCTGGCTTATTCAATCTTATAATTTGATATAGCTCTGGTTTTGTCATATTTGCAGCATAACCTATATTATTCTTTGTTAACCAGGTTTGCATGTCACTCTTCAATGATGACTGGCACGGAATTTTTTCGGATTGCGTTGAGTGGTACGGAGCGTTATCAATCATAACTATGCCGCTTGGAGGCAAGTTCGGCAAAAATTTTTCATTGAGCCACTTTACAAAATCGTTGGTGTCCATTTCATTATGGTAATCACCTGTTTTACTTTTACATTTGTAAAGTAACTCAGCCCCAGGGATAAATCCGTTCTCGCCACCAGCATGGACGAGAATCTAACGTTGACTGGGACTATGATTCTTTTTTATACTAGCATTGCTGCTATTTTGCCAGCATTTATTCACTGTATAGTGAGAATGTATCCATGTCTCGTCTAAGTACGTCACCGGTTTTTTTTTCAGCTCCAAGCTCGTTGCTTTCTTTCATTCGCCGAAGGTAGCGGGCCCTCCAGGCAGCGATATCGGGTTTTTGTATCAAAACCAGTCGGGCATTCTTGCATTTCTTAAATCTGTACCCTAATTGGTTATTTAAGATATGCCGCAATGTAGTATTTTCACCTGAGAAAAAACAGACGTATATTATTTATTTATCATTTACTCCTAGGCATTGCTAAAGGCATCGAAATAGGTACTAGATGATATAGTAAAAAATAATTATACTAATTAGATACTGATAGCGCCATCTATAGAAACATCAAACAACTAGTAACTATCTTCTAAAGACGGCTCATTGCTAACGGAACTGTGGCTGTGCAGAACTAGCAGAATAAAAATCCATTAAACCAACAACTAAAATATATAAAAAATAACACATACCCGGAAAATTTAAATCCTTTTTGGCCGCGGCCAATATTTTTTTCAGCGTTGGGACTTCTTTTCGCATGTTGTAAAAGCTGTTTACTAAGTTTCTGAGAGCGGCTAAGTCTAAACTGTCTAGATTTATTTTCTTTTTACTCGGCTGCCTCTTTTTGCCAGGTGTTGATGGTCCAGGTATTAGGGCAGACGTTAAGTACTCGGTACTGGTGAAGAAGGCGGCTCTGTCAGCTTTACTTGCTTCTTTATTCTCATTAATGTGCTTTTGGATATACCAGTAGCAGCGCAAGTTCTATTTATTGGTCGATCCAACGGAATCATGAACTGTTTGTTAATTTGTTCGTGTTCCCGAGTTTCACGAGCACTTTTCGTAGGGTCTACGGGAATCAGAAATTTGCTCACTTCTTTTTCTCGTTCAAGAAAAGCCAATACCTTTAGTATAAGGGCTCTTTCTTTACTGTGTATGGTTTTTCCCACCATCTTGGTGAAAAAAAAAACAACACAAACACTTACAAGCAAACGTCCAATTATAATTAAAACTCAACAAAAACCGAATAACAAATAAATGTCCAAACGTAACAATAGCAAAACTCAACAAATAACAGCCAACAAATCGCTCGGAATCTCGATCGGAAGGATACGTGCAACTGTAACTGTTCGATTCCAAATCGATATTCGATCGATGGTTTCGGAACGGCCATTTTGAATTTGACGTTGCTGCCAACCTAGCAGTTTTTTGACAACTGACAGACGAAAAGCCCTCGCAATGTAACGCGTATTTGATTAGGGTATTGAAATTATATCGCAAGCCATCTGGAATTGTATTCGGGGTTCCCTCAGGATTGTCTAGATAGCTGAGTGTGTTGTGATTCCCCGAACCAGATAAAGTTCGCATTTACGTGGCCGATTGGTTTTTCCCACGTAACATAACCTGTGTTGGAACACTGTGCTCGTCGAAGCTGGCCTGCCAGCCATACCTGGTTGGCTGAAGAACCTGTCTACCAAGAAGAGCCTAGGGTGCACCCGGGCCTTGCAGAGAGACAGGAGTTTGACGGGAACGAAGCACAGACCAGGTCAGATAGATTCATAATTAATAGCTCGGTGAATCGCCGACGTTCACACTTCTTGGCATCTGATCGCTACGCTACCTCGTAGCTGATGGGCCCCTGCGAGGTCATTGGGTGCCGAGAAGCCTGAACATTTTGGTAGCAAGAGCGTGGTTTCCTGAGATTTGCAGCCGTCAGGGGCTCCAGGAACCCACGATTTGGGACTATCAATCTGTAGGTATAGGCGGTTATTAGCTAACTTGGTGTTGTTCCTGTATCCACATAGATTGGTAGTATTGTAAGCTATAAGTCTATTGCTGGTAGTAGACAGACAGATATTACAGTTTTCCCTAAATGACCAGTTGTACTGAGATGTGACTCAGAATTGTAGGTACTCAACTTAGGTACATTGTAGGTGAATTGAAATTTGCATTGAAGTACCAGTTAGTCAATCTATTAGTGGTCTAGTAATGCTAATGAATGTTTGGTTAACATAGGTAGTTACATCTATTGATAGCAGGCTATTACATTGTTTTCAGTTTATAGCAATTTATAACTTGAACTAATATTGACTATCTGTGTGTGTTATAATGATAAAGGGAAACTAAATTGTATTTACAGAATTTATATAGATATAAAACTCGGTTCCTATTGTTTAAGGAAAACAGCATTGTTTAAGTTGTGGTTTAGGGTTCCCTCGTTTGGGTTGTAGACTGGAGGGTCCAATATAATTGAGTTACTGCAAATTGTGTGTAAGTATCGTTCCGATCATGTCGTTATCTGAAATACAGAAGGGTGTTTCTAAGGAACTCAGATGGTTTTCCTCCGCACACGGTCTGATAGACCGTTTAGATAGGCATGATGTGGTATTGGAGCGGTCTATGGACGTTAAGGAACGTTACAATAGGGTGCTCGAATTGTCCGCGCAGGCGGAATCAGTTGATAGTTGCGCACCTGACAGGCTGTCACGGTTGCTAGGGGATGTCGACCAATGTATGGAGATGGCAGCTGCTATCACCCAGAAGGCTGCGGACATACGTAGACAGCGCGAGTCCAGCCATGGTGGTGACATTGAAGCACCTCTGCCGCTTCAGGGTTCGGGGTCCAGGTTACCTGCCATAACTATGCCTACTTTTGACGGAGTGTCCGGTGAATGGATGAGCTTCATCAATCTGTTCGACAGTTTGGTGCACATGCGATCGGACATTACCAAGTCTGTCAAGATGGCTCAGCTGGTGGCAGCATTGAGGGGTGAGCCTAGGGAGCTGGTCGCTCATTTGACAGTTACGGAGGGTAACTATGAAACGGCCAGACAATTGTTGGTCAGACGTTACCATAACAAACGGAGGTTGGCCGATGCCCAACTGAACCGTTTGTTTAGTATCCCGGTTGTGAACAAGGTCGGGGCCATACAGACGGAGGTTTTGAACCCATTGTTGTCCGTCACCAAGGCTCTAGAGAATCTTGGACTTCCGGTTGGTGAATGGTCGTACCTACTGCTGTACATTGTACTTTCCCGCCTACCCGCTGACGTGCAGACTCGTTTCGAACAGTCTCACGGGAGGTCGGCCGAGGACCTGCCCGCCTTCTCCGACTTGGTCGGATTCTTGGAAGAGGAGGCTCGACGGGCAGAGAATTTGGGGTTGACGGTCACCCATCCTTCGGAGCCACAGAGAGCTGCCGGGAGCGCTGTGAGTAGGGGCCCTCCGACGAGGAAGGACCGCACCAACCGGCAGTCGTATGGGACTGTGAGTGCATTGACCCCACATAGTGAGACCTGCCCATGTTGTAGGCAGATTGGCCATGCTGTGGCCAATTGCAATAAGTTCGGGGAACTTAGGGTTGAGGGACGGCGCCGGATGGCCAAGCAGCGGAGCTGGTGTTTCCTGTGCCTCGGGCCACACATGGCTAGGGACTGCACGCGCACAAAATTGTGCGGATATTGTGGTGGGGCCCACAACAATCTGTTGTGCATGAACCGGTCCGGCCAACAGCCACCACAGGGCCGTACCCAGGGTGACACGGCATGGGGCCCTGAGAATTCGTTTGCGACTCGGAGCGCAACTCAGGGGCCTATGTCCCCACGTGCACAGGGCCGTACCCAGGGTGACACGGCATGGGGCCCTGAGAATTCGTTTGCGACTCGGAGCGCAACTCAGGGGCCAATGTCCCCACGTGCACAGGGCGGTACTAGGGTGCAGGGCCGCACTCAGGGTCATCACATGGGGGGCCCTGAGTTTTCGGTTGCGACTCAGCATCCGACTCAGCGGGCAATGGGGCCACTAGCACGCGGCCACACAGGGGTGCAGGGCCGCACTCAGGGTCATCACATGGGGGGCCCTGAGTTCTCGGTTGCGACTCAGCATCCGACTCAGCGGCACATTGGGTGTGTTGAGCAGGCCGTAACGGGCGGGTGGCATGGGACACCTTCGAGCTATGCGGATGCGGTTCGGACGCCGCCTCAGTTGTCGCCCCGCTCGTCGCCTCGTCCTCGTCGGTCGCATGTGATGTCCCCCCCGCTCATGGAGCGGCCACGGTTGAATTCACGCCCACCCCCCTTCGGGGGGCGTCGTAGGGTGGCTATGGAACCGGCGCGTGGGCCATTTGTACAATGGGACCCTCTGGCGTATAGCTGCCTACCTGATCGGTTACAGGCACAGTGGGGCCCCGGGGGCCCTCGCTAGGAATTTGCGGCCCAACAATTTGTTGCCCCCCAACCGGAGACGGTGGTGTTACCGATCGCCTCTGTGCTTGTTTGGGATTTGGCGGGCAACCCAACATACGTTCGCGCCCTATTAGATTCTGGAGCTCAGGGCTGCATTGTATCGAACGATTTAGCGAAATGGTTGGGCCTCAATATAAATAATGTATCGCTGCCGAGGAAATTGGTCCCTGCTGGGGATTACAGGGCAACCCTTCACGGGTTTTGTGATGCCTCTGAACGAGGGTTTGCGGCAGCGGTTTATTTGCGAACCGTCACCTCCACCGGGGAGGTTGAAGTGCGTTTGGTTTTGGCAAAAAGCAAGGTAGCGCCTATTCGGACAAGGATGACGATTCCAAAACTGGAACTGTCCGGGGCTGCTCTTTTGACCAAACTTTTGAATCACACTCTAACAGTGTTGCGTGGGTCAGTGGTTTTGGAGGATACGGTGTACGCGTGGACGGACAGCCAGATTGTTTTGTGCTGGCTGAAGGCTTCGGTCCATAACTTAGAGGTTTTTGTTGCGAACCGTGTCTCCCAGATTGTGTCGTCTGAGGTCCCACTGACCTGGAGACATGTACCAGGAGAATTGAACCCGTCTGATTGTGCATCCAGGGGATGTCGGGCTCCTGAACTCGTTAGACACCATTTGTGGTGGGGGCCACCCTGGCTTGCCAGGAGAGAATCGGACTGGCCCCACAGCCATGTAGTAGTATCTTCGGATCATGGCCCCAGAGCGGCCGTGCATGTTACCCAGAAGGCTGAGGACCCTGACGCCGGGTTTCTGCTGGACCGGTATAGCTCATGTGTGTTTGTTTGTTTATCCACCAAGGCGGTACACCTCGAGCTCGTTGCTGATCTCTCGACAGAGGCTTTCATTGCTTGTTTGGATAGGTTTGTTTCTCGAAGGGGACTTCCAACTTTGATCCGCTCTGATAACGGCACTAACTACGTCGGTGCGGAACGATACTTACGAGAGATAGCCAACTTTTTGAATGTAAATAAAGTGGATATTGGAACGGCCCTCTCCCGTCGGGGTATACAGTGGACCTTCAGCCCACCGATTTGCCCCCACTGGGGTGGGATTTTTGAGGCCGTAGTTAAGTCAGCTAAGACGCACTTGGGGCGTATAGTAGGTCAGACCGCGCTGACTTTTGAGGAATTCGCGACATTGTTTTGTAAGATCGAGGCCGTTCTCAATTCGCGACCGTTGTGTCCGCTCAGCTCGGATCCAAATGACCTGGAGGCTCTGACCCCAGGCCATTTCTTGATAGGACAGCCACTTAACGCGTTGCCCGAGCACCCCTTCGAGGGAGTGAAATTGTATCGGTTGTCAAGGTATCAGATGTTGCAGCAGTTTACTCAGAATTTCTGGAAGCGTTGGTCGCTCGAGTATCTGCATATCTTACAACAGCGCCTTAAGTGGACTGACAAAACCAGCCCCCCTAGTGTTGGTGACCTCGTTCTGGTTAAGGATGCTAACCTACCGCCACTACGTTGGCGCAGGGGGCGCATTGTTAACTTGTTCCCTGGCAAGGACGGGACCCCCCGGTCTGCGGAGGTTCTAGTAGGAGGCAAAGTTGTCTCGGCTGCCCGTAGATTAGGGGACAGGTGGGTGCCTGTCCGGGCGGGTGATTGTTCGATTCCAAATCGATATTCGATCGATGGTTTCGGAACGGCCATTTTGAATTTGACGTTGCTGCCAACCTAGCAGTTTTTTGACAACTGACAGACGAAAAGCCCTCGCAATGTAACGCGTATTTGATTAGGGTATTGAAATTATATCGCAAGCCATCTGGAATTGTATTCGGGGTTCCCTCAGGATTGTCTAGATAGCTGAGTGTGTTGTGATTCCCCGAAATAGATAAAGTTCGCATTTACGTGGCCGATTGGTTTTTCCCACGTAACATAACCTGTGTTGGAACACTGTGCTCGTCGAAGCTGGCCTGCCAGCCATACCTGGTTGGCTGAAGAACCTGTCTACCAAGAAGAGCCTAGGGTGCACCCGGGCCTTGCAGAGAGACAGGAGTTTGACGGGAACGAAGCACAGACCAGGTCAGATAGATTCATAATTAATAGCTCGGTGAATCGCCGACGTTCACACTTCTTGGCATCTGATCGCTACGCTACCTCGTAGCTGATGGGCCCCTGCGAGGTCATTGGGTGCCGAGAAGCCTGAACAGTAACTGTGGGCCCCTTCGACAACCCACACTTATTACTGGGGCGGTGGCTGGCTCGTAGAAAGAAGAAGAAACAGCGCAGTTTTGGTCGAACAGGGTCGCAGCTTCCTTGGCAGGGTAGTAGAGAGCTTCTCGCTTGGTTTCGCTTGTAGTGGACTGTATTGTACTGAGAACTGTCTCTGTTGAACTGTGTCTGCTCCCGCCGGACGCCCGCAATTTATTCTGATTGGCGTACCGCGGGCGGCGGTGGGAGCAGCGATGCTATGAGCAGCGAGCGAGCGAGACGGCTTGCGTTTCTCTATCCGTCTCTTTCTGTCTATCTCTCTCTCTCTACCTGTCTCTCTCTGCCAAGGAAACACGATTAGAAAACCTTTTATTTACCTATACTATTTACAGAGTTATTAAAACTTAATGCTAAATTACTTAGAAACTAAATTATAAGTAAACTAAATTATGTCGCGAACATCTTCTCCCGCCGCAGTCTTTCCAAGCTGTAATTCTTGCGGTTCGCGGCTTACAGGCAGGATAATTAGTTTCTTCGTGGGGCGTCGCAGGATCCCTCGTACTGTCCTGACGTCCACAGCGCGTATCTCTCCGTCGGGTCCAGGGAAGGTAGCCACAACTTGTCCTTTCGGCCAGATGTTGCGAGGTAGGGTCCCGTCGGCGATGAGGACTAAGTCCCCGACTTTTATGGACCCTTGTGCGTGGGGCTCCCGCCGGTGTTGCAGCTCCGGCAGGTACTCCCGCACCCATCTGGCCCAGAAAACATCGGCGAGTCGCTGGCTAGCGATCCATGACTTGCGGCTGATGTCATCTCCTTCTACGAAAGCGCCTGGTAGTGGCACTCTGGACGGCCCCCCCATGAGAAAATGGTTAGGCGTGAGCGGCTCGTCGTCCCCCGGTGACATGGAGACATGGGTCAGCGGGCGGCTATTGATAGTGTGTTCCGCCTCGATGAGCAGCGTCATGAGTACTTCTTCATGGGGCGCCTTCTCGCGCAGGGTTGTTTGTAGCGCGGTTTTCACACTGCGCACCATCCGCTCCCACGCGCCTCCCATAAATGGCGCGCCCGGTGGGATGTAACGCCATTTGATGCTCCGCACCGAGGCCTCTTCTGCCATCGCTCCTTTCGCCATTCTCTTGAGCTCACTGTCTGCGCCACGCAGGTTGGTGCCGTTGTCGCTCCATAGTTCTGTCGGGCAGCCTCGCCTACTGATGAAGCGACGAAGGGCCATGATTGCCGAGTCCGTGCTCAGGCTCCCAGCCAGCTCCAAGTGTACGGCGCGTGTTGTAAGGCATGTGAACAACGCGCCATACCTTTTCTGTTGCCCGCGACCGACGGTGACTGCCATCGGGCCAAAGTAGTCGAGTCCAGTGTAGGTGAAGGCTCGGCGATGGTGGGCCAGTCGACATGGCGGGTGGTTGCCTGTTGATGGCCAGGCGGGCTTCGCTTTTCGAAGTCTGCAGGGCTGGCACCTCTTGACGGTTGTTCGGACGGAGACTCGTAGGCGCAGCATCCAGTATTGTTGCCTGACTTCGTTGGCGGTCGTCTCGAATCCTCCGTGATGCAGTTGGGTGTGCACGTAGGTTATAAACAGCCGCGCCCATGGATGACCGCCGTCCAGTATGGCCGGCTCGCTCTGCGTGGCTGTGATGCCTTCGGCTGCGGCGATCCGTGATTTAAGGCGCAGGATTCCGTCTTTTCCCAGTTGCATCGACAAATGTTTGAGGCGGCTGTCTTTTGCGATAGGGCTCCCTTTTCGTAACGCAGCTATCTCGGTTTCGAAGTCTTGGTGCTGAATGGCTTTGACCCATAGGAGCTCGGCGCGCTGCATGTATTCTGCGGGAAGAAGAATAACTTCCAGTTGGGGCTTGCGGCGAGCCACGACGTCTACTTTCTTGGCTAGACGCGGTGTGTTTGCTTTCCAGTTCGGGTCAACACCTTCAGACTTCTTTGTCCTCTTTCTTGTTGCCAATGACTGCTCCCTTTTTGTGCGCAGCAATGCGATAAACTGGAGAATTCTGGCAGTGGATCTCATCAGTCGTAGCCAGCTGGAGAACCGTGCGACGTCTGGGAGAGCTTCGGCAAAACGTGGTGGTGTGGTCGCCACGTTCACGCGCTCTTCCCCGGTTTCCATCTTGTCGGGTTTCTTCTCAATCATGAGGAGTCGGCGGTAGGCAGTGCCGTAACTCTCAGGTGGGGTAAAATCGTCGTGCTTCCACAGCAAACCGGACTCGTAGCGGCCATCGGGAGTGTGTTGCGTCGTCTTCTTCAGGATACTGAGCGCCCGGCTCTCATCCGGGGTGACCGAGTTACGTGGTTCCACCCCCAGTGACTCCAGGGCGAAGTGTTCTTTCATTAGCGCCTCCATTGACTCCTCTTCTGGGGCGCTGATGGCGACATGGTTGACTCGATGTATTAGTGCGTGCCGAGGAACGTGTCCATGCAAGACCCAACCCAGCTCAGTCAGTGATGCGACTGGCTGGTTACGGTCTCCGAAGCGCGTCACGACGGAGAACAACAAGTGGAAGTTATCCTGTCCCAGGAGTATCGTTGGAAGCCCCTTGTCGTAGACGAGTTGTTCCTCGAGGTCCCTCAGATGCCCGCATTCTGCAATGAGTTGTCGCGATACTGTCTGTGGTGAGAGATGAAGATCTTCCATGGTTCTTGCTGATATGTCGAAGCTTCGCTCTTGATCTCTTCCTTTGTTAGTGAAGTTGACACGTCGAGATTGTTGATTTTCTATCTTCATACCGGCGACACCCTCAATGTAAAATGGCTCTGCTTGTCCGGTGGCGCCGATGTTCTTAGCTGTTGCTGCGTTGATTATCGTACAGGTCGATCCATCATCCATCAAGGCGTATGTGTCCACGCTTCCATTCGGTCCGCTGACTTGTACCGGGATGATTTTCAATGCAGCTGACGTTGACGCTTGTGTCGATGCGACGAAGGTGGTCGGCGTCTCTTCGCAGTAGTGCAGCTGGGCTTCTGGCTTATCTTGATGCAGCAGTCGGTGATGGCGGTATATGCATCCATTGATGTTACATTGATTTGATTTGCAGGCGTGCCGCATCTTCTTGGTGCACAGGCAGCGGAAGCATAGCCTATGCTTCTTGGCGAGTTCCCACCGCTCCGATACCGTTGCCTTTTTCATTTCAGAGCAGTCTGCCGGCTTATGATCTGCTTCACAAAGGCGGCATTGTGGTGTGCGTTTCTTCGGTGGCGGCGTGTCATCAGCGACGTAGGTGCGGACGATTTTCTTGGTGGGTGGCTCCCGCCGGTCTTCAGGTGCGATGATCTCCGCCGGGGCGAAAGTCCCACATCTTTCCGCCGCAGTGGACAGGAAGTGTGATAGCGTCAGTAGGTCCGGCCGCCCCTCCGGTTGCTCAGCATTGTAGTCGTAATACTTGTATCGCAGCGCTGACGGAAGCTTCTCCACTATGCTGCGCACTACTTCTGCGTTGTAAAGGTAGTGCGGCTTGCCCAACGCCTGTATGGTACTGGTCGCGTTGAGCACCCTTGACGCGAAGATGCAGATGTCTCTTGGGTTTTCTTGAAGCTTCGGCAAGGCCCGTAGTCTGTTGAGTTCTACGGCCACGAGTGCGTCCGGGCGGCCGAATCTAGTCTGCAGCATTTTCATAACGGCGGCGGGTGTTGTTACTCCGATGAAGAGACATTGAACTGCTTCCTTGGCCGCCCCACGAAGGCAGCGGCGTAGACGTGATAAGTTCTCTTGCTCTGTTAGGTGGCTCGCAGTCTCTTCGTAGGCTGCTTTGAATGGCAGCCAATCACTCGACGCCCCATTGAAAGGCGCCAGTTCCATGGTACGTGGGTGCGCCGTAGTCCTTGATGCTAAAGTGATAGCAGCTGCGAGTTCACTGAGATCAGTGTGAACGTGTGGACGTAGCGCCGGCGGTGGCAGCGGTTGGAACTGTTGCGGTGTCGGTGGTACTTGCAGCTGTGACAAGGGCGGTGGTGGTTGCAGTTGCGGCAGCGTCACTTGTTCTTCAGAGTGAGTCACGGCGTGGGTGTGCGGTGGCGGTGGAGATGCGTCGGGACACGGCAGCGGTCCCTCAGGCCTGACGTTCTCCTCGGCAGACGGCGGTGGTAGGAAAGGAGTATCTGCAAGGGCAAGCATCGAATTCCTGACCCACTCCGTCGTTTGCTGGTTTTTGACAGTATCCTCTGCTTCGCTGTAGTTCGACTCGTCTTCGGATGACTCCGCTTCTAGCATCGCGACGCGGGCCCGGGCTAACTCCACCTCCTTCTGTAATAATTCTTCCCGCGCCCGCATCAAACGTCGCTTGCTCACGGCAGTGGAGCGGGCGACAGAACGGCGGGTGGCTGCGCGGAGAGGGGTAGGGTTTGCGTTGCTTCCGGCGGGTGCGTGCGAGGCCGGGGGCCCACGGGGTGGCGTCGGGCGCAGGGGGGCGGCTGCTACGACCTCGTTTCCCGGCGGAGTCTTCGGCAGTGTAGATTCCGTCGTTGTCGTAGTGCCCGTCGTGCCCGTAGTTTCCGTGGTGGCTGACCCCGTAGTGGCGTCGGAGGTATCCGTAGTCCCGCCTGTAGCGGTACGTGACGTGGAAGAGTTCTTCTGGCTGCGTGTGACAGGCATTCTTCTTATGATCCGGCTCGAAGGACCAGAAAATGTGGGCCCCTTCGACAACCCACACTTATTACTGGGGCGGTGGCTGGCTCGTAGAAAGAAGAAGAAACAGCGCAGTTTTGGTCGAACAGGGTCGCAGCTTCCTTGGCAGGGTAGTAGAGAGCTTCTCGCTTGGTTTCGCTTGTAGTGGACTGTATTGTACTGAGAACTGTCTCTGTTGAACTGTGTCTGCTCCCGCCGGACGCCCGCAATTTATTCTGATTGGCGTACCGCGGGCGGCGGTGGGAGCAGCGATGCTATGAGCAGCGAGCGAGCGAGACGGCTTGCGTTTCTCTATCCGTCTCTTTCTGTCTATCTCTCTCTCTCTACCTGTCTCTCTCTGCCAAGGAAACACGATTAGAAAACCTTTTATTTACCTATACTATTTACAGAGTTATTAAAACTTAATGCTAAATTACTTAGAAACTAAATTATAAGTAAACTAAATTATGTCGCGAACAGTAACAGAGATGCTGACGCTACTGGCGAGAGCGGGGCGCTGCGCGGGATAGCGGGGGGAGGGTTGTTTGTCGAGCCAGGTGTCATGTTAACTCGCGGGAGTTGTACCTATCACGCTCTGAGCAAATGATTTTAGGTCTAAGTTAATGTATGTTATGCTAGATAAATGATAAAAGCAAAAGCAATTGTAAGCACTTACAAGTACTCGACAATGGAATGTGCTTCACGTGTCGTGTAATTGTCAAAGCTTTTAATAAATAGGCAATAGCTAATCCGGTGCACAAGTTGCCCAGTTGCAGTTATAACACAAATCGATTTAGGATAGGAAGTAACGAAGGAATGCGGTAAGAAAGGAAAACAGGCACTCATCTGTAGCGATCCTTTGTTCGTCGCGTTGCGCGTGGCGGTCAATCTGGTCAAGTGTCGCTCGCTCCCCGCAAGGTTAACTGCATTCCTTTGTCCAGCTATTACTCCGTCGTCGTTTAGTGATTGTAGATTTGAAGTCCTGTCCGGTCGCCAAATTTTATGTCGCGTATAATGGGACATAAATTAAATACGTTATGAATATAAGTTTGGTTTTAATGAATGAAATATAAAGTACGTGTTTTATTTTATTTTATTTTTATCTGTAAGAAAACAAACGGTCACATATAATTACAATGACAAGATAAATAAGCTTATAAAGTAGACCTTGAGTTTCATGAAAAATGTATAATTAAAAGTAACATGCCTTGCGAGAGCCAATTAGTGGTTTTGGCAAACTATAGGAACATCAATTAAAATGAAAACATTTAAAATAACAACATGAAAACAATAAAAATAAAAATATTATTTTAAAAATTAAACAATATATGCCTTAATTTCAACTTTAATGAGCCTAAAGAAATATTAAATATGTCAATGTCTGGGTCAGAAAGTTGTTTGTTATAAAAGTTAGGGGTTCGCCTCATGTATGAATTTTGAGAATAGTTGGTACGAAAGCGAGTAACTACGAAGACGTCGTGGGATCTCGCTAGATAATCGAGGGATTTTAAAATTTAGATTTTCAAGTATGTATGGACAGTCAACAATATTGGAGAGGGTTTTAAACAAGAAGCATGCGTCCATGAACTGTCTACGGCTTGTTAATAGAGGGATCCTATGAAATTCAGCTGATATTTCAGAAGAGACAAAATAATGAGTTCTTATGTCAAGCGCCTTCAAAAACTTTCTTTGTATTTTTTCGAGCCGGTTGATGTGAGTTTCGTATTGTGGACTCCACACAACAGAACAAAACTCAAGGATGCTCCGAACGTAGGCAAAGTAAAGAGTCTTATAGGCTTTGGCTGATTTTAAAGGTTTGCATTGCCGCAGAATATAACCAAGCTGCTTGAAGCTTCGCTCAGTTATGGAATCAATATGCAAGTTAAAGCATAACTCACTGTCCAACATTACACCTAGATCTCTTATTTGATCGACTCTATTAATGATGTTACCATCCAAGGAATAATTAAATCATATGACATTATGTTTTCGTGTAAAAGTAATGACGTAACATTTGTCACAATTAAGTGTTAAATGGTTTTGGCTGCAGTAAAACAACAGATTATTAATATCTGTTTGGAAGTTTAGACAGTCATTATTTGATTGTATTATGTGATATAGTTTAGCATCATTTGCATAGAGGAGAAACTTACTAAAATTAAGAAATTTACCAAAATCATTTATAAAAATGGTGAAAAGCAAAGGTCCTATGTGAGATCCCTGCGGTACCCCTGAAGGAATTGGTTTAAAAGATGATGTAAATCCCTTCACTGTTACAGCTTGACTACGATTATTAATGTAAGATGCGATCCAGCGCAGCAGATCGCCATGAATACCGATTATAATTAGTTTCTCAAGAAGTAACGAGTGACTGATTTTATCAAATGCTTTAGAGAAATCTGTATATATGGCGTCTAACTGTGCTCCCGCTTCCATTGCATGGATATCAAAGTCAGTAAAGTTAATAAGATTTGTTTCAACACTGCGACCACGGACAAAACCGTGTTGCTGAGGAATAATATGGCAGAAGGTAACGGAAGTAATATAATCCGAGACTATTTTTTCAAAGAGTTTACCAAAGATACAAAGTTAAGAAATTGTCTACTAATTGTCTTTTGCCACCCTTATGAATGGGTGTGATAAGTGCTATTTTCCAGAAATCGAGGAATCTATGTTCGGTTAATTATTTGTTAAAAATAATCTTTAAGGGATTGCAGAGCTGGTCGGCGCATTTGATGATAAACAGAGTGTTCGATTCCAAATCGATATTCGATCGATGGTTTCTGAACGGTCATTTTAATTTGACGTCAGCTGTCAATCTGGTAGTTTTGACAACTGCCAGACGACGAAAGCTCGCAATGAAAACGCGTATTGATTAGCTTGTTGAAATTAAATCGCAGGGCATCTGGAATGTATTCGGGATTCCCTCAGGATTGTTAATATAGCTGAGTGTGCCGTTGTCTCTCGAACCAGATAAAGTTCGGATTTTCGTGCCCGATTCGTATTTACCACCTAGAACATAACCTGTGTGGGACCACTGTGCTCATTGAAGCTGGCCCGCCAGTCATACCTGGTTGGCTGAAGAACCTGTTTACCAAGAAGAGCCTAGGGCGCGCCCGGGCCTTGCAGAGAGACATGAGGTTGACGGGACCGAAGAACAGACCAGGTTAGATCTACCCCACATAACTTCAGCTCGGTGAATCGCCGACGTTCATCACTTCTTGGCACCTGATCGTCACGCTACCTCGTAGCTCATGGGCCCCTACGAGGTCATTAGGTGCTGAGAAGCCTGAACATTTTGGTAGCTAGAGCGTGGCTTCCTGAGATTTGCAGCCGTCAAGGGCTCCAGGATAGCACGATTTGGGACTATCAATCTGTAGGTATAGGCGGTTAGGTAACTTGGTTGTTCCTATATCCACATAGATTGGTAGTATTTGTAAGCTATAAGTCTATTGCTGGTAGTAGACAGACAGATATTGAATTGAAATTTGCATTGAATTACTAGTTAGTCAATCTATTAGTGGTCTAGTAATGCTATTGAATGAATGTTTTGGTTAACATAGGTAGTTACATCTATTGATTGCAGGCTATTACATTGTTTTCAGTTATTGTGCAGCAAGTGTATGGCAATTTATAACTTGAACTAATATTGACTATTATCTGTGTGTGTTATAAAACTCGGTTCCTATTGTTTAAGGAAAATAACATTGTTTAAGTTATAGTTTAGGGTTCCCTCGTTTGGGTTATAAACTGGAGGGTCCAATAAAATTGAGTTACTGCAAACTGTGAGTAAGTATCGTTCCGATCATGTCGTTATCTGAAATCCAGAAGGGTGTTTCTAAGGAACTCAGATGGTTTTCCTCCGCACACGGTCTGATAGACCGTTTAGATAGGCATGATGTGGTATTGGAGCGGTCTATGGACGTTAAGGAACGTTACAATAGGGTGCTCGAATTGTCCGCGCAGGCGGAATCAGTTGATGGTTGTGCACCTGACAGGCTGTCACGGTTGATAGGGGATGTCGACCAATGTATGGAGATGGCAGCTGCTATCACGCAGAAGGCTGCGGACATACGTAGACAGCGCGAATCCAGCCATGGTGGTGACATTGAAGCACCTCTGCCGCATCAGGGATCGGGGACCAGGTTACCTGCGATAACTATGCCTACCTTTGACGGCGTGTCCGGTGAATGGATGAGCTTCATCAATCTGTTCGACAGTTTGGTGCACTTGCGATCGGACATTACCAGGTCTGTCAAGATGGCTCAGCTGGTGGCAGCATTGAGGGGTGAGCCTAGGGAGCTGGTCGCTCATTTGACAGTTACGGAGGGCAACTATGAGACGGCCAGGCAATTGTTGGTCAGACGTTACCACAACAAACGGAGGTTGGCCGATGCCCAACTGAACCGTTTGTTTAGCATCCCGGTTGTGAACAAGGTCGGGGCCATACAGACGGAGGTTTTGAACCCATTGTTGTCCGTCACCAAGGCTCTAGAGAATCTTGGACTTCCGGTTGGTGAATGGTCGTACTTACTGTTGTACATTGTACTTCCCGCCTACCCGCTGACGTGCAGACTTGTTTCGAACAGTCTCACGGGAGGTCGGCCGAGGACCTGGCCGCCTTCTCCGACTTGGTCGGATTTTTGGAAGAGGATTCTCGACGGGTAGAGAATTTGGGGTTGACGGTCACCCATCCTTCGGAGCCACAGAGAGCTGCCGGGAGCGCTGTGAGTAGGGGCCCTCCGACGAGGAAGGACGGCACCAACCGGCAGTCATATGGGACTGTGAGTGCATTGACCCCACATAGTGAGACCTGCCCATGTTGTAGGCAGATTGGCCATGCTGTGGCCAATTGCAATAAGTTCGGGGAACTTAGGGTTCAGGGACGGCGCCAGATGGCCAAGCAGCGGGGCTGGTGTTTCCTGTGCCTCGGGCCACACATGGCTAGGGACTGCACGCGCACACAAATGTGCGGATATTGTGGTGGGGCCCACAACAATCTGTTGTGCATGAACCGGTCCGGCCAACAGCCACCACAGGGCCGTACCCAGGGTGACACGGCAAGGGGCCCTGAGAATTCGTTTGCGACTCGGAGCGCAACTCAGGGGTTAACGTCCCCACGTGCACAGGGCAGTACTAGGGTGCAGGGCCGCACTCAGGGTCATCACATGGGGGGCCCTGAGTTTTCGGTTGCGACTCAGCATCCGACTCAGCGGGCAATGGGGCCACAAGCACGCGGCCACCCAGGGGTGCAGGGCCGCACTCAGGGTCATCACATGGGGGGCCCTGAGTTTTCGGTTGCGACTCAGCATCCGACTCAGCGGGATATTGGGTGTGTTGAGCAGGCCGTAACGGGCGGGTGGCATGGGACACCTTCGAGCTATGCGGGTGCGGTTCGGACGCCGCCTCAGTTGTCGCCCCGCTCGTCGCCTCGTCCTCGTCGGTCGCATGTGATGTCCCCCCCGCTCATGGAGCGGCCACGGTTGAATTCACGCCCACCCCCCTTTACGGGGCGTCGTAGGGTGGCAATGGAACCGGCGCGTGGGCCATTTGTACAATGGGACCCTCTGGCGTATAGCTGCATACCTGATCGGTTACAGGCAGATTGGGGCCCCGGGGGCCCTCGCTAGGAATTTGCGGCCCAACAATTTGTTGCCCCCCAACCGGAGACGGTGGTGTTACCGATCGCCTCTGTGCTTGTGTGGGATTTGGCGGGCAACCCAACATACGTTCGCGCCCTATTAGATTCTGGAGCTCAGGGCTGCATTGTATCGAATGATTTAGCAAAATGGTTGGGCCTCAAGGTAAATAGGTATAATAAATCAATACGGGGCGTGGGAAATGTTACGGTTACGAATGTAGTTGGTCAATCGGTGATCACGTTCTCTCCACGTTATGACATTTTGACAAAAACATCCGTGCAAGCTTTAGTAATGACGCATGTCATGGGCAGACACCCCTTGGTGAAGTTGAATCCGGCCGTTCGATTCCTGACATCAGGACTCAAGTTGGCGGATCCCGATTTTGACACTCCAGCCCCGGTCGACCTGCTACTGGGAGCAGACGTTCTGGGTAGGTTTCTGTTGTCGGATCGGCGAGTTCTTCAGCCGGACGGGTTGATTGCTGTGGATACTAAGTTTGGTCACGTGATCATGGGTCCGGCATTGCCAATGGCTAACCATTGGCAATGCCGGACCCAGGCCTAAGCCTGCCGAGTCAGATGGCATACTTATTGGCTCAGCGTTGTCAAACGCTATCCAACGTTTCTGGGAGATAGAGGAACCTCCCACCGTTCGTCGAGTCGACGCAGACGAAGAAGAGTGCGAGTTGTTTTACCAGAATAGTACTGGTCGCCTTCGTTCTGGTCGTTTTGTAACTCGACTGCCTTTCAGGGCCGATCGACCGCCACTAGGAGAATCTAGGAAGATGGCTGAGACGAGATTGATGTCGATGGAGCGTAGGATGTCAAGGGACGCCGTATTTAAACAAAAATACGTCGATTTCATGAGGGAGTATGAGTCGTTAGGACACATGTCGGTATCGGGTGTGGACTCGAGATCTGAGGATCATTGTTTCCTTCCACACCATGCCGGTCTGCGAACCCCTACCGGCAAGATTCGAGTTGTTTTTGATGGGTCAGCACCTACCTCGAACGGGATGTCCCTGAATCAGTGTCTACATTCGGGACCCAAGTTGAGTCGTGATATTTCGGATATTCTCACGAGCTTTCGGAGACACCAGATTGTATTTGTCGCAGACATTCGGATGATGTTTAGGCAAACGGTAATTCATCCGGCTGACAGAAGGTATCAGTTGATATTTTGGCGTGAGTCCACGGCCGAGCCAGTCAAGGTCTATGAGTTAAACACGAACACGTATGGGTTACGGTCTAGCCCGTATTTGGCGATGCGTACCCTGCGGGAGTTGGCGTCGCGTGACCGTGTGAGCTATCCTAGAGCCGCCGCTATCCTGGAGCAAGATTTGTACGTCGATGACGTCTGCACAGGGGCAGCCAGTGTAGAGGAAGCTCTGGACCGACGTGACAAGCTCATTCAATTGCTGGAACGAGGCGGCTATGAACTACGCAAGTGGATGTCCAACTCCCCTGAGTTGATGGCTGGTCTCCCAGATTAGTTTCAACAAGACCCGCACGTTTTTGAGAATCCTGACAACCCTAACATGTTGTCAGTGCTTGGAATTCAGTACCGGGCCGTCCATGATGAGTTTACCTATCGGGTGGTTTTAGAAGTATGAATGTGACACACGGCGACTCCAGTCAGATATGCATATTTTAAACTCATCATTACAAAGTATTACAAGTAAATATGAGTCAGCACAATACGAAATTAAGGAACATGTGTCGGCTATGAATAGTTTGTTGGAGACGTGTAAGCATAATTATGACACTTTCATATCTTTGACCGACAATCACATCTGTGATTGTAAACAAGCTCCAGCGGACTGTTCCGTGCCGACCGTGTGTCCCGCCGAGCAGCCGGCCGAACAGCTGATACTGACCCAGGCGCCGCCGTCAGTCGACTTGAGTACTAATAGTGTTATCAATAACGCCTCCTTCTCTCGGACAATGGATAGGTATTCATATTCATATTCATATTTTATTGATAATAAGATATTACATGTCAACAGTATACAATAAACGAAAATAAATTAAATTAGCAGGCATAATGATTATGAATAACATGTCAGGATAGTACAATAATACAATAGTATACACTCACTAATAAAAGTCAATAATAAAAGTTATGTCAAAAAGAATAATAATGTAAAAATCGCATAATAATAAGAATAATACCACTACAGGTAAAAATTAATAAAATTACATGTCAGAATAAAAAAATAAATAAAAATAAAATAGGTCACAATTTCATTACAATCATAAGTTAATTAAGTCAGTGGTTAACTTATTCGTCAATAAATTCTGACACTGAGTAGTATGCTTTGCTTAGGAGGTACTTTTTAACCTTTGTTACAAAGATGTTTAGTATGTTGATGGATTTTATCTCCACTGGTAGTTTATTAAATAAGGTACCCATACCCTTCAATGATTTGCTGGTTTTAGCAAGACGACTGGTCGCACAATACAAGTCGTGGGGCCGTCGAGAAGAATACCTACGGTCTGGGTTCTGGAAGCTTGGGTACTCCGATGGGTTCTGCCTCACATACTTCAGTACTTCCAAGATGTACATAGAGGGTAGTGTGAGAATACCTAGCTTAATGAAGAGTTCCCGAGCCGGGGTGTCGTTAGGTACTCCGGCAATTCTACGCACTGCACGTTTCTGAATGAGAAATGGTCTGTCGCGTTCAGCAGCCATTCCCCACAAGTCTATACCATACAAAAGTATCGAATGGAAGTAGCCATAGTATGTAGTTAGTAAGTGCTCTCTAGACAGAGTAGGTGAGAGTCTCGATAGTGCATAATACGCACTGTTTAATTTTTTGCACAAAGAGTCAATGTGGTGAGTCCACTGCAATCCTGCGTCAAAAGTGAATCCAACAAAGCGAACAGTGTCGGTGGCAGGCAGAGTGACCCCGTTCACTACGAGTGGAACCTGGGGAGCCCCACCTACGTTGCGCAACGAGAATCTCAGTACCTGGGTCTTATCAAGGTTTAGTAGCATGCCATTTACTGTGAACCATTCAGTTAGACATAGGGTAATCGATTGGAGGTGTTTCTTTAATTCAGCCTCATCTTTACCGTCCACGATAACACAGACATCATCAGCGTACATCAGGGACTTGGCTGTTCCGGAGACGATATGGGGTAGGTCGTTCATCAGGATGACGAACGTGGTATTCCCTACGTTGGACCCCTGCGGCACTGATCTATCCCCGACCAGACCGGGTTCAGAAACTTCACCGTCTATCACCGTGATCTGCGTCCTGTCAGCGAGGAAGGACATAAATAGTTGGAGAGTTAGGCCACGTACTCCATAATGTTCCAGCTTGGCTCCAATAAGAGAGTGATCAACAAGGTCAAACGCTCGTGACAGGTCGCAGAACACAGCCGCCACGTGGCGTTTTCGTTCCAGCAGTTCGAGCACCTCTCGATGCAGTACGCGTGCGCAGCCCACCGTGGACCGGCCGGCCTTATAAGCATATTGGTGTTCCGAAAGAACTGAATTTTTATTCAAAAAGTTAATTAGCCTCTCACACAAGCCCATCTCAAATATCTTCGAGAAGGTTGGAACGAGAGAAATAGGTCTGTAACTTTTTATTTCCGTCTTGTTGCCTTTGCCTTTCCATATGGGAACCACTTTTATTCGCTTCAGAGATGAAGGATAAGTGCCCTGGGAGGCGCATTTATTGAATAAATCGCATAATATAGTTAGTGTACTTAGAGGTAGTTTGCATAGGATGTCACATGGGAAGTCGTAGATGTCTTTAGTAGACTTTTTTTTGATTTTTTTAATGATGCAATTTAGTTCAGGTACTGTAAACGGGACCAAGAACATAGATGCAGATATGGTAGGTATGTTCGTACTCAGTAGTCTTATGGCCTCATACACATTAGGTCTTAGTGGTGTATCGCGTACTATAGATAGGTAGTATTGGTTAACCTTAGTTGCCAGTTCTCGTGCCGAACCTGACGGACCAACAACACTTCGTTGCAAGACAGCCAGTGGGTTGCTACCTGGGCCTTTGCACGTCTCCATCTTAATTACATTCCAGATACTCTTGGACTGGTTAGAACTACTATCTATTAAGTTGTTAATGTACTCAGATCTAGCCTTCCGAAGCATAATATTGTGCTTGCATTTAAAATCAAGAAACAAAGTCTTAATATCATTGTTGAGTGGGTAGGTATCTTTATATAATTCTAGCAAGGATAAAATTTCATTTTGTTTATGCAAGTTATCATTCTTCCATCTAACATCTAACCGACACTCAGGCACCTTCCTTAGCGGGCAATGATTGTGGAATAATTGCACGACCGTATTCATAAATGTGTCAAAACTTTCAATTTTATTATAATTCAATAGGTTCATGTCAATATTAATATCATTTAAAAATGTCGTCAAATTATTTTGCGATGTTATTCGCTTCTGTACATGTCTTACTTCATTCAATTTAGAGTTGTATATAATTTGGATATAAATACCTTTATGATCAGACAGATGCGTATCTGCCGGTGACGTTATCACGTTGTTGCGATCCAAATCTGTATAGACCTGGTCCAAGCAGGTCGAGGAGGCACCCTGCACTCGTGTAGGGAAGTTCACCCTCGAGGACAGGTTATACTGGGCACATAGATCCAATAACTGACGTTTAGGGCTCGATGTTATTAGCAGATTTACGTTAAAATCACCTACTAGGAGAATATTGCATTTCTCATGAATGATAAAATCCATCAATGACCTTAGTTGCTTTAAAAATATCTCGAAGCTAGCTTCCTCAGTGTTAGAACGATATACACATATTACCAGTAAATTAAAGTAAACACATTGTATAGCCGTAAATTCACAGTGGATTTCAACAGAGAAATCACGAATATCGGGCCTATCAATAACATCGATTGATTTGTTTACATAAATGCACACACCACCATGCTCGCGCGTGGGCCGGCAATAACTGGATAACAATTCATAATTAATTATATTCACATGTTTTGCTTCGTCAACTTTTAACCAGTGCTCCGACATGAGAAGAATGTCGCAGGGATATTCAGATTGCGTATGATGTTCAACATTTGGAGTTTTATTTCTTAGGGATTGAACATTCTGATACCAGATTCGTAGGGTCTTGCCAGAGGTGGGTTTACTGGGTGCTGATGGTGCTGGCTGTGATGAAGGTGCAACAGGACTGGTGGTGAGTAAGATGGGAGCGGTGACCTTAGGGCATCTTGGCGAGATTGGCCGCGGCGTGGTCAGTGGGGGCGGCGAGGGGTGAGTCTGCTCGTCGCTCAGTGAGCTGTTCCCCCCGCTGGTCAACGCGGGGGCGGTGGAGAAACCAGTCAACGAACCTGACTCGCGGGGGCCATACCGACGCATCACTAAAGGTTTCGTATAGTCCCTCTGGAAAGCCGATAATAAATGAGGCGTGCCTAGTTGACTTTATCACTCGTTTCTCTACGAAATAGTCATTGGATTTGGCCACTTTGTTTAGGAATGTGTGTATATTTGCTTCTGTTGTCTCGGGTTTAAAGGCCCACGCTTGTATATATTTAAGCTGTTCCACTGTTTGAATTTCATTGTCAGGGGTACCTGTACCTACAGTGATTCGCGCTTTAGGTCTGCGCTTCTTGTGTGATACGGTTTTCCAACTATCATTGTCGTCATGTTGCATGATTAGCGGGTTGGGACTGCTGAGCTTAGAAGTCGCGTTGGGGATGACACTATTAGAGGGTGCTGTTACTGGAGGACTTGGGGCTGCTTGTGGTGTCTCGTGGTTGGGTGTTGCTATTGATTTCAAGGGCAATGATGCCCTCTTTTTCGGTTGCAGCTGTGCGCGTGCCTTTGTAGACACGGCATTGGGAGTATTGCGTTTCGTTTGTCGGCTGTCGTGCTCGCTGACGGCCGGCTTCACTGATTGGGCGGCAGTGGTCACAGCGGTACTGGGATTGGCTGGGTGCTGCTGCAGTACGGCCGCTTGCGCAGCGGTTTGAAGTGTGGCGGATTGTTTAGGTACACTAACGGATTTCAGCACACTTATTTCTTCCTTTAGAGCACTAACACATGCAATAAGAGAGCGAATTTGTTGCTCAAGTGGTAATATAGCACTTTTCACTGCTTTATTTAGAGCATCTAAGTCGGGATTAGCCATTTTTACCATTGTTAGGAATTAAAATGAGTGGAGCTCAGAATGACCGACTTATCGCTACCGCATGTATATAATGTACAGCGATGAACTTGGAAAAAATATAATTGGTATATAATGTACAGCGATGAACTTGGAAAAAATATGGGTTTACAACTTAGTCAGCGCGTGGGCCAGGCAATATTAAATAACTGTATGCCTGGCGCCACATATTCACAAATATTAAACAAAGTGTTGTCATCGCAGTTTTTAGAACCAACCACCCTAATTATTTTAATTGGTAGAAGGGAAAATGTATCTAAAAAACTAATTACTAAATACTTTTCCAAATTAAATTCTTTACAAAATGTAGATAGAATAATCTTGTTTGCGTTTCCCTTCAGCCAATCTTCGTCACAACATGAAAATCATATAAGACATGATTATAATACATTTATACACACATTGACATGTCGTCATTCTGAAAAATTTCATTTCATAGACACCAATATTTGTATTGGAAAATATTTTTATTTGACTAAGGATAGGTATTACCTATCTAGGTTTTATATAAAACAGATAGCACAGTCACTATCTTATTTTATTTTGAACTCAGTCAAGTTTTTGACTAATGAAACGCCTGCTTCTATTGAGCAGTGTATTAATAATGACATGTACTCCTTGGAATCTGTTCCAAGCTCTTTAAATTAACCCATAGGACAACAGAGAGTTACTCTGGCAGTAATATTAATATTTGTATAAATATACCTTCATCTTGCCCATTAAATCAAGTTACTAGTAATGAAAAATGTAAAAGTAAGAATATTTTAAACGTGGTTCATCAAATATACAGGGCATGTTAAGTAAAGAACTGGAAATTGAGTTATTCATGAACTGTAATAATATTGATATTTTATGTATAACAGAGCACTTTTTAAAGAGTTATCAGTTCATGTTCAACTTTAATAACCACCACGTTGCTAGTTCGTTCAACAGAAAAACAGCTGATCGCGGTGGCTCCTTAATACTTGTAAATAATAGTTTTAAATATAAGGAACGAGTTGACATAGTGAGCCTGTCTGTTGAGCGTACCATGGAAATAGCCTGTATTGAACTTGAACAACTTATTGTAATGAGCGTATACAGACCACCAGATTCATCCTTTGATTTATTCGAAAAGAAAATGGATGAAGTGTTGATTAAAATCAGCGATAAAAACAATTTTTTTATAATTTGTGGTGATTTTAATGTTAATCTGTTAGAGGATAATAATATTTGTACTAGATTAAAATCTTTATTTTTATGTCACAACATGAACTATCTGTTTTTGGAGCCTACTAGAATTACTGCAACATCTGCTACCTGCATTGACAATATATTTACTAACATTACGCCCATTTTCAAATCGGTCATCAATAAATTAACCTCTGATCACTTTGGTCAGATAGGTATATTCAATATTAAAATTAAAATAGGACCAAAAAGAGGATATTACATGTGTGCCCGTTAGTGACACTCGGCTTGAACACTACAGGAATAATATTTGAGATAAACTATGGGAAATACCATACAGTGACGATCCAAATTTGTTGTACAACTCAGTATTTAACCTTGTCAAAAATGAATATGATACGGTATTTAAATCAAAAACTATAAAAGTTAATAACAAAGCTTTGTTTAGTGATTGGGCGACAGTTGGAATTCATAGGAGCAGACGAAGATTATATGAACTCTATGAAGAGAAATCATATAACAAAAATACGGCCTTTCTAGATTATGTTCGTAGTTATTCAAAAATGTTTAAACGCGTTTGTGCCGTAGCTAAATCTAATTTCATTAAAAACAAAATTGAGTCTAGTAGCAATGTAATGAAAACGACTTGGCAAATTATAAACAGAGAGACTGGAAAGGCCAAAGCTACACATAATAACTTCAAGCTTAAGATAGATAATCAATTGCTAAGTACAGACCTAGAAGTAGCAAAAGCTTTCGAAAATTTCTTTACGGACATTCCAGTTTCAACAACCAAGACTTTAAATTCATCTCCCGCTGCTGCTGAATCTATACTTAAACAAAACTTTGAGGATTGTAAAACAGATTTTAAATTTAGGCACGTAAATAATGAAGACATTGTAAAAGCGTTTAAATCCCTGGAAATGAAAAAGACAGCTGACGCCCATGGTCTATCAGTAAAAATTATTAGGTCCATTGTATATTGTATTGCACCTCACCTTTGTTGTATATTTAATCAATGTATAGATAATGGTGTGTTTCCTGACTTGATGAAACTAAGTAAAGTTATACCTTTATTCAAAGCTGGTAGTACATCAGACCCCACCAATTTTAGACCCATATCGATACTACCAACGCTTAGCAAAATATTTGAAAAACTCATACTTAATCAATTGCAAAGTCATTTTTATCTCAATAATTTAATTCATATTGCTCAGTTTGGTTTCACAAAGGGTCGTTCAACAGCCGATGCTGGTGTTGAACTAATCGACAATATTTTTGATGCCTGGGAAGACGCAATGGATGCAATAGGTGTCTTCTGCGATCTATCCAAGGCTTTTGATTGCGTCCATCATGACACTCTTGTCAGGAAGTTACGCCATTATGGTGTAAAAGATCAGGCACTTGGCCTTCTGGAGTCATATCTAACAGATAGGGTTCAGATGGTCGATGTTAATGGGAAAAGATCACCTGGGTCTTCAATAAGTATGGGCGTACCGCAAGGTTCAATTCTTGGTCCTTTCTTGTTTTTAGTATATATTAATGATTTACCTTACCTTGTTAAAGCAAAACATGGGTTAGTATTGTTTGCCGATGATACTTCTTTGATATTTAAAGTTAAAAGACAGCAATCAAATTATGACGAGGTAAACAATGCTATCTCTAGTATAGTGAACTGGTTTACTGTTAACAATTTATTACTTAATGAAAAGAAAACTAAATGTATTAAATTCGTGTTACCCAATGTGAACCCGGTAACTACAGACATATTTATAAAAGGACAGAGATTGGACCTTGTGCAGTCGACTGTCTTTTTGGGCATTACTTTAGACGCCAAACTACAATGGGATCCTCATATAAATAAATTGTCGAACAGACTGAGTTCGGCAGCGTTCGCAGTTAAAAAAATTAGAGCTCTTACCGACGTAGACACCGCTAGACTAGTCTACTTTAGTTACTTTCGTAGTCTAATGACCTATGGTATTTTATTGTGGGGTCACGCTGCGAATGCTAATAGTATATTTATTCTGCAGAAACGGGCTGTTCGTGCAATTTATAGATTAGGGCCTAGAGTGTCACTGAGGGAAAAGTTTAAAGAAATCAATATTCTGACATTTGTGTCTCAATATATCTATGACAATCTTGTGTATGTAAAAAGAAATATAACTAATTTTCAGAAGTACAGTGATATACACAATTTTAATACTAGAAATAAAGACAAGTTGGTTGCTTATGTAAGCCGACTACATAAAATTAGTAATTCTTTTAAAGGCAATTGTATACGCTATTACAATAAGGTCCCTCCTGATATTAAAAACTTACCTTTAGACAAGTTTAAAATAATAATAAAACAGAAATTGTATAAAAAAGGGTACTATAGGATATCTGATTACTTAGAGGACAGATGTCCATGGGAATAGATTGTTTGAGTAACAGGCTGTTTCGATATATAATTAGCATTCATTTTGTAATTTGACAATATTTTATTTAAAAAAGGAAACGCAAAAGATGCGACGACGGTGGAGTTTCTTCGGTGAGCTCTTCTCCACAGATTCCGCCATTGTGTTAGTGAACTCACCCAAAAAAATGTAATGACGGATGTAAGTGATGTAACAACATCCTATGGAAATAAATGATTTTTGATTTGATTTGATTTGATTAGAAACACCGAAGGCCTGGACGAAGCGGTCAGTACTGTCAACGATTGCGAGAACGTTCGACCCGAATGGATAGATTTCTCCAGTCACCTTTGCTCTCAAATGTTGGGCGGCTCAGTTGACCTGGGACACCCACCTCTCAGGTGATTTGTTGACTGATTGGACGCGAATGTTCACCTCGCTATCGGACATAAATAATGTATCGCTGCCGAGGAAATTGGTCCCTGCTGGGGATTACAAGGCAACCCTTCACGGGTTTTGTGATGCCTCTGAACGAGGGTTTGCGGCAGCGGTTTATTTGCGAACCGTCACCTCCACCGGGGAGGTCGATGTGCGTTTGGTTTTGGCAAAAAGCAAGGTAGCGCCTATTCGGACAAGGATGACGATTCCAAAACTGGAACTGTCCGGGGCTGCTCTTTTGACCAAACTTTTGAATCACACTCTAACAGTGTTGCGTGGGTCAGTGGTTTTAGAGGATACGGTGTACGCTTGGACGGACAGCCAGATTGTTTTGTGCTGGCTGAAGGCTTCGGTCCATGGCCCCACAGCCATGTAGTAGTATCTTCGGATCATGGCCCCAGAGCGGCCGTGCATGTTACCCAGAAGGCTTAGGACCCTGACGCCGGGTTTCTGCTGGACCGGTATAGCTCACTTGACAAGTTGATAAACGTGTCCACTTGGATTAGGAGATTCGCTCGAAATTGTCGTACTCCTCGCGATCAGCGAACGTTGAACCCTATTCTGACTCCGGCAGAGCGAAACGAGTCGCTGTTGAATTTGGTCCGGTTGGTACAGTCCTCGAAGTTTGGGGCAGAATTGGAGAAAATACGAAGTGGACGTTCGAAATTGAAGGGAGCCGTCGCGCGTCTCAACCCCTTTGTTGATTCGACCGGGTTACTTCGGGTAGGAGGAAGATTGCGCAATGCGAATCTGTCGTATTCGGCTCGTCACCCACTTCTGCTCCCCAAGGGGGGACAGTTAGTTGAATTGCTGGTGACTGATCGTCATATTAAAAACGCGCATGCCGGCTGTAACGCGTTGTTGGCCACGCTCCAGCGGGAGTTTTGGATCTTATCTGCCCGCCGTGCCATACGGAACATCGTGTTTCGGTGCATGCCTTGTTATCGACTTAAGGCGGCCACGATGCAACCTCTCATGGGGGACTTGCCCCCTGATCGTGTGAATGAGGTCAGACCGTTTTCAGGTGTTGGTACGGATTTTGCAGGACCGTTTATGGTGAAGAGTTCACGATTGCGTACCGCTAAGCAATACAAGGCGTACCTATGTGTGTTTGTTTGTTTATCCACCAAGGCGGTACATCTCGAGCTCGTTGCTGATCTCTCGACAGAGGCTTTCATTGCTTGTTTGGATAGGTTTGTTTCTCGAAGGGGACTTCCAACTTTGATCCGCTCTGATAACGGCACTAACTACATAGGTGCGGAACGATACTTACGAGAGATAGTCAACTTTTTGAATGTAAATAAAGTGGATATTGGAACGGCCCTCTCCCGTCGGGGTATACAGTGGACCTTCAGCCCACCGATTTGCCCTCACTGGGGTGGGATTTTTGAGGCCGTAGTTAAGTCAGCTAAGACGCACTTAGCGCGTATAGTAGGTCAGACCGCGCTGACTTTTGAGGAGCTCGCGACATTGTTTTGTAAGATCGAGGCCGTTCTCAATTCGCGACCGTTGTGTCCGCTCAGCTCGGATCCAAATGACCTGGAGGCTCTGACCCCAGGCCATTTCTTGATAGGACAGCCACTTAACGCGTTGCCCGAGCACCCCTTCGAGGGAGTGAAATTGTATCGGTTGTCAAGGTATCAGATGTTGCAGCAGTTTACTCAGAATTTCTGGAAGCGTTGGTCGCTCGAGTATCTGCATATCTTACAACAGCGCCTTAAGTGGACTGACAAAACTAGCCCCCCTAGTGTTGGTGACCTCGTTCTGGTTAAGGATGCTAACCTACCGCCACTACGTTGGCGCAGGGGGCGCATTGTTAACTTGTTCCCTGGCAAGGACGGGACCCCCCGGTCTGCAGAGGTTCTAGTAGGAGGCTCGGTTCTAAAACGAGCGGTAGCAACGTTGTCTCGGCTGCCCGTAGATTAGGGGACAGGTGGGTGCCTGTCCGGGCGGGTGATTGTTCGATTCCAAATCGATATTCGATCGATGGTTTCTGAACGGTCATTTTAATTTGACGTTAGCTGTCAATCTGGCAGTTTTGACAACTGACAGACGACGAAAGCTCGCAATAAAAACGCGTATTGATTAGCTTGTTGAAATTAAATCGCAGGGCTTCTGTAATGTATTCGGGATTCCCTCAGCATTGTTAATATAGCTGAGTGTGCCGTTGTCTCTCGAACCAGATAAAGTTCGGATTTTCGTGCCCGATTCGTATTTACCACGTAGAACATAACCTGTGTGGGACCACTGTGCTCATTGAAGCTGGCCCGCCAGTCATACCTGGTTGGCTGAAGAACCTGTCTACCAAGAAGAGCCTAGGGCGCGCCCGGGCCTTGCAGAGAGACAGGAGGTTGACGGGACCGAAGCACAGACCAGGTTAGATCTACCCCACATAACTTCAGCTCGGTGAATCGCCGACGTTCATCACTTCTTGGCACCTGATCGTCACTTTACCTCGTAGCTATGGGCCCCTACGAGGTCATTAGGTGCTGAGAAGCCTGAACACAGAGGGTGTATTTTATCATGTCCAGGACCTTTGTGAGAATCTACAGATTTAAGCGCTTTGAGTACAGTATTATCATCGATTATGACTGATGATAGGTCAACGACACTATTCGTGGATGAATGCGCAGAAGAATCCAAGTCGGGCATGGCTCTGCCTGCAGAAGAAAAGACAGAATAAAAGTAGTCATTGAACATATCGCTTATTTCTTGACCATCTGAAGAAATAATGTTGTTCAGTCATTATATTAGGAATTTTATTTGAATCAGATCGGGATTTGACAAATGACCAAAAGTGTTTAGGGTCTTCTTATATTAGGAATTTTATTTGAATCAGATCGGAATTTGGCAAATGACCAAAAGTGTTTAGGGTCTTATACATTTTTTTTTGGATTAAGCTGATATAGCTTTCATAACAAATACGTTCTGTAAGTTTGAATCTGGCTCTTAATTTTTTGAATTCAATGTAATCGATAGGATTATTATAAGTTTTCCATAATTTGTGTATCTTCCGCTTTTCACGACTGAGTTTAATGAGAGGTTTGTTAAACCAGACAGGGTAGCCATTTGAGTTTGACACCCTACGCTTAGGGATGTATTGAGTAATAAGGTTATTTATTATTGAGTATAAATAAGAAACTGAGCTTTCTGTGTCCATATGTGAGAGTACACTCCAATCCGTTTTAGATAAGTTTGTATTGATTGCCGCATAGTCGCCAAGATTGAACATATGTTTTTCATATGAGTTGGGTTTAAGAAAAGAGTCAGACAATATGTTGAGATTGATTAATAAACTGGGATGATGTGCATCTTCCTTTGTTATGGGTAGAAAACATTTTGATACTTGACACGAAACGTTCGAAAATACCAGGTCCAGTAGTCTATTATTTATATTATAGCAGTTGTTAAATTGATTCAAATTGGTTAATGCCAAGAAATCTGAGATCTCACAGGATAATTTATCATTTGATGTGATATGCAATAAATCCGCGAATGTGCTCTTAGTCCATACGACATCAGTAGTATTGAAGTCACCCAACAATAAAAACTCATCATCAGAGTGGTCAGAGACAAGTTCGCTCACTTTATTGAAAAAATATTCTAATATATCATGGTGGTTTTGACGGTGAGGATAATATACGCAGCATATATGTAGGTATCTAGTACGAGTTGATGAGCGTCGTGCTGCCGGGCCCAGTGATATGCTAACCCATAGCTCTCAGTTACTGGTATCATCGACGAGTAGAGAGCTCCAGTTGCGTCGCTGCTCAGAGGCTAGCGCACGGCTCACAGCCACCAACACTCCGCCGCCCGGCTCCACCGGCTGCGGTCCTCGGTCGCCTCGAAACACACAATACCTATTGTTCAGGCTTCTCAGCACCTAATGACCTCGTAGGGGCCCATCAGCTACGAGGTAGCGTAGCGATCAGTTGCCAAGAAGTGTGAACGTTGGCGATTCACCGAGCTAATGTAAATGGAGTCGATCTAACCTGGTCTGTGCTTCGGTCCCGTCAACCTCCTGTCTCTCTGCAAGGCCCGGGTGCACCCTAGGCTCTTCTTGGTAGACAGGTTCTTCAGCCAACCAGGTATGACTGGCAGGCCAGCTTCGATGAGCACAGTGTTCCAACACAGGTCATGTTACGTGGGAAAAACCAATCGGCCACGTAAATGCGAACTTTATCTGGTTCGGGGAACCACAACACACTCAGCTTTATAGACAATCCTGAGGGGAACCCGAATACATTCCAGATGGCTTGCGATTTAATTTCAATACCCTTACCAATACGCGTTACATTGCGAGGGCTTTCGTCTGTCAGTTGTCAAAAACTGCAAGGTTGGCAGCAACGTCAAATTCAAAATGGCCGTTCCGAAACCATCGTTCGAATATCGATTTGGAATCGAACAATCACCCGCCCGGACAGGCACCCACCTGTCCCCTAATCTACGGGCAGCCGAGACAACGTTGCTACCGCTCGTTTTAGAACCGAGCCTCCTACTAGAACCTCCGCAGACCGGGGGGTCCCGTCCTTGCCAGGGAACAAGTTAACAATGCGCCCCCTGCGCCAACGTAGTGGCGGTAGGTTAGCATCCTTAACCAGAACGAGGTCACCAACACTAGGGGGGCTGGTTTTGTCAGTCCACTTAAGGCGCTGTTGTAAGATATGCAGATACTCGAGCGACCAACGCTTCCAGAAATTCTGAGTAAACTGCTGCAACATCTGATACCTTGACAACCGATACAATTTCACTCCCTCGAAGGGGTGCTCGGGCAACGCGTTAAGTGGCTGTCCTATCAAGAAATGGCCTGGGGTCAGAGCCTCCAGGTCATTTGGATCCGAGCTGAGCGGACACAACGGTCGCGAATTGAGAACGGCCTCGATCTTACAAAACAATGTCGCGAGCTCCTCAAAAGTCAGCGCGGTCTGACCTACTATACGCCCCAAGTGCGTCTTAGCTGACTTAACTACGGCCTCAAAAATCCCACCCCAGTGGGGGCAAATCGGTGGGCTGAAGGTCCACTGTATACCCCGACGGGAGAGGGCCGTTCCAATATCCACTTTATTTACATTCAAAAAGTTGACTATCTCTCGTAAGTATCGTTCCGCACCGACGTAGTTAGTGCCGTTATCAGAGCGGATCAAAGTTGGAAGTCCCCTTCGAGAAACTAACCTATCCAAACAAGCAATGAAAGCCTCTGCCGAGAGATCAGCAACGAGCTCGAGATGTACCGCCTTGGTGGATAAACAAACAAACACACATGAGCTATACCGGTCCAGCAGGAACCCGGCGTCAGGGTCCTCAGCCTTCTGGGTAACATGCACGGCCGCTCTGGGGCCATGATCCGAAGATACTACTACATGGCTGTGGGGCCAGTCCGATTCTCTCCTGGCAAGCCAGGGTGGTCCCCACCACAAATGGTGTCTAACGAGCTCAGGAGCCCGACATCCCCTGGATGCACAATCAGACGGGTTCAATTCTCCTGGTACATGTCTCCAGGTCAGTGGGACCTCAGACGACACAATCTGGGAGACACGGTTCGCAACAAAAACCTCTAAGTTATGGACCGAAGCCTTCAGCCAGCACAAAACAATCTGGCTGTCCGTCCACGCGTACACCGTATCCTCCAAAACCACTGACCCACGCAACACTGTTAGAGTGTGATTCAAAAGTTTGGTCAAAAGAGCAGCCCCGGACAGTTCCAGTTTTGGAATCGTCATCCTTGTCCGAATAGGCGCTACCTTGCTTTTTGCCAAAACCAAACGCACGTCGACCTCCCCGGTGGAGGTGACGGTTCGCAAATAAACCGCTGCCGCAAACCCTCGTTCAGAGGCATCACAAAACCCGTGAAGGGTTGCCCTGTAATCCCCAGCAGGGACCAATTTCCTCGGCAGCGATACATTATTTATATTGAGGCCCAACCATTTTGCTAAATCATTTGATACAATGCAGCCCTGAGCTCCAGAATCTAATAGGGCGCGAACGTATGTTGGGTTGCCCGCCAAATCCCAAACAAGCACAGAGGCGATCGGTAACACCACCGTCTCCGGTTGGGGGGCAACAAATTGTTGGGCCGCAAATTCCTAGCGAGGGCCCCCGGGGCCCCACTCTGCCTGTAACCGATCAGGTATGCAGCTATACGCCAGAGGGTCCCATTGTACAAATGGCCCACGCGCCGGTTCCATTGCCACCCTACGACGCCCCCCGAAGGGGGGTGGGCGTGAATTCAACCGTGGCCGCTCCATGAGCGGGGGGGACATCACATGCGACCGACGAGGACGAGGCGACGAGCGGGGCGACAACTGAGGCGGCGTCCGAACCGCACCCGCATAGCTCGAAGGTGTCCCATGCCACCCGCCCGTTACGGCCCGCTCAACACACCCAATGTCCCGCTGAGTCGGATGCTGAGTCGCAACCGAAAACTCAGGGCCCCCCATGTGATGACCCTGAGTGCGGCCCTGCACCCTAGTACTGCCCTGTGCACGTGGGGACGTTGGCCCCTGAGTTGCGCTCCGAGTCGCAAACGAATTCTCAGGGCCCCATGCCGTGTCACCCTGGGTACGGCCCTGTGGACTTGGGGACGTTGGCCCCTGAGTTGCGCTCCGAGTCGCAAACGAATTCTCAGGGCCCCATGCCGTGTCACCCCGGGTACGGCCCTGTGGTGGCTGTTGGCCGGACCGGTTCATGCACAACAGATTGTTGTGGGCCCCACCACAATATCCGCACATTTTTGTGCGCGTGCAGTACCTAGCCATGTGTGGCCCGAGGCACAGGAAACACCAGCTCCGCTGCTTGGCCATCCGGCGCCGTCCCTGAACCCTAAGTTCCCCGAACTAATTGCAATTGGCCACAGCATGGCCAATCTGCCTACAACATGGGCAGGTCTCACTATGTGGGGTCAATGCACTCACAGTCCCATATGACTGCCGGTTGGTGCGGTCCTTCCTCGTCGGAGGGCCCCTACTCACAGCGCTCCCGGCAGCTCTCTGTGGCTCCGAAGGATGGGTGACCGTCAACCCCAAATTCTCTGCCCGTCGAGCCTCCTCTTCCAAGAATCCGACCAAGTCGGAGAAGGCGGGCAGGTCCTCGGCCGACCTCCCGTGAGACTGTTCGAAACGAGTCTGCACGTCAGCGGGTAGGCGGGAAAGTACAATGTACAACAGTAGGTACGACCATTCACCAACCGGAAGTCCAAGATTCTCTAGAGCCTTGGTGACGGACAACAACGGGTTCAAAACCTCCGTCTGTATGGCCCCGACCTTGTTCACAACCGGGATACTAAACAAACGGTTCAGTTGGGCATCGGCCAACCTCCGTTTGTTATGGTAACGTCTGACCAACAATTGTCTGGCCGTTTCATAGTTACCCTCCGTAACTGTCAAATGAGCGACCAGCTCCCTAGGCTCACCCCTCAATGCTGCCACCAGCTGAGCCATCTTGACAGACTTGGTAATGTCCGATCGCATGTGCACCAAACTGTCGAACAGATTGATGAAGCTCATCCATTCACCGGACACTCCGTCAAAAGTAGGCATAGTTATGGCCGGTAACCTGGACCCTGAACCCTGAAGCGGCAGAGGTGCTTCAATGTCACCACCATGGCTGGACTCGCGCTGTCTACGTATGTCCGCAGCCTTCTGCGTGATAGCAGCTGCCATCTCCATACATTGGTCGACATCCCCTAGCAACCGTGACAGCCTGTCAGGTGCGCAACCATCAACTGATTCCGCCTGCGCGGACAATTCGAGCACCCTATTGTAACGTTCCTTAACGTCCATAGACCGCTCCAATACCACATCATGCCTATCTAAACGGTCTATCAGACCGTGTGCGGAGGAAAACCATCTGAGTTCCTTAGAAACACCCTTCTGGATTTCAGATAACGACATGATCGGAACGATACTTACTCACAATTTGCAGTAACTCAATTTTATTGGACCCTCCAGTCTACAACCCAAACGAGGGAACCCTAAACCACAACTTAAACAACGTTATTTTCCTTAAACAATAGGAACCGAGTTTTATATCTATATAAATTCTGTAAATAACAATTTAGTTTCCCTTTATCACTACAACACACACAGATAGTAGTCAATATTAGTTCAAGTTATAAATTGCTATACACTAGCTGCACAATAAACTGAAAACAATGTAATAGCCTGCTATCAATAGATGTAACTACCTATGTTAACCAAAACATTCTTCAATAGCATTACTAGACCACTAATACATTGACTAACTGGTAATTCAATGCAATTTTCAATTCAATATCTGTCTATCTACTACCAGCAATAGACCTATAGCTTACAATACTACCAATCTATGTGGATATAGGAACCAACCAGTTACTTAACCGCCTATTATAACAGTTACAGATTGATAGTCCCAAATCGTGCGTTCCTGGAGCCCTTGACGGCTGCAAATCTCAGGAAACCACGCTCTAGCTACCAAAATTTTCAGGCTTCTCGGCACCTAATGACCTCGTAGGGGCCCATCAGCTACGAGGTAGCGTAGCGATCAGTTGCCAAGAAGTGTGAACGTCGGCGATTCACCGAGCTAATGTAAATGGAGTCGATCTAACCTGGTCTGTGCTTCGGTCCCGTCAACCTCCTGTCTCTCTGCAAGGCCCGGGTGCACCCTAGGCTCTTCTTGGTAGACAGGTTCTTCAGCCAACCAGGTATGACTGGCAGGCCAGCTTCGATGAGCACAGTGTTCCAACACAGGTCATGTTACGTGGGAAAAACCAATCGGCCACGTAAATGCGAACTTTATCTGGTTCGGGGAACCACAACACACTCAGCTATATAGACAATCCTGAGGGGAACCCGAATACATTCCAGATGGCTTGCGATTTAATTTCAATACCCTTACCAATACGCGTTACATTGCGAGGGCTTTCGTCTGTCAGTTGTCAAAAACTGCAAGGTTGGCAGCAACGTCAAATTCAAAATGGCCGTTCCGAAACCATCGATCGAATATCGATTTGGAATCGAACACCTATCATCAAAATATTCAGAGTCTGAGAAGTTGGCATTGAGCCAGGTTTCAGCTATACAAATTATATCGATGTTTTTTTTTTTTTTTTTAATTCACTTCCACAAGAACAATTACAATTTTACATTTTCAAGATACCCCTCGCAAACCGTCAGGTTTATATGGGGGTAGCTAAATCGCTATAAATACAGATAAAAAAAAAATAACACTTATATAGATAGTAGCCATGCGACAATGGATCCTAATACTGAGTACCAAGAATCATCCTCGCAATACCCCTTTCTAGTTCCTTACATTACTCTCATATATGTACATAAACTTTATCAACCGACTTTTAGGTAGTGTTGTTTTAGGATCTGTTTAACTTTATTTTTATTGATATCTAGACTATCTAGCACTTCTGTAGGTAACTCGTTTAGTGAGTTTGATAACGTATATTCCCCTGTTCTTTTTCCATAATAGTGATTATAATGCGGTAGCACGTACCTTGTGAGGTAATTCAGTTTTCGTAACTGTGCAGGCCGACTTCTGCGTTTTAATCTATTTTCTTTACAAAATTCTTCAAAAATGGTTGCTATTTTAATTTTATTGTAGACACTAATTACTTTACAATAATGAAATAAGCCTGCATCGTCACCTTCATACTGAATTTTGATTCGTGAAGGAACAATTAATTTTAATAATCTAAGTTGGATGTTATACATTAGCTGAATATTAGATGTAAAGGTTCGCCCATAACTAATTATACCATATCCGATCAATGAATCAGCAAGTGACATGAACATCATTCTTATTATCTGATACGGCAGCTTGTATTTTAAAATTGAAAGTTTACATGTTATTGTTCTTAATTTGTTACAAATATGGTTTATATGCGGTTTCCAGCTAAATTTGTTGTCAATAGGTACATATGTTGCGGTACAAGTTCTAAGTTATTACATTTACAATGAATGTGATTGTCATGGAAACACTGATGCTCATGGGCTACTACGTAAGGTGTAACATGTGATTTAAGGTAAGGAGAATGAATGTGAACAATTTTTGTTTTTTGCGCATTTAATACGAGACTAATGTCGTGTGCCCACTTGCATAATGAGTTAAAAATGTTCTGCATGACCTTTTGCGCTTGTAAAATGTCACTATCAGCCACTAGCAGGCAGGTATCATCAAAACTAAAAACGTTATAAAAAAAAATACCCGACTTTGTCCTGAACCCCCTAGTATTTTGATAGTAAATGTCTAAGTTAGTTAGATGATGCATTCTTTATTGCGATTACGGGCAGTGAAGTAATTAGGCGAACCACGAAAGCTAACGGGAAAGGGAGCGACAAAAAATAAAAAGCGTTCATTCGTAGGCGAAACGGCACCGTAGGTCATTGCAATAAGGTACGTAAACAAACTTCTGGCAGATAAAACAATACTAGGGTTTCTCATTTCTCGACCTTTTTCATTTCTCGAGTCACGAGAATTCTCGACCCCAAACTTTCGAGAATTCTCGACTTTTCGAGAAATAATTTATAAAGTAAAAAAATAAATTTTTCGCATTTTTTAACCGCCACACGATTATGATGAATAGAAAATAAAAAGAGGTTTTTTAATAATCATATTTTTTTATTAAAATTGTCCTTTTACAGAGGTAAAGTAAAAGTAAACATTTGAACAAAACATATCAAATAACAATCAACAATATTATGTGTGTGTGTCTGCTCAGCACAGTCTTTTTCAATCAATATCACAAAAGGTATTATTTAAAAGTAGGCATCCTTATTTGACTTATAAGAGACTCATACCTAAATACTATTAATAGAAATTAAACATTTATTTGCATAAACCAGTCTTTCTCATCTCAAACTAGTAATATTCATAAATTAACAAAACAATCAAAACAAAACAAACATAAATGATCACAAATATTATTTAAATAAGCTTAGAAATCAACGTTAGAGTTACTTTCTATCTATACATACGTCAGACAGTCTTTTTAATAGGAACTGAATTATAATTATTATAACAAAACAAAAGAAGCTAGAGATCGCCTGTTATTAGATTAACTTGTATTTTGAATAAAATATGCTTTCAAAAACACAAGAGCATTAAGAGATTTATCTGATAGCCGATTCCTTATTTTAGTAACAAAATTACTGGATAGCGAGAAAACCCTTTCATTTTCGGTAGATGTTGGTTTAACTGTCAACAAAGCTTTATATAAATTTTCAAGATTGGCTGAACGTTTACCTGTTGATTCAAAATGAGTGAATTCTTTTCTTATCAAGGTTCTGGTGATTTGAGCTTCTGTATTTTTGGAAGTCCCTGCAGTCTCTATAGCCCGTTGCAGCAATAGCTCAAAATTGGTCTCTTGTTCATCGTCTGGTGTAGCTTGGAGTTGAACATCATCCGTTTCATTTGAGGTTGAGGTGGACGGATATAGTCTCGTGTAAAGCTCCTCTGTAAATTTGATTAAAGCGTTTTTGGTGCAGTTGCTTGGCAGTCTTTCATTTTCATTTTGAATTGAAGCCGGGTTATGAAGATACTTGATTAAAGTAATCAAATTAATGTTTCGCCTTTCACGTTTGCCGATTTTGTTTGCCAAATTTTCCAAAAACTTTTTCGCTAAATCGTTGTCCATCGACTCCAGTTTATCAAACAGCACTTCTATTATTGCTTCCGATGTCAGTAAAGTAGCATCTTTTCTTGATAAAGCTTCAACAGACAATTTGACTGACTGCAAAATATCCATGATTGATTGTAAAATAGGTATGTTATCGTCATTCCACATTGCAGACATATTTAAATCAATCAAAGACTTCTTGATGGCATTTTTGAGTTTGAGAAATCTTTCCACCATTTGCATCATTGAATTCCATCTTGTTCGTACATCCAACAATAGGTTTAGCTCGTGGCCGAATTCCTCTTTCACGTATTTTTGAAGAGAGATATTTTTTAATGGACTTTTTCGAAAAAGTTTTACAAGCGCTCGAGTTTCTTGCAGTACCTTGTTAATGTTCCGAGTGTATTGCACCACCTCAATAGGAAAATCATCAGATTCGGTCAGGTCGTCTTCGTCGTAATCACCGTCACTAATATCACTTTCTTCTTCAGCGCTCGTAGGCGTGCTGCTTCTTTCTTCTTCTGCATCGTCTTGTTTTTTTTTGCAGAATGTATCTAGGACTGCTAGATGTATTGAGTGGTTGAGACAAATGACCATCTCTGCTGGGCTCTCGCGACCAAATTTCAACATAACATTTGGACCATCACTCGACACTGCTACAACATCCTGTTCGAAGATCAAGCCAAATTCGTCTAAGCGCTTTTTAATGATTTGTCGCGTCTCTATGGCTCTGCATTGACCTGGGATATAAACTAGCCCCAAATTATAAAGCGCGCCGTCTGTGTGGTGGATACAGACGTTGAAATACCTCCGATTTCTTAAACTCGTCCATTCATCGACACTTAGACTGAATCGGGCTGACTCAGTGTTTCGTAAATTGTGCAAAAACTTTATCGTTTCTTTCTTTTTCTCTTCATAATATTGAAAAATTAGTTTCATTACACCGGTCTCATTTTTGGGTAATTTAAATCCTTTTGAATTAAGAGAGTCCCGTATGAATTCACTTCTAGTTATCTGACGAATGGTGAGGCCATCTTTTGCTGCTAATGTAGCTACTATTTCGGCAAGTGACTGTTTATTTTTTGTTGCAAACGAAAGTGTTTGTTGAACTGATGATTTTGATTTCTTGGGTTGTGGTTCGGATGACTGTTCTTCTACATCTATCTCATCATCACCATCGATCTCTCTTCTTGTCATCTTATGAATGTGTTCAAGATGCCTTACTAACCCAGAAGTATTTGAGCTTTTCATAGATATCTTTTTAGGACATCTAAGGCATTGCGCAAGCCCTTCGTCTTTGATTTTGGAAAAATATTTCCACACTTTAGATTTTTCCATTATGAAACTGTAACAAAAATCAATCTCTATATTACTTTTAAAAGAGTTAAACCACGCCTGGCACGTGAGACAGAATATGCTTCATAAAAATATACCGCGAAGTTAGCCTATTCTCAAACGCCGCAGCACGCGCGACGCGACCCTAGAGCTTGCGTTTGACGAGCGCGAGCGAGGTGAATGACCTTGTCAGTTTAGCTACATTTCATATAACTAAGGCTTTTACAGTTTTTCATATAACTAAGGCAAGGCAAACATTCATTCGTCAAACTGAATACGCGTCTAACTCATATTAGAAAAGTGTGAACAATTAACTACTTTTCAAACTACAATTTCGTCAATTTTATTTTGTTATATGAAAGAAATGAAGCCGCGCCGTGCGTGGTCTTTTTAAATCAGATTATGTCATATTTTGACTTGCCAAATGCCAACACAGCAGTTTTAACACTGTTTTAAAATGTAAATAAACTAATCATAATGGCTTACCTTTAATCCGCGGGTTAGCAAACAAAACTTCGTAGTCACATCGATCGCGCGCCAACACTCACGCGCGCGCGCACTTCCGTCCGATGAACTCCGATGTTAGTAAGAGACTGACTAAACGAACGTGTAATAATAATTTATTCATAGTTCGAATTCGGTCGGGCTTCGTCGCCCGCGTCATACCTACATAGATCGCTCGGTGCTCGCTGTCGAAGAGTAATAATAAATAATACGATATTAGTTTAGTCCTAATTTGCTCGAGTGCTTTTACAAGTCGACAACAGTTTGTCTGCTGTTCAAATGAACGCAAATGCGCACGCTCGTGTGCATTAGTTAATTCGAGTGATTATTGTTGTTAGAGTTCTTTCGTGTTTAATATTTTGATTAATAAATACCTAATTCATATTTTTTCGCGGGCCATACTTAGTTTTTGTTTTCTTCGAGCAGTTGCCTCATTTTTTAATAAAAATAAATTTCTCGAGTTCTCGAGACATTTTTCTCGAGTCGTGTTGACGCAAATTTCTCGAGAATTCTCGAAGCGAGAATTCTCGAAGAGAAACCCTAAACAATACACAAAGGATAATATGATGTTTAAGCAAAAAAAGGCCCAAAAATAGTTGAAAAAAAGTATACCATTACAGTGAGTCTGACCTTTGCCTTTTTGGAAATAATAGAAGTAAGTAGGCGGCAAATAATATTATTTGTATGTGGTATCATATGGTTCTGTATAAAAATAGGTAGTCATTAAAGCTTTAGAAGATCGGAGTCCACGGAGATACGAATCTTTGGCGAATGTTCATTTCTACGAAGCATGATTTCACAATCTCTAACCCAGACAAAAGCATAGTTGTGTTCGTCTTTGAAGGCACGAGTACGGTTTAACAGCATTTTGTTTCTTGCGGTGAGGTGTTCATGCACAAAAATATGATGTGAGGGTCCGTCAAATCCGAGGTCAGTAGTAGTGAGTCCACGGCGGGAACGTACAGCGGCAATCAATTGATCCTTCTTGTTTCTTTGCGTGAGACGAACAATAATCGCTGGCTCTTGGGGCTTAGACTTCCCGTCACGTAATGTCTAACATCAGTGATTTGCAAATCGAACCCTACTTTAGTGGAAATTTCACGCAGAATAGCTTGTAGATTTTCACCTTTCTTGAGAGGAATGCCCAAAATTTCCACATTGTTCATTCGTGATTGCTGGTCACGGTGATCGATGACCTCCTGGAGCTCCACAAGTTTGCCCTTGGTGACCAGCTCTGCTTGAGTTTTTAATAGTGAGTCTACCTTCAACTCGACGTCGAAAATACGGCCTTCTATGTTATCAAAGCGATCATTGATTTTGGACCAGTTTGCTTGGAATTCCCTAAGGGACTTCTTGGTGTCTTCTACGTCGCTCTTCATTGAGTTAAACTCGGCTCTAAACGACTTTATCTCATTCATGACCTGAGCGAGGGTAGGTTCTGCCGGCGGCGCCGCCGATTTGATGGCGGTCGCGGGACCTGCAGCGGCGGTGGCGCGGCAAGAAGTGCAGCGCCAGGCACCTTTTTTCTCCACGTTCTTTCTATGGTAGCTCGATTCCGTAAATCCGGCACAATTATAATGAAATAATCCATTGCAGCCTTTACACGGGGCACCGTCCACGACATCGTTAGCACACTTGGGGCATATTTTTTATTCATTTTAATTACGCAAATACACCTCACAGGCTAGAGCGACACAACCAATCCACACGGGCTCGCGCGCATAACTGTGTGTGTTGGTCGCGGTACAGCGTAAAGTCGGGTCCGTGCGGCGGAGCGAAGGCAGGCAGAGGCTCCTTCTCCCTCCTCGCCCCTCGCACCTCAGGTGCCGTCGTAGACATTACATACAATTAATCAGACGCAGAACACAAATACAGAATACTCATCAGAACATAGCACAGGTAAAGCAAATATAACAGAAAAAAATATTAGACTTAAATGGATCACTTCCAAATAAAACATTAGGTTTGAATTGGAATTCAAAATCAGATACACTTTTTTTTACCATCAACATTTTACTATCACGACGAACAAAAGAAAAGTTACAAAGCGTGTTATTTTATCTCTCATCAGTCAAGTATTCGACCCTTTAGGTTTGATAGGGCCGTGTACAGTCGAGGCGAAAATAATGATGCAGAGGTTGTGGTTGGACAAATGCGGATGGGACGACAAAGTGAGCTATGACATTAAAACTAAGTTCCTGAGTTTCATTCAGCTATAAACTCACTTTGTATTCCACGTTGGGTTTGTTCTGACGCAATTGTTACACTTGAACTTCACGTATTTACAGACGCCTCAGAACGTGCATACTGAGCGTGTGTGTACGTCAGAACAGTGAATGAGGGAGGTAAAGTAACAGTCCATCTTCTTGCCTCCAAAAAATAAGGTAGCACCTTTAAAACCCGTAACTATTCCCAGACTCGAATTATGCGGTGCTTTGCTGGGGACAAGGCTTTGCACAAAAGTTACGCAATCTTTAACAAAGTCATTTGATAATAATTGTTATTATTGGACAGACTTAATGATAGTCCTAGGTTGGCTAAATACTTCACCAAGTTGCCTAAAGAATTTTGTACGCAACAGGATAGGCGAAATTCAAAATTTTACTTCAGCAAATAAGTGGAGTTACGTACCATCAAAATTTAATCCTGCGGACCTGGTTTCTCGTGGAGCAAAAGCTGATAATTTAACAGAGTCAGCGCTGTGGTGGTCAGGCCCAAACTTTTTTCATCTGACAAACATTGAATTTCCAAAAACACCAGTTGCGCACACAAACACATCACTTTCAGATATAACATTACATTTTACACAAACAGACGAAGCAGACAAAAACATAATATCAGAATTAATACAGAAAAAATCAAACTATACAAAACTAATCAGATCAGTAGCTTACATACACAGATTCATAAAAAATTGCAGAAACCCTTCTAATAAAACTTTAGGTATTCTGTTTCCTACAGAGCTTAAAGCTGCAGAGATGGTTGTTTTACGCACAAAACAACAGCACATGTTTTCAGAAGAATTAAATTTGCTTATTCAGGACAGACCTTGCCTGAAAATAATAGGTGTTCGATTCAAAATCGATACTCGATCGATGGTTTCGGAACGGCCATTTTGAATTTGACGTTGCTGCCAACCTAGCAGTTTTTTGACAACTGACAGACGAAAAGCCCTCGCAATGTAACGCGTATTGGTATAGGGTATTGAAATTAAATCGCAAGCCATCTGGAATGTATTCGGGTTCCCCTCAGGATTGTCTATATAGCTGAGTGTATTGTGGTTCCCCGAACCAGATAAAGTTCGCATTTACGTGGCCGATTGGTTTTTCCCACGTAACATAACCTGTGTTGGAACACTGTGCTCGTCGAAGCTGGCCTGCCAGCCATACCTGGTTGGCTGAAGAACCTGTCTACCAAGAAGAGCCTAGGGTGCACCCAGGCCTTGCAGAGAGACAGGAGTTTGACGGGAACGAAGCACAGACCAGGTCAGATAGATTTATAAGTATTAGCTCGGTGAATCGCTGACGTTCACACTTCTTGGCATCTGATCGCTACGCTACCTCGTAGCTGATGGGCCCCTGCGAGGTCATTAGGTGCCGAGAAGCCTGAACAATTTTGGTAGCAAGAGCGTGGTTTCCTGAGATTTGCAGCCGTCAAGGGCTCCAGGAACCCACGATTTGGGACTATCAATCTGTAGGTATAGGCGGTTATTAGCTAACTTGGTGTTGTTCCTGTATCCACATAGATTGGTAGTATTGTAAGCTATAGGTCTATTGCTGGTAGTAGACAGACAGATATTGAGTTGAAATTTGCATTGAAGTACCAGTTAGTCAATCTATTAGTGGTCTAGTAATGCTAATGAATGTTTGGTTAACATAGGTAGTTACATCTATTGATGGCAGGCTATTACATTGTTTTCAGTTTATAGCAATTTATAACTTGAACTAATATTGACTATCTGTGTGTGTTATAATGATATAGGGAAACTAAATTGTATTACAGAATTTATATAGATATAAAACTCGGTTCCTATTGTTTAAGGAAAACAGCATTGTTTAAGTTGTGATTTAGGGTTCCCTCGTTTGGGTTATAGACTGGAGGGTCCAATAAAATTGAGTTACTGCAAATTGTGAGTAAGTATCGTTCCGATCATGTCGTTATCTGAAATCCAGAAGGGTGTTTCTAAGGAACTCAGATGGTTTTCCTCCGCACACGGTCTGATAGACCGTTTAGATAGGCATGATGTGGTATTGGAGCGGTCTATGGACGTTAAGGAACGTTACAACAGGGTGCTCGAATTGTCCGCGCAGGCGGAATCAGTTGATGGTTGCGCACCTGACAGGCTGTCACGGTTGCTAGGGGATGTCGACCAATGTATGGAGATGGCAGCTGCTATCACGCAGAAGGCTGCGGACATACGTAGACAGCGCGAGTCCAGCCATGGTGGTGACATTGAAGCACCTCTGCCGCTTCAGGGTTCGGGGTCCAGGTTACCTGCCATAACTATGCCTACTTTTGACGGAGTGTCCGGTGAATGGATGAGCTTCATCAATCTGTTCGACAGTTTGGTGCACATGCGATCGGACATTACCAAGTCTGTCAAGATGGCTCAGCTGGTGGCAGCATTGAGGGGTGAGCCTAGGGAGCTGGTCGCTCATTTGACAGTTACGGAGGGTAACTATGAAACGGCCAGACAATTGTTGGTCAGACGTTACCATAACAAACGGAGGTTGGCCGATGCCCAACTGAACCGTTTGTTTAGTATCCCGGTTGTGAACAAGGTCGGGGCCATACAGACGGAGGTTTTGAACCCATTGTTGTCCGTCACCAAGGCTCTAGAGAATCTTGGACTTCCGGTTGGTGAATGGTCGTACCTACTGCTGTACATTGTACTTTCCCGCCTACCCGCTGACGTGCAGACTCGTTTCGAACAGTCTCACGGGAGGTCGGCCGAGGACCTGCCCGCCTTCTCCGACTTGGTCGGATTCTTGGAAGAGGAGGCTCGACGGGCAGAGAATTTGGGGTTGACGGTCACCCATCCTTCGGAGCCACAGAGAGCTGCCGGGAGCGCTGTGAGTAGGGGCCCTCCGACGAGGAAGGACCGCACCAACCGGCAATCGTATGGGACTGTGAGTGCATTGACCCCACATAGTGAGACCTGCCCATGTTGTAGGCAGATTGGCCATGCTGTGGCCAATTGCAATAAGTTCAAGCAGCGGAGCTGGTGTTTCCTGTGCCTCGGGCCACACATGGCTAGGTACTGCACGCGCACAAAAATGTGCGGATATTGTGGTGGGGCCCACAACAATCTGTTGTGCATAAACCGGTCCGGCTAACAGCCTCCACAGGGCCGTATCCAGGGTGACACGGCATGGGGCCCTGAGAATTCGTTTGCGACTCGGAGCGCAACTCAGGAGCCAACGTCCCCACGTCCACAGGGCCGTACCCAGGGTGATACGGAATGGGGCCCTGAGAATTCGTTTGCGACTTGGAGCGCAACTCAGGGGCCAATGTCCCCACGTGCACAGGGCGGTACTAGGGTGCAGGGCCGCACTCAGGGTCATCACATGGGGGGCCCTGAGTTTTCGGTTGCGACTCAGCATCCGACTCAGCGGGCAATGGGGCCACAAGCGCGCAGCCACCCAGGGGTGCAGGGCCGCACTCAGGGTCATCACATGGGGGGCCCTGAGTTTTCGGTTGCGACTCAGCATCCGACTCAGCGGGACATTGGGTATGTTGAGCAGGCCGTAACGGGCGGGTGGCATGGGACACCTTCGAGCTATGCGGATGCGGTTCGGACGCCGCCTCAGTTGTCGCCCCGCTCGTCGCCTCGTCCTCGTCGGTCGCATGTGATGTCCCCCCCGCTCATGGAGCGGCCACGGTTGAATTCACGCCCACCCCCCTTCGGGGGGCGTCGTAGGGTGGCAATGGAACCGGCGCGTGGGCCATTTGTACAATGGGACCCTCTGGCGTATAGCTGCCTACCTGATCGGTTACAGGCACAGTGGGGCCCCGGGGGCCCTCGCTAGGAATTTGCGGTCCAACAATTTGTTGCCCCCCAACCGGAGACGGTGGTGTTACCGATCGCCTCTGTGCTTGTTTGGGATTTGGCGGGCAACCCAACATACGTTCGCGCCTTATTAGATTCTGGAGCTCAGGGCTGCATTGTATCGAACGATTTAGCAAAATGGTTGGGCCTCAATATAATTAATGTATCGCTGCCGAGGAAATTGGTCCCTGCTGGGGATTACAGGGCAACCCTTCACGGGTTTTGTGATGCCTCTGAACGAGGGTTTGCGGCAGCGGTTTATTTGCGAACCGTCACCTCCACCGGGGAGGTCGACGTGCGTTTGGTTTGGGCAAAAAGCAAGGTAGCGCCTATTCGGACAAGGATGACGATTCCAAAACTGGAACTGTCCGGGGCTGCTCTTTTGACCAAACTTTTGAATCACACTCTATCAGTGTTGCGTGGGTCAGTGGTTTTGGAGGATACGGTGTACGCGTGGACGGACAGCCAGATTGTTTTGTGCTGGCTGAAGGCTTCGGTCCATAACTTAGAGGTTTTTGTTGCGAACCGTGTCTCCCAGATTGTGTCGTCTGAGGTCCCACTGACCTGGAGACATGTACCAGGAGAATTGAACCCGTCTGATTGTGCATCCAGGGGATGTCGGGCTCCTGAACTCGTTAGACACCATTTGTGGTGGGGACCACCCTGGCTTGCCAGGAGAGAATCGGACTGGCCCCACAGCCATGTAGTAGTATCTTCGGATCATGGCCCCAGAGCGGCCGTGCATGTTACCCAGAAGGCTGAGGACCCTGACGCCGGGTTTCTGCTGGACCGGTATAGCTCATGTGTGTTTGTTTGTTTATCCACCAAGGCGGTACATCTCGAGCTCGTTGCTGATCTCTCGACAGAGGCTTTCATTGCTTGTTTGGATAGGTTTGTTTCTCGAAGGGGACTTCCAACTTTGATCCGCTCTGATAACGGCACTAACTACGTCGGTGCGGAACGATACTTACGAGAGATAGTCAACTTTTTGAATGTAAATAAAGTGGATATTGGAACGGCCCTCTCCCGTCGGGGTATACAGTGGACCTTCAGCCCACCGAGTTGCCCCCACTGGGGTGGGATTTTTGAGGCCGTAGTTAAGTCAGCTAAGACGCACTTGGGGCGTATAGTAGGTCAGATCGCGCTGACTTTTGAGGAGCTCGCGACATTGTTTTGTAAGATCGAGGCCGTTCTCAATTCGCGACCGTTGTGTCCGCTCAGCTCGGATCCAAATGACCTGGAGGCTCTGACCCCAGGCCATTTCTTGATAGGACAGCCACTTAACGCGTTGCCCGAGCACCCCTTCGAGGGAGTGAAATTGTATCGGTTGTCAAGGTACCAGATGTTGCAGCAGTTTACTCAGAATTTCTGGAAGCGTTGGTCGCTCGAGTATCTGCATATCTTACAACAGCGCCTTAAGTGGACTGACAAAACCAGCCCCCCTAGTGTTGGTGACCTCGTTCTGGTTAAGGATGCTAACCTACCGCCACTACGTTGGCGCAGGGGGCGCATTGTTAACTTGTTCCCTGGCAAGGACGGGACCCCCCGGTCTGCAGAGGTTCTAGTAGGAGGCTCGGTTCTAAAACGAGCGGTAGCAACGTTGTCTCGGCTGCCCGTAGATTAAGGGACAGGTGGGTGCCTGTCCGGGCGGGTGATTGTTCGATTCAAAATCGATACTCGATCGATGGTTTCGGAACGGCCATTTTGAATTTGACGTTGCTGCCAACCTAGCAGTTTTTTGACAACTGACAGACGAAAAGCCCTCGCAATGTAACGCGTATTGGTATAGGGTATTGAAATTAAATCGCAAGCCATCTGGAATGTATTCGGGTTCCCCTCAGGATTGTCTATATAGCTGAGTGTATTGTGGTTCCCCGAACCAGATAAAGTTCGCATTTACGTGGCCGATTGGTTTTTCCCACGTAACATAACCTGTGTTGGAACACTGTGCTCGTCGAAGCTGGCCTGCCAGCCATACCTGGTTGGCTGAAGAACCTGTCTACCAAGAAGAGCCTAGGGTGCACCCAGGCCTTGCAGAGAGACAGGAGTTTGACGGGAACGAAGCACAGACCAGGTCAGATAGATTCATAAGTATTAGCTCGGTGAATCGCCGACGTTCACACTTCTTGGCATCTGATCGCTACGCCACCTCGTAGCTGATGGGCCCCTGCGAGGTCATTAGGTGCCGAGAAGCCTGAACAATAGGTTAAATTCATTATCACCATTCATCGACACGGAAGGATTAATATGTGTTGGTGGACGTCTTAGTAACTCACACTATTAATTTGATAACAAACATCCCATTTTTTTATGTGCCAAACATCACATTACACATATATTATTCAGTAAATATCATAAGGACTTATTTCATGCTGGGCCTACCATGCTACTATCACACGTCAGGTTGACGTACTGGCCATTGGGGCCACTGGGCCAGTGCAGATTGTTGACAGAAAAGGTAGAGGCAGTAGGCTTACAAAATCGTATATTTGCATTTTTGTATGTTTTGCAGTCAAAGCATAACACCTGGAACTCGTCACGGATCTGCGTTCCTGGCCGCTCTTTACCACTTTATGAGGCGGCGTGGTAAGCCACAGACTATCTCCTCAGATAATGGAACGACCTTCGTTGGAGCCAATAATGATCTTATCGATTTCTTCACAAAGTATTCAGGTGACATTCAATCAGAAATTACAAATTAAGGTATCAACTTTAAATTTATCCCTCCATATTCCCCACACTTTGGCGGCTTATGGGAATCAGCTGTAAAATCAGTCAGGCATCATCTTCGTCGCATTCTTTCATTAACTCATCTTACATACAAAGAGATGTCAACATTATTAATTCAGATAGAAGCAATTCTCAACTCCAGTCCTATGATACCTCTATCATCAGACCCTACAGACCTCCCATGCCTCACACCTGCCCACTTCCTTATTGGACCAACGCTCTTAACAGTTGCTCAACCGCCACTTGCTGGAGCAAACATCAATCGCCTGCAGCGCTACGAGAGAATAGAAAAGTTGAAACAACACTTTTGGCAGCGTTTCTCTCACGACTACATAACTACTCTTCAACAAAAAGTCAAGTGGCAGTCTTCGAGCGGCGACCTGAAGCTGGGTACAATGGTGCTAGTCAAGGACAAGTCTAAGCCGCTACTGCTATGGCTGATGGGCAGAATTCTGAAACTATATCCAGGACCAGACAACGTCAACAGAGCTGCAGACATTCAGACCAGGAAGGGCGTCATTCAGAGATCATACACCAAAATATGCCCTCTTCCTGCTCCATCTACTTGTTGAAGCCTTCAAGACTTCAACCCCCCGGAGCATGTTCCGGCTTCCCTCCACTCTGAGGGGTGCGAGGCGCGGGGCGTTTGGCCGCCGCGCCGGACGCCATTACAGACGAGCACTCACTCTTTAACCACTGTACGTGATCTTGTCGCGCATCTCGTTTATTTCAATAAATACAGTCATCAAGCTATCGAAGAGTTTAACTAATATGGAGTGTACCAAATGTGACGAATTTACTTTGTCACGAATGTACACAGACCCCTCGTAGCTAGTTACCTAGGTAATAAGGTATTTACGTTAAGATAAAGTCACCTTTGATCGCGTCACGTCGGATGCCTTGGAGCGGCGCGATCAAAGGTGACTAGAAAAATGTTTGTACCTTCTTTAGCAGTAATATCATCTTTCACCTAAAATAAAACTAAATTATTATGGGAGTCGTGTTTTATTGCTCATTCATTTATTTTTCTGTTGGAAAGTCGTCAAGTAATAAAATTATCACAATCAGATGGATGGATCAATCAATTCTATTAATACAGAATGAAACAAAATTGATAATTTTTAGGAGTTGTTAGGAGCATCATGATGAACAACTTTTCACCATGAAACCCACTCGATCAGAGCAAATTCATTTAGGTTTGAGATTATATCATCAGATTCGGCTACGTTCTCATTATCAGTGGCCTGGGTCTTTATATTTTTTTTGTTTTTGACCCTTGAGGGAGTCCCCGTTTTACAGAAGAATTTGGTTCAGAAGATATTTCTTTACCTTTAGCTTTGTTCTTGTAGAATTGTTCAACCTCTTCCACTGATACATTCTTACCGGCGGTAACTGGCATTTAAAATTTCCTTTGGCTTTGATGCCAAGGTTAGTGTTACGTTGTTCCATCAGGTAGTTAACGAAAGATTCTACGGCATGGGGTACGACTTGAGTTCTGGCATATGCAGCAAGGTGATTCAACGATTCTTCGCGATTTACTGGATACATTCCTGAAGCCTTGAAACCAGCCATAATATTGGCTGAAGATTGCTGGCCCCCAGTTCCAGAGTCTTTGTGACTAGCGCCGTCAAACAGTTTTTGGGAAGTGCTATTGCTTTTTTCCTCTTGTTGTATGTCTGCAATTTAGAAGGACGGTTATCCAGTTAGATTTCAGTAAACTGAAGAAGCCCACATCAAGAGGCTGGAGAATGTGGGTAGAGTTCAGTACTAGGCACACGAACTGTATGTTATTCTCTTGACAGAGCTTCAAAGTCTTGACGGAGATGTGGGAGCACAAGTTATCACAGATAAGGACCTTCTTCCCTTCTTTCTTCGTTGCTATAGGTAGAAATTGTCTCTGTGAACCAATCGTCAAAGCTGTCTAGTTCTATCCATCCACTTTTAGTGACTGTCATTCGCGAGCCAGGTGGAGCTCCGACAAGCCAATCGGTCCTTTAGTTACTCTCATCAAACGAGGACGTTGCTCACGCATTTGAAAAGTTCTTCAGTACCAAACCCATAATAACAACAGAAGCTCTACCATCCTCTTCTGAAAAGTCTTTAGATTACTTGGTTAAAAATGTGCCCCAAAACAAGGATGGCTTTAACTTCAAACCTATAGGCTCTATAACTATAGTTAAAACATTTAACTTCTTAGATAGGCCAGGTAAATAAGAGAAAGTGGACTGTATTTAAAGTTGGTATAATAGGTCAAAAGGTGAGATTTTACAAGTAAGGGCTATACGATGCGTTCGCGACAATGCTTTGGTTCTAAGTGATGAGAGCCGCGTAGATGCAGCGCGGCGCGCTACCGCGCCTCCCGCCGCCCGCTGCCCCGCCGTCGTGATGATGTGCTTGTACATACTCCAGGGCCAGCAGTGGAGTTGAGGTTGATGATGATTTGCCTTGATTATGTGTCTAGTAGTGGGCATATCTTGTGAAAAGCCCTTCTGATCGTCCCTGATTGAATTCTGATGTCTGCCACGCGTGCTTCTCCATCGGGTCCAGGGTAAAGTTTGGTGATGCGTCCAAGGGGCCACTGTGCTGCAGGTAGTGCCTCGTCCTTTACGATGACCAGGGAGCCCTCTTTCAGCGCGCCATTCGAGCGTTGCCATCTCGTTCTCTGGTGTAACTGAGAAATATATTCGGTGTTAAATCGTCTCCAGAAATGTTGGCGCAGCAATTCGACCCGTTGATGTCTCGGCAGCCGTGCCGGGTCGCAGTCGGACATCTGTGGGTGAGGTAGCGCAGTTAGAGTTCGACCAATTAAAAAGTGAAACGGGGGTGAGAGCTGAAAGATCGGACGGATCAGACGAAAGAGGCGTCAAAGGCCTAGAATTGAGAATACCTTCTATTTGAACAAGAAGTGTGTACATTTCTTCGTATGTGAGATGGGCTAGACCTAATACTCTTTTGAGGTGGTATTTAACTGATTTTACTGTGCTTTCCCAAAGTCCTCCAAAGTGGGGACAATATGGGGGTATGAAATGGATTGAAATGCCTTGCTCTGCGGCGCAACTGTAAATTGATTCACTGTGGTTTTTTAGAAAACTCGTTATTACGCGCGCAGCTCCTACCAGGTTCTTCCCATTATCAGAATATATATTATTTGGCTTGCCTCTACGAGATATGAATCGATTTAATGCAGCTATGTATGATTCTGTTGTCAGGTCTGTGACCAACTCCAGATGCACAGCTTTAACTGTAAAACAAACGAAGATACAAATGTATGATTTGATTAATATACTTCCACGCCCTTTACGATTGTTTATCATAATTGGTCCTGCATAATCTACTCCTACGTCACTGAATACAAAATTTGCGTGCAATCTTTGCTCAGGTAGCTGGCCCATGATTGGTGTCACAGTTTTACCTTGGAACCTTTTGCATGTGACACAGGATTGTGTAGTTTTCCTAGCCAGATTACGACCAGAGACTGGCCAGTATGACTGACGGATGTGAGCGAGTAATAGTTGTGGGCCGGCATGTAAAAGTATTAAATGATATGTTTTGAACATGATTTTTGTAATATAGTGATCTGGATGCAACAAAATTGGGAATTTTCTATCTTAGTTGTATGGGGAGTTTGCTAACCTTCCGCCCACACGAATAAGATTGTTTTCACCAATAAATGGATTAAGTGAATTAAGTCTGTGTTGTGCTGGTAATGTTTTACCACTTTTGAGCATTTGATACTCTTCTGGCAACGAATCTAGCTGAATTATTTTTGCTAATTGATACTTTGCTAAGTTTCGTTCATCGGTTGACAAAGAAGTGATTACCTTTGATTGAATACTTGTGTTTATTTTACTACGTTTTGTTCTGCAAAGACGTATGAATCGTAGTATGAGTGCGACGATGCGTGTTAGTTTGTTAAAATTTGAGTAATTGTGTATGAATGACTGAGTCGTGTTTGATTGAGTGTTTGTTTGAGTGAAGTGCGAATGTGACCGGATTTCTGGAAGATCAGATACGCTGAGGTGTGCAGGTTGTTCTGGCCAGCTACTTTTATGATCATTTCTTAGAAATTCCGGTCCTGAAAACCATAAGGAAGAATTAATTAATTGTTGCGCATTAGTGCATTTTGTGATAATATCTGCTGGGTTTTGTTTTGTAGGTACATAGTACCATGATTGTGGGTGACTATGTGATTATATGTCCTTTACTTTGTGATTAACAAATGCTTGCAACTTGTGTGTAGGTGAATTTATCCATGATAAAACTATAATTGAATCACTCCAATAATAGCACTTCGGTGTTTCACCGTCGTTACGAAGTGAACTTAAAACTTTATTGCATAAGATTATGCCGGTGTGTGCCGTGCATAACTCAAGTCGGGGGAGTGATAGTGTTTTCAATGGGGCTACTCTGCCTTTTGCTATCAATAGCTGAACGCTCACACTGCCATCAGAGTTAAAGCTCTTTATATACAGGCAAGAACCATAACAATTTTTCGAAGCATCATTGAACACGTGAATTTCTATGTTGCGCGGTGGACAATGGAATGCGCGACGAGGAACAGTCAGCTGATTAATATGTAATAATGACTGGACGAACGCTGCCCACTGTGTTTGCATTGAAACCGGTATTTCACTATCCCATGATATGTTTTGAGGCCACATCTGTTGCATAATTAGTGTTGCTTCGAGCACACAGGGGCTTACGAGCTCCAGCGGATCAAAAATGTGCCCTATTGTGGAAAGAATAGACCGTTTAGTCATTTGTTTTTGTGTTGTGTGTTCTGAATGAACTGAATATGTTAAGATATCGTTGTGAGTATTCCAATAGATACCTAAAGTTTTTGATGGATCGTTAGTGCTTAAGTTAATAGTCATGTTTTTTGAATTCGAGAATCCTAACTTTTCTAAGACGGTTGGACAGTTTGACAGCCATTTTCTAAGTGGAAATTGATACTTCCTGAGCTCGTTGTTGACCCCTTCAGCTATTTTTAATAGACTGAATTCGTCATCCGAGCCTGACAAAAGATCATCACAGTAAAAATCGTGACGTATGACTTCTGAAATTAGGTTGTCGTAAGTGTTTGTGTTATCGCCCTGGCAACCCTCTGTACATTTGCTAAAACAATCTAGGGCCACTTATTTGATGCATCGTGTAGCAAGGAACGGCGCTGATGCCGTCCCGTAGGTGACTGTGTTAAGGGTGTACGATTTTAGTGGTTCCGTAGGATTGAAACGCCACAGAATTTGTTGCAGGGGTCTCTGATTCTCCACGACTAATATTTGTCTAAACATTTTTTCAATGTCTGCCGATATGACGAACTTATGTTGACGGAAACGTAATAGGATTGAAATGAGATCGTCCTGTACGACAGGACCTACTAATTGCAAGTCGTTCAGTGTTAATTTATTTGTGGTTTTTGCTGAACCATCAAATACCGACCTGAATTTTGTTGTCGTGCTTGACTCGCAAATTATACCGTGATGTGGTAAATAATATGCGGGAGTATGTGGTGTTATTGTGTGTGTGTTTTGGTTCTGGGTCACATGTCCTAGATCAATGTACTCAGTTATGAAGTCTGAGTATTGTTGTTTGTAAATAGGGTCTGAATTCATGCGATGTTCTAATGAAAGAAATCGTTTCTTAGCTTGATAGAAAGAGTCGCCCAAACATTCTGGTGATTTTTTGAACGGAATAGTGACAACAAAACGTCCGTCACTTTGTCTTGTTGTCGTTTGTTGAAAAATAACCTCGCACGCCTCTGTTTCGCACGGGTCATTGATCTGAGATGTTGACATGCTATCTAATTCCCAGAAACGTGATAACTGATCGGGACTATTGTGAGTAAAAAAACATGAATTGTCTTTTTGACTATTTATTATATCTGGGGTACAACCTGAAACTAACCAGCCCAATTCAGTTTCTTGTAATGCTTGCCTAGCTGAATTCGACCGTTACCCATTATCATCCAGAATATGCTGGCACCAAGTAGAAGATCGATTGGTGCCGGCTCGCAGAATTGCGGGTCAGCGAGTTTTATGTGTTTAGGTAGGTTAATACCCTCAGTGTGAATGCGCATGCTAGGTATCGAAGGTGAAATTGTTTTAAGTACCAAGCATGATGTGTTTACTGTGTAGCAGTTGTGTAATGATTTGATTTGTATGTTTGTACTGTGAGATATGTTTGTATGTTGTTGATTGATTCCTGAAACGGAACCCTGAATGGATTGTAATGGAAGATTTAGTTTAGTGCAGAGTTCTTTTGTAATGTAGCAAGAGGTACTACCGTTATCCAGTAAAGCTCTGGCGATGTGCTGTTCGCCGTTACTGCCAATGACACTCACTAGGGCAGTTGATAGTAAGACTGAAGTCTGTTGCGTGCTTGTTAGTGTCGTATGGGATGCTCGTGGTTCCATCAAATGTAACATTATGTTATGTTTTTGAGGGCAATACTTGCATGTACCGCCACGACATGACTTAATTTCGTGTCCTTGATACAAGCAGTTGGAGTATACGTTTAGTTTCGAAACTTTTTCGATTCTTTTCTCCACTGTCATTTGTTTGAAAACAGGACATGAAAACAAATAATGCTGTGATTTGCAGATAGGGCAACTAAGAACACGTGATGACGTGCTTGTAGTCATTTGTGTACTCTGCTTTTGTAATTTTATGTCGACTTTTGAATTGCATTTGCTATCTTCGAGAGTTTGTAATAGATCTGCACGATCTTTGAGGTAGGATATCAAGTCTTGAAGTTTTGGCATGTTGCCAAGTGTATTTTTGAATTCTTCCCAGTATCTAAGCGTCTCCGAGTCCAATTTACTTGCCACTAGATAAATAATTAAAGTATCCCAGTAAAGTATTCAAGGGCTCTGAGGTTTTTGTTTACATTATCCAACAAACGTCTCAGTGACGCAGAAGATTCTTTGTGAATGTGATTTATGTTGAATAGTGAGTGAACTTGGTTGCCCACCAGCTGACGCGTGTTATTGTAGCGGTCGGTAATTAGCTCCCATGCCACCCTGTAATTGTTTGATGATATTTCGAGTGATTTTATGATTTGAGAGGCTTCACCTTGCAAAGATGCACGCAAATAATGAAATTTTTGAATGTTATCTATCATTGTGTTGTTGTGTATGAGTGACACGAATGTATCCCTGAATTCAAGCCAATTATGATATTCACCTGAGAATCGTGGAAGGTCGATCGTTGGAAGTTTGATAAAAGCCTTTTTCGCACTTGCATCCAGAGTTGTTTGTACAGACCCGTCGACGACAGTGGTAGATTCATTGTCTCGTATCAGCTGCATGGCAAGCGCGAGCTGAGTTTGATAATCCGATTCAAACTGCTCCCACTCCTTCATCTGCTCCTCTGAAATGCCGACAATTTCATCGATTAATATCTGATTTTCGTCATAAGCTTGTTGTAGCAACTTATAGGTTTCAAGGCGATTTTTAACCTGCAAAAGATCTAATTCTGATAATCCTTTTTGCTTGGCTGAGGACAAGGAATCAATGAAATTTTTGAATATAGTGACCTTTGATTTGTGTGTGGCTCGTCTTTTTTATAGGTATTGACAAGTTCTATTGAACTCATCTGTTTCAGAGCTAGGGTTGATTCGTCAGGCATGTTTTATGAAAGTATTGAAATGTAATTAATAGATACTTATATTTATGAACGATGCAAATTGTAGGCGCCGCGCTGAGTAGCGTAATCTACCAAGCTATGTAGGTAGGCTGACAATTTACGTACGACGCACGCCCGTGCGCCGCAAAGCAAGGCGAAGTAACCTGAAGCGTAAAGCGATTGATTCTATTAAAACACAATCAATGTGAATATGATATTAGTTTTGATCTGGGGGGTTAATTAAGCGATTTGTGCTAAATATGACGAATATTAATGAATGTGAGGTAGAAAGAAAAAAAAATCTGATGCAATGATTTTACAAATTTGTGGTGATTTAGTTGATGCAAAGTTGAATGATTAGTAGGGAAAGGCACAGTAATCAACGATATGCTGAAACGAAAATCATGTGAATATGATTTGAAGTTAAAGTTTGGGGTCAGAGGAGGTTAAATTGGTCAAACCTCCCAGTTGAATAAAAGCGCAGTGTGCACAATAATTGGTTCATGGGAGAGACTGCCTCATTCCTGTAGAGAAGTTAAACGTATTTATGTAGGTAGGTAACTACCCACTTGGCTTGGGTCATGTCGATAAGGGGGCGCAAGACGTGATTATAGGTTATGCTAGTTTAGTTGTTTTGTTAAGGGAAGTTGTTACAGCTTAAAAGTTTGGTACTTACTGGTTGTTATTGTGATTATATTCCAATAGATGTTTGATTTTTTCTAGAAGCAATGACACCAAATTTTTACTGAGTCTGAATCTTCTGAGAAAATATTTATCTCTCATTGTGGGAAAGTGATCTGGCCGTATTTCAACTCTTCTAATGAAAAAATCTGAATCTATGTAGTCCACAATTTCTTCGTCGGCATCAGAAAATACCATGTCTTCGTCCATTCTATCTTCGGATGAAGATCACAACAGTTTAACCTACAAATTTAAACGTCAAAGTCAGAGTTAACGACTTTAACCCGCCAAAATTACGTAGTTAAATAGCTACAATTTTAACCCTTGGTTAGGATCCGACTTGTAGTGATGCAATATGAATTATTGATTTAACCCGGGGTTAGTGATGAACTCGAAGTTAAATAAGCTAACCCTGGATGACGCAAGTGGGCCTTAATGTGCTGCTGACGACCGCTCAGGTATGAGTCGAACCAGCCAGCTGCGTGGGAGGAGACATTCAGCGATGTTAATATAGCGACAAGAATGTCAAAATCGACGCAGTTAAAGGCATTGCTGAAGTCAAGCAGGGCCAGCACCGTAACCAACCTCTGATCCATGGCTAGCTGTATATCATCGCTGACTTTTAAGAGTGCTGTGGTAGTACTATGCCCTGGTCTGAAGCCAGATTGGAAAGGATTGAGAAGTTTGTTTGATGAAAGGTAGGAAGTGAGTTGGGAGTGGACAATGGATTCAAGGACTTTGGAGAGAATAGGTAAAATAGATATGGGCTTGTAATCTTTGAAGGAGGAGGGATTGGAATTTTTGGGCAGTGGGATGGCAAGAGCTTTCTTCCACAGACTAGGAAAAGATCTAGCTGATAGAGAGAAGTTTATGATGTGGGTAATTGGAGGGAGCAACTCTTCAAGGGCGCTGTGGATCATCGGATGGCTGACATTGTCGCCACCAGCAGCTTTGGATGTGACCGCTAGCACTGCCTTTCTAACTGCGCCGATTCCAACGAGACTAAAGTTGAACGGTGAGGTACAGACTGCAGCCTTCAACCGTAGATGACGAAGGGTTGCCTGCTTTGTGGCGGGGTCTATCACGAGGGGGGGAGAAGAAAAGAACTGGTTAAGACCGTTGAGATCGACATCGCCTGAAGAAAATTCCTGGGACTTGCCAACACCAAGGGTTTTAAGAAATTTCCAGACCTGAGCTGGGGTGTACATTTCTATACGCTCATAGATGTGGCGTCGCTTGGCGTCACGGCACATGCGGTTGCATAGGTTTCGAAGGCGTTCAAATGTTAGGAGATTGTAATCGGTTGGGTCTCTCTTATATCGCCCCTTCGCATGGTTTATTTTTGCCATTAAACGCTTGATAGCGTCTGTCAACCACGGCGCAGGAAAATGTTTTACCCTGACCTTTTTCATTGGTGCGTGCTTGTCGAACAGCCCCAGGGCAATTGACATTTTGACCACAGACTTTCACTTGAGATAACATTGACTGACATTAGTTGTTTTGATATTAATAATTATTAACATAAATTATAAAACTTACCTACCTGCTAAAAACAAGAAAACACGTATAATCCGAATAATTGTAGAGAACACTTCAGGCAGCAGAACTGATCGACGACATATAAAGCCGCGGCCTACATTTTCGCTCCCGGCGGCGGCGGCACTCCTTTGCGCCTGATGCTCGGGGTGCGTTTGCTCAGGCCCGACGCTGCAGCAGCCGTGGGCGCAGCAACCGAGGGAGCAGCAACAGCAGCGGTCGGCTTCTTCGCAGGAGACTCCTTTCCCTCAGATTGAGTGGTGGAAGGAGGGAACTGGCTGGTGTACACCAGTAGGTCCGCCATACACTCCACCTTCCGCCTAGTCTTATCTGGAAGTAATAAGACGATCCTGCCCTCCGTCGTCCAACAGTTCCGTACACCAAAGTGCTTCCTGGCGGCTAAGAATACACTGTGTCTTGATTTTGTGAGGAACTCTGTAACAGTTATCCCTGTTCCTTTCAAGGCAGTCTTGCCCTTCCACGCCCCGGTCCGCGCTATGAAAGACGAGAACAGAACTAGTAAGGGCCGGGCTTTGGATGCCTTTTCCTTGGGGCCAAGTCTGTGGACCACACTCACATCAGAAACACACTGCGGGGACATCTTCATCCGGTCGCTTAATATCACCCGAGCAACTTCATCAGCTTGTTCTTCTGCCTTCTCCGACACCACCTGAAGCAGAAGTACCTTCCGCCTGGTGCCCATCTCCAGCCGGTCCTGACCCACCAGCAGCAGCTCCATTTGTGACCGCAACATGTTGAGGCAGTTCCACGTAAAGGCCTTGGTCAGAGTGTCGATAAGGGGGCGGAAGCCCCCACTAATTGAAATCAAAAATCATTGTCTTTTCCTTGTACACTGCACTTATTTTTTCGTACTTTACTCATTTTCCTGTAAATTCACATTCAACTATTAAAACATAGTCAGTCTAGGATATGATAAGTCATATAACGACCAGTACCAACCCTGCGCCTAATATAATGTCAATCAGTCATTCAAAATTACCTTTTTGTCCATTTCAACCCCTTAACCCTTTTAAAATGTATACCTCACATCTTTAATCATAATCACTTTCTATTTTTTCACACCCGAGAATCTAGTCATTTAGTCGATTTAGCTCACCTTACAACATTTAAAAAACCTCTTCCAACGCACTTACAACAAATTGTGGCTAATAATAGCAAATATCATTATGAATGAATGAATGGTGCTTCTCCAGCCAGGGTTCTAAACCTGTTCCGGTCTTTCGGCCGGCATACCAGAGGGCACAAGTTTTGAGGGGGGGGCGGAATGACCTGCTCTATAGTAGTGGAAGGATAGTGAATTCAATCGACCGACTCTTCAGCCTGAAGCCAATATAGGATATTTGGAATGGGGAGGATGTGGGATTTGGAGAGCAGCTGTTGTTTTCTTCAAGTTATTGTTTTCCTTCTATTTTCAGTTATTGTTATTAGTTGAGTTTCCTGAGTCGTGTTCGTTTGGGTTATCCGGTAAGTTCCCAGTTTCGCTTTCGCTGTCTGTTTCTGGAATACGGTGTAATTGCCTCTAGGCCATCCTGACTTCGTCCCTGTTGTGTGATGATTCTGTCCAGTAACTGTATTCTTCACCGTCGTAGTATTTGATGTCATGCTTAAGGAAATCTTTCCAGGTGTATATAAGTCGGCAGTCTTTCTTCTTCCTTGCTTCGTATTTGAATGGAGCGTGTAGTAAGTGCTGTTGTGGGCGTCGCAGAATATGTATAGTAACACATCCGGTGGTTTTTGATTCGTTTGGTTATCGTTTTGCCCTGTAGTCAGTCATGAATTTTGTCGTATCTTGGATAGCTTCTGGCGTTCTCAAACATGTCTCTGAGGATTAGGCGTTCATATTTTCTTAGTCAAGAACTGACTGTCAACTGTTTGCTTTAGTGAGAGTTGCCGCTTTTTGTCCGTATTTTATAAACAGTGCAATGACCATTTTGTAAATCAGGCGCACTATATTCCAGTCCATGTTGGATTTATTTATAAAATGCCTATTAGGGCCTTGGAGTTGCATATGGCTTGCCGGCACCTCTTTTTTATTGTGTTCTATGTCCTGCCGTAATATATGTGCCGAGATATTTGATTTCGTTTACGGTTCGTATTGGAACTCCGTCCAATACACTGGTTGTTTATGGGGTCTCTCATAAGAATTTTCGTCTATCTACTTTTAAGTTTGCCATGAGCATTTCTCCGATGATATTTAATTATTCACTTTTAGCTAATCCGCGGCATAGCAGCGCTGCGTATAAACGCTCTTTCAGGTTGCGGGCGGTCCGACTCTGGAACACACCTCTTTGCACTATAAGAGACAGTACGACTCTTTTTTCTTTTAAGAAACATATCAGAGAGCACTACCAGTCTCTTTCGTAAAAGTTATTGTATTTATATCATTATATGTAAAGTTTATGTATATATCGGTAATTATTTCATATTTGCTGTCTGTATTTTACAGATATTTTAATTTATTCCTAGGCATTTTAATTATAGTAATTATTGTGCACTGCCTACCCTTTTATGATAGTAATTCCCGTAAAGCCTTGTTTTGCTGGAAGAAATATATTTTTAGAGACAAGCTCGCCCTTGTACATGCATTTTCTTTTGATGTAACTTTTAAAATATTTGTGTGCAATATTGTGGAGGAGGTTTGTTCCTATAATTCCCTTTTTCCTGTATTTCTTTATAGCGTCTTGTCCGATGCGAGCATACAGATACCAGAGATAGTGTTTTGACATATGTATCATGTTTGTTTCCTGTATATAGGCTTTGTGCATGTGTCTGTTAGTCAATTCCGCATTAATGTTGAGTCTTTTAGTTATTTCGGCGCATCCTCTAACGTTCCAAGTAGCAATGCGCATACGCTCGCATGTGACTTGTGGTTTAAATATGGGGCTGTTTCGTATCATCGTATATCCGGTGTTGTCTGAGATGTCTTCTGTTGATGTTATGGTTGACCCTGAGGAGGTCATGGGTGTTGCATTAAGTATCGGGGAAAGTATGGTGTTATCAATTTAGTTATCGGTTGCTTGATCCGTGGGTAAATTTGGCGATTCAAGCAAGTATACGCTGTCGTAATGGTGTCCTGTGACGTTGAGGTTGATAGATTTTACTGCATCCGCTGGATTCTTGGGCGTGAATGTGAGCGATGGTGTATTTTGCTGGTGGATTGTTACGTTAACTAGAAAGTATTCGGCAGCTGGTATTATAATCTCCTCTCCAGCCCAAGTACCGTAGCGTAGATTTTCAATGTTGAGTTGTTTAGGATTTCAGGCTCAGTGATTGCGAGCTTTGTTCTGTTCATCGCTGTTTTCTTCTACATATTTAACTAGGTCCTTACGAATGTGAGTGTGGTTGCATGTTAATTGACATAGTTGATTAATTTGGTCAGCAATTGCGGTGAATAGGCAGTTACCATCTCAGCATTGGTAAGGCATCCATTAGGTTATCTTCTTGGGATGTTGTTGAAAGAAAGAACTTAGAGATAGCGTGATTTATTTGAACTACCTTTGTCTACGATTAACAGATCGTACGGGTTGCGATTGTCAAAGTTTGTACGTATCTTCGTGCGCCCTTATTCTCGGTAGAGAGTCGCTTAGGACAAAAAGTCTCCGATTTTATTGTTGTTATTGTTCATCAGTGGAAGTCTTGTGTAACAACAGCCTGAAAGCCAGCAGCCATAGACAAGCCTCCGTGACGTAGCCACGTCACAGCCACGTGACCTGCCCACCCCTCGATGCCAGCGCCGGCCGGTGCGATTTGGGCGGGAGTGACAAGCGCGCCACCGCCAGCCTATATAAGCCTGTACAGACGAGAACGTGATTGATTCCGATTTAATAAATTCAAAAAGCAAGTCGTTACTCTGCCTGAAAATAAAAACTGATTAGAGTGGATAACTTTTTAATTTCGCCCTTCTAGTAATAATCAGAAGTGGCACCTACGATGGAAAAAAGTGCAGCAAGAAAGAAAAGACATCGTTTACTTGATTCTGCGGGACAAGACCGTCAAAACCAGCATGACGACGACGACGACCCTCCACCGGCGAAGAAAATGCTCAAAAATCTTCTGCTTCAAGAGGTAGACCGCGCTTTTCAAGAATTGCACTACGACACTCCATTGCTCCAGCGACCTAAACACCGTGCTGCGTCCCTAATCCCAGAGTTTGATCCAGACAGTGAAGATTGCACAGTCAAAGCGTGGCTCAAGAAAATCGAACAACTCGGCGAAATTCACGGCTGGGACGACAAAACAAAATCATTCCATCTTCAGGACAAACTAAAAGGTCAGGCAAGAAAATGGTACAACAGATTAGACGATTACGATTACGAATGGAATGATTGGAAACAATTGTTATTACGGGCGTTCCCGAAACATCGCGATTACGCAAACATGCTCGAAGAAATGTCCAACAGAAAAAAACTACCCTCAGAAAGCATGACAAAATACTACCAAGAAAAAGTGGCGCTTTGCTTCCGCTGCAAATTGTCGGACAATGCAACTGTTTCTTGCGTCATCCGAGGACTACCACAATCCATCCAGTCAAATGCCAAAGCATTCCAGTGCGACCGTCCAGATGAACTGTATGAAGGATTCCTTTCTTCGTTCGACGATTACCGCGCTCCTACATTTGAGTCACGCTCGACATACAAAGATCTTTCCCGCCAAATGCCAGACAAGAAACCACAGCCTGTCAACCTAGAAACTGATCCCTGTCCACGATGTAAGAAAACTGGTCACTTAGTACGCTCTTGTCCACTACCAGACCAACGCACCTGCTTCAGGTGTGGACTCCAAGGTCACATTGCTCCACGATGCTCGTCGATTGATAAACAATCTACTTCGAAGCCGACTGGAGAAGTAAAACGAATAAATGTGATACAAAATTACAACAATATCTACAAAAAGACAGCAAAAATTAACGGCGTGTACGTGAAGGCATCTATTGATACGGGTAGCCAAGTCAATGTACTAGCAACGCAAGTCTCACGGCTTCTATCATTGAAAGTGAAAGACACCAGCACTGTACTTAAAGGATTTTCCGGCGGATTTATCACGAGCCGAGGTCAAGTTGAGTTTAATTTGATAATCGATGGCATAGAAATGCCATGCCAAGCATATCTCACCGATATCAACATGATCGGCATAAATTTGTTGATAGGTTAGCCTGTTATAAACCATGAAGGTATATCCCTGGTTGTACATAATGGAGCAGCTACTCTCAAGAAGGATGAAGGTGATTACTTACGATAAATGGAAGTGACAGAAGAATGCCACCGATTCCACGTTGTTACGTGTAGCGATGAACGTCTACCCCATGGCACATCAATAATCAAGGTGCAGATACTCGGCAACAAGGAAGGCAATGATGTAATAAACCCTGTGCGCCACTACGAGATGCAAGATATCGCCTACTCAATCCCTGCCACCGTTCTACGAGGCGACGAAGGATTCCTCAAGGTCATCAACACCGGGACTAAGGACATCGTGTGGACCCCTGGCGAGCTACTGCTGCGAGCCGAGAGCTGCGACGAAGCTCCGCTATACAATCAGGTTAGCCACAAAGCCATTAATAGCCAAAACGCCATAGCCGAGAACGTTCTGTTAACCTGCTCTGAAGCTAGTATCGATATTGGGGGAGTAAATATAAATGACATTTGTGTGGGACCATTGAGCGAAAGTGAACATAAATCACTAATTCAGATGTTGACCGAAAATCGGCATTGTTTTGCAAGCAGTACTAATGAGTTAGGTTGTTCCAATTTAGTACAAATGAATATAACCCTAACTACCGCTCAGCCTGTTCATTATCGCCCTTATCGCTTAGCACACAACGAACAAGCAGTCGTAAAATCTAAAGTTGCAGAGTTGTTAAATGCGGGTATAATAAAAGAATCGGAATCGAATTACTCATCGCCAGTTATACTCATTAAGAAAAAGACAGGCGGTAGTTGACTATGTGTAGATTATCGTTCATTGAATGCCATCACCGTTCGTGATAGATTTCCTTTGCCCAATATTGATGACCAAGTTCCTAAACTGGCTTGGAAAAGTCGTTTCTCGTCCCTAGACATGGCCCAGAGTTATCATCAGGTCCCTTTAAATCCCGAGGATACCCACAAAACCGCCTTCATAACTACCCAAGGACTGTATGAATGTTTGCGTGTTCGCTTCGGCCTTGCGAACACGCAAACATTCATATATTCATGCCCTCCGTTTTCATGCGTCTGATAAACAAAATTGTTGATTCGTTGAACGGTACTCAGCAGGTTAAATCATGCAACTCAGAGATATTGGCATTCCTCGACGATCTACTTCTACCGTCACACGATGTATCCTCTGGTCTAAATCTATTACAGGCTGTGTTAAATAAATTTGAATCAGAAAACTTCAAACTAAACATGCAAAAATGCTCATTCCTTCAGGAAAAGATCACATACTTAGAACATGACATTTCTTCTGACGGGTATACAGCCGGGTGAATCAAAGTTAGCAGCGGTCTCTATGTTTCCTGTGCCCAAAAATATTCATGAAATGAGACAGTTTATTGGATTGTGTAGCTATTTTCGAAAATTTATATTCAATTTCGCTGTGATAGCTCGCCCACTCACAGAACTGACAAAGAAAAATGTTGATTGGGTTTGGAGCGATACTCAAAATGATAGCGTTGAAAACTTAAAGAAAGAGCTATGCAAAAAACCACTCCTGGCCTTATATGATCCTGCTTTGGCCACTGAGATTCACACGGATGCATGCAAACTAGGAATAGCAGGAATTGTATTACAAAAACAAAGTGAGGGTACATTGAAGCCTGTTATGTACTTTAGCCGCGTCACGAGTCGTGAAGAAAGTGTATACCATAGTTATGAGCTCGAGACGCTCGCTGTCGTTGAATCGTTGCATCGATTTCGGGTATATATTGTAGGTATGCATGTGAAGATAGTCACGGATTGTACAGCTGTGCGCGCGACTTTAACTAAACGTGATCTGATACCCCGAATAGCTAGGTGGTGGTTGTCGATACAGGATTTCGATATCAGCATTGAATATAGGCCGGGGGATCGGATGAAACACGTTGATGCTTTAAGTAGGAACCCCGTTGATGTAGCCAATATTCACCGATTAGAGGTAGTAGACTGGTTCTATACGATTCAATGCCAGGATGAAAAATTAAGGCGTATAATTGATTTATTAAAGAAAGGTTGTGCGGACGCGGATATTGTAAATAACTATGTAATCGTAAATGACCGCTGTATAGAAAAACCTTAAATGTAAATCGCTTAGTTGTTCCCGGACTAGCTAGATGGAAAATAATGCAAATGCATCACGATGATATAGGACACGTAGGTATAAAGCGATGCTTAGAACTTATCAAGAATGACTATTGGTTTCCCAAGATGACTCGGTTTATACAGAAGTATGTATCTTCTTGCTTACACTGCACCTACGGCAAAGGGGAATATGGTCGAAAAGAAGGTAAATTACACCCCATAGAAAAGCCGTCTTTGCCGATGAAAATGATACACATTGACCATTCTGCCGAACGAAGAAGGGGGTACCAATATTTACTGGTCATGACAGACTCAAAATTCTCAAAATTTGTTATAGCCGAACCAACACGTACTGTAAACTCTGTAGAAACTATCCGGGTACTAAAGAAAATATCTTTTTTTCTTTAGTACCCGGTAGCCTTTTCGGATATCCAGAGCGCGTCGTTTCCGATCACGGAAAAGCTTTTACAAGTAGGTACTTTAAACGGTTCGCTACGCAAAAACAGTTTAGGCACACGCTCAATGCCATTGCATGCCCGAGGGCCAATGGACAAGTAGAAAGGACTAATCGTACCATACTCGATGCCATGCGTGCTACAGATTCCAGTGACACGGCGAATAACTGGGACAATATATTACCGGATGTAATATGGAGTATTAATAATACCCTCAATGAGACGACTAGCTTTAAACCATACGATCTCATGTTCGGTCACGCTGGTCGATCAGTATGCGATGTAACTATTCCCGGACGTGTCGAAGAATCGGTATAGCAAAAACGTGCTAAGGCAAACGTAAGGACTGATAAAGCCAGAGGGAGGATGAAGCGAAATTTTGATAAGAGACGCAAAAATAGTGCAATCTATCAGAAAGGAGATTTCATTCTATGGACACAAGCCCCCACTAGTACTGCTGGTAAAGTTAACACAAAATTAGACGACTTGTATTCAGGACCATACGTTATCACGAAGGTTGTAGGTAATGACCGGTATCAGATAAGAAGTATTAAGGGGATCCGTGGGTATAAGAGTTTCACGGGTCTGGTAGCATCCGATTCGATTCGGCCTTATAGGAGCATAGCGCCTGCATCAGATAGTGCCAGTAGTTCCGACGAGCAGCTAGAAACCGAAGATCTGATCGATTTGCTTGAGAGCTAATGTTGCATTTCTCTGTTCTCATTGTGGGAGCAATTGTTACAGGATGGCCGAATGTAACAACAGCCTGAAAGCCCGCAGCCATAGACAAGCCTCCGTGACGTAGCCACGTCACAGCCACGTGACCTGCCCACCTCTCGATGCCAGCGCCGGCCGGTGCGATTTGGGCGGGAGTCACAAGCGCGCCACCGCCAGCCTATACAGACGCCAGCCTATAAGCCTGTACGGACGAGAACGTGATTGATTCCGATTTAATAAAATCAAAAAGCAAGTCGTTATTCTGCCCGAAAATAAAAACTGATTAGAGTGTGGATAACTTTTTAATTTCGCCCTTCTAGTAATATTTGTTTTTTTTTTGCCTGTTTTCTGGAAGATGGTGAAATGATCCTTTTATGATGTGCAATTGTTGGCTGTTTGTTGCTATTTCTCAGAATATGCAGTTATGTAGTAGACGGGCTTGCATTATTGTTTTATTTTTGTGGGCTTGTCGGACCGGATAAAGTTAGAAATAGTTAAGTTTTGTTTTACTGTTATTGGGTAGGTTCCTGCCTAGTTTTGTATTTAGGTATACCTATCTCCTACCTACTAGTACGGCACTGTGCCTGTGGGATAGTTTGGAGTTGGCGTAGTAATTTGAAGCGAGCGTGGTATCTATTTATGAAATGGTATTTAGGGTTACGAAGGGGGTTACCTGCCAGATATAGAGTTCGTTTTGCCTTTTGATCTCAGTTAGGGCTATCATAATCGCAGCGATCTCACCAGGTTGTTGCTCAGCTAGTAAGACTCATTGCACTGATATCACCTACTTCAATTCATTTCATTAGTGCATATTAGTTAGGTCCGTGACTAGGGTCGAGGTTCAGTCCGTGAACAAGGCCATAAAGATGAAGTACCCGGTTGTATCTGACCCGGTGGAGGGGGATGCATGTGTTTGTGGCGTGTGAGTGTATGTGTTGGTACGGTAAGTATCAAAGTCATTGGTCATCTTATCTTGAGTTGTGCATTTTGGGTAGGCCGGGGGAAGGTGTTTAGATTTACCGCTATCATATTATCTGTTTTTGGGGCGGGTGGAACTTAAGTGTACTTTGGTTGTCGCGCTGTATTTTGGTATGGGAAAAGTGAGATGCTGCGATGTAGATTTGACTGGTTGTTGATAGGTTGTTGATTACGTTTTGGGGCTCTATTATGTATGCGCTGTCGGAAAAGGTCAAGTTGATAGTTCCGACTGCGTTATATTCTTGTTGGGGGCTATATACGATTGATGAGCCATTTTGTTGATGGATCGCTACACTTATTACTTAGAACTCCGCGGCTGCTATGATAATTTCTTCACCTCCCCACGTGCCCTGTATGTGGAGATTTTTTATGTACTCAGTGATAGCTTCTGCGTTTGGTGCGTCGATCGCAAGTTTGATGCGTGGATAATTGCTGTTAGCTTCCACGTATCTAGCTAAGTCGCTTCTGATGTGGGTATGGTTGAACGTCGCTCCAAACAGATGGTTGATTTGGTCTGCAATTGCATGGAATAGGCAGTTTCCATCTCTGGGCATTGGTAGAGTTTCCATTGTAAGATATTACTACAGGAGAAAGCCTCATGCTGTTTTAGCTAATATGAATGTGTGTGTGGGTTGTTTCTAAGAGGTGTAAGGCCGGTATGATGAGAGACGCTGTTTGGCCTTTTACGATCTATTTTTATTCTAGTGTTTCCCGGTATTTCCAAGATGGGCTGACACCATAGAATGGGTGCCAGATGTGTGAGGGAACGTTGTAGGCCTTTTGTGCTTCGAAGCTTTTTCATTGTTTTGTCTAGTTTCTGGGAGTTCGGTGAGATGGCCTTTTTATGGCATGCACGTGTTTAGTTTTTGTTTATTGTCGGGTTTATTATATTTGCAGTTAAGCTACGTAAAAATAATTCTAGGATTGTTAAGTTTTGGGTTGGCTTATTCACAGAGTTTCAGGGTTTAGTGGAAGGTTATTGTTAAAGACTGTTTTGAATGGTCTTTCGAAGATGAGGAGTAAAGAAATCTCGAGGAGAATTATCTCGAATTTATTTTCAGGCAAAGCAATATAAGTATATGTAGCTATAATAATGTTTTATTAGTTGATTTTGATATTGCGTAGGTAGGGAATTGTTATATCCTGCCTATGACGTACCGATAAATGTGATTATGCCTTAGTCAATAGGGGCGACCACGCCCGCTGTAAGTGGTGGTTTATTATTGTCAGGTGGCGCGTGGTCCTGAGAGAAATAAAGTTAGAGATAGGTAATCACTATCAGTGATGTCCTAATCGGAATGATCTCACCAGGTTGGTGTGTTTAGCGGCGGTGGTGATGGAGGCAGTAGCGTTGAGGGTGTGTTGCGTAGGCGTCGCTCGCTGCCGGCCTGTCGCTGCGTGGCTCAGCTGTGCACCTGGCCTTTCTAGGCCAGGTGCACAGCTAGAATTCTTTCTAGGGCTTGCACAGATGGGATGCCTAATAGTTTCGGCAGTTCTCTGGGCATTCATTACACTTGACCGCACTAGTATCATCACAATCACTGAAATGCGCGGTATTGCACAGATGGGGTGCGTAGATGGATCGCGCACATTCCCCAGGTAACCCTTACAGTAACACGCGGTATAAGCCAGCCTATAAGCCAGGCTCGTTTTCGGGCCTCCGCAGGCGCGCGCCGGGGATGAAAACTATTGTTTGTTTAAATGCGTTTGCGAGATCTCAGGGGGACACGTCCGTTCGGTCCGGCAACACAAACGCCACACACAAACACAAATATCATTATATCCAAATATTATAATGCAAATATACATCCTGGTTACGGCTTATCCATATTGTAACATCCCTTTATATAATTCCACCCTTTCCTTGAAACGCAATCTCTTATTAATTGTGATGGCCAAATAAAATAGATCGTCTAGTAAATTAAAACTCCTACTACATGTGAAACCAGTAACCCTAATTGTAGAGGTATGAGTAAGAAGTGCAGTCAACTTTGACAATAGATTTCAAACCAGGAATGTTTTAAATTGATAATTAGTAATTTTAAATTTCAATAAAAGATATATATTTGAATATGTCCCAACTAACAAGAATGATACAGATTAATATCCATAAAAAGATTAATAACTTTATAAAGCAGATTCATATAATAAAATGTCATAGTATATTTTGGGTATTGATTAAAATAAAATAAAAAATGATAAATATTAGTATAATAAAAGGAAAATTTGGTGTTTATAAAATTTTGGGGAAAAACCCCCTATCACTTGATTCGGTCTTCTACCCAGATAATTCTACGAAACTAATTAATTTGTAGTTCTGATACTCGCTTATAAAAAGAGTAGCGTATAAGTATTCAGAATTGGATTTAGTCATAGATTCACCGGATTGGCATGGTGTATGACCGATCAGGATAGGATTATATTTTGTGAATGATATTCAACTATCTCATCAGTCAATATCCGATATTTATGTACCTAGATTATATTAAATATTCTTCCATATACTATAAACATACACAATGAAGTTACATTGGTTGTTTATGTTACATGTTATGTGTTTCAATAAAGACTCATTTGTCTCTTAGTAATGCACAATAGCATAGCATGAAGTATAAAATATTTCTTTACATCCATAGACGTGCGTAAGTAGCATGATTCATTTTAAGGTTAATGAATTGACCTTCAATCTACCATCAGCAGATCAAATGATATTGTTACATCGTAAAGTGCGAAGATATAAGTATATGTATCCGTATAGGTAGTAATATAAATATGCACATCTGAATAGAGCATAACTGTGAATTTCCGTACTTATATTGCTTCATTCTGGCGTTATATGAACATTGGCGGTGGCTTTGCGACGGCTTATTCCATAATTTGATCAAAGTTAATTAATAAATATCTATTGCATTAATAAAATTAACCATGACCACCTTCCATGATTGCAATACAAGGTCTAGGGAAATTGAACCTTTATCATCATCAGTTCAGTCGAGAATTGCAGGTTTGTTTAATTAAATTCTGAATTCTCGACATCGAGTCGAACATATCAAATTTAAAACGTTGTTGCAGAAATTAGTCAACGCAGTAACTACTTTCAATAAGTTTATAGTCTCATTGAATCCAAATACTACAAAGTAATACAATATTAATATTTCAAATTTCATTCCATGTCGCTGGAATAACCAAATTGAATATTAATTCACTCTCAATTTCTTTCAACATAGATATGAATAATGTGACAGTTGACTGACTTAAGCTAGGATTCAGGTAAAAATAGAGTATACAAGAGGAGATATTACTAACGAGAAACAAATAAATTCCTTTAAATAACATATATTAACAGGGAGAGGGATAGGAATAAATAAATAAGAAATAAAATGAAAGTAAAACATAACTATACTCTATTGAGAACCCCATAATATTCTATTATTTTTTATTACCTAGTTATTTATATTTATATATGACGGGGGAACGGCAGGGATGGATGGATCCGAGTAGGCATCGGCAGGTTCATTATTGTCGGACATCTTCTAAGGCAGACAATGATTCCTCTTTAATCGCAGAAATAATAAGTCAGGCGTGAAGGTCTTGATTTGTTTCCTAACCAGCAATTAACATAATTTCAAATAATAACGAGATTTACAAGATTCAAACATTAAAATGAAACGCGGCGAGTTCGGCTGTTGCGTCTGCTCGATCGAAAAGTCACGATTTTTAATGAATGACAAAATGTGTTCACTCCACAGAACCATAAATTCACAGCAAGCACCACAGATTAACCGACCATGTGCGTTACCGACGATGTTCGTCACCCAACATGTTCGTCACGAACAACACCGAGCTACCACAGACCGACAGCGGACCACACCCAAGCGATATTTGACAGTTAAAGAAGAATCGCTTGACGTTTCGGAATGCAGTCTTGTTGTTTATCTGTCCGACCCCACCACCCTCCACGACACGGCCATTCTACCGCATCACACGTCCTCGTGTGCGCCTGCAAAGAAATTACTCTGCAAGTACTCGAATATACACTCGGTCAATCCTGACAAACAATAATAGGGTCCTGACAGACCTACAACAGATCACATCTATTCACAGTCATGATAAACATTGTAGGCATCAACCTTGACTTGAATAAATATGTGGAGCTTATTTTTTATTTAAGTGAATTACAATAAAACAATTATGTTAATAAATCAGTCTTCCTTTAATTTTCAGTTAAAACCACTGGAGAATAATTACCCTATAAATCACTACCTACAAAAATTACACTGAAAAAAGTATGAAAAAATACAAGATATAAATCTGATTATTGAGAAAACGCTTCTGTTTGACAAAACACTTAAGAAAATTCTAGGATCCAAAATCAAAATAGTAATACCTAAAGAAATCAAAAAAATTGAATTTAACTTCTAGCGTTGCGCATTATAAAAACAAAATACTTTCATACAGAAACATCTTCTTTCCTTAAAACTACGTAAAAGTAATAATAATAATAAAAACTAGATCTTCTATTCATTCTCTTCAATGATAGCTTCGTTTTCATTACTTGGTTTTCATTTATTTTCCCCATCATCGTTGTCATCATTATTTGTATTTTCTTCACGATCGTCATTAAGATTATGTTTACCATTATCATCATTTATATAGACTTCACCATCATTTTTTATATTATCTTCACCATTATTATTAGTATTATTTTCACCGTCATCATTGGTATTATCTTCATCATCATGATTCCTAATATCTTTGTCGTCATTATTATTAGCTGCACCTCTTTGATTCTGAGGCTTACGTTGGAGTCTTTTGGGTTGTAATATTTTTCTTTTCTTGCTCGACTGATGAATGTTTTTGGATGTAATTCTTTTTAGAGCATTTCTCAATATGTTTTAAAAAAATATTGTTATCTTGAACTGTGTACGTGTTGTCCCAATAATATGTTTTTTTGAAGCCTACTTTAAGATCATCTCCACGACTTCCTCCAGTCCAGGAGCTCTGGCAAAGGAAGTCTTTGTTAAAAATTGAATCTAAAAGTCTTTAAGCACAGTTACAGCCTAATCCTGGTGCCGCAGAACATAATATCGCATACTTTTCTAAGTATGTTTTAAGTATTTTAGGGCAACATATGTTATCGACCACATCCATACGCATCCTTTTAGTTTGTGCTCCTTTAGCTTCAGCTAAAGTTGTTACTGTAATATTTACTGTAATTTGTTCTTGTATTTCTTGTAACTGAACCGACATTTCCGCGTTCATTATTTTATTCTGATTTTCCAAAATTGCAGTTTGTATAATAACATATACGAATATGTTATTAATTTGGATTGTCATATTTTGATCATTGGTATTATAGTGTACTTCTTGAGGCGTATTTTTCTTGCTCTACAGGGGATATTGTATATTCAATTTGTTTAATTCAATTCATAATTCATAATTCATAATTCATAATAGTTTATTGCAAAGTCACAAAATTTCACAAGGTGGTAAAATAAAAGTTAGTACATTGTGACGCCCTGCTAGGGCACAGCAACATGCGAAGGACAGCCAGTTGTCCATTTTACGAAAAATTGAAAAAAATTGAAAAATGATTACATTTATGTTCAAAATTGTATAGAGACAATTAACAAAATTTGTTTATTGCAATAAATTACATGTTAGATGGAGGTGTTACAGTTCGCATCACTTAGGTACAATGTAATTTTACCCTTAAGGTGTAGCAATTAGTATAAAAATAAGTATTTACATGAAAAAATATGTATACAACAACATTCATCCTCATTTAAAGTAAAATAACACGCCTATAATTAATTAATAGTAAAATAGAAAACTGTGGTCATTTCATATTAATTTATAGGTCATAATAATGTCAGTCATAATAATTAGGAGATAATTTCAAAATGTACATACACACCCTGGATTCCATGTCAAAATTATAAAGTTCACTTAGGCTATGAGGACACACATGATCACCAAAAGTTTCCCTAGTGCTACAGTTAATTGCATTTAATAATAAGTTATAGGTCATAATAATCAGTCTGAATTAGGAGATAATTTCCAAATGTCATATACACATGATTCAATGTCAAAATTACAAAATTCACTTAAGCTTTAAGGACATATAAACACCAAAAGTTTTTTTAGTGCTTTAAAAAATTTACGATATTCTAAGACTACTAAGGCTTCTGGTAACTTATTGTAAACCTTTATGGCTATCATTTTTGTTCCCCGAGAGAAGGTAGTAGTTCTACATTGAGGAACTTCTAGTTTTTTATGATTTCTTTCGTTCAGACGATTGCTGACACCAGGTGGTCTTTGAGGGAATTTTTCAGGGTGACGTCTGACCAATTTACACAACTCAACTATATATAACCCTGTTATAGTGTGTAGCTTAAGTTTTTTAAAAGAATCCCTGCACGAATCTCTGTTACTACCAAGGTTATCCAAAATACGGACGCATCTCTTTTGTAGGACGAAAATTTTATTTACGTCTACACTATTTCCCCACATTGCTAGTCCATAGAGGGTTCTAGATTGGAAGAAGGCGAAGTATGCCTGCAAGGCGGCTTTTTTTGTAGCTATTTTGTAAAGCGATCGTAATGCGTAGCAGAAGCTACTGAGTTTGTTCTCTAGGATCTCAATGTGTTTTTTCCAGTTTAGGTTTTCGTCGGTATATATTCCTATGTATAAACTGTAACATCAATAATATAGGACTGCTGGTTGGTTAGAAATGACGTTTCTGGAAATCGTTGTATGGTTGGATCTGCTTGTGTGATAGGTCCTGCTAGTATGGTTGATCCTGTTTGTATGATTGGTGCTGGTATGTTTAGACTTGCTGGTATGGTTGGACTTGCTGGTATGGTTGGACCTACTTCTATAGTCGGACTTGCTTGTATGGTTGGACTTTCTTGTATGATTTGACTCGCTTGGATGTTTGAAATTGGTTGTTTCATTCTTTTCTTTGGGTTTCCAGATTTTATCTGCAACAATGCATAAAAACCTTCTTGAACAATTCTAAAAACAGAGTTCAATCATAATATATTTTAAAGAAATTCTATGATTATGTGCATTACAACCTCAAAATAAGCTGCAAAAAGAATATAACTCCTGGCTCCGGATAGCATTCGCTTTCAGCACGCTTCCGTACCGCGCCCCGCTGCTACTCTGTGACCCCGCACATACAATAACAGGGAATACAACCAACGCGACGGTGCGGGAACGAGACAGACGAGCCAGCGCGAGAGTTCATAATTCATAATTATTTATTGAACACAGTTATTTAAACAGAAACATTAAGAGAAAACATAAACAAAAAAGCGGCTAAGGGCTATAATGGGAAAACTAGTTATACTAAAATATAAAATTCCTTACAACATACTAAGATTTTTATATTTATCATTGGCTGACTCTGTAATAAGTTATGGACTAAGTAGCTACGGTAGGACATATAAAACATACATAGATAACATATACAAACTACAATTAAGTATTCTAAAAAAGATTGTACCATCAAAGATAAAAATTCAATACAAAGACGACCGCACAGCAATATTTGGATACTGTAATATTATCAATATCTATAATAAAACTAAGTTCCTAATAATGTGTGAAGAAAAAGAAAATATAATTAATGTAAAACGCCGTGCTCGACCGAAATCATTGCGCGCAATATCTTATATACATTTGTAGATTTAACAATGACTACGGTAGGCGATCGATAGAATGTATGCTACCGCTAGAACTCAATGAACTACCGAGCGAAGTCATTGATTCTCTGTGCGTGGACAATCACAAATGTAAAACTGTTTTTTTTTATATATTTTTTAAGTATTTTTATTTTCATAAGCTTAACTTAATTACATTCATGCAACAATCACAAAAACCCTCAGGATTTATCAGTGATTGGGAGTTCGGAACTTATATAATTTTCATTTGTAAATTAAAAATATTAGGTAATCATGCCAGGCAAGTAAGCTGCCCATATCCATAACTATTCCTAACATTAGGTGGTGTTCGTGGTCGGTCCGCACACACAACACGCTCCCGCCTGCCCGCATGTGAGGGCCGCCCGCGATCCACATATACAAGAAAAGGAGTAAAATTGAGTGCCTACTTACTTAATAGGTTGATATTTTTAGTTAACAATATTATTGATAATTCATAACAACAGAGACAAAAACAATAACAAGCTTGCATCAAGCGTTTGGTAGTAGTGGTATCTATGAGCACATACAAGAAAAAACAAATACCTCATAACCTTATAATATATACTCACAGTCACCACTACTAGCAAAATGTTTTTTTGAGATATGACATGAAGTTTTTTTCTTTTAGGTATGTTTGTGTGATATCATCCATATCATTTAGTATATTTGGGAGCAGATACTCACTAGTTCTTCTTCCATACACATTATTAAACTTGGGTAAGATATATTTTTTAGTGCAACTTAATTTTCTTAGGTATTTATAGCGAATCTTAGGATTTTATATGCTAATACAGGTAAACACTTCCTTAAGAATAGCAATCTTTACTTTTTGGTTAATAGGTAGAATGTATCTATGTTGAAATAATCCAATTTCATTATTTTCATACAAAATTTTTGTTTTTTTAGGTACAATAGTTTTCAACAATTTTAGTTGTAATTTATTTATATTAATAAGATAAGTTTTATAGGTTCTTCCATAACTACTTAATCCGTAACTAATTATACTATCAGCAAGAGCAAGGTAAAGTGTTCTTAATATTGAATAAGGTAGTTTATATTTTAGTATAGCTAATCTGCTTGCAAATGAGCGAAGTTTATCACAAATATAGTTAATATGAGGTCCCCAATTGAGCCTATGGTCAATTATAAGACCTATATACATATGTTGGTGTACAAAATCTATGTTTTTACATTGACACCGTATGTTGTTTACATGCAGGCACGTATGCCCGTGAGCGACGATGGTGGGTACATATGAGGTTTTGTTATGCGAAGAGTGAATGTGCATTGCTTTTGTTTTATCCGCGTTAATGACTAGTCCCACATCGTGTGCCCATTTACACAGTAAGTTAAAATTATTCTGCGTCATGTATTCAGCCGTAGATAAGTTCTTATGTGATACAACAATACAGGTGTCGTCAGCAAATTGATAAATAGATCCATCTTTGATAAAATTGATCATATCATTTACATATAACAAATATTCAGTTGGTCCTAAAATTGACCCTTGGGCAGTCAAAGTCAAAGTACTTTATTACTGTAGATATTTACATATACTTAGCAAACGTCATTTTTTGTCTCTTCTCTACATTGGACCACTGTGGGAGAAGAAGGACGTAGAAACTCCCACAGATTGATTTTAGATCTCTTTTAAAAATAGGTTGTGCTTAACTAATACAATTATGTTTTTTATTATTTAATAAGCAGGCAATAATAAATAATTACAAAATTATTAACAGCGAGGTCTGTGTTGAACTAAATTAACCCCATACAGTCCTGTCATTTAAGTAATCTCGAACATTGTAATATCCCTTTTTCGACAAAGTCGCTTTAAAATGCTTTTTAAATTGCTCAAATGGCAATTTCAAAATCTCCAGAGGTATCTTATTATAGTAGAGAATGCACTGACCCTTGAAAGAATTGCTAACCTTCGCGAGTCTAAATCGGGGCGCGCACAGTCTGTGATTATTTCTTAGGTTAACATTGCAGCTATCGCTAAGTTTGGTAAATGTTGTAAGGTTCTTGCGTAAATACATTATATTATCGAAAATAAATTGACTAGCTACAGTTAGAATTTCTTTAAAAAGCTGTCTTAAGGAGTCTGTTCGTTTTTAATTATAAATTGCTCGAATAGCTCTTTTCTGTAAAATAAAAATAGTTTGAATATCCGCTGCTTTCCCCCACAACAAGATACCATAGGACATGACACTATGAAAGTAACTAAAATATATTAGCCTAGATGTAGCCACATCCGTGCTTTGTCTGATGTTCCTAACAGCGTAAGCCGCAGAACTTAATTTACCAGCTAATTTATCTATTTGGGGTCCCCACTGCAATTTGCTATCAATGGTTATTCCAAGAAACTTCGCATCATTTACTAATTCTAACGTGCTGTTGTCTAACACTAAACTGGTATCAACTTGCTTGCAATTGACATTTGGAAGTGAGAATTTGATACACTTGGTTTTACCAGCGTTTAACAATAAATTATTAACTGTGAACCAATTCAAGGTTAAAGACAATACTCCATTAAAATCATCAAAATCTCTTTTTTGTCTTTCAATTTTGAAGACCATCGAAGTATCATCAGCAAACAACACTATGTCAGTAAATTTCTCCACCATGAAAGGCAGATCGTTAATATATACCAGGAATAAGAAAGGGCCTAATATGGAACCTTGTGGAACGCCAATTTTTACTCCCGATCCATCAGATTTAACGCCGTTTACTTCTGCCTTTTGAATTCTATTGCTAAGGTATGATCTTAGTAGATCCAACGCTTTATTTCTAACTCCGTAATGATTTAAAATAATTATAAGCGTATTATGATCAACACAATCAAACGCCTTCGACAGGTCGCAAAAAACTCCGATAGCATCCTGTGCGGCCTCCCATTCAGAATAAATATGAGATATAAGGGTAATACCTGCATCTGTAGTCGATTTACCCCTAGTGAAACCGTATTGTTTGGCGTGGAGTTGTTTTGTACGGTTGAAGTGTGAGAGCATTTGATTGACTATAATCTTTTCAAATATTTGACTTAGTGTTGGAAGAACAGATATTGGTCTGAAATTTGAAGGATCACCCTTATCTCCCGACTTGAACAGAGGTATCAGTTTACTGTGTTTCATGAGATCTGGGAAAGCCCCATCGTCAACACATTTATTGAATATATAAGCTAAGTGTGGGGCTATAACTAGAATTACTGAACCAATTACTTTGACTGATATACCCCACAGGTCTTCCGTATTTTTAAGTTAAGTAATTTAAACGTTTTGACAGTGTCCTGACATGATGAAATTTTAAATATACATTACTGACGCTAGTGTTATTTTTAATAAAGTCTCTGCTTCATATGGAGATGAATTTAGATGGTCTGTTGTGAGTAAGGGTACATTGGTGAAGAATGTTTCAAAAGCTCGAGCAACATCAGCGCTGGATTTAACAACATCATCACCTATCTTTCGGCAGAAATAATTTTCCCTTGGTATAACTTTGCCAGTTTCGCGGTTTATTATTTTCAAAACTGTTTTTGTTTAATTCCACGCCTCAACCGAACGGCGTGGAATCATGAGGGGCTGGGTTTTTGCCAGCACGGGAGAGAATCGTGAGTGGTACTTTAGCTTGCCGTCGTAGACCGGAATTCGAAAGTTCGATTCGAGGCAGGAATACGGGATAGGAGCACAAGTGTGGTAGGAGAGGAACCGAATCTCACTCGTTTCGCTGCCCGACGCTGTCGCCGGCGTGTTGCTTGCCGACACGAGGAGTCGCCGTCCGAATACGACGAGTTGGGGACCGTACAACTTCAACCTTCACAACACGAATCACTGACTCGAATCTACTTATTTTCCGACGATTATTATGATTAACTCTCCGACCAGGCCCGACACCTGTGTTAGACAATTGTTACACTGAAATACATTCAAGGCCCGACGCGATGAGCAGACATGTTTTTTCTCACGACAAGAAAGTAACCTCTAATTTTTCATCTCTTTGGTACGAGTGACAGCTGCGGTTCCGTTTCCGCTAGTGATGTCCCGATTACTCGCGATCGATCCGCGCAACGAAAACCGGTGCGTTCCGAAGCATAAATATTAAACAGTCACACGCCCGGACAGGCCCGAACCTGTCCCTAATCAATAGGAAGGCGAGAAAGTGTTGCGACCGCTCTCTTGAGGACCGAGTCCCCCACCTTGACTTCTGCTGATCGAGGCGTGCCATCCCGACCCGTGTACAAATTGACGATCCGTCCTCGTCTCCATCTCAATGATGGCAGGTTCGCATCCTTAATCAGCACCAAATCACCGACTTGAGGGGGGCTCGTCCGGTCAGTCCACTTAAGGCGCTGCTGCAAGATGTGCAAGTACTCAAGGGACCACCGTTTCCAAAAATCTTGAGCCATCTGCTGCAACGTCTACCACCTAGTTAACCGACTTAACTTAACATCACCGAATGGGTATTCTGGCAGGGCGTTAAGGGGCTGACCTATCAGGAAGTGACCCGGCATCAACGCTTCCAAATCATTTGGATCCGAACTGAGCGGGCACAACGGACGCGAGTTCAGTGTCATTTCAATTTTATAGAACAGCGTCGCAAGCTCTTCAAAGCGTAGAGAGGTCTCACCGATGATCCTCGTCAGGTGCGACTTAGCCGATTTAACCGCAGCCTCAAAAATTCCTCCCTAATGAGGACATCCCGGCGGACTGAAAACCCATTCAATCCCTCGTCGGGAGCAAGCCGTACCGATGGCGTCCTGGTTACCGTTCAGGAATTGAGTGACCTCCTGCAGATATCGCCTGGCTCCGACAAAATTTGTGCCGTTGTCCGAACGGATTAATGTCGGGAGGCCCCTTCGTGAGACGAACCGATCTAGACATGCGATAAATGCCTCTGTAGTGAGGTCACTGACCACCTCCAAGTGGACTGCCTTCGTGGCCAAGCACACGAAGACGCACAGGTATGCCTTCACTAATCTGGCGTTCCGTAGCTGTGAAGACTTGACCATGGATGGTCCCGCGAAATCCGTTCCGACACCCGCAAAGGACCGGATTTCGTTAACCCTATCCGAGGGCAAATCGCCCATCTGGGGCTGCATCGTAGCCGCCTTGACCCGATAACAAGGCAGGCACCGAAATACGACGCTGCGCACTAAGCGTCTTCCCGATAGAATCCAGAACTCGCGCTGGAGAAACGCCATCAAGGCGTGGCATCCGATATGCCCACCTGTATCAACAGTTCGACCAACTTCCCTTTCCTAGGAAGTAACAACGGGTGGCGAGCCGCATAAGGCAGGTTGGCATTCCGCAGCCGACCTCCTACCCTCAGCAATCCTTGAGGGTCAATAAACGGGTTGAGCCGAGCCACAGCTCCCTTCAGTTGGACGCGTCCGCGTCTCAGAATGTCCAGTTCAGGCTTAAGGTGCACCGTCTGCACGTTCCGTACCAATGCGAACAACGCATGGTTCCGTTCCCGTGGTGTCAGGACCTGTGTCCGCACTCGTTGCGCCTCAGAATTCCGACAATTCCGCGCAAATCGGCAGATCCAGGCGGTCACATTGACCAGCTTGTCGAGCGAGCTGTACCGTTCCAGCAGGCTGAACTCCTCTTCCGGCTCTGGTTGCGTCGTACAGACACCGACTGTCAAGGCGCCGTTCACCGAGGTAACGCGTGGACTCATTGGCCAATCCGATTCGGCTTGAGTCAACCATTTTGGACCCCACCACAAGGGATGTCCAACCAACTCCGGAGCGTGACACCCACGAGACGCACAGTCTGCTGGGTTCATCTCCCCTGGAACATGTCTCCAGATTAAGGGAACCTCCGAATTAAAAATCTGCGAAACCTGATTCGCCACAAAAATCTCCAGCTTGTGAACTGAAGCCTTCAGCCAGCATAACACGATCTGGCTGTCCGTCCAAGCGTAGACCGTATCTTCTAACGCTATTGACCCACGAAGAACCGTCATCGTGTGGTTGAGCAGACGAGTCAGGAGAGCCGCTCCCGAAAGCTCTAACTTGTGAATGGTCAGGCGAGTGCGCAACGGCGCAACCTTGCTCTTGGCCATGACCAACCGCACATCAAACTCCCCCGAGGAGTCGACCGTACGCAGATATACCGCAGCTCCGTAGCCCTTCTCCGAGGCATCGCAAAACCCATGCAGGGTGGCGGTGTATCGTTTGGTGGGGACCAACCTCCGTGGCAGTGAAATCCGATTGATGCCAGGGAGGGTCGAAAAGAACGAGTCCCACTCTGAGCTCAATGACCCGCCGATCGGGTCGTCCCATTTCAGCTCAGCAGACCACAATTGCTGCATAAAACACTTGAGCTGAAATGTTACCGGGGTGATCCACCCGTTTGGATCAAATGTCCTAGCCACCGTTGAAAGGACGTTCCGTTTCGTCCAGACCTTCGGGGAGTCCAACTCGACCCGATACGAAAACATGTCTGACACCGGCTGGTACTGGACGCCTAATACCGACAACATATTTGGATTTTCCAAATTTGCAAAAATGTGGGGATCCTGCTGGTAGTCATCCGGAAGACCAGTCAGTAACTCTGGAGAGTTCAACATCCATTTCCGGAGCTCGTAACCTCCACCCCGTAAGAGCTCAACTAGCTCGTCCCGTCGAGCGAGCGCCTCCTCTACGGAATCTGCACCGGTACAGATATCGTCCACGTAGAGATCCTGCTCCAGGATCGCTGCTCCTCTAGGGAAGTTTAACCGTTCTCGATCCGCTGACTCCCGCAGAGTGTGAATCGCCAAATAAGGACTAGACCGTAGCCCGTACGTGTTGGTGTTCAGCTCGTACACCCTGATGGGCTGATCTGGGCTCTCTCGCCACAGTATCAGCTGATACCGTCTATCGTCAGGGTGAATGACCGTCTGTCTAAATATCATCCGGATGTCAGCTACAAACACAACATTGTGTCGACGGAACCGTGTGATAACATCCGCGATGTCATGATTCTACTTCGGCCCTGAATGCAAACACTGGTTCAGGTTCATGCCGTTAGATGTTGATGCCGATCCAGCGAACACTACCCGTATTTTGCCCTCCGGGGTCCTCAAGACCGCGTGATGGGGCAGGAAGCAGTGGTCTTCACGCTTCCAGTCGATACCCGAAACTGACATGTGGCCGAGCGACTCGTATTCCCGCATGAAGTCGACGTACTTCTGCCGGAAAATCCCGTCACGCTTCATGCGTCGTTCCATCGACAGAAGCCGCATCTCGGCTGCATGGTGTGAACTGCCCAGCGGTGGGCGATCACTCCGGAATGGAAGACGTGTGAGAAATCGACCTGACCGAAGGCGACCAGTATTGTTCCGATGAAACTGTTCACACTCTTCTTCAACCGGGTCCAACCGGCGGACCGTAGGTGGTTCCTCCACCTCCCAAAACTTCTGTATCACCTCCGAGAGTACAGAACCGAATAAGGGACTACGAGTCGCTAGGCGTGGGGCAGCCGGCATGACCGGACCCATTACCGCATGGCCCAGTCTGGTGTTGACCGAAACCAGACCAGTCGCCTGCAACACGTGGACACCTGGCACTAACAGGTATCCCAAGGCATCGACACCCAATAAAATGTCTACTGGGCCCGGAATATCGAACTCCGGGTCAGCCAGTGACAACCCAGCGACCAACTGTCGCACCGAGGGCGACAACCGTACGTGAGGGTGTGAGCCCATCACATTAGGCATGACTAATGCCGTGACCGTCAGATTAACCGATGAATCCACCCGTGACGAGAGAGTAATCCGACATACTCCCTTAACGGATTTGGATTTCAATAAACGTCAAGTCGACTAGGGTTATTATTGGTACTGCATATCGTCCTGAATGGGTTAAGGTGGATGACTTTCTCGACGCCCTAACAGATTCAATTACAGCCTTCTCTAATTACGATAGAATAGTAGTTTTAGGTGATTTTAATATAGATATTTTGAATACTGCTGATAGTGCAACGCTACGTCTGAATGATTTTCTGAAAAGCATGGATATTACAAATGTTGTCACCGAACCAACGCATTTCACATCTCATAGTGCCACACTGCTTGACTTGGTCTGCACAAATGCGTCTGTATCGAACGTTTCTTTACTTAATGTTCCTCAACAGGGTCATGTAATGGTTATGGTTACATTAAAAATCAAAAAGGAAAAAATTCGGACGCGGTATAAAGTGGTCAGGCCGATCAGTAAAATAAATTTAGTAGATTTTAATTCTGATGTTGATCACGTCGACTGGGAGATGGATGTATTAACATGTGCATCAGTTGATGAAACGGTTGAACGTTTTGGAAGGCACCTCCTAGTGCTATACGATAAACATGCTCCTTTAACTAGGACTAGAATTGGGAGCAAACCCACACCTTGGCTTACTAGCAACATACTTTTGATGATGCGGCTGCGTGATCAAGCGCATGCCTGTTATCGCAAATCAAGATCGGAGCAGGATAGGGAGTATTATAAGTCACTGAAGCATCTTGTTAACGCCGCTATTTTTGGTGAGAAGAAGGCATATTTTGAGCAGCATATCAACAAGTATGCTAATAACTCAAAGAAACTGTGGAAAAATCTTAAAGGAACTATTTTACCAAACTTTAAAAATAATTGTGATTTGCCCGAACATTTTAATGATCCAGATGAAATCAGCGCCAATTTTTTGAATGGTCCTGGCGCTGATACGGTCACCCTATCACGTCTAACCCATTTTGAATTTAACAGATACTGTCAGGCTGTGTTCTCGTTGGACCAGGTGGATGAGAATTGTGTAGCTAAAACGATCCTTTCTATAAGTTCGAATGCGAAAGGTGCAGATGGTATTACTGAGGATATGATCTTACTGACTTTACGAGGTCTATTGCCTCTTCTACTTTTCCAGCTCAATGGAAGTCAGCGAATATCCGCCCCATCCCTAAAATTGACAACCCAGTAAACGTTAGCGACCTTCGGGCAATAAGCATCCTACCTTACCTATCAAAAATTTTAGAAAGAGTAATTTATAACCAGGTCTATAAGTACTGTGAGAGTAATGATATCCTGCCCGAGCGACAATCTGGGTTTAGAAAGGGGCGTAGTACTGCATCAGCACTGTTGGACGTAGTGGATAATGTCTTGTCCTCTCAGGATCAGGGTAGGGGCACCATACTTGCTCTCTTGGACTTTTCTAGGGCTTTCGATGCTCTTAACATTCCCCTTCTGTTGTCTAAGCTAGCTTTCTATGGCTTTGACGCTTCCACCATTGACTGGTTTAATAGCTACCTTGGCAATCGGAGTCAACGGGTTGTGCTGGACAAGGCAGACGGATCTCAGATGCAGTCGCGGCTAGCCACCCTGGATAGAGGTGTCCCACAAGGATCCATACTTGGGCCGCTTCTTTTTATAATATACAGTGCGGATATCACTAGTTGCATTGTTAACAGTAATTATCACTTATATGCTGATGATCTACAAATTTATATCTCGGTAGAAAGCGATCCCCGAATAGGAGTGGAAGCTTTAAATGAGGATCTGGGCCGTATATCGCAATGGTCGTCCAATAACACTTTAGTGCTCAACCCAAACAAGTCGAAGTGTATGATACTGGGCTCAAAAAATCAAATACAGGCAATAGCAGCGCATGAACCACAAGTCCTGGTGAATGGAATTGCCATTACACGGGTCCGCGAGGCTCGCAACCTAGGTCTTCTCATCGATGACAAACTACGATTTGAAGGGCATGTCCTCGAGATAGTAGGGAACTGTTTCTATAGGCTTAAAGTTCTCTATAGAATCCGGGATCTTCTCAGCGTTGAACTGCGAAAACAGTTGAGTGAGGCTTTAGTACTATCTAAGTTAAACTACTGCATTACGGTATATGGATCGTGTCTGTTTGGAAAAACCCAAAAACTCATACAAAGAGTACAAAATGCCTGTGCCCGGTTCTGCTTCGTGATTCCTCCTCGAACACATGTCACTCCATTTCTTAACGAGGCAAACCTTTTAAAAATGAAAGCTAGACAAGACCTGCATTTTTCTACGCTACTATTTGAGGTTATACGGACTAGGAGACCCTCATATCTATACGATAAACTTACCTGGCGTCTGTCCCAGCGTGTTGCACCTTTCCTCTCAATGCCACGTCACAAAGGTGCAGCTTTCCGTGGTAGTTTCAAATACCGTGCTACCAAATGCTGGAACAACATCCCACCTCCACTGTTGTCTCTGGTTAGTAAGGCTGGTTTTAGAGGTGCCTACCGGAAATACCTAACAATGCAGCAAAAGGCCGAGGAAACAGCACGCTCCTAACATACAGTACTGATTTTTATTGTGTTTTTGTATTTTTGTTTTTTTAATTTATTTATTCTGCTACCCACCTTTATTTTCACATCACTTACTTCCCAATTTAAAATATTTTGTGTAGTAATGACTATTTAATTTGTATTACTAATTCTCAATTTTTAAATTTCCCAATTAAAATATCCAAATAATCATAATACTGACATCCCATCTAATTAATTTTTTTTTAAATCACTCTTTATGCAATTTCAATTTCAATGTAATTATTTGTTATATTTTATTATGTTTCCATTTTGGTCATAAATGGAATTTTATATTAATAATTAATACTAATGTATATTTTAATGTGTACTCGTGCATACTGTTGTCTCGTCCGTATTTGGCCCTGGCAGAATACCAGCGTCACAGATTCGTCTGTGACATTGCTGAGTCAGGGCCATTTCATTGTCGCGGTACATTCACAATACCACATAGTGAAAATGATTATTTATTTGTAAATTGTTTTGTGTTATGTTCTTCCAGGTTTTATTCTATTTTGTATTTCTTTTTATTATGTGTCTGTGTGTGTACCTTTTCAGTGAATAAATGAATTTATCTATCTATCTATCTATCTAACGGAACCGACTTCCGTGTTCCCAATTCCCCGAATGGAATGTGGATACTCCCTTACCGAAATGCCCAACCGTCTTACAAGGTTGCACGAGACTAAGCACCCCTGGGCCCCCGAGTCCAATAGTGCTCGTGCCACACAAGATTGAAGAAGATGCCCGGTGGCCACCGTGGATGGAGGGGGGAGAGCGGATCCAACCTGGGGCGCTCTAGGAATGGGGGCGACATCCGACTGTTCGCCTCCCTGTTCGCCTCCCAGAGCGACGGACAGCGTGGCGCAGAAGGTGGTGGGCTCCCAGCCTTCGCGCCACTCATAGGTGCCATCTGACACCCGCCCGTAACACGCGGTGAGCCAGCGGCCCGAAGTCCTCGCTGACCCTGGACAGCGGCGACCGAACCCCGGCTATCCCGCCTGTTACCCCCCGCGCTGCCCCCTTCCCCTCGGGGGGGGTCCCGTCCGCGGGTACCCCAGTCACCCCGTTGGTGACTCCCGTTGCCCGGAGGGGGACTGGGTCCGGCCCTGGTTGGGCCCTGTGACCGACCAACCTGAGTCCGGCCCTGGTGACCGTCCGAAGGGCCTGACCGGTTCAGGCACAACACGATGTAGTGCTTGCCACCACAGCACTCATAGGGGAACGCGCGTGAGCACTCGCTCAGCGGGTGTGGCCCCAAACAACCGAAACACAATCGGTGGCGGAAGACTACCTTCCTGCGGGCAGCTACCCCGAGCGCCTTAAAGTTGGCGCAACTGGTCACTTCATGATCGGCACTGTCGCAGTGCACACAGCCGTCACCCGACGGCGCGGCATTCAAAACGCCAAATTTTTTTGACCGCCCACCCCCCCGTGGGGGCGGGGGGCGCGGCCCCTCCCGCATCCGCGCGGGTTGGCGCTGCACACTGGCCTCCGTATTTAATGTGTCGCATCGCCTGCATTCACCCTCCAAAAAATCCGTTAATTGGACGAGCGTGGGCAGTTCCGAGCTACTGCCCCCATGCAGCTGTTCAAACCGACTTTGAACAGCTGCAGGCAACCGTGACAAAACCATATACAATACGATATATGACCATTGGTCTACCGGCAGCCAAGGTTCTGAAGGGCCTTAGTGGCCACCAGCACAGGGTTGAGCACCTGTACCCGGATGTCAACATCCCGGGTTACTCTTGGGATGCTAAACAGCTTCCCCAGCTGCGCATCAACCAACCGCCGTTTGTGTTGGTAGCGGTCAAACAATATGGACCGGGCAATCTCATAATTGCCCGCCGTGACCGTTAGGTGACCGACCAACTCCTTCGGTTCACCCCGCAGTGCCATCAATAGTTGGGCCAACTTGTAGGCGTTGTCCAGGTCGTCTCGACCGTGGACTAGACTGTCGAATAAATTGATGAATTCCGGCCACTCATCAATTGCCCCACCGAAGGCCGGAATCTCCAGGTGTGGCAGCCGTCCAACAACACCCTTAGGGGGCGGGTCTCCGCTACCCTCCCCGCGGTCATTCCGTCGCGACCGCTTATTTTTTTCCGCGCGACGCTCTATGTCGCCCAAGCACTCCATCGCTTGGTCAGCATCCGCGCAGAGCTGCTTCACTGCAGCCACCGAGGCCTCATCCGTAAGCCCGAGGGCTTCAGCCTCCGCAGCCAGCCGACACACCTTCCCGACGCGCGTCATTGCGTCCTCCACACGCTTGAGCAGGACATCGTCCATGTCAGGTCGCTCCACATACTTGTGAGTATGGGCGAGCCATCTCATCTCCTCACGGACACCATACCGCAGTACCGTCAAGGGCGAAGGTGCCATGGTTACCGATTCAATTGTTTCTGGTCCTATGCTTCACTACCGAACTAAGCACAGCCAGAGACCAGCACTTGCCCGTCAGCGCTGGGCACAGAAATTAAAACTAAGTTGTCAAAACCAAGGCAACCACTAAAACAATTAAATCCTAAACAATATTTAATATGGTCGCCCTGTGGACATACACCTTATAAATATACACTCTAAATCAATTAGAGAATGCCACCATAAAGCACAATAAATAACACCCAAAATTTGTTATATAAACAATAAAAAATAAAATTTATTAAAAAATAATAAGTGGTGGGCTCCGAGACTATAAACCTAAACAATATAGCACCCTAATCACACTGGATTCCGAAATCCAAGCTATTTTTAATATAATGTAGGTAGCCGGGAACCTTCTAGAAGTGGTCCCTCCGATATGACCCACACTTCTACTGAGGTCAGCAAAATCAGCTTAATACCCCTTAAATAGCCTGACCCTGCTCTGTAATCCGAAACAACACTGCAATGCTATGGAACCCGACTGCAATGCTATAGTCCGACCGAATGACTGTTTCTTAGGCACACCGAGTAGTTTCCGACTACAAATTTATAATAATTGTTAACTAAATTGACAATTATACTTTCACTAACCGAAAATTAACTTTAATTGTGGTATACCGACCACAGACTCACTCACAACTGATTGCCGGCCAATCTTAGATATTCTTTTCTCCCAACTACCATTTGGCAAAAAAACAACCCTATGCTATACAACTGACGAATTCTTTCAGAATATGAAAGTAATTCCCTGTCCGTTAAGCTAGATTTTCATACAAATTGTATATTGATTTATCATTGTATCATGACATAATAATATTAATTTAATTTACTTGACATTGATATAATACCTATTTGAATGTTATACTATTGTATAATAAGGTGTAGTATAATTGTAAAAGAATAATATCTTTTACTAACTTGACATTTTTTGTAAAACTCATATTTCCTGTCTGACATATAAATTATTATGATTTATGAATAAATGAGTATTTCAGTATTTCAGTATTTCAGTATTTCTACAACCGTCCGTGAATCGGTGATTTCCTACTAGGAAACCGCGCCTGCTACCAAAATGTTTAATTCCACGCCTCAACCGAACGGCGTGGAATCATGAGGGGCTGGGTTTTTGCCAGCACGGGAGAGAATCGTGAGTGGTACTTTACCTTGCCGTCGTAGACCGGAATTCGAAAGTTCGATTCGAGGCAGGAATACGGCATAGGAGCACAAGTGTGGTAGGAGAGGAACCGAATCTCACTCGTTTCGCTGCCCGACGCTGTCGCCGGCGTGTTGCTTGCCGACACGAGGAGTCGCCGTCCGAATACGACGAGTTGGGGACCGTACAACTTCAACCTTCACAACACGAATCACTGACGCGAATCTACTTATTTCCCGACGATTATTATGATTAACACTCCGACCAGGCCCGACACCTGTGTTAGACAATTGTTACACTGAAATACATTCAAGGCCCGACGCCATGAGCAGACATGTTTTTTCTCACGACAAGAAAGTAACCTCTAATTTTTCATCTCGTTGGTACGAGTGACAGCTGCGGTTCCGTTTCCGCTAGTGATGTCCCGATTACTCGCGATCGATCCGCGCAACGTAAACCGATGCGTTCCGAAGCATAAATAGTAAACAGTTTTCATTCTATTATTTGAATTTTGAATTTTTCTATTAATGTGTAAAGTTTTTGCAGTTCTACAAACCAACTTAAAAGTTTTGGAATATTTGTTAACATAGTCATGAAATTTTCGATCAAAGTTATAGGTTTTTTGTTCATAAAGGTCATATAAGATAACTCTACTTTTACGAATTCCAAACGTTGCCCAGTCATTAAATTTAGATTTATCGTTGTAGTCACTGACTTTCTTTAATTTAAAAACTTTATTGAATTCTGTCTGAATAATGTTGAAGAAGTCTGAGTAGATTTTGTTTGGGTTCTGTTCATCAAAATCCGGTACTGGCAAATTTATATCTAACTTTTTCATATACGTCTCTAGTCTATGGGATGTAATAGGCCTATAAAATTATGGATCAGTCCTATTTTTACTGGCAATTGGAATTGTTTCTGTTTGACCACTGTGATCGGAGGGTAAGCAGTTAATCCATTTTTACTTGTGAATGCACAGTCACAAAAAACGTTATCTAAGCAAGTTTGGCTGGTAACTGTAGTTCTAGTCGGCTCTAGAAATATATGACATAAATTAAATTATTTGAACAGAGTTATTAATCGTTGTTTCAATGTTGTATCTAAAAGCAAATCTACATTAAAATCGTCACAAATAATTAACTTTTTTCTGCTATTACAAAGTTTAATGAGGGCATCCTCCATAATTTTCTCGAACATTTCAAAATCACCATGGCCGTTTTCATCTCTCGGAGGTCTGTAGACACATACAATAATATGGCTATCCAACTCAACACAGGATACCTCTATTTGTCTTTCTACAGTAAGTGCAAGAATATCTTTCCGTTGTTTCACCTTAATATTATTTTTTACTAAGATTAAAGAACCACCTCTATCAGCAGTCTTTCTATTGTAACAACTGACAATTTTGTAATTATTTATGTTAAAAGACATCATATTTTCCTTTAACCAGTGTTCTGTAATACAAATAACATCGGTGTCTGAATGATTAAGAAATAATTCTAATACAAGTTCTTTGCCAGGAAGCCCCTGCATGTTTTGATGGGAAATATTTAAGTGGGGCTTACCCTTTGTCCTAGTATTTTTCATTTGGTTGCCAGAAAACCCCTGCTTATTTTGTTAAATTTTTATGTTTTGAGGGGTCCTCTTTTGTCGAACTATCTAGTTTAAAACACTACTATTAGTACTAATACTAACTAAAACTGAAGGCGACTGCGTTATAGTATTTACAACTGTGTCGCATATATTATACGCTAACAATGTAGCTACTCGTTTTTTTGTTTTATGAGACAGGTACATAGTATCCTGAGTCAAAGTAAAGTTATGAATAAAATTATTCATGTCGAAATATAAAATAGCATCACTATGATGACACGTTATATTGTATAGATGCATGTTCATTCTATGTACACTTTTATTTTGTTTCCCCGATAAATTAGAACAATAAGGAAAGTTACAGAGAATAAACTTGCACTTCGTCTTATTATATAAATTGAGCAGTAAATCTATACCGGTATCTAATGCACTCCGACTAATGTTTGAGTGGTTTCCTACCATAATAACAATGGTAGTGTTCGATTCAGAATCGATACTCGATCTATGGTTCCGGAACGGCCATTTTTGAATTTGAAGTTGCGGCCAACCTGGCAGTTTTTGACTGACAGACGAAAAGCCCTCGCGATGGAACGCGTATTGGTATAGGGCATTGAATTAAATCGTAAGCCATCTGGAATCGTATTCGGGCTCCCCTCAGGATTGTCTTATAGCTGAGTGTATTGTGGTTCTCCGAACCAGATAAAGTTCGTATTTACGTAACACTGTGCGCGTCGAAGCTGGCCTGCCAGCCATACCTGGTTGGCTGAAGAACCTGTCTACCAAGAAGAACCTAGGGTGCACCCAGGCCTTGCAGAGAGACAGGAGTTTGACGGGAACGAAGCACAGACCAGGTCAGATAGAATCTATTTACTTTAGCTCGGTGAATCGCCGACGTTTTTGCTTCTTGGCATCTGATCGCTACGCTACCTCGTAGCTATGGGCCCCTGCGAGGTCATCGGGTGCCGAGAGGCCTGAACATTTTGGTAGCAAGAGCGTGGTTTCCTGAGATTTGCAGCCGTCAAGGGCTCCAGGAACCCACGATTTGGGACTATCAATCTGTAGGTATAGGCGGTTATTAGCTAACTTGGTATCGTTCCTGTATCCACATAGATTGGTAGTGTTGTAAGCTATAAGTCTATTGCTGGTAGTAGACAGACAGATATAACAGTTTTCCCTAAATGACCAGTTGTACTGAGATGTGACTCAGAATAGTAATTACATTACAGGTACATTGTAGGTGAATTGAAATTTGCATTGAAGTCATATCATGTTTGCAGTTTGAAGTTTGCATAGTCAATCTATTAGTGGTCTAGTAATGCTAATGAATGTTTGGACATTGTTTTCAGTTTATAGCAATTTATAACTTGAACTAATATTGACTATCTGTGTGTGTTATATGATATAGGGAAACTAAATTGTTGTTTACAGAATTTGTGTAGATATAAAACTCGGTTTCTATTGTTTGGGGAAATCAGCATTGTTTAAGTTATAGATTAGGGTTCCCTCGTTTGTGTTGTAGACTGGAGGGTCCAATATAATTGAGTTACTGCAAATTGTGAGTAAGTATCGTTCCGATCATGTCGTTGTCTGAAATACAGAAGGGTGTTTCTAAGGAGCTCAGATGGTTTTCCTCCGCACACGGTCTGATAGACCGTTTAGATAGGCATGATGTGGTGTTGGAGCGGTCTATGGACGTTAAGGAACGCTACAACAGGGTGCTCGAATTGTCCGCGCAGGCGGAAGCAGTTGATGGTTGCGCACCTGACAGGCTGTCACGGTTGCTAGGGGATGTCGACCAGTGTATGGAGATGGCGGCTGCTATCACGCAGAGGGCTGCGGACATACGTAGGCAGCGCGAGTCCAGCCATGGTGGTGACATTGGGGCGCCTCTGCCGCATCAGGGATCGGGGACCAGGTTACCCGTTATAACTATGCCTACTTTTGACGGAGTGTCCGGTGAATGGATGAGCTTCATCAATCTGTTCGACAGTTTGGTGCACATGCGATCGGACATTACCAAGTCTGTCAAAATGGCTCAGCTGGTGGCAGCATTGAGGGGTGAGCCCAGGGAGCTGGTCGCTCATTTGACAGTTACGGAGGGTAACTATGAAACGGCCAGGCAATTGCTGGTCAGACGTTACCACAACAAACGGAGGTTGGCCGATGCCCAACTGAACCGTTTGTTTAGTATCCCGGTTGTGAACAAGGTCGGGGCCATACAGACGGAGGTTTTGAACCCGTTGTTGTCCGTCACCAAGGCCCTAGAGATTCTTGGACTTCCGGTTGGTGAATGGTCGTACCTATTGCTGTACATTGTACTTTCCCGCCTACCCGCTGACGTGCAGACTCGTTTCGAACAGTCTCACGGGAGGTCGGCCGAGGACCTGCCCGCCTTCTCCGACTTGGTCGGATTTTTGGAAGAGGAGGCTCGACGGGCAGAGAATTTGGGGTTGACGGCCACCCATCCTTCGGAGCCACAGAGAGCTGCCGGGAGCGCTGTGAGTAGGGGCCCTCCGACGAGGAAGGACCGCACCAACCGGCAGTCGTATGGGACTGTGAGTGCATTGACACCACATAGTGAGACCTGCCCATGTTGTAGGCAGATTGGCCATGCTGTGGCCGATTGCAATAAGTTCGGGGAACTTAGGGTTGAGGGACGGCGCCGGATGGCCAAGCAGCGGAGCTGGTGTTTCCTGTGCCTCGGGCCACACATGGCTAGGGACTGCACGCGCACTAAATTGTGCGGATATTGTGGTGGGGCCCACAACAATCTGTTGTGCATGAACCGGTCCGGCCAACAGCCACCACAGGGCCGTACCCAGGGTGACACGGCATGGGGCCCTGAGAATTTGTTTGCGACTTGGAGCGCAACTCAGGAGCCAACGTCCCCACGTCCACAGGGCCGTACCCAGGGTGATACGGAATGGGGCCCTGAGAATTTGTTTGCGACTTGGAGCGCAACTCAGGGGCCAGCGTCCCCACGTGCACAGGGTAGTACTAGGGTGCGGGGCCGCACTCAGGGTCATCACATGGGGGGCCCTGAGTTTTCGGTTGCGACTCAGCATCCGACTCAGCGGGCAATGGGGCCACAAGCGCGCAGCCACCCAAGGGTGCAGGGCCGCACTCAGGGTCATCACATGGGGGGCCCTGAGTTTTCGGTTGCGACTCAGCATCCGACTCAGCGGGCAATGGGGCCACAAGCACGCAGCCACCCAGGGGTGCAGGGCCGCACTCAGGGTCATCACATGGGGGGCCCTGAGTTTTCGGTTGCGACTCAGCATCCGACTCAGCGGGACATTGGGTATGTTGAGCAGGCCGTAACGGGCGGGTGGCATGGGACAACTTCGAGCTATGCGGGTGCGGTTCGGACGCCGCCTCAGTTGTCGCCCCGCTCGTCGCCTCGTCCTCGTCGGTCGCATGTGATGTCCCCCCCGCTCATGGAGCGGCCGCGGTTGAATTCACGCCCACAACCCTTCGGGGGGCGTCGTAGGGTGGCAATGGAACCGGCGCGTGGGCCATTTGTACAATGGGACCCGCTGGCGTATAGCTGCCTACCTGATCGGTTACAGGCACAGTGGGGCCCCGGGGGCCCTCGCTAGGAATTTGCGGCCCAACAATTTGTTGACCCCCAACCGGAGACGGTGGTGTTACCGATCGCCTCTGTGCTTGTTTGGGATTTGGCGGGCAACCCAACATACGTTCGCGCCCTATTAGATTCTGGAGCTCAGGGCTGCATTGTATCGAACGATTTAGCGAAATGGTTGGGCCTCAATATAAATAATGTATCGCTGCCGAGGAAATTGGTCCCTGCTGGGGATTACAGGGCAACCCTTCACGGGTTTTGTGATGCCTCTGAACGAGGGTTTGCGGCAGCGGTTTATTTGCGAACCGTCACCTCCACCGGGGAGGTCGACGTGCGTTTGGTTTTGGCAAAAAGCAAGGTAGCGCCTATTCGGACAAGGATGACGACTCCAAAACTGGAACTGTCCGGGGCTGCTCTTTTGACCAAACTTTTGAATCACACTCTAACAGTGTTGCGTGGGTCAGTGGTTTTGGAGGATACGGTGTACGCGTGGACGGACAGCCAGATTGTTTTGTGCTGGCTGAAGGCTTCGGTCCATACCTTAGAGGTTTTTGTTGCGAACCGTGTCTCCCAGATTGTGTCGTCTGAGGTCCCACTGACCTGGAGACATGTACCAGGAGAATTGAACCCGTCTGATTGTGCATCCAGGGGATGTCGGGCTCCTGAACTCGAGCTCGTGGCTGATCTCTCGACAGAGGCTTTCATTGCTTGTTTGGATAGGTTTGTTTCTCGAAGGGGACTTCCAACTTTGATCCGCTCTGATAACGGCACTAACTACATCGGTGCGGAACGATGCTTACGAGAGATAGTCAACTTTTTGAATGTAAATAAAGTGGATATTGGAACGGCCCTCTCCCGTCGGGGTATACAGTGGACCTTCAGCCCACCGAGTTGCCCCCACTGGGGTGGGATTTTTGAGGCCGTAGTTAAGTCAGCGAAGACGCACTTAGGGCGTATAGTAGGTCAGACCGCGCTGACTTTTGAGGAGCTCGCGACATTATTTTGTAAGATCGAGGCCGTTCTCAATTCGCGACCGTTGTGTCCGCTCAGCTCGGATCCAAATGACCTGGAGGCTCTGACCCCAGGCCATTTCTTGATAGGACAGCCACTTAACGCGTTGCCCGAGCACCCCTTCGAGGGAGTGAAATTGTATCGGTTGTCAGGGTATCAGATGTTGCAGCAGTTTACTCAGAATTTCTGGAAGCGTTGGTCGCTCGAGTATCTGCATATCTTACAACAGCGCCTTAAGTGGACTGACAAAACCAGCCCCTCTAGTGTTGGTGACCTCGTTCTGGTTAAGGATGCTAACCTACCGCCACTGCGTTGGCGCAGGGGGCGCATTGTTAACTTGTTCCCTGGCAGGGACGGGACCCCCCGGTCTGCAGAGGTTCTAGTGGGAGGCTCGGTACTAAAACGAGCGGTAGCAACGTTGTCTCGGCTGCCCGTAGATTAAGGGACAGGTGGGTGCCTGTCCGGGCGGGTGATTGTTCGATTCAGAATCGATACTCGATCTATGGTTCCGGAACGGCCATTTTTGAATTTGAAGTTGCGGCCAACCTGGCAGTTTTTGACTGACAGACGAAAAGCCCTCGCGATGGAACGCATATTGGTATAGGGCATTGAATTAAATCGTAAGCCATCTGGAATTGTATTCGGGCTCCCCTCAGGATTGTCTTATAGCTGAGTGTATTGTGGTTCTCCGAACCAGATAAAGTTCGTATTTACGTAACACTGTGCGCGTCGAAGCTGGCCTGCCAGCCATACCTGGTTGGCTGAAGAACCTGTCTACCAAGAAGAGCCTAGGGTGCACCCAGGCCTTGCAGAGAGACAGGAGTTTGACGGGAACGAAGCACAGACCAGGTCAGATAGAATCTATTTACTTTAGCTCGGTGAATCGCCGACGTTCTTGCTTCTTGGCATCTGATCGCTACGCTACCTCGTAGCTATGGGCCCCTGCGAGGTCATCGGGTGCCGAGAGGCCTGAACAGGTAGTATGTTCATCAAAATTCCCTACAGCTATCTTTTTTATAATATCCTCAAAGGAACTATTAGGACAACAATTATTTATCTATTGTTGCTTAAGGCCATAATGCAAAAACATACCAAAACCTACACCTATCTTATCTGAATAAACTACAGTTCTTTTGTTTGCTATTGTTCTTCTCTGAGCACGATTTGAGGTGAGTGGCGCGACACTCGTGTTGGATTGCGGTGTGATGCACGTGCCAGCGGGCGGCACGGCATTCGCGGTAGCAAGCGGTGCAACGCGTGTAACGGCGAGCGGCGCGGCCCTCGCGGCAGCGTGCAGCATGACACACGACTCAGCAGGCAGCACGACACGCGCGTCACTTAGCGGCGCGGCGCTCGCGCTGATGAGCTGTTCGCCCGCCGCTTCGTCGCAAGCGGACGTGCGCAACACGCGCCCGTGCGCGTCGCGATAGTACCGTCGCGAGTGTTTGCACGGAGGGGAATACCTTCTAGGAACGGACGCCGGCTTCGCCTAAGGTCGTACCTGGTTGGTACCCCCTTCGGGCAGCCAACTTGTCCATAGCCCGCCGCTATGGACAAGTTCAAAAGCCCTTCTAAGGGCTACAGTGCCACCGACATTGTAAGTGTTTGTGCTAGTGACAGTGACGATGCCGTGATAGCGAACAGCCCGCCGCTGGGTGAAACTCCGCGCCGGCGCCGCGCGCAGCGATCGGCATCACTAGAAGGCCTGCTCCCTATCTCCACGTCGACGGAGTACGGGTCGCCCGTGGTGCGGCGTCCTGTGTCCCCGAGGGCAGAGCTTGAGCTGGACGAATTATATTTAATTCGGGCCGCTCAAGCCAACCTGTTTTCGGCGGGCCTACTTCGTGCCATGGAGGCATACGTCGCCGCAAGCCGTGCTGCCCTGTCGGGCAAGCCCACGGCTTGTATCGACGCCGAGCTCCTCGACGCGCAATTAGTGGAGCAGGCAAAAACGCGGCCTTTGGTGCTGCCACCAACCCGCGGGACGAGGCGCCCGCGTAGCGAAAGCCCGAGCGACGAGCTGCGTCTCCGAGGAGATGGAAAGCGAGTCCAGCTTGTGGACTCGCCGACACCGCCACCGACGAACCAGCCGCCGCCGAGGAATACGGGCCTGGACATGCCGTCGCTGTCGCCCTGGACGGGCGCGCTTCAGGCACCCGCCCCCGCCCCTGGACTGTCCGCCGCCGCGAGTGACTATGAGAGTGCTTCAACACAAACAGGTACGAGTGTTTTACCTAATAAGTGCTCTCCTACAGTGTCGTTTGCCGCGGCGGCCGCGACCGCATCCACCGTGTCTGGGGCACCGCGCCCCAGCACCGCGTCCCCCCCCCGTTCAGTGAGGCACCCGGTGCCGCCAACCGCGCGTCCGCCCGCCCCGTCGGCGACCACGTCGCGAGTGCCCGCCCGCCCCACGCGCTCCGCCGCAGCGCCCGCGATAGTGCCCGCCCGCCCTACGCGCCCCGCCGCCGCGCCCGCGAACCCGCCCACCGCCGCGACTGCGCCCGCCCGCCCTACGCGCCCCGCCGCTGGGCCTGCGAACCCGCACGCCACCGCACCCGCGATAGGGCCCGCCCGCTCAATGCCGCCCGCCCGCCCAACGCCGCCTGCCATTGCCGCCGCCCAAACCGCAGCCGCCACCGCCGCCCCGTCGGGAGGCGCTGCGCCACAGCAGCCCCGCCAGCCGCGCTATCCGCCCCTTATTGTGGAGGTCCTACCCAACTGGGCCGACCACTTCAGGGCGATAGCCAGCGAGCTCGGCCGGGCTCCCAGCGCGCGCGCCTACCAAAAGGGTGTGCGCTTTACCCCAACGGCCGAAGACGAATACCGGCTTGTGCAACGTTACCTGTGCAGGCTGGAGAAGGACCACGGTGTGAGGTGGTTCTCATACTCGTTGCCGGCCGACAAGACCCAGAAGGTGGCGATCCGCGGGCTGCCTTCTAACACCGCGCCGGAGGAGATAGTCGCGGCGCTTGCAGAACTCGGTGTGGAGGCCGAGTACTGTAAGCAGATCCGGGCGCGCAAAGGAAGACCCGGCTGCATCTTCTTCGCCAGCCTGAAGAAGAATCCAGACCGTGCCCCCGGCGCTGTGTACGAGATCATGGAGCTCTTGTACATGCCGGGGGTGAAGATCGAGGCCTGGCGCTCGAAGCAGGGCCCGGCCCAGTGCCACAGGTGCCAGCAATTCCGCCACTCGTCGCATATGTGCCACCGCCCCCTAGCGTGCGTACGTTGCGGCGGTCCCCACTCGGCGCGGGAATGCCCCCGCCCGAAAGACCAGCCGCCGACGTGCGCCAACTGCGGTGGACCGCACACGGCAAATAATGCGACGTGCCCCGTGTTCCGCCAGGAGGCACGGAACAAGAAGGCCGGCACTGTGGCGCTCACCAACGCGCCCGGGCCCAAGAAGGTGCAGCCTCCCCCTCTGCCTCGTCCCGATCTGCAGGAACCAACGGCGCCCGCCTCGCTTATGGCGCAGGCGAACGACGGAGCCCCCAGGCAGAAGACGAAGCGGGGGGGGAAGAAGAAGAAGAAGGCGACGGCTCCACCTGCCGCCGGCGCCGCGGCGGCTACTCTCGCCGCCAGCGAGACTGCGGCCGCCGCTGGCGCCGCCACTCCGGCTGCGGCGATAGGGCAGCAGGACTTGGGGCACCTCACAGCCCTGCTCGCTCTCCTCAGCGATCCCACTGCCCTGGGCAGACTCACCGCTCTGCTCCGCAATGCATGAGCCGCTCAGGGTCGTCCACTGGAACGCGCAGTCGCTGACAGGGAAGAAGCGGCTGCTCCACGTGTTCCTGAGGGACTACCGCGTCGACGTGATGCTCATCAGCGAGACACACCTAGCCGGAAACGACAAGCTGTCGCTGCCCGGCTACTTCGTCTACCGCAAGGACGAGAAGACCTCCAGCGGCCGGACCTTTCGAGGCTTGGCAGTCATCGTCGGCAGGAAGATCATCCACCAGCTCGTCGACGCCCAGGAGTATTCATCCCTATATGCTTTGGGCGTCGACCTCCAGGTCGCCGGCGAGGTGCTGCGACTCTACGCCGCCTACAAGCCCCCCAGTACACCAATCCGCACCGCCGAGCTATGGGGGCTGCTACAGTCGCCGCACCCGACACTTGTCGCCGGCGACCTCAACGCCAAGCACACCGCCTGGAACTCCACCAGGGTGTGCCCAGCTGGACGCGCCATCCATGCCGACTCCGTGAGCCACAACTACGACGTCATCGGTCCCGACGAGCCCACCCACTTCGACACGCGGGCCGGATGGGACATCATCGACGTCGTGGTCGTCAGAGGTCTCCGGACACCGCCGAGCCAGGAGGTTCTCCCTGACCTCCCTTCGGACCACAGGCCTGTTCTTCTCGTCCTGGCGGATCTGCCCACCCGGGTATCTCCGCCAGCATCGCGTCGCCGCTACCAGTGGGGCGCCTTCACCGCCGCCCTAGACCAACCCTCCACCAGTTGCCCCGTCAACCAGCAGGAAGACGTTGACCGCCTGGCATCGCTGCTAACTACCCAGATCCGAGACGCGCTCGACCTATCATCGCACACCGTAGCTCGCGGGGGGAAGCCCAACCCTCTTCCTGCTGAGCTACGCGCACTCATCTGCGATAAGCGCTCTCTCCGGAAGCAGTGGCAGCAAACCCGCTGCCCCACGATGAAGACCAGGCTCAACGCCATGACGGCAGAGCTGAAGCGCCAACTTGATCTCCACGCTGAAGAATCTTGGGAACGCCACGTCGAGTCCATGGGCGACCACGTCCCCTCCGTGCATCGCCTATGCCGGGCTTTGTCGACCACTCCTGCTCCTGTTCGACCAATTCTGGGCAGCGACGGCCTACCAAGATTCCGAGCCCAAGACCGTGCGGAGATCTTCGCCGAATGCCTCGAGAAGCAATTCAAGCCGAACCCAACGGATGATGTGGAGCACGTCGCAACAGTCGAGAGACACCTGCGAGAGTACTTCGCCACGCCGATAGCTCCCGAAGAGGACCCCATCGTCGTCACGCCCGGCCAGATTGTGCGTGCATTCCGACGTACCAAGCCCAGGAAATCCCCGGGCGCAGACCGAATACCCAACACGGCGCTGTTACATTTGCCGCCACGCACTGTGGCGGCCGTTGCGCGCCTGCTTAACGGTATCTTGCGCACGGGTCACTTTCCAACCCAATGGAAGGAGGGCTTGGTTATCATGTTGCCCAAGCCGGGCAAGGACACCAAGCTGCCTGAGAGCTATCGGCCGATCACCCTACTGAGCACCATCTCAAAGGTGTTTGAGAAGCTCCTGTTAGCGAAGTTACTGCCCCACATCCAGCCGCGCCCGGAACAGTTCGGCTTCAGGCCCGAGCATTCTACGACGCTTCAGCTCACCAGAGTACTGAATGACATGACGGTCTGTTTGAACAAAAAAGAATACACTGTCGCAGTACTTCTGGATATGGAGAAGGCGTTCGACAGAGTATGGCACGAGGAGTTGCTGTACAAGCTGTCGACGTCCCCTGCCCCAAGAAGAACGGTCAAGACAATCGCCTCTTTCCTGAAGAATCGCCGCTTCCGAGTGATGGTGGAAGACGCCGTCTCCGAGGAACATCCCGTCGCAGCCGGCGTCCCCCAGGGCTCTTGCCTGTCTCCCGCCTGCTACGCCCGATACACGGACGACATCCCCGTCGGGCCGGGTGCCCAGCTGGCACTCTTTGCAGACGACGCAGCCTACTATGCGTCGTCGTTCCAGGCTCCGCACGCTGCCATCAAACTGCAGCGCACCCTGGACATCTTGCCCGACTGGCTCGCCAAGTGGCGACTGTCCGTCAATGTTGGGAAAACGCAGGCGCTCATCACAGGCCAGAGTCTCCTTCCGCCATCGCTCCAGCTCCAGGGACACCACATCGAGTGGTCTTCGCAGGTGAAGTACCTGGGAGTGACCATTGATCGCCGGCTCACCATGAAGCAACACGTCGACAACGTCGTCAGCCAGGTCAAGGTGGCACGCGCCAAGCTGCGTCCACTTTTCGACTCCAGCCTCCCTCTGAGGGCGAAGCTCGGGATCTACAAGACCTACGTGAGATCCCGCCTCACCTACGCGGCTCCGGCATGGTACGCCCTGTGCTCGGAGACGAACAAACGGAGACTCCGAGCCCAAGAGAACCTCTCTCTGCGTACCATCGTCGGCGCCCCCCGCTACGTGAGGAACGCGACAATCCAGAGGGACCTAAGATGGGAAACCGTGGACCAGTTTGTCCAGAGGCTGGCGAAGGGCATGTTCGCTCGTGCGGATGCATCACACCTCCCGCACATCGCCGAACTGGCGCCGCACCACGCGCGCCCGCCCGACCGCCGCCGCCTGCCACGCGACCTGGTTGCCTAGCCGGCGATCACCCACTGCATACCAGCGCCACAAGAAGACCACCGCCCGCAGGGGCCATCCGATGACCTGTCCACAGGAGTGGACAGAGGCGATTCTTCGGGAAGAGGTCCGTCGACCTGACCCCGACTCCCCACGCCCCAGAAGGGGTGCGTGAGATGACTATGAAGAGAGTGATGAGCTGTGAGGTGCCTCCTCGACGACGACGGCGACGCTGTTTCTTGGTCGGGACAGCAGTGGGCGTTGCAACACTCACGTTGAGGGGGGTCAAGACCAGAGTTTGTGATGTGGGCTCATCCTTCTTGCTGGTGTCATCTTACATGCTGGTCTCATCCTCCCCGTCCTCAAATAGAATGCCTATAAATTCCGCGTTCTGGCGTTGTAGTTGTAGTAGCTCAGATGTTGCAGCTCTGAGTTCGACAAACTCACTCTGTTAATAAATAATAAATACCTTGGACACTATTTACACACATTGATCTAGCCCCAAACTAGGATTCCCTGTATCTTGGGTACTAGACAACGATACACATACTTATATAGATAATTATTATACATACTTAGATAGATAAACAACCATGACTAGGGTACAAACATCCGTTCTCATCAAACAAATATTTGCCCCCACCGGGACTCGAACCCGGGACCCTTGGGTTTCGTAGGCAGGGTCACTGCCGACTCGGCCATTCGGGTCGTCAAATGTTCTTTGGCATAACATTGGAGTGCGTTTGACAGGAGGTCACGTAGATGCTGGATTTCTATTCGGGCATCTTGGAGGTCTGACTTTAAACCTACATTTTCAGCCTCCAACTCCACCGGTAGTGTGTTACCTGTGTCAGATGTGATGATGGTGACCTCTCTGGCGGTAATCTCGAAGGGAGCGGTGTTAGGTGCGACCTCAGATACCGGGCAGTTCTTGTGAAGGCATTGTTGTGATTGTTGCGAAAGCTCTAATACTCTCTGTAAATTTGTGTTGCTTTCTGCTATTATTTTATCTAGTTCTGTGCCCACATCAGTAGGTATTTTGTTACTATAGCTATCAGCTATCTTGACCATTGTATTTCTATTGAAGTGATAATCCATAAGCCAGTCAAGTAAAGGGCCCTGAATACCATTCTGCTGGAGCTTTGTAAATAACGTTTTATACCGTAGGGTATCAAACGCCTTACTAAAATCTATAAATTTAACCACAGTATGATTCTTGTGGTTTAAATGCTTATTTATTTCATTAGTGAATTGACATAACAGCTGAGAGGTACTTCGGTTCCTTTGAAAGCCGAATTGGTATTTGTTGATGACTTTATTTTTCTCGAGATAACGTGGTATTTCATTACCGAAATACCTCTCAACTATCTTATCAATACAAGATAAAATAGTTATAGGCCTATAATTATTATACGCACTATGCGTCCCTTTTTTATAGATTGGCCGGATGATTCCGATTTTGAGCTTATCTGGGTAAACTGACTCAGCAATGCACCTGTTAATGAGATGGGTTATAACGGGGGTTACGTTATTATTTATGTATTTGAGATCACTTGCCCGAATCCCGTAAAAACCCGGACTTTTGTTATGATTTAGATGTTGTAATATTTTGTGTATTACCTCATTTATAGCAAGTTTTAGTCGCATTGCAATATCAGGGTTTCTTTCGTAGCTATTTGGATTTAATATAGGGGTGTCGCAAGTAATTGTAATATTTTTAACATTCGACTGAAATTCGTTTGCAAAATTGTTGGCAAGGGTATTTTTTGGTAATTTAAATGATTTTAAAATAGTTTCATCAATTGATTTTTTTGTTTTTCCACATATTCTGTTAATGATTTTCCATATTTTTTTTGAATCTTTGAAATTTTCCGTGACTTCGTTTTTTATGTAATTATATTTTAGTGAATTAAAATATTTATTTGACTTGTTTTTGTACGTATTATAGTGAAGACGCTTTTGCATGTTTTGTTCATAGTTTTTCCAAAGTTGTAATAGTACATCCCTTTTAATACACATATTTTAAGCTTTATTATTTATCCATTTACATATTTTTCTGTTACTTGTATTCATTATATTTATTTTAAGTTTACATTTATTATATATATGATCAAATTTGTCTGTAATAAAGTTCGCAATTTCGCTTGGATTGGTGAAATTGAGCGCTGGGCTTCAATCAATCACCTGTAGCTCTTTATGAACTCTCAAATTGACCTACACCTGAAATAGAATGTTGTAATACTTTTGCTCTTTGGCAGGCGATACAAGTTTTGGCCCAAGTGCCTACATCCTTGTTTAATCCTGGCCAAAAATAACTCTTAGCTATCATTTTCCTAGTCGTTCGTATTCCTGGGTGGCTGGTGCCGTGGATTGCATCGAAAACTTGACGTCTCATGTTTCCTGGAATATAAGGCCGAATATTTTGAGTGGATACTTCGCACATTATTCTTTTATCCGTGTTAGGTATATTACATTGTTTAATTTCGAAACTTGTAGCGCGTGTTAAGGTTGAGCAACCCTTACAATTATCATTCGTCAGCACTAAGTCATCATCCTAAAATGTAGAATGTACGTCATCATCTAAATTGTCAACGCTTCACTATTTTAGATATAAATATCATTGTATTTTAGATTTAATTATTATTGTCTTAACCTAGTGGAAACTCTGTCCGTTTAAACAAATTATTTTTATTAATTCCTCCGCCACACCAAACTTAATTGGCGCAGCCGGTAGGATTTCAACAGTTGAATCCATATTCATCGTCCGTTTCTACGGTTAAGTTGAATCTACCGAACAAATAAATATATTAAGAAGAGGCGAACGTAGTTCCTGAGGAGTCAAGCGGCGACGTCACAGGAACGAGACCAGGACCAGGACCAGGACCAAACATCGGACCAGGACCAGGCCAGGAGAGGATCAGGACCAGAGGACACTCCGGCAAACAAGCAATATTCCGAAAGGACATGGGAGCGACGGGATTGTGAGTACACCTTTTCACCATTCCTTATCATTCCGTATTTCCTTCCGTTCATAATATCTATACGTGTTGTTAGAAATTAGAAAACGTCATAACAAAGTCGTGTAGGTAGGCTGTTATTTGGGAATTCACATTTTCTCGAATAACAATTTAGATAGTGTTAGTAGTCAATTTTAGAAGTCTTTAGTTTTGATAGGTTTTTTTTTTCTCATCGTTCAAGATGGATAATATTGTGAGAGTACCCATGGAAATGGTCAAAATCATTCCAGTATTCGATGGGGACTCCAGATTATTACCACTGTTTGTTAAGAAATGCGATTACATCCTAAACACTTTCCAAGGGGGAAATTTGCAAAACGAGTACTTGTTCCATGTTATAACTAGTAGGCTTTCGGGGGAAGCAGCTAAACTAGTTGGGGAACGAGAAAGCATTAATACATGGGATGAGTTAAAACATTTATTGGGCCAAAACTTCGGCGATCCAAGGTCCGAAGAATATTTGGCCATGGAACTGGAAGCATTAAAACGAAATAGAAACGAAGGTTATTGCGATCTTTGTCACAGAATCCAACATTTGAGAAGTATATTATTCGCGAAGATTAATGAAACCATCAGTGACGTGAATTTACGTCAAGCTAAACACCACATTTACGATAATATGTCGCTGAATGTTTTTCTTTTCAATTTGCCGGCTTACTTAGTTAGGCTAGTACGCTTGCGAAATGTTACTACCCTGGAGGATGCTTTGAAAGTGGTATTAAAGGAACAAAACTTCCAAACAGTTTACGATGCAAAGAACGGTCCGCGATTCAATCCAAACAGGAATGGACCCAATAACAGTTCAAGTAGCAATCAATCAGTAAGGCCAAATCAATCCGCTCAATATAACCCTCCACGGTACGACAACTCACAACGAGTACCAGGTGCATATACACCTAATAATGCATCTACTCACATGCAAAACAGTGCGCATAACTCGACAAATAATTCATTCCAATTTAGAAACAATAGACAGCAGCAGGCTAATAATAGATTTAACGATAACACTTATAATAATTCGCCGCGTTTTAATAAGTCAGTGCCACCGACGGTACAAGCGCAGCGTCAGCACTATGCGGACAATTCTCCGATGCAATATCATGCGTCACCTATACCTTCGGGGTCAAACACCGATGTTACGATGCGAACAGCGAGTTCTAGACGTGTTAATTACACAGAAAATAATAGCGATGTTCAACCGTGTAACTCGCAACAATGTACGAAAGACAGTCAAAATTCTGTCTCGTACAGTGAGCCGGTGGAAATTTTTTATACGGAAGCCTCCGAGATAGGGAACGTATAAAACTTAATTGTCATAAGCTTTTGAACTTGCCTCATATTCGCATACCAGAACTAGATGCCGTTTTTATGATAGATACGGGCAGCACTCGATCATTTATTAGTCCGAAAGTGGCAAACGAATATTACGCAAGTTATACGAATATAAGCAGAAAGAGTCTTTCGAAGTCATTAGCACCCACGCATCAAGCAAACACAGTGAGGTAGCCTACATTGACTTGCCAAAGATATTTAAATGCAGCCATAAACATAAGTTTTATATTTATTCGGTTGATGAACGGTACGATGGTCTAATAGGAAGTGATTTATTGAAACAACTCAATGCCAAGATCGACATGAAATCTCAAACTTTGTTCACGGACTCTTGTAAAATACCTATCAGTTACTCGCCACCCACGAGAGAGATGTATAACCTACCTTCTCGATGCGAAATGAGAGTCAAATTACCAGTAAACTTGTTAAACGGAGAGGGTATTCTAAATTATACCCAATTCAATAATGGAGTTATAATGCCGGCCGCTATAGTAAAAGGTACTAACGGTTACGCAACGACAGTAATTCAAAATACAACCGATTTACGTCAAAAAATAACAGTTACGGCCCCGTTCAAGATAGAGTTATTTCAACAACAATCACACAACGTCAACTCAACAAACCTGAATTCAACAGGAAGCTATCAGGACGTCGAGAGATTACTCGACGGTAATTTAGATAGTAAGCTTAGGTTAGATCATATGAACGAGGAAGAAAGAATGATGATAGATCAAACTTGTAGAGAATATAAAGACATATTCTATTTTGAAGACATACCTCTGTCTTTTAGTAATCAGGTGAAACATAAAATCAGAATAAAAACGAGGATCCAATTAATTTAAAGGCACACAGACTACCCCCAGTCCAGACACAAGAGATAAAAAGACAAGTAGGAAAAATGCTACGAGATAATATTGTGCAAGAATCACACTCGCCTTGGAGGGCCCCAGTCCACCTGGTGCCCAAAAAGTTGGATGCATCATGGGCACAAAAGTGGAGAATGGTAGTCGATTATAGGCGTTTAAACGATATCACTACTGATGACAAATACCCTTTACCAAACATCAATGATCTTTTTGACATGCTTGGGAAGAGTATGTATTTCACTACGCTAGATCTCGCGAGCGGATACCATCAGATAGAAGTAGAAGAGGAAGATAAATCAAAAACTGCTTTCAGTACACCATTCGGGCATTACGAATTCAATAAAATGCCGTTTGGGCTTAAAACTGCTCCTGCGACCTTTCAGCAAGCAATGGACAACGTTTTAAGAGGAATACAAGGTTTGCATTGCCTTGTTTACCTTGATGACGTCATTATCTTTTCAAAAAGCTTGCCAGAACACATAGAGAAATTAAAAGCTGTTTTTGATAGATTCCGCCAGACTAACTTGAAAATTCAGTTAGATAAATCTCACTTCCTTAGGAAAGAAGTCTTGTATTTAGGACACACAATCACGAACGAGGGTCTTTAACCAAATAACGACAAAATAGAAGCAGTACTTAAGTATCCAATTCCCCAAACAGCTACAGAAATTAAAAGTTTTCTAGGGCTGATAGGTTACTACAGGAAGTTTATCAAAGATTTTGCCAAAATCACGAGACCACTCAAGGCATTTTTAAAGAAAGGGAAAAGATCGTGTTAAATGAAGAATACATAAATAGTTTTGAAACTTGTAAGAAGCTGCTAACAAACGCACCTCTTTTACAGTTTCCAGATTTCGAAAAACCATTTGTAGTGACCACCGATGCATCCAACTTTGCTATCGGGGCTGTCCTTTCACAAGGCACTATAAGTTCAGACAAACCTATAGCATATGCTAGTAGGACGTTAAGCGATACAGAGAGTAGATATAGTACGATCGAAAAAGAACTTTTGGCGGTAGTATGGGCCGTAAAACATTTTAGACCGTATCTTTACGGTAAGAAGTTTGTTACTTACACTGACCACAGACCTTTGGCATGGTTGTATTCACTCAAAGAGCCAAACAGCAAACTCACACGTTGGCGCCTACGATTAAAAGAGTACGATTTCGAGATTAAGTATAAGAAAGGGCAGCAAAATACTAATGCTGACGCCCTTTCTCGAGTTAGGATTAACGCATTAGAGGACGACTTAGATTAAATTTTAGTAAATGAAGATGTAGACGAGAACCGTGTCCAGGAAATTATTGAAGAATTGGAACGAAATGTGACCGTTAGAAAGCCTAGACCACAGGTAGAAATAATGGATATTTCAGATACTGAGAGTGTTAAAACACAAGTGATAGATTTTTCTGGCTCCGAAACGGACAAAATGGAGATCATAGAAATTTCAGATTCAGATGATGGGACAACTGCAAACTCAATCTCTAATAGGTAACACGAAGGAATCCCTATTCTTAATGAGGCAATTGATTGCAAACCGAAACAAATAATAGTACACATGTGGTTTAGGGATAATTTCTCCGTAAACAATATTTCTAATAAAAAGCAAAGAATTTTAGAAGTCTTTATGCCCGTCAATAATGAAAAGTTAGTGAAAGATTTTTTTAAAGAATATGTAGATACTAAACACAAATATTTCATTTATTTCGAAGACCCGATATTTAGGACAACATTCTCAAATGTTATCACAAGATTATACAAGAAAGGGACACTAAATTTGACCGAATGCACCGAGCGTACGGTAAATCTGTCAGAGTCAGAAGAAGATCAACGTCAGGTTATTCTAAAGTACCACGAAGATAAAACATGTCATAGGCGTATTAACGAAACATTGACGAAAATCAAACGACATTATTGGTGACCGAACATGAAAGAAACAGTTACAGCTATAATTAACTCGTGTGAACAGTGCAAAAGAATGAAGTATGAAAAGAAACCCGTAAAACCAAGTATACAATTAACTCAAACTCAAAATGCACCACTTCAGGAAGTTTTTATGGACCTTCTTTATATCGAAGGGAAATACTACTTAACAATAGTCGATGCATTTAGCAAGCTAGGACAAGCTATTAATATCCCAAATCGTAGCACACCAGAAGTAGTACAAGCTCTTATCAAGTACTTCAGTATGTACGGCTTACCAAAGAAAATAAATGGCGATTCTGGAACCGAGTTCAACAATGAATTGATTAAGGAACTATTAAATCTATACAAAATAGAGTTACATATTGGCACCCCAAATAATCCCAGTTCAATGGCAATAGTAGAGCGTTTCCATTCAACAATCATTGAGATTTATCGCTTGGCTAAGTATGAGAAAAGCGAACTTGACGTCGCTTCTGTCATGACTTACGCAACAATGGCGTACAATAACTCCATCCATTCCGCAACTAGCTATACTCCTTTTGAGATCGTTTTTGGAAACACAGACTCAAACAATGTATTTGACATAGATAGGGAACGAATCCTAATGCAAAAATTACTTCAAGGTCATAGGAAACGATTAAAAGTATTATATGAATATGTATCGGATAAACTGCAAAATGATAAGATTAAAGTTAGAGAAAAAAGAGCAGGTGAGGACCCACCTGAAATAAAAGATGGCGATGATATCTTTATGAAAAATACCCGAACAAGAAAAGCGAAAGATCTTCCCCGTTTTGAGAAAGCGAAGGTCATAGGCTCACCATCTAGGAATATCATTCCAGTCGAGATAAAGAAGAGAAAAACAAGGGTAGCTATTAAGACTATTAAACGTCCTCCACAGGTCAAACCTAGTACTTCTAGTACTAGTCGGACAGATCGGCAGCCTGGAACTTCAAAACCTAAACCAGAATCCGGGAATAACACCGATAAAACTTGGCACAGCAGTGATGAGGACTAATATATGGACTATTTTTAAGACATTAGATTTAGAAACTGTAGTAAGTGAAGTAGATAATAATATACTACAGTATGATAAGATAAACGTTATAGTAACTAGTAATAATGAGTATAAAAATGAATTAGGAAGTTTATGTAAGCAAATTGAATCATTAGTAAACGAAATAAAAACTAGGATTAATCAGATTTTACCTACTTTTAGAGTAAAAAGGGCATTATTTAGTCCTTTAGGTTCGTTAGTAAAAATCATTTCAGGAAAGTTAGACGATGAAGACGCAAAACAATACAACTTTGAAATAAGTCAGTTAAAAAAGGAAGAACATTCAGTCGAACGAAAAGTATCCTTAGTAGTTAACGCTTTAGATAAATTCTCTGATCTATCAGATAGTATGAATTCAAATATTAAATACTTAGATAACAAAACAGTTGAGATTCAATCACTTCTTGAAAAAGAAAGCCGACGTTATAACATAATTACATTAATGAATAACTTGTACCAAATTTCCAATAACTTTCGTACTATTTATGATTTCATTCAAGAAACCGAGACAGCTATTGCCTTCAGCAAGTTGCATACCCTACATCAGTCAATATTGAATTCCACAGAGCTTATGCAAGTCCTTATAGAAATTGAGAAACATGATAATTTAATTTAACCGCTAACAAGGGAAAACCTAGTTAAATTAGAACGTAATATTTTGTTAAAATCATACATTGACAGGAATAAGTTAGTTTTTGTATTAGAAGTACCGCTAATAGAACCCAACATGTATATATATTATAAAATAATTCCCATTCCTATATATAATCCCGTAAACCGAAAAACCGTTACCATCATTCCCAAACACCCCTACCTAATGCTGAATAGGTTGAAATACAGACCCGTAGCGAACCTGTGTGAAGAAGCCGAGGACAACAAGGTCTTGTGTTTGCGAGACGACCTAGCACAGTACCCTACCGAAACCAGCATAGAGGAGATAACGACGCTAAAGGACAACTGCAGCAGATGCCACCAGCACCCTAGACACATGGAAAAAGAGAAGATACAGAGGATAGTGGGAAACTGTTAGCTGATATACTCCGAAACAGGTCTAATCATCACGGAACACTGTGAAGACGAAGTTTACAAACAGAACATACAAGGGACATTTCTAATATGGCCGAGCCAACACTGCACAACCCAGGTACAAGATGTCGTAATAAAAACACCGACAAACGCTTCAACGATCAATCTTCAACTACCGTTTGTACAGATACCAGAAGTACGTCACGGCATCAGACAAGAAGACAAACGACTCAACCTCCGAAACGTGGATTTTAGTGATATCAAAGACATTATCAACAGTGCAAAGTTTAGTGTCAGTGAAAGTATTTCAGACTACTATATGTATGTTGTGAAAAACATAAGTGTATGGACAATTCTACTCTATTCTATCATTTTTATTATCTTGTTATCACTTCTAATTAAATTCAAGTTATATACAAAATGTATAAGCCGAAATTCTCCGAATACGTCTTCAACGTCTTCAGATAATTTCTCTCATAAGGGGGGAGGTGTTAAGGTTGAGCAACCCTTACAATTATCATTCGTCAGCACTAAGTCATCATCCTAAAATGTAGAACGTACCTCATAATCTAAATTGTCAACGCTTCACAATTTTAGATATAAATATCATTGTATTTTAGATTTAATTATTATTGTCTTAATAAACCTAGTGGAAACTCTGTCCGTTTAAATAAGTTATTTTTATTAATTCCTCCGCCACACCCAACTTAATTCGCGCGACCCTCTTATCAGTAATGTAATTTCATCGTCTGTTTCCTGTGCTCTAGTTAAGTCAGCGAAGTTAATCAGCGTGGGGCATTTAATTGACTCCACTCGCGATAAGGTATCCGTGACTGTATTTAGGTCTCCTTTGTTGCTATCTGTGTTACTGAATGCAAAGGTTAATGGCTTATGATCCGTGAATATAATTAGCGGTCGTCCCTCTACCGTATTCCTGAAATGTTGGATTGCCATATAGATGGCTAGAAGTTCCCTGTCGTAGGTACTGTAATTTGCCTGAGTATCCGAGAGTTTCTTCGAATAAAAACCTAAAGGTCTCCATGAGTTACCGTTCCATTGCTGGAGTACTGCTCCAAGGCACGAGTCCGATGCAACCGTCAGTAGTGCCAGGGGCACGTTATCTAAGGGGTGTACAAGGGTTACGGCTTTTTCAAGACTCACTCTGCACCGCTCGAATGCTTCACATGCCGCGTCGGTCCATGTAATCTTCGTCTTATCCCGCTTCCTCGCATTATGTAGGAATTTTAGGAGTTCCTGTTGTTGTTCGACGGCCTTGAGCAGATGTATCCTGTAAAAATGTATCATACCTAAAAATCGTCTCAACTGTTCTACGGTCACCGGGCGGGGAAAATTTTTGATCGCTTCCACTTTTTGATCGAGGGGTGATTCCTTCGGATGTTACCTCATAACCTAGGAACACTACCTTATCCTTAGCAAACTGGCACTTGCCCATGTTGATCGTGAGCCCGTTTTGTTCGTAGCGCCTAAGTAAGGCATCTAAATGTTTTTTGTGACATACTTCGCAATGACTAGCTACTATGACGTCATCTATGTAACAAAATTGCTGTGACTTCCCGCAACCTGTGCTCCCCTCTGCCACACATGTAACTTGCTCTATGTCCTTAAAACAACGTCATTCAGAAATCTTTGATGAAACCAAAGGTCATGCGGGGAAATTCGAAAAGCCCAAACGGAGTTTCATAATTTCATAATTTCTCTATTGCACACAAATGATATAAAAAAGAGTTACATAAAAATAGTGTACAAAGGCGAGCTTATCTCTAATAAGAGATCTCTTCCAGCAAACCAGGTTAAAGTTGGAGATGTTGATTGCTGAGCAGGGGTAGACCTATGTGTACAACAATATGACGAAATAAACGAGTACTTATATAAATATTAATAAATAAAATAAAACATTTAATGACTATAATTATATACTAAATACTTATAATATAATACTAACTACTACTATTATATATAAATGTGATAATAAATACTTACATACATACTACCTGTAATTCTAAAGAGAGAGGTAATGCTTCTTCACGCGACTTTTAAATATATTGAGAGTAGGACTGTCCCTGATGGTGCCAGGGAGTGCATTCCACAACCGAATGGCCCGGAGTCTAAACCCGTGCTTATAGGACGTGGTGTTATGCTGTGGATTTGTGGTCAAAGAAAATGCGTGAGTTCTCCGAGGCCTGCTGGAAGAAAGAAATTGAAAACTGTCTCGTAGGAAAGTTGGATAGCGTGGATTCCGTAAAATGTTGTAGAGGAAATTGAGAATGTGAGAATCCCGGCGAAGACGGATCGGCAGCCACTTTAACTCCTTGCGATGTCGTGATACATGGTCGTACTTGCGCAGCCCGAAGATAAACCGAATCCCGAGATTTTCAAGTCGTTCGAGTTTGTTCAGTAGTTAGCACTGACCCAGCATACATCAGCATAGTCGATGAGGGGTAGAAGGAGAGACTGAGCGAGTGTGATTTTGGTCTGTCGAGGCAACAAGTACTGAAGTTTCCTAAGAGAGTGAAAAGTCGCAAATACTCGGCGACTGTAACAGTTGGAGTTATTATAGCTGTTTTCTCAATATCTGAAGGATTTACCGGAATGTTGTGAAATGCCTTATTAATAATAATAATATAATAATATAATAATAATAATATAATTTATTTCAAATAACTTAACATACTCTAACACCAACAATAACTCATAAAAACTAGGTATTTGTATAATACAACATTATGTGAGTTGTTGTAGTGGTAGTGAGTAGTGTAGTGCCCTCCGTACTAGTCAAGACTGTATGACGGCAGAGCATTGCTCTTCTCACAGCTGAACAAAAACTAAAACAATTTGCAATAGACTCCTGTCTAAGTTTATAAGATTGTTATTGGAGCAGAGTGCAGTATAAGTACTAATATAGAATAAATAGTTAACAACTTATAAGTAATTTAGGTATAATATAGAAATAGAAATATAGAATATATATATATATATATTGCATATTTTAAATATATGTAGGTATAGTTATATGTTGTTATGTAGATTTTATACTATCATACATAATATTGTTTGGATATATATTTTTTAAATATAAATAAGTAAATAATATACATATTGCTTCACTTCAAACAAAAGCTTCCAAAAGCTTTTCCGTAAGATCGTAGTCTAATGATATAAAATACTTATCCAGCATTTTCGAGCAGGAGTAGGTGTTACATTCTTTGAATGTTGTGAGAATCTTATTGATTTTATTATAAAGAAGGGGCCCACGGAAGTAACCAAATGAATGGACAAACATTGTACGACAATAGGGAATCTCGTATACACGATCTTTTCTACGTTTCTCTGTAGTGTCGTGACCAGGTATCGAATGTTGGTGTATCAGTAATGCCTTTATATAGAGTTGTCGGACTGTAAGCACAGAGTATTCCCTGTATATATCGGTAGTGGAGGACATGAAGTTTTTAAAGTTTATAACTTTGATAATTGCTCTCTGAGCTCTCTCAAGTTTCAAGAAGTTGGTCTTGCCTGTCCCACCCCACGTCCTAATAGCGTAGGAAATTATTGACTGGCAGAGACAATAATAAATAGACCTAACTAGATGTGGATCCTGCAGATGTCGTAATTTTTTAAAAATACAGATTAGTTTTCTTACTCTGCCTGCTAATACCCGAACCTGTTCTTTCCAATTGAGACATTGGTCAACAATCACTCCCAGATATTTGATTGTTTTGGTAGACGTGAGAGAAGGGCATGATATTGGCGTCTATGTGGGTAAAATATATCATATTGGCGTCTATGTGGGTAAAAACTTTCTTACCTGCAAGCCCGTACGTAAAATCTTGCATCCTCGGAATGGGGTACCGGTCTGGTTTCGTTGCAGCATTCAGTTGTCTGTAGTCCCCGCACGGGCGAATTTCGCCGTTTTTTTTTGGGAACTACGTGGAGTGGCCTGGCCCACTTCTTTGATGGGCGGCAGATACCAAGCTCCTGCATGTTCCTGAATTCCTCTTTAACTCTTTTGTACCTATCTGAGGGCAATGGTTTTGCCCTCGCGTGGATTGGGGCACCCTTGTCTCTATATAATGATGTACCCCGTGTTTTACATCCTGTTTTAGATTGAACGGTTTCGTTACATCGGGGTACCTGGCTAAAATGTCACTACATGCGTTTTTGCAGTCAAAAGTGCTCACGCGCTCAAATTTGTAACTCTATCTACGATTTTCCTACCGCTTATATCTACAATAAGTTTATAGTGATTTAAAAAATCTGCACCTAGTATTGGTCTGCTTACGTTAGCGATAACAAATTTCCATTTTAACGCCCTCCTTAACTTAAGATTAAGCTCTAAAATACCATACGTCTTGATTTCCGATCCATTCGCTGCATACAGACTATATGTCACATTTTCACGAGTCAAAAACTTACGCACTTTAGCTTTCGGTATCACTGAAATATTTGCTCCAGTGTCAACTAAAAACCGTAACGAATTTTTACGGTCATATACACAAAGACGATTTTCCCAGGCGGCGACGTCGTCATCCCCTTCCGTCTTTCCGAAGGTTGCCGCCACTAGTTTTCCGACCGCTTCTTCCATGCTCAAGGCTCCTCGTATCTGAAGTGGAACCGGCACATCCAGTCTGGGCTGTCCGGTGTCCTCGTAGGCGTCGTGGATCTGACTCTCGAAGTGGGTCTGCCTCTCGAAATGGATCTGTTTGTCTCCACAAAACGCCGTGGATTGCTCTGCACTTCGCCGCGTAGAGCGGCTACTTCCAGCGCCAACTTATTAACTGATGCCATTATCTCGTTCACTGTAAACATCTGTCTGGAGACACTGCTACTCACCGATGCCACTTCACTCGAGCTCGTCATATTTTCCACTATCTTGTCGGCTATATTTGCAAGGTTTTCCAGCATCTGGTCTTGGCTCACTGTCAAAACCGCTCGGACCGATGCTGGTTGGCGCGCCAACCATAGCCTACGTACCGTTTCTTCATCTGCTTGGCAATTTCGCGCAAGGTCTTTCATCTTGCGTAGCAGTTGTGATGTTTTTTGAGAACCGAGTTCCATCTCGCCTACCAAGCGTTGGAATTGTCTTTCCGGTGACTCCTCATAAACCTTCAATAAACGCTCCTTGAGGGCCTTTCTCGGTTGCTGGTGGCATAAAAACTATGTCCGAGACTTGTTGAAGCGCGTCTCGGCACAGTTTTGATACAGCCAATTGGTACTTATACTTGTCCCCTTGCTTTTGAGGACTTACAATAGCCTCGAACTGAGCAAACCAGAGTCGTGGGCGCTCTTTCCAGAACTCTGGAACCCTCGTCGACACGGATATCGTGGCCAGCTTGGTTGTGTCTTCCATCTTTACTCCCTCGCTGCCTCTGGCTTTCCCTGCGGGCGGCGTCATTTCCACTTGAGCAGGGAGTCGTTCCGAGTCCGTTCGCGTTATTCACTTCTCACTTTGTCCAAAGTCGTGGGTCACCAGTTTAGGGGACTGATAATTAAAGCACTTCATAAAACTGATATAAATTGTTTATTTTTAACTCAATCACACAATTAATCTCAAGTACACAGAATTCGTACACGGTATATATAAGTAGGTATGCTACTCTGTTCGTGTCCACGGAACGACTAACTCGTCGCGCGGTTATGCTGACATGTCAGAACTGTTACCCCTACAAGGTCATTGTCCAATTTGTATTTAACGCATGGTGGGGGTCGTGACAACGATTCCACGCACACAAAGGCGCAAGCTGTTATATAATGATCGGCTAATGATTGTGTAATTACGCCTGGGTGCTCTGACCGTCCTTTCAAACTTCGCGTGAATACGTGATTTATACAGGACTTTGTTACTAGGTCGTCTTTTTTTTCAACGCGGGTGTATTGGCTTATGCCACATTCCAATCCAGCTATGCACATTTCATTAATATAATTTGTTTTTGTTTGTGAATCTAACTTTAGGTCGATATTTATGTCACCTATTAATAAAAGATCCTGGCGAGTATAGTATTTCTTAAGATAAGTGCTTATATCTCTAATAAATCGTTTTTGGTCTTTATCGGGCGGTCTATAGATGGCACAAATACCTAACTTGTAGTTAACGCCATTTACAATTTCACCCATAATAGATTCAAAGTACAAGGAATTCCGTTCTGTCTGAATGAAGTTAAGGCTATTGTGTACATACAGTATGACACCACCACCCTTTTTATGTAGTCTTAAGTTTGCATACATTGTGTAGTTATCTAGTTGAAACAAGGATTTACAGTTTTTTTATGTTAGCTTCAGTTAAAACTATGAGATCAATTTTGATACGGCTATCTGATACAATATATTCCAAATGCGAGAAGTTTTTTAATAAACATCGTATGTTGACATGTAAGGTTAAAATACTATTATTATTAAATGGAATGGACTGGGTAAATGCATTCCAATTCCTAAAGGTTCCTTCACAAATACTTTTGTCTGTATCAAGCTCTTTTAATTATTATTTATATTATAGCTTGACATAGTACAAAGAGGGCGAAGTTTACTCACGGTCGCGCGACCATTTCTCCACACCTGTACACACTTCACAACAATGGCTTTTTCACTATCATCTTTTTTTATAAGCACTACACCACGCTTGCACCACACTTATTTAAACTTGTTGGCCATCTTAAGGTCGGTTTTGGCCTTCCACAGCAGATGCGCGGTAGCAGGAGTGAGGGCCTCACGGAGATAGACCCTGGACTCACCCTCGAGCCCCAGGTCAGACGCGGTGACGGTAGTGCTCCTCGCAGCCTAAAAAAGTACTTCCTACAACAATGTAAACACGGACCGGCTTCACAGGTGGCGGAGGGACCCGGCGGCGGTGGCAGCGTAGCAGGCGAGCCGTGAAATTCTATCGCGGCTTGCCTGTCGCGCGGGGAATATCCATAGCCTGTGAAACCGTCTCATAGTATTTCGCTCATAGAATAAAATATTTGATTAAAATGTAAACAGGGTAAAAGCGGGGGACAGTGGTCACACTTAAACCTGTCAATGCCACTTAAGTAATGTTAAGAATACTAATAATTTGTTTTGAATAAATAAATAAATAAAATAAAAAAACTACAAAGACGAGCTTATCTGTAAAAGAGATTTCTTCCAGAAAACCAAGGCATGAAAGGTAAAATTATCATTTAAGGGTAGGCAGTGCACAATATCTAATTGTTATGTATGAGCAATATGCCCCCACCTTAGCATGTATGCCGGTAGGCGAATAAACGATCAGTGTGTAATTAGCTATATAGTGTTTGCTTACTGTCTCGCGCTCCAACCTCCGTAACTGAACTATCTAACACGTGGCGATGACTCGGATCTACGCAATAATGTCTTCTAGTTCACCACTGTTTGGCATTATTTCTTCATTTGACCATCAAACAAATGACTGGATAAGCTACAAACAGAGACTGTTACAATGGTTCATCGCGAAAGATATCACGTCGGACTCGGACGAAGCAGGCATAAAAAGGCGGGCCATCTCGCTCAGTGCACTCAGCGAGACCAGCTACAAACTAGCAAGTGATTTAGCACTGCCAAGCAAGTTAGAAGACCTCGGATTTGAAGTCATCACAAAAATTTTGGACCATCACTTCGAACCAAAACGTTGTGGATTCGCCGAGCGTTATCATTTCTACTCTGCAGTGCAGAGCCCTGGTGAAACTCACACAAAATGGGCTGCTAGGATTCGTGGACTCGCAGCACACTGCAATTTCAAGAATCTTGAAGAGGCCCTACTAGAAAAATTCGACATGGGTATGGCAGCAGGACACGAGCGTGACAAGATGTTCGCTCAGGACCTCCGGGGGCTCACACTGGCCAAAGCCGTGGAGCTGGCAGAAAGCGTGCATTGTGCACGTAAAGCGGCGGAAGAGGCGACCAGGAGCGTCGCACCCACCATCTCTGTAGCCCAGGACGTCGGCAGCAGCGCCGTGTTCAGCATCTCAAGAAAAAAACAAGTGTCGTTTTTCAAAATACAAGTGTAAAAAATGTGGCCTTAGAGGTCACTTACGGCGTATGTGCTCATCTTCAAAGGTCAACTATGTTGATGATTGCGATGTGGAGGTAGATGATGACGGTAAGCAATTAAATAATATTCAGTGCGTCAGAGGCAAACCAATGACCAAAAAGGTGGAAATATCAGGTATCTTTCTGGAATTTGAGATCGACAGCGGTTCCGCTGTTAGTGCTATTTCTGAAAATTGTTATCTGAACAATTTTAATGGCGTGGTTTTGTCACCGAGCAACAAAAAGTTAACTAACTACACTGGCGGTAGCATCGAAACTTTAGGTATTGCACGCTTATCGTTCACATATCTCAATAACACACACACACTCGATTTCTACATTGTACACAACGGCGGGCCGTCCCTACTAGGCAGAGATTTCATTCGCATGTTTAATTTGGAGATAGCACCGGCCATCAAATATTGTGATCAAGGTGACGATATCGAGAGAGATTTGGCAGGCAGGTTCCCTAATCTGTTCTCAGGAAAATTAGGGTGTTTCAACAAGTTTGACGTCAAACTGCATCTGAAACCAGATTTCAATCCACTGTTTTTTAAAGCTAGGCAAGTAGCTTTTTCACTCAAGGACAAAATCAACGATGAGATTGATCGCCTTGTAGGTATAGGTATATTGAAACCAATCAATAATTCTGAACACGCCTCACCTATCGTGCTGGTTTTGAAGAAATATGGAGGGGTTAGAATTTGTGCGGATTATTCGGTTTCGCTAAACAAATAGTTAATAGTTGAAAAATACCCTTTACCAATAGTAGATGAACTCTTTTCTAAATTACATGGGGGAGAACAGTACAGCCAAATCGACCTTTCTCAAGCATACAATCAGGTTTGTTTGTCAGACCAAGATCTATCTCAGGAATACACATGCATAAACACACACCGCGGGCTTTTCAAATACACCAGATTAGTGTTTGGTCTTTCTAGCGGCGCTGCGATCTTCCAGAGGGCCATGGAATGTGTGCTTTCCTGTCTGGAAGGTGTTGCATAATTCCAGGACGATGTTGCCATCACTGGAGTTAATAAGCAACATCACACAGAAAGGCTAATAGGAGTCATGCAGAGATTACAAGATAGCGGTCTAACCTTACAATTAAATAAAAGTAAATTCTTCCAAAATGAAATTAATTATCTCGGTAAGAAAGTCTCCTGATAAAGTCAAAGATATAGTGGAAACTCCGAAACAAACGAATGTTGCACAACTTATACATGATTACAGAAATTATGCACGTAATGCATCCTCAATTACTTTATACGAATTACTGCAGAAAAACAAGAAATGGGAGTGGGCTGCGATCCACGAGTCAGCATTCACTAAAATTAAACAATTACTTGCATCAGATGAAGTGCTTACTCACTTTGACCCGAATGCTAAGTTAATATTAACAGTGGACGCATCACCCACCGGTTTAGCGCGATACTCTCACAAATTGAAAAAGATGGCTCTGAAAAACCAATTTCTTATGGTTCGAGAACTCTTTCAGTAGCTGAAAAAAAAATACTCGCAAATTCAGAAAGAAGCTACAGCCATCATCTTTGAAGTTAGGCGATGCCACCAGTATTTATATGGCAGGGCGGATCCGTTTATCTTAAAAACCGATCACAAACCATTATTAACGATTTTCGGTCCGCATCGGGGAATTCCAGAGATTTCTGCTAACAGATTGCAACGTTATGCAATTTTTCTATCAGCCTATAATTATGAGATTCAATATGTTCGCAGCGCTGATAACAGCGCCAATTACCTGTCTCGGGCGACAGTAGCGTTATCTGACGCGGTAGGTATATTGCAGAGCGCACCTGATGAGGAACGTGACCTCGAGGACCGCGCCGCCTATGTGCATTTTGGAGTTGACGGCAGTCTGCCGATCACGCTGACTGAACTACAAAATGAGACCAATGACTCATTGTTATCGAATGTGATTCGCACATTCAAAATGGTTGGTCTAAAAAGCTATCCGAAACTCAATGTTGCATTAAACCGTTCTTTTTATGTGGGCAGCAATTATCCTACGAAAATGGTTGTCTAATGCGAGGATTCAAAGTAGTCATTCCAAACTCCTTACAGAAACGTGTGTGTGACGAGCTGCACAGCACACACTTTGGTATAGTTAAAATGAAGAGTGCAGTACGTTCACGTTTCTGGTTTCATGGTCTAGATGCCGCGATAGAACAGTTGGACGCTCAGTGCAGTGTGTGCGCGCAGCTGACTCCCTCCCTGCCCCGCGCACCACTCACCCCGTGGCCTTACCCGCCTTCGCCGTTCTACAGAATTCATCTCGTCTTCCTGGGCCCATTCAACAACCAAATGTTTCTGATTGTCGTAGATGCATTCACCAAATGGGTGGAGTGCTATCCTTTGACGAACAACTATGGTTCCAGAGCAGTAATTGATAATTTACATTAACTTATGTCGCGGGTAGGCATACCTAGGGTTTTGGTCAGTGACAACGCCACGTCCTTTTCTTCACATGAGTTTCAACAGTTTTGTAACCTGAATGGCATTAACCATATTTTTTCACCGCTATACAACCCCGCAAGTAACGGTCAAGCGAAGAGTTTTGTAAAAATAGCAAAGAGAGGTCTAAAATTAATAATATTGACTAGTAGTTCTAAGAAAATAACACAAGATCGAATTTTTAAATTTTTGTTGGACTACAGAAATAGCACCACCGAAAAATCACCTTCGGAGTTATTATATGGTTAGCCTCTCAGGACAATATTAGACATTTGCATTCCTGATGATTATCCGTTATCATCTGCTTCCACTTACCTCGTTCAAACTGTAGAGCGATATCAGCCCTTACAGGCTAAGAGTTATGGCGGAGAATGCAATAAAAATTATTACAAACCAAATGATACCGTTTGGCTGAAAAGGTATTTGAACAATCACAAATTTACTTGGATAAGAGGCATTATATAAAAAAGATAGGTAATGTAATGTACCAGATCAGTCTTTCTGACCTGAACAACGTTGTTACGAGGCACATAAATCAAATGTTATAGGTCTAACGATAATAACATGGCCACACCTCAAGACGAGACGTGTACTGATTGGGATCCCGACATAATTCCTGACCTGCACCATGACAGTGGCCTCCAAACTGACCGCGGCTGCAGCGCGCAAAGTGCACCTAGTAGCGCTGTACCGCCACCGCCGCCGCCGCCGCCGCGCGGAGAGAAAGTGAGTGAGTCATCGAGTGCGCTTGCGCCGGCGCTCGCCCCTGCCACTCCGGAGTCTCCAGTAGCCACAGCGCAGGACCTCAAAACTGCGGGACGTGCCACCTTAACTGACGATCCCGAAACCGGCAACGTACAGGAAACAACTCCTTCCAAACGCATTAAACCTAAAGTTGATTGCAAAATAATGTTATAGTTTTAAGAGTTAGAATAAGCTTAGATTTAATACTCTTGTAATTAAAGGGGAAGGATTGTTATGTATGAGCAAGATGCCCCCCACCTTAGCATGTATGCCGGTAGGCGAATAAACGATCAGTGTCTAATAAGCTACCGTGTTTGCTTACTGTCTCGCGCTCCGACCTCCGTAACTGAACTATCTAACACTAATCTATAATAAAATACATATAAATAAATTAAATATCTATAAATATATATAAAATACATACTCGTATATACGTGACGGGGCTTTTTCGGTATCAGCTTTGATGGACTTCACCTATTCGACGCATTCGTAAATAGAACGGAATCGTTCCCTTTTTTGGTGCTTTAGAAAACTTCTCTCGTCGTTTATTAATAATTAGTAGTTCTTGCCTATAGAAAAAGTACGGTATAGTTCCCATTTTTGGAGTAATTGGTTTAAGTTCACATAAAGTAAAAAAGGAACCCTTATAGAATAGAGTTGCGCTCACACTTGTACGGTTCACTAAGCTCGGCTCGATCATTAGTGTATCCCTGCTCGGATAATGTCTGAAACTTTTTCGTATAATTCTTTGAAGCAGATTTGCCGAGAGTCTCTGTAGCATCAAAACTTATCTGTTTTTTTTTATTGTGCTAGCAGCCTTCTTTTTTTCATTTTGTCTCGGAGTCGAAGCTGTAATACCTGTACTGATTTTCATTAATACAGACAATTTCTTGTACAAGTCGTGAATTTCTTGCTTGAATTTGGTATTATATTCATTGAGAGATATAATCTCCTCATGACCACTGTTCAATTCGATATTTAAGGCTGTTATTTGATCTTGCTGGGTTTGCACCAATGCATCATTATTTGATGGTACGTTTGGCAGGCTTCTTGCTGTTGTGTCAAGAAAACTTGAGCTTGAGTCCACGTCAAGCTTTAATGCTCCGTCAGAAACGTCGAATTTTCTCTGTGTTTGAATATGCGACTTAATTTCAGTAGAAGACGAGTGTTTTGTTACTTGGTTGATGATGCTAGAAGACGACTTTTCTACACTGAGCGGCGAGCTCAATGCTTGAGTTTGTTTCTTCAAACTTTTCCCGCGGCTCATTGTTTGTTTGTCAACATCTGAGCAATTTTCACAATTCCATTGCTTTTTTGTAGGATACAGTGTAGGATATTTTGATGTTGATGTTTTTGAATATAAATTCAAACATTGGTGATGGTATTTTTTTGCATTAGGCGCACCTTAGCAGATCACTTAGAATCACCTGTTTACGGCAAAATTAACAGTTCATTGTGACTGCCTTAGTTTGACATTTCCTGCACTATGCACCAAAGTGGAATATTTGCAACTTCGTAGCACTTAAGCTATTTTTAGGGTCGAGATGCGAGCGTAGCAGTTGCCTACGCGTGACGTCACAGCACCGGTGGCGTAGCAGCGCGGGCGCCCTTAGCAAGCAAATAAGTCCTGGCAGCGAGCGGTAGGCCAGAGTGGGGCGAAGGTCAATGACTGACGCTCAGTACAATGACTCAGGACACGGTTTGCTTCTACTAGTTAGAATTTTAAGGTAGGTCGGGGACACAATGTATACGTTCATAAATCTGTTTATAACTTTTGAACCCAGGCACTTATAGGAATTGTTTTTACAACAATTTCATAGTAGTTTTATTCCAAATCAAATCAAATCAAATGATTTTATTTGTCAAACATAGGTACATAAGGTTATTATATTATGGTAAAGATCACTATGTTTCGCCACAGGGCATACAAATATTTCCTATAACTAGGTAGTACATGCAGCAATAATTTTATCTTAGCTTTACTCTATGCATGCATGTATTTAGTAACCTAGGGACCTTTAGGGACGGTGGTCAATAACAATTTTGAACCTACATCCATAGAGATAAGGTCGGAAGATGTTAATTCCGAAAAAGAATAGCTAGAAGTTCTTTCTCTATAGTAGAGTAGTATCCTTCAGATTTTTTTATCCTTCAGTTCGCCGTAGCCGATTTCTCCTTGAGAAAGAATTGCGCCGACTTCACTTCCGAGAATACCATCGAATGGCAAGCGCACAGAGTCAACTAATTGCATGGACATTAAAATTCAGCGCTACTATAATTTGTTCAGTGAACCGGTCGGATAAGTCAAGTTCAAGGGACCCGAGAGACTCTACATGAGAATCATCGTCACTTAGACCTTTAATTTTAATAGTTCAAGGTTCCAAATCGGAATGCTTTTGGAGACTTGAGAATTTCATTATGGAAATTGAAGCACCCGAATCGATTAAGAAACAGAGAGGTTTTTGAGAAATGCTCGTCTTTGAAAACACGTGAGGAAGCGAAACCCTAGGATTGAGATTAAGAACAGCATAAACTGTGCTTTCTTCACATGTAGAATCTCTAGGGGAAGGCCCCGGAAAACTCAAGTTATCTTGAGGGGAGAGATTCCTAGACTCATAAAGAGTATTAAAATTAGCCTTGAGGGAAAACTAATTTTTGAGTAAAGGCGTAGCATTGGATTTTTTTGAGCTAGTCTTGGGGGTAAATTTATTTTTGTGTAGAGGCTTAGTAGAACCGGCCTTGGGTAGAAACTCAGGGAGTAAAGGCGCAGTTATTTTTGATAATGTGTCTTTTACAATAGTAGGATAAGGCTCCTGCAGACACGGGACCGGTACCTATTTTAGTGGGTTTCGATTTCGACTGAGTGTTCAAGGGCATTGTGGATACTGGCTTGAGGAGACGGCGATGATACAACGTATTTTCGTTTCAATTTAAAGCACTCAGTAATAATGTGCCCTACCTTTTTACAATAGGCACAACTGTTATTTTTATCAAATTTTGATGAAGAATGTGTACTCTGAGACGGAGGCGAATTAATCGCGTGTAGATGATGAACTCCATTAGATTGCCTTTTCTTTTTAAAACAATCAGAAGTGGAATGTCCGGTTTGTTGACAGAAAGTGCATTGTAAAGATGCTCGTTGAGACACTCGAGAGAGATTGAAGATTTTCTCTTCTTCAATGGCATGTGTGATCGCTTCGGACAGAGTTTTGGGGTTGCGGCACCTAACAATATGCGCGAATTTATTGTTCATCCCTAGCATAAATGTGTTGAGGGCTAAATCTTCCATCGCGGCAAGCCTACCCACAAGCTCGCTTTCATCCACACAGCTGCAATGGATGTCGGATTGAAGTCGAGTAAAACACAACTCTATTTGGAGAGAATATTGTGTCACACTCTCGTCGGCTTTCTGGCGGAAAATTTGTAAATCTTCTAGGAGATGAGTGGAGTGCTTTTTCTCACCAAATGTGGTCTTCAAAAAAGTCTTGATATCACTCCAGCTTTCAATTTTTTTCAAGCAACAAGCTAATTGAGCTTTGCTTTCCAGTTGCGACACAATATATTTTACAAGCACATTCTGTTGTTCAGGTGTTGCAAGACTAATTGCGTTTTCGCAATTAGTGGGAAAAGCCGGGAGGGTTTCTCGGTCACCATTATAGGTTCGAATGAATTTAGTCAGAACAGATAAAGTGATTGAACAGATCTTTTTTCTTGGGACCTTTTAGTTTTGGCTCCGATTCTTCCTCACTCTGAGAGTTATCAGAAGTCTCGAGGTTAGAATCGATGTCTACAGATTCCTCCTGTTTTGGTAAAACTATGAATGAAATTTAAAAACACAGAACAACAGAATACGCGGTTACAAAGTAACACGGTATCATTATAGGTATAGTAGTCGGCGACCCACAAGTATCGTATTTCTACGCGAATTCCTCGATGGCTAAGTGTATGCTTGAAGTCACGTGGTGCAATAAGTATTGCGGAACTGGTGCTGATGAATTTAGGTACTTTTACTCAACTCAACTATCATTTCTTCACACTACAACTCTTTATTTGTAGTGTGAAGAAATGATAGTTGAGTCAATCTGATGAACCGGTATTAATAATGAGAATCTTGCCTTCTTCTGATGTGGGCTCGCACAACAGGGTGTGTGGAGACTATTCGTCGACCAGAGGTTGTTAGCGCAGGCTCAAGCTCGAGAGCAGAGGCTTATTTTCGACCAACTGGACCGATGATGCTGCGGGCTATGCGAAAGGGCGGAGACTTAACGTCGGGCAACACGGCACTGAATCTAAAAAGACCTTTCTTGATGCGACAGGGACCACGAGTTCTTTTAGATGTCAGATCTCACGCGAAGCAAGATTTTTTTTCTGGCATCCCACTTCTGACACCACTTGTTTTAGGGTCCGTCCCGCAGTTCTTTTTGAAAAAACTATTTTATTTACACACACAGTTTTTTAGTTGAAGACAAGTTTACAGTACGCCGTGGCTTTGGATTGACAATACGAATTAAATTGAAAATGCTTTGCATTGGCTAAATCTACCTAGTAAAGTAGTTCATACCAGTTCCTTTGCTAAGTTTACTATTTTGACTTGGAATAAATCGGCCGCGACCCGTCCACCCACCAGCTTCACCCACCAGTGGGTCCACGGGGAATTTCTTTTTCCCCGTGCACCCACTGCAACCTTATGCATAAGGCAGGAAAAATATATATCGATATAAATACTATTTTCAAAATTCTTTATTAAGTAATACAAACAAAACAACACATTCCTATGAGAAATAATACAAACAAAACAACACATTCCTATGTGAAATTAATAGAGGTAAATAAGTGTCCTCGATGACGAAAATTTGAGAAACATCCTTAGAGCCATTCCTAACGCAACTTCTCCAAGAAATGACCAACGCTAATTTCTTCATGAATAAGTTGCATTTGTGCTTGAAGTATCTGATTGTCTCTTAATTTATAATGTGTATCCCGTGAATCGTTTAATTTAGATTTTGGCGTTAAATATATTTTAGTCAGAAGTTTAGCTATCGTTACATAATTTTTATTCACTTTTTTATTAATGCCGGCGTTCCAGCTTTCGGAAACGTTATTAGTTCTATTTTCTTTTAAATAAAAATTGGCAAAGTATTTAATAAAAGTATTAACTTTCTTGTCATTGATTTCATGGTATTCTTCATTAATGTAACTCCAGCCCTTAGATACCATGTCAATTGGTTACAATGGAAGGATACAGCATAAGCCCACGAGGCGTCGTAAAATTTTGCTTTTAACGGTCTTGGCTCGTGCACGTCCGTCAATCTTTTTAGCCTTCTTCCACAGACTCTGTGTGAAATGGTAATAACATCGATATGTTATAGTATTAGGAAATTAATTCTTAAGTGCTTTGGTAATAGCAAACTCGAAATCAACGTGTACCATTTTTGGCTTAAAATCTGGAACAGCTACTATTATCAAATCAAACATTACCCAATAAATCTTTTGTTGGGCAGTAGTATGTACATTAATGGTACAACATTTGTTGTTTCTACTGTGCTGCCAGCTTCACCGTGTACTGTGATAAAATGGAGAAGGGACTGATTTAAAAGTTCCGTCGAGGAAAAATTCTTTAATATCCCGTATTAGTTTTAAATTCTCCTCATCAGCAAAAACCAGAATCCTACTGTACGAGCCTTAGCTCGTAACGTGTTGTTGTAGGATGTATGTTGTAGGTTCCGAAGGAAAGACGTTAACTGGTAATTGTACCGAGTGCTTTATTGCAACTAACTCAGACTAGTCTTTAGCCTAGAAAGGTAAACTACGTGTTATGCTTAATTTACAATAATTATCTAGGTTATAAAAGTACAGTGAATACCAACGATGTGCATGCTTGTACATGCTGCCAAATCAACCAACAGGGAAAATAAAGGGTAACTACCCTGCCTATCACTATAAACCTTTCTGTTATTGTTATCCCCTAATGGTTTGCTAAATTGTTAATATTATGTTATTACAGTATCTTAAATATTTTAATTTAAACGTTAAACATTTTAGTCTTCTGGGTCGGTCTTGCGTAGATATGTTCCGTTCGCGATCTCCTTCCGGTCTTGGTGTCCCCCTCGGCTGGTGCAGTGGCTGTGGCAGCACTGGCGGCGGTGACGGCGACACGTTTGTCCTGACGACTCTCAGCATCACGACGACGACGCGCGGCGATCCAGGCTAGGCAGCCAATGACCGTTCCGAGTATCAGCACCGTCAATGTTATGTAGGAAACAGCGTACTGATGCACGTCATGCTCCGACAATGTTTGCGGTAACTCAGAATTTTTCTTGAGTTCCTCCAACTGATTCTCGAGTCTCCGAAGTGCATTTGAATGATCTTCGGTGACAACATCTTCCCGGTCCTCTGTGGCTGTTAACTTTGTCATGTTGTTGATGGTGTCCAGTGTAGGTACTGCAATCCTTGTGTTAATGAAGAGTTTGTTTTGGTACTCGGTGTCCGTGTAGATCGTACTTTCGTCTTTCTTCAACGAACATCCTTGAGCCATGTTGATGATTCCCGTTCCGCTCGTGACCTTAGACATCATATGTTCCTTGCAAATAATGCGTAGGTGGCATTCTTCGCAGCAGACGTAGAGCCAGACATTGTGGCGATGTAATGCGATCCATTTGTTAGCGCACGTCGAACTGAGCGCATTGCATTGTGTGCTGTTATCATTCGTTAGCAGTTTTATTTCACATGGCTTGTTATGTTGTCGCATACTGTAGACGGGATTGTTGAAAGTGCAAATGTACTTAGTTTGCTTCAAAATAGTGCACTGTTGTAAATCTTCTTTGCTCAAGTTTACATAGATATCCTTCAGCATGTTGATAGCGATGTATTCAGACGTAGTTACCACAGATCTGGTCTGTTTGTTTGTAATCAGCGGTATAGGTATAACTCTGTATAGTTGTAGCTGATTGTCATTTATAAGCGGCAACTTCATTTCCATAATAAGATATTCTTGAGTCGCTCGTGCTTTGACGTGGATCAATTTGAAGACCTCCCTTATTTCTTCGTGGGCGTTGTCCACCGGCAATGCCAAATGTCCCGGAAGTCGAGAGGCGATAACGCTCATCTCCTTCAAAATTTGTTCTTGGGATATTATCTTGTTGTTCATTTGGCCTCGATAGACGTCTTGAATAACCTCGAGGACTCCTTGTTGTATTCTCCTGAGTTTGCTCAGGATAATATTGGCTTGCAGTGCGACTGCGTTAAAGTAGACCATCATGGCATTTTGTTTTGTGTCTTGTTGTAACTCCCGCATATGTTCATCGGCTCTCTTGATGTGGCTTCGCATGAGCCCGAGTTGTTTGTTCATTGTTGCTTCATTCCTGCTTATGATGCTGTTTTGTACTTCGACAATAGAGGTCTGATTCTTGAACAGCTTCAGCAAATATTGTTCATTGTCTCTGACGTTGTTTATCTCTTGGTGATATTGCACCGCGAAATCTTCGTCTAGAACTCCAAATAGGCTGTGCGCAAGTTGTCCTACGCCATTGAAGAAGCCTCTCTTCGTCCTGTTTCCCCCACTTTGTCGGGACTGTAAGCCTAAGTTGTTGCTCTGAAGCTCCTCAATTTCTTGTCGTAGCTCCGACACGATACTCCCGCAGACCACTTGATAGGCGAAGTTCTGGCAGGCGTTTTCTACATGGTCGACGTATCCTTGGATATCCTTGAACCCCTTCCAGTAGGTAGACATATTGTAGTACGCCAGGATTGTCCAACTGTCGTGAACCGTGTTCAGATTTCCCAAGTCGTCATAATATATTTGTCTTCCTTTTTCAAATGATGACATGCCGAAAAACTGTTGTTGCGAGCCGCAGACCATACACATAAATACGATGAACATAGTTATGTAGTTCATCATCGATATGCGTTTATTCTTGCCGGGTGTGCTGTTTGTTTGTTGTGTTTGTTTTTGTTTTTCTTCGCCTTCGGTGGGGAGTCTGATGAGTCTTGTTATTGGTCTCTTCAGAGATCCCTTTTCTGTCTTGAGAGATACCACCCTCACCAGGTCGTCCTTGCCCGGATGTACTTCTAGTATTCGGCCTAGAGCCCATTTTCCCGGAGGAAGATTGTCCTCTTTTACAACGACGACGTCCCCCACTGCAAGGTTTTCTGTTTTGTTGTTCCACTTACTCCTCGTTTGTAAGTGTTGTAGATAGTCTGATGACCATTTCTTCCAGAAGTCCTGGTACATCTTCGTGGTTAACTTCCACCGATTTCGCAGACTGACTTCGCCTTTCAGATCTTCTTCTGGTATTGCTAATAGAGGTTCGCCGATTAAGAAGTGACCCGGAGTTAGGACAAATTCCCGATCCTCTGTGTCTTCGGTCAGCTGTAGCAGCGGCCTCGAGTTGAGACAAGCTTCTATGCATGTTAGAAGGCTGTAAAACTCTTCATATGTGAGTTTTTGCTCCCCTATCACTCTTTTCAGGTGATACTTCATGGATTTGACAGCGGATTCCCACAACCCGCCCGCAGTTGGCCAGGCCGGTGCGATGAAATGCCACTGGATTTCCAACTCATTTGTCTTGTTCACGAAGTCTTCATTAAATGTTGATTGTTCCTTGAACTGTTTCTTAAGTTCTCTGCTGCTTCCCAGGAGGTTTGTTCCGTTGTCACTCCATATGTTTTTTATCAGACCCCTTCTACTGACCACCCTTTTCAATGCCAAAATAAAGGCTTGGGTGCTCAGATCCGAGACCAGTTCCAGATGAATGGCCTTTGTTGCCATGCAGATAAACACGGCGATGTAGCCCTTGGATGTTCGGACTCCTCTTCCTTTATTGGCCTTGACATCTACTGGGCCTGCGAAGTCCACGCCGCAGTTGTAAAACGGTCTCGATGGTGTTATTCTGGCTTTTGGTAAGTCTCCCATCCTCTGGTTTTGTTTTTGCGGTTTGAATCTTGTACACGGCACGCATAGTCTCAATCTTTGTTTTACTGTTTTGTTGCCGCTGATGATCCAATAACGCTGTCTCAGGTAATTTAACGTGAGCCGGGAACCTCCGTGTAATGTTTGTTGATGAGCTTGTTCGATTAATAACTGTGTCAGTCTGCTGTTTGATGGCAGAATTATTGGATGTTTTGTCGTGTACCCCAACTCTGAGTTCTTCAGCCTGCCTCCGACACGTAGGTTCTCCTCTTCATCCAAGATAGGATTCAGCTTGATAATGTTACTGTTGGATCTGACAGTTCCCTTTGATTTTAAATCTTTAATTTCGGATTTAAAATACGTATTTTGTTCTTGTTTTACTATTCGCTGTAGCGCGCGTCGTATTTCCTGCAACGATAGGTGTTTGGAGTTGCCCCTTGTCGCCGGGTCGCGTGCCGTTGTTATGAAACGTGACACCCACGCTAGTATGCGCGTAGCCCTTGACAATGAACTGCATTTTTCGATGACGCTGGCGATGACCCCCATTTCTGTTTGTTGTGCTGGATAAGCTTGAATCTTTATTTCTTCGTTTGTTGAATAACTTGAAGGTTCCGTAGCCATTTGTGTTGCGTCGTTGTTTCGAAGCCAATGAGGCCCTTCCCACCAAAGGTTGAACCCCCGCAGTTGTGACGGAAGGAGTCCTCTGGAAGCACAGTCCGCTGGATTTTGCTTTGATTTCACGTGTTTCCATTGTTGAGCCGGGACGACACTCTTGATCTCCTGAACCCGGTTTCCCACATAGGGTTTCCAGCGATGTTCATCTCCTTGCAGCCATCCCAGCACGACCATTGAGTCCGTCCATGCAAATATCTTCATGTTGTGATTTTCAGCAAATCTGTGTTTTATTTTGTCCACCAGTCGGGCTAGTAATAATGCACCACCCAACTCCAATCTTGGTAGCGTTATTTGTTTATTTATGGGCGCTACTTTAGTTTTCGCTGCGACAAGTGTTATTTTCTCATCGCCGGTAGACAACGTAACCTTCGAGTAAACGACGCAGGCGTATGCTTTTTCTGACGCATCGCAAAATGCATGTAATTCGATGTTGCAGTTTGTTTCTTCAATTCCCAACCATCTCGGTATTGTAAAATGTTGTATGTTTTGAAGATCCTTCCTTATAGTTGTCCACTCCTTTTGGATATCCTCCGGCAATTCGTCGTCCCAGGAAATCTTAGACAGCCATACTTGTTGAAACATGATTTTTGCTTTAATCGTAACTGGCGACAGCCAGCCAAGTGGGTCAAATAGCTTAGCGACGTCACTTAACATATGCCTTTTTGTTTTGACATAGTTTGTTGTTTGTTCTAATGTTGATGTGAACATAAATTGATCGTTCTTCGGGTTCCATCCCAACCCAAGTGTTTTTGATGTTTCCTTTTCGCTGAAGTTGAAGTTTCGGGGGTTTCTCATCTCTTCGGGTAGATCGGCAACTAAAGATGGGTCATTGCTTGACCATTTCCGGAGGTTGAACCCGCCTTTGTTGAGGAGCGTTATGAGCTGGTCTCTTGTTAACCTTGCTTGTTCTGTTGTATGTTTTCCGAAGAGTGCATCGTCCATGTAGAAGTTGTTCTGAAGGACGCTTTTTGCTTGAGGAAGCTTATCGCCTTCGTCCGAGGCGAGCTGCTTCAACGTTTTCTGGGCTAAGTAAGGCGCGGCCTTAGTCCCGTATGTTATTGTTTTCAATTCGAATTCTCTCATTTTCTTTGATGAATCCTGCCAAATTATTTTCTGGAGTGGCCTATCTTCCGGATGTACGACGATGAATCTGTACATCTTCTCAATATCTGCTGAGTAGACGTATTTGTACTGTCGCCACTGTAGTAATAGTCCTTGAAGGTCCGCTTGAAGATTAGGTCCTGTTTCCATCAAGTCATTGAGACTGAATCCGCTTGTTGTTTTTGCCGAGGCGTTAAATACTACTCTTAGCTTTGTTGTGACCGCTTCCATTCTCAAGATTCCGTGGTGCGGTAGATAATATTGAAGCTGTTCTTGTTTATTTGATATCTCCATATGACCCAATTGTTCATATTCGGCCATGAAGTCATTGTAGCGTTGGGAAAATTCTTTGTTTTTGTTAAGCTTGCGCACTAATTGTTTATACTGTGCAATAGCTTGTGGTTTTGATAGTCCCAGCTTGTTCTTGAAGTCCTTCTTCATCGGGAGGCGAATCTGGTATCGTCCGTCAAGAAGTCGCTCTGTTGTTTCCGCATACATTTTTTCGCAGAAGTCTTCCGAGCTAGTTTCAACTTGGTTGCTTGCTATCTCCTCCTGTTCCCAAAAATTGCTGATATCTTCCATATTGTTGATGGTGACATGACAGTTGAAAGTCCTTTGGGAGAATTTTCCGCATATCACCCATCCCAACCGTGTTTGTTGCGCAATAATTGCTTGATTGTTTGTTTTAATCAGGCCTTCCATTATCAATTCCGGATAAATATCAGCGCCCAATAAAATATCGATCTCTCCTGTTATGTTGAACTCTGGGTCCGCCAACTTCAAATGTTGTAAATGCTTCCAAGAGTCCACATCGAACGATCTGTTAGGCAGCTTGTTGGTCAGTCGCCTCATAATTAAGGCACCCATGACGAAGTTGTAGTCGTTGTGTAGAGCTTTGCAATCGAGATGGATTTCTCCCTTGCATTTGTTGGGTGTTGTTCCCAACCCAGTTACATCAGCATTGTTTTTGATCCTCTTGAGTTGTAGCCGTTGCACAGCGTCCTCTGTTATCATTGTTATCTGAGAACCTTGGTCGAGTAAAGCTCTCAGCGTTACATAATCGATCTCCGGCTCGAAGGACCAAATGTACGAGCCTTAGCTCGTAACGTGTTGTTGTAGGATGTATGTTGTAGGTTCCGAAGGAAAGACGTTAACTGGTAATTGTACCGAGTGCTTTATTGCAACTAACTCAGACTAGTCTTTAGCCTAGAAAGGTAAACTACGTGTTATGCTTAATTTACAATAATTATCTAGGTTATAAAAGTACAGTGAATACCAACGATGTGCATGCTTGTACACCTACTGTTATCTTCCGCGTCATAATAGTCTGCTATCAAATATTTTATAAATTTTATCGGTACTTTTACTTTGCTGCCATGCATATAAATAGTTTTCCGCACTTGATAACCCTGATTCCGGCTCGTATATAACGCATGCTTGGTGCTATTAAAGGAAGGGACCTTTGTTACAATTGCTAAACCTTTATCTTTTAATGTCTCTATATTTTTTTGTAAATTTTGGAAACAGGTTTGCTCGTAGATGCAGCTTCCTTTTTCGCATTTGCAATGGCCAACGCTACTTCATTTTGGGCCTCACTTGGATCACAATCATCTTTATGTGGAATACTTTTAATGAAATGGCAATCCTGTAAAAACCACACATAATTTAGTATGGACACATAATTTAAATTTAGTATGGAGATAGTTTAGACCATAGGGAAGGATATACTTTTTATCGCGAGCGGGACCGCGGGCATTATCTACTAATAAGTAAATAAACAACGACAATAAATTGAATGGTTGCGGAAACCTATCACGTGTGTGTGAAACACAAATGGGTGCCATTTATTGTTTAGGTGTTTAAGTAAATTACTCACTTCATTAATAGTAACTGATCCTTTACACTTTAGCTTCTGTTTTTGCGTACAATTCCAGATTAACGATTTATTAGCATAATCTTTATGCTTAAAATATTGATGGTCCTCGTCTATTAACACAAGGCCACGTTTTCTTTTTATAAACTTAATTTCTATATCCATTATGTTACGTTTCTTTCGGAATATAATTATTATAAAGTAAAATAATTTCTTGAAACAAAGGGCAATTTATTACTTTGAAAGACAAGTGACAGCAGACAGATGACTAGTATTATTTTATCAGTGTAAACATAAACAATGAAGTGGCCAGTTTGTGCACTCGTGGCGACCGGATTGAATTGATATCGATATTTTCCCGCCATAATGCAGTGGGTGCACGGGGAAAAAGAAATTCCCCGTGGACCCACTGGTGGGTGAAGCTGGTGGGTGGACGGGTCGCGGCCTGAATAAATAGGTTTAAAAGGTAAGTAATGGTACTTCCCCGGTTTTTCTTAAGAAAAGATACAATCTTTTCAAATTACGAACGTTGAGAGTTTGACGCAGGGCTGGCCTCCAATGGTCAGGTTGTCCGTGAACGATTGTTTTATCATAAATACGATTCTGACCACATTTAACACTGGCACACTCTTAGTTATCAAATTATATAGGGGAAGGTCGGGCAAAAAGGGTATGTTAAGGCTAATCAAGTTAAATGCACATTAATTGTAGGATATTTATTAAATAAAGTGAACACAAATTAACATTAGTTCTTTGGCAATTAAAATATAGAAAAATAACAAATCAAATAATCAAAGTTTCTCATATACATGTATTTTTTTTTTATCTAGAAAAAACCCGTTTTGCCCACAGGGGGTGGGTAAAAAGGTTACCCTAGACGGGCAAAGAGAATACTGATGCGGGCAAAAAGAACATTAGGTTCTAATCAAAGCATAAATCGCTAAAGTAGGATCCGTGACCACTGTATGAAGGTGCAAGATTCGTGGGCCCAATCCTGACACTGTGAACACATAATCCAGTCTTCTATCGGAGGGTCCACATATAATTCTTTACATGCTAAACAATAACAGTCTTTTTCTCTTCGGTGAGGCTTGTTTTCAGAAGTTCTTTTCTGATGCTTTGCTAAACCAGACGTTGAAGGATTACTCTTTTTAAGGTTTTCTTTCTTGTGTGTGTTTTTCTTCGTTATCTGTGTCTTTTCCTGCTTTATCTTCGCTTTTTCAAATTTATCCTGTTGTTGTATCTTTATGGGTGTACTTATTAACACCTCTGACTTTTGCAGCTTTCTACGTCTGTTTGTCTTTTAACAACGCTTTGAGGCAACGGATTTATTTCCTGAAGGATACTGGTACTCTGAGATAATATGTTAATTGGTGGTGTAGTTGTTTCATCAATTGGATTTATATTCGGAATATTCAGCTCAGATGGAATGTTAACTTAAAAAAAAAAATACAAAATCATTTATTCAAAAATTGAAATCAATTACAAAATATACGATAGGGCCTTGTACTAGATTTATAAAATCTGTATGACAAGTACCCCGCAATTCCCATTGTGATACACTTTAATTTGATGAATAATGGCAAGTAGACAGACTTTTCTAAATTAATAAAATAAAATTAAATATTACAGTAATATACATTTAGTTTAGTTAAATAACTATGCATTAAGATTTAAAATCAAATATTCTTACAAGCTAATAATTTTGGGTATATATTAAATTGGGGTTGTTATGTAGAGTGTATACCTATAGTGAGTGTGGAGAGAAGATGTGAGTGTTGTGAGTGTCTGAAGGAGATGTAGTGTGTATTGTGTGTATATGTGTAAGGGACAGGGGATGAGGAGATGAGTCTTATCTGCGTAAGTTCATGTAAGAATCTATTTTCTATGTAAATATAAATGTCGTAAATGTCTCTGTAAATATAAAAATAAAAATAATTTAAGATAATTTAAATTCTAAAATGTCCGTTAAAATCGTATTATCGTGAAGTATTTAATTTATTGTTATTTAACAATTTTAATGTTATTTAACAATAACTAGAAATTTTTCAGTGTGTGCATAATCCAAGGTTTTGAGCAATTTTGATACTGAGGACTTACACTCAAACGAGAGCATCGGATGTATGCTACAGATTCTGTTTACCTTATTATACAAAAGTGTTGATTGAATGGTAAATTGTTTTCTTGCAAATTCTGTTTCAAAGCTTGGTGTTTTGAATATTATATCATGTCTTCTCTTGTTATTATTGCTTGGATTGACACTGTTGCGGTGTCTTCTGAGAACCGACTGGAGTATATAGAGTTGTCTTACACTAAGTACATCAGCAAGGGAAAAGAGATCGGTTGTGGGAAATCTGTAAGGTTTGATGAGCATCACCTTCAGGAGCGATCTCTGGGCTCTTTCAAGTGATAACATCTTCCTCTTACAAGCACCACCCCAGACAGTTACACAGTAACATAGTACAGACTGAACCAGAGCAATGTAAGTCGCTCTGAGCATATCCGGAGGCATGGCGTGTCTAAGGTTTTTAAATATCCAACTTAATTTTCTCACACGTGAGACGACTGAGTCAATCTGGGGAAGCCAGTTTAGTTGTTGGTCAATTACCACACCAAGGTATTTTATTTTATCTACTCTCTCAATTCTCTCACAAGAGCATGTGGCGTTGGTCGGGTAAGAGCAAGAGTGGGCTTTTATTCCGACGTGGAGGGCCGGAAGTTTTGATTTAAGTATGGAGAAGAACATACTTTTTGTTTTTGCAACATTAAGAGTGAGCAAATTGCTTTCTAGCCATTCCGAAACACAGCGAAGTCCCTGCTCTGCAGAGATAATCGCGTCACTCCAGCTCTTACTATTAAATATAAGCGCCGTATCATCCGCGTAAGTGTAAATATTGCAATCCTTCAGAGAGAGATCGCACAGGTCGTTGATGTATATGAGAAACAACGTTGGGCCAAGAACACTGCCCTGCGGTACTCCGTAGGTAACATAGCTGTCACTACTGTAGTGGGGGCCTATCTTGACTCGTTGTTGTCTCTCTTGTAGGTAGTCCTTAAAAAGTTCATGTGCGATCCCTCTAACACCGAAACTTTCGAGTTTATCCAGAAGGATGGGGACAGAAACGGTGTCAAATGCCTTGGCTAGGTCTAGGAATATTCCCAAACATTTTTGACGCTTGTCTAAACCATTAACAACTTTGTCAGTAAGTGCAGCAACAGCATCTTCTGTTGACCTTCCATTCCTAAAACCAAACTGGCAATCTGATGGGAGATTTTTGTCGTCTAAGTAGCGTTTCAGTCTATTGTTCATTAGCTTTTCAAGTATTTTTGACAGAACTGTTAAAACTGAAATGGGTCTATAGTTGTTGATATCCTTTCTGTCCCCACCCTTGTGGATCGGGTGTATGATGGAACGTTTAAAAACTTTGGGAAAGACACCCTGAGAAAAACAAATGTTACATAAATGAGAGAAGACCGGGACCAAAGCATATCTAGACAGTTTTACGAACTTTGTTGAAATACCGTCCCAGCCCACCGCGCTATCTTCCTGTAGGTTCATCATTAATGAATGAACTTCAGCTGGGTCTACGTCAATAAGACCGAAAGAATGAACGGTTGTAGGAATTTTCGATGTGGGCCGGTGTGACGACTGCGCATTAGAAACGAGCTTTTCAGCAAGTGTTTTGCCAACATTCGCGAAATGGTCATTGATAGTTTCTACAGATTCTGCAGAAGTGGTTTTAATAGATAGTAGGGTTGTGTCTTCTGTCTTTTTGTTAGGAATTTTAGCTATTCTTTTGATTGATTTCCATAGTTTTTTAGGATTTTTGCGAGAGATTTCTAGTTCTGACCGGTCTTACTTGCGTTTTAGTTTGTGTAAAAGGTTATTACAGAAGTTTCGATATCGTTTATAAGTGGTTTTTAATATTATGTTATGAGGATTCTTTTTTACTGATTTATTCATGTTATCTCTATTCCTAATGCATCGTAAAAGACCAGGAGTCATCCACGGTTGTTTAACCCTTTTTCTGTTCGGAATTGTGATCATTCTTGAATTATCGGCTAATATTTCGGATATTGTCTCAACCAGCTTTTCTGCTGCTTCGTTCGGGTCGGATGACCGCCACACTTCGCTTAGGTCAGCATTGTCAAAGCTGCAACGGCTTTTCCGAAGTCAGTGATAGTTTTTGTTTTTGGTGTTTTATCTAAAGCGGGGAGTCTTTGTAAATTAAGCGTAACTGTTAGGTGGTCGGTAATAGATGTATTTAGCACGGCTACAGACGCTGGTCGGGATGTTTTGATCATAATATGATCTAGGCAATTGTTGTCGCGTGTAGGTAGGGTGTGCCCTGAGAATATTCCGTTGTTAAGAGTCATATCAAGATATTCGCAGCTGTTCCGATCAATATTGTTAGGTTTAATGTCAATGTTTATGTCACCAATCAGCATAATATCCGTAGAGGGATCGAGATTGGATATTAAATTATCGAGTGATTTTATAAAGTTGGTTGCACATGTATTTGAGGGGCTACGGTAGATACCCACAACGGATATGTTAGGTGTTGTAATAGTCAGGCAGGATGCGTCAATTAATAGGGGTTCTTCAACCTTGCACATCAGACTCTGTTTAGTATAGACAACTACACCATCGTTTTGGTTAATAAGTCTTTTAGTGCAGTACATCGAGTAGTTGTCCATACTTGGTGGAGTTTTCAAATCTGAGAGCCAACATTCTGTTAGGATAATAATGTCGTAGTCATACTTTAGAATCGATAGGAGAGCCTGAAAGCTTGTCATATTCGAGTCGCTATGAACACTTCTTATATTTTGAGTAATTATACTATAAGTGTACGAGCCTTAGCTCGTAACGTGTTGTTGTAGGATGTATGTTGTAGGTTCCGAAGGAAAGACGTTAACTGGTAATTGTACCGAGTGCTTTATTGCAACTAACTCAGACTAGTCTTTAGCCTAGAAAGGTAAACTACGTGTTATGCTTAATTTACAATAATTATCTAGGTTATAAAAGTACAGTGAATACCAACGATGTGCATGCTTGTACATGCTGCCAAATCAACCAACAGGGAAAATAAAGGGTAACTACCCTGCCTATCACTATAAACCTTTCTGTTATTGTTATCCCCTAATGGTTTGCTAAATTGTTAATATTATGTTATTACAGTATCTTAAATATTTTAATTTAAACGTTAAACATTTTAGTCTTCTGGGTCGGTCTTGCGTAGATATGTTCCGTTCGCGATCTCCTTCCGGTCTTGGTGTCCCCCTCGGCTGGTGCAGTGGCTGTGGCAGCACTGGCGGCGGTGACGGCTCGGGACGTGATATATATAACCGTGTTCAGATTTCCCAAGTCGTCATAATATATTTGTCTTCCTTTTTCAAATGATGACATGCCGAAAAACTGTTGTTGCGAGCCGCAGACCATACACATAAATACGATGAACGTAGTTATGTAGTTCATCATCGATATGCGTTTATTCTTGCCGGGTGTGCTGTTTGTTTGTTGTGTTTGTTTTTGTTTTTCTTCGCCTTCGGTGGGGAGTCTGATGAGTCTTGTTATTGGTCTCTTCAGAGATCCCTTTTTTGTCTTGAGAGATACCACCCTCACCAGGTCGTCCTTGCCCGGATGTACTTCTAGTATTCGGCCTAGAGCCCATTTTCCCGGAGGAAGATTGTCCTCTTTTACAACGACGACGTCCCCCACTGCAAGGTTTTCTGTTTTGTTGTTCCACTTACTCCTCGTTTGTAAGTGTTGTAGATAGTCTGATGACCATTTCTTCCAGAAGTCCTGGTACATCTTCGTGGTTAACTTCCACCGATTTCGCAGACTGACTTCGCCTTTCAGATCTTCTTCTGGTATTGCTAATAGAGGTTCGCCGATTAAGAAGTGACCCGGAGTTAGGACAAATTCCCGATCCTCTGTGTCTTCGGTCAGCTGTAGCAGCGGCCTCGAGTTGAGACAAGCTTCTATGCATGTTAGAAGGCTGTAAAACTCTTCATATGTGAGTTTTTGCTCCCCTATCACTCTTTTCAGGTGATACTTCATGGATTTGACAGCGGATTCCCACAACCCGCCCGCAGTTGGCCAGGCCGGTGCGATGAAATGCCACTGGATTTCCAACTCATTTGTCTTGTTCACGAAGTCTTCATTAAATGTTGATTGTTCCTTGAACTGTTTCTTAAGTTCTCTGCTGCTTCCCAGGAGGTTTGTTCCGTTGTCACTCCATATGTTTTTTATCAGACCCCTTCTACTGACCACCCTTTTCAATGCCAAAATAAAGGCTTGGGTGCTCAGATCCGAGACCAGTTCCAGATGAATGGCCTTTGTTGCCATGCAGATAAACACGGCGATGTAGCCCTTGGATGTTCGGACTCCTCTTCCTTTATTGGCCTTGACATCTACTGGGCCTGCGAAGTCCACGCCGCAGTTGTAAAACGGTCTCGATGGTGTTATTCTGGCTTTTGGTATGTCTCCCATCCTCTGGTTTTGTTTTTGCGGTTTGAATCTTGTACACGGCACGCATAATCTCAATCTTTGTTTTACTGTTTTGTTGCCGCTGATGATCCAATAACGCTGTCTCAGGTAATTTAACGTGAGCCGGGAACCTCCGTGTAATGTTTGTTGATGAGCTTGTTCGATTAATAACTGTGTCAGTCTGCTGTTTGATGGCAGAATTATTGGATGTTTTGTCGTGTACCCCAACTCTGAGTTCTTCAGCCTGCCTCCGACACGTAGGTTCTCCTCTTCATCCAAGATAGGATTCAGCTTGATAATGTTACTGTTGGATCTGACAGTTCCCTTTGATTTTAAATCTTTAATTTCGGATTTAAAATACGTATTTTGTTCTTGTTTTACTATTCGCTGTAGCGCGCGTCGTATTTCCTGCAACGATAGGTGTTTGGAGTTGCCCCTTGTCGCCGGGTCGCGTGCCGTTGTTATGAAACGTGACACCCACGCTAGTATGCGCGTAGCCCTTGACAATGAACTGCATTTTTCGATGACGCTGGCGATGACCCCCATTTCTGTTTGTTGTGCTGGATAAGCTTGAATCTTTATTTCTTCGTTTGTTGAATAACTTGAAGGTTCCGTAGCCATTTGTGTTGCGTCGTTGTTTCGAAGCCAATGAGGCCCTTCCCACCAAAGGTTGAACCCCCGCAGTTGTGACGGAAGGAGTCCTCTGGAAGCACAGTCCGCTGGATTTTGCTTTGATTTCACGTGTTTCCATTGTTGAGCCGGGACGACACTCTTGATCTCCTGAACCCGGTTTCCCACATAGGGTTTCCAGCGATGTTCATCTCCTTGCAGCCATCCCAGCACGACCATTGAGTCCGTCCATGCAAATATCTTCATGTTGTGATTTTCAGCAAATCTGTGTTTTATTTTGTCCACCAGTCGGGCTAGTAATAATGCACCACCCAACTCCAATCTTGGTAGCGTTATTTGTTTATTTATGGGCGCTACTTTAGTTTTCGCTGCGACAAGTGTTATTTTCTCATCGCCGGTAGACAACGTAACCTTCGAGTAAACGACGCAGGCGTATGCTTTTTCTGACGCATCGCAAAATGCATGTAATTCGATGTTGCAGTTTGTTTCTTCAATTCCCAACCATCTCGGTATTGTAAAATGTTGTATGTTTTGAAGATCCTTCCTTATAGTTGTCCACTCCTTTTGGATATCCTCCGGCAATTCGTCGTCCCAGGAAATCTTAGACAGCCATACTTGTTGAAACATGATTTTTGCTTTAATCGTAACTGGCGACAGCCAGCCAAGTGGGTCAAATAGCTTAGCGACGTCACTTAACATATGCCTTTTTGTTTTGACATAGTTTGTTGTTTGTTCTAATGTTGATGTGAACATAAATTGATCGTTCTTCGGGTTCCATCCCAACCCAAGTGTTTTTGATGTTTCCTTTTCGCTGAAGTTGAAGTTTCGGGGGTTTCTCATCTCTTCGGGTAGATCGGCAACTAAAGATGGGTCATTGCTTGACCATTTCCGGAGGTTGAACCCGCCTTTGTTGAGGAGCGTTATGAGCTGGTCTCTTGTTAACCTTGCTTGTTCTGTTGTATGTTTTCCGAAGAGTGCATCGTCCATGTAGAAGTTGTTCTGAAGGACGCTTTTTGCTTGAGGAAGCTTATCGCCTTCGTCCGAGGCGAGCTGCTTCAACGTTTTCTGGGCTAAGTAAGGCGCGGCCTTAGTCCCGTATGTTATTGTTTTCAATTCGAATTCTCTCATTTTCTTTGATGAATCCTGCCAAATTATTTTCTGGAGTGGCCTATCTTCCGGATGTACGACGATGAATCTGTACATCTTCTCAATATCTGCTGAGTAGACGTATTTGTACTGTCGCCACTGTAGTAATAGTCCTTGAAGGTCCGCTTGAAGATTAGGTCCTGTTTCCATCAAGTCATTGAGACTGAATCCGCTTGTTGTTTTTGCCGAGGCGTTAAATACTACTCTTAGCTTTGTTGTGACCGCTTCCATTCTCAAGATTCCGTGGTGCGGTAGATAATATTGAAGCTGTTCTTGTTTATTTGATATCTCCATATGACCCAATTGTTCATATTCGGCCATGAAGTCATTGTAGCGTTGGGAAAATTCTTTGTTTTTGTTAAGCTTGCGCACTAATTGTTTATACTGTGCAATAGCTTGTGGTTTTGATAGTCCCAGCTTGTTCTTGAAGTCCTTCTTCATCGGGAGGCGAATCTGGTATCGTCCGTCAAGAAGTCGCTCTGTTGTTTCCGCATACATTTTTTCGCAGAAGTCTTCCGAGCTAGTTTCAACTTGGTTGCTTGCTATCTCCTCCTGTTCCCAAAAATTGCTGATATCTTCCATATTGTTGATGGTGACATGACAGTTGAAAGTCCTTTGGGAGAATTTTCCGCATATCACCCATCCCAACCGTGTTTGTTGCGCAATAATTGCTTGATTGTTTGTTTTAATCAGGCCTTCCATTATCAATTCTTCGCAGCAGACGTAGAGCCAGACATTGTGGCGATGTAATGCGATCCATTTGTTAGCGCACGTCGAACTGAGCGCATTGCATTGTGTGCTGTTATCATTCGTTAGCAGTTTTATTTCACATGGCTTGTTATGTTGTCGCATACTGTAGACGGGATTGTTGAAAGTGCAAATGTACTTAGTTTGCTTCAAAATAGTGCACTGTTGTAAATCTTCTTTGCTCAAGTTTACATAGATATCCTTCAGCATGTTGATAGCGATGTATTCAGACGTAGTTACCACAGATCTGGTCTGTTTGTTTGTAATCAGCGGTATAGGTATAACTCTGTATAGTTGTAGCTGATTGTCATTTATAAGCGGCAACTTCATTTCCATAATAAGATATTGCAATAAAGCACTCGGTACAATTACCAAAAAAAAAAAAAAAAAAAAAAAAAAAAAAAAACAAATGTACGAGCCTTAGCTCGTAACGTGTTGTTGTAGGATGTATGTTGTAGGTTCCGAAGGAAAGACGTTAACTGGTAATTGTACCGAGTGCTTTATTGCAACTAACTCAGACTAGTCTTTAGCCTAGAAAGGTAAACTACGTGTTATGCTTAATTTACAATAATTATCTAGGTTATAAAAGTACAGTGAATACCAACGATGTGCATGCTTGTACAATAAGATAAATTATTTTTTGGTATATGATCGATGCATTCTTCAGGGCTGCAACTGATCGATTTAACCAATTGCATGTTATCTATTTCCTGAGATAGTTGGGCCGTATTAGTCATAATTGAAGAGTATAATGATGGTTTTAATGCTTGAAAAGGTGGTCACATAAAGAACAATAATAGGGGGATTCGTAACAGACATAGGACAGTTAAACTTAGTGATTTTAATTACGCAGATTAGTCTAGTGAGATGGGAATTGTAGGTGTGTGTGTTATGGTAAAGGATGATATGATTGTAGTCGTATGTGTTTGGGATGAGTGTAAGTGCAGTGTGTGTAGTAACTATTTTCAGGTTGAAACTAACGAGAGTAACATTCGCAGGTAGTCATGCCTTATTTAATAGCGCATGGACTTGCTTTTCACATGTGATATTAATAATTGGAGAGTCGTCCAGCAGTCGCATATAAACTTTCCCATATGAGGTCCAGCAATGCTTGTAATTATTGGATTTTTTCAGGTCGCGGGCCAGATAATAGAGTTTGTTTGCTTTTTGTGTCAGCTGCTCAACTATGAACACCGATGTTGAAATATTTTGAAAGCCTAGATGAGAAGCGTTCAGTTTGTTATTTCGCTTGGTGGATAAGCTTTCACTTGGTGGATAAGCTTCACTTTGTACGTCAGGTCCGCGATTTGATGAAACAGCTGTGATCTCCCCTGGTTCTAACTCAGGAACATTTTCGCCTGCAGTTCAACACTTTCATATCCAGCACCTGAGATCTCCACCGTTTCTGCAACTGGAATATCCTGGTCTAGTCGAGTCGAGTAAACAGCAGCAGGTGCAAAATACTCATCTGGAATGGCATGACTATCAAACGTTTTAATTCCGGCTGAGCGAAAGCCACTATATGGCATTTTGCGGTGTGGCTGCTTTTAGATAAGCTTCAGTCACTAATTTTGCAATATCATACTGTCCGATCACTCGACCTGGATGAGCCTTTTGAAATTTATTGATTTCAATTTCAAAAAATGTTTTGAACGGTGAACGGTGAAGTCACGTCAAGTGGCTGCAATTTGTGAGATGTATCATCAAAAATACAACATTGTTGCTGGTGGCGTATTCCAAAGTAGGATAATACTTATGCGACTCATGGTTGTCTAAAAGTAGTAAAGCTTTACAATCTTGAGTTGGTCTGACCCAACTGACGAAAACTCGAAGCCACTCCAAAAATATTTCGCCACTAATCCAACCACTATCAGAAACAGAAGCTTCACATCCTGGTAAGGAACCATCAAGCAATCTAGCTTGGATCTTTTTCTTTTGAAAATAAAGAAGGGTGGTGGTGCGAAATTGCCTGAAGCGCTGCAGCAGCAGACAACTGTTGTAAGTGTTCCCTTTTCTAAGCTGCTAACTGCCCCTACTTGCTTTTTTCCATAAACTGACAGCACCTTGGGTTGTTTGGTAGATGATGTTCTAACACCAGTTTCATCCATGTTAAATATCATGTCTGACCGGATATGTTCTTTTTCTACGATACTTTCAAGTAAATCGTAGAATCTATTCACCGCTGGTTTATTAAATGCTTGTAGCCTAGCTATGGATGTAGATTCAGGGGTGCACAATACAATTTCTGGGTGACGTTTTTTATAGTTTTTATACCATTGTTTGCCTGCCACATTGTTTTTAAATGTCGTTTTTTTATTTTTTCGTTTGGCAAACTCGCCAACTAATTGCAAGAATTCCGTTTTGGTGAGTCCGTAAAACAGTGCATCTAGGTCTTTAAGATGCTGTACTATTTCCAGTTCTTCTGCTTCTGTAAAAATAGGAGTAAACCTGCCTAGTTTATTTGTAGAAGAACCTGTCTTGACACCCCGCTGTAGTGTGCTATACGGTATTCCATATTTTAAGGAAGCTCCTTTGATGCTACTTTTTTTGGCTTCATTGATAGCTTTTCGCATCGTTCGTTCCGACCAAGAAGCCCTCGATGTTCGTCTTTTGTAATTATACACCATCTGTAATAAAAAAGGAAAAAAAAACAAATCATAGCTGCATATAAAATACTTGGCGGGCAAGAAGGGTATTACCTAAAAACTATTACCATTATCCCGAAATACCCAAACCTTATGGTGAATAGATTGAAATACAGACCCGTAGCAAATATATGCGACGAGATCGAGGACAACAAGTTCCTGTGTTCGAGCGACAACCTTGTACCATACCCAGCTGAAACATGTATCGAGCAAATCATGATGCTGAAGGAGAACTGTTCCAGCTACCAGCAAAACGTCATACACTTAGAAAAGGACAAGATCCAGAAGATCACCGAAAGCTACTTGCTAATATACTCCGCAGATGGACTAATTGCCTTTTCTTTTTAAAACAATCAGAAGTGGAATGTCCGGTTTGTTGACAGAAAGTGCATTGTAAAGATGCTCGTTGAGACACTCGAGAGAGATTGAAGATTTTCTCTTCTTCAATGGCATGTGTGATCGCTTCGGACAGAGTTTTGGGGTTGCGGCACCTAACAATATGCGCGAATTTATTGTTCATCCCTAGCATAAATGTGTTGAGGGCTAAATCTTCCATCGCGGCAAGCCTACCCACAAGCTCGCTTTCATCCACACAGCTGCAATGGATGTCGGATTGAAGTCGAGTAAAACACAACTCTATTTGGAGAGAATATTGTGTCACACTCTCGTCGGCTTTCTGGCGGAAAATTTGTAAATCTTCTAGGAGATGAGTGGAGTGCTTTTTCTCACCAAATGTGGTCTTCAAAAAAGTCTTGATATCACTCCAGCTTTCAATTTTTTTCAAGCAACAAGCTAATTGAGCTTTGCTTTCCAGTTGCGACACAATATATTTTACAAGCACATTCTGTTGTTCAGGTGTTGCAAGACTAATTGCGTTTTCGCAATTAGTGGGAAAAGCCGGGAGGGTTTCTCGGTCACCATTATAGGTTCGAATGAATTTAGTCAGAACAGATAAAGTGATTGAACAGATCTTTTTTCTTGGGACCTTTTAGTTTTGGCTCCGATTCTTCCTCACTCTGAGAGTTATCAGAAGTCTCGAGGTTAGAATCGATGTCTACAGATTCCTCCTGTTTTGGTAAAACTATGAATGAAATTTAAAAACACAGAACAACAGAATACGCGGTTACAAAGTAACACGGTATCATTATAGGTATAGTAGTCGGCGACCCACAAGTATCGTATTTCTACGCGAATTCCTCGATGGCTAAGTGTATGCTTGAAGTCACGTGGTGCAATAAGTATTGCGGAACTGGTGCTGATGAATTTAGGTACTTTTACTCAACTCAACTATCATTTCTTCACACTACAACTCTTTATTTGTAGTGTGAAGAAATGATAGTTGAGTCAATCTGATGAACCGGTATTAATAATGAGAATCTTGCCTTCTTCTGATGTGGGCTCGCACAACAGGGTGTGTGGAGACTATTCGTCGACCAGAGGTTGTTAGCGCAGGCTCAAGCTCGAGAGCAGAGGCTTATTTTCGACCAACTGGACCGATGATGCTGCGGGCTATGCGAAAGGGCGGAGACTTAACGTCGGGCAACACGGCACTGAATCTAAAAAGACCTTTCTTGATGCGACAGGGACCACGAGTTCTTTTAGATGTCAGATCTCACGCGAAGCAAGATTTTTTTTCTGGCATCCCACTTCTGACACCACTTGTTTTAGGGTCCGTCCCGCAGTTCTTTTTGAAAAAACTATTTTATTTACACACACAGTTTTTTAGTTGAAGACAAGTTTACAGTACGCCGTGGCTTTGGATTGACAATACGAATTAAATTGAAAATGCTTTGCATTGGCTAAATCTACCTAGTAAAGTAGTTCATACCAGTTCCTTTGCTAAGTTTACTATTTTGACTTGGAATAAATCGGCCGCGACCCGTCCACCCACCAGCTTCACCCACCAGTGGGTCCACGGGGAATTTCTTTTTCCCCGTGCACCCACTGCAACCTTATGCATAAGGCAGGAAAAATATATATCGATATAAATACTATTTTCAAAATTCTTTATTAAGTAATACAAACAAAACAACACATTCCTATGAGAAATAATACAAACAAAACAACACATTCCTATGTGAAATTAATAGAGGTAAATAAGTGTCCTCGATGACGAAAATTTGAGAAACATCCTTAGAGCCATTCCTAACGCAACTTCTCCAAGAAATGACCAACGCTAATTTCTTCATGAATAAGTTGCATTTGTGCTTGAAGTATCTGATTGTCTCTTAATTTATAATGTGTATCCCGTGAATCGTTTAATTTAGATTTTGGCGTTAAATATATTTTAGTCAGAAGTTTAGCTATCGTTACATAATTTTTATTCACTTTTTTATTAATGCCGGCGTTCCAGCTTTCGGAAACGTTATTAGTTCTATTTTCTTTTAAATAAAAATTGGCAAAGTATTTAATAAAAGTATTAACTTTCTTGTCATTGATTTCATGGTATTCTTCATTAATGTAACTCCAGCCCTTAGATACCATGTCAATTGGTTACAATGGAAGGATACAGCATAAGCCCACGAGGCGTCGTAAAATTTTGCTTTTAACGGTCTTGGCTCGTGCACGTCCGTCAATCTTTTTAGCCTTCTTCCACAGACTCTGTGTGAAATGGTAATAACATCGATATGTTATAGTATTAGGAAATTAATTCTTAAGTGCTTTGGTAATAGCAAACTCGAAATCAACGTGTACCATTTTTGGCTTAAAATCTGGAACAGCTACTATTATCAAATCAAACATTACCCAATAAATCTTTTGTTGGGCAGTAGTATGTACATTAATGGTACAACATTTGTTGTTTCTACTGTGCTGCCAGCTTCACCGTGTACTGTGATAAAATGGAGAAGGGACTGATTTAAAAGTTCCGTCGAGGAAAAATTCTTTAATATCCCGTATTAGTTTTAAATTCTCCTCATCAGCAAAAACCAGAATCCTACTGTTATCTTCCGCGTCATAATAGTCTGCTATCAAATATTTTATAAATTTTATCGGTACTTTTACTTTGCTGCCATGCATATAAATAGTTTTCCGCACTTGATAACCCTGATTCCGGCTCGTATATAACGCATGCTTGGTGCTATTAAAGGAAGGGACCTTTGTTACAATTGCTAAACCTTTATCTTTTAATGTCTCTATATTTTTTTGTAAATTTTGGAAACAGGTTTGCTCGTAGATGCAGCTTCCTTTTTCGCATTTGCAATGGCCAACGCTACTTCATTTTGGGCCTCACTTGGATCACAATCATCTTTATGTGGAATACTTTTAATGAAATGGCAATCCTGTAAAAACCACACATAATTTAGTATGGACACATAATTTAAATTTAGTATGGAGATAGTTTAGACCATAGGGAAGGATATACTTTTTATCGCGAGCGGGACCGCGGGCATTATCTACTAATAAGTAAATAAACAACGACAATAAATTGAATGGTTGCGGAAACCTATCACGTGTGTGTGAAACACAAATGGGTGCCATTTATTGTTTAGGTGTTTAAGTAAATTACTCACTTCATTAATAGTAACTGATCCTTTACACTTTAGCTTCTGTTTTTGCGTACAATTCCAGATTAACGATTTATTAGCATAATCTTTATGCTTAAAATATTGATGGTCCTCGTCTATTAACACAAGGCCACGTTTTCTTTTTATAAACTTAATTTCTATATCCATTATGTTACGTTTCTTTCGGAATATAATTATTATAAAGTAAAATAATTTCTTGAAACAAAGGGCAATTTATTACTTTGAAAGACAAGTGACAGCAGACAGATGACTAGTATTATTTTATCAGTGTAAACATAAACAATGAAGTGGCCAGTTTGTGCACTCGTGGCGACCGGATTGAATTGATATCGATATTTTCCCGCCATAATGCAGTGGGTGCACGGGGAAAAAGAAATTCCCCGTGGACCCACTGGTGGGTGAAGCTGGTGGGTGGACGGGTCGCGGCCTGAATAAATAGGTTTAAAAGGTAAGTAATGGTACTTCCCCGGTTTTTCTTAAGAAAAGATACAATCTTTTCAAATTACGAACGTTGAGAGGTTGACGCAGGGCTGGCCTCCAATGGTCAGGTTGTCCGTGAACGATTGTTTTATCATAAATACGATTCTGACCACATTTAACACTGGCACACTCTTAGTTATCAAATTATATAGGGGAAGGTCGGGCAAAAAGGGTATGTTAAGGCTAATCAAGTTAAATGCACATTAATTGTAGGATATTTATTAAATAAAGTGAACACAAATTAACATTAGTTCTTTGGCAATTAAAATATAGAAAAATAACAAATCAAATAATCAAAGTTTCTCATATACATGTATTTTTTTTTTATCTAGAAAAAACCCGTTTTGCCCACAGGGGGTGGGTAAAAAGGTTACCCTAGACGGGCAAAGAGAATACTGATGCGGGCAAAAAGAACATTAGGTTCTAATCAAAGCATAAATCGCTAAAGTAGGATCCGTGACCACTGTATGAAGGTGCAAGATTCGTGGGCCCAATCCTGACACTGTGAACACATAATCCAGTCTTCTATCGGAGGGTCCACATATAATTCTTTACATGCTAAACAATAACAGTCTTTTTCTCTTCGGTGAGGCTTGTTTTCAGAAGTTCTTTTCTGACGCTTTGCTAAACCAGACGTTGAAGGATTACTCTTTTTAAGGTTTTCTTTCTTGTGTGTGTTTTTCTTCGTTATCTGTGTCTTTTCCTGCTTTATCTTCGCTTTTTCAAATTTATCCTGTTGTTGTATCTTTATGGGTGTACTTATTAACACCTCTGACTTTTGCAGCTTTCTACGTCTGTTTGTCTTTTAACAACGCTTTGAGGCAACGGATTTATTTCCTGAAGGATACTGGTACTCTGAGATAATATGTTAATTGGTGGTGTAGTTGTTTCATCAATTGGATTTATATTCGGAATATTCAGCTCAGATGGAATGTTAACTTAAAAAAAAAAATACAAAATCATTTATTCAAAAATTGAAATCAATTACAAAATATACGATAGGGCCTTGTACTAGATTTATAAAATCTGTATGACAAGTACCCCGCAATTCCCATTGTGATACACTTTAATTTGATGAATAATGGCAAGTAGACAGACTTTTCTAAATTAATAAAATAAAATTAAATATTACAGTAATATACATTTAGTTTAGTTAAATAACTATGCATTAAGATTTAAAATCAAATATTCTTACAAGCTAATAATTTTGGGTATATATTAAATTGGGGTTGTTATGTAGAGTGTATACCTATAGTGAGTGTGGAGAGAAGATGTGAGTGTTGTGAGTGTCTGAAGGAGATGTAGTGTGTATTGTGTGTATATGTGTAAGGGACAGGGGATGAGTAGATGAGTCTTATCTGCGTAAGTTCATGTAAGAATCTATTTTCTATGTAAATATAAATGTCGTAAATGTCTCTGTAAATATAAAAATAAAAATAATTTAAGATAATTTAAATTCTAAAATGTCCGTTAAAATCGTATTATCGTGAAGTATTTAATTTATTGTTATTTAACAATTTTAATGTTATTTAACAATAACTAGAAATTTTTCAGTGTGTGCATAATCCAAGGTTTTGAGCAATTTTGATACTGAGGACTTACACTCAAACGAGAGCATCGGATGTATGCTACAGATTCTGTTTACCTTATTATACAAAAGTGTTGATTGAATGGTAAATTGTTTTCTTGCAAATTCTGTTTCAAAGCTTGGTGTTTTGAATATTATATCATGTCTTCTCTTGTTATTATTGCTTGGATTGACACTGTTGCGGTGTCTTCTGAGAACCGACTGGAGTATATAGAGTTGTCTTACACTAAGTACATCAGCAAGGGAAAAGAGATCGGTTGTGGGAAATCTGTAAGGTTTGATGAGCATCACCTTCAGGAGCGATCTCTGGGCTCTTTCAAGTGATAACATCTTCGTCTTACAAGCACCACCCCAGACAGTTACACAGTAACATAGTACAGACTGAACCAGAGCAATGTAAGTCGCTCTGAGCATATCCGGAGGCATGGCGTGTCTAAGGTTTTTAAATATCCAACTTAATTTTCTCACACGTGAGACGACTGAGTCAATCTGGGGAAGCCAGTTTAGTTGTTGGTCAATTACCACACCAAGGTATTTTATTTTATCTACTCTCTCAATTCTCTCACAAGAGCATGTGGCGTTGGTCGGGTAAGAGCAAGAGTGGGCTTTTATTCCGACGTGGAGGGCCGGAAGTTTTGATTTAAGTATGGAGAAGAACATACTTTTTGTTTTTGCAACATTAAGAGTGAGCAAATTGCTTTCTAGCCATTCCGAAACACAGCGAAGTCCCTGCTCTGCAGAGATAATCGCGTCACTCCAGCTCTTACTATTAAATATAAGCGCCGTATCATCCGCGTAAGTGTAAATATTGCAATCCTTCAGAGAGAGATCGCACAGGTCGTTGATGTATATGAGAAACAACGTTGGGCCAAGAACACTGCCCTGCGGTACTCCGTAGGTAACATAGCTGTCACTACTGTAGTGGGGGCCTATCTTGACTCGTTGTTGTCTCTCTTGTAGGTAGTCCTTAAAAAGTTCATGTGCGATCCCTCTAACACCGAAACTTTCGAGTTTATCCAGAAGGATGGGGACAGAAATGGTGTCAAATGCCTTGGCTAGGTCTAGGAATATTCCCAAACATTTTTGACGCTTGTCTAAACCATTAACAACTTTGTCAGTAAGTGCAGCAACAGCATCTTCTGTTGACCTTCCATTCCTAAAACCAAACTGGCAATCTGATGGGAGATTTTTGTCGTCTAAGTAGCGTTTCAGTCTATTGTTCATTAGCTTTTCAAGTATTTTTGACAGAACTGTTAAAACTGAAACGGGTCTATAGTTGTTGATATCCTTTCTGTCCCCACCCTTGTGGATCGGGTGTATGATGGAACGTTTAAAAACTTTGGGAAAGACACCCTGAGAAAAACAAATGTTACATAAATGAGAGAAGACCGGGACCAAAGCATATCTAGACAGTTTTACGAACTTTGTTGAAATACCGTCCCAGCCCACCGCGCTATCTTCCTGTAGGTTCATCATTAATGAATAAACTTCAGCTGGGTCTACGTCAATAAGACCGAAAGAATGAACGGTTGTAGGAATTTTCGATGTGGGCCGGTGTGACGACTGCGCATTAGAAACGAGCTTTTCAGCAAGTGTTTTGCCAACATTCGCGAAATGGTCATTGATAGTTTCTACAGATTCTGCAGAAGTGGTTTTAATAGATAGTAGGGTTGTGTCTTCTGTCTTTTTGTTAGGAATTTTAGCTATTCTTTTGATTGATTTCCATAGTTTTTTAGGATTTTTGCGAGAGATTTCTAGTTCTGACCGGTCATACTTGCGTTTTAGTTTGTGTAAAAGGTTATTACAGAAGTTTCGATATCGTTTATAAGTGGTTTTTAATATTATGTTATGAGGATTCTTTTTTACTGATTTATTCATGTTATCTCTATTCCTAATGCATCGTAAAAGACCAGGAGTCATCCACGGTTGTTTAACCCTTTTTCTGTTCGGAATTGTGATCATTCTTGAATTATCGGCTAATATTTCGGATATTGTCTCAACCAGCTTTTCTGCTGCTTCGTTCGGGTCGGATGACCGCCACACTTCGCTTAGGTCAGCATTGTCAAAGCTGCAACGGCTTTTCCGAAGTCAGTGATAGTTTTTGTTTTTGGTGTTTTATCTAAAGCGGGGAGTCTTTGTAAATTAAGCGTAACTGTTAGGTGGTCGGTAATAGATGTATTTAGCACGGCTACAGACGCTGGTCGGGATGTTTTGATCATAATATGATCTAGGCAATTGTTGTCGCGTGTAGGTAGGGTGTGCCCTGAGAATATTCCGTGGTTAAGAGTCATATCAAGATATTCGCAGCTGTTCCGATCAATATTGTTAGGTTTAATGTCAATGTTTATGTCACCAATCAGCATAATATCCGTAGAGGGATCGAGATTGGATATTAAATTATCGAGTGATTTTATAAAGTTGGTTGCACATGTATTTGAGGGGCTACGGTAGATACCCACAACGGATATGTTAGGTGTTGTAATAGTCAGGCAGGATGCGTCAATTAATAGGGGTTCTTCAACCTTGCACATCAGACTCTGTTTAGTATAGACAACTACACCATCGTTTTGGTTAATAAGTCTTTTAGTGCAGTACATCGAGTAGTTGTCCATACTTGGTGGAGTTTTCAAATCTGAGAGCCAACATTCTGTTAGGATAATATTGTCGTAGTCATACTTTAGAATCGATAGGAGAGCCTGAAAGCTTGTCATATTCGAGTCGCTATGAACACTTCTTATATTTTGAGTAATTATACTATAAGATAAATTATTTTTTGGTATATGATCGATGCATTCTTCAGGGCTGCAACTGATCGATTTAACCAATTGCATGTTATCTATTTCCTGAGATAGTTGGGCCGTATTAGTCATAATTGAAGAGTATAATGATGGTTTTAATGCTTGAAAAGGTGGTCACATAAAGAACAATAATAGGGGGATTCGTAACAGACATAGGACAGTTAAACTTAGTGATTTTAATTACGCAGATTAGTCTAGTGAGATGGGAATTGTAGGTGTGTGTGTTATGGTAAAGGATGATATGATTGTAGTCGTATGTGTTTGGGATGAGTGTAAGTGCAGTGTGTGTAGTAACTATTTTCAGGTTGAAACTAACGAGAGTAACATTCGCAGGTAGTCATGCCTTATTTAATAGCGCATGGACTTGCTTTTCACATGTGATATTAATAATTGGAGAGTCGTCCAGCAGTCGCATATAAACTTTCCCATATGAGGTCCAGCAATGCTTGTAATTATTGGATTTTTTCAGGTCGCGGGCCAGATAATAGAGTTTGTTTGCTTTTTGTGTCAGCTGCTCAACTATGAACACCGATGTTGAAATATTTTGAAAGCCTAGATGAGAAGCGTTCAGTTTGTTATTTCGCTTGGTGGATAAGCTTTCACTTGGTGGATAAGCTTCACTTTGTACGTCAGGTCCGCGATTTGATGAAACAGCTGTGATCTCCCCTGGTTCTAACTCAGGAACATTTTCGCCTGCAGTTCAACACTTTCATATCCAGCACCTGAGATCTCCACCGTTTCTGCAACTGGAATATCCTGGTCTAGTCGAGTCGAGTAAACAGCAGCAGGTGCAAAATACTCATCTGGAATGGCATGACTATCAAACGGTTTAATTCCGGCTGAGCGAAAGCCACTATATGGCATTTTGCGGTGTGGCTGCTTTTAGATAAGCTTCAGTCACTAATTTTGCAATATCATACTGTCCGATCACTCGACCTGGATGAGCCTTTTGAAATTTATTGATTTCAATTTCAAAAAATGTTTTGAACGGTGAACGGTGAAGTCACGTCAAGTGGCTGCAATTTGTGAGATGTATCATCAAAAATACAACATTGTTGCTGGTGGCGTATTCCAAAGTAGGATAATACTTATGCGACTCATGGTTGTCTAAAAGTAGTAAAGCTTTACAATCTTGAGTTGGTCTGACCCAACTGACGAAAACTCGAAGCCACTCCAAAAATATTTCGCCACTAATCCAACCACTATCAGAAACAGAAGCTTCACATCCTGGTAAGGAACCATCAAGCAATCTAGCTTGGATCTTTTTCTTTTGAAAATAAAGAAGGGTGGTGGTGCGAAATTGCCTGAAGCGCTGCAGCAGCAGACAACTGTTGTAAGTGTTCCCTTTTCTAAGCTGCTAACTGCCCCTACTTGCTTTTTTCCATAAACTGACAGCACCTTGGGTTGTTTGGTAGATGATGTTCTAACACCAGTTTCATCCATGTTAAATATCATGTCTGACCGGATATGTTCTTTTTCTACGATACTTTCAAGTAAATCGTAGAATCTATTCACCGCTGGTTTATTAAATGCTTGTAGCCTAGCTATGGATGTAGATTCAGGGGTGCACAATACAATTTCTGGGTGACGTTTTTTATAGTTTTTATACCATTGTTTGCCTGCCACATTGTTTTTAAATGTCGTTTTTTTATTTTTTCGTTTGGCAAACTCGCCAACTAATTGCAAGAATTCCGTTTTGGTGAGTCCGTAAAACAGTGCATCTAGGTCTTTAAGATGCTGTACTATTTCCAGTTCTTCTGCTTCTGTAAAAATAGGAGTAAACCTGCCTAGTTTATTTGTAGAAGAACCTGTCTTGACACCCCGCTGTAGTGTGCTATACGGTATTCCATATTTTAAGGAAGCTCCTTTGATGCTACTTTTTTTGGCTTCATTGATAGCTTTTCGCATCGTTCGTTCCGACCAAGAAGCCCTCGATGTTCGTCTTTTGTAATTATACACCATCTGTAATAAAAAAGGAAAAAAAAAACAAATCATAGCTGCATATAAAATACTTGGCGGGCAAGAAGGGTATTACCCATTTTGCCCGTTCTCGTTATGCCCGACACCCCCCCCCTATGGAATATTTTAGTCTTGTCCGTGCCCACGGATTCTTTTCATCCCCGAAGCCCAGCCTAAGGTGTCCGTGCCCAAGGAATCTTTTACTAGTGTAGCCCAACCCTACCGTGTCCGTACCTACGGAAGCTTTTGCGCCATCTGTGCCCACAGATGCAACGCCTTCGTCGCAACGGTGCCAACCCCTGGCCAACCCCAACATGTCCGTACCAACGGAATCCAAGCCCAACATCTCCGTACCAACGGAATCCAACACCAACATATCCGTACCAACGGATACCAATCTCATCTCTGTACCACAAGATCTAAGGTATTCAAACATTTCAAAATACTATATTGTGTGTGCCTAGTCGAAACTGACACTCGACTAGGATGTATGCTATTTGTCTTAATATCACATTGAATCTTATTGTCTTTTTGAGTTAACTAACAAATTACTAAGTAAACCATGAATAAATAAGGTTACGATTAGGTTTGCCCGGCAAAGGCTTCTGGTGAAACTGCAACAAAGCCATCATACCCTTCTCGTGCATTATCCTGCGACAATAAAAAAACAGCACAGTATCCGTCACTAAACCACAGGAAATTGATCAACACTCATTGATAAAGATCTATTCTGACTCTTAACCTCTCAAAAACCGAGGGTTGTTGGGACGGGTCGCGATTTTGAACCTTACGGCATGGTAATAAAATTTAAAACCTGTAACGGAAAAGTGGCGTTATGGTATTCAAGAGGTTAAACCCAAGTTAATTTCAGTTTCAAAGTCAAACCCTCATTTATTCAACGTATAAAACTCATATTCTCATAGCCAAATTAAACAAAATAGCCAATGAACAGAGTATCCAATACCATCAAACAAACAAAGCCTATTTATCATCTCCAGCAACATCAACCAGTAGCTCCGCGGGAACAGTAGACCTCGCCTGTCCAGAATCTCAGGTATGCGAGTCCGCCAGAAGTACGTCAGAGCCAGTCATTGATGAAATGATGGAACCGCGAACGTTTGTCGTTACCATTCTATTTATTGATTCAAATTGACTGAATTTTGTCAATTTTCCTATTCATATTGTAGCCTATCGATCACACATAATCCAGGTATCTAGCTTTATCTACAGGTAACCCCCGCTAACCTTACCTCCGACAAAAAACTAATAACGGCCATAATGTTTTCGGTTGATAGCACTCGCATTAGATAACACACAAATCAAGCTCCATTATCGACAACACTGACATACAATAAGCTTTACATAAACCATATTTTTCAGAGCGTACTTACCTTTAAAAAAATTTTTTTTTGCGCGGGGAAAATGACAAGGTCTCCTGTGCATCCGCTCGCCGCGACTGACAGATTTGTGTTGTGGAAGAAGTGCGCCAGCGCTATAGGCAAATGTTTTGTCTCGTTCTTGTGTTAACCGCATGGTAAAGGATATACCCCTTTTGCCCACCATGTTCTTATTGGCCGCCCTTCCAACATTTAACACAATTTGATTAATAAACTTAGCTAAAATACAGCACAGCTGTTTTTGACGTGTTGCCGCGAGTGCGGTCCGATTCCTCTCGCTAAATGTACTTTCTGGCATTGTTCAAGTTTATTTTTGACTTCACTTCGGTTCTGTAACAAAAATCATATTTGGTAAGTAAATAGTTACCTACTTGTTCAAAATAAATATATGAGCAAACGATTGAAAAGAACAGGTTCTGTTAGTCTCTGGACTCGCTTCAGTAAGTTTTCCTCGGGTGAGGAGCATCCAAACTGACTGGCAGTTTGCCACCTTTATCGAAGATTTTATTTCAATGTCAATCAATATGATTTAAAAACACTTATCAAGCAATTCTCAATCACGTCATTCATTATTCTTACAATTGTACGTACCGTTACGTGTAAAATGAACGCTCTCTGAGACTCCACGATGCTGGGTTTGTATAACTTCTTTTTCTTGTCATCATTAATTGGCACTTTGACCGTAGGTGGCATTTGATGAGACATCGATTTAAAAAATATGTAGTCTCTGGCATCTAAAAGAAAAAAAAAACTTTATGCCCCTGCAGTAAGGTCGTTTCGTCAACATAAGAAACGTCAAAATGGAGTCCTATTTTTCTTGTGAATATACAGTGACCATTAAGTAGGTACTAGTACAATCATCTCCAATTATATCGAAGCGGTCAAGCGGCAGTGCTTAAAAATATTTGCACTCGCACTAATGTCCTTGATAGTCGGGCTCATGTATATTTTTCAGCGCTTTGGCCGCTTCGATATATTGGAAGGCGTCTGTATAGTGGCGAGTTGAGGTTACGATATGGATGACATAAAATAAATAGTTGACTCACAACTATACGATCGGTTTGTTTATGTCGCCGCCATTTGGTTAATAGCACTTACTTAAGGCGACGTGAGTTCAGCGCTTGACTGCTTTCGAGGGGGTGAGGTGCGGGGCCTGAGGGGAGCAGGTGCGGGGTTGCCCCGCTTGCAAGCGCGCGAAATATTTATCTTTGCGCACTCGCTCGCTCGCTGCTGAGATGCCACAGTATAGCTACTAGCAGTAACAACACCGACAGTACAACGACGACGGTGCTTTGAAATAAAGATAATTTTTTATGGAAAATTATACAGGATGTTTTGGGGAAGAGTGTAGGTATTTTGCAGATGGACAGGGTCGGTCCATACGATCATTTTATAGTATGGAAACCATGGTCCGATATCCATTTTTAAGTTATGGGTTAAAGACTGATTTTATCAAATCTTTACACTTTTTGGGTTAGCAAGCTAAAAAATAAACACAGTTTCAGAATAAATACAGTTTTATTTTATTCATCGATTTAAACACATAACAAACGATTAATTAATAGTAGTTTATGTGACTGCTACATATAGAGGGCATTAATACTCGAGAATATAATATCACTCGAGAGTTTTAATGATTAATTATGTACAGTTACATACACTAGTTTATCTACACACATATCATAAGCTATCTTTGATGTGTTCAGGAACCGCATGTTTGACCGGCATTGTGGCTCTGCAGTTGTTTAGCTTGTTCTATAGCACCAACTTCGGGCGTTCGAAATTTGAATATCAGTACCAACTTCACAGACAAACTAGGGGCGGCATGCAGGCGGGCGTCGGCGTTCGAAATTTGAATGTCATAATGTGTAGAAAAATTACACATTATGGTCATAATGTGTAATTTTTCAGATAAGAAATTAGTTTTTACCAAGTAGTTTAACATTATGCTGATCGTAACGTGCGCGTGTTTTTGTATGCAGTAAAGAGGGTATATGATATGAGGGTATATATGTAGATAAAAGTCTTAAAACTATCCCGATATCAAAAACAATCAAATTTTGGTCAAAAGAAAAAAAAAAACAAAAAACAAATCTTAGTGACTTTTATCATTTCAATGTGTATTTAAAAAAAATGTGTTGGTGAAAAATTATAAAAATTTCTAAAAAAAAATCCTTATCTTTTCCCCTTTTTATTGATGTATCAAATAACAAACTACGTCTCAAATTCACGGAGATATGAGACTTTACATGCAGGGATACCTCAAACCGGACTCGCCTCAGGTAACAAAGTTGCAATAATAATACCTGCCTTGTATTATTATTGCAACGGTACTCAGCAGTAGAAAGGTAACTAACATTTCACAAATGCCGCAGAGATATCAGTCACATCTTGTTATTAAATTTGGTGTTCAAAATGGCTTCCGGCATTCGAAGACAAGCTCGCGCACGTCGTCTGACTTCTGTAGTTGTTATGCCTAATGTAATTAAAAATATGTTATGTCTATTAATCTTCGGCCCATACTGGTTTCACTCATACAATTTCCATGTTCTTCTTCTAATATTAATGATTCATCTTTCTGGCTCCTAAAACAAATATTTATCAAGCGTAAGCAGTTGACAGTTAAACAATACAAAAATCATCTTCCAGATATCAGAATCAGTATCGCTGTCTGATCTGAAATCAATGGCTGAAAATCAAAGAAAATCTACGAGTTTTTCTCCAAAAAAATGATTTTATTACTACTTGAACGGATTATATTGTGATATCTTAAATACTCATCAGCTTTGGATTTTTTTGAGTATCTTACCGTGTTTTTTTTTAACACGATCGACCTCCTATGTCAAAAGATATCATAAATTTTTCAAATAGAGGTCACAGTGCCCGGACATAACACTTTGAAGTCCGATAAAAAAAAAGTATTTTTATTATTATTTTTATATCATTTTAGTCGATAAAATAAGCTAAAATTTAACGTATATTCTTATGTGCACTTTTGAAGACTCAACCTGTATATATTATATTGTTGAATTTGTTCTTACGGTGTCGGTGAAATTGTATCAAACTGCACCAAAGTCTGAATATTTTCATCCAACGAACTGTCGCATCTGAAATAAAGTTGAAAACAATACTATATATCTGTAGAAGTGATACAATTGTAAACGACCCATGTATATACGAAATACCAAAACAACACACAGTATATCCACATTAATTTAATTTTGTTATGTCTATACTTACGGTGTCGGCGACACTGTGCGCAGCGGCATCAAAGGCGACCTTTTTTTGTCCGTACAATCCATAATAGATGAACTTTCGCATCTGAAATAAAATTGAAGACATTCATATTTCTAAAATTGACTATGAAATTGACGTGAACAGTTTCCATCCTGATAACACAAATTCCCTGCACGATACACTCAAATACTATTGAAAGGCTTTACAGATAATTAGCCAAGGAATATTTATGTTTCTCGCATGAAAAATAAAATACCGTAGTTGTTCTACTGATATTTTCTTATACTGTGTTTATTTCCCGGTGCAGGCGACTCCCGTATCGTGTTATAGTGCCGTCCCTCTCGGCCTCCTGTCAAACTATATTTGGTTGAGCTGGATGGCACTGTCACTACAGAACGATCGAAATTCGAACATCGGAGTAGTTCTGGGTTTGGACATCCACACAAGATATTCGCTTCTAACTATGATTATTTTACATTGTTCTGGAATATACTAATTAATTAACGGTAAAAGGGGGCTAATTGGAACTGCAGAGATTTGGCTGCATTTTCTATTAGTTTTAATTAGCCCCTCAATTCCAATTAGCCCTCTTTTATATTTTTCTTTAAAAAATTATTCAAAATATTATAATTGCCACTTACTGATTTGATGTTGTCGAAGTAGATATTTCCTTGTCATTTTCTTTAATGTGGCCCGACCAACTAAAACAGCGAAACGTAATATTATTGTTTATTGACAACACAGAAATAATTATATTGTTTATCGTATTGCTTTGTCAATAAAAATGTACATTGCCTACCATTCGGAATTCCATTACAATTACCGTGACGAAGTCTTGAACGTTTCCTTTTTTTTTGTTACCCATTTTTATGAAACGACGCGCGGCCGCACAGCGCAGCGGCACAGGTCAAACCTAGAACGCAGCTCACGGAGCACTGAAGGCTGAGAGCCAGCGTGACCACATTAAAATTAGACAATCTACTTTTGCGGCTTTCGAAAACTACCAAAATCTACCAGGGCCTTGATCAAAATCTGTCACAAATGTACCTTCTTATCCTAACATGATAGGAAAATAAAATAGAGATGAAATAAAACTAAATGGCATTATTATTCGTCTTTATCTTTAATATATTTAATATCTTTGTACAAAATTTTGTCTGTCATGCATTTTAACATTTTTGAATCAGGTACAAAATCTGTGCATGGTGTGACGCCTTGTCTGGCATGCAGAATCGCTGCTACATTTTTATTTATAAACCTATTTCGATCTTTGGTTTTGATTCTATTAATTTCTGAAAATATTCTCTCACATTTAACATTTGAAACTGGCAGAATGAGCATGTCTTTGGCAAATTTAGATATATTTTTGTACTTTAACAATTTACTTATTTCCTCCCAGAACTGTTCAACATTTATTGCAGGAGCAGATGCACTACTGGAGGAAGACATGAGGTTTATCACTTGGTCATCAAATTTCATTTCTCTGAATTCGTCATCTATAGATTGAATTAAGTTTTCTGGCACTAAGTTAGGGAATCTTGACACAACTCCGGCAAGACTCTTAAATTCTGTATAGACAGCTGTTTGTGGATTTAAAAATGTTAAATCTTCAAAAATTTTATCAGTGGGTAACCTAGCTTTCAATTGGGAGCACAGATCAATTAAGAAAGTTTGACACCTAGTGAAAAAGTCATGAATTTGTTGCTGTGTCATTTTGTCTTTATGAGATTGTAGATGTTTTCCAACATTTACTCCTAAGTATAAATTGTTTATGGGTAAAAAATGCATGGTAGCATTTGGGTCAATATGTTGGATGTCCGTCCCTCGTACATAAACACTTTTCATATAACAGCTTAGTAAAGCTGAAAACATACCTTTGATGTCATTATACAGCCTGTGTACAACTGGGTAGTCACCTTGAAATATAGTATTAAACTTGTTTGCAAGAGGCAGAATATAATCAAGAAAATAAAAATATAGCTTGAGGTATTCATCGTTGAAGCAATTGTACAAAAATTCTGATGAAATGTTATGCCTCATGTCTTCCAAGAACTGACCTTGGAAATATAATTTAAGGGGATTCCACTGCTCCAAGATTCGATTTACGCATGCAGATAGAGAGAGCCAACGGATGTCATAATGCCTTAATATTCTATGGTGTTCTGTTTCTGTGAAATCCTGAAACTCAGAAAACTCTCTCTGCCTTTTGCTACTTTGTGAAAAATAATTATAAACATCTCTCACTAATTGTTCCAATGATCGGGGAAGTAATTTACATGCGTGGCTGATAGCCAGTGCTACTGAATGACAAACACATTTTACATACAAACAGTGTGGGTTTAACTCTTTCATTTTTGCGACTATCCCTGCATGTTCCCCAAACATAACATTAGTAGTGTCTGCTGCAAAGCCTATCATATATTTCCAATCAAGGCCTTTATCTACTAGGGCACAGTTCAGTGCATCAAACAAATGTTGAGCTGTTTCTCCCTGAATGTCTACCAAACATAAAAACATTGTTTTGACTGTGTGCTTAGAGGAGGAGTAAAATTTGATGGCAATGGCAAGCATTTTAGTTGTACTAACGTCCGTACTTTCATCAATTATGATCGAAAATGCTTTGGACTCCGTTACTAATTCTTCCCGTAATTTTTCCTCGAAATTGGCACCTAGCACATTGTAAGCCACAGCAGCGGCTTTAGTTCGTTTACACGCAAATTTTTGCGCAATTTCAGAATCATGAAAAGCTTTACTTATTATTTCACTAATGTGATCCATAGTCCGGAAAGGTATGTTGTGTTCGACCAGAGCTGCAACAATCATTATTTCGGCTTTCTTGACCTCTTCTGCGATCGAAGTATTCTTGAAATGTTGGGAAATCTGAAAATGATAATATTCTAATAAGGAACAAGAACATGGACTCAATCGCGCGACAGTAGGTACCTACCTACCTACCTACCTATTACTAAACCACACATAGACCTAGCATACTTTTGACGCATCGCGATTTTGAACCTCACGCCATGGTAATAAAATTCAAAACCTATAACGGAAAATAGCGTCTATTGACGCTCGTGTTCGTTGAGGGGTTAATTACAAGTTGCGCGGGGAAGGAATACATTTTAGTAGGTCAGGTAGGTACCTGCAGAATTTAACATGATTTCTCTCTTCCGTAAATAGGGAGGTGTACATACCTGAGGTGTCCCAGAAAATCCTTTGAAGTTTTTATGGTGTTTAGCCGAAGCTTCATGTTCCTTGAGAGCAGCTATCCTAGGAAGAATCTTGCAATTGCAGGCTTTACAAAAGGCGTTGTCTCCTTCCGAAGATTTTGTTACCCATTTCGAAAATAAAGGGTTTTGCTCCCACTCCGCTCGATACTGCCTTTCGTATTTCCGCTTCATGGCGATAAATTTAATAACAGGACGAAAGAAAACAAAGACGTAACTTTTTGCTCAAGTGATCTGACTGCGACTGCGACTTGTGCTGTGTACAAACAACCAGCAACGCGCGCGCGCCTTCCCTCCATCACTCAAGCCACCTGTTCACTCACACCCACCTGTCATACATATATTTGTTTCTTTCTCGCATATTCATAACTCCAATTTTTGTGAAAGAGGGCGCTGACAGTCTGCAGGTAGATAATACTACGAATGCAAACGGGATTCCCCGGGATACTTGATAAGTTATTAATCTGTGGTACACTAAATATAGGGTTGCCATAGTACTTGATCCAAAATCTACCAAATCTACTAGCGGAAAATTTAAAAATCTGTAAATACTACCAAATACTACCAAAATAATTTTCACTACCAAAACAAAGTCCAAATCGAGTCAAATCTACCAAAAAAGTAGAAATCTACCACATGTGGTCACGCTGCTGAGAGCGATCGAGGGCCGCGGGAGTGCGCGGCCGCAAATCGCTGTTTTTTTATTATTTAATGAAAATTATTTTATTTTATAAAGTAATAGCTGATTACGCTCGTAATTCAAACTATGCTAATTTTGGCATAATTTTCGTTTCAAAAGATGATTGAATTGAATAGTTATATTTTTTAAACAGTGCAATTTAGAGTCGTGTTCGCTATTTTATTTTATCGAGTCAAAAGTGCTTAATCGTGTTTTGAATAGTTGTTGACCCTGCGGAAAGGTCTTAAGATTTCTATGTAAAATTTCTGGAAACCAAACTGAAGTTGTTCAATTATATATAAATTTTCAAATAAGCGTATTCCTGAACTCACGTCGCCTTAATAGCCCGGGCAATTAATTAAGAACTTCGGTTTTGGACAATGGTGTCTTAGGTATATGGCGACGACATTTACACCACTGTACTTCGCTAAAAACAGTTATAATATATAATAATATAATTCTAATTACCGCAGGACTTTCATTAAGAATGTTAACGTCGCTTTTATTTAAGAGCTATTTTTTGAAAAGCGCCTTGTCAATTATTAGAGAGGTCAATTTTTCAGTAAGTTCAGCTCACAATTAGGATGCATGACATTACAGACAGCTTCAATGTGAAATAAGTCAGATTAGGTAAACAAAAATAGTAAATAGTAAATTTAATTAAAATAGAACGTACAATTGTAGTTAAATCTTATATCACGAAAAATAGATTAGTTTTTGTTTTAGAAGTACCACTAATAGAAGAAAACACGTATACGTATTATAAAATAATTCCGATCCCTATTTATGATCCAATATCCCTAAAAACTATTACCATTATCCCGAAATACCCATACCTTATGGTGAATAGATTGAAATACAGACCCGTAGCAAATATATGCGACGAGATCGAGGACAACAAGTTCCTGTGTTCGAGCGACAACCTTGTACCATACCCAGCTGAAACATGTATCGAGCAAATCATGATGCTGAAGGAGAACTGTTCCAGCTACCAGCAAAACGTCATACACTTAGAAAAGGACAAGATCCAGAAGATCACCGAAAGCTACTTGCTAATATACTCCGAAGATGGACTAATAGCTACAGAATACTGCAATGAAGAAATAAGCAAGCACACCATCCAAGGCACCGTCTTTCTACAACCACAGAGGCAATGTAAAACCCAAGTCGGAGACATATTTATTTCTACACCCAGCAACACTTCATCCAGATTTCTTCAACTTCCATTTGTACCACTACCAGAACTACGAAACCCCATCATTCAAGAGGATAAGCAACTGGACCTTCAAAACGGAGACTTCAGCGAGATTAAAGACGTCATCAACAGCGCTAAGTTCAGTGTCAGTGAAAACAGTTCGACAAACTTCACTAATTTCTTGAAAAATATCAGTGTTTGGACTATTTTATTGTATATCTTAATTATTTCATTTGCTATTTTCTTATTCATTAAATTCAGGACATATACAAATTGTATAGGGCGAAATTCTCCGAATCCTTCTACGCCGGCTTCGGATAATTTCTCTCTTGAGGGGGGAGTAGTTAAGATAGACCAAACACTAAAACTCTCCTTTGTCAGCACCACTCCATCTAGGTCATGACGTCAATGAACAGTCAGCTATACATTAAGTATATATACTACCTAAGTTATTATAATAAGTCAATATTGTATTAGTAATTAACCTTGTCGTTACTCTGTCCAATAAATAAATTATTTTTAATAATCAACCCGGTCTTCCCAACTTAATTCGCGCTTGTCGGGTGAGGTGAGACAGAGACGGAGCTATGGACGGGTATAGCTGTGTCTCGTTCTCAAAACACAACGCGCGAAACTTGTTTCTATGAGGTTGGTAGTTCGTACTTCTGGACAGATTTGCTGAGGCGGGCTTTGTGCAGTATCGGTGGCAAGATGGAGACTTATAAGGGAGAACGAGCGTCGTGGAGCTCTCTCCTCTGGTTGCATCCAGGATAATATCTTGTCGGGAAGTCAAGAGAGTATATGACTATTCGTGGCTTGTTCTAGGTCTCTTATCCGGCGAATCATATCAAGCTCGGAGTTCCAATCTCGGCATGCAATGGCTTGGATAGATCGAGTGTTTGAGAACTTCATAACTAGTGCCTCCTGCTTGCCCACATTGGACAATGCCATGAGTTTGGACATCAATTTAGGATTGCACGGCCGAATCCTGGTTAAATCTAGCACCAATTCATTCTTCCTCTGCTCTACCTCCTGGCTAAAAAAGGGGAGTAGCTCTTTGTTGCGAACCAGGGACGGGAGGCCCTCTGCGATCTTATCCTTAATGTAGTTCTCCGGTTGCCGAGGCATGCATAAGGGGAGTGACTGCGGGTCTTGAATCAGCATCTTCGGGTCGGGATGTTTCATTAACGTTGTCGCCACACCAGTGGCGGCGTAGCATGGGTTTGCACCCGGGGCTACAATCTATTGAGCACCCTCAAAATAAAACGACAAATACTAAACGTGGTTACGTGACTTTATTTGACTGAATTTTTCGATCACATTATCAAAATTTACTTTCCTGTCCTTTTCAATAGACAAAATCGAAAGACTGGTAAATCGCGTTTGACTCATTGTTGATCTTAAGTATGATTTAATCAATTTTAATTTTGAAAAACTTCTTTCACAAGAAGCCACCGAAACACAAATAGTTAAAAACTTGATCTTAAGTATGATTTAATCAATTTTAATTTTGAAAAACTTCTTTCACAAGAAGCCACCGAAACACAAATAGTTAAAAACAATCTCATACACAGCGCTAAACTTGGAACAGACTCAGAATAGTCCCACTTCACAATGAAGTTTAGAAGTTCCAGGGTAGTACATTGGACCGCTTTTTGGAGAGAAAAGCTGGCGGCTTCCAAGTGACGCCTCAGTCGTAAAATCTCCGTAATAATATCATCTGCAGAAAGTTCATATATTTTTGTTAGATGTAAAACTGTACCACGAAGTTCTTCTTCTGTTGACGTGAGCAGAGTATTAGGTTGAACAACGCCAAATGTTATCAGAATGTTATCCATTGCTATGTAACGATGGTCTAGCTCTTCGTAAAACCTGTCAAGACATTCTAACATAGCTCTCTGCAACTCTTCTGGCAATGTTAGTCCAGCGTCATGGGCCATTTCTCCTGGCATTCGTTTTCGGAATCTCCTCCTTCCTCTTCTTTCAACGGAAATATCCAAGTCCTCACATTTTTCATTTGCGTAGGAAATAGCTCTTTCTACTATTTGGGTACGTTGACTTTGAAGGAAAATTTTTAGGGCTTTGATTTTTATGACACACTTTTCCAGCGATAGCCCAGATGATTGCATATACTTTTGTGTCTGATTAACTTCTTCTAGGACTTCACACCAAAAAGAGAGGTAGCATAAAAAACTGAAGTCACACAAAGCTGGTAAGAGTGTGGATGCTGCTCCTCTTGTATCGACATTTTCTCTGCTGCTGCTGGGATCACACAAATACCAAATACCAAATACCAAATGTCTTTATTACTGTAGATATTTACATATACTTAGCAATCGTCATTTTTTGCCACTTCTCTACATTGGACCACTGTGGGAGAAGAAGGGCGTAGAAACTCCCACAGATTGATTTTTAGATCTCTTTTTAAAAATTGCTTATGCTTAACTAATACAAAATATAATATTTAGTCATTATCATAATTAATAAGCAGGAATAAATAATTACAAAATTATTAACAGCAAGGTCTGTGTTGAGCCAGATTAACCCCATACAGACCCATCATTTAAGTAATCTTGAACATTGTAATATCCCTTTTTCGACAAAGTCGCTTTAACATGGATTTTAAATTGCTCAAATGGCAATGTCAAGATCTCCAGAGGTATTTTGTTGTAGTAGAGAATGCATTGACCCTTGAAAGAATTGCTAACCTTCGCGAGTCTAAACCGGGGCGCAAGTAGTCTGTGATTATTTCTTAGGTTAACATTACAGCTATCGCTAAGTTTGGGAAATTTTGTAAGGTTCTTGCGTACGTACATTATATTTTCGAAAATAAATTGACTAGCTACAGTTAGTATGTCAATTTCTTTAAAAAGCTGTCTTAAGGAGTCTGTGCGTTTTAAATTATAAATTGCTCGAATAGCTCTTTTCTGTAATATAAAAATAGTTTGAATATCCGCTGCTTTTCCCCACAACAAGATACCATAGGACATGACACTATGAAAGTAACTAAAATATACTAGCCTATATGTAGCCACATCCGTGTTTTGTCTGATGTTCCTAACAGCGTAAGCCGCAGAACTTAATTTACCAGCCAATTTTTCTATGTGGGGTCCCCACTGCAATTTGTTATCAATGGTTATTCCAAGAAACTTCGTGTCATTTACTAATTCTAACGTATTGCTGTCCAACACTAAACTGGTTCCAACTTGCCTGACATTTGGAAGTGAGAATTTGATACATTTGGTTTTACCAGCATTTAACAATAAATTGTTAACTGTGAACCAATTCAAGGTTACACATGTCTTCGAGTGTTGAAACAAATTTCTCAAAATTATTCTTTAGTGATTTAACAGCATCGTGATGAGCACTCCATCTTGTCTTTACTAGTCTTTTGACCGATACCCCTACACTTTTCATTCGAATTTCCCATCGATGTGTGGATGATGAAAAGAACGTGTAATTCTTTTTACTGTTCCGAAAAATGTTACACTTGAACTAACACTCCCTAAAGAGTGCACTCCACATAGATTTAGGGAGTGATTAGCACAAGGCATGAACAACTCTTTAGGATTGTGTTCTTTAATTATTGCTTGTACACCACCATGAACTCCTGCCATGGTTGCAGCATTATCATATCCTTGTGCCCGACATAGATGGATGTCCAAGTTATCACTCTCTAACTGCGTAAGGATATTTTCAGTAAGTTCGACTGCAGTCTTTCCAGCTATAGGGAATAAACCTAGAAATGATTCCTTCACTTCAACTTGATCGCCTTCAATATGAACATATCTGATTACATAACTCATCTGATCAACATGTGATATGTCTGGAGTACTATCGAAAATAATTCCGAAATATTTAGCTTTTTTTATATCGTCCAAAATGTTATTCTTCACCTCTTTCCCCAAAAGACTGATGAACTCATTTTGAATGTCTTTGGACAAATAAGAATGTACCCGTTGTAACATCCCCCCTTTTATATATCGTCCACCCTTCTTTTAAATGCAGTCTCTTATTAATTGTGATGGCCAAATAAAATAGATCGTCTAGTAAATTAGAACTCCTACTACTTGTGAAACCAGTAACCCTAATTCTAGAGGTATGAGTAAGAAGTGCTGTCAACTTTGACAATAGATTTTAAACAAGGAATGTTTTAAATTGAATATTTAGTAATTTTAAATTTCAATAAAAGATATATACTTAAATATGTTAGATTAATATCCATTAAACTATTAATACCCTTATAAAGCAGATACATATAATAAAATGTCATAGTATATTTTGAGTATTGACTAAAATGAAATAAAAAATGATAAATATTAAAATAATAAAAGGAAAATTTGATATTCAGAAAATTTTGGGGAAGAAACCCCATAATATTCTATTATTTTATTACCTCGTTATTTATATATAAATATATATAAAATTTTGGGGAAGAAACCCCTACCACTTGATTCGGTCTTCTACCCAGATAATTCTACGAAACCAATTAATTTGTAGTTCTGATACTCGTTTATAAAAAGAGTAGCGTATAAGTATTCTGAATTGGATTTAGTCATAGATTCACCGGATTGGGATGGGGTATGACCGATCAGGATGGGATTATAGTTTGTGAATGACATTCAACTGTCTCATCAATCAATATCTGATATTTATGTAGTAAGATTATATTAAATATTCTTCCACATATAGAAAACTATAAACATACACAATGAAGTTTCACTGGTTATTTATGTTACACGTTATGTGTTTCAATAAAGACTTATTTGTCTTTTAGTAATGCACAATAGCATAGCATGAAGTATAAAATATTTCTGCACATCCATAGAAGTGCGTAAGTAGCATGATTCATTTTAAGGTTAATGAATTGACCTTCAATCTACCATCAGCAGATCCAAACATGATATTGTTACTTCGTAAAGTGCGAAGATATAAATATGTGTATCCGTATAGTAATATAAATATGCACATCTGAATAGAGCATAACTGTGAATTTCCGTACTTCTATTGCTTCATTCTGGCGTTATGAGAACATTGGCGGTGGCTTTGCGACGGCTTATTCCATAATTTGATCAAAGGTAATTAATTAATAACTATTGTATTAATAAAATTAACCATGACCTCCTTCCATGATTGCAATACAAGGTCTAGGGAAATTGAACCTTTATCATCATTCAGTTAAGACGAGAATTGCAGGTTTGTTTATTTAAACTCTGAATTCTCGACATCGAGTCGAACATATCAGATTGAAAACGTTGTTGCAGAAATTAGTCAACTCAGTAACTACTTTCAATAAGTTTATAGTCTCATTGACTCCAAATACTACAATGTAGTGCTTTATTAATATTTCAAACTTCATTCCACGTCGCTGGAATAACTACAAATTGAATATTAATTCAACCTCTCAATTTCATTCAACATAAATATGAATAATGTGACAGTTGACTGACTTTATCTAGGATTCGGGTAAAAATAGAGTATATAAGGACAGATATACTTAATACGAGAAGTAATTAAATTCCTTTAAATAACAGACATTAACAGGGAGAGGGATAGGAGTAAATAAATAAGGAATAAAATGTTAGTAAAACATAAGTATACCCTATTGAGGACCCATAATCTTCTATTATTTTATTACCTAGTTATTTATATATAAATATATATATATATATATAATACTCAAAAGAAAATAAGGGCCACTTACATATTTCTGTTTTTGAGTAAATTTTTAGATGTAAACTAATTAATAAGTGACGAATTAATGATGTCCGGCCTCCTTCAGTATCCAACCTCTTTAATGCTGGTGTTTAAGTCTTACAGCTGGCCAGAAATTGAAGCAAATAAAAAAAACGAATTTCAGGTCAAATTCCTTTCAGATGGAATCACAATTTTATTCTGTTAAAAAACTATTTCTGTCCATCTTTTGCTTCTTTTAACATCTTTTGTTAATAATGCCACGTCAACGAAGGCATATGGATACCATTACTGCCACCAGAGCCGTTACATTGATTGCTGAAGGTCATTCACAGCGGTCTGTAGCTTTTTCGTTGGGTTTCTCTCGCCGAGCTATCCAAAATGTGTGGGATCGGTTCCAAGAGACTGGCAGTGTTGCAAGAAGGTTTGGATCGGGCAGGGTGCGAGCGACTACACGAGGATCGCTACATCCGATTGAGTGCCCGTCGAGAGCGCTCTGTGACGGCACGTAAGTTACAAAACCGCCTACGGTTGACAACGGGGACTCGTGTTAGTGACCAAACGATACGTAATCGACTGCATGAAGACCAGCAAAGGTCCAGACGCCGAGTAGTACGAATTCCTTTATCTAGGGTTCAACGTGGAAATCGTTTAAGTTTTTGCCGCGAACATTCAGATTGGAGCATGAATCAATGGGGTATGGTGCTCTTCACAGATGAGTGTAAAGTGAAGCTTTGTAATGATGATCGGCGGATTAGAGTATGGAGACGACAGGGTGAGAGATTTTCCGATGTCTGCATCAAGGAAATTGACCGCTTTGGAGGTCCTAGTGTGATGGTTTGGGCTGGGATTAGCTTACAAGGCAAAACTGAGCTGGTTTTCTTAAATCAAGGCACAGTAATTACACAACGGTACATCGATGAAGTCATCAGGCCTCATGTGATTCCATTCTCACAGAGAGTGGGGCCAGGGTTCTGGTTAATGCATGACAATGCCCGCCCACACACAGCTCGGGCCACTCAGACTGTACGGGATGACTCCCATATTCGTGTCCTACCATGGCCAGCGTATAGTCCGGATTTAAATCCAATAGAGCATATGTGGGACCAATTAAAACGAAGGGTTAGGGAGCATGAGCAAGAGGTTCACAACCAGCAACAGCTTATGGATGCTCTGAAACGTGCGTGGGAAGAGATACCTGATGAAAACATCAGAAACTTAATCGAGAGTATGCATTCAAGGCTCCAGGAGTGTGAAAACAGGAGAGGAGGACACACCCGTTACTAAACCATTAAAAAAAACAGCTTGTGTCAGTTTTTGTTTTGTTTTGCAAAGAGTTTCTGTTTAGTTTTTGCTGTTGACAATGGACTAATTTCATGTTAATTGAAATAAGTGAAACAATTGACTACACAATTAAATGGTTATTAGCATAAGTTAAAACAAAAGCCTTGTTACATGTTATTTTAATAAATATACATTACTGTTTACTATATTTTTCACGTAGCAATCAAAATACTTAGTGGCCCCTATTTCGTTTTGAGTAGTATATTTAAACCGAATATTTTTTTTTCATTCATTCATAGCGAATGTAATTCCCAAACTAAGGTAACGAATGAGCTCTAGTTAAAGTTAACTGTGTGACACTAGCGATGTGGCGAACACGCGAACTACGACGATGTCTGCGCAAACGCCTGCTTGAGCACCGCCACAAAGCTTCAAAGCAACGCCGCTAGGTGGCGCGAACATACAACTACCCTTACTTCGCCAGCTATAATAATTATGTAGGCAATCTAACGCAACTAGCATAGGTACCTATTTATTTACCCACGTTATATTATAGGTAGGTACTCCCGGAAAAATGGTTTAAAAACAATAAAAATATATCTTCCTTTCCACACATAAGTAAGTATGGGTACTTATTCTACATAGGTAATTAACTTAGAAACCTCAATCTAACGTTCTATCTAACCATGTACCTATAGATAGGTACCTATATCCATTGAGCTAGTAGTTCAATGCCTATAACTGCTCAATCAACAACCCGTGATATCTATCGAGGCATTGTTAATTCCATAATCATATTTAATACCTACATTAATTTCGTCATACCCCTATGACGTCATATGCCAATGTCAATTCGTGTCCTACCAAACATATATTTAGGTACCTACTTGCTAACGAAAGTATTTCACAAAGATAGGTATTTAATTAAACGAATTTCTTATTAAATTTCCTAATTAAAACATCGCATTACTTCCCCTCATAAAAAATACACAAACTATACATACATTGCGTTTATACATAGGCACATACTCTGATCCTATTGTCCTCGGCCGGGAATCGAACTCGTGATCACTCGTATTGTAGGCAGAATCACAACCACAACACCTTATTCTTTTAACTAAGGTAGGTACCTAAGTATCTTATAAGAATTCTTCGAATCATTATCTATCTTTTGGTTTCCCAGATACATAATACTTTGGACACTATCCACACCCATTGTTCCAGCCCCAAACCAGGACTCCCCGCATCCCGGGCACCAGACAACACGTAAATATATAGATAAATATTAAACTTAGATAGACAAATAACCATGACCAGAGTACAAACATCTGCACTCACCGGACAAACACTTGTCCCCACCGGGACTCGAACCCTGGCTTCGTAGGTAGGGTCTCTGCCGACCCATAGGTATATATCCGTAGCGCCACACGTTGTGAGCGGTCACCTTGAATGCGCAGTAGTCACCTTTCAATATCTGTACATACGCGCAGTAATTCCCGCCAAAACGTCGCCCAACGTACTCTATTCGTGGCGCGGCTTGTATATAATTAACATTATAAAATATGTAAGTACCTAGCTAGGTACTGCTATTGAAATGACCTGTTGATAATAATAATAATAATAATAATAATTTATTTTACCAAAAAATATTACAAACTCGCTTATAATAATAACTAACAAATTGTTGAGCAATTTATATGTAACAGGTGCGGAAAGGTCTTTTAAGTATATTGCCCCCTGCACTAGTTTTTATAAACTGTGTTGCAGCAGGGCATGTTAACAATTAACAATTTACACAATTGCAGTACAGACGTGTAGGTACTAACACTGAGGTTATCAAATAGTTTGTTTATTCTTAATTAAAGTTATAGTTAAAGATCTAAAGGAATTATAAATATTACCTAATATAAAATAGAAATTGAAAATTAAAAATTGATATTAGCTTAGCTTTTTCAATACTGAGGTATGTATAATTGTGATTATACATGCACATATGCATGTTTATAAATGTTTAATGGATATAGTTTTTTATAATAGAATGTTTAAGTATATATATACATATATATATTTATACATGATTCGATATAATAATAAATAAAATAATAAATAATAATAATAATATATATGCTTACATTTATAATATATTAAATTTGGCTAAAATAAATGAGTTATGATTTTATAGGTATATCATTTTTAGGAGGTTATTTTTAAAAGATTCTCAGTTTGCTCATAGTTAAGTCCACTCAAGAAGTTGCCTAATATTTTCTTACAGTTATATTTCGTATTGTTTCTAATAGGGCAGGTAGCGCAAATTTTGTTATATATATATGGTCCTAAAAAGTGACAGAAGTGTTGAAAAAAACTTGTCTGGCATAGAGGGACTATATAAACCTTATCCAATCTTCTTTGGGAGATCTGCTCCGGTGGAATGATGCTGTGTTGTCTTAGGAGAAGCGCGCTCAGATATAATTGTCGTATCGTTAGGACTTTAAATTCACGGTAGAGATCTTCAGTAGGATATCGGTAGGGTTTGAAAGTTGCAGTCTTTATGATTGCCTTCTGAGCTCTTTCAATCTTAATAAGGTTACTTTTATCGCTGCCCCCCACGCAGTTATACCATAGGATGCTACAGATTGGCACAGCGAGTAGTAAACCACCTTTATTGTATCAATATCCTTGATGTGTCGTAATTTTTTAAAGATACGTATAAGTTTACGTAGGCGTGCGCTCAGTGAACTTATTTGTGTTTTCCAGTTTAGGTTCTGGTCTATCATGACACCCAGGTATTTTACGTATGGAGCTTGCGTTAAGACGTAGCAATTGCAGCTGGGTAGCCTAGGGTCACATGAGTGGGCCCAGAGTGAGAAGTGGTCTGGTTGTGTATTGTTTCTAATACTGAAGGTAAGAAACTTTGTCTTGTCTAGATTTAGTGTCAGTATGTTAGAATTCAACCAATTAAGAACCTTGTCAATTGTCAATTGTAAGACGGGCTGGTTTCCGCAACTCGACGACGAAAGCGCCTATTTTGCGTGTGGGTGGGAATGCGACATCATTCGAGCCAACCCAACTCCTCCAGGAACGCCAGTAGGCCCTTTACGTTACCGACTATCCCTGGAAGGTCCCTCGATTGACCGAGGTGTTTAGCCCTGTAGTCCGCTACTCCTGTGCACTCCATAAGGACGTGAGCAGCCGTTTCTTCTGCCTCCAAGCAGGCTCTGCAAAGGGGGCTGTCGGTAACACCTAGGACATATAGATGTTTGTTAAAGAAACCATGGCCAGTAAGTGCTGCAGTTACCAGTCGCATGCGCGGCCTACTAAGTCGAAGCAAGGTCTTCGACTTAGTAGGCCGAATTAAGAATCTTACTTAATCCTTCCTCTGCCAACATTTTGGCATAATCCCACGTTTTTGCGTCAAATAATAATACGGTGTCATCTGCGAATGAAATTATTTTTCCCGAATTCAGTTTCATATCACATAGATCATTAATATAGATCAGGAATAAGGTTGGTCCAAGCACCGAGCCCTGGGGAACGCCGAAAGTAACGTTTACTTTGTTACTCTTGGCATCACCTATACGTACTGTCTGAAACCTGTTAGACATGTAGTCTTTGAGAAGGTTCAGGGGTACACCGCGAAAACCCGCACACTCAAGCTTACTCATTAGTATGGGGATGGAGACAGTGTCAAATGCCTTAGCAAGATTTAGGAATATTCCCACACATTTGGAATGAGTATCTAGTACATGTCCTACGTGTGAAACAAGATCCTCTATGGCATCTGCAGTAGATAGTTTTGCTCTGAAGCCATATTGATTTTTCGAAAAATAATTTTGTGCATTAAGGTAGTTTATAAGTCTAATGTTGATAACTTTTTCTAGTATTTTAGATAATGTAGGGAGGATCGAGATAGGTCGGTAATTATTAACACTGCCTTCATCTCCAGACTTATGTATAGGTATTATGGTTGATTCTTTTAACGAGTTCGGGAAAACACCAGTAGTTAGGCAGAGATTGCATAAACGAGAAATTGGTTTTGTGATTATATCCACCGCTAGTTTGACAAATACTGAGGATATACCATCCCAACCAGCAGAAGATGTGCTTTTTAAAGCCATGATAATCTTTCTTATCTCTTGTTCATCTGTTGGTAAGAGTGTGAGAGATTGAAGTGGACAATTATTACTTTTGAATTCTCTGGCAAGATCATCCTCCGCCCGGTCTCCCTTTCGGAGTATTTCATTAGCCAATGTTCGACCAACGTTCGCGAAAAAGTTATTGACGTTGTGCACTGATTCCTGAGGGGTTGGTTTAGCTCTGAGTAGTTCTCTTGGTTCTTTATTATTTTTATTTAAATAACATATTTGCCGTATTACTTTCCATGTGTTTTTTGTGTTGTTTTTGTTTTTGTTTATTTCAGACTATTCATAAGACGGTTTGAGCTTATGGAGTAGAGTAGTGCAAACATTCCTGTATCTCTTATATATTGTTTTTAGATTTAGGTCATTGGGTTTTTTTCTTGTTTTACTGTGTAGTCTGTCTCTAAACCGAATACATCTTAATAAGCCCGGCGAAATCCATGGTTTGATGTTCGCTTTTCTGTTTGTTAATTTGTATGTAGTAGTAAATTTTTGTAGTATATCAGAGACCTTTGATAAGAACATTGAAGTAGTAATATTGGGATCATTACTATTGAGATATTCATCCCAATCTATTTGTTTTAATTCATGTAGAGCTCTAAGGTAGTCAGTTTTAGTGACATGTTTTGGTCCAGTGGCTAATTTACCTTTTTTTATATTTACCGGGAGAATTACACAGTCGTGATCAGTCACAGTACTTTTACAAACGAGCATTGTACATTTGGTATTCGGTTTCGTAAAGCAATGATCAAGGCAGGTTTCTCTATGAGTAGGAAACAAATAAGCCGGTAATAAGCCTTGCATTGATAATTGGTTTAGGTAGGGACCTGATTTAGGGTCTTTATTCTCTTCCCTTATGTCAATATTGATGTCACCCAGAATAAAGATTTGTTTTATCGACTTTAAACCCAATATCACGGTATCTAACGATAACTGGAAGTTCTCTATGTTATTAATAGAAGGAGTTCTGTAAATGCAGACAAATGCTAGTTCCTTGTCAATTTCAATGACCAGGCAGTCGGCATCGTTCATTATATAGGTTTTGGCTTGCACAGTATCACGAACATAAACTACCACTCCACTGTTTTGGTTAATGTGATTTTTGGTAGAGTAAGATGTACAATTTTGTATAGATGGCAACACGCTAAGATGGGATAACCAGCATTCCGTGAAAACTATGATATCATATTTGATATTTAATCTTGTAAGTAAGACCTGAAAGTCATCAAAATTACGATTTATGCTACGAATATTTTGCATAACAATAGTTAGAGCATTTTTGTTATGTCTAGTTAGAATGGTTTTACATTGCTCAGGCGTATCAACCAGAAAAGAGTCACCAACCTTGACATCATTGTCAATTTCGTTTATAACGTTTGTTAAGTCATCCATCATCAATTATTTTTGTGGTTCCACCACAAATAACCGTGGGAGATTTATTTTTAGTTTGATTGGATGGTTGATGCCCTGTGCTTCTAAATGTGACTATCTGGTATATTCGTTCTGTGCGGAAGTGTACTGTGAGTAATTGCTCTTTCGTGGTAATACTCCAACGTAAATATAGATAATATATAGAAGATAAATAGATATATAGGTCCAAAATATTAGATAATATTATGTAATATTGATAAAGATAATATAAATAATATGTATGATACACGTAGTAAATACTTTCATCATGGGATAACAACACAACCATCAGCCAACTGAAAAACTCGAGCGAAGTCAGTGTCATTTTTTATATTGTGGCGTTTCATTCCATTTGCTCTTCGGGCAAATATCCTACCGTCACGAGTCCAGACATATTTCCACTTGGGCTCGGATAGGTTGAACGCGCACTTGCGAGTCTTCATGAAGAGCTGCCTGTTGAGTTTCGTGAGGCGTTCATTGACAAAGAACTTGGTCTCTGGCCCTGTGAGATTCATGTCAGCAGTAGTGGCGCCATGGCGATCACGAGCAGCCTTCAGTAACTCGTCGCGTATGGAACGGCAGGCGAAGCGCGTGACGATGATGCGGGGCTGGCCTGGCTTTCCGTCCTCCTCACCTTTCGTTGTACCGACGCGCGACGTCCAGACGATGTCCCTCTCCTCCAGCCTCACTCCAAGCTTGGTGGCTACCAGGTTCACAATGTGCGCTGGGTTTTCTCCCTTCGTCTCAATGATCCCAGAAATCTCCACATCGTTCAGTAGCAGCTCTTGATCGCGGTTGTTGATACCTGCCTTCAGCTCTACAAGTTCAGACTCAAGCTTACTGACGTCCGTCTCCATCCGTTCCCCTTCTTGCTTTTCCAAGATCAAAACTCGAGCTTCTAGGGTGTCTATCTTTTTATTACAGTCCGTTATAGTTTGGTACAGTTTGGCCATTTCCGTTCGAAAGCCCAGCATTTCACTGCGCATGCCTCTCATTTCCTCCCTACACATGCGCAGCTCAGTGGCTAGGTCCAGGTTCACACTAGTATCGCGCGCTGTGTCACTTAATAATTCATCGTTAGCTCTCTTGGTACAGTCTGAAGTGATGCTGCGAACGGGGGTGGAGCGATTGCCAGTTTTAGGTATTTTTGATTTACATTCTGGGCATTTCCATTCAACAGAAATATCCGCGTTCATAGGAAGGCCCACACATCCTCTGTGGTACTGTTCGGTACAGGTGGCGCACCCTATTCCATCAGCGAGGGACATGAACTTTCCACATGCTGTGCATTTGGCCATTTTACCTACTATTCGACGATTTCGCTGGCGCCCTCTACGATTCAAATTCGGAACTGTTGTTATTAATCAATTTGTAACTTGATGAAAATGTTGCTTGTTGTGAGGAATCGAACTTAGTGTCCTCTTGACGTTATCCAATCTGCTCTTAGCGTTTCGTTTCGTCAAGCAAAAAGGAAAAAGGAGCAGTTTGTCTGAGATTCGAACCAGCATTCACACCGCCACCGTTTCAGTACAGGCGGCCTAACCAATTGAACCGTAGGAACGATAAGTGAAGTGGCGAATTTAAGGTATGCTTGTTGACAGCTTTAGTTTTTTTTTATTGTAGTTTAACGAAATGAGACCATTTGCATTAATTTGTTGATCCACCCACAGATAATTTTATAATGAGAATATGAACTGCAAATTTTTTCACTTAGAACACAGTTTTTGGTACTTTATCACTCCTTCCTGCTATAACTAATTGATGTTTTATGAGGATTGTCACTTTAGTTTTGTATTTCAAAAGTATCCCGATGTGTACACATTATAAACTACTAAAACTGATTTGAAATCGGAGCGGAGTAAAAAAAAACACGTCTGCTTAGTACAGTAACCGACTTCCAACCCTCTGACTTTCCGTTTGTGATAATTATAGGTAACTAGTGGATTCAACAGTTTTGAAATAATATGAATAAACCCTACGAGTTAACCGAACGATTCTATGAATAGTAAATTTAAAGGTATAACCAGCTAACCATTAATTTAATGTCAGACAGAATTTAACCCTCACGCATTTTTATTGGAACATTTCTTTCTTTCTTCTGGAGCATCTTATTTAGATGATTTGGCCAAAGCAGTGGGTGAACGTTCATGGGTAGGACTGCAGACGTTGTGATAGTAATAACCTAAAGCTCCCTTTAGAGTGGTTTTGGTTAAACAGTATCGTCATGAGGTTCCCCAGCCAGTGATGAATATAAGTGACATAAAAATATTGATAATTATCGAGTCCGTGCTTATTAGAACAAATTCCAAGAAAATAACCATTTTTAAAAGGCATTTCGATTACATGTGTTTATAAAGAAGGGCTTGTGCCAGAGCTCACGTCCAGAAGGGACACGGGCCCTAAGGTCGGTCCCTTTAACCCCGCCTGACGCCAGTGGAGGTCAACCGAGTTCTACGGAACCAAGACAGACGAAGTTAGATTTAGCTAAGCAAAACAAGCTTAAATCTTATAAAATAATGCTTACAACCACTCAAAATTGTAAACACAATTTATAAGCAAACATAGGGTTAACTATGTGTTCATTAGCACGCTCCTGGCGCTATCTTTCACCTGTTTTGGGGCCATCCTCCTCCCACTTATTCCCATACACAATCTACGTGACTGCATGATTTTAAGCCAGCTGAAGACCTGGAATTAGCCAACTGAATACACCAGCACCTAGAGACCGCCCGAATCCACTCAAATCCCTCTCGAGTTAGTTTACCTGCCAATCAACTACATATTGACTATTTGGGTTATATTTTTTTATATGATTTGATATTGTGATATCTCCCATCCATCAGTCCAACATGCTTGTTGATCGGTTACGGGATATTTTTATTTGCACCTACCCGTCTCTTAAGTTTTATTCCGTAACCATGTTGATGTTCATCCAGATATTTTATATACAAATTAGTCAAGAAAAGAAAGATCAAAACAGCCACAATCAAAAAAATATTTAGTTTGTTAGATAGTTTTATAAGTATTTAGGTATTTCAAGAGTGAGAAGGAAATAACGTAATTATTTGTAATCATACGAATTTCAGATACTTGTTTGTTACATAAACCTAAATAATCGTGTTTGTCTCCCTAACTACATAACCTCGACAACCTAGGTTTAGCCGCAACTAAACTCCTGTCTAGCCTAGTCTAAAATCCTAGTGTTATACCACGTCCATCATCGACACCACTCGAAAATGGTTGAGTTTGATTTGAATGTGTTTGTATGTTTAATGACTGTGTGTGTGGGAATTTCAAAACTCGCTACACGAAAGGAATGAGGAGAGGATTAGCCCGCGAATATCCTAAGAGCCAATCCAGGAACCCTATGGTGAAGGAAAAAGGAAATTAGGGTCGCTCCAAGCCCAGACTCAGACTCAGATAAATTACCTACAAGTTCTTATCTAACGACCCAAGGATAGTTTTGGAATTTGGGGTAGGTTGATTTAAAGAATAGGAACCGAGGTATATCTCGGCGCTTCAGACACTCACGAAAATCCACTGCAACACGCAATCACAGTTCCAGACGCGTAAAACGGCGAATCGAACTGTATAGAATTCCCGAAAGATGTGTGTCACAGTAGTTTGACGCGGAGACTGAATGGCTCCCCCTCTGAATCTTAACTCACACTTCACTCGACGACCAGCAACAAAAAGCCCCCTCTCATCTCGACCCATCCCTTTTATATTTTCTCTTCCCACCAAAACGACCTTCCCCAGACATGCTCGCCAAAACACCATCTCAAACTCCGCGAGTCATTCTCATTGGTTCGTTTCGTTTCCTTTCTAAACTCAGTGCTCTGATTGGTTACTGGTCTACACCGTATACACACTTTATATTTTAGATCACACAGTTCAACTAGAAATAGACTCTATAACATCATAAAATAATCTAAATAAAATAATACTCATTTTTTTTCTATATAAAACATCTTATTGCAGTTATAGTGAATAAAGTTCTTATTTGAGTTAAACCATCTGGAATTTAAAGGCAATCGACCGCCATCTGTACCTCCATCATTGAACCAACTACGCATCTGTTTGACCCACCAAACTATATCGTAACTAAACACCCTTACGTATGAGTTTCGATTGAATGAGCCATGGCAAATGCGACACTTCAAAACAACATCACAAATATGTAAAATGGTCATAATTCGACATCCACTGAAAGCAACGGTGAAGTTAAACCATATTCATTTTAAATTTATGATTCACAACCCATTTCATAGCTCTTAAAGTTTATCCACATTTTGGAGATTTTTTAAAAAAATATATATTTCTACCTACTGAGAAATAAACCAAATGTTTGTTTCGTCACACCATCCATTCAAAGATGTCGCTTTTTTTATTTCATTATTAATCTGGCGCATTCCACGTATAGATTTCTAGACTAGATAAATAATGACGATTATAGAAGTAATAGGCAATTACTGTGACGACATATTCAGTAGTTTAAACAAGGTAGAAAACATTTACAAAGATGCATGATAAGCAATTAACTTCTAGGACTTAAATTTAATTAGCACAACCCGACACTCCCGAATAGCTATTCAGAAAGGACCCACAAATTAATTACCCAAAACCAAAGGTAAAATAGAAAAAGAAAAGTTGACAACGGAGAATCGAACCTCGAACCTTAATATTTCAAGTCTGGTAACAACGCGATGAGCCGCTTGAGCTTATATGAGACCTTGTGAAATTTGCGATGCCTTCGATAACCACTAATCTCCATAGTTATGTTTATACCAACTTTATCTTGCCGCTTAATTGAGCATTGGTCAACACCAATCTTACATCACGGTTATTTGTTTGGTTTAAGAATATTTGGCTTCTCTTTTTGCAGTTCATAGTTGAATCATTAAATCACGTTGCCCAAACCTGCCAACGCCTGCCAACTTTTTATAGCAAATAAAAAATGTGTCTCAGATCTTTACATTTCCGTTACACCGTTTAGTTTTTGTACAGGCGATAGCATGTTCAATTCTTAGCATGTGTTCTTTTAGCACTGGGTCATATTTTGACAATAGATTAACTAATTCTAAGAAATTCCCTCTATTGTCTGATGAAATATCCTCTCTATGTCCTCTTAGAGGAAGATTTTGGCGTGCCAGGAAAAGAATTACATCTAATAGGCGACTCAAAATGTCACGCCACTTTTTTTTTTCTTGGTCTAAGACCATTTGATGTTCATGATCGATAGTTTTTTGCAGCCTCAATCCATTCTCCAAGATTTTCCATTTTTCAAAACAGGAGAGATGGCCCTCAGAATTTTCGTGTTCAGACACTTTAGGATTTAGTTTCCACCAAGAATTAAATCCGTTGACGAAACTCTGTTTTGTTTCATGGTGCGTAAACAGTTTGCAGCAAAAACAGTATAAACTTTTTTTTGTTGGAGAGTATACCATCCATTTTCTGAGTACTTTTTCTCCATTTGGTAACGCTTTATAAAACCATTCTGAATGGAAATGTCGGCTCTTTCCTTTTATTTTATCTCCAGATCTTTGGACATTATCTACAAACGGGCCATTTCTGTTTTGATAAGGTTCACTTCCCGCTTTAACAATTCCAACTCTCAAATCATCAAGCATGGGTGTTGGCCAAGTAGCAACATCGAAACGAGTAGTGTCATGCAGCTCTTCTTCATCGTTTTCAATTTGCTGGGATTCTTCTTCATTGTCGCTATTCCGTCCTTTTTCTTGGTTATATTCTTCTCGATGCTGATCTCCACCTTGTCTTTCGCTTTGTGTGTCAGGGTTGTCAGGCTCTCTTCCCAGCGTCCCTTCATCTAATTCATTTTGCCCCGTGTTTCTAAATCATCTGTTTTATCAAGAAGGTCGCTTTCAACACTTTGCTGTGGTGTATTATGTACCAGAGAAGCAGAATTAACAGGCTCTCTTCCCAGCGTCCCTACATCTAATGCATCTTGGCCCCGTGTTTCTACAACATCTGTTTTATCAAGAAGTTCGCTATCAACACTTGGCTGTGGTGTATTCCGTACCAAAGAAGCCGAAGGTGCTACATACTTCAAAATCGACCCAGATAACGATTCGCGTGCATGCAGCAGAGAAAAGTAAAAAAATCTTCTTTAGATTTTTTTACTTTTCTCTGCTGCTAGGTCTATTTCGCTTCATGTCAGAGTTTTGTTCTGTAAAGATCGATAAAGGAATACTTGTTAATTTTGACAGCTTTTTTCTCGCTTAATTTTGCATTATGTAAGTAAGTTTAAAGGTGAAAATAGACTACTATAACGTAACATGAACGGAGCATTTCATCATTTTGTACGAAGAGCGCGCTGCGGGTGTTCCGCAGTATAGAGACACAACAACCATCCTGACTGGCGCGCCCGAGCACACTGCGACTGCGCTGCGAGCCTCTTTGTGTTCGGGCGAAAAAGCCGACACTCGGCGGATCGCGCCCCGCACGAGTTATAATATAATGCTCAGTTCGCGCTCGGAGCGTGCTCAGTACGTGCGCGCAAGGCATCCTAACTATGGAAATTAAGTTACGCTACATGATACATTGCGACAATGTATACGGCAAATTCATTCATTGCGTGTTACATTACATGTTACGTACAGAAGTCTATTTTCACCTTAAGGTCTCGGCAATGTATTTTTCTTTTCATTAGATAGTATTAGTGCAATTTACGTATATTTACGTCGGATGAATTTGAATTCATTAATCTGTGGTTCAAGTAAAAAAATATTTACGAAAAACAATTTTAAATTATTTTTATTATTTTTTTATTATAATTATTTTTGTTAGGAAATGCATAGTTTTTCCGAAAATTCAAAGATAAAATTGCGAAATTTCGGTGATCAAAACGTAATTTGCAACGAAAATCGGCAAAACGAAACGTCAAAAGTACCATTCACAGATAAAATTATGACGTTTTGTCTATGGTATTGTCATTATTGTTCGTCTGTGGTCGAAAAATGACGGAAAAATGAAATTCGGAAAAGATATGGACCATGCAGTTTTGTCATCTAAGTATTCCTTAATACTATAATTGGACTTTCTTATCAGCTCATTTTTAACATAGTTTTTGAACCTCTTTTCAGGAAGGATCTACAGGAAAGTTACTACAGGAAGTTTATCAAAGATTTTGCCAAAATCACGAGACCACTCATGGCATGTTTAAAGAAAGGGAAAAAGATCGTGAAGTTTGCATCATATTGCTGAGAAAAAGTTTAGAAAATGCTCTCATGAATTGTATTGGTGTAGGGTTTTTACAGTTTCCACCCTGTTGCCTGACAGCTCCGAAAAAGTTCTCAAGAGGGTCTTGATTGAGTCTTCGCGTGAATAAGAACTTGATTCCCTTTGATTCTAAATCTTGGCTCAACATGAGTATTGATATTATGGTGATCAGTATATTTTTGAATGTCTTGATTCTTTTTGTAGTATTGACTCCTTTAGTTTTATCTATAGCTTTTATGTTTTCAAACATCTTCGCTGCTTCTTCTAAGGTGTCAACTTGATATGGTTTCGAAGAGAACGCTTTTTTTTACTTGTTGGTGGATGCAACTTGACTGGAGTTTAGCACATCAAAAATATTATTAATTTTTTCTATAAAATCTGCAGTGTGTTTTGCTTCTTCGGGTAAAACATTAAACTTAACGAGAACGTTAATAGCAGCGAAAACAGATCGACTAAAAATTTGAGCTGCGTATTTTACTCTCATTTTTTGAAAATTATTGGGATGGATATGTTTTTCCGTCACTTTTGGAATCATTTTCAAATCTTTCTCTTTTTGTTTATCAAACATATCTTCTATATATTTCCATGATATTTGTTTGCCGTCGATCACAAAATTATTGGTGAGTAGATTGTTTCTAATACATTTGATCAGGTGGGGAACGTCAAAAACGTAGTAATTTTTTTTACCATTCACTGTAAAGAACGGTTGTTCTGGTGTGACCTTTTTCACTTCCTTTGCGTATTTATCGAAATTCGAGCCTTGATCTGCAACTATTGCCTGTATCTCTATTCCAATGCCCTGTAACTTTACAATTATTTCGTCTAACCATTTTTCCAGTTCTTTGTAATGTTTGGATGAAGCTAAAAGCGCATGTGCAATTGGCTGTTTCCAATTTTCGACAATACCTCGAAGCATGATTACACATGCCTGTGAAGCCGTTTCTCTGGTGACTTTGCCGTTTATGTTGTGCAGGCCGATCATTTCATCTCTTTTTGTGTCGTAATGTAAGTGACGTTTGAGAGCCATTTCGTCAATGCATAATGTACAGTACTTTGCATTTTCCGGTAGAGATTTCAGTTTAGACGACAAAAACTTTAAAATGCGCTCATCAAATTTAGGAGGAATTACCATATTAAATCTTTGAAGTGTTGATTCGCTTGGGAGACGTAAAAATGTTTGCAAACAGCGGTATGTTTGGGGGCTAGAAAAGTGCAAATTTAATGCAAAAAGCTTGAATTCAGGATCGTAACGGTTTCCTTTTGGCTTGTTGTTCCAATTACTTTGCCATTCAAGTAGTTTCACAAACCTTTTACTGACTTCATCCTCACATTTGAAACTGAAATGTTGATAACATTCCGAGTCTTTTGACTGAACCTTTTTCTTTATTTTATTTTATTCCCTTTCAAGCTTTCGTCTTTTCTGATTTTCACTTTTAAGTGAATCGCGAAGTTTTCGTTTTCTTGGTGTATCAGTAGATAGGGCGAGTGAAGTTTGTGTGGGTTCGTTCTTGTTTTCTGAAGCAGTTTGTGCACATGAAGACTTTTTGTCTGGACCTTTGATCGTTACTGCTGATAGGATATTAACATACGATTCCTTTGTTTGAGTAGAAACATCACGGCGGTCTCCTTTAGTATTGGTTTTGGAGGTATTAGGTTGGTTCGGAAGTAGTTTCATGGGTACAGCATCAGTCAACAACTGTGGTTTGCATTTTATCTGGGTTTCATCAAAATGAAGCGAGCAAACAAAATGAGTAGTATGCTTTGCAGTAAGTAAATCCGGTCTACCGATGACTTCAAGCCATTTCTTTCGTCTGAAAAAAGCAATAAGATGCTAAAAGGGTTCCGTCTTCCGTACCCCAAAAAGAAAAAAAAACCGGCCAAGTGCGAGTAACACTTATCCGTCCGTCTGTACGTCCATCTACCAAGACCATTTATCTCAGGAACGCGTAAAGGTATCAAATTGAAATTAACATCAAATACTTGTATGGAACACTCGGTGCGCGATTCCGACTCGCACTTGGCCGGTTTTTTCATGCCGTCCTCGCAAATACAATAAACTAGTAGGTAAATTGTGATCGAAACGTCTCGGGTTCGAATCCTGCCAGACCCACATGGTCGCACCCGGGACCTTGTGTTTTAGTGTGTTTTTTTCTAAAAACTGAAGTACTTAGGTATAGGTGCATTTACAATTTGTAACCGATGTTGTTAGTTCTTACGGTGATGGAAAACATCGTGAGGAAACCTATACACCTTAAATAGCCAGGGCCCTATTTAATAAACGTTACAATTACAATTCAGTATACAATGCTGGCTCTGTTCATTTGTTACCAAGAAAGAACTATTCTCAGCTAACCAAGTCAGCATTGTATAGGTACTGAAATGTAATTGTAAATTGTAATTGTAACGTTTATTAAATAGGGCCCAGGTGTGTGAAATGTGCTTGGATCCACCCATAAAAGGAATAATAGATACTAAGAATAAAATAAAGATCAGAAGGAGCCCCTACAAATTGCCCGGGACCCGGGAGTCCCGGGTCCGTAATAAACAACAGGTCGAACCCTTTATAGTTTTGTCTTTTTACAATTCAAATAGCGAGAAAGTACTTTACCTGTGTTCCTCTTTAAGCAATTGAAAAAAAGACAATTCCTTGTTATTCACTCTTGAACTCCGACACCCGTCCACATCGCAATAACCGGGCATCTTGGTTGTGTCTTGGTAGCGAGCGCGGGAAACGTGACGCGTGTGCGCAGTCTCGCGTGTGCCAACCAACTGCCGCTTGGGTCGGTACCGACCTACTGTGCGGTAGGCACTTATAGCGCGACCTTGAGCGAGTGACGGAGGCCTGCCTATAGTGCCTTGTGAAAGGACAGCCCCGATAGCAAAGTTGGATGCATCGGTGGTCACTACAAATGATTTTTCGAAATCTGGAAACTGTAAAAGAGGTGCGTTTGTTAGCAGCTTCTTACAAGTTTCAAAACTATTTATGTAGTCTTCATTTAACACGATCTTTTTCCCTTTCTTTAAACATGCCATGAGTGGTCTCGTGATTTTGGCAAAATCTTTGATAAACTTCCTGTAGTAACTTTCCTGTAGATCCTTCCTGAAAAGAGGTTCAAAAACTATGTTAAAAATGAGCTGATAAGAAAGTCCTATTATAGTATTAAGGAATACTTAGATGACAAAACTGCATGGTCCATACCATCTCAGCGCACAGAAATTCGACGAGGGGCGATGGATCAAGTTTATCACTCGCCGGCGAATTTCCTTAGACCGAAATCAGTACCTGTTGTAAAGTCACTTTTAAAAAAAAAGTATGGGGGAGTTTCTTGCCGTTTCTTCTATACCCCGAGGCCCACCTTCCGAAACGGTGTAGTCTTTTTTTTTTATATAAAAAAAATTGACTTGTAGTTGTAACGTCAAAATTATACTTACTTATGTAAGTATAATTTTGACGATGAATAAGATAATTTATTTATTTATATTCAATAAAAAAAATGACTCTGACTCTGAACCAACCTCCTCACACGGTATCTGGCCCAAAGGAACCAGGCTGACCAAGAGAGCCTCACCATCCAGGCTATATACAGTCAGTTAGATCTGGTCTATGATCTTGCTTTCCTCAAGTCTGTGCAGAACATGCGAGACTTCATCTCGTCTGGGAATCGCGCTCTTCTACTCCCAAACATCAGAAGGGACGCTAAGAGTTTTGTATTGGTATATGAGGCTGCAACCGGAAAGGAGGGAGACGGTTTCCATCTGTGTCGACTGGTTAATAACAACAAATATCCCGACCTTATCACGCGAAATACCCGGATCTCTATACCCAACAATGGCAGGTGCCCGAATGATACCCCAGATCTCAGACGAAGACAAGAGATGGCTGATTTCTCAAGGGTGCCATGCCACAGCCGACGAGAAAAGAAACTAGTCGCATCGTCCAAGCGGGACCGCAGGACCGTTGGTTCGGAGTCCGACTCCGACATCACTCAGGCCAGCAGCGAGGACAGTGAGGACGAGGAGCCATCCGCTAAACGGAGGAAGAACCACCTCCTTCCACAGGCACCATGGAGGAAGAGGACCCAGATCCCCAATACGAGAAAGAGAAAAGGAGACCGATCTTCAGGCGTGATCGCCACCTCGCATCGGCCCTATCCAGAGGAGAATTAGACTACCTGCTATCGCAATGGGATAATCCAAGAGGCCTCAAGCAAGATCACCACATGCTCAAGAAAGATTCAAAGGGAGTTGCGTTTTTGCCATCTGAGCAGTTCATGCATTGGGCTCTACTCCACGTTACGTCCTGGATGGAGTCCAGACCCGCCTCAGACACACTGCTTCGTCACATGCGCACTGCACAGGACGCCACTCTGCTCGGCCATCGGAACTATGCAGGATTCAGTCCTTCTCTCCAACCAATCAAGATGGTGAGACTCCTTGGCGCTACGTATACTGCCAAGTTAAGACTAGATGAGATCACGGGTGCCATCACATTTAGCACCAATTTTAAGCAGGAATACAACTTCTTTGGTTGTGCAGCTTCATGCTACGGCAACCTGCACTTGATCTGGACCTCAGACAAGTTTGCTTATCTGATCACCCATAGCCACTTGCTTGCGGTGCGGGACAGCATCAACTCTTGGTTCTCATGCCTCCTGTACGGATACCAGAACTGGAGAAAATACCCCGGGGACAATCTATACAACTATACAATGTTATTACGTCTGTACTTCATGATAGGTCTTTACAAAGACGACGTGTTTGATTTGCTCAAGTCCTGGCAGCCATTGGTGATTGGAACAATCTTGAAATACATGGAGGCTCGTCCTGCCTTCCTTGAATCTATGAAGGAGGTAACAAACAAATATAGGGAGTCATATCTGGGCCAACTTGCGACCCGACCACTGACAAATCTGGTGGACTGTCACGTTGCTCTTGAGCTTACAGGAATGACCAAGTGCTTCGGACACCCAGAGGTTGACATGGATAGCAGCGTAGCCACATGGATCGAGAAAGGAACCATCCTCAATTTGGAGTTGGAGGAAGTTGGGGAGTTAGCTAGAGCTGCCTTCGTCCTCGAGTTCTCTAGGAACTACTACAAGAAACAACGACGTTGGCCAACTTTGGTGTTCCATGTGGGAGCTGACCAACGTGTCAGGGAATGCTACGAGGGAGGTCACTGGGGAGAAACTATCTCTGAACCTATGAGCCCTGAGATGTTCCTATACATATGGACAGGACCCACCTTGGCGTTGGATTATCAAGTCTATACTGCTGATCTCTTGCCAGACAAAGCCATAATACCAGGCCGTAAACATTGGCCATATGAATATGATGCACAAGCGCATAGAACACTCCATGGATTCTTTCCCACCACCCCGCCTCGTCAAAGCAACAACGTCATTCTGCAGTACATTCAGAGAGAAGAGGTCAGTGTGAGATCGATCATTGACATCATTTCATCTGGACACATCCCCAAGTCGTGGAAGATATGCGCTGCAGTTGCAAAGGGACGGGAAATGAAGAAGTTCAAGGCTAGATTCTTTGGGAGCCTCTGCCTTGAGATGAGACTATATCAAGTGGCTACCGAGAACAACATCAAGACTGTGTTCAAGTACATTCCACACCAGACAATGACTAAGTCTGAAGACAGTCTGATGAAGCACTTGATCAGACTCTCCGACACGTCCGACGAAACAGAGGGGAGCCACGTCTTCATGTCCATTGACTTCTCCTCTTGGTGCACAAGCTTTCGAAATGAGGGAGTCACACACAACTGAACCGGCCAATTTAATTACAGTTGCAGCTGACGTCACCAATGCGCCACTTACCGCCGCACCTCTACCTCACACCGAGAGTCACCGTGTACCGATCTCTTCAAACACCGCGACAAGTGGAAATTTTCTCTCTGACTTAGAGAAACGCCTTGAACTCTTAATTTTGAAAGGCAATGAGTCGCTGAAAAAAGAAATTCGCGAGATGCTAAAAGCAGAAATAGCTACTCATGTGGAAAGTCTCACTTCTGAATTGGATGGTAGATTAGCTGAAGTAGAATCTCAGTGTAGCAGGATCTGTGAGCTCGAAAAGAATCTACAGGAATCTCAGGAGCGAATTATTGAGCTTGAGAATGAATTCGGCGCGAACCAACAATGGCTACGTATGAACAACTTGGAAATCTCGGGAATACCGGAAACGAATAACGAGTCAATCCCTAACGTAGCGATTCAAATCGCAAGCCACGCCGGAGTCACACTTCAGTCGTGCGACATAGAGTTCGCCCATCGCGTGCAGCCGGTAAAGGCGGTTCCTGGCCGCCCAAAAAACATCATAGTCAAACTGAGACAACGATTGCACAAGGACGAGATAATGTCAGGTCTGCGCAAAACTAAAAGTGTCTACACTTCGGACCTAGGGTTTATTGGAAAATCCAAAAAACTTTATGTCCATGACCATCTAACACCGCTTAATAAGAAATTACTAAAGGACTGTAAAGCCGTATGCAACGAACAAAATTACACTTACGTGTGGGTAAAACACTGTAACATTTACGTCCGTAAAGCTATAAATTGTCCTCAGTTACATATTAGAAGCTCTAAGGATTTTGCCAAAATTGTATGATTAGTTATTTATCTGTTGGTTACCAAATCGCTTATGATAACTCCATTGTAACTTACTACTGCACTCTTAGTTCATTGATACACACACAATCACTACTCCTCATACATACACACACACATACACACACACAAATAACCACCTTATTTCCCTTCCTTTTATACAACCAAGTCAACAAGTACGCCCAACTATTACTAAACTCCGTTATTACTATTGTCTTTGTTCTATCCTTCCTTCTTTCTATTCGATTCTAAACTTACTATTTATTACCAGAACACTCGTGGACTAAGATCTAAATTACACCACCTTTATCATAACATTTTGAGCGAAGACTATGATATCATTTCCATTACTGAAACCTGGCTGATCGAGAGCATTTTAGACACAGAGATATGCGACAGTAGATATGACGTTTTCAGACTGGATAGAGACCGCAGTCTCCGTGGTAAGCGGGACGGTGGTGGCGTTATGGTCTTGATCCGTCGCACGCTGGAGGCAAGAGCTCGCCCCGAGTGGTCGCAGGCTGGCATAGAATGTCTCTGGGTCACTATTCCGGCCAACGGACTGCGAATGCACTCCGGTAATGTTGATCCCTCAGCGACAAAATATGACCTACACCTGTGTACTATATATGCTCCACCCGACACGCGTTCTTCTAAGACATTAGCAAATGATTTACGTCACATTGACTCGCTTTTAATTAGGGCTCTCTCAGAATCTCCCAACGCACACTTCATAATAACAGGTGACTTTAATATGCCTAATATTTCGTGGTGCCCCGCCGGCCACACCACGCAACTTCACCAAGGGTCAGTGGAGATTCAGGCTGCAAGTGCCAGTATATTGGAAACCTTTTCTGCATGGAATCTGCAACAATTAAACTTTTTCAAAAATTCTAGTGACAACATTTTAGATCTCATTGTATCAAATTTTGCAGCGGATGTCAGAATGTCACTACATCCACCAAGCAAAATTGACAAATTCCACCCACCACTCGAAATCACTACAAAGGATATATTTGCAGCACCATTGGAAGAATCAAAACAAACTAAATATAGGTTTCGTAAGGGTAATTATGAGGAATTAAATAAGATACTCTCGGGGACTGACTGGAATAAACTCATTTGCGCACCAGACTTGGACAATGCAATATTAACTTTTTACGACATTCTTAATGACAATATAACTAAATGTATACCTCTGGACACCCGTCGTAAAAAGTGTAGCTATCCAGTTTGGTATAGCACACCACTGATCAAAATTATACAATAGAAAAGTAGAGCTCATTCTAAATGGAAGCGGTATGGAAATCATCGCGACTACGACGATTTTTCATTGCTCCGGAGTCGCCATAAATTCATTCTTGATCAATGTTACAATAAGTATATCACATCAATGCAAGAAAATATTAAGTCCGATCCTAAACAACTCTGGTCCTATGTCAGTGCACGTCGTGGTTGTTCAGCCTACCCGAAGAAATTTGAATACAAGGATAGCAGTTTTGAAAAGGGCGAAGATATCACTGCTGGGTTTAACCAATTTTTTGCATCAGTATTTGTCGAACCCGCACCTGAATACGATCATTTAGAGTTGAACCCACCTTGCTGTGACGATGGTAGTGTTGTCAGTACATTGGAACTCTCAGCAGATTCTGTTGAAAAATACTTGGCATCCTTGGATCCTAATGGTGGAGCTGGGAGTGACGGGATTCCCCCATATTTTATTTTTAAATGCGCCAAGAGCCTGTCCACACCGCTTAATATTTTATTTAACATGTCCCTTACTAACGGTACATTCCCGACAAAATGGAAAGAAGCCCTTGTGGTACCCATACATAAAAAGGGTTCTAAATTACAAATTCCGAACTATCGCCCAATCTCAATTTTGAACATATTCGGAAAGATTTTTGAGAAAATTATTTATGACAATATATACGGTACATTAACAAGGGGAATTCCACCGCAACAACATGGCTTCCTGAAAGGCCGTTCCACCGTGTCGAATCTTGCAGAGTTTGTCAATCACGTTCTCCGCTCAATGGACAAAGGGGTGCAGGTTGACGTGGTTTACAAGGATTTTGAAAAGGCGTTCGATCGTGTGGACCACGTCATACTGCTCCGTAAGCTCCATAGATTGGGTCTGCGTGGAGACATTTATAGGTGGGTGACATCCTATGTAACCAATAGATGCCAAGCGGTAGTACTGGGTGGCTTCAGATCTGACTATGTCAACGTCCCCTCTGGGGTACCCCAGGGATCACATTTGGCTCCTCTATTCTACAACGCATACCTTTACGACATATACACAGTATTCCATAATTGTAAATTCATAATGTATGCAGACGACAAAAAGATCTTTACTGGAATACGTAATGCGATTGATTGTATTGGAATGCAGGAAGATTTGAACCGGCTTTCCGAGTACTATGTAACCAATCGAATTAAGGTAAATATTTCCAAGTGCCTTCAGATCTCTTTTACTCGTAGTCCAAAACCAATTGTACATTCGTATGCTTTTAAGGATCAGATTATCGCACGCGTGAATACTGTTCGTGACTTGGGCGTCACTCTTGACGCAAAATTATCATTTGACCAACACATTGACGAGATCCCTAACCGCGCTTTCAGAAACTTGGGATTTATCTATCGAACATGTGCTGCGTTTAGTGACATTACATGCTTTAAGGTACTTTACTTCGCCTACGTGCGCAGTATTTTGGAATACGCCAGCGTTGTCTGGTGTCCTCAATATATTACGCACAAGGAACGAATAGAGCGCATTCAAAAGTCTTTTGTAAGATTTTTAGATTATCGTGCCAAACGTAGAGGACAAGACTACTATTCATCGTGCACTCATCACCATATAATGAATCTTGAAGACCGTCGAATAGCACTTGATATGTCTGCCCTACATGATATCCTGAGCGCCCGTATCGATAGTCCCAATCTTGTTGAACTGGTCGGCTACCGCACTTCTACCACACGCACGCGCCATTCAGCAAATCTTCTATTTCACACACCTCGTGTACATACCAACTATGCCCAGAACTCCCCTATTATCCGCATAATGAATTTATATAATAAACGATTTAGCTGTGTTGACCCATTTGATTGCACTAGAAATGCATTCAAAAACCGCATAATGAAGGTACTTAATAATTAAGCATATAATTCCTTTACTACTGCTCCCCAACTTAAATTAATTTTCCTTTCAAGCACAAACACACCCTCACACACACATATACACCCTCACACACACATATACACCCTCACATACACCCTCACAACCACTCACCCTACACACACAAATTTTAAGCATAACGTCGTCAGCTCCTATTTTAATTATGTTAACTGCTCTTCTGTGGACATCTGTCATTGGCCTTGTTTACTGTATTTTGTTTTTTTGTATAAATGTATGTGTGTTGTGCTGTTGATGTCCCAAATAAAGAAAATAAAATAAATAAATAAAATAAATACACCCTTAATGGAGGAGATGGTCTTATGGGAGTGTCCAGGGTCTTCTCTTATACTCAACTGTTCCCCCTCCAAAGTGTGTTGGTCTTCCAAGACAGGTTTAACCCTCCTCGGCAGGCAGCAGATGGGGACCCGATGAATGACCCACGAAGTGTAGTAGGCCCTGAGGCATGGATGGAGGGACTACGGCAGAAAGAATGGACCCTCCTCATAATCATGTTGATCTTGATCGCATCCTGGAGATGCAACACAGTGGCTACACTGACCGGACAAGGAGACAATCAGGTTATCTACTTACGAATCCCTGCCCCGAGCACATTAGAGGATCTGAAGATGACGAAGGATTAGTACATTGTCTGGTTCCAGACCACCTTGATGGACCTATGCCGGAGAGCCGGGATAGTAATGAAGCCTGAGGAGACTTGGGTGTCTAGCATACTTCTCGAGTACGGGCGAGAGTTCTTATTGAAGGGCTCTCAGGTTAGCTCTGCATTGAAAAGGGTCTCCAGGCTATCGAGTTAGGCCAATTAGACCATCTCTTCCATCAATGGGGGATCTAGCTGGTGTGTACTCCACAGGAATGGCGGCTGCTCAGAAGGATCATGATCCCGTTGCCGCTTACTGGACCACAATCGTCGAAGCAAGTATAACCCTCCACGGCAGATTCCCGAAGCTCCATATGCACTCTACTGAGTATATGACATGTCTATTGTCGGTCTCGAGGATATTGGGTGGGTTTCCAATCACCCTCTTCTCCAACTTTTGTGCTCGAGCCGTGCAAGATCAAGGGATCTTGCACGGCTCGACGTCAACGCAGCTCAATCTCATCAAGACGTTTATCCAGTCTCCTCGTCATCGCAGGCATATCCTTCGTGTGGCGCAGTGGCGGCGTAAAGGGGGGGCGGTGGGGGCGGTCCGCCCAGGGTGCCAAGTACCAAGGGGTGACAACGGAATGCCAACTACCGTACGTTATAATACGACAATTCGGCGATCATAAAACGAAACGATTCCAAAATTTTTGCGAAATCACAAATCGGAACGTTTTGCGAACGCACCTCTCAGATGAATGAAAAAAAAATGGTTTTACGTCAGTACTGCCAACCTCAAAACGTTGACCAATCAGAACGCAAACTCTTTTTCACGCATCACTCAGTGTTGTTTAAAATTGTTCGCGTTGCGTCACATTAATTAATAGAGAACGAAAGCCAACAAGTACTAAATACCTACTGTGTACTAATAAAGGAGTGAGTGAGTGAGTGTATTGGTGTTGGTGGATAGTAGGTACACACAGAGGTCAAAAGGTAAATATGATTTGAATTGAACTACCTACACACCTATTTTACCACACAAGTTAGTACAGTTAAATTATTGGTTTTGGCCGATCGAAATTTAACTTTCAGTCGATAGTATAAATTGGATTATAATCACGATACAAGTAAAATAAGCAGTATAACGTTTTATTTCATTCATATGCATACAAACGCCTTATGCCTACAGCTTCCTCGGTATATCTACTTACTTCACATAAGCCGCGAGAACGTCTCAGTTGCGGATGCGGATAGCCGGTTGATTGCTCGTGGATACCTAGGTATCCCATTTTTTCTGAGAATCTGGCTCCGCTTGATTCACTTTGTCCCATATCACCACAAATGGACAAATAAGTATTGTATTACTAGATAAATAGGGAAATTTTTAGAATAGTTGGACCTGAATTTGGGGAGGGGTTGGGGAGGGGGGAGGGAGGGGGATCCCTCCATCCCCCCAATATAGTTTATAAAGTTAGGAAATGTATACTTTTTGAGATATGAATTTTTAATGTTTATTAAAATTGGAGGTTAGGTTCATCCAAGGAAATGAAAAAAACACAAAAAATTTGGAGGGGGGAGGGGGGGTGGTCCCCACACCCCCCCTCCCCCCAATATACTTTTTAAAAGTGAGGAAATTTCGGTTTTTTGAAACTAGATAGGGTCGCCTCGCTCCGCTCCGCTTCACTCGGCTCCGGGTGGTTCATAATGTTGTGACCTAATACAACCTATCTTTAGTATTTGCACAGAAAGTGACCTAAATCAACATTTCGGTTTAGTGAAACTACATGGGGCGGCCTCGCTCACAGCTCAACTCCTAACAACATGTTTATTTCTGTGTGTTGTGATTGTGACTTACCTTTGATAAGTCAACACTCATCTTTAATATATGGCCCTTCTTTACTGACCAGACGGCGTAAAGATAGGGTTTGTTTAGACAATATATTGTTTCGAACCTCTTTTGCTCATAAATTTCCCTGCTTCCTTGGTCCCTTCCTATACAATAGAATAAATAGAACAGCTGAAATTTATACTCTCTCAACATTTGATTTAAAAAAAACGGTATATAAAATATTACACTCACTCGACTTTGTCATAGTCAAACTGAGGAATTACTCAAAATTACTAGCTAACCAAATAATATTTCTAAGTACTTACAAAAATATTTACTATTTTAATAATTATAAATAAGTCTGACATATGTGTTAATCTCACACACCCTCTCACACACACTCATTCACAATCACTCCACACACAGAGAGGATCACAACCAAACTCACTAACCCACTCTCTTATTTTTTCATGTTAATTGTATAAGTATAACTACTAATTTAGGTACAACATGTTCTTAATTTTAAATGTTACTATTTTTGTTGTTGGTTTCTTTCTGTGTACCATAAACTAGCCTTACATATTTTAAGGGAAGAGCGCTGTAGCCTGAAATACAGGTTTAGACCTAGCTCAGGCTCAGATGTTCACATTATCTTTGTATCAATCTATTTAGCTAAGTACCTTTAATTGTAACTTTTTACTGTCCAAGTTTTTTGATGAATAAATATTTTTATTATTATTATATTAGTGCTATTAAAATAGTGACAACCGATAAACCGGTCCTGAGAGTGTTAAAACACAAGTGATAGATTTTTCTGGCTCCGAAAGTGACAAAATGGAGATCATAGAAATTTCAGATTCAGATGATGGGGCAACTGCAAACTCAATCTCTAATAGGGAACACGAAGGAATCCCTATTCTTAATGAGGCAATTGATTGCAAACCGAAACAAATAATAGTACACACGTGGTTTAGGGATACTTTCTCCGTAAACAATATTTGTAATAAAAAACAAAGAATTTTAGAAGTCTTTATGCCGGTCAATAATGAAAAGTTAGTGAAAGATTTTTTTAAAGAAGAAGATACAAAACACAAATATTTCATTTATTTCGAAGACCCGATATTTAGGACAACATTCTCAAATGTTATCACAAGATTATACAAGAAAGGGACACTAAATTTGACCGAATGCACCGAGCGTACGGTAAATCTGTCAGAGTCAGAAGAAGATCAACGTCAGGTTATTCTAAAGTACCACGAAGGTAAAACATGTCATAGGGGTATTAACGAAACATTGACGAAAATCAAACGACATTATTGGTGGCCGAACATGAAAGAAACAGTTACAGCTATAATTAACTCGTGTGAACAGTGCAAAAGAATGAAGTATGAAAGGAAACCCATAAAACCAAGTATACAATTAACTCAAACTCAAAATGCACCACTTCAGGAAGTTTTTATGGACCTTCTTTATATCGAAGGGAAATACTACTTAACAATAGTCGATGCATTTAGTAAGCTAGGACAAGCTATTAATATCCCAAATCGTAGCACACCAGAAGTAGTACAAGCTCTTATCAAGTACTTCAGTATGTACGGCTTACCAAAGAAAATAAATGGCGATTCTGGAACCGAGTTCAACAATGAATTGATTAAGGAACTATTAAATCTATACAAAATAGAGTTACATATTGGCACCCCGAATAATCCCAGTTCAATGGCAATAGTAGAGCGTTTCCACTCAACAATCATTGAGATTTATCGCTTAGCTAAGTATGAGAAAAGCGAACTTGACGTCGCTTCTGTCATGACTTACGCAACAATGGCGTACAATAACTCCATCCATTCCGCAACTAGCTACACTCTTTTTGAGATCGTTTTTGGAAACACAGACTCAAACAATGTATTTGACATAGATAGGGAACGAAACCTAATGCAAAAATTACTTCAAGATCATAGGAAACGATTAAAAGTATTATATGAATATGTATCGGATAAACTGCAAAATGATTAGATTAAAGTTAGAGAAAAAAGAGGAGGTGAGGACCCACCTGAAATAAAAGATGGCGATGATATCTTTATGAAAAATACCCGAACAAGAAAAGCGAAAGATCTACCCCGTTTTGGAAAAGCGAAGGTCATAGGCTCACCATCTAGGAATATTATTCCAGTCGAGATAAAGAAGAGAAAAACAAGCTCACCATCTAGGAATATTATTCCAGTCGAGATAAAGAAGAGAAAAACAAGGGTAGCTATTAAGAATATTAAACGTCCTCCACAGGTCAAACCTAGTACTTCTAGTACTAGTCGGACAGATCGGCAGCCTGGAACTTCAAAACCTAAACCAGAATCCGGCAATAACACCGATAAAACTTGGCACAGCAGTGATGAGGACTAATATATGGACTATTTTTAAGACATTAGATTTAGAAACTGTAGTAAGTGATGTAGATAATAATATACTACAGTATGATAAGATAAACGTTATAGTAACTAGTAATAATGAGGATAAAAATTAATTAGGAAGTTTATGTAAGCAAATTGAATCATTAGTAAACGTAATAAAAACTAGCATTAATCAGATTTTACCTACTTTTAGAGTAAAAAAGGCATTATTTAGTCCTTTAGGTTCGTTAGTAAAAATCATTTCAGGAAACTTAGACGAAGAAGACGCAAAACAATACAACTTTGAAATAAGTCAGTTAAAAAAGGAAGAACATTCAGTCGAACGAAAAGTATCCTTAGTAGTTAACGCTTTAGATAAATTCACTAATCTATCAGATAGTATGAATTCGAATATTAAATACTTAGATAACAAAACAGTTGAGCTTCAATCACTTCTTGAAACAGAAAGCCGACGTTATAACATAATTACATTAATGAATAACTTGTACCAAATGTTCATTAACTTTCGTACTATTTATGATTTCATTCAAGAAACCGAGACCGCTATTGCCTTCAGCAAGTTGCATACACTACATCAGTTAATATTTAATTCCACAGAGCTTATGCAAGTTCTTATAGAAATTGAGAAACATGATAATTTAATTTACCCGGTAACAAGGGAATACCTAGTTAAGTTAGAACGTAATATTTTGTTAAAATCATACATTGACAGGAATAAGTTAGTTTTTGTATTAGAAGTACCGCTAATAGAACCCAACACGTATATATATTATAAAATAATTCCCATTCCTATATATAATCCCGTAAACCGAAAAACGGTTACCATCATTCCCAAACACCCCTACCTAATGGTGAATAGGTTGAAATACAGACCCGTAGCGAACCTGTGTGAAGAAGCCGAGGACAACAAGTTCTTGTGTTTGCGAGACGACCTAGCACAGTACCCTACCGAAACCTGCATAGAGGAGATAATGACGCTAAAGGACAACTGCAGCAGATGCCACCAGCACCCTATACACATGGAAAAAGAGAAGATACAGAGGATAGTCGGAAACTGTTGGCTGATATACTCCGAAACAGGACTAATCATCACGGAACACTGTGAAGACGAAGTTTACAAACAGAACATACAAGGGACATTTCTAATATGGCCGAGCCAACACTGCACAACCCAGGTACAAGATGTCGTAATAAAAACACCGACAAACGCTTCAACGATCAATCTTCATCTACCGTTTGTACAGATACCAGAAGTACGTCACGGCATCAGACAAGAAGACAAACGACTCAACCTCCGAAACGTGGATTTTAGTGATATCAAAGACATTATCAACAGTGCAAAGTTTAGTGTCAGTGAAAGTATTTCAGACGACTATATGTATGTTGTGAAAAACATAAGTGTATGGCAATTTTACTCTATTCTATCATTTTTATTATCTTGTTATCACTTCTAATTAAATTCAAGTTATATACAAAATGTATGAGCCGAAATTCTCCGAATACGTCTTCAACGTCTTCAGATAATTTCTCTCTTAAGGGGGGAGGTGTTAAGGTTGAGCAACCCTTACAATTATCATTCGTCAGCACTAAGTCATCATCCTAAAATGTAGAACGTACGTCATAATCTAAATTGTCAACGCTTCACTATTTTAGATATAAATATCATTGTATTTTAGATTTAATTATTATTGTCTTAATAAACCTTGTGGAAACTCTGTCCGTTTAAATAAATTGTTTTTATTAATTCCTCCGCCACACCCAACTTAATTCGCGCGCCCCTTGCATTGTTTTTCACGTGTTATTGTTTTTAAAATAAAAAAATAATATTTCTATTGTTAGTTTCACCACAAAAACTACGTAAAAATGCTACCCAGTTGTCAACTCACCTACAAAAGTGTTTGCAGTTACCATTATTAGTGATTTAAGTGATTAATAGTGAAATTATGAAAAACATGAAACTTAATTTCAGGGGACCCTCCAAAGACATTTTTGTCACGCCAAATCCAACAGAAATCTATTGCATTGTTGCATTCCGTGTATATCCATCGATTCCGTGAACATTTTCAGCATAAACTCTTCCTTAATAACGAAAACAAGTAAAAACTGTGAGACGCTCAGAGGTCATTGACCCAATACAACAACAACAAACTGTGTCAAAATATCAGTGTTTTACATCATAATTTCCTACCTCAAAATTGTGTGTGTACTTTAAAAAGTACTTAGACCGTAAAAATCCGTGTCAAAAAGCTATTCTAATTAATAAAGTCATTATTTTTCTTCGCAAAACAAAATACTCAAAGTGATACCTTAAGTTTCCAATAGAGGGCCCTGCATGTATTATCTAATAGTGTTGATACAAACAATATACTATTTAGGTTAGAGATGCCAGCAATATAAAAAAAAATGCCCAGTGTTGCCAGTATCGAAAAAAAAAATGCAGCGTACACTTCTAAATGGCGGAATCGGATGAGGCGGGCGTACGTAAGCAGGACGTACACGAAGTACGACGAACACGACAAGACAAACATTCGCATACGCATACAGACATACTCGACACCACGATCCTGATGGCATATATGGACAAAAAGTTTGATGCTCTCTCTAAAAACATTAAGGACTTTAAGGTATCTGTGAGTGAGCACCTGAAAAACCTATCAAAAACTGTGAACTCCTGGGAAGAAATAATCCAAAGACTGGAGGCCCGGTCAGTTGAATACACTGTCCCCACAGAGAAGCTGAGGAACCAGGAGGAACAAATAACAGTTTCAAATAACACAATCTCCCTCCTACGTGAACAAACAGTCACATCAGATCAGGACACTACTAGACTCTGGGAGCGGATCAACGAGCAGGAGCAGTTCGCTGTTCGTAACGAGCTGGAGATTTCCGGGATCAATGAGACCCACAGTGAAAGTCTCCACCACATCGTTTCTATCGTAGCAGTGAAGATTGGGGTCACTATCGAGGAAAACGAAGTAGACCTGATTACACGTGTTGGCCCAAAACAGGAAGAGTACGACGCAGCCGGAAAACCGAAAAAACCCCGCCCCGTGGTGGTACGCTTTCTCAGAAACTCAAAAAGAAACTCGGTGCTCGATGCCACGCGTGAAAGAAGAGGACTCACCACCAAAGACATTGACTTAGAAGGCGCGACGAACACGCTTTACTTCAACGAGCGTCTGACGAAGTCTAACCGCAAGTTTTTTCTTGAAACAAGACTCAGAGCCAAAAAAAGTGGTTTCCGGTATACCTGGGTCAAAAATGGCCAAATACGAGTTCGTAAAGAAGGGATGAAGCCACAACTCATTCGCAACCCCGATGACCTTGACCGCCTCATGGGCCCAGACCTTCCGGACATTTCCCCTACAGCCCCAACGGCCTCAGCAAATACAAACCACACCATTCCAAAATTCTCCGCCAGATACTCACGAAATGAAGCCTCGCAGTCCACTTAGCTCTCTAATACGTCCTCTCAGTGCAATGTGCCTGATGATATTATTAAAGTTCCTGATATATTATTTTCTACCAGAAAAAACTACTATTAACATTAATTTTAAGTCTTTGAAAATGAGTGATTCTTTTTCCACATTTGTTATTGTTGTTTCCAGTCTCACTAGCTGCAATGTGTCAAACATTATTTATTTCATATATTTATCTACCCACGTGTATATCTACTGTATAAAATATTATTTTTATTACTCATATTACTATGATTATAATGTAGACAAACGTAATACATACAAATCTTCCGCTAACACGATATCTTGCTGCGCCATACGTGACTTATACAACCCAAAAAACACACACTCTTTAATTCAACTACAAAATTGGCCAACATGAATATTGCAAGCGATATCGATATTTCATTAGCCATCCCAAGTCACGCAGTTGAATCAGCTGAACTCTGTAAAAACGTGTTGGTAAATTCCTATAATCTGAAAATTGCAACATTTAACATCAGAAGCCATAACTGCAATTTCGACAGTTTCCTAACTTTGCTTCATCGTCTAGACCTCAACTACGATGTTATCATTCTGACTGAATGCTTCCTTGGCCACTCTCCACTCATTAGAAAAATTTATGGATATACACATTATCACACTACCAAGTACACCAACCAAAAAGGAGGCGTCATTGTTTATATCAAAGAAACCTGGATCGCTACGGTTTCCGAACCAGAATTTGTTGACGCTAACTGTCTTCTCATTAGGCCAGAGTCCCCGACTTCTTCGCGATCCTCAGATCTCGTATCGCCGCCTTTTGCACTCGATTACGGGAATCTAAAAATGGAATTTTGACGAATATTGCCAGTTGTCTGTAAAGTAATTTTTTCGCATATTGGTTATCTGTGCATCACAGTGGGAACCAAAAGTAAGGTTTATATTTTTATTTATTTTATTTTAGTTTAGCCTAAATTATTGTTATTTTTGTGACTATTTTATAACTACAATTTATAACTATGGGTCATGTTGCCTGAGAATAAACGATTATTATTATTATTATTATTATTTTAAGCTTACCAAACAGTTTTAAAATAATAGCTCTATATAGATCTCCCTCCGTGCATAATATAGGAAATTTTCTAGTTTCAATGGACAATATTCTCAAGACACTAAAACACAGTAACAACACAATCATAGCAGGCGATATTAACATAAATATCCTCACAGACTCCACCGATACCCGTAAGATAGACTATCTTTGCCTAACTGCAGAACACGGTTTTCTCCCTGCCGTTACCATGCCCACTAGAGATAAATCCTGCATAGACCATATTTTCCTAAAAACTAAAAATAAAACCATAGCCGTAGTCTGAAAAACGTCAGTTACAGATCACGACCTCGCAATGGTCGCTATAAATACGAATCAAACTATTAACTCACCCAAAAGACAGATATCTACAACTAACTATAACGAGGTAGCAAATGACCTGAAAGCCATCGATTGGACTGTTATCACCAACTGTTTCAGAGGCAACCAATATTTTTACAGGAAAACTTAATGAGGTCATCACAAGAAACGCCGAAGTCAAGCAAACCAGTCGAGCTCAGTATCCCATAAAGCCTTGGATAACTCCTGGTCTGATACGATGCATGAAACACAGAGACAGCTTATATCTTAAATGTAGGAAACACCCAAATGACGCAACCGCTCACAGCATCTACAATAGATACCGAAACTTCTGTGTCAATATACTTCACCGAGTAAAGTCAGAATATGAAAATAAAATGCTAACCGAAAATCACAAAAACCCTAAAATGTTATGGAAAACAATTAAAAATATCTGCGAAATCTCAACATCTAAAACAAACTCTTCTGCCGAGCTCTTAAGAAGTAAAAGCAACCCAATCGAATCCATAAATGAATGTAACAGATACTTTACAACTGTAGGAAGCAGCTAAGCTAATGATATACTGGTAAAAACTAACCAAACAGAAACAAATTTAGCTTCCCAAGCCACATCACCATCCTCACCACCTAACTCTTTCTTCTTTCAACCAACTAATGAATTTGAACTCACAAGCTACATCAAACAACTTAAAAACGACAGTGCACCAGGTCTAGATGGCATCAAAATTTTTCTGGTCAAACACATTGCCCAACTTATTGTAAAACCTCTTCTTCACATTTGTAATCTCAGCCTCTTCAGTGGCATCTTCCCAGACTCCTGGAAAGTAGCCTCTGTTACTCCTATTCATAAAGCTAGCGACAAATGCAACCCTAGTAACTATAGACCAATCTCTCTACTTGCGGTATTCTTAAAATTACTTGAAAAATTTACTAACAAACGCCTCATCAATTAATTAGAATCGAACAATTTACTATCATCAAACCAAATTGGATTCAGACAGGGAAAATCAACCGAAGACGCAATAACCCTACTCTTAAACTCGGTATCTTCCCAGCTTGACAAAAGGCACTGTTCGATCGGCGTTTTCCTGGATCTTGCTAAAGCCTTTGATACCGTTTCTATACCGATTCTATTACAAAAACTGGAAAACCTGGGCATTAGGGGTGTAGCACTTGACTAGTTCAGCAACTATCTTACAGACAGAAAACAAATGACGAAAATTGGTAATTTATACAGTGACCCAATGCCTATAAATTACGGAGTCCCACAGGGCAGCATCTTAGGTCCTACCTTATTTATTGTTCATATTAACGACATAGGAACCAGTCTCCCAACCTCTGTCTCAGCCGAAATAATATGCTATGCCGATGATACAGCTCTAATATTCAGTGATAAATCTTGGAAAGACACTTTCTCAAAAACCATAAATGGACTATCAGGAATATCTAACTGGCTCTCACAAAACCTGCTTACACTAAACACAAACAAAACTAAATACCTTTGCTTCCATAAAACATTAGCCACACAACCCGACACCTCTACTGTACAAATTCATACTTGCGATCGCTCTGCTGCAAATTGTACCTGTTCAGGCATTGTACTCTTTAATATGTGGGTAAGTCACATAACTGCGGCGGACCGGTGCGTGAAGAAATTTGAGGGTAGCTCGACACACTCGACACCTCAAACCAGTGCGTCCTACACCGGCTCCCACATCGGATGCGTATCTCGGTTCCGGCGGAAGAAGAATTTCCAACCATTCAATCTGAACTGTATTGGGAGTTCTGTGTGCCTATAACAGGAGTGTCAGACCTTATGGTGACATGTATGTGATAGCTGGCCAGCTCGGACCCGAAACCCAGATATTGGAGTGTTCTGAAGTTGATACGTGGCTGGAGGCGTGCCAGGGTCAATCAAGGTGAGTGGCTTATTTCATATTGAGGAGATGCAATTCCGTGGACTGTAACCCCTGGGGCGAACTAGAAAGATCAGGACCGTACCACTGGCTTGTCGAAGGGTTCCTTACACGAACATAAAATTTGGTCATTCGAGCCGGATCGGTTTTTATTAGGTAGTTAGCTTGGGGTATCAGTAAGTTAGTAATTGATATCGGTTAAGTTGCCGGTTAAATTTACGGTTTGGCTCCTACGGTCACGGTGGTTGTATTCGAGAGGCTAAATTTGAAAAATGGCTAAAGCTATTGAAACTAAATTTAAAGTAAAATATGACTGGTTAAATCATAGTTTACAAATAGCGACTAGCAAAAGTCACAGTTCTGGCGTATTGTCGGCGCGGTTACGTAAGCTGGATGAGTACTTTAAGGTTTTAACGGAGACATACGAAGACATACTGAGCCTCGATTCGGTAGACGATAAGGTTATCGCTAGTTATGATGAAAAATACAAAGAGGCCACGGAGTGGTACAATCAGTTGGAAGCGGTGGCGGCGGCCTACCCGAACCTAGACGGCACGCACGTGCCGACCCAAAGTGCAGGGGCGGCAAGGTTGCCGCGAATTAACTTGACTTCGTTTGACGGTGACATATTTTGGTGGAGTAGCTTCATCAGCCTATTTACATCGTTGGTGTTGTCACAGAAGGACATTTAAAAAACGGAAAAGCTTCATTACTTACTCTCTAACTTAGAAAACGAACCCAAGTCGCTTATAAAACACCTGCCAATGGTTGACGGTTCATTAGATATTGCAATGGATATTTTGAAGGGTAGATATGAAAACAAACGGCTGCAAGCGGATTCGCACATTTCTCGGATATTACATTTACCGGCGATTATTAAGGGGGTAGGCCTCAGGGCAAAATTATTAAATCTGTTGTTAGAATTTACACGGGCATTAAAAAATTTAGGACTGCCTATAGATGAGTGGAGCTATATTTTGTTGCATACATAGGGCGCACTGTAAGTTTCCGGAACTGGCCACTTACATAAACAATATTTAAAAATGTATTGCAACATTTGAAAATAGAACTCTTTGGCTGTAGAATGCAGTTTGTTTCATCTGACTGCCTTTTGTTTTTACCTTGTGGCGCCATTTAAAAAATTGTGTGTCTGCATCAACATGGATTTAACTCGGGAAAATTTTCGTAGTATGATTTTCTACGATTTTAAGTGTAATTTGACAGCTCAACAGAGCATCGCTCGGCTTGAAACAGCTTTTGGCAATGAAGCACCATGCAAGACAACTGTTTATAGCTGGTTTGCAGAATTCAAGCGTGGTCGTATCAATCTCAGTGACGAATCTCGCGATGGTCGGCCGTCCACCGCTGTGACCAACAAAAACATCGATGCTGTGCGCCGTATGATTGAAACAGACAGGCATGTGACCTACCATGAAATTCGCGCATCCTTAGAAATAGGCATGAGTCAAATACAATTAATCCTACACAAACATTTGGGTGTGAGAAAGCTGTGCTCGCGGTGGATCCCACACAACTTGACCGAGGCTCAAAAAACGGACCGCGTCACTTGGTGCAGTGCCATGCTTACCAGATTCAACGAAGGTGCGTCAAATTTGGTGTGGGACATAGTAACAGGTGACGAAACATGGATTTATTGCTACGATCCCAAAACAAAGCAGCAATCGAGCGTATGGGTCTTTCAAGATGAGCCGAAACCAACCAAAGTGGCGCGCGTGAAAAGTGCATCTAAGCGGATGATTGCTTCTTTTTTTAATAAAACTGGACACGTGGCTACTGTTGCTTTAGAGAATCGTCGTACAGTGAATAGTGACTGGTACACGACCATTTGTTTGCCGGAAGTTATTGACGAACTCCGTAAAAATAACCGTAAACCCCATATCATCCTGCACCACGACAATGCTAGTTCTCACACGGCCAGACAGACAAACGACTTTTTGAAGGCGAAAAATGTAGAACTCATGAGTCATCCTGCATACAGTCCCGACCTGGCACCTTGTGACTTTTTTCTGTTCCCAAAAATTAAGAACCAATTACGCGGTCAACGATTTTCATCACCAGAAGAGGCTGTCGAGGAGTATGAAAAACACGTTTCAGAGGTCACCACAGAGGAGTGGCACAAAAGTTTTCAAAACTGGTTTCAAAAACGCCAAGGGAGATTATTTTGAAAAACAATAAATTAATTTTGTACCTTTAATAGTATTTTTTCATATTCATTCCGGAAACTTACAGTGCGCCCCACGTATTAGCCTCACAAAAATGCCGTTAGATATTAAATGCAGATTTGAGCAGCGATACGGCGGTAACACCTTAATTTTACCTAGCTTTGACCAGTTAACTGAGTTTTTACAAAATGAATGCCGACTCATCGATACGGCGGCCATGGCAGCGGAGCATGCATCTTACGCGGACTGCACACGAAAACCGGCACGTAACGTGCATATTGCGGAACGCAATAATAATAATAATCAATTTAGATCGGAATGGAACACTCGTATTTACGGTTCCGGAAAAAATAACAATTGTTATTATTGTAATTTATCGGGGCATAACTTAGCCATTTGTTTTAAATTTGCAAATATGTCGCCTTATGAGCGTAAGGACTGGGTAAACATTAACGGCCTTTGCTTTAGATGTTTTGAAAGGCATCCTGCCACGACATGCGACCGGCAGGTGCCCTGTAATCGGTGTGGAAACGTTGGCCATAATAAATTGATTTGTACGATGTCCACTGCGCGCTCTTCACCGCCTCCGGAAGATAGGCAGCGTTCACGACAAGCAGCCGTCGCCTCACGCGATAGCCCGGCCATCGAAAAAGGGTCGCCTGGCGGCGGCGGCGGGGTGGGCATGCGTAATTATGAACGTGAATATGAATCTAGAGAGTTCCGGAATAATAATAATTATGAAAGCGGTCGGAATCGGAATCATTTAAGGAATAGGCTGTCGCGAAGTCCTAGCGGGGATCGGAAGCCGCGTTCTCAAGAATAGCAATTACAATCTAGTAATGTCGCCTCAGTAGCACCACGGTTAATGAATAATATTATTTTGCCTACGGTTATTATTGAAGTAAAATCGGTTAACGGAAATTTCTTGCGGTCTCGGGCCTTATTGGATTTGGGATGCCAAGTTTCAATAATTAAAAGTGACTTGGTAGCCACTTTAGGATTGAAGCGACATTACAATAAAACATCTTTATTAGGTATTGGCGGGTTACACAACCATGACGGCAATTATTTAGTTGAGTTTCATTTTAGGTCTGAAAAACTGAGCAACATTTTATTGTCAGTTACGGCGGTGGTGTTAAAACGATCTACTTGTTATTTCGCGCGAAAATTAGGATTACCGGTTTATAATATTAAATTGTCGGACGACGGGTCATTTAATCAAAGTCACATTGACATAATTTTCGGATGCGACATTTTAGGGGATATTTTAAACGGGGATAAGATTGATTTGGGCACGGGAGGACCGTTTGCGTTAGGTACAATTTTCTATTACGCAATTTTCGGCCCTACTACGGTTTCAACGGACAATCAAATTAATTCGCAATCGAATAATCATATCGGCATGACTCTCATCGAAGCGGTTGAAAAATTTTGGCGATCTGAGGAACCCCCGAGCTCGGGTTGTTTAAGGGATCCAGCAGATGCGGAATGTGAAAATTTATTTGCGAGTTCTACGTCGCGGGGTGCCGACGGTAAATAAGTGGTGAGGTTACCACTGGTACTAGATCACCGCCGGTTGGGCGATTCTAGGGAAATAGCATTACGGAGATTTTTGGCCTTAGAACGGCGGATGGCACGCCAACCGGAATTTCGAAAAAAATATGTAGATTTTATGTCAGAATACTTAGAACTCGGCCACATGATGGTTTCTAATTTTGATGTCGGGTCCGGGCAAGAGCACCATTTTTTATGTCATCATGGAGTCTTTAAAAAATCAGGTGACGGTGACAAGATTCGGGTCGTCTTTGATGGAAGTGTACAGACGACTACAGGCGTATCATTGAATGATTGTTTACATTCCGGGCCGCGATTACAGAGCGATATTACTCAAATCATCATTAGTTTTCGGTTACCGCGATTTGTATTTACTACTGACGTAAAAATGATGTTTAGACAGACATGGGTGCATCCGGAAGATCGGAAATATCAACTTATATTATGGCGATCGTCACCGGACGAACCCTTACTTGTTTACGAGTTAACAACAAATACCTACGGTTTAAAGTCGAGCCCGTTCACTGCAATTCGGTGTTTGCATCAGTTGGCTAGTGACGAAGAAGGTAGGTACCCACGCGCGGCTCGGTTATTACGTCATCAAAGCTACGTGGGCGATTTAACCGGAGGGTCGGACACGCTGGACGGCGTGAGGGACTTGCGGGATGAGCTGGTGGCGCTCATGGGCACGGCCGGCTATGAATTGCGGAAATGGTCGTCGAACGTGCCGGAACTTTTGGACGGCTTTCCGTCAGACCACCGGGAGACTCTTCGGTCATTTGACGCGAATAAGGACGGTTCCGGTTTTATAAAAGTTTTAGGTATCCAGTGGGATCCAAACTGCGATAGCTTCTCTTACCGACTGCAATTGCCAGTAGAAGGTACGATTACTCGGCGGACTATTTTATCTTTGTCAGCTCGACTGTACGACCCCCTCGGCTGGGTTTGTGCAGTCGTGTTTAAAATAAAATTGTTGTTGCAATCCCTTCTGGGCACTTCTAGCAATTCGCGGAAAATAGATTGGGACGCTCCCGCACCGGAAGAGATCGTTCGAAATTGGAAGGATATCCTCGTAGACTTACCGAATTTACAACAGATATCTATACCTAGATGTTTAAAACCGAACGGTAAAACTACTTATTCAATTCACGGTTTTTGTGACGGATCTTCGGTCGGCTTTGCATCAGCAGTTTATTTACGGTCGGCAAACGCAGACGGTACGGTTCGAGTGCAGCTACTCATGGCTAAGTCCCGTGTAGCCCCTCTTAAGACAAAACACACTATTCCAAAAATGGAGTTAAATGGGGCTACCTTGTTAACCACTCTTTTAAACCATGTCGTCTGTTTAATATTTATGCGTCGGAAACGCACCGGTTTTTTGTTGCGCGAATCGATCGCGAGTAATCGAGACATCACTAGCGAAAACGGCACTAGCAGCTGTCACTCGTATCGGAAACGAGATGTAAAATTGGAGGTTAATCTTTCTCTTGGTCTGTCTCATCGGTGAGAATAACATGGCGGCTCGAGCCCCGTGATGGTATTTCGGTGTACCAATTATCATACAGGCATCGGGCCTGGTCAGAGTGTAAATCTACCTCATAGCGTCGGGCTATTGATGGTAATTAGATTCGCGTCAGCGGCCAAGTGATCCCGGTTGATTGGACATCGTCGCATCGGTAGCGGCGACTCCACGGTCACGGCAGGCAGCACGCCGGCGACAGCGTCGGCAGCAACGATAGGTTTCGATTCACTCCATATCCTATCCCAAACTGTGCCCTTTTCCCGTATTCCCGTCTCGAATCGAGCTTTCGATTTCCTGCCTACGGAGACAAGGTCAGTAACAAATTTCATGATTTCTTTTCTCTCACGTGGCAAAGGCACAACCCCTCAGGATTCCACGCCGTTCGGTAGGCGTGGGAAATTAAACATTTTGGTAGCAGAAGCGCGGTTTCCTAGTGGGAAATCATCGATTCACGGTAGGGTTGCCTTTGTCACATTGTAGTTGGGAGAAAAGAATATCCCAGATTGGCTCAAGTCGGCAATGAGTCTGTGGTCGGTATACCACGATTAAAGTTCATTTTCGGTAAGTGAAAGTATAAGTGCCAATTTAGTTAACAGTTGTTATAAAATTGTAGTCGGAACTACTGTTGTTGAGCATAAAAGATTGAACAGTCATTCTGCGAAGTAACTAGATTGTATTACTTGCGATAGAACGTCGGGTTCTATAGTCCTACAGTGTTATTTCGGTTTGCACAGCGGGGTCGGGCTATTTAAGGGGTATTAAGCTGATTTTGCTGACCTCAAAGGAAGTGTGGTTCCTATCGGAGGGGCCACTACTAAAAAAATAGTTTTTTTTTATAATAACCTTTTGTGTGTTATTTGGATTGTACCACATGGTGGCATTCTCTTTAGAGTGTATATTATAAGGTGTATTTCCACAGGGAGACCATATTAAATATTGTTTATGATTTAATTGTTTAGTGGTTGCCTTGGGTTTTACAACTTAGTTTTAATTTCTGTGCCCAGCGCTGACGGGAAAGTGCTGGTATCTGGCTGTGCTTAGTTCGGCAGTGAAGCATAGGACCAGGAACAATTAAATCGGTAACCATGGCACCTTCGCCCTTGACGGTACTGCGGTATGGTGTCCGTGAGGAGATGAGATGGCTCGCCCATACTCACAAGTATGTGGAGCGACCCGACATGGACGATGTCCTGCTCAAGCGTGTGGAGGACGCAATGACACGCGTCGGGAAGGTGTGTCGGCTGGCTGCCGAGGCTGAAGCCCTCGGGCTTACGGATGAGGCCTCGGTGGCTGCAGTGAGGCAGCTCTGCGCGGATGCTGACCAAGCGATGGAGTGCTTGGGCGACATCGAGCGTCGCGCCGAAAAAATTAAGCGGTCGCGTCGGGATGACCGCGGGGAGGGTAGCGGAGACCCCCCCCCCCCTAAGGGTGTGGTTGGACGGCTTCCACACCTGGATATTCCGGCCTTCGGTGGGGCAATTGATGAGTGGCCGGCATTCATCAATTTGTTCGATAGCCTGGTCCACGGTCGGGACGACCTGGACAGCGCCTACAAGTTGGCCCAGCTATTGATGGCACTGCGGGGTGAACCGAAGGAGTTGGTCGGTCACCTAACGGTTACGGCGGGCAATTATGAGATTGCCCGGGTCATATTGTTTGACCGCTACCAACACAAAAGGCGGTTGGTTGATGCGCAGCTGGGGAAGCTGTTCAGCATCCCAAGAGTAACCCGGGATGTTGACATCCGGGTACAGGTGCTCAACCCTGTGCTGGTGGCCACTAAGGCCCTTCAGAACCTTGGTCTGCCGGTAGACCAATGGTCATATATTGTGTTATATATGGTTTTGTCACGGTTGCCTGCAGCTGTTCAAAGTCGGTTTGAACAGCTGTATGGGGGCAGTAGCTCGGAACTGCCCACGCTCGTCCAATTAACGGAGTTTTTGGAGGGTGAATGCAGGCGATGCGACACCATGGATTCGGAGGCCAGTGTGCAGCGCCAACCCGCGCGGATGCGAGAGGGGCCGCGCCCCCCACCCCCACGGGGGGGTGGTCGCTCAAAACAATTTGGCGTTTTGAGTGCCGCGCCGTCGGGTGACGGCTGTGTGCACTGCGACAGTGCCGGTCATGAGGTGACCAGTTGCGCCAACTTTAAGGCGCTCGGTGTGGCTGCCCGCAGGAAGGTGGTCTTCCGCCACCGATTGTGTTTCGGTTGTTTGGGGCCGCACCCGCTGAGCGAGTGCTCACGGGCGTCCCCCTGTGAGGGCTGCGGTGGCAGGCACCACGTCGTGTTGTGCCTGAACCGGTCAGGCCCATCGGACGGTCACCAGGGCCGGACTCAGGTTGGTCGGTCACAGGGCCCAACCAGGGCCGGACCCAGTCCCCCTCCGGGAAACGGGAGTCACCAACGGGGTGACTGGGGTACCCGCGGACGGGACCCCCCCCCGAGGGGAAGGGGGCAGCGCGGGGGGTAACAGGCGGGACAGCCGGGGTTCGGTCGCCGCTGTCCAGGGTCAGCGAGGACTTCGGGCCGTTGGCTCACCGCGTGTTGCGGGCGGGTGTCAGATGGCACCTATGAGTGGCGCGAAGGCTGGGAGCCCACCACCTTCTGCGCCACCCTGCCCATCACTCTGGGAGGCGAACAGTCGGATGTCGCCCCCATTCCTAGAGCGCCCCAGGTTGGATCCGCTCTCGCCCCTCCATCCACGGTGGCCACCGGGCACACCGTTCACAGTCCGGTATGGTCGGGTACCGGGAGAGCGAGGGGCCTATTATGCGGGTTGGGGCCCCTAATGTACATGCGGTCTGATATGCCACCGGTGGCATATCAGCAGCCGAGTTACCGGGCCGACGGAGGTCTGAGCGGGTTCGGATCCCGCGGGGGTTCCCGCTAGGGACACGCCGCCCACTTACAGGGTGCCGCCACTCCTCAGACGGTCATGCTCCCCACCGCCTCGGTGATAGCGTGGAGTTCGGACGGCAAATCTTGTGTAGCACGAGCACTATTGGACTCGGGGGCCCAGGGGTGCTTAGTCTCGTGCAACCTTGTAAGACGGTTGGGCATTACGGTAAGGGAGTATCCACATTCCATTCGGGGAATTGGGAACACGGAAGTCGGTTCCGTTAAGGGAGTATGTCGGATTACTCTCTCGTCACGGGTGGATTCATCGGTGAATCTGACGGTCACGGCATTAGTCATGCCTAATGTGATGGGCTCACACCCTCACGTACGGTTGTCGCCCTCGGTGCGACAGTTGGTCGCTGGGTTGTCACTGGCTGACCCGGAGTTCGATATTCCGGGCCCAGTAGACATTTTATTGGGTGTCGATGCCTTGGGATACCTGTTAGTGCCAGGTGTCCACGTGTTGCAGGCGACTGGTCTGGTTTCGGTCAACATCAGACTGGGCCATACGGTAATGGGTCCGGTCATGCCGGCTGCCCCACGCCTAGCGACTCGTAGTCCCTTATTCGGTTCTGTACTCTCGGAGGTGATACAGAAGTTTTGGGAGGTGGAGGAACCACCTACGGTCCGCCGGTTGGATCCGGTTGAAGAAGAGTGTGAACAGTTTTATCGGAACAATACTGGTCGCCTTCGGTCAGGTCGATTGTGTCACGCTCCGGAGTTGGTTGGACATCCCTTGTGGTGGGGTCCAAAATGGTTGACTCAAGCCGAATCGGATTGGCCAATGAGTCCACGCGTTACCACGGCGAACGGCGCCTTGACAGTCGGTGTCTGTACGACGCAACCAGAGCCGGAAGAGGAGTTCAGCCTGCTGGAACGGTACAGCTCGCTCGACAAGCTGGTCAATGTGACCGCCTGGATCTGCCGATTTGCGCGGAATTGTCGGAATTCTGAGGCGCAACGAGTGCGGACACAGGTCCTGACACCACGGGAACGGAACCATGCGTTGTTCGCATTGGTACGGAACGTGCAGACGGTGCACTTTAAGTCCGAATTGGACATTCTGAGACGCGGACGCGTCCAACTGAAGGGAGCTGTGGCTCGGCTCAACCCGTTTATTGACCCTCACGGATTGCTGAGGGTAGGAGGTCGGCTGCGGAATGCCAACCTGCCTTATGCGGCTCGCCACCCGTTGTTTCTCCCTAGGAAAGGGAAGTTGGTCGAACTGTTGATTCAGGATCGACACATTCGGAATGGGCATATCGGATGCCACGCCTTGATGGCGTTTCTCCAGCGCGAGTCCTGGATTCTATCGGGAAGACGCTTAGTGCGTAGCGTCGTATTTCGGTGCCTGCCTTGTTGTCGGGCCAAGGCGGCTACGATGCAGCCCCAGATGGGCGATTTGCCCTCGGATAGGGTTAACGAAATCCGGCCCTTTGCGGGTGTCGGAACGGATTTCGTGGGACCATTCATGGTCAAGTCTTCACAGCTACGGAACGCCAGATTAGTGAAGGCATACCTGTGCGTCTTCGTGTGCTTGGCCACGAAGGCAGTCCACTTGGAGGTGGTCAGTGACCTCACTACAGAGGCATTTATCGCTTGTCTAGATCGGTTCGTCTCACGAAGGGGCCTCCCAACATTAATCCGTTCGGACACTGGCACAAATTTTGTCGGAGCCAGGCGATATCTGCAGTAGGTCACTCAATTCCTGAACGGTAACCAGGACGGCATCGGTACGGCTTGCTCCCGACGAGGGATTGAATGGGTTTTCAGTCCGCCGGGATGTCCTCATTGGGGAGGAATTTTTGAGGCTGCGTTTAAATCGGCTAAGTCGCACCTGACGAGGATCATCGGTGAGACCTCTCTACGCTTTGAAGAGCTTGCGACGCTGTTCTGTAAAATTGAAATGACACTGAACTCGCGTCCGTTGTGCCCGCTCAGTTCGGATCCAAATGATTTGGAAGCGTTGACGCCGGGTCACTTCCTGATAGGTCAGCCCCTTAACGCCCTGCCAGAATACCCATTCGGTGATGTTAAGTTAAGTCGGTTAACTAGGTGGCAGATGTTGCAGCAGATGGCTCAAGATTTTTGGAAACGGTGGTCCCTTGAGTACCTGCACATTTTGCAGCAGCGCCTTAAGTGGACTGACCGGACGAGCCCCCCTCAAGTCGGTGATTTGGTGCTGATTAAGGATGCGAACCTGCCATCATTGAGATGGAGACGAGGACGGATCGTCAATTTGTACACGGGTCGGGATGGCACGCCTCGATCAGCAGAAGTCAAGGTGGGGGACTCGGTCCTCAAGAGAGCGGTCGCAACACTTTCTCGCCTTCCTATTGATTAGGGACAGGTTCGGGCCTGTCCGGGCGGGTGACTGTTTAATATTTATGCGTCGGAAACGCACCGGTTTTTTGTTGCGCGAATCGATCGCGAGTAATCGAGACATCACTAGCGAAAACGGCACTAGCAGCTGTCACTCGTATCGGAAACGAGATGTAAAATTGGAGGTTAATCTTTCTCTTGGTCTGTCTCATCGGTGAGAATAACATGGCGGCTCGGGCCCCGTGATGGTATTTCGGTGTACCAATTATCATACAGGCATCGGGCCTGGTCAGAGTGTAAATCTACCTCATAGCGTCGGGCTATTGATGGTAATTAGATTCGCGTCAGCGGCCAAGTGATCCCGGTTGATTGGACATCGTCGCATCGGTAGCGGCGACTCCACGGTCACGGCAGGCAGCACGCCGGCGACAGCGTCGGCAGCAACGATAGGTTTCGATTCACTCCATATCCTATCTCAAACTGTGCCCTTTTCCCGTATTCCCGTCTCGAATCGAGCTTTCGATTTCCTGCCTACGGAGACAAGGTCAGTAACAAATTTCATGATTTCTTTTCTCTCACGTGGCAAAGGCACAACCCCTCAGGATTCCACGCCGTTCGGTGAGGCGTGGAATTAATCACTTCACTAGAAGGTGACATCGAAATATACAAAATAGTAGGTTGGTGTGATAGTACCATTGTGTTGGCGTGGTTAAAAACTCCTCCGCACAAATTGCAAATGTACGAAGGCAATCGGGTTTCCCAAATAATTTCCTCCAAGGTGGACATTACTTGGCGTCACGTTCCCAGTGAACTGAACTGTGCGGACGTCGCGTCGCGCGGATCTACAGCGAGCGAGCTGCTGCGGCACCCGCTGTGGTGGGAACCACGCTGGCTATGGGAGTCGCCGGCCAAGTGGCCCGGCGAGTGTTCAGATTTTCCGGCGGATATGTTACCCGGTTTACGGCCTCATGTCAATGTTGGTATTTTGGCTTCGGATTTTAACTTATTTGATCGGTATAGTTCATATGACAAATTGGTAAATGTAACGGCTTATTTATTACGGTTTATTCGGAATTGTAAAACAACGAGTAAAAACGGCGGCAATATAATTTCGATCTCGGAACGTAGAAGTGCGATATATTGTTTGATACGGATTGTTCAAAAAGAACATTACGAAGAAGAAATATTGGCGGTGCGGGATGGGAAACCAATAAAAAATTCATTAAGGCGGTTAAATCTGTTTATGGATATTAAAAACCATTTACTTCGAGTCGGCGGTCGAATCGGTGCGTCGGATGTGCCTTACAACGCGCGACACCCAATTTTGATACCAGGCAAGGGTCGGTTTACGGAAATGTTAGTTACACACTATCATAAGGCACACTGCCATGTCGGCGCTAATGCTTTAGAGTCTATTTTGTCGTGGACGTATTGGATAGTTGCAGCTCGGCGGGTGATACGTCACGTCACCTTCAAATGTATACTGTTCTTCCGGGCGCGGCCGCGGCTGGCCCAGCCCTTTATGGCGGACTTACCCTCGGATCGGGTTAGGGGCACCCGGCCATTTCTCGGTACCGCGACTGATTTCGCAGGCCCGTTTCACATTAAGTCAAGCGTTCTTCGAAACGCAAGGATTCAGGAATGTTATTGATGTATTTTTGTTTGTTTAAGCACTAAGAGTGTGCACTTGGAAATTGTCAGTCAACTAACTGTTGAAGCATTTGTAGCGGCGTTTACCCGGTTTATATCACGGCGAGGTCTTCCCTCATTGGTTCGGTCAGATTGCGGTACTAACTATATGGGCGCTGATAACTATTTAAAGGAATTGCATGTTTTCTTACGCGATAATCAAACGGAAGTCGATCGGGAATTGGTCAAAAATGACATTAAATGGCTTTTCAACGCTCCGTCTAGTACAAACCACGGCGGACTATTCGAAGCGGCGGTCAAATCAGCCAAAACTCACGCCAAGCGCGTACTCGGTGAGGCTCGGCTGACGTTCGAAGAACTCACCACGTTTTTCACGAAGGTGGAAGCTGTGATGAACTCGCGACCGTTGTGTCCTCTCAGTACGGACCCGGCGGACTTAGAAATATTAACTCCCGGACATTTTTTGATCGGTCAGCCCCTCGTGGCTCTTCCCGAATATCCTTACGCGGAAGTCAGTGTGTCTCGTCTGTCTCGGTTTCAACAGATCCAAAAGATGTCCCAGCATTTTTGGAACCGATGGAAAAATGAATATCTCCATACGCTTCAACAACGCTTTAAATGGACCTCGCATACGGAACCTCCTAAGTTAGATGACTTAGTTTTAATTAAGGAGGATAATCTACCACCTCTCCACTGGAGACGTGGACGATTAGTTAAGCTCTTACCGGGCAAAGACGGGGTCATACGGGTTGCCGGAGTCAAAACCCAAAATGGTGTTTTGTTGAGACCTATCTCTAAATTGTGTAGGTTACCTTTAGGGAATTAGTTAACCAAGGCGGGCTTGGTTAGGCGGGGGGATGTGCAGGCATTGTACTCTTTAATATGTGGGTAAGTCACATAACTGCGGCGGACCGGTGCGTGAAGAAATTTGAGGGTAGCTCGACACACTCGACACCTCAAACCAGTGCGTCCTACACCGGCTCCCACATCGGATGCGTATCTCGGTTCCGGCGGAAGAAGAATTTCCAACCATTCAATCTGAACTGTATTGGGTGTTCTGTGTGCCTATAATAGGAGTGTCAGACCTTATGGTGACATATGTGTGATAGCTGGCCAGCTCGGACCCGAAACCCAGATATTGGAGTGTTCTGAAGTTGATACGTGGCTGAAGGCGTGCCAGGGTCAATCAAGGTGAGTGGCTTATTTCATATTGAGGAGATGCAATGCCGTGGACTGTAACTCCTGGGGCGAACTAGAAAGATCAGGACCGTACCACTGGCTTGTCGAAGGGTTCCTTACACGAACAGTACCTGTGACACAATTCAAAGGACTGACCATATAAAATACCTAGGCATCACGATAGACGAGAAACTCAACTTGCACAAACACATACGCACCCTCTCAGGTAGAGCCAGAAAACTGATCCACATAATGAGACTCCTTCGAAACGGAGCTAACAAAGACACCCTAAAGCTGGTCTTCAAATCCTTATGTCAATCTGTTTTAAGCTACTGCATAGGATGTTGGGGAGGATCGTCTAAATCACACATGCTCATCTTGGAAAGGGCCCAACGCTCTATACTAAAAGTAATGTTTAAAGACAGTAACTTACTGAGCATTCGGAAATTATTTATCCTTAAATCAGCGTTAGACCAACACCGCATCAACATCAATTGACCAGAATACAATAGCCTTCTAAACCAACGTGTCTTCCGAACGCAACCTAAAGTAGCACAAACAACCTTTGCACAGCGTTTCCCCCTCTTTTTACACCCTTTCATTTACAACAGAATTGCCAAAGCATGTGATATAAAGTCATCCACAATTAAAGAAGCAAAACGGAAAATAGTTAGCTGGCTTCACGAGCAAGATTACGACGACACCGAAAGAATGATAGGAATTAACCACTATAGGTAACTAACTCTACGTCTACATTATATACTTATATATGTTTATAGCAATCCGCCTTACGTAAACATACGGAGAGGTGCATTTTGTGCTCAAGAAAGCTGGGAATATCAGCGCAATAGCGGCCCTATCGGCCTGTCACACATTAGTGCAAACAGAGCATTGACCCCCCCACCTGAGACCAAAGTGACGAAACCGGAGTGTGTAGCAGGGGCAGCAAGCACGCCATCCCCATCGTATGCGGAGATGGCACAGCATGCATCTATCCCGCCCACACCTACGCCTATTTCGCTCACACAAACACCTTCGCCCGGTGGCAATACGAAGCGGTTGGTTGAAGGTCACAAACCAAAACTAAGTGGCACCGCAAGCGCAAACAAACAGCCGATATCGACTGCAGCGCAAGCAAAAGTTCCCACACCGGCACCAGTACCTCACAATGCGACTAACGCCAAGGACTTAAAGGAAGATGGTGGGGAGGGATGGACCAAAGTCATTAGAAAGCCACGAAGGCCCCGGTCGCTGCGCGGCACAGCAGGACCCACAATTACCACTCTTCGCGCGGTGGAGCGACAGCGGTTCTTCCATCTCTGGAATATGAGGTCGGGACTGGAGGAAGTTAGGGCATATTTACAGGAGTTGTGCTCACCCGAAACCGGCACCGTGGTAGAGTTGTCGACAAAGTGGGCGTAGAAGTCCTTCAAAATAGGTGTTCCAGAGTCGCTTTTTGACACCTGCTTCTCCAAGGATGTGTGGCCTGTTGACGCCCGTATCAAGGAGTGGCTGCCCTTTCAGACCTACATTGAGCTCTACAAAAACAGTAAAAATAAATCACCGCCCCGCCCACCCCAATGAATATCTTGATATCCTTTATCAAAATGTCCGCGGTATCAAAACGCGGTTGGAGTTTTGGCGGCATAATCTGCTGGTGCTGGATCACCACCTCGTCGCCGCTACGGAGACCTTCCTAGACTCGTCGGTTGGAGATGCCGAGGTCACAGCGGGAGGCTGGAGCGTGCTGCGCCGGGACCGCGCTACCGCGTGCGGAGGCGTGCTGCTCGCCGCCCGCCCTGGCATCACACTGAGACGACGCCACGACCTTGAAACGCCGAACGGTGAAGATCTCTGGGCGACTGTGACTGTTGGGGTGGTGACGGTTACCGTCTGTGTAGTTTACATAGATCCCAGCAGAAAGAAAAACAAGAAGAAAATCACCCAGGCGGATAAGGACGCCGAGTATATGAACTGGTTTTCGAAAACAGAGGAAAATGTAGCCCAAGTGAACGGTACATTAATTATTCTAGGTGACCTCAATTTGAACAGTGCTTCAGTTGCAACACTTAACTATTATTGTTATTTTCTAAGTGTATGTGGTATGTATGAAACGAATGAAGTGAAGAATGATCATGATGGCCTGCTTGATGTGGTGTTACTGCCGGAGAGTGTGCGTGACGTAACTGTGCGCGCTTCCGTGTCAGGAAGCCTGGTGCCACGTACTGACGCCTACCACCCGCCTCTCGACGTCATTGTGCCCGTGTTGTATGCGCAGAGAGCTGGCCAGCGATCTGGCCGCTTGGATCCCAGCAACATTGGAGGTCGCAATGACTGGAACTTTGCCAAGGGCAATCACGCAGTCCTGTACGAACTCATGTGTAGCATATCTTGGGACAGTGTTCTCGAAGCTACTGATGTAGAGACGGCAGTCAGTCGCTTCTACGATTCCATTTACGGAGTCTTCAACAACTGTATCCCGAAGAAGACCAGACCAACCCAGCCTACAAGGAGATACCCGGTGTGGTTCACTGGTGATATAATAAGGGACTTGGCCACGAAGGCCATACTCCACCGTAAATGGAAAACGGGGAGGAGGCCGGCTGACTACGTCTCATTCAGCGAGCTAAGAGCCAACCTCAAGTATCGCGTAGATACAGCCTACGCCAACCACATGAGTAGTATTGAAAGCAATATTAGACATAACCCACGCGCATTTTGGAAATATGTAAGTGGCCTACGATCGAAGGGTGGTTTCGAACCTCGGGTCACGCATCGGGGCCGGAAATACGTTGGTGAGGAAGCAGCAGCCGCATTTGCAAACTACTTCTCAGACGTTTTCCTCCCTGATGAGCCAGCGCTCGATCCAGATCTGGTAAACATTTCTGATGACTCGTGCACTGCTAATCACATACAAGTTTCACATATTTCCAGTAGGGACATAAAGGAAGGGCTGAAGCAGCTAAGGCCAAGGAGCGCAATTGGACCGGACAACGTCCCTCCCTACTTTTTGAAGGCCTACAGCGATCAACTGGTTTTACCTTTGGGTCGGATATTCAATCTTGTTCTTGAACAAGGTAAGTACCCCACCAGCTGGAAGCTTTCTCGAGTCAGTCCTTTCCCCAAGACAAGTGACACTGCCTCCGTTGATCAATATCGACCTATTGCGATCCTGAGTTCATTGGCAAAACTGTTCGAGTCGATCATAAAAGACAAAATCGGTTCGCAGATTGCGCCTTATCTGAGCGACTCGCAACACGGATTAAGGAGTCGCCGCTCAGTTAACACCAACTTGCTGACTTTAGTCGAGATTGTGTCGAAGTGCATGGACAAGGGATGTCAGGTGGACGTCGCCTATATGGACTTTCGTAAGGCGTTCGACAGAGTCGATAATGACGTCCTAATGAAGAAGTTATGTGCCATTGGATTTGCCCCACGGCTGTTGGTTTTCTTCGCTGACTACCTCAAGAACCGCCAGCAATATGTGCGACACGGCTGCTTTGAGTCCCAGCCGGACCATACACGGTCGGGCGTTAGCCAAGGGTCTATTCTCGGTCCGTTGTTATTTATCGTTATGATAAATGACCTGGAATTAGTGCTTAAACACGCCAATTGCCTTCTGTATGCGGACGATCTGAAACTGATACTTCCCGTGAGTTCAGAGGATGATTGTAGTTTGCTGCAGGAAGATTTAGACGCGGTTCATAGGTGGAGTGTGAACAATAAACTCCTCTTCAATACTGCCAAGTGCTATGTAATGTCCTTTACGCAATCCTCTCATCCTATAAGCGCGATATATACACTCGGTACGGAGTCTTTGACTCGAGTGTATTCGATTAGGGACCTCGGTGTTACGTTCGACCCTAAACTTACATTCCATGAGCACATGAGCACATTGGCCAAGGAATGCTTCAAAATATTGGGGTTTGTAATACGGAATAGTAAGGGATTCCATAACCTGGGTGTGGTCCAGCTTCTCTACATGGCCCTAGTGAGAACCAAACTTGAATCTAGCTCGGTGGTTTGGAATCCGCATGAAAGCTCCTACATACTTTTGCTCGAGAAGGTACACAAAGCTTTCCTACGATACCTATATAAGCGGAAATTTGGATACTACCCTTATCGTTATCCATCCGCTTTTATATTGGGTATGCTCGGATACAACTCACTAGAGGTCAGACGTAACACCGAGCAGCTTCTGACTGTGTGTCGATTGTTGCGAGGCGACAGTGACTGTGTCGCGCTTGTCGGTACGGTATGCGCGCTATACGTGCCCGACAGTTATCTCCGCGCGCGTAGGCACCAGCTGTTAGCGGGCGGCACGTACCGCACGGTGGCGCGCCAGCAGTCTCCACTGGTGAGGGCGCGGGATAGCCTCAATGCTCTGCTGGCTGCTGCACCACTGACTGATCTGTTTGGTGATGAGTGGAGGCATATTGTGCGAGAATGTGGCAGGTTCTGCGAGATGAAGGAGTGAAAGTGTTGTCTTAGAAATATTATTATTATTATTTTTTGCATTGACATTTTAATTTAGTACCCTTGACATACCTAATAATGTTTAATACTATTTGAATTTGACCTAAAGTTAATGTTTAATGTGATTTGATATGTAGTATTTTCTACGAATTTGTACCCTTTGTTCCCTACCTGTGAAATCGACTTACCTAAATTGATTCTGACATTGTATAACTATTAGACTTTGTACAGCGCATTGGGTGTATACCTGTAATGTTGTACATCGTAATTGTATATTAAATAAATAAATAAATAAATATTTATATATATTACAAATATGTATTATATTTATATACTTTTTACTATACTATAAAAATGTATACTACATAATCTACATTCCAAATACTTTAATGTTATTAAAAAAATATTATGATATCACAAAATAGGCGTAAAAACAGTAACTGACTACTTTTAATATTTTTTTCTCTTTTTCATAAGTGTTATTTTTTTATAAAATTGAATTTCTCGTAAGTGTAAGTTTAATTGCTTTTGTTTTAAAAAATTGTGTGCGAATTTAAACAAACTACCAATTAAATGGTAATTCTGCCTACAAGCGCCCACGACACAGGCTGCGCCTAGTGTGGGAGCTACCGTAAAAACTACTGTACAATTGTGTTTTTGGATAATAAACATTTTGGTTTTTGATTTGATGGTTCAAATCCTCCTGCAAGTGAGCGCAGTCTTGTGCAGTCTTAATTTTATAGTAAACTTTTTTGTCGTCCGCATACAGTAGGAATTTTGCGTGTTGAAAACAGGTCCCTATGTCGTAAAGATAAGCGACGTAGTGGACCCAATATTGAGCCCTGCGGGACACCAGATGGTATAGTCATTAAATTCGACCTGTGCTCGCCAATCACAACAGCCTGGCTACGATTAAAAATATACGATTTTGTCCAACGTAGTAAATCACCCTGAATTCCAAGTTTCCCTAACTTTTTTATTAGTATATGATGATCGACGCAATCAAAAGCCTTTTCAAAATCTGTATAGATAGTGTCTACTTGTCCACCATTGTTGTCCAACTTGTCCATACCTCTGAGCATTGCATCGACGAATACAGACAGATTTGACGTAGTAGACCTAGATCTCATGAAGCCATGTTGTTCACCCGGGATATTTTGTAATATCGCAGTGTATATATGATTGTGGACCACCCGCTCCATGACTTTGCTGAACACGTTGAGAATCGATATCGGCCTGTAATGTTCAACCAGCAATCTCGAACCCTCTTTATGTACATGAACGATGTTAGCAAATTTCCATTAGCTGGGAAAGTTACCCTCTGTAAACGATCTGTTAAAAATGACTGTTAGGGGCCCTACAAGCTCTTTTGCACAGCGTACGACTAGTATAGGCGGTATCTTGTCGCTGCCAGGACCCTTACTTTTGTCTAGAGAGCTTAGTAATTTATAGATAGAGTCTGTAGAGACGCGAATGCTACTAGTTACTTTGGGATGTGGTGATTCTAGAAGGTCAGTATCGGCATATAGAGCTGCTGGTTCCCTAAACATTTTGCCGAAGTATTCGTTGAAGGCATTGCAAGTCTCCTTTTCTGTTTGTAGAGTGATATTTTCGTGTGTCATATTTTTAGGATAACCTGAACCGCAAGGACTTGACGTACGACCAGAGCAATTTCGGGTTCTTTTTAATGCCATCCTGAGCAAATAATATATGTTTTTGATAGCATTCATGTTGGACGGTCTTGCACCTGCTACGAAGTAGAGCAAAGGCACAGTAGTCCAACGGATTTTTATATTTTTTCCATAGTCTGTGAAGTTTGTCCTTCTCCTTGATAATAGCAACCAGTGAGCGACTATACCAGATTGGATACTGGTGCCATCTGCATGCTGTTCTTTTAGGGACGTATTTTTCGATAGCATTATGTATATTTGAGTTCAGCAGGCAGAACGCATCATCGGTCGAGCCTGTGTTTAGGCCAGACCAATCAAGTAGGGAAAAGTAATCGTTCATAGCCTCATAGTCACCTTTTCTGTATTGGTACCTAAGTTGTCTGGTAGTGGGGATTTCCAGAATATTAATATCATTAGTCTCTATTTCCAGGGTCGTGTGAAAACGGTCTTCGGCCACTAATGGTGAGGGAGCCTGTTGTACGTCTATAGCGAAAATTATGAAGACTAAATCCAGGACATTACCACAACAATTTTTTAGCCTATTATATTGCCTAAATCCAAAAAAACTCATCAAGTTTGCTAGGTTTGATCCGGAATTCTGAAGCGCTACCGAGCCTGTCCTTGTACACAACGGTACTCCAGAGTCCCAATTCAAACAAGGTAAACTAAAATCCCCAACTATTAGATATAAGTCATCTGGGTGTCGCTGCGTGATTTCACTCAGCGCTTCCAGAAAACACTGTATGCGTACGGGTAGATTTGAATCTGGGGGTAAGTATACCAGCACAATGTGCAGGTCTTTTTTGGTAGCCATTGTGCTACCCGGTACAGTAAGCCAAATACTCTCGTGGTCGTCTCGATGCCATTCAGGCCATGCGCGGGCGTTGAGCGCGGGCGCGCTTAGTGCCATTATGCCGCCACCAGCCGTCACAAATACACGGTCACGGCGGAATATATTATAGCGGTCGGGATCGGCGATTTCCGCATTAAGGAACCCTTCGCATAGTTTTGTTTCCGTTATTAGTATAAGGTCGGAGGAGTTAGTTCGGCTACAACGCCAGAAAGCGGCTTTATAATTGAGGACGAGGAGAATGAGACCAGCAACAAGGACGAGCCCACATCACTAACTCTGGTCTCGACTCCCCTCAACGAGAGCAGCGTCCACCGCTGTCCCGACCAAAAAACAGCGTCGCCGTCGTCGAAGAGGAGGCACCTCGCATCTCAACAGCGCGAGCGCTGCGCCGCTCGCTGTCGCGCTGCCTGCTGAGGCGTGTGTCATGCCGCACGCTGCCACGAGGGCCGCGCCGTTCGCCGTTACGCGCGTTGCGACGCTCGCTGCCGCGAATGCCGCGCCAACCGCCGGCACGTGCATCGCACCGCACTCCAACACGTGTGTCCCGCCACTCACATCCACTCGTGTACCGCCAGCTGCAAAAATATGTGCTCAGAGAAAAACTCTGTGCTGTCCAAATAGTTCATTTGTAGATCTTGTGAAGATAATTAGTCGCGGTATCTATGATGAGTATACAGCACTATTCTAATTATGGTGGGAAATCATTCAAACATCAGTCGGAATGATTTGAATAAAAGTGTTGAAACACTTCTAGACTTACATAGTAGGATGTATGCAAATGTATACTATGCAATTTTCCATATGCCGGTAATTTGAGAAAACTACAGAAAAAATCTGTGCATAGAATGAATATTCATTTATTTAATTTAACGTGTCATCACGTCGATGCTATTTTATATTTCGACATGAATAAATTTATTCATAACTTTACTCTGTCATAGGATCCATTGTACCTGTCTAATAAATATAGAAAGTAGTAGCTACATTGTTAGCTTATATATATGCGACGCAGCTATAGTTGGTTTAACCAAGTTCAACTTGACATCAGCTTATGTTAAGAGTAATATGACATGCACCCCTATTCGAAATACGCCTGTTAATCATACTTTGCATGCAACATTGGAATCTGTTCCAAGTAATTTAAATTAGTTCATAAGACAATAGAGGAAATCTCTAGCATAGAAGAGCCACTAACTAAATATGTCAAAGTGTAAGCCCCACTTTTAAATATTACCCATCAAAACATCCAAGGGCTACCTGGCAAAGAACATGTATTAGAATTATTTCTAAAAAAATCTGACATCGATGTTATTTGTGTTACAGAACACTGGTTAAAGGAAAATATGATGTATTTTAACATAAATAATAACAAAATTGTCAGTTGTTATAATAGAAAGACTGCTGATAGAGGAGGTTCTTTAATCTTAGTGAAAAATAATATTAAGGTTAAAACGGAAAGATATTCTTGCACTTAACAACAACAGTATGAAAGACAAATAGATATATCCTGTGTTGAGTTAGATAGCCATATTATTGTTTGTGTCTTCAGGCCACAGAGGGATGAAAAAGGCTATGGCAATTTCGAAATATTTGAGAAAATTATGGAGGAAGCCCTCACTGAATTATGTAATAACAGAAAAAAGTTAATTATTTGTGGCGATATTAATGTAGAATTGTAGACTTGTAGGAACAACAATGAAACAACGATTAATAACTTTATTCAAATTGTTTAATTTATGTCATGTATTTCTAGAGCCGACTAGATTTACACTTAAGCCAAACTTGCTTAGATAACGTTTTTTGTGACTGTGCATTCACAAGTAAAAGTGTAATTAACTGCTTACCTTCCGATCACAGTGGTCAAACAGTTTCATTTACAATTGCTATTAAGGATAAGACCGGTCCATCATTTTATAGGCCTATTACATCCCATAGCCTAGAGACATATACCAAAAACTAAGATATAAATTTTCCAGTACCGGATTTTAATGAACAAAACTCAAACAAAATCTACTCAGACTTCTTCAATATTATTCAAACAGAATTCAATAAAGTTTTTAAATTAAAGAAAGTCAATGACTACAACGCTAAATCTAAATTTAATGACTGGGCAACGTTTGGAATTCGTAAAATTAGAGTTATCTTGTATTACCTTTATGAACAAAAAACCTATAACTTTGATCGAAAATTTCATAACCATGTTAAAAAATATTCCAAAACTTTCAAGTTGGTGTGTAGAACTGCAAAAACTTTACACATTAATAGAAAAATACAAAATTCAAATAATAGAATGAAAACAGTTTGGCAAATAATAAAACGTTAAACTGGCAAAGTTATACCAAGGGACAATGATTTCTGCCTAAAGATAGGTGATGATGTTGTTAATCTAGCGCTGATGTTTCTCGAGCTTTTGATCACAACAGATCGTCTAAATTCATCTGCATATGAAGCAGAGACTTTATTAAAAAATAACACTAGCGTCAGTAAGGTATACTTAAAATTTCATCCCCAGGACATTGTCAAAACATTTAAATTACTTAACTTAAAAAATACTGAAGATCTGTGGGGTATAACATTCAATGTTATTGGTTCAGTAATTCTAGTTATAGCCCCACACTTAGCTTATATATTCAATAAATGTGTTGACGATGGGACTTTCCCAGACCTCATGAAACACAGTAAACTGATACCTATGTTCAAGTCGGGAGATAAGGGTGATCCTTCAAAATTCAGACCAATATCTGTTCTTCCAACACTAAGTAAAATATTTGAACAGATTATACCTACTCAATCAAATGCTCTCACACTTCAACCGTACCAAACAACTCCACGCCAAACAATACGGTTTCACTAGGGGTAAATCGACTACGGATGCAGGTATTACCCTTATATCTCATATTAATTCTGCATGGGAGGCCGCACAGCATGCTATCGGAGTTTTTTGCGACCTGTCGAAGGCGTTTGATTGTGTTGACCATAATACGTTATTAATTAAATTAATCATTAAGGAGTTAGAAATAAAGCGTTGGATCTACTAAGATCATACCTAAGCTAGAATTCAAAAGGCAGAAACTAACGGCGTTAAATCTGATGGATCGGGTGTAAAAATTGGCGTTCCACAAGGTTCCATATTAGGCCCTTTCTTATTCCTGGTTTATATTAACGATCTTCCTTTCATGGTGGAGAAATTGACTGACATAGTGTTGTTTGCTGATGATACTTCAATAGTCTTCAAAATTTAAAGACAAAAAGGAGATTTTGATGATGTTAATGTCTTTAACCTTGAATTGGTTCACAGTTAATAATTTATTGTTAAACGCTGGTAAAACCAAGTGTTTTAAATTCTCACTTCCAAATATCAGGCAAGTTGAGGCCAATTTAGTGTTAGACAACAGCACGTTAGAATTAGTAAATGATACGAAGTTTCTTGGTATAACCATTGATAGCAAATTGCAGTGGAAACCCCACTTAGATAAATTAGCTGATAAATTAAGTTCTGCGGCTTACGCTGTTAGAAACATCAGACAAAGCACGGATGAGGCTACATCAAGGCTAGTATATTTTAGTTACTTTCATAGTGTCATGTTCTATGGTATCTTGTTGTGGGGGAAAGCAGCGGATATTCAAACTATTTTTATTTTACATAAAAGAGCTATTCGATCAATTTATAATTTAAAACGAACAGACTCCTTAAGACAGCTTTTTAAAGAAATTGACATACTAACTGTAGCTAGTCAATTTATTTTCGAAAATATAATGTATGTACGCAAGACCCTTACAACATTTTCCAAACTTAGCGATAGCTGTAATGTTAAACTAAGAAATAATCACAGACTATGTGCGCCCCGGTTTAGTCTCGCGAAGGTTAGCAATTCTTTCAAGGGTCAGTGCATTCTTTAGTACAATAAGATACCTCTGGAGATTCTGAAATTGCCATTTGAGCAATTTAAAAAGCATGTTAAAGCAACTTTGTCGAAAAAGGGCTATTACAATATTTAAGATTACTTAAATGACGGGATTGTATGGGGTTAATCCAGCTCAACACATACCTTGCCGTTAATAATTTTGTAATTATTCATTCCTGCTTATTAATCATAATAATAAAAATTTCATATTTGTATTAGTTAAGCACAACCAATTTTTAAAAGAGATCTAAAAATCAATCTGTGGGAGTTTTTGCGCCCTTCTTCTCCCACAATGGTCCAATGAAGAGAAGAGGCAAAAAATGACGTTTGCTAAGTATATGTAAATATCTACAGTAATAAAGTACTTTGACTTTATTAAATACTTAATAATAATAGATAATAGTAGTTTATGTGACTGCTGCATAATGGAGGGCAATAAAAACCCGAGAGTGGGTCTATGAAACGAGCCGAAGGCGAGTTTCATAATAATATCACTCGAGAGTTTTAATGCCTAATTATGAACAGTTACATACACTAGTTTATCTACACACATATCATAAGCTCTCTTTGATGTGTTCAGGAACCGCATGTTTGATCGGCATTGTGGTTCTGCAATTGTTTAGCTTGTTCTTTAGTACCAACTTCACGCAGACGGGCGTCGGCGTTCGAAATTTGAATGTCAGTACCAACTTCACAAACTAGGGACGGCACGCGGGTTGGCCTCGGCGTTCGAAATTTGAATGTCATTATATGTAGAAAAACTACACATAATGACCATAATGTGTAGTTTTCCAGATACGAAACGAGTTTTTACCGAGTAGTTTAACATAATGCTGATCGTAACGTGCGGTTTTTGAACACAGTAAAGAGGGTTTATGATACGTGTGTAGATAAAAATATTTAAAGACCATATTCAAGCTCTGTCAAGAAGGGTTCGCAAAGTTACATATTTTATGAAACGTCTTAGAAACTGTGCAGATTGTGTCCTCTTAAAAAAAGGATATACTGCAACTTGTGAGTCAATTCTTAGATACTGCATCTCGGTGTGGAACGGGACAAACAAAACCGTTCTACTTAACGAAGAGCGTGCTCAGCGCTCAGTACTAAAGGTCATGTTTGGAAAACCGGGAAGATACCCCACTGATCAAATCTACAGTGAGTCAGAACTTCTCAGTGTCCATCGGTTGTTTATTCTGAGATCTGTCGTCCTTATGCACAAAACCATCATAAATTCCCCACTATATAGTGAACTTTTAATTAAATGTGTCTATAGAATCCCCACAAGTGCTGCGAAGACCTCCTTTGCTCACCGAGTAGACTCCCTGATCTTATGCACCCCCATATCTATAATAGAGCCAACAGCGCATGTGATTTCAGACACTGCAAACCATACGAAGTTAAAAGAAAATGTCATAAATGGCTTTTGACCCTAACATAAGCGTCCGAGTCGATTTTAAGTATTAAACAATAACCCTTTTTCATATTTACATACTATTTACACATAATTATTTGAATTGTTTTATTTATTTCAGTCATCTGTTAGTAAAACTTACCTACACTACATATTAAAATGCTATGTTATATATGCGCTGTGTTAATAATATATTTTATATTTTTGTATTCCTGTTTGTGATTATTTTTGTGTAATTTTGTCAGTTATTAATAATATAAATAAAGTACTTACCTACCTTTTACAATGTACTTAGCTAAGACCCATTGTTTTAACCGTAAAACCGTAACCCACGATACAGGCTTTGCCTAGTGTGGGGCCGCAGTTTATCGCTGTAGCTTAATACCTCCTTTGTGATAACACTTTGTTAACCTAGCTTTAAGTATCATTTTTCTAAATAAAATATTCTTATTCTTATTATTTATTACCAGTTCACGTACGGACAGCAAGCGCACCGTGTAGCTCATATCAATCCTAATATAATTAATAATATACGGGTATTTCTCATTTTTCTAAAAAATACTGTTAAATAAATTTTCTAACTGGTAGTAACTATATGAGACAGTCATGCTTTGTGATACTAAAGTATGTAAAAAATATATTATTTTAATGAAGGAAAATGGCAAATTTATCACATTTTTTTGTATTTAAATATATATTTTTTGTAATAAAATTGTCCCTTCCGTGGATGTGACCACATAGGTTTTATGAAGAAAAGAAGGCTTGTTTATTTGTTACTGTATATATATAAAAAAGTAAGCTAATAATATATTAAATATATTGACACTGTGAATATGAAACATATGTTTAATATGCAACTAGGAGACACATAATTTACTCTCGTAAAATTGGTGATCCTTTTTATTGTCACTTCCATGGATCAATGTCACACCGGCCATGCCAGAAAAATAAAGCAACAGTTTTCGAACGTAACTGGCCATGGAAAGGCCTGAGACGCTAACTTGATATTTCAGTTGTCAGTTCCTACCGGCGGCGTTACATCTGTAACGCCGCCGATCGATTTGCACAATCTCAAAACTCGTCGAGCATAGGTAGTCACATCTGTGTAGATCGTCAAAGGTATGTACTTAACAAAGATTGAAAACGAAAGAAGAATCAAGTGAAGCTGGTAGCTGATATGACAGCAAGAGAACATCGGATGCAGCTAAAAGAGTGGAGGGAACGTAAATTAAGGAGTCTATTGAAACAAAAATGTGCTAAAATACAATTGAATCACCTTAGAGAAAACACTCCAGAGGATACTACTGATGATGAGGCAGTTTTACCTGCCCGACCAGAATCACCATCTATCTTATAATGCATTCCTGAGACAGTAGCCCGTCCGCCGTCTAGTTGCGTCAGTGATAGTACCACATGCTCGGACTTAATTAGATCGACACCACCTAGCCCAAGCTCTTACAAGTGTGGGAGAGTGAGTCGACAAAAGAAAAAAGCGGCACAATCATAGTAGACGTGAGTACTATGACTGTACCGGCACAGAGTAAGACGTGACTTATCAAATTTGATAATAAAAAACAAAGAGAAAATATGAGGCTATGAAGAAAAAAGTGCATACCTTACAAGTGAAGTTATTGAGAGCAACTGAGCAAAAGAAAGACATGGTTAGAGTTACCAAGAAGAGAAGCCCACTCAAGGTAAAAACCAAAATATCAAAGCCAAAAAAAACTTCGGACAGCTGTTATGAAATTCCTTAAAAGGGACGACAATAGCAAAATGTGCCCCGGAAAAAAAGACTGTGTCACCAAAAATAAAGTCAAAAAGCAATAAAGATACCTTTGTGACACTATACTATAACTATAGTATAACAAGTATACTATACTATAACACAAGAAATTCCAGACATGAAAACATACAACTTATGTTTGACAAATTATAATACCTTGGCATGATTTCTTACCTGAATTTAAGGGAGCTCTGTAAATCTGTAGTATGTGACATCAATTCAGAGGCATGCATGTTATGCAAATGCAGGATGTGTAAGTACAAAGTTCCAAATATTAATGTTTTTGATGACTCGACTGTAACAACTTACACTTGGACAGTGATAAAGGAAAACCGGATGATAAAAGGCAAGGAAAAAGAAATACGCAGAAAAGTGAAGAAAGAAATAAAAATAATGAAAAAGACATTGCTGTTGATGTTTATTGGAGCTTAGGCCTCATTTTTGCATCACCAGCACACTATGTTATATTATAACGCATCAGTACCTAGCCACTACCCAACTAAAGGCTAACCTTTCTGTGGGAGAGATTTTAATGCACGTAGACTTCGCAGAACACTACTGCTGCAAGAATTCCGATCAAATTCCAGCAGTACACTTCGGAGCTTCGAGGCTGCAAATAAATTTACTCACACAAAGCAAGTAATGTGCTCATTATTTTGACAACCTTCTTTGAGCAAAGTCAACATTGCCGCGCCACTAGTAGCCAGAAAAGGTGCCGGCAATTTCCTGTGAAAATCCGTTACCAACTGTCGTGTTTTAGCGACCGGAAATTTCCTGTCAAAATCCATCATTGTCGAGCTTTGTTTCAAAAATGGTAAAAAAAGGTAATGCAAAAAGGCTTTATTCAGAATTTGGTTGTGTGACAAAAAAAATAGCGGGAGATCTTCTTGCCACACTCAATTTTCTTTTATCAGTCAATGATTTGTTGCGGGGCAAATCAATTGTGAAAATTTAATACCAAATACAAATAACAAACGCCGCACCAGCATTAACACAAACTAGTACCAGTAATATAAACCCTGGAAAGGCAGTCTTAAATTTAATAACTGTAAATTTAGAAATTGTTATTTTTAATAAAAACTATTACTAGGTATAATTAGCTGGTTTTATTTAATTACTCGCATTATTTGAGTAAAGTAATATACAAGCCTTGGTCCGCAATGACTGCACTGCTGGCCACACTATGAAGGTCTCGAGCTTAGCTTAGCTGCGCTCTCGGCCTAGAAGCGTGGTCACTATTGTAGCCTTTAAAGGCCGCGCTATAAAAGCCTCGACCTTCGGTCTCGGCTTTAATTCCAGCTTGTCCATCAAAGGCTGCAATGCTGATCGCGCTTTCGGCCACCAACAGCGCGACCAGCAACGCAGTCATTACAGACCACGACAGTAATGTTGTACTATTACATACCGGCGTGTATTACTACAGATGCCCTGAAACAAGTTAATTGAAGAGTAAATCTTTTTTGCACGTTCTCCGAATTTTTTCTATGATATGAGGAGGACGTTGCTAACGCATTTGAAAAGTTCTTCAGTACCATACCCATAATAACAACAGAAGCACTACCATCCTCTTCTGAAAAGTCTTTAGATTGCTTGGTTGAAAATGTGCCCCAAATAAAGGATGGCTTTAACTTCAAACCAATAGGCTCTATAACTATAGTTAAAATATTTAAACTTCTTAACATGAAAAAGACTGGGGGCTTGTCGGTTAACGTGGTTAAATCAGTAATCGATGTGATTGCACCATACATGACAATCACATTCAATAGTTGTATAGCAAACGGAGTTTTTCCTGACATTATGAAAATGAGCAGATTAATACCACTTTTCAAATCCGGTAGTAAAGAAGACCCTGCCAACTTCAGACCTGTATCTGTATTGCCAGTATTGAGCAAGGTATTTGAAAAGGTCATATTGAGTCAACTACTCTCTCACTTTAATGCATCTGGGCTACTTCACAAAAAACAGTTCGGATTCACTAAAGGCATATCAACAACATACGCCGGAGTAGCGCTAGTAGAACACATTTATAGTGCGTGGGAAGGATCACAGGATGCGGTTGGTATTTTCTGTGATCTTTTCAAGGCCTTTGACTTTGTGGACCATCAAACTCTTTTGCTCAAACTAAAACACTATGGTATCAAAGATAATGCGTTAAAATTAATGGAATCTTATTTACTGGCAAGATTACTAAAAGTAGATATAAACAGATATAAGTCCACATGAATATTGGTGTACCCCAGGGTTCTATCTTAGGTCGCGTATTGCGATTACCCTCAACTTCATCATTAAAACGCCGCCGCCGCGCGAGCCTCTCGCCTGCCTCAACACACTTCCAGCTCAACAAAGTTTACCAGTTTTAGTTGTTTTAGCTCGTCTTAAATTTTATTCTGTGCATGTGCATCCCACAAAACACGAACATTTAACGTTATTTAACATCGGAGTTACCTTCGTTTATTCTATCGATCAGTTCATATCCATCGTTTACAATCCAAACAAAATTAAAAGTGAACTTTAAAGTGAAAATTAAGAATAACTTAAGTTTTTACTATCAAAACGTTCGTGGTTTGAGGAGCAAGCTACATAATTTCTATCAGAGTATTGCTATTAACGACTATGACTTAATAATTGCAGTGGAGAGCTGGTTGCGTGAGGGCATCCTAGATTCAGAAATATGTGACGATAGGTATGATGTGTTTCGCAGTGACCGTCAACATAAGTCGTAGGGTGGTGGTATTTTGGTATTAGTCAAAAAACATCTCCGCGCCTCGGAGGGCCCAGACTTGTGTTATGGGTCTGTTGAAAGTATGTGGATAACAATACCTCGTAACGCATTAAACTGCCACGGAGGCGGTGACACGCAAAGTACATGCGATTTGCACATAGGAACCGTGTATGTACCCCCAATTTCCTGTGACGAAAATGCGCCAAAATTAATAAGTGATTTTATAAACTCGATGACGTGTGCTACCACAAAAACGCCTTCTGATATGTTTTTATTGACAGGTGATATTAATTCTCATTTCGTATCGTGGGATCGTTCCCCATATGGGTATACTATCCACAGAGAAACTAAATCAGACTTGATAGAGGCCACGACGGAGTTTCTGAATATGACCGAACTGATGGGACTTGCTCAATACAACTTCACGTGTAATTCCTGCGGCAACACACTCGACCTAATTTTTTCAAACCTAATTCTTGATTGCCGTGAGTGTGTCCAGCCTCTTAGCAAAATAGACGTATTCCATCCACCACTTGAATTAATAATTAATGAGCTAAGCTCGCGTCTATTACGCACCCAACCTCGCGTATTGCGGAAATTTCACAAAGGCGAATACAAATTATTAAACAAAGAGTTGTCACAATATAACTGGCATCAATTATTACACACTGGCTCAGTCGATGATGCAGTTGATTGTTTTTACAAGATTCTGGAAGTACTAATGTCTAAACATATACCCACTATCAAAACTTCGTCCCGATATCATTATCCAAAGTGGTACACCCCCGCATTCATCAATAGCCTCAAAGAAAAACACAGATTGCATAACTTATGGAAAAAATATAGAAACCCGCTAGACTACTCCGCTTTTTCATTAATAAGATCCAGAACTAAAGCACTACAAATCGAATGTCTTGAGCAATACCTGTTGCAATGTCAAAATTCTATAAAAAAGGACCCTAAAGAATTTTGGAAATATATTAAGTCTAAGCGGAACAATAATGGATATCCGTGTAACATGCAATATCAGGGCAAAACACTTTCAAAAGGAGAAGACATTTGCAACTCATTCAACGAGTTCTTCCAAAGTGTATTTATTATTCCTTCCTCGTCTCATAAATTTGATGCAGGGTCAGATCAAAACACTGTATGTGAAAATATGTGTCATATTCAAGTAACTGATGCGGGGTTATTGAAGTTATTTAATGGACTTGATCACCGAAAAAGTGCCGGTACCGATGGAATACCAGCCATTTTCATACAAAAGTGCAAGCGTGGACTTCTTCTACCCATGAAAATTATTTATCAAAGATCCTTGAATGAGGGTGTTTTTCCCAAACGTTGGAAAGAAGCACAAATTGTCCCTATTCACAAGAAAGGTGTCAAAAATTATATAACGAATTATACGCCCATATCAAAATTAAATATTCTCGGTAAAATGTTTGAAAAAATTGTATACCACCATGTATATGCAAATACTATCAAGAGCATACCTACGGCCCAGCATGGCTTTATTAAATCCAGATCAGTCGAAACCAACTTACTTCTTTTGACCGAGTATATAACATCTAATATGAGCACAAAGGCTCAAATTGATGTTATATACACGGACTTTGAGAAGGCATTCGATCGAGTAGACCACGATAACTTACTAACTAAGCTGCGTATATTGGGTATAAACGGGAACCTACTTAGGTGGGTTGAATGTTACATAAAGAATACCTATTCTTTATGTAACATTCAACCTCGCCTCGTTCCAGCAATTGAATGAGCTCGTCACGTCGGTCCAGAGCTTCCTCTACACTGGCTGCCCCTGTGCAGACGTCATCGACGTACAAATCTTGCTCCAGGATAGCGGCGGCTCTAGGATAGCTCACACGGTCACGCGACGCCAACTCCCGCAGGGTACGCATCGCCAAATACGGGCTAGACCGTAACCCATACGTGTTCGTGTTTAACTCATAGACCTTGACTGGCTCGGCCGTGGACTCACGCCACAGTATCAACTGATACCTTCTGTCAGCCGGATGAATTACCGTTTGCCTAAACATCATCCGAATGTCTGCGACAAATACAATCTGGTGCCTCCGAAAGCTCGTGAGAATATCCGAAATATCACGACTCAACTTGGGTCCCGAATGTAGACACTGATTCAGGGACATCCCGTTCGAGGTAGGTGCTGACCCATCAAAAACAACTCGAATCTTGCCGGTAGGGGTTCGTAGGACGGCATGGTGTGGAAGGAAACAATGATCCTCAGATCTCCAGTCCACACCCGATACCGACATGTGTCCTAACGACTCATACTCCCTCATGAAATCAACATATTTTTGTTTAAATACGGCGTCCCTTGTCATCCTACGCTCCATCGACATCAATCTCGTCTCAGCCATCTTCCTAGATTCTCCTAGTGGCGGTCGATCGGCCCTGAAAGGCAGTCGAGTTACAAAACGACCAGAACGAAGGCGACCAGTACTATTCTGGTAAAACAACTCGCACTCTTCTTCGTCTGCGTCGACTCGACGAACGGTGGGAGGTTCCTCTATCTCCCAGAAACGTTGGATAACGTCTGACAACGCTGAGCCAATAAGTATGCCATCTGACTCGGCAGGCCTAACCATTGGCAATGCCGGACCCATGATCACGTGACCAAACTTAGTATCCACAGCAATCAACCCGTCCGGCTGAAGAACTCGCCGATCCGACAACAGAAACCTACCCAGAACGTCTGCTCCCAGTAGCAGGTCGACCGGGGCTGGAGTGTCAAAATCGGGATCCGCCAACTTGAGTCCTGATGTCAGGAATCGAACGGCCGGATTCAACTTCACCAAGGGGTGTCTGCCCATGACATGCGTCATTACTAAAGCTTGCACGGATGTTTTTGTCAAAATGTCATAACGTGGAGAGAACCTGATCACCGGTTGACCAACTACATTCGTAACCGTAACATTCCCCACGCCCCGTATTGATTTATTATACCTATTTACCTTGAGGCCCAACCATTTTGCTAAATCATTCGATACAATGCAGCCCTGAGCTCCAGAATATAATAGGGCGCGAACGTATGTTGGGTTGCCCGCCAAATCCCAAACAAGCACAGAGGCGATCGGTAACACCACCGTCTCCGGTTGGGGGGCAACAAATGGTTGGGCCGCAAATTCCTAGCGAGGACCCCCGGGGCCCCACTGTGCCTGTAACCGATCAGGTATGCAGCTATACGCCAGAGGGTCCCATTGTACAAATGGCCCACGCGCCGGTTCCATTCCCAACCTACGATTCCCCGTAAAGGGGGGTGGGCGTGAATTCAACCGTGGCCGCTCCATGAGCGGGGGGGACATCACATGTGACCGACGAGGACGAGGCGACGAGCGGGGCGACAACTGAGGCGGCGTCCGAACCGCACCGGCATAGCTCGAAGGTGTCCCATGACACCCGCCCGTTACGGCCTGCTCAACACACCCAATGTCCCGCTGGGTCGGATGCTGAGTCGCAACCGAAAACTCAGGGCCCCCCATGTAATGGTCCTGAGTGCGGCCCTGCACCCTGGTACTGCCCTGTGCACGTGGGGACGTTGGCCCCTGAGTTGCGCTCCGAGTTGCAAACGAATTCTCAGGGCCCCATGCCGTGTCACCCTGGGTACGGCCCTGTGGAGGCTGTTGGCCGGACCGGTTCATGCACAACAGATTGTTGTGGGGCCCACCACAATATCCGCACATTTGTGTGCGCGTGCAGTCCCTAGCCATGTGTGGCCCGAGGCACAGGAAACACCAGCTCCGCTGCTTGGCCATCTGGCGCCGTCCCTGAACCCTAAGTTCCCCGAACTTATTGCAATTGGCCACAGCATGGCCAATCTGCCTACAACATGGGCAGGTCTCACCATGTGGGGTCAATTCACTCACAGTCCCATACGACTGCCGGTTGGTGCGGTCCTTCCTCGTCGGAGGGCCCCTACTCACAGCGCTCCCGGCAGCTCTCTGTGGCTCCGAAGGGTGGGTGACCGTCAACCCCAAATTCTCTGCCCGTCGAGCCTCCTCTTCCAAGAATCCGACCAAGTCAGAGAAGGCGGGCAGGTCCTCGGCCGACCTCCCGTGAGACTGTTCGAAACGAGTCTGCACGTCAGCGGGTAGGCGGGAAAGTACAATGTACAACAGTAGGTACGACCATTCACCAACCGGAAGTCCAAGATTCTCTAGAGCCTTGGTGACGGACAACAATGGGTTCAAAACCTCCGTCTGTATGGCCCCGACCTTGTTCACAACCGGGATACTAAACAAACGGTTCAGTTGGGCATCGGCCAACCTCCGTTTGTTATGGTAACGTCTGACCAACAATTGCCTGGCCGTTTCATAGTTACCCTCCGTAACTGTCAAATGAGCGACCAGCTCCCTAGGCTCACCCCTCAATGCTGCCACCAGCTGAGCCATCTTGACAGACTTGGTAATGTCCGATCGCATGTGCACCAAACTGTCGAACAGATTGATGAAGCTCATCCATTCACCGGACACGCCGTCAAAAGAAGGCATAGTTATGGCAGGTAACCTGGACCCCGATCCCTGAAGCGGCAGAGGTGCTTCAATGTCACCACCATGGCTGGACTCGCGCTGTCTACGTATGTCCGCAGCCTTCTGCGTGATAGCAGCTGCCATCTCCATACATTGGTCGACATCCCCTATCAACCGTGACAGCCTGTCAGGTGCGCAACCATCAACTGATTCCGCCTGCGCGGACAATTCGAGCACCCTATTGTAACGTTCCTTAACGTCCATAGACCGCTCCAATACCACATCATGCCTAAACGGTCTATCAGACCGTGTGCGGAGGAAAACCATCTGAGTTCCTTAGAAACACCCTTCTGGATTTCAGATAACGACATGATCGGAACGATACTTACTCACAATTTGCAGTAACTCAATTTTATTGGACCCTCCAGTCTACAACCCAAACGAGGGAACCCTAAACCACAACTTAAACAATGTTGTTTTCCTTAAACAATAGGAACCGAGTTTTTTATCTATATAAATTCTGTAAATACAATTTAGTTTCCCTTTATCATTATAACACACACAGATAGTCAATATTAGTTCAAGTTATAAATTGCTATAAACTGAAAACAATGTAATAGCCTGCTATCAATAGATGTAACTACCTATGTTAACCAAAACATTCATTCAATAGCATTACTAGACCACTAATAGATTGACTAACTGGTACTTCAATGCAATTTTCAATTCAATATCTGTCTATCTACTACCAGCCAATACAATACTACCAATCTATGTGGATATAGGAACAAAAACCAAGTTACCTAATAACCGCCTATACCTACAGATTGATAGTCCCAAATCGTGCCTTCCTGGAGCCCTTGACGGCTGCAAATCTCAGGAAGCCACGCTCTAGCTACCAAAATGTTCAGGCTTCTCAGCACCTAATGACCTCGTAGGGGCCCATCAGCTACGAGGTAGCGTAACGATCAGTTGCCAAGAAGTGTGAACGTCGGCGATTCACCGAGCTGAAGTTAATTGGGGTCGATCTAACCTGGTCTGTGCTTCGGTCCCGTCAACCTCCTGTCTCTCTGCAAGGCCCGGGTGCACCCTAGGCTCTTCTTGGTAGACAGGTTCTTCAGCCAACCAGGTATGACTGGCGGGCCAGCTTCAATGAGCACAGTGTTCCAACACAGGTTATGTTACGTGGTAAAAACAATCGGGCACAAAAATGCGAACTTTATCTGGTTCGAGAAACAATAACACACTCAGCTATATTAACAATCCTGAGGGAAACCCGAATACATTCCAGATGGCCTGCGATTTAATTTCAATACCCTAACCAAAACGCGTTTACATTGCGAGGGCTTTCGTCTGACTTGTCAAAAAACTGCCAGGTTGGCAGCTAACGTCAAATTCAAAATGGCCGTTCAGAAACCATCGATCGAATATCGATTTGGAATCGAACATATATGATAGATGCTACGAGGAATTTATCGATTGGAAAACGCAAAAATAAGCTGCTTCGTTTTCGGAAAACGTGGTGATGGCCTATTTTCAGGAATTATCTAACAAATACAAGTGTTCGTCATTGTGGACGAAATACTCCATGCTAAAGAGTACAATAAGCATAAACCACAAGTCGATATATCCAAATACTCAAAACTAATCGCGTTTTTGAAAAGAAAATCACAAGGATTTAAATCGAAGAAAGCGAAGACGTTTTCAGCCGAACAATTACGTAAATTCTTAAACGAAGCTTCCGGACATGAACATCTTTTATCGAAGGTACATGTTAATTAGATTTTAGAAGGATTTTAGTAAAAGTGAAATGTAATTGGGGTTTGTCGTTCTTGGGTTTTAATTTAATTTGTTTTGTTTCAGATTGCACTTATTTTCGGTATCATGGGTGCCTGTCGGAGACAAGAACTCTATAATGTGCAGTTTCAGGACGTGGAAGTTCATAAAAATACAATATTAGTGAAAATTCACAATACCAAAACTAACATAGCTTTTTTGGTATTACAGGGAAATACTATGAGTTATATAAAAAATACATATCACTACGGCCCGATCCGTGTCAAGCTCCCTGCTTCTTTATAAGCTACCAACGTGGCAAATGCACTCAACAGAGAGTTGGCATCAATAAATTTGGAGCTTTAGGTAAAACTATAGCTGATTATCTACAACTTCCGAACTCAGACCAGTACACTGGCCATTGTTTTAGACGAACATCGGCAACCCTGCTCATTGACGCCGGCGGAGATATTACAACATTAAAGCGTCATGGTGGATGGAAATTGACGACAATGGCAGAAGGTTACATAGATGATTCTATGAATAACAAAATCTTAGTTTCAAATTCCATTCTGAACTCAATAGAAAACAAAAAACGAAATTAATATCAATTTGCCAATAGCCCCGACAGCAAGTACGAGCTCCTCTAATGCCAATGCCTGCCCAGCAATACAAATGCAATTCCATAATTGTAACATAAACAACTTGAATAATTATTATAAATAAATGATTTCTTACTAACTTTGATATTTTATTTATTAGGTTCAACACTAATGTATGAGAGTAGATAAAGTAGTGTATGAAACTGCGCATAACTAGGTATTTCATGGTATGTGCCGTCGGCTTGACCAGTGAGATTACATCCTTCGATTTACTACAAGTACATACGTGTCAGTGCTCCCCGCGCCGTCTAGATCGCCCCGCCCCCCGCCGCCACCCGCCCCCTGCGCCCGCGCGGGGCTGGCGAGAGTGAGGCGGCGGCGTGCGGCGACAATCAGTACGCTTTCGATTCACTTGTGTACTGCACGCGTGTCAATTTTGCGCAACCTTAATCCTTTCGTAAACGACGAGTGTTCGTTCGAGATCTAATAACAATGAATATTATTGTTACTGATCGTGATTATTGTTCTTCTGAACGGATTATCTTTGATAATGGTGAGTATTTAATTGTTATCCCTATTTGAGTGCTTGTAAAATAACTAATTATCTTGCTTTTCTAGTGGACTTCTTTTTTAACATCTTGTGTTTTCATGTATTATTTTATCTTACTCTATGTGCCATTCTTAATGCGCGTAGATAGATATGTTTACGAGTAAATCTAATTTACTGTAGCTCGTATCCGCGTGCCATTCAGCCCGGATCATCTTGATCAGTTTAAATCCTTTGCGAATGTCATGTTCGTATATTATAGGAACTGATTAATAAGCTACTAACATGACTCCAACGACTCATGTCTTGGTGTCATACGGCTCAAACTGGTGAGCCGTACGGATCAATCTTTCGGGCCGTACGGCTCATTCCTTTGGGCCGTACGGCTCATTCCTTCGGGCCGTACGGCTCATTCCTTTGGGCCGTACGGCTCATTTCTTCGGGCCGTATGGCCCAGAGTTGAGCCGCACGGGCCACTTGCCGTGCTGTACGGGCCAGTCTCGGTGCCCTTACGGGCCACATTTCGAGCCGTACGGGCCACATTTCGACCCGTACGGACCACATGTCGAGCCGTACTGGTCACATGTCGAGCCGTAGAGATCAAGTGTTGAGCCGTACGGCCCACATATCGAGCTGTACGGACCAAATGCTGAGCCGAACGGACCACGTGTTGAGCCGTACAGGCCACTTACCGAGTCGTACATAACTGTAGTAATCTTGCTTATCTGTTTGGTACACTACACAAGCCCGCTCTAGCAAGCGGCTTAGGCATAACTCTACTAAAACAAAGCCTTAAACGTACTTTTTCGTTTGTTTTAGGTGGCTTCTTCCAAAGACATGCTCACGATGGAATCTCTACTGAGCTGAGAAGCAGATGATCCTGGAGACAACGTCATTCTGCGAAGAGTAATTAAACTAGCCATGAATCACCTACCACCTGGTTGGAAAGAGTGGCGAATTAGAGAACTCCAGAAAGAAGATCTATTAGGAGATGAAATGGATCCCCGGATCTTGAACAAGATCAGATTTGCAATACCCACTGTCGGGTTAGCCAGAGCTTTTTCCCCTGATTGCACTTCTTTGTCAGAAAGGTCGTACAGGGACATAAAACTCAAGCTCCTAGAGTGGCCTTTCTGCATTGGCCTAATTATCCATCCTATGTCTCTCGCTGCACGAATAAGGGGTTCAGCAGTCCAAAATGAGTTGATAATTGCTGCGATTACGGACATGAAACCTTTGCTGATGACCAGAGAAGCAGCACACAGAGAGCTCTCAGATGAGCAGTCGGAGGCGGAGTCTTCAGCGCTTTCAATCAAGACCAAACATAAGAAGCTCAGCCGCTTGGATAAACTTGAACAAGGGCAACTCAAAATGAAGATGTTCCAACCTGAGAATGACGATTTTTATTCGTCTGCAGACGATGAGTCAGCCTCTATACAATCGGACTGCCAAGAGCAACCAGAATTACCTTCACAACCTTGGGCACCTCCAAAAGCATTCGAAGAGGAGGATGAATTGGACTGGACACCCACAACGAAACAACAGGAACCGACAATTCCAACTCCAAAACCGAATATAGCCCAACAGGGCACGGAATGCCAACGTTTGGGTGATGCTACTTTTAACCAGATAAGATACGCTGAAGTTCAGAAAAAGCTACACGCTAGTCCGGTATTCGGTCCTTTGAAAATAAACCCCATACTGACGAGATACACCAATACGAATCAAGACAATCTATCCCGCTTGGATTATACTCTGGGTATAATCAGTCACGGTCTACTACTTCAGAGAGAAGCTCTGATGAATATTCTCAAGGACCTATCATCCAAACAAGACTTGAAAAACATCCTGTCATCCGAATCTACGTTTAAGACTTTATCAGACGACCTGTTACAGTTCGTATGCGGAAAAAGGGCAGAAGTAATTGAGCAGAGAAGAAATAATCTACTTCCGAAGGAAGAATATCAAGCGGCCTTGCTTAGTGCAATCCCACCCTCCACATCCCACTTATTCTGTGAAACTAAGTTGGCAGAACTACTGAAACAACCATCTCATCAAACCTTTTTTCGTAACACCCAGAGAAAGCCTTTGCAAGCCAAGAACTATAACACAACAACATCTCGTCAGTCCAGTTCTAGACCAAGAGGAAAAGACCAGAAAACGTTTAAATTTAAACCCAATAAACCGAAAACAAAAGCGAATGAAACACGAAAAAGACCATCAAGAAACCGCGAGGAACATTCTTCTTCCCGAAGCAAGCCCTTCAAGCCCGCTAAGAAACACCGTAGCTCCTGAAACTTTTTCTGGGGGCCGACTTCTAACCTTTATAGAGGTTTCGAAGAGGGAGGGGGCGCCGTTAAGTATATTAAATATAATAAGCGGTTACTCGATCCCATTCGTCAAGAAACCCCCATTAGTAACATTTCTTCCAGTTATCCGAAATAAATTTCAAACAAAAAAATTTGATGCAGAAATAAAATCCTTAATAAAACAGCAAGTTTTAGAACTATCCAATTTCCAGGCGGGATTTCTCTCGAAAATGTTTCCAGTTCCAAAGCCCGACGACAAGGTGCGGCCGATAATCAACCTCAAGGGTCTAAACGACTACCTTACCCCGAAGAAGTTTCGGTTACTAAATCATTTCAAGGTACCTCATTTTTTACAAAGAGGAGACTACATGATAAAAATAGATATCTCTCAGGCATATTTTCACATCCCAATAGCCAGCCGCCACCGTCGGTTCTTGTCAATAGTGTATCAAGACAAGGTGTTGCAGTTTACTTGTCTCCCGTTCGGACTATCGACAGCACCGCTAACCTTTGCAAGAGTATCGAACTGGATTGCTTCTCGCCTGCGACGAATGAATATAAGAGTAATTGTGTATCTGGACGACTTCTTACTGGCCTATCAGGATCCAGCAAAACTTCGGATCGACGCTCTCAAGGCTGCCCAGTTCCTAAAAGAGCTAGGTTGGATAATCAACATAAACAAATCATTAAAGGAACCATCACAGCGCATCGAGTATTTAGGAATAGTGTGGGACACAGCTCAGAACACAAGGTCGCTTCCAGAAAAGAAGATTACTACTCTAAAGAAAGACATAGGCAACATTCTGAGAAATCAAAGATGGAGTTGGCAGTCTGCCAAAAGCCTTCTAGGCAAGATGAACTTTGCCTCATTCGTGATTCCTCTCGGAAGGCTGTTCACCAGGGAGATACAGAGAGCTGCCAATATTTTGCCGGAAGTTTGCCGAAAGAGAAGGTTCCCAATTCCAACAAAAGCACTTCAGCAATGCAACTGGTGGAGTCAGAATCTCAAAAAGAGTCCTTTGTTCATATACGGCGAAACCGCTTACATAACGTCGGACGCTTCGGATGTAGGCTGGGGTTGTTATATACCAGCCCTAACATTATGTCTCAACCCTAATACTTACGCACTTACACGTGTCGTGTTCTTATCACGCGCTCATTCAAGCTCTCAAAGACCCTTTGTTAGCAACATAGTATGCTATTATCACTCCTTTTATAAAGCCGCACCGACCAATTAATATTTGAATTTGATAAGAGTTAGAATACTGATTACTACAATGTAGAATAGAAGTCCCTTTGTACAAAACCAATAAGGAAATCTCGGGTCATGAACATGATACCCAAATCTTGCTTTGATGTCCCCTATCACGTAGCCTAAACTACGTCCTGAAAGACCCCATTGTTCTCCCCCGAAAACATCGTTATCTGTTGCTTATATAAACTGTACGCACAGGCCCTTTCGTCAGAGAGAAGCACCAACCACTCTGAGTAGCAGTCGCTCCCTATACTCGCGATCGTAACTTACCTTCGTACCTCAAGTCGCGTCCCCAGTAGACTTTTTCCTTCTAACGAAAACGTGTTATAGACTAGATAGTTTGTAGGGAAATAAAACTCCTTAAAATTCTACGAAGTCTTTATTATCTTGTCCTCGTCGAACCCTGACAGTCGAAGGATATAACAAGATTTTTGGTGTCAGAAGTGGGATACTCAACTCCTCGATGAGTCTAGGCGACTTCTAAGTCCTTGTGAGTACTAATCCACCAACCGATTTTCAGAAATAGAAGAGATACTTTCGTCTCCTATAACGGACAACGACGACATAGAGGAATCCTTGTTCCTAGAATCCTACAGGAGGTACGTATACCTGGAAAAACAGGACGACTTACCTGCCCTAGGAGAGCCGGATTCGAGACACTGGGAGAGCCGGATTCGAGACACTGGGACGAGCTGCTTCGACTGGGAAACCTGCTGCCGCCACCGCCCGAGCACTACGACAACTACCTGTAACCAGCCAACGATGATCCACGTAGCGGCATTGCTGTAAGTGATTTCAAGTCTTCTCTCTCCACTTCAGCGTGCTGCCCTGCGCATCTGTTCTCTAGTTACAATAGTCTGCTAGCGATATTTTTTTATCTATTAATTGTTATTGTAATTAATTGTAATTTACCTGCGAATTTTTGTCTCACCTTTAAAATGGCCCAAAGCAGTAACGATATCCAAAGCAACCATAACGTGCTTAACATTGGCACACTATTGAAATTCATCAATTCCTACGATGGGAACCCTGATGATTTGAGCTCTTACCTCACGAATTGCGATAGAGCTTTCTCTCTCGCCCAAGAGGATCAAAAACCAGTAATTTTCGCATACATCCAAAATAAACTAACCGATAAAGCGCAGTACACCTGTGCTAACACTGTATTCGGTGAATGGAAAGACCTTAAAGAATTTTTAAAAACACGGTTCGGCAACCGGAAACATCAAACTCATCTGCTATTAGAACTGCAAAACTGCAGACAGTCCCCGAATGAGACTGTTGCACAATACATTTTTAAAATTGAATCTTGTTTAAAGAAATTACTTTCATCAATAAAACAATCGTGCACTAATAACGCTCTGCTAGCTGGACAAGTGGAGAGTACAAACCAACTAGCCTTGCATACCTTCATAATCGGTGTTAATTCACAAATATCAAACATATTGCGTTCTCGCGAACCTGAAAGCCTCAATGAAGCTTTCAATATTGCTCTTGAGGAGGAGAAATTTAATATCCTAGTAAATTCAAGGAATAAAGTTTGCAATAAATGCAACAAACCAGGCCACACCTCGTTTAATTGTCGCCGCTTCCCAAATAACTTTCTCAACCGAAATAGACCTATTTACAATCTGAATCCACAAGTTAAAGTATGTAAATATTGCAAAAAGGAAGGGCATCTCGTAGAGACATGTTTTAAATTACAAAATAGACAAAGTACGAGCAATGCTCCTAGAACTCTCAATAATTCCCCGCGACATAATAATAATAGAAATCAATCGGGACAAAGACCTAACGTAAATACTTTAAACTCCCAAGAACTCTCGGAGAGTGCCGCTCCGACGAGTCTGGAAAATGCAATTCAGGCACTATCTTTGTAAACGGAAACGGAAGCTTGCATATTGAAATACGCTGTATCGATTCAGCTACGGGACCTAAATTGAGATTATTAATAGATACTGGAGCCAGCATGTCTATTATTCAAGCGGAATGTTTAAATAAAACAATAGAAGTATTTACTCAAAAAACTGTTACTATTACTGGCATTACGAAGTCCGCTAATACGGTAAAAACAATTGGAGCCGCTAAAGTACGTTTAGTTGCAGACCCATTTATTGTCGTGCCACATACATTTCACGTGATTCACGATCCCGCGAATATTCTACTAGAATATGATGGTATACTTGGAAATGATTTCTTTACAACACATGGGTGTATAATAAATTTTTATATTATGAAGTTATTTATGGATATAGGACCGAGCTTACCCCTATTAACAAAGGACAAATTGAGACCCAAGGTGGTATATAAATTAAATGCACGGAGTGAAACTATTTTGAAAGCTAATATTTTAAACCCCGAATGTAGGGAAGGTCTTGTTGAAGATGTAAAAGTTTTAGACGGAGTTTACTTATCTAATGCCATCACGAAGGTTGATGAGCAAAATCAAGCATATGTTTCTATTTTAAATACCTTAGAAAAGGAAGTAATTATTAAACAATTGGATATTGTTTTGGTGCCTATGAGCCCTATCACTCAGGAAATGGATGCTTCACGTATTCCGGAACCTAGTGATTCTAAAGACTTCACTCGTGAGGCCGATTCTTCGCGTGTCGGACCTAGTGACTTCTTTATCGAAAATATTAATATTTTTAATTATAATCACTCCGATCGAATTCAACAATTAAAAAATCAGCTAAGGACTGATCATTTGAACGAAGAAGAGAAACGTTCCTTACTCGAGTTGTGCAAAAATTATAATCAAATATTTCATTTAGAGGGAGATAAATTAACGAGCACTAATGTTTTGTGCCATCAAATTATAACAGAATCGAATGCTCCCATTCAAACTAAACCTTATAGGTACCCCGAAGTACATAAACAAGAGGTTAATACTCAAATAAGTAAAATGTTGCAACAAGGCATAATAAGACCTTCAACTAGTCCATGGTCTTCACCACTTTGGGTAGTCCCCAAAAAGAAAGATGCATCCGGAAAAGTAAAATGGCGAATAGTAATTGACTACAGAAAACTGAATGACGTAACTGTAGGTGACGCATATCCCCTCCCTAACATCACTGATATACTAGATCAGTTAGGACACTCTAAATATTTTACAACCCTCGATTTAGCGAATGGGTTCCATCAAATTAAATTAGATCAAGAAGATATCCCTAAAACTGCATTTTCAACCCCACAAGGCCTTTACGAATACGTAAGGATGCCTTTCGGATTAAAGAATGCACCAGCAACATTCCAAAGACTTATGAACACAGTTCTAAGTGGAATACACGGATTATACTGCTTTGTTTATCTAGATGACATAGTAATCTATGCGAATTCCGTTGAGGATCACACCCTCAAGCTTGAATCAGTTTTTAAAAGATTGCAAGAAAACAATCTTAAACTGCAACCTGACAAGTGCGAGTTCATGCGAAAAGAAGTAGCCTATTTAGGTCACGTCATCACTAACAAAGGCGTATTGCCAGATCCAGAAAAAACAAAAACAATAGAGCAATTTCCAGTACCTAAGAAACAAAAGGATATAAAATCATTTCTAGGTTTAGTTGGATACTACCGTAGATTCATAGAGAACTTCCCTAAACTTACTAAACCCCTAACAAGGCTATTAAAAAAGGATAACCCTTTTATTTGGACAAATGAGCAACAAGAATCATTTGATACCCTTAGAAAATTGCTAATCTCACCACAGATACTTAAATATCCAGACTTTTCAAAAGAATTTGTATTAACCACGGACGCAAGCAATTTTGCCATTGGAGCAATACTTAGTCAAGGAGAGATAGGAAAGGACCTGCCAATAGCTTATGCTTCTAGAACTTTAAATAGTGCCGAAGGAAACTATAACACGACGGAAAAGGAACTACTAGCCATTAAATGGGCTGTACAGCATTTCCGCCCATACTTATACGGAAGAAAATTTAAGATAGTTACTGATCATAGACCACTTACCTGGTTGTTCAACGTTAAAGACGCAGGAAGTAAATTAATACGCTGGAGACTTCAACTCGAAGAATATGAGTATGAAATAATCCACAAAGCCGGGAAAATACATTCAAATGTTGATTGTCTATCGCGTATAGCAATTAATACTATCACTTCACTTGAAACATCGAATATGGAAACCTATAACGACTTACAAACATTCCTAGATTCTCAGCAAGAATTTGTTATTGAAGACTTCCTCGAAATAGATGAATTATTATTTAATAAAAAACACGATCATATTGCTTACTTAACAAATATTAGTATCCGAAACGGAAAATCAAACAATATATCATTGTATTGCTAAACAAAACCATTATGATAAGATTTCTTTGAAAGAATTATTCTTGACATTAAGAAACTTACGAAACGAATTGATAAAAAATAAAGTCAAATCAATCTTATTACCAAACTTTAAAGATGCTTATAGCTCTTTCCACATTGACAAAGTAAAACAAATAATTTTCTTCTTATTCAGAAACTTGAAAATCAAGATCAGACTATGCCATAACAAAATTACCACACCAGATATCTCGCTTATCCCTACCATACTTAAAGAAAACCATAATGGTACTGCTTCTGGACATAACGGCATTGTTAAGATGTACCTTAGAATCAAATCTAAACACACCTGGCCCAATATGAAGAAGGACATAATCGATTTTGTAAATAACTGTAAATCATGTCAATTGAACAAAACTGTTCGGAAGAAAAATAAATCCCCTATGATTATTACGACGACTTCTGTAGCTGCATTTGAAAGAGTAGCAATGGATATAGTAGGACCCTTACCTGTCACTGAAGACGGAAATAGGTTCATACTTACCATCCAAGATGACTTAACTAAATTCTCTCAAGCCTTCTGCATACAGAACCATGATGCTGAAACGGTCGCAGAAAAATTAACATTGTTTATCTCATACTTCGGATTACCAAAATCCATTCTTACAGACCAAGGTTCTGAATTCATGTCAAAAACAATGAAAGAATTAGCAAGAGCTTTTAAGATCAAACAATTAAATTCAACAGCATATCATCCACAAACTAATGGTGCTTTGGAAAGGAGTCATGCAACTCTTAAAGACTACCTTAAACAGTATGTTAGCGAAGATCAGAACGATTGGGACAAATACGTACCCTTAGCTATGTTCTGCTATAACACCAGCACACATTCAAGTAGTAACTTCACCCCTCATGAATTAGTATTTGGACAAAAACCCACATTACCAACTTCAGTTGTTGAAAAGGAAAACGAAAACGATTATGATACTTATGTCAACAACCTTAAATACAAATTAAATAAAATTCAGAAAATTGCTCGAGAAAATTTGATAGGTAACAAAGAAAAATCAAAACTCAGATATGATACCAAAATAAAAGTACCTAATTATAAAATAGGAGATTATGTTTTACTATCCTCAATATCAACAAATAAACTTAAATCCATTTGGAAAGGCCCATATGAAATAATTTCAATCAATAAGAATATAAACAATGCTACCATCAGAGGACAGAACGGAAAATTTACTAAAGTCCATTTTAATAGAATGAAACCGACATCAAAACCTAAAGAAAAACGTGTGATTTCAGGTTACTCCTTGCGCTCGCGAAATCGGTTGAAATAAAACCTACAAACAAAAGCCCCGGACTATACTTCGACAGAATCGGAGCAATGAAGACTCATGTAGACGATTGGAAATTAGTAACGTTCAAGAGCATTGACAATATACCCAAGTCCATTGGATTCTTACAAACACAATGTAAATATACTAAAGTACATTGTAATGACTTAGAAGAGTATAGCGGAAGCTTTAAAATCTGCACTCGTAAATTGAAAACCAGTCAGAAAAACCTACTGAAGGTAACAGAGTCATTTGAATCGTTAGCCCATCTAACTGGGACACATCGTAGAAGCCGACGTGGATGGTTTGATGGAATAGGAACCGTTCTTAAAACAGTCTTCGGAACGATGGATTCAGACGATGCAGTTTACTATGACAATGTCATTAACAAGGTAGTAGAAGATGACAAAGAATTGTACAGAATTATGAAAAGTCAAGTACAAGTGACTCAATCTGCCATAACAAATTTTAATAATACCATATCCAAACTCAATTCAAACGAGAAAGCTTTAAATCAGAACTTTTTAACTATGAAAAAATTCGTTAACGACCTGAATACTAACCTGTCCATAACTGATATTAGATCGATCATGAATACGCATTTTGGCGTTATTGACGGAATGATAGAGGACTTAACAACAGAAGTAAATACGATTGTAGAAGCTATACTATTTGCAAAACAAAATGTTCTGCATCCCAAAATAATTTCCCCTACTCAGATTTATACTGAATTGACCACTAATCTAAAATCACTGAAAACAGGAAAACAATTTCCTTTAACCCTTACGGTAGAAGATATTCACCTTTTAATCGATATATCCCCTCTTAATGTGTTCTATATAAATTCTAAATTAATCTTCATCCTCAATATACCTCTAGTAACACCACAGGAATTTGAATTATACCATGTTTATCCATTACCTGTTCCTCATAAATTCAAGGATTTAACTTTCGCCCTAGTACAACCTTCTAAAAGATATTTGGCTATTACCACCAACAGACAATCTTATGCCCAATTTAACTATCTAGAACAATGTAAAAAGCTTTCCCCAGAACATTTCATATGTGATGGAATAAATGAATATTCTTCTCACTCTAACCCTTCTTGCGAATCTCAATTTTTAACTAAAATCTTAGATTCTCTCCCAAAAGAATGTATTACCAAATTTATGTATGGAGAAGTTGAAATTTGGCAAAAACTAACAAATAATAGATGGATTTATATCTATTCCAATCCTACGAAATTAACCGTAGATTGCCCACCGAAACAAATAACAGATTTTAGCTTAACTAATACTGGAATACTGAGCTTAGATAAAGATTGCAAAGCATATGCAAATCTTATTCAATTAATGGCTACAGGTGACATCATCACCAATTATACTTCGCCAGATATTAACATTGACTTAGTACTGGACGAATGTTGTAATGATCTAAAATTAAATAAGACTCAACACCTTTTTACCCCAAACAATATAGGTAACATCCAACTGGATGATCTAAATCTAGCTTCTGTAAAGTTGCATTCAATAGAAGAACAAATTACTACTCAACAAGAGCAAAACTCTAAATTAAATTTCAAATCTGGAGTTCATATACCATACTTACTTTACACGATATGTGCCTTTGTATTGTTTTACCTTTTATGGAGGTTCTACAAGATTTTCCAACTCTTTAATTTATTACGATCCTCACATAATCCCGGAGATGGAAGAGGATGTTGTTGTGTCCAAATATTTAATCAATGCAACACTAGGAAAACTAACAACCGTATTGAACCAGCGAGCGGTAGAATTCCATAGAGTTAACCGTTCAGATTTAATATCAGATGACGAAGATACTCCAAAACCTTCACCATTAATAGTTAAAAGAACTCCTAGTATGGAATCAAAGGCCAAATATACCTATAACATGACTAATTAACTAAACCGAGACATTAAATTCATTGTGTATAAGGTTAATTTATGTAATAACTTCACTTAGATTTTAATCTCACCTCATTTACACTAGAATAAATTGACTAGATTATGACTAGAATAAGAAAATATAATATTGAAAATGAGATTCTTTAACTCACCCTTAGAGATTTTAGACTAAGATTGTGATCAATTAAAGGATTTAATATTATTGTTTTTCACTACCCCAACTTTAGGGTAAATATTAGTAAATAACTTACCTTATAATTATAAGCTATAATTGTATAACTTTGTATAATCAACTATTTTTCTTGTGTAATCTTTTAGACTAGTTCATCAACCATTTACTTTAATACTGTTTGATAATACTGTTACTGTTTACTGTTTAATTTACTCTACTTTAATTTTTTATGTAAGATTTATACTTTTGTAAAGAAGGAAAAGGAATTGACTAAACAAACCCTTTTAGCTATTGTTTAGTTCTCGCCTGGGAGGTGTTATATACCAGCCCTAACATTATGTCTCAACCCTAATACTTACGCACTTACACGTGTCGTGTTCTTATCACGCGCTCATTCAAGCTCTCAAAGACCCTTTGTTAGCAACATAGTATGCTATTATCACTCCTTTTATAAAGCCGCACCGACCAATTAATATTTGAATTTGATAAGAGTTAGAATACTGATTACTACAATGTAGAATAGAAGTCCCTTTGTACAAAACCAATAAGGAAATCTCGGGTCATGAACATGATACCCAAATCTTGCTTTGATGTCCCCTATCACGTAGCCTAAACTACGTCCTGAAAGACCCCATTGTTCTCCCCCGAAAACATCGTTATCTGTTGCTTATATAAACTGTACGCACAGGCCCTTTCGTCAGAGAGAAGCACCAACCACTCTGAGTAGCAGTCGCTCCCTATACTCGCGATCGTAACTTACCTTCGTACCTCAAGTCGCGTCCCCAGTAGACTTTTTCCTTCTAACGAAAACGTGTTATAGACTAGATAGTTTGTAGGGAAATAAAACTCCTTAAAATTCTACGAAGTCTTTATTATCTTGTCCTCGTCGAACCCTGACAGTCGAAGGATATAACAGGGTGCAGAGGTAAATGGAGAGCTCCTCAGTGGTCTTTAGAATGCCCAACAACGACAATGGCATATCAACAGGAAGGAACTTTTCGCTGTGATACAAGCTTTTCATTTAAGGAAAGACTTCCTCAGGAACAAGAGAGTCATTGTTCAGTCAGACAATCGAACGGTGATCGCTTACATAAAGAAACAGGGCGGCACGAGATCCCCACAATTAACGAAGATGGTCTCAGAGTTACTAGTTCTGGTTCAGGAATTACGGGCCGAAATTCTCTCTCAATACATTCCAGGGATCTACAACGATGTAGCCGACAGCCTTTCTCGACAGAGAAATCTAGCAGATTGGCAACTGTCAGCGACAACATGCAACCGCATATTTCAGAAATGGGGCATTCCCGAAGTGGACCTTTTCGCATCGCAGTTATCAAAAATGGTTCCAGTATACGTATCCTGGGACCTGAACGACAAGCAAGCCCTGTTTATAGATGCCTTCAGCAGGAGGTGGGCATTCAGGTTGGCATGGGTTTTTCCACCTCCGTCCCTAATTCCTCGAGTCTTGGCTCATTTGAATCAAGCAGAGGGCAAGTATATTTTAATAGTCCCACGCTGGAACAAGGTATTTTGTAGGTCGGATCTTCGGTCGCGAGCAACAGACTCCCCGTTTCCGATACGGAATCTTCACCTGCAGGACCTGTCATTACAAACGAATATGACAAAGTTACGAGACATTCATTTGGAGGCTTGGAGAGTACGGGGTGGTCAACCTTAACCAAAGATTGGTCGGTAGAAGATTGTAATCTTCTGTTAAAGGCATGGCGAAGCTCAACTCTTAAAACTTATTCAGCCCCATGGAAAGCTTGGCTAAAGAGATGTCGTCTTCTAGGGCTCAACCCTAACAAGCCAGATGCCTCTTCTGTAGCTCAATACTTATGCTCGTTACAAAGAGAAAAGAAGCTTTCATCTAGCACTATAAAGTTGCATAAGTCAGTGATTGCCACATTCGCTAATCCCTGCCACAGAGACGATATCTCAAATAGCCCTGTGATTAAACAAATTCTCAAGGCCATTGACCAAAACCTCCTTCAAATAAAAAACTGATTTGGGATGTCAGGGAGTTGTTAAACTGGATGGACAAATTTGCCATAGTAGAGGATAACATATTTCAAGTCTCAAGACATTTGGCTCTTCTACTACTACTAGCATCGCCGGAGAAGAATCCATGACCTCACATTATTAAAGGTCGGTCGTCACATTTTGGCCAGATTTTGGTTCTAAGACCGACAATCGCTCACATCGACAGTCGGCATGGAAACTTTCACGAGTACCAAATAAGAAACTTGATCCTGTATACTGGGTAAATCTCTACCTTAAGATTTCAAGTTCTGGAAGAAACGCTGGTGGTAATCAGATTAATTCACTGTTTGTTACTTCGAGGGGTCGAGTCTCTGCTGCATCTAAAGCTATTATTGCTGGTTGGCTAAAGACAGCTTTTGCAGAGTTAAATTTAATTTTTTCACCAGGCAGCATCAGATCAGCTGTTGCATCTGCTAGGAGATGTAATAATGTTCCCATTAATATAATTTTAAAGAATGGTAACTGGAAGAGTGATCGTAATGTTATTGAACATTATTTTAAAGAAATAATCAGTATTTCTTCCAAAGATGATTCTAATGACTTAAGTTTAGTAAATGATAGTTTTACTACTGACTGATAAGACTGTTTAAGCACTTAAAAAATAACCTATGTTCCTTTGTTTTGTGATATTAATAAATGACTAATAGATAAGATACAAGACTATCTTCTTCTACATCTTAAAGTACAAGCACTTAAATACTCACTATATTTCATTGAAGAACTAACCTATTAATTAACTACATATTATATTTTCACAGTACGCTATCCCCGCGTCGTCAGAACCCAAAGATTTCTCACTGGTCAAGCCGACGGCACAGACCATGAAATATAGCAATTTTACCTGAAAATAAAATTGTTATTATACATACTTCCCTGGCTTTAAGCCTAATATTGAGAGTAGCATACTTGACTTCCTTTCCGGTGCGACGAATTTAGCCCTAAACAGCTCACTTCCTGTTTAAAACTCCTAAAATACATGTCATATCTGTTTGGAACCTCAGCAACATTGCGCTCGTAAAGTTTCAGAAATGGCGGCAATTGTAGCCAGCGTTATTGCGCGCGCTCAATTTTCAGGTCATTGGTAACTCAATAAAGAGCTGATCGTGTCTAAGAATGTGTCACGTTCAAGCAATGCACAGTAATGTGCACAGCAGGCAGCGATTTACCAAGGCTTAAAGCCAGGTAAGTATGTATAATAACAATTTTATTTTCAGGTAAAATTGCTATATTATATATATTATACCTGACGTTACCTGGCTTTAAGCCTAATATTGAGTAGTGTTTGGTATCGACTGCTGAGTTAAAAACGCCAATGTGATATGACTAGAAGTTCATTTATGGAAACCTTATATAAATTATGATACTGAATTAGTGATTAGCAGTAGATATAATCATAGTACAATTGCTGTATTTTGAATTGAACTGATTATGTACTTCCACATATGATTGGTCTTTGCAAAAGACTGGCGAACAACTCTGTAATCTGACTTTAATGATAAAGTTACTCAATTAATCTAAATACCTTTTCGTATCACTTCTGAGAAGAATAGCTAGATGTGGCTGATTCTATTACAGGAGCTAGTGTGGCTATCTGACTCAACTGGAGATGCTTCTACAGTGGGCAAGCATAGTGAAAAAGACAAGTTTACGCGTAATAAGCATATTTGTAAATGCCTACAGTGCTAAAGAAGTTTATTATCCATCGTATTCAATTATCATTGATCAGATACCTAATACAAGTATCTGAACGCGTTTTCATTATTACCCGCAGCTGTGTAGACAACATTAACTGAAACCATGTTACCTAGGACTGGACCATAAAAGTCAAATATACATACTGTAACGGCATAAAGGCTAAGGTCGAACCACCGCTATCAGAAGCTATGATCGTCTATTCTATCTACCCCAAAAAGAGATGTCCCGATTCAGCTGTAAAAATTGTAAGTTAAGAATGATAAGTCTGAATTTCTTGTTCGTTGAGAAGTTCGTTAGGCGTACAATAGTCGAACGGAAGATTGGTTCAGGAAGTTAGAGTTTCAAGTAAGACAGAGAAAGCATGTATGCCCGCAAGCCGGTATTTCGCATCAGTTAGCGGTGTATTGCGCCAGATCGATCTTTGTTGTATTTTGTGTGATGGTACCATTTATTTTTTTGTATATATGGGCGCTTGGAACTTCTTTTAGCGGTCGACCACAATTTATAATATTTGTTTGGGATATCGTATAGATATCCGTCGTAGTGTTACGACGTGAGTACTCAATGATATTTCATGTGCTCGCTAGTAGCGGCTTGTGGTGGTTCCAATTATATAATTAGTTCACGGCAATAACGATCCGAATAGACCGGGTTTACACAATCGCGATTTGATTTTCCGAAATGGGTTTGAACTAGCGGTTTCCTCAAAAGGTCCGTAACGTTTTGAAACCTTCAACTCTGCGCAATTTGAGCTGGATATTATCGAAACGTTTTCATTAGCGCTTTTGGAGATCTAACCCACTCCACAGCGAGGTACATACTTCGGGAAATACCGATTTATGCATCTAACTAACCTTCCTGTTTAGCTCATAAACACGTAGGTTTTGTATGTTGGCAATGTTACGTGGTTTCCGGTTGTTGTCTATGTGCGATTCGCGTAGTAACATGTACTCGTGTTCTATAATACATAAAATAATAAAATACAGTCCTTTTCACACCACTTGTGGGGTTTAATTTAATACCAGCGACCCACAAGTTTGGTCCTTTTGCCGATTTTTTTCGTCGGGAGGCTCAGTGAATCTCGTCGGAGGAATATTCGTGTGTGCACAATCTATCGTCGGAATCTGCCATTGAGATTGCGTTGGCATCTACGTGTATTCTACAATTGAAGCGGCTATTGCGTTTCATCGGCCTGCTATTGGGCTACAAGAAGTCTGCTATTGGGCTACTATCTACAAGAAATTCACCAGACTATTATTTCAAAAAGAAAAATTTCGTCGTGCCTTTGTACCGTACCTACTTACGTCCTACTACTTCAACTACGTGCTCGACGGTGGAACCTATGTATTTCGTCGTTTTCAAGATTTGGTGGTTATTTTATGAAGAAATAGCATCCCACTTTCATCGCAGTTCATCAAGATAAAACATACGTAGTGATTATCTTCGCTCTGGATAAAAGGTCATTGCACCAATGTGAATGACCTTTGGGTAGACATTTTGTTTTGTGGATATAACCTACGTGCTAAGAAGAGACAAAATCAGCCGTGACGTCAAGTTGGTGAGTCGACACTATTGGTCGTACGTCGAGTGGCTGTCAGCTAGCTGTGCGCTAATTCGTCGGTTTTTGTCGCGCGACGGCAGGAAGCTCGCTGCTATTGGGCGAGAGAAGGTTTGCTACCGCGTGCGCCGACGCCATATTTGACGGTTCCCGCAGCTTCGCTTCGCATCACTCGCGTCGCGGTACCTTTTTGTTCCTCGCGATAGTTAAAATATTGTTGCGATTTTAGTAAATATTGTATAAGATTTTAGTGGAAAACATTTGTAAAGTTTCCGCAATATGGAAAAGCAATCCATTAGGATTGCGGCCAGGGGGGCAGCGAAAAGTTCAATAACGAAAATTTACCATTTCTGTGAAAAGGAAGACCTGGAAAACACGTCTATAGAGTTACTTCAGGCAAAATTAAGTCATTTAATAAATGCTTTTACCGAGTTTAAAGAGTTAAATATCCAAATTTCTGCCTTAGGTGATGAGACGGAAGCGTCTAGACGTGATTCGATTTCCACTTTCCAGGAATATGAGGAAAAATATTTGGTTGCTATGGCCTTGCTACAAGGTTCTATTAATCGTAAGCAAGAGCCTGGGTCGCGGTCTCCTCCCCCTGACCGCTCCTCCTCGGTTTGCGCGAAACTGCCAAAGATTGAGATCAAAAAATTTGACGGCAAGGATGGTGAGTACTATCCTTTCATAAATTTGTTTCAAAGTTTGATTCATAATGACAAATCTTTGTCTAACTTACAAAGGTTATACTATTTGAGAATGTATCTTGGAGGCGAGCCTCACGATTTAATTAAAAACCTCACTTTGGAGGATGTAAATTATGATCAAGCCTTAAAAATATTAAGTGATAGGTATGACAATGTAAACAAGGTTATTACACAACATGTAAACTGTATTTTGGATATAAATCCTATTACTAAATGTACTTCTGAGTCATTAAGGTCGTTCTTGGCTCAGGTAAAGCAGAGCTTGAGTGCACTAGTGAGTCTCAAGCAGCCAGTCCATCACTGGGACGCTTTATTGGTTCCTATGTTAACCAGAAAGGTCGATCAATACACTGTTAGGGCTTATTACTTGGAACAGGAGAATTTTAAAGATGAACCTCATAGTTTGCGTGGTTTCCTGACATTTTTAGAGAAAAAGGCAGTGGCCTTGGAAGCTACAGAGCCACCGGAGAAGCGGACTTCTGGTGTAAGCGGCAGCGGTGCTGCTCGAAGCTATCAGCGAGCAGTCCTTCTCACCAGCCAGGAAACATGTGAGTTTTGTCATTCTTCTCCGCATAAGATTCATAAGTGTCCAAAATTCAAAACTGCTTCTATAAAGCAAAGATTACAGTTTATTGAGGATTCAAAGCGGTGTAAGCTGTGCTTGAATAAGCACACTAATAAATGCTTTTTTAAGTTTAAATGTTTGAAGTGCAAAGGGGGCCATAATAGTTTACTTCACGATGAAGTGGCTGACTCCGCACCCAATAAAGAGGAATCCCCTCAGGTATCGTTGTGCAATAGCAACATAAATAATAAACATGTTTTATTACCTACAGTGTCGGTGAAATTATATACTAAGGATGGTGGCACATTACCAGTGCGAGCAGTGTTGGATTCTGGCAGCGAGGTGTCTATGATCACCAAAGAAATTGCAGATAGGATTGACTGCACGCTGCTTGCTAAATCGCACATGGTAGTGGGGGTTTGTGAAGGCTCCAATAAAATAAACGCTGTTGCAGAGTTTGATATACATGCATCAAGTACATCATTTAGCTTGCCTATTTCATGCTCAGTGGTGGAAAAAATTACATGCACGTTACCGCACCAGCTCATTGATGTTTCCCATCTGAACATCCCTTCGCATGTCCAGCTTGCTGACCCCGATTTTCATGCACCAGCCACTATTCATATTTTATTAGCTGCTGATGTGTTTTTCCAGGTGTTGCTCCGTGAGCGTATCCCACTCGCCCTCAACGGTCCCTACCTCATCAATACGAAGCTAGGCTACGTGGTAGGTGGCGCGGTCACTGAGGAGCGGCATCAGGTTCCAGCTACTAACAAGTATTTTTGTAATTTCACTCGTACTGAATCACAAGTAAGTGATGACATTTTCATCCCGCCCTGTACATGCAAAAATAATCTTGATGTACATTTACAAAATTTGTGGGAATGCGAAAAGGTCGATAAAATATTTTTAGAGTCCAGTTCTGAAAAAGATCAGGCTGAGATTATTTTTTCTGAAAATGTGAAGCTTGAGGGCAATAAGTTTCAAGTTTCTTTGCCTATCAAATTGCCTTTAAAGGAAGTCAACTTAGGAAATTCATTAGATAGCGCACTACAAAGATTTCAAAACTTAGAGAAACGATTTTCTAAAAATAAGATTTTGTTTGAAAAATATAAACAATTTATAGATGAATATCTACAGCTTGGCCATGCAAAGTTGGTAGATATCTCGCAGTATGATTTAGAAAATGATGCTGTCTATTTTCTGCCGCATCACCCTGTGTTCAATGAAGGCTCAAAAACTACTAAACTAAGGGTTGTTTTTGATGGCGGCATGCTTACAAAAAATAAAATCTCACTGAATGATTTACTCATGAATGGGCCAACAGTGCAGAATGAATTGTTTGATATATTAATTTTGTTCAGGTTAGATAAATATATTTTAATCTGTGACATTAAACAAATGTTTAGAAACATTATTATGGATCCTATTCATAGACCACTTCAAAACATTTTGTGGCGAGAATCCCCAGACAAACCTATTCAATGTCTGCAACTTCAAACAGTTACATATGGTATGAAGTGTTCTTCCTATTTAGCAACACGCTGTTTAATAGAACTTGCCAAACGATTTGGTGATAAATATCCCAAGGCAGCCTCTGCATTAAAATATAATTGTTACGTTGATGACGTAAGTACGGGTTCAAACCAAATAAATGACTTGATTCAGTTAAAAAATGAGTTAATTCAGTTAATGGAGTTGGGGGGTTTTCAGTTGCACAAGTGGTGCTCTAATTCACCTGAGGTTTTAAAAGATATTCCTATAGAAAAACAGCAGTTTCATAATATTGAGTTCAGTCACCATGATGATTCATTTGCCAAAACTTTGGGACTGCATTATAATGTTCAATCAGATACAATTAATATCAGCTGCCCAGAGAAAACATTGAATGAGATTTACACAAAAAGAGAGGTTCTTAGTTTTGTCAGTAAGTTCTTTGACCCCTTAGGTTTGGTCGGTCCAATTTTGGTTACTGCAAAATTATTTCTTCAAGACCTTTGGAAGGCTAGCATTGGTTGGGATTCTCCCCTTCCAGGTGATTTGAACGAGAAATGGAGAAGTTTCGCTTCAGGATTGATAAACATGCCTACTATTTCAATTCATAGAAATATTGATATTTCAGAGTATAATAAAATTGAGCTGATAGGGTTTGCTGATGCTTCGAGCAGAGCCTACGGTTGCTGCTTATACCTCCGCGTTGTAAAGTCTGACGGTTCCGCGTTGGTTGACTTAGTGTGTTCCAAGTCTAGGCTCAATCCAGTTAGCTCTCAACTAACCACTCCCAGGCTAGAGCTTAATAGTGCACTCTTGCTTGCCAAGCTGGCTAATAGGTTATATCACACATTGTCGATTAAAATTGACCCTAAAAACATTGATGTACATCTGTACCTCGATTCGCAGATTGTATTATCATGGTTAAAGATAGATCCATTGCGCTTAAATGCTTATGTGGCTAATAGGGTGAAGGTTATTGTTGAACATACTCAATCTTTTAATTGGCATTATGTAAATACATCCTTTAATCCTGCCGATTGCCTCTCAAGAGGAGTCGAGCCATGCTCTTTAAGTGAGAACTCTCTATGGTGGAACGGTCCACAGTTTATGTTACAATGTGACTATGATCATTGTAGTTTTGATACAAAAATGTGTATAGATAAGTATGTAGATATTCCTGAAATTAAAAAAGTTTCAATGCCTTGTACACAATTGGAGCAGGATCTATATAAATTCAGCTCTCTTGCTAAAACTCAAAGAGTTATAGCTTTTATTTTAAGATTTTATAACAATTGTAAAAAGTCACAAGGTCAAAGGAAGCATGAAAGTTATGTACCTAGCCTTACTTGTAAGGAATTAGGTAATGCAATGAAAGTTATCATAAAATGTGACCAAAATCGCTGTTATGGTGAAGAAATTAAATGCATTTCCAATAATAAGCCAATAAAAGGGAGTCTATTACCTCTTAATCCTTTCATTGATGGGGATGGTCTGCTGCGTGTAGGCGGAAGGCTGCAGAAGGCAAATATACCTTACGCACAAAAATACCCAGCTATACTGGCTCAGCGCTCGCATATTACTCAATTGGTAATACGGGATGCGCATATACGTTTATTACACGCTGGTCCTAAACTTATTTTGAGTTATTTAAATCAAAAATATTGGCTTATTAATGGAACCAGAGAGATAAAGCATGTAACACACAAGTGTATTGTATGTTTCAGATTAAAGGCTAATCAAGCCTCACAATTAATGGGTTCTTTGCCTGAACGGAGAGTCACAGCAGCGCGTCCTTTCGAGGTGGTAGGCATAGATTATGGCGGTCCATTTCAAATAAAGCAGTCACGGGTTAGACGGGTTTTAATTTCAAAAGGGTATGTTCTTTTATTCGTTTGTTTTGCCACTAAGGCTATCCACGTCGAACTTGCCTCGGACTTGACTACAGATACCTTCTTGGCCTGCTTAAAAAGATTTATAGCTAGACGTAACATTCCGTCCACAATAAGCTGTGATAACGCTGCGACCTTCCGTGGGGCAAATAACCAATTAAAGAGACTCTATGAGTTAAGTCAATGTAAGAATCATAATTCTATGGTACAAGATTTCGCTTCTTCGTTAGGAATTAATTTTCAATTTGTTCCTAGTTACTCTCCCCATTGGGCTGGTATATGGGAAGCCGGTATCAAAAGCGTTAAGCACCATTTAAAGCGCGCTATAGGCGAAAAATGTTTAACCTTTGAGGAATTGTATACTGTCCTGGTACAGGTTGAAGGTATCGTTAATTCACGGCCTTTAACTCCTAAAATTTTGTTAGATATTAACGATATGAACTATCTCACGCCGGGCCATTTTCTCACGGGTGCACCCTTGTGTTCGTTTCCAGAGCCTGACGTCATCAATGTTCCTACCAACAGATTGAAATTTTGGGACCAATGTACTCAAATTCAGCAATCCTTTTGGCGACAGTGGCACAGGCAATATCTTGTGAATCTGCAAAGTCGGCCTAAGTGGCGGACCGCTACTCCCAATCTGCAGGTCGGCACAATGGTGATAGTTAAGGATAACAATGTCAGTCCTCTCAGCTGGCCTATAGCCAGAATAGTCGCGGTGCATCCAGGGGACGATGGCAAGGTGCGGGCTATAGATATTAAAACGACAAATGGTTTTGTTATGAAAACTAGCATAGCTAAGGTATGTGTCCTTCCGATTGATAACTAAGGATGCGCACGTATAAGTTAGTAGTGATATGAAGTGTATAGCTACTAGTGTCTTTCTAATATGTTAGATATTTAAGTTTCAGCGAATATGTTTGCATGTTTTGGCTGAGGCCCCAATTATGTTTAGCTCATAAACACGTAGGTTTTGTATGTTGGCAATGTTACGTGGTTTCCGGTTGTTGTCTATGTGCGATTCGCGTAGTAACATGTACTCGTGTTCTATAATACATAAAATAATAAAATACAGTCCTTTTCACACCACTTGTGGGGTTTAATTTAATACCAGCGACCCACACTTCCCTAACCTAAACCCTAAACCTAAACCTAAGCACTTCCTCGACTGAGCCCAGCAATAAATACTAGACGCAGCCTACACGTTAGATCTCCAGCGAAATTTACATTTAATTTAAAGATGCAACTTGAATCCAAACCGATCCAAGGCAAAGCAAAACAATCTACCCGGTCCTAAACAATGAACTTTAGACTGTAATTTGATCTCTTCGCGCGTCCCCGACAACACTCCAATGTCAAAAATATCAACAGGATAGGTTATCTGTGTTGACAACGTTTAAACTTTGTTCTGAATTTGATATTTCCATCCGCGGAACCTCATCGATCAAACAGTCTCCCTATGCCCTGCCAACCTAGGTTTAGCCGCAACTAAACTCCTGTCTAGCCTAGTCTAAAATCCTAGTGTTATACCACGTCCATTATCGACACCACTCGAAAATGGTTGAGTTTGATTTGAATGTGTTTGTATGTTTAATGACTGTGTGTGTGGGAATTTCAAAACTCGCTACTCGAAAGGAATGAGGAGAGGATTAGCCCGCGAATATCCTAAGAGCCAATCCAGGAACCCTATGGTGAAGGAAAAAGGAAATTAGGGTCGCTCCAAGCCCAGACTCAGACTCAGATCAATTACCTACAAGTTCTTATCTAACGACCCAAGGATAGTTTTGGAATTTGGGGTAGGTTGATTTAAAGGATAGGAACCGAGGTATATCTCGGCGCTTCAGACACTCACGAAAATCCACTGTAACACGCAATCACAACTCTTCCAGTTCCAGACGCGTAAAACGGCGACCGAACTGTATAGAATTCCCGAAAGACGTGTGTCACAGTAGTTTGACGCGGAGACTGAATGCCTCCCCCTCCCACGCTCTCGTATTTATGGACCCCACATGTCTAAAAAAATGGCGTCCTTTGCGGAACACACGCTGCCCAAGCGAAAGCTTCTTATCCCTAACTACACAGGGTCTAATTTCAATCAAACATGCCATGCAGGTCCTCCGTTCTACAAACTTTGTGTATGCATATTTACTATGATCAACCGTCGGTTATCACTCAAGTCATTTGGTATTGCCGATACACAAAATCTGTTGATCGCTGACCATAAAAGCTGTTGCGATTAATTAAGCCTTCCCGACCGCTAGCGTCTCAGAAAAAGATCACTAGAATGATATTCAAACCCGTGATGTCAAACTCGCCACAATGTGGTTTAACTCATTAAAGGTAAGACCAACACCACAATAAGAGTAATTTATGATTACCCTATCTATATAATACAATACCCTTTGAGTATTGTATTATATAGATAGCCGGTCCTCCAGCCACATACCTAATGTTTAGAACTCCCTTTTAATTCCTTTAAAGCAGCAGCGCTAAAATGGAAATTATTGATTTCAAAGTAAAGAAAGTTACATAAAGTAATTAGTATAAATGGAATATAGTGCTGATTTTATATTTCTTCGTCACTGGCTTAAAAAGGGTTAAGATATCACGTAAATGAGTAAAACGTTACAATAAAACTGTAGGAAAATGGTTTGCCTCCACTCTATCCGCCTCGTTCTACCAACATCAGGCGATGTTTCTGTATTAAAATGTCGCTTTGAACCTTGCACAGATGGAAACGTTGCAGAGACTGAGTTAGATCTCAAGTTTCGCCGGGATAATAGAAATGCACGACAACCAGCCATCAGATATCTACATCTTTGCGCAAGATGTTTAATTGAACAGTCTCGCATAGACTGATTCATTTCATACTCACACGAGCGTTTAGTAGCGATGTCCCCTTACGCGCAGGCACTACCGGCATAACCGCGAACGGCTGACATAACTGCATGTCAATGTCGCTTTAAACCTTGCAGGTGGACAAGTTGCAGAAACTGTATCAGCGGTATCTTACCATCGAAGATTGACCAACAAGTCACTTCACGCGGGATTTTCAATTTCTCTGTAGCCAAGCCGCGCTGATTGGTGTACTCATGGCGCTCAGACTGGGCTGCGGTACCAACACGTGGCTGCCGCTCGTAGTCGCCGCGTCGTCGTTCGCCTCCAGCCTCCCCTCCGCGCACGCACTAGCCTTGCGCAGGCTGGCGGCCCGGAGCCGGCTTCGGGCGGCGGGGGCGCGTCACCACTGCGCGCGGGCGCGGGCTAAGTGTAGCAGGAGGTCGAACTCACGAAAATGCACGCAGTCGCCGTGTCGTCGTTCGTCTCCTGCTTCCCCTCCGCGCGCGCGCCAGCCTTGCGCAGGCTGGCGGCCCGGAGCGCTGGCCGGGCTCCGGGCGGGGGGGGCGCGACACCGCTGCGCGCGGGCGCGGGCTTACCTTCTCTGTTTGCCTTGCTCTGGATGGCAAACTCACGAAAAATCTCCAGGTTTCTCCTTCCTCGGACATAAAATCTGTAAAACTGGGATTAGTTATGGACTATCCACCGAGGGCAAAATCTTGCACGAGGTTACCATTACGCGATGGTCGTGAATGCATTGAGTATAGATTGAGTAGAGATCCACTCGTACAACGTCAATAGTTCGCGATTGATAAGAATCGATTTTATTATTTTCCCCCTCGCAAGACCTCTCGTTGATTGTATTACATACCTTATCCCTGTAGCCGGAATCTGCTTGGTGCTAAACAAGCCAAGACATGACCGTCGAAAATATCCCTTTTTGCGCCTCCTTCTGCTTGATCAAACCATGTGGTATAACCATGGGCGGTCACTACGTTCCCGCCAAGTATGATTGCCATCGAAGGACTTGGCGCACTCGAGTTCATTGAACCCCAGCACAGAAAAATAAAAGTTTGTAACTCATGCGAACGGCAAATACCTAACCTGATTGGATTGGATTTACTTATGATTTTCTCAGCGTGAGATTCGGATGAATGCAATTTTTGTACTTTCGAGGGTAGTTACAAATAGCTACTTATAAATATCACTCCTATATCAAAGGGAGTGATATTCCTATCAAATTCAATGTCAGAATTAAACATATCTTATTGCGAGATTGTGTGAGTTACTAAACATTGCATCACTCGATCGGTTTAGCATACGATCATGCATTGCCGAGATGTTACTAGCTGAAAGTTGGAACGATTTTTCAAGATTACTTGTCCTTGAATTCTTTCTTACTCCCCCGATGTCTTCTCCTCCGGCTGCTCCTCCTCTCCGGAGACGTGGAAGTGGAACTGCTGTAGCGATCACTCCTCGATGATTCACTACGCGGGGCTATTTACCGCGGTTTTTATTAAACGGATTATTTTTTGCTGTTACACTGAACAATTAACACTATAACCGTAACAAAATTCCAAGGATATTTCGAAAAGTAACTTGGAATATTTTCAAATTTGTGAAACGCGTGCGCACGGAAAGAAACCCAAAACTCCAATGACCTGAAAATTGAGCGCGCGCAATAACGCTAGCTACAATTGCCGCCATTTCTGAAACTTTACGCGCGCAATGTTGCTGAGGTTCCAAACGGATACATATTTTAGATGTTTTAAACAGGAAGTGAGCTGTTTAGGGCTAAATTCGTCGCACCGGATCGTGTCAGATACGTGTCAGTGCTCCCCCCGCCGATCTAGACGGCGCGGGGAGCACTGACACGTATGTACTTGTAGTAAATCGAAGGATGTAATCTCACTGGTCAAGCCGACGGCACAGATATGAAATATATCGTTTTCATCCCTTCGGGGGAAAAACGTTTGTTATACCCCTCATTATGCAACAGTTTCATAAACTACTATTAATTGCAGGTATTGGTGATTATTATCTGTCATTATACAATTAATAATTGCTTATTCGAATTATAATAAATAATATTAAGTTTTTATCATATTTAATTTTATTTCTGTAAATAAGTTACTAAATTATTATCGGTTTTAATGAGCAAAGAGTTTCATTACCTGAGTACATAGTTCAATCCTTACATACTACATACACAACTCTTTTACGATGTTTCAATGTAGTCTTACTTAAAATATAATTTAATACATTATTATGAAAAAGGTATATTCGTACAAAAGACTGTCGTTTTACGTTTACGTTTTTCCTTGTACAATGGTATGCAACCCTTCATGTGTGGGTCCGACGTCCTACTCTTGACCGGTTTTGTTTACGATAAATGTATATCCAAAAACTGAGTGCACAAAAATAACCGTATAATGAACAAACCTGCTCACAAAAATGCACAGGAAGAAATGAGACCTGTAGAAGAGAACAGCAGGACACACATACGAAAGCATTTTTGCCCAAGCTGAAACAGAGAAGCGTGAGCGAACGCTCTGTCACGCTTCGCAATCGGTTCGTCAAACATACAGAATTCCTATACATTAAAATTTCAATTCGAACTAAGGGTTTGTAGTAGAGCAGTAGTATGATTTTGTGTTCATCACTATCTGCTAGTTTTGTGAATTAGTTGAAATAGTCACAATAGAGTTAAGAGTCCCAGAGACCAGATTTTTTAAAGACCAGAATGACGCTGGCGTCCCAACCAGATTTAACGATGTGCCCATCAAAAGTCTGTGGACTGCGGGGACCCTTACCCACTCAGCTGTGGGGGCATCAAAAGATGATTGATAATTTTCCATAGTTTTTGAACTTTATCACCAAGCAATAAGGTTCAAAATCGCGGGTCATTTTTGGACCTCCCACAGAAGAGTTGTTAAAGTAGTAGCATCCCGGGCAACCCACTAGCCCCGCAACAGGCACAGCTCGGCGCAGCCCGCCAGCTTCACTGCTTGGTGCGCTTGCCCGGCGGCTTCTGCAGCTGGAAGGCGGAGAGGCCCCCGCAGCTCGGCGCTGGGAAGGACGAGCTGAGAGACGGCTGCGGCTGCCATGCTGATCCTGTAAAGACATCATTCACGATGTATTATTTGCATACCTATTTAGGGAGAGAGGGAGACCGCTGAGGATGGGATACTGATATACCCCACAGGACTTAGGTATTTTTTAAGTTAAGTAATCTAAACTTTTTCACAATTTCCTGGGGATAGGGATGTTATTCGCGTAAAATGGAACTGATGAATAATAATAATAATAATAATAATAATTTATTTATTCATAAAATCTTACAGTTCAAAGGTGTATATAACAAGAACATAAATTACAGATAGGCTACATTATTTTCATACAGCAGACCAACAACCAAGCTAAGCATTAAAAATGCCTGTGTTATGATTACTAGCTGCTCACATTAACACCGTTAGAGTCTAAACAAAAGTTACAAATTATGTCATGTATGAGAGCATAATATTATGAAATGTGTCCCTCCCTGGGTCGCCGGTGAAAATGCGTGTGAGTGTTGTTTTTGTTTTGTGTGTATTCAGCTATTTAAAATGTATGTGCGGATTTTACTTTATTATAGATAAAATATTTTCAGTTTGCTCGTAATTTAGTGTTAAAAGCCAATTAGTTATAATTTGCTTACATTTAAATTTACATAGACCAAATATACTATGATCTTTATTGATAATGTTATAGAGCCTGGGACCCTGAAAGACGAGAAATCTGTTCAAAAAGAAAGTTCTGCTTCTTACAGCAGAACAGACAGCATAATTTCGTCGATTTATACCGATTTCAGTTGAGTAAGGAGTGTAAGAATGTTGTTTTAGTGTTGTATGTAATATGTACAGTTGTCTGACGGTTAGAGTGTCTGAAATTTCATGTAGAGCTCTGGTTGGGAACCTATAAGGTTTGAAGAGACAGATTTTTAGTATAAGTCTTTGAGCTTGTTCCACTGCTAAGATGTGAGTCTTTGGGGATCCACCCCAGCATGTAATTCCGTACGTCAACAGTGATTGGACTAGAGCCTTGTATACTTGGTTAATTAGTTTATCGCTTGCGACGTGTCGTAGTTGCTTGAAGACATAGGCTAGTTTTCTTATACGCTTGGCTAGATTCTGTGCTTGCTCGTTAAATGTCAGGTTGCAGTCTATAGTTATACCAAGGTATTTAGTTGAGTTAGTACTAAGAATACTGTGACAAGTGCAGGTGCTGTTTGGAGGGTAGGAGCATTTGTGGGAGATTATAGTTGAGTTTTGGCGAATCTCAGAGCATGAAGCCTGGTTGACAATAGAAAACATCATGTATGTTGTTTTATCGGAATTGAGTGTTAGATAGTTAGCTGCAAGCCAGTGCGTAACAAGATTGAACCCATTTTGGGCTAGGGAGAAGGCATCAGCCCAGGTGTCAGCACTGAAAGTGAGAGTGGTGTCGTCTGCGTAGGAGACAATTTTACATTGTGCAAGGCTTAGGTCGCATAGTTCGTTAATATAGCATAAAAATAGTGTGGGGCCTAAGATACTACCTTGTGGGACCCCGTGATAGACTGGTAGTTCATCACTGACATGTTCATCTATTTTGACTCGTTGAGTTCTATTTGACAGGTAACTTTCAAATAGGCTCAGCTGAGTTCCCCGTATGCCTAGGAATTCAAGCTTTTTCAGGAGTAGAGGGATAGATACAGTGTCGAACGCTTTCGCCAAGTCAAGAAATATAGTGATGCATTTTTTTTTGTCGTCAAGGTCTTTAGCAATAGCATTCGTAAAGGTTAAAAGTGCGTCTTCAGCAGATTTACCGGCTCGAAAGCCGTACTGTTTATTTGATAATAAGTTATTTTGCTCGAGGAACTTTACCAATCTATTATTTATTATTCTTTCTAATAACTTCGATAAGCTAGGTAGGATTGAGATAGGCCTGTAGTTGTTGACCACACTTTTATCCCCAGCCTTGTGTATTGGGCATATAAGTGATTTCTTTAGATCGGAAGGGATGAATGTTTTTTTTTATATTTTTTCATATTGTATTGTACGGCTCTGGAAATTAAGTCTTTTTAGGCTAATTGATGAACAAACGAAATTAACTGAATGATTTAGCCGTTCTTTAGTAAGAAACTCACTAAACACTTTTTTGTGGTAACGAAATTTAGGAGCTTGCTTATCATTTGTTTATCGATAGATGATGATTTAGCTAAACAACTGTGTTTTATTATTTTTTGTAGTAAGACGGATATGGTCTATTGATTGTTTTAATATAATAAATACCTATCGATCTCACGTTAAGGGCGCTAGTGTCAAATGCGCGATTGCAATTATAAAAGCCTGAAACTGTTTTTTTCGTACATTTTACTCTTTTTTTGAAAAATCTATAATACGGGTTTATCCCCGGATCCCAGGATTTCTGTTCGTCAATCCTGAAATCCCGGGATTGGTAAAAAGACCCGGGATCGAATTCCCTACTAGGGATCAATCGGAAGATTTATTGATAGCTACAATATAGGACCCGAGTTTGGACTTGATAAATTTTCCCATTCTCTCCCATAGTCCATACATCGCAGTTGAAAGATTTAAGGACTTAAGATTTATTCTTCCGCATTTGTATTATATAAATGGTATTTTTTAGTATGGCTCCCACGAGACGGGCTGGGCCTAGTGTGGGGACCAAAGTGTTATTGTTAATTAGGTCAAGCTTGCTTCAGGTTATAAACATTATTCTTATATAAGATAAAAATATATGAAACTGAAGTTACACATATAAACCATGACATGCAAATTAAGTTTATTGTTTCACATAATACAGAAAACAGTCACACTTTTTCCTTAAAGGGCTGGCAAAGTGCCAAAGGCACAGTTAGCCATTCAGTACGCAATTTTCCGTGACAAGGGGCTAGCCCATCGGCGCAGCTATGGCGGTATGAAGGCGATCTCCTCATGATGTTTTCCATCACCGTTGGAAAGCACAACAACAGAACATAGCGTAACATCTTCTTCCATAAGGGGCAGGCAGAAGCACGGTTGTGCCCACATTTAGCCAATAATGCAATACTCCATTTTGCGTGACGGGGATTCACATCCATAAACATAAGAAAAACGACTTTTCTAATTGTACACTATGTTCACTCTCTGTTCTGATTGTAACCAGAGCATCAAGCGTTGAGCGGTACAAAAAGTACCGCTCAACGCTTGATAGTCAATCGTCGTCGAGCCGTCTGTTTCTCGCTCGAAAATAACAGCGTCCATTAGCATTCGGCCATCAGCCTTATATCCAGCATTGGGAGGAAATGTGCTGGCCTGCCGATGTTGACTTACCAGAAGTGTTCCCGGGGTTGTAAGTGGACACAGTCGAGCCAACGTAGGAGAACGGCGTCGGCCCAGCCAGCTGCTGGATGTTGCCTGCAAATGTAAAAATAATCTTATAATTAATAAATAACCAATGAAGCCCATTGATGAGCCCGCCGAGGGGCACAGGTCTTTACCCGGATACGAGTAAGATTAAACCACATTTTACTACACTGGTTAAGTGCGGTTTGGTTGAGGGGTGTCGGGCTAGAGTGACAGAAATTTTTAAGCTGCCCTTTTAAGGCCTCTGACACAGCTTGACCACTACTACTACCAAGTAGCGATATAAGCCGGGACCTCGGGACCTTAACAACCATCTTCGGAAGCTTAACATGTCATTTGAAACACGGGACGTCCTATAATTTATAGTCGTCCTATAATGTAGATTACTTAAATGACGGGACTGTATGGGGTTAATGTGGCTCAACACAGACCTTGCTGTTAATAGTTTTGTAATTAATTATTCGTACTTATTAATGGGCATTGTCTTAAATATTTCACTTACATTTTTTATTACTGTTTTGGTATCTTTGCATAATTTTAAGACACTCATTTCAGTATTTCTGAATTATATGGTTTATATTATTATTATTATTATTATTTTATTTTGCTCCTATGACGTCATCCCTGGCCTTAAAATGCTGTAGCGTTAGTCATAATATCAGGTATTAAAAAAGTTTCATATCATTGTCAAATGTCACCTACTAAGATAACCTCTAAACGTGGAGAACAAAATCGCTGTTCGTTATTTCGTATCGTAGTATCTTTTTCTTTTGAGTTGTACGAGATTTTCAATTCAATTAAATTACCATGAGTGATTTGAAGTTCGAGAAAGCTGATTCACGCAACTTACCCAAAGTTGAAAATATAATGATACTGGAGTTAACTGGAGTATATTATGAACAGTAGCAATCATAATGTAGCCAAAATAAGAGGAGCTAAGATCCTAATGTGAGTATTTGGATTAGTATGCTAAGTACCTAGTAATACGCATTTACATTGCATATATACCCACCCAGACAGGCAAGGTACCTGTTTTGTGTTTCTTGAATTGATTATTTTGTATTGTTCCAGGTCATCTCGCGACTGCTATCTGTCTACGGCTGTTGGCTATGTTCAAGTTGGTCAGTCTGGTCATGATTGGTTGATCTAGAACCTGAACACAGAGTCTCCAGTAAACTCTATAATATCAGTTGCAAAATAAACGAAATTGATGATGTTATTATAGATTCCCGTTGTGAGGACTGCGCTGCTGCTGCAGGTGGATGTAAGCGTTTACTGCTTCTTCTATTCTGGCTTGAAAAAGAGACCTCGGAACCATCACCAAAATCAATAACATGCTATTGGAACAAGCCAACTTTATCCAGCGTTCGTAATGAGCATGTATCTTGTAAGGACATCTTTGTTAAAACAAAAAAACCGAAACTAGATCCTAAGAACAGTTCAATTTTAGTTTACTTACAAGAAGAGTGTACAGAGAGGAATATTAACAAATATTTGATTTTAGATTTTAATGAACATTTAACGAAGGACTGTATAAATATATTTGATATGATTTGTTCAAGAAATGGTTCCGCATGATTACGTTAATTTTAAGGAATATTCCGATTCTTTAATAAGCAAAGAGTTAATCGGTGACACTGAGAAGAAAACAGTAGACCAAGCAAATAGTAAATATTGGCACAGTATATGGCAAGGCAGGCTGACCGCCTCTATATTGCATGAGGCCGCTCACTGTGATACAGCTGGGACACTGGTAGAACTAATATTAGGAGGATACAAGGTTCCTGAAACCAAGGTCATTCTGCGTGGAAAACAACTTGAATCAGGTGTTAGCAATGAAGTCTCAAAGAAATTAAACATAAATATAAAAAAGTCTGGTTTTGTACTAGTTGATGGTATACTGGGAGCATCTCCAGATGGTGTGGAAGATGAATTTGTACTCGAGGTAAAATGTCCAGCTTCTGAAAGTCCGTCAGTACTTTCATAAAAAATGGTGTACTTCAGAAGAAATTTAAAACTCAAATACAATGCCAAATGTTAGCATGTGGGAAAAGAAGAGGGCTGTTCTGTGTAGCAAGCCCAAATTTTGAGACAAATAAAGAAGTGAATTTATTGTGGTAAGTTTTCGATGAAGCGTACATCAAAAATATAGTGGAAAAAGCAGAAGTTTTTTGGTAAAAATATATTTTTTCTAAATTATTAGCTAGTGCAAGATAGATATAAAATATTTTTAACTTGTTATTAACTAAAATAAAACAGTATTTACTTTTAAAAACTCTTTATTATTTCTTGTAGATTTATTAGGCCACAGGCTATAGTTACAAGTTCGTCTAAATATGGCACATATTTATAGTTCACAACAGAGTATGGTTTGAGAAGTGCAAATTTTCTAATGCGTCTGATTACTCTTTCAATATGTACTCTTAAGCTAGCTTTCACTTTACTTTGAAGAACTTCTGTGTGGGATTGTTTCACCCCTGCATAAACACTTGCTGGTCTAAGAAGCTTTATTCCATGAGAACTAAAAAGAGATTCAACTTCTTTGAAACCTCTATCAGCCAGTACTACAGCATTGGATGGAAGAACATCTACCAACTTGCTTTTTTCCACAATAGCTTTGTCAGAGATTCTCCCTCCATATCCTTCAGAAGTAAAATTCACTAAACCGTTGGGCGTGCAGCCGATTAAGTATTTAACAGTATTACAGTTCTTATACTGGGACCACGTCTGAGCCTGTTTCTGTGGATTTGATGGTTTAGTAATTTGTATTTCAAAGCAATCTATTATCATTTGAACATTGGAATAGCGTATTTTAAAAACCAAAGGTAAATTCATTTTTTTTTTTTAATTGGTTTCGAGTGGAATATGAGATTTTGAAAATAACTTGCTAATATCTCAATACCCTGTAGAATAATTGCTGACAGTTTTGTTCTAGTTAACTGGAATTGATCACTTATTCGTTCTGTGGAATTATTTTGTTTCAACTTCAATAGTGTTACAATGAGACATAGAGAATCAATTTTATGTGTACTTTTTCCGACAATATAATCTATTAACCAAAGAAACTGTTTAGGTACACCTAAATACATTTTTGGTTTCCTGTTTATTATTGCCAATATTGTTTCTCTACCTCTCATGTCTTTTATAGGTTTGTCTTGAGTTGTTTCTTCCGTTTCTGAAGTAAAACCAAAAAGTGAAGGTGTTGCAGAAGTGGTTTCTGTCGAAAATTCTTGAGAAGATTGAACTTCTGATTTAATAGGATTAGTTGGCACTTTCCTTCCTTTAAAGCTGGTACTTTTATCCATCATCTGTACTTCACACTGAGTTCCAACATGTACTATCTGTGGAGCATTTGATGATCCCGATGTTGATGGTATACTGTATGTGTTAACTGTATCTTCAAATTTTCGTTTTCTGGCAGTTTTACTTTTGTTTTGTAACAATCTATTTAATTCGGAACATTCTGCTTGTGACTGATGTGAAATATTCGGCGCAGCGTAGCTGTATGTTTAAACACTGGCTCTTCTTGCATTAATTTGTGTTTATAATAGATTTTCAAATCTTCTTTCGGCCAGGCCTGGGACACTCCGCAACTTACCTACAAAGCTAAAAGTACATAGGCGTCTCCGACGCACCTCGCCAGCGGGAAAAGATTTAGTAGGCTGCAAAACGGCAAGCGGTATGCGCGTAAATTATCCTTGTACGAAATCGGCAATTAAATTTAATTTAGCGAATATCTAAAGTTTGGAACAAGTGGCCCTTAGTGTTCGTCTTTGTTTAATTTCGAACGGTTTTAAAAATATGCACAGCTGCACGGGGCAGCTAGTTTTTAAAATGTTATTCTAGCGATTTTCGGGAGACGGCTCCCGGACTATTATTGTGGCGGTTTCTATAACTTCGTAATTTCCGGATTTATTTAGCATGATGACCTGGCAAAGTCAACTTAGCACTTTGTTTGATGACTTTTCGTCACTGCATGCAGAGATGACTAAAGGTCACTGTCCTACTGACTGTCGATAGGATTTCTGGCCATTATGTAAAAGGTTAGGTAGGTACCTACCTATACCATAGTATAAATAAGAAACCTATACTACCTATATTATAAATGTTATTCACAAATCTAGTAATAGTAAGTGGTTCGTAGTTAGTAAGTAAATATTCAGTTTTATTTGTGACAAGAGACGACCCTTAGTTTCACGTGCCGCTTCAGACGAGGATAGCGTTACGCGGCAGAAAGAGAGGCAACTTTTAGGTAAGTAATCGAAGTGCGGGCGCAGCGCTGCACAGCATGAATTGTACTTTGTTGCGTTGTAGCAAGGGTCGCTTTTGAGTTGAACGTGTATGTACAGTGTCCAATCTGTTCCTAACTTATTAATCTGTGTTTCGGCTGAAAAAAATGCACACAAATTAAAGTTTCTCTATGATCAAAGACTGATCCCTTTCTCGGTGTTTACCTAATACGCTGTGAGCCTAAATCGCGTTACGCCAAAACTTCATTTTAAATAATACGCCGTTGAGACTACTTATGTGCCTAATTAGTTTTTAATACAAATGTAGTATTTGTCAAAAATAAAAAAGGCACAGACAATTTACTGTGTAATGGTTATTGTTATATGAGAAACAAATTAAATAATGATGGTACATCCCTTTGGCGATGTGCGAACAGAAAATTGTGTAGTGTGTCTTTAAAACTGAATTAAGAAAGCTAAGAACCATCTCAATTATGTCAGCTTTCAAACAAAACCGCATTATAATCGGTCCATTCGTTTAGGAGCTACGATGCCACAGACAGACACACAGACACGTCAAACTTATGAAATCCCTGTTTGCCGTCGGGTGTTAAAAAAAGGTTTACCTCTCAAAAGGCAATTCGCGTTCGGCCTAACTCGTGTTGTACCTATGTCGCGTTTGGCCTAACTGGCGTTTTACCTAACTCGTGTTTTGTCGAGGCATAACGCGAGTTAGGCTCACAGCGAATTAGGTATACACCGAGAAAGGGAGTGTAGTAGTTGTAAAACAAAAGCAGACTCAAAAAGTATCACAGGGAGGTTACAGATTAGTACAGGAACGGACCAGTTACAGGTACGTGACTTTACTCCATTAGTGGTATCGTTCTTTAATTACAAGGACAGAAAATCTATGGTAAATGTGGAAATTACTTACATTGAAGTGATCTTCGCAACAGTACATCGTATAAACATTATAATACTCTGCTTTTACATGTCGGAACCATTTCTCACGCAAGTCTTCCCTAATACGTACAAACATTTTGTTATGTGAGTTTGTCAAATCGTTCTTGCAAGTTGGTATAAAACATTGCCTATAATAACTCAATTAATTATTTTTATGAATTAATCGAAATGGTTTCAATGATTTTGATTGAGGTTATTTTATTGTTTGTTTGTCGTGAGTGACAGTCTTTTTTTATTATTATGTGTCAAAGGTAAAAAGCAACGCCTGCATACAGCCAACGATGACGTCACAGAGGGCAAATAGAAATCAGATATATTTATTAGAAAATAAAATAATTTACTGCATATTTTTTAAATTTGAATTAAGAAAATTTAACACTAAGCTTATTCCTCCAAATGGTTTTTAGCACAGAACTACTTTCAAAATATGGACAATGCCCATTATGATATAATGATATTATAAAATTTGTATTAGGTAAGCACAAGCAATTTTTTAAAGAGATCTAAAAATCAATCTGTGGGAGTTTCTACGCCATTCTTCTCCCACAATGGTCCAATGTAGAGAAGTGGCAAAAAATGACGATTGCTAAGTATATGTAAATATCTACAGTAATAAAGACATTTGGAATTTGGAATTTGAGTCTGATACCCAAAACATTTGTAAAGCAGAACGTTTGGCCAATGGATGTAGGGAGCTGGTTGCTACTCCAGGATTTAGTGACTAATTGGAGACTGAGAAATATGCCAGCCAGATAATTAGTGACTCAATGGTTGGAAAGATATAAGCATTTATGTCTGGCCGAGGGGCCTGATATCAGGCCCCTTCGCCAACCTGAATTTTCAAAACTAAAGACCCTAGATACACTGTAACTAAATAAATATTTAGGTACGATTTAGTGACTGAGAACCACTGCTTTTCTTTTACTCCTGATGTCACCGTTTAGATGCAAAATGAATTTTAGTTCCAGGAGTATCAGGTCGTTTGGCCAGTGTGATTTCCATAAATAAGGACCAGAGAGAGATAAAGAGAGTGAGAACATTTAGTAACTGAACTGAAACGAAGTTTTGTTGCTCTCTTTGAATTAGTGCCAGCCCCATTTGTGAATAAATATGGAAAAGTTCGATTATAACCTCCAAATATTCGGGTTTGATTTCTCCACAACGAATAAGCCTAGAGCTACCGTAAACCAATAAAGATTTAGTTATGATTTAGTGACTGAGAACCACTGCTTTTTTTTAATCCTAGTGACACTGTTTAGAAGCATGTGTAATGGCTGGAGACTCGATTCACTTTCCATTACATGAATAGGTGTTGACTTAATAAATCCCCCCGTCACTCATAAGCCTGATTTTGTACCTTTTCTAACTTATACAGGTGGCTTTTGGCGCTGGTGTCATAAAACACACACACACACACACACACACACACACGGTGTTTTCCATCACCGTTAGAACTTCCGTATAATGTACCTAAGATAAATTAATTATCTCATTGATACATGGTCAGGAATCCAACCTGCATCTCTTGTGAGACAAGCAAGCGTGAAACGCGTTAGACCACGGAGCTCAGTCATACAAGAAGCTAGCGTAATCCAACCGACTAAGAATAAGAGCTATGTAAATTCGTTTAAGATGTTTAGGATGGGTTCCCCATCTCTACCGTCACTACTTCAAGGATGTTAAGGAATTTCATGCATTTCGCACTGATTTCATTTATATGTTTGCCCCATCTTAGCAACTATCCAACCACAAGCCCAAATATTTGATGTTTTGTTCTAATTGTAAGGTTGTTCTATCTATTTTAACATTTATAACTTGTCTCTTGAATCCTCTGCTGAACCAACATAATTTAGTTTTGCTAGTATATATACTTAAACCTAACTCAATAACCAGCAAAAACATAGTATTAACAGCAATTGGAATCGTAGAATTACATCTAGATATTGTTTTTTGTGTAACATAGACAACAAAATCATCAGCGTATTGCAATACATTAAAGCTAACACCTAATCTATGACAAATATTCATGGTTGCTACATTAAACAATAATGGTGATAAGTGGTCACCCTGAGTAATACCTAATCCAGTAGTCCTACATAAAGAAGTTGTGTTAACATTTACTTTTAACTGCCTATTCTTTTGAAAATTCCATAAATAATTAAATAAAAAAATAATAAATAAAAAGTAGACTTCAGATATTGACATTGTTGTATGCGCTATCAATATCTATAAAACAAGCTAGGGTCAGCAGTTTCTAACTAAAACCCGTTTGTATTTTAGATACTACCCTAGTTAAACTATCGAGACATGATTTACCTTTTCAAGGAACCACTCTAACCTTTTATTTATTATTGAATGAAAAAACTTGCATGGACATGACATAAGAGAGATGGTTGAATATCAGATATTGTTAAGGTATTTCGACCAGGCTTAGGTACAGCAACTTACTGACCTAGAGCATTCCTAGGGTCGGCCAGCACGGCGCTATTGAACGAGTCTGCAAGGCCGGTTTTCTTCCGCCCCGACTCTGCGTCGCGAAGTATTTGCTCGAGGCTTGTGATATCTGCAAATCAGAGTCAAAACTTCTTTATTACTTGTTGACAATTATGCTTACTACTCCTTAGTCTGCCAGCGGAGGGTAATTTTGAGAGATAAGCTCGCTTTTGTACATGTTTTTTTCTATTATAAGTTATCTGTATGTCTGTTTAGTGTAGTACAATAAAGAAATTAAATTAAAAATATTCATGCCCATCACACAAATATTTGCCCTTACTGGGATTCGAACCCAGGACCGTCAGCTTCGTAGGCAGGGTCACTACCCGCTAGGCTAAACCGGACGGCAAACGTCGTATTACATATAGTATATAAGTGGTCAATTTTTTTGGCCATGGTTTCCAAATCGCGATTATTATTGTCAAGAGAAAAATTTAAATCTTTCCTAGCTAAGTTACAGTGCGCATTGCTGTTTGTACCTGATAGCATGGACGAATAATACTAGAGGACTGACAACGTCATAGAAAAAAACGTACCCTGCTAGAAAGCTAAAATCCAGTATTATTTATAGATGTCGCTGTAGCACGCAATAGATGATGAGTGATAAGGGTGACGGCGTAGTATAATCCATAGTAATATCGACGAAAAATCAGAGATGGCGTATGCGTAAGGCTTGTTTCTTCTTAGGAAATCAACGCTTATACCGCCATCTTCCCTAAATTAAGCGCGCCACCACGATACTACCTATACTAGAAAGAACTTTTGAACTAGTAGCTCTATCTAGCAATATACATTTAAACTAAAAATCGAATTACGCTTCAAAGTACTACGGTTGTTTGTCCTCTAGTTTTATTCGTCCATGCTGATAGATACCAGAAATAGTGTTTTGAAACAAATATCCCGGAGGTTATGTTTGTTTTTTGTATACAGGCCATCTCTATTAGGGTGGCCCAAAAAAAAAGTTTCATATGTTGGAGCTCCACCAGGCTAGGCTCTTCTTATTTCATAGCGCCCCAGATACCCCTTCGCAAAATTTGAGCCAAAACTAATAATATTTAGGGGTCGCGCAGATTTGACACTTCTTAATGGGGATTTATAACAATACAATTCAGTTCAAGTCAATATGTTTATTGCAATAAATAACATGACATAAGTTCTTAAACAAGTACAGTTTAGTCTCAATGTCATGTTACCCATTGGGCGTAGCAGTATTAATATACTATCACATATGTCATAAAATATAGGTGATATTTTTGGATTGAAATTAAATGGTAGTAAAATTTATAATGAGAGAATTCATTAAGGTCGTAGGGGTATACTTTAATAAGTACCTGTCTGAGTTTATTAATAAGATTAGAGTTAGGAAGTAATTTCATTTCGTCAGGAAACTTATCCGACAGATTGGCACGTCGCCTCAACAATTTAGTTGAGCTTTGCAAATTGGTGAGCAGAATTTAACTTGACGAAGGAGTCTACTTTTTTGCAGTAGAAAAATATTTTTAATTTCATATTGCTGGACCATAAAGCACCCTAGACTGAAAGAAAGCGTAGTAAGCTTGCATAGTGGCTCTTGAAGTTGAAATTGTCGCTAAGCTTTTCGAGGCATAACAAAAGCTGCTTAGCCTACCTTCCAGTCATTCTACATGTTTCTTCCAGCTCATGTTTTCATCACAATAGATCCCTAAGAATTTGGCATATGATACTGTAGAGCAATTTTTACCATCAAAATTTATATCCAAAGCCACATCCGGGGTGTTGTAATTTCTAAAATAAATTACATTTGTTTTATTCAAATTCGTATTTAGACTGAGTTTTTCAAACCAGTTTATAACAGTATTGATTGATTGCGATATCTGGTCCACCAGGTTATTCCCTTTACCTCTCTGAAATTTGAAAAAGACCGAGATGTCGTCGCCAAACATTATGACCTTATCATCTATCAAGTTTGGAAAATGATTGACGTACAGAAGGAAGAGGTGGGATCCCACTATGCTACCTTGTGGGAGGCCCTTGTGTATTGTAGTGGTTTTTGATTCTGTATTTAATAGTTGTTGTTTGATTCAATATTGGTGGGAGGACACTTTGTTCTCTTCCTTTAAGTTATGGTGCAAACCATTTATTCACAACATCCCTGATACTATATATATCCATAATGGATAATAGGATAACACATGATTCACATAATCAAATGCTTTCGAAAGATCGAGAAGAACCGTCACTAAATTTGTTTACCATTCAGAGCTTTCGCAACGAAATCCGTCATGTCAAATATAGCGTCAGCTGTGGATATGTCGCATTTAGTTGGTTAAATCAGACACTTAACTAACTCTCTAGACCGTTAATTAAATGCCGACGTTTAACCAAGATTTAAATAAAGCATCGTCGAAAACGTTTAACAATCTTAACATAACATTTCCTCGATATTTGGTAATGCTTTAGGATCAAGATTAGATCTGATGAAAATGTATGTTCCTCCCTTACTGTCCCTATTTTTACAACTGAAACTAGCAGCCAATTTGAAGCAAGACATTTTAATACGATTAAGATCCTCAGATACTCTTTGGTGCTCAGTCACACACAGAACCGCAACATCCCTTCCGGCCGGAGACTTGAGCCAGATTTCTAGTTGGGGTATTTTTTAGGGTTCCGTACCCAACGGGTAAGAACGGAACCCTATTACTAAGACTTCGCTGTCCGTCCGTCTGTCACCAGGCTGTATCTCTGTAGCAAGAACCTAGCTAGCTAGAGAGTTGAAATTTTCACAGATTATGTATTTCTGTTGCCGCTATAACAACAAATACTAAAAAACAGGATAAAAGAAATATTTAAGGGGGCTCCCATACAACAATTCTTTCAATACCACATACAAACTTATGGATGCACCTGGTTACGTACATGGAGTGTGAAAGTAACCGCACCAATAACTTTGTAAACAATATTTTGCTGTGTAAAATCCAAACTATTCACTCCACACCATTGCTTCCATTGAACGGTGGTACGGAACCCTTCGTGCGCGATTTAGACTCGCACTTGACCGGTTTTTAATAATTAAGATTGGATATTTATGTGGGCTATTCTATCAACTTTGTCGGTTTTTTCGCATGTCATTATTTTTACTTTTTTGGAAGAAGCCCTTCCAGAAAACCTGGGAGTTAAAGTTAATATTTGCATTATTATTGCTTTCTGGAAGGTCCGTCTGTGTCTTCGCATTTAAAAGGCCTTGTTGCACATTACTTGGCTGTTTGTGCTGGGTATGCACAGATCTATACGGATCCGTACGAATTACTTTTTGCAGGGATTTACACAAATACAATAAGAGGACCTTCCGTCATGAATGTCGACATAAGTCGTGTATGCAAAACGGGAACATAAAAGTTTAAATGTACTGTTTTCTTTGCGTTCATTAAGAGTTAAAAGTAGTTCTTTACTACCTTGAAAAAATTGTATACTCACACAAATTTACAGCAACGCCTAAAAATCTAGATATGTTTGGGCTCAAACACTTTTGACCAGGAAACTTAGAAGACAACGCTTTGTTCACATCACGGCTTGTCAGCCGTGTCAGCGTGTCAGAGTCCGCACTAACTGTTTCGCTTTCATACACAATTCCATGTACATTTGACATATTACTAGGTTGCGGCATCTCAAATGTACATGGAAACATGACAGTGTGCGTGAATAGTCAGCCGTAATGATGACAAAGCCCAAGTCAAAATCTACTCACTTGACTGAGTCTCGAAGATATTAGTCGGGTCCTTCAGCACATACCGCCTCAGGTTGAGGTACTGCTCCTTCTGCGCCTCCACCTGAGAGTGCACGCCTTGCAGGCGGCCCGCCAGCGCTATTAGAGATTCGTGCATGCGGCGGATGCCAAGAGTCAGCTCTGGAAGAAAGTCAAACAAAAACATTCATATATTTATCTACACACGTATCATAAAACCTCTATACTGCGTCCAAATGCGTCGTTATGATCAGCATAATGTTAAACTACTTTGTAAAAACTCATTTCTTATCTGAATATTGAACATTATGACCATAATGTGTAAATTTTCTACATATTATGACATTCAATTTTCGAACGCCGACGCCCGCCTGCGTGCCGTCCCTACTTTGTCTGTGAAGTTGGTGCTACCAGTGGGTGCTAGTCACTTAGAGCTTAAAATTAGTAACCATTCGTAATACAGAGATGGCGCTAGCAGTAACGATTGTAGTTTATCGCTATGGTTTCAGTCAACACACTTCAAGATGGCACCACAGGACGCTCATTTCAAGCAGATTAGTTACTCTTCTTATCCCATAGATGGCGGGACTTTGCAACTGTGAAAGTGCGCCTGCATCGCTGTATCTGTGATCGCTAGCACCCCTAATAACGAACCACAGATTCATACATAGTATACACAGACGCCTGCACTGACAGATACACTCTCTACTCTATTTAGTTTGTGGATAGTGGATACATTCAACAACAACATCAATCTACGCTTATTCAACAACAACATCAATCTACGCTACGTATAAAACAAGAAGCTTTCCTCAAAATGCCAAGAAAGTGTGCTTTTTACAATTGCTCAAACGCTAATATTAACAGGTCGTTGTTCCGTTTTCAAAATGACCAATGTCGCCTATTGTCCGTGATCCTAGCCAGAAAATATGATCTATAAATATTATACAGATTCTGATAATTTGTGATTATGCACATGTTTTGTGTGTTGTTAGATATAGGTAAATGGCTACAATTTAAAACCAAATTTATTTTTTCGCACCAAAATGTGTAAATGATCACCAAAAGTTGCAACAAATATCAGGGAAAAATACTGCGGTAGCTTAGGTGAAGGGTAAAGGGGGTGAGCGAAGCGAAGCACCTTTATCCTTCGTATTAGGTTGAACATATAAGAACAAGAAAAAATACTTAAAACATAAACTTAAGCACACAAAACATAAAAGAAAAAAAGCTTAATTTCTACAGTATTTCGTGAAACACAATTTGGTGATCATTCATCCATTCTGGCGGTCATTTCGAATTTATTTGTAGTAAAATAGGTCCTTTAAACACAAGCCTTCATATAAATGTGACACACAAATCTGGCTTTTTGGTCACATTTACCACTAACACACAAAATATTTCGATTTCACACTTTCTGGCTAATATCACGTTTCGATGTATAAATAATGTTACTCCTGATTAGAGTTATAAATTAATCGTTAAACCCAAAAGTGCACGATTAAATGCTCGTTACTGTGCCTTTTGTGCAGTTAAATTGGTTAATTATTTATGCATGTATATACTTAGATATTATTTCCAAATCGCGGAACAATTTAGGTTTCAGAAAACTTATGATTATTTAAATTGATAATTTTATTCCTGTAGGATTTTATCGGGAAATCCGTCTATATAACTCTTTAGCAATCCACGAGGAACTAACAATGTAAATAAAAATGTAACTCAAGTAGTTGCGATAAAAGATGCATTAAACCCAAACCCTCGATCAAAACGGGTTACCCGCACTGTGCGGTTAAATGTGTTTAGTTGGTATTTAAACAATCGGTTTAATACGGACCTTACATCTCTACTCCTGATAAAAGGCAAGAATATATCAGCCATGCAATCAAAGATGGAAATAAGATGTGCAATCTTGACGATTTTATTGACACAGTCTCAGACTTTTTAATAATTCATGTCAGCGATGATCATGATGATGATGATGCAGATAGTGATATTAGTATTAATTCTGGCTAGGATCACGGACACAAAACATCACGCTCGACTTTTAACGTGTTACCACAAAAAATGTTAAACAGCGTTTAACCTCAAAACAAACGTAGAATCCGATACGTTTTTGTTTTTAAACAAGACAGTGTTTAACAGTAGCTCATTTTTTTTGTGGTATGGTCCTTAATGTTTAAATTACCTCAGTGTTCGCGTGACGTCATTAATCATGTTAGATCGTTTTATTACAGACGATAGCGCTCACAGAACCACTATTATTAATACTTCTGTGTTCTAGTAATTAAGTAGTTATATACAAATGTAAATATATAAATAAAAGCTTTTTATAAACACACTTGTTTGTTTTTCATACTCAGGGTCATATAGTTTAATATGAGTACAATATTAGTATATGTGGTAATATAATAGTACCTACCCACCTACTTTGTTTATTTTTCTTTCATATTATACCTACCTATATAGTTACGTGGTTTGAATGGTCTGCCACACGGCACACGGCGCACGGCAGAAGAGGTTGCTGCTGTATAGTGTTATAGTATCTGTGCTGCCTGCAAGCTGACGCAAGTAGAATCTGCAGGGTTTTTGTCCGAAGGCCCGCGATTTTCAACCTTATAGCTTGGTAAGTGTTCAAAACTGGTCAAGAGTCTGCTTGTACGGGCGATGAGGAGGCGAACTTTCGAGGGATCATTCAAGTATTACGTAAGCATAATTTTAGTAGTTTTGTTTCTTCTATTCATATACAGCACACACATCATTTGCGAAAGAAAAATTATTAACGTTGTATCGTTTATATTTTTATTATTAACATTTAAACGATATTAATTTTTTTTACACAAACAAAAAATGAAGTAAAATATTGATGACGTAATCACCATCCAGACTCCCCCGGCCCCCCTTACATTAAAATATGCTAAGTAATGATCCTTCCCCAACCACATCTTGGTGCTTACGTAATACTTGGATGACCCCTGAGGTTGTAGTGAGCTTGCTGCATCAGAGAAGAGAATTTGCGCAGTCCCAGCCGTCTTCTGAAATCTGGCAACGTAGCCGCGTTGATTGGGCCGCCATTTAGCGACTTTGTCGCTAGAAATGGCGACTATTGCTTAAGTCCTAGACAAAAAAAAATGGATTTACATCCATTAAATGCCTGTTTGCATGTATTTTCCATTTTTATTTGTCTATTAGCATTATTTTGTGCAATATTCTTACATTTTTATTTTATATTTGCAAATTATTCATACATTTTTTGGGTTGATTACAGTCATATTCAAAAATTACTGGACCCTTGAACTTTTTTTTTTTTGAACTTTTTATTTATGTTTTTACAAAATTGAGCTTAATAATATAATATTACAATTACTGATAAATTTGTTGAGCTAATAGGTACAGTGGTTTGCTGGCCCCGAACTAGGTAGTCCTGTATTTCAGGCGTACCTCAACGATAGCTATTGCAGGGAATTAGCTTTTAGAACTGTAGCCTTTACATGTGATTCTGACATCTAGGAATATCAAACGCTTTTGAAAAAAATTACCAATCACATCACGATTATTTGACACGAGCTGTATTATAGGTACTTATAATTCGACTTTGCTGTTTAAAAGCGATGTTCTGATTAATAATTTCTTCAAAAGCCATAAATTTGGTTGAATGAATCATCTTGCGTATTTTCGTGGAGTGTTTTTTTTATTATTACTGTAGATATTTACATATACTTAGCAAACGTCATTTTTTGCCTCTTCTCTACATTGGACCACTTTGGGAGAAGAAGGGCGTAGAAACTCCCACAGATTGATTTTTAGATCTCTTTTAAAAATAGGTTGTGCTTAACTACGTGGCTAGCGACATGGAATTTTCGGAGTTGGAAACACTGTTTCGAATCGATGCGATTGACAAGCATGACGCTTCTCACGCTCAGCCTTCTCTATTTAATTATAATTACAAGCCATCCATGAATGAACAGAGAAGTATGGCAACGCCGCGGCGTGTGGTCCGGCACAAACAACAAAGTTCTATTTCCTAGTCCAAGTCGAATACTGATGCTGAGATTCGGTGTCCGCTATTCGGAAGCCATTGTCTTTTCTAAAGGGTCCAGGTCGTAGGCAGAAGTCGAAAAAGGTGAAGGAAACTAGTAGGTAGGTAAACGAGGAGCACATAAATCCAAATCCACTACATAGTCAGCCATTGAGTATTAGAGTAAGTTGGTCTTTGGATTTGGAGTGTTTACCTAAAACTGACTGAACACTGCACTGTACTGAAGTAAAACACTCTTGGTTGTATTGTATGGAAGAACTAATTTAATCAAATCATCGAATGGTACTTAACCTAACACAAGAAAATCTCTATTGCGCGAGGCAAAGTACAGACAACGCCATCTAGTGATGGCTGCGTAAACATGCCGCCACCCAAGGACTATTATAGTCCTTTAAATCTCTGTGGACTGTATAAAAGGTAGAATACATAACTTAGTAATAGGTCGCTTAACCCCTCGCACCCCCAGCCACTTGGCGCCGACACAGCTCGTCCCCCAGGCACACTTAAGCCCGCGCGGCGCGCGACACTTGACTGACGTATCAAGTGATTATGTTGAAATGGTAACTCTTAGAACTATGAGAGTGCTAAATATGAGTAGCTAATGAAACCCTCTCTTAGTCAATGCAAAACTAATGTCACAGTGACCTTCCTTTATTATTGTACCGACATGAGAATCACAGATATCTATGAAAATGGTCCTTCTCGACACAAATCTAGCAGACATGAGAAAAACATCAACAACATATACATGTTATTTGATACCTACGTAATCTAAATAACATTACCCTTTCAAAACAATAAAAACATTAGTGTGTTCTTATATAAACTGTTCAATATTTCAGCGTTTGAAATTTTCCAAAAAAAAGTCCTCGAAAAAGTGTTTTTTTTTGAGGCACGTTTGGAATATTTTTTTCTATGAATGACCATAGACAATTGTATCGGATTATAGACTTTGTCTTATTGAGCATCTGGAAAATCTTTAACAGTACCAACATGACAAAAATTGGCCAAAATATACCGGTTTAAAAAAGCGCGGGAGCGAGAGCGTCATATGACGCTTGGGGGACGGACGGTACTCGAGGCGAGCGTCATATGAGGCTTGGGGGATTGTAAGGTTAATAACCTTTTGAAGACATTTCAATGAGACTACTCGAATTAATCCGTCATTGCCTGGATGAGTATCAACGACTCTAGCAAGAGGCCATTTAGATGGAGGAACTCGATCGTCCTTAATAATAACTAAATCATTTATTTTAATAGATGGTTTCTGGGACGACCATTTATAACGGTTTTGTAAGGTCGTCAAGTATTCAGATTTCCATCTTTGCCAGAAACATTGTAGCATATGTTCCAGATGTTGCCATCGATTTAGTCTATTGACGGGAACATCCAAGACATTTACGTGAGGAACCACAACTGGTGGTCCCAATACTAGAAAATGACCAGGTGTCAAAGCAGTGAGATCATCAACTGAGTCACTCATGGGTGAAATGGGACGAGAATTTAAACAAGACTCGATCTGCGCTAACAACGTAGCATATTCTTCGAATGTTAGTTTTGTGTCACCGAGAACACGTTTGATATGGTGCTTCGTAGATCTCACACCGGATTCCCATAATCCTCCAAAGTGTGGCGATCCTGGAGGTATAAAATGCCATTCGGTACCCTCAGAGGCCAATAATTGTGACAGGTCCTCTGGCAGCTCTGATTTAGCTTTATTGAGCATTCTCTTTAGTTCAAAGTTGGCACCAATGAAGTTGGATCCACAGTCTGAATATAGTTGAGCGCAATGACCACGCCTTGAAGTAAATCTTTTAAATGAAGCTATAAAGGCTTCGGTTGTCAATTCTGAAACCAGCTCCAAGTGAATAGCCTTAGTAGCGGTGCAAATGAAAACGGCAATGTAGGCCTTCGTTGTTTGTGCATTTCGAAGTCTCGAGGTTTTAAGCAATATAGGCCCTGCAAAGTCAACACCACTACATGAAAAAGGTTTAGAAACTGTCACCCTGGATGCTGGCAAGTTTCCCATGATTTGTGAAGCAAACCTTGGAGATTGTCTGATACATTGTATACATTTTCGAACATGGAATTTAGCAATAGATTTTAAATTCATAATCCAATAGTTACTTCTTATAACATTTAACATTAGCAGAGGTCCGCCATGCAATGTGGTTTTGTGAGTCTGATCAACAATTAAAAACGCTAACCTGGATTTACCAGACACTACTACAGGATGTTTAGTATCATATGGAAGTGGAGCGTTCTCAAGACGTCCACCAACTCTGATTATATCCTCAGTATCCAAGAATGGATGAAGAAAATACAACGGACTTTTCTTATTTACAGTTTGTCCATGTGATAAGTCATGCAACTCATCTGAAAAATATCGATTCTGTGAAATCTTTACACATGCGTTCATTGCCCTCTTCCACTCTCTTGTTACTAGAAACTTTGGCATTTCTTCTAATCTATCTTCAGTGGAATCGATGTTTTTCTGTTGTGCCTTTCTCTTACAATTATGTACAAATCTAAAACAATACCCTATCACACGTTTCAGTTTCATCAAGGTAGAATATTTGTGTAAAAGAAACTCTTCATCTACATCTACAGCCAGATGTACAACAATCTTCTCTTCTAAATTAGTCACATGTATCCTACTAACACATGAAATAGGATGTGGTGATTTCAACCATTGTGGTCCGGCCCACCATAGTTCATGTTGAGCTAATTGTGCCGGTTGCAAACCTCTAGAGACACAATCCGCGGGGTTGTCTTTTGAACTAACGTGGTGCCACTGACTTGGCTTTGTGACATTCAAAATCTCCGCGACTCTATTACCCACGAAAGTTTTCCAAGAATTTGGATGTTTCTGAAGCCAAGCAAGAACTATGGTTGAGTCCGTCCAGCCATAAATTTGATCATCGGGTATACCTAAACAGACTTTAACTTTGTGTAACAGTTTTGCTGTCAATACAGCCCCACACAACTCTAAACGTGGCAACGTGACTTGTTTTACCGGTGCTACCTTGGTCTTGGCTGATACCATTTTAACTTCTACTGTATCATCTTCCCGTATAATGCGAAGAAAGACTACTCCCCCGAATGCAGCTATGGAGGCGTCACTGAACCCATGTAACTCTACCCGTTTTATTGTTCTAGTCATGCCAATCCAACGTGGCAAGTAAATTGTTGACATGGTGTTAATCTCATCTCGATATGTCAACCATTCTGTTTTGACTTCATTTGGTAGTTCGTCATCCCAACCAAGACCAAGCAGCCACAGCCTTTGTAGAAACATTTTAGCAACTATGACCACAGGAGACAACCAGCCCAGAGGATCATATATTGTCGCAACATCAGACAATACACTTCTCTTTGTTACCCTTGGTGAGGCAGATGGAAGCTTCATGTTCAATTCAAAACAATCACTACTGGGGTTCCATCTGACACCCAACGTTTTAACAGTTTTATCCATCATTATGTTAATAGGTTCTCGTGTCTGGTTGTTTCCCGTAGGCAAGCTCTCCAATACTTTCACAGAATTTGAATTCCATTTATGTAACACGAACCCCCCCTGGTTTGACATATCAATAAGCTCCCCTGACAATTGTATAGCTTCATCGATAGTATCACATCCACATAAAATGTCATCCATATAACAGTCACTTTGTAAAACACTAGCCGCCTTTGGAAACTTATCACTTTCATCACTTGCTAACTGTCTCAATGTTCTGATAGCAAGGTATGGCGCACAAGATGTCCCATAAGTCACGGTGAGTAGGCGATAATCCTGTATGGGGTCCTCTGGCTTACTCCGCCATACGATCCTTTGGTAGTCCACGTCGTCTTGTCTCACGAGGATCTGTCTGTACATCCGTTGTATATCGGCCACTAAGCAGATGTTGTGTTTTCGCCAACGCAAGAAGATGTCACGGATGTCGTGTTGTAGTGATGGACCAATCAAAAGTTGTTCGTTTAGTGATGTCCCTGAACTTGTCCGCGCAGAACCGTCAAACACGACTCTCACCTTCGTTGTAGTACTCTCTTCTCGAAGTACGCCATGGTGTGGGAGGTAGTATGTATTGGACTTGTGTATCTCATCCTTAGGCACTTTTTCCATGTGCCCTAAGTCCTCATACTCCTTCATGAATCCGATGTACCGTTGCTGAAACTCTCCATCCCTTTTGAAGCGGCGCTCCATGTTCATCAAACGTTTGACAGCAACGTCCCTTGAGTCTCCTAGTTGTGTTTCATTCTCATCTGTAAATGGTAAGGCTACCTTGTAACGTCCCGAGGGTGTGCGAGAATGTGTCTCTTCATAAATCTTCTCACACCGTTTTTCGTCTGTTGTCATTATGCGTTTCTCTGTGTGTAACTCCTCAGACTCCCAAAACATCTGTAATAGGTCATTGACCTCTAGTTTATTGTGCATCACTATTATATCTTCTACTTGTGTTTTATTCCCTTGTACTGCTCCGGATACTATCCATCCGAGTCGTGAGTTTTGTGCCAATAGTGTACCGAATTTCCTTAAACCATCCAACAAAATATGTGCGTATATCTCTGCTCCCAATAACATGTCTATACCACCAGGCTTACAGAAACCAGGATCCGCTAGTGTCAACTCTCGAATCCCTGATCCCGGTTCTGTTGTGAATTCCCTGCCTGGTAGTATAGATTGTAGCGATTTGAGGATGTGTGCTTTCACTTCGGCTACCGACTCTTCCGAACTTAGTGAAAACAGTGCGAGTTCTATCTGCGCTTTCGACACTGTAGTCATAGTAGAATCTACTCCAGTGATCCTGCTGCATACTCCAGTCCTGCGTAAGCCCAGTCGTTGCGCTGCTGATTCCGTTATGAAGGATGCCTGAGAACCTTGATCGATCAGCGCACGCAGTATATGTTTTCGTCCATCACGATCCATTACTCGTACTAAGGCAGTGGCAAGCAGAATTTGACTCTTAGTCGATTCAACTTTGTGAACGGCAATTGGTGTTGTTTCTTCTTCCAGTTCTTCTTGTGTGTGTGAGCACTGTTTCGCTGTCGTAGGTTCATTCGTAGTGTGAAGAAGAGTGTGGTGTCTTCGACTGCATATTCTGCAAGTAGTTCTCTGTCTACAGAAACGCACAGGGTGTTTTGGTACAAGGCAGTTGAAACAGAGTTGTTTATCTTGCGCCAAATCTCTTCTTTGTTCAGATGTCATTTTAATGAACTCTTGACAGTGGTACACATAGTGATCTCCAGAACATAACACACAGCTAGGTTTGTGCTCTAGGAAGCTTGATTTAGTAGCTTGTGCTGTCGTATCTTGAGAGCTTGTTGCGAACGTCTTTATTGGCTGGGGTCGTTGTGGTGTGCGTGTCGTGTGTTCTTTCGTCTGCGTGGCATTCAGGGCTTCTAAAGACCGAAATCGAACCTCCATAAACTCCAATAGTTCCCCTGTAGTTGGAATGTCACGCGACGCTCCCTGTTTTTGTTCCCAGAGCCTGTGACTCTCGATATCTAACTTTTCTACTATGATGTGAGTGATGATCGCATCCCAGCTTTCCGTGTGTACGCCGATAGTGTTTAATGCGCTCAAGCACTCGTTTGTGGTATCTAAAATATCTCGTATCCCCCTTGCTGTCTCTGTTGATAGTTTCCTTTGGTTCCTCAGTCGTGTGATGTGTGCGTGAACTATCAACCTCTTGTTATCAAATCGACTTTCCAAAAGTGTCAGTGCCTTATTGTAGTTTGCATCAGTCAGTGGAAACTGCCTCAATAATCCTTCTGCCTCTCCAGTTAGACTACTCTTCAAGTAGTGGTATTTTTGTATATTGCTCAACGTTGAATTTGTATGAATCAACGACTTGAAGAGATCGTAAAAACTCGGCCATTCTGTGTAAATCCCCGAGAATGAAGGTATTTTAATCGGAGGCAGTTTTGTCAACTTTTGTGTCTCTGTTTTGTGTGTGGCTTCCTTTTCCGTGCTCGTGCTCATCTTGGGCAAACTTATTTCTGATAAGCGCTCCTTCATCAGTGTCTTGAGTTCCAAATAAACGTCTTCGCAGGTGTAGAATGTGTCTTCAGTGAAATACCTCTCTGTTGTCCTCAAATCTGTGGTTGCAATTTTGCTAATCTCTAGGTTTGTTTGTTTGTATTTTTCCCAGTTTGACTCTAATGACTCTAATCTTGTTTCAATGTATGCTTCCGTAATTCTACTCCTCGACTTTTTGTAATTACTGAGGGCTCGGTTTATCTGCCTTCCCATTTCTTCCTGTAAACTGACTAACTCTTGAAACGACATAATTCAAAAATTTTCTAAGTCTCCAAAATTTACACAAATTGTTCTAAGTCTTTTTTCTATAGAGAATTTCTCGAAAAATTTCTAAGTGTTATTTTCATACAAAACTGCACCACAATTTTTCTAAGTCTCTAAATTTCACTGATTTTTCTAAGTCTTTTCACTATGCAAACACTGATGAATTCTTCTAAGTCTCTGCCCTAGTAATGAGTTCCGTACTTACAGTCTCCCGCAATTTACCATTCCGTAACACTGAAATCCGTAAGCACTGCAATCCAATGATACGCACTCGCACTTGACACTCTTCACTCAATCCGGCTCGTAAAGGCCCAAAATGTTTACCTAAAACTGACTGAACACTGCACTGTACTGAAGTAAAACACTCTTGGTTGTATTGTATGGAAGAACTAATTTAATCAAATCATCGAATGGTACTTAACCTAACACAAGAAAATCTCTATTGCGCGAGGCAAAGTACAGACAACGCCATCTAGTGATGGCTGCGTAAACATGGAGTAATTACATTTGCATAAAATAGAGTTGACTTATTGTACATTTTAGGTAGGTAGTATCTAATAAGCAATACCTACAGAGCAATACCTATTGACATTGACTTGACAAGAAAGGAACCAGCTGCACAAGCGCCATCTCGTGGCATCCGCAGTATGTAATTAAAGCTCCTAGCGCCATCTCGTAGTATTTGCAATATTGCGATGGTGCTGATTGATACCAAATTGCAGTGGGGACCCCACATAGATAAATTGGCTGGTAAATTAAGTTCTGCGGCTTACGCTGTTAGGAACATCAGACAAAGCACGGATGTGGCTACATCTAGGCTAGTATATTTTAGTTACTTTCATAGTGTGATGTCCTACGGTATATTGTTGTGGGGGAAAGCAGCGGATATTCAAACTATTTTTATTTTACAGAAAAGAGCTATTCGAGCAATTTATAATTTAAAACGAACAGACTCCTTAAGAAATCTTTTTAAAGAAATTGACATACTAACAGTAGCTAGTCAATTTATTTTCGAAAATATAATGTAAGTACGCAAGAACCTTACAACATTTTCCAAACTTAGCGACAGCTGTAATGTTAACCTAAGAAATAATCACAGACTATGTGCGCCCCGTTTTAGACTCGCGAAGGTTAGCAATTCTTTCAAGGGTCAGTGCATTCTATACTACAATAAGATACCTCTGGAGATTTTGAAATTGCCATTTGAGCAATTTAAAAAGCATGTTAAAGCGACTTTGTCGAAAAAGGGATATTACAATGTTCAAGATTACTTAAATGACAGGACTGTATGGGGTTAATCTGGCTCAACACAGACCTTGCTGTTAATAATTTTGTAATTATTTATTCCTGCTTATTAATCATAACAATTAAATTTTTCATATTTGTATTAGTTAAGCACAACCTATTTTTAAAAGAGATCTAAAAATAAATCTGTGGGAGTTTCTACGCCCTTCTTCTCCCACAGTGGTCCAATGTAGAGAAGAGGCAAAAAATGACGTTTGCTAAGTATATGTAAATATCTACAGTAATAAAGTACTTTGACTATTGACTATTGACTATAATGGCTGCACCTAGCGATATAGGCCTCGAACTAAAGATGCTTCCGTAGCATCTCTGTTTACGTTTTTGTTCTACGTTGTCCATCTGTACTGTATAGTATTATAGTATCTGTGGTGCTACAGAACAAGCTTAACAACTCAATGCCACAATGCCGGTCAAACATGCGGTTCCTGAACACATCAAAGAGAGCTAATGCCATGTGTGTAGATAAACTAGTGTATATAACTGTACATAATTAGGCATTAGTCACATAAACTACTATTTGGTACATGAATTGCTTCTAGCCCCAATCTAAGAGATCCTGTATAGTGGAAACCAAAGAGATTTATAAGAGTAGAAAACAAAATATTGGCATTTAATAGTTCAAATTGGAACCTCGCTTTAAATGAATGACATGCTCTAAAGGCTAGGCCAAACTGACGCTTTCAGCTCGCGTCCGCGGTGGCGTGCACGGTGGCCATTACAGCGCGTGCAAAAGTAGTGTACACCGTCGCGTTTCTTCAAGCGTTAACAAGGCTGGCGTCACTACAATGCTCTCTGATACAGACAATGAAATTGAAGAAGTTTTACTTCCGTGTGCCATTATTATTATACACTAATATTAGGTAAGCTTCTATTAGGTTAGTTTCATCCATTTTTTTCCCATCCAATTGCCAATTGATTTAATTCCCATTGCATCAATTCGCATTTCATCCAATTTCCAATTCATCCAATTGGGGTTGCGAGCTTTCTGGACAGGAACGAAAATCTCAAAACCATTTCGAGAAATATTATTCTGTATATTTCTTTATTCTTCTATCTTTTGTATAATTTCTATTTATCAGATTAATAAATAGGTATATATATTTTAAGATATTTCAATAAAACACAATGAGATTCATTTGCCCTTCTATGACATCTTCATAAGATGTATGAAAAAATGTCTACCGCCCGTTAAGACGGGCGGTAGACATTTGCTGAGATCCTAGAGTCAAACTGTTCTGATTGTCCGGCTTCTGCAGGTGGGAATTTTTATCTACTGCAAAATTGCATATGTACTGCCGTGACAAACGATTGAAGTTTTCTTGATAATGTATATAACGCGTTTGCTCTTCCTCTCAACGACCCAAGGCGTCATATGATGCCATTTTCCCGTTATAGGTTTTGAATTTTAATACCATGGCATAATTTTCAAAATCGCGATGCCTCAAAACAACCTGGGGGTTTGAGAATTAAGCATATTGTAGAACTTAACCCTTTCGCTTACGCTGTATGCTAAGCGAAAGGGTTTTTTTCGCTTAACATACAGCGCCTAAACGATGTAACTATACTGGGTAGAGCTGTCATTGCGGCCAGCAAAAATACTCGCTAAAATATATTTTTTCTAATGATTTTTTCTCTCGACCAATCAAGTGTGAGATATCAACCGGAAGCTAGTTTCATTGGCTATTCCCGGCAGTGTTGCCAGTTGATAACTACATTGGGATTTACAAGTGCCGATTTCTCCGTAACCGGACGGGAGCTAGCTCACTGTATGGAAGGTGTCTTTATGAGACAGAACGGTAGTTTTTGTTAGCTATCAACCACCGTACTGCGGGTGTCTTTATGATCCCGGAAGGGTTAACTTGTTTGCTGTGGTAATAGGTATGCAATTTTGTTTATTATTTTACAAATATTTTCTTGCAACATTAATAATACCTATAATCTTTATTTTAAGGTGGCTGCAAACATTCCCTACTGCTTTTGTTTTGGCTTGAGAAGCAGACCTGTGATCACATGTATCACGATATACCCGCGGTATATCGTACCGGTGCGGTGCAGACCTGAGATTTATTGGGCCAAAACCCAAACTACCTACATCAGCAGCTCAAGAACAAGGAGATTTGGGGAGGTAAGTCGGCTGAATCAACAGTAACCGGTGCTCAATAACTGGGAATTGGGTGAAATAGTAGAAGCAGGGTTGGCATTGTTTTAAACAATTGTTTTAAACAAGAGTTTTAAACAGTGTTTAAAACACAGAGAAAAAAACACTCGTGTTTAAAACTTGTTTTAAAACAATTTGTTTTAAACGTGTTTTAAACACACATAAAAAACACTGTTTATTTTCTTTTGTTCTACGGAACGTACCGTAATTTTCAATTTTGTAATTATTGAACGCATCCAAGTGGCATTGAATTTTCACTGGCGATGGCGGGGATTTCCCCAAAAATAAATATCTGGGCAAGCGATTGAGTGAGGTGAGGCGGTGTGTGTGTGTTGTGTACGGACAGACGATACTTGAGTGAAAGCAATGAGAAAAGTGTATATGTGTGGGTACGTTTTTGTGTTTGGGTGGGTGGGGTAAAGCTAACTCACCCAATCTGAGATTCCAAAGCTGAAAATTGGTCCTGCCTGCTTGCTTGTGTTGTGTGGTGTGTGTGATAGATAAAACAATTCAATATTATGACAGGGCGTAAAAAGGATCCGCTTTGGCGGCATTACAGTCCTTTTAGTTCTGGAAGTGGTGCAAAATCACCGCGAGTAAAGTGCAAGTATTGCCATAAAGATTTGGTTGGGCTAATTGCCCGGATGAAAACACATCTTCAAAACTGTTCTGTATATTCATGTCGTCCATCGACTTCACGAGACTTGAGACCGGAAGTTTTATGTGATTCAACTAGTGACGAAGGTAAGTAAGTAAATAAGTTTGTTCATGATCATGATTATCAAAGGGTGTGAGTATGTACGATTAGTAGTCGTACGTACCGGGGTGGACTGGACAAGTATAAAATTAAAGCGTTATAGGAGCAGGACAGTTTTCGTGCATGCGATCCTTCGTTTTAATTTTAAAGCTACGTGTATGCTTGGCAGCTCCTCCACTTGGTTTTATGTCAAAGCGTCCTTCAAAAATAATAATAATATAGCGTCATGGCTTGCCGAACCAAATCATAATCCCCACGTTGATTGGTGGCCGATCATAATTGTCCCATTTGCGTCACATGAAGCTATAAAATAAAGAGCTTGCTGACTGTAAATGTTTTTCTTATTTATTTTCGAAAAGCCAATAATAATAATAGATCAGGATGATTTGGGTGACACTAGAAATCTTTTTTAGAAATGTTTAGGAAGTTTTTCAGACTATTTTCGCTAATATTAATATTATCTACTTTTTAACAGATAACGAAGAAAGAGAAATGATCCAGGTGGCTGTCAGTGATGAACCTATCGCGAAAAAAACAAAATTTGAGGATTCACCAATTTCAATGATGTCTCGGTTTGTAGTGAAAACATCAGAAAAAGATAAACAAAACATTGATAAACAGTTGGCAAAATTCTTTTTTGCAACCAACACTCCATTTCGTCATGTCGAGCATCCAGAGTTTATTAAGCTGACGCAAATATTGCGACCAGGGTATTTGCCACCTAATAGAAAACAAATTGCCGGTAAATTACTAGACGAAGTTTATGAAAGTACGAAATCAAATATGAAAAATAGTTTGAAAAATAAAGTGGTTTGTATGGCATTGGATGGTTGGAGCAACATACGCAACGAGCCTATTGTTTGTGCTAGTGTGACAACCATTGAAGATGACGGTAAAGGTAAGGTGTATCTCATAAATACGATTGATACCAAGGACAAAAGTCACACTGGTGATTACCTTCTGACCCTAGCAGTAGATAGCATAAAAGCATGTCAAAGTTTTGGTTGTCATATTCGAAGCTTTGTTACTGACAATGCCGCCAATATGGCAAAGATGAGAAGGCAATTGGCTGAGTTGGAGGACAACGAGATTGGGGATGTTATCACATATGGTTGCTCAGCCCATCTTTTGAATTTATTCGCCAAGGATATTGTAGCAGAAGGGGACATAAAAAAGAAGGTGAAAGATATTATAAAATATTTTAAATATCACCATTTTCCGGCAGCCAAGTACAGGGAAGCCGGTGGGAAAGCACTTGTTATTCCTCAGGATGTGCGTTGGAATACCTTGGCAGACTGTCTTGAATCCTATACCAGTAACTGGCACTGTCTTGAGAAAATATGCAGCGAACACAGGTCTGTATTAGACTTGACGATTGTAAGAAGTGTTCAAGATATGGAGTTAAAAGAAAACATAGAGCTCTATAAAACTAAGCTTAAAAAAATATCAGTTGCCCTCGATCGCATGCAGAAGGAAATGTGTGCTTTAAGTGAATGTACCGACATATGGAAAACACTTTTGTCATTGGAATGGTCACAAGAAGAACAAAGGAAGCTTGAAGCAAGGTATAACGCTGCAATGACACCAGCACACTTTGCAGCTTATTTACTAGACCCCAAATATAGTGGTGCTGGTTTAACGGAAGAAGAAGACACAACAGCTATGGAATTCATAGATTCGCACAGTCCTCAGGCTATGAGAGATGTCCTTGCATATCGGGCAAAAACATTTCCTTTTAAGGAATATCTATTTAAGGATGATCTGTTAAAAATAACTCACGTGTATCTGTGGTGGAAATCATTTGGGTCTAAAATAGATAATAGTACCACAATACTTACAACTCAACTATTCTCAGCTACTGCTTCATCGGCCGGAATAGAAAGATTATTCTCTTCATTTGGGCTAGTGCACAGTAAAGTGCGAAACCGTCTAGGGACTGAAAAAGCCGCCAAATTAGTAACCATGATGAGGTCACTAAATCTAGGCAGTTCATTGCCTGAAGATGGAGATGTGGATGATTGATTGCTAGTTGTTTTTATGTCTATTTACTCTCATTAAAAATATTATGAAAAGATTTGAATATAGCTGTTTAATTTATTATACTTATACCTGCTTATTATAACGCATACCAATCCGGTACATAAACAAAATTTTTAAACAATGTTTTAAACATGTTTTAAACATGTTTTAAACATATTTAAAACAGCTTTGTAAAAAACATAGTTAAAAATTAGTTAAAAACATGTTTTTTTAATTTTTTTGTTTTAAACAGGATGTTTTGTTATTAATAAAAAAAACTGTTTTTTTTCCAACCCTGAGTAGAAGAGGACCGGTTATCCACACGTGTTCAGCAGGCGTCCCACCTCATCATCTATCTATCTACCCGTGGTACTACCGGTGCTACTTCTGGTAGTATCAATGCTGAGTCAGGTATAGACAGCTGCACAATTCAATTTGTGTATAATATTTCTAGTATAGTTTTGTATAAAGAAAACCATAAATATTGTTAGAAATTCACTGTATTTTTATTCTATCATCCTGCAAATTTATCAGCCCACAAGCAATCATCACAAATTGATCCAAGTAGCCCAAACAAAACTGCGAATAATTCTAGAAATATTCTGCGTTCATTTGACGACCCATTCTTCTCACAGACGTTCTAGAATTGTTATGAATAACAAATCCGGGTTATCACTGCTGTTTGAACACGATGGGATGAAGCACTATTTTCTTTCCATTATGAAAAACAATTAGTATTTTTTTTATTATATCACAATAATAATCAATAATTTAATTTTAGTCAGGTGAGTGGGCCATATTGCAGTCCGCACTGTGGTATGTTCGGCTGCTAGTCGTGTCATATTCATATTCGTGTCAATTCCCTTCGCATTGTAATGATAAGGTCAAGTTGGTGTCAATGACCCGAGCACGGATGTTTCAAGGAGACCTAATGTCTCCTTGAAACATCGTTCGTCCCTCGTCGCCCACAGACCATGGGAGTGTCATGTACGAATCTGACAAGCTATAGTCACCATAATGGAGGATTTATCAGATTATACATTTTAGTTGAAAGTACCTTGTTCGTCTCTGTGCTTGGGCGCGGCTCGCAGCTGCTTGTCGGCCTCGTCCACCTGTCTGCGGAACGTGATCAGCTGCTGCTCCAGCTCCGCTATGAGCTCCTTCACGAAGCGAGGCAGCGCCGCGCCTTCCATGGCCGCTGCGGGTAACAGAACATCGGGTGAGCCCTGCGCCTGCCTCTGAACGGCGTCGGCCCCTGCGCCGCGCAGCCGCCGCGTTTGCGTAAGTAAGTAGTATAGCCACTAACAGCAGGCGAGTCCCTGCGCCGCGCAGCCGCCGCGAGTGCGTAAGTAAGTAGGATAGTCACTAACAGCGGGCGAGTCCCTGCGACGCGCAGCCGCCGCGAGTGCGTAAGTTAGTAGGATAGTCACTAACAGCAGGCGAGTACCTGCGCCGCGCAGCCGCCGCGAGTGCGTAAGTATGTAGGATTGCCACTAACAGCAGGCGAGTCCCTGCGCCGCGCAGCCACCGCGAGTGCGTAAGTAAGTAGGATAGCCACTAACAGCAGGCGAGTCCCTGCGCCGCGCAGCCGCCGCGAGTGCGTAAGTAAGTAGGATAGTCACTAACAGCAGGCGAGTCCCTGCGCCGCGCAGCCGCCGCGAGTGCGTAAGTTAGTAGGATAGTCACTAACAGCAGGCGCGTCCCTGCGCCGCGCAGCCGCCGCGAGTGCGTCAGTAAGTAGGATAGTCACTAACAGCAGGCGAGTCCCTGCGCCGCGCAGCCGCCGCGAGTGCGTAAGTTAGTAGGATAGTCACTAACAGTAGGCGAGTCCCTGCGCCGCGCAGCCGCCGCGAGTGCGTAAGTTAGTAGGATAGTCACTAACAGTAGGCGAGTCCCTGCGCCGCGCAGCCGCCGCGTGCGTAAGTAAGTAGGATAGCCACTAACAGCAGGCGAGTCCCTGCGCCGCGCAGCCGCCGCGAGTGCGTAAGTTAGTAGGATAGTCACTAACAGTAGGCGAGTCCCTGCGCCGCGCAGCCGCCGCGTGCGTAAGTAAGTAGGATAGCCACTAACAGCAGGCGAGTCCCTGCGCCGCGCAGCCGCCGCGAGTGCGTAAGTAAGTAGGATAGTCACTAACAGCAGGCGAGTCCCTGCGCCGCGCAGCCGCCGCGAGTGCGTAAGTAAGTAGGATAGCCACTAACAGCAGGCGAGTCCCTGCGCCGCGCAGCCGCCGCGAGTGCGTAAGTAAGTAGGATAGTCACTAACAGCAGGCGAGACCCTGCGCCGCGCAGCCGCCGCGAGTGCGTCAGTAAGTAGGATAGCCACTAACAGCAGGCGAGTCCCTGCGCCGCGCAGCCGCCGCGAGTGTGTAAGTAAGTAGGATAGTCACTAACAGCAGGCGAGTCCCTGCGCCGCGCAGCCGCCGCGAGTGCGTAAGTAAGTAGGATAGTCACTAACAGTAGGCGAGTCCCTGCGCCGCGCAGCCGCCGCGAGTGCGTAAGTTAGTAGGATAGTCACAAACAGTAGGCGAGTCCCTGCGCCGCGCAGCCGCCGCGTGCGAAAGTAAGTAGGATAGCCACTAACAGCAGGCGAGTCCCTGCGCCGCGCAGCCGCCGCGAGTGCGTAAGTAAGTAGGATAGTCACTAACAGCAGGCGAGTCCCTGCGCCGCGCAGCCGCCGCGAGTGCGTCAGTAAGTAGGATAGTCACTAACAGCAGGCGAGTCCCTGCGCCGCGCAGCCGCCGCGAGTGCGTAAGTAAGTAGGATAGTCACTAACAGTAGGCGAGTCCCTGCGCCGCGCAGCCGCCGCGAGTGCGTAAGTTAGTAGGATAGTCACAAACAGTAGGCGAGTCCCTGCGCCGCGCAGCCGCCGCGTGCGAAAGTAAGTAGGATAGCCACTAACAGCAGGCGAGTCCCTGCGCCGCGCAGCCGCCGCGAGTGCGTAAGTAAGTAGGATAGTCACTAACAGCAGGCGAGTCCCTGCGCCGCGCAGCCGCCGCGAGTGCGTCAGTAAGTAGGATAGTCACTAACAGTCGGCGAGTCCCTGCGCCGCGCAGCCGCCGCGAGTGCGTAAGTTAGTAGGATAGCCACTAACAGCAGGCGAGTCCCTGCGCCGCGCAGCCGCCGCGAGTGCGTAATTTGGTAGGATAGTCACTAACAGTCGGCGAGTCCCTGCGCCGCGCAGCCGCCGCGAGTGCGTAAGTTAGTAGGATAGTCACTAACAGTAGGCGAGTCCCTGCGCCGCGCAGCCGCCGCGAGTGCATAAGTAAGTAGGATAGTCACTAACAGTAGGCGAGTCCCTGCGCCGCGCAGCCGCCGCGAGTGCGTAAGTTAGTAGGATAGTCACTAACAGTAGGCGAGTCCCTGCGCCGCGCAGCCGCCGCGAGTGCATAAGTAAGTAGGATAGTCACTAACAGTAGGCGAGTCCCTGCGCCGCGCAGCCGACGCGAGTGCGTAAGTTAGTAGGATAGTCACTAACAGTAGGCGAGTCCCTGCGCCGCGCAGCCGCCGCGTGCGTAAGTAAGTAGGATAGCTACTAACAGCAGGCGAGTCCCTGCGCCGCGCAGCCGCCGCGAGTGCGTAAGTTAGTAGGATAGTCACTAACAGTAGGCGAGTCCCTGCGCCGCGCAGCCGCCGCGAGTGCGTAAGTTAGTAGGATAGTCACAAACAGCAGGCGAGTCCCTGCGCCGCGCAGCCGCCGCGAGTGCGTAAGTTAGTAGGATAGTCACTAACAGTAGGCGAGTCCCTGCGCCGCGCAGCCGCCGCGAGTGCGTAAGTTAGTAGGATAGTCACTAACAGTAGGCGAGTCCCTGCGCCGCGCAGCCACCGCGAGTGCGTAAGTAAGTAGGATAGTCACTAACAGTAGGCGAGTCCCTGCGCCTGCCTCTGCGCGGTGTCGGCAGCCGCCAGCGCGTCGGCCCCGGCGCTGCGCAGCCGCCGCGAGTGCGCGCGCGCACGGGACACGGACGACGACAGAGAAGCCGCGCAGTGCTGCAATGAGTCTACTGTGCGGGATACCTGCGGAGATAATCACATGTTTAGGGTTTTCATGACATTAACTGGATGCATCGGGTAGGTTGCGAGCGCGTACTCCCGCAGCGCCTCCTCCTACTTTTTGAAATCGGTTGAAAATGTATTAAATTTAATTGCATATATTTTTTAAATATTTTGAAAAATATGTTGGAAAAGAAACCTAGGTAAATACTGTCTTAATACGAATAACAGCATATATATGTTGAAATATTGTCGAATATTATTCACCGGCTTTTTAAGACCACAATTTTTGCATGGTTATAGATCAACGGGATATGCCCTATAGGTTTTGATTCCCATGTGAATATCAAGCAATTTCAGCAAAATAGTGACATAAATGGCGGTCTCAGGTGGTGAAAAAACAAATCTATAGGTTACCTAGCCCTTTGTAATCGATGTTAATTTCAACTTGATACCTCCACACGTTCCTAAGCAAATGGTCATGACAGACGAGCGGACAGACTGACGGTTCTTTTTTTCCTTTTCAGGTATGGAACCCTAAAAATATAATCAAGATGCAGTCGAGATGTAACTTGTTGTACACCTTTACAGAACGGAAGTTGACATCTCAATACGCTTACATCATATTCAATGCGTAAATGCACATGCTTAGTAAGTGTAAGCAATTGTAAGCACTGCCTTAAATTACTCCACTGTAAACTATACTTTGTCGACAGAGTCAGAGTCAGTCAATTTTTTTATTGAATATAAATAAATAAATTATCTTATTCAACGTCAACGACCACAATCGATTTTCACAGGAATTGAATGAATAATAATAATAATATATATAAAACATTTATTTTCAGAAAACACGGTTCCATAGTATTGTTAGTACAAAAAGAGAATTTCCTAATCTATGTTACACCTTAAAATAAAATTAAAATAAATAAGTAAGCAACTTATGGTGGATAGCGAGGTAGAGAAGAGGCCTGTACCCAGCAGTGGGTAGGTGTGGGCAGATTGAAGATGATGATGAGCCTATTTATCCGGCGAGGTGCCGGTCACCACCTTGATCCAGTGCTTTAAAATAAGTCCTTCGACCCTATCTGCTATAACAGTCAGGATACCGCTGGTGCTGCCGCGAACTCTGTGCATTAGTGAGGCCACGCGTTTTCTTATTATTGCATGAAACCCGTCCGTGCGGGCTTCTGCAAACATGCCTGACGCACTACAGAATCGCGGCAACCCCAGCAGCATCCTAAATCCGTTATTGTACTGGACTCGAAGGGCGTTTATGGACTTTTGAGTATAGCTGACCCACAGGCTGCTCGTGTAAAAGGATTGGCAGTAAGCCTTAAACAAAGTAATTTTTACTTGATGTGTGCAACGAGCAAACCTGCGCGCCAGCATGTTCAGCCTCACCGCCAACGCCCTCCGTTCCCTATCAATGTCCAGGTCGTCTCTCAGGTCATTGGTTACAATGTGTCCCAGATATTTAAAGCTTGTAACACTCAATAACTCCTGACCGTACAATTTTATAGGAGGCACATTACTAGGCGACTTAGTTCCCTTCTTAAATATCATTACTTCAGTCTTTTTAACATTATATCGTAATCCATGGGTCTCAGCATATGACTCACAAGTACTTAAAAGATTTCTCAATCCTCTCACTGATGGACTCAGCAGCACCATGTCGTCGGCATAGCTTATGTTATTCGCACTTTTCCCACTTACATAGCAACCCGCATGCATGCTGCTGAGCCCACCAATGAGATTATTTACACCAATGAGATATAAATACTCACATTATTCAATGGTTTGATGGACACCCGCATCACGTCTGAGCTGAGTGACTTTTGTTTCTTGATGAACTCTTTGAATGTGGCCACCGTGGTTGATATTTCGTTGGGCAGCTTCATCTGCTTTGGAGGCTCATCTGGAAATAAGGAATAAGGTTTATGTGGGTCTTTAGAATGATTTTTTATTTATTTTTTATTTTATTTTATTCGGAAGACATGCAGCACAATAAATGAATGTAATGTAACTTATATAAATATCTTTAAGCCAATTACAAATCTTCACTTCTTAATTACTAACATTGATTTTCTAAGATCGTTAACATAACAGGGTAGAAAAATATCTTAAGACGAGCGAATGGCGACAGAACTCGGCGCGAGTAGGTATTTACCAAAATACAAGCTATCTCAGAGCTATAAGAGCGCAATTGCCTAAATTTTCGGCCGAATTATGCTTTTGGGCGGTAACTTTTTTCTACCCCTAAACCTTTATGGAATAAGACAAATTTGGTCTCATTCGTTTCCACACATCATAAACAAATCTTGTAGTTTTTCCTTTTCTTGAAAATCTGGCTTGATTGGTTAAAAATAAATAAAATGCTGGAGGGTTTTTTTTGGTCAAAAAAGTGAATGTTTAGGTACTTATATTTACTAAAATACAAAATATTTCAAAAAAACAAAACGCACGAGCATAGTTTTTCATAGTATCTAAAACTTGTGAAAAAATTGTGAAAATCGGACAAGGTTTAAGGGGTGAAAAAGGTTACCGCTTATTGTATGGAAGCTCGCGCCCACATGATTCTCTTAAGTTACTTTGTTGCCTCTGTTTACACTAACACTAATATATATTAATTTAATTAAATATGCCTTATATTAATTTATGTATGCTACTATATTAAAACAAGAAGAGCTTATATATGTAGTTGTAATAATACAAAATTAAATCTACAACTATAAGTATTACCACAAAAAACGATTGTACAGCTTAGTCCATGTTGGTAAAGTAGTCTTTAGTCATTACTTTCCTTATTGTAGATGGTTTTGTGCAAAAAAAATCAATGTCTTGTGCCCGCGTACCGACAGAACGCATATAATACGCGTTCTGTCGGTTTCGAATGCTCACCCACGGTATGTACAAAGGCTTGCTACTTCTGCTTACCCTAGAGGGAGCCCAAAGTGACACCTCGGTTAACAATTGGGGACAATCAACAGAGCCGTTTGCGATCCCTGCTAGGTATCTTTGATGTGCCTTAAAATCTAGAAATCTTAAAAACTTCTTTTGGATGCCCTCGATACGTGACTTGTATATCTCATATCTGGGGTTCCAGACTTGCGAAGCGTATTCTAAGTGAGATCTAACGAAGGCGCAATACAATATTTTCAGAGATTTTAGAGATTTGAAGGAGGATGATGTTCTAATGATAAAACCAAGAGCTCTAAATGCCTTTGAAACGCAGCTGTTTACATGTTTTTCAAATGTTAGTTTGTTATCGAAAAGTACTCCTAGGTCACAAACCTTACTAACCCTAGTAATGGGGTGGCCCTTCAGCTGGTAACCTTGATCGATTAATGAATGCTTTCTAGTAAATGATACGAGATAGCACTTGTCCACATTCAAGTCTAGTTTATTTGTTACACAGTATGCCTCAAACCTCAGGAGATCAGACTGTAGGTCGAGAACGTCATCAATTCCATAAATAGGCAGTATTTTCATGTCGTCAGCGTAGATTAGGATTTTGGAACTTATAAAGCAAGTATTTATGTCTTTGATAAAAATAACAAACATAAGGGGCCCTAATAAGGATCCTTGGGGTACTCCAGACGGGATAGATGTCCATTTTGATGTGAATCCTTGCAATACAACTGCTTGACTACGATTTTTTATAACCACCTATAAAGATCTCCATGTATTCCTCATGAGTACATTATGGTGGATACGATCGAAACACTTGCTGTAGTCGGTGTAAACTACGTCAATTTGGGCGCCACCCTCCATGCTTTTGGTTATGTAATTTGCAGCAAGAAGTAAGTTGGATACTGTCGATCTGCTTTTTAAGAATCCGTGCTGTTCCTCAGTAAAAGAAGTACGAAGTGCAGCATATGTTTGATCATAAATGATCCTTTCTAATATTTTAGCGAACAGACAAAGTTCGATATAGGCCTACATTGTTCTACTTTACTTTTGTCACCCTTCTTAAAGACAGGAACACCTGTCATAACAATGAAGGCAGTTTTCCATATAGTGGGGACCACACCTTCAAATAATGATCTTTTGAATATGAGCTCAAGTGGAGTCACCAATTGTTCTGCACACTCTACGATGAATATCGTCGGGTCCGCCGGATTTGTTGAGGTCTAATCCTTTGAGATGCCTTAAAATCGTGGTTTTTTCAATGGATATAGACCCTATCTCCGCCGATTTACTATGTTCATTATAAGACAAATGGTTGGCATTCAAAGAGGTTTCCAAGAAGGTGGAGTGGAAGTAGTCAGAAAATAAGTCGGCTATTTATCACCAAAGCTAGCACACCTCACACCGTATGTCATTGCATTCGAGTAATTATTGCTTACTCTTTTACTTTTGACAAATGCCCAAAATAATCTAGGGTTTTTGAGTATGTTTGACTCAATTTTATCAATATAAGCGTGGTAGCATTCCCGCTCTAATGTTTTAGCTCTGGTACGCAAGAAGGCAAATGATTCATAGTCGGAAAGGTTGCCGTAGGTCTTATACTTTTTATGATATTTGTATTTTTCCTTTAATACTTTTACTAATGCAGAAGTATACCAGGGCGGGTAGTGGTTAGGGCGACACACCTTACTTGGAATGTAAACATCGCGGAATGCGTGAAGTTTACAATAGAATTGGGCGACGGCGTCATCCAGAAGATCCCTGTCTAATAATTTATGCCAGTCAACTGCACTCAATTCCGACCTAATTGATGTACAATCACCGCGTGAGTATATGTATTTAGTTCTAGTTTCTTGTGGCAGATCCGAGTAGGTAGCAAAATGGACTAAGATGCACAGCGACACATGATGAGGGTCCTCTGGTAAGAGCGGATAGGCCGCCGCACTCACTACGATATTATCGTTAGAAATTATTAGATCCAGTATCTTTTGGTTATGATTAAGTTCACTATTGAATTGCTTTAAATTGCAACAGTTAAGTACTTCTATGAATTCCATTTTATATTCGCCAGCTAGCCCATCCGGCGTTAGTTCCTTGCAGTTAAATTGCTTGGACCAACTAATATTCGATAAGTTAAAGTCACCTAATATGAGAAATTTGTCAAGAGGATTATTCAATATAATATTATTTATCTACACACGTATCATAAACCCTCTTTACTGCGTACAAAAACCGCACGTTACGATCAGCATAATGTTAAACTACTTGGTAAAAACTCATTTCTTATCTGAAAAATTACAATTTCGAACGCCGACGCCCGCCTGCGTGAAGTTGGTACTAAAGAACAAGCTAAACAACTGCAGAGCCACAATGCCGGTCAAACATGCGGTTCCTGAACACATCAAAGAGAGTGTGTAGATAAACTAGTGTATGTAACTGTACATAATTAGGCATTAAAACTCTCGAGTGATATTATTATGAAACTCGCCTTCGGCTCGTTTCATAAACCCACTCTATATATATATATATATATATATAATAAACTGCTATTAAGGAGGCACTGAAGTTCGAAATTTGACTAGTAAATGAATTTCCTTTATTTTCCTTACACATGTAGACGGTGCAAATATGCGTTTTTATTTGCGATCGGCCGGTACCTAAGGTTACAGTTATCCATATATCCTCGGCTGATGAGCGCCACTCGGGTCGCTCCACCACTGAAAACTCGTTACGTACAGCCAGCAACACACCCCCTCCCAACTTTTGTTTTGTAGCAATATAATTCCGATCCCTATGCCATACAATATAACGCTCATCAAATAATTCATTATTCGAGATGCTGTCTAGAAGCCAAAACTCCGTTATTGCTATGATATCATAGGAGTTTAGGCATACATTACAGTAAAAATCACTAGTCTTGGTTCTCATGCCACGAATATTTTGATGATAAAATGATGCCTTAATAATATCAGCTTCTGAAGATACAGAAAATATTATGAGAGTGGAATGAGATTGTATCACTGGGAAAGTGTCTGTAAGTGTCGCCGCACACGATCCCGGCAGAAGGGCCAGATTAATATCCGAGAGACAGCCAAGAGGAGGCGAAAGTTAAGTCAGCGGACAGCCGACCAGATGATCCGGCGACACAGCAAGGTTTGCAGGAAAACAGATAATGTGAAACACACAGGACCGAGTTCAATGGCGTGTAGACGATGAGCTCTTTACTAACCAGTGGGTTTCCACACAGGCTGTTGATAATGACGTCAGTGTAGGTTAGGGTTGCCATAAGTGTGAGGACTCAGACCGGGACATTTCAAGAAAAACTAGTAAAGGTAGAAAAAACGGAACTTTTATTACAACAATAGGTAACTTTAAAGGTTTAGTCCTTGCCTAAACACAGAACAACTTTTAACACAGCCATTCAATGCCAATTCAATAGTTCTGATAATGTTACAAAATATTGATAAAAAAAAATATTTTTACGAAATCAACATTAACTAAAGTAAGTACCTATCTGTCAACATTTTTTTAATTAGCACACTATGTAATCAACAAACATAAAATTATCACAATCTATTTTTTTTAATAAACCCCAAATATAATCAACAAAATTAAATATAACATTCTCATCTATCCATGGCATCGTTATTTTTTAAATTGACACAAAATATAATCATCAAATATCCTCATTTATGCATGGCATTTTTGTCTTATTCTTATTACAAAATATAATAAATTAATCAACAAATATAAAATCCAGCGGTAAGGAAGTTTCTTAACCTAATTGTTGCCGCTTTTTGTTGACACAGAAAATAACTGCCAAACGTTTAGATAGAAAACATGTTTCTTCTACAAAAGGTATTATAACACAGCCACAGATTTGCAAAACAACCGAATGAAAATGGCTAAATATAAACAAACGAAGTCACAAATTGCGCTCCCGACTCGACTGTCGCCGACCTGAGCCGAGCGCAAGCCGAATGAGCGAGAGCGCCCGATAGTGTACGATAGTGTGCGTGACAGTGTGGGACAGTGTTCCCTATATCCCTGAATCTAGTTTTACACGCGCAAATTTACTTAATTTTACAGAAGTATTTTATTAAAAAAACTGAAACTAAAGTGTTATCAAGTTCCTTATCATTAAAGAGTTTTATTTATCGCGATTATGTTAACTGTATAACGTGATTAATATTTTTTACATAATAATATTCGATTTTTTTTTAATTTTCACGCTTCTTAGGTCGATTTCGCTCAAGAAGTATCGATACCAGGTATCAACTGGATGTATAAAATCGATATAAAATATCAATACATTAGAAAAATCGATCTTGTATCAAACATCTCTAAGTCACATAGTGAGCTTGATAGCGTGCCAAACGTAAATTCGTGAAACGTGAACGAACAAGTGTCAGCGCTTACGTCTTTCTATCCACGTACGATTAGCCTAGCTAGTTAGAGCGCGTTTATTGGAGATATATTACTGTTTACCAAGTCCAGCCCTTTATTAAATAACTATAATTTTTAAACCGGGACAATTTGCTTATCGGCCGGGACGCCGGGACACCATGCTTCAAACCGGGACATGTCCCGGCGTACCGGGATGTATGGCAACCCTAGTGTAGGTGCACTTACTTTTGCCATCGCCAGACTGAGTAGTGTTGGTAACGCCAATGCCTGCACTAGTGGAACTACCGCCCAATCCCAAACTCGGGGCCACTGAAACGAGATATGATTAACCAGATAAGTATGGAGGTTTGATACACACTCATGCAATTAAATTTAACAATTTGATGGAAATAAAAATGCAGCGGAATGTATTTTGAACATTGCTTACAATTTCTTATTCTATTATTATTATCAGTTGTTATGTTAAGTTTGTAGTTATATTCCTTCTCGAATTTACCTCTAATGTCATTGATAGCTCTGATTTACTTGCTCAATTATCATTTACAGCGCCCCGGCTATTGCGTCATAATGCGCTGTTCTCGCTCCCTAAGTCAAAAACTAACTACAGACAAAATACGATCCTCTGGCGTGCTTGTCAGAGATTCAACAATATGTGCGGAGATATTGATCTTGACCTGTTTAACACTGGTGTTAATCCAGCGAGGAGATCACTATACCGAGACTTTTTCTATGACTAGAATGGCTAAGTATTTCGACTTTCTGTTATTTATTAATTTTTTCGTTTTTAATGTGACTTGTTACTGCATGACATCTTACAACGTATAGGGCTATGTATAATGAGAACCAATTCTGTTATTTAAGAGTGCTTTAACTGTTTTATTTGTTTATTGTGTCCTTTTGTCGGCGAAAACCTATAATTGGCTTTTTTGTTTTTATATAAGATTCCTATTGTTAATTTAAAGATAGCAGTTGGTTTTCCAATGTTAATTAAATAAAAATAAAATAAAATAGTTTAAATTTAATGTAGGTAGTTCAAATCCGTTTACCTATAATTCACAGGAAACTACTATAACAATACATAAGATACAAACAAAAGATACAAATACCTGACGATGCCAGTTGTGTACCACCAAGATTTGTCCCAATTCTGCCTGTGCCAGCGCCACCTGAAGAGGTACAATATATACATATAAGCATTAAAACAAATTCAAGTTTCATAATGCATATTTACAAGCTGGGCAAGAAAAATGCTTGAGTAAAGCAAAATTAACCTGAAACAAAACAGGATTTATATGATAAATTAATCTGCCGAAAATCGTTTAGCAGACAGATTTAAGCCTCACTCAAAAAACTCCTTTTTCTTTGAACATGAATTGTTAGAAAAATTATTGATTTTGTGGGGTTTTTGATTCACCTTTTTCCTTATAGGGCAGTTCAGTTAATAATATGACTATCATATCTTTACTCTATAAGGCCGACTGAGGTTCTGACACATTACACTACTAACTTGGCATAATCCTGTTATATTTATCTCTGGTGGCATTCAAACATTTGTATCTCGAAGTAAGACAAAACTGAGGCTTCGGTTCTACGATATGATATGTCCTTGTAGTAGGGAGCATTTGTAGGGATTGAGTTAACGGGATGTTGGGGAAACCGGGATCTTGGCCTGTAATGTTGGAAAAAGATTCAATGGAGGAAGGTGAAAAGGAAATATTGACCATGTATGAAGTATGCAAGTATTTTTTACCTTTGCAGGGAAAACTTACCAAATAGAGTGTTAGTTTGTGGGAATGTAGCAGACAACCCTTGCGAGGCTGGGGTACCGAATGTTAAACCTGGAACATGCAACGAAATAAATAACGTAAATAAATCTTATAACATTCGAGTTTCTGCAATATCACAGCTAGCAGAGGTTCATTCTAAACAATTTAAACTCATTAACATCCCCACTAAAGGTGGAATGGCCTTTTCCTTTAAGATTGATACATCAACTTTATGGGATCTTGCTGGATGCTATATGCACAGAACCATGATGATTAGCTCTACAGAGAATATATAGGCCCTGTGCCGAGTAGTGGGTCCATGTTGGCTGAGCATGATGTTGCTGCTGAAGATTGACACAACACTGTCTCTGATAAATCACTCACTGACATTGAGGTTTGGCAACAGGCTTAAAAGAAATAAACATAATTTAAAAAAATTGGTCAGAGGTATTGTTTCACCTGGTTGAGCCGTTGAGTTAGCACCGAAATTAAGTCCTCCAGCCGCGAGACCGGCCCCAACAGATTGTGTGGTAGTTGTACCAAACGCAGGAGCTGAAGTAGTCCCAAATGAGGAGGCTGTGGTGGCACCAAAAGCTGGTGTAGTTGTTCCAAACGATGGTGCTGCAGCACCAAAACCTGGGCTTGAAGTAGCGCCGAATGCTGGCGTTGTTGTAGCCCCATATGCAGGGGTTGATGTGGCGCCAAAAGCAGGCATGGTGGTGCAGCCAAAAGCAGGGGCTGAACTCGCCGGAGACCCAAACAGACCTCCGAAAGTTGACGGAGTTGAACCCAAACCTGGTGTTGCAGGTCTGAAATCATTAACAGACAACAGGGTAAGTAAATTTGTAGGTTATGTTTATATGTGAGCAAAAAATTGACAGGTTAACGTGATAAAAGGAATATTCCAGTCAAACGATAGCTCTTCCCAAGTTCCTCGTTCTCAATGTGGCATGGAAAAAGAGTACCTAATAAGTCGGACTTACTTGGCGGCGCCGAAACTAAACCCACTTGTAAGTCCTGATGTAGCAGGTGCACTTGTTGGGGTCCCGAACGAGAAGGACATTGTCATATTAATTTGATCAAATGCACTTGTTTGTGTGCTAAATAAAAGTAAGTTTAAAGAGTAATTTCTATTTCACATTCCATGAATCAAATCAAATCAAACGATTGCCGAAAGAAACCACAGATTATTATTATGTAGAAAACTAGAAAGAAACAAGAGAGAGTGTTGCCAACTCACTCGTGTTTGTAAAACTTCAAACTTCATTTTTTTTTATTCAAAGTAGATTCTTACGAACACTTTTTGAACGTCATTTGAATCTGTATGCAAGAAAAACTACTAACGCTTCGGAAAGTGTTATGGCAGCGGAGAAGAAGCGGCGCAAGAAACTCGTACACTGCAACACGGCCTACTTTTCTTTTCTGTTTCTTTTTTTTTCAAGAATAGGTCTTGTGTTACAATCGTGTGCGTAGTCTTATAATGCGCTGGAAAATCAGCGCTCCATACCTCTTTGTCATTAAAGTAATCATCTAACCTATAATATGTTTTGTTATAATAATGTGTTTTTAACAATGCCTTTAAATTTCTTCTGTGTCAAATTTAATATCTCTTCCGGTATTTTGTTATAGCAAGGGGTCTCACTCAACAGTTTAGATACGTTCGACCGGCCAAACCGACGTTCGGGATGTCAGTTAGGTTGCCGCTCGCTTGGCTCCTAGTTGCGTCGCGCGCTAGCCGCTCCTCATAAGCAACTTTTCTGTGATTTTTGCAAAAACAATGACTTAAGTGCCTAAGAAATAAGGTGTATAAAGAAATTGTTCGCAAATAAAATTCGATTTCTTTTTAATTGAATACCTTTTTCTTTACCTAAACATTAACACTTTAGACCCAGAATAAAGAAAAGACAATTACATAAGTAAGGAGGTAGGTACCTACCTAGCCTTAGAATATGCCAATAGCCTGAGTAAGTACTAATAACACCTCTCTTGAACAGAGTGGACTAAAATTCACGACCACAAATCGCACGTAGGTAACCCTACCGTGATCAAGCGAGACAGGAGTTTACAGGACGACCTTGTGATGTCAGATTAAAAGAAGCTATCAGGCAATTGAATATCAGGGCAAAATACTGCGGTAGCTTTAAGTAGTAGTAGTAGTAGTAAAATTAAATTTTGAAAGTTTTGGAGTATTTGAGATATTCTTTAAACCTGCCACTATTTGTCATATTTCTTTGTTCATAAAGTTCAAAAAGTTTGTCTCTGCTAATCCACAACATAACAATGAACATAAATCTAGTATTATTTTCTTTCGTATCAATTTTAAATATAAACTAAAATTCTTCGCTTACCAAAGAAAAAAAATCTTGATATAAATTATTCGGGTCGTTAAAATTACAATCGTAAACAGGCAATTTATGAAGTAGAATATTTTGGTACTTTTAGAATGGACTAGTAGTGATGGCTCTGGTTTCTATTTTTATTTTCTGAATATGATTTATGAAACTCCTACCTTTGACCTCTATGATCTGATTGACGCGAGTTAATAATACTTTTTTCTATAGGGTCCCAATAACAGAACACATTATCAAGACAGGTAGAGTGGTCGCCAGCTATGTTTGCACTTAAATAGGTATGTCGGCGCGAGGCGTTTTCTTTGGTATTGCCAGTAATCATTTTATTGAAATATCCGGACAAGCTGGAAAATATAGGATATTAAAATGAAATTCATGTTATAAAACATTAATATATTATATGTATTATTATATTTAATAATAATAATGGTGGATCTGTGATTGAACGTGTGGCTATAAAATAATTATGGTCGATTAGAGGATCTGTGATTAAAGGTGTGACTCCATCTATGTGTCCATCCAAAGTTTAGGCCTCTTCTCCTAAATCAAAAGTATCAGAATCAGTATCACTGTCGCTATTGACTGATATTATAAACTTTTCAAATTCGACATCTATGAGATGGTTAGAAGTGTAATATTGGTCTTTGATTTTTTCAACATGTTTGCAAACATTACGCCATTCATCTACCGAAATTGTCGCAAAAGCATTTTCAGTCAACCTTTCTGTCTTATGTACTAACATTGTTGACATCAACTCGTCTCTTCATTATGGCCCATATCTTTTATATGGGGTGCAAGTCACAGTGATACGGGGGAAACCTAACAACTTCATGGCCGCTTTGATTCAATAAATCTTCAATTATGTACACAGGCTGCCCCTTGGTCTCTTTTATCACTTGAAATAATTGTGGCTTCGTCCAGCATAGATGATAGTACAAATGTTTGTATAGGCTTAAAGTTCTGCTTTAGGATTGCTCATTGTTGTTGCTATGTCGATCTATTGGTACAATGGTAAGATGCATTATCCATTACTACTATCGTCTCAGGATCTAGATTTCGAGTGATCTTTTCCTTCATCCAACGCGTAAAGTTTTTAGCATTAATATCGTCATGATAGTCAGATGACATTAATGATTTAGATTTAAATATTAATAATCCATTCGGTACAAATCCTTTCTTGCCTCCTGCATGAGCTATTAACCAGCTTGCTCCAACGATGTCCGAAGTAAGAATACCTGGTTGGATAGGCCCCTGCCAACAACTTTTCAGGTGGTATGACGCATTCATATACGTTTCATTAAGATAGACAATTGGGCGTTGATCTAATCTATTTTTACGTAATCTTATTATAATATATTACATTCCATTAAAACGTTTCGCTTTGATTGACACTTTCAAAATTTATATCCTATCGTTTTTAGGATAGGCTCGCCTTTGTACACCTAGTTTCCATTTTTTTGTATCTGTATCTTCTGTTTTTGTGCAATAAAGTATAAAGTATAAGCCTCAGAGATGTTCGACTGTACGTAAAATTTACGTCTCTTTTTAGTTCCATCCACAGCGTGTTTTATGGTAGGTACTTGTTTTTTTACTGTGTAAAATTGTTTTATTTTATGACGAATTGCGCAGTAGTCAAAGTCATCCATGTCAATCAATTTCTTTCTGTTTTTTTTTTTACCAGGCGACACCATTTTTCACATCCAGGGACTGGGATGCAGCAACATTATGTTCCTTTGTAATATTGCAGACGTATTTTTTTTTCTGATACACCTGTAACAAATTAAACAATATTATTACAATTTTTATTATTATTGTATGGTAATTAAGATGTGAAGAGAGTCTTGTGTTGCCGGACCGAACGGACGTGTCCCCCCGAGATCTCCCAAACGCATTTAAACAAACAAGTTTTCATCCCCGGCGCGCGCCTTTTGTTCTGCCTCCGGAGGCCCAAAAACGAGCCTGGCTTATAGGCTGGCTTATACCGCGTGTTACTGTAAGGGTTACCTGGGGAATGTGCGCGATCCATCTAGGCACCCCATCTGTGCAATACCACGCATTTCAGTGATTGTGATGATACTAGTGCGGTCAAGTGTAATGAATGCCCAGAGTACTATGCGATACTCTTAGGCATCCCATCTGTGCAAGCCCTAGAATTTATTCTAGGCCAGGTGCACGTCTGAGCCACGCAGCGACAGGCCGGCAGCGAGCGACGCCTGCGCAACACACCCTCAACGCTACTGCCTCCACCACCACCGCCGCTAAACATACCAACCTGGTGAGATCATTCCGATTAGGACATCATTGATAGTGATTACCTACCTCTAACTTTATTTCTCTCAGGACTTTGCCTGAAAATAAATTCGAGATAATTCTCCTCGAGATTTATATTCTCCTCATCTTCGAAAAACCGTTCAAAACAGTCATTAACAATAACCATCCACTAAACCCTGAAACTCTGTGAATAAGCCAACCCAAAACTTAACAATCCTAGAATTGTTTTTATGTAGCTAAACTGCAAATATACTAAACCCGACAATAAACAAAAACTAAACAAGTGCATACCATAAAAAGGCCATCTCACCAAACTCCCAGAAACTAGACAAAACAATTGACTGCTATTTAGGAACAATTGAAAAAGCTTCGAAGCACAAAAGGCTCACAACGTTCCCTCACACATCTGGCACCCATTCTATGGTATCAGCCCATCTTGGAAATACCGGGAAACATTAGAATAAAAATAGATCGTAAAAAGCCAAACAGCGTCTCTCATCATACCGGCCGTACACCTCTTAGAAACAACTCACACACACACTTTCATATTAGCTAAAATACCACGAGGCTTTCTCATGTAGTAATATCTCACAATGGAAACTCTACCAATGCCCAGAGATGGAAACTGCCTGTTCCATGCAATTGCAAACCAAATCAGCCATCTGTTTGGAGCGACATTCAACCATACCCACATCAGAAGCGACTTAGCTAGATACGTAAAAGCTAACAGCAATTATCCACGCATCAAACTTGCGATCGACGCACCAAACGCAGAAGCTTTCACTGAGTACATAAAAAATCTCCACATACAGGGCACGTGGGGAGGTGAAGAAATTATCATAGCAGCCGCGGAGTTCTACGTAATAAGTGTAGCGATCCATCAACAAAATGGCCCATCAATCGTATATAGCCCCCAACAAGAATATAACGCAGTCGGAACTATCAACTTGACCTTTTCCGACAGCCACTACGACAGCGCATACATAATAGAGCCCCAAAACGTAATCAACAACCAGTCAAATCTACATCGCAGCATCTCACTTTTAACATACCAAAATACAGCGCGACTACCAAAGTACCCTCAAGTTCCACCCGCCCCAAAAAGAGATAATATGATAGCGGTAAATCTAAACACCTTCCCCCGGCCTACCCAAAATGCACAACTCAAGATAAGATGACCAATGACTTTGATACTTACCGTACCGACACATACACTCACACGCCACAAACACATGCATCCCCCTCCGCCGGGTCAGATACAACCGGGTACTTCATCTTTAGGGCCTTGTTCACGGACTGAACCTCGACCCGAGTCAAGGACCTAACTAATATGCACTAATGAAGTGAATTGAAGTAGGTGATATCAGTGCAATGAGTCTCACTAGCTGAGCAACAACCCGGTGAGATCGCTGCGATTATGATAGCCCTAACTCAGATCAAAAGGCCCCTTCGTAATGCTAAATACCATTTCATAAACAGATACCACGCTCGCTTCAAATTACTACGCCAACTCCAAACTATTCCACAGGCACAGTGCCTTACTAGTAGGTAGGAGATAGGTATACCTAAATACAAAACTAAGCAGGAACCTACCCAATAACAGTAAAACAAAACTTAACCATTTCTAACTTTATCCGGTCCGACAAGCCCACAAAAATAAAACAATAATGCAAGCCCGTCTACTACATAACTGCATATTCTGAGGAATAGCGAGAAACAGCCAACAATTGCACATCATAAAAGGATCATTTCACCATCTTCCAGAAAACAGGCAATTAACAAAAGACTTCCACTGATGAACAATAACAACAATAAAATCGGAGACTTTTTGTCCTAAGCGGCACAAACTTTGACAATTGCAACCCGTACGATCTGTTAATCGTAGACAAAGGAAGTTGAAATAAATCACGCTATCTCTAAGTTCTTTCTTTCAACAACATCCCAAGAAGATAACCTAATGGAAGCCTTACCAATGCTGAGATGGTAACTGCCTATTCACCGCAATTGCTGACCAAATTAATCACCTATGTCAATTAACATGCAACCACACTCACATTCGTAAGCACCTAGTTAAATATGTAGAAGAAAACGGCGATGAACAGAACAAAGCTCGCAATCACTGAGCCTGAAATCCTTAACAACTCAACAATGAAAATCTACGCAATTACGGTACTTGGGCTGGAGAGGAGATTATAATACCAGCTGCCGAATACTTTCTAGTTAACGAAACAATCCACCAGCAAAATATACCATCGCTCACATTCACGCCCAAGAATCCAGCGGATGCAGTGAAATCTATCAACCTCAACGTCACAGGACACCACTACGACAGCGTATACTTGCTTGAATCGCCAAATTTACCTACGGATCAAGCAACCGATAACCAAACTGATAACACCATACTTTCCCCGATACTTAATTCAACACCCATGACCTCCTCAGGGTCAACCATAACATCAACAGAAGACATCCCAGACAACACCGGATATACGATGATACGAAACAGCCCCATATTTAAACCACAAGTCACATGCGAGCGTATGCGCATTGTTCGATTCCAAATCGATATTCGATCGATGGTTTCTGAACGGTCATTTTAATTTGACGTTAGCTGTCAATCTGGCAGTTTTGACAACTGACAGACGAAAAAATAAACCTCGCAATGAAAACGCGTTTTGATTGTTGAAATTAAATCAAAGGGCATCTGGAATGTATTCGGGATTCCCTCATGATTATTAATATAGCTGAGTGTGCCGTTGTCTCTCGAACCAGATAAAGTTCGGATTTTCGTGCCCGATTCGTATTTACCACGTAGAAACATAACCTGTGTTGGACCACTGTGCTCATTGACGCTGGCCCGCCAGTCATACCTGGTTGGCTGAAGAACCAGTCTACCAAGAAGAGCCTAGGGCGCGCCCGGGCCTTGCAGAGAGACAGGAGGTTGACGGGACCGAAGCACAGACCAGGTTAGATCTACCCCACATAACTTTAGCTCGGTGAATCGCCGACGTTCATCACTTCTTGGCACCTCATCGTCACGCTACCTCGTAGCTGATGGGCCCCTACGAGGTCATTAGGTGTTGAGAAGCCTGAACACTTTGGTAGCAGAGCGTGGTTTCCTGAGATTTGCAGCCGTCAAGGGCTTCGGGAAAGCACGACTTGGGACTATCAATCTGTAGGTATCTAGGCGGTTAGGTAACTTGTTTGTTCCTATATCCACATAGATTGGTAGTATTTGTAAGCTATAAGTCTATTGCTGGTAGTAGACAGACAGATATTACAGTTTTCCCTAAATGACCAGTTGTACTGAGATGTGACTCAGAACGAACATAGGTAGTTACATCTATTGATAGCAGGCTATTACATTGTTTTGAACTAATGTTGACTATTATCTGTGTGTGTTATAATAATAAAGGGAAACTAACTTGTTATTTACAGGATTAGAATATTAGAAGTGTAGCATAATTTATATAGATATAAAACTCGGTTCCTATTGTTTAAGGAAAACAACATTATTTAAGTTATAGTTTAGGGTTCCCTCGTTTGGGTTATAAACTGAAGGGTCCAATAAAATTGAGTTACTGCAAATTGTGAGTAAATATCGTTCCGATCATGTCGTTATCTGAAATCCAGAAGGGTGTTTCTAAGGAACTCAGATGGTTTTCCTCCGCACACGGTCTGATAGACCGGTTAGATAGGCATGATGTGGTATTGGAGCGGTCTATGGACGTTAAGGAACGTTACAATAGGGTGCTCGAATTGTCCGCGCAGGCGGAATCAGATGATGGTTGTGCACCTGACAGGCTCTCACGGTTGGTAGGGGATGTCGACCAATGTATGGAGATGGCAGCTGCTATCACGCAGAAGGCTGCGGACATACGTAGACAGCGCGAGTCCAGCCATGGTGGTGACATTGAAGCACCTCTGCCGCATCAGGGATCGGGGACCAGGTTACCCGCGATAACTATGCCTACCTTTGACGGCGTGTCCGGTGAATGGATGAGCTTCATCAATCTGTACGACAGTTTGGTGCACTTGCGATCGGACATTACCAAGTCTGTCAAGATGGCTCAGCTGGTGGCAGCATTGAGGGGTGAGCCTAGGGAGCTGGTCGCTCATTTGACAGTTACGGAGGGCAACTATGAGACGGCCAGGCAATTGTTGGTCAGACGTTACCACAACAAACGGAGGTTGGCCGATGCCCAACTGAACCGTTTGTTTAGCATCCCGGTTGTGAACAAGGTCGGGGCCATACAGACGGAGGTTTTGAACCCATTGTTGTCCGTCACCAAGGCTCTAGAGAATCTTGGACTTCCGGTTGGTGAATGGTCGTACTTACTGTTGTACATTGTACTTTCCCGCCTACCCGCTGACGTGCAGACTTGTTTCGAACAGTCTTTGGGGTTGACGGTCACCCATCCTTCGGAGCCACAGAGAGCTGCCGGGAGCGCTGTGAGTAGGGGCCCTCCGACGAGGAAGGACCGCACCAACCGGCAGTCATATGGGACTGTGAGTGCATTGACCCCACATAGTGAGACCTGCCCATGTTGTAGGCAGATTGGCCATGCTGTGGCCAATTGCAATAAGTTCGGGGAACTTAGGGTTCAGGGACGGCGCCAGATGGCTAAGCAGCGGGGCTGGTGTTTCCTGTGCCTCGGGCCACACATGGCTAGGGACTGCACGCGCACACAAATGTGCGGATATTGTGGTCGGGCCCACAACAATCTGTTGTGCATGAACCGGTCCGGCCAACAGCCACCACAGGGCCGTACCCAGGGTGACACGGCAAGGGGCCCTGAGAATTCGTTTGCGACTCGGAGCGCAACTCAGGGGCCAACGTCCCCACGTGCACAGGGCAGTACCAGGGTGCAGGGCCGCACTTAGGGTCATCACATGGGGGGCCCTGAGTTTTCGGTTGCGACTCAGCATCCGACTCAGCGGGCAATGGGGCCACAAGCACGTGGCCACCCAGGAGTGCAGGGCCGCACTCAGGGTCATCACATGGGGGGCCCTGAGTTTTCGGTTGCGACTCAGCATCCGACTCAGCGGGACATTGGGTGTGTTGAGCAGGCCGTAACGGGCGGGTGGCATGGGACACCTTCGAGCTATGCGGGTGCGGTTCGGACGCCGCCTCAGTTGTCGCCCCGCTCGTCGCCTCGTCCTCGTCGGTCGCATGTGATGTCCCCCCCGCTGAATTCAACCGTGGCCGCTCATGGAGCGGCCACGGTTGAATTCACGCCCACCCCCCTTCGGGGGGCGTCGTAGGGTGGAAATGGAACCGGCGCGTGGGCCATTTGTACAATGGGACCCTCTGGCGTATAGCTGTCTACCTGATCGGTTACAGGCAGATTGGGGCCCCGGGGGCCCTCGCTAGGAATTTGCGGCCCAACGATTTGTTGCCCCCCAACCGGAGACGGTGGTGTTACCGATCGCCTCTGTGCTTGTTTGGAATTTGGCGGGCAACCCAACATACGTTCGCGCCCTATTAGACTCTGGAGCTCAGGGCTGCATTGTATCGAATGATTTAGCAAAATGGTTGGGCCTCAAGGTAAATAGGTATAATAAATCAATACGGGGCGTGGGGAATGTTACGGTTACGAATGTAGTTGGTCAATCGGTGATCACGTTCTCTCCACGTTATGACATTTTGACAAAAACATCCGTGCAAGCTTTAGTAATGACGCATGTCATGGGCAGACACCCCTTGGTGAAGTTGAATCCGGCCGTTCGATTCCTGACATCAGGACTCAAGTTGGCGGATCCCGATTTTGACACTCCAGCCCCGGTCGACCTGCTACTGGGAGCAGACGTTCTGGGTAGGTTTCTGTTGTCGGATCGGCGAGTTCTTCAGCCGGACGGGTTGATTGCTGTGGATACTAAGTTTGGTCACGTGATCATGGGTCCGGCATTGCCAATGGTTAGGCCTGCCGAGTCAGATGGCATACTTATTGGCTCAGCGTTGTCAGACGCTATCCAACGTTTCTGGGAGATAGAGGAACCTCCCACCGTTCGTCGAGTCGACGCAGACGAAGAAGAGTGCGAGTTGTTTTACCAGAATAGTACTGGTCGCCTTCGTTCTGGTCGTTTTGTAACTCGACTGCCTTTCAGGTCCGATCGACCGCCACTAGGAGAATCTAGGAAGATGGCTGAGACGAGATTGATGTCGATGGAGCGTAAATTGAATGGATTTAAACAAAAATACGTCGATTTCATGAGGGAGTATGAGTCGTTAGGACACATGTCGGTATCGGGTGTGGACTGGAGATCTGAGGATCATTGTTTCCTTCCACACCATGCCGTCCTGCGAACCCCTACCGGCAAGATTCGAGTTGTTTTTGATGGGTCAGCACCTACCTCGAACGGGATGTCCCTGAATCAGTGTCTACATTCGGGACCCTTGTACAACTTGTTGAGTCGTGATATTTCGGATATTCTCACGAGCTTTCGGAGACACCAGATTGTATTTGTCGCAGACATTCGGATGATGTTTAGGCAAACGGTAATTCATCCGGCTGACAGAAGGTATCAGTTGATACTTTGGCGTGAGTCCACGGCCGAGCCAGTCAAGGTCTATGAGTTAAACACGAACACGTATGGGTTACGGTCTAGCCCGTATTTGGCGATGCGTACCCTGCGGGAGTTGGCGTCGCGTGACCGTGTGAGCTATCCTAGAGCCGCCGCTATCCTGGAGCAAGATTTGTACGTCGATGACGTCTGCACAGGGGCAGCCAGTGTAGAGGAAGCTCTGGACCGACGTGACGAGCTCATTCAATTGCTGGAACGAGGCGGCTATGAACTACGCAAGTGGATGTCCAACTCCCCTGAGTTGATGGCTGGTCTCCCAGATGAGTTTCAACAAGACCCGCACGTTTTTGAGAATCCTGACAACCCTAACATGTTGTCAGTGCTTGGAATTCAGTACCGGCCCGTCCATGATGAGTTTACCTATCAGGTGGTTTTAGAAACACCGAAGGCCTGGACGAAGCGGTCAGTACTGTCAACGATTGCGAGAACGTTCGACCCGAATGGATGGATTTCTCCAGTCACCTTTGCTCTCAAATGTTTTATGCAAAGGCTATGGGCGGCTCAGTTGACCTGGGACACCCACCTCTCAGGTGATTTGTTGACTGATTGGACGCGAATGTTCACCTCGCTATCGGACATAAATAATGTATCGCTGCCGAGGAAATTGGTCCCTGCTGGGGATTACAGGGCAACCCTTCACGGGTTTTGTGATGCCTCTGATGACGAGGGTTTGCGGCAGCGGTTTATTTGCGAACCGTCACCTCCACCGGGGAGGTCGACGTGCGTTTGGTTTTGGCTAAAAGCAAGGTAGCGCCTATTCGGACAAGGATGACGATTCCAAAACTGGAACTGTCCGGGGCTGCTCTTTTGACCAAACTTTTGAATCACACTCTAACAGTGTTGCGTGGGTCAGTGGTTTTGGAGGATACGGTGTACGCTTGGACGGACAGTCAGATTGTTTTGTGCTAGCTGAAGGCTTCGGTCCATAACTTAGAGGTTTTTGTTGCGAACCGTGTCTCCCAGATTGTGTCGTCTGAGGTCCCACTGACCTGGAGATATGTACCAGGAGAATTGAACCCGTCTGATTGTGCATCCAGGGGATGTCAGGCTCCTGAACTCGTTAGACACCATTTGTGGTGGGGACCACCCTGGCTTGCCAAGAGAGAATCGGACTGGCCCCACAGCCATGTAGTAGTATCTTCGGATCATGGCCCCAGAGAGGCCGTGCATGTTACCCAGAAGGCTGAGGACCCTGACGCCGGGTTTCTGCTGGACCGGTATAGCTCACTTGACAAGTTGATAAACGTGTCCACTTGAATTAGGAGATTCGCTCGAAATTGTCGTACTCCTCGCGGTCAGCGAACGTTGAACCCTATTCTGACTCCGGCAGAGCGAAACGAGTCGCTGTTGAATTTGGTCCGGTTGGTACAGTCCTCGAAGTTTGGGGTAGAATTGGAGATTATACGAAGTGGACGTTCGAAATTGAAGGGAGCCGTCGCGTGTCTCAACCCCTTTGTTGATTCGACCGGGTTACTTCGGGTAGGAGGAAGATTGCGCAATGCGAATCTGTCGTATTCGGCTCATCACCCACTTCTGCTCCCCAAGGGGGGACAGTTAGTTGAATTGCTGGTGACTGATCGTCATATTAAAAACGCGCATGCCGGCTGTAACGCGTTGCTGGCTACGCTCCAGCGGGAGTTTTGGATCTTATCTGCCCGCCGTGCCATACGGAACATCGTGTTTCGGTGCATGCCTTGTTATCGACTTAAGGCTGCCACGATGCAACCTCTCGTGGGGGACTTGCCCCCTGATCGTGTGAATGAGGTCAGACCGTTTTCAGGTGTTGGTACGGATTTTGCAGGACCGTTTATGGTGAAGAGTTCACGATTGCGTACCGCTAAGCAATACAAGGCGTACCTATGTGTGTTTGTTTGTTTATCCACCAAGGCGGTACATCTCGAGCTCGTTGCTGATCTCTCGACAGAGGCTTTCATTGCTTGTTTGGATAGGTTTGTTTCTCGAAGGGGACTTCCAACTTTGATCCGCTCTGATAACGGCACTAACTACATAGGTGCGGAACGATACTTACGAGAGATAGTCAACTTTTTGAATGTAAATAAAGTGGATATTGGAACGGCCCTCTCCCGTCGGGGTATACAGTGGACCTTCAGCCCACCGATTTGCCCCCACTGGGGTGGGATTTTTGAGGCCGTAGTTAAGTCAGCTAAGACGCACTTAGGGCGTATAGTAGGTCAGACAGCGCTGACTTTTGAGGAGCTCGCGACATTGTTTTGTAAGATCGAGGCCGTTCTCAATTCGCGACCGTTGTGTCCGCTCAGCTCGGATCCAAATGACTTGGAGGCTCTGACCCCCTGGGGTCAGTGGCTGTCCTATCAAGAAATGGCCTGCCATTTCTTGATAGGACAGCCACTTAACGCGTTGTCCGAGCACCCCTTCGAGGGAGTGAAATTGTATCGGTTGTCAAGGTATCAGATGTTGCAGCAGTTTACTCAGAATTTCTGGAAGCGTTGGTCGCTCGAGTATCTGCATATCTTACAACAGCGCCTTAAGTGGACTGACAAAACTAGCCCCCCTAGTGTTGGTGACCTCGTTCTGGTTAAGGATGCTAACCTACCGCCACTACGTTGGCGCAGGGGGCGCATTGTTAACTTGTTCCCTGGCAAGGACGGGACCCCCCGGTCTGCAGAGGTTCTAGTAGGAGGCTCGGTTCTAAAACGAGCGGTAGCAACGTTGTCTCGGCTGCCCGTAGATTAGGGGACAGGTGGGTGCCTGTCCGGGCGGGTGATTGTTCGATTCCAAATCGATATTCGATCGATGGTTTCTGAACGGTCATTTTAATTTGACGTTAGCTGTCAATCTGGCAGTTTTGACAACTGACAGACGAAAAAATAAACCTCGCTATGAAAACGCGTTTTGATTGTTGAAATTAAATCAAAAGGCATCTGGAATGTATTCGGGATTCCCTCAGGATTATTAATATAGCTGAATGTGCCGTTGTCTCTCGAACCAGATAAAGTTCGGATTTTCGTGCCCGATTCGTATTTACCACGTAGAAACATAACCTGTGTTGGACCACTGTGCTCATTGACGCTGGCCCGCCAGTCATACCTGGTTGGCTGAAGAACCTGTCTACCAAGAAGAGCCTAGGGCGCGCCCGGGCCTTGCAGAGAGACAGGAGGTTGACGGGACCGAAGCACAGACCAGGTTAGATCTACCCCACATAACTTTAGCTCGGTGAATCGCCGACGTTCATCACTTCTTGGCACCTGGTCGTCACGCTACCTCGTAGCTGATGGGCCCCTACGAGGTCATTAGGTGTTGAGAAGCCTGAACACGCATTGCTACTTGGAACGTTAGAGGATGCGCCGAAATAACTAAAAGACTCAACATTGACGCGGAATTGACTAACAGAAACATACACATAGCTTATATAAAGGTATTATATTTTATTCTTCTCTTAGCTATTATTAGTACCGTATTTCTAGTACTGTGGTCTAAGATAAATATTTTATAACCTAAGAATATCTTTCTTTCAGGAAATAAACCTCTGTCCAAGTTTCTCAGGTCTACTGCTGTACCAAGTAAATTTTCTTTCCAAGAAAGTAAAAAAAACTCCACTGGCCAAGCAACGAGAAACATCAAATGTAATAGAAATAAGCTCACCTTTGCATACTGTTTCTGTTATAATTTCCACTGTGTTTTCTGTGCAATAAAGGAAACAAACATGATACATATGTCAAAACACTATCTCTGGTATCTGTATGCTCGCATCGGACAAGACGCTATAAAGAAATACAGGAAAAAGGGGATTATAGGAACAAACCTCCTTTACAATATTGCACACAAATATTTTAAAAGTTACATCAAAAGAAAATGCATGTACAAGGGCGAGCTTGTCTCTAAAGGGAGATTTCTTCCAGCAAAACAAGGCATTAAAGAAATTGCTATCATGAAAGGGTGGGCAGGGCATAACTAAAATGCCTAGGAATAAATTAAAATATCTGTAAAATACAGATAGCAAATACGAAATAATTACCGATATATACATAAACCTTACATATAATAATATAAATACAATAACTTTTAAGAAAGAGAAAGGTAGAGCTTTGATATGTTTCTTAAAAGAAAAAAGAGTCGGACTGTCTCTTATAGTGCAAGGGGGTGCGTTCCAGAGTCGGACCGCCCGCAGCCTGAAGGAGCGTTTATACGCAGCGCTGCTATGCCGCGGAGTAGCTAAAAGTGAATAATTAAATATCATTGGAGAAATGCTCATGGCAAACTTAAAAGTAGAAAGACGAAAATTCTTATAAGAGACCCCATAAACAACCAGTGAATTGGACGTAGTTCCAATACGAACCGTAAACGAAATCAAATATCTCGGCACATATATTACGGCAGGACATAGGACACAATAAAAAAGAGGTGCCGGCAAGCCATATGCAATTCCAAGGCCCTAATGCATTTTATAAAGAAATCCAACATGGACTGAAATATAATGCGCCTGATTTACAAAATGGTCATTGCACTGTTTATAAAATACGGACATAAAGCGGCAACCCTCACTAAAGCAAACAGTTGACAGTCAGTATATGAACGCCTGATCCTCAGAGACATGTTTGAGAACGCCAGAAGCTATCCAAGATACCACAAAATTCATGACTGACTACAGGGCAAAACGATAACCAAACGAATTAAAAACCACCGGATGTGTTACTATACATATTCTGCGACGCCCACAACAGCACTTACTATACGCTTCATTCAAATACGAAGCAAGGAAGAAGAAAGTCAGCCGACTTATATACACATGGAAAGATTTCCTTAAGCATGACATCAAATACTACGGTGAAGAACACAGTCACTGGACAGAATCATCACACAACAGGGACGAAGTCAGGATGGCCTAGAGGCAAATATACCGTATCCCAGAAACAGACAGCGAAAGCGAAACTGGGAACTTACCGGATATCCCAAACGAACACGACTCAGGACAATAAAAAAGAGGTGCCGGCAAGCCATATGCAATTCCAAGGCCCTAATGCATTTTATAAAGAAATCCAACATGGACTGAAATATAATGCGCCTGATTTACAAAATGGTCATTGCACTGTTTATAAAATACGGACATAAAGCGGCAACCCTCACTAAAGCAAACAGTTGACAGTCAGTATATGAACGCCTGATCCTCAGAGACATGTTTGAGAACGCCAGAAGCTATCCAAGATACCACAAAATTCATGACTGACTACAGGGCAAAACGATAACCAAACGAATTAAAAACCACCGGATGTGTTACTATACATATTCTGCGACGCCCACAACAGCACTTACTATACGCTTCATTCAAATACGAAACAAGGAAGAAGAAAGTCAGCCGACTTATATACACATGGAAAGATTTCCTTAAGCATGACATCAAATACTACGGTGAAGAACACAGTTACTGGACAGAATCATCACACAACAGGGACGAAGTCAGGATGGCCTAGAGGCAAATATACCGTATCCCAGAAACAGACAGCGAAAGCGAAACTGGGAACTTACCGGATATCCCAAACGAACACGACTCAGGAAACTCAACTAATAACAATAACTGAAAATATAAGGAAAACAAGAACTTGAAGAAAACAACAGCTGCTCTCCAAATCCCACATCCTCCCCATTCCACATATCCTATATTGGCTTCAGGCTGAAGAGTCGGTCGATTGAATTCACTATCCTTCCCCTCCTATAGAGCAGGTCATTCCGCCCCCCCTCAAAACTTGTGCCCTCTGGTATGCCGGCCGAAAGACCGGAACAGGTTTAGAACCCTGGCTGGAGAAGCACCATTCATTCATTATTGTATGGTAATTAAGATGTGAAAATATTCATGCTTATGATCTTTGTTTCGTCATTATTAACTTAGTTATTACTGTTTTCTTAGGTGGATAAATGGCCGAATGATGTTTACATCGCTAGGTTTGAATGATTTTTAATACTTTTTTAGGGTTCCGTATCTCAGATCGGGACCATATTACTAACTACTAACGAACTACTATTCGTCTGTCTGTCTGTCCGTCTGTCACCAGGCTGTATCTATATATATGAACCATGATAGTTAGACAGTTGAAACTTTCACCGATTATGTATTTCTGTTGCCGCTATAATAACAAATACTAAAAAACAGAATAAAATAAATATTTAAGGGGACTCCATACAACAAACGTGATTTTTTGCCCGTTTTTGCGCGACATTGATAACGGCAACAGGCGCTTGAAATATTCACAGAATATTTTGTTATATATTCAAAAATAAATAATTTAATTATAATAAAACAAATATTTAAGGGGGCTCCAATACAACAGACATGTTTTTTGCCGTTTTTAAGCGATGCGAAGCGTTAGATGCGGAACCCTTCGTGCGCGATTCCGACTCGCACTTGGCCGTTTTATACAACAGATATGTTTTTTGCCATTTTTATAGACAATAGATGCGGAACCCTTCGTGCGCGAGTCCTACTCGCACTTGGCCGTGTTTTTTCTTAGGGCGGACGAAGTCCCGCCCAGGGTTGCTAGTGTTATAATATAACTAAAAATATAATGAATACACGGGATGGTAAAAATTATTACTGGCAACTGCCAACTAACCTGTCAATAAGACGACCGAGCTCTCACTTGATCAAAAGGCACTAAAGGTCCGCCATTATCCCTTTCATCTTCACACGAATGTTTCACCTTGAAAATAATCTCTCTGGCTGCAATTTTCAACACTTTCGGCATGTTAATTAGTCATGATCACCGAAATTTTCACTAAAAACACCACACACAAACACCCTCCGAGCTTCTACCACTGACGACAAAATGGCCACAGACATATAATAAGATACTAAAAATGGCTACCTGTCAAATTAGTTCGGCCGTCACCGCCGTTCGACAAATAATGTACTCTGTGGTCACCGCCGGTAAACTTAGCATGCGCACGCACTCTAGTAAATTAAATAGGTACTCTTTGCATGACACGAAAGAGTGAAAGAGGTCGAGTTCTGCAGCAACTTGGTTAAAAACAACACTTTGTGGTTACATATGTAATCCCTAAATAGTCTGTGGTTTCTTGTTATACTGCTGAATTTCCAATTTGTATTTTGCTGTAAGCTTTGATATGAATTACTTAGCGAACGGAGGCAGCAGTTACGGGGCTGTGAAAGCATTCTTCAAGACCACTCCAACCAAATCCGGGGTAACGCTTGCTACAATTAAATACGACTACCCAATTAAGTCACGCCAGCCCTTCATGGTGCTGAAGAAGACAATGTACAAGAGCTGGTTTACTGGGAACATGAAGGCGGTTCAAGGGATTTCGAAGCCCGTAAAGGGCGTTGTGAATTGTACTTATGTTTGAATGATCAAATGTTTCTTGGCTTGACCTTCTTGTTTGCCTGTAGATTTTTTCTGGTTGTCTATCCTGGTGGTGCTTATCGTACGGAAAGATCATATTTTAAGTTTTTAAGGAGTTAGGTAACTTTATCATACCAACTAAACTGAAGGTAACTATCATACCAACAACTCAATTTCCTCTTCGTCCCTACATCGCGAATGCTGTAGTGTAGATAGATAAACGGTACCTACATTAAGTTTATTGATAAATCGGTTACACAGAAAGCTTTCCAGAATATTGTCGCTAATTTTTATTGAAAAGGCAATGAAAGTGCGTGTAAGTAAGACCAAGGTTGTGGTATTAGACAAAAATGAAGAAGTATCTGAATGCGTGATTATATTGATGATGAACAAGTGCAACAACTAAATGAGTTTCTTTCCCGTTTGGAATGCACCCGTAAAATTACAGCCTATCTTGTTAACCTATCCTATGAAGATACTGAAGAGTTGGTCCATGGATGATTCTGTAATGACAAATCTCCTGTAATACACACAAGTACAGACCCACACGCACGCACAAACACACATACTCATAGTAGTGTTCTATAAGTTATTCTAGGTTATCGGATTTTATTCTGTAAATTTGAATAGATGATCAAGTATCATTGAATCCACCTCAAGATACGATAGACGGGGTTCTGGGCCTGACATTCCTTAACACTGATTACCTACTAATCTAGCTAGGATGTCAGCTCGTCTCCCTACCTAAATGTACACGCATTTATAATTCTGTACCTATTATTGCCTTTGTTGCTCCCTTAATTTATGTACATTTCCTTTTTGAGAAATAAATGATATTTGATTTGATTTGAGTTTATATCCTGGGTAGCTTGTTAACAAGAAATGGGAGATGTGAAAGAGATTTTGAAAGATGGGTCAGTGCGGGAAATAAAATCAATGGAGTACTGCACTCCGTGATGAGTAGCCAAGCTGTGTCACAAAAGGCACGTTTCAATTTTCTGAATAGTGTGTAGAGTTCGACATTGATGTATAGGAGTGAATGTTGGGTATGATGGCAGAGAAGAAGCACGAAAACAGAATAAACGCATTGAAAGATTGATTGAAGAATGAAGTTTTAGGGGAACGCTGTGGGTAGTAAGAAGATATAATGTCACGGATATATATCTAGAGAGAAAGGTCAGCTTAGATGGTTTGACCACATTGAAAGGATGAATGAAAGGAGATTGATGAAACAGATCTATTCAGCGGGTGTAAATGCAGCCCTAAGGACGCCCAAGAAGGTCCTACAAAGACCAAATTAGCGATTTATTATTGATTGGGCAAAGTAGAAGTACCCGTACACGCCGAGCTTGTATGAAGAGACTTATGAATGTTGATGAAGCGAGAGGTGTATGCCAGGATCGTAGCTAGTCTTTATTATCAGCTTACCCCTCTTCCGGGAAAAAGGCGTGAGCATATACATGTACATATGCTAATACCTCAGAGTACATGTAAGTATGTAAATATGCATGTATGTATGTCCCTCATAATAAAATGTCTAATACATATATAACTAAAACCTGATCGTCCTATATTAAGTTACAGTTATGCTTTGTACAGTGGAGTTGGATGGATTAATTTAAATGCAATTTAGTGCAGAACCACTGCAGAACCTAGAAAACTGAAAGCTTGCATGTAATTTATGCGTCTGTGAAGTTAGCTCCGTCTAGATTCTAGACTGTTCTATACTCCGACTGAAGTATTGGTAATGCAATAATGTGCACGATGAAACCGTAGAATGTAACTTGTCACGGTTTGAATTTAGCATCTCATGGGACCTGCAACATACGGCATTTGTTCAAACTTTTTCAGTCAACGTTTGTTCAACGTAGTGTATACCTCACGGGGAGTCATTTAACGGTGATGGAAAACATCGTAAGGAGTCCTAAATATCTCTTAGCTGTGGCAATGAGTTAGCCAGCCTATCACCATGATAGTGTCGCAAAAATTAGAATAATGTAGGCTAAAACGTGGGCGCTTCCACCACTGGTATAAGGAACTTTTAGGAATCGAAGCATGTCCGTTTAAATAAATATTAAATAAATGAATGTTAGAGGAAAATCTTACATAGATCTAACTAGGCCCACAGTAAGCTCAATAAGGTTTGTGTTATAGGTACTAGACGACGATATATTTAATAGAGATAAATACATAGAAAACATCCAAGACTAAGAAACAAATATTCATGCTCATCACACAAATACATGCCCTTACCGGGATTCGAACGCAGGACCGTCAGGTTCGCTACACGCTATATAGGCTAAACCAGTCGTCAAAGGCTCGAGGCCCCCTTCACAGGTATTTGGGTGTGAGTGACGATACCGGAATATTTAGGAACGGCAACAAATATAATGATCACCAAAATATTTTTTTCCTACCCAAAATGGATAAATGGACACCAAAAGTTGCAAAATATATCAGGGCAAAATACTGCGGTAGCTTAGGTGAAGGGTAAAGGGGGTGAGCGAAGCGAAGCCCCCTTTATCCTTCGTGTTAGGTAGAACATGTAAGAACAACAAAAAATACTTAAAACATAAACTTAAGTACACAAAACATAAAAAGAAGTTTGGTGATCATTTATCCAAACACAATTTAGTGGACATTTCTCCGTTCTGGCAGTCATTTCGAATTTATTGGTAGTAAAATAGGTGCGTTTTTGGTAGTCGTTTAAACATAAGCCTTTAGGAACCCAATGCCGGATCAATACAAGCAACTCAGCAACTCCGATTACACGCTCGGGGCTCTCCGCAGGCGCCGCCGATCGATGCGACGCGACGACGGACGGGGCGGCGTCTGCGGCTGCCGTGGACGCAGGGACCTGGCCCTCTAAGCTACTAAGCACAAGCCTCACACAAGCCTATCGCAGGCTCGCGCTGTCTCTCTCTCTCTCCCGACTCGATGAAACGTGACTTCCGAGCAGTTGCAGTTTTTTTTTTGTTGCAGTTAGCTGCAACAAAAAAAAAACTGCAACAGGTTCATAGATCTATGTACCATGGGATGGGATTCCCATCGAAGTTTCAGTGGTTAAGGACAACTTAGTGCCACCAGAAGGCGAGTCAATAATATTCAGTGAATAACATGGAGTAATGTAAGATATTCAAAGAATAGAGTTGACTCGCCTTTGCACCGCGGCACTTATCGTTCGCTGCGCTCGATAGTGCGGGATAACGCCATTGATCGATGTGGACGGTGAACAAAAAGTCCAGTCTCTACTCAGGTACATTGGGCAAATAAAAACTTTTATTCAGCGAATAAAAAATGGCCGACACATTTGTCACAGGTGTCGACGGCGGCGGCGGCGTAGCCTGCCTGTCTGCCGCCGTTGTCGCGCCGTTTCGATCGACACTTTGGTGAGGTAGACATAGTAACTTTTATTTAGTTTCAGCAACAAATGGACTGGAAAAACTCAGGTTTCAAATAGGGTTGATGGAACCCGTTATGTTTTACTTTATGTGAGAATATTGGGTGTAATGTACCTAAAGGTGTAAATACAACCCAAAGTTAGCTCAAAAGCACAAAATAAATACTAGCAACAGCTCAGATTTCTGCTTTTCTAGTAAACATACCTCGCTTACATTAATGAATAATGACTACGTTCACATATTCTTCTTAGAAAGAAGATTGACCAATAAAAACATGCATTCTCATCAGGCTCAGCGCGGCAAGCTGACCAGCTTACTTTCAGATGATGCGGTACTGAGTAATAATGTATCATTATTACTCAAAGTGCGGTACCTGTTTATTTAGAATCGATGCTTGTTTCCGTTAGGCCGACACCGCATCGAAGACGCATAAAACTCAATGCTATGATAGTTATAACTGTTAGAGGACTTAAAGCGGAAAATATAACAATAGTACAGTCAACATCAGATATATGTGAGCAGGTTAGCTACTCAAAAAGATCTACACATCTTAATAAATCAGAAATATCGATACAGCCAAAGCGACATAATTATGTCAACACCCTCAGAGTTAAGTTGGATGTTGACTGTATCGATATTTCTGATTTGTTAAGATGTGTAGATCTTTTTGAGTAGCTAACCTGCTCACATATATCTGATGCTGACTGTACTAAGCTACTGTGACCCAAGATCCCATGAAGAGGATAAAAAAGGCTTATGTTTAAACGATCACCAAAAACGCACCTATTTTACTACCAATAAATTCGAAACGACCGCCAGAATTAGTAAACGACCACCAAATTGTGTTTGGATTAAATGATCACCAAACTTCTTTTTATGTTTTGTGTACTTAAGTGTATGTTTTAAGTATTTTTTGTTGTTCTTACATGTTCAACCTAACACGAAGGATAAAGGGGGCTTCGCTTCTCTCACCCCCTTTACCCTTCACCTAAGCTACCGCAGTATTTTGCCCTGATATTTTCTGCAAATTTTGCTTCCTCATTCCTGCAAAATCATTTTCCCATTTTGGGTAAGTTTTTTTTTTTTGGTGATTATTATATTTGTTGCCTAAAAAACTCATCGTCAAGTTATATTTGATATCGTCCAGTCTGAAACCTGACTGGACGATATCAAATATAACTTTTATTTGGAGTTTTGGATAGTACTTTAATGCAAGTTTGATTAGGATAAGTGTAGGATGGACAGAATTGTGTAACCATATTTATCACTAACGAATGGTTTAGTTATGAAATTAGAAACAACGCCATTCAATGACATCTCTAATCAGAGTAGCTCGTAATTCAATGCGGTAACCGGGTCATTGTGGGTGTAGGGATTTTTAGACCCGATATTCGTACCTAATGAAAAAAATATACGCCGCTACCAGGTCGCGAATAGCGGATAGCGTTGTTTACTTCTTAGGATATGATTTGACGAGACATCTAAAAATCAATGTATCCCTTTCCTGCCCATGATACAACCAAATACGAGTATAAGCAAATGCATCCCGGTCCAACGGAAAGTACACCATTTCGGCGCCCGCACTGTGGGACAGTTGGGCATCGGGTTCCTTCCACCAGATACCGAGCGTGAGCGAATGCTTACTGGTCTTGCACAAGCTGCTGCTCAAATAGAGCGCAACTCAATTGTCTAACGCTGTCATTTCAGCAAAGATAAGCACAGCGCGGCAACATGACTCTGACTCAGTCAAACTTTGAGTTGGCATTTGCGCCTCGGTCTCCCAGACCAGACCACTCCTGCGTTTGTCACTGGGCAAATAAAAACAGGACTCACTCACCCCACAGACGTCTAGACAACAAAGGAAGAGGCTTTTGTAAATACTAGCCCCGGGGATTCGGGCGAATTCTTCACTTATTCCTTTTAGCCGTACGGGTGAGAACAGCATGGCTGGGTTTTCTTGTCGTGAGGAAGCAATGTGCTACGGCTTAAATTGAGTTTGGTGCTAAGATTTAGCAATTTTGTAGCGTTTAAGCGTTGAATGCGTTTAGCTAGACTTTTGGGGGAATAGTGAGAATGGTAATTTGACTGTTCCGAAAGAACACTGGCGATTGATTCGGCCTACCTGCAGGTAAAACAGTATACTACAAAAGTGATCAAAATGGGCTTACTGAGGCGACAAGACAAAGGCTACCTTGCATCGCTTGTTTACTTCTACACAATCGGACTTTTTTATTTATTTATTTATGTAACAAAGCCTACAGCACAGATTAAAATCATATTAACAGAGAACTTAAACTAGACATAGGCCAATTAAAGGCTTCTATTTTTTAGGCCAAACATATGGTAGTAAACTCAATACAAAGAAAAAAAGGGGGGTAATTTATAAGTACCGGGTACATAGTTTATATGGGGATGGGAATCTGTTTAGGGATGTGTTTGTGTGTGTGTATGATGCCAATGTGTGAGTGATAGATTTAAACCATATGTTTAAATCTATAACAACGCAACGGTATAATGAGAGGGAAATCTCGGCAACATCAATTGTCTTTGCAGATTTCCTTGTGCTGGAGCAATAATTGCACCCTGAACTGGTAGGTCCAATAATATCTATATTAGCAGTATTTCTGATGGTGGAACCACGAACAAGCTGAGTATAATCAATATAATAGTAGTTTATGTGACTGCTGCATAATCAAGGGCATTAAAACTCGAGTGTGGGTTTATGAAACGAGCCGAAGGCGAGTTTCATAATAATATCACTCGAAAGTTTGAATGCCTAATTATGTACAGTTACACACACTAGTTTATCTACACACATATCATAAGCTCTCTTTGATGTGTTCAGGAACAGCATGTTTGACCAGTATTGTGGCTCTGCAATTGTTTAGCTTGTTCTGTAGTACCAACTTCACGCAGGCGGGCGTCGGCGTTCGAAATTTGAATGTCAGTACCAACTTCACAAACAAACTAGGGACGGCACGCAGGCAGGCGTCGGCGTTCGAAATTTGATTGTCATTATATGTAGAATAACTACACATAATGACCATAATGTGTAGATTTCCTAATACGAAACGAGTTTTTTTTTTAAATTTTTTTTTTATTTTATTTTTCTTGTATGGAAAACTTACAGCTAAAATTTTACAGTTTAACACTAAAAATGTACAGTTGATAGCCAATTACAAGTTTTCACTAATTGACGACAGAGTATAATAACAAATTGATTCCTATGAATGCAGACATACCTAACTGGAAACACGAAACCAGATAAAATACAATATTATTAATACCTACATTTTTATGAATGTTACATGAGTGAGTACCTAACTATGCATATTACGTTAATTATTACAAAGAAACAACACAAGCCTATATTGAGACATTTAAACCTACTTCTACTTGTAAATTAAAACATTAAGAGAGATTCGCGAGACGTATAAACAGTTAATACAAGGATATAGTTTAATATTGCTTAGCACTAAACTTAAATAGTTGAGCTAAACTTACTGGTCAGATAATAGCTGACAGACCGAGCACTACTACAAAACATGTCTATGTCCATACAGTCAAAACTAAGTGAATTGAAAGAGCGCGAAGCTCTCAAAAGAAACGAGTTCTGCCTGTAGTTGGTATGAACGAGTGGAACATGCAACAGTGATTTGAGACGTAATTGACGTGCGGGGACTAACAGATGGATTTTATTCAGCAAATCTGGACAATCAATACTATTCTGAGCCAGCCTAGTGAGGAATATTATATCTGCAGCTTCACGCCTGATTTGAAGAGGGAGAAGGTGGAATTGATTGCAATGAAACTCATAGCTCCGTCTTGAAATTCTAAATTTGTAACATAGATAGCGAATAAACTTTTTTTGGATGGACTCAATTTTTGAAATATAGACGTCATAACGTGGGTTCCACAACTGAGATGCGTACTCCAAGTTGCTTCTTACAAGAGTGCAGTAAATTATCTTAATAGACTTCATCAACTTGAAATTTTTACAGGAGCGTATAAGGAATCCTAGTAATTTATATGCTTTCTTTACTATTTTATCAATATGTTTATCAAAAAGTAATTTTGAGTCCATTATTATACCCAAATCCCTTATCTCATTACAGCTGGAAATAGATTTATCGCTGAGACTATAAGAACTCCGATACATGTTTCTTTTACGCCCAAATGAAATGGAGAAGCACTTTGAGACATTTATATCCAAACTGTTCAGTCTGCAATACGTATCAAGTCTATTAAGATCGTCCTGTAGTAAATCAGAGTCCTCCGGACTATTGACCACTCTAAACACCTTCATATAATAGGAGGAATTCGGAATGATTAAAGCAAATGTCAATATCATTAATAAAAATAATAAATAGGAGGGGTCCTAATAGAGATCCCTGTGGTACCCCAGAAGGAATATTTTTCCATGTTGACATATAACCATTCAATACCACCGATTGCGTCCTGTTGGATATGTAAGACTTGAACCAGCGAAATAAATCGCCACGTATTCCGGCTAGTAGTAGCTTTTTGAGCAGCATTTCGTGGTCAATTCGGTCGAATGCTTTACTGTAATCAGTATAAACGGCATCAATTTGATTATGGTTATCCATTTGTTCTGTGATAAACTCATTGAAAACTAGAAGGTTTGAGATTGTAGATCTTTTCTTTAGAAAACCATGTTGAAATGCGTTAAAAGTTAGCTTCAACGATGCATAAACCTGATCATAAACGATGCGCTCAAATATCTTAGCAATAAGGCATAGTTTAGAAATTGGTCGATAGTTGCTGACGATGTTTTTTGGACCTTTCTTGTGGATCGGACTAATAAAGGCAGACTTCCACAATAATGGCATTACGCCCTCGCTTAATGATCGTTGGAATAAAATGGCTAAAGGGACTGCAAGTGCTTTAGAGCAATTGACAAGAAATACTGCTGGTAATTTATCTGGGCCAGCTGACTTTTTAAGATCTAAAGTTCCATGGAGCTTACAAATGATGTCGACAGATATTTCAATAGACGCAATATCAGCTAGCGGAGTTGGGATACCATCGCTCATGTTTTCGTCCACTTGTACGGGCCCAGAGTTTGATTGTAAAAATGTAGAATGAAAAAATTCAGAAAACAAATTACTTATTTCAGGTCCTGACGTTGAAGAAACATTTAAGTGTTTCATGCACGATGGAAATGAAAATCCCTTCCGTTTGCTTTTAATGAAAGACCAAAATGCCCGAGGGTTTGATGATAATGAACTTTCGATATGGGCTATGTAATCATTGAAACATATGGTTTGGAGCCGCTTTACTCTTTCTCTTAGAAAATCAAAGGTCTGTTTATCACACAGGTTACCATATTTCTTAAACTTTCGGTGGAATTTAATTTTTTCGTTAATTACTTTAATAATGGCATGATTATACCATGGCGGATATTTGTCTACTTTTATAACACGCTGAGGTATATGTTTATTCTGAAGTTCGTATAAAATATCATAAAATTTGCCCACAGCTTCGTCAACTGAGCCCGCACTAAGTGTATTTTGCCAGTCAGTTGAATTAATTTCATTATTAATTTTAGTAAAGTCAGCACGATTATAACAATACATTGAGCGTTTGCATGGTACAAGTGGTTGGAGTTCTACAAATGAGACAGTTATATAAAGAGCTGGGTGATACGGGTCCTCTGTTACCAGAGGGTCAGTGCACAGTGAAACTGAAACGTGGTCATTTGAGAGAACTAAATCTAGTATTTGATCGAACTTATTGACAATTGGGTTAAATTGTTGCAGACCACAAAAACTAACCGTATCTAAGAAGTTATTTATGTGTTCACTTGATAAACTAGCTGCCTCAATCCCATCCTCAGATACAACCCACTCAATGCAGCTCATATTATAATCACCCAAAAGGATGAATTTATGAGAATCATGCTCCGTGACTATAGACTCGAGTTAATTGCAAAAGTTATGTAATTGATCTGTAAACGAAAAGCCCAGGTTTTCAGAACATAAATACAAAGTACAAATATATAATTTATATTCACTTTTTGAAATGGGACAGCGCAACGTAACCGAGACCCATATATCCTCAGCGGGCGAGTGCCAGTCAGGTAATCCTGTTGCTATGAGATCCCTCTTGACAGCTATCAAGACACCCCCTCCGCGCTCTTGTTGAGTACGTTTGTAATCACGATCACGCCGCCACACTACGTACCGACCGTCGAACAATTCCTCATCGTAAATTCCCTCGTGCAGCCAAGTCTCCGTTAGTGCTATGACATCGTAATCATTTAGTCCTACGTTCCCAGAAAAAATATCAGTCTTAGTCCGGAGTCCCCTTACGTTCTGATAGTAAACTTTTAAATTAAACATTTAGGTAGTCAACATAATGCTGATCGTAACGTTTACCAAGTAGTTTAACATAATGCTGATCGTAACGTGCGGTTTTGAACGCAGTAAAGAGGGTTTATGATACGTGTGTTGATAAAAAATATAATAGACCGAGCGATCGAAGCGTCCAGTTTCGAGATTGGCCAAAAATGATTTTGTCCGTCTGTCTGTTGTCGCCTACAGGTCGCATTTTTCAACCGATTTTGACGAAAATTGCGACACAATTTACTTGATTTAATAAAAAAAATGCATCCAGCTCATCACAGCCCAGCGACTTAAATACATCTTACTACTTACTTCAACCAATTTCTTCATTAACTAGTTAGCCTTGACGCTTTACGAATTCCACAGTGAGACTTTTTGACATAATCTCTTACAAGACACCCATTGTGCATTCTTTAACCTGCTGGGACGCAGAGAACCTAAAAGGAACTTTTAAGACAGACATCATCTAGAGTACTGTAGATTCTGTTGTGGGCATTTATGGGCAAAAAAGAAAAAAAATGCCTTAATTGTTGTGTCATTATTTTTTCTTTTCCGGCCAGCAGAGATAGCGAAAGGGTTAAATACCTACCTAACAACTAATGACTTCCCCATTTGACTTGACTCCTCAATTTTCGATATATGTGACTGGTCCCTGGTCAGGCAGGAAAGTCACTGGTGAAAGTCAGAGGTATCTGACCATTGAATGCCTATTCAAATAATAATAAGAAGATAAAGAAGATACTACCTTGCACGTCTTTCTTTCAGAGTGAAGCTCAAAAGAAATCAAACTTTGGCCTGAAATCTGAAGCAATTTGCTTTCAGGGAATCTTAGTTTGTTGAAATGAATAGCTGCAAGTTATTGCAAAACTGAAACTGCAGAAATGCTTTAGTGAGCGATATAATGAAAAATCAAAGAATAATTTAAGACTTCAACTCAGGATTATGAAGCATTTTTGACGATTTTCTGCCTCCATGGTGAGATTTAGTGAGATCGACCGTGCTGTCATGCTATGGTAATAAAATTCAAAACCTATAACGGGAAAAAGGCATTTGAGGGTCGTTGAGTGATTAACACAAAAACCATATCAATATTTTTTTTAGATCTTAAGATACAGAGTGAGTCTTCATAGCGTGCACTTATCGAACAGGGTTGAAGAGGGTCAAATTTTTTATTTTTTTAAAATCCATCCCCTTCCTATATTTTTATAAGCATTTTAATATAGTTTTCCGTTTACTTTGAACCGAATGCAATAAACGTATACAGGATGTCCCAAAAGTCATGCGTCACAGCGATACCGAAGGTAGCCCTGCCTCATACGTATAGCATAGACTGACGCATGACCTCAATGAAAGTTGCATGTAATTCGAGAAATCGTCAGTTAAAAGTTTTTATTGAAAATCCCCATTTTTTTAAATCGCCGCCGTGAATAGCCTATAATACGATAAAATTAAAATTATAATTAATATCGTAAGAATTGTATTTCTTAAACACAACCAATTTTTAAAAGAGATCTAAAAATCTTCTCCCACAGTGGTTCAATGTAGAGAAGAGGCAAAAAAATACTATTGCTAAGTATTTGTAAATATCTACAGTAATGAAGACATTTTTGATTGATTGATTGATTGAACTATTTCTTTTGAGGCTCACTTAGGTGAGGTGAGGTTACAGAAGATTGGGTTAGTTTAGATTGGTTTTACGTTTGGTTATTTTTTTTTTGATTTATTAATTAAACCTTATCACACTTACAGTTTAATCCAACACATGTTAATAGTAATAAAATAATAATCCAAGGCCATTAAGAATAAAATAAATTAAGTTCATTAAACAGTACATCAGAAATTGAATTGATAAGCATTACATTAGAATCCAAATGACATATTCTTTTATAATTAATAAATATAAATATATCATTGATTATCGTCAAATTATATTTCATTGATTTAAAATTAGGTTGGATTAAGATAGATAGATTTTACACTGGCTGCCGATATATGATTTCTTTCTGCATTCTGGTTATACTCTTGATTTGTACTGTTTTTAAAACTGAAACTCTATCTGATATTGAAATTGTTAATTGGGTATAGAAAAGCTTTGTAGAAGTGCCAAGCAGCTATAGAAAATCGGATTACTGCCCAATATCATAGTGAGAAGAGGATAAGTACTTAATTTACAGTAAGATTAGGCAAGTTTCCACTAGAGGCAGGCATTGTAAATTAACGCAAGAAGAGGTGCACGATGATATGCGGAAATGAGGAATACAATATACATAATAATAATAATCTTTATTTCAGGTTAACAAAAACCCATATCTATAAATACCTTACAACTAGAAATACATAATTTATTATAAAAACACGCACAAAATATTATCTAACCTAGCTAGGGATTTTAATCTTCGTTCTCGCTCCCCTGTATATCGGTAAACGATACCCTCCGGCCAGTAATCTTTGGCCAGGAACATCGTTTTGAGGTCAGCCGGCACCCGAAGTTTGAAGGACAGGAACTCCTTGGGTCTTTTTGACTCCAAAACCTCTATCTGTACCTTCGCCTCCTTGAGACCAGCCGGTGGATTCTTCTTCAGCTTTTCCAGGATGTGACGTTCAACGTCCTCGCAGGTCATTTTCGTGTCGATCTTGGAAATGTATAGCTGAGCGGAGGGAGCGGCAGCTTTCAGGCTGCATTCACCGGCGGGGGCTGTGCCACGCTGATTGCGGCTGCGTCTGGAGCGGCGATTCCTGTTTTGGACTAGGATAAAGCTTTCTCTATCGACGGTCGCTTTCGGCGGGCTACGGGCGGGCTTGGCCGTCGGCGCGCGCGGCGCAGCCTGCAGTTTCTGTTGTTCGGCGGCGGGCGGTGCAGGGCGCGAGCGGCGGTGGCGGGCACGGCGGGACACAGCAGCATATGATTCCTTCTGGGATATACCAGAAAAAACCGCATCCGGTGTTGGTCGACTCGGCTTCGTGACGTCACGAGGCGAGGCGGTATTTGTCGGCACAGGCTTGGCAACCTGCGTAACTAGGTCAGTTAAAGTAATGGCATTTTTGCTGACTGGTGTAATGTCGTCGCGCGCATCGGCGATCTGCTGCGTCGGCAGCGAGGTATTAGCCTGATGCAATACCGACAATTCACGTTTGAGATCAGCACAGATGCCGTCCGAAGCCTCCAACTTGCCTCGGATTTCGGTGACGTCGGCCTGCAGCCGCACAATGTCCTTCAGCAGCCGCGTGACGTCGACGTGGTCAAATGTCACCGGCGGCAGCTTGTTGAGGTCCCGGGCCACGTAGGTCGGAAAGTCGTTGGGTTCGGTCTCCTTGAACACCCGGAAGATGTCCTGGAGATCATTTTTCCCGCTCGCACCCCTCCGCGCCACGAGGCGCACGGTGGTGATGGCGGTTTCGTGTAGCAAGGTCTTGGCGGCCGCGATCTCAGCCTCCTTGAAGTTGGTCGAGCAGATCTGCTCCAGGGAGAGCTCGTCCATCACGTCCAGTTTCTGTTGCACGAAGGCGAGAAGCTCGTTCACCACGATGGTGTTCGCGCGCTTGAGTGGTAAAGCCATGGCGATATCGGTATACGAAAACTAGGTCGTCGCTGTGTTACAGGGCGTGACGAGCAGTCACGTCAAAACCTTTACGGTACATGGCAAAAAACAGCACAACGGATTTTGTAGCGGCACAAATACCACCCGTATCATATTCAGCACGTTGTGCAGATGATTACGCCCAACGATTGTATTTAACCTAACCTGAGGTAAAGTTAGGTAAGGTTAGGTCAGAAAACTAGATTAGGTGAATTATGCCATTCCTTAAAATCGATATCGAAGTTTTCGTTCTCAAATTTGTATATACCTATACATATCTCTAGATAATAGAAGCAAGCAAGCAAAATTAATATTCAAATGTAAACCAGGCCAGCGCACTGTACTGAGGAGTTCAAAGTCCTGTTGTGCCATCTATTAGTTTTTTGTTCCTAATGTCAACAAGAATATTATGAAATTTTAGTCAATTGACGCCGAGTATTGGTTGCTTAATGTTTGCAACAACGAATGTCCACTAGTACGGTCGCCTCGTAGGTCTAGTGTCAGCGTTTTTTCGCCACATGTCTGTATTTCTGTTCCATTCGCGGCGTTAAATTTGTATGTTCAATTCGCGTCGTCCTTGTTTTTCCTGGGCAATACAGATATGTTAGCTCCTGTGCCAACTAAAAAACAGTACCCACTTTTTTGGTAGATAACACATAGACGGTTGGTGGGTAGTTTTCCGAAACAAAAATCCAGCTGCACGGGTCCTCGTAGTTTTTGGCTTGGTTACGGTAACGTAAATGATACTAGCATAACCAATTTGGGTCGTTCGGGTTTGTCCTCGGGTATGACCGTAACCTTGAACGCCTGCGATCGTGACTGGTGGACCTGCTTCTTCTATCGTCTTCTCGAGCTCTGAGGGCTGATTTTCAGTGTCGTGTTTCTTGAGTGTGATATTTATAACGTCGGGTTACCAATTGAAGGGGTGCATGCGTGTGAGATAAGAATTTTTAAGATGTTGGGTGAAGGGGGAAGCATTGTAGATACCTATACATACCTACATATGCAAGCAAAATTAATATTCAGCTGTAAACCAGGCCAGTGAACTTTGGCCTTAAGTATTTATTTGTAGTTTAGCCTTTTAAATTGTGTAAAAATATTTATCAGTAATTTCTTGGCAGCATTGAGTTTCTCTTGCCTCACTCAACATTTTAACGATACTCATCTCATATGCATGCACCCGTATAAATTAATTCGCCAGGTAAGAAATGAAATATCATCAGCATTGTCATTCTACGCCTCTGGAATCGGCCACATTAGTTTGATCCATCCATTTCGTTTGATCTCAAATTTTACAATTTGTAATAATGTAAAAGCAAATGAGATATTCAGTTTGCTTGTTAAAGCTTTCTTACTAGGCGGAGCCGCGGGATGAGTAAATATGGCATTAGTTTCAATTTCATAATACCCTTTTATAATACAAGAGTTATACCATTCCTCAATCGGCGTAACATAAGCAAGTTTATTTTCGGTAAAACAACTCTCATTTCGTGTCTAGTTTTTTTCTTCACAACAGCTGATCAAAGGCGAGGTCAATGCTGTAGATTTAAGCCAAAACGGGATCATCAATTTATCGTATTCTACTTAAGGTATCGATAAACTAACACTTGTGTCGTCTTAAGTAACTATTCACGATAGCATAGAAATAAAAAAGTAAAAGAATATCCAAAATCCTAACCTAGCACTAACAATGCAAAAAAGGGTAGTTGCATTAAAAAAAAAATACTGACGATTTCTCGAATTACACGCATCTTTCACTGAGTTCATGTTAGGCTTGATCGATGCATCTGAGGCAGGGCTACCTTCGGTGTCGCTGTGACGTATGACTTTTGGGACACCCTATATAACTTCGAGATGGAAGGGTTTTTAGGGTACAAATGAACTGGATAGTAATGATGAAGGACAGTCGGTACTGCCAATATCAAATAGTCACCAAGCAGTGTTAACTGTAAACTTAAATTAAATTATTTCCTTTAGACCCATTAATTTATCAACAAAATCCCTTATTTTTATTAATCTTACCCTTATCCGAGAGCTAAACAACAAAATTATAGTACAAATAGCTCAAGTAAGTAAATACCCACCCATATGTCACAAGCTGACACCGAATGCCCGCTATGCCCCAGGAAATTCAAGAAAAATGGGCTCCAGCGTCACATGAGATCAGCACACAACGATGTACTAAACCAATCAGCATCCGCTACTTTTAAAACAACCACCGATGGGCAAACACCAATGTCACCTTTGGAAGAAGCCTTCGGATCCCCATTCCTGAATGCCATCCAACCCAAGTCTGGCATCTGGCAAAGGCATTGGGACAACGTCTGTAACCTTCATGGCAAGCTATACGACCTCCCATGCGGTACTGCCAGTAGAAAATTCGTACACACTCTGGCCGACGAAATTGAGCATCTAACCAAATCAACCTACCCCTCTGAACGCGTATTAACCTTTGCTGCGGTCATACTGCAAAGAGACAAAAACGTTAGAAAAATGAAAGATATACTGAGACTACTCGATCGGCGCCTAAAACTCTGGGCAGACAAACGTTTCGAGGAACTCATCACGGAATCCACCAAAGCAGATAAATCTATATGGAATACAAGAAACCGGAAACAAAACAACAATGACCAAGAAACAAAATTATTCACACGACTGATACTACATGGAAAAACGCGGGAAGCGCTCAACTGGCTCCTTACAAAAGACACGAGCAAAGTTTTAAACCCAGACACTGAAGTTGATCCATCCGGTAAAACCGTCAGTGATGTGCTGAGAGAAAAGCACCCCCCGCCTAATACTCCAGATCCCGCTTTATTCACTCTCCCCAAAGACGTCACAAAACTCCCACCACTCCTTGAAATCGAAATAACTTGTGACCATGTCGAAACAGTTGCGAGAAAACTACACGGCGGCGGAGGCCCCACTGGATGCACAGCCGAAAACTGGAGAGATTTCCTACTCCGCTTCGGCCAAGCAAGCGCCCATTTAAGAGAAGCCGTAGCGCAGCTCACAACGAAACTTAGCAACGAAACCATACCCTGGACCCAAATACAAGCATTAATGTCAAGCCGACTTGTTGCTTTAGACAAATGCCCAGGCGTAAGACCTATCGGCATCGGCGAATGCCTACGAAGAATATTATCCAAATGCATGATCTTAGCAACAGGCTCTGAAGTCACTGAAGCATGCGGCCAGTCACAGCTCTGCAGTGGACTGGGCAGTGGCATCGAAGGCGCCATTCATGCCATGACCGATGTCTTCCAAAGAGATTGCCAACCTGGTTCAAACTGGGGAATGCTCCTCGTTGACGCGAACAATGCTTTTAACGCCGTGAATAGACAACTAGCCCTCTGGCAAGCAAGAATATACTGGCCACACTGCGCCCGCTTTCTTTATAATACTTACAATGGCCACGCTGAATTGGTATTTCGCGATTCTGATACAAGACTATATAGCAGAGAAGGCGTAACCCAAGGAGACCCACTCGCAATGCCACTGTACGCGCTTGCAACACTACCAATAATTAACAAACTTAAAACCGAAAACACAGTCACACAATGCTGGTACGCCGATGACTCCTCCGCGCAAGGCACTTTCCAAAGCCTACGACAATGGTGGGACAACTTAAACAAAACAGGCCCAGCATACGGATACTTACCACAAGGTAAAAAATCATTTCTAATAGTGTCAGAAACTGACAAGTCTAACGCAGAAAAGAGGTTCTCCGGTACCAACGTCTCCATAGTTACCGGCTCCCGCTTCCTAGGAGGCTACATAGGGACAGGAGGGGACGACTTCGTAAAAAAGAATGTAACCGAATGGATATCTATCATCGAGAAACTCACAACAATCTGCAAAAACTCACCTCAAGCCGCTTACACTGCCCTAACTAAAGCAGCTCAGTTTAAATGGTCCTTCCTACTACGTGTCTTAAAAAATTCAGAAGAACTTTTTGAACCCTTAACTAACACATTACACGACAAATTCATACCAACACTAATCGGAGGCGAAATCACAAAACTTGAAACCCAGCTATTTACCCTCCCAGTCCACAAAGGCGGACTTGCCCTTTCTGACCCCTTCAACACACCAAACCGTGCATACCAAATCTCAAAACAGGGATCTACAATACTTTCAACAGCCCTAACCGAGATAAAAGACATAAACCTTGCTGAACACTACAATTCTTTGCGTGACGCAAGAAAGGAAGGAAACAAGGAAAAAGAAACATACGAGAACGAAACTCTAGAAAGCATTCTAATAAAATTACCATCCAAAAAGAAAAGAGCAATAGAAAGATCAATAGCGACAAAAATGAAAACAAAAACATCAACATGGCTTTCAGTAATACCGACTAGAAAAGACAACTTCGACTTATCACCCCACGAATTTAGAGATGCCCTGGCCATAAGATACCACCGCACACCAATCTCCATGCCTGCGACTTGCGACGGCTGCGGCAATGACAACTTCAATGTGGACCACGCCTTGTGCTGCAAAACAGGTGGCCTTATCACACGCAGACATAACGAAATAAGGGATCTTTTCTGTGAACTGTGCCAACAAGCCTGGGGGAACGTCACGAAAGAGCCAGTCATCTCCGAAGGCGATACTGGGCTGCGTGGAGACTTGGCTTGTCGGGGGGTATGGATTGCCCAGAGGGAGGCGTTATTTGATATCCGTGTCATAGACACCGACGCTCCCTCCCACGCATCACGCCCCGTAGCGGCTGTCCTTCGTTCAGCTGAAGAAGAAAAAAAAAGGAAGTACTGCGACCCATGCGAGACGCGCCACACCACCTTCACCCCTTTAGTAACCTCTGTCGACGGAGTTTTTGCTCCACAAATGATATCATTCACTAAACACCTCGCCGAAACGCTGGCGGACCGCTGGAACCGGACCCCTGCCACAATAATGGGCTGGCTACGAGCAAGAATTCAAACCGCCATCATCAGGGCTAGCAGCATGTGCATCCGCGGCACCCGCCATAGGTGGAATCGCATAGGCCTATATGAGGATGGAGCGGCAGTCCCACACGTCTTGAACTAGAATGAATATCTTATTTATATTCTCTGTACTTATTTTCATGAATCTTTTGCTTAATAAATTTCTTATCGTTTTAAATTACGTTTTGTTTAAGAATAAAACCATATATTTTTTATCACTTTTGTGGTAATTGCTATTTTTCACAAAAGGTACGCAAAACAAAATTATTTCACTATGGAATATTATTTAACATCACACTAGCTTTCAAAAGGCACCATAAATACATTTCTAAACCCTTAATAGCATCTGGAGCTAGGTAATTTTTTATTGGTTTTCGCTTTTATTACCAAGCCATAAGGTTAAAATATCTACAGTTATTAAGAAACAGACAACCCGAATGGCCGAGTCGGCAGTGACCTTGCCTACGAAGCCAAGGGTTCCGGGTTCGAGTCCCAGTGGTGGCAAATATTTGTTTGATGAGAACGGATGTTTGTACCCTAGTCATGGTTGTTTATCTATCTAAGTACAATATTTATCTATATAAGTATGTGTATCGTTGTCTAGTACCCGAGGTACATGGGATCCTAGTTTGGGGCTAGATCAATGTGCGTAAATAGTGTCCAAGGTATTATTATTATTATTATTAAAATTAATGTGGGTATATATTTCCCCATGGCGCTTTAAGGTCGCAATATTTTTGTTGTTTTAAAAATCGGTCATTAGAGGCTAAATTATAAAAACCAAATACAACGAAGATACATTATGACACGCCCTGCTTCTCCCACAGTGGTCCAATGTAGAGAAGAGGCAAAAAATTACGTTTGCTAAGTATATGTAAATATCTACAGTAATAAAGTACTTTGACTTTGACAAGAACACTAGATCTCTGGAAGTATAGTATTTTTGGAGCTAAGAAGACATTACTTGGTAAATGACAAAAAAGGCCTTGTGTTTGGCCTTGTCCTTCATCATTAAATTTATTTTTATTATATTTATTTTATAGTTATCCTATAATAAGTCTGCTTAGATTTCCGCATTGTAACAATAATCTTACCTATGCTTAATGTTGTCGTGACGTCCACGATACAGGCTTTGCCTAGTGTGGGGTCACTGTTACTACTATTGACTTACACAAAGATGGACTATAGTCTAGTACTTAAGCTTAATTGTAACTGCTACTCATGTTAATGTGTATCATTCTTTTTACGTAATACATTTATTTGTATTTGTTTTATTTGTTTAACGATCTCGTTAATAGGAAGTTAGGAACACGACCAATGCTTCCATCTCGAAGTTATATATTTTTTCACACCTTTCATTCGGAAAAGTAAGTTTTGCTCCACGACGAGAGGGAGCAAAATGCTACTTTTCTGTTTAAGCTACTTTTTTAATTTATTCAGTGGTATGTATCATTTATGTAATGTGCCAATAGAACACAGATCTTAATGAAATAATCGATTGTAATTAAATCGTAATCGATTAAAAACGAACACGTTTCAAGTTTCAACTTTAACAACGTTATATGAAAATTTATGAATTTTTCGTAATATTAAAAAAAACACATTAAATTATGTGTTTTACTGAAATCAAAAGTTATTGTGATATAATGAATATTGATAGCCGATACCATTGTAATAATCGATTCGATAATTTTTACACATTGGTAAAAGTAGCACAGGAATATTTTATCTGTGGTGACTTTTCCATAATCCTTCACAATCCGCCATTTAAAAAAAAAGATTTCGTTGTTCGATTTCTGAAAAAGTGTTGAAAGTATAATTCAAAGTATAGTTATTTCATTATTTTTAGAGCATTATATTTAAATTTTCCTCATAGTCGGTGTGAAAAATTGTATGTGTCACTCAGGAGCAAAATTATTTTCGTCTTGGGCATCAACGCCCAAGACGAAAATCGTTACGCTCAGGATTCTATCGTAGAAGCCTTCGCTTCACTCTGGGTTCAATGTACCGCCCTCGCCGTATATACATCATTTTGCTCCCTTGTGACACAAATAACTATTGCAGTTGGACCAAAGTAAATGAAAAATTACATGAAAATGCCTTTATTGTGGCGCGGGGTTGGGAATATTTTTAATTTATAATATTGATAATATTTGATCCTCTGCAACCCTATACGAGGTGACATTTAATTAGCTGACCATATTTCGGGCAATGATAGTACTCATAATTATGAACAACTTCCCCCAAGAAACATATGGTCGCAAATGGATAAAATATATTTGTCCCTCAGTACATTGACCCGATCAGCTGATTACAAGTTACTATGGGGGACCCATATTTTTTTTCGTTTGCGACCAAATATTTCTTTGGGAAAGTTGTTCATAATGGCGAATACTATCATTCCCTAAAATATGGTCAGCAAGTTTTAGATGAAAAACCACTACTTATTTAGTTTTACTTTTTCAAACGAAAGTTTTGGATGAGACGAGCTCTGTGGTGTTGCAGCCGAGGTGTGCTTCCCAAGCGTCAGGTCCGGGGTTCGAATCCCGGTTGGGGAGAATGAAAATAATTGAATCCCCAGGTCGTGGATATTTAAATGTTTGTGACGTCGCTATTTCTGATTCCCTCGACACAGGTTATCCTAGTGTGGGGCCAGGAGAAATGTGTGTGCCTATATAATAACAATTTATGAAGCAAGTTCTTGCTTCAAAAATTACCTATTCAAAATATATTAACATAATATTATATTTTGAAATCCCAAGAAATAGCAAGTTTTATGTGGAAAACACCTTTTTTCCTAGCTTAATATTTTCAAACGAAAGAAGGAAAAGGAAGCCTTTTAAACCCCTTTTTTTGGCAATTGGCAAGCCAAGTGTTTCCTGAAAGAGATGATGGACATCTGACAATACCCATCACCTTAAAGTTTGCCGGACCTCAATGTCATGCTGCCACTGTCTGTCGTTTGGATACGCAGTCCCACTGAAATCCAAGCGCACAGAAAGCACAACTAGCATATACGAGATTCGACGTGAGCTTGCTTTGCCGACACTATGGCTGGCCGGCGCGGACCACGCGCCTCATTTCCAAAAGGTCGCGTCCCATTCTCATTGCGCTGGGATAATATGCGATTTGACGTTTGCCGACGCAAAGTACCTATCACGTGGTTTTGCGTACCAAAAGTCGAATCGCCTGTATACCTTTTCTTTGCATCGTCGTCGTGGCGAGTGACAAGTTAGCGAATGCAACATGACTACGGGGGCAGTTTGTGCATTCGCCTATTATCTATATGTCGTCGGCTGATTGTCAAATTCGGCAAATCATAATGTGCCCCGGCATATCATGATATGGGGGCATTTCTTGATCCGCCATGTGAAATCAGCCTTATTGTTTCAAGCCTAAAGGTGGGACTGATGTTATTTGTATTACAGAACATTGGTTAAAGGAAAATATGATGTCTTTTAACATAAATAATTACAAAATTGTCAGTTGTTACAATAGAAAGACTGCTGATAGAGGTTATTCTTTAATCTTAGTAAAAAATAATATAAAGTTGAAACAACAGAACGATATTCTTACACTTACTGTGGAAAGACAAATAGAGGTATCTTGTGTTGAGTTGGATAGCCATATTATTGTTTGTGTCTACAGACCTCCGAGAGATGAAAAAGGCCATGGCAATTTTGAAATATTCGAGAAAATTATGGAGGAAGCCCTCATTAAACTTTGTAATAACAGAAAAAAGTTAATTATTTGTGGCGATCTTAATGTAGATCTGCTTGTAGATACAACACTGAAGCGACGATTAACAACTTTCAAATCATTTAATTTATGTCATGTATTTCTAGAGCCGACAAGAATTACACTTACCAGCCAAATTTGCTTAGATAACGTTTTTTGTGACTATGCATTCACAAGTAAAAATGTTATTAACTGTTTACCATCCGATCACAGTGGTCAAACTGTTTCATTCCAAATTACTAGTGAAAATAAGACTGATCCATCATTTTATAGGCCTATTACATCCCATAGACTAGAGATGTATATAAAAAACTTTGATATGGGTTCGCCAGTACCGGATTTTGATGAACAGAACCCGAACAAAATCTATTCTGACTTCTACAACATTATTCAAACAGAATTCATTACAGTTTTTATATTAAAGAAAGTCAGTGCCAACAACGGTAAATCTAAATTTAATGACTGCGCAACATTTGGAATTCGTAAAAGTAGAGCTATCTTGTATGATCTTTATGAACAAAAAACCTATAACTTTGATATAAAATTTCATGACTATGTTAAAAAATATTCCAAAACTTTCAAGTTGGTTTGTAGAACTGCAAAAACTTTACACATAAATAAAAAAAATACAAAATTCAAATAATTGGAATGAAAACGGTTTGGCAAATCATAAACCGTGAAACTGGCAAAGTTATACCAAGGGATAATGATTTCTGCTTAAAGATAGGTGATGATGTTGTTAAATCCATCGATGAGGTAGCTCAAGCTTTTGAAACATTCTTCACCAAGGCACCCTTACTCACAACAGAGTGTCTAAATTCATCTCCATATGAAGCAGAGGTTTTGTTAAAAAACAGCACTAGCATCAGTAATGTAGATTTAAAATTTTATCATGTATGTCCCCAGGATATTGTCAAAACGTATAGATTACTTAACTTAAAAAATACTGAAGACCTGTGGGGTATGTCAGTCAAAGTCATTGGTTCAATAATACTTGTTATAGCCCCACACCTAGCTTATATATTCAATAAATGTGTTGATGATGGAGCTTTCCTAGACCTCATGAAACACAGTACACTTATACCTCTGTTCAAGTCGGGAGACAAGGGTGATCCGTCAAATTTCAGACCAATATCGGTTCTTCCAGCACTAAGTAAAATTTTGAAAAGATTATACTCAATCAAATGCTCTCACACTTCAACCGTACAAAACAACTCCACGCCAAGCAATACGGTTTCACTAGGGGTAAATCGACTACGGATGCAGGTATTACCCTTATATCTCATATTTATTCTGCATGGGAAGTCGCACAGGATGCTATCGGTGTTTTTTGCGATCTGTCGAAGGCATTTGATTGTGTTGATCATGACTCGTTACTAATGAAATTAAATCATTACGGAGTTAGAAATAAAGCGTTGGCTCTACTAAGATCATACCTAAGCAATATAATTCAAAAAGCAGAAGTCAACGGCGTTAAATCTGATGGATCGGGGGTAAAAATTGGCGTTCCACAAGGTTCCATATTAGGCTCTTTCTTATTCCTGGTATATATTAACTATCTGCCTTTTATGGTGGAGAAATTGACTAAAATAGTGTTGTTTGCTGATGATAATTCACTGGTCTTCAAAATTGAAAGACAAAAAGAAGATTTTGAAGATGTTAATAGAGTATTATCTTTAACCTTGACTTGGTTCACAGTTAGCAATTTATTGTTAAATGCTGGTAAAACCAAATGTATCAAATTTTCGCTTCCAAATGTCAGGCAAGTTGGGACCAGTTTAGTGTTGGACAGCAATACGTTAGAATTAGTAAATGACAAAAAGTTTCTTGGAATAACCATTGATAACAAATTGCAGTGAGGACCCCACATAGAAAAATTGGCTGGTAAATTAAGTTCTGCGGCTTACGCTGTTAGTAACATCAGATAAAACACGGATGTGGCTACATCTAGGCTAGTATATTTTAGTTACTTTCATAGTGTCATGTCCTATGGTATCTTGTTGTGGGGGAAAGCAGCGGATATTCAAACTATTTTTATTTTACAGAAAAGAGCTATTCGAGCAATTTATAATTTAAAACGCACAGACTCCTTAAGACAGCTTTTTAAAGAAATTGACATACTAACTGTAGCTAGTCAATTTATTTTCGAAATTAAATGTATGTACGCAAGAACCTTACAAAATTTCCCAAACTTAGCGATAGCTGTAATGTTAACCTAAGAAATAATCACAGATTACTTGCGCCCCGGTTTAGACTCGCGAAGGTTAGCAATTCTTTCAAGGGTCAATGCATTCTCTACTACAACAAGATACCTCTGGAGATCTTGAAATTGCCATTTGAGCAATTTAAAATCCATGTTGAAGCGACTTTGTCGAAAAAGGGATATTACAATGTTCAAGATTACTTAAATGATGGGTCTGTATGGGGTTAGTCTGGCTCAACACAGACCTTGCTGTTAATAATTTTGTAATTATTTATTCCTGCTTATTAATTATGATAATGACTAAATATTATATTTTGTATTAGTTAAGCATAAGCAATTTTTAAAAAGAGATCTAAAAATCAATCTGTGGGAGTTTCTACGCCCTTCTTCTCCCACAGTGGTCCAATTTATAGAAGTGGCAAAAAATGACGATTGCTAAGTATATGTAAATATCTACAGTAATAAAGACAATTTGAATTTGGTCAGCCAGCAGCCAGACAGACATGTTCTTTTGTCCGTAACGGAGGAACCGTTTCTATCAGCGTCGCGATCCAAGAAGCCTTGTTTGGACGGCCGGCTCAGCTGCGAACAAGACGCTCAAAAATATTTATGGATAATTATTTTTAAAAGGATACAGAAATAGACATCTAGCATAGGTGTTTACGATGTGACGTTTTATCTGTTGGACATATCTTGATGTAGCCAAGCGTTTAACTGGGAATATCGACAAACGTTTGGTTCAAATCGATCTGCCCGATTTCGGTTTGGGCACATCATGAAGTGCCCCATAGACAGCAGCATATTTCAAGAAACGCCGCCATATCATGATGTGCCCAATTCTACAATCGGCCGTCAACATATAGATAGAATCATATTTATTTGTATACGTTTAGGCTTTTTTGTCAGCATGAGTTCTACTCAATTACCTGTGACCCTCCGTAGTAGGTAGGTGCGTTCTTGGGCTACATTTAAATATGGGAGATGCACAGTCTTTAGTTTCATTTATTCTTGGGCTACATTTAAATATTGGGGATGCTCAGTCTTAAGTTTAATTTATTATACCTACCTACTCCTATCTGAAAATAGCTCAGAATTTTCAATTACAAATCACGAAGTCAATCTAAGTTGAGCTCACGGTGATCGAGTCATTTGCTTTAAACTTTATCACTTAAATAAGTAAAGGCTCCGACAGGTGTCTTGGCCCGTGAGCGAGCTCTTCTCTCTCTCTCTCTCTCTCTCTCTCTCTCTCTCTTTTACCCATGCGCCACTTCCCCCTCCAGGCGGCATTCAGAGGCCAAGTAAGCTGGCGGGGCCTGTATACATTGATATAAACAATTAAATCGAAAGAATTCCCGAAAATTCAACTCCATAATAATGGAAGAATGAATTAAGTAAGTAAACATACTATAAATATGTATATCACCTGGTAAGGTATATTATAAATATGTATATCACCTGGTAAGTTGCGGTCTTTGACGAGGGATTTCGAAGTAATTTATGTAATATAAATAAATTGGACGTTTTCTCTGTAAATAGGTATCTAGTCTAGTGAACCTAGTCGCCAACAGGACTGTATAATTGTAATTGACGACATTGTGGGTTCATACTCATTAAATATCAAAATTAGGCTACTTAAGAACTTAAGGACTCAAAAAGAATTCATATTGCATCAAACAATTGAAATACGAAGCGTTATTACTTGATTTTATTGGCGACAAAGTGGTTAAGGGTGCAAGATACTGCGCGGCGCCTGCAAGAATGATGGAGCAACAAGTGTATGTTTCACGTCGTTAGTCTTTGCTGTCACGAATATCTAGGCGTTGCAACAACCTCTACCATTCAACAACCCAAACTACTTTAGAAATAAAGATTTGATCTTCGAAATTGCACGCCTAAGATTGGACAGCAAGGTTTTGTACCAAAATCCAGTCATTAATGGAATTAAGGTATAAAACCGCGGGGCATGTTCCCTAGTGATATTTGTTCAGTGGGCATGTTAGAGTTTAAGTTACACACAATGTCCTCGCTAGTTACGACCTCGCTTTTACGCGTGTTCCCAGAATTACTCCCTTGGCGACCATAAATGCACACCCACACTATAACACGTCTCAAGATGCTATGGTCACTTCAGCTCCTAGTAACAAGAAAATAATACATAGAGATAGACCCACTACACAAGTAGTTATGTTTATTGTTTACCATCCGTGGAATTATATCGTATATTGGGAAGTATTAGGGTCATTATGCTAGTTTGCGGCCCTTTAGTGGAGTGCCCAACTTTGCGCCAGAAAAGTGAGGAGACTATTCGTTGTATGGTATTAAAAAAAATTGCAGACATAGCTTACATGGTCTAGTATTTAAATAAAATAAAAAAATAAAAAATATCAGCATACTTTTACTTTAAAAAATAAAAAAACTGCAAAACAGCGTAAATTGCTAGTTTGCGGACGCTTTTGCCAGTTTACGGCCATCCCTCTGCTAGTTTGCGGCCACAAGATTTTTTTCTTCTAATATACGGGTAAATCAGTAAATACACTTATTTCAATCACATAATATACCTAGTATGTGTCGCTATATTTCTATCTATTTACCGATACACACATTTTCAATTGAAACACATTTATTTATTTATAGTATTTATTTATGAATATTTTTTTATTATAATTATTCTTTTTTTAACAGACTGATGACATCTTATAAACTAAACGTAACATTTGGCATATTATTATATAACTGGCACAATCTTACTATGATTATACTTTTATCAGTCTCAAATCAAATCACCTCCTTGTCATAATATTTATTATAAAATAACAAGATTTTTATTGTAACAGTCTCAATGTTTCATCCTAGATAAAAATAGCGTAACATTTGATATATTTTTATTTACTTTTTGTAATCTCACTAATTATATTTATATAAATAAATATACATTATTTTTATGTTATTAAATATATTATACTTAGTATATTTTTAAACTTCGTTAATTTGTACTTTTGAGTTTACAGTCTTACAGTGTCATTTTATGATCTTATAGATTCATGGTACAGTCTTATAATGATTTGGCATGACATTCTTATAAACCTACAAAAAAAAGTATAAAATCAACCAATAACAAAGCTAGGTACATAATGTACTTTTATATAGCTTTAAAAATGCAAGAGTTGCATTTAAACGGCTTGTCTTTGACTGCATCGTAGGTAAGTCCGATAAAATCTGTACACTTTAAATGAAACCATTCAGTACAGAAATCGCACCCAACATTTTTGTTATTCTCTTCATCAGTGTCGCTATTTAATAGATCCGTGCATTGACCACAATTATGTTTCACATTTCGTGTCCCTTGGTTCTTATTCGTGCGTTTTATCATCTGCTTACTCTTAGAAATGTTATGTGTACTAGTTTTCTTCTTTTTAGCTTCTTGGGTTTCTAGTTTCTTCTTTTTTATTTCATCTTGCTTTCGCTTCATAGCTACTCTCTTTTCTTCTTTGGCTTTTGACCTTTCCTCTATTTTTTCAACTTTAGCTTTTTCCTTGTTCTCATAGTACTCTCGCCACTTTTTGTTAGAAATAGCAGCTGGAAGTCGTGGTTTAGACTGATTGGTTATTTTTGACTTCTCCAGTGGCTGGGGCAGAAAAAGATGTCTATTGAATACATCGTTTGGGTTTAATGATTTCGGTAGGGTAGAGCGTTTGGTAGATTCTTCTAAACCTTGAGAAACAGGGTCTTTTTTCAATAGTACCAAAGATTGGGTGCACTTGTGAGATTCCGGAGTTGATGAATTTATACCACGCTCAGTAAGTGGGCTATAAAAACCATCTGGCTGCGAAAAAGATTGGGATTCAGCACGCGAAGAATTACTCGCAAGGACCACTGTTTTTGGAATTTTGAAGACGGAGTCAGAAAATTCGACTGGTGGCAAAATCAATTCACATTCTGTTCGTGTGTCAGACCGAGCCGCTGTTCTTGGGATTGTGATGAAATCATTAGGCAAGTCAGAAACTTCGACAGGTTGCGAAATCATTTGAGATTCAGTTCTTGTTGGTGTACTGGTCTGAACAGGTTTTAATACTTCACAAGTATGACTAGAACCTGGGACTTCAGTTTGTGTGGATAGATTGGGCGGATCAGAAACGTCAACTTGGAGCAAAATTGTCTGGGGTTCTTCATTGGCTTCAGTAAGTGTACTAGTCTGAAAAGGTGTTATTATGAGATCATCCAAAGAGACCATAGTTACATGTCCAAGATAACTGCCTGAAACATGTAAAGTAGAGAGACTTCCGTTGCTTGCCTCGTCTTCAATGTTGATAGGAATATACTTCGACTTTTACACGGTCTCCTGGTTTTCCAATACGAAGTTTTTGAACAAAAAACCGTCACCGATGTCCACTTCCACATTATTTTCTCGAAGTTCCGCTGTGAGGCAGGTATTTTGTTCTTCCTGGTTAACAAAACAATGCGCCGAAGGCACAGTGATTTCGACTTCATGCGATGTTTCACGTCCGTCAGGTATAGAAGTCGACAGGCGAATCGTTGAATTCGTTCTGTCTTTCGACCCAGTATCGTAGAATACATCAGATTCTCTTAATTCTCTCTTCCTCAATTTTTTCACTTCTTTCAAAATAAATTTTATGTCAATTTTCTTCTGTTTGAGTATTGGTCGCAAATGTCGCAGTACTTTGCATGTCGCAATAAGGTCTTCGTTGTTAATGCCATTTTCCTCTAGTTTCTGTGAACGACTCAACTGTTCCATCGTATTTTGAACACATTTCTTGTAGTTGACAGAATCCGGGTTAAATGGAAAAAGGCCACATTTTCTGAACCCGCTTATTGCGTTTGGTGTAACCTGCGGATTTTCTGTTACATCTTTAAACAACTGACAGAAGTTCGTCTTCGTCACCGACTTATTGATATTTTCTGTCTTCGCCAGGAATTTTCCTACTACGTTCTTCCAATCCGACTTCAGCGGGGCAAAGAGGCTGACATCAGCCGTTTGAAGCATGTGGGTAGTATTGGGTGGCGGAGCATATAATATGATACCAAGCTTCTCGCATGTGGCACTCAATGTTAACGACATATGGGATTTGTGTCCGTCCACAAACAGCAAAACTAGCTTTTTTATGTCGTGTTCTTCGAGCCATGCATTGAAATCGTTAGTGACGTATTCAAAAAATACATCACCCTTCCATCCAGATTCACTCCTCCCGAGGCACCAAGTCGGTGGCATGCTATCTGTTATCGCTCTTGGTGGACGTAAATATGGGAAGACCACCAGAGGTGGGCATACATGTCCGCAGGCATTAAAAGTCACCAAGGTCGTCAAATTTTCTTTGTCGTTTCCTGATTTAAATCAAATCAATCAATCAAAATCAAAAATTGTTTATTTCATAACAAAAACATGTTTGCACAGACGTGGGATCTCCTTTTAAGTATTGCAATACCTGTATCAGGAGATACCTACCTTCCACAATGAACATTTAAGAAATAAACACATTTATGTATTTGTTTAAAAAATTTCTAGTGTGTTAACTAAGTGTCATTTGCACAGATAATTTGTGATTAGTGCGCTAAGCGATTATTATATTGTTATTATACAACTGCTAAATAGCATCATAATTTTGGTGCAAATGGACCTAAGTAACAATAATGAAAAGTTGTCATACTGTTGATAGCAACAGTAAGACAACCTCTCACCACCATCACTACAGAAACTTATATTTAATATTAAATTTAATCAAAGTATTAACATAAGTAATTAATACTAGTATTCATATGCTTGTTTATACAGTATAGGCTATTATGATACAGTTTTAAGCAATACATTGTTAAGTGGAACGTTTGAACAAAGATTCAACCTCATCATAGTCCAGACTTGTAAGCCATTTTATAAGCGATTGTTTAACATCTCTAGTAGTGAGTTTGTAAATACTTAATATTTTATTTATTTTATTGTAAAGAAAACTTGCTTGTATTTTATACTGTCTTTGGGCAAAATTCGATTTGTACTGAGTAATATCAGAGACTGTGTAATGTCGTCGAGTTTCAGGTAGATTAGGGTTAAATGGTAATTGTCGGTGTTTTTTAATAATTGTATTAAGAATGTAGATTTTCCTGATAGAAAGTAAGTTGGATTTAAGATAGAGTTGAGTGGTGGAAAATCTATAAGGTAGGAAGTACATAACCTTTATGAGGGATCGTTGAGATCTTTCAAGTTCTAAGAATCTCGTTTTAGTTGCTCCACCCCATATCGGGATGCAGTAAGAAAAAATGATTTTATTTGTAATAAGTTGCGGTAACCTCTGGGCCCGAGAACTTTTCCAGTTTTCGGGCATAACGAGAAGCCACTTTCCTCGGCGTTGAATATTCTCTCTGGCTCTTGAAGCACGTCTGAGTGGCCCTCATCCGCCAAAAATTGGTCTAATTCTCTAAACCAGAGACGTATGGATTCCTCGGTTACTCTGGCCCGAGCTTTGTTTATGCCTTCCGCAGATCTGAGCGATACTTCTGGTTGCCTTTTTAAAAACCTGCGGTACCATGTTTCTCCTGGTCTATCATCTTTGAACGGGTTCGGTTTATTCCAGTCTTTCAGTATTTTCTGTACAGTATCCAGTAGTTCTTCTTTTTTTATGGGGAACCCACATTTGGCGATGTTAATTATCCAGTCCGCTACTTGTTTCTCGCCTTCTGCGCCTAATATCGGAGCGGGTCCGCGATTTTTCAACTTTTCCTCCCTTTTCCCGCTAAGACGATCGTGGATAGTAGCCCTGGGAATCTTATATTTTCTGCTAGTCGCTCGAATAGACTGTCCTCCTTCTCGGACATCTTTTAATGCCAATTTCAATTGACGACCCGAATGGCCGAGTCGGCAGTGACCCTGCCTTCGAAGCCAAGGGTCCCGGGTTCGAGTCTGGGTGGGGGCAAATATTTGTTTGATGACAACGGATGTTTGTACCCTAGTCATGGTTGTTTATCTATCTAAGTATAATATTTATCTATATAAGTATGTGTACCGTTGTCTAGTACCCAAGATACAGGGAATCCTAGTTTGGGGCTAGATCAATGTGTGTAAATAGTGTCCAAGGTATTATTATTATTATAAGTCTTCTAATTTAAGTGAAATAGGTCCTAAGTGTAAAAGAAATGGTAAAATCTGACGTCCGCAAAATTACATCTAAATTCAGTTACCGACCATCTAAATCCTATACATTTTTGTTACGGCCGCAAACTGAACTCTATCAGTTAGATTGCGGCCACATACATTTTCGATACGGCCGCAAACTGAATTCTATCAGTTAGATTGCGGCCACATAGACACTTTTTTTAGGATTAAATAGTATTTTGGCGGTCGCAAACTAACAGTGAAGAAACAAAGGAGTCGCAAATATTAAAACAGGTAGACAATCATGAACTTTATTATCATATCAGAAATAAAGACGAAAATTGTATTTGATTCAGCATGTCAGTTATCCGACCACCTAGCCGCAAACTAAAATTATTGCATTTTTTATATGTCAGTTCGCGGACACGTAATATTTAACTGTTTTATTCACATTTTTCAGTAAGAAAGTGATATTTTGTGTTAACAATAGACCTAAGATACAAAATAAACATGTTAACTCGTAAAAAGTAAGGACCAGAGGATAATAGTCACTTCGAAAGCGGCACGTGCTCACTATTTTTTCGTTAGTTTTACGCCCATGTCGCCGCGAGCAGTGCACGTGTCCAACTGAATGAGATCGTTTTGCCAGGTGATCAATATAGTACTGCTAAATTAAATCGTCTTGGATTCTACTATTATTCTACTTTCCAAAAAGCCTTTTTTTTTTGGTAAGAAGACATAAGAATTCTTATTATGTTGGTATTTCTGCAGTAGTTCCCTCAAAAGGTCACTAACTAGCCCCTGTCCGCCAACCGGCATATTGACTGTACAATCTTAGAATCCTATTTGTGAGATGCGGAAATTGTATAGGTAGATATTATTATTATATTAGTGTTTTTTCCCGATCTTGATACAGTAGCCATCTGTTGATGTGTGAAACACACTTGGCCGGTAGCTATTACTCCAAAAAATACTAAACACAGTTTAACCTCAAAATAACCGTCAAATCCAATATTTTTTTCAGCGGTCTCTTGGCGCCCAAATTAAGCATTTCGAAGGCCACTCTATCACGTTAACTGATTGTGATGTTTCCATGCATAGCATTTAGCGTTTCCCTTGCCCGAAAATAAGGGCCTCGTTATATACTAATTATAAAACGAAACACGACAGCCCGGGCTTTAATTTTTAACGTTGCACAAAATGAGGATTAATGGAAATATGATCAAGTCTACATATATATTTCGGGAAATAGCGTTACTAAATGTTTTCGACCCTTTTTTTCGTTTACTAGTTTTAAGGGTTCCGTATCCGAAGGATGCAAAATGGGACCCTCTTACTAAGCCTCCGCTGTCCGTCCATTCGGCTATATCTCATGAAGAGAGTTGAATTTTCACAGAGTGTATATTTCTATTGCCACTACAGCAACAAATCAGCTACAAGCAATTTAAAAAAAAATAGATGGTCTGGGGGCGTATTTCCTTATCCATATTGACTTCGTCCCCTCGTCGTGACCAAGGCAATATGGTTATGGAAATTCATTAATACCCAGTGAGCGTATTGATTTCGTCTCCTCGTGTGGACGGAACCAATACTGTTATCGTGTAAATATTGTCATACAATCTCCGTAACCATATTGGCCTCGTCAACAGGTGGGGATGAATTCAATACGCTTACGGTGCAAGTTCCTTATGCAGTTTTGCTCGTCCTTAAACGTATCGATCTTGCCCTCTCCTAACTTATTTTTACTTTTTAAAGGAAAATGAACGTTATGCCATTGCAATGAAATAGTGTCTTTGATAAGTAGCATGGACTTTTGTCAATGTAAACATTATTAAAAGAAATACATCATTGCATTTGCATCTTTTTCAAACTATGATGACTGATAATGAACTGACACAATATTTTAGCATACATATTGAACACCTCTTTAGGAGCTACGAAGCACTGAATATTTTTTTCAACATAATATTTTTTGTTTTATACTTGCCAGCACCACCAATGGTAAAACAAATATATCTTCTTTTATGATTCGTTTTCTCAAAAAACTGCTCCTGATCATTTCTCAATCCTGAAATAGCTATTTTTAGGACCTAGGATCTATAACTTATTGCTAAAAACCTAGGACTAAACTAAACCTAATATTTATCATTGGTGGCGCTAGTTTATTAAACATAGCATCTTAACCACCTCGAGAGGCAGAGTATACGCTTATGGGAGTTTCTTTTTGTACAAAAAATGCCTCTAACCGTATTGAGTTCGTCAACACGAGGAGACGGTATCGATACGCTCACGTGGCATAAATGAATTTCCGTAACCGTATTGGTCACGACGAGTGGACCAATTCAATACGGATAAGGAAATACGCGGTCTGGGGACCATATGAGAGACTTATTTTTTGTGTGTTTTCTTAGATGATGGGACGGACCCCTTCGTGTGCGGGTCCGACTCGCACTCGACCGCTTTTTAGGGTTCCGTACCCCAAAGGGTAAAAACGGGACCCTAATACTAAGACTCCGCTCTCTGTCTGTCTGTCTATCCGACTGTCACCAGGCTGTATCTCATGAACTGTGATAGTTAGACAGTTGAAATGTTCACAGATGATGTATTTCTGTGGCCGCTATAACAACAAATACTAAAAAATAGAATAAATACAATTTTTAAGGGGGCTCCCATACAACAATTCTTTCAATACCACATACAAACTTATGAATGCACCTGGTTACGTACATAGTGTGAAACTAACCGCACCAATAACTTTGTAAACAACATTTTGCTATGTAAAATCCAAACTATTCACTACACACCATCCCTACACTCACAAAAAAATATTGCCATTGCAACAAAAAGACTTTGATGCTGGACAGCCGTCAAAGGTGCATAGTTATGAGGGCAACGTTTTTATTGTTCTAAGTAAATTTACCAATTTTGATGTAATAGCAATAAAACATTGTTGAAATTACAATGCTAAAATCGTTCGAGTCACTATATGATTTCTTGTCCTTTTGTTCCCATGACAAATGCCTTTAGCTATCATATCAAAGGTATATTGTCCCGATGACAAGGGGTTTTGCTAAAAAGACAAAGATTTACTGTCCGTGGATCTAACTTTGTTTTGTTGAATTAGCTATCTTCCTTTGTGCTTTTATCAATTCACCGTTGCTTCTCCGACAAAGTTACTTTTCTCGTATATATTTTGCTACTCTAGCAAAGTAACATAGCTAGACTTGATCCCTGCACTTTGTTAAAACACTATGAAAAAATATTATATCCCCGAAGCTTCTGATATTATTCGAGAGGTATGCGTACATTGAACTATGTTTACTGTACACTATACATCTGTATGGCGTATACACAGAGAACTCCGGTCAAGGAACGTATACCCGTAACAATATATAGGCAGAAGTTTAGGGGTTTATTTTTTCAGTGTACCATTTACAAAGTGAAGGGATTGAAATCTAAAATGTTACATTGCTTGGGTAGCATAAAGAGGATAGAGGTATTTGAGAATTCTAAAGGAAAATACGAAAATATTTATATCAAAAGTATGTATTAATCTCTACTTTACTTATTTAATCCTATTTCATACCAAATTACAAGTTAATACTAATCACGAATCTTGCGGTGCAGTACCAGCTAGATGTTTTTAAAAAGTGAGAGAGCGGTCCAGGGTGACGCCGAGGTACTTAGGAGTAAAGTGCTGGTTTAGTATGGAACCTCCGAGTACCACTTTAAGCTCGCGTTTGGCTAGTTGATTGTGTAGATGGAAGCGTCTGACCTCTGTTTTGCATGAACTAGGTATTAGTCGCCAAATTTTGAAGTACTTTCTTAATTCTTCTATGTGTTCAGTTAGTGTGCTTTCCAGATTCCATTATTAATTCAAACGACAGTTCTTGATCTGAAAAAGAAGAACGTTGTTATTTTATGCTTAAGCTATCTGAGACTTGTGATAATTTGGCCATATGTTAGGTTAGTTTATTTTAGTGGCTTTAAAAACCAAATTCTGACTGATCACCGGGCCAACGAAGGCCAACGAACGGCCAGTGTTGCCATCTTGACTACTTTGTAGCTAGATCTAGCAACTTTATGGGGTAATTTAGTTAAGTACTCAAATTGTTAGAAGTTTCATGCATTTGGCTACTTTTTGCGATGCCGTGGTGTCTTCGGGCACGAAGATGTTAGAGGAGGCCATCACCAACCTCCAGCTGGAGCTCAATGATAGGGACCAGGACATGTTGGCGAACGACGTCGAGTTCACCAAAGTAGAGGAAGTGAGCGGCGAGAACCCGGTGCACCTGGTGTCGCTCCTCGCGGTTAAGCTGGGAGTGACGGTGGAGGAACGCGACGTGGTGAGCGCGGTACGGGTTGGCGCGCCCGCCGTCGCTGGCGAGGGGCACAGGCACCGGCCGCTGGTGGTGCGCCTGGCGCGGCGCGCGACGCGAGATGCGCTGCTGCGCGCGGCGCGCGTTCGCCGAACCGCTACTACCACCGACCTGGGACTACCCGGTAAGCCGCAGAAGTTTTACGTGAATGAGCGACTTACTAAGCTGAACCGGGTACTTTTTGCCAAGGCGCGGGAGCAGGCCCAAGTTCACGGATGGAGATGGGTGTGGACGAGAGATGGGCGCGTCCTGGCCTGACGTGCCGAGGGTCAGCCATATCACCACATCCGCAGAGAATTGGACATAAAAAATATTTTTGCGGGTGTTAGTTTTAGTTCGCCAAAAGCCTGATATTGAAGAGTTTTATGTTATGTTATGTCAAGTTAAGTCGACCTATCGTGATCAACTTGTTTTATTCGTATATACGCTGTTTACGTTGCCTATTTCATGTCCAGTATATAATTGCATTGCATTATTATTCTTATAATATGTATCTCTTACCTTCTATTTTATGCACCTTTAACATATGTATTACCACCGCTATGCCTAGCACAAAGCCGTTTCGTGTTAGTCTATTTAATGCTGGCTCACTGAATACTGGTCACGACGAATTCATAGTAACTAAGTCCAACCTGTCTCCTGACTTAGCGGCAATAAATGAGACCTGGCTTCATGAGGGCCAAGAGGGCTGCGCACCCGTCGTGCCTGGTTATCGTCTGCGTCACACCCCGCGGCCGCGCGGGACGCGTGCGCGCGGTGGTGGCGTCGGATTCTATGTGAAGCGCGGCGTCGCGGCCCGGCTCTGCCCGCTCCCCCCCGCGCCCGCGGATACCCCCGCCGCTGCGGTTGAGCAGATGTCTATGCGAGTCAACATCGGGGGAAAAAAACTTTTAATCGGCACGGCTTACCGGCCACGCTGGGTTGGCGCTGTCACTTTCTTTGATGCGATTACAGACTCGTTGACTTCTATGACTGATTACGATAGTGTCTTACTGTTAGGTGACTTTAACATTAACGTGGCTGACAATCGCGACCCAAATTTTTCCCGGTTGACGGAGTTTTTGACATCACTGAAATTGACACAAATTGTGGACCGACCGACCCATTTCACAGACCACAGTGAGACGACTATTGACTTGATATGTACTGACGCGCGGATTCGTGGGACCGACGTTCATCACATACCAGACCTAGGCCGGCATGCGTTCCTTACCGTCGACCTCGACGTTAAAAAGAAAAAGCCTCAACCTAGGTATGTGACGTATCGACCCATAACTGACATAGATCGCGATCAATTTGATAAAGACCGAGACTCATTAGACTGGGATAGTATTTTACTACTGGACAGCGTGGACGATATGGTACAACTTTTTACTCGACTTTTAACAGACCTATTTGACAGACACGCGCCCATACGGACTATAGTTGTGAGGGATGCTCCTAAACCATGGCTCACGAACAACGTGCGTTTGATGATGCGCCTACGAGACGAAGCACATAGGAAGTACAAGGCTACAAGGCTAGAAGGGCACAGAAAGTACTACCTAGAGTTAAAACAAGAGTTTTTATGCTTTACAGGGTTACAACAATTTAACAGTAGTTTTAATATAAATCATCGGTTATTAGACCTTATTTTAAGTAATAGAAATTGCGCCGTTATTAGTAGCCCAAACCCTTTAATAAAAGAGGACCGGCATCATAAAGCCGTTGAAATTGAGTTAAGTTTAGATTACTCACCTATTCTTAAGCCCGCTCCTACTGTTAGATATTGCTTTTTTAACTCTAATTTTGATGAAATTAATCGCGAACTATCTGAAATAGACTGGTTTGCACAATTTTCAGGTCGGTCTTTGGAGGAGTGTACATTAATTTTATATACAATACTAAATCGTTTAATAGACGCGCATGTCCCAAAGCGTCCTCTACGCACTTCCATTAATAAGCCTCCTTGGCACACAAAGCCACTTAGAAGGTTATTAAATGAAAAAAGAAAGTACCACAAACTATGGAAGACATACGGAAATCCTTTAGATCGTGACAGTTTTAGGTGTCTAAGGAAAAGAGTTGATAAATTGGAACCTATATGCTATAGAAATTTTATAAACTCAACTGAAAATAATATCACATCAAACCCGAAATTTTTCTGGTCTTACATGAAGTCAATCTACGCGAAGAGTGGTTTACCACAAATAATGTACTATAAAGGTATTTCAGCTTCAACTGGTTCTCAGATTTGTGACATGTTCAATGAACATTTCCACTCTGTTTTTGAAAAACCTAGTAATAACATGATTGATTTGAACAATCTTCCGCCGGTACATAATACAGTTTTTGAGATGGATACAATATTTTTAACTAAAGACCTTGTTCATAAATACCTTAAGTCTATTAACGTAAATAAAGGTGCCGGACCAGATTGCATTCATCCTGTTATTATTAACAAATGTGCGTCTGAGTTATCAATTCCAATCACGTTGCTTTTTGAAAAATCACTTCGCGAAGGTTGTGTTCCCTCTATTTGGAAACGTGCTCTAATTACACCGATACCTAAGGGAGATATCAGCTGTGACATTGAGAAATATCGGCCAATTTCTAAACTATGTCAATTTGGCAAAATTTTGGAGAAGATTGTTACTGACCAATTGTCTGCCGCTGTACGCCGTCATGTTACTGTTCATCAACACGGTTTTCTTAAAGGTCGAAGTGTTGAAACAAATCTCTTATCCTATACAGAAATTATACTTGAAGCCTTGGACAACAATTATCAAGTGGATGCCGTGTATACTGATTTTGCTAAAGCATTCGATAAAATTTGTCATGAACGCTTGCTGTTGAAACTTTGGCAGATGGGTATACACGGGGATCTATTTCGATGGATAAAATCCTACATCAAAAATCGATCGCAGGCTGTAGCAGTAGGTGGGTACACTTCAAATCTCAAACCCATCACTTCGGGTGTCCCTCAAGGGTCACATTTAGGACCTTTGTTGTTCGTTCTTTACCTAAACGACGTCACAGAAATTACAAACAGCTCTGGTTTACTCTTATATGCCGACGATACAAAAATATTTAGGGTTATCCGAAGTGTGGGAGATTGTGATGTCCTGCAAAATGACATTAATAATTTCGAATCTTTCTGTAATTCAAACAACTTATTTTTAAATCCAGATAAGTGCTTTGTAATAAGTTTCAGTAGAAAAATACAAACCATTAATTATAAATATGAACTTTGTCAAAGAGAATTAGCCCGCGTAGATCAAATTCGTGATCTAGGCGCAATAATGGATTCCAAGCTCACTTTCGTACCTCATGTGAACCACATTATAAGTAAAGCTCTTAAACAACTTGGTTTTATACTCCGCGTAGGAAAGCCCTTCAAAAAAGTCTTAACTTACAAGGTACTGTTTAATAGTTATGTTCGCAGTCATCTCGAGTTCGCCAGTGCTGTTTGGAACCCATTTTATAACATTCATATAGACGGGATAGAAAGGGTGCAGAAAAAATTTATTCGAGCCCTTGAATATCGTACTGGAAACACATATTCGGATTATGTGACGTCCTTGAAAAAGGCAAAAATGTACTCATTAAGTTGTCGTCGTGACTGTATTGATATATCAATAATTTTTAAAATTATTAATAATATAATCGATTCCCCCCCATTATTACATTTGTTGTCGTTTAGAGTGCCTCGTCGTCGTGAGCGTAGTTGTCGAAGCAAGCCTCTCTTTGTTATACCCCGTAGTCGCACAAATTACGCTGGAAATAGTTTCATAAGACGTGCTTGCAGGTTGTACAATGATAAGTTAGTAAATATAGATATATTTAGTGAATCTCTTAAACGCTTCAAAAGTTTAACTTTGGAGTGTCTTTCAAATTGTTCTGAAAATCAAACTGAACATGTATGAAATTTTTAACTTTCTTTTTATGTATCATGCTTTTTATGTTGCTTCTTCATCATTATTATTTCTTTGATATTTAAACTATTATAAAAGATGTTTTTACTAAATTAGGAAACTGTAGGTCTATGTTTTATAAAGAGTTTATGTATTGTATACAAATATGTAAGACTGTTTGTTTCTGAATAAATAAAATAAAATAAAATAAAAAAAAAATAAAACACCTGGTGCTGTCTGCCTTGTATCATGAAAAATGTGCTTTTTTCGAGGCGCACGTAAATCGTTGCTGTTCCGACCCGAGACGTTTGTGGAAGACCCTCAAGCGAACAGTTCTGCCGGGCAAGCGGAATGCGGAGCTACCCTCACACTATAACGACCCTGACATGATTAATGACCACTTTCTAAATGTTCCAGGAAAACCCGACGTGACTATGTCACAGCTTACTTACTTTGAGTTTAACCGACACCATAGGGCTACTAACTTCACTCTAAATACATTGACTCCTTTGGCTGTATCGAAGATCCTGATGAAAATCAAGACAAATGCTACCGGACTCGACTATATTAACATCGACATGCTGCTATTGACCATGCCGCGGACACTACCGATCTTGACTGACATGGTGAATCGCAGCATACTGACCAACACTTTCCCGACTGACTGGAAAACTGCAAAGGTTACCCCACTCCCTAAAATTCCTAATCCCGTTCATATCTCCGATCTCCGTCCCATCAGTATCCTTCCCTGTCTCTCCAAGATAATAGAGAGGGCAGTATGTGCTCAGCTGTCGGGGTATCTGGAGGGAAATGGCATACTACCGGAATTGCAGTCAGGCTTCAGGAAGGGTAGAGGGACTTCAACAGCCCTTATTGACGTAGTGGACAACATCCTGTCGGAGCTTGACCAAGGTAGAAGCACAATTCTGGTGTTGCTAGATTTCTCCCGAGCTTTCGACTGTCTGAGCGCGCCCCTCTTATTATCGAAAATGTCTTATTATGGTTTTGACAGTACCACGGTGAAGTGGTTTGACAGCTACCTCTCGGGCCGTGCGCAGGTTATTGGATTGGAAAAAAGCGATGGTACTATGTTGTTTTCCTCGATAAAGCGCTTAACAAGGGGTGTGCCTCAAGGGTCGATATTAGGCCCCCTTTTGTTTATTCTTTACACAGCAGAGATAGTTTCTGTCGTGGAGAGCAGCATGTGCCATCTCTACGCAGATGATACCCAGCTATATATATCATCCGTCCCTTCCGACATCAACACTGCAGTCCAGTCCATAAATAACGATCTAGAGCGGGTGGCGTCATGGTCAGAGAGGAGCTGTCTAGTGCTAAACCCTAGAAAATCTAAGTACATGATCCTTGGTACAAAATGTCAGATCCATAATACTGTCCAAGCCCTAGCCCTCAATGATATAGCTATCAGGGGCGACCCAGTGGAAAGGGTCGTAGAAGCAAAAAATCTTGGGTTGTTGATGGACGGTGAGCTTCGATTCGAAAATCATATCAGAAACGTAGTCAGCAATTGTTTCTACCGCCTTAAGATTCTTTATAATATACGTGATTACCTTAGCACTGATTTGCGTGTCAGGCTAAGTGAATCATTGATATTATCTAGATTAAACTACTGTGATGTCGTATATGGCAGCTGTATACTTGGTCGGTCGAAAAGGTTAATTCAACGTGTGCAAAACGCATGTATACGTTTTTGTTTTAAAATCCCTCCTAGATCCCATATCACCCCATACTTGGATGCAGCTAAACTTCTGAACATGGAAGCTCGTCGGCATTTACACCTAGCCAAACTACTCTTTGGTGTAATACACACGCAAACCCCACCCTACTTGTACACCAAGATAAAATGGGCGACCAGGCTACGTGGCGTGCACAAGCACAGAATACTTACACCGGCGCATCGAACGGCGACTTTCCGCGGGAGTTTCAGATTTGCGGCATCTAAGTGTTGGAATGATATTCCCCCTCCAGTCCGTGAAGCGGCTAGTAGGTGTGCCTTTGGGCGGAAACTCAGGGCACATTTGCTAGATCAGCAGAGACTACTCCTCCCCTTCGTAGCAACCTCACGCCGCAATAAGACTTGAGTCTGTGGTCGCTCATTGTCAGTGGGACCGAAAACCCAACACTTAAATTTAATGAAAAGAGAGATTGAAAAGCGCGGGCCATGTTTATTTATTTAACTTTTTGTATGTGTCATATATAACAGCCATATCTATATTTACCATTATTGTTACCTATTTTTTATACGTATATTCTTTATAATTATGTATTTATGGATTGTACCACGCCGCGGTCTGGGGCGCTCGCGAGGTAACACTTGGCGCTGACTGAAAATCAGCGTTGAAGGCCTGGCCTTCAACATAATGTTGAGTCAGACGCCATTTATAATGACAGTGACACACCACGACTGTCATTTCATTTTATATCATGTGTCAATGCAACTATTTATCTCTGTGTTTTGTTTCTTTGTTGTAATTGTAGGGTGTTCACTGTCTTTATAATAAATGTTTCTTTCTTTCTTTCTTTCTTTCTTTCTTTCTTTCTTTCTTTCTTTCTTTCTTTCTTTCTTTCTTTCTTTCTTTCTTTCTTTCTTTCTTTTCTTTCTTTCTTTCTTTCTTTCTTTCTTTCTTTCTTTCTTTCTTTCTTTCTTTCTTTCTTTCTTTCTTTCTTTCTTTCTTTCTTTCTTTCTTTCTTTCTTTCTTTCTTTCTTTCTTTCTTTCTTTCTTTCTTTCTTTCTTTCTTTCTTTCTTTCTTCTTTTCTTTTGAGGACTGAACTATTTGTAATTTTCGACATTTTTCCTGACTAATGGACGTGATCGGAGCCGTGATATACCGAACTATGGACAAAGGCACTTACGGCCGGGTGCTGATTATGTTAAAAAATACGCAGTCACCCCCGCCCCAAGGCGCCAGTGGTTGCTCAGCGCTCATAACTCGTGAGGCGAGGCATACCTACTAAAATGATTGCAATGAAAGTAAGTAACCCTGAGAAAATAAAAGGATACTTTCATCCTGCAAAATATGAATGGAGCCAGCTACCTAACCTAAAATCCTAGAAGAAAGGTAATTCGCCCCCCCAACAGCTGCAGTCAAAGGTCCGAAAACATTTCGAAGATATTTGTTTGAAGTGTGATTCGAAACAAAGCACAGGTTACAGCCAATATCGCGAAGCAACGACATGAACCCCATAATTTTATTAGGGCACTGTTACTCACCGACCATAGACTGCAGCAGATGCTGCAGTTTATTTTCTGTTAAAAAAGTCTCCATTGCTATATTTCATATCACTCTTGAGCACAAACACTATTTCTCTGCCCGACATCCACGTTGAAACTGGCAGAATAGGAGAAACAGTTTGCGCTTGCGAGAACAAGTATCATACGTCACTTTGTAATTTTATCTAAGAATACTTTGTCAAAACATCTACTTCGCATTTTGTTAGTATATGACGTTGCCGTATCAACAACACCATTTAGCCGTAGTAACAACTGTTATTTTGATAGATTAAACTTGGCTGTAACATCACTGCATAACGTTGCCGTGTCAACAACACCATTTAACCATAGTAACAACGGCTATTTTGACATATTAAACTTTGCTACAATATCACTTCACAACGTTGATAAGTTGACAACGTACCGTTGTTATCCCGTTTAAATATTTTTAACATAGTTACTGTATCTACGTTTCTTTAGCTAAAATAACAAAAATCATTCCAACAATAAAAAAGTTGCCACAGCAACTATGGGCCTATAGCTGCAGCGACGATGCACTTACGTGCGGTAACAATAAAATTCTAACAAAGCTTTTACTGTCGCTTTGTTAGCCGATTTTTCTCTGAGTGTACCATTGTACGGTGGTACGGAACCCTTCGTGTGCGATTTTGACTCGCTCTTGACCGTTTTTTACTAATTGTTATTTACAGGTGTATCAGAAAGTTGTAGATATATTGATTAAATTCCACGCCTCAACCGAACGGGCGTGAAATCTTGTGGTAGGGTTGGTTTTCACCAGGAGTACTGACCTTTGACGCCGTGGACCGGAATTCGAAAGCTCAATTCGAGGCAGGAATACGGGATGGGGACCACCAGGGGGGTGAGGGGAGTCGAATCTTACTCTCGTCGTAGCCCGATGCTGTCGCCGTCGCTGCCGAACGCGACGAATTGGGGACCGAACCACTTCAACCTTTCACAACACGAAGCACTCACTCCGATGACGTGAAATCTACTTATATCCCGACGATTGTTCCGTGATGATTATTACAAATTAACATTCCGACCAGGCCCAACACCTGTGTTAGACAATTATTACAAATAAAATACAGCCAAGGCCCGACTGCCATGTGCCGACATTTTTTCCAAGTCAAAAAAAGTAACCTCTAACTCGTCATCTCGTTTCTATACAAGTGACAGCTGCTAGTTCCGTTTCCGATCACTCGCGGTCCGAGTCGCGCAACAAAAAAAGGTGCGTTCCGAAGCATAAATATTAAACATATATTTCAGGTGGGTTTATTTGACCAAATCGGTGTCTTGGTAAAGTTGTTTGTGTCAAACAAACATAGCGTCACGCCTTCTCCCATACCGCCATCCAAAGGCCCAGTTGCTGCTAATTGTTGAAAACATTGCCCCTAACATATCCCCTTTTTTGCTATAAGTAAATCTTTGAAACAACCTGTATACTCCAACACAATCATCTCTCACATTAAGTCGGAGAGAACGATTTTATTGTCAGTAAAAATGTCGCAAATGCTTCAACCAATCTGTCTCGACCTTCGGTCTTTATGAAGCTGTGACTATTTTTGGGCGAAACGAATGCCATGTAATAATGGCCTAACAACTGAACGGAACTTCTCGAAATTTGACTGACACTCGTAGTAATGCTGGCACTGTCTCGATATCAGAGCCAACATGCATTCAAGTAGTAATTTCCTTGAGTAGTGCACATGCCGCCAAGTCGACAAACCTTTTGCGCATAGAATAAGTCAGATTTTGCTGTGCATTGGATTGGAGCTATTGATAAAATATTTCTTGGACTGGTGGGTGTCCTTTTTTCAGATTCGATAAATATTTGAAGAGTATTTATCACAAAAAAAAAATAAGATTTTTCTTCTTCAATTAATCGGGATCTTGGTCAACGAGTCGGTAAGGCAGGACCTTGAGGTTGTGACAAAAAAAAAACAGCGGTGGCCTGTGCAGTCGCCGGATATCCGCTTATTTGATTGGCTTTCCTGACACAGCTTTTCATTTCCGTTTTATCGGTTGCAGCTAGAAACATCGGTAATTTTTTGCGAATGGTTTAAACCACACGGGATACTCAGTATCCTGTTCAAAAACTGTTTGTGCCTCTTGCAAGTATACAACTATTATTAAGTAGTTACATATTTATTTTTATTTCTTTGATGACGGAAATAACGAGAAAACTATTTTCTTTCACATACTATAACCAACACTGATTTGTAATTTGTTTATTCTAACTTTTTAGTTTATTTCATTTGAATATTTAACTTAAGAAACCATAAGACTTGAACCAGAGAGCGAAGTCAGCTGGCACTATACGCATACCTATACGTATACTTAAAAGGCGGCTTCTGCATATATTTTGTAACAATGATCATAGTTAAACAATAAATATTTTTGTATTTTTTGTATTTTTATACTCGTATGAACACTCATACACTGTTTCTCAGAATCAGAATAAAGTTGCCATTTTCGCTTTTTTGTTATGTTATTCCACCTAACCTATCCAGCTTTCTGCACCGACAGCGAGGAAAATACCTCTCTTTCGTATGCTAGTTTTTTCTTTAAGCAACTCTGATCGCTTGAGAAGCAATAGGCTCCTTCTAGCTAAGTCGAGCAAAAGTGTGGCATACTTTCTGGATATTATCGAATAAAGATGATACAGACATCGGAAGACATCAAACAATCTCGTGTGTTTGAGCGCAAACAATCAAAACTTTGCAATAAGTTCCCAATCTCTCGATGGATTCGCGTTAATACGACGATGAAAGCAAAAGTTTCCCACTTTATAAATACTGTACATATCATTTACTCCGCTCGTAAAAGGTTTTCCTTCGGATCGCTTGAACGCGTCACGGGGAAATTAAATTTACTCTGCGTCCTATTTTTACAGAGTCGTTTAAATACAATTTAAAAATAATAATGTAATAGCCTATTACTGGTTTCCTTTTAACCCTGTGAACTAACCTTATAATTATCGCCTAATCCTGAAGAACCTTCTGACTGACGCCTGTCACCCCTAGGTTATGTTTCGGTCAGATTAGATAAATCAATTAAATATATGACTAACTTAATAAACTAAATTAATTAACTTAAATACAATAAAACGACTTTAAAAAAAGTTTTTTTTTTGGAATTCTTCCAACCAATTTTGAGCGTTTACAACGTCTCTATGTTGTCAATACCTCTGCTACGTATTTCCACTTCAGTTGCGGAATCGCGATTTGAAGTTAATTTATTTGCTGGTTTATTTAGTTTGACGATTGCTATACCGCCATGGATTGCATCTTCACATTTTCTAGATGATTGGTTCTTCATACTGAGTCTGGCTACAAAATAGACAGGTAATTGCATTTATCTACACACGTATCGTAAACCCTCTTTACTGCGTCCAAAAACCGCTCGTTACGACCAGCATAATACTATACTACTTGGTAAAAACTCTTTTCTTATCTGAATTTTCAACAAAATATGACATTCAAATTTCGAACGCCGACGCCCGCCTGCTAGCCGCCCCCAAAGAGAATATAATTACTACCGTTTTAAGAGACGGGAGTTCCTTACTTGGAAATGGAATCTATTAAGCACAACTATCAATACCAATACAGCAAACATTTAAATGTCAAAATACGTCATACCAACATTACCGAGTACAATTAGGGATGGCAAAATGTAGTTCCTGATTAAATCGATATCGATAAATTATCGTCAGGAGCAACCTGGGTTTTTCGTATGAGAAAACATTTATCGTAAGAATAAGACATATTTTTTATTTTGTTTTTTTTTTTAAATTATTTACATCACAAATTTTCAATTAAAAAATACGAATTTTTTTACTTACAATTAACAAAAGCATCAATTTAAAGTTATACAATTTACAAAAGAACACGAAGATTGAGACTTAGGCTCGATTTATATGCGTCCGCGTGGACAAGGAGATCGTCGACTTCTCCGTGAATTTCAATGAAACTCTGCAACAGCATCTATGCAAAACTATTCCAAAATATCCACTATAATAGCATCATGAAGTTTATCGACTCATACTTGATCCGTTTATCGATAGAGTTACAATTTAGATCACTATTGTGTATAAACATACAAATATTTTTTCTCATTTCAGAAAGATAGAGCATAATTTTAGACTCGCTGATAGTTCAAGGGGACAAAATACTTTATTATTTTAGTCAAGTTGTACTTACTGATCTTCATCTATAGGAAATTTTGTCATAAATTTACTTTTAATAAAATTTTGTCGACTATATCTTTTTGTACAAATTACACACGATCTATAGTGTCTAATCGTTGCCATTTTTAGAGAATCACGAGAAAATAGTTTGTAAGAGTCACACTGCAGTCCCCACCCCAGCACTTTTAAAAACAATATCACGCAAATTGTTGACAATTTCACAATTATTCTCCCAAATGATCCCAAACAACCACTCGCCATGACAAAATATAAGAAAGGGACACAGAGACAAAGACTAAGATAGCATGTGGACGCCATTAAATCTGTGCTAAATAGGAACATTTTTTTTTGTTTCTGGTTGCGTGAGACTGGCCGCCTCTAGCTTGTCTGTGAAGTTGGTACTACTGAACAAGCTAAACAAGTGCAGAGCAATTTTCAATGCCACAATCCCGGTCGAACATGCGGTTCCTGAACACATCAAAGAGAGCTTATGATATGTTTGTAGATAAACTAGTACATGTAACTGTACATAATTAGTCATTTAAACTCTCGAGTGGGATTATGAAACGTTTAATGCCCTCCATTATGTATCAGTTACATAAACTACTTACTATTATAAGACTTATAGAAAATTTTGTTACAGTCCGGTAGGCCACAAGCCAGGCCATCAACTTGCACGGAGCCAGCGTGGCTGAGAGTTGATTGATTTATTTTGATCCACAGTACCAATGTTACTTTGCATTGCTGATTGGAATAAAAGCTTAACTTTGTTTTTTCTGTTACTTTAGTAAGAATATCGCGTCAAGTTTTATGCATAAATAACGAATTCACAAAGTCGGACTTATCTCTTAAAGTGATGTCTTCGGTCTTGGACAGAGGCACGTCGTTAGTTAGAAGACTAGTTACAAAGGAAAGTAAAATAAAATGAAATAGAAATGTCGTCGGGTCTTGAAAATCTTTTTAAAAAGTGTCTTCGTTATGTGAAACACTTTGTATCACAAAGTTCAAGTCAACAGAGATTCACTTAAGACAGTGCTTGGTGTCAGGCGATATGCTATAAACTGCTTAATGATTGACTTCTTTTTTACATCCTGGCTCCTCATTTTTTTTCGCAACCCTTTCGGTACCTCTATGGATATGTCGTAACCATGACTTAGAAGCTAACCATGGTTGAATTAGAACTTTCATCGAACGAAGAAACACTGCGGTAGATTAGGTAGACTAAAGGGGGCAAGCGCAGCGGTGCCTCTGAATAGTCTTCGTGTTAGTTCGACATGTATAACACAAAAACACCACGAGTACTGAATACAAAAACATTTTAAAATATATGTTTTCATGAAATCCAATCCTTTCTGATCATTTCAAGAAATAATTGACTTCAATTACTTTCGTGACTTTTATGAAATGATAAAATTTTACGATAATGCTAGGACGGACGTGAATAATTCCTAGAGATGTTTTCCTTCACCGTGACGAGTATATCGTCCTATCGTAATGTAACTAGGATTAATTACTTAGATGGTAAATGGTCAGCACCGGGAATTGAACCAGCATCTCCCGTGTGATAGGCCAGAGTGAATTACTACTATACCACTGATGCTGATCGTGAGTAGATTCGTATTTGGAGTAGATATGTCGTCGCAATTTGGTTGAATTAGGCACTTAATTAATAGCCCGGGCCGTTCATTAAGGACCGGTGTTTGAGCAAAGATTACAATAAAGCATTGTTGGCAACATTTAACAACCACCCTTAACGAAAGTCAGCCTTTAAGATCCATCCCAATTAATTTTTGCAAGACGGCATCAACGCAAGAGCTGACTTCTTTTATATTCAACGTTGTTGGCTAACGTGCATAACGTTAGCCAACATTGATTTAGTCGATTACAGTGTGTTCGTTTCAATGTGTGTGTTTTTATTTAAATCTTTAGCCTTTGGTGCTATCGTCAACATATTGTCGATTCCGCCATCATTGTTTCATTAGAATTGAAAAACTTGTTTCAAATCCACGGTGTCTTGGTGGTCACTTTCGGTCCAAATACTAAAGTGCAAGGCCACACTGTTAATGATTTGCCTAAACCAATGGAGGCTATTCCTGTAACAATTTGCTCAATCACTTGCCCGACGGACCTTTAGCCATTGGATTGAATGCCGGCCTTAAGTTAGCCTCCGAGGCTGATGATTAAGTGCCTAATTTACCCAAATGGCGGCGACAGATACAAATAAGCAATAAGTGTTATGGAAAGCAGTCCCCTGTCACGCAAACAGGAATCAGAATAGCTGGTAGAGGCACAGCTATTCTGCTGTGCCTCTACCACCCAGTATTGGAACCACTACCACAGTTATGTAGTGGTAACATCACAAATAGTTACAGACTAGACATTTTAGTTTGTCGAGTGGCGCGGTTTCCTTAATTACTCTTACGGTCGTTACCTGTGTCCATTGTTGGCACTGCAACTGTTTAACCACATTCTAGAAGTTTAGCATCGTTTAACAGAGTTTATCAGTTTAATTCATTACTAACAGCTTAAAACTGAGTGTTTAGGTAACTGTCTAAACTTGGGTTTGACCTGTGTTACTCCATATGTCAAAAGAGGTGTTGATATTCTTCCCAATAAACACCAGACTTTTCATTCAAGCCTCGGTAACATTAGCAGTATAAACCTTCTTAATAATAGCATTTTTAGCGCAACCTGGACTGGTGTAACTCTAAATTGGGCACAATTTATTCAGCACCTAAGCTGAATAAGGCGACACGATTTCTGAATAATTTCTTTTCAACCGCATTATATCGGGTAATAGTTACTTTAAAAGCTCAACACTGGCTGATTATGGGCGCACGAATTATTAATTATTAAGCACTTAAAAAAACAAAAGGTATTTTTTTGCTTCTTTTCTTAATTTGGCCACTGTGCAAAGAAACATCCACAGGTCGATTTTTGAATCTCATTTCAAAATTGCTTGCTTTCAAAACAAATATTACTATATTAATTATCATAAATAACATGGAGGTATAAAAAATTAATATAATATGCGATATCTGTGTTGAGTCATTTATGTAATCCTCAAAATTGGAAAACTTACCCGTTTTAGACAAAGTTGTTTTAGACGATTTTTTAAATAGTTAAATGGTAATTTCAAAATCTCCAGAGATATATTGTTGTAGTAGAGAATGCACTGACCCTTGAAAGAATTGCTAACTTTCGCGGGTGTAAAGCTAGGTTAATATTACAGTTATCGCTAACTTTGTAAAATTTTGAAAGGTTCTTGCGTCAATACATCATATTTTCGTTAATTAATTGATTAGCTTCAGTAAGTATGTCAATTTCTTTAAAAAGATATCTTAGGGAGTCTGTGCGTTTTAAATTGCTGGAATTGCTCTTTTCTGTTATATAAAAATAGTTTGAATATCCGTTACTTTCCCCCACATCAAGGACATGACACTTTTAAAGTAACTAAAATAGTCTAGCCTATTTGTAACTACATCACTGTTTTTTATGATGTTCCTAAGCCGCATAATTTAATTTGCTATCAATGGTTTTCCCAAGAAACTTCCTATCATTTACTTGTTCTAACGTGTTGCTGTCTAACACTAAACTGGTCTCAACTTGCCTGACATTTGGAAGTGAGAATTCGATACACTGGGTTTTACAATAAATTATTAACTATGAACCAATTTAAGGTTATATACACCATTAAAATAATCAAAATCTGCTTTTTGTCTTTAAATTTTGAAGACCAGTGAAGTATCATCAGCAAACAACACTATGTCAATCAATTTCTCCACCATGAAAGGCAGATTGTTAATATACAGGGTGTCTCATTTAAATCGGTCAGTATGGGAAAGTCTGAAACTATAAGACATACGAAGATCTGTTCTTAGGAACCATGTCATCGATTTTAATAAGAAGAAAAACTGCATTCACACATTTGAAAAAAACCTGTACTCGGCTCAGGAATCGCACCCGGTGGTTTAAAAAAAAAATAGACTTTTTCTATCGATTGTGTAGGTCTTAAGCAGTAAATGGCTCTATGAAACATGATGTCAAAAATGAATAAAATGCATTGTTTTCACATACTTTAATTTATTTTAGCAGGTGTTCGAAGTGTCCACCTTTTTTTTTCAATACAATATTCAACACGTTTAGGTAACGATCTTACCATTTTGTATTTTCATGTGGTGAATTTGGTGAAGGTCTCTATGGCTGCTTTTAGGTCTTTAACTGTGTCATAGCTTACACTTCATCCTCAACGTAACCCCACAAGAAATAATCAAGAGGCGTAAATCACACCTACTAAAATAAATTAAAGTATGTGAAAACAATGCATTTAATTCATTTTAGACATCATGTTTCATAGAGCCATTTACTGCTTAAGACCTACACAATCGATATTTAAACAGAAATAGTCTATTTTTTTTTTCAAAACCACCGGGTTCGATTCCCGAGCCTAGTACTGTTTTTTTTTTCAACGGTATGAATGCAGTTTTTCTTCTTATTAAAATCGATGACATGGTTCCTAAGAACAGATCTTCGTATGTCTTATAGTTTCAGACTTTCCCATACTGACCGATTTAAATGAGGAACCCTGTATATCAGATATAAGAAAGAGCCTAATATGGAAACGTGTGGAATGCCTGTTTTTACACCCAATTCAATAGATTTAACATCGTTGACTTTTTTTCCTTTTGAATTATGTTGCTTAAGTATGATCTTAGTAGATCCAACGCTTTATTTCTCACTCCATAATAATTTAATTTCATTAGTCGTATCATGATCAATACAATCAAATGCCTTCGACAGATCGAAAAAAACTCAGATAGCATCCTGTGTGGCCTCCCATGCAGAATCGTCGATTTACCCATAATGAACCCGTATTGTTTGTCGTGGAGTTGTTTTGTACGGTTGAAGTATGTGCATTTGATTGAGTACATCTATATATATATATGATACATAGATAATTTTCAAAAAAAATCTTAGTGCTGGAAGAACAGATATTGGGCTGAAATTTGAAGGATCACCCTTGTCTCCCGACTTGAACAAAAGTATCAGTTTTCTGTGTTTCATGAGGTTTGGGATAAATCCATCGTCAACACATTTATTGAATCTAAAAGCTAAGTGTGGGGCTATAACAAGAATTACTGAACCAATGACTTAGACTGTATACCCCACACGTCTTCAGTAATTTTAAGACCTGGGGACCACTGGTCCAACAGCTTATGCTCGGACGTACTATACAATAGTTAGTAACCAAAGAAACTTCTCTTGCGCGATCCAGGATCGATTGTCAATTGTTTCTGCAATCCGTGATGACATCTGTTGACAACTTTTGTCAATTGCTGCGTTTTTTGCTTGACATCCATTTTGTATGTTAGTATATGGATCGCCTGATAGGTGACGCCACGATACTCCCCCGCCGAGACAGTGACTAGAGTCACTGGCGATAGTGAGTATGAGAGAAGTAGTCGATAAGTATTTACAGTCGGGAGAGGAGACAGCACATCAGCCTCATTGAGCAGAGCAGTCTATGCGTCGTCGATGCTTGCAGGCTTGCAGACTTGATGAAGGTGATGCTTGTCAGTCATCCGCAAACAACCTGGAGCGGAGATCTCCCTTTTACGGATCTAATATCCACACAGGAAGCAGCCACCAAACCACTTCTATATGTAGCCGCCCTCGTCGCCTGTCGTCATATAGTGCTTTTCGCAGTAGTGAAAAGCACTATATGACGTCTCGGTCAAAAGTGCAATGGATGGACTTGTCTAAAACTCACTCGTCCATCTATTACTCACTTTCCAGTCTCTACAACAATGTACTATTGTCCGTATTTTCCATTTGATTTGTCTATTTTGCATGGTTTTGTACAATGACATATACAGTGGAAATGAAATCTTCCTGTCAATATTTCAGTAAACATTAGCCAGAGGCAATTGCGAAGGTGCGAGTACATACCTCACGAATATTTCAGAGGTAAAGTAGATCCAAACCGCTAGTTTAGGCTAAGAGCTGTATCATAGGCGGTAGCGTTTTATGAAATCACTAATTTTCCTCGGCGTACTGGGATTGTTATAGTTGATATTTGTCTCTAGTACCTATCTCTAGAATACCTCCGGGTATTCTTAAGTCGTCAAAATGATCACTGGCGAACTTACACGATATCTATAACGTCACTCGTAATCAGAATATTATAGGTATATAAATAAAAATGAATCCCAAAATGTGTTGGTAAGAGCAAATCTCGCAAACGGCTGAACCTGTTGGGAATATTTTTTTAAACTTTTCTTTGAAGGTTTGGGAAGATCCTTACGGAGAGTTTTTTTTAACCCATAGAAACAGAAAAAACTACGAGTTCGCAAAGGCTTATATTTACGAACCGAGAAGTTTACGGCACGAGCCGAAGACGTGTGTCGCAGCGAGGTTTGTAAAGAAGCCTTTTCGAACAATAGTCAAAGTAGTCAAAGTACTTTATTACTGTAGATATTTACATATACTTAGCAAACGTAATTTTTTGCCTCTTCTCTACATTGGACCACTGTGGGAGAAGAAGGGCGTAGAAACTCCCACAGATTGATTTTTAGATCTCTTAAAAATAGGTTGTGCTTAACTAATACAAATATGAAAAATTTAATTGTTATGATTAATAAGCAGGAATAAATAATTACAAAATTATTAACAGCAAGGTCTGTGTTGAGCCAGATTAACCCCATACAGTCCTGTCATTTAAGTAATCTTGAACATTGTAATATCCCTTTTTCGACAAAGTCGCTTTAACATGCTTTTTAAATTGCTCTAATGGCAATTTCAAAATCCCCAGAGGTATCTTATTGTAGTAGAGAATGCTCTGACCCTTGAAAGAATTGCTAACCTTCGCGAGTCTAAAACGGGGCGCACATAGTCTGTGATTATTTCTTAGGTTAACATTACAGCTGTCGCTAAGTTTGGAAAATGTTGTAAGGTTCTTGCGTACATACATTATATTTTCGAAAATAAATTGACTAGCTACTGTTAGTATGTCAATTTCTTTAAAAAGCTCTCTTAAGGAGTCTGTTCGTTTAAAATTATAAATTGCTCGAATAGCTCTTTTCTGTAAAATAAAAATAGTTTGAATATCCGCTGCTTTCCCCCACAACAAGATACCATAGGACATCACACTATGAAAGTAACTAAAATATACTAGCCTAGATGTAGCCACATCCGTGCTTTGTCTGATGTTCCTAACAGCGTAAGCCGCAGAACTTAATTTACCAGCCTATTTATCTATGTGGGGTCCCCACTGCAATTTGCTATCAATGGTTATTCCAAGAAACTTCGTATCATTTACCAATTCTAACGTGCTGTTGTCTAACACCAAACTGGTCTCAACTTGCCTGACATTTGGAAGTGAGAATTTGATACACTTGGTTTTACCAGCGTTTAACAATAAATTATTAACTGTGAACCAATTCAAGGTTAAAGACAATACACCATTGTTTTTGTTTTTCAAAGTTCTTCTATTAGATAAATACATTTTAACATATCAACCTAAGACACCGTCATTATGAGTATACATATAAATTGTATTGTTTGTTAGGCTAAGGCACCTCTTAAAACTTTCAACAGCTTAATTAATATAATATTTTACATTGTGTTCAACTATTTTAATAAAATATCAATAAAATACTGGTGCATTCAACTTGATATGTTGAATACTTTTCACATCGACATTCCTATACTAACACATCGCGCAATACGAGTAAGTGCGGGTATGTAGAAAACAAATGCACACTGCCCGGCTAGGCGACGACACACGGCCGGCCATGGCAACAAGAGATAGGTAGGAGCCGTCGTAGTTTACTCACTGTTTAGAAAATAGTGATGGGGCAGCTTATAACTTTTATAAGTATTAGCATACGATAAAGTATGTAGACGTGATTTGCCGATAGATGAGACAAGACTATTGCTGTGGTGTGGATTTTTATCGATATAAAATTTTCGAGATATGTTTAGTACATAAGGTTTTATTTTTGGGAGCTGAATTTTTCCATGCAATTTAGAAAGGTTGGTGTAAAAGGGAGTATTAAAAGCTGTTTTTAGGGCTTTATTTTGCACTAATTGGAGCTTATCGAAGTTTGAGTCACAAGTACTACTCCATACTGGAGCAGCATAAGTGATACAGGGCCTTATTAGTGTAGTGTACATCCTAAGTTTGGTGTATGCGCTCAGATTTGATGAGGATCTGGCTTAGCCCACATAAAGATTTAATTCCCTTTTGATGTAGTGCCTTTGTTTGTGTCGTCCAGTTCAGTTTTGTGTCCAGAATAATGCCGAGGTATTTAACACTTTGTTTCCAAGGTATTTTGTGTCCATTAATGGTGAGCTGTCGTGTGGGGATTTGACGTTTCCGGGTAAAGAGGATAGCATCAGTCTTAGACCCATTAAGTTTAAGTTTCCACTTAGTGAAGTACTCATGTAAGAGTTCTAGGGACATATCAAGTCGACTTATGACAAGATCAATATCCTCAGATGAAGTAAAAACAGCTGTGTCGTCAGCAAAGCAGGCCAGCTGCGTACGGGGTTGTTTAGGAATATCGTTCAAATAAACGAGAAAGAGGTAGGGTCCTAAAACAGAGCCCTGTGGTACACCTGCTGGGACACCGTATATATCCGATTCGGTGATACCGATATGTACTTTGAACCGCCGATTTTCTAGGTAGGACACTACAAGCTTGACCAGTTTTAGAGGGACTCCTATTTCAATTAATTTATGCGCTAGGCCGTCATGCCAGACTGTGTTAAAGGCCTTTTCGACATCGAGTAGGTACATTCCTATAGTGCTGTTTTTGTTGTGGTTGTCAGCAATATTTTCAGCTACACGTGCCAGTTGCTGGACAGTGGAATGTCCTCTGCGGAAGCCAAATTGTTCTGGCAAGAGGTGAGGGTCACTGTAACGTGCTAACCTTGAGAGGATAAGCCGCTCGTACAGTTTTCCCAGGGTAGAAAGCAGGCTAATCGGTCGGTAGCTTACAGGATCTGACTCTTCCTTTCCTGGCATCTTGATCGCTATAACTTTAGCAAGCTTCCAGGCTGATGGATAGTAACAAGTCCGTAAGCATCCATTGAGAATTTTCGTCAGTGAAACAATACCCTTTTGAGGCAGATTTTTTAACAGAATATTGGTTATGCTATCGGGTCCAGGGGATTTGCGACTTTTGAGGCTACGGACGTGTTTCCAAAGTTCCTTAGGACGGATGGGATGCAAGATAGGGTCATCATTAGGACTGTAATTACTTAAAAGGTTAACAGATCTATTAACGATGCCAGCAGTATCGGCAGAAGGGACCCAGCTGGACGTGAGGAGCATGTTATTGTGGAAAGTTTCTGCAAGAACATTGGATTGGTCGTGAATATCTTTAGTTAACGAGCCATCAATATTTTTAAGGGGAGGTATTACACAGGATTTCCGGTTTAGGGAACGAACTAATTTCCAAATGTCGGAGCTGGGATTATCGACTTTACTCAGTTTTTTATTCCATGTTTTGTCGTTGTGTGCTTGGATGGCTATTTTAATCTGTTCTTGGAGATTATTCATGGCTGTTCTAAGGGATCTGCGGACATTTGGGTTTGTTTCACGTTGGTCATGTTTGCGAAGGCGGTTTTTGTTTCTTATTAATTTTTGATAAACCGGGGCAAAGGAGTAGGGCTGTCAGAAATTTTCACTTTGGGTACAAATCTATCTCTAGCTTCTGAGATAATGTTGGTAATATCACTCACAGCATCATCTAAGTCGGTGATAGAATCATACACCTTAGCGGAAAGGAAAATTTTTTCGTTAAGAAATGAGCGGAAGCTGGTCCAGTCAGCTTTGGGATAGTTAAAAAGCTTCATAGTTTCACGTAAGGGGGTGCCTTCGAGGGTAAAGACCACGGGGAGGTGATTTGAGGAGAGGGCAGGTACCGTAAGTAGGCCGGAGATATTTGTAACATTTTTCACGAAGCACAAATCTGGGGTAGATGGGATATTATCTGGGTTATAATGTACAAGGGTTGGACTATCCGGGGCATGAATTATAAAGTCATTATCTAGCATGTGGTTTACAAGCGTTTTGCCGCGATTGTTGGAGGAGGGACAATTCCAAAGTGTATGCTTCGCATTGAGATCACCCATGATAAGAACTCTTGGGCCTAGTTTCAATAAAATATCCAGGTCAGAAGTAGAGATCTCTGAGTTAGGTGACTGGTAGGCTGCAATTACTGAATACTCATAACCTGACAATATTACTCGAACACCGATGGATTCCATCGTTTGGGTAATTGGAATGGATATTCGTGTATGTTGAAGGTCCGACTTAATTAGTAGGGCTACGCCTTGACCTTTGCCGTTATTGGGGTGTTTGTCCTGCCGATAGCACACATATCCGGGAGTATTTAGCAGGGCATTAGTGGATAGTCTTGTCTCATTTACCGCAAGAATGTCTATTGATAGGTCTAGGAGTAGATCAAGAAGATCATGAATTTGAGACCGAATGCCATCTGCATTCCAGTACATTAGATTAAGAGCGTTTGCACTAAATGTATTGCCCAAGATGTGTCAGTACAAGTATGACTTTGTCAACCATTGAGTCGCATGTAGTGAACTGATCTTTTATTTTCCTAATCACTGAAAGTATTTGTAGCATCTCTGAAGTACTATCGTCGGGTTTTTGACTAGGATCTTCGTAACCTATTTTCTTCCTTAAGAACTCGTTTGGATCTTGATGTCTGGTTACATGCGAGTAGGTTCTCTGTTTTGGCGTTGTAATAGTATTTGTCCATGCTTGATTGTAATTCAATTGAGATGTGGGCGGAGCTTTTGTTGTTTCGGGTACACTATTAACACGGGTGAGATTGGTTCCTCGGCTTCTTTGAGTGCGCTGTAAGTATTCAACACGCTCTTTGCATTTTGAATAATTAGCAGGGTGTTCCTCGTTGCAGTTACAACAGCGGGCTGGGAGTGCACGATCCGTCTTTGGACAATCCTTCGAGGAATGTAGTTCGGTACACTTTACGCAACGAGCAGTTAGATTGCAGTTTTTTGCAGCGTGTCCGAATCGTTGGCATCTATAGCACTGAGTCCCACTAGTTGAGTTGGGCTTGTAACGTTGGATCGAAATCACACAATGACATAAATGCTTTAACTGACGGAATTTTGTCATGTCAGTGCCAGCTGGTAACTGGATCAAGAATGGTGGGTAAGGTGAGTCTGTATTTTTACACTTCATTTTCGTGACTGAGGCATCCTTGTAGCCAAGACTCGCCAGTTCATCAGGGATGAGACTTTCGACAGAGGCTGGAAGGCCACGTATGACGACCTTAGATAGTTTTTCATCCTTACGACTGTATGTGTGGAAGGCAACTTCTTTAGTAATGAGTCCGTCCTTGATTTCTTGGTGACTTGTGGCGGTGTAACAGTGAACTGCTACCTTATTGCGACCTTTATATGCTAGATGGAAGTTCTTGGTGAAGGATAGTATCATGGTTTTGATGGTTTCATGAGTCCAATCTACCGGAATCTCAATGACAATTGGTGGAATTTTGGGTGACTTAGTCTTCTTTTCGGGCGCCACACGGGAGAAATTTGATGACGTGGCTTCACTTTGTTCGAATCGGAGATTTGAAAAACGATTACTTACAGGAACGTTTAGGGTCTTCATCTGCTGGGCTCGAGGTGGTGCATGACGCTTGGGATAACGCCAGGTATCCGCGTCATCGTCAGCAGGTCTTTTGCCTACACTTGTAAGGCTTTCAGCCGAGTATGTTCTTGTAACATATTTATCCATCTCGGTTATATGACGAGATTATCGATAGCCCGGGTATCGACGGCGTTCCCATCACTAGAGTATGTGATGGCGAGCGCAAGGCAGCAGGACTGGTTTTGATGAGTCACACTTGCTTCACACGGAATTATGTTAGAAACGTGCACTCGTCACAAAGACTGATGCGCCACTGACACCAATACACCATTAACATCATCAAAATCTCCTTTTTGTCTTTCAATTTTGAAGACCATTGAAGTATCATCAGCAAACAACACTGTCAGTTAATTTCTCCACCATGAAAGGCAGAACGAGTTAGGAATAGAATTTTTCCGCCTGAGATTCCAAAACCAAGCGGCGAACTTGCTATTTTGAGGTTAGAATGCGGAAAACCATTTTGTGTTGGGATTTTCTATGAGAATCCAATCGCGGTGGACGTGTCGGGGGGCTCGCATCCAATTCGAAATTTGAATTCAATTTTTCCTCTAATTAGAAGCGGTTAGTTTTCTGACCGGAAACTTTGACTACGGCACGGGCAGCTAATTAGGAATATATTAGTTTGGAGTCATTCCCACTCAGAATATCGGGCCCTTCATATTGCGTTAAATTGCTTGACTACCTGTCATGCATCTCTTTTAAACTGACTTTAAAAAGGAGGAGATTCTCAATTTGACAGTTTTTTTGTATGTTTGTTATGCGGTGATTCCGTCAATTATGAATCGATTTCAATGATTCCTGTTTTTATGACGTAGGTCATGCGTTAAAGGTGGCCCGATATAAATTTTATCAAAATTTATTTTGCGCTTTTTGAAAAAATCAACAGAAACATAAAATATGATGAATAGATGACATTTTGTTTGTGTTTCCGCTCAGCAAAAGTTTTGATGAGATATTTTCGTGTGTATTGACAACATTTGCATCCCGAATGGGGAAGGAGAAATAGGGCTTATACTTGAATTTTTTATTTCGGTTCACTTGTCCCTGACGCGTTTTCAGAAAACCACGTGGCTTAGCAACGCTGGTCCGCGTTGTACCCCAGGGGATTTTCAGAATGTAGCACTGCCTAAAAATCCAGAGCTGAGCTACGCGGGCGTTGTACCACAGGGGGCTTCCCTGGGGTAATATACACATATATAATATATATAATATAATATAATATCATCAACCATTTCATGAAATGGTCAGAAAGGGTTGAATTTCATGAAAACATGTATATTTTTTAAGAATTAGTATTCAGTACTGCCTGGTGTTTTTGTGATAGATATGTCGAACTAACACAAATACTATTTTGGGGCGTCGCTGCGCTCACCTCCTTGAGTCTTCACCTAAGCTACCGCAGTGTTTTGCCCTAAAATATTTCTTCGTTTCATATTCAACCATGGTCGACGATATCATGATATAGCCAATTCTGCGATATGGTTACGACATGTGCCCTAATGCCATATGTATGGTTGAGCGGATACATTCCACTAGTTTTCCCGAAATCTGAGTCACTGTCATTATCGGTGTCAGAGCCACTGTCTAAATTGACTATAGGGCTGATCTAAATATCCGCCTTTTCGTCGCTATTCCACTTCAATTAAATGCACGTGTGCACATTGTTTTTGCCATTCTGAGGCATCAATAGAACCGAACGCTTCGGTTACTAGTTTTGACTTATTTTCATTTTTGTGCTCTATGTTTACTTCTGCTACTTTCCTTTTCATGGAACTTCATACCATCTTGATAGGATTTAGGCCACAGTGATACGCTGGCAGCCTTAAGTATTTCATACTCGGGTCAGGTTGGTTTCGTTTGACGATCTCCAGCAACTGTGGTTTAGTTATTTCTTATGGGAAATCAAGACGATTCTTAGTCAACACTTTTGAATTTCGGGTTGGTTTGTGTTTGTAGTTGGAGTCTTATTAACCCGGTTGCTGTAAAATGGAGCGTTGACCACCTAAGATGGTGCTTCAAGATGGGGTATAATTTTTCAGTTAGCCACTTTTTGCGATTTGTGTTATTCATTTCGCTGAGGTAGTCTAGATCTGCGTTTTCGACAAACCCCGTTTCTCCTTCTGCATGAACAATAATAAAACGTTGCCCTTTGGATAAAGGTTTTTTGTTTAACAGTCAATAAAGCTATTTACAAAAATAATCAGAAGACAATTGAAAACATGCAACAAAAACACGATTTTTAAGAGGTTCTTTTCGTGATATTCGTGGTTGACGGTTCATTTTTGCAATAAATAAAAGCTTTTTTAATATTTTATAAATCAAGTTATAAGAGATAAGCTTGCTTTGTGCCTCTTGTGATTTATTTTTTAATGTGTTATAAATATACCGTGCCGCTTAGATTGACATTTATAATTACTGACACTGTCATTTCTCGAGCAAGAGCATGACTTTGAGTGTTTGAGTGACCGTCAATTTTTAAGTTGTCAACTGTGTACCTGTGACGCTTTGCTCATTACTCAGCTCAAGCCCCTCAGCAAACGAATACGCCTTCCAATTAACGAGGGATTTGTCAAACTGAATAGAAGCACGAATTCGCCAAACAGTTTATAGGAACAATTTGGCAAACAATTAAATGGGAAATTTATCAAATTATTCCGTATTTAGCGTCATTGAGCCGGTGTTGCATGTATATGTCACCGTAAGATAGTCAAAACCGTTAGTTGATAAACTTACGTTTTTTTTCTCGGAAGTTGATCAATTATCGACAGATAGTAAACTGTAGCGTACTGCTTACTTTATGACGCGTTAGTTGATCAACTAACGGTTAAAGCCGTTAAATAGTAAACTGGTTTAAACTTGAATTGCAAACGAAATACCAGGGTAAACAATACGGTAGCTTAGGTAAAGACTAGAGGGGGCGAGCGCAGCGAAGACCCCGACTAGTCTTCGTGTTAGGTTGACATGTAAGAACTAAATAAACGTAAATTCTAAACTCTGTCGGTCTGGTTTACTATCTGTCGATAGTTGATCAACTACCGCGTTAGTTTATCAACTAACGGTTTTGACTATCTTTCGGTGACATATATAATAAAAATTGGTAGTTTGTAGATCTATATCAAACAGTTCAGTTTCTTTTTTATTTATAAAACCCTTTATTTTAAAATCCCACTCGAAGGGTTTTAAAAACAAATTTCATGATATATAATATGTCGCAAAAAATCCGCCATTTTGATATTGATATACCCAGTGTCACTTCCACAGCTGAGACGAATCTAACAACACCTCTCAAGCTATCCAATCAATCCATCAAGCCGTCTAGGCTACAGAGCGTGCCAAAGAAATATACATATATACATACATACATATATACATACACTTGAAAAACATAACCCTCCTTCTGGCGCAGTCGGATGAATAAATCTAGTAGCTTATATAGGAGCCAGGTGGAACATAAATAAAAAACATAAATGGACTGCCAAAATATCCCTTCCTCTTAAAAAGTACTTACTACAGTTAATATTACGCTGACCTAACAGGGGCGTAGCATTCCGTAGCAACCGCGTTACGGCAAAAGCTTGCTACGATTAAGTGCTACAGCATGCCAATAAGTTTTAAATACCTTACTAAACTTACATGGAATGTAACAGGCATATACATTGCTTCTGGCCCCACACTAGGATACCCTGTGTCGTGGAAACCAGAAACAGCGACATCACACACATATTATCATCCAAGACCTCGGTTTTTTTTTCTTTATCCCCAGCCGGGGATCGATCCCGGGACCTCTCGTGTCACTACAGTAGCGCCACAGAGGTCGTCAAATTACTCTCATTTAAATATGCATATAATTTTTATTTTTTATATATAAATAATTAAATATTAGAGGACAATCTTACACAAATCGAACTAGGCCCACAGTAGGCTCAGCAAGGCTTGTGTTATGGGTACCAGACGACGATATATTTAATAGAGATAAATACATAAGTAAATACATAGAAAACATCCAAGACTCAGAAACCAATATTCATGCTCATCACACAAATATTGCCCTTACCGGGATTCGAACCCAGGACCGTCGTAGGCAGGGTCACTACCCGCTGTGCTAAACCGGTCGTCGAAGCTTGTGTTTTCTCTCTCATAAGTCACATAGGTATAAGTACCCCATGAAGGAGCTCATTGCTCTCCCTCGCTTCTCGATATTATGATCATTTCCAATTTGGACAAGGTCGTCCTACACGGGCAACTAAATTCTCCTTTCTCTTATCATTTATGTTAAGCTTGTATAAGTATATTAAATAATATTTATGTAGGTACTCGTGTATTAACAGTCTTCACAAAATAAAAGGCCCAGTGGCTCAAACTAAATTCAAACATATTACGTCAGTGACACGGACGCTGTCACCGGGCCTTTTATTTTGTGAAGACTGTAATTTATATTTTTTTATATTATTAAATAGCTGCCCGTGGCGCGGCTTCGCAACGCCTTTTCGTATTCTAATAGTTCCCCGTCATAAAACTATTCGTTTATCATTTTAGAGGCACCTTCATAGGTTTCTGAAATCCATATCGACCACATATCGACATTATCGGCCCGCTGTTGAGCATAATACGCATCAGATCTCAGATTAACGAAACTCTTTGCTTACAAACTTTATGCATCGCACTGTCACACATAGGTTCCGCTACCAACAAAGAGGTTGAATGTAGTAAATTAATTAATCAAGGACGAAGGAGTTGGAGTGATGCTAGATCTATGGCTACCAACGCCATCTTACGAAAGAGGCTGAACTTTCCATACAATATGTTTTTTCGATTTTTTGGTTGTTTTTCATAATTTTATTTTAATCAAAACCTCCTCTGGGCTGTGGAGAATAAAACCAAATAGGAATTATACCAACCAATCGGGACATTTCAAGATTTAGTAAGACTAACGTACACCGATTCATTTTTATAAGTATAGAAGACTAGCTGATGCCCGCAACTTCATCTGCGTGTTCCTAGGAATTATTATTAACCGAGATAACGTTACCCTCCTTCTGTTGCAGTCGGATAAAAAGTATCCTATATGTTAATCTAGCTCATAAACTACCTCTGTGCTAAATTTCATTCAAATACTTACTTTCAGCCGTTTTAGCGTGATTGAGGCACAAACACACAAACATCCAAACATCTAAACATCCCTACATCGCTACTTTCACATTTATAATATTAGTTAGATTAGGGATGTACTAGGTAAATTATATTGTTGTAAAAATGATCTACCCCTGTTCTGCAATCGACATTTCTCATCCTAATTTGGTCCAGCAAACCAATCTTATCACAGATAAGCTCGCCTTTGTACACAATTTTTATGTAAGTCTTGTTGTCTGTATATTGTTTTTATGCAATAAAGCGATTAAGAATTATGAAGTACACTTGCCCAATATCTGAAATAACAGATCGTAACATAATTAATCTGCTACTGGTATAACGTGATTCTAAGTAAATTTCAAATTTCTTTATTATTGTAGATATTTACATATACTTAGCAAACGTCATTTCTTGCCCTTCTCTTTATTGGACCACTGTGGGAGAAGAAGGGCTTAGAAACTCCCACAAATTGATTTTAAGATCTCTTTTCAACATTGGATATTAATTATTATAATTAATAAGCAGGAATATATAATTACAAAATTATTAACAGCAAGGTTTGTGTTGAGTTAGATTAACCCCTTACAGTCCCGTCGTTTATTTGTATATCTTTAACTTTGTAAAATGCCTTTTTCGACAAAGTCGCTTTAACATGCTTTCGAATTACAACATCATACGAGTGTTTTAAATCTTAGTTATGTACAATTACATATACCACTTTATCTATACATATCATATATTTACTGATTACAGAGTTTACAGCACATACGATACAAATAAGACAAAAAGGTAAACTTATCTTTGCAAAAATCCGCAAAGTGCGTCGTCAATAAGCTAAGAAATTCAAATTACCAAATAATTAAAAAATACACACACACAAAAACTGAACATAATAAAAAAACAAAATACTAAAAAAATAAACCGCCCCAGGACATGCCCGACCCAAAGGTACCCATCACACTGGCAGCATTACCGCGCTGCACGGCGAGTGAGATCCTTTGGATCAGGAACGCTCCGGAACGATTGTCAAAACCATGCTTTCTACCCTTGCTGTCACGTTCACTCTCTAGGTAACTACGCTCGCTGTCTCGTTCAGTCGCTAGGTAACTAACGCTCGCTGTCACGTTCACTCTATAGATAACTATGCTCGCTGCCTCCTTCACTCGCTAGGTAACTGCGCTCGCTGTCATGTTCACTTTCTAGGTAGCTACAATACGCTCGCTGTCACGTTCACTTTATTGGTAACTACGCTCGCTGTCTCGTTCACTCGCTAGATACTGATTCCAGAGGCGTCACAAGTAGTCACTACTGTACATTGTTATTGAAATAGGTACAGAGTTAAAATTTACAATTTTCTGTTCCCGCTACAGCATGAAACATGAACTTGATGAGCTTTTAAAAATTTAACTGGACGCCCATACAAGTTTTCTTTTTTTGCGTTTTTCGTGGCCGGTTCGGCACATACGAGGCAGCAGACGCAGCCATGTCTAGCCAGATATACAATAAATCTTTTTCAGTTCGTTGGTTACTTAGTTTTGACGCCTTGAGAATAGCACATATTTAACAAGTAGCTGCTCATGTTACAAAGCTTTGTCACCGGGATATAATGCTATATCACTTCGTACACAGTTCCCCAATTAGATGATACAGGGTGACGCATAAGAGATTAGTACAATAGGGGCATCGCTTGAACAACTTTCACTGTAAAACCAATTTTATCAGAGCAACTTTAATGTCCCATTCTCGTAGTTTTCGGTCGGGCGTGTGATGAAGCGAAAATTCTAGTTGCTCTGGTCAAGTCGACTTGCCAAGTGTCTCCAAAAATCACCTTTTAAAATACATAGTAGTTAATATCACATGTTAAAGCAGCAACATACAATTGCTGCAGGAATTCTTCGAAGATAAAAATTATTAGGAAAATAAATTTAGTCTCTTTAACCTGTGAACAGCTGATCGGGTCAATGTAATAGTTATGTGTATGTGTAGATAAATTTGTTATACCCTGTCAGGGTGGGTGCATGTACTCTACATACATTTTCCACCTGTAGTGTGTAATATACATGTTATATGCAAATAAATTAATATGAATATGAATATGAATATGAATATGACGTGATAACGTGTTCTAAATCATTGTCACATTCCGCCTGAGCAGAGCGTGCAAGCGAGAGCGCGGAACAAGCGATAGAGTGACACAATCGGCCTAAGCGTTTCTTATGACGTTATCACGGAAAATTATCGTTCGTAAACCGATTTTACAGACAACCATTTTTTATATAAAAATAATGTGATATCCAAAATAAACGTTATCCAAAAAGACACATCCTCCATCAAACCATGATGTACCGACGGACCATTATGCGAAACTATAATTTATATCAGTCAGCAGTTCAAAGGTTAACTAATCCCGGGCTTTGAGAGGCTAACGAAGGATCCATTCTCAAAGCTGCAATATTCTGATGGTAAATTGATTTTGAATAATTAAACGGAATGGGAAATTTGGGACAGCTGCGGCTATAGGCTAGCCCCTTCTCACGAAAAATGGATTGAATAACTGGCTAAACGTGGCTACAATCGTGCCTCTGCCTCCCCGTATGGGAAAACGCGTGACGATGACGCGGTTGTTTGTTAAAAGTTGAAACCGTATATAAATATTTCGCTATCCTTATTCTTGTTGTATTACCAGCGCTTACTAGGAAGTAACACCGCAGATACACATTTATATACAGGCACACACATTGCTTCTGACCCCACACTAGGATACCCTGTGTCGTGGGAACCAGTAACAGCGACATCACACACATATAAACATTCAAGACCTGGGGGTCTTTTTTCTCCCAGCCGGGGATCGAACCCGGGACCTCTCGCGTGGTAGGCAATGCCACAACTGCAACGCCACAGAGGTCCTCAATTTAGCTATAAGTAGAGGTAGCAGGGTTTCAATACAAAGACCCCATCTCGATGCTTTTACGAATAAATTTGTTCCGATAAGTCCCGATATATCAACCGGTGGCTCCAGAGCCAAATTAACTTCGACAATTTATCCCTTGAGGTGAAACTTTAAAAGAGTTTCGGAGCGATCGAGTTTTTTTTTTCAATTCACTCGGATCTTCAAACAGTCGTCCGTGGTCTACTGGTTTCATGCTTGATTCTCAAACAGTAGACGCGGGTTCGAATATGGCGCTGGGCATGTCCATGAGATAATTGATTTATCATAAGTACATATTCATATTCTTTATTGCACAGGAATATAGATATACAGACAGTTACAAGAAATGTTATAAGCAAAGGCGAGCCTATCTTTAAAGAGAGATTTCTTCCAGCAAACCTAGGTAATACAGGAGAGTTTATGAAACAGGTTAGTCCTAGTGCGCTATCAAACTGTAAACATACGTAACGAAAATCACTTTCAAAATATAAATTAAATATACCTAATACATCAAATATAAACCTCAACTATATAAAATACAATAGATAGCATGCACACATACAAACTATAAAATATCATACATATACCTTAGGGTTTGTGTATGTAGGTCCAAGGCCCTTTGATGTTGAAACTGATGAAAAAATAACCGCCCATACTGCAACTGTATCTAGGTGCATTTTAATGACATAGAGATGTTTAAATAACCAGATGGTTTGGATAAAAATCGATCGTATATTAATCCTTTTGCATCAATCAATAACCATCCATTGGATGATACCTATTACGGAAAAGAAAGGAAACGCACTTTCGATTTTTTCTTGAAAGTGTAAATAGTTATTTGTGTCACAAGGAAGCAAAATGATGTATTTACGGCGAGGGCGGTACATTGAATCCTGAGTGAAGGGAAGGATTCAAGCGTTACGCCCGTGACGAAAATAATTTTGCTCCCGAGTGACACATACAACTTTTCACAACGACTATGAGGAAAATTTAAATTAAATGCTCTAAAAAAATTAAATAACTATACATTGAATTATACTTTCACCGCTTTCACAGAAATCGAAAAACGTACACAATATTTTTTTTTATATAATGGCGGATTGTGAAGGATTAGGGAAAGGTCACGACAGATAAAATATTCCTGTGTACCTTTACCAATGTGTAAAAATAATCGAATCGAATATTACAATGGTTTCCAATAAATTCATTATATCACAATAACAGTCATCGATAGTTTTGATTTCATTAAAACATATAATTTATTGTGACATTTTTTTTTAAATGTTACGAAAAATTCATAAATTTTCATATAACGTTTTTAAAGTTAAAACTTGAAACATGTTTGTTTTTAATCGACTACGATGAAATTACAATCGATTATTTTATTAAGATCTGTGTTCAATTGGCACATTGTGTAAATGCTCCATGCCAATGAATAAATAATGCTGCCAGTGTGTTGGGTACCTTTGGGTCGGGCATGTCCTGGGGCGGTTTATTTGTTTAGTATTTTGTTTTTTATTGTATTCAGTTTTTGTGTGTGTGTAGTTTTTAATTATTTGGTAATTTTAAATTTTTAGTTTATTTTAATTGACGATGCACTTTGCGGATTTTTGATTTTAATGAGTCTGTTCGTTTCCATTATTATAAAGTAAATAAAAAGTCCTAAATAAATAAATTAAAAAAGTAGCTTGAACAGAAAAGTAGCATTTTGCTCCCTCTCGTCGTGGAGCAAAACTTACTTTTCCGAATGAAAGGTGTGAAAAGTACATTAAAGTGACCTCGTGAGCAAACCTCCTTATTACCCAGAGCTGCGGCGATCGTCTAGCCCCTATCTCCTTGAATAACTTGCTGAAAATGTGAGCAACAGCAGGCACCCGAGCCTGAGCAAACCCAGTATGGGAAAAAAAAGTTTTTCTGCATTCCGTTGTAGTGAAAGGATTAAAAATAGAAGTGGAATCCGATCAATTAGACCTCGTTTCGTTACGGACTGCTCAGTTGACTTGTTCAATCTGTCGATATCGAGCGACGCTCCGTTTAAGTGCAGATTAACTCCACTCCCTGTAACTGGTCCGATATTTGTAAAGTGCGACCGGGCTTTCGACATGGAGTATTTTCTCTAGTGATAATTGGCTACTAGACTGTGTGGTTTAATATATGTTAGGCTGACAAATATCAGAATTTAAAAAAATCAGCACGTATAATTTATAAACTTTACTGTGTTTAAAAACCAAGCCAAGCAAGTCTAAATCGCGCACGAATGGTTCCGTACCATCGTACAATGGTAGGGATGGTGTGGAGTGAATAGTTTGGATTTAACATAGCAAAATGTTGTTTACAAAGTTATTGGTGCGGCTACTTTCACACTCCATGTACGTAATCAGGTGCATTCGTAAGTTTGTATGTGGTATTGAAATAATTGTTGTATGGGAGCCCCTTTTTTGTCTTTTTTTTAGTATTTGTTGAAATACTCATCTGTGAAAATTTCATATGTCTAACTATCACGGTTCATTAGATACAGCTTGGTGACAGGCGGACGGACGGACGGACGGACAACGGAGGCTTAATAATAGGGTCCCGTCTGGCACCCTTTGGGTACAGAACCCCAAAAAAGATCGTCATTTGACAGCATTCTGTAATGACATCACACCTGAATGTTTCCATACGACTGTCGAACAAAGAATCGTTTTGACAATTAATACTAAGTACAGATGTAGTGAATAATCCTTTCCTATCGGCAAAACTCGGAACAACGATAACACCCGAATGGTGCCGATGTGTCTATGAATTACTGTATTATTAAATTACGTGTAGGTATCAAACAAATCGCATACTTTATTTATCAATGTCAAATGTCAAATTGCCCGTTTGACGGGTACTGAGTGCGAGTGAAGTAGTGTGTGAAGTGAAGACAAAAACGAACATTTCCGAGAAAATACGAAAGGAAAGGATTATTCACTACATCTGTAATCTATGTTGACTGCCCTTGTCAAGTAGCCAATTAGCTCATCATAAGTTATAATCAAATGCACAAACTGCTCCTCAAACAAACTGCCGCTTAAATCGGAGACACATCTTACAAACTGCGGCCAAAATATTATCATTTTCTGATGACACTTTATTAGTTTTTTATGGCCAAACGTGGGATCTCGTTGAACAGGTAGCTACATTTGGCCTGAACGTAGTACCAGAATGGCTACAATCAAACTCAATGACGCTTAACACCTAAACCCTAACCTTCAGTATCTCAAAACGGACCGCTCCTTGATTAGCACTAGATATAAGTTAGACTTTTAGAGAAACCCTAGTGGCGAGTGTGTTTGTGCTGTTTTCGACAAATTTAAGCACATTAAATATATCGGTGTATCTGGATGAGCATTTTATAACGGTAGCCAACGAAATAACAGTCCGAATGATTTACTATGCGTTATGCAAATCAATTCTTTCGTATTGCGTTATTGCTTTGGGTACTGCCGCGCAGACGAACATGATTCACATTGAGTGAGCGCAGTGCGTGGCGTATTACAAACCGTTCTGCTACCCTACAAATGAGTTACACAAAGCCTGCAAACTCTTTCGCGTTCGGCAATTAATTATCATGATGACTTTGTTGAGTTTCCATAAAACGGCTCTTTTTTCTAATGGAATTCAAAGTAGATCAAACAGATTTCCTTCAGAGGAACGTTATTCGCACAGAGAACTTTTTTTATTTTTAGAAAACTAAAACGCTACTATTGTCACAAACTATCAGTGCAAAAAAACAATACGTATCTGGCTTCTCGAAGTAGATTACGATAGCACTGAAAATGTGTTGTTGTTACCAGTTTTTTATATCATATGTCGTCCTTCTAATCCTGATACTATCCCTAATACATTTATTTCCTATCATACCATTACAACTATAACTTTGCCTAAAACATCCAACCCAACTTCCTACAAAGAATTTCGTCCTACTTTTATCCTGCCTATCCTTTCCAAAGTCCTTGAATCCATTGTACACACTCAACTATCCACCTATCTTTCCTCCATGAATCTCCTTAATCCTTTCCAATCGGGCTTTAGGCCGGGTCACAGCACTACCACCGCTCTACTCAAAGTGACAGATGACATCCAACTTGCGATGGATCTGAAGAGGATGTCTGTGCTGGCACTGCTTGACTGCAGCAGCGCTTTCAACTGCGTGGATTTTGATATCCTGGTTGCGATCCTTCATTCACTTAATGTCTCCTCTCATGCCGCCCGCTGGTTTGACTCCTATCTCAGAGATCGACAACAACGCATCAATTCTGAGGAGACATCCACCGATTGGTGCGATCTATTCACTGGGGTTCCTCAGGGTGGTATCCGTTCACCCCTTCTGTTCTCGGTTTTTATCAACTCAATCTCTGATGTACTTCTTCATATCATCTTTACGCAGATGACCTCCAAATATACCGGCATTTCTCTCCGCGTGATGTGACTCCGGCTGTGGAGGCTCTGAATGCTGACCTCGAGAATATCAGGAAGTGGGCCCTCTCATTTGGGCTTCTGGTCAACCCGAGCAAGTTTCAGGCCTTGATCTCGGGCACCCGATACTCTCTTAACCTGTTACAACAACTTCCAATCGCTCCTCTAATATTTGATGGAACCGTAATCAAATACAGCGATAAAGCTAAAAATCTCGGAGTTGTATTTGATATCATGCTTTCTTGGTCGCCCCGTCTTACTCTTTAACATCTTGAGAAACCCAAGATATCCTTCCTACCTTCGTGAACGTTTTGAGTTCCTTTTCTCCAGAGGCAAGGAGCGGAGATCTCACACGGTGTCTCTTCTATGTATTCCGCAGCATAACACCGTCGCCTACGAGCACTCGTTCAGGCTGAGGGCCATTCGGCTGTGGAACCCACTTCCCTGCACTATTAGGGACAGACCCACTCTCTTCTCCTTTAAGAATCGCTTGAAAGAGCACTTACTTTCTATTTCATCATAGGTATTGTATATATAAGTATGTTATTGTATTTATCTATTTATTATTATTATTTGTTTATTTTTATTTTATCTACTATTTATTTTATTACATCTGTATTTATATAGTAAGTATCATATTTTATTGGTATTTGGTAAGTATTTAATTGCACCAGACTACCCTTTTAATTTTATACGTATCCTATCCTGATAGGTTTGCTGGAAGAAATCTCTGTTGAGAGATAAGCTCGCCTTTGCTTTTTAATGTCATGTATAATTGTATTGTTCTAATATTCTGTGCAATAAATAATTGTGAATTGTGAACTTTTAAGTTGTGTCTATGTAATGTTCTATTTCCATCTTCAGTTTTGAAATGTAGGGATTAATATTGGGTTTGATCATAAAATCTAGACTACTTACCTACTTAGTAAGATTAATCAATTACAAAATCCACTTGGTTAGGTACCTGACTGGTTTAATTGATCAGCTGTTGGTGTCCAGAAAGGAATTTAAAGGAAAAATTAAAGATATCAAAACATAGCTAGATGTAAAATTTATTGAATATATGAATTACTCAAAGAAGGAATTATAATAAAACAAATAACCCGACTGCATTTTCTTTCAATACCACACACAAATTCATATATGCACCTGGTTCGGTACGTGGAGTAAGAAAGTGGCCGCACCAATAAACCGAGGAACCTAGATTTAGATTTTGCCTCAGTGCTACTGAAACACCTGCAAAATAAAACATAGCGCTTTTCAGACAAAATAATTATAATAAGAAACAAACTTTTTTGTTTTAGTGAGTCGCTTCCGTTTGCCACATTCATCCAGTGTGGACACGCCTCACAACACAGTGTTGTCGATACGTAAAAATCAAATGATTAAAGTTTGGAGAAAAAATGATGTTACTTCTTATTTTTATAAATTCGTTATAAAACATTATTATCTTTAGAAAAGATATGATATTTAGTGATGAAAGTCTGTTATTTACGGTTAAAAAATACTACTGAATTCAATTATATATTTTACAATGGTATCACTGCCGCATTTTTTTCGGCAGCTAATGAAAAAACAAATATTAGTAATAAATATGATAACAAACCAAAAAAAATACATGCCAAAATAACAAAGAAGACATAAATGGAAAATGCCATTAATTATTCAGGTTGAGACATTGAACAAATCCAGGTCTATGTTTTTGGGAATACATATTGATAATGACATGAAATGGAAGACACACATAGAACATAAATGTAAGAAACTTAGTGCTACACATTCTCTCAAAAACCGAGTCGGTAGAAACTGTGTTATTAGCTTATAACTGTTATGTAGGCTCAGTTTTTAGATGTGGAATAAATCTTGGGGGAAATGGGGTAGGCAAAGATAAGGTATTTATAACGCAATAAAGTGCATTAGATATATCTGTGGAACTCGCCGCACTATTAGTTTTAAGCTTCACTTTAAATGGCTAAATATTTTGACATTCTCTTCACTACATCCACGAGGTAGCAATATTCGTCAAAACCAAGCCAGCCGTACTTTAGTTAACGTCACCAGACGAAGATTATCATGCCCAGTTAAAAAAACAGCATTATTTAAAAAAAGTTTACTCGGCATGGAACCTATAATTTTTAACCATATGCCTTATAGCATCCGTAGTTTAGAAAATATAACACAATTTAACTATAAAAAGCCAAGTTGTCATGGCGGCCAGCCACATTACCGTTTTTATTTACCGTTCATTAGTCAGTCGACCAATCAATATCAGATACTAGATAAAAGGTACGTTTATCCTTTATTTCTGGTCAGTATTGCCAGTAATAAAAAAGAATAGTAGGTAGTAGTAATAATTTTATGAAAATAAATATAAATATTATTCCAAGTCCATACTAGGTGTTCATACGCGAGTGGACGGTAGGTAAATTAAAATTTAATGCAAGTCCATGCTAGGTGTTCATAAGCGAGTGGACAGGTTAAGATAGAAATGCGTACGTTACTGTTAAATAGAATATACCACTCAATAACAGAATATCTAGACGTCACAAAATTGTAATTTTGGTTGAATTCATTATTTATACGTTACCCCGTCCGATCGCATCAATCCATGTGTGCTAATAATTAATTTAAATACTTATTATAGTTCATTTTGATTTGTTTATGATTTTATATATTTGTATGCCCCTGCGCGAAACATCGAGATTCTATATTATAATTGCCTGCTTTTGTTTACCAGTTAAATTGACGAATTAAAAACATTTTTGTTCCGATGTGCGATAAATACATTCCGTTGCGCAACGATGCAAACGATTTGGTCCTGACCCTTATACCAACTAGATCGATAGATGAATTCGTTTTATAGCTTCAGTCCCAAACTCCCAATATCGCTCTTCTGGCTCTTAGAATGTGGCGGCACACTAGGCAAGCCTGTATGGGAGCTCGGTCAGCGCTAGAGGCTTAGAATTTGGCCCCACAGTAGGCCAGCCTGTCCATGAACATTTGATTACAACGCTTGAAATATTCGGTTGCATTTGAGCCGGCTATAACCACAGTTTCCTATACAGATGCTAAAGTTATTCGGCAAGGCAAGGGGGCTTTAGGGGTTGCACCCTCCAGACTCTCGTATTGATTTTCTGCCACCCCTGTATACAGGATGGCGTTATTAAATGTAAACGCCGGTGAAAGTGTACAACTGTACATTTTATTGATGTAACAATACAACAAAGACTATTTTTAGACTCTATCTCCGTGGAATAGAGTGTGGGTAGAACAATGCGGTTTCGTACGACGATACTTGTGGTGGTACTATTTACTTACTCACGCCTTGTGATTAAGTAACTCTTTTTACACGATCAGTTTTCGGAAGTATGACGACCCGAATGGCCGAGTCGGCAGTGACCCTGCCTACGAAGCCAGGGACCGGGGTTCGATTCCCGGTGGGGGCAAATATTTGTTTGATGAGAACGGATGTTTGTACCCTAGTCATGGTTTTTTATCTATCTAAGTATAATGTTTATCTATATAAGTATGTGTATCGTTGTCTAGTACCCAAGATACAGGGAATCCTAGTTTGGGGCTAGATCAATGTGTGTAAATAGTGTCCAAGGTATTATAATTATTTGTGTTATTGTAGGTTGGTGCTACCTGCGGCCAGTCCGGCGGCCGTTACTGAGACGGATCCTTTTTGACGACTGTTTTCACTATTCGTCGGCTTGCGAAAGGATTGGATAGAACTGATCGTATCAATGACGCTCTAAAAGGGATGTATTGAATTATTAAAAGTAAGGAATGTTACATATAAAATTAGTAGAGAGTAGGACTGTCCCTGGCACCATCAAGGACAGTCCTACTCTCAATATTTTTAAAAGTCGCGTAAAGAAGCATAGCCTCTCACTTTAGAATTACAGGTGCATGCATGTAGGTATTTATTAGCACATTTATATATAATAGTAGAAGTTTAGTAACTTCTGCTATTAAATTATAGATATTTAGTATATAATCATATATTTAATTTTATTTATTAATATTTATGTAAGTATTCCTTTTCTTCGTCATATTGTTGTACACATCTAACCCTTCCCACCTTAACCTGGTTTGCTGCAAGAGATAAGCTCGCCTTTGTATACTATTTTTATGTAACTCTTTTTTGTATCATTTGTGTGCAATAAAGAAATGATGAGTATGAATTTATATTCATACTCATTTATATTTTTTATAAAAGCTATTATTATTTTATTTTAAATTTTTTTTATTATTATTTTTTTTATATTTTTTAATTATTATTTTTATAAAGGCCTGATAATTGAACGATAGCTAATCAATTAGATATCTGAACTGAACGAAGATCTCGTTTATGTTGATCACTTTCAGCGACTAAAACGGAGCGGTAAAGTTGAAATAATCGTACTGTGCCTATAATGATGATTTTATTTTAATAAACTGACAAAATGATGTTATTTAGAGTTTTGCGTAACGAATACCGTATATTTCGTATATTCGTATATATTTCGTATATATTTATTGCACATAAAACAACATAAGATATAATAAACAGAAAGGACATCTACAAAGGCATGCTTATCTCTAAATAGAGATCTCTTCCAGCAAACCCAAGGTTGATAAGAATAATTTAATATACAGGATAGACCTATGTGCTCTGATAAGATACATACATATATTACGGAACTATTGAACTAACTGCTAGATACACTACATACACAAGTACATAAATATTATATAAAAATATAAATACACCTAAATAAACTAATATATACAAAGCTCAAATCTAGGATAGAGAAAGATAATGCTCCTTCAAACGATTCTTAAAGACGGGCAGAGATGGACTATCTCTGATAGTGCAGGGAAGCGAGTTCCAGAGAGTGATCGCCCGCAATCGAAAACAGTGCTTGTATGCGACGGTGTTGTGATGAGGTATAGAGAGCAGGGAAGCCGTGTGAGTTCTACGTGGACGAGCCGAAGGGAGAAATTGAAAAAGCTCACGGAGAAAGCTAGGGTATCGAGGGTTGGTTAAGATGTTGAATAGAAGAGTGAGGATGTGTGTGTCCCGACGAAGTATATCTTGAACACGGGATCGATTGTGACTGGATTTAATCATGTTTGGCAAATTTCAACGTGTGATGTAAACAGTCGTTCGCGTCTCGTCCGCCACGTCCCGAGCCTACTTTTGCTGAGATCCAGAAACGGTATCGACATTCCAGACAAAGTAAATGTATCATTATAGTGCTTCTTTAGAGGGCTAATAGATTTAAACACCGAGAAGCACAGAACTCTACTTGAAATCCTGTCTCAGTGCGGCTTTTGAAAGGTCCTACACTTCAAAATTAAACAAGAAAAGTATCATAATCAGGGGGGTGCATATGTGCGCTTCGTTATCGATCGCCACTCGCCGGAGAGGGAATTCAATTGAAAATGTAATTGGGAGAGCAATGAATGATGCCTGTTCGAACACTGCACGCAGTAACGTTGCTAATAAATCGCCCTTGATGAATTATCTACTGCTATAGAATTGTCTCTTATGGAGTATTGAATAAACGTGTATCTTCCAGCCAGAATTGGAAAAGCTTGACGTATTGTTTTAAAAAATCTCTCGCAATTATAAAGTTGGTGAAAGCACCACGCAATTTTCCGGGGTTATAATACATTGGACACTACACATGGATCTAGTCCCAACCTAGGATTCGCTGTATCTTAGGTACTAGACAACGATACACATACTTATATAGATAAATATTATACTTAGATAGACAAACAATCATGACTAGGGTACAAACATCCGTTCTCATAAAACATATATTTGCCCCCACCGGGACTCGAACCCAGGACCAGTTCATTCGGGTCGTCATGCAGAGGCAGTTACATATACACAGTTATTCAATACTGCATTTTGCGTGACAAGGGTCAAGCCACAATTGCCACAGCCATGGGAAGATATGAAGGTTTCCTTGCCCGCTAGAAATAACAAATAATGACGTAATTAAAAATACTAAAAACCCGACCGTGGAACGGAAAGAGGCGATTGCTTATTGCCCAGTTAAAGAGTAGGATAACTAGCATATTTATTTTAGGCTAGTGATCCAAATATATATGTATATGGGACTTATAGAATTCACTTCTTTTCTGAGCAAACCAAAGAATTCTCAGTGGTAATTCTAAAAGTCGCATTTGACATCTGTCCACAGTACTTAAGTTATAGACAACTTACGCCCGGTTTCTGAAAGGAAAATTAGCTGTGACAACTTGTTAAACTCTTGTTAAACGCATTTCAGCCAATCACATGCCGCTATTTTGAATAAATGATCGATTAACCGCTCGATACATTTGACTACTCTTTCGGAAACTGGGGGTTATTGTGTTACTCTGCGTTGCGTAATTCGAATTCAGAATTTCGTGAAATGTGTTTGATCACTACTTAGCGCAAGGCTCAATTTCATAGCCTCCCTTCAAAACAACGCCCTTTCCTTGTAACATTTGTTATCTAAAACCCGCCTAAATAAAATAAAAATTTTGACCAGCTACATTGCCCAAATATGGCATGGAGTGTGTCGTCACACATACGGATGTGACGACACAACGCATGGCCCAATATTGTGCGTTGTGGATCGCGAGACCAAGACATCCTTTAATCGCTTACCAACCCATATATGGTTTCATAGGTTTTGAAGTTTATTACTAAACAATAAGGTTGGAAAATCGCGCGAAATTGGCTTAAGGCTACGAGTACTGAACGCCGCCGACCGGCTGTAGTGCTCGGTACGCCGAAGTGGATGCAATCGGTGTTAAACGCATGAAAATCGGAATGATTGGCAGGCAATTTGAACCAATAGTCAATATTCAAATTTCTTTATTAATGTAGATATTTACATGTACTTAGCAAAAGTCATGTTTTGGCTCTTCTCTACTCTGGATCATTGTGGGGAAAGAAGGGCGTGGAAACTCCCACAGATTAATTTTTAGAACACTTTGTTGTCCTTAACTAATACAAATATTACAATATTAATTATTATAATTAATAAGCAGGAATAAATAGTAACAAAATTATTACAGAAAGGTCTGTTTTGAGCTAGATTAAACCCATACAGTCCCGTCATTTAAGTAACCTTGAACTTTGTAATATCCCTTTTTCGACAAAGTCGCTTTAACATGCCTTTTAAATAGCTCGCTAAGTAGTCTTGTTGGTAGTGTTTTTGTTAAAAGATCTCAATCTTTTCACAAAAATTTATGGTTGGTCTAGGTCCAAGCATGCCACTTATTCAAACCAGTTATATAGATAACTAGATAATATATTAAAAAAACATAAATATTTATATATAAATATATATTTTTCGTAGTATAATTAGTTATACCTATATGAATTCTTTACCTAATATTATCAATGAAAGCTTCTTTTCCTGCTCTTCAAACGACGATGTTGACGATATTCTGAGTGCAGAAAGCAACTTCTCCTCTTCAGAGGAACCCCTTTCTGCCAACATTAGGACTGTCTTCGGTAGTGTGGAGAAAAAATTGAACAACGTGCACAAAGCATTCACTCCGGCTATCCGGACCTGCTTCAGGCTTTTAGTGACCAATGCGTGGACGGCATTTTTGTCTCTACTCTCTACTACTTAGTACTCCCTTCCAGGCTTTACAGGAACGACAGAGTCGGGAAAGCCGATGCGGGCGTCGCTATTTATCTGCGTGCGGAAATTCCGTGCAAGGTGATCAGCGCGTCTTTTAGCCAGTACTCCAAGTCTGCTGAATATCTGTTTCTCGAAATAACTCTCCACCACAGTAAGGTCCTCCTTGGTGTTCTTTATAGCCCCTCTCTTCGCATCGACTAATTCGACTCATTAGAATCCCTCCTCAATGAACTCTCACCTTTTTATAACGAAACCCTCATTCTCGGTGATTTCAAGACCTGTCTCCTCAAAAACAATTCCCGTTCTGACAAACTCAAGTCCATAGTCGAATCCTTCAATCTTCATATTCTGCCTCTTGATGCCACACATTCCCAACCGCTCTGCTCTCCCTCTGTTCTGGATATTATGATCGTTTCTAACTTGGATAAGGTCGCCGTACACGGGCAACTAAATTCTCTTTTCTCGTTTCATGACTTTATCTATCTTTCGTATAAGATCAGGCCTCTCAAGAGCAGAGAAAAATTTCTTAATATTCGTAAATTTAGGGATATTGACTTAGAGTCTCTTAGGTCGGATGCCTTGTCGATTGACGGGTCCCCTGTTATATCCAGCGAGACCATGGACGAGAAAATCGACAATTTAAATAGCATAGTCCATAGGCGACCCTACAAGCATGCACCTGTAAAAAAGTGGGAGTAAAACACCTACCCGCCCCTTGGCTATCAGACAATAAGCGTCTTATGGCCAAGAGGAACAGAGCCAAGTATAAATACCGTAAGAATCCGACAGATGACAATTTCCTTTCTTACAAATATCTTCGCAACTGCTGCAACCGTCTCTGTCGTGATGCTTAACGTCGGCACATCCACGAGAGTATTGAAAGTTACACACCATCTCAAGTGTGGAAGTTTCTAAAAACGCTAGGTGTAGGTAAGTCTCAGGACCTACACGCTGGTAATGTAGATCTCAACGGTCTCAACCAGTTCCTTTCTGCTCCGCCTGTTGTGATGGAACCCACGGTTAAACAAGCCACTCTTCAGAGCCTGCGCTCTAAGTCCTTACCCGACACCACACCATTCAACTTGAGCAATGTCGAAATCTATGCGGTCAAGAAGGTGGTAAAAGCAGTCAGCTCGAAAGCGTTAGGTGAAGATAAAATCTGCCTTAAAATGATTTTCACAATTCTGGATGAACTACTGCCAGCTATTACACATTTAATACATTTTTCCCTATCGAATAGAGTCTTGCCCTCCATATGGAAAAAAGCATTAGTCATTCTGTTCAGGCTTCTCGGCTCCTAATGACCTCGTAGGGGCCCATCAGCTACGAGGTAGCGTAGCGATCAGATGCCAAGAAGTGTGAACGTCGGCGCTTCACCGAGCTATTACTTATGGATTCGATCTAACCTGGTCTGTGCTTTGTTCCCGTCAACTCCTGTCTCTCTGCAAGGCCCGGGTGCACCCTAGGCTCTTCTTGGTAGACAGGTTCTTCAGCCAACCAGGTATGACTGGCAGGCCAGCTTCGACGAGCACAGTGTTCCAACACAGGTTATGTTACGTGGGAAAAACCAATCGGCCACGTAAATGCGAACTTTATCTGGTTCGGGGAACCACAACACACTCAGCTATCTAGACAATCCTGAGGGAACCCCGAATACAATCCAGATGGCTTGCGATTTAAATTCAATACCCTAATCAATACGCGTTACATTGCGAGGGCTTTCGTCTGTCAGTTGTCAAAAAACTGCTAGGTTGGCAGCAACGTCAAATTCAAAATGGCCGTTCCGAAACCATCGATCGAATATCGATTTGGAATCGAACAATCACCCGCCCGGACAGGCACCCACCTGTCCCCTAATCTACGGGCAGCCGAGACAACGTTGCTACCGCTCGTTTTAGAACCGAGCCTCCTACTAGAACCTCCGCAGACCGGGGGGTCCCGTCCTTGCCAGGGAACAAGTTAACAATGCGCCCCCTGCGCCAACGTAGTGGCGGTAGGTTAGCATCCTTAACCAGAACGAGGTCACCAACACTAGGGGGGCTGGTTTTGTCAGTCCACTTAAGGCGCTGTTGTAAGATATGCAGATACTCGAGCGACCAACGCTTCCAGAAATTCTGAGTAAACTGCTGCAACATCTGATACCTTGACAACCGATACAATTTCACTCCCTCGAAGGGGTGCTCGGGCAACGCGTTAAGTGGCTGTCCTATCAAGAAATGGCCTGGGGTCAGAGCCTCCAGGTCATTTGGATCCGAGCTGAGCGGACACAACGGTCGCGAATTGAGAACGGCCTCGATCTTACAAAACAATGTCGCGAGCTCCTCAAAAGTCAGCGCGGTCTGACCTACTATACGCCCCAAGTGCGTCTTAGCTGACTTAACTACGGCCTCAAAAATCCCACCCCAGTGGGGGCAAATCGGTGGGCTGAAGGTCCACTGTATACCCCGACGGGAGAGGGCCGTTCCAATATCCACTTTATTTACATTCAAAAAGTTGACTATCTCTCGTAAGTATCGTTCCGCACCGACGTAGTTAGTGCCGTTATCAGAGCGGATCAAAGTTGGAAGTCCCCTTCGAGAAACAAACCTATCCAAACAAGCAATGAAAGCCTCTGTCGAGAGATCAGCAACGAGCTCGAGATGTACCGCCTTGGTGGATAAACAAACAAACACACATAGGTACGCCTTGTATTGCCCCTTCTAGGTAACATGCACGGCCGCTCTGGGGCCATGATCCGAAGATACTACTACATGGCTGTGGGGCCAGTCCGATTCTCTCCTGGCAAGCCAGGGTGGTCCCCACCACAAATGGTGTCTAACGAGTTCAGGAGCCCGACATCCCCTGGATGCACAATCAGACGGGTTCAATTCTCCTGGTACATGTCTCCAGGTCAGTGGGACCTCAGACGACACAATCTGGGAGACACGGTTCGCAACAAAAACCTCTAAGTTATGGATCGAAGCCTTCATCCAGCACAAAACAATCTGGCTGTACGTCCACGCGTACACCGTATCCTCCGAACCCACTGACCCACGCAACACTGTTAGAGTGTGATTCAAAAGTTTGGTCAAAAGAGCAGCCCCGGACAGTTCCAGTTTTGGAATCGTCATCCTTGTCCGAATAGGCGCTACCTTGCTTTTTGCCAAAACCAAACGCACGTCGACCTCCCCGGTGGAGGTGACGGTTCGCAAATAAACCGCTGCCGCAAACCCTCGTTCAGAGGCATCACAAAACCCGTGAAGGGTTGCCCTGTAATTCCCAGCAGGGGCCAATTTCCTCGGCAGCGATACATTATTTATATTGAGGCCCAACCATTGTGCTAAATCATTCGATACAATGCAGCTTTGAGCTCCAGAATCTAATAGGGCGCGAACGTATGTTGGGTTGCCCGCCAAATCCCAAACAAGCACAGAGGCGATCGGTAACACCACCGTCTCCGGTTGGGGGGCAACAAATTGTTGGGCCGCAAATTCCTAGCGAGGGCCCCCGGGGCCCCACTCTGCCTGTAACCGATCAGGGATGCAGCTATACGCCAGCGGGTCCCATTGTACAAATGGCCCACGCGCCGGTTCCATTCCCAACCTACGATTCCCTGTAAAGGAGGGTGGGCGTGAATTCAATCGTGGCCGCTCCATGAGCGGGGGGGACATCACATGTGACCGACAAGGACGAGGCGACGAGCGGGGCGACAACTGAGGCGGCGTCCGAACCGCACCCGCATAGCTCGAAGGTGTCCCATGCCACCCGCCCGTTACGGCCTGCTCAACATACCCAATGTCCCGCTGAGTCGGATGCTGAGTCGCAACCGAAAACTCAGGGCCCCCCATGTGATGACCCTGAGTGCGGCCCTGCACCCCTGGGTGGCTGCGTGCTTGTGGCCCCATTGCCCGCTGAGTCGGATGCTGAGTCGCAACCGAAAACTCAGGGCCCCCCATGTGATGACCCTGAGTGCGGCCCTGCACCCTAGTACTGCCCTGTGCACGTGGGGACGTTGGCCCCTGAGTTGCGCTCCGAGTCGCAAACGAATTCTCAGGGCCCCATGCCGTGTCACCCTGGATACGGCCCTGTGGAGGCTGTTGGCCGGACCGGTTCATGCACAACAGATTGTTGTGGGCCCCACCACAATATCCGCACATTTTTGTGCGCGTGCAGTCCCTAGCCATGTGTGGCCCGAGGCACAGGAAACACCAGCTCCGCTGCTTGGCCATCCGGCGCCGTCCCTGAACCCTAAGTTCCCCGAACATATTGCAATTGGCCACAGCATGGCCAATCTGCCTACAACATGGGCAGGTCTCACTATGTGGGGTCAATGCACTCACAGTCCCATACGACTGCCGGTTGGTGCGGTCCTTCCTCGTCGGAGGGCCCCTACTCACAGCGCTCCCGGCAGCTCTCTGTGGCTCCGAAGGATGGGTGACCGTCAACCCCAAATTCTCTGCCCATCGAGCCTCCTCTTCCAAGAATCCGACCAAGTCGGAGAAGGCGGGCAGGTCCTCGGCCGACCTCCCGTGAGACTGTTCGAAACGAGTCTGCACGTCAGCGGGTAGGCGGGAAAGTACAATGTACAGCAGTAGGTACGACCATTCACCAACCGGAAGTCCAAGATTCTCTAGAGCCTTGGTGACGGACAACAATGGGTTCAAAACCTCCGTCTGTATGGCCCCGACCTTGTTCACAACTGGGATACTAAACAAACGGTTCAGTTGGGCATCGGCCAACCTCCGTTTGTTATGGTAACGTCTGACCAACAATTGTCTGGCCGTTTCATAGTTACCCTCCGTAACTGTCAAATGAGCGACCAGCTCCCTAGGCTCACCCCTCAATGCTGCCACCAGCTGAGCCATCTTGACAGACTTGGTAATGTCCGATCGCATGTGCACCAAACTGTCGAACAGATTGATGAAGCTCATCCATTCACCGGACACTCCGTCAAAAGTAGGCATAGTTATGGCAGGTAACCTGGACCCCGAACCCTGAAGCGGCAGAGGTGCTTCAATGTCACCACCATGGCTGGACTCGCGCTGTCTACGTATGTCCGCAGCCTTCTGCGTGATAGCAGCTGCCATCTCCATACATTGGTCGACATCCCCTAGCAACCGTGACAGCCTGTCAGGTGCGCAACCATCAACTGATTCCGCCTGCGCGGACAATTCGAGCACCCTGTTGTAACGTTCCTTAACGTCCATAGACCGCTCCAATACCACATCATGCCTATCTAAACGGTCTATCAGACCGTGTGCGGAGGAAAACCATCTGAGTTCCTTAGAAACACCCTTCTGGATTTCAGATAGCGACATGATCGGAACGATACTTACTCACAATTTGCAGTAACTCAATTTTATTGGACCCTCCAGTCTATAACCCAAACGAGGGAACCCTAAACCACAACTTAAACAATGCTGTTTTCCTTAAACAATAGGAACCGAGTTTTATATCTATATAAATTCTGTAATACAATTTAGTTTCCCTTTATCATTATAACACACACAGATAGTCAATATTAGTTCAAGTTATAAATTGCTATAAACTGAAAACAATGTAATAGCCTGCTATCAATAGATGTAACTACTTATGTTAACCAAACATTCATTAGCATTACTAGACCACTAATAGATTGACTAACTGGTACTTCAATGCAAATTTCAATTCACCTACAATGTACCTAAGTTGAGTACCTACTATTCTGAGTCACATCTCAGTACAACTGGTCATTTAGGGAAAACTGTAATATCTGTCTGTCTACTACCAGCAATAGACTTATAGCTTACAATACTACCAATCTATGTGGATACAGGAACAACACCAAGTTAGCTAATAACCGCCTATACCTACAGATTGATAGTCCCAAATCGTGGGTTCCTGGAGCCCTTGACGGCTGCAAATCTCAGGAAACCACGCTCTGCTACCAAAATTGTTCAGGCTTCTCGGCACCTAATGACCTCGTAGGGGCCCATCAGCTACGAGGTAGCGTAGCGATCAGATGCCAAGAAGTGTGAACGTCGGCGCTTCACCGAGCTATTACTTATGGATTCGATCTAACCTGGTCTGTGCTTCGTTCCCGTCAACTCCTGTCTCTCTGCAAGGCCCGGGTGCACCCTAGGCTCTTCTTGGTAGACAGGTTCTTCAGCCAACCAGGTATGACTGGCAGGCCAGCTTCGACGAGCACAGTGTTCCAACACAGGTTATGTTACGTGGGAAAAACCAATCGGCCACGTAAATGCGAACTTTATCTGGTTCGGGGAACCACAACACACTCAGCTATCTAGACAATCCTGAGGGAACCCCGAATACAATCCAGATGGCTTGCGATTTAAATTCAATACCCTAATCAATACGCGTTACATTGCGAGGGCTTTCGTCTGTCAGTTGTCAAAAAACTGCTAGGTTGGCAGCAACGTCAAATTCAAAATGGCCGTTCCGAAACCATCGATCGAATATCGATTTGGAATCGAACACATTCCGTTACCTAAAACATCCAGTCCCGCCTCTTTTAAAGAGTATCGTCCTATTTCAATCCTACCCATTCTTTCCAAATTCCTTGAATCCATTATCCATACCCAGCTCTCTAATTACCTTCAATCAAACAATCTGCTGAACATGTATCAGTCAGGTTTCCGACCATGTCATAGCACTGTCACGGCTCTGCTGAAAGTCACAGATGACATCCAGCTAGCCATGGACCGAAAACAGCTTTCCGTGCTGGCTTTACTTGACTTTAGTAGTGCTTTCAACTGCGTAGATTTCGACATTCTGATTGAGCTTATCAGATCCCTGAGCATCTCCCCCTTCTCTGCCAGCTGGTTCGACTCTTATTTGAGGAATCGGCAACAGCGTATCAGGTCGGATAAGACATCCACTGAATGGTGTGACCTCTGTACAGGCGTCCCTCAAGGTGGTATTCTCTCCCCTCTTCTATTCTCGATTATCATTAACTCCATCTTAGACGTCCTGTCTTCCTCATATCATCTTTATGCTGATGATCTCCAGATTTATCGCCACTTCTCTCCTAACGATGTAAACTCTGCTGTGCAGGCACTCAATGCTGATCTTGAGGGTATAAGATGTTGGGCTTCATCCTTCGGACTCCTGGTCAGCCCGAGTAAGTCCCAGGCCATCATTATAGGTACCCGACATTCTCTTAACGTATTGCAGCAACAGCCCGTTTCACCTGTCACTTTTAATGCTACCACAATCTTATACAGCGATAAAGCTAAAAACCTGGGTCTTATCTTCAACAATCAGCTGTCCTGGTCATTACATGTCAATGAGGTCAGTCGCCGAGTATTTTCTATTTTTCACTCACTCAGGAGACTTCAGTTCTTTTTGCCTCGACAGACCAAAATCAGTCTCACCCAGTCTCTTCTTCTACCCCTCATCGATTATGCTGATGTTTGCTGAGTCAGTGCTAATGAAAAACTATTGAACAAACTCGAACGTCTTCAAAATCTCGAGATTCGGTTTATCTTCGGGCTGAAGTGGGCTGAAGTGGCCGCCGATCCGTCTTCGCCGGGATTCTCATATCCTCTATTTCCTCTACAACATTTTACGGAATCCACGCTATCCAACCTTCCTACGAGAAGGTTATCAATTTCTTTCTTCCAGAAGGCCTCGGAGAACTTGTGCTATTTCAATGCTCACTACTCCACAGCATAACACCGCGGCCTATGAGCACGGGTTTAGACCATTTTAGGCCATTCGGTTGTGGAATGCACTCCCCTGCAGCATCAGGGACAGTCCAAATCTAAATATATTTAAAAGTCGTATGAAGAAGCATTACCTCTCCCTTTACAGTTATAGGTATTATGCATGTAAGTATTTATTAGTACATATAGTTTATTATAAGTATTTTGTATATTGTCATAGTAATTATATTATTTATTTTATTTATTGTAAGTACTTGTTTATTTCCTTATATTTTTGTACGCATAGGTCTTCCCTTGTTCAGCAATCAACCTTTGCCATCTCATCCTGTTTTGCTGGAAGAGATCTCTTATTAGAGATAAGCTCGCCTTTGTACACTATTTTTATGTAACTATTTTTTTTTTATAAGTTTTGTTTGCAATAAAGAAATATGAAGTTTGTAAAATGTTGTAAGGTTCTTGCGTACATACATTATATTTTCGAAAATAAATTGTTACTTACAAATAAATTGTTACTAGCTACAGTTAATTTCTGTAATTGTCAATTTCTTTAAAAAGCTCTCTTAAGGAGTCTGTTCGTTTTAAATTATAAATTGCTCGAATAGCTTTTTTCTGTAAAATAAAAATAGTTTTAATATCCGCTGCTTTCCCCCACAACAAGATACCATAGGACATGACACTATGAAAGTAAAATATACTAGCCTAGATATAGCCACAGCAGTGTTTTGTCTGATGTTCCTAACAGCGTAAGTAATTTAAAGTAATTTATCTATGTGACGTCCCCACTGCAATTTGCCATAAATGGTTATTCCAAGAAACTTAGTATCATTTACAAATTCTAACGTGTTGCTGTCTAACACTACACTGGTCTCAACTTGCCTGGCATTTGGAAGTGAGAATTAGATACACTTGCTTTTATCAGAGTTAAACAATAAATTATTAAATGTGAAACAATTCAAGGTAACACCATTAGCATCATCAAAATCTTCTTTTTGACTTTCGATTTTGAAGACCATTGAAGGATCATCAGTAAACAAAACTATGTCAGTCAATTTCTCCACCATGAAAGGCAGATCGCTAATTAATACCAGGAATAAGAAAGGGCCTAACATGGAACCTTGTAGAACGCCAATTTTTACACCCGATCCATCGGGTTTAACGCCGTTGACCTTTTGAATTCTATCGCTTAAGTCTTATGTATCGTGATGATTTAATTAAATTAGTAGCGTATCATGATCAACACAATATAATGCCTTCGACAGATCGTAAAAAACTCCGATTTCATCCTCTGCAGCCTCCCATACAGAATAAATATGACATATAAGATTATAAGGGTAATACTTGCATCAGTAGTCTATTTACCCCTAGAGAAACCGTATTGTTTGGCATGGAGTTATTTGGTACGGTTGAAGTGTAAGAGCATTTTATTTAGTACAATATTTTCAAAAAAAAATTTTTTTGCGATTGATATTTGTCTTTAATTGATGTCAACTTGCCAGTTAATACACACAAACATAGTTTTTAACATAAGTCACAATATTTAAGTAAGCTAAGCTAGACATGTGTAAGGAATTAAAAATTAAATAAAAAATCCAAAAGAAACCGGTATCATAGTGGGTATCTTATAGTATGTATGTGTATCTATGTATTTATTGTATTCTATTAATTTATTTTATAGTTTGTGTAGGATGTATTGTGATTTATCTGATAGTATATTGACTTTATTTCTTTCTTTTAAATCTTAATTGTACACTAGGACTACCTCTCTATAAATATTTTTTCCTTTCCTCACAGGTTAGCTGTAAGAAATTTCTTTTTAGAAATAAGCTCACCTTTGCATATTGTTCGTTGTATTTTTTCCATTGTGTTTTCTGTGCAATAAAGAATTATTATTATTATTAAGAAACAACAACGCGAATAAACCACCCCGGGACATTGCCGAGGTTAAGGTTCCCATGACGCTTGCAGCATTTCCCCGCTGCACAGCCAGGGAGATCCTTTGCATCAGAAATGCCCCAGAGCGGTAGTCGAAACCTCTATCCCTTAGTCGGCGCCCCAGATCCTTAATACATATTTTCCCTTGTGTCCCCCAAACCCCAGTATTCTCGAGCGCAAGAGGCACAAAGATGTAGTTTCCCATGAGTGCAACATAATACTTAAAAGACTTCTGTTTTGCGGCAGACTCGGCAGCTGCACCAGCGCGGGCCGCCGTCGACCCGACGTGGGAGGCTGCAAAGGTGCGGACGCAGGTCGCATCCCATAGCAGGGAACGCCCTCTCTCCCAAGGTACCAGGATCAAGCCGTCCGGACTCTTCCCATCCGACCGGCACAAACCTGGCGGCTCCAACACACTAGGAAAGTTGGCCGATACTAACGCCCTACGAACGATGTCGTTTATTGCGTGGTGCCGCGAAAACCTGCCAGCGCTCCTGGTACAATGTAGGCCATGGCGACCCAACTCATTGACCCATGCCCCACAAACGCATCGATGTGGCTGGCAGATAGTGCAACCCAAACGCAAAGCGACTGCCCCGCGCAAAGTGTCATCGTCCAAGAAAGTTCCCAGCTAGGGAGAAGGCATTGCTTGCAGCCACAACCCCGAGTCGGACAGACAAACGGCACGCAGGCGCGACAATTCCGGCTCCGAACTTTGAGCAAGGAGATCATCACGGATAACTTCGCCCACGACCTCATCCCAGGAGCGCTGATTATACAGCCTTTCCGGCAGGTCGCTTCCAGGACACCGGGCACGCCATAAGCCTTCCGCCTCCCCCGCAAAAGGAATGCAGAACCCGTCACCATTTATACCCAAGATGTGAGTAACGAGGTCCACAACACCATGCGAAGAAGCCAGAAAGCCAGGGAGCTCGGTGTCCTGCAAGCGTCGAACACCTAAACCCCCATACCTGACAGGCAGCGTGGCTTGCACCCACTGAGACGAGGAAATCTCTATGTTGATGATGCACTCCAGCAAATCCTTCAAAACCGCATCGTATCTCGAAGTTATATCCCTGTGCAACCAAATCGAGGCAGTCCGTATGGAATAAGTTAGCCTTGGTGAAGAAAGGCAACTTTTTAAAATCGTATGAAATATTTAACTTAGTGCTGGAAGAACAGATATTGCTCTGAAATTTGAAGGATCACCATTGTGTCCCGGCTTAAACAGAGTATTATGAGGTCTGGGAAAGCTCCATCCTCAAAACATTTATTGAATATATAAGCTAAGTAATTAGAATTACTGAACCAAAGACTTTGACTGATATATCCCACAGCTCTTCTGTTTTTTTTTTAAGTTTTTGTAATCTATACGTTTTGATAATGTCCTGTGGATATACATGATGAAATTTTAAATATACATTACTGATGCTAGTGTTGTTTTTTAATAAAGTCTCTGCTTCATATGGAGATGAATTTAGACGCACTGTTGAGAGAAAGGGTACTTTGGTGAAGAATGTTTCGAAAGCTCGAGCAAACTCAGCGTTCCAATTAACAACATCATCACCTATATTTAGGCAGAAATCATTGTCCTTTGGTATAACTTTGCCGGTTTCACGGTTTATTATTTGCCAAACTGTTTTCATTCTATTATTTGAATTTTATATTTTTCTCTCTCTCTGAAATAGTGACCTCAGCCAATACTGCTGCAGTGCATCGGCAATGTTTGTCGAAGCGCGCACAGACGGTTTTCACGCTATAATGCGGAAAAGGGTTGCTTCACTACTTGGTAGAATGCGCGGCAGCAAAAACAAAATCCTGAATGCTTTCTCGGAGAGGTGGAACAGCCCGTTCACCCTCCACTGGATAAAAATGTTAATTTGATTTTTAATTGATAATTTGAATTTATTTTGACATTTTATAATTTGACGTTTTGTTTTGATTTAGTTTTATTTATTTTGTAGATATTGTAATAATGGACTTTTTATTAATTGTTAATGTAATATTTATTTATTATAATTTTGTTGCTGTACAACTATGGATCTCTTGTGTCTGATATGAAATAAATAATAATTATAAATAATAATAATAATACTCTGAGAAGCCTATTAATTGTGTGGGATAATATCTCGCTAGCTGCAGAGAGAAGTGATATACCTCTATAAGAGCCGCATTCTGAGAGGTCTCCTTTCCCCTTGTATAGCTTGCAGATGGGGTCATCCTTCCAGTCTCGAGGTATGTTTTCCGATTCACATTTGATGTTGGGTCCTCCATACTCAAACACTTCTGAAGGCAAACTATCTGAGCTGGGATACTTGATATTCTTCAGCCGCTGTGGAATTCATTTGTGGAACTCGCTGAAATACGGCAGGTCATCGAGTACGGACGCTATAGGCAAGTCTTCTAGCGTGTCTATGTATGACAGATCAGCTTCCTGTGTACCAGGATTCAGAACATCTTTGAAATGTTCTGCCCAGCGAAGAAGCACTTTTGAAGGATCTGTCTGTCTGAGATTTGTCTTTTGAGAGAACTGGTGCAGTTTTCTTGCTTCTGGGTCTTTGGACCCAGAAGCAAGAAAATTCTAGAAAAGCTTTTCAGATTTCATTTTCCTCCACCGATTTTTCAGTTCACCTATTTTTGCTTTCAGATCCTGCTGTACGGCTCTGCGATGTTCAGCACTGGATGGATTTTGCAAAGCGCGTCTCGAATCTTCAACGAGTTCCCGTATTTGTGCATCGGAGTCATCGAACCAGTCTTGGGTTTTCTTCTCCGGTTTCCCTACTACTCGGTGAGAGATTTCATTATGGGTTTTGGCATATATGCCAATGCTATAGCCGCCATCCTTCATCAATTGATGCTCCTTCTTGCGTACATGAGTTCTCACACACCTATAAATATCTCGAATCAAGTAAAATGAAAGAAACACAAAGATTAATTGTTTATTTTTGTTAATCGATAAAGATTAAGTACTCGATTTATTTAGACTCGAATCATAAAGAAACGGAAGCATGAACAACCGTGAACGCAGTCACAGACAAGCTGTTTCGCTCTGTTCAGTTGGTATTAGCTGACGTTTGTACAAGCGCGCGCTTGTCGGGTGGGGTGAGACAGAGACGGAGCTATGGACAGGTATAGCTGTGTCTCGTTCCCACAACACAACGCGCGAAACTTGTTTCATGAGGTTGGTAGTTCGTACTTCTGGACAGATTTGCTAAGGCGGGCTTTGTGCAGTATTGGTGGCAAACGAACAAACGGAGACTCCGAGCCCAAGAGAACCTCTCTTTGCGTACCATCGTCGACGCCCCCCGCTACGTGAGGAATGCGACGATCCAGAGGGACCTCAGATGGGAACCAGTGGACCAGTTTGTCCAGAGGCTGGCGAAGGGCATGTTCGCGCGTGCGGATAGCTCTCATCATCCGCACATCCGCGACATGGCGCCGTACCACGCGCGCCCGCCCGACCGCCGCCGCCTGCCACGCGACCTGGTTGCCTAGCCGGCGATCATCCAAAGGAACACCCCTCGTGAGAACATCTCCACCGCCCGCGAGGGCCCCCCGATGACCTGTCCATAGGAGTGGACAGAGGCGCTTCTTCAGGAAGAGATCCTATGATCTGACCCTGACTCCCCACGCCCCAGAATGGGTGCGTGAGAAGAATGCTTGATTGATTGGTGGCAAAATGGAGACTTATAAGGGAGAACTAGCGTCGTGGAGCTCACTTTATTTTGAGTCGCCGAAGTGTACGCCCAACTTAGCAATCCTGCCAGTCTTTCTGATTCGCTTCAGTTTAGATACTGTATTGATTGAAGTCATTAGAGATCAAGAAGATTATCCATCTCGTGTTTTACCTTGCCTCCTACCACCCTACTTACTTACACCATGGACGAAGATGTTGACTACTTTCTTGATGACAACTATGTCAGGCCAGAAGATTCTGGCCTCGAAAGTACACGACCTACTGAGACTGATGTTTCTCCTATCGGAACGTAAGGAAATGGCCTTCCTGCGACAAATATATATAAAAACAACACGTTGAGTACAGTTTCATCCAAAAGCCTCGTAAAGTACTGAAATTTAAGGAACTGTCTCTCTTTGTAATAATGGAAATTAAAAGAAAAAAATAGTAATTATTTCTTAGGGTTAGACATGAGGATATTAGGTATCGTTTGAGGTTAATTTTACAAAAAAAAAACAACCGTATCGTATCTGGCGAAGCCCAATCTTGGTATTTTATGAAAATGGTTTTTATTTTTATTTAAAACAAGTTACTGAAATTTGATAATGTGGTATATTTTTAGAATCGGCTCAGAAATCACTTTCATTTGATACCACACACGATAGGTTTTAGAACAAAAACTCCTTTTCATTATTTTTCGTGCTACGGGTTAAATTGATTCATTGATTTAAAGATCAACCCACATACACACCTTTTCCCATACGGGGTCACATAGGCACAATTATGCCCACTTTGAGCCAGTCATTCAAAGCCCATCGCCGCAGCTATGGAGTAAGGAAGGTTTCCTCACGATGTTTTCCGTCACCCCATAAACACATATATAAACATCCCAGACCTGGTTTGTTAGGGTTTCGTACCCGAAGGAGGACCCTATTTATTACTAACCCTCCGCCGTCCGTCCGTCCGTCCGTCCGTCCAGCTGTCCGTCTGCCACCAGGCTGTATCTCATGAACCGTGAGTCAGACAGATGAAATTTTGACAGATAATGTATTTCTGTTGCCGCAACATATACTAAAAACAGACTAAAATAAATATTTAAGGGGGCTCCCATACAACAATTATTTCAATACCACATAGAAACTTATGAATGCACCTGGTTACGTACATGGAGTGTGAAAGTAGCCGCACCAATAACTTTGTAAACAACATTTTGCTATGTAAAATCCAAACTATTCACTCCACACCATCCCTAACATTGTACGATGGTACGGAACCCTTCGTGCGCGAGTTAGACTCGTGCTTGACTGTTCTTTTTTCATCCCCAGCCGGGGATCGAACCAGGGACCTCTCGCATGGTAGCCAGAGCCACAACCGCAGCGTCAAAAACGTATGCAACGTCAAGTATTCTACATACATTATACAAATATCAGTTTACCCGCCGTTGAAGCCTCAGATAGTTTTGTTCCTTTGGTAGCAAAGATAATCTACTAGTAAGTCATATCCGACCACGACTGAAATAGTACATTTCCCATGAGTTCGAAAAGGTTTACGAACCAAGAAGTTTACGGCACGAACCGAAGGCGGTGGTCAAGTGGTAGGAATACAAGTTTGTCGCCTGAGAACCCAAAATCAAGCGGCGAAGGTGCTATTTTTAGCTCAGAACTCGAAATAAATACATCTCTTGTTACCTGTCGAATAACGAGAGTTAGACTAACTGCCTGTTAATCTGGGGATGGAACAATCGCCCCTAATAAAAAGCACAAAACATGCAGATAAGACTTTACCTGTTTTTTATTGAGATTCTTAAACATTTTTGTATGGAGACTGGCATACCATTTTTTTTTTAAAACTTGATATCTGTAGGCCGTTTTTTATTTCTGGTACATATTAACGATCTGCCTTCTATGGTGGAGAAACATGCTGACTAACATAGTGTTGTTTGCTGATGATACTTCACTGGTCTTCAAAATTGAAAGACAAAAAGAAGATTTTGATGATGTCAATGGAGTATTATCTTTAACCTTGAATCGGTTCACAGTTAACAATTTTTTGTTTAATGCTGGTAAAACCAAATGTATCAAATTCTCACTTCCAAATGTCAGGCAAGTTGGGACCAGTTTAGTGTTGGACAGCAATACGTTAGAATTAGTAAATGACACGAAGTTTCTTGGAATAACCATTGATAGCAAATTACAGTGGGGACTCCAGATAGAAAAATTGGCTGGTAAATTAAGTTCTGCGGCTTACGCTGTTAGGAACATCAAACAAAACACGGATGTGGCTACATCTAGGCTAGTATATTTTAGTTACTTTCATAGTGTCATGTCCTATGGTATCTTGTTGTGGGGGAAAGCAGCTGATATTCAAACAATTTTTATTTTACAGAAAAGAGCTATTCGAGCAATTTATAATTTAAAAAGCACAGACTCCTTAAGATAGCTTTTTAAAGAAATTGACATACTAACTGTAGCTAGTCAATTTATTTTCGAAAATATAATGTATGTACGCAAGAACCTTTCAAAATTTCCCAAACTTAGCGACAGCTGTAATGTTAACCTAAGAAATAATCACAGACTCTCGCCCCGGTTTAGACTCGCGAAGGTTAGCAATTCTTTCAAGGATCAATGCAGTCTCTACTACTACAAGATACCTCTGGAGATCTTGAAATTGCCATATGAGCAATTTAAAAACCATGTTAAAGCGACTTTGTCTAAAAAGGGATATTACAATGTTCAAGATTACCTATATGATGGGACTGTATGGGGTTAATCTGGCTCAACACAGACCTTGCTGTTAATAATTTTGTAATTATTTATTCCTAGTTAAGCATAAGGATTAGTTAAGCATAAGCAATATTTAAAAGAGATCTAAAAATCAATCTTTAGGAGTTTCTACGCCCTGCTTCTCCCACAGTGGTCCAATGTAGAGAAATGGCAAAAATTGACGATTGCTAAGTATATGTACATATCTACAGTAATAAAGACATTTGGAATTCTGGAATTTTTTGGAATTTTTACAGATGAAACCGATGTCCATCGGTAGAGTAGATTATTGAAACACATGTGTGCAATTATGAATTTCTAAAACGATATCCATTGCGAGAAATCTGAGTTTAAAGTGCGAAAAAGTTGTTTTTATTGCCCTTTGAAGTCAAATTTCTCGAAAAGACTATCGTTTTAGGAATTTATAATTACACACATTTGTTTGTAAAAAAATACTCTATCGATCGACACCCGTAACATTACTGGCCGCCGCAATCATTTTTTTTCGACAGTTAGTATGCCAAAATTATTAATGTAAGTGGAACCCACTGTATTAGATTTAATTGGTCCCGCCTGCAATTTGATAGTATTTTATTAAATAATATATTATAATAATTTTATCGAATCTCATTAATTACGTTAAGTTTTATCTGATTGTTCTGTGCTTTTTAGTTTACCGCCGTCGGTTTTTTTTTGGAGATATTAAACTGCACATCAAAAATACTGATTTGCACAGCAAATATAAGGGCAAAATACTGTGGTAGCTTAGGTGAAGGGGTAAAGGGGGTGAGCGAAGCGAAGCCCCCTCTATCGTTCGTGTTAGGTTCAACATGTAAGAACAACAAACAATATTTAAAACATAAACTTAAGTACTCATTAAATATTCAAAAATTAAAAAGTGTTTTAGTTGATCCTTTTTTGCTGCGCAAATCAGTATTTTTGATTTGCGATTGAATACCAGCCTTTTTTTAGCTTTTTTAATTACTTTATTTATTTCATAATTAATAATTTATTTATTGCTCACAAATAATTAAAACAACAAGATATACATTAAAATAGTGTACAAAGGCGAGCTTATATCTAGTGAGAGATCTCTTCCAAGTCAGGATGAGAAAGGTTGATCGCTGAGCACGGGTAGATTATTTCCTGCCTTTTAGTAAAAAAACTGCAAAAATCTGTAAATGCCTAGTTTAAAACTAAGGTGATTCATAGCTTGTGCAAGATTAGTAAATATTTTCACACTCGCCTTTTAAAGACCTTTATTGCGATACCCAACCCGAGTTAATTTTGGACTTAATTTTTTCAACCCGCACATTAAAGCGCATAAAATCCGCCATTTTGTTTATGTATTAATATTTTGCTTCGCTGCAGTCGGACAATAAATAACACGGTATTTGCTACAAACAAACACAACGACACTTCGAACTTAAAAAACCCCGTTCCCTTTTTAAAAAGACTCTCAAAAAGTTCATTTTAATATTCGAGTTTGTACATTTTAATCAGAGGTCCCTCAGCGTTGAATATTCATTGACTTGGCAGTGCAATTAGATGAAAGTCCGCGTATTATGGTAATGTCATGTCTCCTTTTTGTGAATTTACAAGCGAAGCCAGCGCCATCTATAGAGCTTACTTTCGCCATTGTGATGTAAGGATGTGGTTTCAGGACAGTTTTGAATGAACTTGTTAAAACTAGCCCACGTATACATTAGCATATAAATATAACATAAACATAAACATTTACCTAAAGGCACATAAATATGTCACCGTAAGATAGTCAAAACCGTTAGTTTTTAAACTAACGCGTTAGTTGATCGACAGATAGTAAACCAGACCGACTTGGTTTGGAATTTACGTTTATTTTGTTCTTACTATTTGGGGGCTTCGCTGCGCTCGCCCCCTCTAGTCTTCAACTAAGCTACCTCAGTGTTTGCCCTGGTGTTTCGTTTGCAATTCAAGTTTAAACCAGTTTACTATTTAACGGTTTTAACCGTTAGTTTATCAACTAACGCGTCATATAGTAAGTAGTACGCTACAGTCGATATTGTCGATAGTTGACCAACTGACGGGAAAAAAAAACGTTAGTTTATCAACTATACAGATATGACAGATACATTGCTTCTGGCCGCACACTAGGCTACCCTGTGACGTGGGACCCAGAAGCAGCGACGTCACACACATAAACATCCAAGACATGGGGATTTTGTTTGTGTGTTCCCAGCCGGGGATCGAACTTGGGACCCCGGGGCCCCTCGCATGATAGGCAGAGCCACAGCCGCGGCGCCACGGAGGTCGTCACACGCACAAAGCGATGGATAGCTCAAAAGAACACCCGAGAAATTCACCGGAAAACGTTGTGCCCTATTCTCTTTATAAAGTGAAATTTGAATTAGACCCATATGTTTGGGCCTCTTTCTCCAAAATCGCAACGATATTAAAAGGTTGATTAATCCCATTTGCGAAGTCACAGAGTGGTGGGTAGAGTACAAGATAAAATAGCGTTTTTTATGGGGATTCCCTTTCATTTGCGCGAGAGAGTGTCACCCTGTCGGACCCCCCGGTCTATAGCCTCAGAGTCAGTGTTTCTATACGTACGCATGTCAATTCCGCAGCGATGGAGGGAGTAAAATACGGCCCAGTTCTCTACGCTGTCAAATGCCTTCTCATAGTCCACTTGTTGCTTGTTCGACAGGTTGGTTTTCGTCGTGGGTGGTAGTGAGACGGTGGCACAGGACTTTGGCGAATAGTTTGTAAACCTGAAAGAGCAGGCTTATGGGGCGGTAATTAGACAGATTCGACTTGTGCCCGTTTTGTGAAGAATCGTTACAATTGCGTTCGTCCAGGAACCGGGTGTAACACCCTGAGCAAGAACGGTGTTGAAGAGTTTTACGAGAACTTTAAGGACGGGCTCTCCACCCCAGCCTGCAGCATCTCAACATGCACCATGGCCTCTCCAGATGCTTTGCCTTTTTTCATTTTAAAGCATACCAGTTCCTGTAAACTCCTCAACTATCTTAATCATTTGATCCCGATCCTTCACAATGTTTCCGGTTGTATCCGTGGGCTTGTTTATCTCCATTTTGTTTTTGGTCAGCTTCTTTTTGAAGACTTTGGGGGCACTATTGTCCTGGAAGGTTTTGCCAAAAGCTTTGGTATTAAAAGGCCTAACATCTTTGCGGATTGCCTTTTTAAATGCCTTATTAATGGTTTTAGGCTCTCTCAGGTCCAAAGTGGAATTGTTTTTCATTTCTCTTCTTTAGACGTCACTTTTACCTCTTTAGTTGGTCTTACCCCTCATTGTTTCATAATGGTTTGCTTTAGGGTAGTACACAGTGCGTGGTTTCGTGAGTCCACAGATCTCTTCCATTCGCCCATCGAAAGAGTTCTTCAGTTCAAGTTGAAACTCCTTTTGCAGGAATTTGTAACTGTTTGGGTCCAAATATTATTACTGTAGATATTTACATATACTTAGCAATCGTCATTTTTTGCCTCTTCTCTACATTGGACCACTGTAGGAGAAGCAGGGCGTAGAAATTCCCAAAGATTGATTTTTAGATCTCTTTTAAAAATTGCTTGTGCTCAACAAATTTTATAATATAATTATACCATAATTAATAAGTAGGAATAAATAATTACAAAACTATTCACAGCAAGGCCTTTGTTGAGCCAGATGTTAACCCCATACAGTCCCGTCATTTAAGTAATCTTGAACATTGTAATATCCCTTTTTCGACAAAGTCGCTTTAACATGGTTTTTAAATTGCTCAAATGGCAATTTCAAGATCTCCAGAGGTATCTTGTTGTAGTAGAAAATGCATTGACCCTTGAAAGAATTGCTAATCTTCGCGAGTCCAAACCGGGGTGCAAGTAGTCTGTGATTATTTCTTAGGTTAATATTACAGCTATCGCTAAGTTTGGCAAATGTTGTAAGGTTCTTGCGTACATACATTATGTTTTCGAAAATAAATTGACTAGCTACAGTTAGTATGTCAATTTCTTTAAAAATCTCTCATAAGGAGTCTGTGCGTTTTAAATTATAAATTGCTCGAATAGCTCTTTTCTGTAAAATAAAAATAGTTAGAATATCCGCTGCTTTCGCCCACAACAAGATACCATAGGACATGACACTATGAAAGTAACTAAAATATACTAGCCTAGATGTAGCCACATCCATGTTTTGTCTGATGTTCCTAACAGCGTAAGCCGCATAACTTAATTAACCAGCCAATTTATCTATGTGGGGTCCCTACTGTAATTTGCTATCAAAGGTTATTCCAAGAAACTTCGTGTCATTTACAAATTCTAAAGTGCTGCTGTCTAACACCAAACTAGTCCCAACTTGCCTGACATTTGGAACTGAGGATTTGATATATTTGGTTTTACCAGCATTTAGCAATAAATTTATTAACTGTGGGTCTTATTGTGAGCAAGTTGGCGTTAGCAGCTTTGCTCTTTCCTTGGGCAGGTTATATCTGAATGTGGCTCTCACTAAGCGGTGATTGCTACTGGTTTTGAAGTGAGCTAAAACAGAAATATCGGTTACGTTCTTTTTGCGGGCTTAGTATGTAGTCAATTTCATTTTCGTTCTACCGTCCGGGCTGGCCCAGGTCCATTTTCTCGAACGTCGATTTTTAAATAATGTGTTCATAGCGCCAAAATGATGTTTCTCGAGAAAATTAACTAGGGTTTGCCCTCGTGGATTTCGACTACCTAACCCGAATTGTCCAACCTACGCTTCCTGTTCTGCAGGGGGCCCTATTTTTGCGTCAAAATCAACCATCCTACCGTTGCCACATAAACTACGCGCACATTAAAATAAGTCACAATAAAAGTCGTGCTTTTTGATTGTACTATAGAACCCTTCGTGGTTGAGTCCGACTCGCACTTGCCTGTTTCTTTCTACGTAGGACGTCGAAAGTAAATGATCTGGAGTTTTCGTCTCGGATAATAATTATGCGTCTTACGAAACAATATTAATTAGGTAAAGTTTGTTCAATATCCTCCACTTGTAAACTTTGGCAATCTTACTTTATTACGGTATAATAATTCATATCTCCAGAACAGCGGCGATGGGCCAGCCTCTCATCTGGCCTTTGCCATCTTATATAAGAAAGATTGAGGCCAAAATCACATGCTCAAATAAAGTATCGCTTAACCCTTAATCGGGCCTTAGCATGCAGATTTTTCACTTGTTGTAGAACGTGTTACCAAGTTAAGGTTGAAATTTTGGTGGGAATATAGGGGTAAAATGGGGGATGCAGTGACTCACCTCCGAAGGAAGTACTTGAAGCCTACAGCCCATCACGCCCTCTATTGGTAGTACTAACGAGCAACAAAGCATTCTCAAGAGTTTAATTTCCAGGTTTTGGATGATAATAATAATAATAATTATAACACCCTGGACATACATTATACTATTTACATACATTGATCTAGCCCCAAACTAGGATTCCCTGTATCTTGGGTACTAGACAACGATACATATACTTATATAGTTAAATATTATACTTAGATAGATAAACAACCATGACTAGGGTACAAACATCCGTTCTCATCAAAAAAATATTTTCCCCCACCGGGACTCGAACCCGGGATGTTTGCGCTGGCAACACTAGCGAATAGGTTGTAAACAAAAGATTATATACATTTTATTGATTTAAAAATACTTTAATACAATTTTCCAAGTTTATCGCATTTGTTATACGTATTAATTAAGTGTATTTTGTGTTAACTGGTGCATAAGTGTATAAAATTCTAATAGTTATCCTATTTTGTGTATTTAAAAAACGTAACGTTGACGGTTGAGTATTTTATTTGAAATAATTTGCTACTGGGCTGTAATTAACGATATTTTCAATATAACTAATTACTTAGGCACGTAAATTGATTTGGAATTACTTTGTTTTTTGTTGAATAGCTTATTTTTTTGCACATTTCGTTAATCATAACCTCAATTTAAGTGACTGCTTATCAGCTGTGCTACAGCCGTGCTTCAATCTTGCTTTTTACTGTTGTTTTATTTTGTTTAAAATGCCAACAACCAGAAGTGAGGCAGCCCGTCAACTAGAAGATAACTTAAAATTAGCTTTATATGAATTAAAACAGTGTAAGGTAACCAATGAGCACTTGCTTACTGAAAGGGATGAAAGTGAGAAGGAGGTGTTGCTTATTGTTAATAAGAACTTAAAATTAAAAAGTGAGATGGCAGAGTTGCACAACAAGTTCCTTGATGTGACGGGAGATAGGGATCGGCTTCAAGACCTGGTAGATGGCTTCGACCGGAGTGGCAGTGCGTTCGAAGATGCCCTGAGGCGTATTGCTGTCCTGGAGAAGGAGCTTCGCGACGCACGTAACGAAATTTCTGCACTACAAACTGCAAACGATAGCCTCAGGTTGGGGCAGACCCAGTCACTCTTTGAGGAGCTGATCACTCCACCTGTAGCTTCTGTCATCTCACCCATAGATCAAAAGTCAACTGTGACAATTGATCTCACGTGTGATAGTCCTAATAGATCGCAATCAGTAACCACTATGAGCTGTAGTAAAAATAAATTAAAGAAATATGTTAAACTGAATAATTATATAAAAAAACACAAAAACTAGCTAATAGAAATAAAATATTTTGTAAAAATGTAAATTGTAGCAAGGAACGTGTCGAATTAATTAACGAAATCGATGATTGTAGATTATGTTTGGAAAAAACTACAGAAAAGTACGAATGTGACACACGACGACTCCAGTCAGATATGCATATTTTAAACTCATCATTACAAAGTATTACACGTAAATATGAGTCAGCACAATACGAAATTAAGGAACATGTGTCGGCTATGAATAGTTTGTTGGAGACGTGTGAGTATAATTATGACACTTTCATCTTTGACCGACAATCACATCTGTGATTGTAAACAAGCTCCAGCGGACTGTTCCGTGCCGACCGTGTGTCCCGCCGAGCAGCCGGCCGAACAGCTGATACTGACCCAGGCGCCGCCGTCAGTAATAGTGTTATCAATAACGCCTCCTTCTCTCGGACAAAGGATAGGTATATAATGTACAGCGATGAACTTGGAAAAAATATGGGTTTACAACTTAGTCAGCGCGTGGGCCAGGCAATATTAAATAACTGTATGCCTGGCGCCATATATTCACAAATATTAAACAAAGTGTTGTCATCGCAGTTTTTAGAACCAACCACCCTAATTATTTTAATTGGTAGAAGGGAAAATGTATCTAAAAAACTAATTACTAAATACTTTTCCAAATTAAATTCTTTACAAAATGTAGATAGAATAATCTTGTTTGCGTTTCCCTTCAGCCAATCTTTGTCACAACATGAAAATCATGTAAGACATGATTATAATACATTTATACACACATTGACATGTCGTCATACTGAAAAATTTCATTTCATAGACACCAATATTTGTATTGGAAAATATTTTTATTTGACTAAGGATAGGTATTACCTATCTAGGTTTTATACAAAACAGATAGCACAGTCACTATCTTATTTTATTTTGAACTCAGTCAAGTTTTTGACTAATGAAACGCCTGCTTCTATTGAGCAGTGTAATAATAATGACATGTACTCCTTGGAATCTGTTCCAAGCTCTTTAAATTAATCCATAGGACAACAGAGAGTAACTCTGGCAGTAATATTAATATTTGTATAAATATACCTTCATCTTGCCCATTAAATCAAGTTACTAGTAATGAAAAATGTAAAAGTAAGAATATTTTAAACGTGGTTCATCAAAATATACAGGGCATGTTAAGTAAAGAACTGGAAATTGAGTTATTCATGAACTGTAATAATATTGATATTTTATGTATAACAGAGCACTTTTTAAAGAGTTATCAGTTCATGTTCAACTTTAATAACCACCACGTTGCTAGTTCGTTCAACAGAAAAACAGCTGATCGCGGTGGCTCCTTAATACTTGTAAATAATAGTTTTAAATATAAGGAACGAGTTGACATAGTGAGCCTGTCTGTTGAGCGTACCATGGAAATAGCCTGTATTGAACTTGAACAACTTATTGTAATGAGCGTATACAGACCACCAGATTCATCCTTTGATTTATTCGAAAAGAAAATGGATGAAGTGTTGATAAAAATCAGCGATAAAAACATTTTTTTTATAATTTGTGGTGATTTTAATGTTAATCTGTTAGAGGATAATAATATTTGTACTAGATTAAAATCTTTATTTTATGTCACAACATGAACTATCTGTTTTTGGAGCCTACTAGAATTACTGCAACATCTGCTACCTGCATTGACAATATATTTACTAACATTACGCCCATTTTCAAATCGGTCATCAATAAATTAACCTCTGATCACTCTGGTCAGATAGGTATATTCAATATTAAAATAAAAAAGGACCAAAAAGAGGATATTACATGTGTGCCCGTTAGTGACACTCGGCTTGAACACTACAGGAATAATATTTTAGATAAACTATGGGAAATACCATACAGTGTCGATCCAAATTTGTTGTACAACTCAGTATTTAACCTTGTCAAAAATGAATATGATACGGTATTTAAATCAAAAACTATAAAAGTTGATAACAAAGCTTTGTTTAGTGATTGGGCGACAGTTGGAATTCATAGGAGCAGACGAAGATTATATGAACTCTATGAAGAGAAATCATATAACAAAAATACGGCCTTTCTAGATTATGTTCGTAGTTATTCAAAAATGTTTAAACGCGTTTGTGCCGTAGCTAAATCTAATTTCATTAAAAACAAAATTGAATCTAGTAGCAATGTAATGAAAACGACTTGGCAAATTATAAACAGAGAGACTGGAAAGGCCAAAGCTACACATAATAACTTCAAGCTTAAGATAGATAATCAATTGCTAAGTACAGACCTAGAAGTAGCAAAAGCTTTCGAAAATTTCTTTACGGACATTCCAGTTTCAACAACCAAGTCTTTAAATTCATCTCCCGCTGCTGCTGAATCTATACTTAAACAAAACTTTGAGGAATGTAAAACAGATTTTAAATTTAGGCACGTAAATAATGAAGACATTGTAAAAGCGTTTAAATCCCTGGAAATGAAAAAGACAGCTGACGCCCATGGTCTATCAGTAAAAATTATTAGTTCCATTGTAGATTGTATTGCACCTCACCTTTGTTGTATATTTAATCAATGTATAGATAATGGTGTGTTTCCTGACTTGATGAAACTAAGTAAATTTATACCTTTATTCAAAGCTGGTAGTACATCAGACCCCACCATTTTTAGACCCATATCGATACTACCAACGCTTAGCAAAATATTTGAAAAACTCATACTTAATCAATTGCAAAGTCATTTTTATCTCAATAATTTAATTCATATTGCTCAGTTTGGTTTCACAAAGGGTCGTTCAACAGCCGATGCTGGTGTTGAACTAATCGACAATATTTTTGATGCCTGGGAAGACGCAATGGATGCAATAGGTGTCTTCTGCGATCTATCCAAGGCTTTTGATTGCGTCCATCATGACACTCTTGTCAGGAAGTTACGCCATTATGGTGTAAAAGATCAGGCCCTTGGCCTTCTGGAGTCATATCTAACAGATAGGGTTCAGATGGTCGATGTTAATGGGAAAAGACCACCTGGGTCTTCAATAAGTATGGGCGTACCGCAAGGTTCAATTCTTGGTCCTTTCTTGTTTTTAGTATATATTAATGATTTACCTTACCTTGTTAAAGCAAAACATGGGTTAGTATTGTTTGCCGATGATACTTCTTTGATATTTAAAGTTAAAAGACAGCAATCAAATTATGACGAGGTAAACAATGCTATCTCTAGTATAGTGAACTGGTTTACTGTTAACAATTTATTACTTAATGAAAAGAAAACTAAATGTATTAAATTCGTGTTACCCAATGTGAACCCGGTAACTACAGACATATTTATAAAAGGACAGAGATTGGACCTTATGCAGTCGACTGTCTTTTTGGGCATTACTTTAGACGCCAAACTACAATGGGATCATATAAATAAATTGTCGAACAGACTGAGTTCAGCAGCGTTCGCAGTTAAAAAAGTTAGAGCTCTTACCGACGTAGACACCGCTAGACTAGTCTACTTTAGTTACTTTCATAGTCTAATGACCTATGGTATTTTATTGTGGGGTCACGCTGCGAATGCTAATAGTATATTTATTCTGCAGAAACGGGCTGTTCGTGCAATTTATAGATTAGGGCCTAGAGTGTCACTGAGGGAAAAGTTTAAAGAAATCAATATTCTGACATTAGTGTCTCAATATATCTATGACAATCTTGTGTATGTAAAAAGAAATATAACTAATTTTCAGAAGTACAGTGATATACACAATTTTAATACTAGAAATAAAGACAAGTTGGTTGCTTATGTAAGCCGACTACATAAAATTAGTAATTCTTTTAAAGGCAATTGTATACGCTATTACAATAAGGTCCCTACTGATATTAAAAACTTACCTTTAGAAAAGTTTAAAATAATAATAAAACAGAAATTGTATAAAAAAGGTTACTATAGGATATCTGATTACTTAGAGGACAGATGTCCATGGGAATAGATTGTTTGAGTAACAGGCTGTTTCGATATATAATTAGCATTCATTTTGTAATTTGACAATATTTTATTTAAAAAAGGAAACGCAAAAGATGCGACGACTGTGGAGTTTCTTCGGTGAGCTCTTCTCCACAGATTCCGCCATTGTGTTAGTGAACTCATCCAAAAAAATGTAATGACGGATCTACGTGATGTAGCAACATCCTATGGAAATAAATGATTTTTGATTTAGATTTTTTTGATTTTCTTGGCTTCGTAGGCAGGGTCACTGCCGACTCGGCCATTCGGGTAGGTGGAGTGAATAGTTTGGATTTTACATAGCAAAATGTTGTTTACAAAGTTATTGGCGCGGCTACTTCCACACGCCATGTACGAAACCAGGTGCATTCATAAGTTTGTATGTGGTATTGAAAGAATTGTTGTATGGGAGCCCCCTTAAATATTTAATTTATTCTGTATTTTAGTATTTGTTGTTATAGCGGCAACAGAAATACGTCATCTGTGAAAATTTCAACTGTCTATCTATCACGGTTCATGAGATACAACCTGGTGAGAGACGGACAGACAGACAGACAGATGGACAGCGGAGTCTTATTAATAGAGTCCCGATTTTACCCTTTGGGTACGGAACCCTTAAAAAGAAGAAGGGTTAAATGATGACGTCATGACTTTGAGTGTCCGTGACTCTTTGAGTGGTCGGTTGTGCTTCAGGACTTGTTTGTTACAAACATAAACATTTATATACATGCACATACATTGATTCTGGCGCTCATTAGGATACCCTGTGTAGTGGGAACCAGAAACAGCGACGTTACACACATAGAAACATTCAAGACCTGGGTTCTTTTTTCTTCCTCCCCACCCCGATCCGAACCCGGTAATGGCAAGTAATCTTTGTCATTGTTTCCCGTACGGATTACCAAAAAGTTGTTCTGTTCAAATCGTTTCCGTAGCGAAAGTTGTTCATCATGACGAGACCCGGAGCAGTTTAGTATAGGTCACGCCAATTTTCTTTGTATCTGAGTGAGCGGTGACTTCTCTTTCTCGGTGACAGCTCTCTCAAAGCCAAAGAAACTTGGCGCCAACTATACAGTTGCACAAACGTTCGAAATATGGGCACAAGTTTGTCAGTACTAAACGGAACACACCCTAAATGGAGGGATCGTTCCAGCCTCATTTCTTATTCCATCGATCTTCGAAAAATGTTCCCGACGTTGACTTTAATTAATTAATGAGTTTTTATTTAATTCTGCAACTAAATTCGATTATTGATCGATCTTAATCGAGCCGCCCCGGCCGCTTATTACACTGACCTGCAAAACTAAGTACTACACACACTTACAACATACACTTTTAACTTTTTTTTTTCTAAAATAAAGAAGTTAGAGATTTAAAAGAAAAAACGTTTTATAGCTAATTTTATCAACTTTCCTTGAAACGATAGTTCAAAATTAAACTCTTTTTCGAGTCCTTTTTATTTTGGAACTGTGCAATTTTAAAAGTGTGATTCTTAGTTTTGCCTGGCCAATAATTTAACAGTTGGATCATCACTTTATTTATAAGTGGGAATTGCAACCCGGAAAACCGAAACCTCACCACGCTACGTTATGAAATGTCAAAAATAAAGTTGTTTTGATCGAATCGGATTCATAGATAAATTAGTTCAAAATGGTGTCCAAAAACCCCTTAACCCTCTCAATAGCCACAAAAAATGGCTATAAAAAGCCCAATTGTCATGGCGGCCAGCCACATTACCGTTTTATTTTTTCATTTACTCAGTCAGTCGACCAATCAATTGTGAGATACCAGAGAGAAGGTACGTTTATCCTCTATTTCTGTCAGTATTGCCAGTAATAAAAAGGAATACTGGGTAGGAGTAATTATTTTATAAAAATAAATATAAATATTATTCCAAGTCCATACTAGGTGTTTATGCGAGTGGACGGTATGTAAATTGAAATTTAATGCAAGTCCATACATACAATTCTGTCCTCACACGAATAGCTAAGACCTGCAATAAAACTTTCTCCGACATTGACGTACACCATCATTCCAAAGTCTTTTTAAAAATTAAAAATCTTGATTCTCTCTGCGGATAACAAAATATAACAATACAGTTTCAATCATAGCTATACACCAACCTTCACATACACACACACTCACACTGCATTCACACCAACTCCCTCTCAATGATACACAAAACATAGTTCCGAATAAATAACTTATCTACTTTACTAACCCCATAATTTAAGGAGTCTTTAATTAAGTAATTGATGGAAACCTATTATTGGATCTAGTAAATAAGTAATTTAATTAAGAGAATTAAACGGTAATGCTATTGGTTTTCTAATTAAATTAAATAAAAAACCGACTAAGTCGAAAAAGGGATATCACAATGTTCAAGATTACTTAAATGACAGGACTGTATGGGGTTAATCTGGCTCAACACATGACCTTGCTGTTAATAATTTTGTAATTATTTATTCCTGCTTAGTAATCATAATAATTCATATTGTAATATTTGTATTAGTTTTAAACAAGTTAAAAGAGATCTAAAAATCAATTTGTAGTAGTTTCTACGCCCTTCTTCTCCCACAGTGGTCCAATGTAGAGAAGAGGCAAAACATGACGTTTGCTAAGTATATGTAAGTATCTACAGTAATAAAGAACTTTGACTTTGACTTTGTCGATGTAAGAGTTTGAAAGTTATTGAAGTGCCCTAACAGAGTGCATTGTTGAGACCACAATTGTAAAATCTTTGAAAACCACAATGAAGCAATAAATGATTTGAGATTTAGATTTATGCATTGACGTCTTGCCTTACCTTCAATGTAGTTCAAATGAATACCTTTCTATCACAGTACCACCATGTCTAACACAAATACACACACACAGAGAACGTACATACGAGTAGGCATATAAAACAGTCCAGTTTCACCAACAACTGGGTGACCGCGAGCCCAACGGCTAAATTGGTTGCAGTTGCAGCGCTGTGGCAAGTTTATTATGGGAAACTTAACTGGTCCGCTCATGGCGTCGCTAGCGTCAATGACACACGCATGATATTTCGTACTGGCGACTTTAGTTCTCGTTTCGACCGCCGCCGCCGGGTCAGTCAAGCTTGAGTCTTTGTCCGGCAAGTTAATTCAGATATTAATCATAAATGGGTAGTATTTAAACGTATGACCGTAAAACCAGATGTGATTAACAAATGTGCTGATTTTTCCCGACAAAATTACTGAATTGCGCGACGAACTGAGCGTTACTAGAAATACCGGTTTGGTCTGAAAAAATTACTGAACTGTGCGTCTGGTGCACAATAAATTGAATATCTACCTACTAACGTATAAAATATGATAAAAGTAACATAATACATTATAATACATACATCTATCAACGTATAAAATATAATGATAGCACCGATCATTATAAACAAATTTCCCAAAGAAACATATGGTCGCAAATGAAAATATTTTTCGTCCCTCAGTACATTGACCCCGATCAGCTGATTACAAGTTATTATGGGGGACCCGTAAATTTATTTCGTTTACGACCATACGTTTCTTGGGTAAAGTTGTTCATAACTATGGGTCATAATCATTACCAAAAATATGGTCAGCTAATTAAATGTAGCCTTGTATATATATTTACATAATACTTACAAACTTAAACTTAATGCGGAAGAGAAAGGAGATACAGTTTCAATCTTTCATAGAAAATAAAATTGTTGTACTATCCCAATAGCGCAGTAACAATATTTATTTTCACTCAATTCAGTAGTAATGTCATGCAATTCAGTTTTTTTTCGCTCGTTTCAGGTAATTCCGCTGTTCATGGTCATTCGCAATTAGATTTTTATTTGCCTGTTTATTTGCCTTTTAATTATTCCTATTCAACCACAACCTAGCATTACATACGACGACACGAATGGCCGAGTCGGCAGTGACCTTGCCTACGAAGCCAAGGGTCCAGGGTTAGAGTCCCGGTGGGGGCAAATATTTGTATAATGAGAACCGATGATTGTAGCCTAGTCATGGTTGTTTATCTATATTAGTATATTATTTATCTATATACCTATGTATATAGTTGCCTAGTACCCAAGATACAAGGAATCCTAGTTTGGGGCTAGATCAATGTGTGCCGATAGTGTCCAAGGTATTATTATACTTCCCCATACAGAGTACCCAAAAAGTTCCAGTGACATAGCACCAAATTACTCCTAAACAGGAAAGGCTAGCTTAATGACGCCGTCTGAAATACATTTAACACAATATTGAAGTACATTTAACAGCGCATTAGAATATTACTTAATATACTTTTTAAATTATGAAGCTAGGTTCTATGTCTTAGGAGATATTAAGGTGTTTGTCGGCGTTTTGTGGGTGGAACTTTTTCATTGCTCGTCAGTGTATAACAGATCTAAAATAGGAGTTTCCTCGCCGTCCTTCTCCCACAGTGGTCCAATGTAGAGTAGGCAAAAAAAAAACAGCACCTTTTTGTGAAATATCAACAAATTTACGGTTTTTAGATGTTTACTTTACTTGTGATTTAGGACCTAGCTTCGGACAAATTTCTTGAAATTTCAACGGGAAGTACCCTATAGATTGTATTCCCTTTCTAGTATCAAGCAAATTTAACAACATTGTTACATAAACAGTGGTATATACGCGGCGTATAAGTTAAACAAACAAACAAACATTTACATACAGGCACATACATTGCTTCTGGCCCCACACTAGGATACCCTGTGTCGTGGTAACCGGAAACAGCGACGTCACTCACATATAAACATCCAAGACCTGGGGAAGTTTTTTTTTTTTTACCCCCAGTCGGGGATCGAACCCGGGACCTCTCGCATGGTAGGCAGAGCCACAACCGCTGCGCCACAGAGGCCGTCAGTTGGACTAAAATGGTTGGTAAAAATTATTGTTTTAGATACATTTTACCCTGCGCAGGCGCCGCCATTTTGGTTCAACTTATACGCCGGGTAATGTATCTTTTGATTGCGTTGTTATAAGTAAACGCAATCACAAGATACCACTGTTACTTTGTCCACAACTACAAGAAACCACCGATTTGAGCAATCGATATAATTTTCAACTTGAAATCTTTAAGCGTTCCTGAGAAAAAGGTGATTGACGACGGCCAGACGGACAACGAAATGATCCTATAAGGGACATGCAACTTATATTATAAATGTAAAAGTAGCGATGTTTGGATGTTTGGATGTTTCTGTGTTTGTGCCTCAATCACGCTAAAACGGCTGAACGGATTTGAATGAAATTTAGCACAGAGATAGTTTATGAGCTTGATTAACATATAGAATACTTTTTTTCCGACTGCACCAGAAGCAGGGTAACGTTAACGAACACGCAGATGAAGTTGCGTGCATCCTAATATGTTAATATTTACAGAACATTTTGAGGCAATTTTTACATAATATAACATAGCGTCACATAATTTCCCATACGGGGTGGCAGAGGCGCAATTGTGCCCACTTTGAACCAGTTACTCAATACTCCATTTTGCGTGACAGGGGGCTAGCCCATCGCCGCAGCTATGGAGTAATGAAGGTTTCCTCACTATGTTTTTCCATCACCGTAAGAACGTCCGTATAATGTACTTAAGATAAATTAAGTAGTTGCTAACAGGGGGGACTGTGAACAAATTTATAGGTAAGTTTATTAGATTCAATCAAAATCAAGTAGTAAGTAGCCGCACTAATAACTTTGTAAACTAAATTTTGCGATTTAAAATACAGTCTATTAACTTTTCACGAAAATAGTTATAGTCTATTTCACTCATTCTCATGGTCTCTACTGTATAGATACTCTTTACTAATCCATCTCCTACTTCGAGGAGTCCAAACTTGATATGTTTTGAAAAGATTTCTTGGATTTTTAGAAAACAGGCGGCCGAAAGGTAATGGTGTAGTATATTTGTAAAACCCGCTCATGAAGCCCTTTAATTTGATAACCCACACGATAGGTTTAGGCTTAGATAACCACAAGGGGAAAATCGAGAAAAGCTCTCGACCAAAAAATCTTTTGATTCAAGGAACAGGTGTGCCAAGTTTTGTGAGGATCGCTTGAAAACTGTGGCTCCTAGACCGGAACTGACAGACCCACATAGAGACATAGAGACAGGCGAAAGCAAAATCGGCTTCCTATCTTATCGAAATGGAGCCCTTCGCTCGCTTCGCTCGGTCAGTCAATTATCTCATTGGTACATGGTCAGGAATCGAACCTGCATCTCCTGTATGAGAAGCAAGCGCGAAACCAATTAGACCACGGAGCTTATCTTTGAAACCCATTAGACCACGGAGCTCAGCTGAGGAAATTTTGAATTTCGAATTCAATACTCCATCCTGCGTGACTTGCTGCATACCCATCGCCACAGTTATAGACCAGCGAATGCAGTGTGTAAAAGGATTTTCACTCGTTTTTTGTGCACTGCCAGTGACAATGGCGAGTCCGCTCTTATTTCAACCAGCTGTTACTAGATATTTCCGCTTTTCAACGCTTGAACAAAAAATAAAATTTTCGTAGGTCTGTCTCTATTATCCGCTATCATTGAGTCCTGTACTGGGGGGGTTACCACAACGTCTTTTGCCGATTCAGATAAGGAACCTAATTTGATCCGCAAAATTACCGTGACCGTCTTTAAACAAGTCTTGGTATTAGGTAAATAAAGCCCATTATGGCGAATTGGAATGGAAATGGTTGCCATGGTGATGTTCTTGTTATGAAACCTAATTTGAATCGGAAAAAGATTGTGGTAATCCCCCAGGGCTTTTGATTAGCTGACCAGTAGCTCTATTCTGTACCTGTGACATCAATCACGATAGCTTTCAAATATATGTTTGAAAGGTGTTCGCCGAATTCAAATTTACGTTCACCGATCAGGACGCGATTTAAGGAAACTCGAAAAATACTTGAGGAGCGAAATTGCTCTCAATTCTGTGTTTCTGGTATTTTGCTTTTCTGGCTTTATGCGTTATTGGCATTTTGCGTTCAAACGGATTATTTCACACGAGCTGCCACATAAAGCGACTGTAACTTTCAACCGACTTCAAAAAGGGGGAGGTGCTCAATTCGACTGTTTTTAGGGTTCCGTACCCTAAGGGTAAAAACGGGACCCTATTACTAAGACTCCGCTGTCTGTCTGTCTGTCCGCCTGTCACCAGGCTGCGGTTCTTGAGCCGTAATAGTAAGACAGTTGACATTTTCACAGATATATATATATATCTGTGAAAATTTAACAACATATAACAACAAAAATATTTAAAAAAACTGTCAAGTGCAAGTCTAACACGCGCTCGAAGGGTTCCATACCACCGTACAATGGTAGAGATGGTGTGGAGTGAATAGTTTGGGTTTTACATATCAAAATGGCAAAATGTTGTTTACAAAGTTATTGGTGCAGCTACTTTCACACTCTGTGTACGTAACCAGGTGCATTCCAATAAAATAAATGCTTCAGGGGCTTCCATACAACAATTCTTTCAATACCACATACAAAATTATGAATGCACCTGGTTACGTACATAGAGTGTGAAAGTAGCCGCACCAGTAACTTGTGTAGAATGAAGTCCCCGTGTGCCTCTCAAATGTGATTGAAATCCGTCGATGAATGACGCTACAGCAAACATCCCCCCTTTTCCTCCCTATTATACTACCAAACAGAAATCGCGATCGACTAAAAAAATAAATAAATCAAGGAACTTGTGTGCCAATTTTCGTCAATATCAGTTGCAAAATGCGACTTGTAGGCGAGAACAGACACACGGACAAAGGCATTTATGGCCAATCTCGAAACTGGAAGCTTCGCTCGCTCGGTGGAATATAGCCAAATCGAACGGAATCATATTCCCAAAAATAAAAAATAAACATTCATAGCAAAATCACAGTCCAGCGAGTCCCATGAAAATGGAACCGACCTGGAAATAAAGGCTGTCCATCCTGTAATTTTCCGGCTACAAAGACCGTTCCATGTTCTAGTTTATTTGCTATTCTGTCCTACCCTCCGGGTTCTTTGTAGATTTTAATCTTTCACACATCGGCGCGGCTGGATCGGGCTCTGTCGTGGAACAACCAGCTGGAGCCGCCCTTCGAATGATATCAAACCAAAAACTGTTATATATGACTAGTGGCCCTGTGGGCAGTAGACCTCGCTAACAGGGGGCCCTGTGGGCAGCAGACCTCGCTAACAGGGGGGATTGTGAACCAATTTAAAAGGTAAGTATTTTAGATTCAATTAAAATCAAGAAGTAAAGTAGCCGCGCTGCACCAATAATTTTGTAAACTACATTTTGCGATAAACTCAAACTCAAAAGTACTTTATTACTGTAGATATTTACATATACTTAGCAAACGTCATTTTTGCCTCTTCTCTACATTGGACCACTGTGGGAGAAGAAGGGCGTAGAAACTCCCACAGATTGATTTTTAGATCTCTTTTAAAAATAGGTTGTGCTTAACTAATACAATTATGATTTATTTTTATTTAATAAGCTGGAATAAATAATTACAAAATTATTAACAGCAAGGTCTGTGTTGAGCCAGATTAACCCCATACAGTCCTGTCATTTAAGTAATCTTGAACATTGTAATATCCATTTTTCGACAAAGTCGCTTTAACATGCTTTTTAAATTGCTCAAATGGCAATTTCAAAATCTCCAGAGGTATCTTATTGTAGTAGAGAATGCACTGACCCTTGAAAGAATTGCTAACCTTCGCGAGTCTAAAACGGGGCGCACATAGTCTGTGGTTATTTCTTAGGTAAACATTACAGCTATCGCTAAGTTTGGAAAATGTTGTAAGGTTCTTGCGTACATACATTATATTTTCGAAAATAAATTGACTAGCTACTGTTAGTATGTCAATTTCTTTTAAAAGCTCTCTTAAGGAGTCTGTTCGTTTTAAATTATAAATTGCTCGAATAGCTCTTTTCTGTAAACTAAAAATAGTTTGAATATCCGCTGCTTTCCCCCACAACAAGATACCATAGGACATCACACTATGAAAGTAACTAAAATATACTAGCCTAGATATAGCCACATCCGTGCTTTGTCTGAAAGAGGTCTGTATAGATCCTCTTTACTAATCCGTCTCCTACTTCGAGGAATCCAAACTTGGTATGTTGTGAAAATATTTCTTGGATTTTTAGAAAAGAGGCGGCCGAAAGGTATTGGTGTAGTATATTTTTAGAACCGGCTCATGAAGCCCTTTAATTTGATAACCCCCACGATAGGTTTCAGAAAAAAAAAAAGTGTGTGTGTGTCAGCTCCGACTGGAGCTTACGATAATTATGATATATGTATATATATATATCGAATAGAAATAGAGTATAAATGAAAGCATCTTCTAAAATAATAACAGAAACAAATGAGAAGAGAAAAGAATGAGATACGCTGTGTAATACAAATACAAAATACAAAAGTCTTTATTTGCCAGTTACAGATAATATACAAAGTGCACATCAATACAGTGTATATACCACAAGTTGATTAAGGTGTGGTCTCCACACTAGGTCTAACCTGTATCGTGGAGAAAGTACATAAGTTGCTAGAGCTATCAGATTAGCTATCGGGTAATTGTGATCAGGTGCGGTGACAAATTAAATGACTAAAATAAAACTAAAACTGAAATAAAAATAAAAATGTGGTAAACTTAAAATAGAGATTAATCAAAAATGTTATAGGTGAAGTATACGGTATGTGTAAATAAATAGTGGTTGTGTGAATATATAATTATATGTATATGCATGTACTACATAATTAAATAAATACAATAAGTTTAACGTTTCGTTTCCTGAACTAGGTGTGTAAATATATTTTACAAATTATGCTAATAGAAGGCGAATTTATGCTGACCGATTGCTATGAGCAGATTACTAACAAATCTTCCGTGGCATCGTAATTGAGCGTTAATAGCCATTTGGTTATAATGGACTTGGCTTCGTGGACAGAATAATGTTTAATCTCTGTGTACTTGCAGGCAATATTAAATAAGAATGGGAAGGAGAAGGAGCTGAACTCTGAGCTGAGCTAAGATCATACCTAAGCAATAGAATTCAAAAGGCAGAAGTTAACGGCGTAAAATCTGATGGATCGGGTGTTAAAATTGGCATTCCACAAGGTTCCATATTAGGCCCTTTCTTATTCCTGGTATATATTAATGATTTGCCTTTCATGGTGGAGAAATTAACTGACATAGTGTTGTTTGCTGATGATACTTCAATGGTCTTCAAAATTGAAAGACAAAAAGGAGATTTTGATGATGTTAATGGTGTATTGTCTTTAACCTTGAATTGGTTCACAGTTAATAATTTATTGTTAAACGCTGGTAAAACCAAGTGTATCAAATTCTCACTTCCAAATGTCAGGCAAGTTGAGACCAGTTTGGTGTTAGACAACAGCACGTTAGAATTGGTAAATGATACGAAGTTTCTTGGAATAACCATTGATAGCAAATTGCAGTGGGGACCCCACATAGATAAATTAGCTGGTAAATTAAGTTCTGCGGCTTACGCTGTTAGGAACATCAGACAAAGCACGGAGGTGGCTACATCTAGGCTAGTATATTTTAGTTACTTTCATAGTGTGATGTCCTATGGTATCTTGTTGTGGGGGAAAGCAGCGGATATTCAAACTATTTTTATTTTACAGAAAAGAGCTATTCGAGCAATTTATAATTTAAAACGAACAGACTCCTTAAGAGAGCTTTTTAAAGAAATTGACATACTAACAGTAGCTAGTCAATTTATTTTTGAAAATATAATGTATGTACGCAAGAACCTTAAAACATTTTCCAAACTTAGCGACAGCTGTAATGTTAACCTAAGAAATAATCACAGACTATGTGCGCCCCGTTTTAGACTCGCGAAGGTTAGCAATTCTTTCAAGGGTCAGTGCATTCTCTACTACAATAAGATACCTCTGGAGATTTTGAAATTGCCATTTGAGCAATTTAAAAACCATGTTAAAGCGACTTTGTCGAAAAAGGGATATTACAATGTTCAAGATTACTTAAATGACAGGACTGTATGGGGTTAATCTGGCTCAACACAGACCTTGCTGTTAATAATTTTGTAATTATTTATTCCTGCTTATTAATCATAACAATTAAATTTTTCATATTTGTATTAGTTAAGCACAACCTATTTTTAAAAGAGATCTAAAACTAAATCTGTGGGAGTTTCTACGCCCTTCTTCTCCCACAGTGGACCAATGTAGAGAAGAGGCAAAAAATGACGTTTGCTAAGTATATGTAAATATCTACAGTAATAAAGTACTTTGACTATTGACTATTGACTATAACCGCTGGGCGAATGTCGTGCGCAATGTAGGGGTTGGTAGCCTGTACACTCTTTTGGTCAACAGATAATCCTACTCGGAGGAATTGAGGATTGTTTTGTGCTGTCTCAATGAGACTCTCTGTATGTACAGTTGGCGAACTGATAACACTCTGCATTCCTGCAGGAGAGCACGTGTTGGGTATTGGAAGGGCTTCCTCAACATCACGTGTTGAGGAAGCCCTTCCAATACAATCAACGTCGCGGGATGTGTAAACCAGCATAAGAGTATCTTTATCTGCACCTTGGCGTAAAAGTTTCAATACTGGAATTACCTTTCTGACTCGGACTGCCATGGAATTAATGTGGTACCTAAATGTAAGTTTTTCATCCAGTGTTAGCCCAAGGTATTTTATTTTGTCAGATCTGGCAATGGCAGGACATTCACACTGGGGATCACTATGGTCACAAGAGTGGATGTGCAGTTGTTTTAAGTCTGTTGGAGGTTGAGACGCAGCGGTTTTGTGAAAACAAACTAATTTTGTCTTGTCGACGTTCAGGGTAAGAAGGTTGTCGTTGAGCCAATTATTTACGTGTGTCATACAGGACTTAGCCCTAGTCATTGCCAGATCCCACGTGTCGTCATTTATCACCAGTGCTGTGTCATCCGCATAACAGAACACCTCAACGCCACTGTGATTCGAGATAGCCTTCCACAGATCGTTTAAATATATAATGAAAAGCGTGGGACCGAGTATGCTGCCCTGCGGTACTCCAAAATTTATTGCCTCTAGTGAGCTACATTTATTTCCTATTTTTATGCACTGAGATCTGTGTTGGAGGTAGCTAGAAAACCAGTCTAGGGCAGTACCCCGAATACCCACGGCTTCCAATTTTTTTAGAAGAATTAAAGGTGAGACCGTGTCAAATGCCTTTGCAAGGTCCAAGAAAACGCCGGCACATGCTTTATCTCTGTCCAACCCGGTACTTACTACTTTAAGCAGTTCAATGACAGCGTCTTCCGTGTACCTCCCGTGGCGAAAACCGAATTGGTGATCTTCCAGAATGCTGTGACTCTCGAGGTACTCTACAATACGTCTATTCATAATTTTTTCCAGGATTTTGGACACAGTACTCAACAAGAAGATTGGGCGATAATTGCAGGGTTCCTTTTTTTCCCCACCTTTGTGTATTGTAATTATAGCGGCAGTCTTCCAGCATTGTGGGAAGTGTCCTGTAGAAATGCTAAGATTAAAAATGTGAGTAAGTGGCTCTATAATTGAATTCGAGATGACCTTTAGCAGTCTATTGTTGATGCCGTCCAGACCTGGCGCACCATCACTGATGAGAGATTTGATGATGTTCTCAACTTCATTGCCATCAGTGGGATTGAGGAATATCGAGTTGGCAATAGACGTACCCGTGGTGGATGCTCTCGTTTGTGTTCTGTTTATCCATTTTTTTGGAAGCTAATTTTTGTCCTATATTAGTGAAATATTCATTGCAGTGTTTTAGGGACGCATTGACGGTATTTTTTTGATTTTAATAGCTCCTCTGATGAGTCTTTCTTTTTGTTTAATTCACATATATCTCTTATAACTTTCCACATTTTCTTTGGATTGTCTTTAATTTCTGCTAGAGTAGCAGCATTGTGGCTACACTTAAGCCTCTTCAGCATATCATTGCAATAGTTCCTGTACCTGTTATATGAAACTTGGATAATTGCGTTATTAGGCTCTTCGCGAGATTTGAGGTGCAGCATGTCTCTATGTTTGATGCAGCGGAGCAGAACAGGAGTAATCCATGGCTTAAGTAAGAACCTACTGCGGCTGACGGTACTCGTCCTAGAGTTTTTGCTTATTATACCTATCAGTGTGTCTGAGAATATTTGCGCGGCTGTCGAAGCATTATCGGAATTCAGAACTTGCGACCAGTCTGTTTTTCAGTCTGGGCTGTAACTCCCTGGTTGTCTATTTTAGTAACAGATCTGGACTTGGGTTTTTTAATTCTGGAAAGACAGAAGCCGCCAATAGTCGCACTGTGGTCGGTTAGTGCCGTTAGTTATCGGGTGGGTTTCGTGATAACTGGCCTCAGACCAGATTCAGCCATCAGCAATGAATATTCCGGGCAAATGGTTGGTTCTAAAATGTTAATATTTATGTCACCGGCTATGATAAGATTTTTTCTGCGGTTAGATGTTACCATCCGCTCCAGTGATTTCATAAATTTAGTTTTATCGTTGAATGATGGCGACCTGTAAATAGCCAGGACTGAGTGGGAGCCTGCAAACTCCAAAAGAAGTCCGTCAGCCTCCGTGAGTGCCGGTTCATGTACGTCCACCCTCCAAGCCTCAGCTCAAGTGTAACACTCGATTTTACTCCTCATAAAATTTTCCTATAACTCAAATCGTTTCTTAAAGAGTAAACTCCAAAAAAAACCCATTAAAAAAATGTATGTCGTCATAACCCCCCAAGAGGAAAAACGAGAAAAGCTCTCAACAAAAAAAAACAAGGACCACGTGTGCTAAGTTTTGTGAGGATCGCTTGAAAACTGTGGCCCCTAGACCGCAACTGACAGACACGAGACATAGAGACAGACGAAAGCAAAATCGGCCTCCTATCTTGTAGAAATGGAGCCCTGCGCTCGCTGCGCTCGCTTGGTCAATTACATAGATACATTACAAGACAAAAAATCCTGTGAACGGAAAAAACATCTACAGATGCAAACTAACTCTCGAGGCAGCAAACGCAATGTAAAAGTCAAAATTTCTGTATTACAGTAGATATTTACAAATATGCATAGTAAAAGCATAAATTACAGGGCTTCCAACCTACATACTTTTACGCACACACGCACAAAAATCTAAGATTAGAAGTTGTGAAACCTTTCACCTATATCTGCGAACTCAGGGATTTGTGACATCATAATGGCGCTGGGATGTTGAAGCACTTCAGCGCGATCCACAATGCACATGATGTTCAAACCGGGACATAGCAAGGCTATTGAAAGCGATTGGATGGCGGCTTCATTGCTTAGTTGTTCTGAGGGCTCTGCTAATTGGATTATCTTCAGACGACTGAGATCTTACAAGGGTAGGCACCTATCTAGCTGCTATAGCAATCCACAGGAAATACAAGAATCTATTTTTTTATGGAATTATTTTTTGTCTTTTCGCATACAGGGTAGCCGATACACAGTTGTGGAGATCCACGCCATAACGTTACATTTCGATCATAAGTGATTTATTTACTGAATTTGACAAAGAATGATAACGTCATGGTAAGGTAATATAAAGTTAATATCAAAATTGTTACGTTTTGGTGAAATCGAGTGATTTCAGGCTTTGACGCGTTTTCTCGCAATTTTAGGTAGATTTTGATTGCACTAAATTCACTGCAGCCCAAGAGTACGGTTTCAGAATCCGGGCCATATGATTGTGAAATAAACTTCCCAGCGCCCTCAGTGATAGTCCAGCACTAATTATTTTAACGCTTAAAGAAGCACTATCTTTCTCTTTCAAATTGGATTGGTACGTATTTATATTACTATGTTATAAATTATATGGTGGATTTAAGTAATTGATTATGTAGTCTATTATAATATTGTATATGTTCTTAGTAAGGTCTTGTAAGAATTGTCTGTAAATAAATTTAAAAATCTTGTTAAAAATCACTTATGTAAAAAGGCTTACAACAAAATATCAGATTATGTAAAAAACAAGTAAGCTTGGAAAGTTGTTTGCTCCAATTCTGTAAAAAATAACGTATAAAGCTGGAGGTTTCTAGACGCCTCTTTGCCTCCAGCATCTAAAACATTGAGGTGACGAAATTCAAATAGAGTTCTATATCTTATGTATGTGTTAGTTTAAGATTTGACATAATCCAAATGTCACCTATGTGTTTCTTATGGAAATAAACTCTTTTTTAATTTTTTATTTTGAATTTTTGTTCAGAGTAAATTTCTTTATATTTGTTAATCCAAAATAACATGACGCTTCAGTTTGTAAGGCCGATAATATGGAACGACCGATCGATTCATTCATTATGTTATCTGTCTATAAAAAGTTGGTTCATGTCTCAACCAGGTCTATTTCAATAGCCATCGCCGCGGGCGGTCGCGTAAAAACGTAATTCTCAGTTTATCATCAGCGTGTAGCGCATAGTTTTCTGTGTTTCATTATTTGTAACTTGCCCTATTGTCAATGAATAGGTGTAATCATCAAGCTATCTTCATCGTTTGACTTTAGCATCATCAACCACCATTGCGGCCCTTTGGAGGACAGACCGCCGTACGACAATTTTTCCACGTAAACGTGGATGTGGCCCTATCCTCGCCCGGGCGCCGCTGGAGCTTGAGCTGGCAGCTCAGGTCATCAGATCATGCGTGGCTTTGGAACGAACAGAGCAACGTGCAACATATAGTTTTGGGGTTCGGCATTCGGTTGCCACGAGGTAATACCTCAGGTTTCCCAGGTGGGACCTACCTTTTCATCGAACATTTATGGTGTGCCCACATGAGGGGATAACTCAAGACACAGATCGCATCATCATCGGGTCGAGGCGCGAACTGTTCAGGTGTTTGCATCAAACAATTCAATTCAGTGAAATATCATTTTGTGAGTGCATTTGTGGTTCAGTGTAAAAACTCCAGCGTTATGTTGGTCGGCCATATTTGGACACTCGTGGTCGAACCAGACAATATGTATAGGTATACATATATGTATGTATGTAAGGTAACTAACGACGACGATAACTTCACATCGGTAACTTATTGATGTCACCGTAAGAGAGTCAAAACCGTTAGTTGATAAACTGATGCGTCAGTTGATCAACTATCGACAGATAGTAAACCAGTCCAACAGGGTTTATAATTTATATTTCTTTTGTTTTTACATGTCAACCTAACAGGTTGACATGTTCGCCTGACTGCCTATTCGGTTGACATGTTCGCCTGACAGCCTATTCGGGGGCTTCGCTGCGCTCGCCCCCTCTAGTCTTCACCTAAGCTACCGCAGTGTTTGCCCTGGTATTTCGTTTGCAATTCAAATTTAAACCAGTTTACTATTTAACGGTTACAACCTTTAGTTTATCAACTAACGAATCATATAGTAAGCAGTACGCTACACTTCTGTCGATATAGTTGACCAACTAACGAGAGAAAAAAAGTTTGTATATTGACTAACGGTTTTGACAACCTTACGGTGGCATGGACATTCGTACAATCACCCATTTAGCTCATTTATTCTAACGATTCAGACAAACTTTAAACGTCAAGTAAATGTCATTCTCAAGAGTCTTGTTTAGGGAGGCAGTTGCTCACGTCCGAAGGAGATACTTGGAACCCACAGCCCTTCACGTCCTCCCGGGTAGTGCTAAGGAGCAACGAATCAACACTAAAGTTTCCAGGTTCTAGAAAGAGAACCTGTCCAAATACAGTGAATTCTAGAAAAACACGTGACATTGGCGAAATTGACCTAGCTGTTAGACCGCCATTAATTAAGAAATTGAATTGAGTCTCGTTTACAAATAAGATCGTAATATTGGAGTTCAATAGTTAGTCAATGTAGCTTGTTTTCAATTAATGATAAAGGTTGTATTTGTATGCAATTGAAGCCACTAATAGTGCGGTTACGAGATAGTCATTCTGCCGGTAGTTACTAACATTTTGTAGTTTCATTTGGCAACAAATAGTGTTCAGTAATCTTATAATCGTGTCTGTTAGAACCACTGATTGAATTACCGTGATCAAATCCCTATGTGTAAAATTGGTATTCAAACCTACCCATAGGCAGGTCTTATCACAAGTACCGTAGCGGTAGCTAAATATAAAAACCACATACAAACTTATAAATGCACCTCCTTACGTACATAGAGTGAGAAAGTAGCCGCACCAACAACTTTGTAAACAACATTTTGCTATGTAAAATCTAAACTATTAACTCCACACATCCCTACCATTGTACGGTGGTACGGAACCCTTCGTGCGCGAGTCTGACTCACACTTGACCTTTTTTTTATCTATACTGAAGTGTTTTGGTGTGCGCCTCCACAGTAGTGCTTGAGGCTGCGCCAAATACAACAGCACTGGGGCCCTATTCCGGTAGACAACGTAGGAGCATGGGTACTAGACAACGATACACATACTTATATAGATAAATATTATACTTAGATAGACAAACAACCATGACTAGGGTACAAGCATCCGTTCTCATCAAACAAATATTTGCCCCCACCGGGACTCGAACCCGGGACCCTTGGCTTCGTAGGCAGGGTCACTGCCGACTCGGCATTCGGGTTCAACAACACAACAATCTAGCGTCACGACTTTTCCCATGGAGGGTGGCAGAGCTTTCTTTCAGCCTAATATTCAATACTGTAGTGCATCGACCATTTACGAGTTTGTCGAGGCACGTACTGATGGATTCCACGCCATCATACGCCACACACGTATAAACATCCAAGGTTTTGTTTTTCTCATCCCCAGCCGGGGATCGAACCCGGGACCTCTGGCATGGTAGGCAGAGCCACAACCGCTGCGCCACAGAGGTCATTAAAAGGCTCGACGATATCAGTGCATTTCCGGCGGTTATTTTATTTTTATTTTTTTTATATTTTTTTATTAATATTTTTTTAGGAAAACAGACTAACATTTGACTTGAAAATTAATGAAGGCCAAATTACAAAATTGACTTACAACACGCGAAGTACATCGGTGTTTGAGAGTTCATAAAAGTATCTATGTAGACTTATCATAAAGAGGCGTATGGTGTTACCAAAACTACTGCTTGTAAACAATGTGTTATACCACTGACGATTAATCAATAGGAATTAGCCGAATTAACAATAACCTCTTACTCTGACAAACGACGAGCAAGTGGGAGTAACCAATCCCATCGATTAAACCCTCAGTTACCACCGGCGATAGCTAACGCCACTTTTCCGTTATAGATTTTAAATTTTATCACCATGTCATAGGATTCAAAATCTCGATCCGTCCCGAGTACCCTCGGTTTTTGAGTAGTTAACCAACTAGGTTATCCATCATATTACAGGATGCAATTAAAAGTATATCTTATTCTGGAAGTAATCCCAGCAAGCTTCCTTCTGTGAGGCATCTCATTAACTGTCTCAAAGGGGATAAAGATTGCTGAGAGGAGCAAAGTAAGAAGCTTTAGTTAGTCTTTATTTTTTCAACCGTCAATATCGTGTTTATCATTAGCACATAGTGTAAGTAAGGATTTTCAGAGAGGGTTCTAAAACAAACCCAGGTACAGGCGCCGGGGCGTTCTCGAAAGATCTAAACATGAGGATCTCTATATCGATTTGTTAATTAGGTGTCCTCAACACCGTGTTTCAAGTATGGGCATCATAATGGCTACTACAGATATTGTCAGAGGTATAGGATACAGTATTATAACTCTGCAGTGGATAAAGGGATACATGGGCACGCGCGGCATACCGCCATTCTCGCTCAGAGACGTTTAAATTCGTTAAGGTTTATACCTCGCACCACGAATTATGAGCGGTGGCCTTAAATGCGCAGTAGTCACTTTTCAATACCTGTACACATGCGCAGTGATTCCCACCAACGTCGCCCAGCGCTCTTAATTCGTGGCGCGAGGTATACTTAGCCAACCATTTTGTAGGTCAATTCAAATTTGGAATAGAATCAATGGTTCCTTGAATGACTCTGATTACGGCGGTAAGTAATCAAATAACTTTAAAACCCTCTCAATATCCATAAAAAATGGCTATCAAAAGCCAAATTGTCAAGGCGGCCAGCCACAATACCGATTATTTTATTTTTTGCATTTACTCAGTCGACCAATCAAGTGTGAGCTACCAGAGAGAAGGTACGTTTATCCTCTATTTTCGGTCAGTATTGCCAGTAATAAAAAGAATAACATATTCGCTTGTGACCTGCGACTCTACCTTACTCAAGCTCGAGTGACGATCCGTACCCCTCGGTGAGAACATTAATGCATTTTACAAATACCAAATTGAGTATACGTTGAAATGTGATCCGCCCCCACAGAGAGACAGTGGGACTTTCCCACGGGGGCAAGTAATTACAATGCCCCGGTGCACAACTTGCTAGCATTACCCCATGTACATTGTACATATATGTATATGTACAATGTACATGCACAGTCTGTTGAGGGTGGAGTGAGCCTGATTTAGAATCTTTCAACTGTCGCGTTTACTATCGATGTGTGTCAGACAGAATTTAAGTAGCAATGTTTTAATAAAATTAGAGTCTTCAATTTAAAAGAGATGGATTTAATCGTCAGTTCATCAGCATGCTATATATTGGTAAATTGATAATCTTTCCAATTGGATGGATTGAAAAGATTATCAATTTACAGATTGGATGGACAAAGTAATAAATGTAGATTAAAGCTGTTTTATCTCTTATGTCAGTTTCATATGAATCGTACAAGTTATATGACAGAATGGATTTTTTTCAGTGTTTTGGAGGCCACATCTTTAAACGTGGCTACATATTCAGATTCCAGGACTTATTCTTGACTAGCTGATGCCCGCAACTGGATCTGAGTGTTAACGTTACCCTCTTTCTGATAAAAAGTATCGGTAGCAAGTATCTGATAAATTCTGATAAAAAGTAGCCCAATAAAAAAAAAAACCTTATTTCGATTAAGGCGAACTCCATATCGAAGTGATTCTACATCAACATCATGCGAATCAGTCCGTACACGGTCATCGATCAATAGTTTTCCCCACGGGAGACCCTTGTAGGGACGTCGTATCTGTCGAGTGAAGGGCGCGAGTCGATGGCAAACGAAACAGTAGTGTCGGGAACGATTGTGGCTGGCTCGAGTGAAACAGAAAGCACTCGCTAACTCAGATGCACAGAAAAATCGACGTAGTTTGTGTCGACTTTCTGTTTGTATAGCAAATGGGGCGGTCGGGAATAGCATAGAAACCATTTTTCCTCATATAAATAATGGCATTTTAGACTTTCGCGCTGAAAAATAGAATATCTTTTGGCCACAAATATATTTGGTGGAATGGATTTTATCTGACCATTTTATCTTTACAGTTTACGTATAATGTATAAGAAGACGGCTAGATTTATTGAATACAAGCTGATGCCTGCAACTTCATCGGCGTATCATTTACCGAGATAACGGTACCCTCCTTTGGTGCAGTCGAATAAAAAGTATCCTATATGTTAATCTAGGTCATAAACTAACTCTGTGCTAAATTTAATTCAAATCCATCCAGCCGTTCAAGCGAGATTGAGGCACAAACACACAATCGTCCAAACATCCGTACACTGCTACTGTCACATTTATCATATTTGTTGGGTTGTCTAGGTATAAGGCAAATTCCGGTTAGATAAAGTAACTGTTAGGGACAGAATGACTGCCAAAGGAGGCTGACCATTGCCATGACGATCCTGGCAGGCTCCGGACGATTCTGATAAAAACTACAGAGTTTGATATAGAAATTTTGCTAATTTGAACTTGACTCAATCTGAGTTTGCCATTTGAGCGGCTTTGTCAAAAAGGGATATTACAATGTTCAAATTACCTACTTAAATGACGGGCCTACATGTGATTAATCTAACTAACTACAAAACTTGCTGTTAATAATTTTGTAATTATATATTCCTGCCTATTAATTATCATAATTAATAGTGTAATATTTGTATTAGTTAAACACAACCAATTTTCAAAGGAGATCTAAAAAAGGGAGTTTCTTCTCTTCTTCTTACTTATTCTTCCAATGTAGAGAAGAGGCGAAAAATGACGTTTGCTAAGTAATACTACAGAATAAGCTACAGAAATAAACACATTTGAACTTTGAACTTGATAGACTTTGACTCAGACAACAACTAGACGGCTAGACGACAACAGATATTGTTAAAATAAACCTTTTTTCCAAACTAAATTTTAACTTCTTCATAATAATCGGTCGGCGTCTCGGCCCACAATGTATAGAGATGTTGAAAATGGAGTTGTTATGAAAGAATCTGAAAGTAAAAGTTCTACGCTCTACTCTACTGCATGACACGCTTTATAACTAGTAAGTAACGACGTAACGCTGCCGCAGAAAAGAGATGCCCAGTTCTCACTGTCTCATACAACATGGCGATTTCCCTCTAAAACTATCTTTATAGACGTGCAATATAAATCTTAAAATATTTGAAAATAAATAGTGTGTGCTCATAAATACAAACTTGTTATTATTTATAGAATATAATCAATCAATATAATCATAATATGCTGTATCAGCATAAACACATACATATAAAAGAAATACACAAGGAAGAACAGAGATTAAAACAACTACAGACAAAAAATTATAATATCACGTCAAATTATAATACCATTCCTATTCTCCATAAAGATACCCACATTAAGTTGTGAGTGGTTTCACTGCCATGTTCTCATGCTGCGACAGCAAAAGCGTCCAGACTCAGCATAATGTCACAGGAAGGCCTGTGACGCTGGTTTTCAGTCTAGAACCCAGAAAGTATATGAAAAGTATGTTGAAATTGCCATTTGAGCAATTTAAAAAGCAAGTTAAAGCGACTTTGTCGCAAAAGGGATCTACAATGTTCAAGATTACTTAAATGACGGGACTGTATGGGGTTAATCTAGCTCAACACAGACCTTGCTGTTAATAGTTTTGTTATTATTTATTCCTGCTTATTAATCGTAATAATTAAATTTTTCATATTTGTATAAGTTAAGCACAACCAATTTTTAAAAGAGATCTAAAAATCAATCTGTGTTTGTTTCTACGCTCTTCTACTCCCACAGTGGTGCAATGTAGAGAAGAGACAAAAAATTACGATATGTAAATATTCGTACTTCGTACTCGTTAGTGCAATTCGGAACGCACCTTTTTTAACTAGTTGTGTAAAAAACGACGTTTTGAAATTATCTTGGACTGTCATCGCTTTTTTGTCGCAATCGGGTGGCCCGCGATAATGTCGAGTGAATTTGGAGATTCGTAATGGAAATCAAGTAAGACTTTGACTTCAATAAAAAAGTTGTTCTGAATGATTTCCATAACAACACCTTAAAATATAACTTCTCATTTCTCTCGTACACACAAACAAGCAATCCGTAATCCAGACTTGATATCAATCTCTAGCGAGCCCAGATCCGAAATCTAATACACACTACACAATCTCACCTTGGTCGTCTGCCGCGCACGCCGGGCTATAACTCATAGCAGGATTCGATTCCAGCGTACAGGGTGAATCGGAATCGATCTGGCGGTAACAAAAAAATCGTCGTGAGGAAACCTTTACTGATGGGCTAGCCCCACGTCACGCCAAATGGATTAGTGGATAACTGCTCGATTTAGATGAGCATTAACTGTTTTGCGACGCTTCGGGAAAAAAATGAAAGCTTCTACGCCATCCAATTATTGTTATGTTTTTAATTATTTTACCGATGTACTACGACGCTAATTACGGCGGTATTAACTCGTGTAAAAGCCAGAAAGTAGCAATTTGGTAGAAATTATTGGTACTACAGGTTAAGAGATTCTTGTGTTTTTGCGGTATAAATAGATTATATTTTTGTCCAGCCAACCTGATGTCAGCTTGGCTAGTCGTTTGTAGGGTTCCGTACCCGATGGGTGCCAAACGGGACCCTATCACTAAGCCTCTGCTGTCCGTCTGACCAACCGAAATAGGTATAGAGCTGAAATTTTCACAGAGGATGTATTTCTATTGCCGCTATCGCTATCGCAATACAACAACAACGCTATCGTTGTTGTTGTAACAACAAATAAAGAGCCACTCGCATTAAAAAAAAAAGTAGCCCATTACAAGATACGTGTTAACAGCACGCTTGTAGTAAGATTCTATGATCGTGTTGTTTGGTATTGATTTGTTTTGCCCGCTCAGATAGAAAACAAAAATCGGATCCAATCCAAAATTTATCGAATTGGATCCGAGCACTCTTTTTGACGTGATAACGTCTGTCTATGAGCGCCGGCTGCACGCACGAAAAAGTGACACGTTCGATTGTGAAGAGCGCTGAACAAGCGATAGAGAGGCACGATCGGCCTAGGCGTTTCTTATGACGTTATCACGTAAAATTATCGTCCGTAAACCGACTTTACCAGATAACCTTTTTTTTGGATAGGTGTAGTCGTGTTTTAGGGGATTATTAGGGATATCTTTCTGAACAACTTTCACTATGAAACTAATTTGATTTCCGAGACTAGATTCCCGTGATGGTCAAACTTTATCCATATACATGACATACATACGTACATAATAGGTATCTACGAGTGTGTACGGAACCATTGGTGTACGAGTCCAACTCGCACTTGACAGTTTATTTTATTAATTCGCAGATACACATCATAGGTAGAAATTATTGACGATCGGTAGCAAATAGTAGCAATTAAATAGCAATTATTCAATAAAACCCAGAAGCTACATGCGACCAGCGGTTCTGACGCTCACAAAACTTGAGCACAACTATGTATCTACTAGCCCCTACGAAAGATAATAATAATAATAATAATAATCATTTATTCAGAAAAAAGTATACAGTAAAGAACAAGGGATGTTCACTATGGCCTAATAACCCTGTGGTATAGGATGAGTAGTTGTACTTCCCACCACCATATCACGGTTCTTGAGATACAGCCTGGTGACAGATGGACGGACGGACAACGGAGCCTTAGTAATAGGGTCCCGTTGGCACCCTTCGGGTACAGACCCTAAAAATCAAGTGAGAAAATATATAAAAATTTAAATTAAGGTTAATATGTGATGTATGTGTTTTTGTGTGTGTACGTAAGTGTAAAAGAGAATATGATAAGTGTAATGTTCGTATGTTTGAGGGTGGTGAGTAGTGAATGAACGTGAGTGTTTTTATTATTATATTTCGTTATTATTTTGTTTAGATGGCGTGACGCTATGTCTGTTGCGCCCATATTTAGTGGTTCCATACTCCATTTTGCGCGACATGAGGCTAGTCTATCGCCGCAGCTGGGAGCATTACGCACGTAACATACATAAACATAACATAAACATTTACATGCATGGGAACCAGAAACAGCGACGTCACACACGTATAAACATCCAAGACCTGTGTTTTTTTTCTACCCCCAGCCGGGGATCGAACCCGGAACCTCTCGCATGGTAGGCAGAGCCACAACCGCTGCGCCACCAAGGTCGTCACGTGAACGTTATCTCCATAAAATATATTAAATAAAATATGACTACATGATTCCAAAACATCCTGTATACAGCCAAGACTTCAACAAGGCGTCTATGTGGATGAACGACTACCTCGGGAGTCGGGTGATCGCATCCTAGGACTGATGTATAATCCGACTTATTCGGTTCGGCCACTCGGGGTTTAAAATTCGGGGAGTGATGGAGTCCTAAGAATGGTTTGACCTGGTACTTCCACGATGGTCGGAAGACAGATGACACAGGTAATTTCGGTTCGGTAAAAAAAATATAATTTGCACCAAAATGCAAAGACGGATATAATGTGTGCATTTGTGTTGAATCGCATTAGCCAATTGTTTCTTATTTATTTATTTTATTTTATTTTATTTATTTATATTAATTATTATATAATAATTATTTAATCGCGCATCAAAAATACTGATTTGCACAGAAAAAAAAGATCAACAAAAACACTTTTTGTTTTAAATATTTTATGTGTACTTAAGTTTATGATTTAAGTATTTTTTGTTGTTCTTAAATTTTAACACGAAGGATAACGGGGGCTTAGCTTCGCTCACACCCTTTACCCTTCAGCTATGTTACCGCAGCATTTTGAACTGATATTTGCTGTGCAAATTAGTATTTTTGATGTGCAGATTAATATTTCCTAATTGCATTCAGTGTAAACTAAATAAAAATAAATAAATGTTTTTAATGCGTCGTAAAATTATACGGCACGAGGGAGATATTATTTTGGGGTAACATCAGATTCTATGTAGGTACCTATGATACGAATGGGTATTGGGTTTGTATCATAGGTACATCTCTACTTCGGTGCGCATGTTTCTCATAAATTAAATAACTTGTGTCTAAGTTTGTTTACACAAGAGACTTTAAACATAAAATTCCATACAAAATACTGATCGAAACAAACTCACCGGGTTATATGGATATCTAAATCTCACACCTGTCAAACGCACGGAAATCTCCTGAAATAAGAAATAGGGTATTTCTCCAGTGGCCCGCTGGCCTTATTGCATTCTACCTGTTAATAATAGATGGGATAACTACCTATACATCTATCATATAGTGTATCAGGCAATAACAAAAAGGTAAAGGAAGAAAGGAGCCTCTTTCTTCCTATTCAGGGTGTCCCATGGCTATTCCATTTGGGGGGAAAGAACCTTGAATATCGTTGATAGAAATTTTATTGAAAGAAGACTTTAAAAATAATTTGACATTTGCATAGAATGAGAATATAAGTTAGCAATTATATCAAGGGTCAGTACCCTTGATATATTTGCTAACTTTCGCGAGTGTAAACCAGGGTGCAACTAGTCTGTGATTGTTTCTTAGCTTAAAATTACAGCTATCGCTACTTTTGGGAAATGTTGTAAGGTTCTTGCGAAAACATAATAATAACAAACACAAACAAAAATAAATTGACTAGCTACAATTAGTATGTCAATTTCTTTAAAAATCTTTCTTATGGAGTCTGTTGAAATTGCTCAAATAACTCTTTTCTATAAAATAAAAATAGTGTGAATATCCAATGCTTTCTTTCACAGCAAGATACCATAGAAAATGACATTATTATAATAAATAAAATGTTCTAGCCTAGATGTAGCCACATCCGTGTTTTGTCTGATGTTCCTAACAGCGTAAGCCGCAGAACTTACTTTACCAGCTAATTTAGCTATGTGGGGTCCCCACTGCCATTTGCTATCAATGGTTATTCCATGAAACTTCGTAACATTTACCAATTGTTTGGTGTGGAGTTGTTTATTACGGTTGAAGTGTGAGAGCATTTGATTGAGTATAATCTTTCAAATAACAATATTTGAAACATTATGTAAAAACTTAGTGCTGGGAGTACTGGAATATTGGTCTGAAATTTGAAGGATCACCCTTTCTCCTGACTTGAACAGAAGTATCAGTTTACTGTGTTCATGAGGTCTGGGAAAGCTCCATCGTCAACACATTTTTTGAATATATAAAGCTAAGTGTGGGGCTATAACTAGAATTACTGAAACAATTACTTTGACTGATATACCCCACAGGTCTTCAGTATTATAAGTAAAGTAATCTAAACGTTTTGAAAATGTCCTGGAGAACATTATGAAATTTTAAATCTACATTACTGATGCTAGTGTCTTTTTTTAATATGGTCTCTGCTTGAACTTGAATGAATTTAGACGCTCTGTTATGAAAAATGTTTCGAAATCTCGAGCAAACTCAGCGTTGGATTTAACAACATCATCACCTAAATTGGGCAGAAATCCCTTGGTATAACTTGCCGGTTTCACGCTTTATTATTTGCCAAACTGTTTTCATTCTATTATTTGAATATTATATTTTTCTATGAATAAGTAAAGTTTTTGCAGTTTTACAAACCAACTTAAAAGTTTTGCAATATTTTTAACATAGTCATGAAATTTTCTATCAAAGTTATTTTTGTTCATAAAGGTCATACAAGATAACTCTACTTTTACGAATTCCAAACGTTGCCCAGTCATGAAATAGTCACTGAATTCCGTTAATTTAAAAACTTTATTAAATAATGTATGAATAATGTTGAAGAAGTCTGAATAGATTTTGTTTTGGATCTTTTCATTAAAATCCGGTGCTGGCAAATTTATTTCTCAGTTTTTCGTATACCTCTTTAATCTATGGGATGTAATAGGCCTATAAAATGATGGATTAATCTTATTCTTACTAGAAACAGGGAATAAGACTGTTTGACCGCTGTGATCAGACGGTAAGCAGTTAATTACATTTTTACTTGTAAATGCACAGTCACAAAAAACGTTATCTTAGTTTGGCTGGTAAGTGTGTGTTAATATAGTCGACTCTAGAAATACATGACATAAATTAAATTATTTGAATAAAGTTATTAATCGTTGTTTCGTTGTTGCATCTACAAGCAAATCTACATTAAGATCGCCACAAATAATTAACTTTTTTCTGTTATTATATAGTGAGGGCTTCCTCCATATTTTTGTTAAATATTTCAAAATTGCCATGGCCATTTCATCCCTCAGAGGTCTGTAGACACAAACAATAATATGGCTATCTAAACCCACCACAGGATACCTCTATTTGTCTTTCAACAGTTAGGGCAACAATATCTTTCCGTTGTTTCACCTTATTTTATTTTATTAGAGAACCTTCTCTATCAGCAGTCTTTCTACTGTAATAACTCACAAATATGTAATTATTTATGTTAAAAGACATCATATTTTCCGTTAACCAGTGTTCTGTAATAAAAATAACATCGATGTCTGATATTTTTTTAATAATTCTATTACAAGTTATTTGCCAGGTAGTCCCTGGATTTTTTGATGGGTAATATTTAAGTGGAGCTTACCCTTTGACATAATTAGTGGCTCTTGTATGCTAGAGATTTCCTCTCTTGTCTTATATATGTCGACCGGTTTAGCCTAGCGATAGTGACCCTGCCTAAGAATCTGACGGTGCTGGGTTGGAATCCTAGTAAGGACAAATATTTGTGTGATGAGCATGAATACGTATTTCTTAGTCTTGGATTTTTTCTATTTCTATTTTTTTTTTTAATAAAAAAAAATAATAATAAAAAATAATTGAAAAATAAAGTGTAACAATTTTTTGTCCCTGGTCCCTAGACACTAGGATACCCTGTGTTGTAGGAATCAGTTTTTTCCGATTTATAGTTTTTTTTTTCTTGATAACCAAAATGTGTTAGTAATTTAGCCAGTTTAGTTATGTTTTTATCTCTTTGAAATATATCGTCGTCTAGTACCCATGACACAAGCCTTGCTGTTAAGTATTACAACATAAACTGTAAGGAGGGCTATACAGCTATCGCACATTTTGGAAAATTTGGAAGGTTCTTGCTTACATAATTTGTATTTTCAAAAATAAATTGACTTGCGACAGTTATAATGCCAATTTATTTAAGAATTTTTCTTAGGAAGTCTGTGTTTTTAAATTATAAATTTCTCCATAGGCTCTAAACCCAACAGACGCAGTTGTGTCAGAAAAATTGTAGTGTAAAAGTAACAAACAGAGCATAGTGTATCCCATCTAGTGTTGAGTAGCGGTAACAATCGATCGATATACCGATTAATTATTTCACGGTTTCTTACTGGCAACATTGAGTGGTGCCATCTGTTAATTATTACTCCAAACTTATTATTGTTTAGTGGCAACACTGCCTTTAATCTGTCAGGTAGACTTGATTTTTATTCAACGCAATAGACAGCTGAAATCGATCTCCTGAATTTATGTTGGTCCCGACGATCCCCGACCACGCCAGAGCCCTGAGACAGCAGCGCAGTTGAGCTTAGTATGAATTATTAGTATAGTTTGATTTATGTAAGATTGTTCTCTAATAATTATTATTTTAAATAAAACAAAGTTTTACTGCAGTAAAATGTCCTATCTGCAATATTTGAGTTACTTTCCCTCCTTGTGGCATAGCCGTGGGACGCCCTGTATATAATGTATATATGTATGTATACGTATATCCGTTGGTTTAATTCTATGTATATACTTCCGAGATTGAAATGATGATTGATTTACACTTACCTTTACACATACCAGCCAAACTTGCTTAGATAACGTTTTTTGTGACTGTGCATTCACAAGTAAAAGTGTAATTAACTGCTTACCTTCAGATCACAGTAGTCAAACAGTTTCATTCCCAATTGCTATTAAGGATAAGACTGGTCCATCATTTTATAGGCCTATTACATCCCATAGACTAGAGACATATACGAAAAACTTAGATTTAATTTGCCAGTACCGGATTTTAATGAACATAACCCAAACAAAATCTACTCAGACTTGTTCAACATTATTCTGACAGAATTCAATAAAGTTTTTAAATTAAAGAAATTCAGAGACCTCAACGGTAAATCTCAATTAAATGACTGGGCAACGTTTGGAATTCGTAAAAGTAGAGTTATCTTGTATGACCTTTATGATCAAAAAACCTATAACTTTGATCGAAAATTTCATGACTATGTTAAAAAAATATTCCAAATTTTCAAGTTGGTTTGTAGAACTGCAAAAAACTTTACACATTCATAGAAAAATTCAAAAATTCAAATAATAGAATGAAAACAGTATAGCAAAAATAAACAGTGAAACTGGCAAAGTTATACCAAGGGATAATGATTTCTGCCTAAAGATAGGTGATGATGTTGTTAAATCCAGCGCTGATGTTGCTCGAGCTTTTGAAATATTCTGCACCAATGTACCCTTACGTAAGTAAGGGTAAATTGGTGTTCTGTTGTAAAACAGATCGTCTAAATTCATCTCCATATGAAGCAGAGACTTACTTAAAAAATAACACTATCGTCAGTAAGGTATATTTAAAATTTCATCATGTATATCCCCAGGACATTGTCAAAACGTTTAAATTACTAAACTTAAAAAATATGGAAGACCTGTGGGGTATATCTGTCAAAGTCATTGGTTCAGTAATTCTAGTTATAGCCCCACACTCAGCTTGTATATTCAATAAATGTGTTGACGATGGGGCTTTCCCAGACCTCATGACACACAGTAAACTGGCCGCACAGGATGCTATCGGAGTTTTTTGCGACCTGTCGAAGGCGTTTGAATGTGTTAATCATAAAACGCTATTAATTAAATTAAATAATTACGGAGTTAGAAATGAAGCGTTGGATCTTCTAAGATCGTACCTAAGTAATAGAATTCAAATGGCAGAAGTTAACGGCGTTAAATCTGATGGATCGGGTGTAAAAATTGGCGTTCCACAAGGTTCCATATTAGGCCCTTTCTTATTCCTGGTATATATTAACGATCTGCCTTTCATGGTGGAGAAATTAACTGACATAGTGTTGTTTGCTGATGATACTTCAATGGTCTTCAAAATTTAAAGGCAAAGAGGATATTTTGATGATGTTAATGGTGTATTGTCTTTAACCTTGAATTGGTTCACAGTTAATAATTTATTGTTAAACGCTGGTAAAACCAAGTGTATCAAATTCTCACTTCCAAATGTCAGGCAAATTGAGACCAGTTTAGTGTTAGACAACAGCACGTTAGAATTAGTAAATGTATTAGATAATGTAAATGAAGTTGAAATTTTCACAGATGATGTACTTCTGTTGCCGCTGTAACAACAAATACTAAAAAACAGAATAAAATAAATATTGAAGGGGCCCCCATACAACAATTATTTCAATATCACATACAAACTTACGAATGCACCTGGTTACGTATATGAAGTGTGAAAGTAGCCGCACCAATAACTTTGTAAACAAAATTTTGCTATGTAAAATCCAAACTATTCACTCCACACCATCTACTATAGTACGGTGGTACGGAACCCTTCGTGCGCGAGTTAGACTTGCACTTGACCGTTTTTTTTTTTACATTTACATACAGGCACAAACAGTGCTTCTGGCTCCACACTAGGACCGTGTCGTGGTAATCAGAAACAGCGACTTCACACACATATAAACATCCAAGACCTGGATTTGACAAGACCTGCCTTGACAAGACCTTTTTTTTTCTAGACCCCCCCAGCCGGCGATCGAACCCGGAACCTCTCGCATGAAGCGGTAGGTAGGTAAAGGCAAAGCCACAACCGCTGCGCCACAAAGGTCGGCAAATTCATGTGACTAATTAAAGGCTTGATCCATCCTGCGTATTCCATCCATAACATTAATACTATAGTATGTTTATGTTACGAATATATGTTGCACTCACAACCGTACGTATTCCAACGTAATTTTAAAGACATATTCCCTTGAAGGCAATAGGAGTTTACACTTCAAAAGGAGGTCATGAATTTTGGAACGCTTTGGTAGTAGACTCGTACTGTTCACGTGTTTTAAGTTCAGTTCCACTGCTACGCCGTAACGGCCCGCTACGCGAGTGCTACGACGTAGACGTGTTACGATGGTGTCTTAGCGTTTGCTACGACTTAAGAATACAGTACATTTGAAGTAGTTTACAGGTATTGGAAGATTATGGAAAATTTCAGGTATTATAAGTTTAATCTACACACGTATCATAAATCCACTTTACTGCGTCCAAAAACCGTAAGTTACGACCATCATAATGTTGTACTACTTGATAAAAACTCATTTCTCATCTTAATATTGATACATTTAGACCTACTGTATCAATTTTTGACAAATTATGACATTCAAATTTCGAACGCCGACGCCCGCCTGCGTGCCGCCCCTAGTTTGTCTGTGAACATGGTACTACTGAAAAAGCTAAACGAGTGCAGAGCAATTATCAATTCCAAAATGCCGTTCGAAGATACGGTTCCTGAACACATTAAAAAGAGCTTTTGAATGTATATAGCTTATGTATATTTATCTTATGTGTAGAAAAACTAGTGTGTGTAACTGTAAATAATTAGGCATTAAAACTCTCGAGTGAGGCTCGTTTCATAAACCCACTCTCGAGTTTTAATGCCCTCAATTATGTAGCAGTCACATAAATTACTATTCTCCTTCGAAAATGATATCGAAACCGAATCGCGCTATATTTTGAACGGAACCTACAGTTTGGGGATTGGGTACCGTTTTTGATAAAGTTGGTCAGAATAGTAATCCTAAATTCATAGTAAAAATATGTAGTATCACGCCTTTCCCCACGCGGGGTGGCAGAGGCAATACTCCATTTCGCGCCACAGGGCCTATCGCTATTCATGTGACTATGTTAGACCTTATTTTATTATGGTGCTCGCGCGAGGAATCGCAATATTTCTAATATGCGTAATGTAAGTTTCATGTTAATGCCGGCACATTAAATAGCCATAAATTTAACAATGGCTATAAACGTATAATGAGGTTTTTATCCATCACACTATTAAGAGAGTAGCATGATGATTATTAACGGCATAGGTCACAATTCACTGTCATTTTAAAACAACTGCTTATCTCAATCTTACAAAACTACCAAGAATTTGGAAGATATTTCTGAGACCAATCGCAACACCAGCCAATTGAAAAAACCGGTCAAGTGCAAGTCCGACTTGCGCACATAGGATTCCGTATCACCGTACAACGGTAGGGATGGTGTGGAGTGAATAGTTTGGATTTTGAATAGCAAAATGTTGTTTAAATTGAGTAAGTGCGGCTACTTGTAAGTAAACAGGTGCATTTAATAGTAGTTTATGTGACTGCTACATAATGTAGGCCATTATTACTCGAGAGTGGTTTGGTCTGTGCTCCTCGGTGTTTTCTTAAAACGGCAGCCAGAACAAACGATTTCGTAATAGTAGTTTATGTGACTGCTGCATAATGGAGGGTATTAAAACTCGAGGGCGAGTTTCATAATAATATCACTCGAGAGTTTTAATGCCTAATTATGTACAGTTACATACACTAGTTTATCTACACACATATCATAAGCTCTCATAGATGTGTTCAGGAACCGCATGTTCGACCGGCATTGTGGCTCTGCAGTTGTTTAGCTTGTTCTGTTGTTGTTTGTAGCACCAACTTCACGCAGGCGGGCGTCGGCGTTGAAAATTTGAATGTCAGTCAGTACCAACTTCATAGACAAACTAGGGGCGGCATGCAGGCGGGCGTCGGCGTTCGAAATTTGAATGTCATAATATGTAGAAAAATTACACATTATGGTCATAATAATTATATGGTGTAATTTTTCAGATAAGAAATGAGTTTTTACCAAGTAGTTTAACATTATGCTGATCGTAACGTGCGGTTTTTGTACGCAGTAAAGAGGGTTTATGATACGTGTGTAGATAAAAGTTTTTATGTGGTTACAGATAAATAAAAAACCTTCGCGATTCCGGATAGGTTTTCCTGTAATCGGCTTATGCTCCGCATATTATATATAATGTATTTTTTCATAATTTTAGACTCTCTGGTTTCGGAGATAAGGGGGGTATGTATGGTCATGTTTTGCACTTTTTTGATCATAACTTCTGAAGTTATCGAAACCAAAATTAAAAATAAATAAAGGTTTATAAAGATACATTTTCAACGATACTGTACATGACTTTCAACGATACTTTACATGAATTTGATAAAATACTTTTTTTAAATAAGTGGGACGCGTCCGTATCCTAGCGGTATCGGAAACGATCGTGCGGATAGCAACATCTGGCTGAGACAGGTACTGGATGGGTGTCCGTTTCTATGTGGCATTTGTTTCGGGCTCTTCCGTGTTTAGGATGACACGTTAAGCTGTAGGTCCCGGCTGCTATCGCTACTCGGTGGTAGTAGTTGTAAAACTGGTCAGGGGCCCTAATAGGGAAGCTTGAGGGTCGGCTTGGCCACTAGCTTGACATCCCTCAATCAAACCGCACTGAGCCAGCGTGGTGGAGTATGGCTCAATCTTACTCGTATCCGGGTAAAGGCCTGTGCCCCTCGGTGGGGACATTAATGGGGTTCATTATTTAAGTGGGAAATAAAAGATACACAAGAAGACAAAACACAGTGACAAAATGGGTAATGGCAGAACGACGCTATGAGGTGTGTATCGCAATAGCAAATCGTCTCCGACTCAACATGCTGATATTCTTTAAATATCTTTTGGGGACTTAATAAATAAGTGTGGGTGGGTGTTAATAAACCTACAAATGATAATTAAACACTATATGAAATGGACAGGAAGTGAACCCACTTAATAATGTCTAAAAGGATCAGCAGAAACACTTTTTATGTTTTAAATAGTTTATGTGTACTCAAGTTTATATTTTATGGATTTTTGTTGTTCTTACATGTTCAACCTAACGCGAAGGATAAAGGGGGCTTCGCTTCGCTCACTCCCTTTACCCTTCACCTAAGCTACCGCAGCATTTTGCCCTGATTTTTGCTGTTAAAATCAGTATTTTTGATGTGCAGTTTAATATTTCCCTTTAATAAAATGCAAATAATATCAATGTAATACTAAAAAGTTAAAATTGATATATTAACTACTCAAAAACTAAGGCTCGTTGGGACGGATCGCGATTTTGATAACTACATATAACGTAAAAGTGCCGGTGGCAACTGAGGGATTAAACAAAAGATAAATAACTACTTATGATAATTCAGATTATCATACGACTTAATCGATTTACGTAGTTTTATCGATTTTAATTATGTGACGCGGGTTCTCTCCGGGACAGATTCAGGCATCTTCTGCAGATGTAGGAAGTGTTGCCTGCACGTAATCTTAAATCGAGCAATCGATTGTTCGTCGATTTATCAATTTTAATTGTATTGCGATTGAAGTTCCTATATCTCCGAGGTATTTCTTTATACTTGGGAGGGACTTGTGGTTATATTCAATTGAATTCAATTTCTTTATTTCAAACTTCAAGGTCCATAATAACAGTAGGACATTAAAATATCAAATCACAGGTAAAATAGCTATATCCTATAGTTATAGCCAGGTTAAGAATTATTAGGCTATGCTATTTTTATACATTTATTTATTATATTTACAGGGTTGCAAGGTGCATACATTGGGTAAAAGAAAACCCTTTGAAGTGACACAGGGTCTTCATCCGACCCCAAGTAAAAAGCACTTTAACCCATCCATGTTTGAAACAATATCACACTGCCACTGCCACAAACTGTCCGCTGCTGAGGCGTGCCTGGCCTCAATGGCAAACGAATTGACGACCCGAATGGCCGAGTCGGCAGTGGCCCTGCCTACGAAGCCAAGGGTCCCGGATTCGAGTCCCGGTGGAAAAAAATATAAATAATAAAAAAAAACAGTGAAATATTCCTAAAAATGTGGTACTGCTCCCGCAATATCTGGCACTTGGCGCGCGCTTTATGGACCCGCCGGGCGTGTCCGCGCGTGTGTTATTTCAGGATAAATTGAACCCGGCAATTTGTGAATCAAAATTATGCGAAAAAGAAATAAAACATGTTTTTAACTAAATCGATACGATAGTTTAGGTATTGCCTGTAATTATAGGCAATACGTAAACTATCGTACCTGAGCCGGGCGTATTTTTACAAAACAACAGTCTGAATAGTAACTCATTTGACGACCCGAATGGCCGAGTCGGCAGTGTCCCTGCCTACGAAGCCACGGGTCCCGGGTTCGAATCCCGGTGGGGACAAATATTTGTTTAATGAGAACGGATGTTTGTCCTAGTCATGGTTGTGTATCTATCTAAGGATTATATTTATCTATATATGTATGTGTATCGATGTCTAGTACCCAAGACACAGGGAATCCTAGTTTGGGGCTAGATCAATATGTGTAAATAGTGTCCAATGTATGTATGTATACTGGTTTTAGTTCTCGCTTCGCCACCGCAGGGCAGAGAGCGAGTTTTCATTAAATTGACTTTACTATCGCCGTAAAACGCCAGTTTTGTATAGAAAAGTCACGAGACCAATGACTCGCAAGCTCGTTAGTTACGTGACTGTGATGGCAACGCGAAAGTAAACTCCATTTTATTGAAAACTCTCACTTCGCTCACGGGCCAGTTATATGCTTGTGTCGCTGTAATTAGAGATTCGGTTGCGACAGCAAATTGCCACGTGTTCAGAAGTTTCAGGTGACGTAACGTGTTACCGCGAATACCGTGTAAGTCGCGTAGTTGAAAAAATACGCATGGAGCACCGTACACGTGAGAGTTGGTAAATCTTCAGACTATGACCTACTGGTTAAAAGTAAGGTAAGGTTATGGATTAATCGGCTGTATGGTTTTAAGATGTTAGGCCAGTTTAGATGGAAGAATAATATTAAATAAAAATAAACATAAAATGGCACTTGTTTCGCTTGGAGTATTGAAAACAAAAAGAAAATTGCATGAATTAATAAAAATATCGGATCAACCGAAATAGGTAGAGAGCTGAAATTTTCACAGAATGTGCATATCTGTTGCCGCAACAGCAACAAATAATGAAAAATACCGATTTTCAAGAATTAAAAGAAGTACCCCTAGAATAAATTATTGGTATGGCCAAGACATTTTTTTTAATTTGTTTATCGGTGAAAAATTGACTCTCTGGACTGGAAAAGATTTTAAATTGCAGGTATTGACTTTTGTGCTTGATTATTTGTCATTATATGATTAATAATTGCTCATTCGAATTATCATGAATAATATTAAGTTCTTTATCATATTTGATTTTATTTCTGTAAATAAGTTGCTCAATTTCTATCCACTTCCGGTTTCAAAGAACAATGAGTTTCGTTAACCTGAGTACTAGTTTGATACTTACATGCTACATACACAAAATTATTTTTCAATGTACGGCCTTGAATGTAGTCCTACCTACTATTTAATATTTTATTATTAAAAATTAAATAGGTATATGTACTCGTACAAAATACTGTCGTTTTACGTTTTTCCGTGTACAATGGTAAGGAACCCTTCATGTGCGGGTCCGATGTCCTATTCGCACTTGACCGGTTTTTTTTTATTAAAAGAAACTTTTATCTCTTATGTTTTTTTTTATTACGATTATAACTTATGTACTCATTTAAAAAAAATACAATCTAAAAATAATTACTCTACACAAACGGCATCAAAATACATTAAAACATCAAACAAAAAATATACATATTAAAACATTTAAATTAACCGAACAAACCGCCCCGGGACGTTTCCGTACCAAAGGTGCCAATAACGCTGGCAGCATTACCACGAGATTCACATCGAGTGAAATCATCTGCATAAGAATTCGTAATAGTCTTATTGTATTTTGCATAGCATACGGCAGCAAACGGCAGCAAAGAGCCATCAGTATACGCTACAATATGATAGCTCGTGAATTCGCCAGATTTAGCGAAGTGGTGAAAGCTACTCTCTTTTTCACCTATTGTAACGGCCTTTATATGAGCGATCTGCTTAAACCTTGCATTGGTTCACAGCTAATAATTTATTGTTAAGCGCTGGTAAAACCATGTGTATCAAATTCTCACTTCCAACTGTCAGGCAAGTTGAGACCAGTTTAGTGTTAGACAGCAATTCGTTAGTACTAGTAAATGATACGAAATTTCATGGAATAACCATTGATAGGAAATTGCAGTGGGGACCCCACATGGATAAATTACCTGGTAGATTAAGTTCTGCAGCTTACGCTGTTAGGAACATCAGACAAAACTCGAATGTACTATGGCTACATTTAGGCTATTTAAGTTACTTTCATAGTGTCATGTCCTTTGGCATCTTGTTGTGGGGGAAAGCAGCGGATATTTTTATGTCAAATTCAAAATCTAATTATTTTTGTATTACAGATAAGAGCAATTCGAGCAATTTATAATTTAAAGCGCACAGACTCTTAAGAGAGATTTTTAAAGAAATTGACATACTAACTGTAGCTAGTCAATTTATTTTCGAAAATAGAATGTTTGTACGCAAGAACCTCACAACATTTTCTAAATTCAGAGATAGCTGGAACGTTAACCTAAGAAATAATTACAGACTAGTTTAGCAATTCTTTCAAGAGTCAGTTGTCAGAGCATTCTCTACTACAAGAAGTTACCTTTGGAGACGTTTAAATTGCCATTTGAGTTATTTAAAACCAAGTAAAAGCGACTTTGTCAAAAAAGGGATATAACAATGTTCAAGATTGATGAAGAGACTGTATGGAGTAAATTAACTCAACACAGAACTTTCTGTTAAAAATTGTAATTATTTATTCCTGCTTATTAATTATAATAATTAATATTGTAATATTTGTATTAGTTTACAACCAATTATTAAAAAAGATCTAAATATCTATGGCAGTTTCTTCCCCCTTCTCTCCCACAGTGGTCATGTAGAGAAGAGGCAATAAATTAAGTTTGCTAAGTATATGTAAATATCTACAGTAAAATAAAAAGACTGTTTCAGTACCCACACTGAACTGGACCAGCTTTGAACAATATGTTTTATTTTTGGTATTTAAATAGTGATTCAAATCATATCGTACTAATTTTAATAATTTCCCTCAGAAAATACCCACACGCATTTGACTTATTGAACTTCATCGCGCTGCTTCTCTCGAATCTACAAACTTCTAGATAAATCGTGTGCGAAAAGGGAGAGCACAAATGCTGGAAAGTACTATTGATTTTTTTTTCATTCAGGTTGTTTAATATTTATGCTTCGGAACGCACCGGTTTTTTGGTTGCGCGGATCGACCGCGAGTGACCGGGACATCACTAGCTGTCACTTGTATAGAAACGAAAATGACGAGTTAGAGGTTACTTTTTTTTGCACATGGAAAATGTCTAACGCCAGCATCGGAAAGCTTGGTTGAATGTTAATTATAATAATCGCGGAACAATCGTCGGGAAATAAGTAGATTTAACGTCATCGGAGTGAGTGCTTCGTGCTTTGAAAGGTTGAAGTGATTCGGTGATCCAGTCGTCGCTTTCGGATAGCGATCCTCGTGTCGGCAAGCCTCACGACGGCGACAGCTTCGGGCTACGACGAGAGTAAGATTCTACTCCCATCACACCCCACCCTCGTGTTCCTCATCCCGTACTCCTGCCTCGAATTGAGCTTTCGAATTCCGGTTCACGGCGTCAAAGGTCAGTACTGCTTGTGACATTCCACTGAAAAACAACCCTACCAAGATTCCACGCCCTGTCGGTTAAGGCGTGGAATTTAACACAGGTGTTGGTTTATATTGACATTGCACACTATAATATTTACTTTACTTTATACTTTATAGCACAAAAATAGAAGATACAGATAAAATTGAAACTAGGTGTACAAAGGCGAGCTTATCTCGAAAAAGAGATTTCTTCCAGCAAACCTAATATGGACAGAATACATGAAAGAACAGGTTGACATATGTGCACAACGATAAATATTAAAATAATAAACGAATTACTAATATGTACATAAATACATAATATTAGACAATTAGACAAAATTATACTACAGAATATATATCAAAGCAATATACCTACATAAGTCTAGTATGGAAGAGAAAGATAGTGTTCTTTTAAGCGACTTTAAAAAAAAGAAAGTGACGGGCTGTCTCTGATGGCGCTAGGAAGTTTGTTCCAGAGCCTGATAGCTCGTAGTCTGAACACATGTTCATATGCAATATTAGCGTGGGCCAGTTTTTTTAAATAGAATACATTATCGACTGTAGGTTTAACCTCTGGCATAAGGTTCAAATCAGAACCCGTCCCAACTACCCTTAGTTTTTGAGAGGTTAATGGATCTTTATCGTTACTTGCAGCCGCTATTATTACAGTATCTTTACTCGTATCATTTTCACAAAGACAGGCAAAGGATTCAAGGACTTTTTCTAGAGTGGCGTTTGGTTCTGATCTGATGGATCGGATATAAAAATTGGCGTTCCACAAGGTTCCATATTAGGTCCTTTCTTGTTCCTGGTATATATTAACGATCTGCCTTTCATGGTGGAGAAATTAACTGACATAGTGTTATTTGCTGATGATACTTCAATGGTCTTCAAAATTGAAAGACAAAAAGCTGATTTTGATGATGTTAATGGTGTATTGTCTTTAACCTTGAATTGGTTCACAGTTAATAATTTATTGTTTAACGCTGGTAAAACCAAGTGTATCAAATTCTCACTTCCAAATGTCAGGCAAGTTGAGACCAGTTCAGTGTTAGACAACAGCACGTTAGAATTAGTAAATGATACGAAGTGTCTTGGAATAACCATTGATAGCAAATTGCAGTGGGGACCCCACATAGATAAATTGGCTGGTAAATTAAGTTCTGTGTCTTACGCTGTTAGGAACATCAGACAAAGCACGGATATGGCTACATCTAAGCTAGTATATTTTAGTTACTTTCATAGTGTGATGTCCTATGGTATCTTGTTGTGGGGGAAAGCAGCGGATATTCAAACTATTTTTATTTTACAGAAAAGAGCTATTCGAGCAATTTATAATTTAATACGAACAGACTCCTTAAGAGAGCTTTTTAAAGAAATTGACATACTAACAGTAGCTAGTCAATTTATTTTCGAAAATATAATGTATGTACGCAAGAACATTACAACATTTTCCAAACTTAGCGATAGCTGTAATGTTAACCTAAGAAATAATCACAGACTGTGTGCGTCCCGATTTAGAATCGCGAAGGTTAGCAATTCTTTCAAGGGTCAATGTATTCTCTACTATAATAAGTTACCTCTGGAGATTTTGAAATTGCCATTTGAGCAATTTAAAAAGCATGTTAAAGCGACTTTGTCAAAAAAGGGATATTACAATGTTCAAGATTACTTAAATGACAGGACTGTATGGGGTTAATCTAGCTCAACACAGGCCTTGCTGTTAATAATTTTGTAATTATTTATTCCTGCTTATTAATCATAATAATTAAAATTGTCATATTTTTAATAGATAAGTACAACCTATTTTTAAAAGAGAGCTAAAAATCAATCTGTGGGAGTTTCTACGCCCTTCTTCTCCCACAGTGATCCAATGTAGAGAAGTGGCAAAATTGACGTTTGCTAAGTATATGTAAATATCTACAGTAATAAAGTACTTTGACTTTGACTTTTGACTTTGGTTTAATTATTGACTCTACACATTAATTGTTTAATAAAGCGTTTTAATAAACCCTTTACCCATTTCATCTGCCAATATCAGGATTCTTCGTTTCGATTTCTGGCCAGTAAAATTGAGTCGTTCGTCGTTGCTGAGGCCTCTGCAAGCAGCATTCACGGTTGCAGCAGCATCCATTGAATCAGGTATATTATTTATAAATATATAAGAGGAGACTCCTTGACTTTCTCTGTCTCATAAGGTCTTATTTTGAATTTGTTATTTAATTTAATCTGTTATATTGTTATGTTATTATATAAGGCCCCAGCCGTAATAAAGATTATATGCATATCTCTCTGTTGCGCCGGCCTTAGCCAAGCGTCACAAATCCTACTTCTATTGTAGGATATCTTTTATGATCCTACAAGTTTATGATCATACAGCGGTCTTCTGCATGGTTGGTACCAGGCTATCACTATTAGTTTCATCGTACGTTAGGTTTTTAAGAATCATGCCTGTGGTGGATATTACTATAGATATAATATGAGTTGTTTTAATATTCCATTGGCATTAAAGTTCGATTAATAGTTTTTCTCGGTATTTCGTGAGGTTTTCTGTGATGGATTTATGAACCTTTGTAAGTTCGGTGCGGCTATTTCTTTTCGTTATGCAGTTTGGTTGGATTTACCGATTTATGTTATCGCAATAGATCTTAGTCTTGTCATCTTTTATAACTGTTGCAGGTTGATATTTATACTGAGGGCCTTTTTTAAGGAATTTGTATTTATATGCTATTGCTTGTTAGACTATTGAAGGTCATGACGATGTTTGTCATCTGTCTGTAGAATGGATTTGCAAGCTCCTGTAACATGGTGAATAGGGTCAGGTGCACTATTACAATGTCTACATAAATCTGAGCGGTAGTTGACATCTTTGAGGATATTTTTTTTTTGTTCCGTGTATTAATGTCCTGATCTTGAATGACAATCATGAAAGCTTCGCAGTCTCTGGCTATATCAAACACAGAGACATGCTGCATCTCAAATCCCACAAAGAGCGCTTTAACGCAATTGTTCAAGTTTCCTATCATAGGTATAGGAACTATTACAATGACATGCTTAAGGAGGCTTAACTGCAGCCACAATTCCGCTACCTTAACTGAAAATAAGGACAACCCAAAAAAAAGCGGTAGGCCATTAAGCATATCTGCGAATTAAATAAAAAGTTTTTTTTTTTTTTACATTATTACAATAAAAAAACCGTTGAATAGTCTTTGAAGTACTGCAACGAATATTTCACCAATATCGGAAGAAAATTTGCTTGCAAAACCATGCAAAAACTTAATCCTCACCAGAATGACTTAGCAAAGAGAATAAAATCACCGGAATGCATAATCCCCACTCTTTTTCCATAATGCAACCGACGACAATGAAGTAGACAACATCATCAAATCACTTAATAACGATAGTGAAACTGTCTGTCAGTCTGTTGTTGGTCCCGTCTAGATGGCTAGTCGCTTCTCCTATTATAGTAATAGGTGCTTCTATTACTATATTAGAATTTGATAGAAGTCAATCGCTGGATAGTGATCTGTAAAATAGCTGTTCGTTATTCTGGAACTTTGTGTTTTGTTGCTTTCTCAGTGTACATACCTTGTATCGACAAAATCTACTTAGGCATCATTGAGTAGATCTACTCAATTACGTCGATACAAGGTATACTGAGAAAGCAACAAAATACAAAAAAGTAAAGTAAAGTAAACTATTTACCTCATCATCATTCATTTATTATTATTTACCTTACATTTATCTCCCAACTAGTTTGGCCTAGAATTTAAGCTAAATATGCATTATTGACGCTAGTTTGCGTTAAGTCGCTGCCATACGTCACACGGTGCAAAGGGGCGACGAGACGCGACGACGACGCGTTTGACATCAAGCGCATAGCGATCAATCTCGAGTCGCAATAGCGTCGCGTCGCGTAGTCCCATGTGCGGATGACCTAACTATCTCGTCCTGTTACCTATTCTGGAGTTTAAGCGTAACTTAGTGTCACGTTTTTCCCCATACGGGGTGAAAGAGGCACAATTGTGCCCACGTTTAGCCAGTTACTCAACAAACCTTTTTTTGCGACACAGGGGCTAGCCCATCGCTATATGAAGTTTTCCTTCTTGACTTTGTGGAGAGATTATTTCTAGTGTCATAAGACTACTATTGAATAAGGTGCCAGTACCTGATGGGATTATATGTGACTATGTAAAAAGATCTACATTTACAGGAAGGGTACCCTTCACCAGTTTGTTCATGTACCAGAAGCTCTTCCAGGCATGCTAGCATATTGTTACTTCGTCATCATCATCAGCGTGTCAGGGGGGGACCCACTGTTGGGTATGGGCTTCCTCATAAACACGCCATCCAGTACGCTCCTGCGCAACCCGCGTGCATTGCTTAACATTATATTATAATGCATTTTTGTCTTTTATCTACACACGTATCATAAGCCCTCTTTACTGCGTCTAAAAACCGCACGTTAAGACCAGCATAATGTAAAACTATTTGGTAAAAACTCATTTTTGTTATCTGAAATTTTTTTCATTATCACCATAATGTACAAAAATTTGTCAAATTATGTCATTCAAATTTCGAACGCCGACGCCCGTCTGCGTGCCGCCCCTAGTTTGTCTGTGAAGTTGGTACTACAGAACAAGCTAAACAACTGCAGAGCAATGAATGATCAATGCCACAATGCCGGTCAAACATGCGGTTCCTGAACACATCAAAGAGAGCTTATGATATGTGTGTAGTTAAACTATTGTATGTAAATGTACATAATTAGGCATTAAAACTCTGGAGTATTAACGCCCTCCATTATGTAGCAGTCACATAAACTACTATTATGTATCGCAAATCTTTATACCGTATAACCATATTCCTGAGAGCAAACAACATAACAACAAAGAATCTAAGAAATAAATAGTTCTATTACTTAATAATATCTTTTTTATTTGACAATTACTTTTCCTAAAATTAGACCTTATTAATAGTTATATTATTTTGACTGTAATTATTACATAATAATGTATGTGAAGTGAGGGTTTTTATATGTGTTGATTTGTTTAGATACTATTATTTGTTTTGTTAGAAATCAGACTGATGGAACATACCTTATCTATTAATAAAAAATGCATTTGTATTTAGAATTTAATTTTATTAAGATTCCGAATCAAACATTTCGATAGGTATCAATTGCCTTTGACGCCGTTGTCGGTCGGCCAGATACCAACACGCGTCAAGTCATCACCTCACAGGAAAACAAGAAGTGTTGCGACTCCATTACTGAACTGAAATACTTGTCGTACGAACATTTGTTGTGGCGTTTTCTTGTATTATTGTGGATTAAAAATGCTAATAAAATATGGAAATTAAATTATTTTGTGGAATATTAGTTGAAGTTTTCCGACAATTATGGTTTCGACATTTCATTTTAGAATCACAATGTGTTAGAGATAAACTTGTTCGTTTTTGTTGTGGCGTCTGGTAGGCACCATTTTGCCCCGCAGTTTGGCGTTCAAAAAGTTACAAATTTGTCAGTATGTCTCAGGGATATGAAGATATGAAGGTATTAGGGCATTGTTATGTTTTTTATAAATAAAACGCAATTTTTCAAACCAGTTTCATTATTTTCGTGTTCATTTTAATACAACATACAAGTAAAATTATCATCAGATATTATTTATCAATTCTTAACTTACTCACTAAACTTAATTAAGACCTGAGTAACAAGTATGTATGAGTATTTTCAACTTTCAATTCTTCTGACAGTTTTGAACGCACAAATGCGCACTATGCGACCTGACGCGGTGGTTAAATATGCTTAAATATGTAGTATATATGCTGTTGAATGTAGCCCACACAACTCCGTGAGCAAACAAACCGACTGTAATAACGAATCCTAAATTTGAATCTTATAGTAAAACCCTTGACTTTGGAATGTAAAAATTCATTTTAAGCGAGAAAACCAAAACGTAATTGAAGCTCAATAATAGTACAATGAAATAGTGTGAACACAAAAACACAAACACTCGGGAAAACAATAAAAAATAAATAAAATAAACTGGAAGATACAAGTACAGGTTAACAGTACACCAAGCTTAAAAACTTTATGGTAATGAACTGCAGAATCAAACGTGATATGCTGTCGTGTGTACGATTCTTAGGACAGCTAATTTTAACATCAATTTCAAGAACTGCAGATTGGACTGTCAATAAATATTTATTTTACAAATGAAACGATATAATATTTAGTCAGTATTAATATTTCGACAACCATCAACTAACACAGATTCTACATGATATATTTCAATGTTTTACAAATATACTTCTCACACCAAAGGGATAGGTTTGAAGGCTCGAAATATTGGAATACACAGGTCCTTGAAGAAAATCGTTGACAAGAAAAATATCTTAACTTACTAAGAAGAAAACATGAGTACGCAGATAGTCAGGACAGTGACTAGAAAACAGGAGCGGATCGCTCCGAAATAAAATTGCGAGAAACCGCAAGAAGTTTATCCCAACTTAACTCAAGTAACTACCGACGGATACTAGCTAATCTAACACAAACTTCAACTGACTAGCTTCGCGTTGCATACACGTAATAAATTAAATAAATAAATAAATTAGAACCAAACACCTATATGAATTGACATTGATTTAATGGAAATATCATAAAGGATGTTACTTATAATCAGTGCATGATCAACAGATGTGCTTTATAAAAGTTTCAGTGGGTCGTAGTCGTAACTAAAGGGTAGTGCGTTGTAGGCGAAAACGGGTGAGACAGTTGGTTAAGAGTCAATTACAATCTAATGTAACATGAATACTAAACAACTAAATCGATCGCCAGGATTCAACTCCACGACAGTGACAAGAGCGGCTATGATATAAAAAAAAACATCGCTCTGCTTCAGGTAAATGTTGGATAGCCACAAGTGTTCGCGATGTCATTATCTGCGCAGAGTCAATCGTGATAATCAAACCACACGGATTTTTAAAGTTTAAGTTACTACACAGTTATAAACCTTAATAAGTATCGATTAGTAATCAAGTTCATTATGAAAAAATATATCATTAGAAATTTTTTCAACTTCTCTTCTTAATTTCAAACCACCCAAGAACAACTTAATTATGCATGTGACAACCGATTTTATAACTACACGTTTATTCCTAACAACACTTTGGCAACAAATAGTATTTTTCATATTACTTTTTCACCATCTATCAAAACAGCAACGTTAACATTTCCAATAATGGAGTCAACATCACTTTACGGAATTTCCTTTCAACCTTATCGATTTCCTTCTCGATCTTTCTAATGATAGAAGACAGATAAGTTTCAGCTGAAGACAACTATTGATAGAACATCACAAACGACGGCAGACAAATTGAATTTTACAACACTCAAATCACACCCACCCATTTGGCTATCGAATTACACCTAATAAATTACCTAATCTCCAATTTGTCCACCATCGTCACAAATAACACAAATTGATATTGTGTCTACCTACGTAACAGATGAAAAACAATTTCTCCTGATTTTTTTAATCATTTTTTTTACTTTAGATTTTCTGTGATCAGTCTTAAAATTGAGTCATACCAATCTAATTAAGAAACCTTAACTTTAACTGAATCTTAACATTACCTTAAATCATTAGGCCAGAGATAACTTTCGGAATATCTGGTGAGTTTGTAAAACTTGTTATAAGTACTTTTAAAAGTGAAATCGCACATGGCTTAGTATTCTGTAGGGTTATTTGGTAGGTTAAAAGGGTAAAAGTAGGCGACGATATTTAACATGAAAATCTGAAATGATCCGTTATCACTATCGTGTCATACATTTCATCATCATCACCATCATCGCGGTCTCTACTGTCAGAACAGTTTGGGTAAATGGGAAGAATTTAACCGACTAAGGAAAAGGCTTCTTCTATAGTAAGGCTCTCTCGGGGAAACTACTTTACACCTTCCACCTTAACACATACATTATTATTGGTTTTAGTAATCAACATTGAATAGTTTTCATTTTAATATTAATCTTAACACTAAAGAGTACAAAAAATAAAGGAAATTTCATGAATATATGAAAACAACAAGATTCAGACGAGGATCACCGCGATCGCCTTATTAAGAATAACATTGTATCTTTTTTCGTTACAATAACATTAAATACCACGCTTAAGAGTTATAGATAAGAAGTAAAATCCGAAGTCGATGGTCAGCGTGGCCCTGAGGGACTCCATCTCACCTGTAGCTCTATTGTGTATCTTCTGATATTTCTCGATTCCTTGCAAATTCAAATTATAGTCGCTTTAAATCACATCTCGTGAAATAATCGTTCTCTGATTGGTCAATCGCTAATTTGAAGTAAGCAAACATCCTTCAAAATATTAATTTGGCAAGGATTGCGTTAGAAATTTCTAGATGTCGGAGATAGAGAATAGAGCTACTGAGCTTCGTGGGGCCACCACCCACTCGTCCCCACACAATTTACCCTCTAAACTTGATCGTTTCCCTTCGATTATCCTCAAAGTATCAAAAATATCAGCTAAACAGCCCTTTCCCTTAGTTAGCGAATCTCGATAGAGTACATTTTGAACAGTCTCAGAGTAAATAATGAGTAGGTAACAAGTATCAAACGTGTTAAACTGGGGATATGCACAAGTTGAAGTATTTAAACCAACAACGCTAGGATCGTTATTTGATTAGAACATACTTATAGCAATTTCTACGTAGGAAAACTACTATAACATCTAGCCTAATAATGAGATACAGGTTTATAAGTTACCGATCCTTACTTACATTTAAAATTATGATAATGTTTCCAATTTGGAAGTGTCACAGAGGATACTCAAATTGTATAAAATTCCAATGCGATTTCATTTGTTTTTGAATGAAAGGATCAACACATTTCCTCAATTTAAGGCCACGGCGCAAAATGGTGTTTCAGTAGTTTAAAAGTTAGATTTACTGAATATAAAAATTACATTTCGTCATCCGACTAATGACCGGCCTTTATGTACATTAACTTGTGCACAGAGCATGCTAAATATTTGCTGATCTGCCATTCCAGTTGGCCCGACGCAAGCTGGAAGCAAGGTCAATTTCCTTCAACGTTTTGCTGACATTGCAAAAGCGAGTTTCTCGTGAAATGTCGAATAATCGAGAGAGCTTATCGATTATAATTTAACTTGATAAATTGAATATATCACTATTGCTAAGGAAAGCACAGCATAAAACTTATTACACATTAACACTACATGGTAATCGTATGTAAAAAATATTAACAGACTTATGATGTTCAAAGCTCAAGGTGTAATCTCTTAACCACTAAATTATTAAACAGAGTAGATAATGCGGTATCTAAAAATACAAACTACTTAGTATGCTATGTAGGATATAATTTAGTTGATCATAAGCATTGTGTTTTTCTTATCGCTGGCAGGATGGCATTTTAAGTTATACAATATAAGTGTGTAAAATTTGTGTGTGGACAATTCAAGCGTCGTACAACTAAACGTTTTACTTACGTGCATACACATATTAACTATAACGTTACATATTCTAAAAGCAATGTATTAGCGACTAGCTCAATTGAGAAAGATTCCAAATTACCTCCCGCCCATCTCCGAAATGCCAAATGCCAATTAAACCCAATTCCATTCACATCAAAAGTATTCATAGTTTAATATTTTTCCTGCCAATGTCACCACTTAGTGGACGATATGTCGCGTTCCAAATGAAACAATTCACTATTAAACATTTAACATCCAATCAACACTTCGTAGCTGAATCCATTACAGTATTGTCACATGGATAAACAAAAATTTTAAACCCTCGAACATATTGACACTACACCGCCCGCGCGTTTCTTCTACTTTCATAAATAAAAACATTACTTGATATGTAATTTGCTAATCCGTCATTATCCTACGCCGTCTTATTTGGAATCTTCCCAAGTACAAAAATATTGTAGTTAATTAACCTCACACACATTACAATTACAATAAATTATCTAACACACTTTAGCAAATATCGTTTGTATTAACGAGAAAGTTGACTACATGAGACGCAAGCATCCAAATCTTCAACATTTATCAACTATCAGAGTAAATTTAGGGCAACGCAATATTGATGAAAAAATCCATTTACGACGACAAAATGCAAGTAGTATTAGAATGCATATAATGCGTAAAATATTTCTGGAGTCCCTTGCCACAAAAAATGCTTGCCTGTGAACCATACGAAAATAAATACTATTATTTGCAAACGCTTTAACTAACTTAAGCGGTAGTAAAATATTTTTTCAATAAAATGTATCATAAATTCAAACTTCAGTTTTCAAACATTAAGCTTAATTTTCTTTGAGGATGGATGGTTTGTGCTCTCGTGTGCTGTTTTTTTCAATCGACCTAACTTATAACAAACTACTTACATGTGCTCACAACGGCCTGCCTGAAGAAATCCCTCTGCCTTATTATATGAAGTTATAGTGTTCATCTAATATCATTAGTCACCACCAAGCGAGCGCTTCCTTCTCCATCCGAATCGACAAAAGCTTTTCACCAACTATTTACTCGATATGATCTCGAGTCGAATGCAATTTTGACAATTTAGCAAGTAATCACTCACATTCATTTCTTTCATGAAAAAAAATACCAAAAAATCAAGTGAAATAACAACTTTCTGTGCAAATTCACTCAATTATATATCAGCGAAGTAACGGAATTCAACAACGTCATATCACCGCCGCACTGTATATTCTTTGGCGATGACGAAAATATCATTATTATCAAAATACAATATAAGTCATTAAAAACAATACAATTCCTGAGCAATCATTCGTTTTACGGAGAAAGAAGTTAATATTAGAACTCCATCAAAACAAGCGACAATGTTATTGACATTCAAATTTCGTGTTCTGTATCAACGTATGGTTAACCCTTTGACTATCGATTAGTTTAGAAAACAATAGGTTTTCTATTGTGTCTTGGCTCAGCCGCTGAGTGGCGGAGTGATCGTCAGTCAATGAGTTAGCTCTATAAAATTCAACGACCATCGACTACATAATATAATAAAAGACCAAACCGTTAACCACATACAATTTGACAAGCTAACATTGATACAATATTCTACCATGATGATACATTAACAGGTGAATTTATAAACCGTCACAAAATTATCGAACCCGTACAATGTATCTAAGAGTATACGTAGAGCTATCGATATGGTTTGTGTAAACCCTTATGACTCACATCTTTCTGTCAAATTCGATTGTTTTAGTATTCAAGACGGTAACAGTATTACTTATAGTCTATTCATTTACAAGACATTACCTTAATACACAATACTCCATCCAGGTCCAAGACTTCAAAAAGATAGTATTAATGGAAACATATTTTGGATTCGTTTTACGTGTTTAACGTAACTTAAGTCATTACTTTGTCGCATTGTGTCGAACTCATATCATCTATGGAATCAACATTTAGTAAATGAATATACCGAAGCGTCAATCAATCAATCAGTGTAGCGTCCGACATAATAACGTGACTTCTCTAAATAACACTCACTAAGAACAGTACCTATCGATTAGTAATTTCATTTAAAAAAATACACACTCTCATTACAAACACTGCCCTTCTAACCCTACCCGTTGTTGTTCTGATCCCGGCATTCCTTACTGCTAATAATTAATTATTTCAAACAGTTACAACTAGACTATTTACATCGACTACACACTTCCTGGGGGACGAGGCGAGGTGTGAAACTTATATGCTGCAAATTATTACCAAAGGGACGGTGATAGGTTTGGGGTTGAATCGACATCACCGATGGCAAGGTTGGTGATTGAGAAGGAATTGTTTCCTCAATAGGAATTTTAAGGGAGAAGATTCAGTAAAAATTTTTATATGATAAAAAACAGCTGGGCTGCGCAATATCTTATAGAATAATAATCCAATGAATGTTTTAAATGTATTCTTTGGTTTCTGACTTTCCAAGCAGGTACAGCGGGATGAATCAGAGATTTGTATATTGAAAGGAGTTTATCATGTTCGTTCGAATTGAAAATGCTATGAATCATGAAACCTTAACTTTACCTTAAGAAAACGGCTGAGTATAAAATTATAAACATTCTTTGTAAGCCTAGCTCAATGCTTACGTAATTCTAGTAGGTGACTAAAGTTAGTAGTAAAATGTTCCCTATAGTAATTGACTTGGAAATAGTGGTTACTTGGTTAGCTTTTTTTTCTCCTTTAAAATGTTTTCTTTAAAAAAAGCCGTGCAGCCGGAAGGGAAGAGAATCGGGTTGATAAAGGGTTAAAATTGGGCCGTAGCTAGATTTCGTAGAAAAAGTAAAGCTAGGTAACGTCATTGGGATTATTATCGTAACTTACTTATTATCAAGATTATAGCCTAACTTCATAAGAATATGTAACTTCGTAGAGTTATGTTTCGTCTTAGAGTTCACCCAAAGGCAAAGAAAATAAAATTATACCGCCCCCGTCACTGAGTACCAAGTATTTTAGTAAAATGATTTCTAAAACGAAGAAAATCTTGTTGAATAGGATTTAATTGCTTTGTTTTACTGGTGCACGGAGCCCTTCTAAAGGTTTTTCATGAATAAGAAATCGGCTGTACATTTAGGAGTTTCCGTGGAAACGCCCGAAGATTTCTTTAATACCGCGCATTTTGAATGAGAATACTTTGTTCACGCTCGCGTTTGAAAAATAAAAATAAATTATAATTCATAATGAAATTACTGCCTATAAAAAAGAAACAAACCTCTATGGTTCTTAATTCTACAGCAATACTTACGAATTTCATGCCAACTTTGTTCCCGACACCAACTGCTTGATAGTTGAATCAAAATGCACACACACACTCGAAAAAATTATACCTACACACTCACAAAACCTACCACCAAGTTTGTAATATTTGTGCTAAAAAATCTGGGGACCCTTATTCCTACTATGTATTATATTTAGTGCAAATGACGTTTGGTCGAAAATTGCGTAGATTGCTCTTTCTAAAATTAAGATAATATTTATGTGAGAACTAGAGTAGAAGTCGTGCTGGGCACTTGTGCTTAACAGATGTTCTAATCTTAAAAGTGCAATCTAGAAATAAGACTAGTTTTATCTTAGTCCATTCACTACCATTGTACTCGGTGAAATTCTATGTAGTCAAAGTTGATTGGTCCAGTAATAAATAATTGGGATCGGAATAACTTAAATATCAATGAAAAATTTATAAAAAGCATCTTACATTCTATTGAAATATGATACTATTCTACTTTAATGATCTGCATTCAATCTTAATGCGGGAATGGTGAATTAACGTGAGCTAACTTTTCACACTATGATAAAACTGTTTGTTTTTTTTTTGGTGGATTTATTAGCACAAACATGCGACTAGATAAAATTGATGAGAATTATTATGGTTACGTTTTAATTCTGATCAATTAAAAAACTACCAAAGCTCTACTCGGTCAAAATAAAAATAAAACACACATTAAAACTGCAATGAACTGGTATTATTAAAAGCGCAATTATACAACAAAATAAATTCAAAACAAAACGATGTACATTAATTTAAAGAACAATTGTTTATACAAATAATTAAAAAAATATAATAATTATAACAACAAACATCGACAAAATATATTTAAAGACAAAACATGTTTCAAATTCAAATCAGTCCTCGATCTTTAGAAATGCAATTTATGAGAATGAAATGTTTTCGTAATCATAATAATTTTACTTATATTATGCAAACACAAATTAAATTGTGAACCGAACGTTATTCTGTAATATAATATTAACTAAATTTAATTTCCTCATCGTTAAAAAAACTAAAATCATTGCCGTCAAAATTTAAAATGATACGAACGAAATTAATCAATCCGCAATTCTAAAAGAAAATTTAACTCTAATGTAGTTGTCATAATCTGCAAATCTTATAGTAGAATTTTGATACATTATCAGTTTATGCTATACTAAATATAAATATAATACGTTGTAACGATCTCATTTAAGTAGAAGCGTATGGTATATTGATACAAACAAGTATAAGGTACGTCATTAGCAAAATTTCAGCAAATCTGCAAGAAAATGTCAGTGGTGCCCACGTACGAGTGCGATTTGCTGTAAATATTTGCAAATAAAACCTCAAACTTTAAGTCTAACCATTCTAACATAGTTACTAGCGTAACCTCAGACAATTGAAACGATCCTGGACGTACGAATTAGCTGTAATTGATTTCAGAGGAAAGAATGCACCGTTAAGCGAAAAAAAATACATTGAATTGTCAATAAAATCGTTGGAACAGTCTGAGATAAAGCAGATAATATGGCTAGAACTTCTAATCAACCGAAATAGACCTAATCGAGAGCTTAAGAAGTCTGCAACCCAGTAGATTTAGCAAGGCAAAGAATTCACGATAGCATCATTTGAATAATTTTGTAGGAACGATTCAAAATAAAGCCTATTAATAGTATCCATTGGTGGAAGATCACGAGAATTTTGTTTCTAATGTTGCTTTTCAACTTTACTTCACTCAATCTAGTGGACGCGTCATTAAACAAAATTATTACTGAACTATGTATTTAATCGAAGGCGTATCAAGGCAGGTGGATAAGCGAAACACACTGTGCATTGCAAAATATTGAAAAAACCAAGAATATCTTCATCACTGTACTAATTCGATCTATGATTAGTGCAAGTACGTAAATGATAATTATGCCTGAGATGATGTTGCTCTACAACATAAAAAAAAGTTTCCAACTATCCAAATATACATAGCACTAACCCGTCAAGTAAACTCGTCAAGAACTTTCAGTGGTAGTTAATTATTATATTTAAAATGTCAGATATTAAAAAGACCTTAATAGATAAAATCCGTAGTTTATGGTACATATTTACAAACAATACTAAATATCACTCGTTATCAAATCACAACATGATGTATGGCACAGGTCACGCGGTATTTGCAATGCGCACAGTGAGCGCAGCGTGTGCCTGCCGACACGCCTTCAATGTAAAAAGAGGTATTTTATGAGAGAACATAAGAATATCACCAAAATATAACTCAATAATATAACCTACAGCGTATAATAATGCAGATCAAAATTAAAAAAACATACAAGCTCAGACGTCAGAGCATCAGATCTGATTATTGTCATAGATTCAGCAAAAAAATACTAAAAAAAATATTCGCTACAAACCAAACTAAAATAATTCTGCTAACACACTCAACACACACGGTAATGAAGTAAAAATAGCATGATATTCATAAAATACGAGAAAAAAAGTAAACGTTACACATGCACCGTAAATTACTAAAATTACAAAAATAAAGTTGTTTCCATATAAAAAATATCTTACCAGTATAACAATCATTGCATAACTATTTGTAGATATCGAGCGAACTACATAATACTCCTGTAAGTAGCAAACAGTCTAACTTGCCCCATAAGCTTATCAGACAAATGCTCTCAGTTTAAAATCTCAGTAATAATATTTATTATAAAAAAAACTAGCGAAACGAACCCCACTCCTTAAGTGCTCTACTTGTTACTACCGAGTCAAATTACTAAGAATCAATACTACAAATCTGAATAAAAACAATTAATTATCAACCAAATGTTACTAATAAACAGAAGCAATATCAACAAAACAGGCATGACGGAATTGATTTAGGTCCACGGACTCAGTGACTAGGCGGTAATGTTTTGGGCCGAAAAAATACTAAAACTAATAACTTCTATTCTGTTCCACATATCCACGGGAAAGAAACAGTCTACAATCACCGCTAAAACTCATAAATTAGTTACGACAATCTAAAATGCTTTATAATACTCAAGAGTTTTAAAAAGGAGCTCGGCGAAATCTTCGGATTTCTAAAGTAAATGTTGAGGTGTATAAAACATTTTTGATCATTTGCTTTGTGATGTTAAATGCATTTAGTTTTTCAAGACGGCAACAGAAGATCCTCAATACTCTTCACTGAAGACTCCCGGAGATACCTGCCTAAGGAACGCCGCTGTAGACTTCGTCAAAGATAAAACCCCCTACACATCACATTTCCCTAATTTTGTAGCTACATCAAGAGGGGTAGTAACTAAAGATTGTCCATATCAGCTCAATCAATTTAACACTTACCTAATAATAATGTAACAACTTCTTACTTTAGTTTCATAATCATAATTACCATCGACACAGAATTAGTGCTAATCAAAAACAGGAAGTGCTGTTGTGCCGAAGAATCCTTAAAACTAACAACAATCCGCATTCTGCACGATGCTCTCTTATTACGATAAAATCACACGCTTAACGCCTAACAATTTGTTAAGTAATAATAGTTAAAATATTGGTCCAACAAATGGGCTAAATAATACAAATGCCCTCAATATTCATCCCTAATTTAACGATGTGGGATATGAGAAAATATTATTCAATAGATCAAAAAATGATAGGGGTCGAGAACACCGTTTGCAGGTTTGGATCGATCCAACGGAATAATCTCTATCCTTAAATACTCGAATAACAATGTCAATACTATAACTAATCTCATTACAGTTTCATTTTGAAATAATGCATACAGAGATCTCATGCCGAAATATAAGTAAAGTATTCCCACCGTTTACTCAGTTTGATCACATCGAAACAGCCGCAATCAGTAACACTTGCTTACAAAAATTTAGTACATGCACTTTCATAGAATTGACACCACACATCGGGCGGAACGTATCCTTACATACGGAGTTTGCGTCTTGAAGTGTCGATTTTTGGCTTAAAGTTCGTCGGTCATTCCGACCTCCTGTGATCCGGACGGGAGGTTCACATACCTATAGGCGGCACTTGCACGTAGCGGTAGATGTAGAGGCGGTAGTCCTTGCTGGCGAGGACGACAGACCCGTCGTCCATGAGGGCCACGTCGAAGCACTGGGCATGCTTCACCTTGCTCTCTAGAGCCGACACCAGTTGCCCGTCCTGGGTGAATATCGTCAGGTTAAAGTTGTTGTGATTATCAGCGATGAGGATCTCTCCGGCAGCATTGATGCCGACGCCGATGGGATAGTTCGTCACGCCTTCCCCGCCGATCTGGCGGAGGTAAATGCCCTCGTAGTTGAACACCTTGACGCAATGAGCGCGGTTGTCGCTGATGAAGATCTCCTGCTTGTCGTTCACGACAACACCGTTGGGGAACTCTAGGTGTTTGGAGCAGCCGAATTTCTGCAGCACATTGCCGACTTGGTCGAAAATGATGACACGCATCACTTTACATTCGACGACGACAATTCGGCCCTTGTTGTCGACGGTGACGCCCCGAGGGTGTTGCAGGATGTTAGCGCCGAATTTGCGCACGAATTGTCCGTATTGGTTGTAGATCTGTATCTGGTGTGTCGGCGACCTCTCCGTTACGATAATGTCGCCCGACGTGCGTACGACGGCCACTCGGTTCGGATACAATAACTGGCCGTCACGTTTGCCGCATTCGCCGAATTGGAATTTGAAACGACCTTCCTTATCAAAGATCTGGATGCGGTGATTGTTGGTGTCAGCGACAATGATGTCGTTTTGAGCATTGACCGCAACTCCACTCGGCTCCGTGAATTGGCCTTCCATTACGCCGAATTCCCCGAATTTACAATGGTAGATCATCTTTTGGCGCTTGATCTGGGATTTCGGAGGGAAAATGGCAGTAGATATTAGTTTGCTGGTCAGATCTAGCATGGGATCTGTATGTCCGCCAGTCGAGAGCGAATAAGGGTCGGCGGAGGCCGGCGCGAAGAGTGAGTCGCAGCCTCCGTTGGACCACTTCTCATATGGGTTGATGCCATTCAGGTTGATGTCGCCTATGCCGCTCGAAAACGGGCCGAGGCTGGTAGCGCTGTTGAACCTCTTGGAAATTATGTTCGACTCAAAAGGCGATGTGGATTGACTGGTGGGTCCAAGGAAGCCGTTCGTGTATCCGCGGTCGAGCACTCCGTTAAGGCCTGTGGGGAGATGGATGCCGCCGTTGAGGCTGCCAGAGCTGCCATTGACGCTGCTGCTGCTGGAAGAAGATCCTCCATTCACAATAACAGGACGAGCGATCGGCGGCTGCTTAGTCGGGCCAACGTTAGCCTCAGAGCTAGTACGCACGTAGCCGAAAGTGTTTCGCACGCCAACCTGGATGGCCTGGTAGTTTGAGACGAATTCTAGCTCGCAAGCTGTCTGCACCGTCTGTTCGGGGTTGGAGCTCATCAGAGATTGCAATTTCGAGTCTAATAGCTTTCGGAACATCAGTATTTCTGCTATATTGGCGCACTTTGTTAGTCGTTCGACAAAGTCGCAGGTCTGGTAAATCTTGTCTACGGTTTCTTGAGCTTTCTGACCCACGACTGTGAGCGATATTTGTTTAGTTGAGAACACACTTTCGAGTTCTTTCAGTAGCTCCTGTTTGCGCTCCTCGAGCATCGAGCGATAGAATTGGAAGGTGTCGTTGATCTCGTTTTGAGCCTTGTGATATTGGACCTGTAGTTTCCCGGCAGCGTGTTCGACAGTCTTTACGACGTGCCTAATCTCAGTGGCACGGGTCTTAGCTTCGTTTACGGCTTGTTGCATAAGCTCTAATTGTTTCGGCCCGGCGTCCGATAAGTGTTCGCAATCGTGCAGAGCGGCCGGGTGTTCGATGATCGTGCACTCTTTGCATACCGGTACGGAGCAGGTGCGGCAGAAGTATTTAAGGATGTCGTTTTTATGTCTCGGACAGAACGCCGTTTTGTCGCCGCTCGTGGATAAAGACCCGAGCATGCCCTTGTCGTCTTTTAGGTCATTGAATGTGAGGACGCGGTGGCCCTCAAAGCAGTGCATGAACTGGTGAGCCATGACGCAGTTTGGGCAGAGGAAGTTGGCACAGTCAACGCAACGCGCTACGGCGTCAGATTCCTTGCTCTTGCAACCGGTGCAGCGGGCAGATGGCGAAGCTGTGGAGCGAGCCGTCGGCAGTAAGTCCGCGTCCTGTTCTACTGCTGCAGCGATCACCAAGTTAGTGAGAAGCCCTGGTACTCCCGCGGCGGGAAGCAGACTGTCGACGCGGCAAGTCACACAGGTGATCTTATCAGGGTGAGTCTGCTCTCTCTCCAAGCAGCCCCGGCAGAAGGTGTGGAAGCAGTTGAGTACTTTTGGGTCCGAGAAGGTCTCTCGGCAGATCGCACAGACAGTGTCGAGTCCGTCGAACTCGCGCAAGTCACATACAGCGGAATCGCTCGCGGGAGGCGATGATCCACTTAGCGTGAGGGGCGAGATAGAGCCACGCTCCAGCGAACCTATTGAGTTGGCACCGGGCAGCGACTCAAGAGACGGGGTGCGAGAGGCCATCTTCAGGAAACCGGCATCCCTGGAACAAAGGAGAGCAAATTATTAGTCCATGGTCGCTGATTATTTCGTAGGATATAACAGCTCTTTTCATATTATAAGTTTAGCATCTCTTCTACTTCCATCTCAGTTTAAATAAACGTACCCTAACCTTAAAAGTGAATAATAATGGGCGCGATAAAAGTGATAAATACGAGTAGTCAAGCTTTACCCAATGTACTCGAGAATTTATGAGAAGCGACCGAAACACCGGAAGAGGCCGTTATACTGAGGCGGAGCGTCGAAAACGTCAATAATGGTGGTTCAATATGGCTGAGAACTGCATTGGAGAACCGTCTGGAATGTTTTTGTCGGGAGCGATGCAGCCCCAAAAAGGGAGGCGGTCGCCATAGAAACCGGTAGGGCGAATCGTTAGGGGATATTTCGTACTTACTCGAATTAGGGTGAGGGTGGAAATTTATTTTGACTCCCCCGTGTTTCGGGGCAGCTCTATGCCTAAACGAGATATTTGCAAGGTGAATGGCCTTGTCTTATTTATACCGTATTGTGCCCCGGCCGTAAAGGCAGGAAACAAGAGGATTTCAACAATAAAATTTTAAATAGAGCTCTTAATTGGCTTAATCTGCGAGCTGTTGCGTACAACGCCGCCCAAAATTCGGGTCGGTCGGGTTTGGGGGATTGAAATTGGGACTGGAAATCCTATGCTCTATGTCAGGAAAAGCCTATTGGACGTCGAATACTCGCTGCATAAAGCCCGGGCATCCTCTCCGCTGCGATACGTTGCATCGCTTGCAATATATTACAGGGTCCCGCTTACTCCCTTGTGACGGACGAATTGGATCGATTGCAACGCCGGTGCATACGCAATGACGAGATCTTGTAAATGGGTATGAAGCAGTGTAATTTCGAATCCGCATTCGATTTATATGACGATGCGAGTCAACATAGCTTCGCTTTGTAAGCGGTGCTTCGTAGTAATTACGGCCGCATCGTTGCGGTAAATCACGAATGGAAAAGGCATGGTCAGCGTTTTGGGGCTTCCTGTGTTGTGTCTGCCGCAAGTCTGGGTGACACAGGAGGATGGATGTGACTTGATGCGCTTGCAGATTTGCGAATTGCAACGTGAATATGTCAAACGTAGCATAGAAACGATGCAGATTTACATATAAATTTTATCTGACGGCATCTCTGGCGCTGCTGTAGTGGCTCAGCCTACCATGCGAGAGGTCCCGGGTTCGATCCCCGGCTGGGGATTTAAAAAAAAACAGGTCTTAGGTGTTTATATGTGTGTGATGTCGCTATTTCTGGTTCCCACGACGCAGGGTATCCTAAACGGCGCATACATTGGCCTCACACTAGGATATCTTGTGTCGTGAGAACCAGAAACAGCGACGTCACACACATAAAAACATCCAAGACCTGGGGTTTTTCTTTCTTTACCCCCAGCCGGGAATCAAACCCGGGACATCTCGCATGGTAGACAGAGCCACAACCGGTGCGCCACAGAGGTCGTCATTCCCCCACAATGAGATTGACGAAAGTATGTGCCTTTATATAAAAAGTTTATGTTATGTAATCTAGTTGCTTTCCTAAACATATCCCTGCTCATTGTATCCATATATTGCACTTCAGAAATCCGCCATTTTTTTACACCACCTTTTATTTCTCAAACAAGCGAATGCCCAAGAGCCGCATACAGTATATTCACAGGCCCATTTTGTCTCTCAAAAAGGTCTGCTCTAAGCCCCGTTTGGTCCATACAACAACCCAGGTCCATGATATACAGCTGCGATACTAGAGGTCTCCTCACGGGACTTACTACTCACGTGCTGTGTACGTACACTATATGGGCAGTGCAGTTTACATAGCACGCGGTGTAATGTTGTCTATGTTATTTAGTCTGGTCATCGAATTTAGGCTACTCCCGGGAATTGATGTGCACAACATATGTATCAATAATATATTTAGTATGCCTCTCCTTTGTACCGGTTTATATAGGATGCAAAAAGCATAGTCATCATAATAGTAGTTCGTTCGACCGGCATTGTGGCATTGATCATTGCTCTGCAAATGTTTAGCTTTTTCAGTATTACCAACTTCACAGATAAACTAGGGTCGGCACGCAGGCGGGCGTCAGCGTTCGAAATTTGAATGTTTGACAAATTTTGGTACATTACGGTCATAATGTATCGATATTCAGATAAGAAATGAGTTTTTACCAAGAAGTTTATCATTATGCCGGTCGTAACGTGTGGTTTTTGGACGCAGTAAAGAGGGTGTGTGATACGTGTGTAGATAAAATATTTTTAAACCTCAAGTTTGGCGCGCAATATCTTAAGACTGTGTAATACTGTAGTTTCATTCACAGATTCAGCAAGATGCAACGTCTCAAACTAAATCCTCCCTTTTCCAAACATTCGTGCGAACCTACCCACACCTTAGCACGAACATTGCGTCTCTCCAGTCCACATTAATTGCGATTGGTCCGAAGCCGATTACAGCCCTAAAAGGTTATCCGAATCAACGGCAAACACCCAACTACCCACCGACTGACTATCTCGCAAGGTTCAGTTTTCTGTGTCCGTATTTGTGGACAATTGAATAGTAGGGTGGCGGGGGAGGTACCGCGTCGTTAGTTGTACGTCAGACGGTAGCGGCAGAGCTGTGGTCAGCCTCGCGCAGGAATTAGCGGGAAGGTGTCCGAATTGACAATAATTTAGGGACTTTCTGCTTCGCTCGTTGCCGCGAAAACCTTTCGATGGTGGGCGCTCGTATTTCACGAAGTTTCTCACTATCGCAGTAGAGAATGGTCCTCTTTCTATTCGCCTCATTCCCTCCAACATCTAAAACATTGTAGGTGACGGAATTCTATTATAATTCTAATTTCACTATACCTTATATATGTGTTAGTTTAAGATTTGACATCCTCCAAATGTAACCTATGTGTTTCTTGTGGAAATAAACTCTTTTTGAATTTGGAATTTTTGAATGTTTTCCTATTTACCCGATTTTAGCGGCCAAGCCAAAAATTGTTAGATAGCATAACGTAGCGTCACGCCTTTTCCTATACGGGGTGGCAGAGGCACAATTGCGCCCTCTTTGAGCCAGTTATTCAATACTCCATTTTGCGTGACCGGGGGCTAGCCCATCGCCGCAGCTATGGAGTAATGAAGGTTTCCTCACGAAGTTTTCCATCACCGTTAGAACGTCCATATAATGTACTTAAGATAAATTCATTATCGCATTGGTAGATGGTCAGGATTCGAACCTGCATCTCATGTGTGAGAAGCCGTCGTGAAACCCATTAGACCACGGAGCTCTGCAAAAATTGTTTATATAATGTTATGATTTTAGCTGTATAGGGTGACATTGAATTAGCTGACCATAATTTGGGTAGTGATAACACCCATAATTGTGAACTAATTTCCCCAAGAAACATGATCGGAAACGAAAAAAAAAAGGTTCTCCCATAGTAACATGTAATCAGCTGATCGGGTCAATGTAGTGAGGGACGATTTTTTTTTCATTTGCATATGGTCGGTTCTTGGGAAATGTTTTTCATATTAATGGGTACTATCATTCCCCAAACTATGGTCAGCTTATTAAATGTCACCCTGTATATCGCTTCCACTCGTCACAACAAAACTAAATAACAAAAACCGGTCAAGTGCGAGTAGGACATCGGTCCCTCACATGAAGGGTTCCACACCATTGTACACGGAAAACGTAAAACGACGATCATTTGTACGAGTACATAATACCTATTTAATTTTTAACAATAACATATTAAATACTAGGTAGGACTAGAATAAAATTATTAGAATAAAAATACCCCATTAGAATAAAATATCAATAAACGCTGACAATAATTATTTTCATAACAGAGCGTCTAAACTCTTGTTAAAATAAAACCGGTCAAGTGCGAGCGGTTCCATACAATTACTATACAATACTAGGTAGGACTACATTCAAGGCCGTACATAGAAACATTGAAAAATAGTTTTGTATATGTAGTATGTAAGTATTAAACTATGTACTCAAGTTAACGAAACTCCTTGCTCATTGAAACCGGAAGTGGATAGAAATTGGGTAACTTATTTACAGAAATAAAATCAAATATGATAAAAAACTTAATACTATTTACGATAATTCGAATGAGAAATTATTAATCATTTGACAAATAACTAAGCACAAAACTCAATACCTGCAATTAAAAATCTTTTCCGATAAGATCAGGAGAGTCCATTTTTCACCGATAAACAGATAAAACAAAATGGCCATACCAATAATTTCTTCTATGGGCATGTTTAATTAATTGTTGCTGTTGCGGCAACAGAAATGCACATTCTGTGAAAATTTCAGCTCTCTACCTAATTCGGTTGATATAGAGCCGGTGTCGGACGGACGGACAGCGGAGGCTTAGTAATAGGGTCCCGTTTGGCACCCTTCGGGTAAGGAACCCTAAAAACAAGATTGAAAATAGAACTTATGGCAACCAGACAAGAGCTGTCAAGTTTCAATATATTATTTTAGATCGTTAACTAGAGTTTGAAGCGGTGGAGGGACCCGATTTATTATTTCTTTGTTAGATATCGGCACAGAAAAATTATATGAAACCCAAACACAGATATCAATCTGCACAAATACCAATATAGGTAAGGTACCGTAGAATTTGAAACCGTATCATCGGAACCAACAGCTGACGTTCCTTCTAACAATATGAGAGCCGTTCATACGTTTAATAAATAAACTTTTACTGTCCTTTTCATGACCTTTTCAGGACATTATTTCCCAAGAAAACAGTGTTCTTACGAGCCGTCGTATAATTGAAAACGGAGTCGCTGGGAACAGAACGTACATTCACGTAACGTATGTATGTACCTATCTGTTATGTATGTTTGTTTGTGTGTATGTATGTGAGGCGGTAACAATGTGGGCTATGTCCGAGATGAAAAATTGTTCTGTTTGAGACGTAGAAAAGACGCGGGTCGGATCCTAGTGTGAGGAAGAATGTATGAAAAATTTATATTGTTGCGGCGTGGGTAGGTTATACAGGATATACAGGATATAGTCATAAAGAAAGGTGTAGTTATATTTAAGCGGTTCAACGCCAATTTTCGAAAAAGTTTTTTCTTATAGTTTTTTAGTCTGGGTGGAGGTCACCGGTGACTTATATATGGCATTTAACGTGTTAAAGGGCTAGTATTTAATCGCCCATCAAAAATACTGATTTGCACAGCACAAAAGGATCAGCAAAATCACTTTTTATGTTTTAAATATTTTATGTGTACTCATGTTTATGTTTTGAGTATTTTGTGTTGTTCTTGCATGTTCAACCTAACACGAAGGTAAAGGGGGCTTCGCTTCGCTCACCCGTTTTACCCTTCACCTAAGCTACCGCAGCATTTTTCCCTGATATTTGCTGCGCAAATCAGTATTTTTGATGCGCAGTTTATAATTTCCCTGTTTTAAGGGATTGCTAGGGATATAATTCTGAACAACTAACGATGTAACCAGTTTTCTCGGTCCAACATAATTTTTAACTTCTCCGACCCAACGTATGTAGATCTAAAAAATAAAGTTTCTCTAATCAAATCGAATTCATAACGAAACTTGTTCAGAATAAATGACAATACCTCAAAATGCGACCACCCTTTTGGTTTCTCCTGTATTTGTCTCATACAATAGTTGATAGGCGTAGGCGTATTCGTAGGTTTGTGTAGCAGAAATATGAAGATAGAAATATGAAGATATTACGATTACATAATAATAATAATACCTTGGACACCATTTACACACATTGATCTAGCCGAAAACTAAGATTCCCTGTATCTTGGGTACTGTACAACGATACACATACTTATACACATAAATATTATACTTAGATAGATAAAAAACCATGACTAGGGTACAAACATCCGTTCTCATCAAACAAATATTTGCCCTACCGGGACTCGAACCCGGGACCCTTGGCTTCGTAGGCAGGGTCACTGCCGACTAGGCCATTCGGGTCGTCAAATGCAGAGTACAATCATACTGACACCATTACCTACACCATACCCATACATAGCATTACCCATGCTTGAGGATAGCATTTTAAAATAACTTTTGTTTGTCTGATAAGACGACCGTCACTGCGCACTCCCTATTTACAGTTGGATTACTAAATATTTGACTCACCTATCCAAAAATTGAGAGAATATCGATGACTCTTTACTGAGACGACGCAATATTTTATTTACAGGTATATTATAAATGAAGATACTTTTTTGTCCTATTTGTTACTGTCGCAAATTCCCAGTCTGCCGAGTATGAAACTGTATCTACAGTTGGAAGAAAGGCGAGCTACACATTATTTGATTTTAGACGTTCTGGCATGTGGCATAAGATACAAGCTGAGTTTGTTTTCTAACATGTTGCAGACCGTAGATACGTTCTTTTGTTACATCGTAAATAAAATATAAGACACTAGTTCGTTTGTTCAAGATCTTTTATTGAATTCGCTTTCACAAGTAGAAACATCCTCGACTTCATCAATATTGTTATTTATATTTTGGCATAAAACTTCGAGAAGCCTCGACTGAAGTAGTAAAACAGCCATTTTATTGGTTTCTAGTCACTGATCAGTTTCAACTCTGGGAATCCTAGTGGTACCAGAAAAATTGTAATCAGTTAAGCAAAGCGCTTTTTAAATTTAAATTTCTTGCTAATGTACCCTGGTTCATCTTTAAGTACCTCCACTACTGGAGGTTGGCGGTCAATTCTCCACACTCTTCTCTGTTCTTCGCCATGCGCATTAGTTGTTCTACGTTGGCCACTCCCGTTCATTCCACCCTAGATGACCGTTATTTCAAAGTTCTGGGTTTCTATTTTATTACTTTTACCTCTAAAAAGGAAATGACTCAGAAGGTTTTAATTCCTGGTCCATTTCTGGAGGCATGCATCATGCTCAACGTCTTCCTCCTCCACAAAAACCGTATCTTACCGGAAATTACGCGAGAAATTAAATTTATAACAGGAAGCCGAATAAAAGTAATTCTTATAGAATTGTTAACCTGCCAAATAGCGTAAGAGAGTGCTGTTTTTTATAAAAACACAAATGTCTATATAACATAACAAACCGTCACGCATTTTCCCATTAGGTGGCAGAGGCACAATCGTGCCCACTTTTAGCCAGTTATTCAATACTCACATGAAGCCAGCGTAAAAGTCACCAACTTTATAAAAATACGTCACCAAGACCCTTTTAGCTCAACCAATACACTCCTTCTAGTTGCATAAGCTGCTCTAAAAGCACTAAAACACTTTTAGTCTGTCGAAGAGAAATACATAAACATGCACGACGCCCTTACAAGGAACTGATAGTAGAGTAGGTAGCAACCACCATCACCAGCAAGAGGACTATCTATTCGCGGAGAAGTTGTTTACCGTGGGTCGTTGAATAAAATCCATATTTTAGCGGAACTATCAGTCAGTGTGGGGGAACCGACTTAAAGGTTGAGTTATCTGGCGTGAAAAAGCTGATATTCACAGACTTTTAAGGAAAATGTATAAAATCCTACTTTAAACTATAATAATATTAGGTTCTATCATTTTCATGTGTTGGGGGTATCATACTGGCCTAAATAAGTTTATATTTAGAGAAAGTATGTATGATGTTCAGAATGTACAACCATTGGATAATATGTCGTATGGTTCTGAATGTTTTTAAAGTGTAATTTTAATACTAAAAGTATAACAAAGGATAAAATAGGTTACAGGTGCAACATTCAAACTATGACACACCTCTTGCTATTATATATGAAACGCCGCCATCTTGAATCAGCCTTCCAATTTTAAACCCAATTTTCTTTTTACAAAATGCCGCGCGACAGGTTGTTGAGCGGCGTCGCTTCCTCGAAAGAGGTTCGAAACTTTTCTAAACAACCTTTATTTACTGAAACTGCTTATAATCAAAACTGAGTCAAGGGATCCAATTTTTTTATACTTATTTTGTTCGTTTTATATCTGAGTCACTTACAACTATTGTATTGAATTTTAATTAAAGGGATTCTCTGTTCGCACAAGTTTGCTTGAGTGAAATAAATATTCGTAAATGTGATGTGGATAGGATAAAAGACGTAATTAATAATTAAACTAGAAAATCCGATTGCGGTACACTAAAAAGCAAAAAACAAGCCGATAAGACTTTACGTAATTATTAAGATTCGATAAAATTAAAACAAAAAAAAGCGCATAAAATCCGCCAATGTTTTTTTAGTTGTTGTATACCCAGTGACACTCGCGTCATTAATTCGAATCTAATGAGGTATCATTTATCAAAATCGGATTAGCCGTTGAGTAGATTACGAGGGGACACGGTAACGTCATTTCTACATACAGGTCAAATACATAACCCTCCTCTTTTCCGCTTCGCTGGGGTCGGGCAAAAATTGCTATTAGTTTTCATTAATTTTGCAGGCCTATACTCTCGTCGCAGTCAACATGGCGCCGCCTGCTGGCGAGGGGTATAATTCGATACAACATTTGAGTGACTGGGGGTAAGCCCATTGCCCTAGCGAATCGTTGCAAGTATCAAGAAACACCTTAGTGATGTGGTAAAACGTCTGATGCCAGTACCAGACAAATCCCGTTACGTTCATTATGAGCACTGCCCATTTTGTAGTCTAGGGACGATAAAAAAAGGGCACAACACAATGTTGCCAGCATTAAAATACATGTGCGTCTGTGGGACTACGGCTATAATATTTCAACCCTGGCAGCATCGTAACATTTATAGCGTCACGTATGAACATAAGAATGGTACTACATACAAGTGAGCGATAACGACGCATTCTTCTTCTATTAACGTAAAAAGAAATGTTGCGTGCGATATGTTTTTAAAAGGTTACAGAAATATGATTGACAAAAACGACGACCCGAATGGCCGAGTCGGCAGTGACCCTGCCTACGAAGCCAAGGGTCCCGGGTTCGAGTCCCGGTGGGGGCAAATATTTGTTTGATGATAACGGATGTTTGCACCCTAGTCATGGTTGTTTATCTATCTAAGTTTAATATTTATCTATATAAGTATGTGTATCGTTGTCTAGTACCCAAGATAAAGGGAATCCCAGTTTGGGGCTAGATCAATAGTGTCCAAGGTATTATACATTACATTACAAAACGATATTTACTAGGGCACAAGTGGACTGACTTATCCAACCATGTTGCAGTGTGAGTTTTTTTTTATATGGTTGTAACCAAAATTTCAACCTCCACGAATCGAGTTTCTAATATCACCGATGCCCGCGCTTTAAGGTGATATACCGTCCGTGAAAAGGCCTTGTTATTCCAGGTGGAACAACAGGGAAACAGGGAAACAAACGGGGTGGAACAACCCGCAGTGTGAGAGGGACACAATCGGAGAAAATTTGCAAAAAGTCGGTTTTAACTTCTCAACGACCCAACCCCGTTGAGGCATCCCGATTTCGAACCTCATGCCATGGTAATAAAGACCTATAACGGGATAAAGACCGCTGTTGCAGTCCGTGGTCGTTGATTAACATAAAATCAACTAAAATAGCTGTGCAAAATTCCATAACCTGTAATTTAGATATTGTTAAAGGCTAGTATTTGATGGCACATCAAAAATACTGATTTTCACAGCAAAAAATGATCAGCAAAAAACACTTTATGTTTTAAGTATTTTTGTTGTTCTTAAATGTTCAACCTAATACGAAGGATAATCTTACATGTTCAACATTTACCCTTCACCTAAGCTACCGCAGTATTTTTCCCTGTTATTTGCTGTAAAAATCAGTATATTGGCTGTGAAAATCAGTATATTTGCTGTGCAAATCAGTATTATTTATGTGCAGTTTAATATTTCCCATTGTTAAATTCCATCTCAATAAATATTGTTGACGACTGACGACGCTATCCCATTTTTTTAGAGGATCAAAAAAGTGTAAATTTAGAACTCATTTCACTAATTATTTATATCGAATGAAATCCCTCCAATCGCGTACTCAAACTCTAATGAGAGGTCTTAAAATTCTATTATTTTTTTTACTTTAGGACTCCTTTTGAACAGCAATAATAAATAAGTTTAAAAGTGACGATAACCCCCCTTAACAACAACAAAGAGTGACCGTCACGCCGTTTTTCCATTGAGGGTGGCCGAAGACAAGCTGCGCCAACAGGTTTCAATATTCGTCTTATAACAACGGCGATATTCAAATTCAGTTCAAAATATTCGACAAGCTGTCGCGATGTCTTTTAATCTTTAATATTCGGCATTCGGTAAAACTTGTTCAATAAGGCTACAAGTATGTAAATCTTTGCTACATTATTAAAAAAAAAGTATGAAAAGGAAGAGAATTTGTAAGCAGCCCTTAGTCTGCGAACTTTTCTAAGTCCTATTACGTTATGCTATACTGCCATGCCATGATTATGAACTACACCAACAATATTTCGGGACAGTAACAGTTTTACTGTTATTCATTAGATTAAAAAACATCTTCACTACATAAGAAAATTATGACGAAAACGGTCGAAGACATTACCAACATTGCGGGAAAATCCTGGATTCAAATGGCACAGGATAGAATATCGACACAAAACAGTTTATGTGAGGAGTTTATGGAGGTTTATGTGATCATGATGATAGGATAAACGAAAAAACAAAGACTTCCATCCCCACACCAAGATTGCCAGTGTCATAAACAGTTTGCCTCAAACACAATCCCGTCCGATATTGCATGAAACCCATAAAACCGAAAGCCTAATTAAAATCCGGTTTTGACCAGAAATCCCGTTTTATCGCCCTGGGCCCTTAAATCATTATCACAAAGGGTTGTAGTAGCTTCATGTGTGCTCAACATGGCCTCGCAGCCATTCGAGTTCGGCTTTCTGTGAATTGTCCCGTCAGGCTTTTGTAGGTTCGTTTGGTCATTACATATATCCTGTGGCATCATCTGGCCATTTGTTCCGGATTAGTATGGATCGGTAATATATGAAGCGTTGTCATTTTATTGCAGATCTAGAATAAGGCTTATTACCCTTTCAATCAACTGCCTCTAAGGCTTGACGGTCTTTATGGAGTTGTAGATATTTTGATCGGTCTAGTCCGTCCGTCTTATGTTTATATTTCTGGTCCTTCGAGCCGTGTCTGTGATACGGATCTCATCGATAAAGACAACATTGAAATGACTCTAGTCAACAAATTACTGACTGTCTTGTTTAATTACAACTAACCAAAAATGTGGTTTCACCAACAAAAGCATTTAAGCATTACCTGGATCTTCTGGGCTTACGTGGATCTCGCATCACCGCAATTCAATCATTCAATTTCGCGCTCCTTCGTTCATTACGTAAAATTTCAAATTCGGCATGCTGATGAGCGGGATGGAGGTACGAGTAATTTATGAGGGTGCGACGTCATCGTCTTTGACTTTAAACGCCTTACTGAGAACTGTAACTGTCTTTAAGCTATAGTGAATATTATTTGAAGGAAATCAGTAATGAAATGAAAGAGCTCCGTGCTCTAATAAGTTTCACGCTTGCTTCTCACACAGGAGATGCAGGTTCGATTCCTGACCATGTACCAATGAGATAATTAATTTATCTTAAGTATATTATACGGACGTTCTAACGGTGATGGAAAACATCGTGAGGAAACCATAGCGGCGGCGATAGGCTAGTTCTCTGTCACGCAAGATGGAGTATTGAAGAACTGGCCTAAAGTGGGCACAATTGTCAGAACGCTCATGATTGACATGTTGGCGTGAATCTTTATTGCACACATACAAGTTGACACAAATATGGGATCTATATCAGATTCTCAAGTTTAGACAAAGTTTTAGGTCGTCGTATAGAAGACGCTACCCGGGATAGCCTTCGGACCGGGAAAGTAATAGTGTAATGGTCCAATGAACAGCCTGTTGCTGAAATAAGTGTCGCTCAAATGTCATATAGGCGCTGTCACATCTTGACGAGGAGAGAGTGGCAGTCAAACTTTGAGTTGGCGGCTGTGCATCCGGTCTACACTAACCCGTGCACCCCGAAGGAATGCCACAAATTTATGGCCGGTCCATAACATGCGGTGCAGCTTCGGCGGTGCCGTTCGGCATCCTAAAATATCCATGATATGCCACACGGTGCTAACACCGGTCTTTAGACAATGCGGGGTGTGCGCCGGAGCGGCACTGCTCGGACGCCGCGCCGCGCTGCTCAGTTGTTCTTCAATTGCGGTGCGGCGCTTTCTGCGGCGCCGCGGTGTCGCAGGTTCAGTGCGGCGCCGCGACATACGTGGGTACGCCCGTGCGGCAAAAGTATTGCGGTGCGGATCATGTGGAGCGACCCTCAGATCGTCACGAATCTAGGGGTTGTGATATGACCCAAAGAGATATATTACAATGAAGCGTGAAGTTAGTCACAGCAGACTCTCGACCAATCAGAAACGCAGCATGATCATCGCTACACTAGCCTAACAGCTATTATGGTCTAACGCGTAGCTGTGGATAAGGCGGGAAATCGGCACGACGTCATTTTCATTGATCAGAAAAAACTGACGAAAGAAAATTACTTAGCGAGGATTTGTCGCTAAAGCCCTAGTCAAAGTCTAAGTTCTTTATTACTGTAGATATTTACATATACTTATCAAACGTCATTTTTTGCCTGTTCTCTACATTGGACCACTGTGGGAGAAGAAGGGCGTAGAAACTCCCATAGATCTCTTTTAAAAATTGGTTGTGCTTAACTAATACAAATATTGATAATTTAATTATTATGATTAATAAGCAATAATAAATAATTACGAAATTATTAACAACGAGGTCCGTGTTGAGCCAGATTAAACCCCATACAGTCCCATCATTAAAGTAATCTTTAACATTGTAATATCCCTTTTTCGACAAAGTCGCTTTAACATCATTTTTAAACTGATCAAATGGCAATTTCAAAATCTCCAGAGGTATCTTATTGTAGTAAAGAATGCACTGACCCTTGAAAGAATTGCTTACCTTCGCGAGTCTAAACCGGGGCGCAAGTAGTCTGTGATTATTTCTTAGGTTAACATTACAGATATCGCTAAGTTTGGAAAATGTTGTAAGGTTCTTGCGTACATTCATGCCTAGGGCCTATAATATACATTATAGGCCCTAGGCGCTACTTTCTCTCTGTGTAGCTTGATCAGTACAACCCAGCGCTCTGTAGATGTCTTCACACGAAGGTCCCGTATTAAACGTCAAGCCAAGCATCATTTACAAGGACCTCAAAGGGAGATGCCTATTTATAGAAGCAATTAAACCGGAGAGCGAATGACGTCACGTTTAATGCCTCTGTATAATAGTATAATAGTTTCCGTGTGTGGGTGAGATAGGATTCGGATACACCGTCCAGCGAAACGGAAACAGGTCGTAGATTGCGTTGGTATGATGAGGTATGTGGCTTAGTATCACGCAGACAACTGTTTACACAATTTTATTGGCAACAAATATAATGATCACCAAAATATTTTTTTCCTACCCAAAATGGGTAAATGAACACCAAAAGTTGCAAAAAATATCAGGGCAAAATACTGCGGTAGCTTAGGTGAAGGGTAAAGGGGGTGAGCGAAGCGAAGCCCCCTTTATCCTTCGTGTTAGGTTGAACATGTAATAACAACAAAAAATACTTGAAACATAAACTTAAGTACACAAAACATAAAAAGAAGTTTGGTGATCATTTATCCAAACACAATTTGGTTGACATTTATCCATTCTGGCAGTCATTTCGAATTTATTGGTAGTTTAAATAGGTGCGTTTTTGGTAATCGTTTAAACATAAGCCAATTTTATTTTACTCTGGAACCAAGGTCTTGGTCTTAGCTTTAACTAGGTGTATATTATGTTATGTATCACATATGTTTCACACTATACTTTTTCAAAAGAAAGGGACTAATGTCTGAGTATGTAAAACATTGTGTACCATAATATGTATATGATTAATGTGCTAATTGCAGTGATCTAAAATTTGTTTTAGTTATTCGATTAAGCTGACCAAAATCTTTAATTACTTAGAAATGCATTTTTTATTTCGGTTTGTGCAAATCAAAAGTCCAAAGGCCTTACCACCAAAAATAAATTACAAATCAACACCTGCTTAAAATCCAAAGTGTATGAGTGTATGTGATTTGACGTTTGTTTTGAGGTTAAACGCTGTTTAGTATGTTTTTGTTATTGGCTTAAGGCGGTGAAAATCTTTTTTATTATTATATAAAAAGACCAACTGAGCATCTGATAATTGTAGTGATCTAAAATTTGTTTTAATTATTCGATTAAGTTGACCAAAATCTTTAATTACTTAGAAATGCATTTTTATTTGGGTTTGTGCAAATCAAAAGACCAAATATCTGATATTTTAAGATCTTTGTTTGTTATTTGATTACGGTGGTGAATTTTTTTTTTTATTAAGATTTTTCTAAAATAAAAAGTCAAAATGAACCTCTCGTCATGCCGACTAGACATTTTCCCCTTATTTTGAATTTTATTACCATGGCGTGAGGTTCAAAATCGCCTCTTTAACGGGATTCGTTAAAGGTGTGGTTAAATTGCCTGTGGTGATAGTACACTTAAACAAATAAAAACTAATATTTTTTACATGAACAACCGTTTTTCTCTTGACTGTACTTACCTGTCAAAAAGAATAAAGGGACTCGACCCGAATGACAAAGTTTAGAGTGGATCGGACAGGAATTAAAATATAATTATAAATATCAGAGAAAGTCTCTAAAATTGAAAGGATCACCTGAACTTGAACAGAGGTATCAGTTTGCTATGTTTCATGCTGTCTGAGAAAGCTCCATCGTCAAAACTTTTATTGAAAATATAAGCTAAGTGTGGGGCCTATAACCAGAATATAAGCTAAGTGTGGGGCCTATAACCAGAATTACTAAACCATGAGCAAGACAATGTCCTTGGTATTACCATGATTAATTTAAAATCTACATTACTGCCGCTAGTGCTGTTTTCTAGGGTTCCGTACCCAAAGGGTGGCAAACGGGACCCTATTACTAAGCCTCCGCTGTCCCTCTGTCTGTCCGTCCGTCCGTCACCAGGCTCTATCGGCTCAACCGAAATTGGTAGAGAGCTGAAATGTTCATAGAATGTGCATTTCTGTTGCCGCAACAGCAACAAATAATGAAACATTTAAAAAGTACCCATAGAAGAAATTATTGGTATGGCCATTTTCTTAGCCATTTTGTTTTATTTGTTTATCGGTGAAAAATGGACTCTCCCGATGTTATCGGAACAGATTTTTAATTGCAGGTATTGAGTTTTGTGCTTAGTTATTTGTCAATTATATGATTAATAATTTCTCATTCGAATTATAATAAATATTAAGTTTTTTATCATATTTGATTTTATTTCTGTAAATAAGTGACCCAATTTCTATCCACTTCCGGTTTCAATGAGCAAGGAGTTTCGTTAACTTGTTGAGTACATATTTTAATACTTACATACTACATACACAAAACTATTTTTCAATGTTTCGATGTACGGCCTTGAATGTAGTCCTACCTAGTATTGTATAGTAATGGTATGGAACCGCTCGCACTTGACCGGTTTTATTTTAACAAGAGTTTAGACGCTCTGTTATGAAAATAATTATTGTCAGCGTTTATTGATATTTTATTCTAATGGGTGTCACCACGCTTGCTTCTCACTCAGGATATGTAAATAACTTAAGTACAGTATCGGTCGTTCAGTGTTCCGGAAGACACGTTAAGCTGTGGGCTATCGCTTCGTGGTAACGGTTGTAAAACCCGCACTGAGCCAGCGTGGTGAAGTATGGCTTAATCTTACTCGTATCCGGGTCCTTCCCTCTCGGTGGGGCCATTTATGGACAAAATTTATTATTTATATATATTAAGTGATATTATCAGGTCCTTAAAATAAGATTTCATCGAATTTCAGGAAAATTGAGTAAATACATTTACTTTACCAATCAAACCTTAACCCGGCAATTTACCGCGAAACATCTCAATCTCACTTCAAATTTGCACTTAATATTAACGTTTATTAAGGTCCATTACAAATATTGACCGTACCTTAATGGATAACCTCATTGAAGCTTTTCTGTTCACCTATTTCGTTTTGCCAGCCAGTATTGGGGTCTTACCTGAAAAGAAAAATACATAAATTAGATGATGGTTTAAAAACAAAAATGTTCTTAATAGTAGTTTATGTGACTGCTACATAATGGAGGGCATTAATTCGGCTCGTTTCATAATAATATCACTCGAGAGTTTTAATGCCTAATTATGTACAGTTACATACACTAGTTTATCTACACACATATCATAAGCTCTCTTTGATGTGTTCAGGAACCGCATGTTTGACCGGCATTGTGGCTCTGCAGTTGTTTAGCTTGTTCTGTAGTACCAACTTCACGCAGGCGGGCGTCGGCGTTCGAAATTTGAATGTCAGTACCAACTTCACAGACAAACTAGGGGCGGCATGCAGGCGGGCGTCGGCGTTCGAAATTTGAATGTCATAATATGCAGAAAAATTACACATTATGGTCATAATGTGTAATTTTTCAGATAAGAAATGAGTTTTTACCAAGTAGATTAACATTATGCTGATCGTAACGTGCGGTTTTTGTACGCAGTAAAGAGGGTTTATGATACGTGTGTAGTTAAAAAGGTTTATGCTGCAACACTAATTGGGCATAATTCTTAGTTACCGCGCCGAATATCTTTGTCTCTTTGTCTAAAGGTGAGCTGAGCAAGAGGGAGACAGAGTTTACATTTCTTTCAGAGCCAGAGATATTTGGCGCGGTCTGTTAAAGTTATTGAAATAAAACAAAACTAATTTGATAAGCTATTACAAGATATACAAGCAAAATTTTATGTTAAGAATTTACGGAGTTCTTTTAATTCTTTAAGTTTGATGACTGAAATTAAGATGAAGTTAATTTTATTTTTTGTGTAATGAAATGAGTTCTAAAAGTTTGTGCTATCACACAAAGCCTCGGGAGTTATTTTTGGTCGAAATTAAAATTCTATCGGCGTGTCAAGCAAACTCCTGCTCAATAAAATTTAGTCAAATAATAAGCTAATCAAGAATTTTTGTTGGTGTTTTCGGAACCGTGATTCTGATTAGTTCTTTTGTTCGAGTAACTTCGGTAATAAATCCTTCTTAATGTCAGATTGAAGCATAATATGGAAAAGAGAAGTCACTTCAAGTTAATATATAACATGAACTGTGTTTATAGATATATACAATATTTCCAAATTCAAACTTATCCTGTCACCGCGAAATCCGAGAACAAACTCTACTATTACTTTTGTTCCGAATTCGAGATCGACAAAACATCTGTCGTCATGTTTCGTTTCAATTCAAATTGTTCGAATTTAGAATTATCCGGTTTGACGTTTATCGTCGCGTGTTTAGTTTGAAGTTGGAACGTTTGTTTTTGTTTTCAGTGAAATCGGCAAATTATACGGTGGCCCTAATTATAATAATTCAGGGATGAATCGACCCGTTGCATTATTCAACTTGTGACGTGCCGTGTCGTCACGACATCAAGCCTTTTAATAAAACATAAAGGACATAGACACACAAAGGAAATATGAAAACAGGCAAAAAAATCGTCAGAATTCACAATTCACCAGTAAATTCCTAAAAATGTATCTATCGCATGTATATATGAGTTAGAGAAGCCTTTGAATTGAATGGTTACTGTGAGGAATCAGTGAATAATATAATTCTACATGCTCTTTGTGTCATGTACCTTCATTTAAAGTGAGAACGAGAAAAAGCAATGTTTCTTTAGCAACATATCATCTTTAATAACATCTTTACGGAAATAATATTTTATAACGACCCGAATGGCCGAGTCGGCAGTGACCCTGCCTACGAAGTCAAGTGTCCCGGGTTCGAGTCCCGGTCGGGACAAATATTTGTTTGATGAGAACGGATCGTTGAACGATCGAACGTGTATCGTTGCCTAGTACCCAAGATACAAGGAATCCTAGTTTGGGGCTAGATCAATTTGTGTAAATAGTGTCCAAGGTATTTTTTTTTTTATAAATGAGTTACTATGCAGGCTGTTGCTTTGTAAAAATACGCCCGGCTCAGGTACGATAGTTTACGTATTGCCTGTAACTAAAAACATGTTTTATTTCTCCATCGCATAATTTTGATTCACAAATTGTTTGTTCCCCGCCGGGCGTGTCACGTGTCCGCACACACGCGGACACGCCCGGCGGGTCCATGAAGCGCGCGCAAGCGCGGCCACTGTTTAATGTTTTTTTGGTATATTTCAAGTTTTTAATAATTATTTAAAAAAAATCTTCGTCTGGTGAAATTACATACCAACCGGTATACGTGAATTAACGAATGATTGGTATTTGTGTTGAATCAGGAACAGACGACGAATATATCCGTCCCTCTTTGGGCTATTGATAATTAAATCCTGCTTCAGGTCACAGATTACAATAATCCCACCTGCACCCGTAGCACGCCCCGCGCGACTCGCGTTTACCGCATATTTTGTCGCGTCTATGTCGGTCGAGAAATTTGACATTTGGACGCGATAAAATGCGCAATAGACGCGAGTGCGGCAAGCTCGGGAGCTGATAGTACCATCTCGAGCCCTACCATGACGTCACGAAAGCGAAATGCTAGGATAATTTAACATTTCGATACCCACTGTTCTAAAGGTATTCTGGACTCCCAGGGATTAGGTGTACTTAGTTGTATATACCTAGTAGCTTGTGATTGCATTAGGAAACTAGTACCTGTCCCAAGACTAAGACAGTGTATTAGCATATTTAACTAACACTCAACCGGGCTTTGTGAATCTGATATGACGGCAACATTGATTAAGACCGCAGTTAAGTTTAACCTTCTGAAGTGCGGCCCACCCTGTATAATTAGTTAATAGCTTCATTAAGCTGAATGGAAAATAAATAATACAGTAATTTTCCCTATGTGGGAGCCAATGTGATATTAACATCGAATACTTTAGTGTAATCTATAAGAGTTTCCAGAATGTACTTAATGCCCGTTTGCTCCAATACGTTAACCCAGATGTAATGAGATAAACGGCACGAAGACTGGCAAAAAAAAACGAGGTTGAGGCTGGGATACAGGTTGTATTCTCAATAAAGTAGTTTTTTAGCTCCACTTACTTTGGCAAAATTAAAATACAACATGCAAATTGAATAATATAAAATTATAAAGTTCATATTTATGGGTATGTAAGTATATATGTATTATCTGTTTACTACTGGCTCTGCTCGATTTGTGGCGTTATATCCGTGGCGTTCATGTTAACCAATGCTTAGAATTTAAGATGTTTGTCTTTAAATTTTCTACATTCACATTAATTCCAATATAAATAATTGTGTCTTTCCTTACAACCAATTACCTACTTGTTAATTTGGGTAAATATGGCTATAGGTATTCTTGTTACAGTTATATGTATTTCTTCTTTTTAAAGGCGAAAACTTGTAATTGGCATGTTTATATCCTAACATTAATTCTACGCAAAATTTTGTATTTGTATATATGCTGTAAGGTTTCATATGAAAATAAAATAAAATATACGTAATAGGTTACAACTCTATCGCATTCACTTTTACAACGTCTCTAAAAATGCAGTGCATAGCATAATACCACAAACCACAAACTGTCGTCGCCAGAAGCGACTTATCCGCAAATAAATTGGCGCGAATTGGTCGCCGTCGAGAATATCGTTAGTCACTTGAAAAAATCGTTGAGAATGAATGATCCCTGCGCTCACTCGAACTGCCAGCTGTATCCGGCAGACAGCTGATCGACCGGATATTGGCTGTTAGAAATATTCTATCTCTTTCACACTCCACCGCAGCCCCCATTCCGCCGTAACTTTTCACTCTTCATCCCCTAATGAGCTTGGCTCTGCCGCGCGAAATAGGCCAGTCTTTTAACTAGACTCATTATTATAATTTTCGCCGTCGCAGCCAGCTCGCGTGATCTACAAGTTGCAACAACGGATCCCGACTATTCGAATGCTTCAGATTTCGCGTGGCAATAAAAAAATCACATGCTGGCACGCGATGCGGGTGTTCGAATTTTGAAATTTAAAAAGCACGCTAACCTAATGAAGACGGTATTATTCGGTTTTGTCATTCCAAATTTGAATTTCTTAAGTTTTAAACACTGCGCTCTGGAGCAATGGCAGTGCGGTATTTTGTGGCGTTCAACACAACTTTGATGACAATGTTAATAGAAATAGGACACAGTTTGGCGTGCCCGGTATTAAGTAAGTCGCGGGTAAGTGGGAAATTCAAAATGCCACCCACTCGAACAATATGTTGGAAATATAAAATTCACAAGGAATTTCATGTTTTCCCTCGCAGGCAGTCATGAACAATTTAATAATTAATTTAGACGGTCTTTTTACCTTTGTTTTTAATGCCACACAAGGGACTTTCCATAAAGCTTATTAATTTCTTTTCGCGCAAAAAAACCTTTTTTGCCTTTTGTTTTACAACGCTCATGTAGCGAATTTCACTTGCAATTTTTATGTCAAGAGCAACATGTGACATCCAAAAACGTGTGGCGCATTTTATTCAGTTGATATTTTTTAAACCAGAGACAGCACACGTAATATTTTGTCACGAAGGAATTGAAATCCATGAAATCTACAATCTAGTAGTTATTGAAAATTTGACGGGCGACATCGGACTTTATTGCATATCAAAGTGTAAGTGGATAGAATCGAGATAGATGTAAGTAGCTATAACTGCAGGTCGCATTTTTCAACCGATTTTGATGAAAATTTGTTCAAAAAAAGCTCCTTGATTTATTTCTTTTTTTTGTCGATCGCGATTTTTGATCGGCGGGAATATAGGGGAAGGGGTAAGTTTACTGTAGAGTTATTCATCGACAGATTTCAATCAAATTTGAGAGACACACTATGGCCGTTTTCCATTTCTTTCTTCCAGCAGGCCTCGGACAACTCACGCGCTTTCAATGCTCACAACCCCACAGCATAACACCGCGTCCTATGAGCATGGGTTTAGATTCCGGGCCATTCAATTGTGGAATGCACTCCCCTGCACTATCAGGGACAGTTAAAAGTCGCGTGAAGAAGCATTACCTTTCTCTTTAGAAATATAGGTACTATGTATGTATTTATTAGTATATTTATTTAATATATATATATTTATATAGTATTTATGTTTAGCATATTATATGATATTTATGTAAGCCCTCATATATTTAGTTAATATTGTTTTATATTAGTTATTTAGATATAACATATATCTAACCATATGTTAGTTACTTAGATATGTACTAAATTATATTGTTGTACACATGGTCTACCCCTGCTCAGCAATCGACCATTCCCATCCTAATTTGGTTTGCTGGAAGAGATCTCTTATTAGAGATAAGCTCGCCTTTGTACACCATTTTTATGTAAGTCTTGTTGTCCATATATTAGTTGTGTGCAATAAAGAAATTATGAAATTATGAAATTATGACTGCATTCAACACAAGATGTTGCGAAAAAAAAAACAAGGGGAAGTGGAGAGGGAATCATTTCGGGGTATTTTCGACCCCCTGCAACAAAAGAAAAAAGTGTCGGTTATTGAATGGTTATTATAAGAGTTCGCCTGGTCTACTGTTCTCACAGAAGCACTAGTTTAAAAATTTAAAACAACCCCGACACAATAAACATAATAAACGAAACCGTAAGTCGAAAAATCAGCTGACTTGGTACCTTGTGAAGCTGATAACTTTCGAAGGACTGATCCGATTTTAATAAAATATGGCTAAGATCCATCGCAGGGAAGTCTACTGCATTTTACAGAACCCGCAGTCAAATCCGTCCACCCGTTTGAGCGCTAGGGTGCCACAGACAGACGCTTCAAACTAACACCCATTTTTTTGTCCGCGGCTATTCATTCCCGGTCTATTACCGCGCGCATGCGCGAGGCATCGTTATTTTGAACCGTATCCTATAAGGTAATAAAATTCATAACCTGTACATAACGGGGATCTCCCAATATTTTAAAGAGTGACAACAGCCGTATAATAATAATAATAATAATAATAATAATAATAATAATACCTTGGACACTATTTACACACATTGATCTAGCCCCAAACTAGGATCCCCTGTATCTCGGGTACTAGACAACGATACACATACTTATATAGATAAATATTATACGTAGATAGATAAACAATCATGACTAGGGTACAAACATCCGTTCTCATCAAACAAATATTTGCCCCCACCGGGACTCGAACCCGGGACCCTTGGCTTCGTAGGCAGCGTCACTGCCGACTCGGCCATTCGGGTCGTCAAATACGTGACGTATGACCACAGAGCATTCATAGAAGTACAGATCCACTTACTTATCTGGCCCGGAGGCGTCTTCTGAAAAGCCCGTGGGGTACAACGCTGGGCCGCGTTGTACCCGACAGGCTTTTCAGAATTTTGAACCGCTCGAAAAGCCAGAGCGCTACAAGGCTACGCTGCTTTGTATACGACATGGGGTTTTTCAGCGCTCACATTGACAATTCAACGCCTGAATAGCCCGTGGAGTAGAGCGCCAGGTCGAGTTTGTTCATGTCACGGCCAAAAACAGATGTCAGTTCTTGTATTTTGTCCTGCCCTCTTCTTCACCGCGTCTAGTCTATACTGGAATTTACAGCCAATTGGTTGCTAAAGGTTACTTTCTGTCCAAATACTAAAGTTAGGTCACGACTTTATGTACTACCTGGAGCCGAGCGAAGCGGAGCGGAGCGAGGCGACCCCATGTAGTTTCTCAGAACCGTATTGGTTGCTTATTTTATATTTATTTTCGACCAGCAGTTACTTAAAACCTTTTTTTTGTCATTTCACTAAATCAATTTCTAATCAGCATCGCACTACACGCGCTTGGTGCGCTAATCCGCTTCCTCTTTCCCACCTAGTGCATGGGTCGCACGCCATACAACGCGTGGGGTAAAGCCCACGGGCCATTCATACGACGAATTATCGATGGGAGCGCTGAAAAACTCGTGTGGTACAAGGCAGCGTCGCGCTGTAGCGCTCTGGCTTTTCGAGCGGGTCTAAATTCTGAAAAGCCGGTGGGGCACAACTCGGCACAGCGTTGTGCTCCACCGGATTTTCAGAATACACGGCCCGGTGGATGACGTAAGCTAATTTCATTCGTAAGCCACTGAAGCACGCCGTCACCGGGTCAGTATGTAGGCGAACCAACCATTCTTCCTTCATATAAAAAACATCTAGCAGTTAGAACACTCATACATAACAAATACACTCTTATCTATGAGTCATAGGAGCGACTGAGAAGTGGTGCAATGCATCTACGTATTTCACACGAAGTAAGTAACCGAGTAATGGTGCGTAAGACCTAAGTGAAGTACAAACTCATTTCGATCTAGTAACAGTAAGTAAGCTAACACTTAAATAAAAAAATATGAAGTGGCATTTGTTGTTAACACTAGTATATTTGCCGACGAACATGTGGCGTGCTAGACCTGTTATTACACTTGAAAGCTATAGCTAATTCATTTCGAGAACAGTGGCAGCAACTTTTTCAATCTATGCATATTTTATCATCTAATAACAAAGGTTGGTTTGAAGAAAGTGACTGAATGGATGTTGACTTGACAGATATAATAAATGTAGTCCATTAATGTCCTGACCGAGGGGCAGAGGCCCTTACCCAGGTACGAGTAAGATTGAGCCATACTCCACCGCGCTGGCTCAGTGCGGGTTGATGGAGGGGTGTCGGGCTTGTGGCCAACCCGACTGTCAGAAGTTATCACGCTGCCCTATTAGGGCCTCTGACACAGCTTTACGACTACTACCACCGACTTTTGACTTTGTGTTTGTTAACCCTTTAATGCATACTAACCCATATATGGTTTTTATAGGTTTTGACCTTTATTACAAAGCAATAAGGTTGAAAATCGCGATCCATTTTGGGTCAGGCCATGCATTAAGGGGTTAACCACATAGCTCAAGTATGACAACACCAACTTTAGGTACTGTCGTTCTAACGTTGGTGGAAAACATCATGAGGAAACCCTCATATCTTCATCGAACAAAATAATAATAATACATACATTGCTTTTGGCCCCACAGTATGATAACCTGTGCCGTGGGATCCAGAAACAGCGACGTCACACACATATAAACATCCCAGACCTGGGGTTTCTTCTTTACCCCCAGCCGGGGATCGAACCCGGGACCTTTCGCAAGGTAGGCAGAGCCACAACCGCTGCGCCAGAGGTCGTCATCTGCGGCGATGGGCTAGCCTTGTCACGCAGAGCGGAGTATATAATTACCGGTTTAGATTTTTCTACTAATGTGGTTAGGCTTTGATCACACTACGGCAGATAGTAAGCCGGCCAGCCTGACACAAAGACAAGTGGAATCATTATAAAAACAAATAACCCGATTGCATTTTCTTTCAATACCAGACACAAACTTATGAATGCACCTGATTACCTTCATGTAGTATGAAAGTCGCCGCACCAATATCTCTGTAAACTACATTTTGCTCGCACCAATATCTCTGTAAACTACATTTTGCTCGCACTAATATCTCTGTAAACTACATTTTGCTCGCACCAATATCTCTGTAAACTACATTTTGCTCGCACCAATATCTCTGTAAACTACGCACCAATATCTCTGTAAACTACATTTTGCTTTCTTAACACGTTAAATGCTATGTAGGTCACCGGTGCCCTCACCCAGACTAAAAAACTATAAGAAAAAACTTTTTCGAAAATTGGCGTTAAAAGTGTTTAATACAACCTTTTGACTTTTGGCTAAAAGTATATATCCTATGTTGCTCCCACAACTGAGACAAATCCAACGATACGCGTAGCGCGTGCCAACCAAATTTTCATACACAAACATACGCTCGCAAAACATTACCCGCATTCTGATGCAGTCAGATAAAATTAGAAACGCCGCTAACTTGCGATGTGTCTTTATATGGAAACGAATCCGGCGCGGCCGCTCATTGGCTGTGCAATGAGAACATCCATTCTCTTAGTTACGGTCGCACCGCCGTGGCGCTTGCCGCCTCTTGTCAAAGGATCTATAACCCTGTCCGGATAAGGATAATAACCAAATTTGCGTGCGGGTGCACGACAGTATACACGCGAATGGACTTGCCCAATGCGTAAAATGCCGCGCTGAAAAAGGACACTGCATTATTGCGTGCGAAAGGACCTGCATTGCGGGCTGAAGATCGACGCTGCAGTTGCAACAGGAAAGTGTGCATTACTTAACCAGTTAAACTTTTAATTTAAACAAGTAAGGCTGTTCGCTGTTGCTTGATAGTCCTGTAGCTATTATCTGCGAGGACGGCTTTGTACAAGTATTAGCATTAAATGGCTCCGTGGTCCAATGGGATTCACGCTTGCTTCTCACACAGGAGGTGCAGGTTCGATTCCTGACCGTGTACCAATGAGATAATTAATTTATCTCAAGTACAGTATCGGACGTTCAGTGTTTCGGATGGCACGTTTTTGGTCCCGGCTACTATCGCTACTTGGTGGTCGTGAAACCCCTCCATCAACCCGCACTGAGCCAGCGCGGTGGAGTATGGCTTAATCTTACTCGTATCCGGGTAAAGGCCTGTGCACCTCGGTGGACACATAAATGGGCTACATTATTATTATTATTATATTAGTATTACGAAGGTTAGTTTTAGTCAGAAGGCTTTAGAAGAACTTTGGAGAACCAACAAAGTATCACGCCATGTCCTCACGGGGTGGAAAAGACACAGTTTAGTCTATAGATCTTAGGAAACACTTTTAGTTGTGCCCACGTTAACATATATACAGTTTGAATAATTCCTATTCACATTTGTTCTCCTCAGTCCCGAGGTAGTTTAGGTGAAAATAAAAATAAGGAAAAAGGCAGAGAAACAGCCAAAAAATAAAAATTCTATTTGTGTGGGATGTGGAGAAGTCTCAGCTTCCTATCGCTAGATGGCGTCGGTAGCCATAGAATTACTCTTTGTTAAAAAACTCATTGTTGATTGTCCACCAAAACTTTTAAGCTTAGCGTAGATGTAAGTACAAAATACTTTACCCACGTGTAATTGACTAACGACTCTACTTAACGACCAACTATTTTATTAGTAATTTTTCGCTAACGCGACAATATTTTTTTTTACCATCAACTTTTAGGTTGTACGTAGTTCACCAGGTCCGCTAGTTAGAGAATATGTGATCTTCCTATCTCGGAGTGTTCCCAGATTAGATCAAAACCTGCCATGCGATTATGTCACCTCATAAATTCTGTTGTTTTTCCGATCGCCGCGGCAAAGTTCTAACCGGTACACAGGCGGCGCACAGAACGTGCCGAATTAACACACGAATACCAACTGCCAAAACAACGCAACAGCAACCATGGGCGCGCAGCGAAAAACAGCGTCGTATGAATACGTAAAACCGAAATAACTCGTAATCTACATACAAAACAGATGCGCCAACCCTAATGCTCGCTCATAAAAAGGAGACTCTCGATTTTTCACCCCACGCGGTATACAGGCTGTCCCTTAAATCAACGTGGAGCCAGCACCAGGAGATAGGCCTCCTCAAAGGTTTTTTTTATATTTTTGCCTGTTTAAGGCCCAGTTCTGGCTGTTGAGGTGAGGGGCGCCGCATTCGCCCGTCGCCTTCTGGCGGGGTAGTGGAACTGGCGGGGCAGCGGGCGGCGCAGAATAGCATCGGGCAGCCCGGCGACGTCAAAAATTAGGTATTATTTTCGATTTTACTGTAAAAAAGAAATAAGCTAATGGATAAAATTTAAGGATTGATAAGGAGCTTTAAAAGAGGAAAATTTAAGCATAAAAACTATGAGAAAAATCTGTTATCTTATATAAAAATACCGTATTTCCTTTTTAATACAGTCTATGTTCAGGAATCAATCCAATCGTCTAACGACACAGTATTCAAACTAGATTATCTCACTGTGAATAAAATATATTTTTTGAAACCGATGAATTCAGTGGAAATAATTTTATATTTTTTTTTTGCCAAAGCGCTCTTCAGTAGTTTTATGTGATCTTGGGCCTTAAGCAGGCTTGATGTCAAGTCGCGGGACATCCTGTGTACAACGTAATTTCATAAGGACTGAGGGATTTACCTCGTCATGTGAACTAATTTTCGTGGATCCCGCGAGATTTGCAAGTCGGGCAGGGGAGGCACGAAAATTGAGCTATGTGTCGTCTGTGGCTCTGTGGAGTGTTGGCGTTCTGGTTGCGATGGAATATTATTAGCTTGGAACAATAACAATGGCCCATTTACATTCCACGGCCACGCCTGTATGCAAATGCACCATCAACAATTAAAATTTAACTGACACTCAAAGTAATGAGACCACCAGTATGACATTTATAAGATAGTCAAAACCGTTCTTTGATGAACTAACGCGTTAGTTGATCAACGATCGACAGATAGTAAACCACACGAGTCGGCAGTGACCCTGCCTACGAAGCCAAGGGTCCCGGGTTCGAGTCTCGGTGGGGGCAAATATTTGTTTGATGAGAACTGATGTTTATACCCTAGTCATGGTTGTTTATCTATCTAAGTATAATATTTATCCATATAATTATGTGTAGCGTTGTCTAGTACCCAAGATACAGGGAATCCTAATTTGGGGCTAGATCAATGTGTGTAAATGTGTCCAAGGTATTATTTCGTTTGCAAATTTAAACCAGTTTACTATTTAACAGTTTTAACAGTTAGTTTATCAACTAACGCGTCTTATAGTAAGCAGCACGCTACAGTTTACTATCTGTCGATAGTTGACCAACTAACGAGAAAAAAACGTTAGTTTATCAACGACAATCTTACGGTGGTGACATATATATTGAAGCGCATTAATGTCCTCACCGAGGGACACGGGCCTTTACCCGGATACGAGAAAGATTGAGCCATACTCCACCACGCTGGCTCAGTGCGGGTCGATGGAGGAGTGTCAGATGTTTTCTGCTATATTAGGGCCTCTGACCAGCTTTACGACTGCTACCACCGAGTAGCGAAAGTAGCCGGGACCTACGGAAGCGTCCGAAACAAATGCCACAGAGAACGGACACTTATGGTTAAACTGTTATTTAATTGTGCATTTGGGCAATTTGGAATTGCTATGCAAATATCACATCATAGTACAGTTTAGACAAAACTACGAGTATCCATCACCTGTACATATCGTCGCCCTTGCCTTAGATAACCCGTCTAAATTTAATCGTTACAATGGCGCTTCTACGAACATACAAACAGATTTCTCTAACATTTGTCCGGTATACACGTATTTATCTCTCGCGTACAATGCTGCAGCCACTATCTGGCCAGTCCCAAGTCCCAACATCTGCAGCTCACACTCATTATACGATCTACGTGACCACTCAGAAATTAAGGCCTTGAACGCCCGACCGTCAAATTAGTGCTGGTTGGGTGGGTTGATTGTGTTAGAATGCTCAGAATTACACTAAAGGTGAAAGGTAGTTCTATGAAAACTAGTCGTATTATTGGGGTATACGTTTTTAAGACGTTTCGTATTGTCTAATGCTAAAGCGTTATTCCCTAGAAAGGAGACACTTTTCATATCCAGAAAAAATATTTTTATGAAGCCTCATCATCATGTTGTTAGAAAACAACATAATGTCAATGGAAACTATTTGAAAATAAAGCTAAATAAATGTTTTTCGCCAATCAATCAATCAAATCTGCCCACATTTATCTACTGCTGGTTATATTTCAATCAAATCAATCAATCAATTGATTTGATTATGTTAGAGTATAGACTTCCTCCTTTTTGACCTAAAACGTGTTATTTCTTGGGATTTAAAAAGAATATTGACATGGTTCTTAAATCTTATTCAAAATAGCTTCAAACATAGTGTTTGAAATTATGGAAATAATTAGTGTTTGTGGAAAATTAATAAAAAAATACAAAACTTTCGCAATGTTTTGTCGCAGTGACTGACATCATAGTTATGTTGCAGAGAGAGCTGTTATGAATTTTATTTTAACCTGTCCACTCGCGTATGAACACCTAGTATGGACTTTCATTAAATTTTAATTTACCTACCGTCCACTCGCGCATGAACACCTAGTATGGACTTGGAGTAATATTTATATTTATTTTTATAAAATAATTACTACTACCCACTATTCTTTTTTATTACTGGCAATACTGACTGATAAACGTACATTCTCTCTTGTATCTTATACAATAATCGGTTAAGTGGCTGGCCGCCATGACAATTTGGCTTTTTATAGCCATTTTTTATGGCTATAGACAGGGTTAATGTAAGATATAAGATATAAGATGTGATGTGTGTAAGATGTGTAGTTTTGACCAAAACACCACGAATCGAGTTGCTAATCTTTCTGATACATGAGCCTTAAGTTTATTTTCCACTCGACAAACGTTTATGAGATTATTAATTTATAATTATTACTTGGTTTCTAACACGCTTAGAAAAAAATAAGGTCTAGAAGTAGTTTTATAAAAATTACTAAAAATCCAATAATTGATGCATTCTTAACAGTATCTATAAGTATTATCGACAAGTTTCTTTGACTTGTTGAATTATGATTTTACGAATAATCCATAGTTGACCCACTGTAAGAAGATGTGTTTCTAGCTCACTATAACACCTTGCGGGAAAAAAAATCAGGTAAGGAAAGAAAATTCCGTTACAAGGTAGCAAATTTTTACTAGAAAATGTAACCCAATTCCAAAAGCACCAACCACAAAGTACAAAATAAAATTACCCCTCTCAATCTGGCTTTTAAACTAAAGTGCAGAGAACAATATCGAAACGTAACTTTTAAATAACAGGAAGCAGTTACGAAAAAAACGGTTGCAGAAAACGGTTCCTCCAGGGAATATCGTTGCGGCAGTGGAACTGGAATAGCTGCCAGTATTGTTAGCACGTGCACCTTTAACTAATGCATAGCTTTTTAGTTTAACCGCGTAATTAAAGTGGGAAACGCGGGGATTTCTTTGTTTTTGCCGAGAAAATAGCAGTTACAACGAGTTACCCATATTTTTTACATGTGCTACCGGCTAAAGAATTCAAAGAGAAGACTCTGGAAAGCGATAATGGTTATTTATGGTAAGGTGGAAGGTTGATTTTTGTTAAATTGTATTTAAGGATTTTTAATTTTACCGTCTTCCTCCACAGCTACGGCGATGGGCTAGAACCTTGTCAAGCAAAAAAAAGTACGAATAACAGGCTAAACGTGGGCGCAACTGTGCCGCTGCCACCCCGTATTTGATAAGGCATGACGCTAAGTTTATTTTTTGTTTTGTATTATTATATTTAAATATACGATGAGAAAGGCTAGTATTTAATCGCACATAAAAATACTGAATTGCACAGCAAAAAAGGATCAGCAAAAACACTTTTTAAATATTTTACGTGTCCTTAAGTTTATGTTTTAAGTATTTTTTGTTGTTTTTACATGTTCAACCTAACACGTAGGATAAAGGGGGCTTCGCTTCGCTCACCCGTTTCACATATTTGCTGTGCAAATCAGTATTTTTAATGTCCAGTTTAATATTTCCCGAAGAGAAATGGTTATGATGTAAATACAACCAACGATATGATTATCCACTTCATTGGTTGTTTTTACATCATATCCATTTATTTATACGAGAAAGTCGTAAAAGGAACAGTCAAAGTTTAAATCGACAAATGTTATTCGAATACAAAAGGCAGATAGATAGATTTAATTTAAAGACGGTACCATTGTGAGTTTCGTCTCTTCCGTGGTCAAAGGAATTCGATATTTAAAGTACAGTTAAAATATACCTCATTCCCCTGTCCTGAAGACCTAAAAGACTTGAGTGCACAGGTTGATACATTAGAAGATTACATTTCAGGGTTGAACAAAATTGTAACAAATAACTGTTAAAATCAAACCATCAAAATAATTCGGTCACAAACACAGAACCGCAGGTTGCCGCTAATTGAGTTTTTGTAACGTTTGATTAACACGGCTTTGAAACAAACAACACTCAAAAAAGGTCGTCCGATAAAAATAAACTTTTCGTTCTGGCCGCTCTCCCCAACGGGATTAAAATGGCTTGAAGTAACACAGTTGCAGACAATCAAAAACAGCAACGTTTCCCATTTAGTAGGACCGATTACGCCGATATACAACTTTAGAGGTGCCCAATCAATCATCGCTCATCATCAATCAAACACATTCAACAAGTATCTAAAAATAAAACTCTTATCGCGCCACCCCTGAAAAGCAGTGACTACAGCACAATGGGGGACACCCCTACTGAATATATAAGCCGGCTTTGACGGTGTGCGTTCAGACAGGAGGATTGCTTTGTTTGTGTGCGTGACCGGGCGTGTGGGTACGCTGTCGGCGGGTTGCGTGTGTGTCGTTATTACGCGTGAGTGTGTGGGCTAGGGCTGGCAGATGGTGTGTTCGCACGGCGCAGCTGTCATCATTTCTCCCCCGGTTTGTAGCAGTGCACATTGCGTACAATAATATGGCACGCGCTGTGCTTTTTCGAAATAATACTATTATTCCGCTGCTCGTATTTTTGGGATATTATTATTCGACATTATTATTACTGTGACAGTTTTTTTTTAGTTTTCGGCGCGGAAGGGTACTGGCTTTGTGCCCGGTTGCTATGTGGAATATGGAATTGTTCCTTTCTGTATCATATAGGTTACAAGCAAAAGTAATTGAAAGAAAGAATGTTTAAAAAACGTAGTCAATGTTATATCAATGATCTACCGTCGACAAAATTACAAGTATTTCATTTTACGTCATAGGCTTCCTACGCGGCCAAAAGAGTATCATATGTTGTTTATGCAAGCCTTAAAATACGCGGTAGTCAAGTAGCCTAGATCTTACATAGCTTATTGCAAATCACAACAGGCGACTAAATACTTTGAATATGTACACTCGCGAACCCAATTAGCCAAGCCATTAGGACAGACATAGACACACATGCTTTCAAAACGTACGTAGTGGTCAAACACACACAAGCAAAGCCTAATATGTCCAAGCATGAGATTGTGCATGTGCGTATATAAGAAACAAGTTCATTTGACCATTGTGGCTCTTTTCCAAATACTAAATAAAATATTCAGTGTTGGCTTGGCAAATGATATCCATCATCAAAAACCAAAAAAAAAACAATCATTCTCATTTGAGGATTCAATGCGACATTGATTTTTACAGCACTCAGCAAGGAACGATTGGCTCAGTAAGAAAACCCCTGTCATTTATCTACACTTCCTATCCTAGCACTTGTAATGCTAATTTTGTTTTTTAATTCGTTCGAAAACATTTGATGATATTATTTAAACCTTTTTTGTCTATTGAGAGACAATTGAAACTATGTTTTTTAATTAATGTAAAAGTTTGTGGCTAGTTTATGTCGAAATGCCTTAGGGTGCTATTCCACCAATGGATCAACCGCCGATCGATTGGTGGAATATCACACTTTCGCTTTGATTTGTGACTTTGCATAACAGCATTAGAATGGGGGATTTAATAATACCTACTGTGATTATGAACAATCAAGTTTCTATTATTAACAAGAGTTGCACAATTGTGTTACTTGTGTAAAACAGTTCAATTCGTGAAATCGCAGGACGTATTCTTATGATGTCGGTGATTAAAGAATGTAGGTTTATATTCTTTCACAGAAAAATACGTGATGGTTAAAGTTTCAGATCACTTAGTACTTTATGTTATGTTATGAATGCCCTTTATCGTGGCTTAATCATATCAAATGACTTTATAGAATACAGGTGCCCAGGCTGCGCTGCGGAAAAAATCAGCAATAATATATTATTATTATTTTTATTTATTTATTTGTACATGCATGGAGAGCCAACAGCGTGAAATATTACTATAAACTACAATTTAATTACAGAGCCAATTAAAGGTTCTCACTTATAGAACTTAACTGGATTACAAAACAAACTTAGCCCAATTAAATTACGCACACAAGTACCAACAGCATAAGGATATGCTGTACAAGACATTTTTAACCCAACAATTTTAATTAAAAAGAAAAAACATCAAAAGCATTAGTGAGAACATACCTACAAGATTTTAATAAATGTATCACATTTTTTTTTCGCAGAGGTCAACTGTGCAACTGTGGGTCCATAACTCCATAGACATGCAGACAGGGGGAAAGTGAGCCGCCTCCCTCAAGGCAGAATAACTACTGTATTTATACTATGCCTACTGCCTACATTAGTCACTAGACATAATATTACTGCTCATATCGATGACCCATTTCTGAATTAGCAGCAAAACAGCACATGAGGTCTCACTGGAAACTGTGCGGATAGTCTGATAAGGATGGATGGATTCAAAAATCCAGTAACATCTGGGCTAACCGCTGGTGACCTGGACCTGGTTATGAGGCATCGCGATTTCGAACCTCATGTCATGGTAATACAATTCAAAACCTATATATGTCACCGTAAGATAGTCAAATTGACTAACGATTTTTTTCTCGTAAGTTGGTCACAGATAGTAAACTGTAGCGTACTGCTTACTATAAGAGGCGTTAGTTGATCAACTAACGGTTAAAACCGTTAAATAGTAAACTGGTTTAAACTTAAATTGCAAACGAAATACCAGGGCAAACACTGCGGTAGCTTAGGCGAAGACTAGAGTACTAGAGACTAGAGACCCGAATAGTCTTCGTGTTGAGTTGACATGTAAGAACAAAAGTAACGTTTATTCTAAACCCTGTCGGTCTGGTTTACTATCTGTGGATAGTTGATCAACTACCGCGTTAGTTTACAACTTACGGTTTTGACTATCTTCCGGTGACATATATAACGGCAAAATGGCGTCCCTGGGCTATAATACTGTGGAGAAGAAAGAGCGGACGTTCGATTGAATTGATAGAATCTTGTTATATCTTGTTTACTCAATGAAAAAAAAATCGTAGGTCTTGGACTGTAAGTGATGTAGGGCAGTTGATGTTATTGTTGTTAAAGTGGGTAATTATGATTTTTGGTTTATTAAGATTATTTCTAACACACAACAAGAAACTCGCCTAGCCAAGAAGGGTCTTATCTAATTTACTAGTGCATCTTTAGATGGCAGCACAAAATTATAATACAACTTATGCCAAACAAAATTTTTGCTTAGCATTTTAAATACAATTGGTTAATAGTCTCAATGAATAATTATCCGTCTCAGTTCAGCGGGCGTTCCACCCACCTTATGGCAGCATTTTCTTAGCATTATGGGATTCTATAATTATACAAAAATAATATACCCGTACGTTATCTAGAACGGGATAGAACAAAATAAAATGTATGCGTCTGTGCGTCTGTGTGTCTGTAAATGTGTTTACAATAAAGGTAAGATGTAATTAATTTTTTATTTCGTATATTCCATAGTATAAAAAAACGGTCAAGTGCGAGTCTAAATCGCGCACGAAGGGTTCCGTACCACCGTTCAATGGAAGCGATGGTGTGGAGTGAATAGTTTGGATTTTACACAGCAAAATATTGTTTACAAAGTTATTGGTGCGGTTACTTTCACACTCCATGTACGTAACCAGGTGCATCCATAAGTTTGTATGTGGTATTGAAAGAATTGTTGTATGGGAGCCCCCTTAAATATTTCTTTTATCCTGTTTTTTAGTATTTGCTGTTATAGCGGCAACATAAATACATCATCTGTGAAAATTTCAACTGTCTAACTATCACGGTTCGTGAGATACAGCCTGGTGACAGACGGACGGACGGACAGCGGAGTCTTAGTAATAGGGTCCCGTTTGGAACCCTTCGGGTACGGAACCCTAGAAAAAGCGTGATAAAATATGACGCAAAAAAAAATTCATTACAAAAAAACATAACTTTTATTAAAAAATAGAAGGGTGCCTCTAGGTAAGACTCAAATGCAGAGCCTCGGGACTGTGATCCACATACTAACTTATCTTAGCTATGATAAATTGATAACTATATATGTTACGAATTTTACTTTTTTGCTTTGGAGATACAAATGAATGCGGATGGTCTAGTGATACAGATATACCACTTGCGCATCATCATTTTACAGATTCGGTTCGCGAGTGTACAAAGGCGAGCTTATCTTGCATGTATTTCATCCAGTTACCTTGTCAAGTTGTGCGCTAGATGTTCGGAATTCACGCCCGTGGTCACATTCCGAACCTTTTAGTCGGAGGTTTTCAATACGACCAAATGACGAAGCACTTATATTTTGCGGACATTCTCAACGGAGAGACTGTCGCATCGAATAGGTTTTTCATTTATGTAGACGTAATAGTGTCCCACAGCTGGGCAAAGGCCCCACGTCCCTGGACAGTTCTGTATAATGTATTATCAAATCTGTCAAAGAAATAAGTAGCTTTACGCCGCTTCCTAAATATGATGATATTGATGATACACACTTCTAATTAAACATAAACATTTACATACAGACACATATATTGCTTTTGGCCCCACACTAGGATACCCTGTATCGTGGGAACCAGAAACAGCGACGTCACACACATATATACATCCAAGACCTGGGTTTTTTTCTTACCCCCAGCCGGGGATCGAACCTGGGACCTCTCGCATGGTAGGCAGAGCCACAACCGCAGCGCCACAGAGGTCGTCATACAGCCTCACTACATATATGATTGCAACGTCAAATCACTGGTATTGTCAGTGAACTGTCTCCAAGCAATTAATTGTCAGTGAACTGTCTCCAAGCAATTAATTGTCAGTGAACTGTCTCCAAGCAATTAATTGAATAAGGTACAATAATAGCACAAAAGGACTAAAGAAAAATTAACTACTCTTCATAAAGAAAAATTGACTACTTAAAACGCACTAAGACTTCAGAAATCTCAGGCAATTTTTACTCTAAGACGCAAAAGTTGTGGTAAATGTAGCAAGAACGCACCCTTGAAAGAGAGAAAGGTAAGGTACTTAAGGAAATTCACCCTCATATTATAGCTATTCCGACCTGCCTGAGTAAAGATGGGCAATCTATCTGGCGAATACCCTGTAAGGGTATAGAGGTACCGATTTGAATCTGACAAATAACAAGAAACTAGGTATTTACAGCTAAAATTAAAACTATTGTACATATATCACTCAAACAATTCTGAGAACCGGTTTCGATTCGATTCGGTTCGAATCCCGGTAGGGGCAAATATTTGTGTAATGAGCATGAATATTTATTTCTTAGTCTTGGATGTTTTCTATGTATTTACATAAAGTCAAAGTCAAAGTCAAAGTACTTTATTACTGTAGATATTTACATATACTTAGCAAACGTCATTTTTTGCCTCTTCTCTACATTGGACCACTGTGGGAGAAGAAGGGCGTAGAAACTCCCACAGATTGATTTTAGATCTCTTTTAAAAATAGGTTGTGCTTAACTAATACAAATATGAAAAAATTAATTGTTATGATTAATAAGCAGGAATAAATAATTACAAAACTATTAACAGCAAGGTCTGTGTTGAGCCAGATTAACCCCATACAGTCCTGTCATTTAAGTAATCTTGAACATTGTAATATTCCTTTTTCGACAAATTCGCTTTAACATGCCTTTTAAATTGCTCAATACTATTTATTTATTTATTTATTATTTATTTTAATTAACACACTTCGAGAGTTTACCCATTCTACCCATCGGTCCAAAATATCGGAGTAGTTCGGGTTTTTACCTTCGCCCACCTTTATAGCTGAGGCATTGAGAAATAGCCTCACCTCGCCTTTCCGTCGAGGAGAGACTACAACGGTATCATTCCATACTGAGGTACTGAATCAGAAACGTAATGTACAGGATAGTAAGAATTATTTTTGTTGTTCTGGAATATCATTCTTTTTATGATTACGACCTCTTTTTAGTTTTTTTTTTGGTTTCCGTACCCTAGGTATCACTTATTTGTCCATCCGTCCGTCCGTCTGACAAGACCCTGGAACGCGTAGAGATACGAAGTTGAAATTAATATCGCTTACTCAGGTATTCGAAGCGTCCGTGGCCTAGCGGTATTCGCACATCGGAAACGATCGTGCGGCTAGCAACATCTGGCCGAGACGGGCACTGGATGGGTGTCCATTCTATCTGGCATCTGTTTTGGACGCTTCCGCGTTTCTGATGACACGTTAAGCTGCAAGTCCCGGCTACTATCGCCACTCGGTGGTATTAGTCGCAAAGCTGTGTCAGAGGCCCTAATAGCGCAGCGTGATAACTTCTGACAGTCGGGGTGGCCACAAGCACGACACCCCTCCATCAACCCGCACTGAGCCAGCGCGGTGGAGTATGGCTCAATCTTAATAGTATCCGGGTAAAGGCCCGTGCCCCTCTGTGGGGACATCAATGGGCTGCATTTACTTAATCAGGTCTGTAGTTTATATGTTGAGAAAATATCAAACTTATAGGTCAACGCAATCAAAAGATACCGCCATATAGGTATGTCGCAGTTTGTCTGAAATTACTTGATATTCGTAAAACCTATAGGGTACTTCCCGCTTACCTAGAATCATACATTTTTTCACGAAGCAAGGTCCTGTACTGCAAGTAAAGGAAAATTCTGAGAACCGGAAATATAAAGTTCTTTCGCAAAAAAGCGATTGCTGCGGGACCCTCGATGCACAAGCCCAACTCGCACTTGGCCGTTTTTTTATTGTGTTTTTTTTTAGTTAATACCGTTCTACTTGTGGTTCTACTAGTATTACAGTTCAGAGTATCTCAGTCCAGTACAGAGTCTCCAAGATAATCCAGCCAGCTCCATCCAGATTACTGTGCACTGTATTTTAATTGTATTAATAATTATATTAATAATAATACCTTGGATACCATTTACACACATTGATCTAGCCCCAAACTAGGATTCCCTGTATCTTGGGTACTAGACAACGATACACATACTTATATAGATAAATATTATACTTAGATAAACAACCATGGCTAGTACAAACAACCGTTCTCATCAAACAAATAATTGCCCCCACCGGGACTCGAACCCGGGACCCTTGGCTTCGTAGGCAGGGTCACTGCCGACTCGGCCATTCGGGTCGTCAATATTCCCAGCAAAAAATGCAAAATTGTACCTAATTGGCCGTAAAGCCGACGTGACCGAAGCCTTTTCTCTTTCATGTCAAAAAATCCCCCTGGATTACGTGCTAAAAATATGAAGGAACAAAATGGCCGCCATAAATTCAGCTGATAGCAGCACCTACCTACCGTTGGTAACTACGTGGTAACTACCTATATTTGGTAACTACCGACGCTGTAGTGCGCACGTCGCGCCCTCGGTGTATTGTCTAAAAGAAAGATTAATATCACCACATCACTATAGCCTAACAATATCAATCTAAATGTGACACCAAAATGGTGGGGAAGGGGGGGGGGGGGGAATCGCACCGCCATGTGTGCACATTAGTATTTCCGGTAGTATCGTAGTACCATGAAGGGACAAAATGGCCGACATTAATTCAGCTGATAGCAGCACCTACCTACCTATAGTTGGTAACTACCGACGCTGTAGTGCGTACGTCGCGTCCTCGGTGTATTGTCTAAAAGTAAGATTAATATTACCACATCAGTATAGCCTAAAAATATCATATGGAGCTATCAGAGTTCTCAACATTATGTCGGAGCGTATTGATATTTTCGGGGCTGCCCTGTCTGCATTTAAAAGAACAGCACTATTTGTTCTGTTTTATATGGAAGATAGGTTAAGATGTTAAAATTATTAAATTAGTTTTATAAGTAGATTACAGCAGCAATATTTTTATGTATTTACCGCATTAGGTTTTTTTGCCTGTAATCGTAGATATGTCTAGATAAATAAATAAATAAAAATAATAATCGATCTAAATGTTTCACCAAAATGGTGGGAAGGTGGAGGTTATTGCACCGCCATGTGTGCCGTTACCGGTAATATTTCCGGTAGTATCGTACGCGGCACACCTTTTCCCGTAGGGGGTGGCAGATGCATAAATGTCCAATCATTTCGAAAGCGCCGGTACACCCGCAGACCATTGTGGTTATCATGTTTATTTTATAAAATACCCTTATCTATGTAGTTTGAGAGAAAGTTTGAGGCACTTCGCTGTCCTCCCAAAGGAAAAAAAAACATTTTCTTAACATTATTTTAACATTTTCACTACGGTGTTAAACGCCTTGTTGTAAAACTTTGACAAGAGACCGCTCCTACCGAGGTGGAGCGATCAAAGGCGGTATCAAAATGAATAAACCTTACTCAAATCTCAAAAAACCCGGCGGCCAGTCAGACGTTATGAATCCCCCCCCCCCGCATCTACTGAACGCTGTATTTTGTGAGAATGTCAGCCTACACTGACGGACGGGTCCATTATGTGGACATCCTGTGTATAGTATTTTGCGAGTGTAATACCTTGTCCGGGATATATCACACAAAAAGTCGTTAATAAATAAGGATATGTGAAACCTTTTCTTTCGGCTACTATTATAGCGTTTTCCTTGATCTTCCTTGTCTCATATAGATCTTATTTTTTTGTCCATTTGCGCAGCTTTCCACTATAAAAGCAGGTAAGTTGATACTATGTTTGTATAATGGCACAGACATTTGGTGTCTAAATACATTGTAATTATTAGCCTCCGGCATATCAATGGCAAGATTAAACAAAAATCGGTAATACAATGTCTAAACCAAAGTATTTGATACCGTTAAACAGTTAAAAACAGTTCGTGTCCAAAACTGTAGACAGGATTCTTTCAGTGTTGCTATGTAAATAAAAATCCATTAGGCTGCGGACACCATGGAATTAAATCGAAAATCATTATCGTGTTTTAACACTTCCACTGCCCCATAATGGAGTTCACGCTATCTTTATATAGCATAAAAGCATTTAGAGAACTACGTATTAACAGCAACTATAGATTTTCATAAACATAAATATGTGTTCGCTTCACATTTTTCCATACGGCATGGCAAAGGCACATGGCCCACGTTTAATTAGTAATTTATACACTAATTACAATTTGATGAGTTTCTAATAGCTTGAAAGATAGTTAGATCTTACAGCCGTGGCCCATACCTACAATTATATAGCAGTATTTCTCACACTTTAATATTGCCTGCAAGCATGAGTCTAATAACTATAAAAAAATAAAAACTACCACATTAATGAAAAGTTTAAAAGGATCTGGCTTGAAGATTTCCCCATCATGTTCACAAACTTCTCACGAGCCAATAGCATTCAAATATTAATTTACAAATTACTGCGTCTGTATTTATTAAGTAGAACTTGAGTGAAATGCGTAAATTTAATAGCTTATAGTTGTTAGAATGTTTCCGGAGAGTTTGTAAACAAAAACTTCGGCATACTGTCAGTCAGACTCGGAGCACGGTAGGGAATCTTAGTGTAGGTACAAGCTTGGATATCCAAAAAGCGATATGTCTAAATATGCCTAAATCACGATGTCATTAGGATTGAAAAACTGGTAATTTACGTTCATCAAATCAAATCAATCAACCTGAAGTTCTATACTAACTTTTAGGTGATTTACATAATATTGAAAGAGTTTTATTGTTTTTACATTTTTTTCCCCCTTTTTTAAAGGCTAGTATATAATCGAACATCAAAAATACTGATTTGCAAAGGAAAAAATGATCAGCAAAACACTTTTTATGTTTTAAATATTTAATGACTACTTAAGTTTATGTTTTAAGTATTTGTTGTTGTTCTTACATGTTGAACCTAACACGAAGGATAAAGGGGGCTTCGAATCCCTTTATCCTTCACCTAAGCTACCGCAGCAAATTATAAGGGATATTTGCTGCGCAAATCAGTATTATTGATGTGCAGTTTAATATTTCCCTTTTTTAAATAATCTGTCATGTAAAGACTCCAATCTTAAAAGTTTCCGAAACGTTTGAGACATCAAAAACTGACAACCAAAGATAATCGTGAATAGCTAGGTACAATGCCTGATCATCTCTGGGGCAGTCGTCTATGCATCGATTAAGCCATGCCCTTTGATTCACTTGTTTCCTTGTCAGGCCGATAACTTGGCCGATGAACCACTGAACCGATCCAATTAAAACAAACGCATTTAAATCCGTCCACCCGTCTGTGCGCTAGAACGCCATAGACAGACGCACACACACAGAAAGACACACATACAGACGCTTTAAACGAACACCCCTCTTTTTCATCGGGTATTAAAAATACCCTTCACAAAACCCTTGTAATTATGCGCGAGCTGTTTAATGCACAGTTCATTAACATACTAGTCACCCTATTGGTAGGGTGCACTCTCGCGCGTTTCGATTATGCTCCCTCAGGACAATTCTCTGTGAAATAAATGTATAAATTTAGTATGTGTTACTTTTTAATCAGTAAAAATGGCGTTGAGATGAAGGAGTGTTGGAATAACTGGTTCGACGTGTGCACGCGCCTTAAAAAAAGTACTGGTGTCCCTACCGAGGGGAATACGCCTTAACTCGAGTAAGACTGAGCCATATTGCACCACGAAGTCTCAACGCAGGTAGATGTAGGGGCGTCGGACTAGAGGCCAACGCAACGATATACCTCGCGCCAGGAATTAAGAGCGCTGGGCGACGTTGGCGGGAATTACTGCGCATATGTACAGGTATTGAAAAGTGACTATTGCGCATTCAAGGCCACCGCTCATAACGTGTGGCGCGACGTATATCTAGTACCTAAGACTTAGGGTTACTTGCACCAGAGTTTTAACAACCGCTGAATAAAACTGAAGTGCATCACAGTGAAGTTACGTTATCAAGCACGGCAAAGGTATTGCGTGTCAAACATGTTCCGTATTACTACAAAAATGTTAAATATAGTTTAACCTCAAAACAAACGTCAAATCCTGTACATTTTTGTCTTTAAACAAATGTTGAACAGGAGTTTATTTTTTTTGTGGTCAGACCCGCTGTGTTTAAACTGTATTTAGCAGCTGTTAGGTCTGGCGCACACCTGTGGGGCTATAAAAAGACATATCGCTTGGTAATAAAGTTCAAAAACAAAAAAATAAAAACCGGATTCCGCTCGCTCTCACAGACGAAGGGTTACATCGTTGGGTTGGCCCCTAGACCGACCAAATACCTTTAAGGGTGACGTTGTACTATCATGACCATTCTCAGGGGCATGATAGTACCCATCAATATGAACAACTTTCCCCAAGAAACATGGTCGCAAGCGGAAGTATAATTGTATAAAGTTTTACCAGCCCACCGCTAACTGTTTGTACAATGTACATATGGGAGAACAAACAAGGGACGGGTCATAGAGAACTAAAGCACACACCACTCCCAAATGATAGTGTTTCAATCGATAACGGGCGTGACAAGCTTTCTTAGCTGTGTCGATGACTTAGGCGTTGTGCTCATTACGGTCGATAGTATGCGTCATGTCATGTTTCCGTATTTTGAGCCACGCGAACTAGGGAAGTGTCAAAAGACATGGCTTGAACAATGTACAGACGACTGCATTGTTGCTAGAGACACACGATTCTGGATCCCAGATGATAACACTCCTTAGATATTATCGCCGCTTTGAAAAAAATACTACCAAGTTAGTCAATTATGGGCTTTAACATCTAACAGATGATTCAAGCAGCGTCCGAGGTACATGCTCGCTCGTGACTATACAATTCGATCCTGGAGCGGCAGACACGCCCACACGCATCGCTGCTGATGCTGGTGGTGCTTGAGGACTGTGTGGTATAGTAGGTGAATGAGAGGTATGCCTATATAAACTTCAAGAACGATCTTGCTATGAATGCTCGGCATGAGCGACGGGCGATCAAACGACCGTCTAAGTCCAAACAGGACGACCAAAGAGTTACTTGAGTGATACTCAATCTATGTCCGAGTCTAACTGTCAGTTTCGTTTACAAACGTAGCAGAAATTAAAGCTAACTATTCAATATTTAATTATTTCATAAAAGTTCTATAAAATTAAGGCAACAAATATAATGACCACCAAAATATTTTTTTCCCACCCAAAACGGCTAAATGACCACCAAAAGTTGCAGAAAATATCAGGGCAAAATACTGCGGTAGCTTAGGTGAAGGGTAAAGGGGGTGAGCGAAGCGAAGCCCCCTTTATCATTCGTGTTAGGTTAGGTTGTAACATGTAAGAACAACAAAAAATACTTAAAACATAAACTTAAGTATACAAACCATAAAAAGAAAGTTTGGTGATCATTTATCCAAACACAATTTGGTAGACATCCATCCATTTTGGCAGTCATTTCGAATTTATTGGTAGTAAATTTTCGAATTTTTTGGTAATCGTTTAAACACAAGCCTAACATTAATAGAGACAGAGTAATTTATGATTCAATATTTAAATGTTATCGGCTAGTGAGAAGTTATCACATGCTGGGGCAATGTTCAAGACAACTCCTTAGACGGAAGCGAAATAGTTCGCGCGAAACTATTAGCCAAATGAGAACCAAGCTTTAGATCACGACCGAATCCACATACTGCTACTCGAATATAGTGCCGGTAAACAATAATATTATATTCATATTTTAAGGCGTGTTAGTGATTATTTTAATTCTATTTCTCCTTACATATTGGGCGGTCAGCTGATTTCCTTGGAGAAGTTTCCTTACAAACCCCCTAAAATATCATAGCACCTTCCTGGGCACAATTGTGCCTCCGCCACCCCATATGGGACAGGGCGTGCCGCTATGATGTTGCTGTTGTTACATCTTTTTGTTACAACCTGTTTGTCAAGCGGGCGCTGTCGGTTTTTGAGCGAGATTAATTAATCGGTAGTGCAACCGAACCTTACTACGCTGATCCGTTAATAACCAGTTGTTCAGGCGAATTAACATAACAATTTTTTAGGATTCCGTACCCGAAGGGTGCCAAACGGGACCCTATTACTAAGCCTCCGCTGTCCGTATGTCCGTACGTCACCGGGCTCTATCGGATCAACCGAAATAGGTAGAGCTGAAATTTTCACAGAGGGTGTATTTATTTTGCCGCTATTACAACAAATAATGCGACATAACGGTTTTTAAGAATAAAAAGAAGTACCCATACAAAAAATTATTGGTACGGCCATTTGCTTAGCCACTTTGTTTTATTTGTCTATCGGTGGAAACTGGGCTCGCCCGATTTTATGGGAAAATATCTTTAATTGCAGGTATTGAGTTTTGTGTTTAGTTATTTGTCATTATGCGATTAATAATTGCTCAGTCTTAACGTGCGGTTTAGACGGAGTAAAGAGGGTTTATGATACGTGTGTAGATAATATATTTATTATAATAAGTTACTCAATTTCTATCCACTTCCGGTTTCAATGAGCAAAGAGTTCGTTTCGTACATAGTTCAATTCTTACATACCTGACCACCTGACCGGTTTTATTAACACAAATGGTTATTACCAATATATACTCGTAACAACACACACCCCAAGCAGAAAACTCAATCTAAACCACGCTTATCCGACAAACTACAAGCTGGAAGAAAAACTCGGAGAGATCCTATCTGTATGAAAACTAAATCTGGCGAATTAATTTAACTTTGCAGACTATTTAATGTGCCAGTTTCAGGATAGAACCGAAAACCGGCGGAATTTTAAACAGTTTAAATTCGACTTTGGCAAGCTAGAACTGTCTTAGTGATTTAACTAAATGTATGTGCAGAAAAGTTGGTGTGAAACGAGTATAAACCCGAATTATAAAACTATGGCATTCGAAAAGCATAAACGAAATCGAGTTCGAACACGATAGTTGAACTTAGATACAATATTTTGATGCACACAAAAACAAAAATAATTACTTAAGACGATTACACTAATCAAATGTGTAAAAAGGCAAACTCTCCAAAGATTACTTCAAGCAATCTAGGATGGATATGTGTGTTATTACATTTAATATTTATTATCTAGTTTTGACACCACAAAAAACCGGACGAAAACATTATCAAATTGTCGCTGTAGAAGCATGTTTTAATTTTAATAGAAATATTCAAATTATTGGTACACCCGCGATCTCAATATTAGTTTCTAACTAAACTTTATAATCCTAAAACTAGTTTCAGCACAAACAATTGCTTTTAATAAACAATAAAACACAATGCGAGGAGTTTCGCATTCGTACAACATGTTACGTTACCCTATAGCACTGTTAGAGCGAAATTCCCCAATTTCAGAACCGGTGTTCTACATACATAGTTCACAACTTGACAATATTGTTTTTGCTTTGTATGGCGAAAATTATAACGTAAAAACTTACTGATGTGCTGAGCTATATAGCTGCAATGTGGTTCCTGGTTTTTTGCATGCAGTGCCTTGATTTAGTTACAAGTGTTAGGGTCAGTTAGAAGGCGGAATAAGGCTTAATTCGAGTAAACTCCGACAACTCCATACAAATTGAGAACAATTTAAATGACCGCCAAAATATTTTTTTCCTACCCAAAATGGGTAAACGATCACCAAAAGTTGCAGAAAATATCAGGGCAAAATACTGCGGTAGTTTAGGTGAAGGGTAAAGGGGGTGAGTGTAGCGAAGCCCCCTTTATTCTCGGGTTAGGTTGAACATGTAAGAACAACTAAAAATACTTAAAACATAAACTTAAGGACACAAAACATAAAAAGAAAGTTTGGTGATCATTTATCCAAACACAATTTGGTAGACTCCATCCATTTTGGCAGTCATTTCGAATTTATTGGTAGTAAATTTTCGAAAGGTGGTCTTTTATCCAAACACAATTTGGCGGTCGTTTACTAATCCTGGCGGTCGTTTCGAATGTATTGTTAGTAAAATAGGTGCGTTTTTGGTGATCGTTTAAACATAAGCTATACAAATGTCTATGTCTTATTCGTCTGCTTTCTAGCTAGTGGCGCTTATGTTACAGACGAACCAAACTTTAGTGGACCACATTTGAAATCAATTACCCGGAGATAACTGAAAAGCGTGCATCGCGTTCACATGTTCCAAGATGATGATGATGTCTTCCAATCCGTATTCGGTCAGGGGTCTGCCTAAAAGGTTCCCTGGTTGGTTTGTGGGGCGTCGATCGTTTGCCCTCATATGACTGGTATAGCCAATCTTGCCAGAAAAAGTGTGCCCTCACAGTGTGCAGGTTAGCATGCCATCCAAGTTGTTGTATACTATGGCTGGTGGTGGTCTAGCCTTCGGTTGGCTTCGCGTCCGTCTTTGGGATTCGAAGTGGTAAAGCCTTTGTTGCACCAAGCGCCGCTCTTCTGGACGATTCCCTGCCCGACTCTCCCACGAAGAGGGCCGAATGTTGAATCTCTTCATGTCTCTTCTAAACATCCTTAACCTCTAAAAACCGAGGGTAGTTGGGACGGGACGCGATTTTGAACCTTATGCCACGGTAACTAAATTTAAAACCCATAACGGAAAAGTGGCGTTAGCTTACGCCGGTGGCATTCAAGAGGTTAAATCTGAGGAGTTTATATAATCATTTATATTTATTTATAATACCTTGGACACTATTGACACACATTGATCTAGCCCCAAACTAGGAGTCCCTGTATCTTGGGTACTAGACAACGATACACATACTTTTATATACATAAATAATATTCTAAATTAGATAAACAACCATGACTTGGGTAAAAATGTCCCTTCTCGTCAAACAAATATTTGCCCCCACCGGGAATCGAACCCGGCACCCTTGACTTCGTTGGCAGGGTCACTGCCGACCCGGCCATTCGGGTCGCCAGTTAGACGCCTGGTCTCCGCTTGCCTTCCTGCAGTTCAGAGTAAAAGGTGCGAATGTTCAAAGATGTTAACCGGGTCAAAGGTCAATCCCATAGTCTAATTTACAGAGTTTTTATAAATATGCAAGTCTAGTCTTCAATTTCAATGCGGTTCCCCTGTGTGTAAGTACTTGGTCAGCAGTCGCCGCATAAGGCCGCATATCAATTCCAACCCTTAGAACCCGCACCGGTAATGCATTTCATCATGCACATGCATACTTAACGCCATGCTAATGTATGTAACTACATATACATGAGAACATGGCCGCACCACACAATATTTATGGCCGGAACATGAGCGTACTCAGGATTGAAACATGGTCGGGGCAAAAAGCTATGTTACACTTGGCAATCGGGTATTATATCAAAGATAAGATTGTAAGCATATCTAGCATTAACTCCGTAGAGTAGTTTACTAAAGGATCAATCTCTCTAACCCGCGTGGGAATCTCCTGTGTCACGCGGAAATGATGGATTGTTATGTCAACCTGCGCCACTCCACTGCGCAATTTTAAGGCCCCCACACAACACCACTGGAGAGCGCTTTGGCAAAAAATAACACTAAAATCATCCATCGGTTTAAAAAAAAGTATGTTATTGACATTTAGATAATCCAGTTTAAATGCTGTTTCGTTACACGATTGAATTATTCTGCCTCGATCGTAAAAAAATCCTTAACATATTAATAATTTTAATTTTAAATTGCCGATTTTTCCCACAATTGTTATACCTAAATTTTCCTCTAGTAGAGCTCCTTACCAATCCTTAAATTTTATCAATAAGCTTATTTAATGAATCCTCAAGGTATCCTTAAGGTATATAACCTTGCCTATCCTCACCTATGGAGCCGAAATATGGACGCTAACTAAGCAAATTGTACACAAAATCCCGTTGACCGCGTGACAAACGTCGGAATTCGACGGAAGACGAAGGTCGAAGATGTAGGAAGGCGGATAACGAGACTGAGGTGGAGATGGGCGGGACACTTGGCTAGACGGGATGACGGACGGTGGACCAAAGCAGTCACGGAGTGGTGGCCACGGGGACGAACAAGGCCAGTGGGCAGACCACCTGCCCGATGGTCCGACGATATACAAAGTCGACAGGATCTCAATGGATGCCGATGGCACAGGACCGTATGTGTTGACGCTGTAGAGAAGAGGCCTGTGCCCAGCGGTGGGTTGATGTGGGCTGAGCATGATGCATCCTCCATCCGATTGACGGCGACTTTACTCATTAATTTTATATAACAATAATTGTTTAGTGCGCTACTTCTGACCGCACTTGTCACACATAAACCCTGCGTGGTTTAAGCGGCAGGTTTTTGTTGTAAAATTTGTGTATTTTATATGTTTTTGGAAAATAAACGAAATAAATAAATAACCCCGGAAAACCCGAAAACGCTCACGGCCTAAATCGTACCTACCTTTAATAAAAGATCTCTGCTCTTGATGGTATCACAGGGCCTAAGCTCCCATAATTACCACGTAAGCAAATGTAATAAAAGAATACGTGATGCCAGAGATTTGCATAAGCCAGCAGCTCCGGGCGCTGTATGATACCACCAATATGAATCGCCTTTTATGGGTGCGCTTTACTTACACGGATTTTCCACAACCCCTAATATAAGGCAATGAAGGAGTTTGTCTGCCTGAGGTGTATTCTGATAAGGATCTGGTAGAATATAGATTTAGATTTATTTTAGTATCCACTCGTTGACCACTTTTCCATCGATGGTGACGTTCCGGTATACGTATTCACTTACTTTATACTTAATTCACGTAAACATTATGGGACGGTTACAAAAACAATTGGTATACAAAGGCGTGCTTATCTCTATATAGAGATTTCTTCCAGCAAACCCAGGGTTGACAGGAAAACATAGTTCCATTAGAAGGGATAGACCTATTATGCACAACATAACCTAAAACTAAACATCAGAGTGACTATGTAATTATAATAAATTACTTAGATATTTACACATATAAATAAATGAGAACCTACATAATAATATAATACCTATAAATATCAATAAATACCTATACAAGATATAAATAAAATATAATCAGCGTCACTGACGACCCAAATGGCCGTGTCTGCAGTGACGCTGCCTACGAAGCCAAGGGTCCCGGGTTCGAGTCCCGGTGGGGCAAATATTTGTTTGATGAGAACGGATGTTTGTACCCTAGTCATGGTTGTTTATTTATCCAAGTATTATATTTATCCATATAAGTATGTGAATTGTTGTCTAGTACCCAAGATACAGGGAATCCTAGTTTGGAGCTAGATCAATATGTGTAAATGGTGTCCAAGATATTATTATATTATTATTATTAATCTACTACAGAAGAAAAAGGTATTCTTACCTATATTGGAAAGTCACCAAATCAAACATTTGCACACATTGTCATACTACAGAAATAGATAAACGCAATCGTTATCCAATAAAGTTTCAATGATGGCAATCGACCCAGTTGTCATCGGTTTATCGGCTAAAATACAGAAACAGAAAACAAATTCTTGGAATTCAGTTAAAAATTAAACCTTTTCGCAGCGGTCCCGTTAAACTGGCAACCATTAGAGTTTTATTTTTTAACTGGCAACTGTTACAGCTGATCACATTATTGCGCTTTCTGCTGCAAAAACACTTCTCGGAAGAGGCTTTTGTTCTGGAACCATTGTTCTGGGCCGGGCGAGCCAGATTAAACGGGCGGAATGGAAAACTAACCTAAAAAGAGCTGGAGAAAGGAAATTGCAGCTCTTTCCAGGTGGAGTGGAAGGCACGTCGGGTATTTGCGACATGTGGCGATGTACGGATTAAAATTAAATTGATTTTAAAAAAAAAGTTTCACAATGTTTTCCATACGGTTTTGGACCCTATTACCAAGCCATAAGGCCGACAGACCGAAGGTAAATCAATACTTAATTTTGCGTGGTATTATTAACGTCTGAAAAGGAAAGGGAAATAATAGAACGACCTTATAAAAAAAAACTAATAGAGCGAATGACCATGAACAACGGAATTTCCTGAAATGAGCGAATATACTGAATTGCGCGACACATTTACTGATTTGGGCGACCAAATTACTGAATGTTATAGCCACCGCCACATTTATTTAACTTACTCGAATTAAGAATTTCAAGTTGCTGTTTCAGATTACTTGTCGCGCATTTCAGTAATGTTGTCACGAAGACAGTATTTCTATTTGCGCTCATTTTTGACGCTATTCAGAAGGAAGAAATCAGTATTTTTGGCAAGCAAAAACTGGATTTACTATCATATGTTTAAATGCTACCTAAAGTAAATAGGAGGAAACAAATAGTACCTTTGCTTAAAATAAAAAATGTCAACATATATTTTGTCAAGTTATACAATTTCATAAAAAGTAATTAAAATTTAGCAGTTTAAATTTAGCACTGGGAGGCACAAAACTCAGTATCAAATGTAGAAACTCAGTGAACGGCTATTTTATATAATATGCACATCCATTTGTATTTGTATGTATCTCTCCCCCACATTTCAAACAATACAAATAATAAGCTTAGCTCCAAATACATAGAATAGAATACACTCATGTCACAGATTAATGCTACCAACTAAATAAGTTTCTTCTCCCCTATCCAACAACTTCACACGATTTTGACCTCTATAGCGCATAACATTTGTGGCAAAAAGGGATAAGTTCTGTGAACTAAATTGGTTTCGCTAAGCCTCCCCACAGAGGAACAACCGTGCGACACGTGCTTATTCAAGGGTTGATTTCTAAACAAAAATACAACGATACACTATGTGTCAGGACTGTATTTCTATTTCACTTACTCAACTACATGTTTACAAAAAAAAACGTCACGTCTTTTCCCATACGGGATGGCTGAGGCACTGTTCTGCCCACGTCTAGCCAGCCAGCCACTCCATTTGGGGTGACAGAGTCAAAGCCAAAGTCAGAATTAATTTATTAGTAGATATTTACATATGCTAAGAAAACGTTATTTAATGCCGCTTGTCAACATTGGACCACTGAGAGAGAAGCAGGGCGAAGGAACTCCTAGAGATCGATTTTAGATTTATTTAAAAAATTTATACCCTGTTCGGATGCACGAAGCGTTCGGATTATAGTATGCTAAAATTTTGAAAGGGATTTTTCGAAATAAAACAAAAATATTTTATGTTTATTGAAGTATGTACGTTAGATGTATGTTAGATACAATGCTATTAATCACACTTTTTTAAAGAATTCCAATATAGTGCTTTGACGAGTAGTATTTAGTGACATAGAAAATGCTTTATCCCTTAATTTACGTAACAGCATTTTTTCCGTTCGTTCGGATTATAGAGGCGTTCGGACGAGCTGGGGTACGGATTATCAAGGCCGTGCTGTATCTAAAAAATTCAACCGAATTGAAAACCTCTCCCTTTTTGGAGTCGGTTAAAAAGGTAGCGACGAGCTGGGGTACGGATTATCAAGGCCTTGCTGTATCTAAAAAAATACAACCGAATTGAAAACCTCTCCCTTTTTGGAGTCGGTTAAAAAGGTAGCGACGAGCTGGGGTACGGATTATCAAGGCCTTGCTGTATCTAAAAAAATACAACCGAATTGAAAACCTCTCCCTTTTTGGAGTCGGTTAAAAAGGTAGCGACGAGCTGGGGTACGGATTATCAAGGCCTTGCTGTATCTAAAAAAATACAACCGAATTGAAAACCTCTCCCTTTTTGGAGTCGGTTAAAAAGGTAGCGACGAGCTGGGGTACGGATTATCAAGGCCGTGCTGTATTACAAAATGATTAACAGTGAGTTCTGCGTTGAGTTAGATTAACCCCATAAAGTCTTGTCATTTATGTAATCTTGAATATTTGAATATACGTTTTTAGACGAAGTCGTTTTAACATGGTTTTTAAATGGCTCAAATAGCAATTTCAAAATCTCCTGAGGTATCCCGCTGTAGTAGACAATGCACTGACCCTTGAAACAATTGCTAACCTTCGCGAGTCTAAAACGGGGCGCACATAGTCTGTGATTATTTCTTAGGTTAACATTTCAGATATCGCTAAAATTGGAAAATACAGTAAGGTTCATGCGTATATATATTATATTTTCGAAAATTAGTTGCCTAGATACAGTTGGTATGTCAATTTATTTAAAAAGTTCTCTTAGTAGATTGAATATCCGTTGATTGAATATCCGCCGCTTTCCCCCACAACACGATACTACAGGACTGAAACTATGAAAGTGAAAAGTGAAAATGGTCTTCAAAATTGAAAGACAAAAAGGAGATTTTGATGATGTTAATGGTGTATTGTCTTTAACCCTGAATTGGCTCACAGTTAATAATTTATTGTTAAACGCTTGTAAAACCAAGTGTATCAAATTCTCACTTCCAAATGTCAGGCAAGTTGAGACCAGAGACTCCTTAAGAGAGCTTTTTAAAGAAATTGACATACTAACAGTAGCTAGTTAATTTATTTTTGAAAATATAATGTATGTACGCAAGAACCTTAAAACATTTTCCAAACTTAGCGACAGCTGTAATGTTAACCTAAGAAATAATCACAGACTATGTGCGCCCCGTTTTAGACTCGCGAAGGTTAGCAATTCTTTCAAGGGTCAGTGCATTCTCTACTACAATAAGATACCTCTGGAGATTTTGAAATTGCCATTTGAGCAATTTAAAAAGCATGTTAAAGCGACTTTGTCGAAAAAGGGATATTACAATGTTCAAGATTACTTAAATGACAGGACTGAATGGGGTTAATCTGGCTCAACACAGACCTTGCTGTTAATAATTTTGTAATTATTTATTCCTGCTTATTAATCATAACAATTAAATTTTTCATATTTGTATTAGTTAAGCACAACCTATTTTTAAAAGAGATCTAAAAATAAATCTGTGGGAGTTTCTACGCCCTTCTTCTCCCACAGTGGTCCAATGTAAAGAAGAGGCAAAAAATGACGTTTGCTAAGTATATGTAAATATCTACAGTAATAAAGTACTTTGACTATTGACTATTGACTATTGAAAAGGAACAACAATATACTAGCCGCCTAGCTGTAGCCACATCACCTTATCTACCAGCTAATTTATCTATGTGGGATCCCCACTGCCATTTGCTATCAATAGTTATTCCAAGAAACTTCGTATCATGTACTTATTCTTACGTGTTGCTGTCTAACACTAAACTGGCCTCAACTTGCCTGACATTTGGAAGTTAGAATTTGATTCCCTTAGTTACCAGCGTTTAACCCCTAAACACATGGCCTTACCCGGAATGCTTCGCGAATTTCAACCATATTGCTGGTTAATAAAGTTCAAAAAAATATTCATAATTATATACTATATATACTACATGGGTTAGAATTTGGTAAAGGTTAACAATAAATTATTAACTATGAAACAATTCAAGGTTAAATAAATCATTAACATCATCAAAATCTACTTTTATGTCTTTCAATTTTGAAGATCAGTGGAATATCATCAGTATACAATACTAATTCAGTCAATTTCTTCACCATAAAAGGCAGATCATTAATATATACAGGAAATAGGAAGGGCTTAATATGGAGCCTTGTGGAACGCCGATTTTTATACCCAATCCAGATTTAACTCCGCTAACTTCTGCCTATTAATTTTATTTTATTGCGTAAATATGATCTTAGTAGATCCAACGCTTTATTTATCACTCCGTAATGATTTAATTTCAATAGTAGCTTATCATGATCAACACAATCAAATGGCTTCAACAGATCCAAAACGCCGATAGCATCCTGTGCGGCCCCCCATGCAGATAAAATACGAGATATAAGGGTAATGCCTGCAACCGAAATCGATTTACCCCAGGTGAAACCGTATTGTTAGGCTGCTATTGTTTCAAATATTTTGCTGAGTGCTGGAAAGCGAAGGGGCTAGCCCATCGCTGCAGTTACGGAGACAAGGAGGAAGAATATAATAATTAATTGAAAAAAAAATACCTTTTTTGCTCGCGCAAGGATTTCCTTTCAATCACTAAACTCAGGTGGATACAAAAAATACGCATAATAAAAGCGATGAGCATAATTGGGAGAATCCAGACTTTCGCCGCGGGCAAGATTCCGCTGTGGTTCGGTGCACTTACTTTCATCTCGTGTTATACTGGAAATTAACATAGTTACCGCCGATACAATCTGATATCCTGTTTTATTTAGACAATAAAAAAACAACCGACTCTCAAATCCGGCACGAAGGACTTATGTTGCCTAGCTAACTTTTTATTATTATTATTTACTTACACGGTATCTTACTTTTACTGCTAGCATATTTTTAGGTACACATCACTCAGGGTCGGCAACTTACCTGTAAAAAAAGAAACAACATTAATTATGTAGAAATAATAACAATAACTGAATTTTAATTGTGTTGTGTATTTAGAACTCGCAAAAACAAAATGGCTACCGCATTAAATTTCGAGTAAGCCCATTATTTTTGGGCCAAAAAGAGATCGCGAGAGAGGAAAATATCATAATAACCATTCCCGCCTCATACTAATTATCACTTGATTATACGAGGAAAAAAACATAGCAGCCCGACGAAAATGGCGAAAGGAGAGAGCGAAGATTTACAATGACCCCATTAATTTAGGAGAAAATGCATATCTTGCCTGAGCGAAATTAATATAGCAATATCCGGGAATTTTCATTAAACACCCGCTTGAAGACTAGCAGCGATGGTAGAACCTGAAGAAAACAAGGCGGCTTTCTGCCTGAAGCATTGCTAGATACAAATAATCTACATATTTATTGCCACTTTTCCTCAATTAACACATCTTCAGAGTTAAGTTAGCAGGCTATTTTGCCTGGGCACCCCGACAGCGGGGGCCTTGTCACCCCGACAGCGGGAGCCTTGTCAATCGAGCAAAAATTGTCAAATTACGTTCATACGTTAGATAATGGATGCTGACGCTCATGATCAACCAGCTAGTATAAACAAACAACTACATACTTTGATAACACATTATTTCGCGTAATTTAAGATTGACAAGAGCTCCGTGGTCTAATGGCTTTCACGCTTGCTTCTCACACGGGAGATGCAGGTTCCATCCTGACCATGTTCCAATGAGATAATTAATTTATCTTAAGTACATTATACGGACGTTGTAACGGTGATGGGAAAACATCGTGGGGAAACCTTCATTACTCCATAGCTGCGGCTGGCTCAAAGTGGGCATAATTGTGCCATTGCCGCCCCGTATGGGAAAATGCGTGACGATATGTTATGTTATGATATTGACAAAAGGCCTTTTGTCCAAATGCGTCGCCTTAAAACCTTCTAACAGCAAAAAGCCGGTCAAGTGCGAGTCGAACTCGCGCACGATGGGTTTGCGTACCACCGTAAAATGGTGTGGAGTGAATAGTTTGGATTTTACATACCAAAATGTTGTTTATAAAGTTATTGGTGCGGCTACTTTCACACTCCATGTAAATAACCAGGTGCATTCATAAGTTTGTATGTGGTATTGAAAGAATTGTTGTATGGGAGCCCCCTTAAACATTTATTTTATTCTGTTTTTTAGTATTTTTTGTTATAGCGGCAACAGAAATACATCATCTGTGAAAATTTCATTTGTCTAACTATCACGGTTCACGAGCCTGGTGACAGACGGACGGACGGACAGCGGAGGCTTAGCAATAGGGTCCCGTTTGGCACCCTTCGGGTACCGAACCCTATACCCTCTTCTTGGGTCGAACACGCTTCCTGTATGCATTTTCGTAAATGCATATAATATTTCTTAATTTTAGCAAAATTGTTAAATCGGAAGACAGCCCCATTGCATTATTTACCAAGACAACAAACATCTTAACCAAAAACAAACATGAAAAAATAAGTGTCCGATAAAGGAACTTCGGAAAAAAAAAGCATTACTACTTTTATACCACCGCGTGAGGCACTGAAACGCTTTGGCATACCGCCAGCGGTTCCGAAGCCATTTCTTTACGTACGGTTAAAAGAAAAGAAATGAAAATAAAAGTAATACGTGGAAAATTTTCCTATCGCTTCCGGGGCAGACTTAGTTCCTGCTGCAGCCGACGTTTGCGGATAATAGTGTTAAAAAATAACTGGTACTAACAAGTTGGGTTCGTACATTATCCTGAGAAGTCTGGTGGATAGTGTGACATTTTTCCCACACGGGGTGGCAGAACCGCTGGGACAATGGGTTACGCGATTGTGGATCTGTCGTAACTACTCGTAACTATATCGTAAAATTGACTATATCATGAAGTAGCCAACCATGGTTATATGGTTATATAATGGTAGGGTCATTAATGGGCTACATTTATTTATTTATATGTTTTTTTATGAAATCTGGTGGATGACAAAAACTCTAACCTTACCGTCATACTAACGGAGCGTGTGAGTTTTTTACTAACTAAGCTGAGCTGAGTTCTAGAGCGACTACTGGCACAGTCAGTAGCCTAGTCTAGTCGCCTGATTAGAATTAGAATTTCTAGATTTTATCCCAAAGATAAATTATTATACATCAGTAGGAGCTCTGTGGTCTAATGGGTTTCACGCTTGCTTCTCACACAGGAGATGCAGGTTCGATACCTGACCATGTACCAGTGAGATAATCAATTTATCTTAAGTACATTATACGAACGTTCTAACGGTGATGGAAAACATCGTGAGGAAACATTCATTACTCCATAACAGCGGCGATGGGCTAGCCCCCTGTCACGCAAAACGGAGTATTGAATAACTGGCTCAAAGTGGGCACAATTGTGCCTCTGCCACCCCGTATGGGAAAAGGCGTGACGCTATGTAATGTAATGTAGTAGGAGTACTCAATAATTATTCTAAACGTTACAGGTTACCAAGAAAAGTAATAAGCTTGGTTGTGTTACCGAAAACATGAATATGATTAGCAGAAATACCATCCCAATGAACATTATTATGGAAAGCATTTCAATGAAAACCCTAATAAATATGAAATGTACATATAAATATACAGTGTTTGTATATTTATATGTACATTTACCAATACAAACAAACAATACTTCTCTTAAAATAATGCCACAAAGAAAAGAACAGTACACAAAAAACAATAAACAAAAATATATAACAAGTTAATTTATTCGAAAACACGATCCGGATCGTTCAAACGTTGGTTTTACAATAAACAGAAATTGAAGGAGACAACTTTTTTCAATTCCTTTTGCTAAGTGGGCAAACAATCGACGAGAATTAATATCATTGAACGTTGCTTAGATTTGACGGGTTCTCAAATATCAAAGCAATTATGGGTTCCTAACAGGCAAGTTATCAAAGCAGCTCGAAAAATGGCGTCGTTGAATTTGCGGTGGTGTACTACAGACCAGAAAATATTAGAGTCTGTGCCATTTCAATTGTATACTGTGGTCTGAATGGGGTTAAAAATTGAAAGCTCGTCGTAGATGGCAGCACTGTTGAGGGTTCCTAAGAACCGCCATTTTGTCTATTTGTTGTTGTTTGCTAAAGTATTCAATATTAGATATCACGATAGAAAGTATTCGACCTGTAGTGTAGCTAAGTTAAAAGACGAGCTTAGAAAACGGAGAGCGTCTGCCATTGGTAAAAAGCAGCTTTAGTTGAAAGGTAAGTTAAAAACTGGCATTGTTATGATTAAAGGTTATGTTTCTTCATAATTCTTTTTCAGGCCAGATATCTAGTTTTTTCCATAGCTGATCCATATAATTAATCCACATTATAAATATGTTGTATACTGTAGATTTTTCACCTGTATACGAATTGGGTCCATAATAATCTTCAGGTAGAAAATGGGCAGCACATAACCTTGACGAAGTACTAGCATTCCATTTTTTTTCTACGAAGAGCTTTCTCCCACTGTTTTCTTCTTTTAGCTTCTTTGGGGAATAAATGAATCCCCGTATTTTTGCAATCAACAGCTGCACATAGAGTCATTATAAGAAATTATTCATAAACCAATTGTTTTGTTTACATAATTAGTAAGGAGAACTGTCAAATTCATGGAACCCTCAACAGTGGTGACATCTGAAGTGAGCAAAAGTCAGTTTTTAACCCCATTGTGTAGAGTTCCGAGTGGCGCCACCTCTCATACAAGTAACGTGACCCTGGAAGTCGTGCGAGAAATGTTTCCTCAGAAATTGATTAGGAGGAGGTAAGGTTGCTTGGCGTCCAAGGAGCCCCGACTTAACTACAGCGGACTGCTTAATATGGGGCTACTTAAAAAGCGAAATATACTATCTAATCTGAGTTGAAGGCGAATATTCGTCAAGAGATTCAATCAATCTCTCCTCAAATCCTGACTAAACTCCTCGAAAATTTCCCATCACGACTGGAGGAGTGTCGCGGACGGCATCTGGATGATTTAATTTTTATAACATTAAATTATTTTAATTAAGGTGGAATCGCACAGGCCTATATGAGGATGGAGCGGCAGTCCCACACGTCTTGAACTAGAATGAATATCTTATTTGTTCAAGCCTCTCGGCACCCGTGACCTCGCAGGGGCCCATAGCTACGAGGTAGCGTAGCGATCGAATGCCAAGAGGCGAGTACGTCGGCGATTCACCGAGCTAAATAAATAGATTCTATCTGACCTGGTGTGTGCTTCGTTCCCGTCAAACTCCTGTCTCTCTGCAAGGCCTGGGTGCACCCTAGGCTCTTCTTGGTAGACAGGTTCTTCAGCCAACCAGGTATGGCTGGCAGGCCAGCTTCGACCGCACAATTTACGTAAATACGAACAGTATCTGGTTCGGAGAACCACAATACACTCAGCTATAAGACAATCCTGAGGGGAGCCCGAATACAACTCCAGATGGCTTACGATTTAATTTTAATGCCCAAAATCAATACACGTCACATTACGGGGGCTTTTCGTCAGTCAGTTGTCAAAAAACTGCAAAAGATGGCCGCAACGTCAAATTCAAAATGGCCGTTCCGGAACCATAGATCGAGTATCGATTCTGAATCGAACAATCACCCGCCCGGACAGGCACCCACCTGTCCCTTAATCTACGGGCAGCCGAGACAACGTTGCTACCGCTCGTTTTAGTACCGAGCCTCCTACTAGAACCTCTGCAGACCGGGGGGTCCCGTCCCTGCCAGGGAACAAGTTAACAATGCGCCCCCTGCGCCAACGCAGTGGCGGTAGGTTAGCATCCTTAACCAGCACGAGGTCACCAACACTAGGGGGGCTGGTTTTGTCAGTCCACTTAAGGCGCTGTTGTAAGATATGCAGATACTCGAGCGACCAACGCTTCCAGAAATTCTGAGTAAACTGCTGCAACATCTGATACCTTGACAACCGATACAATTTCACTCCCTCGAAGGGGTGCTCGGGCAACGCGTTAAGTGGCTGTCCTATCAAGAAATGGCCTGGGGTCAGAGCCTCCAGGTCATTTGGATCCGAGCTGAGCGGACACAACGGTCGCGAATTGAGAACGGCCTCGATCTTACAAAACAATGTCGCGAGCTCCTCAAAAGTCAGCGCGGTCTGACCTACTATACGCCCTAAGTGCGTCTTCGCTGACTTAACTACGGCCTCAAAAATCCCACCCCAGTGGGGGCAACTCGGTGGGCTGAAGGTCCACTGTATACCCCGACGGGAGAGGGCCGTTCCAATATCCACTTTATTTACATTCAAAAAGTTGACTATCTCTCGTAAGTATCGTTCCGCACCGACGTAGTTAGTGCCGTTATCAGAGCGGATCAAAGTTGGAAGTCCCCTTCGAGAAACAAACCTATCCAAACAAGCAATGAAAGCCTCTGTCGAGAGATCAGCAACAAGCTCGAGTTCAGGAGCCCGACATCCCCTGGATGTACAATCAGACGGGTTCAATTCTCCTGGTACATGTCTCCAGGTCAGTGGGACCTCAGACGACACAATCTGGGAGACACGGTTCGCAACAAAAACCTCTAAGGTATGGACCGAAGCCTTCAGCCAGCACAAAACAATCTGGCTGTCCGTCCACGCGTACACCGTATCCTCCAAAACCACTGACCCACGCAACACTGTTAGAGTGTTATTCAAAACTTTGGTCAAAGGAGCAGCCCCGGACAGTTCCAGTTTTGGAATCGTCATCCTTGTCCGAATAGGCGCTACCTTGCTTTTTGCCAAAACCAAACGCACGTCGACCTCCCCGGTGGAGGTGACGGTTCGCAAATAAACCGCTGCCGCAAACCCTCGTTCAGAGGCATCACAAAACCCGTGAAGGGTTGCCCTGTAATCCCCAGCAGGGACCAATTTCCTCGGCAGCGATACATTATTTATATTGAGGCCCAACCATTTCGCTAAATCGTTCGATACAATGCAGCCCTGAGCTCCAGAATCTAATAGGGCGCGAACGTATGTTGGGTTGCCCGCCAAATCCCAAACAAGCACAGAGGCGATCGGTAACACCACCGTCTCCGGTTGGGGGGCAACAAATTGTTGGGCCGCAAATTCCTAGCGAGGGCCCCCGGGGCCCCACTCTGCCTGTAACCGATCAGGGCGGCAGCTATACGCCAGAGGGTCCCATTGTACAAATGGCCCACGCGCCGGTTCCATTGCCACCCTACGACGCCCCCCCGAAGGGTTGTGGGCGTGAATTCAACCGTGGCCGCTCCATGAGCGGGGGGGACATCACATGCGACCGACGAGGACGAGGCGACGAGCGGGGCGACAACTGAGGCGGCGTCCGAACCGCACCCGCATAGCTCGAAGTTGTCCCATTCCACCCGCCCGTTACGGCCTGCTCAACACACCCAATGTGCCGCTGAGTCGGATGCTGAGTCGCAACCGAGAACTCAGGGCCCCCCATGTGATGACCCTGAGTGCGGCCCTGCACCCCTGGGTGGCCGCGCGCTTGTGGCCCCATTGCCCGCTGAGTCGGATGCTGAGTCGCAACCGAAAACTCAGGGCCCCCCATGTGATGACCCTGAGTGCGGCCCTGCACCCTTGGGTGGCCGCGCGCTTGTGGCCCCATTGCCCGCTGAGTCGGATGCTGAGTCGCAACCGAAAACTCAGGGCCCCCCATGTGATGACCCTGAGTGCGGCCCTGCACCCTAGTACTACCCTGTGCACGTGGGGACGCTGGCCCCTGAGTTGCGCTCCAAGTCGCAAACAAATTCTCAGGGCCCCATTCCGTATCACCCTGGGTACGGCCCTGTGGACGTGGGGACGTTGGCTCCTGAGTTGCGCTCCGAGTCGCAAACGAATTCTCAGGGCCCCATGCCGTGTCACCCTGGGTACGGCCCTGTGGTGGCTGTTGGCCGGACCGGTTCATGCACAACAGATTGTTGTGGGCCCCACCACAATATCCGCACAATTTTGTGCGCGTGCAGTCCCTAGCCATGTGTGGCCCGAGGCACAGGAAACACCAGCTCCGCTGCTTGGCCATCCGGCGCCGTCCCTCAACCCTAAGTTCCCCGAACTTATTGCAATCGGCCACAGCATGGCCAATCTGCCTACAACATGGGCAGGTCTCACTATGTGGTGTCACTGCACTCACAGTCCCATATGACTGCCGGTTGGTGCGGTCCTTCCTCGTCGGAGGGCCCCTACTCACAGCGCTCCCGGCAGCTCTCTGTGGCTCCGAAGGATGGGTGACCGTCAACCCCAAGTTCTCTGCCCGTCGAGCCTCCTCTTCCAAAAATCCGACCAAGTCGGAGAAGGCGGGCAGGTCCTCGGCCGACCTCCCGTGAGACTGTTCGAAACGAGTCTGCACGTCAGCGGGTAGGCGGGAAAGTACAATGTACAGCAGTAGGTAGGACCATTCACCAACCGGAAGTCCAAGATTCTCTAGGGCCTTGGTGACGGACAACAACGGGTTCAAAACCTCCGTCTGTATGGCCCCGACCTTGTTCACAACCGGGATGCTAAACAAACGGTTCAGTTGGGCATCGGCCAACCTCCGTTTGTTGTGGTAACGTCTGACCAGCAATTGCCTGGCCGTTTCATAGTTACCCTCCGTAACTGTCAAATGAGCGACCAGCTCCCTAGGCTCACCCCTCAATGCTGCCACCAGCTGAGCCATCTTGACAGACTTGGTAATGTCCGATCGCATGTGCACCAAGCTGTCGAACAGATTGATGAAGCTCATCCATTCACCGGACACTCCGTCAAAAGTAGGCATGGTTATGGCAGGTAACCTGGACCCCGAACCCTGATGCGGCAGAGGCGCCCCAATGCCACCACTATGGCTGGACTCGCGCTCCCTACGTATGTCCGCAGCCCTCTGCGTGATAGCAGCCGCCATCTCCATACACTGGTCGACATCCCCTAGCAACCGTGACAGCCTGTCAGGTGCGCAACCATCAACTGCTTCCGCCTGCGCGGACAATTCGAGCACCCTGTTGTAGCGTTCCTTAACGTCCATAGACCGCTCCAACACCACATCATGCCTATCTAAACGGTCTATCAGACCGTGTGCGGAGGAAAACCATCTGAGCTCCTTAGAAACACCCTTCTGTATTTCAGACAACGACATGATCGGAACGATACTTACTCACAATTTGCAGTAACTCAATTATATTGGACCCTCCAGTCTACAACACAAACGAGGGAACCCTAATCTATAACTTAAACAATGCTGATTTCCCCAAACAATAGAAACCGAGTTTTATATCTACACAAATTCTGTAAACAACAATTTAGTTTCCCTATATCATATAACACACACAGATAGTCAATATTAGTTCAAGTTATAAATTGCTATAAACTGAAAACAATGTCCAAACATTCATTAGCATTACTAGACCACTAATAGATTGACTATGCAAACTTCAAACTGCAAACATGATATGACTTCAATGCAAATTTCAATTCACCTACAATGTACCTGTAATGTAATTACTATTCTGAGTCACATCTCAGTACAACTGGTCATTTAGGGAAAACTGTTATGTCTGTCTGTCTACTACCAGCAGTAGACTTATAACTTATAATACTACCAATCTATGTGGATACAGGAACAAAACCAAGTTAGCTAATAACCGCCTATACCTACAGATTGATAGTCCCAAATCGTGGGTTCCTGGAGCCCTTGACGGCTGCAAATCTCAGGAAACCACACTCTTGCTACCAATATGTTCAAGCCTCTCGGCACCCGTGACCTCGCAGGGGCCCATAGCTACGAGGTAGCGTAGCGATCGAATGCCAAGAGGCGAGTACGTCGGCGATTCACCGAGCTAAATAAATAGATTCTATCTGACCTGGTCTGTGCTTCGTTCCCGTCAAACTCCTGTCTCTCTGCAAGGCCTGGGTGCACCCTAGGCTCTTCTTGGTAGACAGGTTCTTCAGCCAACCAGGTATGGCTGGCAGGCCAGCTTCGACCGCACAATTTACGTAAATACGAACAGTATCTGGTTCGGAGAACCACAATACACTCAGCTATAAGACAATCCTTAGGGGGAGCCCGAATACAACTCCAGATGGCTTACGATTTAATTTTAATGCCCAAAATCAATACACGTCACATTACGGGGGCTTTTCGTCAGTCAGTTGTCAAAAAACTGCAAAAGATGGCCGCAACGTCAAATTCAAAATGGCCGTTCCGGAACCATAGATCGAGTATCGATTCTGAATCGAACATATATTACATATATATTCTCTGTACTTATTTTCATGAATCTTTTGCTTAATAAATTTCTTAATTTCTAGAAAATTCTTTTAATTATCTTTAATTGAAATTAAACTTTTTATTTGAAAGTTTTTTAGGATTTTTAAAAGTAAATTTTTCAATGGCCCACCTTGAAGTTTTAGTAGTAATTGATATCTGTGAGAATGAGTAGCCCTTGTGTTTTTGCTAGAAGCATCTCGGAACAATGTACCTGAACGCCGAAACTTATTCGTAACATTATTTGAATTAACTTCTCGAAAGATATTTTTAGAGACACAACCACGTGTTAATTAGTAACATTATTTGAATTAACTTCCCGAATTACTTTTTAGACACACATCCACGAACTAATTAGTAACATTATTTGAATTAACATCCTGAAAGATATTTTAGACACACAACCACGTACTCATTAGTAACATTATTTGAATTAACTTCTCGAAATACATTTTTAGATAGACGTCCACGTACTAATTAGTAAAATCATTTGAATGAACTTCCCGAAAGATATTTTTAGATACACATCCACGTGCTAATTAGTAACATTAATTGAATTAACTTCCCGATAGTTTTCGACCCACATTCACGTGCTAATTAGTAACACATTTGAATTAACTTCCCGAAAGATATTTTACACACACAACCACGTGCTAAATAGTAACATTATTTGAATTGACTTTCCGAAAGCTATTTTAGATGCACATCCACATGCTTATTAGTAACATTATTTGAATTAACTTCCCGAAAGATATTTTACTCCCACAACCACGTGCTAATTAGTAACATTATTTGAATTAACTTTTAGAAATATATTTTTAGACACACATCCACGTGCTAATTAATAACGTTATTTGAATTAAATTCTCGAAATATATTCTTAGACACACATCCACATGCTTATTAGTAACATTATTTGAATTAACTTCCCGAAAGATATTTTACTCCCACAACCACGTGCTAATTAGTAACATTATTTGAATTAACTTTTAGAAATATATTTTTAGACACACATCCACGTGCTAATTAATAACGTTATTTGAATTAAATTCTCGAAATATATTCTTAGACACACATCCACGTGCTAATTAGTAACATTATTTGAATTAACATCTCGAAAGATATTTTTAGATACACACCCACGAGCTACTGTACTTGGAGTATATTTGTAATTGGACTTTAAAGCACCCGGCATCCGGGTGTTCGTTCTCTCGACACATCCGCGTGTACACACGACAAAGACGAGGACAAATTCACTCGCTTATAACCCGGTTACAATGTCTGCAATCCTAGCGCTAAAACTAACTAACGAACTAAAAAAACGGTTGCCATTTTTAGGGTTCCGTACCCAACGGGTAAGAACGGAACCCTATTACTAAGACTTCGCTGTCCGTCCGTCCGTCCGTCCGTCTGTCACCAGGCTGTATCTCAAGAACCTAGCTAGCTAGAGAGTTGAAATTGTCACAGATTATGTATTTCTGTTGCCGCTATAACAACAAATACTAAAAAACAGGATAAAATAAATATTTAAGGGGGCTCCCATACAACAATACCACATACAAACTTATGGATGCACCTGGTTACGTACATGGAGTGTGAAAGTAACCGCACCAATAACTTTGTAAACAATATTTTGCTGTGTAAAATCCAAACTATTCACTCCACACCATCGCTTCCATTGAACGGTGGTACGGAACCCTTCGTGCGCGATTTAGACTCGCACTTGACCGGTTTTTTCGGTTTCAATTCGTTTTTAGGGTTCCGTGCCAGAACTGTGCCAAACGGGACTATTACTGTGACTCCGTTCTCTGTTTGTCTGTCCGTCCGTCAGTCATCTGGCTTTTTCTCATGAACCGTAATATGTAGGGAGTTGTAATTTTCACAGAATATGTATTTCTGTTACCGCTACAACAACAAAATATGAACAATACGAGATTTTATAAATTAAAGTGAGTCCCTATACAAGAGACGTGTTTTAATATGCCCATGCGAATCAGCAGCTCATAATGATTCAATTGCCTCTGTGGCTCTGCCTACCATGCGAGAGGTCCTGGGTTCGATCTCCGGCTGGGGATAAAGAAAAAAAAAAAGGTCTTGGATGTTTGTATTTATGTGATGTCACTGTTTCTGGTTCCCACGACAAAGGGTATCCTAGTGTGTGGCCAGAAGCAATGTATGTGCCTGTATGTAAATGATTATGTTTATTTATTGTTATTTATGTTTAGTTATCACGCCAATGGAATCAGCTTCATTATCTGTGCACTTCACTGGAGTGCAATAACTTTAGACCGCCTTTATGACGTCACAGATCCAGGTGAACAGATATTGTAGCCGTGATCGGTCATATCGGTCAACCGAGGTCATCGACTCCTGTCTACCACTGTAAGGCCATGAGTGGGTTAGCGACACTTATTGCTTGTAGCGTTCGAAATAACTGTCGTTTAGCGAATCATGGCAGCGATCGTCTACCGTTATTGTGGCATGTGTGCTTCGGTGCTCAGTAGCAGTGGGGGCAATGAACGCTATTGCAACACAAACGTGTACCCAATATACGTGGGTCTGGTACAGTGGTACCTAACCGATGGCCGGTGAACAGATGATATAAGTCTGCCTGACGATCAAAAACTCTTCAGGCGTCCTCGAAAGTTTTAATTGATACAGAAACCTGGCCTAACCCGTAAGGATATTTCTGATTCATCCCACCTAAAAAAGCTAACATGAATTTACAAATATTGCTTCTGGCTGGCCCCACACTAGGATACTCTGTGTGATGGGAACCAGAAACAGATAGAATAGATATACACATCTAAGGCCCGGTTGTTTTTTCTTCCTGGTCGACAGGGACTTGTTCAAGTTCAAGTTCAAATTTTTTTATTCATAAAAGAACAAAAATTGAGACTTAATGAACGTGATAACATGATCAAGCATAATAAAATATTAAGTAGGTGCCTAATTATTAGTACATAATATATAGGGTGCAATGAACTGGTTTAATGCCAGATGTCGGTGTCTTGTAAAAAGTCATTAATTTTGTAGTAGGCCTTAGTGCACAAAGTGTGCTTTATACATTTTTTGGATCGAGCTTCAGTTAAGTTTTGTATTTCTTGAGAATTTTATTGTAGAAGCGTATACAGTGTCCCATAAAAGCACTACTAACTTTTGCGAGTCTGAACATTGAAAAATAAAGTTTATGTTTATTTCTAGTTTGCATATTGTGGCGGCTATCAATGGTTTTAAAGCTACTGATATTTTTCCTCACATACATTATGTTTTCATAGATATATTGACCTGCAACTGTGAAGCAGAACCATTATTGTATATATATTAATATATATGAAGTGTATGTAGTATGTATCGAAACTGGTTTAGTATTTACTGCCTGTATTTTAAGGTATTTAATTTATTCCTAGGTATTTTGTGTATACTAGTTATTGTGAACTGCCTACCCTTTTATGATACTATTTCCTTTGATGCCTTGGTTTGCTGTAAGCCCTTTTTAGAGATAAGCCCGCCTTTGTACATGAATTTTCTTTTAATGTAACTGCTGAACAAACAAAATGATTAATGAATTATGAACCTTCAATCATTATTTTTTTGATCTTTCCCTTTTTAAGAATTTTCAGATGGATCGAGATTAAAAGTACGCCATAAATGCTGTTTTTTTTAGGGTTCCATACGTGAAGGGTGCAAAATGATACCCTATTACTAAGCCTCTACTATCCGTCCGCCGTCCGTCCGTTCTTTTTGCGGTTAGAATCTTCGGTGTGACTCGCACTTCACCGATTTAATTAAGGATTTTAGAAGTCGTGTAGGGAATACGGAAATATGTTGAACTGGGAGTGACCCACTGCGTAAAGTATAACCGAAGTGGATCCTCCAATCGCTCAGCTGTGTTTAATGCCAATCGATTTGATAATTAACAGGAAAGTTGGAGATTTGCGAGGGAAATTAATATCGAGGTTTAGTTTTGGGCGAGGATTGGGTGAGGAGGATTTGGTATGGAGATGCGATCCGTGGAGATGTCGACCCGAATGGCCGTGTCGGCAGTGACCCTACCTACGAAGCCAAGGGTCCCGGGTTCGAGTCCCGGTGGGGGCAAATATTTGTTTGATGAGAACGGATGTTTGTACCCTAGTCATGGTTGTATCTATCCAAGTATTATATTTATCTATACAAGTATGTGAATCGTTGACTAGTACCCAAAATACTCCTAGTTTGGGGCTAGATCAATGTGTGTAAATGGTGTCCAAGATATTATTATTATTAATCTACTACAAAAGAAAAAGGTATTCTTACCTATATTGGAAAGTCACCAAATCAAACATTTGCACCCATTGTCATACTACAGAAATTGATAAACGCAATCGTTATCCAATAAAGTTTCAATGATCGCAATCGACCCAGTTGTCATCGGTTTATCGGCTAAAATACAGAAGTGTCCAAGTTATATAAAAATTAAAAAAATATCTTTATCATCATCATGGACTTGGCGGTTTTTGACCTCAGAAACTTTTAAGGTTGAAACACACCGCCGCCGACGACGGGTCGGCACGGCAGATGACATGTATTTGAACGCATACTTATCGCCACCGGACGCATCGGACGGATCTGATTTCAGAATTATTCAAAAGAAATCCTCTGAAACCCCGCACATCTCAATATTTTTTTTAAGTTATTTAAATTAAATCAAATTATTATATAATCAACTTTTAAAATAATAATATTTAAAGGAAATCAATGTAATATTAATATACGTCGGAATCAGCTCAGAAATCCTGATGACGTCATCAGATTCGGCGCGGGCGGTGCCGTCCCGCCGCCGCTGCGGGGCCCAATTTATTGGCGCCTGATTACCGCCTGGAGGGATCGCGGCGAATGGGAACAAGAGAGATGCATGCATGGGCGAAAGAGAGATGGTTGCCTCTCTCAGGCTTTGATAAACCTTTCGATATCTGTACCCCTGCGTTTTCCCTCTGCTGAAGGTATATTTTTATTAGACAGCATAATTTTGCGCTTGCGCAGTCTTGTAATATGTGCGTTTGATGCGACGGGAATTTGTTTGCGTCTGTAGATATTTTTGTAGATACTGTTAGGGATAAAATGACGGCCAAAGGAGGCTGTGGCCGTGACGATCCTGGCAGTCTCAAATGAAACTTCCATTGGACTTGACATGACAAACTTTGAATCGGACGACAAAAAGACTCAATGTCAATCAAGAATCAGATTTACGATTGTGCAATAAAACCCGTCATCAGAATGATGTTTATTTTCCCTTCCCAACAGGTAAGTAAGTACGTTACCCTAAAACTGAAGACAAACTTTTTCTGTAGGTGATTCCATCCGGAAGGTGCTTCCAGTTCTAATTAATCTGACGGATTGGGTGATGGGTGTTTTTGCGAGAATTGCGACCAAATGGTTGAGTAATACGTAAAGTTAAACGTTAATTTAAATCACATTAGTTAGCGCTCGGAAGCAGCAACTGCTAATAACTATCTGGCACTCACTGGCGCTTGTCTTTGGATAAGCCTCGAGAATCGCACCCAGGCAGATACACGCCTCGCCGTGTTTCTTGGCGTTGTCTCTCTCGCTACTGGCTACCTGCTTGTGGAAATCATATACGGTTGCAAATACGAATGATGGAAAACATTGTAAGGAAATCTTAGATCTCAAATAGCTGCGGCGATGGGCTAGCCCGCTGTCACGCAAAATGGAATATTGCATAACTGGAATCGCATCACCTGTGCCTCGGTCAATCATTATTATTAATTAGATCGTGTAAATGCCCCTTTAGCCAGTTATCCATTGTGACTGGGGGATAGCCCATCCCCGCAGCTATTAATGCCTTATGTTTATGTTAGAGCGGTACACACACAGGCATGGGGAGCTAGCACAGGAAGTCACGACTAAAGGTTAGGTTTAGTCGTGATTAAAATACTTAAGCAACTGCATGCTGTATCTACAATCAGGGACGTGACGCGGGGCGGCGAAATTTGGAGACGTTGTAACCCTAGCTTGCTTGGATCGTTAGGGTTATCAGTGACGTTTAGAAATATAATTTTAATGTGGAAAAGGGGGAAATAGGCCTTTACAAAGGAAAGTGATAGACAACCGACCTTGCTGCTATATACCTGTCCAATTATAATAATTAATATTGTAATATTTGTATTAGTTAAGCACAAGCAATTTTTAAAAGAGATCTAAAAATCAATCTGTGGGTATTTCTACGCCCTTCTCCTCCCACAGTGGTCCAATGTAGAGAAGAGGAAAACATGACGTTTGCTAAGTACATATAAATATCTACAGTAATAAAGAACTTTGACTTTGATGCAAAAAAGAAACTATCGTAAGATCATAACTTTAAATAGTTGATTAAAAATATAATTATTATGGAAAGGTCGCCCCAAAATGTGGCGTCGTTCAACGGGGGAAGAGGCCACCATTGTAAGCTCAGATTGGGCGGAGCTAGAGCAGATGGCCCAAGATCAGGACAAATGCAAATCTGTATTGACAGCCCTATACCCCCCGGTGAGGGGTGACAGGACGAGGTGATGATGATGAAATATTGTAGAACGTAACAAAGCAGTTGACGGATGCTGAACATTAATTTATTTTTATTGTAATAATAATTCAGTTAAATAAATGTATTAATATTTAAATAACATAGAATAAAATGTCTTCCAGCAAACCATGTACCAATCTAAAGGAAAAATATCTTATCCCTCAAAAACAAATATAAAGATATTTTAAAGATCTATCTACGAATAAAAGAGGGGATAAATGCTTTGTCTCAGATTTGACAGCCCTAAGAGTCGTTTTGTTCCACGACAATTTCGTTTATGGCCTCAGCCGAAATGACGTCACTTGTCGGTTCCAGTCCAAGATAATCTTGATTTTGAATGATATCGTTACTTCGTCGCTGTAAGATAAATTAGAAAAAATTGAGCTTTTGTCTCCTAACATTAGAATATTCTCACGAAAATGAACAAGGGATTTCCTTATATTTATCTGCGAATTTCGTTCCAGACCCGCTTTGTTCAAGTTCAATACCGGGAACTTGAGCCTGGATTCTGTTAATAAAACGGCGTCTCATTGACTGACTTGACAATGGCAGTTCACTTTACGTAGGAATCCGTTATCTGATGTTGCAGTAATCCCTTTCCCTTTGACGAATTACCGATTTATGCGATTAGAAATTACCTGTGTTTCTACCATTGATTTACCGAAAAATATTCCAAACGTCCACGTCTACTGAAAATATGACAAGTTCGATGATTTGCGAACTTACAAGTATAAGCATAAAGGATGATGATCCATTATATTAGACGTAGCTTAACTGTTCTCGACTGTACATCTAAAAAGTGTATGTTGTGGAAGTACAGGGCCAAAGTTTTCTCATTAACGCGAGACATTTTTAATTTATGCGATTACCGCGCCACCTATCGCCCCTCCTCCGAATTAATGGACTGTGATACGTGCGCAGCAAATGAAATACCTATTTACTTAAAACGTGCTGTTACTTAGTGGGGTAGAATCCTATCAATGTGACTATTAATCCCGCAAGATGTCACCAGCAAGAGGATTCACTTATGCTTCACTCAATATTATGCTTACAAGAAGAAGGATAATTTTGGTAAACAGTAGAAACTTAGGTTTAATTAATTAATTTATTGCAATTCTATGGCGCTCTATTTCCGAAATGGTTTCTTGATATCCGCATGACTAGTAACGCCATCTACAGTTTACTGCGTAAACTAGAGCAAAGATCGATACCGTCAATAGATGTCGCACCTAGTCCACCAAATGCAATGTACAATATGTACCTACAGGGGCTCCTTGTACCTATTACTTAGTTTTGAAGTTTAAACTCATCACCGTTGCATTGGATCGTCAAATAAAAAAAAACAAAAGTAAAGATTCCTCACATGTCATCGTCGATTTTTCCTTTTAATGATTTTACGTCAATTTTGAATACCGAAATCAGTCTCAGACTGCTGAAGTAAAATAATAGGAGTAGCCCTTCAATTAGAATCTAAACAGGTCCCGTTTTACGTAACGCTGTAAAATCAGGCGGCGTGCTACAGTAATTGACCTCACATTTTACCGAAATTCATCTACATTTAGATTAGATCCCCGGTTATTGTAGCCCAGGAGCCACTGGCCCTTTTCCGCTGAATACATGGCCCTTGATGTTAACAATAAACAGTTTTTCTTTGGGAAATGTGTATGTATATTTGGAGGTAAGTATTTTATTCGAATAAATAGCGTGTGGTTAGAAAATTTGCTTCGCCGGACTCCTAATTTAGTATCCAAGATTATAGCGTCCTAAAATGATGATCCTCAGTCTCTGCCTATCCATCTTTCTTTCTCCTGGGGGAAACTCATGATATGTTCAACTGGTTCATTTCAGTTTCAACCCGAATGCAAAATTCAGTGTTAAATAATTTAAACATAAACATTTACATACAGGCACATACATCGCTTCTGGCCCCACACTAGGATTACCTGTATCGTGGGAACCAGAAACAGCGACGTCACACACAGAAATGTTTTTTACCCCCAGCCGGGGATCGAACCCGGGACCTCTCGCATGGTAGCAGAGCCACAACCGCTGCACCACAGAGGTCGTCAAAAGTAGTTTAATTAAATACAAGTATTTAGTAGCAAAACACGGGCGCAACGGTGCCTCTGATACCCCTGTCAGGAAAAAGAATGACGCCATATTTGTTTAGAACCCAAATTCAGAATTTCTACTAACACTCCCAGCAACGCCACCGTAGTACACCCCTCCAACCCTTCGCAAACACCCGTGAGCCACCGAGCTCCTTAATTTTACAACCAGAGGTCACGTGAGGGATATTATTAAAATACTCTTGTTTATGTCCCGAACACACGAATTTACGAGCTGCCGCAGTGTTTAGGCAACAAGAAAGGAAATAGGCCCAATGCAATGGCAACACTTAATAAAAATGTTGTGCAGGCGTGCCGACAGTTTTCTTTGGGCTGGACTCGGAAGAAAATCTTTTGGGATTATCTGAAACAAGTGACGTTTCTAACGCAGCGAACTAAAAGTCAAATTCAAATATGGAACATTATGTAAAATTCAAGCCACGAACGAACCGTGTTCTATTTTTCAAGGTTACTTCGTGGTATGTTCGTGGCGCAAGAGGTTTTTGAAATATGATTGATTTGATTACAATGTATTCTTTCAATCATTCACTCAGCATTTAATCAGACAGTAAACAACTATATTAATCACAAAGGCGACACTCAATCACTCACTTAATAGCCGGTTTGAGACACTATAAAGGACACAAATTCAATACTGAATATCTTTTCACAGTTGGCGAGTAATAAACGTTATGAAGATCGTTGATTTTGTAACGTATGAGTCACATACAAGTACGAGGTGAATGTAACTGTCATTTGACTTCTGAACAACTTAACTACTTTAAGTTGAGTTTAAAAGTTCATAATAGCAGTTTATGTGACTGATACATAATGCAGGGTATTAAAACTCGAGAGTGGCATTAAAACTCGCCTTCGGCTCGTTTCATAATAATATCACTCGAAGGTTATCTACACACATATCATAAGCTGTCTTTGATGTGTTCAGCAACCTCATGTTCGACCGGCATTGTGGCATTGATCATTGCTCTGCACTTGTTTAGCTTGTTCAGTAGTACCAACTTCACAGACAAACCAGGGGCAGCACGCAGGCGGGCGTCGGCGTTCGAAATTTGAATGTCATAATATGCCGAAAAATTATATTCAGATAAAAAATAATTTGTAACAATACGCTTTGTGGTTAAAAACAATAACACAGCGGCAAACATAAAATTACATTTGCAGGTATTCAGATTTAGTAATCCTTGTATAACTATTATAAATACGATACCAGTTTGAGTTAAGTTGGTAATAAGATGACTCCAACTCAAAACTCATTGTCTAACTAAACGGAACACTTGAGACACGAAACAAAGGAATGGCATTTAAAACGATTAAATTACGAAAACATTTCAACTAATACAATATTAAACTCCATTTTGTTTCAGACAAATTGACGGGGAATGTCGTGAAAAACAAACGTCTCAGAAGAAACCGTTACCGGCCATCTTGGATTCAACCATCTTTGAGATTCAAATTTCGAACAAAGAACAGGTCGGATCGAGTCAAGACCCCCTTTGTTTGCTCCCCGAAATAGAAAAAGGCACCTGACCGTGTGAAAACCTGCGGGCCCCTAGAAAACGAATAGGGGCTAGGAATTCTCAGCCAAACATCTTAGGGGTTATAATATAAAGCAAAGAATAGTTTAATAGTTTTAACGGTTTCTGTCGTGGATAAGGGATTTAAAATTCAATTTCGTGACATGAAGTTTTTTTTTCACTATTATGACGATTTTAACGTTATTTTTTTGAACCGGCTAATTGTTCGTCACATTTTTTTAATTTTTATGTTTGTGGGAATCATGCATGCCAGTTGTCTTGATATCAAAGAGATAAGAAATGTAAAGGGATCTTTTGACTAACAAATATAAAAAAAAGTGAATGATTTCTGCGTGACAACTAATCAAATAATCTAAAAAAGCGGCCAACTGAAGAGTTCCGTACCACCGTACAATGTTAGGGATGGTGTGGAGTGAATAGTTTGGATTTTACATAGCAAAACGTTGTTTACAAAGTTATTTTTGTTAATACTTTCACACTCCATGTACATAACCAGGTGCATTTATAAGTTTGTATGTGGTATTGAAAGACATGTTGTATGGGAGCCCCCTTAAATATTTATTTTATTCTGTTTTTTAGTATTTGTGTTATAGCGGCAACAAAAATACATCATCTGTGAAAATTTCAACTGTCTAGCTATCACGGTTCATGACAGACAGACAGACAGAGGGTCTTAGTAATATGGTCCCGTTTTTACCCTTTGAAAAACGGCAGTTTTGTAACAAATTTACTGTTTCTTTATGGGAAGTTGTTGACTTCCGATTATTTATCTACATGTAGAGATGATATAAGATTAACATGACATAAAAGCCAAGATACGTATACATCCATGTAAGGAGGCGTATGTTGGAGGAACACGGAGGAACGTAATATATTTTGCTCGCTATTCAGCTCTGTATTACACGGATATTGATTCTCTGAGATGTAAGAAGAAATGTTGTATTCGCACCATTACAACAAAATACTTGAGTAAAAAAAAATACATGATATAAAAAAAAATTGGGCTTTTTTCGAATCCATTTACTCCACCACGAAGTCATCTACAGATTTCAATTTTGAGTTAACGTTAATTGAGTATTTGATTGAGATTTTCACTAAAGAAAAACGCCATTGGATGAATTTTTCTCGATAGAATTTAATTACGAAAACACCTCTAAATTGTTTTATTTTTTCATGTAATTCTGAAATCCTAACTAATTTCATTGTAAAACTGCGTTCAAAATGTAGATATTATGTATTCGCAAAATAACCTTATTTTTTTTTAACAAAATAGCGTAGTTTATTTTTAAATAATTTTTCTGTGGTTTAGCGGTACGTTATGCCATTTTTCCCGGATTCCGTCCCTCATAAACTGCGGGTCTTTCCGCCTGGAGTAACGGGGACCTTTGCACGGACGAGGTATCGCCTTAAGCAGATTTGTGTACACAGGCCTAAGGCGCTTTCCTCATGAAGCGATGTCGTACGCTCGACATCGACTCTACTACCGGAATAAATTGCTGTAACGTCCTAAAAGCGATCCGACTGCAATTCGATCGCTTAATTCGGACGTAAAATCAAATTATGTCGGCAGTCGAATCAATATTGAGCGTGCGATATCGCTTCAGTAAAGTGCCTAATAATTATAAAAATGTCTGATAGGCTGTCTAGTTTTGGATCTGTCAGTAAATGATATATCACCTGCATTATTTATTCTGCGTAATTCTTATGAATCCTCTTTCTTATGAATTCTTATGAAACTATCTATCTATCTAACATATTTATTCTCGAAGACAAATCAATAAATTACCTTGAATTATCTAGCCTACCCAAATATGCCTAGTTTTTGACTCTTCCAAGTTTGGCAAAGACTTTGGCTATCCCAAAGTACTTCAGAATGTTAGGGAGTCACGCACGTTCTTATTACCCCTGTATGTTTTATGTTCTATCTATAGGTATCATACTAGTATATGTGAGTATAAATAAAGATAAAATGCCAGCCATTTGTATAGTATAAGATGCCAGGTCCACTTAGCGCGTATCTTCCATCACAGATGGGAGCGTCCAGGTCCACTTAGCGCGTATCTTCCATCACAGATGGGAGCGTAACGAAGTTGCGAACCTTCATAATTGCGTTCAGTCGAGCTGGATGGCGGGGTAAATACATTGAAAAGTCATTAAAGCTGGTCACACACCGTGATATAAGATCGAAATATAGGAATATAGTGGGATTGATTCAATAGTCATTATTATTATATTCCTCTCCCCCTCCCGAACGCCAAATAACTTATACCTAGCCTACCTAATTTGGATTATAATCATTTAAACATTTATATACAGTCTATTAACATTTAAACAGAGGTAGATAAAAGTTATTTAACTAGTACTACCCTGTGCCATCGGAGAAAAAAACAGAAATATCTAACCTACTTCCTATAGAGTATTTTCTAGAGACTTCAATTGCTGACCGTACCTCCACGCTGGCTAACGCCGACGATGAACCTAATTAATTTTATTAATAACGAGACGCAAGGCTATCGCCCGATGACTAATGGAGGGATCCAGTTTTGTAAAGAATTTATATTTCCCCCCCAAATGATTCATCGGAGCCCGGCGAAGGCTACGCCTTTACATTCTTTGAATATCGTTTGACGCCACATTTAATACCCTAAAGTTTAGACCCCAAATGCCTATAACACGACTGGAATACTTAAACATGGTGAAACAAAATAAAGACATAAAACAACTACGAACATGTTTATACAGCGCGATCATTTAACGACTTTAAGACGCTCTAAATCGACAAAAAAAAAGGTTCGTGAAGCGGATAGTAACAATTCAGGTAGTAGAACGTGTATTCTAAATAGAAACCCTCCTAAATGACAACAGGTAGACGACAGACCAGACAGACCCTTTCTCGGAATACTCACAAAGACTGTAAAATACGTTAGTCATGGGAGCGTCTGACTAATCTGGCTATAATATAGTATATATACCCTATAACAATATTATTGTGTTCGATTATGTAAAGACAATAGAAAAGAACATCTGGTATTTAGTGATGTGAATCCAACCCATAAGTTCACACGGAGAGCCAAATGTCAGAAGCGGAACAGGGTAAACAAATTCCTCATGTATAATAGAATTGTCGGAAACAGTTTCAATATTATTTATTTTTATCAAAATGTATAATGGCTAGACATATAGTTGCTTGGTCTTTTAACGGATTGCCGACGGAATCGCTCTATCGACGCGAAAGGGACAGGCTATGAAGGCAAGACGACCTTGACAAGTTTTTACCGAACTACAGTGGCTTGATTTTTTTTAAACAAAACTAGACCTCAAAGCCGCGTATGCTTGCTGTATTACGTTGACATTCTAGGTCAAGGAGCACGAGCTCTAAGAAACAAAAAGAATAAAATTGTATCGTAACAAAGAGATGGTGGTGGCAAAAGTTGGAATTATTTCTCTCATATTTACCACAAACAAGAGACAGCAAATGAGCGAAACACCAACAAAGGCACCAACAGGGTTAACCATTGATTACATCGTCATAACTTAATTGTTAAACACGAAGTTCTGGGACTTTCGCAAAAGTCAACAGAATGTACGCAATAAATTCAATTATCAATTCTAGAGCGGAACTCTGTATTGACATAAGACCTGAAACTGACTCAAACTCCCTCGTCGCATGTATTCTGAAGTGATGTCGAGGGACTACGATCCATTAGGGATTATCCATGTACATTTTATCTTTGCTGTACCGTCGAGTAAACTGATAAGATGGCATCCGTGTACTTCCTAGGCAGTTTACCTGTGAAGTTTGATGGACCACAGTTTAAAGGTAATGCCAGCCAACTTTTGAGTCTACATTTTCAGATTTACCCACTGCTGGGTATACTCTATAGGCCTCCTCTTTGCTACGCCATGTTCTCCGGTCCTGTGCCTCCCGCAGCTACTGCTTTCCAGCTCTGGTGATGATATCGTCCGTCCATCTGGCTGGTGGTCTGCCCACTGGACGCTTTGCGGTTCTGGGTAGCCACTCTTTTACCGCCTGCCTAACCCCACTTCATCGACGACCTTGGTACGACGTCTTATCTCCGTATTGCGAATACGATCCGGAAGCCTAGCATGGAACTCTCCATAGCCCTTTGTGGGACTTTAATTTTGTGCGCATTTGCCTCAGTTAGCGTCCATGTTTCGGCACCATACGTAAGCGTGGGAATCTTCAACAAAAACAGCTAATATGTTTCATTTCCACAGATTTACGAGTATTTGAAAGATCGAAAAAGTCAGCGAATCCAGTTACATTTTAAAGGATTTAAATGTGTGATTGCGATTCTTTTTGAATTATTTGAATATGACAAATCGCTAGTTTGACAGTTGTCATTTAAAAATTGCTATCACGTTTCGAGTCGCATACCTGTCAGAGATACATAATCGAGCTAGCGATGTCCACAGGTTACTGAGAATTAAATTCACAAACATATTCGAAGCGTAATAATTCAGGAGCGGCCTGCATTTGAACATAGATTCCGTCTCTGACAAACGTGCACATTCCCTTTAGCTTCAAAGAGAGTTACACGTGCGCCAGAATTAATTCTTCAGCCTTCATCAAATTGACCCGAGCTGCAAACTGAAATCTGAATCGCAAATTTTACGTATAATGGGAGATCATGTTGGCGTGGCCGGTATTCGTCGAAAATCGGCGTTTGAACATTGATTTCGTTGATCTTGGATTCGACGAACCGTTCATATGTAATTATTTTTTGTACGTGTCAGATCGGCTGTCTGTTGATGGTTTCCTCTTCTGAGAAAAGGGTATATTTCGTAGGCCATACATGAAATACGCTAAGCCCACCGCTCTCATTATGCACGAACATCTCGCCAAAAACAATTATTTGAGTTAACAATTAACAGATGAAACACTACTTTGTGAATGCCATTCTATAAATAAATTTTAGATAATCGAAATCCCAGAGAAACTGAAGTTGTAGCTTAATTCAAATATTCAAAAAGTAGATACGATGAGCTAGCAATTTGTCACAATTCCTTTTAACGCATTTTTGGGTGCCCCTGCAACCCCTGGGCTCTTCGGACTGTTTCGTAGCCAGCTTTCGGAGCCAGATACCGTGGGGGAATTTAAAATACCTTTTGGGATAAATGCCTCGATGATAAAATATGTTATCAATTCAGATTATGGAACTAAAGTCGAACAATGAGAACTATCAGTTTGAACGACGAACAACAGCGGGATATATCAAAATAAATCTTAATGGATGGAATGGATGCGTTCTAAGGAATGGAATTTAAATAAATACAGAGAGACATGGATGGCATTTAAAAGCAGTAAATCTTAAAGCTGATTAAATCTCACCCAATGGAAACACAACTTCGTAAAAGTTCAATTACCATCCCTAAACCTGCTTCAGGAAGCTGTAAAGAAAGGAAATCGACCTTGAAGCACCAAAACGTCGCCTTTAAAAATAAACACACTTCTCGATTTTCCGTGGCATCCCTTCTGAATCGAAAGGCCAACGGATGGAAGAATCCGAACAAAGCAGAGAGGTGCTCTGTCGAACGTGGAAATCACTATAGTAAACAAACACAAAGCTTGGTAGACAAACAACAATTGAATTAGACGCTAGGTGTCGAGACAAGCGAGGTCTTGGTTTTCACCTTTTTTTAATTTATCCTCTTGAAATTCTCAGCAAACAAAGTCCAAGCTACTGGTAAGCCGGTATTTTCAACACGTGTTTCGTACGACTCGACTCTTTGAAAGGTGTATTTTCAATGGATAACTAACTAGTCTTTGAAATATTCGTGCTTGATAGAATAAAGGCTTGGATTTACTGGTTTTTGTTTCGGCTTTTAATTAATGTTCAGTTGAATAAATGAAAACTGGATTGGGTATTTATCCAAACTTATAATTGCTTTTTGTTAAAAAACATTAATAAGACAAAGAAGGAGGCCGACTAAACCAACAGACCAAAAATAATTAAATTCAAACGGAGACCTATTACTTTATGAAAACAATAGGCTAACATGAAGTTTCGAAAGAATCTCGCTTAATATTAAAAAGTTCGTTAAAAATAAATACCAACCATCACTAAAATCCAAACGCACTCACCAAAGCAATCCAAATCCGTTCATTAAATTTCAGTCTTCGAGCTATTATTTAAAACAATAAACACACAATATTCTAAATTTAAATAAACAAACCACACTAAACTAATCTAAATCTCACATGAGTTTGGAAACGAATGACTAGAAACCGAACTTTGCGGAAGTGACGACCGCTCGTGGCAGAGGCTGAATCATGACTGACTGACTGTGTGTTGCTGCGTTGGTTGTGTGCGTTCTCTGACTGGCTGGCTGGAATCAAGTTGAGGGTCAGTTTTCGAAAAAAAAAGAACAGGCAAGGGCGCGTTCATATTCTATATTATACATATACGTTACGGACGGGATGACTGCAACAAAAGAGGAGCACTAATAATTATATTAGTTGTGTACAGTGGTTCTCAAAATATAGGGTGTGGTTGTAACTAAAACAACTTTTTTTTTTTACTAAAGTGAATATTTCACAAATTTTAAATCTGGAATTTGTTTTTTACTTTCAATTGTTTTAGAAACTAGTTTTAAATACTAGTCCACACTTTATGGTTTATCTACTAACGCAGTGTTACTGATGGGTGACATCGACCTAATTAAAAAGGCTTGCGTGAAAACCATTGTCACGACAGTTGGATCCAATTATTTTACCAGGGCATCAATAAAACTACATACATATTATGCATTCATAATCGGTCGGCGGAAAATATACAAAAAAGATGTTGAAATACGTTTTTTGGGTTCAGCTTCTTAAAAAGGAAAAACAAAACCATTATAGGATCACTCGTGTTTAAAAGTAATATTAAACGACCGAACACTGAACCGATTAAGTTGAAACTTGGTACACTTATGTTTATACGTGTTACGTAAGCAAGTATATTTTGAATTGATTTTAAGATTTAGAAAAAAATACGTAAAATAGGTATTTACTAAAATATTACAAGAAAAAATGAGCAATTTATGGTTTAAATAAGGGGTGCACAATTGGGGACAAATAAGAAAATTTTAAAACAAAGTTGCGAGGAACTCAAAAGTTATTTTTTACATTAACCTGAACATAACACACATAACATAACATAGCGTCACGCCATTCCCATACGGGGTGACAGAGGCACAATTGTGCCCACTTTGAGCCAGTTATTCAATACTCCATTTCGCGTGACAGGGAACTTCATTACTCCATCGCCGCAGCTATGGAGTAATGAAGTTTTCCTCACGATGTTTTTCATCATTGTAAGAACGTCGATGTAATGTACTTAAGATAAATTAATTATCTAATTGATACATGGTCAGGAATCGAACCGGCATCTCCTGTGTGAGAAGCAAGCGTAAAACCCTTAGACCACGGAGCTCTTTTTTCCTTTTTTTTATTGTGAAATGCTTAGTAAAAAAAATATTTAAGATAAAAGACAAAAAATATTTTTCCCCCGCTTATCTCCGAAACTACAATCCGAAAATTAAGAAAAGATGCTTAATATAAGTATTGACTTAAATATTAGAGGGAAAATATATTGAAATGTTTGGTTTAAATTTAGGCACGTTTTCATTCATACCACATACCTACTTATAACTACACCTGGTTACATACATGGAGTATGAAAGTAAAGCCACGTCAATATCTTTGTAAACTGCATTTTGCTATCTAAACGCACAGGAAAATTAAAGATACCTAATCCCCATGCAAGACATTGTGCGGGTGGTACGGAACCCTTAGTGCGCGAGCCAACTCGCATTTGAACGTTAATTTTTTTTAAACAAGACTTTCAAGCGATCAAGTTCTCAAGGCTATCTGCGTCTGGTCAATGTCCTCACTACACTCATACCGATGTTATTTCTATAAAACCATTCTTTATAAGGTCTAGTTCTTTATATTCCTGCGAAGTTTTGAATATTAATTGTTAACGGATTTCCGAAAATACCATTACTCGTGACTAGATATTCTGATTAATCTTCATCGTGCTTGTAACGCCCACAGTTTCTTCCTTATTAGAACATCGGTACTTGTTATAATATCACTTAACGTTATAGCCTGTCTATATTAAAAAAAGTTGAATCTCAAATCATCAAGTGAGACTAGACTAGACTAGACTAGAGTTGAGAATGAGATTCTAAAAATGTTCTCTCAAAGATCTCTCTAAATAAATAATTTTCTCTCAAAGACGCTAAAAATTGTCTCTCAAAGATAAATAAATTATCTCTATGAACTAACAACTCTTTTAAATATTTATGCTTTTGCATCAGAAAAATCTTGCCTCTGAAGTTACTTTGACTACCAGCAGAACCATACATTAATATTTCTGGCTACAAAAAAGACATCCAAAAAATACAGTTTAAGATTCACAGATGGCGGTTGATTTCGAGTTTTGCAGCTGTCGCCCCAACCGCACACGCATGTTTCACTCACACCAACATAATATGCACATGTGTGTGTGACGTGCGAGAATGCATGTATGCGTTTCATAGTAAGGGTGTTTCTTTTGTAGGGTGTTTAATTGATCTTGTGATAAATTGGTTCGATTCTCGACCTTATTGTCTTTGAAGCCAGTACTGGCAGACCTTGAAAGGACATTGACCAAGTGCCGGCTTATGTTATGGGTCGAGGAACTTCCGTGGCTGAGTGACTTCGAAACATGGAGTAGTTTATTATTAAAAAAGTTTATTCACTTTTCGACAGCGAAGAGCAATGTAAGCGAATATTTACGCAACATATGTGAGAGTTTCCCTCTCTGATCCACGTGTAAAATAGTAGTTTATGGGACTGATACATAATGGAGGGCATTAAAACTCGAGATCACTCGAGAGTTTTAATGCCTAATTATGTACAGTTGCATACACTAGTTTATCTACACACATGTCTTAAGCTCTCTTTGATGTGTTCAGGAAACGCATGTTCGACCGGCATTGTGGCATTGATCATTGCTCTGCACTTGTTAGCTTGTTCAGTAGTACCAACTTCACAGACAAACTAGGGGCGGCACGCAGGCGGGCGTCGGCGTTCGAAATTTAAATGTCATAATATGCTTGAAAGAAATAAGAAAAGAAATGAGTTTTTACCAAGTAGCTTCATTATGCTTGTCGTAACGTGCGGTTTTTGGACGCAGTAAAGAGGGTTTATGATACGTATGTAGAAATAAAGGTAATTTTGCTGTCATTTATTATAGATAGTTGATTAAAATATTATTCTTTTACCTATTTGATTTGTTGGTTACACAATAGAGTACTCGGCAGGGCTTGCTTGCTTGGTTTATATAAAGTACTCGGTAGGGCTTGCTTGCTTGGTTTATATAAAACTTGTTCAATGGAAAGCCTATACAAATAACAAAAGAACGTCATTATAGTATTTTTTCGGATAACTGAACAACTTTGAACATGATCCGAACAAATCGAAGCAATTCCCTTAAAATGTGTTCGTTTAATATTATCGTAACATTTGCTCAAATTTAGTTTTTGTTGGTTACTAAATGATTTAATCTGTTAAGACAGCCATACTACTCACAGCGTATCCTAGTGTGAGGCCATAAGCAACGTTCGTGCTTGTATAATAACATTCACGCTTACCTAAATATTGTCCTACACTAGAACTATAACAAATTCAGTTGACAATAGAATATGAGGAGGGTGAAAATAATACCACATTGAATCGGTTAGCCGAATTTGTCCTATGAATTATGCAATGGATTATAGAACACGCCACAGAAGAAACCAAGGTAACTTTTTAAAATCAGCATAGGCGCCTACACCTACATACATAATTTGTTAACCAAACGAAACGGAATTTGTCTATGAAAAATTGTGCTTGATTTATCTACCTATATTCTGTTTGTTGTGGTGTAATAAGAGTATAATTATAAATTATAAACACCTCTGTACGATCAGTTTAATTACACGTTTTAAATTCAAGTAAAAAACCACGCCGTTTGCCAGGGGGTAAAGTAAACTCCCGTAATACTTTTTTAAATAGTAATTATTACAATTATTATTGAAATTTTGATTGAAAGTTAAAACGCATATGAAAGATTTTCATGTAGATTAGTCAAATTCAGTGACGATTATAGTTGTGTAGTAGTGACGATAGTTGATAGCTGTAATGTTAAACTAAGAAATAATCACAGACTACTTGCGCCCCGGTTTAGACTCGCGAAGGTTAGCAATTCTTTCAAGGGTCAATGTATTCTCCACTACAACAAGATACCTCTGGAGATCTTGAAATTGTCATTTGAGCAATTTAAAAACCATATTGAAGCGACTTTGTCGAAAAAGGGATATTACAATGTTCAAGATTACTTAAATGACAGGACTGTATGGGGTTAGTCTGGCTCAACACAGACCTTGCTGTTAATAATTTTGTAATTATTTATTCCTGCTTATTAATTATGATAATGATATATATATATTTTGTATTAGTTAAGCACAAGCAAATTTTAAAAGAGATCTAAAAATCAATCTTTGGGAGTTTCTTCGCCCTACTTCTCCCACAGTGGTCCAATGTGGAGAAGTGGCAAAAAATGACGATTGCTAAGTATATGTATCTACAGTAATAAAGACATTTGGAATTTGGACGAACCTCACGGCTTCAAAGCTAAACCCGAGTCTAAAAACATATTTAACTAGACTCCCAACAAGAAGAAAAGCTCCACTGCCCTTGATATTCGTGTAAACGCCCTATTCGCAAATGAAAGTAAAAACAACTACTCAAAACCCATTCCAAAACCATCCTTCCACCGCGAAGATAAGACTGAAAACAGTTTGAGAAACGCAGTTCTTCGCTGCTCTATCAGTTCACAGAAGCCATATTATGCCCGACAAAGTTGTTTTTACACTTTCTTTAAGGGAAAGAGGACTCTAACCGGTCGTGTTGAGGTGCTGCCAAGGGCTGTGAGTGTTTGTATGTGGTGGTGCTGTCACATTGAGTTGAGGTAGGACGGCGGATGTGCCCCGGCCGTTGCACTCGTGACTTGTCTGTAGTGCCCGAGTAAAAATAGGAAGCGATAAAAACGCGGCCAAGTGCGAGCACTGGCAAGTATACAATACGGTTATGGCCGGAGTCAAGTCTAATGTTCTTTATTACTAAATGTATTTACAAATACGTACAAGTAAAATTGAAGAAAAATGCCTATATTCTCGTTGGACCACTGAGATAACTGCTGCTCAAAAACAGTCATTTCCCGAGCGACGGACAGGGCAGTATAACTTTGGCTGTCCGTCAAGCTTCAGGGGATTACCCGCGACATTCCTCATCTTCACTAGTTTTTCCATTCGTTTTTTTCCCTTTTTTCTTTAATCTTTGCCATAGCCATCCATTTCATGATCAGGCCGACCAGGACGACCCGACTGGCCGAGTCGGCAGTGACCCTGCCTACGAAGCCAAGGGTCCCGGGTTCGAGTCCCGGTGGGGGCAAATATTTGTTTGATGGGAACTGATGTTTGTACCCTAGTCATGGTTATTTATCTATCTAAGTATAATATTTATCGATATAAGTATGTGTATCGTTGTAAGTCTATTTATTCGGGGGCTTCGCTGCGATCGCCCCCTTTAGTCTTCACCGCTCAGGTGAAGACTAAAGCTACCGCAGTGTTTTTCCCTAAAAGATTTCTTCGTTCAATTAAAGTTCTAATTCAACATGGTTGGCCATTTCATGATATGGTCTACTCTAGGATATAGTGACGTACCTAAGACATGTCCATTTCGTTGCGCGCGCAACAGCCCAAACAGCTCGACGGATTTAAAAAAATGAGGTGGCGTTGGATTTATCTCAGTTGTGGGAGTGACATATGCTGTATAATTTTAGTGAAAAGTCAATAGGTTAGAGTTTAGATCGCAAAACGTAGTTTACAAAGTAATTGGTGCGGACACTTTCATACTTCCATGTACGTACCCAGGTGCACTCATAAGTTTGTATGCGGTATTGAAAGAAAATGCAGTCGATTTATTTGTTTTTATAATGATTCTAGTGTTCCAACACAGTATTATAAGGTGATAGAATCAGTTGCGGGTGACCAGAGAAAATTCAGAGTCAGTCAGAGACTTTATTAAAAAGTAACACTAGCGTCAGTAATGTATATTTAAAATTGTATCATGTATATCCCCAGGACATTGTCAAAACGTTTAAATTACTTAACTTAAAAAATACGGAAGACCTGTGGGGTATATCAGTCAAAGTCATTGGTTCAGTAATTCTAGTTATGGCCCCACACTTAGCTTATATATTCAATAAATGTGTTGACGATGGAGCTTTCCCAGACCTCATGAAACACAGTAAACTGATACCTCTTTTCAAGTCGGGAGATAAGGGTGATCCTTCAAATTTCAGACCAATATCTGTTCTTCCAACACTAAGTAAAATATTTGAAACGATTATACTCAATCAAATGCTCTCACACTTCACCGTACAAAACAACTCCACGCTAAACAATATGGTTTCACTAGGGGTAAATCGACTTCGGATGCAGGTATTACCCTTATATCTCATATTTATTCTGCATGGGAGGCCGCACAGGATGCTATCGGAGTTTTTTGCGACCTGTCGAAGGCGTTTGATTGTGTTGATCATAATACGCTATTAATTAAATTAAATCATTACGGAGTTAGAAATAAAGCGTTGGATCTACTAAGATCATACCTAAGCAATAGAATTCAAAAGGCAGAAGTTATCGGCGTAAAATCTGATGGATCGGGTGTTCAAATTGGCGTTCCACAAGGTTCCATATTAGGCGCTTTCTTATTCCTGGTATATATTAACGATCTGCCTTTCATGGTGGAGAAATTAACTGACATAGTGTTGTTTGCTGATAATACTTCAATGGTCTTCAAAATTGAAAGACAAAAAGGAGATTTTGATGATGTTAATGGTGTATTGTCTTTAACCTTGAATTGGTTCACAGTTAATAATTTATTGTTAAACGCTGGTAAAACCAAGTGTATCAAATTCTCACTTCCAAATGTCAGGCAAGTTGAGACCAGTTTAGTGTTAGACAACAGCACGTTATAATTAGTAAATTATACGAAGTTTCTTGGAATAACCATTGATATAAAATTGCTGTGGGGACCCCACATAGATAAATTGGCTGGTAAATTAAGTTCTGCGGCTTACGCTGTTAGGAACATCAGACAAAGCACGGATGTGGCTACATCTAGGCTAGTATATTTTAGTTACTTTCATAGTGTGATGTCCTAATGTATCTTGTTGTGGGGGAAAGCAGCGGATATTCAAACTATTTTTATTTTACAGAAAAGAGCTATTCGAGCAATTTATAATTTAAAACGAACAGACTCCTTAAGAGCTACTGTAGCTAGTAAATTTATTTTCGAAAATATAATGTATGTACGCAAGAACCTTACAACACTTACCAAACTTAGCGTAAGCTGTAATGTTAACCTAAGAAATAATCACAGACTATGTGCGCACCGATTAAGACTCGCGAAGGTTAGCAATTCTTTCAAGGGTCAGTGCATTCTCTACTACAATAAGATACCTCTGGAGATTTTGAAATTGCCATTTGAGCAATTTAAAAAGCATATTAAAGCGACTTTGTCGAAAAAGGGATATTACAATGTTCAAGATTACTTAAATGACAGGACTGCATCGGGTTAATCTGGCTCAACACAGACCTTGCAGTTAATAATTTTGTAATTATTTATTCCTGCTTATTAATCATAACAATTAAAATTTTCATATTTGTATTAGTTAAGCACAACCTATTTTTAAGAGATCTAAAAATCAATCTGTGGGAGTTTCTACGCCCTGCTTCTCCCACAGTGGTCCAATGTAGAGAAGAGGCAAAAAATGACGTTTGCTAAGTATATGTAAATATCTACAGTAATAAAGTACTTTGACTTTGACTTTGTCAGCTTTCAAAACCAAGCCAAAATAAATAGAAATAGGTGGTCATAGTTATTTGATTTATTGTGCACTAGTGTCCCTTCTGGCAACATACTGTCCTATGCCTGCTGGAAGAAATCTCTTTTAAGAGATAAGCTCGCCTTTGCGCATATTTACCGTGTAATAAAGTATAATGAGAGTAAATGAGAAACAAACTGGGTGACTAATTATATAATGAAGGTTTATTGGACCGAAGGACCGTCTAATTTAAAAGTACCACCAACAGAAGTACCAACTAATTCCAAAACGACTCTCAAGCGAGACTATAAAGCATTCTGACTGGCTGCATAGAATTGAAATCTCGACCTTATTTTTTATTTCTTGAGGGCTGATGTTACCGGGATATCATTTAATATCTGAAAAGGGATTAAAATTAATCACGTTCGCGTTTTTTTAGGGATTCATTTCATTGGATTGGAAATATATTTCATTATAATGCCGGACTCATCAGTGAAAGTGGGCAAGGGATTGTATTAAAGACCGGGTGGGGTTAAGCATTTTGTAGCTTGTGTTTTATAGGTAAGTAGGTACATTTTTATTATGATTAGACTTGTGTTTTATATACGTAACAAAGTTTATAACGACAACCATTGAGCAACGATAGCTGGCCAATGTCCCACGGTCACGCAAAGGTTTTATTATTATTTAATATTTACATTGATTAGTTGTGCTATCCATCAAAGGAAATCGATCGACTCATCGACTCAAATATTTAATATTTACAAAATACAATTCAATTATACCTACATTAATAAATTTGTTTGATGAGAACGGATGTTTGTACCCTAGTCATGGTTGTTTATCAGTCTAAGTATAATATTTATCTATAATATAAGTATGTGTATGTGTATCGTTGTCTAGTACCCAAGATACAGGGAATCCTAGTTTGGGGCTTGATCAATGTGTGTAAATGGTGTCCAATGTATTATTATTATTATTATTATTATGTGTAAGATTGTCCTCTTATATAAAATAAATACACGTTCAATCCAATAATCGGAGACAACACAAACATGCATGCATCACACTCAACCTGCCATAGCCGCCAACTCAATAGTGCGTTGAGTCTGTCACGCGCTCGCCCGAAGACTGCCGGCGCGCCACCGTGCAGTGCGTGCCGCCTGCTAGCAGATGGTGCCTGCTTACGCTTAGGTAGGTACTTACTCGTAGTCGTCAGGCAAGTATAGCGCGCATACCGCACTGACAAGTCACTGGCGCCACGCAACAATCGACATATAATCAGGAATATTAAATTACTAGTTAAACGTGGGTTTAACTAGTAATTTAATACTATTTAAACATTACTATTTACTACATTACTAGTTAAACATTATTATGCTTTTTCCAACCTGGGGGGTTATGTTATCTATTTGACAAGCCTCTCACAAGCATATCACTCGCAATTTTTTTCTTTCTTAAATTGATCTCTATAAATTAACAACATTAAAAAAAATACTCAGGAAAAACTTGTTAAATTTGTATATTCATCATTAAACAAGTATTTTCAGTTAATACGCTTAGCGCGGCATATTACGTTCAGTTAGTTAATGCGGTACCAGGTTTTTTGGAATGGTGCTTAAGTTTCCGTTAGGACGGCTCTGCACCGGGTCGAAGAAACCTGGTCCCACAGTTTACCTTTGAGATGAAATATCTTGATCAAATTGATATGAGTCTAGTTAGTACTCTTAGAGGATTTTTAATGTAAAAATCAGTACAAAGCTGGCTGTGGCCCAAGATGGCGATTAGAAGATTTATTTAAATATTTTATTTCCCGGATACTAGCGCCGCCGGGTCGCTGGATCCTGCACTGAAGATTAGATATTTAAGCTAAACCTAACTTTCATTTGGAGTTTTGGATACAAAAAAACACAAATGCAAGTTTATAAGTGTAGGGGAGAAATTTATAAAAGCATAATTATCATCATTAACCTTTCGAGCCCTGAACCTGGTTATAAGGCATCGCCATTATGAACCTCATGACATTTTAATAAAATTAAAAACTTATAACGGCACAGTGGCACCACAGTGGCTTCACTAAGGCTTAAGGGCTTAAATAGTTAAAAATCTACTATCAACGATTACATATGAAAATCATTATAATCCCCTTAGCAACGTGAAAAACAATTTTCTAAATAAGGCAGATAAATAATACCATATTTATTACTTTCACTGACATTAACAAATAGGTTTGGTAAAAAAAATATATAAGAAGTTAGAAAAAATGCTATTTAATTACATTTTATTTTGTTTTATGTTTTATTTTATTTATATAACACTACACAAACTATTTCGTCACCCAGTGCGGATACCGGGTCACCAGGTACCAGGTGTTTCAGACTCGGTAGCCGCCCCTAGTGAAAACTACCAGGTCGCTACCAGGTCGCACAGATCCGGTACTGATTTTTTTACTTCTGAGGGTATTAGTTGAAGAGACATATCCAAAAATCAACTATCCCTTTCCTCCTCATGATAAGATTAACTATATGCATTTTGGCCCAACGGAAAGTACACCATTTCGGCGCCCGCACCATGGAACAGTTGTGCACCAGGTCACTTCCACCCGGTACCTCGCTGAGAGTGTTAAACTGAGAGTACGACATGTTTGCGTATGGATGACGGCACTTTGAAACTTTAAATCTGTCAACCTTATAAAAAATGCAACGTATACAAGTCTGAAAGAAATGAAGTAAGGAGGTATCCAACGCATTTATTGCTAATCATCAAATTTATCCTTTCATCATGAGTTTGCAGTAAGAAATCTTCTGTTAGAGATATGTTTTCATTTATAAATGTATTTTCTTTCAGCTTGTAAATTCAATGTGAATCTTCATAAATAAAAATATACAAAACCATAGGGAAGTAATAACTGCACATCAATAATACTGATTTGCACAACTTTCACAGCAAATATTAGGGCAAAATACTGCGGTAGCTTAGGTGAAGGGTTCCTTCGTATTAGGTTGAACATGTACGAACAACAAAAACACTTAAAACATAAAAAGTGTTTTTGCTGACCCTTTTTTGCTGTGAAAATCAGTATTTTTGATATGCGATTAAATACTAGCCGAAATCACATACCACTAGAAAAGCGAGCTTATCTCTAACGGGAGATATCTTCCAGCGAACCATACTTCCGACAAACAATGTGGCCGCGCTGCTCTGTATACATACAGAGGATTATAATGTCAACACCTTCACAACGTATCATTGATTTACGATGTTTTCTGAGAGGTCATCGACCGGTCAATGAACTTTACTAGGCAGATGTCTTCAGGGCCGACGCGGCGCAACTTTTTTTTTGGATTCCTTCGCGACTCTGAGTCAAACCTTTGTGTTGTGATTTATGGTCTATGGTACAGTCGAAAACACATCAACTTTTAACCTGTGAAGGAAGCAGGAGTAATAAGGCGTTGTAAAAATATGCGAAGCGAACTGTCAGTGTCTCTTATGCGCAATGATATAAGGTTCATTTTATTTGAACTCGAACATTTTTTCACTCAGGTCCTGCGCCATAGAACTCTATTTACTTGGATAATGGGCGAGTTTGAATCTTAACCCTTTACTGCATACTAACCCATATATGGTTTCATAGGTTTTGAACTTTATTACCAAGCAATACGGTTGAAAATTGCGATCCATTTCCGGTCAGGACATGCATAAAGGGGTTAAATGTAAAGTTGTAACCTGTGGTCGACTATACCATTGAAGCTGCATAGGATTTACGTTATACTTACTGTATTTCCCGTATGGGGTGACATAGGACCAGTTGCGCCCACGCAAATTCACCGCTTTGGGCTAGCCCATTGCCGTTGCTGTCCTCACGATGTTTTCCACATACAAATTACCATAAAATTCCGTGCACGGAACCCATTCCCCAAAACCTGAGTTCGCCCTTGACCAGTTTTCATTTTATAGCGTATGATGCGTGCGTCGTAAAAATGGTTTATGTCAGAAACGTGGCGTCCTATACAAACCTATTACAAGTGAAGTATGCCTATAGTTATGTTTGACTAAGCCCGGGCAATCACTGAAATTAAACCACGTGACGGGACTTACAGTCTTCACAAAATAAAAGGCCCGGTGGCGCAAACTATATTCAACCTTATTACGTCAGTGACACGGACGCTGTCACCGGGCCTTTTTTATTTTGTGAAGACTGTAGTAAAGCCCTTTCTATAGGACTTTACTTGTTATGACAAACATCAAAAGGAACTAAGGTCACGTTTTCGTGAAGTCACCAGAATTTTTCGATTTTGTAACATTCTTCTTATAATGCGTCATATATCCCGCGCCACGAATTAGGAGCGCTGGGCGACGTTGGCGGGAATTAATACCTTGGACACTATTTACACACATTGATCTAGCCCCAAACTAGGATTCCCTTTATCTTGGGAACTAGACAACGATACACATACCTATATAGATAAATATTATACCAAGATAGACAAACAAAAAACATAGTGCCACTCCGTATGCGAAAAGGAGTGACGCTATGTGATGTGCCTTTCAGCGCATGGTATAGGTACTTACATGAAGATTTCCTCACCTTACTGTAGCATAGGCTTTGGGATGAGAAACACACCCATATTGTAATACCTTGGAATAATACCTTGGACACTATTTACACACATTGATCTAGCCCCAAACTAGGATTCCCTTTATCTTGGGTACTAGAGAACGATACACATACTTATATAGATAAATATTATACTAAGATAGACAAACAAAAACAACCATGACTAGGGTACAAACTCCGTTCTCATCAAGCAAATATTTTCCCCCACCGGGACTCGAACCCGGGACCCTTGGCTACGTAGGCACTGAAATTAAACCGCGTGATGGCACTTAGTGAAGCACTTTCTATGGGGCTGTTATGATTATGACAAACTTCAAAAGTACTAAGATCACGTTTCGTCAAGTTTACAGATTTTTTCTATTTTGTAACATTATTTCTTATTATACGGAGTCATACAACAATACCAAGACGTATGATCATTTTTGTGGTGAGCTCCGTGGTCTAAAGGGTTTCACGCTTTCTTCTCACAGGAGCTGCAGATTCGAATCCTGACCATGTACCAATCAGATGATTAATTTACCTTAATCCATTATCGGACGTTCAGTGTTTCCGATGACACGTTAAGCTGTAGGTCCCGGCTACTATCGCTACTCAGTAGTATTAGTCGTAAAACCCCTCCAACCCACACTGTGGTGGAGTATGGCTTAATCGTACTCGTATCCGGGTAAAGGCCTCTGCCCCTCGGTTGGGACATCAATGGGCTACGTTTAATTAATAACAATTTTTTCTTAAGGATTTCATATAAAGTAACAGAGTAAAAGGCCTTTCTAACTTAATGAGACTACCGCGCAGTAAAATAAAAATACTAACAAGCCTTATTACAGGCCATTGTACACTAAACAAACACTTGACAATCACAGGTGCAACTGACAGCCCCCTGTGCAGGGGGTGCATGGAAGTGGATGAAACAGTAGAGCACATGCTACTGGCATGCCCGTCCACAACAGAAACCAGGATGGCTATCCTAGGTGACACAACAAGATACCTCTGGAGATTTTGAATTTGCCTTTTGAGCTATACAAAAACCGTATAAAAACCTCTTTGTGTAAAAAGGGATACTATGATGTCCAACATTATGTTAATGATAAAAACGCATGGAGTTAACACTGAACTCAATGTTAAGATTATACTGATACCTTTAAAGTTATCTCGTAAGTCAATCTGTGGGAGTTTCTTGCCCTTCTTTCCTCACAGTGGTCCAATGTCAAGAAGTGGCAAATATGACGTGTGTTAAGAATATTGTTAATATATACAGTATTAAAGAACTCTGAACATACAACAAACAGCCACGAGCTCCTAGAACACCCAGGCCTACTCCAGCTGGTGCAGGAGTTGGGATGGCTGAAGCAGATGTGCAGGCGAAGGGGACATGCACAAAGGCCCCGCTCAAGTGGGCCAGGTGCAGGCGCTACACACCCTTTAAGAAGATGGAAGGCCTTTCTAAGTAGATAGGTACTGATACCGATTCAATCACGTCAATAAAACTGCAAAGAATGATTTGTTTGTTACAAAGTGTAATATATTACAGTACGAATTCTCCAGTATATACCTGTACAGTCAGCAAAAAAAATCTCTAGGCTAGGGCTGCTATTAATGAAAAAAGGCCCCGGTCATAATTTACTTGCTGGCTGTACATTACGCAACTGACCGGTGCAAATATGTTGATAATCCTAAAGGAGGGAGTCCTTCCGATTGCTATAGAGTTACTGTGGGTTCCGATATCGGTTATCCGATTCCACTGACATCGATTGTGGGTATCGATTTCCTTCACGTAATTGCTAGGTTGCGAGCAAGACCTAGACTTTAAGGTGTTTCAATGTGTTTGTGAAACATGCAGATATAGCTGTGAATATAAATCAATAGTGCGCCAGTATGCATGATGTTTTAAATCGGTCACAAAAATATGTCGTTTTTACAGACAATAAAAGCAAAGCTCATAAAAAAAATTGTTACATCTCCGTGGTCTTGTGGGTTCTCACACAAGAGATATAGGTTCGAATCCTGACCATGTAACAATGAGATAATTAATTTATCTTAAGAACAGTATCGAACGTTCAGTGTTTCGGATGACACGTTAAGTAGTAGGTCCCGGCTGCTGTCGCTAGGTGAGGTCGTAAAACCCCTACATCAACCCGCACTGAGCCAGCGTGGTTGAGTATGGCTTAATCTTACTCGCAACCGGGTGAAGGCCTGTTCCCCACAGTAGAGAGATTAATTTATTGTTATGATTTATATATATATAATCGATAACAGAGGCTTGTGCCAAAATAACAAAAATAAAAACCGGTCAAGTGCGATTCTAAATCGCGCACGAAGGGTTCCGTACCACCGTTCAATGGAAGCGATGGTGTGGAGTGAATAGTTTGGATTTAACACCGCAAAATATTGTTTACAAAGTTATTGGTGCGGTTACTTTCACACTCCATGTACGTAACCAGGTGCATCCATAAGTTTGTATGTGGTATTGTTGTATGGGAGCCCCTTTAAATATTTATTTTATCCTGTTTTTTAGTATTTGTTGTTATAGCGGCAACAGAAATACATAATCTGTGAAAATTTCAACTCTCTAGCTAGCTAGGTTCTTGAGATACAGCCTGGACAGACGGACGGACGGACGGACGGACGGACAGCGGAGTCTTAGTAATAGGGTCCCGTTTGGAACCCTTCGGGTACGGAACCCTTATAAAAACGGTCAAGTGCGAATCTAACTCGCGCACGAAGGGTTCCGTACCACCGTACAATGGTAGCGATGGTGAGGAGTTAATATTGTTTACAAAGTTGATGGTGCGGCTACTTTCACACTCCATGTACCTAACCAGGTGCATTCATAAGTTTGTATGTGGTTTACAGATAAATTAATTATTTTATTCTATTTTTTAGTATTTGATGTTATAGCGGCAACATAAATACATCATCTGTGAAAATTTCAACTGTCTAACTATCACGGTTCCTCAGATACCGCCTGCTGACAGAGGGACGGACAGCGTCAAGTCTTAGTAATAGGGTCCCGTTTTACCCTTTGGGTACAGAACCCTAATAACCAAAGAGCCTTATTAGCTTTTTATAGTACAATTAACACAATTATAAAATCAATCCAGTCACCCATCCGATTAAACAAAATTGAGATCAATATACCCATTGATTCAATGAAAAATTTCCGATTTCCACAGCCAATAAAAATAAATTGAAGTGGTTACCATGGCCGCAATATTTACCCTGTTGACAAAAACAAGATGGAGACACAGGAACGTAACGTTACGCTTGCTACATAGGACAGCTTTGAAAGAATGGGCGCTTTTACACAAATATGGCTAAATGTAGGTACGATTGTGCCACCGCGTATGTCCGAACTGGAGTGACGCGGTTTGGTTTTGTTAATATTTTTGTCTACACACGTATCATAAACCCTCTTTACTGCGTCCAAAAACCACACGTTACGATCAGCATAACGTTATACTTCTTGGTTAAAACTAATTTCTTATCTGAATATTGATACAAGCTAAACAACTGCACAGCAATGATCAATGCCACAATGCCGGTCGAATATGCGGTTCCTGAACACATCAAAGAGAGATTATGATATGTGTGTAGATAAACTAGTGTATGTAACTGTATGTAATTAGGCATTAAAACTCTCGAGTGATATTATTATGAAACTCGCCTTCGGCTCATTTCATAAAGTCACGAGTTTTAATGCCCTCCAATATGTAGCAGTCACATAAACTACTAATAAATATGCTTTGCATAACATAAAAATTTATAATGTATGAACCTGTATATTTATCATATACAGGCTCATACATTGCTTCTAGCCCCACACTAGGATAAGAATAGCAGCAGCTCAGTTCACTTTTATTTTAATTGGCCTCTTCTCCACGGAACGATAGTTGTACGGTACTAAGATTCGTCGGGCAAGCGAAATGAATGTGAAGTATGGTGACGTACATTACGTATCTATTGTATGAGAAATATACGGCGTCGCTTTTAGTTTTCTTAGGATATCGCAACGAAATGACAGTATTTTAAAAGCGTCGCGAACGGAACCATCGGCATTTTGTTTGAACTCGGGAAAAGTAGCCCACTTTTTCCCACATTGTCCAACAGTAATGAAACTCATGTCTTATGCCCCAAGTTCAAATCCAGCGCGAACTTAGTGTGTCAGTGCGTTCTTCATAAATATAAAAAAATAATAAATAGCTACTATAAGTATAAAATTAATAAACAATAATTTAATAACTGGCTCACAGTGGGCACAATAGCGCTTCTGCCACCCCGTATGGGAAAAGGCGTGACGCTATGTTATGTTATGTTTTAATAAATATTTATTCACTTTCCCAACATTGTCCAACAGTAATGAAACTCTTGTCAAATGGAAGTTGGTGTAATTCATTCCATATTATGGCAGTTTAGGTCAATTCCAGCGCGAACATGGTGTGTTGGTTCGTTTTTCATAAATATTAAAAATTTATAAATATTTATTCACTTTTCCAACATTGTTCAGTTCAGTTCAAGTTCAGTTAAAGATTTTATCCATAATAGCACAAAAATTTAAACTTAATGAACGTCATAATATAATCAAGCAAGCATTAATAAAACATTAAGTAGGTGCCTAATTATTAGTACATAATATATAGGGTGCAATGAACTGGTTTAATGCCAGATGTCAGTGTCTTGTAAAAAGTCATTAATTTTGTAGTAGGCCTTAGTGCACAAAGTGTGCTTTATACATTTTTTTAATCGAGCTTCAGTCAAGTTTTGTATTTCATGCGGAATTTTATTGTAGAAGCGTATACAGTGTCTCATAAAAGAACTACTAACTTTGTTTGTTAACTAAATTGTCTAACTAGTGTAAGGACAGGTCTTTGGGAAGAACATCATAAATAATTATCGCATGGGTGCCCGGTCATGAAGGGATTCAGGGAAAACGAAAAAGCAGATGAGCTGGCAAGAAACGGCGCTGATTAATGTTTTATTGGACCAGAACCAAGATTACCTATATCAGCGACTGTCACAAAGAACTTCTTCAACATGATAGCTACGCGAGATGCAAACCTAGAGTAGAAGAACACCAAAGACTGTGTAGGAAGTCTAAGATGTTTATCGTAAGGAAGGACCCCAAATAGGCTAAGTATTTACTTAATCTCATTAGGGAAAACTTAGCAATAATGATAGGTGTGGCGACAGGTCACTGCAAACTAAATAGACACCTATCATTATTAAGGCCCTTACAGAACCATCATGCCCTCACTGTGGCTTGCAGGAAAGTAGCCAGCTCTTCTTGGGAGAGTGCGTAATGTATTCAAACATAAGATGGCGAACTCTAGGGATGGATAACATTAAAGTTGGGTTGAAGTTGGAAAAGAAGGCCCACACTGATGCAAGATCCTTTCTAAAACATTTAGCTTCACTGTTAAATCGTGGTACCGTTAAACTTCGTTGTCGTGTCGTGTCGGGCAGCCACCGTCGGTACTATAAAAGACCCCAATGGAATGGGAACGAACAAGTCAATAAAAATCGAATTACTTATATTCCTGTCATACGCAAATTGTTCGAATACAATCAACCAGAAGTGCGCGCAAACGAAAATTTCAATAAAGATATAAACATAGAGAAAGAAAATTGTGTGGATTCACGCGGCGTACTGAAAATTAAACATCAAATTACTATTGTCGGGGGATTCCTTTGTTAACTGAATTCGGACTTTTCGCACGAACGTATATAATAAATGTCCACTGAAGTAATTTATCCTAAGAACAGTCATGGAAATATGGAATACATCGTGAGGAAACCTTCGTTACTCCATAGTTGCGGCGATAACTGGCTTGAATAACTGGCTAAAACTGGACACAATTGTGCCTCTTTCAAACCGTATGGGAAAAGGAGTGACGCTGTGGTATGTTATTATACAGGTGACATTTAATTAGCAGACCATACGTTGGAGAGAAATGAAAAAAAAAACGCCCTTAGTACATTGACCCGATCAGCTGATTACAAGTTACTACGGGAGTCCCAAATATTTTTTTCGTTTGCGACCATATGTTTCTTAGGGAAAGTTGTACATAATAATGGGTACTATGATTCCCCAAAATATGGTCACCTAATTAAATGTCACCCTGTATTATAACTTTATAACCATTGAAATAAAAAAACCGTGTTAGATATAAGTTAGTTTCTAAGTATTGCAGTGCCCTGAGAGGTTCTATTGTCGGGACCTCAATTTATATGTTACATCTTTGTAACCACAAATGGAGATATAAATGATATGAATATGATTATGCGATGTATGCCATATTAAGCTGCCATACTATGTGCCAAATAACGTGGCAATAGAGGTCATTGACACAATAGAGGACCTTCACCAAAACACAATTTATGTATCGCTAATTCTGTCGCTTACCATACAAACCCGTCGCAAAACTGGCATCGCTAAATATCGTGGTGCAAGGCCTACGAGAAAGCTGGTACTACGAGATTCTAGCGACGCCAGTTTGCGATAGGTTTAATAAAGCTACCAGCGCCATCTATCGACAGACGTACGAACAGAACCAATCAACTCATTTTTAGAATTTTCGGCTGTTCCCTTTGAGTTTAAAAAAAAAACTCTCCGTAAGAACCTCCTTCCACTCCCTAACGCCGGTTTCGGTTTTTTTTCCTGGTATACTACAGGCTGTAATGGGAATATTTTATTTAACCTCTTGAATACCACAGGCGTTAGCTAATGCCACTTTTCCGTTATAGGTTTTCAATTTTATTACAATGACATAAGGTTCAAAGTCGCGACCCATCCCAACTACCCTCGGTTTTTGAGAGGTTAAGGGGCTCCATGTAGGCCTCATTCTGAAAAACTTTCACTATGAAACCGAATTGATATGAGCAACTTTAATTTTCATACTCTCTTCACAAACAGCTGATCCCCTGACCCAAAACTGTATGGAGAAGTAAAAATGTAAGTTGGTCAGATCAAATCGGTTCCATAGTGAAAGATGCTCAGAATGATGTATCTAACAACCCCTTAAATGTGAGTACACCTTTTTATTACACCCTGTATCGTGTCCGTAATAGCGTAGGTAGGTAGGTTATGTAGGACTTCAACGGACAGTTCATATATGTCACCGGAAGATAGTCAAAACCGCAAGTTGATAAACTAACGCGGTAGTTGATCAACTATCGACAGATAGTAAACCTGACCGACAGTGTTTAGAATTTACGTTTCTTTTGTTCTGACATGTCAACCTAACACGAAGATTATTCGGGGGCTTAGCTGCGCTCGCCCCCTCTAGTCTTCACCTAAGCTACCGCAGTGCTTGCCCTGGTATTTCGTTTGCAATTCAAGTTTAAACCAGTTTACTATTTAACGGTTTTAACCGTTAGTTGATCATCTAACGCGTCATATAGTAAGCAGTACGCTACAGTTTACTAACTGTCGATAGTTGACCAACTTACGAGAAAAAAAACGGTCTTATCTTACGGTGACATATACAAGCTGTTGCCCGCGGCCACCGCGGCTCCATCCCCGTGGAGTTGTGTAAAAATGCCCAAGTCATATGCGAATACTTTACTTTTAGTCTCTTGTTTGTACCCCCACCCTTGATACAGCCCTGACGTAAACACTCCCTCCCCCTTTCTTACCCCCCTGGGCAATTACGCAGTCAATGACGTCGAAAATTACGCCGTCAATTTCAATCCCTTTGTGCCACATCTTCATGAGTCAAGTAGTTTTTGAGTTTCTTTATCAAAACTCAAAACTCAAAAAACTCAAAACGTTTATTCTGTAAATAGGCCACAAGGGCACTTTCACATGTCATTTCATTTCATTTTTTACAGAACATTTGGTATTATTATCATATTATCAGAAAAAAAAAAAGTACTTAATTGTTTCTGAGAGATGTAAAGAGTCTCAAATGTCATAATAAAATAATTAAAATATAAATAACAGAGATGTATAGTCTCTTTAGTCAATAATACAATGATAATAGGAGATGTAAATGGTCCCCACAGTCAAGTTTTATAATTAAATTAATCTTTGGAGGTGTAAAAGGCCTCCAAGTGTCCAGTAAAAGAAACTCTGGCAGTGAGGATGCTCACAATTAATTAGAACAATTCAGTCCCAAGCATTTTTATCGTCTATGTACTCTTTAATACTGTAGTAAGCTTTAGAAATAAGCCTTTGCTTGATGTATTTCTTGAACTTATTAATTGATAGATCTGTCAAAGTGCTTGGGAGTTTATTGTAAAATCTTACACAATTACCCTTGAACGAGTTTTTTATTTTATGGAGCCGAGTAGTGGGCACTGCAAGTTTGTCCTTGTTTCTAGTATTAAAGTTATGTATATCACAGTTTCTTCGAAAGTTAACAATGTTCTTATGGACATACATAATATTCTCGTAAATATATTGACTATGGACTGTCAATATATTTACTTCTTTAAACTTATTTCTAAGAGAATCTCTATTATTCATTTTATAAATCGCACGAACAGCCCGCTTCTGCAGCACAAAAATAGTATTTATGTCAGCAGCACTGCCCCAGAGCAGAATACCGTAGGACATAATACTATGAAAATAACTAAAATAAACTAATCTGGCTGTTTTTAAATCTGTCAAGTGACGGATTTTCCTGCATGCAAAAGCTGCAGAGCTCAGTCTGTTCGATAGCTTATCAATATGTGGACCCCATTGGAGTTTGGAATCCAACGTTATACCTAGAAACACTGTGCTGGTTACCAATTCCAATTCCTCATTTTTAATTGTTATACATGTCTGATTATTTTTAACGTTAGTAGTAAGAAACTTAACACATTTAGTCTTTTTCTCATTTAATAGCAAATTATTAACATTAAACCAATTTACCACTCTTGATATGGTATTGTTCACGTGATCATCAGTAGCGTGTTGGTTTCGCTTTGTTTTAAAAATAAGTGAGGTGTCATCAGCAAACAGTACCATATCATGACAGTCCCTTCCTAGATAGGGTAAGTCGTTTATATAGATGAGGAATAGGAAGGGTCCCAATATTGAGCCCTGTGGCACGCCCAAAGAAACCAATGATCCTGGTGATCGTTCTCCGTTTACGTCTACCCTTTGTATTCTTCCGTTCAGATAAGATTTTAACAAATTCAATGACGTGTCTCTAACTCCATAATGATGTAATTTCCTGATCAATGTTTCATGACAAACGCAATCAAAAGCCTTAGATAAGTCACAAAAAATGCCTAGGGCATCTTGTGACTCTTCCCAGGCATCAAAAATACTTTCAATGAACTGAATTCCGGCATCTGTTGTTGAACGACCGCGAGTGAATCCAAACTGTTTGTTATGCATTAGCTTATTTGATTCAAAATGATGTAATAGCTGTAATAAGATTAATTTCTCAAAAATTTTACTAAAAGTTGGTAGTATTGATATAGGTCTGAAATTGGTGGGGTCTTGAGTACTACCTGCTTTGAAGAGGGGAATTATCTTACTTTGTTTCATTAAATCAGGAAATTCACCGCAGTCTATACAATTGTTGAAAATTACCGCTAGGTCAGGTGCAATTAATTCGATCAGGGATTTAACGACGTGAACAGAGAGTCCCCAAAGATCATTCGTTTTCTTAACATTTATCAATTTAAATGCCTTTACGACATCTGAACTTGTGACGTGCTTAAAATTCAAGTATGAAGCACACTCTGAGACATTATCTTTTAATATTGCAACAGCAGACAAAGGTGACGAATTTAAATACTTAGTCGTGGAAGCCGGTGCATTAGTAAAAAACGATTCAAATTCAGTTGCAACTTCTAAGCTAGAACTCGTAAGCTGTCCATTGATTTTTAGTTCGTAATCGTGACTCGCTTTTTTACTACGACCGGCCTCCTCATTAATTATTTTCCAAGTCGTTTTTATAACATCGGAACTATTCTTAATTTTACTACTCAGAAAATTACGTTTAGCTGTATGACAGTCTAATTTAAATTGTTTGGAGAACTGTTTGACTTGTTCTTTAAATTCTTCACTCATGTTGAACCGTCGTTCCTCATACAATGCATACAATGCTTGCCTGCGTTTATGCAACTCTGCAGTAGCCCACGTACTAAAATCGTTTGAACCACTAACCACAACCGATTTTGAAGTGAATATCGCGCTGTACTGTTTCATAAAGGTTTCAAAGAATAAGTTATACATTATATTAGGAGACTGTTCAGCAGCCAAAAACGGTAGTTCCTGGGCTAAAGAGTATCTCATTCTTTCTAACCGGTCAGAAGTTATTGGCACAAACGAAATTTTCTTTTTAATGACAGGTTCTCTAATAGAATCAAATTGAAATAATTGACCTAAATGATCTGAATCCAATTCACTGATAACACTTTTACTGATTGGAATAACATCAGTAAAAATGTTGTCAATGCATGTAGCACTAGTAGCAGTCACTCTTGTTGGCTCCATAAATAAATGGCTAAGCCTAAATGATGAGAAAAGATTTATTAATCTAACGCTGAGAGTAGTTCTTTCTAACAGATTAACATTAAAGTCACCACATATAATTAATCGTTTCGTACTGTGTGATGAAATAGTTAGGACGGATTCCATTATTTTCTCGAACATTTCAAAGTCGCTCAAGGGTGGCCTATAGACACATATAACGATGAACTGTTCTAATTCCACAGCTGCAAGTTCTATAGTTCGTTCAACAGATAAGGAAACAATGTCCTTACGTTCCTTGAATTTCATATGATTGTTTAGTATGATTATTTATTATATATTATCTACACACGTATCATAAACTCTCTTTACTGCGTACAAAAACCGCACGTTACGATCAGCATAATGTTAAACTATTTGGTAAAAACTCATTTCTTATCTGAAAAATTACACATTATGTGACCATAATGTGTAATATTTCTACACGTTATGACATTCAAATTTCGAACGCCGACGCCCGCCTCGTGCCGCCCCTAGTTTGTCTGTGAAGTTGGTACTGACATTCAAATTTCGAACGCCGACGCCCGAAGTTGGTCCTACAGAACAAGCTAAACAACTGCAGAGCCACAATGCCGGTCAAACATGCGGTTCCGTGGACACATCAAAGGGAGCTTATGATATGTGTGTAGATAAACTAGTGTATGTAACTGTACATAATTAGGCATTAAAACTCTCGAGTGATATTATTATGAAACTCGCCTTCGGCTCGTTTCATAAACCCACTCTCGAGTATTAATGCCCTCCATTATGGAGCAGTCACATAAACTACTATAAAAGTTCCTTAACTCCCTCCCTTTCCCGCCCTGTAAGTGCAAATTAGGATAACACTTCTGACGTCTCTCACCTGCAAAATTTCAGCTTTATAAGTCAAGTGGTTTTTTGATTTTAATATAAGCTGTAACAGCCCGAAACGGTGAAGTATTTTTTTAAACAAAAAAAATTACTTGTAGTTATATGTAAGTATAATTTTGACGTTGAATAAGATAATTTATTTATATATAAAAAAAAACTGAATCTGCCCATTTCCCTCCATTAGGGGATGACTTTCGTCTAAACCCCGCCCGGTTTCTGAAAGGAAAATTAGCTGTGACAACTTGTTAAACGCATTTCAGCCAATCACATGCCGCTATTTTGAATAAATGATCGATTAACCGCTTGTTACATTTGACCACTCTTTCGGAAACCGAGGGAGTGCTGCCCTACGCTACGTAAGGAAGGAGCCCCTGTACAAAGTGTCGCGACTCTAGGTCCAACGTTTTATTAAGTAGACAGATTTACGTAGTAATATATTCCTTGATCGTGGGTTACCACCGCATCTGGAAATCATTAGGGATGCAACCGATATATCGGCGATATTTCAGGTTTGCCGATATATCGGCATCGACGATATTTTTATGGCCGATGAAACGATACTTTTCAAATCTCTCGCTTTAAAAATGTGATGTAAACGCGCGTGTTGTCTTGTCTATTTAGTTGCAAACGAGGCATGTTAAAAATGCAATGTAAACGCGCGTATTTTTTCGTCTATTTCGTTGCAAACGAGGCACGAACTACACTCGGGGAAACCCCGCGTTCTATTTTTAAACAAAAATCTGATTAATGTAAATTTTAATTACCTACTAAAACTGTACCAAGAGTATAATATATAAAACAATTACCTGACTTGTATTTTATCTATCATCTATCTTCGGTATCGGTATCGCCGATATTTTTATAAGCATATCGGTATCGGTATCGTAATGGCAAAAAGGCGTATCGTTGCATCCCTAGAAATCATATCGCCGCCAGCACCATACTGTTACGCGTACCCCTGAAGCGAATTGCTCGTACATTGTTCACGAAAACAAACACGTTATGCAACCTTTGCAAAGGACAACTTTCGCGAACAAATATAAAGTTAGTACAAATACGGTTAACATTACCAGATGTTGGAATTGAAATTGCGTAATAAATGTGATTGAAGGTTACGTGAGCATTTAATATTTTTGTACAGGCAGAAATGTTCGTACCTGCCCCGTACGGGGGTATATTTATAAAGGCAGAAACGTTCGTACTTGTCCTGTAGGTTGTGTATTTATACAGGCAGAAACATAAAGGCATAGTTCCGCCCACGTTTTGTGAATTAATCAATACCCAATTTTTCTGTGCAGGGGACTAGATCGCCGCAGATAAATAAGGTTTCCTCAAGATGTTTCCAAAACAAGAAACAACAACAAACAAAAATTTATATACTGGCACATATATTGCTTCTGGCCCCATGCTATACCCTGTTCTGATTCACACAATTGCTATTTTTTTTTTAATTTCATGGTCTTTCTTTTAATTAAAATTATGTTTCTTGAACTAAAATCCTCATGATTAAGCATTTTGATCGGTATCGTAAAATGACAGGATTATTTTTCCACATGTCGCAGGTTTGATTCCCGGTTAAAACTTTATTTTTTAAATATTTTAACGCAGTTCAAATTGATTTTAAAAACAAAACAAAGTCTTCTTTCACTTAATGTTCTGTCTGTCACTCCATGAGGCATGGCAGTGGGACACCTGTATTTATTTCTTTCTTCCTCCCCGGCAGGGATTCGAACCAGGGATCTTTCGCTTGGGAGGCAGAGCCTCGAGACGCAACGCCACAGAGGTCGTCCAGTACGTCTATTAGGGGTTTTAAAACTATACACGATAGCGACTATTAGATAGTTTAGCATTTGTATGGCAACGCGTACAGCGCCTTTAGCGGTATCTTCGCTGAACTAGAAATAGTATCTTTTTATCCTTGCCCTCGTCTTATAAGGGAAAGAGATAGTGGCATTATTACTACAATAGTAACGTCCGTTGCTTTTACTACGACAACTCATAATAGACCTACTGAACGTACTTATAATGTAATTAGGATTTTAGAGATAACCTCGCCTTTGTACATATGCTTTCCCTTAATGTAACCTTTTAAATTTAATATGTGTGCAATAAAAAAAATATGAATAAAATACTAATCTCATTAGTTATTTATAGCACCGGAGATAGAACCAGCATTGAATGGAGTAATGAATGACTAGCTAGCTAAACGTGGGCATAACGTGCCACTGCCAACCCGCACGTGAAACGGCGTGACGCTATGTTGGATTCAAACCCACATCTCCTAAGTGACAGGCGAGCGTGTGACCACTAGACCACCGAATACAGATCAATTACACCTTTACGTAACACCAGGAGAAACGAAATGCAGCGCGCTCAGTGCAATATAAACACGGAAGCACCCTATCCATAGACCGGCGATCGATACACGGGGGTAAACACCGTCTGTCGCCATGGCAACGCCGCGGGATTCCATCACCTCCCCCCGCGGTCTCTCCCCTATGGCCTGTCCGCGCCAGACGTAAGGACTGTTGGTTTGTCGATGAAATGTGTCGATGTTTGGGACACCTGTAGGATTTTTACTCGTTTTTTACCCGAAATGGACGAAAATGGGTTTTTATCGGGTATTTTTCGTTAATATCGGCTATTTTGGATAAATAGTACTGACTCCCGGTACATACGTAAGGCCTTGTAGCTCATAAATATTCATCTTGTTATTTATGAGGTATACGTACATATGTAATAATGAATTGTATAAATAAGGAAGTAATTGTATTTGTTGGGCAAAACGGAACATGACACCAATCTTGGCCATGGGGATATAATAACCGGTTAAGGAACGGTTGACTGGGTAGAATACACATTGTTATTGTAATATTTTACCTATTATTTACTACGTTGTAGCGGTATCAAAATAAGATGAGGTGAAATGTTACTAGCCGGACTGCACTTACCTGAAACAAAACAACAACAAAATTAGGAATCTGCATAACGTAATAAGAAATAGTTTTAGATCATTTTATGTTATTTAATATTACTATGGACCTATTATTATTACTATCATAACATTGTCGAGAGCTCCAAATTAAAGGAAATCTGTTAAAAAAACTATAGAGTAAAATATCCAGCCCCCTTACTAACTCAAATGACTCAACCATTTGAAAACAATGTCAGATGGACAATGTCCCTTAACACATTCGCTGCCATATTATTTTTTAATGGCCATACGCCATGGTATTAGAGTTCACATTCCTTATAAAGCAGTTCCTTTTTAGGTTACCTGCGTCTCGGCAAACCACTTAGCTGTGGGGCCATCAACATATGATTGATGTATTTTTTATAGGTTTTGAACTTTATTACCAAGCAATAAGGTTCAAAATCGCGGGCCAATTTTTGATCTACCGAGTGGATAGTCTAAACTAAAGGTCAATTTGACTCTAACTTTGTCGATTTGGCCATGCAATCGTGTTAGTGAATGGAGCAGGTAACACTTACAAATAGTTACAGAAATAATTAAATTTAAATAATAAAAAAAATAAACCGTTTAAATATCACGATATCAAAAGAGGTATTTTTCAATGCCCGATAGTACCCAGGGCTGCAGATGCATATATCGGTGTATAAATTAAATACTACGTACGCAGGTATTGAGTTACAACCCTAGTTATGAATAATGCATTCAGATAATAAAGTACAGGTCGCCGACGATATGTGTGCGTGTGGACGGAGGGTGCTACACCGATCAACATCTTTTTATTCTGATGCGTTTTACTAAGCCGTACACAAAAAAATTGATTCACTGCGGCGACGATAATAGATGAGCTTTTGTGGAAAAAAACTTAACAAAAACACACGCAACAAACCAAAACCTACACATAGTAAATAAGAGAAAATCCAGAAATTCGTAGAAATTACAATGATTGAATCGCGTGTTAAAAGTCGCGTAAAGAAGCATTACCTTTCTCTTTAGAAATAGGTAATATGTGTGTATTTATTAGTATATAAATTTTATATATATAGTATTATATATATTATATATGTATGTTTAGCATGTACGAGTATATTTCATAATATTTATGTAAGCACTCGTATATTTAGTTAATATTGTTTTATATTAGATATGTACTAGGTAAATTATATTGTTGTAGTACATGCTCTACCCCTGCTCAGCAATCGACCTTTCCCATCCTAATATGGTTTGCTGGAAGAGATCTCTTATTAGAGATAAGCTCGCCTGTGTACACTGTTTTTTATGTAAGTCTTGTTGTCCGTTTATTAGTTGAGTACAATAAAGAAATTATGAATTATGAATATCGAATTTGAGCACACAAAGTACCTAAACGAAAAATTAAGCTAAAACAAGTTGGCAGCTGGGTAATAATATTTCCCCAGATACAGACACAAAATCAATCATAGACATTGGAATCAATTATCGTGGACTCTGATAAGTATTTGTCGAACAAATGCTAACAATATATTCGCAATCAATTGACAAGAAATGTTTTTTTATGTTTAAATGTATGTAAAAAATATGTTTTTATTAGAATATATATTTAATATTTATTTATATTTTGAATGTATATTTTATGTGTGTAGTGTTAGGCACTTGTAGTTTTTATTTATTAATTCCGTCTTAGTGTACAACTTTACAGATAAAAATCCAAAGCGCCATACACAGCACACATTAAATATAAAAATCATGATAATAATACAAATTCCAAATCAGCTTACATAATGTCAATAAAATAAAATTAGATCAACGTCAATACTATTAAATTAGATCAATGTCAGATGAAATCACACAATCCTTTCACACAATCTTCTCGCAGAACCAGCCACAATCTCGCACAATATTGTGCCTCCATGCATCACCACACATATCAGTCAGTGGTGCTTCAGCCAACAGAGAGATGAGACTGTCCCTCGCGCTCACCAGCGGAGACTGTTGACGCGCCACCGTGCGGTGCGTGCCGCGCGCTAACAGCTGGTGCCTGCGCGCGCTTACCGTACCGACAGGCGCGGCGCAGTCACTGTCGCCTCGCAACAATCGACACAGTCAGAAGCAACTCGGTGTTACGTGACCTCCAGTGAGTTGTATCCGAGCATACCCAATATAAAAGCGGATGGATAAAGGTAAAGGTAATATCCAAACTTCCTCTTATATAGGTATCGTAGGAAAGATGTGTACCTTGTCGAGCATAAATACTTATGAACTTTCGTGCGGATTCCAAACAACCGAGCTAGATTCAAGTTTGGTTCTCACTAGGGCCGTATAAAGATGCAGGACTACACCCAGTTTTTGGAATCCCTAACTATTCCGTATTACAATCTCCAATCTTTTGAAGCATACCTTGGCCAAAGTGCTCATGTGCTCGTGGAATGTAAATTTAGGGTTGAACGTAACACCGAGATCCTTAATTGAATACACTCGAGTCATAGACTCCGTACCGAGCGTATACGTCGCTCTGATAGGCTGAGAAGAGCGCGTGGAAGAATAACTCTTAGCGGTATTGAATAGGAGTTTGTTGTTCACTCTCCATCTATATAACGCGTCAAGATCTTCTTGTAGCAAACAACAATCATCCTCTGAACTTACGAGAAGTGTCAATTTCAGATCGTCCGCATACAGAAGGTAATTGGTTTGTTTGGGGTCTAATTCCAGGTCATTTATCATTATGATAAATAACAACGGACCAAGAATAGACCATTGACTAACGCCCGACCGTGTATGGAACGGCCGGGACTAGAAACAACGCGCTGGCGGCTTTAGGTAGTCAGCGAAGAAAACCAACAGCCTTGGGGCAAATCCAATGGCACATAACTTCTTCATAGAATGTCATTATCAACTCTGTCGAACGCCTTAAGGAAGTCTATAAAGGCAACGTCCACACGACATCCCAACTAAAAACAGTATGTTGTTGTTTACCGAGCGGCGGCTCCTGAATACGTGTTGCGAGTCGCTCAGATACGGTGCAATCTGCGTACTGATTTTGTACTTTATGATCGCCTCGAACAATTTTGCCAATGAGCTCAGGATCGCTATGGGTCGATATTGATCAACGGAAGCAGTGTCAATTGTCTTGGGTATAGGACTGACTCGAGAGAGCTTCCAGCTGGTGGGGTATTTACCTTGCTCGAGAGCGAGATTGAATGTCCGGCCTAAAGGTAATACCAGCTGATCGCAAAAGCCCTTCAAAAAGTAAGGAGGGACGTTGTCCGGTCCAATTGCATCCCTTGGCCTCAGCTGCTTCAGCCCTACCTCTATATTCCTTCGGGAGATGTGCGTAATCTGCACGTAGTTGGCAGAGCAAGATTCATCGGAGCTGTTTACCAGTTACGGATCGAGCGCTGGCTCATAGTTCGTTTCTGGCGTTGTAATATTTATGTATGAAAGTCTCAAGAAAATTGGAATTAGGTATTTTTGTACACATAGGTCTATTCGCGCTCAGCGGTCAAAAAGTATCATCCTGACTTGGTTTGATGGAAGAGATCTCTTGCTAGAGAGAAAGCTAGTTTTTGTACACAATATTAATGTACATATTTTGTTATTTCAATTATTTCTATATAATGAAGAAATCGCAAGTAAATTGGTAATTAATCTTATTTAACCGGCCCGCGAAAATACGATTAAAACAGCTACGAAAATTAATTGAAACCACCAAAATAGGCCCATTGTCGACGAAAACAATAGTTGTTCTACCATAAAGGCTGTATTCATGAAGCTATCAATTGAATATTGTATGCATGAAGGATCTTTTAAATGATTAAATTATCACTTCGATGACTGACTTGTTGATTTTTACAAGAAAGTCATCGAAGTGATAATCAATCACAGATTGGCATTGAAATAGCTAACCATATTTTGGGCGAATAAACGCAAATGAAAAAAATCTCGTCCCTCATACATTGACCCGATCAGCTGATTAGAAGTTACTATGGTAGACCCAAAAAAATGTTCGTTTAGGACCATACGTTTCTAGGGGAAAGTTGTTCATGATGTGGATACTATTATTCCCAAAAATATGTTCAGCTTATTAAATATGCCATTCTGTATATTATGTACTTCTAATTAACAGAAGTTAATTCCGTAAACAGGACAAGGAGCTAAGGGAAGAAATTCAGATATCTATAATTTTATTGCATTATCGCAATCGCCGAAAAAACATTCGTTTTTGAAAATTCACAACACGACACGGGTTGTCTTTTTAACCGACTTAAAAAAAAAGATATTTATGTTTGTCCACGATTATCTCGCGTTTGGCAGAACCGATTTTGATGCGGTTTTCAAAAAAGTATTTTTAATTTCTTGAGAAGGTTTTGATCAAGTTTGAAGGCGGACTCGTTTGCTTGTTTATACGATGTTCCGGAGCCTTGCCTTATACTCCCCCCTCACTGTCAATCAAAAGACAGCTCGTTTATAATCATCGTGTTTGGATAGTTGATAAATCAATTTGAAAATAATTCTGGTAGAAATTCCCAGTTGTCATCCATCCATAGTGACTGTCCTAGTAGCGGCATGCATAATTTGTCATTGGTTTTTTACTTTAATAACAACGCCGCGCCGCCGAGATTCTCACATCCTCTATTTCCTCTACAACATTTTACGGAATCCACGCTATCCAACCTTCCTTGGAGACGGTTTCAATTTATTTCTTCCAGCAGGCCTCGGAGAACTCGTGCTACTTCCATGCTCACTACTCCACAGCATAACACCCCGGCCTATGAGCACCAGACCGACAGGGTTTAGAATTTACGATTATTTTGTTCTTACTTGTCAACCTAACACGAAGACTATTCGGGGTCTTCGCTGCGCTCGCCCCCTCTTGTCTTCACCTCTAGGCTACCGCAGTGTTTGCCCTGGTATTTCCTATGCAATTTAAGATTAAATCAGTTCACTATTTTACGTTATTAGTATAAACTAATGCGTCACATCGGAAGCAGTACGGTACAGTTTACAATTTGTCGATGTATATATAACCATTATATATATATATATATATATATATAGCAATCATCAAAGTTATCACAGTAATTATATAATTTTTTTTTTGTAAATTCTTATTTATTTCCTTATATTGTTGTACACATAGATCTACCCCTGCTCAGCAATCACCTTTGCCATCTCAATTTGGTTTGCTAGAAGAGATATCTTAGTAGATAGAGATAATTGTTTTTTTATATTTTTTGTGTGCAATAAAGAAAATATGAAATTTATAGGTTGCAAATATGACCGAAAACATATTACCTCCGCCATATATAGGCTGAATAATATGGAAAACTGACAGTTTTCTATACTATAGGTATACTATAAAATAAACTAAACTTTGTTTCGCTGTTTTTGGAGTAACAGAATAAGGGACACCCGCCAAAAGATCGTAGTCTATGTCTTCTACTGTTAGTTTAAACTTCACGTTCCAAAGAGTTTCTTGAACCCATTACTTCAAGCTTTAAACCTTCTTTGTGGTGAATTTATCGCCCGTTTCGAAAATAGCCGGAGGAAAAAGAAAACTAAGTTCCAAAAATTTTCTCGACTTTAATATTTAAAAAAAACAGCGTCATGCCTTACCCCATACGGGGTGGCGTATACAAGTTTTTTTATGACAGGGTGCTAACCCATAGCCGCAGCTACGTAAATATGTATGTTTCCTCACGATGTTTTCTATCACCGTTAGAGCTTCGTAGTTTTTCTGCCTTTAGTGTTTCGTATTTTTTTTATTAACCGGTCAACTCCTGGACCTGGTTATGAGGCATCACGATTTTGAAGCTTATGCCATGGTAATGAAATTCAAAGATAACTGCAGATGAACGTTTTTATACGTTTCCAGGTTCCAAGGGGTTAAACAAACATTTATTTAGAGGCACTTTTGACCCCAAACTTTGTTTTGGGAAACAGAAACAGCGACGTCATACACATATAAACATCCAAGAACTGGGGATCTTTATTCTTTATCCACAGCCAGGGATCGAACCCGGGACCTCTCGCATGGTCGGCGGAGCTACAACCGCAGCGCCACGGAAGTCTTCAATATCGAATTGCACACAATAAATAAAGAACAGAGGCAAGCTTATCTCTAACAAGAGATCTCTTTTAGCAATCCAAGTTCGGTAAGTTTGTTACGTCTGTATTATTGATTTCACTTGGTCTCTTACTTTATTTTATTTTATTTTTATATATTTTATTTCATTATCTCAGGAAAACTTACAGAAAACTTACTTTATCTATCTAACGTTTTTTTTCTAGTTAGTTTACAAACTATCGATAAATTGTAAACTTACCGTACTGCTTACGATAAGACGGGTTAGTTTATAATAAAACAGTTAAATTGTGAACTGGTTTAATTTTGAATTGCCGAGGAAATACCAGGGCAAACACTGCGGTACCTTAGGTGAAGACTAGAGAGGGGAAGCGCAGCGAAGCCTCCGAATAGACTTCGTGTTAGGTTGACATGTAAGAACAAAAGAAACGTAAATTCTAAATGACATATATATAGAGAGAAACCCTCCTATTATTGTAACGCTGAATCGAAAAGTATCGAATCAATCAATCAATATATATTTATTGCAATAAAAAACATGTTACATAAGGTCTTAAATAAGTACAGTAGTTTCAATGTAATTTTACCCTTAGGGCGTAGCAATATTATGATTAAGATATATTTACATCCATAAATAAGTTAGTTTTACTAAATGTCATTGGTACATGTCCATAAATTAACAATTAATAATAATACAACATTGGATCATAATTTATAACAATACAGATAAATAATATTAAAATTTATGTTTAAAGAATTCATTTAGGTCATAGGGGCAAATTTTTATAAGTATCTGTCTGAGTTTATTAATAAGACTAGGTGTAGGAAGTGATTTTATTTCGTCAGGAAGCCTATTATACACTTTTATGGCTACCATCCTCGCGCACCGCGAGTACGCGACAGTCCGGCAGGTTGGCTCCTCTAAATTGTATTGGTACCTTTCATTTAACCGAACGCTGACTCCCATAGGTCTTAGAGGAAACTTTGACGGGTGACGCCTCACCAATTTGCAAAGCTCAAGTATGTACAGGGCAGTAATAGTAGGAATATTCAGTTTGACAAAGGATTCTCTACACGATTCCCTGCTTGACTTGAGTCCGTCGATGATCCGCACACACCTTTTTTGTAGGATGAATATATTTTTAATTTCTACGCAGTTCCCCCATATTGCTAAACCGTAAAGCACCCTAGACTGAAAAAAGGCGTAGTAAGCTTGCATAGTGGCTCTTAAAGTTGAAATAGCTGCTAGGCATCTCAAGGCATAACAGAAGCTGCTTAGCTTACTTTCCAGACACTCTACATGTTTCTTCCAGTTCATATTTTCGTCACAATAGATCCCCAAGAATTTAGCATTTGATACTGTACAGCAATTTTTACCATCGAAATTAATTTCTAGAGCAACATCCGGGGTGTTGTAATTTCTAAAGTACAAGACATTCGTTTTATTAAGATTGGTATTTAGGTCAAGTTTTTTAAACCAGTTTATAACAATATTTATTGATTGCGTTATACGATCTGCTAAGTTAGTCCCTTCTCCTCGCTGAAATTTGAAAAAGACAGAGACGTCATCTGCGAACATTATTACCTTATCGTCTATCAGGTTTGGAAGATGATTGACGTACAGAAGGAAGAGAATGGGCCCCAGTATGCTACCTTGTGGGACGCCCTTAAGTATTGTTGTAGTTTTAGATTCCATATTTATAAGAGTCCTTGATTGGTTCAAGATTGGAAGGAGGACACTCTGTTCTCTTTCTTTAAGGTATGATGCAAACCATTTACCCACAACCCCCCTGATCCCATATCTATCCATAATGGATAATAGGATACCATGATTGACATAATCGAATGCTTTCGAAAGATCGAGGAGAACCGTCATTACATTTTTTTTACCGTTTAGAGCCTCCGCAACGAAATCCGTCATGTCAAATATAGCGTCAGCTGTGGATACTCCATGTTGAAACCCGAATTGCTCTTTAGCCAAGATTTTTTTTAGTGTGAGAAAGGATCGGAGTCTGTTTGCCATGGCCTTTTCAAACACCTTTGATAAGGTCGGTAACAAAGATATAGGTCGGTAGTTGTTGACATCTAATTTAGCATCCTTTTTGTGAATCGGTCTTACGTGGGCCTTTTTTAGTTTTTGTGGGAAGATTCCCTCCGTAAATGATCTATTTAGTAAAAACAGCAGTGGCGCGGCGATAGCTTGCAATATGTGCTTTAAGACACCTGAGGGAATACTGTCATATCCACATGATTTTTTGTTTTTTAAGGATTTAACTACTTTATGTAACTCTTCTAGACTTATCGGTCTGACAAACATCGTATCGGGGCTTAGATGTGGTAGGTCTATTTGAGTTTCAGGAATGTTAGCTATACTGCCTACGACACTTGTGAAAAAGTTGTTAAATACATCAGGAGCTTCGCAGTCTGCCTCCACTATGTTTGTACCGTCAGTCAGACCAACGTAACTGGTGAGATCCTTCCTGCGTTTACCCTTGATATTGGTTTTTATTAAGTCCCATGTTGACTTTACTTTGTCGTGTGAATTAAGTATCTTCAGTTCATTGTAGGATCTCTTTGCAAAAGAAATAACTCGACCCAGAATAGAGCAATACAGTTTATACCGCTGTTTTAAAATTAAGCAATTTGAGCACTTCAGACAAATAAACATCTCCCTTTTGGTTTCGCATGACTTTTTAATACCTGGTGTGAGCCACCCAAGTCTACTTTTACCACCATCATCACACTTCACCTTTATTTCAGGGCAGTAGGTGTCAAAAGCTCTAGTCAAGGTATTATGAAATATATCGAACCCTTTATCACAATCTATAGCTTTGTACACACCTTCCCAAGAAACCAAGAGCAAATGGTTTTTTAGGTATTCAAGGTTTTCCGGCTTGAGATTTCTTACCATTGTGTAAGAACTTTTATTTCTTTTTAGTGGTCGTTCCATAACCGCACATTGTAGAGTATGATCCGATAAGCCAATTTCAAGAACATTTACCTGTGTTAGCGTTGTATTGGACATAATATTATCAATACATGTTGAACTATGATAAGTTATTCGAGTAGGTTCCTTTATAAAATGCTTCAGATTGTAAGTTTGTAAGAGACTTAAAAGCTCTCTCGTTTCTGTATTTTGTACCATGAGATTAACATTAAAGTCACCGCAAATAATAATTTTACGTGCATTATTACGTTTGCATAGATTGTTAAGCATATTATCAAGGTTTGATATAAAGTTATCGTTCTTGTATGGTTTGGGTCTATAAAGGCTTATGATGTAAGTATCGTTTAATTTTATTCCACATACCTCAAATAAGTAAGGAATAGACATTTCTTCGATCTTTGGTAGTGCTTCGGGTTCAAGATGTGATCTGACGAAAATACATGTTCCTCCCTTACTGTCTCTATTTCTACGGCTGAAACTAGCAGCCAACTTGAAGCCTGAAATTTGAATAAGATAGAGATCCTCAGATACCCTGTGGTGCTCAGTCACACTCAGTACCGAAACAACCCTTCCAGCCGGAGACTTAAGCCAGATTTCTAGTTGGGGTATTTTTTTATAGTTCAAACTCTGGATATTTATGTGGGCTATTCTATCAGATTTATTGTTGTTTTTGCTTGCAGTGTTTTTGGAAATCTGTATTTCTACGTTTTTGGATGAATCTCTTCGCTTCTCCAGAAAACCTGGGAGTTAATTTTAATATTATTATTAGTTCCTGCAATGTCCGTCTGTGTCTCCGCATTAACAAGGTTCTGTTGTGCATTACTCGACTTTTTGTACTCAGCAAAAATAGATCCATACGAAGCTCCAAGCACTTCTCTATGCAGGGATTTACACGAATACAACAAAGAGGGGGTATCTCCGTCATGTATGTCGACATAAGTCGCGCACGCAAGGCGGGAACACAGGTGTTTAAATGTACTGTTTACTTTGCGCTCATTCAGATGCTTCCCCATGCCTAATCCTAGATTACACAAGAGTACATTTGTGTTTTCCATTTTACAAATGTTACAATACAACATGGATTGTAATTTAATAGGGTCACTGTCATTAGATCCTGCGACTATTATTACAAAATCTTTCTTTGAATAGTCCTTACATAAAACTCTACATGATTTCATCACCTGATCCATTGTAGCATATGGCATTATGACTGACTCTACATAGAATTTATCCCCTAACAATTTTTTTAGTATTTTATTCATGCCTTTTCCATTTTGATCAGCCAGTATAAGGATTTTAGTTTTATTTGGTCTATCGTTGCTTTTACTCTCTTGTTTGTTGTTGTCATAGCTTTTTTGGTCCACGCTTTCTTCATTATCTGGACTTTTGTGAATGGCGCCAGAATCCAAGCAGCCATTGAAGTCGTTACAACTGAAACTTTCCAGACGTTTTAGGTTTTCTTAGCTTCTATTTAACTAGTAGAACTATAAATTGGACCATTACAAACAGACGAGTCACTGTTACTTGTAGAACTCACTTGGGATGATTACTGACAAGTAAAACAAAAGTTTTAACATCAAAACCGTTCTTCAATGACATTATTTTATTGACCGAGCGAGCGAAGCGTCCAGATCAAGATTGGCAAAAATGCTTTTGCCCTTCTGTCCGTCCTCGCCTACAGGTCGCATTTTCCAAGCGATTTTGTCGAAAATTGGAGCAGAAGTTCCTTGATTAAATTAAAAAATTTAGTCATTCGCAGATTTGTGACTGGGGAAAGTAGGGGGAAGTTGCTGTAACGAAATTTGACGACCCGAATGGCCGAGTCGGCATTGACCCTACCTACGATGCCAAGGGTCCCGGGTTCGAGTGCTAAGAAGGATGCGTCTCCACTAGGATGTACCTAAGACTGATTCCAGGGCCCGAGCCAAGATGCAATTCGCTTCTATCACTCGCGCACTTCATATTTATGACGACCCGAATGGCCGAGTCGGCAGTGACCCTGCCTGCGAAGCCAAGGGTCCCGGGTTCGAGTCCCGGTGGGACAAATATTTGTTTGATGAGAACGGATGTTTGTACCCTGGTCATGGTTGTTTATCTATCTAAGTATAATATTTATCTATATAAGTATGTGTATCGTTGTCCAGTACCCAAGATACAGGGAATCCTAGTTTGGGGCTAGATCAATGTGTGTAAATAGTGTCCAAGGTACTATTATTATTATTATACTATATAACGTTATTTATCGAGGGATTTCAATGAAATTTTAGAAGCACACTGAGGACTTCATTCTTCACAAGATGTTAAGAAGAAAAAAACAAAAGGGGGAGTTGAGGGTGGAAAAGGAGGGATAGTTTTTTTTTTTTGGAAGTGAGATCTACTGTTCTCACAGAACCACCATTTTATTCCATTGCCAGGTCTAGGAGCATCAATCAGTATTCGGCTGTACACGAATATTTAAAATAAGATATTTCAGAGAAAGAATAAAAGTCGATGATGATTTGGATAAACATGGGCGTATTTATGCCTTTACCAAACCGTGTGAGAAATGGGTGACGATCAAACTGAGTTCGTCATAAACTAAAACTCGAGGCCCAGGAAGGCCCAGCAAGGCCCAAAACAGCGTTTTAATCAAGCTACGTTTAAATTGACACGATAACTTTGTTGTCTTTGTGAAATTGGCTCCGCTGAAATCTAATTAACACTCAGCAACCAGTAACCCAGGCTTAAATAGATAACGATAGTTGTATTGAATTTAATTTGAGATTCATTGTTTGAATAACCTGTTATTTCCGGAACGAGATCGTAAACTTTATATATTATGTATGTCACGATCAAAGTAAGTATCGTGGCTAAACTTAGATTAAACCGGTCTTCTAACTTAAGCAACATAAGCATGTAAAGTAAACGGAGACACTTTCTGTCAGATATCTCATATATTGTGCACGTAACTTGCCTAGAAATCATTGTTATATAAAGGTTCGGTTTACAAAACAGGAGAAGACTGCTAGTCTGAATAGATGCCTATACCTAGAATCTGTCGAAACGGTAACTTTGTTCGTTCTATGAAATACTAGCTATGACTTTTTTATACAAAATTGCGTTTATAAAATACAACGGCAACGAATATAATATAACCACCAAAATATTTTTTTCCTCCCCAAAATGGCTAAATGACCACCAATAGTTGCAGAAAATATCAAGGCAAAATACTGCGGTAGCTTAGGTGAAGGGTAAAAGGGGTGAGCGAAGCGAAGCCCCCTTTATCCTTCGTGTTAGGTAGAACATGTACGTTTCTTCTCATACATGTACGTACGTACATTCTTACGAACAACAAAAAATACTTAAAACATAAGCTTAAGTACACAAAACATAAAAACAAGTTTGGTGATCATTTATCCAAACACAATTTGGTGGACATCTATCCATTGTGGCAGTCATTTCGAATTTATTGGTAGTAAATTTTCGAATTTTTTGGTAATCGTTTAAACACAAGCCAAATACAACTGCTGGAAATATACTATTCTGATATCGTCAAGCTATCTTAGATTTATTTGACTACCTTGTCCAATACCGAATCGGAATCGTGAGTTCTATATTAAAATACTTTAATTTATTGTCAAAAATCGCAGGTTACAACTGACAGTCGACAGTTTGGCGCGAAATCGGACCTGAAGTGGACAGAGCTATCTATACGTCTCCTTCTCTCCTTCTGCGTTTATCGCAAAGTAACATAATGCCACTTCTTCGGATGGGGTGCTGTTTTAATAATTATTGTATGAAAATCAATACTTAATAAAAATAAAACGTGTTAAAAAGGGGTCTTTTATGTTTAAGGTCTCAAAATATTATAAAAATTGATAAATATCTATAATAAGGTAAGAGCTCCCTGGTATAATGGGTTTCACCCTTGTTTCCCACACAGGAGATGCAGGTTCTAATCCTGACCATGTACCAATGAGATAATTAATTTATCTTAAGGTCCCTAATCTATAGGTCCCGGCTACTATCGCTACATGGTAGTGGTCATAAAACCCCTGAACCAAACCGCACTGAGCCAGCGTGGTGGAGTATGGCTCTATCTTACTTACCTACTTCTATTAAATATAACCGAAGATTCTCTATTGAGGACAGTCACATATTATCGAATACTAGAAATGAAAAGCCGGTTCAATAAATAGTGACGCTGCCTAAGAAAACAAAGGGTCCCGGGTTCGAGTCCCGGTGGGGGCAAATGTTTGTTTGATGAGAACGGACGTTTGTACCCTAGTCATGGTTGTTTATCTATCTAAGTATAATATTTCTCTGTATATGTATATATATCGTTGTCTAGTACCCAAGATACAGGGAATCCTAGTTTGGGGCTAGATCAATGTGTGTAAAAGGTGTCCAAGGTATTATTATTATTATAATTATTATTATTATTATTATTATAATAAAGGTCTGTGCTCCTCGGTGTTTTCTTAAAACGGCAGCCAGAACAAACGATTTCGTAATAGTAGTTTATGTGACTGCTGCATAATGGAGGGCATTAAAACTTGAGAGTGGGTTTATGAAACGAGCCGAAGGCGAGTTTCATAATAATATCACTCGAGAGTTTTAATGCCTAATTATGTACAGTTACATACACTAGTTTATCTACACACATATCATAAGCTCTCTTTGATGTGTTCAGGAACCGCATGTTTGACCGGCATTGTGGTTCTGCAATTGTTTAGTTAGCTTGTTCTTTAGTACCAACTTCTCGCAGGCGGGCGTCGGCGTTCGAAATTTGAATGTCAGTACCAACTTCACAGACAAACTAGGGACGGCACGCGGGTGGGCGTCGGCGTTCGAAATTTGAATGTCATTATATATAGAAAAACTACACATAATGACCATTATGTGTAGTTTTCCAGATACGAAACGAGTTTTTACCAAGTAGTTTAACATAATGCTGATCGTAACGTGCGGTTTTTGAACGCAGTAAAGAGGGTTTATGATACGTGTGTAGATAAAAGCCCTTTAAGGACTTCTTTCCACAGAGATTCTGAAGGTACGCGTTGTAACGCCACAGGGAAAATTCAAAGAAAATAAAGCCACTGAATCAACAATCCAGAATAAAGTATTGAGATTCTCAAGACCGATGAAATAACAAAAAAAAAACGTTTCTAGAAAGTTCAGAGTTCAGATCTACCCCTTCCGGGCTGTGCGCGAACTTGCTACGTCTACCCAAAGTACTAGGATCGCAGTGCATCGGGGTAACTAGACCTGGGCCTGGATTCTACTAAAAAAATCACGATTCAATGACAATGGCAGTCGCCCTTAGGTATCTATCATCTAAATGTAGCCCATTAATGTCCCCACCGAGGGCAACAGGCCTTTGCCCAAATGCGAGTGAGACTAAGCCATACTCCACTACGCTGGCTCAGAGTCGGTTGGTGTAGGGGTTTTACGACAACTACCACGTAGCGATAGTAGCCGGGACCTACAGCTTAACGTGTCATCCGAAACACTGAACGTCCGTGTAATATACTTAAGATAAATTAAATATCTCGTAGGCACATGGTCAGGATTCGAACCTGCATCTCCTATGTGAGAACCACGGAGCTCTTATCCATCCATCCATTATGTTACGTTTCTTTTATCATTTTAGGATGAATAACTAATTCACGTCACGCATTTTCTGTTACGGGGAGGCAGAGACAAGATTGTGCCCAGTTATTCGCTACCCCATTTCAATAAAGGTACTTTTTAATCATACGAATAACTAATTCATATGATTTGAAACTATCATAATTTGCCTTAAAAATTAGATAATAATAATACAGATAGATAATAATACCTTGGACACTATTTACACACATTGATCTAGCCCCAAACTAGGATTCCCTGTATCTTGGGTACTAGACAACGATACACATACTTATATAGATAAATATACTTAGATAGATAAACAACCATGACTAGGGTACAAACATCCGTTCTTATGAAACAAATATTTCCCGGGACTCGAACCCAGGACCCTTGGCTTCGAACGCAGGGTCACTGCCGACTCGGCCATTCGGGTCGTCAGATATTACCATCGCATCATTGTCAATGAGCCGCCACTTTGATAGCAGAATAGGGTCCCTGATCGAGACATGTTTGTGTTCCGGATCAGATGGAGCTAAGTTTTCGGAAACCATACTACCGTCTCTAACCGGCTACAGGATCTTTTCGGTACAGTTAACATGGGAACCGCCTTGAGGCGACCGCCAAGGTGTGGGATTTAACTTGATATTTTTGAAATATTCATATTCTTTATTGCACAGAAATAATAATAATAGAGAGGTTACGAAACTGTGTATCTCATCTCTAAAGAGAAATTTCTTCCAGGAATATTATATAATTTTCCTAGCCAGGACAGGAAAGTTTGTTCATAAAGGGAGTCTATAAATACTATATATCTGCGAGTCTTCGTGACATTATTTCTGTTTCGTGATATTTCAGATTACAGAATACAATTAAATCATCAATGAAATTCTATACACTATACAAAAGTCATTTGCTGTGGGGGACGAGAGCCTACGAAAAAATACATCTACAAATAATAAATAAATTATCGTCGCAACAAATGCACATTATGTACAAGACTGGGCATCACAACCATAAAATACTATTGCGTTCACGCAAAAATATATATGATAAAAAGAATGGGTGGTATTTAATAGCATATAAAAATACTGATTTGCGCAGCAAAAAAGGATCAGCAAAAATTCTTTTTATGTTTTAAATATTTTATGAGTACTTATGTTTATGTTTTAAGTATTTTTTGTTGTTCTTACATGTTGAACCTAACACGAAGGATAAAGGGGGCTTCGCTTCGCTCACCCCCTTTACCCTTCACCGCTACCGCAGCAAATATAAGGGATATTTGCTGTGCAAATCAGTATTTTTGATGTGCAGTTTAATATTTCCCAAAAGAATTTAACACGCCTAGAGTCTGAAATAAATGATTGCTGAATTGAATTGAATTGAATAGAAGCTTGTACAGCGGATCCATTGCTCACTGGTCTGAAAGTCCAGCATGTCGGAAGACTTGAAATATCGTTGAACACTGCTTTGCTTCGTGTACTTCCTAGTGTTGTTTATGCCAGCCTCTGTGCCACTGCGTTAGTGGCTCTGCCTACCACGCGAGAGGTCCCGGGTTCGATCCCCGTGGGGTATTGGATGTTCATATGTCTGTGATGTCGCTGTTTCTGATTCCCACGAGACAAGGTATCCGAGTGTGGGGCCAGAAGCAGTCTTATGTAGGGCTTTCGAATTATTATAATGTTACAATATGGGTGTGTTTCTCATCCCGTCAACTATGCTACAGAAAGGTGAGGAAATCTTCTTGTCCCTGTACCATGCGGTGAAAGGCGAGCCCCACAGATCACTTATCGTCACTCCTTTTCGCATACGGGGTGGCAAGGCACAATTATGTCTACGTTTAGCCAATTATTAAATGTAGGGTTAATAGTTTGAACTTTTTAATGCAATTGGAAACTACTAACACTACACTCTAAGATATTGTTAATAACACTATGGACTTAGGTATATCTAAAATAAATGAATATTATTATTATTATTAAATACTCCATTTTGCGTGACAGGGGGCTAGCCCATCGCCGCAGCTATGGAGACTGAATGTTGTAAACGTGGGGCAACTGACGAGCTTCAGCCTGTATGAGACCATTTAGTTTGTGTTTGCTGCTAGTCCCTCGGCTTCGCCATTTTCATGCCCCAGCTGTTATCTACGGGGCAAGTCACTTTATGTAAAATTTTCCTCACTTTTTCTAGACCGTTAATGCGTTCGTATTAACATTAATGATCTCATCACTACCAATTTGAATACCAATACCAATTGACGACCCGAATGGCCGAGTCGGCAGTGACCCTGCCTACGAAGCCAAGGGTCCCGGGTTCGAGTCCCGGTGGGGGCAGTATTTGTTTGATGAGAAGGGATGTTTGTACCCTAGTCATGGTTGTTTGTCTATCTAAGTATAATATTTATCTATATAAGTTTGTGTATCGTTGTCAAGTACCCAAGATACAGGGAATCCTAGTTTGGGGCTAGATCAATGTGTGTAAATAGTGTCCAAGGTATTATTATTTTTATTATATTTTTAATTATTCGCACTACTGCAGGTGACGCCGGTTCCTTGTGCCGCGTGGGGGGGTCTCTCCCACCCTACGGGAGAAAGACATGTTACCCCCTTAATGCGGCACTCAGGCACTCCAAACATGGCGAACGTCTAGACCACAGGCGCCTTTGAGCATGTAGTAGTGTCTTCAGGTAATACTAATTGAAGAGACAATACAAGCCCATCTTCAACCCCTCCCGCCCTACCTTCGTAAGGCGCACAATCAATCCGCTCTTCACACAGCTTTGAATGATAACGCAGAATCAATATTGCGTTTCAATCTGAGAGCCACAGTCAAACGTTCAATTGTAGGCATGTACCCACTGAAGATTAATTTTGGGCAATCGAATAACGATGATAATTGCAATATTGTTGTTGACCGCAATATTACGACGAACCGCATGGCCGAGTCGGCAGTGACCCTTTACAAAAAGCGCTGAAACAAGCCAAGGGTCCAGAGTTCGAGTCCCGGTGGCGGCAAATATTTGTTTGATGAGAACGCATGTTTGTACCCTAGTCATGGTTGTTTATCTACCTAAGTATAATATTTATCTATATAAGTATGTGTATCGTTGTCTAGTACCCAAGATACAGGGAATCCTAGTTTGGGGGCTACATCAATGTGTGTAAATAATGTCCAAGGAATAAAAAAGGCTTATCATGTACAGTCAATTTTACAAGAGCGACTGAAATTCCTAGATATCACAGTTACATGATAACAATGATAAGGCTGAACGGATTTTGATAGTTTATAACCTAGTTCAACGCAAACAGCTTTAGTAAATGAGTGCTCACAAGAAGGTCGAATGCAGAAAGTTTGACTTGAGAACTTTGTTGAGACAAACCTACTTAAAGTCCTGACCCTCTTTGGTGAGCCCTAGAATGTTCAAAGAAGATCCCGTTTTTTGGTTTTTTGTTTACATCTTGAAAACGACGAATTATACTATATTATGTTGCACTACATAAAGTTGTAGCTTATAAAATTAGCTACAACTTTAATTCTATATTATTTTTTTAACTATTCCTTATTTAACTATTTAACTATTCGTTGTCTGTAGGATTATGAGCTCCGAACTTTTCATTGGTAGATGACGAATTCGCATATGTATAAATATTTCCTAAGAACTGTTATGAAGTTATATAGCAATGTATGACAAAAAAGTGAGACAAAAATTTGGTTTTTTCGGAGCTCATATCTTTGACAACTATTGGGAATAGGTAAAAAGTATATAATCAAAGTTGTAGAGAATTTTATCAAATTTAATTATGTAGCACGGTAAAATTTCCTGTGACGCGCCGTTTTCGAGATGTAAGCAAAGGCTAGGGCGCGCCTCCGAGGGGGCAGGAATTTTAGTAACTTTGTCTCATAATTAGTCCAAAAAACGTTCCGTTTCCATCTACAATGGTTTCCTATTCTAATTGTGTTCGTTTAAACCACTGCTCTGAAGTCCAAGCCGACGAAATCGCCAGAAGCAAGTTCAAAATAATATTTACCAAGAACCTTCTAATAGTTTTGCTTTGGCCCTACACTAAGGCCTCTTAAGGGCTATCAAAAACGAATCAAATTGAGTCATGTTCTCCCGAAACAAGACTGTTCAAGTTCCATATAACGTTAATAGGACTAGGGTTGTCAACAAGGATGCTAATCTTCTACTTTGCCATTCAGCGCTTGTCTCGGCTGCTTGAAGTAATTGGATCAAATCTCTGCGTGCAGACTGGAGGGAAAGGAAAATGCCGATAAACGTGTCTTCCACTGGATCGATTCCTAAGTGACTCATTGGGTCCCATCAAACATTTTGGCATCCATTAAATCTTCTTTAGCACCTAAAGAGATATAAAGACCCTATAGAAGTTGCCGTATCGCCTATAGTGATACAACAGGTCTATAATAGCCATAAGAGGATGAGCTTAACTCCTAAAGGCGTGCAGCACTTAGCGCCTCAAGCTCTAAAAGACGTCTGATAGGCTCATAATTCATTCGCAACGTCACGTAAAAAGGAGTATAAATTGGCTAAAGGTAAGCGAATTCGTGGATGTTACAGGAGGCGATTGGCCCAGGCCCGCGAGGATTGGCGCTGTAGGGAAGAGTCCTGTGCCGCTCAGTGGGCAAATTGGTATGAAGAAAGAATAGATGCGAATACCTATGTATGTATATAAAAAAAAACAATCATAACAATTAAATTTTTCAAATTTTGAATTAGTTAAGCACAACCTATTTTTAAAAGAGATCTAAAAATCAATCTGTGGGAGTTTCTACGCCCTTCTTCTCCCACAGTGGTCCAATGTAGAGAAGAGGCAAAAAATGACGTTTGCTAAGTATATGTAAATATCTACAGTAATAAGGTACTTTGACTTTGACTTTGACTTTGTATTATTTTTTTAAGTAAGAGTGTTAACACCATTAGTTAATAAACTCAGGAAGTTTCTGGTTACCACGACACAGGGTATCACGACGCAATGTATCTATGTAAATCAAAATAAAAAAATCTGTATTCCTATCAAATTTTACATTTACTTAGCAAATGCCATTTTTGCCTCTTCTCTACATTGAACCACTGTGGGAGAAGCAGGGCGAATAACTCCTACAGGTAGGACATTGTTTATTGTTCATTATTATTACAATAAAAATAAATCAATGTTCAGTATCCTCCAACTGCCTTGCCAAAAACATAAATATATAAAATGTCACACACACATATACACACATATTCTCACACACAAACTAAGGTTGATTTTTAGATCTCTTTTTAAAAAAAATGTTGTATTTAGCTAGTACAAATATTACAATATTAATTGTTACAACATCGTTACAAAATTAGTAACAGCGAGTTCTGTGTTGATTTAGATTAACCCCATACGATCCGTTATTTAAGTAATCTTGAACATTGTAATATCCCTTTTTAGACAAAGTCAAGACAAACACGTCTTTATATAAATGTGTAAGTTTATATTTGATACCCAGTAAAGCTCAATCAGAATGTAGCTAGCTCTCTGAATATTCAGCGTGGCGAAAATAACTTCAGTAATTACCTAACACTAAATCCTAAAATGGTTCTTAAGAGTCGAATAAATCTTGATTTAAGCCCATCCCTATATTTGCGTCGACTTATGCAAATAGAAGCACGTCTTGTAATATACGAATCGTACAGGGTATTCCACTTTCACCCTGTACTGCTGGTAACCATATTAGAATCTAAGGACAACAAAAATTTTCATGAGCAAATTCATTGTAATTAAGTCAACTACGTATTAACATTCATGTACAAAAATTCTGCCTGAAACCCAGTTTGGCTTCCGACCTGATCGTGGCACATGCGAAGCTATCTTTTCCGTTCGTCAACTACAAGAGAAAAGTAGAGAACAAGGTCGCCAGTTGTATCTATGCTTTGTTGACCTGGAAAAAGCATTTGACAGTGTGCCACGAGAAGCCCTCTGGTTGGTGCTAGAAAAGATTGGATGCACGGACATGCAATGCTGCGTCGCCGTAGACGGTGAACAGTCATACGTCTTCCCCGTTACCTGTGGAGTGAAGCAAGGGTGTGTCCTAGCACCCACACTGTTCGCCTTATACTTTGTAATGGTAGTCAAGGAGGTCTTACAGACAGTTTCCGAAGGAGTCCGCATCCGCTTTCGCACAGATGGTGGTCTTTTTAATTTAGCCAGACTTAGGGCATGTACTAAAGTCTCGTATGCGTTGATAACAGAGATCATGTATGCTGATGACCTATGCTTTCTAGCAGAAACCCCAGATGGCCTGCAAGAGCTTATGTTCGCGTTTCACCAATCTTGCTGTAAATTCGGCCTAAAGATTAGTGTCAAAAAGACAGAAGTCATGTCCCTGGACACCCATTGTCAAGAGACACTGTCGATAAAGATTGGTGAGGATATGCTCAAACAGGTGGACAAATTTCGTTATCTGGGGAACACTATTTCATCCAAGTGTGACCTTGATGCCGAGATCAACAGCAGGATAGGTGCTGCAGCTGCGCATTTGGAAAGCTGTATTCCAAGGTCTTCTGCTCACATGACCTTAAGCTAGCTACCAAAATATCAGTATACATGGCAATTGTGCTGCCAAATCGTGAATCGTGGTGTGTGTATCGCCGCCACATACGCACTCTGGATCGTTTCCACCTTAAATGCCTTCGATCCATTATGAAAATCAAATGGTCCGACCGTGTGCGTAATACCGAAGTTCTGCGACGAGCCAATGTTGGTGGCATTGAAGCCTATTTAATGCGTCGGCAGCTTCGATGGTGCGGTCACGTATCACGTATGAAAGAGGAGAGAGTGGCGAAGCGCATCTTTTATTCTGAACTGGAGGAGGGCAAGCGAAAACATGGCGGGCAGCTTCTCCGATACAAAGATGTTCAGAAGCGACACATGAGAAGATGCAACATAGAGCCCTCTCAATGGGAAGGTTTGGCAGCACAACGGTCAGAATGGCGCAGGATTGTGAAGAGGCAAGTACGCGAGTTCGAGGACCTTGATATGAAACGCGACCTGTTAAAAGCCCGTCCACCTGCTGCCATTTCCTACAACAACGCGGGTGGCGTACTTACGTGCCCCCAATGCGCAAGCAGTTTCGCTGCCAAGATCGGCTACATAAGCCATGTTCGGGAACACGCGCGCGAAATCGACTAGGAGTAGAAGTGGTCGCCATGACCGAAATCGGTCGGAATCAATCATCATCATCATCACCAACATTCATGTTAAAAAATACCTCTTTGTCACTTCACTTACAAAGCGTGTTGTAAAGAGGCCAAAGACAGCGAGAGCCTCCTTCTGCTTCTAAAAACACCACCTCCTTTGTCACTTCACTTACAAAGCGTGTAGTAAAGAGGCCAAAGACAGCGAGAGACTCCTTCTGCTTCTAAAACACCACCTCCTTTGTCACTTCACTTATAAAGTGAGTTGTAAAGAGGCCAAAGACAGCGAGAGCGTCCTTCTACTTCTAAAACACCACCTCCTTTGTCACTTCACTTACAAAGCGTGTTGTAAAGAGGCCAAAGACAGCGAGAGACTCCTTCTGCTTCTAAAACACCACCTCCTTTGTCACTTCACTTACAAAGTGAGTTGTAAAGAGGCCAAAGACAGCGAGAGCGTCCTTCTACTTCTAAAACACCACCTCCTTTGTCACTTCACTTACAAAGCGTGTTGTAAAGAGGCCAAAGACAGCGAGAGCCTCCTACTTCTAAAACACCACCTCCTTTGTCACTTCACTTACAAAGCGTGTTGTAAAGAGGCCAAAGACAGCGAGAGCCTCCTACTTCTAAAACACCACCTCCTTTGTCACTTCACTTACAAAGCGTGTAGTAAAGAGGCCAAAGACAGCGAGAGACTCCTTCTGCTTCTAAAACACCACCTCCTTTGTCACTTCACTTACAAAGTGAGTTGTAAAGAGGCCAAAGACAGCGAGAGCGTCCTTCTACTTCTAAAACACCACCTCCTTTGTCACTTCACTTACAAAGCGTGTTGTAAAGAGGCCAAAGACAGCGACAGCCTCCTTCTGCTTCTAAGGATACAATTTTGCTGGCTTCAGCCATCTTCAGGTGTTACAATTCCTCCCAAAATTAATCGTACTCATACCTGTAACCTCGGTGATGATCTAACAGGAAAACCCCACATTAACAACACATTTCAGGATCCCACTTAAATGCACCTATGTATAGGTACACCCACACATACACACAGACACGACACACACAGCTCAGTAATTTAGATTTGTTATTAGTAGCGAATCTCAGATACTGCGTGTTGACTGCTTCTTGATTCGTTAATCTATATGACGTTTCATGAAACAATATTTGCTTGCCTACAGTGTGGTTTCGGATGGTAATAAGCGTCTTTGATAAGATGTCGCATATGTAATAGTGCTTTGGGGATACGAGTTATGACCTGTAGTGACCGGCAGAGCTTAAAGCTAAGTTTTCATGTAGGGCTGCGTGGCTAGGGCAGCTGATAATAGTAGTAAAAACCGGCCCAGTGCGAGTCGGACACGCGCACAAAGGGTTTCATACCACCGTACAATGGTAGGGATGGTGTAGAGTGAATAGTTTGTAGAGTGAATTTTACAAAGCAAAATTTTGTTTCGAAGTTATTTTTTGCGGCTACTTTCACACTCCATGTACCTAACCAGGTGCATTTATAAGTTTGTATGTGGTATTGAAAGAATTGTTGTATGGGGCCCCCCTTAAATATTTATTTTATTCTGTTTTTTAGTATTTGTTGTTATAGCGGCAACAGAAATACATCATCTGTGAAAATTTCATATGTCTTACTATCACGGTTCATAAGGTACAGCCTGGTGAGCGACGGACGGATGGACAGCGGAGGGTTAGAAATAAGGTCCCGTTTGGCACCCTTCGGGTACGGAACCCTAAAAAGATGACCGTTAGAGAAACTCGAGGTAGGAGGACAGTCTGTTTGACGACCTCTGTGGCGCAGCGGTTGTGGCTCTGCCTACCATGCGAGAGGTCTCAGGTTCGATCCCCGGCTGGGGATAAAGAAAAAATGTGGTGGCTCGTGGTGTGGGGCCAGGAGCAATGTACGTGCCAGTATGTAAATGTTCGTTTGTTTGTTTGTTTGTTTGGCCCGGTAACGACGTCTCTAGCTTCGATGGCACACGGACGACATTTCAAAGTTCTGCCTCACAAGCTAAATGTCCCGCGTTCAAATCCCGGCACACAGCCTAGCCTAGACATTAACGGCGATGCCTAATATTCATATTACCATTCTCCGTGTTACCACGAAAAATATTAAACACCGTTTAACCTCAAAACAAACGTCAAATCCCATATGTTTTTGTTTTTAAACGAGTGTTGAACAGTAGTTTTTTTTTTTGTAAGGCTCTCTAGGTTAATTAGTACTCGTAAAACTTTACGTTTTTGATGTCCTAGTTTTTTTTTTGATTGCCCTGTTTCGTAATTGGTATTTTACGTGTTTTCAAATAATTACAGCAGCAAATAAACAAATGAAATGAGTACATGTCTTAAAATGCCGGGCAAGAAAAATAAAAACATATTTCGAGGGCTTTACAGACCAGAGGGGCGTAAGCGTCAAATTGAACTAATGCAGTAGTGAATATAATTTATCGAAAATTCATACAGGTTCTAGAATAATAATAACTGTTACTTAAAATAAAAATAAATAATGCTACTATAATTTTACAGAGAACGGGAAATTCCCTGAGGAATTAAATGCCATTAGAAAATAAAACGCTCTTTTGGCGCATACGCCCCTCTGGTTTGAAGCCCTCGATTTGTTACAAATACCTTTAAAAAATGAAATCAATTAGTTCGTTATTCATTTATTTTTATTACACAAATTTTCTAACTCAAATGCAACAAGTTTGCAGGAACTTTAATTTCGAGTGCTGGTTTTGTTACACTTGCGAGCTTTCCTGGAGAAACATTTATGCAATTACTTTACCGCAAAACTACTCGAGTGTGCTTGAGATTCTGCATGAGCTTTTGAAGCTTACTCAAAGACAATATAAATAAAAGCGTTTAAATAAAAAAATCTAATATATGTTTCCACAGAATACTATGTAAATAGTATCACGCCCTAACCTTACCCTTACGGGGTAGCAGAAGCAAGCAAAAGGTCTTTATAACCGCATAAATCCGCAATATCCGTAAAAACTAGACCCGCGGAAACCTAACTAACAAATAATAATTCACTGAGTTAAAAACTTAACAAAACCGACTTCAAGTTCACAAGAAGTCTATGTGCATGAAAATCCTCATCAAAACTTTTGCCCCACGGAACCACAAACCAAAACGTCAACTGTTATATTTTTTGTTTTTGTTGATTTTTTAAAAAGCGCTCAATCAATTTTGATAATTTTTTTATGGGACCACCTCTGAAGTATGACCTATCAATCAAAACAAGAATCATCAAAATCGGTGACGGAATAATCGTATAACAAACGTACAAAAAAAACGGTCGAATTGAGGAAGTCATTCTCCTTTTTGAAGTCGGCTGAAAATAAAAAGAACCAAACTTTTTGAAGGTTCCACAATGACTACAAAGTTAAATTTAACAAGTATACAACAAATGCAAAAAGCGGCTTGGGATAGAAAGCCGCTTTTTGCATGTGAAATATCATATACATACAATCTTACGACCCGAATGGCCGAGTCGGCAGTGACCCTGCCTACGAAAGTAAGGGTCCCGGGTTCGAGTCCCGGTGGGGGCAAATATTGTTTGATGAGAACGGATGTTTGTACCCTAGTCATGGTTGTTTATCTATCTAAGTATAATATTTATCTATATAAGTATCTGTATCGTTGCCTAGTACCCAAGATACAGGGAATCCTAGTTTGGGGCTAGATCAATGTGTTTAAATAGTGTCCAAGGTATTATTATTATTAATTTTGCATCCTTGCTCTAATTTATGTATGTAAGTATAAGAAAGAATTTGCGATATTTCAATCGGTGTTTCAGTTCTAAACCACTTTTCTCCTGGAACTTACAGTAGGTATATCCCTGGTACTCATTTTACACATATTGTGTAAGCCTTTCCGTTACATACACGCAAAACGGCTGAATGGATTCAGATCAACCTGTTTGGTAAATTACAATTCTGTCCACGCATGCGAAGTCGCGGGTAGAAACTAGAAATTTAAAAAATATTTCTTATTGTTGCAAGATACGCCGCTGAAAAGCGCCAATTTAATATAAAAACTTAAAAAAATACAGAATCAGATTCCAAATATCCCCAAATATGTCTACAAATTCCTGTATCATCCTGCGTACCTAAAACTATAGATATAGTGTATCAAATCCGCATCGTTCCTATTAACGCTCTTACCACTCGGCAATTGAGTCTAGAAGTGAAAAAGCGTGGCGTACATATATTTATGTATTGTCGCCTCGCAATCATAAATCACTCGGCAGCTAAAACTCTGCTTTAACAGCAGTTTATATTGGATTAATTATTCCGTCTTGTTTATGTTGCAGTAAAACCCCCATTTAAGTCACGATGTTTACTGACTGGCAAAAGCTTCTTTTGTATTAAGCCCCTTTGTTAGAATTACTTAACACTCGGAAATGTTATCTACCGCTTCATTTACCTCACAGGTTTTTTAGATCACATACTCGTAATAGCTAACTCAAATCAATAGACATAAATATTGACATTCAGGTAGGTACATTGCTTCTGGCCCCACACTTGGATACCGTGTGTCGTGGGAACCAGAAACAGCGACGTCACACACATATAAACAGCTGTGGCCTGAAGGTTGTTTTAGCCCCGCCGGGGATCGAACCCGGGAACCTCTCGCATGATAGGCAGAGCCACAACCGCAGTCCCACAGAGGTTGTCTGTTAAATTGCAGAGTTTATACGACTTTTGTCACTATTCGAAAAGGCTAGTATTTTATCGCACATCAAAAATACTGATTTCCACAACAAAAAAGGATCAGCAAAAACACTTTTTATGTTTTAAATATTTTATGTGTGCTGAAGTTTATGTTTTAAGTATTTTTTGTTGTTCTTGCTTGTTCAACCTAACACGAAGGATAAAGGGGGCTTCGCTTCGCTCACCCCCTTTACCCTTCACCTAAGCTTCTGCACCATTTTGCTCTGATATTTCCTGTGAAAGTTAGTAGTTTTGATGTGCAGTTTAATATTTCCCATTCGAAAATTATCGGCATGTTTGTGTTAGCGAAAAGCTGACGTCAGTCAGTGACAACAAATTCCAATAAAGGAAGCTTAAATCGTATTTTTCCTAGACAATTTTTACTGACTTTTCTGTTACAACTGGACATTTTTAGTTAGAGCATGGAAATAAGTACCACGAAAGGACATAAGTGGCCACAACACTAGCTGACTGAAATCGGGGTTTCACCGCCACATTTTATATGGGCTCGAGGAAATTCTGTAATAACTCCCCGGTTTACATTACACGCTTGTGAATGCACGACTGACTCTATGAAGGGACGGGGGCGAAACGGGGGAAGGGGGGGTCCCCCCAGTATCTTTTTACCAGATGGGGGGAGATATAGTTTCTAGAAAGAACTATTTATTAGGTACTATTACTGGCAGGGGTTACCACATCCTTTTAGCCGTTCGGATTAGGTTCAAGACAAGATCATCACCATGGCAACCATTTGCCAAGGACCCTGCCTGTGAAGCTGACGGTCCTGGATTCGAATCCCGGTAAGGGCAAATATTTGTGTGATGAGCATGAATATTTGATTCTTGGTCTTAGACCTTTTCTATGTATTTTCATAAGTATTTATCCCTATTGAATATATCGTCGTCTATTACCCACACAAGCCTTACTGAGCTTACAATCTGATTTGTGTAAGTTTTTTCTGCAATGTTTATTTAACACTAGCGGACCCGGTGAACTTTGTAAAGTGTCGCGTTGGCGAGAAAATTAGTAATCAAAAGTTGGTCGTTAAATAAAAGTGGTCAGTACTTTACGTGTCGGTAAGTGGAAGAGATACGCTTCTCACGCCATCTATCCTTTGCGTAGTAACTATATGCGCCGCACGCACAGCTGTGGAGCTTGAAGCCCGCTTCCAACAAAGAGGATAAATGTATTACCTAATTTAATTAGTCAATGGCAAAGGAGTTTGAATCATCTATGGCTACCTACGCCATCTAGCGACAGGAAGCTGAGACTTTTCCACTTCCCATACAAAACATTATTTGATTTTTTGGCTGTATTTACTTAAACCTCTCTCGGAATGAGGGGAATGTGAAGAGGAATTTTTTCCAAACTGGCCGGCCATTTTAGAGATTTTGTAAGACTAACGTACAGCGATTCATTTTTATAAGTATAGACATAACCCAGCATTGGACAAAAATAATCACCACTTTTAGGTCTGGCTGAACGTGGGCACAAATTAGGCGTAACACCCTTATATTAGGTCCTGTAACTAAATAACATAAGTGCAAAAATCATAACGTAACGTGGTACAATACGATTAAAATCAGTTAACGATTCGGCCAACCTCGGAAATTGTCGTGAATCCCTCATCTCGCACTAGAGAGAGAGACAGAGAGATCGGATTTAGGCGATGATATCCGAGTAAAGCCGAATCTTTAACTGATTTTATCTACACACGTATCATAAACCCTCTTTACTGCGTACAAAAACCGCACGTTACGATCAGCATAATGTTAAACTACTTGGTAAAAACTCATTTCTTATCTGAAAAATTACACATTATGACCATATTGTGTAATTTTTCTACACATTATGACATTCAAATTTCAAACGCCGACACCCGCCTGCATGCCGCCCCTAGTTTGTCTGTGAAGGTGGTACTGACATTCAAATTTAGAACGCCGGCGCCCGAAGTTGGTGCAACAGAACAAGCTAAACAACTGCAGAGCCACAATGCCCGTCAAACATGCGGTTCCTGAACACATCAAAGAGAGCTTATGATATGTGTGTAGATAAACTAGTGTATGTAACGGTACATAATTAGGCATTAAAACAAACCCACTCTCGAGTTTTGATGCCCTCCATTATGTAGCAGTCACATAAACTACTATTAATCGTATTGTATCTGTATGTAGTTCAGATGACAATACAAAGGTATCATCGAGCCGGTCTGAAAATGAGGCTCGAAGGTGGGGAGGAGGAAACCCGAAGATGCTTACATGTAAAACCATATAGTTTTCGGTCGGGCGGTCAGCTGATTTATATGTTGTATGGAAAACAGAAAAATAAGTTATAGTCAATCATAGTAGCTATGATTGAATTGGTTTCAGTGTTTGTTCAGTTTAGTTTGAGATCATACGATTCGTCTTAATAGGACCTCTTGATTTCGAAAGGATGATTTTGAAAGAAAGAAAGAAGGAAAATAATTTTACTGTGACATAGAAAACATAGTTGGAAGCCAAATAATACTTAACAATAAAAATTACAATTTGCATGTCAGCAAATCAGCCACTCAGCTTTATGTCATGGTAATATCACTGGTTTTCTGTGTCTTTCAGATTTTACCCGACTGCGGCAGAAGGAGGGTGATGTTTTTCGAGTGTTATATATGTATATTTCTTTCGCACGTTCTGTAGCCTAAACGGCTTGATGGATGTTAGCTTGAGAGGTTTCATTAGATTCGTCTCAACTTTGAGGGACAAAAAATTAAATAATCAAAATGGCGGATTTTTGCGACATGTTATATGCCTTCAGACTATATGGGTTCAGACTACGAGCTATCAGTCTCTGGAACAAACTCCCCAGCGCCATCAGAGACAGTCCGTCAATTCACACGTTTAAAAGTCGTTTGAAAGTACACTATCTATCTCTTCCATGATAAGTATTAGTATTTATTTGTATCTAGTATTTATGTATATGTAACATATTTATATATAGCGTTATTTTTAGTATTATGTAGATATTGGTAAGTATTTTATTATTTTTATTAACATTTTTATTGTTCTGCATATAGTTCTACCTTTAGTTTCTTTTTTTCATCTCCACTCTAGGTTTGCTGGAAGAAATCTCTTGTCAGAGATAAGCTCGCCTTTGTACATTTTCTTTCCTTTATATTTGTTTGTTATCACTGGCAATAAAGTATTAAAGTCTTAAAAAATATCATTTTTTAAACCTATCGAGTGGTGTCTCGAAATAAAGGGTTTCATTAATGAAAAAATTGTGAAAGTGGCCAAGTGCGAGCCGGATTGCCCACGAAGGGTTCCGTTGTAGCAAGTAATTATATGTCTGGATGTTTGTGTTGTAACTTTGTTTGTCATCGTGTTTGTATGAATGACAAAGTTATCTTTGCGTTTTTTATAAATGTTTTATATCTTAAAAACTGTTTATTTTATTTTGTTCAAACCAATTTTCGTTGAAAGTGTGTGTTGAGATACACAGCATATATTTTTTGTAGATTTCACACTCTTCCTTTAAAAGTTAGAGGGGAAATACACATTTTTCCACTTTGGAAGGGTCCGTCTCTTTAACGATTTACATCGAGGAAAAATGGTTTCAGGAACCTCAACGTCATTTCTGCAGACCTATCTACAGACCTATCTACAGACCTATCTACACACCTATCTACAGACCTATCTACAGACCTATCTACACACCTATCTACAGACCTATCTACAGACCTATCTACAGACCTATCTACAGACCTATCTACAGACCTATCTACAGACCTATCTACAGACCTATCTACAGACCTATCTACAGACCTATCTACAGACCTATCTACAGACCTATCTACAGACCTATCTACAGACCTATCTACAGACCTATCTACAGACCTATCTACAGACCTATCTACAGACCTATCTACAGACCTATCTACAGACCTATCTACAGACCTATCTACAGACCGATCTACAGACCTATCTGCAGACCTATCTACACACCTATCTACAGACCTATCTACAGACCTATCTACAGACCTATCTACAGACCTATCTACAGACCTATCTACAGAACTATCTACAGACCTATCTACAGACCTATCTACAGACCTATCTACAGACCTATCTACAGACCTATCTACAGACCTATCTACAGACCTATCTACAGACCTATCTACAGACCTATCTACAGACCTATCTACAGACCTATCTACCCCACACATATATAGGTTTGATGAAAAAAAAAATTGGTTTCAGTTGCATGTATGGAGAGCCCCCTTTAATTATTTTATCTACACACGTATCATAAACCCTCTTTACTGCGTTCAAAAACCGCACGTTACGATCAGCATTATGTTAAACTACTTGGTAAAAACTCGTTTCGTATCTGGAAACTACACATAATGGTCATTATGTGTAGTTTTTCTACATATAATGACATTCAAATTTCGAACGCCGACGCCCGCCTGCATGCCGCCCCTAGTTTGTCTGTGAAGTTGGTACTAACATTCAAATTTCGAACGCCGACGCCCGCCTGCGTGAAGTTGGTACTACAGAACAAGCTAAACAACTGCAGAGCCACAATGCCGGTCAATCATGCGGATCCTGAACACATCAAAGAGAGCTTATGATATGTGTGTAGATAAACTAGTGTATGTAACTGTACATAATTAGGCATTAAAACTCTCGAGTGATATTATTATACTAAACCCACTCTCGAGTTTTAATGCCCTCCATTATGCAGCAGTCACATAAACTACTATTAATTTTTAAATCTTTGTATAAAAATCGTAAATAGTTTCACATAATACAGCTAAATATCAAGTTTCAACTGTGTACTCCTAATAGTTTCTGCATAAAGTTGTTGTGACTGACATACGGACGGACGGACGGACAGACAGACTTGACGAAACTATAAGGGTTCCTTGTTTCTCTACGGAACCCTCAAAATAATCTGAAAGATTGAAAATGAAGTACGGTTATTTGTTTTTATAATAATTCCACTTGTTAACCTGTAATGCCCTGCTTCTAGTTATGAGACATCGCGACGTTGAACCTTATGCAATTGTAATAAAATTCAAAATGGATAAACGGTATACCTTTTGGCGCCATCCGGGCTTAATACTATAATTATTTTGTTTTGGTTAAGTATGTTACTGGTTACCACGATAGAAATAACTAGTATAATGATAATAATAATAATACCTTGGACACTATTTTACACACATTGATCTAGCCCCAAACTAGGATTCCCTGTATCTTGGGTACTAGACAACGATACACATACTTAAATAGATAAATATTAAACTTAGATACATAAACTCTCATCAAACAAATATTTGCCCCCACCGGGACTCGAACCCGGGACCCTTGGCGTATAGTAAAGCGTCAACATCAATGTAACCACGTGCCCTGTACACGTAAGTACATGCAAATTGTACGCAACCTAATTCGCGCGAACTCAATAACCTACAAGTCTAGTACGTGTCCTAATTGCATTTTGCACGATATATCATCATAATTACCGCTTATTCGCGTGTTCATAGCTCAATATAATTATATTCGAAGTTAATATTTTTATAGAAACTAAAAATAAATGCCTGTTGCCGCCGAGTGGCAAGGGTCTTCAGTGGCTTCATTTACACACAACACATATCATCAGCATTTATTCTTGACGGGATGCCAGGAGCACAGTATGAGTGATTAAGCTTCATTAACAAATTAAGTAAATTATTATTTAAAAACAAATAACACGACAGCATTTGAATTTTTTCAGTTTCTTATTTATTTATGAAACTCTTTATTTAGACACCCCCTCGAAGGGTTTAAAAAAAATACCGAGTGTCACTCAAAGTCAAAGTCCAAAGTTCTTTATTACTGTAGATATTTACATATACTAAGCAAACGTAATTTTTTGCCTCTTCTCTACATTGGACCACTGTGGGAGAGAAGGACGTAGAAAACTACCACAGATTGATTTTTAGATCTCTTTTAAAAATTGGTTGTGCTAACTAATACAAATACAAAAAAATAATTGTTATGATTAATAAGCAATAATAAATCATTACAAAATTATTAACAACAAGGTCTGTGTTGAGCCAGATTAACCCCATACAGTCCCATCATTTACACTCTCACAGCTGTGACGAATCTAACGACACCTCCCAAGCTAAAATCCATCAAGCCGTTTGGCTGCAGAGAAACAAACATACATACATACATACATACATACACTCGAAAACTACAGCTCCTCTTCTGGCGAAGGCGGGTAAAATACGAAACTAACCGCAAAACGGTGCGACTCAACCGCCCCGTCATTCACATTCCGCCGCCACTCATTCAATACTATCAAGTCTCCAAAACTCGGCGCATAAATAAAACCAGCCGCGCAGCCCGGCAAGCACTTCCGGCAGCGGAAACGGCCGGATTTATTTCTCAACGGCCGATTCCCGTCGATTCTCGGCGATTCGTCTGACATTCAGCTAAAGCTGGTTCTGCGTTCGTTATAATTACCCCGCTGTATTGAATGCTGCGTCGAGGTTTTCGTTTTTTTTTTTTGTTAATACGAGAGCGTTAGTTACAGCGTCAGTAAGGTACACTGCGCTAAGCCGGAACTAATTAGATAAGGGAAATATTAAACTGCACATCAAAAATTTGCGCAGCAAATATCCCTTATATTTGCTGCGGTAGCTTAGGGGGTGAGCGAAGCGAGGCCCCCTTTATCCTTCGTGTTAGGTTCATCATGTAAGAACAACAAAACATACTTACATAAACTTAAGTACTCATTAAATATTTAAAACATAAAGTGTTTTTGCTGATCCTTTTTTGCTATGCAAATTAGTATTTTTGATGTGCGATTAAATACTAGATACTATATTAGATCATGTTGAAATTTTCGAACTAACTCTATCGAAAATTGTAGGAATATGACAGATTTCCTATAAACCGATTTCCTCTGTGGCGCAGAGGCTGTGGCTCTGATCTGTGGCGCAGCGGTTGTGGCTCAGCCTACCATGCGAGAGGTCTCGGGTTCGATCCCGGGCTGGGGGTAAAGAAAAAAAATCCCCAGGTCATGGATGTTCATATGTGTGTGACGTCTGCTGTTTCTGGGTATCCTAGTGTGGGGCCAGAAGAAATGTATGTGTCTGAATGTAAATGTTTATGTGTAAAGATGCGTCAACTTTGCTGTGGGTGGATTTAATTATTCAAAAGAGATTAAAAATATTTTGAACTAGCTGATGCCCGCAACTTCATCTGCGTGTTACTAGGAAGTATCATTTACCGAGATAACGTTACCCTTCTTCCGGTACATTTGGATAAAAAGTATCCTATACGTTAATCTAGCTCCTAAACTATCTCTGTGTCAAATTTCATTCAAATCCGTTCAGCCGTTTACACACACATCCAAACATTTAAACATCGCTACTTTCACTACTATAATATTAGTTGGATTGAGCTCAATAAGTCCTGTACTTTCAAAGGCTTTTTTAGGGTTCCGTACCCGAAGGGTTCCAAACGGGACCCTATTACTAAGACTTCGCTGTCCGTCCATCCGTCCGTCCGTCCGTCTGTCACTTGGCTGTATCTCAAGAACCTAGCTAGCTAGAGAGTTGAAATTTTCACAGATTATGTATTTCTGTTGCCGCTATAACAACAAATACTAAAAAACAGGATAAAAGAAATATTTAAGGGGGCTCCCATACAACAATTCTTTCAATACCACATACAAACTTATGGATGCACCTGGTTACGTACATGGAGTGTGAAAGTAACCGCACCAATGACTTTGTAAACAATATTTTGCTGTGTAAAATCCAAACTATTCACTCCACACCATCGCTTCCATTGAACGGTGGTACGGAACCCTTCGTGCGCGATTTAACGAACAAATGTGAGGGCATTTTCAAGTAGGTAGATTATTAGTGCAAGTAGTTTATGTTATTACTATTTATTCTGTGTAGGCGGATCAAATAATAATAATAAATATTAGACGACAATGTTACACCACTCGAACTAGGGCCACGGTAGGCTCAACAAGGCTTGTGTTATGGATACTAGACGACGATACATTTAATAGAGATAAATCCATAGAAAACATCCAAGACTCAGAAACCAATATTCATGCTCAACACACAAATATTTGCCCTTACCGGGATTCGAACCAAGGACCGTCAGTTTCGTAGGCAGGTCCACTTACATCTTACAGACGACCCGAATGGCCGAGTCAGCAGTGACCCTTCCTACGAAGCCAAGGGGCCCGGGTTCGAGTCCCGGTGAGGGTAATATTTGTTTGATGATGTTTGTACCCTAGTCATGGTTGTTTATCTATCTAAGTATGTTGTCTAGTACTAGTAGTAGTAGAATGTGTGTAAATGGTGTCCAAGTTATTATATTATTATTATTATTATTATTACTTAATAATAGTTTATGTGACTGCTGCATAATGCCTAATTATGTACAGTTACATACACTAGTTTATCTACACACATATCATAAGCTCTCTTTGATGTGTTCAGGAACCGCATGTTTGACCGGCATTGTGGTTCTGCAATTGTTTAGTTAGCTTGTTCTTTAGTACCAACTTCACGCAGGCGGGCGTCGGCGTTCGAAATTTGAATGTCAGTACCAACTTCACAAACAAACTAGGGACGGCACGCAGGCAGGCGTCGGCGTTCGAAATTTGAATGTCATTATATGTAGAAAAACTACACATAATGACCATAATGTGTAGTTTTCCAGATACGAAACGAGTTTTTACCAAGTAGTTTAACATAATGCTGATCGTAACGTGCGGTTTTTGAACGCAGTAAAGAGGGTTTATGATACGTGTGTAGATAAATGCCATAATGGCGCTCTCATTTCCGGAGCTAGAGACAGTGATAGCATGACTGAGTGTCAGTTAAACCTTAAGTTGTTACTGTGCATTCGGGCTTAAGAGGCTGGCTTTTTGGCCGTGAGCGGTAACCTCATGAATTGGGATGTATTTTTAACAGAATATTCTTTAATTGGCTCGATTCCACAGAAACACAGAGCTGAAGCGCTGCAAGCTCAATTAGTGGAATTTCGCTTGTTCACGATGTCGGAGTGAACGAAAGGGCTGAAAAACTGGAAAATCTCAATCTCTACCCAACTTTTTTTTTTTTATCGTCTTAGGAAAACCAAGGTTTACAAAATTGTAGTAGTGTTACAACGTATAACACATAAAAACCACTAATAGGTTCTCACCGATATTTATAAGGGGTCGCGGCAAATATCTTCGGCTCTGAGCAAACTGCGACCTCTCTTTCTCGCATAGGGTGAGAGGGGTGACAGCTCGCTGAGAGACACCGAAACTTGGCATGAACTGTACCGTTCATCAAACTTTCTGAAAATGTTCCAGTTCCTAATAAAATATCTTATGGACCCTAACATACTATAGTCACTTGTTAACAACAATAAGCACAGCGTCACTCCTTTTCCCATACGGTGTGGCAGAGGCCCATACGCTTTTTTTTTCCAGAAATAATGCTACTATTATATTAACGAACAACACAGAAATATAATAAAAGGCTTATGTTTAAACGATCACCAAAAATGAATCTATTTTACTACCAATAAATTCGAAACGACCGCCAAACTTCCTTTTTTGTTTTGTGTATTTAAGTTTATGTTTTAAGTATTTTTTGTTGTTCTAACCTTACCTAAACCTAACACGAAGGATCGCTTCGCTCACCCCCTTTAACCTTCACCTAAGCTAGCGCAGTATTTTGCCCTGATATTTTTTGCAACTTTTGGTGATCATTTACCCTTTTTGGGTAGGAAAAAAATATTTTGATAATCATTATATTTGTTGCCATAATAAAACACTTACGTTTCGATATCGTTGGTTCGATATCAATTCAGGATCATCGTTGCGCCCCGCGCCTCGTTTAGGCTCAATTGTGCCGAGTCACGCCAACTGGAAAAATGGAAATAACTTCGGTTAATTTGATATAATACTGTTTTATTTACCGGCTGTGGGACACAACGCAACCCAAGCTACACAAAAAAAACTTAAAAAAATGTTCTAATTTTACCCAAATGAGCCAGAAGCCCATGTATGTATGTATGTATATCAGTATTTGTAAATGTATTGATTTGACTGTGTGTGTATTGAAATACTCATTGATAATGCATAAATACAAAAGGTTAATACAAAAGAGGGGAAGACGGATACTAAGAAATTAAACGAACACAAACAAATCGTACGCACCCACCGTTCCGATGAACGCACACCCCAAATGATGACCGGCCGAATCGAGAATGCTGCTTCCGTCGAGAACCTACCTATACCGATGTATCTACATAACAAATATTATTATTACTGTGGTGATTGTCGTGAATGGGAAAAATGCTGCAGGAAAAATGAGATTGGCCAAAAATACCTTTGTGCGTCTGTCCGTTCTCGCCTTTCGTTCGCATTTTTCAACCGATTTTGACGAAAATATTGGCACACAAGTTCCTAGATTTTGTATTGGGGGAAAACAGGGGGGAAAAGGAAGCGTCCAGTTTCGAGATTGGACAAAAATGCCTTTGTCCGTCTGTCTGTTCTGTCTGTTCTGATTTTGACGAAAATTGGCACACTAGTTCCTAGATATTTTAAGGGGGGGGGGGGGGGGGGAATAGGGAGGAAAAGGGGGGAAGCTTGCTGTAGCGTTATTTATCGACGGATTTCAATCAAATTTGAGAAACACACTAAATACTTAATTTTACACAAGATTTTGCGAAAAAAAACAAAATGTGCAGTGGTGGGAAAGCACTTCGGGGTATTTTCGACCCCCCTTTAGATAAAGCTAGACACCTGACTTATCTGAGACTAATTATTATTAGTAATAATACCTATTAGCCACAGTTTTTAATAGCCATATTCCCAAAATCTGTCAATTTGAACCTATAGATAGGAAACGACAGCCGTTCAGAGTTCACTTTATCACTGACTGATCATCGATCATCAAAATTCTAACTTACTTCTAGCAGAACTACAAGCTTGAAATTTCAAACCAGCGAGCTCTACTGTTCTCACAGAACCACTAGTGTATGAAGAAGATGTGGCTAATACAATTATCGTACCAAAGCAGTAGTCTTATCATGTAGTGATTGACCAATTACAACACGATTATTTGACACAAGCTGTTTTTTATCAACCGACTTTAAAGGGGAAGAGATTCTCAATTCGTCAGTTTTTTTTGTGTGTTTATTACGCGATTACTCCATCAATTATGAACCGATTTTGATGATTCTTGTTTAGGTTGGTAGGTCATCCTTCAGAGGTGGTCCCAGAAAAATGTTACCAAAATTGATTTAGCGCATTTTGAAAACACAAAAAAAAATACTCAGATAATGTTTTGGTTTGTGGTTCCGTGCAGCAAACGTTTTGAAGAGGACTTTTCATGCACACAGACTACATTCGCATCCCGGTCGCAGAGGAAGAAATAGAGCTTGAACTTGAAGTCGGTTTTTTAAGTTTTTAACTTGGTGAGTTATTGCTACTTTGCTTATTTATGGGATGTTCTGATTGGCTATGTTTTCAAATTCGATTGTCATTTTTAGATATTAGAATTACATGATAAGGCTACACTTTTTTTTAAATGGATAGTGTATCTTTCGAAGCGTCCGTGGCCTAGCGGTATTCGGACAGCGGAAACGATCGTGCGGCTAGCAACATCTGGCCGAGACGGGCACTAGATGGGTGTCCGTTCTACGTGGCAATTGTTTCGGACGCTTCGAAGCTGCAGGTCCCGGCTACTATGGCTACTCGGCGGTAGTAGTCGTTAAGCTGTGTTAGAGACTCATACGGCTGCTTGATAACTTCTGACAGTCGGGTTGGCCACAAGCCCGACACCCCTCCATCAACCCGCACTGAGCCAGCGCGGTGGAGTATGGCTCAGTCTTACTCGTATCCGTGTAAACGCCCGTACCCTTCGGTGGGTACATTAATGGGTTACATTAAGTTTTATTTAGTGTATCTTTTGTCAAGGACAACTTTGCCAGCGTCAGGTCATCAGCAAGTCACGATAAATATAAAAAATAGGTGAGTCGCGGCGAGATCAATCATGGAATATCTTTATAATTACAATCTATCATAAATGTTTTGCGAGGATCAAAGTAACTTTACAGAAAGAGAGAATAAGGACTTAGTTGGAAGATAAGGAGAAGGGGTTTCGGAAATTGAACGAAGAGAATACAGGGGGGAATTGTTATTCAGGGGGCAGTTAATTCTAATAATCGAATAGTAGGTACTTCTAACTGTTTTCAGATTTATCCCTCAATATACTCTTCATGACTCACCTCTGCGCCAAATTTCAAGTTTACAGGACATCTTGATCACTTTGAGCGACTAAAACCGGGAAATGTCGGACGGTAAAGTAATTATATTGTACTACTAGGCAAATATCACTTAGGTATAGTAAATGTTGATGAAGTAAAGATTAAGTCTTACCACAAAATAATAAACTCCTGTTCAACACTTGTTCAAAGACAAAAATGGATTTGACGTTTGTTTTGAGGTTCAGCTATCTGTAACATTTTTTTCTAGTAGCATGGATTATGTTTAGCCATCTTGACAAACCGAGGTTTTGATCAAATCAAATATCATTTATTCTTAGAATGGAAATGTACATAAATTAAGCTAGGAACAAAGGTATTATAGAACAGAATTATAAATGCTTGTACATTTAGGTAGGGAGACGAGCTGGCATCCTAGCTAGATTAGTAGGTAATCTTTGTTAAGGAATGTCAGGCCCAGAACCCCGTCTCTTCGTATCTTGAGGTGGATTTCAACAAACGACACATTCAGATAACCTATTATAACTAACTGTGCGTAGTGTGTGAGAGTGTGTGTGAGGATCCGAGTGATTTTTGATAGACGAAAGAAGTTTGTTAGTCTAATAACCAATAACTACAACAGTCATCCACCAATACCAACTTCAGTTGATTTATTATAGGTACACATGTTGAAAGCCTTTTCCCCTTCTACAAAGCGATTGTTTTTTTTTAAGAACTCCCCATAAACGCACTTCCCTGCGGATCTCCAAAAGGAAGAATGATAATTTAAGCCGCATCCGCAGGTAGCCAACCCGAACGTGATTCGGCAAGAATCGGAGAAATCAAAGAAACAAACTACTGCCTATTGTGTCTACCTTTCTACTGTTGGGGGACTTATTAATGTATTATCCTCATCCTACGCCGCCGGTCGGGTCAAACAGTATGCTATAAGTCAGCATATGTTAGAGGACTTGGCTTGGACATACTGCTCCGGTATTCATCACCATCATCATCAATCAGCTCATCAGCAGTATTATCAAAACGTTCGTTACCATCGTACAAAAATACATATATGTTTTGATAGATACCTGTCCCCACAAATTGCGGACCCGACACCTAACTAATTGCGCCACCGGCGACAATGATTGCCACCCCGAAAATTGCGATTATATCGATGATCGCAGGGATATATAACATGTCTCTTGAATGGTTGTCCCATTAATTTATAAAATCTCGTGTGGTTCGATTGTTGCAGTACAGCGGCAACAGAACTACAAGTTCTGTGAACATTTTAACTCTCCACCTGATACGGTTCGTGAGATACAGCCCGCTCACGTGCGGACGGACAGACAGACGGACTGCGGAGGCTCAGTAAAAGGGTTTCGGTTGGCACCCTTCAAGTACGGAACCCTGAAAAGGTTAGCAGATATCGATGTACAGACACCGGAGGCGTAGTGCCTCAGAAAGGGATGAAGAATGGGTCAAAGACAAAGTACCTTACATAAAACCATTTAGATATTATGTGTGTACGTTCAGCGGATGCATTTACTCTGTAGTGGGACACTGGAAATAAAAACTACAAAGGATAACATAACATAGCGTCACGCCTTTTCCCTTACGGGGTGGCAGAGGCCAGTGTGACAGGGGGCTACCTCATCGCCTCAGCTATGGAGTAACGCAGGTTTCCTTCGATGTTTTTCATCACCGTCAGAACGTATGTTTAATGTACTTAAGATAAATTACTTATCTCATGGTACATAGTGAGCACCGGTATTCGAACCCGCACCTCCTGCGTGAAAAGCAAGCGTGAAAGCCACCAGACCATGGAACTACAAAGGATATAAATTTAAATTTGACTAATTCGAACAAAACACAAATCCCATATATTTCAAATAAAGAAGCTTAGAAGTCCTTTCGAGATTGTGCCCTAAATATGATGTTATCGCTTCGTTAGAGAAAAAATAATGTTCTACCATTGGCGACCGAAAACAAACAGAATTGTATAATTCTTAACAATATCCCCTAGATTGGACTTAAAAGGCAGCGGAGTGGTGACCCCGGCTGTTCAAAGGCAAACTGTACACTTTTGATATTGTGTCCGTAAAAAGTTTCGGATTGAATTTCAGAATGTAAGTTAAGTGCTGAGTTTGAAAATGTGAGCGGTTATCGGAAAAGCGAAATTCGATGTCACGTTAGAGATTCTGACGGCACTACTCATCGAGTAAGTAAGGGCCATAATACTGGGGTAGCTTAGGTGAAGGGTAAAGGGGGTGACTTCATCCTTCGTGTAAGGTTTAACGTGTAAGAACAACAAAAAATACTTAAAACATAAACTTAAGTACTAATTAAATATTTAAAACATAAAAACTGTTTTTGTTGAACCTTTTTTACTGAGCAAATGAGTATTGTTGATGAGCGATTAAATGCTAGCCGTAAGTAAATACGCAAACAGTATTGTTACTCAGGTCTTGACGACCCGAATGGCCGAGTCGGCAATGACCCTGCCTATGAAGCTAGGGTCCCGGGTTCGAGTCCCGGTGGGGGCAAATATTTGTTTGATGAGAATGAGATGTTTGTACCCTAGTCATAGTTGTTTATCTATCTAAGGATAATATTTATCTATATAAGTTTGTGTATCGTTGTCTAGTATCCAAGATACAGGGAATCCTAGTTTGGGGCTAGATCAATGTGTGTCAATAGTGTCCAAGGGATTACTATTATTACTACTAGGTACAGGTCGCGCCAAGTATTTTTGGCTCTAAGCGGGCTGTGACTTCTCTTTCTCGGATAGGGTAATACCTAGTGTGTGAAAGAGAGATTACAGCTCGCCCAGAGATAAAGAATCTTGGCGCGAACTTACTTCTCGTAAGCATGTGGTCGGTTTAACCTAAGTCTTGACTCATTCTGTTAGGTATATATCTCGAGTGAGGCGATGGACTTGTGCCCATCGCAGTATTACAAGCTAAACTGGTGAGGGCAGCTCATTGACAATGACGCGACTACGACGGTCCTTAACATAGCGTCACGCCTTTTCCCATACGGGGTGGCAGAGGCACAATTGTGCCCATGTTTAGCCAGATATTCAATAGTACATTTTGCGGGACAGGGGGCGACGACCGCCCTGAGTTATGTATTAATTTTCGTGAATCTTAACCTCAAGTTATTAATGACAGAAATTATTTGTAATTGGCCGAGCGACGAAGCGTCTCCATTTCAGGATTGGGCAAAAATGATTTCGTATTTCCGTATGTGTGTCCGGATGTTATCCTGTACAGACCGCATTTCTCAACTTTTCGTGAATTTTATGAGCAGGTTCGTTAATGAAATGGATATTTTTTGCCGATTTAGTATCTGGAAATTTTTCAAAATGGCGTCGATGTGGCCTTTTAAAATTTCAAAAAACCGCGCAGTGTGTGTGTGTAAAATGAGATGTCGTTGGATTTGTAGAGACCGTGAGGGTGACGGCTATATGATTTTAGAGAAAAGTCAATAGGTAGGGTTTAAGACCGCAAAATGTAGCTAACAAAGTTAGTGGTTTCATTTACTTTCATACTCCATGTTGTAAAGTAAGTAAAAGTGAAAGTAAAAATACGTTTATTTCCAAAAACAAGTCCTTAGCAGAAGGGTTTCCCTGTCTTCCAAATTAGGGTAACCTGTGTCTAGGGAGCTACTCTCTAAATCATCTTCATTAAGCTTCCATTACGGTGGGTTATTCACACTTACCCTTCGTAACGTGACAATGTACATGACCAGGTACAATCATAAGTGTGTTTATCTACACACGTATCATAAACCCTCTTTACTGCGTTCAAAAACCGCACGTTACGATCAGCATTATGTTAAACTACCTACTTGGTAAAAACTCGTTTCGTATCTGGAAAACTACCTATAATGGTCATTATGTGTAGTTTTTCTACATATAATGACATTCAAATTTCGAACGTCGACGCCCACCCGCGTGCCGTCCCTAGTTTGTCTGTGAAGTTGGTACTGACATTCAAATTTCGAACGCCGACGCCCGTCTGCGTGAAGTTGGTACTAAAGAACAAGCTAAACAATTGCAGAACCACAATGCCGGTCAAACATGCGGTTCCTGAACACATCAAAGAGAGCTTATGATATGTGTGTAGATAAACTAGTGCAGTGTTTTTCAACCTGTGGGTCGCGACCCCCTGGGGGATCGCGAAGCTTCTGTAGGGGGGTCGCCAGAGGTCGAGAGAACTAGGTACTTTAGTAAAAGAAAGACAATAAAGATTATTAATATTTATTTATTTATTAAGTAAGAGAAACAAAAAATAAAATCCGAAGACCCATGTTAATTAATGCGAAGGTTGTGCTTGTTTTTTATTAATTAATGTATCCCATCGTGGATCTGTATTTGCGACACATAGAATTAAATCGTTTTCCAAATTTAAGCGATTTCTTTGCTTACTCTTTATCTGGGCCATCGATGAAAATGTCAACTCGCATAAGTACGAGGTGGCAAATGGAATCAAACACTTCAAAGCCTCAGTTGTCAATTCCGGGTATTCTGTTTTTCTCCTTAAACAAAAGGTATCCAAATTAGAAGACTTGAATTCCAAGTGTAACATCCCATCGGCAGATAATTCTAGCAGTTTCTCTTTGAGCTTATTTGGTAAATTAGCCTCATTTATAGCTGCATTTAAAAACGGATTTAAGATCCACCTCTGCCCAGTGTTCTCTGATATCTCTTGCACTGAGAAGTAATGACACAATTCTTCTTTCAAATTATCTAACAACTCTTTCATACCAGGTACATATGTCTTGATGTTTATCTCACATCCGACTTCTTCAGTTAAAGATTGTGTCGACGAAAATGAATCGAAGTTATTTTGATTTATGGACGACGACCACAAGTCAATTTTTTTTGTAAAGCCATGTATTTTGTCTTTTGCAGTGATGACATTTTCATTTCGCCCTTGAAGACTTTTATTCAAGATATTTAAATCCTCAAATAAGTCAGAAAGAAAAGCTAATTTCAAAAGAAATTCCGGGGCGCAAATGAATTCAGAGTATTCTGACTTGGCCTGCTGTAAATATATTAAAAGTTCAGCACGAAGTTCCATAACTCTTGCCAGTACTTTACCTTTTGACAACCACCTAACCTCTGTATGGTAGAGTAAATTTTGGTGGAGTGCCCCCATATCTTCACAAATAATCCGAAACAATCGTGACTGCAACGCTTTTCCTTTAATAGAATTTACAATCTTTATAATAATATTTAGAACTTGGCTGTATTCCTGTGGCAAGACTTTGGCCGCAAGAGCTTGGCGATGGAGAAAGCAATGCACGCAACAAGCGTTTGGCATGTGTTCTTTCAGCCTAGCAATAAATCCACTCTTCGCACCAGTCATCGCTTTTGCTCCGTCGCTGCAAATAGCAATGCATTTATTTGCCCAATCGATATTCATATCTTGCGTAACTTCATAACATGTTCCTTTGAACATGTTATGCAAACACTGACCTGTAGTATTTGTGGGAAGCGCTCTGCAAAATAGTAATTCTTCCATTAATTTATCACAGGATTCAAAACGCACAAAAGCTACAAACTGCGCACATCCCGCAATGTCCGTGGATTCATCAAATTGCAAAGATACAAAAGTGCTTTCCTTTATTTTTTCTATGACTTCATCACGAACGTCAGTAGCCATATCGCTTATCCTGCGTTGAACGGTATTGTCAGAGAGAGGTATACTTTTGAGTTTTTCGACCTCTTGTTTCCCAAACATAATATCTGCTATATCTAATATAGCTGGTAAAATCAAATTTTCGGCAATAGTGTGAGGTTTTCCTGCTTTAGCCACACGAAAAGCTACTCGATAACTAGCAAGCAACGCTTTCTCATTTAGGTTGGACATTTGCACTATACCAGTTTTTTGATGTTGAAGAGCTTGCAATTTTCTCTCAAAAAATTCCACGGGCTTATTTTTTTCATTTGGATATTTTGTGTTAAGGTGGCGTGTTAATTTCGACGGCTTCATGCTTTCTCTTGATAAAGTTTCAAAGCAAATAACGAACTGTGGTTTATTGTCAATCACAGTAAACCCGAATTTCGAATAATTGTCGTCATAAAGACGTTTTTTCTTTGTTTTACTTCGACTACTTTCACCAGAAGTTGACGGTTCTGTTGATCTTTTCAGGAATTTATCCATGTTAAATTATTACAAATCACTACAAATGCGTAATTCTTACAAATAAAAGTAAAAACAATGTCTAACGGTCGTCAAACAATTAAACGTCGACGTGAATTGAGTGAGTATCGCGTCGTCCCGCGACCCCTCCCCCGCAACGCTCGTTGTGTCCCGCTCGTTCGTTCACTCTCAACAACTCGCCAGCTAGCCACCCACCACACTTGCCGGGCGGTCGGCATCGGCCTTGGTCGTACGTGCGTATGTGCGTAAATTGCTGCGACGTATTCGATGTATATAGATTTAAAATAATGTGTATTAAGTACATACTATGTTATGTACTTATATCCGAATCCTAATTATGGAGACGCATAAAAATACGTCGTATGGAACGAATATTTGTAACGCTGCAACATACACGTATATGATAAAAAAGCGAAGGGTCGGGGGGTCGCGAAATGTTTTTTCGTACCAAGGGGGTCGCATCATGAAAAAGGTTGAAAAACACTGAACTAGTGTATGTAACTGTACATAATTAGGCATTAAAACTCTCGAGTGATATTATTATGAAACTCGCCTTCGGCTCGTTTCATAAACCCACTCTCGAATTTTAATGCCCTCCATTATGCAGCAGTCACATAAACTACTAATGTGTTATTAAAATAAAGGGTCACTCGCGAGGTCTACAGCTCTCAGAGCCAATAGTTATGCATCAAAAGGAAATTATTAACAGATAAATAAGTATAAGTAAGTATATATACAACAATAAGTACCTAAAGTGCACTACCATTGTCATGTCATGGAGTCGTCATATGGTTAGCAGAACTCTGGTTCAGGGGGGTTATCACAACGTCTTATGCCGGTTTAGTTTAGGAGCCTAAACTGATCCTAGAAATTACCATGACCGTCTTAAAACAAGTCTTGGCATAAGGTAAATAAAGCCCATTATGACGTATTAAAATGGAAATGGTTGCCATGGTGATGTTCTTGTTTTGACCCAAATCTGAATCGCTAAAAAGTTGTGGACGTTACCACAACGTCTTATGCCGGTTCAGTTTGGGAACCTAAATTTATCCGCGAAAATACCATGGTCGTCTTAAAGCAAGTCTTGGTACTATGTTCATAAAGCCTATTATGTCGTATTGGAATGGGAGTGGTTGCCATGGTCATGTTCTTGTTTTGAACCTAATCTGAATCGCTAAAAGGTTGCGGTATCCCCTCTGCTCAACATTAATACATAGTTCTAAAAAATTGTTATTTCTAGAAGCGATGTCTCTCCCATCTGAAAATCTGTTGATGACCCCACAGCTGAGTGGAAAAGAATCCTGGTCCAGGTCGCCCGATTTCCCTTCCCGCTTTATTCGGCTCCATGTATTTCCACGAAACTTTCTTATAGTCGTTTGAAACCCGTTTCCTTTGTAGGAAACTTGGTGATTAACTTTCCGGGTTTTTTGGTCTTCAGTTGTGTTTGTTGATCAAAATAGCGCATTACTACGAAGTTTTGTCAAATGTGACTGGGATCAAAGGAATAGCATTGAGAACCGCTTACGACGACAGATTACGACTTCTGCGTATAACAATACAAGGTGTCGTTGTCAACTAAAGTAGCTGATCTGATTTCAGTGTTATTTCTATTCTACTGTAATTATGTACTAAGTTTTAAGAATACGTACCTAGTTAAGTCAAATGCTCTGTAGTGTAGTATCTTAGATCTGTTTCCAATATTCGGTTGGCAAGTACTACCTTAAACAAGTGGAACAATAACGATGTACTTCTATTAAAAGTCTAACATTTTGTAACAATTAAAGTATTTACAAAGCAAAAAGTTGTTTGTTCACTTTTGCCGCCCCGAACATCATTGTTAGAGCTTCCAACGATATTCTAAGATTAATTAAACCATTTACAAAAGATCTAAGGTCCCCAGAAGTTTGGTCTCACAAAGAATAAGATTATTTAATGGATACGGCCGAAAATGTCCGTCCATTAACGTCCATTAGAACTTGTCATAAAGTTGTAAAGTGACAGAATGGGCGCGGGTGACGCGTCGTTGCGTATCGGGTATCGGTAATCCATAAATCCCTGGGAGGTTGTTATACAAATAAAACGTATGGAAATAAATCTCCTCAGCCACTGAAGACCTGATAAACCGTGAGGAGTCTGGAAAAAGGTCAGAGAGTTACTATAGCGGTCTTGACATTAATTAAGGCTTGGCTGGCACCCCTACAGGGCAACTTAGAATTTTAAGTTTCAGCAGAAATGGGAAATGTTGGATGAAGTATTTAAAATAACCAAAAAAATCAACAGAAGTACACTAGAAAGCACAAAACAAGCAGATAGGACTTGATTACAAGATACTTTTATTGCACAAAAACAGTGAATACAAGAAAAATGTAAAGAAAAAAACATTTACAAAGGCGAGCTGAGTATTGAGATTAGTTTTGTTATAGTAGTCTTAAATTTCATTATTAAATTTTGAGTTAATTATTTAAACTTCATTAAATGATTTTATTGAAATTTAATTATTTAAATTTAATTTAATAATTTTAATTTAATTAAATTATTTCAATTTAATAAAATAACTGAAATTAAATATAATGTAATTGAATTAAAGTAATTTTAAATTAAATTACTTAAACTAAATATGTACATTCTAAGGCCTATTCGTATTGACAAGGATTAGTACTGATGTCCATTCCTTTCCATCAGACCAAAGACTGCTAACAAAATCTTTAAAAGCAAAAGTCGCTGCTTCAGGCTAGCCCAAGTCATATTACTACAAAGCAAAACTGCACATCAAAGCAGAAACTAGTGCCTAACAAGACATCTCAAAGTATTTCGCGGATCTGGAAAGCCAATTATATTTCCGAGCCAACAGATTCGACTATCAGATGTCAAGACGTCATGAGTTATAGGTTTAGTGAAGGAAACTCACTTTTTAAAAAGTTTATTATTTAATTATAAGAAACAAGTAATTATTACAAGAGCGGAAATGAGAATGAGCGTTAAACAAATTAATATTAAACGAAGACGAGCTCGCTGATGATGCGTCCTAGTTTCGGCTTCCTGCCATACGCTGCGCGGGGCATGGTCAGCAAGTACCAGGGCCTTCAGCCATGGTAACTCCTCCCTTCTTCAGATAGAAGCACGGTCCCCGGCTTCCAGAGGGGGTGTTATCCTGGTTGGGTGATGGGGCAGGATTGCTTTCAGTTTTTCTGGTGTAGTACAGATAAAACTTCCAGATTCCGTATCCTGTTCCGATGATGTAGAGGAAAATTGTGCTCCAGCTGGGGGTAGCCATGATGACGGTCCAGTCCGGGATGAAGCTGTGTTCCTCGAGGTTCTCTGCTTTATTTATTAACTGGTGGATGCTGTCTAGTGAGATGTCTTCCAAATGTAGTTCATATTGGATATTTTCTGGGATGATGTGAGCTTCGCTCGGTAGTGGGATAACCTCCTGCGCTAGATACCTTTTGCTGTGGGTTTGCAGTGTCATGTTAAAGAGATGAATTTTGCATTGATCTGTAGTGGAGATAAGATTTGTGCCCGTGAGTTTCTTATAAGATGTTTTCTCGTTGCATGTGATCTTAGCGATGGTTTCCTGCTTCATGATCGTGAGCCAAGTGTTGGGGTCTATCTTTTGAATTTTTACTTTATTGAGATTCATCTTAGCGTAGGTACAGTTTCCAGCTTCTTGTTGGATGAGGGATATCACGCAGTCTGCGGATGTCTTCATATTCTGAGTGTCCAGCTGCTTGCAAAGATGTGTGTCATTGGTTATCTCCTGACAGGTGTCTTCCAGGTAAGAGTACTCCTCGTTCCCAAGTATAAGAAATTTGGATTTAGGGATAATGGTAAGGTTATTGATATTAGGAATTGAATAAAGGTGGATAAGGTCATATGAATTTGGATCAATGCTGGGAATTTCTAGGACAAAATTCAAAGTGCTTTCCGTACTATAGGCTTTAACCTCTATGGACCTTTCTAAAGGGTAAATATTATCTATGTTGATCTCTGCAACTGGGGTGATCAACAGTTTTGATTTTAGCTGCAGCATTTCATAGATTAAGGTTTGAGGACTTATTATACTAGGATGCATTACACCTAATTGAGAAAACGTCTTGGCATCTTCTAGGAGCATGAGCTTATCTAATATTATCTGTAAACTAAAATCTATTTGAACGTAAATATCTAAAAAATGTAACTGATTATATACTACGTTAGAACCACTAGTAACATTAGTTAGAGCAGCAAGTATTCTATTTTGATTTTCGTTAACTCCAATTAGTTGTTTTTGAAATTCTTCCATACTTTTACGGGCTAAATTTACGGAACTTTTTTGAAAATGTTGTGCAAGATTCACTTTGTTATTAAGATTCGCTATTTCCTGTTCAAATTTAACGGCATCTTCGTGATCTAAGTTACCAGTGATTGACTTAACTACTGAGCCTAATCCGTCAATAAGGCCGCGTTTAACCCTAGAGACTGGGGCTAAAAATATTAACTTATTATGTATTAAACTAATGGTGTGGCTAATTTGGTCCTTATATGTTTTATGCATTTCAACCGATGTTAATTTAGCTTCGACAGCTTTAGTGCTTACAAAAAGGGACAAAAGCTTAGAAGTTGAAAGTTGGAGCGAAGTTATATTATAAACGCATATTAAACTAAAGGTATCTACTTGTTTGAGGACCTTTCCCTGTTTGAGAAGGAGGATTCCGTTGGGATTCTCAATGGGTTCAATTCTCATGGTGGCTGATGCGTAGAGCACGATGGCTCCAGCGATGAGCGTCCTGGAACAAGGCGAGGTCTGCGTAGGAGTTTGAAATGGACTCTAATGGATTTTGAATTTGGATGGGTTCCTATAATTTCAGCAACATTGTTAGGATGTAAGTGTATAATTTTATAAGGACCTTTAAAGACTGGTTTAGTCTTGTCATTTCGTGCTGTTTTCGCTACTTGTTTGTAGACGGTTTCACCTACCTTAAAAGTTATCTCCTCTGCGGCCTGGTTCCTTTTGTTAATTACCTGTTCTTTATTTTCAGCGCTGTGAGCTGCAACGCATTCCTGTACGGCTTCTGCGTTTAATCTATGTTTCAGAACGTAGTCTTGGTAGAATTCTTTAGTGTAATGTATTTCGAGAGGGTTTCTAGCCACTGTATGGCCGAATAAAAGCTCATGTGGGGTATATCCTGTTGTGGAGTGTATGGCGTTGTTGTATGCTATAACAGCGTACCTCATGAGAGTGTGGATCATGTCATCTTTGTTGGTCATCCTCTGGATTCTTATAAGTTCGCCAATGGTGGAGTGGAATCGTTCGACTGGAGAATTTGAGTTAGGGTTGTATGGGGTAGTGAAGTGAATGTTTATGTTATGTGTAGAAAATATTTCTTTAATTACTTCGTTATCGAATTTCGTGTCCGAGTCTGTAGTAATTTTTAAAGGTAATCCTAAAGTCGCAAAGTTTTGTAGTAAAGCGTCTGCAATATGAATACTACTTGTGGCTGAAAGTGGGATAGCTTGGGCATACTTAGAGAAGTTATCTATAAGAGTCAGAAACGTTGCTCCTCCCGTTGAATATAAGTCCATGAACAAATGTTGCATAGGCTTTGTTGGTGTCTCTGTCAAAGCTAAGGGTGGTTTAAGAGGGTTTCTTTCATATTTGGATTGGAGACATATTTCACATTTGTTAATGTATCCCTGGATGGTAAGTAACATATTTGGCCAATGGTAGTTTCTACGTACTTGTTTGTGGGTCTCCTGAATGCCACGATGCACGGTCTTACCTTCATGGTACTTCTTAATTATCTCAATTTGTTCAGTCTTGTTTTCGACTAGGGTAACCCGTGAAGTACACCTGAATAACTTAGGACCTCTGTCATTAAATACTGTTGTGTATACCCTGGAGAATGCTAGATATAGATCTTCGCTATGGAAATAACAATGGAAACTACGGTCTGCTATGGTGTTTTCTTTGAGGAACTTTATAATTTCCTGCTCTGTGTTATTAATGGGGATGAATACGTCCTTTATAACGACTCTTGAGTTTGTAGATCTATTTTCAACCCTAAATGTAGAACCGGGGGTCGATCGAATGTGAAATTGCTTAAGTTGTCTATCTATAGCATCTGATAAGATGGGGATACCCTGATTCTCATTATCTGGTTGTGTGTGATTCGTTGAAATCAGTTGGTCAGGATCTGATACTACAGTCATGGTGTCAGATTCAGTTTGGGATATCGGGATAGTTTGTGTACCTGGGTCAGGATTGTTGGTCGGGGAAGCGTTATTTTCGTGAACGTTGTCAAACATTCTGTTTATAATGTCGTCGTCTTCATTGTCGTCAAAGTTTACCGCTAAAGATTCTATGCTATTATGAAATATCTTGGCTCTTGAAAGGGCGTCAGCGTTGGTGTTTTGGTTGCCTTTCTTGTACACTACCACGTAGTCGTACTCGGCTAATTTCAAACGCCATCTAGTCAATTTAGAGTTAGAGTCTTTAATGGACATAAGCCAAGTAAGGGGTCTGTGGTCTGTGTAAATTGTAAATTTACGTCCATACAAGTAAGGTCTAAAATATTTTACAGCCCAAATAATAGCCAAAAGCTCTTTCTCGATGGTGGAATATCGGCTTTCTGTGTCAGATAAAGTTCGTGAAGCGTATGCTACGGGTTTGTCGGACCCTACGGTCCCTTGAGAAAGAACTGCGCCCAGGGCGACATCAGAAGCGTCAGTAGTTAGTACAAAAGGTCTGTCAAAGTCAGGATATTGAAGTATAGGGTCATTAGTTAAAAGCTGTTTGCACTTTTCGAAAGCTTCTATAAATTCTGGAGTATGAACAACTTTGTGGTTTTTCTTGAGGCAAATAGTCAGTGGTTTAGTCAGTCGAGCAAAGTCCTTAATAAACTTTCGGTAATATCCTACTAGTCCTAGAAATGCTTTAATGTCCTTTTGCGTCCTGGGGATGGGAAACTGAAGAACGGCATTAATTTTGTTTTTATTTGGCTTAAGGCCCTCATCAGTTAGATTATGTCCAAGAAAACTGACTTCTTTTTTTAGAAATTCTGATTTGTCTAATTGAATTTTTAGGTTATGTAATTTAAATCTGTCAAAAACTTGTTTGAGCTTTTCAGCGTGTTCCTGAAGGGATGTGGAGATAATAATTACGTCATCTAAGTAAGTAAAAACATTTTCGATGCCTCTCAAAATATGGTCCATGAGTCTTTGAAACGTACTAGGCGCGTTTTTGAGTCCAAAAGGCATTCTCAAAAACTCGTAATGACCTCTCTCTGTGGAAAAAGCGGTTTTCTCCATGTCGTCTGGGTGCATTTCTACTTGGTGGTAGCCACTCGCGAGGTCAAGTGTAGTAAAATATTGAGCTCTGCCCAACCTGTCGAGAATGTCGTTGATGTTAGGGAGGGGGTATTTGTCTTCTACAATGCGGTCGTTAAGTCGCCTATAGTCGATGACCAGACGCCATTTTACCTTACCTGAAGCATCCGGTTTTTTTGGGACGATGTGAACGGGACATGACCATGGTGATATACTCTCCCTTATGATGCCTTGTTTAAGCAGATTGCTCACCTGGTTTTTTATTTCCTCTCGCTGCCGTGGTGCCTGTCTGTAACTCCTTACGAAGATTGGGGAGTTATCAGTTAATCTAAGTTCGTGCTTAACTGCGTGAGTAAAAGTCAAAGGAATCTGTTCTGTGTAAAATAGATCTCTATACTGATAACAAACTCTATTAATTTCGCGTTTCTCTTCCTCGTTCATGTGGTCAGTTTTAATTTTTTTTAAATTTTCACACAAAATTTGATCGATTTCGGATGTCACTTTTATCGAATTTAAATGGCAACTCTCCTTGTGTCCTGTAAAACGTTCTAAATCAAATGGTTCCGCGTTAGAAATATACTTTTTATCGTCATTGTAATTTAAAACTGTGGTTTTAAATGTCCCATTGTTGACTTTTACTATAGCAGCTGGTGACTTAAGACCTTTCGACCATTCATGCTCTCCGTGTGTATATTCGCCATTTAAATAGTGCGTTTTTATCATTACGACTTTAGCGCATTTAGGTTCTATTTTGATTTTTTTTACGGGATAATCAAAACAAATCGGGATCTCTGCTGTCGCTGTGCGAAGCACCTTGTTTTTAATATCTATGTTGCTAGATAAACTTTTGAGTAAATCGAGACCAATAAGGCCTCTATATTTATTATCAAAATCGAATATCAAAAATTTATGAGTTAGGTCACTGTTAAACACGGGTGGCAATGGCAAATATACAACATTGTCGTGGTTGGTAACGGCATGTGCGGTTTTGATGTTAAAGGGGTCTTTCACTATGTAATTTTCAAAAGTAGTACCACAAATAGCACTATATGAAATTAAAGAGTGAGAAGCTCCTGTGTCAATTAAAAATTTACCTTTAAATTCCGGTAATTCTATATAAGGTAGGTGGTCCTTGTCTTGGTGATTTAATTTAACTAGGTTGAGTCTTGGTTGTTCGGGCCCTCTGAAAAATTTTGAGTATTACGCACCCCTTCATCCTCGATATCTGTGATCTCGCACGGCTGCTCGTCGCACGTCGGGTTGAAGTCGTAAGACTCATAAGCTTGGGGTTCATACAGTACCTGATCATTATTACAGTTATACTGGAGCGATGCGTGGTTGTTTGGCATGTAAAATAATTCATGCGATGTGAATGGGGATGGTTTAGGTTTACCTACTGATCTCATCGTCACGTCCGATACCTTTTGTGGTGGGTCCACTTGTTCGCGGGGAATATTTTGCTGCTGACTCCTAAAATTACCGGAGTTGCGGAACCTACCAGAATTAGTATTAAATTGTTGGTTCCTCCATGGCTGCATAGGTGGTGCCGCCGACTGTTGTGTGGGCCAGGTATTATTGCTAGGGTCACTACGCTGTTGTGTAAAAGGTGTGTTGAACATTGGAGGGAATGACCTGTTGCTAGGCCCGGGTTGGTTAAAACGAGGGCTAAATGATGTGTTTGGGTGTTGGTTATTCGATTGATGAAAAGTTTTAATATGATCTCTGGGTTTTTGGGAATTAACGGGATTGGAAGGCGGGTTGTTCGCAAGCCTAGCCTCTTCCTGTCGCGCTGTATAGATAGCGGCCTCCAAAGTCGCGGGCGCCGTTATCTTCACGCCTATAGATACGTGAAATTCTAACTGATTGATGTATTGTTCGATAGCCATTTTTTCGTAATAGGTTTTATCCGTGTGCGCGCCGACCGAATACACGGTATCTAATACCTCTCTAACTCGCTTCCCAAACGACGCGGAATCCTCATTCCTATTTCTACGCAAATGGGTTAATTCCTGCATCACTTGGACCTCATTACGCGGGTCACCTAAACGTCTTCTCAAAACTTCCTTAACAGAATCCCACGAATGTACGTTCGGCTCGTTCGCGATGGCGTCTAGGGCCTCTCCTTCTAATCTATTTTTAATTAGCTGCACTATTAAATCAGATACTGGGCCTTGTAAATCAAATAAACTTAAAATTTTATCTACTTCATTGATATAATAATTCAAACGTTTCTGATTACCGTCGTACTTAGGTATCAATGCGGATAATACCTTGAAATGTGATTCCGCCATTGTTACGAGGTTAACAGTGGACAAACGAATAAAATACCTAATCTAAAAATAGAATGCGCGTGAAATGTATACGAGTCTACAGCGATTATAGCCAATAGATCGGACAAAACACAAAGAAAAATGCACTTAGAAATAGGATAACAACAGGAAATAGAGCAAAGGAACTTGAGAGTTAAAGAGCACTCACCCCAGCACCTTCTGCATTTCTCGTTGGATTCTCGTTCCGCTGCAGGATTACAATTCTCCGGGCTCCTGCGTATCTCCCTGGGTTTCTTGAGCAAAGGTTCGGTTCGTGGAGCGGCGACTCGAAGTTATGCGTGAAGAGGCTATTCGCGCACCAAAGAACCTGAGGTTGAAGGTTCCTGTCTCGGTCTTCCCACGAAAATAGACGACTGCGCCAGTTATAGGTTTAGTGAAGGAAACTCACTTTTTAAAAAGTTTATTATTTAATTATAAGAAACAAGTAATTATTACAAGAGCGGAAATGAGAATGAGCGTTAAACAAATTAATATTAAACGAAGACGAGCTCGCTGATGATGCGTCCTAGTTTCGGCTTCCTGCCATACGCTGCGCGGGGCATGGTCAGCAAGTACCAGGGCCTTCAGCCATGGTAACTCATGTCGTGAAGTATTTGTAATAATAATGAGACGAGGCTAGAGGAAAGATAAGGGCATATTTAAGGGAAGACGAAAAGGGAAACTTGGCTCTATTGTATAAGGTAGGTTTGAGGAAAATGTGTGTGGAGCCAGGTAAATAGTCCTACAAGGCCCAGTTGCACAGAGGACAGCTTAAGGTTTGATGCCCGATTTCACTAACAGTCTGTCTAGCGATTGTTTCGGTGGCCGGACTCTTATATTTAGGGGGTCCCCAAGGAGCCTAGATAACCCATACACTTAGGGCAAATCGAAACAACAGCTAAGTGGCCCCTGAAAGAAATTAAGTGTCCCCTAAAAGATAGGGATCGTGTGTGAAATCGGCCATGAGACACCCATACTCTCGCTCGGGGAATGACAACGCCAGTTTCGTATTATCTAATAATTGCTATTTTTGCCATAGCGATAAAAAAATAAAAAAGGGTTTATTTTGTGGCACACGCATAAAGTTCATAGTTCATAATTTCACACAAATTGCACACAAACAATTGAAAAAACAAGAAGTACATAAAATAGTGTACAAAGGCGAGATTATCACTGATAAGAGGTCTCTTCCAGCAAACCAAGATCTGACGAGAAATGTAGTACGTACGTTGTATCGCTATAAATATTAAGTCAGAAAAAAAACTAATCACAGCAATACGCCATTCCCATGAGGGGAGGTAGCGACACAGTTAAGTAGTACTTAAGTTACTGAAACTAACTAAAAAACCAACAACCATGCAAAGGTTGAAAGTATGAATCTTGTATGGTACAGAAAATATCGCGTGATATCCCTCAATTGCCGTCCAGTTTATATTGAACTACAGGAACTCGTTCATTTCCACCGCGTCGCTGTGACGGCGGTATCTCGAGAGAGGCATAGGAGGTCACCGCACCTGGTCGGTATTGCAATGCCGGGTATGCGCCATTGGGAAATTAGTGGCATATTTGCTGTGTACCGCACTCCACATTAAAAATCATAACGTTATTAATATATTCGGTTCGATACGAAAATCATAAATAAGCCACTATTAAGAGTCCAAGGGAATTCACAACGTAATTTGTCATATCGATTATATTTTTGTATCTCACAGAGCTCTGCAAGATGGTATATCAAATAACTAGCGTGAGAACAGTAGACCTCGCTTGTTTTACATTTCAAGCTTGTAGGTCTGCTAGATAGAAGTACATTAGAATTGTGATGAACGATGATGAGTCAGGGAAATAATGACGGAACTTTGAACGGCTGTCGTTTCTGATATTTTGGTTTAAATTGACAGAATTTAGTGAATTTGCCTATTTAAATTTTAGACAAAAGTTTTTTATAAAAAATCACATGTGTCTAGCTAAAACTCAGGTGTCCAGCTTTATCTTCAACATAGTTACAGGGGGTCAAATACCCCAAAGTGCTTCCCCCTCCACTGCCCCGTTTTGATTTTTTTCCGCAACATCTTGAGTAGAATGAAGTCCTTTGTGTGCTTCTGAAATTTGTTTTAAATTCATAGATAAATAACGCTACAGCAGACTTTCCCCAATTTCCCTCTTATTTTCCCCCCAATCATAATCACGATAAACTAGAAAAAATAAAGTCTTATGTTTAAACGATTACCAAAAACGCACCTATTTTACTACCAATAAATTCGAAATGACTGCCAGAATGGATAAATGTCCACCAAATTGTGTTTGGATAAATGATCACCAAACTTCTTTTTATGTTTTAAGTATTTTTTGTTGTTCTTAAATGTTCAACCTAACACGGAGGATAAAGGGGGCTTCGCTTCGCTCACCCGCTTTACCCTTCACCTAAGCTACCGCAGTATATTGCCCTGATATTTTTTGCAACTTTTGGTGTTCATTTATCCATTTTGGGTAGGAAAAAAATATTTTGGTGATCATTATATTTGTTGCCAAAAACAAATAAGGAACTTTGCGCCAATTTTTGTCAAAATGGGTTGAAAAATGCGACCTTAGGCGAGAACAGACAGCAAGGCATTTTTCTCCAATTTCGAAACTGGATGCTACAGTTACATACATTGCTTCTGGCCCCACACTAGGATACCCTGTGTCGTGTAACCATAAGCAGCAATAAACATCCAAGACCAGGAGATCTATTTGTATCCTGCACAGCCGGGATTCGAAGCCGGGACCTCGCGGGAAGCAGAGCCACGAACTGGAACGCCACGGAGGTCGTCGTAGGTATCGAAAAAACTTTTAATTTCGGCTCTTATTTCTTGTATTCCTTTATCTACTGTATACCTTTCGGGCACAGACTTTACCTTCAAAGACAACTCATCCATCAAAATGTCGACCTATTTTCTTAATTTAATCGCACATCAAAAATACTGATTTGCACGCAAAAAAGGATCAGCAAAACACTTTTTATGTGTACTCAAGTTTATGTTTTAAGTCTTTTTTTTGTTCTTGCATGTTCAACCTAACACGAAGGATAAAGGGGGCTTTATCTCACAAGCTACGTTTTGCCCTGATATTTGCTGTGCAAATCAGTACTTTTGATGTGCAGTTTAATATTTCCCTTTTGAAAAGTTTGTTTTCTTTCACAAAGCTGAAACGAAACATTAGAAAGACCCTCAAAGGAAATACTAATCTTATTGTCAACATGACAGTATAAACTTTTTAATACAGCAACTGAGTTTGGCGCCGGTACTGTGAAAGATTAGGAGTGCGTTGTAAGTTTCTTTCAGCCCGGGACGCTAATTGACATTTGAATAAGCAAAACTCATTAAAACGAAGCTGAATTTGACATGACTTTTAGTGAATACGCTGTACACATTTATGTACCCGCACCTTCTGCGAAAAGTTTCCGTACGATATTAACTTGAATCAAACGAACCCAAATTATAAAGCCTTTTAGGGTTATTACGAACGGTCGTATTATTTCATGTTTCGAGTAGACTAAATAAAATTCCTTTTTGAAGGACCTTTCTGGCCACAAGTCAAAATATCGGTCCATCTGTTTGAGTTACGGTGCCACAGACATACAGATATACACGTTCAATTTATAACACCCTAAAAAGTCAGATTAGGTCGCCACAAAGCAGATCATTTACACATACGTCAGACATATGTATGCAGGGTGCTATACATATGCATGGCGTTAATTTGGTGTAGCTTTTTAAAAAATAAAATTTGTGACCCATCAATAAGTATTTACATACATATAGGTACCTAAGCCATTGGATCTTTTGGATTGGATTGGAAGCTTCAACCACCCTATTGGAAAACCAATAGGGTGGTTGAAGCATAGCTGTGCCCACGTTTGGACAGTTACTTAATACTCCATTTTGCTAGACTGGGGGCCAGCCCATCGCTAGTTTATGTAAATTAGCATAACAAACATAAACAGAAGACCACATAGTAAATAAAGTAAATGCACTACACGACATAACCTAGCCACAACCATTGTTCTAAACGTCAATTAAGCGAAATACGACCCAATTAGACCTACCTAAGGCACTACTCGTATGAGCTTGCACTATTGAAACCGACCATGCTTCTAAATACGGGCTCAAAAGTGCTTATGAAATCATGGGTAGTGCACATGTGAGTCGATAGGGGCGCCCTCTATCGAACAATGCCTTCATTATAACCACCCTTGAAGCACAAGATTGTGCCTTATCATCAGGGGGTAGAGTCCCGAACTGGCTGAAAGAAGTCGAACAATGAGCTAGGAGTTTGACAAAGAGATTCAACAGATGGCACTGTTGATAATGACGGGGATATCTCAAATGAAGGGCTTTCATTATGTAATTAAACGAGCTGGGAACAAGTTAATTTGTCGCGACAATTTTGTATAGAGGTTGGGAGGTTCTATAGTTCTTGTTTAAACTTTAATAGTTGTTCCCTGGGTGGCGATCGTGACTGTCATTGGTTGGTTCGGAGTTTGGCCAGGGTTTTCTATTTCCTGGGGTATAGTCATTTTTGTTAAAAAAGTGATCAGTGTCTACATCAATATACAAGGATATCAGAGAAAATTAGAGATCCGCCGGCAGATTTAACTCATAAACATCTTGATGATTTACTCATAAACATCGGTTGTAATTGTAATACTCTTCCCAAGCACCAAATATGTACATAGTTAACTACTTTAAGGGATGTCGCGAATATTCAAATTAGCATCTTTTCTAACATTCGCATTAAACGAAGCGAATGTATTGCAAATGTGAATGTGTGCAGTTCGAGTCGTGTGCGCTTAAATATGATGTCCCTTTTCTGAACTTAGATTGTAATATGTGTGTTCAATTACTGTGCATAACGCTGGCTTATTTTCTCATTATCGTGCATATTTTTAGAGTAACTATGATTATGATGATTTAAGTTCATCAAAGTTTTTTTTAATGCTGTACTAATTATTCGCACATTCGCATTCGTATTTGCGAATGTGAAAATATGACATTAGTCACATCCCTGCGATATAATATCAAATCATGATCTGTGCTGGCGGAGATAACCTTTTATAACGTAATTCTAATTTCAAAGTTTAATTTCTGAAAATATTAAAAAATATGCGTAGCATACGTCATTATTTCTGATTTTAAAATTAATAGATTGTGTGTGAATAGTACAAATTAAATAAAGGTTAATAATTTACTTAATTATTACCTATTAATGAATTTGTACATTATTGATACATTTTGGAAGAGATAATCTGATACTCTTTGTTTACCAACGTTAAAGAGAGCGTTATGAGAGAGCGTCTTCTGATACAGGTAATTTGTGCTTAAAAGAAGGCTTCAACCTACTCTATGTAAAAGCTATCTTTGTTAAACAATCAACTTTTTTTTAAACAATTATCAAATGTGAACCAATTTAAGGTTTACACATCATTTTTGTCTTTCAATTTTGAAGAACAGTCTAATGTTGGCTATATCTGTGAAATGAGGGAATAGATATGTAACCGTTTTTAGAGGGAAAAAATAAACATTATTTTTATACAGCCATTACGATGTCCACTGCTGGGCAAAGGCCTCTCCCTTTGGAGTCCACACTACCCTGGTCTGTTCCAGGTCCAGCCGCCCCGGCAGAAATATTACTTTTACGTGATAGAGTCAAATATAGTGCCATCCTATCACAGAGGCTCTGATGAGTGTATAAGGCGCAATCAGTCACTGAGGAGATAATTGAAAAATCATCTTTACAGATGCTTACAGTCAAAAATTTTGGCTTCCTTTAAGACCAAGCGCCAAGATATTAGGACGTGATGCGTGATCTGTCAAATAACATACGGACGTGGCGTGGCATGACATGACACGGGATGACAAGTCACTCCAATTTTTTTTTGTTACGTTACTCCGAGGGCGCGCTTTTTTAAGATAGAAAGATGTATGTGTGGAAAAAAACTATGAAATAAAGTTTACATCAGAGTTCAAGCTCGTCGTTATACGGACTTTATAACGGTGATGGAAAACATCGTGAGGAAACCTTCATTACTCCATAGCTGCGGCGATGGGCCCCCTGTCACGCAAGAATAACTGGCTCAAAGTGGGCACAATTGTGCCCCTGCCACCCCGTATGGGATGACGCTATGTTATGTTATGTTCAATCCCGTCCGAATTTATATCTTTTAGAGGTAGTCAACGGTTGACTGCTGCGCAATCAACCCCTAACAGATGCTGCCCCAACATCTTGTTTAGTACATGAGCGTTATTTTCATTATTTACGCCTATTGCTTCATAAAAAATACAAAAACACTGCCCGCCGTTACATCAAAAAAGTTTCCCTTAAGGAATCCCCTGCTGCTCAAATTTCATTTGAGGGCCCTCCGCGAGATTCCGAGTATAAAACACGACGTTCCTCGTAAACCGCGCTTAACTCCCGCCCACTTCGGATTACGAATGAATTATTAATGTGAACTTCGCATAAAACGTGAGGACTCCCGTTTTTCGGCTTAAATTTACCCCCTTGGACTTCTGTCGGCGGGTAGGCATCATGCAGTGGCCCCACCCCACGTTGAATTGCTATCATACTTATTTAATGGTCTTGATTTCATGTGCATGGGAGTCGCTGAGCAGCTGAATATTTTGCTTAAATATTTTGACACATAGCTAGTTGGCGGCGTTGAGAGAGAACAAAGCCTTATTCAAATTACAAAAGCATTGCTCGTGCTCTTTCAAATATATATTTTCCTGTATAAAGAAATCTATTTTTTCACACCATTATAATATATAATAATAGCAACACCTTGGACACTATTAACACATATTGATCTAGCCCCAAACTAGGATTCTATGTATCTTGGGTACTAGACAACGATACACATACTTATTCTATTGATAAATATTATACTTAGATAGAGAAACAACCATGACTAGGGTACAAACATCCGTTCTCATCAAACAAATATTTATTTGCCCCTACCGGGACTCGAACCCGGGACCCTTGGCTTCGTAGGCAGGGTCACTGCCGACTCGGCCATTCGAGTCGTCTGAAAGCTTAAATAGTATAACACTCACTCCCTTCTGTAAGCTTCAAATTTCGCAACTGTTTCGCAACCGTCAGTATACAGACGCACTATTCAAAATGCCTGCGACATACAGACAATTTGAGTTAAATTGCGGGGGTCGAGATACAAAATGAGGCTCAAGATTAAACACAAGGACCAAACAGCTTCATCAGGGTTCAAAGGGAACAGACTGGAGGAGACATTTTTTACACCAATTTAGCCCCGGAGCCATCTGCTTCCGCCCCAGTCCCCGGTGGTATCTTGGGTAAATATTTGGCCAACCTTTCTGTTTCAGTTCCAAGAGCCTTCTGGTTAATTAAACGAGTGTGTTTTAAATAATTCATAATGTTTACTCTTGAGTGGAATGCTGCTTGAATAGGAGCGGGGGGTCACGTAATCCATCTAACAAGTAGGGCGCGCGATGTTTTCTGTACTGAATACTTTCCATGTGCAGCATACACAAGGAATATGGAGAATTTTTCATTTTGGACTTTACTTCCAAGCGATAAAGTGCTCTGATGGGAATTTTCCAAATGTCAGTTAAAGGGTATGTTTGAAGACATCATAGGTCAATGCAAACTATACGAAAAAAAAAACAACTAAAGATATGTTTTTCACCTTAAACTTGCCAAAACTTGGTCTTGGGGAGTAAAATAATATTGAAATGGTTCTTGCGCCAAAAAATTGGTATTCAATAATGTTCACGAGCTGACATTTAAAACGACTGAAATTTAAATTTGACAGGAATCGGAATATGTAAAAAGATACAGAATAGAGCTACAGTGAGGACATACATATAAACATTTATGAACATGCACATAAATTGCATCTGACCCTACACTAGGACAACCTTTGTCGTGGGAACCAGTACCAGAACATCCAAGACCTGACAGTTGTTATTTTATTTTATCCCCAGCCGAGCATCGACCCCGGGACCTCTCGCATGGCAGGCTGAGCCGCAGAGGTCGCCACGAAGACCACAGCAGTTATAGTCAAAAGCTGTTTAATTTATCAAATTGTCATAAAGCTCTCAACTAAATTGGACACTAAAGTCTGTCGTAATAGTTTAGTCATAAAGTCGTCACTCAAGAACATTTCAGGATACGACACAACATGACGAGATATTCAGTTAGATATTATGTGAAACTACCATTGATTTATGGCTCGCAATACCAGAGGCGTCACATGATCACATCACAACTACTAGGGAGGATAGGACCTGAAATAACACATGGTGGCCGTTAACCCAAATCCTCTACTGACCGTATCAACGTCCCAATTTTTTTGATAGGATTTGAACCTTAAGACTACTAAGTAGTCTGTGCTTAAAGTTCAAAATTTCCGGGCGATCTTGGTTAATTTCACCAACTACGAGAGGTTTATTCCTCTTAAAGGAGACACTTTCCAAATAAATAAATAAATAAATGTTTTTAAAATTCCTTTCCTTTAAGCATAGTGTTTGAAAACATCATAATGTCAATAGAAACTATATGGGAAAAATATAGATGTTTCTCACCCAAAACGTGCGATTTCTTAGGATCTAAGGAAATATTGTGGTTAGGCGTAAAAAATATGTATTCAAAATATCTTGAAACGTAGCGTTTGAAATTATAGAAATCCCTCTCCAAAAACATTTTAAAGTAAAATGTTGCTAAGACGAGACCCTATGGCTGGCAGTGTCAAAAAGTTATCAGATCTCACATAGAGTCAAGCTTCTATCTCTATATGCCCTAGCTCTAACTTCACAAACTCTACACCCTATTCAAAATATGTAGCTTGGCCGTTTCGCTACTGTCACATGGGCGTAGGTGACAATTTTATTTACTATCATTACTTTTCTGTTATACAATAGTTCTAGAAGTAAAAATTCGATTCGTAATATATGTTTGTGGAATTGAGATTCAGCAATGTCAATTCTGTTTTAGACTTGAATCTTCGATTGCGGTTCAAGTTGATATCTAGGCACCTAATCGTCGTCTAGGGATCAGTGGCATACAATGGGATACCCAACAACATATCACTGGCCTCTAAAGCAACGCACTCGCTATTTGACAATATTCTTAGCCCGAAGTTCGGGTACATGTTAGGCGTTTTGCACGCGCTTGATTCCATCCCCTAATTTAGAACGTGGGGGGTGATTTACAAAAAATCCTGAAATATGCGTTTTATTATTTGAAAAGGAAGTAGTCCCTATATAAATTTTCAGATCTCCAGCATCAAAATTTACGGAAGTCTCAAACAAACTTCCATCCCTTAGTTTAATGGGTAGGGGGTAAAAATTCCAAGTTTTAGATTTTTTTGTAGTTTGCGTACAAATTAATGCAATTCCGCAATTAAATTAGTAAGGATTTCAGAATTACAGGAAAAAATTCAACAGTTTATATGTATTTTCGTAATTAAATTCTATCGAGAAAATTTTATCCCATCGCTTGTTCCTTCAGCGAGGATCTGAATAAAATACTCAACAAACATTTACTCAAAAAATTAAATCCGTAGCTGTCTTCATAGTAGTAAATGGATTCGAAACAAACCCCATTTTTTGGTATTGCCTTAAGCAAGACATTGAGTGTCAGTTAAACTTTGAGTTCCCAGTTGCGCATCCGGGCGCTAATCCTCCAATTAAGTACTTGACAAGTCTACTAATAATCTCGTGTTTACTTAGCGACAGTTCATCGGGCATCATTCAATCAAACGTTCCGCCTCAAACTAGTTAGCACTTATCTCATACAAGACTTCAAACAGACTTCAAAGGGCGTCCCATTACTGTATAATAGTAGATATGTATAATGGAGTGTGCACATATGTAGCAAGCCGTTTGACCCGCCGCCGTGAGTCAGATTTCAGTTCTAAGCATTTCATTTTGCGAATCCGTAAGGAAAACTAACATCTCAAATCTGCAGAGCTGCGGCGATTGGCTAGGCCCCTGTCGCGTAAAACGGCCTTTGCTACCCCGCATAGGAAAAGTCGTGCCGCTTTGGTATGACATTCCAATCAACTGACTATTATGTTTTGAATTGTGTTACAGTTATCAAATCTACCTGGTTCTGCGCTGTAACAAATCTTCTAATTCAGTAGGTATTTGCTTTTACCTGCAACAAGGAGAATTATTTATCAGAAACGATTACACTATTCAGTTGGGTACTTGTTGGTTCTGCACACATTTATCTGGCTCTAATTAGGCAAACATTTATACAACAGTTATACATGGGTGATTTTTAGAATAGAATAGAATGCCATTGATTTAGGGTATCAGCATAAACACATAAAAAATAATAAAATAAAAGTAACACAATGCAAAACACAGACATAAAATGAACAAAAATAAGACAAAAAATATAATTAATTACAAATTCATTACAATATTCTTTAAAGATACCCACCCCCCCACATAATGTTGTGAGTGGTTTCACGGCTATGTGCACATGCTGCGACAGCAAAAGGGCTCAGACTCAGCTTAGAGTCACAGGAAATACTGTGACGCTGGTTTTCAGTCTAGGACCCGGAAAGTACAGTTGAATTTATTTGTTATAAACGCAATGTGTTATAATATATATATATTATAACACATTGCGGTATCGGGACAAATTTCGGGTGGTACTTAGAATGGTACATAGAGTACGTAGTGCTTTGTCATGACAGCTTCAGGTATCTTGCTTTTTTTGTAAAAGTAAAAGTAAAAAGTAAAAATACGTTTATTTAAAAAAAACAAGTCCTTAGCAGAAGGGTTTCCCTGTCTCCCAAATTAGGGTAAACTGTGTCTTGGGAGACTTGTAATAATACCTTTCTCGAATTATTTGTTGAATCGTAATTTTGATTTTTACATTTATTAATACCGTTTGCTATTTCTAGGGACATGACGATGATGACGTTCCCACCAATTTCAGCCACAAATACCGCTTCAAACACTTTGTGCAGTATGTAGCGTGATATAAGCGGCGCTCAATATGAGCGGCGCTCAGGGCGTTCGTCTGTGAGTTGCCCCAAATTCCAGAATGCAACACCAACGAAAAATAACATAAACAGACGCCGCGGTGCAGTGGCGCTAGTCATTCCACCCCACACGTGGTTAGCTCCAGAAATACTCAATGTAAACAAGAACGTGTTCACAAGTAATGAAGCGAACACTAAGTGTGGTGTATAAATAGATAAATAAATAGCTGTGCCGTCCTGCAGCTCAAGCCACCTGAGCCTGGATCTGCCTTACAATGAAAGCTCCTACAGCAAAGTCCGTCGTCGAAGCTTTCGAGGCTCTGCCTCCCAAGCGGGAGGTCCAGTGTTCGAATCCAGGCCGTGGAGGTAAAGTAGGCCATCGGCAGGTCTTGTCCGTGTTACTACAAAAAATGCTGCACATAGTTTAACCTCAAAACAAACGTCAAATGTTATAGATTTTTGTCTTCAACATACAATGTATACAGATTTCAAGTCCAATTACCAAAAAAAATAATGGTCAAGGGCGAGTCGGACTCGCGCACGAAAGGTTCTGTTCTGTATCACCGCGCATTGGTATAAAACAAATGTTGAACAGGAGTTAATTTTTTGTGGTTCCCCCATATTATTTATATATATGTGACGTAGTGTCTGATTCCCACGACACAGGGTATCCTAGTGTGGGGCCAGAAGCAATGTATGTGTTGCAGGCAATTTGTATGATTCAGCATTTTACAAATGGCGTAGTCCGTTTACAAACGCGCGCTGCTATGTAATATGCCGAAGGCAAATTGACACTCCTTTATGTTTTTAGTATGTTTTGTTGTTCTTACATGTTCAACCTAACACGAAGGATAAAGAGGGCTTCGCTTCGCTCACCCTCTTTACCCTTCACCTAAGCTACCGCAGCGTTTTGCGCTGAGAATTTGCTATTTTAATTTCAATTTGCAATTTGCCTTCGGCATATTACATAGCAGCGCGCGTTTGTAAACGGACGACGCCGTTTGTAAAATGTGGAATCTTACAATTTGCCTGCCACATATGCACCGGTATAGAAGCGATTATGTTCTAGAGCACGAGATAATACCTACTTACAAAGAAATAACGCTACAAATTCAAACTGGACAAAACTGGACTTTTACACAAAAATACCATGCGCTTTTAATTTGCAATTCTGCAGGGGCATTAATATTATTGGCGTCTCCATTCTATAATATTCTTGAAGTAGAGAAAGCTGATTCAAAATCCCATAGTTTGTTGAGAATTCGAAAATACGTACTGAATGTTTACATCCGAAATATCATCTACATACTTAACAGAATTATATATCATGGCGAAAAACAATATTAAATTAAATTGTGAGTGTACCATGCTAGGCAAAAGACTTCGGGATCGTATTCGCAATACAGAGATAAGACGTCGTCGTACTAAGATCGTCGATGTCGGCCGAATCAAGACGGCGATCTCGATTCGACGAACACACAATCTCCCCCTGCCCCTTTAAACCTCCCGGGTCGTCGATGTCGGCAAACGAATCACGAGACCGGGGGTGGGCAGGACACTTGGCAAGGATAGATGTCGGAGAAGGTTGACCAAAGCGGTAATAGAGTGGCTTCCCAGAACCGCACGACGACCAGTCCGCAGACCACCAACCAGATGGACGGATGACGTCATCGCCATAGCGGGTAGGCAGAGGATGCGGGAGGCTCAGGACCGGAGTGGATGGCGTGGTGAAGAGGAGGCCTGTACCCAGCAGTGGGTGAATGTGGGGTGATGATGATTGATGATGATGAAGCCTACTAAATGCCTATGCCTATGTACCTAAAACCCTTAACTCTATTTACACACATTGATCTAGCCCCAAACTAGGATTCCCTGTATCTTGGGTACTAGACAACGATACTCATACTTATATAGATAAATATTATACTCAGATAGATAAACAACCATGACTAGGGTACAAACATCCGTTCTCATCAAACAAATATTTGCCCCCACCGGGACTCGAACCCGGGAACCTTGGCTTCGTAGGCAGGGTCACTGCCGACTCGGCCATTCGGGTCGTCGAATCTTAAGCTGCAGTGTAACGTTGTGGAGTCTATATCCATGGTATATCCTATCATAGCATCTGTGGCAGATGATTTAAGCAGCCTCCGATAGACGTCTGCGCCCGTGACCGTAGTCCTGGCCATTTGTTAAACAACAGAAAGAGTATTCTTAGGTCTCTTTCCAAATCTAAAGGGATTAAAATAAAACATTTTTAATTATGTACCTCTATTATTCACGGGTGGTTCAGATTTCAAATTCGGATCTCATTCCGGCGACCTAACTCAAGACTGTGTTTGTCATTGACAAGGGTCTCACCCAATACAAATCAAAATTGAACCGTTTCCAGACTTTTCTTTGCAAACCAAAAGCGGTGCTAAGAAAGATGCGTCTCCACTAGGATGTACCTAAGACTGATTCCAGGGCCCGAGCCAAGATGCAATTCGCTTCTATCACTCGCGCACTTCATATTTATGACGACCCGAATGGCCGAGTCGGCAGTGACCCTACCTACGAAGCCAAGGGTCCCGGGTTCGAGTCCCGGTGGGGGCAAATATTTGTTTGATGAGAACGGACGTTTTTACCCTAGTCATGGTTGTTTATCTATCTAAGTATAATATTTATCTATATAAGAATGTGTATCGTTGTCTAGTGCCCAAGATACAGGGAATCCTAGTTTGGGGCTCGATCAATGTGTGTAAAAAGTGTCCAAGGTATTATTATTATTTTACATGTGAAAACGAAAATTCACGTGCATTTTCGTTCTCGAATGTTACATCGCATATAATTTCTTAGCGTTGCGCGTGAGTGGTTTTAGGGTAACGCAGCTTGGCTACGGGCCCAGGCGTCACAAATACATATATAGAAACTTAAAAATTAAACAAGTTGGGAAATCGAACCCGTGGTAAACGGTAATAAGCTAGCGGTTTAGTACATGCTAGATGTGTAACTTATGACACCTTGAGCATTCATTATCTTCATCATATATTTTATATATGTCACCGTAAGATAGTCAAAACCGTTTTAGTTGATCAAATATTGACAGATAGTGAACCAGACCGACAGGGTTGAGAATTTACGTTTCTTTTGTTCTTACATGTCGACCTAACACGAAGACTATTCGGGGGCTACGCTGAGTTCGCTCCCTCTAGTCGTCTCCTAAGCTAACGCAGTGTTTGCCCTGATATTCGTTTTCGTTTGAAATTCAAGTTTAAACCAGTTTAATATTTCACGGTTTTAACCGTTAGTTTATCAACTAACGCGTCATATAGTAAGCAGTACGCTGGAGTTTACTATCTGCCGATAACTGACCAACTAACGAGAAAAAAACGTTAGTATATCAACTAACGGTTTTGACAATCTTACGGAGGCATATATATCGTAACGTAATATGTTTTATCATAATTATGTGTATATCATAATACTGAATTAATGTAAAGATAAATTCTGAAAGTATAAAATTATTATGATACCTACTTATTTAAGGCCAAATGTCACGTAACCTGGATATTCGTTTAAAATTCAGTGTTTCTGAAATTGATTCATTATTTCAGCTTACAGATCTGGATAGAAATTCCGACTAAAGTAAATAAACCTACGAGTAGGATTTCAAAGTGCTAATTAGAATTAATTATTAAAAACAGCGTCAGGGAAAGATACGTAAAAATGTATAATTTGTTCTCTGTAGCTCGGGACTCGAAGGTATAATCAATCTACTTTGGCTGCATGAGTACTTAAATTGTGGACAACCCCTATGGTATGTTCTATGCTAATAAATAAATTAAAATAGCTGAGATATTATTAAAATCTACTTCCGTAAATAAAGCCGTGGACATTTACGTACCCTACAAACGTCAGTAAAAGTAAACGAAGCACTGCACCGCATACTGCATAAACTCGACCAAATAGTCTTAAGACAAGACAGGCTTCAAAGGCATTGCTCTCTGTGCCATAGAAGAAAAAAAAACACGATGAGACCTTTGTTGTGGTGGTCAGTGCCTTGCGCGGACTGTAAATAAAACAAAACACGGGGCGGGAAGAAAACAGGTCGTGCCTGCATAACCTGTTTGGTTACTTTTGTCCCGCCAGTGCTGGCTGGCTATGATTTAAAAACGTTTCGATTTCTTTAGGAATTCCGTAGGAAAGGTGGATGATGTCGGACTGTGTGGTAATAGATCAAATTGTGATGGTTTGTGATGTTTTATAGTTTTATTTCGGTTGGTGGTTGGCTGGAAATATAGTTTTACGTATCCTGCCTGCCTCCCGAACCAGGACTATATAATTATAAATCATTTATTTGCGTTGATGTGGTAGAGTCAAAGGTCTTAGTAATTTTGGAACGGCACATTCAGCCAACTTGTGGCATGCAAATAATGTAGACAGGTGCATCCTCTAAAATTTAAATACGTAGGTAGATTAGGATAGTAAACTAACCCAAAACCATGGTGAATTAATTCATACATAATTCCTGATAACACACATACTAACTTCATAAAAATCAAAACAACATTTACATTAATTAATAATTAGGTTTGAATATCATCGTATAAAATTCAAATAATTCATAAAAACTATTTGTTAACCAGCCACTTTCTTAACTTATCTAGGTTAAAATAGGTTACGTTAGATATTGTAACTCTGCTGGTAGGCAATTAAATATTTTTACCGCCACGGCACAACAGTTCCTTTTTAATAGTTCCGTTTTGGCTCGAACCACTAGGCGGTTTGGAAATCGAATATCGAATGTAATATCAATTGGTTTACAAAAGTAATAATCTCGAATATGTAAATATTGAGGTAAGCTTGCCTTAGTAAAGGTCTTTGGTAATGTGAATTTTCGTGTGCAATAAAATAAACGAAATATACATACTAGTTAGTGTAAAACAGTTGATCGCAGTCATATGAAGACGCAGTCTAGTACCGTTTTCAATTTCGTAAAATTTTGTAAACCTTAGTTTTCCTAAGACAATAAAATAAAATAAAAATAAAATAACCACTAATAAATATGATAAGTAAAATACAAATTCCTACCTTCCAGCCCAAAACTTAATAGAACAGACTTTCGTTTGTTATTATAATTACACAGAAAATCTGCTCACATACTCCCTTACTCCAATTCACAGCAAAATCAACGCAGTTTGTATGAAATTGATGTACTTAAGATAAGTGGGCCCATGATGTATTTCCCCAAGACATTGAACATATCACTCTCACAAACCTATCACAGTTATTCACCAAAATACTACACTTACGCTCTCGTCTTCATCGCCGATGTAAATAGTTACGTCAAAACCATCGACATCCCAAATACCACAGTCCCCAACGAAATTGGTCCTTCTAGAACAGCCGACTCATCCATCCCTATCTTCCCTCTCATGTTTCTGCATACAATCGAGCGGGACAGAGGATGATCTGGTGCATTTACCCCATGCAAAGGTACCCATCTGGTTCAACGACATTGGACGGGAATAGTTTATACCTGCGCGCGCAGGCCGATGTTCTGACGTCACCAGACCCTTGGTGGAACAATTTATTTTGTTCGATGCGGCAGCATTCTTGGTGGCAGCTACAACAGGCCCCTCCAGATAACTTGGCGTTCAAGCGAGCTAACACCTATTTTTCTCATCCCACCTAACCCTATGCGAGGAAACGAGATGATATCTTGGTCAAACGCCAAGCAGCCTGCTGGGGCAGGTACCTTCACGGGAGTACAGGCGAGCTCAAGTCAAGCCCCACTATACGAGTTAGTTACTGTAGGTACTACCAGTCCCTATGGCGTTAGGAATAAGAACGATACTACGTTGAAACGGTGTAAAAACAAGATAAAACAATCAAAACATGGTAACTCTCATGAAAAAAACAATATGCCACTCACTGCACTGTAACATCTGGATCAAATATCGTGGGGTGGCAAATGCACGTGACGTGTACCCACGTTTAGCAACTCATTAATCTATACCTATATTAACTCTGCCAATGAAGAAACTAATCTAAAATGGCGTCTTATACTTGAAGTGACAGTAACAGCTGATTGGATCAACAAAAAACCTAAAAGAAAAAGTATTGAAGATATTGTTCTAATTTTCACCTAATGGTACATTTAAAGTTTATTCTCCTTGTTTTTTGAAAATTATATCTTGGAAGTTCGCCTCCGTTCTGCTCTGGGAACGTCGAAATCTGAATGTTTTGGTCTTGGTGAAAACTTGCCATGAACCAAAAAAACAACAAAGTAACAAAATGAAAAACCGAGAATTCGAGACAGCAGCGTGAGAGTGAATCCAGACTGATTATTTTTGCAAGCAGTACGGCCCTGTGTGAATAAAGACAGCGATAGTGTTCAAGTGAGAAAGCATGACTATTTCGAGTAAAAGACGCCATTTTAGATTAGTTTCTTCATTGGCGGACGTACTACGTGTATGTAAAATAAAGTGCTTGAAATATACAGTCTATTGACGTATTTAAAGTAAGATTAAAACAAATTTTGTTAGAAAAGTGCTGTTACTCTCTAGATGAATTTTGAAGATGACATAGCCAATTCGATTTTGTTGAGTTTTATTGACATTTGAATTTATGAATTGACTTGTAAGGATTATTATTTGGAATGATTTTTTAATTTAATTTTATTTCTTGATATATTTTTTTTTTTTTGGGATTTGGTTGGCATTTTTATAATATGACAGTGATTTAAACTTATTTCGAACACAATGTATTTTGTTAACGAATAAACGATAATAATAATAATATTGAACGATTCTGATATTGTCCACAATGCAGTCATAAACGCCACGCCTCAGAATTTCATAACGATATGTTTTCAAATCCATCAAATTGGAATCGGAAAATACCCATGTAAGCAGTCACCATACACCAACAATGTATCGCCGGAGCACAACCAACCGTATTCCCTGCGGGATAGCGTCGATAGTACGATGTCGGAGTTCAAATGGTGCTTTGACCTGGAGCAGTCAAAATGGGACAAGTTATATGGGCCTTGACGGACCTGTTCCAGGTGTGACGTCATCGCATGGATTTACGATTCTAGTGGATTAAACCACAAATTTATTTGGCGCGGAAATGAGACGGATGTTTTTAGGATTTAGGAACGACCTCTAAAAGTTAATAAGTTGACATTGTTGCAAAAATAGAACAGTTTCTTATTATAGAACCGTTGTTCACTATACTCTGTTTCATCCTTTATTTAGGTACTTTTTACATTTCCTTCTTGCGTGCATTATCCAACTAATATTAGTAGCGATGTTTGGATGTTTGTGTGTTTGTGCCTCAATCACGCTGAAACGGTTGAACGGATGTTAACCTAAGAAATAATCACAGACTACTTGCGCCCCGGTTTAGACTCGCGAAGGTTAGCAATTCTTTCAAGGGTCAATGCATTCTCTACTACAACAAGATACTGCGTGCAATATCCAACTAATATTGGTAGCGATGTTTGGATTTTTGTGTGTTTGTGCCTCAATCACGCAGAAACGGTTGAACGAATGTTAACCTAAGAAATAATCACAGACTACTTGCGCCTCGGTTTAGACTCGCGAAGGTTAGAAATTCTTTCAAGGGTCAATGCATTCTCTACTACAACAAGATACCTCTGGAGATCTTGAAATTTGCCATTTGAGCAATTTAAAATCCATGTTAAAGCGACTTTGTCGAAAAAGGGATATTACAATGTTCAAGATTAATTAAATGATGGGTCTGTATGGGGTTAATCTGGCTCAACACAGACCTTGCTGTTAATAAAATTTGTAATTATTTATTCCTGCTTATTAATTATGATAATGACTAAATATTATATTTTGTATTAGTTAAGCATAAGCAATTTTTAAAAAGAGAACCTAAAATCAATCTGTGGGAGTTTCTACGCCCTTCTGCTCCCACAGTGGTCCAATGTAGAGAAGTGGCAAAAAATGACGATTGCTAAGTATATGTAAATATCTACAGTAATAAAGACATTTGGAATTTGGATTTGAATGAAATTTTGCACAGATATAGTTTATGAGCTAGATTATCATATAGGATACTTTTTATCAGACTGCACCCGAAGGAGGGTTCCGTTATCTCGGTATATGATAGTTCCTAGGAACACGCAGATGGAGTTACGGGCATCAGCTATAGCTTGTCCAATTCGTACGTAGCTCTCCCATGGTCTGCAGGCGACGGGGGACTAATGATGCGGGGACTGCGAGGGCGGGAAAGAAGAGCGCAGGCGGCGGGGCGCGTAGTAGGAACCGCCCGCGCACTTCTTTCCCGCCCCCGCATCTTTCGACCCGTCGTCGCCCGCAGACCATGGGAGTGCTACGTACGAATTTAACAAGCTATATTTATGTAAGCAATATTTATATTATATGTATATAGCTTATATTATATGTAAGCAATATTTCTGATTGTAGATGTCAAAAAGTATGGCTTTTGATCATACACAAGTTTTTACATCTCCCATCTAAAGCAAAATCGAGGTTTATATGAAATTAACGTTTATACAGGTGGACATTTAATTAGCTGAACATATTTTCGGTAATGATAGTAGGTACTCATAATTATGAACAACTTTCCTCAAGATACATATGGTCTCAAACGAAAAAAAAATGGGTCTCCCATACTAACAAGTAATCAGCTGATCGGGTCAAAGTACTGAGGACGTTTTTTTTCTTCATTTGTGACAATATGTTTCTTAGGGAAAGTTGTTTCTTAATTATGGGTACTATAATTCCCCCAAATATGGTCCGCAAATTAAATGTCAGGTATAGTTTTTCTCTTCTACAATCCTCGATCGAATTGAGTTACATAATAGGGAGGCAGTAACAATTAGTTGCTCCTCCTGGCCCTTCGTACCAGGCTGATTTCGTTCCTCTTCTGCATCATCTCAGCCTACAACAGTCCACGGCTGGACGTGACGCCGGAGTCCTAGAGTCAACCTTTCGATACTCCTTCAGTCTCATCCCGCTACCACCTGCCCTTATTTAAGACCATCACATATGGCAGCATAAGATTTATTAAAGGGTTGCGTTTAAACGATTACCAAAAACTTCGAAAAACTACCAATAAATTCGACATGACTGCCAGACAGAATTAGTAAATGATCACCAAATTGTCACCAAACTTCTTTTTATGTTTTGTGTACTTAAGTTTATATTTTAAGTATTTTTTGTTGTTCTTCCATGTTCAACCCAACACGAAGGATAAAGGGGGCTTCGCTTCGCTCACCTCCTATACCCTTCACCTGAGCTACCGCAGTATTTTGTCCTGATATTTTCAGCAACTTTTGGCGATCATTTACCCATTTCGGGTAAGAAATAAATATTTTGGTGATCATTATATTTGTTGCCTATATTAATATCGGTTTACAAGTTTAAAAATTACTACGAAGTATTGGTTCTGATGACCTTAGTGCAGTTGATAGCAGGGTAAACACGTTCCGAAGATAATAAATAGAGAGTTTTATTGTACGCTCAGATCTTCCCCGCTCAACCATCGCCTATCCTACCCATCATGGGAAGCTGGATGCTGGAAGAAATCTCTTGTTAGAGATACTGGCCTTTGTACATGTTTTTTCTATAATAAGATATCTGTATTCTGTAGTACAATAAAGTAATTACGAATAAACCGGCAGGAATTGTCGTCGAAGTCAAAGTACTTTATTACTGTAGATAGTTGCATATACTTAGCAAACGTCATTTTTTGACTATTCTAGTCCGCTTACTTGTTCCTCTTAGAAGGCGAAGCTACCATCAATCATCTGCTCTGGTGGGTCAAAACATCAACTAAAAGTAAAACTCAAGTATTTCCAACGTGTTCTGAATTTTCACACACAACCGACGCCTATTTGTATGTAAAAACAAAAGAAGTTCGAAATTAAACTCAATTTGCATACAAACATGACTCATGTTCCTGTGTCGTTACGGTCTCTGAACAAAGGGACCCTTCACAAAGAAGTACTACGACGAAGATGTATGAAGTGGCCCATCCATTGCTGGGATTGAAGGCGTCGTTCATTTGACAATTCAAAGTAAGGAGCAATGAATAGTAGACATGACTGAACTAACAAGTGTATTTGCATAGTCGTTTGGTACAAAACATAATTATCATTCAGAGCAAGGGTGATCCTTTCAACGAAATCGAAAAGCGGACAAGGAAAAAACGCATTTACATACGTAAATTTAAGATACCCAATTGAATGGCCGGAAATCGTGATGTTTAATAACTACGATCCTATAACACATAATGTAATAATAGACATGACGTTACGATAATGATCTTGACATAAAATGTAGTACGGATACGAATCCTGTAGAGTTCACGAAGTTCCTGTTTGTTAAAATGGCAATTGGATTGCGTGCTGTCATGTTCGGATGTGAAACAATGGCCGATAGCAATACGATATTTGACTGCTAGTCAAAATCGTATTAATATTAATAGATAATATTAATATCCAAAAACCTTTTAGGAACTGTCAAAGCGGTAATTTTGTTCACGAGTTCTATGATATCATAGTTAAATGCTGTATTTTCAACTCAAAGTTGAGTTTATAAAATACAAATGCTAGAAATATACAAATCTGATATTGTCAAACCTTTTTGTTGAAATGGGTTCAGCTTGAGGCAAGTTTTTAGATTTATTGGACTACCTTGACAAATACCGTATTGTTTATATCTGTGGCTCATTTCCAAGTACTTGACACAATAATCGACACACAAAGTTATCGCAATTTGGGAAATAGCAATCACTCAATTTCTCGTCTCCTAAAGTTAATACAAGGAAGGAAACCAAAGGCATTCCACGATGAATTATTCCAAATCCATTAATACCATTTTATAAATTCCTGAAACACTGCCTTAAAACCAGAATCACGTCTCATTGAGTTTCAGGCGAACGAGTTTAAATATTAAATCAATGAGCGATTCATCAAAATCCTTGGCACTTGATATAAAACAATATAGACTCAACTGAACTTACCAAAGAAATTGATTAATAACCCAAAAGGGATTCGTCTGACAGATTAAAAAAAAAAAAGAAAAAAATGCGTCGCATCACCGCGAGGCCAGAATCAGGCTCTATTCAGCCTAACAATAGGATTTCTATCGCACCGAGAAAAACCCCACCAAATTTGTATCAGAGGTCGTATTACGTGAGGTATAAAGTGGATTTTGTCGTTCGACGCTGCGTTGTCACACCCTCGCTTAAGAGGCATTGTCGTCTGTATATTAAGTCGGTTAAGGGGTAAATTTGTCTGATGTCATCTCAAGGGATGGCATTCCAAGATGGCGGCGGGAAGGATGCGTCAGGATATAAAAGTCACGATTGACTCTGCCTGTGGGCGGTCGAACTCAAGAGGCTATCTCACAAGACATAAAATGGTACTAAATTATAATATCGATCCTCGACCGCAGTAATGACTGTATAAGAAAAGCGATATACCCATGACACGTGACATTGTGGCATACTTTCTTGGCAGGCGAAACTTGCGTCGCAAAATCCGGAAGAAATTGAAAGCCTTTCTGAAATACCATTTTCGGCGCTGGTGATATTAGACCAGCCCCCGTATACACTAACCCAAATCGACAGATATTTTTGGAAAGGTGACAGTTTTCCGATACATTAAATATCTATTTAGAATTATAGAAACTTCGGTGAAGATATTTATCACATTTAATATTATTTTGGGACCTAAATAGTAGACTATGCAGCAAGGGGATAAAGCACTGTTTAATGTCACGGGCGGGATATTGATTCCAGAACGTAACGAAGGATTCCAGATGTAACTCTCGAGCGAAGTAATGGTGTTATGACTTAATTCTCGCGCGAAGAGAGAGATTCAAGCGTGCCCAAAACAAAACAGCTTTATCCCCGAGGAGTATACTCTACTTTTCGCACCTCCTGGGAGAAAATAGAAAAAACCGGTCAAGTACGAGTATAAATCGCGCACGAAGGGTTCCGTACCACCGTTCAATGGAAGCGATGGTGTGGAGTGAATAGTTTGGATTTTACACAGCAAAATATTGTTTACAAAGTTATTGGTGCGGTTACTTTCACACTCCATGTAAAGTAAGTTAATGTGAAAAATTGTGTTTGATACATTAGTCCAGTCGCAGTCTTGAAAAAGTTCCGTTCAGCTCGCCCCGTGCAGCTCGATTTTCGAATATCGCCCCCGCCGGTTGGCACCGTGCGTATTTCACTGAATTAAATTTTAAGGCCCTAGCATTAAGATCTATGAGAAGCAAAGTCAAAATACTTTATTACTGTAGATATTTACATATACTTAGCAAACGTCATTATTTGCCTCTTCTCTACATTGGACCTCTGTGGGAGAAGAAGGGCGTAGAAACTCCCACAGATTGATTTTTAGATCTCTTTTAAAAATAGGTTGTGCTTAACTAATACAAATGTGAAAAATTTAATTGTTATGATTAATAAGCAGGAATAAATAATTACAAAATTATTAACAGCAAGGTCTGTGTTGAGCCAGATTAACCCCATACAGTCCTGTCATTTAAGTAATCTTGAACATTGTAATATCCCTTTTTATTGGGGGGGGGGGGGGGGGGGGGAGCACGGTGCGAATCGAACTTATTCGAAAATCAAGCTGGCCTCGGCAAGCTGAATGGAACACATTTAAAATTAATCAAAACCAGCGATTGTTGCAAAACGCTTCAACTGGACTCATAATAAAGTATCAGTATAATATACATTTTCACATTAATTTACCTTAATAAAATGTTTTTTTAGTAGCCTTTTCTCGCAGGAGGTGCGAAAAGTAGAGTCAGTATACTCATCGGGGATAAAGCTGTTTTGTCTTGGGCACGCTTGAATCCCTCACTGCACTCAGGACTCAGTCTTGATTCCCGTGCCATGCGAGGGAATTACATCTGGAGTCCTTTGTTACGTTCAGGATTCAATATCTCGCCCGTAACGTAAAACAATGCGGTATTCCCTTGATGCGTAGTCTACTATTAAACCCTGGAGTGATCTAGGTTGTGACTTAATGACATTCAGGAGAACAGGATGTCACCGCTAAAGCCTAGAGCTATAATGACTTGCTTTAGGTAAGATTTGCAAGATCTAGTAGAGTCATTTTCAAAGCGGATGGTGCGAAAAATATAAAAGGTCCCTCTTTTGCACGAATTAATTTTATTTCGAATTTATTTTCAACAAAAAATACGAAATTAAACTACGTGAAACGGAACGTGTTAAAAAACACCTATCAGAGGATGTGACGTACTCTGCGTTGTCAGTAGGGGACATGTGTAAGTCTTCCATTATTTTTCTATGCGAAAAAAGGAGGAGATTAATTAACAACGCAAAGTACGTCACTACCGCTGTAGGTCGGTTTTCGCGCCATACTGTCAGTTTAAACCCGCGATTTTTAGCAAATAATAAAAAAAAAAAACAATTCAAGTTGCCTATTCTTCAATTTTGCTGTGGATTGGACTTGGTGAACAAGCCAGGTAGCGGCAGCTTGTATTATAATATAACGTCCACGACTATGTACTTCATTCTCCCACAGAAGAATCGACGAATGGTCTTGGGTGTTTATAAAATAAGTGTGTGATGTCGCTGTTTCTGGTCCCCACGATAGAGGGTATCCTAGTGTGGGCTCAGAAGCAATGTATGTGCCTGTAATAAATGTTTATGTTTATGTCGAATCGACGTTTGCAGCAAATAAGAAAAAATTACATTCGATTCGACTGACAAATTGGGTTAGCGAATAAGGGACTGTTCCCTAAGGTAAAGGTAAGGTAAAATATTGTATGTTATGGCCAGTAAAAAAAGTAGTAAATTATGTAGTAGGTATGAACAGTGCCAAGATTAGTGCCTCAGATGTTTTCAACAGTTTCAATTCAGGCGGAGTAGACCGATATAACCACGCATGCCCGCGAATCGGTAAACAGTGTTCTAATTTTGAAATCATAAGAGGCCTCTTTTCGGAACACTTCTTTTAAATGCTATTATTATAAAATTACTTCGATATTCGATTGGATTATATCCGTGTTACCACAAAAAATATTAGACAGCGTTTAACCTTAAAACAAACGTCAAATCCCATACATTTTTGTTTTAAACAAGTGTTGAACGGAAGTTTATCTTTTTGTGGCAAGGCCTTATGGTTTCCGACGGTAGTGGGATAAAAAGGGCTCACTGTAATTATTGGACTAAAACTTTAGGTAATTTTTCCCACAGATATACAATTATTTGTATTTTTCATCACTGCACGTCATTTATCGAATTAATTATTCGAAATTCAGCGATTTTATTACAATAATGGTGAGCGCTGTGCTCAAATACAGTAAGTAGCTGTAGAAGCTGTGAGCTGCATATACACAATTACACATTAGAAACACCCAGGTGAGATTTTATGTACTTTGTATAGGTCATATACTTTTTCCACTAGGTCTTTTTACCAATCTTTTTTACAAAACAATACGGACAATACGTTCAGTGCTTTACTCTTATAGCTATAGATATATAGAGAATAACTATAAAGCACCTCTCTTTCTCGCAAAGGGTCAAGTGGGGTGAGAGATAGAGAGGCGACAGCTCGCTTAGAAGGAATAGGAAGGCTAGAGGAAGGAAGGGAATAATATTAATAAGTAATCTAGCATTTTTTTATTTTCATATAGCCACCAGTATGTGTATACGTCTACTGCGATATTTTCTGTACAGTAAACGAAAATCAATCCAAAACAGCGGCACGTGATTGGCTAAATGATTTTAACAAGTTGTCACAGCGTACTTATCTAAAATAATTTTTAGATGGCTTTAACTAGGTATCTTTAATTTAAATTGGTTGCAAATATAAACGGATGGGGATGGGAATAACCCGTTCACGAGAATACGGAAGTTCGTGTCCAATGAGTCACACTTCGGCATCGACATTGTTTTCATTATGACACCACATTAAAGTATAGTGAGTACGGTATAGGCACTGCTGAGACCGTATCGATTTATTTCTCCTTTGTGTTATTAACCAGTTAATTTTGAACTATGAATAAGCACGTGGTTATTATAAGATTGCATATCCATTGGGGATCAAGTTATCGTAGTTTTTATACAAGTAACATTTTATGAAGGTAAATAGGTGGAACCACTCAAAACACCGATGTCAATAACCAATGTGTCAATTAATAAATTGACACCTTGAAGACCTCTGGTGGCGTATCGCCCGGCGTTCTGCCCCACAGGCGAGAGGCTCCGGTCACGAAGCCCAGCTGAGCAGGTCTGCACATTCATCTGAAGAAGCTGAAGCCAGTCATGCGCGCCACTGTCCTAGCTCTCTTAACTAGTCCTCTAAACGAATCATGCCGTTTAATAACGGGATGTCTGAAGTCATATCAATAGACCAACTGTACAAGGTGGCCGTAACACCCCCTCCAGATGTGCGAAGATCTGAATCCAGCTCGGCGAGAAGGACGAAGCAAATGCAGGACAGACGCCACCCACTATTCAACCACATACCGGCCCAGCCTAGGTTGCGTTCCAGAAGTAGTTTCCTACACTCAGCACAGCCTCACCGTGTGGCGAACACGGCTCATCTCCACAACGCTGAATTGCGTGAGAGAAAAACTAGCTGAGGGATACAACCTCAACTGGTCCATCTGGAAGTCGCTCAGCCGTCTCAGATTTGGGGTGGGGAGGTCTAAGGCAAACCCTGCGAGGTATTTCATTTAGCGCTTGGTCACGTCTACGTCACTAAGCCGGCAGCATAAGCAGCTATTAGACAGCCTCTTCGTCAGCGGAGTGGCCCTGTTGCAGTCCGCCCTCAATCGACCATTGAGGGCAGTCGTTCGTGAGGCGGGCCATGCTCTGAATGGCTCCGGAACAGCAGAATGGATTTGATGTGTGCTTGCACTTGTGCATTCGTTCAGCGCAGCGGCCCTGGCTAGTCCGGAGTCGGTTCAGCTTGGTCCAGGAAGGTTGAAGCAGTGGGCCGATCTTTCGGATTTTTGACCGGTTTGGGCCGGAGGCGGTGATCCACCTTTTCGCCCATTTACGGCTGCTAAAGTAAGATCGCAGAGAAGGAAGAATTTCGGTCATTAACCTGTTATTACTTGTCTCGCTCGCTCAGACGGCGGCGGTCATTGCACCTGTGCGAGCGTGAGCTGAATATATTTACGCGGGAGCGACAGAGACAGGTAATAACAGGTTAATGACCGAAATTCTTCCTTCTCCGCGATCGTACTTTAACGTGGTTCCTTCGGATATTTGGGACGCGAGGTGGGGTATAATCCCCGAACACGACACGGAGTGCATCTGCGGCCATCGGACGCAGACCATCACGCACATGACTGGGTGCCGTACGTGCCTGAGAACCGGCACGAACGAAGAGCTTTACGAGCCTGCCATAAGCGAGCTATCGCGGTAGCGGCTTTTTGGGTTGCCTGTGTCTAGAGTTGACCATCGAGAAGTCAACTCGAGAAGATCTACACATTTCAAAGTGACCTTCTTTAAATGTAGGTACGATTACGATTAATAAGGTTCTGACTTGGATCGGATCTTTGAAGAAAATACCTACGCATCACTCGTATCTGTGGCCACAATAAACCGACCACTTTCGAAAATAGTCCGTGCCCGCCGATCTTTATTACCCCGACCGACCCTTTATTTGGCCACCTTTCTTTGTTTTACGACTTCCTTGTTTCTGATTTCTGATAGTTATAAAAGTTTATTTCCAGCTCTGTCTCCTAAATGCAATCGGTGGGCCAGGATAAAGAGACTACGGATACATTTTTGGTCCGCCGCAACTATGTTCCTGTGTTCATTGTACGTACAGTAAGAAACTGAATTAGATATGCTGTGTTCATTGTTCAGTGAGAAAAGGAATTGGCTAAGCCCGACTATTATTTAAGGGTTACGAACAGGACAAGTTACAATACAAGACAAACACACCATCAATTAAAAAGTACTTAAGTTGTGTACTGTTGTACTGAATTTAGCGGTTGTCAAAAGTATGGTGCAAGTCACCAAGAATACCTTACTTAATGAGTATGCATGCAGCCCAGCTGATACAGTTTCCTACAAGCTAAAAAAATTCCTAACATTTTGTTTACGGTTCCTCCCATTTCACAGTAGCGTTGTGAAAATGTCTCGCAAGATACTGTTTTGAAGAAAAGAAGTAATAAAAAACATAAGAAGTAATAAACTTTAATTGCGTACCATGGTTTACATCTGGTCTAAAACATGTTATTTACGATAAAACCCTAAATAGGGTATGCAAATGATTTATTTACGCAACTTAATTACTAGTTATTTATTTACATATTTACATGAGAAGTTATTAGTGAATTATCTTATATATTTATTATTATTAGTGATTAATGTTAATTTTACCTTGATTGTATTTATTTTTACTTTGAGAACAATACTCCGATATTACTGTATATGTACATAGTTCATAAACTAAGTAGAACAAATGACACTAACACCCCATGCGGAAAAAGGAGAGTGATACTTCCAAATTACAGCAAGTTCTTGGACCTCAATAACTAAAACTGCCCAACACCCTTGTAATACCAACATGCTGTAGGGATTAACACGTGCTAGAAAAGCCTAAACACATAATAAGGAAGGGGCATAAGGGACTAGTGGCGGTCAAAAGACCGCACAGTCGGGTAAAGCCTTCTTTGATCCCATGCTTACTTCAGAAACGTAGTTACTGCGTTTACAGACTGGACGGTTGTACATGTACACACGACAAAGAAGATCGGTTTGCAGGGCACACAAACACCAGTCTTTGTGTGCGTAACGTTGCCAATAGCTACGATTAGCAATGCACACTAACACAGTATTCGTGTTAATGTCGCGTCTGTGTGCGTTTTTCTGATCCCATACATTCATTGATTATGACGCAAGTTTTCACAGCTTTATGCAAAGTAGTCGATAGCCTAGTGGATTAGGTGCTAGAATTACGATATGTAGATAAAGGTTCGATCCCTCAAAGGAAATTATTTTTTAGAAGCTACGAGTATTATTAAATTCACATAGCATCGAATATAAATTGATTACAATTGTTTAACCAAACTAGAGTTCGAAGAGTTGTAAACTTGCCCGGTAAAAAGGCCATAGTCTACCTTCTTTATTTAAAATGTAACAGCTACCCTCTTTAAAATTGTTTTGCGTCTGCGCGCTCTCAGCATTAGTTGTATTGCATTTCGTTCCTTGTAAATTGTGATTGAGATTTGTTATCTATCATGGAAAGTCATCTATCCACTTTTAAAAAGGCGGAAATCATTGTTTTGTATGAACAAAACATTTCAATTAGCGAGATAGCACGACGTTTAATGATATCGGTGAGTTATGCATATAAAAAATAAATTTGAAGGTTTTTTATAAATTATGATTATAATTATACCTTGTGTTACTACTTCATTGTATTTTTTTCTTATTTTACAGAGAAGAACAGTGCAACTGTGGGTTCATAGGTATGCAGATTCTGGACATGTTGAAAGTCGTCGACCAGGCCCACAGCCTGTAGCCTACACAGCTGCATCTGATCGCCATCGCGACATCATTGCAGCGCATAACAGCAATCCGTTTGCCAGCACCCGGTCTACGGCGACACTTCATAATGTAACACTACAAACAGTTCGCAATCACTTACGAGCTGATGGTTTAAGATGTCGGAGACCAGCGAAGAAGATTATGATGTCTAATGAGCATCGTGAAGACAGAGTGCGGTTTGCCCGTGAATATTTGGACTTTGATTGGTGTAATAATGTTGTTGTTTTTAGTGATGAAAAGACTTTTAGATCAGACAAGGATGGGCGTAAAATACTGTGGAGAAGAAATAATGAACGATATAGTTTAGCAAACATTCTACCGTGCAGGTGTAGTGGCCGTATTACTTTGGGATATTGGGGATGGATGTCGTCGATGGGCCCCGGTGAATTAGTGCAAGTGAGTGCTCGCAACACTGCTCAAGGATACTTGGATATTTTACAGAACGTCATGTTACCAACCGTACGAACTGTATATCCGGATGAGCATATATACTTTGTCCATGACAATTGCGCTGTGCATCGCGCCCATATTGTGCAAGAATGGTTTAACAAGCAAGAATCCTTGACAGTTATTGACTGGCCTTCTAAAAGCCCTGATTTAAACCCCATCGAAAATCTATGGGGACATATGGTGCTCAATTGGGATCCATCGAATGTGAGATCTAGGTCTAATTTAGATGAAGTTGTTACTTCAACCTGGGAGATAATGCGAGGCACTGACATGTGTTGGAATATGGTCACTGGCATGAGAAGTAGACTACAACAAATAATAGTAAGAGAAGGAGCTCCACTAAGATATTAAATAAAACATAACCATTAATATGTGAAAGCTTTGTGTTATCATAAGATAAGGTGATTTATATGTCTATGATGTTATTGCTACTTCAGGTTAGAAGTTATCACATAATTTCTAATTGCTTAGCATGTTGATTCATAGCTTATATATCATCAACTGCGACATCTGTCCTTGTCTGACTAAAACTAAAATAAGTAAATTAAGTGTAGTTTATTATAACAAACTAGTAATAAATTATTATTAGGACGAAATATAATTTTGTTTTATTATGAAAAAAATAAGGCTGGTTTCACCACATGCTGATAAAGCCTATCTGTCAAATAACGCCATACAAAAATCTAAGTTTAACTGGCAGATAGGCTTCATCAGCAGTGGTGAAACCGGCCCTTAATCTAGAATAAATATTTGGTCTGATCAATAATAATTAAATAAAAGTATCTAAAAAAAAACATCACCATGCTTTTTCCCTCCTTGATAGAGGATCGAACTCAATACCTCAAAGTCATTAGTCTGGCATCTAACCCGTTGGGCTATCGTCCACTCTGTAGGAAGCGGTAAAAACTAGTCTTATATTCAACGAAGACACATAGTGATTGTATGCTCAGACAGTATTATAATATCTGTGACTGTGCTGTGACGACCAATGTAACGCACACACATTCAAGTCAGCGATTCGTGTCGCAACGTTACGCACACAAAGAGTGGCATTTGTGTGCCCTGCAAACCGAACTTCTTTGCCGATTGTACATTACATTTTTTGCTTGGATGAAGATGTGAATAGAAAAAAAAAAAAAAATAGCCCATAAATGTCCCTAGCAAACAGCATAGGCCTTTACCGGAATGTCAGACAATCTGTCATTTTTTGTAACAATGTAGATATGTATATGTCACTGTAAGATTGTCAAAACCGTTAGTTGATAAACTAACGTTTTTTTTTCTTGTTAGTTGGTCAACTATCTACTTATAGTAAACTGTTAAAACCGTTAAATAGTAAACTGGTTTAACTTGAATTGCAAACGAAATACTAGGGCAAACACTGCGGTAGCTTAGGTGAAGACTAGAGGGGGCGAGCGCAGCGAAGCGAAGAAGTTAACATGTAAGAACAAAAGAAACGTAAATTCTAAACCCTGTTGGTCTGGTTAACTATCTGTCAATAGTTGAAGAACTAACGTGTTAGTTTATCAACTAAAAGTTTTGACTTTCTTACGATGACATATACAAAGAGCTCCGTTGTCTAATGGGTTTCACGCTTGCTTCTCACTCAGGAGATGCAGGTTCGATTCCTGACCATGTACCAATGAGATAATAAATTTATCTTATAATGATAAGGACGTTCTAACGTTGACGGAAAACATCGTGAGGAAACCTTCATTACTCCATAGCTGCGGCGATGGGCTAGCCCCCTGTCACGCAAAATGGAGTATTAAATAACTGGCTCAAAGTGGGCACAATTGTGCCTCTGCCACCCCGTATGGGAAAAGGCCTTATGTTTATTGTAATATTTTATTTATTGGCCAGACATATCATTCCGAACCGAATATGGTATCTCTCCCTTTCACTGATTTAAAAAAACAATGGGATATGAAGCCTCCTGCGCCTGGCATAATTTCTTTGTTTGACCCAGACACATAACCCAGCCAGACCATCGCTTTAAATACTCCACCCTTAGAGATCAAATTAGCTTGGTAAGCATGAAAAAGTAACATTTGCAGACGACTATTTAAATGTTGCGTCGGGACTTGGTCTTTAGTCTTTTCGTTGAAATCTGTAGCGGGTTTTTTGTCTGTCTCCCGTAGTTTAATTGGTAGCAGAGAAGTCTAGAGGCACTTTGACACTAGGGATTTTTAGCTATATGTAAGGCTGGACTCTGGACCGAACCTCAGACTAGACGATAGGCGATATTTGTTGTGGGCGTGCTCTCTAGGTGTGATCACACTAATTAGCCACGTCCACCCTGAATATCCTGCTTTAAGGTGGGAAATATAATAATAATAATAATAATAATACCTTGGACACTATTTACACACATTGATCTAGCCCCAAACTAGGATTCCCTGTATCTTGGGTGCTAGACAACGATACACATACTTATATAGATAAATATTATACTTAGATAGATAAACAACCATGACTAGGGTACAAGTATCCGTTATCATCAAAAAAATATTTGCCCCCACCGGGACTCGAACCCGGGACCCTTGGTTTCGTAGGCAGGGTCACTGCCGACTCGGCCATTCGGGTCGTCATTAAACTGCATATCAAAAATTCTGATTTGCACAGCGAATATCAGGGCAAAATGCTGCGGTAGCTTAGGTGAATGGTAAAAGGGGTGAGCGAAGCGAAGCCCCCTTTATCCTTCGTGTTAGCTTGAATATGCAAGAACAACAAAAATACTTAAAACATAAACTTGAGTACACATAAAATATTTGAAACATAAAAAGTGTTTTTGCTGATCCTTTTATGCTGTGCAAATCAGTATTTTTGATGTGCGATTAATTACTAGCCAAAAATATTTGTTCAAAATTTCCTTAAATTGTGTGTTTGAATTAATCAGTGGTTTTGAAAAAATATATAAAATACAGAATTTTCGAATGTTTTGCTGCAGCGACTGACGTCACAGCCAAGTGTGAGCTGTTATGAATTTTATTTAAATATGGTTATGTCCAAAATTTCAAGAGAATCAGAATCAGAATGGGAGAGGAATCAACCACAACGAATCGAGTTGCTAATTTTACTCATACACGCGCCTTACGGAAATCCACTAATTCATTAATTTTGACATATTGGCCATTTTATAATGTCAAAATATTGGAGTTATTTCCTCAACGCGACGTTAATGAAGAGTTAGTGAATCTTCTCCGTACAGTAATGACATTGATCACTGAATCACAACACAGGTGTACTGGGCCGCTATTGTTTTAATCAATTGATTGTCATTTGCGTAACAAAGATGTTGTGACACGTGCCGGGTCGCATTCAATAGCACTTCATATGTACACCATTTAAGTAAACTAAGGAAAAGACAAAGAATAGCAAGTGACATTGTGACTGAGGAATGATATTGTTGAGGCTGATTGCAGAGGAGTCTTAAACAAACTCACGGACCGAAGCTGTTGGGTTTTGAAGCTATCACTTTAGTTCGTAAGTTAGTTTGACGCCTTGGGAATAAAACAGGCGATAGGTACAGACAGTTTATCGAATAATGTAGGTAACAAAAAAAAACATTCTACACAGTAATCTTTTTTAATTGTGGCCGTCCCTGTCTGTGCCCCAAAAGTTTGGAGTGAAATTTATAATATAAGTATATCTGTCGCAGTTAGTTGGTTGAATAAGACACTTAACTAACTCTCTAGACCGTTAATTAAATGCCGACGTTTAACCAAGTCACTAAAATTCCGTCAGACAAGTGAGTGAACGAAACATTTAACGAGTTGTCTAAGCGTTCCTAGGCAAGACTATACAATATAAATATTTTTTTATGTGTACTTAAGTTTATGTTTTAAGTATTTTTTGTTATTCTTACATGTTCAACCTAACACGAAAGATAGAAGGGGCTTCGCTTCGCTCACCCCCTTTACCCTTTACCTAAGCTACCGCAACCGCAATGTTTTGCCCTGATATAAACTGTGCAAATCAGCTGTTGTCGTGACGCCATCTTGTTTCCCAACACGCTGGCTTTCGGTAAGACAGATTGTTAAACGTTTTCGTCGATGCTTTATTTAAATCAAAATGCTAGTGACTTGGTTAAACGTCGGCATTTAATTAACGGTCTGGAGAGTTAGGTCTCTGATTTAACCAACCAACTGCGACATATCTACAAGGACGGATATATTTTAAATTTCACTCCAAATAAAAGCCTTTTAATAGGAAAAGGATTTGACGACATGTGTGTTACGTAAGTGGACAATTATCGAAGAACAACGTCACAAGAACGAGGGCAATGATAAAATGATGTGTCACACACACAAGCCCTGAACCCGCATGGGGTTCCACAGACCCCTGTCACAGAAATACCCGTCATCCTCGGTACTTGACTTGACGCGTCTTATTCAAATTTGAATATGCAGCTCGCTTGCTGAATTTAGACGAAAATTTTAGGGTTGAGTGGCTTTTATATCATAAAGGAGATGGGAGTTGAAGAGTTTTTGCAAGTCAGGAGCGCGCATGTGGTTTTTACTAGGTTAGTCTTGGGTGTATGTACCTTTGCATGCATGCTACTAGTAGTAGTATCATTATATTTTCAATCAATGTGCTCTGTAAATTACCGTTGTATTAATTAATAAATACATTGGAATATCTATAATATGTGTATTACAATGTTCATAGTACTACTCTATTGTCACTCAATAAACCGGTTGATGACTAGACTAGTGGTTTTCAAACTGTGGGTCCCACCCGACCCCTAGGGGGGTCGCGAGTGCTTCCTCGGGGGGTCACGGGTAAAATAAAAAAGCAAGTGTTTATTGGTCCTACACAGTATGTACACTAAAAAACCGGTCAAGTGGGAGTAGGACGTCGGACCCGCACGCGAAGGGTTCCATACCATTGTACTAGGATAAACGTAAAACTTTTGATTTTTTTATAATAAAATATTAAATACTAGGTAGGATTACATTCAAGGCCGTACGAAACAAGTATAGAACTATGTACTCAGGTTAAGAAAACTTTTTGATCATCGAAACCGGAATTGGATAGAAACTGAGTAACTTATTGACAGAAATAAAATCAAATGTGATAAAAAAACATAATATTATTTATTATAATTCGAATGAGCAATTATTAATCGTATAATGACAAATAACTAAGCACAAATCTCAATATTCGCAATAAAAGATATTTTCCGGTAAGATCGGGAGAGTCCAGTTCAATTCCCCGATAAGCAAATAAAACAAAATGGCCAAGAAATTGGAAAATACTTTAAATTCTTAAAAACCCGATCTTTTGTTAAAGCGGCTAAAAAACTAAGTGAGAAGAATGGGCTTGTTTAAAAAAAAAACAGTTTCAGATGATATATTTTTCCACAATATGAAATTTACCCACAGTAACCTACTCAGCCAAGTATGGCTTTTGATTACCTTCGGTCGCAAGCTCGCTCCGCTGGTTGCACATACAAATTCTAACCTAACCTAGCCTACCGAGCCAAATATTTTGCCACCCAACTTTTCAATATGTCGAGTAATAGGCTGCCAGATCGTCAAACGTTGGTCAACATGGCAGATCAAGAAATGCCGTCATATCATGATATGCCGAGGCACATCATGATGTGCCGAATCTGACGATCGGCCGCCGACATTTACATCCTCAAACTCTCACGATTACAAATTAGTATTGGACATATATTAGACAGTATTAGTACATGTTAAGGGCCGCAAATGAGCGTCTTGCATCTTTCTGTTCTAGAACTCTCGCCAATACCTTTCATAAAGGAGAAATTACGGGGGTCGCTAGAACTGAAAAGGGGGTCACGTCGCGTTTGCCCGCCCAAAAAGTTTGAAAAACACTGGTGTCTGACCCACTGCAATAGCTAAATATTACAATTACATTCTTAAAACATCAATGTAAACTTGGAGTAACTTGCCCTTAACCCTCGTCCGCCCTCCGGAAACCGCTCAGACCCGAACTATTTTAGTTAGTTAAAACAAATTGAACGCATTCGAATGGTTAAATTTACGCGATACCCACATGTTATATTACGCCTTCCGCTTCTGGCCGCTGTCGGCAAAAGGGTTAAGTTTTTGTTTGGTTAAAACTAAATTATGGTGGCGGTAAAATTTATTAGTCAGACTTCACATAGGCGGAGGAATGGATTTGTTGAAATAGAGTTATTTTCGACTTACAGAGATGGGGAAAGTTGTGGTGAGTTCGTTTGTTGAGATAAATGTAGTCGTACGTACCTGCGAACAAAGAAACATCGATACATTAGTATTGTTTTTTTACATACCCAAAATGTTGTTGATCAGGGGTGCTACCACAACGTCTTATGCCGATTCAGATTAGGAACCTAATTTGATCCGCAAAATTATAGTGACCGTCTTAAAACAAGTTTTGGTATTAGGTAATAAAGCCTATTATGGCGAATCGGAATGACAATGGTTGTTGCCGTGGTGATGTTTCTTTTTTGACCCTAATTTGATTCGGAAACAGATTGTGGTAACCCCCCAGTCCTATTTAAAGTATTTACGAAAACAAATGTGTGTTACATAAACGCTACAATACACTCAGCAGCAGTATTTCCATTAAACACATTGGACGGCGGTTGCGTCTGGCTGCGAGAGGAAAGACCGCAAAGCCCCAGGCTTCGACAATGGAAATTAAACGGTAATATTCAGAAAAACCGGTTACTACCGCTTTTCATTGTGGCCAACTTTGTATTCATCCCAATAAACACATAAACTTCATTCGCTTAGATACTGTCGCGCCGCCTTGGAATGTGCCGCCTTTTGTTAAAGAATTTAGGACCATGTCCGCATAAGGATAGTAACCGTATTTGCGTGCGGTTGTATGACACTATTTAAGCGAATAGAGCTTACATGTACAATTGTATATACAATGGACTGTATGCGGAATAACTGGCAAACCGTGAGCACAGCTGTGTCTCTGCAACCCCGTATGCGAAAAGTGGTGACGCTACGTTGGTTTAGTACAACATGATCACAGTATCTGTGCAATAATGGAGTGCAAAATCCTTAGAGAGGCGGCGTAATGACGTCACGATTATAAGTACACAGATTATTGTGACTGTGTTGTTATAAGTTAATGCTCGGACCAATCCATAATAAAATCGGTCAAGTGCGAGTCGGACTCACACTCGACGCGTTTCCGTACCATCGAACAAAAGAAAAATAAGAAGAAATAAGTCTCTTGTATGGGGACATCCTTTAATATTTAATTGCGAGTAGTTGATGTAGCGGTAATAGAAATATACAGTACGAAAATTTCAACTCTCTACTTATTACGGTTCATGAGATAGAGCCCGGTGACGGACAGACAGACGGACAGCGGAAGTAATAGATTCCCGTTTGGTACCCATCGGGTACGAAATCCTAAAATCTAGACCAGTATCTACCATCATAAATCAGAAGTACGTATTCTCACAAGAGCAATGTAAAAACTAAACAATCTGCTGGCTCATCGCCGCTGTAGGGCTCGGGGCCAATAGACCTTTATAATTATCAAGCCATAGAATATTTTCTCTGGAGCACGTTAATCAGCTGGGCTTACCTTCGCCCGCTAAAGAACTGTTTACACGGATGAGGTCCGGATAAGAGTACAGAACTCCGAAATTCCGGACTGGGATTTGGACAATGCCTTTAGAAACAAGTAAGTAAGTCGCGATCGCAGTGGATTTCACGTCTTTCATGATCTAAGGCATTCTTTCACTCACTACCAAGAAGGCTGACATTATTTATTTATTTATGATGGCATTATGATGACTATACTACGAGTAGGCTGTTCTGAAAGATTAAAATAGGACGGCTTCGTTTAAGTTGTATAAGGTGAATTAAGGTCCGTCCTCGCATGTTTTTTCCTAGTTTAAACTAAAAAGATATCGCACGAAACGAGCAAACGGTCTAAGCAAATTATTATACATATATCCACATATGATACCTAAAATATTCGCCTCTGCCTGGCGGGCTTTATGCTCTTCAGTGAGTAAATGTGGGTGCTACGTTAAGAAATCTTCCTTACCATATATAAAACATGTGAAACTGCCTTTGATCATCCCGTAGCTAATATATTTTGACATAGCGTCACGCCTTTTCCCATACGATATAGAGACACAATTGTAACCATTTTTATCCAGATATTCAATACTCCATTTTGCGTGACATCATCATCATATTCATCAACATACAAAGACTGAATTGTAAGCATAATTTAGTAATACGCACTTCATTCATCATCATTTAAGGCATATATAAATCTACTACACATCTACATTTAAAAAATCTTATCAACTTCACTACCAAACTCTATAATAATAATACACAAATTAATTCAACTTCGCCGATCTTCGAATTTCGAATACCGCATTCGTCTCGAGAGCCCACTCTCCGAATCCGTACCGATATCCGAAGCGTGAACTGCGGTTTAAACCGGTCTGGCCCCAGCCGACACATTTTTTCCCCGTCTGCCATCTGCAGGTAACGCGAGATGCAACATCAGGGCACTAAGCCGGTTAATGTGTTGGCAAGATCGATTTCGTAGAGCTGTCTTGAACTTTAAATGTATAAAGGAACCATTCACTATTTTAAAAAGCATTTAAAGACCTGTGCCCCTTTCATTTAAAAAAAAGCGTAGGTTTGGATACCTCTGGAGATTTTGAAATTGCCATTTGAGCAATTTAAAAAGCATGTTAAAGCGACTTTGTCGAAAAAGGGATATTACAATGTTCAAGATTACTTAAATGACGGGACTGTATGGGGTTAATCTGGCTCAACACAGACCTTGCTGTTAATAATTTTGTAATTATTTATTCCTGCTTATTAATCATAACAATAAAAAATTTCATATTTGTATTAGTTAAGCACAACCTATTTTTAAAAGAGATCTAAAAATCAATCTGTGGGAATTTCTACGCCCCACTCTCCCAAAGTGGTCCAATGTAGAGAAGAGGCAAAAAATGATGTTTGCTAAGTGTATGTAAATATCTACAGTAATAAAGTACTTTGACTTTGACTTCGACAAGAGACTCGGGCCCCAGGATTTACAACCACGCTTCCCGAAATCCCGAAGCTGGAGAGGGTTTCCAAATACTTTCCCGCGCGTATAGGAGGCGTATTCTTTGTGTATTAAAATAATAAATAAAACTTCATAAGATTTATTGCGTATTTTAACGTGCAAACGTAGACAACGCCCGTTAAATGGAAATACGCGAAGGTTACACGTGTTTATTTTATATCTATACTTTTGTAATATTTTGATGCAACGTTTTTGTTGTGCGATATTCAAATTGAAGTAGAAGAAATATTCTAACACCACTTTATTTATGAACGTCACATGCAACTGTTGTTATTTATTTTGTAAACAATTTATGCAGTTTATTCTTACAGTAGTAATATGTTAGTCCAAACATAGCATTGATTGAACAAATCCGAGAATTATAGTTTCTATTATTCTCCGACAAGGGCCAATTTTCGGATCGATACTCATTTTCGGTGCAATTCTGAAAGCGTCAAAACTAACGAACAAACTGACAGCTTGAAATCCAAAAGCTCTTTTCCGGTACCATAGGTTCTATTTTTGAACTCGCTCATTAAGGGTTCTGTACCCGAAGGGTGCCAAACGAGACCCTTTTACTAAGCCTCCGCTGTCCGTATGTCCGTACGTCACCGGGCTCTACCGGATCAACCGAAATAGGTAGAGCTGAAATTTTCACAGAGAAATTTTCACAAATGAACCACACGCATTTTCAAAAATTTGAAATGGTCCCGATACAAGATACATGTTTACAATATGCCATGTTGTTTGGTATTGTTTTGTTTTGCCGCCCCAGATATAAAAACAAATTTTAAATTTGGAATTGGAGACGAGCCCTCCCACCTTTTTTTCGATCACGAGATCTAATCACAGATATTCAATCATTTAGCCTACACGTAAGCACCTGAGTACAGAATAGGAACAGAGAAAAACCTTTGAAGGAGCGTGCAAAATTCTTTCCTATTTTAATAGGGATGGCAAAAGAGAATAAAATAAATTTCTGAACGCGGCTGTAAGATTGCTTATGTGATCCTGCAGCTCTGGCTACCCCTTTGTGGGAATATAGCCATGAATATATGCATATGCAAATGACTATTCGGAAACCAAACAGCAAAATATTTGTAGATTGGCCCAATTAGTTATGTAATAAAATACTAATAACAATTAAGTACCTAACTAAATAACAAGTTTTGTGCGATAGGTACTATTTGGTATTTTCATTAATTTACTTAGTTACTTAGTAGACTTAGTAGAGTATAAATGAAGTATGAATTATCTTTTCTTTTCCTCGTATTGTTCATACAAACGGTACACAACGTACACTTCTTAATACTTTAATAACTATTTGCTGTTTATTGCACTTAAAACAATTCGATAGGGTAGGTAATGAAACAAATACGTGATTTATACAGTGCAGGCCCTCCGTTTGTCATCATCCCGGACGAGCGTAAACCGGTTTCATCCGGTGGCGGCGCGTACGCGACACAGGGGCTGATGACACGCACACATACGCCGTATACTTGTGGTACCTACGACGGCGTGGTTGTATGATTCGTTGCCTCTGTTCCGTTTCTTTACTCATGTGACGTAAGTAAACAGCCTAGAGTTAATGTGCATGATGATGACGAATTAATTATTAATTGGCTGGCGAGGAAGAATAATAAAATCCCGGTCTTGGATGCTTATATGTGTGATGTCACTGTTGCTAGTTGCCACGACATCGTCACGGGCTATCCTAGTGTGGGGCCAGAAGTTACATATGTGCATACTGTATATAGTGTAGTCATGTTTTAGGGGGTCGTTAGGGACATCATTCTGAACAAGTTTCACTATGAAATGTCCCGTGATGGACGAACTTTTTCCATTTACATGACATATCTTCTCGGTCTCCACAAGTGTGTCCGGGACCCTTGGTACGCGAGTCCGACCCGCACCTGACCATTTATTTATTGAAACAGAACTATGATAATTATATGAAATATTCTTGCTTGTAATGTGAATTTTCATGTGTTATAAATATTTATCTACACACGTATCATAAACCCTCTTTACTGCGTTCAAAAACCGCACGTTACGATCAGCATTATGTTAAACTACTTGGTAAAAACTCGTTTCGTATCTGGAAAACTACACATAATGGTCATTATGTGTAGTTTTTCTACATATAATGACATTCAAATTTCGAACGCCGACGCCCACCCGCGTGCCGTCCCTAGTTTGTCTGTGAAGTTGGTACTGACATTCAAATTTCGAACGCCGACGCCCGTCTGCGTGAAGTTGGTACTAAAGAACAAGCTAAACAATTGCAGAGCCACAATGCCGGTCAAACACGCGGTTCCTGAACACATCAAAGAGAGCTTATGATATGTGTGAAGATAAACTAGTGTATGTAATTGTACATAATTAGGCATTATGCAGCAGTCACATAAACTACTAATATGTCACTGTAAGATCGTAAAAACCGTTATTTTATAATCTCGTTTTTTTTCTCGTTATTTTACAAACTATCGATAAATTGTAAACTGTGCCGTACTGCTTACGATATGACGCGTTAGTTTATAATAAAACCGTTGAATTGTGGACTCGTTTCAACTTGAATTGCAAAGGAAATACCAGGCCAAACACTGCGGTAGCTTATGTGAAGACTAGAGGGGCTAGCGCAGCGAAGCCCCCGAATAGTCTTCGTGTTAGGTTGACATTTAACAACAAAAGAAACATAAATTCAAAACACTGTCGGTCTGGCTTACAATTTGCCGATAGTTTACTAACCAACGCGTTAGTCTATAAACTTACGGATTTGACAATATTACGGTGACATATACAAATAAACGAAAGTAGTGTCTACAAAAAGGTAATTTTTTTACCCAAAAACATTGCACGCTTCCTAAAGATTACCTAGAATGTTCAATCTACTTCGTCTAGTAATGCACAAACCAACCTTAGTTTTTTTTTTTCGAATTGCACTTTAGCCAGTATTATTTAGAAATACGCTACGCCTCAGCGTCTTTTAACCACATGGAGTTATGGACGTCGGACGGAAAGCTCTGAACCATTTTCCCTTACTTAACTGTCAATAAAAAATTGTAGCAACAATATTAAAAGCGGGAAGGATTTCGCTCATGATTTATCGCCAAGGCGCGGCTAAAAACAATGTGTTAGCGTACTCAGTACAAGACCCCACTGGGAGGATAATATTGTACCGAACCGCCCGGATATATTACTACGAGTTATTAATTTCAGGGGAAAACGCAAGGCTTACTTTGCTTTACGGAATAAATGATCGTTGGACGACGACCCGAATGGCCGAGTCGGCAGTGACCCTGCCTACGAAGCCACGGGTCCCGGGTTCGAGTCCCGGTGGGGGCGAATATTTGTTTGATGAGAACGGATGCTTGTACCCTAGTCATGGTTGTTTATCTATATAAGTATGTGTATCGTTGTCTAGTACCCAGGGAATCCTATTTTGGGGCTAGATCAATGTGTGTAAATAGTGACCAATATAGGTAATAATAATAATAATACAATGATATGGTAATGGTATGTTATATCACGAAGCTTAGACATATACAAAGATAAAATAATAGAAGTAAAGGTTCTGTATTGAATGAATAGCGAGTGAAAGACGCAGACTGGGATTTTTGTCGTGTTAAGTACATATGACGGTGAAGAAATCGGAACCGCGATGAGCTGACCCTTTGTCACAAGCGTTGGCAAATAATTTAGATCTTTGTCTCCGCCACCGTGTATGGAATAATTCACCAAGTTAAAAACTTCCAAAAAGAAACCGACTTGAAGCCCTATTTCTGCCTCCCCTGCCGTGATGCCGGTGTCGTCTATATACACGAAAACGAGGCTAAGAAATCTGTCTTCTGACAGACAAGTCCACACATGTTACACGAAATAAACGAATATAGGTTACAGAAGCCAGAATTAGTCTCATGACAATGACCATAAACACCACTGAAAGGTCACAGGAAAATTTGTTGACATCGATGTCAACATATTCTTTTAAATTTTTAAACTAAACTACTAGATCGACTTCTAATATTCCAAATATAGGACCAAACTAAGGTCTACTCTTTAAATAAAACCGGTCAAGTACGGAACAACGTAAAACGACGGTCTTTTGTACGAGTACATATCCTATTTAATTTTTAATAATAACATATTAACTAGGTAGGACTACAATCAAGGCCGTACATCGAAACATTGAAAAATAGGTTTTGTGTATATAGAGTATTATATATTGTTTAAAAAAATAAAAAAGTGTACTCAGGTTAACGAAACTCTTTGCTCATTGAAACCGGAAGTGGATAGAAATTGAGTAACTAATTTACAGAAATAAAATCAAATATGATAAAAAAGTTAATACTATTTATGATAATTCGAATGAGCAATTATTAATCATATAATGACAAATAATTAAGCTCAAAACTCGATACCTACCTACCTGCAATTAAAAATATTTTCCAATAAGATAGGGAGAGTCAATTTTTCACCGATACACAAATAAATGGTTAAGAAAATCGCCATACCAATAATTTCTTCTATAACTTACTGGTACATCTTTTAACTCTCGAAAATTGGTATGTTTCATTATTTTTTGCTGTTGCGGCAACAGAAATGCACATTCTGTGAAAATTTCAGGTCTCTACCTATTTCGGTTGATCCGATATAGCCGGTGTCGGACGGACGGACAGACGGACAGCCGAGGCTTAGTAATAGGGTCCCGTTTGGTACCCTTCGGGTACGGAACCCTAAAAAGGAAATTTCCAAATTAATTCTTAAATAATACCAATTTCGAGGTAACAAACATTAAATAAAATATGTATCTAAAAGAATACAACCGAATTGAAAACCTCTCCCTTTTTGGAGTCGGTTAAAAAGGTAGCACTGCCTTGGGTCACAAATGAAATTGTTTTTTTTTTATTATACCTACTACGTAACCAACTATTGAAATTTTTCAATTTACCCACCTCGTACCCAAAAGAGGTTCACATCGCATAAATGTGATCCGCTATACTCATCGATGCCAAAAAGATACCTACCATTCCACCGCACCACCAGCTTATAGGTATTTTATTTTATCCTTGTTTTGGCCCGAGAAAATACTTCGCGTATCGACAATTAAGCTGTGCATTGACCGTGCACGGGTCAAAATACCTCAGTTTCGCAGGTAAATAGCATTATTATGGGGTGGATCGCCCACTCAATTGGGTGCTTTAGTCAGTTTAATAATAAGGTTGTGTTGTTCAACGGCTGCAGTGTTTTAAATTGATATACCTACGAGTTGGTGTAACAAATGGTTTTTTCCGACTTCTCAGCTAAAAAAAGCACCTTCGCCGCTTGATTTTGGGCTCTCAGGCGGAAATATTCTATACCTTACTCGTTCAAAAAGGCTTTTTAAGGCCTTTTCGAACGGGCTCGTGCCGTAAACTTCTCGGTTCGTAATTATAAGCCTTTGCGAACTCGTGGGAAATGTACTCTTTATTGTACAACTCCGTATAGTTTTGCATTTGAAGTTACATGTCGATTGGAGTCGGAATCATATTTATGAATCTGTATTAAAATACAGATTCTTACATTAATTATACTTATACCTTGACAACTTTTAAGTTGTCCAGGTATAAGTACCATAAAATAACAGACATTGCTTCTGGCCCTACATCATAAAGGATACCCTGTGTTAAAAGTTGTCAAGGTAAACTATTAAATAACATAACATCTACAGACATTGCTTCTGGCCCCACACTAGGATACCCTGTGTCGTGAGAACCAGAAAAGGTATACACAATTGAGTTTCAAACTGAAGCAAAGAAACTCAATGATCCAAAATAAATGAACATACCGTCACTCCCTTTCCCATACCGAGTGGTACAGGCACAATTGCGAACTTAATGAAATTGCGTAACAAGGAGCTAGCCCAGCAAAACAGTTGTTGATGAAGCTCACAACTCCACAGCATAACATCGCTTCCTATGAGCACGGACGGGTTTAGACTTTAGGTTGTGGAATGCACTCCCCTGCACCATCAGGGACAGTCCTACTCTGAATATATTTAAAAGTCGTGTGAAAAGCTTTACCTCTCTATTTAGAATTATAGGTAGTATATCAGTATGTATTTATAAGTATATAAAAGTAGTAGTAGTAAATTATAACTATTTAGTTTACTATTATAGATATTAAATATTTAATTTAATTTATTAATATTTATGTACACTCGTTTATTTATATCATTAAATTGTTGTACACATAGGTCTACCCCTGCTCTTGTTTTTTTTTATTTGATTTGTGTGCAATAAAGAAATTATACTGCACGATCATCCCCAAGAACTCAGAAACATTGAATTAAATAACCATAAACCCAACAAATTTGACGTTGATACCTACCAAAAGTCCAATAGAAGTCCGAGTACAAGTCCAATTGAGTCAAGTCTTAAATAGAACTCAACAGGTGCCCACGACAACACGTTGACATAGGTCAAGACCGATTCCAGAGGAATCATAAATAAACGAATTAAAAAACTTTATGTATTAAAACGAGTTTGAAAATAGATCCTATGTCGGCCGGAGAAGTGTTATCGGATTTCAAGCTGTCAGTTTAGTACGTTAGTGGCTACGTTTGTTTGACGACTTCGAAATATCTCTGAGGGTCTACGTACGACGAATCGGACATATATCTATTTATATGAACATTAACTGCTTTACTAATAAAAAAAAGTTATTCACTCTTTAACTTACACAGTGTTTTATCCTTTTCATTCGTCAAGTAAGTCAAATGTCAAAGCAAGATAAAACACTGTATACATCTTCTTACACATTGAATAACTTCTTTTATTAGTAAGGCCGTTAATCTATTTAACTCCATAGTGAGTACGAATATATCCATATATGTATGCAAGGTGTAATTTAATTAGCAGACCATATTTTGGGGAATGATCTAACCCATTATTATGAACAACTTTCCCCAAGAAACATATGTTCGTAACTGAAAAAAATATTTGGGTCTCCCATAGTAACTTGCAAATCAGCTGATTGGGTCAATGTACTGAGGGACAAAAAATATTTTCAATTTGCGACCATATGTTTCTTTGGGAAAGTTGTTCTTAATTATCGGTGCTATCATTACCCGGAATACGGCCAGCTAATTAAATGTCACCTTGTATGTATCGTTCGCTCGTGGCGATGCGGTTGTGGCTCTGCCCGCCATGCGAGAGGTCCCGGGTTCGATCCCCGGCTGGGGGTAAAGAAAAATCCCCAGGTCTTCGATGTTTATGTGCGTATGCTAAGTGTGGCGTCAGATGCAATTTATGTGCCTGTATCATCCTCATCATCATCATCCTCACCAGCCTCTCAGGGGACCCACTATTGGGTATAGGCCTCCTCATAAACTCGCCATTCAGAATGGTCCTGCGCTACTCAGCGCTGCCCGCGTCCATTGGTTTCCTGCCACCCTCGCCACATCGTCGGACCATCTGGCGGATGGTCTTCCGACTGATCTTTGGGCTCCTCTTGGCCACCACTCTGTCACCGATCTGGTCCATGTTTGTGCCTGTATATAAATGTTTATATTTATGTCTATGTATAAGAACTAGCTGCTCTCCAGATCACAATTCCTTCCCTTTCCACATATCCCATATTGGCTTTAGGCTGAAGAGTCGGTCGACTGATTTTTAACCGCCTACCCCTTGAGCTTGACATAGATTTATTTTGTACCAATGCTAATGCATAGATTTATTTTGTAACAATGCTAATGCATAGATTTATTTTGTAACAATGCTAATGCATAGATTTATTTTGTACCAATGCTAATGCATAGATTTATTTTGTAACAATGCTAATGCATAGATTTATTTTGTACCAATGCTAATGCATAGATTTATTTTGTACCAATGCTAATGCATAGATTTATTTTGTACCAATGCTAATGCATAGATTTATTTTGTACCAATGCTAATGCATAGATTTATTTTGTACCAATGCTAATGCATAGATTTATTTTGTACCAATGCTAATGCATAGATTTATTTTGTACCAATGCTAATGCATAGATTTATTTTGTACCAATGCTAATGCATTGATTTATTTTGTACCAATGCAAATGCTTCCCGTCGCAAGATTTCTCAAAAAATTTTCGTCAATACCGCACCGCAGTCGCAGTTTGTCAGTACACAAACGACATTTATTTTATTTTATTCGTAATCCTGTAATATTGACGACCCGAATGGCCGAGTCGGCATTGACCCTGCCTACGAAGCCAAGGGTCCCGGGTTCGAGTCCCGGTCCCCTAGTCATGGTTGTTTATCCATCTAAGTATAATATTTATCTATATAAGTATGTGATCGCTATCTAGTAAATAGTGTCCAAGGTATTATTATTATTATTTTTCTCTCAATTCTTTTTCGTTTTAAACATACCTGTTAAACCTTTATTCTGTTATATATTCGTTTTATGTAGGTGGAGACTTGTTATTAGCTCGTTAGCTATCTGTTATTTCTAATTGTCTTTTCTATTATAGCTGTTAGTCTTCCTAAAACCAATAAATAAAATAAAAAAATAAAATATTGGAATTACCCTCCACACTCCATCCTTCAAGGCAGTCCTTTCAAGACTTGTGCTCTCTGGTATGCCGGCCAGACCTTCATATAAGTTATTATCCTCATAACGTTATGCATCATAGCGCTATGGAAGGAATCTTATAACGTTATAATTCCATAACGTTAAACGGCAATAATGTTATTATCTTAGGTTTACAGCGCTATATTCAGTAGCGCTTTGCACAAAATAACGTTATCATAACGTTATACGGCATCTCTTTCACGCCCACACTCCTTCGTTATAGTCCATCTTTTTTACGCACTGCGCACGTGAGTAGTGTAGCTAGCTGAAAACACACAGCAGACATAGCGTACGGCAACAGTGCAATGACTTTATTCATAACGTTATTTTGATTTCGTTGTTTCTCCTGCATTTTACCGAGGCCCACATTCCGCAACGGTAGTCTTTTTTATATAAAAAAAATTACTTGTAGTTACAAGTAGGTAAGTATAATTTTGACGTTGAATAAGATAATTTATTTATTTAAATTCAATAAAAAAAAAAACTAAATCTGAATCTTTGGTTATCATAGCGTTGTAATAGCGCTACAATAACGAAACTAATTGATTATAACGTTACACAACACAATATAGCGTTATATTTTTCAACGTTATGAAGGTCTGATGCCGGCCGAAAGACCTGAGCAGGTTTGAAACCCTGGCTCGAGAGGCACCAATCATTCATTCATTAATTCTTCACTGTATAAAGGATTTGCATGAATTTTATTGAAGGCTGAAGCTAACAGACATGCAACAAACGTACGAAGCCACACATTAACGATACATAGCGTCACGCGGTTCCCATAAGGGGTGGCAGAGGCACGTTTAGTCCATTTGTGTGACTGGGGGATAGCCTATCGCCGCAGCTATGGAAATATGAATCCGCAGAAATCATGTTCCTATGCAGAGTGACGTTTAATTAGCTGACCATATTGAGGAATAACAGTAGCCATAATTATGAACAACTTTCCCAAAGAAACATATCGTCGCAAACGAAAATAAACATTGGGTCTCCCATAGTAACTTGTAATCAGCTGATCGGGGTCAATGTACTGATGGACGTAATTTTCAATTCCGACCATATGTTTCTAGGGGAAAGTTGTTCATATTGATGGGTACTGTCATTCCCCAAAATATAGTCAGCTAGTTAAATGGCATCCTGTATACATACGTGGATACATACTTACATACATATACATTGTATAGCATCAAGCAACGCTAAATCAGTAAAACTGAAAAGTATTGTTTTCAGTCAAAGACCGCTAACGGCATGTTATTGTATAGTAAACAACATATAGACATAGTAGGAATGTGCGAGTATCGAGTACATAAACAATACAATCTGATGTTCATATATATGCACAGTTGTTAGTCATTCTTTGTTCAGCGTACAGGCTGTTGCGTTTATTATAAGGAAATAGAGCTTTTCGTGGCGTATTACGTTATAAGTATTGATAACATATAGGATACTTTTAATCCGACTGCACCAAAAGGAGGGTAACGTTATCTCGGTAAATGATATTTCCTAGGAACACGCAGATGAAGCTGCTGGCATCAACTTAGTATGTTAATATTTACAGAAAATAATAGTGGTTTATGTGACTGCTACATAATGGAGGGCATTAATACTAGGGAGTGGGTTTATGAAACGAGCCGAAGGCGAGTTTCATAATAATATCACTCGAGAGTTTTAATGCCTGATTATGTACAGTTACATACACTAGTTTATCTACACACATATCATAAGCTCTCTTTAATGTGTTCAGGAACCGCATGTTCGACCGGCATTGTGGCTCTGCAGTTGTTTAGCTTGTGCTGTAGTGCCAACATCACAGTCAAACTACGGGCGGCACGCAGGTGGGCGTCGGCGTTCGAAATTTGCATGTCATAATATTTAGAAAAAATACACATTATGGTCATAATGTGTAATTTTTCAGATAAGAAATGAGTTTTTACCAAGTAGTTTAACATTATGCTGATCGTAACGTGCTGTTTTTGTACGCAGTAAAGAGGGTTTATGATACGTGTATAGATAAATGAGTTTTTACCAAGTAGTTTAACATTATGCTGATCATAACGTGCGGTTTTTGTACGCAGTAAAGAGGGTTTATCATACGTGTGTAGATAAAGAAATTTTACATATCGAATCACTCGCACAACAGAGGGGACCTTCACCAAAATCAAATTTGTGTATCGCTAATTCTGTCGCTTACCATATAAATTCATCGCTAAACATCGTGGTACAAGGCCCACGAGACAACTGGTACTACGAGATTCCAGCGATGCCAGTTTGCGACAGTTTTGTTAGGTAAGCGACAGATTCAGCGATACATAAATTACATTTTGCAACATTTTGGTAAAGGTCAGTGAAACATCTGTTGCCACGTTATTTGGCAGATAGCATAAAGTATTTACATAAACTATAAAAAAAACGGCTAAGTGCGAGACGGACTCGCGCACGAAGGGTTCCATACCATTATTTTTTAAAACAACAAAAAAAAACACGTTTGTTGTATGGGAGCCCCCCTTAAATATTTGTTTTATTTTAATTTTATATATTTTTTTAAAGTGAATATATAACTAAATATTCTGTGAATGTTTCAAGCGTCTACGTGTTGCCGTTATCAATATCGAGCAAATACGAGAAAAAAAAATACGTTTGTTGTATGGGAGCCCTCTTAAATGTTTATTTTATTCTGTTTTCTAGTATTTGGTGTTATAGCGGCAACAGAAATACTTCATTTGTGAAAATTTCAACTGTCTAACTATCACGGTTCATGTGATACAGCCTGGTGACAGACGGACGGACGAACAGCGGAGGCTTAGTAATAGGGTCCCGTTTGGCACCCTTCGGGTACGGAACCCTGAAAATGGTGACTTTTTCGATTCCTTTCCTCACTCTTAACTTAACTAAGGAACTATAATAACCTACCTAGGTACATCCCGCGCCACCCCATTCTCGATCAGAGACAGATAAACTTGGCGCGCACTTTATCTCAGTCATATCGTATCCAGTTCTCGAAGAGTCTTCAAATAAGTTAGTATGGCCTCTTGTTGTTGAAGTTTAGGTACTATCGAACCATCTGAATCATGACCCACCATAAGCTTATTTTGCTAAACCCCTTAAATGCAAGTAGGTCGAAATTCGCTTGAAGGTTTATTTCCTTGGTAACGAACTTGTTATCATTTGATTAGACACTGACATTTTGATAGATCTTACAAGTTTGAAAGTTTCAAACGAATTATCAGGCAAAAGGGTCATGATTCAGTTGGTTCGATTGTACATTACTTATATCATTTTGATACTCAATACATAATATTATGCAACAGAATACCTACTTCACAAGATGTATGAAGCAAGAGAGGCATGCCAGGATCGTAGCAAGCGGAGGACTAGTCTCTGCTTACCCCTCTTCCAGGAAAAAAGGCGTAAGCATATGTATGATGAAAATGTATGTAATTTACAATAAGTATATTATGCTATTTACCTTTCCAATATATGAGCACCAATATTATATTCCAGAAAAACCCCACAACTAATAGTTACTGAGGATTTATGGATTTACATTATCTTCTTCAGATAGTTAAAATAACAGCTTTTGTTACAGCTTACTTTTTACTAGACTTTAAATTGTATTACAGATTCCAGAAGTAAATTTGTAGAAAGGTCTAAAGTTAAATGAATCATTACTATTTCCTAAGTTATAATAACAGCAATTAAATAATACGAAGGGAAGTAACCATCCGTATTTACAAGTACATCATAATCACGTAGACATATATTTCGGTAGTACCAAAGAGTATGACAACAATGGAAATCCTCACGAATGTTCACTCGTTAACGTATCATCAACTTAAACGTTGCATGGCAACACTGATACGACAAATACATTTACATACTAGTACAGACGCACAATACGGTCAACATACTCGTAATGACAATGCCAGGGGCCACTCATGGGTAGGCCAGGTACAGTAAGGTCAACGACCTTCGTCAGCAAGATGGCGGGGGCGAGATCACTGCTTTATTTATGACAGTATATTTTTTCCTTTTTGGGATTATTGTCTGAGGAACTGGCAGGTTGGTGGAGGGTGGGTTGCGCCAGTTACAGTCCGCGCCGCGTTTCTTTGGCTCTTAGCGGTCACCTCTCTGCTCGCTCTCTTTCACAGTAATCTTAGTCTACTCCACTCTATTGCACTCTGTATAATGAACCCTTGTAACCCTGGAAAGGCGGCAGCGTGGATTTCCCACCCGTAGGTGGCTATTTTATCATGCTGTGACTCAGACAGGCCGAAGGGAAGCATTATGAACCCAAGAGCAATGCATTAGACGCCACAGTGTATTTACAGGAAAGGTGTGTCAGGAAGTAGCTGGAGTCAGTATGACAAGATGAGTCGCCTGTTCTTGTTAGGTTTCTCTGGAATAAGACTCAGCGCCGGGTTTTGAATGGAGAAATTCACTGAGCTAAGACTTAAATATCGTTGTCACGCTCTTTTTGGTGACACCTGCAGAGAAAGAACTATACTTAAGGATTCAGAAATCGGAGGATAGTGAATCTTTTCCTGCGCCTTGCATGCGCCTGGGTATGATGAGTATCTTAGGTACTAGTCGCGTAATCTTATTACTAATTCTGTGAACTCGTAATTATCTTACTCGAACATGACCTACACCTACGTTACATACATAATTATAGAATATAACAAAACACATTTTGCGTTCATGGAGGCAACTCTTCTCATTATTACGATAGTTTTTGGCACTACCTACATAAATAAACGCAGTATGGTGTGGGACCAGAAGCAATACCTAAACACTAAAAGCCTTACTAATAAAAAAAGTTATTCACTGTTTAACTTATTCAGTGTTTTGTCCCTTTTATACCTCGAGTAAATGTCAAATGTTAAATCAAGACAAAACACTGTATAAGTTACACTGTGAATAACTTCTTTTATTAGTAAGGTCGTATGTTAGTACGGAAATATTCACACTACACTACTTTATAATTGCACAAGGTAGAATTCCAGCGCGTTTCTCACTTTACAAAGAAGCCTTTGAACCGATTTATAATGATTATTTATAAGTATAAGGTAATGCAGAGCGTATGCGTCCATAATGACTCGAGCTCAACAAAGGAACTGTAGGTGCAGACAAGGCAATATGTTAAATACACGATCCTAGCAAATTCCGATAGAAAACTGTAAATAACATAACATAGCGTTACGCCTTTTCCCATACGGGGTGGCAGAGGGACAATTGTGCCCACTTTGAGCCAGTTATTCAATACTCCATTTTGCGTGACAGGGGGCTAGCCCATCGCCGCAGCTATGGAGTAATGAAGGTTTCCTCACGAAGTTTTCCATCACCGTTAGAAGTAGAACGTCCGTATAATGTACTTAAAATAAATAAATTATCTCATTGGTACATGGTCAGGAATCGAACCCGCATTTCCAGGTGAGAAGCAACGGAGCTCTATAAAGACTATAAATGTTATTAAAATACGCTGAACTAGACGTTTTTTTATTTGAAGTTGCTTTACGCTGCTATATTAAAGATTAACGTTAATACATACTTGCATTATGAAAAAAAACATTGTATATCCACACACTCCATAGATTTATTGGCTTTAATAATTCATTAGTAACGAGAAATCTCAACGCAATAATGCAACATGATCTTTCAACCAACAGATTCTCAACTCAGTCCTCATGAAAAAGTCACGAATCCCAAGAAACCCTAATCTACAAAAGACATCTATCTTATCTACGCGTATAGTCCAAGTTCCACTTCAAACACACCGGAGCCGGAGGACGCATTGAGTTATTAAATACACTACAGCCGAATGCAGAGACTGCTGACTCAAATAGAGAGCCACTTAAATGTCTTACTGGCGCTGTTAGTTATTTCCCGAGCAAGTACCAGCAGCCTGTTTTAGAGCTTTACAGTGAGATTACAGTGAGGATTTTCGACAATCCTAAATATCCCCACCGAGTAAATCTATTTTTGTAGCGGCGACGCCTTCTCTAGTACAATTCTAAAAATCCCCACCGATTTTTTTTTTAGTTGGGCGTTTTCTTCTCTGGCTCATCTAGTAAGGGCTGGACAAAAAAAGAATATTTATAACGCGTAAAAAGTGGAAAGACAAGCGAGGTCGGACGTGCACCTCCGGAGTGGAGAGATAACATTAATAATTATGATAACGTACACACGCACGACACACTCACTTGGGAAATTAACTAAAAGTATCACAATCCTTCTTAGACGTAGGTAAACGGTCTTTTATACATTGACAATTGACTTGGTTCCTAATAATTTAAAGGAACCAACCCCATATACAAGTTGCATTCTCTAACTTATCGACGTGACGCAAAGAAAATGTATGTGATTTGACGTTTGCCGCAATTATCACGTGACTAGCCAGTGATATATTATAATGAGACAAAGATCCTAGTTTTCTAAGAGAGTTGTAAAACACAAAACTTACTTTCTTGAAATTGTGCTAGATTCTACGATTTGACAGTGAAGGTCTTGTAATAAATACAAATGTGTTTGCTACAAAAGCACTATGCTAATAGTTTGTTTTTTATGAATATATGAGTTTTGTGTGATTTTTGTAGGGCTCTAATGTATCCCCTCGACTCTTGCAATATTCTCGCTTGCAGTATTTCATAGTCTGTGAAAGAAATTCACTTGCAACATGCAACATTGCGGCGTCACATCATCAGGGGTGTGATGACACGCGCATGCAATTCTTAGTTGCATTGGTCCATGGCACTCCAAACCTTTGGTGATTAAAGTTTTGAGCACGCGAAAACAGCATTACCGCTGCCGGCACAAAGGTCACATTTGGATGAATACATTCGACACTGTAACGTTTGGAGTATCGTACATGGTAATGACATGTTGAGCAAGATATTAGGCAACTCTACTTTTAACTCGGATTGTACAACGTTGAACTTTGAAAAGAGAATACTGTGTTTATTTGATATCCATAACAATGTAGAAGATATACATTGATAATTATTTTTGTAATTTGAACATGGCTTTTTTTAAATTGAGACGCTTTATTATTACAAAAGCGGGCCTCGTAAACGCTTTGGATTGTTCCAATGTCGAGTTATTGTTCCTTTTACGATTCAGAATATACAATATCAGCGGGGAGAAATTATTACGAATAACTCTGCGCTGTTAAAACGAGACGATTCGGGGCAAAATATAAAATATCCTATTTTCGTCACCAGGGTACCTACATCTGTGCTCACACGTGCTTCCGGTCCCAACGAAACGGTGTCAAAGTCACAGTCTCTTACATGAGTTATGTAATTTGTAGCGAGAAAAGAACTGAATCACCTAACGATGCTTCGGAGTTTGAAGAGCAGTTCTGTGGCGAAGTGAGAGGCGTCACGTTTTACGTACCACAGTACCACCCACGCACTCGATAGTCCGACAGATTTTTCAATGCTCCCCCTTAAGCCCCCAGAATGAATTGATCAATGATCGACCTGCCGACCGATTTGTAAAAAAGTAAAGAAAAAACGCTCGATCTAAATTGGTTTGTTTCAGAGACTTACGAGAAAACCTACCTGCGGTTGGGTTTGGTTGACTTTATTGCCTTCGCGGTAGGGTTGTGAGTGGCAGTGGCGTGACATTACGCAGGTGGGTAGTACGAGGTACGTGACACTGAGTCACGTTTTCATTTGTGACGCATTGATTGCGCCGCCGCGCGCGACGCGTACGGCCGTGACATTTGGTTGGCTGACCGATTGCGCGACCTTGGAATGCGGTCAACAGCCACAGCGAACGTTGTCTGTCTATACCAGACTCCAAATTCACGGAGTCTGGAAAACAAGTATTTTTTTGTACATTTCGTGTTCATATGGAGTCGTTTAGCGAAACGGAGTAAATGACCCCTGCACAAATATGCCATGATAAACTGTTTTTCTTCTTTAAATTTGGGAATGACGCGCGGCATGTTCACGTGTAATAAATGAAATACCTACTTATTAATAGCATTAATAGTTACACGTGCGTGATTGTGAGATTTAACATTGAAAGAGAAGGCAAGATTGTAATTAGAACGTGGTCACATATCGGTGACTGTTATACATAAACAAGGACTCGCTAGAAAGGCAACTAATACGGAACTGGTAGGAGCAGGAAACAAGCTTACACCATAATGAGCGAGGCAAGCAAGGCCAAGATTGAAGGTGAAGCACATTCATAGATAAAAATAGTTTGCAACGCTGGGAGAGAAAATAAAACGCAACGAATGCATCGTCAAGATAACGTAAACAACGTTGAAAATGTTATGGCAAGTCGCTGTTGTATAACCGACGTTTATTTTTTCAGTCTTTTGTCGCGGGTTGTTGGCTTCCTTCAAGGGCAAACCAAAAGCCATTCTTTAATAAAACTCCATTTAAACCCGGGATTCGTGTTTTATTTACCGAACCCGAGGTCAAAAGTTCACAGAATGTTCCAGTAAATTGATACTTCTCTGTACGGACACAAATGCGTTTTTAAATTAAAAGAGGATAAAAGCTACGAATCGTTCACTTGAGAAATAAGTTGCGTGGCGTCACGCCTCGTGGGCACAGGAAAAAGGGGAGGAAAGACACGGGCAATGACGATACGGGAACTGTGAGAAGTTCTGTCAACCCTCCGGAAGTTGACCTCCCGCACCGCCCGTGACCGGTATTTTACAACACCAATGGAAGCGACCAAGTAGGTGATACCCGAGGCCTGGTTATAGTGGTCGCTCGCGTCTGGGGAGAAGGTTGAAAAACAGAACTTTTACGCAGAAGGCGGATTCATGGCTTAGTTTCCCACTGAAGTTGAATTCTATGAAATGATCACAGAAATGCGAGGAAATATTTTAATGTTTCCTCGCATTTCTGTTGCGACGAGATCCAGTTTTTCTAACATATTCGATAATTCAACCGTGAAGGTCTTCAGTTCGTTCAACTTTGCGTTGAATCATATGGGAGTTTCATCATAATGTCGAAACGGCCGCCGATAGATTTGTTGAAGTGTACCCTTGCTGTCTGAAGAGTATTAACAGTGTTTGGCGGTTGAGTGGGGTGAAGGTATCAAAGAACAATGGGTTTGCGGTTATACGGTTGCATTTTCAGTTAAATGTCCAAATGTTTTGACATTATTCCTTTGTTAGGGCATATTGAAATAATAATTTCGTTACACTACAAAAGTGCTTTCCTAAACCCCATCTGCTGCTCTGCGGCTCAGTTGGCAGTACTGGTTTTATGAAATCAGATCTTAATTTAGCACGGACTAGAACGGCTATTGAGCGGATAATTTCTCCAAAAATCCCCAAAACAGCTTACAGAGCAGCCAGTGGGGATTTTTAGAATAACCCAGTTTCATTTAGAGCCACTTAATTCGGCAATTAGCATAATAAAATATTAAACCGCTGCTCTTTGGGTAGTTTCATAACATCGTGACATGGGACAAGATTTGTTTTATATACCTAGCAGTACCTACAATAGCCAGTACCGTAACTTCAAATGGCAAAACATTCCACAAAGCGTTACATAAGGACCATTAATTATTGCAAATTATGAGTGCGCGTGGGCTTGGGTTAAGTTTTAGACGTGTTTCATCGAGGTACTTTCTGAACTTTGTATACGTACCGTGCTTATTTCCTACGTCATAAAGACTACAGTCATCGTCATCGATCTCGACGTCACGTGACTGTACATGCAAGATGTGACTGTGGGTTGGGTATTACTCGTGTCGCCACTGTTTCTGTTTCCTAGCACACTGGATAAATAGCTAACCTAGTGTGGGTCCAGATATATGTGTACAAAATATACACATTCGTTCGAAATGGTTTGTTCTAGAAATCCCCAACAGCGGGAATAATCAGTGGGGATTTCTGAAATATGCAGGTTACACGTAGTATCTTAGACAAAGAGAAGGTAACCTACCTGCATAAATAAATTTAAAAAAACTATAAGGATCTTACCACAAAAAAATAAACTCCTATTCAACACTTTTCAAAATAAAAAATGTATGATTTGGTGTTTGTTTTGAGGTTATACTATGTTTTTTTGTAATACGCGGTAAATCTAGATGGCCGCGCGCACTCGTGCAAGCAAGACCTACAGCAGTGCAATGAGTGGTTAATCCAAATCTCATTTCCATAACACGATTGCGTGTAATTTATATTTATGTATACCTTCATGTTATAAACAAAATACTGTTGCGCAAACAAAAAAAAACTATTCAGCGTTCAGGTTGCACATAAATGACGTGTTAAAGATCATTGCGATTATGTACTAACATATTGTAATAGCAGATTTATCGAGGTTGCTGACCTAGAAACCAATAACAATAAGTGTCTAAACGCGATATGAATGACGTATTAGGTAGGTAGGTATGTATCACACTTGAAATCTGTCATGTCGATACCTAGCCTACTCCTGTTACAAAGATAAGAGTTAGGGAAGTATAGTGTTTGAATCCTATTGGATATAGGCAGCCCTAGTGATAGAATACCAAATTATGATGAAAGCAATTCATCAATGAGTTAGGTAGGTACCTACTGGTAATTAGCATTAACGCTACCTACGCAAATATTGAAGCAAATTGCGCGAACTGGTTTACAGAAACATGTGTTATTGAGGTAACAACAGGCAGCTGTTGGTTGTTGGTTAACACAAAGTTCAAAACATACCTGTGGAATAAGAGTTCAAAGAAGCCCGATCATTCACCTTTCAACACACTACAGAGCCTTTGTTTCAAACGCAGAGTCAACGGCTTCTGATCAAACCTCTTCTCGATCTGAAAATAGAAATGACTTTTATTAATGGCAACCTCTTGTGAATCATGCGACGACGCAGTAGCTGGCGAAGATGAACCAATAACAAAACCATTACGAGCCAACCCGGCCCGATCCAGAAACCGACAAAAAAACAAGACCGAAACACATGTCTGGACCATTTATACCGTTCAGATGTAAACAAAGAGCATGTGAACTTCACCGGTACGAAAAAAATAACGAACATCAAACGAATACCAACCGTTCAAAAAGAGTCCGGTAGAAAAAACCACCACAGTTTTTGTACGCACAAAGCACGTTAACTTGACGACGCACAAGGGGGTGATCGCGTCGGTAGGTAGGCAAAACTAGTTTTATTATTTTTGTTGTTCGCTCGGACGAATAATGCGTGACATCCGACCCCGGCGATGGTCGGCGCGAGACTGAGTGTGTGCGACTGTTGAGCTGAGCGCAGCGCCCTCTCTGTGCCATTGCGCGTGTGTGCGTAGATTTGCGCGCGTGAGGGTGCGCCGCCCTGTGTCGCCCCAACGAACGTTTATTTATTTTCGACTATAGGGTGGATAAAGTCGGTGCGGTGCATTCGAGCCGGCATGCCAGTTATGAGTATGACTGGGGCGTCTCACTCCTTCTATTCGCTGTATGATATTGATATTGAAGATTGTTTCGACAAAGTGGAATTGATGTTGCTTGGGGGCAGCTCACCTGTGGAGTTAGCGCACCTACCTACCTTTCGGGTAAAATCGGGTTGTCAGTGACGCTTATACCCTACGCTTAGTACCTACACTTCCACTCGATTCGAAAAGTTGGGTTGGCTACGGATATAGATATATTGGTCCTTACATATGAAATTGGCGTTTTGGATGGGATTAACATAGTCGTTTTTTTTTAAATATAATATATTTCTTTAATCAAAGTATGTACAATCGAACCAACTGAATCATGACCCACTTGCCTGATAATTCGTTTGAAACTTTCAAACTTGTAAGATCTATCGTAATGTCAGTGTCTAATCAAATGATAACAAGTTCGTTACCAAGGAAATAAACCTTCTAGCGAATTTCGACCTACTTGCATTTAAGGGGTTTAGCAAAATTAGCTTATGGTGGGTCATGATTCAGATGGTTCGATAGTACCATTGCTATCTATACACTTTTGCCATCTCATAGGTAGTTCTTCGATCACTTTACTAAAAAAAACATTCGGACGGGAATCAATAAAATCTTTGAAGGCGGTTTGGACTGCCCCATCGGAGTTGATTTTTGTCCCTTTCAAGAAGTTATCCAAATTTCGAAAAAAATGGTAATCTGTTGAAGCAAGGTCCGGAGAGTACGTCTTAGACATTCCAATTGAAGCTCTTCTAATATGGTAGCCGTCTGTTGTGCAGTGTGTGGTCTAGCGTTATAATGAAGCAGCAGTGGCCTAGAGCGATTGACCAGCCTCGGTTGTTTAGCAGCTAGCTTTTCCATCATGATTTGCAGTTGCTGACAATAGACATCTGCCGTAATCGTCTGGCCAGATTTAAGAAAGCTGTAGTGAACGACACCAGCACAAGTCCACCAAACGCTCACAAGTAACTTTTTTGGAGTCAATTTTCGCTTGGGGCATGGTTTGGCTGGTTCGGCGGGGTTCAGCCATTGCGATGAGCGCTTCCGATTATCGTACAGGATCCACTTTTCATCACAGGTAATGATTCGATTTAAAATCCTTTCATTATTGTGCCGGGTGAGTAATGCAACGCAACAGTTAACGCGCGTTTGTTGATTTGCTTCACTCAGTGCGTGAGGTACCCACCTTTCAATAACGCGATATTTCAAGTTTTCCATTTTGTAAGCTGAGTGACGCAAGAAAAAAAACAATTGAGGAAAAAACAAATGAATTATAATTTTAGAAACTCAAATACATGAGTAAATAGCTGTATAAATTTGAATTTGAAATTCCTAACCATAGAGGAGATATTTGAGATCAAATTGGCCAGTACGGCGAAACGCCAATTTCACAGTAAGGACCTTAACCAAAAAAGATACGTTTTTATAAAATTTGGCTGATTTGTTTCCTTGTTAAGTAAATAACTGACGAACCCAGAACCGATTTTGATAAAACGTCGTATTTACATAATATCGCTATGAAAGTGGAGATGCAGGCAGTCTTGTGGCTACTCACTAGTGTTTTTATGAACCGTAGTAGCCGGAGGTAAGGCGATTTCGAACATAACCTCAAAGAAAAGGGGTTCGAAAGAGGGGGGAAGTCCAGGGGTACCTCCCCCTCCCCCTTCCCCCGATCGTCTACGGGTTGCTTTATGTCACCATCGTAGCGAAAATTATGTAAAAATCATATATTTTTTTATATCTCAAAAACTATACATTTCAAAAAACTATACAGCCCCCTATATTAGAGTGGACGATATGTATGGTTTACCCGAAATGTTCGCGCTTATTCTCTGTAATGCAATGTTTCACATTCGTGCGTTACATTACATTTGTGTTAGATAAATAGGTACCTATCTACCTCGGTACCTTCTTACAGGGGCAATGTTCGCAGTAAAGGGACTGCCGGTTTACCTTCCTTCCTCCAATAAGTCCAATACGAGTAAACGTGAATAGATTTCATGTTGATATAACAATAACACTGACATCTTCCTGAAAGATGCCGCAAGTTGGTGATAATAATTCTCACAACTCCGATGAGCAATTATTTATTGCAGAGACACGTCACAGAGGCGATGAAACTGTTGAAAGAATAACTTCCTTGACAGTGACATATATTTAATTGCCAGAACATTCTAAAATTAAATGCAGCAGGAAGGAGCTATTTCTAGTTAGAAAGATAATAATAAACATTAAAGAGACACGTTTATTGTATTGGGTGGGACTAGGTATTACAGAAGCATCTCAGGATCAAACTAACAGTGGAACGACTTAGTCACATCAAATCAAATCAAATCCAATCATTTATTGCAAGTAGGCGAAATAATGCACTTTTACAAGTCAAACACTTAATTAAGTCTCATATGTTACATGGAAAAATAAAAAATAAATCAAATATGATCAACTAAACTAATGAGTACATAACTGATTTGAGTTTGAAAAAGGAAATTTCTCCTTCAAGTGGTGATTCATGGCTGAATCTCGCACAGGAAAAAGAAACTCCATGAACTCTACCAGTGCTTCGGAAATACGCCCGTCAGAGAAGATAGCACCAAGAAACTCTACGGGGATGTAATTTTTTCAATTTTCTTCATTTTTTTTACACAATGTACGATATATAAAATAAAAATAAAAGACAATATTATAACTAGGGATGCAACGATACGATACGCCTTTTTGCCACGTCATTGACTCGCAATGCTGGTAGCACAATCGAGGCCGCTCACCGCAGTGCAAAATTCTCGACGTGGGTAAATATTTTCGCTGCATTTTTGCACAGCACAGTGGGGTGAGGTGGCACTGTGCTGTGATACTTTATTGGCAATATATCTTGGTAACGGTAGCTGGACTAGGTGGGTCGACGATGCCGTATCAAACGCTGGACCTTAATGACAAGCATCAATCTTATTTTTTTCCACTTTTTTGGCGCGGGAAAAAGTCTCTGAAGCCCCCTTCAGGTCAAACTACGGTCGTGTGTGTCACCTAGTCTGAACCTGAAGCTATCCGATTTTCTCGAGAATCTTCTCATTATACATTCAAGTCTTAAACGAATATTTATTCCACTTTAAGGGGCTGGATAACTCAATTCATATAAAACGATATTAGCAATTAAAATTGATAGCTAGAGATGCTAGCGAAAGAAATCTCGTAACATTGTTTGCTGATTACAAATTCCTTCAAAGTTCAGTAGTTCATTTCATTTGAGTTTAATACACTGGCAAAGGTATAGAAACATTTCACCCTGTTTATGATAAAATACCTATGTCATGACTATCACGGTTTCGTCTCCCGGTAAAGATATAAGTATGTGAGTGTTTTGTGTGTGTGTGTGTGTGTGGGTAAAGAAGAATGTGTTGGTTTTGAGTTGTAAGACTGGCCCTATGAAGTATGTCTACAGCGGAGCAAACCACAAAGCAACCCAATTTATGGGCACAGGCGATTAGAGTTCAGGAGGGAAATACGGTTAAGAGGATAAGCGTTAATGAAGGTAGATTTGTGACTTAAATAGTGGCGCTTTTCTGAGTGAGAAACTGTGACAGCATGCTTGAATTTTAGTGCCCGTCAAACTTACCGAGTTACCGGTTGTTCATGGTTATCAGTTTGACGACCCGAATGGCCGAGTAGCAGTGACCCTGCCTGCGAAGCCAAGGGTCCCGGGTTCGAGTCCCGGTGGAGGCAAATATTTGTTTGATGAGAACGGATGTTTGTACCCTAGTCATGGTTGTTTATCTACCTAAGGATGTATAATATTTATCTATATAAGAATGTGTATCGTTGTCTAGTAACCAAGATACAGGGAATCCTAGTTTGGGGCTAGATCAATGTGTGTAAGTAGTGTCCAAGGTATTTTTATTATTATCACATCATCTAATCTTTGATACAGGACTGAGTTTCCGAAGCGTGACCGATGTAACATGTTGATGGAAGATATCTCCATGCTGGTTGGCTGGCTGCGTCTGGAGACGTCTACGTATTTACATATTTATCATCATTATGCCCGACTCCTCATAGTTTTTCAACCGACTTAAAAAAGGAGCAGCTTCTCAATTCGACTGTTTTTGTTTGTTTGTTACGTGATTATTCCGTTAATTATGAATCGATTTTGACGATTCTAGTTTTTATTGATAGGTCATACTTCAGATGTGTTCCCATATAAATTTTCTGAAAGTTGACTTAGCGCTTTTTGAAAAAATCAACAAATACAAAAAATATATACACAGTCAGGTCATAAGTTCTGTCACACAATAAAAACTTTTGAATTTAGAACGCTGGCCACAAAAAAGGTTATTGAATTCGAATTTCGAATTTTTCATGAAAATAAAAATGTGTACTTTTTAGAATTTTCCTCATTTTTAAATATGGAGTGGACACTTAAAGAAGACCGTGTCGCAGTTATTGCGTTGCATCGTTGCGGTTACGCGCCAATTCAAATTTTCGACTTACTGAAAATTTTTAATATAACCAAAAGATTCGTTTATCTTACCATAAAACGATACAATGAAGACTCTAGTGTAGATGACAGGTCAAGAAGTGGTCGCCCTCGCTCTGTTAGGACTCCAGCAGTGATAAAAGCTGTGAAGGCGCGAATTCAAAGAAATCCCATACGTAAGCAGAAACTGTTGGCCCTTCAGATGGGTTAAGCAGGACCACGGTGAAAAGGGTGTTAAATGAAGACTTAGGGCTTAGGGCATATCGAAGAAAAACAGGACATCGTTTGGACGCTCGTTTAATGGACCTGAGACTGAAGTGATGCCGCGCTTTGTTGAAGCAGTACGCGGGAAAAAAGCATCGGGAAATTCTTTTTTCGAATGAAAAAAATTTCACCGTGGAAGAGAGCTACAACAAACAAAATGATAAGGTGTACGCACACAGCAGTGAAGAAGCGAGCAACCGTATTCCGCGTGTCCAACGAGGTCATTTTCCATCCTCGCTCATGGTTTGGTTGGGAGTCTCTTAACTGAGGTACATTTTTGTGAGAAAGGCGTAAAAACGAATGCAGTTGTGTATCAAAATACAGTCCTCAAGAACCTTGTGGAACCTGTTTCTCATACCATGTTTAATAACAGGCACTGGGTATTCCAACAAGATTCTGCGCCAGCTCATAGAGCGAAAAGCACACAAGACTGGCTGGCGGCGCGTGAAATCGACTTCATCCGGCACGAAGACCGGCCCTCCTCCAGTCCAGATTTGAGTCCGTTAGATTACAAGATATGGCAACACTTGGAGGAAAAGGCCTGCTCAAAGCCTCATCCTGATTTGGAGTCACTCAAGGCATCCTTGACTAAGGCAGCCGCCGATATTGACATGGACCTCGTTCGTGCTGCGATAGACGACTGGCCGCGCAGAATAAAGGCCTGTATTCAAAATCGCGGGGGTCATTTTGAATAAACTTTATTACCATAAGAATCTATGTTTTATTAAGTTCATTTTGCTATATAAATGTTTACATAAATAATAAACATGTCTAAATTATTTCATATTGCACATGTGACAGAACTTATGACCTGACTATGTACACAGATGACGTTTTGGTTTGTGGTTTCGTGCAGCAAAAGTTTTGACGAGGACTTTTCATGACCACAGACTTCATTCGCATCCCGACCGAGGGGGAAGAAATAGGGCTTGAATTATACTTTTTGTTTTTTTTTTTTAGCTTGTTTTTTTCAAAAACAAATAAAACATTGCATCATGCATTTTGACAACCGGAGTGATTAGTTTTTTGCGTACAATATGAAACCGATTTAGCTGGGCCGGGAAGCATTTAAATTTGGTATGTAGGCTCAGCTGGCTCTGCAGATTCTATGTCTTCCATATAGTGTGCAACAGAAAGGTGCGGTCCATTTATTTTGGTTATATCTGTACTTACATATTTTGTTTATGCACATATATTCCATTATTGCATCTTAGTGAGTGGAGCCGATTGATTAACGAATAGAGGGCTCAGGTTATGAATGTGAAAATGAAAATATGTTTATTGTTTAACTATTATTATTAACATTATGTAAGCTGAAGCCGTCTGTTAGGTATGAAAATACCTGTGTCAGACGATTTCACTAAGATTTTAAAGCAACAATTCAAATTAATTAAACTAATAAAATTATAAATAGACATGTTAGCGCCTATACTTCCGGTTGAAGAAACAGGCGCCAAAACGCGCGCGCACGGTCAGCGGAAGCGCGCGCATCGAGTCGAGAATGGAGCGAAACGATTGTGGTTCCGCCCCTTCCGGCGAATGGCACCTCGTCGAGCTTCAGTCCTCGAGCTCAGTCGATTAGCAGCTTCTACCAAATCAAGATCATAAGCAAAAAGTGTTGTAAAAGCAAAAAGTGTTGTAAAGACGATATAATTATTAATATTTGTGATTATTATATAGTTTTATTACAGACATTAAACATTCAGAGTGCAGATTGTTAGAGTTTGTGTGTTTGTGTGTGTGTGTGTGTGTTTGTGTGTGTGTGTGCGTGTGTGCGAGGGTGTGTGTGTTAGTGTTTGTGTGTGACTAATTTGGAAGGGGCTACCAGTTTGGAACTATTTCTCAGGAAGATAAGAAAATGAAAATCTTAGATTACACTACCAATAATCAATCAGGCACGTATACTTAAGTATAATTTTATGTTTTGTCAATGAAATGTTTTGCATAAAATGTTCCAGGCAGCAGACTCAATAAACAAGTGTTGTATGGGTCAAAGTCATCGTAATATATGTAGGTCGGACTAATCAACCCATTCATTTACAATGTTGGGGTCACCGCAAATTAACCTTTTCAAATCAATGTTTACTTTGTAATTCCCGAAATTAAGTCGATTGGCATACAGCGATACTCAATAAAACAATTAAAAATTCCAAGTCTGTCATTTAACTTTTTAACTTGTTATATTCGAGAATAGATCGGTTACACAAAGTGTAATAGTAGTTTACGGAAAAAATCATGCTGTTGGGAGATTTCAACGCAAGGGTTGGACGTGACTTTGATGCTTGGCCTCGTGTTCTAGGACGGCATGGTATTGGTAACATGAACAGTAATGGCCAAATGTTACTAAGCCTCTGTGCGCAATTTGGCTTGGCTATAACCAATACCTACTTTCGACTCCCTTTAAAACATAAGGTTACATGGATGCATACAAGGTCAAAACATTGGCACCTCATAGACTATGCCATTGTCAGACTAGCCGACATCTCACAAGTACTTGTTACTAGAGTTATGCGTGGTGCCGAATGCTGGACGGACCACAAATTAGAGGTAACGAAGATGAAACTGAAACTTCGCCCTCCGATCCGAAGCAACAAAGCTAAAACCCTCCGCCTTGATACAAATAAGCTATCCAGCTTAGAAATCCAAGCAAATTACTCTCAGGCTTTAAATAGCGCAATCTCAACGCTGGACACAAAAGGTGCACTTCAGGTGACATGGGAACTCCTGTGTACGCAAGTAATCGATGCGGCCACTCAAACGTTAGGGAAAACAACCCGGACTAACGAAGACTGGTTTGACGAGAACGATCAAATGATCACTAAAGCGATTGCAAAACACCGCACTCTGTTACGTCGTCGGCGAGGCAGGAATTCACGGGAGACTTTGGAGGAGATAAAGAAAAGTAACGCGGCACTTCGAACCATTACACGCGAGGCGAAGGATCAGTGGTGGAAAAAGAAGGCTGACTGGCTTTCCCAGCACAATAGACTTGGTTTGTTTCATGCTGAAGTAAGGAGCTAGTCGGAAGTGCGCCTCGTATAAATGTGCCATTGAAGTCTATGAACGGTACTCAGCGGTTTACTACGAAAAAAGACGTTCTTGATCGGTAGGCGCAGCACTTTAATCAATTGCTGAATGTAGACCGGGCAGCTGATCTGCAGCACATTAGAGGATTCCGAAAACTTCCCGAAGCAACTGAACTAAGTGAACCACCCACGCTTGATGAAGTAGTTGCAGCAATAAAAAAATCAACCAAACAAGAAGGCGGTCGGAGTGGACGACATTCCTGGAGAACTACTTTAGTACGGCGGAGAGAACCTACACAATACCCTCTGGAAATTATTTTCTCTGATGTGGAGTGAAAAACTTGTACCAAATAACTTCAAGATCTCGCGTATATGTACTCTGTACAAGAATAAAGGAGACCGCTCCGATTGTAACTCCTACCGTGGCATATCACTGCTCTGTATTCCTGGGAAAATTTTTGCTAAAGTCCTACTGAATAGGCTTATACCAATCTCCGAAAAAATACTACCAGAAAGCCAGTTTGGTTTCAGGCCAGAACGAGGGACAAGTGAAGCTATCTTTAGTCTGCGGCAGCTACAAGAGAAAAGCAAAGAGCAAAGACAACCCCTCCACCTCTGCTTCGTAGATCTGGAGAAAGCATTCGACAGAGTTCCTCGCGAAGCCCTATGGCTGGTTCTAGAGAAGTATGGGTGCCCGGAAAAGTTTATAAGGCTCATTCGTCTCCTCCACGATGACATGACCTGTTGCGTTTCAGCAAATGGCGAACAGACAGAGTTTTTCTCCGTTACCTGTGGAGTCAAACAAGGATGTGTTTTGGCACCCACTCTGTTCGCCTTGTATTTTGCCGTGGTGGTTAGAGAATCCCTGAAAGACACTTCAGAAGGCATTTATATCCGCTTCCGGATGGATGGAAAGCTGTTCAACCTATCTAGACTTAGGGCGCACACTAAAGTCTCTCATTGTATCATCACAGAGATAATGTACGCTGACGACCTGTGTTTTGTGGCGGTAACCCCAGAAGGTCTACAAGAGCTGATGACTAAACTCAGTGAAGCTTGCTGTAGGTACGGGCTAAAAATTAGTGTTAATAAAACGGAAGTTATGTCACTGGAAACACTTCAAACGCCCAGTCCTGCACTAAAAATAAGCCTAGGAGGAGATACTCTGAAGCAAGTAGAAAAATTCAGATACCTGGGAAGCACGATAACATCTCGTGGAGACCTAGACGCTGAGATCAACAGCAGAATCGGCGCTGCTTCAGCGACTTTCGGGAAGCTGGAACAGAGGTTGTTCCGTTCGCATGATGTAAGTCGGACTACCAAGATCGCAGTGTACATGGCTACGGTGCTGCCAAATCTTCTGTACTCAGCGGAGACATGGTGTTTGTACCGGAGGCACATCCGGACGTTGGATAGGTTTCACCTCAAGTGTCTTCGTAATATCTTACATATCAAATGGACTGATCGCATTCGCAACACAGAGGTGCTACGCAGAGCGAATGTTGGCGGTATTGAAGCCTATCTGATACGGCGACAACTGCGCTGGTGCGGACACCTCTCCCCTCATGCCCGACGAGAGGCTGGCTAAGCGCGTCTTTTATGCAGAGCTCCAAGAAGGCAAGCGCAAGCAAGGTGGCCAGTTTCTACGCTTTAAAGACGTGTTAAAGAGGCATATGAAGCACTGCGACATAGACCCCGACACCTGGGAAGATCGTGCAGCCCAGCGACCAGAATGGAGCCATCTCTCACAAAAGAATATTTTTGAATTCGAAGCACGGCGTCGCGCTGACCTGGACAAGAAGCGAGATGAAGCCACGGCTCGAACACCTGCAGCCATTAACTATAATTATGAGAACGGCACACTTAAATGTGCAACCTGTGGAAAAACGTTTAAAGCCAAGATTGGCTACGTCAGCCACATTCGGGCACACCAGCGACGCCCGCTTTAGGTCTTTGGCAGTCGCCGTAGCCGTATCGGCTTGGAGGACATCATCAATAGTAGTTTATGTGACTGCTGCATAATGGAGGGCATTAAAACTCGAGAGTGGGTTTATGAAACGAGCCGAAGGCGAGTTTCATAATAATATCATTCGAGAGTTTTAATGCCTAATTATGTACAGTTACATACACTAGTTTATCTACACACATATCATAAGCTCTCTTTGATGTGTTCAGGAACCGCATGTTTGACCGGCATTGTGGCTCTGCAGTTTTTTAGCTTGTTCTGTAGCACCAACTTCGGGCGTTCTAAATTTGAATGTCAGTACCAACTTCACAGACAAACTAGGGGCGGCATGCAGGCGGGCGTCGGCGTTCGAAATTTTAATTTCATTATATGTACAAAAACTACACATAATGACCATAATGTGTAGTTTTCCAGATACGAAACGAGTTTTTACCAAGTAACATAATGCTGATCGTAACGTGCGGTTTTTGAACGCAGTAAAGAGGGTTTATGATACGTGTGTAGATAAAGTTAGTTATTTTTTATTTTTACTTATTAACGTTCCTCTTAGTTACGACAAAAGCGAGTATTATGTCATATGTCATGTGGGTCCAGAAGTGATTCCCTGTATCTTGGGTACTAGACAACGATACACATACGTATATAGATAAATATTATACTTAGATAGATAAACAACCATGACTAGGGTACAAACATCCGTTCTCATCAAACAAATATCTGCCCCCACCGGGACTCGAACCCGGGACCCTTGGCTTCATTCGCAGGGTTACTGCCGACTGGGCCATTCGGATCGTCACAATGTTTTGGCAATGTATATAAATATTTATGTTTATGCCAATTCGGTATGTAGGCTAGCCCCGCGAGTTCCGTTTCGTACAGTCGTTCTGGCGGTGAGGGAAACCATACACAACAAAACACAAATTGGGAAAGTGAAAAAGCTTGAAAGGTGGGTACCTCACGAACTGAGTGAAGCAAATCAACAAACGCGCGTTGTCTGCTGCGTTGCATTACTCACCCGGCACAATAATGAAAGGATTTTAAATCGACTCATTACCTGTGATTAAAAGTGGATCCTATACAATAATCGGAAGCGCTCATCGCAATGGCTGAACCCTGCCGAACCAGCCAAACCATGCCCCAAGCGAAAATTGACTCCAAAAGTTACTTATGAGCGTTTGGTGGACTAGTGCTGGTGTCGTCCTCTACAGATTTCTTAAATCTGGCCAGACGATTACGGCAGATGTCTATTGTCAGCAACTGCAAATCATGATGGAAAAGCTAGCTGCTAAACAACCGAGGCTGGCCAATCCTCGAGGCCACTGCTGCTTCATGATAACGCTAGACCACACACTGCACAACAGACGGCTACCATATTAGAGGAGCTTCAATTGGAATGTCTAAGACATCCACCGTACTCTCCGGACCTTGCTCCAACAGATTACGATTTTTTCGAAATTTGGATAACTTCTTGAAAGGGAAAAAATTCAACTCCGATGGGGCAGTCCAAGCCGCCTTCAAAGATTTTATTGATTCCCGTCCGATTGTTTTTTTTAGTAAAGGGATCGAAGAACTACCTATGAGATGGCAAAAGTGTATAGATAGCAATGGTACATACTTTGATGAAATAAATATATTATATTTAAAAAAAAACGACTTTCTGTTCCTCCCATGCAAAACGCCAATTTCATATGTAAGGACCTAATATTATAATAATGAATATTGTAATATTTGTATTAGTTGAACACAACCAATTTTTAAAAGAGATTTAAAACCAATTTGTGAGAGCTTCTTCGGCCTGCCTCTCCCACAGTGGTCCAATGTAGAGAAGAGGCAAAGATGACATTACTAAGGATATGTATGTATATCTACAGTAATAAAGAAATTTTGACTGGACTTGACTATTTTGCGCAACTTCAGATTTACAAGTCTGTTTTGAGCTACTGCGCCGCGAACAGCAGCTGTCCTTCTGCCACCGCAAGTGGGAAAAGCGTGAAGATATAAAGAGATATGTCGTACCAATTGGTAAATTGGTCACACACCCCGTTGGTTGATTCAGAATGAGGGGTATTCTGACAACTGACTAATAATTCCGTCATTGGGTAAAAACAATCTCTTGTTAGAGATAAACTCGCCTTTGTACATGTTATACAATATTTGTATTTATATTTATTTTATATTTGTTTTATTTTCACTGTTTTGTGCAATAAAGTATAAAGAAGTATAAAGAAGACAAAATCATTCGGGTATCGTTGGATTTCATCTTAACTTACAGTTAACAATATTAATAAAGTTATATAAATGTCGAGTACTCATTCCCAAAGAAAGAGCAGCATCAATTTGATCAAGAACCGCCCAGTTCATAAAGCTCATCAATCAATTTTATGAAAAAATATTACTAAATTGACAAGATTTTCCGCTTAATTAGACTTATCAAAAGACCGTGAAGAGAAAGAGGTTTTTATATAGGTTTAGATATTTTAGTTATTCTTTTCCTCTATGAGCTCCGTGGTTTACGCTTGCTTCTCACACAGGAGAGGCAGGTTCTTATCTTTATTTTAAGGCCATTGGGGCCATTATATAGGTAGAACGTTCTATAATGAACAGATAAATTACTAAACTTATTTGTACATGATCCGGGACTCTAACCCGCGTCTCCTGCGAGACGGCCGAGCGTGTGGCCACTAGACGAGACCAGTCAATAAAACAAGTGAACTCGCACGAGGTTCACAATTTTAGAGAGCTTTCCCACAGCTGGGAATCCAGTCGGGGGTTCAGCGCTTACCAGGCATTTCGTTTTTCGTACCTACCGACATTTTCGTCTAGGCCATTGAACGAGCCAAGGTACCTACATATTTGTTTGGTACCTAGGTTTTAGCCTAGGCTAGGGAACGAATCTATATGTTTTGTAGATAGGTTTAAGTAGGGTGGCAGACGCGCCTCTGTCTGGGGCCTTCTGTATTCTACAATAACATAGACTGTCTGGAACACTCCGTATATTGTACAAACGCCACATGTCGACATCATTCTGCCAATAGCAATTAAGCATTTTTTTCAGTGTTCTCGAGGCGTCAAAATAAGCTTGAAATCCAGCAGTCCTTCTACCTTTTTATTAGCTCGACACCTGAAGAGTCGGCCTTTGCTAGCTAGAAATGGTAATTAATTTCCCTGGAGACCTTTAAATGGGAATAAATGAATGCACTAATGGCCGAACACGGACTCAGTCACTCACAGCCTGCTCAAATTAAGTGCCGCTTAGATGTAATACTGGCGTTGTTATTTCCCGAGCGAGAGACAGAGATAGCATGAATGCTTTGAATGTCCCCAAAACTTTGATTGGTTGGTTGTGCGTGCGGGACTATATGTAGGTAGATACAGGTACTCCAAAATTCCATGGCTGTGGTCCCCCTGTCTCGACGTCTAGCCATCAGACAAACCACCCTATTTGCAAATGCAACCATTCAAAACTGCCCCCTTAGCCCTTAAGTCAAGAGCTTTACAGAATGCACCTTATAACCTATAAGCTGGTATATATTTGTTGAGATGGGGAACTTTTGGCTGGTGTGGTAGGTAGGAACAGATTAAGAGGCTAAGAGCTTTCAGTTGACCCAGGCTGTCATGTGGATGTAGTAATTTTGTACCGGTAGAATGAGTTCAATTGCCTGTTTGAAGACAGTACCACGCCTTCGCTCAGGTAAGGATACCCTCAGTACAGTGGATTTTTCATAGGTTTTGCACTCTATCACCTTGGCATTTTTACTAAATTTTAATTATAAATTACTCGAATAACTCTTTTCTGTTATATAAAAATAGTTTGAATAACCGCTGCTTTCCCCCACAACAAGATACATAGGACATGACACTATGAAAGTAACTTAAATGGACTAGCCTAAATGTAGCCAAATCCGTGTTTTGTCTGATGCACCTAACCAGCGTAAGCCGCAGAACTTTATCTACCAGCTAATTTATTTATGTGGGGTCCTCACAAGGGCGTACCCAGGTTTCAGCTAGGGGGGGGCAGCTCATACCTGTTTCGAGAAGATGGTCGGTCAGGTATATTGAAACAAAAAACGTTGACGTTTATTTTATCTTCTAGGGGGGGGGGGGGCAGCAGCCCCCCCTGCCCCTACCTGGGTACGCCCATGGGTCCTCTCCTCACTGCAATTTGCTATCAATGGTTATTCCAAGAAACTTCCTATCATTCACTAATTCTAACGCGTTGCTGTCTAACACTAAACTGGTCTAAGCTGGCCTGACATTTGGAAGTGAGAAATTGATACATATATGTAGTTGTAATCATGGTTTCTTAAAACTATGTAATTCATTTATTAAATATCAGCATCCTATCATGCAGAAAATAAAAATAATAAGGAAAATCATCTCGTCACAATCCATAAGCACTACACTACAGAAGCAAGAGAGGGATGGTTGCCTCGCTCAGGCGCCAAGCCTTTCTATAGTACCTTTCTATAGGTTGTATACTTGCGCAGTGTCATCTCTGGCCGCCAAAACACAGATTTTTCAAAAAAGGCGGACGCCCGGTTTCTGAAAGGAAAATTAGCTGTGACAACTTGTTAAACTCCTGTTAAACGCATTTCAGCCAATCACATGCCGCTATTTCGAGTAACCGCTTGTTACATTTGACCAATCTTCGGAAACTGGGGGAGTAAGGTGTGCCAGTTTTATATATGGAGTTTTCACTGTTATTCAGAGGCAAGTGTTGACCCGCGTTCGTAAAGTTGTGGGCCGATGTGAAATTTTTGTTCGATATATTTTTATTTCAATCACAATTTAATAGTTTTACTCGTATAATCTATATGTCTATGTATCAATAATTTACGTATTCTGCAAGTAAACATCAGCGACAATGAGCAAAAATAAAATATAGCTAGATGGATGCCATTAATTGAAGATAAATTATAAAACGACGCTTGATAACGGTTTAAAGCAAACAATATGTGCAAAGACATTTCTGTTAACAATCAAAAAATGGAAAAACTTAACTAAATGTTCGTATTCCCGACCAAAGGATTCGATTAAAATAGGCCCCGCTTCAAATTAAATACGCTGTACAAATAATAAAAGAACTACTAAATCCCATTTGGTCCCAATTATGTAAATGTATGAATGGTATGCGACGAGGCATGCCACGTCGTTTGTCTATTTTATAGACGCTCTAATGTTTATTGCTCTCTACCATCTTTAGGACCGGATGCCCAACTGACCACTCAAGGTGACTGGCACTCAAAACTATCGTTGAAGATGCCCGGCGAAACATTTAGGCCCAGATGCGTATTTCCTTATCCGTATTGAATTCGTCCACTCGTGCCCCGTGAGCGTATCGATTTCGTCTCCTCGTGTTAACGAAATCAATACGGTTATCGTGTAAATATTGTCATACATAATAATCACCGTAACCACATTGGCCTCTTCAACAGGTGGGGACGAATTCCATACGCTTACGGTGCAAGTTTCTTATACAGTTTTTCTCGTTCTTAAACGTACCGACCTTGTCCCCTCCTAACTTATTTTTCCTTTTTGAAGGAAAATGAACGTTGCGCTATTGTAATTATATTCTGTCTTACATGTCACAGCTAAGTAGCATGGGCTTTAGTCAATGTAAAATACATTCATGAATCTTTTGCTTAATAAACGTTTTTAGTTATGTAAAATACATCGTTGCAAAGAAATACATAATTGCATTTGCATTGTGTATTTCTTTGCAACGAATTGCATTTGCATTTCTTTCTTTCAAACTATGATGGCTGATAATGAACTCAAACAATATTCCAGCAAACATACTGAACACCGCTGTAGGAACTACGAAGCACTATACTTTTCAATATAATACTTTTCATTGGCATTAACTTGCCAATGGCACCAATGATAAAAAATAATATCTTCTTTTATGATTCGTTTGTGCAAAAAGTGCTGACATTTTCTCAATCCTGTTAATAGCTATTTTTAGGATCTAGGATCTACAACCTATTGTTAAAAACCTAGGACTAGATATTTATCACTGGTGGCGCTAGTTAGCTGAACATAGCGTCTTAATCACCTCGAGAGACAGAGTATACGCTTATGGAAGGTTTTTTTTGATCCGAAAAAATGCCCATAACCGTATTGATTTGACATCGATACGCTCACGGGGCATAAACGAATTTCCATAACCGTATTGATTTGGTCACGATGAGGGGACGAATTCAATACGGAATAGGAACTACGCGGCCCGGATGTACAACCGACGACGACTTAAGGTTTGACGGACTGTCGTGCTGCACTGATGGCTGGTGCACAAGTCATACTCGAGAACGGGTGCTGCTTGGGGGGACTGGTCCAGTCTGGTTTCTCATAGGTTATGTTCATTACAGCTTGTCTTTGTTCTCATTTATTTATTTTGTTATATTATTATTTTGAGACATCTAATTGGCACTTATGGATACGATGATATAATATTGTCATTAGATTACATAATTTTTATATCGTACACTGTGTGTTTCCTTAAAAAGCTCTCTTAAGTAGTATGTTTGTTTTAAATCATAAATTGCTCGAATAGCTCTTTTATGTAAAATAAAAATAGTCAGAATATCCGCTGCTTTCCCCCGCAACAAGATACCATAGGATATGACACTATGAAAGTAACTAAAATATACTAACCTAGATGTAGCCTCATCCGTGTTTTGTCTGATGTTCCTAACAGCGTAAACCGCAGAACTTAATTTACCCGCTAATTTATGTATCACCAGGGGTCACCACTGCAATTTGCTATCAATGGTTATTCCAAGAAGCTTTGTATCATTTACTACTTCTAACTCGTTGCTGTCTAACACTAAACTGGTCTAAACTTGCCTAAAATTTGGAAGTGATAATTTAATACACTTGGTTTTACTAGTGTTCAACAATAAATTATTAAATGTGAACCAATTCAAGGTTAAAGACAATTTTAACATCATAAAAATCTGGTTTTTGTCTTTCAATTTTGAAGACAAGTGAAGTATCATCAGCAAACAACACTTTGTCAGTCGATTTCTCCACCATGAAAGGCAGATCATTAATATATACCAGGAATAAGAAAGGGCCTAATATGGAGCCTTGTGGAACACCATTTTTTACAACCGATCCATCAGATTTAACGCCGTTGACTTCTGCCTTTTGGATTCTATTACTTAAGAATGGTCTTAGTAGATCCAACGCTTTATTTCTAACTCCGTAATGATTTAATTTCATTAGTAGCGTATTATGATCAACACAATCAAATGCCTTCGACGACGAAAACTCCAATAGCATCCTGTGGGGCCTCCCATGCAGAATAAATATGTTATATAAGGGTAATATCTGCATCCGTTGTCGATTTACCCCTAGTGAAACCGTATTGTTTGGCGTGGAGTTGTTTTGTACGGTTGAAGTGTGAGAGCATTTGATTGAGTATAATATTTTCAAAAATTTTGTTTCGTGCTGGAAGAACAGATATTGGTCTGAAATTTGAAGGATCACCCTTGTCTCCCGACTTGAACAGAGATATCAGTTTACTGTGTTTCATGAGGTCTGGGAAAGCTCCATCGTCAACAAATTTATTGAATATATAAGCTAAATGTGGGGCAGTAAATAAAATTACTGAACCAATGACTTTGACTGATATACCCCACAGGTCTTCAGTATTTTTTAAGTTAAGTAATCTAAACGTTTTGACAATGTCCTGGGGAAATACATGATGAAATTTTATATATACATTACTGACGCTAGTGTTGTTTTTAATAAAGTCTCTGCTACATATGGAGATGTACTTAGACGCTCTATTGTGAGTACTTAAGGTTACATTGGTGAAGAATGTTTCGAAAGCTCGAGCAACCTCTGCGTTAGATTTAACAACATCATCACCTATCTTTAGGCATAAATCTTTGTCCCTTGGTATAACTTTGCCGGTTTCACGGTTTATTATTTGCCAAATCGTTTTCATTCTATTATTTGAATTTTGTATTTTTTTAGTAATATGTAAAGTTTTTGGAGTTCTACAAACCAACTTGAAAGTTTTGGAATATTTTTAAACATAGATATGAAATTTTCTATCAAAGTTATATTGTTCATAAAGGTCATACAAGATAACTCTACTTTTATGAATTCTAAACGTTGCCCAGTCATCAAATTTAGATTTACTGTTGTAGTCACTGATTTTTTTAAATTTAAAAACTTTATTGAACTCTGTTTGCATAATGTTGAAGAAGTTTGAGTAGATTTTATTTGGGTTCTGTTCATTAAAATCCGGTACTGGCAAATGTATATCTAAGTTTTTTGACGTCTCTAGTCATAAATCAAACAAATTAAATAACATAAATTAAATGATTTTAATAAAATTATAAACCGTTGTTTCATTGTTGTATCAACAAGCAAATCTACATTAAGATCGCCACAAATAATTAACTTTTTTCTGTAATTACATAGTTAGTGAGGGCTTCCTTCATAATTTTCTCAAATATTTCAAAATTGCCATGGCCTTTTTCATCCTTCGGAGGTCTGTAGGTGGCTATCTAACTCACACATGGCCAACTAACACAGGATACTCTATTTGTCTTTCTATAGTAAGTGTAAGAATATTGTTCCGTTGTTTCACCTTAATATTATGTTTTACTAAGATTAAAGAACCACCTCTATCAGCAGTCTTTCTATTGTAACAACTAACAATTTTGTAATTATCTATGTTAAAAGACATCATATTTTCCTTTAATACAAATAACATCGGTGTCAGAATTATTAAGAAATAATTCTAATAAAAGTTCTTTGCCAGGTAGCCCCTGCATGTTTTAATGGGTAATATTTAAGTGGGGCTTACCCTTTATCCCTAGATAAAGCTTTTTACTAGTTACGGGAGACAGGGATGTATGTAGCAAAGTATTGTTTTGGAAATAGATATTTTTATCTCTTTTAACTAGTCAGTCTCCTTTCCTTTTCTAAGCGAAGAAAGAGCGAGGAGATCGACGCGTAGCTCTGTCTTCTTGTGTCTTCCTGTCGTTCGACCCTGACGGGTCCGTTTTCAACTGTCAGTTTGAACAAGCGTGTTTTGGCAATCATCTTTTTGACCGAGCGAGCGAAGCGCGCGAACCGTCTCCGTTGCAGGATTGGGCAAAAATGGCCGCATTTCTCAACTGATTCTCGTGAATTTTCGTGAGCAGGTTCGATAATTAAATATAAATTTTTGTTAATTCGGTTTTTGTAAATTTTTCAAAATGGCGGAGATGTAGGGGTTTTAAAATATCAAAAAACCGCTACAGTCCAAACAGCTTGACAGATTTCAACAAATGAGGTGTCGTCGGATTTGTAGAGGTTGGGTTTAAGACCGCAAAATATAGTTTACAAAGTTATTGGTGCGGCTACATTCATACTCCATGTACGTAACCAGGTGCATTCCTAAGTTTGTATGTGCTATTAGAAGAAAGTGTCACCCGCGAGGTCTACAGCTCACAGAGGCCAGAGCCACTAGATTTAGATTGTTTAAGATATACGTGGGCCAATAAAAGTCTTCCTGATTAGGGGATATAACAGAGCCTCAACGACATTTCAAGCTGCATTTCATTTGAGCGTCAGTTTTGTGCATTCTACCATTAGTCTCATTTCATTTCCTTTGCTTATCCACTTCGGACAATTTTTGTGCGAACAAAAAGTAAATCAACAGGGGAAAACAAAAACACAGCGCATTATGATTCGGGGAAATAGTTGAATTTCCGCTCAACAGGGGCCTTATTTTACCGGCAAAATGGCGGCTCAACGACCATGACGCGACAACGACGACACGGCGCATTTTAGGTATCATTTATCATGTTTGGGCCTAACTATTAGATGCTAGAGAATCATTAAGAGAAAAATTCAAAGAAATAAATATACTTACCTGTCGATATACATACGAGAATATCATGCATGTAAGAAAAAACATAGCTTTATTTAAAACTGTAGGTGATAGCCATACAACTAAAACTAGAAATAAAAATAGGTTAGCACTACCATTATTTAGACTAAGTAAAGTAGGCGCATCATTAATGGGGTGTACCTGTATGTACCATGGTGGGGTGTACCATGGGTGTAACTGTATTCGCTTCTACAATAAAATACCACCCTGAAAAGAGGTTCAAAAACTATGTTAAAAATGAGCAGATAAGAAAGTCCTATTAAAGGAAATATTATTAAGGAATACTTAGATGACAAAACTGCATGGTCCATACCATCTCAGTGCACAGAAATTCGACGAGGGACGATGGATCAAGTCTATCACTCGCCGGCGAATTTCCTTAGACCGAAACCAGTAGTACCTGTTGTAAAGTCACTTTTTTATAAAGAAGGTATGGGGGAGTTTCTTGCCGTTTCTTCTTAAACCCGAGGCTCACCTTTCAAAATGGTGTATTCTTTTTTTTTGTATAAAAAAATACTTGTAGTAATAAGTTAGTATAATTTTGATGTTGAATAAGATAATTTATTTATTTATATTCAATAAAATAAATAATCTGAATCTGAATCTGAATCTGAATCTATGAATTCGTAATTTTAAGCTTTTATTTAGTTTCACTTGGCCCGGGGTCTGTTCGCCTGTAATCAAATATTGCTGGTTAAATTAGACTTTCCCGGTTTCCGATTGAGCCGAAATTTTGAATGCAAATGTACATCGGATGGGAATGCAATATTTTTATGTCTTAGAGCTGATCTGATGATGGAGGCCGGAGGTGGCCATGGGAACTCTGTGATAGACAACGACAACGACAGAACCCCATCGAGTTTGGACCAGATTTGTCTTGACAAGTACTCTGGTCCTAGATTAGTTTTTTGTGGCTAGTATTTAATCACAAGCAAAATAGGATCAACACAAACACTTTTTATGTTTTAAATATTTTATGTGTACTTAAGTTTATGTTTTATGTATGTTTTGTTGTCTTCTTACATGTTCAACCTAATACGAAGGATAAAGGGGGCTTCGCTTCGCTCACTCCCTATACCCTTCACCTAAGCTACTGATATTTGCTGTGCAAATCAGTATTTTTGATGTGCAGTTTGTGACGTCCCTACTTGGAGAGGAATAAAAAGATTCCAAATAGGTAGCCAACAAGAAATTTTATTTAACGTGGGTTCTCCAAATGTAGTCTGACCCTGGTTACGCAGCAACGAATCTTCCCTGCGGGTTTTGCCGTAGTCGGAGTGCCGCTGACGTCGGAGAAGTAACGGTCCGAATGCAGCCGGAGCAGGGAAGCAGGTTAGCCCGAAGCGGTGTCAGGAACCGGGAAACCGTAGGGTAGCAAGAAAAGCGGTGATCCCGAAGAGGTGCCAGGAACCCCGAACTCAATCGGGGTTAATATGAAGCACAGACAAAACTAAAACGTAACCACCAGTAGTACGTTATGATTAAACGTAAGCAACCACTGCTTAGAGTCGTTCGTCGGCGTACGGTAAAAAGGGACCGTTACAGAGCGCCAGTAGGACGGACGTGCGCACAGTGCTGAGTGAGTTTTCGGAATCACGCCGGCGCCGCAAAGTCAAGTTGCGGTCACGGCTAGTTAGTTCAAAACGGGCCAATCATAGCAGAGCGAGCGAGTCGTCAACAGTGGAATGCTGCCAGTACAGCGCGTGAAAATCAATACTGTGATTACTAGCCTCATTTGGTAGTTTTATTAAGAGAATTACTACTTAAATTTAAAATAAGACCAGTTAATGATAGAGTGAAGACAACGGTAACTTACAACGTTACAAGTTTAATATTTCCCGTGTTTTGTTACTTTTAAGGGTTCCGTATTTATTAGTTTTATTTTACAAGTACATAATAAAAGCTAATTTCAAAAAATATAATGTTTGTTTGCTGCTTGTTCAACATAGGGAAGGCGATAGAAATAGAAATATTTAATTTTCATACAAAAAATAACTCTAGTCAACACTAACAAAACTCATAAAAACATGACCTTTTAAAAACAAATATGTAATTAATGAGTTATTGTAGTGAATTGTGTAGTGCTCACCGTACCAATGCGAGACTGTATGACGGCAATTACCGAATCGCGAGATTCTTCTTTTTCTTATTGTGCCCCTGCAATGTTGGAGGTTGGCGGTCAGCCTCCATACTCCTTGTTGTACTTCGCCAAGCGCATCAGCTGTTCCACGCCACTCCCGTCGATGCTCTGATGCTGCGGGGCCACGACTTCCTCCGTCTGCCAGCGCGTCGTATCTCCTCTATCCTGGCCATCAAGTTAATGCACACCTCACGTGAAGTGCCAGTCGTCATTGCGTTAATAAAATCAAGGCCCTGAGCTTGTGTGAAGCTGCATAATTACGGAAAAGCCCGCGGAAAATGTATAAAAGCTTGCACTCGTCCATGAATATTCATCAACGTTGCATTTGAAATTCGAATATTAAATTAGTGCCCAGTTTGTCACCGAACTGGGAAAAAAGTCCTCTTACGTTTTAAAGGAATTTCTCAATTAGTGCGAGGGAGTTGGAAATGTTGTGACTTGGACGTGCGACGGAGATGGAAGATCGGTAACATTATCTTTGACTAGCTGACCCTACAGACGTCATTCTGTCATAAACTAGTGGACTACCAACGTCATTCACGAATAGAAAATGAACTGAACCAAATATTTTTCGATAATTCCGCTGTTACCTTTGCGCTTTTATTTTTTTTCTCTCAGTAAGAACCTTATGCCGGTCGTGACGTGCGGTTTTTGGACGCAGTAAAGAGGGTTTATGATACGTGTGTAGATAAATAATTTATGTACCTACATTTTCCTCTTTTACAGCTCCTTATCAATCCTTAAATTATATCAATTAGCATATTTTCGTTTTTCACACCTGCTTAAAATGTCGCTGGGCGGCCCGATGCTATTCCGCTGCCCCGCCAGGGCGAATGCGGCGCCCCTCACCTCAACAGCCAGAGCTGGGCCTTAACCCCTCAGTTACCACCGGCGCCAGTTTTCCGTTATAGGTTTTAAATTTTATTACCATGACATAGGGTTCTAAATCGCGATCTGTCCCAACTACCCTCGGTTTTTGAGGAGTTACACTATAGATTCGTTGTTTGTGAGTCAAAAAACAAACTTCGACTTCATTCTACCGACTCTTCCTCTGCCATGTTCATAGCGGCGGTCCCCTAAACTCTGTCAAGCAATACGTTGAATAAGTTGAGTGTTGTGTTTCAGCTATCATAACCGACAATAATAATAATAATAATAATTTCTTTATTTCAGGCCATACAAAACACATATAAATTCAGTAAAAAAAATAAAAAAAATAGAACAAAACAAAACAGATTTAATCATCACCGGAATAAGCAGTATAGTTATTAAATTAAAACTCTTTATATGTAGTTATCAGTTAAGACTAGGTACTGAAAGTAGAACTGTGGTAAAAATTAAGTTAATATGGTAAATTGAGATTGTATACAAAAAAACGTATAATGTAAAACTAAAATTGTGAAGCAGGTACATGTTGACAGATAAAATGGGATAAATAGTTTGGGCTGTACAGTTGGATTAGCGTAAAATAAAATTAAAATGAGGATACAATTTACTAGAATTGTGTACAAGTTCTTGTGCTTGTTCAGGTAGGAACCCACTTTTTGTTGCTCTCCTGGTGCACGCATATCCAGTGATTATTAATCATACTCTCGTACGGGTTCTCGTTGAGAGCACCAGCGAGCTCGTGGCGTGATGTCCTGACTCTGTCACAAAACGAGGCCACCCGTGACCTGATAGCTGCGAAGTAGTCAGGGTCCCTGGCGTCGGCCAACATGCCCGACGTACTGCAGTAACGAGGTTATCAACAAGGTACAAACGAGGCACAAACTATGCCCAAAGATTTTTTAACTTCCTTGGACCTCATCTCTTTAATAAGATCAGTAAACATAATGAAATTACAACAAAGAACATATTCGAAACTACAATAACAGAAAACACCCTAACAGCTTTATCATAACACTAAAATTCATAAATAAATTAATTAATAAGTAATAAGAAAATAAATACGTTCATAAAAATAATAACAAATAATATCATATAAATAATAATAAGTGATACAATTCAAACAAAATAATAACTGAATGTTTAAACAATATTTTTTCATCTTCATACATCATAAATTCACTACTCACTACACTAAAACATTCAAACATTACACTTCCCATCTTCTCTATTACAAACACACACATTTACTCCTCAAAGATTAGAAACCTTTGTGTTAATTGATATTATTCTGTCTAAAAATAATTCAGTTTATATTTTTCATAAATTATTAATCTTATGAAAAATTATATTTTTGGTTAAAATCTGATTCGAAAATGTGTCATTTAGTGGTGGGAAGTACTACTCATCCTATACCACAGGGTTCGCCTTTTTAGGGGGTAGTGAACATCCCTTGTTCTCCACAGGTTAGCTGTAAGAAATTTCTTTTTAGAAATAAGCTCACCTTTGCATATTGTTTCTGTTATAATTTCCACTGTGTTTTCTGTGCAATAAAGGATTATTATTATTATTATTATTATTATTATTATTCTTTATGTAATTAACAAGTTATTCAAATAGATACCTTAATGAATAAATTATTATTATTATTATTTGTTTCTTAGTTTTTTTTTCACTCCTCTTCTAGGAGGTTACAGTTAGCCCTGAGCATGGGCCGTCGACAAGTGCTAAGGATCTATGAGCTTCCTAAAAAAATCGAACTATCCTATAGGTATTAAGAATCACGGCTGTTTGCAGCAGGATGAAGGCGGATTGTTCCGCATTCAGCAACTTGAGGCTATTGTCGAGGGTTGAGAGTCTTCGGTATGATTCCTGTTGTTGAGATTATGATCAGTATTGTTAGTACTGCGTTGACTTTCCATCGAGTCTTCAGTTCTATGGATAAGTCCGTATATTTGGCTAGTTTAGTTGCGTGTGTGGTTGTTAAATTATGAGTATTATTATTATTATTAATGTCAGTAGTCTGTGGAAGGTCGTTGTTATAATGTACTCTGAGGATGTTATATGACCGTATGGTATAGTTGGTTCAGAGTTGACATGTGTAAAAGCATAGGGGCAGTATGCCGTAAACAGAACAATTTTAACATCCAAATCCCAAATTCCAAATTTCTTTATTACTGTAGATATTTACATATCGTCATTTTTAGCCACTTCTCTACATTGGACCACTGTGGGAGAAGAAGGCCGTAGAAACTCCCACAGATTGATTTTAAGATCTCTTTTAAAAATTGCTTGTGCTTAACTAATACAAATATTATAATATCAGTATCAAAATTAATAAGCAGGAATAAATAATTACAAAATTATTAACAGCAAGGTCTGTGTTGAGCCAGATTAACCCCATACAGCCCCGCATTTAAGTAATCTTGAACATTGTAATATCCCTTTTTCGACAAAGTCGCTTTAACATGGTTTTTAAAATCCTCAGAGCACTTACCGAAACAATGCCGCGTGCTTATTTATAAGTCATACTCATCGATTAAGTCACAACACTGCATCATATCGATTTATAACTGGCCGCTATTAACGCTCCCTCATTCACTTAGGAACGACAAAACAATGCACCCCCATTATCAATGACTACCCGCATAAAAACTGTCTGTTTACGCCCCCCCACCCAACCACCCCGTTTGTAGAACCAGTATACAGATACACCAGAGAGGTCGTTAGCCTCACCCCCGCTTCCCTTCGAGTGCAAGACAATAAAGACGAGGGGTAGATCAACTAATACGGGCCAGTATTGCGGTCTGACCAATTTATGAACACCCCCGGACGGCCTTAAATCTGCTCTCCTAAGGGACTTGTTGTATACTACTGCGGGGAGGGCGGGAGGTCAAAGTCCGATGGCGGGTCAAACCACTTACAATTTTTCAACGCGTCTCCGCGAACGATGTCCTACAGAAACTCGAGCTAATAGAAAAAGTTATCTGCAAATGCAATTAAATCAGATTACTGGGACTGCGTTTGCCCGCAGAATTGGTTTTCGTGTCTTCATGCTTCGAGACGCTGTACCAGCTACATTTCTAGTAGAAAAACATTGTTTCTAGTTCTACAGGTATTTTCGGTTTTGTTTTATCAGCTGTCCTACGATATCGATCATGTATGGTGGCAAGAGCAAAAGCGATTTTAGTTCAGTTTACGATATAATGTTTCTTTTTGACCGAGCAACAAAGCGTTCAGTTTCGAGATTGGCAATCCGTCTGTCTGTTCTCGCCTACAGGTCGCATTTTATAACCGATTTTGACAAAAATTGGCACAGTTGGCAAGTTCTTTGTTTTTTTTGTCGATTGCGAATTTTATTGGGGGGAGAACAGAGCGGGGGGGGGGAAGTTTTCTGTAGCGTTATTTATCGACGGATTTCAATCAAATTTGCAAAAAATGACTTCATTTTACAAACATATTGTGAACAAAAAAATCCAAAAGGGGGCAATGGAGGGGGGGAGCACTTCGGGGTATTTTCGACCCCCCCTGTAACTATGTTGTAGATAAGCTACACACCTGAATTTCCTGTATCTAATAGGCCACAATTTAAATAGGCAAATTCCCGAAAGTCAGTCAATGTGAACATCTATGATGTGAACCAATAGATTGGAAACGAGAGCCGTTCATGGCTCCGTCATCTTGTCATTGATCTTTGATCTGTCTTCGATCATCAAAATTCTAATGTATATACGTGCAGCTTCAAATTCTAATGTATATACGTGCAGCTTCAAATTCTAATGTATATACGTGCAGCTTCAAATTCTAATGTATATACGTGCAGCTTCAAATTCTAATGTATATACGTGCAGCTTCAAATTCTAATGTATATACGAGCAGGTTCAAATTCTAATGTATATACGTGCAGCTTCAAATTCTAATGTATATACGTGCAGCTTCAAATTCTAATGTATATACGTGCAGCTTCAAATTCTAATGTATATACGTGCAGCTTCAAATTTAAAACAAGCGAGAACTCACAGAACCACTAGTATTAATAGTCATTACTGATTGTCAACTCTATGTAGCTTACCAAATAGCTTTGCCAATCTAAGTGAACGATGTTCTATAGAGATGCTATAGTAATCCAGTATGTACTGTCCATTTCGTATAACAAAAGGCAGACAATGATAATATATACCTAATGTCAATTTTAGATAAGTGGCGATAAGAGAATAGCGGAAATTTTCCCCAAATGTCCACTCCACAGAAAAATTGTTGGAATTGTAACCTAAAATTCGTCTTACAACTTTGTCGAATTTCTGATATCCCATAGAGGCAAATTGATCGCATGTTGAGGTTTCTGCTACACACAAAGGAAATCGCTCCGTACTTACCTACACAGATAGGTATTCATATTCATATCAATCAATTAAAAGAAATGTTATTAGTAAAGGCGAGCTTATCTAAAGAGATTTCTTCCAGCAAACCTAGGCAAGACAGGAGAGTTAATGATACAGGAATGTCCTAGTTCGCAATAACACTATAATAACGCAATATACATACGTACGAAAATTACTTTCAAAATATATACACTAGACCAAATATAAAATAAATATATACTTCAACTACATAAAATACAATATATAGCATGAACATACATAAACTATAATAAATCATACATATACCTACATAGATATGGTACCTTCAACGGAAGAGAAAGGAAATGCACTTTCAATCTTTTCTTAAAAGTGAAAATTGAGGGACTTTCCCTGATACCTCTTCAGTTAGGTACCTCTTTAGTCGTCTTGCTGCCCAAATGTGATGAAGATCTGCGGCAGTTTATTTTACTTTCAATCCTTATCGCGTAGATAAAGTACTACATTACAAATTCTGTCGGAATAAAAATCGACAACTACTTTAGATTTAAATCCTATTTCAATGACTGCTCTCAAAACAGAGGCATCTGGTACAGCACCGTTGTAGACGTACCACCTCGCGTACCTTGGTTTGCCTCACGAAGCTTCAACAGAAGAGAACTAGTTCTTTGCTTCCGAACCCGAACTTACCACATCCCACTTAACAAATTTAGTTTCATTATGAATAAAAGAGACGACCCTAATTGTACCCGATGTGAGAGGGAGGAGGACCTCCTTCACTTAGTTCTCGAGTGTAAAATAAATGAACAACCAAGGCTGGACCTCCTCGAAGAAACTCGGTGCTCTGAGGGGGATCTTCTCTTCCTTTTCCATCGAATTCTAAGCTCAGAGTTCACTGTCGAGTATAGCAACAGATTCTTAAGTTTCTTGATAACCTCTTTGAATCTCAGATGGGAACACTACAAAATTCTTATGTAACTAACCAATTTTAGATTTATTTAATGTTATTTTCTTTTGTTAAAGTAATACTGTAAGCACTGTAACTTTGTTAATTATTTTTAAGCTGACTTAATCATAAGATGTACATATGGCTTATAAAATAAATAAGATTAAAAAAAAAAAAAAAACATCCCATGAAATTGGCAACTGTCTATTTCCTCCAATATGGGCCGCCTGACGAGACGTTAATATACACTGGCCTGCAAAACTAAGTATCACACTTATCATACTATAGAAGCTAGAGATTTGAAATAACAAACGTTTTAAAAAAATATATATCAGCTTTCTTTGAAACTACAAAGGAGAATGCCGATTCATGGTATCGCGAAAATCTAAGTTGTGTCAAAAGTTTATGAAATCAATAATTCTTGTTTATATCTAAGATGATTTTACATATTGTTAAGAAATCTTCACTTCTCCGGATAAGAAATCTAGAAATAAGTAGTTTTTTTAGATAGAGTCTGTTTTTTCATGGGCGTATGCCGAAAAGGGATACCATTGTAAAATACATAATTTGACTCGGTAGTATATTTTTAACCGCAATTAAAAGACTTTTAAACCAATTAAACTCTTTTTCGAGTACTTCTGATTTCAAAAGTATCAAGATTGTTTACTTTAAAAGTTATGCAGGCCAGTATATTAGATCAGGTGGGTTACCACAACGTCTTGTGCCGATTCAGTTGTGTGTGTGTGTGTGTGGTAAATTATGATGTATTGGAATGGAAATGGTAGCCAAGGTGATGTTATGGTTTTGAACCTTATCTAAATCGCTTAAAGGTTGTGGTATCCTCCCTGGACTTGGGTGAAATAGTCACGATGGAGGACCGATCCCCGCCCGTGGTTCAGTGGGCGTCCCACCTCATAATCATCAATCATCCCCCCTGGACTGCCTTTAAGGCACAAACAAAGAGTAATCCCAATGGGGTAACAACTCTACAAAACACCATTATTCAAATAATTCACCAAGTTAAAAACTTAAAACACCGACTTCAAGTCAAAGCCCTATTTCTTCCCTCCCGGGTCGGGGTGTGAATAAAGTCTGTGACATGAAAAGTCCTCATCTAAACTTTTGCTGCACGAAACCACAAACCATCATCTGTGTATTTTTTTTTGATTTTGTTGATTTTTTCAAAAAGCTCTCAATCAATTTTGATAAAATTAATATGGGACCACCTCCGAAGTATGACCTACCAATCAAAACAAGAATCATCTAAATCGGTACATAATTGACGGAATAATCGCGTAACAAACACACAAAAAAAAACTGACGAATTGAAAACCTTCTCCTTTTTGAAGTTGGTTGAAAATCAGCGCATAGTCAATGACTGAATGCACGATAAAGTATTGACACAAAAAAGGATTGCGTATCAACTCCATCAAACCACAACTGCTACTAAAAGGCTTGTATTTAATCACACAGTAAATTTACTGATTTTGACAGCAAAAAAGGATCAGCAAAATTTTTTTTTGTGTTTTAAGTATTTTTGTTGTTCTTACATGTTCAACCTAATACGAAGGATTCACCTTCACCTAAGCTACCGCAGGCTTTTTCCCTGATATTTGCTGTAAAAATCAGTATATTTCCTGTGCAAATCGGTATTATCTATGTGCAGTTTAATATTTCCCCTACTATAAAAAGCTGCTCAAACGGGAGTATTGAATGAAGGGGCTAAAAACCCCTTTTGAGTCAAGTCGCGCGCGCCAAAAGACCAGTCTGTTGCGTTCCAAAGATTCCGCCAAGCGAGACTTGGGCGCGTTCAACATCGAAGCCAGCAGATGAGGAGAGCTCGCCACCCACCGAGGCGAGTGCAGGAGAGTTGCGCGGAGGATCGCACAATGCACGACAGGGCCTGGTTTGACGCCCTAGCCGCAAAAAGGGAACAACGGTATATTCTGCCACCCAGACCCAGACCTGCATATAACGTTAATATCCTCATAATGTTATGCATCATAGCGCTAGGGAAGGTTATAACGTTATACGGCTATAACGTTATTATCTTAGTTTTATGATCAGTAGCGCTATGCACAAAATAACGTTATCATAACGTTATACGGCATCTCTTTCACGCCCACACTCCTTCGTTATAGTCCATCTTTTTTACGCATTGCGCGCGTGAGTAGTGTAGGTACCTAAACAACACACAGCAGACATAGCGACGGCAAAAGCGCGATAACTTTATTCATAACGTTATTTTGATTTCGTTATGTTTCTCCTAAAGTTTTGTTATCGTAACGTTACAATAGCGCTACAATAACGAAACGAATTGATTATAACGTTACATAACACAATATAGCGTTATATTTTATAACGTTATGAAGGTCTGCCCAGACCGCACGCACCACCAGCAGCGTCACTACACGTGTGCCGCGCGTGCGGCCATGTCTGCCGCTCCAAAATCGGACTGTATAGTCACGAGCGCAGATGTATATTGGACGCTGCTTGAACCATCTGTTACAATAATAATAATATAATAATAATAATAATACCTTGGACACATTAATACAATGTATGATGATGGCTAAAACTGGGGGTCAGAGGCATAAATACGACATCTATGGCGCAGCGGTTGTAGCTCTGCCTACCATGCGAGAGGTCCCGGGTTCGATCGGGAAAAAAAAACAGGTGTTGGATTTTCATACGTGTGGGATCAAATCCAATATCGTGGGAACCACAGCGCCATCACAGTGTGATGGCGCTGTTTCTGGTTCCCACAGTAGGTGGTAGGACACAGGGTATCTTAGTGTGGGGCCAGAAGCAGTGTATGTGCCTATATGTAAATGTATGTTATGTATAATCGCGCTAACGTTTAGCCAGTAACTCAATTATCCAAGTGGCTTAAAATATGGTAAATAAAGTTGATTATTTAATCGCATTTCTGTGACGGCCTGTTGTGAGTTGTGAGTCTACCTCGTAACTAGCGCGGTGCGACTGACAGTAACAATAGGGAGCGAGACTCATTACGTAAACATTTGATAATCATTGTCTTTATGTCCTACGACGCACAGCAAGCTGAAGCTCTTATTACACAGAGGCGGCTTCGAAATGTAGCAATTAACCAAACTACTACATCTCGAGCGAACAATTATAAATAAGATATTTCTTCCAACAGCGTTGCGGATTCGAATCGCAGTGCTGACTATACCAAAGAAATAAGTAATTTATAAAAAGTCTGTAATAGTGTACGGATGTTCTAACGTGAAGGCCAACATGAGGAAACCTTCATATCACCATTGTGGCGATGGGTTAGCCTCTGTGGCACACAATTGACTATTGTATTACTGGGGGGGGACTGTTGCTCTATGATCATCATAGGCAGACATATAATCAGCCACCCTAACACCTGCACCAGCTGGAGTAGCAGGGCATCCTGGTTTATATTGTGGATGGCCACGTGCACGTGCTTAATGGTTTCCTCCACTTCCATGCACCCCTCTGCATAGAGGGCGGTCTGTTGCAGCCACTTTCAATTGTTTGTTTAATCTACAATGGGACCGATGGTGGAGGCGACACAATTAGTCTACTAAGCTAGTGGTTCTGGAAGAACAGTAGACCTCGCCAGTTTAAAATGTCAAGGGGTAGGTCTGCTAGATGTACCTTAGAATTTTGATGATCGATGACGAGTCAGTCAGTGACAGAATGACGGAACTTTGAACGGCTGTCGTTTCCAATAGAATGGTTCAAATTGACTGAATTTATATTATTATAATTAATTGTGGACTATTATTAGTTGCAGAAAATTCAGTTGTCTAGCTTTATCTACAACACAGTTACGGAGCATCGAAAATACCCCTAAGTGCCTCCCCCTCCAATCCCCCCCCCCCTTTTTTTTGTAACATCTTGTGTAGAATGAAGTCCTCAGTGTGCCTCTCAAATTTCACTGAAATCCGTCGATAAATAACGCAACAGTAAACTTCCCCCCTTTCACTCCTTATTTTCCCCCCAAACAAAAATCGCAATCGACTTAAATCATTAATTAAATCAAGGAACTTGTGTGCCAATTTTCTATTAAATTGGTTGAAAAATGTGATCTGTAGGCGAGGAGAGACAGACGGACAAAGGCATAGTCGGCCAATATCGAATCTGGACGCTTCGCTCGCTCGGTCAACTAATTAAAAAAGTGTGTTTGAAAATGGAAGCTATCGGATTCAAGGTCATCAGTTTAGTGTCTTAGTTAGTTGGTCTTAGAATCGCATTGATTGGCCTGGCGGTTGTGGCTGAGCTTCCTATGCGAGAGGAATCCAAAAACCGAAAAAAACACCAGGTCTTGGATGTTTTCATTATGTTTCTAGTTTCCCAAACACATCCTAGTGTAGGGCCAATAAATGTAGCCCATTAACGTCTCCACCAAGGGGCACAGGCCTTTACCCGGATACGAGTAAAACCAAGCAATACTCCACCACGCTCTGGCTTGTGCGGGTTGATGGCGGGTTTTACGAACACTACCACGCCACGGCAGCAGCCGGGACCTGCAGCTTAACGTGTCATCCGAAACACTGAACGTCCGATACTGTACTTGAGATCAATTATTTATCTCCTTGGTACATGGTCAGGTTTCGAACCTGCATCTCCTGTGTGAGATGCAAGCGTGAAACCCATTAGACCACGCAGCCAGCTCATTATAGCCTATATGTAAATGTGATGTTAATCTTAGGTTATATTAGGTTATGTTATAAAGACTGTTAGAAATTTTATTTTTCTGAGTTGCAGTGTCATTAAGTAGTTACTGAATGCAATAGTTTCAGTTCGAGTGTTCAAGTACGATAAATAAAATCCTATCACATCCATAGAACAATCGACGCGTAATCATCAGAATGAAACGTGTATTTTCGTTTTTAGAGTTCATTCATTCATAATTCTCTATTGAACACAGTTATTTAAAAATATACATTAAGAGAAAATATATGTACAAAGGCGAGCTTATCTCTAAAAAGATTATCGCCTTCTCTTCCAGCAAACCAAGGCATGACAGGAAATTTTATCAAGAAAAGCTAGGCAGTGCACAATATCTAAACAATAATAAAATACATATGAGTAAATTAAATATCTATAAAATACGGCAAATAAAATACATACTCGTATATTGTTGTTGCGAGTTGTGCCGAAGGGTGCCAAACGGGACCTTATTACTAAGCCACCGCAGTCCGTCCGTCCGTCTGTCCGTCAGAGCGGGTTGTGTCAGCCTGCACCACGTGAACCGTAATAGCATAGTATAAGTAATAGGTAGTTAAACGTTCACAGAATGTGTATTTCTGTTGGTCCGATGTAAAGAAGAGGCAAAATGTGTACTAAGAATAACTGCAAATGTGTACTAAGAATAACTGCAAATGTGTACTAAGAATAACTGCAAATGTGTACTAAGAATAACTGCAAATGTGTACTAAGAATAACTGCAAATGTGTACTAAGAATAACTGCAAATAATTACAGTTAAAATAAATAAGTTTGTGTTGCCGCTTCCGCGACACATAATGAACTATATGAGTGTTTTAAAATGAAGGGGCTCCCATACAAAGGGCATTATTGGTTTGTGTTTTTTATTTTACGATCTTACGGAACCCTTCGTGTGCAAGTCCGACGCCCACTTGCAAAATAAATACTGCCACCGGCTGCGAAGGCCGGAAAGATCTGTTCCGGACCAATGCGCAGAATTAAACTCACATATTGTTGCAATATGACCTTTATGGCATACGTGACAAGAACGAGCAGGCAGGAGAAAACTGCACGAGTCATCAGAATATTTCCTGTCCATATTTTAATATGATGGTGATGGTACTCATCGTGAGGAAAGACGTCATATCTCTCCATAGGGCGATGGGCTAGTCCCCTGTCACGCAAAATTTGAATAAATGGCTCAACGTGGACGCAACTGTGCATCTAACGTCCTCTGTGGCGCTGCCGTTGTGGCCCTGCCTACAATGCGAGAGGCCCCGGGTTCGATCCCCAGCTGGGGGTAAAGAAAAAAACCCCAGGTCATGAATGATTATATGTGTGACGTCGCTGTTTCTGGTTCCCACGACACAGAGTATCCTAGTGTGGGGCCAGGAGCAATGTACGTGCCTGTATGTAAATGTTTATGTTGGTTTTTAGGGTTCCGTACCCAACGGGTAAGAACGGAACCCTATTACTAAGACTTCGCTGTCCGTCCGTCTGTCACCAGGCTGTATCTCAAGAACCTAGCTAGCTAGCGAGTTGAAATTTTCACAGATTATGTATTTCTGTTGCCGCTATAACAACAAATACTAAAAAACAGGATAAAATAAATATTTAAGGGGGCTCCCATACAACAATTCTTTCAATACCACATACAAACTTATGAATGCACCTGGTTACGTACATGGAGTGTAAAAGTAACCGCACCAATAACTTTGTAAACAACATTTTGATGTGTAAAATCCAAACTATTCACTCCACACCATCGCTTCCATTGAACGGTGGTACGGAACCCTTCGTGCGCGATTTAGACTCGCACTTGACCGGTTTTCTCTAATATTCACGATCGGAGAGCTCGGAGCGATATTCGGAGTGAGAAGCACGAATCATTGCTAGAGTGAAAACGTATGCGAGTCCAGATGAAAGGATCTTCATAGTATAGTCCATAAGAGTCACTGGAAGTTCAGATCGCACGGTGGCAATTCCGTCACACTCCGTGGAGGTACGGTCTGTCTGACGCTGACAGAAACATATGCAATTGTTAGCGCGCAAAAAAAATCAATCTGCACCTATCGGACCACAGTGTTTGTGTAGAACGGATGCGCACAAGTCAAAGGGACGCGGTCGGGCGAGCGCTATACACCCGTCGTCTGACCTGGGACAGAATAGTATGGACATTACCTAAGTAATATGGGTTGTAGCTCTCAACAATATAACACATAAAACTCAAAACTCAAAACTCAAAACGTTTATTCTGTAAATAGGCCACAAGGGCACTTTCACATGTCATTTCATTTCATTTTTTACAGAACATTTGGTATTATTATCATATTATCAGAAAAAAAAAAGTACTTAATTATTGTTTCTGAGAGATGTAAAGAGTCTCAAATGTCATAATAAAATAATTAAAATATAAATAACAGAGATGTATAGTCTCTTTAGTCAATAATACAATGATAATAGGAGATGTAAATGGTCCCCACAGTCAAGAGTTGTATAATTAAATTAATCTTTGGAGGTGTAAAAGGCCTCCAAGTGTCCAGTAAAAGAAACTCTGGCAGTGAGGATGCTCACAATTAATTAGAACAATTCAGTCCCAAGCATTTTTATCGTCTATGTACTCTTTAATACTGTAGTAAGCTTTAGAAATAAGCCTTTGCTTGATGTATTTCTTGAACTTATTAATTGATAGATCTGTCAAAGTGCTTGGGAGTTTATTGTAAAATCTTACACAATTACCCTTGAACGAGTTTTTTATTTTATGGAGCCGAGTAGTGGGCACTGCAAGTTTGTCCTTGTTTCTAGTATTAAAGTTATGTATATCACAGTTTCTTCGAAAGTTAACAATGTTCTTATAATCATAACATAGCATCATCTCCTCCCATGTGGGTTGACAAAAGTACAGGGCCCGTATGCTACTAATTGACAAGCCTCTTACAAGCATATCGCAGGCACAAGCATATCAGTAGTACAGTTTTTTTTTCTTTGGAAAAGTTTATAAAGAGCTCTTTTCAACGATACCCTACATGACTTATTACGGTGAAATTTATTTTTCTCGTTTTGTCATTTTACCCCCTCCACTTTATTGTAGGCAATATATGTTAGGCTTGAATTATGTTGCGGTTATCAGGATAAGTATTTTTGTAAAAAAAGATTACAAGACTCTATCTCTTATAGTTCCTGAGAAAAGTGCCTTCGACAGACGGACGGACAGACACGCGGGTGATCCCATAAGTATATACACAGTCAGGTCATAAGTTCTGTCACACAATAAAAACTTTTGAATTTAGAACGCTGGCCACAAAAAAGTTTATTGAATTCGAATTTCGAATTTTTCATGAAAATAAAAATGTGTACTTTTTTAGAATTTTCCTCATTTTTAAATATGGAGTGGACACTTAAAGAAGACCGTGTCGCAGTTATTGCGTTGCATCGTTGCGGTAACGCGCCAATTCAGATTTTCGACTTACTGAAAAATTTGAATATAACCAAAAGATTCGTTTATCGTACCATAAAACGATACAATGAAGACTCTAGTGTAGATGACAGGTCAAGAAGTGGTCGCCCTCGCTCTGTTAGGACTCCAGCAGTGATAAAAGCTGTGAAGTCGCGAATTCAAAGAAATCCCATACGTAAGCAGAAACTGTTGGCCCTTCAGATGGGGTTAAGCAGGACCACGGTGAAAAGGGTGTTAAATGAAGACTTAGGGCTTAGGGCATATCGAATAAAAACAGGACATCGTTTGGACGCTCGTTTAATGGACCTGAGACTGAAGAGATGCCGCGCTTTGTTGAAGCGGTACGCGGGAAAAAAGCATCGGGAAATATTTTTTTCGGATGAAAAAATTTTCACTTGGAAGAGAGCTACAACAAACAAAATGATAAGGTGTACGCACACAGCAGTGAAGAAGCGAGCAACCGTATTCCGCGTGTCCAACGAGGTCATTTTCCATCCTCGCTCATGGTTTGGTTGGGAGTCTCTTATTGAAGCTTAACTGAGGTACATTTTTGTGAGAAAGGCGTAAAAACGAATGCAAGTTGTGTATCAAAATACAGTCCTCAAGAACCTTGTGGAACCTGTTTCTCATACCATGTTTAATAACAGGCACTGGGTATTCCAACAAGATTCTGCGCCAGCTCATAGCGCGAAAAGCACACAAGACTGGCTGGCGGCGCGTGAAATCGACTTCATCCGGCACGAAGACTGGCCCTCCTCCAGTCCAGATTTGAGTCCGTTAGATTACAAGATATGGCAACACTTGGAGGAAAAGGCCTGCTCAAAGCCTCATCCTGATTTGGAGATAAGCTGGGTTAACACGAGGCCAGTGCTGGCTGCCGGTGCTCAGGTGAATAGAGCGCTCGTCTAGCTAGGTTTACACGAGGCCAGCACTGGCTGTCTGTCTACTGGCGCTAGCGTCACTGGCTTTGTGTATCTTAATATACACAGTCGGTCCATAAGTTCTGTCACAAATATTTTGTCGCATAGTAAATAATACCAAATTTTATTTTATTTAATACTATATATGGTTTGATAGCTAATTAAATACTGATAAATTAGAACGATTATTGCATTTAAATGCTTAAAGCCATATTACACAAATGCTAGTTTCTTCAGAGATTTTGCACTTTTTTACCCAATCAAAAATACGGGCGTGATTCACTTTATCTTTTTTCCATGACTCTTAAAACCTTTCAAACTTACGTGAGATTTTAGTCAGAACCCTCCCTGAACCCATCACCTTCATTTTGAAGCATAAGATAACTAAGTCTGGGTAAAACTAATTTTCATATTCACATTTCACGTAGTGTACTTCTTGCCCACAAGATCATTTTATACGTTTTTCTGAAAACGTAAAAAGTACGTAAAGTTCTCTTTGGGAGCAGTTGGAACTGAAAGCTAACAGAAAATCAAATGCTAGTTGTTAAGCATGGTCTAAAATCGAGGTTTCAGAATAAATAAAAATAACCTTGTTGGTTATCTGGAACACTGTTTTTTTATTAAATTTGTGGTAAGTGGTATTTTTGTCAGTTGCGGCGTGTTTTGGGTTCGCGATTGTCTGAAGTTATAAGGTTTTTTTATCATATTGCGATAATCCTAGTTTCTTCAGAGATTTTGCACTTTTTTACCCAATCAAAAATACGGACGTGATTCACTTTATCTTTTTTCCATGACTCTTAAAACCTTTCAAACTTACGTGAGATTTTAGTCAGAACCCTCCCTGAACCCATCACCTTCATTTTGAAGCATAAGATAACTAAGTCTGGGTAAAACTAATTTTCATATTCACATTTCACGTAGTGTACTTCTTGCCCACAAGATCATTTTATACGTTTTTCTGAAAACGTAAAAAGTACGTAAAGTTCTCTTTGGGAGCAGTTGGAACTGAAAGCTAATAGAAAATCAAATGCTAGTTGTTAAGCATGGTCTAAAATCGAGGTTTCAGAATAAATAAAAATAACCTTGTTGGTTATCTGGAACACTGTTTTTTTATCAAATTTGTGGTAAGTGGTATTTTTGTCAGTTGCGGCGTGTTTTGGGTTCGCGATTGTCTCAAGTTATAAGGTTTTTTTATCATATTGCGATAATCGTACAAAATGTATTGTATTACAATTTGATTCGTATAAAATAAGCTTTTTAATCATGTATAATACGAATAAGAAAAAGTTTATTGCTGAGTTTTATCTATCAAAAACCTTGTGACAGAACTTAAGGACCGACTATGTACTTAATACATTATATCCCATAGTAAAAAGCCGGCTTATCTCCTTCACAAACTCGACTATTTCAGCCATCCATCCTCCTGCACCAGCTTGAGTTCGTTGACCGACCAGCCTGGGTGGTTAACAAGCTGATGAAACTTCTTCCTAGATTGCTGCGGCTTGTGACTAGTCTGGTTTCTATAGTGGAATGGGCATACCGGTAACGTTCACTTTCTCTTTTATCCACTGTACCTATCTTATACCGACCTTTACCCCCTACGTAGAAACTCTAGTAGGGGGTACCACCCGGGTACAGACAGAGGCTACCTCCCTAATATAAAAAAGATAGTAACCTATTTCCCGCGTTACGGGGTGCCGCCCTAGGGGGTTTAGACCCGAAAAATATTTAGTTTCCATATTTTTTGTCTTATGATAAATTACTCACTTCACTCATTCACTCAAGGCATCCTTGATTAAGGCAGCCGCCGATATTGACATGGACCTCGTTCGTGCTGCGATAGACGACTGGCCGCGCAGAATAAAGGCCTGTATTCAAAATCGCGGGGGTCATTTTGAATAAACTTTATTACCATAAGAATCTATGTTTTATTAAGTTCATTTTGCTATTTGAATGTTTACATAAATAATAAACATGTCTAAATTATTTCATATTGCACATGTGACAGAACTTATGACCTGACTATGTATATATATATTTTACCTTTTGAGGTACGGAACCCAAAAACGCAAAGAAACAGCCGAAAAATAAAAAATCTGTTGTATGGGAAGTTCGGCATTTGGGAGACTCAGATAAACGAAAAAAGAAATTCTATGTTAGCTCATCTGATATTTTGAAAGTTTTGCAATGAGTTTCGTTAATCTGAGGCGCGATGGGTATTATGCTAAATGGCTTGAATACCAAAAACGCGTTGCGAAGCCTCACCTTGTCACTTTTACAGGTCACATTTGACACTTCACCACAATTCAACAACGTAATATACGTATAATTCAACGTAACCTTGAAACGGAGAGCAAACATTTTTTTTTTCAAAGTTAGATCTGCTCAAGTGCTTGTTTTTTTCAGTTAAAATTACAGATTTATTGCGATAATGACAAAAGGCCATTTCACGATTTACTTTTCTAAAAAGTGGAACATCGTTACTTGGCTACTTCGGTGTACTTACAATTCAGTCTTTGTCGGTTGATGTAAATGATGATGATGTCACGCAAAATGGAGTATTGAATATCTGGTTAAAAGTGGGCACACTTGTGCCTCTATATCGTATGAGAAAAGGCATGACGCTATGTCAAGATATGTTTGCTACGGGATGATCAAAGGCAGTTTTACATGTTTTAAATAATTACCTTAACCTCTTGAATACCACCGGCGTTAGATAAAGCCACTTTTCCGCTATAGGTTTTAAATTTTCTTACCATGGTATAAGGTTCAAAATCACGACTCGTCCCAACTACCCTCGGTTTTTGAGAGGTTAAACACTAGCGAGCGATCAATCCGTGAAACAGAATTGAAAGATTACTGTATTCAATTCACAGATGTTTCAAGTCCGTATCGATTCATTCAATTTAATCGATGGGTTTAAGCAAACTCACTAACGCAAATGTCAACTGTGACCTATAAAACGGCCCAAGAAGATAAATAGAACCCAAGTCTCATCCACCATATTCTTTCGTCCGATCCGCGTGTTTGAGCGGCGCGGGCGCGTTCAAGTTCAATGCTTTGTTTGAAGGATATGGTAATATCACCCGACCTTCAACTCGGGTATTCCAATGACCCTAGACTGACTACAAGCCGACGGTTTCACAAAACTCTGTTCGTAGCGGGGCGGGTTAGCCGAGTCATACTATGGTAGGGACAAGTAGGTGATCAAAAGTATGTAAACAAACAAATGTGTGAAGTGACAGTTGTCTATGTGCCTAAAGGGTCAATTCTAACAATAGACACAGATTAATAAAGAGCAATAGAATCATTTTTCATATAATATTTTAGTTTTGTTTCTTGTCTCCGGAATAGTTGAACTGTCTTTGTTCTTCTTGTTAAATAGCTTTTTATGCTACAGTTCCCAAAAAAGGTGATTTCCGACGAGTGTCATTTTTCAAGTCGACACCAGTCGGAAATCATCTAACACATGTATCATACAATGTTTTGCTATGTATTGTGCATGAAAAAAAAATTCCAAGCGCGAGTCTAACTAGCGCAAGAAGGGTTCCGTACCACCGTAAAATGGTAGGGATGGTGTGGAGTGAATAGTTTGAATTTTACACAGCAAAATGTTGTTTACAAAGTTGTTGGTGCGGCTACTTTCACACTCCATGTACGTAACCAGGTGCATTCATAAGTTTGTATGTGTTATTTAAAGAATTGTTGTATGAGAGCCCCCTTTAATATTTATTTTATTCTGTTCTTTAGTATTTGTTACTATAGCGGCAAGAAAAATACATCATCCGTAAAAAGTTCGTCTGTCTAACTATCATGGTTCATAAGATACAGCCTGGTGACAGAAGGACTGACTCACGGTCAGCGGAGGCTTAGCAATAGGGTCCCGTTTGGCACCCTTCAGGTACGGAACCCTAAAAATGAACTAAACAAGGATAGTAAAATGGCGGCTTATTTTAAAAACATGCGCGTGCACCATATCTATAGTCCGCGCCACCGGTCATGCCCTACGACTGAAAGTGGAACTAAATTCACTGATCTCCAGTGTTGCCGTTTTAGCGACTTTGTCGCTAGATCTAGCGGATTTTAGATGGGTTTAGCGACTTTTTATTTCGATCTAGCGACTAAAATAAATTTAGCGACTTATAGCGACTTTTTGTTTGCAAAGATGTCCTGACCAAAATCACAAAAACTGTTAAAAAACCAAGTACTTCTACAGTGGAACCATCAACTTCTGCTGCTTCAGCGCCATTAGAAGTTGTCGAAGTCGAACATGACGCAATGGATAACGAAATTTTTGCTTGTTTAAACCTATAGAGATTTAAATTATGATGATTAAATACTTGATTATATAAATTTGCTTTTATTTACACCATATTTTGTTACCATGGAATATTTTGAAATATTTAGCGACTTCTAGCGGATTTTTTATTCGTTTTTTTTCAAAATCTAGGGACTGTTGCATCGAGGTCTAGGGACTTTTTTTTTCCTAAACGGCAACACTGCTGATCTCACTGGCAAGACGGCACGGTGGCGCCCCGCGGCTTGAGTGGTGGCGGGGACTCTATGCTGCGCATGTGCAAATAAGGCACTAGAAAAATGAACGACGAATTTGTAAAACTTTACTCAAATAATAAAAACTCTGTCGGGCCGACGACAGAGTTAAATATATCAAAAGAAACGGAACTTCCGCAAAGTATGGCTGCTTTGCTTTGCTTTGTAACGCGCTTTTCGAGCAAATGCATTGTAAAATATTTATCTTCCAACTACGTTGCAGTTCTATCATAAATAATAATAATAATAAAACCTTGGACACCATTTACACAAATTGATCTAGCCCCAAACTAGGATTCCCTGTATCTTGGGTACTAGACAACGATACACATACTTATATAGATAAATATTATACTTAGATAGATAAACAACCATGACTAGGGTACAAACATCCGTTCTCATCAAACAAATATTTGCCCCCACCGGGACTCGAACCCGGGACTCTTGGTTTCGTAGGCAGCGTCACTGCCGACTCGGCCATTCGGGTCGTCTACATATCTAGAAGAAAGAAAGAAAGAAAGAAACATTTATTATCTAGCACAAAGCGGCAGTTTGTTGCTGCAGCAAAAATTTATGGAAATCCTTTACTGCACTGTACCTTAGTTTTTTAGGGTTCCGTACCCGAAGGGTTCCAAACGGGACCCTATTACTAAGACTCCGCTGTCCGTCCGTCCGTCTGTCACCAGGCTGTATCTGACGAACCGTGATAGTTAGACAGTTGAAATTTTCACAGATGATGTATTTATGTGACCGCTATAACAACAAATACTAAAAAAACAGGATAAAAGAAATATTTAAGGGGGCTCCCATACAACAATTCTTTCAATACCACATACAAACTTATGGATGCACCTGGTTACGTACATGGAGTGTGAAAGTAACCGCACCAATAACTTTGTAAACAATATTTTGCTGTGTAAAATCCAAACTATTCACTCCACACCATCGCTTCCATTGAACGGTGGTACGGAACCCTTCGTGCGCGATTTAGACTCGCACTTGACCGGTTTTTTTTTTAATTCGTGCAACCAAAGAGGTGGCACACGTCAAGTTACTAAAAGTAAAACAATAGTTCACAGTGCGTTCGGTGGACGAACCTGTTGGCCGGATGGAGTCACAGTTTACGTGAAGTAATGTGCGTGGTAGACTTAAAAAAATCTGGCCATAAAAATGATTTACGTAATAAATGGGCAACCCCTTACCAATTCTCAAAAAAAAACCACAAAAAACGGTCAAGTGCGAGTCGAACTCGCAGGGATGGTTTTTAGTGAATAATTTGGATTTTACATAGCAAAATGTTATTTACAGAGTTATTGGTGCGGCTACTTTCACACTCCATGTACTGTACGTAACCAGGTGCATTCATAAGTTTTTATGTGGTATTGAAAGAATTGTTGTATGGGAGCCCCCTTATTCCGTTTTTTATGGTTTGTTGTTATAGCGGCTACAGAAATACATCATGAGTAAAAATTTCAACGGTCTACCAATCACGGTTTATTAGATACAGCCTGGTGACCAGACGGACGGACGGACGGACGGACGGACGGCGGAGGCTTAGTAATAGGGTCCCGTTTGGCGCCCTTCGGGTACGAAACCCTGTAAAGGCCCGCGATTTTAAACCTCATTGGTAATAAACTTCGAAACCTATGAAAAATAATCAATCATCTATTGCTGGCCCCACAGCTGAGTGAATATATACTGTATTGTGTTGTGATACTCCCTACAATGCCAGGCTGGCCAAAATTCCAGTTGTGTTCGTTTCAGTGTTCTCGTTCACGTGAGGCCCGAGATAACGCGAAACATCATTTGCCGACGTGCGAACATTTTATTTTATCTCGTTACTAGGGATGGGCCGAAATTCGTTATACATTCGGTTTGACCGAATTTCAGCAGCTTGAACAGAAAATTCGGCATTCGGCCGAAATTCGGTTTAAAAGCCGAACATTCGGTGCAAAAAAGAAAAATACTCACTTGAATTTTGACTGAAATCAATAGAATAGTAATTATACTTATCATAATAATCATAAAATAAAATTATGTCTTTATTCATTGTCATTTATTTTGAAATTAAATTAGTTATAGATTTTTGCCTAATCTAAACAAAATAAACTTGGTATTTTTAAGAATGTAATATGCCTAACTTCTGCGTAATTTAAATGCGTAACTATAAATAAACAAAAAAAACACTTCTAGCGGCAATCAGTAATTAAATTAAGTTATACAGCTTAAATTGATAGATTGAATAGATTGCCTACTTTTTTAAATCACACTTTAGTTCAAAAACTAAACATTAAGAAATTAGAATCCACTCGTATTTGAAATTTACTAGAGGCAGGTTATGGTGTAAAACACCAAAGATTCGGCGTTATCTGGCAGTAGCCGGTTACGTTTTTGTTCGTATACGTTGCCTGCCTTTGAGAAAAGTCGCTCAGAATATACAGAGCTTCCAGGAGACGACTAAAATATTCTAGGCAAATAACTCATGTTAGGGATCTTGTCCCTATTTTTAGTCCACCAGTCATATGAACGTAAGTCTTTGGGCAGAAGAACATCATTGAGATATCTGTCTAGCTCTGATGCTATTAGACTTTTGGATTTTTGTACTTGGGACAAATTCACTGCTGCCAAAATGCGGGCGGGGTGCATCTATTAATTTCGACAATTCATGTAAATGCGTAAACAAGTCATGAAGTGTCGCTCTCGAGAAATCGCGGCGAATTTTTAACCGAAGTTCGGCCGAACTTTGGCCGATTTTTTTATTTAAACCGAATGTTCGGCTGAAGTTCGTATTCGGTTAAAACCTCATTCGGCCCATCTCTACTCGTTAGATGCGTAACAGGGTGATAACAGCAGAGAGGTGAACGGATAACATGTATTATGATACGCACTTCGTGGGTGTTTATTGCGCGTCTACGGAGATACACACAAAACCGGGCCAGTGCGAGTCGGACTCGAATATGAAGGGTTCTGTACGATCGTGCAAAATACTACGCGACCAACACAACTAGGCACATGACAGGACTGCGGTTTCGGCGCACGTCACTTATATGGGCATCCTCTTTTTTATTTTTTTAAACGCATATAGGCATCACACTCCTTAATCGAGACCGCAACGAAGAAATACGACGACCCGAATGGCCGAGTCGTATGTGTCGTCGTAGTGACCCTGCCTACGAAGCCAAGGGTCCCGGGTTCGAGTCCCGGTGGGGGCAAATATTTGTTTGATGAGAACGGATGTTTGTACCCTAGTCATGGTTGTTTATCTATCTTAGTATAATATTTATCTACATGAGTATGTGTATCGTTGTCTAGTTCCCAAGATACAGGGAATCCTAATTTGGGGCTAGATCAATGTGTGTAAATAGTGTCCAAGGTATTATTGTTATAATTACTTTGAAAATTTAAACTCTTTAGCTATTACGGTCTATGAGATACAGCCATGCGAAGTTTTTTTGAAGGCCGACGACCTCTGTGGCGCTGCGGTTGTAGCTCTGCCTACCATGCGAGAGGTCCCGGGTTCGATCCCCGGCTGGGGATGAAGAAAAAAACACCAGGTCTTAGATGTATATACAAATACATATATGTGAGATGTCCTAGTGTGTAAATGTTTATGTTTATATTGAAGGATTTCAATGAACTAAATCGCTAGTTTTACAGTTATCATTGCAATATTGCAATCAAATTCCTCAAGAATCAAGCTGCTGGTCACACCTTGGGAACAAAGTGCCTCTTTCACCCCGATTAGAAAAAGTTTCATGCTCACAAAAACCGCATATAAATAGGCTCTTTATTTCTGAGGTGAGAACCAAAGGAAGGAGAATACATTTCGCATTCGCGCCCTCGGTGACGTCATATTTCATAATTTAACGTTATCTACCCTCCCTGCCGGGGACACTCGCGTAAAAAGAAATTTGTTAATGAACTCGCAAAGAGATAAACGATAGGGGACTATACTCGGGTGGCGAAGTGCGAACGGTTTTGGTTTGAAGAGCTCCCGTAGTGTGGGGACTTTTAGAATAACTATGAATTAAAAAATCTAACCTAACTTTCACTTGTTGAATCACATTTATACAAGGTGACATTTAAAAGGCTGACCATATTTTGGATTATGATAGCGATCACGAAGAACAACTGTCCCAAAGAAACATATGGTTGCAAATGAAAAATATTTTTCGTCCCTCTCTCAGCTGATTACAAGTTACTATGAGAGACCCAATTTTTTTTTTCAGTTACATATGTTTCTTGGAGAAAGTTGTTCCCCAAATATGGTCAGCGCATTTAATGTCACCTTGTATAATGCAAAAAGCCGCATCGAACATGGCTAAATCAAATAGTTTCTGAGAAGTCCTCAAACATCAACCATCCTGGCTGCTGCGGCGCCCCCTGGTGGTCTACAACTGTAAAACATATCAAAGAACCTGCTCTATAATTCGCCAAGAAAAAAAATTAAAAAAAACAACTTCAAGTTAAAACCCTATTTCTACCAGCCCGGTCGGGATGCGAATCTGTGTACTTGAAAAGTCTTCTTTGTTTTTAATAGATTTTTTCAAACATTTGTATGGGACCATCAAAACAAGAATCATCAAAATCGTTTCATAATTGACGGAGTAATCGCGAAACAAACACACAAAAGAAAAACAGACGAAATGAGAATCTCCTCCTTTTTTAAGCAGGTTGAAAAAAATATAGCCGATTAATGCCAAAAACGGAAATCGAAATCGGTCCAGCAGTTTTCCAGGTAAATGGTAACGGACTAACTGTGTGCCGATTTAGACTCGCGAAGGTTAGCAATTCTTTCAAGGGTCAGTGCAATCTCTACTATAACAAGATACCTCTGGAGATTTTGAAATTGCCATTTGAGCAATTTAAAAAGCATGTTAAAGCGACTTTGTCGAAAAAGGGATATTACAATGTTTAAGATTACTTAAATGACAGGACTGTATGGGGTTAATCTAGCTCAACACAGACCTTGCTGTTAATAATTTTGTAATTATTTATTCCTGCTTATTAATCATAATGATCAAATTTTTCATATTTGTAATAGTTAAGCACAATAAATTTTTAAAAGAGATCTAGAAATCTATCTGTGGGAGTTTCTAGACCCTTCTTCTCCCACAGTGGTCCAATGTAGAGAAGAGGCAAAAAATTACGTTTGCTAAGTATATGTAAATATCTACAGTAATAAAGTACTTTGACTTTGACTTTGACTTACACACACAATCAACCTTTAACCCCAAATTCTCTCCTCCGTTAGGGCGGGGAATCGGCACTACGCTGTTATCATTGATCAACGATTAGAATAAAAATGATGAATGAATGATAATGAGCTAGCAACGATTTACCGCCAAAACTCTCCGCGATACCTTCTTTATAATAATATAGTACGATTATTTTATCTTTTATAGACACTTTTTTTATCGTAAATCTATATTCGGATTTCGCCCTTAATGTACAGTTCAAACTTTTAAGTTTCCAGGACATTTTGATCACTTTCTTCAGCGACTCAGACTGAGAAGTCTCACGCGGTAGAGTTGAAGTAATTTAGTGTATGTACTTGCAAGATTTTAAATGTTTGTTTTAATTTGAGGATTCAGAAAACTTCCCATACAAATGCGATTAATGTAATTTTGAACACTTATCGATTTTAGACATAAGGGATGAAATTTTTAAATGCCGGAAGAGGCGCTAACGGAGTCTGAAATTCCGGAAGAGGCGGTAACAGAGTCTGAAATTCCATTAAATTCATCGGATGGAATAACCGCAAACTCTCTCCGAGTAATTAATGAAATATTACATACATGCGAACATACATTATCTTCATTAAAAAGTTTAAAACCATTTTCAATCGTAATTTATTTTTCTTTCAGAAGTACATAAGTAATGTTTTGATGTACCAATAGGAGTAAATCTATTTCATTTCTTTATATAAATTTAAACACAGGTTGCCTACTGCCTCTGTGATAAATGCATAGACTGTGTCTACCCCAAAATACCTAAGCATGATTAAAAATGTGTTTAATATTGAAATGTGGAGGAATTCGAATGAGAATGAACCCTTACCTAAAGTTTGAAGGAGAGCTTTTGATGACGCAAGCAGGAAAAGTTTTGAGTTACGGATACGCTCATGGGAAAACCTAATAAAATATGTATTGTGTTAAAAGCTTAACTATATACTTCAAAGATTCACATTAAATTAACATTGCCTTCAATGTGTCCAAATACAGGTAGTTATATGATCTTATAGTAATTTATATGACTGATTCATAATGGAGGGCATTAAAACTCGAGAGTGGGTTCATGAAACGAGCCAAAGGCGAGTCACTCTTTTAATTATGTACAGTTACATTCACTAGTTAGCTCTCTTTGATGTGTTCAGGAGCCGCATGTTCGACATGCATTGTGGCATTGATCATTGCTCTGCACTTGTTTAGCTTGTTCTGTAGTACCAACTTCACAGACCAACTAGGGGCGCAGGCGGGCGTCGGCGTTCGAAATTTGAATGTCATAATATGTCGAAATATTGATACATTATTGTCACAATGTATCAATAATCAGATAAGAAATTAGTTTTACCACGGAGTATATCATTATGCTGGTCGTAACGTGCGGTTTTTGGACTCAGTAAAGAGGGGTTATGATACGTGTCTACATAAAAATTATAATAAAATTGTTTTAGTGACTTAACAAAGAATACGATTTTTGTCTATATTGCTTAGCAAATTTTTATCATTTCAAATTAACCCATAATTGGGCCTCAGCGTGCATATCTTTTAATTGGTTTTCGCATTAATCACCAAGCCATAAGCGGGAAAATCTGGTGGGATGTTTAATCTTTCAGTCCAATTAAGGGTTGAAGGTACTTAACAGTAAACTGAACTGCTGGACTTGTTTCAAATTATATGAAATACTCCTTCTATATATGAAATATATTCATTTCCAAAATGTTCTCAGACTTTTACTGGGCAATGTTTAGGTATAACATACTACTCTATTATTCTAGCTACAAAGCATATTCCATTCCACGCAAGGCAGTAACATTACAGGGAATCCTAGTTTGGGGCTAGATCAATGTGTGTAAATAGTGTCCAAGGTATTATTATTATTATTATTATTATTATTATTAGCTACATTTTGGGCAATATTAGATTTCAAACAATGCTTCTGTACCAGAGATGCTTTCAAATAATTATGACCTCGTGGCAATTTTGGTACTCTCTCAAATATACCAACGACGTGAACTAACAGAAATTGGTATTGAGTCGTTTGAGATTAGTGTAGTATAGGTATTTGGTAATTGGTCTCACAGTAAAGGTTAAAGAATAATTTCTGTTAAAGAATAATTTCTGTTACAGAAGCTGGCATTGCCACTCATCATCAAAGCCTGTCTGGGAGCCAGGTGTTGAGTATAGGCAAACCTCCTCATGGCATTTAAGTCGCTCTTATATATGTATGTCAAAACCGTTAGTTGATAAACTAACATTTTTTTTCTCGTTAGTTGGTCAACTCCTGACAAATAGTAAACTGTAGCGTACTGCTTACTATATGACGCGTAATTTGATAAACTAACGGTTAAAACCGTTAAATGGTAAACTGGTTTAATTTAAACTTGAATTGTAAACGAAATACCAGGGCAAACACTGCGGTAGCTTAGGTGAAGACTAGAGGGGGCGAGCGCAGCGAGCTTGTATGTCACTGCATATACAACCATCGACCTTTGTTTTCATCGGACCATCAGGCATTGTCACTGACAGAGCATTTCATGGCTACTCTTAAGTTAAGAAATCCAATGGTATTAATAACATAGCGTCACGCCTTTTCCAAGTCGGGGTGGCAGAGGCACAATTTGAATAACTGGCTCAAAGTGGGCACTGCTCCAATGCTCCATTTTGCTTGACAGGGGGCTAGCCCATCGCCGCAGCTATGGAGTAATGAGGGTTTCCTGACTATGTTTTCTATCACCGTTAGTAGATCCGTATAAAATACTTAACATAAATTAATTATGTCATTGGTACATGGTCAGGAATCGAACCTGCATCTCCTGTGTGAGAAGCAAGCGTGAAAGGTAGGAATATTCACTGATATATTCCGCGCTGCAACACCACGCGCAAAGATAGCCGTACTGATAGGTGACCTCCGATAGGAGATGGCACCCAAAGAAGGAGAAGGTATGTTATGAAAACATTATGTATGTGAGGAAAAATATCAGTAGCTTTAAAACCATTGAGCCGCCACAATGTGCAAACTAGAAATAAACATAAACTTTCTTTTCCAATGTTCAGACTCGCAAAAGTTAGCAGTTCTTTTATGGGACACTGTATACGCTTCTACAATAAAATTCCGCAAGAAGTACAAAACTAAACTGATGCTCGATTAAAAAAATGTATAAAGCAAGATTTGTGCACAAAGGCCTAATACAAAATTAATGACTTTTTACAAGACACCGACATCTGATTCTGGCATTAAACCAGTTCATTGCACCCTATATATTATGTACTATGTAATAATTAGGCACCTACTTAATTTTATATTATGCTTGCTTGATTGTGTTATGACGTTCATTAAGTCTCAATTTTTGTGCTATTATGAATAAAATCTTTGAACTGAACTGAACTGAACTAGATATAGGTATCCTAGATTCAGATGTTTAGAAGTATATTAAGGTCAACCGCAGTGTTAAGCCAAGTAAGTGTAATATTTAGGATTACGCCCCAACATTTGGCTTGAAACTTGGCGGTATCTCACTCCGAGCGATACCGACGCTCGTTCCGCTCAAGTTAGACTTAAGTTTCATTTACAACAACAGTTACCGGTTAAGCGAAACTTAGTATGCCGCGTTAGATATATGATAAACTTAACTGGCCCGCTGATGGCGTCGCTTTCGTCGAACAATGTTTGGGTTGTGCAACACGAATATCATTTAAACTAGTGATAGTGTTGAAGAAGCGAAAGAAGTATACCAAGTTCGAAGCAAGTGGTGGTTTTTAGTCTTTCCCTTCCCCTCATCCGGGAAAAACTCTTGAGAATGTGTATAGTACCATCATCAGAAGTTGTGGAAGACCACTGTAAGAGTTCCTTTCCCATGCAGCCCCAACACTTAAAAGTCACCACATGGTTTTTGAATGGTTTTTGAAATTCGACAAAAAGCTTAACAAAAGCTAGGGTTTACCGCCACATGCTAGCTGTAAGGGAAATAAGTTTTAAAGTGAGCTTTAGTACAACATAGTCCGTGTTACCACAAAAAATACTAAACAGCGCTTAACCTCAAAACAAACGTCAAATCCTATACGTTTTTATTTCTAAACAAGTGTCGAACAGTAGTTTATTTTTTTGTATTTTTTTTATTTTTCGTATTTTTGCCACCGGGTCAGGTAAGGTGGCTCTGTAAGAGGGCTGTGGAATATGACATTAGAGCAACTTTATGGATATTTAAGTGTGGTGTTTTGGCAAGATACCTTGCATTAGTTGTATCTTTGCTAGACGTGACGAAAGTCGGGCCATATCATGAATTGTGCACGATGATTATCTATCTGAGGTCTGGATGCATGCATATTGTGACGACCTCTGTGGCGCAGCGGTTGCGGCTCTGCCTGCCATGCGGGAGGTCCCGGGTTCGATCCCCGGCTGGGGATAAAGATAAAAAAACAGGTCTTGGATGTTTTTATGTGAGTGATGTCGCTGTTTCTGGTTCCCACGACACAGGGTATCCTAGTGTGGGGCCAGATGCAATGTATGTGCCTATATATAAATGTTTATGTTTATTATTTTTATATCCAATGCCATTGTTTGATTAACACTGAAAGTAAATTCAAATCGTGATTTTAGTGTGCTAATTAAGGCGATTGTGTCGAAAGCAAAAAGTAAATCAATCAAATGTCTTTATAACAGTAGATAGTATATATTTTATTCAAGAGGTTAAACGTCATTTAACCTCTTGAATACCACCGGCGTTAGATAACGTCACTTTCCCCTGATAGGTTTTAATTTTAATTAATTATTACCATTGCATAAGGCTCAAAATCGCGACCCCTCCCAACTACCCTCGTTTTTTGAGAGGTTAAACCGCCTTTGTTACGAATTCGGCCTAAACAAATTAGGAGGTTATACATTCACAGCAAAGTGCATAGAGAATCCGTTTGCCTTATTTTATCAAACATATTGCGAAATGCATCTCGTTATTCGAGGAATAGCTCAGCCAATTTTCTATACAAAGCCGCCTTTAAGTCTGGGAACGCGATATTTTCTCTTCGAATCGTGTAGTTCTCTCATCTCGACCTATCTTATGTGAATCTGGTAAAAGCTTACTCAGGAGACCATTTACATATGAATCCTATACATAATTGGGAAGCAGATGCATATGGAGTGGTTATTTAACGGTGTCTTAGAGAATGAGGAGTTGTAAGTAAAGATATATCAGGGATAGATCTGAGTGAATGTCAGTGGTTTAGTGGTTACACTGTTCGATTGTTAGAAGACGCAGGTTGCAATCCCGATACTGATCATGTACATATATGTCACCGTAAGATAGTCCAAACCACTAGTTGATAAGCTAACGGTTAAAACCGTTAAATAGTAAACTGGTTTAAACTTAAATTGCAAACTAAATACCAGGGCCAACACTGCGGTAGTCAGGTGAAGTGTCTCTACACTCCCCGTCTGGGGCTAAATAGTCTTCGTGTTAGGTTGACATGCAAGAACAAAAGAAACGTAAATTCTAAACCTTGTCGGTCTGGTTGACTATCTGTCGATAGTTGATCAACTAACGCGTTAGTTTATCAACTAACGGTTTTAACTATCTTACGGTGATATGTGCATATTGGGCACAAATACCTTTACGGTTGCTCTATCAGTGAAGGAAATATTACATAAGAAGGAAAGAGACTGGGCTTGTAATGTGCGAATTTATACGAAATATATATGTCGCAGTTGGTTGGTTAAATCAGACTGTCTCTAGACCGTTCATTAAATGCCGACGTTTAACCAAGTCACTAGCATTTTGATTTAAATAAAGCATCGTCGAAAACGTTTAACAATCTGTTCTACCGAAAGCCAGCGTGTCGGAAAACAAGATGGCGTCACGACAACAGCTGATTTGCACAGTTTATACCAGGGCAAAAAATTGCGGTAGCTTAGGTGTAGGGTAAAGTGGGTGAGCGAAGCGAAGCCCCCTTTATCCTTCGTGTTAGGTTGAACATGTAAGAACAACAAAAAAGACTTAAAACATAAACTTAAGTACACATAAAAAAATATTTATATTGTATAAACCTTGTTGCCTAGGAACGTTTAGACAACTCGTTGAACGTTTCGTTCACTCACTTATCTGACGGAATTTTAGTGATTTGGTAAAACGTCGGTATTTAATTAATGGTCTAGAGAGTTAGTTAAGTGCCTGTTTTAACCAACTAACTGCAACATATATACGAGAAAATCTTACTTAAGACCATTCTTTAGTGACTGAAGGGTCTGATGGGTTCTTAATTATCGAGCCTAGACTGATGGCGATGCGCTGGCCTCATATTAAGCGAAAAGGAGTGATGAATTCCTGACGTAGTGGGTGCAATATGGCTTCACATAGAAGAAAATATTGCGCTATAAACAAAAACAAGCAACTTTGATTCACCACAGATCCCCCAGAACCACACTGAATAAATCAGACACCTACGACATACCCGAACAAGGTGAAATACGCCTTATTATGAGAGGCTGTAGAGTTTTTAAAAACATCCCTGTGTGCCGGCAACTTTGGAGAATTCAAACACAAAACTTTGGCCGCAGCGTAAAAGTTTCAGCATGAATTGATTATGTCAAGTTTTAGTTTTTCCAACTTCCGAATTGAAAGTTTCATATTTGCCTTCCAAAATGCCGCGGGCTTATGAATTGTAAATGATTGGAATTTCGGCTGAAGCGGGTTATTTGTTTTTCACCGGGACACGTTGTTGACTTTCGTAGGAATACGTAATAAAAAATTACTCCAGCTATAAGAGCTCCGTGGTCTAATGGGTTTCACGCTTGCTTCACACACAGGAGATGCAGGTTCGATTCCTGACCATGTACCAATGAGGTAATTAATTTATCTCAATCATTATGCAGACGTTCTAACGGTGATGGCAAACATCGTGAGGAAACCTTCGTTACTCCATAACTGCAGCGATGGACTAGCCCCCTGTCACGCAAAATGGAGTAATGAAGAACTGGCTCAAAGTGGGCACAACTGTGCCTCTGCCACCACGTATGGGAAAAGACGTGACGCTATGTTATGTTACTCCAGCTTCTGCCGGAGTGGAAACAAACAGGCCTTGTCTGCCATATTATAATTTGCAAATGGCCTTGCAAATTATAATATTAAAAAATTGGGTCCGTAACTCTTTGTCTTTACGAATATATGTCAGAATGTGTTGTTGTAAATGATGCTCACGCCTGTTTATTTCCTTGCTCAACCTGAGCAAATACTACTTCCACAATCCCTTCATCAGTCCCTTTCATTTTATGATGAAACCATTTCATCAGAGTTACTTTATTTCCCTATTTATTTATTTATTTATTTATTCACGTTTCACAGCAATTAAAACACAATATTAATTAATTAGAAAAATAAAATTTTTAAATGGAAATTACGAAACATTGCGAAGATAAAATAGAAATATAAGAACGTATCATAGGAATAATAAAGTAAAGTAAAGTAATAATAAGCTAAAACTTAGTTCAAACTGGTCTGACAATATGGTGAACTGCTGATTGAATGGTGAATGAGGGTGTGTGAGTGTGTGTGTGTGTAAGTGTGGGATCGAGTTCCGATGGGAAATAGTAAAATGTAATTCTAAGATAATGTTTATGAGAAAATCAATATAGTAATTAAGTTAGGAAGGGTGACAAAGTCGAATATTTCCTAACTTCCGACAAAAGGTAAGGGCAGCGCTTGAATAGAAATACATCAAGCTCTGGGAAACACTCGTCATAAATTTTGATGCTCCTATTCAAGGGTGAGTAAGAGGCGTAATTGGTGCGCTTGCGCGCATGGTGCAGCACAGCAGGCACACGTCCGCGCCGGCGTGCGAGCACCAGGGGCGACGCGCAGCAGCACTCTGCTCACCAGTTCGCTGCTCTGCCCACCCGCCAGTAAAACGCAGTAATGACCAAAAAGCACTTCCGAAATAAACGCGTTTAAAGTTTTGAAAAAATAAAATAAATACTTTTAATTGGAATATTTTAAAATTTGCATTTTTTGTCAGCGTGAATGCGAATTTTCTTGAATACTTACTTATTTTATGCAATAATTAGTTGCCTAATAAATCAAATAAATAAATTTCCCGACCCTTTACTGCGTAGTAACATATGTGTTTAAGAGACTAAAATGCAATAACATGAAAATTGTATGGCTTTCAGCTGTAATATGCAAGCTTGAACTGCGTTTTAGGTAATTTTTACATGATTATTGTTAGAATGTCGACTAAGACAAAATGCAGTTGCAGATTTTTGAAGTGCGTGTTAGTCTGTTTCTAGTCAACACCTAAGCAATTACTGCATATTCATATTCATATTCTTTATTGCACATAAATCTTAATAGTAAGGTAACAAAACATTTTATGAGCAAAGGCGAGCTTATCTCTAAAGAGCGATTTCTACCCGCAAACCTAAGCAGGACAGGAAAAATTGTGCAACAGGAGAGTCCTAGTGCGCAATAAAACTAATTGTTTACAACTAAAACATAATAATGTAATAAATGATATATACTGAATAAAATACAAAAGCACAAAAATAAAATATATATCAAACATATAGGTACTCATATATACATATATAAAAGTACCTATCACGAAAGAGAAAGGAAATGCTTTTTCAATCTTGTCTTAAAAGTGAAAATTCAGGGACTATCTCTAATAGCGCAGGGAAGTGCGTTCCACAGTCGGATCGCCGTTAACCTAAACCTGTGTTTGTAAGCGGCAGTGTTATGCCGAGGAGTAGAAAGGAGAGACATCGTGTGGGATCTCCGGTTGCTATGCCTGGAGGAAATAAACTCGAAACGTTCTCGAAGATATGAGGGGTAGCGTGGATTTCGCAAAATGTTGAACAGATAGGAGAGAATGTGCATATCACGACGAAGGCGGATCGGAAGCCAACCCCAACTCCTTGCGATACTGTAAAACATGATCATACTTGCGCAGTCCAAAGAAAAACCGAATCCCGAGGTTTTGAAGTCGTTCGAGTTTGTTCAGTTGTTGTTCTTCGTTCGCACTGATCCAGCAAACATCCGCATAGTCGATTAAAGGTAGTAGGAGGGACTGAGCAAGGGTGATTTTAGTCTGCTGCGGCAGGAAGTACTGCAATCTCCGTAGGGAGTGAAATGACGCAAATACTCTTCTGCTGACCTCACAAACATGGGGCGACCAGGACAACAATTTATCAAATACAACCCCAAGATTCTTGGCCTTCTCGCTGTATGAAATTATGTTACCATCATACACTATAGGGTCGACGGGCATTTTCTGAACTAGGTAATGAGAGTGACGAGTACCCAAAATCATGGCCTGCGATTTGCCCGGGTTGACAAGCAGACCATATGAGGTAGCCCATTTCCTGATGTTATCGAGTCAGCATTCAACGCCTCTACTGTCAGATTCACGCATATCCAACGCCACTGCGCTGCATTTTAACTGCTATTACACCAATTGTTACGGTGCATACTGCGTTTGGTCACCATGGTAGTTTTTGGTCACCATTGTTTGCATCCTAAGAAGAAACGGGTAAAACAAAAAATTTGCGCGAAAATCGCTGGTGGTCATTACTGGTTTGTGGTGAAATGGTCATTACTGTGTTTTACTGATGGGTGGGCAGCGCTGGCGAGCGGATAACCTCAAAGGTCATACTGATGGTAACGCTGACATTTATTGATAACTGGTGCTCCAGCATATCTTTAAGGCCTAGTGCCTACCTAATCCTTTAAAGGGCTCTGGCCATATTTTGGACACCATAACTTCATTGGTCTTGGACTTTATTGCCAAGCAATAAGCTTGTAAATCTTAGTAGATCCAACGTTTTAGTTCTAACTGCTTGATGACTTCAGCAAAACGAATTTGACAAGTTTTAATGCCCACTACAGAATACAAATTCGACTATTGTATCAACTAACGAGTGAAGTAATATTAAATGCTGGTTAATGTCAGCTAGCGACCTCACTGAGGCTAGTTTATTATAGGAATAAACCGTCGAATGCGAAGGGGCAGTGAACTTTGGCTGAAAATTATAAACTTTCCAAACGTCTCCTTTACGTTTTGGCAAAATCATTTTATGGCCGAATTGTATTAGTAGCGAAATCATAGTGAAATTCTAAGACAAGAACAAAGCCATTATGCGTAGCGTTATAAAGGGATTCAAGAATATTCAAGATCTTTAGCGAGAAGATTAGGTCACCAAAAATCTTCAGCATTTCAGCAGAATTCATGGTGAGTTAACTACAATTTTACAATTGATATTATTTGGGTCCTGTGCTAAATATACGCAATAACTGTAAATCAATGTTCATCATTAATCATTATATAGTGAAGTGATATTTTTGACCGTTTTTTGCATAATTTTCTGAGATATTTTTGTTGTTAAGAATGTGCATAAATTTTTTCGAGGGCTGCTTTTTTAGGGTTCCATACCCAACGGGTAAGAACGGAACCCTATTACTAAGACTTCGCTGTCCGTCCGTCCGTCCGTCCGTCCGTCCGTCCGACCGTCCGTCTGTCACCAGGCTGTATCTCAAGAACCTAGCTAGCTAGAGAGTTTAAATTTTCACAAGTTATGTATTTCTGTTGCCGCTATAACAACAAATACTAAAAAACAGGATAATAGAAATATTTAAGGGGGCTCCCATACAACAATTCTTTCAATACCACATACAAACTTATGGATGCACCTGGTTACGTACATGGAGTGTGAAAGTAACCGCACCAATAACTTTGTAAACAATATTTTGCTGTGTAAAATCCAAACTATTCACTCCACGCCATCGCTTCCATTGAACGGTGGTACGGAACCCTTCGTGCGCGATTTAGACTCGCACTTGACCGGTTTATTATTATTAAGGAAAAACACCTAAAAATCTAAATATTGAAACTAGTGGTCCTGTGGGCAGTAGACCTCGCTAACAGGGGGGACTGTGAACCAATTTATAGGTAAGTATTTTAGATTCCATCAAAATCAAGTAGTAAAGTAGCCGCACCAATAACTTTGTAAACTACATTTTGCTATTTAAAATACAATCTATTGACTTTTCACGAAAATAGTTATATAATAGTCTATTTCACTCACTCTCATGGTCTGTATAGATCCTCTTTACTAATCCGTCTCCTACTTCGAGGAATCCAAAATTGGTATGTTTTGAAAATATTTCTTGGATTTTTAGAAAACAGGCGGCCGATACGTAATAGTGTACTATATTTTTAGAACCGGCTCATTAAGCCCTTTAATTTGAAACCCCACACGATAGGTTTCAGAAATAAAAAAAAAACCTATACAAAAAATGAATGACGTCATAACTCCCCCCCTAAAGGGAAAATCGAGAAAAGCTCTCGATAAAAACAATCTTTTAATTCAAGGAACACGTGTGCCAAGTTTAGTGAGGATCGCTTGAAAACTGTGGCCCCTAGACCGGAACTTTCGCTCGCTTCGCTCGCTCGGTCAATTAGTTTCTTTAAATAGGCTAGACTTTCATCAAACACAACAAAAAGTACTTACTACTAATATTTAATCAGTTGCCTGTGCACGCGGGCCTAAGGACCGTATTTTTGAATTCCAAACATGTCGTCTAGTAATATCCATACCCGTGTCAGGATTCGTCTGAAATATCGTCCGTTACTGTGCTCAAGTGCATGGAGGTCTTATGCTACGATGACTTTGCAAACTCTGTACGGTCGACTTCGCTTAATATTCGTAAGTTTAGGGCAGAAATGTACGATGGAATTAAATTCACTGACTGTAAGCGGGTTATTTTAGATCACTTCGGAATGTGGGCCCGAAATAAAATAAAATTGGTGTGGTTTATTATATAATCTTAGGAGGTTGGTATCTCTTGGAGGTAGATATCGGTGTTTATTATGCATTGTCAGTTATCTGTCACTGTAAATATGTGTCATATGGTTGAGATTAAATAAATAATAAATAAATATTAGAGTACAATCGCACACAAATCGAACTAGGCCTTAACTAAGCTTGTGTTAGTACTAGACGACGATATACTCAATAGTGATAAATACTTATTTAAAATGTATAGAACTAGAGATATTTGCCCTTACCGGAATTCGAACCCAGGACCGTCAGGCCGGTAGGGTCACTACCCGCTAGGCTGAACCGGTCGTCATTTATTCACGTTACTTATTGCATGTGTTAGCTGATACCTACCTATATTCACTGAGTCCATTGCAATTAGTGGAATTGTTAATGAATTTGTAGATCCAGACGTTTTAAGCTTCAAATATCAAAGTCCTGCGTATTAACTGATTAACTGTCCTAGACATGAAACTTGGTACAGGGGTTCCTTACATAGCGTAGGGGGGCACTAATATTCACCCCCTAAGGGCGTTTCCCCCCTCCATTGATGAGGGGTTAAAGTTTATTTGAAAATCAAAAATAACTTGACTTATGAAGCTGAAATTTTGAAGGTAGGTAGTTTATAGGTATGAGTCGTCAACCAAGAATAGTACATTGTTGCCCAGGTATAGAAAGTAAGCAATAGATGGAAGAGCTAGTTCGCGAAGATGCGAGTCCATCTATTGCACTTTCTACCGAGTCATTTACTATGTGCTTTTCACGCCTAATGTAAGGAAATAAAACAGGTTGAATACACAGTTTAATTAAAAGTAATATTGATATTTGCATTAGGGCAGTTGTGGAATGACAAGGAAATGTTTTTTCCCAGAACATTTATATTAGTATTTTGTGTCATTTCGGCCGGTATGGAGTGTGATGCCGACCGAAAATAATCGACCAATAGCAGAGTAGAAAGTAAAAAAGGCCGCTAAACACTACATTTTACTTTGCAAATCTACATTGTTTGACTGTTTTTGAATTGTACTACTAAGAACTACTTTCTACTCTCATTTCAATCCATCTTTGGCCATATTTCCGAGCAGTAGCGTGAAAAGGAGTTTTCCAAATTCAAAGGGGATGGGGGGATGTACTAGGTGGAGGAGCGGGGAGGTTAATGTTTGTATGGACTGACCATTTTCACACAAATTTGCGTGAGCGAAGCCGCGGGCACCTGCTAGTATAATATATAATGCTTGCAGACATCGTAGATAGATACCTGAAACAAGAAAAGAAATAGTTTTTACACATACATATCTGACTAATGCATTCACATAATCAGAGAATAATCTCTTCAATTCTTCTTGTTCCCATTTATAATTATACCTTGGACACTATTTACACACATTGATCTAGCCCCAAACTAGGATTCCCTGTATCTTGGGTACTAGACAACGATACACATACTTATATGGATAAATATTATTCTTAGATAGATAAACAACCATGACTAGGTTACAAACATCAGTTATCATCAAACAAATATTTGCCCCCACCGGGACTCGAACCCGGGACCCTTGGTTTCATAGGCAGGGTCACTGCCGACTCGGCCATTCGGGTCGTCTTTATGCAATACACCCGTACCTACAGCGAGTTTGGTAAATCGATGCAAAGCTAATCATAGGTGGCGCCACGTGCATTTGGTTCCTTCATCCAGTGGCCACTTTCAACGATCGACTAATTTCTGGGAAATTTTCTGTGATAATTGGTTATTGGAATTTATTTACTACACAACAAATGTTATTTTTCATGTTTATGATATAATGTCATGTATAATAGCGGCACATTACTCTAGCTCTGTCCTTGGTTTAATAAGAGAGAGGGAAATATTGAATGAACGCGAAAGTAAGAGACGCACTGCTAAGGTCAGCGCTAGAGTTACGTGCCGCTTCTTGTAATGACACAAATATACAACTTAATTTTGTATTATTTGGCAGTCGTTTTTTAAAACCCCGCACTTGTCTGGCGATTGGACACACCGTCCTGGCAACACAGAGGCGTGACGTTGACGTTGGGGAACCAACCGATACTAGCGCCACGCCGACAGTTGCCAACCCCATTGGACTGAAGGATTATTGTTTGTTGAATTGGTAGTTTCCGGGAACCGAAATGATGATGAAGACGGGAGTAGCCATCATCTCAGACAAGTGTGATAGGTAAGTGGGTAAGTACTTGAATAAGACACATTGAATTTGGGGGAGGGGGGCGGGGAGAGGGGCGGGGGGGAGGGTTCCCCACCTACCCCCCCTTTTAGGAAACCACTAGTTTTAATGTTATGGAGGTCCAAAGATTGAAGAAAATGCCTACATTTTTTGGATTTCGGGGGAGTTGGAGGAGGAGAGGGGTTGGAGGAGGGGTTGCCAAGAGTAGGGGGTCGCCTCGCTCCGCTCCGCTTCGCTCCGGCTCCCGGGTCTGCTGTAACGTGTGAACCTAACAAACCTATCTTTAGTTTTTAAACAGGAAGTGACCTAAAGCAACCAATTTGGTTCTGATAAACTCCATAAAGTAGTTAGTAAGTAAACAAAGCCAAAGTCATCCAGAGAATCACGGATAAAACGAGAGCGCAACAGAACATTCACGAAACACGGAAGGAATCGGAATGAAATGAGCAAGTCATTATGTCAGAAAATACAAAATGGCTGACGCAAATGTCTACCACTACAACAAAATCTTGTAATTTGTATTAAAATCTTGTGCCAATATCCAACGTTGGAGCTTTTGTGTTTGACATTTGTCGTTCCGAGATTGGCCAAGTTGTAAAAATCGCGTAAACATATTTTATTATTATACATAATTAAAGTGCTAAAATGATGTTTCCTAAATCAGAAAATGGTATCAGAGGATAGCTAAGGACCCCCCCCCTAACCACCTAAGTACTCCAATCTTCCAATTTCAATGTGTCTTATATAAGACCCAACCCCACGTTTCGTCACCACGCTGCACGTGTCCCCTGGGTAGCGCTAACAAGCAACAAAGCAATCTGAAGACGTTACTTTTTAGGTTCACGAGAGAGAATTATGAGGGTAAGCGAAGCGAGCCTTATCTCTAGGCCGCCACCCACAACCTGGCAAATCTTTTGGTAGGTTTATGAGAAAACATAGGTTTGATCATTTATTAATTTGAACACCCTTAGAGGATAAGATATAGTTAAACTCCTATAAATGTACATGACATCATGACAACCTATATTTGCAAATAAATGCCTTTGACTTTGACTTTGAGACTGTAGTAGTACAAAAGATGCTCGAATATCTGAATCATATATTTCAAGCGGAAATTAAACAGCGGAATCAACAGATCAAGACAAAATTAACTTCATAATAATAATGACGTAGGTAACTTAGGAGCGGCAATGCTGAGTCCTATTCGATCGCACCGCACCTAGCTCAGTCGGACCTCTTTGTCGAACGCACCGTATACAAGTTTGAGCTTGGAAAACCTACCTGTTCTATACTATAACTCGCGAATATTCAATATTGCAAAAAAAAGTAAATACAAAAATAAATATCAACGGAAGGGTTCTGATACAAGGGCACAATGATATAAACTTTTCTTGCATTCATGGTCATCATCAGGGGCTGCTTCTTTCCGCCCACTGCTCATTGACGTCACCGACGGTGCTGGCTGAAAATCAGCGCTGTAGGTGTCTGACACCTCAGCATAATTCTGAGCCAGTGTCCGGTTCACTGCCGCAGAAACACACTTGTGAAACACTTGTGTGTGTGTGTGTGTTTTATCTGTTTTTTGTTCATTTTATTGTTTAATATATGTGTCCTGTGTGTTTGTGAATAAATGTATCTTTCTTTCACTGCTGGGTGTAAGCCTCGTCCATATTGTGGTCGGTCCTGTACCAGTCGAAACCAGTTCTTCCCCGCGATGTTGGTAATATCGTGTACCCATCTGGCTGCCGGTCGACCCACGCTCCTACGTTCTGCTTTCTGCCACCACCACTCGGTCAGGGATCTTCTCCACCTGCCATCACCTCGCCTCGCCAAGTGCCCTGCCACTTAAATTATTATTTATCTCTAATTGTCACGGGTATTAGTTATCTTTAATGGTCCTGTGTGTTATAGTAGTTTATCTACACACATATCATAAACCCTCTTTACTGCGTACAAAAACCGCACGTTACGATCAGCATAATGTTAAACTACTTGGTAAAAACTCATTTCTTATCTGAAAAATTACACATTATGACCATAATGTGTAGTTTTTCTACATATTATGACATTCAAATTTCGAACGCCGACGCCCGCCTGCTTGCCGCCCCTAGTTTGTCTGTGAAGTTGGTACTACAGAACAAGCTAAACAACTGCAGAGCCATTGAAAGAATTTCAATACCACATACATGTATGGGAGCCCCCTTAATTATTTATTTTATTCTGTTTTTTAGTATTTGTTGTTATGCGGCAAAATAAATATATCATCTGTCTAACTACCACGATTCATGAGGTACAGCCTGGTGACAGACAGACGGACGGACGGACGGACGGACAGCGGTGGCTTAGTAATAGGGTCCCGTTTGGCACCCTTCGGGTACGGAACCCTATTAAGGACTTAATTGGCGTTTAATCGGATGTAAGTATGTTGCAATATTCATTAGTTTTGTTGTTCTTTATTAATAAGCAATGACGCTGTGTTATGTTACGTTGGTTGGTGATTGTATTATTTACCCTCATTTAACCCCTCAACGACCCATCACTGCAATCGAGCTCATTTTCCCGTTATAGGTTTTTAATTTTATTACCGTGACATGCGGTTCAAAACCGCGATGCCTCAAAATGTGAGGTTAATCAAGGATTTTTACACACGCACACACACACACACACACACACACACACACACACACACACACACACACACACACACACACACACACACACACACACACAAACACACACACACAAACACACACACACGGGGGTTGTTTGTAGTCCGTATAGCACAAGAGCTGATGCCCGCTCAATATGTGGTCGACAACGCAGTCTAAATACCTGTTTAGTACCTGCTAGAAAGATACGTACCAGATATTGAATAGTGTCCTTTGTACAGTACTAAAACAAAACATATTTTTTATTACCTGGTCAAGTAACCAACCAAAGTAAAGATTATTAAAGGCTAGTATTTAATCGCACATCAAAAATACTGATTTGCACAGCAAAAAAGGATCAGCAAAAACACTTTTTATGTTTTAAATATTTTATGTGTACCTACTCAAATTTATGTTTTAAGTATTTTTTTGTTGTTCTTACATGTTCAACCTAGCACCTTAGCTACCGCAGCGTTTTGCCCTGATATTTGCTGTGCAAATCAGTATCTTTGATGTGCAGTTTAATATTTCCCATTATTAAATCGAAATCATAGAAAGTAACGTCTTCAGATAGCTTTGGGATGGGATAAAAGTATTTCCCTAATAACCAGTTCATCGCATTAGCGTAGTTCGCGACTACAGCCATTCGAAACTATCAAGCAGCCAAAAAGGTATTCGCATAAACGTTCTTCGCAACACGTGATCCGCAAAAACGAGCATTCGCAATAACGAGCATTCGCAAAAACGAGCAATCGCAATAACGAGCATCCGAAACTTTGCAACGGCCTAATTTTTTTTGCTCAAGCGTGTCTCGTAAACATTCATCGCACCTACGACGCGACGTAGGAGATCCGTTCTCATCAGGCTTTATAGGCACGGTGCCCACAGAACAGACCATACATAGGCCACGTTTGCAGTCCTTCAAGTCCGATTGTGTAGAACATGCCGCGCAAGCGTGGCCTAACTCTTGTCGTGTCTGGCATAAACATAAGACATAAACATTTACATACAGGAACATACATTGCTTCTGGCCCCGCACTAGGATACCGTGTCGTGGCAACCAGAAACAGCGACGTCACACACATATAAACATCCAAGACCTGGGTTTTTTTTTCTTTGAACCCGGGACCTCTCGCATGGTAGGTAGAGCCACAAACTCTGCGCCACAGTGGTCATCAAATCATGTCTCTGTCTTGTCTGTTTCGTGGCTTATGTATACGGCAATTCGGCAACTCTAAACCGGAAACCTGCATATGTCATCATTCAATTAGTTTTACTTGAAGCCTTCAGTTGTGTAATTGAAATACTTGCTGTTTGAAACAAGTTTGTTAATAGTTTTAGAGTTAGAAATGATACTAATTTGTGGCTCCGACGCCACCCAGCAATGTGTTAGGTGGAAATTACTTAACATAGTTTTGTAGTAGTCGATTTCGAGAATTAACTCAAGTACTTTACTTAACTTTACTCAGTTAATCTAAGGTTGATAAATTAAAGTAATCTGCGATATGATGAGGCGTTGTGAGGCGAAACAGGTTGAAAATTAGGGCCGGGATGCAGAACCGACCTCACTTAGTTGACAGGCGCTCAAAGTGATGCTGACACCTATCATTCGCGTGGGAGCTTATATCACGACCTTTAAGCATCACTTTAATCGAGCAAGTCTGTTCCTTCGGCATTACCAGCGGACGCAATTCAATTATTCATTAGATTTAGAATTTTGGGAGCAGCTAACCAAAGGAACGATCAAGTTCTGGTGAAACCAGAGTGCAAATCTATGCCCCCCCGTACGGAAAATATCTTGGCCTGATTCGCCCAGCCAGCAATTTTTCCTGCCCCCCTATACAAGTTGCATTTTATAACTTATCACTCGCTTCGACGCTACGAAAATGTATGCGATTTGACGATTGCAAGTCAAAGTCACGTGGGACATTTCCGTTCGCAAATATCAAATCGCATTGGTACATTTTCTTAGAGTACCGTAGCGAGTGTTAAGTTAGCGAATGCAAGTTGTCTAGACTAGTCCTCTTACCCTAAGAACGGGGGTGGACATCGCAGAACAGCTCAACCTCCGCGAATCCGGGCCGCCCCGGCGCGAAACAGCTAGGATCCGCGGCATATTTTGAGCCCACCCGCGCGCGGCACTTGACTGACGTATCAAGTGATTCTGTTGGAATGGTAACTCTTAGAACTATACGAATTGTAGATCTGAGTAGCTAATGAAACCCTCTCTTAGTTTATGCGAAAAAAATGTCACTGTGACCTTAGTTTATTTTTGTACCGACGGTATTTTAACTTTGCAGCTATTGATGCGTTCGGATACTGAGAGGTTAATGAGCTTGACGAATTACGGAAGACTATGGAGAGTTGACCGCCCACCTCCCATAGTTATAGGAAGCAAAAGCCTATAGTTTTACCGTCTCCTGATATCCATAAGTACAATATATTTAAGACAATCCAAGTTATATTTTAATGAAAATTTAAGAAACATTCATTCATTCATATCCACACCTATATATTAGTACCAGGCGACGTCATAAGCATCACGATTATGGCTCAAGTCCTCAGAACATATGGGCTTTGCCAAAATGCAAATTGTATGATAAACTCGAGCGTTCACAGGCAACTTTTTAAATGCCCACGAGAATTCACCCTGGGACCTCGTGGTTCGACTTATCGAAGCTCCAGCACTTATGTTTCCTGCTGGTTCGACTGACGGACCAAATCAACTGCCCCCTTATTCTGTAAATAAAATGATCGAAATTGTGGAAAGTGGCAGATTTCCTATGAATTTAAAGTCAATTTGACAGTCTGCGTCAGTTTTGTTGTGGATTTGAGTTAGCTAATAACTACTTCAGACTCCTGGTGGTTCGACTTTCATTGGGTAAGAGATGAAGGCGTTACTCTTCCCAGAAGGGATGGAAGAGGCACAGCACAGCCATGCAACTCAGAATATTACCATTCTTCTGATGGGTTGGTACAGGCATAGCCTTAGAGTATGAACGAACGAAAAAAATATGTCCTGGTAGTTCGACGATCGAACCACACGGTCCCAGGGAGAATTCCACACAGACCACTTACGGAAATGTGGATGGATTTATACTTAAATAATGCGGGTAACTTTTAAAATGAGTTAATCTCTTGCCGAAAGTTAGGGGTCTGATCATGATACTCGTATCATGAGTTGAGTAATGCTCGTTGGTGCCACGTTCAATTTATAATTTAAATTTATAAAAATGGTTGCAGTCATGGGAAGGTTCTTTCTTACGGAGAGAAAATGTAGCAAAACTCCAAGGGAACAGCCGAACTATCGAAAAATCTTTGGTTCACACTTCTGTAAAAGAGTTGAAAATAAAGTTGCTCTCATCAAGTCGGCCCCATACTAAAAGTTGTTCAGAATTATGTCCCTAACATCCACTCCACCATACAAAACAACTCCTTTCTACTTTAACCATGCCCCGCACTATGAGCTTATTCCACCCGCCGCCTAATGTACGGGATATATTGCACTGTGTGCATATTGTATGGGAGTTACCATTTTTAGAGTTTTGCGTTAATAACCGAGTATGCCAAGTTACATATGATATTAAGAGATTCTATGACGAGAAGTTTGAAAAAAAATCGTTAATCCCGTTTTTGATAAACTCAAAAAAAGGTGTTTGATTTGTTTGACAGGTACCTTAAAAATCAAGTTATCCATAAACAAAAAAAAAGGTCCTAGATATTTACAAAATAACCCCCAATACAAAATTTCATCCAATTCGGTTCAGTGGGTGTAAAACAGCCATTCATACATACATAAACACGCGCACACAGAAATACATAACCATTTGTGTTTTTATCACTTTTTCGTACTAAGTTAACGATAGAGAAACTATCCCCATCAAAATCTTAACCTCGATTTTTTTACGATTACAATCTTCCTTAATTTTCACTTTGTTCAACTAGAAAGTAAAAAATGTAAATCAAATATGACAGACAATACCCCATTGCAGGCATCTACCTGTTGAAACTAAATGATTTTGAAAATGGGGTGTCATGCCTAGTCACTTCAGTTAGATTTGACGTCCTGAGAATCACAAAATTGCATGTTTTAATTAAAAGTTTTTAGAGTTTTAAAGTCAGATATACTCCGCTGGCTTATCGCTTCTAGCAAAGTATGGGGTAGCTCAACCTCATTAATAATTATTAATATATTTATCATATTAATTAACTTATTATAATGTAACTTTTTTCACGTTACAAAGTAAGCTCAGAACAAGGGACTTAATGAGTTCCCCGCACAAACGAATCTCCGGAGACCACGTGACCTCTTGAGTTATTCATGAAATAAAAAGTTTCATTCGGTTCTGTGCGGACATGGGTATACAGTGGTGCCACAAACTGAGTTGTCCGCTGATGGCGTCGCTAGCGTCGATGGCAGACGAATGGCATTTGGTACTGGAGGCTTTGCTTCCGATTTTGTCCACCGGGTGTTAGGTTGGTAGCTCGCTACAGTGTACGCTCTCAAAACTTTAATGACGAAAGTATTAAGGTCGGTTCTTTAGTGTTTTAGGTTTGCATTCAAAAGCGTGGTGTTGTACGACCTCTGTGGCGCTGTGGTGATGGCTCCACCTACCATCCGAGAGACCCCGGGTTCGAGTCCCAGTTGGGGACACAGAAAAAAAACAGTCCCTCCTGGTTCCCACGACACAGGGTATCCTAGTGTGGGGCCAGAAGCAATGTATGTGCCTGTAAGTAAGTGTTTATGTTCATGTAGTTCGCCTAACAAAAGTTTCCAGAGGGTTTGGCTCACAAGCCGTTCTAATCCCGGCGGGGAGGAAGTGTGGCGATTTAACTGTAAATCAAATTTTAAGTTGGCAGTTATGCATCCATGTCTTACTCAACTGATAGGACATGCATTACAGAAGTCACCTCATCGAGGGGCGCAGGCTCGGGCTTGCTATTAAAACACGACTAGTATTTAATTGCACATCAAAAATACTGATTTGCACAGCAAAAAAGGATCAGCAAAAACACTTTTTATGTTTTAAATATTTTATGTGTACCTACTCAAATCTATGTTTTAAGTATTTTTTGTTGTTCTTCCATGTTCAACGTAACACGAAGGATAAAGAGGGCTTCGCTTCGCTAACCCCTTTTACTCTTCACCTAAGCTACCGCACTGATATTTGCTGTGCAAGTCAGTATTTTTTAAAGTGCAGTTTAATATTTCCCCTTATACCTACACTAGATAGTGTCGCCCTACTGCCCAAGCCGATACCAAACATTGCATCACCGATAAAAATGATATCAGACAATTATATTATATTTATAATCACACTCACAATTCACCTAGCCATTGAGTGCCTTCCAAGGAAGCTCGCTGGGACAAAATGGAAAAATAATGACCTGAGTTTCCTTCCGACTGCAGAGCTCAACGTTGGAGCATTGCCCAATGTCAAACGTTGGCCTTGCGTTGCGCAAATTTCCAAGCAAGCCAACGGTGCAAGCCCTGTTCCTTCACAGCTAGAGGTTGGAATGCAGCGGTTTGAATTTTACTTTTTAATTTCATTTTGTCTACCACAGAGTAAGCGAGTTACAAATAGGGCTTCTTGATATACGAGCAGGATATTGGCAGGCTGGGCACTTTTACACTCAAAGAAAGAGATGACGAATTGTCAGAAAATATTATTAAAAGTTTATTTTAAATGAGAAGGAAAATGGGTATGTCTTCAACAATGTTTCTATATGTTTTTTTAGTTATAGCAAAAAGATAGAGCCGGAACCTGTCTCAAGAATGTGTTTTCTGAATATATCTTTAAAATATTGCCTTTTTTACCGACTGCGCTTCAAGGAGAGTTATGTTTTTCGCGTGTATGTATATATATTTCTTTGGCAAGCTCTGTAGCCTAAACGTTTTCATGGATTTTAGCTTGAGAGGTTTCGTAAGATTCATCTCAACTGTGAGGGTGACACTGATAAAATCAAAATAATAAAAAATGGCCGATTCTTTGCGGCATACTATACTGCCGTCGTAAGGAAAAAGGACGTTTCTACCAAAAGACCAAAACGGAGAAGACATGTTTTTTTGTTTTTTAAATTAAATCATGTACTGTGCAAAAGATAATAGACCAAAATATTTTGCATACATTTGCATTTTAGTATGCTCTATCAGACTTTATATGCAAATATATATTTTTTTATTAATTTCTCTTTTTTCTTAGTAAAAAATACTAATAATCATGAAATACTGCAATAATAGGTCGTTTCTGGCTAGATGCAACCTTTTTACTTTGTAAATAATGAAAAGTCTTTTTAACTTAGGGATATTGTTTTATTAGCTTCCATTTAACTGAATCAAAAAGACGTTTCTAGCCAGTAACTGCTTAGGAATTTATACCTATCTGTTGCCCATATATGCCCAACATTACCATATATTAAAATACAACAAACATAACTCTATTTTAACTGAAAAATCTATAATTCTTACATGGAAACACCTAATGTTTACTAACCTAAATAAATAAATGTTAGTTATCCAAAACGTGCACATCAGTGGCAATCGGTTAATTTAAGTAAAAAACTATTTATGAAAATCAGACATTCAGACATATATTATAAGTAAATAATAGTCACAAACTTCTGGTAAAAATATTTTTTTACCTTTAATAAACAGAAAAAAAAATCATTATCATCAAGTATATTTTAAACATTATGTAAGCCTGTGAGATCATTGATATAGGTAGTCTCATTGTCATTAATCAATGTATTAGTATTTAGAACTGACCCCGCTGCTTTTCTACAGTAATAAAGAACTTCGACTTGACTTTGACTTGACTGGTTATTTTTCGTAATACTACAACAAAAAGGCATATTTAATCCAATGCGTCCTTTTAATTAAGTGTATATTGTAAACGTCTTTCTTATTCAGCAAACTTAAATTCGCAGCGCAGATGCGGCCTATTCATAAGTACGATTTTTGGTGTTGCGTTAGTTAAGCCAAATCATAAAAAAATATTAGTAGCTGCATCTTTTTTTGCTGATTACGAATATCTTAACTTGATGTAAATGTCAGAAGCGCCCTTTTGTTCATGACGGCAGTATATGTCTCAATTATAATTTTTAGCCGATCGCGTGGGTATCAATATAAAGGGTTTTGTAAGGCACGCACTCAAGAAAAGCCTGAAACGACTTGAATTACTATATATTGGTATAAACTAGCAAGGAAAATAATTATAGTTTTGTGCGATGCTTTTACATTTTGAAAACAACGACGACTGCCGAAAACTCCACACGCATGCGCGGCAAGACTTGCAATAGACATTATATATCTATAAAATAACAATGGTTTGTCCTTCATTATGAACCTAATAAATTATACAAATTAGGGAAATATTTAATAAATCAAATTATAAGATTCTTGTGTGAATAACTAACAATTTGAAAACTTTACATTAACCATTTACTTACAAATGTCACGCAACTGTTACAACATTTAGTGCGGCCGGAGAAAGCCGCGGGCTAAACATAGTTTCTGGTCAAAAAAAGTATCTATGGAACGCGTCGCTAACAGGTTTCATAAAAGTATCTATGGAACGCGTCGCTAACAGGTTTCATAAAAGTATCTATGGAACGCGTCGCTAACAGGTTTCATAAATAAAAAATAAACTAAATGATTGAAAATGCAGTCGGGTTATTTTTATATTAATTTCACTTGTTAAAGAATAATCTTTCATGCTAACATATAAACACATATTTACTACAGATAACATTTGCAGATACTTATTGATATTTCAATCTTAACCAGTAATTACACACATTTGCAATGTCTATGATTATTGGTATTAAGATGCCATGCAATTGGAAACTTATTTTGTCCCCTTACAGTGCGGTTGCCGGGAGCCGGCAAATTTACTTTTACAGTCTGTGAAGCTCCTGCAAAATATCTACCTATTTTGAGTGTGTATCTTTTGTTGATGTCTTGGTCGCTTTCTGGCTTTATCAAAATGTAGATGAAGAAGTAGGCTAGCGAATCAATAATAAAAAATGAAAAACCCGAATGTGGTACACTAATGCAGTGGGTTCCTTTAATTGAACACTGCTACTTTAATATATTTTATTGAATCTCAATAATTACGATAAGTGTTTGTTTTGTACTTTTAAGTGTACCGAAGTTGGGATTGATTTTTAATTTTTAATTACGTAATTAAGTCCTGCTTTTTAGCACAAAATTACAAAAAATCTGTAAATGCTTAGTTTAAAACTAAGGTGTATTATTCATAGTTTGTGCAAGATTTGTAAATATTTCCGTACTCCTCAACTTTTAAAGCCCTTTATTTCGATACCTCACTCGAGATTTAAAAAATGCATCAAATATTAAAGCGCATAGAACCCGCCACTTAAAAAAAAAAATTGTCTGTAAAGTTCCGCGCTCTCGCTTGCACGCTCGGCTCAGGCGGAACGTGACAATGAATCATGCTTTTTCGTGCAACATGTGCCCGGTGACATTCGCGCCATTAAGACGAATCTAATGACGTAGCATTTACCAAAACCGGTTGAGCCATTCAGTATTAACGAGAGGATATTGGAACAGACATACATACATAAAGGTCAAACACATTATATTCCTCTTGTCCGCTTCGCAGCAGTCTGGAAGAAACACTTCATCCCCTCCGTATGTAACGGCCCCGTACGGCGCGGCGTCAGACTCAGTACGCGTAATAATAATAATAATAATCATCTTTATTTCAGGTTACAAAAACCCATATCTATACATATCTTAAGACTAAAGATACATAATTTATTAAATAAACACAAAATATTATCTAGCCTAGCTAGGGATTTTCTTCCTAGGTTTCGCTTCCCTGTAGCGTCGGAAAAGGATGCCCTCCGGCCAGTAACCTTTGGCCAGGAACATCGTCTTCAGGTCCGCCGGCACCCGAAGTTTGAAGGACAGGAAGTCCTTGGGTCTCTCTGACACCAAAATCTCAATCTGTACATTCAACTCCTTGAAACCAGTCGGCGGATTTTTCTTCAGCCTTTCCAGGATGTGGCGCTCAACGTCCTCACGTAATTCTAGAATTTCTTCAAATAAAGTCTAAACGCAATTTAAATAAGATACGACTATGATAATACCTTGGACACTATTTACACACATTGATCTAGCCCCAAACTAGGATTCCCTGTATCTTGGTACTAGACAATGATACACATACTTATATAGATAAATATTATACTCAGATAGATAAACAACCATGACTAGGGAACAAACATCCGTTCTCATCAAACAAATATTTGCCCCCACCCACCGGGAATCGAACACGGGACCCTTGGCTTGTATGTTATTTTTTTTTCTGTACCCTATCGTGTGGTGTATCAAATTAAACGGCTTCAGGAGTCGGTTCTACAAATATACTAAACCTTACGGCCGCCTGTTTTCTAAAAATCCAAGAAATCTTTGCAAAACATACCAAGTTTGGACTCCTCGAAGTAGGAGTCGGATTGGTAAAGAGGATCTATACAGACCATGAGAGTGACTGAAATAGACCATAAATATTTTCGTGAAAGGTCAATAGTTTACAAAGTTATTGGTGGGGTTACTTTACTACTTGATTTTGATTGAATCTAAAATACTTACCTATAAATTGGTTCACAATCCCCCCTGTTAGCGAGGTCTGCTGCCCACAGGGCCACTAGTTGGTAGCCTTTAAACCTATTCCATTCTCTCGCCACCATTATGAGTAAAGCATTACAAATTGATACAAATGCTGGCATGCAACCCAACCAAGCTGTGGCAGTAAACAATATATATGTCACCGTAAGATTGTCAAAATATAGATTATAATGGGAAATATTAAACTGCACATCAAAAATACTGATTCGCACAGCAAATATCCCTTATATTTGCTGCGGAAGCTTAGGTGAAGGGTAAAAGGGGAGAGCGAAGCGAAGCCCCGTTTATCATTCGTGATAGTTTCAACATGTAAGAACAATAACAAATACTTAAAACATAAACTTAAGTACTCATAAAATATTTAAAACATAAAAAGTGTTTTCGTTGATACTTTTTTGCTGTGCAAATCAGTATTTTTGCTGTGCGATTGAATACTAGCCGTTTATAATCTAAAGTTATTTTTCTCGTTAGCTTACAAACTATCGATAAATAGCAAACTATACCTTACTGCTTGCGATATGGTTATAATAAAACCATTAAATTGTTAACCGGTTTAAACTTGTACTGCAAACGAAATACCAGTTCAAACACTGCGGTATCTTGGATCAAGACTAGAGGGGGCGAGCGCAGCAAAGCCTCCGAACAGTCTTCGTGTTAGGTTGACATGTAAGAACAAAAGATACGTGAATTCCAAACCCTGTCAGTCCCGTTTACAATTTGTCGATAGTTTACAAACTAACGCGTTAGTTTATAAACTAACGATTTTGTCAATCTTACGGTGACATATACATATTAAGCCACACTGTTTGTCCAAACGTAGTTTGAATTAAGCCGCGGGCTACGGCGAGGTAATGAGTTTTGACGTCACAAACAAGGAGACGGATGTAGGATGGTACTGTAGCCGGAATATGGACGAGGTCATCTAATTCTTGAGGATTTCAGGAAAAATATGAAATGAACGACGACCTCTGTGGCGCAGCGGTTGTGGCTCTGCCTGCCGTGTGAGAGGTCCCGGGTTCGATCCAAGGCTGGGGTAGAGAAAAAAAACCCCAGATCTTGGATGTTTATGTGTGTGTGACGTCGCTGTTTCTGGTTCCCACGACACAGGGTATCCTAGTGTGGGGCCAGAAGCAACGTATGTGCTTGTATGTAAATGTTTATGTTTATACAAGAACTAGAAACCGTCCAACTATAAACTAAGTCTGGAGTAACTTTTGTCGTGTACGTTGACTTATCTATCGACTTTCTTATGCCGCTCAATGCTTAAATTTGAGATTATGTGATAATTGGGAGCCAAAAGTAGTCCACAGATTATTTTGTCTCAAAGTAAAGATATTATTTTTTTATATTCTAGCCCTGTCCAAGTATCTACTGAACGGCTGAGAATTTTTTACTTTGTTTACTAAGCGTGTTTGGGTGTTAACTATATGTAGTGGCTGCGCCAATTATATGTAGTGGCTGCGCCAATTATATGTAGTGGATGCGCCAATTATATGTAGAAGCTGCGCCAATTATATGTAGTGGCTGCGCCAATTATATGTAGTGGCTGCGCCAATTATATGCAGTGGATGCGCCAATTATATGTAGTGGCTGCGCCAATTATATGTAGTAGCTGCGCCAATTATATGTAGTGGATGCGCCAATTATATGTAGTGGCTGCGCCAATTATATGTAGTGGATGCGCCAATTATATGTAGTGGCTGCGCCAATTATATGTAGTGGATGCGCCAATTATATGTAGTGGCTGCGCCAATTATATGTAGTGGCTGCGCCAATTATATGTAGTGGCTGTGCCAATTATATGTAGTGGATGCGCCAATTATATGTAGTGGCTGCGCCAATTATATGTAGTGGCTGCGCCAATTATATGCAGTGGATGCGCCAATTATATGTAGTGGCTGCGCCAATTATATGTAGTGGCTGCGCCAATTATATGTAGTGGATGCGCCAATTATATGTAGTAGCTGCGCCAATTATATGTAGTAGATGCGCCAATTATATGTAGTGGCTGCGCCAATTATATGTAGTGGCTGCGCCAATTATATGTAGTGGATGCGCCAATTATATGTAGTGGCTGCGCCAATTATATGTAGTGGCTGCGCCAATTATATGTAGTGGATGCGCCAATTATATGTAGTGGCTGCGCCAATTATATGTAGTGGCTGACAGTGGGGATGAAGGAAAGCCCAAGGATGTGCAATTAAGTTATATTACTCAATTCTTACATAAAGTGACTTAAAATTAACCAATGTTAGAGAGCGTCCGATGCTAGGAGCACTGGTAATAAAAGTGAATTAAAATAAAATGCTTATTCTACCATTTCCAAATTGAGGGCATCGACGAAAGCTTCATATACCTAACATTATATGTTAGGTATATGAAGTCGGTGACTATGTATAATATGTCAGCCGACATGCATGACGACCCGAATGGCTGCGTCGGAAGTGACCCTGCCTACGAAGCCAAGAGTCCCGGGTTCGAGTCCCGGTGGGGGCAAATATTTGTTTGATGAGAACGGATGTTTGTACCCTAGTCACGGTTGTTTATCTATCTAAGTATAATATTTATCTATATAAGTATGTGTATCGTTGTCTAGTACCCAAGATACAGGGAATCCTAGTTTGGGGCTAGATAAATGAGTGTAAATAGTGTCCAGGGTATTATTATTATTATAGCTTTCTATGAGTTGTTATTTGAGGTTATCCATTTCTTCTCACTTCCACACTGTCCACCCGGACTCATCGCGGGGCACAATGTTATATATTATATAACAGGACGCCCCGCGTTGATGTAATAATGGAAGTAAAAATAAACCGGAGCCCGGGGAACGCTAGCTGGATCTGGGGGCGAGATTTTGTACCACCTTATAGGTCAGATTTGAAATTTAGCAAAGAACTTAATGTCGGTGTTTTTGACTTCGCTTAAATAGTAAACAAACATATTTCACGACGTTCCGAAATAATCACGCACGTAGATTAAGATTACCACAATAATATAGACTTTAGTTTGCACACTCACGCATTAATCGCCACTGAAAAATGCTTTAAATTGTTCTTTTAAATTTCTTCAATATTCCTGAACACAGAGCGTCCGCCATCATCATTCCGCCATTGCTGTTTATTGCTTTACTCAAAAAAATCAAGGTGTATAGTAAACATTTGCATAAAGGCACATAAAGCTTGGCAATTTAATGTAGACAAAATGGCAACATAAGTGACATATTAGCGCGTCACTGATTTATTAAATGCGTCAAATATTTTATTAAAAAAATACGCAGTAGTTCTGCAAATGTTGCCATATTATTTTCTACTTTAAATTGTCATAAGCTGCACTAGGCGTGCGCAGAAGGTTGACCGATGATTTTCGAGAGGTTTGTATGATTCTGCGGCCAACTAGTACATTGCCTCTGGCACATAGTAGGATACGGGAACCAGAAATTTTCTTTTCAAGAAACATAAACATTGAAAATAGTAATAGAAATAGTAATAGTAATACCTTGGACACTATTTACACACATTGATCTAGCCCCAAACTAGGATTCCCTGTATCTTGGGTACTAGACAACGGTACACATACTTTTATAGATAAATATTATACTTAGATAGATAAACAACCACGACTAGGGTACAAAACAAACATCTGTTCTCATCAAACAAATATTTGTCCCCACCGGGACTCGAACCCGGGACCCATGGCTTCGTAGGCAGGGTAACTGCCAACTCGGCAAAATAGTTAGTTAACTTAACGTACGTACTTAACAAAACCGAATTCAAGTTCAAGCCCTATTTCTTCCCCCCGGTCAGGATGCGAATTTCGTCTATACGTCTGTTAATCATATTTTTGGTTTTTGTGGATTTTGTCAAAAAGAGCCAAATCAATTTTGATAAAATTTATAACGGACCACCTCTAAAGTATGATATACCAATCAAAATAACAGTCATCAAAATCGATTCATAATTGAGGGAATAATCGCATAACAAACACACAAAAAAACAGTCGAATTGAGAACCTCTTTCTTTTTTAAAGTCGGTAAAAAATAAAATGAATTGAATAAAAATCATTCGACATTGGCGAGCCTTATTAATTAGACCTCCATTAAATCACAATTGAATTTGACGTGGTAAAACAAAAGTGGCCGCCGAAAACGCATTGTTACTTTCAATGAAGCCAACATAAAAATCAACTGATACGAGATTTACATTTCCGCTGAGGCGGGTAGCTTTTTTAACCCGTTAATTTGGAAGTCCATTTTTCGTTGTTTATGAAAACAATAACAGGCTCCCCTAACGATGATATAAGCTCGCACAACTGAAATAAACTTTTTACTGGACACGCAATAATAGGGAAAATGTAAATGCATTTTTTCGCGGCATGGATTTTTTACGGTTTAGTTATGTCGATGTTTCCGGTTCCCACGACACTTGGTAGGGAGACCTGCCTATTTAGATGGTAGATATTCAACCACCCTAATTTCTTTAAAAAAGACTCAAGAAACAGTGATGAAGTATTGTATACTGCCCCCTGCCACCCCGTATGGGAAAAGGCGTGACGCTATGCTGTTTTTTTTGTAGCAAAGACGCGTCCGTGGCCTAGTGGTATTCGCAAATCGGAAACGATCGTCAACATCTGGCCGAGACGGGCACTGGATGGGTGTCCGTTCTATCTGGCATTTGTTTCGTTCGCTTCCGTGTTTCAGATGACACGTTAAGCTGTAGGTCCCGGCTACTATCGCTACTCGGTGGTAGTAGTCGCAAAGCTGTGTCAGAAGCCCTAATAGGGCAGCTTGATAACTTCTGACAGTCGGGTTGGCCACAAGCCCGACACCCCCCATCAACGCGCACTGAGCCAGCGCGGTGGAGTATGGCTCAATCTTATTCGTATCCGGGTAAAGGCCCGTGACCCTTGATGGGGACATTATTGGGCATTATAATAATAATATAATAATAATAATTATAATACCTTGGACACTATTTACACATATTGATCTAGCCCCAAACTAGGATTCCCTGTATCTTGGGTACTAGACAACGATACACATACTTATATAGATAAATAATATACTTAGATAGATAAACAACCTTGACTAGAGTACAAACATCCGTTCTCATCAAACAAACATTTGCCCCCACCGGGGCTCGAACCCGGGACCCTTGGCTTCGTAGGCAGGGTCGCTGCCGACTCGGCCATTCGGGTTGTCAAAAATAAATATATGTACCAAAAGAAATGTTATGCAAAGAATAATAACATTAACATCGAAGAAGTAACTGAATTTCAGGCAATTGCGTTAAACCCTGTATAGACTCCAAAATCATAAAACAACAGAGACGAATTCTGAATACAATCAACTGGCTACCCTCACAGAATACATCAAAGGGACGAAATTAAAATCTGGGCCATTATTCAAATCTGGCGCAATCAGGGCTCGAGTGTTCCTTCAGGAGTGGTATTGCCAGATGTTAGGATGTTTCCTGACCTGTCGGGATTTTTCGGTATCTGTCAGTCTCTCGGCTGGACTGGGTCAAATTATAATTTTTTGGATCATACATTTAAATTTCTATGTATGCTGCATCGTGTGGAAGATCTTAGCACAATGTTTAGATAAAGATTTTTTAAGCTTAGACTTTCAATCAGGTTTTTTGATTGTAAACAAAATCTGAAAAAGGCCCGAATGCACGACCGACAATTCAACATTGACGGACACAAATTTATCCTGTGACTTGGACCGATGCTGGAGGCGATAAAGCGCCGGTGTGTTATTTAAGCAGCTCCTTAATTGAAGTATATGGAAAGTAATGTCTGTTGGTTGATCAATGATCTTTCTGATACAGAGCATTATGTGATCATGTCTGTACTCTTACTGTAGATATTTACATATACTTAGCAAACGTCATTTTTGCCTCTTCTCTGCAGTCACTCAGCCTATTTCTAATTACCCAAACTCCCCATTTTTAACCACACCGCCTGGCAACCCTATTCACGCGGGGTCCTTCAATAGGGCCCCCAATATGGTTTGTCGAAAGACATCTCGAATTGATCGGTGAAATCTGTGAGAGCCCTTGATAGGCTCTTATCGAGTTCTAAAAAGGGCAGCAATTTAAATATTTTCACTTTTGTCCTTTGATGACAACGAGTGACGACTCGTAGACGATGAAAAGATGTAGACGACGCTGTTTAGTCTTATTAGTGTTTTAACAATAAGTTAGAATGACGTCATCATTTTATCTAATATTAGTTAGATACTCGATGCAGAAAAGTATACAAAGGAAGAAAGGCATACCTTGACATAACATAGCGTCACGGCTTTATCCCATACGGGGTGGCAGAAACACAATTGTGTCCACTTTAAGCCAGTTATCCGATACTCCATTTTGCGTGACAGGGGGCTAGCCCATCGCCGCAGCTGTGGAGTAATGAAGGTTTTTCTCACGATATATTTCCATCACCGTTAGAGCATCCGTACACAATAATATATTTTATAAACATATTTTATATTATATTTATAATGTTCTTAAGATACATTTATTATTTTTAATTAGAACGTCCGTATAAGGTACTTAAGAAAAATTAATTATCTCATTGGTGCATGGTCAGGAATCGAACCAGCATCTCCTGTGTGAGAAGCAAGCGGAGCTCATAAGGCATACCTTATTATTTCTAATACGGCTATTTATCTAGGTGTCTTGTTTCCTGATACCAATGTTAAGTTTTAGATCTCTGCCTTAGAAGGCCAATTTTATGGTTTAGTATTTTGACCCCTAGAGGAGCGAAAATCAGGTCACAAATGGTTAAGTCACAGTCAAAACTTCTTTATTACTTTACATATACTTAGCGAACGTAATCTTTTGCCTCCTCTCTACATTGGACCACTGTGGGAGAAGCAGGGCGGAGATACTCCCACAGATGGATTTTTAGATCTACATATTAAAATATTAATTAAATTAAATTATAAAAATATTATTAATAATAAAATATTACAATATTAATTATTATAAATAATAGGCAGGAATAAATAATTACAAAATAATCAACAGCGAGTTCTGTGTTGAGTTAGATTAACCCCGTACAGTCCCGTCATTTAATCATCTTGAACGTAGTAATATCCCATTTTAGACAAAGTCGCTTTTACATGGTTTTTAAATTGCTCAAATAGCAATTTCAAAACCTCCAGAGCTATCTTTTTGTAGTAGAAAATGCACTGACCTTTGAAAGAATTGCTAACTTTCGCTTGTTTAAACCGGGGCGCATTATTCTGTGTTTATTTCTTAGTTTAACATTACAGTAGTCGCTAAATTTGGAAAGTTTTGCAAAGTTTTTGCGATGAAATATTTTCGAAAATAAATTGACCATTGTTATTATGTCAATTTCGTTAAAAAGTTTTTAGGGAGTCTGTACGTTTTAAATTATAAATTGCGTGAATAGCTCTTTTTGTTTATATAAAAATACACACATCAACACTGTCTAGGGATATTAGATTTTTGTTTGCATTTCTTAGTTTTTCAGAAAAACTACTCAGAATTAGGAAAAAGTTTATATGTGGAATTAAACCTCCTTGTTCCATTTTCAAACTGGCATTGAAAAAAAAAACAAAAACTTATGAAAACAAAAGAAAGCGCGGGAACACGCATTTGATTCAGTGTACAGTGCTAGTTTTGTGTTGAGATTTATTTAGAAAAACACTAATTAACTAACTCTATCAATTGTTTTGGAGATTTTTACTGTTTGTGTCATCTTGTTGGTGCCATGCAACGTCGACATCTGACGAGAGACGATGTGATAAGAGCGGTAGGAATGTTGGAAGCTGGCGCTATCCAAAACGTTGTTGCGGAGACCCTAGGCACCAGCCAGAATGTGATATCAAGGCTCTGGTCACGTTATCGTGATACTGGGGAAGTGGCGGAACGGCATGCTGGCAGAATTCGGGTGACCACCCCTAGAGAGGACCGTTTTCTCCAAAATACCGCCAGGAGAGAACCTACTCTGTCGGCCATGGAAATGGTACAGAGGCTCCAACAGGAGCATCAGCTGTTGGTTAGCGACCAAACTGTCAGAAGAAGGCTACATGAAGCTAATCTTCATTCTCGCAGGGCAATTCGTGTTCCTGCTTTGCGACGAGGCAATCGCGGAAGGCGACTATTGTGGGCCCATGAACACGTGTTATGGGATAATGAACAATGGTCGACAGTGCTCTTTACGGATGAGTCTCGGTTTAGATTTCATCCAGATTCGCGAAGAACACGAGTTTGGAGAGTTCCAGGCAGGGAAAGCCGGCTCCAGCATCCACAAGAGGTTCATTCGTACCAAGCAGGAACAATCATGGTATGGGCAGGAATTCGTATAGGCGCGCGAACCGACCTTGTTTTTGTAAGAGGCAACATGAATGCTCAGAAATACCGTGATGAGGTGGTGGAACCTGTTATTATTCCGCATAGGGTGCAAATCGGCCAGCAATTCGTACTCATGCATGATAATGCTCGTCCACACACTGCGAGGCTGGTATCAGCCGCACTTCAAGACAACGACGTCACGGTAATGAGATGGCCTGCGCAGTCGCCCGATATGAATCCCATCGAACATGCGTGGGACATGTTGCAGCGAAGGGCTATGCATGCTCTCCTTCCAAATCTGGCCACAGAAGAGCAACTTTTCTTGCACCTGCAACGAACCTGGGGACGCCTACCACAGCAAGACATCGACACCTTAATTCACAGTATAAATAACCGATGCCAAACTCTTATTAACGTGAGGGGTGGCAACACTGATTATTAAGAGTTAAAATGTCTCACTTTAAGTTGTTTTTTTAAATAAAATTATCCATTTTATTCATTAATTTCATTCGTAGACTTAGCACCATTTTTAGTCTCTTTGTTATTTTATTTTAAAAAAAATATTTGAAGATCTAAAATGTTTTTATTTATATAATTAAGTTGGGCATTAACTGAGGTTTAATTCCATATATACTTCTCTGAACAAAATATTTATAGTTTATCAAAAAATTTAAGAAATACAAAATATCCCTAGACAGTGTTGATGTGTATAGTTTGAGTATCCGCTGCTCTAGCGCACACAAGATACCATAGGACATGACACTATGAAAGTAATTAAAATAGACTAGCCTTGTATAATTTGACACTTGATTTTACCAGTTAAAGACAAACGTCATTAACATCATCTAAATCTTCTTTTTGTTTTCAATTTTGAAGAACAGTTAAGTATTATCAGCAAACAATACTACCTCAGTCAATTTCTCCTCCATTAAAAGGCAGATCGTTTATATACAGGATGTTTGGTGCATAGTATGCCTAATTAAAATGGTGGATAGAAGGGGTCATTCTTCTAGGTCCACAAAAAAAAGTTTTGGCCCAACGGATTTTTTATTTTAATATTTTTAACTTTTTTGAAAAATCCTCCAGAATTACTACGTTAAACTTGAATAAATAAAAAAGTTATTGATAAAACTTGCAAATATTTACTGTTATTGGTTGTGTGATGTTGTACGGTTGTACGACTTGTACGGTTCATTTGTAGTAAAAAATACTGGAAATTAACATCTAGTTTTTTTAAGGCAGGGCCTTATATGAAACCATGTGGAATGGCAATTTTTACACCGGATCCGTCAGATTTGACGCCATTGACTTCTGCCTTTTAAATTTTAATAATTCTATAAAAATTTATACATTTTTACTGTTATAAGTTAAGTGAAGGCTTCCTCCACAAATTTCTCTAATATTTCGAAATGACCATGGCCTTTTACATCCCTCGGAGGTCTATAGCCACAGACAATAATATGGCTACACAGAGTAGCTCTATTTGTCTTTCTACAATGAGTGCAAGAATAGCTTTCCGTAGTTTCACCTTCATATTATTTTCTACGAAGATTAAAGAACCACCTCTATCAGCAGTCTTCCTAATGTAACAACTGTCAATTTTGTTATTATTTATGTTAAATGAGATCATATTTTCGTAACCTGTGTTTATTGTTACAAATAACATCTTTGTCAGATTTATTAAGACAAAAATCTCATAAAAGTTCTTTGTCAGGTAGGCCTTGCATGTTTTGATGGATAAAAATAATTAAGTGGTGCTTACCCTTTGTTGGCAAAAAATTGATAATTTAGTACCTTGTTTTGCCATGCCAATATCAATATTAGTATAACTTCTAAATCACTCACAAGGAACCTCTGTCACATTAGTTATGACAGCGTCATATAAGAAACTGAATGCTGAACTGCGTATCAAGTTGTCCTTAACAATAGTTAGCAAGAGAAATACAATCTTTTGTCTGCTTAAAGTCAGAAATAAATATATTTATCTACACACATATCATCAACCCTCTTGAACCGCACGCTCGACCGGCTCTGAACTTGTTTAGCTTGTTCAGTAGTACCAACTTCACAGACAAACTAAGGGCGGCACGCAGGCGGGCGTCGGCGTTCGAAATTTGAATGTCATAATTTGTCGAAAATTGATACATTATGGTCATAATGTATCAATATTCAGATAAGAAATGAGTTTTTACCAAGTAGTATAACATTATGCTGTTCGTAACGTGCGATTTTTGGACGCAGTAAAGAGGGTTTATGATACAAACAATATATGTATAATTAATTAGTGTTGATTAATTTAAAGGCAGGGTAACAGGCGATCTACAACCGACTACGTGATTCCAGCTACGCAGAGTGTTGGGAGAGTTGCGTGTGCTGCTACGCAGGACGTAGCAAGCGTTACAGTTTCGTAGCACATATAGTAGCGCTTAGGTTAGATATACTGTCCTATAGCATAGTTTTTTTAAATTAAACTTCAAGTTACAAATTTAAAAAAAGATTATTTGCCTTTGCCGAATTATGATAATATTCAATTTATTAAAATCGGGGCGTCGACCACTGGGGGCCAAAGCCCCGGACCCGAACAAACAAACTTGGTTTGACATTATGTTTTATCTAAGATGCTTTTTTTGGTAAGCTCATGTTCGATTAAGAATCCAAGTAGCAGGCAGCTTTGTAATAAGATTCACTTTATATTAGTTATCTAATATTTATCTTACCAAAATGTTGTGTTCCAGTAAACGTAAGTTATCTGTCTGGGAGGCCACGAGGCTATTTTGTGAGTCACTCGAGCTTCCTGGGGACCTATTGAATTGTGAAGATCAGATGCCAAAAAGAAATAAAGTTTATATCATATTTTCCCTTTCGACGGTAGGGGGATTATCCAAAGGTTTTGTAAAATGTAAAAAAAAAACAGTCACATTGACTAACTCGAGCGCGTCAGCTATTAATAGTGTATATGACCCACGTGTCTCTGATAATGGAGGTATGCTGATCTGCTGGTTCGCGTAGCGGGTAGGGATGGCCGTATGGAGGGGTAGAAAACAAAAAAGTTATTCCAGTGCGTTCTGACGCGAATCAGAAGGGATGTCAGGGAAGCTAGAAAACACTCCCATTTCGCTTTACAAAAGACGCAACGCGATTATTTAAAAGACTCCAATTCGGACGTAAGGAAAGCTGTGGTGGGTGTGTCAGAATGATAGCTTAATCTGACGCACTTTAGTTACTCAGGGGGACTAACGGGACCTTATTACTAAGCCTCCGCTGTTCGTCTGTATCTCATTAACCCTGATAGTTGAAATTTTCGCAGATGAAGTATTTCTGTTGCCGCTATAACAACATGTACTAAAAAACAGAATAAAATAAATATTTGAGGGCGTACCCATACAACAAACGTGATTTATTTTGCTCGGTATTGATAACGGCAACAGGTAGACGCTTGAAATAAACACAGAACATTTAGTTATATATTCACTTTAAAAATAAATAATTAAATTAAAATAAAACAAATATTTCAGGGGGGTTCCCATACAAGAAAAATGTTTTTTTTTACTTGTTTTTGCTCGATATTGATAACGGCAACAGGTAGATGCATGAAATATTCACTGAATCGTGAGCTATAATATTTAAATATAAATTAAATTGAAATAAAAATATATTTAAGGGGGGCTCCCATACAACAAACGTGATACTTTTGAAGTTTTTATAGATAATGGTAAAGAACCCTTCGTGCGCGAGTCCGACTCGCACTTGGCCGGTTTTTTTACTATTCTGATCAGCTGACCTAACGCGCGAGTCTTTTTATGAATGAAATGAATGATGAATACTGAATTACTGAATAGCGACAAAAATGAGCGCGACTAGAAATACTGGCTTCGTCTGACAAGAATACTGAATTGCGCGACTAGAAATCTAAAAACAGCAACTTAAAAACCTTAATTCGAGTAACATAAAATACAAAACGAGCGTTGGATTTTGTTGTTCTTACATGTTAAACCTAACATGAAGGATAAAGGGGGCTTCGCTTCGCTCACCCCCTATATCCTTTAACCACCCCGACCCACGTCTTCGCCCAGACAGTATTTATTTAGCCAATAAGCGGGGCTAGACCATTCAGTAATTTAGTCACGTAAATCAGTATTTTTTCGCGCTATTCAGTGTTTTATCGCTTGTTTCAGGAAATTCCGCTGTTCATGGTCCCATTACCGTTACTAAACAGGGTGTAAGGTATCTCCCATATCCTAACCTGAGCGCTCGAGTTACTCATGAAATCCCTTTTGCACCTCCCGTACTATTTAGTATTCTTTGTCTGTTTTTGTTTTTAGCATTTTACACATTTCTAAAAGCTCTAAAAAGCACCTTTAACACAACACCTCGCTCTATGAATTTCTGCATTTTCACTTTACATATACTAAAAACAAAACAGCTTAAAGCTCGTCGCCAACACCGAGTGAGTGCTAAATTTATGTAATAAAAGTATTTCAGATCCTTTCTGGATGATGCTCCATAGCTGGTTATGAAGTTACTTGCAGACAAAAGATAGTTTTTATCCTGCTAACTATTGTAAAAGACAACTTGCTTAAATTTAGCATTTAATTTTCCTAGTTCCGACCTCATTCCCTTTCTTCCACAGTACGCCAAAATCAACTGTTTCAAATGCTTTTGACAAGTCCAAGAAATAATCATACACTGGCGTCAGAGTCAGTGTAGTATTTGACAGTTTTCTTTAGACTCAGGATTGCACTCTCAGTTGATAGACAGGGGCGAAAGCCAAACTAAGCATCAGCAATCTTCAGATATTTTTGAAGATGAGAATTATAGAAGAATATAGATATAGAGAATGTTAGCCACTACAGTGGCCAGTGAACCTGTAACTAGACCTATTGTAACCTTGTGGGTTTGGCTATAGACAAATAGGAACAAATGAGCTTAGATAGTTACAGAGATTTTATAAAATAGAATATGATAGGTACAGACAGTTACAAGAAATGTTATAAGCAAAGGCGAGCTAATCTCTAAATAGAGATTTCTTCCAGCAAGCCTAGGCAAGACAGGAGAGTTTATAAAACGGGACAGTCCCAGTGCGCAATAAAACTCTACACATATTGCACATACGAATATTACAATCGAAATATGAATAAAACCATAGACCGTCAAGACCTCGTGACTTCCCCTGACCAATATTTTAATAATCAATCATCTCTTTCGCTTTAATTCTCGTTATGAGTTCTTAAATATTATTATACGTTTCTCAGCAACAAAAAACTGCTCTGCCGAGACTGTATAGTGACGAATAAATGCAAAGTGATACATAAAAGGAAATATTAAACTGCACATCAAAAATCAGTGATTTGCACAGCAAATATCAGGGCTAAATGCTGCGGTAGCTTAGGTGAAGGGTAAAGGGGGTGAGCGAAGCGAAGCCCTCTTTACCCTTCGTGTTAGTTTCAACATGTGAGAAAACAAAACATATTCAGTATTTTGATGTGCGATTAAATACTAGCCATACTTAAATAGATTTGCTATTCGCTTCGGGTCACACATACCATCCACACTCACAGGCGTTTAAGGACTGGGCACCTTCTAGAAGAGTGATCTTGTATGACCTTAATGAACAAAAAATCTACAACTTTGATAGAAAATTTCATGACTGAGTTCAAAAATGTTCCAAAACTTTCAAATTGGCCTGTAGAGCCGCAAAAACTTTATTTATTTATTTAGTGGTTACAAACAGCAAAGGTTACATAAAAAATATACAAAGGATAAATACACAATTACTTAAAAGCTTACAAGTCCCTTAGGGTATCCCACTTGTTAGTTAAGTAGTGAAAGAAGTGAGGTCTTAGGGCGCAACAAACTCTGTGAATAGTCTCTGGTCTAACCAAAAATAATAAAAAAATAAAAAGTAAAATATTACATCTAACGTGACTACCATGAATCTACGTGCAAAGTGCAACGCAGCCACAGTGAAAAACAAGGAGAACAATTTAAATATTTTTTTCTTACCAATCTTACACATCAATAGAAAAATACAAAATTCAAATTATAGAATAAAAACGGCTTGGCAAATAATAAAGCGTGTAACTGGCAAAGTGACATGTGAAAGTACTAGGGACAATGATTTCTGCTTAAATATAGGTAATGATGTTATTGCATCCAACACTGAATAGGATAGTGTATATGAAACATCACGGAATTATAAAATTTAATTTACTTTCGCGCGAATTTTAAAAAACATGGCGCCGGCAAAATTAAAATCAGAATAGGCGAACGATAAATCTTCTTACTTTTTTAATCTTGTGAAATGTGCCTCGTAGTCCCGTTTATTTATATACGAAAATTTATCTGCGGCTTAATATCTGCACCTTTGCCGAATACCGTCTTGAGGCATCGTTATTTTGGACCTCATGCGATGGTAATATTATCAAAACTTATAACGGGAAAATGTCAGCTCTAGCCATTTGTGCCGCACAAAGCAAAAAGTTAACCTTTTTATAAATTAATTTGCGTAAGCTGATTTCTCCTTTACCATCAGGTGTTAATTTAGATTGAGGTAAACTACGATAAGATGTCGCGCGCCTGCAATAGGAAATGAACCTGGTGTCGTTATTTACAAGAGTTTTTTGTTTTTTCATTAGCCCAGGCTACAAGCTAATTTAGGCTTTGTTATCATTACGGCTGACATATGAGCGACCGACTATTTCGCTTTCATAATAAGGAGAATGCGCATTTTGGTACCCCCTGCAAAAGCTATCATTATATCGTTGAAAAGGTCTTGCCAAGTGGAACAACTTTTACTATAGCCACCTGCCTCAGATCTTCCGAGACATAAATAAATGTATATTATCTTCATCTATACTGGGTATAAAATGGCTCTGATGAAATCGGTGTCATATTAAAAGTTGTTCAAAATGATAATTCTAAAAACCCCCTAAAATATAACTACACCTTTCTGATACATAATGTATACAAATCATATTTAACCACACAGGTGTAACGGTCCGGTCCTGTCAAATCCGCTCTTATTGATAATCCAGTTGCCACGTTGACCGATCAAGTAATTTAAGGGTATTTTCTGACAAAAGTTTGATTACTTAATACTTAATCTCATTATGGTAGGAGCACCGGGTCACGCCAAAGATACGGGTGCGGGTCCAAATCCGGTGTTGACCATGTGTCAATGAGATTTACGGACTTTCTAACTGTGACTGTAAAAGTCGGCGTGTGGTAACGTCCAGTGTTAATTCATCGACTAATCCTATCCTGTTTTGTGTTTTTCATTATTGGTGTCATTTTTTAAAACAGCGAATTATTTCAAGCACCATTTTAATAGTCGTCTTGTATCAAGGCAAGCTGAAACGCCCCCAAGCCTTAAGGTTGAAAGTAAGGGGGTGCCTTTACCTGGTTTTGAAACAAGACGACTCATATGATTGATGACTATTGGAGCGGGTACCACGTGTTTTAGCTGTGGACTGTAGGTATTGTTGTAGGGGCTGGACTACGTGGTGCGATGATAATAAATAAAACGCAGGAGCTCGGTGTTTCGCTGTATTTCGTTCGGGATTGCCCGATTCCAAGAGAGAGTGTTACAAATTTTTATATATTCTACTTTAATGTTGCCATAATTACTAATTACAACACCACGTTCCATACATATTTACCCATCCTCCTTTGACACATCGCTAGTATGTACTATCGGCGTGTTAAAACATGTACGCGAAACAGTGAGGCCACCTGTCAGCCGCAATGAGAACAAAGCTTAACAACTCGCCTATGCGCGAGGCATCGCGATTCTGAATCTTATGCCAAGGTAATAAAATTCTAAACCTAAAACGGAAATAGTATTTCTAGAAATATCATGAGAGGTGAGTGGATAATGATGTAATATAGGCTGGTCTCATTAACTACCTAATGCCAATAGAGTAAAGCTGTTGAAGATAACGATAATGGTGATAAATGATAACGTTGATAATCAGTATAGGGGAGGAAGAAAAAATACCAGGTCTTGGATGTTAATATGTTTCTGGCCAGGCTTTTTTTTACTGTAGATATTTACATACACTTAGCACTCAGATTGATTTTTAGATCTCTTTTAAAAATAGGTTGAGCTTAACTAATACAAATATTAATAAAATAATTATTATGATTAATTAGCAGGAATAAATAATTACAGAATTATTAACAGCAAGGTCTGTGTTGAGCCAGATTAACCCAATACAGTCCCGTCATTTAAGTAATCTTGAACATTGTAACATCCCTTTTTCGACAAAGTCGCTTTAACATGCTTTTTAAATTTCTCAAATGGCAATTTCAAAATCTGTTCCTGGTTCCCACGACACAGGATTGCCTAGTGTGGGGCCAGAAGCACTGTATGTAAATGGTATTTTATTCTCGTGGTGTTTTTCACCAAGTGCAACAACCAGCTGATTATAAAACCATTTTGAATTAATAGCGAATACAACAGAGGTGTATAATGAGCATCGAAGCTCGAACGTTTATTCGCGCGGAGATTAAAGTGAAATGTAAATGGACTCCTGCTCCTAAAATATATTGCGCAGCAGTACTCTCGAAACAATTCATTATGGCGCCGCCATAAAATCCGCTCTACAATCTGAAGTGGATGGAAAATCTCGCGGAATGGTAAAATAACAAGAAGATGTATTCCACGCCGCAAAATCACGGGCCCACAAAGATAAAAGATAATGATAACCGAACTCCGATAGGAGGTGGCTCCCAAAAAAGAAGATAGGCAGACTAGGCAGCACATTGGTATTTATTTTTCGTGTATTTATGAAAGGTTTCCAACATGACTTTGAAAGTCATTTGGTCGATTTTAATTACACCTAACCCGATACATCGATTGCTCGGTTGAACTATGCCTTATTCCTAAAAAGCCTTAAGGCGCCGCAGTAGGCCAAAAGAGTGTTTTGTAAATCTCAAGTTATGTAAAATAGGAGTATTAAGGCTCTTATATCGGTAAAATTTGCATCACGATTCGTGGTAATTGAAATTAGGACAAAACCATGTTAAGTTAAAGTTCATAACAGCTCACACTGCAACATGGCTGCTACGACAGCCGCTGCCGCAGAACCAAGCGTAAATTGTGTGTTTTTTTTAATTATTTCTTAAAAAAAATGATTATTTCGGAATTTCAAACACGCAGTTTTAATGTAATTTGAATACCTGTTTTTTGACGCAAGAACCATATCAATATTTATTTTAGGCCCCAAGAAATAGCAAGTTTTTGGAAAAAAACTTTTTTTCACGTAATTCCCATTGACATTTGATATTTCAAACACACAGATCGAAGAAAAGGGATGTCTTCATAACATATATTTTTCCGACTTTTGAGCTAAAAATAGCACCTGTGCAGCATGATTTTGGGTTTTCAGGCGGAAAAATTATATTCCTTACTAGTTCAAAAAGGCTTTTTACGAACCTCGCTACGACACACGCCTTCAGCTCGTGATGAAAACTTCTCGGTTTGTAAATATAAGCCTTTGCGAACTCGTGGGAAAATTTACTACTTTAGAGGTTCGGAAAAATCTACTTTAGGAGGAATAGCGCCTCATAGATTATCATTTGATCGAATTTGGCGTTACCCAGCGTCTTAGAGCAGTTGTTTATTTGTACTAGCTTATTGATCATGAGTGGCAACTTGCATTCGCAAACGTGAAAAGTAATTTGATTAAAAGTCTCCCGAAGTTATCACAAAATCTTTTTTTCACAAAAAAATTGTATTTTATGTGACTGCTACATAATGTCTAATTATGTACAGTTACATACACTAGTTTATCTACACACATATCATAAGCTCTCTTTGATGTGTTCAGGAACCGCATGTTCGACCGGCATTGTGGCATTGATCCTTGCTCTGCAGTTGTTTAGCAAACTAGGGGCGGCACGCAGGCGGGCGTCGGCGTTCGAAATTTGAATGTCATAATTTGAAAAACTTTGTACATTATGGTCAAGTGATCAATATTCCGATAAGAAATGACTTTTTACCAAGAAGTTTATAATTATGCTGGTCGTAACGTGTGGTTTTTGGACGCAGTAAAGAGGGTTTATGATACGTGTGTAGATAAATACAATTTCGCACCGGATTTTATTTAACGTAGTTGTTATTGTATTGTATTGGCTTGTGTTGAAACGATTACCAAAAAATTCGAAAATTTACTACCAATAAATTCGAAACGACCGCCAGAATTAGTAAACGATCACCATATTGTGTTTGGATAAATGATCACCAAACTTCTTTTTATGTTTTAAGTATTTTTTGTTGTTCCTACATGTTCAACCTAACACAAAGAATAAAGGGGGCTTCGCTTCGCTCACCTCCTTCACCCTTCACCTAAGCTACCGCAGTATTTTGCCCTGATATTTTCTGCAACTTTTGGTGATCCATTTTGGGTAGGAAAAAATATTTTCGTGATCATTTAAATTGTTCTTGTTGTTATTTGTATTGGTAATCATTATAAAATAACAAAATAAATGTTGCTCTGTTAGTCTTATAGACATCGGCTAAGAGCGTTATTTAACATTTAAATTCACATTTCCCTAAAAGTAAGATAAAGGTGAAATTCTATTCTTTTTTTTTAAAGGGTTTTGTACCACTCTGTGTACCACTGAACGGCGCTGCATGTTTATGAACGCACTTTTACACAAAACCTTTGGATGGAAGCCCAAAAATATTATACTTTTCAGTAAAGGGATAAATAAGCGCATGGATGGCGGCTCCAGAACTTATTGTTCTGAGGCACTGTCCCGAAAACCATGGAACTATATAATATTATTTAATCACGAGTAAACATTGACCGGGTAGTTTTGGAAGCAACTCCCTTAAAATATTAACCGATTTATGTCGTGCGAAACAAAGGCAGTCCATTATTCGTGAAATGTGCGCGTACGCTTAATAATAAGTCTGAAAATTATTATTGCTGCCACAGATTTTGGCCCCGAGTCCGCTAACTTAATGGCGGATGAGTGACAATGGCACAACAAAAGACAGTTAAACTTGAGGTTATGTTGGCGGTTAAGGAATCTTATTTTAAAATAAAGCAATAGTACAAACTACGGTAACTAACATATTTATATAAATTTTTATGCTTCTAAGAAAATAATTTTATTAATAAATAATTAACAACAAAATACTATCTACAAACGCTTCGTCATACCTAGACTCACGTTAGCACACATTATTGCCAAATAGTCTATCTTTATAATAATAATAATAATACCTTGGACACTATTTACACACCTTGATCTAGCCCTAAATTAGGATTCCCTGTATCTATGGGTACCAGACAACGATACACATACTTAGATAGATAAACAACCATGACTAGGGTACAAACATCCGTTCTAATCAAACAAATATTTGTCCCCACCGGGCCTCGAACCCGGGACCCTTGGCTTCGTAGGCAGGGTCACTGCCGACTCGGCCAATCGGGTCGTCAAAAACTAAACTTAACTCGCTTTTTTAATTATTTTGTCACCTGTCACCGAAGAATGCCTCGCGCGACTCATGTTCACCGAGCATGAGCCCGTCGCGAACTTTGGACATTTAGAAGCGGTAAAATGCGCCATTAAGGCGAGCCACGCGGGGCATGCCACGTGTGCTGAATCGTTGCTAATGGATCTCTAAAGCGCCTCGCCATTGTCACGCCATTCAGTCGCCAGTTTGTCGGCATAATTTAGACCCCGGAATTCTGCGTATATTTCTAAGCGGATATCGCTTTTCTTTTTCCGTGTGTATTGCAAGTCTTAGGTCGGGCGCGCACGGGTGACTTTTTACCACCGTGACTGTTTCGTCACCCTATCAAGTCCATGTATACGTATGGAGGCGCACGTACAAAGCGGCATGACAGTTGGGTGACAAAATTGTCCTCGCCGCGTCAATGTCGTGTGTTTGGGCAAGTCAGTCAGGTTTTCTTCTAACACACCCTTTCTGGGGCGTGGGGAGTCAGGGTCAGGTCATCGGATCTCTTCCTGAGGAAGCGCCTCTGTCCACTCCTATGGACAGGTCATCGGGGGGCCCTCGCGGGTGGTGGTTATCTTCTCACTGGTGGTTCTCCGTTGGGTGATTGCCGGCTAGGCAACCAGGTCGCGTGGCAGGCGGGGCGGCGGGCGGGCGCGCGTGTTACGGCGCCAGTTCGCGGATTTGCGGGTGGTGTGACGCATCCGCACGCGCAAACATGCCACCGTGGGCAAGTGAGGAACAGAGCTTTATATAGCTCTTCTTTTACGAGTTGTGTGATTGTCACCCTGTGTGCGCGCACCCCGTGCCCTGGCAGTAGTCTTGTGCCTGCTCGGTCATCAGAGAGAGCGCTCCGTACTAGTACATTTCAGTCAGTGTACTAGTACACTCTAACAGCTCTATTAGTACTATTAGGACGTTGGATCTAATGAATAAAAAAATATGCCTGCTCGGTCATCAGAGAGCCCTCCGTACTAGGACATTTCAGTCAGTGACCAGTGTACCAGTAAGATCTAACAGCTTTATTAGTACTATTATGTATGACGTAGGATCGAATAAAAAATGGAGCTATTAGGTTAACCTTTCTTTTCGTGCAGAGCAGAAACTTGAGGAATATTATTCTCTGATAATATTAACATATATATAAAATTCCATGTGTCTGTTTGCATAGCAGATATAAAAAGTTAAATAATATTTGATTTCTCTTCATACTTAAAGAGGCTTAGGGCATTCTAGTCAAGAAGTCAATGCCGTGTCTGCGTGTGCGAGAGCGAGTCGGCATGGCTCAATGCCTCCCGCCCGCCGCCGCTCTCTCGGAGCGATGTCCTAATAGTCCTAATAGACCGAATGTCCGATTAGCGTAGGGAAACGTTTCTTTTCGTTCATTGCACAGTAACGTTTCCTATTCGTTCTTCGTACATGACCGACACATGACTACCTGGCAGTGACAGACAGTTTCTGGTCACGATGACACAAGTCACTCGTCCGCGCCCGCCCTTAAAGCTTTGCCTGTCTACGGTCGCGCCATGTTGGATGCGTTTGTTTCGGGATCTGACCCCGTTTATTACAGTACGGAAAATGCTGGAAAAAATAAATGAATAGTGTCGTAATGACAACGAGTCAATTTCCCTTGGCAACCGTCATCATCATTTATTCTTCTACGAGCCTATTGTCTTGTTATCTTTTAGTAACATAACATAACATCACGCCTTTTTCCATATGGGGTGGCAGAGGCACAATTATGCGCACTTTAGCCGGTTATTCAATACTCCATTTTGCGTGACAGGGGGCTAGCCCATCGCCGCAGCTGTTTTCCATCACCGTTAGAGCATCCGTATAATGTTCGTAAGATAAATTATTTATCTCATTGGTACATGGTCAGCAATCGAACCTGCATCTCCTGTGTGAGAAGCAAGCGTGAAACCCATTAGACCACGGAGCTCCTGTATTTATCTCTTTATTTTAGTACCATGTGAATTTCAAGTATTACGTTGTATTGTTTTTAACAACAACATTGCGTAACGCGTTGCCCCGCACCGGGTGGTAGTGGCACAGTTGAGCCCACTTTTAGACAGTTATTCAATACTTAATTTTGCGTGACAGGGGTAAGCCTATCGCTACAGCTACGGAGAAGTCTCTCTACTCGTATATAATAATAAAAAAGTTCAAGTGCGAGTCGATCTCGCGCACGAAGGGTTCCGTACCACCGTGTAATGGTAGGGATGGTGTGCACTCCACACCATCCCTATAGTTTGTATTTTACATAGCAAAATGTTGTTTACAAAGATATTGGTGCGGCTACTTTCACACTCCATGTACGTAACCAGGTGCATTCATAAGTTTGTATGCGGTTTACAGATAAATAAAAATAAAAAACTCTTTTTAGTATTTGTTGTTAAAGCGGCAACAGAAATACATCATCTGTGAAAATTTAAACTGTTTGACTATCACGGTTCATGAGATACAGCCTGGTTACCGACGGATGGACGGACGGACAGCGCAATCTTAGTAGAAGAGTCCCGTTTTACTCTTTGGGTACGGAACCCTAAAAAAGAGGTCTTGGATGTTTATATCTGTTTGACGTCACTGATTCTGATTCCCACATCACAGGATATCCTCGTGTGAGGCCAAACCACAATGTTTTTTCTTGTTTATATTGTATATATTCAGTTTTGACTTGTAGATAAACAAAAGTGAGAACAATCGGTGACAAACTAACCCTTCATAATACCCGCTCGCGAAGTTAATTGAAATAAACCTCTGGTTTCCAACTCCAGCCGTGTGTAGCAATGCCCGGATTAAAACTTAACTCTGAACTTTCATTCCTGGAATTAAGTGACCGTTAAGCTTACTGAAAGCTATCCCAGTCATCAATGACCTTAAACGTCTCTTCTCAAGTGACAGAAATGAAAAAAATAACGCGAAAAAACACTGAAAAGGAGACAGATTGATAAACGTTTGTTCAAGCGTTACAATAAATATCTTTAGTGTTAAAAGTAGATAAATAATAGCAGTTTATGTGACTGCTACATAATGCCGTTAATTATGTACAGTTACATACACTAGTTTATCTACACACATATCATAAGCTCTCTTTGATGTGTTCAGGAACCGCATGTTCGACCGGCATTGTGGCATTGATCATTGCTCTGCAGTTGTTTAGCTTGTTCTTTAGTACCAACTTCACAGACAAACTAGGGGCGGCACGCAGGCGGGCGTCGGGGTTCGAAATTTGAATGTCATAATTTGACAAATTTTGGTACATTATGGTCATAATGTCATATTCAGATAAAAAAATAGATTTTACCAAGAAGTTTATCATTATGCTGGTCGTAACGTGTGGTTTTTGGACGCAGTAAAGAGGGTTTATGATACGTGTGTAGATAAAAGGTTTTTCCTATATTATGATTACATATATAAATATTATTACTAGAACGTGGTAATCTAGCATGTGGCCTTATTGCAATCCTGCAGATATCGAATACAGCCACGTGAGAAGTATATAATAAACATATACATAATTAACTCTTCGATACACATACGCTTACAATATTATATAGGTAAAGGTAACTTCCCCCGTTTCTAATTATACAGACTGTTCTCATGGAGGACCAAAAATTTTCAAGTTCGATACACAGTCTAAAATAACGCCGCTGTTTTTATTAAACGAGGATGCCTTTAGGGGGCATAAAACATAATACACCTGGATCAAAGGCGAAACTCGAATACTGAAGGCTACCACCTGACTAGTGATGGGATGAGAGCGGAAATTATATTCCGGGAATTTCCCGTCATATCTGGTAACTATCATTCAGCGTACTGGCAAATCGCATAATGATCTATCAATAATAATAATATCATGGACACTATGTACACACATTCATCTAGCGCCAAACTAGGATTACCTGTATCTTGGGTACTAGACAACGATGCACATACTTATATAGATAAATATTATACTTAGATAGATAAACAACCATGACTAGGGTACAAACATCCGTTCCCATCAAACAAATATTTGCCGCCACCGGAACTCGAAACCCTTTGGCTCCGTGGGCAGGGTCAGTGCCGACTCGGCCTTTCGGGTCGTCACTCGATGAAGAGTTAAATAACATATGTAGCCTATTAACTTCCCCAACGGGCACAGGCCTCACTCGAATTTGAGTAAGATAGAGCCGTAGTCCACCACACTGGCTCAGTTACGGTGGATGGAGGCGAACCGAGCTATCAGAGTTACGGAAAATTATTGATCAATCATAGAAAACCCCGCGTGCAAGATGAAACCCACATGCCGCTGAAAAAGCCGTCTGATAAGTTTGAGCCTATTCTGCTATTATTAATATCAATAATTCTCTCTGCCGGGTAAGTGCCCGTTGAGGGAAAATTCCCAACATTCCCGGGAGCGGAACAAGAGTGCTTCTGACTAATTGAGCTCCGGCCATTGCTTTTGAAATCGCCAGCAGCTCATAACTCGGAAACCGCTCTGACACACAATTCCATTACAGGAACAACATAGAGGATTAATTTGGGGTGGCCAGGTGTTCCGTGTTTCCTGGGATACGCATTGGTAATTTTACATTTGTTCGTAAAATACCAATTAGTATTAATCCTGAATTCTAACAAAGATTAGGCAAGGGAAAGGCCGAGTTTTACTGCTAATATGGTACTAAAACTCGGGCATTCCCCTTGTCTTATCTAAAACTAATATGGACATTTCCTGTATCATCAACTCTCCTGTCTTGCCTAGGTTTGCTGGAAGAAATCTCTATTTAGAGATAAGCTCGCCATTGCTTATAACATTTCTTTTAAATGTCTGTAACTGTATGTTATCTGTGCAATAAAGAATATGAATATGAATGAATGGTGCGAGGTAGTATCGTAGTACTATTAAGTATTCTGTGGTAGTATGTTGGCGTCCGAACAAAGAGGTACCAAATTTCGGGTTTTGAAGTATAAACGTGGTAGACGGCCTTTTTCAAAATGTCCGGGTAGGGCTTATGCGACAGATAAATCATGATTTTACGTACCTACAACATTTATGATGTATCATCTGTCACATAAGTCATGTCATCCGGATATCCTGAAGCAGGCCCTAAATCAAATACAACCATGACGTCGCGTCCATTTCCCACATGGAATGGCAGTGGTATAATTGCGTCCATGTTTAGTCAGTTTGAATCAATACTCCATTTTGCGTGAAAGTGGGCTAGCCCATCGACGACGATACGATGTGTGTTAGAACTGTCGTAGAGCGACTGAGCGGTTCTGTAGGTGCAGAACACCAACGTATGACACACGGAGTAGGTGCATTTGCGGCGTTTATTTAAAGTGTATCGTTTTCTGTTTGCGAACAAAATGTTGATGTTTTTAGCAAATTTTTTAACGTAAACATGTGGTGTAAACGCTGCGGGACACGTTATAAGCGGTGGCCTTGAACGCGCAGTAGTCACTTTTCAATACCTGTACATAAGCGCAGTAATTCCCGCCAACGTCGCCCAGCGCTCTTAATTCGTTGCGTGACTTATACAATATGTTTATATGATTAAGAAATATTTTATTTTGTATTATAAAAAATTAAGAAATATTCTTCATTGCACGCAAATATTTCAGCAGTTACATAAAAATAAACTGCTTGTAACCTTCACTGACCTCTTAGTTTATCTCTAAAAAGAGATTTCTTCCAGCAAACCATAGAATTAAAGGAAATAGTATCATAAAAGTGTAGGGGGTGCACAATATCTCGTAATAAATAAAATTGCCCAGGAACGAATTAAATACCTATAAAATACAGACAGTATTTTACTTTTACAGACAAATTTTATTTTAAATGTTCGTACCAGTTGACAAACACAAAATAGCCACCCCATCAACTGAACAAAATGGCCGCAGAACAATCGACTTAATTCCTTATTTATTACATTTTTAACGATGCCCTGACAAAGCGGAGCTGCTGCATGGAAAGCGGACATTAATTATTATATTTGGAATCATTATGTAACTCGGGGATTATATTTCCACATACCGGTATATACCGGTAATGAATGTGCGGGTTCCGGTTAATTTGTAAGCGAATCATTGATGTTGTATGCGACGCAATAATTCCATCATGCACTTACAGCGTACTTTTTAGCAGTGTATTTCCCTATTTTACACAAGTTCTCACCTTTTTACGGCTAAAGACCTACACTTTCTACGATGCTGGCTCTCGCTTCTTCAACATTCATAAGTCTCTTGGATGTTGTCTCTTAGGTCTTGGATCCTGGTTTCTAGTTCCCACGATCCAGGGTATCCTAGTGTGGGGCCAGAGGCTGTATGTGCCTATATGTTTATGTTTATGTCTCTTCCTTATTTTCCCCTTCACAAACGAATCGCCATTTGGTTTTCATAGGACCTTCTTGGGCTTCCCTGTCTGTCCAGACGGCCGATTCACACTTGCATAAATCTATTCCTAATTTAGCTGAATCCAAAAATACAATAACCAACGCATTAATCCCAAGTCAACTAAATCTTCAAATTGTAACCAACCACACCCAAACAAGAAGTGGCAACAAATATAATGCCAAAAACCACCAAAATATCTTTTTCCTACCCAAAATGGGTAAATGATCACCAAAATTTGCTGAAAATATCAGGGCGAAATACTGCGGTTAGGTGAAGGGTAAAGGGGGTGGGCGAAGCGAAGCCCCCTTTATCCTTCGTGGTAGGTTCAACATGCAAGAACAACAAAAAATACTTAAAACATAAACTTAAGTACACAAAACATAATGAGACGTTTGGTGATCATTTATCCAAACACAATTTGGTGAATTTATTGGTAGTAAAGTAATTTGGTGATCGTTTAAAGTTTAAACATAAGCCATAATAAATTTTAATGGCGTATAATGCTTTACATTAGGTTTTAAATATGTAATTTCAGTTTCACATTATACATCATTGATCTGCAGTTGTTTAGCTTATTCAATAGTACCAACATCAGAGACAAACTAGGCGGCACGCAGGTGGGCGTCGGCGTTCGAAATTTGAATGTCATATATAGACTTAAAGAGGTACTCAAATGACATATTTACACAACTTGATTACTAGCTATTTATTAGCATATTTACATGTGATGTTAGTACTTAAATGTTTTATATAAGTATTTGAAATTATTGGATATTTATTTTATTTTACTTTCTTTGTATTAATTTGATTTTTTAACCTTTGATTGATTTTATTAACTTGCTTTTTAATCTTGGGGAAAGGGTTCTTTAGGAAAGTCAAACCTATTGAAAGATATTTATAGATTTTTGTGTAACTCCTAAGATATTAGAAAAGTTACGAGACGAGATATCGATAATGAATGTTTCAGATAATAACCGTACACTTTTCTTAGACGAGCTGGAAATAATGTATAATTCTAGACAGAAATAACAAGCAAAGAGTTTCGTTTATCTGGGGAAATAACACATGTCAAACATATTTACGTGACATATCAAGAAACTCCTTCGTGTGACATTACTCTTCTTACGGTAAGGAAACTCAGCGGGAGTTTAGCCGAATATACACGCAAAATATCACACAGCGTATGTTGTCAGTGTTGCCAGATGAACGCCTCACATTCCCCCCATATCGTACCTCAAATCCCCCAAAATTCAGGGTTTCAAGAAAAAAACCCCCAAAGAAAAAAAAAAGAGTTTATTTTTAAGTAATGACAATTTCAGCAATGGCTTCCTTTACAGTATCAGCATCTGCACAATCTTCGATTGTAGTTCCATACATCTTTTCGGAGCTGAATCTGCTGATCATCTTAAGACTTGGTTTAAAATTTAGGCATCTTAGCATTAGCATTTAGACTGTTTACAATGGCGTTAGAAAATGACAACGAAAAAATACCTAAAGCCAGTTTGCTAATATGCCCGTAGGTTCGATCTCCGACTGTTTGAATGAACGACATGAAATACTGGTTCATGTAGCCACAAAGTTTTGCGAGTATCTTGATCTCGAGATTGAATTAGAATTCCCCCAAATCCCCCATTTTTTTTTTCCCTCCAAAAATCCCCCCAAACATCTTATCCCCCCAAAACTCCCCCCATAGCTATAAACCCCCCCCCCCCCCCAAATTTGGGGGGATTCCCCCCAATCTGGCATCACTGTATGTTGTAATGTTACTATGTCAAGGTCACACACAATCCTTGTGATACTTACATATAGTATGGACCCGGGATTTCAGTCGTACTGAAACGTATAGTAAAGTTAGAAATGGAAATCAGCTAGATTAGTTTGATACTCAGAGAATCTAATTTCGTTTCTTACTGTACGAAAACCTACATTGTAGCGAGCCATCGCAGGTTCAGTTTCGGTTTCGGCCATGTTTCAACCCGCCCAAGGTTTCGGGTTCGGCCAAAAACCGGCCGAATCTTAGGCTCGCCCGAAAACGCTTTGAAGCTGTTTTTTTATACCCCACACAAACTAACATAAACATTTACATACAGGCACATACATTGCTTCTGGCCCCACATTAGGATACCCTGTGTCATGGAAACCAGAAACAGCGACGTCAAACACATATAAACATCCAAGACCTGGGGTTATTTCTTCTTTACCCCCAGCCGGGGATCGAACCCGGGACCTCTCGCATGGTAGACAGAGCCACAACTGCTGCGCCAAGGAGGTCGTCGCCCACTAATTTGCATTGTTTCAAATTACACGTAGAAATTGCACATCATAAAAGTAATTCCTTTGTTCAAGAAATTCCTGTGAGAAAAGCTCAAAAGATTTACTGGAATAGGGAAAATCCATTCTCGGTACGGTCACTTCCTTTTATAATAAGAATAATAATATATCTTTTATTTCAGAACACAAAAGGATCCATATTTTGTTAGTATCAAATAAAATTAGGCATAAAAATAATCTATGTTATTTACTTATTACACTTAATTCTAACACTAATCTAATTCATATAAATAGGCCTGTCTATGGCACGGCTCTCTTTTACAGACACTTTCAGAGTACCAGTTACTACACTCACCCAGTGTTGGGGGGTATGCCTATAGAGGCCCGTCGAGCTGACCCGCAATGACCTCTAGGATGCTTTTGGCGCTGTTACGCATTCTGCTTTCTTCTAAGAAAGTCTTGTCACCGTACTTCCACTCCATGTCTGTGATATACATTCCAATATGGAATCTTCTAGTACATTTGCGTGGGTCACCATAACCCCAAAGCAATTTCCAGATGTTTCTATATTCGGCAATAAAACAGTGGTGTCCGGACTGTTTACGAAAACAGACAGGTCCAGTCCATTACAATCATAGGGCACAAATGACCCCGATTCAGTAAACAGGCCAAGTGCGAGTCGGCCTCGCGCACCGAGGGTTCCGTACAAATCACAAATGTTTTATGATATTACTATAAAAACACCTTTTTCAGACATTTCCCTCTGTGCCAAAACACATTGCATCTTACGAAAATTAATTATTTGTAGGCCAACGGAACCTCCCTGTAGTAGGTTTTAATTCTCTTGTGTGTGCAAAAATACGACGCAAATTCTTCAGTCTTCGAAGTTTGTTTTTTCACAACTCCAAGGGATTGCAGAGATATTTGATATTAATTTCAGCTGAATGCCTCCACGCGTTCTTGAGAAAAAGTCTCTCGTCGGACAAAAGACTGACAAAACGTAGTGATAGTATTAAGATTCCTTTTTCCTTTTGATGTACAGAACCCCGAGCGGGGCGCAATCAGTCAAAATGTCTGCCTTCCACTGACCAGTCGTCTTCGACCCCCAACTTTGATGTTATGGTGTGGTATTGAAAAGTTTAAGTAAACTGGGAAGTGCTGTACCTAAAAGTTATTGAGCATTCGAATTTGGGAATGTACACCGCGTAGTATGACGTAGTTAATGTGATACTTGTGTCATGTCCATGATAGGCCTGTTTCAGGCTATGTAGGTTTACATATAAATAAAACACCTCGACGGACATACAAATAGGTAGCTACAGTAAATAGACTATGAGTATGAAGATGGCTGTCCATTGACCCATGGGTTCTTAAGCTGCCGCCTTTGTGACGTAAACGCTGTAGACCAAACGATATATAAGTCAAAACAATTAGTTGATCATCTATCGATATATAGTAACCCAGACCGACAGGGTTTAGAATTTACGTTTCTTTTGTTCTTACATGTTGACTTAACACGAAGCTTCTTCACCTAAGCTACCGCAGTGTTTGTCCTGGTATTTCGTTTGCAATTCAAGTTTCACCAGTTTACTATTTAACTGTTTTAACCGTTAGTTTATCAACTAACGCGTCATATAGTAAGCAGTACGCTACAGTGTACTATCTGTCGATAGTTGACCGTCTAACGAGAAAAAAACGTTAGTTTATTAACTAACGGTTTTGACAATCTTACGGTGACATATATTTCACCGTAAGATTGTCAAAACCGTTAGTAAATAATCTAACGTTTTTTTTCTCGTTAGTTAAGAAACTATCGATAAATTGTAAACTGTACCGTACTGCTTACGATATGACGCGTCAGTTCCTGTAATCCCTTTGTCCCCATTGGATCTGTCCTCATTCAATGGGGACAACGAAACTGTAATAAAGTAATTAACTTTAAGTTGATAACGTTTATAATAACATAACACTCTTAAATTGTGAACTGATTTTAACTTGAATTGCAAACGAAATACCAGGGCAAACACTGCGGTAGCTTAGGTGAAGACTAGAGGGGGCGGACGCAGCCTTCGTGTTAGGTTGACATGTAAGAACAAAAGAAACGTAAATTCTAAATCCCGTCGGCCAGGTTTACAATTTGTCGTTAGCCTACAAACTAACGAGTTAGTGTATAAACTAAAGGTTTTGACAACCTTACGGTGACATATAGACACGATAACCAAATTAAAGACTTCCATCTGTCTGTCAAGACCGTTTTTCTCAGGAGCATACCAAGACGTACATACGACTACTGTAACTTTACCGCGCGTGACTTCTCGGTTTGAGTTGCTGAAAGTGATCAAGATGTCGTGGAAACTTGAAATTTCATGAAGAGGGAAAACTAAGTATCAAAAATTGTTACTATGCTGCATATCCAATTAAAAGCGACTCGTAACATTATTTTTTAAATTCTATCATGCCTAAAAGCTTGCTAGTATAATTTACATAACACAAGAAACGAAATAGAAGCGCCGCTAAAATTATTTATTACCGTAAAACCTTAAAAACTCCTGAAAAACAATTTTCGCCAAGAACTTTTGCCGAGCTAAAACACAGTTAGTTAAGTTCCTTTCATAAAACTAATTCACAGTGCAATAATTAAAACTTTAAATCCAGTTCACGACATAAACTTCACTTGGGATAATTAAGGTTAAAGTAGGTATTCGCACATAAACGTGTACTGCACTCCTAATAGGTTTTCAGACCTTTGCTTAGTGGTTTTCCATTTCCATTTGGCGGGACTGCTGTCTAGACGGGACATTGACCTTATGATACATTATTGGCAATCTGATGACATATATTATAGACAGGTATTTTTTAGGGTTCCTTACCCGAATCGTACCATATGGGACCCTATTACTAACCCACGCTGTCCGTCCGTCCGTACGTTAACGGGCTGTATCAACTGAACAGTAATCATGTATAGGGTTGAAATTTTCACAGAATGTGGATCTTTTGTTTAAAATATTTATTCATGGATAATCTTAACTTAGGTATTACAATTCAGGTCTACAACTGTGGCGGACATAGCACTCTCTGAACACATTATGATACTTTAGGTAAGTATATATTGCATATTTATAACAGTGATTTCAGAACACAATAATGCAGTAACCATTTTAACTTAAGTAACATGAACGAAGTAGATATGTAGAAAAAAAAAATGTTATTACCTTAAATAATTAACTGAAAGCAATTTAAAAAAATTATGACAATCGTTCCGGAGCGTTCCTGATCCAAAGGATCTCACTCGCCGTGCAGCGCGGTAATGCTGCCAGTGTGATGGGTACCTTTGGGTCGGGCATGTCCTGGGGCGGTTTATTTGTTTAAAAAAAATATAATAAAAAAAAAAAAAAAATTAAAAAAAATATAAGGGGTCTCCATACATGAGACGTTTTTTTTTCAAGATACCTGATTAGTGATTGTATTATAGTAGATTTCAGGAAGGAGAAAAGTAATAATAGTTAATGGCTTATGTTTAAACGATTACCAAAAACGCACCGCATATTTTACTACTAATAAATTCGAAATGACTGCCAGAATGGATAAATGTCCACCAAATTGTGTTTGGATAAATGATCACCAAACTTCTTTTTATGTTTTGTGTACTTAAGTTTATTTTTTAAGTATTTTTTGTTGTTCTTACATGTTCAACCTAACACGAAGGATAAGGGGGGCTTCGCTTCGCTCACCCCCTTTACCCTTCACTTAAGCTACCGCAGTATTTTGCACTGATATTTTTGCAACTTTTGGTGTTCATTTATCCATTTTGGGTAGGAAAGAATTATTTTGGTGATCATTATATTTGTTGCCATAGTTAATCCTGAGCCGTACCATCCGATCTTGTCTTGCGTAGTTCATCACCAACAAGTCGGTAAAACTGCATAGATAAACGTAGCTTGGAAGGCGGATCGCATGGAGCGTCTCATGAAAGTTTTTTTTTTAGGTTTTAGAATGTATCTATCAAAAGAACAACAATTAGCCCACTTACAGAGAAACATTAAAATTAACATTAAATAAATAAACATTTAAACATTTATATACAGGCACATACATTGCTTCTGGCCCCACACTAGGATACCCTGTGTCGTGGTAACCAGAAACAGCGACGTCACACACATATAAACATCCAAGACCTGGGGGTTTTTTTTTTTTTTTTTTCATTACCCCCAGCCGGGGATCGAACCCGGGACCTCTCGCATGGTAGGCAGAGCCACAACCGCTGCGCCACAGAGGCCGTCGTGTTAGTAGCATATTTGTTAGCACACTAAACTATGTGAGTAATTAAATATTTTAGTTGTGACACTGTGACTTAAATAAAATCGACTATACTAGGCAAAATATGCCTTTTTAATTGTGATTTAAAACTAAGAAGTGTTTTTTTTCATTCGCTTATTATATGATATTCGAGGAAATACATATGCAGATGATGCAGAGATGCAATTTTCAGAGATTATGTATTTCTGTTGCCGCTATAACAACAAATACTGAAAAATATAATATATACATTTAAGGGGGCTCCCATACAACATTCTTTCAATACCACATACAAACTTATTAATGCACCTGGTAACGTACATAGAGCGTGAAAGTAACCGCACCAATAACTTTGTAAACAACATTTTGCTATTTAAAATCCAAACTATTCACTCCACACCATCCCTACCATCGTACGGTGGTACGGAACCCTTCGTGCGCGAGTTTGACTCGCACTTGACCTTTTTTTATGAGTTCGGGATTTACGTTTGGTAAAAATCACCGATACAGATAACAACAATTGCTTTGACCGGTAACTCGATATAAAAATAAACCTGCTGGACAAAAACCTAGAACAGAGTAAACTATTCCTGAGGAAAAAACATCTTAAAGTAAAAAAGGCTGCAAAACTTAAAAGCATGCACAATTTACTCTGAACGGAAATTTAAACAGCAAACACTTGGACTACGTGTGCTTCCTCAGACGGTCAGCAAAAAAAGAAGCAGCTAATTAAAGCAGAATTTTAAAAACATTATAGTTACCTTTTCTGTTGTGTACTTTCTGTTGTGTCAGTTACTCTGTCCCAGTTCTCGAAATGAGCTTTATTAATGCAGAGTTGTGACGAGTTCATTATGAAAGATAAAGGACTTGGATTTGAAAATGAGAATCTTGTAAAACTTAATATTTTTTCGTTGATTTTATAGTGTCAAGTTTTGTTCCATACAGAAATACAGATGCACAGATAACGTGATATTTTGAAACCATAAAAAAGTAAAAGTAATACATACCTTAAAGAGTGTGGTTTCACAGATCAAGTTTGCAAAATTGAAAAACTTAGGCGCTATTGTCTCTGCTAACCCGTAGGGGAAAAGGAGTGATGCTATGTGATGTGATTTGTGAAGAAACAAAGCTTTTCTCTCAAGAGCAAAAACACCAACAAAGATAGAGCCTTCTTATGCGCAAAGGCGGAGGCCTGTCACATAAGATTACAAACTCAGTAAAACGCCTTACCGTACAAAGTTTTCATTGGATAAATGTTATAAGTTCTCGTGTGTTCATAACAAACACGTGGTACAGGGAAACACAAGCTCCGACCTAACTTACGTTTCTTACAGAGGAAAGTTTGATAAATTTTAACTTGTACTGGCGTATATCCGAGCTCGAGATGTTGGAGAGCTTTCATTAGCACTCGACAGTTAAAACAATTGCTATAGTTTGTATGCATGGCGTGTGCATAATATATTATCTAATATTGTACGAGGAAGAATATCTCTGAGCATAGCAAAATTTTTTAGAAGACGGATGATATCTTTATGTTCAAATCCCTTGTTTTTGGATGTTTATATATTTGTGACGTCGCTGTTTTTGGTTACGTCACAGGATATCCTAGTGTGGGCCCAGAAACATCGTACGTGCCTGTATAGGCACGTACGTAAATGAATGGAAAATGATGCCTGCAGAAGACAAAGAAGAGTGGTTTATAAAAACGTGAAGTTCTCTCCCCAAATTTGAGCAGTTGTTTTTAGGACATTAAAACCGGACTTTTCATGCAGACCGTAGGTTCCTTCCGCTTAAATAGTTGGAACTTGTTAACATCGCTCGTAAAACTATAGTAAAGGTGTAAAAATGAAGATGAATGGGTTATAACCTGGTAAAATGACCCCGCGCTGAAAAGTTGTAAAATGTATGACCTAGCCGAGTAATGGACAGGTCCCGAATAGGCTATTACAAGGCGAACACGGAATTGGGTGGGAAAAATGTGCATCGTAAAGGCATATTCTGAAACTATGTGCTGGTGTAGAAAATTGTTATGGATCAACAATATTTACCAGCATTTGTAGACTTTTGAAAATAATAGAGTTGAAGGAGGAATAAGTCAAAAAAGTCAGTTTTGAGCCAAAGTTGCTACCTTGAGCTAAAGTATCCCGCGTTATATCAAATACTAGGAAATGTATATTCATTCATTCTTACCTTCGAAGTGATCAAAGGCCAAGCATTTTTTCCATAAATATCCCTTTACCTGTGAACAATAAAACTGTTGTTAGTTAACAATATTTCATGAACTCGAGCGTGCAACAAAATAACTGCACGTACACGATATTATAAGATGTAAAATAAAAATAAAAATCTTTATCTACACACGTATCATAAACCCTCTATACTGCGTCCAAAAACCACACGTTACGACCAGCATAATGATAAACTTCTTGGTAAAAACTCATTTCTTATCTGAATATTGATCATTATGTCCATAATGTACCAACATTTTTCAAATTATGACATTCAAATTTCGAACGCCGACGCCCGACTGCGTTCCGCCCCTTAGTTTGTCTGTGAAGTTGGTACTACTGAACAAGCTAAACAAGTGCAGAGCAATGATCAATGCCACCATGCCGGTCGAACATGCGGTTCCTGAACACATCCAAGAGAGCTTATGATATGTGTGTAGATAAACTAGTGTATGTAACTGTACATAATTAGGCATTAAAACTCTCGAGTTATATTATTATAAACCCACTCTCGAGTATTAATGCCCTCCATTATGTAGCAGTCACATAAACTACTATTATTAGAACAGGAGTCAGTAGACCGTTCGGTGAGTTCAAGTTTACTTTCCACGCCCTGAACCAATCTGTTGAACTCTGCACGTACAAATACACAGATTTACTCCCAAGTGCCGAAGGATCATGTGCGTAATCTCACAAACGAAGCCCCGCCGTTCTAGTTCAAGGCAATTTATGAATAAGGAAGGAAGTACTCGTAAGTCCCCTATTACCATATTTGCGTGTCAAGAAGATTTATTGAAATTTCGTCCGGGGCGTTACGTGAACGGTTAACATATTCTGATGAATAATAATTTACCCGAAACTTTATCCGTGAGATTGTAAGCTGGAGAAAATAGGCTGGTGAATATAACGCGTTCAATTAAACTATAGAATCGACTTATATCTTGAAAACTCGTGGGTCGTGTAAGTGGGGTTCGATCATTCTCGACGACCCGAATGGCCGAGTCGGCAGTGACCCTGCCTACGAAGCCAAGGGTCCCGGGTGCGAGTCCCAGTGGGGGCAAATATTTGTTTGATGAGAACGCATGTTTGTACCCTAGTCATGGTTGTTTCTCTATCTAAGTATAATATTTATCAATATCAATGTGTATCGTTGTCTAGTACCCAAGATACAGAGAATCCTAGTTTGGGGCAAGATCAATGTAAGTAAATAGTGTCCAAGGTATTATTATTATTATATTCTGTGTGATTAACGAATATAACGATGCGTGAAACATTTTTAAAACAAAAGGGACCTTATAAATCAAGTTAGGTGAAGGCTTAAGTTCTTTAGCTTCTGACCTTCGTGTTGGGTTAACATCCAAGAACAAGAAAACAGTTTCTGATTCATCCAAAACTCAAGTCATCTTAGGAGCGTGACCCATTTAAATGAAATCCAAACAAAAGCAGGTACACAGCGGAACAAGGCTTCTTCACAAATCTCGTTTAAAACCAATCCAACCGAAACAGCAAATCCTATAAACATAATATGTAATTGTAATTGCGCTTCCCTTCCCAAAGCCTGTTTTAATGTCTATTTGGCCGTGTTTGATTGCGTTACAGCCCTTTTATTATAGCCCTATTTGTAATTTTCACGGCTGGTTACCATCCAGCTCGGCTTCTGAAATTAGTCGATTTGTCAGCGAGCTGAAAAATTGCGATGACGCCAGCTTTGAGTGATTTGGTGTACTGGAGCGGCATCATTTATTCAGCAATCAGAGAGATGTTGATCAGCTGGTGTTTGGGATGTGACTGAGACGGCGCGGGGGGTGGGGGGCTGTGCGCTCGACGAGCTTTTGGTGGGCAGTTTGATATTATTGTGCAACACTCAAGGGACGTGCGGCTGTAACTAATACTACAAAACTAATGCAATGGCAGTCATTGAAATAGATATATGTAGAAAGGACATTACGACAATCTAGTCTTTGTCATTACAACAACTGTGTAGTTTCGACGACCCGAATGGCCGAGTCGGCAGTGACCCTGCCTACGAAGCCAAGGGTCCCGGGTTGTACCCTAGTCATGGTTGTTTATCTATCTAAGTACAATATTTATCTATATAAGTACGTGTATCGTTGTCTAGTACCCAATATACAGAGAATCCTGGTTTGGGGCTAGATCAATGTATGTAAAATAGTGTCCAAGGAAATATTATTATTATTATAGTCTTCAGATACGCACCGTTTTTGCTTCATGTTAAATTTATATTCTACGTGTAGTCCAGCGATACTCAGAACAATTCCAGAGTCATAATAACTGATCTAATAAAAACGCTACCTAACAAGTGCTGCCGGATTAGGGAAGATTTTCTGAAGAGTTTAGTTCGTCATTTAGTTTTCACGCCTACAGAATTTCTAGATTTTGATCATCTTCATTGTGTGATTGACTACTGATGACCTCTGTGGCGATGCAGTTCGAGGCTTTGCCTCCCAAATGAGAGATCCCGGGATCGAATCCCCGCTGGGAGGATGAAAAAAAACACAGGTCTTGGATGTTGACTCTTGGATCCTAGTGTGGGGCCAGCATCAATATAAGCGCCTATATATAAATGTTATGTGATTATTATGTGTTCACTTCCCTGGCATGCAAGAACATTACAGCGAAGAATGACGTCACGAAACCAGATATACAGATATACAAGTAGGCACTGTTATTCTAATTAACTCTATGTAGGTACTTATAATAATAATAATAATAATAATAAAATCTTTTATTTCAGGTGATTACACCCATAGAATTTCAAATTACAAATTAAAATGAATAAAATACAATTACAATTAAAATGAATAATTAAAATTAAAATTAAAATGATGCAAAAGCAATTACAATATAAAAAAATGGTGCAATAGCAATTATTGTCAGGATTATAAATAAGCATTATTGTACAGCACATTTAATCATTTTCTGTTCCCAACGTGGTGCACGGCATTCCAATGCTGGAAAAATGGGCCACTCGTGCTCTCCATAATAGTAGGTATTTATTATACTATTATTTGAAGCACGCAGCCTGCCCCAGAATGATGCGATCCTCGACCTGATTATTGCGTAGAAATCAGGGACCCTGGCGTCCGCAAACATCGACGATGCACTGCAGTATCTCGGGAGAGGCTTATTCATAGGAACATCCAGTTATTTAACACTCCATTTTGGGTGACAAGGGGCTAGCCCGTCGCCGCAGTTATGGAGGTTAAAGGTTTAATCACGATAATTTCCATCACCGTTGAGACATCCGTATAATATTTACTTATCTCATTGGTACATGATCAGAGCTGGATACGAGCTCGCATCTCCTGCGTGAGAAGCTAGCGTGGGACCATCGCGCCTGTGCCACTTCGTATGGGAAAACGCGTTGTTGTCGTTTTCTTGCACTTAATCAATAAGTTACTTAAGCCTCAGACAATTTATGAAGTCACAAAACAATGTTCTACAAAGGTCTTCATAAATAATAAAATAAGATCGCTTCTAATCCCAGGGTCACATCCGCTAAAACAACAGTGTGAAAGGGCGAGCAAGGTCGGAGAGACCTGGTCGAAATAACGCAATAAGGTCAAAGGCAAGGTTAGGGTCAGGCTTTGAACAAATTATACGATTTGTAGACAGTCCCGAGGTCTCGACATTCTGAAAAACGTGGTTCTTATCACGCAATACCGAAGTTACATAATACTCTACTCAACAGAAGAAATCAAATCAGGGTACATAATTGTTGACACGTCTATACATTATGCCCGGTGAGTGAATGTGAGTGCGGCATAGAACATGCGGACATTCCAAAAGAGCATGAAGATATGCCTGCTCTTTGGGAATGTCCACTATACTACGACGAACGGAACAGAATGTCAGACGGAATCACTTGATCGGATTTAAAAACAATGTTAAAGCCACTTTGTCGAAAAAGGGATATCACAATGTTCAAGATTGCTTAAAGACGGGACTGTATGGGGTTAATCTGGCTCAACACAGACCTTGCTGTTAATAATTATGTAATTATTAATTCCTGCTTATTAATTACAATAATTAATATTTTAATATTTGTTTTAGTTAAGCACAAGCAATTTTTAAAAGAGATCTATAAATCAATCTGTGGGAGTTTTAACACCCTTCTCCTCCCACAGTGGTCCAATAAAGAGAAGTTGCAAAAAATGACGAAAGTATATGTAAATAACAAAGTAATAAAGACATTTGATTGATTGATTCATTGATTGGATGAAGGACCAGTCTACTACGAGGACCTCGTCTTGTCGAAGGCAAACTTTCAACGGCTACACCAGTTTGTGGCATAAAAAGAGATGTGGCTGGGAATTTGGCTAAAATGCTAAATGACAAACATGCGGCATCGGCACCGAGCTCACACCGTTTGTGTGAGTCACATCACCAGAAGGGGGCAACGCTGCTATCTTTTTCCCCAACGCCCTATAATGGGGAGAGGCGGGAAGAGGACAGGTGGAGGGCAAAGAAAGCTGGTCCAGCCATGTGGGGGGCGCACAGAAATAGCTACGGGTTACAAGAGCTCCACGCAAATCTAACCCGTTGGCTTGCTCCCCCGCGTTAAAGCAAAAATCCGCAAAGTGCGTCGTCAATTAAAATAAGCTAAGAATTTAAAATTTCCAAATAATTAAAAACTACACACACACAAAAAGTGAACATAATAAAAAATAAAATACTAATAGTAGTTTATGTGACTGTTACATAATGGAGGGCATTAATACTCGAGAGTTTTAATGCCTAATTATGTACAGTTACATATACTAGTTTATCTACACACATATCATAAGCTCTCTTTGATGTGTTCAGGAACCGCATGTTTGACCGGCATTGTGGCTCTGCAGTTGTTTAGCTTGTTCTGTAGTAACAACTTCATGCAGGCGGGCGTCAGCGTTCGAAATTTGAATGTCAGTACCAACTTCACAGACAAACTTGGGGCGGCACGCAGTCGGGCGTCGGCGTTCGAAATTTGAATGTCATAATATGTAGAAAAACTACACATTATGGTCATAAAGTGTAATTTTTCAGATAAGAAATGAGTTTTTACCAAGTAGTTTAACATCATGCTGATCGTATCGTATCGGGCGACAAATAAACCGCCCCAGGACATGCCCGACCCAAAGGTACCCATCACGCTGGCAGCATTAGCTGCACGGCGAGTGAGAGCTGGCAGCATGACCGCGCTGCACGGCGAGTGAGAGCTGGCAGCACTACCGCGCAGCACGGCGAGTGAGAGCTGGCAGCATTACCGCGCTGCACGGCGAGTGAGAGCTGGCAGCATTACCGCGTTGCACGGCGAGTGAGAGCTGGCAGCATTACCGCGCTGCACGGCGAGTGAGAGCTGGCAGCATGACCGCGCTGCACGGCGAGTGAGAGCTGGCAGCATGACCGCGCTGCACGGCGAGTGAGAGCTGGCAGCATGACCGCGCTGCACGGCGAGTGAGAGCTGGCAGCATTACCGCGCTGCACGGCGAGTGAGAGATGGCAGCATTAGCGCGCTGCACGGCGAGTGAGAGCTGGCAGCATTACCGCGCTGCACGGCGAGTGAGAGCTGGCAGCATTACCGCGCAGCACGGCGAGTGAGGGCTGGCAGCATTAGCGCGCTGCACGGCGAGTGAGAGCTGGCAGCATGACCGCGCTGCACGGCGAGTGAGAGCTGGCAGCATTACCGCGCAGCACGGCGAGTGAGAGCTGGCAGCATTACCGCGCTGCACGGCAAGTGAGAGCTGGCAGCATGACCGCGCAGCACGGCGAGTGAGAGCTGGCAGCATTACCGCGCTGCACGGCGAGTGAGAGCTGGCAGCATGACCGCGCTGCACGGCGAGTGAGAGCTGGCAGCATGACCGCGCAGCACGGCGACTGAGATCCTTTGGATCAGGATCGCGCGTTTGCCTCATTATGATATGAAGTCGGAATAAGGTTGGGTGGAGGTGGGATATACATATTGGGTAGCCTGTGAAGCAAGCGCAAGCGCAAACGGGGTCAATCGTAGGCCAGTAGGCGCCATTTCAGTGTCATGCGGCTTTTATTACGCACGCGGGACTTAATGCATCTAGTGTAGTTCTTTATTTTTTGCTGTAACGGCGACAGAAATACACATTATGTGAAAAAATCAACTCACCTATTACGGTTTATGGATGCTCGCTGACGTCCGTCAGACAGAGGAGGCTTAATCCCGTAAGGTACCCTAACGAGTGCAATTAGAGGAGCGTTGCTAGATCATCGCCTGAACTAAGTTATAGCGCACTTCCTTTCCCCTTTGGGGAGGAGTTAATCGTCATCTCGCACCAACGAACCTCGCCCCGCGGTGCGAGTTGACATTGTTTGATAAAACCGATTTTCGTTGTCGTGCACTCGCGCTTAATTGAAAATTTGAGGTAACTAACTCATAACATAACTATCATAGTACATAAATATGTACAGTCAATACAAAAACTCTATTGAATTTTTTAAATATTTATTGATAGTAAATTTTATCTCTACTCTCTCTCTAAAAAGAAAACATTTATTATGTGTTATATAAATTATAAGTACATATAAGTAATCAACAATATCACAATGTTTCAAGCTTCTAGGTATAAACAAGAATCACTCAAGATGCACAATTAAAATAAATAAGTAAACTCTTAGTGATAAAATAGGTTTAATGGAACAGGGTCAACTCGCACCGCGGTCCGAGTCTGGCCGATTTCATCAACGATCCCTAAAAGATAGGGATCGTTGATGAAATCGGCCAGACGCACAATTGTGCGTATGATTAGCCATTCAGTACTCCATTTTACGTGGCAGGGGGCTAGGCCATCGACGCAGCTTTGGAGACTGAAGTCCTCACGATGTTTTCTATCACTGTTGATTCTCTTCTAATCAACGAAATGTACACAAACCAATAGTAACAATGTACTCGTAACTTAGATCGATTAGATAACCAGACCTTTTAGCTAATTCCAACAACAAGATGGTAGGTACCGAACTAATATATCTAATTCAGAATTCAGTTCCATTAACTGAGTTAAGCTTCGAATTATTGAAATATTGATGCTATTTACCCGACAGCAGCGAAGCTAAGAAGAGTAGGGTTGTGTGTTGACCTGTATGTATGTAAGACTGTTACTGTGTCCCCTCGTAACTACTTAACAGGTCAACCGATTTTGATAAATGACACGTTATTAGATTCGTCTTGATGATACGGATGGCACTGGGTAAATAAATAATATAAAAAAATAAAAATAATAGAATAAAAAATGGCGGATTTTATGCTCTTTAATATGCGTTCTATACCAACTTTATTAAAGACTCTCGATTGGGGTATCAATGCAGGCGGGACCAAGTAAATCTAGTTGGGTTCCGCTTGAATTTAAATTAAATTAAATTTTACAGTATATTGTAATAATTGTATCGAATCTCAATAATAACGTTAAGCCTTATCTGCTTGTTTTGTACTTTTAAGTGTACCGCAGTCGGGTTTTTAAGTTTTTATAATAACGTATTTTATTATAAAACATTGTTTTAATGGCAAACTTACCTGATAAAAATGACAGATCGTCATGCCATCTACCGTACGGTGTGGTCATACCCCATGTCACAGGGGGCAAGTCCAACGTCTTTGAACTTTTTATACGAGAAAAGGCCACTGTGACACTATTTCGTTTGTTTTTTTTAAATACATACAGGCACATACATTGCTTCTGGCCCCACACTAGGATGCCCTGTGTCGTGGGAACCAGACACAGCGACGTCACGCACATATAAACATCCAAGAACTGGGGATTTTTGTTGTTTTTATCCCCAGTCGGGGAGCGAACCAGGGACCTCTCGCTTAGTAGGCAAATCCACAACAGCAGCGACACAGAGGTCGGCAACAACAACAAAGTACTCTCTCCCTATCATATCTCAAGGGTATAATTATATTTATATAATAATCTTGCTTTGTCCTCAAACTTCAAAGCCACATTATCCAGAATGTCTGTCAAGTACCACTTACTCATATAAATCTATGCAAGCCATACAAACACAAGACACTCAACACAGCCATACATTATACACATTCGGCATATAGAGCACGGCGTTAGTTTACTGATACCGTATCTGTCTTCTTAGAGTGAGTAATTCCTGCATTGTGGTGTAGGCAAATGATTAATAGCTAATTTTATAGGGTTAGTGAATCAACCCAATGGGATATGTAAATAAAATTCAAAGGTATCAAATTGAGAAAACCGAAATTCCGTTATTCACATAACACATAACATAGCGTCACGCCCTTTCCCATACGGGGTGGCAGGGGCACAATTGTGCCCACTTTGAGCCAGTTATTCTTGCGTGACAAGGGGCCCATCGCCGCAGCTATGGAGTAATGAAGGTTTCCTCACGATGTTTTCCATCACCGTTAGAACGCCCGCATAATGGATTAGAGATAAATTAATTATCTCATTGGTACTTGGTCAGGAATCGAACCTGCATCTCCTGTGTGAGAAGCAAGCGTGAAACCCATTAGACCACGGAGCTCTTTTTTCCTCCGTTCGCTCCGTTATTCCCATAAAGAAATATTGCAGGATTACTGAAATATCCGTAAAAACATAATGTACTTAATTTGTCCTCTACGGCGTAGTTTGTTCAAATTCCTTTCGCCGTTAAGTTGGCTGTTCCGTAAAAATGTCAGGTATCAACAGTTTGCCTGTCAGTCTATAACGCAAATGTCAGTCGAAAACAAATATTGATATTATAGTTTTTTTTTTGTTTTATAATCGGAAACAACCAGCCTCATGTAGGACCGTTCCAAAACTGTGAGCAAGGACGTCACGTGTTATTAAAAAAATATTAAGACATCCATTACCCGAAATATTCAAATTAGTTTCTTAAAATAGCCTAAAATGTAGCAAAACGTATTTTTTAGCATGGTCCTTTTGTGAAAAGTACAGACGGCAAAAGAGTAAAATATTTTTTCCGAATTCTGAGCTAAAAATAGCACCTTCGCCGCTTGATTTTGGGTTCTCAGGCGGAAAAATTCTATTCCTAACTCGTTCGAGAGGGCTTTTTACGAACCGCGCTACGACGCGCGCCTTCGGCTCCTGCCGTAAACTTCTCGGTTGGTAGATATAAGCCTTTGCGAACTCCTGGGAAATGTACTATTGTCTTTTAACGGGCAACACTGTCTCCGATTAGCCTTACCAATTCCGAAACCTAGGAATTCCAATCGTTTTTGAAAAATTACAAAACATTAATGCTGTCTTTTATTGCCACTTTGCTTTATACGCGAATTTCAGACATATACCTCGCGCCACGAGTTAAGAGCGCTGGGCGACGTTGACGGGAATTACTACGCACATGTACAATTATTGAAAAGTGTGCGCACATAACGTGTGGCGCGACGTATAATGTGAGGGGCCGGCGAATGGGGATTGGATAGTCTTGCTAACCTTTGAAGCTTATTAATTTGTTTTACTAAGAGTTTATAAAAGTAGCCCAATAATGTCCCCACCGAGGGGCAACGGCCTTTACCCGGATACGGGTAAGATTAAGCCAAACTCCACCACGCTGGCTCAGTGCGGGTTGATGGAGGGTCCCGGGCTTGTGGCCAACCCGACTGTGGCCTCTGACACAGCTTTAGACTAGCTTGCTAATAGCGATAGTAGCCGGGACCCACAGCTTAACGTGTCCGAAACACGGAAGCGTCCAAAATAAATGTCACATAGAACGGACACCCATCCAGTGCCCGTTTCGGCCAGATGTTGCACGATCGTTTCCGATGTGCGAATACCACTAGGCCGCTTCAGTTATTAAGAGTTTACTTATTTATTTTTCTACTCTTGTTTATTTGTTTAGATTCGTTTTCCCGCTTTTACATCACCCTAACAAATTTGTTGAGTTGTGCGCCAATAAAGCTTTGTGGGGTAGGACCCAGACTGTGTTGTGTAGTTGAATACTGTGTTGATATGAACACTAATTACGCTCATTGTCAAGTCTAGCATGGCTCGGCGCCCTAAGGGCTGCTGATTGCTTGATTACGAATTTACGGCGACGACCGACGAGGGTTCAGTATACTGCTGGTTAGTGCCTACTTAGGGGTTCATCATCATCTCATTGAGCATATGGGGGTCGCTCTTGCGAAAACCTGTGGTTGTATTGCGTAAACTTTTGTGTGTGTATGTGTGTACGACGACCCGAATGGCCGAGTAGGCGAGTGGCAGATAGTATTGGGAGTTAAACTTGTTACAAATTGCGAGGCAAAGGAGGAGTTTTGCTTTATCTATGTTGACGACCCGAATGGCCGAGTCGGCAGTGACCCTGCCTGCGAAGCCAAGGGTCCCGGGTTCGAGTCCCGGTGGGGGCAAATATTTGTTTGATGAGAACGGATGTTTGTACCCTAGTCATGGTTGTTTATCTGTGTAAGTATAATATTTATCTATTTAAGTATGTGTATCGTTGTCTAGTACCCAAGATACAGGGAATCCTAGTTTGGGGCTAGATCAATGTGTGTAAGTTGTGTCCAAGGTATTATTATTATTATTATTATTGATTATGCTCCCACCAAGTAAATACGAGTAAGATTGAGCCGTACTCCACCATGCTGGCTCAGTGATAGTTGGTGGAGGGGTATTGCGACTACTACTAACTACCGTGGTGGTTTAGATTATAATTTATAATTCTTTAATCATCTTTTATTGTGCATATTTTTGTGTGTTTACTTGTTGTGTACAAATACGACTGAAATAAACGTTTTGAATTTAATTGGATTGAGGTAAGAACTTGAGGTAATTTATTATTTAAATATACAGAATTAAGCTTTGATCTCATTCCGGTTGACAGTTATCACGTAATAGACTGAGCAGTGAACTTGGCGCGAACTTAATGTCAAAGTGTATATTTAAGTGAAGCTTACCCTTTGTCTCAATATTAATTAATATTGGTATATTATTACAATGTTTTACTACAAGACTACTACTACAAGACTTTTTTGATCCGGGCAACATATTTCACATTTTTGATCTCCTATGTTTGCTTAATATATTTAGTGGCTAATGTATACTAGAAATTTCCTCTTATTTCATCTTAGGAACTAATTTAAATTACTTGGAATGTCTTCCGATATCCCTTGCCTGTGCTCAATAGAAGCAGTCAGGCTAGCCAAATTCTTGGCTGTAATACTAAAAAATAAGATAGCGACACAGCTACCTGTCGTTGTAAAAATTTGGAGGTTTATTTGACCAAAGGTAGTTACAGTTACACCTTTGGTCAAATAAACATTATCACTAACATAATTTTTGGAATCAATCAGATGAATCAATCTATTATTACATGAAATTGTATGTAATGTCACCTTTAGCTTACGCTAATATCATTTTCAGCTTGTGGCAAGCTTTTACTGTATGGAAATGTAAACATAACAATTTTATTAACATTCAGTGAGCTTATTGTTCTAAAATATTCAATTAAGTGACATTTGTTTACCATACCCCTATTTCTAAACATGCACTGTGTGTTTTGGCGTACTCCATCGCCAGAGTAGTAACATTTCGTAGCCGATAGTTAGCACAGTACGCGCGTCATTTTGCGCCGGTTGAATAGAAACGCCATAATGACATCCGGGCGCTCACTGAGTGAGCAATAAGAACATAGCCTTACGCGAAGTCCTAATTGGCCGACTGCCTTAGAAGGGAGGGTTATGTTTTTTTCACATTAGTTATTACTGTATTATTCAAAGGCTAAAACTTCTACTGCTACCCCATACGGCGTAACGCTTTGTTTTTAGGTTTGATCAAGCAAACGTACAGTGTATTTACAGTTAGAGTTTAGTACGGTCTTAAGACCAGGCTTCGATTATTACTAAGCCACAGCGTTAACTTGGCACCCGCGATGTATGCGTTTTTTTTTATTTGCACACAGTCACATACATTGCTTTTGGCCCCACACTAGGATACCTTGTGTCGTGGGAACCAGAAACGACGTCACACACTTATAAACATTCAAAACCTGTTTTTTTCTTCTTTATCCCCAGCCGGGGATCGAGCCTGGGACCTCCCGCATGGTAAGCAGAGCCAGAACCGCTGCGCCACAGAGGTCGTTTACCCTCCCTCTCTCGCTCAATCTCGCCCTCGACACGTCAGTAGGACAGTGACGGACTTGATGTAAGTACGTGTTTATGACTTAAAAGCCTTACAAAACCACGTCAACAATCAGAACATTATTCTAATGCAATGAGGTAAAGCTTATTTCAGCTTGCTCTAAAGACCGGACTAAACTGTAAATGCGCTATACCTTACATAACATCATGATAGAAGCACTTCAGAATGACGTAGGCACCTATATAATCTACTTATTAATTTTCTCCATTAAGTTGGTATGTAGGTACCTATATCTCCGAGTAAACTGAGACAGCTGAAGCCAAGTTTATTCGCTTAGACGGAATTTATTGTGAAACTTTTATGTTCTAGCGCTGAATATTTATTCGCATCTACTTAGCGATACGTAATTCAGTGAATGTTTTATCTGCCTTTGTTATTTGTTGAGTTGTGAAAATTTTGAAGGATGCGAGGCATCGCAACTTTAAATGTTACTTTTATTATATTTGTTGTCAATCATCGCATATTGGCTGAAAATAAATCTTTTACGGGCTTTTTTTTTAAAAGAATATTATTTAGAGACAAGAAGAATAGAAATTGACGACCCGAATGGCCCAGTCGGCAGTGACCCTGCCTACGAAGCCAAGGGTCCCGGGTTCGAGTCCCGGTGGGGGCAAATATTTGTTTGATGAGAACGGATGTTTGTACCCTAGTCATGGTTGTTTAACTATCTAATTATAATATTTATATAGATAAATACGTGTATCGTTATCTAGTACCCAAGATACAGGTAATCCTAGTTTGGGGCTAGATCAATGTGTGTAAATATTGTCCAAGGCATTATTATTATTATTATATTATTAAAGATTACGTCACACCCTTTCCCTTACGGCATGTCAGAAGGCACACTTGGCCCACGCTTAGATAGTTATTTAACAGTTCATTTTCCGTGATACGAGGCTGCCCCATCACCACAGCTATGAAGCTATCAAGGTTTCCTCACGATGTTTTCCATCGCCGAAAACACACATGTTGTATGTAAGTACTCAGATGTTGCGCAGGTAACCTACAAAAATCAGACAATCAAAGAATAAAAACATATAGACATGACACGGATACACATTGCTTCTGGCCCCACACTAGGATACCCTGTGTCGTGGGAAACAGAAACAACGACGTCACAAACATATAATACCTACGCTTTTTTTTGTCCCCAGCCAAGATTGAGGATGGAGAGGAGGAGGATTCTCTCGCTTGAGGCAGGTCCTCCTATAGGAGTCTCCCAATTGTTAACTAACTCTACTAACATGTAGGGGCAGAAAAGGTTCTTGTTGATTGAGGCAAAGGTCTTCTACAGAGCCAAACATCTGTCTAAAATTATCTCACTATCTCACTATCTTCGTAGTACACCGAAGTAATATTATAACATTGTTATAAAAAATAATCCAATAGTGCGGAGAGAGTTGATAATTAATATTAATTAATAATATTAATATTAAATTAATAATAATAATAATTGACAACCCAGCACCCACTACTGGCAAGAAAAAAAACGAGATCAAAATGGACTCTGGAAATGAATAGATCCATATGGCGTGCATATCTCATCGCAACCACATTAGAAACTGATACAAACTCATGCCTTCAATGCAGGATCGTCCGCAAATTCATGGGAAATTCATCTTAATCATTAATTCATCACTATGCACTTGGCTTAGGCCCGTGCCGTAAAACAACCTCCTATGAATAGGAGAGAAAAAGAAAGAAATAATAATGATAATAATACCTTGGACACTATTGAGACACATTGATCTAGCCCCAAACTAGGATTCCCTGTATCTTGGGTACTTAGACAACGATACACATACTTATATAGATAAATATTATACTTAGACAGATAAACAACCATGACTAGGGTACAAACATCCGTTCTAATCAAACAAATATTTGCCCCCACCGGGACTCGAACCCGGGACCCTTGGCTTCGCAGGCAGGGTCACTACCGACTCGGCCATTCGGGTCGTCAACATAGATAAAGCAAAACTCCTTCTTTGCCTCGCAATTTGTAACAAGTTTAACTCCCAATACTATCTGCCAAATAAGGTGGCAATAGAGGTCAATTACACAACAGAGGACCTTCACCAAAATCCAATTGATGTATCGCTAATTGTGTCGCTTACCATACAAACCTATCGCAAACTGGCATCGCTAGAATCTCGTAGTAGCTTTCTCGCAGGCTTTGTACCACGATAGTTAGCGATACCAGTTTGAGAGGGGTTTGTACTTTGTATAAATAAATAAATAAATAAATATCTTCGGACGAAGCACACAGCGCCATCTAGCGACCGCACTAAGTACTCAGAGAGACTTGTGTCGTGATAACTAGATAGTTGATATATTACATATATAATCGTAAATAAATACTTGTTATACATAAAAACATCCATGACTCGGGAACAAACATCCGTGCTCATCACACAAAATATTTGTCCCTACCGGGAGTCGAACCCGGGACCCTTGGCTTACGAGGCAGGGTCACTACCAATTCGGCCATCTGGTCGTCGTATAGTAAGCGACAGAATTCGCCATACATAAATTGAATTGAAAATAATTGAATAAATTGAATTGGAAAGAGCTCCGTGGTCTAGTGGGTTTCACGCTTGCTTCTCACACAGGAGAAGCAGGTTCGATTCCTGACCATGCACGAATGAGATAATTAATTTATCTTAAGTACTTAAGTACTACATTATACGGACGTTCTAACGGTGATGGAAAACATCGTGAGGAAACCTTCATTACTCCATACTAGGCCTACGATATACTTACACTTAACTTACCTTAACTGGCCCAACGACGACGGCGTCGCTGGAGTACTCAACGGCAACAAATATAATGATCACCAAAATATTTTTTTCCTACCCAAAATGGATAAATGAACACCAAAAGTTGCAAAAAATATCAGGGCAAAATACTGCGGTAATTTAGGTGAAGGGTAAAGGGGGTATATATGTACAAAGGCGAGCTTATCTCTAAAAATATATTTCTTCCAGCAACCCAAGGCATGATAGGAAAAAGGGGGTGAGCGAAGCGAAGCCCCCTTTATCCTTCGTGTTAGGTTGAACATGTAAGAACAACAAAAATACTTAAAACATAAAAAGAAGTTTGGTGGTCATTTATCCAAACACAATTTGGTGGACATTTATCCATTCTGGCAGTCATTTCGAATTCATTGGTAGTAAAATAGGTGCGTTTTTGGTAATCGTTTAAACACAAGCCTTACTTAATTGGCATAAGAACATACTGGTGACCTCAGTTCCCATTTTCGGGGAGCTCGATTCTCAATAAATCTCTTAAAATTGACGTTATGAACGATATTCGCCAACTTCAGAGTTCACATTTGCTTCTGGCCCCACACTAGGACACCCTGTGTCCTAGGAAACCAGAAACATTTTATTATTTGACACAATTCCTATATAAAATTGCAGTCCCAATCACAAACGCTGTACCTGTCAAAGGTATCGTGGGATAGACAAGAGATACAGAACGCACCGGTGTCACGTCGCTCAGAGCAGAATGAACCAGTTTTGTTTGTAGCTCTGTAAATGATAATAACGTTTGCTTTTCCATAACAACAAAGACGCAATCACATATGATGTGTTGAATCTATTTCGCAAATTCCTCTCTGATACCGCCGGCCATTTCTTATCTCGTTTTCACGTCACGTACGCTCCACAGTATATTCCTTTACCCTTTTGATACACACAGCGGTCAGTAACTTAATATACCTATAGGGGTCGAAAAGTCACCCCTAATTACCTAGAAATAGAATATAACATTGCTGGGACTGTGAGGTTGATGTGGGTTCCTTTCTTAATTAGGCTTGGCGTAATGTCTAACCTAACAGAGGCGCCTAGTTAGTACATAAAGTGAAGGCGTAGTGTGACTACTATGTCTCAGCTTGTTCATTAATAATGCTATTACAAATACTCCGCTGACAATGGGATATTATCGCTAAAGCTGTCTGTCTGTCACAAGGCTATATATTTACGAAAGCTAATTGGTAGAGAATCTCATGCTTAACAATTGTTATGAAGATGTCAATCGCTAAACATATATAAAAATCAGTGCGACGAATTGAGAACCTCCCTCCTTTTTGAAGTCGGTTAAAAAGACAAGTAAACCGCTGAAAATCAAAATCAAAATCAAAAATCATTTATTTCCATAGGATGTTGTTACATCACTTAGATCCGTCATTACATTTTTTTGGGTGAGTTCACTAACCCAATGGCGGAATCTGTGGAGAAGAGCTCACCGAAGAAACTCCACAGTCGTCGCATCTTTTGCGTTTCCTTTTTTAAATAAAATATTGTCAAATTACAAAATGAATGCTAATTATATATCGAAACAGCCTGTTACTCAAACAATCTATTCCCATGGACATCTGTCCTCTAAGTAATCAGATATCCTGTAGTAACCTTTTTTATACAATTTCTGTTTTATTATTATTTTAAACTTGTCTAAAGGTAAGTTTTTAATATCAGTAGGGACCTTATTGTAATAGCGTATACAATTGCCTTTAAAAGAATTACTAATTTTATGTAGCCGGCTTACATAAGCAACCAACTTGTCTTTATTTCTAGTATTAAAATTGTGTATATCACTGTACTTCTGAAAATTAGTTATATTTCTTTTTATATACACAAGATTGTCATAGATATATTGAGACACAAATGTCAGAATATTGATTTCTTTAAACTTTTCCCTCAGTGACACTCTAGGCCCTAATCTATAAATTGCACAAACAGCCCGTTTCTGCAGAATAAATATACTATTAGCATTCGCAGCGTGACCCCACAATAAAATACCATAGGTCATTAGACTATGAAATTTTGTTCCCAAAAGGTGGAGAGTAGTAAATGTAATTTTCATACCGAAGCCAGGAAGGAGCGACTACACTAACGCTAAATCTTTCAGGCCGATTAGTCTCACCTCGTTCTTGCTTAAAACTCTCGAACGTTTGTGCGAGAGACACCTGAGAGATGGAGCTTTAAAACATATACCCTTACACAAGAATCAGCATGCATATAGTTTGGGTAAGTCTACTGAATCGGCTCTCCATGCAGTTGTATCCACAATTGAAGAGGCGATTCAAAACAAATGCATCTGTCTTGGAACTTTTATTGATATAGAAGGTGCCTTTGACAAGACGCAGTATAGCAGAATAAGTGCATCTCTAACAAGGCATGGGGTGTCAACAGCTGTAAACAACTGGGTCACAAACATGCTTAACAAACGTATCGTGCGTCTAGCTGGAGAGTCCCTATCGGCGGAGGTAGTGCGGGGATGCCCGCAGGGAGGAGTGCTCTCCCCGCTTCTGTGGAATCTGGTCATTAACGACCTGATTACCAAGCTTAACGCTAATGGATACTACACCGTAGGATACGCCGACGATTTGGTAATCCTCATCACAGGTAAATTTGCGAGCACAGTATGCAACCTTAAACAAACAGCTCTTCGCATCGTGGAGCGCTGGTGTTTAGAATATGACCTGGCGGTTAACCCAACAAAAACGGTAATGGTCATGTTCACTAACAATAGGGCTCTTGGTAGGTATACCCTACCTAAGCTCTTTGGAACGGAACTCCAGCTAGCAACTGAGGTGAAGTACCTGGGCATAACCTTGGACAGCAAGCTCAACTGGAGTAGCCACATCGACAACAAACTAAAGAAGGCGAGTATTGCTTTCTGGCAGTGTCGGAGAATGGTGGGGAAAAAGTGGGGACTTTCTCCCAACATCATTCTTTGGCTGTACGTAACGGTGATCCGTCCTCTTGTCTGCTACGGAGCTGTGGTGTGGTGGACCAGGACCAAACTAACCACAATGGTAAGCAAACTCCAAAGCTTCCAAAGGCTGGCCTGCATGGCTATCACAGGTAGTATGAGAACTACTCCAACAGCAGCAATGGAGGCCATGCTGTGTCTTCCGCCACTCCAGCTGTATATTAAGCAGGAGGCCGCGTCATCTGCGGTGAGACTCAACACCTTAGGACTTTGGAGGAAAAACAGGACCTCACACACCGCCATCCTAGGGGAAGTTTACAAAAAATTTCCCATCTCTATGGCTTGCAGTGACAGAATCCCTAAACAATATGTTTTGACAAAAAATACAATATACAGTTACATGAAGACCATCGGGTTGAGGGGCTCGACGTTAAAGAGCTCAGAATTTTTACCGATGGTTCAAAAACTGAAGCAGGCACTGGTTCAGGCACCTTCTCGGAGGACCTAAACATCAAGATAGCCATTCCACTGGGTGCCCATAATACTGTCTTTCAAGCTGAATGCATGGGCATCATCTCGGCCGCTAATACCATAGCATCGAGAAAGGTAAGAGATTCCTCCATTCGAATCCTCTCGGATAGCATGGCCGTCCTACAAGCCCTAAATAGCAACACTATTAACTCAGGGCTAATCTACGAGTGTCACAAACGACTAATGGAGGTATGTCAACACAACCGCGTAATCCTTCAATGGATAAAAGGACACAGCGGATCAAGAGGTAACGATGCAGCGGATGAGTTGGCGCGTAAAGGATCTAGCTTGACAGCGTATGGTCCCGAACCTATCATCCCTCTTCCCTTCAAGATGTTACGCTCATTTCTGAGAGAGTCGACCAGGAATGATCATGCCACTCTTTGGACAAACCATGAGGAGTGCAGGCAGGCTAAGCTGGCCTTGCCGTCCCCTAGCGCTAGGCTGGCTAAGACCTTGCTTCGACTTAGTAGGCCGCGCATGCGACTGGTAACTGCAGCACTTACTGGCCATGGTTTCTTTAATAAACATCTATATGTCCTAGGTGTTACCGACAGCCCCCTTTGCAGAGCCTGCTTGGAGGCAGAAGAAACGGCTGCTCACGTCCTCATGGAGTGCACAGGAGTAGCGGACTACAGGGCTAAACACCTCGGTCAATCGAGGGACCTTCCAGGGATAGTCGGTAACGTAAAGGGCCTACTGGCGTTCCTGGAGGAGTTGGGTTGGCTCGAATGATGTCGCATTCCCACCCACACGCAAAATAGGCGCTTTCGTCGTCGAGTTGCGGAAACCAGCCCGTCTTACAATTGACAATTGACATAGACTATGAAAGTAACTAAAGTAGACTAGTCTAGCGGTGTCTACGTCGGTAAGAGCTCTAATTTTTTTAACTGCGAACGCTGCCGAACTCAGTCTGTTCGACAATTTATTTATATGAGGATCCCATTGTAGTTTGGCGTCTAAAGTAATGCCCAAAAAGACAGTCGACTGCACAAGGTCCAATCTCTGTCCTTTTATAAATATGTCTGTAGTTACCGGGTTCACATTGGGTAACACGAATTTAATACATTTAGTTTTCTTTTCATTAAGTAATAAATTGTTAACAGTAAACCAGTTCACTATACTAGAGATAGCATTGTTTACCTCTTCATAATTTGATTGCTGTCTTTTAACTTTAAATATCAAAGAAGTATCATCGGCAAACAATACTAACCCATGTTTTGCTTTAACAAGGTAAGGTAAATCATTAATATATACTAAAAACAAGAAAGGACCAAGAATTGAACCTTGCGGTACGCCCATACTTATTGAAGACACAGGTGATCTTTTCCCATTAACATCGACCATCTGAACCCTATCTGTTAGATATGACTCCAGAAGGCCAAGTGCCTGATCTTTTACACCATAATGGCGTAACTTCCTGACAAGAGTGTCATGATGGACGCAATCAAAAGCCTTGGATAGATCGCAGAAGACACCTATTGCATCCATTGCGTCTTCCCAGGCATCAAAAATATTGTCGATTAGTTCAACACCAGCATCGGCTGTTGAACGACCCTTTGTGAAACCAAACTGAGCAATATGAATTAAATTATTGAGATAAAAATGACTTTGCAATTGATTAAGTATGAGTTTTTCAAATATTTTGCTAAGCGTTGGTAGTATCGATATGGGTCTAAAATTGGTGGGGTCTGATGTACTACCAGCTTTGAATAAAGGTATAACTTTACTTAGTTTCATCAAGTCAGGAAACACACCACTATCTATACATTGATTAAATATACAACAAAGGTGAGGTGCAATACAATCTACAATGGAACTAATAATTTTTACTGATAGACCATGGGCGTCAGCTGTCTTTTTCATTTCCAGGGATTTAAACGCTTTTACAATGTCTTCATTATTTACGTGCCTAAATTTAAAATCTGTTTTACATTCCTCAAAGTTTTGTTTAAGTATAGATTCAGCAGCAGCGGGAGATGAATTTAAAGACTTGGTTGTTGAAACTGGAATGTCCGTAAAGAAATTTTCGAAAGCTTTTGCTACTTCTAGGTCTGTACTTAGCAATTGATTATCTATCTTAAGCTTGAAGTTATTATGTGTAGCTTTGGCCTTTCCAGTCTCTCTGTTTATAATTTGCCAAGTCGTTTTCATTACATTGCTACTAGATTCAATTTTGTTTTTAATGAAATTAGATTTAGCTACGGCACAAACGCGTTTAAACATTTTTGAATAACTACGAACATAATCTAGAAAGGCCGTATTTTTGTTATATGATTTCTCTTCATAGAGTTCATATAATCTTCGTCTGCTCCTATGAATTCCAACTGTCGCCCAATCACTAAACAAAGCTTTGTTATTAACTTTTATAGTTTTTGATTTAAATACCGTATCATATTCATTTTTGACAAGGTTAAATACTGAGTTGTACAACAAATTTGGATCGTCATCCTGAGCCCTGAAAGATAAAAGGCAAGCCAAGCTCTGAAGCCCGAGAGATAAAAGGCAAGCCAAGCTCTGACGCCCGAAAGATAAAAAGGCAAGCCAAGCTCTGACGCCCGAAAGATAAAAGGTAAGCCAATTCCTGAGGCACGAAATATAAAAGGCAAGCCAACCTCTGAGGGCCGAAAGATAAAAGGCAAGTCGAGCTCTAAGAACCGGAAGATAAAAGGCAAGCCAAGATCTAAGGCCCGAAAGGTAAAAGGCAAGCCAAGCTCTCAATCCCGAGAGATAAAAGACCAGCCAAGCTCTGACGCCCGAAAGGTAAAAAGGCAAGCCAATCTCTGAAGCCCCAAGGATAAAAGGCAAGCCAAGCTCTGAAGTCCGAAAGATAAAAGGCAAGCCAAGCTCTGAGGCCCGAAAGATAAAAGACAAGCCAAGCTTTGAGGGTCGAAAGATAAAAGGTAATCCAAGCTCTGAGGATTGAAAAATTAAAGGCAAGCCAAGCTCTGAGCCCTAAAAGATTTCTATCTTGCATTTTGGCAAGCCAAGCTCTGAGGCCTGAAAGATATGAGGTAAGTCAATCAATAAATCCCGAAAAAAAAGGCAAGCCAAGCTCTGAGCCTCGGCCCCAAAAAGTTAAAGGTAAGTAGAGCAATAAAATGAGGCCCGAAATATAAAAGGAAAATAGAGAAATAAGGCCAGAAAGATGAAACATAAACATTAACCTCTTCAATACCACCGCTTTTCCGCTATAGGTTTTTAATTTTATTACCATGGCATAAGGTTCAAAATCGCGACTCGTCCCAACTAACTTCAGTTTTTGAGAGGTTAAAAATAAACATTTACATACAGGCACATACATTGCTTCTGATCCCACACTAGGACACGATGGGAACGAGAAACAGCGACGTAACACACATAAAAATCCAAGACATGGTTTTTTTTTATGTATCCCTGTGTAAAAGGTAAGTCGAGCAATACGGCCCTAAAGATAAAAGTGAGCACCAAGGCCCGAAAGAAACAATGCAAGCAAAACTCTAATATCGGGTCGATGCTGACGGTCTGTACAAAATATCTATGGAGGATACAGGTTGACGAGATACTTTTGTTAACTCGCTTCATATCTTTCTGGCCTAAGATAGATTGTTTTATATGTAGAATCGACGAGACTGAATGTCGCTGGTGACAATGAGTCTTAGTTTGATTGCGAGAACTTAGTCCGAGTATCGCGAGTGCCTAAATCGATTTAACTCGATTCCCGAGAGATTAATTTATAGTCAACACTAAAGTTTAAATTTGTACGCGTTAGCAAGCAAGCAGCAATAACGAGGCTCAGAATAATAAGGACTGGAATATCCTACCTTAATAACATGGGTTTTTATTCTTTAGTATTAGTATTAATCACCCTATTATGTATTGAACATTTTACGCACGCATAAACCTCCGTGGTTTTTGTGATATAAGTTCTATTACCTCGGTTTGATAAATAAATTTAAAAAAATACCTAAACACCCTCATTATTGTTTCCTGATAAGTCTTCTATTTCATATAAATATATTTACATACATATAAATATATTTTAATAAATAATAAAATATCTCATAAATCGACAATATCATCAGATTTATTTATAATCGTCAATATCTGAAGTATAATAACCAATATAATCTTCATCACAATAGGTAATAATAATAATAATAATAATAATAATAATAATAATAATAATAATAATAATACCTTGGACACTATTTACACACATTGATCTAGCCCCAAACGAGGATTCCCTGTATCTTGGGTACTAGACAACGATACACATACTTATATAGATAAATATTAATACTTAGATAGATAAACAACCATGACTAGGGTACAAACATCCGTTCTCATCAAACAAATTTTTGCCCCCACCGGGACTCGAACCCGGGACCCTTGGTTTCGTAGGCAGCGTCACTGCCGACTCGGCCATTCGGGTATTGAACACTGAGGCCTAAAGTTCGTTTTATAGTTTTATGTGTTGAATAAATAGCGAGGAACATAATCAGCAGGCGGCCGGCTCCACCAATGAACGGTTGTCGAAGTTTCCTATATTTCAGTATAACTTCAGTGCGTAGCTCGTCTAAAATCAAGCTGGTGTAAGTAGCAAGTCGTCTAAAAGTACATGGTTAAATCGATGTATGGGCGACTGCCCCAGCGATGTACGTACAGGCATTGTAACTAGGGATACAAAAAGTGTCAGTAACTTATCAGAATTGCAAAATTCTTAAAATAAGCTCGTAAAACAACGTTGTTTATTTATCGATTCGTTACAGAACACTTAAAAAAAGGACACGAAAAAGCAAAAACAATAACAAAATTCTTTCAATATTCCTTTCAATATCATACACAAACTTCAAGGTGATTTCGAAGGTAAATATCCGGTTTTGCAAGCCCTAATGACATCGTGATAGCATATTTAGAATAGATCGCTAATTTCTACGTAATATTTTGAATATCCAAGCTTGTCTGAGTCTGACTGCCGTTTTGCTGACGTTTTTGTTTACAAACGTCCCGGGAAAAATATGGCAAACAACTATTCATTATTTTAGAGACGCAGTAATTTATGAATTAATATTTAAATGCCATGGCTAGCGAGTGGTCTTTGTATATCGCTTAGACAGTCGTTTAGCCATCTCCTTTAGCTGGTCTAAGTAGTGACTCGTCTAAAACATCAATTGTTCCAGAAAATTTTTTCTATTTATACACATTTTTTTGAGATACATTTATCTTGCACCTGCCCTGGGTATTTTTGAGACATCTCCGTTATATCGAGTTAATCAAAGTTAAGATAATAGTGATAACTCATCTGTTTTGAAGCCACTGCCGGCTTTCTGGTCACCCTGTGGACATTTCATGATGTTTGCCAATTTGTCACCCAGCTAATGAAGGTCAGGCTGATGACAAGGATCTCTATCGAAAACGGTCTAACCAAGTCAATGTCTCGTTGTACATGGATGCTATGAGACTTTTGCAACTGCACTTATTATCCCGTTCTATAAATTTATATCTCTGGGCGTTGGTTTGAATGAAGTCGAATATTTTTATCTTTGTCTGACATCTGAAAAGTACATTGTATTTTTGCTGTTTAAAAAGAAGATTTGGTCAATTTCAGAATCGAAACGAAGCAATCTAAAAGAAGCATCAGGGTAAGAGCTGTCGGATTTGAAGCTGTCAATTAAGATCGTTAGATAGTTCTCTCTGGTAAATGGATATGGGTACAGATTATTCCATTTACTGTTTATTTTGAAAGGGCTAGTATTTAATCGCACATCAAAAATACTGATTTGCACAGCAAAAAAAATTCAACAAAAACACTTTTTATGTTTTAAATATTTTATGTGTGCTGAAGTTTATGTTTTAAGTATTTTTTGTTGTTCTTGCTTGTTCAACCTAACACGAAGGATAAAGGGGGCTTCGCTTCGCTCACCACCAAACTTCGATCACCAAACTTCTTTTTATGTTTTGTGTACTTAAGTTTATGTTTTAAGTATTGTTTGTTGTTCTTACATGTTCAATCTAACATGAAGGTTAAAGGCGGCTTCGCTTCGCTCATCCCCTTTACCCTTCACCTAAGCTACCGCAGCATTGTGCCCTGATATTTGCTGTGAAAATCAGTATTTTTGATGTGCAGTCTAATATTTCCCTTTTGAAAGTAGCACGTCCAGGAAGGTCGTAGGCACAGTGTAAGGTTTCCGTGATACCCCGAAGATATAAAGCGAATGTAGCCTCGACTTTGATCACGTGCTTGCTTACTAATGACGTCACGATACAGACCCACAAAACTTAAACGACCCGGTCATAATGAGCTAAGGCCCTCTGCACATTGAACTACTAACTAAACTCAAACAACAAATCTTATAACTGTTTTGGAACAAACTAACGTCATTGCCGGTACAATCCTATTTAGTTTGACGTTTATATATTTTTTTCTGGCCAATGCCAATACTTTTTTACAAAAAAAAACAATCAATTGCCGTGTATCAAATGTTGCTAACTACTAAACGGTCTTCTCCCGCTCAACCATCACCTTTCCTACTCATCATGGTTTGCTGGAAGAAATCTCTTTTCAGAGATAAGCTCGCCTTTTTACATGTTTTTTCTATTATAAGTTATCTATATGTCTGTTTTGTGAAGTACAATAAATAAATTACGAAATAATAATAAGAAAAATTTTGTGTCTATTTTGGTTTATTGACAGAAAACAAACTAGAATAGTGAGACATTTTTCCAAAACTCCTTAAGTAAAACCTGGTGCCGAGAAATGAAATGTTTTATGGCTAGGTCTTACCTGAGCTATCTAGGTTTATGTCTGTGCTACTTAAACTTAGTGCTGACTGGTATTCTTGGTACCAAACCTTGGCTGCTTAATATTAATAGGCTAGCATTTACTTAATCACACATCAAAAATACAGAAGGATCAGCAAAAATACTTTTTATGTTTTAAGTATTTTTGTTGTTCTTACATGTTCAACCTTCTACGAAGGACAAAGGGGGCTTCGCTTCGCTCACCCCCTTTTTCCTATCATGCCTTGGGTTGCTGAGAGAAATATCTTTTTAGAGATAAGCTCGCCTTTGTACATATATTTTCTCTTAATGTAACTTTTTAAATATCTGTGCGCAATAAAGAATTATGAATTATGAATGTAAACCGCTTATCAGAATTTGACAAATGAGGTATCATTTGAAACGTCGTGTTATCGTCCGTTGGTCTGTTATAAAGAGTTATAAGTCATGGATTAAAACATTTTTTTTAACGTGTTGGGTACCAAATTCATACCAAAAAAATCCCCAGGTGACGTCGCTGTTTCGCCATAGGGTATCCTAGTGTAGGGCCAGAAGCAATGTAAGTTTCTGTATGTAAATGTTTATTTTTTATACAAACCCACTATATATATATGTGTATTACTAGCTCCTGCTCGCTGGTTTGCTTTGCATTTAGCCGAATTATTAATAATAATAATGATAATAATCTTTATTTCAGGTTAACAAAATGTCATATCTATAAATACCTTACAACTAGAGATAGATAATTTATTATAAAAACAAAAAATAATCTTCGTTCTCGCTTCCCTGTAGCGTCGGCAAAAGATGCCCTACATCCGGTATTTATATGTTTCATACTCTGCGCGATGTTTTAGTCATCGAGAAGCAATGTATGTGCTTGTATGTAAATGTTTAGTTTTTTTATTGTCTTGCCCTTGCTCTACAGAAGCCGGAAGACTCGCTTTCTAAAACGCCAGTAGTTTCTAGACGCACCGCAAATCTGTGCCTTTTTCATCGCATACAGAAAGTGGAATTATTATAAAAAACTAATAACCCGACTGTATTTTCAATGTTTCAGATTCTTTTTTATTTATAAAACTATTTATTTTGATATCCCACTCGGATAGATTAAAAAAAAAAGACATAATGGGCCTTACCATAAAAAAATAAACTACCGTTTAACACTTGTTTAAAAACAAAAACGTATGGGATTTGACGTTTGTTTTGAGGTTAGCCGCTGTTTAATATTTTTTGTGGTAGCACGGAATGTGTCTAAAAAAATCACACGTTTTAATTTTTTGGGTTACGTACCCGAAGGGTGCCAAACGGGACCCTATTACTAACCCTCCGCTGTCCGTCCGTCCGTCTGTCACCAGGCTGTATCTCATGAACCGTGACAGTAAGACAGTTGAAATTTTCACACATGATGTATTTCTGTTGCCGCTATAACAACAAGTAGATAAAAAATAAAAAACAATAAAAAATAGAATAAAATAAATATTTAAGGGGGCTCCCATACAACAATTCTTTCAATACCACATACAAACTTATGAATGCACCTGGTTACGTACATGAAGTGTGAAAGTAGCCGCACCAATGACTTTGTAAACAACATTTTAGTATTTAACATCTAAACTATTCACTCCACACCATCCCTACCATTGTACGGTGGTACGGAACCGTTCGTGTGCTTCGACTCGCACTTGACCGTATTTTTTTTGATATGCCTAGTGTAAAGACACACCTCTCAAGCTAAAATCCATCAAACCGCTACAGAACAGAGCATGCCAAAGATATATACATACAAACATACAAACACTCAAAAACCATAACCCTCCATCTGGCGTAAAAAATCGGTCGAGTGCGGGTTGGACTCGCACAAATAGGGTTCCGTAACATTGTAAAAGAAAACAAAAAAACGACAAAAAAAAAGGTCCAAACTTGGCATACCAGATACCAGAGGTATACAGACGATACAAATTGCGTATCTGACGTCAAATTATTGGTTCATGAGATTCGAGCCTGCTGAAGGACAAAGGCTGAGGACAGACAGGCAGACAGACAGATAGCGGCGGCTTAATAATAGAGTCTCGCTTGGCACCCTTCGTAAAGCCTCATCCTCAACGATACAGCCTACCCTCACACACACACACACACACTCTCACACACACCCTCACACACACCCTCACACACACCCTCACACACACAACACAAACACACACACACACACACACACACACACACACACACACACACACACACACACACAAACACACACACATACATGTTATCTAATTTTTTTGCATGTTAGTTTTAGCTTTATTTTACCCTATTTAAAACTTAAAATTGTTTTGTAACCACTCCTTCCCTTATTAACCTCGGAAGAGGAGCGGGAGTGCGTGCCATAAATACAGGTTAATTTTTAGCCTAGCTGTGGAAGCAGGCACCTCCCATATACCTTAACGACCTTACTAATAAATAAAAACCGGTCAAGTGCGAGTCTAAATCGCGCACGAAGGGTTCCGTACCACCGTTCAATGGAAGCGATGGTGTGGAGTGAATAGTTTGGATTTTACACAGCAAAATATTGTTTACAAAGTTATTGGTGCGGTTACTTTCACACTCCATGTACGTAACCAGGTGCATCCATAAGTTTGTATGTGGTATTGAAAGAATTGTTGTATGGGAGCCCCCTTAAATATTTCTTTTATCCTGTTTTTTAGTATTTGTTGTTATAGCGGCAACATAAATACATCATCTGTGAAAATTTCAACTGTCTAACTATCACGGTTCGTGAGATACAGCCTGGTGACAGACGGACGGACGGACAGCGGAGTCTTAGTAATAGGGTCCCGTTTGGAACCCTTCGGGTACGGAACCCTAAAAAGGTTATTCACGGTTTAACTTATTCAGTGTTTTGCCCTTTTCATACGCCGAGGAAATGTCAAATGTCAAAGCAAGACAAAACACTGTATAAGTTAAACCGAGAATAACTTCTTTTATTAGTAAGGCCATAAGTCTATAATTTGTTATAAATTATTGTACACCCACGTTCTTGAATAAAGTTTATTATTATTATTATATTATTGTTATCTATAGACCCGCAAAATTCATCCAAGATATTAACACTAACTTCACAGGAGAACTTGCTGTGATCAACTTCCAAATTTGCTGACCCAAACCTTGTCTGAGAATTTTTTTGAGTTCCCCTGGCCTCTTATAAATTCAGCATCATGTGGAAAACTTCCGCTGATAAGCTTGCGATAGTGTTGCATCTAGTGACTTTATTACCAAATTATTTATAAAAATATCGATATCGATAAAAGTAACACAAGTGTCCGGTATTTCCCGAAAGGGGTGCGAGCAGACGCTTAGATTTGCACCAGTACCGGCTTACGCCCGGTTTCCGAAAGGAAATTAGTTGTGACAACTTGTTGAACTCTTGTTAAACTGATTTCAGCCAATCACGTGCCGCTATTGTGAATTAATCTTCAATTAATCCCATTAATTGCATGTTTTATGTTGTGTTGTCAAGTTTTATATTGTAAATTTAATGCGAACCTGTAAAGTGGACTCTATTGATAATTAATTTTATCTGATAACTCTGCCATAACTGCGTATTTTGTTGGTTCGCTTACAAAATAAATAAATAAATCTCGTTTCGTAATTTCTTTATTGTACTACACAAAAAAGACACACAGATAACTTATAATATAAAAAAATAACATGTACAAAGACGAGCTTATCTCTAAAAAGAGTTTTCTTCGAGCTAAACATGATGGGTAGGAAAGATGATGGTTGAGCGGGGGAAGTCCTGAACGTACAATAAAACTCTATAAGTACTATAAGTAGTATATACTACAAACAATATCCTACTGATAACCCTTTTATCTCATTTGACCACTCTTTCAGAAACTGGTGGCTAGTCATCGATGTCGCTACATAATAATGATAGTTTTAGGTACATACATGGTAGAAACGTCAGTGACCAATTGAGTCTAATGGGGCTTGTTATGGCTGGACCCATAAATAAAAATGGGTGTAATACAATATGTGCCTCAATAATCGTCTGGGAAGATACATAACAGTAAAATAAAGACAGCAATTAAAAATATACATAATCGCCATTGTCTAAAGATTATCGATACTCCAAAATATTATCGAGCTTTACAACACTACGTAGCGTCTTCCAGAAAATTCTGTTTAGCGGGCGAAAGTTCATAATTAGAACGCTAGGTGGCGGTGACGCTAATAAAAAGTAATGAAGCGACCTCCGCCTATAAACGACAGGCGTGCCCTATCGTACAGAGCTGCAAACTCAATTCGGTGGCCAAAACTGGAACTAAAGTCGCCAGTATGAAAATTCATTAGTTTGTCATTGCATTGTGCGACGCAAGCGACGCAGACACTTGGCCAGTTAAGTTTGTCGCTCTGTAGTGTTATGAAGATTTCCCGTCACGGTTTTCCTTGTTTCTCTTCAAGAATTTGTTATATTTTTCTCGGGAATATTAGCTTCACCCTTTTTGGTTACATAATTATGTATAAGATATATAAATATTTGGTCAGGGCGTGCCGAAATTAGGTGATAGTGTGAGTTTATGTGAGGCAGGGTGTAACATAGAAAGGTATATGTAGTTTCAGATAATTTCAGATTCACTATAGACATAAAGGCACATACCTTGCTGTTGGCTCCACACTAGGAAACCCTGTGTCCATGGAACCAGAAACAGCGACGTCACACTCATATAAACATACAAGACCTGGGGTTTCAACTACTGGGGACTATTCTATCCAACCCAAAAGTAAGGAGAAATGCAAGATACATTCATTCTTTATAGACTTCCATAGTTGAAAGTATAGGTCTTTTTGTCACAACATTATTACACCATTACTTATCTACCTTTCATATAACGCATATTATTATTACTACCTTTCGCATTTCTTCTCACGTTCCACAAACCATATCAATTATGTCAGCGTTTTCACCTTCACATCACTGTGTTGACATGTCTGAGTGACCTACACTTAACACCAGAGCTTAGTCAACAAAAAAATAATGCTGTACCCACAAATCTAGAGCGCTTCGTATTTTGCTTCCTAATAAGTTATCAACAGGTAAGTAAGTCCGATCAAAGTCTGTAAGTTGACTAACGAACGAACAAAACAGAGAACTTAAACTTCGACAGCTCCTTTCTCGTTCGCCATTGGTTTTATGCTCAAACTTGTTTTTTGGAATTAGGTTAGTCGCGACGCCAGATGTATTATGTACCTGTATTTTGAACCATAATAACCAGCATCGCAGAAATATCCTAGATTCATTCCGCCCCGACAAACTCGAAAACTCATAACTCTCTATTAACAAGGCTGTAAAGGCTAAATTTCCAGCTAACATCATGCCAGGGGGTTCCACTTGAGTCAACTTAAAAGTTTAAGACCAGTTTAAGTTCACGCGCGGCTTATAAATATCTCGTAATTCATAAATTATAATTCTTTATTGCACAAAGATAAATAAAAAGTTGCATTTGTGGAAAACATATGTACAAAGGCGGGCTTATCTCTAAAAAGAGAATTCTTCCAGCAAACCAAGGCATGATAGGGAAATTTACCATGGGTAGGCAGTGCACAATATCTAATAACTTATCTATTATAAATAAACAAATTAAATATCTATAAAATATGGAAAATAAAATATCAATATACCAAACTACTTACCTATATACCAAATTACATTTTGACACATGCCTACGAAGTTAAGGGTCCCGGGTTCGAGTCCCGGTGTAGTAAAACTTCTTTACGCACGCTTGACTTGGGGAGTAAGCTGGCGAATGCGTGACGAGTGCGTTACGAAAAGTGTGATCGGGCGAGGCGAACGAGAGGTGCGCGCGCACATTTTCTTTCTCTCTTCCTCTCATAGCCAGACACAGTGCAGGAGATGTATTTTTGAAGCATTAGAGCTAAAGAAGTTTTACTTCAGTTGTGTGGTCTAAAGCACACTCTTTTTTTATTTATGAAACCCTTTGTTTTAATACCCCACTCGGTAAATTTAAAAATAATAATAATTAAGAAATATGTTGTATATCACGAAAAATCGGCCATTTTTTTAATGTACTCAGTGTCACTCTCACAGTTGAGACGAATCTAACGACACCTCTCAAGCTAAAATCCAGCAAGCCGTTTAGGCTACAGAGGGTGCCAAAGAAACATACATACAAACATACATACACTCGCAAACCATAACCCTTTTTCTAGCGCAGTCGGGTAAAAAATGAGCATTTCGCTTTACGTCAGGTCAAAGCATTTACTTGTTGCGATGGGCAAGTCCTCTAATAATTAAGGTGATACGAAAATTAAATGGGGTTTTTTTCGAATCCATTTACTCCACCTTGAAGTCATCTACAGATTTGATTTTTGGGTTAACGTTTATTGAGTATTTGATTAAGATTTTCACTAAAGGGAAACGCGATTGGATGAAATTTTCTCGATAGAATTTAATTACGAAAACACCTCTAAAATGTTTTATTTTTTCCTGTAATTCTGAAGTCCTAACTAATTTGATTGTGGAACTGCGTTCACAATGTAGATATTATGTCTTCGCAAAATCTCCTTAAAAACTTTTTAACAAAATAGCGTAGTTTATTTTTAAACAATTTTTCTGTCGTTTAGCGCTACGTTTTTTAATATTTTCCCAATTCCGTCCCTCTCACACTGCGGGTCTTTCCGCCTGGAGTAACGGGAACCTTTGCACGGACGAGGTAGCGCCTTAACGTGCAATTGTGCCCCGTACACCATACGGAATATGGCGTGATGATTTTTTTGTTTCTTTGTAAATATAAACAAACATAAACATTTACATTGCTTCTGGCCCTCACTAGGATACCCTGTGTCGTGGCTATCAGAAACAGCGACGTCACAATCAACAATCAAGACCTTGTTTTTTTTTTACCCCAGCTGGGGTTCGAACCTAGGACCTCTCGCATGGTAGGCGGTGCCACAAACGCAGCGCCACAGAAGTCGTAAGGCAAGGGTAAATAATCAAACAAGTTTACGACCTCCGTGGCCTTGTGGCTAAGGCTCTGCCTGCCATACTAAAGGTCAATGGTTCGATCCCCGGCTGGGTACAAAGAAAAAAGTAATCCAGGTCTTGGATGTTTCTATGTGTGGATGTCGCTGTTTCTGTTAACCACGACACAGGATATCTTAGTGTGGGGCCAGAAGCAATGTATGTACCAGTATAAAATGTTTGTTTAAAAATATGTAAGTGCGTCCCACATCTTCAAAAATACTATGAACATGTTAAGGTCACTAAGGTATAATACACTTCTCATACATAAAGTTTAGTTTTAACCACCAAAGGGCAAGAAATACCTACAAATATCCATCTTCAAAGGTATTAAGCTGAGCCCTATGGGCAGTCCTGCTAGGGTGTTTTTGCACCACGGACGCTACGAAGGAAATTGGAAATAAGTTGAGAAGCTTACTTCTTACGCCCGCATTTTTGTTGTCGGTGGCCCAAAGACGAAAAAACATTTTCGGTTTACGTAGCGGAGTCAACAAATAACAACGGAGCTGAACTCCAAATTCACAGGTGTACGCCGCTCGCGGCGCCCTTTGACAAGTGGCCTCACGAGCCAAGGGGGCGTGATCAAAGGTGACACTAACGAAATGAATAAAAATGCCTTCGGTAGTTTGTGGCGGGAGACGGCGAGACTTCAGTGTGGGATCGACATAGCATCAAGTCATTTCACCCGCCCGCATCGCTCCACTGCCGCAGGAACCATCCCAGTTACGGGTGTACATACAGTAAGAAGCACAATTAACTGGGCCGACCTTCGTACTAAATCACTATGCAGTCCAACACAGCTAAATCCGTTTATTACGGTAGGTAAACGGAAACCTGGCAGCAGCGCATTAACCCCGGCATTGCGACAGGGTCTCGCGTACTCGTAGACCACTCATTGCACTCAAGGGAGGCGTTTTTGTGTTACTCACTGCCTAAGGGGTTAAGTAAGAATGACCTCGACTTAGCCGGAATGTTGGTATCTCTAGGTTGAGGAAATGTAACGCCTTTAGGTCGAAATGTAAGATAAGGTTTTTATGTGGTAGCTTGTGTTATTGCTCCCAGATCTACTAAGTTGGCCACGTAAAATAAAGAGTGACTTTTACGAACGAAATTTCACAATGAAACCTACGGTTACGAACGTAAATGTGTTTCTTTGTAATCCTTAACCAACAAACTAACATAGCGCCTCACCTTTCCCGGATGGGGTGGCAGAGGTTGCGCCCATGATCAGCTAATAATTCCATCTAGTGCAGCCGATTGCTGCAACTCCTAAACATTCTTCATTTTCAGCTGGTTTCCGCCGTCTGCTGGGTTCCCTTTGCCTTTTGTGCCCACTTATCCGGTTTAATCTTTACAGGCAAATAAATATCAACAATACAAAACCAAACGACCGGTTTAGCCTAGCGGGTAGTGATGGTTCGAATCCCGGCAAGGGCAAATATTTGAGTGATGAGCACCAATATTTGTTTCTTAGTCTTGGATGTTTTTCATGTTTTTACATAAATATGTGTCTCTTTAAAATGTATCGTCGTCCAGTAACGTGACACAAGCCGAGCTGACTATGGGCTTAGTTCGAATTGTGTAACATTTTTGTCTAGTCGCCTCTTTGCCTCCAGCATCTAAAACATTGAGGTGACGGAATTCGAATTGAGTTCTATATTTCCCTGTACCTTATACATGTGTTAGTTTAAGATTTGACATTCTCCAAATGTTACCTATGTGTTTCTTATGGAAATAAACTCTTTTTGAATTTGAATTTGAATCTAATATTTATTTTAAACTCCTACAGAAGAAGAACGCTACGTAGAAAACCGCGATTTGATAAAATGCGAACAGAAAATTCTAGGAATGTTTAAGAACGCGATGTTGATATCCGCTACTGTGAAACATTGATTTCTTGAAAATATACCAACAAATGGCCATACCCTTTCCCTGACCATTCGACGTCATAATCGGTGTCAGAATTGATCCCATATTACGACTAACAGCTCAATTTCTGCCTCATTTGTTTTATTGACGGAGCGAGCGAAGCATCTCCGTTCAGGATTGGGATAAAATGCCGTATTTCTCAACTGATTCTCGAGAATTATGGTGAGCAGGTTCAATAATTATTATAAAGTATTTTTTTGTCGATTAAGTTTTGTCCGCAAAATGTAATTTACAAAGTTATTGCTGCGGCTACTTTCATACTCCATGTACGTAATCAGGTGCATTCATAAGTTTGTATATGTTATCAAAATAAAGTGTCACTCGCGAGGTCTACAGCTCATAGAGCCACTAGTATTACAGTCGTATGAAACAAGCACAACATGTTAGATGCATGTCAGTGACTGGATATTGATATTTGCATTAAGAGGGGAATAGGCATGAGGTAATATGGAACCCCGACACTCAACAATGGAGTATTAAATAACAAATGTATTATATACCAATATAAGTTTTCACTATTTGTATAGGCCGCTTTCTGTCCGCACACTTAAGTTAGGTTTGTTAGGTCACAACTTTATAACATAACCTGGAGCCGAAGCGAAGCGGAGCGGAGCGAGGCGACCTCATGTAGTTAAGTATAACCAGAGTGTAAAATTTAGGTCAACATTTAGTTAATTTGAAACAATTTTTTCTTTACTTAATTTGGTAAACAGTTAGCAGCTTCAAATAACAGGCTAAACTCAGGGCACAATTGTGTCTCTGCTACCCCGTATGAGGAAGGGCGTGACGCTATGATATTTAGATAGTTAAGGTAGCCATACTTTACTGTACCACGCTAGTTCTGTGAAGATTGAAGATGGATGATGAAGTATTCAAGTTGCCTTAACGGGACAATATGAGTACTACCACGTTAGCTAAACTACTATAGTGTGTACGGGTAAGCATTGCTATAGCGGTCATTGATCCGGCTGCTACTGAGAACCGAATCACACATGGTAACCACAGTTACGCTCGGCGACCGCTAGCCTGATAAGTTAAACGACAGTAACTTCGAACGTTGCACGTAACAAGTATCGCTTACCCAATCACGAGGACACAGTGGTAGACAGGAGTCAATGCCCGCTTTTACCATGCTAACCCCAAAGACGACCCGAATGGCCGAGTCGGCAGTGACGCTGCCTACGAAACCAAGGGTCCCGGGTTCGAGTCCCGGTGGGGGCAAATATTTGTTTGAAGAGAACGGATGTTTGTACCCTAGTCATGGTTGTTTATCTATCTAAGTATAATATTTATCTATATAAGTATGTGTATCATTGTCTAGTACCCAAGATACAGGGAATCCTAGTTTGGGGCTAGATCAATGTGTGTAAAAGGTGTCCAAGGTATTATTTTCACTATAGCTACCCTACTGGGGTCTTTGACACATTAGCTGTCTAGTTCGCTTTACTATTATGGCTTGGCAGTACAAAACATCACGCCAGTTCCCACACATAGTGGCAAAGACATTATTTAGCTGTCATCATCTTCACCACCATCATCATCATACTCGGCCCACATCGACCCACTGCGGGGCACAGGACAGGACTCTTCGCTAAAGCGCCAATCAGCATGGTGCTGTGCCAACTGCATCCATTGAGATATTGTCGACTTGCTGCCCTATTAGGGACTCTGACACAGCTTTACGACGACTACCATCGAGTAGCGATAGTAGCCAGTCCGTGTCATACGAAACACGGAAACGGCCGAAACCTATGTTATGTTCTAAGGCCTACTATACGATAAATGATTACTTAGATGATAAAAACGTCTGGGTTATTCCAAATCAGTGGAATAGATTGTAATGATGACTTATGTATGATTATTTATATATTTAAAAGAAAAGTACTTTTTGTGTGTACTTTTTTTGACTTTTTGACAATTGCCACATAGAACGAACACCAATCCAGAGACCAATTCGGCGAGATGTTGCTACCCGCACGCTATTTAGCTGTATAGTACTAAAAATTCTTATCACGAATCCCATTAACTCTGACCGGCACAAACTAGGACCGTACACCTAAATTAAAAAGCAATCAACAGTACCTACTTGTTGCTTCCAAACTAGTTGTAGCTCATTCGCGCGGCACGACATTTCAGCTGAAATATGTAGTAGGTAGTTCTAGTTGGTTCGCCGGTCATCGGGGTAGGGGTGAGGCAAGTATCGATATTTTTGATGGGTAGCGGAAAACGTATAGACTTGCGATGTTGTTCAGTTAAGGTGATACGAAAAAATAAATATGAAAGCGACAGCGGTAACTACTTTCACATTAGAAAGAAACGAGAACGCAAACAATGGGCGCGACTCAAACCAAAATAAGGTAGCGCCAATCCACATACGAATTGTTTAAAAATAAACTACGCTATTTTGTAAAAAAGAATCAAGGAGTGTTGACGAATACATAATATCCACATTTTTAATGCAATCGTGCAATGAAATAAGTTAGGTTTCGTAATTCAATTCTATTGAGAAAATTTCACCCAATCGCGTTTTCCTTCAGTGAGAATCTTAATCAAATACTCAATAACCGTTAACCCTAAAACTTAATCTCTAGATGACTTTATAGGGGACTAAATGGATTCGAAAAAACCTTAACCATTTCATTTTGCTTATTTCGTTTCTCATAGAGTCTGTGATCATGCTGCAATATTGTATATGTAACTATGTGGTCACACTCGAAACTTTTCCTACTGATACTTGGTTAAGCAGGGCTCAAACACCGATACATAGCACCACTCTTGATATTACCATCATTAAGTATCGACACATAATAGAAACCTTAGCAGTTTCGGCACATCACTATCGTTGGCTGTTGTGAACTAAATAAATAATGTAACTGGTACCGTAGACACATGCTTGTATATGTATGTATTTCATCCTGTCAAAGCTTTCGGGAGGCGTATCCATGACCAAATTAACTTCCAAGTAATCATAATTTTAGACTGATCAGCCCCCTTATTCAGCACTTTGATCCACAGTTAAATCGACACAATACCGGAGCAGATGACAACCTCTGTGGAGCTGCGGTAGTGGCTCTCCTGAATACCAGGCGAGAGGTCCCGGGATCGATCCACGGCTGGGGATAAACGAAAAAAAAACAGGTCTCGATGTTATGTGTGTGATGTCGCTACTTCTGGTTCCCACGACACAGGGTCTCTTACTGTGGGGCCAAAAAAAAGTGAATGGTTAGACGGAGGACCACATAACGTTTGTCAATCTAATAAAGTAACATATTAAGGTCGGTCTTTGAGCGGCACTTGGTAAATAGGCGTTACGACCCTAATGGCCGACTCGGCAGTGACCCTGCCTACGAAGCGAAGGGTCCCGGGTTCGAGTCCCGGTGGGGACAAATATTTGTTTGATGAGAAAGGATGTTTGTACCCTGGTCATGGTTGTTTATCTATCTAAGCATAATATTTATCTGTTTAAGTATGTGTATCGTTGTCTAGTACCCAAAATACAGGGAATCCTAGTTTGGGGTAGATCAGTGTATGTAAATAGTGACCTAGGTATTATTAATATTATTATTGTTCTAAATGTAAGTGCAAGGTGCATCTAAATACAGTATCTCGTAGATGACGAATTTCATATCAATGAAAATTTCTTAGTGCCGATTTCCCGCCACAGCTCAGCGTTAGACCATATTAGATAGACTTTGGGAAAGTGTATTTGGTAAACTATTTAACAATAGTTTTTTAAGTTCCCCAAAGCATTCCAATGTACGACTTCAGCGCGCTGATAGGCAGGGATTTGTCCCAAAATGCGGAAAGGTGCGCGACCCAAACTAGGAAATGGAATGAAACAATAATGAAACTCTGCCCCACCCTTGAAGGAAGAATTGGATGAAAAGTTCATTTTAGTTTACTCCAAGCATGCGGTTGACGACGTGGGTAACCGGAATTTCATTCGGCAGTCGACCTGCCAGATGATCGCATGATATAACGATAATTAACCAAGGCAGGAACTTAAATTACTATAAATAAAAAAAAAACGCCCGACTCATTGAATTGCAAGGAACTAGAGTAGAAAAGGCTGTCGTATATCTGGGCGGTAAATTATGGCTCCAGTTAATTACCAGTTAATTCTTAGTAAGACAACTGTAAACGTAAAGGGGTTGTTTTTAGTCCGTATACCACACGAGCTGATGCCCGCTCAATATGTGGGGACCCGGACATAGCAGGGAGGTCTGACTCCTGGGCATGGGTAATTCCATTTTTTTCCCCGCCAACAAAAAAAAAAACGGTAAGTTATTTGCAAAAGGTTAAGCATATGTAGCTCTAAGTCGCGTAAAAATTTTACAAGGTGTTGCAATTTGTGAACTACATCAGAGAAAACTATTCAATAGTCCTCATGACAAATCGGCTTTGGCAGAATTACAAAGATTAAAATGTGGAAGTCAATCTGTGTCTCAGTAATACATTCTTTCTGACTTGTGTGCAGCATCACCAAAATCCGTCCACCCGTTTGAGCGCCTATGCCACAGACCTCTCTTTTTCGTTGTCTCTGACTTATACCGCATCACCAATATCCGTCCACCCATTTGAGCGCTAGGGCGCCACAGACAGACACACACAAAGAGAGACACATCCTCACACACACACACGCACACACACACAAACTCACACACACGCAAACTCACACACACACAGACGTAAACTTCAAACTTCAACCCTCTTTTTCGTCGTCTCTGACTTGTACCGTATCACCAATATCCGTCCACCCGGTTGAACGCTAGGGTGACACAGATATACACACAGATAGACACACCCTCATACACATGCACCCTGACACACATACACACACAAACACATAGACGCCTTAAACCTATAACAACACTCATATTTTTCGTCGTATGGGGTTAAAGTCTAAAATTTGGTTGACTTGTGTCCTTATTAAGCTAATAAGTTTGAACTACTGAACCCATTATGGTAAATCAAAGCTAATAACTATCGCAAGGAAGTATACTATCATTTACAAAAAACCGCATTCAAATCCGTCCACCAGTTTGAGCTCTAGAGTGCCACAGACAGACATGCACACAGACACAGACAGACAGACACTTCAAACTTATAACACCCCTCTTTTGGTCGTCGGGGGTTAGAAAAAGTTTTGAATGACGTTTAAATACACGATAAGGAGGATACAAAATCTGTCTTCAATGAAGGCCACATATACACTCGCGAGCATTAAACTGGAATCACTTCATCGCGGGTTGCTCAAGACAAGTTTTTGCCTTTTTTATGCAATGTATTACAAATTATGGCATATCAATTGAAAGGTAATTTTATTAGCTTTCAAATGATATCAAAAAGATTTTAAATTAATGAAATTTCCTACCTAAATAAAGGTAATTGTTGCAAATGGTTAAAATTGTAGATGTCAAAATGAATACGAGGATTATGACAAGATATGTTTTTTTTATTTACAATGTGTAATTTATCCCCTCTCAATATTTTGTATTACCCCCCTGGCCCTAATTACTGCTTGTAAACGGTTTCTCATTGACCGAATGAGTTTTCTGACGGAATCTTGAGGAATTTCCTGCCACTCTTCGATTAGTTATTTTTAAATCTTCTAACGTCGTCGGAGCTGGATATTTTCCTCGTACCCGTCTTTTCAGCTCGTCCCACATATGTTCAATGGGGTTCAAGTCAGGACTGAGGGCTGGCCAGTCCAGTGTGGAAATCCTGACTTCTTCCAGGTAATGTCGAGTCATTGCAGCGGTGTGGCAGCGGGCATTATCGTGCATTAGCAGGAAATGTTCACCAATAAACCCGGAGTAAGGGAGCACATGGTCTTGTAGAATGTCGTTGATGTATCTTTCCGCGGTTAGACCCCCTCCCCGACCTCCTCCAGGGACGAATATCAGCTCCTTTTTTGCTTCTATAGAAATCCCCGCCCATATCATACAGGACCCGCCCCCGTATGCAACTGTTTCCGAAAAATAGCACTGTGCAATTCGCTCCCCCGGTCTCCTATAGACTCTCTGTCGACGGTCGCTTCCATGCAGGCACATCCTTGTTTCGTCCGAGAACAGGACTCGGCTCCATTGCTCTATATCCCAATCTAAGTGATCGCGAGAAAATTTATGCCGGGCTTGTCGGTGCGCTGGAGACAATTTGGGCCCGGTGACTGGCCTTCTTGGGGTCAAATTCGCTTCTTTGAGTCTTCGCCTTACCGTCCACTCGCTAACAATCTTCTCTCGAACATCTCTGAGCTGCCGTTGAACATCGACGCCGGTTAAGTGTGGATTTCGGAGAGATGTGGCGACAATAAATCGGTCATCTCTCACCGAAGTGCAACGCTGTCGTCCAGATCCTGGTCTCCGGACAAAGTTTCCAGTCTCCCGGAACCTTTTATACACCTTCGAGACACAAGACTGACTAAGATGAAGCTGTCGAGCGATGGTACGCTGAGACAACCCTTGCTGGATTAGGCTGACGATTTGAGCGGCTTCTGCAGGTGTGGTTTCCATTGTCTTTCAGATTCAGTGCTCCAGTGACGTGAAATATTGGACTGATGACAATATTTTACGAAAGCTCACTTTTTATAGGGTCTCAGGACTTCAAAACAAAACAGTGTTTTGTTGTAAAATATTTTTTTTTGTTTTTACGTTCCATGAAATAAAGGAAATTAATTTTTCTGTAACATTAAAAGAGGTCGAAAGCTAATAAAATTACCTTTCAATTGATATGCCATAATTTGTAATACATTGCATAAAAAAGGCAAAAACTTGTCTTGAGCAACCCGCGATGAAGTGATTCCAGTTTAATGCTCGCGAGTGTAGTACATGAATATATTGCACGTCTTAGAGCTAGAATGCATCTGACGACAATAACTTTAAACCTGAGCCTGAAAATTCACAGAATAGCAAAAATCCATAATTTCTTTAACGTCTATGACATTTTTAATAGTTTTTGTTTTAATATTAAACCCAAGCAACTGAATTGATTTCTAAAAAATAGGACTAAACTGGAGATCTCTCTCATTTTTTATTCTCTTTATCTCAATTGATGACCTCTGTGGCGCAGCGGTTGTGGCTCTGCCTACCATGCGAGAGGTCCCGGGTTCTATCCCCGGCTGGGGTTAAAAAAATAACCCCAGGTCTTGGATGTTTATATGTTTGTGACGTCCCTGTTTCTGGTTCCCACGACACAGGGCATCCTAGTGTGGGGCCAGAAGCAATGTATGTGCCTGTATGTAAATATAATATAATTATTATCTCTTTCAATTATTATTTTTTCGAAACGGTTCATAATTAATACCAGTTTCGCTAACAGTGAAATTAAATGTGCTTGATTTCACTGTTAGCATATAAAAAATATCTTCAATTAATAAAATAAATCGTCCGCCGATTATTTTGTAAATGCATGCTCGAGGCACGGACTGGACAAAGTGAGACAAATAGTAGCTAAATTGATTTCCTTTACATTCAGCTTTGGTCCTTTTTGTCCTTTGCGAAGCTTATCTTTTTATAACACGCCCTTTTCTAGAAACCTCGTCCTCGATCAATCTTTCATTCTTTTGTGAACCAATTCGGGCTTTGAATTTGAGATAGGATCTAATAAATATAAATAAAATGCAATAATAAAATATGATCTATTCAATTATTTTTTGATCACCACTTTTATACATGCATATACTCGAAGCTAATAGATTTTATCTACACAACAATCATAAATCCTCTTTACTGCGTCCAAAAACCACGCGTTACGACCAGCATAATGATAAACTTCATGGTAAAAACTAATTTCTTATCTGAATTAATACATTATGACCATAATGTACCAAAATTTGTCAAATTAAAACATTCAAATTTCAAACGCCGCAGCCCACCTGCGTGCCGCCCCTAGTTTGTCTGTGAAGTTGGTACTACTGAACAAGCTAAACACTGCAGAGCAATGATCAATGCTACAATGCCGGTCGAACATGCGGTTCCTGAACACATCAAAGAGAGCTTATGATATGTGTGTAGATAAACTAGTGTATGTAACTGTACATAATTAAGAATTATGTAGAAGTCACATAAACTACTATAAAAGCCTCATTAGTTCAGTTGCCCGTTTAGCCTGTTATTCACTAACCCATTTTGCGTGACAGGGGGCTAGCCCATCGCCATAAGAACCTCCGTAGAATGCACTCGAACAAAAAATAAATTATTACTTATCTCATTGGTCATTCATCACATTCGAACCCGCTTCTCCTGCGTTTCAAGCGGTGTCACCACTGCGCCACGGATGCTCGTGAAAGCATAAAAACGAAAGTAAATCAATGTCCCTTATCACCAAAAATATGGCCCCACCATTTTGTAACACATCGTAAAAACCTTATAATAGAAACACAAAGTAAGCATTCACTCCGGCCCACATTTCATAAAGATACGCACCGTCCGAAAATATTCGGCTAATAGTCATCCGGCGAGCGTTAGCATGGCAAGCACGTTGCGAACGTGAGCCGAATGGCGAGCCGTCCGCCCTTGCTCGTTAAAAGTTGCGTTTTGACATACACCTACGACGGTGGGCGGGCAGGCGAGCGGTAGGAACGACGAGAATGGTGGCGGCGGTCGGAAAAACGCTTTTTTACTTGAGGCGAAAAGAGCGGGCGTAAATACTTTTGTAGTAGTTTATCTGACAGATACATAATGCCTAATTAAAAGTTACATACACTAGTTTATCCACACAGATATCATAAGCTCTCCCTGATTTGTAGAGGAACCGCATGTTCGACCGGCATTGTAGCATTGATCATTGCTCTGCACTTGTTTAGCTTGTTCAGTAGTACCAACTTCACAGACAAACTAGGGACGGCACGCAGGCGGGTGTCGACGTTCGAAACTTAAATATTCAGATAAGAAATGAGATTTTACCATACATATCATTATGCTGGTCGTAATTTGCGGTTTTTGGAAGCAGTAAAGAGGGTTTATGTACATAAAATAAATCATCTAATACGAATAATATCGATCCGTTATTATAATATAATGACATTTCTTAATATACCGGCACATTGCCTCTGGCACCAGACTAGGCATGATGTGATGACGGAAGGAAGGGATGATGTGGTTTAAAAACCGGCCAAGTGCGATTCGGACGTACAAAAGACAGGTCTCTTATACTCCATATAACATACCAGTTTATTGCGTTTTTTCTTGGAGGACGGCACGGCACCCCCATTTGTAACCAGTTAACTATTGCTGCAGCACATTATGTGTTAATTTCAACTTTTTACCCATTACGGTGCTTGAGATAGGGCCCGCTGACAGACAGACAGACAGATAGACAGGCGACAAAGTACTTTGAAACTTCATCGAAAGGCTGACTTATTAATTAATCAAAATAGTATATATGTCACCGTAAGATAGTCAAAACCGTTAGTTGATAAACTAATGCGTTAGCTGATCAACTATCGACTGATAGTAAACCAGACCGACAGGGTTTAGAATTTACGTTTATTTTGTTCTTACATTTCAACCTAATACGAAGATTATTCGGGGGCTTCGCTGCGCTCGCCCCCTCTAGTCTTCACCTAAGCCACCGCAGTGTCTGCCCTGGTATTTCGTTTGCAATTCAAGTTCAAACCAGTTTATTATTTAACAGTTTTAGCCGTTAGTTTAACAAAGCAGTACGCTACAGTTTATTATCTGTCGATAGTTGACCAACTTACGAGAAAAAAAAAACGTTAGTTTATCAACTAACGGTTTTGACAATCTTACGGTGACATATTCATACAACAGCACAGCGTCACACCTTTTCGTATACGGGGTGGCACAGAAATAACTTGCTTATTTAGCCATTTATTCAAGTTTGATTTGATACAAAGACAAAACGCCCGTGTGCAGACACCCACCCCCAATATGTTCATTGCAGCATCAAGGCGCGTATAAAACGGTTCTAACGCACTAACTACGCATACGGAAAACAGTTATCATGACGGTTATGTATCGAGAAAACGGTTATCGCTACCGCGTAGGCTCCTGCAGATTATGTGGGGTATTATCGTTTCATGTAATTAAGGTATTGGAAACCGTATTATCGATTGTGATGTTTGTGTTTTCGTTGTTTGTTTGTGACCTTCAGCAAGTAACGTATTGTGGACTTTCCTCTTATGATAGCTGCCGGCCGCGACTTCATCTAATGTAGGCGTGGAAATCTCACGAAATAAAGCATAACTTTTTTGCCGATTTATTTTTTTAATATGTATTATCATGGAAATTATAAAAAAGATTACAATAAAGTTAACTCATATGGTAAGAAAATAAATACTCATTACCTAAAACAATAAATGGTTTGCCCGATGATGTTAGCAATAATTACATACAAGGAGATAAAGTTAAGAAAATATAAAAAAACATATCTTCTCACAACCTTGGATTCTAGTTTCATATTTTAAGTAAGGAATACAAACTAAACTACATCTCTTTCGATTTTGATTTTTTTATCTCTTAAATTTTTATTTCAAGTTTTTTTTAAGTTAGATACCTGAACCATTATTTATAATAAAATATAGAGGCCTATCATAATTCGGTTTACTACACTAATTTACCACTGAATAAGCCCGAGTACGCGTCAAACCCTACTGGGGTTTGACGACGATGGGACACGAATATTGTAAGCTTATTTTAAAACGTTTTTAAAAAAAAACTAAAAAAAAACTGATTCGAATACTATAGGTATGAAATCTTCGAAAACAGTTAGTCTAAACTTAAAACGAAATAGAGATAGATAATATAGATAACCTATGATTACTGTACCTTAATGTATTAAAAGTATTCGTTGGCATTTATTACCTGGAAACAAAAAGAAACATAAAATATGAGTTTGTAGATGACTGCTAGTCAAAATAGATACTTTTTAGGAACTGTCAAAACGGTAATTTTGTTCACGAGTTTTATGATGAATACTTGCATGTGACGTCATAGTAAAAAAAATGAGTATAAAATACAACTGCTGGAAATATACAATTATGATATTGTCAAACGTTTATGTTGAAATAGGTTCCTCTTGAGGCACATTTCTAGATTTATTGGACCATCTTGTCAAATACCGTATTATAGTAAAACTTCAAGTGCACCTTGGCAGGAAATGCCAGAAAATAAAAGATGTATAGCCCTACCGCAATCTCATGGCATAAAAAAAAAGGAAAAAATGTGATTTTCATATGGCAATGTCAATTGTTGTTGTTTATACCTGTGAACTGAGATCTGTGAACCGCTGCTGAGATTTTATGATTTCTTCTTGTTACTTTGTTGTTTTTGTGACAATGTCGAAAAAGCCACTTCGATCTCAAGCGAGAAATATTGTTTTCAATGTGTATCGTAAAATAAGCGAAGAAGAAGGCGAAAATCAACCTCAATATTTGATTTTAAAGCGTGTCGTAGAGTTGACCGGTAAGTTGGACTGAGTTGGTTTGATACTTTAGTTTATTTTATATTTTTCTTACTTAATTGTAGCTTCTTTATAGGTGTTTCCAGTACTACTATACGACGAATTGTAGGTGAGGGCACATCGAATAATGGTGTATTTTCCACGCCTGGTAAAAAGCGGAGAGGGGGGAAGAAGAAAATCAGCTTGGACAGCTTCGATTTAGAGTTGATTAGGAATAAAGTAAAAGAATTCTATACAGTTCGGAAGGAAATTTCAACAGTAATGAAACTGTTACAAATTCTTCGACAAGATATTGATTTCAACGGAGGCAGAGAAAGTTTGAGGTAAGAAAAATATAAAGTAATAATCCCTCTCACTCTCACTCTTAAGAGTAGGCCTGTGCCCGCCCTGCAGTGCTATAGACTGATGATGGTAATGATGAATGATAAGCTATCAATTGAGTAACATGATAAATGTTATTATTTTTTACAGACTAATACTTAAGAAGATTGGTTTTGAATATGTTAAATGCCAATCAAAAAGGACCATTTTGATGGAGAGAGATGACATAAAACTACAAAGATACAAGTTTTTGATGCGTATGAAGGAAAACCGAGAAGCTGAAGAGCATAACAAATTGGATGTGATTTATTTAGATGAGACTTACATTCACGGTTCATGTTCTGTAAAAAAGTGCTGGCAAAGCAAAGATATGGCAGGTCCATCTAAAAGTATTTCACTTAGAGCGAGGTGGATCATTGTAAACGCTGGTGGCGAAAATGGCTTTGTACCAAATTGTTGTCTGGTGTACAGGTCAACAAGTGTCTCTGCTGATTACCACCACGACATGAATAAGGACAATTTTACAAAATGGGTGACAGAGAAGCTAATTCCAAATCTGACAAGACCTTCACTAATTGTTATGGATAATGCTAGTTATTATTCCGTACGGGTGAACAAACCACCCACACAAGCCAATCGTATCGCTGATATAAAGGAATGGCTTCGTGCAAATGACTTACATTATGATGATCTTTGGCGTAAATGTTAATTACTTGAAGTAGTGAAACAAAACATGTCTGCGCCCTTGTATGAGATAGATGAAGTATTAAAATCGCACGGTCACGAAGTTTTAAGGCTCCCACCTTATCATTGCACCTTAAATCCCATAGAAATTATTTGGGGTATAATGAAGCAAAAAGTTGCTGATAAAAATGTAAATAGGCCTGCAAGTGACATAAAATTATTAACAGAAGAAGCGTTCTCACAAATTGGTGGAGTGGAATGGCGAAAATGTTGTGAACATGTAAAGAAAATTGAAAACGATTTTATCAAGCAAGATAGAATAATTGAGAGGCTGGAAGAGCGATTTATAATAAATACCTCTTTATCTTCATCATCTGATGAAGAACAAGAAATGCAAGTGGAGATCGTTTTCTAGTTCTGAATGAGGTGTTAAGTTTTAGTATGATTTAAATGATATATAATAAATTAGTAAATAATAATAATAATTAGTACATAAAGTAATGTACGATTGATTTACTTTTCATGACTTATTTTCCTTTGAAGAACCCGATGTATAACAATATTCTTCATACACATACCTTATATACTTCATGTTCATTAATCTTTGGCATAAATAAAAAAATTACAGTATCAAGATCGTTTAATCCAATTTCCCCAGTATTGCACGCAACAAATTTTTATTTCCCCATTTGCCATGATATTGCGGTAGGGCTATACTACTGCGCGTTCTGACAGATAAACCAAATATTTCATTAAAAACATGCAGCAGTCTGCCAAGGTACACCTAATTAAAATAAGATAACCTATAATGTTTGTTGGTGAACGAATAGTCAAATTACCAAAATACCCTCAGAATTAGCTTCGCCACTAAGAAACTACCCAACCTTAATTCAAAAATAAATAGACCTAGCGCCTCCATTTATATCCATTTTGGAAGTTCACTAGATGCTCTGCAGTAGAAACAAAACTAATTTGAAGTTGGGTAATGACAATTTTCCCCTAGCAGGCACAACTTCTTGATTTCGTCCATGTCTTGCTAACACAGTAACAAATCACATCTGAAACTATTCGAGCCCTAGCGCGGGAATATCCCCGGAGATCTGGCATGGAATGATTTTTTCCCTGTGTTTATATACCTTATAACTGGGATTGGAGTGCAAGATATAAGAGGGCACGTGTTGTAGGAATATCTGAAGTACTTTTTGCAGCCAATTTATCTAAGAACGAACTAAATAGAGCAAGGATACCATAACGATAGAGATCTTCTCAGAATTCCCGCTGCATTTCATAATACATTCATTTATAATATCTTTATTGCTTTAAAATTATATAAAAAACCAGAGGTACATAAAAATAGTGTACAAAGGCGAGCTTTTCTCTAATACGAGTTCTCTTCCAGCAAACCAGGATAAGATGGGAAAGGTTATTTTCTGAGCGGAGGTAGACCTATATGTACAATTTGCCATGAGGCAATTATAAGGAGAGCGACATCTTCGGGAGTAAAGTAAAAGGCTTGAGATGCGCGCAAATACGAGACTATACTAGACTATTTTATTATAGGAAATCCTAGCTTATATACTAGGTTGGTACATGTTATTGATGACGTGCATAAGACATAGTACGTGATGAGATATTTCCGCATATCTGTGGCGGGCGTACGTGCCGGCACAGATACTCCCCCCTTTAGGGAAAATAAATAAATGAATGTACTTATAACAATGAACAAAAATCTAAGTTAGAATCAAATAATAACCTTAAATGAATCGAATTAACTTTAGAAATGTGTATACCATAACAAACTTATATCAACTGCAATAATAACTAATATTATTTTAATAAACATAAAACCAGATCTTAATTGTGCATACTTTAACTTAATCTATTTTTATATATAAGGAAAGTTATTGTTAAATAAAACTACAGTAATAGAGCATATTTCAAATTAATCTAAAGGTAACTCTTACACGAATTAGGAAAATAAAGGAACTATGGTTATGTGAATTCTACATAAGTTTAAAGAATAACATAATATTTACCTACAGGCGAGTCTTGTGTCTGGCCGCACACTACACAAAATAAACTTAAAACTGGAAAACAGAAAAACACTAGGATAATGGGGCTTCGCGGTTTAGTAAACTAACCTAACCTATAACCTGGAAAAGATCCGCAGGAGAGTCGTCTGATGCTGCAGCCGCATATGTTTTTCAGGAATCGATGAGTCAATTTACATCGCACGTCGTTGAAGTTGTAATCACTGTTTGTTTATAATTGCGACCGTACCTACACAAGGATGATTGTGCTGAATCAGCGTCAGCATTAAATCTGTAACCTTGGCTGTAGGCAGTCAGTGATCTCGTACGTCATATGTACGTGCGTGCTCTTCACTCTTGAGTGAATATTAAGTTGTCGATTGATGAAATTTGTGTGCCTAAAAACCTTGGGATTTGGCAACATAGGGCACATCTTGTACACCAATCGTTTATATATATATATATATATATATCTCTCTCTCTCTCTCTCTTCAGTGATTTGATTATTCTTCGTGCGATGTTCTTCCTGGATGATTTCAATATTCGTTGAATTAGGTATATAGATGATGTTTCAGTACTCTTCTGGGGGCTGGAAAGGCTTTCTATGTCTTGAACTTGAAAAAGCTGCTTGCTGTGAATGAATTTGCCGACGCGTTCGTTTCTGCTGGTGCGAGCTCCATTTTGATAAATCAGCAGTCGGCTGACTATCGGTTCATTATTCTTGCGGTATCTTGAGTTCGATGCGGGAAATTTTCAGTTGAAATCTTTTGGCTTCTGGTCCGTCATGGCTTGCTTGATGTCGTCTTGGTTTGGGTGTGGTCTTGATTATGGATTTCTGCAGCGTGGTTTGAAATATGTATGCAGAAGTCGGGGCTCGGCGATCTTGGACGAATTGCTTCTTGCTTGCACTTCTAAGGTGGCAGCACACGGAGTTTTCTTCGCGGCTGGGTCCATGCTGCTATTACCGAAGGTTGCTGATGCTCAAAAGTCGGGTCACCACTTTGCCAGAGGCAATTATAAGGAGAGCGACATCTTCGGGAGTAAAGTAAAAGGCTTGAGATGCGCGCAAATACGAGACTATACTAGACTATTTTATTATAGGAAATCCTAGCTTATATACTAGGTTGGTACATGTTATTGATGACGTGCATAAGACATAGTACGTGATGAGATATTTCCGCATATCTGTGGCGGGCGTACGTGCCGGCACATACAACAATATAACAAAATAAAGGACTAGTATAAACATATATACATTTATAATATACTACTACTATTATCATATACTAATAAATACTTACATGTATGATACCTATAATTCTAAAGAGAGGGGATTCAGAGTAGGCCAGTTCCTGTTAGTGCAGGGGGTGCATTCCACAACCGAATGGCCCGGGGTCTAAGCCCGTCCGTGTTCATGGGACGCGGTGTTATGCTGTGGAGTTGTGAGCATGGAAACTGCGTGAGTTCTCCGAGGGCTGCTGGAAGAAAGGAATTGAGAACTGTCTCTCAGGAAGGTTGGATAGCGTGGATTCCGTAAAATGTTGTAGAGGAAAGTGAGGAGTGTGAATCACTGCAAGCCATTTCTTTACTTTTGTATATTTAAAAAAGAAAATAAAGTTAATATAAGTAAAATAGAAATCGCAACTTGTACCAGCCGAGTCTGCGCCTGTGGTTATAATAGTTTTTGCAACCCTATTCTACGGCGGAAAGAGAACCTGCAAGCAAAATTACATTCCATTACCAGCTTTACATCACAGCACTCACAGCCAAGTTAATTGTACAATTTGTGCTCCTTTTGCAACTTGGCACATCTAATGAAATATTGTGAAAATGCACAAAGCCAACTTTGCTCTTGCACATGTCTTTTCCCTGATGGGTTCTCGTCCTAGTTAATGTGTCAGGGACGAAGGACCAGATAGCTCAGTATGGTTTATTATTCAGGGTTGTCTTTATTTCAATCTTAAGTACTGACTTCTTTCACTAATTGGGTTTCGTACAATATCTTTTGTATGATATAATGCTCAGACTGCTTTGTCTAATAGATACGAGCACTTGAAAGTGATGTTTTCCCCAATGCTTAAGGTTTTCAGTGATAGTGGCGGAAACAGAACTAATGGAAACCAGTTGCAAACGGATTAACGTTGTGATGTATTAGTTTCAGGCGGCCATAACAGGAAACACTTCTAATAAACTCACAAAAAGCCGTTTTCCGACACGCACAAAACGCGGCCCGCCTATCAATTTATTCTCGACAGGTATTTCTATTTTGACCAGTAAGACACGGGACGGGAAAGAGCTCCGTGGTCTAATGGGTTTCACGCTTGCTTCTCACACAGGAGATGCAGGTTCGATTGCTGACCATGTACCAATGAGATAATTAATTTATCTTTAGTACATTATATGGACGTTGTAACGGTGATGGAAAAACATCGTGAGGAAACCTTCCTTACTCCATAGCTGCTGCGATGGGCTAGGGCGAGTGCCTCTGCCACCCCGTATGGGAAAAGGCGTGACGCTATGTATCTATGTATGTAAGAAACGGGACGTACTTGAAATATGGTTATATCAGAGGATGCTTAGGATAACTAAATAAGTGTCACCACAGAAGAAATTACTTGAGAGATGAGCTAGTTTGATGGCGCAGATGGTGGATTCACAATATCCTGGCTAAAATGGCATTGGGCAGGGGCAGGACATATCTGGCTCTTAAGTCCTCTTCTGGAGGCCCCGTACAGGAAAGAGAAATGTCGGAAGACCTGCGACATGATGGTCCGATGACATCAAAGATTCAGCCGGCCCGACATGGACGATAATGGTCGCAGTTCGCACGAATGTTTTGTGAATTATATTTTGTGAAATTTTTAGGCTATTTTAAGAAACTAATTTGAATATTTCGGCTAATGGATGTCCTATTATTTTTTTTATTAATTTTTAAAATCACACCCTACTTGAGGCTGTTTGTTTCCGATTTGAAAACTAAAAAAATATAATAACAATATTTGTTTACGTTCCGACTGACATCTGCGTTGACAGGAAAACTGTCTGAATGTGAAACTGAGGACAGATCAAGAACATTACGTTTTCTACGGATATTTGCGTAATCCTGAATATTTTGAGACTACAAAACTTAGTTACGAATGGTTTTCTCAGTTTGGTACCTTCGAATTTTCTTTACATGGCCCTTAGGGTAGGCATATATCCAGCAGACACGAACATGTTTAAAGCGTGCCGGAGACGATCAATCTTGCTTGACAAGCATGCTTGATATCAATCTTGCTTGACAAGCATGCTTGATATCAATCTTGCTTGACAAGCATGCTTGATATCAATCTTGCTTGACAAGCATGCTTGATATCAATCTTGCTTGACAAGCATGCTTGATATCAATCTTGCTTGACAAGCATGCTTGATATCAATCTTGCTTGACAAGCATGCTTGATATCAATCTTGCTTGACAAGCATGCTTGATGTCAATCTTGCTTGACAAGCATGCTTGATATCAATCTTGCTTGACAAGCATGCTTGATATCAATCTTGCTTGACAAGCATGCTTGATATCAATCTTGCTTGACAAGCATGCTTGATATCAATCTTGCTTGACAAGCATGCTTGATATCAATCTTGCTTGACAAGCATGCTTGATATCAATTTTGCTTGACAAGCATGCTTGATATCAATCTTGCTTGACAAGCATGCTTGATATCAATCTTGCTAGACAAGCATGCTTGATATCAATCTTGCTAGACAAGCATGCTTGATATCAATCTTGCTTGACAAGCATGCTTGATATCAATCTTGCTTGACAAGCATGCTTGATATCAATCTTGCTTGACAAGCATGCTTGATATCAATCTTGCTTGACAAGCATGCTTGATATCAATCTTGCTTGACAAGCATGCTTGATATCAATCTTGCTTGACAAGCATGCTTGATATCAATCTTGCTTGACAAGCATGCTTGATATCAATCTTGCTTGACAAGCATGCTTGATATCAATCTTGCTTGACAAGCATGCTTGATATCAATCTTGCTTGACAAGCATGCTTGATATCAATTTTGCTTGACAAGCATGCTTGATATCAATCTTGCTTGACAAGCATGCTTGATATCAATCTTGCTTGACAAGCATGCTTGATATCAATCTTGCTTGACAAGCATGCTTGATATCAATCTTGCTTGACAAGCATGCTTGATATCAATTTTGCTTGACAAGCATGCTTGATATCAATCTTGCTTGACAAGCATGCTTGATATCAATCTTGCTTGACAAGCATGCTTGATATCAATTTTGCTTGACAAGCATGCTTGATATCAATCTTGCTTGACAAGCATGCTTGATATCAATCTTGCTTGACAAGCATGCTTGATATCAATTTTGCTTGACAAGCATGCTTGATATCAATCTTGCTTGACAAGCATGCTTGATATCAATTTTGATTGAATGGGACGCTTGACGGGCCCATCAAGACACGCACACACATACGCACGCACACATGCTAACACTACACGCACAAACTCACACGCGCACTCATATCCGCAAATATCAAAACGTAAATGTAAAAATTTATATTTAATATCTTCTAAATTATGTACCTTCCCACTCTTTGTATATTCACGTTCACCAAAACGTAGTAGCAAATATGTAACCATTGTTTTAAAAAAAAACATCTCTGTAAAGATAAAGATAAAGATAAAGATTTTTATTTGCTAAGATAAGGGATGGAGAGGTGGAGGCCAGGTGATCCATGGCACGGGGTTTTACCTATTTTGGACTCCTGTCTCCCACTGCTTCTTGGACTGCATGATTACTAGTTCGACCTACCTACTATACCTACAATATGTATTGTGTTCTTCGGAGAAAATAAATAAATTTTTCATTCATTCATCATCTCATCAAGCCGCACGACACATTCGACTACCGATCTGCATCAAGTGCGCACTTCACAGTTGACTACCGATCGTAAATGCGCATGCGTAAAAGCATTTAGCGCCCGCAAATGAACGAAACTCGTCAAGCCGCTTGATGGGCTGTCAAACACGCGCATCAACCAGCCCCGTCAATCAAAATTTCTGTCAATCCCCGTCAAGCCGCAGAATGCTTGATCGCGTCCAGCCTACGCGGTAAACGGTCGATTTTGCTTGAACCAAGCATGCTTGTCAAGCAAGATTGATCGTGTCCGGGACCATTAAGAAGAAGATCGAAGAAATTTAATAAGTATACGTATGTGGATCGCGACGAGACGCGGACGCATGTAGACCGAGAAGCACCCGCCCGATGGTCAAATGAGATTTCCAAGTTTGAATAGAATAGAATAGAAAAAAGTTTATTCAAAAGTTTGCTGGGCACCTGTGGACGAGGTCAGCACAGGAACGCAATAAATGGCGTATTCTTGCCGTAACCATGAGGGGGCATTTACCCAACGGTGGGTGCAGAGGGATAGATAGACAGATATAAATATTTGTTTGATGAGAACGGATGTTTGTACCCTAGTCATGGTTGTTTATCTATCTAAGTACAATATTTGTCTATATAAGTATGTGTATCGTTGTCTAGTACCCAAGATACAGGGAATCCTAGTTTGGGGCTAGATCAATGTGTGTAAATAGTGTCCAAGGTATTATTATTATTATTATTATTATATTTTTATGAATTTTTCATTTCACTCTTGTAATAAAGAGGTTCTGATACACGGGCTTACGCCAAGTGCTTATCTACTAAAGATCACGGTCCTTGCCCATGAATTTCCGTACAATTCTACATGTATTTAGTATTGTTGCTTTTTGAAGAAGTATATGTGTGGATCTGGGTATATTTAGTGTTTTGAGACTAGTGTGTAATGTGTATGGGATGACTCCTGTGGATGAGATGACTATTGGGATGGTTTTGACAGATTGTACCTGCCATTGTGTTTTAATTTCAATGGCAAGGTCTGTGTATTTTGTGTTTTTTTCTGTAAACGTTGTGGTAAGGTTGTGTGTATTTGGTATGGCTATATCTATGAGAAATACTGTTTTGTTTTGTTTATCGTGGAGAGTTATGTCAGGCCTGTTGAAATGAATAGTTTTGTCTGTAATTATAGTTCTGTCCCAGTAGAGTTTAAAGTCTGTTGATTCTAAAACTGTTTGAGGTGAGTATTTATAGTAGGCTGTTTTTTGTGCAATCAATTTGTATCTGAATGCGAGGTGTTGGTGTATGATGGCTGCAACTTGGTCGTGGCAATGTTTATAATCTGATTGTGCGAGTGATCTGCAGGCTCCTGTGATATGCTGTATTGTTTCTGAACTATTTTGGCACTGTCTGCACATGTCGCTTGCCATTGTGCGGTCGTGTATGATATGTTTTCTGTAGTTACGAGTATCTATAACCTGGTCCTGTATGGCTAACATAAATCCCTCCGTTTCCGGGAACAGCTCGCCTTTCTTAAGCCACGCGTTCGACGCAGTTTTGTCGACGTTAGGGTTGGCTAAGTCTAAGCGGTGTCTGCCGTGGAGGGATTTTCGTGTCCAGATGTCGATTTTCTGTTGCGGTTTGATGATAGTTTCATTTATCTGAGCTTGATGGTCTTGTAGGTTAAGTGGAGTATGTTTAAAGTCGGACTGAGCGACGGCATTGTGCAGGGTTGAGTGCGATGATTTAGCGTGAAAGAACCTTCTTAGTGTGGTGATTTGTTTGTTGTGTAAATTTTTTAAGTCTATTATTCCCCTTCCTCCTTCAATTTTAGGTAGTGTGAGTCTTTGTATGCAAGAGCGAGGATGGTGTTTTCTGTATTTAGTCATAAATGTGTTGATGGTGCGTTGGTGTTTTATTAAGTCTGATTGGGACCAGTTGATTATACCGAATGAATATGTGAGGATTGGGATGGCGTATGTGTTTAATGCTTTGACGGTATTTCGAGCGTTCAACTGTGTTTTAAGTATGCTATGTATCCGTTTCCTAAACTTCTGTGTGATTGTTTTTTTTGTCTCCCTTTGATGTATTTGTTGCGTTTGATAGTAACCTAAGTATTTATATCCTATCTCGTTATCCACTGGATCTATTTGATCTCCGTTCTCTAATATGTATGCATTGCTCTCAACTTTTCCTCTATGAACTGATTGTATTTTGCACTTATCTATTCCGAACTCCATCTGTATGTCATTAGAAAACTGTTGTGTTAGATCTGCAAGTTTATGTATTTCTGTTAAGTTACTTCCATAAAGTTTTATATCGTCCATATATAGTAAATGTGATAATGTGTGGTGTGTGTCATCAAACTTTATTTGGAATCCTTTTTTTGTGTTATTGAGTAGATTTGATAGTGGATTGAGTGCCAGGCAAAACCAGAGGGGACTCAGTGAATCGCCCTGGAAGATTCCTCTGCGAATGATGATTTTGTCAGTCTGTATTGTATTGTTATCATTGTATAACTTAAGAATAGTGTTCCAGGTCTGCATGGTTGTTGATAGATATGAGATGATAGTGGGGTGAACTTTATAGTGTTGTAATACGTAGATAAGCCATGTGTGCGGTACAGAGTCAAAGGCCTTCTTATAGTCAATAAACATTGTGTTAATGTTTCTTTTTTTACGAAGAGCTTGTTTAGATGCGACCGCATCGATGATAAGTTGCTCCTTGCATCCCTGACTGAATTTGCGGCATCCTTTTTGTTGTTCTGCTAGTAACTGGTTGGTGTTTACGTGTTTGTATATGAGTTGACTAAGACATGCTGTTATTATTTTGTATATGTTTTGGAGACAAGTTATGGGTCGATATTTAGCTGGGTTTATGGTATCTGTGAGGTCTTTAGGTAGCATATAGGTAGTTCCTTGTGTAATGTAATATGGCATGTGCTCCGGATTTTGTATAAAATTGTTTATCTGTAATAATAATATTGGGTGGGTGATTGTGAGTGTTTTGTACCAGTAATTATGAATTTTATCAGAACCGGTGGCCTTCCAGTTATGTGTCTTAGCTATTACTGAAATCAGAGTATCTATAGTGATACCATCAAATTCCATTCCTGGAACATTTTTGAGAGCATGCTGGTCATCTGAGATCCATTTGCTATTATTGTGTGTTACTGGCTTTGACCATATGTTTGACCAGAAGTCATGTAATGCTTCTGGTGTAGGTGCTTCTTGTGATTGTGCGGGGCGGTTTGAGTTTTCGGTGAGCAAAGATCTATAAAACTGTTTTTCATTTGTTTAGAAAGTCTTGTTTTGTGTTTTTCTAAGAGTTGTCAGTTTGTAACGGCGTAGACGACCTGCTAATGCATTCAGCTTTTGTTTTAGAGTGTCTAAAAATTGAGAAGGGTCTGTGTTATCTGGTTCGTATTGGGAGTGTACCCTATATTGTAGCTTGATTCGTTCAACATGTTGTTGGACATTGGAGCTTATTATTATATCGACTATAAGTTTGACGGCCTCTGTGGCGCAGCGGTTGTGGCTCTGCCTACCGTGCGAGATGTCCCGGGTTCGATCCCCAGCTGGGGATGAAAAAAACCGAGAACAATTTAAATGACCACCAAAATATTTTTTTCTTACCAAACTTGGTAAATGATCACCAAAAGTTGCAGAAAATATCAGGGCAAAATACTGCAGTAGCTTAGATGAAGGGTAAAGGGGGTGAGCGAAGCGAAGCGTGTGTGTGTGATGTCGCTGTTTCTGGTTCCCACGACACTGGGTACTCTAGTGTGGGGTCAGAAGCAATGTATGTGCCTGTATATAAATGTTAAATAAGGCCGCCGTAGTATTCTCTATGCGCCGATATAACAAGAAAATTATTTCTTTATCACTCTATGACTGAGTACTTAATTATGGAGCCGCGCTGCTGACGTCACCTCGCCAATCCTTTTTCCTCGTGTGTTTTTGTTTATTTACTCGAGTAATCGCCTCGTTTGCTTGTATTTGGCGAGACAAATAAGCATTTAGGTGTGTTCCAATAAGGAAAATGTCGTCAGTACTATACAAGGTGAAAATTAATTAGCGGGCCATATTTTGGGAAATAATAGCACCGATCATTACGAACAACTTTCCCAAAGAAACATATGGTCGCAAATGCAAAATATTTTTCGTCCCTCAGTACATTGACCCGATCAGCTGATTACAAGTTACTATGGAAGATCCAAAACTATTTTTTCGTTTACGACCATATGTTTCTTGGGGAAAGTTGATCATAATGATGGGTAATATGCCAGATAAACGTGCAATAGAGTACGTTGAACCCGTCAAGGCGATACGTAAAATTATATAAAGGGAATACGAATGTAAACGAAAGTGACAGTTTCCACATGGCGCAAAAAATGCGCTCGACTCAAACATTAATAACGTAGCGCTGTGGTTTACCACATAAAAATTGTTTAAAAATAAACTACACTATTTTGTCAAAAATGTTTTCAAGGAGAGTTTACGAATACGCATTTGAATCCAATTCTGCAATGAAAATATTTCAGAATTACAAAAAAAAAACGAATTTAGACGTCTTTTCGCAATTAAATTCTATAGAGAAAATATCATCTAATCGCGTTTTCCTTCAGTGAGACTCTTAATCAAATACTCAATAAACGATAACACAAAATTCAAATCTTTAAATGACTTTAGTGGAGTAAATGAATTCGAAAAAAACCCCGTATTTTTTTGTATCACCTTAATTTGAAGTCACAACTTCAAATTTGCATACATTTTCTTAGCGGGTCAATTTAGTTTATTGCGGGTTTATCGCACTACCTTTAGTAATGCTGGTATTTAATCGCACATCAAAAATATTGATTTGCGCAGCAAAAAAAGATTTGCAAAAACACTTTTCATGTTTTAAAACATCAATTTTTTAATGAGTGGCTTAATTTTATGTTTTAAGAATTTTTTGTTGTTCTTACATGTTGAACATCACACGAAGGTTAAAGGGGGCTTCGCTTCGCTCACCCCCTTTAACCTTCACCTAAGCTACCGCAGCAAATATAAGGGATATGTGCTGTGTAAATCAGTATTTTTGAAGTGCAGTTTAATATTTCCCCTTTACTAATAATAATCATACCTAGACCACGTATAATCGCTGACCGCCCAGCCCAAAATGTGAGCAGAAATGCAAAACAAATGATCATATCGGTTACAAAATGAAAGTTGTCAGAACGATGTCCCTAATTCCCATGCCGAATAGTAGCTAAAGTATTAAAAAATGCGATTATATTTATGTTTTTTTTCCCATATATCTATATATATATATATATATATATATATATACTAGATACCCTGTGTTGTGGGAACCAGAAACAGCGAAGTCACATACATATAAACATCCAAGTCCTGTTTTTTTTATCCCCAGTTGGGGATCGAACCCGGGGACCTCTCGCATGGTAGGCAGAGCCGCAACCGCAGCGCCACAGAGGTCGTCAAACCCAGCATCTTAAATATTTTATTTAACCTCTTGAATACCACCGGCGTTAACTAACGCCACTTTTCCGTTATAGATATTTAAATTTCATTACCATGGCAAGGATGCTCAAGATCGCGACCCGTCCCAACTGCCCTCGGTTTTTAAAAGGTTAATACGCTGGGTAAAGTCAAATGACCATCTTAGAAATGCTATTCCTCCTAAAGGAGACACTTTCCAAATCCCACAAAAAAAAACATGAAGACATCCCTTTTTTATATGTTTGTTTAAAAACGTTGTCAGAAATGAGGAGATCCGTAGAAGAACCAAAGTTGCTGACATAGCCCGTAGGATAAGCAAGCTGAAGTGGCAATGGGCAGGCCACATAGCGCGAAAATCGGATGGCCGATGGGGCAAAAAGGTCCTTGAATGGAGACCACGTACTGGCAAGCGCAGTGTGGGTCGGCCACCTACGAGATGGACCGACGACCTGGTGAGGATCGCTGGATCTCGTTGGATGCAGGTGGCTACGGACCGGTCACGCTGGAGTGCGATTGGAGAGGCCTATGTTCAGCAGTGGACATTAACAGGCTGAAATGATTGATGATTGATGATTGTTTAAAAACATCAAATGTTTTTAACATTATATGTTAAAAACTTGCCAGAGCTTGTCCAACACCTGCAAAGTTTTCATGAGTTTAATAAGCCTGGTGTTGGTTTATTTGTTGAAGCTGTATTATTAATCTTATTTTTATTTCTTTAATTGTTTTCCATAGCTTTTTCGGTTATTTTTATTTTCTAAATATTCAAAATATCTCAAAACTGTGTGCGGGAAATTCAGAAATAATGAGTGGTTTTGAAAAAATACACAAAAAAACACAATTTTCGCAAAGTTCCGCGCAGCGACTGACGTAACAGCCGTGTTGCAGTGCGAGCGGTTATAAACTCTATTGTAATATGGCTATGACCATAATTTCCACCACCACAAATCGAGTTGCTAACTTCACCGATAGATGAGCCTTAAATTACGCAGTTGTACGCAGTACTGGCGTGTTCGTTAACCCCTTACAACAATGGAAGCGTGAAGGCCTCAAGACAGGGGAATGACGTCAATTGACATGTCAGAGACCACGGCAATCAGGGATCAATGACTCGTGATGGGGGGGGAGGGGGCGATTGTAACATTTGTAGCGAAAAAGTTACGTAATTCAAATTATTTGTGAGAATAGGCTGACATTTAATGTAATGTCCAAACACTGCCCTGGCCGTACTGTTTGCTATTGAGCAATGGGAAATATTAAACTCAAAACTCAAACTCAAAACTCAAAACGTTTATTCTGTAAATAGGCCACAAGGGCACTTTCACATGTCATTTCATTTCAAACTGCACATCAATAATACTGATTTGCACAGCAAATATCAGGGCAAAATACTGCGGTAGCTTAGGTGAAGGGTAACCTTCGTATAGGTTGAACATGTAAGATACAACAAAATACTTAAAAAATAAATTTTTGCTGCTACTTTTCTGCTGTGAAAATCAGTATTTTTGATGTGCGATTAAATGAGCAATTTATCGAAATTAAAAAATATATTCGAAACTGAGTAAAATTCTAAAGATGACAAAAATTCCATCAAACGTTATATGGATACAGGAGTATCTAGCGGATTTGAATTTGTCATTTGTCGCGCTAGTTACCTAACTAGCGTAACTACCTAGTTACGACGCCTTGAGAATTGGACTCATTGGCTAAATTAGCCTAATTGCTAAAACCCCGCCGTTAATTAAGAATTGAATAGCATAGACACGATATTTAGTCACACATACTTTTAGTTACTGTTTGCCTGACAACAACACCTAGCCAGATGACCAAATATGTGAGCCCGGAAACGTGTTCAAGTAATTTTTCTCAAATTGCGTCACCGGTCGGAAAACTTGGTCCACGGCCATGACACATTGAGGTCAGCGTACTCGACCACCACTTACAATCACACAAAAACCGCCTCTATCCCTCTGAGATACAGGCTAATTGGCAAGATAAGCTGACAGATCCGTAAGGTCACATCAGAGTATTTTCGTTACTTCTGCTAATCACTCGACAAGTGTATTGACCTGAGCCGAGAACAATAGGTACTGGAACCGCCTTACATCCGGTGATTTATCTGCCGAAGTCTTCTTTTTCTATTCACTCTTGGTAGTAGTCGTGGCCCTCACTTCGTTTGAGTGACCCGTCTCACAATTAGTCGTCAGCCTCTCTCGATAGCTGCTTTTCTGCTGCACTCATACAAAGGACTAAAACATAATCAACAGATACCAAAAATTTCGTGCTTACAATCTTGTATTTAGAGTGAGTTAGATTGACTTAGATCAAGACAGCCTTAGACAAATAGAACCATATTAATAACACTGGGTTACCCAGTCCTGTATAGCTATTATGGGCATTTGTATCGACGGTACATTAGGTGACTCATAACAATTTATTAGTTTTAACGTAGAATACAAGTCTTTCACCAAGAAACCAGAGTTTATGGTTATGCTGGCTAAAATGTCTTTGCTTGCGGCGGCTCTGTGTAGCAGTTGCTCCCCTCCCTCAAATATGGCGAGGGGGTTGATGGCTGCTGCACAAGTCATACTCGTGTACGGGTGCTGCTTGGGGGGACTGGTCCAGTCTGGTTTCTCATAAGTTTTGTTCATTACAGCTTGTCTTTGTTCTCATTTATTTATTTTGTTAGATTGTTATTTTGAGACATGTTATTGGCATGTATATATACGATTTTGTAATATTAATATTAAATAAAATAATATTATCATTAGATTACATTATTTGTATAATTTACATTATGCAATAACAAAAAATATATACGAAAATTAAAAAAAAATACATCCCCTTAGAATTGCTTGGTGCTATTTTTTCTAACGGGCGTATTTCCGAAGCAATGGTAGCGTTAATGGAGTTTCCTTTTCCTATGCGAGATTCAACCTTGAATCACCACTCGAAAGGGAGATTTCCTTTTTCACACTCAAACCTTAATCAGTCATGTACTCATTAGTTTAGTTGATCATATTTGATTAATTTTTTATCCATGTATATGGACTTAAGTAAGTGTTTGACTTGTAAAAGTCATTATTTTTGCCTAATTGCAATGAAAGATTTGAGTTTTGTGTTTTGAGTTTTCACATTTTGTCGCCCCCCGTACAAAAATAAGACTTTAGCAGATTTCATTTCTCAGGCGGTTCCATTTTTACTATCTACCCCTCCGAGAGTTATGAATAAACATGCGCTGTATTCGTAAAGGTATCGTTTGTATGTATGCGTGATTTATTTCCGACCCGATATGGACGGCAATGAACTTGTTTACGCACAGAGGTGCAGCATGCGGTTGCTGAACTTCAGAATGCACATTGGAACGTGCGCACACGCACCTCTGCACTGAATCGGGACAGAATCTGTACAGAACGACCTCTGTGGCACTACGGTTGTGGCTCTGCCTACCATACGAGAGGTCCCGGGTTTGATCCCTGGCTAGGGATAAACAAAATAAAACCCCAGGTATTGGATGTTTATATGTGTGCTGATGTCGTTGTTTCTGGTTCCCACGACACAGGGTATCCTAGTGTGGGGTCAGAAGTGATGTATGTGCCTGTATATAAATGTGTTCTTTGTTTAGAATGATAATGAAATGACAAGTATTTTGAATCAGACCATCATCTCCAGCGACGGAACAAAAACATAAACATTTATATACAGGCACATACAATGCTTCTTGCTCCACACTAGGATACCCTGTGTCGTGGGAACCAGACACAGCGACGTCACACATATAGAAACATCGTGCATAACATGGCGTACACTTGATAACCTGCAGTAGCCCTTCGCTCGCGACTCTGCCTGCACAAAGGAAATCAAATTGACATTGATCAGCTCCCTTTAGGTATAGCGCAATGATATCTACCATAAATATTTCTGTAATGAAAACCCTCAGCTACCTATAATTGCAAAATGACATCAAAATTTCGAAAACTCATAATTCATGTTGTCTAGCTAACAAAAGATATTGCCCATTTATTACCACTTGCTCGTACTTTTTTTGGCTATTCAGATTCGCTCGACTCTGATTCAGATTTATCTGAACCAAAAAGGCCAACATTTTTAATGATCTTGTCCACCACATGATCTATAATGCCATCCAATTTCGCAAACCAGCGTCATTGTTTACTTCACTTAAAATGTTGTGAATCGTAGGCGGCTCATTAAAAAAAGGACCTTTCTTCATATCCCACCAAGTATAAAATCATCCTATTTGTCGACGGTATTTACTCTAAGAGGTCTTGACGTGACTGTCCTGTTTTTCTTTGGCGTACTCACGGAGTATAGTATTAACCGTGATTACAGATATTCCGGTGATTTCGGCCGTTTTAAAGGCTATTTCTTGCCTATTAACCCTTAACCAGGTTATGAGCATGCAGATTTTTCATTGGTTTACGCATTTATTACCAAGCCATAAGGTCGAAAGTTTGGTGGTCCTCTTTAGTACATTTCCTGGTTAAAGGTTAACCGAGCGAGCGATGCGACGAAACGTCTCCGTTTCAGGATTGGGCAAAAATGCTTTCGTATTGATTCCCGTGTATTTTTGTGAGCAGCTTCGATAATTAAATAGTTGATTTTTGTCGATGAAGTTTAAAAAAAAACAAAATGGCGGAAATGTGGGGGTTTATAACATTTCAAAACACCGCTGCAGTCCAAACAGCTTGATATCTGTGAGCTTGATGGATTTTAACAAATGAGGTGTCGTTCGATTTGCAGATACCGTGCGGTTACCAGGCTATATAATTTAATTGAAAAGTCCATAGGTTGGGTTTAAGCCCGCAAATTGTAGTTTACAAAGTTATTACTTTCATACTACGAGTACGTAACTAGATGCATTCATAAGTTTGTATGTGATGTTAAAAGAAACTGACTCTCGCGAGGCGCTCACGGAGAAAGCACTCGTTAATAAACAAGTTTTTGGGCCATATTTCTTACTTTATACTTTATTGCACATAAACAGAAGATAGCTATATCAAAATGGAAACTAAGTGTACAAAGGCGAGCTCATCTCTAAAACGAGATTTCTTCCAGCAAACCAAGGATGGACAGGATACATTAAATAACAGGTTGACCTATGTGCACGTCAAATAATTAAAATAATAAACTACTTACCAATATGTACATGAATACATAATATCAATACAAATAGATAAAATTATACTAAAAAATATATATCAATCCATTATACTTACATTATCTATTAAGGAAGAGAAATATAGTGTTATTTTAAGCGAATTTTAATAGTAGTTTATGTGACTGGTACATAATGGAGGGCATTAAAACTCGAGGGTGGGTTTCTCGCCTTCGGCTCGTTTCATAATAATATCAAGTTTTAATTATTATTATTATTATTATTTTATTTATTAACATAATTTATCTATGCCTTGACAGCCGAGGCCAAATCGACATAAATTACAGATATATACCAATAAAATAAAATATTTACAATCCAAATTAAAATTCACAATATGTCATCAATCATAAATCAATTAAATCAATTAATAAAAAACCAAATTCAATGTTATAATTTGACATTACTGTCATTCCATCATCTCGCAGAACCTGCCACACATTCGCACAATGTCCCTCCATGCATCACCAAACAGATCGTTCAGTGGTGCTACCGCCAACAGAGCATTCAGGCTGTCCCGCGCCCGGACAAGCGGAGACTGCCGGCGCGCCACCGTGCGGTGCGAGCCGCCCGCTAGCAGCTGGTGCCTGCGCCCGCGTACGTAATTGTCAGGCACAAATAACGCGCATACCGCACTGACAAGCGTCGCGCAGTCACTGTCGCCTCGCAACAATCGACACAAAGTCAGAAGTTGTTCAGTGTTACGTCTCACCTCTAGTGAGTTATATCGAAGCATACCCAATATAAAAGCGGTTGGATAGAGATAAGGGTAGTACCCAAATTTCCTCTTATATAGGTATCGTAAAAAAGCTTTTTGTACCTTAATGCCTAATTATGTACAGTTACATACACTAGTTTATCTACACACATATCATAAGCTCTCTTTGATGTGTTCAGGAACCGCATGCTCGACTGGCATTGTGGCATTGATAATTTATCTGCACTTGTTTAGCTTGTTCAGTGGTACTGACTTCACAGACTAACTAGGGGCGGCACGCAGGCGGGCGTCGGCGTTCGAAATTTGAATGTCATAATTTGTCGAAAATTTATACATTATAGTCGAAATGAGTTTTTACCAAGTAGTTTAACATTATGCTGGTCGTAACGTGCGGTTTTTGGACGCAGTAAAGAAGGTTTATGATATGTGTGTAGATAAAAATATTAAGGAACGGGCTGTCTCTGATGGCGCTAGGTAGTTGGTTCAGAGCCTGATAGCTCGTAGTCTGAACCCATGTTCATATGCGGCTGTGTTGTGTTGCGGCGTTATAAGCCGTGACCGAGCGTGAGCTCTCCGAGGCATATCCGAAGACAGAAATTCAAAACGATCTCGTAAGAAGATAGGGTAGCGAGGATTAAATAAGATGTTGAGGAAGGCAGATGCCGATTGGAGAAACCCGACGAAGACGCATAGGGAGCCTCTTCAACTCCCTGCGATACACCGAGCCGTGGTCATACTTGCGCAGGCCGAAGATAAACCGAATCCCGAGGTGTTGAAGTCGCTCGAGTTTGTCCAGTTGCTCTTCGTTCGCGCTGGCCTGATCAGGGGAAGGAGAAAAGACTGGACAAGCGTGACTTTTGTCTGACGAGGCAGGAAGTTTTTACGTCGCCTGAGGGAGTGAAAAGTGGCAAAGACCACGCTGACATACGCTGACCAGGAAATTTGGTTATCTTTGGCTTAGTACTATATGAGATTATTTCTTCAACCTGTTTGTACACGATAACAATCGTATTTTTTTTTGTTTCGGACATCGCCATCCTTTTCTTTTTCGGAGATGAAAATTTGGATCCACCGCTCGGTGCAGTCAAAGGTTCACCACTCACTATAACATAGATCTTGTTAGGAATCTCTCTCGTTGACCGCGTGCCAAACGTCGAAGATCGAAAAGAAGAAGGTCGAAGATGTAGGTAAGCAGATAATGGGACTGACGTGTAGATGGGCGGGACACTTGGCTAGGCGGGATGGCGGACGGTGGACCAAAGCAGTCACGGAGTGGTGGCCAAGGCGAGCAACAAGGCCAGTGGGCAGACCACCTGCCCGATGGTCCAACGACATACTAAAGTCGATATGATCCAATGGATGCAGTTGGCACAGGACCATAGTTGTTGGCGCTTTAGAAAAGAGGCCTATGCCCAGCAGTGGGTTGATGTGGGCTGAGCATGATTTCAGTTACATCCTGTGTTGTAACAGAATACATCCTGTATCAAGTTTTCTTTAAATAACATAAAAGTATTTTTTATGACAAAATATTTTTTAGGGTCAACCTTCGTAAAAAGTTGTAACGACTTTTTCTGAACAGAATCTGTGTACCTAGCCACATTTGTTATTTTCAACGTTTTGTTGTAATCCCACCGGTTACTGATATAAATAGAGAACGTTTTTTTTTGCTGGCAACACCCAAACGCCACATTTTCAAAAGTGCCACTATCGAAATTACTCTCCGATTCTCCAAGGTCAAACGAAGACATTGAGACTCCTTCCACACTTCCATCATCAAGGAGCCCATGGATGTATATTTGGAAGCCAACTATTAGACGCACTGGCTCGGAACATAAGGTAAGTGCAAGGGATCTCCGCTCTAGCGATCCGCATTGCAACTGGCACTTGGGCACAAAATTACCGATTTGATGTTAAACGTTAAACTAACGTAAAACTTTGAACGATCTCTCCCTTTGTCTACGACCTCTGTGGCGCTGTGGTTGTGGCGCTGCCTACCATGCGAGAGAGGTCCCGGGTTCGATCCCCGGCTGCGGATAAAGAAAAAAAAACCTGGTCTTAGATGTTTATATGTGTGTGACGTCGCTGTTTCCGGTTCCCACGACACAGGGTATCCTAGTGTGGGGCCAGAAGCAATGTATGTGCCTATATGTACGTGTTTATGTTTATGTTTAATATGTAAAGTACGTTGGGGTCTCGGTGCTGACCGTGTACCTTTGAGATGCGTTACAATTTTGAAAAAGTTAATAAACACTTTTATCTACACACGCACCACAAACCCTCTTTACTGCGTCCAAAAACCACACGTTACGACCAGCATAATGACATCTTGGTAAAAACTCATTCTTATCCGAAAATTGATCATTATGACCATAATGTACCAAAATTTATCAAATTATGACATTCAAATTTCGAACGCCGACGCCCGCCCGTGTGCCGCCCCTAGTTTGTCTGTGCAACTGCAGACCAATGATGAATGCCACAATGCCGGTCGAACAGGCGGTTCCTGAACACATCAAAGAGAGCTTATGATATGTGTGTAGATAAACTAGTGTATGTAACTGTACATAATTAGGCATTAAAACTCTCGAGTGATATTATTCTAAAACGAGTATTAATGCCCTCCATTATGTAGCAGTCACATAAACTACTATTAGTGTATTAATTAATTAACATTTGCTATCGGCATTTGTGAAAACATCCAGCTCGTGCTGAAAAGATATTAAAAGTTTAACCTTCTCGCAACTGCAACTTTTAAGTACCAGCTTTTGTTCCTAGCACGTATTAACAAACGGATATGAGCCTTAAGCACATATGAAATGAACTATAAAATTGTGCTATAAAAATAGCTCATTCAAGACCGCCCCATGTACAGTCAGCAAAACGTAGACTGCTCCCCGCTCCACCCTAATGGGGAAAATTACGCAAACGAAGAGTGTAATTCTGTCAGAGGTTTGTAACTTGATAAACATTGTCAACAGCAACAAAGAGTTAAAGACAAGACAAAGACAAAAATATTTTATTCGAATTAAGATTTTCAAAAATATTTTTTCGACGTCAAAGCTATTATGGATGGCGCGTTCACTACCAGTGTAAGCTCGCTGTGGAGAAGAACGGACAGAAGAAACTCCACAGGAATCGTATCTATTGTACTTTTCTTTTAAATATATAAAGAATCATACATAAGTTATAATTACAATCTATTCCACTGATTTGGAATAACATTTGACCAAACGATTTTATTATCTATGTCACTAATCATTTATCGTATAGTTTAATTCATCTGAGGTTCTATGAATATCCGGATATTGACAATTCATTTCTCCGAATAACGAACCTCTTTGCATACATTTGCTTTACTTACTCTGTGATTCATTTGTAAGTAACCTCAGATAAACGAAACACTTTGCTTACTTAACTCTGTGTTTATAAATAGATACTAATTTCTCGGTTTGGTTCCCGATTGCAAAGCATTGAAGTTCACTACAGCTGCTGCGAAAATCTCCTCTGGGGCACTGCGGTTGTGGTTCTGCCTACCACGCGAGAGATCCCGGGTTCGATCTCCGGCTGGGGATAAGGAAAAAGAACCCCAGGTCTTGGATGTATATATGTGTGTGATGTCGAAGTTTCTGGTTCCTAAGACAAAGGGTATCCTAGTGTGGGGTCAGAAGCAATGTATTTGTCTGTATATAAAAGTTTATGTTTATGCGATGTGTTAGCCCCCGTCACGCGAAAATGGAGAACATGGGTTCAGACTACGAGCTATCAGGCTCTGGAACCAACTTCCTATTAATATTTTTAATCTACAGATATCATAAATGCTCTAAAATCGACTCAGAAACCATAGGGCAATGACCTGCATTATGACATTGGTGTGACATAGACGCTAGCGACGCTTTCAACTGAACAGTTTTGTTGGTGGGTAATATTGGTTTCGTTTCGTGTCGGTAAAGCAGTGTTTTAGATAGCTACATTACATTGAAATTGTAAAAGTACTTGATTTGGTCTGCAAATTTTTCATCAATCATATTTTTAGGGAAAGAGCCTCGCTACTTATCCCAAAACACAGGGGAAACCCTACCTTGGGGAGTATCGACTCTGACGTTATTTTTGCTTACTACCAACACCTAATCTCATAAACAGATGATGTATCTATCTTTAGTTAAGTTATATAACATGAAACTGTACCTTTCTTATTATGGATACATTTGTCATTTATGTGAAATGTTTATTGAATAAATCATTATCTTTAATAACATTATTATTACTAAGAACAGCAAAACCGCATATATATTTACATCTACAAACAACGAATCGGTTAACGAATTACTGATTAATCGATATAATCGGTAAAATGGACGCCACACCAATGGTGGTCATTTCCGAGCGGAAATGAATTCGCGCATGGTCAATTCCCATTGTATCATATCACTGGATGCGGTATAAAAAGGATAATTTCTCGTTTGTACACTTTTTAGTGAAACTGTGGTACAAACTGAGAATAAGTCGATTATGTTTGGCTTGTACCACCGTCTTATCGCCTTCTTTCCGTTGTGTACCACTTTTTGTCCGCGATTTTTTCGGTTTACACCATTTTTTGGTAGATTTCTTTCCAACAGGTCTGGCTCTGGCCCAAACAAATTCTAGGATACGCTTGATCGAAAACATCTAAAGCCCGAAGATTTTCTTTTCTGCTTGGCCGGGATTAAAAACCGCGAACTGTGGTTTGTCATGACGATGAGACAGAAGATTATATGTGAAAGTACTAGGCCACTCAAAAAGTTTTGCAAAGTGTAAAGTGTAATGACGATGAGACAGAAGATTATATCTGAAAGTACTAGGCCACTCAAAAAGTTTTGCAAAGTGTAAAGTGTAACCCTTTCCTGCTCTGCTGGCCGGAATAGAAAAAAAATGACATAACAATTAAGGCAAATGTTATGTTGTTGCTACACTGCACACAATAGAATCTCCAGTGGTCTTTTAGGTTATCTGCGTCTCAGCAGGTTAAGAGACACTGGCCAGTTATAATGTATTTAGATCACTCGGTTATGTATAAGTAAAAATACATTAGTTTCGATTTTACATGTCCCTCTCATAAATTTTACTAGAATGATGAAACTACCGTGTGGCATTGAAAAACGGATCTGCAACGCCAACATTGTCGTGCGATGATATTTTAAGACCTCAAAAGACCTCTAACTTGAAACCGGATCGACTAGATTGTATAGATACGTCTCCATCTGAAGCAAGCGTGTACCGCTGGTATTATGAATTTTAGTATGGTCGCTTAACTTTGAGGGATGAAGAAAGAAGTGGTCGTGTTTTGACTACCATCAAATGCGAATATAATGAACTGGCAGTGAAAAATTGTATTCAACAAAAAAGGCGAATCACATAAAAGATTCAGCACATTTTACAGAGGCCACCTTTGCACGAGGAGGTTTGATTCGCGATGGATTCCTCACAATCTCACCGAGATGCTCACAAGCGGGCACGCGTGGAATGGTGCTGCGATATAATTGATAAGGTTTACCCCGTCGTGTTTACGACATCATAACATATGACGAATCTTGGATTTGCCAAAATGGTCCAGAAACAAAGCGCTAGTCGATAGTATGACTGTTTTAAAGCAAACCAACGAAAGTCTACGCCTACGAAAATAAAGCGATGTTGATCGCCAGTTTTTTCTCCTTACACAGGGTATTTAGTATCCATTCCCTTACGAGATCAAAGCAGCATTAACGCGGAGTGGTACTCTACCAAAACTCCGCGATCAAGACGAGGGACTTCCTTGACATAACTTCCGTTAAAATTTGAGGTCAGCCGCCTTACAGTCTCGATTTGGCAACGTGTGACTTCTTTTTGTTCACAACAATAAATAAATAATAGCTCAAAGGGTTCATGGCGTTCAAGATGGCTATAGAAGAGGTATCAGCGGCCGCCTGGAAAAAGTGCTACGAAAATTGGTTAACACGCATGAAACTTAGAATGGACGATGGTGAAGAGATCTGTGAAAAGATAGTTTTTTTTTGCAAAAAGTTCTGAGTGTCCCACCTACATATATAATATATATACCATGTTTATACCACATCAGCAGCTCTTCGTATTCATTGTCGACCACCGCTTTTTGACGCGGAAAAATTACACAGGAAATGAATACATAGTAAGTCGATAATATCCAATCGTACGTTTTATTCGTACCTAAGGGGAAAATAAAGTACAGCTATTTCATACAATGGACGTGAAAAGTGGCAAAACGGGAAAAATTGCATTTCTGAAGGTTTGTATTCCAAATCAAATAAAGTACTTTTAAATTTAAGAGCCTAAACTTTTAATTTTGTATATTTAAGGTAGTTGTGTGAATAAACGCTACAAAAAAGTGTTATTTTTATTGATGTTAATCGGGTATTCAAGATGCATAAATTGTATCAGACGGTGAGGTCAAAGCCGTAAAATGGACTTTTGATTAACTAGAAAAACGGGGCACAACGTAATGGAATACATCGCGGGAAAACCTTCATATATCCACAGCTGCGGCGATGGGCTAGCCCCCTGTCAGGCAAAGTTGAGTATCGAATAACTGACCAAACTAAACATAGCTGTGCATCTGCCACCCGCATAGGAAAAGGCGCTAAGTTCTTTCCATGGAGGAAAAACAGATCGAGCTTTCCCGCGCTAGCTCAAATATTCAACACAGAATAGGTAATCAATGCACGAGCAAAGAGGATGAATAAACATCCAGGGACACCAAAAAGGTTGCAACCTCCCATCGAATACCCGTAAAATTAAAGATGTAGGAGGCGTGCTTCGGATATAGGGGATAAGTCATTGAGTGTAAGGCTTCTAGAGAAGTGAATGCGTGTGTAAACGAAGTGAGTGTCGACCTCTGCGGCGCGCGGAGAGGTCCCGGGTTTGAACCCCGGACACAGAATACTTAATAGTACTACGTACAGAAAGATCACTCCGCAAATACACTTAAATAAAAAGCTAGATGAAAAAAATAATCGTTCCTCAGTACATTGACCCGATCAGCTGATTATAAGTTACTATGGGAAACCCTTTTTTTCATTTACGACCATATGTTTCTAAGGGAAAGTTGTTCATATTGATGGGTACTATCATTCCCCAAAATATCGAGACTGTTTAAACCACAACCTGTATAAATGTATAAAAAACATATACTAAAAGATCATATTTATATTTTATATTTATTTACATTTTTGTTTGTGCCATCACAGCTAATGCCAGATCGACACAAACATTCACGACATATTTACATGTCACAATATAATTACAATTAAAAGTAGAGTTAAATTACAATTCGATAATATTCAATTATAATTACAATTATAATAGAAATTCAGAGTCCAATTTAAATTAATATACATAATGTATCGTTCATAGCGATAAACAAAATTAAATTTCAATAACCCAGCGACAAGACACAGATGCTTTCATCTCACAGAACTTGCCACACTCTCGCACAATATCCCTCCATACATCACCAAATAGATAATTCAATGATGCTGCCACCAACCGTGCGTTGAGGCTGTTTCGCGCCCGCACCAGCGGAGACCTCCGGCGCGCCGCCGTGCGGTGCGAGCCGCCCGCTAGCAGCTGGTGCCTGCGCGCGCGTAGATAGTTCTCAGTCACGTATAATGTAACATTTTGACCTGGGGATTGTTTTTTTCCTTCTCTCTAGCCGGGATTCCAACCCGGGAGCTCACGCTTGGTAGGCAACGCCCTGAGGCCTTCTGCCGAACGTACTCCTCTAGTCTCAACCCTCGTGTTTTCTGAAACCCAGTACAAGCACTTACGGTTAATATGTTTGTTTGCTTAGCACTCCAAGGGTAAGCTTCACGAGAGTATTGCTTTTTATTACCATCGTTGATATCGTAGACGCAGAGAGTGTAGAGCTTCAGCGGGGTTAGCACGAACATTGAAATGTACCCTTCAAATAACTAAGAGTATCGCGTGGCATTAGGTATTTCGGTAATTGGGTCTGGATCCAGACCTCTGTACGATATGTAGAGGACAGACACAATAGGTAAACCTCCCCTCCACCTGGGTCCGGTATTGGTGTGTCATGCTCTAATTGGGTACAAATCGTGGCAAGCTAAATTGGTCATTGTGCAGCAAATAAAGTAAAATATTCATTATTTATACTATTAGCTACTATTGGAAATTGTTAAGTAGTGGCTCTGTGAGCTGAAGACCTCGCGAGTGACAATGTCTTCTAATAACACATACAAACTTATGAATGCACCTGGTTACGTACATGGAGTATAAAAATAGCCGCACCAATAACTTTGTAAACTACATTTTGCGGTCTTAAACTTGACTTTTCACTAAAATTATATAGCCTGTTACTCCCACGGTCTCTTCAAATCCAACGACACTTCATTTGTTAAAATCCGTCAAGCTGTTTGAACTGAAGCGGTTGTTTGAAATTTTGAAACCCCCACATCTCCGCCATTATGAACAAAAAACCTAGGCCTTGGATGTTTATATGAGTGTGACGTCGATGTTTCTGGTTCCCACGAAACAGGGTATGCCAGTGTGGGGCCAGCATCAATGTAAGTGCCTTAATATAAATAAATCTACATCTACATTTTAATCTAACTTCAAATTAAATGTGCTTTGATGTTCGAGTAGCGATACCCTCCAGACATAACGACATCATTGTCCATGTTTGTGGACGAAAATAAATTTAAATTCCTTCCTCGACAACGGACTCATTTCGCCTCAAGTGTTGAAGATTTCAATATTTCAGGAAAACGCTCCACGCGGTTTAAGAAAAGTCAAGGAGGCTGCGAAATGGAGACGCCACTCTTACGCGCGCCGCGGCCAAAATTAGCCAGCAGTGTTTAAGTATCATTGTGTTGCTAAGTATTGTAAGGTGCGTTTGTTAGGCTGAGAATTATACCCACGGCGCTTAGCTGAGTATATGTCACGGTCCTACTGATGGTTCGAGGGCGAGAGCGAGCGATAGAGGAAGGGGAAATCGCATTTATAATTTCGCCAATGTCACATGTTTTATAAATTTCATAGTATTTGGACAGTACTCTTTCGAGAATCTGGTAATTTTTGTATTGATTTGTTGCTCGTTAACACCACCCAGGGAGACCGTGCGGGGCTTGAGATCCCAGTATTTCATGCTGACGCTGAAAATAGTCAAATCTTTGAAGAGTTATTCCTCATAAAGAAGACATTTTCCAAAATTAGAAAACATATGAGTTATGATATGAAAACATCCCTTTTTTTTAATAATAATGTTTGAAAACATCATAATGTCAAAGGAAACTACATGAAAAACAAAAACAAAATAAATCGTTTCACCTAAAACATTTTATTCATTGAGATCTAAAAGGAATATTAATATGGATATTGCGTCAAAAAATATGCATTCAAAATATCTTAAAACGTACAGTTTACAATTACAGAATTAATCAGTAGTTTTTGTAAAATATATAAGAAACACCGTCCTGTGTGTTGTTCCGAAGCGACTGACTTAATGGCCATGTTGCAGTGTGTGCAAATTTTCAACCATCACGAATTTAACAAACATTGACGACCCGAATGGCCGAGTCGGCAGTGACCCTGCCTACGAAGCGAAGGGTCCCGGGTTCGAGTCCCGGTGGGGGCAAATATTTGTTTGATGAGAACGGATGTTTGAACCCCAGTCATGGTTGTTTATCTATCTAAGCATAATATTTATCTATATAAGTATGTGTATCGTTGTCTAGTACCCAAGATACAGGGAATCTTACTTTGGGGCTAGAGCAATGTGTGTCAATAGTGTCCAAGGTATTATTATAAACATTTACATACAGGCACATACATTGCTTCTGGCCCCACACTAGGATACCTTGTGACGTGGGAACCAAAAACAGCGGCGTCAGACACATAAAAACATCCAAGACCTGAGTTTTATGCATTATATATTTCTTTAAGGCCTAATAGTTAATCTATACACTTTTTAAAGGTACCAGGTACCGTGATCACTCGGATGGCGCTTCAATCCTAATTGTTCTGATGAGTTTAGGCAAAGCGGGTTTGTTTGGTGCGGTGAGGGCTGCGCTAATATTTGTCCTCGGAAAGGAGATTGCCTGCAATATTGTGGTTTCTGAGGTACCTATCTTGAACGCACGATTGCCACAGGAGAGCTTTAATTTAGATATTTAGGGCTTGTTGAAACAGAAATGCTATCAAATCTGGTGCAAGTCGGCCTCAGTGTTTAGGGAGCTAATCACATAAACATTTGTATTCAATTACATAAATTGCTTCTGTCCCCACACTAGGATAACTGTGTCGTGGGAACCAGAAACAACGACATCTCAAATATAGTATTATGAACAAACAAAACGGCCAAAGGAAATAATGCCAAAGGGTGTTGAATTAGCTATATATGCAAATATATGCCACTACCAGCCAGTAGGTTTTGGTTACGATTAACCCCTGGGTGCCTAGCGGCGTCCAGGGACGCCATTTTGCCGTTATAGGTTTTGAATTTTATTACCATGGCATAAGGTTAAAAATCGCGATGCTCCATAACCAGGTTCAGGTGTTGACAGGTTAAATAAACATGTGCATACCATAGCGTCACGCCTTTTCCCGTACGGGTTGACAGAGGCCATAACTGTGGCCACATTTAGCCTGTTACTAAATACTGATTGATTAATTAATATTCTTTATTGCACAGTAATACAAAATAAACAACATATCACAATTTATGCGCAAAGGCGAACTTATTTCTAAAGAGAGATTTCTTCCAGCAAACCGAGGCAACATTCTGCGTGACATACTCATTTTCGCGTGGCAGGGTTATATGTGACAAGTTATGATAACATATGTAGATATAATGCTAATGGGAAGTACTTTTTTACTTGATCAACTTTAGTATCGGAAAGCACTATCACTTACAGCCACACAAACTTCGAATTAGTCTCATCCTCCCCTGTGGTTCGTCCCCGGAACCGGGGAATAAAACAAAATTTGTGTCATTATCCCCTGTGGCACCAGCTCTAAGGATGGCACAGATTAAGTGTAAATTTTACCACCGACCACGGTAAAGCACGTTAGCTCATGAGCACGACTCTTGTGCCTAGTACTTTTCCATGATGATGTATCCCCAAGAGTAAAGCTGGAGTCTCTGTTGTACCCGGACTGGCTGACGTAGCCAATCTTGGCTTACAACGTTCTTCCACACATTGCACATTTTAGTGCGCCGTTCTCATAATTATAGTAAGTAGCTTTGGTTTCATCTCGCTTCCTATCCAGTTCAGCACGACACTTATACCAATCATTGGTCATAGAAGGTAGGCCTTTTCGCAGTGGTCTAAACTCCATATTACTGGGGAACACGCCACTTAATCTCTGCCGTCGTCCCCTGCGCCATCGCCCCAGTTTTGTAGCCACCGGGGACGATGTCATTATTTTTATCTCTTCTCCGGTACAGGGCACCGATACCGGGGAGAATGGAAGTAACGCCAAACTTCTACCAAACTCCGTCACAAACACAACTCCCCGAGACTTGAATTCACTTAACAAAACCCCATTAACTAGGAAATTGCATAAGCGGGTTGATAGGGAGCAAACTTAAATCCCTTAAATCCTTGTCGATGTGTTTGGGTTTGGATTAATTTCCGCGCCGCGGTTATCTATTGATGTTCCAACCGAGATCCATTAGGATAGATAACGCGGGGAACTGATATGTCGGTCACAACATTTCTGCGATATTCAATAGGCGTTTTTAATGTTTCTACGATAAAATCAGATCATACTGAAAATTAGGAAACAGAGCTAACATATAAAGTTTCATTGTCGTACGATTGTAAAGTTCAAACTATAAAAACGCCTATAGCAAAGCTCTCTTGTTAATTTTTGTACTTTGGATGAATCTCATGGACCCTTTGGGAGATCATCTTAGGATATTTAAAGATAAATATGTAATTTAACGTTTCTAGGATAAAATCAGATCATACTGAAAATTAGGAAATAGAGCTATCGTATAAAGTTTCATTGTCGTACGATTGTAAAGTACAAACTTGTTAACTGTTGTACTTTGGATGAATCTCATGGACCCTTTGGGAGATCATCTAAGGCTATTTAAAGATAAATATGTAAATATTGGAAATAATAAATACAAAGGCACATACACTTACTCCTTCTGGCCCTACATTGTAATATACATCGACCTGTGTCGTGTGTATCAGAATCGTCATAAAAACATGTTTTAAACTTCCAAGAATCGGGGATTCTATGCCGATTATACTGCAGGATATTAGTGTAAACACATCCATACGAGTAGTTTAGTAGCCCTTGATGAGTTCGAACAACTTAACATGTCTCCAACAACGCCTACCCCCACCCCTCTGAACATGTTCATTAAACTTGGAACAAGCTCTCCGGATACACTCACTTCACGTCAATTTGTCCATCGCTTAAGGGCTATATCGATTTGCTAACAAATTTGTGACTGTGCCGAGACCAATTGCTACAGAGGGGAAATTAAATCTATAGTTATATCTTAATGGGTTTTCGCATCACCTGCTCGACAATGGCAAGTTACATATCATGCAAACCTTACGTAAAGCGGGTCATTATAGCCCTTGGCTTTATTCCGGTCGTAATTTTGTACTAGATTTAATCATAACCCGCTGGTTAACAATGTGATTTTCACTTCCCATAGATCTAATTGTTTTGTCCCTAATTTCGTAGTGACCACGCGGCGTACAGGCCAGCCGGCCAGGGGGCGGGGTCGGCGACACGCAGAACTTATTTGAAAATCGAACTGGCCACACCAAACTGAATGGAACACATTTTTCTCAAACGTTCATTACGTGCGTTGTAACAGGTTTAGAAGTATCATGTTTCGGGCCGCATAAAAGTGTATAGATATATTTTCCAAAATAATATTTTCCTTGAATTTTTTATTCCATTCGCGTTTTTCCCACGATTAATTTTTTCCATACGATTTTTTTACTAGTAGTATTTTTTTACCAGATATATATTTTTCTATGCATTTATTTTCTCAATCCAAATTTTGCATGTACATCTGTTTTACCGATATAATATTTTTCCAGGTGTTTATTTCCTTATACAATTTATGCTTGATTTAACTTAATTCTTACACGTCCATTTTGCGTGACAGGGGGCTAGCCCATCGGTCATGTCTGGCAAAAATCTGGAAAATTGATCTGTCCACTCCCGCACAAGTCCAGAGAACTGTAAAGGAATTTCATACAAAACTGCAGGCCTAGGCCGGGAAGTATTTATTTTTTTCAATTTCATGCTCAACGCAAAAGACATCAACGAGAACACGGTACTTAAGATTAGTAGTATTTTTAAACTTGAAATTTGTTTTTTGAGTAGTGTATTTTTTATTTTATGAAAAGGGCTTGCCGACTTCGTTTCACTATTCGGCCTCCCTGTCTATACCTACTCAGCCGGCAAGCCCTTCTTTCCCGGCGTCTGCAGTAATGTATAATGTGCTATTAAACATAAGCCGCGAGTGTTGCTAGACGCTGTAATATAGTAGCCTTGGTTTTTATTGTCTCGCAAAAGGTGATAATAGAAGAGTAAACTCCTCGGGGATAAAGCTGTTTTTGTCATGGGCACGCTTGAACTCCTCACTGCACTCAAGACTGGGTCTTAATTAACACCATCGCTAAGCTCGGGAGTTAAATCTGGGGACTTTCTTTACGTTCAGGATTCGATATTGCGCGCGTGACATACAACAGTACTTTAACCTCTCGGTGTATAATCATATTAAAGTTAGGGACTTAGGGATGAATCTTAACTACTATAAGAACAAATAAAATCCTCATTGTTAAATTTTTCTATTATGAATAGTTTAGGCCAGAACGTATTAAGCGATTCTCATCAAATAAACATTGATTCTTGCCTTTCCCCGTAAGAGGAGGGGGGAGGGCACATTTGTGCCCACATATGACAGTCCAATTCACCTGGGAGATATAACATTTAACATAGCATTTATTGCTTCTGTCCCCACACCAGGGTAACCTTTGACGTTGGAACCAGTTGTCGTCAAACATCCAAGACCTGGTTTTTTTTACTTCGTCCTCAGGCGGGAAATTAAGGAAAATGAAAGTTTCAAGACATTTTAGATTACAATGTCCCCAAAAACTTTGACCAAAATCACCGCCAAAATACGGCAATACCTTTCTAAGTAATCTCGTAAATAGACGGACAGGCTTTGTTACTTCATTGTTTAATTAATCCTGCCAAGGTGGCAATCAGGGTTTCTCCTAGCCTAGCAAATGTCAGAGCTTGATAGATAACAGACGACCCTTATGTTATCATTGTGCCTAACCCAGCTCCGAGTTTGTATTACGCGACACGTACTTTTACGTATCAGTCCCATTTTCCCCGGCGTATTGTCCCGGTGACCGGGGAGGATGGGAATCATTACTTTTTAAGTAAATGTTAGACTTGTAATTGTAATTGTAATTGAAATAATACTCATGCCGATTCGCTTACCGTAAAGTTTTACGTTATAGTGCAATCCAGACGAAAAATCCGATCACATTGTCGATAGCCAGCCTACCCCCTAATTATGTATCAACAGTAAAATCGACGCAATTTGTGACAAAATCACGATTTGTGCGGAATCACATGAAAACGGTCACTTTTCCACAATACTTTGTCACTGGGTATTTTTTTTTAAAGTCGCTCGAATTGGATATCTAAATAATCTAAATAAAGGGCTTTAAAAGGCGATTACAGAATTATTTACTAATCTTGCAAAAGCTATGAATAATAGGCATTTACAGATTTTTCGAAGTTTTGTATAAAAAGGCAGGAAGTAAATGGCGTAATCAAAAAATAAAAAAACCCAACGGCTGGCGATACACTAAAAACCACAAAACAAGTCCATAATCAATAAACATAATAAACGTATTCATATAGTCCAATTCAAACATTGTTTCGTGGGGACCAGAAACAGCGACGTCACACACATGTAAACATCCAAGACCTGTTTTTTTTTTCTTAACCCCAGCCGGGGACCGCACCCGGGACCTCTCGCATGGTAGGCACCGCCACAACCTCAGCTCCACAGAGGTCGCCAAAAAATAAAATAATAATAATGAATTATCATAGTCCAGTGTTAAAATTAAATTAAATTTAAATGCAAGCGGAAACCACTGCATTAGAATTAATTGGCCCCGCCTGTTTTAAAAAGAGATCTAAAAATCAATCTGTGGGAGTTTCTACGCCCTTCTTCTCTCACAGTGGTCCAATGTAGAAAAGTGGCAAAAAATGACGATTGCTAAGTATATGTAAATATCTACAGTAATAAAGAAATTTGGAATTTGTAATTTGTATTGGACTTTCATTTAATTTTATCTAATCTCAATAATAACGTTAAGTCCTATCTGCTTGTTCTATGCTTTTCTGTGTACCGCAGTCAAGATTTTTTAGTTTTTTTTTTAATTACGTCATTTATTTCCTGTTTTTAGTACATAACTACGAAAAACCGTAAATGCCAACGGTGTATGATTCATAGCTTTTGCTAGATTAGTAAATAATTCTGTAGTCGTCTTTTCAAGCCATTTATGTAGATTATTTAAAGACCAACTCGAGCGTCTTTAGAAAACGTTTCTTATTTTTATTTAATGTATCACGACGAATCTAATGGTGTATCATTTATTACATATATCCTTTTTAAGGATTGTCGAAACGCTCGTTCTTACCCGACTGCAGATAAGCGGAAAAGGAGAGGGTTATGTGTTTAACCTGTATGTATATTTGTATACATGGTGACATTTAATTAGCTGACCATATTTTGGGGAGTGATAGTAACCATAATTATGAACAACTTTACCCAAGAAACATATGGTCGCAAACGAAAAATACAAATGGGTCTCCCATAGTAACTTGTAATCAGCTGTTCGGGTCAATGTACTGAGGGACGAAATTTCTTTGTTATCATTTTTTTATTTTGGTTTTGATAACTTCAGAAGTTACGATCAAAAAAGTGCAAAAATTTACCAAACTATTCAATCTACATCATCCCTTCTATTGTCCGGTGTTACGGAACCCTTCGTGCGCGAGTCCCACTCGCACTTGACCGCTTTTCTTCCGCGGTGGACATAAGTCCACCCCGCTATCAACCCAATTCATCTGTCGATTTGACAGGGGCGGGCTTGAAGACGGATGGCTGGATATTGCAGAAGCATTACCGAATCAGTTTAAATCATTTCAGCTCCTTGATCACGTGGTTCCACGCTCGCCTCGCACACAGGAGAATCTGGTTCGAATCCGGTGCAGACCAGATCAGATATTTATCTTAATACGGACGTTGTGTTAGGGATGGAAACAATGTATCTCTACTTCTTCTCTTCAACCTCCATAGATGAGGCGATGGGCTAGCCCCCTGTGTAGAAAAAGGCGTGACGCTATGTTAGTTCTGTGAAACATAGGTCGGGAAGCGTTAGACCGACAGCTTCGCCTTAAGCAGGTGTATAGGGCAGGGCCCGGAGTGCAAGTTGGGCACTTAGAAGTAAGACTTAATTAGTTACGAACACTAGTTCCGATGCCGTGGCTTAAGTACAGTTTCAACATCTACTCGTCTTTACATAATGGCATATGACTAAGTTACAATAGGGGAATTTCGGGGGTGGACTGAGGTCTTCTTTTTTTTTCATATTCTTTATTGCACAGAAATCTTATAGAAATAGTAAGGTAACAAAACATTTTATGAGCAAAGGCGAGCTTATCTCTAAAGAGAGATTTCTACCAGCAAACCTAGGTAGGACAGGAAAAATTGTGCAACAGGAGAGTCCTAGTGCGCAATAAAACTGTACATCTAATTGTTTACAACTAAAACATAATAATTTAATACATGATATATACTAAATAAAATACAAAAGCAAAAATTTTTATATATATCAAACATATACTACTTATATATACATATATAAAAGTACCTATCACGAAAGAGAAAGGAAATGCTCTTTCAATCTTGTCTTAAAAGTGAAAATTGAGGGACTATCTCTAATAGCGCAGGGAAGTGCGTTCCACAGTCGGATCGCCGTTAACCTAAACGAGTGTTTGTAAGCGGCAGTGTTATGCCGAGGAGTAGAGAGAAGAGACATCGTGTGGGATCTCCGGTTGCTATGCCTGGAGGAAATAAACTCGAAACGTTCTCGAAGATATGAGGGGTAGCGGGGGGTCTTCTTCTACCACAGTGGTCCAATGTAGAGAAGAGGAAGAAATATAATGGGGTTAATCTGGCTCAACAAAGACCTTGCTATTAATAATATTGTAATTATTTGTTCCTGCTCACTGATCATAATAATTAATATTATAATATTTGCATAAGATGCGCAAGCAATTTTTAAAAGAGATCTAAAAACCAGTCTGTGGGAGTTTCTACGCCCTTCTTCTCCCACAGTGTTCCAATGTAGAGAAGAAGCAAAAAATTACGTTTGCTAAGTATATGTAAATATCTACAGTAATAAAAAAGATAAATTTTGAATGCAGGTCACAAAATTACGTATTTGGAAATATCTCCAGAAGTGTGACATTAAAAATGTAGACACACTAGAAAAGTATACGATATGTGTTACCTATAAGTTAATAGTTCGTGAAAATAAATAATACAAATTAGTGACAGTGTAGTGAAGCGATCGATGATCTTCAGTTTTTTTTACAGACTCCTCTCTCATTCTGTTAAATCTAACAGATCCAAGGCCGCTATGGGTAATTCTAAAAATCAATCTGTGGGAGTTTCTACGCCCTTCTCCCACAGTGGTCCAACGTAGAGAGTGGAAAAAATGGCGATTGCTAAGTATATGTAAATATCTACGGTAATAAAGACATTTGATTGATTGATTGACAGGACGCGAGTTTGGAGTATACTAGTATAGAAGGCTAGTTACATACAGGTTGGGACTGCTCATGTCTAGATTCTAACTGTCATAGGACATCGAGTCCTTGGGTACTTCCCACAGATAAGTGTATAATAATCATTGAAGGCGTCTAACTTACATGATTATTATACAATTACGCGCGTATATATTCCAATATTTACGCTAACACTGTGTACGAAAAATATACTGCACTAGTTACCATTGCGGACTAAATGTGAACTGGTTTAAACTTGAATTGCAAAGGAAATACCAGGGAAAACACACCGAAGCCACCGAATAGTCTTCGTGTTATGTTGATATGTAAGAACAAAATACACTTTTTAATGCATGTTTTCCCATATTTATGTCACAATATTTTTTTATAAACTGACTGTATACTTTTCAAATACTGTTACATGTTTACGTTCTGAAACTATACAGTGTCAGTACGTGTTGGTCCTAGCCCTTTAGGTCATGTGATGATTTCTGCACGATGTTCGATGTTTTGTCACGTGGGCGCAAGTGCCTCGGCCACCCCGTGTGAGAAAAGGCCTGCAGGTGTTTTTTTACCGACTTCAATACAGGAGGAGTTTTTCAATTCATCAGGTACTTTTACGTTTGTTTTATGTTGCTTTTCTAAAGTATGTTCAACTATTTTTGAGACGGATGGACCGATTTGTAAAATTGTTCTTTTGTTCGAGAGGGCTTACGTTCTAATTGGTCCCATTGAAATCAAGTCAGGATCGGATGATGGAACCCTGGAGAAATCGAGGGAACTTTTCAAATATTATAAGTGTTCTTATAGGTCTTATAGCCATAATTCTATTTTTTTAAGTTACTCAAGCCTTTACTCTTACTAAGCATCATATAAAGTGGATAATAATAAGTCATTTTTATCAAAGTTATTTAAGCATTTATTTATTTAAGCAGCAACATAGCTCTCTGTTAGATATAAGTTTATTTTTAAAGTAGTTTATAATCCTGCTTGTACCTACTTTAGTTTAGTTTCACTTAATATTTATATTGTGTTTTATTCTCTATGGTTTTGGCAATAAAGATCATTCTCTTTCTTTCTTTCTTTCTTATAGGATAACCTGTAGGATACTAGTACTAGTATTAAGCAGTTTCGCTAGCCAACTGCGGTATTTATCATCAGATTCTCATCACAAATTTAAATGCAGGCGGGCGGGACCAACTATGTCTATGACAGTAATCTAATTTAATACTACACTATAATAATTGTATCAAATCTCAATAATTACGTTAGCTCTTGTCTGCTTGTCTTGTGCTTTTTAGTGCAGCGCAGTCGATATTTTTTAATAACATAACATAGCGTTACGATTTTCCCATACGGGGTGGCAGAGGCACGATTGTGCCCACTTTAAGCCAGTTATTCATTACTCCATTTTGCGTGACAGGGGGCCAGCCCATCGCCGCAGCTATGGAGTAATGAAGGTTTCCTCACGATGTTTTCCATCACCGTTAGAACGCCCGTATAATGTACTTAAGATAAATTAATTATCTCATTGGTACTATCGGTCAGGAATTGAACCTGCATCTCCTGTGTGAGAAGCAAGCGTGAAACCCATTAGACCACAGAGCTCTTTTTTGTTCGAATATTGTTAATCATGAAAGCGATCGGTTCTGGTAAGTCTAACATTTGAAGCAGTGTCGATAGCAAATAACTTTAAAGCTTATGCCTAGACTAGATCATTTACATCCAAAGGTTAAGATAGTCTCCAAAACTCCAAACTTGGTTAATACGCAGAATATTGAATAGGTATATCCTAAACGTTGAGGATTATCAAATCGGCTAACATTTTGAACTTAGGAAGCGTATTTTGAACAATTTTGAATACGACACGACTCGAGCTACGTGTATCGTTCGCGAATCGCCGCCATACAATCTCGAAGGGTCGATGACGCATATGACGTCAGAGCGTACACAAACAACAACGAAATTGTACGGAGAAACTCGAGTCGCCTCCCGTGTACAGAAGGCCTCACATAAATATCTGTGGTAGTACGAGCAGATATTTTAGTTTGTCTATCAAGCAAAACAAACATAACTACATGATTTTTGCCTCCGTAGAGTTGTGAGTTTAGCCAGTAATTCAATAGAGATAGGATGGAACATGATTTGCGAAAATTGATTGCAAATCGTGTTCAGGTATAGGCCTCGTGCCCACCTTAGTGACGTGGCGTAAACTTCATCTGACAAAGGACCTGGTTTGCACGGTTTGTTCTACCAATCGGGACTGAGATAGGGATTCGGATTTGTCAGATATATTGAAGACAACAATGCATGGCCCCAGTGCCCTAGGGTCATGATAATGATAATAATAATTAACGTTACTTTTACAAATTCAATAATGTCAGTTAATAAAATTAGGTGTACAAAAGTGCTAGGCTATGTGAGGTGACTCATAACAACTTATTAGTTTTAACGTAGAATACAAGTCTGTTTCCAAGAAACCAGAGTTTATGGTCATGCTCACTAAAATTTTTTTTTCTTGCGATGGCTGTGTTTAGCCGGTTACTCTTCTCCCTCAAATATGGCGAGGGGGGTGATGGCTGGCGCACAAGTCATACTCGTGTACGGGTGCTGCTTGGGGGGACTGTTCCAGTCTGGTTTATCATAAGTCATTTTCATTAAGTTAAGTTAAAGTAAGTTAGATTAGGTTCATAAAATGTTATATATCTCTAGTTTTTAAGGTATTTGTCAATATAGGTTTTTATACCTGAAATAAAAAGATTTATTATTATTATTATTATTATTACAGCTTTTGTTTGTTCTTATTTATTTCTTTTGGAAAATGCTATATTGAGACATATTTTTGGCACTGATGGATACGATGTTTTAATATTGTCATTAGATTTGATATTTTTATATTGTACTTTGTGACATCCCCGAAGTTTCTTGGGGCTATCTTCTCTGACGGGCGTATTTCCAAACCACTGTAGAGTTAATGGAGTTTCCTTTTCCTGTGCGAGATCCAGCCATGAATCACCACTTGAAAGGGAAATTTCCTTTTTCAAAAGCAAACCATATTACACTGACGAGCAATGAAAAAGTTCGACACAAAATGGCGACAAACACCCATCCAATTTTTTTAAACATTTAATTTAAAATTTGAACACAATATTGACGTTTTTACTTGGTAATATTCTGGTGCGCTGTTAAATATACTTCAATATTGCAGACGGCGTCATTAAGCTAACCTTTCGTGTTTAGGAGTAATTTGGTGCTATCTCACTGGAACTTTTTCATTGCTCGTCAGTATAATTTACTTATTATTTTAGTTGATCGTAGTTGATTTATTTTTTATTATTCTCCATGTATATGAAAATTAAGTTTTTGACTTGTAAAAGCGCATTATTTGCCTAATTATAATAAATTATTTGACTTTTGAAATTGCAGTACATGTCACGTCACGTCGCTTAGGTAGGCACGACGCCTTAACCTCTTGAATACCACCGGCGTTAGGTAACGCCACCTTTCCGTTATAGGTTTTAAATTTATTACCATGGCATAAGGTTCAAAATCACCACCCGTCCCAACTACCCTCGGTTTTTGAGGGGTTAAAGGGATGGGTGATGAGTAGTAGACCGGATTAACTGGCGTGCTCTGATATAGACCACAATCAGGGCATAGGTAGGTAGGTCCAGCAGAGAGCGAAGTGGTCAGGTCCGTGAAGTCACTTGACCAATTTAGTGGACAAAATGTCAAATATGAAGCCGTCATCGTCGAGTGTATACGACTATTGTGGCTCAAGCAGAAATTAATACGAGAGTGAAAAAGTTTGATAACATGAACTTTATGTCATTGGGCATAAGATTCACTGACAGTTCGATTCGCATACTTTTTCGACGCGTATTTAGTCCTAGAGCCCCGTGGTCTAATGGGTTTCACGGTTGCTTTTCACACAGGAGATGCAGGTTCGTTTCCTGACCATGTGCCAATTAGATACATAATTTATCTCAAGAACATTATCGGACGTTCAGTGTTTCGGATGACACGTTAAGCTGTAGGTCCCGGCTGCTGTCGCTACGTGATAGTGGTTGTAAAACCCCTCTATCAACCCGCACTGAGCCAGCGTGGTGGAGTATGGCTTGATATTACTCGTATCCGGGTGAAGGCCTGTGCCCCTCGGTGTGGACATTAATGGGGTATTTGCCAGAGGCAATTATAAGGAGAGCGACATCTTCGGGAGTAAAGTAAAAGGCTCGAGGTGCGCGCGAATACTAGACTACTTTATTATAGGATATACTAAGCTTATATACAACTTACTACAAAACTACGTGATGAATATAAATATACCTTATCTGTGACGGTCGTCAACTTATCTTAACATTACGTGGAAATAGATATTTCCGCATATCTGTGGCGGGCGTATGTGCCGACACAGGGTACGTTTATTATTATTGATTCCTACTTCGTACACTGATCAGTAACGTTGTCCCGGGGTTGGTGCTGATGCAGACCGCGCTAGTTTCTCTGGCTCTGAACAAGTAGTGACGTCTCTTTCCCGCATAGGGTAAGGTAGGGTGGGAGAGAGAGAAGTGACAGATCGCTCAGAGCCAAAGAAACTTGGCGTGAACTGTAATATGGCGATTACGACGAACATAATAGGTATTTACTAGATTTTATTTTACAATGGCTTTAGAATGATCAAGAAGTATCATGCATTCATGCATATTCAACGCATTCAGGCTTTTGCACTAACATTTACCACAAAATAGATGAATTTAATCGCCGAAGCAACCGATACGCACCGCAGACATTATTTAATATCCGCACAATAGGTATTTTGCATTAACAATTGATTTTAAACGGGAATAGAGACTTAATTATAGGATAATCCGATACGTGCGTAATTGAATTTTAAATTTAAATTAAACTGTGTTTAATTTTACCACTTTATAACGGTTTTGCACCCGAAGGGTGTCAAACGGCAACCTGTTACTAAGCCTCCGCGGTCCGTCTGTCCGTCTGTCCGTCTCTCCGTCCGTCCGTCAGCGGGCTTGCACAGAATGCGTCTTTCTGTGTCCGGGAACAGCATCAAATAATGAACAACGCAAGATTTTATAATTTAAGCGGGTGTCCCCGTACAATAGATGTATTTTAATACCAGCCGCGATATTACAAACCATAACATGATTTGAATATGTTCGTAGATATAAAGTTTTTTTTAAAACATTTATTACAGGCGCCAGAAACAGCGACATCACACTCATATAAACATCCAAACCTGGGCACCCTCTGGGTACGGAACCCTACAATTCCGTACCCAGAGGGTGCCAAACGGGACTCTATCACTAAGCCTCCGCTGTCCGTCCGTCTGTCTGTCCGTCCATCCGTCCGTCCGTCCGTCCGTCCGTCCGTCCGTCCGTCCGTCCGTCCGTCCGTCTGTCACCAGGCTGTATCTCATGAACCGTGATAGTTAAACAGATGAAATTTTCACAGATGATGTAATTTCTGTTGCCGCTATAACAACAAATACTAAAAAAAACCGGTCAAGTGCGAGTCTAAATCGCGCACGAAGGGTTCCGTACCACCGTTCAATGGAAGCGATGGTGTGGAGTGAATAGTTTGGATTTTACACAGTTTATATATATATATTAATAAATAAATATTTGTTACAAAGTTATTGGTGCGGTTACTTTCACACTACATGTACGTAACCAGGTGCATCCATAAGTTTGTATGTGGTATTGTTGTATGGGAGCCCCCTTAAATATTAATTTTATCCTGTTTTTTTGTATTTGTTGTTATAGCGGCAACAGAAATACATAATCTGTGAAAATTTCAACTCTCTAGCTAGCTAGGTTCTTGAGATACAGCCTGGTGACAGACGGACGGACGGACGGACGGACGGACAGCGAAGTCTTAGTAATAGGGTTCCGTTCTTACCCGTTGGGTACGGAACCCTAAAAACAGAATAAAATAAATATTTAAGGGGACTCCCAAAAAACATTTATTTCGGAACCCTTCGTGCGCGAGTTAGACTCGCACTTGGCCTTTTTTTTTTCTTTATGCTCAGTCGGGGACCGAACCCTGGACTTCTCGCATACCCCACTAACGCAGCGCAACAAAGGCCGTCGCGTATCGCGGCGTGTCACATGGTTGTGGTGGCGCAATTGGTTTGATATCCACGTACGGACATAATATTCTCTTTTTGTTATTTTTTTATTATTTCTAGTGGTTAAGTTTTCTTGTACGTTGGTACGGAACCCTTCGTATGCGGGCCCTAACCCGCACTTGACAGTATTTTATTCTGGAAAATGGTTTCGCCGTGATAGGTGATATACCTATAAGTACATTATACCTATGTTGTAACGGTGATGGAAACCATAGCGAGGAATGTCTGTGGCGATTAGCTAGCCTCCTGTCACTCAAAACTGATTTTTGAATAACTTTCTAACCGTATGGGTAAAGGCGTGACGCTATGTGTTTCTTCGGGACTGTGTTCTGAAATAAAGAAATTCTAAAGGATTCGGAATTTATTATTTTTCACAAAACCGATAATTATTTCGGTAGGTATGAAAGCGTTCGGTTCAAAACCATTCAGAAAAATTCGAGGTAAAAAAAGGAACAATAAAACAAAGGAGCTCTTTTTCCAGTTCCTTTGAAAAGCGACCGAGTGAACATTTATTTATTTTCCTAAGTATATGTATATGGGAGTTACAGTAACGACTGCCAACGCCATACATAATAACTAAAGCAAGTCTGGGTCCACACTTGCCACCTTATTCACTGACTCCTACCAAGAATTATAGAAATTGAGGCTAGTATTTAATCGCACATCAAAAATACTGATTTGCACAGCAAAAAAAGGATCAAAAAAACATTTTTATGTTTTAAATATTTTATGTGTACTTAAGTTTTATGTTTTTAAGTATTTTTTGTTGTTCTTACATATTCACCCTAACACGAAGGATAAAAGGGGCTTCGCTTCGCTCACCCCCTTTACCCTTCACCTAAGCTAGCATTTGGCCCTGATATTTGCTGTCCAAAGCAGTATTTTTTATGTGCATTTTAATATTTCCCGAATATTGATAGTTTTTCAACCGACTTCAAATAAGAGGAGGTTCTAAATTCGTTTTTTTTTTGTATGTTTATTACGCGATTTTTCCGTCATTTATGAATCGATTTTAATGATTCTTGTTTTGATTGGTAGCTCATACTTCAGAGGTGGGCCCGTGTAAATTATATCAAAATTGATTCAGCGCTTTTTGAAAAAATCAACAAACAATAATACATACACAGATGACGTTTTGGTGGTGGTTCCGTCACAGATTAGATAATAGCCGTGCAGCAAAAGTTTTGACGAGGACTTTTCATGTCTAAAGACTTCATTCGCATCCCGACCAGGGAAAGAAAAGGTGAACTTGAAGTCGGTTTTTTTAGTTTTTTAACTTGGTGAATTATTAAAGACACTAGACGACAATTTGTCTTAAACTGCGATATCGCTGTGGTTTGGATTTAGTAAATAAAGGGGGTTGAGTTGTTCCACAAACACATATCCACAGCAAAACTTTTGCAGTTTTAATCAAATCAAAGGTTCGAATAAGGACCAAACCAATATTACCTCCTTCACAAAGCGATTTTATTAACAAAAACCGTTTTATTCCGTTGACAACAATTACCAAGGTTCTGAAGCAACCGTTGTGGTAAATGCCTGACGCTCCTGATAAAGCGACTGGCAAATTCGCCACGACTCGGGCTGCGGATTCGGCTGAATTACCATTTGAATGATTACGGTGAAAAAATGTTTGCGATGTCTAAAGATTTTGGCGCTATCGGTATAATGACGGTTCTACACAAAGACGAAGGAGTTTTTTTATTGATGCTAAATCTACAGTTGCAGAACATTTACCTATACATTAGTTTGTAGGGTGGAGTTGACTTTGCTAAGCTATGTTCACAACAATATAGACATGATGTTGGCTTGACTTCGTCTCTTCTCATTATTTTACACCATTGTGTTAGTATTTTCTGTGTACAGTGTATCCAGGGTGTTATTTCATATTTACACACACTTGACTGTAGCTGGGCTGTCACTACCCATAATGGCGTCTTTTACTAGTCTGCTATGCCTGTATTTCAAAATGAAAACCTCAACATTCAAGGGAAATATTAAACTGAACATCAATAATACTGATTTGCACCGCAAATATACTGATTTTCAGAGCAAATATCAGGGCAAAATACTACGGTAACTTAGGTGAAAGGTAAAAGGGGGTGAGCAAAGCGAAGCCGATTTTTGCTGTGCGACTAAATACTAGCAAATATTCAATAGGACAGCATTCATATCACACTATAGGATCTGTAATATGGCTAAGAAAAATAAGCTTATCATTAACCTTAGTAAAACAAAGCTGATGTCATATACACGAGGCGAACCGAAATATAACCTACATATGATGCATGCTGGCTGGTCAAGACATAGACGAAGTAAAGGTTGGATTCCAGGTCTGGAAATTGCCAGTTGTCTTTCATTGAAAGAGTATGTGAAGGGTGTTTACAAACGATTGGCACAATGCTCCTAAGCAATATAGTATGGGCTCTCAAAGATCACGAACCAAAGGGCTGCTCCTTGCTGCATACCACGCCACTGCAGTATCAATCTTAAGATATGGTGTAATCTTTTGGGGTAGCTCGATGGATACAGGAAGAGCTTTCAAAGCCCACACAAAATGTGTTAGCTCTCTGTGCTGTGTGTAAGGCAACAAGATAGGTGTAAGCCTCACTCCATCAATCTTACCCGGGTTCGATCCCCGGCTGGGGGTAAATACGACCTCTGAGGCGCAGCGGTGAGGTCCCGGGTTCGATCTCCGGCTGGGGGTAAAGAAAATCAAACCCCAGGTCTTGGATGTTTACATGTGTTTGACGTCGCTGTTTCTGGTTCCCACGACACAGGGTATTCTAGTGTGGGGCCAGAAACAATGTATGTGCCTGTAGATGTTTTTTTTTTTACATTCTAGGTTTATTTAGAAAACTCCACAGCTATGGACTTATAGACAAACTAGGTATAGAAAAATGTAAGATCTCCCTCACAAGAAGGAACATATTTGGAATGGCTCCTATAATCTATAATGCTCTTCCGGATACAATAAGGAGACTAGATAATTTACAGGCATTGAAGAAATCATTGCATACATTTTTAATGGACAAATCATACTACACTGTGGCAGATTTTTTTATGTAAGATGTATTATATTTTATGAACAAACAATTGCCAAATCTATCAAATGTAATTATTAATTTCGTAGGACTCACATTATTCTATAAATTTAAATATTATTGTATAATTTGAAATTAATTAATTCTAATTGACATATATTCTAATAAAAAATAACTTGTGTTTGCACGTGTTAACTGGTCTCTCGGTATGGCTCTTTTTAATGGTATTATTAATAGTAAGTTCATTGTATTGCTGTAAATATTCAATAACATTTGAACATCCTCATAGGAAAAAATATAGTAAAGTTCAACAATCGTACATAACATTACAAACACCTATATTTGCAAATCCATGCTTTTGACTTTGACTTTGACTATTATATAATGTTAAAGATATTTAAAGTGGCATAACAAAACATACGAAAAATCAGGCATACGAGAGTATATAACTTATGTAAGGTGTAGTTAGGTAAGGATATACTACCGCCCCACACTAGGCAAACTACACCTCAAATAATCCTAAGAAAACATGAAGCCAACAAACCTTCGCCCAAATTGTTGTTTGCATATTACGCTTATGTACTTTTCAATTACCTGGGTATTGAATAATCCTTCCGAAATTGGCTTTTAACGTAACCCTGCCCGTGCATACAGGATTTTCGGGGTTATGTTTCAATTTGGTAGAGCTATAGTTAGTTATCCATATTAAATCATGGGATGATCCAATGTTAAGAGGTGTGGTTTGAGTTAGCCTATTTTGTTTAAGTGCTATGCCGCAAACAATTAGATTTAATAAAACAACTGTACTGTGATGCGCTGACCCCCTGTGGGCTTTGTATTAAGGTAGGAACTGGCTGAACTAAGCGTGGGTTTCAAAATGTGCTTCTTCTATCCTATATTGAAAACGTTATCTAGCAACATTGCTATTCTTAAGCAGCTATATATACATAGTCAGGTCATAAGTTCTGTCACATGTGCAATATGAAATAATTTAGACATGTTTATTATTTATGTAAACATTTATATAGCAAAATGAACTTAATAAAACATAGATTCTTATGGTAATAAAGTTTATTCAAAATGACCCCCGCGATTTTGAATACAGGCCTTTATTCTGCGCGGCCAGTCGTCTATCGCAGCACGAACGAGGTCCATGTCAATATCGGCGGCTGCCTTAATCAAGGATGTCTTGAGTGACTCCAAATCAGGATGAGGCTTTGAGCAGGCCTTTTCCTCCAAGTGTTGCCATATCTTGTAATCTAACGGACTCAAATCTGGACTGGAGGAGGGCCAGTCTTCGTGCCGGATGAAGTCGATTTCACGCGCCGCCAGCCAGTCTTGTGTGCTTTTCGCTCTATGAGCTGGCGCAGATACTTGTTGGAATACCCAGTGCCTGTTATTAAACATGGTATGAAAAACAGGTTCCACAAGGTTCTTGAGGACTGTATTTTGATACACAACTGCATTCGTTTTTACGCCTTTCTCACAAAAATGTACCTCAGTTAAGCCCCAATAAGAGACTCCCAACCAAACCATGAGCGAGGATGGAAAATGACCTCGTTGGACACGCGGAATACGCTTGCTCGCTTCTTCACTGCTGTGTGCGTACACCTTATCATTTTGTTTGTTGTAGCTCTCTTCCACGGTGAAAATTTTTTCATCTGAAAAAAGAATTTCCCGATGCTTTTTTCCCGCGTACCGCTTCAACAAAGCGCGGCATCTCTTCAGTCTCAGGTCCATTAAACGAGCGTCCAAACGATGTCCTGTTTTTCTTCGATATGCCCTAAGCCCTAAGTCTTCATTAAACTCCCTTTTCACTGTGGTCCTGCTTAACCCCATCTGAAGGGCCAACAGTTTCTGCTTACGTATGGGATTTCTTTGAATTCGCGCCTTCACAGCTTTTATCACTGCTGGAGTCCTAACAGAGCGAGGGCGACCACTTCTTGACCTGTCATCTACACTAGAGTCTTCATTGTATCGTTTTATCGTACGATAAACGAATCTTTTGGTTATATTCAAATTTTTCAGTAAGTCGAAAATCGGAATTGGCGCATAACCGCAACGATGCAACGCAATAACTGCGACACGGTCTTCTTTAAGTGTCCACTCCATATTTAAAAATGAGGAAAATTCTAAAAAGTACACATTTTTATTTTCATGAAAAATTCGAAATTCGAATTCAATAAACTTTTTTGTGGCCAGCGTTCTAAATTCAAAAGTGTTTATTGTGTGACAGAACTTATGACCTGACTGTGTATATATGTGTGTGACGTCGCTGTTTCTGGTTCTCACGACACAGGGTATCCTGGTGTGGGGCCAGAAGCAATGTAAGTGCCTGTATGTAAATGTAAATGTAATTGAAAGTTATTAAAACAAGCGGTACTCAGAGCCGGATATTTAGGACGTTGGCGTTTCGCTTTGTCTCATTACGGCTGGTAGTGCTGCTAGTAAACAGTTTTTTTTTTAAATTACTATACACACACACACACACTGTACACACACACACACACACACACCCTCATAAACACACCCACAACACACACACACACACGTTATCCATATTTGCATGTTAGTTTAAGCTTTATTTTACCCTATTTAAAATTTCAAATTGTTTTGTAACCATTCCTTTCCTTATTAACCTCGGAAGAGGAACGGGCCTGCGTGCCATAAACACAGGTTAATTTTTAGCCTAGCTATGGAAGCAGACACCTCCCATATGCCTATAATTTGTTATAAATTATTGTACACCCACTGTCTTGAATAAAGTTTCTTATTATTATTATTATTTACATATACTTAGCACGTATCATTTTGAGTCGCTTTTCTACATTGGACAACTGTGGGAGAAAAAGGGCGAAGAAACTCCCACACATTGATTCTCTTTTAAAACCGCTTGACTTTAACTAAATACAATTGTTACAATATCAATTGTTAACAGCGAGTTCTGTGTTGATTTAGATTAACCCCTTAAAGTCCCGTCATTTACGTAATCTATATATGTTACGGCTAAAGCTAGGTGTGAAACTAAACTTAAGTTTAGCCGGCTGTTTTAAGATTAATTACGAGCCTCGGCTAATGTCCGAAATAATGTTCATTGCGATAATAACGATAATCGATAATCAACTTTGAGTTGGTATCTAATCTGTGCTAAGGGTTTGTAGATTTCGGAATAAAGCCTCGAAACATTTTTTTCACCTCAACAGCTCGAACAAGAGGCTTTTGCTGCGAGTAAACAGTGTGCAAAGTTACATTTTGGTCACTGAGTGAGACAAAGTAGCTTTGATTGTTTATGTCAGTTGTTTTTTCACGTGTTATATTTTTATACGACGAAACTGTTTTTGTGAATGAATATTTTGTATGTGGGAGTGACAAACAAATAAATAAGTAGCTTTTTAATTTTGAATGCCGCGGGCATAGGCGAAATCGCAAACAGCCAACGGGATCCGAGTTATTATTCGATGTTCTTTGGCTGTTCAATTTTTAACTCGATTGCAGTATCTGTGCTATTAAATTTCAAATAATCGAGCTTATTTTATTCTATCTCCTACCCATTTTAATTGATACATAATACAATTAGATAAATATTCTGTAGTGTGAATTAGTCGAAGTTTATTATGAAAAATTACAATAAATGTTATTTGTACATTAATGTTGGGTACATTAAACGTTTACATATAGACATATACATTGCTTCTGGCCCCACACTAGGATACCCTTTGTTGCGGGACGTCACACACATATAAACATCCAAGACCTGGATATTCATTCTTTTTCTGTACCCCAGCCGGAGATCAAACCCGAGACCTCTCGCATGGTAATCAGAGCAACAACCGCAGCAGTCGTCATGTTTTTAATTATATTTTTAATGCTTTCTTTTTCATCCTCTTATTTGGTATGTTCTCGTTGCTGAGATCAAAAGTTGAATGTGCAACAAGAGACCAAAATTCTTTGCATCTCGTGCCTTGAGTCCCGCGCGTGAGCTCGCAGCGAACTCGCTACGCTCGTGATTCAAATATAGAATCCTTCGCTCACTCGAGACTCAAACAAGCACTCGCAGCAAAAGTCAACTTTGCTCTCTTGCTGCACAAATAACTATCGAGCTTCGCATAGCGCTTTCTGCAGTCGAGAGAACAAAGCTTTACTATTCACTCAGTTGACTTTTTATTTTGATTATATAAGTTATTTCGTGCCGAGACATCGTTATAGTAAACATTTCTGAAATGACAAATCCCCAACAAAGAAACGGTAATAGAACTATTTGTGCCCTAAAAGTTGTAAAACGTTTCGTAGAAAAAGGGTCCACCAAAGCTTTCTTTACAAGGCAAAAAGGGATAAATACAATTATTCCAACAAGGGCGTTCAGCCACGTTTTCACTTTTGCTATGGATTACCGCATAACTCAAGACAAGTAAATCAACCAGCTTTGCAAATATCAAGGATTCACTTTGTGCTCTATCACAAAATCGATTTTGAATTAGTAAGAATAATAAAACCGGTCAAGTGCTAGTAGGACATCGGCCCCTCACATGAAGGGTTCTATACCATTGTACACGGAAAAACGTAAAACGACAGTCTTTTGTACGAGTTCATAATACCTATTTAATTTTTAATAATATCATATTAAATACTAGGTAGGACTATATTCAAGGCCAAAAATAGTTTTGTGTTGTATTATGTAAGTTTAAACTATGTACTCAGGTTAACGAAACTCTTTGCTCATTGAAACCGGAAGTGGATAGAAATTGAGTTAACTAATTTACAGAAATAAAATGAAATATGATAAAAAACTTTATATTATTTATGACAATTATAATGAGCAATTATTAATCATATGATGACAAATAACTAAGCACAAAACTCAATACCTGCAGTTAAAAATCTTTTCCGATAAGATCGGGAGAGTCCATTTTTCACCGATAAACAAATACAACAAAATGGCTAAGAAAATGGCCATACCAATAATTTCTTCTATGCGTACTTCTTTTAATTCTTGAAAATCGGTACGTTTCATTATTTGTTGCTGTTGCGGCAACAGAAATGCACATTCTGTGAACATTTCAGCTCTCTGCCTATTTCCACCAATACCCATGATGATAAAGGGGTCGAAATTGCGAAGTGTCTTGAGCGATTCTGTAAATAGGCCTTTAGCGTTAAGTGAAAATCATCTTTGAGATTTTTATCGCGTACCGTTCTGAAACTTTTAATGGGACTGAAAACTATTTAACAAAGACAATAAAGTTGTCGAGTTCTTGGAAGAAACGATTGAAAGTTATGTTCTGTCCTGTCAATCGATTGCTGTGAAAATATGGTGTTTTTTTTTTCGATGATTCAGCCAGTGTGAGTTTACCATCGGACGTCATCGCGCAGTCTATAGACTTCTCCTTGACATACCTGAAACAAAACACAAATTATTAGAAAGCTGCTCATCGAAGCCTCAACATAAATGCGGCTGAGTATTTTTTCCCCATCGAGCACGAGCCTTTACCCGCATTCGAGCAAGATCGAGCCATACACTATCAAGCTGGCTCAGTGCGGGTCGATGGAGGGGTGTCGGGCTGGTGGCCAACCCGACTGTCAGAAGTTACCAAGCTGCCATATTAGGGCCTCTGACCAGCTTTATGACTACTACCACCGAGTAGCGATAGAAGCCAGGACCTACAGCTTAACGTGTCATCCTAAACACAGAAGCACCCGATACAAATGCGGAAGAAACGGTCACCCATCCAGTACCATCGCTCAGATGTTGCTACGCGCATGATCCTTTTTGATATTTTATCATAATCTTGTTCTATGTTGTCTTGTCCTGCTATTAAATTAAAACATTATATTACAACTTCAATATACAATCATTCAGTATGTACATTAAAACCAAAATAACGAAATTCATTATAATTAGATGACACATTCCTATTTACAATTATTAAGTTACTATTTAATTAAGTTAACAAATATATTTTTTATATTTTATCAATATTTGAAATGAACCTAATTGTAAGCATGTTATGATTTGGTGAAATAAACTAAATTTCATTTCATTTAATTTCACTAAATTTAATTTCATTTCATTTCGTTTCCGTTCATTTCTAATGCAAAAACCGAAAGGCCACGGACGCTTCATTTAGTATTAAGATTTCATCTATTTTAACTTAGTATTGTTTTTGTGTCTTACCTACTGGTACCTTAAGTTCTCCCTTCCTCACGCCGCGTCTGTCTATACATACAGGTAGAACAGAAAAATGTGTTTTTCTTACCCTTTCTGTTTCAAATGACGATTGCTAAGTATATGTAAATATCTACAGTAATAAAGACATTTGGAATTTGGAATTTCATCCTGTTTCGTTTTTTACATACATTGCTTCCGGCCCCACACTAGGTTACATAGCTCTGTACTAAGAGTCGTATATACAGGGTGCATCGGTATATCACCGTGCCCCATTTACACGTGCCAAATGCCAAATCCCGACATGTCGGCTCCCGCGGCAAATTTTAATTACCAAGCCATATTTGAAGTCAATTTCACTCGAATGTCGGGAGCGGAGCCCCGAGGGAGCGAGCATGGAGTGCATGATTGTGGAGCGGACTTATTAGTTGGGAGTGGTTGGTTAGTGAACTTAATTTGGGGTTATGAAATGTCAGATATAGTGGACTCGGACTTGCACCAAATAAGATTGTGTGACTTGATAAACTAAACTGGTATGTGGTATGCTTTATTATTCGCAGTCAAATTATGAAATGTTACTTCTTTTGTGCTTAACTACTCAACGACCCAATAAAATTTTGACGCCTCGCGATTTGGAACCTTATGCCATGGTAATAAAATTTAAAACCTATATCGGGAAAATGATCGCTTTTGCAGTCCGTGGTCGTTGTGAGTGAGTGAAACTTGGCACACGTGTTCCTTGAATTAAAAGGTTATTTTTGTCGAGAGATTTCCTCTATTTTCCCATTGGTGGGGGGAGGGGGGAGGGGGGTTGGAGTTATGACGTCATTAACTTTATGTATGTTTTTTTTTTTTTTCTGAAACCTATCGTGTGGGCTATCAAATTAAAGGGATTCATGATCCGGTTGTATAAATATACCACGCAATTAACTTTCGGCCGCCTGTTTTCTAAAAATCCAAGAAATATTTTCAAAACATACCAAGTTTGAACTCCTCGAAGTAGGAGACGGATTAGTAAAGAGGATCTATACAGACCATGAGAGTGAGTGAAATAGACTATGACTATTTTCGTGAAAAGTCAATAGATTGTATTTTTAATCGCAAAATGTAGTTTACAAAGTTATATTGGTGCGGCTACTTTACTACTTGATTTTGATTGAATCTAAAATACTTACCTATAAATGGTTCACAGTCCCCCCTGTTAGCGAGGTCTACTGCCCACAGGGCCACTAGTATTTATTATGTATATTTTCTTATCTACTGGGACCACAGATAGGGCTACTTAAATTGTCAACAAGCTATGCTGGTAATGTTTACCCGAACCAAAGTCTCAAAAAATTGAAACATAAATCATCGGAAAATCAACGCGATTGGTGCTGCTCCACAAGCAGTACTTCCGCTGCGGGCATAATTCGACCAATGAAATTTGAGAACCCGTCAATTTGTTGAAGTAATTGATGATTCCTTATAAAATACTGATTGACAGTCTAATTTTCGGAATACAACTTCAATTATAACGCAGTAATTTTGTGTAATCAATGTAAGGGAGGGACGAAATTAATAAAGTTGTCTAACTTGTCTCACATGACACTTTTAGGCGTGGTGACCGGGGACAGTTCTGGGTCCCACAACACAGGTTATCCTAGTGTGGGCCCAGAAGCAATGTATTTGCTTGTATAATAATGTTTATCTACTCACGTAAAATAAACCCTTTTTACTACGTCCAAAAACCGCACGTTACAAACACCATAATGTTATACTACTTGGTAAAAACTCATTTCTAATCTCTATATTGATAATTTTCGAAAAATTATGACATTCAAATATCGAACGCTGCCGCCCGCCTGCGTGCCACTCCTAGTTTTCTGTGAAGTTGGTACTACTGAGCAAGCTAAACAAGTGCAGAAAAATTATCAATGCCAGTTGTACATGCGGTTCCTGAACACATCAAAGAGAGCTTATGATATGTGTGTAGATAAACTAGTGTATGTAACTGTACATAATGAATTAGACATTAAGACTCTCGAGTGAACCTATGTATCAGTCACATAAACTACATTCAACGTTTACTTAATCAAGTAATTTATTAATCTTAGACTATAATGCAGATGAAGAGCCCTTCAATGTCAACATCAGACGATGAAAGCCATTAAATATCTTTGAGAATGCCTGAGCTAAGGTCGGATTTTGTGAAAACCGAAATCATTTGTACATATTAATAGGTAAATTATTTAAGCTATTTATTTATGTCACCGGAAGATAGTCAAAACCGTTAGTTGATAAATGAACGCGGTAGTTGATCAACTGTCGACAGATAGTAAACCAGACCGACAGGGTTTACAATTTACGTTTCTTTTGTTCTTACATGTCAACCTAACGCGAAGACTATTCGGAGGCTTCGCTGCGCTCGCTCTAGTCTTCATCTAAGCTACCGCAGTGTTTGCCCTGGTATTTCGTTTGCAATTCATGTTAAAACCAGTTTACTATTTAACGGTTTTAACCATTAGTTGATCAACTAACGCGTCATATAGTAAGCAGTACGTTACAGTTTACTATCTGTCGATAGTTGACCATCTTACGAGAAAAAAAAAGTTAGATTATCAACTATCTGTTTTGAACATCTTACTATATATACCTCGCGCCACGAATTAAGAGCGCTGGGCGACGTTGGTGGGAGTTACTGCGCATATGTACATATATTGAAAACTGACTACTGCGCATTCAAGGCCACCGCTCATAACTCGTGGCGCGAGGTATACATTATTTTTTCATTTGCGACCATATGTTTCTTGGGGAAAGGTGATGAAATCATTTAAATGGCTAGGTACTTATTTAGTGTGTTATTGATCATCTCAAACATGTGGTGTATAAATCAGCTGGTCGATTTTAGCCGCGAAAATCCTGATCGAGTAACAGACCCTATTATAATTGCAACACGCCTAGACCATACATAGCCTCTCCATTAGATAGTATAATACGACCATAAGAAAGGTCCATTTGACCCCTGCCACTCTAATTGGGTACACTAACCCATTTCAAGGCGAAGGGTTATATATTAAGGTGAATTTGTGATGTACTGCCGGTTTTACAGTTGAATTTTCTTTCTTGGATTATTTACGAGGGTCCGTGTGGGGGCATCGACCTATTAGGCCTTATTGCTGTAATAAAACAGAAGTAAGACGAATTAGTGCCACATAACAATACAACTGAGGAATAAATGAGGATTTGATTAGCATCGCACGATGTATGAAAGTAATTATCGTTCAGTTTCTTAATGTTACTTTATGGGAAATATTAAACTGCACATCAATAATACTGATTGGCACAGCAAATATACTGATTTTTACAGAAATTATCAGGGCAAAATACTGCGGTAGAGGTGATGGTTCGTATTAGGTTGAACATGTAAGAACAACAAAAATACTTAAAACATAAAAAGTATTTTCGCTGATCCTTTTTTGCTGTGAAAGTCAGTATTTTTGATGTGCGATTAAATACTAGCCTCACTTTATTATGTTCATATTGTTATAGTACAGTATTGCTGTAACTTATCTGTAGATGCAGCATATTAACATTTATGTTCATATTGTTATAGTACAGTATTGCTGTAACTTATCTGTAGATGCAGCATATTAACATTTATGTTCATATTGTTATAGTACAGTATTGCTGTAACTTATCTGTAGATGCAGCATATTAACATTTATGTTCATATTGTTATAGTACAGTATTGCTGTAACTTATCTGTAGATGCAGCATATTAACATTTATGTTCATATTGTTAAAGTACAGTATTGCTGTAACTTATCTGTAGATGCAGCATATTAACATTTATGTTCATATTGTTATAGTACAGTATTGCTGTAACTTATCTGTAGATGCAGCATATTAACATTTATGTTCATATTGTTATAGTACAGTATTGCTGTAACTTATCTGTAGATGCAGCATATTAACATTTATGTTCATATTGTTATAGTACAGTATTGCTGTAACTTATCTGTAGATGCAGCATATTAACATTTACGAATACATAGGTACGGCCATTTACGTGGGTTAGTGAACGGTTTAAATAAAACCGGTCAAGTGCGAATAGGACGTCCGACCCGCACACGAAGGGTTCCGTACCATTCATTGTTCACGGAAAAACGTTTAAATACTAGATATGAATAAATTCAAGACCATACATCGAAACATTGAAAAAAGGTTTAGTGTATGTAGTATGTAAGTTATGTACTCAGGTTAGCGAAACTCTTTGCTCATTGAAACCGGAAGTGGATAGAAATTGAGTAACTTGTTTACAGAAATATAATCAAATATGATAAAAAACTAAATACTATTTAGTATAATTCGAATGAGCAATTATCAATTGTAAAAATGACAATTACCTAAGCACAAAACTCAATACCTGCAATTAAAGATCTTTTCCGATAAGATCGGGGAAGTGCAATTTTCAACGATAAACAAATGAAACAAAATGGCTTTTTTACATCGATATGTGCTTTTTTAATTCTTAAAAACCGGCTTGTTTAATTATTTGTAGTTATACCGGCAATATAAATACTTCCTGTGTGTGAAATTTTCAGCTCTCTACCGTTTTCGGTTGATTCGGTAGATCCCGGTGACAGACGGACAGACTGACGGACGGACAGCGGAGGCTTAGTTATAGGGTCCCGTTTGGCACCCTTCGAGAAACAGAATTTGCGTGTAGCATACAAAATATTTAAACAAAAAGCACGAGAAATACACAATTTGATTACAAGGAGTGGTGAAAACAGAAGCTACATAGAGGCTTGCACCTAATATTTATCAATGCTCTAATATTTATCAATGCCAAAACTCCTTCAGCGCGTCAGGAAATTCTTCAGCGTGCCGGCGGCGTGGGGCTTTCGACAAAAACGCTGTTATCGCACCGCTGCCGACAGGTTGTTTGATAGACCACGACGTGCCCTATCGCGATTAATAAAGCTGTGCTTTTTAGGGGTAAGCCCTAAGCGTAAAACCTAAGGCGAGCGGCGGATATTTTTTATTTTATTTTACACTAGCTGATGAGTGTGCTGTCAATTGCGGAAGATGGCGGAGTTCCAAACCTAAGTTACTTATATTTTTTCCGTGAGTTATTCCGATATATTAAATCTATATTATTTAATCGCATAGCAAAAATACTGATTTTCACAGCAAAAAAGGATCAGCAAAAATACTTTTTATGTTTTAAGTATTTTTGCAACCTGATACGAAGGATAAAGGCTAAGCTACCTCAGTATTTTGCCCTGATATTTGCTGTGAAAATCAGTATTTTTGATGTGCAGTTTAATATTTCCCATATTTTAATAGTTATTCTGCTATTCGGGGCGGATTCGAATCTAACAAATAAGAGATCATTGAAAAGCTTGAGTTTTAAGTGGTGTAACTAACCCGACTTTGCTTTGTATATTTAGACACTAGCTGATTTCAACGCCATCTATTCACAGAAGCATGAACTGAACCAAAGATTTTGATTTTCAGCTGTTCTCTTTGCGTTTTTTTTTCTCGCCACAAGAACCTTGCTGACACTCAACGAATAGTTTAAAAAAATCAGTTCTTTCCAAAGCATGACGTAAAACCGAGTGTACTGTAATAAGCCCTCACCAATACAGTACACGTTTCTACTAATCAACTGGCATACACTATTAACATAGGCATACCTCAGGGCAGAATGTTGACGTCTTCTATCCTTGGCTTACAAAAAAGATTTACCACAATCGCTTCAGTCCCTGTCTTAGACAGGTCACAAAGAAAGTCCTATCTCAGTTATGACTAACTCGATCACCCGCCCTTCGGTTTTCAATTCAATCAATATCAATAATGCAGACGCCCTTTCTTGCAGGCCAAATGATAAATGAGCCGTAGATGTACAAGTTAAGTTTACATTAACTATGAGGAGGTAGGTAATAAATACATTGACGACCGATATACTGATTGGCAATTTTAAGCTGAAAAAAAAAATGGCAATATTTGCGATCCAATGCGCGTTTTATTTGATAGAATATTTGGTAATACGTCACCGTATAATTGTAAACTATCGATAAATGGTGGTCTTTACAGTGCTTACATTTTACTTAACAATTTTCGATAGTTTATAATCTATCCATGACAAACCGTTAAATTGAGAACTGCGGAACGCACCTTGCACATAATAAAACACGCAGTAGTTTGCTAATTTGTGAATGATGGTACATGTTTTAAGTATTTTTTGTTGTTCTTACATGTTCAACCTTACACACTTCGCTTCGCTCACCCCCTTTACCCTTCACCTAAGCTACCGCAGCATTTTGCCCTGATATTTGCTGTGCAAATCAGTATTTTTGATGTGCAGTTTAATATTTCCTTATATTTGAATTGGGTAAATATATATTTTTTTCTTAGATCCCAAGTAATAGCATGTTTTGGTGAAAAACATCTATTAAGGTTTTATATTTTTTATTCAGTTCCCATTGACATGATAATGTTTTCGAACACAGATTAAAGAAAATGGATATTTTAATATCATATAATTTTTCGGGATTTGAAAAGTCTGCTTTAGTAGGAAAAGCGTTTAAAGATAGACATTTCACCGAATTTTGATGTTACCCATAGCGTCTAAAATTGCAAAACTACACAATATATTTTTTTATTGAGAATTGGAACGACTTTTTTTTAGGGTTCTAGGTTCTTTACTGGACCTCTGTAGCGCAGTGGTTGTGGCCTAGCCTACCATGCAAGAGGTCCTGGGTTCGATCCCCGGCTGGGGGCATAGACAAAAAAGCCCAGGTTTTGGATGTTTATATGTGTATAACTTCGCTGTTTCTGGTTCCCACCACACAGGGTATACTAGTGTGGGGCCAGAAGCAATACATGTGCCTGTATGTAAATGTTAACGAGCTTAAACCTCCGCGGCTGCTGTCCGACTTTCCGTCCGTCTGTCTGTACGTCAGCAGACTCTATGTAATAAGTTGAAATTTCTAAAGAGTGTATTTTGATATTTTCTATTGCTGCTATAACAACAAATAAAACACATTCATAAGTTTGTATGTGGTATTGAAAAAAAAATTGTATGGGATAAATATTTATTTTATTCTGTTTTTTTAGTATTTGCTGTTATGGCGGCAACAGAAATACATCGTCTGTGAAAATTTCATCTGTCTAACTATCACGGTTCATGAGACACAGCCTGGTGACAGACGGACGGACGGACGGACGGACAGCGGAGGCTTAGTAATAGGGTCCGGTTTGGCGGCACTCTTCGGATAGGAAACCCTAAAAATTAAAGGGGACCCTTAGAAGACACGTGTTTTTTGTGCTTTTTTTCTTACAGGTTCGCTATTACGGTATGAATTACCCTCCGTATGTGAGTCCAGTCGCACTTGACCGGTTTTTAATGACCGTCTCTCTTGTTTGAGTTTGAAAAAAGTAGTAGAGCACTCCGAAAATTACCCACTTATGGGACGAGGTAAAGTCAAAACAGACACTTGAAATAAAACTTATATCCGTCGGTATTCTACAAAAACATTACAGCTAAAGCTTGAGGATCATAAGAATAATTTGAAGCTAAGCAACTTCGATTTTAGCTTGAAACATGTTTACTCGGAAATCACTATACCTATTTATAAGGCTCGAAATAAATATAGTGAGCCAAACACTTACCTTTTACTAAGGGCGAGCGAAGCGAACCCTATCACCAGGCCACAACTAAGCAAGTCCATTGGTTCCATTTACGAAGAAACTATTTCACCTATAAATTATGTTTGAGATTTGACATATTGATTCAATTTCATGTTTATGTGTGACGACAATCATTGAAATGTTAATTTATCAATAAACTCAAAGGGTAAAACATAAAGGATTAATATTTTTATGAACTACAATGTTAACGTGCTACCAACACCATCTGTTGAAATTATTAATAACTATATGTCTGGATGGGTGACAGTTCCAAGTGGTGTCCCTCAAGGGTCTTTGCTTGGCTCACTATTATTCAATATATTTATTAACGACATCAGCAAGTGCATCATTCACTCTGAACTTCTTTGTTTTAAAAGTAAAAGTCTAGTCAGGATTCTGTTCTAATTCAGTCAGAACTTACGCGGCTTGATGATTATTGTCAGACAAATATGCTGGACTTGAATCCATCCAAATGCTTCTCGGTCACGTTCTCATGCAAACACTTAAAGATCAATCCCTGAGTAGAGTTAGTTTTATGAAGGATTTGGGTGTGGCAATGACTCCAAGCTATTATTTGATTTAGATATGGTATTGTATGTAGGTACCGCCCTTAGAGCCTTAGGACTTATATTGCGTAACTCCGCTCACTTTTCGCAAGAAAAAATACTTAAAGTACTATACTGCCCACTTGTTAGGAGTAAAATTGAATATTCGTCCCAAATTTGGAATCCGTGCTTCACCACTTATGTAGATAGGATCGAATGTATTTAGAAAAAGTTTATCAAACATCTGTGCTTTAGACAAAAAAAAAACATATATATCCTCTAATTACTTAAGCACATCTAAAAAGCAACACATGGAGAAGATGGCTGATACGAATTATATTTTAAATATCACTAGTGGGAATATTGATTGTCCGGATTTTCTCCATGAACTTTCAGTTAACATGCTTACTCGATCTAAAACATACTTTCCCCCTTTATCACTTAAATATACCTCGTCTAATTACATGAAAAAAAGTATCCTGAATCGCGCTAGTTGGATGTCGCTAAGAGAGATGGATGATATTGATGTATTCAACTGCTCAATTGCTTCTGTGAGGCGAAAACTAGCATGTCGATTTTTTTATGATAACAATTCTCCAATATAAATTTTTAGGATTGATAAATTGCAGGTAGTGATTTGCTCAGGTGTGTGTGACTTTGCTATGTTACTTGTAATTTATTTGTAGGCTAATTAGTTGCCATGTTGTTTTAATGTTTTTTTTTTTTAAATTCTGGTGCCCTATTATTTATTAACAGTGTACACATAGTGCGATATTGTGTGCTAAGTGTGTCAAACATTTTTCTTTTTTCTATGCCACTTCTATTTCCTTCTAGTTCCTTTTATTGGCTTTGTACTATCTATGACAAATATCATGTTTTTGCAGCTGTTGGTACTCCTTAAGTATAAATAAATAAATAAATTATAGTGAGATTTCTAAATCAAGGCGAATTAAAAAATAGTATTAATTTTCAAAGTTGGCTCGAGATTAGTTCTACTAATGCTTCTTATCCGCCAAAAGGCCCTTGACTTGACAGACAAATGGTATTGTTTATCCGCTTACTCGAAAAAAGCCTCATTCTCCAAATGACTACCATACCTAAATCCATCACATTACTTCAGCCTGCGGCCTTCCTTCCTCCGCCTAACTCTCCGAAAATATCCAGAGCGATAAAAGCGCCGACATCCCATATAAACTAATTGTGTCATACGAAAATAATTCAATAAGTTTCGAACGACGCAAGATAGGAGCGAACGCTCCCCGGGGAGGCCTCTTGCCACGCGAGTAAAAAGAAAAAATAAATACATATGTAGGATAGATACATGTGTGTAATTTGATTGAAGAGGCCTTTCCCAAATCGCAATTTTGGAGCTCCGTGGTCTAGTGGTTTCACGCTCGCTGCTCATGCAGGGGATGCTGGTTCGAATGCGGTGCTCCGGTAAGTTCATTCATCGGACGTTCTATCGGTGTTGGAAAACATCTTGGGGAAACTCTTAGATCTTAATAGGTGCGGCGATGGGCTAGCCCGCTTTATGCAAAATTGAGTATCGAAAAAAGCGGTCAAGTGCGAGTCGGGTTTTAAACAGTAGGGACGATATTGTTTGTATGTGGTTTACAGATAAATAAAAAACCTTGGCAATTCCGGGTAGGTCTTCCTGTAATCTTCGTCTTAAATTCTATATTTCGTATTTTTTTCATAATTTTAGACTGTTGTTGCGGAGATAAGGAGGGTAATTTTTTTCACTTTTTTGATCATAACTTCAGAAGTTATCAAAACTAAAATAAAAAAAATAAGAAAAGTTTATAAAAAGCCCTTTTTAGCGATACCTGACTGATTTATTACGGTGCTTTTTTTTCGTTTTGTCCTTTTACCCCCTCCACTTTTTTGTAGGCAATTTTTTTCATTTACACTTGTATTATGTTGCGGTTATCAGAATAAGCATTTTTGCAGAAGATTTCAAGACTCCCTCTCTCGTTGTTCCTGAGAAAAGTGCCTTTGACTGACAGACGGACGGACGGACGGACGGACGGACGGACGGACGGACGGACACGCGAATGATCCTATAAGGGTTCCTTTTTTACCTTTTGAGGTACGGACCCTAATAACTGGCTAAACGTGGGCACAACTGTGCCTCTGCCACCCCGTATGGGAAAAGGTGTGACGCTATGTGTGAGTGATATGTATTCTGAAATAAATACGCACGATCGACCCCTGATTTAATCATTCATCGAGTGAATAGACACAGATTGGTCTTGGAGCCCTCAGAAAAAGTGTAATTTCTATGTGATAAACTTTATTGAGCATTTCCTCGCGTTGGAAGTATTTTGGTCGAAAATATAATGAAAAAAGGTCAATCGCTTTCTTTGTAAATGTGTCTAAAAACATCAAAAGCGAAAAGAGGCTTTTTGACACATCTTCACGCGACCCTTTGATAGAGGATTAAGACGCTGGGTAGCGCCAAATTCGATCAAATGGCCATATTTCAAGCGCTGTTCCTCATAAAGAAGACGCTTTCAAATCCCGAGAAAATATATTTTATGAAAACATCCCTTTTCTTCAATCTATGTATTTGATGATTTTATATGTCAATGGGAGCTCATGTTTTATTTTTAAATTATGTTTTTCACCTAAAACTTGCTATTTCTTGGTATATATGCTATGTCGCGCAACGAATCAAGAGCGCTGCGCAACGACGTTGGCGGGAATTACTGCGCATAAGTACAGGTATTGAAAAGTGACTACTGCGCATTCAAGGCTACCGCTCATAATTAGTGAAGCGACGTGTATCTGTCACGGTATAATTTTCAAAACCGTTAAACTAACGTTTATTTTCTCGTTAGTTGGTCAACTATCGACAGATAGTAAACTGTAGCGTTCTGCTTACTATATGACGCGTTAATTGATAAACTAACGGTTAAAACCGTTAAATAGTAAACTGGTTTAAACTTGAATTGCAAACGAAATACCAGGGACACTGCGGTAGCTTAGGTGAAGATTAGAGGGGGCGAGCGCAGCGAAGCCCCCGAATAGTCTTCTTGTTAGGTTGACATATAAGAACAAAATAAACGTGATTTCTAAACCCTGTCGGTCTGGTTTACTATCTATCGATAGATGATCAACTAACGCGTTAGTTTATCAACTAACGGTTTTAACCATCTTACGGTGACATATATAAAAAGAATATTGATATAGATATTGCGTCAAAAATTGGTTTTCAAAATGGCTTAAGTGTGTCGCGTACCTCCGTTCCGTACCTCAAGTGTGTTGCGTACCTCCGTTCCGTACCTCAAGTGTGTTGCGTACCTCCGTTCCGTACCTCAAGTGTGTTGCGTACCTCAGTTCCGTACCTCAAGTGTGTTTCGTACCTCAGTTCCGTACCTCAAGTGTGTTGCGTACCTCCGTTCCGTACCTCAAGTGTGTTGCGTACCTCCGTTCCGTACCTCAAGTCTGTTGCGTACCTCCGTTCCGTACCTCAAGTGTGTTGCGTACCTCCGTTCCGTACCTCAAGTGTGTTGCGTACCTCCGTTCCGTACCTCAAGTGTATTTCGTACCTCCGTTCCGTACCTCAAGTGTGTTGCGTACCTCCGTTCCGTACCTCAAGTGTGTTGCGTACCTCCGTTCCGTACCTCAACAATAAGAACCCTTATAGGATCACTCGCGTGACTCGCTGGAAATCTTCTGCAAAAATACTGATCTTGATAACTGCAACGTAACTCATGTATAATATATAAAAAAATGCCTACAATAAAGTGGAGGGGGTAAAATGACAAAACGAAGAAAAAAACTCCGTAATAAGACATGCAAGGTATCGTTGAAAATGGAAAAAAATATAATTTAGTTTTAATAAATTTAGAAGTTTCATCAAAAAAGTGCAAAAATGACCACTCCCCTAATCTCCGAAACTACAGAGTCTAAAACTATGACAAAAATACAGAATATAGAACTTAAGCCAAAAATTACAGAGAAACCTTCCCAGAATTGCCAACGTTTTTATTTATCTATAAATAAAACAAACTTATAAATGCACCTGGTTACGTACATAGAGCGTGGAAGTAGCCGCACCAATTCCTTTGTAAACAACATTTTGCTATGTAAAATCCAAACTATTCACTCCACCTCATCCCTAACATTACACAGTGGTATGGAACCCTTCGTGCGCGTGTCCGACTCGCACTTGACCATTTTTTTTATAATCTCAAAAAATAAAATGTAATTATTGTATTGTAGCGTCCGGTGATTTGTTTCTTAAAGGACTTCCTCAAATATATTCTAAAAATATAAACTACACGGAAGACCTATATATATACCTCGGTCAGAAGATATATTTCATAGACCAGACCAAGAAGGCAGTTGACCGAAGAATAGCTATATCTTGGAAGAAATATTGGGCCCAAAAATAATTATTTAAAAGTGAATTACCCAATAACACTTAAAAAGAGGGTGAGGTACTCCCAAATATTCTGTAAGATGGATCACAAACATGGTATTTTACAGAGGAAACCAAAAAGAAGCTAAAATCATTCCAAAGAGCTGCCGAAAGAAGTTTGCTACAGATCAAGTGAAAGACCGGAAAACGAGTCGTGACATTCGCGAATATACGAAGATCCAGGATGATCTAAAAACAGCAGCGACGCTGAAGTGGAAGGGCTGGACACGTAACCAAGACAGACCGACAACCGATGGAGCCAATGTGTACTACACTGGTACCCACGAGACGGCACGAGACCCCGGGGCTGGCCACGCAGAAGGTGGAGCGACGACATCGTAGCTGTCGCCGGCAAAACTTGGACTCGGGTAGCACGATCCAGAAAGATCTGGCACATGACGGAGGAGGCCTATATCCAGAAATGGATGCCCCCAAAAGAAGGGGACCTATCATCATAATACTTATAATATACTAAAGTAAAATAAAATAATCCACTAAGCTAACTTAAGTAAAATTTGTTTAACTTGCAGCTTATTGGCTATTTTGATTTTTTATTTAACCCCTCAGTTACCACCGGCGTTAGCTAACGCCACTTTTCCGTTATAGGTTTTATTTTATTACCATGGCATAGCGTTAAAATCGCGATCTGTCCCAACTACCATCGGTTTTTGAGTAGTTAAGCAACAAATATCAGAAAAAACAATTTTATCCATGGGTCGCTACGCGCTAATGCTAATGGGTGGAGCCGCAGGCAGAAGCTAGTATCTCAATAAATACAAAATAACAAACGGTATGACCTTCGACTGGCTTTTGGGCTAAGTATATTAGCGAGTTTTATGGGAGTCATAAAACCCTAGCCATGGTTTACGAAATGGAAACTCAATATTGGCTGCCTAACCTTTGCCAAAAGAATTCGATCGAATAACAGGTGATCCCTTAAGGCGTCACACACAGAGATATAAAGATATGGTTACGAGTAACCAGGGGCCAAATTCCGGTAAACAAAGACATCTCAATGACAATTACATGACGATTACGGCCAACTTTAGATATACAATATCTGACTATTTTGTAATCCCATTACCTTTGTTGATTAACTAAATCATTGTGCTTACAAATTAACTTAATTTTTACCATAATTGCCTAAAAATATTCTCGAAACGCCAGATATTGGATATCTAAAGTTGTCCGTAATCGCCATGTAATTGTCATAGAGCTGTCATTGTGCACTGGAATGGGGCCCCAGGAGATAGGCCTGCTTATACAGGGTATGGCAAAAATATTTAACGAATCTTTGTCACGTGGTTCATCGCTAATTTGATGACAAAGTTACCAAAATGTATGGGAGCGTGCAGATTTTTTTTAAATATTTTTCCAGACCTTCTATAAGCCTATCACCTGGTACTCGCTTGAAGTTGAGTTACCGGATACCCTGAATACATACAATGCATAAAAAGGAAGTATATGTATAATTTATTGTGATTTTGTACGATACGATCGTACCATACGGATGTAGTTTAAGCTGATCATAGCTTCCATTCTACAGAAATAAATACATAAAAATCCAATATGAGGTCATCAAATTCCTATGATTCATAAAACACCACAAATACGAGACAAAATTCTTTTACGAGAATTGGTTTTGCCGATCTTACGATTTTCCTATAAAGGCGAATTCGTATTTGGTATCTTACGAAAACTAGCCCATACGTCAATATAGTTTCTCATACAGAATCCAATATCATTATGTTTTAAGGGCGCTTTAGAGATCCCACGGTAACTGCACGACTCTACGACACGGTATTTTTACTGTCCACGATTTAGCAGGGTGTAGCCAATTATAAAACAGTCTATACACATGGGGCTAGCCCATCGCCGCAGCTATGCAGATATGAACAGTCGAGTCGAGAGAGGGCGCCACAGTCTAAGTTACGTCGGCTCTTGAATAATTAATTGATAATTGTGTAAAAAACCGCATTAACTTCAAAACCAATACGTATCTATATATAAAACCAAGCGAAGAACCAGTGCCATTGTTATCAGTGCAAAGATATTAAAATCCAGGAAGATAAATGAGAAAATAACCAAGCTCAAGACTAAGGAATTATCTGATTTTAAGGAACAATATATCCACCGGTGCTCAAACACAGCACTAAACTGAGATGGCGCCGAACAACAACAACGGAACAATAACACAATAACTTCAAAATACTGATTAACGCATCACAATGAGTTGCGTAGCCTGCAAGCAACACGTGAATATAGCTGAACGAATATCATGCTACACATGTAAAAACAACTTCCACTACAAATGCCTGAATATAACAGAAGACTTCTATGTGAAAAATAAACAAAACTATGACTACTCCTGGAAATGCCCGACTTGTAAACCAACAGACAGACGAAATAGAAACGAAAACACCCCGGTACGAAATGCCAACACGCCCAATAATATAAGCAACCCGGAAAACTATCCCTTGAACACCGGCGGTGTCACCATGAGGAAAAAAAGCTCAACAGCAGATACAGATACCTCTTTGTTTAATAACACAAGCTTATTGGGAGATACTATCCGCCCAGAATCCCCAAAACAGAAAGACATTTCCCCCAACGAAATAAGCCTTCAAAGTCTGAAAGAGATGTTTGATATGCAACTAAAGGAAAATAACCGGACCTTATTATCACAATTGAAGTCTACTATTCAAATTGAAATAAACAAAGCAATATCAGAATTAAAGGCAGATATTTCACTTGAAACATCTAAATTAACTAAAGAAAACTGCCTAAGAAAACTAGATATTCAACTCTTAGCTACCAAAATAGACCAGTTAAATAAAGAAAACGAAAAACTAAAACAGGAAATAGAAGACCTTATACACAAGTCCCCCGCCACCTTATCTATAAATTCCCAAATACCACCCGAAAACCACAGAAAGAAAATAGTACTCTACGGTCTAGACGAGTACTACAAAGAAGACGAAAATGACCTGCACTGCCGAATAATTGATATTTTCAGAGACATAATGCATGTAGAGCTGACAGGCTACATAGAAGATACACATCGCATTGGAAAATTTACTAAATCTAACCGCCGACCACTCGTCATAGAGTTATTAAGCAAAAGAATGACAAAATACATCGTAGAGAAAAGCCGTTGCTTTCAAGGAACACGACTGACTGTATCTGAATACCTGGACAAAAACGCGAGAGAACAACGAAAAAACATGCGACAAGAAATGTTAAACGCTCGAGAAAAAGGAAAACATGCAATAATACGCGACAATAAGCTGTATATAGATGGAAAGAAAATTGATATAAATACGACCCAAACACAACACAACGAACCTGACACCAATGTAGAGACAACAGATCAACAAAATAACATAAATAACAACTACAGGGGGAGAGCGGAGGATTCCCATCACAACAACTACTTCAATAACTCCCAAAACAGTTCCTTTCGAAGACAAAGATAAATATTTTAATGTAATGTTCCAGAACTTCCAAAGCCTTTATAATAAACAGGATTTACTAGAAACATTCATTAACCAGAACCCGAAATATAATGCCATATGTATATCAGAAACCTGGCTAACAGAAGCAAAAATAGCGCTACTCAAGTTTAGCAGATATAAACTAGCAACGACCTTCTGTCGACAAAATAGAGTTGGAGGCGGTGTGTGCATTCTACTACAAGACCATATAGAATATGAAGAGATAGTAGAGATCGCCGATATGTCTATTGAATATATACTTGAAATATGTGCAGTAAAAATAACAAGTGAAAACCTAATTGTAGTATCGTTATACTGGAATAGGAGAGAGGAGGACGTTTTTTATGATCGATTAAATACAATGCTTAACCATCTTAACAATAAATTCTTCCGGTTTAATATTGTAATAGGGGGAGACTTTAATACAGATATACTTAATAAAAATCCGAAGACAGGTAAACTTCTAGAATCTATGTTAAAATTCAAATTAACCCAGCACATACAACAGACAACACACCACACAGCAACCTCATCAACATGTCTAGACCTAATATTTACAAATCTAAATAAAAACATATTTCACACCTCAGTAGAAGAATTTGGATTTTGTAATCACTCCGCAGTCATATTACATCTGAAACTACCTAAACCCATACAGAAAATAACTTGGTTTAAAAGAAAAAGATTATTTAACAGCAAAAATATGAAATTATTTAAAACACAATTAAAGAAAATCGACTGGTACAATTTTTTTAATACAAACACCGATATAAATAATAATTATATTTTATTCCATAACACAATACATAAAATATTAAATGAATGCATACCCATACGTAGAATAAAGATACAAAGTAATAATAAAAAACACTGGCTAACAGTAGGAATAAGAAAATCATGCGAAACAAAAAGACTATTAAAAATCCTAACAATTAAATCTAAATACAATAAAATACTAACCGATTACTATAAAAAATATGAAAAAACTCTGAAAAAAACTATAAATATCGCTAAAAAAAACAATTTTAAGAGAAAAATTACCCAATCAAATAATATAACGAAAACTATGTGGGATATAATAAATGAATGCACCAACAAAATACCACAAAGAGATTATAATAACATCAATCTACAAAAAAATGATACAGTTATCTCAGATCCACATAGAGTAGTAGAAACATTTAATGACTACTTTGCAACAGTGGGCAATGACGCAGAGAGCACTACATCGGAATCTACAAACCGCCCAACGACTCACCAATCCGAAAGAAACATGTTCCTCTATCCTGTAACCCAACGAGAAGTCTATAACTTACTTAGAAACTTAAAACCTAAAAATAGTCATGGCATAGATGACTTACCTCCTAAATTATTAAAACAATGTGCAGAAGAGTTGTCACTACCTTTTTACCACATGATAAATCAATCTTTTACCGAAGGCACTCTTCCAGACTTACTCAAAGTTGCTCTCATTAAGCCAAAACATAAGAAAAACTCTAAACTTGAAACAACAAACTACCGTCCAATTGCTCTCCTACCGACGGCTTTTAAGATATTTGAAAAGGCGATCTGTAATAGAGTCTATAAATTTTGTGAAAAATTTAAACTTTTTAACGAAAGCCAGAACGGATTCCGTAAAAAACAATCTACAACCTTAGCGGTTTACAAATACATACAAACAGCTATAAATATGATTAATGATAAGAAATATGCCATAGGTATTCTACTGGATATGGCGAAAGCCTATGATAGAGTCCGGCACGATATATTGCTAGATAAATTATATGGAATGGGAATACGAGGAGAAACCCATAAATGGTTCGCCTCTTACCTAAGCAATAGAAAGCAATTGGTAGAAATAGAATATTTTAACAAAAATTGTAACGAAATTATAAAAATCCAGTCTGACACTAAAGTTGTATTATTCTTAATTTACATAAATGATTTCCCCAAAATCTTAAATGACCCATGTGTCTTGTTTGCCGACGATATCTCAATTCTTACACCTTGCACAAATAACCTAGAAATAAATAATAAACTACAAACTATCCTTAACGATACTACAAAATGGCTAAGTGATCATAACCTGCAGATTAATTTCAAAAAAACAAAATTAATGTTATTTCATCCACCTCAAAAAACATCAATAGACATAAATTTCACATTTAACAACATCAAACTAGAAACAGTGAGTACATTTTCCCTATTAGGTTTAAATATAGATACAAATATAAATTGGAAAGCACATATCCAAAAACTACGTTCTAAACTATCCAGATTTGCATATGCCCTCCGGGAGGTTAAAAAAAACAACAGATTTAAAAACAGCCCTTGTTACCTACTACGCCTACGCATATGCATGGCTTAGTTATGGTATTTTATTATGGGGTAACAGCACAGACGCACCAAGCTTATTCACACTCCAAAAGCGACTCATACGCATACTAGTAAATATACATCCTCAAGACAGCTGTAGGCCATACTTTAAAGAACACAAAATACTCACACTTCCAAGTATCTACATATTAGAAACATGTAAATTTGTCCGAAAATACCCCGAATTATATACAAAACGCCAAGATCAAATGTCGACAAACCACAACCTGCGACCACGAAAGGGACTGGCGCTACCACCTTCTCGACTAAATATTCACTCAACAAGCCCATTATCAATGACCGCGAAAATTTATAATAAGTTAGCAGAACATTTGACAACAGAAACTAAAGACACCATATTAATAAGATCATTAAAACAACTTTTGACCACAAAATGTTACTATAATTTAAACGATTACTTAAATGACAAATTATAAATTAAAAATACATATAGAACTAACCCAGTAACATAATATGTATAAATACTTAAATAATAATAATAATATAAATAAATAATAACATAATATAAATAAATAAAATATTTATAAATAATATATATAAATAAATATAATACATATTAACAATGACATAGACAATTACAGAAATATCACCTTTCCATCTAGATAAGTACTCAAATTATAATTTAATAAGGGTTATAATTAAAAATAATTATAATACTATAATGTCGTCCTCTCTCATATTGCTGTGCCTGAACAAGGTCCATAATGTTGTAACTTTATAATATAACTTTATAACTGTGGAATGCAATAAATACACTTGATACTTGATACTTGATGAATGAAATCCAGGAGAAAATATTTAAATACAAAGATTGTGCCCAACTTAACCTTGCTAAGCACAGTTCTTACTTTCAAACAGACAAGTTTTTTAACAAGTTGCCCATCGACTTAAAAATTGAGACTAATATAAATATTTTTAAGAGAAAATTAAATGCGCTTCTTCTTGAAAAGTGTCTGTACGAATTGAATGAATTTAAGATATATGTGTTGATTTTATATTTGATTTAATTTTAAGTTGTTTTTACTGTACGATCAATTTCAAGATCATGCTCTTCTTCATCGATCTTATATTTAATTGCATGTGTAACTTGTTACATTTTTTAAATACGTACTCGTTATTTCTATATCCCATAGGTAATAGCTATTCTCATACGAGTAGAACTTGCCTGCGCCCGCCCTAAGACTACGGGAGGACATAAAACAAATTGAATTTCTAATATGCTATTTAACTTTTTGTTGGAAATCTTCAACGATTATTACTTTTGTTCTCGTAAATATTTTATTTTAGTTTATTCTCCTTTAATTAGGTACCAATCATAATTTCAAACACAATAATTGTGTTTGAAATTATAGTTGAAAATGAAATGAATAATTTCTCAGGATGTTTTCCATCACATCAAGCAGATAGAAAGAACAAGCGCATAACTTCCGCTCCGTTCGCTTATAATTATAAGGCTTTGTTCTCATTACATCGAACAATGAGCAGACGGCGACGGTCCGATGTTATGTATTTGACGACCTCTGTGGCGGCGCGGCTGTGGCTCTGCCTACCATGCGAGAGGTCCCGTGTTCGATCACCGGCTGGGGATGAATTAAAAAAATCCCAGGTCTTGGATGTTTACATTTTTTATCTACACACATATCATAAACCCTCTTACTGCGTCCAAAAACCACACGTTACGACCAGCATAATGATATACTTCTTGGTAAAAATTCATTTCTTATCGGAATATTGATACAAATGACCATAATGTACCAAAATTTGTCATATTATGACATTAAAATTTCGAACGCCAACGGCCACCTGCGTGCCGCCCCTAGTGTGTCTGTGAAGTTGGTACTACTGAACAAGCTAAACAACTGCAGAGCAATGATCAATGCCACCATGCCGGTCGTGCCAACATGCGGTTCCTGAAAACATCAAAAAGAGCTTATGATATGTGTGTAGATAAACTATTGTATGTAACTGTACATAATTAGGCATTATGTAGCGGTCACATAAACTGTTAATATGTATGTCTAAAAAGGGATATTACAATATTTAAGATTTAATGACGGGCCTGCATGGGGTTAAACCAACTGAACTCAAAACTTGATGTTAATAATTTTGTAATTATTTATTACTGCTTATTAATTATAATAATTAATATTGTAGTTTTTGTATTAGTCAAACAAAACCAGTTAAAAAGAAACACAGAACCATTATAGGATCACTCGCTGTCCTAGCTGTGTAAAAGAAATAATAATAATAATAATACCTTGGAAACCATTTACACACATTGATCTAGCCCCAAACTAGGATTCCCTGTATCTTGGGTACTAGACAACGGTACACATACTTATATAGATAAATATTATACTTAGATAGATAAACAACCAAGACTAGGTTACAAACATCCGTTTTCCTCAAACAAATATTTGCCCCCACCGGGACTCGAACCGATTAAGTTGAAATTTGGTACACTTATAAATTTGTATGACCCAAATACAAACTTGTTATGTAAGCAAATGCATTTTTAATTAAAAAATATATATATTTTTAGAACTGTATCGTGTGACATGTCAAATGAAAGGGAAGCATTCTTGCTGGCATTTCAATATTTTTTTCATAATTATGATATACAGTTTAAAAATATTTAAGAAAAAACATAAAAAATACCATTCCCCTCCTATGTACGAAACTGCTGACACTTTTTTTAAAATAAAGTACGTAATACAGGTATTTATATAAATATTACAGGAAAAATATAGAGAAATGTAAGGTTATGCACATACAAACTTATAAATGCAACTAGTTACGTGGAGTACGAAAGAAGCCGCACCAATAACATTGCAAACAACGTTTTGACAGACGTTCTTTCGTCTTAAGCTGCCATCTATTGACAGAAGGATGAACTGAACAAAGGATTTTTCGATATTTCAGCTGTTCCATTGGCGTTTTTCGAACACATACTTTAAGAAATCGACCCGCTTGTGAGTTTCGCGGTTACCATCACATTTAGCGATTCATTTTTATACATAGGATGTTTAGTAAAGTTACGCCCGTCTCATGGGATATACGACAGGGAATCAAAAAATAATATTATAAAATATATTTTTAAATCCAATATACCATAAAAATCATTAAATTGTGGCCATGGATCGCTTGCGATTGCGCGCGAATATATAAACATGGCATTTTGAATCAAAATGATGCGATGAAAAAATATAACATTTTTTAATTTACACGGGATACGTAAACTGTCGTCATATATACATATGTCACCGTAAGATAGTCAAAACCGTTAGTTGATAAACTAACGCGTTAGTTGATCAACTATCGACAGATAGTAAACCAGACCGACAGGGTTTAGAATTTACGTTTCTTTTGTTCTTCCATGTCAACCTAACAGGAGAATAACAGGGCAGTGTTTGCCCTGGTATTTCGTTTTTAATTCAAGTTTAAACTAGTTTACTATTTAACGGTTTTACCCGTTAGTTTTTCAAATATCGCGTCGTATAGTGCAGTACGCAACAGTTTACTATCTGTCGATAGTTGACCAACTAACGCGAAAAAAACGTTCGTTTATTTTATTTTTATTTTATTTTTATTTTATTTTATTTTACAATTTTAGGAGAGGTTTTACAGTTTTAGGCTTTACTCACTAAGTACAAAACACTATATTAACTAAAGAGCTAATAATAACGTCCCACAATTATTTTACTACACGCAAAACGTTCTTGCATTGAAGTTTTAAATTAATGTAAAGAATCACACAAAGAATTTGTAAAAATACACCTAACTTTTTAGTCAGAACTATACGCTGAAATACAATTACGTGATTTAGGAAAATATCTACTTACAGCAATATTAGCAAATAATAATATGAAGATATCATTATTCAATAAACAGTAATACAATCGACTGTCAAACACACCACTACTTCACCCAGCATTGTCCAAAGATGTTAAAAATTTACGAATCATATGAGCCCTTAATGTTTGCGCACTGCTCCAGAATATATCAATGTCATCATTATCGTCGTCATCAACACCGTCAGCACCGTTGTCGCCCCTGTCACCGAGACGGTTAAAAGTAGAACACGCTCTTATCAAGAAGGAGTTCTCTCTGTAATTGCTATGCACGAGAGGCAATTGGAACAACGGTCGTCTACGAACGTTACGACTAAGGACCTTAAACTTAATTTTACCAAGCAGCGATGGACAGTCAACAGTGCCCTTAACTATTTTCATCAGGAATACCATATCTGAGATATCCCTGCGAAGTTTCAGTGGTAACAAATGTAAACGTGCACAGCGATACTCATAGCTGAGCTTGGGCAACTTGAACTTAAAGCCGATATATCTTATAATTTCTTCTGAATCCGTTCAAGTATATTGATGTAGACGTCGTAGCACGGGTTCCAAACCTGCGAAGCATATTCCAGATGACTGCGGACATAAGCACAATATAGAATTTTAATTGTTTTCATTCGCTTAAACGACTTCGACGACCTCATGACGAACCCCAATTCCTTAGAGGCTTTACTGACAATTGCATCAATATGATGGTCAAAGATAAGTCTGCTGTCAATAACAACACCAAGGTATCTGCTGTCATATACTCTAGAAAGCGGAAGATGCTTAATTTGATAATTATTTATGTACGGTTTTAATTTACGGGTAAAAGTTATGAAGAAACACTCGGTGACATTTAAGTCCAGCTTATTTGTTACGCAGTAGCCGTCAAGCCTATATAAGTCACTCTGTAAGAGTTCACCAACCGAGACCCCATTAACAACTCTAAAAATCTTCATGTCGTCGGCGAAAAGCAGAAATCTAGAGGTTTGAAAACATTGATCAATATCATAGATAAATAATATAAATAGCAGAGGACCAAGAAGCGATCCTTGTGGGACTCCAGACGGAACACTCATCCAGGACGACCTGAAACCATTGAGAACTACGGCTTGAGATCTACTGCAACATACGAAGCAAACCATTTGAGCAGTTTATCAACTAACGGTTTTGACTTTCTTGCGGCGACAGATATATAACATGTTATATATAAATAAATACATATAAATATTAGAGGACAATCTTACACAAATCGAACTAGTCCCATAGTAATAGACTTGTATTATTTATCGGTACTAGACGACGATATATTTAATAGAGAGGTATACGATATATTAAAAACTTAAATAAATACATAGAAAATAAATACAAGACTAAGAAATATATATTCGTGCTCATCACACAAATATTTGCCCTTACCGGGATTCGAACCCAGGACCGTCAGCGTCATAGGCAGGGTCACTACCCGCTAGGCTAAACCGGTCGTCAAATCAATTGCAACATAACATTTACATACTATGTCGTGGGAACCAGAAACAGCAAAGTCACAAGGATGATAAACATCCAAGACCTGGTTATTTACTCTTCATCCTCTGCATCCGGGACGCGAACCCGGGACCGCTTGCTTGGGAAGCACAACCTCGGCCGCAACACCACAGGAGTCGCCGTTCAAAATAACACATACACGGAAATCCGCATGATTAAATGTTCTAATCAATCATACGGATTTCCGAGTGTGTGAACGTACCTTATGGCTGGGTGAGAAATAATTCATGAGATGTTTCCGTACCTTAGGTCTTATTAATTCATATGTTACTTCATCAAGCCTTAAGATTGCGCGCTAAATTAAAAGTAGTTGTCCTATATTATTGTAATAAATAACGAGGCCGTTACAATTCGATGTAATTTATTAACTTCGGGTAATAAAGGTAGATTTTTTGTTGTAAATTTTGTTTTCATCAATTTATTAATCTTTGCGGTCCGTTTGACCCCGACAGAACTTTATTATGTCGCTCTATTTTTAGGGTTCCGTACCCGAAGGGTGCAAAACGGGGACCTATCACTAAGCCTCCGCTGTCCGTCCGTCCGTCTGGCACCAGGCTGTATCTCATGAACCGTGTTAGTTAGACAGTTGAAATTTTCACAGATGATGTATTTCTGTTGCCGCTATAACAATGTACTACAAAAAAACAGAATAAAATAAATATTTACGGGGGCTCCCATACAACAATTCTTTCAATACCACATACAAACTTATGAATGCACCTGGTTACGTGCATGGAGTGTGAAAGTAGCCACACACCAATAACTTTGTAAACATCATTTTGCTATGTAAAATGTTGTTTACATCCAAACTATTCACTCCACACCATCCCTACCATTGTAGGGTTGTACGGAACCCTTCGTGCGCGAGTCAGACTCGCACTTGACCGGTTTTAAAGACTCTAGTCGAACGGTTCGGTTCTCGGGTTCGAATCCTGGCGTGGAGGAAGAAATAACCGAAAGGAAATGTAATACCCGGGTCTTGGATGTCTATTGTGTCTGCGACGTCACTGTTTCTGGTTCTCCAGGCTAGAAGCAAATGTTTACGTTTATGTTTGTTCATATACTCGCCTACCATGCGAGAGGTTCCGCGTTCGATCCTACGCAGGGGCTAAAGAAAAAAAAACCAGGTCTTGGATGTTTATATGTATGTGATATCGCTGATTGTGGTTCCCACGACATAGGGTATCCTAGTGTGGTGCCAGAAGCTATGTATATGCATGTATATGGAAAAAAAAAACTTGTCAGTGCCCCTAAACCTAGTTAAATGTGAGGTGACCTAACAATAAATATCTATCTGTTGTTTTACCACAGATAAATACTAGGTGTTACCTGTACCTAGCGCGATAGGTGCCACCCACCCCTATTTAGGTCATACAGCGTTGCGACCACAGCAAACAGACAATAAACTTTTACGACGGCCTAGCTATCTCTCTGTCCGGCGCCATTACTTGCCGCCGTAGAGCGATTATTGAATAGTATACATTATTGCAAAGGCCGCGAAATAGGCAATTGCAGGTCGAGAATGAGTTTGAAGGCCGAGCCATAGGCGAGGACTTCACTGATACGAGACAGGCATTTGCCATTCCCGCCGAGGCATATGTAATACAAGGTGACATTTTATCAGCTGACCATATTTTAGGAAATGATAGTACCCGTCATTATAAACAACTTTCCCCAAGAAACATATTGATTGGGATTGCGCTCGCAACACTGGCGAATAGGTTGTAAACAAAAGATTAGATACATTTTATTGATTTAAAAATACTTTAATACAATTTTCCAAGTTTATCGCATTTGTTATACGTATTAATTAAGTGTATTTTGTGTTAACTGGTGCATAAGTGTATACAATTCTAATAGTTATCCTATTTTGTGTATTTAAAAAACGTAACGTTGACGGTTGAGTATTTTATTTGAAATAATTTGCTACTGGGCTATAATTAACGATATTTTCAATATAACTAATTACTTAGGCACGTAAATTGATTTGGAATTACTTTGTTTTTTGTTGAATAGCTTATTTTTTTTGCACATTTCGTTAATCATAACCTCAATTTAAGTGACTGCTTATCAGCTGTGCTACAGCCGTGCTTCAATCTTGCTTTTTACTGTTGTTTTATTTTGTTTAAAATGCCAACAACCAGAAGTGAGGCAGCCCGTCAACTAGAAGATAACTTAAAATTAGCTTTATATGAATTAAAACAGTGTAAGGTAACCAATGAGCAGTTGCTTACTGAAAGGGATGAAAGTGAGAAGGAGGTGTTGCTTATTGTTAATAAGAACTTAAAATTAAAAAGTGAGATGGCAGAGTTGCATAACAAGTTCCTTGATGTGACGGGAGATAGGGATCGGCTTCAGCACCTGGTAGATGGCTTCGACCGGAGTGGCAGTGCGTTCGAAGATGCCCTGAGGCGTATTGCTGTCCTGGAGAAGGAGCTTCGCGACGCACGTAACGAAATTTCTGCACTACAAACTGCAAACGATAGCCTCAGGTTGGGGCAGACCCAGTCACTCTTTGAGGAGCTGATCACTCCACCTGTAGCTTCTGTCATCTCACCCATAGATCAAAATTCAACTGTGACAATTGATCTCACGTGTGATAGTCCTAATAGATCGCAATCAGTAACCACTATGAGCTGTAGTAAAAATAAATTAAAGAAATATGTTAAACTGAATAATTATATAAAAAAAACACAAAAACTAGCTAATAGAAATAAAATATTTTGTAAAAATGTAAATTGTAGCAAGGAACGTGTCGAATTAATTAACGAAATCGATGATTGTAGATTATGTTTGGAAAAAACTACAGAAAAGTACGAATGTGACACACGGCGACTCCAGTCAGATATGCATATTTTAAATTCATCATTACAAACTATTACACGTAAATATGAGTCAGCACAATACGAAATTAAGGAACATGTGTCGGCTATGAATAGTTTGTTGGAGACGTGTAAGTATAATTATGACACTTTCATATCTTTGACCGACAATCACATCTGTGATTGTAAACAAGCTCCAGCGGACTGTTCCGTGCCGACCGTGTGTCCCGCCGAGCAGCCGGCCGAACAGCTGATACTGACCCAGGCGCCGCCGTCAGTCGACTTGAGTACTAATAGTGTTATCAATAACGCCTCCTTCTCTCGGACAAAGGATAGGTATATAATGTACAGCGATGAACTTGGAAAAAATATGGGTTTACAACTTAGTCAGCGCGTGGGCCAGGCAATATTAAATAACTGTATGCCTGGCGCCACATATTCACAAATATTAAACAAAGTGTTGTCATCGCAGTTTTTAGAACCAACCACCATAATTATTTTAATTGGTAGAAGGGAAAATGTATCTAAAAAACTAATTACTAAATACTTTTCCAAATTAAATTCTTTACAAAATGTAGATAGAATAATCTTGTTTGCGTTTCCCTTCAGCCAATCTTTGTCACAACATGCAAATCATATAAGACATGATTATAATACATTTATACACACATTGACATGTCGTCATTCTGAAAATTTTCATTTCATAGACACCAATATTTGTATTGGAAAATATTTTTATTTGACTAAGGATAGGTATTACCTATCTAGGTTTTATACAAAACAGATAGCACAGTCACTATCTTATTTTATTTTGAACTCAGTCAAGTTTTTGACTAATGAAACGCCTGCTTCTATTGAGCAGTGTAATAATAATGACATGTACTCCTTGGAATCTGTTCCAAGCTCTTTAAATTAACCCATAGGACAACAGAGAGTAACTCTGGCAGTAATATTAATATTTGTATAAATATACCTTCATCTTGCCCATTAAATCAAGTTACTAGTAATGAAAAATGTAAAAGTAAGAATATTTTAAACGTGGTTCATCAAAATATACAGGGCATGTTAAGTAAAGAACTGGAAATTGAGTTATTCATGAACTGTAATAATATTGATATTTTATGTATAACAGAGCACTTTTTAAAGAGTTATCAGTTCATGTTCAACTTTAATAACCACCACGTTGCTAGTTCGTTCAACAGAAAAACAGCTGATCGCGGTGGCTCCTTAATACTTGTAAATAATAGTTTTAAATATAAGGAACGAGTTGACATAGTGAGCCTGTCTGTTGAGCGTACCATGGAAATAGCCTGTATTGAACTTGTACAACTTATTGTAATGAGCGTATACAGACCACCAGATTCATCCTTTGATTTATTCGAAAAGAAAATGGATGAAGTGTTGATTAAAATCAGCGATAAAAACATTTTTTTTATAATTTGTGGTGATTTTAATGTTAATCTGTTAGAGGATAATAATATTTGTACTAGATTAAAATCTTTATTTTTATGTCACAACATGAACTATCTGTTTTTGGAGCCTACTAGAATTACTGCAACATCTGCTACCTGCATTGACAATATATTTACTAACATTACGCCCATTTTCAAATCGGTCATCAATAAATTAACCTCTGATCACTCTGGTCAGATAGGTATATTCAATATTAAAATAAAAAAGGACCAAAAAGAGGATATTACATGTGTGCCCGTTAGTGACACTCGGCTTGAACACTACAGGAATAATATTTTAGATAAACTATGGGAAATACCATACAGTGACGATCCAAATTTGTTGTACAACTCAGTATTTAACCTTGTCAAAAATGAATATGATACGGTATTTAAATCAAAAACTATAAAAGTTAATAACAAAGCTTTGTTTAGTGATTGGGCGACAGTTGGAATTCATAGGAGCAGACGAAGATTATATAAACTCTATGAAGAGAAATCATATAACAAAAATACGGCCTTTCTAGATTATGTTCGTAGTTATTCAAAAATGTTTAAACGCGTTTGTGCCGTAGCTAAATCTAATTTCATTAAAAACAAAATTGAATCTAGTAGCAATGTAATGAAAACGACTTGGCAAATTATAAACAGAGAGACTGGAAAGGCCAAAGCTACACATAATAACTTTAAGCTTAAGATAGATAATCAATTGCTAAGTACAGACCTAGAAGTAGCAAAAGCTTTCGAAAATTTCTTTACGGACATTCCAGTTTCAACAACCAAGTCTTTAAATTCATCTCCCGCTGCTGCTGAATCTATACTTAAACAAAACTTTGAGGAATGTAAAATAGATTTTAAATTTAGGCACGTAAATAATGAAGACATTGTTAAAGCGTTTAAATCCCTGGAAATGAAAAAGACAGCTGACGCCCATGGTCTATCAGTAAAAATTATTAGTTCCATTGTAGATTGTATTGCACCTCACCTTTGTTGTATATTTAATCAATGTATAGATAATGGTGTGTTTCCTGACTTGATGAAACTAAGTAAAGTTATACCTTTATTCAAAGCTGGTAGTACATCAGACCCCACCAATTTAGACCCATATCGATACTACCAACGCTTAGCAAAATATTTGAAAAACTCATACTTAATCAATTGCAAGGTCATTTTTATCTCAATAATTTAATTCATATTGCTCAGTTTTGTTTCACAAAGGGTCGTTCAACAGCCGATGCTGGTGTTGAACTAATCGACAATATTTTTGAAGCCTGGGAAGACGCAATGGATGCAATAGGTGTCTTCTGCGATCTAATCAAGGCTTTTGATTGCGTCCATCATGACACTCTTGTCAGTAAGTTACGCCATTATGGTGTAAAAGATCAGGCCCTTGGCCTTCTGGAGTCATATCTAACAGATAGGGTTCAGATGGTCGATGTTAATGGGAAAAGATCACCTGGGTCTTCGATAAGTATGGGCGTACCGCAAGGTTCAATTCTTGGTCCTTTCTTGTTTTTAGTATATATTAATGATTTACCTTATCTTGTTAAAGCAAAACATGGGTTAGTATTGTTTGCCGATGATACTTCTTTGATATTTAAAGTTAAAAGACAGCAATCAAATTATGACAAAGTAAACAATGCTATCTCTAGTATAGTGAACTGGTTTACTGTTAACAATTTATTACTTAATGAAAAGAAAACTAAATGTATTAAATTCGTGTTACCCAATGTGAACCCGGTAACTACAGACATATTTATAAAAAGACAGAGATTGGACCTTGTGCAGTCGACTGTCTTTTTGGGCATTACTTTAGACGCCAAACTACAATGGGATCCTCATATAAATAAATTGTCGTACAGACTGAGTTCAGCAGCGTTCGCAGTTAAAAAAATTAGAGCTCTTACCGACGTAGACACCGCTAGACTAGTCTACTTTAGTTACTTTTATAGTCTAATGACCTATGGTATTTTATTGTGGGGTCACGCTGCGAATGCTAATAGTATATTTATTCTGCAGAAACGGGCTGTTCGTGCAATTTATAGATTAGGGCCTAGAGTGTCACTGAGGGAAAAGTTTAAAGAAATCAATATTCTGACATTTGTGTCTCAATATATCTATGACAATTTTGTGTATGTAAAAAGAAATATAACTAATTTTCAGAAGTACAGTGATATACACAATTTTAATACTAGAAATAAAGACAAGTTGGTTGCTTATGTAAGCCGACTACATAAAATTAGTAATTCTTTTAAAGGCAATTGTATACGCTATTACAATAAGGTCCCTACTGATATTAAAAACTTACCTTTAGACAAGTTTAAAATAATAATAAAACAGAAATTGTATAAAAAAGGTTACTATAGGATATCTGATTACTTAGAGGACAGATGTCCATGGGAATAGATTGTTTGAGTAACAGGCTGTTTCGATATATAATTAGCATTCATTTTGTAATTTGACAATATTTTATTTAAAAGAGGAAACGCAAAAGATGCGACGACTGTGGAGTTTCTTCGGTGAGCTCTTCCCCACAGATTCCGCCATTGTGTTAGTGAACTCACCCAAAAAAATGTAATGACGGATCTAAGTGATGTAACAACATCCTATGGAAATAAATGATTTTTGATTTTGATTTTGATTTTGATTTTGATATGGTCGCAAACGAAAAAAAAAATTGGGTCCCCCATAGTAACTTATAATCAGCTGATCGGGTCAATGTACTGAGGGACAAATATTTTTTCCATTTGCGACCATATGTTTCTGGAGGATAGTTGTTCATAATGATGGGTACTATCATTCCCTAAAATATGGTCAGCTAATTAAATTTCACCTTGTTTATATAGTGTATTTATCAAAATAATGCAGGGAAATAAAACATACTTTTTATATTACACATTTAATTTAATTAATATTCCATTGCCAATTTGGTCTCTGATCTTAAATCTGGTGGAGTACAATTAATCTCCATTTCACTCTCTGAACAGTCGGAACTCATTTTAATTATTAAATTTATGTATAATAAGTATGCAAATAAGAAATCAAGACGCATTTTCAGCTTTGCCGCCAATTTTCTTTTTATCACCTGTGCCGAATGCATTTATGGGTATACAGCCACGTGAACGCAATTTGTACTAAGCAAAGAGAGAGATAAAAGAGATCCAATCAATAGTTATTTGTGTCTCAAGGGAGCAAAATAATGTATTTAAGGCGAGAGCGGTACATTGAATCTAGAGTGAAGCGAAGGATTCTACGATAGAATCCTGAACGTAGCGAGGGATTCTAAGTTAGAATCCTGAGCGAAACGAGGGATTTAAGCGTTAAGGCCCGTGACGAAAATAAGTTTGCTGCTGAGTGACATATACAACTTTTCGAAGTCATATTTAAATTTAAATAAAATGCTCTAAAAATAATGAAATAACTATTCTTTGAATTATACTTTTACCACTTTTACAGTAATCGAACTTGTGTAATATCCTGATAATAATAATAAATAATGTAGGTTGGTAGGTAGATAACTATCTTAAACACGTCAGCAAATTTTATTGGAAATACAGTCACATTTCGTGGCAGCACCATTCGCAGGAGCTATGAACCAATCTTTCTGTGCTGGAATAATAGGAATGGCATTGGCGAAGTTAGGTAGGTATCTTATTTCTTACGTAATTTTTCCCTGGCATACATCCACTAAGAAAGGATACAAAACGAAAACATATTTTTTAACAATGGCGGATTGTGAAGGATAAGGGAAAGGTCACCACAGATAAAATATTCCTGTGCTACTTATACCAATGTGTAAAAATAATCGAATCGAATATTACAATGGTATCGGATATCAATAGTCATTATATCACAATAGCAGTGTCATCGATAGTTTTGATTTCAGTAAATAATTATTATGACTTTTTTGTAAATATTACGAAAAATTCATTAATTTTCATATAATGTTGTTAAAGTTAAAACTTGAAACATGTTCGTTTTTAATCGATTACAATGCAATTACAATCGAATATTTTATAAAGATCTTTGTCCCATTGGCACATTGCGTAAATGCTACATGCCAATAATAAATTAAAAGGTAGCTTAAACAGAAAAGTAGCATTTTGCTGCCTCTCGTCGTGGAGCAAAACTTACTTTTCCGAATGAAAGGTGTGAAAAGAGTATTCCAGCACGCCGTTTCATACAACATTGCTGAAGCGTTGTAATGTATCAAATTTAAAAAACGCTCCAGCAATGGATTTGATTTTCTGTGTAAGTAAATTCGATACTTCGCCTGTTCTTTTTTCGAAAATAATGACAATATTTCCATGCATGTTTGAGAATAGTACATTTCCCACGAGTTCGCAAAGGCTTATATGTATTTACGAACCGCGAAGTTTATAACACGAGCCGAAGGCGCGGGTCGTAGCGAGGTTCGTAAAAAGAATTGTCAAACGAGTAAGGAATATAATTTTTCCCCCTGAGAACCCAAAATCAAGCGGCGAAGGGTCTATTTTTAGGTCAGAACAGAAATCGGGAAATTTAATTTTCTCGATTCGGGGTTCTTCAAATTTTGAAGATGCACTTACCCTGCAAGATGGCTGTTATGTCAGTCACTGCGGCAGAACAGTACGAAAATTGTGTGTTTTTATATATTTAAAAAAACCACTGATTATTTCTAAATATCTAACTGGCAATTTTAAGATACTCTATATACCAATTTTTTGGCGCGAGAACAATATCAATACCGTAAAAGTTTAGTTTAGTTTAGTTTTAGTTCCAATTAGCCCCCTAATTGGAACTAATAGAAAATGCAGCCAAATCTCTGCATTTTGTATTAGTTCCAATTAGCTTCCTTTTACCGGCATTATTTTTAGATATATTGCTGTACCCGCAAAGAGTGGCTGTGTGCGAATGCTTCCACCATGTTTCCGTCACGCATCTACAAAGATGATGTAATTGTGTATTAATTAAGATTAAAATATTTCCTCAAATAAATGTCACTCAATATTCAGCTACACTGTTGTATTTGTTTTGTGGCAGAAACACCTGTTCTAGTCCACCAAGCCAACTAGGCGCATGTCATGCATCTTCCGCCTCATGTCACACCTGTAAAATAAAGGGTCTCTTCCAATCTCATCCCCAGTTCAAACTCGCCCGGTCCGTATAAGTAAAAGAGTAAAGTATAAAGTACTGATGGTAAGAAAAGTGATTGATGATTTGTTATTTATTTTTATTCAGTCATCGTACATGGTATAAAATTATCAGTAGGTAGGTAGGTAATGTTAGTGTTTTTTCAAAATCTATAAGATTGTATCAACATGAATAAACAAAACACGTAGGTATTATAAGCTGGTTTAAAATAACCTTTTATATATAAAACCAAAACTTCAACTACATATTCAAATTCAAACTTTTCCCTAAAAAATCACAGTTAAAATGTAATATAGTGCCATACTAAAATTAATACGTGATAATAATAGAGAGATTTTTTCTACACCGTAGCACTTTTCCGACAAACTGTACCCTTAGACTTAGGATGAGATTGGACGAAGCCAAATAAAACATGGTGTTTGTGACATTAGACGGAATACGCCTAAAACTTGGTAAAGTAGTAAAAATGATTGAAGATGATGTTGTCTGAGAAAGTTTGCGCAAGACAATTACATATTACCAAATATTTCCTCACTTGGAGTATTGGAAGTAAGAGATAGCTTTTATGTATACTTATCATATTTATTCGCTAGCATCAAATTTTACGTCCACTAAAGAATACACAAAGCGCATTGCAAACGTCAAACTGGAGTAAAAACTTCAACCCTCGAACGGTTCAGACCATTACGATGCAGCGACGTAAAAGTGATATCTAGAGCAATTTTATGGTCACTTTTACGTTACCCTGTAAATACGTTTAATGTGATTGCCTTTAACTTAGTTGTAAGACGAATGTAGTTAGTTGTAAGACAAACTAGTCTTAAAAGCTACGCTTAATGTTCCGTGCGAGCGTCTCCTTTCGAACGAAAAGGTAGGTGAACATTAGATGGCCGGGAACGTTTTGTTGGACGTTGCATTAGTGACTGTATTAATTGCTATGATGATGTGATTGATTAGGTGAGTGGTATGGCTGGTTAAGAAACGAGACTACTTTCGTTGCCGAGAAACGGTTTTCTGGTTCCAGACTAGGAAACGGTGCATCTTTTTCGCTCACTCCTGCTAGGTTTTTGGGGCTTTAAGATATATTTGATGTTGCCTTATAATTTCAGTGTATTGCAACCACATGCGTTTCTTATGGACAAGGGATATGCAATTATTTCGTGAGTAACATCGGATCAATCTTTTGTGGGACCTGACATTTATTTACTTATATTTCACTGTAATGCTTTCAAACTAACATGTTACCTTAAGATGATTTTTGTCAGTGCGAAGGTCTTCGTCATTCCAGGCGGAAAGATCCGCAGTGTGGAAGGGACGGAATCGGAGAAAAATCACAAAAGGCGGTTTTAAATTAATACAAAATTAACTGAAATCGCTATGAAAAATTTCATAACCAGTAATTTAGGTATTGTTAAAACCGATCTATTTTTGAAGTCTGTTTTATATCCCAATTTGTAAGTAAATAAAAAAATGTGTTAATTTTGATCTCATTTCAATAATTATTTCTATGGAGTGAAATTCCCCCAATTGCGTTTCTGATCATACTAAATCTAGAAAAAGGTCCCCAAAATTGTTATACTAATTTACTTAACTAAGGGTGTCCTATTGAATAGCATATAGATAAGTTCCAAAAGAGTAAATTTTGACAATATTGTGGAAAATAGTAATGTTATAGATATTGTAACATATGAGTGAGCAGTGTCCATATTATAGTGGGTAGATCTCATTACCCGACCCCGATTACCCGAGAAGTGACGAGTCTCGAGTAATCCCCGTTATCGTATCGAAAGCATTATGAATCACGGGTACCGGAAAGTTGAGCAATACTACAGAGGTAATCATGGTGTTTTCAGAGGGTGAAAACAAAACGTAACCAAAAATTAACTCAGATTTCTATAATCAAGGCAACCATAGGCGTCAAAAATAACCATAGATTCCTTTCTCATAGGTTAGTTTAGTTTTGTGTGTGCAAAATCGGCGTACTCTCAGCATAATTTCGACGACGCGAATGGCCGAGTCGGCAGTGACCCTGTCTGTCTACGGAGCCAAGGGTCCGGGGTTCGAGTCCCGGTGGGGCAAATATTTGTTTGATGAGAACGGATTTTTGTACCCTAGTCATGGTTGTTCATCTATCTTAATATAATATTTATCTATATAAGTATGTGTATCGTTGTCTAGTACCCAAGATACAGGGAATCCTAGTTTGGGGCTAGATCAGTGTGTGTAAATAGTGTCCAAGGTATTATAACTGGTTCCGGCTTAACGCAGTGTACCTTACTGACGCTGTAACTAACGCTATCGTAACTAAAAAAAAAACCCGAAAACCTCGACGCAGCATTCAATACAGCGGGTAATTATAACGAACGCAGAACCAGCTTTAGGTGAATATCAGACGAATCGCCGAGAATCGGCGGGAATAGGGTGTGTAAATAGTGTCCAAGGTATTATATCTTGCAATTTTAAGCACCTACTTGTCTTGACTATGGCTTAGTTTAGATAGATAGTTTTGAAGCGTTCAGAATTCGACCGAGTGACTAGTGATATGAAGCAACAAGCAGCCTGGAAAGGAGGTCAATGGAGCGTTGTTGTGGATTGTTGCATGCAACACTCCGCGCTTGCGGTGTTATCGCAAAGCAGAGTTACACATATAACATGTCACCGCCATTTGGATAAAGTAGGCAGTTAGTCTGAAGCCCGGGCCCTTAACTGAGGGCTGTCATTCAATCGAATTGCTAATGGTCCGCCGGGCAAATAACTGAACGAAACGTTTAACCAGTTGCCTCAACGTGGCTAGCTTCACTCGGCTCCAGGTTGTGACCTATCACAACCTAACTTAAGTATTCGGAAAGTTTACAATTCATCGTGATGTATGTTTTTTTAATATAATATTTATCGATGTGTCCAGGACGGGTGGACCGGTTTGGAAAATTGATTTTTTGTTTGCAAGGGTTTACCTTCCGATTTGTCCCATTGACATCAGGTACAAGCTGATATCAACCCGCACTGAGCCAGCGTGGTGGAGTATGGCTCAGTCTTACTCGTATCCGGGTAAAGGCCCGAGCCCCTCGGTGGGGGGCACAAACGGGCTACATTATATAAGCTGATGATGGAACCATGGTATCCTGCAGAAATAGAGATGTTTGCATTTGTCATAGTGCATTTACTCTCGGGAAGCATCATTTTGTGCAGTGGAACTTGATGATGAAGAGTTGAAGTCTCCCACAGGCTCCTACCAGGAGAGCTTCTCAACAATTTACCAACGTGGGTCAGGCTCTGATGATGGGATCACGGATAAATAAAGGGAACTCTTCAATTAATGATGACGATGTTTTGTAACAAATGTGGTTTAATGTAAGTCGTTTTTTTTTAATTATTAATCACCGAAAAGCAACGGTAATATCTTTGGAAAGTGCAAGACAGAGCTATGGACAGAGCTCTGCTCCTCACCTTCATACGATATTATCGTCCACAACAATACTACAATACCAGCTATTGCGGCTATAAAGAAAAGGCCCACGCCCAGCAGTGAGTTGATGTGCGCTAAGAACTTTATTTTATTTTATTTATTTATCCATGTTACATATTTTTTTTAGTTTACGGAGCGATCACGGAAACCTACATGGTTTATGAGTGATCTCTGACGCTCGTTCTAAAGTAGTGAACCAGCTGACACATATATTATTGACCTGTCTCAGTAAAGCACAGTAGACACATGTCATTTATGCAATATATTATATTTAGTTGTACATTGTGATTTATGTGTCCCTACGAGCTCCACCGAGACAGACCCTTATATAATAACTTTCTTTCTTATATTTAAAGTAAAGTACAGCTATTTTTACTCACAGTGTTGTGAGTACAACTATAACTAGTGGCCCTGTGGGCGGCTGTGGGTAGTAGACCTCGCTAACAGGGGCGGGACTGTGAACCCATTTTTAGGGTTCCGTACCCAACGGGTAAGAACGGAACCCTATTACTAAGACTTCGCTGTCCGTCCGTCTGTCACCAGGCTGTATCTCAAGAACCTAGCTAGCTAGAGAGTTGAAATTTTCACAAATTATGTATTTCTGTTGCCGCTATAACAACAAATACTAAAAAACAGGATAAAAGAAATATTTAAGGGGGCTCCCATATAACAATTCTTTCAATACCGCATACAAACTTATGGATGCACCTGGTTACGTACAAGGAGTGTGAAAGTAACCGCACCAATAACTTTGTAAACAATATTTTGCTGTGTAAAATCCAAACTATTCACTCCACACCATCGCTTCCATTGAACGGTGGTACGGAACCCTTCGTGCGCGATTTAGACTCGCACTTGACCGGTTTTTAGGTAAGTATTTTAGATTCAATCAAAATCAAGTAGTAAAGTAGCCGCACCAATAACTTTGTAAACTACATTTTGCGATTTAAAATACAACCTATTGACTTTTTACGAAAATATTTATAGTCTATTTCACTCACTCTCAAGTTTTGTATAGATCCTCTTTACTAATCCGTCTCCTACTTCGAGGAGTCCTAACCTAGGTATGTTTTGAAAAGATTTCTTGGATTTTTATAAAACAGGCGGCCGAAAGGTAATGGTGTAGTATATTTTAGAACCGGCTCATGAAGCTTTTTAATTTGATACCCCCCACGATAGGTTTCAGAAAACATAATAAAAAAATCCCATACAAAAAATTAATGACGTCTTAACTATTCCATTTTTATTATTTCCATACGGGGTGGTCGAGGTGCAGTTGCGCCGTGGTCTAGTGGCTTACACGGTTGCTTCTCACGCAGGAGGTGCAAATACAAATACTAATGCGTTTATTTTGCGTAGACGAGCTAGCATAATAGGTGGTAACATAATATTTATCGGCACTTCACATCTAGCCACGTAGTGACATGCAAAATAGCATTCAATTAGTGCAGTACAATACAGATTATATCCATTATTTAAAGCAGGTAGGTAGGCTACGACCGATAGTTAATAGATAAGCCTTACTTTAAAAAACATGAATCCTCCTTGCCTTACCGTGTACACTCGAAATATGTAAATTTATTCGAAAATTCCCTGAATTCAAAACCAGACGCGACAATATACCATGCAATCGTTCGCTAAGACCTACACGAAAATACAAGATAGTATTACCCATTTCCAACTTAAAACTATATTCATCAGGACCATTAGTAATGTCAATAAAAATATATAATAATCTGCCAGTAACTCTATTAAATGAACCAAAAGATAATATATTTATAGATAAATTAAAACAAATGTTATACAATAAATGCTATTATACAGTAAATGAGTACTTAAAAGACAAGTTTAAATAGACAATAAATTTATTTCTAGGATAATTTTTCATGACCAATAATACTTTCCACTGACTTTTAGTAAATATTATACTTAATTATAAATTAACAAACTTAGTTTCCCTCTCTTCTTTTGCAATGCCTTTTTTACAAGGTCCATAAATAACACATGTATCCTTATAACATCCTACGCAACATCAATTTTATGGAATGCAAATAAATATATTGCATAATTATTAATAAAATGCCAATTAGTTTTATACCTTTTGCACGAGAGCCTAAAAATATTTAATGTTGTAATAGCATTTAGTAATTAAACATTCACACAATTTATAACTACCCACATTAAAAGGCATGTCTTGTAGTTCCGTTGGTATAGAATTAAATATTTGTATCGACATACAGTAACAGTTCCGTTTGAGCAGAGCTTTATATGTGCTATTGGAAATGCTAACTTATTGGGATACCTGGTGTTAAAGTATACTAGATTTTTAGGGGAAAATGTCCATATTTTATTTTACAGATATATACAAACTTCATAAATATGTATAAAATATTTAATTTAGCAAAAATGGGTCTGCAAGATTCCATAAGGCTCTTCCCTCAAATAGCTTGGAAACATCGCTTTTGAATACGAAACAGCTTGTCGATTTCTACTGAGTTTCCCCATACAACTATTCCGTGACGCAGAGCAGATACCACATAGGCATGGCATGCCAGCATAGCAGATACATGTCCAGGTGCAGGTTGCCAATCCCATTGCTCTCCATGTCTCAATGAGATAAGTAATTTATCTTAAGTGCATTATACGAACGTTCTAACCGTGATGGAAAACATCGTGAAGAAACCTTAATTACTCCTTAGCTGCGGCGAAAGGCTAGCCCCCTGTCACGCAAAATAACTGGCTACAAGTAGGCACAATTGTGCCTCTGCCAACCCATACGGGAAAAGGCATGACGCTCAGTTACGTCATTTTAGCCCTATATCAATGCGCAAATTGTACGGCTTGTGAATAGGTACGTATACTGCGTATCCAACGTCGTAATAATGAGCAGCGGCGTAACCGATTGCATAATATCGGAGAAAATAGCTTTACCGCTGACATTGGAATTACTCAGTGAAAGTAATCATCGACTACCAACCGCTATAAATAAAACACACCTTATTGCGTACAGTTTAGAGTGAACAACCGCGTCATACCACAGCATTGGCGGTATCTGGGATCGCGGTCACTGAGACATCACCGGCGTGATATTTCACACTCCATTGTGACGTCATGGCTAAGGTGCGTTTTTGCATTGTAGATCAATCAGATTTCGAGGTCTTCGCTGTTTTGCGGTTTCATTGGGAACAGCTGATTAATTGATTTGGATCAGCAATACTAAAATATATTAAGGTGCAAATCAGTCCCAAGCGAGGACAGTGTTTGATTGTGTGAGATCAGCTATCTCTGCCTATACAAGGTGACATTTAATCAGCCGAACATATGTTAGGAAATGATAGTACAAGTCATTATGAACAACTTTCCCCAAGAAAAATATGGTCGCAAACGAAAAAAAGAATTGGGTCCGCGATAGTAACTTGTAATCAGCGATCGGGTCAATGTACTGAGGGACAATTTTTTTTCCATTTGCGACCATATGTTTTCTGGGGAACCTTGTTCCTAATGATGGGTATTATCATTCCCCAAAATATGGTTGGCTAATTAAATGTCGCCTTGTATATCTTCTGAAAAAAATGATTAATATGGTGCTTTTCATACTTTACATACTTCATTGCACAAAAACAGAAGATACAGAACATCAAAAATGGAAACTAGGTGTACAAAGGCGAGCTTATCTCTTTAAAGAGATTTCTTCCAGCAAACCTAATATGGACAGAATACGTGAAAGAACAGGTAGAGTGCTAAACGTTAAAATATTAAAATAATAAACTAATTACTATTATGTACATAAATACATAATATCAATCAATATAAATAGACAAAATTATACTACAGAACATATATCAAAGCAATTCACCTACATAAGTTTAGTATGGAAGAGAAAGATTCTTTCATATTTTGTGCCAGAAAAAGTTCTTAGAGGTATTCCAATTTGATTAAATTTTGCTTTTAATCGCATCTGGCCCTTTGGTCTAGCAACTTAAAGGTCTTCCATTCTCTTAGCAACCACTCAACTAGGGCCTTGATGTATACCGTCTCTTCTAACTTAAGTATCCAGCCCACTTCCACTTTAGAAGCGTAATCCGCTTATCTAGTCCGGGCATCTTTGTACGTCTTATTTCGGTACTTGGACTTACCTCTTCAATCCTGCTCGCCCAGAATAAGGCTCTATCAATAACTGGCCACTGAGCCTCTATCACCCCGTATGGGATAATTCTCGTTCTCAATGAACCTTATAGGTATTACATTACCCTACAAAAGCATGCGCTAATCGCACGATTGCACAAATTTTGAATCGCATTGGCATTTCGGCGTAGGTTGGCTTGGCATTATTACTAAGTTGTGTTGGTATTACGCAAAAACGCAGCTGTTAATATGGTACAATAAGGTTATGATTTCTTAATCGCTCGGCACTTCTCGGCTTTTATCGGCACGGATCGGAAGAAAATTTATTTTTCATTTCTCATGCTCGAAAAAGTACTACTTTATGCAGGATCTAGGCGACATAAAGTTGAATTTTATGCTCTTGTGCATAAAAGTAGCTTTTTAAATGTGTCTACACTAAGGCAGTGACCATTTAGCCCATACAGCCAAAAACAATTAATTGTACATGGATAAAACTTGCTAATTTATAATATTTCCATCCCTATTTGCATTTTTGATTTATAATAAGATAATACGAAAAAGAAACTAAATATCAAAACGTGTTTACCACAAAAAAAAAACATTATTCCAAAATAATTTAAGAATAGGCTGTATATTTTTTTTCTTTGCCCGAAAATTATGCAGGAAAATTAAAAAAAGTAAAGTAGCGGGAAAGAAGCCGTGAACTTTTCGTATTGAATTTTAATTAAAGAAATGTTAATACGTTATGTTACTGTTTTATTTTCTCGCAATCGAAGTGAAAAGCAGAGTTTATAACTCGTCCACAAAACCATTTTTATCCTCGACATTACTATCAGCCCTCGCCTACGGCTCGGGCTGCTAAAAGTCTCGGATAAAAATGGTTCGTTTTGTGCACTTGTTGTAAAATCTACTATTGCTGCATATTCGTCACAATTCTAACCATATAGTGGAAAAAGTAATGCACGAAATCACATTTTGGAATATTGTGTCTTTCTAGCTCAGATCTCCTTGTCTGCTGTTTGAATTAGTTGGATTCTCCTCAAGTATGTTAATATTACTTATTTATAATAAAACGCGTTATCAATTACAACGACGCTATCATGCGGTAAATTAGGTATCAGTTAATATTACATAACATAGCGTCACAACTTTTCCCATACGGGGTGTTCCCAACACTAGATGTTTACAGTTTTAATATTTCTTTGTTATGTTGGTAGCTTGAGCGAAGAAAAAATGTCTAGCTCCCGCATACAGTTCATGTCCCCTAAAGTTGTAATCTTTGTAATTAATATACATCTCAGTTTAGTCTAAACCAGTTATTTAACTCTCCTATACAGTCCACTCCATACGTAACGTACATAATTTTGGTCCTTCGAGCCGGATCTCTGTTCCTCATGCTTGAATTCTCATAAGGGTAATTGTAGGATTGAACCATATTGCTCTTATTGCAAATCTCATGAGCATAATTCATTATTGCATAAAACTGAAAGCGCTGAGCCTGCATATAAAGATGCCCAGAAAAAACTTGCCATAGTTTTGAATTCTAACAACACAGTTTTATTGCCTACTGTGAATGTAAATGTGGCCAAACCTGATGGCTCACTAATAGAGACTCCCACTATCTAATACAAAAGGTGAAGTTGCACCCCCTTCGCTGTGGCCCATGGCCAGAATGATAAGAGTGGTACCCGGTAGAGACGGTGAGGTAAGAGTAGTTGAACTTAAAACTAGAAAGGGTGTCTATCTGCGCTCTATTACAAAGGTGTGCATCTTTCCCATTGAATGTTAATATTATGTACTTGCCATGTTATGTCAAGATTACTATTTAGTATGTTGTACACAGAATGTGTCCTTAGCTATGTTTTCCTCTGGGCCAAGCCGGGAAGATGTTCGCAACACGTGATGTTTTATAGTTTTAATATTTCTTTGTTATGTTGGTAGCTTCAGCCAAGAAAAAATGTGCTCCCGCATACAGTTCATGTACACTAAAGTTGTAATCTTTATAATTAATATACATCTCAGTTTAGTCTAAACCAGTTATTTAACTCTCCTATACAGTCCACTCCATACGTAACGTACACGGGGTGGCAGAGGCACAATTGTGCCCACATTGAGCCAGTTATTCAATACTCCATTTTGCGTAACAGGGGGTTACCCCATCACCGCAGCTATGGGTAATGAAGGTTTCCCCACGATGTTTTCCATCACCGCTATATAGAACGTCCGTATAATGTACTTTAAATAAATTAATTATCTCATGGGTACATGGCCAGAAATCGAACCTACATCCCCGAACCTATATCACCCGACCACGGAGTTGTTTTCGCAATCACTTTTCATATTTCTCTAAGTGATTTCCTTGTGATGATCTCCGTCAGAGTCCGCGGAGTGATCTAGTAAGATACCTCCTGGCACGAATCCCTTTTCGTTACCGGCGCGTGCACAATAAATCGTTGACCTTTGGAAGTGTGTTGTTTTACTTTTGTTGGCTGATTCTGTCTAACTTTTATTTTTAGTGCGTGTAGTGTTAATATATGATTTATCTTTAACGACATTTTTTTCCAGGAGCTCATAATTTCCCGATTTTTCTTACATGTTCAACCGAACACGAAGCATACCCTTCTCCTAAGCTACCTTAGTATTTTGCCCTAATATTTGCTGTGCAAATCAGTTTTTTTGATGTGCAATTTAATATTTCCCAAAACGAATTTCAGCGACTAAAACCGGGAAGTGTCGAGCGGAAAAGAAAAAAATAGTGGTACAGTACATTTTTCTAATTGACAGAGCCACTAGAAAAATATTGGTGACTAAACTGATTGGGTATTGAATCAACTGGGCAGGCGCAGGCGCTAGTGTGCCTCTGCTGCTCCGTGTGGGACAAGGCGTGACGCTACGTTGTTAGTGACTAAATGTGCAAATTACTATGCCATATATCCATTCGATAATTTGATGATTCGTTCGTATTCGGACATAGATAATAATTATGCACCTGGTGACCTGCATGGAGTACGTATTGACAAAACCTAATCTATTGGCTTTTCACCAAAATATAAATCCCGTGACACTGTCACGGTCTTCACGAATCCAGCGAAAACTCATTTGCTAACCGTCAAGCTGTTTGGGAATATGTTTTTTTTAATTATCGCCATATCTCCGCCATTTTGAAAAAAAATATTTAATCGACAAAATAAAACCATCTTCGAATCTGCTCACTAAATTTCACGAGAATCGGTTGAGAAGCATTTTTGCCAAAGCTAAACGGAGACGCTTCGTGCGCGCTTCGCGCTCGCTCGATCATTAAGCGTTCTCTGATTGATCTGAGGTCTGTTGACTAATAGTACCCTCAACCCACTTTTGAGTAGGTACCCTCTCAATAGCCGTAAAAAAAACAAATATGGCTATAAAAAGCCAAATTGTCATGGTGGCCAGCCACATTACCTATTTTTTTTTTCATTTCACTCAGTCAGTCGTGCAATCAAGTGTGAGATACCAGAGGGAAGATACGTCTATCCTCTATTTCCGGTCAGTATTGCCAGTAATAAAAAAGAATAGTGGGTAGACGTAATTATTTTATAAAAATAAATATAAATATCATTCCAAGTCCATACTAGGTGTTCATGCGCGAGTGATGTTAGGTAAATTAAAATTTAATGCAAGTCCATACGAGGTGTTCATACGCGAGTGGAAAGGTTAAAGTAAATCTTGAGAATTTGATGTCGATATTTCGGTAAGTAAGGAACACTTTCCTCCACTCATGAAAGTATTATGCAGGAGTGGTACCTATTTACATAATAATACGAACTTTATAGTCACATCACGTGGAGACGATAAACAGTGTGACCTTCCGTATTTTACTCGGAAAGCGCCCGAAAAGTTTTAGAATACAGTGAATGTTACTTTCCCTTACACTGGCTCTTGATAAATAGCTGCGGCGTTAGGGTTACCCCATGTCACGCGTCAACGCGTATGGAAAATAGTGTGACGCTATGTTTTTTTTGGTGCTAACAATAATTCACCAAGTTAAGGCGATGATGGAATAAAAATGCGCTGTCGAGTGGAAGTGAGATGCAATAATTACTCGCGAATAAGAAAAAGCGGGATGCCAATAATGCACTCGCGACTAATCTGAAACAACGTAAGCGCCAAAACTTAAAAAAAATCATAAAAAATAAACTATTTCAGGGAATTAACTTTCAAATTGAAAATCGTTAGAAATAACAATTGTTCATACATTGCAATTATCACACAGTCTTATTCACTTACTACTGCGGTGTAATAGGATAAAACCATAAAAAAAAGGGTAGACTTTGTATTTATTTTCTATCGAGAAAATTTTATCCAAACATGTTTTCCAATTAAGAATCTCTAGATTATATAGTCAAATTACATATACCAGAAATAATTAATAAAGAAATAATAAGAATAATAAATAATAAATAATTAATAAGAATAATAAAGAAATAATTACGATTTACCCAGTATTTCCTGAAAAACACATGAAAAGAGCACCCCATATTTATTTAATCAGCGTCTTAAAAACTTAAAAAAAACGACTTCAAGTTCCCTATTTCTTCCCCCCGGTCGGATGCGAATGAAGTCTGTGAACATGAAAAGTCCTCATCAAAACTTGCTGCACGAAACCACAAACCAAAACGTCATCTGTGTATATATATTTTGTATTTGATGATTTTTTCAAAAAGCACCAAATCAATTTTGGTAGAAAAAATATGGGAACACCTCTGAAGTATGACCCAATCAAATATCAAATTCGGTTCATAATTGACGGAGTAATGGCGTAACAAAAAAGAACGGTCAAGTGCGAGTCGAACTCGCGCAGGTAGGGTTCCGTACCACCGTACAATGGTAGGGATGGTGTGGAGTAAAAAGTTTGGATTTTACATAGCAAAATGTTAATTACAAAGTTATTGGTGCGGCTATTACGTAACAAGGTGCATTCATAAGTGTGTATGTGGTTTACAGATAAATACATTATTTTATTCTGTTTTTTTTAGTATTTATTGTTATAGCGGCATCAGAAATACAACATCTGTGAAAATTTCAACTGTCTAACTATCACGGCTCATGAGATACAGCCTGCTGACAGACCGACAAACGGACGGACGGACAGCGGAGTCTTAGGAATAGGGTCCCGTTTTACCCTTTGGGTACGGAACCCTAAAAAACAGACGAGTTGGGAACCTCCTCCTTTTTGAAGACGGTTGAAAAGATCACGCCAATAGGTAGTTGCGCAGAGTCCCGATTGCGCCCAACGGTTTATTAAACGTAGCCTAACAATGTCCCCGCCGAGGGGCACAGGTACTACTTAACATGAATTAATTATCTCATTGGTACATGGTCAGGATTCGAACCTGCGTCTCCTGTGTGGGAAGCAAGCGAGAAACCCATTGGTATTGCCACGGAGCGCCCACGTTTAGCCAGTAAAATTGGGCGACAGGAGGCTAGCCGATCGCCGCAGTTTTGGAGATATAAAGGTTTCCTCCCGTACACACCAAGCGGTGCCTGTGCCACCCCAAATGGGAAAAGCGTGATGCTATGTCTCTTCTTTTTAATTGTCTTTACGGCGTGCCTCTTTTGAGGTTAAATCTGTCAGTGTCAGATGTATGAGAAAGATCACGATTTGGTCGGGATCAGAACCTGGAAATTAAGGTCTTGAGAATAATTTGTAGCTCGTCAGCACTACCCGGGAAGTACGTGAAGGGCTGTGGGATCCAAGTATTTCAGCTATGTTATTTTTGTCGAAAAATCGTGTCCAGCTCTAATTGACCGAGCGACTGAAGCGAGCGAAGAGTTTCCATTCAGGGCTGGGCAAAAATGCTTTCGTATGTTCGGATGTTCTTTTCTAGAGGCCGCATTTCTCAGCTGATTCTCTTGAATTTTTGAGAGCAGTTTCGACATTATTTTTTTGTCGATTTTTTTTTGAAATGGCGGAGATATGGGGTTGTAAATGTAAAAAAACCGCTACAGCCCGAACGAATTCGTGGGGACCGTTAGCTATATAATTTAGGGTGGATTTTGGATCACATAATGTAGTTCACAAAATTATTGGTGCGGCTACTTTCATACTCCATGTACGTAACCAGGTGCATTCATAAGTTGGTATGTGGTATTGAAAGAAAATGGCAACAAATATAATGACCACCAAAATATTTTTTTCCTACCCAAAATGGCCAAATGACCACCAAAAGTTGCAGAAAATATCAGGGCAAAATACTGCGGTAGCGGGTAAAGGGGGTGAGCGAAGCGAAGCCCCCTTTATCCTTCGTTGAACATGTAAGAATAACAAAAAATACTTAAAACTTAAACTTATGTACACAAAACATAAAAAGAAGTTTGATGATCATTTATACAAACACAATTTGGTGGACATACATCCATTTTGGCAGTTATTTCGAATTTATTGGTAGTAAATTTTAGAATTTATTGGTAATCGTTTAAACAGAAGCCAAAGAAAATGCCGTCGGATGATTAAAAACTTCAAGCGGTCGGGTTGTGATGGGAGGGGATAAAAACAATAATAACAAAACGCAATATCTCACAGAGCCACTAGTACGTAGTACTATTAATTATTCTGTGCCACTAGTTATCTTTGGTTAGAGAGTTTTATAGTGTCCCGTTCGGTTATAGGATTAAATCTAGAACGATAAGAAAGAAATAAATCTCAGGAGCCTGCTAAGTTTGACAAAGGAACCCTTCTGCTAAATGTCGATTTGTTCATAGTTACCTCACAACACAAACCGTGATGAGCCAAGGTTTCCTTTCAACGATGTACTCGCTGTTGCAAAACAGTAGCGTTTAGGTTTCAACGCTATAGGTCATCTAACCTACCTATTTTGTTGCCTTGTATCGGAATTTAAACATTGCCACAATACGATTAAAATCAGTTAAAGATTCGGCTTTACTCGGTTATCGTCGCCTAAATCCGATCTCTCTCTCTAGTGAGAGATGAAGGATTCACGACAATTTCCGAGGTTGGCCGAATCGTTAACTGATTTTCATCGTATTGTACCTACCTGCAGTTGCCAGGACATAACTTAACGAGAATGTTGACATTAAACTATTGTTTACTTACATCTAATTCTATGACAACAGTGTCAACTTTTAGGGTCCCGGACCCGTCGGGTGCCAAACGGGACCCTATTACTAAGCCTCCGGTGTCCGTCCGTCCGTCTGTCACCAGGCTGCATCTCATGAACCGTGACATTTAGACAGATGAAATTTCACAAATGATGTATTTCTGTTGCCGCCATGACAAGAAATACTAGAAAACAGAATAAAATAAATATTTAAGACGGTTTTATTCTCTCGTATTTGCTCGATATCGATAACGTTTGAAATATTTACAGAATATTTATTTATATATAACCTTTAAAAATAAATAAAAATAAAACAAATATTTAAGAGGGGCTCCCATACAACAAATGTGATTTGTTTTGCCGTTTTAATCGATAATGGTACGGAAGTAGTGAAGAATTGTTACTTTTGGATCACCCCCCTCGCCTTGCTCGGGGGTGATCCAAAAGTAACAATCCTCCAATGGTAAATGTTCTTATGCAAAATAAAATATCATCGTTTCGCTTCGTGTGTAATCCGCGCGTCCGCGATTGCACATCTACACCGATCTGCGATCAAACCTCATACCTTTTATGCATTATAAATACAGCGCCGCCGCATGCACGTCTGTTCGTATCATTTACGAGTATGTAGAGACATAGTTAAACAGACAACTGGGCGCATAATACAGAAATGGCTACAACATGATCGCATCATCGCTTCCCAATGCTCATACCTTATATCATTAAGAAGTAATTTATCTTACACACGTTACCTACACAGATTTTCTTACGTATGTTAGGTACTACGACAATGGTCTAGCCTCCTACCGCATTAATCGGAATATGAATTATATTATTGGAATGATAGCGTGCCCCGCGGGTTTATGCAATTGGGGATGTCTAATGACGTCGATTTAGAACGTATCAACGTAAACAAAGCAACTAAACCTTTAGTTTGCAGTATCCTTAGATCCCATTTACAAAATCTCTTTTTAAATTAGTTAGTTTAGTTTATCATGTATAGAATCATGAACTCAATGTCTCTCTTTATTGTACAATATGATTTTTCATACAGGATGTTACAGAAGAAGTGTATTAACTCAACGAGGTAGGCGAGGTACATCATTCCAAACAACTTCCGTTATGAAATTGATTTCATCGGATTAACTATTATTTTTTTCTCCTATACAGGGTGTAACAGTATATTTTTACTTTCATATTTTAGGAGGTTGTCTTGTACATCGTTCTGATCAACTTTCAATATGAAACCGATTTGAACAGAACAACTTTATTTTTCACTTCTCCATACAAATCAGCTGATAGCCCGATACAAAACGTGTAGAGAAGTGAAAAATAAAGTTGCTCTGATCAAATCGGTTTCATAGTAAAAGTTGATCAGAATGATGTTCCTAACAACCCCCCTAAAATATGAATACATCTTTCTGTTACATCTTGTATAATTTGAGCTGGGTGGTCTGATGATTTACAGGGTGTTGTTGGTAATAGAAAGGGGATTTTAATCAGAAAGGGGGAAATGTGTCGAATGTTGTTCAGAATGATGTCCCTAAGAACATCTATCATATTATCATACCCTTTCTGTTACATGCTGTATATGCGTTTATAGCAACGTAAAAATAAAGTTGTTTTGACTAAATCGATGTTTATTACACCCTGTATTATTGTAGAGAAAGTGTTATGTACCTGATGCTGGCGTCTATATCGACTGAAATCTCCAAAATCCTGATTCTTTAGTATAAAATAAGTAAGTTTTTTCTCATGATATGTATAACGATGGGCTTGCCCCCTAACCATCATGCAACTAATGGGGAACCATGGTGGCTAAACACATGCAAATATTTATGCCCTAGCTACCTCATCATGGAATAAACCATGAAACACAAACGAATACCGAATCACACCTTTTCCCATGTGGAGTGGCAGAGGCATAATTATTGCGTCCGCGTTCAGTTGAATCCATACTTAATGTTGTGTGACAGAGGGGCTAGCTCATCGATGCGCTATAAAACTATAGCATTATGTCTTTTACAGTTTGGGGTGGCAGATGCACAACTGAGCCCTAGTTCAGCCGGTATTCATTTTGAATGACAAGAGGGGATAGCCCAGCATTAGCCAAGTATGTTGTCAAGTCCTCACTATGCAGGACATAATGCCTCAGCAACCTCATCTGGGAAAAAAGGCACGAGGGTTTAACTTAAACTGGTTTTTAGATATTATTCAATACCATAGTATCATCATCATATGATATTCAACCAGTCTAACATGACCCCTTATATTTCACCTCTCTCTTGAGTCAGGTACATAGCATGACCATAAGTGATCATCATCTCCTATTGCTTTAAGAAGGAAAGGAATGTAACAACATATTCCAATTTGGTAACTATAAGGTAGCGAGCAAATTGTTGACAAATAGATAATTGTAAAGGGACTTTTATACATCTATTAAGTAAGGTTGAAAATTGTATGAAAAACGCGTTGGCAATTTCATGAGAAAGGCGAATTTACACAAAGATCTCACCTTTATATAATTGGCCTATATAAGAGCGATCTGGATACATTGTGCATCATAATATTTTTTAACCGTCTGCAGTTGAAGACTTAAAACTCCGCAAGTATGTAAGTACTTATAACTATACATACATACATACATAGCGTCACGCCTTTTCCCATACGGGGTGGCAGAGGCAAACCTGTGCCCACTTTCAGCCAGTGTTTCAATACTCCATTTTGCGTGACAGGGGGCTAGCCCATCGCCGCAGCTATGGAGTAATGAAGGTTTCCTCACGATGTTTTCCATCACCGTTAGTGTCCGTATAACGTACTTAAGATAAATGACTTATCTCATTGGTCATGGTCAGCACCGGGATTCGAACCTGCATCTCCTGCGTGAGAGGCAAGCATGAAACCCACTAGACCACGGAGCTCTTATAACTATATTTTTGCAAATTAGTTTTATCATTGATCGTTTTGTTTTTACAGGTCGTCTCTGAATCCCTTTGACTCCGATGTAGAGGACATCCCGCCGACACAACCAGCGCCTAAGAAATCAACCAGCAAACCTAAGGCCTCCGCTGCTAAGAAGAGTAAGCCGAAAGCCAGTAAGGCGTCTACAGCGGCGGTGGCTGCAAGCAAGTCACTATTTGGGAGCGATTCGGAATCAGAGACTGAGCCTCCACCAAAGAAGAAGTCTAAGAGCCCTCGAGTATTTCCGGATTCTGATGTGAGTTAAATTATATTTTACCAACTACCTACGGCTATCCAGTGATGCAATCTTTATCATTAGTATATTTATTTCATGAAGGTGATATAAACAAGGCTAGCATGCATTCCACCGCAGAGAAATAAGCTATCCCTATTTTCGTATTTTTCTAGCCCAATCAGCATTCCTGTTTTTTAGGTACATTACATTACATCTCAACTTAATCTAGTAGGTAGCGGATATGTCATTAAACATTTATTTTAATTGTGTTGTGTCTTATTTACAGGATGAGGAAGATCGAACCCAGCCTATCCGAGCAGCAGCTCTACGCAGTTTCCTGAGCAGACGCGTTGGATCCGGCTACACGTTCCAGAAGGATCTGACTAAACAGGGGGCCTACTATGTGGAGCTGACTATCCACAACAGCAAGGATGCTGAGCGGCATGGTAACAATCGTTATAAAAATGCTCTTATCACATACAAGTCCACCATAGATGATGATTCAGATGTTTGGAAAGTTATCACGAGAGCTGTCACAGCGGCCAAAGCAGACTTTAGGCACATCCAGCCAGTTCTTTACCCATCTAATGTTTTTTAAATAGTAATTTATTTCAGCCAATGAAAAATTCCAAAAATCTAAAATACAAAACCGAAAGAATATATTATTCAGTCATAACAACATAACACTTTAAGCACATCCAACCAATTCTTTACACATTTAATGTTTTTTAAATAGTAATTTATTTCAGCTAATGAAAAATTCCAAAAATCTAAAATACAAAACCGAAAGAATATATTATTCCATCATAACAACATAACACTTTAAGCACATCCAGCCAGTTCTTTACCCATCTAATGTTTTTTTAAATAGTAATTTATTTCAGCCAATGAAAAATTCCAAATATCTAAAATACAAAACCGAAAGAATATATTATTCAGTCATAACAACATAACACTTTAAGCACATCCAACCAATTCTTTACACATTTAATGTTTTTTAAATAGTAATTTATTTCAGCTAATGAAAAATTCCAAAAATCTAAAATACAAAACCGAAAGAATATATTATTCCATCATAACAACATAACACTTTAAGCACATCCAACCAATTCTTTACCCATCTAATGTTTTTTAAATAGTAATTTATTTCAGCTAATGAAAAATTCCAAAAATCTGAAATACAAAACCGAAAGAATATAATATTCCATCATAACAACATAACACTTTAAGCACATCCAACCAATTCTTTACCCGTCTAATGTTTTTTTAAATAGTAATTTATTTCAGCTAATGAAAAATTCCAAAAATCTAAAATACAAAACCGAAAGAATATATTATTCCATCATAACAACATAACACTTTAAGCACATCCAACCAATTCTTTACCCGTCTAATGTTTTTTAAATAGTAATTTATTTCAGCTAATGAAAAATTCCAAAAATCTAAAATACAAAACCGAAAGAATATAATATTCCATCATAACAACATAACACTTTAAGCACATCCAACCAATTCTTTACCCATCTAATGTTTTTTAAATAGTAATTTTTTTCAGCTAATGAAAAATTCCAAAAATCTAAAATACAAAACTAAAAGAATATATTATTCCATCATAACAACACAACATCATTTTACTTCGAGTACACACTTATAATTAAAGTTAAAATCTGTAATTGAAGCAGACACAATGGTTTACTGTAAAGCATGCAGTTTGAATGTTTCCAACATATCTGCACATAAAAGGACTAATATTCATAAATCTAACTGTTTAATTCAAACAAGTTATGAAAATGTTCAAATACTAGCCAGTGCATTTAAGAATAAAATTGTAAGTTATCGAATAAATGCTACAGAAGGTATAATCTCGCCTGAAGTGTTTCTGCAAGAAATAACTGATACTACTATTTCCTTGATAAGCGAGTGTTTGAAAGTTCATAAGTCGGTAAAAATTGGTTTCGAGCTTTTCATATCATTTATCCTACTGAAAAATGAGCAAACGTCTTTAAAATCATTTAATACATCATACAACATCGTTTACCAAAGTACTGATATTTTGAAACTATTACAGATGTGTTATGATAGAATGATTTCCAAATGCTCTGAGTTTGAATCATCAGAATCTGGATGGTCTGTAGAGTTTGTGAGTCATTTAGAAGTGAATATTGTTAAATATAATCCTTTACGTGCTGGGTCTCATATACCACTTCCACCAAGAATAAGAAATACTAAATCATGTATAAACATCTGCAATGATGATGAATTTTGTTTCGCATGGTGTATTATTGCTCATATTTATCCTGTACAACGAAATAAGAATAGAGTATCATCATATCCCCATTACTCAACAATATTAAATGTTGATGGTATTACATTCCCTCCAAGCGTAGACGATATAAGAAAATTTGAGAAAAATAATCCCACCATTAGCGTAAATGTTTATGGTTTAGAAAAGCATGACACAGTCGTTGGTCCTTTGTACAAAACAGCTAAACGCAAGCTCTTTCATGTCAACTTACTATACATTAGCAGAAATGGTAAAAATCATTTCTGTTTAATTTCCAATTTTGAACGATTGGTACATAAACAGATAACAAAAAATAGAAAAAAGATGTTTTTATGTGATGAATGCTTCTCGTATTTTGATAGTGAGGATAAATTAAATAATCATGATTGTGCAAGAGTAAAAACTATTCTACCTGAAGAGAACTCAAAACTAAGGTTTTCTCATTACGAAAGAACACAGAGAATACCCATTGTAATATACGGTGATTTTGAAAGTTTATTACGAGAGTGTTCTGATAAAAGTAAATCAGCTTATACAGAGAACATTCAAATACATGAGGCTTCTTGTTTTGCCTATTTTATTTGTTGCGATTCAAATCCTGAACTAAATAACTTTGTTTCATACAGAGGACCAGATTGCTCGAAGAAATTTGTAGAATCATTAGTACATGATTTACAAACTTTATATGAAATACTAGCAGTTAAAAGGGTAATCAATCCATTGAGTGAGTCACAACAACTTTCTTTTGAAAATGCAAAAGAATGTTATATCTGTGAAAATGTTTTTTCCGACAATGATGTAAAAGTAAAAGATCATGACCATTTCACAGGTCAATATAGAGGGGCTGCCCACAATAAATGTAACTTGGAAGTTGTAGATTGTCCATTCATCCCAATCATATTTCACAATTTATCAGGATACGATTGCCATCTATTTATTAATGAGCTATCAAATGTTTTTGGTAGAATTAACTTAATACCCAAAACCAAGGAAAAGTATATCTCATTCACAAAATTTATCCCAATAAATGCAGAAAACATTATTCAGATGAAATTTATTGACTCATTTAATTTCTTGAGTTCAAGCTTAGATAGTTTAGTACGAACTATGAAGTCTGAAGATTTTAAACAGTTAAAATCTTTTTTTAATGATGAGAAATTATTTAATTTGGCATGTCAGAAAGGGGTTTATTGCTATGACTATGTGGACAAGTGGGATCGGTATGATGAAATACAGCTGCCTGAGAAGTCAAAGTTTTATAACAAACTGACATCTCAAAATATTACTGATGATGATTACAAACATGCTTTGACTGTTTGGAAAGCTTTTGGGATTGAAACCCTTGGTGAATATACTGATCTATATTTAAAGTGTGACGTTTTGTTGTTATGTGATGTATTCGAAAAGTTCCGAAATATGAGTTTAAAATTTTACAAGCATGTCACTATGTATCATCACCTTCATTAAGTTGGGATGCCATGCTTTTATACACAAATGTGGTACTGGATTTAATTTCGGATATAGAAATATATCAGCTAATAGAGAAGGGTATACGTGGAGGTCTTGCTCAATGTTCTCTGAGATATGCTAAAGCGAATAATAAATATCTTCCGAATTACAACTCTAATGAAACAGACAGTTTTTTGGTTTATCTAGATTGTGTCAATTTATATGGATACACTATGATGCAGAAACTCCCAATGAAAAATTTTCGATTCTTAGAAACTTGTGAAGTTGAAATGTTTGACCTAAGTAACTTATCAAAAGATGACAAAACGGGATACATTCTGGAGGTAGATTTGCATTATCCATCTGAATTGCATGATGACCATTCGGATCTACCCTTTGCATCTGAAAAGTTTACTCCTTTTGGTAGTAAAAACACAAAATTGATAGCAAGTGTTTATGATAAACATAAGTACATTATACATTATACACACTTAAAGGAATGTCTTGAACATGGTCTGATATTATTAAAAATACATAGAATTTTATCGTTTGAGCAAGATAACTTCTTGAAGCCGTATATAATGCTAAATACATTTCTCAGACAGCAGGCGAATTCTGATTTTGAAAGAGATTTTTTCAAAAAACAGAACAATTCAATTTTTGGAAAAACAATAGAAAATAAGAGAAAGCATGTTGATGTTAAATTGGTTAACATTTGGAAAGATAATTCAAATATCACGAATAAGATCATTGGGGCTGAAAAGTATGTAAGTCTTCCAAATTTTAAAGATATTTCGATTTTTTCACAAACTTTAGTAGCCATTCAATTGCATAAATCAAAAGTAATTCTAGATCGCCCAATTTATGTTGGATTCACCATCTTGGAATTAGCGAAATGTCATATATATAACCCCATAGAAAATAAGAGAAAGCATGTTGATGTTAAATTGGTTAACATTTGGAAAGATAATTCAAATATCACGAATAAGATCATTGGGGCTGAAAAGTATGTAAGTCTTCCAAATTTTAAAGATATTTCGATTTTTTCACAAACTTTAGTAGCCATTCAATTGCATAAATCAAAAGTAATTCTAGATCGCCCAATTTATGTTGGATTCACCATCTTGGAATTAGCGAAATGTCATATATATAATTTTCACTATAATGTGATGAAAGGTCTCTATAAAGATAACATTCAACTTTGTTACACTGACACTGATAGTTTGTTGTATTTGATCAAAACTAGAGACTTTTACAGCGATCTCCGCAATAATATCAAACATTTTGACACCAGTAATTTTGAAAAAAATAATATATATAATATACCCTCCAATAATGCTAAAATACCCGGTTACTTTAAAGATGAGATGGGTGGTGAGATAGTGACAGAGTTTGTAGGTCTAAGAGCTAAACTTTACTGTATTAAATCGCAAAAAGCTATAATAACTAAAGCTAAGGGAATAAAAAAGTGTGTAACCCGAAAACTTAATTTTAAGAAATATAAGGATGCTTTACTTTATAATGAATGTATTAGAGATAATATGTTTATAATCAAATCTCGAAAACATAAAATTTATACACAAAGAATAAATAAATTAGTTTTGTCGAGAGATGATGATAAGCGTGTCATTTTAGATGATAATATTTCTACTTTACCTTGGGGACACTGTGAAACTATATTTTAACCTTATAACCTTGTCTTCATATACCCTTTAATTAATAGATATAACCTATTACATAAGCAACTAATGGATTGTATGACAAATGTTTATCATGTTTATCAGAATAAATATCAAATTATGTTATAAAAAAATGTTTTATTTTTTCTTACTTTAGTAGTCCTAATTCACGATTGCATTGAGGTAATACGAATTTTGTCCAGCCTTTTATTTTCAAACATTTAAAATTATAACATCTAATTACTTGGTAAGTTCAAGCTATAAAAAATTAAAAACGCAATCGTTAATTAGTGCTAATCACCTAATAGAAATCTTTGTTAAAATAAAAAAGAATATTTCATTTCAGAAGAATTTTTTATTTGAAATAGGTAATTTGTCATGCTTATATTTTAGAGACAATACATATTTATCGGAAACTTAATAAGGAACATCGTAACAACCACTTCCTTCCCCTAGTTCTTTAGAAATCTTAGAAACAAGGGATTCCGCCAATCTTAGCACTTCATCATAGTGCTGGTTTGCTATATACTGCACGCTCACAGTAGGATTGTCATCACTATCTTCTTTATCACTTAAGTCATGTATTTGAATTTTTATCATTCGATGTCCCTTTTGCTTTGATTTCTTCATAACAAACGAGGAATTAGCAGGAGTATGAGTGACACGTGTAAAGCGTCTTATAACTTTCTTTTTTTTTGCTGCTGCTTCATTTCCGCTCTCCTTATTAACATCTGGGTTTTTTTCATCAGCTTGTGAATGGAATAGCGTGGGATAATTTTTGCTGATGTAGTCGTCAACATTTTGCACATAATAGTAAGGATTGGTGATCGGCGTGTCTTCTTCAAGATCAATTGTAAGCTCTGCCATTATCTGAAAACACAAAAGTATGCAACAATTAGAAAAAAGCTATGAAATCAAAACATGAATAGCTGAAACTGTTATCTATTAGGAAATCAGAAATGGTAGGAGTTAGACTAGGTACATAGTAATCATACTTACTTATTTTAATTTAATATGACTGCTCAGATGAGGTGTGCTTTGGACTGGAGCTGTGAAACTTGTATGATGTAATTGGATGTCATACTCCCTCTTACTAAGGCCATAAGTAGGCAGCACCTTTTAAAGAATGTAAACAAATCTAAAAACTTCTTATCCAATTACAACACAGTTTTGATGAATTTGGATAATTCGGAATCATGTTGCAACTTCTAATCCCATGTATTGAATGCTTATAAATCATGTGATATATTGAAAGCAGATATCATACCTAATAATGAAGTTGGTCAAGCAAGCCGTATCTTTAGAAATTAAGCAAATCAATGCTGGTGCTCCATCCAGATCTTACAGACATGGTGTACTGCTTCCTAATACAATTCGATCCATAATATGCGGTCCTTCTAACTGTGGAAAAACAAACATCATGATAACTTTACTAATACATGAAAATGGTCTCAAGTTTCATAATGTCTATCTTTATAGCAAAACAGCCTTTCAACCTAAATATTGTTTTCTGAAAGATGTCTTTAGTTTAATTCCTAGTATACATTTCTTTATATTTAAGACCGATAAGGATCTTATTTCCCCAACTGATGCAAAAAGCAATTCCATCTTCATATTTGATGATGTAACTTGTGAAAATCAGATAAATATTAGAAATCACTACTCGATGGGTAGGCATAAACAAATAGATTATTTCTATTTATCACAAACTTATTCAAAAATACCGAAACAGCTCATAAGAGACAATGTTAATTTCCTAATTATATTCAGGCAGGATGATATAAACTTGAAGCATATTTATGATGAACATGTTAATTCTGATATGAGCTGGATTGACTTTAAAAAACTATGTGCTGAGATATGGAAGGAATTATATATGTTTTTGTTAATAAACAAAGACTGTAGTTTAAAAAATGGTCGGTATAGAAAAGGGTTTGATGTTTTTGTAGAGTTTGATTAAAAGGCTGACTTTAAAAAAAAAACAATTCAAAAATCAACTTTTTATACATAAATAGAAACCCTGGATAACATTTAAATCATTCCACATCAATAGCTGGAAGACTTAACCAGATTACATAAAATGAATTCTAAATTGAACTCAAATGTTAAAAAACAGTTAATAGAGTCTGTAAAAGCAATTAAAAGTAAAGCAAAACGGTTACGTGAAGAGGAAAATAACTATGATATGAGAACACGAAAAATGTTCAAAGCTATAGTTGATCCTTTAGATACATTGGTTACACTTGGTAGCAATACAAAGTCTATAAGAGAATGTAGTAAAGGGCACATCAATAAGATAGTTTCATCGATAATACCTGAAAATGATGAAATGTCTCTAGAACTAGCCGACCAAGACTGTAGTAATGAATGTATTAGTAAAATGGATTACCCAGCAGAAAGCTGTGTTACACCTGTTAAACATAATGATTTTTCTAACGATTTAAGTTTTAGTACCCCAGAACCATTGAGTGAAAATAATAGTGAATATAGGGAATTGAATATTCCTTTTGGAATACGAAGCGAGAACAATTTGTTATTGATTGGGAATACCGTAGTATCGATTTCAGGGCCGCAAGATGGTACAAGAATGATTAGAGTGGGTGATAAGAAATATATGATAACACCAGGAATAGAGCAGTTATTATTAAAGAGTAAACCTGAATTAAAGACCATTACTGAGAGTGATAAAATTGCTTATAAAGAGATATTACGTTCAACAAATGCTCACAAAAGGGATTTCAATCCTTCTGCACAAATCAAAGGCGATAAGGGTATAAAGTATTGTAAAATCATTAGACCATTATTCTCTGATAAAAATGTTGAGGATATTAAGCAAGGAGGATATTTAAGACCTCTAAAAAAATATAAAAAAAACACTGACTATGTTTATTGGGATGATCCAAATGAGCTAATAGAAAGATTGAAAATTTTAATTGCATCTAAAGATGCTGGAAACACAAGCCATAATAATGAAATAATATCAATTATTGAAGAACTAAAAGAAGCCGGCATCATAAAAAAATAAATAAAAGCGAATGTTCGTTAAACTATAGCTTAGTTATATTCTTTCAGTTAAACATGAATGTTGATAAATTTGGCCATCATGTTCACAAAAGAATTATAAATACTAAACAACTTGAAAATAGATTTGATCTCCAACATAAAACCTTAAAGCATATTGGGGAACCAATTGATCCTGCTGACTGCGCCACTAAAAACTATGTTGATAAATTACTTTGTGAACTTACAAAAAAAATAAAAACAGTTGAACAGTTACTTTCTCAATTGAATAACGATGTTAATAAAGTAGATAGAAAATTAGATGATATTGCACAAAAACAAAAAAGAAAATGAGCAAACAAACGGTGGTAAATGAAATACATAAAAATGCTCGAAAACATTTTCCGCGAAGAAGTGTCATATTAAAAGATATCGATGATTTATGGCAAGCTGATTTAATAGATATGCAATCTTTTTCAAACGAGAACTCAAAAAATAAATTTATTTTAGCAGTCATCGATTCATTCTCAAAATATGCTTGGGCATATCCACTTAAGCAGAAGAACAAAGAATCTGTTGCTGAAGCATTTCAAATGTTAATAGATAAGGGACGTATTCCAAAAAACCTACAAACTGATTTGGGTACAGAATATATCATTCAAAATATGGCATAAACCATTATTCCACATATTCTACTAAGAAGGCATCTATAGTAGAAAGATTTATAAGGACGTTGAAAAACAAATTGTATAAGCATTTTAGTATGAATGGGAATTATAAATGGGCTGATGGTATATTAGATACCGCATTGAGGTCGTATAATGCTTCCTTTCACAGAACTATTGGATTAGCTCCAGATAAAGTTAATATATATAATAAAAAACAAATTCTGAATAGATACAAAGCACAGCAGAGCAAATTGCAGACCATGAGTCCTCCTAGCAAATTAAAAGTTGGAGATTTTGTTAGAATAAGCAAATACAAAGGAACGTTTGAAAAAGGATATACTCCCAATTGGTCAACAGAGGTGTTTAAAATAATAAAAGTTAACAATACAGCTCCTCCCACATACCTCTTAATTGATGCAAAAAGCCAGCCAATATTAGGGGCATTTTATAAACAAGAACTTCAAATAACTCCGCACCCCGATATTTATTTAGTTGAAAAAGTATTAAAAACTAAAGGCAATCGTCTATTGGTTAAGTGGCTAGGCTTTTCTTCTAACGAGAACAGTTGGATAGATAAATCTAAAGTTTTATAACCAGGTCCTATCGTAATAAGTTATCATTCCATTCCAGAGTTCGTTCGAGGATAGTTAACAGCTAAACTATTTTCCTGGTATACCTTTTTTATAATCATGAACAAAAAGAAATCATCGTTAAAACCCAGAGAGAAAATCTCAAAAAGAAGGATCGTTATTAAAAAATCGGGTGCAGGATTCAAAAAGACGTTCAAAAATATGATCAATCATGCTAAAAAACATGTTCAGAAACTTAAACCTAAATGCAAAAAAGCAGCAATCGAGCTAGCTATCGCAGCAGCTAAAGAGTTTGCTTCAGATTTACCTATGGGCATACCACGAATCATACCAGTACCGAAAACTGGCGGATTTTTACCTCTGATCCCGATATTTGCTGGATTGTCGACAGTAGGTAGTTTAGCAGGTGGAGCAGCAGGTATTGCTAAAGCAGTCAACACAATAAAATCGGCAAAAAAACGTTTATCTGAACTAAAACGATTCAATGAGAAAATGAATGATGTATGTATCGGTCAAGGTTTACAGCTCAAGCAGCATGGAAGCGGGTTAGGTATATATACAACTCAAAAAAACTAAGTAAACGGCTACCTAACAGAGCTCTCAGCAACATTGATATATTAAATAATTCGAATGATATACCATATTTTCGAGGGGTATTCATGAGAAACGAATTACCGAAAAAACCTTTAAGAAATGAGTGTGGTATAATTAATTTAGACAGTTCTGAGAATTCTGGAACACATTGGGTAGCCTATGCCAAAATGAAGGATAAAATTGAATATTTTGACAGTTATGGAAACTTAAGACCCCCGAGAGAGTTTTTAAATTATATGGGATCCTGCATTAACTATAATTATGAGAATTTTCAAAAACATAATACTTTTAACTGTGGCCATCTTTGTTTGAAATATCTTAAGAAGTTTTGGGAAAATGTGGGAAGATAAATATTACCTAGTTGTAATTTATAATTCAGTCCTCCATAATGTCTCTAACGCTCACTATCACCGGTGATAAATCTATGCTGGAGTCAAGATATATGCCTTCTCTTACGTTAGATGGTCTTTACGAATGTGGTTTAATATATTTTTCAGCATTTAATTCAATACCAAATATAGATCATAATAACAATGTTTTCTCATATGGAAGAGAAAAAAATGAAATAAAAATACCTACTGGCTTGTATGATTTATATGATATAAATGAGTACCTCGCAGACAGAATTGAAAATTGTGAGTTTCAGATAAGACCGAATAACAACACCATGAAATGTGCAATATTTTGTAGTAAACCCATTAATTTTGATGTTGAAAATAGTATTGGATCTTTACTAGGGTTTGAAAAGGTGACATTAGAAGCAAATAAATGGCATGAGTCGGCTAAAGTTGTTAACATTCTGCCGACAACTGTTATAAGGATTGAATGTGATTTAGTTCAAGGCTCATATACGAACGGTGCTCTCACACATATTATTTATGAATTTGTTCCAAATGTTCCTCCAGGTCATAGATTTGTGGAAACTCCTAGTACTATGATTTATTTTCCTGTTAAACAAAGCGTTATTTCAGAAATACATATAAACATTTTAGACTTGGATGGTAATCAAATCAATTTCAGAGGTGAAAGTATCCAATTCTGTCTTCACTTGAGAAAAAGACGATGATTGTTTTCTACAATAACAATAATTATAAAGTCCCTAACATGGGAGTCAAGTGTGTTATTAGAAGGAATGTTGTTAAGCGATTAACACGTACTCCCGCAAAAAATAAAAATATCACTAAAAATAACATAGATTTTCTGAAAGCACTTGGTTTCAAGCTATGAATATTCTTCATATAAACAATGTGGCGCAGTTTGATAACTCTATAGAGAGTTATGAAGTTCATACATACAACCCATACAACAATAGTTTCAATGAAAATGATGAAATAAGAATTCCTATTCACCAGCAGGATATCTATATTCTCCCTTCAGCCAGTTGTATTTACATAGAAGGCTGTGTTGTTATTTCTCATAAGGATGCAACTGGTAAAATTGTGAAAAAAGATGTTAATTTTTGCAATAATGCAATAACATTTCTTTTCCAAGATATAAGGTATGAGATCAATGGGGTTGAAATAGATCGTGTAAGAAATGCTGGCATAACAACAACGTTAAAATCTTATATTTCAATGAATGAAGGTGAAAACAAGGCAGCTGCAGTTTGGGGGTGGAACACTAATGGATTGAAAAATCATGGTGGAAATTTCAGTGCTCTTTTACCGTTAAATAAAGTTTTAGGATTTGCAGAAGACTATAATAAAGTAATCATTAATTGTAAACATGAGCTCATTCTTAATAGAGGTAGCTCAAATCTAAACAGCGTCATAACGGATGCAGATAATTCTGTAACCATTGATATTCAACGAATACAATGGCGAATGCCGCATGTGAAGGTTTCAGATAAGCAAAGGCTAATATTGCTGAAGCATTTAGAAAAAGACATTCCCATACAAATTCCATTCAGAAATTGGGATCTATATGAATATCCACTTTTGCCTAAAACAACAAAGCATACATGGGCAGTTAAAACAGCATCTCAATTAGAAAAACCTCGGTATGTCATATTTGGTCTGCAAACCGATAAAAAAAATAGTAAAATTAATGATAGTTCTATTTTTGATCACTGTGCTCTAAAAAATGTGACGCTATATTTAAATTCACATTATTACCCGTATGATGCTCTTAACCTTAAATTTGATGAGAATAAGTACTATATATTATACGAAATGTATGCTAAATTCCGTCAGTTGTTCTACAACCTTCCGATCGACCCATTACTTAATCTTCAAACTTTCAAGGAGAAAGCCCCTCTAGTCGTCATTGACTGTTCGAGGCAAAATGAAATTCTAAAAACTGGTCCAGTTGATGTAAGACTAGAAATTGAAACTTCGAAGGAATTTCCAGACAAAACAAGTGCTTATTGTTTAATCATTAACGACCGTCTTATTGAATATAAACCACTGAGCAACATTGTGCGTAAATTATCATGAAAGTGTTTGTAGATGTTCAGGGATTTAAATCAGAAAAAAATTGTTTTATACTAAAAGAATTGGCTGTACTATATGATGACAAAGTACAAGTGTTTTTATTTAAGCCCCCGTGTCCATACTCTGATTTAACAGCCATGGAAAAAAAACATGTTACTTGGATAGAGAGGAATAGGAAAATTTCATGGTGTGAAGGAATCGTACCTTACGAATATCATACATCATATTTTTTATCTTTCTTTAAAAATAAAGAAATTTATTGTAAGGGTCTTGAAAAAGTGTCATGGTTGAAAAATATTTTAGATAATAATAATATTTATAATGTTGAGGAATATGGATGTCCTAATTTATTGAATTTGTATAAAGAGTATAATTTATGTTCTGATATTTATAGCTGTATTTATCACCCAACAATATGTGCGTTGAAAAACGTAATGTGTATAAAAAAATGGTGTGTTTTAAATAATAAAGTATTCAATAACTAATTTACAGTATGGTTATTTATTTCAATTACTTAATTTATGGAGATCCTATTATTTAGATATTTTTAGCAGAAGTGAGTATTTTTATCATCATCTGTTGATCACATAACATTAAAACTAATTTAGACATGATGAGTTCAAGCATACATATTACCAAGACAGAAATATCGAACTAGACTATCGATATGAGACAGGCATTAGAATACTAAGTAGTTAAGCTTAGAAACATAGTTGGATCTGTCGTAGTAGTTAACTCTAACTTTAACTTAATCATTGAACAATGGGCCACGAATGCGCCATGGGCCATGATCAATGGATCATGCTCGAGCAAAGCGGGGTTCAAAATAAAATAGGCATACTTTTGCTCGATTGAGTACTAGAAAAACTACAAATGATCAGAATGATATGGGTTCTGAATTAGAATTTTATTTAGCGTGAGAATACTAACCATCGGAGAATTGTTACGCATGGATCACCCCCGAGCAAGGCGAGGGGGTGATCCAAAAGTAACAATTCTTCACTACTTACGGAACCGTTCGTGCGCGAGTCCGACTCGCACTTGGCCGTTTTTTTGTTGTACGTGAGTTCAAAATCAAAAATCAAGATCAGTCAAAATCTGGCCAAGTTATATTCCGGCAACTGTTGTGGAAAAAAGTGTAAATCAAAACACACTAAATGTGCCATTGTGGTATTATTATAAAATACTCATTAATTAATAATAAGGCATTTCGTTCTGAAACAGATCAATTGAATATTGGTTGGTTAGTAGTTTATAATAGTAGTTTATGTGACTGCTACATAATGGAGGATATTAATACTTGAGCGAGTTTCATAATAATATCACTCGAGAGTTTTAATGCCTAATTATGTACATTTACATCCACTAGTTTATCTACACATATATCATAAGCTCTCTTTGATGTGTTCAGGAATCGCATGTTCAACCGGCATTGTGGCATTGATCATTGCTCTGCAGTTGTTTAGCTTGTTCGGTAGTACCAACTACACAGACAAACTAGGGGCGGCACGCAGGCAGGCGTCGGCGTTCGAAATTTGAATGTCATAATTTGGCAAATTTTTGTAAATTATGGTCATAATGATCAATATTCAGATAAGAAATGAGTTTTTTACCAAGAAGTTTATCATTATGCTGGTCGTAACGTGTAGTTTTTGGACGCAGTAAAGAGGGTTTATGATACGATAAAGTAATGTATATGGTCGTCGATAGCAAAATCAAAACGGACTAAAAGGCAAACACCGAATCAGAGAACGGTCTGCGCCTGATTGCCGCGACAGCCAACCGAAAATTTGCATTCAAATTTCGAATCGCGCAAGAACCAACCGGAATCGCGGTTAGGTACCGAACGTGTCGAAATGTCACTGACAATGCTTCTTAGGGTTCCGTACCCAAAGGTTGCCAAACGCTACACCATTACTGAGGCTCCGCTGTCCGTCCGTCCGTCCGTCTCAGCAGGTAGAGAGTTGAAATATTTACAGAATGTGTATTGCTGTTGCCATTACAGTAAAACATAATGATATAATAATAATAATAATAATAATAAGAATTGGAATAATCTTGGACACTATTTACACACATTGATCCAGCCCCAAACTAGGATTCCCTGTATCTTGGGTACTAGACAACGATACACATACTTATATAGATAAATATTATACTTAGATAGACAAACAACCATGACTAGGGTAGAAACATCAGTTCTCATCAAACAAATATTTGCCCCCACCGGGACTCGAACCCGGGAACCTTGGCTTCGTAGGCAGGGTCACTGCCGACTCGGCATGAATTATACGAGAGTTCAAAAATTAAAGGGGCCACATACAAAAGACGTGTTTCAACACCAGCCGCGACATAACAAACCATAACATGATTCAAATATGATCGTAGATTTCACGGCTTAACCAATAGTTGCGGTGGTGCTCTCAGTTTGATACCGTTTTCACAATCTTAGGGTTCTGGGTTTGAACCCAAGTTCGGACATAATATTTTCTTCTTTTTTTTTGTTTGATTATTTTTAGTGGTTAAGTTTTATTGTTCGTTGGTACGGAACCCTTCGTTTGCGCGCCCGACCCGCACCTGACCGATTTTATTTTTTCTTCGCAAACTGCTGCCAGTATTGTTCTACTACGTACCTATACCCTAGAGGTCATTGTATGTGTTTTTGCAACTTTTCAGTTTTTTGCGTAACAAATAATACTCGTGTCTTTGTATTCAGAGATTCGCGTTAAGATAAATGAATATGGTGGGTATGGTAGTTTTACTATTACTTATTCCATGGTGCGTTACTAACTACTTAAGGTGCTATGAAAAAAAGAGGTTTTTTCGAATCTATTTACTCCACCATGAAGTCATCTACAGATTAGATTTTTGGGTTAACGTTTATTCAGTATTTTTTTAATATTTTCACTACATGAAAACACGATTGGATCAAATTTTCTCGATAGAATTTAATTACGAAAACACCTCTAAATTGTTTTATTTTTTTCTGTAATTCTGAAATCCTACCTAATGTCATTGTGGAACTGCTTTCAAAATGTAGATTTTATGAATTCGCAAATCCCCGCGTTAAAAAATAGTGTTTTTTATTTTTACATAATTTTTCTGTCGCTTAGCTCTCACATTGCGGGTCTTTCCGCTTGGAGTAACTGGGACTTTTGCACGGACGAGGTATCGCCTTAAGGCGGTCTTCTTCTTAGTGTGGAAACTTGTAGGGAGGATCAAAGTAGATCCTTCCAGAAGTCAGCCACCGAGATGGCTTTGTCATTAGCCTGCAAAGGTCGGCGTGTGTGCAGGAAGTCGGACTCAGCGGGCACGATAGTAGGTGGCCGGAAGTTTGGTGCGCCCGGCGGGCGGCTGTAAAGGTGGACCAACTTAAGGCGGTAAAGGTGGACCAATAACTAGGGCCCCATTCTGCAAAATTGCATCGCGACCGCCCCAAAGGGCGCGAAACGCCGCACTTGACAGTCTCCAAACAAACTAGGTGCCGCCGACAAACCAAACACGGCATTCCGCGCCCCTCGGAGCGGTCGCGATGCAATCCCTATTACACAATAGGGCCCCTGGAAATGTGCCTGAGTTAAATACCCTATGATTGTAGAAGATAGAAGGCTACATAACCTTCGTTTTGCCGACGATATTGTTATGTTTGCGCCAACCTCGTCGGAACTTCAACGAATGCTCCAAGAACTGAGCAATGCGAGCCTTGAGGTTGGACTGAAGATGAATCGGTCAAAAACCCAACTCATGACCGACGGCGCAAAACGTAAGGTAGTGGTCGATGGGTAGGACATACAATATGTCGACGAGTACATCTACTTGGGCCAGACAGTTTCCTTCGAAAACAGGAAGGACAAAGAAATCGAAAGACATGTTTCGAACGCCTGGAAGAAATTAAGGAGCTAATGAAGGGCAACCTACCAGTGACCCTGAAGCGCAAACTCGTCGACATGTGCATCCTGCCCATCCTAACCTACGACGCACAAACGTGGTCGCTGACCGAACATCAGAAGTCCAAACTCAAGGTTTGCCAGCGAGCAATGGAGCGCAGTATTCTAGGTGTTAAACGTATAGACCGCGTTAGGAACACTATACTGCGCTCCAAAACTGGCATTGTTGACGTGCGCACGCAGACCGCCAAACTGAAATGGAACTGGGCTGGACATATCTGTCGAATGCATCCGGACAAATGGGCGAAATCAGCCACTGAATGGCTTCCGGCGTAGGGGCAGGCCCAGAAGGAGATGGAAGGATGACCTGGATAGGTTCCTTCCAGGATGGACAGATAAAGCTTCAGATAGAGATGTGTGGGCTCGAACCGGTGACGCCTTTGCCCAGCAGTGGGACACCATTTAGGCTATTAAAAAAAATGTGTCCCAAATTGTCAACTGTACAGCCAAAACATTTCGGCCAAATAGAGTGAATAATTTGACAGTTTCTTTATAATGAAACCGTATTAACGTTGGCTAGGGTAGGTACTTAATCGCTCTGCTAGTCTACGCGAACAATATCGAAGGTGAAGTAAGTCTTTAAGTCATCGATATAAGTACTAAGGATAGGCCTTCCCGTACTAAATTTCTTACCATTTTGAGGCTAAGAAAAATAGCGCCCCTGATCTAAGTTGATCTACGGATAACTCTCAAATACCCGGTGACTTTTAATCGGTGATTAGGAGTAGAAATAAAATATATCTAGCTAAAATTTTACTTAAGGGGCGAGGTCTCACGCAATTAGCTCATGTTTAATTAATAAAAAGTTGAAACATAATTAAATAGGCATATTAATTTTTGTCTTTGCCGTTAAATTATGAAAGAGGATGTAAGCTCACAGATACACATTAGTAGCGTGACTTGGAATTTAAGATCTTGATTTTAATTTATAAGTAATAAACTACCTAATCATAGAAAAAGTTATGAATTAGTTAGGGGGGGGGGGTAACCAAATGACATTACGAATAGTAATCTAATGACATTACGAATATTAATCTTGACATAACGAATAGAAAAATAACCAAATCGGATCGTTTTTCAAATATAGGAAGCGGGCAGTTTCACTGTGCGTCGCGCGTCGCTACAAAGTTACGTCAGTCGAATGGTTGATTTTCGTTTGAGGATTTTTTCGAGAACAATATTTTATAGATAATCAATTTAAAGCCAATAGTAATTGAAAATATAATATTTACTTGTGATACGACACTCCCTGTTTTTGTGTTTTGCGATTTGGGTATGATTTACACCTTTTTACGTCGCAGGTCACCATTTTTGTTTTTGCTGCCGATATGTCAATCGGCTGTCACCGTCCAAGCGCGACTGATTGCAAACAGTACAATTTTCCCGATTTTGTACTGTTTTTGTAGCGACACTTTCAAGCGCTCCGTGCCCTGTCCCTACTATTCAAGTCTCTGCTTTAAGTAATGTAATTTGATGTGAGTTCACATGTGACGTCATTTCAGAGTTCCTCGACTAAAGTGGCAATAAAATAATAATTGCGAAGAGTAAAGGTGAGCCTGTTAAGCAGTTAAATAGAACATTGAATGTAATTCATTCGGCTTAAGTAAGTAAACAGCGTAAGTAAGTAAATTGAGCGAACACTTAGTTGAATTAAATGAATTTCAGAATATAGCTTAGGCTATTGCTAGGGCAGGCTAGGGAATAAACATAAATATTATTTATCTACACACATATCATAAACCCTCTTTACTGCGACCGAAAACCGCACGTTACGACCAGCATAAGGCTATAACTACTTGGTAAAAACTAATTTTTAGGGTTCCGTACCCGAAGGGTTCCAAACGGGACCCTATTACTAAGACTTCGCTGTCCGTCCGTCCGTCCGTCCGTCCGTCTGTCACCAGGCTGTATCTCAAGAACCTAGCTAGCTAGAGAGTTGAAATTTTCACAGATTATGTATTTCTGTTGCCGCTATAACAACAAATACTAAAAAACAGGATAAAAGAAATATTTAAGGGGGCTCCCATACAACAATTCTTTCAATACCACATACAAACTTATGGATGCACCTGGTTACGTACATGGAGTGTGAAAGTAACCGCACCAATAACTTTGTAAACAATATTTTGCTGTGTAAAATCCAAACTATTCACTCCACACCATCGCTTCCATTGAACAGTGGTACGGAACCCTTCGTGCGCGATTTAGACTCGCACTTGACCGGTTTTATTTATCTTAATATTGATAATATGACCATAATGTATAAATTTTCGACAAATTATGACATTCAAATTTCGAACGCCGACGCCCGCCTACGTGCCGCCCCTAGTTTGTCTGGGAAGTTGTTACTACTGAACAAGCTAAACAAGTACAGATCAATGATCAATGCCACAATGCCGGTCGAGCATGCGGATCCTGAACACATCAAAGAGAGCTTATGATATGTGTGTAGATAAACTAGTGTATGTAACTGTACATAATAAGGCATTATATATCAGTCACATAAACTACCATTTTATTCTCGTTTCGTCTCGTCTCGTTTACGCACGTTTCATAAACCCACTCTCGAGTTTTAGTGCCCTCCATTATGTATCAGTCACATAAACTGTAACATAAAAAAATTAAAGGTAACTTGTATATGGATTAAAATTAAAAACATTAAAAAAAAAATAGTGAACAATTTTTATAGCTACATTTTTTTGTTGAATATGTGTGTGGTAAAAAAAACTCGGCAGAGTGCTTTGTTCTTTGATGGTTAATGGTTCACGGAACAATTGACGATGTCATAACTATATTGATGAACGACGAGTAATGGTGAGGAACACACCGTGAGGAAACCTTCAATCTCCGTATAGCTGCGGCGATGGGCTAGCCCCCGGTCACGGAAAATAATAATACATATAATACCTTGGACACCATTTACACACATTGATCTAGCCCCAAACTAGGATTCCCTGTATCTTGGGTACTAGACAACGATACACATACTTATATAGATAAACATTATACTTAGATAGATAAACAACCATGACTAGGGTACAAACATCCGTTCTCATGAAACAAATATTTGCCCCCACCGGGACTCGAACCCGAGACCCTTGGCTTCGTAGGCAGCGTCACTGCCGACTCGGTTATTCGGGTCGTCTAATGGAGGAAAAATGGAGTACCTGTTGCAGTACAGGCCAGAAGTGGGCACAATTGTGTCTCTGCCACCCCGTTTGGAAAACGCAGTGACGGTATGTTTGTTAGTTTGTTGTTTGTTTGTATGAGTAAAGACGAATTTCTTAAAACTTTTAAATTAAACGTAAACATAGTTTAGTTAAACGACGAGGTATAGAGGTGACTCTCGCGTTTAGCCGACTAAGAAACGGTTTTACAGCGAAAGTATGTATGAAGGTATGTTTGTATGTATGTAATGTAATACCATTTCGGCTGAACGGATTTTAACAAATGCTACTTTCATGCTCCATGTACGTAACCAGGTGAATTCATAAGTTTGTTGGTATTGGAAGAAAATTCGGATTATTTGTTTTTACCCAACTGCGCCAGAAGGAGGGTTATGTTTTTCGAGTGTATGCATGTATATTTCTTTGGCACGCTCTGTAGCCTTAACGGCTTGACGGATTTCAGCTTGAGAGGATTCATTAGATTTGTGTCAGGTGTGAGAGTGACACTGGGTGAATAAAAAAAATAAAAAATGGCCGATTTTTTTACAACATATTATATGTTTTTTCAAACCTATCGAGTTAGGTATCAGAATAAAGGGTTTCATAAATAAAAAATAAATTATTTGTTTTTATAATGATTCAACTTGTCAAAAATATTCCGAAGCTTTTCCAATTCAATTCTTGTGTACGAAAACCGCAATAGAAATTTTACAAACAGGAAAAATACGTTGCCCTTTATTTCCGCACGGAGCTGTTAGAAATGTATTCTTATACATTAGTAAGTATGTATCAATTTATTACCTTACCCCTTACCCCCAGGGGGATATAATACGTGAAACCGCGTTACATACAGGGCCTGAAATCCACTAGCAAAATGATGGCGCAATGATAATATCGTCTATGTTGCATTTGTGGAATCATTTTTAAGGTATAATTAAGGTGATTTCTAATCAAATCACTTTGACATTCGTCACAGGGAAAGGGATAAATAGAAACGTAAGATATGCCTGTCAAAAGTTTATCGCCATTGTCACAGTTCATAATACACCAAGTTAATAACATAAAAAACCGGTCAAGTGCGATTCGAACTCGCGCACGAAGGGTTCCGTACCAGCGTACAATGGTAGGGATGGTGTGGAGTGAATAGTTTGGATTTTACATGTTGTTTACAAAGTAATTGGTGCGGCTACTTTCACACTCCAGGTGCATTCATCATCTGTGAAAATTTAAACTGTCTAACTATCACGGGTCATGAGATACAGCCTGGTGAAAGACGGACGGACAGCGGAGTCTTAGTAATAGGGTGCCGTTGTACCATTTGGGTACGGAACCCTAAAAACCGACTTCAAGTTCAAGCCCTATTTTTTTCTCCCCGGTCGGGATGTGAATCCGGATTAAAAAAATCTGTATTACGTATTTTTTTTTGTGTCAGTGGTTTCGGAGATAAGGGGATGGGATGGTCTTTTTGCCTATTTTTGAAATATTTTATCTACACACGTATCATAAACCCTCTTTACTGCGTACAAAAACAGCACGTTACGATCAGCATAATGTTAAACTACTTGGTAAAAACTCATTTCTTATCTGAAAAATTACACATTATGACCATAAGTATTAATGCCCTCCATTATGGTAGCAGTCACATAAACTACTAGTATTAACTTGTTTACGAAAAAATATATTCGAGATCCGCGCAACAAGCCCTTTCATTAGACATGTCACACGATACAGTTTTGTAACTTTGCCCCCCTATTTAAACCATATATTTTCCGATATTGTTCCAGCAATATTTAGGTAAAGACCTAAGTTACGCTTTTTTTTCAAAATGTTAGGTAGGAATGCTATTTTTGCCTATTTTTGAAATATTTATATAACTAAGCATTTCAGGTTTATGAAACAAATATATTTGATATCCTATATCGTATATGACGTGTGCCGGTCGACTATGTTAGTCATATTTTCACGTAATGTTAAGATAAGTTGACGACCGTCACAGATAAGGTATATTTATATTCATCACGCACTATGTCTTATGCACGTCATTAATAACATGTACCAACCTAGTATATAAGCTAGGATTCCCTATAATAAAGTAGTCTACTCTAGTCTCGTATTTGCGCGCATCTCAAGCCTTTTACTTTACTCGCGAAGATGTCGCTCTCCTTATAATTGCCTCTGGCAAATGACGTATCACACGAGACAGTTTGAAAAACTTATATTTTTATTTTTCCGTTTTACCCCCATCATTGCCCCACGTAAACGTTTGGGTCACAAAGATACATAAGTGTAACAAATTCCAACATAATCGGTTCAGAATTCGGTCGTTTAATATTACTATTACACACCTAGGACAGACACACGAGTGATCCTATAATGGTACCGTGTTTCCTTTTTAAGGTACGGAACCCTAAAAGTAACATGAAATCTGTTTTATTTTGACCAAGGCCATTTCGAACGGTCAGTTGGTCGAAATAGGAAACTTTAAGAGTTAGAACATAGTAACATAACATAGACATAAACATTTACATACAGGCACGTACATTGCTTCTGGCCTCACACTGGGATACCCTGTGTCGTGCGAACCAGAAACAGCGACGTCACGACATATAAACATCCAAGACCTGGGGTTTTTTTACCCCCAGCCGGGGATCGAACCCGGGACCTCTCGCATGGTAGGCAGAGCCACAACCGCTACACCACAGAGCCAACTTAGCTCGCTCGGGTAGCATCGCGTGGACATCCGAGTGATCCTATAACGGTTACGTTTTCCTTTTTAAGCACCGTACCCCCAAAAAACTCTAAAAATCTATGAACTGCTGTGATTCTGGAGCGATCTCGTATTCCCTGGACCTGACCCGCACCAAGCTATTTATTTTTAGCTAGTATTTAATCGCACATCAAAAATACTGATTTGCACAGCAAAAAAGGCTCAACGAAAACACTTTTTATGTTTTAAATATTTTATATGTACTTCAGTTTATGTTTTAAGTATTTTTGTTGTCCTTTACCCTTCACCTGAGCTACCGCAGCATTTTGCCCTGATATTTGCTGTGCAAATCAGTATTTTTGATGTGCAGTTTAATATTTCCCTTTATATTTCCTTTCATTAAACAGGATCGCCACGTGTTAGTGGAATCCACGCCCAGAGGCTTTTACCAAGGCTGCACCCCTGCCACGATAATTGCGTTGGCGTAACACTTCTCGAATATTAATAGAGACATTGATTGTGTTAGCCCTGCCGTGTGTATGACAAGTGGCAACTTGATTACGTTTCGAGATGAAAGTTAGTAACAGCCACCTGCCACGCCTTTCTTGCCAATGTTGCCAATTTAGACTTGTAAGATTGTAACATTTTTGGGGTTCCGAATCCCAAAACGTGGAACTTTTATAGTACACCTTCCGTCTGTCTGTCACAGGCACTATAAGGGTTAGAGTGTTGAAATCTTTTGCAAAAATACTTATCCTGATAACCGCAACATAAAACAATATTGCCTACAAAAAGAGGAGGAAAAACAGGACACCGTAAAAAGTCATGTAGGGTATCGTGGAAAAGAGCTCTTTATAAAATTTTCTATACATTTTTTTTATTAAAGTTATGATAGTTTCAGAAGTTATTACCAGAAAATTGAAAAAAATATTAATTTCTCTGAAACTACTGTCTAAAATTATGAAAAAATAATAGTATAGAACTTAAGCCAAAATTACAGGAAAACCTACCCGGAATTGCTAGGTTTTTTTTATTTATCCGTAAATTACATACAAACTTATAAATGTACCTGGTTACATACAAGGAGTATGAAAGTAGCCGCACCCATAACTTTGTAAATAACAGTTTGATATTTAAAACCCAAACTATTCACTCCACACAATCCCTACCATTCTACGGTGGTACGGAGCCCTTTGTGCGCGGGGACGATTCGCATTTGACCTTTTAAAAAAAAAAACATTAGTCGCTTCGTGCCTGCCTCGTCGTTCACACCTTAGAAAAAGCTATAGTTGAACGATACCGGTTTAGCATTCCTGTCATTATGCGCTCTACGTCATACAGAATCCAGTAAACACTACACTCCATGCATCTTAACTTGGTCAATTTCAATAAAAACATGGCGTAACAATAACATGTGATACTTCACTTCGTGTTGTGGGAATTACTGAATGAACTAATTTACTGAATGAATTAATTTAAATTTAATGCCAACTTAATTGAATTTAATGTTATGTTATTGTAATTATTAGTTATTATTTTATTCCATAATTATCAAATGTTACATAGGGTTACTTTTCCTCCTACCAACTTTCTTATCGGTTTCTTTCGTAACTGGCATTTCGTATTTATATTAATTATTTTCTGTATTTGTATTTATATGCTGTGAAAGAACTAATAATAATAAATAAATAAAAATAAAAAAAACTGCCGAGATCTAACAGAATTGATTGCTGAATGAATAAAATTAAATTCAATATTAGAAATTATGATGAACGAATTTAGATTGATAAGGACCAGTTTCAAAATGTGCGGAGATAACTGTATGACAGATAAGTCGTAAAGGATGATGGGCCAAAAATTTAGGATATTTGGTACCTACTCTTTTCCAATAAATTATTAAAATTAAATTCGTGGTGTGGATCAGTAATTGCTATGATATTGATTCGAAACGGAAAAAGTGGTCCAACCGGAATTATACCGTGTTGAAATTTAAAAATCTTTACGAAGTCTGTCTACTGACAATCAATACCACATATAATATAAGACTTCAAAGAAATATGAAAACATAATGTATGTGACCAAAAATATCAGTAGCTTTAAAATAATTGAAAGCCACCACAATGTGCAAACTAGAAAAAAACATAAGCTTTCTTTTCCAATGTTCAGACTCACAAAAGTTAGTAGTTCTTTTATGGGACACACGCTTATACAATAAAATTCCGCAAGATATAAAAAACTTAACTGAAGCTCGATTAAAAAAATGTATAAAACACACTTTGTGCACAAAGGCCTACTACAAATAAACTACGACCCGATATCTGGCATTAAACCAGTTCGCAATGAACTGGTTTAATGCCAGATATGCCACGTAGTTTATTTATTAAACCAGTTCATTGCACCTTATGAATTAGGTAATAATAATTAGGCATCTACCTTATGTTTTATTATGCTTCCTTGATTATGTTATGACGTTCATTAAGTCTCAATTTTTGTGCTATAATGAATAAAAATCTTTGTTCTTGAATTTAATAAACGGCACTCATGGCCAGAATACATCTCGCGGCAATGACCGTAAACACAAATTCAAATTCCAATGTAACTAACTAGATAAATACGATGACGATGCGTTTCGTATTCATGTAAAATAGTCGTCAAATAATTTAAAACTGTTATTTTATCCATGTAAACCTTTGCTATTTTTATCGAATATCTCAAAACGGATAACTATTTAGAAAATGTCGTTAAAGGTTCCATTCAACGAGATCTTTATAATGATATCTATACGATGACGATGCGTTTCGTATTCATGTAAAATAGTCGTAAAATAATTTAAAACTGTTATTTTATCCAAGTTTTATCGTATATCCCAAAACGGATAACTATTTAAAAAATGTCGTTAAAGGTTTCATTCAACAAGATATTTACAATGATGTATCACTCATCTTTATTGGAAATGGGTACCAGAACGCACTTCCTCCTTTTCTCTATGCATTTTTTTTCTCGACATGTATGCACCCACAGTTTTTTTTGACACAACAAATGTTGTTAATCTAGTTAATATATTTCTACAAAAAAGTTATTACTGAAAAAATGGTGGTCTTCAAAATAAAAAAATATCCACTGTGTGTCGTTACGAGACAAAAAATAAAAAGCAAATAAATAAATATTTAGTTAACCCTTCATTCCCGCGCATTTCATTCCTTTGTTCTTTCATTCACTTCATCCCCATCTCTTAAACGAAATGTCAAACTAACTGTCTCAGATCGCATTTGTGTTCAGGTTTTCGTCGGATGCAGAGTTTTGAGAAATAATGTTATTTTTAAGCATAATTTAGACCAGTTTTTAGTGAAATCTAGTGTATTTGTGTTTACAAAGTGGTAACCTATATCGAGTGATCCTTTTGGAATATCGAGCTTTATGATCACGTGACATTTGTTTACCTTTCTGGTCGTATTAAGTTATGGAATGTACGTATTAAACTAATGGAGTGACTACTAAACATTTACCTGTGAACAACACTTAGCGTCACGCCTTTTCCCATACGGGGTGGCAAGGCACAGCTGGGCCCACTTTTAGCCAGTTATTTAAGGCCCAGCTTACCTGTGGATACCACGAAAACCAAGTCCATTACCTGAAAAAATGAAAGTAGATGAATTCATAAGGACCAACTCTACCAAAGTTACATTCAAAGGATTTGTTTTCTTTTCAATAAAATACCGTTAGAAACGGTATTTACTGGACCGGGAATATACTAAATTTGTGTGTGGACAAAATGGAGTAGGTATTGAAATATTGCAATAAACGTGGGCTTATACGAAGGCAGGTCTAGCTGATACCGATTCATACTCTACATACATATCCAATTAAGCCAACTAATATTATAAATGTGTAGCGATGTTTGGATGTTCGTGTGTTTGTGCTTCAATAACGCTAAAACGGCTGAACGGATTTGAATGCATTTTAGCACAGAGATAGTTTATGAGCTATATTAACATATAGGATACTCTTTATCCGGCTGCACCGGAAGGAGGATAACGTTATCTCGGTAAATGTACTTCCTAGTAACACGCACATGAAGTTGCGGGCATCAGCTGGTAGAACATATATTCACCATTTTTCTAACGAAGGGCGACAGCTAACTAACTAACAAACTATAACTAAAATTAAGTATAAATATTCCGTGTACTCAATTATCTGTCTATATGTAGCGTGAGTATATGTGTGTATGTATTATGAGATTTGAAAAAATTTGCTAAATAAAGGTTAATATGAAATGGGGTATTTTTTTGTACAATGAAATGAAATTAAATCTGTTTATTGTTTCTTTTTCTTACTTCCTAATTATAGTGATGGACCTAACTCCCAAACTAGGCTGACCTGTGTGACAGGAGCTGGAAGCCAAATCGGAACATAGTTTTCTGTTTATAGCTACGTAGGAACATTTATAGATACTTAATTACTTAACAAAAATATCTTAGGATTTAATTAATTATTAATTTGTGTGTATTTTATTTCACTAAGTATACAAAAGGAAGGAAGGGTTGACATTTTAGGCAAAATTCTATAAGGCAACAAATATAATGATCACCAAAATATTTTATTCCTACCCAAAATGTATAAATGAACACCAAAAGTTGCAAAAAATATTGCGGTAGCTTAGGTGAAGGGTAAAGGGGGTGAGCGAAGCGAAGCCCCCTTTATCCTTCGTGTTAGGTCGAACATGTAAGAACAACAAAAAATACTTAAAACATAAACTTAAGTACACAAAACATAAAAAGAAGTTTGGTGATCATTTATCCAAACACAATTTGATGGACATTTATCCATTCTGGCAGTCATTTCGAATTTATTGATAGTAAAATAGGTGCGTTTTTGGTAATCGTTTAAACATAAGCCATTTTATAATATTCAGTAACAAATAAGACATATAGAATTTTTATGTTTAGTAATACACCTCATAACTGTCTAGTTACTCAAAACAGAATATAATATAGTTGAGAGTACAACACGAAGGCACATCTGCGTCTTCCCTTCTAACCTGTGGGTCTACCGCCCAAGCCCCGTCGGCTAGATCCCGATACCGACGCTTCAATTGACTTGCCGTCCGTATTGTCATAATGACAATATGCACAAAATTATAGTCGCACAAAGGGCTATGGAGCGTGGCATGCTAGGCGTCAGCCTCGTTGACCGCGTGCCTGACGTTAAAAATCCGCAGACGTACCAAAGTCACAGACGTGGGTACGCCCATCACGGGGCTAAAGTGACGATGGGCGGGACACTTGGTTAGAAGGGAGGACGGAAGGTGGACCAAGTCAGCCGCAGAGTGGAGGTCGCGAACAGGGCAGAGAACAGCGGGCAGACCACGGGCCCGATGGTCAGATGACATTGTTGAGGTGGCTGGAAAGCAGTGGACGAGACTGGCGGGTGACCGTAGCGAATGGCGTGCTTTGGGAGAGGCCTGTGCCCCGCAGTGGGATGACAAGGGCTGATGATGATGATGATGATTGTCATAGTGATAAAGTTCATTCTTGCGCGTTAAAACACGGAGCTGTCAAAATGAAGCCGTCACCGATGCCGATGCTGGGGCTTGCGCGGTCGACCCACAGTTTGGTCGACGCTCATTAGACATTTTGACCTGGTCTTTTGTATGAAATTGTGTAACAGAGACAACGCTCTGTTTACTTGTTTCGGGACAAATAGAAGGGAAGATAAATGAAGTATCTATACGGACTACCTCTGTCAGCCACCGTAGTGACTTAGACTTGTCAGTGGCAAAGTTCTTAAACCATAATTCACCAAGTTAAAAACATAAAAAAGACTTCCAGTTCAAGCCTTCCTCCCCGGGATGCGAATTAAGTCTGTGTTCACGAAAAGTTCTCATCGAAACTTTTTCTGCACGGAACCACAAACCAAAACGTCGTCTGTGTATATATTTTTGTATTCGTTGAATTTTTCAAAAAGCGCTAAATCAATATTTAAAAAATACCTCTGAAGTATGACCTTCCAATCAAAACAAGCAACATCAAAATCGGTTTACAATTGACGTAGTAATCGCGTAACAAACGCACACCAAAAAGATGGGCCAAGTGCGAGTCGGACTCGCCCATGAAGGGTTCCGTTGTAGCAAGTAATTATGTGATTGGATGTTTGTGTTGTAACTTTGTTTTTACATAGTGTTTGTATGAATGACAAAGTTATCTTTGCGGATTTTAATAACTGTTTATTTTATTTTGTTCAAACCAATTTTCGTTGTAAGTGTGTATTGAGATACACAGCATATTCAAAAGATAGAGGTGGGGTGGGGGGGACACATGTTTCCACTTTGGAAGGGTCTGTCTCTTTAACGATTTACTTTGAGGATAAATGGTTTCAGAAACCTTAACGTTATTTTTAAAGACGTATCTATAGACACTCCACACATATAGGTTTGATGAAACAAATATTTTTTGGTTTCAGTTCCATGTATGGGGAGCCCCCTTTTTTTTTTTTTTTAATTTTTGTATCAAAATCGTAAAGCGGTTCACAAAATAATAATAATATAATATAATAATAATACTTTGGACACAAATAGTGCCAAAAGTGTGTAAATAACACACATTGATCTAGCCCCAAACTAGGATTCTCTGTATCTTGGGTACTAGACAACGATACACATACTTATATAGATAAATATTACACTTAGATAGAAAAACAACCATGACTAGGGTACAAACATCCGTTCTCATCAAACAAATATATGCTCCCACCGGGACTCGAACCCGGGAACCTTGGCTTCGTAGGCAGGGTTACTGCCGAATCGGCCATTCGGGTCGTCTTATACATCTACATACCAAGTTTCCACTGTGTAGTCCTAATAGTTTCTGCATAAAGTTGCTGTGACATACGGACGGACGGACGGACAGACAGACTTGACGAAAATATAAGGGTTCCTTGTTTCTCTACGGAACCCTAAAAGACAGACGAATTGAGAAACTCCATTTTATAGTCGGTTGAAAATTAATAGTAGATGTATGCAAACATTATATTCATAATTTCCTTAGCTGCACATTTTTCTGCAGCGTCCGGGAGTTAAGTATACGGTACATAATAAATCAATCAGACACAAGTCTCCCTAATCGGCGGATTAGTCCGTCGACTAATCCGGACCTATGGAGAGGATAACAGAGATGTTACACCGTCCTTGCTATTTTCCGTATCATTTATCCGGTGAACTTTTCGGTGACGTCAGGATTGGAAGCGAATGACGAGATTATTTTTGAGGGTGACAAACTTCCGATTTCTGAATTGATAATTTCACTCATCAAATACTTAAGCAATAAATATAATGATCACCAAAATATTTTTTTCCTACCCAAAATGGTATATGCTACCCATAATGGGTAAATTATCACCAAAAGTTGCAGAAAATATATGTGTGTGTGTTTGTAGCTTAAGTGAAGGGTAAAGGGGGTGAGCGAAGTGACGCCCCCTTTATCCTTCGTGTTAGTTTGAACATGTCATAACAACAAAAAGTACATAAAACATAAACTTAAGTACACAAAACATAAAGTTTGGTGATCATTTATCCAAACACAATTTGGTGGTCGTTTACTAATTCTGGCGGTGGTTTCGAATTTATTGGTAGTAAAATAGGTGCGTTTTTGGTGATCGTTTAAAGATAAGCCATACTTAAGTATATATTTTTTTAATAATTAAAAATAATACACAGGCACATACATTGCTTCTGGCCCGACACTAGGATACCCTGTGTCGTGGGAACCAGAAACAGCGATGTCACACACATATAAATATCCAAGACGTGGGGATTCCTTTGCCGGGATCGAACCCGGGACCTCTCGCATGGTAGGCTGAGCCACAACCGCTGCGCCACAGAGGTCGTCATTCCGCCTCTGCAGATGTCACACAAAAAAAAATACGTGACAGAAAGATAAGCATTAACTTAGTGAATTTGTAAATTCAGAAACCGGCGCAAAGAGTGCTAGCGAAATTTCTGTTAGGGGGCATCCATTAATTCGGGGGGGTCTGGGTAATTTTAAGAAAAGCTAAGGTTTTGATATCTACCCGTCCGTCCGTCACGGATATTTGTTTTTTTTATTAGTAATAGGGACACTTGAAATGTCCGCAGCATGTGAATCTAATTATGTGTTACTATCGAGGCTGTAAAAAATCAATAGCTCCTTGTTGTAGGGCCAAAGTAAACAACGCAGTCATATCACAAAAACGGCCAAGTGCGAGTTGGATTCGCGCGTCGAGGGTTCCGCAGAAGGCACATTTTTTTGTGAAGAAAGTACAAATTTACGGTTCTTAGATTTTTCTTTTACTTGTGCTATTCCTAGCTTAGTGCCAAATTTCACGATTCTAGGTCAACTGGAAGTATGCTTTAGGTATGTAAATTCAACAAAATTGTGTTTTTTTTCACAACTTCAAGAGACCACAGACCTTATTAATCTTTACTAATTTTAACTTAATACCTCCGCGATCTAACGAGAAAAAACTGACGGACAGGCAGAAAGACAGAAATTTTCTGTTTTCGGATTTTCCTTTTATTTGTTCTTTGAGAGCTTGCTTCGCTTATAGTAATGAAGGGCATCAAAACTCGAGAGTGGGTTTATGAAACGAGCCGAAGGCGAGTTTCATAATAATATCACTCGAGAGTTTTAATGCCTAATTATGTACAGTTACATACACTAGTTTATCTACACACATATCATAAGCTCTCTTTGATGTGTTCAGGAACCGCATGTTTGACCGGCATTGTGGCTCTGCAGATGTTTAGCTTGTTCTTTAGTACCAACTTCACGCAGGCGGGCGGGCGTCGGCGTTCGAAATTTGAATATCAGTACCAACTTCACAGACAAACTAGGGATGGCACGCGGGTAGGCGTCGGCGTTCGAAATTTGAATGTCATTATATGTAGAAAAACTACACATAATGACCATTATGTGTAGTTTTCCAGATACGAAACGAGTTTTTACCAAGTAGTTTAACATAATGCTGATCGTAACATGCGGTTTTTGAACGCAGTAAAGAGGGTTTATGATACGTGTGTAGATAAATTACATTATCCTACGTCTATAGGAAGTGCCTTTAAGGTCTTGATTTCCTTGCTTGATACTTGAACTCGATGCCTCCACGCGTTCCTAACAAAAAACAGACAGACGGACAGACTGTCAACGAAGTGATCCTATAAATAAAGGCTGTGCTTCCTTGTGAGAGTTTTTTTAGGGTTCCGTACCTTAAAAGGAAAAAATTAACCTTACCTTTTTTTCCTTTTAACTACTCAAAAACCGAGGGCAGTTGGGACGGCTCGCGATTTTGAACTCTAGAATAATAAAATTTTAAACCTATAACGAAAAAGTGGCGTTAGCTAAGCCGGTGGTAACTGAGGTGTTAAGGTACGGAACCCTAAAAAAAGGTCTCTCAATGAAGCACAGTCTATACTTATTTATGATCTAACGCCGATCTGGGGCAGGAAAACAGTACTACATCATTTTCATTGACCAGAGACACTGACGAATGGGATAGACGTGGCGTGGATTTGCCGCCAATTTCCACGCGGTACCTTCTTTATAAATGTACCAAGCAACGAAGGAGTTTCTAGAACCTAGCCCAGGCTAGATCAATACAATTCACAATTCTTTATTGCACAGAACATTCAACAATACATTATATATGCAATTAAAAGGCAATGGCGAGCTTATATCTCAACAAAGATTTCTTCCAGCAAACCTATCAGGATAGGATACGTATAAACTGAAAAGGGTGGTCTAGTGCAATTATAATATTACCAAATACCAATGAAATATAATACTTACTATAAGATAAGATAAGATAAGATAATGCTTTATTCCATAAAAATTGGTACAATACTTGTTATAGTTATTACAATAATTATAACAATGGGTGAGTCACTACTCCCTAAAGAAGGGTGAACCCTGTGTTTTAGGATGAGTAGAGCGCTCTTCCCGCAGAGTAACATAGCGGTACATAACAAGTTCTTTATCTTGTCGACATCAAAAGTAGATAACCTAGCAAAAGGTAAAAATATAAATTAAAACTAATAATAAGAAATTACAGAAAAACATGATGAGAAAGTTTGTGTGTGTGGATAGAGAAGATGTATGTGTGTGTAGTGTATGTATGTATTTCAGCGTAGTGGGTAGTGCATGTTAGTGTACATACCTAGTCGGTCCTTAAGTTCTGTCACAAGGTTTTTGATAGATAAAACTCAGCAATAAACTTTTTCTTATTCGTATCATACATGATTAAAAAGCTTATTTTATACGAATCAAATTGCAATATAATACATTTTGTACGGTTATCGCAATATGACAAAAAACCTTATAACTTGAGACAATCGCGAACCCAAAACACGCCGCAACTGACAAAAATACCACTTACCACAAATTTAATAAAAAAACAGTGTTCCAGATAACCAACAAGGTTTTTTTTATTTATTCTGAAACCTCGATTTTAGACCATGCTTAACAACTAGCATTTGATTTTCTGTTAGCTTTCAGTTCCAACTGCTCCCAAAGAGAACTTTACGTACTTTTTACGTTTTCAGAAAAACGTATAAAAATGATCTTGTGGGCAACAAGTACACTACGTAAAATGTGAATTTGAAAATTAGTTTTACCCTGACATAGTTATATTATGCTTCAAAATGAAGGTAACGGGTTCAGGGAGGGTTCTGACTAAAATCTCACGTAAGTTTGAAAGGTTTTAAGAGTCATGGAAAAAAGATAAAGTGAATCACGTCCGTATTTTTGATTCGGTAAAAAAGTGCAAAATCTCTGAAGAAACTAGCATTTGTGTAATATGGCTTTAAGCATTTAAATCCAATAATCGTTCTAATTTATCAGTATTTAATGAGCTATCAAACCATATATAGTATTAAATAAAATAAAACTTGGTATTATTTACTATGCGGCAAAATATTTGTGACAGGACTTATGGACCGACTAGGTATATAACTTTATACTAAATTTCATTCTATTTTTCATGTTTTAAGTTACGACTTGATTGAGAAAATACTTTCAGTTTCATCATACGTTTTAGTTAGGAGCCATTTGAAAACTATTTGTTTGCATTGAAAATGATTTGTATGATAAATATTGAGTAGTCTGTTCAATTTATTATAGATGAAAGGGCCAAGAAATTTATAAAATCTTGTCATAAAGCTTGCATGCGCTGCAAAGGTGTCACAAACGATGTCCTTCCGACGTTTACAAATAGTTAGAAAGGGCACACTTTTATGTTGTAACAAAACTATACTCATAACAAAAAGTTGCCTAACAGATAAAACCTCACAAAAACTGTATAGATCAGCAGTAGGGAAAAGGATTGGTTTGAAGGTGCATACTTTTAAAATGGATCTTTGGGCACGTTCGCGTTTGAGAATAGTTGTTTTATGTGTACCCCCCCAACATGAGATGCAGTATCTCAGAAGAGATTCACACAGGGCATAGTAGATGTTTTTGAGAAGGGTAGGTTCGGCAACATGTCTTAACCCTTTAAAAATATATATTAGTTTACGAATTTTGGAACTGAGAATATGAACGTGTTTTTTGAAGTTGAGATTTTGATCAACTATTACTCCAAGGTATTTAATATACTATGTTCTCTCTAGATTTCCACAGGAGCAGCTGGTTATGTTACTACACATATGGGCCTTAAGGGTCAAGTTTTGCGATGGCTGGGTAGAATTTATTATTGAGAAAGTTAGGTATTTAGTTTTTTCGGCATTAAGTGTTAAAATGTTTTGCTGTAGCCACTTTGAGACTTTGTCAAAACCTTGCTGTGCACTCTCAAACGTTTCACCCCAGTCATTACCAGTAAATAGTAACACAGTATCGTCAGCATAAGACACAATCTTACCGTAGGGGAGAGGAAGGCTGCAGAGGTCATTAATATATATAAGGAAGAGTGTTGGGCCAAGTATGCTTCCCTGTGGTACCCCCCATTCGACAGGTTGTGTAGAACTCACATTTCTACCTATCCTGACACTCTGCCTCCTGTTAGTCAGGTAGCTTTTAAAAAGATCTAGCTGAGTCCCACTGATACCCATGCTCTGGAGTTTGTTTAAGAGTAGTTTAATCGAGACCGTGTCGAATGCCTTAGCAAGGTCAATGAAAACTCCCAAACATCTCTTGCGCTTGTCCAAGGCCTCCGCGATGAAGTTTGTTACCACATGTATGGCGTCAGAGGTAGACTTCCCTGAGCGAAAACCAAATTGATTTTCGGACAGTAAATTACTGTTTTCCAAATAACGCACAAGTCTGGAGTTTATTATGCGTTCCAGAATCTTTGAAAGGGAGGGGAGGATTGAAATGGGCCTGTAGCACTCGACACGGTCGGATTCACCCCCCTTAAAAATGGGTAGAACCACAGATCTTTTAAGTGCATCAGGGAAGATGCCTTCTTCAAGGCATTGATTGAAAATATGGCATAGGATAGGAACAAATATATGTCTGTGTTCTTTTAATACTTACTATAAAATACATATAAAAGAAATAGTAGATAAAATAAAAATAAACAAATAATAATAATAAACAGATAAATACAATTACATACTTATATACAGGGTGTCCCAAAACTCACGCGCCATAGCGACACCGAAGGTAGACCTGTCTTAGGCGCATCGAATAAGCCCAACTTGATCTTAGTGAAAGTTTCATGTAGTTCGAGATATTGATGGTTTAAAGATTCTCATGAAAGATTCCCCATTTTTTACATTGTTAGGGCATGCCATTTCTTGCCTATCCCCTTCTTTTACATGTTCTTTACTTCTAAGCTATTGCTATAAGATACTTAAGACGACCTAAGTATTATTTTGTCGATAAGTAATGTAAAATACGAGATAATGATGAATTAGTCAAAGCTTAAATCTTTTGCACAAACTTTGATCACTCCTTTGACGGCTTGTCCTGAAAAAAATTACTTGGCACGGAATGAGATAATACCTTTAAAAACTTGCGTATCTTATGCCAATTCGCAAAGGGTAGTATACTTGTATCAAGAAATAGCATTAAATGGGAGTTCACGCCACATTTAGTCATCAATCCGGAGCTCCACCTAGTAAGAAAAAAGTAAGTGAAAAAAAAGTAAGTGCTTTTTCAAGCGATCAAAGGAGAAGAGAGTGGGTCTGTCCCTAATAGTGCAGGGAAGTGCTTTCCACAGCCGAACGGCCCTCAGCCTGAACGAGTGCTCGTAGGCGACGGTGTTATGCTGCGGAATACATAGAAGAGACACCGTGTGAGATCTCCGCTCCTGCCTCTCAATCCTTAATACTTTCAACAATCACATCACGTGTACAATACTCATTCTTCCAAGGCCAGAATCCTGCTGTAGGCAACCCGGCCCTACCCAGGCCTTGCCGAGCTCGCCGAAATATATTTGTTCGCGAATTGACAAGACAGGAGAAAATAAATAAAACAGGGCGAGCAACAAGAAACAGGTCAAAGGCTTCCGTTTTCATGTAAATATCCAATTGTATGAAAAAGCTCTTCGACACGATATGATGTTGGCAGATGCGTTACTATTTAAGACGAAGTAGTGGCTAGTGGCTAGTGGCTCTGCCTACCATGCGTTAGGTCCCGAGTTCGATCCCTGGGAAATAATTTGAAAAAAAAAACAGGCCTTGTATGTTTATATCTATGTCTATGTCGCGCAGCCTCTGTGGCGACCTCTGTGGCGCAGCGGTTGTAGCTGTGCCTACCATGTGAGAGGTCCCGGGTTCGATCCCCGGCTGGGGGTAAAGAAAATAAAATCCTTGGGTGTTTATATGTGTGTGACGTCGCTGTTTCTGGTTCCCACGACACAGGGTATCCTAATGTGGGGCCAGACGCAATTAACTATATGTAAATGTTTATGTTTTAATGTTTACACAACTTTATCTATAAATAATATGAAAAATAGTTTTTCGGCACTACAATCAGATAAGTTAACTTTAGTACATAACTTGCGGTCTAAAAAGACGCAAATTTAAATATCTAATGGTTTTGTAGTTAACGTGCTTGAGAGATAAGTCAGGTAACTGAAGCATGCTAAAAATTACTGATATGCAGTAGGTACTTTACATAAGTCATACTAATAAAAAAAATACGAATCGTTTAAACCAGAAATAAGCAAAATCTTACCTATTAAAAAAATACGGGAATCCCATGTAATCAGCTGTTAAAAACAAATGCAAAATTTGTACGAACATGTATACATGTCACCGTAAGATTTTAAAAACCGTTAGTTGATAAATGTACGTTTTTTTTCTCGTTAGTTGGTCAACTATCGACAGATAGTCAACTGTCGTGTACTGATTACTATATGACGAGTGAGTTGATAAACTAACGGTTAAAACTGTTAAATAGTAAACTGGTTTAAACTTGAATTGCAAACGAAATACCAGGGCAAACACTGCGGTAGCTAGCTTAGGTGAAGACTAAAGGGGGCGAGCGCAGCGAACCCCCGAATAGTCTTCGTGTTAGGTTGACATGAAAGAACAAAAGAAACGTAAATTCTAAACACTATCGATCTGGTTTACTATCTTTCGATAGTAATTCGACGAACGCTATTCGTTTATAAACTAACGGTTTTGACTATCTTACGGTGACATATACTCAATGCTTATACAGATACACTGCTTATAAGATTTATATAGCCTATGGCTCAGTTTACTAAGTAAATAAGAGTAAAATGGCGGTCCACACGACAAACACATGGTTTTGACGCTTGATAACTTGATTTGTTTATTTTGAGTATGCATTACATGGTGGATATGCAACTTCTCCACATTAGAAAAATGGCCAACTCAGAGAAGAAGAAAACGTACAAAACTCCATGCTAAACTAACTCGTTGTCAATTCAATGTCAATTGTCAATCAAACAAGCGAATCTGTCAAAAAGCTCTCGGAGCTCAGTCTTGTTAAAATAACTGGAAAATGCATTTTTCTATTCATTGTTTCAATTTCAGCACCAAAATACGCATAAACTCACAGTCACATAATTTTTCTTTAATATATTATTATGCAGAAAAATCGTGTTTGACAATGCCTTTGTATTGTGTTACCAGCGTGCAAAATAAAAGGGCTTATACAGCGTGTATTAGTCAAACTGGTGGATCTGCTCTATAAAAGCTTCATTCACTGTTATAACTATTACAGAGTTATAACCCTGAAATAATAACTTGCATGTGTATAGTATTAGTAATTATAGTAAGTAGTAATAGTACAATATCATCGTGGAAAACTTGAAAAGATCCTTTAATTTAAAAGCCCGATAAAACGCTAAAAACTTCAAGAAGGGTGAACTGTCATGAACATTATGTACTTAGAAATAAGAGCCACGTTTTATTTAAAAAACCGGTCAAGTGCGAGTCTAAATCGCGCACGAAGGGTTCCGTACCACCGTTCAATGGAAGCGATGGTGTGGAGTGAATAGTTTGGATTTTACACAGCAAAATATTGTTTACAAAGTTATTGGTGCGGTTACTTTCACACTCCATGTACGTAACCAGGTGCATCCATAAGTTTGTATGTGGTATTGAAAGAATTGTTGTATGGGAGCCCCCTTAAATATTTCTTTTATCCTGTTTTTTAGTATTTGTTGTCATAGCGGCAAAATAAATACATAATCTGTGGAAATTTCAACTCTCTAGCTAGCTAGGTTCTTGAGATACAGCCTGGTGACAGATGGACGGACGGACGGACGGACGGACAGCGGAGTCTTAGTAATAGGGTCCCGTTTGGAACCCTTCGGGTACGGAACCCTAAAAATGGTTGTCGGCAAAGTCGGTTTAGGGACGAAAATTTTACGTGATAACGTCATAAGAAACGCTTAGGCCGATTGTGCCGCGCTCTCGCTTGCACGCTCGGCTCAGGAGGAACCTGAGAATGGAAACTGTCACTTTTTCGTGCGTGCAGCTGGCGTTTATCGATTTATATATATTACAGTAATATCACGTCAAAAAAATATTGGTTGTATGTAAAATCAGTTTACGGACGATAATTTTACGTGATGACGTCATAAGAAACGCTTAGGCCGATCGTGCCTCGCAATCGCTTGTTCCGCGCTCTCACTTGCACGCTCGGCTCAGGCGGAACGTGACAGTGAGTCATGCTTTATTGTGCGTGCAGCCGGCGTTCATCAGAATTTTATAGAACACACACGCCATTAGAGTTTAATAAGGCTTTAAAATTTAAAATAAGTTTCTGTAACTGGCTGTTAGTCTTCTTAAAAATAATGCAAATATAGTAAATAATTATTTACTATAGTTACACTCTGCCAGAGAATAAATCTATGGCAAACGGCTCTTCAATCTTTGATGTGAAGGGCCAAAGGTTGGGAAGGCGGTGCCACAAGAATATCATCATACATATAAAGGTGAGATAAATTTAGATGTTTACTTCAAGGGCCTTTCGAAGGAGTCCTTAGCTTTTCGAGGGTTAAAAGAAAAGTAATATTTGTATGCAAATTTACAGTTGAAGGCTTTTTAAATTGTTTTTCGTATATGTAGCGTATACAGGGTTTTACAGAAAGATGTACTTATATTTTAAGGAATTGTTAGGTTTTTTTAATGAAACCTATTCGGTCAAGGCATCTTTATTTTTCGCCTATTGCAGCGAAGCCGAAAAGAGGAGGGTTGTGTTTGAACTGTATGTATACAGGATGTTTGGTAGATCGATGTAAATACCTAAAACGAAGCTAGCACAGACCATTTGAGCCAAATATGGTGAAGTCCGTTTTTTTTTCATTGATGATTTATTAATTTTGGGGAAAAGTCCCAGATTTTCACAGTTAATCGATAATAATTGCGAAATAAAACAATGATTAAATTATTTTAAAATTAATTTTAATAAAACACTTTATTGCTTTCAAATAAATCTTGATTGTTGCATCTTATACTTCAGATCAGGTTTTTACAGAGCTTTAAAGAGCACGACAAATTTCAATCATCCAGAAAACAAGTTTTTCGGACCCAATTTAAAAAAAAAACCTGTGAAATCATTTCATAATGTCTTTTATCTACACACGTATCATAAACCCTCTTTACTGCGTACAAAAACCGCACGTTACTATCAGCATAATGTTAAACTACTTGGTAAAAACTCATTTCTTATCTGAAAAATTACACATTATGACCATAATGTGTAATTTTTCTAAATATTATGACATTCAAATTTCGAACGCCGACGCCCGCCTGCGTGAAGTTGGTACTACAGAACAAGCTAAACAACTGCAGAGCCACAATGCCAGTCAAACATGCGGTTCCTGACCACATCAAAGAGAGCTTATGACATGTGTGTAGATAAACTAGTGTATGTAACTGTACATAATTAGGCATTAAAACTCTCGACTCTCGAGGATTAATGCCCTCCATTATGTAGCAGTCACATAGACTACTATATAGCGTACAAATAATGCAAATAACAGATATACATAAAAAAGTGTACAAAGGCGAGCTTATTAAGAGATCTCTTCCAGCACACCAAGACAGGATGAGAAAGGTTGATGGCTGAGCAGGGGTAGACCAAGCAAAAACGAAACGCCATTTCTTCTCAAGGTCTCATGTAAATTACATTCTTTGATATGTGATATTTGTTAAGGTCGTTTGATATTCGTGTAGTCTTCAACAGTCACAAAGTATTATTACGTTCACAATGACTTGTTTACGTCTACAGTATACCTAGAAACTTCTTTAACAATAACAGTAACTCACAAAGATACGCTACACACTGCGCGCCCAAATGCTCAACAATTCTGAATCTAGCGAGTGTGTGTGATATTTATGGAGCTCCCTAGAAGTATACTTAAGATTAACTTTAATATTACAAAGGTAAGTACTAGACGTTTGTTTTAGTATCTGTGTTAGCAACATAACGAGAGTGTATACATTTAGGCCCAATCTTATGTCTTATGTCTTACTTCGAACGCGATTCAACACAATTCGGGTTCGATCCTCACCTGGGGTAGAAAAAAAAACCCAGATTTTGGATGTTTATATGTGTTTGACGTCGCTGTTTCTGGTTCCCACGACACAGGGTATCCTAGTGTGGAGCCAGAAGGAATGTATGTGCCTGTATGTAAATGTTTATGTTGATGAATAACTTTGACAACTCCATATAACATTTTATGGAGTTGGCTAGTCTATCGGTAAAAGTAGCGAATCGATTCGCTGAAAATTTGCACACAACCATATTAAAATAAAGTTCATAACGGCTCACGCCGCAACATGGCTGTTACGTTCGTCAGTCAACATTGCGAAAATTGTGTGTTTTTGAGTTAATTCTTCAACCACAGATTATTTCTGACTTTCAAGCTCACAGTTTTAAGATATTTTGAATACCTATTTTTTGACGCAAGAATAACATAAATATTATTTTAAGATCCCAAGAAATTGCAAGTTTTAGGAAAAAACTTTATTTTTTCATGTACCTCGCGAGCAATAAACTGGAATCACTTCATCGCGTGTTGTTTAAAACAATCCCCCACAACTTCCATGTCATGAACCATGGATTCTGCTATATCATTTTAAAGGTAACTTTGTTAGCTTTCAAATTTTATCAAAAACATTGAAAATTAATTTAATTTCCTACCTTAATTTAGGGAATTATTGCAATAAGTCGAAGTTGTGCCTAAATGAACAGGAAGTCATATGAAAATATTTCATTTTATTTACAATTTATGTTATTTTCCCCTCAATATTTTTGCCTGTTAACGGTTTTTCATCGACCGAACGAGTTACCTGATAGAACCCTGTGGGCTTTCCTGCCACTCTTCGACTAAAGTTTTGCAGATCAAGTCATATCTGCAAAACAGAAGTCAATTTGTTGCCATAAAAGGGTTCATATCATCATCTACGTCAGTCACATCAGGAGTACCACAAGGCTCCCATTTGGGTCCGTTATTATTTATTATATTTATAAATGATATAATCAATAAAATGTCGAGCCACTGTCTTTTATATGCCGATGATCTTAAGGTGTTCTCTAAAATTAATAATGTTAATGACTGTATTACATTACAAAATGACCTGCAATGCCTAAGCGAATGGTGTCCTGTCAATAAAATGTGTCTCAATGTGAGCAAGTGCTTTGTCATCTCTTTCACTAAAAAGCATCACAAGATAATTAACACATACACATTAGATGACATAGCCTTAGACCGCAAGACTGCGGTCTAAGGCTATGTCATCTAATCTAGAGACCTTGGCGTGCTTTTCGACGCGGAGCTATCTTTCAGACAGCATTATGAACATATAACTAAAAGATCCCGTCAATTTCTTGGTTTCATAATAAGAAACACGAAGGACCGAAAAAACCCGGTAGTATTATTTATCTATTTCAGGCTCTTGTGAGAAGTGTTTTGGAATACGGCTGCCAAGTTTGGTCTCCCTTCTACGAAGTTCATATTAATAATATTGACAGTGTGCAAAACAAAATGCTTAAGATTTTGTCATACCGCTTTAATAAGAGTAATTCTCTTCTAAATTATGAACAAAGATTGAACTATTTTGAACTCACCTCCCTCGAAAACCGAAGAAAGATACTTGATCTTAAGCGTCTTCACAAATACAAATACAAATACAAATAAAAATACAAATACAAATATGTTTATTTTGCGTAGATATGGTCACAGTAGGTGGTAAAATAACATTTAATTGGCACTGCATATCTAGCCACGTACTGACATGCAAAATAGCACTAAGGTAGTGCAATACAATTCTTAAATATTAATTAAAACAGGTCGGTGTTTACTAAGGGGATCTGTAGTTACTTAGTCAAACGAATTATTTAATTTATTTACTAAGTTTATACATTTATAGATGAATTTTATTAACACGAGAGTTATAAAATTCTTTAATGTTATGATAGCATTTAGTAACCAACCATTTGCGTAATTTATATTTAAATACATTAAAAGGCATGTCATGTAGTTCTGTTGGTATGGCATTAAATATTTGTATTGACATACAGTAACAGTTCCGTTTGAGTAGAGCTGTATGTGCTCACGGAAACGCTAACTTATTGGGATACCTGGTGTTGAAGTTACATACACTCGATGTCTTGGTGAAGATATCCATATTTTGTCTTACAAAGATACAAACTTCATAAATATATATTCCTGTTAGAGTTAAAAGATTAATTTTAATAAAAAGGGGTCTGCATGATTCAATAGGGCTCTTTCCGCATATGGCTCGGATACATTTCTTTTGAATTATAAACAGATTGTCGATATCTACCGAGTTTCCCCAAATAACTATACCATAACATAAAGCAGATATTACATAGCCATGGCATGCCAGCATAGCAGATTCGTATCCAGCAATCTTCACTAGCCTATAGAGCACAAATACGAACCTGCTATTTTTTTTTATTATATTGTTTATGTGTGGCTTCCATGACAGCTGGGAATCAAGCGTTATACCTAAAAATTTCACTTCTGAGGATTCTTTTATTTCTGTGTTGTCATATTTGATGGATAAATTAATGTCAGGCCTTATTCTATTATAAAATGTCATATATGATGTTTTGTCAATATTTACGCATAAATTATTTTTCTTTAACCATTGAACTATGTCTTTAATTGTATTATTTATGTCAATTTCAAAATTAGTTAGTTTTTTTAATTGTATTATGATCGATATATCATCGGCAAATAACGTACATTGGTGAGATCACCAATGTACGTTATTTGCACATCACATCACATCACATCACTGTCACATCTGGAAGATCGTTAATGTAGAGGAGAAACAGTAGCGGTCCCAAGACGCTCCCCTGGGGTACGCCAAATCGGTTTTCCCTCAGTTCCGATTGTGCAGCTTCCATTGTGCATTCTTTATTCAATTTTGAAACTTCAACCTTTTGTGTTCGTCCTTTTAGATATGATTCTATCCAATCGTACGCTGGGCCACGGATACCGTATTTTTACATTTTGCTAACAGTATGCCATGGTGAACAAAATCAAATGCTTTTGTCATGTCGAAAAATACTGTTATGGTTGGGATTTTTGAGTCAGTACTTTCCGCTAAAATTTTTACCATTTTAAAACATGCCAAAGTTGTTGATTTGCCCTTTTGAAATCCGCTTTGTTCATTCCTGATGATTTTGTATTTTGATACAAATCCTAACAGTCTACTATAAAAAATCTTTTCAAAATCTTTTGATAGGATTGGTACGAGTGTAACTGGTCGGTATTTACTCATATTTTCCTTATCATCTTTTTTAAATACTGGTTTTACAATTGATATTTTTAGTTCATCAGGGAAAATTCCTTCTTCCAACGATTTATTCGCCAGGTATGTCAAAATTGGAGTCAGTTCATTTGCAGCATACTTAAGGATTTTTGTATCAATTTCGTCATATCCTGTTGCATTCGTATTATTCAAGGACTTTATGGTTTTAAATGTTTCTTGGTCACTACAGGGATTCAAAAATATAGTTGAATTTTGATTGCTAATATTTGAAAGTAAATTTTCATGTTGCTTGTCAATTGTATTTAAATTAGTCATGTCTATAAAATATTTATTAAAAGCTTCCGCTATGTCTTTTGTATTCTCAATAATATTGTCATTAACTTTAATCTTGTGTATTTCACCTTTTACTGTCTCATTATTATTTTAATTTTTAATCAACTGCCATGCGGCTTTACAGATATTTTTTGAATTTTGAATAGATTTCGTATTATAGTTTTTTTGTGAACATTCAATACATTTACGTAATATTTTGCTATAATTTTTGTATTTTAATTTGTTAGTCTCTGATTTTTGCCTGTAGTATACCAACCTTAAGGTTCTCTTTCTTATGCATGATCTTTTTAGTCCATTTGTCAACCATTTGAGTTTAACGTTCGGGGTTCTTTTATTTTGAATCCTATATTTTGGAAAGCACAATTTGTATAATAGAGTGAGGTCATGGAATTCACCAAAACTATCTTTAAAATTTTGTGCGTTGTAAACATCTGACCACAAAATCTTACACTCTAAAATCGGTTCCCCTTTTTTGCTTAACAAACTTAATCTCAACTGCTTTACCCGTACTCGTTATTACAGACCGTTTCACCTTCACATTTACCGGAACAATATTTGTTACTACAACCCCATCTCAAGAATGTGCCGTTTGTACAACGATCTCTCCAGTGATAGATAGATAGATAGATAATCCATTTATTCACTGTAAGAATACACACAAATACAAGCAATACAGATTCTAACAAAACTTAAGATATAAAAGGTAGAAAGAAACTATACCTTACATGTGCATATTCCACAGTGAATAGGCCCTGGCTCAGCATTTGTTGCAGATAACTGCAACGCTGGTAATTCTGCCAGAAACTATTTTACATTGTGAGTGGAAGCTTCAGCTCATCTTCAGGAATTTTCTATTATCCCATCTTACACATCGCTTCTTAAGAGATAAGCTTGTATATTGTACGACTATTTTAAATTTATCATGTAATTTATTTGACTACTTTTCCAGTATTCGTGTATGTTGTATATCTGTGTGTGTGTGTGTGTGTGTGTGTGTGTGTGTGTATATGTATGTATGTGTTGTGCTAATAATTATAAATTTCCAAGTCTTAAACACAGAAACCATAAACATTATAAAGACAACAATAATACAGAATAAACATGAAAATGTACAACAATCATTTCACATCGTAGAAAAGACAGGAATCACCTTAAAAAATCGATACATAAATACCGAAACAACCTTTAAACTAAAATCAAATTTCGGCAAATAGTCGTAGTATTAATATTTGTTTTTATTTGCATGCGCCTCACTCCGCTACGCTCAAGTTTTGCTTCTGCTAAGTTCCAACCTAACCTATATTACAATTGAAATTTAGCCACGATACTCTGGCCAAATCTGGCTTTTCATTATTTTCAGTCTAGTATTTCAGCTAGCTCGCTCCGCTGGTTGCAAAATGCAATCGAAATTATATCCGATTGTGGAATTGCAATAGCACCATTGGTATAAACACATCATCATCTTTGACGACCTCTGTCGCGCAGCGGATGTGGCTGTGTAGGCAGTACCATGCGAGAGGTCCCGGGTTCGATCCTCGGCTGGGGGTAGAGAAAAAAAAACCCCAGGTCTTGGATGTTAATATGTGTGTGACGTCGCTGTTTCTGGTTCCCACGACACAGGGTATCCTAGTGTGGGGCTAGAAGCAATGTATGTGCCTGGATGTAAATGTTTGTTTATGTTCATCTACCAAACAATATGAATTTTAAACGAACAATATAAAAACCAGAAGACATAATTTTTTACCCGCAGCGAGAATAATTTGTGATAATTTACATAAATCCTTATTAGTCCTAAGTAGGCCAACAGAAAATATAGTAAAAGCTTGTATGCTAAACAAAACAGTAGGCTGGATTATTGTATGTTATAAGAAATTACGACTTTGCCCTTAAAAATATGACAAACGAAACATTCGAATAAAAATTAGGAAACAAAAAATGATGCGAAGCAAAGGGATACCTACCTCTTCATAGTTCAATTTCTGGCGCATTTCTTTTTTAGGGTGCCGTATCTCAAAATAAAGGATCTCTCGCGTGTCCGTCCGTCCGTCCATCTGTCTATCACAGGCACTTACCTAACTATAAGTGAAAGGATCTTGAAATCTTCTGCAAAAATACTAATCCTGATAACCGCAACATAATACAAGTCTTATATGAAAATAAATGCCTACAAAAATATGGAGGGCGTAAAATGTCAATAGGAAAAAAACACCATAATAAGTCATGTAGGGTATCGTTGAAAATAACTCTTTAAAAACTTACAGGTTTTTTTTTAATTTCAGTTTTAATAACTTCAGAACTTATGATAAAAAAGTGCAAAAAAAAAAACGGTCATGTGCGAGTCGAACTCGCGCACGAAGGGTTCCGTACAACCGTACAATGGTAGGGATGGTGTGGAGTGAATAATTTGGATTTGATATAGCAAAATGTTGTTTACAAAGTTATTCTTGCGGCTACTTTCACACTTCATGTACATAACCAGGTGCATTCATAAGTTTGTATGTGGTATTAAACGAATTTTTATATGGGAGCCCCCTTAAATATTTATTTTGTTCTGTTTTTAAGTATTGTTTGTTATAGCGCCAACAGAAATACATCATCTGTGAAAATTTCAACAGCCTTACTATCACGGTTCATGAGATACAGCCTGGTGGCTGACGGACGGACGGACGGACGGTAGCGGAGGCTTAGTAATAGGGTCCTGTTTGGCACCCTTCGGGTACGGAACCCTGATTACCATTCCCCCTCCTTATATCCGAAACTACAGAGTGTAAAATTATGCAAATACAGAATATAGAAGTTAAGCCAAAAATAATAGGAAAACCTGCCCGGAATTGCCGAGGTTTTTTATTTATCTTGACACTTGAGCGCTTTTTTATTAGGGTTCCGTACCCGAAGGGTTCCAAACGGGACCCTATTACTATGACTTCGCTGTCCGTCCGTCCGTCCGTCCGTCTGTCACCAGGCTGTATCTCAAGAACCTAGCTAGCTAGAGAGTTGAAATTTTCACAGATTATGTATTTCTGTTGCCGCTATAACAACAAATACTAAAAAACAGGATAAAAGAAATATTTAAGGGGGCTCCCATACAAAAATTCTTTCAATACCACATACAAACTTATGGATGCACCTGGTTACGTACACGGAGTGTGAAAGTAACCGCACCAATAACTTTGTAAACAATATTTTGCGTGTAAAATCCAAACTATTCACTCCACACCATCGCTTCCATTGAACGGTGGTACGGAACCCTTCGTGCGCGATTTAGACTCGCACTTGACCGGTTTTTAAAACTAGATTTGGCTCACCAGTGTTGAAGTGGAAAGGTTTTCATTTCAATTGACCACTGGTGGTAAGATCATGGTGGGTCAGATGGCCCGGAGTGGTAAATTTGATATTTGCGTATTGTATTTCCAAATTTAATTGGTATATTTCCGCGCATGTTTAAGAAAATACAACTAATTTAAAACGGCAAGAAGATTTCACTTCTTCAATATGACAGGGTCACCTTGCGGCCAGCGACCTTCTCACGTAGTCTATATTCATCAGAATGTATAAATGCGTCTCGTATTCAATATGATTATTTTTAATGAAAAACGTAAACACAACCGCCCCCGCAAGCCGACGGCGGGCGAGTAGTGTAAAACTTAGCATGGCGTCAATTCTAGCTAAGGCGCCGTTCCACCTACGTGGCGTGCGTGACTCTGATCTAACAAACGGCCAAGTTTGCACTAGAGAAACCTGGACATAACATGGAAATTAACGAATACAATGTCATATTGTTTTTTTTAAATAGGCACAAACATTGCTTCTGGCCCCACACTAGGATACCCTGTGTCGTGGGAATCAGAAACAGCGCCATCACACACATATACATAACATCGAGTTGTCGAGACGGTACACAGTTGAACAGCTCCGCAACAAGGTATAATAGGTAGATATAATAAACATGTCAAAAGTTGAAGCATTATGCACTTTTAGGGTATTTACATTATACATGTATAAAGCTCACGAACTAAATGAGCGTCATATCAAGAACCTTTTTAGTAGTTTATGTGACTGCTACATAATGGAGGGCATCAATACTCGAGTTCATAATAATATCACTCGAGAGTTTTAATGCCTAATTATGTACAGTTACTTACACTAGTTTATCTACACACATATCATAAGCTCTCTTTGATGTGTTCAGGAACCGCATTTTCGACCGGCATTGTGGCATTGATCATTGCTCTGCAGTTGTTTAGCTTGTTCTATAGTACCAACTTCACAGACAAACTAGGGGCGGCACGCAGGCGGGCGACGGCGTTCGAAATTTGAATGTCATAATTTGACAAATTTTGGTACATTATGGTCATAATGATCAATATTCAGATAATAAATGAGTTTTTACCAAAAAGTTTATCATTATCCTGGTCGTAACGTGTGGTTTTTGGATGCAGTAAAGAGGGTTAATGATATAATACGATTAAAATCAGTTAAAGATTCGGCTTTTCTCGGATATCATCGCCTAAATCCGATCTCTCTCTCTCTCTCTAGTGAGAGATGAGGGATTCACGACAATTTCCGAGGTTGGCCGAATCGTTAACTGATTTTAATCGTATTGTACGTGTAAATAAAAAAAATAACCTCCAAAAAAGGGTGGTGTTACAAGTTTGAAGCATCTCTCTGTCTGTGGCACTCTAGCACTCAAACGGATATACGGATTTTAATGCGTTTATTTTATTGGTAGTAAACTTAACTGCGATGGTTCGCAGCTATTTTTCATTTCAATCGGTTAAGGAGTTCGAAAGTTATCAGCCTGACAAGGAATCAAGTGAACCCATTTTAGACTTTGGTTTCATTAATGTATCGGAGTGTTATAAATTGTTTATTTTACAGTTATGTCAAACTAGACATCTACCCCATTGTCACTATACTTTATGTACGTGATATACTATAGATGATTATGATTAGTTTGTTATTATAACAAAGAAAAAACAACACCATCCCTCGATCCATCATCGACATCAGTAATTGGATGAGAGTCAGTATAACAGAATTCCAACACTTTGCAAACATGCTTTGCAAATGTTAAGGCGATTCGGAAAATAATTTTTTGTAAAAGTTTTCTAGCGGCCTGCATCTCGTGGTCAATTATTAATTTATTTATTTATTTGTGAAATTCCGTAAGTATAACATTACAGTTGTACATACACCGAACAAGATAGCATTGATAACATATATAATAAGAAATTAAATTACAAATTGTTCATTTCACTTCAATCAGTATGGGCAACTTAATAATAAATTCAAATTACAATAATTCGAATTACAAATAAGACAGCACAATTTAAACACAGTCAATTAATTCTAAATGTCAGCTATAAAATTAAACTTCAATTTGAATATTTCAAATTACAAATTAAACACAGTCACACATTCATCTCGCCTTCGACACCACCTTCCACATTCTCGCAAAATATGTCTCCATGCATCACCAAACAGATCAGTCAGAGGTGCCGCAGCCAACAGAGCGTTGAGACTGTCCCGCGCCCTCACCAGCGGAGACTGCTGGCGCGCCACCGTGCGGTGCGTGCCGCCCGCTAATATATAGGTTATTATATATGTACAAGTTGAGACTCAAAATGGTCACGGAATGAAATAAGCGTAATTTAATAGTACATTGTTTCTCAAGGGAGTAAAGATCTACTTTTAAGGGAGAGTATTTTTTAATCCTGTCCGCAGCGAGGGTTTCAAAGTTTTGTTACTCCCGAGGTGGACACAATACTTTTCTCATATTCCGCGAGACCAGCAAGGATACCAAATACAGCATTTTATTAAAATAAATGAAAAGTGAAAATTCATTTTTGTTAGATAAGTCCAGTTGTGGAACAATAATCGAATTTTATCTTCTATTTCTATAGCAGTTTTACAATAAATGTAATTGCAGCGTCTTGCAATACTCGCCGCTTTTGATTTATTTAAATTGAGTTCGATTCAGCTTGGCTTGGCCAGCTCTGCCCCGACTCCGGCCCGGGGGCTGTGCGGACACTAAGAGAACACATGTTCCAATTCACGATATAAGACTTTAACGACATAACAATATGAATTATAAGAAGTGAAAATCACATTGTTAACCAGCGGGTTGTAAATATTACGATCCGGCTAAAGCCAAGTATAATGACTTGCTTTACGTAAGGTTTACATGATATGTATAATTTGGCATTGTCGAGCAAGTGGTGTGAAAAAAATTAAAGGGCACATACAAGAGCAGTCAGCAAAAGTCTTTTTTGCGTTTTTTCTTCGCGTGTGAGTCGCGATTGATTTTTAAGGTTCCGTACCCAAAAGGGTAAAAACGGTGCCCTATTTTTAAGGACCCCCGCTGTCCGTTTGTCTGTCTGTCTGTCTGTCCGTCTGTCACCAGGCTGTATCTCATGAACCGTGATAATTAGGCAATTTAATTTTTCACAGATGATGTATTTCTGTTGCCGCTATAACAACAAACACTAAAAACCGGTCAAGTGCGAGTCTAAATCGCGCACGAAGGGTTCCGTACCACCGTTCAATGGAAGCGATGGTGTGGAGTGAATAGTTTGGATTTTACACAGCAAAATATTGTTTACAAAGTTATTGGTGCGGTTACTTTCACACTCCATGTACGTAACCAGGTGCATCCATAAGTTTGTATGTGGTATTGAAAGAATTGTTGTATGGGTGCCCCCTTAAATATTTATTTTATCCTGTTTTTTAGTATTTGTTGTTATAGCGGCAACAGAAATACATAATCTGTAAAAATTTCAACTCTCTAGCTAGCTAGGTTCTTGAGATACAGCCTGGTGACAGACGGACGGACGGACGAACGGACGGACAGCGAAGTCTTAGTAATAGGGTCCCGTTTGGAACCCTTCGGGTACGGAACCCTAAAAAACAGAATAAAATAAATATTTAAGGGGGCCCCCATACAACAATTCTTTCAATACCACATACAAACTTATGAATGCACCTGGTCACGTACATAGAGTGTAAAAGTAGCCACACCAATAACTTTGTAAACAACATTTTGCTATGTACGGTGCCATTGTACGGTGGTACGGAACCCTTCGTGCGCGAGTTAGACTCGTACTTGACCATTTAAATACATTCCACTATACCGTACAACTATTTGAACATAGAGTTTGCCTTGTTGCCCTTCACTGTTGCAATTTACAGCTAAATTAAATTGAAAGCTGTGAATACTACAAAAAATGTCTACCTATTTTAGTATCAACCTTATATCTCAGCTATGGACTTTCCCCGTCACGTAAAATGGCTTCTTAAACAACTGGCTAAATGTGGGCAAGCAGTGCCTCTGCCTCCCCGTATGGAAAAGGAGTGACGCTATGCTATTCTTTCTTTTAAAAACAGACCCGTTTCAGCCCAATGCACACTAAAAAAAATAGTATGTACTAATTTTTCTTCACTGATGTAATTCTGTTGTATCACAGAAGCCAGGTCAATGCGCTGAGGTCATCTTGCCCAATTTCAAGGAGAATGGAGTGATGTGAATATTTTGACAAATACGTGCTAAATGACACATACTACTACTATAGTAAATTGTCTGTAGTATTTTAAATAATCTTTCCCTGTATGGAATAAGGTATATGAATTACTATAAATGAATAGTAGATTGTTTACCAAGGGTGTAAATAACTTCTTTTAAGACGAAAGTGTTTTTTAATCGAGAGCGGAGCGAAGGATTCGAATGTTCATCAATCGAGATCAAAGTAGTTATTACTACTGAGGTGGACACGCTACTTTCTATCACCCTGTATGGGAAATAAGTACATACCTACCTAAACAAAGTTATGATATGATTATGAATAGACACGTTATGAATAAGAACTGGTAACAATAACAAATTTTTCATCACTAATGCTGAAAATAAGTTGTATTTAACTCGATGCGGTACGTAAATGCAATTGGCAACCCAAGGGAGGTAAGTAAATTTTAAATCGAATGAGGCTCCTTTCTTTGCTTCTTGAGGACAAGACCTCATATTTGAGGCAAGATTCTTGAAGTGACACAATAAATTGGTTTACTTTTTAGAAAAAAAAAACAAAAAAACCGTCAGCAAAAAAACACATGAAAAAAAAATGGCGCCACGCAAATCTTGTTGAAAATGTTGGTGGATCAAATCTAGATTATAAGCTCAGATTTGGTGAATTTACTAGACAGGGCCCATATCTTATTCTGACGCGCTCGAGTCACTCACGAAACAATATTATGGTCTATCGGTTAATTCGGAATCTAGGTTTAGGAATAAAACAAACAGAATCGATGTCTCGAATTTACTTTAAAGTCTTTATCGAGTGTGATTATCACTAGTAAGTGAAGATTTATTGCGTTTTTATACTGAGTACGCTCGCGTTACCCTTTTTCGCGTCTTTGGATGTATATATAGGTACAGTGTGAATCTTCATAAAGTTCACATAAGGATCTGGGTTGAAAAACATCGAAATTCATCGAAAAAAAAACGCGTTCTTCACAAAAAAATAGACATTTTAATATTGAAATTTGGGTACCAACTGCAAAAAAAAATAACTTCGGAATGGAAGGGTTTTTCGTAGTTAAATTGACTGATTCGTGATGATGATGATGAATACGTAGTGCTATGCGTATGCTGCTAGTATTAAAAAGTTGCAGAAAAAGTGGTGAATGTAAACTAAAATTATGCTTTGTGTATGAAATAATAGTGATTTTTTCGAGAGTTTTTTTGTAATACACAATGAGGCACAATGTGAGCCCATTGTGCCTCATTGTGTTAAGTTATTTTAGGCTGATGACAGGGAGCTAGCCTAGCCCATCGCCGCTACTTTGGAGTAACAACCAACCAATTTTACGCATATCCATAAAGGGCCTGTGCCTCTCAGTGGGGACATTAATGTGGGCTGCATTTATTTATTTACTACCTCATGACTTCACGGTATATCACTCATCTCTAGGTCTTATGATTAATCTTAGCTCCGAAAAGTGAAAATAGGTGTCATGTAATGATTTTAAAAATATAGTTTATTATTTAGAAACACAATTTGGAGCTAACAAAATTAAGAATAATATTCCGTAATAAAATAATTCCATTTCGGGAACCAAATTTTGTGGAAATCTGCAATTTTTGTTTGGCAGTTAGTACCCAGATAGGGCAATTCAATATTAAAACGGCTATAAAAAAATCGGGGGTGGAGATAAATTTTTTTTGTCGACGAATTTTGATGTTTTTCAATCCAGATCGTTATGTGCACTTTATGAAGATTCACACTGTATAATTATATCTGTGGGCGCGATTTTATACAAGAACTAACACAATAATGTAATATAATAATAAATAAATAAATAATAATGCAAGCAGAGGTACGTACTTATACAATATGATTAACCCGTTTTTGTATGTTCAATAACTTTTATTTGAATGCATCTTCGATTTTGTATTCGCCTATTTATTTATGGCATTTCTGAAAAATACATATATTATTATTAATCAACCCCATTCAATGTATTCAGGTTTCAATTTCGATCTGGCGCGGGAGAATCTTTTGCCGCTCGCTACGCACATATATTCTGTACTTTGCTTGAGTAGAGTTTATTAGGTAGGTGGGTTGCGTCTGAAATATGATCCCAGATATTTGTATTCTTCATATTGTAATACTTCGGGTACACATACGCATTTACATAAGACCTTCACTGTTCTTTCATAAGCATCCCTACATAATTTCTGGAGCAGAACAGACATTTTTTTCGCTTCTACTTTCCATATATTCGCATGAATGTGAAAATGCGACTTTCTTTCCCTTGTTCTAGAGGAATTGCTTCCGTGACAGCCTTTTAAGATTTTTTCGTAGAGAATACAAGGAAAAGTGACTATGTAAAGACGGAACTGATTTTCGCGAAAAATGAGATTCAATTTATTTGTTCATCATATTAGACTCAGTCCGATAGATTTATTGACATCTTCGGTTATGAATTATTTTTAGGTATTTTCTTTACATAGGAACAAATGTGGTATGAGTAAATCACATTATTATTTTCTAACATATATATTAACAATACAATTACATTATTATAAAAACTTGTTTTATTTATAACTCTGTAATTGATAATCATGAAATCGGTGTGAGTAATTCAAATATATTGTGCCTGGGTATGGATATGTCGCAATTAGTTGGTTAAGTCAGACACTTAACTAACTTTCTAGACCGTTAATTAAATGCCGACGTTTAACCAAGTCACTAGAATTCCGTCAGACAGTGAGTGAACGCAACGTTTAACGAGTTGTCTAAACGTTCCTAGGCAACAAGTTTTTTTTTTATATGTACTTTAGTTTATGTTTTTAGTATTTTTGTTGTTCTTACACGTTCAACCTAACACGAAGGATAAAGGGGGCTTCGCTTCGCTCACCCCCTTTACTCTTCACCTAAGTCACCGCATTGTTTTGCCTGATATAAACGGCTTTCGGTAAGACAGATTTTTAAACGTTTTCGACGATGCTTTATTCAAATCAAAACGCTGTGACTTGGTTAAACGTCATCATTTAATTAACGGTCTAGAGAGTTAGTTAAGTGTCTGATTTAACCAACCAACTGCGACAGATATATGCTGAAGGTGTTGAATCCGCACGGTTCGTGTCGTCCCTTTTGGCTCTTTCGGGAATTTAACCTGAATAAAATCTGTGTACCTGACAAGCCCGCGGAAGGAATTAAGCCAATGATTTCATTTGCGCTACGTACTCTACGTGTTTAAATAGTTACTATAGCAAACGACTCCTCTAGGCTCCAGGTTGTATTTTAAAGTTTAGTATTCGCATAGAAAGTGGCCGATAGCAACCAATTAACAGCATTAGGAGATCAGGCGTTGAGGTATACACAGATCTTGTTCAATCATTTGCGTATGAGTGATGGCCTAATTAACAGCGTTTAGCCATACACAGGTTTTGGCTTTATCCGGGACGCCATATCGAGTTACACTACATCGAGAACTATGAGATCGAACATTATATATAGATCGATAACTTATTACATCTATTGAACATCTCATCACATCGAAAGTTCAGATCGTTCATGACATGGGAAGCTTATGAAATCGAAAGTTTAATAACTGAACGTTTATGAAATCAAAGCACAAATCGACAGGTCGTAACATCCAAAGCTTTATAAGATCAGACCATCTGATATTCATGATCTTACATAGACATCTGAGGTGGAAACGGTCTAGCATGCGGATGTGACGGCGGTACATGGTCCAAGTTTCCGCAGCTTACACGAGATTAGGCAGAACGATCGTCATGTACACTGAGATCCTCGTACCTATCTTAATGTCATGTGAAGAGAAGACCTTGATATCCAGCTTGCCGAATGCTGCTGTTGGTCTCTGAATCAAGGTCGCACTTAGATGTTAAAGTGTCCTCGCCAAGTTTGATGTTCAGCGGCTCGTGACCGTCGATATCTGAGACATCAGCATCGTCTTTTTGACGCTGATCTTCAAACGAAATTTACGGCAGGTCTTTTGGAGATTTGACATGAGCTGTTCCAGGCTTTCTGGGGAATATCTCACAAAGCATAGGTCAACCGCGTAGATGATCTCAGTGACCACCCCGTGTGAGAATTTTGTGCGGGTTTTTAGTCTCGCCAGGTTATGAAGACTGCCATCGGTGCGGATACGGATGCGGACACCTTCTGGAGAGGCTCGTATAACCTTCCGGACTATGACCGCAAAGAACAACGCGAACAATGTAGGCGCGAGAACGCAGCCTTGTGTGACCCCACAGTTAACGGGAAAAAAATCTGATTGTTCATCGTTGATAACAACGCAGCACTGCTTGTCGTCGTGAAGGAGTCTGAGAAGTCTCACAAATCTCTCTGAGCACCTTATCTTTCCAAGCACCGTTCAGAGGGCTGTTAGTGAGACGCAGTCAAAAGCCTTATCAATGTCTATAAAACACAGGTACAACGGACGTCCATGCTCTCTACTTTTCTCTTGCACTTGAAGCAATGAGAAGATAGCCTCAGCTGTGCCTCAGTCAGGTCGGAAGACGAACTGGGTCTCAGGTCTCAGGTAGCAGCGCTTCTGATAGTTTCATCAGGCGGTTTAGGAGTACTCTGGCGAAGACTTTTCCAGTGACTGATAAAAGCGAAACACTGCGATAGGAATCACAATCGAAACTGTCGCCCTTGACCTTATATAGAGCCCTTATGTGTGATACTTTAAAAGTAGACGGGACCTGTTCTTTTCTCTATATTAGATCAAAATACTCCCATATTGCCGAATGTAGTTCCTCACGGCCGTATTTAAGCAGTTATCCCGGTATAAAGTCAGCGCCAAAATACATGTCAAGGATGGCAGAGCAGAGGGTCGCGTAGCACATCTTCTACTCAGAACTTGAGGAGGGCAAGCGCAAGCATGGCGGGCAACTCCTCAGGTACAAAGATGTGCAGAAGCGGCACATGAAGAGGTGCGGCATAGAATCTTCCCATTAGGAGAAGCAAGAAGATTGGCTACACAAGCCACATGCGAGCACACGAGCGAGCGGTCGCCGTGACCGAAATCGGTCGGACCTATTATTATTATAATTATGGATGGTAAAAATTACAATGCATCAAATCAACGTTACAAATAAAACATTATGGCTTATGGTGCCGGAATGATAATATTTTTCCTTGTACCATCTCATTTAGTGTCGTTTTTCCTGTCAATCTCAGTAAATTTCCTTTCCCATCTTTATAATTATTAAAAAACTTTCGATGTTAAGTAAGTAAGTTAAGGCTTCGATTTAATAAACCTTAGATTAATGAAATATTCATGAAATAGAAAGTTTAATACATATTATAAGATTTCAATGTCATAAACTATCTATCTGATAAACTTTCGATTTGATGAATGATCGAGGTAATAAGCTAGATATCTATGTAACGTGTTCGATTTCATGAGTTTCGATGTAATGTACTATGGCGACAAACTAAATCCTTTACTTTATTTCCACAGATCGTCAGAAAAAGTCACGTAATTTTTCATGATAAAAACGTTACGTTACCTCGAAAGGACTCTATGTTTGATCGATTGCGAATCTCGAGCAAACAGGTAAACACACTCAGCAGAGGTTGCATGTTATATCGGTAAAGAGGAAATATTGCCCGTATGTATCTTACCTTTATTTATCTATGCTGGCAACTATCAAAGGAGACGGTGGTGGAAGAAAAACAACCAGCATTTTCTCTCAATCTGAAGACAGAAAGTATGAAGTCAAAAGAATCTTTGAATTCTCCATTTGTTTTGAAGTGGTCCAAATACATTTCTACTTATTACCAGACCACAGCGGAGCCCAAAGGAGGGTTATGGGTTTGACCTGTATGTATAAGTATGAATGTTCATTTGTATCACCAGAACATTCAAATTACTTATCAGAATTTCACAAACTGGGTAGCGTTAGAAACGTCTTGATCTGACACTGGTTATAGGTAATACTTAATTCAATATGGCGTTCCCTAGAAGACATAAAGGTCTGGATATTTATATGAAGTTTATGAACGTTATGGGTCGTGTTGGGTATTAAATTAAAGGGCTTAATTAGAACATTTCAAATGTATATAATTAATAGCTCTAGCTCGCTTTTCTTGAATTTAGTCGAATCATTAGAAGCTCTTATTGACCACTCCGTGGCTGTAGGCTCTTTAGCGCGATATTTTAGTAGTTTAGTTTTTGTACTTATTTTCTTGTATAACATAACATAGCATCACGCCTTTTCCCATGCGGGCTTGCAGAGGCACAATTGTGCCCACTTTGAGCCAGTTATTCAATACTCCATTTTGCGTGACAGGGGGCTAGCCCATCGCCGCAGATATGGAGTAATTAAGGTTTCCTCACGATGTTTTCCATCACCTTTAGAACTTCCGTATAATGTTCTTGAGATAAATTAATTATCTCATGGTCAGGAATCGAACCTGCGAGGTAGTCCACGAATAGCACCTTATTAGACTAGGGTTATGTTTTATTTACATGTTCTTATTTCTCAGTAAAAACATAATGTAAGCCGTGTATTCAAATGGAATTTCAAAAGGTGTTAAAACTGGCGTCAACGTTGGCAACGTTGGCAACGTTTACAACACTGAACCTGTTGTCCTGCGAGAACACATTAATAAGTAGATTTTCTGAATGAGCTGTAGTTGGAATTTGATTGCGCGCCAAATTTGCGACCTCTCTCGGCCTCAGGAAGTTACCCGAAGACAAATGAAAACTTGTTTTATTCCTCATGGAATTGGAGTCTATACCTGTGTTTATCTGTTCACCAAACAGTTTCAAGTTTAAGTTCAAAATAAGGAGGTGGTAATAAAAGTCTGTTCAGATTGTAAGTTAGATAGTTCGCTTCAGATCTCATCAGGGCATACTAACGTGTTGGTCAAATTTTAATCGATCAACCAACCACCCGTACTGTAGTGGTACATTTTCACTCGACCATCCTGTATTTTAGAGCTATATTTTAATGGAACAGCCTATATTGTTGGGGTTTATTTTCAGTGGCACACAAAACATGTTTACATTGGACCAATGTTTGCGGACTGAAACAGCTCTGTTTGGTGTGTGATCGTGTTCGTTTTTACATCATGGTTCAATAATACAGGTTTTTACCCGAAAAGTAGGAAAAGATACTCGACATATCCGTTGTTAAGGACGGCTAACAATACAAGAGTTCAATGTTGTGCCAAAAAACTTACAATTAATGATTATTTAGACCCCCCAACCTGCCACGCAAAATGGAGCAACTGTTGAATAACTGGCTAAAGGTGGGCACAATAACGACCCGAATGGCCGAGTCGGCAGTGACCCTGCCTACGTAGCCAAGGGTCCCGGGTTTGAGTCCCGTTCGGGGCAAATATTTGTTTGATGAGAACAGATGTTTGTACCCAACCATGGATAAACAACCATGCCTAGGTTGTTTATATATCTAAGTATAATATTTATCTATACAAGTACGTGTATCGTTGTCTAGTACCCAAGATACAGGGAAACCTAGTTTGGGGCTAGATCAATGTGTATAAGTGGTGTTCAAGGTGTTATTATTATTATTAGATGGCTATATTAAGTTGTTTAACGAATTAATTGAGTTGGGAATCGAAACTGCACATGCATTTGAATGCAAGATAACGGTAGAGCAGTGTGCAAGCCTCCATTCAAATGTATGTTAGATACTTCGTGACTACTAGTCTCCCAGAGTCGTCTAGAAATCTCGACGCCTATAGCAAATCTCGACGCCTATAGCAAATCGTAATCTGATATTTCCGCTTCATCGCCTTCACCATACTGGGTGACATTTAACCCTTAACCAGGCAATGAGCATGCAGATTTTTCGTTGGTTTTCGCATTTATTACCAAGCCATAAGGTCGAAAGTTTGGTGGTCCTCTTTAGTACATTGCCTGGTTAAGGGTTAATTAGCCGACCATATTTTGGGGGATGATAGTACCCATCATTATGAACAACTTTCCTTACGAAAAATATCGTCGCAAACAAAAACTCTAAATATTTCTGAAAATCAGCGTTGAAGGCCTGGCCTTCTGAGTCGGACGCCATTTATAATGACAGTGACATAGCACGACTGTCATTTCATTTTATATATATATTTTTTTTTATAATAATAATACCTTGGACACTATTTACACACATTGATCTAGCCCCAAACTAGGATTCCCTGTATCTTGGGTACTAGACAGATATCATGTGTCATTGCCATTTTTCATCTCTGTGATTTGTTTCTTTGTTGTAATTGTAGTGTGTTCACTGTCCTTATTATAAATGTTTCTATCTTTCTTCTTCTTTCTAAAACATTTTTTGAGTCTCCTACTTGTAATCGGCTGATCAATTTACTGATGGACGAAATGACTTTTTCATCTGCGATTTTATGTTCCTTGGACAAAGTATACAGGTTAAGGTAGTACCTAATTTATTTATACCTTGTTCGGTTTATATCAGCAATGTCAAAGGTTGGGTCACGTCAAGGACCAGGGTAAATAAACAAGGTGTAAGGCTGGTAAAAAGGGGCATTGGTTATGTTTTTATGGGACCGAGGTTCAGAAGGAACGAGAGAACCTTAGGAATATGTGAAGGAGAGATTATGGGATCTTTATGAGTTACTTTAGGTCTGGATATTCGTAATTGAGAACATACACTGACACGCGGGTCAATGTGAATAGGAACTTGAAATTGTCATTTGAGCAATTTAAAAAGCATGTTATGACTTTGTCGAAAAAGGTATACTACAATGTTCAAGATTACTTAAATGACGGGACTGTATGGGGTTCATCTGGCTCAACACAGACCTTGCTGTTAATAATTTTGTAATTATTTATTCCTGCTTATTAATCGTGATAATTCATATTATAATATTTGTATTAGAGCACAAGCAATTTTTAAAAGAGATCTAAAAATCAATCTGTGGGAGTTTCTACGCCCTTCTTCTCCCACAGAAGTCCAAAGTGGAAAAAATGACGATTGCTAAGTATATGTAAATATCTGCAGTAATAAAGACATTTGGAATTTGGAATTCTAGGATGTAATGGGGAATTAGATGAAATGGGAATTAGAAGAATCGGAAATTGGTTGAATAATAAACTTAAAGATAAATAGAACTTGGATGGAATGCACTTAATCGACAAACAATATCCCGCCTCTGTTATCCCCGCTAATATGAAAGAACATATTTGTTCGATTCCAAATCGATATTCGATCGATGGTTTCTGAACGGTCATTTTAATTTGACGTTAGCTGTCAATCTGGCAGTTTTGACAACTGACAGACAGACGAAAAAGACCCCGCAATGAAAACGCGTTGATTAGCTGGTTGAAATTAAATCGCAGGGCATCTGGAATGTATTCGGGATTCCCTCAGGATTGTTAATATAGCTGAGTGTGCCGTTGTCTCTCGAACCAGATAAAGTTCGGATTTTCGTGCCCGATTCGTATTTACTACGTAGAACACAACCTGTGTGGGACCACTGTGCTCATTGAAGCTGGCCCGCCAGTCATACCTGGTTGGCTGAAGAACCTGTCTACCAAGAAGAGCCTAGGGCGGGCCCGGGCCTTGCAGAGAGACAGGAGGTTGACGGGACCGAAGCACAGACCAGGTTAGATCTACCCCACATAACTTTAGCTCGGTGAATCGCCGACGTTCATCACTTCTTGGCACCTGATCGTCACGCTACCTCGTAGCTCATGGGCCCCTACGAGGTCATTAGGTGCTGAGAAGCCTGAACAATTTGGTAGCTAGAGCGTGGCTTCCTGAGATTTGCAGCCGTCAAGGGCTCCAGGAAAGCACGATTTGGGACTATCAATCTGTAGGTATAGGCGGTTAGGTAACTTGGTTGTTCCTATATCCACATAGATTGGTAGTATTTGTAAGCTATAAGTCTATTGCTGGTAGTAGACAGACAGATATTGAATTGAAATTTGCATTGAATTACTAGTTAGTCAATCTATTAGTGGTCTAGTAATGCTATTGAATGAATGTTTTGGTTAACATAGGTAGTTACATCTATTGATAGCAGGCTATTACATTGTTTTCAGTTTATAGCAATTTATAACTTGAACTAATATTGACTATCTGTGTGTGTTATAATGATAAAGGGAAACTAACTTGTTATTTACAGAATTTATATAGATATAAAACTCGGTTCCTATTGTTTAAGGAAAACAACATTGTTTAAGTTATAGTTTAGGGTTCCCTCGTTTGGGTTATAAACTGGAGGGTCCAATAAAATTGAGTTACTGCAAATTGTGAGTAAGTATCGTTCCGATCATGTCGTTATCTGAAATCCAGAAGGGTGTTTCTAAGGAACTCAGATGGTTTTCCTCCGCACACGGTCTGATAGACCGTTTAGATAGGCATGATGTGGTATTGGAGCGGTCTATGGACGTTAAGGAACGTTACAATAGGGTGCTCGAATTGTCCGCGCAGGCGGAATCAGTTGATGGTTGTGCACCTGACAGGCTGTCACGGTTGATAGGGGATGTCGACCAATGTATGGAGATGGCAGCCGCTATCACGCAGAAGGCTGCGGACATACGTAGACAGCGCGAGTCCAGCCATGGTGGTGACATTGAAGCACCTCTGCCGCATCAGGGATCGGGGTCCAGGTTACCCGCTATAACTATGCCTACCTTTGACGGCGTGTCCGGTGAATGGATGAGCTTCATCAATCTGTTCGACAGTTTGGTGCACATGCGACCGGACATTACCAAGTCTGTCAAGATGGCTCAGCTGGTGGCAGCATTTAGGGGTGAGCCTAGGGAGCTGGTCGCTCATTTGACAGTTACGGAGGGCAACTATGAGACGGCCAGGCAATTGTTGGTCAGACGTTACCACAATAAACGGAGGTTGGCCGATGCCCAACTGAACCGTTTGTTTAGCATCCCGGTTGTGAACAAGGTCGGGGCCATACAGACGGAGGTTTTGAACCCATTGTTGTCCGTCACCAAGGCTCTAGAGAATCTTGGACTTCCGGTTGGTGAATGGTCGTACTTACTGTTGTACATTGTACTTTCCCGCCTACCCGCTGACGTGCAGACTCGTTTCGAACAGTCTCACGGGAGGTCGGCCGAGGACCTGCCCGCCTTCTCCGACTTGGTCGGATTTTTGGAAGAGGAGGCTCGACGGGCAGAGAATTTGGGGTTGACGGTCACCCATCCTTCGGAGCCACAGAGAGCTGCCGGGAGCGCTGTGAGTAGGGGCCCTCCGACGAGGAAGGACCGCACCAACCGGCAGTCATATGGGACTGTGAGTGCATTGACCCCACATAGTGAGACCTGCCCATGTTGTAGGCAGATTGGCCATGCTGTGGCCAATTGCAATAAGTTCGGGGAACTTAGGGTTCAGGGACGGCGCCAGATGGCCAAGCAGCGGGGCTGGTGTTTCCTGTGCCTCGGGCCACACATGGCTAGGGACTGCACGCGCACACAAATGTGCGGATATTGTGGTGGGGCCCACAACAATCTGTTGTGCATGAACCGGTCCGGCCAACAGCCACCACAGGGCCGTACCCAGGGTGACACGGCAAGGGGCCCTGAGAATTCGTTTGCGACTCGGAGCGCAACTCAGGGGCCAACGTCCCCACGTGCACAGGGCAGTACTAGGGTGCAGGGCCGGGGGGCCCTGAGTTTTCGGTTGCGACTCAGCATCCGACTCAGCGGGCAATGGGGCCACAAGCACGCGGCCACCCAGAGGTGCAGGGCCGCACTCAGGGTCATCACATGGGGGCCCTGAGTTTTCGGTTGCGACTCAGCATCCGACTCAGCGGGACATTGGGTGTGTTGAGCAGGCCGTAACGGGCGGGTGGCATGGGACACCTTCGACCTATGCGGGTGCGGTTCGGACGCCGCCTCAGTTGTCGCCCCGCTCGTCGCCTCGTCCTCGTCGGTCGCATGTGATGTCCCCCCCGCTCATGGAGCGGCCACGGTTGAATTCACGCCCACCCCCCTTTACGGGGCGTCGTAGGGTGGCAATGGAACCGGCGCGTGGGCCATTTGTACAATGGGACCCTCTGGCGTATAGCTGCATACCTGATCGGTTACAGGCAGATTGGGGCCCCGGGGGCCCTCGCTAGGAATTTGCGGCCCAACAATTTGTTGCCCCCCAACCGGAGACGGTGGTGTTACCGATCGCCTCTGTGCTTGTTTGGGATTTGGCGGGCAACCCAACATACGTTCGCGCCCTATTAGATTCTGGAGCTCAGGGCTGCATTGTATCGAATGATTTAGCAAAATGGTTGGGCCTCAAGGTAAATAGGTATAATAAATCAATACGGGGCGTGGGGAATGTTACGGTTACGAATGTAGTTGGTCAATCGGTGATCACGTTCTCTCCACGTTATGACATTTTGACAAAAACATCCGTGCAAGCTTTAGTAATGACGCATGTCATGGGCAGACACCCCTTTGTGAAGTTGAATCCGGCCGTTCGATTCCTGACATCAGGACTCAAGTTGGCGGATCCCGATTTTGACACTCCAGCCCCGGTCAACCTGCTACTGGGAGCAGACGTTCTGGGTAGGTTTCTGTTGTCTGATCGGCGAGTTCTTCAGCCGGACGGGTTGATTGCTGTGGATACTAAGTTTGGTCACGTGATCATGGGTCCGGCATTGCCAATGGTTAGGCCTGCCGAGTCAGATGGCATACTTATTGGCCAATGTTTCTGGGAGATAGAGGAACCTCCCACCGTTCGTCGAGTCGACGCAGACGAAGAAGAGTGCGAGTTCTTTTACCAGAATAGTACTGGTCGCCTTCGTTCTGGTCGTTTTGTAACTCGACTGCCTTTCAGGGCCGATCGACCGCCACTAGGAGAATCTAGGAAGATGGTTGAGACGAGATTGATGTCGATGGAGCGTAGGATGTCAAGGGACGCCGTATTTAAACAAAAATACGTCGATTTCATGAGGGAGTATGAGTCGTTAGGACACATGTCGGTATCGGGTGTGGACTGGAGATCTAAGGATCATTGTTTCCTTCCACACCATGCCGTCCTGCGAACCCCTACCGGCAAGATTCGAGTTGTTTTTGATGGGTCAGCACCTACCTCGAACGGGATGTCCCTGAATCAGTGTCTACTACATTCGGGACCCAAGTTGAGTCGTGATATTTCGGATATTCTCACGAGCTTTCGGAGACACCAGATTGTATTTGTCGCAGACATTCGGATGATGTTTAGGCAAACGGTAATTCATCCGGCTGACAGAAGGTATCAGTTGATACTTTGGCGTGAGTCCACGGCCGAGCCAGTCAAGGTCTATGAGTTAAACACGAACACGTATGGGTTACGGTCTATCCCATATTTGGCGATGCGTACCCTGCGGGAGTTGGCGTCGCGTGACCGTGTGAGCTATCCTAGAGCCGCCGCTATCCTGGAGCAAGATTTGTACGTCGATGACGTCTGCACAGGGGCAGCCAGTGTAGAGGAAGCTCTGGACCGACGTGACGAGCTCATTCAATTGCTGGAACGAGGCGGCTATGAACTACGCAAGTGGATGTCCAACTCCCCTGAGTTGATGGCTAGTCTCCCAGATGAGTTTCAACAAGACCCGCACGTTTTTGAGAATCCTGACAACCCTAACATGTTGTCAGTGCTTGGAATTCAGTACCGGCCCGTCCATGATGAGTTTACCTATCGGGTGGTTTTAGAAACACCGAAGGCCTGGACGAAGCGGTCATTACTGTCAACGATTGCGAGAACGTTCGACCCGAATGGATGGATTTCTCCAGTCACCTTTGCTCTCAAATGTTTTATGCAAAGGCTATGGGCGGCTCAGTTGACCTGGGACACCCACCTCTCAGGTGATTTGTTGACTGATTGGACGCGAATGTTCACCTCGCTATCGGACATAAATAATGTATCGCTGCCGAGGAAATTGGTCCCTGCTGGGGATTACAGGGCAATCCTTCACGGGTTTTGTGATGCCTCTGAACGAGGGTTTGCGGCAGCGGTTTATTTGCGAACCGTTACCTCCACCGGGGAGGTCGACGTGCGTTTGGTTTTGGCAAAAAGCAAGGTAGCGCCTATTCGGACAAAGACGACGATTCCAAAACTGGAACTGTCCGGGGCTGCTCTTTTGACCAAACTTTTGAATCACACTCTTATAGTGTTGCGTGGGTCAGTGGTTTTGGAGGATACGGTGTACGCTTGGACGGACAGCCAGATTGTTTTGTGCTGGCTGAAGGCTTCGGTCCATAACTTAGAGGTTTTTGTTGCGAACCGTGTCTCCCAGATTGTGTCGTCTGAGGTCTCACTGACCTGGAGACATGTACCAGGAGAATTGAACCCGTCTGATTGTGCATCCAGGGGATGTCAGGCTCCTGAACTCGTTAGACACCATTTGTGGTGGGGACCACCCTGGCTTGCCAAGAGAGAATCGGACTGGCCCCACAGCCATGTAGTAGTATCTTCGGATCATGGCCCCAGAGCGGCCGTGCATGTTACCCAGAAGGCTGAGGACCCTGACGCCGGGTTTCTGCTGGACCGGTATAGCTCACTTGACAAGTTGATAAACGTGTCCACTTGGATTAGGAGATTCGCTCGAAATTGTCGTACTCCTCGCAATCAGCGAACGTTGAACCCTATTCTGACTCCGGCAGAGCGAAACGAGTCGCTGTTGAATTTGGTCCGGTTGGTAGAGTCCTCGAAGTTCCCAAACTTCGAGGACTGTACCAGCAGAATTGGAGATTATACGAAGTGGACGTTCGAAATTGAAGGGAGCCGTCGCGCGTCTCAACCCCTTTGTTGATTCGACCGGGTTACTTCGGGTAGGAGGAAGATTGCGCAATGCGAATCTGTCGTATTTGGCTCGTCACCCACTTCTGCTCCCCAAGGGGGGACAGTTAGTTGAATTGCTGGTGACTGATCGTCATATTAAAAACGCGCATGCCGGCTGTAACGCGTTGTTGGCCACGCTCCAGCGGGAGTTTTGGATCTTATCTGCCCGCCGTGCCATACGGAACATCGTGTTTCGGTGAATGCCTTGTTATCGACTTAAGGCTGCCACGATGCAACCTCTCATGGGGGACTTGCCCCCTGATCGTGTGAATGAGGTCAGACCGTTTTCAGGTGTTGGTACGGATTTTGCAGGACCGTTTATGGTGAAGAGTTCACGATTGCGTACCGCTAAGCAATACAAGGCGTACCTATGTGTGTTTGTTTGTTTATCCACCAAGGCGGTACATCTCGAGCTCGTTGCTGATCTCTCGACAGAGGCTTTCATTGCTTGTTTGGATAGGTTTGTTTCTCGAAGGGGACTTCCAACTTTGATCCGCTCTGATAACAGCACTAACTACATAGGTGCGGAACGATATTTACGAGAGATAGTCAACTTTTTGAATGTAAATAAAGTGGATATTGGAACGGCCCTCTCCCGTCGGGGTATACAGTGGACCTTCAGCCCACCGATTTGCCCCCACTGGGGTGGGATTTTTGAGGCCGTAGTTAAGTCAGCTAAGACGCACTTAGGGCGTATAGTAGGTCAGACCGCGCTGACTTTTGAGGAGGTCGCGACATTGTTTTGTAAGATCGAGGCCGTTCTCAATTCGCGACCGTTGTGTCCGCTCAGCTCGGATCCGAATGACCTGGAGGCTCTGACCCCAGGCCATTTCTTGATAGGACAGCCACTTAACGCGTTGCCCGAGCACCCCTTCGAGGGAGTGAAATTGTATCGGTTGTCAAGGTATCAGATGTTGCAGCAGTTTACTCAGAATTTCTGGAAGCGTTGGTCGCTCGAGTATCTGCATATCTTACAACAGCGCCTTAAGTGGACTGACAAAACTAGCCCCCCTAGTGTTGGTGACCTCTTTCTGGTTAAGGATGCTAACCTACCGCCACTACGTTGGCGCAGGGGGCGAATTGTTAACTTGTTCCCTGGCAAGGACGGGACCCCCCGGTCTGCAGAGGTTCTAGTAGGAGGCTTGGTTCTAAAACGAGCGGTAGCAACGTTGTCTCGGCTGCCCGTAGATTAGGGGACAGGTGGGTGCCTGTCCGGGCGGGTGATTGTTCGATTCCAAATCGATATTCGATCGATGGTTTCTGAACGGTCATTTTAATTTGACGTTAGCTGTCAATCTGGCAGTTTTGACAACTGACAGACAGACGAAAAAGACCCCGCAATGAAAACGCGTTGATTAGCTGGTTGAAATTAAACCGCAGGGCATCTGGAATGTATTCGGGATTCCCTCAGGATTGTTAATATAGCTGAGTGTGCCGTTGTCTCTCGAACCAGATAAAGTTCGGATTTTCGTGCCCGATTCGTATTTACCACGTAGAACATAACCTGTGTGGGACCACTGTGCTCATTGAAGCTGGCCCGCCAGTCATACCTGGTTGGCTGAAGACCTGTCTACCAAGAAGAGCCTAGGGCGCGCCCGGGCCTTGCAGAGAGACAGGAGGTTGCCGGGACCGAAGCACAGACCAGGTTAGATCTACCCCACATAACTTCAGCTCGGTGAATCGCCGACGTTCATCACTTCTTGGCACCTGATCGTCACGCTACCTCGTAGCTCATGGGCCTCTACGAGGTCATTAGGTGCTAAGAAGCCTGAATAATATTGTAGACAGAAGAAAGAACAACAAACACCAGATCAGGGTCTTGTAGACTCATAATTCACCAAATAAAAAATGGGAAATATTAAACTGCACATCAATAATACTGATTTTCACAGCCCTATATTTTGCCCTGATATTTGCTGTGTAAATCAGTAAATTTGATGTGCGATTAAATACTAGTCATAAAACATTGAAAAACAACCGGCTTTAAGCCATATTTCCTCCTCTCAGGTCGGAATTCGAATGTCACACATATTAAAATAATTATTTTGAAATCCTTCCATAGATAATAAGAATAACAGTTTCGAGGAGACAAACATAAAAAACAGCCAAGTGCAAGTTGGACTCGCGCACTGAAGGTTCGCATTTTTTTGTGAAGGAACTACAAAACTACAAAACTACTTGTGCTATACGACCTTGCTTCGTGCCAAATTTCATGATTATAGGTCAACGGGATGTACCCTATATGTAATGTTAGCGTTGAGAAAATCAAGCAAATTCAGAAAAAAAATATATAAATGGCGGTATCTTTTGATTGCGTTGAACTATAACATTCTTTTTTTCACAGCTTTAACAAACTACAGACTTGAGTAATCGATATTTATTTCAACTTGATATCTTTACACGTTCCTGAGAAAAAGGGTCTTGACCGACGTACAGACAGACAGACAGACAGGCAGGCAGACAGAAATTTACAGTTTTCTGATATTTCCCTTTATTTATGCTATACGTTCGTGTTAAATTTAATGATTCTAGGTCAACGGAAAGTACCCTATAGGTTTTGAATCCCTTGCGAATATCAAGCAATTTCAGCAAAATTTTGACATATATGGCGGTATATTTAATTGTGTTCACCTATAACTTTGATTTACCACTAATTCAAAAGACTACTGACTTCAACTTGATATCTTTACGCGTTCCTGAGAAAAATAGTCTTAACAGATGGACAGACAGACCGAAAACAAAGAGACACATACACTTACACACACACACACACACACACACACATACACACACTCTCACATACACACACATATAGCGGTACCCAGTAATTCCTTTGACAAGGGGATAGCCCATCGCCACAGTTCTATAGGTATTATGAAGGTGTCCTCGCTATGTTTTCCATACTTCATACAAAAACACGGAGAGCTATATTATATAGCTACAGCTGTATAGATATGTGGAAAACCCTGCGGATTAAGGTGATTCCATTAGCAAGGGTCCGCCCTCCCTTCATAACAGTCGTTATATGAATGGCGGTCATCTCAGAACTATCGCGTGTACCGCGATTATTAGGGTATCATACAGTGATACGAGCATAAAAAATATTCTGTGGGAGTTGCGACGCTTTTCTAGATAAAACGACCGATAGAAACTCGGCAGCAGTATAATATTAGAGTTCCAAATATGTATCTGTCGCAGTTGGTTGGTTAAATCAGACACTTAACTAAAACCCTAGACCGTTAATTAAAGACCGACGTTTAACCAAGTCACTAACAAAACGTTTGACAATCTGTCTTACCGAAAGCCGGCGTGTTGGTTAAATAATGTCAAACAAGATGTCACGACAACAGCTGATTACTTTCAGAGACCATCTTTTCCCTACTGATTTGCACAGCTTATATCAGGGCAAAACATTACGGTAGCTTGGGTGAAGGGCACAGGGGGTGAGCGAAGCGAAGCCCCCCTTTATCCTTCATGTTAGGTTGAACATGTAAAAACAACAAAAAATACTTAAAACATAAACTTAAGTACACATAAAATATTTTTTATGTGTACTTAAGTGTATTTATATTGTATATATCTTGTTGCCTGGTAACGTTTAGACAATTCGTTAATCGTTTCGTTCACTTCTCTTGTCTGAAGAAATTTAGCGACTTGGTTAAACTTCGGTCATTTAATTAACGGTCTACGTCTTAGTAAAGTGTCTGATTTACCCAACCGACTGCGACATATCTACTACTATTTTCTTCTATATTATAAAAAAATAGATCCCCTTTCCGGTTATTTGTAGTGAGTTGACCTCTCTTTCTCGCATAGAGTAAGGTGGGTGGAGAGACAGAGGAATAGGTAACTCCTCACCGAGTTACCGAAATACGTGAGTACAGCTTCACCACCACCAACGAACGAGTTAAGTTATGTATGTCGCAGTTAGTTGGTCAAATCAGACAGTTAACTAACTCTCTGACCGTTAATAAATGCCGACGTTTAACCAAGTCACTAAAATTCCTTCAGACAAGTGAGTGTACGCAACGTTTAACGAGTTGTCTAAACGTACCTAGGCAACAAGAAATATACAATATAAATATTGTTTTATGGGTACTTAAGTTTACGTTTTAAATATTTTTGTTGTTCTTACATGTTCAATCTAACACGAAGGATAAAGGGGGCTTCGCTTCGCTCACCCACTTTACCCTACACCGCTGTGCTGTTGTCGTGACGCCATCTTGTTTTCCAACAAGCTGGCTTTCGGAAAGACAGATTGTTAAACGTTTTCGACGATGATTTATTTAAATCAAAATGCTATGCGTATAATTAAATGGTTAAGCGTCGGCCCTGCGACATGTATACGTAGTTATACAGTAAGTACATTATGAATATCTCCAAGAATCGAAGGGAAGGGGCCTGAAGTCGAGTGAAGAGAGGGGCGGGTATTACGCGTTATCATCTCCTGGCAGGCGGATTTCTTTTCAATCATTTCTTATAATATCACCCGTGCAGATAAAACTGCGGATATAAGACTTCAAAAAGTGGCCGAGTGCGAGTCGATCTCGCACATGTAGGGTTCCGTTGTAGCAAGTAATTATGTGACTGGATGTTTGTGTTGTAACTTTGATTTTCATAGTGTTTGTATGAACGACAAAGTTATCTTTGCGGTTTTTAATAAATGTTTTATATCTTAAAAAAAGGTTTGATGAAAAAAATATTTTTTGGTTTCAGTTCCATGTTCCATGCTCCCTTTAATTATTTTAATTTTTCAATTTTTGTAAAAAAATCGTAAAGCTGTTCACAGAATACATCCACATACCAAGTTTCAACTGCGTAGTTCTAATAGTTTTTGCATAAAGTTGCTGTGACATACGGACGGACAAACGGACAGACAGACCCGACGAAACTATAAGGGTTCCTTGTGTCTCTACGGCACCCTAAAAACAGACTATAGTTCGCGCCAAGGTGCATTGGCTCTCAGCGCGCTGTTACGTGTCTCTCTCTTAAGGGAATAAATATGGCCAGAAATGCATCTTTAGCTTCAATACTAGGCTAAACTAGACAACATAAAAATCTAGGATAAATATATGTTATAAAAGGTCTATTAGAGATAAGAATGGACTTTTAAAATTACCGGATATCTGTTATATTTAATACTTAAAAATATTTTTCGCAATGCATTTCAAATCAAATCAGTTTCCTATATGAAACTTACACGCAAAAATAGGTAAAAAAGGGTAAATTTTTGGTTGTTTTATTTTATTTTTAATGTTATTATTACAGGAGTTTAGTAATATTTTCTATAATTTTCTCGGTCTCGGAGCTCGGGCTGCCCCGCGGGGCTCTGCGCGGGAGCATGCGTCAGTCTGCTTCGACGCGATGCGACGGGTATTTGTTTTCTTTGTCTAATTCTCAATGCCATTGGCCTATGTTCAGTCCTTAACCTACCTTAACCTATAGGAGAAAGACAGGTAACAGCTCGCTCAGAGCCAAACAAACTTGGCGCCAACTTTACCCCAACAGATTCTAATGTTCATTCCGTTTTTCCGACGATCGGATAAATAAAGTAGTGAACTTTCTTACCTAGTTAGTTAGTGTGAGCCCGATATCGGCTTACAATTATACGTCGCGCCACATTTTATGAGCGGTAGCCTTGAATGCGCAGTAGTCACTTTTCAATACCTGTACATATGCGCATAGTAATTCCCGCCAACGTCGCCCAGCGCTCTTAAGGGATATCTCGTTACTCCAGGCGGAATGACCCGCAGTGTGAGAGGGACGGAATCGGTGAAAAATGACAAAAATTCGGTTTTAAATTGATGCAAAATTAACTAAAATAGCTATGAAAAATCTATATTAGCTAATTTAGGTATTGTCAAAACCCATCTAAATAAATATTTTTGAATTCTTTAGGCTATTCCAATTTGTCAGAAAAACAAAAAATTGGTAAATTTAGACCTCATTTCAATAATTATTTCTATCGAGCGAAATGCCTCCAATCGCGTTTCTGTTATTACAAAATCTAGAAAAAGGTCCCAAAATTGTTATATCATTATATTTAACTTGGAACTTCTTTAAACAGCAGAGAAACAACTTCAAAAAAGTATCGATTTTGACGATATATCACCATAATTCGTGGCGCAAGGTATACTCCGAGTGTATATACTATAACAAACCGAGTAAACTGTTGTCGCACTGACAAGTGCGATTTCCCTCCCTGGTTCGGCGTCTTTAAAAACTACCTGACAGATGTCAAACTATGCTTGGCGGGGTTATACAAATCGGGTTTGTTTGAAATTGACAACTTATCCCGTTCGGAAACACGATTCCCGCGCTAGCCTTCGATAACCGCATTTCATATCTTTTTCTGTCGTTATCGCCATCTCCTTTCTTTCCATAACATCTCTTTCTGTCGTTATCTCCATCTCATTTCTTTGGTCCATACCATCTCAGCGCACAGAAATGCGACGAGCGGCGATGGATCAAGTCTATCATCACACGCCGGCGAATGTCTATAGACCGAAACCAGAACTGTCGTGACACTTTTTTAAAAAGAAGCTATGGGGGAATTTCTTGCCGTTACTTCTTAACCCCAAGGCCTACCTTCCGAAACGGTGTAGTCTTTTTTATATAAAAAATTTACTTGTAGTTATAAGTAAGAATAATTTTGACGTTGAATAAGATAATATATTCAATAAAAATAATAATCTGATTCTGAATCTTCTCCGAGTGAATTTTCACTCGGTTTCCGAACGCAGCGTTAGTCAGATTTGGAGCCTTTAAAATTACAAGCACTAACTACTTACACATCAGTAATACCACAGATAACACCCCTCGTTCATACCTGTAACAAAAATACAATCATCTTATTAATTGGCCAACATTATACAGTGAAAACAATTGAACCTATGATAAATATGCTTCCATTTCCTTTTCGAATCGAACAAACGTTGTGGAAATGTGAGTTTCACATAAGCGACTTGTCCAGGGTTCCGTTCCCGAAGGGTGCCAAAGGGGACCCTTTACTAAGCCTCCGCTGTCCGTCCGTCTGTCCGTCAACGGGCTGTATCTCATGAAACGTTGAAATTTTCACAGAAAGTTTATTTCCGTTTCCGTTACAGCAGCAAAAAATGAACGTAATTATAACTATATAAATTATAAAAAGCAAGAAATGTATATATTTTTTTTGCGTTTTTTTTGTACGATGCTCCGGGACCCTTCGTGAGTGAATCCGACTCGAATTTCACCGTCCATAGATTGCCAATATGTATAGGAAATTAGACTATCTGAGTAACCTACGAAAGGGGGCTTTAAGCACACTTAAAACATTTATAAACAGGCACTTAAATTGCTTCTGGCCCCACACTAGGATACCCTGTGTCGTGATACCAAGGTATTTTTTACGTTTTCCGCCTCAGACGGGATTTGAATCCGGGTCAGTTAGATTGGAAGGCAGAACTTCAAACCCCAACGCTATAGCGGTCGTCCACAAATGCTACAAATTCAATATTTTCAAGAAATATTTAACATTTTTATATATAATATTTAACAACAAAAATTTTATTTTATTTTATAAATTTCAATATAACTTATGGTTCTGTGAGAACAATAGACCTCGATTCAATTTTAAAAAAAAAGTCCATGAATTGCGCTACGGAAAACTACCCCCTTTTCCCCTCTCCACTCCCCGCTTTTGTTTTTTTTTCACAACCCTTGTGAAGAATGAAGTCCTTAGTGTGCCCCTTAAATTTGATTGAAATCCGTCGATAAATAACGCTACAGCAAACTTACCCCCAATAAAATTGTGAATTAAATCAAGGAACTTGTGTTCCAATTTTTGTCGACCCGAATGGCCGAGTCGGCAGTGACCCTGCCTACGAAGCCAAGGGTCCCGGGTTCGAGGCCCGGTGGGGGCAAATATTTGTTTGATGAGAACGGATGTTTGTACCCTAGTCATGGTTGTTTATCTATCTAAGTATAATATTTAGCTATATAAGTATCTGTATCGTTGCCTAGTACCCAAGATACAGGGAATCCTAGTTTCGGGCTAGATCAATGTGTGTAAATAGTGTCCAAGGTTTATACCTTATAAAAATAAAATATATAGATAAATATTATACTTAGATAGATAAAAAACCATGACTAGGGTACAAACATCCGTTCTCACCAAACAAATATGACTCGGCCATTCAGGTCGTCGTATATAAGTATGTGTATCGTTGTCTAGTACCCAAGATACAGGGAATCCTAGTTTGGGGCCAGATCAATGTGTGTAACTAGTGTCCAAGGTATTATTAAATTATATTAAATATTATTAAATTTTCGTCGAAAATCGGTTTGAAAATGCGACCTGTAGGCGAGAACAGACAGCGGAGAAAGGCATTTTTGGCCAATCCCGAAACTGGACGCTTCGTTCGCTCGGTCCATAAAAGGACTGTGGCAAACATCTCTCGAGAAGTTAACTAAAGTGGTCGTAACCTGAAGTAGTTACTATCGGTATAACGACTCAGGCTCGCCAGTTAGACACGCAGTTGGCAATTCTCGGAGTAACTTTCCATGCACATTTATATGGAGTTGTAAAAGTTAATCCAAGAATAGTGTTAAATCGCTTTCTATCTGTCGGACCTTGATACCCTTTGCAAGGGAGACCCCTGTCCCTGACTTTGCCCGCTGTGCGATTAGTGGGAATATTGAGGGAACGAAGACTATTCCCGACTGTATCGAGTCATTTCGGCAACTTATTTTTTTTATTCTTCATACAAATCAGCTGACCAACTCGTCTGAGAAGTTATAAATTAGCAGTTTAAAAACTAAAACAAAAGTTGTTATTAAGACGAATCAAATGAGCCCAGACTTGATAGGCTTACGTGTAAGCATCCTAGGGTTCCTCTCCCACCTTCAAGGTCTATCATCAGACCAGCTCGATTGTACCATGTCATCTAAACTACATACACAAGTTTTGTAACGATAGAAGAACTAGAAGTGGACGAAATTTCCATACCTAGATTTGTTGCGACCCTATCTTTATATATATATTTTTATTTATTTATTTATTATAATTACATTGCACAACATTACAGGTTATATACCCAAACCGTTCTGCAATATCCGGGATACTTATAGAACACACACCTTAAAAATATATATTACAATTCAATTCAATTAGAAATAGAATAACAAAAACAATTAATTCAATAGCACAAACAAAAAGTGACTGCCCTTGTGAATAAATATATATAATAATATATAATTCTACTGTACGTGTGTATGTCACTGAACTCCTCCTAGACGGCTGGACCGATTTGTATTTTTTTTTGAACTGAACATTTTTACACGAGTTTGCGCGAGTGAAGGCGCGGGCACCTGTTAGTTTAGCTAAAAGTCGGCCTAATTAATATAAGGGTGTAAAAAATAATAATAGAAGAAAATATTTGCTTTTATTTTAATAAATGAAAGAAGAAAGTTTTCACTTTTTACTTGTATAGATGTGTTTACCTATTTTGAAAATACATAATTTATATCTCTCTTAGATTTACTTACGTCATGATCAAGTTACATAATTATTTATCTAGTAAATCTCGCAACAAGTTTTATTTCATATAAATTGTATCAAGTAATAAGCTGATGGTTTAAATTCTCATTAGCCAAGCAAAATGGCAATATTGGGTGGCTAATTAGAAGAAAAAAAAGTATGAGATATTAAATAAAATTGCTTGTTGCGAGGATTTCGTATATATGTTACCGGCAATTATATATAATCCCTAGGCAATATATAGAATGTCTAAAACGTGCAGATGATGTATGAAATATAATATATTTTATTTAGACACATATCATAAACCCTCTTTACTGCATACAAAAACCGCACGTTACGATCAGCATAATGTTAAACTACTTGGTAAAAACTCATTTCTTATCTAAAAAATTACACATTATTATGACCATAATGTGTAATTTTTCTACATATTATGACATTCAAATTTCGAACGCCAACGCCCACCTGCGTGTCGCCCCTAGTTTGTCTGTGAAGTTGGTACTGCACAAGCTAAACAACTGCAGAGCCACAATGCCGGTCAAACATGCGGTTCCTGGACACATCAAAGAGAGCTTATGATATGTGTGTAGATAAACTAGTGTATGTAACTGTACATAATTAGGCATTAAAACTCTCGAGTGATATTATTATGAAACGAGCCCACTTTCTAGTATTAATACCCTCCATTAAGTAGCAGTCACATAAACTACTATTATACTTTGCCTGTTTGCCAGGGTTATTATATATAATACTGGATATTTTTCTTCACGTACAATATATTCACAAGAATGTACTGAGAAGGCAGAGTCAGAATGGGAAATTTGACAATTTTAAAGGGATATCGAAAGAAACTCCTCGATGTCAGGGAGTCGGTATGTGAGGCTACAGAATTATCCAAACTTTATAATTTCACTTTTACCTGCGACTTTCAGCGAAACTCGATTATATTCACGAAAACATTTATATGGGAATAACAAAATGGAAATGTATGTTAATTTCAAAAGCTGTTGAATGTTGTTGCCAAAAGTAAATCGTGTTTAAAACATGTTTCGTTTATTGATACGAGAAATGGGAATTTACTTACCACAGAATTAAAGCCGCATTTATATTTACAATCGCGCGTGTTTTGAACGCGTATTTTGAGGCACATTAACTATTGCTGAACTATTTATTCAGTCACTTACACACGCTCAAGGGAAATATGGCTCAATCATGTTATAATAGAATATGAACATCGTTATAAGTTAGACAGTTAAACAATTCTCCCTCCATTTTGCGCGACAGGGAGCTGGCTATCACATGGAAAATTCGACAATAGTTTATTTACAAAATAAACTATTTTCGAATTTTCTCCGTGATATACAGGTTGTCCGGTAGATCGATGCAAAGACTTAAACCAAAGTTAGTACAGACCATTTAGAACCACTTGAGTCAAACATATATATTATGGCGAAGTTTTACCGTTAAATTTGTATTGATGATTTAGTGTTTTGAAGAAAATTTCCAGATTTTCACAGTTAAGTGATTATCATTGCAAAACTAAACAATAATTGGATTATTTTAAAATTCATTCTAATAAATAACTTAATAAGCATTCTAATAAATCTTGATTTGTGCGTCTCCTACGTCAGACTTGCTTTTTACAGACCATTGAAGAGCACGGCAAATTTCAATCATCAATAAAATATTTTTTTCGGACCTAATTTAACAAAAACAAGTGAAAGCTTTTTATTTGCAAATCTTTATAAAAACATTCTTAGTTAATGATCTTTCATTTAAGTTTTTATTGACGTAGATATCTCATACTTTCTTGAAGTTATGACCTTCTAACCAGTTTGAGGGAGAAAAATAGACCAAACATACATTACTAACTTCGGTTAAAGTCTTTGCATCGATCTACCGGACACCCTGTTTATTACTGCGTCTTCTTCTTCTCACTGACGACCCGAATGGCCGAGTCGGTAGTAACCCTGCCTACGAAGCCAAGGGTCCCGGGTTCGAGTCCCGGTGGGGGCAAATATTTGTTTGATGAGAACGGATGTTTGTACCCTAGTCATGATTGTTTATCTATCTAAGTATAATATTTATCTAGATAAGTATGTGTATCATTGTCTCGCACCCAAGATACAGGGAATCGTAGTTTGGGGCTAGATCAATGTGTGTAAACAGTGTCCAAGGTTATTATCTCTCCATACTCCTCTCTATTCTCCGCCGAGCGAGACTCCCGATGATTCCCTGATGTTGCAGAGCCACGACTTCCTCCCTCTGCCAGCGCGTCTTTTCCCCTCTACCTTGCGCATTACCAGACCTGATAACCTGAGGAAGTCGGTCCCGTTCATGTCCAAGCCCAAGTCCCGCAAGTAACTGGTTTTCTTCACTTTCATGGCAAAAAAATATTACTGAAACCAACCATCACAGCACCTACCTACTATTATCATCATCATCGCATCAGTTTCGACAGCTTCTGTGTGTTCTGAGAGCCACATGTTGTCCTGAGACGTGACATGTGGAATTCTAAAGGCGTCAAAACGAATCAACTATCTGAATTGACAGCTTGAAACCCGACAGCTCTTGTCCCGTTGTCATATTCCCGTTGTTATATATATGTCGTAACCATATCGTAGAATTTACCATAACATCAAATGGTCAATCGTGGTTGAATTAGAACCTTCAATGAACGAAGAAATAATTTAGGGAAAAACACTGCGGTAGCTAAAGGGGGCGAGCGCAGCTGACGAATAGTCTTCGTGTTAGGTCGACATGTATATCACAAAAAACAACCTTGGATACCTGCAAGCAAGCCAGACAGGCCCTCCCGATGATCAGACCCGGATTATCGCGTAAGCTTCTGAAGCTCAAGAGGCCACAGATTCGCTTCGTAACCGGAGCGATAACTGGACACGCTTTGCTAAATTAGCACTTACACACTCTAGTGTCACGGACAGCCCCCTGTGCAGAGCCTGCATGGAGGTCGAGGAGACAGCCCCCCACGTCCTGCTGGAATGTTCCGGCGTGGCCATCTACCGGGCAACACACCTTGGGACGCCGAGGTCGCTCCAGGAAGTCGTCGGCAACATTAAGGGTCTGCTAGGCTTCCTACAGGAGCTAGGTTGGCAGGAGTGGTGCCCCTAACCCACGTCACGAAAATTAGGCGCAAATTCAAGACGTCGAGTTGCGGAAAAGTGGCCCGCGATAAACCATAAACTATGTAAACTATAGGTAATACCGAATAAAAATGCTTTTGAAAAGACATGTTACATCAAATTCAATCCTTTCTGACCATGAAATGGCCGTCCAGATCACGAGATGGTTGGCCATTTCATGAAATGATCAATTCATATCATAGAATTACTACGAAATATAAATAAACTTATAATTGCTCAAAAAAACGTAGGAAAATACTCCATCTACAGTTAATGTTGCTAGGCTACAGTTTGATAGTGATGTACTCATGCATTCCAAATAGAGAAAAAAAACTGGATAATGTAGATAGAGTATTGCATTAGGCTAGACTTTAGGGTGAGTACGGCTCGCTAGGGTGATTTCACTTTCTCGAATTTTTTTGTGGTCATTCTAAACAGGATCCTAAAAGTTTGAGGTGTTGGAACTCAATAAGTTCCCAGATATGATTTATTACAAATCCGTTTTTTTGTTTTTGTATAACGAAACGAAAATACCTGCACTTCGGTGGTAATTTTGTAAACTTCCCCGACTTTTTATGTCGCGTTTAGTTCTTGCTGTAACGACACGCCGTTTTGAGTATTTCTAAGTAAACTACATTGAGTCAATAATTTATAGTGACTGAGTTTAATAATATGTAAATGTTTTTGTAATCAAAATTATTGTTTTTTAATAACAAACCCTTCATCAATGATAAATTGATTTGAATAGGTTAGTAGTTTTTTTTTACCTCCACATTTCTCGAAATAACTTTTTTTCACATCGTACCCAGACCGCCGATATGACGTCACGAGGTCAGGTGCACAGATATTGTGACCGGGTAGTACTTGGCTGACCGAATTGTCTGCTATAGTCATGTTCTGTCCGAACACTAAAGTTATGTTTGTTAGGTAACAACTTAGCAATACAACCGGGAGTCGAAGAGGAGCGGAGAGACGCGACTATATGTAGTTTCACAGAACCGAATTGGTTGCTATAATAGGCCGCTTTTCGCCTGTAAAATTTTACCCAAATCAAATAAAATTTTAGAAAATTGAGGTTATTTATTTACCCCCTCCTCCTTCTCTTTACGTTGGCTTCCGCCTGTAAATTCTTACGGTAGGTTAGTATTGTGTTTAGAAATAGAAATAAGAAATAGAAATTGTTTATTTTGCCTAAAAAAAAAAAAACAATACTGAGGAAAGCGAATGCGTAAGTAGGTATATAAGGCAAAAAAGGGAACAGTCTCAGCGTTTGCTACAAGCTAGCACAGTGCTAGCTTGCAGCGCTGGTTTTCAGACAGTCCCTGACTAAAATTAAGAAAACTAAAACTAACTTGGTAGATACTACCACTAAGACTAAAACCTGTATAGTATTATAGTATCTGTGCTAAAACTAAAACAATAACTGGGACTGAAACTAAAACTAAAACTTTAAAAATATAGTTTACTTGAAAACTAATGATTTCCAACACCTCGTCTCTTTTGATATCGCCTGAGAAATGGGAAAAGTGACAACTCAGCCATTTTTTTGATGCTATATCAGATAGTTTTTTAATTAACGTGAATGATAATGATGATAAATACATAGTGATATGGAATGAAAATAATTAAAAAGTGTATCTATTTTTTTTTTCAAATGCAGTTTCGAATCCTGACCGTGTGTATCAGTAAGATAATTAATGTATCTTAAGTACATTACCGGACGTTCAGTGTTTCGGATGACACGTTAAGCAGTAGGTCTCGGCTACTATCGCTGTGTGATGGTGCTCGTAAAACCCATCAACCCGCACTGAGCTTACTCGTATCCGGGTAAAGGCTTGTGGCCCTCGGTGGAGACATCAATGGGCTATATAAAAAAAACTTGAAAACTTTTTTTTATGTTGCTAACAGATTTTTCTCTATTTTTTATATAACCGTCCATAAGCTCTATATATTCTCTATCTCTGACATCTGGAATTCTATCAAAATCCTTTTCAAATGATGTTTAAAGGAAGTTCGCTTTCTTCAACATTACTAATGACCAATCTAAGCGCGACTACGTTTCACAAGAGCTGTCTTCTAAGGGCAATAGTGCGTTGCGCTGCGTTGCGTCATCGCTGCATCGACGCTGCGTCGTTTTCCATATATTTTATATGACATGCCCCATTACACCGTTGCGTCGTCGCGCGCGACGTTTCAACGTATCGACGCTCAAGAGACGAAGCGGGAGGGAGGGTGCACGACGGCGTGCGTCGACGCAACGCAGTTGTGGCTTACAATGCATAGATCCGTTCCGACGACGCGATGCAACGCACTAATGGGGCCTCGCTCTAAAGCAAGCAGATAGTATAGTTGATACTCTAGCTATCGTAGCATTTTTATGATATTATTCTATTACTATGAATTTGTTACCAAAAGTGGAAACATCGGACCTGTCATTTTCCTTCGTTATTGGAGAAAATAGGGTATAGGTTAAATTTTCAAACAATTTTTAAATTAATATTGAAATTCAAATAAAAAATTCGTTTAAAGTAGTTAGCAATACAAAGACTATCTTTTGTCTGCCTAAAGTCAGAAATAAATATGTGCATGTCAAGATAAAAGTTATTGTCGTATTGACCATAAGTTGGTTCAGCCTATTTATGTAGTTATTGAGAGATATTGCGACCATTTGTACATAGGCCTTTTATAACGAAATGATCAAGTTCATTATAAAATCAATGAAATAAAATCAAATCATGATCAAGTATCAAAATAAAATAAGCAGTTTTTAAGATATAAAACATTTATTAAAAACCGCAAAGATGGCTATGTCATACATACAAACACTATGAACAAAGTAACAACACAAACATCCAGTCACATAGGTAATTACTTGCTACATAGGAACCCTTCATGGGCGAGTCCGACTCGCACTTGGCCACTTTTTACACTAAGTTTGTTCAACAAATTTAGACAGCAAGTTATCTATTTGTACAATTAATTTGATGGTGGGTAAATCTCACCAACAAAATAATTGACCCGCATTTCCTAAAACTACGATTCAAAATACATTATACTAGCTGTGTGCATGAAGCAACGGGCATAATAGTAGTTTATCTACACACGTATCATAAGCCCTCTTTACTGCGCACAAAAACCGCACGTTACGATCAGCATAATGTAAAACTACTTGGTAAAAACTCATTTCTTATCATAATGTGTAATTTTTCTACATATTATGACTTTCAAATTTCGAACGCCGACGCCCGCCCGCGGCACGTTGGTGCTACAGAACAAGCTAAACAACTGCAGAGCCACAATGCCGGTCAAACATGCATTTTCCTGAACACATTAAAGAGAGCTTATGATATGTGTGTAGATAAACTAGTGTATGTAACTGTACATAATTAGGCATTAAAACTCTCGAGTGATAACTCTCGAAATGTCTCGATTGATGTTATGTGACTGCTACATAATGGAGGGCATTAATACTCGAGAGTGGGTTTATGAAACGAGCCGAAGGCGAGTTTCATAATAATATCACTCGAGAGTTTTAATGCCTAATTATGTACAGTTACATACACTAGTTTATCTACACACATATCATAATCTCTCTTTGATGTGTTCAGGAACCGCATGTTTGACCGTCATTGTGGCTCTGCAGTTGTTTAGCTTGTTCTGTAGTACCAACTTCACGCAGGCGGGCGTCGGCGATCGAAATTTGAATGTCAGTACCAACTTCAGAGACAAGCTAGGGGCGGCACGCAGTCGGGCGTCGGCGTTCGAAATTTGAATGTCATAATATGTAGAAAAACTACACATTATGGTCATAATGTGTAATTTTTCAGATAAGAAATGAGTTTTTACCAAGTAGTTTAACATTATGCTGATCGTAACGTGCGGTTTTTGTACGCAGTAAAGAGGGTTATGATACTTGTGTAGATAAACTACTATTATGTGACTGTTACATAATGGAGGGCATTAAAACTCGAGTTTTAAGGTGATACTAAGAAAAATGGGGTTTTTTTAATCAATTTACTCCACCATGAAGTCATCCACAGATTCGATTTTTGGGTTAACGTTTATTGAGTATTTGATTAAAATTCTCACTAAAGGGAAACACGATAGATAATTTCATTGTGGAACTGCGTTCAAAATGTAGATATTATGTAATCGCAAAATCTCCTTACATAGCGTAGCGTAGTTTATTTTTGAACATTTTTTCTGTGGTTTAGCGCTACGTTTTATTAATTTTTTCCCGATTCCGTGACTCTCACACTGCGGGTCTTTCCTCCTGGAGTAACGGGGACTTTTGCACGGACGAGGTAGCGCCGTAATGCTTAATTATGTACAGTTTACCTACCTACCTACCTACACTAGTTTATCTACACACATATCATAAGCTCTCTTTGATGTGTTCAGGAACCGCATGTTTGACCGTCATTGTGGCTCTGCAGTTGTTTAGCTTGTTCTGTAGTACCACCTTCACGCAGGCGGGCGTCGGCGATCGAAATTTGAATGTCAGTACCAACTTCAGAGACAAGCTAGGGGCGGCACGCAGTCGGGCGTCGGCGTTCGAAATTTGAATATCATAATATGTAGAAAAACTACACATTATGGTCATAATGTGTAATTTTTCAGATAAGAAATGAGTTTTTACCAAGTAGTTTAACATTATGCTGATCGTAACGTGCGGTTTTTGTACGCAGTAAAGAGGGTTATGATACTTGTTTAGATAAACTACTATTATGTGACTGTTACATAATGGAGGGCATTAAAACTCGAGTTTTAAGGTGATACTAAGAAAAATGGGGTTTTTTTAATCAATTTACTCCACCATGAAGTCATCCACAGATTCGATTTTTGGGTTAACGTTTATTGAGTATTTGATTAAAATTCTCACTAAAGGGAAACACGATAGATAATTTAATTGTGGAACTGCGTTCAAAATGTAGATATTATGTAATCGCAAAATCTCCTTACATAGCGTAGCGTAGTTTATTTTTAAACATTTTTTCTGTGGTTTAGCGCTACGTTTTATCAATTTTTTCCCGATTCCGTGACTCTCACACTGCGGGTCTTTCCACCTGGAGTAACGGGGACCTTTGCACGGACGAGGTAGCGCCGTAATGCTTAATTATGTACAGTTTACCTACCTACCTACCTACACTAGTTTATCTACACACATATCATAAGCTCTCTTTGATGTGTTCAGGAACCGCAAGTTCGACCGGCATTGTGGCATTGATCATTGCTCTGCAGTTGTTTAGCTTGATCAGTAGTACCAACTTCACAGACATAATAGGAGCGGCACGCAAGCGGGCGTCGGCGTTTGAAATTTGAATGTCATCATTTGAAAAATTTTGGTACATTATGGTCATAATGATCAATATTCAGATAAGAAATGAGTTTTTACCAAGTAGTATAGTATTATGCTGGTCGTAACGAACGGTTTTTGGACGCAGTAAAGAGGGTTTATGTTACATTATTATACATGTGTAGATAAAGATATTAATCACCCGGTGATGCCAACACTCATCCAGCATCTTCGAACCTAGCCTAGCCCTATCTTATCAGAGGAAATCAGTAGAATTAGTTTGGTTGTGACGCCTCTAGAATCGTTCACAGTTCTTACCAGACACAATATTTTCAATAAGCAACAAGACCGTAGGCCTCTGACCCTAACACAATAAAAAATACAGAAGCAAAACCATCCAGGATAAAATTATCGCGTCGACGCATTCTAGTCTAGAGAACCTGCCAACCAAAACACTACCTTATCCTTACCAACTAAGTCCGAATTTTCAATCACGAATTCCACTCGTGGCAATCCTTTTACACCAAAGGATCATTGAAGTAAAACCAATAGCATAACTGAATTGTCCGCTCTGATCTGGACCATGCGCGGTTGGAACAGAATCCAATTTGCGTTACAATTCCGATTACACGTTGGAGCGTATCAGTCCTTCGCAACTGACCGTGCCTATATGCACTCTTTAAAAAAAGGTCTTTTCTTTCTCTTTTCTTTCTCACCAAACTTCTTTTTATGTTTTGTGTACTTAAGTTTATGTTCTAAGTATTTTTTGTTGTTCTTACATGTTCAAACTAACACGAACCTCTGACCCGTTCTGACATGTTCAACCTAACACGACAGACCTTCAGTTTTAACTGCACAGTCTCAACTGAACAGTTTGACTGTGCAGTTAAAACGTATGTGTGTAGGCAAAACTGAGAACTGTACAGTTGAACTGACAATCTAATCGAAATAACATTAGATAAAACTGTACAGGGCCAACTATGCAGTTAAAACTGAGGGTGTGTAGCAAAAAACTGCGCAGGTGTCAGTTTTGACAAGCGTCGTCGGAGTGATCACGAGTTTTCTGCTGCGTTCTTGTCACAACCATGCCAAATCTACGTGAATGGTTAGAATAATTTATAGAAATATATCATTCTCAACCTTGCTTGTGGAAAATTAAATCGAAAGAGTACCAATTGCGTGGAAAAAAGATGCAGCCTACGGAAAGTTATTGGCGAAACTTAGAGGTTGAACCTACAAGTGACAAAGAATCAGTAATTAAAAAGATCAATAATATACGTTGCGCGTATAAAAAAGAGCACAAAAAGGTCGTGGATTCTACGAAATCAGGTTCAAGTGCTGACAATTTATACGAACCTAAACTATAGTATTACCCTCTTTTGAGATTCTTGGACGATCAAAACATACCACGACAGTCACGCTCGAATTTGGATGCTGAGGAAAACTAAATATTTTTTATTTGGAAAAATATTTATTATTTAAATAAAATTGTTTTGCCAGGGAACTTGACCTTCATTGTTAAAATAATTCATGAACTCCTGTCTATTCACTTTAGGTGTTCGGGCCGTGTTTCCTATATTTCATCGTTGTAAAGGTTCCATGACAGAATAATTAGTATTGTGTATTGTCATACCCGGGGTATGACCTCTCCAATATCAGTTTGTTCGCGATCAAAACACTCCGGACTGATATAAGAATTCAAGAAGCGTCATCAGCAACAAAGACATATGGTAAAGATCTTAAGCTATTCGTTACGATGTCTTCATTTGGGATATTCAAATCATCATTCTGAAGCTTTTGAAAGAACTTTGTATTTTGTAAAACTCCTCCGTCTGATATGCGTCCGTTGGTTCCAAAATCACATAAAATGAACTGATATTGAGCGTCAACTATAGCCATTAAGACCATGCTGTGTTTTTTTTTATAATTGAAATATGTTGATCCACTTCCTTTTGGTGGATTTATTGAGATATGCTTCCCATCAATCGCCCCAAGCAGATGCGGAAAATTCCATCTTTGTCAAACTTAGAGATTTGAATAAAACGCAACGTATTGTAGCAGAAAAAATTATTAATGAGACGCTTGCAGCAGCTGAATTGGGTAGTTTAACAACATCACATACAGTAATGGTCCCTTTTTCGAATTCATCTTTCCAACAAAGTTTTTCAAATCAGTCATACTCAGCTGCATCCAGTCCCTCTATTCACAATACTTCACCTTATTCAAATCAACAAAGTCCTCTTATTTAGTCGCCAATGCAGTCACCAATTTATGAACAACGTAGTCTACGCAATCAGTCACAGGCTCAACCTTCACCAGTTGTTGTATTATCTATACCTGAAAATCCGGAAATATCGGATCATGCACCCAGTCAGTATCTTCACACTGTACCAAGTGCTACGATTCAGTCGCAAGGCTATCAACAAAGCACAAATTCAGCTGCTGATTACGTATCTCAGTTCGATGCTTATGATTAAGTCTGATTTGTAATACATAGCCATATTTTAAATAGGCATTAAAATTTATCTTTTAATATTAAAATCTTTTATTTTTCACGTACCTTTAAGTAATCCTTGTGTAAAACACTATTAATTGCTTCACACGTTTCTGGTATGATACTGGAAAGTGATTGAGGTGATATTATTGTTGAAAATTTAAGGTCTTCGTAGGTTCTCCCTGTTGCTAAAAATCTGAGTGTTGCTGTTAATCTTTCATGTGGTGATATAGCACGTCTCATTACTGTATTTTTTTTCATTATTTTAGGTGTGATTAAATCAAGCAGATGCAAGTACGTTTTTTCATCCATTCTTAAATAGTTATTATAGTCTTTTGGAGTAATTCTAAGCTCTTTCAGTAAATTATTATGTGTATACTGTTTTCTTTGTAATAACCAATGTTTACACCACAATTTCTTCTTTCTTTGCCTTCTTTTTTTCAAAATACACAATAGTCCAATAATTGCTACAGCATCATCAGATGAACCCATGATGATTCTGTGAACGTGTTTACTTCAAGCGAAAAGAGATTAAACTGAAAAATCTCAACATGTGTAGGCACAAGGGCTGTCAGTTTTAACTGCACAGTCAGGCTGTTCAGTTAAAACTGAAGGTCTGTAGCGCCCGTAACACGTCTTCACCTAAGCTACCGCAGTATTTTGCCCTGATATTTTTTGCAACTTTTGGTGTTCATTTATCCATTTTGGGTAGGAAAAAATTATTTTGGTGATCATTATATTTGTTCTCTTAAAAAATAGCAAATATAAAAATGCACTAAAAATGATTATTGATTCAAAGTCAAAGTCAAAGTACTTTATTACTGTAGATATTTACATATACTTAGCAAACGTAACTTTTTGCCTCTTCTCTACATTGGACCACTGTGGGAGAAGAAGGGCGTAGAAACTCCCACAGAACCAATACAAATATAAAACATTTAATTATTATGATTAATAAGCAGGAATACATAATTACAATAGTAGTTTATGTGACTGCTACATAATGGTGGGCATTAAAACTCGAGAGTGGGTTTATGAAACGAGCCAAAGGCGAGTCGAGATCACTCAAGATTTTTAATGCCTAATTATGTACAGTTACATACACTAGTTTATCTACACACATATCATAAGATCTCTTTGATGTGTTCAGGAAGCGCCTGTTCGACCGGCATTGTGGCATTGATCATTGCTCTGCACTTGTTAAGCAAGTTCAGTAGTACCAACTTCACAGACAAACTAGGGGCGACACGCAGGCGGGCGTCGGCGTTCGAAATTTGAATGTCATAATTTTCCGAAAATTCATACATTATGGTCATAATGTATCGACATTCAGATAAGAAATGAGTTTTTACCAAGAAGTTCTGATCATTATGCTGTTCGTAACGTGCGGTTTTTGGACGCAATAAAGAGGGTTTATGATATGTGTGTGGTTAAAATTATTAACAGCAAGGTCTGTGTCGAGCTAGATTAACCCCATACAGTTCCGTCATTTATTAAATAGTTAGCTATCGGGGTCGAAGATGTGTCTCGTGACTTAACGTTATGTTTACGGTAAGGTGCAGACGTAATTGACGCTAAATATTGTTTCCTATCCAATTCAACCAAACATTTATAACGGGTAGGTCGGTTTGGGAATATGTTGTAACAAAATGTGAGACGAGGGCGAGATGGGAAGAAGCCGAGAAACGAAGCAACTGATAATGCCATTTGTTCCCATTCCGATTTCAGGAATCACAACCCTTTTTCTTTCACGCAACGTCCATTTTCCTAAAGCTCTTTCGCGAGCAAAAGAGTAGACTTCCAATTGCGGTAATTTCAGCGTGGACGTTCACAATGTAGAGGTCAGTTTGGGATGTGCGGAGTGCGGTGTCACGACATTGCATTTCGAAGTGCGATGCGAATAACTCCAACGACTCCAACTCCAGGTCTAAGAACAATTATTACAGGAAGCGCCTATCCACTGAAACATTAATTTTTTACTTACTTTATACCTTATTGCACAGACTTTATTTATTTTGGCCATTCATAAGAGTTTTATTGTGTTGCCTAGTCCTCTGTTTTTGCTTGGCAAACTAGCTACTCAGTTTAATAATTAAAAACCTTCAAAAACTACTCGAGTCAAGTAATCGTGTGTTGTGATTGATGAATATCCTTCAAAAGCCAATTTAATGGTATCGGGATCTAGCTAAACTGATATGGTCTTACTAATAAAAGAAGCTATTCACAATATGAGTAATACAGTGTTTTGTCTTGCTTTGACATTTGACATTTACTCGACGTATGAAAAGGAAAAAACACTCTATAAGTTAAACAGTGAATAACTTTTTTTATTAGTAAAGTCGTTAGGCAGCTGGTCCCTCACTATAAATACACCCTTTTGTATAGTGTAGAATCATCCACAGTAATGGTCGGCGACCGCTACCATGATACGCTTAACGACAGTAATTTCGAACGTTGCACGCATAAGAAAGTATCGCTAACCCAATCATACAGCGTACAGTAGTAGGCAGGAGTCGATGTCCGCAATTGCAACGCTAACCCGAAATTGGCGTTGCGGCTCAAGGCTCGGCTTCCAAAGCGAGAGGTTCGGAAATTACGGCTGAAGAGGAAAAAAAAACCCAAGTCTTGGATGTTTTTATGTGTGTGATGCCGCGCTGTTTCTGGTGCCCACGACACAGGGAATCCGGAAGGTATCTGCCTGTATGCTAATATTCATGTTTATAAGGCGGTTCCACTGTTACTTGTTCTGAGCTCCAAGATGACAACGACCAGACAAGGACAGTGTACGCTTGTACTTGCTACGAGACCGGGGCATCATCCGTGTTGCTTCCACGCCTGAGTGGTCTGGGTGCTGGCAAATGGCAACACCAAATGTTGAGTTCAAATGATTTTTAATTGCGACGACGTTGCATATTTCCGTCTTCTCGAATCTAAATGTCTAAACACACCATGCCGAAGATACGCGACCGAAATTCGGCGTGCTTCCGCGGCTGATTTTACGTTCCGACTTATTCGGCTGATATGACACACCATAAGTGCCGAACCGACCGACCGACCGACCGAAGTTCAGTTCCGCAACTTTGTGAGTGTCTCGTTCAGTAGAGATCTCGGTAATCGAAGCGAACTTCGGTCGCGTATTATGTGTACTCTACAGAATATGTTGCCACTGAACTTACGCCCGACGGAAGTGTGCTGTGCGCTATAACGCAACGTAATTTCGGCATTATATGTCGTCAGTAATTCAAATAGCATTGCAGGCGTATTCACGCCGAACTTCGGTCGCGTATCTTCGGCATCGTGGGTTTAGACACTAACTAACTAACACTGACACATAAATTTATTTCGCCGCCGAAGTGCATGAGCGACAAGATCATGTTAGGCGTTGTTCTCAGTGCGCCTGAGAGTCAGCGCCGACTGTTCTCAGTGCGCCTGAGAGTCAGCGCCGACTGTTCTCAGTGCGCCTGAGAGTCAGCGCCGACTGTTCTCAGTGCGCCTGAGAGTCAGCGCCGACTGTTCTCAGTGCGCCTGAGAGTCAGCGCCGACTGTTTCGCCTACGTCTAAATTTGACACTTCGCCAGCTTGCGGCCTCGACCTCTTTGGCGCTGCGGTTGTGGCTCCGCCTACCACTTGAGAGGTCCCGGGTTCGATCCCAAGATAAAGAAAAGGAAATCCCCAAGTCTTGTATGTTTATATGTGTGTGATGTCGCTGTTTCTGGTTCCCACGACACAGGGCATCCTAGTGTGGGGTCAGACTTCATTCTCATACGGACGACCAGGGAGGAAGATTTTTTAACTTGGAGATTTATAGTTCGTAAAATGTAGTTCACAAGGTTTAATATTCCGCCAACTAGTATCATAAACACAAACATAAACATAAACATTTACATACAGGCACATACATTGCTTCTGGCCCCATACTAGGATACCCTGTGTCGTGGTAACCAGAAACAGCGACGTCACACACATAAACATCCAAGACCTGGGGATTATCTTTTTTTTTTCTTCACCCCCAGCCGGGGATCGAACCTGGGACCTCTCGCACGGTAGGCAGAGCCACAACCGCTGCGCCACAGAGGTCGTCAGCGGGACCGTAGCGGTAACTAAGTGGTCACGAATTTCGTAACGCATCTTGTCATCCTCGGTGGCGGTGCGGTATAACGTCGGATTCTCAGTCCGAAGGACTAACTTCGAGACCAAGCTCAGAGGTCGATGTCTTTTTGTTTATGTTTTAACACGTATTTTAGTCTGTAAGTTCATTGGCATTTGTGGCAACATTAGTTATTCCTAGAATATGCACATATATATATATATATATATATATATATGTATATGAATATGGTTTGCACGACTGATTTGTGAAGTATTAGGAAATTGTATACTCCAACTGATGTATCTTCCACTTATTATATGTTAGTTATTAATAATGAGTTGTGAGTAGTCATCATTAATAACTACTCGCTACTTATATGCCCTGAAGAATCCCAATCATCAGAATGGTTATTGGTGCGGCTACTTTCATACTCCATGTACGGAACCAGGTGCATTCATAAGTTTGTAAGTGGTATTGTAAGGAACTGGAGTCGGGTTATTTGTTTTTATAATAATTCCACTTGTTCATCGGACAAACTTCAAGGGGTCGCGGGTGTGAGGGGGCGGAAAATAATGAAAATAACGCGCAAATTTCCTGTGACTCGGCACGGCATTATTACTACAAAAATCCTTGTCATGTCAACTTTGACTCGAGAGTCGAGACTGAACTGCTCGGTTTTTAGGGTTCCGTACCCGAATTGTGCCAAACGGGACCCTAATAATAAGTCTCTGCTGTCCGTCCGTCCGTCTATCCGTCAACGCGGTGTATCTCATGAACTGTAATAGTTAGAGTAAAAAATTTCACAGAGTGGATATGACACCGGATGATAGTCAAAACCGTTAGTAGATAAACTAACGCGGTAGTTGGTCAACTATCGACAGATAGTAAACCAGACCGGCAGGGTTTAGAATTTACGTTTCTTTTGTTCTTACATGTCAATCTAACACGAAGACTATTCGGGGGCTTCGCTGCGCTCGCCCCCTCTAGTCTTCATCTAAGCTACCGCAGTGTTTACCCTGGTATTTCGTTTGAAATTCAAGTTTAAAACAGTTTACTATTTAACGCTTTTAACCGTCAGTTGATCATATAGTAAGCAGTACACTACAGTTTACTATCTGTTGATAGTTGACCAACTAACGAGAAAAAAAAACGTTAGTTTATCAAATAACGATTTTGACTATCTTTCTTACAGTGACAAATATAAATTTTAGTTACCACTACAGCAATAATCAATCAAATGCACGACTTTTCAAAGACTAAAAACGTGATTTTTTTTAAAAGATTTTATTTAACTTGCAATGTATGTTGTATGCATGTATGTTGTGTCCGGATCAAATTTGGCCATGTCCTTGTGACCTCACAATTTTCATGACATGGAGCTGATCTGATGGAGCCGGGGGCTGGCCATGGGAACTCTGTAATAAAACCACGCAACCCTATCGAGTTTGGGCACGTTTGATACGACTTGACATTTCCTTTGCTCCTATATCATATGTTTATGACACGGAGCTGATCTGATGATTGAGCCGGAAGCTGGCCATGGAAAATCTGTAACAAATCGACGCAACCCTATCGAGTTTGGGCGCGTTTGTTCATCTTGATAGATCCTTTCGTCCTATATAATATTTTCATGATTTCCATGTCATGAAAATCAGCTGATCTGATGATGGAGCCAGAAGTTTGCCATGGGTACTTGTAACAAAAAGGTGTTTGAGCTCATTTGATTCGTCATGAAAGGTAGGTAGGGTCCTAGATTAGTTTTTTTTTAAAGGACGTCTTCAGATTTTCCATGATCAATTTATTATGATATAAAAGCTTGCTGCAAGATTTACTTGTGTAGATGTAGTTACCTATCTATTACATTACACAGAATGTCTTAATGAATTGACAGAAGGTTCTCGTGATATTGAATTGATGGAAGATGCAAATCTCGCAACAAGCTTTTATATCATAATTAATAGTGTAATTAATTGATGATTAAAGTTGTTTTTTTTTTCTTTTTAGAGCATTTTAATAAAAGCTTTTTTTTTAATGTTTTTAATTTTAAATTTATTTCTTGTACGACGGTACGGAACCGTTTGTCCGACTCGCACTTAACAGATTTGAATATTTGGGCACTCATTCTTAGCTAAAAACGGTTTAACCTTTTATCTAAGTATGTAAGATATGCGACCGACAGTCGCGTCTATCTTCTCGAGTACTCCAAGTCTTTCGCATATTAACCAGCGAGTCTGGCTGGCGGCGTGCCATCCGCGAGTGAATCTTGAATGAGGAGTCGGCATAATAAGCTCACTTCTCTCGAGTGAGCTCCGTAGCGAGGTGGTTTTTGATGAGATATTATTATATGCACAGGCAGCTTAACGGTGATACGTGCATATTTCATATTTTTTTCATAATTTCATTATTGCACACAAAATATTAAGCAAAATTACATTGTAGATAAAACAGTGCACAACGGCGTACTTATCTCTCAGCAAGAGATCTCTTCCAGCAAACCGACTTAGAGAGTAAGAGGTAATTGTTGAGCAGGGGTAGACAAATTGTGTACAATTGTACTACATAGACTACATACCTAAACATAATAAATACCTAAACCTGTTTATATAACCATCTAAGCCTAACTATATAAAGGAATACTTAAATACTGTATAAGAATAATAAACTTAATATATATATGTATATAAATTATAAATAAAATGAAAATACATACATACTAATACCTATGCTTGAAGAGAAAGGTAGTGCTCTTTAACTCGACTTTTAAAAATGTTGAGAGTTGACCGGTCCCTGATGGTGGAGGGGAGTGCATTCCACAGCTGGATGGCCCGGATTCTAAACCCGTGCCCGTAGGACACGGTGCTATGCTGGTGGTAGGGTGAGAATGGAAACAGTCTGAGTTCTCCGAAGCCTGCTGGAAGAAAGGAAAGAAAAACGTTCTCGAAGAAAGGAAGGATAGCAAGGGTTACCTAAAATATTGTATCTGTCCTGTCCTGTATATATATCTGTCCACATTTCACTGCACTTATTTTATGAATATGTCAGGGGGTTACCATAACGTCTTATGCCGATTCAGGTAACCTAATTTGATCCGCAAAATTACCGTGAACGTCTTAAAACAAGTCTTGGTATTAGGTAAATAAAGCCCATTATGGCGAATTGGAATGGAAATGGTTGCCATGGTGATGGTCTTGTTTTGAACCTAATTTGAATCGGAAAAAAATTGTGGTAACCTCCCAGGTTTAATTTTGAAGCTGTTCACGTTCAGTTCAGTTATGGCGCACTAATTACAGTTTCTGGAAGGCCGTTCCGCTCGCAGACCACCCGGTTTGACAGAAGGTGTTTGGTTGGGTCACGTGTAAACGACAGCCCTTGGAGTTTCAGTGAGTGACCTCTGAGGTGGTGATTCTGGTACATCCTAAACATGTCTTTAATGGTTGTTACGTCATAGTAGCCAGTTAGAATTGTATGTGTTTCTATGAGGTCCTTTGCCTCGTTGTTCTGGTGTGCTTAGTCCTAGCTCTGCAAAAAATAGCTCTGAGACTGTGGGTTATATCGTGTCGTAGTTTGAGGAAGAGAAGCAGGGCATTCGGGTTCGACTCCCGGTGGGGGCAAATATTTGTTTGATGAGAACGGATGTTTGTACCCTAGTCATGGTTGTTTATCTATCTAAGTATGATATTTGTCTATATAAGTATGTGTATCGTTGTCTAGTACCCAAGATACAGGGAATCCTAGTTTGGGGCTAGATCAATGTGTGTAAATAGTGTCCAAGGTATTATTATTATTATTATTATTATTATTTAAGCAAAGCGTTTTACTTCTTGCCACTAATGGTTTACACATATTGCCCGCCAACCTTAGCTTAGCTTTACACCCGCGAAGAATATGATTACCGTCCCTCTCTCGCTCGCACTCGCCCTCGACGCCTTAGTAGGACTGAGACGGAAGCTATGGCATCATCAGAGCAAGGTGCCAAGTAATTTTGGCGGACAATATCTAGCTGCCCGTGGCGCGGCTTCTCATAGTTTTCGGTCAAAAAAACGTTTTTGTAACACTTTATACAATCATTTGTCATACTCAGCCCTTATCGATGTTTTCGCCATTTGGTTAAAAGAGGCACTAGTCTAGTGGCTAAAGCTTCGTCGGAAACTTTTAACAACCAGCCTTCGAAAGTAAGTCAGCTTTTCATTAAGAGGATGATTCACGAAATCGACCCAATCCAAAGCAATAGCTGATTTCTTTCAGAATCGACATAGGCAAAATTCGACTAGTTCTGTGTGCTGTAGACCTCGCGAGACGTTGGTGGTAAGCTGGACTTTTAACATACAAAGTTATGAATCCACCTGGTTACCTGTTATTGTGCCTTTTAGCCAGCGAACGACTTCACGCTTAAAACTTTTATGTGACTGCCTAGATACTAATGCAGATTAATTGTTTACTACATACAAACCCTTGTGGATTGAGTAGTAACCCTAAGTTAAATATACCAGAAACTCCGTAGAACCACTAATAAACGAAAAAAAAGAACCTAAATGGATTATGAAGCACCCGCACCAATATCTTTGCCTTTTAATTTCGTGTATAATTGTATTGTTGTAATGTTCTGTGCAATAAAGAATTGTGAATTGTGAATATTCTATTAACTTTATCCACGAATCCAACGACTCCTTATAAGTTAAAATACGTCAAGCTGTTTGGCAATACGTTTTTTTGTTTAAATTTTAAAAACCCAATGTATAGGCTGCTATAGGTCACTTTCGTCGCAACTTTATGTACTACCTGGAGCCGAGCGAAGTGGAGCGGAGCGTGGCGATCCCATGGTGCAAGGCTAATCCGCCTTATGCTAATCATTTGCCTAGCAACGTTTAGGCAACTCATTAAACGTTTCGTTCAGTTAATTGCTCGATGGGCCCTTAGCCATTTGATTGAGTGAGGGTCCCGTTTTATAAGTTTGAAGCGTCTGTCGGTCGGTGTTAAGGTATGTATGGTATATCTGTCTGTGGCACCCTGGCAGTCAAACGGGTGGACTTTAATGCAATTGTTTTTAGATGTTTGATTAAAATAGGTTAATGGTTCGATAGTTATCAGCATAACAAGGAAACAAATGCACCGAATTTTGGACTTTTAAGGTTAAATTAATGTGTCGGGGTGTTTTAAATTTTTAATTTATCATTTAGTTAGAGGAATGACGACACGGCGAGTGATACGCTTGTGAACTGCGCGCGATAGGCATGTGATAGGCTCGTAATTAGTAGCATTACCCCCCAGATTTATTTCAGAGTTAACGTTGTTGGCTGACATTATATATCTGTGTTTCAGTAGAACACAGTTATTGATTTTTATTTCATAGTTTGGTCTTTGGTGCAATCGTAAAACATGTTTACATGTGGACTCCGCTATTCATATTTCATTAGATTGAAAAACTTGTTTTCAAATACCTTAGCTAGGTCACTTTATGTCCGACTACTAAAGTAAGGTTGTGTTAGGTCACAACTTTATGCACAACCTGGAGCCGAGCGAAGCGGAGCGGAGCAAGGCAACCAATCCCATGGTGTATGGCCACACTGTTTACTCGAATGCCAGTTCAAAAGAGGAGGGTTATAATAATTTGCCTTGCCACGTATAGGCAAATCGTTAAATGTAGCGTTCATAGATCGAAAGGGGCCCGACGGACCTTTAGCCATTTGAAGGAATGCCGGCCTTAAGTTAACGGCTAAGGCTGTGCAGTGCCTGATTTATCCAAGTGTCCAAAAATAACGTGTCGGATAAACCAAACTTTTTGGATTCTCCCTCGTTGCATCGCGCAGGAGACAGATAATCCGCTACCGACGCCACCTAGCGAGAGAGGCAGAACTTCCCATACAAAAGTTTATAATTGTTTTTGGCTGTTTCTTGCTTTTTCTTATTTTATATTTATATTCAATCGCACATCAAAAATACTGATATGCACAGCAAAAAGGATCAACCAAAACACTTTTTATGTTTTAAATATTTTATGTGTACTTAAGTTTATGTTTTAAGTATTTTCTGTTGTTCTTACATGTTCAACCTAACACGAAGGATAAAGGGGGCTTCACTTCGCTCACCCCCTTCCCTTCCCTTTACCCTTCACCTAAGTTACCGCAGCATTTTGCCCTGATATTTGCTGTGCAAATCAGTATTTTTGATGTGCAGTTTAATATTTTTCTTTTATATTTACCTTAACCTATTCCTGTGTACCGCGATTAAAACCAAATAGGAATTATAAAAACCGGTCCTGCCATTTAAGACTGTTGTAGGAATAACGCACAGCATTTTTTTTAAATAAACATAGATAAAATGTTTGTGACGTCGCTGTTTCTGGTTTTCATTAATAATAAATAAATAAATATTATAGGACAATCTTAAACAGATCGAACTAGGCCTATAGTAAGCTCAATAAAGCTTGTGTTGTGGGTACTAGACGACAATATATTTAATAGAGATAAATACATAGAAAACATCCAAGACTAAGAAAAAATTATTCATGCTCATCACACAAATATTTGCCCTTACCGGGATTCGAACCTCCGTAGGCAGGGTCACTACCCGCTAGGCTAAACCGATCGTCAAGTAATTCTTGCACGAATATCCCTGTGTGGGGCAAGAAGCAATATATATTTATATGCCTGTATGTATGTAAATGTTTATGCCCTGCATTTTGCCGTAAAATGATAGAGAAATAACTGGACCGATTCGATTCATTTGGAATGAATTGGATATTTGATCCCAGACAAATGAAACACTAACTAAACAGGTATAACACGATGAGTCGCGTTAATTCAGGATTTAATTTCCAATTTGGCTTCCAACATCAACACTCAAAAACCAATTTCCACAGAAATTGGACTTTCGATCATAAATTCACAGTCACCCAAGGACTGATTCTCGTCATAATTATGATAATAATAATAATACCTTGGACACTATTTACACACATTGATCTAGCCCCAAACTAGGATTCCCTGTATCTTGGGTACTAGACAACGATACACATACTTATATAGATAAATATTATACTTAGATACATAAACAATCATGACTAGGGTACAAACATCCGTTCTCATCAAACATATATTTGCCCCCACCGGGACTCGAACCCGGGACCCTTGGCTTCGTAGGCAGGGTCACTGCCGACTCGGCCATTCGGGTCGTCTGATATTGAGAAGACCTCTTATTCAAGCTCTTGACAATTGGCAAACACAATTATTTGCTTTTACATTTATTCATCATTACTATTCAAACACGAAAGTGAGGGCACATGCTACTGGCAAGTCTATCCACAACAGAAACCAGGTGGTATACGTCGCGCCATGAGTTATGAGCGGTGGCCTAGAATGCGCAGTAGTCAATTTTCAATACCAATATAATAACGCATAACAAGGAGTGTTCTTTAGCAAAAATCGCAAAACAAATTTTAGCTTTATAGATAGCCTCATTTTTAAAACGACCCGTGAAATGCCTCAATCATACGCATACGCAATACGATTTCTCCCTCAATTACCCTTCTCCTTCGGCAATCAGGTAAAAGGAACAACAAATATTCACATTTTGATCTGGCCCCACACTAGGATACCCTGTCTCACGGGAACCAGAAACACCGACGGCTCTCTCATTAAAAAAATCCAAGACCTGGATTATTTTTCTTCCTACCCAGCCGGTAGTCGAACCTGGAACCTCTCCCTTGGCAGGCTTAGCCTCGAACCGCAAGGCCACAGAAGTCGCATTTCCCAACTCAACTATCTTCGAACTCCAGATCGGTGCAAATGCCTTGTCTTGTTGGATATCGACATTAGTATATAGTGTTATCCCACCATTGCTGATAGGACAAACCTCGCCAGAATTGCGTTGGGAAATCAAACTCGAGCTCTCGGGTTATTGACCGGGGATTCGAATCACGATGCATTTGTGCGCTGTCGCCTTACGGTTCCCAACTGACTTCGCCTTAAAACTGACGGCGTCTTAGCGTTCGGAATGACAGTGGTCTACTGGGGGTCGACCAAGAACAAGGAGCAATAACACAAGAATACAAATGTCGTACCCCGACGACGAAAAACGAGGGGTGTCATTATAAGATTGATGCGTCTGCCGGTGTGTGTGTGTGTGTGTGTGTGCGTCGGTCAAACGAGTGGACGGATTCTAACGCGGTCTTCTGTAAATGGTAGTAAGTTTATCCCAGGGAAGTCCTGGGATAGTTCTTAGATGTGTTTTATTGAAATCGGCTCGGTGGTTCGAAAGTTATCAGTTTATCTAGGAATAGCGGTCAAACAGGTGGACGGATTTTAATGAGGTTTTTTTGTAGTAAGTAGTAGACTCCTTTGCGATGGTTCTACGGGAGGACGAATTTTAATGCGGTGTTGTGTCTACTATACGGAAATAATATAGGCCTTCACTGCGATGGTTCTTAGATATATGTTATCGAAATCGGTTTAGCTGTTTCAAAGTTATCATCCTAAATAGAAAGAAAAATGAACAAAATTTCAGCCGTACGGTTTCAATAATGTGCCGGGGATGTTAAATTTTTAAGTTTATAGTTTTATAGCGGTAGTAGACGTCATTGTGATGGTTCTTAGAAATATTTTATTTTAATCGGTTCAGCGGTTCAAAAGTTATGCCTAAATAGGAACCGAGTGAACCTTTCAGCCGTAAGTATAAATTAATGACGGGGGTTTTTATATTTTTAATTTTAAGACAATTGACTACGTAGTCAATAGATAGATACTTTGTTACTTTGAACTCTCGAAACGCTAATTTTGTTCGTGAATGTAGTAAAGTGTAATAATGTAATAATGTAATAATGTTCGTGAATGTAGCGTTTGGGGACATAATGTTTTGTTTCCGAAATATAACTGCTGGAAATATGTATACAGTTTCACTCCACTGCTCGGGAATGCGACAAAAGATGGATGCCCCCTCAAAACAATGTACAGTTAAAAAGGACAACAGAAACAGCCTGTTCACAGGACATACAAAGCAGTGTTGGTTAGATTTTTATGGTACTTTCACATATCAACAGATGACTCTTCACTCAGTTAAATGAAACTCTTTGGCACTACATGCCATGTCGGTAAAACCATGCGTCATGCCATCGCGTCGGTAAAACCGTGCATGGCCTGTGCTATCAATTGCGGGAGACGGCGGACTCCGCCAGGGGGAGTTCAAAACCTCATTTAACTAAAAAATCATTTACATCTTATCTATTCTAAAAGAGCTCGTCTAATCCCGGTAAGGAGAAAATTGCAAATTTTAATAGAGTCACCAAACCGATCGATCTGGAAACGCGGAGCAAATAAAAAATATGTTTGTAGTATAAAGTGATATATTTTTTTTGCTTTGTCAGCACAGTGTAAATGATCCTAATATTATGTTTGTTAGTGCCAACCAATAAAGGGATCGATATCGAAACGCGGACCAAATAATAAAAAAGTTGTGAAAACCGCGCTAAATCTAAATCCATGCCTCGCCCGCCTTCGTTTGAGTATTTCAATTTCGTTGTCGGATATTAACCAAATAACTGCGTTGAAGTTGTGAAAATTAGAATTTAACAACAAATGTCATAGTAGCAGTCGCAAGAAACGTTATACACGGTATGTTACCAACGAAATCACGTAAAAATAGTTGCATAAAAGCATACGAAAATTTTATTCTGTGGAAAAAACTCAAGAGTCATTTTCTGAAAATGTATTTTTGGCATATTTTCAAGATTTAGCCAAAACGAAACAATCCTCGACCTGGAGTACATATTCCATGCTAAACTCGACACCCAGCACCAATAACAATATTCAAATAGAAAGGTAAACAAAATTATTAGCCTCTCTGAAAACGAAGAATGAAGACAATCTGACAAATAAATGGATGGTACTTTCCAGCCACAATGTGGAACAACTCTAACAATTCTTAGAATAATCAAATCGCCCGGTATTTTATATAATGCCCATCTCCAATGAGGCAGGACAATGATTCTTTGCATTGGTACTCTGCTGCCCTATGATAATATTGATGTTCTTACATGTTCAACCTAACACGAAGGATCAAGAGGTCTTCAAAGTCAATGTTCTTTATTACTGTAGATATTTACATATACTTAGCAAACGTCATGTTTTGCCTCTTCTCTACATTAGGCCACTGTGGGAGAAGGGGGGCGTAGGAACTCCCACAGATGGATTTTTAGATTCCTTTTAAAAATTGGTAGTGCTTAACTAATACAGGGTGTCCGCCGGCCGATTTTACACTAAAAAAATAAATAAAATATAAAAGATGAATAAAAGTAAAGTTATTTATTGATTATTTTAAACAAATAACGTGCTGGTTTTTGGAACGTCGGATTCTCAGTCCGAAGGACTAACTTCGAGACCAAGCTCAGAGGTCGATGTCTTTTTGTTTATGTTTTAAGTTTTAGTCTGTAAGTTCATTGGCATTTGTGGCAACATTAGTTATTCCTAGAATATGCACATATATGTATATATATATATATATGTATATGAATATGGTTTGCACGACTGATTTGTGAAGTATTAGGAAATTGTATACTCCAACTGATGTATCTTCCACTTATTATATGTTAGTTATTAATAATGAGTTGTGAGTAGTCATCATTAATAACTACTCGCTACTTATATGCCCTGAAGAATCCCAATCATCAGAATGGTTATTGGTGCGGCTACTTTCATACTCCATGTACGGAACCAGGTGCATTCATAAGTTTGTAAGTGGTATTGTAAGGAACTGGAGTCGGGTTATTTGTTTTTATAATAATTCCACTTGTTCATCGGACAAACGTCAAGGGGTCGCGGGTGTGAGGGGGCGGAAAATAATGAAAATAACGCGCAAATTTCCTGTGACTCGGCACGGCATTATTACTACAAAAATCCTTGTCATGTCAACTTTGACTCGAGACTGAACTGCTCGGTTTTTAGGGTTCCGTACCCGAATTGTGCCAAACGGGACCCTAATAATAAGTCTCTGCTGTCCGTCCGTCCGTCTATCCGTCAACGCGGTGTATCTCATGAACTGTAATAGTTAGAGTAAAAAATTTCACAGAGTGGATATGACACCGGATGATAGTCAAAACCGTTAGTAGATAAACTAACGCGGTAGTTGGTCAACTATCGACAGATAGTAAACCAGACCGGCAGGGTTTAGAATTTACGTTTCTTTTGTTCTTACATGTCAATCTAACACGAAGACTATTCGGGGGCTTCGCTGCGCTCGCCCCCTCTAGTCTTCATCTAAGCTACCGCAGTGTTTACCCTGGTATTTCGTTTGAAATTCAAGTTTAAAACAGTTTACTATTTAACGCTTTTAACCGTAAGTTGATTATATAGTAAGCAATACACTACAGTTTACTATCTGTTGATAGTTGACCAACTAACGAGAAAAAAAAACGTTAATTTATCAAATAACGGTTTTGACTATCTTTCTTACAGTGACAAATATAAATTTTAGTTACCACTACAGCAATAATCAATCAAATGCACGACTTTTCAAAGACTAAAAACGTGATTTTTTTAAAAGCTTTTATTTAACTTGCAATGTATGTTGTATGCATGTATGTTGTGTCCGGATCAAATTTGGCCATGTCCTTGTGACCTCACAATTTTCATGACATGGAGCTGATCTGATGGAGCCCGGGGCTGGCCATGGGAACTCTGTAATAAAACCACGCAACCCTATCGAGTTTGGGCACGTTTGATACGACTTGACATTTCCTTTGGTCCTATATCATATGTTTATGACACGGAGCTGATCTGATGATGGAGCCGGAAGCTGGCCATGGGAAATCTGTAACAAATCGACGCAACCCTATCGAGTTTGGGCGCCTTTATTCATCTTGATAGATCCTTTCGTCCTATATAATATTTTCATGATTTCCATGTCATGAAAATCAGCTGATCTGATGATGGAGCCAGAAGTTTGCCATGGGTACTTGTAACAAAAAGGTGTTTGAGCTCATTTGGTTCGTCACGAAAGGTAGGTAGGGTCCTAGATTAGTTTTTTTTTTAAAGGACGTCTTCAGATTTTCCTTGATCAATTTATTATGATATAAAAGCTTGCTGCAAGATTTACTTGTGTAGATGTAGTTACCTATCTATTACATTACACAGAATGTCTTAATGAATTGACAGAAGGTTCTCGTGATATTGAATTGATGGAAGATGCAAATCTCGCAACAAGCTTTTATATCATAATTAATAGTGTAATTAATTGATGATTAAAGTTGTTTTTTTTCTTTTTAGAGCATTTTAATAAAAGCTTTTTTTTAAGTGTTTTTAATTTTAAATTTATTTCTTGTACGACGGTACGGAACCGTTTGTCCGACTCGCACTTAACAGATTTGAATATTTGGGCACTCAGAAATAAAACTGCACATTTTTTGACATCCTACCTTTCTTAGCTAAAAACGGTTTAACCTTTTATCTAAGTATGTAAGATATGCGACCGACAGTCGCGTCTATCTTCTCGAGTACTCCAAGTCTTTCGCATATTAACCAGCGAGTCTGGCTGGCGGCGTGCCATCCGCGAGTGAATCTTGAATGAGGAGTCGGCATAATAAGCCCACTTCTCTCGAGTGAGCTCCGTAGCGAGGTGGTTTTTGATGAGATATTATTATATGCACAGGCAGCTTAACGGTGATACGTGCATATTTCATATTTTTTTCATAATTTCATTATTGCACACAAAATATTAAGCAAAATTACATTGTAGATAAAACAGTGCACAACGGCGTACTTATCTCTCAGCAAGAGATCTCTTCCAGCAAACCGACTTAGAGAGTAAGAGGTAATTGTTGAGCAGGGGTAGACAAATTGTGTACAATTGTACTACATAGACTACATACCTAAACATAATAAATACCTAAACCTGTTTATATAACCATCTAAGCCTAACTATATAAAGGAATACTTAAATACTGTATAAGAATAATAAACTTAATATATATATGTATATAAATTATAAGTAAAATGAAAATACATAGATACTAATACCTATGCTTGAAGAGAAAGGTAGTGCTCTTTAACTCGACTTTTAATAATGTTGAGAGATGACCGGTCCCTGATGGTGGAGGGGAGTGCATTCCACAGCTGGATGGCCCGGATTCTAAACCCGTGCCCGTAGGACACGGTGCTATGCTGGTGGTAGGGTGAGAATTGAAACAGTCTGAGTTCTCCGAAGCCTGCTGGAAGAAAGGAAAGAAAAACGTTCTCGAAGAAAGGAAGGATAGCAAGGGTTACCTAAAATATTGTATCTGTCCTGTCCTGTATATATATCTGTCCACATTTCACTGCACTTATTTTATGAATATGTCAGGGGGTTACCATAACGTCTTATGCCGATTCAGGTAACCTAATTTGATCCGCAAAATTACCGTGAACGTCTTAAAACAAGTCTTGGTATTAGGTAAATAAAGCCCATTATGGCGAATTGGAATGGAAATGGTTGCCATGGTGATGTTCTTGTTTTGAACCTAATTTGAATCGGAAAAAGATTGTGGTAACCTCCCAGGTTTAATTTTGAAGCTGTTCACGTTCAGTTCAGTTATGGCGCACTAATTACAGTTTCTGGAAGGCCGTTCCGCTCGCAGACCACCCGGTTTGACAGAAGGTGTTTGGTTGGGTCACGTGTAAACGACAGCCCTTGGAGTTTCAGTGAGTGACCTCTGAGGTGGTGATTCTGGTACATCCTTAACATGTCTTTAATGGTTGTTACGTCATAGTAGCCAGTTAGAATTGTATGTGTTTCTATGAGGTCCTTTGCCTCGTTGTTCTAGTGTGCTTAGTCCTAGCTCTGCAAAAAATAGCTCTGAGACTGTGGGTTATATCGTGTCGTAGTTTGAGGAAGAGAAGCAGGGCATTCGGGTTCGAGTCCCGGTGGGGGCAAATATTTGTTTGATGAGAACGGATGTTTGTACCCTAGTCATGGTTGTTTATCTATCTAAGTATGATATTTGTCTATATAAGTATCTGTATCGTTGCCTAGTACCCAAGATACAGGGAATCCTAGTTTGGGGCTAGATCAATGTGTGTAAATAGTGTCCAAGGTATTATTATTATTATTATTATTTAAGCAAAGCGTTTTACTTCTTGCCACTAATGGTTTACACATATTGCCCGCCAACCTTAGCTTAGCTTTACACCCGCGAAGAATAAGATTACCGTCCCTCTCTCGCTCGCACTCGCCCTCGACGCCTAAGTAGGACTGAGACAGACGCTATGGCATCATCAGAGCAAGGTGCCAAGTAATTTTGGCGGACAATATCTAGCTGCCCGTGGCGCGGCTTCTCATAGTTTTCAGTCAAAAAAACGTTTTTGTAACACTTTAGACAATCATTTGTCATACTCAGCCCTTATCGATGTTTTCGCCATTTGGTTAAAAGAGGCACTAGTCTAGTGGCTAAAAATGGCTAGTCTTTGGATTAAAATAAAGCTTCGTCAGAAACATTTAACAACCAGCCTTCGAAAGTAAGTCAGCATTTCATTAAGAGGATGATTCACCAAATCGACCCAATCCAAAGCAATAGCTGATTTCTTTCAGAATCGACATAGGCGAAATTCGACTAGTTCTGTGTGCTGTAGACCTCGCGAGACGTTGGTGGTAAGCTGGACTTTTAACATACAAAGTTATGAATAGCCATTTGATTGAGTGAGGGTCCCATTTTATAAGTTTGAAGCGTCTGTCGGTCGGTGTTAAGGTATGTATGGTATATCTGTCTGTGGCACCCTGGCAGTCAAACGGGTGGACTTTAATGCAATTGTTTTTAGATGTTTGATTAAAATAGGTTAATGGTTCGATAGTTATCAGCATAACAAGGAAACAAGTGAACCAAATTTTGGACTTTTAAGGTTAAATTAATGTGTCGGGGTGTTTTAAATTTTTAATTAATGATTTAGTTAGAGGAATGACGACACGGCGAGTGATACGCTTGTGAACTGCGCACGATAGGCATGTGATAGGCTCGTAATTAGTAGCATTACCCCCCAGATTTATTTCACAGTTAACGTTGTTGGCTGACATTATATAACTGTGTTTCAGTAGAACACAGTTATTGATTTTTATTTCATAGTTTGGTCTTTGGTGCAATCGTAAAACATGTTTACATGTGGACTCCGCTATTCATATTTCATTAGATTGAAAAACTTGTTTTCAAATACCTTAGCTAGGTCACTTTATATCCGACTACTAAAGTAAGGTTGTGTTAGGTCACAACTTTATGCACAACCTGGAGCCGAGCGAAGCGGAGCGGAGCAAGGCAACCAATCCCATGGTGTATTGCCACACTGTTTACTCGAATGCCAGTTCAAAAGAGGAGGGTTATAATAATTTGCCTAGCCACGTATAGGCAAATCGTTAAATGTAGCGTTCATAGATCGAAAGGGGCCCGACGGACCTTTAGCCATTTGAAGGAATGCCGGCCTTAAGTTAACGGCTCAGGCTGTGCAGTGCCTGATTTATCCAAGTGTCCAAAAATAACGTGTCGGATAAACCAAACTTTTTGGATTCTCCCTCGTTGCATCGCGCAGGAGACACATAATCCGCTACCGACGCCACCTAGCGAGAGAGGCAGAACTTCCCATACAAAAGTTTATAATTGTTTTTGGCTGTTTCTTGCTTTTTCTTATTTTATATTTATATTCAATCGCACATCAAAAATACTGATATGCACAGCAAAAAGGATCAACCAAAACACTTTTTATGTTTTAAATATTTTATGTGTACTTAAGTTTATGTTTTAAGTATTTTTTGTTGTTCTTACATGTTCAACCTAACACGAAGGATAAAGGGGGCTTCACTTCGCTCACCCCCTTCCCTTCCCTTTACCCTTCACCTAAATTACCGCAGCATTTTGCCCTGATATTTGCTGTGCAAATCAGTATTTTTGATGTGCAGTTTAATATTTTTCTTTTATATTTACCTTAACCTATTCCTGTGTACCGCGATTAAAACCAAATAGGAATTATAAAAACCGGTCCTGCCATTTAAGACTGTTGTAGGAATAACGCACAGCATTTTTTTTTTTTAAATAAACATAGATAAAATGTTTGTGACGTCGCTGTTTCTGGTTTTCATTAATAATAAATAAATAAATATTATAGGACAATCTTAAACAGATCGAACTAGGCCTATAGTAAGCTCAATAAAGCTTGTGTTATGGGTACTAGATGACGATATATTTAATAGAGATAAATACATAGAAAACATCCAAGACTAAGAAAAAATTATTCATGCTCATCACACAAATATTTGCCCTTACCGGGATTCGAACCTCCGTAGGCAGGGTCACTACCCGCTAGGCTAAACCGATCGTCAAGTAATTCTTGCACGAATATCCCTGTGTGGGGCAAAAAGCAATATATATTTATATGCCTGTGTGTATGTAAATGTTTAAGCCCTGCATTTTGCCGTAAAATGATAGAGAAATAACTGGACCGATTCGATTCATTTGGAATGAATTGGATATTTGATCCCAGACAAATGAAACACTAACTAAACAGGTATAACACGATGAGTCGCGTTAACTCAGGATTTAATTTCCAATTTGGCTTCCAACATCAACACTCAAAAACCAATTTCCACAGAAATTGGACTTTCGATCATAAATTCACAGTCACCCAAGGACTGATTCTCGTCATAATTATGATAATAATAATAATACCTTGGACACTATTTACACACATTGATCTAGCCCCAAACTAGGATTCCCTGTATCTTGGGTACTAGACAACGATACACATACTTATATAGATAAATATTATACTTAGATACATAAACAATCATGACTAGGGTACAAACATCCGTTCTCATCAAACATATATTTGCCCCCACCGGGACTCGAACCCGGGACCCTTGGCTTCGTAGGCAGGGTCACTGCCGACTCGGCCATTCGGGTCGTCTGATATTGAGAAGACCTCTTATTCAAGCCCTTGTCAATTGGCAAACACAATGATTTGCTTTTACATTTATTCATCATTACTATTCAAACACGAAAGTGAGGGCACATGCTACTGGCAAGTCCATCCACAACAGGAACCAGGTGGTATACGTCGCGCCATGAGTTATGGCCTAGAATGCGCAGTAGTCAATTTTCAATACCAATATAATAACGGAGTGTTCTTTAGCAAAAATCGCAAAACAAATGTTAGCTTTATAGATAGCCTAATTTTTAAAACGACCCGTGAAATGCCTCAATCATACGCATACGCAATACGATTTCTCCCTCAATTACCCTTCTCCTTCGGCAATCAGGTAAAAGGAACAACAAATATTCACATTTTGATCTGGCCCCACACTAGGATACCCTGTCTCACGGGAACCAGAAACACCGACGGCTCTCTCATTAAAAAAATCCAAGACCTGGATTATTTTTCTTCCTACCCAGCCGGTAGTCGAACCTGGAACCTCTCCCTTGGCAGGCTTAGCCTCGAACCGCAAGGCCACAGAAGTCGCATTTCCCAACTCAACTATCTTCGAACTCCAGATCGGTGCAAATGCCTTGTCTTGTTGGATATCGACATTAGTATATAGAGTTATCCCACCATTGCTGATAGGACAAACCTCGCCAGAATTGCGTTGGGAAATCAAACTGTCGCCTTACGGTTCCCAACTGACTTCGCCTTAAAACTGACGGCGTCTTAGCGTTCGGAATGACAGTGGTCTACTGGGGGTCGACCAAGAACAAGGAGCAATAACACAAGAATACAAATGTCGTACCCCGACGACGAAAAACGAGGGGTGTCATTATAAGATTGATGCGTCTGCCGGTGTGTTTGTGTGTGTGTGTCGGTCAAACGAGTGGACGGATTCTAACGCGGTCTTCTGTAAATGGTAGTAGACTTCCCTGGGATAGTTCTTATGTGTTTTATTGAAATCGGCTCGGTGGTTTGAAAGTTATCAGTTTATCTAGGAATAGCGGTCAAACAGGTGGACGGATTTTAATGAGGTTTTTTTGTAGTAAGAAGTAGACTCCTTTGCGATGGTTCTACGGGTGGACGAATTTTAATGCGGTGTTGTGTCTACTATACGGAAATAATATAGGCCTTCACTGCGATGGTTCTTAGATATATGTTATCGAAATCGGTATAGCTGTTTCAAAGTTATCATCCTAAATAGAAAGAAAATCGGTTCGGCAGCAAGTACCGTACAAGCAACTTCTCTTGAGAAGAATTCTTTTTTTATCGAATTTAAAGAATTTTCACGAAAAAGATGACGTCATAGTGGGTCCGCCATTTTGAATTTTAAAAAACTGATGAAAGATTCGAAACCAGCACCCTCAAAAACCCACATCTACCCCTCAATACTTGGAATTACATACAAAATTAACGTTGCGTGTTCAAAAAAGTCAGTTTTTTACAAATAAAAAACGAACCGCTGGACCGATTTTTTCTAGACTCCTTTCAGATCTAAGTCATGACGTGGCGTATCGATTGATATGGTCATCAAAGCGATTCGGTCCAGTAGTTATTGAGAAAACGAATTCCATAATTTTGATCACGTACATACGTACGTACACACACACACACACACACACACACACACAGACATCACTCTAAAAATGATTGCAAATGATTCTCCAGGTCTTAAAACGTAAAGAAAACACAAAATTACCTATTTCAATTTTCAGACCTATTATAATAACTTCTCAAGAGAAGTTAAAAAATGAACAAAATTTCAGCCGTACGGTTTCAATAATGTGCCGGGGATGTTAAATTTTTAAGTTTATAGTTTTATAGCGGTAGTAGACGTCATTGTGATGGTTCTTAGAAATATTTTATTTTAATCGGTTCAGCGGTTCAAAAGTTATGCCTAAATAGGAACCGAGTGAACCTTTCAGCCGTAAGTATAAATTAATGACGGGGGTTTTTATATTTTTAATTTTAAGACAATTGACTACGTAGTCAATAGATAGATACTTTGTTACTTTGAACTCTCGAAACGCTAATTTTGTTCGTGAATGAAGTAAAGTGTAATAATGTAATAATGTTCGTGAATGTAGCGTTTGGGGACATAATATTTTGTTTCCGAAATATAACTGCTGGAAATATGTATACAGTTTCACTCCACTGCTCGGAAATGCGACAAAAGATGGATGCCCCCTCAAAACAATGTACATTTAAAAAGGACAACAGAAACAGCCTGTTCACAGGACATACAAAGCAGTGTTGGTTAGATTTTTATGGTACTTTCACATGTCAACAGATGACTCTTCACTCAGTTTAAATGAAACTCTTTGGCACTACATGCCATGTCGGTAAAACCATGCGTCATGCCATCGCGTCGGTAAAACCGTGCATGGCCTGTGCTATCAATTGCGGGAGACGGCGGACTCCGCCAGGGGGAGTTCAAAACCTCATTTAACTAAAAAATCATTTACATCTTATCTATTCTAAAAGAGCTCGTCTAATCCCGGTAAGGAGAAAATTGCAAATTTTAATAGAGTCACCAAACCGATCGATCTGGAAACGCGGAGCAAATAATAAATATGTTTGTAGTATAAAGTGATATATTTTTTTTGCTTTGTCAGCACATTGTAAATGATCATAATATTATGTTTGTTAGTGCCAACCAATAAAGGGATCGATATCGAAACGCGGACCAAATAATAAAAAAGTTCTGAAAACCGCGCTAAATCTAAATCCATGCCTCGCCCGCCTTCGTTTGAGTATTTCAATTTCGTTGTCGGATATTAACCAAATAACTGCGTTGAAGTTGTGAAAATTAGAATTTAACAACAAATGTCATAGTAGCAGACGCAAGAAACGTTATACACGGTATGTTACCAACGAAATCACGTAAAAATAGTTGCATAAAAGCATACGAAAATTTTATTCTGTGGAAAAAACTCAAGAGTTAAGTCATTTTCTGAAAATGTATTTTTGGCATATTTTCAAGATTTAGCCAAAACGAAACAATCTTCGACCTGGAGTACATATTCCATGCTAAACTCGACACCCAGCACCAATAACAATATTCAAATAGAAAGGTACACAAAATTATTAGCCTCTCTGAAAACGAAGAATGAAGACAATCTGACAAATAAATGGATGGTACTTTCCAGCCACAATGTGGAACAACTCTAACAATTCTTAGAATAATCAAATCGCCCGGTATTTTATATAATGCCCATCACCAATGAGGCAGGACAATGCTACTTTGCATTGGTACTCTGCTGCCCTATGATAATATTGATGTTCTTACATGTTCAACCTAACACGAAGGATCAAGAGGTCTTCAAAGTCAATGTTCTTTATTACTGTAGATATTTACATATACTTAGCCAACGTCATGTTTTGCCTCTTCTCTACATTAGGCCACTGTGGGAGAAGGGGGGCGTAGGAACTCCCACAGATGGATTTTTAGATTCCTTTTAAAAATTGGTAGTGCTTAACTAATACAGGGTGTCCGCCGGCAGATTTTACACTTAAAAAATAAATAAAATATAAAAGATGAATAAAAGTAAAGTTATTTATTGATTATTTTAAACAAATAACGTGCTGGTTTTAGTTTTTAAAAGTCACTCCACTTAAATCGACCCGCGCTTTTGCGGTTGAGGCGTATTTCGCGAACAATAATTCGATTAATGTGGCAAGGCGTCGTTTCTGTTCGCACTTCGACATCCGAAGATTAAGTGATGGTCCGTCGAACCATTTGATATGGGCGTGACAAACAGATTATGCGTTATTGGAGTGCGAGCGGTCCGGAATAGGCCCTTCACATGACTCTCTACAGCCCGAAGACCACTGTTTGGAGCGCCATTTCCGGCAAGGGCATAATTGGTCCTTATTTTATTGGCCAAAGTGAAATCTTTAATTCACAACGATACTGCGTGATGCTGGACAACTTTTTTATACGGGAGCTGCATCTTCATGTTGGCTACAATAGCCGAACCCATTTCCAACAGGATGGGGCCACGGCCCACGCCGCTAGGGTCTCTAAGGCCAAAGTGAGAGAGCTTTTCCCGGGAAAATTGTTAATTCGCTTTGGCGACCTTACCTGGTCCCCCAGATCGCCGGATTTGACCCCATTCGACTCTTTCCAGTGGGGTTATTTTAAGTTTCGCGTATACTGTAATTCACCATCAACAATAAGGGAAAATATCCTCCCGGGTAGTACTAAGGAGCAACAAAACAACACTAAAACCTCCTCCAAATGCAGTGAAATCTATAAACACACGTGACATTGGCGAAATTAACCCAGCTTTTAGACCGCCATTGATTGAAGAACGGAGTCACACTGACACGAGGTAAACCTTCCTCAGAATTGAGACCTTGAGAACATGTATCTTTTATTGGTGTCTTGAGCTTATGTTTCGTATTTCGAAGCTTAATGGCTCATCTCACAAAGCGAAGATGGCTATACGATAGAACTGTTACCGATGGTAACTAAGTAAACAGACCACAAGCACATATCGTTTGATTGCTAAAAGCCAGCTAGAAGTACTATTGATGTGGTTGGGGTGCATTCCTGTTATACACTGTAGATTCGTATTTTGGTAACAGTTGTAAATATGATGTATGTATAAATAGGTATATAATCAAACGGATTTTAAAAGCGTCACAAACAACAACTAATTAAATAAATTAAAAGTAACAAAAAAAACTTTATTTAAATGCTCTAAAAAGAAGGAAATACTCTTTAAATTAAATCAAACCCATCAATTAATTACATTACACAATTTAGATGTAGTTACCTACCTATTTTCCAAAATATAATATTGAATTGACAGATGATGTAACTTGTGATATTGAATTGACAGAAGATTCTCGTGATATTGAATTGACAGCAGATTTGCCTGATTTAATTAAACATCATTAATATCAATCAATCATCATTAATTTAATCAATCAGAACACCGGCTTTGTGGTTTGCAAACCAGACAACATCTGTCTGACAATGTGTCAGTTTACACTCTCGTAAGTTTTTGGATCTGTTCATCATATGGAAACCAGCTAATTATTATGATAATAGTAACCTTTAATTTTTATTTTTACAGTCGACTGCAAATCATATCGATGCTTTTATCGATATTTTTCTTTGTTCTAAGTTTAAAATGAGAGCGTCTATGCCAGCCAGCACTAACCAGACTACAAACCAGAGACAATAGAATTGGTACGAGCGGCCACGTCAGCGGAGGTTCAAGATTAAACTATTAATATGCAAAATGCATGGCCGTGGACTCCACGGCCGGTCTCGGCCCGATTGATTGCGAGGTGTCTATTTGTGTATGTGAGGTGTGTAGGGGTTAAGCTAAATGCATTCTGTAGGTGAATTTCGGGTAGGAGTTAAGACGCGAGAATTGGATTACTGGAGAACTAGTATTGGAATACTTGGTGTCGGTATCGCCGTCTTAGGCCAACTACTTCAAACAGGATATACTCTGAATAACTATGACCTTTGACAATACTCAAACAGAAATAAGAAATAAGAAATTTATTTGCAAAGACAAGGGTAAAAAGGTTCTAATATCATTATACAAATAGAACGCCTTAGTCAGCTATTAAATTGTAGCATGCAAATTTTTGAGGTTTGTAGTCATTAAAACATAAAGAACAAAAGCCAAGGCCGGTTTCACCTACTTTTAAAGTTAAGAAATTCGTCAACAGGGTAATAACAGTTTTGCAGAAGCCAATGGAATAATTTACGTTTAAAAGTATTGAACGGCAACGTTTTTATGTCATGCGGTCATTAGAAAGACACAACACAGACAAAACACATCAGAAAGTCAAATCGAAAAAGTAAAAAGTAGTGAAGTAACGAATGCCTGTTTTAGACACTCGCGGATGCGAATGTCTGTCGCCGATATTCGCGAATTAGAATGCGGATATTCTTTTTTTTAAACTTGTGCCATTGTCTTTGGCTCGAATTTGGTATCACGCGCACAGAGGAATTGCCGAGCTGATCCGAAATCAATCAGTGTTTTCTTTACCAATTTACATGTATTTCTTCCTGATCTTCAATACAATGATATTCGCAAGAAAAATCGCATCATTTTTTCGACTGCAAATGCAAAAGCGATTTTTCAAAAATGGTTCAAATATTCGCGAATTCTAGGCTGTGCTTCTCATGTGAGAGTTCCCGGGTTTAATCTCGGCTGGGAAGCAAGAAAAAAAACCCAGGTCTTGGCTGTTAACTGTGTTTGACACCAAACTCGAAGGTCACCCAAATAAGAAAGGGTTTTTGAAATCTGTTCACAAATAGTACCAGTTTTGAGGTAAACATTAAAAATAAAAAATAAAACTCCTTTGCCGAAGTCGGTTAAAAATGCCGCGTCGTTGTTTCTTATTCCCACGACACGGGGTACCTACTTGGTGTGGAGCCACAAGCAATGTATGTGATGTGCCTATGTCTGTTTATTGGATTCCAGTTCCTATAGACTATAGAAGTACATATATATCTGAAGATCACTTGATTATTGATGCTTAGCTTCATGCACGCTTGCCTATGGGATTTGGAATTCAAATTCCAATCTACTTCGAGTATTGAGATATTCTAGGTACTAGGACGCCTTCCTACCTACCTAGAATAAATCAATGCTCATCATTATTATAATGTATTTGCAAGCAGTTCTATTTGAGTAGCAGAAAGCGATGCCTTGTAAGGGCGTGCGAAAGGATAAGTCTCTTGAGAACTTGTCTAAATTGTATATCTGCTATTTGTATTGCAACTGCAGCGCCTGCGAAACCTTTTAAGGCAATAACGCTGAATCGGTGTTATTACCTTAAGATTTTTCGCAGACGCATTACAATAAATTGCAGTCCATGCTTTTTTAAATTAATTAATTAAAATAAGATTCCAATGATATTCGGCCAAACAAAACATGAACTTAAATCACTATGACAAAGCTCACATTTATTGGTGTAATTATTTCTACATAAAGTGTGCCACAAGGTTGTATTTATATTATTATATGTAATGTTTATGAAGTATATATCGGTAATGATTTCGTATTTCCTACCTGTATTTTATATGTATTTAATTTATTCCTAGGCATTTTAGTTATAGTATAAATTGCGCACTGCCTACCCTTTTATGACACCAATTCCTGTAATGCCCTGGTTTGCTGGAAGAAATCTCTAAAAAGAGATTTCTTCCAGCAAACCAGTATGTATGTAACTTGTTAAATATTTTGTGTGGAATAAAGAAGCCTCAAATTTCGAGTCGAGAAAACGAAATAAAATAAAGAAAGAGAATTTATTGGTTAAGTAGAAGAGGGGACCAGATCAAAGGCGATTGTAAAAAATAGTATTAAAAATAGAAACTTAAAATTTTAAGATAAAAAACACAAGATTAGTTATCCAATAATAGGTGAGGATTTATGACAATAGTAGTTGGGTGATATCAGACCTCATTGGGGTTTTAACCCGGGCCGGTTTTAACCCGTGAAGATTGGGTGGATTAGCCCCGGTAGGTTGTTCCCAGATGGGAAACAGGAATACTGATTGTTATAAAACGCCGATAATTTGAAAATAATAACTACAATAAAATACATTTCGCGTCTGCTAGATAATTCGTCGTCACCCAAGTGTCAAAAAGACAAAGCGCGGCTCAAAGTCATGAGAAAAATAAAGAAAAAATAAATAAATAAAACGAAATAAGTTTGACATGCCACAACGTCACAATAGGAGAGCGAAAGGCGCGCTTCGCCCTTCGTGTGAGAGTCCAACTCGCACTTGACCGATTTTTTTAAATCGGTTAAAAATATCGTGATTTGAAAAAAATATTGCGTGACGCCTCTTTCCATACGGGGAAGCATAGGCACAATTGTGCCCAGATTAAATGTTTTCCTACCCAAAGTAAGCGGACAAATTACTCCATTTGCCTACAATCGCATTTAGTCAGCCATACCAAACACATTTGCAAGGAAGCCATCATCGGATTTCCACATACAATTTCCTCTCTGGAGAAGCCATTAAATATTCATCAATTTGCTATACTCTCAGGACAATTAGCAGTGGATTCGCCGGCCCAATGCAATAAATAAAGATGTCTTCTACCGGGGGACGATATATCACCAGATGCTACGCTACTACCTTTCATTGTAAACAAACAAACATTTACATACAGGCACAAACATTGCGTCTGGCCCCACACTAGGATACCCTGTGTCGTGGGAACCAGAAACAGCGACGTCACACACATAAACGTCCGAGACCTGTGGTTTTTTTTTTCCTTACCCCTAGCCGGGGATCGAACCCCGGACCTCTCGCATGGTGGTGAGTATGTTATCTATATGTTAAGTATATATGTTAAGTACATTATCGGATGTTCCGTGTTTGGGAGTAGGACCCGGCAATTCGTGCTACTTGGTAATACCTTCCATCAACCCGCTTTGACACAGCGTGGTGGACTATGTAATCTTATCGTATCCGGCTAAATGCCTGTGCCCCTCAGTAAGCACATTAATAGACTATATTAATTATTCAAGGCAACAAATATAATGATCACCAAAATATTTTTTTCCTACCCAAAATGGATAAATGAACGCCAAAATTTGCAAAAAATATCAGTGAAGGGTAAAGGCGGAGAGCGAAGCGAAGCCCCCTTTATCCTCGGTGTTAGGTTGAACATGTAAGAACAACAAAAATACATAAGACATAAAATTAAGTACACAAAACATAAAAAGAAGTTTGGTGATCATTTATCCAAACACAATTTGGTGGACATTTATCCATTCTGGGTAGGAAAAAAATATTTTGGTGATCATTATATTTGTTGCCTTAAATAATTAATATAGTCTATTAATGTGCTTACTGAGGGGCACAGGCATTTAGCCGGATACGATAAGATTACATAGTCCACCACGCTGTGTCAAAGCGGGTTGATGGAAGGTATTACCAAGTAGCACGAATTGCCGGGTCCTACTCCCAAACACGGAACGTCCGATAATGTACTTAACATATATACTTAACATATAGATAACTTACTCATCTCATTGGTAAGTGGTCCGCGCCGGACGGCCTACCATGCGAGAGGTCCGGAGTTCGATCCCCGGCTAGGGGTAAGGAAAAGGACGTTTATGTGTGTCATTTCGAATTTATTGGTAGTAAAATAGGTGCGTTTTTGGTAATCGTTTAAACACAAGCCATTATTTAATTTCAAGCGGAATTTTAGCGGCTCCATTACTGATTAATCTAAAGCTACACTCGATTCCTCTTCTAGACATTGCCGATGTAAGCCGATTTCCACCAACAAAGTATTTGTAACTGTATCGGTAACCGATAAGGTCGGTATTCGTTCGGGCGGTGCCAGCATGCAGTATGTAGATTTTAAGTGATTAATCGTTGAAAATAAACGATTACGAGAAAATCGAGCGTAAAATGTCGCATTTTGGCGCTGAAAATGATACGCATATATACGATACGATAAGGTTGATAAATACTCCTAAATAATACTAATAATGGTAAGACAACTTATCACATGTGAAAGGGATTCGAACATTGTTGTATTAAAGCTGGCATGGTAAACTCCCGCCCCCCACATCGCGTACGATGAGTGTGGTATATGTATGTATATGGATATGTCACTGTAAGATAGTCAAAACCGTAAGTTGATAAACTAACGCCGTAGTGGATCAACTATCGACAGATAGTAAACCAAACCGACACGGTTTAGAATTTACGTTTTTTTGTTCTTACGTGTCAGCCTAACACGAAGACTATCTAGTCTTCACCTAAGCTGCCGCAGTGTTTACCGTGGTATTTCGTTTGCAATTGAAGTTTAAAAAAGTTTACTATTTAACGGTTTTAACCATTACTTGATCAACTTACGCAATTTACTATCTGTCGATAGTTGACCAACTTACGGGAAAGAAAAACGTTAGTTTATCAACTTACGGTTTTGACAATCTTAAGGTGACAGATATAAGACGCAGGAATAATACCCTTATTTGTCGCATTCGCGAGAAAAATGGGAGTAAAGGCCAGCTGCTACTATACAAGTTTATTATTAGGGTTCCGTACCCGAAGGGTGCCAAACGGGACCCTATTACTAAGCCTCCGCTGTCCGTCTGTCTGCCCGTCCGTCGGTCCGTCACCGGGCTCTATCGGAGCAACCGAAATAGGTAGAGAGCTGAAGTTTTCACAGAATGTGCATTTCTGTTGCCGCAACAACAACAAATGATGAACTACACGCAATTTTGAAAATTAAAGAGGGTACCCATACAAGCGACTGTTTTTTTTAAATCCCTGCCCCTGCAAAATACCTCATAACATCATGATTCAATATCACCATAAATGCCACTGCTCTTAATAACTTTAAGATGGCTCAGTCGGTTTAGTATCGGTTTCACAATCTTAACGTTCTGGGTTCGATTCCCAGAGAACACATATATTTTTTGTTTTGTTTTTATTATTTAGGATTCAGTGTTTTTTCTTGTACGATGGTACGGAACCCTTCGTGTGCGAGTCCGAGCCGCACTTGAAAGATTTTATTTTCAATGCATAACTAGTGCGGTTTGTATTGGCAGAGGACACAAAAACGAACACAAATGTCATATGAACCACGTCAGCTGTGCGCGGAAATATTGAAAAAAAACAAAATGGCTTATGTTTAAACGATTACCAAAAACGCACCTATTTTACTACCAATAATTTCGAAATGACTGCCAGAATGGATAAATGTCCACCAAATTGTGTTTGGATAAATGATCACCAAACTTCTTTTTATGTTTTGTGTACTTAAGTTTATGTTTTAAGTATATATTTTTTGTTCTTAAATGTTCAACCTAACACGAAGAATAAAGGGGGCTTCGCTTCGCTCACCCCCTTTACGATACGGCACATCAGGGTTTTATATTATCTGTATTTTTGTTCGTTTTTGTGTCCTCTACCCATGTATTGGTATACATGGGTAGAGGACACAAAAACGAACGAACGTCTTTCGCGCACGACGTGTCTGGTGACACGTCGTGCGCGAAAGACTTGGAAAAAACTGGTCAAGTGCGAGTAGAGCTTCGGACCCGCACACGAAGGGTTCCATGTACAACACACACACGGAAAAACGTAAAACCACAGTCTTTTGTACGAATATATCTTTTTAATATTTAATGATAAAATATTAAATACTAGGTAGGTAGGTACATTCAAGACCGGACATCAAAACATTGAAAAATAGTTTTGTGCATGTAGTATGTAAGTATTAAACTATGTTAACGAAACTCCTTGTTCATTGAAACCGGAAGTGATATAAATTGAGTAAGTTATTTACAGAAATAAAAACAAATATAATAAAAAACTTAATATACTTTCTTGTAATTCGAATGAACAATTATTAGTCGTATATTGACAAATAACTGTGCAAACAACTGCAATTAAAGATCTTTTCCGATAACATCGGGAGCGTCCAATATTGACCAATAAAAAAATAAAACAAAATGGCTAAGAAAATTTCCACAGCAATAATTTATTGTATGTTTTCTTTTAATTCTTAAAAACCGGTATGTTTCATTATTTGTTGTTATAGCGGCAATAGAAATACACCCTCTGTGAAAATTTCAGCTCTACCTATTTCGGTTGATCCGATAGAGCCCGGTGGGGGACGGACAGACAGACGGACAGCGGAGGCTTAGTAATAGGGTCCCGTTGAGCACCCTTCGGGTACGGAACCCTAAAAAAATTAAAAAGGGGTGGGTGGGGGAGGCGGTTCTGTTCCACAAACGTTCTATGCCCTTTAGAACCGGAATATTATTGGATATGATTATAATTGCCGACAGTTGCCACTTATGGCTTGTCTCTTAGGCTGTGGGACGATTATGGCTGTAATCATAATTATCCTTGGTAGTTAGACTGCTGGTGATTTTGGCTTCAAATCACGTAATTTAGGAATCACGTTGATGGCTTTTGATGGCTGTAATCAATTACGATTTGAGGGTTTTGTACTAATGAAAGATTTTGATCGTGATTGACAAGAGTTAACCCTTATTTGAGAAGGGTTATGCTCGTAGCATATAATGACTTTCGACTTATACACGTTTGAGTGAATTAATATGTTGGTAAGGCTAATTGTTATAGATTAGTTAGGGCCCAACAGATGAAAGTTATATGTGGAACAAACAAACACTTACATAAAGGCACATACATTGCTTCTGACCCCACACTAGGATCCAGAAACAGCGGCGTCACACACCTATAAACATCCAAGACCTGAGATGTTTCTCTTTATCCCAAGCCGGGGTTCTAAGCCATTCTGTGTAATTCTGAAGGCTCGTATGTATTTTTTAAAGAATTGACAGCTTGCAATCCGACATCTCTTGTCCAGTTAATTTTTATTTAGTTTCGAAAGCCTAATATTGGTTTTATTATTATCGGCTAGTATTTAATCGCACATCAAAAATACTGATTTGCACAGCAAAAAAGGATCAACAAAAACACATTTGTATGTTTTCAATATTTTATCTACACACGTATCATAAACCCTCTTTACTGCGTACAAAACCGCACGTTACGATCAGCATAATGTTAAAATTCTTGGTAAAAACATTTCTTATCTCAAAAATTACACATTATGGCCATAATGTGTATTTTTTCTACATATTATGACATTCAAATTTCGAACGCCGACGCCCGCCTGCCTAGTGTGTCTATGAAGTTGGTACTACAGAACAAGCTAAACAACTGCAGAGCCACAATGCCGGTCAAACATGCGGTTCCTGAAGACATCAAAGAGACCTTATGATATGTTTATAGATAAACTAGTGTATGTAACTCTACATAATTAGGCATTATGTAGCAGTCACATAAACTACTATAATGAGTACTTATGTTTATGTTTTCAGTATTTTTTGATGTTGTTACATGTTTAACCTAACACGAAGGATAAAGAGGGCTTCGCTTGACTTACCCCCTTTACCATTCACCTAAGCTACCGCAGTATTTTGCCCTTATATTTGCTGTGCAAATCAGTATTTTTCAAATCAAATCAAATTCAAATCAAATCAATTTATTTATTCGTGCTGAAAAATTACATAGGTAGGTACAATAAGTAGGTATAGCATTTAATTATTACACTGCTGATATTTGTTTTGCGTACCTCAGGGAAGCTCTGTCCCCTACACTAAGTAAAACTTGTATAGTAGGGTTACAGCGTCTCTCTTTGGCTGTGTTTTATGCTCTTATTTAAAATTATTTTATTTAGGTGGTACATTTTAAGATTTTAATTAATGAAAGTATGAATTAAATTTACACATTAATTAATTAAATTTGTAGGTACATAATATAAATTGATTAATTATAGCTTGGATAGCTTTTTGATGTGCAGTTTAATATTTCCCACACAACAATTCATTAACAACACTTTTCATTCTCATAATCTGTTTATTAATAACACCATCACAGCTACGAAGTCCAGGAAAAGTTTCGCCTGTGATGCCCCCTACAGAGGATTACAGTACAATATAACTTTGCATTTCTCCCAGTAAATTTCCAGTAACTCCGTCAGAGTCTTCTGATGCATATCATCCGGAAATAGTATTCTCTCTGGAACAGAATCGCAGAACCCTTAAATCCTTTGATCCTCTTGTCCGCACAAAGGTACTGCCAGTTAACGGACTGACTTCTATCACCTTACAGATAAGGCCGATGTTACTTTGAAATCAGGCTGACCTCAGTAATCCTGACAGAACGAGGTAAATACGCTCAGTTCTGTTCAATCCCGAGGACGCTCCCTTATTTCCTAAAGATTTGTATGTGTTAAATTCTTATTGTTTTTAAATTATAGGTTATTAACCTACTAAGCCAGAAATAAACGATTCATTCATTCATTCATTCCTGGTAGGTAATTATTTTGAGCGTATTTGTATTTGACCATTTCTTTATGGTTAGTATTTAATCGCACATCAAAAATACTGATTTGCACAGCAAAAAAGGTTCAGGAAAATCAATTTTTATGTTTTAAATATTTAATGAGTACTTATGTTTATGTTTTAAGTATTTGTTATTGTTGTTCTTACATGTTGAACCTAACACGAAGTTAGCCTTTTAGTTTACCCTTCTTGGCCTAAGCTACCGCAGCAAATATAAGGGATATTTGCTGCGCCAATCAGTATTTTTGATGTGTAGTTTAATAGGTATCTCCCTTTTTATCATGCGCAGCTGTGTATCACCTCCATCACCTTTGTGGCGAAGCGATTGCGGCTCTGCCTACGACGCGAGAGGACCCGGGTTCGATCCACGGCTGGGTATTCAGAAAAAAAAAAGCATTGGGTCTTGGATTTCTATATGTGTGCAATATCCTATGGAATTTTGCTGTGGGGTCGAGCTGCTGATATTAAATAAATTTTCGTTCTAGAAAAAAGAGGGCGGTGTTCAAAGAAATTAGCATTATGACTGTAACGTGCAAATATATATTTATGAAAATATCATGTGCATTAGGAAGAACATAAATAGCTTCGCTAAAAATTTGACAGGCACAAGCGAATAATATAAGAAGCGGAAATAAAATTGACTAACCTTACTAAAGACTAGCTAAAGTTAGAACTTCATTTGTGAGTCTAAGTATACAATGCTTTTACAAAATACTGGAAGGGATATTAAATTTGTCTGAGAAGAAATTGTTAAAAATACATGATGATAAGCATATTATAGGTTAGATGATTACATTAATGACAAAGAGGTATGGAACTCTGATTTTCCAGCGCAGCACAAGAACCAACCACACGGTTGTAATACAAGACCTATTTATTGTTGAAAAAAAAATGAAAAATAAAATAAAAGTGTTAGTATTTAATCGCACATCAAAAATACTGATTTGCACAGCAAAAAAGGATCAAGAAAACACTTTTTACGTTTTAAATATTTTATGTGTACATAAGTTCATGTTTTAAGTATTTTTTGTTGTTCTTACATGGTCAACCTAACACGAAGGATAAAGGGGGCTTCGCTTCGCTCACCCCCTTTACCCTTCACCTAAGCTACCGGAGTATTTTGCCTTGATATTTTCTGCAACTTTTGGTGATCATTAACCAATTTTGGTTAGCATTTATTTTGGTGGTCCTTTAAATTGCTCTCATTTAAAAACAACAAGAATTTAACAAACACAAATCTTTAAGAAATAAGGGAGCGTCCTCGGGATTGAACAGAACTGAGCGTATTTACCTCGTTCTGTCAGGATTTACCCTTCACCGAAGCCACCGCAACATTTTGCCCTGATATTTACTGTGCAAATCAGTATTTTTGATGTGCAGTTTAATATTTCCCCAATTTTTTCAGTATCGCCAATTATATAGATTTTTGGAAGCAACGGGCGGGGTTTTCGTTTCGTGTTAATGTGTAACGTTGAATAAACCTATAAGTATCCAGTATATAGTTAAGTAGTACAGTTAACCGTTTAGGACGGTGACAATCGGTTAGCACAACAATTTGTGTGCTCACTTACTTAGCTCTGGGTTAGCACTGGAGGTGTTAATACGTGTGTTTGGTGTTAGAAATGTTTGTAAGTTAATTATCAAATAAACCAATGTTGTGAAAGCTTGCGTTGCTACTATTTTGGGAATAATTATTAACTGTTTTTTATTGTTCCGTAGAGAAATAAAAACCCAGGAACCCTTATAGTTTCGTCATGTCTGTCTGTCCGTCTGTCCGTATGTCAACTTTATTCCAAAACTATCAGGTCTACACAGCTAAGATTTGGTATGGGGCGGTGGGGCTCCCCCGTTCATGGAACTGAAACCATTTTTTTTTCAAACCTATATGTGTGGGGCTATAGGGTCTTTAAAAATGACTTGGGCTTCCTGAAACCATGTTTCCTCAAATTAAAAGTGTTTAATTTGAGGAAACTTTTAACCTCTAACTTTTAACCTCTCAAAAACCGAGGGTAGTTGGTCGCGATTTTGAACCATGGTAGTAGAATTTAAAACCTATAACGGAAAAGTAGCGTTAGCTATTCAAGGCGCCGGTGGTATTCAAGAGGTTAAAGTAACAAAGTGAAAAATAAAAAAAATATATATGTTGTGTATCTCAATAAACAGTTTCAATTGGTTTCAACAAAATAAAATGAGCAGTTTTTAAGATATAAAATATTTATTAAAAACCGCAAATGTAACTTTGTCATTCATAGAAACACTATGAAAAACAAAGTAATTATTTGCTGGTGAAGAATGATAGTGATATTTTGGCTAGGTGTATCAGGTGTATGTGAAGTGAATACCTTCTTAATTATAATTTTTTGGCATATATTCTAAATTTATTACGGAACCCAAAATGTGCGTAGTCCGACATGCACTTGGCCGGTTTATTTTTATTTTTATTCTTCATTGGACTTTCTAATTTTATGTAGAGGCGGTTAATCCTAATTCCCAATTTATGAAGTGTTCTAAAGCATGTTTTATTCATCTTTTCTATTATTTTGTCTTTTTTCGTTTTCCCAATTCCATATAGGCAAGTTACATATAGATTATGGATAAAACGTACTGACAGATAAGAAGTAAATTTAGTAATTTGTAATTATTTGAAATGAACACCAAAGTTGCAAAAAATATCAGGGCAAATACTGCGGTAGCTTAGGTGAAGGGTAAAGGGGGCTTCCTTTATCCTTCGTATTAGGTTGAACATGTAAGAACAGCAAAAAATACTAAAAACATAAAAAGAAGTTTGGTGATCATTTATCCAAACACAATTTGGTTGACATTTATCCATTCTGGCAGTCATTTCGAATTTATTGGTAGTAAAATAGGTACGTTTTTGGTAATCGTTTAAACATAAGCCTATAGTTTATATTTGAGCATACCATCTATTGTAGTACAATTTATTTAATACATTTTAGTTTGGTACATAATAGTTTTTATTAAAAAGTAAAATAATATATATATTGCGCACTAGGACACTCCTTAAGCACATACTTTCATGACCTGCCTAGGTTTGCTGGAAGAAATCTATCTTAATCGATAAGCTCACCTCTGCGCATAAATTGGTTTGCAACCTCACCATTATTATTTCTGTGCAATAAAGAATATGAAGCACTGTGTTTAATTAAAGTCAAATACTTAATATTTACGACATTATTTAAATCAATTGAAAATAAGTCCAAACAAATCGACTGCGGTCTATTCAAAACGTCACCTACCTCTCGAAAACACCAATAAATGTCCGCTGATTTCGGTTCGGTCACAAGCCCAAGAGCTGACAGGCAACGTTGAAAAATACAAACAAAACGCAATTTAACACGTTCACTGCGGACCCGTTAACGTGATGTACGAGCGTTGCGCCATCAGTGTAATTGTTGGAATATCTGCACTGTGTGTTGCGATTTCTGGAATCCGTAGAATTATTTAGCCGCATTGGCGCTGGGTTGGGGCCAACTGTTGGTGTGTTTGTAAACGTTTGGTTCGTGATTTGAGCCACCAACCGAACTATATGAGTAATGGCCGACGATAGGATTATCTTTGTTCGGTTTTTCTAGGATTTATTGCCGTTTATAAGTCCTACTTATGCTGAAGAGATATTAAATTTGTCGGAGAAGAAATTTAAAGGCATTGTTTTAAAAACATTATGCTATAGTGGAAGTTCATGTAACTGATACATAATGGAGGGCATTAACTAATTATGTACAGTTACATACACTAGTTTATCTACACACATACCATAAGCTCTCTTTGATGTGTTCAGGAACCGCATGTTTGACCGGCATTGTGGCATTGAGTTGTTTAGCTTGTTCTGTAGTACCAACTTCACAGACAAACTAGGGGCGGCACGCAGGCGGGCGTCGTCGTTCGAAATTTGAATGTCATAATATGTAGAAAATTTACACATTATGGTCACAATGTTCAATATTCAGATAAGAAATGAGTTTTTACAAAGTAGTTTAACATTATGCTGATCGTAACATGGGGTTTTTGGACGCAGTAAAGAGGGTTTATGATACGTGTGTAGATAAAGCATATTATAGGTTAGATGATTACATTAATGACATAGAGGTATGGGGCTCTAGCGTAGCACAAGAAACATGCACACGTTTGTAACAAAAGACCTAATTTCATTTCATATTTCTTTTATTGCAGACAAAACTTATAAAAAAACAATAGTTACAAGAAAATAGTGTACAAATGCGAGCCTTGTACACTATTTGTACTCGATGTACCTTTGCCATCTCATCCTGGTTTGCTGGAAGAGATCTATTATTAGTTATAACTATTAATAGATTAAGAGATCTATTATTAGTTATAACTATTAATAGATCTCTTCCAGCAAACCAGGATGAGATGGCAAAGGTTGATTGCTGAGTAAGGGCAGACCTATGCGTAAAACAATATAAGGAAATAAACAAGTACTTACAATAAATACAATAAATAAAATAAATTATATAATTACTTTGATAATACACTAAATACTTATAATAAACAACTACTATTATATAGATATTTGAATATGTACTAATAAATACTTACATGCATAATACCTATAACTCTAAAGGTAGAAGAGGTAATGCTTCTTCACGCGACTTCTCTATATAGTAAAAAAAAAGCCGTGTTGCAGTGTACGAGTTTCTTGTGCCGCTTCTTCTCCGCTGCCATAACACGTAACGAAGCGGTAGATTATAATACATTCAAATGATGTTCAAAAAGTGTTCGTAAGAATCTATTTTTAAATAAATGTTTCGAAGTTTAAAGTTTGAAGCTGGTGTTCGTCATACCTTGAACTGACTACTGTGCATGGGGTCCAAACAGCAACTGAATTAATTATTTCATCACAATATGACAACCCGAATGGCCCAGTCGGCAGTGACCCTGCCTACGAAGCCAAGGGTCCCGGGTTCGAGTCCCAGGGGGGGCAAATATTTATTGATGAGAACGGATGTTTGTACCCTAGTCATGGTTTTTTATCTATCTAAGTTTAATATTTATCTATATAAGTATGTGTATCGTTGTCTAGTACCCAAAATACAGGGAATCCTAGTTTGGGGCTAGATCAATGTGTGTAAATAGTGTCCAAGGTATTGTTATTATTATTATTAATATAATGGAATTTGGTGCAAGCGTCGTGAAACGTACAAAGCGTTGAATATAACCTGTTGAATTTAGAACAGAACGTCAAGCGACCTTCGGTATTCTCCGGCTGCTTTCTATCTCTTAGAATCTCCAAAAGAATAGTAAGTATACTTAGCTGTCAATTTAAATTCAATAGAGATCATAAATAAGCCGTAGATTTCAACAGCTCGGAATATTCCCGGGATAAATAAAGACATACTTGATTTAATGACTGAAACACAAGTACACGTGCCAACGTGTCTGCCATTTACCACAAAAGTGGTTTGAAATAGGGCAACCTTTGATGTTTAATACGTGTACCATTACTTTAGCTTCGAACATAAACAAGATCAAAGCTAAGATTAAGCCCTTTTCAGCAAAGGGCCAATATTCATTTTAACCGCTTTTGGGCACACGAGCATCTGCTTGATCCCTTTCTAAAGGGGGCAGTAAGAGATACTCTTAAACGCGAAAAGCCCGCCCAAAGTCCCGATTTTTTTTAATCAATTCGCCGTTACAATCATCCGAAGTCTTAGGCAGTTCTTACGAGCACCAATCTTGTGAAGGACGAAGGAAATGCGACTGGCTTGAGGCATGGGCGGAAGCGATAACGCAGCCTGTGTACTTATGCACCTTTGGGTCGGAGGATTCTTGGGGCGGTTTGTTTGTGTAATAAATTGGTGTAATTTGTATTATGGGCCGGGCGAGCGAAGCGTCTCCGTTTCAGGATTGGAAAAATTGCTTTCGTATGTCCGGATGTTATCCTCTACAGGCCGCATTTCTCAACTGATTCTCTTGAATTTTTGCTAGCAGGTTGGATATTACTATTTTTGTCGATTCAGTGTTTGGATTTTTTTTCAAAATGGCGGAGATGTAAGGGTTTTAAAATTCCAAAAAACCGCTGAAGTCCAAACAGCTTGACGGATTTTAACAAATAAGGTTATTGGATTTGTAGATACCGTGAGAGTAACAGGCTATCTAATTTTAGTGAAAAGTCAATAGGTCGGGTTTAAGACCGCAAAATGTAGGTTACAAAGATATTGGTGCGGCTACTTTCTTCTACTACTTTCATAATCCATGTACGCGACCAAGTACATTCATAAGTTTGTATGTGTTATTAAAAGAAAGTGTCACTTAAGGTCTACAGCTCCCAGAGCTGACAATGACAATATCATCACGCCTTTCCCATACGAGGTGGTACAGATGCAGATTTACACGTTTAGCCAGTAATTCAGTAAAGTACGTCCTCCAGAGAGCTCCGTGGTATAGTAGGTTTCACGCTTGCTTCTCATGCAGGAGATGCAGGTTCGAATCTGGTGCTAACCATGCACCAATGAGATAAATCATTTTTCTTAACTGGCTACTATCGCTAATTGGTAGCAGCTCAACGTTGTTCATATTAATGCTCAAAGCATTCATACCAGCTATGCTGACCTTCTTGTAGTTTTTAGTGATCTGAACATACATGGCATTCTTGTTTCGGAATCTTTTCTCAAGCCATCTCTTTCTTCTGCCATGTATGCTCTGCCAGGGTTCAGTCTCTACCGGAACGACAGGAAAGGCAAGGCTGATGGCGGTGTTGCTATCTACCTACGTTCTGACATCCCATGCAAAGTCATCAGCCAGTCGCCAAGCCTGTACTTTGGTTCTGCTTAACACCTGTTCCTGGAGATATTCTTGCGTCACAACAAAGTCCTCTTGGGTGTCTATTATAGCCCCTCTCTTCGAATCGACTATTTTAACTCTTTTGAAACCCTTCTCAGTGACTTGACTCCTCTTTATAGCGACACCCTAATTCTCGGCGACTTCAACACTTGCCTTCTCAAGAATAACGGTCGCTCAGCGGAGCTGAATTCTCTTGTAAGTTCATTTAACATGCATATCCTTCCTCTAGAGGCCACTCACTTTCAACCACACTGCACCCCCTCTCTTCTATCTATCGATCTAATGATTACTTCTGACATGTCTAAGGTTGCTGCGTATGGCCAACTTAACGCCCCTTTCTCCTATCACAATCTTATTTACCTCTCTTATAAGATAAAGCCTCCCAAGCGTGCAGCTAAATTCCTTGACATTCGTAGCTTCAAGGGCATGGATATAACCTCCCTTAATTCAGACGCCTCCTCTGTCGACTGGTCGCCTGTCTACGGTAGTGAGACCATTGATGACAAAGTACGGTACTTCAACTCTATTGTCCTGAGCTTGTTTGATGAGCATGCTCCGGTCAAGAGGGTTAAAGTGAAGCATCTTCCTGCACCGTGGCTTACTGACACCATTAAGGGTCTAATGGCTAAGAGAAACCGTGCCAAGTCTAGATATAAGAGGGATCCGACCGATGAGAATCTTTTAATTTTCAAACGCCTCCGTAATCGTTGCACTCGCCTGTGTCGTGATTCTAAATGCCGTCATATCTACGAATGTATCGAGAGCTATACTCCAGCACAGGTCTGGAAGTTCCTGAAGACCCTTGGTGTTGGTAAGTCACAGGAATTGGCAGCCGGAAATGTCGATCTCCGGGGTCTCAATAGTTTCTTTGCAACTCCCCCTGTCGCGATGGACCCCCTCGTCAAGGATGCAACCCTTCGTAACCTACGGTCCAAGGCAACATCCCTCACTTCAGCATTTAATTTCATCCCTGTCGGAATCGGCGCAGTAAGGAGGGCAATACTAGCAATCTCGTCGAAGGCCATAGGTGAGGACAAGATATGTTCTCAGATGATAACAACTAGCATTGATGTACTGTTACCTCTCATCACCCACATAATTAATGTGTCGCTTGACCAATGTTGCTACCCCAGCCAGTGGAAATTGGCACTTGTGATTCCCCTCCCCAAAACGTCTCATCCCGCCTTCTTTAAAGATTTCCGTCCCATTTCTATTCTGCCTATCCTCTCCAAAGTCCTGGAATCAATTGTCCACTCCCAACTCTCCTCCTACCTTTCCTCAACTACTACTACTACTTTCATAGTCTAATGACCTATGGTATTTTATTGTGGGGTCACGCTGCGAATGCTAATAGTATATTTATTCTGCAGAAACGGGCTGTTCGTGCAATTTATAGATTAGGGCCTAGAGTGTCACTGAGGGAAAAGTTTAAAGAAATCAATATTCTGACATTTGTGTCTCAATATATCTATGACAATCTTGTGTATGTAAAAAGAAATATAACTAGTTTTCAGAAGTACAGTGATATACACAATTTTAATACTAGAAATAAAGACAAGTTGGTTGCTTATGTAAGCCGACTACATAAAATTAGTATAATTCTTTTAAAGGCAATTGTATACGCTATTACAATAAGGTCCCTACTGATATTAAAAACTTACCTTTAGACAAGTTTAAAATAATAATAAAACAGAAATTGTATAAAAAAGGTTACTATAAGATATCTGATTACTTAGAGGACAGATGTCCATGGGAATAGATTGTTTGAGTAACAGGCTGTTTCGATATATAATTAGCATTCATTTTGTAATTTGACAATATTTTATTTAAAAAAGGAAACGCAAAAGATGCGACGACTGTGGAGTTTCTTCGGTGAGCTCTTCTTCACAGATTCCGCCATTGGGTTAGTGAACTCACCCAAAAAAATGTAATGACGGATCTAAGTGATGTAACAACATCCTATGGAAATAAATGATTTTTGATTTGATTTGATTTGATTTCAAAAACTACTGAATCCCCACCAATCAGGTTTCAGGCCGGGTCACAGCACTACCACAGCACTGCTCAAAGTCACTGACGACATTCAATTAGCTATGGATCAAAAGCAGCTTACGGTCCTTACACTGCTTGATTTCAGTAGCGCCTTTAACTGCGTCGATTTCGATATACTAGTCGAAATTTTAAAGTCACTTAATGTCTCCTCGCACTCTGCTCGCTGGTTTGACTCCTACCTGAGAGTCTGAGGAGATCTCAACGGACTGGTGTGATCTCTCCGCAGGTGTTCCGCAGGGAGGCATCCTTTCTCCTCTCCTCTTCTCGGTATTCATTAACTCCATCTCTGACGTTATTACCTCTTCTTATTATCTGTACGCAGATGAACTTCAAATATATCGGCACTTCTCTCCGTGTGATGTGAATCTGACAGTAGAGGCGTTGAATGCTGATCTCGATAACATCAGGAAATGGGCTACCTCTTATGGTCTGCTTGTCAACCCGGGCAAATCGCAGGCCATGATTTTGGGTACTCGTCACTCTCATGACCTAGTTCAGAACATGCCCGTCGACCCTATAGTGTATGATGGTAACATAATTTCATACAGCGAGAAGGCCAAGAATCTTGGGGTTGTATTTGATAAATTGTTGTCCTGGTCGCCCCATGTTTGTGAGGTCAGCAGACGAGTCTTTGCGTCATTTCACTCCCTACGGAGATTGCAGCACTTCCTGCCACAGCAGAATAAATCACCCTTGCGCAGTCCCTCCTACTACCTTTAATCGACTATGCAGATGTTTGCTGGATCGGTGCGAACGAAGAACAACTGAACAAACTCGAACGACTTCAAAACCTCGGGATTCGGTTTGTCTTCGGGCTGCGCAAGTATGACCATGTCTCACAGTATCGCAAGGAGTTGGGGTGGCTTCCGATCCGCCTTCGTCGTGATATGCACGTTCTCTCCTATCTGTTCAACATTTTGCGAAATCCCCGCTATCCCTCATATCTTCGAGAACGTTTCGAGTTTATTTCCTGCAGGCATAGCAACCAGAGATCCCACACGATTTCTCTTCTCTCCACTCCTCGGCATAACACTGCCACTTACAAACACACGTTTAGGTTAACGGCGATCCGACTGTGGAACGCACTTCCCTGCGCTATTAGAGATAGTCCCTCAATTTTCACTTTTAAGACAAGATTGAAAGAGCATTTCCTTTCTCTTTCGTGATAGGTACTTTTATATATGTATATATAAGTAGTATATGTTTGATATATATTAAATTTTTTGCTTTTGTATTTTATTTAGTATATATCATTTATTACATTATTATGTTTTAGTTGTAAACAATTAGATGTGTACAGTTTTATTGCGCACTAGGACTCTCCTGTTGCACAATTTTTCCTGTCCTACCTAGGTTTGCTGGTAGAAATCTCTCTTTAGAGATAAGCTCGCCTTTGCTCATAAACTTTTTTGTTACCTTACTATTAAGATTTCTGTGCAATAAAGAATATGAAAAAAATAGTCGTAAAACCCATCCACCAACCCGCACTGAGCCGTGGTGGAGTATGACTCAATGTTACTCGTATCCGGTTAAAGGCCCATGTCCCTCGGGTGGCGCCATTAACAGGCTACATTTATTTTATTTGCTCGATGAGTCACCGATAACATCTTGAAGCGTCCGTGGCCTAGGGCTATCGGGGGACACATCGAAATCGTGCAACGTAGCAACATCTGGCCGAGACGGGTACAAGATGGGTGGACATATTAAGCTGAAGGTTTTGGCTATTAATATATAAACGATCTCCCCAAAATAATGAACGAACCATGTATATTATTCGCGCACGATATTTCTATACTTACACCATGCCGAAACAATAACAATATAAACGATAATCTGGACTCTAGCCTTGACAAAACTGATAAATGGCTACGAGACCACAGCCTAGAGATAAACTATAATAATACAAATATTTAAGGGGGCTCCGATACAACAAACGTGATTTTTTTGCCGTTTTAACAGGTAATGGTACGGAACCCTTCGTGCGCGAGTCCGACTCGCAATTGGCCGTTTTTAGGGTTCCGTACCCGAAGGGTTCCAAACGGGACCCTATTACTAAGACTCCGCTGTCCGTCCGTCCGTCTGTCACCAGGCTGTATCTCACGAACCGTGATAGTTAGACAGTTGAAATTTTCACAGATGATGTATTTATGTTGCCGCTATAACAACAAATACTAAAAAACAAGATAAAAGAAATATTTAAGGGGGCTCCCATACAACAATTCTTTCAATACCACATACAAACTTATGGATGCACCTGGTTACGTACATGGAGTGTGAAAGTAACCGCACCAATAACTTTGTAAACAATATTTTGCTGTTTAAAATCCAAACTATTCACTCCACACCATCGCTTCCATTGAACGGTGGTACGGAACCCTTCGTGCGCGATTTAGACTCGCACTTGACCGGTTTTTATTATTTCTTAGTCATGCATGACATCATACTTTTAATAAACTTTCAATACGCTAAGTTGATCTTTGATTATATTGTTGGTATTGCTGTTTGGCTTCTAGGACATGGGTTATCCTGGTGTGGGGCTTTCAATACTCTCATTTAGTTAGAAAGAGCAACAAATATAATGATCACCAAAATATTTTTTTCCTACCCAAAATGGATAAATGAACACCAAAAGTTGCAAAAAATATCAGGGCAAAATACTGCGGTAGCTTAGGTGAAGGGTAAAGGGGGTGAGCAAAGCGAAGCCCCCTTTATCCTTCGTGTTAGATCGAACATGTAAGAACAACAAAAAATACTTAGAACATAAACTCAAGTACACAAAACATAAAAAGAAGTTTGAAGGCATTTATCCATTCTGGCAGTCATTTCGAATTTATTGGTAGTAAAATAGGTGCGTTTTTGGTAATCGTTTAAACACAAGCCGTTAGAAAGTTGGTAAGTTACTGGGTTGTGATTTTGACGTCACAATAAGTTGATCTTTCTCTATAATAATAATGATACCTTGGACATTATTTACACACATTGATCTAGCCCCAAACTAGGAATCCCTGTATCTTGGGTACTAGACAACGATACACATACTTACATAGATAAATATTATACTTAGATAGACAAACAACCATGACTAGGATACAAACATCCGTTCTCATCAAACAAATATTTGCCCCCACCGGGACTCGAACCCGGGACCCTTGGCTTCGTAGGTAGGGTCACTGCCGACTCGGCCATTCGGTTCGTCTATATAATGACATCGCTGTTACTGGATATCCTAGTGAGGAGGCAGAAGTAATGTATGTTCGTGTTTATATTTTAACTTCAGGATCATCTTCAAGCTGTATGAAATCGCTGCCACCCATGGCTAAGGCCCCAGTCCTTAGGAAAGAAGTGGTTCTTGAACGGACAAGATTGCTTCTCGAGTGTCATTATCGCGCGTTGCACCAAATATGCTTTTGTCCTAACGGGAATTTCATTTCCTTCCTCATAAGGATATTGCAGAGTTTACTTTGTTTATGTACTGAAATCTGTCATTCTGATGCACAAAAACATAACAAAATCATCACTCTATAACAAACTTTTAACGAAACGTGTGTACCAGATCCCCATCCATGCTGTCAATACCACATTTGCCCAAAAATTCCCTGATTCTAGCCTCCCACATATATACAACAAGGTTAACATTGTGTGTGACTTTATAAATTGCAGTACCTTCGAAGTTAAACGAAAATGCCAGAAATGGCTTTTGTCCCTCTCATATAATGAAGCTGAGTCGGTGCTGAGTATTTCAGAGTAATTTTATTATACTCAACTGAGTAAATTATTGATCTAAACCTATGTGTCAGTTATGTATGTACAATCGAACCAACTGAATCATGACCCTTTTGCCTGATAATTCGTTTGAAACTTTCAAACTTGTAAGATCTATCAAAATGTCAGTGTCTAATCAAATGATAACAAGTTCTTTACCAAGGAAATAAACCTTCAAGCGAATTTCGACCTACTTGCATTTAAGGGGTTTAGCAAAATAAGCTTATGGTGGGTCATGATTCAGATGGTTCGATAGTACAATATCTTTTACAGTCACCTCTCTACTAATTTTGCACTGTGTATGTTTTATATATTTTTAAATGTGTATATTTTAAATTTTTCTATCTAACTTTTATTTTTGTTTGTAAATTACTGCTAAGCACAACAACTCCCATTCTGCTAAGCATGCGATGGCACCCGCGATACAGGCTCAGCCTAGTGTGGGGCCGCAGTCAAACACATGTAGCTTTTAAGAGATGTTTTGGATAAATTATAACATGTAAACCTAGCTTTAAGTCTTTCTTACTAAATAAATTTATTCTAATTCTTATTCTTACTTAGTACATTGGTTTAGTGTTTATTTTTCCATTAAACGCCTTAAGATAAAGTCAGTCTTATTCTTAACCTGTCCACTCGCGTATGAACACCTAGTATGGACTTGCACTCAATTTTAATTTACCTACCGTCCACTCGCGCATGAACACCTAGTATGGACTTGCACTAAATTTTAATTTACCTACCGTCCACTCGCACATAAACACCTAGTGTGGACTTGGAATAATATTTATATTCATATTATAAAATAATTACTTACTACCTTTTTTATCTTTATCTTAGCACTAAGTTAAACTATGTTACACCATGTAAAGCTATGTGAGAGAACAAAATATACTTTTTGTATTGTATTTTGAATTTTGTATCTACACACGTATCATAAACGCTCTTTACCGTATCCAAAAACCACCAGCATACGACCAGCATAATGATATACTACTTGGTAAAAACTCATTTCTGACCTTAATATTGATACATTATGACCATAATGTACTAAAATTTGTTGAATTATAACATTCAAATTTCGAACGCCGTCGCCCGCCTGCGTGCCGCCCCTAGTTTGTCTGTGAAGTTGGTACGACTGAACAAGCTAAACAACTGCAGAGCAATGATCAATGCCACAATGCCGGTCGAACATGCGGTTCTTGAACACATCAAAGAGAGCTTATGATATGTTTGTAGATAAACTAGTGTATGTAACTGTACATAATAGGCATTATGTAGCAGTCGCATAATCTACTATAATGACTGGCAATACTGACCGGAAATAGAGAAAAAACGTACTTTGTATCTCACACTTGATTGGTCGACATACTTGAGTAAATGAAAAAAATAATCGGTAATGTGGCTGGCCGCCATGACAATTTGGCTTTTATTGCCAATTTTTTTTATGGCTATTGAGAGGGTTAAAGACGGATGATCACAATGAAATATCATAAAATAAATGAAATAATAAACACGCGGAATTGTTATAAAAACAAATAGCCGTAGTGCATTTTCAATGTTTCAGTTTCTTCTTAGTTTATGAAACCCTTTATTTTGATACCCCACTCGATGGGTTTAAAAAATAAAAAATTAAGGCATTATGTCGCAAAAATCGGCCATTATTATTTTTTATTTTGATATACCAAATGTCACACTCACAGTTGAGACGAATCTAACGACACCTCTAAAGCAAACATCCATCAAGCCGTTTAAGCTACAGAGGGTGCCAAAGAAATATACATACATACAGACACTCGAAAACATAACCCTCCTTCTGGCGCAGTCGGGTAAAAATACGAACGTATGTCATTTAAATAACAATCACGGCAAGCAACAGCGAACAAGCTTGGTCTCGAATTAAAAAGGGAAGATTGATTTAAATTGCAATTTACAAGGCAATTAATAACAAAAAAAAACGAATTGTGAAGCCTCTTTCTCAATTCGCTGAAAGGGTTTTTGTTTCATTAATTTACGTGACTGTTGGAGTACTTTGTTTTTGTTTTACATAAAACATTCTGTGTCTAAAAGGCCTCAAATGGACCTTAAGATGGCTTTTGCGAATAATTTTTCATAGCATAACATAGCGTCACGCCTTTTCCCATACGGGGCGGCAGAGGCACAGTTGCGCCCACTTTGAGCCAGTTACTCAATACTCCATTTTGCATGGCAGGGGACTAGCCCATCGCCATAGCTATGGAGTAATGAAGGTTTCCTCACGATGTTTTCCATCACCGTTAGAACGTCCGTAAAATGTACTAAAGATAAATTAATTATCTCATTGGTACATGGTCAGGAATCGAACTTGCATGTCCTGTGTGAGACCACGGAGCTCATCCATCTAAGTTTTCATGTAGACGCAATGTATGTGCCTGTATGTAAATGTTAAAGACGACCTCTGTGGCGCTGCGATATCCCCAGGTCTTGGATGTTTATATGTGGCGTAGTTGTTTCTGGTTCCCACGATACATGGTATCCTAGTGTGGGGTCAAAAGTAATGTATGAAATATAAATATTTATGTATTTTCTTTGATATATGATCCGATCAACACCAATGAGGAATAGACTTAAGGTTAGGTGCAGACTTTTCGTGCAGTTTTATTTAAAATAAAAAGCAGTTAAGTGCTAACCTAACTCGCGCGCGAAGGGTTCCGTATCACCATACAATGGTAGGGATGTGGTAGGGATGATGTGAAGTAAATAGTTTGGATTTTGCATAGCAAAATGTTGTTCACAAAGTTATTGGTGCGGCTACTTTCACACTCCATGTACGTTACTAACCAGGTAACCAGGTGCATTCATAAGTTTGTATGTTCTATTGAAATTAATGTTGAATGGGAGCCCGCTTAAATATTGATTTTATTCCGCTTTTTAGTATTTGTTGTAAAAGCGGCAACAGAAATACACCATCTGTCAAAATTTCATCTGTCTAACTATCACGGTTCATGAGATAAAGCCTGGTGACAGACGGACGGACAGACAGACAGACGGACAGCGGAGTCTTACTAGTAGGGTCCCATTTTACCCTTTGGGTCCGGAACCCTAAAAACCGGCCCAGTGCGATTCGAACTCGGTTCCGTACCAATGCCCAAGAAAAAACACAAAAAAGAAATAGCCCCCCCCTCCCTTAACTTAACCCGTAAGAATTTTCTTTTTAGAAATAAGCTCACCTTTGCGTGCTGTTCTTGACATATTTTTCTTTGTGTTTTCTGTGCAATAAAGGATTATTATAATTATTACCTCTTATATGGAGACCATTATTTTGCTTTATTGGGTCTAGTTCATTATTTGTTGCTAGCGGTTACAGAAACACATTCTGTGTAAAACTCTAACTATTACGATTTATAATTTCATAATTCATAATTTCTTTATTGCACATAAAACATATAAAAAACAACAGTTACATGAAAATAGTGTAAATAGGCGAGCTTATCTCTGATAAGAGATCTCTTCCAGCAAACCAGGTTAACCCTTTCGCTTGCTGCTGGCCGGAAAAGAAAAAATAATGGGCAAATTTTATGGTTTTTGCCCATAAATGCCCACAATAGAATCTCCAGTACTCTAGGTGACGTCTGTCATAAAAGTTCCGTTTTAGGGCTTACGCGAGTGTACTTACAGGTTAAGATGGGAAAGGTTGTGTACACCAATATAATGAAATAAACAAGTACTCACTTAATTACTATAATAATATACGAAATACTTATATTATAATATACTACTACTATTATACATAAATATTTACCAACAAATACTAACATACATAGTACCTATAATCTAAAGAGAGAGATAATGCTTCTTCACGCGGCGTTTAAATATATTCAGAGTTGGACTGTCCCTGATGGTGCGGGGGAGTTCATTCCACAACCGACACGGTTCATGAGATAGAGCCCGCTGACGATGACGGACAGACAGACGGACGGACAGACGGACAGCGGAGACAGGGTCCCATCGGGCATCCTTAGTGTACGGAAACCAAAACACGGTAAAAGCAATAGCACATTAACTGTCCACAGTTTTATTCGAATTTACATAAAGAATTGCAGGCACAATGAAATGTATTTGTTACCGGCAATCTGTATAATGCAGGTATTCTATACAATACCTAGGCAATATATATAATTCCTGGGGCGTTCAGGCAATGTATGAAATATTATTAATATTAATGTCCATTATAAACTCTACCTAGGTAATATACAATGCCCAGGGATTATATAGAATACCTACTTGGCAACCGGCAATGTGTAACATAAATAGATTTTGGTAGAATATCAGGGCAACACAATGCGATAGCTTATGTGTAGGGTAAAGGGGGTAAACGAAGCGAAGCCCCCTTTATCCTTGGTGTTAGGTTGAACATATAAGAACAACAAAAATATTTAGTTTTAATTATTTTTTGTGTTAGGTTGAACATGTAAGAACAACAAAAAGTACTTAGTTTTAAGTATGTTTTTGTTGTTCTCATGTTCAACCTACCACGAAGGAAGAGGGGCCTGGCTTCGCTCACCCCCCTTTACACTTCACCTAAGCTACCGCAGTGTTTTACGCTTTTACATACATTACCGGCTGCGCATTGGGTATTATGTCACCGGAAAATAGTCAAAACCGTTAGTTGATAAACTAACGCGGTAGTTGATCAATAGTAAACCAGACCGACAGGGTTTAGAATTTACGTTTCCTTTGTTCTTACATGTCAACCTAACACGAAGACTATTCGGGGGCTTCGCTGCGCTAGCCCCTCTAGTCTTCACCTAAGCTACCGCGGTGTTTGCCCTGGTGTTTCGTTTGCAATTCAAGTTAAAACCAGTTTACTATTTAACGGTTTTAACCGTTACTTGATCAACTAACGCGTCATATAATAAGCAGTACGCTACAGTTTACTATCTGTCGATAGTTGACCAACTTACAAGGAAAAAACGTTAGTTTATCAACTAACGGTTTTGACTATCTTACGGTGACATATATAATACCTAGGCAGAGTATTAAACAAATAATATTTCATACATTACCTGCATCTTTTAGGCACGTTTATTACATATATTGCCTAGGGATTATATATAAAACCGGATTATACAGATTGCCGGTAACATATTCACCCTCAAAATTGCGATGTATGCAGAACTTGCACACGTATAGAAAATTGCGCAATTCCATGTTTGGTCCAAATTACACGGCCTCTTTCGGACGCTTTTGGGGTTATTTGCACGCCAGAATAAATAGGCGTCAGGTGGAAAGTTGTATTTTCAATAAAAATCTGTTAGGCCTAGTTTTTGCAACCACATAGTTTTTGATTTGACGTCACTGAATTCTTTTGCGCAAACGCCGCTAAGTCGTCATATTTTGGAGTTGGTAACTTCACCTAATCAGATTTTCTCATTAACGCACTCTCAGTGTTACTTCAACTAAAATAATAATTTTTCACTTTAGCACAGTCCTGACGTAAGGGATTACCTTTGACTTGTTAATGCGAATACTGAAGATTAATATAACCTGCAACGCACTCACCTGAGTTTATAGCCGACTTTGTCCAATCCAAGCACACTATACAACGCCTAGATAGCGTACCACGGATCGAACCAAACACTACACAATTTTGCAATATACCCTGCCTTTTCACTTTCCGTTGCGAAACAAAAGCGAAACGCGTTCTAAAATACGAAAAGACACCGGCCGCACATTACGAATTTGAATTTGGAACATGAGAAATGGCGCGAAATGGCTTGTTTTATTCGGTTGACGCGCGGGCAACTCTCCATACGCTTGGATCGACTGAGTCGATAACCGAGCGATTACGCGTCACTTGAGGCTATAGCGTTGTATTATCGATATAGGTACAAACCGAGGAGGATTTAGAATGGAGACGCCATCTCTCGCTTTACCTCGCTTACAGGCTGCGCCAAGTTTATTTGCCCCAGATAGCTGTTACCTCTCTCTCTCGCAAAGGGTAAGGTGGGGTGAGAGAGGTGAATTATTATCGAAGTAGTTAATTCTGTTTCTCTTAAAACTTACTGTTTGTATTTTATTTGCTTCTGTTATTTTGCGTGTTTAGGTAAAAGCGACATTGTGTTTCGCAGTCTAGTAATGCGTGCGTTCGTTGCGACAAGAATAAGTTTGCATCTGTACTTGTACTCGCATTTCTATGTTAAGTTTTCTGAACAAGTTAATTGCAGTACAATAAATAAATTATAAAATTTTGAAACACTAACTCTACTGAGGAAACAAACGAACGGTTTGGGAGGGAAATTCATTATGAAGTCTTCCAAAACAAAACATAAACTATTTCTGATACGTGGTGGTAGGCATAGATACGCCATAGTACAGCCAGTTATCTAATAATGTATTATTGGATAACTTGAGGGCGGTTGCGGTGCTGGTTATTCAGTGGTACAAACACGTGCCGGCAGAAAATTAGCCAACAGCTGGCGATTACAATGCGACCAGTTAACTCTGATACCTCAACTGATACAACTTACTGAGCAGAGATGTATCTCGGTTAAACTGGCACGCGTAGTGTTGACATTCAACATTGATACTTGGTATATTCTTGTTAACAATTGGGTTGTTCTTAGAAGTCTATTGCCTCTATCGATTTGCTATTTGATAAAAAAAAATGCGTCACGCCTTTTCCTATACGGGCTCGCAAAGGCACAGCGGCTCAAACAAAGATAAAATTAAAACCGGCCAGTTGCGAGCCAGACTCGCGCAAATAAGTTTTTTTTTTATGAACACACTAACGGTTTCCCGATTTTGTCCTTTACTTGTGCTTTAAGGCCCAGTTCTAGCTGTTGAGGCGAGGGGGCCGCATTCGCCCCTCGTCTTAGCTAGATACTTTAAAAATGAGGTGTTTTTTCGAATTTACTGAAAAACGGAAATAAGCTAATTGATAAAATTTTAGGATTAATACGGAGCTCTAAAAGAGGAAAATTTAGGTATAAAAATTAAGAGAAAAATCGTTAATTTTATATAAAAATGATCGAATCTCCTTTTTAATATAGACTATGTTCAGGATTTTTTAAGATCGAGCCTAATTAATCCAATCGCGTAGCGACATAGTATTTAAACTAAATTATCTCTTTGTGAATAAAATATAATTTTTTGAGACCTATGAATTTAATGGAAATAATTTTATTTTATTTTTTACCAAAGATCTCTACGTTGGTTTTGTTTGATCTTGGGCCTTAAGACCTGTCTTCTTGCCAAATTTTATCATTCTGGTTCAACGGGAAGTACCCTGTAGGTTTTGATTCCCCTGCAAGTATCAAGTTAATTCAGCAGAATTGCATCGGCGGTATCTTTTGATTGCGTTGACTTACTAGTTAGATTTTTTCACAACTCTAAGATACTACAGAACTGCATAATCGATATTAATTTTAAGCTGATACCTCCACGCGTTCCTGAGAAAAAGGACCTTGACAGACGGACAGACAGACGGACAACGTAGGGAACTTACAAGAGGATTCCTTTTTTACAATAACCGCAATATCTAATCAAGGTAATTCAATAAAGCCAATGTCATGCTATATGTATATCTTATCAATTTAATCCAATACAATGTCAGGCAATAAAAAACAGTAATATACGAGTCATTGAACTCACTGATATCATCTCCCAAAATATAAACACCCAAGACGTCATTACTAATAATACTAATTATGATTGCTGAGGATGAAGATAAGCTAGTTTATTATTATTTCTTTGTAACTGGGGGTAATCCCATTATTTGACAAGCCTCGCACAGGCATATCGCAGGCTTCAGTTAATATTGGGTAATCTAGGACACTTTTTACAAGAGTGAGAGAATTTTTCTAAATCGTATCGGGAAAGCTAGGACACTTTTTCGGAGTAAGGGGCTCGCTGGCATTTCCTTCAACCGTTTTGGACAAGCTAGCACACTTTGGAGGAGGAGGGTGAAAGCAGTGAACTTTAGTGAGATTTAGGGAATTCTCTCACACCTGAAAATGTGTTCTAGACTTCCCAATACTGTAACTACTAAAGCCTGTGATATGCTTGTGTGATGCTTGTCAATTAGTAACATACGGGCCCTGATAATAAACCAGCTGACGTTAAGCTTTCACATGGTTTAAATTTTAGTAATATTAATAGACAATGAAAGAGATCAAAGCGATTTGTTATTGAATCTCTTTGATTTATCTTACAGTGTTGTATCTAACGGACCTGCTGAAATGTTCGAAAAAAAAAATAAAAAAAAATAACTGTAACTGTCAGGTACATACCAAGATATTTCCATTATAAATTTAGAACGTTACATATGAGGTTAATTTAAAGTGATACTTATTGTCAACTGCCCATCTCTAAAGAGCTATTCACAGAAATCCTTTTCCTTCAATCTGTATGTTTAAAAACATTATATGTTAATAGAATCTATACGAAAAAAAAAACACCTAAAATTTACTTTTCTTGGGATTATAATGACATGGCTCTTACGTCAAAAAATAGGTACTCAATAGTAGTTTATGTGACTGCTACATAATGGAGGGCATTAATACTCGAGAGTGGGTTTCATAATAATATCACTCGAGAGTTTTAATGCCTAATTATGTACAGTTACATACACTAGTTTATCTACACACATATCATAAGCTCTCTTTGATGTGTTCCGGAACCGCATGTTTGACCGGCATTGTGGCTCTTCAGTTGTTTAGCTTGTTCTGTAGTACCAACTTTACAGACAAACTAGGGGCGGCACGCAGGCGGGCCTCGGCGTTCGAAATTTGAATGTCATAATATGTAGAAAAATTACACATTATGGTCATAATGTGTAATTTTTCAGATAAGAAATGAGTTTTTACCAAGTAGTTTAACATTACGCTGATCGTAACGTGCGGTTTTTGTACGCAGTAAAGAGGGTTTATGATACATGTGTAGATAAAATATCTTAAAACTGTATGTTTGGAATGCAGAAATAATCAAGGGCTTTGGAATATTAATAAAAATCACATCATTTTGAAAATGAGAGCCATGATCATGATGCAGACTGAGCTATTATTAACTTTATTTTACATAGTCAGGTCATAAGTTCTGTCACATGTGCAATATGAAATAATTTAGACATGTTAATTATTTATGTAAACATTTATATAGCAAAATAAACTTAATAAAACATAGATTCTTATGGTAATAAAGTTTATTCAAAATGACTCCCGCGATTTTGAATACAGGCCTTTATTCTGCGCGGCCAGTCGTCTATCGCAGCACGAACGAGGTCCATGTCAATATCGGCGGCTGCCTTAATCAAGGATGCCTTGAGTGACTCCAAATCAGGATGAGGCTTTGAGCAGGCCTTTTCCTCCAAGTGTTGCCATATCTTGTAATCTAACGGACTCAAATCTGGACTGGAGGAGGACCAGTCTTCGTGCCGGATGAAGTCGATTTCACGCGCCGCCAGCCGGTCTTGTGTGCTTTTCGCTCTATGAGCTGACGCAGAATCTTGTTGGAATACCCAGTGCCTGTTATTAAACATGGTATAAGAAACAGGTTCCACAAGGTTCTTGAGGACTGTATTTTGATACACAACTGCATTCGTTTTTACGCCTTTCTCACAAAAATGTACCTCAGTTAAGCCCCAATAAGAGACTCTCAACCAAACCATGAGCGAGGATGGAAAATGACCTCGTTGGACACGCGGAATACGGTTGCTCGCTTCTTCACTGCTGTGTGCGTACACCTTATCATTTTGTTTGTTGTAGCTCTCTTTCACGGTAAAAATTTTTTCATCCGAAAAAAGATTTTCCCGATGCTTTTTTCCCGCGTACCGCTTCAACAAAGCGCGGAATCTCTTCAGTCTCAGGTCCATTAAACGAGCGTCCAAACGATGTCCTGTTTTTCTTCGATATGCCCTAAGCCCTAAGTCTTCATTTAACACCCTTTTAACCGTGGTCCTGCTTAACCCCATCTGAAGGTTTCTGCTTACGTATGGGATTTCTTTGAATTCGCGCCTTCACAGCTTTTATCACTGCTGGAGTCCTAACAGAGCGAGGGCGAACACTTCTTAACCTGTCATCTACACTAGAGTCTTCATTGTATCGTTTTATGGTACGATAAACGAATCTTTTGGTTTCGGTAAGTCGAAAATCTGAATTGGCGCGTAACCGCAACGATGCAACGCAATAACTGCGACACGGTCTTCTTTAAGTGTTCACTCCATATTTAAAAATGAGGAAAATTCTAAAAAGTACACATTTTTATTTTCATGAAAAATTCGAAATTCGAATTCAATAAACTTTTTTGTGGCCAGCGTTCTAAATTCAAAAGTTTTTATTGTGTGACAGAACTTATGACCTGACTGTGTATAATGGTTATGTGCAATAATTCAACCACTACAAACCGGAGTAATAGTAGTAAGTCTGAACGACTTTTCTGATGGAATAGAAAGTAGTGTACTAAACCGAAAAATAACATGCCAAAATGCATGGTACGAGAAGCTCCGTATGCACCGAATGTATGATAGATAAGATAAGATAATTCAGTTTACCTTTATATGTATGGTAATTAAATTAAACCAATTATTGTCATAAAACCTTAACAGATTTTATATAGTCGCATGGCCTAATTGACATAACATAACACTTACATATAGGCACTTACATTGCTTCTGGCCATACCCTGTGTTGCGGAAACTAGAGACAGCGACGTCACAAACTTGTAAACATCCAAAACGGGTTTTTTTTCTTCCGCCCCAGCCGGGTTTGGAACCTGGGCCATCTCGCTTAGGGAGCACAGCCTCGACCGCTACACCTCAGAGGACGTCACTATTATGACAGTCGTGTTATTGACCGAGCGAGCGAAGCGAGGTAGGGCTCCATTTCGACAAGATAGGAAGCCGATTTTGCTTTCGTCTGTCTCTATGTATGTCTGTCAGTTCCGGTCTAGGCGCCACAGTTTTCAAGCGATCCTCACAAAACTTGGCACACGTGGGGTATCAGATTAAAGGGCTACATGAGCCGGTTCTAAAAATATACTACACCGTTACCTTTCGGCCGCCTCTTTTCTAAAAATCCAAGAAATATTTTCAAATTCGTAAAGAGGATCTATACAGACCATGAGAGTGAGTGAAATAGACTATAACTATTTTCGTGAAAAGTCAATAGATTGTATTTTAAATCGTAAAATGTAGTTTACGAAGTTATGGGTACTTTACTACTTGATTTTGATTGAATCTAAAATACTTACCTATAAAATAGTTCACAGCCCCCCCTGTTAGCGAGGTCTACTGCCCACAGGGTCACTAGTATAATTTATGGATAGATATAAAGTAAAGACTTACAGACACGAATTGTCATAGTCATTCTTGTCGTCCTATAGGAAAACTGTTCTTAAGTCCATTCCAAAGAACCAATATGGCCTGTGAGTATGGCCGAATGCGCAAATTGCAACTCAATAAGTGTCCCGCTTAAATGTGATACTGACGCGATCATGTCTCGAGCGAGAGACAAGTCCGACTTTCAGGCTCCGTTAACTTTTAAGGTGTTTATCCGGGCCCATAGGCCAATCATCTTACCCTACTTGCTTATAACGCTGCAGGATATGAAGTTATGAAGACGCCTGAAACACGGAACGCGCAAAATGTCATTAGGAATCCATTTCCCAAAATGCACATACCTTAGGAGACTCTCTCTCGTTCCATTTTCAGGTAATGGAGATAATATTATCGCAGCCAGCTCCTGAAGTACTGAAATACACGTGACTTGAGACGGCTAAGTGGTTTATGATGAATGTAACATGATATAATCTGAGGAAGCTTTGAAATTGTACTCATACACGAAATGTGGGACAGGAAGCAAAACTGACGACTCAAAAGTTTGAGTGACACTCAGATCATGCCTTCATTTAGTTTAGTCTACGAATGCTTGTAGCTGGAACAGGCGAATGCAGAAAGTTTGACTTCTGAAATTTATGGCGCTAGTTTGGAAACAAAACGTACTAAAAGCCTGGGGGGGTGCTCGCATATAATATCATACACACATATATATCGCCTAAATAGGCAACTTGTAGGTAGGAAGCCTATACCGAGGCCATAGCTAGCAGACATCTAGCGATCACTGCTTACACAGACACAAGGGCTGATGTTAGACCGTGTTCGGAACCGAACGCAGCCGAACATACGTACAAGATAGTGCAATTCGGAACGCACCTTTTTATCTCGTTAATTTAAAATGACGTTTTGAGGATAACTGTCTTCGCATTTCTCGATCGGAATCGGATCGGATCCAAATTCACGGCGATAATGTCGAGTGAATTTGGAGAATTATAATGGAAATCAAGTAATATTATATCAATTAGTTCCCAAAACGCGTGTTTGATAGTCAATATTGTGACTCCGCGACATTGCCAGTGCATTCGGTCGGTGATATATTTTGGCCAGATCGAATTGTCGCGTGTGTTGGACGATCTCGCTGGGAGGCGCTGCGCTGGCCCGATACCAGTAACGTGAGAACATTGAGTTCCGCGGGGAACCAGGCTAGTTGGAATAAGGGTATAAGTGTCGCACGTGCGTTGGAAACCTCCCGGGAGGTCCGTGCTTTTAGAACTAAGTGGAACAGTGTGTACCTTGCTGTCGGCAAGGAGACGCAGAGAACCTCCTTCAGCGAAGAACTGGAACTTATAACGAGGTGCGCGCGGTATCTTGCTGGAAAGGAGGTCCGTCACCACAGCTGGATACACACCCAAGGTATCTTTAGATAATAAGTTTGTGGCTCGGCGAAGCGCCGACAGATCTGACCTCTATCACGGTCGGACGAGTGTTTCTACTAGCTATGAGCCCCTAGTCTGACTACGACCCTGGTGGACGCCAGATCAGTCCGTCTACTACACGAGCTGATGCCCGCTCAATGTGTAGGGAGATCCATTGGTAATAAAGGCAATTCCATTTTTCCCTCTCCAACAAATATAAATAAAAAAAACGGTCAGGTTCGAGTCGAACACGCGCACGATACATTTACATAATAAAATGCTGTTTACACAATTATTGGCGCGGATGCTTTCACACTCCATGTACGTAACCAGATGCATTCATAAGTTTGTTTATGGTTTACAGATAAATGAATTATTTTATTCTGTTTTTTAGTATTTGTTGTTATAGCGGCAACATAACTACATCGTCTGTGAAAATTTCAACTCTCTTACTATCACGGTTCATGAGATACAGCCTGGTGACAGACGGACGGATGGACGGACGAACAGCGGAGTCTCAGTAATAGGGTATCGTTTTACCTTTTTGGTACGGAACCCTAAAAAGGGAGTTTGTTTACAAGTCATTTAGCGTCATAGGAAGTTTTGTGGTACCGTAATGAGAGCTGTTGAAATTATCTAAAACTTTGATTCTGTACACTTTTTACCTATTTCCAATCGATGTCTACGATATGAACTTCGAACTTTTTGAACGGTAGATATCAAATTAGCATAAAGCACTATTTGAGTATTCCTGAAGAACAATGTTTAATTATTAAAAAATTGCTTTTTCCTCAGATGGACTGCTCCGGTCGATTACCGCGCCCACGCGCGAGGCATCGCAATTTTGATCCTTATGCTCTGGTAATAAAATTCAAAACCTACAACAGGATATGGTATTTCTAGAAATGCCATGGTATTTGAGTCCACAAAGTTGAAAAGAAAAGTCTGACAAATTATATTTTTGTCTCCTAATAAGTCCAAACAAAGTTCCGAAGTCAAACTTTCTGCTTTCGACTTGTCCATCTACACCCCCCTTGGTCTCTCTCTCTCGGGAAATGACAGATCAGCATCCTTTAGTCCCTGTCTACCTCACATTCTCACTCTTTAAGAATAGCATGAGCGCGAGCATGTAAAGTCTGCAGTATGAGCACGCAAGCTCCTCAAATAGATCTGGATTAAATAGACACATTCTTAAGGTGATACGGAAAAATATATATAAAAGGAAAACGAATGTAAACGAAAGTGACAGCTTTAATTACTTCCACATAAGGAAGAAAAGACTTCGCTATTTTGTCAAAACGATTTTCAAGGAGAGTTCTCGAATACATAATATACACATTTTGAATGCAATTCCGCAATGAAATAGTTTTTTTTTACATAGCCTATTCTGTGTCCCACTGCTGGGCAAAGGCCTCCCTTGATCGTACCCATAAATTCCTATCGGCCGTCATGCCGACCCAATCTGACTAGAACCTATCCAGGTCGTCCCTCCACCATCTGCGCTCCAAAACTGGCGTTGCTGATGCAGGCGTGGAAACCGCGAAACTCAACTGATGGAAGACTGAACTCAAATGGAACCGGGCCGGACACGTGAGTCGAAGACAGATAGTCACTGACTGGGTGCCTGCCTACAGACGGACACCGGCGTAGGGTAAGGCCCAGAAGGAGATGAAATTAGTTAGGGTAAAGAAAAACAATTTTTCTTTTTAAATCCGCATTTTTGTCCACTTTGTATATCCTCAATTTCTAGACGTGCACCACCCAACCACCGAGCAGAGCTCGGGCTCCATGTGGCAGAGGCAAATACATTCACCAATTTTAAGGCATTTAGTTTAGTAACACAATACTTTTTGCTTGTAACTTTTTCATTCATTGATAACCTCTGTGGCGCAGCGGTTGTGGCTCTGCCTACCATGCGAGAGGTCCCGGGTTCAATTTTCGGCTAAAAAAGAAAAAAAAAACAGGTCTTGAATGTTTATATGTGTGTGACGTCGCTGTTTCTGGTTCCCACGACACAGGGTATCCTAGTGCGGGAATGTATGTGCCTGTATGAAGAAGCAATGTATGTGCCTGTATGTAAATGTTTATGTTTATAACGAACATGATTTCGTCCCATGTATATTGTGAGATAGGTAACTCCACGGTCCACTACTTACAAGTGACATACTTAACGCACCATAAACGTAGGCCTACCTGGTATTCTACATAGCTAGGAGTACCTTGTATTCTAGGTATTGAAGCTATGGTATAGTTATCGGGTCGACGTCGGGTGCAATGCGCAGTATTGTGCAGCGCAATAAATGATGCATTACAATGGACTGCTCCGCTTTGACCCTTCAATTTGTGATCTCCTCGCCTAGTAATAGTTTTCTTTATGTGTTTTAATATAAGCTTATAAATACGTCGAATGCTAAAAGCGATCGACCTAAATATCAAAAGCGCCATTTATGAGGGCACATTTCAATTATTTCTTTTTAAACGCACACAAATAGCATGTAGCTTGACAGGGGACTAGCCTAGCGCTGCAACTCTGGAGATAAGAAGGTTTCCTCGAACTAAAATTCAGAGCTTTATTTGTTAAACATAGATACAGTAAAGATTGTAAAGTAAGTAAGTGGGATCTCTATGTTTGGCGCAATGGCATACAAACATTATTTCGTTCATGCAACGTTGTTATTATATAAGTATTTGATAAAAATATCAGTCATGTTATAATATTACAAAATATACATTGATTGGAATGAGTAGTATATCTTGTTGACTAGTAGTTTCCTCATTTCTTTCTTAAATTGTAGAATATTGTCCATGCACTAAAAAAAAAACTAAACTGAGTGACAAAAGACCCTTAACAAATGGGAGCCGTCTAAAGGACTTGAAGCCCGCGTCAGAGCAAATTTGAACTCTTGATAATTTCGCCGATATTATCACCTCGTATTAATGCTAAGTTTGAAAGACATTGTTGAAATGACAATGCAATATGATGGGCAAAGGATTGCCATTTCGACAATGTTGCTCTGCCACTACGTTTGGTCTTTGTTTTGGTGCAGTTGTGCCTTTATCCTAACGTCTGACTTGATACGTTCCTTTCGAAATGGTTAATGGCTTCTAGTTCTATCATTACGAAACTTGGTATGTTTTTTGTAAATAATCTAATTTGTACACTATTAACCTCCTCAAGTTTTCATAAACATCAGCACATTTAATAAGGATTCCAAAAAGGAACAATACTTGGTACTTTTCTATCCAGCTATTTTTTTAACTCGTTTTTATTACGTCGAGATGTAATAATGAAACTAAGAAATAAAACATAAGAAGCTGAATTTCGCTCACTTTTTGGTCTTGTATCATGAATCAGTTTGGGTTTCGTAAAGGTCGATCGTCTAGAGATAGTATAGCTCAATAACAATTAGACATCTTTGAATCTGTGAAGAAAAATATGTCGTTTGCCGGAGTCTTTTTTGATGTTGTTGGTGCATTCAATAATGTCAATCATCATATTTTGGGTAAGGAATTAGCTTCACTTAACTTATCATCATGCAACTTGTCATGATTATGTAGTTTAGATGATAATACAATAATATGGTTCCATCGAGCTGCTCTGATAATGAACCTCGAAGGTGTGACAGGGAACCCTAGGATGTTTACTTGAAAGCCTATCGAGTTAGTGCCAATTAGATTCTTCTTTTAACAAGTAGGTCTTGTTTCAATTTCAAAACGGTGTTTTTAGTTTTTAAACTACTATAATATTGCCAGAAGTAATGCAATATACGTGCCTATAAATAAATGTACATGGTTATGTATGTCCATATATTTCTTACAGTATTAAAAAATTGTATTAGTTAGGTCACCGCGCCGTGCACTCGCAACAGTGCGTGGGAATACGCACATTGCATAATCTGTTCCATTGTGACGCTAATTAGTGTGATTACGCGTTTCATGCTTCAGTGCATGCCTGTCTCTCGGTTGAGTTTATGTACGCTATGTATTGAAATATCGAGATTGCGGTAAACCATAGGTGTGGGTGTTATCTATACAGGGGTCACATAGAATCAGCTGACCAAAAGGGTTCTAACATTTTTGAATGGAGACTGGTATATCGCTTTTTAAAAAATCTTGACATCTGCGGCCTGAGATGAAACCGATGTCCATCGATAGAGTAAATTATTGAAACAAATGTGGGTAATTACAAATTTCTAAAACGAGAGCTCCGTGGCCTAATGGGTTTCCCGCTTGCTTCTTACACAGGAGATGCTGGTTCGATTCCTGACCATGTACCAATGGGATAATTCATTTATCTTAAGTACATCAGACGGACGTTCTAATGGTGATGGAAAACATCGTGAGGAAACCTTCATTACTCCATAGCTGCAGCGATGGGCTAGCCCCCCTGTCACGCAAAATGGAGTATTGAATAACTGGCTCAATGTGAGCACAATTTTGCCTCTGCCGCCCCGTATGGGAAAAAACGTGACGCTATGTAATGTAATATTCTAAAACGATATCCTTTGCGAGAAATCGAAGTTCAATGTGCAAAACTGTTATGCCGCCCTTTGAAGTCGGATTTCTCGAAAAATATAGGTATCGTTTTAGTAATTTATAACTACACACATTTGTTTGTAAAATAATACTCTATCGATCGACACCCGTTTCATCATTGGCTGCGGAAACCATGATTTTTCGACAGTTACTATGCCAAAAATCTTACATGCCCTTTCAGAAGGAATAGACCTCGAAATGAAATAAGAGGTGAATGGTTTCGCGCAATGTACTTATACAAAAAATAAGATTGATGAACGAACTAATAAATTACACTACATTGATGAGACCGTGAACTGTCTTTAGAGTAAGTCACCCTTAACTTTAGGTCGTCAAGATTTAAAAATATTCATAATTCATAATTCTTTATTGAACACAGTTATTTAAAAAAGATACATTAAGAGAAAACATATGTACAATGGCGAGCTTATCTCTAAAAAGAGATTTCTTCCAGCAAACCAAGGCATGACAGGAAATTTTATCAATAAAGGGTAGGCAGTTCATAATATCTAAACAATAATAAAATACATTTAAGTAAATTACATATCTATAAAATACGGTAAATAAAATACATACTCGTATATACCAAACTACTAAATACGTATCAATACATACATAAACCTGTACATAAAGTTTACATATAATAATAATATACATACTACAACTATCACAAAAGAGAGAGGAAGTGTTCTTTTACCCGGTTTTTGAAAGCGAAAAGAGTGGGGCTGTCTCTTATCGCACAAGGAAGTGCGTTCCATAGTCGGACCGCCTGCAACCTGAAGGAGTGCTCATATGCGGAAGTGGATTGCCTTGAAGTGGCTAAGAGTGAGACCGTGTGAGATCTCCGTTGCCGATCTCCTGAAAAGAGATACTCAAAGCGGTCTCGAAGGTAGCTGGGGCAGCGCGGAATTTTCAATATATTGAAAAGATAAAAAAGAATATGGGAGTCTCGGCGACGACGAATCGGAAGCCACCCCAACCTTTGCGAAATTGAGAGACATGGTCGAATTTGCGCAGCCCGAAGATAAACCGAATCCCGAGATTCTGAAGTCGTTCGAGTTTGTTCAGAAGATCTTCGTTCGCGCTCGCCCAACGGACATCGGCGTAGTCGATTAGCGGCAGGAGAAGGGACTGAGCAAGGGTGATTTTGGTCTGCCGCGGCAAGAAGTACTGCAGACGCCTGAGGGAGTGAAAAGACGCAAAGACCCGTCTACTGACCTCGCTGACATGTGGAGACCAAGACAACTGGTTGTCAAAAATAACCCCAAGGTTTTTCGCCTTATCTGTGTACTCTATTGTGATGCCATTATATGATACGGGAACAATGGGTTTTTGTAACAAGGAAAGAGCGTGCCTGGTTCCTAAAATCATGGCTTGTGATTTATTCGGGTTTATTAACAGCCCGTATGATGAGGCCCAGTCTTTCACATTCTCGAGGTCAGCATTCAGTGCCTCCACGGATGAAACTACATCGCAGGGGGAAAAGTGGCGATAAATTTGTAGATCATCTGCGTACAGATGATATGAAGAAGAGAGGACGTCGGAGATGGAGTTTATAAAGACTGAAAAAAGAAGAGGAGAGAGAATACCACCTTGAGGCACTCCTGAGGAAAGATCACACCATTGAGTTTCGGTCTCTTCAGACTTCTCTGCTGACGACCTCTCAGGTATGAGTCAAACCAGCCAGCAGCGTGGGAGGAGACGTTCAGCGATGTTAATATAGCGACAATAATGTCAAAATCGACGCAGTTAAAGGCATTGCTGAAGTCAAGCGGTATACATTCATACGGTATACATGCCAAACGTCGAAATTCGACGGAAAATGAAGGTCGCAGATGTAGGCAACGGATGACGAGATAGAAGTGGAGTTGGGCGGGACACTTGGCTAGACGGGAGGACGGACGGTGGACCAAAGCAGTCACAGACTGGTGGCCAAGGGGAGCGCCAAGGCCAGAGGGCAGACCACCAGCCCGATGGTGTGACGATATCATCAAGTCGTCGGGATTCCGCTGGGTGCGATTAGCGCAGGACCGGGGAGATTAGCGCTTTAGAGAAGAGGCCTATGCCCAGCAGTGATCATAGTCCTGAGTTTAACGTCTTTGTCAAAAATTATTCTAAAAATTTTAGGAAAGACTGCCACAAAGCCAAGTGCCTACATCTTAACAATAAAATCAAAGCTTCTGGCGACAAAATTAAAACTACATGGAACATTATTAAAAAAGAGACAGGCAAGGTTAGGTCTAGTGAATCTAGTTTTAATTTAAAAGTTAACGACCAATTACTCTCATCAAACGAGGACGTTGCTAACGCATTTGAAAAGTTCTTCAGTACCATAACAATAATAACAACAGAAGCACTACCATCCTCTTCTGAAAAGTCTTTAGATTAATTGGTTGAAAATGTGCCCCAAAACAAGGATGGCTTTAACTTCAAGCCAATAGGCTCTATAACTATAGTTAAAACATTTAAACTTCTTAGCATTAAAAAGACTGAAGATTTATGGGGCATGTCTGTTAACGTGGTTAAATCAGTAATCGGTGTGATTGCACCATACATGGCAATCACATTCAATATTTGTATAGCAAACGGAGTTTTTCCTGACCTCATGAAAATGAGCAGATTAATACCACTTTTCAAATCCGGTAGTAAACAAGACCCTGCCAACTTCAGACCTGTATCTGTATTGCCAGTGTTGAGCAAGGTGTTTGAAAAGGTCATATTGAGTCAACTACTCTCTCACTTCAATGCATCTGGGCTACTCCATAAAAAACAGTTCGGATTCACTAAAGGCAGATCAACAACAGACGCCGGAGTAGCGCTAGTAGAACACATTTATAGTGCGTGGGAAGGATCACAGGATGCGGTTGGTATTTTCTGTGATCTTTCCAAGGCCTTTCACTGTGTGCAACATCAAACTCTTTTGCTCAAACTTCAACACTATGGTATCAAAGATAATGCGTTAAAATTAATGGAATCTTATTTAATGGAAAGATTACTAAAAGTAGATATAAACAGATGCAAGTCCACTGGAACCCATATGAATATTGGTGTACCCCAGGGTTCTATCTTAGGTACGTTCCTTTTCTTAGTGTACATGAATGACCTGCCTTATATGGTGGAAAAAATCACTCAGATTGTTCTATTTGCTGATGACACATCTATTATTTTCAAGGTAAAAAGACAAGAAGAAATTCTAGACGACGCAAATAGTACACTCTCTCATGTGTTAAGTTGGTTCAATGTAAACAACCTGTTATTAAACTCAAAGAAGACTAAATGTATCAAATTTTGTTTGCCTAATGTACGACAGGTTGAAAGCAGTGTTAGAATAGGATCTGAAAGATTGGACCTCGTTGAAGACACAATCTTTCTCGGAATCACTATAGATTCGAAACTTCAATGGGGTCCTCACATAACTAATCTCGCACGAAGACTTAGCTCAGCCGCTTTTGCGGTCAGACAAATCAGATATCTTACAGATGTTGAAACTGCCAGATTGGTTTACTTTAGTTATTTTCACAGTATTATGTCTTATGGAATATTGCTCTGGGGGAGAGCAGCAGATATAAATACGATATTTTTCTTACAAAAAAGGGCGATCAGGGCGATATATCAATTAGATGCTAGAGAATCATTAAGAGAAAAATTCAAAGAAATTAATATACTTACGGTTACCTGTCAATATATATACGAGAATATCATGCATGTAAGAAAAAACAAAGCTTTATTCAAAATTGTAGGTGATAGCCATACAATTAACACGAGAAATAAAAATAGGTTAGCACTACCATTATTTAGACTAAGTAAAGTAGGCACATCATTCATGGGGCACTGTATTCGCTTCTACAATAAAATACCACAGGAATCATTGATCCTTCCTGAAAAGAGGTTCAAAAAATATGTTAAAAATGAGCTGATAAGAAAGTCCTATTATAGTATTAAGGAATACTTAGATGACAAAACTGCATGGTCCATACCATCTCAGCGCACAGAAATTCGAAGAGGGGCGATGGATCAAGTCTATCACTCGCCGGCGAATTTCCTAGACCGAAATCAGTACCTGTTGTAAAGTCACTTTAAAAAAAAAAGGTATGGGGGAGTTTCTTGCCGTTTCTTCTTAACCCCGAGGCCCACCTTCCGAAACGGTGTAGTCTTTTTTATATAAAAAAAATTGACTGAATTGAATAAGATACTTTATTTATTTATATACAATAAAAAAAAAATGAAAAAAAATAAAAAAATGCAGTGGGTCAATGTGGGCTGAATATGATGATGATGATTACCTATACATGTCATGCTATGTTTTGTTTGTTACATAGTCTGGGATCTACATATATTCATGGTTTTATTATATGGCACTCATTTTAGCTATTGGTTTGTCACTCATTTTCACCCACTTTTCGATTCAGAATCACGGCGAAAGAAGTTATTCACTTCAAAATCTAGTCGACGTCAATGTTTTTTTACCCGAATGCCGAAAAGCGCAAAAGGGGAGGGATGTCTGAACTCAAAACTCAAATAATGTATCGCAATTGGGCAAAAATAAGCAAGTCGATCAATCACATCGGCCCGCTTCGTTTGACCAATCAGAACAGACTTGTGGTAGATAAGACATAAAATCGACCAATCAAAATGACTGGCCACTAAGAACGGTCTCGTTAATATATATTTTTACGTAGCCTATACGATCTCCTAATGCTGGGCAAAGGCCACCCCGTTCCGGGCCCACAATTAAATAATAATAAAAAAGGCGGGAGCCATTAGGAGATGAGTCCATCTATTGCACTTTTGGTCGAGACATTACAGTATAGTGCTTTTCACGACTATTGCGAGAAAACTATTTCAATTATATAATATATATTTTTTTAGATAAATTAAGTTTTGAACTCCCCCTCCTCGGAGTCCGCCATCTTCCGCAATTTACATCGCAAGCCATGCACGCTTTCACAGAAGCGACACGGCGTGACGCACGCTTTACCGACATGGTGACACTTATGTGTGAAGTGCCATCTGTTGACATGTGACAGAACTATAACAAACAAGCCAGAAATGTTTTTGTTGTCCTGTTTCACTATTCATTGTTTTGGGGCCCCATTACAGCCACATTTCCGAGCAATGAGTGAAATTGTAGTTTATGTGACTACTACATAATGGAGGGCATTAATATTCGAGAGTGTAATAATATCACTCGAGAGTTTTAATGCCTAATTATGTACAGTTACATACACTAGTTTATCTGCACATATATCATAAGCTCTCTTTAATGTGTTCAGGAACCGCATGTTCGACCGGCATTGTGGCATTGATCATTGCCCTGCAGTTGTTTAGCTTGTTCTGTAGCACCAACTTCACAGACAAACTAGGGGCAGCACGCAGGCGGGCGTTGGTGTTCGAAATTTGAATGTCATAATTTGACAAATTTTGGTACATGATCAATATTCAGACAAGAAATGAGTTTTTACCAAGAAGTTTATCATTATGGTGGTCGTAACGTGTGGTTTTTGGACGCAGTAATGATACGTCTGTAGATAAAAAACTTTATTACCGATATCGGTATTATTCAATCCAAAGTATGATCGACATTACTAAAGATGTTTTCTGGGCCAAAGATTCCGGTATACTGTAATCCGTAATCCAATTTACGTCCATTGTTTGGCCCTTTCGACAAAAATCGGACAATGAGAGTTCGAATTCGGCGAATTAATGAGAATTCACTTCACGCAAGATTCAAATTCTGAAATATGGAGCGAATTTCCTATCAATTTCAATTTTTTGCTGTTAGATAATAATAAAGCATAGCTCAACAGGTATGTGGGATTAAAGTCTATTATAAGAATTATCACACGTAAGCCTCTGAGCGAAAAATCCATTCCACGGTTCCTAGAGTGTAAACAACAATGGCTGATCTACCTACATTGTTTCACTCTGTCCGATATTCTGTGTCCTGATCACAGATTTATTTTTCAAAATTAGTATTTCTTTAAAAATACGTACAGGATAATTTAAAGCATTTTTCAATAGTAATTAATGCATGAGTGTTTTAACTAGTGTCTGTACATTATTGTGCGTGATTTTTACAGAATGTCGTGAAATGTGATCGAGTTATCTTTTTGCACTACTTAGCTTAAATATAAAACACCGACTTTAAACAGTTGACCAGATACGAAATACGAGCCCAATGGGTCGCAAATCAGTGGGCTTTGGTTTCATGGGTTATCTTAACTCTGATATAAAGGTTTATTCGTGATATATTCGAAGAAAGGACAGATAACTTAAGGTAGACGAAAAAAATTGTCAAATCACAATAGGTGCAGCTGGTTTCTGACGTCATCATGCTCTAAGCACAAATATTATGACCGCGTACATGAGCCTTCTCATCCCACTCACTATTACCGCACACAATCTCGCAGACTAGCAGGATATAACAAAATAATCTAGGCTACGTAAGCGCGAAACCGCCCCCAAAGAGCTTTGTGCGATAACGCTTTAAAAGGCTCTTAGGGTTCCGTACTTAAATAGTGCAAAGGGGAACCAATTCTACATTGTCCTAAGGATTTGCTGTCCATGCGTCCGTTGCTCATAGGACTGAACCATTGACAGGTGCGATAGTAAAAACTGAATTAACTCGATTCAGTACAGAGAAACTGTATGGTACCTATTAATTATCTTCTGCACAAACCCTCGTTCCACTACGTCAAGTTGCTTTCTAACCCTCAATTTGTTTTACGCTGGCGCCCAAGCGCTAGCCGCGTACATTAAGACAGGGGTGCCACCATTGCTGTGTATCGGCCGAAAACTGTACAAATGTGCCAATTTTGCCGTGTACGGAACACTTGTTAATATCCTGACTCACACTTGCCTGGTTTTTTCTTTATTTCTAAATAGCAGGAGCGAAATTGTACGAGAAAGTAACAGCGTTTTGAAACACGCTGCTATTATTCTTGGCGAAATAGGTCATTGTATGTGTTCACTATGTTACAAAGATATACCCTACACTCAAACTGTATGTAATGGGTTTACAATATAGGTTTGTAATAGGTACATCATGTGCATCTCCACCCGTGCAAACGGCGATGGGCCAGTCCTCTGTCACGCAAAATGCAGACTGCCTTTTTTCTTGCTAGCTATTGTAAAATATTGTATTTAGCGTTTAATTTATTACCATAACTAGTATGACAGGGGTCCCTTGAGTAGGTTTTAGGAAATGTAGTACAATTATTTTGTTGGTGGGTAAATAAAGGAGTGAAAAAAATAGATAATTGCTTTTTAAATTCGTTGAACAAATGTGGTGTAAAAAAGATTATAACTTGTGCATTTCCTTACATAGGTAAGGTCCTATATATTCAAAAGGTCGCAATAACTAGGACTAGGACTAATAGGACGAGAGGTCCCAGGTTCGATCCCCGGCTGGGGATACAGTAAAAAAATAACCCCAGGTCTTGGATGTTTATTTGTGTGTGACATCGCTGTTTCTGGTTCCCACCCACGACAAAAGGGTATCCTAGCGTGGGGCCAAAAGCAATGAATATGCGTGTTGTTTGTTGTTTGTGTTTATGTTTAACTACATAAATAGGCTGAACCAACTCATTAGCAGTATAAAAGGTTATTTCGACTGTTTATATAGTGATACACATATTTATTTTTGCAAGACAAAGTATAAGTAATCTTTCTCATTTTAGAAAGACAAAATATCATCTTTATCTTGCTATGATACTAGTGTATATTATTTTTTGGCGATTTCGCCAAAGTGTAAATATTATTATAAAATAAATATTATGAAAAAAAATATATATTATGAAATATCAAATAAAAAAATAATTATGAATTAAAATAAATATAATTAAATATTTGATAAATATTAAATTAAATATTACCCATAAAAACACGCAGGGCCTACCTGGCAAAGAACTTGAATTAGAATTAATTCTGACACCGATGTTATTCGTATTACAGAACACTGGTTAAAGGAAAATTTACTAACAACATTGTCAGTTGTTACAATAGAAACACTGGTGATAGAGGTGTTTCTTTAATCTTAGTAAAAATAATATGAAGATGAAACAACGGAAAGACATTCTTGCAGTTACTGTAGAAAGAAAAACAGAGCTATCCTGTGTTGAGTTAGGTAGTCATATTATTGTTTGTGTCTACAGACCACCGAGGGATAAAAAGGCCATGGCAATTTCGAAATATTTGAGAAAACTATGGAATAAACACTCACTAAACTATGTAATAACAACAACAATGAAACAAAGATTAATAACTTTATTCAAATAATTTAATGTACGTCTTATGTATTTTTAGAGCCGACTAGAATTACACTTACCAGTCAAACTTGCTTAGATAACGTTTATTATGACTTTACATTCACAATTAAAAATGTAATTAACTGCTTATCATCCGATCACCAATTGCTAGTAAGGGTAAGACTGATCCATCATTTTATAGGCCTATTACATCCCATAGACTAGAAAATTATACGAAACATTCATATATAAATTTGCCAGTACCAGATTCTAATAAACAGAGCCCGAACAAAATGTATTCAGAATTCTTCAACATTATCCAAACATAAATCAATAAACTTTGTAAATTAAAGAAAATCAGTGACTACAACGTCAGATCAAAATTTAAAGACAGGGCAAACTTTTGGAATTCGTTAAAATAGAGTTATCTTGTATGACCTTTATGAACAAAAAACCTACAACTTTGATACAAAAATCATGACTATGTTAAAACATAATACAAAACATTCCAAGTTGGTTTGTAGAACTGCAAAAACTTTACACATTAATATAAAAATACAATATTCAAGTAATAGAATGAAAATAATAAAACGTGATACTGGCAAAGTTATACCAAGGGACAATGATTTCTGTTTAAAGATAGGTAATAATATTGTTATATTCAACGCTGAGGTAGCTCGAGCTATCGAAACATTCTTCACCAATGTACCCTTACTCACAACAGGACGTCTAAATTCATCTCCATATGAAGCAGAGACTTTGTTAAAATCAGACCGAGCGTCTGTTATGTAGATATTAAATTATATCATGTATATCCCCAGGACATTGCTAAAATGTTTAGATGACTAAACTTAAAAAAAAAATAACAACTCTGGGATATATCACATTCTTTGGTCATTGACGACCCGAATGGCCGAGTCGGCAGTTACCCTGCCTTCAAAGCCAAGGGTCCCGGGTTCGAGTCCCGGTAGGGGCAAATATTTTTTTGATGAGAACGGATGTTTGTACCCTAGTCATGGTTGTTTATCTATCTTAGTTTAATATGTATCTATATAAGTATGTGTATCGTTGTCTAGTACCCAAGATACAGGGAATCCTAGTTTGGGGCTAGATCAATGTGTGTAAATAGTGTCCAAGGTATTATAGGTATTATTGTCATTGGTTCAGTGATTCTAGTTAATATAGCGAATATATTCAATAAATGTGTTGACGATGAAGTTTTCCCAGACCTTCTGAAACGCAATAAACTGATACCTCTGTTCAAGTCGGGAGACCAGGGTGGTCCTACAAATTTCCAACCAATACCTGTTCTTCCAGCTCTTAAGAAAAATATTTGGAATTACTATACTCAATCAAATGCTCTCACACTTCAACCGTACAAAACAACTCCACGCCAAATATTTACGAAATAAGAATTATATCGAATTTGTCATTTTCATTCACTATATTTACCAACAGTTCTCCTACGGGTATTTAATTTCATAGTACTGTTATCATTCCCACTACCAGAATTCGAGTCAGGTATTCTCTGGACACTGCAGACTTGGGCTTAGCTAAAGTCTAGTTGAGGATTCAAGCTTATGGAATAGCTGGACGAAAATCCGACAGGTAAAGTTGACCACAACGGCATTTATAGTTAAACCACTGCAGGATCATCCTGATTGCAATTTGCATAAGTAATCAAAATCACAAATCTGTGGAAAATTTTGTACACACTTACATTAACACGTAGCGTCACGCCTTTTCCCATACGGGATGGCAGCGGCATAAATGTGCCCATGTTTAGACAGTCTTTATGGATAGTACAATATCGCGCCAAGTTTCTCTGAGTTTGGGTGCAGTGTGGAGGGAAACCTATCTCTCTCTCACGCTATGCGAGAAAGAGAGGTTACCCCCCCCCCCCCCACGCGGCATGTAGCACAGTCAAACTTGGCACGCCCTTAACATATAATACATGACATAATAATAATATAATACAGGGTATCTTAATGTGTAGGGTTTCGGTTTTCCCGGATTCTTTTCGATCACGGGTCCCGGGATCACAAATTTCCTATTCCCGGGAATACCTGGTCCCGGGAAATAAAAAAAAATCCTTTGAGTTTGCAATATTACTGGAGAACTGCTATTTAGAAGATATTTTGCTAAAACTAGTAATTTATTTAGCTCAGAAGTTGTTTTCAAAATTTTTACAGACCGAATTTTCAATGGAGACGAAACTAGTCTCACTTTTTGTCCAAAAACTGGTAAAGTGATTTCACCACGCGGATGCAAGAATGTCTACAGGATCACCAAAGGAAAAGAAAAAAAAAGAAAAAGAGGCAATTACAGTTTTGTTGTTTTTTTCGGCAAGTGGAGAGACATCGTGGTTTTTTCTTTTGCCCAAAGAAGGATTTTGTAGAGAGTATGCCGGAGGTTTCATGACTACATTGCAGACGGCCTGTATAAGTGGGTCGAAGAACATGGGATTAGAAAAATAGTTCTTGCTTTCTTGGATGGACATAAAAGCCACTTAACTCTGAAACTGAGTGAATATTGCCTCGAACAGGGCATTATATTGTATGCACTTCCACCAAATACGACCCATATTATTCAACCCGCAGATGTCAGTGTGTTCAAACCACTGAAGTCTGAATGGAAAAGCAGCACTCTTCATGACTGGGCTCTGCAGCCGGAAAACACTACTTTGTCCTCTGATTACACAAATTCTAAAAAAGGACAATCTTAAAGAGACTGTGCAAAATGTGTGCAAAATGGTTTTCGCAAGTGCGGGCTGTATCCATTTAGCCCTGAAGCGGCAGATTTTACAAAATGAGTCAAGAATACTCAAGAAAAACTGAGCAGAAAAGCTCGAAAAGCATCCTCCGAGACTCCCGCTAAAGTGAAAAAGAAAGAATGATTGGCTGATTTGAGAGTAATAAAACACTTAAGGAATGAATTGATTGAGGCTGGAGTAAATGTCACTGCAGTCACAGACACCATCCAAAAAGCTAGAGTCAAATATTGTAACCCTAATAAGTGTAAAAATATTTTACAAGTTAGTTTCTTAACATATTGCACTACTTACTTATGATTATTCTTTAATCTCTTAAAGATTGTTGTTGTTTGAAAATTGTTGCGAAATTATGCCATACTGATGAGCTGCCCACATGGCAAAACTAACTCTTAGTTGATGTGGCCATGAACCGTAAATCTCTTCTGAAGATTTAGTTAAAGTTGGTTATTTTTCAGAAGTCTGAACGGATAAACACAAATAAACGAATAAAATAGGGCTACTCATGGAGTGTCGCGTTTTCACGATTGGTTTGGTTGGCGACACACATTCATGTCGATGTAGGTCAAATTATTTCTTGAAAATGTATTGAAATAAATAAAATAAAAAACATACAAAAAAGACTTATCCGAAGTAGTTTTTGCTAATTTAAACAAGCCGTATGTTTTAGAGCACTTAATCACGTTATCAGGAATTCCCGGAAATCGTCAAAATTTTCCCGGGTTCTGGATGATTTATTTCCCGGCAAAGGCTTCAAAGGTAATGTGTATACAATACTAGCTTGATAATAAAGGCGTGACGCTATGTTGTTTATTATGTCTCACCTTATTTAATATATTTTCCATGTGTCCTGTTCGGAAAGTTTAATTTTCATGGGAGCCGGACACAGCCGGGTGGAAAATTGCTTTTTCACACCTTTCATTCGGAAAAGTAAGTTTTGCTCCACGACGAGAGGGAGCAAAATGCTACTTTTCTGTTCAAGATACATAAATACATCATCTGTGAAAATTTCAACTATCTAACTATCACGGTTCGTGAGATACAGCCTGTTGACAGACGGACGGACGGACAGCGGAGTCTTAGTAATAGGGTCCCGTTTGGAACCCTTCGGGTACGGAACCCTAAAAAAGATTTCGTTGTTCGATTACTGTAAAAGTGTTGAAAGTATAATTCAAAGTATAGTTATTTCATTATTTTTAGAGCATTATATTTAAATTTTCCTCATAGTCGGTGTGAAAAATTGTATGTGTCACTCAGGAGCAAAATTATTTTCGTCTTGGGCGTCAACGCTTGAAACCTTCGTTACGCTCCGGATTCTAACTTAGAATCCCTCGCTACGCTCAGGATTCTATCGTAGAAGCCTTCGCTTCACTCTGCGTTCAATGTACCGCCCTCGCCGTAAATACATCATTTTGCTCCCTTGTGACACAAAAACCTATTTCCGACTTCTGAGCTAAAAATAATTTGGGGTCCTCAGGCGGAAAATAGTACATTACTTCAGAGGGAAGAAAGTGACAGTTCCATACCGAGATTATGGCATTTGCGCCACGAGCTTGCGAGGGGCGCAAACCATTTGAGGTATGGAACTGTACTTTATCCTGAGGTATGTATAGTGCTTTTTATTACACCTACGAGGAAAATTATAGACATAAATGCATCCATATTTTACAAAAAACACAAAGATAAATGCTTAATCAATCGAAGTTTTTGCGAAAATGCGCGGGCTTTTCCTTTTTTTATTCGCCCGTTTCTGGAGTAGGCTAAGATCATAAGGTCATGCAGCCACTTCTTCCGTGATTCCGCGCGTTTTATATACAAAAATAATTTCGTTTTAATTTTCTGTATGCACCAAGGAGGTTGGTAACTGGTAAAAAAAAAAACTGTATGTGGCCAGTAACAATTTACTTGAAATTTAATTAGTAGACAGTTAAAGTCTCTTTGCAGTATGACTGCTGACAAATAAAAAAAAAAAAAACGGGTATGTAATGGAATTTCATACATACTTCCCACCCTTGGGTCGGAAGGATTTTCATACAAACTTCCATACCTTGGGATGAAAGGATTTGAAGGGCGGGATAAAGGCGTTTCTTCCCTCTAATTGGTATAATTAGTATGTATTTTCAGAGCAGGTGTGATAAAAATTATATTACTAACTCGTCCGAAAAGAAATAGTACATTACTTCAGAGGGAAGAAAGTGACAGTTCCATACCGAGATTATGGCATTTGCGCCACGAGCTTGCGAGGGGCGCAAACCATTTGAGGTATGGAACTGTACTTTATCCTGAGGTATGTATAGTGCTTTTTATTACACCTACGAGGAAAATTATAGACATAAATGCATCCATATTTTACAAAAAACACAAAGATAAATGCTAAATTAATCGAAGTTTTTGCGAAAATGCGCGGGCTTTTCCTTTTTTTATTCGCCCGTTTCTGGAGTAGGCTAAGATCATAAGGTCATGCAGCCACTTCTTCCGTTATTCCGCGCGTTTTATATACAAAAATTATTTCGTTTTTAATTTTCTGTATGCACCAAGGAGGTTGGTAACTGGTAAAAAAAACTGTATGTGGCCAGTAACAATTTACTTGAAATTTAATTAGTAGACAGTTAAAGTCTCTTTGCAGTATGACTGCTGACAAATAAAAAATAAAAAAACCGGGTATGTAATGGAATTTCATACATACCCACCCTTGGGTCGGAAGGATTTTCATACAAACTTCCATACCTTGGGATGAAAGGATTTGAAGGGCGGGACAAAGGCGTTTCTTCCCTCTAATTGGTATAATTAGTATGTATTTTCAGAGCAGGTGTGATAAAAAGGCTTTTTACGAACCTCGCCTTCGGCTCGTAAACTTCACACGGCTTTAAAGTTTTCTAATGTTGCATAGCAGTATGTGTATTTTAACTGTTTATGAGAATCAGAAAAAACAATAAAATTATGCAATAGAAAAAGCGGGAACACGAGATTCAGTATGAATACCGTTTCTTTTTTTTAGTTAAAAATGGTTTCGGAAAGTGATTCCAGTGACATGAACTTCGATTTAACTCCCGATGAGATAAAAGACATACAACCATTTCATGAACTAGAGATCTGCTAAAAATGTCAAGTCCCTTTCGGAAAATGTGTTTTCCTCGCAGTCGAAATGAAAAGTAGAGTGTTTAACTCGGGTGAAAGTGACCAATTTCACCCTCAAACTATTGGCGCCGTCACTTTCCACCCTTGTTTAACAATCTACTATTTATGTTTAGACCGATCTAGATACGCGTGACGCGTTTGTATTGCGGCAAACGCAAATATCGCGCGTTTGCCGCGCGACATCCGCGAAATCGCCCCGGAGCCGTGTGCAAAGGTTCCTATGGAATCCCCAAATACCAAAGACAAAGGAGTAAGTTTCTAGGGTTCCGTACCCGAAGGGTGCCAACTGTCCACTGTCCGTCCCAGTTAAGACGCTGGTTGGGGGCAAACAGCACTGCCGTGGCTCTGATCCAGAAGCCGTGGATCAACCGCGGTAGCATTCGAGGGCTTGCCAATTTGAGAGGTAAGCTTTTCGGTACAACTGATCACGATAACCCGAGAACGTGCATCATAACTACTAACAACATCCCAACACAGCCATTAACAGAGTTCTGTTCCAGGGACCTGTGTGCCATAAGGCTGCAACTGCCCGACACAGCTAGGTGCCGCGAACTCGTGGTGGCCTCCGCCTACATGCCTGCGGAGGACAACCCGCCTCCACACGACCTGTGCCGGCTGGTGGACCACTGCGAGAAGTCGGGCCTCCAGCTCATCGTTGGGGCCGACTCGAACGCGCATCACCCACTGTGGGGCATGCCAGATATGAACAGCAGAGGTAAGACACTTGTTGAATACCTATTTACTACAAACCTCAATGTGCTTAACATAGGTTCTGAACCAACTTTTGTTACCAAGCGGAGCTGAACTATCGTTGATATTACCCTGGCAACGGCGGACATATCCGACGACGTTGGGGGCTGGCATGTGTCCAACGACGCGTCATACTCTGATCATCGATGGATACGCTTCGATATCAACGCAGCGTTCTCCCCAACTGTCCCTAAGAGAAACCCACGCAAGACTGACAGAACCAGGTACAGAGCTATCCTAGGTGAAAGACTTGCTTGGGCTGAGACTCTACCAGATCCGGAGGGACCCGAACAAATCGAACAACAGGTAACAGATTTTACAAATACTTCAATAGACTGCTACCACTCAACTTGCCCGCTTAGCACACCAGCGCCTACCAACATCAAGGGGCAGCCTTGGTGGGGTCCTGATCTAGATAGGATGCGTGCTAAGATCAGAAGACTGCTAAACAGGGCGATGAACACCAGTGCTGATGAGGATTGGGACAACTATAAAGATGCCAAATCCAAGTACAAGAAACGACTACGGTTCAAAAGCAGCAACTCATGGAGGAAATTCTGCAGCGACATTGAAACCGTTGATCAAGCAAATCGGGTAAGGCAGATACTAGCTCAACAAGGCAACTCCAGGCTAGGGTCGCTTAAAAAACCCGATGGAACATATACCTCTTCCACCACAGAAACACACAGTCTCTTGTTGGAAACTCACTTTCCCGGAAGTAGAACTATTCAAGAGATTGTGTGGCCGGAAGAGGTTCACCATGAAGCTGTCGACCACTTAGACATAACTAATAATATTATCACTGCTGACAAGGTGAGATGGGCCATTAATAGCTTTAAACCTTTTAAATCAGCAGGACCAGATGGAATCTTCCCAGCACTTCTACAGTGGGGTGGGGAACCCGTCATCAATATAATGGTCCGAATCATGAAAGCATGTCTTAGATTCGGATACGTTCCCAAAAGGTGGAGAATAGTAAACGTAATTTTCATACCGAAGCCAGGAAGGAGCGACTACACTAACGCTAAATCTTTCAGGCCGATTAGTCTCACCTCGTTCTTGCTTGAGACTCTCGAACGTTTGTGCGAGAGACACCTGAGAGATGGAGCGTTAAAACATATACCCTTACACAAGAATCAGCATGCATATAGTTTGGGTAAGTCTACTGAATCAGCTCTCCATGCAGTTGTATCCACAATTGAAGAGGCGATTCAAAACAAATGCATCTTTCTTGGAACTTTTATTGATATAGAAGGTGCCTTTGACAAGACGCAGCATAGCAGTATAAGTGCATCTCTAACAAGGCATGGGGTGTCAACAGCTGTAAACAACTGGGTCACAAACATGCTTAACAAACGTATCGTGCGTCTAGCTGGAGAGTCCCTGTCGGCGGAGGTAGTGCGGGGATGCCCGCAGGGAGGAGTGCTCTCCCCGCTTCTGTGGAATCTGGTCATTAACGACCTGATTACCAAGCTTAACGCTAATGGATACTACACCGTAGGATACGCCGGCGATTTGGTAATCCTCATCACAGGTAAATTCGCGAGCACAGTATGCAACCTTAAACAAACAGCTCTTCGGATCGTGGAGCGCTGGTGTTTAGAATATGACCTGGCGGTTAACCCAACAAAAACGGAAATGGTCATGTTCACTAACAATAGGGCTCTTGGTAGGTATACCCTACCTAAGCTCTTTGGAACGGAACTCCAACTAGCAACTGAGGTGAAGTACCTGGGCATAACCTTGGACAGCAAGCTCAACTGGAGTAGCCACATCGACAACAAACTAAAGAAGGCGAGTATTGCTTTCTGGCAGTGTCGGAGAATGGTGGGGAAAAAGTGGGGACTTTCTCCCAACATCATTCTTTGGCTGTACGTAACGGTGATCCGTCCTCTTGTCTGCTACGGAGCTGTGGTGTGGTGGACCAGGACCAAACTAACCACAGTGGTAAGCAAACTCCAAAGCTTCCAAAGGCTGGCCTGCATGGCTATCACAGGTAGTATGAGAACTACTCCAACAGCAGCAATGGAGGCCATGCTGTGTCTTCCGCCACTCCAGCTGTATATTAAGCAGGAGGCCGCGTCATCTGCGGTGAGACTCAACACCTTAGGACTTTGGAGGAAAAACAGGACCTCACACACCGCCATCCTAGGGGAAGTTTACAAAAATTTTCCCATCTCTATGGCTTGCAGTGACAGAATCCCTAAACAATTTGTTTTTGACAAAAAATACAATATACAGTTACATGAAGACCATCGGGTTGAGGGGCTCGACGTTAAAGAGCTCAGAATTTTTACCGATGGTTCAAAAACTGAAGCAGGCACTGGTTCAGGCACCTTCTCGGAGGACCTAAACATCAAGATAGCCATTCCACTGGGTGCCCATAATACTGTCTTTCAAGCTGAATGCATGGGCATCAACTCGGCCGCTAATGCCATAGCATCGAGAAAGGTAAGAGATTCCTCCATTCGAATCCTCTCGGATAGCATGGCCGTCCTACAAGCCCTAAATAGCAACGCTATTAACTCAGGGCTAATCTACGAGTGTCACAAACGACTAATGGAGGTATGTCAACATAACCGCGTAATCCTTCAATGGATAAAAGGACACAGCGGATCAAGAGGTAACGATGCAGCGGATGAGTTGGCGCGTAAAGGATCTAGCTTGACAGCGTATGGTCCCGAACCTATCATCCCTCTTCCCTTCAAGATGGTACGCTCATTTCTGAGAGAGTCGACCAGGAATGATCATGCCACTCTTTGGACAAACCATGAGGAGTGCAGGCAGGCCAAGCTAGCCTTGCCGTCCCCTAGCGCTAGGCTGGCTAAGACCTTGCTTCGACTTAGTAGGCCGCGCATACGACTGGTAACTGCAGCACTTACTGGCCATGGTTTCTTTAATTAACATCTATATGTCCTAGGTGTTACCGACAGCCCCCTTTGCAGAGCCTGCTTGGAGGCAGAAGAAACGGCTGCTCACGTCCTCATGGAGTGCACAGGAGTAGCGGACTACAGGGCTAAACACCTCGGTCAATCGAGGGACCTTCCAGGGATAGTCGGTAACGTAAAGGGCCTACTGGCGTTCCTGGAGGAGTTGGGTTGGCTCGAATGATGTAGCATTCCCACCCACACGCAAAATAGGCGCTGTAGTCGTCGAGTTGCGGAAACTAGCCCGTCTTACAATTGACAATTGACAATTGACTGTCCGTCCGTCCGTCCGTCTTTCACCAGGCTGTATCTCATGAACCATGATAGTTAGACAGATGAAATTTTCACATATGATGTATTTCTGTTGCCGCTATAACAACAAATACTAAAAAACAGAATAAAATTAATAATTAAGGGGCTCCCATACAACAATTATTTCAATACCACATACAAACTTATGAATGCACCTGGTTAAGTGCAAGGAGTGTGAAAGTATTCGCACCAATAACTTTGTAAACAATGTTTTGCCATGTAAAATCCAAACTATTTAATCCACACAATCCCTACCATTGTACAGTGGTAAGGAACCCTTCATGCGCGAGTGAGGCTCGCACTTGACCAATGTTTTAATTATTATTATCAGGCACAATTCCGCCCATGTTTAGTAAGATATTCAATGCTCCTTGCTTTGCGTGATTGAGGGCTAACCCATCGATATAGTCAAGAAACATGACGCCTATGGAGTAACCATATCTTTTATAAAACGTTACTATCTTTTGCGCTCAAACTTAGCGCTGCCAGACTATAACAGCAACTTAAGAATTCCCTCCAGACTAAATGCTTGTTTAACTAAACATGCAAACGGTAAAGTCGAGTCTAGCTCCACTACTTCCACTGTCAAGGATGCACCTTGTTACTCCGTGAGGATAGGCGATGCCCCGCGGTCTTATAGGATAACAGCTCAGGAGGTATCGAGGTAGGGACTGGGAAATATCGATAGTTGAGTGTCGATGAAATAGTCGCTATTCATATTCTCATATTCATATTCTTTATTGCATAGATAATATAAGGTTACAGACAATTAAAATAAATGTAATAAGCAAAGGCGAGCTTATCTCTAAAAAGAGATTTCTTCCAGCAAACCTAGGCAATACAGGAGAGTTAATTATACAGGAAAGTCCTAGTTCGCAATAACACTAACTATACCCCAAAAATAAAATAAAATATATACTTCAACTACATAAAATACAATATATAGCATGAACATTCATAAACTATAATAAATCATACATATACATATATACTTGGTTAGAAGGAAGGACGGAAGGTGGACCAAGGCAGCCACAGAGTGGCAGCCGCGAACAGGACAGAGAACAGCGGGCAGACCACCGGCCCGATGGTCAGATAACATTGTTGAGGTGGCTGGAAAGCAGTGGACGAGACTGGCGGGTGACCGCAGCGAATGGCGTGCTTTGGGAGAGGCCTGTGCCCAGCAGTGGGATGACACGGGCTGATGATGATGATGATGATACCTATATAGATAGCTATTCCTTTGATTTCTTAACCTGTAAAGACGCACGGCACCTATTGAGGAACTTTTTTGACAGACGTCACCAGACTGAAGATTCTATTGTGGACAGTTGTGGGGCAACAACATAAAATTTGGCTTAATTGTTATGTCAATATTTTTCTTTTCCGGCCCGCAGAGAAGTGAAGAAGCTAACGAAACTGACATGATTGAAACTGAGATGATGTCTGTTGTTATTTATATTGTTTTCAAAGTGTTGAAACAATGTAACCCTTACATTTAATACTGAAGACGTGCTGATTAATTATTGATTGGTTACCTTACTTATTAACGACATTTATAGTCACTCAGTATCGTCTTTGATCTAGCCATAATGCAGTGCTGATTGCATGTCACATATCAAGTTAGATACACAAAGTCATCCAGCTTGTTGAATGTTAATTTAACTGAATGTTCGAGACAAGGGGACTGGTCTTCCCCGCGATGTCGATAATATCGTCTACCTATCTGACTAACAAAGAATTCACTCTGCTTTTACCTTGCAGCTACCACTGGATCCCAGTTATCGATACTAAACTTTTCAGCACATCGTCCCACCCCTAACCTGGATCTGGATGTACTTCCTAAAGGCATTAACATCGCTAAGCTGCCCTGCTTCGGTGTTCTGTTGCTTGTACATTGTTTATACAGGTACGGCACAGCCGGCCGGGTTCGGGAGGTATTTGCAGCTCGTCGAATTAAATTAGACGGTTTATATCTAGTGGAAAATGCATTACGTTCTCTGATTTTAGGACAAAATCAACGTTGCGTAACGCCTGGGTCAGTTGAGACACAGGCACTCAATAGCCCGTCGTCGGCGCATCTATGGGAGTATAAACTATTACTCAACAATCAACCTATCTCATCCTTCATTGGTTTGCTGGAAGAGATCTCTTGCTAGGGATAAGCTCGCCTTGTACAGTATTTTTAAGATATTACTTTTTATCAATCAATCAAATATCTTTATTACTGTAGATATTTACTTATACTTACTTAGCAATCGTCATTTTTTGGCCACTTCTCTATATTGGACCACTGTGGGAGAGAAAGGGCGTAGAATCTCCCACAAATTGATGTTTACATTGCCTTTAAAAATTGCTTGTGCTTAACTTATACAAATATTATAATATGAATTATTATAATTAATAAGCAGCAATAAATAATTACAAAATTATTAACAGCAAGGTCTGTGTTGATCCAGATTAACCCCATACAGTCATTAAAGTAATTTTGAATTGTAATATATATCCCTTTTTCGACAAAGTCGCTTAACATGGTTTTTACATTGCTCAAAAGGCAATTTCAAGATCTCCAGAGGTATCTTGTTGTATTAGAGAATGCACTGACCCTTGTAAGAACCCTTCCGTACCCGAGACGGGACCCCATTACTACGCCTCCGCTGTCCGTATGTCCGTCTGGAGATATACAGAGAGGTGAATATTTGTGTTTTTCTTGTACGATGGTACAGCCCTTCGCATGTGTCTTCAGATTCTCACTTGACCGATGATTTCTGGTTGCACACAGACATATAAATAATATACAGAAAATCATAGGTGAATAAAGAAAATATGAAATTAGAATTATTGAGGAAGCGAGAGATGTAGTAAGAAACCAAGATCGTAGCAAGTAGAGGTCTACATAGTCTCTCCCTATTTCTGGAAAATTGGTAGCTTAATAGCAGTATTTTATCTTAAGGCGATGGGATTGTTAAATGGCCAACTTCGATGCGTTATCAAGTTGCTCATTTTACCAATACACGAGCCTTAACTATGGACGTTCTAACGGTGATGTAAAACGTCGTGGGAAAACCTACATATTTCCATAGCAGCGGCGACAGGCTTGCTCCCTCTAACGCAATATGGCGCATTTAATAACTAGCTAAATGTGAGCACAACTGTGCTCCTGCCAGCCCGTATGGGAAAAGGCGTGACGCTATGTTAGATAGATAGAGTGCCTAGATAAAACACAAAAAAATATAGAAATCTGTAGCACATTTTGGTTTAAGCCTACTTCCGTCTATAGTATATACGGGTTAGTGTTGTAATAGCGGTCATTGACCAGACTGCTACTGCGAACCGAGTCATACATGGTAACCATGGTAACGGTCGGCGACCGCTACCACGATACGCTAAACTACAGTAATTTCGAACTTTGCACGCAAAACATAACTATCGCTAGCAAAGTCATGAGCATACAGTGGTAGACGGAGTAAAGTCGATGACCGCTATTGCAATACTAACCCGAAAATATACCCGGAAAGAAAAAGGGAACCTAACCGTTAATTTTAATTATTACATAATCAATTAACCAAATTAAAAGCTTTCAAATAAATAAAGGGTCTTGTTAGTACCCTTTGAGAAATCAAAATCTGCCGCAAAAGTTCCACCACAAGGTTGCTTAAGCCGTCGAGAAGTGCCAAAACAAAGATGGTATATTCAAAAAAGGCAATTAAGAAATTTTAATGAAAACACTGGGTTTGGAGTTTTTGCTTTTTATTATTATCACGGAAAAGGCCGACAGGTGGCGAAGTTAGAAGATGAATATAATTCGCGGAACTCTTGATAAGGGTCGGGTGGAATGGCGAGGGTCTTTGGTTGTATCGATGTAAAACAAAACATAACATAACATAAACATTAACAGGCACATACTTTGCTTCCGGCCCTACACTAGGATACCCTGTGTCGTGGGAACCAGAAACAGAGACGTCATGCACATAAACATCCAAGAGCTGCGGTTTTTTTTCTTCTATATCCCCAGCCGGGGATCGAACAAACAAACAAAAATTCATTATTTTATATTTTGTCCTATGAATTATATTATAAAATATAATTATAATTATCTAACGTGTGTAAGTGAAATTCTAAATCTAATCTAATCTAATCTTCTAATTCTTTTTAAATGCAGAGGATTTCCTTGTGGAGGAGGTTGTGTTGCGCAGCGAAGTAACGCTACCAATGTCGTTAACCCAGTAGAAATCGACATTAAAATCGTAAAGCTTGATGTAGTTCTGGTTTTTAGTATGTTGTATGAGTATGCATGAGTTACGGTAGTCTTAATCCTAATTTTAGTCTTTTTTAGTGTCGATTTCTACTAGGGATACTTGGAAGATGTCCTGGGGTTGTTTGTTTATATAGTTAAGTTTGACCTTTTCATTAAAGAAAGTATTTTGATAAGTTTTGACGAAGTATTTTGCGGTTATTTACATAATACTGAGTCTCATCTTTTGACTTGACAATGTTGAGGAAGTGATGGACAAATGCCAAGATCGTATATCGTACAATAAACATTTATATTTATTATTATTTTATTATCGTACCAAGCTAGCAAGCCAGCAGATGTGACCAGCAGCCTACTGGCTGAATGTACAGACAGCTGCTCAAATATACTCAAATAAGTCACGATAAGATCAATTTATTTATTGAAATTAATTTTTATATGTAACCTGATACCTGGATAACATAGAAAGAATATAGCAATCTGTATGAAGAACATTATGTTTTAACCTCTTGAATACCACCGACGTTAGATAACGCCACTTTTCCGTTATTCGTTTTAAATTTTACTAGCATGGCATAAGGTTCAAATCGCGACCCGTCCCAACTACCCTCCGTTTTTGAGACTCTCCTCGCCTACTTCCGCTTCCGTCTATTAGGCTATACGGATTAGTAGAAGTCATACTTAGTATGCCGATGGCAACGGTCGGCGACCGCTACCATGATATGCTAAATCACTGTGATTTCAAACGTTGCACGAAATAAGAAAGTATACTTCGCTACCCCAATCATGAGTGTACAGAGGTGGATGATACAGGAGTTGATGACCGCTATTGCAACGCCAACCCGGAATTACTATAGTAAAAATGTGTTGCATACCCCAGTGTCTTCCTCTGGAGTCTTAAACAATTCAATGTACTTAATGGCGCTGTCATTTCTCGTACGAGAAACTGAAAGTGACTTTAAGTGTACCTTGAACGTTGAGTCGTCGGTGGTGCATACGGGCACATGCCCACCATAGGACTTAGACGTCTCACTTGCCTATCTTCAGCCTTGCCAGCAAGTCGCGCGAATCTTTTTGTCGCGAATTTCATCGGGATTGAGAAGTGTCAGTTGGTCGTGAGTTTTGACATTACCCGCGATAAAATGCGCGACAAACACGAGTCGCTCGGAAGTGATTTGTATTTATGTATGTTACGGCTAAAGCTAGGTGTGAAACTAAACTTAAGTTTAGCCGGCTAGTCTTAAGATAAATTTCGAGCCTCGGCTAATGTCCGAAAAATTTCATTGCGATAAATGATTTCAACATTAGCCGGCTAAAATGCAGTTTAGCCTAGACGCTGTTGAAGCTAAGGATGGGTGAGAAAATATGGTTGACATTAGCCGACTAAACTTAAGTTTATTTTTCAATATACCTAGGCTAATGTTGAAAAATTACCGTCTTAATCTGGAATAAGTGATGATAATGATTCGGTAGCCGTAAACACTGCGGCAAAAAATATAGGTGAAGGATAAAGGGGGTGAGCGAAGCGAATCCCCCTTTATCCTTCGTGTAAGGTTGAACATTTAAGAACAACAAAAAATACTTATACTCGTCTTATTATCGTTTTACCTACCTTACCTTACCCCGCCCCGCTCCCCGCAGTCGCACGAATACTTCGTTTTCAACATTAGCTAACTAATGTCCAACATTAACCGAAGCGCATCGGCTAATGTGCAGTCTAGCCTATTAAAGATGACATCCGTTATCGCAAACGAACATGACTTCGGACATTAGCCGAGGCTCGAAATTAATCTTAAGACTAGCCGGCTAAACTTAAGTTTAGTTTCACACCTAGCTTTAGCCGTAACATGTACATACCCATATAATGTACTCGTAGTATTGCAAACTGAAATTTAATTTATCTCATCACTAGTCTGTCGTAATAATTTGATTAGTAAAATAAAATAGTGGAAAATTATGACTAATTTGAATTTATCTCATCACTAGCTCACCGTAATATGCTTAACACATTCTAAGCACACCAAAACTCCTACCGGAGTTCCGCGTGAATACAAAATTGGGGTTCTTATTAACACAATTCAGTTTATTTGATAAATTGTGTACCTATCTTTACTTTAAAGGTATTTATAGAAGTGGGTTTTAGAACCTGAAATAAAGATAATTTGTGTTATTATCATGTATTTGTATTATTTCTCTCCAAGGAGGTTGTTTTACGGTTATTATTATTACATCAAATGAACAGGGAACAGAGCTGGCACCCGTGAAATACTTTTGTGGGTTTAAGTTAGTTCAGGTTAAGATGTAAGTTGGATATTCTGGGTCTACTACAAAAAAAACCTTCTTGCAAGACTTGTTTAAAGACAGAATTTACGGTTTTTTTAGATTAAACTATGTTATATATTTTTTGTAGTGACACGGTATATGACTTATTATGGATGGATGACTTTACACAAAGCAAAGAACAAAATGCTGAATAGTATAACATCGGTAAGTTAGTTATTTAAATCATCATCTGATACAACTTCCTATATACCTTAATTTTTATAAAGCCGCTTTTTCTCTTGTCTCGAAGCAATCCTGAGACCTGAAACAATAAAATTAAGTTGATATATCTTCAAAAAGGCCAACGTTATATCTTTAAAAAGGCCTAACGTAACAATGTTATATACTAAGTAGTCCTTTATTGGGATAAAAAATAATGATTCGGTAATTGAACTTGGAAAAAATATGGGTTTACAACTTAGTCAGCGCGTGGGCCAGGCAATATTAAATAACTGTATGCCTGGCGCCACATATTCACAAATATTAAACAAAGTGTTGTCATCGCAGTTTTTAGAACCAACCACCCTAATTATTTTAATTGGTAGAAGGGAAAATGTATCTAAAAAACTAGTTACTAAATACTTTTCCAAATTAAATTCTTTACAAAATGTAGATAGAATAATCTTGTTTGCGTTTACCTTCAGCCAATCTTTGTCACAACATGAAAATCATATAAGACATGATTATAATACATTTATACACACATTGACATGTCGTCATACTGAAAAATTTCATTTCATAGACACCAATATTTGTATTGGAAAATATTTTTATTTGACTAAGGATAGGTATTACCTATCTAGGTTTTATACAAAACAGATAGCACAGTCACTATCTTATTTTATTTTGAACTCAGTCAAGTTTTTGACTAATGAAACGCCTGCTTCTATTGAGCAGTGTAATAATAATGACATGTACTCCTTGGAATCTGTTCCAAGCTCTTTAAATTAACCCATAGGACAACAGAGAGTAACTCTGGCAGTACTATTAATATTTGTATAAATATACCTTCATCTTGCCCATTAAATCAAGTTACTAGTAATGAAAAATGTAAAAGTAAGAATATTTTAAACGTGGTTCATCAAAATATACAGGGCATGTTAAGTAAAGAACTGGAAATTGAGTTATTCATGAACTGTAATAATATTGATATTTTATGTATAACAGAGCACTTTTTAAAGAGTTATCAGTTCATGTTCAACTTTAATAACCACGACGTTGCTAGTTCGTTCAATAGAAAAACAGCTGATCGCGGTGGCTCCTTAATACTTGTAAATAATAGTTTTAAATATAAGGAACGAGTTGACATAGTGAGCCTGTCTGTTGAGCGTACCATGGAAATAGCCTGTACTGAACTTGAACAACTTATTGTAATGAGCGTATACAGACCACCAGATTCATCCTTTGATTTATTCGAAAAGAAAATGGATGAAGTGTTGATTAAAATCAGCGATAAAAACATTTTTTTTTATAATTTGTGGTGATTTTAATGTTAATCTGTTAGAGGATAATAATATTTGTACTAGATTAAAATCTTTATTTTTATGTCACAACATGAACTATCTGTTTTTGGAGCCTACTAGAATTACTGCAACATCTGCTACCTGCATTGACAATATATTTACTGACATTACGCCCATTTTCAAATCGGTCATCAATAAATTAACCTCTGATCACTCTGGTCAGATAGGTATATTCAATATTAAAATAAAAAAGGACCAAAAAGAGGATATTACATGTGTGCCTGTTAGTGACACTCGGCTTGAACACTACAGGAATAATATTTTAGATAAACTATGGGAAATACCATACAGTGACGATCCAAATTTGTTGTACAACTCAGTATTTAACCTTGTCAAAAATGAATATGATACGGTATTTAAATCAAAAACTATAAAAGTTAATAACAAAGCTTTGTTTAGTGATTGGGCGACAGTTGGAATTCATAGGAGCAGACGAAGATTATATGAACTCTATGAAGAGAAATCATATAACAAAAATACGGCCTTTCTAGATTATGTTCGTAGTTATTCAAAAATGTTTAAACGCGTTTGTGCCGTAGCTAAATCTAATTTCATTAAAAACAAAATTGAATCTAGTAGCAATGTAATGAAAACGACTTGGCAAATTATAAACAGAGAGACTGGAAAGGCCAAAGCTACACATAATAACTTCAAGCTTAAGATAGATAATCAATTGCTAAGTACAGACCTAGAAGTAGCAAAAGCTTTCGAAAATTTCTTTACGGACATTCCAGTTTCAACAACCAAGTCTTTAAATTCATCTCCCGCTGCTGCTGAATCTATACTTAAACAAAACTTTGAGGAATGTAAAACAGATTTTAAATTTAGGCACGTAAATAATGAAGACATTGTAAAAGCGTTTAAATCCCTGGAAATGAAAAAGACAGCTGACGCCCATGGTCTATCAGTAAAAATTATTAGTTCCATTGTAGATTGTATTGCACCTCACCTTTGTTGTATATTTAATCAATGTATAGATAATGGTGTGTTTCCTGACTTGATGAAACTAAGTAAAGTTATACCTTTATTCAAAGCTGGTAGTACATCAAACCCCACCAATTTTAGACCCATATCGATACTACCAACGCTTAGCAAAATATTTGTCAAACTCATACTTAATCAATTGCAAAGTCATTTTTATCTTAATAATTTAATTCATATTGCTCAGTTTGGTTTCACAAAGGGTCGTTCAACAGCCGATGCTGGTGTTGAACTAATTGACAATATTTTTGATGCCTGGGAAGACGCAATGGATGCAATAGGTGTCTTCTGCGATCTATCCAAGGCTTTTGATTGCGTCCATCATGACACTCTTGTCAGGAAGTTACGCCATTATGGTGTAAAAGATCAGGCACTTGGCCTTCTGGAGTCATATCTAACAGATAGGGTTCAGATGGTCGATGTTAATGGGAAAAGATCACCTGGGTCTTCAATAAGTATGGGCGTACCGCAAGGTTCAATTCTTGGTCCTTTCTTGTTTTTAGTGAACTGGTTTACTGTTAACAATTTATTACTTAATGAAAAGAAAACTAAATGTATTAAATTCGTATTACTTATTACTATTAAATAAATTGTCGAACAGACAGAGATCGGCAGCGTTCGCAGTTAAAAAAATTAGAGCTCTTACCGACGTAGACACCGCTAGACTAGTCTACTTTAGTTACTTTCATAGTCTAATGACCTATGGTATTTTATTGTGGGGTCACGCTGCGAATGCTAATAGTATATTTATTCTGCAGAAACGGGCTGTTCGTGTAATTTATAGATTAGGGCCTAGAGTGTCACTGAGGGAAAAGTTTAAAGAAATCAATATTCTGACATTTGTGTCTCAATATATCTATGACAATCTTGTGTATGTAAAAAGAAATATAACTAATTTTCAGAAGTACAGTGATATACACAATTTTAATACTAGAAATAAAGACAAGTTGGTTGCTTATGTAAGCCGACTACATAAAATTAGTAATTCTTTTAAAGGCAATTGTATACGCTATTACAATAAGGTCCCTACTGATATTAAAAACTTACCTTTAGACAAGTTTAAAATAATAATAAAACAGAAATTGTTTAAAAAAGGTTACTAAAGGATATCTGATTACTTAGAGGACAGATGTCCATGGGAATAGATTGTTTGAGTAACAGGCTGTTTCGATATATTATTAGCATTCATTTTGTAATTTGACAATATTTTATTTAAAAAAGGAAACGTAAAAGATGCGACGACTGTGGAGTTTCTTCGGTGAGCTCTTCTCCACAGATTCCGCCATTGTGTTAGTGAACTCACCCAAAAAAATGTAATGACGGATCTAAGTGATGTAACAACATCCTATGGAAATAAATGATTTTTGATTTGATTTTGATTTGATTTGTAAGCCTTTAATAAAATTTAAACCCGTACGCTTTAGCATACATGCTCATACAATCCATTTTTCATGCAAATCTACATATATGGGGACTCCACCGCTCCAGTTCAAAGAAGGTTCGTATATTCAATTCGTATATAGCAAATGTAGCACATTAGGTCGCGTGTCGATTATTTATTTTCCCCCTTTGTACCTGTTCTGGCATCGGAATGCTTATTTATTGAGCCCAAAGGGAATGTGCGGGTTTTCAGCCGAGAAAATATGTTAGGTTTTTTCTCGCGACCGCGCGTGTTTTTATTAAATTTGCTTAAATTAAATAAATAAATGTGTGTTTATTATCGCTTGTTTGTATAGTTGTAAGTTCTGTGATTCGATTTTTCTGGTCGCATATCGACAGATTATCGAAGGGACAGTGGCCAAACCGGCGTAATACAAAAACTGGTACGAATTACCATCTTCAAGTAGGGCATGTCTCCATTTGGCTCACAGCGAGCAGCTGAATGTTCGCCGACTGCCCTCAGTCCGACTGACTCGGCGAACCGGTCACAAACTCAGCGTCGAGTGAGCGGCGAACTTCGTCGGCGTAGCGAGCGTAATTCGCAGCCGACTGGAGCAAAGTAAGCGCGTAATTTCGCTGCGTATATCCGCCGATCGCTGAATGAGTCGGCAAGCGATAGAGCGAAACGTCGTGTGTGTATCGCTGGGTAAAGAGGTCCACAAAAATGTGAGAAAAGGACGAGGCAATATGTGACTCACCATTTTCGTAAGTAAGCGGCTGCAGTCTACCGTACCACACATTTAATCGAGTATTTCCCCATCATAAATCACTCTATCGAAGAGACTAAAAATTGTCCGATGTAGTTCGAAATGCTGGCTTTAAAAATAATGACGCGATATATGCGGGCCATTCAAATATTTAGGGCTGTCTCGTTTCGACGTTCCTTTTAATATGAAATGTTTAATTTCTCTCCGAGAGTAAATTTAAAACTTAAACTAAACATGTTGTAATTGTGCTCTAACATTAAAACTGACCCAACATGCAAGGCAAAGTTTTGACTCTTCGGCCGGGATCAGTATGGGACCGCTAACTGGGCTTTCACCACTAGGACAAAGTTCGTCTTTACCACATTCGCGTATTACCGGAGATAGGCGATTTTATTACAAGCTTTTATTTAGTTTCACCTGTCCCGTTGTCTGTCTGTCGGTAATCAAATCTTGCAAGTTAAATTTGATCCACTTCCCGGTATCCGATTGAGCTGAAATTTTGCATACATATATAAATCGGATGACAATGCAATATTATTATGACATAGAGCTGATCTGATGATGGAGCTGGAAGGTGGCCATAGAAACTCCGTCATTAAACGACGCAACCCCATCGAGTTTGGGCTTGTTTAATTTGTCTTGTCGAGTACTTTGACACTAGATGATAACCAGGGTCTGATGATGGAACTGGAAGGTGGCCCATAGGAACTCCATAATTAAACGACGCAACCCCATCGAGTTTGGGCTCGTTTAATTTGTCTTGACGAGTACTTTGACACTAGATGGTAACCAGGGTCTGATGATGGAGCTGGAAGTTGGCCATAGGAACTCCGTCATTAAACGACGCAACCTCATCTATGAACGTACTACGGACTACATAACGGAAACACGCCACTACGCGCCACGAACTACGTCGTAGTAAATCTCGAATTAAAAATACTAAAATACTAAAAGTTAAAAATAAAAATAAAGAAAAAAATACTTTTTTAAAAACAAGCTTTTATCAAAAATGAACTTAAATGTTTAAAATAAATTTATTCCAATAACAAATATATCACTTTATAACTTTTTTATGGTATGATTAAAAACATTTAGCACCTTCTTTTCCTCTCGCTATCACAATGTAAACACGCTTTTATTTATAAAATTGGGACTGTGATAAAAACGGAAAGATATAACAATTAAAGTGTAAAGATTTTAATGTTAAAAATATATAATTATGTACGGTATGTAATTATTTTGTAGTAGACGAAGAAGCTTAATTATCGTTAAAGGTTACAATGAACTTGATGTGATATATTTGTTATTGGAGTTAATTTATTTCAAACTTTTTAGTTATTTTTTTATAAAAGCTTGTTTTTAAAAAAGTATTTTTTTCTTTATTTTTATTTCCTATCAGAGCCTGTGACTTTTGTTCACCATTTAGTCTTTATGGTGATAAGCGAGTGCCTAAAACATTACTGAGCCTACGACATCATCTCCTCACAGAGCTCACAGAATGTCCTCATCTTTTTTACCCACGAGACGGACGGAACGGAGCGGAAGAGGCACCTACATACATGCGTTTGGGCTTAGAGGTTGTTGGTGTGTATGTATATCCGTGACCATTTTCAAGGAAAATTACTGGCTGATTTCGATCTGGTTTTTAGCATTAAACGCCTATAATTTCAGATCATGTTTTCAGTTTTACGATTGTTGGCAACCAGGGTGCACTGCAGCAGAGGTAATGGTTGACGCTTGGGGGCTTCTCAGAAACTAATAAGCCATATTTGATACGGTTCTTGCCTTATATTGATGTTTAATTATAGACAAAAATTTAAATAACCACCAAAATATTTTTTTTCTACCCAAAATGGGTAAATAATGATCACCAAAAGTTGCATAAAATATCAGGGCAAAATACTGCGGTAGCTTAGGTGAAGGGTAAAGTTTTTTTCCCTTTATTCTTCGTATTAGGTTGAACATGAAGAATATAACATGTAAGAACAACAAAAAAAAACCTTAAAACATAAACATAAGTACATAACAGAAGTTTGGTGATCATTTATCCAAATACAATTTGGTGGTCGTTTACTAATTCTGGCGGTCGTTACGAATTTAGTATTTAATATTGGTAGTAAAAAAGGTGCGGTTTTGGTGATAATTATAAGTATAAGATGTATATAAATATACAAGGTGACATTTAATTAGCTGACCATATTCTGGGAAATGGAAAGTGGAAAAAAATATTTGTCCCTCAGTACATTGACCCGATCAGCTGATTACAAGTTACTAGGGGGGAAACAATTTTTTTTTTCGTTTGCGACCAAATGTTTCTTGGGGAAAGTTGTTCATAATGACGGATACTATCGCTTCCTAAAATATGATTAAATGTGCATATGTATATGTTACGCATATGCATATGCATATGTATAAATATGCATATGTTACGTTTTGATATCCGGCGGCGTGGGTTATTTTTGTAATTTTTCATTAATATTATATTTTGTTCTTTTATCGATGTATAAATCGGCTGTTGCGCCTGCCAACCCTACAGCCTATAGCCATCAGAAAACGGTTAAGCCACGGTTAAGTGAAATTTGGCGCTTTTTACCTGACCACAACATTTGTCACTGCGCCAACTCGCCCAGGACGCGGCAGATGATCTATCACTCTGATAAACGACCCCGGCTAATGCGACCCGTCTTTTCAGTAAGTTGCTATACCGTTGGAAAGTACACATATAAAGGAGTTGGTAAAGTAAAATACAAGCCATGGGTTGGATAAGTAAGTAATAAATGTGTGGTGTCTGTCTATCTTTGTTAATGTTTAGTATAACTTATGTTTTTATTACTTCTGTATATTCTCTGAATCTATGTGCGGAGTGACTCTTGTTTTTGGCATTAGCTAATGTGTGCTGTGACTGAAGCGATACGACTTTGCTGCAATCGAGAAACGGTACTATAAAAAGGTACATCTTTAGAATGCTCACTCCTATTTTCTAACAAAATTTTGTGGAATAGTAGAACTGAAGATTAGTAATCAACGTTCTCGTTCTTTTTTATTTTTTAGGGTTCCGTGCCTTAAAAGGAGAAAATTAATTCTTAGGCCCCACGCAGACAGAACACGGCGTAAGGTACGTTTGAAGATCAAACGATTACGCCTTATGCCTTACGCCTTCTTCTGTCTGCGTAGCGCCTTATACGATCACTTCGTTGTCCGTCTGTCAAGATCATCTTTAGGAACACGTAGAGTTAACAAGTTTAAATTAATATCGATCACTCAAGTCAGTAGTCTCTTGAAGTTGTCAAAAAAAAACTTATAGGTAAACGCAATCAAAAGATACCACCATATATTTTGCCGAAATTGCTTGATATTCGCAAGGGAACCAAAACCTAAAGGATACTTCCCGTTGACCTAGAATCATGAAATTTGGCACGAAGCAAGGTCTTGCAGCACAAATAAAGGAAAAAAAACTGAAAACAGTAAATTTGTAGTACCTTTACAAAACAAAGCGTTTGTGGGGAACCCTCGGTGCGCGTGTCCAACTCGCACTTGGCCGGTTTTATTTTCTTTCAAAATCGTTTTCGTCTATTCGGTGCTCCTCGGTGCAACTAACCCAAGCTAGGTTTCATTTAAATATTTAGTGACATTTAATTCTCAGAACCAAAACGCAATGTCGAAACGCAAAGCTAGAACTTTGTGGGTGTGTGAGCAAATAAAAACAAATGACTCGAGTCGTGGAAACGAGCAGAACTGAGAAAAAAATACCTTTGAGGAAATTCGCTTTAATAAACGATTTGCTAGTAATAGAAATGGCAACATAAAAGCCCTTTGTACCTTTAAAGGTGAATGCGGATAGCATGAATTCAAACTAGTATTGGAGAGAAAATCATTTAAAGAGCTCAGACAATACTTGACGTCATAAAGAAGAAAAACGTATACCTATTTTAAGCAATTTTTTAATGGTATTGCAATATTACGATTTGTAATTCTGTGGTAGAAGATATTTCGAAAAGATCTTCTTTCCATCCATCCCACGCTCGAAAAATCTGAATCGAAATAATTGGTTCTCCTTGAATACATCAGTTGGGTCTGGAAAACATGATTAAATAAATAATAGTAGTTTATGTGACTGCTACATAATGGAGGGCATTAATACTCGAGAGTGGGTTTATGAAACAACTCGAAGGCGAGTTTCACTATAATATCACTCGAGTTTTAACGCCTAACTAACCTAAATAGTGTATGTACATAATTAATGTACAGTTACATACACTAGTATATCTACACACATATCATAAGCTCTCCTTGATGTGTTCAGGAACCGTATGTTCGACCGGCATTGTGGCATTGATCATTGCTCTGCAGTGTTTAGCTTATTCTGTAGTACCAACTTCATAGACAAACTAGGGGCGGCACGCAGGTGGGCGTCGGCGTTCGAAATTTGAATGTCATAATTTAACAAATTTTGGTACATTATGGTCATAATGTATCGTATTCAGATAAGAAATGAGTTTTTACCAAGAAGTTTATCATTATGCTGGTCGTAACGTGAGGTTTTTGGACGCATTAAAGAGGGTTTATGATACGGTTGTAGATAAAATAAATAAAATAATTCAATAAATATTAGAGGACAATCTTACACACATCGAACTAGGCCCATAGTAAGCTCAACAAGGCTTGTGTTATGGGTTCTAGACGACGATATATTTTAATAGGGATTAAAACTTATATAAATACATAGAAAACATCCAAGAGTAAGAAACAAATATTGATGCTCATCGGACAAATATTTTGCCCTTACCGGGATTCGAACCCAGGATCGTCAGCTTCGTAGGCACGGTCACTACCCGCTAGGCTAAATCTGTCATCTACCAGGTGAGGCTGGGAATTGGAGGGTTTTAAGTTCCTCCCCTATACTGGATTTGCAAAATTACCACGACCGTCTTAAAACAAGTCTTTTTTTTATCTTATTTATTTTAGGCTTGTCAAAATCAAAATCAAAATCAAAAATCATTTATTTCCATAGGATGTTGTTACATCACTTAGATCCGTCATTACATTTTTTTGGGTGACTTCACTAACACAATGGCGGAATCTGTGGAGAAGAGCTCACCGAAGAAACTCCACAGTCGTCGCATCTTTTGCGTTTCCTTTTTTAAATAAAATATTGTCAAATTACAAAATGAATGCTAATTATATATCGAAATAGCCTGTTACTCAAACAATCTATTCCCATGGACATCTGTCCTCTAAGTAATCAGATATCCTATAGTAACCTTTTTTATACAATTTCTGTTTTATTATTATTTTAAACTTGTCTAAAGGTAAGTTTTTAATATCAGTAGGGACCTTATTGTAATAGCGTATACAATTGCCTTTAAAAGAATTACTAATTTTATGTAGTCGGCTTACATAAGCAACCAAATTGTCTTTATTTCTAGTATTAAAATTGTGTATATCACTGTACTTCTGAAAATTAGTTATATTTCTTTTTACATACACAAGATTGTCATAGATATATTGAGACACAAATGTCAGAATATTGATTTCTTTAAACTTTTCCCTCAGTGACACTCTAGGCCCTAATCTATAAATTGCACGAACAGCCCGTTTCTGCAGAATAAATATACTATTAGCATTCGCAGCGTGACCCCACAATAAAATACCATAGGTCATTAGACTATGAAAGTAACTAAAGTAGACTAGTCTAGCGGTGTCTACGTCGGTAAGAGCTCTAATTTTTTTAACTGCGAACGCTGCCGAACTCAGTCTGTTCGACAATTTATTTATATGAGGGTCCCATTGTAGTTTGGCGTCTAAAGTAATGCCCAAAAAGACAGTCGACTGCACAAGGTCCAATCTCTGTCCTTTTATAAATATATCTGTAGTTACCGGGTTCACATTGGGTAACACGAATTTAATACATTTAGTTTTCTTTTCATTAAGTAATAAATTGTGAACAGTAAACCAGTTCACTATACTAGAGATAGCATTGTTTACCTCGTCATAATTTGATTGCTGTCTTTTAACTTTAAATATCAAAGAAGTATCATCGGCAAACAATACTAACCCATGTTTTGCTTTAACAAGGTAAGGTAAATCATTAATATATACTAAAAACAAGAAAGGACCAAGAATTGAACCTTGCGGTACGCCCATACTTATTGAAGACCCAGGTGATCTTTTCCCATTAACATCGACCATCTGAACCCTATCTGTTAGATATGACTCCAGAAGGCCAAGGGCCTGATCTTTTACACCATAATGGCGTAACTTCCTGACAAGATTGTCATGATGGACGCAATCAAAAGCCTTGGATAGATCGCAGAAGACACCTATTGCATCCATTGCGTCTTCCCAGGCATCAAAAATATTGTCGATTAGTTCAACACCAGCATCGGCTGTTGAACGACCCTTTGTGAAACCAAACTGAGCAATATGAATTAAATTATTGATATAAAAATGACTTTGCAATTGATTAAGTATGAGTTTTTCAAATATTTTGCTAAGCGTTGGTAGTATCGATATGGGTCTAAAATTGGTGGGGTCTGATGTACTACCAGCTTTGAATAAAGGTATAACTTTACTTAGTTTCATCAAGTCAGGAAACACACCATTATCTATACATTGATTAAATATACAACAAAGGTGAGGTGCAATACAATCTACAATGGAACTAATAATTTTTACTGATAGACCATGGGCGTCAGCTGTCTTTTTCATATCCAGGGATTTAAACGCTTTTACAATGTCTTCATTATTTACGTGCCTAAATTTAAAATCTGTTTTACATTCCTCAAAGTTTTGTTTAAGTATAGATTCAGCAGCAGCGGGAGATGAATTTAAAGACTTGGTTGTTGAAACTGGAATGTCCGTAAAGAAATTTGCGAAAGCTTTTGCTACTTCTAGGTCTGTACTTAGCAATTGATTATCTATCTTAAGCTTGAAGTTATTATGTGTAGCTTTGGACTTTCCAGTCTCTCTGTTTATAATTTGCCAAGTCGTTTTCATTACATTGCTACTAGATTCAATTTTGTTTTTAATGAAATTAGATTTAGCTACGGCACAAACGCGTTTAAACATTTTTGAATAACTACGAACATAATCTAGAAAGGCCGTATTTTTGTTATATGATTTCTCTTCATAGAGTTCATATAATCTTCGTCTGCTCCTATGAATTCCAACTGTCGCCCAATCACTAAACAAAGCTTTGTTATTAACTTTTATAGTTTTTGATTTAAATACCGTATCATATTCATTTTTGACAAGGTTAAATACTGAGTTGTACAACAAATTTGGATCGTCACTGTATGGTATTTCCCATAGTTTATCTAAAATATTATTCCTGTAGTGTTCAAGCCGAGTGTCACTAACGGGCACACATGTAATATCCTCTTTTTGGTCCTTTTTTTATTTTAATATTGAATATACCTATCTGACCAGAGTGATCAGAGGTTAATTTATTGATGACCGATTTGAAAATGGGCGTAATGTTAGTAAATATATTGTCAATGCAGGTAGCAGATGTTGCAGTAATTCTAGTAGGCTCCAAAAACAGATAGTTCATGTTGTGACATAAAAATAAAGATTTTAATCTAGTACAAATATTATTATCCTCTAACAGATTAACATTAAAATCACCACAAATTATAAAAAAAATGTTTTTATCGCTGATTTTAATCAACACTTCATCCATTTTCTTTTCGAATAAATCAAAGGATGAATCTGGTGGTCTGTATACGCTCATTACAATAAGTTGTTCAAGTTCAATACAGGCTATTTCCATGGTACGCTCAACAGACAGGCTCACTATGTCAACTCGTTCCTTATATTTAAAACTATTATTTACAAGTATTAAGGAGCCACCGCGATCAGCTGTTTTTCTATTGAACGAACTAGCAACGTCGTGGTTATTAAAGTTGAACATGAACTGATAACTCTTTAAAAAGTGCTCTGTTATACATAAAATATCAATATTATTACAGTTCATGAATAGCTCAATTTCCAGTTCTTTACTTAACATGCCCTGTATATTTTGATGAACCACGTTTAAAATATTCTTACTTTTACATTTTTCATTACTAGTAACTTGATTTAATGGGCAAGATGAAGGTATATTTATACAAATATTAATATTACTGCCAGAGTTACTCTCTGTTGTCCTATGGGTTAATTTAAAGAGCTTGGAACAGATTCCAAGGAGTACATGTCATTATTATTACACTGCTCAATAGAAGCAGGCGTTTCATTAGTCAAAAACTTGACTGAGTTCAAAATAAAATAAGATAGTGACTGTGCTATCTGTTTTGTATAAAACCTAGATAGGTAATACCTATCCTTAGTCAAATAAAAATATTTTCCAATACAAATATTGGTGTCTATGAAATGAAATTTTTCAGTATGACGACATGTCAATGTGTGTATAAATGTATTATAATCATGTCTTATATGATTTTCATGTTGTGACAAAGATTGGCTGAAGGTAAACGCAAACAAGATTATTCTATCTACATTTTGTAAAGAATTTAATTTGGAAAAGTATTTAGTAATTAGTTTTTTAGATACATTTTCCCTTCTACCAATTAAAATAATTAGGGTGGTTGGTTCTAAAAACTGCGATGACAACACTTTGTTTAATATTTGTGAATATGTGGCGCCAGGCATACAGTTATTTAATATTGCCTGGCCCACGCGCACTAAGTTGTAAACCCATATTTTTTCCAAGTTCATCGCTGTACATTATATACCTATCCTTTGTCCGAGAGAAGGAGGCGTTATTGATAACACTATTAGTACTCAAGTCGACTGACGGCGGCGCCTGGGTCAGTATCAGCTGTTCGGCCGGCTGCTCGGCGGGACACACGGTCGGCACGGATCAGTCCGCTGGAGCTTGTTTACAATCACAGATGTGATTGTCGGTCAAAGATATGAAAGTGTCATAATTATACTTACACGTCTCCAACAAACTATTCATAGCCGACACATGTTCCTTAATTTCGTATTGTGCTGACTCATATTTACGTGTAATACTTTGTAATGATGAGTTTAAAATATGCATTCTGACTGGAGTCGCCGTGTGTCACATTCGTACTTTTCTGTAGTTTTTTCCAAACATAATCTACAATCATCGATTTCGTTAATTAATTCGACACGTTCCTTGCTACAATTTACATTTTTACAAAATATTTTATTTCTATTAGCTAGTTTTTGTGTTTTTTTTATATAATTATTCAGTTTAACATATTTCTTTAATTTATTTTTACTACAGCTCATAGTGGTTACTGATTGCGATCTATTAGGACTATCACACGTGAGATCAATTGTCACAGTTGAATTTTGATCTATGGGTGAGATGACAGAAGCTACAGGTGGAGTGATCAGCTCAAAGAGTGACTGGGTCTGCCCCGACCTGAGGCTATCGTTTGCAGTTTGTAGTGCAGAAATTTCGTTACGTGCGTCGCGAAGCTCCTTCTCCAGGACAGCAATACGCCTCAGGGCATCTTCGAACGCACTGCCACTCCGGTCGAAGCCATCTACCAGGTGCTGAAGCCGATCCCTATCTCCCGTCACATCAAGGAACTTGTTGTGCAACTCTGCCATCTCACTTTTTAATTTTAAGTTATTATTAACAATAAGCAACACCTCCTTCTCACTTTCATCCCTTTCAGTAAGCAACTGCTCATTGGTTACCTTACACTGTTTTAATTCATATAAAGCTAATTTTAAGTTATCTTCTAGTTGACGGGCTGCCTCACTTCTGGTTGTTGGCATTTTAAACAAAATAAAACAACAGTAAAAAGCAAGATTGAAGCACGGCTGTAGCACAGCTGATAAGCAGTCACTTAAATTGAGGTTATGATTAACGAAATGTGCAAAAAAAATAAGCTATTCAACAAAAAACAAAGTAATTCCAAATCACTTTACGTGCCTAAGTAATTAGTTATATTGAAAATATCGTTAATTATAGCCCAGTAGCAAATTATTTCAAATAAAATACTCAACCGTCAACGTTACGTTTTTTAAATACACAAAATAGGATAACTATTAGAATTTTATACACTTATGCACCAGTTAACACAAAATACACTTAATTAATACGTATAACAAATGCGATAAACTTGGAAAATTGTATTAAAGTATTTTTAAATCAATAAAATGTATCTAATCTTTTATTTACAACCTATTCGCCAGTGTTGCCAGCGCAATCCCAAATGTTTAAACCACCACCAAAAACGCACCTATTTTACTACCAATAAATTCTAAACGACCGCCAGAATTAGTAAAGGACCACCAAATTGTGTTTGGATAAATGATCACCTAACTTATTTTTATGTTTTGTGTACTTAAGTTTATTATTGTTGTTCTTACATGTTCAAACTAACACGAAGGATGAAGGGGGCTTCGATTTGCTCTCCCCTTTACCCTTCACTTAAGCTACCTCAATATTTTGCCCTGATATTTTCTGCAACTTTTGGTGATCATTTCCCCATTCTTTGTAGCAATTAACCATTATGGGTAGGAAAAATATATTGTGGTGGTCATTTAAATTGTTCTCTTTATTTTATAAGCCATTCAACTAGGCCTAGTCGGCTCAAAAATAATTAACGAAGTTACAGTGCTTACGGTATTACTTTAAAAAAATATTATAACGTTAAATAAATCTAAAATTTGTTAGTTACGGGAGTATTTTGTTGTGTTCCCATCTGATATTCAAAGAGGGTTTAAGGTAAAATAAATCCAATTACGGTGTATTGGAATGGAGACGGTTGCCATGGTGATGTTGAGTTTAGGATCCAAAACTGCATCGCTAAAATGGTTGTGGCAATCAGCTCCGAATATCCCTCCCGGTTTGCCGCCAGGCAGCACAGGTCTCCGACGGTGCCGGTACATTTCGTGTGGTAGTATTACTGAACGCTAAATTGCGTGATTCATACAACCAGCCGGGTCATAACATCTAGACACCTAAGCCCCCTAAGTCCTAACTCACGAAGGCCGAAAGAGAACGGTTCCAAGCTCCAACCAGATACGTGCACCCGCAGACCATTTCAACAATAAACTAGTAAATTACAGATATCTAAATTAGCCATTAGATTGAAAGGAAGCGTACTTGGCCTAGTTACTCGCGATTGTGACGAAATCTCAGCGCGTGGGTTATGCGGCAGTTGGATACGGCAGCATTTCTCAAAGTGTGATCAGAATAGTTAGAGCGTATATATACCTTAATAATAATAACAACATAACAGAGCGTCACGCCTTTTCCCTTACGGGGTGGCAGAGGCACAATTGTGCCCACTTTGAGCCAGTTATTCGATACTCCATTTTGCGTGACAGGAGGCTAGCCCATCGCCGCAGCTATGGAGTAATGAAGGTTTTCTCACGATATTTTCCATCACTGTTAGAACGTCCGTATAGTGTACTTAAGATAAATTAATTATCTCATTGGTACATGGTCAGGAATCGAAAGTGCATCTCCTGTGCGAGAAGCAAGCCTGAAACCCATTAGACCACGGAGCTTATATAATAATGTAGATAGACATATACAAACATGTTTTATTCACAGTTACAACGGGTAATGAAGTAAATTCGCCGGCGCGCTGAGAATGACGCTAAACGGGACGAATTGAAAGTCCGACCACCTGCGCAAATTCTTTACTTCTATATTAATGGGGAACTCACATGCCCGCAGTGCGCGAGGATCTTCACAAGGAAGATTGGCTGCGTAAGCCATATGCGAGCACACGAGCAGACGACAAGTTGAAGTGGGCGCCGTGACCGAAATCGGTCGGACCACATCATACGGGTATGTAGCCAACTAATGTCGCCACCGACGGGCACAGGCCTTTGCTCAAATTTTAGTTAGATTGAGATAAGATTAAGATAGAATATCCTTAACTTTAAAAAATATGGCGACTTTCTTCGATACTTTCCTTCCTCTTTGAGACTTGTAATCAGCTGATTGGGTCAATGTACTTAGAGACGTTTTTTTTTATTTGCGATAATATGTTTCTTGGGGAAAGTTGTTCATATTGATGGGTACTATCATTCCCCAAAATATGGTCCGTTAATTAAATGTCATTGAAGGTACCTACGTGTGTTAAAGTATCAACACTTTAAATTGCATTCACGGTTTGAGAACCATTCACAGTTCAATAGTAAAGTGAGCGGTATCCAAGGATTCTCATACAAAAGTTCATAGTTAAGTAACGTATTAGAGAAACTCATGTTGAGTGGTTTATCTTAAACTGTGAGTAGACAATACTCATATGTAAATGACAATTAAAAGGCTGAGAAATACGAGTATTGTCTCTATCAAAATTATACAATTATCTTAGTAAAAAACTATCGCAAAGAATAATAATAATACCTTGAACACGATTTACACACATTGATCCAGCCCCAAACTAGGATTCCCTGTATCTTGGGTACTAGACAACGATACATATAGTTATATAGATACATATTATGCTTAGATAGATAAACAACCATGACTAGGGTACAAACATCCGTTCCTATCAAACAAATATTTGCCCCCACCGGGACTCGAACCCGGGACCCTTGGCTTCGTAGGCATGGTCACTGCCGACTCGGCCATTCGGGTCGTTGTAGAAGCGGCCAAGTAATAATTTTGATCAAGATACAGGCCTTGTGGAGTCAAGGGCTGTAATTAAAAATGTTATCCACTGATCCACTGTTAAAAATCACCGAGAGTCAAGAAAATCACTCCAAAACTTCATGCACATCAATAACTCTTCAAAACTTTACCCCGGTCCAATGCAGATGTGTTTCCAAAGTCTCAGATTTTCTAGATTGCACCCGCAACAACAACAGCTAGCAAACTGTGCCGCGCCAACATAAACCGATGAGTAACGGCAGCTTAATGTTAAAGCTAAACTTAAGTTCTACACAGCCACAATGCATACTAACTCTGGAACATGCAACCGGAATTTATTGTGTTAAATTCTCATTTATTTAGTGGCGCGATGAGAAATTGGAGGAATCCTCGGCCGAGAATGTTGAGCCGAGAATTTTCCTGCTAATATTTTACCGTCATTTTTAGTACGTTCCTGTCAAATTATACTTGAATCTGTGGTGTGTATTATGGTCTACGCACGTAATACGCCGCATCACACAATGCTAAACAAATTTACGGGTGCCGTCCCCACACGTCGGCGTCAACATCTATATTGAAAACAAACGTTGAGGTTGAAGTCAGACATTGTTAACATCATCATAATAATAATACCTTGGACACTATTTACACACATTAATCTAGCCCCAAACTAGGATTCCCTGTATCTTGGGTACTAGACAGCGATACACATACTTATATAAATAAATATTATACTTAGATAGATAAACAAACTCGAACCCGGGGACCCTTGGCTTCGTGGGCAGGGTCACTGCCGACACGGCCATTCGGGTCGTCAAATAGGAGACCAAGGCATTAAAAAATAAAACTCCATATTGCAAGTACAGTTCTCGATAAATAAAAGCGATGTTTTACGACTTTTTCTGAAAGTAAGAACTTAGCTAGAGCTTAATGACACCAATCGATTCACCTTGAATCAGCGATCCCGATCACGGATCACGTGATCCAGGTACGTGGATAATAAGGCTGATCCAACCGCAATTTTTCGCGTGATACCGCAATTATTATAATTATTATTATTTATTTATTTTCCAGACATAAAGAGTCCATTATTAATTACAATAAAATAAAATTAGATCAGATTAATGTACATTATGGAATAAATATAAATGAAATAAAATTAAATAGTCTATCTTATAAAAATGCTTAGAAACACTAGGTATCTGAACACGGGGTGGGGTACCCTTCCCACGTTTTATGCAATGGGCTGACTGGCCACTGCCTCACAGCCACGAGGACGGTGTTCGTGGACGCGTGTATGCGCGCGTGTTCCCGGCTGAGCGCAGGCGCAGCAGCGCCGCCCAGCCCGGCGCGCGGCCCGCGGCGAACTTTTCGCTCGCGCTGCACCAGGGCGGCAGGCGCAATCCTGTCGGGCTGATCCACTGGTCCATACAGATCCATCAGTCAGACTTTGTCTCGGCGTGGAGCCAGAGGTACAACTACGACGGGATAGCCGAAGCCGTGACAACGTACAATGTACATTGTCATGTGTCATTTGGGCCCCACAGGCATTTCTGCAATGTCATTAGTAAACGATGAAATTGCCTATTTTCCATGATTTGCGGATTCCAATGACGTGATTCACAGACACAACACACGATGGTTCACACCACGTGAGCATTCACGAAATAAAACAATAATTAAAACGAAACAAAAAACCGGACTGCATAAAATAACCATAAATGACGTTACGTCATAAATAAATGACGTTTGCATATGTATATGTAAATATCTACAGTAATAAAGTACTTTGACTTTGACTTTGAACCACTAAAAAGGTAAAAAAAGCTCTATAATTTAGTGTGAAGAGAAATACAGAGGACCGTGTATTATATAGGTACCTACAAAAATAACAGGTATATTTAAATGCATTACAAATATAATTTAAATGTTTTAAATTATTTCAGGGGCGACAAACTAATGACCCAAACATATTGAATTGATATCGTAAATGGTTTTGTCAATGTTCGATTGATTATAGATATATATATATACACAATTTTTTTTTGTGGATTTGTATGTCCCCCCGCCTGATTAAAACTAAAACTGCAAGTTATACGTATATTTGGAATTGCTATTAATAACCCTTTACTTTGACATCCCACTCGATGGGTTTTGTAATTATTATTTTTTGAATTTGGGGTCTAAAGTTGCCCTTTTGTTTTTTTATTATTTTTAATGTACCCAGTGTCACTCGCGCTATCAAGACAAATCTAAAGACACCTCAAACCTTAAAATCCTTCAAGCCATCCAGGCTTTAGCAGGGAACATAGAAATCTACATACATACACCCGAAAAACATAACGCTTCCTTCTGAAGGCAGTCGGGTAAAAGCAACTCGGGGATCGCTGAATGCACGGGGCGCGCGTTCCAACGATGCCGCTTGGATCGCGCGCCGCAATTCCATTCCAACCGCTGCCGGATCGCGTTGGATCTTTTGGTGTGGACCTAGGTATTGAATGCTGCTTAGCAACTGGTAGGAAAAGAATAAGGGAATAAAGCACGGACAGCACTTGTGCAAAGATTACATTACGGAAATGAACTCCTTTCTAAAAATAGCCTATAAATCGCCCGCCAAAGGGTTCCGAAACCTCATTTCGGCTAACGATCTGTAGTAACGCGAACTGAAATGTGAACAAGGTAAAATTACAATTATACAGACAACAGATTGTTATTTTGCTACGCCTAGTTGGTATTTTGAATGTGAATTAGCTATTAGCATTCTGTTACATTTAAACGAAAATATTTTACAGTCAGTGTTCGAGCCCAGAACGAGTAGAACAAAAACGCTAGAGACGATAAAATTGATGGATCGCGTCACGAATCTAATGAGCCGATAAAAATTTTAGGTGATCTAGTAAAATTCCCATGGTTCCACTACCCACATAAGAGCTCCAGTATCAGACCAGCCCGCTGATACCAAATAATTTTATTTTCATTAAGCTATGACTACAAAGTAATCAATGCATTCGCCATGACCAAAATCGGTGGACAAAATAATAATAATATATGTAGCCATTAATGTCCCCACCAAGAGGCACAGGCCTTTACCCGGATACGAGTAAGATTGAGCCATAGTCTACCACGCTGGCTCAGTGCATGTTCGTGAAGAAGTTTTACGACTACTACTGCCGGGACCTACAGCTTAGTGTCATTCGATAATATACATACTTACTCATCTCATTGGTACCTCAGCATCAGTACCGGATTCGAACCTGCATCTTCTGCTTACGAAGCAAGTGTGAATGAAAACCCACTAGACCACGGAGATCTTTGGACATCATAAACATAGAAATGAAGGTAATACAAGAGTTAAGGAAAATTATTTCCTAATTAAAAAGCAAAGGCATCACTCAAGGAAGACACAGCCCGTCATCACGTTATGATGTATCTAATATGTTTAGCCGCATAACAACAACTTATTCTTCAAGACATGAGCAAAAAATACTTGATCTTCGAGACGAGTCTGGTGATTCAGAGAAACTGTTTGTAATTGGTTCTGAGAAATGTCCACTTACTTAGTATCGCTTTAGAGTGGATGGAGGGATTCCTTATTCAGGAATTTTGTGTCTTCATACTAGGGGTCAACAAACTCTGTAAATGTGGGTAGTTTATAAGAGTTGATTAAGAGCATCAGTGGCTGATGATGATGATGATGATAGGCATTCGTTAGTCCTTCGTAGAAAGCTAGTCCTCAGGTTTTTCTTCGGATTAATTAGATGCGGAAATCAGGGGCTTACATTTTTCTGTAGGAGAGGCCTAAATCCAGGAATCGGCTGAAGTGAGTTAAATATTTACCAATGTATGGTGATGATGGTCTGACACAAACATTATTTTAATTATTTTCTATCTTAATCGAATGGTAAAAGCCTGTGCCCCAAGGGGGGGTATGGACTACATTTTTTTTAAATATCTCTTGCTGATCTATGTACTCTAATTCGAGTTATGGCCCGTGCCGCTCGGTGGAGACATAAAAAAGGGCAACATTTATTATTATTTGCTGTTAAGATGTAATACAAGTTTCGAGTCAAAGGTGACTAATTGAATCATTAAACATTGAGGTAATTTCCTCAATAAATCTAATCGCCTTTTCATCTTGGAAACTATACGTCAAAGCCATTCAATTCTTGCATCACATAACAACAGCAACATGGCGTCAGGTTAGATCGCACGCGCAGGAATGAGACGCCATTACACGTGTTTGGAAGAAAGGAAAAACGAGTTTGCTGCGCGCGGTGTAGTGTGTAGTGTAGAAAACGAAAGGGATAGCAAACTTGTGATCATGAGAAGAAGTGAAGCCATTATTGTTTACACAAAGATAAATATAGCAGTTTATCTACACACGTATAATAAACCTTCTTTACTGCGTCCAACGACCAGCATAATGTTATACTAGTTGGTAAAAACACATCTCTTATCTAAATATTGATACATTATGCCCATAATGTATCAATTTTCGACAAATTGTGGCATTCGAATTTCGAACGCTGACGCCCGCCTGCGTGCCGCCCCTAGTTTGTCTGTGAAGTTGGTACTACTGAACAAGCTAAACAAGTGCAGAGCAATGATCATTGCCACCATGCCGGTCGAACATGCGGTTCCTGAACACATCAAAGAGAGCTTATGATATGTGTGTAGATAAAATAGTGTATGTAACTGTACATAATAATTAGGCATTATGTATGAGTCGCAAAAAACTACTATAACTTGCTTCTTTTGTAATATATTTAATATCAAAATTACGTTCTAGTGATATGTCGACCTCTGTGGTACTGCGGTTGTAAATCTGCCCACCATGCGAGAGGTCCCGGGTATGATCCCCGGCTGACAGAAAAAAAAAAACAGGTCTTGGATGTTTATATGTGTGACGTCACTGTTTCTGGTTCCCACGGCACAGTTTGTGGCCAGAAGCAATATACGTGCTTTTACAACTATTCTTCTACCAGACGGAAATTATTTCATGAGAACAAGTCAACACCGGTATTTTCTGTGTAATTACGCCCCGGGTCGGTCTGAAATAGTTTTGACTCGTGTTGCTCAATTTGAAATAAAATTACACTGCCATTTTTACTAGAACTAATTGGACTACAAGGCTACACCCTTCCTTATTCGCTGACTCAAATCAAACAATTTTTTATATTTATTTTTTATAAACAGACGCATAAATTGCTTCTGACCCTCACACTAGTACACCCTGTGTCGCGGGAACCAGACACAGCGACGTCACACATATATAAACATCCAAGATCTCCTTCTTTCCCCAGCCGGGGATCGAACCCGGGACCTGTCGCGTGGTAGGCAGAGCCATACAGGTCGTCGAAGTGTGTCTGTAGTCTCATACGTTACGTCTATTTTAGGTTTTGATGTAGGTTTTGTTCTCATTATGGCTGATAAACATCGGCAGACGTTTCGCTTCCATATTTTGCACCATCGCTAGTTGTGGTAGCGCCACTATCACATGACATCTGTCAGTTTTAGCTTCATTGTCCGGTGGGATCATCCCTCTAGGGTTACCCCTCCCGGCCCCTGCGCAGACCGCACCCTCCGCGGGCGAGGGGCCACGCGCCACGCGCTTGGTTCTAGCCTCTAATACGCGTTAACTACGTAATTGTAAGAACTACAATAAAGAAAAGAAAGAAAACTACGATACATTTCCTTTCCACGGATGTATTATAGGCCAGGATAGGTGGTGTCAAAGAATATATTCTGAGAATAGGTAATTAGGGTTCCGTGTCCGGAGGGCGCCAAGCGGAACCCTATTACTAAGCCTCCGCTGTCCGTCCATCCGTCTGTCACCAGGCTGTATCTCATGAACCGTGATAGTTAGACAGATGACATTTTTACAGATGATGTATTTCTGTTGCCGCTATAACAACAAATTCTAAAACACAGAATAAAATAAATATTTGAGTGGGCTCCCATACAACAATTCTTTCAATACCAAATACAAACTTATGAATGCACCTGGTTACGTACATGGAGTGTGAAAGTAGCCGCACCAATAACTTTGTAAACAACATTGTCTATGTAAAATCCAAACTATTCACTCCACACCATCCCTACCATTGCACGGTGGTACGGAACCCTTCGTGCGCGAGTTTGACTCGCACTTAACTGTTATTTTTTCTTCCGTTTTACTTTAGTTTAGTTAGATCATCGATATTATTACAAAAACCAATGCAAACAACGTACAGGACTAATTATAAGCTAATTACTTACAATTCTATCCTTTTAACACGAAAAAACAAAACTCTTTTCACCACAAAACACTAAACAGTGCAGCCATCAACAAGCCACAGCAAATGCCTTTAGACGTTGGGTTTATGGCCTTTTACCTATTATTGAATACGGTCTGAAGGCTTTAATACCTATCTCGTTCCTTGACGTAACGAATCAATATTACTGTCCTTGTCACACCGCTCCCTAATACAAGAAATTAATTCATAATGGTATCAAACTCAATAATAGTAGTTTATGTGACTGCTACTTAATGGAGGGCATTAATACTCGAGAGTGGGCTCGTTTCATAATAATATCACTCGAGAGTTTTAATGCCTAATTATGTACAGTTACATCCACTAGTTTATCTACACACATATCATAAGCTAGCTCTCTTTGATGTGTTCAGAAACCGCATGTTTGACCGTCATTGTGGCTCTGCAGTGGTATTAATTTGTTCTGTAGTACCAACTTCACGCAGGCGGGCGTCGTTCGAAATTTGAATGTCATAATATGTAGAAAAATTACACATTATGGTCATAACTAGTGTATGTAACTGTACATAATTATCGAGTGATATTACTATGACATTATTATTATTAATAACTCTCGAGTGATATTAATATGAAACGAGCCCACTCTCGAGTTTTGATGCCCTCCATTATGTATCAGTCCAGTCACATAAACTACTATTATGAGTACTTAAGTTTATGTTTTAAGTATTTGTTGTTGTTCTCACATGTTGAACCTAACACGAAGGACAAAGGGGGCAGCAAATATAAGGGATGTATTTCCCATATACAGTGGTGGTCATATAATTAAGAACGACTATTTGAAAACAAGCTTTTTTCAAACTTACGAGAATAACACTTATTGCATATCGTTTTGTATCTCTCTCGGTATCGTAAAACTGTTTTACACAATCGTAGCATACAGTTATAATATGATAAATTCAACAATATTATTATATAAGTATACTTTTTGTATATAATATATCTTAACATGTTATTGCAAACTTACTGGCTGGCCACATAATTAAGAACGCTGGATAGTTTATTTTTTTATTCAAATTTAAATAGAGAACACTCTGTAACTAGGCCACTATTCGAGTAATTTTCGCGCCATTTAGTTCTGTAAAAGTCAAAAAGTTGATCGTTTCATAATAAAAAAATGGGAAAAAATAAAAGTTGTGATGCATCTACAAGGGAAGTAATAATAAAACTTCGCGATATGAATTGGTCATATAAAAAGATTGCCAATCATTTGCAGTGCTCAAAAACGATGATATTCCACGCTGTGAAGCATTTTAACACACATCAAACAACTTTAAATATTCCTCGTGTACCTAAACAGAGAAAGTCATCTCAGCGAGACGATCGAAATATCGTGCGTTTGGCAAAACAATACCCTTTTAAGGGGTCTAATGAGTTAAAAAAAGAATACTTTGGTGAAAATAACCCTTCAGCGATCTCAGCGCGCACTATCCGAAGGCGATTGGTAGAAGCGAAGTTGAACGGAAGGATAGCAAGAAAGGTGCCCATGTTGAAACAGTGTCATAGGCAAGCCCGGCTTGCATTTGCTAGGAGGTATGAAAGATGGACAGCAAGACAGTGGAAAAATGTTCTTTTCTCTGACGAAACAAAAATTAACAGAGTATGTTCTGATGGGAAACGATATGTTCGACGCCCTCCGAATACAGCATTCGACCCCAAGTACACAAAAATGACTTTAAAGCATGGTGGTGGAAATGTGAAAATTTGGGGATGCTTCTCTGGTCATGGTGTTGGACCTGTTAGACTGATAGAAGGAAACATGGATCAATTCCAGTACAAAAATATACTCGAAAAAACTATGTTACCATATGCTGAAGACGTACTTCCGATTATTTGGACATTCCAACACGACAACGATCCGAAGCACACTGCACGTACCGTTAAAGAATTCCTCACATCTCAATCAGTTTCTGTCTTAGCATGGCCACCGAACAGCCCAGATTTAAATCCCATAGAGCATCTTTGGCGCGAAGTCAAGAAAAAGGTTTCAAATCGACGATGTGGTAACCTAACTGAGTTATATAACGTTTTTTTAGAAGAATGGCGCTTTATTTCTCTTGAAAAATGTCAAAAATTGATAGAATCAATGCCTCGTCGGTGTAAGGCAGTTATTAAAAGCCATGGTCACGCTACAAACTATTAACTTAGAGTAAAATGTATTAAATTATAATTTTTAACATTGTCACTGTCTTATTTAATGTGATTTGTAAAATCTAAGTATCTACGGAAACAACTCTCGAGCAGCTTAAGAATCGTTCTTAATTATTTGTCCAGCATTTTTACTACTTGAATTTGTAATTATCGATAAACAATTAAATTTGTAAAAAAAATAGTAAATGTTTTAAATATTTACTCCTAATCCCGTTTACTTTATCGATGTAGCTATTTCATAACACAACTAATTACTTTTAAGAAGGAACTTAAAAGTACACATAGCATAGTTTTGAAAAAAAATATCTGGTACTACAAATCGTTCTTAATTATATGACCACCACGTATAACTATTTCACGCACATTACACATACACCGAATGGCCGAGTCGGCAGTGACCCTGCCTACGAAGCCAAGGGTCCCGGGTTCGAGTCCCGGAGGGGGCAAATATTTGTTTGATGAGAACGGATGTTTATGCCCTAGTCATGGTTGTTCATCTATCTAAGTATAATACATAATCAGGTCATAAGTTCTGTCACATGTGCAATATGAAATAATTTAGACATGTTTATTATTTATGTAAACATTTATATAGCAAAATGAACTTAATAAAACATAGATTCTTATGGTAATAAAGTTTATTCAAAATGACCCCCGCGATTTTGAATACATGCCTTTATTCTGCGCGGCCAGTCGTCTAGCGCAGCACGAACGAGGTCCATGTCAATATCGGCGGCTGCCTTAATCAAGGATGCCTTGAGTGACTCCAAATCAGGATGAGGCTTTGAGCAGGCCTTTTCCTCCAAGTGTTGCCATATCTTGTAATCTAACGGACTCAAATCTGGACTGGAGGAGGGCCAGTCTTCGTGCCGGATGAAGTCGATTTCACGCGCCGCCAGCCAGTCTTGTGTGCTTTTCGCTCTATGAGCTGGCGCAGAATCTTGTTGGAATACCCAGTGCCTGTTATTAAACATGGTATGAGAAACAGGTTCCACAAGGTTCTTGAGGACTGTATTTTGATACACAACTGCATTCGTTTTTACGCCTTTCTCACAAAAATGTACCTCAGTTAAGCCCCAATAAGAGACTCCCAACCAAACCATGAGCTAGGATGGAAAATGACCTCGTTGGACACGCGGAATACGGTTGCTCGCTTCTTCACTGCTGTGTGCGTACACCTTATCATTTTGTTTGTTGTAGCTCTCTTCCACGGTGAAAATTTTTTCATCCGAAAAAAGAATTTCCCGATGCTTTTTTCCCGCGTACCGCTTCAACAAAGCGCGGCATCTCTTCAGTCTCAGGTCCATTAAACGAACGTCCAAACGATGTCCTGTTTTTCTTCGATATGCCCTAAGCCCTAAGTCTTCATTTAACACCCTTTTCACCGTGGTCCTGCTTAACCCCATCTGAAGGGCCAACAGTTTCTGCTTACGTATGGGATTTCTTTGAATTCGCGCCTTCACAGCTTTTATCACTGCTGGAGTCCTAACAGAGCGAGGGCGACCACTTCTTGACCTGTCATCTACACTAGAGTCTTCATTGTATCGTTTTATGGTACGATAAACGAATCTTTTGGTTATATTCAAATTTTCCAGTAAGTCGAAAATCTGAATTGGCGCGTAACCGCAACGATGCAACGCAATAACTGCAACACGTTCTTTAAGTGTCCACTCCATATTTAAAAATGAGGAAAATTCAAAAAAGTACACATTTTTATTTTCATGAGAAATTCGAAATTCGAATTCAATAAACTTTTTTGTGGCCAGCGTTCTAAATTCAAAATTTTTTATTGTGTGACAGAACTTATGACCTGACTGTGTATTTATTTATATAAGTATGTGTATCGTTGTCTAGTACAGGGAAGTCTAGTACAAGATACAGGGAAGCCTAGTTAGGGGCTAGATCAATGTGTGTAAATAGTGTCCAAGGTATTATTATTATTATTATACATATAGCGATTGTGGCACTATCTGGCACTCAGAAAATCAGCGCTGAGGGCCCCCCACCCTCAGCATAATGCTGAGTTAGTGCCTTTAGCACATCAAAGCTACACCGTGACCCTACCGCCTGCTGTGTTGATATTCGACAAGGTAGTCCAATAAATCTAGAAACGTGTCTCAAGCTGAACATATTTCAACAAACACGTTTGACGGTATCGGAATTGTATATTTCCACCCGTTGTATTTTATAAGTTCATTTTTTTTTTAAAAGATAGCAGTTGACTATGACGTCACATGCTAGTATTTCATAAAACTCACTAACAAATTACCGTTTTGACAGTTCCCAAAAGTATCTATTTTGACTAGCAGTCAAATAATGTATTATGTTTTATTTTTGTCTTTTTAGGGTTTCGTAGCCGAAGGTTGCCAAACGGGACCCTATGACTAAGCCTCCGCTGTCCGTCTGTCTGTCCGTCCGTCCGTTCGTCACCGGGCTCTATCGGATCAATCGAACTAAGTCAACAGCAACAAATAATGAACTACACGCAATTTTTAAATTAAAGGGGGTTCCCATACAAGCGACTGTTTTTTTTTAAATCTTGCCCCTGCGAAATACCTCATAACATCATGATTCAATATCACCATAAATTTCGCTGCTCTTAATAACTTTGAGATGGCTCAGTCGGTTTCGTATCGGTTTCGCAATCTTGAAGTTCCGGGTTCGATTCGCAGAGAACACATAAAATTTTCTTTTTGTTTTATTATTTAGGATTTACTGTTTTTTTCTTTCTTTTTGTTTTGGTTTTATCACGATGGTACGGAACCCTTCGTGTGCGAGTCCGACCCGCACTTAACCGATTTTTATTTATTTACTAAGGGGTGTTTATTTGTTTGTGTGCAATAAAAGTCTTTCTTTCTTTCTTTATGCAAAAAACCGAATCGAAATCGGTCCATTACAGGATAGTGCTAACGGACATACATATACACAAACACACACAAACAACCTCTAACCCCAAATGCATATATCTCCGTTCCGTCCGGATTTAGATGAAGTGTCATGTGATTCTATTACCTTGGCCTCACAATAGTGGGGCCTGTCGTTAGCGTGCAACATGAAAGTCGGCGCTCACTGTCAGTCCCAGTGAAAACAAAGCCTTAGCAAAAATTGGGATTGAATACCAGGGCTAGTCAAGGATTAGATTACTATTATTTGTACGGTCTGAAAAAAATGTGTTTAAAAAACTCACCTTTTATCTGCCTACCTTACTAATAGAGATTTCTATAGATATTGACAGATATATCTATAAGTCAGTTCGACAATTGAATGTAATAAATAAGAATATCATCAGAACCCTCTGTTACCTCAGTTATAAGCTGTCAGATTCAGATTAAAACCTGTCACGTACAATTGTAAAACCAAAGCGTATATAGAACTTAAACGTTCAATCATTGTTATCGTTACCAGATCTGACTCGGACAGAACAAAATTGGAATGATATTTGTTTACAGACATCCTAGGTTTGTGTTTTGATTGCATTCTCATATTTCATCATTACATGCTAGCTTCATTCGTGTATTGCATCCCAAATTATTTCATGACGTATGTTTTGCAACTAGACCACAACACAATCTATCCCTTTCGCTCACCATGGCAGGAAAGTTTCGACTCTTTTACATATGCCTTATTTGTTCTAGCCTGGCAACTAGTTTTAGCGGACGGGACGAAAAGAGATTATAATAATAATAATAATACCTTGGACACTATTTACACACATTGATCTAGCCACAAATTAGGATTCCCTGTATCTTGGGTACTAGACAACGAAACACATACTTATATAGCTAAATATTATACTTAGATAGATAAACAACCATGACTAGGGTACAAACATCCGTTCTCATCAAACAAATATTTGCCCCCACCGGGACTCGAACCCGCGACACTTGGCTTCGTAGGCAGTGTCACTGCCGACTCGGCCATTCTGGTCGATTATTATTCGACCGACAGTACCATTCCAAGATCCTCAGTACCTAGATAGCTTGTTATACCTGCATAATAACGGGTACTTCCGACAATATTCCAATACGTACATATGCATCTTATCATATGTGGATCTGAGTAATGTCTTGTTTATTGTACTTTGTTGAGTAAGCATGTGTTTTGATATTGGACCTCATTGTTGTGTATCTCCAATAAATATATTTGCATTTGAAGACATTGCAATGTGAATCTTATTTATATAATTGATCTTCTCCCAGTTTCAAAGGTAGACTTTTCTCTTGTCCTGCCTTCTGAGAAAAGTACTATGAATGTCATCGTAATTTTTCACCCAACTCAGTGGCTGTCTTAACAAACCGTAGCTCTTTCTCCAGAGCCGGTTTATTTAGCAGATAAATTGCCAGATTTCACGCCGAGTTGAATAGAGTACCTACATAATTTCGTATTTTCTTCTTCCTTTGCCGGAAGATTGAGAATGCTAATAATAGTTATTTTTTATTGTAGCTACGGCTTGACTTTTTTCCTCGTTTATCTCTGTAGGGCTGGTATCTAACATCACTAGCAGAGAAGAGTAGGTTTATCATAATACGTACTTGTATTTGAAAGGACAGACACGGCAATTTCAAGCCACATTCGGAGAAAACGGGCGACACACCAGCCGTGTGTTATTAAAAGTGTTAAAAATATGAAGGTTTCCTCTATTTCAAGCTACTTTTGACCCCAAACCTATTAAAACTAACATGAAATATTGCATATAATGGCTTGGCCGTTTAATAGAACTACATACCTATATTTGAGAGTGTGCAACGTCCAAGCCATACTTTTTTACCCCATTGAATGTCAGGATTATCTACAGAACTTGACCTCCCTTAAGATCTCACTTATTTTGTCGGCGAAACCGGAGTTCGCTTCCTTTTACAATCACTGTTGCTGCATTGCATGACTGTTTCGATTAGATACCCACATGTATTAATTAATAATACTAAAAATAATAATACCTTGGACACTATTTACACACATTGATCTAGCCCCAAACTAGGATTCCCTTTATCTTGGGTACTAGACAACGATACACATACTTATATAGATAAATATTATACTTAGATAGATAAACAACCATGACTAGAGTACAGACATCCGTTTTCATCAAACAAATATTTGCCCCCACCGGGACTCGAACCCGGTACCCTTGGCTTCGTAGGCAGGGTCACTGCCGACTCGGCCATTCGGGTCGTCAAACGTCAAATTGATATGAAACTGTGTAAATTTAGAGTAGACATTTAATTAGCTGACCAAATTAGGAATGATATGAGACTACCATTGCGTTGTGAATAATATTCCCAAAGGAACATCTAAGTAGTCGCAAATTAAATATTTGTTTATACGGAGAACGATAAAGGGATCTCACTGGATGCGGTTAACAGAGAACCGTTGTGGAACCGTACTGTCACCGTAAAATTTTCAAAACCGTTGGTTGATAAACTAACGGTTTTCTTTCTCGTTGGTCAACTATTGACAGATAGTAAACTGTAGCGTACTGCGTACTATATGACGCATTAATGAATAAACTAACGGTTAAAACCGTTAAATAGAAAACTGGTTTAAACTTGAATTGTAACGAAATACCAGGGCAAACACTGCGGTAGCTTAGGTGAAGACTAGAGGGGGCGAGCGCAGCGAAGCCCCCGAATAGTCTTCGTGTTAGGTTGACATGTAAGAACAAAAGAAACGTAAATTCTAAACCCTGTCGGTCTGGTTTACTATCTGTCGATAGTTGATCAACTAACGCGTTAGTTTATCAACTAACGGTTTGACTATCTTACGGTGACAGTGCTATAGATAAGAGGCCTGTGCCCCGCAGTGGGTGGATGTGAGCTACGCATGATAATGATGATGACTTGCCTCGCTGCTTTTCCAATCCTACTTTGATTACCCCGTATACGTATACGAAATATTATCTATTTGCCGAATATACTTTTGCTTTTCCGTTGGAAGGACGTAACAGCTAAGTAGCTCCCTAGGATTCAATTGAATCCGCCTTGATTGCATTTCAAATTTCACTTATTGTCACAAATAGGCTCCTCTAATTTTCTCCCTAAAATGAGGCAGTTACTTCATGAAGGCTTTTTGTTCGGATGAATCTCGTTAGTGAGCAATCTCTTTTATCATAACTTTTTATTTCCTCGCCCTCTACGGCCCATAAAGTAGATGACGAAGAAACATTATCACGAAGTAATTAATAAAGATTTTAATGAAGAATTAATTTTATGGATATACATTACATTATATTTATTTCTCAATTTTAAAAATACATTTCAACGACACGATATCTAATCTAGTTGAATATGTGCATTTAAAATTATAAATAATTTGATATTAAACAAAAATACTTTGAACAGCACTCGCGCCTCTGGACCCCTTGGATCTAAGGGTTCTACTCCAAAAGGCATATGTAGACCTCGGACAGGGCTTCATATTTGCGCCCTTTTAAAAGGTGCTACGAAAAAAAAATGGGGTTTTTTTAGAATCCATTTACTCCACCATGAAGTCATCTACAGATTTGATTTTTGGGTTAACGTTGATTTAGTATTTGATTAAGATTTTGACTACAGGAAAACACGATTGGATGAAATTTTCTCGATAGAATTTAATTACGAAAACGCCTCTAAATTATTTTATTTTTTCCTGTAATTCTGAAATCCTAACAAATTTCATTGCGGAATTGCATTCAAAATGTGGATATTATGTATGCGTAAATTCTCCTTGAAAATATTTTTGACAAAATAGCGTACTTTATTTTTAAACAATTTTTATATGGTTTTGGTACGTTATTTCAGTTTGAGTCGAGCGCATTGTTTGCGCTCTCTTGTAGATATTATGTATTCGCAAAATCTCCTTAAAAAAACGTTTTAAGGCGATGATGGAATAAAAATGCGCTGTCGAGTGGAAGTGAGATGCAATATTTACTCGCGAATAAGAAAAAGCGGGATGCCAATAATGCACTCGCGACTAATCTGAAACAACGTAAGCGCCAAAACGTAAAAAAAAATCATAAAAAATAAACTATTTCAGGGAATTAACTTTCAAACTGAAAATCGTTAGAAATAACAATTGTTCATACATTGCAATTATCAGAGAGTCATATTCACTTACTACTGTGGTGTAATAGGATAAAACCATAAAAAAAGGGTTGACTTTGTCTTTATTTTCTATCGAGAAAATTTTATCCAAACATGTTTTCCAATTAAGAATCTCTAGATTATATAGTCAAATTACATATACCAGAAATTAATTACGATTTGCCCAGTATTTCCTGAAAAACACATGAAAACAGCACCCCATATTTATTTAATCAGCGTCTTAACCAAAGAGCGTAGTTTATTTTTAAACAATTATTCTGTGGTTTAGCGATACGTTTTTTCATTTTTTTCCGATTCCGTCCCTCTCACACTGCGGGTCTTTCCGCCTGGAGTAACGGGGACCTTTGCACGGACGAGGTATCGCCTTTTGATGCGAAAATGTTACACACAAACAGACAGTCGCTCGCATTAATTACTATGGATACACGTTAAATTAGACTGTATAATTGATCAATCTCTCTGATATAACGCGTGTGAGCGAGAGACCCATCGCACAGTTTGATTCGCCAAAGTCTATAAGGACTCTGGACACGGTCCTCGGACAAATATCGACGGACATCACGCGATCGTCGAACAAATAACGAAATTCTAACCTCAAAGCTTTGCATAGTAGCAAAATGCCATAACAGCAGTTAACTATGGCCGGGCGATCAAAGTGATGTGATTACACACGGCTGAACGATTACCAAAGTTGATTACTTAGTTTGAAGAGGAAATATTTTGTGGCCACCAATCTCTCTATTGGGAATTATTTATGGCTAGTATTTAATCGCACATCAAAAATACTGATGTTCACAGCAAAAAAAGGATTAGCAAAAACACTTTTTCTGTTTTAAGTATTTTGTTGTTCTTACATGTTCAACCTAATACGAAGGATAAAGGAGGCTTCGCTTCGCTCAACCCCTTTACCCTTCACCTAAGCTACCGCAGTATTTTGCCCTGATATTTGCTGTAAAAATCAGTATATTTGCTGTGCAAATCAGTATTATTGATGTGCAGTTTAATATTTCCCATTATTTATGTACGACTAGCAAAATCCCCAGATGCGTGACTCAGTTAAGACGCTGGGTATTGTCAGATGCTCATCGTTAAAGCGCTATTGCTCTTAAAGGAGACACTTCCCAAATTCCGAAAAAATATATGTCAGGAAGGAATACATCCTTTTCATTCAATTGTGTGTATGAAAACAGACAGACAGTGTACAAAAAACAGGTGTTTTTCACATAAAATTTGCTATTACTTGGGATCTAAAAAGAATATATATTACAACATGGTTCTTGCCTCAAAAAATAAGTGTTCATTTAACAAATTAAGAAACCATAGGTTTTTTGTTAGGGTTCTGTACCCGAAGGGTCTCAAACGGGACCCTATTACTAAGCCTCCGCTGTCCGTCCGTCCGTCCGTCCGTCTGTCACCGGGCTGTATCTCATGAACCGTGATAGTAAGACAGATGAAATTTTCACAGATGATGTATTTCTGTTGCCGCTATAACAAAAGCCAAAAAATAGAATAAAATTAATATCTAAGGGGGCTCCGATACAACAATTCTTTCAATACCACATACACACGTATGAATTGCACCTGGTTACGTGCATGGAGTGTGAAAGTAGCCGCACCAATAACTTTTTCAAGAACATTTTGCTATGTTAAATCCAAACTATTCACTCCACACCATCCATACCATTGTACGGTGGTACGGAACCCTTCGTGCGCGAGTTATACTCGCACTTGACGACACTTGAAAATAATAATTTTAAGACATAATAATACAATAATAAGTCGCAAGAATAGTATTTTTTTTTTAATACCCAGTGTCACTCTCACAGTTGAGACTAATCTAACGACACTTCTAACTTCCTGAATACCACTGACGTTAGCTAACGCCACTTACCATAAGCTTCAAAATCGCGGCCCGTCCCAACTACCCTCGGATTTTGAGAGGTTAAGCGAAAAATCCATCAAGCCGTTTAGGCTACAGAGCGTGCCAAAGAACTATATACATACACTCGAAAAACATAACCCTCCTTCTGGCGCAGTCGGGTAAAATATTAAGAAGTTAATTAACCAGCTTAACATGGACAGAACTGTGCCTCTGCCAAACCGAATGGGAAAAGACGTGATACGACGTTTATTTCTTAGAAAATTCCTCATCAATGTTTTCCATCATCGTTACAATGTCCGTCCGTGTAATGTAGTGTAGGTACTTAAGGCTTGAACAAGCGTCAATAATTTATCTTTAGCTTTAATTCTAGGCCGAATTAGGTGGCAGAATTTGGAATAAATATAGGTATGTTATATAAAGTTTATTAGAGAAGAATTTGCGCTGAAAAAATAGAAATACTATCTTTTATATAAATGTTATACTTTCTTAATCTTTCTTCCTGAAGCATTATTTTAACTGAATGGAAATTCGCTCGTATTAGAAATCAGTTTTCTATATGAAACTAACACGCAAAAAAAGGTTGAAAAAAAAGATGAAATTATTTTATGTTTTGAAGTTATTACCAAACTAGTTACTAAAATTTTATATAATTTGTCATCTCGCAAAGTCGCGGGGCTCTCCCCGGCGCGTCTTCCGAAAGGGCACCCCACGGCTATTCAGACGGTGAATTGTCAATGTGACCGCTGAAAACCCCGTGTGGTACAACGCAGCGTCGCGTTGTAGCGCTCTGGCTTTTCAAGCGGTTCGAAATTCTGAAAAGCCCGTGAGATGGCGCTGTACCCCACGGGCTATTCCGACGATGAATTGTCAATGTGACCGCTGAAAACCCCGTGTGGTACAACGCGGCGTCGCGTTGCATCTGGCTTTTCGAGCGGTTGCAAATTCTGAAAAGCCCGAGGGATACAACGCGGCCCAGCGTTGTATCCCACGGGCTTTTCAGAAGACTCCTCCGGGGCGGTGCGCCCCGTCTGTTTCGACACGTTGCGTCGCGTATTTGTTGTATTTGTCTTATTTTCAATTGGCTGTTATTCATGCCTTAATATAAATGGTACATCGTCTAATCACTAGACTACACACCCACTCGTAATACCTAGTTAAGTTCCAGAATGGAGTCGACTTAACCAAGTTCAGGGTTGGCCACGTAAGACTTCGCGTTGACGTAAGTAAGACATTAATTTTATTACAGCCTGACATAATGTTTAGAAAGACCGTGTATATTATCGTGTTAATGTATTCTTTGGATTTGATATGGCACGCGTCGTCAAGGTCATTGACCTCCAAAGTCCTCTAAAATGTATGTGAAAAAGTCGTATGATACGATACAGGCTGGCAGGAGCCCAATTGTGGCTACGTTTAGCCGGTTATTCAATACCATTTTGTGGCTAGCCTATCGCCGCAGCTTGGTTGTATGCAGGGTTCCTCTATTCTAGGAAAAGTGGCCAAGTGCGAGTCGGACTCGGCAATGAAGGGTTCCGTTGTAGCGAGTAATTATATGACTGGATGTCTAAGTATGTTGTAACTTTGTTTTTCATAGTGTTTGTATGAATAACAAAGTTATCTTTGCGGTTTTAATAAATGTTTATCTAAAAAACTGCCCATATTATTTTGTTCAAACCAATTTTCGTTGAAAGTGTGTATTGAGATATACAGCATATATTTTTTGTAGATTTTTTAATCTCTTACTTTAAAAGTTAGACGGGGGGGGACACATTTTTCCACTTTGGAAGGGTCTGTCTCTTTAACGATTTACTTTGAGGAAAAATGGTTTGAGGAACCTCAATGTCATTTTTAAAGACCTATCTATAGATACCCCACACATACAGGTTTGGTGGAAAAAAAAAATTCAATTTTTGTATAAAAATCGTAAAGCGGTTCACATAATACATCTACATACCAAGTTTCAACTGTGTAGTCCTAATAGTTTCTGCATAAAGTTGCTGTGACATACGGACGGACAAACGGACAGAGAGACTTGACGAAACTATAAGGATTCCTTGTTTATCTACGGAACCCTAAAAAGGGATAAGGATATAAATACAAATACAATACAACCTTAGAGCGCCTTAGTAACGTGGCAAGTTGAAGTGCACAGATATTGTGACGGGGTCATGTCCAGTAACAAGTGCAGTATGTTGAATATCGTTTGTTCAAATCTTAATATTATACATAGTCAGGTCATAAGTTCTGTCACATGTGCAATATGAAATAATTTAGACATGTTTATCATTTATGTAAACATTTATATAGCAAAATAAACTTAATAAAACATAGATTCTTATGGTAATAAAGTTTATTCAAAATGACCCCCGCGATTTTGAATACAGGCCTTTATTCTGCGCGGCCAGTCGTCTATCGCAGCACGAACGAGGTCCATGTCAATATCGGCGGCTGCCTTAATCAAGGATGCCTTGAGTGACTCCAAATCAGGATGAGGCTTTGAGCAGGCCTTTTCCTCCAAGTGTTGCCATATCTTGTAATCTAACGGACTCAAATCTGGACTGGAGGAGGGCCAGTCTTCGTGAAGGATGAAGTCGATTTCACGCGCCGCCAGCCAGTCTTGTGTGCTTTTCGCTCTATGAGCTGGCGCAGAATCTTGTTGGAATACCCAGTGCCTGTTATTAAACATGGTATGAGAAACAGGTTCCACAAGGTTCTTGAGGACTGTATTTTGATACACAACTGCATTCGTTTTTACTCCTTTCTCACAAAAATGTACCTCAGTTAAGCCCCAATAAGAGACTCCCAACCAAACCATGAGCGAGGATGGAAAATGACCTCGTTGGACATGCGGAATACGGTTGCTCGCTTCTTCACTGCTGTGTGCGTACACCTTATCATTTTGTTTGTTGTAGCTCTCTTCCACGGTGAAAATTTTTTCATCCGAAAAAAGAATTTCCCGATGCTTTTTTCCCGCGTACCGCTTCAACAAAGCGCGGCATCTCTTCAGTCTCAGGTCCATTAAACGCGCGTTCAAACGATGTCCTGTTTTTCTTCGATATGCCCTAAGCCCTAAGTCTTCATTTAACATCCTTTTCACCGTGGTCCTGCTTAACCCCATTTGAAGGGCCAACAGTTTCTGCTTACGTATGGTATTTCTTTGAATTCGCGCCTTCACAGCTTTTATCACTGCTGGAGTCCTAACAGAGCGAGGGCGACCACTTCTTGACCTGTCATCTACACTAGAGTCTTCATTGTATCGTTTTATGGTACGATAAACGAATCTTTTGGTTATATTAAAATTTTTCAGTAAGTCGAAAATCTGAATTGGCGCGTAACCGCAACGATGCAACGCAATAGCTACGACACGGTCTTCTTTAAGTGTCCACTCCATATTTAAAAATGAGGAAAATTCTAAGAAGTACACATTTTTATTTTCATGAAAAATTCGAAATTCGAATTCAATAAACTTTTTTGTGGCCAGCGTTCTAAATTCAAAAGTTTTTATTGTGTGACAGAACTTATGACCTGACTGTGTATTAATATATGGCTAGTATTTAATCGCACATCAAAAATACTGATTTTCACAGCAAAAAAGGATCAGCAAAAACACTTTTTATGTTTTAAGTATATTTGTTGTTCTTATATGTTCAACCTAAAACGAAGGATAAAGGATTACCCTTCACCCAAACTACCGCAGTATTTTGCCGATATTTGCTGAAAAAATCACTATATTTGCAGTGCAAATCAGTATTATTGATCTGCAGTTAAATATTTTCCTTAATATAATAAGTTTAATCTATCTAACTAATATTATAAATGTGAAAGTAGCGATGTTAGGATGTTTGTATGTTCAGATGTTTGTGTTTGTTCCTCAATCACGCTAAAACGGCCGATCGGATTTGAATGAAATTTAGCAAAGGAGTAGTTTATGAGCTAGATTAACATATAGGATACTTTTCATCCGACTGCACCAGATGGAGGGTAACGTTATCTCGGTTTATGATAATTCCTATGAACACGCAGTTGAAGTTGCGGGGATCAGCTAGTATAATATAAATATACACGTTGTAACAGAAAGGTGTAGTCATATTTTAGGGACTTGTTAGGAACATCGTTCTGAACAAATTTCACTACGAAACCGATTCGATCAGAACAACTTTATTATTCACTTGTCCATACAAATCGGCTGACTGCTCGGCCCAAAATGTATGGAATTGTGAAAAATTATCTGATAATCGGTCTCATAGTGAAAGTAACAACCTGTATAATATACTTTATTCTTTTGACAGTGAGGCTAAATTTACTAACTTTTCATCGCACTCTTCTACTTTTATTACCTCTGCTGTAATGTAAACCCAGACAATTCTTCTACTTGTTCGTTCTGTGAGAAGAGCAATGCTCTGCCCTCATACAGTCTTGCACTATAGTCTATCCATACTAAGAAGCAACTTGATAGCAAACCGAAAACTTCATAAAATCCACTTTTTTAACACTAGGGATGTTACCAAAACAATCGGAAAGAATCGAAATTGTTTATTCAGTTGAACTAACAGAAGAGTTGTCATCGTCATCACTGATATCCGTACTTAGGGATATAATTATTTCATTTTCAACTATATTGTCTATTCACAAATGTTTAAAGGGTGTATCGATTATTTTGATTTATCGATTTTTATGAGCAATATCCCTTCACTAACAGGCTGAGATTGACATCTGTCAAGTTGGCTGTTATATTGGATATACTGCAGTAGGGGGAGCACAACACTACTCACTACAACAACTCACTTACCTACTAATCTTATACATGCCACTTTTGATGATTTCTTGTAAGTTCTAGAAATTAAGTTTATTTGGAAATTAATAATTTCTAATTCTAATTCAAATTTCAGATTTCTAAAGAACCTATTCTACACTGTCTGTGATAACAGTGATAAGTGTATTGAAAACACAGAAAATATCCCGACGAATTGAGAACTTCCCTTTCCTTTGCAAATTCAAATTCCAAATTCCAAATGTCTTTATTACTGTAGATATTTACTTATATCAGCGATATCAGCTTAACAATCGACATTTTGTGCCACTTCTCTACATTGGACCACTGTGGGAGAAGGAGGGCAAAGCAAATTCCACAGATTGATTTTTAGATCTCTTTTAAAAATTGCTTGGGCTTAACTAATACAAATATTATAATATGAATTATCATAATTAATAAGCAGGAATAAATAATTACAAAATTATTAATTTGTTGATTTTTGTTAAAAATATTAAGAGCCCAGAATCCTACGTTGAAAAAATCTCCTATCTGATTCATCAGAAATCCAGAGATCATCTAACTATGGACTCAGTCAATGAAGAGACAAGATACTACAGCAAACAGTACACATCTTGTCTGAAAAACTCGCAGTCGAACTGACTACTCCCTCCTACGTACATGGGGCCAACGAAGAGACGTCGAACTGACTACTTCGTCCTACGTGCATGGGGCCAACGAAGAGACATCGAACTGACTACTCCCTCCTACGTACATGGGGCCAACGAAGAGACGTCGAACTGACTACTCCCTCCTACGTACATGGGGCCAACGAAGAGACGTCGAACTGACTACTCCCTCCTACGTGCATGGGGCCAATGAAGAGACGTCGAACTGACTACTCCCTCCTACGTACATGGGGCCAACGAAGAGACGTCGAACTGACTACTCCCTCCTACGTACATGGGGCCAACGAAGAGACGTCGAACTGACTACTCCCTCCTACGTGCATGGGGCCAATGAAGAGACGTCGAACTGACTACTCCCTCCTACGTACATGGGGCCAACGAAGAGACGTCGAACTGACTACTCCCTCCTACGTGCATGGGGCCAATGAAGAGACGTCGAACTGACTACTCCCTCCTACGTACATGGGGCCAACGAAGAGACGTCGAACTGACTACTCCCTCCTACGTGCATGGGGCCAATGAAGAGACGTCGAACTGACTACTCCCTCCTACGTACATGGGGCCAACGAAGAGACGTCGAACTGACTACTCCCTCCTACGTGCATGGGGCCAATGAAGAGACGTCGAACTGACTACTCCCTCCTACGTACATGGGGCCAACGAAGAGACGTCGAACTGACTACTCCCTCCTACGTACATGGGGCCAACGAAGAGACGTCGAACTGACTACTCCCTCCTACGTACATGGGGCCAACGAAGAGACGTCGAACTGACTACTCCCTCCTACGTACATGGGGCCAACGAAGAGACGTCGAACTGACTACTCCCTCCTACGTACATGGGGCCAACGAAGAGACGTAATATAAAGAGTTGGATGGAACAGCCTTTAAGGCACAATTAAAGAGGGGGTATTTTTTACCTCTACACAACACCATCAAACAAAAAATCAGTTCATATTCAATGACTGATAAAATAATTTATTTATTAAAAAAAGGGAACCGCCTTCAAAGTTGATCAAGACCTTCTCCAGAATGAAACAAATATTTTTTCTGGAAACCGCAACGAAATCGGCCAAACGGGAGATAATCGCGGACAAACATACATAAAAACATACGGGTCAAACTGAGAACCACCTTTTTATGAATACGGGTAAAAAAATATTTTGTAGGCTGAACTATCTAATTTTATTTATTACAGAACAGTATCCATTGTGTAATCGTGTGTTTGTAGAACCTACTTAGTTAAGGCGACGGATTAGAAAACAGCCATTTGTAAATCTCAAGTTACGCACAGGACAAAAAGTACTAATAATATATATAATTGTAATGTGCTAATTAAGCCGTTTAATTTGATACCCAACAAGGCCCTTTTCAAATACTTTTTTATAAATCCATGACTGATGACTGTTTGTCCTGTTGAGGGCACGATATGGAATGGAATGTAACGTCACATTGCCAATAACTAGCGGACAATGAAGACGTTTCTAACAATACCTCAATTTGTCAAATCCTGAAAAGTAGTTTAGATGTTCTGATGACTCAAATAAACATACATACATACATATCGTGCAATTAAATAACCCTCCTTTTGGCTTCGCTGTAGTCGGTTAAAAATAGGAGTATTAAAGCAGATGTTTCTTGTTACTAAGTTTAGATTCCCGAAGTTATATCACAAAATCTGTTTATCATAACATATGTCTTTACAATTTCGCGCTAGATCAAACTCAAACTCAAACTCAAAAGTACTTTATTACTGTAGATATTTACATATTCTTAGCAAACGTCATTTTTTGCCTCTTCTCTATATTGGACCACTGTGGGAGAAGAAGGGCGTAGAAACTCCCACAGATTGATTTTTAGATCTCTTTTAAAAATAGGTTGTGCTTAACTAATACAATTATGATTTATTTTTATTTAATAAGCTGGAATAAATAATTACAAAATTATTAACAGCAAGGTCTGTGTTGAGCCAGATTAACCCCATACAGTCCTGTCATTTAAGTAATCTTGAACATTGTAATATCCCTTTTTCGACAAAGTCGCTTTGACATGCTTTTTAAATTGCTCAAATGGCAATTTCAAAATCTCCAGAGGTATCTTATTGTAGTAGAGAATGCACTGACCCTTGAAAGAATTGCTAACCTTCGCGAGTCTAAAACGGGGCGCACATAGTCTGTGATTATTTCTTAGGTTAACATTACAGCTATCGCTAAGTTTGGAAAATGTTGTAAGGTTCTTGCGTACATACATTATATTTTCGAAAATATTTTTTTGAATTTTTGATTTGAATTTATGTCCTTTTGAATGTATGTACTTGTTACCAATGTAAGGATTATAAAAATATTAAGTTTTGTTGCTCTGTTAGTCCCTTATCGGTAAATGTGAAAATCATTTCACATTAGAATCGTATTCCCCTGAGAGTAAGCCCAAGGTGAAACTCCAAGTTTCGGTGTCGGTGTGCCCAGCCGTATCTGATGGTGCAACACTAGCACAAATCCTCCTAATACCGGCCAGTTTATGCAAATAGTGGCCACTTATCTAGAATCCACAACCAACACGATAAGCTGCAAATAGCTCTGTTATCACTGTCGCAATACAAGTATTGATTTTTAGCACATCGCCGTCGAGCCAACCAACATGCCTACATCCAGACCTTCATAAGCTTATAAAATATAACGCTATATTGTGTTATGTAACGTTATAATCAATTCGTTTCTGAATTACTTGCTCCACTTGAGCTGTATTTCCCGAGGGATTTTATACATTTTAGATACATACACGGGGTGTTAATGTGGTTACAGAAAGGTGTAGCCTTAGCCTGGGCCCCCAACTAAGTGACAAGTGTTTTATCAAGTAATCTATAGGCTTGGCGTAGCATGACACGATATGACGTGCCACTCCTATATGTATAACTATGCTTCTTCCATATCATTTATAAGGCCCACTTAAGACTGGGCTATTGTGAATTGCCTATCTTTGAAGCGTTATTTCTCCTAAAGGAGACACTTTCCAAAACCAGAAAAAATATATGTTATGAAGATATCCTTGCCTTAAATCGTAGTGTTTGAAATCATTATTATGTTAATGGGAACTGTATGGAAAAAATAAATCAATTCATAATTTCTTGATTGTAATCACAAATAAGCATAAAAAACAAGAGTTACATGAAAACCGTAGAAGGTTTTTCACCGAAATCGAGTGTTATCTCTTAGGATTTAAAAATAATATTGATATGTTGTTGAATTGGATAGCCATATTATAGTATTGATAGTTATTGTAGCGCTATAATAACGTTATGATAACAAAACTGTAAGAGAAACATAACGAAATAAAAAAAACGTTATGAATAAAGTTATTGCGCTGTTGACGGACGCTATGTCTGCTGTGTGTTGTTTAGGTACCTACACTACTCACGAGCGCGGTGCGGGCAAAAGATGGACTGCAACGACGGAGTGTGAAAGGGATGCCCTATAACGTTATGATAACCATATTTATAACGTTATGTTGTGCTAATGACGTAACTGTAAAAAAACGTTAAGGAGTTATAATGTTAGGTAAAGGCGTCTTAGCCTTCCATGGCGCTATGATGCATAACGTTATGAGGATAATAACGTTATATGAAGGTCCGTCTCTGGCTCAAGCAGGAATAAGAACCAGAGTAAAAAAGTGTTCCGAGTTCATATAAAATTAACCTTGTTTAGGAGTCACTGTAAGTTCGTTTCGCATACTTTTTGACGCGTAATTAATCCTGCTTCCTACACGGTACAAAACACGGGTAAGGACACCCTCAGAACAATTAATTTCTCATAGGTTTTTCACGCAATTACCATGGCATAAGGTTGAAATTCGCGATGCACTTTTAAGAGCCCCCGAGCGACAAGGTCACAACTTCACGCCTTTTCCCGTAAGGGGTGGCAGAGGCACAATCAGTTAGTTATAGTAAATATTAAAATGCACATAAAAAATACTGATTTGCACAGCAAATATCTGCAAAATGCTGCGGTAGCTTAGGTGAAGGGTAAAGGGGATGAGCGAAGCGAAGCCCCCTTTATCCTTCGTGTTAGGTTGAAGATACAAGAACAACAAAAAATGCTTAAAACATAAACTTGAGTACACATAAAAAGTGTTTTCGCTGATCCTTTTTTGCTGTGCAAATCAGTATTTTTGATGTGCGATTAAATACTAGCCGTTAGTTAATACTCCATTTAGCGTGACAGCTATCGCAGCAGAAATGGAGATACCTAAAGAAGGTTTCCCCATAATGTTTTCCATCACCGTCACAAACGTCCGTTTAACGTCGGTACATAAATGACATAACTCATTGGTACATGATCAGCACCAGATTCGAAGCCGTATGAGAAGCGAGCGTGAAACCCACTAGACCACGGACATAGATATACTAGATACATAGATATATTCACGAGATCTCTCATAAGGTGATACAAAAAAATATATATGTCACCGTAAGATAGTCAAAACCGTCAGTTGATCAACTAACGGTTTTTTTCTCGTAAGTTGGTCAACTATCGACAGTTAGTAAACTGTAGCGTACTGCGTACCTACTATATAACGCGGTAGTTGATCAACTAACGGTTAAAACCGTTAAATATTTAAACTGGTTTAAACTTGAATTGCAAACGAAATACCAGGGCAAACACTGCGGGAGCTTAGCGAGCGCAGCGAAGCCACCGAATAGTCTTTGTGTTAGGTTGACATGAAGAGCAAAAGAAACGTAAATTCTAAGCACTGTCGTTCTGGTTCACTATCTGTCGATAGTAAACCAGAACAACAGAGTTTAGAATTCAAATTCAATGAACTGAAGGTTTTGACTATCTTCCGGTGACATTTATAAAAGACGAAGAAGAGAATACGAATGTTAAACGAAAGTGACAGCGTTAATTATTTTCACGTAAGAAAAAAAAGAGAGCGCAAACAATGCGCTCGACTCAAACTGAAATAACGTACCAAACCATATAAAAATTGTTTAAAAATAAAGTACGCTTTTGTCAAATAATAATAAATAAATTTTGTCAAAAATATTTTCAAGGAGAATTTACGCATACATAATATCCACATTTTGAATGCAATTCCGCAATGAAATAAGTTAGTATTTCAGAATAACAGTAAAAAATTAAACAATTTAGATGTATTTTCATAATTAAATTCTATCGAGAAAATTTCTCCCAATCGCGTTTTCCTTCATTGAGAATCTTAATCAAATACGCAATAAACGTTAACCCAAAAATCAAATCTGCAGATGACTTAATAGTGGTAAATGGATTCGACAAAAACCCCATTTTTTTCGTATCACCTTAAAAACCGTGGAGTTGGGGCGAGTCGCGATTGTGGACCTTATGCCATGGAAATAAAATTTAAAACCTATAACGAAAAGTGGCGCCGGTGGTATTCAAGAGGTTAAACGGCACAGTTGCCTCTGTGGCGCTGCGGTTGTAGCTCTGCCTACCATGCAAGAGGTCCTGGGTTCGATCCCCGGCTGGAAATAAAATAAAAAAAACAAGGTCTTGGATGTTTATGTGTGTGGTGTCGCTGTTTCTGGTTCCCATGACACAGAGTATCCTAGTGTGGGGCCAGTGTTATGTTTATGTTTATACACTGCCAACTCAATGGCTGACTGTCACCCAAAGCCAAGCTTTTACGGAAAACATCGCTTAAGTTGCACATAATTTGAGAAGAACTTTGTGCATTCGACCATAACCACTGAACAGTCCTCGATGAGTACCATACGCGCGTTTCCAACCGGTTTCATAAAATACTGAGACATCTCAGTGGATAAGTTATGTAATGTTATGATCTTTACCTTACCACGTCAAAAGCATTCAAACACTATCACTTTAATCTCTTTGTACAAACAACTAATGAATATTCTTGTATGATTAATGAATTCTTCCCCTTTGACAGGCAACAAAACTTGAAGCACTCTACAGAAACACACTCTAGCTTATTGCAATAAGGCTTAAATATATGTACAGTTAGTTTCGTGTTGTATGTGGTAAGGGGCTGTTCATTTATTAAGTGAGAAGATCAGGGGAGGGAAAGGTTTTTTAAAACACAAAATATTTTATCCACACACGTATCATAAACCCTCTTTACTGCGTCTAAAAACCGCACGTTAAGACCATAATGTACCAAAATTTGTGAAATTATGACATTCAAAGTTCAAACGCCGACGCCCGCCTGCGTGCTGTCCCTAGTTTGTCTGTGAAGTTGGTACTACAGAACAAGCTAAACAACTGCAGAGCAATGATCAATGCCGCAATGCCGGTCCAACATGTGATTCCTGAACACATCAAAGAGAGCTTGTGATATGTGTGTAGATAAACTAGTGTATGTAACTGTACATAATTAGGCATTAAAACCCTCGAGTGATATTATTATTCAAACCCCCGTAAGCTGGAGCGGCAGGGTCACTACCCGCTAGGCCAAACCTCTCGTCACCCAGATGGCTGGCACCCAAAGAAGAAGACGAGGCAGGGGGTCAGAAAGGTCGGTTAAAATTGTCTGACGCAATAAATGTACACCCCTAAGTTTCCTAAGACGCTTCAGAAACGGCAGATCAAGGGCTGAAGTTCCAACTGGAGATGGATGTAATGAAACCAGTTTTGTTGTTGGGAGATAACTAAGAATGGAGGGTTGGTAAAGCTTGGAATTAGTATTATTACTTTTCAGTTTTAGTTTAGTTTCAATACCGTTGATTTGTCGATTGTGTGTTTTCTCGTCAGTCATCTTGTTATCATTTGATTTTTCCTGGAAGTGGTGGGTGGTAGATAATATTAGAAATCCGAACATCATAACAGGCTGTTAGGGCGGCTTAAAAATGTCCACATTACGTTTTCAAGCTGCTTTTTAGACGAGCTCTGCGGCACAGCGGTTGTGGCTCTGCCTATCATGCGAGAGGTCCCGGGTTCGATCCCCGGCTGGGGGTGAAAAAAATAAACCCAGGTCTTGGATGTGTTTCTGTGCGACGTCGCTGTCGGTTCCCACGACATATGGTATCCTAGTGTAGGGCCAGAAGCAATGTTTGTGATACTGTAATATATTAATTGTGAAAGTGAAGTATATATGATTTTTTGTGCCTCAATCACACTAAAACGTCTTTGATTTGAACGGATTTGAGTTAAATTTAGCACACAGATAGTTTATGCGCTAGATTATCACATAGGATACTTTTTATCCGACTGCACCAGAAGGAGGGTAATTTTTACTCAGTTAATGATAATTGCAGGCTCCAGCTGGAACCATACAGAATTAACATTACTAAATAAAAACCGTATAGATAAACATTTCTCTATTAAATATTGGATTGAATATCGAATGGTGGCAAACGAAATAACTGTCCGAATGATCTATAATGCGTTATGCCAGACAATTCTCTCGTATTGCATTATTGCTTGGGGTACTGCCGCCGGCACGTATATGATTCACGTTGAGCGAGCGCAACGCACGGTACTGCGGGTGGCGTATTCCAAACCGTTCCGCTACCCTACAAATGAGTTATACAAAGACTGCAAACTCCTAAGCCTGCGACCACTATTTATCATGATGACCTTGTTGCGCTTCCATAAAACGGCGATTTTTTCTATTCGAAATCAAAATAGATCAGGCTGGACCTCCTCGAAGAAACTCGGTGCTCTGTGGGGGATCTTCTCTTCCTTTTCCATCGAATTCTAAGCTCAGAGTTCACTCTCGAGTATAGTAACAGCTTCTTAAGTTTCTTGATAACCTCTTTGAATCTCAGATGGGAACACTACAAAATACTTATATAACTAACCAATTTTAGATTTATTTAATGTTATTTTCTTTTGTTTAAGTAATACTGTAAGCACTGTAACTTTGTTAATTATTTTTAAGCTGACTTAATCATAAGATGTATGGCTTATAAAATAAATAAGATAAAAAAAAAATATATAAGATTTCCTTCGTGGGGCGTCCCCTTCTGCCAAACTGATTCGCACAGAGAACTTTTTTATTTTTAGGCCCTTCTCTTTACACTAAAATTAACAAATTAAAACACTACTACATATCACGAAATATCACTCCAAAAAACAATACGTATCTGGCTTCTGGAACTTGGTTATGACAGCACTGAAAATGTGCTATTTGGTAATACATTTTAAAAATTCCCGTAGATTGTGTAGATTACTATCCCCAATAAAATTTCATTCCTGCTACATTTACTACTATTATTAATTGTTTTTAACTTCAGTTAAATTTATAATTATAAGATAACTTTAAAGTAAGTACATTAAGCGAAAGAGACTAGTCCCCACGACACAGGGTATCCTAGTGTGGGGCCTAGAGACACTGGGAAAATTTTTAAGCTTATTTATCAATAAACGATTTTTATTATTATTATTATATTTATCCGTTAGACTTATAAATCTGACCCATCGTTCTCAAGAGTCCTTTCTCTTACTTGTACCGTATACGTCGTCTAATACAAGAAAAGCAGGCAAACAATCCGGCTCCGAGGTCAAAACGGGGTATTCCTAAGTAGACACATTTTCCAACCCAATCGTTAAAAAAATCTATATAAGTCAATTCGCATATCCACTCAGCTGTGGGGCCATCAGCAGATGATTGATTTTATTTTCATAGTATTTGAACCAAGTAATAAGGTTCAAAATGCTGCCTACGAAGCCAAGGGTCCCGGGTTCGAGTCCCGGTGGGGGCAAATATTTGTTTGATGAGAACGGACGTTTGTACCCTAGTCATTGTTGTTTATCTATCTAAGTATAATATTTATTTATATAAGTATGTCTATCGTTGTCTAGTACCCAAGATACAGGGAATCCTAGTTTGGGGCTAGATCAATGTGTGTAAATAGTAACCAAGTTATTATTATTATTATAAAAAAAAAATCGCAGGCCATTTTTTGACACCCCTGACCACTGACGAGTGGCTATACATGGTGTAACAGAAAGGGTAGTCTTATTTTAAGATGTTATAAGGGACAACATTTGGAGCCATGAAACCGATTTGATCAGAGCAACTTTATTTTTCACTTCCCCACACAAATCAGCCGACCGCCCGGGTACAAAAGTATGGAGGAATGAAAAATAAATTTGCTCTAATCAAATCGGTGTCACAGTAAAAGTTGTTCAGAATGATGACATATGTCGCAGTTGGTTGGTTAAATAAGACACTTAACGAACTCTCTAGACCTTTAATTAAATGCCGACGTTTAACCAAGTCAGCATTTTGATTTAAATAAAGCATCGTCGAAAACGTTTAACAATCTGTCTTACCGAAAGCCGGCGTGTTGGAAAACAAGATGGCGTCACGACAACAGCTAATTTGCACAGGTTAAATCAGAGCAAAACACTGCGGTAGCTTAGATGAAGGGTAAAGGCGGTGGGCGAGGCGAGGTCCTCTTTATCCTTCGTGTTAGATTGAACATGTAAGAACAACTCATTAAACGTTTGGTTCACTCACTTGTCTGACGGAATTTTAGTGACTTGGTTAAACGTCGGTATATTTTATCAACGGTCTAGAGAGTTAGGTGTCTGATTTAACCAACGAACTGCGACATCTATATCAACCCCTCAACATACGACTATGCACCTTTGTACTACACACTGTATACCTGATGATTTACGCTAGAGTTGCGGCCTGTGCTCCGCAGTGAGGCGATGTGGGGTGAGTATGATGACGATGATGATACCTAGCAGTACGGTTGAATCGAGAATATTATGAAAGCAATTATTTAAGTGTCCAACCGGGAGCGACCCTTCAAAACGAGTGACCTACAAAGAAACTGAGTGAAATAATAAGAGAAACCCTACTTTAGTCTGGAAAGAATGTAAAGAGCTCTCGAGGCTGAGTTGGATGCACCGTATGCGCACTTATAAGAGTCTCATAATGATATGCAAACACTGGCAAGGTTGGAGGAGTATTTTGGTGACGTTCCACGACAGAAATAGAAATGAGCAGCTAATAAACATTAAACAAACATTTATTTACAAGCACATTTATTTACAAGCCCCACACTAGGATGCCCTGTGTCGTGGGAATGAAAGGGCATGGTGTGAGGATTCCAAATATAATTTTTATTATATTTTTAAGACTAACTTTATAAAAGTTGTGCTCAATAATATGACCGATCCGCATGTCATCAAAACCTAGGACACTTGCTGAAGTCCTAAAAATCTGAAATTTGGTATGCAAGCACATGTTTGCACCCATATCCCATAAAAACTCCGAAATCCACAACTTTATTCCCCCCAACCTCCTAAATCTGGGGTGCAAAGTTTGTGTGAAAAACTGAATTTTAGGTTATTTCCTGATGTCTTAGAGAGCTGAAAATTGCAATGCAGGCTAGAGTTTGACCACACCTAGCAAAAAATAGTAACAATCGTTTTAACAATATGTTTATTGCCGCTCAAAAGGTTAAACACGCGCTATTAGTTATACGACCCAAATGGCCCAGTCGGCAGTGACCCTGCCTACGAAGTGTCCCGGGTTCGAGTCCCGGTGGGAGCAAATATTTGTTTGATGAGAACGGATGTTTGTACCCTAGTTATGGTTGTTTATCTATCTAAGTATACTATTTATCTATATAAGTATGTGTATTAGCCAAGTTGTCTAGTACCCAAGATACAGGGAATCCTAGTTTGGGGCTAGATCAATGTGTGTAAATAGTGTCCAAGGTATTATTATTATTATGAGTGGCGAGCCCACGACACTAAACCCACTTCGATAAGACTACCAGATGATATATATATATATATAAAAAAACCTGGCAACGCCATTAAAAAAAAAAAGGTTTCTAGTATGACAAGACTCCCAAGTTTCGTTTCATCCCCGAAACAGGGGAGGGGTAGGACTATACGATAATGCAGTGCTGCAAGCCCCCCTGATTGGTCTGATCAGTGGCAGCAGCATGACAAGCGACGTCTCGTACCAAGGTATCTAGTAAGATCTTCTCAAAAAACACAAGCTTATCTATTCAATAGATTATTGATATTATACACATATACATAGTCAGGTCATAAGTTCTGTCACATGTGCAATATGAAATAATTTAGACATGTTTATTATTTATGTAAACATTTATATAGCAAAATGAACTTAATAAAACATAGATTCTTATGGTAATAAAGTTTATTCAAAATGACCCCCGCGATTTTGAATACAGCCCTTTATTCTGCGCGGCCAGTCGTCTATCGCAGCACGAACGAGGTCCATGTCAATATCGGCGGCTGCCTTAATCAAGGATGCCTTGAGTGACTCCAAATCAGGATGAGGCTTTGAGCAGGCCTTTTCCTCCAAGTGTTGCCATATCTTGTAATCTAACGGACTCAAATCTGGACTGGAGGAGGGCCAGTCTTCGTGCCGGATGAAGTCGATTTCACGCGCCGCCAGCCAGTCTTGTCTGCTTTTCGCTCTATGAGCTGGCGCAAAATCTTGTTGGAATACCCAGTGCCTGTTATTAAACATGGTATGAGAAACAGGTTCCACAAGGTTCTTGAGGAATGTATTTTGATACACAACTGCATTCGTTTTTACGCCTTTCTCACAAAAATGTACCTCAGTTAAGCCCAATAAGAGACTCCCAACCAAACCATGAGCGAGGATGGAAAATGACCTCGTTGGACACGCGGAATACGGTTGCTCGCTTCTTCACTGCTGTGTGCGTACACCTTATCATTTTGTTTGTTGTAGCTCTCTTCCAGGGTGAAAATTTTTTCATCCGAAAAAAGAATTTCCCGATGCTTTTTTCCCGCGTACCGCTTCAACAAAACGCGGCATCTCTTCAGTCTCAGGTCCATTAAACGAGCGTCCAAACGATGTCCTGTTTTTCTTCGATATGCCCTAAGCCCTAAGTCTTCATTTAACACCCTTTTCACCGTGGTCCTGCTTAACCCCATCTGAAGGGCCAACAGTTTCTGCTTACGTATGGGATTTCTTTGAATTCGCGCCTTCACAGCTTTTATCACTGCTGGAGTCCTAACAGAGCGAGGGCGACCACTTCTTGACCTGTCATCTACACTAGAGTCTTCATTGTATCGTTTTATGGTACGATAAACGAATCTTTTGGTTAATTTAAAATTTTTCAGTAAGTCGAAAATCTGAATTGGCGCGTAACCGCAACGATGCAACGCAATAACTGCAACACGGTCTTCTTTAAGTGTCCACTCCATATTTAAAAATGAGGAAAATTCTAAAAAGTACACATTTTTATTTTCATGAAAAATTCGAAATTCGAATTCAATAAACTTTTTTGTGGCCTAAATTCAAAAGTTTTTATTGTGTGACAGAACTTATGACCTGACTATGTATATCACCGTAAGATTGTCAAAACCGTTAGTTTATAAACTAACGCGATTGTTTGTCAACTGTCGACAAATTGTAAGCCAGAGTGACAGGGTTTAGAATTTACGTTTCTTTTGTTGTTCTTCTTACATGTCAACCTAACACGAAGACTATTCGGGGGCTTCGCTGCTAAGCTAACCTAACCTAGCTTCACCTAAGCTACCGCAGTGTTTGCCCTGGTATTTCGTTTGCAATTCAAGTTTAAACCAGTAATACACTTGACTTCTTATCGTAAGCAGTATTATCGATAGTTTGTAAACTAACGGTAAAAAGACGTTAGATTATTAACTAACGGTTTTCACAATCTTAGGGTGACATATATTGAATTGATTGGTACTAATTGCAGCATTCGTTTGTTTCTTATTATATTAATAAATTACGGTATAAAAATACTCGTTCGTTCTATATCGTTCGTTAGAAACAATACTTGACATGGCATTACTCGATATTATATCGAATATATATATATTAGGATATCTTGATGGTGTTACTCCTATTATTTCTGTACAAAAGCCTCTCAACGCGAGTCCAACACGCACTTGGCAGTTCTTTTTTTGCATGTGTGTTACGCGATTACTCCGTCAATTATGAAACGATTTTGATGATTCTTGTTTTGATTGGTAGGCCATACTTCAGAGGTGGTCCCATATGAATTTTATCAAAATAGATTTAGCGCTTTTTGAAAAATTCAACAAAAACCCAAAATATATCCATAGACGACGTTTTGGTTTGTGGTTCCGTGCAGCAAAAGGTTTGATGAGGACTCTTAATGTACAAAGACTTCATTGGCATCCCGTACGGGGAAGAAGAAATAGGGCTTCAACTCGAAGGCGGTTTTTAAAAAGTTTTTAGCTTGGTGAATTATTCACTTATCAATACAAAACCCGGCACCAAACGTATGGAGAAGTGAAACTTAAATTATTCTGTCCAAATCGGCTTCATGGTAATAATGGTTCAAAACGATGTTGATGATGAAGTTGCTCTCCGACCGGATCCTGTCACAGCTACACGTCAGCACTATATCTCAGGAGATCCTCATTTCTCCTACCAAGATGAAATCATAAGCAGCTTCATGACGATTAAGGAAAAACCAGTTTTGTTGTTCGGTGGTACGGATCCGACTCGCACTCGGCCGGTAATAATAATAATATATAATATTACCTTGGACACTATTTACACACATTGATCTAGCCCCAAACTAGGATTCCCTGTATCTTGGGTACTAGACAACGATACACATACTTATATAGATAAATATTATACTTAGATAGATAAAAAACCATGACTAGGGTGCAAACATCCGTTCTCATCAAACAAATATTTACCCCACCGGGACTCGAACCCGGGACCTTTGGCTTCGTAGGCAGGGTCACTGCCGGCTCGGCCATTCGGGTCGACAAATTGGTTAAATGATACCGCCTGTAGTCTAGCTTGACCATGTCTAGACATTACTTAAGCATCGTGTCGTGTACTATAATGATGTTTGTTGTCACACATCGTTAAGTATAGTGATAAATAAGCTTAATGACACCCTCTGAGGACACAATAATGTCCTCAATAATTAATGATTCGGCAGTATCTTAATTACATAGCTACATTATGGTATATTCGTCCCAATGCATAAGGAAACCCAGGAATAACTGTATGGAAGTCGGAAATGTTTTAACAAAATGAAGCCAAGACAAACATCCAAATTATTTTAAAATATTTCTTAAAATAAAGTTATTGGCCTGACTATGAGTACATTATTATAAATGGAGATAATAGTTATTTGTGTCTCAAGGGAGCTAAATGATGTATTTACGGCGAGGGCGGTATTGAATCCAGGGTGAAGCGAAGGATTCTACGATAGAATCCTGAGCGTAATTAAGGATTTAAGCGTTAAAGCCCATGACGAAAATAATTTTGCTCCTGAGTGACACATACAACTTTTCACACCGACTATGAGGAAATTTGAAATAAAATACTCTTACAATAATGAAATAACTATTCTTTTACTATACTTTCACCACGTTTTTTTGAAGTAATCGAAGAACGAAAACATTTTTTTTTATAATAGCGGATTGTGAAAGATTAGGGATGTGTAGATAAAATATTCCTGTGCTACTTTTACCAATGTGCAAAAATAATCGAATCGAATATTACAATGGTATCGGATATCAATATGCATTATTTCACAATAACAGTCATCTTTAGTTTTGATTTCAGTAAAACATATAATTTCTTGTGACATTTTTTTTAAATATTAGGAAAAATTCATAAATTTTCAAATAACGTTGTTAAAGTTAAAACTTGAAACATGTTTTATTTTATCAAGATTTGTCTTCAATTGACATAGTGCGCAAATGCTAGATGCCAATGAATGAATTAAAAAAGTAGCTTAAACAGAAAAGTAGCATTTTGCTCTCTCGTTGTGGAGCAAAACTTACTTTTCCGAATGAAATGTGTGAAAAAATAATAGCTATTTTTATTTGGAAAAGTAGATCCTAATGATGTGTGCAGTCCGAGTCAAGTTTTTCTGAGTGAGCGATAGTGAGGGGTAAGCTCTTTAACCTCACTCAGAGCCAAAGAATCTTGACGCGGACTGTTCTCTTCATATCATTTCCCGATCCCGAGTATATAAACCACAGCTGTATAACTTGATAAGACTACATAAACAGCAACACAAATCATATAGCATTGATAAGATTTTAACTGAACACGGCCATTCAGTCCTTCGCTTACCTCCATACCATCCTGATCTCAATCCCATTGAAATGGCTTGGGCAGCCATTAAAGGATATGTCGGTAGCAGAAATGTCAAATGGAACATTACCAAAGTTATAGATCTGGTAAAGGAGAAAGTTGCTAATATGGGCAAAAGCGAATGGGAAAAATTATGCCAAAAAGTTATAGAGATTGAAACAGAATATATAAAGAGTGATCATGTTGTAGATTTGGTAACTGACCAATTTATTATTTTGGTTGGTGATGACAGCGACTCGGAGGATGATGATGATGATGATGATGAGGACGAGATTGATTCTGATTATGAAAATTTCGATGACGAAGAACCAAGACCTAGGACAAGCTCTGCTTCTACTGGACAAGGTTACGACTTGATGGAAGGCATATCTTATTTACCTCAAGACTAAGTTTAGTTATTTACCAATAAAGCCGACAAATACCGCTAATTAAGTATAGTTTTATTTTGATAGTCATACCCACAAACCATTAAATCTAGTTGGACTCAGCACATGTACCTACTTCTTGTCTCATGCATGTGCATTTCCATGTGCATTTCCATTTGAAGCATTTCCGAACACACATACAAAATTGATCTACCTCTAAAGAAGGAATTAAATTGTAGACGTAGGAATGAGAATTTCAAATGCGCCGATTTTTTTGCACGTAATTGTACATGCGCAAACTTTCCCCCACCACGTCACATTTTGTTCAAGATGTTTGGCGTCTATTATACTGCAGCTCTTTTTGGAAACACAGGCGTAGGTTTGTACATTCACGGCCTTACTTATAAAAAAAGTTATTCACGGTTTAACTTATCCAGTGTTTTGTCCTTTTCACACGTCGAGTGAATGTCAAATGACAAAGCAAGACTAAACACTGTATAAGTTCTTTTCTTCTTCTTTTCTTTTATTAGTAAGGCCGATGGAATATACATGTTATCGTAGGTATGAACACACATACGGTTTCCCCGCGGCGTACAAGTTTAATATTGCCTACAAGAGAAAGGAACCAATTTTATTTCCCAAATAAGTTCCTTGCAAAATATCAACACCGTTTGTCAAAAGTAATGCTGCGAATGGCGAAATTCTCATCCTTTGGCCGCGGTCCATATCCTACCCAACCCCCTCGGCCACTTTATCAGGTTTCGACGAATGTTCGCATTAAAAAAGTAGACGGGAAATACTTATAAAAGAGTCAGCTATGTCACCACCGTAAAAAGAGGGGTATTAAACAATTGTATGTGTGTCTGTTGTCCGTGGCATCGTAGCGCATAGCCGTTTCATACAAGGCCATTATGTAAGGGTATAGTTTAAAACGCAATGTTTTCACTAATGTCTTCCAAACTATACATCATTACGCCGCAATCGTGTATATTTTGGTCTACGCAAATATTATGGTTCCGTTATATAATGGGCTATTGCCCAATGTAAATACCCGGGTTATTAAATAAATATTTTATGTGTGCTTTAGTTTATGTTTTAAGTATTTTTTGTTGTTGTTACATGACCCTTCACCCTTCACCTAAGCTACCGCAGTGTTTTCCCTGATATTTAATTTAATACCCATTTATATAACCTTTGCATAGCGTGCATAGTTTGGAACTAAACTTTCGCGCGCACTCATTACAAACTATACATGAGTGGCACGCATTTTTTTGAATATTTTGAGTTCCAGGTGTGAGTATCAGCATTTCAAAATATACACGAGTTCGCTATGGGAGCGTAATGGCCTTGTATGCAACGGAAATCAGCGGCAGCGTAATCGATTTGAATGCTGTTTTTTCAATCAGAAGTTGATTTCGATAGTTCGTATGTTTCATGAAAATAGGTTCAGGCGTTTAAAGCTCATCAGTTTTTTTTTATATCGGTAAATAATTAATGTTAGTCGCAACACGAACGTTCGCCAACCCGGAAATGTGGCCGCAGCGATTGTAACTTACGTACGGTCGCCGTCGCATCTTAGCCGCATCCAACCAGAAGGAGATATGGTATCGATGCCTTCTTGGAAATGGAAAAAAAAGTTACTTTGACCGGAAATTGAATTTTATTTGAAAACATATCGAGTTTGTATTTATTGGCGAACTGGCCAAGCTGAGTCTACTGAAATATTTGTATGATTCAAGTATTAAAGTAACCTTTTTCGGAGATTTGAGTTTTGTGGAGAAATTTTGTTCTGATAATCATTATTTTCTGATAAGAAATAAGAAACTTTATTTGCATATCATGGTTTACATTAGGTCTTAAATATGTGATTTCAGTTTTCCACGAACCTTAACCTTAAGGCGATACCTCGTCCGTGCAAAGGTCCCCGTTACTCCAGGCGGAAAGACCCGCAGTGTGAGAGGGACGGAATCGGAAAAAAATGAAAAACCGTAGCGCTAAACAACAGAATAATTGTTTAAAAATAAACTACTCTATTTTGTTAAAAAGTTTTTTCAGGAGATTTTGCGAATACATAATACCTACATTTTGAACGCAGTTCCACAATGAAACTAGTCAGGATTTCAGAATTACAGGAAAAAATAATATAATTTAGAGGTGTTTTCGTAATTAAATTCTATCGAGAAAATTTCATCCAATCGCGTTTTTGTTTTGGTGAAAATCTTAATCAAATTCTCAATAAACGTTTACCCAAAAATCAAATCTGTAGATGACTTCATGGTGGAGTAAATGGATTCGAAAAAAACCCCATTTTATTTTCGTAGCACCTTAAATGGATATGCAAATGTTATAGTATTTACGCAACTTAATTACACTTATTTATTGATCTATTTACATAACAAGTTAGTACTTATTTGTCTCATAACATAAGTTACCGTCACGCCTTTTCCCATAAAGGGTGGCAGAGGCACATTTGTGCCCACTCATAGAAGCTTAATGTCGGTCAACGAAGCCGCCAATGTAATAAAACAGCAAAACAGTTTTTATGTTCTATACAGAGTAGTTTTAAGGTCTATAACGGAATGGAGTAGTTTTAAGCGTTTCTTGTTGTTTACTAAGAAACAAACTTGATCAAAGCAACTTAATTTTCCCAGGTACAAATCAGCTGATTTCAGCTCGGCCCAAAATGAATGGAGAAGTATGAAATCAGTTGCTCTAATCAAATCGGTTGCATGATTAAAGTTACTGAGAATGATGTCCCTAACAACCCCTAAAAATATGGCTACATTTTTCTGTTCCACTCTGTACTATTCGCGTTAGCGGGCGGGTCATAGACGGCGCTATCATTAAGCTATAGGGACTAGAGATGAAACGGATATCCAGTATCCGACCTTTTACTATCCGGTCTGATAGTAAATTAGGCTCGAATTTCATTGATATTTAATTACTGATAAAATATGAAATATGTAAATAACTTACCAAATAAGGTAGGTAATATCTATATAACAAAAGTTAAGCTAAGTTAAGTTAGGGCGCAATATCGCAACCAGATTCGGGGCACTGGCTCCACGCTACTCCGTCTACTTTCTTTCCCGGCATTCCATGGCTCACAGTTATATCGATTATCGATAACTGTTAGACAAAACAACAAAAGCGGTTGTTTTAGTCCGTATACTACTCGATCTGATGCCCGCTCAATATGTGGGGACCCGGACATAGCAAGGAGGTCTGACTCCTGGGCATGGGTAATTCCATTTTCTCTCCTCCAATAAAAAATAATCCCGGCTTTGCTTTATTAAGGGCATAGTCAAATGGGCTCTCGTTACTGCAAATATATTATGCGTATTGGAACCTGCGGGTCTGTGTCGTTCAGATGGCAAACGCCCAGATGGCCTGACCTTGATACCCTGAAGGAATGGGCGTTCATTGCTCTGGAACGCAACGTGTGTTTGAAAACCCGCTTGAAGGACAGCTGCAATAGTAAAGGGGACCTTTTCGTCTGATATGGCCCAGGGCGGAAATACTGCCCACCAGGCTTCCGTTTTCCACCGTTTGCCATATAAAAGTATAATATATACCAGCATCAAAGTTTGCATCGAAGTGAAACGTCGCTTAATTCGATTATGAAGTAAAAGATCCTATTTGATAATTCACGTTATGATGCGCCAATCGGCGGTATTCAACCGGATACCCATCGGCCGGATATCCGGTTCCCGGTATCCGGCCAAACGAATATCCGTTTCATCTCTAATTAGGCGTCTATGGCGTCACTAACGCTAGTATAGGTATTACGTACTAATTTCTAGATAATGTTAAGTACATAGCACCATCCCGGCTGAATCTAAATGCTAATGCGATAACACTGGACCTAGTCTAATCTCTTCGTTTAACGTTTCAGGTGCTTTGTACATATTGTTACTGTACAATAATGAGCGAACAACATTATCCGAGCTTAGTGTACAGTGGAGTACAGTGGTGTACAGTGGGATGAATACAGGCAGTAATGCGGAATCCAAGGAAGATTTATAATGGAGAAGCCATGTTGCGCTTTTCCTCTTTGCCAAGCTAAACACTTTTTCTGAAGGGTATTTCAAACAGGCGCTGACAATCTGAAGCAGAATACCATACGAACCCAAAGTAAGGGCTACACAAAAGGTCTATGCACAAATTCCTACTTTAAATTGACTGACACTCAAATCATGCTGTCGCTATTTACAGGAATGACAGAGCCATCATAACATTTAAACAGCACTTATTAAAAATAATTTACCAAGTAAAAAAAAAACTGCACTTTTGTCTTGGATGTTTGTATGTGTGTGACGTCGCTGTTTCTGGTACCCACGACACAGGCCGTCCTAGTGTGGGGCCAGCAGCAATGTAAGTGCCTGTCTGTAAATGTTTATGAATGAAAATGAACCCGCCTGACGAGACGAACCACACACGCTCCAAATAATACAAATGTGCGGGTATTTTTGTTGCCATGGCAACACCGAGCCTGCCTCAACCTGGCTCTGATAGGGCAAGGGCATCGGACTGCACCCGGGTACAGACAGGAACTGCGGGTTGTGCAGAAGTGCCCGATACTTATAAGGATTGCTATTAAGCCTACGGGCCAAGTGTAGCTGAATCAACTGATGATCTATGATTTCTCATACAGGTATACTCGATGATTTTTTGGAACCGGTGAAGCGGGGCTAATTGGAGCAACGTTATTGTTTTTGTTTGCCACCTGATTAAAATAACTGCTATTGCTAGGAGAAAAAAATATATACAGCTGAGTCTTTTATTTCTGTTAGTTCCGATTAGCCGTACATAAGGTGATAGAAACATAGTCTCAGTTTTTCTGACTTGGGCTGACAGAGACACAGTCACCTGTGTCTAATTACGCCGCGTGCTGTCATCACATCAAGTAAGTGTTGTTGTTGAGTTTTAGTTTTTGTTACCAGCTAAATAATGTCCTCTTACGAGAAAACAATTTACAATACATTGAAACATTCTGCGTATCTGGCCTTCTATCTAACTGGATACAGGCAGTTTCCATTCACCTCCTCACAGAGGGCCCCGCTGCCTATCCACAAACCCACTTATTCCGTGTCCATTCTGTCTAAATCACAGTCTATGCCCGATTCTTGACCCCAAGCGTGACCAGAAGTCCGAACGTTGCCACTGAGCTCAATTGGATGCAATGTCTGTTTGTATGTGTCTGTTTGTATGTACTAGTATTGTGCAGGGTTGCCGGTTGTTGCCGGATATTAGTATGGTATTTTATAGTAGTTTATCTATACACGTATCATAAACCCTCTTTACTGCGTCCAAAAACCGCACGTTAAGACCAGCATAATGTAAAAGTATTTGGTAAAAACTCATTTCTTATCTGAAAACTTGTTCATTATGACCATAATGTACCAAAATTTTTCAAATTATGACATTCAAATTTGCAATTCAAACTGCAGAGCAATGATCAATGCCACAATGCGGGTCAAACATGCGGTTCCTGAACACAACAAAGAGAGCTTATGATATGTTTGTAGATAAACTAGTGTATGTAACTGTACATAATTAGGCATTAAAACTCTCGAGTGATATTATTATGAAACTCGCCTTCGAGTTGTTTCATAAACCCACTCTCGAGTATTAATGCCCTCCATTATGTAGCAGTCACATGAACTACTATTATGATACGTGTGTAGATAAAAACCCACTTTTTTATCTAACAAACAGTCACTTACTTAAATATAAATTAATTACTTAAATACGCTTAGACCTGGAGTACCATTAACCAATTGCAGTTATTGAAAAATATTCAGTTAAAGTTACTTAAAAATAACTCCTTTTATCAGTCTTTTATGGCTAGGAAGTGATGAATTAATAATAATATACCTTGCACACTATTTACACACATTGATCTAGCCCCAAACTAGGATTCCCTGTATCTTGGGTACTAGACAACGATACACATACTTATATACATAAATATTATACTTAGATAAATAAACAACCATGACTAGGGTACAAACATCCGTTCTCATCAAACAAATATTTGCCCCTACCGGGACTCGAACCCGGGACCCTTGGCTTCCTAGGCAGGGCCACTGCCGACTCGGCCCTTCGGGTCGTCAAATTATAGAACAATGTTATATAGAAAACCCGAAAGATAGTCGGGTAAAATCTCGGGTAAACTTTGATATTGGAATGTCTTAGATGATTTGAGATGATCAAAGATTTGAGTTGAGATTGATGCGATCTAGCGTTCTTCGGCCCTTGCTTGGTAAACGTAATCTTGAAATATTTTTATTGTATTTACATTCATACTTGGCAAGGATTCAAAAACTGTTCACCCAGCATGAACTTCCGTATAGTCGTATACTTACTTTTGTTGCGTCATAGTTTCTACGCTTGTACGCTCTATCTCAGAACGACTTATTTATTGTGAGCTTGGCTTATGACTTATTGGTTATAAAACAATCAACCAAATTCCAACTATCTTAAAGTTAAACTGGGGCCCAATTCCGGTACACAATGACAATTACATGACGATTACGGTCAACTTTAGATATCCAATATCTGACGATTTTGTAATCCCATTGCCTTTGTTGATTGACTTAATTATTGTGCTTACCAATTAACTTAATTTTTACCATAATTGCCTAAAAAATATTCTCTGAACGCAAAATATTGGATATCTTATGTTGACCGTAATCGTAATGTAATTGTCATTGTGTACCAGAATTGGGCCCTGACAATTCTAAGGCTCTGTAATATTTGTAGGTAAAATCACGATTCATCTCTCACATAGTGCCCACAGGCCTTATATCCTGTAGCTTATTACTTGACTATACTTATACTCGTCGATTCTTTTTTCAAACACGCCAATGGGCCAAAATAACAACTCTCTGGAACCCGCATGTAAAACGAAGACGTGGTCGCCCCAGGAAGCGTTGGAGCTTGCCTATGTAAATGTATTTTCTATAAGCTGGTCACGTGAATTTTCATGCGCAATAAATACGTATCGACGCGTATGCGAGTGACGAGCTGAGAGACCACGACAAGATCTGGTGGGAAGTAGCCGAAGAGCGTGAAGAGTTAGTCAAAGTAGTCAAAGTACTTTATTACTGTAGATATTTACATATACTTAGCAAACGTCATTTTTTGCCTCTTCTCTACATTGGACCACTGTGGGAGAAGCAGGGCGTAGAAACTCCCACAGATTTATTTTTAGATCTCTTTTAAAAATAGGTTTTGCTTAACTAATACAAATATGAAAAATTTAATTGTTATGATTAATAAGCAGGAATAAATAATTACAAAATTATTAACAGCAAGGTCTGTGTTGAGCCATATTAACCCCATACAGTCCTGTCATTTAAGTAATCTTGAACATTGTAATATCCCTTTTTCGACAAAGTCGCTTTAACATCCTTTTAAATTGCTCAAATGGCAATTTCAAAATCTCCAGAGGTATCTTATTGTAGTAGAGAATGCACTGACCCTTGAAAGAGTTGCTAACCTTCGCGAGTCTAAAACGGGGCGCACATAGTCTGTGATTATTTCTTAGGTTAACATTACAGCTGTCGCTAAGTTTGGGAAATGTTGTAAGGTTCTTGCGTACATACATTATATTTTCGAAAATAAATTGACTAGCTACTGTTAGTATGTCAATTTCTTTAAAAAGCTCTCTTAAGGAGTCTGTTCGTTTTAAATTATAAATTGCTCGAATAGCTCTTTTCTGTAAAATAAAAATAGTTTGAATATCCGCTGCTTTCCCCCACAACAAGATACCATAGGACATCACACTATGAAAGTAACTAAAATATACTAGCCTAGATGTAGCCACATCCGTGCTTTGTCTGATGTTCCTAACAGCGTAAGCCGCAGAACTTAATTTACCAGCCAATTTATCTATGTGGGGTCCCCACTGCAATTTGCTATCAATGGTTATTCCAAGAAACTTCGTATCATTTACCAATTCTAACGTGCTGTTGTCTAACACCAAACTGGTCTCAACTTGCCTGACATTTGGAAGTGAGAATTTGATACACTTGGTTTTACCAGCGTTTAACAATAAATTATTAACTGTGAACCAATTCAAGGTTAAAGACAATACACCATTAACATCATCAAAATCTCCTTTTTGTCTTTCAATTTTGAAGACCATTGAAGTATCATCAGCAAACAACACTATGTCAGTTAATTTCTCCACCATGAAAGGCAGATCATTAATATATACCAGGAATAAGAAAGGGCCTAATATAGAACCTTGTGGAACGCCAATTTTAACACCCGATCCATCAGATTTTACGCTACGAGTTGAGGAGGGGAACGGGGGCTTTGCTCAGCTGTGGACAGTATAGGCGAATAATAATAAAATAATACTAATGTGGGCGCAACTTTTTTTATATACAGGCACATATATTGCTTCTGACCGACACTAGGATACCCTGTGTCGCGGGAACATGAAACAGCGAAGTCACATACATATAAACATCGAAGAACTGTTTTTTTTTTTAATTCCCAGCCGGGGATCGAACCCGAGACTTCTCGCATGGTAGGCAGAGCCACAACCGCGGCGCCACAGAGGTCGTCATCGACCAAATCGACCGCAAATAAGGGAGCTTGTGTAAAATAGCTTACCTAGCTTACTTATATTGTGATTTGTGTTAGAGACTGTTATTGTGTGTAATTTTAACAGTGACTAAATGGATTATCTATCTCTCTATCTATCTAATAGAACAGGAACAAACTTCCTATTAAATATAATAGGAAGTTTGTTCCTGTTCTCCTGATGGAAGGAATACCTTCCTTCCATCAGAGACAGCCCGTCACTTTATATTTTTAAAAGACGCTTAAAAGAACACTAGCTTTATCTTCCATAATAAAGTTGGGTAAGTATATTGTATTGATGTATATTGTGTGGTATAATTTTATCAATTTGTATTTATATTATGTATTTCTGTACACATTGGTAAGCAGTTTATTATTTTAATTATTTAACGTTGTGCACTTAAGTCTATCTGCTCTTTAATGTATCCTTTACATCCTAGGTTAGCTGGAAGAAATCTTGTCGTGTAGCGACAAGAACCTAACCAGAACCTAACAAGAAACAACAACCAGGATAAAATTTAGAAATGACAGTATATTATGTTTATTTTACAATGACTATTTAAAAAAAATGATAGGAGGATGAGGATGAATGAGGTGACACAGGTTTTTTAAAAGATACAGGTATTGATATAAAAAGGGGAGCGGAGGACACGGAGAGTAGGAGGGCAGAACAGGGAGCACGCGGCGGTGGTGCCCGAGCCTGGAGTAGTGGCGTAGCTGGTGATCCGGAGGTGGTGTAGGAGGTGGCTTGAAGGCAGCAGCACGTCAAGGTGTAGGTGGTTGGAGACGGCAGCACGACGGGGTATAGATGGTTGGAGACGGCAGCACGTCAGGGTATAGGTGGTTGGAGACGGCAGTAAGGCAGCAGCAGCAAGCCGTATAGGTGGTTGGAGACGGCAGTAAGGCAGCAGCAGCAGACAGTCAGCGACTCAACAGAGGCTCGCAGGATCCCGGGGCAGTGCGGCCCCGGGATAAGGCCTTTAGGTGATGCTTCTTTTTCAAGAGCTGAAGTGAGACTCCCCAATTTCAGAAATGTTCCGCTCTTATACCCTTTTTGGAGAGTTTTAAAAATTATTTAAATTAAAAGCAATTTTTGTGAATGGCCAAGAGGGAAAAAGTATTTTTGTAAAAGTATTGAAGTAAACATATCAGACCGCTAATGAGTTTGAATGGACATTGCCATGACAACCAGATAAACAACGACATCAAAATATGTCAGATTTTGGTTTCAGGCTCGTAATAGAGAAAACAACAAGAAAACAATGAAAATTGGAACAGTTACAGATACATAAAAAGGTAGCGCACCAGCGCGCACGAAGCCCGAGATTGCAGAGTTTCGGAGAAAGCCAAATACAAGGTCACCAAAGGTAAACCCCTTCGACATCGATTTAACAGTGCTGATAGTGTGAAAATACGAAGTGGAAATGATTTGTTATTGTGTTCTTATGGTTTAAAACGTTACAGGGTCCTATGCAAATAAAGGTGATACGAAATATCCATCTGTGAGATAAATGCAGACCATCAAAGCAGACTGGAAAATGGCATAACACTACAATCTCTTTTTAAAAAAACTCGCCTTTCTACACCTAGTTTCCATTTTGATGTATTGTATCTTCCATTTTTGTGCAATAAAGTATAAATCATGTTCTCGTTGGTAGATTTTTCAATTTGACTGCATTTCAGATTGATTTCAGATTACATACCTAGGCTACTATTTGATTTGTTTCTATACTTATTGATTTTAGCTTAGCCCAAAATCGCACACCAATTAATATCTGTCGATGTTCAGTATATTGAATAAAATCCAACAATCTTGCGATAACCCTACAAGAGTTCCGCAACCACCAACCGTGGGAGAAGCAGTGTGCAGTGCAACTGTGCATTGGTCGATGTTTTAGTGTTGGATATTGTGGCAAGTTGGTATCACTGATTAATGTGTTCTTAGTACGTACACGATCACCGTTGGCAACATTCCGAAGCAGAAACATTCTACAATTATAGATTTAAGGTGGTATATCGAAAAAATCGACAATTTTTGCAGTAATTTATGAGCTGTTCAAAAGAAGTCCCAAGTTAAATAAATTATTATATTAAAATAATTAATTATGACCTTTATCTAGATTTTGTGTTATCAGAAACGCGATTGGAGGAATTTCGCTCGATAGAAATAATTATTGAAATGAGGTCTAAATATACACCTTTTTTGTTTTTCTGACAAATTAGAAAAGTACACAGACTTCAAAGACCTTTATTTAGATGGGTTTTGACAATAACTTTATTACCTGTTATGGAAATTTTCAAATTACATATCTCAGTGGTAAATGTTCAGCGCCGGGACTCGTTCGAACTCGAACGATTCATACGTTCAACAGACGATCTATATTTATTTACTCTGTGAAAATATAAAACATAGTATCGATAAGCTATCCAGGAAAGTGTAGTTGCTTTCCAACAAAGTATATAGAAACATCGTAAAATTGCACATATTGGAAAATCTCTGCGGCATAAAACTCCGCAATCGATATCTGAGTACCCAGGTGCTTTAAGAGTTACGTTGTCGCTACAATGTGGAAGATACGGGGGGGTATGTAAGATTGGACCAAATTTTCTAGATCATGGAAAGGAAATAGCAGTTTACGCGGAGAATGTCGGACGTTGGAAGTGCACGGTTTATGTTTTAAAACTGTAGTTATTATTGGCTTGTGATTAAACGATTACCAAAAAATTCGAAAATTTACTACCAATAAATTCGAAATGACTGCCAGAATGGGTTTTTGTATGTTCTTCTTTTTATGTTTTGTGTGGCTTATGTTTTAAGTATTTTTGTTGTTCTTACATGTTCAACGTAACACGAAGGATAAAGGGGGCTTCGCTTCGCTCACGCCCTTTATCCTTCACCTAAGCTACCGCAGTATTTTGCCCTGATATTTTCTGCGACTTTTGGAGATCATTTGACCCATTTTGGATAAGAAAAAATATTTTGGTGATCATTTAAATTGTTCTCGTCATTATTTTTGATCCTTGACTGTAATATATAGCTCAGAGAGACTATTTGTTTATTAAGACTAGTGGCTCTGTAAGGTGTAGAGCTCACGAGTGACCTTTTATTTTAATAACACTTACAAACTTATGAATGCACCTGGTTACGTACATGGAGTATGAAAGTAGCCGCACCAATAACTTTGTCAACTACATTTTGCGGTCTTAAACCCAGCCTATTGACTTTTCACTAAAACTATATGGCCTGTTACTATCAAGGGCTCTACAAATCGAACGACACCTCATTTGTTAAAATCCGTCAAGCAGTTTCGACTGTGGCGGTTTTTTGAAATTTCAAAACACCTAATTCTCCGCCATTTTTATAATTTTTCAAAAATGAGAATCAATTGCCAAATACGGCCTGTAGAGGATAACATCCCAACACACATCCGGACATACGAAAGCATTTTTTCCCAATCCTGAACGGAGACTCTTCGCTCGCTCGATCAATAAACATAATAATAAGATGTATATGCCGTTAACTAATGCTTACCTGCGCTGTTGTTTCCCTAAAGTAACTTTTGAAGCGATATTTGTGCTTAAGTATAACTGTCAGAAAAGTGTCAAAGACCATCAAAATTTGGCATCTAATTCCTTGAGTGCTGGAGTTTCGATAATAGCGAAAACAACAAATTTGCTGTTCAGTCTAGCCAATTTGATAGGCAATTGCCGTGTCGAGTGCCAATGCCAATGCAATTTGCCAACTCATTAAATCGTTAGGTGTTATGAACGAAAGGCAAAAACCAATCCACTGTTGTTCTGTACAAGCATTTTCGGTACACAAAGGGCATAATTTCATTATGATTTTGAAAGGAACAAGGACGATCGTTTGTTGCGAAATGATATTATGGATACAACAATATTATTGATAGGTACTGAGATTTATAGGTCACTTAACCTCAGGCATAGCGTCGGCTCCTGCGTTAATGGAGCGGTGCTGAAGTAGAGTGTTAGGCGTCACGACGTAAAATTTATACAAAGTGATGCATACCTGAAACAATGGACATGTCTTTTAAGTTATAATAATAAAGAAATTAATGTCGCCCATTAAGGTGATATATCGACAAACTCGACACTTTTTGAAGTTATTTCTCTGCTGTTCAAAAAAAGTTCAGTTAAGTTCCAGTTCCATATTAATATAAAAATTTTGGGAATTTTTTCTAGATTTTGTAATAACAGAAACGCGATTGGAGGAATTTCCCTCGATAGAAATAATGATTGAAATGAGGTCTAAATGTACACTTTTTTGATTTTTTGACAAATTGTAATATCGCGAAGACTTCAGTGTCCTGCTGCCGGGAAAAGTCCTCCTCCTCTTGAGTCCACACGTCCCTGGACTGCGTCACCTCCGGCCACCCCGGTAGAAACTTGTCAAGGTCATTCCGCTATCTCTGTTTAGGCCTGCCCCTAGCCAGTGGCCCATTCAGTGGCGCTTTTAGTCCATCTATCTAGGTGCATACGACTGATATTCCACTTTAGCTTGGCGGTCTGTGCACCCACATCACCGATGCCAGTTAAGGAGCGCATTGTGGTGTTCCTTACGTAGTCTGTCCTGTGAAAATTTAGAGTGCTGCGCTCTTTTGCTCGCTGGCAAACCTGGAGTTTGGACTTTAGAAGTTCGGTCAAAGACCATGTCAAAGCGCCGTAGGTTAGGATAGGCAGTTATAAGTAATCCTTCATGGACCAGCAGCTCTTCCAGGCGTTAGAGCGTCTTTCGATTTCTTTATCCTGCCTGTTTTCGAAGGATTCTATCTGGTCCAAGTAAATACACTCATCCACATTATAGATTTCCAGCCCCTCTACCCCGACCCTATGTTTTTCGCTGTTTGTCCAACCTCGAGGCTTGCGTTTCTGAGTTACTGTAACATACGCTGGAGCTCGAGTGCAGATGGAGCAAACAGGACAATATCGTCGGTGAAGCGAAGTCTTGTGAGTCTTCTGCCACCAACAATAATGTATCTGTCTGCCCATGGGACCGCCAGCTTCTTGAAGACTTCCTCGAGGGTGCAGGTACAAAGCTTCGGAGACAGCGGGTTTGACGACTCTTTCCATCGGAAATGATGGCCCTGCTGCTTTAAATTGATGTCTGCTGTGCTATTTAGATATATGGTTTCTAGAATACTAATATAGGTCTGATCAATATATTGGTAGTGGAGTGCGGAGAAGATGCCATCGTGCATGCATGCGTGATACTATCTAATGCTTTAGAGTAATCGAGGAATGCGAGGTACAGAGTTTTATTGAATTCGTTATATTTTTCTATTATTTGATTAAGGGTGTGAAGGTGCTCCACTGTGGAAAAGCTGGGGGCGGAACCCTGCGTGTTCTGGAGGTTGATGAGAAACGAGTTGCCCAGCAATATGGTTTTTTATGACTTTAATAAATAAAAAAAATATAAATATGACAGATAACGCTGTTCAGAACCGGACGTACCCAATCGCAATTTCGTCATGTCATGATAGTTAAAGTGGATTTGGAACGCACCCTTTTTAGGGTTCCGTACCCGAAGGGTTCCAAACGGGACCCTATTACTAAGACTTCGCTGTCCGTCCGTCCGTCCGTCCGTCTGTCACCAGGCTGTATCTCAAGAACCTAGCTAGCTAGAGAGTTGAAATTTTCACAGATTATGTATTTCTGTTGCCGCTATAACAACAAATACTAAAAAACAGGATAAAATAAATATTTAAGGGGGCTCCCATACAACAATACCACATACAAACTTATGGATGCACCTGGTTACGTACAAGGAGTGTGAAAGTAACCGCACCAATAACTTTGTAAACAATATTTTGCTGTGTAAAATCCAAACTATTCACTCCACACCATCGCTTCCATTGAACGGTGGTACGGAACCCTTCGTGCGCGATTTAGACTCGCACTTGACCGTTTTTTTTTCTATGACCGTAATTTGGTGATAGCTGTCACTTGACATTGTAACCCTCCTGTTTTTTCCTCACTTGAAATCTCGGCGAGGATTTTAGGCTATCGTGATGGAAATCGATTAATATTAAAGCAACCCGTCCCCAAAACGCGTGTCTGCTAGTCAAGATCAGACCCCGAGTCGTCGCGAGTATACTCGTCGAAGATGTTTATCACAAGGAATGATCCAAAGAAGGCTATATATTTACCTAATGTTAGTAGAGATATCTTAGCAACTATGGTAGATGCGGTAACAGGTCACTGTAAACTAAATCGATACTTATCTTTTGTTACAGCTTGAACCAAATCCTTCATGCCTTCATTGTGGCTTAGAGGAAACTAGTCAGCGCTTTTTGGGAGAATGGCGATCACCAGGGATAGATAATATTCAGGAAGAAGTGATTGTCAACCTCAAACTTAGCGACATATTACAATTCATCAAAAGAACCAGGAGATTTGGGGAGGGAAATGGCTGAACCAGCAATAACCAGAGCTCCAACACTGGGAATTGGGTGATTGTCACAATAGAAGACCGATTACCCGCCTGTGTTCAGCGAGAGTATACCATAATCTTCTATCTATCGCTTGTAACTAAAAAAAAAATTTTTTTCCCTCGTATAATATTGATTCAAAAATTGCCGTTTTCAATTTGTCTTGAACGTGCGGTAACAGTCCATAAAGCGCCCGCGCCAACTGCCAGATATTGCGAGCGCGGTAGCAAGCGATAGAAGTGAGGCCACAATTTACAGATTTTTAGGCATTTTGCACTGAAAAATAATAATATTTTTTCTTCAGTCTTATAAATATCCACTTCGGAATCGGGCGTAACATTTTAAAACTGTATGAGAAAGCTCGGATGCACGCACAACCGTTAACTCAAACCTTGACAGACGCTCGCTGTCTTACGCTCGGGAATAATATTTAATTTGTATCATTTCATTTAAGCGGTACTTTATTTGATCAGCACTCTGTGTATTCGGTCATATACCAGTCTAAAAAAAACTCGTATTTATTGACATAAGAATTAAGTACGCGAATAAGGGGAAGACGGTGCGAGCCTATACTACAAAAACCGGTCAAGTGCGAGTCTAACTCGCGCACGAAGGGTTCCGGACCACCGTTCAATGGTATCGAGGGTGTGGAGTAAATAGTTTGGATTTTACATAGCAAAATGTTGTTTACAAAGTTCGTGGTGTGGCTACTTTCACACTCCATGTACATAACCAGGTGCATTCTTAAGTTTGTATGTGGTATTGAAAGAATTGTTGTACGGGAGCCCCCTTAAGGTGCTACGAAAATAAAATGGGGTTTTTTTCGAATCCATTTACTCCACCATGAAGTCATCTACAGATTAGATTTTTGGGTAAACGTTTATTGAGTATTTGATTAAGATTTTCACCAAAACAAAAACGCGATTGGATGAAATTTTCTCGATAGAATTAAATTACGAAAACACCTCTAAATTATATTATTTTTTCCTGTAATTCTGAAATCCTAACTAATTTCATTGTGGAACTGCGTTCAAAATGTAGATATTATGTATTCGCAAAATCTCCTCAAAAAACTTTTTAACAAAATAGCATAGTTTATTTTTAAACAATTATTCTGTGGTTTAGCGCTACGTTTTTTCATTTTTTCCCGATTCCGTCCCTCTCACACTGCGGGTCTTTCCGCCTGGAGTAACGGGGACCTTTGCACGGACGAGGTATCGCCTTAAATATTTATTTTATTCTGTTTTTTAGTATTTTTTGTTATCATCTGTGAAAATTTCATCTGTCTAACTATCACAGTTCGTGAGATGAGGCTGTAGTCCTGTGATAGACGGACGGACGGACGGACAGCGAAGGCTTAGCAATACGGTCCCGTTTGGCACCCTTCGCGTACGGAACCCTGAAAACGTAATCTTAATACCGACATCACTGCTTTCTCTGAAAATGTATCGAAATATTCACGAACAAAAGATCCTCAGACATAAGAACAAAGAGCTGTTGGGATAATAGATTTTGTGAGGATTCAGTCGCAGGCAGGGTTACCACGTTATTGTGGACCTGAGAGGTTATTCATAAAAATAGTCATTTAAAATAAACGCAGACTAGACGCAACATTTCAGCTTATTTATCGAATTTTCAAATTACCGTGCAGTGACCAGGTACTGCTTCCAGGAATACGAGTATTATTCGACTTTTTGTGGGTAGATCTGCTAATCATTGTCTGATTTCTTCACTTTCGTCGCCGTTTTGGGTTCCGTACCCGAAGGGTGCCAAACGGGACCCTATTACTAAGCCTCCGCTGTCCGTCCGTCCGTCTGTCACCAGGCTGTATCTCATGAACCGTGATAGTAAGACAGATGAAATTTTCACAGATGATGTATTTCTGTTGCCGCTATAACAACAAATAGTAAAAAACAGAATATAATAAATATTGAAGAGGGCTCCCATACAACAATTCTTTCAATACCACATACAAACTTATGAATGCACCTGGTTACGTACATGGAGTGTGAAAGTAGCCGCACCAATCACTTTGTAAACAACATTTTGCTATGTAAAATCCTAACTAATCACTCCACACCATCCCTACCATTGTACGGTGGTACGGAACTCTTCGTGCGCGAGTTAGAGTCGCACTTGACCGGTTTTTATAAATTTATAGATCTACTAATGACTCATCAGACGATGAGATGGTACTTATCAGTGTCTTCTTTGTAACACCTGGCTACATTATGTTTTGCTTATCGTGGCGTGATAGGCATCTGCTAATATTTCTCTCTGATTTACTAACGATTTTTAGAAGTGTACATATTCTGCTAAATGCTGGCAACCCTACCGCTTCTGCGGACTTTTCCTATAGTTGTAACGAAGTTATTGTGCCTTTCCAGAAGCAAGGAACTTGATGCCGACATGAAGACAATGTAAAAACGCTGCGCAGGCGTCTTGCGGACAATGGGAACTATCATTGTTTGAAAATCGATTTCTATCATCAAGTACTGAAACTAAAAATTGTGGATCTGCTATCACTTGCAGTTCTGGGAGACGAGACAACAGTTTCTTCCACTCAGGCCCGAAATTCCATACAAATATGAGCACGGGTCCAAAAACCGGGCCATACGATTGTGGAATGAACTTCCCTGCACGATCAGAGACTGTGCATCACTAATAATATTTAAAAAACTATCTTTCTCTTTGAAGTTAGATTGTTACGTATTTAAATATATGCTACATATTAAAACGCTTTATTTACATGTTTATGCAGACTTTTATACGAGTAGTATGGTATATGTTCATACAAACATAATCTAATTCAGTACATATTCAGTAGTTTTGTTAGAGATAAAGTCGCCTTTGTACAATTCAAGGGTTCCGTAAGTTTAAAAGGAAAAACAGCACCATTGTAGGATCACTCGTGTGACTCTCATAAAACCTATTTTGTAGTCTACTGCCGAAAAAAACAAAACGGCTAATATTTAATCGCACATCAAAATACTGATTTTCACAGCAAAAAAGGATCAGCAAAAACACTTTTTATGTTTTTTTGTTGTTCTTACATGTTCAACCTAATACGAAGGATAAAGGGGGCTTCGCTTCGCTCATCCCCATTAACCTTCCCCTAAGCTACCGCAGTATTTTGCCCTGATATTTTCTGCAACTTTTGGTGATCATTTTTGGTTAAAAATATTTATTTTGGCGATCATTTAATTTTAGTCCTTAGTTTTTCACCATTTCTTTTAACGTCCGGTTTCAATAACCAATATACATATTAAAATAAAATAAAAATATTAGGGATTACACAAATCGAACTAGGCCATAATTAGGCTTGTGTTATGGGCACTAGACGACGATATATTTAATAGTGATAAATACTTATGTAAATACATAGGAAACATCCAAGAATAAGTATCAAATATTCATGCTCATCACCCAAATATTTGCCCTAACCGGGATTCGAACCCAGGACCGTCGGCTTCGTAGGCAGGGTCACTACCCGCTAGGCTAAACCGGTCGTCAAAATGATCTTCAGATTACTATTGTTATATTTGACAGTTGCGCTATAGAACCTATGTCAAATATGACACTAGTAATCTGCAGATAGGTTTTTGGAACTGGACCTATTACCACACACAAACTTATAAATGCACCTGGTTACATTCACGGAGTATGAAAGTAGCCGCAGCAATAACTTTGTAAACTACATTTTGCGATCTTAACACACAGGAAAATTAAAGAGACCCTAATACCCATGCAAGAAACATTAAGATCGTGCGGTAGCACGGAACCCTCCGTGCGCGAGTCCGACTCGCAGTTCACCGTTCATTTTTATTATCTTACAAGTTTTCTGATAATGTTAATTGCAATAAAGAAACTATGAAATTATATTACAACAACACCTGTAATAAAACCAACATAGATATACATATTTATTTATTTTATTTTATTTATTTAATATACAAGTACGATATATACAACATTACAGATATACACCCAATGCGCTGTACAAAGTCGAATAGTTATACAATGTCAGTATCATGGGTAAGTCGATTTCACAGGTAGGGAATAACAAATTCGGAGAAAATATTAAATATTAAATTACATTACCAATAAAATTCAGTTCAAATTCAAATAGTATTAAACAGTATTGGGTATGTCCAGGGTACTAAAAATAAAATGTCAAAGCAAAAAAAAATATATATTCTAATTCCAAGATATTTCATGCTCGTTTGCCTTCAGGAATATAATCCTGAAGAGCAAACTAACTTGCAAATACAAAGTTGCCGAAGTTATTCCGAGAACAGTGCTGAATCTCATTCTATCAGCTGGGCCAAGTTATTCGGAATAAGAAAACACGTGCTTGGATCTCGAAATGATGGTCATGGAGCAGACCTGTCTTTGCGGTAAGCAAGCACCATCATCAGCAGTTATGAAAGACCACTGTAAGGGTTCTTTTCCCATGCATCCCCACACTTAACACGATGCGGGACGCACCTCTTATGCCGTAGGTTGTTTGGTTGCATTGTATTGCAGTACGGGAGATGCCGTTAAAATTTGAAAAAGTGTTAAAGTAAGTACGGCAATCCCAGTCGTGTTTTCTATGAAGAACCATACAGAGCAGTTGTTACTGTCGTATCACATTAATATATTATATGCGTAGGAGCATTTGAACGCACACAATCACACATTGATAATTGATGTGTGCGAACATTTTCTAGGGAGTCCTGACACGCACACTACGGCAATAACCGTGATTTTGTGTATGAATAATGTACCCGACTGTTCAAGGTTGTGGAATGCTGGTTTTAGCGCTTATTTTGTGTGTCTAAATATGTCACGGTGAGAATGTGGACTATTATTCACAGGTAGATACTCAAATACTGTAGTTTATGTGGTGCTAGACTGAAAAATATATTTTCAAATCGGTTATTTCATTGAATGTGTGAAATTGGTTATCATGTTTTGTTACATAAAAATCGATGAAACGCATCAGTCGGCTTTTGGATGTTGTTTCAACGCCAGAAACCAGTGACGACCCATACGGTTATAACCGTACTGTTTCTATACATTGGTCTTTAGTGTTTCTGGAAGACGCTATGATATAACCGTAGTAACAATTTGAATGTATATTTTTAGCATCTTATCACATCATTTGAAAAGGTAAGTACCGTCCCGCATCGTGTTACGAGTCATAAAACAAATGGTTTTTGAAATTCGACAAAAAGTTTTATAAAAGCAAGGGTTTACCGCCACATGCTAGCTGCAAGGGAAATAAGTTTTAAAGTGGGCTCCCACTTCTATTGATAGTACCTATCTAATACTTGCTATATAGTACTTATCAATAGTAAGTATTATCTAAGGTAAACATGTCGGATACAATCCTAACTAACTAAAGTGCGCCAACTTGCGTGCGACGACCTCTGTGGCGCTGTGGTTGTCGCTCTGCCTGCCATGCGAGAGGTCCCTGGTTCGATCCCCGGCGGGGAAAAAAAAACAGGGCTTGGATGTGATGGTTGATTCTGGTTCCCACGACAAAGGCTATCATAGTGTGGGTCAGAAGTAATAAAAGAATATTATTTATATAATAATTTAAATTTGACATATTTATATTATGAGTTAACTAGTTCTTTCTTTTGTTGTTGTTTGTTTGTAAAAAAAAACTTTACTCAGATACCCACGTTATACAGGATGTGACAACAAGGTGTAGTTATATTTAAAGGGCTTGTTACGGACATCATTCTGAGTAAGTTTCACTTTGAAACCGATTTCATCAGAGCATCTTAATTTTTCACTTTTCCATAGTCCCGAAAGGTATGGATGTAAAAAAAAAAACGAGTCGAACTCGCACACGAAGGGTTCCGTACCACCGTTCAATGGTAGGGATGGTGTGGAGTGAAAAGTTTGGATTTTACATAGCAAAATGTTGTTTACAAAGTTATTGGTGCGGCTACTTTCACACTCCATGTACGTAACCAGGTGCATTCATAAGTTTGTATGTGGTATTGAAATATTTTTTGTGAGGGAGCCCCTTTAAATATTTATTTTATTCTGTTTTTTAGTATTTGCTGTTATAGCGGCAACAGAAATACATCATCTGTGAAAATTTCAATTGTCTTACTATCACGGTTCTTGAGATACAGCTGGTGACAGACGGACGGCCGGACGGACGGACAGCGGAGGCTTAGTAATAGGGACCTAAAAATTAATTTGCTCCGATCAAATCGGTTTCAGATTGATCAGAATGATGTCCCTTTATACAACCCTATAATATCCTAGTCAAAAGGTGTCCGAGTTAAGTTTTCGTACTAGAACTGAGTTTCATTTTATCACAGTCAGGCGACGCTGCAGTTAAGTCGCGTATCTACCGTCTTGCGCGGTTTAACTCAGGTCATAAACTTTACGACATTCTGGGAGAATCTAGAGGCACAACACAACTGAACTAAACTAATTAAAAAACCGGTCAAGTGCGAGTCTAAATCGCGCACGAAGGGTTCCGTACCACCGTTCAATGGAAGCGATGGTGTGGAGTGAATAGTTTGGATTTTACACAGCAAAATATTGTTTACAAAGTTATTGGTGCGGTTACTTTCACACTCCATGTACGTAACCAGGTGCATCCATAAGTTTGTATGTGGTATTGAAAGAATTGTTGTATGGGAGCCCCCTTAAATATTTCTTTTATCCTGTTTTTTAGTATTTGTTGTTATAGCGGCAACATAAATACATAATCTGTGAAAATTTCAACTCTCTAGCTAGCTAGGTTCTTGAGATACAGCCTGGTGACAGACGGACGGACGGACGGACGGACGGACAGCGGAGTCTTAGTAATAGGGTCCCGTTTGGAACCCTTCGGGTACGGAACCCTAAAAACAACAACCATCAACCCGCACTGAGCCAGCGTGGTGGAGAATGGCTCAATCTCACACGAATTCAGATGGCTGGGCCCCTTGATGGGGACATAATTAATGGTTACTGGTCAAGAGCTATCGGATACAGGGTTGCCAGATGCTGGACTTTTTTTCTGGTACCAGGGATGCCAAATATCTCGTACTTTCAGTACATAATCTCGTACTTTGTAAAAAAACACGTAATATTCACATTTTAGACTACTTATCTATTATGTGTTGCGCTTGGGGATGTCAAATGAAAATATGAAAATTCATATTCTAATCATTTTACTTACTTACATCTCTATAAAAAATATACACCTTAAGTGTGTAATAATGAATTTATGTACTTGCTACTTGTATTGCAAATAATATTATCATCTATTTTAATTACCTATATTTAATGTCAGGGATATTGTTAAAATCATCTTTGTTTTTATTATAATTGTTTGTCAGATTTAATTCTGGTATACATTTAATTAGTTTAGAGATTTAGGTTCGAAATTTACGTAATTTGCTTGCAATTTGGGCCTTTAACGCTATCGGCAGCTAAAAGTGTAACACACGGTGTTTGTGAACAGTCAATTTCTAAGGTCTGTTTTCACTCAATTCGTATTAGGTACTGAAAACCCATTCACTACAGGGACAAAACTGGCCAATTCAAAGAAATCTAAAAAGGTGTACGAGATTTTTATTATTTTAGATCTCTTACAGCGGCTGTAAATCTCGTAACGGTACGAGATTTCTCGTACGTCTGGCAACCCTGATCGGATATCAGGCTATCACGCCCAGTTCTAGATGTTGAGGTGAGGGGCGCCGCATTCGCCCATCGTCTTCCTTCAGGCGGGGGCGGGCGGCGCGGAATAGCATCGGGCCGCCCGGATACATAAAAAATTAGGTGTTTTTTCGAATTTACTGAAAAACGGAAATAAGCTAATTGATCAAATTTAAGGATTAATACGGAGCTCTAAAACAGGAAAATTTAGGTACAAAAATTATGAGAAAAATCAGTGCTTTTATTTAAAATTATTGAATCTCCTTTTAAATCAGGATTTATTACGATCGAGCCAAATTAATCCAATCGCGTAAAGATATACCGTCTTACTACAAAAAATAATAAAAACACAGTATGATCACTTGTTTAGCAAAATCATCATCTATCAGCAAACAAATGGTTAGCAAGCTTCTAAATTTCGATACCACAAAAAGTGTTTAGTGAGTATTTTACTAAAAAACAACACAATATGAAAAAATATTTAAAAAAACGTTCATAGTTTCATTTTACGCGAAAAACATAAGAATGAATACATGATTTGATGGAAAATTTTATGCTTAATGTAATTCCTAACGTAGTAATAGACCATGGTTAGGTAAACTAGTGGTAAATCCTTATTTTTGTGTAGAAAAACCGTTTACTTTAATGAATAAAGCCAGCTTTTCCCTATGGAATATAATCTTATATAAATTACATCTCAAGATGTAAAATAAATATTGCTAAACGGACACTAGAAAGACGGGCAAGCAATATTTATTTCACAACTTGAGATGTTAAGCTGGGTTTGCCCGAGGCCAGTGCTGGCTGGCTTGGTGTTGGTCTTGTAAAAATCTTGTATTGGCCTTATAAAATCAAGCCAATCCAGTGCTGTCTGCGAGTGCTGGGATGAATAGAGCACCCGTCTAACTAGATTGACATGAGGCCAGTACTGGCTACCAGTCTCACTGGCACCGCTCCACTGTCTTCGTGTATCTGCCTGCATCTTAATACATAATTCATTACATCCCATAGTGAAAAGCCGGCTTATCTCCTTCACAAACTGGCCTAACTCCTGCACCAACTCCAGCTTGAGCGACCGCCCTGGATGGTTGAGTAGATCTCAGGCAGATGAAACTTCTCCCAAGATTGCTGTGGCTTGCGGCTAGTATGGTTTTGATAGTGGATGGGCACTCCGGTAGCAGATGTACAAATTTCACCCCATAGTATAAGCCGCGCAACAAATTAAGAGCGCTGGGCGACGTTGGCAGGAATTACTGCGCATAAGTACAGGTATTGAAAAGTGACTACTGCGCATTCAAGGCCAGCGCTCATAACGTGTCGCGCGACGTAAACACTGTCTCCCAGTAGCCTACCATAAATTTTATCATTGGATGATATATAGCTTTATGCATTTTCGATACGGGGTGGCAGAGGCACAGTTGTGCCCACTTTTAGATAATTAGGTCCATTTCGCATGAGATGGGGATAGCCCATCGCGGCCACTAAGGAGGTTTCCCCATGATGTCCTATGCAGATATGAAGGTTTCCTCACGATAAAACTTGGACTTTAAGGGCTGAACATAGGCCAATGGCATTGAGAATTAGACAAAGAAAAAAAATACCCGTCGCATCGCGTCGAAGCAGACTGAAGCATGCTCCCGCGCAGAGCCCCGCGGGGCAGCCCGAGCTCCGAGACCAAGAAAATTATAGAAAAACTCCTGTAATAATAACATTAAAAATAAAACAACCAAAAATTTTCCCTTTTTTTACCTATTTTTGCGTGTAAGTTTCATGTAGGAAACTGATTTCGTCTCCGAGCGCTTGTTCATTTAGTTAATAATAATTATATTATTAATAGAAAAATATTTTTAAGTATTAAATATAACATATATCCGGTAATTTTAAAAGTCCATTCTTATCTCTAATAGACCTTTTATATCATATATTTATCCTACATTTTTATATTGTCTAGTTTAGCCTAGAATTGAAGCTAAAGATGCATTTCTGGCCATATTTAATCCCTTAATGGAGTAAAAACCGCTTTTTCGTAAACAAAACCAACACAGCAGAACAGCTGGTCAATAATTCCGCCATCTTGACAAACAAGACACTCACTAAACAAGCTTTCTCGGTTGCCTAAATTGATCACATAATATAAGCCATGCCTATCCCTGCTACAACGCTAAAAGCAGTTTTGTGGTAAAGATTTTTATAATCATGTGTTAAACACTGGTTAAAGTTTTTTGTGGTAAGACGGATAGTATTTAACTAGATTATCTATTTGTCAATAACATTTAATTTTTTGAGACCTATGAATTTATTGGAAATAATTTAATATTGTTTTTGCCAAAGCTCTTCAGTGGTTTTGTGTGACCTTGGGCCTTAAGTTCGTTAGTTAGTAAGTTGGGATTTCTTTAGAATTCTACCAAGTGAAGTGATATCACTATTTCGTCATTATCTAGACTAGATACTCTAGACGCGCTGGTATCTGGGGACGTGTTGGGAACGGTAATCGGAATCGGTACTGGCACGGAGAAGCGACGCGAAACTCTCTTTGATTCTATTATATCTTGGGGACACGAGGCCTTTCCATAAGGCAACGAGTTACATTCTTAAAAGCCGATGCTGGTAACATTTGTACTAACCCGCAATACTATGTCTGCCTAGATACAGTATTTTACTAGTTAGGGAGACAGGGAACCAATTTGTATTGCGTATTAGCCTTTTTGTGAATAAAGATTTTGTTATTTATTTACTATTTTTTTTTGGGGTTAGGCCTTTCGTACACGTTTGATACGTAAATCGCCGCCATGCGATTTCGGTGGATCGACGAAGCTGCGTCAGTTCATGTGCAACAAAATAGTATGGCGGCGATTGTAGTCGAGTATCGGCCCTTGTATCGGAAAATATAGCAACTCAGTTTGTGGCAGTTGAAATTTTCGACACAATCATATCAAAACAAAGTTCATCCCTGCTTTCACAGCAACATGGCTGTAACGTCAATGGTGCGCCTGAACAGTACGAAAATTGAGATTTTTATTTATTTAATAAAAAAACGGTTATGTGCCATTTGACAATACGTATGGTCTTAAGAGCGACGCGTAGGATATCGTACCAAACGCGAGTCGCCTTCGAGTAGTCCCGTGTGCGGAAGGCCATACAGTTCTTTTTTTTTTTTCAAAGCATGTATCTACACGTTTATTAAATAATATGCCTAATCGAACCAAAAAGACGCGTCATAGCTAAACGAGTTAGAAAATGTAACTTACAACAACGGCAACAGGATAAGAGCTGTCGGCTCTTTGTTCTTAGTAATTCTAAGTAATTTAACACAGCGTCACACCTTTTCCAATACGGGGTGGTAGAGGCACAATTGTGCCCACTTTGAGCCTGTTATTTAATACACCATTTTGCGTGCCAGGGATAGCCCATCGCCGCAGCTATGTAATGAAGGTTAGAACGTCCGTATAATGTACTTAAGATAAATTAATTATCTCATTGGTACATGGTCAGGATCCGAACCTTCATCTCCTGTGTGAGAAGCAAGCGTGAAACCCATTAGAACACGGAGCTCTTTACAATTTACATTAAATAAGAATTACATGCAGTGTCAATACCAATTCACCGATTACCAAGTTTGAAACAGTACAGATAATCTTTTCTCCAAGTTTCGATAGCCACTTCATCTTCATCAAGTGGTTTGTTCGGTTGCTCGCACATGGCACACACAAAGTCGGTCCTCTGTTCAGGGTTACCTCTTTGTATTCGCGCCTTAACTCCTTTCATCACTGCTGGAGTCCGAACAGATTAAAGAACCTCAATGTTATTTTAAATTTTTTCAGCAGCTTCAATTTTTTAAAATCAAAACTGTCAATACTCCGAGATCATTTAACGTATTTAGTCGATACTCAGTCGATATTTAATTAGCTGATCATGTTTTGGGAAATGATAAAACCCAGGTATAAGAACAACTATAACAAAAAAACGCATGGACGCAAATGAAAAAAAAAACGTCTTTCAGTACATTTACCCGATTAGCTATTTACAAGTTACTATGGGAGGGGAGAACAAAAAAAAATTTCTTGGGAAAGTTGTTCCTAATGATGGGTACTATCTTTCCCCAAAACATGACCACCTAAATTTCATATAAATGTATAAATTAGAAATATCGAATCATTTTAGTTCTTCCCAACACAATAAATATCTTATACCCAAGACTAAGCACTTCTCCGATCAAGCAAAACAAAATACCATACTTCTTAAAATACGATTTCGGGAGAGGCTTCAAAGCAGTGCCAATGACGAATCTGGAGTAAGTCCACATAAAAGGCCAAAAGGCCTTACGAAATTGTCCCGAGCAATTCAGATTCATGATAACCCTGCCTCCAACCGAAGTATAGTCTAGACTAGCAGGAGTGGCGACAAATTTCCTAGTTCTAGGCTCTGGGTACTCCGCTGGCGTTCACCAGAACTCTAGGTGTACCAAGTTTGCACATAAATCAAATTGTGCAATGCTTTGAGACAACAGCTGTTGCTGGAGCTAGTTCCACCAACAAGATTAATTGGGTGACTACAAGTATGTCTGTCTTTCTGTTCTGTGATTCATACAGTGAATTTGCGTCACCATCCCGTCGGTATAAATGTTAAGCTTTGTTTTCGTTATTTTTTTATTGCACACAAATCATATGAACAACAAGAGTTACCTAAATTTTGTATACAAAGGAGAGCTTATCTCTGATATGAGATCTCTTCCAGCAAACCAGGTCAAGATTGGAAAGGTTATTTGGTGAGCGGTATATAACGAAATAAACGAGTACTTATATACATATTGATAAATAAAATAAATTATATAATTACTAAATACTTATAATATACTACTACTACTATTATATACTAATAAATACTAACATGTATAATACCTATAATTCTAAAGAGAGAGGGAATGCTTCTTCTTACGACATGACTTTTAAATGGCATAAATATAAAAATATAAAAGGATCAGCAAAAACACTTTTTATGTTTTAAGTATTTTATCGCTTAGCTTCGCTCACCCCCTTTACCCTTCACCTAAGCTACAGCAGTATTTTGCCCTGATATTTGCTGTAAAAGTCAGTACATTTGCTGTGCAAATCAATATTTTTTATGTTTAATATTTCCTCTTTTAAATATATTCAGAGTAGGCCAGTTCCTGTTAGTGCAGGGGGTGCATTCCACAACCGAATGGCCCGGAGTCTAAGCCCGTCCGTGTTCATGGGACGCGGTGTTATGCTGTGGAGTTGTGAGCATGGAAACTGCGTGAGTTCTTTTTAATTTTGTGTTTCACTAATTTCATCGAACCTTATTCAAAAACCTGTTTATGACCCCGGTTACCCTTTATTGTAGGTTTATATGGTGACACTAGGCCTTACTTTTTATTGGCTACCGGTTGCAACTGCGACTTCGTTCCTGAATAGCTCTAAAATGAATATAGATAGATTAATCTCTTTGTTAAGTCAATGGGTCTTAATCCAAGAAATAAACTCCTGTTCCGCACATGTTTAAAGACAAAAATATGGGATTTGACCTTTGTTTTGAGGTTAAACTGTGTTTTGTACTAACACGGGTAATCTTTGACTTTTATCTTATCCGCTAGCAATCGAATTAGATAGTGAGATACATTTTTAGTGACGAAAGAGTTAACTACCTATAATTAAATACATCAACGAAGTGCAGAGTATGAAAATGTGTTGCATCTATGCATTCGTTGTGACGCCTTATTTATGTACACCTACCTATAGGTTTTTCGTATATAATAACATTAGGCAAGTACATGATAATATAATGAAGTATCATGTTGAGGTTTGGCGGCAAATCCACGCTACGACATTTTCACTCAGCAGTTTTTCAGTTCGATGAGTGTCACGTGAGCGGATTTTCCGCCACAGATCAGCGTAAGAGCATATAGTTAGGCTCTCCATATACTATACGGGTCTTACCACAAAAAAATAAACTCCCGTTTAACACTTGTTTAAAAACAAAACTGTATGGGATTTGACGTTTATTTTGAGGTTTAACGGTGTTTAATACTTTTTGTGGTAACACGGTACAGGTTTTTATTTAAAAGTCTCTCTCCTATATATGTATTTAAAAGTTGCGTGAAGAAGCGTTACCTCTCTCTTTAGAATTACAGGTAGTATGCGTGTAAGTATTTATTAGCACATTTATATAGAATAGTAATAGTTAGTATTATATTATAAGTAAATAAAACATAAACATAAACATTTACATACAGGCACATACATTGCTTCTGGCCCCACACTAGGATACCCTGTGTCGTGGTAACCAGAAACAGCGACGTCATATAAACAACCAAGACCTGGGGAATGTTTTTTTTTTTTTTTTTTTTCCCGGGATCGAACCCGGGACCTCTCGCATGGTAGGCAGAGCCACAACCGCTGCGCCACAGAGGCCGTCAAATATATAGTACGTACGTATATATAAATATATAGTACGTACGTATACGTAGTAGTATTTAGTATATAATTATAGTAATTATATATTTTATTTGATTTATTAATATTTATGTAAGTACTCGTTTATTTTGTCATATTGCTGTACACAGAGGTCTACCCCTGTTCAGCAATCAACCTTTCCCACTTTAACCTGGTTTGCTGGAAGAGATCTCTTATTAGAGATAAGCTCGCCTTTGTACACTATTTTTATGTAACTCTTTTCTTATATTGTTTGTGTGCAATAAAGAAATTATAAATTAAATTATGAATTATTTTGTAAAGTTACCGACTAAGGGACTATAGATCTAGATATCTACACACGTATCATAAACCCTCTTTACTGCGTCCAAAAACCGCACGTTACGATCGGCATAATGTTAAACTACTTTGTAAAAACTCATTTCTTATCTGAATATTGAACATTATGACCATAATGTCTAAATTTTCTACATATTATGACATTCAAATTTCGAACGCCGACGCCCGCCTGCGTGCCGCCCCTAGTTTGTCTGTGAAGTTGGTACTACAGAATAAGCTAAACAACTCAATGCCACAATGCCGGTCAAACATGCAGTTCCTGAACACATCAAAGAGAGCTTATGATATGTGTGTAGATAAACTAGTGTATGTAACTGTACATAATTAGGCATTATGTATCAGTCACATAAACTACTATTACGTACCTAGAAATTTGTTTTATGTTTCCTTCGCTTCATTTCGATTTACAAATTGCCGTTATATTTTTTCTAAATTAACCTCAGCGTGGGGACATGCCCGACGGGTCCACGATACGCGGCGCCGAGTGACCGATAATGCGAGCTTGGTAGCAAGCAATATAAGTCAGGCCACAATATAATGATTTTTTGGTATTTTGCATTTTTTTTATTATTATTATTATTAATCAGTTTCAGTGCCATTTAAATAACCATCCCTGAGTCGGACGTAACTTTACAAAAGGCTTTTATTTAATCGCACATCAAAAATACTGATGAAGCACAGCAAAAAAGGATCAGCAAAAACACTTTATGTTTTAAATATTTTATGTGTACTTAAGTTTATGTTTTAAGTATTTTTTGTTGTTTTTACATGTTCAACCTAACACGAAGGATAAAGGGGGCTTCGCTTCGCTCAACCCGTTTACCCTTCACCTAAGCTACCGCAGCATATTGCCCTGATATTTGCTGTGAAAATCAGTATTTTTGATGTGCAGTTTGGTTACTACTCTAGGAATTTCTGAGACCTGAAAAAAATACTTCACCCCACTCCCTAGAAAAGGGCTAACTAACTAACAGAAGCAGGAATTTCAACAAGATATTTCAAGCGACCGCGGATAAATCCTTCGATCTCAGGTGCACTTTCTAAAGTCTAGAACTCTAGACCTCTATAATTAATACTAGCTACAGATACTAAATGGGTGAGTTTTAGGTTTCGTAAGCCGGTTGCAAGAGACCCGTCGACCAGGAACTATAGTAAGAGGTATTATGATAGCAAATCGTTGTGGGTGGATGGAAAGGTAGATTTATGTGACTGCAAACCCTTTTGGTTGTTGTGGATAGTTTGCTATCGCTGTAGTCAAGACAATATATATATATATATATATATATATGTCACCGGAAAATAATACGATCCGCAAGTTTATAAATTTCCCTAGATTATATTAGGCTAGGTTAGGTTAGGTTAGGTTATATTAGGTTAGGTTAGGTTAGTATATTTATAAACTTGCGGAAAAAATATTAGGAAATTTATAAACTTGCGGATCGTATTATTTTCCGGTGACATATATATAATGTAGCCCGTAAATGTCCCCACCGAGGGGCACAGGCCTTTGCCCGGATACGAGTAAGATCAAGCCATACTCAAGCCAAGCCATATCCGTAGTCAAGACAAGTAGTTATTTAAAGGAATGTAAATAAACACGGCCGATTCCGCAGTAAAAAGTAATCTAATTAAAATGTGTTTAAAATCAATGGTTAGTTTTGACTATCTTGTAATGTATCTCATCATTACCACCGGAAAATTGATACATTAGGACCATAATATATTAATATTCCGACATATTGTGACAGTCAAATTTCGAAAGCCGACCCCCACCTGCGTGCCGCCCCTAGTTTGTCTGTGAAGTTGGTACTACTGAATAAGCTATACAAGTGCAGAGCAATGATCAATGCCACAATGCCGGTCGAATATGCGGTTCCTGAACACATCAAAGAGAGCTTATTATATGTGTGTAGATAAACTAGTGTATGTAACTGTACATAATTAGGCATTATGTATTAGTCATATAAACTACTATTAATTACCTGAGATCTTTTATTTAACTTTATCATATTCGTACAACTCTAGCGCGTACGACCAATGACGTAAGCAGACGATGCGCTGGTAGGACTGTGATGTATCTTTTACGAAGTAACTATTATCTAATCTGAGAGTATATTTGCAGGTATTTGGCAAAGGTTCTATCCGATCTTGATGGTGAATATTAGCTTTGAAAATGAATTATGACTTAAATGACTTTACATTGGCTTCAAAGCAACTAAAAAACTTACATATAAAATGCTTAACTCATATGAAAGAACTAATAAGTGCCAATTTATAGCCGGTTATCCGATACTCCATTTCTGCGTGAAAGGAGGCTAGCACATCGCCGCAGCTATCTATGGTGATACGAAGGTTTCCTCATTTTTCATCACCGTCCGTTTAGAACGTCCGTAGATATAATATACTTAAGATAAATTAGTAAATGTCAGGCTTCAAATATTTCTTGAATTTAAAGTGATTTAACCCTCTCAATAGCCATAAAAAATGGCTATAAAAAGCCAAATTGTCATGGCGGCCAGCCACATTACCGATTATTTTATTTTTTTCATTTACTCAGTCAGTCGACCAATCAAGTGTTAGATACCAGAGAGAAGGTACGTTTATCCTCTATTTCCGGTCAGTATTGCCAGTAATAAAAAAGAATAGTGGGTAGTAGTAATTATTTTATAAAAATAAATATAAATGTTATTCCAAGTCCATACTAGGTGTTCATACGCGAGTGGACAGGTTAAAGTAACTACACCATGACTGGTTTACAACTGAGTGATTGTGTTACTTGTCACTATGCAATTGTATTGCTCCTATAATGAATAAACGCTTTTCGTGCCTGTAGAGAAGAGTGATAAAGTTTTATTCCTGGGCTTCGCTTTACAAATATGAACTGAGATGGTGGAGTTAAAATAAGTTAAACTACATAAATTTGTGTACAGGCACATACATTGCTTCTGGCCCCACACTAGGGCACTCTGGGTAGTGGGAACCAGAAACAGCGACATCACACACATATAAATTCAATGTCGTTCACATAAATGCTCAGAGCATTCATTCCAGTCATGCCGACCTTATCGACTCCTTCAGCGATCAGAGCATTCATGGTATTCTGATCTCCGAATCATTTCTTAAACCCTCTCTTCCATCTACCTCGTATGCTCTGCCGGGGTACAGGCTCTATCGTAATGATAGGACAGGTAAGGCTGGTGGCGGTGTTGCTATTTACCTTCGTTCCAACATTTCATGCAAAGTCATCAGCCACTCACCTAGTCTGTACTCTGGATCCGCTGAACACCTCTTTCTCGAGTTATGCCTGCATCACAATAAGGTCCTTCTGGGTGTCTTCTATAGCCCCTCTCTACTCATCGACTACTTTGATTCTTTTGAAAGCATTCTTAATGATCTATCTCCCCTTTACAGTGACACAGTTATCCTAGGTGATTTCAATACCTGTTTACTTAAAAATGATGTTCGCTCAGCCAAACTCCAGTCTATCATCAGCTCCCTAAATTTAAATATTCTTCCCTTGAGTGCAACTCACTTCCAGCCCCACTGCACCCCCTCTCTTCTAGATCTTATGATTGTTTCTAACATATCCAAGGTTGCTACGCATGGCCAACTTAATGCCCCCTTCTCCTTTCACGATTTGATTTATCTCTCGTTCAAGTTAAGGCCTCCCAAGCGCGCAGCAAAATTCCTGGATATTCGCAGTTTCAAGGGTATGGATCTCAGCTCCCTTAAGTCTGACGCCGCTTCTATAGACTGGTCTCCTGTCGTCTGTAGTGAGACCGTTGATGACAAAGTCCAGCATTTCAACTCGATTGTCTTAAGTTTGTTCGACAAACATGCTCCTGTCAAAAAGGTTAGGGTCAAACATCTCCCTGCGCCTTGGCTTACCGACACCATCAAGGGTCTGATGGCCCAGAGAAACCGTGCCAAATGTAGATATAAGAAGGATCCGACGGACGATAATCTCCTTATATACAAACGTCTCCGTAATCGGTGCACCCGTCTTTGTCGAGATGCCAAACGCCGCCACATCTACGAGAGTATCGAGAGTTACTCTCCTGCACAGGTTTGGAAGTTCCTGAAGACCCTTGGTGTTGGTAAGTCCCAGGACGCAGTTGCCGGTAGTGTCGACCTCAATGGTCTCAACAAATTCTTTGCTGTCTCCCCTATCGTGATGGACCCCTGTGTCAAGGATGCTACCCTTCGTAACTTGCGTACCAGATCGACATCCAGTTGCTTACCTTTCAACCTCAGGCCTGTCGGAGTTGGCGCAGTAAAGAAAGCTATTCTAGAAATCTCGTCCAAGGCTGTAGGTGATGACAATATCTGCTCTCAGATGCTATTCAGTGTACTCGATAATGTTTTACCACCCATAACGCATATAATTAACGCGTCGCTGAGCGAGTACTGCTTCCCAAGCCAGTGGAAAAGAGCATTAGTGATACCCCTGCCTAAAACTTCTAACTCGTCCTCCTTCAAAGAGTTCCGTCCCATTTCCATCCTACCAATCCTTTCCAAAGTCCTTGAATCAATTGTCCACTCCCAGCTGTCCTCGTACCTTTCCTCCATGGATTTATTGAACCCTTTTCAGTCTGGTTTTAGGCCAGGGCATAGCACCACCACCGCACTGCTCAAGGTAACTGACGATATCCAACTGGCAATGGATAAGAAGCAGCTCACAGTCCTGACTCTCCTTGACTTTAGCAGCGCCTTCAACTGCGTCGACTTCGATATACTTGTTGAAATCATAAAAACACTCAATGTCTCTTCACACTCGGCTCGCTGGTTTGACTCCTACCTGAGAGACCGCCAGCAGCGCATCAAGTCTGAAGAAGTTACTACGGAATGGTGCAAGCTCTCTACTGGTGTTCCGCAGGGTGGCATCCTTTCTCCTCTTCTTTTCTCAGTTTTCATCCATTCCATCTCGGATGTATTGTCTTCCTCGTATCATCTCTATGCAGATGACCTTCAAATTTATCGGCATTTTCCCCTGTGTGATCTGGCTTCGACTGTAGAGGCTTTGAATGCTGACCTCGACAACATCAGGAAATGGGCTCTTTCGTATGGGCTATTAGTCAACCCGGATAAGTCTCAGGCGATGATACTGGGTACACGGCACTTACTTAATTTGTTGCAGCATAGGTCAGTTGCTCCCGTGCTTTATGACGACTAATACCATTGTCAAGTACAGCGAGAAAGCCAAAAATCTTGGGGTTGTTTTTGATACACTTTTATCCTGGTCGCCCCACGTTTGTGAGGTCAGCAGACGAGTCTTTGCATCCTTTCATTCCCTTCGGCGTTTGCAGTACTTCTTGCCTAGGCAGACTAAAATCATGCTAGTTCAGACCCTTCTTCTGCCTTTAATTGACTACGCCGATGTTTGCTGGGCCAGCGCGAACGAAGATCTACTGAACAAACTCGAGCGACTTCAAAATCTCGGGATTCGGTTTATCTTCGGTCTCCGCAAGTACGATCACGTGTCCCAATATCGCAGGGAATTAGGCTGGCTCCCGATCCGACTTCGTCGTGATATGCACATTCTCTCCTTCCTCTTCAATATTTTGAGAAATCCGCGCTATCCCGCATATCTTCGTGAACATTTTGAGTTTATTTTCTCTGGGGATAGACTTCGGAGATCTCACACGGTGTCACTTTTGTCAATTCCTCAGCACAACACTGTTGCTTACGAGCACTCGTTTAGGTTAAGGGCAATACGTTTGTGGAATGCACTTCCTTGCGCTATTAGGGATTGCACATCCTTGTTCTCTTTTAAGAAAAAGTTGAAACAGCATCTCATCTCTTCCGCATAGTGGGTATCTTATAGTATGTATGTGTATCTATGTATTTATTGTATTCTATTAATTTATTTTATAGTATGTGTAGGATGTATTGTGATTTATCTGATAGTATATTGACTTTATTTCTTTCTTTTAAATCTTAATTGTACACTAGGACTACCTCTCTATAAATATTTTTTCCTTTCCTCACAGGTTAGCTGTAAGAAATTTCTTTTTAGAAATAAGCTCACCTTTGCATATTGTTCGTTGTATTTTTTCCATTGTGTTTTCTGTGCAATAAAGAATTATTATTATTATTATTATTATTATAAACATCCAAGACCTGGGGTTTTCGATCCTACGTAATTGTATTTACAAGACAAGAGCTCCGTGGTGTGGTAGTGGGTTTCACGCTTGCTTCTCACGCTGGAGGTGCAGCTTCGAATCCCGGTGCTGACCAAGTACCAATGAAATAAGTAATTTATCTTAAGTACATTATAATTATGGAGGTTCTAACGGTGATTCGAAAAAACGTGAGGAATCCTTTATTACTCCATAGCTTCGGCGATGGGTTAGCCCACCGTCACGCAAAATGAAGCATTGTAGCAATAACTGGCTAAAAGTGGGCACAATGTAATCCAATAAATCTAAACCGTGTCTTAAGCTGAATCTATTTGTTGTATTTTATAAACTATTTTGTTTTTGTTAAAAAGACAGTTTGACTATGACGTCACATGCTAATATTTCATAGAACTCGTGAACAAAATTACCGTTTTGACAGTTCCTAAAAAGTATCTATTTTGACCAGCAGTCAAATACCGTATTGTGCCTCTGCCACCCCGTACGGCAAAAGGCGTGACGCTAGACGCCATTCGATAATGTTTTTTTTATTATCAGCTGGTGCCCTTAACTCTGTCTGTGTGTTATCAATCACCGGAAATGTTAATCTAGCCCATAAAATGTCTGTGACCTAAATTTATTTCAAATCCATTCAGCCGTTGTTGAGTGATTGAGGTACAAAAATAAAAAACTTGCCAATTATAGCAATATTAGTAGGATTTATAATATCTTCTCGTTTTCTCATCCATTTTCCACTCGAAAGCACAAATGGGCTGCTATACTGAATTATGCACCACTAGTTAGTAGGCAGGTATTTTAGCGCAGTACAAACAGATTAGACAATAGAATACCACTCATGTGTCTATACTAATACTAATTGTTAACATATGTATACAATTAGTAGTAGTATAGAGACATGAGTGGTAACGATTCTTGAGGGATCCAACTAAACAAGTTAAAAGCGAGTTTTGTCGGATTTCAAGGTAAAACTTTGACAATTCGTAATTAAATGCGTCCAATGCGGCATTATATTTGCAAGTCAAAATACCTATAGATAGATGGCGAGGTGGGAGGCCCCCTGAACACAGGCGAGTGATTGGTTCAGCTGATTTCCCGCCCCAAATCTCCTTTTAATGAATTTTAGTATGTTGCTGAATTTGTGGTTAGCTAGGTCTTCTTCGTTAATGTTGTCCATTCCGAGGATGGCGAATACTAGGCCATCGTATTTATGACACATTAGGCACTCTTCCAAAAAGAGGTGACTAGTTTCCTCTAAGCCACATTGAGGGCATGAAGGATTTGGTTCAAGCTTTAACAAGTGTCTATTTTACAGTGACCTGTTACCACACCTGCCTACTACTAAGAATATGTAAATACTTAGCCTTCTTTGGATCCTTCTTCGAGATGAACATCTTTGACATTCTGCAGTCTTTGCTGTTCTTCCCTTTCGTTCGCATTACGCGTGGCTTTAAGTTGAAGATATAGGTAATCTGGGTTACGGCCCAATACATCGCTTGTCTGCACCATTTCTTGCCAGTTCGTTTGCTTTTTAAATTCCTTGGATTTCTCCGTGACCGGGACCTACGCAATGATAACTTCTGATGTTCTTCACAAAGAGTTGAGGTTTCTTTAACTTTGATGCTTCTTGAATATCTGAATACACTGTAGTAACAGTCTTGTTTACCGTTTCTGGTGTTTCCTTTAGGGCAGGCGCAGATTCCATTGTATCAAAAATTCCCGCTTGGAACACGCTGGCGCAACCCTAGTGCAATTGATTTGTCTTTTTTGTATACATTTTGGATACAGTAATCAGCTCCTGCTAGTTTTTTGCTTTCTCTTCTGCGATGGCCGATTCGGCAGTGACCCTGCCTACGAAGCCAAGGGTTCCGGGTTCGAGTCCCGGTGGGGGCAAATATTTGATTGATGAGAACGGATGTTTGTACCCTTGTCATGATGTTTGTACCCTATCTAAGTACAGTATTTATCTATATAACTATGTGTATCGTTGACTAGTACCGAAGATATAGGGAACCCTAGTTTGGGGTTAGATCAATGTGTGAAAATAGCGTCCAAGGTATTATTATTATTATTATTCAAAATCTTCTCCGTATCACTGCTCGATGTAGCGTGGTCTCTAGCTGAACCTGCAGACAAGTCTGGTGTCTGATTGCTGCTCATTTCGGCGACGAAAAGTGGTTTCGAATTTTCCATGATCTTGTCAGCAATCTGAGCTAGGTTCTCCAAATCCTTAATATTCGTCCCAGCTAGTACAGTTCTGACAGATGTAGGTAAATGACCTTGCCATAACACACTAAGGGTGTCGTCGCCCATTTTATTTAAATTTATTTTAAAATTATGTTTTTGAATGTCATGAATACCATTGAATATTATGTAATTGATTTATTAATGATGTAATTGAATATTTAAAATAATGCTATTGCTAACTTAAATACGATAATTAATGAGTAGATCACACCACACACAAACCCCAGTGGTTTAAGTGGTGTTCCCATAATGAGTAACTATGTAAAATTTTGTGTAAATAAAAAAAAAAAAAAAACCTCGCCAAATCTTTCATACGCCGTAAGAGTTGAGACGGCTTCTGGTCGCCTAATTGCATCTCACTTATCAATTTCTGAAGTAGTCTGTTTTCTGTCTCCTCATAAACTTCCTCATATCATTGTGTTTTTTTAACACCCGGTCAAGTACGTAACTTTGGAGATGTCATCTAACCATCGGTTAAATGATGCCTGATCCTGCCTGAATGGCAATAGGGATGGGAAACGAGTTAAGAAGACTAGTAGGCCGCGTATTCAACGCCTGAAGAATCGCTGCCAATGTATTGCGTAATCATGTGTCGCTGACCGCGGCTGAGGGATGTGCTAGCTAACTCCGTTTGTCCACTTGGCGAAACTAATTTATGTGCCGCGCGATGTTTGCGTTTGTCGTGGCGGCTTGCACGTCACAGGGGATAGTGGCAGTTCGAAATAAGCGGGGATATAGCGAAGCCCCGAGCGGTTTACGTATCGAGTAAGTAAGCGAATTTAATTGTCAAAGACGTTATGGGGTAAAAAACCCGCTTACTTTTTCTATCCAAATGCAGAATTGAATATCTGGCTAAACGTGGACAGACACAACTTTTCCTTTACAATCCCCGTATGGTAAAAGGCGTGACGCTGTGTTATGTCATGTCACTTTTTCAATCTGTCTAATACAGGTTGACATTTAATTAGATGAACAAATTTTAGAGACTAATAATGGGTACTATCTATTATTATGAACAACTTTTTCCTAGAACCCTATGGTCACAAAAAAAATAGGTCTTTTTTTGTGTTTGAGTATATTTTTTTGTTATTTGCGTCTGTATGTTGCTTTGGGTAAATTGTTGATAACCGTCAGCTAATTAAAACCCATCGGGGCACTTGTGAAGGAGCTTTGTGTTTTGATTTTTATTTTTTTTTTAACTTGTATAACTTTATGCAACCTTGAATTGACCACGTAACACAAGCGGCATAAACATGACAAACAGATTACTCTCGCAACTGGGCAAACCCCAGTCATAGTAATAGCAAATGTTGTATTCACGCAAGCGCAGGAGGTCATCACACTGCAACCACCGGATAGCGATTCAAATGATACCGCGTCCTGATGACGTCACTTCCTTTAATAGTACTCGGCAGTGTGGAGATCTGAGCTGATCATTATTGATGATGATACAATGTGTACCAAAAGAAACAAAAATAAGTAAGCCATCAGGATCAGCCGTTGTAGAGGCAGGAAAGAAGGCAATAGACGGACGAGTGAGTTTGAGATGATAGCATCTATTGCAATTTTGAATGAGATATTACAAAGTGCTTATCACGACTACTGGAAAGTATTTTAGATGAATTAGGTTTGGTTCTCTTCCTGGCAGAGTCCGCCCTCTAGGCTCTACCGCAATTGACAGCACACGCCAAGCACGCTTTTACCGACGCGACGGCATGATGCAAGCATTTACCGACGAAACGCCCACCCGGCATGAAGCGCAATCTGTTAGCATCTGACAAAACCATATCAAAACAAGCCAAAACTGATTTTTTCTGTCCTGTGACGGACAGACTCTGCGACGGACAGGTAAACAGTGTCCATGGATTTTGGCGTTCTTGATGACCTTGTCAGACAGCAAACAGACGCGTCAAACAAATTTTCGTCGCGGGTTAAAAATAGCAAACTTTGGTCCAGGAGGGTTACCACAACGTCTTATGCCGATTCAGATTAGGAACCTAATTTGATCCGCAAAATTACCGTGACCGTCTTAAAACAAGTCTCGGTATTAGGAAAAAAATGCCCACTATGGCGAATTGGAATGGAAATGGTTGCCATGGTGATGTTCTTGTTTGGAACCTACTTTGAATCGGAAAAAGATTGTGGTAACCCCCCGGGTCTATTAAAATCTATAGCATTCTCCATCCTCAACAACTGTATAGGTCTATATAACTACAATAGATAAAGCATACAGGTACAAAATTGATCTGCAATTACCAGCACAATACCCATTCCCAAGTCTTGCAGTACAAGACTTCGCCCGGCTCGCCCTAATGGAGCATCGTCGATTAGATCAGATCAGGCCAGAGGGGTATGCGCACCAGTTAGACGTCGCCCCGCAAGCATTTTCGCACACGTGCTTCGAGTGTGACCTCTTCATCCATAATATCCATTTAGGCTTACTTGCACCAGGCTTTTTAATACATAATTACGACCCTAATGGCCGAGTCGGCAGTGACCCTGCCTACGAAGCCAAGGGTCCCGGGTTCGAGTCCCGGAGGGGGCAAATATTTGTTTGATTTAAGAGCGGATGTTTGTACCCTAGTCATGGTTGTTTATCTATCTAAGTATAATATTTATCTATATAAGTATGTGTATCGTTGTCTAGTACCCAAGATACAGGGAATCCTAGTTTGGGGCTAGATCAATGTGTGTAAGTAGTGTCCAAAGTATTATTATTATTATTATATAAATATTTATATGCAGGCACAGTACATACATTGCTTCTGGCCCCACACTGTGTCGTGGGAACCAGAAACAGCGACGTCGTACACTTTAAAAAATCCTTCCAGGCCATTCTGTTTTGGAGCAACAGGTAAAAAAATACCAGTACCTACATGAACTTTTGGGATGAGAAGTGATTTCTTCTAGCCAACCTAGGATGGAAAGGAAAGATTTCGGAATCACTTCTCTGTTTATCCCTTTACTAGCTCGATGGCCGAGACCGTGTTAGACTGACATGGATGTTCGAGGAACTAACGAGGATAAGGGAGCTAATAGCGTATCATTAGTCCGCATGCCAAACTGTTGCCTAACTATCGACGGATTAAGGCTAGAGTTTAGTAAAAATGTTCTAAGGTTAATCTAGTCTATTGAGAGAAAGGAAACATAGCGTCACGCCTTTTCCAATACACGTCCCCGTATAGGAAAAGGAGTACAATCACAGATATGCCAGATTGTATAGTACATTACTGCGGCGGCCGGCAACAGGGTCATTGCAGGACGAATCGAGCCGAGGCCCACATACGTCAGTCCTGCAATGACTGGCTGTGGCCAAGGCTTTTATAGTGCTTTTCTCAAATAATAAGAAGAAATGTACTTAACACAATTTATCTACACACGTACCATTAACCCTCTTTACTGTGTCCAAAAACCGCACGTTACGATCAGCATAATGTTAAACTATTTTGTAAAAACTCATTTCTTATCTGAATATTGAACATTATGACTATAATGTGTAAATTTTCTACATATTATGACATTCAAATTTCGAACGCCGACGCCCGCCTGCGTGCCGCCCCTAGTTTGTCTATGCAGTTGGTACTACTAAACAAGCTAAACAACTGCAGAGCAATGATCAATGCCACAATGCCGGTCGAGCATGCGGTTCCTGAACACATCAAAGAGAGCTTATGATAGGTGTGTAGATAAACTAGTGTATGTAACTGTACATAATTAGGCATTAAAACTCTCGAGTGATATTATTATGAACGAGTATTAATGCCCTCCATTATGTAGCAGTCACATAAACTACACACGTATTATAAACCTTATTTACTGCGTCCAAAAACCACACGTTACGATCACCATAATGTTAAACTACTTGGTACAAACTCATATCTTATCTCAATATTGATACATTATGACGATAATATATCAATTTTAGACAAATTATGACATTCAAATTTCGAACGCCGACGCCCGCCTGCGTGCCGCCCCTAGTTAGTCTGTGAAGTTGGTACTACTGAACAAGATAAGCAACTGCAGAGCGATTATCAATGCCACAATGCCGATCGAACATGCGGTTCCTGAACACATCAAAGAGAGCTTATGACACGTGTGTAGATAAACTAGTGTATGTAACTGTACATAATTTATTAGGCATTATGTATCAGTCACATAATCTACTATTCATACATGTTTAACCGGCAGCTGCGCGTTGTACGTACTATAAAGTATTCTGTGGTTGTACTGACCAGGACAGCAACGCAGTACAGAAAGTTCGATTTATCTCCAAGAACTGTCGATTTGTCACAATAATGCTCACATTTCCAAGCATATCTATGAAAAATCCATTTTGCGTGGCTATGTTTTGACAATGCTACAAGACCAAATTATACTATTATGTATGCAGTGCTTTACGTTACGGTACCTACAAATATCCGAAATAGTTTCACATGACATAACAAATAAGAAATTACGGTTTGCAAGTGTTTCGTGTTTGAATAAGACTCGTGAGAATTTAATCGTGTGCTGTGGGTGAATGTGTGACACGATACGTTACGTCATTATGAATGTGTTGTGTTTCAAGTGGTTATAAGATGCGATAGTGAAAGGCGAAAGGATGATACTTTCAGTAATAATGTGTGGCGCTTGGAACATTTTGATATCTATTAACATATTATATCTCGGGTCTCTCCGTGCGATTTCTATGGCTCTTCAATTGGCTATTTGATAAGGGTAGTCAACATAGCTGTCAACACCCATTTTTTTTCGTCAATTGTAGAGAAGCATTAAAATGATGGTCTTTAATACAAACAAACGCGCTAGTTGATCGACTAACGAAAGATAGTAAGCCAGACCGACAGGGTTTGGAATTTACGTTTCTTTTGTTCTTACATGTCAACCTAGCACGAAGACTATTCGGGGGCTTCGCTGTGCTCACCCCCTCTAGTCTTCACCTAAGCTACCGCAGTTTTTGCCCTGGTATTTCATTTGCAGTTCAAATTTAAACCAGTTTAATATTTAACGGTTTTAACCATTAGTTTATCAACTAACGCGTCATATAGTAAGCAGTACGCTGCAGTTTACTATCTGTCGATAGTTGACCAACTAACAAGAAAAGATACGATAGTTTATCAACTAACTAACAATCTTACAATGCCTAGGGATTGTATAGAATACCCACTTGGACACTAGCAATGTGTAAAATTAATAGATTTTCCGCCCAATATCAGCGCAAAACACTGCGGTAGCCTTAGGTGAAGGGTAAAGGGGGTGAGCGAAGCGAAGTCTCCTTCATCCTTTGTGTTAGGTTGAACATGTAAGAACAACAAAAAATACTTAGTTTTAAGCTTCCGTTCGCTCACCCCCTATACCCTGCACCTAAGCTACCGCAGTGTTTTACGCTTTTACATACATTACCGGCTGCGCATTGGGTATTATATATAATACCTAGGCAAAGTATAAAATAAATAATATTTCATACATAGGCAATATACAGAATGCCTAAAACGTGCAGCTGTTTTAGGCATTCTATATATTGCCTAGGGATTTTATATAATTTTTGCAGATTGCCGGTAACATACACACTATTCTGAACGCATTGTTATCTATAAAAAAATCAGCTATTCTATAGGTAGTACCTCTTGCGCGTCAGGGGGCTAGCCCATCGCCGAATTATTTTCAATTCTATCAAAAGACGACAACACTTTCTAAGACCTTTTCTAAAACCTTTTCTAAAATTAGAAAATGTCAGGTTTCCAAGAAGTCTCAACTGCATCCAGCATTCCCTAGTGGCCCCGGCGAGTACTAGAGTAGAGATAACTTGGACGCATCCGAGCATCCAAGCCTTTACGGCTTCAGGGAGAGAAATCCGAGGACAGGATGGCAATCCCTGGGAGACGCTGGGGGCTGAATTGAAAACATGTTTCGAACTATGCGACTCGACTGAACGACAAAATGCTGTACAAAATAGGAAGTCCCTGTTGCTGTGATAGATGCATATGCTCACGCCTTTTTGCTTGTAGTGGAGTAGGCACATAAAGATTAAACTCCAAATGTCTTTATTACTGTAGATATTTACATATACTTAGCAATCGTCATTTTTTGCCACTTCTCTACATTGGACCACTGTGGGAGAAGAAGGGCGTAGAAACTCCCACGGATTGATTTTTAGATATATTTAAAAATTGCTTGTGCTAAACTAATACAAATATTATCATAATTAATAAGCAGGAATAAATAATTACAAAATTATAAACAGCAAGGTCTGTGTTGAGCCAGATTAACCCCATACAGTCCCGTCATTTAAGTAATCTTGAACATTGTAATATCCCTTTTTCGACAAAGTCGCTTTAACATGGATTTTAAATTTCTCAAATGGCAAGATCTCCAGAGGTATCTTTTTTAGTAGAGAATGCACTTACCCTTGAAAGAATTGCTAACCTTCGCGAGTCTAAACCGGGGCGCAAGTAGTCTGTGATTGTTTTTTAGGTTAACATTACAGTTATCGATACTTTTGGAAAATGTTGTAAGGTTCTTGCGTACATACATTATATTTTCGAAAATAAATTGACTAGCTAGACTTCCACTTGCTATGATCTTGGCATTCATCTATCGCTTCCTCAACAACATGCTTGCTTCATAAAATGTTGTACAAAATAGTAAAATCCTGTTGATGTAACACAATACATATGCTCAAGCCTCCTTCCTAGGCAGATACTATAAATAAGACTTGCTGCGTTCTTGGCATGCATCTCTAGTTTGCTCAACATTAATACCTCGTCCGACCCTCCCTTTCATTAACATATTAAATCAATTCAAACCTGTTTTGTCAATCTCCTTAATTCGTCAATTCATCTAAGCTGATCTTCCCATCTACAAACTTTTTGCGAGATTAGGGTTCACCAAACTATAGTTTATAGGTAGCCCTGAAGCAATTACCCTAAAGGTAAGGCGGGCTTACTTGCGGGGCCTTCTTGAGGGCCAGAGGTATGTTATGTTATACGAAATAAATTTAGCCCATTAATGCCCCCACCGAGGGGCACAGGCCTTCACCCGGATACGAGTAAGATTGAGCCATACTCCTCCATGCTGGCTCAGTGCGGGTTGATGGAGGGGCGTCGGGCTTGTGGCCAGCCCGATATCAGAAGTTATCAAGCTTCCCTATTAGGGCCTCTGATACAGCTTTATGACTACTACCACCGAGTAGCGATAGCAGCCGGGACCTACAGCTTAACGTGTCATCCGAAACGCGGAAGCGCTCGAAACAAATGCCACATAGAACGGACTCCCATCCAGTGCCCGTCTCGGGCAGATGTTGCTACCTGCACGCTCGTTTCCGATGTGCGAATACCGGATACCGCTAGTATTCTGTTATGCCTCTATAATAAATGAACCAGAAACTGCGTCACAGAAACCCGTCATAAACATAAAACATCTATAGGACCCGGGGATTTCCTCCCCGGCCAGGATTTGAACCTCGACCCCTACCCACAGAGGTCAAAGGTCAAGTTGGAGAAAATTTGTTCAAGAAGCCAAAAATCTCAATATCACATATCGCAAAGAAGTAATATAATTAATACATGCATTTATGTAATCACTAATTAATTATGTAAACTCCAAATTTCTCGGCTTTTTGGTACAAAGTGAACTGACTTAACGATCCCAGTGACCTTCGCTTGTAAGTGCGTATCGAAAGGTTAATCAATCAGCTGTTCTTACGCTACATTTGGGCCGAGACGCTGAATTTATTGATATAGAAAACTCTTCGGGGGAAAAAGATGAATATTCGCTGGAAAATCCAATTTTGTTCTTAAGTCTGCGCGAAAAAGGATCTCGAATTAGGCTCTGGAAGAATAATGAGAGAATTCTGTCTGGTTTATTAAGAATATTTTACAGATGAGTAATAGTTTCGGGGAAAGATTTTTCGTCAGTAACTCGCAATCATATCGTATTTTGTTACACGAAAATTATGAAAAGAATAAGTTATAAGAAAATATAATAAAGCGGGACTCAATACTGTATTGTCTCATATTTTTAGTACATGAAAATACTCATTTAACTAAGTCAAAAGATAACATATGGACATGCTCTTCCAAGTATTTCGACATTATCAACAAACAAATATAGCTTCACGACTTTTCCCATAAGAGGTGGCAAAGGCACAGTTTTGCCCACTTCTGGCCAGACCAATTTCGCCTCATGCATCATCAACAAAACACGAGGAAATGTTAGTGCAAACGGGAAACTCGGCCTTCGGATAGGATGACCTTCTCGCTCCAACCAGTTGTGCCCATTGGCACTGTCTTTCTTGGCGATGTCAGGTTCTACTATCTTGACATCCGGTAAAATCCGGTTGCAGCCGCCTTACACCCGTGGGTGGACAGTCAGTATGAGCCACAGTATTCAATAACACTTCTAGGCGACTGCTTCAGCCGTTACCTCCCGCCCCTCTCACCCGCACCCTTCACGCATATCGGCCCCATGTGCGTCGTGAATTTCAGATCAGCTAGATTTTTAAAAGTATCATTTGTGTTTAATTTACGTACTAGGTACTTACGTAGGTATTGAGACAAGCTTGTAACTAACTACAACCTTCTGCCTATTTTTCTGAAAGTGGTTTCCCCATTTTTAAGACAGTTGTACACAACGGCAAAGGGACAAGTTATCTGAAACGCATTTTACAGTCAAATCAACGCATTTTATGTAAGACGTTTAGTGTGTTTGAACAGTCACTTTTCTTCAATCTTTTATACTCATAAAAATTAATCGCTGTAGGTTCGTCTTACTAAATCTCTAAAATCGCCCCATTGGTTTGTATAATTCCTATTTGGTTTTATTCTTCTCAGTACAGAGGAGGTTTAGATGAAAATAAAATTACGAAAAACACAAAGAAACAGCCGAAAAAACGAAAACCAATTTGTATGGAAAGTTCAGCCTCTTTCGTTAGATGGCGTTGGTAGCCATATCTGTAGAATCACTCACCTTCGTCGTTGATTAATTAATTTACTTCAACATTCATTTTCTTTTTCCACCACTTTTTCATTTCATTCAACCTCTTTGTTGGTAGCGAAACTTATGTTTGACGCTGCGATGCATAAGCAAAGAGTTTCGTTAATCTGAGGTATGATGCGTGTGTCGATATGGATTTCAGAAACCTATGAAGGTTCCTCTAAAATGATAAAAGAATAGTTATATGACGGGGAACTATGAGAATGCGAAAACGATGCCGCGCCACGGGCCGCTAGTTATCGATAATTTGGAGTTATTAAATAAGCAGATCGTACTTCCCCAGTGACATTTATAACACTTGGAGGCTCTTAACCAGGATCAATGATATCACGCAAATAAACATCCAAACCCAGATATGTTTGGATCCCTGGGCCCATATTCTCGCACAATATCACCACTCTATAAAATGGCGGATACCGAGTGATCCCCATACAAAATCACTCTAAATATGGTGTCGATGTCGCAGTTAGTTGGTTAAATAAGACACTTAACCTAGGCCGTTAATTAAAGACCGACTTTTAACCAAGTCACTAGCATTTTGATTTAAATAAAGCATCGTCTAAAACGGTTAATAAGCTGGCTTACCGAAAGCAGGCATGTTGATTAAATAATGTAAACAAGATGGCGTCACGACAACAGCCGTTTACTTTCAGAGTCTATCTTTTCACGACTGATTTGCACAGCTTATATCAGGGAAAAACATTGCGGTAGCTTAGGTGAAAGTTAAAGGGGTTGAGCGAAGCGAAGCCCCCCTGTTAGGTTGAACATGTTAGAACAACAAAAAATACTTCCCTACCTCATATTTTCATTCACTGACTTGCTGACGGAACTTTAGCGACTTGGTCAAAGGTCGGTCTTTAATTAACGGCCTAGGGTTTTAGTTAAGTGTCTGATTTAACCAACTAACTGCGACATCGATATCCCTATATCGAATGCGCGAGATAAACCCCCTGGCCGGGCAAATCCATATGTTTCCATGAAGTAAGCGCGGCACAAACTACAGAAGAGGTAACTGAATGAGATTGCGACTATACAGATACTCCTTTGGGAGGCGTAGTAGAGGAAATCGGAGAATTGAATCGACTTCATTGAAATTGAGATATATTCCTACAAGCAACTAGGAACATACGTGCTACCTTATTTCCTTGTCAAAAAATACGAATGTACCAATAAATCTAAGTTGTTATGCAACACAAGAATTAAGGTTTTGATATTTAAAAAAATATTGACGACCCGAATGGCCGATTCGGCAGTGACCCTGCCTACGAAGCCAAGGGTCCCGGGTTCGAGTCCCGGTGGGGGCAAATATTTGTTTGATGAGAACGAATGTTTGTACCCTAGTCAAGGTTGTTTATCTATCTAAGTATAATAATTATCTATATAAGGATCTGTATCGTTGTCTAGTACCCAGGGAATCCTAGTTTGGGGCTAGATCAATGTGTGTATATAGTGTCCAAGGTATTATTATTATTATTAAATATTTATAATAACTGATACTGTAACATTTGATTCCAGGTCCAAAAAAAACTTTGTTTAAAGCTGCACGCAAATGTTTTTAACGAGTACAAGCATTTGCGTGTATGCATTTATAATATGAGCGATACGATTAATAACATTAAAATGCGTGTATTGGTAAAATTAGAAGCCTGATTAGTAGCGGTTTGAAATTTTGGGAACAACCATATTAAAATAAAGTTCATGACAGCAAGAAAAGCTGAGCTCTGTGGTCTAATCGGTTTCACGCTTGCTTCTCACACAGGTGATGCAGGTTCGAAACCTGACCATTTGCCAATGAGATAATTAATTTATCTTAAGTACAGTATCGGACGTTCAGTGTCTCGGTAGGTCCCGCCTACTATCGCAACGTGGTCGTAAAACCCCTCCATCAACCCGCACTGATTCTGCTTGGTGGAGTATGGCTTAATGGGCTACGTTTATAATATTATATTTACTATAATAGCTCACACATTTTCTTCTTTTCTTCATAACATATATTTTTTAGGGGCGTGGGAAGTGTTTTCTTTAAGGGCATTAGTGCTTCAAAGATGGGAATTTGATAATACCCTACACCTCAAGGATAGCGGCAGATTCCCATAAGGGGATGGCAGAGGCACGAATGTGCGTGCCCGCGTTTGGACAGTTCCTCAATGCAGCTATGGAGCTAAAGATAAACATTTTTTTACATTTACATAACTGCACATACATTGCTTCTGGCCCCACACTAGGATACCCTGAGTCTTGGGAACCAGAAACAGCGACGTCACACAAATATAAACATCCAAGACCTGGGTTTTTTATTCTGTTTAGCGGGTTGCTCCCCTCCCTCAAATGGCGAGGGGGGTGATGGCTCGTGCACAAGTCATACTCGTGATTGGGTGCTGCTAAGCGGGACTGGAGCAGTCTGGTTTCTCATAAGTTATGTTCATTACAGCTTTTGTTTGTTCTCGTCGACGACCCTAATGGCCGAGTCTGCAGTGACCCTGCCTGCCTACGAAGCCAAATATTTGTTTGATGAGAACGGAGGTTTGTACCCTAGTCATGGTTGTTTATATATATATATATATATATATATATATATATATATATATAAGTATGTGTATCGTTGTCTATTACCCAAGATACAGGGAATCCTAGTTTGGGGCTAGATCAATCTGTGTAAAACAGTGTCTTACTTTACTTTATGTGTTACTTTGTATTTTTACCCGTACCCGAAGGGTTCCAAACGGGACCCTATTACTAATACTTCGCTGTCCGTCCGTCCGTCCGTCCGTCCGTCTGTCACCAGGCTGTATCTCAAGAACCTAGCTAGCTAGAGAGTTGAAATTTTCACAGATTATGTATTTCTGTTGCCGCTATAACAACAAATACTAAAAAACAGGATAAAATAAATATTTAAGGGGGCTCCCATACAACAATACCACATACAAACTTATGGATGCACCTGGTTACGTACATGGAGTGTGAAAGTAACCGCACCAATAACTTTGTAAACAATATTTTGCTGTGTAAAATCCAAACTATTCACTCCACACCATCGCTTCCATTGAACGGTGGTACGGAACCCTTCGTGCGCGATTTAGACTCGCACTTGACCGGTTTTTTATTGTCATTTCAAGCACTGGTAGAGTTAATGGAGTTTCCTATTCCTGTGCAAGATACAGTTGATCACATTTGATTTATTTTTCATTTCTCCATTACGTACAACAAATTGTTTGAGTTTGAGTTCTGTATCCCCTGCCCCAGCATCGAACCCGGGACACAACCGCAGCGCCACAGCGGTCGTCGAAGGTTTACTCACGATGTCATCCATCTCCGTACGGTATGTATATGTTACGGCTAAAGCTAGGTGTGAAACTAAACTTAAGTTTAGCCGGCTAGTGTTAAGATTAATTTCGAGCCTCGGCTAATGTCCGAAGTCATGTTCGTTTGTGATAACGGATGTCATCTTTAATCGGCTAGACTGCACATTAGCCGATGCGTTTCGGTTTATGTTGGACATTGGTTAGCTAATGTTGAAAACGAAGTATTCGTGCGACTGCGGGGAGCGGGGCGTGGTAATTTTATTCAGATGAGAAAGCTATTTCTAATATCAGGGCAAAACACTGCGGTAGCTTAGGTGAAGGGTAAAGAGGGTGAGCGAAGCGAAGCCCCCTTTATCCTCCGTGATAGGTTGAACATGTAAGAACAACAAAACTATAATAAGACGAGTATAAGTATTTTTTGTTGTTCTTAAATTTTCAACCTAACACCTACCGAATACCGAATTATTGTCATCACTTATTCCAGATTAAGACGGTAATTTTTCAACATTAGCCTAGGTAAACTGAAAAATAAACTTAAGTTTAGTCGGCTCATGTCAACCATATTTTCTCACCCATCTTTAGCCTCAACAGCGTCGAGGCTAAACTGCAGTTTAGCCGACTAATGTTGAAATCATTTATCGCAATGAATATTATTTCGGACATTAGCCGAGGCTCGAAATTGATCTTAAGACTAGACGGCTAAACTTATGTTTAGTTTCACAACTAGCTTTAGCCGTAACATATCTACCTAACTCGGTATCTAGGATTACAATTCTACAATACATTATAGGCAGAGGAAGTTATGAATCCGAGAATACGCAATTCAGTTTCCTCTGTTGACTTTGCAGTAGGAAGTGACGTAGGGCAACATGTGTTCGCGGCCACGTGCCCCACGTCACTCCGAGTTTACGATCAGCTCGAGTTGAGATCTTGAAGAACCAAAATTAATGTTTTCTGAATAGGACATCTTCCACAACACGCGCGGCCTATTCAAAAAATTCATGGCCAAAATACTAACGGACGCAACTGCTACTTATCAGTAAATTCAATAACTAGATCATAATAATAATACCTTGGACACTATTTACACACAATGATCTAGCCCCAAACTAGGTTACCCTGTATCTTGGGTACTAGATGACGATACACATACTTATATACATAAATATTATACTTAGATAGATAAACAACCATGACTAGGGTACAAACATCCGTTCTCGTCAAACAAATATTTGCCCCCACCGGGAATCGAACCCGGGACCCTTGGCTTCGTACGCAGGGTCACTGCCGACTCGGCCATTCGGGTCGTCAGTGATAAAGATAATATTTTCTCTATTTCTTACACACACACAAACACACATAAACACACAACGGAAAACTGTTTATTATTTTTTGTTTTGTTTTATTCATATTTGTAATAGTATGTATTTTTTTTTCTTTTTAAGTTTATTGCTTACCCTTTTGAATGTTAAGGTCGTATAATAAGAGTCCTTAATTGGCCTAAGTCATATGTTAATGTTAAGTACTTTAAGACCCGAATGGCCGAGTCGGCAGTGACCCTGCCTACGAAGCCAATGGTCCCGGGTTCGATTCCCGGTGGGGGCAAATATTTGTTAGCGTTAGGAAAATAGTGACCAGTTTATACGAATACGACATGAGCCTGTCATGTCCGAAGATACCTGTCAAATTATTTTCACGTAGTGCGCGGAGTTTTTGTCACAGACACAGAGCAAGTAAGCAGAGTTTTGTTCATCTGAGGTTGCAAATTAATAGAGTTAGTTAGAAGCGTCTGTGGCCCAGCGGCATTCGGACATCGGAAACGATCGTGCGAGTAGCAACATCTGGCCGAGATGGGCCCTGGATGGGTGTCCGTTCACTCCGGCATTTGTTTCGGACGCTTCCATGTCTCGGACACGTTAAGCTGTAGGTCCCGGCTACTATCGCTACTCGGTGGTAGAAGTCAGAGGCCCTATAATAGGGCAGCTTGATAACTTCTGACAGTCGGGTTGTCCACAAGCCCGGCACCCCTCCATCAACCCGCACTGAGCCAGCGTGGTGGAGTATGGCTCAATCTTATGGTTACGTGGGGACATTTATTATTTATTTGAGTTAGTTCAGCAAGTTGAAGCAAAGAGTTTCGTTAGTCAATTAAATTAATTGTCCTACGTCTACATTATACAAAGAGTCCAAACAACTTACAGTCAGGAAGTTATACATCCTCCAATGTGTTTGCAGGTTTCACCGTACTATTAATCCAATTCCTGATCAAAATAGAAAAAGGTTAGATATAGTCCCATTACCCAACTTTAGGTCTGCCTTTGCTAGAAGACACTTCTTATACAATGCACCTCGTATTTATAACAAACTCAATAAAAGCAGCTCCATAAGACGACTTAATATTTATAAACTTAAAAAGGAGTCTTAATAACATTCTTTTTTCCTTCCATATTTTTGTAAGTACTTACCTTATTTTCGTGTTTTCTTTACGCTAACATGTTTACAAATGACCTATGTAACTGAGTTGTGTAAATACTGAAGCCTGAAACACAGTGTATACTACTACAGGCTTCAGGGTTACTGAAGATTTAAGAAATTGTATCATGTTGAAAAATAAAGAATTATTATTATTATTATTATATTTTTATGAATTTTTCATTTCACTCTTGTAATAAAGAGGTTCTGATACACGGGCTTACGCCAAGTGCTTATCTACTAAAGATCACGGTCCTTGCCCATGAATTTCCGTACAATTCTACATGTATTTAGTATTGTTGCTTTTTGAAGAAGTATGTATGTGGATCTGGGTATATTTAGTGTTTTGAGACTAGTGTGTAATGTGTATGGGATGACTCCTGTGGATGAGATGACTATTGGGATGGTTTTGACAGATTGTACCTGCCATTGTGTTTTAATTTCAATGGCAATGTCTGTGTATTTTGTGTTTTTTTCTGTAAACGTTGTGGTAAGGTTGTGTGTATTGTTATATCTATGAGAAATACTGTTTAGTTTTGTTTATCGTGGAGAGTTATGTCAGGCCTGTTGAAATGAATAGTTTTGTCTGTAATTATAGTTCTGTCCCAGTAGAGTTTAAAGTCTGTTGATTCTAAAACTGTTTGAGGTGTGTATTTATAGTAGGCTGTTTTTTGTGCAATCAATTTGTATCTGAATGCGAGGTGTTGGTGTATGATGGCTGCAACTTGGTCGTGGCGATGTTTATAATCTGATTGTGCGAGTGATCTGCAGGCTCCTGTGATATGCTGTATTGTTTCTGAACTATTTTGGCACTGTCTGCACATGTCGCTTGCCATTGTGCGGTCGTGTATGATATGTTTTCTGTAGTTACGAGTATCTATAACCTGGTCCTGTATGGCTAACATAAATTATTATTAATATGCAAAGACTGTCAATGAATTGCTGTTGACAATGTTTGACAAATGACAAACACACAGTGCCCAAAAGCCACACATTACTTAAAAGTTTTGCGTAATCTTCACCATTAGTCAATCTTCCTCATCTTCCTCATCTTCCTCATTGACATTTGGTTTTAAAGTAAGCGTTTGGTGATTGTGAGCGAGCTAACCAAATTATTCCATCAGCGATGTCGGTTGTCATCAGCAGGCTATCACTAGGGGCATATCGTATATTCGTGTATTTTTATTGCACATGAAAATTCACATTACAAGCTTATAGAAAAGACATTTCTAACAAGAGATTTCTTCCGGCAAAACCAAGATGAAAAGGATACATTTTGTGCATAAATACAAGTAAATAATATAAATAAGTGATTTCACTAAACTAATAAATATACTTAATATACAGAAAAAATTAATACCCTGTATAATATACCCGAATGGCCGAGTCGGCAGTGACCCTGCCTACGAAGCCAAGGGTCCCGGGTTCGAGTCCCGGTGGGGGCAAATATTAGTTTGATGAGAACCGATGTTTGTACCCTAGTCATGGTTGTTTATCTGTCTAAGTATAATATTTATCTATATAAGTATGTGTATCGTTATCTAGTTCCCAAGATACAGGGACTCTTAGTTTGGGGCTAGATCAATGTGTGTAAATAGTGTCCAAGGTATTATTATTATTATAAAATACATATTATAAATAAACAATACTACATATAAAATCCCTAAATTTATGAGAAAGAAAGATAATGCTCCTTTAGGAGAATTTTGAAGATAAAGACAGATGGACTGCCCCTGATGGCGCAGGGAAGCGCGTTCCACAGATTTATTACCCTCGTTCAGAACCCATGATCGTAAGCGACGGTATTGTGACGCAGAGTAGATCACAACTGTACATTCTGTTGTTGGACACTTGCTTAAGTAACATTTCTAGCCTCTCATTTTGGGCCACCCTTCTCCCCATCAAAATACCGTTTAAAGTCGAACGATCCCTTTATTTCTAACCACTGGATTAACCACGGTACGCGATGGAGCATAACAGCAAGTAGAGCGTATCCTGACGTAACATCTCCAAGGTCGGACGGCATGTTCCGCTAGTGCACTCACGTTACCGGCATGCCTTTGGAACCCATTAGCAGTGGAGCCGCCTATCCTTCTTTATCTCATGTAGACCATGATACACAAAAAAAAATGAACTTGATACGCGAATGCAAATTTTAGATTTGAAGTTAATAGGTAGTTTTGGTAATTTTAGCGGAGGCAGTTTACCAGGTAGTTTAATATGGTACATTAAGCTACTCAAAAGTTCAAAATAGAATACACTAAATCAGGTTAGCCCATGTTGACATTATTTTCTTAGTAAAATGTAGACACTACTGTTCCCAGATTTGTATGGTGTGAGTTTGCTGCGACGAGAATAATTTGCATATTCTTTCGTATGCCACCTCATCCCGCGTACACATGACAGACTTATGCAATTTCATTCCTATGTTTTTAAATGAATTAGATAGATATTGACATATACGCTTATGCGCTCTTGTCATTAATATAATCTTTGAAATCATAGAATCCCTTTTTGCATATGGTAAATTTTACTTTATGCCGTTTTACGAATTATTGTTTAAGGTGATGTGTAAAAGCGGGGATAGGAATCTAAACAAAAGTGATAGCGTTAATTACTACCACATAAGAATAAAAGAGAGCGCAAACAATGCGCTTGACTCCAACCACACCACTCAAACCACATCAAACAAAAAAAAAGAACCACGATATGTTTTCAAAAATATTTTTAAGGAGAGTTTACGAATACATATGATCCACATTTTAATGCAATTCTGCAATTAAATTACAGGAAATTATCAAAATAACAGGAAAAAAATAAACAATTTAGAGGTATTTTCGCAATCAAATTCTATCGAGAAAATTTCATCCAATCGCGTTTTCGTTCAGTGAGAATCTGAATAAATACTCAATAAACATTTACACGAAAAAATAAATCCGTAGATGTCTTTATAGTGGCGTAAATCAATACGAAAAAAAAAATTTTTTTTTGTATCGTCTTAAGCTGTTGTCTAGAGGCATTGTGGTAGCGTTGACGTACAGAACGTCCTTCATGAGAGCGGTGCGGTACGATCAAGTCAAGAACTAGGCGGTTCCTATGTTACCTGTTCTCAGTCTCGGCTATTTGGTTTTATCTTCAGCGTAATTGACGGCTACGGTTCCGTGATAAGAATTAAACAAGCGTGTTTGGTTTTAGCCGCAAAATAGGAATTATGTTATTTTACAGGATAACTATTTAACTTTAACTCCCATGTTTAGAATCACCTGGAATTAACCCCGCGAGGCCAACCTAATACGTCTAGATTTCGTTACTGCTCTCATACTCAATCAACAATAAGACATAACATATTTTTGAATTCCATGTTATTCCATATTGATTTGGGTTGAACTCCTGTTTTTGTTATTGGTGAATTATGTCATCACTAATGTCTAGATGCCTGAAAATGTTCGAGTACAGGGCAATTTCATTCACAATTTATATTCGAAACCACAACTGCAATCTCTGGGCCTGTTGTTGAAGAGCGCAAGTATCCAAGATGTCAACGCGAAGTGGCTATTAAGCCTACTTGGAAGTAAAGCATGAACTCTGAACTCGTGCCACAAGTTGCATTCACTTAGCGAAGTACTGTCAGGAATACTTTGCTCGCATTTGTCCATTATTTTTTTACGACTGAGCCAGGAAGTTAATGAGTTTTAAGCGTATGCATGTACCATCATGTATGGGGATGAATGTATGACCATTTTGGTCGCGCGCCCTACAGTCCTAACAGCTTCACGGACAGAGGTGATGGATTAATAAAACCGTTAGTTGATAAACTAACGCGTTAGTTGATCAACTATCGACAGATAGTAAACCAGGCCGACAGGGTTTAGAATTTACGCTGCGATCGCCCCCTCTAGTCTTTACCTAAGCTATCGCAGTGTTTGCCCTGGTATTTCGTTTTTAATTCAGGTTTAAACCAGTTTACTATTTAGCGGTTTTATCCATTAGTTTACCAACTAACGCGTCATATAGTAAAAAGTACGCACAGTTTACTAACTGTTGATTGTTGACCAACTAACGAGAAAAAAAACGTTAGTTTATTAACTAACGTGACATGGACACTATAACCTCCGAATAAAAAGTTTATGTAGCGAATTATAATACGGTATTTGACTGCTAGTCAAAATAGAAACTGTTCACGAGTTCTATGAAATACTAGCATGTGACGTAATAGTCAAATGCTGTCTTTTTAACACAAATTTGAGTTTATACAATTACAACTGCTGGAATTATACAATTCTGATATTGTTAAACGTTTTTGTTGAAATAGGTTCAGCTTGAAACACATTTATAGATTTATTGGAACACCTTGTCAAATACTGAATTGTTTTAACACATAGTCAAAACTAGTATGAAAAACAGTCTCTTTATTTGTCAATATCAACTTCCAAGTCAGTCATCAATTATTATAAATGCAACACAGCAGATGCAACTAACAGAGCAATGACTAATAGGTGACTAGTTCTATTATACATATATAATAATTGACTAACAGGATGTCGTCATTGGCCCAACATATGTGGTCCATCTGACGGATTAGTATCCGTCAGATGGACCAAAGTGACACTTTGTTTTATTTGTGTAATTTAGTAATTACACAAATAAAACATAGTGTCACTTTGTTCCCATAGGGTGTGGCAGTGGCGCAGTTGTGGTCATCTTTAGCCAATTCAATAGTCCATATTCATATTCTTTATTTATGGCACAGAAATCATCATGGTAACAAAACATTTTATGATTATTGATAAAATTAATTTTACTTCAAATTAATAAAAACACCAGGGAAAAGTTCTCCATAGATATTTAGATATTGTATATTATATGTATATTTCTATGGAGCATTTTTTCTCAGATGAGCTGTTTTAAAGTTAAAAAGCAATGTATGTCAAATATGGCTCGCCTTTGTACACTTTTATCCTATAAGTTTTCTGCATATTTTAATTTCAGTATAGTAAATAAATTAGAAATTATGTTTTTTTGAAAATGTGAGATGCAGCGATGGGCTAGCCTCCTGCCACGCAAAATGGAGTATTGAATAACTGGCTCAAAGGGGGCACAATTGTGCCCCTGCCACCCCGTATGGAAAATGGCGTGACGCTATGTTATGTTATGTTTTGAAAATGTTTTTTGAGCTCATATACTAACCAACTATTGGGGATAGTAACACAGTGTATGGAATCAAAGTTGTAGAGATTTTAATCTGCTTTCATTATGTCGTACAACAAAAATTGAACTGAATCTTCTTTGTGGAGATCGGTTTGATTGATTCTCTGTTAGACGAAGTGCCTAATAAAGTTCGTAATAGCTTTGCCAGTTTCCGAGAGGCAGTAACAGCATGACTGAGTGTCCGTCAGATTTTAAGTAGTCGGTTGCGCATCCCGGCCTAAAAGTCGGAAACTCAAGTCTCGGGGAATGCTTTTGCGTATGGTTCGTTAAACGTAGAATACTCTACAACCAGTGCAGTGGCAACAATTAATTCAAGTGGTGTAACGCGAAGGTGTGGCAAAAATGTAAGGGTTATGTTTTTATGGTCTTTCAAACCTCGTTTTGGACGAGCTGGTCGCTGGTTAGCTCAGGTTTACGTTTTTTTTTTTTTTTAAATAATGCCTTGGACACTATTTAATCACATTGATCTAGCCCCAAACTAGGATTCCCTGTATCTTGGGTACTAGACAACGATACACGTACTTATATAGATAAATATTATACGTAGATAGATAAACAACCATGACTAGAGTACACACATCCGTTCTCATCAAACAAATATTTGCCCCCACCGGGACTCGAACCCGGGAACCCTTGGCTTCGTAGGCAGGGTCACTGCCGACTCGGCCATTCGCGTCGTCAATTATAACTCTAATGATAATTCTTGATAGTAAAGGTGACTTGTACCACACTCGCTAAATCATGTTAGCGTGCTAAACGTGATCGTCATTTTCTTAATTAATGTGATTCCGGATGATGCTTCCAATATTCACAACACCTCAAACGTTATCTAGCTATTCTCCTTTCTGTTACATCCTGTTTACCCTGTTTAATATTCCGTTTAACAATGACTATGGAGCTAACAATTCCTTGAGTAATACACAATAATGATTAAACAAATTTACCTGTACGTAAAGTTGTATAATAATTATACTAGTGCTTCGTCCGAAGAGATTACTACCACCCACGGGGGTTCCCCGAATATTGGGAAATGTCAAATACTAATGTGATTTAATACTCTAAACTAAATGACAAAACTGAGCAGCATTGGCAGCAGGTAGAAAGAAAATGTTGCCAGGGAAATATTACATTTTTTTTAACTTATAGTTCAGAGTGGCAATAGATACGCGTGTAACTACAATGTGTAACTTAATAATACTTAGATTTTCAGATCCTAATCCGAGATGATTGCTGATATAAACTCGGCATGGAAAATGAAAGAAAAAAGTGAGAGTTACAGCAAGAGAAAGAATTGAATTTAATCAAACTTTTAAGTCTCTTCTTTATCTTTTGTAATTACTGCTAATAATCAGCTGATCAGGCCAACATATTGAGAAACAAAACTCTGTTTTCATTTGCGAGCGTATGTATCTTAGGTTAAGTTAAGCATAATGATCGGTACAAACTATCATTCCCTTTGTTCAGCTTATTATAATAAAAAGCAAAAGAGGACCCAGATTTTTCTTCCTTTGCGAAAATTTTCACCATTTTAAAGATTAAGTTTTTCGTAATGATGATTCCCCTGTAAGCTAATTAAAGTCATGGGTCAGATTACCGCATACGTCAGGAACAAAGACCAATGACCATAGACCTAAACAATAGACGGGGAGATTTGTAAGAGATATCATCGAACAATGCATTGTCGGGCCACAAACTTTCGATACCAATGTACTCATAGATATGGCGCAATACGGTATTTGACAAGGTAGTCCAATAAATCTAGAAACGTGTCACAAGCTGAACCTGTTTCAACACAAACGTTGGACAATAACAGAATTATATATTTCCAGCAGTTGTATTTTATAAACTCAATTTTGTGTTAATAAGCCACCATTTGACTATGACGTCTCATGCTAGTATTTCATAGAAGTCGTGAACAAAATTACTGTTTCGACAGTTCCTAAAAAGTATTAATTTTGACTAGCAGTCAATACAGAAACCCTATTTATTAATGTATTTAATAATATGTATAAAACTAAACTAAAACTATACTAAACTAAATTGAAAATTTAACTGAGTTGGGTGCCGGGCGGGAGGGTGCCCAAGACGCTGGCACCGTTACCTCGTTGTATCGCAATGCTGATGCGTTGAGCGAAGTAGGTGCCAGCCCTGCGGTCCCCTGATGCTTTGAAATAGGCTATCTAAAAAAATAAATGACAATAATAACATTTATTAACAAAAAGGATGATTATAGTAATTATATATTTAATTTTATTTATTAATATTTATGTAAGTACTCGTTTATTTAGTTTTTTTGTTGTACACATACGTCTACCCCTGCTCAGCAATCAACATTTCCCACTTTAACCTGGTTTGCTGGAAGAGATCTCTTAATAGAGATAAGCTCGCCTTTGTACACTATTTTTATGTAACTCTTTTTTAATATCATTTGTGTGCAATAAATAAATTATGAGGTCTTCGGAATCTAGAAAGATAGTAAAGTTCACTGTTCTGTACTTAGAGACATTTCGTTTATTATAAGGTGGAAGAAAAAACAGTAATCAAGGTAGAGGGACATCTGTTTTAGTGATCAATATTGTATGTTTGCTTCGTATTTCCATAAATGTGGCGATGGGCTAGTCCCTGTCACGCAGAATTTCTGGCTAAATGTGGGCACCACTGTGGAACAACACGTATGAAAAAAGATTTGAATAACTATGTTTTTATTAAAAATAACGAGTTAAACTAACACTAAAAGCCAACAGGGTGTACGCCAATAACATATTTTAATAGAAACTCACATTGCCTCCGAACAAAGCGAAACCATTCGCCTATCTATAGGTAACTGCGCACGAGTCGCGATAAAATCGTACAGTTTCCTGTCGTCATAGTGAACTTGCTTATCGTCCTTCTATGACCCCGATGACTAACAAGCTGCATACAACATTGTTACACTACCACAGTATAAGAGATATGGATATGGAATGCAATTAAAATTCTTTGCGATGAAAAGCGGTGGCGATACGCCACAAATAAGAGAACCTATTGAATGTCTGGTGAAACAAGGATGTGCTACTGCCAACTCATATGCCTTAACATAAGGCATGACGATAAGGTACAAGGTGTTTTCACGATGAAGGTTTGACTTTGGTTGTTGTTAGCCGTGCACATGCCCATTGTGACAGTGTGCGTAGTCTCTGGAGCGGTCAACCAGGGACTACGCACATTGTGTGAGTGTGCGTAGTCACTGGAGCGGTCAGCCAGGGACTACGCACATTGTGTGAGTGTGCGTAGTCACTGGAGCGGTCAGCCAGGGACTACGCACATTGTGTGAGTGTGCGTAGTCACTGGAGCGGTCAGCCAGGGACTACGCACATTGTGTGAGTGTGCGTAGTCACTGGAGCGGTCAGCCAGGGACTACGCACATTGTGTGAGTGTGCGTAGTCACTGGAGCGGTCAGCCAGGGACTACGCACATTGTGTGAGTGTGCGTAGTCACTGGAGCGGTCAGCCAGGGACTACGCACATTGTGTGAGTGTGCGTAGTCACTGGAGCGGTCAGCCAGGGACTACGCACATTGTGTGAGTGTGCATAGTCTCTGGAGCGGTCAGCCAGGGACTACGCACATTGTGTGAGTGTGCGTAGTCACTGGAGCGGTCAGCCAGGGACTACGCACATTGTGTGAGTGTGCGTAGTCACTGGAGCGGTCAGCCAGGGACTACGCACATTGTGTCAGTGTGCAGTCTCTGGAGCGGTCAGCCAGGGACTACGCACATTGTGTGAGTGTGCGTAGTCACTGGAGCGGTCAGCCAGGGACTACGCACATTGTGTGAGTGTGCGTAGTCACTGGAGCGGTCAGCCAGGGACTACGCACATTGTGTCAGTGTGCATAGTCTCTGGAGCGGTCAGCCAAGGACTACGCACATTGTGTCAGTGTGCGTAGTCACTGGAGCGGTCAGCCAGGGACTACGCACATTGTGTGAGTGTGCGTAGTCTCTGGAGCGGTCAGCCAGGGACTACGCACATTGTGTCAGTGTGCGTAGTCTCTGGAGCGGTCAACCAGAGACTGCGCACATTGTGTCAGTGTGTATAGTCTCTGGAGCGGACAACCAGAGACTACGCACATTGTGTCAGTGTGCGTAGTCTCTGGAGCGGTCGACCAGAGACTGCGCACATTGTGTCAGTGTGCGTAGTCTCTGGAGCGGTCAACCAGAGACTGCGCACATTGTGCCAGTGTGCGTAGTCTCTGGAGCGGTCAACCAGAGACTGCGCACATTGTGTCAGTGGGCATAGTCTCTGGAGCGGTCAATCAGAGACTACGCACATTGTGTCAGTGTGCGTAGTCTCTGGAGCGGTCAACCAGAGACTGCGCACATTGTGTCAGTGTGCGTAGTCTCTGGAGCGGTCAACCAGAGACTGCGCACACTGACATAATGTGCATGTGCAAGGGCTAATAACAAACAAAGTGAAACCGTCATCGTGAAATAGAACGTCTTGTCATAACAAAAAATTTAAAGCTACGCGACACATATGAAACCCTAATCTAACCCTTTGCTCATTGAAACCAGTAGTGGATAGAAATTGAGTTACTTATTTCGTCTGTTATGCGTTATATTAAATTAACCAGGTATTTCAGTATGCACTGTGTCAAAATCAAAATGTAGATTCCTCGGGTATACCAGAATACCTATATAAACTTGACCTCAGGTAAATTTAAGAATTTAGATCGCAAAATGTTATTGGTACATGCAATATGCATGCATACAGGGTTATGAACATGCATGGTATGCATGTACATAACCAGTACCGAAATAAATTGTGCAGGCCACCCTGTACTAACTTTCTTACATGATGCTTTCGGTGTTGTTATTTAAATAATAGTTTGTGGATATTCGTGTGCAGGCGTTTAGGAGACGTTTTAAGAAGTTCTAAGACAAAGTAAACAGGGTTTAACAGAAACGGTTTCAAGTCGAAAGGTGGTTCTTAAGGACGTGATTCTGAACAACGTTCACTATGGAACCGACGTGATCAGAACAACTTTATTTTTCTTATCTCAGTACATTTCGGGCCTAGCGCTCACCTGAGTTATATCGTGGAGTTGTTCAGAATGATGTCCCTAACAACCACTCCACCATACAAAACAACTCCTTTCTACTTTAACCATGCCCCGCACTATAAGCTTATTCCGCCCGCCGCCTAATAATAATAATAATAATACCTTGGACACGATTTTACACACATTGATCTAGCCCCAACTAGGATTCCATGTATCTTGGGTGCTAGACAACGATACACATACTTATACAGATAAATATCATACTTATATAGATAAAAAAATGCACGGGATATATATGGCACTGTGCGCATATTGTATGGGAGCTACCATTTTTAGAGTTTTACGGTAATAACCGAGTATGCCATGTTATAGATGATATTAAGAGATACTATGACGAGAAGTTTGAAAAAAATCGTTAGTCCCGTTTTTGAATAAACTCATTTTTTTTTTGATTTGTTTGATTTGTATGACAGTTAAACAATCAAGTTATCCAAAAACAAAAAAAACAGTTAGATATTTACAAAATAACCCCCAATACAAAATTTCATCCAATTAATTCGGTTCGGTGGAGCTGACAACAGAAAACAGTCATCCATACATACATACATACACTCGCACACTCATATATACAGTGGTGGTCATATAATTAAGAACGACTATTTGAAAACAAGTTTTTTTCAAACTTACGAGAATAACACTTATTGCATATCGTTTTGTATCTCTCTCGGTATCGTAAAACTGTTTTACACAATCGTAGCATACAGTTATAATATGATAAATTCAACAATATTATTATATAAGTAAACTTTTTGTATATAATATATCTTAACATGTTATTGCAAACTTACTGGCTGGCCACATAATTAAGAACGCTGGATAGTTTATTTTTTTATTCAAATTTAAATAGAGAACACTCTGTAACAAGGCCACTATTCGAGTAATTTTGGCGCCATTTAGTTCTGTAAAAGTCAAAAAGTTGATCGTTTCATAATAAAAAAATGGGAAAAATAAAAGTTGTGATGCATCTACAAGGGAAGTAATAATAAAACTTCGCTATATGAATTGGTCATACAAAAAGATTGCCAATCATTTGCAGTGCTCAAAAACGATGATATTCCACGCTGTGAAGCATTTTAACACACATCAAACAACTTTAAATATTCCTCGTGTACCTAAACAGAGAAAGTCATCTCAGCGAGACGATCGAAATATCGTGCGTTTGGCAAAACAATACCCTTTTAAGGGGTCTAATGAGTTAAAAAAAGAATACTTTGGTGAAAATAACCCTTCAGCGATCTCAGCGCGCACTATCCGAAGGCGATTGGTAGAAGCGAAGTTGAATGGAAGGATAGCAAGAAAGGTGCCCATGTTGAAACAGTGTCATAGGCAAGCCCGACTTGCATTTGCTAGGAGGTATGAAAGCTGGACAGCAAGACAGTGGAAAAATGTTCTTTTCTCTGACGAAACAAAAATTAACAGAGTATGTTCTGATGGGAAACGATATGTTCGACGCCCTCCGAATACAGCATTCGACCCCAAGTACACAAAAATGACATTAAAGCATGGTGGTGGAAATGTGAAAATTTGGGGATGCTTCTCTGGTCATGGTGTTGGACCTGTTAGACTGATAGAAGAAAACATGGATCAATTCCAGTACAAAAATATACTCGAAGAAACTATGTTACCATATGCTGAAGACGTACTTCCGATTATTTGGACATTCCAACACGACAACGATCCGAAGCACACTGCACGCACCGTTAAAGAATTCCTCACATCTCAATCAGTTTCTGTCTTAGAATGGCCACCGAACAGCCCAGATTTAAATCCCATAGAGCATCTTTGGTGCGAAGTCAAGAAAAAGGTTTCAAATCGACGATGTGGTAACCTAACTGAGTTATATAACGTTTTTTTAGAAGAATGGCGCTCTATTTCTATTGAAAAATGTCAAAAATTGGTAGAATCAATGCCTCGTCGGTGTAAGGCAGTTATTAAAAGCCATGGTCACGCTACAAACTATTAACTTAGAATAAAATGTATTAAATTATAATTTTTAACATTGTCACTGTCTTATTTAATGTGATTTGTAAAATCTAAGTATCTACGGAAACAACTCTCGAGCAGCTTAAGAATCGTTCTTAATTATTTGTCCAGCATTTTTACTACTTGAATTGGTAATTATCGATAATCAATTAAATTTGTAAAAAAAATAGTAAATGTTTTAAATATTTACTCCCAATCCCGTTTATTTTATCGATGTAGCTATTTCATAACACAACTAATTACTTTTAAGAAGGAACTTAAAAGTACACATAGTATAGTTTTGAAAAAAAATATCTGGTACTACAAATCGTTCTTAATTATATGACCACCACTGTATATATGTATTTCACTTTTTCAGACTAAGTTAACGATAGAGAACCTATCCCCATCAAAATCTCAACCTCGATTTTGTTACGATTACAATACTTCCTTAATTTTCACTTCGTAGTAAAAAATGAAGCTGGGTTTTATATTAGTGTTATGACAATTTCATTCTATTATTTCATTTTTAGGAAATAAATAGTACTTATAGCCATGGTTTCATAAATTATTCCTTAGAAAATAATAACCATGTGATGTATAGATCATATGGTTCGTAAATTCTATAGATTTTTGTTTTTAAACAACACGTGTACAGGAGTTTATTTGTTTGTGGTAAGACCCAAGTCGTTCTGAAATCATGTTGAAGGTCGCGAAATAACAGCCGTTCCAACTTCGTCCCTATCTTAATGGTATTCAATTAAAACTACAATCAATACCCTTTTAGTGCCCGACAATAGAGGCTTCACATTTTTTAAGGGATTTTCGTCAGTGTTTTTGCGTAAGCCGTCTTTCTGGAAATTTTAAAGTAAACTGGGTTACGAATAACGAACTAGCTAGTTTATGTATCTCTCTCAATCAAATTGTCATTTTAGAGTCGCCTTTAGAGTGCATTGATTGCGATTGCGACTCTTTTTGAAGCATTTTGAATGAACTTAATCTCTAGTTTGAGAGTTGTTTTGCAATCAAATTCCGAGTCGCAAAACCTGTCATAGATAGAGCATCGAGTTACTGGCCGTCCTTTAATGGCACCTATGCCCGCCTTTGCTCCCGCTTGGTGGCGCTGGCGTAGATGGAGGCAAAGACTACACTAGGATTCTTTCAGAGCAGGGTTTTTTTTAAATGCAACAGATATCGCTGTAGACAGTCTGTTTTTGGTCATAGAGTAAATGATATGTTATGCAAAGAGATTCCATGATCTCAGATGGTAGAGATACGCAACCACTGAAAGAAGGTTCGGTAAAAAGGTTGTGCACTGGCTGAACGTAACATGTTATTGAAAGCTGTCAAGTTCAGTTTGTTCAGCTTCGTTCGGTAGGTTGACTCCTAACGTAGTATCCCCATATAGTCTGTGCCTACCTATACTTCGAGCTCTCCGAGTATTTTATTTATTTTCTATAGCAAACAACACACGACAGCTTTCAATCATAGATTACTTTCAGCCAGTAGGTACAAAACCTTCATCCCAAACCTTCTTAAGTACGTTCGTACGTTAAGCCAGTACACAACCTTTTTTCAGTAGGTTACCTACCTATACTTCTTCCTCATTGACCGATACCATCTGAGATCATGGAAACTCTTTATATACCATATACTCTATGATCAAAAAACAGGCCGTCTTGAGAGTCCTCTTGAAGGACCTCCTTGCCACTGGCAAATTTAACCTCAAATGAGGTTAGGATGCCATAAATTAGAAGAAGTAAAAATAATTTGACGACTTAGACAGATACACAGCCTCCATCTATACCAGTGCCGTCTGTAATGAGGTTTTCAGATTAGGTGTCATCACATCATCACATACATACATTTTTATCTATGGGTGTCATTGACCCATCCATCAATGTGTCTTGCCCATCTTCACCTATGGAGCCGAAACATGGATGCTCACAAAGCATAATGTGCATATTTTAAAAGTAGCATAAAGAGCGATGGAGCGTAACATGTTGGGTATCTCTCTCGTTGACCGTGTGCCAAACGTCGAAATTCGACGGAAAACGAAGGTCGCAGATGTATGCAAACGGATGACGAGATTGAAGTGGAGATGGGCAGGACACTTGGCTGGACGGGAAGACGGACGGTGGACCAAAGCAGTCACAGAGTGGTTGCCATGGGGAGCGGCAAGGAAATTGAGCAGACCACCAGCCTGATGGTCCGACGATATCATCAAGTCGTCGGGATCCCACTGGGTGCGATTGGCACAGGACCGGGGAGATTGGCGCTATAGAGAATAGGTCTATGCCCAGCAGTGGGTCGATGTGGGCTGAATATGATGATGATGACCCATCCAGAGCACAACAGGCGAATTTTTTATCACATTGACGTTTAGTGTACGGGAAAACTAACACTTTTACCTTATATTAGTAGATTAGAATTAGTGAACAAGGGGAGAGGGGGGAGAGGGGGAGGGGAGTGATCCCGGAGGGGTCTCTTGACTTTCACGGACCGTCTGTTTAATAAAGCAGCGCAAGATGTCAGAGTAAAAGAAGCTCTCAGGCGAAGTGATGCGGCGCAATCTAGCCTGCACTGGCGGGTAACCGATTCTGTAGGTGTTTAGCGATTATTGAACGTAGCGCAGTTGCAAGCTACATTGCGCTTTATTGCCGCGCAGCGAGAGTAGCTATTTATTTAAGTGTCTTTGAGGAGTGATCTTTCTGTACGTAGTACTATTAAGTATTCTGTGGCTATGGTAACAGCTTTTTAGCGCTGCAAAGCTGTACAAAGAACTATGGTACTGTCCGCGCCAAGTTTCTCTTTCTTGTTGAACGCGTTGACCTCTATTTCTCGCATAGGGTAAGGTGGGGTGCGGGAGAGAGGCGACAGCTCTCTCACAGCCAAATAAACCTGGCGGGGGCTGTACCTCAAATATACTGTAGTCGCATTGTTCGACGCTCTTAAAGTTTTATTGCCAATAAATGTAAGGTGCCTTTTGACGCAAGATCAAAGACCTCACTGTGTGGTACAAGATCCAAGCTAATCGCCAGGAAACTCTTTTGTTATCGGGCGCTCGGCCTTAATGGGACAGAAACTGTCATAGTAGTTCAACGTAGAGGGCGCCACGAGTGTGTAACAAACTCAGAGTAAGTAAGCAAAGAGTTTTGTTATACGACGAGCCGAATGGCCGAGTCGGCAGTGACCCTGCCTACGAAGCTAAGGGTCCCGGGTTCGAGTCCCGGTGGGGTCAAATATTTGTTTGATGAGAACGGATGTTTGTACCCTAGTCATGGTTGTTTATCTATCTAAGTATAATATTTATCTATATAAGTATGTGTATCGTTGCCTAGTACCCAAGATACAGGGAATCCTAGTTTGGGGCTAGATCAATGTGTGTAAATAGTGTCCAACTTATAAAAAAAAACTTATTATATTATCTGTGATTGCAAATGAATCACAAACATATCAACATTTATATACAGGCACACACATAACTTCTGGTCCCCCACTGTGTCATGGGAACCAGAAACAGCGACATCACACATATAAACATACAAGACCTGTTTTTTTTTCTTTATCGATCTTTAGGGATTCTTTAGGGATCGAACCCAGGACATCTGAATTAGAATCACACGAAGATCGCTTTTTTGAGTACTTTCGAATGACAAGAAGAACCTTTGACGATTTGCAGAAATTGCTGAAACTTTGTATCGGACGCTTCCGTGTTTCGGATGACACGTTAAGCTGTAGGTCTCGGCTACTATCGCTACTCGGTGGTAGTAGTCGCAACGCAAAGCTGGTCAGAGGCCCTAATAGGGCAGCTTGAAAACATCTGACAATCGGGTTGGCCACAAGCCCGACACCCCTACATCAACCCGCACTGAGCCAGCGTGGTAGAGTATGGCTCAGTCTTACTCGTGTCCGGGTAAATACCGGTGCCCCTCGGTGGGGGCATTAATGAGCTACACTATTATTAATATTATATAATCTAGGCTCCACTATAAGAACAATTTTCCCTGTTTTTAGCCGCTTGTACCACAGGGTTAACAATAAATTAGCCGAACAACCCCAGGTCCCAGCTCTTCAGCTTTTAGCCGGCCCTCTCTAGACGTTGTTATTGCTACCCGCCCATTAGGGGGTAAGTGCACCGCGGGTCACTTTTAAATACTTAAAAGGTTAAAGGTATATGGTAGTAAAACTTAGCACAAGGTTAAAGGTAGTAAAACTTAGTACGTAGTAGTAAAGTAAGAAATGTAATTAGCTGGGTCGGGCTTCATTCAAATTTAATTTGTTGGCAGGCCCAGTATCATGAAGAATAGTACCAGTGGCAGGGGAGGCCAAGAGGGGATTTCAAGAGTTACTCGAACGCGTCAGATTAAGATATGGGAGATAACTGAGAGCCGCGCCGTTAGGGCAACAGTAATAGTTAAGTTCATATCAGCGTATTTCCGTTGTATACGAGGCCATTACGCTCCCATAGCGTACTGCTCGTGTATATTTCGGAATGCTGATACTCACATCTCCAACTACAAAATATACAAGAATTTTGCGAAATACTCGTGTATAGTTTGTAATTAATGCGTACGAAAGTTTAGTTCCAAAATAAACACTTTAAATATTTTATTTGTACTTAAGTTTGTTTTAAGTATTTTTTGTTGTTCTTACATGGTCAAGCTAACACGAAGGATAAAGGGGGCGTCGCTTGGCTCACCCCGTTTACCCTTCCCCAAGCTGCCACAGTGTTTTCCCTGATATTTGCTGTGCAAATCAGCTATTAATATCAGACTTATTTAAGGTAAATAATAAACCGCACATCAAAAATACTGATTTGAAATTAAAGGGGCGAGCAAAGCGAAGCCCCTTTTATCCTTCGTGTTAGGTTGAACATATTTGTTCTTAACACGTTGAGCGCCAGTGTATCTTCAATGATACACCATAGGGTGCTTTCTCACAGGCCAGTGTATACCTATAATTTTGTAGTATTTTTTTAAAGAAAAACCCCATATTTTCTTTATTTTTTAAGATATTTACACCACAAAAACACAGGCACATTCTCCAGGGCCAACGCTTTTGAATGCGCTACTAAAATGTATGAAACGGTGTATATTGTGGGATACACCGGCCTCCGAAGTCGGGCAGTGTGATGTATCAATAAGGATACACTGGCCTGTGACAAAGCACCCTATGGTGTATCATTAAAGATACACTGGCGCTCAACGTGTTAATAACAAAAAATACTTAAAACATAAACTTTAATACACATAAAATTATTATTTAATAACACAATAGGTAGACAAGATTTTATAAATTTAAGGATATACCAATACCAAATCACCATTATTCAAATACCTACCTACTTAACAACATAACATAGCGTCACGCCTTTTACGCCGGACGTTCTAACGGTGATGGAAAAACATCGTGAGGAAACCTTCATTACTCCATAGCTGCGGCGATGGGCTAGCGTCCTGTCACGCAAAATGGAGTATTGAATAACTGGCTCAGAGTGGGCACAAGTGCCTCTGTCACCCCGTATGGGAAAAAGTCCTGTGACCTATAGTCTAGAAACAACACATAACATTGTTACACAAAGAATATAAAAGTTTATCCTATTTCACGAACAGCAATTTTTTCGGCTGCTATCGCATCAGATTCTAGCTATTATCGTTACGCGGGGGGCTATTCCCAAACTCTATCGATATTGGAACCGAACGTTAACTGATTGTGTGACAATCAGTGATGTACCGACATCGATATTGGCCGCAAAATATTGTCTAATATAGCTCAAGGTGACCTTTTTATTAAAAGATTGTATTTAACTTGCGATGTATGAATGTAAGTGTTATAACTACACTACAATAACTAGATAATTTGCAGATTTCCTGGTACAAACATGGGCACCAGGAAATCTGCATAAATATTTAAGTTCAGATGAGGCCGATTTTATAACAAGACAATAAGTTCATAAACTTTTAAACTTTTAAGATTTTGCCAATGACACAATTCAAGGCTACACTACTAAGGTGGCTACTAAAATAGTGTTTTTTTAATGTAGACGAGTACCTTAATCTTAAAATAATTATTTTATAAGGAATGACAAAATTATAAGGCGGCAAAAATAATGTAAAATTACTTAAATAATCTTGATAAACGACATATTTAAGCTTTATAGATTTAAGTACAAATTTTGCATACTTGGACAGGTGGAATGTGTAGAACATTTACCACCACTTATTGTACCAAATATCAAGCAAATAACCATTTCATTTAATTTCATTAAATCCGACTACTAAAACATCGCTTTCTAAAGAAAACGAAACCGATTACCACCGGTCAATACACTCTAACAATTCGACTTAATGCAAGCAAAGCAGCTAGCAAGAGCTAGTAATGTATATTTATTTGGAATCTGTCACCTTTTCGCCTCATTAAATTTAGTGTGACGTCACTTAGCCTATATCCAGGTGATGATCAAGACACTTCTAATGATACCTCATTCGTCAAATTCTGATAAGTAATTTAGATGTTCTGGTGACGCAACTGAACATACATACATACATACCGGTCAAACATATAACCCTTCTTTTGGCTTCGCTGTAGTCGGGTAAAAAATAATAATAATAATAATACCTTGAACACTATTAACACACATTGATCTAGCCCCAAACTAGGATTCCCTGTTTCTTGGGTACTAGAGAACGATACATATACTTATATAGATAAATATTATACTATCTAGATAAACAACCATGACTAGGGTACAAACATCCGTTCTCATCAAACAAATATTTGCCCCCACCGGGACTCAAACCCGGGACCCTTGGCTTACCCTTTCCAACCAACCATTTCCAACATGCACGACAGAAGGGGAGTTCTACCCTATCGCCACAACTGAGAAGATATTAACACAAACTTAAGGGATTAAATATGGCCAGCGCCAGGGGACGCGAACAAAGAAATGCATCTTTAGCTTCAATTCTCGGCTAACCTAGACAACATAAAAATGTAGGATAAATATATGTTATAAAAGGTCTATTACAGATAAGAATGGACTTTTAAAATTAGCGGATATCTGTTATATTTAATATTTTTTGCATTGCATTGCATGCATATGCATTATTTTTCAACTAAATGAACAAGAGCTCGGAGACGAAATCAGTTTCCTATATGAAACTTACACGCAAAAATAGGTAAAAAAAGGTTTTTTTTTTGTTGTTTTATTTTATTTTTAATGTTATTATTACAGGAGTTTAGTAATATTTTCTATAATTTTCTTGGTCTCGGAGCTCGGGCTGCCCCGCGGGGCTCGGTGCGGGAGCATGCGTCAGTCCGCTTCGACGCGATGCGACGGGTATTTGTTTTCTTTGTCTAATTCTCAATGCCATTGGCCCTTGTTCAGCCCTTAAGGCCCAGTTCTGGCTGTTGAGGTGAGGGGCGCCGCATTCGCCCGTCGTCTTCTGCCAGGGCAGCGGAACCGGCGGGGTAGCGGGCGGCGCGGAATAGCGTCGGGCCGCCCGGATACTTTAAAAATTAGGTGTTTTTTCAAATTTACTGAAAAACGGAAATAAGCTAATGGATACAATTTAAGGAGCTCTAAAAGAGGAAAATTTAGGTATAAAAATTATGAGAAAAATCAGTAATTTTACATTAAAATTATTGAATCTCCTTTTAAATATAGACTATGTTCAGGATTTTTTACGATCGAGCCAAATTAATCCAATCGCGTAACGACATAGATAAACTAGATTATCTCTTTGTAAATAATATATAATTTTTTGAGACCTATGAATTTATTGGAAATAATTTTATATTTTTTTTGCCAAATCTCTTTTCAGCGGTTTTTTGTGATCTTGGGCCTTAAACATTTATATACAGGGACAATCATTACTTCTGGCCCCACACTAGGATACCCTGTATCGTGGGAACCAGAAACAGCGAGATAACATACATATAAAAATCCCAGACCTGCGGATTTCTTTTCTTCATCCCCAGCCGGGGATCGAACCCGGGACCTCTCGTGTGATAGGCAGAACCACTACCGTAGCGCCAAAGAGGTCGTATGAAAGTTTGGGTATTTAATCGCACATCCAAAATACTGATTTGCGCAGCAAAAGCTCTTTTTAATTTTTTAATATTTAATGAGTACTTATGTTTATGTTTTAAGTATTTTTGTTGTTCTTAAATGTTGAACCTAGCACGAAAGAAAAAGGGGGCTTCGTTTCACTCACCCCCTTTACCCTTCACCTAACCTACCGCAGCAAATATAAGGGATATTTGCTGTGAAAATCAGTATTTATGATGTGCAGCTTAATATTTCCCTGAAAGTTACAATTCAAAAAAATGCCAATGCCAATCGCCAGGCAGGCAACTACTAAAACGTTTATCGATAACGAATCGGCAGTATCGATATTCGATGCCCCACCTCTCTACTTTTTACCGGCACATTCATTGAGTCCGTACCTCCAGCTCTGATCCAATCTAATCTCGATTCGAGGCTACTTTGTTGGAGGCACAAAGGGGAAATTTATGCATTGACATGCCTCCTCTCACGTCGCCATGAGCTCAGGATTTGTTTTCGCAAATAACTATTTTGGGCCTTGGTATCGGCACGCGTAATCTACATCGCTGGAGTGAATGAGTTTGCTTTGTGTTCTTGTCAGAGGGTTTAGAAGGCGTGTTACTACAAAAAATGTTATGCATGGTTTAACCTCAAAACTAACGTCAAATCCTATATATAGGTATATTTATGTCTTTAAAAAAGTGTTGAACTGGAGTTTTTTTTTGTGATAAGACCCAGGTATAGTTTAGGTCTGTTACCTAATGGAAGAACTCAAACTGAACGAAATTTGTAAAAACAATTAACAGAATTCCTATACATAAGGGTGATTTGTACCAAATTCGCTAAATCAGTTCAGCACGTTAAATTTGACATCTTTCATACATTTTTGACAGCTGCTAAATTGATTAAAGGCGCGGAATATGTTAAGTGAATATAATTGACCGAGCGAGCGAAGCGTCTTCGTTCAGCTAGGGCAAAAATACTTTCGTATGTCCGTATGCGGCTCTTCTCCTCTACAGGTAGCATTTTTCAACCGATTCTCGTAAAATTTTGTAGCAGATTCGATAATTATGTTTTTTTGTCGATACCCTTTTTAGTTATTTTTCAAAATGGCGAAGAAATGATGTAACAAAGTTATTGTTCCTGTGTCGGTCTACAGCTCACAGAGCCACTAGTGATAGTGTATGTTAACTTAACAAACTTAACTTAACTTATGATACTTAACAGTTAAGTATCTCTCACTCTCTTTCACAACTAAGGCGCGACGTCCAATGGGCGGAAATGGAAATTTTAGGCTATTATTTAGAAACGGATTTGATTATTTCGGGTAATGGATGTCTTATTTTTTTTCATAAATTTCAAAATAACACTCCCTGTGACTTAACTTGTTCACAGTTTTGGAACGGTTGCACTTGAGGCTGTTTGTTTCCGATTATAAAACTAAAAAACTATTTGTTTACGTTCCGACCGACATCTGCTTTATCGACTGACAGGAAAACTGTTGATACTTGACAGTTTTACAGAACATCCAATTAACGGCGAAGGGAATTTCACGCCGTTGAGGACAAATGAATGACATTATGTTTTTTACGGATATTTCAGTAATCCTGTAATATTTTCTGATGGGAATAACGGAATTTAGTTAGGAACACCATTATCTCGAAATTGTTTTCTTAGTTTTGTACCTTTGTTTTTTTTACCTAGCCCATTGCCCACTGAACAGAAAAGATAGATACACAACCAAGATACCTTCTGACTTGAAGTAGGCCTTCTTGTCGTGTCTCTGTCTTGTCTGTTCAGTGGGCATTCGCCCCTATTTACGGGAAATATTAAACTACACATCAAAAATACTGATTTTCACAGCAAATATCATGGCAAAATACTACGGTAGCTTAAGTGAAGGGTAAAGGAGGTGAGCGAAGCGAAGCACCCTTTACCTTTCCTTCGTAATAGGTTGAACATGTAAGAACAACAAAAATACTTAAAACATAAAAATTGTTTTTGCTGATCCTTTTTTGCTGTGAAAGTCAGTATTTTTGATGTGCAATTTAATACTAGCCTTACTTTACTCTTCAATACAGAATTATCCATCGCCAAACAGCAAACAAAGTGCTTTTCAATCAACAAATAACTACAGTTTGTCTGTCCGTCAAAAGCAATTAGAAGAAACACACATTTCTGACCCCACAGTAGAAAAAACCCAATAAAACTGAACTAGACAAATTAGCGACGAGAAAGTCCGCGCGAAGCTGAACTACAGACGGCAGTTGAAAACAGATAATCGAAGCCAGGAATGAGCGAAGGGCTGAAAAAAGAGAAATACTTAAAACGTGTCCAAGTGCGAGTCGGACTCGCCCATGAAGGGTTCCGTTGTAGCTAGTAATTATGTGACTGGATGTTTGTGTTGTGACTTTGTTTTTCAGTGTTTGTATGAATGACAAAGTTTTCTCTTTGCGGTTTTTAATAAATGTTTATTATCTTAAAATCTGCTTATTTTATTTTTTCAAACCAATTTTCGTTGCAATTTGTATTGAGATACACAGCATATATTTTTTGTAGATTTTTCACTCTCTTACTTTAAAAATTAGAGGGGGGGGGGCACACATTTTTTTACTCTGGAAGGGTCTGTCTCTTTAATGATTTACTTTGAGAAAAAATAATTTCAGCGACCTCAAACTCATTTTAAAGACCTATCTATAGACACCCCACACATATAAGTTTGATGAAAAAAATATTTTTTGGTTTCAGTTCCATGTATGGAGAGCCCCCTTTAATTATTTGATTTTTCTATTTTTATATGAAAATAGTAAAGCGGTTCACAGAATACATCTACAAGTTTCAAATGTGTAGTTCTAGTAGTTTCTGCATACAGTCAATAATAATAAATAGTGACTGAATAAGATTTTATTCACTAAAAGTTTGTATTTCGTATGAACACTGCAAGACTTCAGAATGCAAAACCACCACCATAGCCATCGAAATGCACACAATTCTTTTTAATCCAATACTAATTATACTGTTTATATTTAGCCACATTTATTTTGCGCCGGGCCTGTTTTTATGCATCTCTATGTGGCTAAAAACCAATTATACGATATCTACAAAATTCATCTCACATTTTACCCGCATAGTTTCGCCAATATTAAGAAAGTTATATATAGAAGTAATGTTATTTTTAGGTTAGAGGATTTCCCTCAAAGTCGTATCTCGTAAGATAAGCTAGCTTCTAGTATTTTTTTCTGCGAAAAAGGTATGCCGAAAGGTAAAAAATAATAAAATTTCAAAAACCTTCCACACCGATGAGCGATTGCTTGAAGAAATAGCTGTAAATCTTGTCAATTTGCATAAATCTTGGGTAACTGCTTATGCTTACCTGTGAACAAACATTTTTAATATTTAATAAATGTACAGTAAAATAGTAGATAAAAATTAATATAAAAAGTAAAATGAGCTCCGCGGTTTAATGGGTTTCACGCTTGCTTCTCAAACAGGAGATGCAGGTTCGAAATCTGACCATGTACCAATGAGATCATTAATTTATCTTAAGTACAGTATCAGACGTTCAGTGTTCCGGAAGACACGTTAAGATGTAGGTCCCGGTCACTATCGCTACGTGGTAGTGGTCTTAAACTCCTCCATCAACCCGCACTGAGCCAGCGTGGTGGAGAATGGCTTAATCTTACTCGTATCCGGGGAAAGGCCCGTGCTCCTCGGTGGGGACATTAATACGTGGCCGGTGGCTACATTCACCAGGGTTCCATGCCCGAAGGGTGCCAAACGGGACCCTATTACTAAGCCTCCGCTGTCCGTCCGTCCGTCTGCCACCCGTCAGATTAAGTTTTCACAGATGATGTATTTCTGTTGCCGCTATAGCAAAAAATACTAAAAAACAGAATAAAATTAATATTTAAGGGGGCTATTATTTAACAATTCTTTCAATAACACATACAAACTTATTAATGCACCTGGTTACGTGCATGGAAGGTGAAAGAAGCTGCACCAATAACATTGTAAACAACATTTTGCTATGTAAAATCCAAACTATTCACTCCACACCATCCCTACTATAGTACGGTGGTACGGAACCCTTCGTGCGCGAGTTAGACTCACACTTGACCGGTTTTTATTATTTATTAGATAGTAAAATGTATAAAATACTCGTAATATGTGTAGGCTGTGGGAAGTGACACGGCAAGTGGGCAGACCTGACTTGCCCGATGGTCCTATTCAATTAAATTAGTCCTAGTCACAAAGAAATATAAAATGTGTTTTAGAGTTCTATTTTCTAAAGGTCTTTTCTATAGACAAACGAAATGTCTAGGGCTTAGCTACGTCTTTCAAATATGTTTGCCGGTGAAATTGTAAACAAACGAAACACGACCGACCCATCAATTTCAGTGCCTGCATTTTCCAACTTCATTCGTATTCCGTCGAGATAACCAATACTGTAAGCTACCGGATGTGAGCTGAACTACAGCTCTATTAGCTCCGTAACAGCTGTTTTATCTAGGGTTGCCAGGGCCGATAAATAGTGAGACGTACTGTGTTGTATTGCAACTAGAGATGTGCCGGCTATGCTTAGACCGACTAGACTAGTCGGCTTCAAAAACTGTCGACTCTTAATTTCGGATGAATTCGGGTGACGTCGGCTATTTTCGTGTCGCTTCGATCATAGCTGAGGCGCTCACACTTGCCGTGCGGTCTTTTTGATTTCTTGGGTTGTTTACAAACATTATTGTTGATTATTCAGAAGTGTGATGTGAAAGCTATGTTAACAATATTTTTTTGATAAAATTTATTTTTCAAGTTTAAGTTTAAAATTTAAAATTTTGATTAATAATTACCTACATACTACAAAGTAAGAAATATCAATTATATAAAAACATTGCTTAACAATATTTAATTTATTATTTTATTTAATTTTAATTAAGTACCATCATTTTGTTGAGCAAAAAAGAAAATATAATTCGGGTCCTTCATTGAATAACATGAGCCGACTAGTCGGCGTTTTTTGCCTGTTGTACTTGAGGCTGGTTGTTTCCGATCATAAAACCATATAAAACTAAAAAACTATTGTATCAATATTTGTTTGCGTTCCGACCGACATCTGCGTTAATGACTGACAGAAAATCTGTTGATAGTTTTACATAACAGCCAACTTAACGGCGAAGGGAATTTAAACAAAATACGCCGTAGAGGACAAATGAAGTACATTATGTTTTTTACGGGTATTACCGTAATCCTGTAAAAAAAAATGATGGAAATAACGGAATTTAGTTAGAAACACAATTATCTCGAAATGGTTTTCTCAGGTACCTTTGTTTTTTTTACATGGCCAATTGGCGTGTAAAGAAGAGGCAAACTCAAACTCAAACTCAAACTCAAACTCAAAACGTTTATTCTGTAAATAGGCCACAAGGGCACTTTCACATGTCATTTCATTTCATTTTTTACAGAACATTTGGTATTATTATCATATTATCAGAAAAAAAAAAGTACTTAATTATTGTTTCTGAGAGATGTAAAGAGTTTCAAATGTCATAATAAAATAATTAAAATATAAATAACAGAGATGTATAGTCTCTTTAGTCAATAATACAATGATAATAGGAGATGTAAATGGTCCCCACAGTCAAGAGTTGTATAATTAAATTAATCTTTGGAGGTGTAAAAGGCCTCCAAGTGTCCAGTAAAAGAAACTCTGGCAGTGAGGATGCTCACAATTAATTAGAACAATTCAGTCCCAAGCATTTTTATCGTCTATGTACTCTTTAATACTGTAGTAAGCTTTAGAAATAAGCCTTTGCTTGATGTATTTCTTGAACTTATTAATTGATAGATCTGTCAAAGTGCTTGGGAGTTTATTGTAAAATCTTACACAATTACCCTTGAACGAGTTTTTTATTTTATGGAGCCGAGTAGTGGGCACTGCAAGTTTGCCCTTGTTTCTAGTATTAAAGTTATGTATATCACAGTTTCTTCGAAAGTTAACAATGTTCTTATGGACATACATAATATTCTCGTAAATATATTGACTATGGACTGTCAATATATTTACTTCTTTAAACTTATTTCTAAGAGAATCTCTATTATTCATTTTATAAATCGCACGAACAGCCCGCTTTTGCAGCACAAAAATAGTATTTATGTCAGCAGCACTGCCCCAGAGCAGATTACCGTAGGACATAATACTATGAAAATAACTAAAATAAACTAATCTGGCTGTTTTTAAATCTGTCAAGTGACGGATTTTCCTGCATGCAAAAGCTGCAGAGCTCAGTCTGTTCGATAGCTTATCAATATGTGGACCCCATTGGAGTTTGGAATCCAACGTTATACCTAGAAACACTGTGCTGGTTACCAATTCCAATTCCTCATTTTTAATTGTTATACATGTCTGATTATTTTTAACGTTAGTAGTAAGAAACTTAACACATTTAGTCTTTTTCTCATTTAATAGCAAATTATTAACATTAAACCAATTTACCACTCTTGATATGGTATTGTTCACGTGATCATCAGTAGCGTGTTGGTTTCGCTTTGTTTTAAAAATAAGTGAGGTGTCATCAGCAAACAGTACCATATCATGACAGTCCCTTCCTAGATAGGGTAAGTCGTTTATATAGATGAGGAATAGGAAGGGTCCCAATATTGAGCCCTGTGGCACGCCCAAAGAAACCAATGATCCTAGTGATCGTTCTCCGTTTACGTCTACCCTTTGTATTCTTCCGTTCAGATAAGATTTTAACAAATTCAATGACGTGTCTCTAACTCCATAATGATGTAATTTCCTGATCAATGTTTCATGACAAACGCAATCAAAAGCCTTAGATAAGTCACAAAAAATGCCTAGGGCATCTTGTGACTCTTCCCAGGCATCAAAAATACTTTCAATGAACTGAATTCCGGCATCTGTTGTTGAACGACCGCGAGTGAATCCAAACTGTTTGTTATGCATTAGCTTATTTGATTCAAAATGATGTAATAGCTGTGATAAGATTAATTTCTCAAAAATTTTACTAAAAGTTGGTAGTATTGATATAGGTCTGAAATTGGTGGGGTCTTGAGTACTACCTGCTTTGAAGAGGGGAATTATCTTACTTTGTTTCATTAAATCAGGAAATTCACCGCAGTCTATACAATTGTTGAAAATGACCGCTAGGTCAGGTGCAATTAATTCGATTAGGGATTTAACGACGTGAACAGAGAGTCCCCAAAGATCATTCGTTTTCTTAACATTTATCAATTTAAATGCCTTTACGACATCTGAACTTGTGACGTGCTTAAAATTCAAGTATGAAGCACACTCTGAGACATTATCTTTTAATATTGCAACAGCAGACAAAGGTGACGAATTTAAATACTTAGTCGTGGAAGCAGGTGCATTAGTAAAAAACGATTCAAATTCAGTTGCAACTTCTAAGCTAGAACTCGTAAGCTGTCCATTGATTTTTAGTTCGTAATCGTGACTCGCTTTTTTACTACGACCGGCCTCCTCATTAATTATTTTCCAAGTCGTTTTTATAACATCGGAACTATTCTTAATTTTACTACTCAGAAAATTACGTTTAGCTGTATGACAGTCTAATTTAAATTGTTTGGAGAACTGTTTGACTTGTTCTTTAAATTCGTCACTCATGTTGAACCGTCGTTCCTCATACAATGCATACAATGCTTGCCTGCGTTTATGCAACTCTGCAGTAGACCACGTACTAAAGTCGTTTGAACCACTAACCACAACCGATTTTGAAGTGAATATCGCGCTGTACTGTTTCATAAAGGTTTCAAAGAATAAGTTATACATTATATTAGGAGACTGTTCAGCAGCCAAAAACGGTAGTTCCTGGGCTAAAGAGTATCTCATTCTTTCTAACCGGTCAGCAGTTACTGGCACAAACGAAATTTTCTTTTTAATGACAGGTTCTCTAATAGAATCAAATTGAAATAATTGACCTAAATGATCTGAATCCAATTCACTGATAACACTTTTACTGATTGGAATAACATCAGTAAAAATGTTGTCAATGCATGTAGCACTTGTAGCAGTCACTCTTGTTGGCTCTTGGAGAAAAGATTTATTAATCTAACGCTGAGAGTAGTTCTTTCTAACAGATTAACATTAAAGTCACCACATATAATTAATCGTTTCGTACTGTGTGATGAAATAGTTAGGACGGATTCCATTATTTTCTCGAACATTTCAAAGTCGCTCAAGGGTGGCCTATAGACACATATAACGATGAACTGTTCTAATTCCACAGCTGCAAGTTCTATAGTTCGTTCAACAGATAAGGAAACAATGTCCTTACGTTCCTTGAATTTCATATGATTGTTTAGTATGATTAATGCCCCACCATGTATTGAATTAAGTCTGGTGAACGAACTACCAACCTGGTGATCTTTAAAGCTAAACATAATTTCATTAATAGTTAACCAGTGCTCTGTTATGCACAAAATGTCAATTTTATTACAATTTAAAAATAACTCTATTTGTAGATCTTTGCCTCTAATACATTGAATATTCTGATGAACCAGGCTTATATACTTAGCATGTGAGCTTCCCTTATTCTTAGGGTTTTCTAATATACTAGAACATATGTTGCCAGAGCCTGGGTCCTCTGTTGTCCTATGAACTAATTTAAATGCATCCTGTTATTCTGGTCTGATACCAGATTCATATTAGGCTGCTCAGTAAAAGCAGAGTTAGAAGCCAAATTTTTGGCTGTAATGTCATATAAATATAATAGTGACATAGCTATTTGTCGTTTACAATAATTTGAAAGGTAAAATGTACCTTTAGTCATAGTAAAATAATTACTAACATAATTGTTAGTGTCAATAATATCAAACTTATTATTATATGTACATAAATTGTACATAGTTATATTCATATTATGTCTATATACATTTTCATTTTGTGTCAATTGGTTGCAGTAGGGAAATGTGAACAATATAATTTTTTTCACACTAAGACCATTCAATGTTTCATAAAATTTTATTAAATTATTTTTGTTCACATCTCCCCTATTGCCCATGAAAATTATCAGTGTGGCACTGGCTGTGATAGTGCTGTCATTCAAAATTTGATTTATAATATTATCTACAGTGCTAAAAGGTGAGCAATTACTAATAACACTATGTCCCTTAGAGTATGAGTGGAGTGCTGAGCCCATGCCACTTCCAATCTCATCACAGTACATTATAATATCAGGTGTTGTGGTCATATCAGACTTGGCAGAACTATAATCAGTAACACCTTGTGTTGGTAAACTGTCACACAAGCCCGGAGAGTTGCCCGCTGTCAAACAACCACCTTTCTGCTCACAGCGACAAGTATGGTTGTTGGTCAGCGACTCAAACCGCTCACAATTATGGTTCATTTCTTGAATTAAATCATCCATAGCCAATGAGTATTCATTTATAACTTTCTCAGAGTTCAAATATGCACTGTTTAGTGATCTCAATGAATCCTCCAAGCTTTGGATTTTCAAATGTAAGTTTTGTGTGTCAGTTTCATACATCAACTTAGTACTTTCTAATTCTAATACACACATATTCAAATCATGTAATAAGTTTACATTTTTCTTGCTTACTTTTAAGTTTTTAGTACACAATTTATTATGTTTTATTAATTTCTGAGTTTTCCGTATATACCTATTTATTTTACCTAGTTTGTTATTGCTGCAACCTAATAACCTTGATGTGGGCAATGTGTCATTAGTTAAATCAATGACATCATCAAGGCTTCCAGTTGCAACAGTAACCAGCTGCGGGCTGATCCCTACGACTTCACTGTAGAGGCTCTGGGTCTGCAACGCTGCGGTGTTTTCCTTCTCCTCCTGGAGTGCATGTATTTGTTCATGGGCATCGAACAATGCTTTCTCCAGGGAATCAATCGATTTCAGGGCTTGCTCGTACTCTGCACTACATACAGTGAAGCTATCTACGGTGACCTGCAGCTTGTCCCGCTCAACAATTACATCACTACATTCTTGTTCTAATACACATAATTGTTTCTTTAGCTTATCTCTACTTTCAAGTACTGATAATAGCTCTTTCTCATTTTCCTCCCTTTCACAGAGTAATTCGGTGACCATTTCCTTTGATTTTTTTAATTCTAGTAAGGTAACTTTGAGCTTGTCATTTTCCTGCTGTCGGGAGGCGACAGCAGCAGCTCTGCGGGTCATCATGGTTACAGTTGAGATAAGAATCAAGGAATTGCACACCAAAACAATGCGAAATTACTTACGTGGAATAGTAACGTTTTTCAGCGTTTGCACATCACTAATTGCTATGAAATATATTTTAAACGTTGTTAAATATAATAATTTAACAATAAGGTAACAAAAAGCGCTGAAAGTGTACGGAAATAACAAATACTTTTAAATGTATAACCTGCAACGGTCACAAATTTAACATGTTTCGAGACACTAGTAAACGTCACTAAAACACACTGCAAACAATAGAAATACTTAACATTACACTATAATCCTAAAATAACACTAAATTGGGCTCAGAATTACACTAAATCATATTAAAATATAAATTTTTCTAGGGACGTAGTGAAATCAGCTGTTTGCCGTTTTCCCATAATCTCCTATGCTAAGCTGTGGGTTTACGAGGGCTGACTATTATAATTTATATTACTAACCGACTCGTTCCGCACGTTTCGTCGCGTAATGGACCTAACTCAAAATTCACCAAGTGATCAAAACGAACCATTCTAAAAACCGCACACTTCTCAACTCATGGCGGACTAAACCTAATTCTATCATTTTAAATCAAATCACATCAAATCAAATATATTTATTGCATTTCACAATGTTCTTATAGCTAGGTGAGTATTAAACAGATTTTACTCTTAAATACTATACATAACACTTTATACACTTGTGAACCTTGATAAGGCACATCAATATAGGAGAGGACATTTATATTATTAAATTATTATTTTTTAAGAAGGAGAAACATATAAGAAATTATTAACTGCTGAATTATTATATAATTGTTAGGTTTAGTTTGTAGTTTTATTATTTAATATTTTATTAATTTTTATATTATAGTAATTTATTATACATTATTTAATTCTTATTTTATTGGTTATAATATTGTTACGCCGGTAGGTTAGGACAAAAACTTTGAACGTCAATTTCAGTGCTTTAGAGGCGTTTTCAGCAGGCTGAAAAGTCATTTCACGCCGTTTCAGAAGTTACTCTATCACATATCTAAAGATCGAAATTTCACCCAAGTTGCCGTCGTTTTCAGGGCACCCTCTATCAGATGACGCCATAACCTGAAAACCCGTTTTCAGGCGTTTTCAGGACCCCTTATGGGGCCTCTGAAGCACAAATCGTTATATGGCGAAATATCCGGTAGGAGTGACAGAGATAGCACTACTAGAAAGAGATAGCTATACTCGGAACATTCGAGAAGCGTGTGACAGAGATAGCACTACTAGAAAGAGATAGCTATACTCGGAACATTCGAGAAGGGAGTAACAAAGAGAGTGCACCATTAGAGAGAGACATATATGGTCTCGAATGTTCTCGGCCCGCACGCTGGTCCTTACTAGAATATTCGCGATATGTGTGGACAATGTGTCCAGAGCGGCTCCGCGGGATATAAAAGGCGTCGACGCCCGGCGCGAGTTAGTTACATTTTAACTGCGATCGAGTGCTAGTACAAGGATAATCGGAGAGAAAGACTCTTCGTGTGAATAGTGAGTGTGTTTTAATTAGTGGATTTAATTCGTGCTTTTCTATCATTGAAACATTGAAACATATTTATTGGTAAGTGTCAATTACATGTATACTAGAGGACCATACTAGAGGATTATAAATAAAAAATTGATTAATATACATCTGTATAAAAAATGTCAGACACATAAAAATGCATTCCATAAATTAAGATACCATTATTTAAAATTAAAATTGCCATAAAGTATTACATTAAATTTGAATTGTATTAAATTAAATTAGTTTTTCATTTCATTAAATTGGAATCACATTTTATATTGGTCGCTTCGAACTCAGCGAATGAGTAGAAGGTTTGCTCGACAAGCCAGTGTTTCAGTCGCTTTTTGAAGCATGCGGAATTAGGCGCAGATTTAATATGTTCTGGTAGGCGGTTGTATACTGTCGGACCCATGACGTGAGTCAATTTCGATGACTTGGCCAGGGTGTGTGAAACCGTCCTGAGCCTGTGACCGTTGCGGGTCGCGTGTCCGTGGATGTCGTGTTGCCTGCGGAAAGAGTGGATGTTCTCGTGCATGTACACGGCCACCTGGAGTATGACGATGGACGGGAGCGTCAAGATGTGCAGCGCTTTAAAGTGAGGTTTTACCGACACGTCCCGTTGGACCTGGACTATCGCTCTCACGGCTCGCTTTTGCATCCTGAATGCTCTCTCCCAGTCCGCCGCGCGCCCCCACAGCTCGGCTCCGTAATGCAGCAGCGAGTGTACCGTGGCCACACTGCGCGGCACCGTGCGCACCAGCCGCCGCAGCGCAAAGCATGCGCCGCTGAGTATCAAATACGAACCCCACGCTCGTAACATTTGGTGTCAGAAGTGGGATAGAAAATGCCGTTAATGCCACGAGAAAACGAGCCAAAAGGAGTGACGACGCGAAGCCAAACGTCTGGATCTGGAGACTCGACGCCTGGTACGTCGGAATCACCTGCTCCAGCTGCACAAGGAGTAGACCTCAACGTTATCTTCGTCCTCCTAAAGGAACAAGCGAGAGAGCTAAAGGAACAGTCGCGAAAACAGGAGGAACGGGCCAGGAAACAGGAGGAACAGACTCTAATCCTCCAGAATGAGCTTAGGGAACAAAAGGATCACCAGGAGGTACAGGCACGAATGCTTCGTGAGGTACATGAGTCCACGACCGAATGGAAGAGAGAGTTGTTCGAGGTCCAGGAAAAACTGGCCGATATGGATGAAAAACTGGAGAGTCGAGTCCATGATGTCGATAAAAAAATTGAGACCTGTGAGAGCCGTCTCCAAAAACTTGAGATCAAAGTGGCTAATGCTCCAAGTACCTATGTACCCGACGCATCGGTATCCGGAGGCGGCAGGTTCAAAGTTCCCCCCTTTGACGGTAGCTCATCGTGGACTGCCTATAAGCTGCAGTTCGAGTCTGTTTCCCAGGCTAATGGTTGGAGTAAGGAGCAAGCCAGGACAGCACTGACGTTGGCGCTGCGCGACGAGGCTCTTACCATACTAGAGGCTCTGGGAAACGACCGGATGTACGACCGCTTTCTAGAAGCCTTGGAGGCACGATACGGTGACAGTCACCTGGAGCACGTGTACCGAGCTCAGTTAAAGGACAGGACACAAGGACGTAACGAGTCCTTACAACAGTGGGCCCTGGAAATCGAGAAGTTGGTTAGGAAGGCCTATCAACGTACGTCAGCATCCTTTGTGGACATTATGCTGGTGCAAGCCTTCATCAATGGGATCCGGGATCTGGAAGTGAGGGCAGCCGTGCGATTGGGACATCATGGCAGCCTAAAGGATGCAGTAGCCCACGCTCTCGAGGTGGAAGCTGTACGACAGGATACATCCAGGCCTTTCAGGGTGCGAGAAGTGTCGACTACGAAGCCAGTAGATTCCCGCCGCGAATTTGGGCCACGTTGCTACCATTGTGGAGAACGTGGTCACCGGCAGTCAGGCTGTCCGAAAAGGACTAGGAGGGACAGAGACCCCGCTCCAAGGACAAGGACAAGGAGCGGGCCAGGCCATCGCGCGAAGATCGCAGCGAGCGGAGCGAGAGAGGGGATCGAAGCCAGCGGGACCGAGACCGCGACCGTGACCGCAAGCATCGCAAGGACAGGCGTGACCGGTCACCGCACGAGCGCGGCTCGCGACGTCGCTCGCGCGACCGCCACTAGAGATTCACTGAGGTATCACATAGCATCTCCAGCCGTTGGCAGACGTAAAGGCACGAGAGGAGCTCCCGCAGCAGCGGCGGCGGGGGGCTCGGCTCGGACCGGCGCGAGCGGGAGCGCGGCGAGCGGGACCGCAGGGACAGGGGGGACCGCGGCGACAAGGACAATGATAAGAACTGATACGGTTAGCGACGAGTGGAGTGATGAAATCATGCAGCAAGCGCAACAAGAGGACCCTGACGTGAGACCCATTTTTGATTGGATTAATGCTGGCGCACCTAAACCGAGATGGTGTGATGTAGCTGCTATGAGTGCGGTAACAAAAAGCTACTGGGCACAATGGGATAGCTTGGTTATGCATAATGGCGTTCTATGTAGAAAATGGGAATCAACAAATGGGAAGGATGCTCACCTGCAAGTCGTTGTCCCAAAGAAAAGGGTGAAAGATGTTTTGAGAAGCTTTCACGATGGAACATCCGGTGGACACCTTGGAGTAAAAAGGACCCTAATGAAAATCCGGCAACGCTTTTATTGGATTCACTGCCGAGAAGATGTTGAAAATTGGTGTAAACGATGCACTAACTGTGCATCAGTCAAGGGACCGCATACCCGTAGCCGAGGAACACTCAAGTTGTACAACGTGGGAGCCCCTTGGGAAAGGGTTGCATTAGATGTCTCAGGACCATTCCCAGCATCGGACTCCGGAAACAAGTACATTCTTGTCGTGATGGATTACTTCACGAAGTGGCCTGAAGTATTTTCCATTCCTAATCAAGGAGCGGTAACCATAGCTGAAAAGTTAGTGAACGAAGTATTCTGCCGGTTTGGGGTACCACTCGAAATCCACAGTGATCAAGGAAGAAACTTCGAGTCTGCGGTCTTTCAGGAGACTTGTCGCATAATGGGAATTCATAAGACGAGGACTACGGCGTATCATCCACAGTCAGATAGAATGGTTGAGAGATTTAACCAGACACTGGAGAGACATCTAGCCAAGGTCGTTGAGAGCCATCAAAAAGATTGGGATCGGCATATCCCCCTCTTCCTGTTGTCTTATAGGTCGGCTACTCACGAAAGTACGGCGGTTACTCCATCGTATGCGAATTTTGGAAGAGAACTCCGTCTGCCTGCAGATCTCCTGACTGGACGTCCGCCCGATACACCAAGGACTATCACGAAATATGCAAGTGATTTGCGGGATCGGATTGATGATGTTCACAGCCTGGTACGTGAACACGGGCTCCACGCTAGCATAAAGATGAAAACCCGATATGACCGGAAGTCTTATCAAGTGGGTTTTGAGGAAGGTTCGTTGGTGTGGCTACATAACCCTATGCGACGAGTAGGAAAGTCCCCGAAACTATCTCCGAATTGGGAAGGGCCTTACAAGGTAGTCACCAAAATAAACGACGTCACGTATCGAATCCAGAGGAATCCTCGTAGTCCGAGCAAGATTGTTCATGTTGACCGGCTGGCCAGATACCACGGAAATAATGATGCTCGGGACGAGCATGTCTTAGGAGGGGGTAGTGTTACGCCGGTAGGTTAGGTCAAAAACTTTGAACGTCAAATTCAGTGCTTTAGAGGCGTTTTCAGCAGGCCGCCCCCCCCCAAACCCCCAACTGTGCAGGAGTCGGCGCCCTCATCACTCATGGCGGAGGCCAACCCGGCCACCGCGCCAGGCGCGCCCCTACCCAAGCGCAAACGGAAGCGGGGGGGAAAGAAGAACGAAGTGCCGAGAGCGGCTGAGGAGAAAGGAGCCGCAGCACCACCACCTCCACCAGAGAACGAACCGCCGAGGGATCTTGTCGCAGCACTCATCAAAGCACTCCAAGATCCCGCAGTCCTAAGGAGTATCGCCGAACATCTGCCCTGATGGCTGACTCCTTAAGGATTGTGCACTGGAACGCCCAGTCACTCAAAGGAAAGAAGCAGCTGCTGAAAACCTTCCTGCGAGAGTACCGAGTCGACGTCATGCTGGTTAGCGAAACCCACCTCACCGTGAAGATGAAGCTCACCCTCCCCGGCTACACAACCTACCGCAAGGACGAGCGATCCCCGCAGGGGATTGCCTACAGAGGTCTGGCTATCCTGGTTAAAAGGAGTATCGTCCACCAACCCATCGACTTCGAGGAGCACACTACAATCTACGTCCTTGGCGTCGAAGTACAGGTCGCCGGCAACGTTGTGCGAATCTATGCCGCCTATCACCCCCCCGGTGAGAGACTCAATCCCAGGGAGCTCCGGGGACTGCTGGAGTCGCCGCAACCGACTCTCATCGCCGGAGACCTCAACGCCAAGCACCCACACTGGAACTCCTCGAAAGTGTGCGCCGCCGGACGCGCACTCCTCGCCGACTCCGTGAGCCACGACTACGATGTCATCGGACCCTACGAGCCGACTCACTACAACCCGGACGGCTCTGGGGACATCATCGACATCGTAGTCTACAAAGGAATCCGGACCCAGCCAAGCCAGGAAGTCCTGCCAGACCTTCCCTCGGATCACAGACCCATTCTCCTCGTCCTTGCGGATTTGCCAACAAGAGTCTCGCCACCAGCGCCCCGTCGACGGTACAACTGGGCCTCCTTCTCGGCCGCACTCGCCGAAAACCCCACCACCCGGACAGCCACACAGCCAGAAGACGTCGAAGCACTGACTTCAGAGTTGACTAGCAAGATCCAGGACGCGCTCGACACATCCTCGCACACCGTCTCTAGCCGGAGGAAACCCCAACCCCTCCCGGCGAAGATTCAGGCACTGATCTGCGAACAGCGCCGTCTCCGGAAGCTATGGCAACAAACCCGGTGCCCAACTCTGAAGTCCCGCCTCAACGCCATGACGGCCACCACCAAAAGATGCCTTGCCGACCACGCCGAAGAATCTTGGGAACGCCACATCGAGTCCGTAGGCGATCACGTCCCCTCCGTGCATCGCTTATGCCGGCAGCTGTCGGCCACCCCGGCTCCTGTTCGACCGCTGCTGGGCAGCGACGGCTTCCCGAGATTCAGAGCAAAAGACCGAGCTGAAATTTTCGCCGAATGCCTGGAGAGGCAGTTCAAGCCGAACCCCACCGACGACGCCGAACACGTAGCAGCAGTGGAGGAACACCTGCGGCACTACTTCGCGACGCCGATAGCTCCTGAAGAGGACCCCATCTTCTTCTCGCCCGGCCAAGTCCTGCGAACGATCAGGCGCACCAAGCCCAGGAAAGCCCCGGGCGCAGACCAAATCACCAACATGGCGCTGCGCAACTTGCCGCTACCGACTGTGGCGGCTATGACGCGCCTGTTTAACGGCATCATGTGCACGGGGCACTTCCCTACTACATGGAAGGAAGGCCTGGTCATAATGCTCCCCAAGCCGGGCAAGAATGTCAAGAAGCCCGAGAGCTATCGGCCCATCACCCTCCTGAGCACCATGTCAAAGGTGTTCGAGAAGCTGCTGCTAGGAAGACTGCTGCCACATATCCAAGGTCGCCCGGAACAGTTCGGCTTCAGGCCAGAGCATTCGACGACGCTCCAGCTCACCAGGGTACTGAACGACATGACGGTCTGTCGGAATAAGAAAGAATACACCGTCGCAGTACTCCTGGACATGGAGAAGGCGTTCGACAGAGTATGGCACGAGGGGTTGCTGTACAAGCTGTCGACGTCCCCAGCTCCACGACGAATCACCCGCGTCGTGACCTCGTTCCTACGGAGTCGCCACTACAGAGTGGTGGTGGAAGACGCCGTGTCAGAAGCCCGCCCCATCGAAGCCGGCGTCCCACAAGGTTCCTGTCTTTCACCCGCCTGCTACTCCCGATACACGGATGACATCCCAGTTGGCCCTGGTGTACAGCTGGCCCTCTTCGCTGACGACGCAGCATACTATGCGTCGTCCTACAAAGCACCCCACGCCGCCGTCAAAATTCAACGCACGCTGGACACCCTGCCTAAATGGCTGGCCAAATGGAGGCTCTCCGTCAACGTCGGGAAGACGCAGGCGATGATCACCGGCCAGAGCAACCTGCCACCACCACTCCAACTCCAAGGGAAGGACATTGGGTGGCTGCACCAAGTGAAGTATCTGGGGGTCACCATAGACCGCCGGCTCACGATGAAGACCCACGTCGACAACGTCGTAAACCAGGTCCGGGCTGCACGGGCAAAACTTCGTCCACTCCTGGACTCCGGCCTCCCCCTGCGGTCGAAGCTCGGGATCTATAAAACGTACATCAGGTCCCGCCTCACGTATGCCTCGCCGGCATGGTACGCCCTCTGCTCGGAGTCCAACAAGAAGAGACTCCGGGCCCAAGAAAACCTCTCCTTGCGTACCATCGTCGGCGCGCCTCGCTACGTGAGAAACGCAACGATCGCAAGGGACCTAGGATTGGAGACACTGGACAAGTTCGTCCAGAGGCTGGCAACGAACATGTTCGCACGAGCGGACGGCTCTCAACACCCGCTCGTGCGAGACCTGGCGCCATACCACGCGCGCCCGCCTGACCGTCGCCGCCTACCCCGAGACCTGGTTGCCGAGCCGGCAGCACCCCTGGATTGAGGCCACACAACCCGAAGAAGAACACCTCAGCCACCCAATGACCTGGCCGTAGTCACGGCCAGCGGAAGACTCCGCGGAAGGGGGCCATTGCCCCGGGACCGCAACCCCGCACCCTGGAAGGGGTGTGAGAAGATCACCAAGCAAGCGAGTTAGTTCTACGTGAGATCCCGCCTCACCTACGCGGCTCCGGCATGGTACGCCCTGTGCTCGGAGACGAACAAACGGAGACTCCGAGCCCAAGAGAACCTCTCTCTGCGTACCATCGTCGGCGTCCCCCGCTACGTGAGGAACGCGACAATCCAGAGGGACCTAAGATGGGAAACCGTGGACCAGTTTGTCCAGAGGCTGGCGAAGGGCATGTTCGCGCGTGCGGATGCTTCACATCTTCCGCATATCGCCGAACTGGCGCCGCACCACGCGCGCCCGCCCGACCGCCGCCGCCTGCCACGCGACCTGGTTGCCTAGCCGGCGATCACCCACTGCATACCAGCGCCACATCAAGACCACCGCCCGCAGGGGCCACCCGATGACCTGTCCACAGGAGTGGACAGAGGCGATTCTTCGGGAAGAGGTCCGTCGACCTGACCCCGACTCCCCACGCCCCAGAAAGGGTGCGTGAGAAGATTATGAAGAAGAAGCGAGTTAGTTACATTTTAACTGCGATCGAGGGCTAGTACAAGGATAATCGGAGAGAAAGACTCTTCGTGTGAATAGTGAGTGTGTTTTAATTAGTAGATTTTAAGTACAGTTCGTGTGAATTGTAAGTGCGTGATTTGGGTAATAAAGTGAGTGTTTTAATTAGTGGATTAATTCGTGCTTTTCTATCAAATACGAACCCCACGCTCATAACAATATCATTTAGGAACTCGTTAATATTGTAATAGCACTTTGTAATCAGCAATTGCTTAAGTGATTTTGTGAATTTGTTCTCTTTAGTTTCATTTAATATATATTCAGGTAAATTATTATAGATTTTTATCGACATGCTTAGTGGGCCAGATGAGTGAAGTTTTAAATTGGAGGAGAGCTGTCCTTTCCTGGGTCTTAAATTTCGGTTGGTCGGCATTTGCTCTTGACGGGTTTTATAGAACTCAGGGCGTTCGCGAAAGAACTTACAGGTTTCTAGGATGTACATACAGGTTAGTGTTAAAATGTTTAGTTCCCCAAAATATGGTTTGCAACTATCGGTCGGTTTTATATTTGCTAAATAGCAACCCCATGTAAGTTTTGATCTGTACTAGGACAAGTGGTTCTCACACAGTCGCGCATGATCGCTGCCGTAAGCAGACGTGACCGGTGTGTTGAGATACAGCTGAGTCTCAGTGTAGTGGCGGAATCATTCTGGTAATGTAGACATATTTTTTTCTATGGAGGGTAGGAAAGAGTGGTCTATGTTCGTGCCCTATGCATTAGTTATTTGTGGTGAACTCGTCTGGTCCAGTTATCTGGACTTTTTTTCCATATGCAACTCAAAGTTTAACGGTCGCTCAAGGTCATGCTGTCTCTACCTCGGGAAACGACAGCTTCAGTACTACATACCAAAATTAACTTGGCACCTAGCTGTGATGGCATCAGAGCGGCTGTCACTGTCCTACAACGCGCCGGGGGCGAGAGCGAGCGAAGGAGAGAGGGACAACGCACTCCTCGGGGGCCAAGATAACTTTGTAGCGTAGTAAGTACGACTAGGATGCAGGTTTGAAACCGCCTATGCATTTTGTGTTTCGAAATAACATAAATATTTACATACAGCCGCATAGATTACTTCTGGCCCCACACTAGGATACCATGTGCCGTGGGATCTAGTTCAGCAGCGACGTCACATACATATTAACATCCAAGACCTGTTTTTTTTTTCTTCTCCCTATTTCTTTGTCCCTAGCCGGGGTTCGAACCCGGAACCTCCCACATAGTAGGTGGAGCCACAGCCGCTGCGCCTCAGAGGTCGTACAGCTATGTACTCTCCTCCGTCAGCCACTTAGAGGACAGTGCCCAAAAGCATCAGAAAAAAAAATAAACTGTGTCTTTTTTCCCGAAAGTACAGCAATTTTAAGAATCGGGAATTTCCCGGGCTTTTCAGTTCCGGGATGTCCCGGTTCTATTCCCTAGTCAATATGACCTGCAAGTGGCACTTAATTTGAGCAGCAGTATGAGCTTTCGGCCAATATGGACTACATCGAGGTAACTCGATCCTGAAGGCTGCTGATTCTGTACAGCAATATCTATCGCGATCCCTTTGAAATTGACGTTTTCAAGGATATTCGCTAACTTCAGAGCACAACTTTCAGATACTTTCAGAGCAGGTTTTCTTCAAAATCCATTATTTTAGGTTAGCTCAAACACTTACGCTTTAGTTCCGATTTTCTTGGTTGTTGAAAATCCGGACACAGCCATATTAAAATAAAGATCATAACAGCTCACACTGCAACAAAACATGGCTGTTACGTCAGTTGCTGCCGCAGAACATTGTGGAAATTTAGTATTTTTTAATTATTTATTCAAAACCACTGAATATTTCTTAATTGCAAACACACAGTTTTAAGATATTTTATCTACACACGTATCATAAACCCTCTTTACTGCGTCCAAAAACCGCACGTTACGATCAGCATAATGTTAAACTACTTTGTAAAAACTCATTTCTTATCTGAATATTTAACATTATGACCATGTGTAAATTTTCTACATATTATGACATTCAAATTTCGAATGCCGACGCCCGCCTGCGTACCGCTCCTACTTTGTCTGTGAAGTTGGTACTACAGAACAAGCTAAACAACTCTATGCCACAATGCCGGTCAAACATGCGGTTCCTGAACACATCAAAGAGAGTTTATGATGTGTGTAGATAAACTAGTGTATGTAACTGTGCATAATTAGCCTTCGGCTCGTTTCATAACAATATCACTCGAGAGTTTTAATGCCCTCTGTTATGTATCAGTCACATAAACTACTATTTAATACCTACTTTTTGACGGAAGAACCTTACTAATATTCTTGTCAGATCTTAAGAAATTGCTAGTTTTAGCGAGTTTAGGTGAAAAACTTTTTTTTAAAATGTAATTCCTATTGATATAAGATGTTTTCAAACACTAAGATTGAAGGAAAGTTTTTTTTTCGGGATTAAAGTGTCTCCTTTAGGAGGAACAGCGCTTTGATGAGGTGCATTCAACCGAATTTGACGTCACCAGTGTCTCAAGAGTCCTAAACTCATATTTAAAACATTCATCATGCGCAAAAGCAGATAAAACCGGTCAAAACAAGTAGGAGTTCGGACCCGCACACCAAGGGTTCCATACCATTGTACACGGGAAAACGTAAAACCACGGAAGCATGGGTGGAAGTAAAAAACCTGATAGATGATGAGAAGGTGAGATGGGCGATCAGCTCTTTCCTTCCGTATAAATCACCAGGACCAGACGGCGTAATACCAGCCCTACTGCAATGGGGAGAAAAGCTCATTGTACCTAGACTTGTAAAAAAAATTAAGGCATGTCTAGCACTCGGCTACATGCCCAGGATCTGGAGAGAAGTGAAAGTAGTCTTCCTGCCGAAACCAGGCAAGGACGACTATACTGAACCTAAATCCTTCAGACCTATAAGTCTCACATCATTTATTCTGAAAACGTTAGAAAGAGTGTGTGATAGATTTATAAGGGACGGTCCCATGAGAACCAACCCTATACAACCAAACCAACATGCGTACCAAGCGGGAAAATCTACAGAGACCGCCTTACACGCAGTGGTCAGAAGAATAGAAAGCTCAATACTAAGCCAACAGTCGTGCCTGGCGGTATTTATAGACATCGAAGGAGCTTTTGATAAAACAAACTTCAGTAGCATCAGAACTGGATTGGAGAAACTAGGCACCAACCCTTACATGATAACCTGGATAACAAAAATGCTGGAATCAAGAATAATCTCTCTGGAAATCAGCGATAAAATCAAATGCAAAGTGGCAAAGGGCTGTCCACAGGGGGGTGTGCTATCACCACTACTGTGGGTACTAGTAGCCAACGACCTGGTGACACAACTCAACACAAGAGGATTCTACTCAATAGCATACGCCGATGACGTGACAATACTCGTGAACGGCCTTTTTATAAACACGATATTTGAGCGCATGCAACTAGCACTACGGTACATAGAAACATGGTGCAAAAATAACGAACTCTCAGTAAACCCCGCCAAAACTGAGATGGTACTATTTACAAAAAAAAAACCACGGCAGTTACAGACTGCCCAAACTCTTTAATAAAACACTAACACTATCAAAAGAAGTGAAATATTTAGGTGTATGGCTTGACCACAAATTAAGTTGGAGCAAGCACATGGAAGCAACACTTAAAAAAGCCACCATATCGTTCTTCCAGTGTAGGAAGATGGTAGGGAACGGATGGGGACTCCAGCCCAAAATATGTCGATGGATGTATATGGCTGTGGTGAGACCCATCATCACATACGGCTCCCTGGTATGGTGGCAACGAACAACACTATGCACAACTACAACACAACTACAGCAGTTCCAGAGAATGGCATGTGTGGCCATGACAGGCTGCATGAGGTCAACGCCATCAGCGGCACTGGAAATCATGCTAGGCATACCACCATTGGACCTATTCGTACAGCAGGAGGCCAAATCGGCGGCGACAATGGAAAGGACAAATAGCAGATAAAGGACACCGCACAATTCTAGAAAAAGCATTCGGGGAAGTACCGGAAGCCATTATTGGAATTGATCGCATAAAAACAGAGTTCCTATTCGGTAGGGAATATGAAATCACAGCCAAGGGCTTGGAAACACCAACAATACCAAATCACAAAAGCATAACATTATACAGTGATGGCTCAAAGAAAAGCAAGAACACAGGCGGAGGTCTTTTCTCGCCGGAGCTTGACATTAAACTTTCCCTAAGCTTCGGAAAGGAGACGACAGTGTTTCAAGCTGAAACACTGAGTCTCCTACACGAGGCAATGCACTTGATAAATGATGCAGAGGGGAATGACATAACCTTTAAAACGGACTGCGCAGCCCTACTAAGCTCACTAAAAGTCCGTGACAAAATCAAAACTCATACTAAAATTCCACAAGGCACTCAACAGGCTAGGTGAGAAAAACAAGGTCACAGTCCAGTGGGTAAAAGGTCACCAGGGTGACCAAGGCAACTGGGAGGCAGACAAGCTAGCAAAATTAGGAGCAGAAAGGCCAGCAATCGGCCCTCCACCATTCTCGCCCTTATCAGCGGAAGCTCTACGAAAAAGGCTCAGAGAAGACACAGTACAGCAACAAAACCTATTATGGTCTAGCAGAGAAGACTGCAAAAACACAAAACTTTTTATAGACAAGTATAACCATAAATTTACGAATTACTTAATGAGACTGCCACGCAGTAAAATAAAAATACTAACAAGCCTTATTACAGGCCATTGTACACTAAACAAACACTTGACAATTACAGGTGCAACGGACAGCCCCCTGTGTAGGGGGTGCATGGAAGTGGATGAAACAGTAGAGCATATGCTACTGGCATGTCCATCCACAACAAAAACCAGGATGGCTATCCTAGGAGACACAACAAACACCCACGAGCTCCTAGAACACCCAGGCCTCCTTCTCCAGCTGGTGCAGGAGTTAGGATGGCTGACGTAGATGTGCAGGCGAAGAGGACATGCACAAAGGCCCCGCTCAAGTGGGCCAGGTGCAGGCACTACAACCACCTTGTAGAAGATAGAAGATAGAACGTAAAACCACGGCCTTTGTAGGTATACCTTTTTAATTATTATTGATAAAATATTAAACTCAAGGCCGTACATCGAAACATTGAAAAAAGAGTTTTGTATATGTAGTATGGAAGTATTGAACATGTACTCAGGTTAACGAAACTCTTTGCTCGTTGAAACCGGAAGTGGATAGAAATTGGGTAACTTATTTACAGAAATAAAATCAAATATGATAAATAACTTAATATTATTTATTATAATTCGAATGAGCAATTATTACTCGTATAATGACAAATAACTAAGCACAAAACTTAATACCTGCAATTAAAGATCCTCTCCGATAAGATCGGGAAAGTCCATTTTTCACCAATAAACAACTAAAACAAAATGGCTAAGAAAAAAGTCATACCAATAATTTATCGTATTTTTTCTTTATATCTTAAAAACCGGCATGTGTTTGTTGTTAAAAACGGCAAATTATGATTTGTTTTTATAGCGGCAATATAAATATACCCTCTGTGAAAATTTCAGCTCCCAACCTATTTAAGTTGCTCCGGTGACAGACGGACAGACAGACGGACGGACGGACAGCGGAGGCTTAGTAATAGGGTCGCGTTTGGCACCCTTCGGGTACGGACCCCTTAACATCGGTCAGGCCGTCAACAGCGCAGTAAAAATCACAATCGTAATACCTTTCATTCAAAGGTATCGAGAGAGATATCAAGAGGTTCTGAATCGAGAATCGAGTACTGAGTACTGAAAGTAAATGAAAAGTGTGACTGTGTGAGTTACGCACGCACACTGTCACAATAAGTACAGGTTTCCTTATCCTTGGAAATCAATTGTCTAATTGAGTCTTATACAGAAAGTGTTGACGCTGAATTACATGAATAATAAGAATTGCCATAATATTTCTAGATACGGGACCCTTCGTGTGATTCATCCACGCGAACTTTTCCCATTTTTAGGGTTTCCGTAAAAAAGGAACACCTATAGGATCAAAAAGTAAAAAAGGAATACCTATAGGATCAAAAAGTAAAAAAGGAACACGTATAGGATCACTCGCGTGTCCGTCGGTCCGTCTGTCAAAGGCACTTTGCTCAGGAACAATAAGAGTTTGAAATCTTCTGCAAAATACCTCTCCTGGTAACCGCAACATAATTCAAGTCTAATATGAAAAAATATTGCCTACAAAAAAGTACACTGGTTAAAATGACAAAATCACCGTGATAACTCATGTTTATAGGGTAGGTTGAAAAGCGCTCTTTATATATATGTTACGGCTTAAGTTAGGTGTGAAGCTAAACTTAAGTTTAGCCGGCTAGTCTTAAGATTAATTTCGAGCCTCGGCTAATGTCCGAAATAATGTTCATTGCGATAAATGATTTCAACATTAGTCGGCTAAACTGCAGTTTAGCCTCGACGCTGTTGAGGCTAAAGATGGGTGAGAAAATATGGTTGACATTAGCCGACTAAACTTAAGTTTAGTTTTCAGTATAACTAGGCTAATGTTGAAAAATTACCGTCTTAATCTGGAATAAGTGATGATAATGATTCGGTAGCCGTAAACACTTGTTGAAGGATAGGAAAAAATACTTATACTAGTATTATTATAGTTTTTGTTGTTCTAACATGTTCAACCTAACACGAAGGATAAAGGGGGCTTCGCTTCGCTCACCCCGTTTACCCTTCACCTAAGCTACCGCAGTGTTTTGGCCCTGATATTAGAAATAGCTTTCTCATCTGAATAAAATTACCCCGCCCCGCTCCCCGCAGACGCACGAATACTTCGTTTTCAACTTTAACGTCCAACATTAACCGAAACGCATCGGCTAGTGTGCCGTCTAGCCAATTAAAGATGACATCCGTTATCACAAACGAACATGACTTCGGACATTAGCCGAGGCTCGTAATTAATCTTAACACTAGCCGGCTAAACTTAAGTTTAGTTTCACACCTAGCTTTAGCCGTAACATATATACATGTCACCGTATCATTATCAAAACCGTTAGTGGATAAACGAACTTTTTTTTTCTCGTTAGTTTGTCAACTATCGACTCGTTAGTTGATAAAATAACGGTTAAAACCGTTAAACTGGTTTAAACTTGAATTGCAAGCTAAGGCAAACACCAGGGCAAACACTGCGGTAGCTTAGGTGAAGACTAGAAGGGGCGAGCGCAGCGAAGCCCCTAAATAGTCTTCGTGTTAGGTTGACATGTAAGAACAAAATAAACGTAAATTTTCAACCCTGTCGGTCTGGTTTAGTATCCGTCGATATTTGACCAACTAAGGCGTTAGTTTATCAACTAACTGTTTTGACTACCTTATGGTGACATATATTTAAATTTTTGTTTTGATAACTTCAGAATTTATGATCAAAAAAGTGCAAAAAATTATCATTCTCCCCCTTATCTCCGAAACTAACTTATGAAAAAATACAGAATATAGGACTTAAGCCAAACATTACAGGAAAACCTACCCGGAATTTCCAAGGTTTTTTTTTTATCTGTAAACCACATACAAACTTATAAATGCACCTAGTTACTTACATGGAGCATGAAAGTAGCCGCACCAATAACTTTGTTAACAACATTTTGCAATGTAAAATCCAAACTATTAACTCCACACCATCCCTACTATTGTACGGTGGTACAGAACCCTTCATGAGCAGTCCAACTCGCACTTGACCGGTTTTTTAACTCCAAAATTGGAAACAAAGGAGCAGTAACAAAACGATAGCGAAGACACTATTCACGCTTCACGCGCTCCCAACTGGTGTTAAACAGAAATAAAAGGTTTGGCGAACGGACGTACATATGTACAGAAGGAAAACCGGCCAAGTAAGTATCGGGTAAGCGCTATGAAGGGTTCTATAGTTGCCGGTTACAATATGGAGAACAATTCTTTCAAGGGTCAGCAATTTCTCTGGAGATTCTGAAATTGCCATTTGAGCAATTTAAAAACCACGTAAAAGCGACATTATCAAAAAAGGGATATTGCAATGTTCAAGATTACTTAAATGACGGGACTGTATGGGGTTAATCTAACTCAACAGAAAACTTGGTGTTAATAATTTTGTAATTATTTATTCATACTTATTAATTAATATTGTAATATTTGTATTACTTCAACACAAACAATATTTAAAAGAGATCTAAAAATCTATTTGTGGGAGTTTCTAAGCCCTTCTTCTCCCACAGTGGTCCAATATATCTACAGTTATAAAGAAATTTGAACTATGAACATAGAAAGAGGCTATTTGTTTGATACTATGATAATATTCAAATTCACGGTTTAATAACGTCCTAAGTACATTTCATAAGTTAGTCAGGTACATTATTACTCGTTAATTAAACATCACCATTAAACGGTTATTGGAGGTACCCTAAAAAGAAGTATGTGTATATGTGTCCATTCGGGAGAAATTCGACGAAGTGCAGTTTAGCCGCATTGGTGGAAAAGCACCTGTTGTAGCTACTGAACGCTTTTCGCTCGACTTTGACGAAAATCACGAATTCTTTCACAGCACATTCTTGTTAAGTCTCCTCTTTAAGTATGTGCTTTTAGAAATTCTTTAACTTTTCTTTGTTACGTTTCTTTCATTTTGGATTCATGCCCTTAGCACGTTACAACGTTTGTGACGTGCACGATGTTGTACTTACGATAGAAGGTATAATGGTCAGAATTAAAATACAGTCCAGTTTCAGATAGAGTTTAGTTAGTTCTTTAGTACAGGCTTCGATCACTGATGGAAGCATAGGAATTATTACGTCTTTATGATATAAAAGCCTAATGGCCGATTTCACCAACGTTCCCTATCTTTTATTTCTTTCAGGGGCCACCTAGCGGTTGTTTCGATTTGCCCTAATTGGGTCATCTAGGCTCCTTGGGGGCCCCCTAAATATAAGAGTCCGGCCACCGAAATAATCGCTAGACAGCTAAGAAAAAGAGCTAAGTGTCCCTTAACTGTTGGTGAAATCGGGCATTAGACAACCACGTCAACAAAAATTATTCTAATACAATGAGGAGCTTATTTCTGAAGACCGAACTAAGCTATAAATGTTAATGCAAAATGTATGTTTATTGCGGATTTATAAGGAATGTCTACATATGTTAGTGTTCATTCATAGGGTCTTAACACGAAAAAAAAAACTCCTGTTCAACATTTGTTTAAAGACAAAAATGTATATTATTTGCCGTTAGTTTTTTGGGTAAACTATGTGTAACATTTTTGTAGTAACACGGTTAATGTTTATTTAACTCTAATAATACAAGTATCTACGTAATTAAACTTTTAAGTTGAGAAACAGCATAAGTAATTGGCCGGAAAACAATCATACCGACATTGCCCTTTCGAAGGGTCCAATCTACATTTAGTATATTATATTACTTAATTATTTTAACAACAAAGAGAAGACAGAAATGTACACAAAAATGTTTGTTGAGAACAAAGTTTCCTTTGAAGTCCGAAGACGCGACAAAATAATATAATGATTTCTTCGAATACATTTACACCCTATGCCAAATGAAGCATGTTTCCGTAGAGATTTATGTTTCAAACAAAAAGTGATTTAAAATCTCGTGATATTTTATTGTCTATAACCCGATTTGAGCCAGAGTGATTATGTTTACGGGCATGGCTCAATCTAACTCCGAGTAAAGGCCTACTCGGTGGGGACAATAATTAGTTTTGTTTATATTCCTAGAATAGAATATCAATTTATTGACGTTTAGGCCATATATGCATTATAAGTATCTACACAGAGAAAATAAAAATACTAAATTGAATAATCATGGTTGTAAGTACACGAAAAAAATATATACAAAAATGACCAAATACCCCATGCCCAGGACTTGCAGCAAGTCCTGCAACGTTGATGTTCTGACGGTACCTAAATATCGTGCGTGGAAAACATATATGGATGGGCGTTAAATAACCTACTTTATTAAATATTATGTAAATATGTAAAGAGAGAAATAAATTAATAAATAAACAAAATAATTGTGTGCTTTGTGTAAGTATAAAGTACATAAATACGAAAAACTAAATTATAAAAGTGTCATCCGACTTAAGACGACGACAGGGTGACATTATTTTGCCAACTACACGACTAACGCGAGAGCTCATCGGGACTGAGTCAAACATTTGTATTTTGGAGTTGTAAAAAATGATTTTTACACTTTATTTTAAAATGAGCTATAGATTTTAGATCACGGATTGGTGGCGGCAGATTGTTCCAGCATTTCGTTGCCAAATATCTGAAACTGCCCCGAAAAGCAGCAGAGCCGTGACGGGGGATCAAAAGTAGACTCGAGGAGCTCCTAGGCTGGTGATGGTGTGAATGTTTCCAGGTAAGTTTTTCATGAAGATAGTTGGGTGTTTTGCGCTTTATCACCCCAAATAGGAGCGAGGCCAGATGTAGGTCCCGTCTGCCGGCTATCTTAAGAATATTGGCTTACGTGGCCGCGTGAAGGAATATCGAAACAAAACCTGGAACAAGCATTTTTCACCCTTAGCAACAGCCGTTGAGTTCGTTTGAAAAGACAGGGTCCATAAACTGAAATTCCATAATTTAACTTTGACAAGACCAAGGACTCACACAGCGTGATACGCATTTGCTCGCTTAGAAAGCATCTTATCTTATATAATATACTAGCCTTATCTCAAGAACATGCTTCTCAAAACGAAGGGCTTGATCCATGATTCCTAATTAATAAAGTCTTTTAAGTCACAGAATCAAAACCATTAAACTCGTGCAACGTAACCGTTTTCCATACTATACTAATTCCTAAAGCCCGATCAAAGTTAAACTCCACGCCCCTGCCTGCTGCCAGTCCCATCTATCAAGACGACAAATTAATGCCTCGGCAATGACTTACGTACTCCATTCCGCTATAAAAGCGTTTTCTGACAGTATTGTTGAATTAATTTCTGAGAATGAAAAACGCCCCGTCTCCGTGAATTTGCCGCATGTAAGATTTCCCGCCATATTTCAGGATTTAGCGCTGGAGCGATGACGTCGCATGAAGCAAGATTCAGTCTACGTTGGGATTCAGTTGGAAATGGAAATGTGAATTTTAATGAACGATGCGCCTATAGAGAACATTTTTTATTTTATCTTTCGTGTTAGGTTGAACATGTGTGAACAACAAAATCCAACGCTCGTTTTGTATTTTATATTACCCGAGCTAAGGTTCTCAAGTTGCCGTTTTTAGATTCCTAGTCGCGCAATTCAGTCAATTTGGCAGACGAAGCTAGTATTTCTTGTCGCGCCCGTTTTTCGTCGCTATTCAATAATAGAGAAATAAGGGGACTGCTGTTCGGGTGTTTAATTTAATTCAGTTTGCCATTACCATACGTCAAACATCCACAAACATCAGTGGGTACCTTCTTCGCATGATTCTCTCTGCTTTTTAAAAGGTTGGAACAGCATTTATTTCACAAAACGGAACGTAGGGAGGGGGAGTTGGTCCTTCGTGCCGAAAGACGAAGTTTACATTTTAATCTTATTACGACTAATTCCGGAGAAGACGAGCCGTGCCATGCAGTGAAACAGTTTCGACGAGGTCAAGCCTCTTTTGAATCAAAATGTCTTTGTTTAAAAGGACTGTGCAATGGGGTACTTTTGTGACCATTTTTAGAAGTCTAGTTCTTGAATAGAGTTTATTTGTTGGCATTTGTTGCAACGCCCGTTTTAGCGTAGGATTTACTCTTCGGTTTAGGGTTTTACTTCTCCTTTTGTTAGGGAATCCACTGGCAGTAAAATATAAAACTAGATTCAAGTAATTTATCTGTACATATATTCTAACGGTGATGGGATAATCGCTAGGAATCTTTTATGTCCGTGGCTGCGGCGATGAGATTAAATGTAAATTATTAAAATACCCATATGCCATCTGATCGGATAGGTATGCGGTAAAAGCGAGTGAAAATATGACATTTCGCGAGGTAATGTACCTCGATACATTACCTCACGAATGTGTTATTTCCCAGCAAGACGTGTTCGCCTTGTGATTGGCAATTTGTCCCAGTTGGTACAGACCGCTCCAAATATCTCTGGCTGTGAATGGAAAGTGACCTCTCTCTGTCTTATGAATATTTTTCACATCTCACCCTCTCAGTCGCACCTTTCGTTGAGACACAAAGATATTTGGCGCGGCCTATACAGCTTGTTTGAGCCTCGGAGTTGTGGGTGACAGGTACAAATCAAGTGGCGTGTCTCGGCTCCTCGACAATTATCTCTTAATTAGTTCCAGTTACTGAACGATTGCAGAGGTGTCGCAACTGTACTAACTAAACTATTTAAAAACACAATTTTTAAAATAGACTAATGGTCGATTTCACCAACAATCGCTATCTTTTAGGGGACACTTTATTTCTTTCAGGGGCCACCTAGCGGTTGTTTCGATTTGCCCTAAGTGTAAGGGTCATCTAGGCTCCTTGGGGACCTCCTAAATATAAGAGTCCGGCCACAGAAACAATCGATAGACTGCTAAGAAAAAGAGCTAAGTGTCCCCTAATGGCCGATTTCACCAAAAATCGCTATCTTTTAGGGGATACTTTATTTCTTTCAAGGGCCACCTAGCGGTTGTTTTGATTTTCCCTAAGTGTAAGGGTCATCTAGGCTCCTTGGGGACCTCCTAAATATAAGAGTCCGGCCACCGAAACAATCGCTAGACAGCTAAGAAAAAGAGCTAAGTATCCCTTAACTGTTGGTGAAATCGGGCATTAGAGTCAGGCTACATCAAATACGGTGCGACGCCGCAACGCAGTGATGTGACCTGGCCCTAAGACAACTAACTGTGAGCGTTGTCGGATATTAAGCTGTCAGTTTAGTTCGTTAGTTTTGTTTGACGCCTTCAGAATTTCACGAGGGAACTGGCGACTATCTCAGGTAGTCCATTTTGGTGTGCCCCGCTTCTGGCGGAATAATAAAACCACTGAATAAAAAACGAATTGAGCGAAATATTATGAACAGCGGCATGTATTGATATGAGCGAAAAATACTGAATTGCGCGACAAAATTACTGATTTGCGCGACAATATTACTGAATGGTTCAGCCTACGCTTATTGGCTAATTAAGACTGTGTGGGCGAAGTGGTGGGTCAGTATAGGTCAAGGATAAAGGGTGTGAGAGTAGCGAAGCCACTTTTATCTTTCGTATTAGGTTGAACTTGTAAGAACAACAAAATCCAACGCTCGTTTTGTATTTTATGTTACTCGAGTTAAGGTTTTCAAATTGCTATTTTTAGATTCCTAGTCGCGCAATTCAGTCATTTTGTCAGACGTAGCATTTCTTATCACACTCATTTTTTATCTCGAACCGGTGAGGACTTTGCCCAGAAGTGGGACACCATGTAGGATAAATAAAAAAATTAAAACACCCCCGAAACAATAATGGAACCTAAAATTTGGTTCACAAAAAAGTTTAAATATCCGTCCACCCGTTTGAGCGCCTATGCCACAGACAGACACACACATACAGACACATCCTCACACACACACACACACACAGAGAGATAGACGCCTCAACAACTATAACAACACTCACATTTTTCGTCGTCTGGGGTTAAAAGTCTAAAATGTGGTTGACTTGTGTCCTTGTTTTGATAAATCATAGGTAAGAACCATCGCAGGGAAGTAAACTATCATTTACAAAAACCGCATTAAAATCCGTCTACTCGTTTGAGCTAACAGACAGACAGGCACTTCAAACTTATAACATCCCTCTTTTTCGTCGGGGGTTAAAAAAAAATGACGATGATTTGGTAATTCGCAGGGGCAGTGATGTTAAAACACGACTCTTGTATGTGGACCCCCTCGTGTAGTTGACCGAGCGAGCGAAGGGCTCCATCTCGACAAGATAGGAGGCCGATTTTGCTGTCGTCTGCCTCTATAAGTGTCTGTCAGTTCCGGTCTAGGGGCCACAGTTTTGAAGCGATCCTCACAAAACTTAGCACTCGTGTTCCTTGAATTAAAAGTAATTTTTGTCGAGCGGTATGACGTCATCAATGTTTTGTGTAGGATTTTTTATTTTTTTTTCTGAAACCTATCGTGTGGGATATCAAATTAAAGGGCTTCATGAGCCGGTTCTAAAAAAATACTACACCATTACCTTTCGGCCGCCTGTTTTCTAAAAATCCAAGAAATATTTTCAAAACATACCAAGTTTGTACTCCTCGAAGTAGGAAATCAAAATCAAAATCAAAAATCATTTATTTCCATAGGATGTTGTTACATCACTTAGATCCGTCATTACGTTTTTTTGGGTGAGTTCACTAACCCAATGGCGGAATCTGTGGAGAAGAGCTCACCGAAGAAACTCCACAGTCGTCGCATCTTTTGCGTTTCCTTTTTTAAATAAAATATTGTCAAATTACAAAATGAATGCTAATTATATATCGAAACAGCCTGTTACTCAAACAATCTATTCCCATGGACATCTGTCCTCTAAGTAATCAGATATCCTGTAGTAACCTTTTTTATACAATTTCTGTTTTATAATTATTTTAAACTTGTCTAAAGGTAAGTTTTTAATATCAGTAGGGACCTTATTGTAATAGCGTATACAATTGCCTTTAAAAGAATTACTAATTTTATGTAGTCGGCTTACATAAGCAACCAACTTGTCTTTATTTCTAGTATTAAAATTGTGTATATCACTGTACTTCTGAAAATTAGTTATATTTCTTTTTACATACACAAGATTGTCATAGATATATTGAGACACAAATGTCAGAATATTGATTTCTTTAAACTTTTCCCTCAGTGACACTCTAGGCCCTAATCTATAAATTGCACGAACAGCCCGTTTCTGCAGAATAAATATACTATTAGCATTCGCAGCGTGACCCCACAATAAAATACCATAGGTCATTAGACTATGAAAGTAACTAAAGTAGACTAGTCTAGCGGTGTCTACGTCGGTAAGAGCTCTAATTTTTTTAACTGCGAACGCTGCCGAACTCAGTCTGTTCGACAATTTATTTATATGAGGATCTCATTGTAGTTTGGCGTCTAAAGTAATGCCCAAAAAGACAGTCGACTGCACAAGGTCCAATCTCTGTCCTTTTATAAATATGTCTGTAGTTACCGGGTTCACATTGGGTAACACGAATTTAATACATTTAGTTTTCTTTTCATTAAGTAATAAATTGTTAACAGTAAACCAGTTCACTATACTAGAGATAGCATTGTTTACCTCGTCATAATTTGATTGCTGTCTTTTAACTTTAAATATCAAAGAAGTATCATCGGCAAACAATACTAACCCATGTTTTGCTTTAACAAGGTAAGGTAAATCATTAATATATACTAAAAACAAGAAAGGACCAAGAATTGAACCTTGCGGTACGCCCATACTTATTGAAGACCCAGGTGATCTTTTCCCATTAACATCGACCATCTGAACCCTATCTGTTAGATATGACTCCAGAAGGTCAAGTGCCTTATCTTTTACACCATAATGGCGTAACTTCCTGACAAGAGTGTCATGATGGACGCAATCAAAAGCCTTGGATAGATCGCAGAAGACACCTATTGCCTCCATTGCGTCTTCCCAGGCATCAAAAATATTGTCGATTAGTTCAACACCAGCATCGGCTGTTGAACGACCCTTTGTGAAACCAAGCTGAGCAATATGAATTAAATTATTGAGATAAAAATGACTTTGCAATTGATTAAGTATGAGTTTTTCAAATATTTTGCTAAGCGTTGGTAGTATCGATATGGGTCTAAAATTGGTGGGGTCTGATGTACTAACTGCTTTGAATAAAGGTATAACTTTACTTAGTTTCATCAAGTCAGGAAACACACCACTATCTATACATTGATTAAATATACAACAAAGGTGAGGTGCAATACAATCTACAATGGAACTAATAATTTTTACTGATAGACCATGGGCGTCAGCTGTCTTTTTCATTTCCAGGGATTTAAACGCTTTTACAATGTCTTCATTATTTACGTGCCTAAATTTAAAATCTGTTTTACATTCCTCAAAGTTTTGTTTAAGTATAGATTCAGCAGCAGCGGGAGATGAATTTAAAGACTTGGTTGTTGAAACTGGAAGGTCCGTAAAGAAATTTTCGAAAGCTTTTGCTACTTCTAGGTCTGTACTTAGCAATTGATTATCTATCTTAAGCTTGAAGTTATTATGTGTAGCTTTGGCCTTTCCGGAGACGGATTAGTAAAGAGGATCTATACAAATCATGAGAGTGAGTGAAATAGACTATAACTATTTTCGTGAAAAGTCAATAGATTGTATTTTAAATCGCAAAATGTAGTTTACAAAGTTATTGGTGCGGCTACTTTACTTTACTACTTGATTTTGATTGAATCTAAAATACTTACCTATAAATTGGTTCACAGTCCCCCCTGTTAGCGAGGTCTACTGCCCACAGGGCCACTATTTAATGTTTTATTTAAATTTATTAAGCAAAAGATTCATGAAAATAAGTACAGAGAATATAAATAAGATATTCATTCTAGTTCAAGACGTGTGGGACTGCCGCTCCATCCTCATATAGGCCTGTGCGATTCCACCTATGGCGGGTACCGCGGATGCACACTAGTTAATTATTTGTTGCCGAACCGACAATAGAAATACACATTCTAGTGAAAATTTAAACTCACTACCTATTCAGGTTCATCAGATAGACAGACAGACAGACGGACCCCGGAGGCTTAGTGACAGGGTGCCGTTTAACACCCTTCTGGTACGGAACCCTAAAACGGCGGCAAAACAATTTACGCTATCACATTAAATAAGAAAAAGAGCGGGAAGGACGCTATGACGAGTGAGATTTATCGTTCTAATTTGTCCGACGGCGGCATTAAGAACTCTCAAAGAATTAACGCCGGCCGGAAAGAAAACATGAGTTCTTGATTTGACACGTTTAATGGACAGAATTTGTGTTTTAATTCGGAGGCGAATTGTCGGGTGTAAATAGAAACAGAACTTTGCACCTTAATTAATCTAAGTGTGGTATGTTAAGGATTTGAGAATAATAAGGCGATTAATGAATGACCCGAAAAAACTGTTTTTTCACAAATCTCTACTAAGAGTGGACAAATGCCTTTGCCGCATTACTGAAGCGTGGACTTCATAATTCATAATTCTTTATTGCACAAAGATAAATAAAAAGTTACATTTGTTGAAAACATATGTACAAAGGCGAGCTTATCTCTAAAAAGAGATTTCTTCCAGCAAACCAAGGCATGATAGGAAAAATTACCAAGAAAGGCTAGGCAGTGCACAATATCAAATAACTTATCTATGATAAATAATAAATAAATAAATTGAATATATATAAAATATGTAAAATAAACTACTAAATATAGATAGATACATAAACCTGTACATATAGTAATAATATACATACTATAACTACTATCATGAAAGAGAGAGGAAGTGCTCTTTTACCCGGTTTTTGAAAGAGAAAAGAGTGGGACTGTCTCTTATCTTGCAAGGTGCGGTCTTATACAGGTCATTTAATTAGCTGACCATGTTTTGGGGAATCATAGTACCCGTCAATATGGACAACTTTCCACAAGAAACATAGGGTGGGTCGCAAATGAAAAAAAAATCGTCCCTCAATACATTGACCCGATTAGCTACTTACAATGGTATACCCAATTTTTTTTTGCGACCATATGTTTCTTGGGGAAAGTTGTTCATAATTATGGGTAACCCCAGACCGTGAATGGAGCCGTCGGACGGGTCGCCCAAGAAGGTCCTATAAAGACCAAATCGGCGATTTGTTAGTGAAGGGGCAAATACGAAGTACCCGTAACCGGCGAGCTTGCATGAAGAGACTTATGAATGTTGAGGAAGCGAGAGATGTATGCCAGGATCGTAGCAGGTGGAGGTCTTTAGTATCTGCCTACCCCTCTTCCTGATAATAGGTGTGAGCGTATGTATGCATGTATGTATATAAAATAATAATAATAATAAAGCATTCCCCAAAATAATAGTATCTTCGTGAGCCGTAGACCTCGCCGCGAGCGACACCAGAAATGTGTTTTTTTTTCTTTATTTTTCCCTCACACCCCCGACCTATTTAAGTTTATCGGATGAACAATTGTTTTTTTTTAAATAGACCGACTGCTTTTTCTTTCAATACGACAAACAAGTATCCGCAGTCAACAATAACTTTGTAACCCCACATCTCCGCCATTTTGAAAAAAATCCATATAATTATCAAACTTGATCATAAAATTTCTTGAGAATCGGTTGAGAAAGGCGACTTGTACATAGAGGAGAATAGCCGGAAATCAAAAAAATATTTAATGAATCTTTAAGTCAAAAAATTTACTTGTCTTCTAGTTAAGCTGGTAACTTTGGACCACTGAACCGATTTTAACTAATGAGTTTTTTCGCCATTGTTGTCTACCCCCTCACACCCCTGACCCCTCGAAGTTTATAGGATTAACAAGGGGAATTATTATAAAAACAATACCACATACAAACTTATGAATGTACCTGGTTACGTACATGGAGTATGAAAGTAGCCGCATCATTAACTATGTAACCCCAAATCACCGCCATAAGTCTCCCTAAAGTAGACCTGATTTTTTCTACGACTATGGTACGGAATCCTTCGTGTGCGAGTCTAAGTCGCACTTGGCCGTTTTTGTTCTGTATTAATGTATTTTAATTCATAATTTTAGCTTTTCATTATGCATTCTTAAAAAATATAACAAGCATCAGCGGCACAGAACATATTTAACGTCTGCGGCATAGAACATTCTCGTATTTAGTTTTACGGTACAGGAAAGTTACAAAACCGATTTCAAAGGAAGCGTTTTTTAAACTCCCTGGAGTTCTTTGAAGAATATAATGAATTCCAGTGTTCTCATCAAAGTTGGTCCGGTTTTCTATTATGCAGTCTACTGGAACCTCTAGTAAGCTGCCTTATTCAGTAACTGTGTGAATAAAAATACAAGACTAGAATATGAAAATAAAAAACATTTTTCGTGTTCAAAACTGCGTTCTCAGCGCGAAAACACGTTTATATCAGCGCAAAAACACGTTTACAAATCAATAACAGAAATAGAGACACAGTTGTGGCCAACTTATAATTACAGAGCTACCAAGTTAGCTGTTCAGGTGGGCAAAATTAGAAACTATGGCTCGTTACCCGCATGCCGTAGAATTTAGTTTTAAGAAAAACCAAATCGAATAAAAATGTGCTGTGTGAAGGTAACAACGTAGTGGCGTGGAGGGAACCCTGTTTACATAAAATAAAATAAAGGAAATCGAGCGTGGAGAAAAACAAACAAACAGGAACAGGTGGATCATTTTTCATAGAGGCGGACAAGAAGGTTTTGTAGAGAATGCCCTTCTCGTTTTCAAATCAAAACAAAAAGTGAGGACTACCACGATGAGATGAACAATAGTAATATAAAAAATGGGTTCTTGAAAAGTTACTGCCAAATCACAGTGAACCCACGCCGCCGCCGCTGCTGCTGTTACCGCGCGCGCACGTGTCTGCTGGCGCGCCCTCCACTCGCCAGAGCCATTCGAGTGATAAATAATAATAATAACAATAATAAGAATAATACCTTGGACACTATTTACACACATTAATCTAGCCCCAAACTAGGATTCCCTGTATCTTGGGTACTAGACAACGATACTCATACTTAAATGATTTGGCAGAGCAAATTGATGTGTTCGGGGTTGCTCTGACTGAATTCAAAAGAATGAATGAAGAATGACAATGAATGTTATATGTTATAAAGATGTTAAAAATATGTAAATACTTAGTTAAATTAGATTAGATGAACCTACCGCATGAGGTTAAGTTAAGCCTGCAATGCTAGTTATAAATGGAAATAAAAATAAATAAATAAATAAAATAAATTATTGTGATGGATAATGCACCATTTCATAGTATTCGCATAAATACGTGTCTTAATTAAAACCACAATAAAGCTGATATGCATAAGTGGCTCTTAAAAAACAGGGTGGAGTTTAAAGAACAAATGACAGAGCCTTTACAAGTTAATAAAAAGAAATAAACCTAGTCCTAGATAAGATATTGACAAGGGTCATGACATTTCGATTGCCTCCTTATCATTGCGATTTGAAAGCGATTGAAATGATATGCAGCTCGATGAAGAGGTATGTAGCAGAGAAAAATATTGGGAAATCAAATGCACAAATGCCTCAATTGATTGATGACGCAATCCGCAAAATTACACGGGCGGAGTGGAAAAATCATTGCGATCATGTAAAAAAATATAATGAATATAGACGGAAAGGTGCCTATTTAGATGATGAACCTTTTATAATTCAATTACAGAGTGACTCCGAAGATGAATTGTGGGAATCTGCAGAGAGCTCGGGAACATCAATTATGATCGGTATTCCTGAAGTGCGGCTGCTCAAAGTCAGAGACCATAACCATTTTTTTTTCAAAATATAAATAGAATCGTATTATCCCGCACTTTTTGTTTTATTTATTTACTAACAGAGATTCATAGCCATATTTTAATTGTAGGTAATTTATTATATTTTACTACTGTAATTATATTATAATTATTATTATATTCGTTACTTAAACTTGTATGATTGATTGTAGTATCTTATTCATATATTATATTCTAATGACTGCTAAAGACTGCCTATTGACTTTAATTTTCCTTTTTTCTTGGCAAATTACTTAAATGGCAACACCAAATTCTTCTCTACTAGCGACGCTATCAACTGAACAGTAAATATGGTGGAACTATATACATATACTTAGCCCGATTGCAACCGCCTTAAAAAAAGGAGAGGGTTCTCAATTTGGTTGTATTTTTTTTAGGCTAATATTTAATCGTACATCAATAATACTGATTTGCACAGCAAAAAAGGATCAGAAAAAACACTTTTTATGTTTCAAATATTTTATGTATATTCAAGTTTATGTTTTAAGTATTTTTGTTGTTCTTACATGTTCAACCTACACGAAGGATAAAGGGGGCTTCGCTTTGCTCACCCCCTTTACCCTTCACCTAAGCTAGCGCAGCATTTTGCCCTGATATTTGCTGTGCAAATCAGTATTTTTGATGTGCAGTTTAATATTTCCCTTTTTTTTAATAGTCCTTTTTGCGTGACGTGACAGAGGTTCAGGTTAACACCACCGTAGCCAGGTAGATATTCAGATTTCCTCACGTGTTTCTAAATCACCGTTAGAACTTCCTACTAATATTATATTTAAACAAAACCTACCCTATATTGTATGCCTGGGAAGGCAACTCGTTCTAATAATTGCCAAATTTTAATAAGTTACAAATTAGTTGTTTTTCTTGCTGCTTGGATAAAATGGAACTACGAGACATCGTGAATTTTCAGTCGCGTAGTAGAGTACAATATAATCGCTATTATAATTATATTTCACTCATACCAGAATAAGATAACTTAACTTGTGGGCTACCCGAACGCCACAGAATAGGGCCCGAGCACGGATGGTCGGGAAAATATAGTTTTAATCCTGAAACAAAGGCTGCATAATATGCATTATTCACTGGACTTATAATACTTTTGCTGAGATATTATCATTGCTTAGTGGGTTGGTTCACTATCCCACGGTTTGTTAGGTGCTGGCGCAAATTAGACCAATGTGCATTCAAACCTTACTTGCGGTTTTATAAAACGCTTAACAATAAAATGCATTAACTGTTGTTATGAAAGAAGATTGAAAATATGAATTACGTACTAGAAATAAAGCCATAAATATAAATGAATACAGTGCAACGGAACGTGGTCCCCACTGTGCCTCTGACATTCCGTACGGGATAAAGCGTGACGCTTTGTTTTTGACTATATGAATGAACAAGCTAAACCTACATTTACATACACGCATAAACAATGCTTCTGGCCCCACACTAGACTACATTGTCGTGGGAACAACCACATCCCACTTAACAAATTTAGTTTCATTATGAATAAAAGAGACGACCCTAATTGTACCCGATGTGAGAGGGAGGAGGACCTCCTTCACTTAGTTCTCGAGTGTAAAATAAATGAACAACCAAGGCTGGACCTCCTCGAAGAAACTCGGTGCTCTGAGGGGGATCTTCTCTTCCTTTTCCATCGAATTCTAAGCTCAGAGTTCACTGTCGAGTATAGTGACAGATTCTTAAGTTTCTTGATAACCTCTTCGAATCTCAGATGGGAACACTACAAAATATTTATGTAACTAACCAATTTTAGATTTATTTAATGTTATTTTCTTTTGTTAAAGTAATACTGTAAGCACTGTAACTTTGTTAATCATTTTTAAGCTGACTTAATCATAAGATGTATGGCTTATAAAATAAATAAGAATAAAAAAAAAAAAAAAGAAACAGCGGCGTCACATTTGTGACGACCGAATGATTTATTTTTCTTCCTATCCATCCGGGATTCGAACCAGGGACCTTTCGCTTGGGAAGCCCAGCTTTTCACCGCTACACTACAGAGGTCGTCAAACCTACTATCTATCGAAAAAGATAAAATATTATATTAGATATTGTTTAAAGACTATTTACAATATAAATACAAACACTCTTTTAGGTTAAGGGCAATCCGACTGTGGAACGCACTTCCCTGCACTATTAGGGATAGTCCCTCAATTTTCACTTTTAAGAAAAGATTGAAAGCGTATTTCCTTTCTCTTCCGTAATCGGTATCATATTTATGTAAGTATATGTATGATATTTTGTAGTTTATATATTTGCATGCTATCTAGTGTATTTTATATAGTTGAGATATATATATATTTTATTAGGTATATTTTATTTGTATTTTAAAAGTAATTTTCGTACGTATGTATACAGTTTTATTGCGCACTAGGACTGTCCTTTTTCACAAACACTCCTGTCTTGCCTAGGTTTGCTGGAAGAAATCTCTTTTTAGAGATAAGCTCGCCTTTGCCTATATAATTTATTGTAACTGTCTGTTTATCTATGTTTTCTGTGCAATAAAGAATATGAATATGAATATAATCAAAGCCTAATGAAAAAGCTGAAACTGAAGCGGTCCGTGGTCTAATGGGTTGCACGCTTGCTTGTTTCACAGGTGATGCAGGTTCGAAACCTGGCTATGAACCAATGAGATAATTATGTTATCTTAAGTACATTATCGGACGTTCAGTGTTTCGGCTAGGCAGTGTCAAAATGTAGGCCCCGGCTACAATTGCTACGTGGTAGTGGTCGTAAAACCCCTCCACCAACCCGCACTGAGCCAGGGTGGTGGAGTATGGCTTAATCTTACTCGTATACGGGTAAAGGCTTGTGCCCCTCGGTGGTGACATTAATGGGCTAAATTTATTTAATGTAAATAACATACAGTGGATTTTTCGCTCTACGCAACACATCATGACTACTAAAAGTGTCACTGTGTTTATGAATTCAGAAAAACAATGTATAAAGCCGAGCTTATCTATAACAGTAACACGAATAGTAGGTACATTTCGAAATCATCTTTAAGCAGCGCCAGGCCACTATTGGGAATGATTCTCGTGAGTTTGCAACCGTCGGTAAACTTCACTCACTAAGCTAAGCGGGGGTTAAGTGTTGCCAGCTTGACATCACCTGGTACAATAGTAGTTATCGTATCTTTGCCCCTTGTCACGCAAAATGGAGTAGAATAAGTTGCTAATTGTATGTTTGTTTGTAATAGTAACTGTTAATTTCTTTATGCCGTCTACGCAGGCAGGAAATCCACTCCACCTCCACCTATACCCAACCTCAATCCGACTTCATGTCACTGTGAGGCAAACGCGGGAGACCAAGCCTACATCGACGCAGTTTAAATTCAAATTGACGTGGATAAACTAAAAATTCTCTAGAAATCTCCATCCGTTTGAGATTGTGACTGAGGAGTACGGGAACCGGAATTAGCGATACCACAAGCATTTGCAAGTCAATATTATTTCGCTAACAAAGGCATGCACAAAACCAAAGTCGCAGAAAGGTCTATGGAGCGTTTCATGCTGGCATTTCAGACTTCAAGATCGCAATATTCGCAATACAGACGTCGTACAAAAATCGTCGATGTCGGCAAGCGAATCACGAGACTGAAGTGGAGAGATGACGGAAGGTGGACCAAATGGAAAGAATGGGTGGCGAGAACCGTAAGACGTCCAGTCGGCAGACTGGACGTCTTACGGTTCTCGTAGCTGTAGTGGACGCGTGAGGCTCAGGACCGACGTATATAGCGTGGCAAAGATGAAGCCAATATAATGTTGTCATTAGATTAGATACCTAATATTTATATCATACATTGCGTAATAAAAAAAATATGACGAAAATTAAATTAAATCCCCGTAGTTTCTTGGTGCTATTTTCTCTGACGGGCGCATTTCCGAAGCACTGGTAGAGTTAATGGAGTTTCTTTTTCCTGTGCGAGATTCAGCCATGAATCACCACTTGAAGTGGAAATTTCCTTTTTCAAACTCAAACCATAATCAGTTATGTACTCATTAGTTTAGTTGATCATATTTGATTTATTTTTTCCATGTATATGAGATTTAAGTGAGTGTTTTACTTGTAAAAGTGGATTATTTTGCCTACTTACAATAAATCATTTGAGTTTTGAATTTTGCCTTTACCCACCAGAGGGTAAATGTGGGCTGATTGATGATGATGACTATTATTTCACTAGCCTTTTCTACCAAATTAGCTGGCAACACTACGAGCTACGCAGTTCGACGCTTTTATGTACGGAACTAAACTAATTATAATATTTCAGTAACTTCCCTGTCTGACAGCACTAGTTGGTTGGATTGCAAAGGGCGATCCGGATGCGAACAGCACACTGACGAAGTTGGTGCACTAATTGTTTAACGGAGCTAAGCCGTGCTCAATCGACAGCTAAAAGTTTGATGGAAACTGAAAAGTCACTCTGTCGCTCAGGAAATGACAGCGACAGTATGACATTTAAGCGGCACTATTTGCTGTATACAGAATGAAATAGATAACGTGGTGCTTGACAGGTGTCAGTCTTTAGCCTGTTAGTGAGGGGATATTGCTTAAAAATATCGATTAAACAAGAATCGATACACTCTCCAAATATTGTGAATTGGATGCAGCGACTTTGGTCTTGGTAACACCCGTGTTTAAAAAGTGGATATTATGCAGTTTCAGCTTCTAAGATTTTATGAACTGTAGTATTATCGATATTAGCTGGCACAAAGTTGACCCTCGCGAGGAATGCGTTTCAACTCCCTCTCTCGCTCGCTCTCGCCCCCAACGCGTCAGTGACGGACGCTATAACGCCCTCAGAGCGAGGTGCCAAGTTAACTTTGGCGTATTATAAATATTCATCTGCATTCTTAGACTTTAAGAGTGTAGAAGAAGCAAAAATAGTAAGTAAGGCATTATTTGCACCTTTCAATAACCGTAAACAGAGGCTACTTAAGCCCTAATAAGGGGTAACAATGGCCCAAATCGAGATAAAGTTTGAAATTCCCGCCGTCTCAACTAAGTCACAGAATACTTAATAGTACTATGAACAGAAAGATCACTCCGCAAATACACTTAAATAAATAGCTACTCTCGCTGCGCGACAATAAAGCGCAATCTAGCTCGCTACACACAACAATCGCTAAGCACCTACAGCCTGTACTACGCCTGAGAGCTTCTTTTACTCTGACTCTGACATCACAAGGTCGTCCTGTAAACTCCTGTCTTGCTTGATCACGCTAGGGTTACCTACGTGCGATTTGTGTTTGTGAATTTTAGTCCACTCTGTGTAAGGGAGGTGTTATTATTACTTATTCAGGCTAATGCATATTATAGATACCTTCTTACTTACGTAATTGTGATTTGTTTTATACCGGGTCTAACTAAAGTGTTTACTTTTAGGTAAACAAAAAGGTATTCAATTAAAAAGGAATCGAATTTAATTTGTGAACAATTCCTTTAGACACCCTAAAATATTAGGTACTGAAGTCATTGTTGTTGCAAAAATCACAGAAAAGTTGCTTATGAGGAGCGGTTAGCGCGCGAAGCACTCTGCGAGCGAAGCGAGCGGCATCGTAACTGAATGCCCGTCGGGCGGGATGGCCGGTCGAACATACCCCCCTGACTAAGTGACAGATGTTGACGTAGTTCTTACACGCAAGATGGCTCATTCGGTAAAGCAGTTTTAGAGGGTGAAAGCACTTGTTCGCTTGTCGGTGCAAGTTGTAAAGGCGTGAAGACTAGATACCTCGGGAATTTGTGTGCAAACTTCCATCAACGAGGATTTTTGGTTAGTTCAGTTTTTACTAAGGATCCGATCTGTGTGGGGTAGAATAATGATTTAATTGGTTATCACAATAGATTTTACAACAAAGTTTGAAATTCATAACTATTATATATATCCCAATAATGAAGGTAATCATGACCCATGGGCCATAGTTGCCCCTGACTGAAATGATGTATAAAAATTTCATTACTAATGGTTTTAATTAATTATATTTAACTTTAAGTAACGTCAATAAAAAACAACGCCGACAAATGCCTCGCGTAAGCCAGGGAGCCGTAGTTACATCGATTAGACTCAAGAACACTTAAAGCAATGTTTGAGTAAAATAAGAAACAAACTGATAACTCAGAAAGCTGCTGCCGCCAAATACAACATACCTCGTAGTGCAATCAAGAATAAATTGAAGAACATAAGATGTGGAAAACCATTGTTTTTAGCGGGGCGGCCTATTTTCTTAGTTTTAAGTTAATTTTGACTGTTTGATTTATATTTCATTAATTCGTTTTTGACGACGCTCTAGGCGGAAGCTTGTTATTTTTATTTCTAATACTTCTTTAATTGTTATTTTGAATAAAGGAATGCGTTCAGCACTAAAAAAACTGTAATGTTTTGTGGCAGCGCTGCAGGAGAACCCATTCCTCCCTACATCATTTGTAGGGCAGACCACTTATGGTCTACATGGATTGGTTTATATGCCATTTACTAAAAATGATTAAAAAAGGCAGGCAGGAAGGTGATCATAGGCGACTATCTGTCATCGCATATAAATAGTATTTTTATCACACCTGCTCTGAAAATACATACTAATTATACCAATTAGAGGGAAGAAACGCCTTTATCCCGCCCTTCAAATCCTGTCATCCCAAGGTATGGAAGTTTGTATGAAAATCCTTCCGACCCAAGGGTGGGAAGTATGTATGAAATTCCATTACATACCCGCTTTTTTTTTTATTTGTCAGCAGTCATACTGCAAAGAGACTTTAACTGTCTACTAATTAAATTTCAAGTAAATTGTTACTGGCCACATACAGTTTTTTTTTACCAGTTACCAACCTCCTTGGTGTATACAGAAAATTAAAAACGAAATTATGTTTGTATATAAAACGCGCGGAATCACGGAAGAAGTGGCTGCATGACCTTATGATCTTAGCCTACTCCAGAAACGGGCGAATAAAAAAAGGAAAAGCCCGCGCATTTTCGCAAAAACTTCGATTGATTTAGCATTTATCTTTGTGTTTTTTGTAAAATATGGATGTATTTATGTATATAATTTTTTATCACACCTGCTCTGAAAATACATACTAATTATACCAATTAGAGGGAAGAAACGCCTTTATCCCGCCCTTCAAATCCTTTCATCCCAAGGTATGGAAGTTTGTATGAAAATCCTTCCGACCCAAGGGTGGGAAGTATGTATGAAATTCCATTACATACCCGGTTTTTTTTTTTATTTGTCAGCAGTCATACTGCAAAGAGACTTTAACTGTCTACTAATTAAATTTCAAGTAAATTGTTACTGGCCACATACAGTTTTTTTTTTACCAGTTACCAACCTCCTTGGTGCATACAGAAAATTAAAAACGAAATTATTTTTGTATATAAAACGCGCGGAATCACGGAAGAAGTGGCTGCATGACCTTATGATCTTAGCCTACTCCAGAAACGGGCGAATAAAAAAAGGAAAAGCCCGCGCATTTTCGCAAAAACTTCGATTGATTTAGCATTTATCTATGCATTTATGTCTATAATTTTCCTCGTAGGTGTAATAAAAAGCACTATACATACCTCAGGATAAAGTACAGTTCCATACCTCAAATGGTTTGCGCCCCTCGCAAGCTCGTGGCGCAAATGCCATAATCTCGGTATGGAACTGTCACTTTCTTCCCTCTGAAGTAATGTACTATTCCTCGTAGGTGTAATAAAAAGCACTATACATATCTCAGGATAAAGTACAGTTCCATACCTCAAACGGTTTGCGCCCCTCGCAAGCTCGTGGCGCAAATGCCATAATCTCGGTATGGAACTGTCTCTTTCTTCCCTCTGAAGTAATGTACTATTTTTATTGGAATGCGAACAGAATGACATTTCTTTCTACTACCACCTAACGCCACCCTAATAATCCTTTAAAGATGTGGCTTTTCGCCCCTTAAAAATCAAAAGGCGACAATTATTGATGCAATAGAAAGACTCTCAGCAAGGCAGGAAACTTCCTGCGACTTTCTTGGAAATCTTTGGATGAACTGACAGATACAAAAGCGAATTCGATGTCTGACTTTAGAAGAACCGGTGTTTTCCCACTAGATAAAGAGGAACCTTTGAAAAGACTTCCACGTCAACATGTAACTGTCAACCCTGCGTTGATAGCAGGCCCATTCTTACAACAACTCGAGCAATTACGGAATGACGATCACCCGGCTGCAAAGAAAAAGAAAAAACTGGACGTGCCTTGTAAGTCGATTTCGGTAAAAGATATCGAAGAGGAGCGTTTATCTGTTGGAGCGAGTTCTAAAGCTGTCATAAAATACAATACCAAAAAAAGGGCACAAACTTCGTTTGACACGTAAGAGTAGGTTCTACAAAAGTTTAGTGATGTATTGAGTCTTGCTTCTTCCACCGAAGATTTGATAACAGCAAATGGAGATGTTGAAGAATCTGAACAAACACCTTCCATCGTCGAAATATTTATTGGTCCTTAGGTGAAAGGAGTTAAAAAATAATAATTTAGACGAAAACCAGCAATTGGTGATGCTCAGTTCAGAGTTCCTACCCAAACCTGACAATAATGCACAAGAACTGAGTAACGATCAGCACCTATTTATAAAAAATACATTTAGATATGCATTTTATTAATTTTTGATTACTCGTAATTAATACCAAATCAGACCCTTATCGTCTAAAATAAGTATTTTTTTAAAAAGTTTAGTAAAAAGAAAAGAGCGTTAAAAATGGGTCACAGTAACCTCACTTTACGGTAACTTGAAAACGCATAAACGCACAAACCACATTTCTTTTTCCCCAGTAATTCTGAAATCCTAACTAATTCAATTGTGCAACTGCGTTCAAAATGTTTATTTTATGTATTCGCAAAATCTTCTTAAAAAACTTTTTAACAAAATAGCGTAGTTTATTTTTAAACAATTATTCTGTGGTTTAGCGCTACGTATTTTTCGTTTTTTCTCGATTAACCTTTGCACGGACGAGGTATCGCCTTAAGAGAACAAGAACCTACATATAGATGGAAAAATTCGTCGCAACATCCGCAAGGAGTGGCGTAGATAAGCTGATGCGCTTGGGGAGGAACATGGAGGAGTATGGAGAGCTGAGCGCTAACCGCCAATAGCAGAGAAGCGCTAAAATCATTCATTCACTCAAAAAATTGTCTTTATTACTGTAGATATTTACATATACTTAGCAATCGTCATTAGAACTACAAAGTAGAGAACGAGGTATCAATGTGAGCAGAGTTCCAGCCAAGTTTCTTTGAGTTTTTTTTTCTTATGGAAGCTTACAGCTATAATTTTTACATAAGATTCGAAATAGCACACTAAAAGCTAATAACAAGCATCCAAACATGGTCGTCTAAATAATAACAGCTCGTAACTTAGTTCTTAATAGTAGTTTATGTGACTGCTACATAATGGAGGGCATTGATACTCGAGAGCGGCGAGTTTCATAATAATATCACTCGGAGAGTTTTAATGCCTTATATGTACAGTTACATACACTAGTTTATCTACACACATATCATAAGCTCTCTTTGATGTGTTCAGGAACCGCATGTTCGACCGGCATTGTGGCATTGAACATTGCTCTGCAGTTGTTTAGCTTGTTCTGTAGTACCAACTTCACAGACAAACTAGGGGCGGCACGCAGGCGGGTGTCGGCGTCCGAAATTTGAATGTCATAATTTCACAAATTTTGGTACATTATGGTCATAACGATTAATATTCGAATAAGAAATGAGTTTTACCAAGAAGTTTATCATTATGCTGGTCGTAACGTGTGGTTTTTAGACGCAGTAAAGAGGGTTTATGATACGTGTGTGGATAAAATAAATTAAATCAATTCACACAGAAGCGAAAACTGCTCACGCACACGTTCATCTACGTTACCACGTCTCGCTACACACCTCCTAACGATATAATTGCCTAATGATTGAACGCTGCTGTTAAAAATATCAATGTCCTGATCATCATCGATATTAGTTTTGAAGAGACGGTTAAATGTCGAGCAGGCTCTGACGAGAATGATTTTTTTCTGTAGTTGCTATGAACCAAGGGTAGCTGAAATAGTGGACGCTACGAGTACTTCGACTGGGGACCTTAAAATTCAATTAGTTGAGTAGATTTGGACAGTCTACAAAGAAGAGAACGAGGTATCAATCTGAGCACAGTTCCAGCCAAGTTTCTTTGTGGCTGTTTATCGAAGGTGACGTAATATTGTGACGAAGCCTTTACAATCCCCATAGCTCCAGTGATGGGCTAGCCCTCTATCACGCAAAATATCTATAGATTATTGAATTACTAGCTAAACTTGTGTACACAACAATTATTATCTACTGTGCATCTTCCACACTCGATGGGAAAATGCGTAATGTAATTAAGTATATTATTTATACATTTAAAGTGATTTTAAATACATTCCCTCTTTAAATAATTTCCACGAGTTAAGCTGAATTAAGTAGGAAATCCACTGTGACGCGGGTGCGAGTCCGATAATGTAGCTGAAATATGGCGGCTGTCTGGATTCTGGCAAAATAAATGCGGCGGTGCTTTAGCTGAACAGAGTCGGGCGGGAGTTTCTTCTGGCTGTATTTATCTGGATGTGGTGCGTTCCTTTTTGTTTACCTTGCGTTGGTATTTTTCCTATTCCGGTTTGGGAAAAATCTTAGGGATCATACCTGGTTATTATAGGTTTTTAGAACTATCCGGGCATTACGGGTCACTTCTTCCAAAACCATATATAACATACATATTGCAATAATGGTTAGAAGAAAAGGTCCAATGTCGATTGATTAAACTTTTCTATCTACACACGTATTATAAACCCTCCTTACTGCGTCCAAAAACCGCACGTTACGACCAGCTTAATGATATACTACTTGGTAGAAACGGAATATTGATACATTATGAACATTATGTATCAATTTTCGACAAATTATGACATTGAAATTTCGAACGCCGACGCCCGCCTGCGTGCCGCCCCTAGTTTGTCTGTGAAGTTGGTACTACTTAACAAGCAAAACAAGTGCAGAGCAATTACCAATGCTACAATGCCGGTCGAACATACGGTTCCTGAACACATCAAAGAGAGCTTATTATATGTGTGTAACTGTACATAATTAGGCATTAAAACTCTCGGGTTTGAATGCCCTCCATTATGTATCAGTCATATTAACTACTACTATAGACTCTACCCTACACTCTCACCCTAGTAACGAAGGAAATGGATCCCTGAGGCAAGGACCTTTGAAATGCCTGGCTACTGACCGGCTCATCAAAGCAGGCGCCTCTATCGGCGTCGTGCTAATCTGAAGACCAGCTTCTAGAAGCCCTGTGCACTCCTACACTTTGTCCTGACTGAAGAGAAGATCTGACAGGGGAGTCCCTTTCCAAGCGCTTGAAGCAAACCCATCGGAATTCACGCATCCTTACGTAGCCGCGATCTTACTACTGATCCTCATGAATAAAATTGTTGTAAATATGTAATTACTATCGGCTAGCTATAAAAATACTGATTTTCATAGCACAAAGGGATCAGCGAAAACACTTTTTATGTTTTAAGTATGTTTGCTGCTCCTACATGTTCAACCTAATACGAAGGAAAGGGGGCTCCACCTAAACTACCGCAGTATTTGCCCTAATATTTGCTGTAAAAATCAGTTTATATTTGCTGTGCAAATCAATATTATTGATGTGCAGTTTAATATTTCTCATTAATATTCATCTCTGTTAGGAAACTCACTACCGATTCAACCTCAGACCTCGTTAAGTCTAATATAGAAATAATTTTTATACATTAATCGTACAACTTAAAACGTTACTCTATACTTCCAACATCCATCCAACATATTTGAAACGATTACTTGACATTGAGTTGAGATGTTGACCGTTAAGGAAGCCCCCGCGTTGAGCTTCCGTCTGATGTGTGATAAGAATTTCGCTTTGTCATTGTTACGGTGAAGTGCCATGAAAAAAGGTCAAGTGCAAATTGAACTTGGAAATAGTTTTGGAGGAAGAAAACCTGCTAAACGAAATTGTATTGTATTGGGCTAAACCATTTATTTTTGAAATTTCTTTTATGTAACTGAAACTCCAGGGAGAACCTAATCGTTCAGTTCGGAGTCCGTATGCTACTAATTGACAAACCTCTGACAAGCATATCGCAGGCTTCAGTAGAATAGTAGTGGGAAGTCAACAGGTCAGGTTTAACTGACTGCCCTGAGTTGCTGTATCGTGTTACGTTTTAAGTACCAAGACCGTCAACCAGAATTAAAACCCTTTTCCATACCCCATTTCATCGTTCAAACTATGGACAAAATAATACGATAGACAGAATAATGAATATTTACACTAATTTATATAATGATGTCGATATTTTAAATTTATCTCAATTAGCTTTTAAAAATCTTATTACCAAAACATTAATAGGCCAATATTGTATAATTATTCACAATGCAACAAATTGTAATAGATATAAGCTCAATTCCAATCCTAATAATTGCACGTCTTATGTTGTGTTTCCAAGTTTTATATTGTTAATTTAATGCGAACCTGTAATTGGAACCTATTCATAATTAATTTTATCTGATAACTCTGACATAACTTTATATTTCTAGTATAAATATTTACATATTTACTTCTAGACATACATGTACGTACGTTAGTTGTATGAATGTATTTTACTTTTGTATCCCCTTTTTGGAACCTATTCATAATTAATTTTATCTGATAGCTCTGACATAACTTTATATTTCTAGTATAAATATTTACATATGTTTAAACGATCACGAAAAACGCACCTATTTTTCTACCAATAAATTCGAAAAAACCGCCAGAATCAGTAGGTAAACGATCACCAAATTGTGTTTGGATAAATGATCACCAAACTTCTTTTTATGTTTTGTGTACTTTATATTTATGTTTTCAATATTTTTTGTTGTTCTTACATGTTCAACCTAACACGAAGGATAAAGGGGGCTTCGCTTCGCCCACCCCCTTTACCCTTCACCTAAGCTACCGCAGTATTTTGCCCTGATGTTTTCTGCAACTTTTGGTGATCATTTACCCATTTTGGGTAGGAAATATTTTTTTGGTGGACATTTAAACTGTTCTTTTTTGTAAGTATCTTTTTGGAGAATATCATTCGTTTTGGGTTGACAAAGATGGAAGTAAAGTATATGAACACCCCGTGTGCAGTGTTTAGGCAAACGTTGATATTCCTAGATGTTAATATTCCTAGATTTCCTAGCAGCTGCTAACACAACTGCAATTGCTGCCTTTCTACCTGACCTGCTCTAATTACTCAGAACGTGTTGATTGCGCAACCAGCAACCGCTCTGTGCGAATACGCCGAAAACACAAGTGTTTATTCTAATCCAAGAAGCGGTAACTCCAGATATATACCCACAAAAGAGATTACATAAACACGTATTTTACCAGCGTAGTTATTTACAGTACATTTCCATCTCGTGGTTCGTTTATTTATGCACAAGACAGTGCCCTGTGGACGTATGCGTACCTACGGGACTCTCGAGACAAATGAACTGTCTGCTGTTCCGACGGAACCTTAATTTTTCAGTAAACCACGTGACGGCTCGGTGAAGGGCTTTCAATTCGGAAAGGAAACAGTGACCGAAATGGCAGAGCGAGACTGAAAAAATCTACTTAAAGGGATACCTCGTTCGTGCAAATGTCCCCGTTACTCCAGGCGGAAAGACCCGCAGCGTGAGAGGGACGGAATCGGGAAAAAATTACATAACGTAGCGCCAAACCACATAAAATTTGTTTCGAAATAAACTACGCTATTTTGTCAAAAAGATTTTCAAGGAGAGTTTACTGATACATAATATCCACATTTTGCATGCAATTACGCAATGAAATAAGTTAGGATTTCAGAATTACAGGAAAAAATAAAACAATTTAGAGGTCTTTCTCAAATTCTATTGAGAAAATTTCACTTAATTGCGTTTTCCTTCAGTGTGAATCTCTATCAAATACTCAATAAACGTTAACCCAAAAATCAAATCTGTAGATGACTTTGTAGTGGAGTAAATGGATCCGAAAAAAACCTTTTTTTTTTCGTATCACCTTAATAAAACGCTTACGCTGACTGACATATTGAGTGACTGACAGACAAGGCACAGATTAAACCAGTGAAGCTGGAATCCGCTACAAGAGCGTCAGAAAACTAACCGTAAAATATACTGCAGTAACTGAACCCAAGTGGTATTTCTAATCAATATTGCTGGAATGACAATCACGAGAATACAGATACCACAGCATGCTTAAGTGGTTTAATGTTTCGTTAATTCCATTTCTTTCATCCTTTCAACGAGACCAAAGCTTTTAAACCATCTATCCTCTTTAAGTATAGTCCCTTGAGTGATGCTGAATCTCTGGTGTGCCCTCGAAAGTGACACTTTCTTTTAATAACGCATACAAACTTATGAATGCACCTGGTTACGTACATGGAGTATGAAAGTAGCCGCACCAATAACTTTGTAAACTACATTTTGCGGTCTTAAGCCCAACCTATAGACTTTTCACTAACATTATATAGCCTGTTACTCTCGTGGACTCTACGAATCTCTCATTTGTTAAAATCTGTCATACTGTTTCGACTGTGGCGGTTTTTTTTAATTTTAAAACCTCCACATCTCCGTCACGTTGAAAATTTTCTAGAAACTGAATCGACAAAAAAATACTATTTAACCATCGAACCTGCTCCCAAAAATGCATGAGAATCAGTAGAGAAATGCGGCCTATAGATAGAGGATAACATCCGGACACACATCCGCACATACAAAAGCATTTTTGCCCAATCCTGAAACGGAGTCGCTTCGTCGCTCCGTCAATTACAAGAGCTGTTGCCATAAATTCTTCATGCAGAGAAAAAAAACTACCTTTGATTTGTTTGTCAGTGATGGTCAAAAAAATACGGAAGCATCTCTAGTAAACATAAATTTCATCAGTATGACAATCTGAAGGATCCTCAAAGGATCCTTCAGATTGTCATACTGATGAAATTTATGTTGGTTGAATGAAGGAAAAAGTCCGCTGCGCAGAACGAGGTACAAAAAAAACATCGAGCATCACAAGAAGCGAAGAACAAAGAGTATAAATATCTGCTCCTCGTCGTTATCTTCAAAATAACTAGAAACATCCAGTTACTTCTTATCTTTATCCTGAAAATGAATTCGGTAGCTAGTTAATTAACTAGAATACTTTAATGTTACTTACGTTACTTAAATGATTATTTCGTTTTTTTAAAGGTTTACAGTAGCTACATAGGGGTAGAAATTCCTTTTAAGTATAGAAATACCTGTACCAGGAAGCTCTGCTCTTCCACACTTAGTCAGTTCTTGTAATTAATCAGTAAACAAAACTATTTTATAATGATTTAATCTAATGTCAACTTACTTAATATAACTACCGAGGCAAAATTAAAAGGATACAACGGAAAAACAAAATATATATAATTATTATTATTATAGTAATCAGAGCCGGTGTGTGTGTGTGTGTGTCTGTTTGTATGTATGTGAGTGTGAGTGTGAGTTTGATTCCAATAATAAACACTATTTAATATATTTAAATAAACTTTCAACCTCTTCAAAGCTTAAACCTTTAATCCATTTGATCATAACATTTGTACACTCTAAATATGTTATTGGATACATATCAACTTTTCTGTTGATATGTATCCAATAACATGTTTATGTTATTGTATAAATGTGCAGATTGTTTCGCCATTTGGCTGCTGCCGAAAACAGTTTTCGAAGAGACCGTGGGTACGACATTACCAGTTCTTTTATTTTTGTAGGTATTTATGTCAAATACTAAGGTTTTACATTAATACACCATATTGCCTGCACAAATAAACAGATTTTCTCCTAACTGATATATTAGTCAAATGATAGCTACCACGATATTCTTAAATTTCACTTAAATTTTACAGAGGTGTTTAAAGTCTAATCGAATAAAAATAACCCTTTGTGGCGAAAGTAAATCAAAAAAATAAATGTAAAATATAAACATTTACATCCAGGCACATACATTGCTTCTGGCCCCACACTAGGATACCCTGTGTCGCGGGAACCAGAAACAGCGTCGTCACACACATATAAGATTCCAAGACCTGGGGTGTTTCTTTTCTTTACTTCCAGCCGGGGGTCGAACACGGGACCTCTCGCTTGGTAGTCTCACCCACAGCCGCTGCGCCACAGACGTCTACAATGTGCTTGTATACAAATATTTATTTATCGAATACAGTTGTTACTCACTTTAAGTACACTCGTGAGCAGGGTTGGAAAAAAAACAGTTTTTTTTATTAATAACAAAACATCCTGTTTAAAACAAAAAAATTAAAAAAACATGTTTTTAACTAATTTTTAACTATGTTTTTTACAAAGCTGTTTTAAATATGTTTAAAACATGTTTAAAACATGTTTAAAACATTGTTTAAAAATTTTGTTTATGTACCGGATTGGTATGCGTTATAATAAGCAGGTATAAGTATAATAAATTAAACAGCTATATTCAAATCTTTTCATAATATTTTTAATGAGAGTAAATAGACATAAAAACAACTAGCAATCAATCATCCACATCTCCATCTTCAGGCAATGAACTGCCTAGATTTAGTGACCTCATCATGGTTACTAATTTGGCGGCTTTTTCAGTCCCTAGACGGTTTCGCACTTTACTGTGCACTAGCCCAAATGAAGAGAATAATCTTTCTATTCCGGCCGATGAAGCAGTAGCTGAGAATAGTTGAGTTGTAAGTATTGTGGTACTATTATCTATTTTAGACCCAAATGATTTCCACCACAGATACACGTGAGTTATTTTTAACAGATCATCCTTAAATAGATATTCCTTAAAAGGAAATGTTTTTGCCCGATATGCAAGGACATCTCTCATAGCCTGCCTGAGGACTGTGCGAATCTATGAATTCCATAGCTGTTGTGTCTTCTTCTTCCGTTAAACCAGCACCACTATATTTGGGGTCTAGTAAATAAGCTGCAAAGTGTGCTGGTGTCATTGCAGCGTTATACCTTGCTTCAAGCTTCCTTTGTTCTTCTTGTGACCATTCCAATGACAAAAGTGTTTTCCATATGTCGGTACATTCACTTAAAGCACACATTTCCTTCTGCATGCGATCGAGGGCAACTGATATTTTTTTAAGCTTAGTTTTATAGAGCTCTATGTTTTCTTTTAACTCCATATCTTGAACACTTCTTACAATCGTCAAGTCTAATACAGACCTGTGTTCGCTGCATATTTTCTCAAGACAGTGCCAGTTACTGGTATAGGATTCAAGACAGTCTGCCAAGGTATTCCAACGCACATCCTGAGGAATAACAAGTGCTTTCCCACCGGCTTCCCTGTACTTGGCTGCCGGAAAATGGTGATATTTAAAATATTTTATAATATCTTTCACCTTCTTTTTTATGTCCCCTTCTGCTACAATATCCTTGGCGAATAAATTCAAAAGATGGGCTGAGCAACCATATGTGATAACATCCCCAATCTCGTTGTCCTCCAACTCAGCCAATTGCCTTCTCATCTTTGCCATATTGGCGGCATTGTCAGTAACAAAGCTTCGAATATGACAACCAAAACTTTGACATGCTTTTATGCTATCTACTGCTAGGGTCAGAAGGTAATCACCAGTGTGACTTTTGTCCTTGGTATCAATCGTATTTATGAGATACACCTTACCTTTACCGTCATCTTCAATGGTTGTCACACTAGCACAAACAATAGGCTCGTTGCGTATGTTGCTCCAACCATCCAATGCCATACAAACCACTTTATTTTTCAAACTATTTTTCATATTTGATTTCGTACTTTCATAAACTTCGTCTAGTAATTTACCGGCAATTTGTTTTCTATTAGGTGGCAAATACCCTGGTCGCAATATTTGCGTCAGCTTAATAAACTCTGGATGCTCGACATGACGAAATGGAGTGTTGGTTGCAAAAAAGAATTTTGCCAACTGTTTATCAATGTTTTGTTTATCTTTTTCTGATGTTTTCACTACAAACCGAGACATCATTGAAATTGGTGAATCCTCAAATTTTGTTTTTTTCGCGATAGGTTCATCACTGACAGCCACCTGGATCATTTCTCTTTCTTCGTTATCTGTTAAAAAGTAGATAATATTAATATTAGCGAAAATAGTCTGAAAAACTTCCTAAACATTTCTAAAAAAGATTTCTAGTGTCACCCAAATCATCCTGATCTATTATTATTATTGGCTTTTCGAAAATAAATAAGAAAAACATTTACAGTCAGCAAGCTCTTTATTTTATAGCTTCATGTGACGCAAATGGGACAATTATGATCGGCCACCAATCAACGTGGGGATTATGATTTGGTTCGGCAAGCCATGACGCTATATTATTATTATTTTTGAAGGACGCTTTGACATAAAACCAAGTGGAGGAGCTGCCAAGCATACACGTAGCTTTAAAATTAAAACGAAGGATCGCATGCACGAAAACTGTCCTGCTCCTATAACGCTTTAATTTTATACTTGTCCAGTCCACCCCGGTACGTACGACTACTAATCGTACATACTCACACCCTTTGATAATCATGATCATGAACAAACTTATTTACTTACTTACCTTCGTCACTAGTTGAATCACATAAAACTTCCGGTCTCAAGTCTCGTGAAGTCGATGGACGACATGAATATACAGAACAGTTTTGAAGATGTGTTTTCATCCGGGCAATTAGCCCAACCAAATCTTTATGGCAATACTTGCACTTTACTCGCGGTGATTTTGCACCACTTCCAGAACTAAAAGGACTGTAATGCCGCCAAAGCGGATCCTTTTTACGCCCTGTCATAATATTGAATTGTTTTATCTATCACACACACCACACAACACAAGCAAGCAGGCAGGACCAATTTTCAGCTTTGGAATCTCAGATTGGGTGAGTTAGCTTTACCCCACCCACCCAAACACAAAAACGTACCCACACATATACACTTTTCTCATTGCTTTCACTCAAGTATCGTCTGTCCGTACACAACACACACACACCGCCTCACCTCACTCAATCGCTTGCCCAGATATTTATTTTTGGGGAAATCCCCGCCATCGCCAGTGAAAATTCAATGCCACTTGGATGCGTTCAATAATTACAAAATTGAAAATTACGGTACGTTCCGTAGAACAAAAGAAAATAAACAGTGTTTTTTATGTGTGTTTAAAACACGTTTAAAACAAATTGTTTTAAAACAAGTTTTAAACACGAGTGTTTTTTTCTCTGTGTTTTAAACACTGTTTAAAACTCTTGTTTAAAACAATTGTTTAAAACAATGCCAACCCTGCTCGTGAGTTGAAGATTCGGCTTTTCTCGGATATCATCGCCTATATCCGATCTCTGTCTCTCTCTCTAGTGAGAGATGAGGGATTCACGACAATTTCCGAGGTTGGCCGAATCGTTAACTGATTTTAATCGTATTGTACTGCTTTAGATAGAATGTCTTCCCTCAAAAGGGTAGCAAGTAACAAATAACAATTCAACTGTAACTCTCAATCCGTGAAGAGCAAGAAAAATCGATTCTTCAATTCGACTTAATCTTTTTTACCCTTCAACAATCGGGGCGGACACAAAAGACCTATATATTCACCTTCCCTTACAAAAGGGCTCGCGAATAGTACGTGTGCAGGCACGCACCAGTAAGTAGGGAAAAAATACCTGAATCAGTATTGCCTTGGAGTGGTAAGTTAAGAACACCAAAAGGTAGAATATACAGAGTTTAACTCAAAGACAAAGGCATTTATTTACAAGGTTTAGTTAGGGTGTCGTGTGCATTAATAGGAGCTTAACTATAAATATTACTATATTGTATGTATGTATGCTAGTTCGCGATTATCTCGGGTTTAAAAAATACCTGAATCAGTATTGCCTTGGAGTGGTAAGTTAGGAACACCAAAAGGTTAACCAGAGTTTAACTCAAAGACAAAGGCATTTATTTACAAGGTTTAGTTAGGGTGTCGTGTGCATTAATAGGAGCTTAACTATAAGTATTACTATATTGTATGTATGTATGATAGTTCGCGATTATCTCGGGTTTAAAAAATACCTGAATCAGTATTGCCTTGGAGTGGTAATTTAAGAACACCAAAAGGTAGAATATACAGAGTTTAACTCAAAGACAAAGGCATTTATTTACAAGGTTTAGTTAGGGTGTCGTGTGCATTAATAGGAGCTTAACTATAAGTTTTACTATATTTTATGTACATATGTATGCTTGTCGGCGATTATCTCGGGTTTAACAGAACCCATTTTGATGCAGTTTTCAGAAAAGTATTTGTTACATTCTGGAGAAGGTTTTGAAGGCGGTCCCCTTTTTTAAAAGAAAATTATTATATTATTTATAACATTTTTAAGGATTTGCAAAATTTTTCACAGTTGTAGCGAATGTAAAGTTACGCCTTTTCCTTTACTAGATGCAAATGCAGTGTTCCTATATTTAGCTAGTTTTTAGCAGGTTCGATTCCTGACCATGTACCAATGAGATAATTAATTTATCTTAAGTATGGACGTTCTAACGGTGATGGAAACCTTCATTACTCCATAGCTGCGGCGATGGGCTAGCCCCCTGTCACGCAAAATGGAGTATTGAATATCTGGCTAAAATTGGGCACAATAGAGCCTTTGCCACCCCGAATGGGAAAAGCCGTGACGCTATGTTATGTTAATTAAGAAATTAAAGACGAAGTTTATCATATTTGAAGACTTTTTTAAAGATAAAAAACAAAATAATTGTTGTATTTTTTGATTCAACATGGATTAGTTTTTGCCAGAACAGCTTTCTTTAATTATATAATTGAAGTTTTTTAGTTCTACAAATATTTTTGCATGATACCATTTTTTTGTGTTGCTATTGTGGTATCCTTCAGTCCCACCCTACCCCCACGTGTATGCACAGGGTTATGGTGGGTCTGGAGTGGCTGGGACGAGCTAAGACAGGTTTTTGCTAGACAGGGAACTCTTCCCTGTCCAGAAAACCACCACCACCAGACCACTCTGGTCTGACATAGGGGAGTAGCGGCAGTGGGACACAACCCAGACTACATAAATAAAAATAAAATCTTATCCAAATTTGTATTTTCCCAAAAATAATAAAATAAAAATAATATACCAGAAAATCACTTCATCCAATACTATTATCATAATAAAATCGACATTCACTTCGCCATAAGTTTACTTTTAGCGCCCTATAGGTAGGCACCGTCCATATTGTAGACATCCCCTAAAATATGGACCGAGAATAAGAAACTGTAATAAAGCTGGTTACACACTACGCTATGTTATGTTCTTAATGAAACGCTGACGACTGACACAGCAACACACAGACAACTCACAGTCCGTACCAGATAACTGGCTAAACATCGGCCGTCGCATTGCAGTCATGGGTTGTTCAGGGGTTCAGGTTGTTTCATGTGAGACTGAAATTACATATTTAATACCAAATGTCAACCTTGATTCGCAAATAGTTTCCTATTTCATTTAACGCAAAAAGATGTCTTTAAACTAGGGGCCACTCAAAGTTTGAAGAACACTCAAGAACAATGTCAGAAATGTCATGATGTCAAGAAATGACAGCTCCAGTATGTCATAGTAGCGGCACTTTATTTACGCCATGATTTTCTTTCGTATCTATAGTGTTTTAGTTAACTAGGACTTTCCTGTATCATGAACTCTCCTGTCTTGCCTAGGTTTGCTGAAAGAAATCACTTCTACAGACAAGTAAAAGAAAACATTTCTTTTATCTAGACAGGTAAAAGAAATGTTTTCTTGTAAATTTATATTATCTGTGCAATAAAGAATATGAATATAACTACTCGTCATCAGGTTAGCCAACGAGTTCAAGAATTACGATCATCACGCCTATGTTATCAGTTGTAATGGATGACGTGATGTGAATTTAAGCAGATGATCGAATTTAAGAAGCAAAATGGTTTAAGCGGCGTGCGTTTGGCCATAAAGACGCCTGGTGTGGAAACGGCTTAAATGTAAGCCTACTCTGCAGAATTGTTACTTGGCTGGGGACCACTGAATCTACTAGTGATGGGAAATAATATGTTGTTTATTATTTCGCAAGGTTCTGGAACAAGGAGGTTTTAGAATTGAGACGCCATATTTGCCTTCTAAAGTTTATTCCTTTTGTTAGTCTTCTTTGATCACGCCGGCTTGCAACGCCCTGCTCTTTTCAAAGAACGCCGACACTCACTCAAAGGACTCTCTTATTTATACCTTTAATAAACTATACCCATTGTATGTGCTCTACCCGGATTTACTTACCAGATTTATCATACGCCAAGGAAAACAAATCTTTAACAAGATTTTGAAAACAAACCTGCTCAGAAATCATCCCAGTACGTTACCTAGCCCCCCGCAACAAATGTTCTTCCAGTCCTTAATTATTCTGGGGTCTGGAACAACGATTTATTTTCTTTGCGCCAAGGGCCTTATAAAGGTGTTTGTTATTGCTAGTTTCAGTGAAGCCAACTTTTGTAGCTTGTGCGGACTACAAATGCCGTAATTTGGGAAGTAGCAATGCTATGGAATATATTTATGCCTTGCTGTCTTTTGGTTACTGTCGATGTGTCTAAGGATATGTCGCAGTTGGTTGGTTTAATCAAACACTTAACTAACTTTCTAGACCGTTAATTAAATACCGACGTTTAGCCATGTCACTAGCATTTTAATTTAAATAAAGCATCGTCGAAAACGTTTAACAATCTGTCTTACCGAAAGCCGGATTGTTGGAAAACAAGATGGCGTCACGACAGCAGCTGATTTGCACGGTGGTTAGGTTGAACATGTAAGAACAACAAGAAATACCTAAAACATAAACTTAAGTACAAATAAAAAATATTTATATTGTACATGTCTTGTTGCCTAGGAACGTTTAGACAACTCGTTAAACGTTTCGTTCACTCACTTGTCTGACGGAATTTTAGTGACTTGGTTAAACGTCGGTATTTAACTAACGGTGTAGAGAGTTAGTTAAGTGTCTGATTTAACCAACTAACTGCGACAGATACATAGATACATAGATCTGGATGATGACCCAAAAAGACGAACGCCAACTTGTGATTTTTTAACGAAAGGTCTTGGGACAAGTTTTCGGCCCAGTCCGCAAAGATGATGGTAATTTTCGCTTTAGAAATAATCACGAACTGGAGGCACTGATTCACAAAGAAACTTAGTCAGGTTTTCAAGTCACTGAGGCGGAGATGGGCAGGGCAGCAGGAAATAATGGGTGACACCAGAGCTGTCAAAACCATCTTTATGTGGACGCCGCAACAGAAAAGGCCCCGAATAAGACCCAAGAAGCGGTGGAAAGGTTGCCCAGGGGAAGATCTGAGCAGCATTGGCAAGAGAACATCTTGGAGAACGGAGGCCGGAGACAACGAAAGGGAAGAGAATCGTGGAGAAGACCAGGACTCACAAAGGGTTTTGTGAGTCCTGGTCTTCTCCAGTTACAATCACCACCGAAGCTAGAAAGAACTGTATCTGCCTTAATATAAACTCACTTATAAAATAAATGTTAAATCCAAACATAAAACAAAAGCAATTTACTGGCAACATTAGATTTGTCGCCACTTCCCTATCCAATGTACCATAAGCAAAACTGCTTCCGGCAAAACCTCCCTTCCCCATTTAATTTGCCAAACACATTGAAACTCGGTTAGCAACCTATAAACACAGATATGTAGAACTCGTAAGGAAATTTCTGCGCGCCCCGCGGCTTAACACTCTTGTAAAGGAGATAATAAAATACTTGTCATGTATGAAATATGAGATAAAGTCTTATTTACTTGGCTCAGTAGCTTGGGAGGTTGGCTGTATACTCAGGGACGAGATTCTGATGACGAAGGGGCGGATACATTGGCGGTACTGCGATGCAAGGTGGTATGTATAATTATAAATTTTATTTACCTTGGACACTATTTACACACATTGATCTAGCCCCAAACTAGGATGCCCTGTATCTTGGGTACTAGACAACGATACACATACTTATATAGATAAATATTACACTTAGATAGATAAAAAGCCATGACTAGGGTACAGACATCCGTTCTCATCAAACAAATATTTGCCCCCACCGGGACTCGAACCCGGGACCCTTGGCTTCATAGGCAGGGTCACTGCCGACTCGGCCATTCGGGTTGTCATCATCAATTGCAGATCTAAAACGCGCTATCCTATGAAAAAATAAATTGTGCCACATTTATAAATAAAAAAATATTATGATGTAATTATGTATTTATGAGATCAATCGTAAATTTTGTACGTCAGGTTATCAATTTAAGGCCTAGTAGATAGGGTTTTTCCATAACACAACTTGTGAAACAGGCCGTAATAATATAATATATTTACGAAAGGGTTTTGTACCAGTGGCTCAAATATTGCGACAAAATCCTTGAATAAATGTGCTTAGTCTCTGTATATAAATAAACGCGGAATGCCTGCCTCCCAACCGAAAAAAATATTTGAAAATCCCCAGGCCTTGGATGTTTAAACGTGCCCACGGCACCGGGTATCCTAGTGTGGGACCAGAAGCAATTTGCCTGTATATAAATATTTACGAAAAAAATTGCATTATATTCCCAAGATTTCAGAACTAAATTAGACATTGTCACAACGCTGACACTAATCCGGTTGGTTAGCGGAATCGAGGCCCAGTTTTTGTAAGTATTAGGTAAATGTTTTGTTAGAAGGAGTTTGTTTATATGTATATGATTATCTTTTAAAAATGTTATGGTTAGCCGGTTAGACAGACATTAGCTTTGTACACCATACAAATGGGGCGACAAGTGGCACTGTTGCGTACGTCCGCAAAAAATTGGATCACATCACCCTGTACGGTCTTCTGGGTGGTGCTAACGAGCAACAAAACATTCTCAAGACGTAAATTTCCAGGTTCTCGAGAGATAAGAGGTTGTCACGTCATTTTATAAAATATAAAGATATGAATCTAACACAGAACTACAACAAATAACAGCAACTTTCGCAACAAAAACAAACTTAAACTAACTACACCTAGGACTGTTTATGTAAAAAATAATGGACATAGTATTTGAGGGGGCGCAACTGTTTTGTAAATTACCAAACGATGTGAAGATTTGCGAAAGTATAACCATATTTAAAAATTATTTAAAGTTACATATCGCAACGAGTACCCTATTAAGTGAAATGTAATTTCTTATGAGAATAAAGTTCTTTAAACGTCAGAAATAGAAGAAGACGGGGCAACATTAATTTAATGTCAACTTTCAGCATTCTACTTCAAAAACGCCTACCATTAGGGGTTCTTCTGTTATGTACAGAAAAACGAAACATATTTTATCTACACACGTATCACAAACCCTCCTTACTGCGTATAAAAACCGCACGTTACGAGCAGCACAATGATATACTACTTGGTAAAAACTCATTTCTAATCTGAATATTGAAACATTATGACCATAATCTATCAATATTTCGACATATTATGACATTCAAATTTCGAACGCCGATGCCCGCCTCCGTGCCGCCCCTAGTTTGTCTGTGAAGTTGGTACTACTGAACAAGCTAAACAACTACAGAGCAATGATCAATGCCACAATGCCGGTCGAACACGCGGTTCCTGAACACATCAAAGAGAGCTTATGATATGTGTGTAGATAAACTAGTGTATGTAACTGTACATAATTAGGCAATAAAACTCTCGAGTGATATAATAATGAAACTCGCCTAACTAGCCTTCGGCTCGTTTCATAAACCCACTCTCGAGTTTTAATGCTCTCCATTATGTATCAGTCACATTAAGTACTATAAGAATACGTAAAAGGTAAGTAATTCGTAATAGTCAAGACAAGCAGGCATTTAAAGTTCTGTTAACAAATTTTAAAAAGGAATCTATGGTTTGTTTTGACTTAGGAACTTTGACAATTGTCACTCATGCTCATAAAATGAACAATTCCTTAAAATGTTATTCAACCTAATACGAAAGGTAAAGGACACTTTACCTTTAACCTACCCTCCCACCACTTTGCCCAGATAATTTAGATGCAAGTCAGTGTTTTTGAATTGCAATTAATTATTTCCCTTTTTAGTGCTGCAATGACATAATTGTGTCGTAATGAATTTCATTTTGTTGCGCAACCGCACACTCAACTCAACAATACTGTGAATCTTTCAATTACATTAATTGAACGGAACGAATCCATGAGTAATGATTTCGACGTCACAGGTTATTTGTAGAGCATAATGAATAATAATAATAATAATAATACCTTGGACACTATTTACACACATTGATCTAGAGCCCCAAACTAGGATTCCCTGTATCTTGGGTACTAGACAACGATACACATACTTATATAGATAAATATTATACTTAGATAGATAAACAACCATGACTAGAGTACAAACATCCATTCTCATAAAACAAATATTTGCCCCCACCGGGACTCGAACCCGGGACCCTTGGATTCGTAGGCAATGTCACTGCCGACTCGGCCATTCGGGTCGTCATGGCAACTTTTCATTCATCACAACATAACATAGCGTCACGCCTTTTCCCATTCGGTTTGGCAGAGGCACAATTGTGCCCAATTTCAGCCAGACAGTCAATACTCCATAAAAACCTCACTAACCCGATTTTCGTACTCAATTATGCACATAATAAATCATCAACTTAAAAACCGGTCAAGTGCGAGTCTAAATCGCGCACGAAGGGTTCCGTACCACCGTTCAATGGAAGCGATGGTGTGGAATGAATAGTTTGGATTTTACACAGCAAAATATTGTTTACAAAGTTATTGGTGCGGTTACTTTCACACTCCATGTACGTAACCAGGTGCATCCATAAGTGTGTATGTGGTATTGTTGTATGGGAGCCCCCTTAAATATTTATTTTATCCTGTTTTTTAGTATTTGTTGTTATAGCGGCAACAGAAATACATAATCTGTGAAAATTTCAACTCTCTAGCTAGCTAGGTTCTTGAGATACAGCCTGGTGACAGACGGACGGACGGACGGACGGACGGACAGCGGAGTCTTAGTAATAGGGTCCCGTTTGGAACCCTTCGGGTACGGAACACTAAAAATTAAAAGAACCGACTTCGAGTTTAAGCCCTATCTCCCCCGGTCGGGATGCGAATGAAGTCTGTGTACATGAAAACTTTTGCTGAACGGAACCACAAACCAAAAAGTGTGTATTTTTTTTGTTTTTGTTGATTTTTTCAAAAAGAGCTTAATGATTTTTGATAAAATTTGTATGGAACCACCTCTCCCAAGTATGACCAATCAAAACAAGAGTCATCAAAATCGGTTCATAATTGAAGGGGTGACCGCGTAACAAACACCCAAAAAACACAGACGAATTCAGAACGAAGGAAGTTCTGAATTCGTCTGTTTTTGATGTCCATTGAAAACAAGTAAACGCACAAAATTTTCGTTTTTAGGGACCCTATTACTAAGCCTCCGCTGTCCGTCCGTCCGTCTGTCACCAGGCTGTATCTCATGAACCGTGATAGTTAGACAGATGAAATTTTCAAATGATGTATTTCTGTTGCCGCTATAACAACAAATACTAAAAAAACAGAATTTTAAGGGTGTACAAACGTATTCATGTACCTGGTTATGTGCATGGAGTGTGAAAGTAGCCGCAACAAATACTTTGTAAACAAGATTTTGCTATGTTAAATCCAAACTATTCACTGCACACCATCCCTACCATCGTACAGTGGTACGGAACCCTTCGTGCGCAAGTTCGACTCGCACTTGACCGTTTTTAGAGTTCCGTACCCAACGGGTAAGAACGGAACCCTATTACTAAGACTTCGCTGTCCGTCCGTCCGTCCGTCCGTCCGTCGGTCTGTCACCAGGCTGTATCTCAAGAACCTAGCTAGCTAGAGAGTTGAAATTTTCACAGATTATGTATTTCTGTTGCCGCTATAACAACAAATACTAAAAAACAGGATAAAAGAAATATTTAAGGGGGCTCCCATACAACAATTCTTTCAATACCATATACAAACTTATGGATGCACCTGGTTACGTACATGGAGTGTGAAAGTAACCGCACCAATAACTTTGTAAACAATATTTTGCTGTGTAAAATCCAAACTATTCACTCCACACCATCGCTTCTATTGAACGGTGGTACGGAACCCTTCGTGCGCGATTTAGATTCGCACTTGACCGGTTTTTTAATGTTTACATCGCAATCCTCATGAAAAGACGCATATTCTTACACTCAAATTCTTACATTCAAAATGATATAATTAATTACCTTTTGGTTTTAAAGTTAAAGGATTATCAAGCGTTTAAAATATCGGCTACAAACTATACTAGAAGCCTAAAACATCTCATCTCAGACAAATTTAAAATCAAGTATCTCAAACCAAACGTTTTTAATTAATTTGCCGCTTTTTTTTTAGTTCAGTTGCATACACCTTTAGCTAGTTATTCACTTGTCTACTTTATTTGACAGGGGAGCTATCCCTTCGCCGAAACATATCAAAATCTGGAAGGAATCACCCGAAGTTTTGACATACAACACTTCAAAGACATCTATCACAGTAATAACTCTATGATTTAGCTCAACTAAAGTCACGTCCCATTCGAGCTCAGTGCACTTGTGCACTTATTTCGTGCGTCGCATGGACTAGTATCGCACTGCAGTCGTGTTTTTCAATAGGTAAGCTACATTACGGTCCGCGTGTGAACTTCCGCGTGACAAAATGATTGATAGCTGTTGCCATGGCAACCCCTTCTGGATCTCTGTTACGTAACATAAGGGCTTGGATTACGCCAAGGCTTAGATTACGTAAGGGCTTGGATTACATCACTAGGGTTGCGATAACTCGTTTTCAGGCATGATTCTACTATTTGCAATTCGACGCCACTGCCTAAGGCTATGTTCCTTGCTCGGTCCGTGAGCCGCGGCCTTTCCTTTTCAACCGACTTCAAAAAAGGAAGTAAGTTCTCAACATCGGGATGTTTTTTTTGGATGTTCAGCGATATCTCCAGGACGGATAGGCCGATTTGGAAAATTATTTTGTTGTTCGAAAGGGTCTGGTTGGCCTTCCGATTGGCCACAAGGTCAGGACGGGAAATTGGAGAAATCGAGGCAACTCTTCATACATTATAGGCAGACTTGCAGCGATTTTTGTTTTTTTTTCATATAACTCGTGCAATTACTCTCGGAAAGCATCATTTTGTGAGGAACACCACAGATGGCCACCGGAACTGCTTTATACTAGTTATCCTAAGGGATGTGTTATGATAACTTTATTAAGATTCAGACTACGAGCTATCAGTCTCTGGAACAAACTCCCAGCGCCATCAGAGACAGTCCGTCAATTCACACTTTCAAAAGTCGTTTGAATGAACACTATCTTTCTCTGCCATTATAAGTATTAGCAGTTATTTGTATCAACTATTTATGTATATGTTACATATTTATATAAAGCATTATTTTTAGAATTATGTATTTTTATTAATATTTTTATTGTTGTGCACATAGTTCTATCGTTAGTTTCTTTTTTTCCCTCTCCATTCTAGGTTTGCTGGAAGAAAGAATATATAATAATAATAATAATACCTTGGACACTATTTACATACATTGAACTAGCCCCAAACTAGGATTCCCTGTATCTTGGGTACAGTTGGGACAACGATACACATACTTATATTCATAAATATTATACTTAGATAGATAAACAACCATGACTAGGGTACAAACATCCGTTCTCATCAAACAAATATCTGCCCCCACCGGGACTCGAACCCGTGACCCGTGGCTTCACAGGGTAGTAGCTTCACTCGGCAGGGTCACTGCCGACTCGGCCATTCGGGTCGTCGTTAGAGAAATGTCTTGTTAGAGATAAGCACACCTTTGTACAAGTTCCTTCCTAGATATTTGTTTTGTTTTCACTGTTTTGTGTTATTAAGTATTACAATATAAGGTTGGTCAGTGATTAATAATAAAGGTGAAATGGAAGTGATTGTGACGTACAAGGAGTGCTTCTCCACAATTTCTGAACGGTGTCGGTCAGGATCTGTTGATCGGGTCATGGAGAAATAAATGAAGACACGTATGGGTATGTTTGGTAGCAAATAGGCTTTAATTGCATTTTACACCTAGATACAATGCGCGGCGCATAAGTTGAGCCACAATGGCGGCGTCTGCGCAGGTAAAAACGACTGTTTTAGATACACTTTACCATGCGCAGGCGCCGCCATCGTGGCTTAACTTATACGCCGGGTACTGTAGCGGCGTTTCCATTTCTATAGCGATCTGCTCAGTCATAGGCCGTAGCGAGAACAGAGCCTAAAATGTCTACAGTTCCACCAATTTTAACTTGAGGTGACGTCGTCGCTAGTATCAATGTCATAGGATTGTCATTTTATACGGTGTGTGAGTGCCAAATTTCGAGCGCCCCCGCCAGCCCGCATGCCGCCCCTAGTTTGTCTGTGAAGTTGGTACTACTGAACAAGCAAAACAAGTGCAGAGCAATGATCAATGCCACAATGCCGGTGGAACATGCGGTTCTTGAACACATCAAAGGATATGTGTGTAGATATCCTGAACATATCACGCGATATGTGTGTAGATAAACTAGTGTGTGTGATTGTATATAATTAGGCATTAAAACTCTCGCGTGATATTATTATGAAACTCGCCTTCGGCTCGTTTCATAAACCCACACTCGAGATTGAATGCCCTTTATCATCATATTTATGCATCAGTCACATAAACTACTATTATCAAGTAGTATATCATTATGCTGGTCAGAACGTGTGGTTTTTGGACGCAGTAAAGAGGGTTTATGATACGTGTGTAGATAAAAGCGTTTTTCACTCTGCTCTGTACCATAAACATCAAAAGAGTCAGTTTGGGCGGTAAGAGCACAGAGATAAACAGACCATACACAATAGAGAGGACTGTCTTGCTTCAAGTGGTATGGTACGCTGAGTAACTTATAAATAGTAGAATTGGTATCCCACTCTTGTTACCTAAGGAAAAAGTAAACGGAGTAACATAAAGACGCAACGTTGAGAAGGCTTCGAAAACAATTAGGGACCTGCTTACGTAATAACTTTTATTACGATTAGGTGCTCGATACAAATATTCAGGTCGAGAAAATTAAATTATTAGACATATTAATACGATGCGAATATAGCAAGCAGTGGCTGCGGGAGGCTCAGGACCGGAGTGGATGGCGTGGTGAAGAGGAGGCCTGGACCCAGCAGTGGGTGAATGTGGGCTGACTTGATGATATCCAAACGCTTCACGCGGTTGAAGCAGATTTGACTGATAGAATTCCGCATTTAAAGCAATTCAAAACTCCTTTCCTAAATGATAAATCCATCCAACTGTAATATTTCCTGTTATGACTAGGTTATGATGACATTATATAAAATAGAATACAATTTAATGAAGTATAAATTAATATTCATACACCAAATTGTTGGTAGGATATAGCGGTTTATTGAAATATTTAAGATCCTAATTATAACCTATGTTCATGAATAAACTATTCTTATTCTTCGCGACAGGGTCCCAGTCCATCGCCGCCCGAGCCTCAGCTGGAGTCGAAAGGATTTTTTAGGTGACTTTATCGGGCGTCTTTTCAGGGCTCCATACCTAAAGGCTTCCAAACGGGACCCTTTTATTACCTCCGCTTCCGTTCGTCCGCAGGTCCGCGTCGGTCCGACCGTCAGCAATCCTGTATCTCATGAACCGTGATATGTATAGTTGTTTTTTTTTACAGAATCTGTTGCCGTTACAGTAACTTATAAAAAACCATAATATTAATTTATGTGACAGTTACGTAAAGCCTAATTATGTACAGTTGCATACACCAGTTTATCTAAAAGCATATCATAAGCTCTCTTTGATGTGTTCAGGAACCGCATGTTCGACCGGCATGGTGGCATTGATAATAGCTCTGCACTTGTTTAGCTTGTTCAGTGTTCCAACTTCACAGACAAACTAGGGGCGGCACGCAGGCGGGCGTCGGCGTTCGAAATTTGAATGTCATAATTTGTCGAAAATTGATACATTACAATATTCAGATAATAAATTAGTTTTTACCAAGTAAAACATTATGCTGGTCTGCTGGTTCCTGCGGTTTTTGGAAGCAGAAAAGAGGGTTTATGATACGTGTGTAGATAAAAAAAATAAGAGGGCTCCTATGACCATATTTTGAGGAATCAGGAAACATATGGTCGCAAATGAAAAAATTACGTACATCTCACCTCAGTACATTGACCCGATCATCGGACTACAAGTTTAACTATGGGAGACCCTTTTTTTTCGTTTGCGACCATATGATTCTCGGGGAAAGTTGTTCATAATTATGTGTACTAGCATTAATTAAGTATTAATTAGCAGCATTAATTTAATAAAGCAATTAAGCAGCAGCTAATTAAGTATTTTTATTTGTGTTTTTTCTTTTACTATGGCACGAAACCCTTCACGCGCGAGTCGTTCGCGCATTTGACCGTTTATTTTGATCTAATTTTTTCAGCGATTCCGTTTTCCTGACGCGCGATTTGCAGCATTTGGGGCTGTAAACGCGCTGCACCGCGGAGAATACCTCCGTAGGTCAACAAGCTGGAGACGGCTCGTTTAATTATCCAGTCCTCACGTAATCTAGTTGCTGTGCAATAAGGACATAGCCCGTGGGCAGTTACAAGTTGCAGTGCTATTAACAACTACTTGCTTGAGCGGACCTCGCAGTACTAACTTGCATTTGGTAATTTCGTTTCCACAGAATAAGTGTTACTTCACGTTCCAAGTTTATAAACTTAACATAAAATAGCGTCACGCCTTTTCCCATACGGGGTGGCAGAGGCACAATTGTGCCCACTTTGAGCCAGTTATTGAAAACTCCATTTTGCGTGACAGGGGGCTAGCCTATCGCCGCGGCTATGGAGTAATGAAGATTTCCTCACGATGTTTTCCATCACCGTTAGAAATTCCGTATAATGTACTTAAGATAAATTAATTATCTTAGTGGTAACCAACCAAGTTTATGTTCAAATAATGGAAGGTTTTACTGAATGTGTTTTAGGTACCTCATCATCATGTTCAGTTCACAAGACGGCTATGCCATTGGGTTGACCCACTGGCATAGGCACTTCTGTACAGCGTCAAACCATGAGGTTTGACGCAACAAATATAATGATCACCATAATATTTTTTTCCTGCCCAAAATGGGTAAATGATCACCAAAAGTTGCAGAAAATATCAGGGCAAAATACTGCGGTAGCATAGGTGAAGGGTAAAGGGGGTGAGCGAAGCGAAGCCCCCTTTATTCTTCGTGTTAGGTTGAACATGTAAGAACATCAAAAAATACTTAAAACATAAACTTAAGTACACAAAACATAAAAAGAAGTTTGGTGATCATTTATCCAAACACAATTTGGTGGTCGTTGACTAATTCTGGCGGTCGTTTCGAATTTATTGGTATTAAAATAGTTGCGTTTTTGGTGATCGTTTAAACATAAGCATTAGAAACAAAGGTCACCTTATCGAGACATTCGTGAGGCTCCATAGCTGCAGCAATGGGCTATCCCCTTGTCACGCAAACAAAGGCGCCAGTTTGCCTCTGTCACCCCGTATGTGACAAACGGTGACTTAAATTTAAATTTAAAATAATTTATTCAACAATACACTAAATATTACACAGAAAATATTTTCGCTTAGAAGTTATATAATGTTATAATAGATTTTGTGTTTTTACAAAAGCAAACATAATTAATTCCTTTATAATTATTTGCATAGCTGATATGAGCATGATGATACAGCACAGCTAATGACCACAGCCCGTGATCACTAGTCGCTTATTTTAAGTCAGCACTTATATATAAATACTAAATATCTTCGCCAGATATATTCACGAGATCTACGAATATATAAAATATCTTTAGATTTAAAAGATTTGCAGATCTAATCTTACCATTACGGACACTGATATTACATCTTGTCATGTATAATATGTTATGTATATAATATTATATTTTTAATTACTACTAACGAAAATTGTTTCACAACTATCCACTACATATCGAAATCTTTCGAAAAACACTCAAAAAAACTTTTCAAAGTCGGGTGCCAAGTTCACCTTACTTCAACTGCTGTTCACAAGGACTGTTCGAGTCGCTTACCACAAAATGTTCACGTTGGCCGCGAGCACGAGTTATTACGCATCGGAAAAGTAAGTTAATTGAACTGTCAGTGACTCGTCTGATTCGGAATCGAATACTTTTTCTATCTGTCAAATATTCTGGCCCTGCAGTCTCGACGATGATATGAATATTATGAATAAAACCTTGGACACTATTTACACAAATTGATCTATCCCCAAACTAGGATTCCCTGTATCTTCGGTACTAGACAACGATACACATACTTAAATAGATAAATATTATACTTAGATAGATAAACGACCATGACTAGGGAACAAACATCCGTTCTCATCAAACAAATATTTGCCCCCACCGGGACTCGAACCCGGGACCCTTGACTTCGTAGGCAGGGTTACTGCCGACTCGGCCATTCGGGTCGTGATATCGACACTATCGTAAACTACCGAGCGACGCAAAATAACGAAAAATATCGGTTGCCGTAACGATGTTTACGACGAATGCAGGTCTCGACTGACATAAAACCGTACAAAATCGTAATCAGAGATGTCGCTAAGTTAAAAGAAAAACCATATTCGTAGACCAGCAATTCCAAGTGAAAATGAATCCCGATTAAAAATATCCCCGATTTTAAGGATAATGGGTAAAGGTGATTTTGAACTATGTAAAACTGTGACTAAAACACATTGAAATTGAACTCTATATCGTACGCGATACAAAATTATTAGTTATTATGTAATTGCATAGAGGATTAAGAAAGTTTATTCATCGGCAACAATGTGGATTGATTTGAAAAAAAAAATAAAAAAAATGTCAATGTCATTGTTTTTTTTTTTTGTTTGTTCGTCCAAATTATTTTGTTTTTGTGGATACTAGTATTAATTATGGAGATAGTGACCCCGAAATGCAGCAGACTTTGAGAGGCTCTCACGCTCAGAGTAGGCAAATCGTAAATTTGACGGTTGAATTCGGTTCGTTTGCGATTTTAGTCGATAATTTCGTCAGTCGAGACTGCCAAAAATCGTTAAAATGATGTCGTCATCACTTATTATTGTTGTGATTGTCGATACTGCCGGCCCAGCTGAGTACATTTCAAAAACGAAATGTACTCATTCCGTTTTTATTCACAACTACAATACCACCGATAACCAAATCAATTTACGGTACCACTTGAGTATCTGCGAAACCTACGTTGGTTGCGATGGATGAAGATAATTCAGTTGTTCACTCTTTCCAGAGCTAAAGTGGTAAATGGAATTTTTCTCGATGGAATATTAAATATTCACCACTCCGCAGCAGGTGTACGGTCAGCAACGACAATACCCATCTGACTCATCTCAGATAAGGGTCAGACTTTCCATAAGCCGAACATATTACGCCTAAATGAATTTAATTAAAAATCAACAGAAGCATTTCGTCCGATATCGTGTACTTCGGGGACCTCTGCCAGATTGAGTCCATTTTGATAGGTTTGATTTGATAGGTGTTACCATTCCAGTGTAGATACATAAGTATAGGCATTCAAGCGATGGTGCTGACCAATGAGATTGACCATTCTAAGGTTGATGGAAATTATCCTGATGAAACCTTCATATCGCAAAAGCTCCGGCGATAGCCTAGCCCGCTAAACAAGCACAAAGATTAAGAATAATGGCGTCTACGCTCAACGCTCCAGATCGCTCCACTGCAGGCTACGAGCACGGGTTCAGAAGTATTCAGAACCCGAGCCATATGACTGTGGAATGAGCGTCCCTGCACTATCAGGGACAGTCGATCTTTAAATATATTCAAAAACTGGCTAAAGAAGCACTATCTCTCCCTTTCCAGTAAGATATATATTGGTATGGATTAGTTTATTATACGGTTTATTCATATTGTTACGTTGTATTTAAGTAATTGTGAAAGCAGTCTATTTTTGGCAATTAGGGTTATCAGTATAATATTGTTTGCAGTATATATTACTCGTAGAATTTATAGAGTTTTATTGCACGCGCAGGTCTTCCCCTCCCGCTCAACCATCACCTTTCCTACCATCTTGGTTTGCGTGAAGTTTTTTTTTCCAGATATTATCTCGCCTTTGTACATGTTTTTTCTATTGTAAGTTATCTGTATGTCTGTTTTGTGTAGCACAGTAAAGAAAATTACGATTAACGTTTACAGCAGAATAATTCAGACCAGAGCTGACTTTGTTGCTGTCTGTAGCAGCCTACAGTAGAGCTGGTGCAGTCTACTTGCTGGCGTATCGCGAACTTTGTTATGTGACTTGCCTGGCGGATGGATACGAGATTTATTTACATAATCTACATAAAATCTTGTGAAGGGAGCTTGACTATGTGACTTATAGGAGGGTCTACCTAATCCGTAGAGAGACTAATGCCCGATTTCACCGACAGTTAAGGGACACTTAGTTCTTTTTCTTAGCTGTCTAGCGATTGTTTCGGTGGCCGGACTCCTATATTTAGGGGGTCCCCAAGGAGTCTAGAGGACCCTTACACTAAGGGCAAATCGAAACAACCGCTAGATGGCTCCTGAGAGAAATAAAGTGTCCCCTAAAAGATAGGGATCATTGGTGCAATCGGCCTAAACGGCATACTAAACTAGCTTAATGTCAATGATCGTATAGGCCTATTCCGCAGTGTGTTCTCTTAGTATTGAAGCTAAATTTTAATCTGTCTATAGTTTCTTGCCTAAACCTACATTGGCAAACTTATTTGTGATTATTTAATGACACTTGATCTGGAGTGCTCCGTGATATAAATTATGATAAATCATGTGGGTGTTATCCATCAAGTTGTTCAAGGAGGAATCAAACAATAAAATCAATTTATCTACACACCTATCATAAACCCTCTTTACTGCGTCCGAAAACCACACTTTACGACCAGCATAATGATATACTACTTGGTAAAAACCACTTTCTTATCTGAATATTGATACATTATGACCATAATGTATCAATATTTCGATATATTATGACATTCAAATTTCGAACGTCGACGCCCGCCTGCGTGCCGCCCCTAGTTTGTCTGTGAAGTTCGTACTACGGAACAAGCTAAAAAAGTGCAGAGCAATGATCAAAGCCACAATGCCGGTCGAACATGCGGTTCCTGGACACATCAAAGAGAGCTTATGATATGTGTGTAGATAAACTAGTGTATGTAACTGTACATAATTAGGCATTAAAACTCTCGAGTGATATAATTATGAAACTCGCCTTCGGTTCGTTTCATAAACCAACTCTCGAGATTTAGTGCCCTCCATTATGATACTGATACATAGTATCAGTCACATAATAGTAGTTTATGTGACTGCTACATAATGGAGGGCATTATGTAGCAGTCACATAAATCCAGCATCCCTAATTATGTACAGTTACATAAACTAATTTATCTACACACATATCATAAGCTCTCTTTGATGTGTTCAGGAACCGCATGTTTGACCGGCATTGTGGCTCTGCAGTTGTTTAGCTTGTTCTGTAGTACCAACTTCACGCAGGCGGGCGGGCGTCGGCGTTCGAAATTTGAATATCAGTACCAACTTCACAGACAATCTAGGGGCGGCGCGCAGTCGGACGTCGGCGTTCGAAATTTGAAAGTCATAATATGTAGAAAAACTACACATTATGGTCATAATGTGTAATTTTTAAAATAAGAAATGAATTTTTACCAAGTAGTTTAACATTATGCTGATCGTAACGTGCGGTTTTTGTACGCAGTAAAGAGGGTTTATGATACGTGTGTAGATAAACTAGTATAGCGTTTGCAGACATTGCATTTTATTGGTTTAAAATGAAATCCGATGATGTTATTTTGTCAAAAATAAAAATTTCCGCTCTCTACGGACGGACTCACTCAGGACGGACAGACAGCGGAGTATTAGTAATAGTGTCCCGTTTGGCAGCCTTCGGTTACGGAACCCTAAAAAAGGAACTAAAACTTTACTAAAAGACGGCTATGCCCATACTAAGTAAAAATCAATATGATGTATCTTCACTTTTATTTATTGCGGTGTGTCCCCATTTAGGGCACATTCTGCACTCGGTAGATTCGTAATTCTGCAGAATGTAGGTAGGTCCATAGCCTGAGTAAATTCCAGGAAAAGATAAAATGCAGAAATTTCTCAGAAGGTACTAGGATCACATAGCCTCAGAAGATAGTACTTGATATGTCTCGGTTAGAATAAACCCACAGAGTAAGTCTTTCATCTGAGCATACAACATACAAATGGGAAGACATTTCTTAAGGCTTGTGTTTAAAATTTACCAAAAATTCGAAAAATTTACTACCAATAAATTCGAAATGACTGCCAGAATGGATAAATGATCACCAAATTGTGTTTGTATAAATGATAAGCAAACTTCTTTATAAGTTTTGTATGCTTAAGTTTATGTTTTAAGTATTTTTTGTTGTTCTTACATGTTCAACCTAACACGAAGGATAAAGGGGGCTTCGCTTCGCTCACCCCTTTTACCCTTCACCTAAGCTACCGCAGTATTTTGCCCTGATATTTTCTGCAACTTTTGGTGATCATTTACCCATTTTGGGTAAGAAACAATTATATTGGTGATTCAAATTGTAGCGATTTCTACATAGGTTGTATAGAAAATATCTTACCCCACAAAAACAAATATGAACTCTTAACTCTATTATCTACGTGCTTAATGCTTACATCGTTATTTGACAAAAGCTCAACATGTCTACGAATCTGTTTGCCTTCCTCTCTTCTTACCTAAATCGCGTTACGTCTAACTAGCAAGATCCCTACTTAAACATAACATAAACATTTACAAATAGACACATACATTGCGTCTGCTGGCCCCACGCTAGGATACCCTGTGTCGTGGGAACCAGAAACAGCGACGTCACACACATGTAAACATCCAAGACCTGGGGTTATTTTTTTTTTACTCCCAGCCGGGGATCGAACCCGGGACCTCTCGCATTGTAGGCAGTGCCACAACCGCTGTGCCACAGGGGTCGTCATCGACTTCGACTTATGACTAGTCATAACATAACGCTTTAGGTTTACCTTCTAGAATGGTATTGAATTGGTTTTACATCAGTGAACCGTCTGACCGATATAATTCATATAATACTCGAAGTGTGTGATATCAGGCAAATTGGGTCTGTGATGCTAAATCAATTAATTATTTTAACTTTGCTTTGCACCTAGACAAAATTGTCCTTATTTACCGCATTGTTGTAATCGTTTTAGATAGTTTTATTATTCAAGCTGGATGACGTTAAATTAAAAGTGAAAAAGTTTGACGTCAGCGATACAAAGCGCTGTTACTTTACGTACAATACGACTTAATTGATGGATATGACGGGTTTTATGACAATTTTTTGTATCTCTTTTATAAGCCTCCATTTGGGTCACCGCAGTAAATCATGTTTTTGTCCTTGTAGGTGTAAATGTAGGTATTATATCACGCTGTAATTCTAGGTCTTCGTAAACAACACAAAATACGGTACGACTCGGATATTACCGACCATAAAACGTGTTTTACGTCGCCCAGAAGAGCCTTATTGAGAAACGATCGATCATCACTGGCCTAACGATAGATATAATACTCATAGCGTCACACTTTTTCCCGTACGGGGTGGCAGAGGCACAGTTGTGCCCACTTTTAGTCATTTATTCAATACTCCATTTACCTATAACTCAATAGCTGTAACTACTGTAAAGTACTAATTGTGTTAACAGAATTTATAACGTACAATACGATTATGTTTTCTTTACCGCTCGCCACTTCTCGGCTCGGCACAGTTCGGAGGAAAATGTACATCGCTGCATACTTATCCATCACAATACTGCTTACATTATTGTAGAAAATAGTCATGTACCGAATCACATTTTGTATTTAGGGTAGACCTATAAATTACATAGATATTTCTTGATAAATTTTCCTGTCATCCCTTGGTTTGCTGGAAGAAATATATTTTTAGAGATTAGCTCGCCATTGTACATATGTTTTGTCTTAATGTATCTTTTTAAATAACCGGGTTCATTAAATAATTATGGCTAATGAAATGTGTCACTCGCACAATCAATATGCCTTAATTGTCAAAGAATGCCTTCATTGTCAATATATGCCTTAATTGTCAAAGACTCAAAGTAAAAAACCATGGATGAATGAAACTGTCAAAACCTGACAAATACCATCTCATAAAACATAGTTTATAGTAGTTTATGTGACTGATACCTAATGGAGGGCAAGAAAACCAGAGAGTGGGTTTATAAAACGAGCCGAAGGCGAGTTTCAAAAAATATCACTCGTTTTAATGCCTAATTATTATGTATAGTTACATACACTAGTTTATCTACACACATATCATAAGCTCTCTTTGATGTGTTCAGGAACCGCATGTTCGACCGGCATTGTGGCATTGATAATTGCTATGCACTTGTTTAGCTTGTTCAGTAGTACCAACTTCACAGACAAACTAGGGGCGGCATGCAGGCGGGCGTCGGCGTTCGAAATTTGAATGTCATAATTTGTCGAATTTTTTTAAATCATGGTCATAATGTATCAATATTCAGATAAGAAATGAGTTTTTACCAAGTAGTACAACTTTATGCTGGTCGTAGCGTGCGGTTTTTGGACGCAGTAAAGAGGATTTATGATACGTGTGTAGATAAAATCTGTTACTATTTGTTTTGATCATTTGTTGTGAGTAACGTCTAGGAAGTCTACGTTAAAAAAGGATTTTAGAGTCTAAAGCCCATAAGTGTAGAGCTGAAAACGATAAATAATCGTACTGTACATAAGTAGGTACTTCCCGAACGAAAAAGAAGATTTCATTACGATGATTCCTAGCTATGTTTTATTAAAATCGGTACAGTGCTTCGAGAGATATTAACCTCACAAGAAAAATTAACCTAGACTTTATCCGTGTTACCACAAAAAATATTAATCAGCGTTTAACCTCAAAACAAACGTCAAATCCGATACATTTTTGTTTATAAACAAGTGTTGAACAGTAGTTTATTTTTTTGTGGTAAGGTTTCGTTTATTGTGCCAGCGGCGTTTCAATTTTTATTTTAGCTACAATATTAAAATACAACCGCTTACAAATGTTAGAACATTTTGGAAGATGACCTGGAAAATCCTTATCTTTTTCGCGGTAAACACATTGATCCTGTTGAATCACCAAGCATAGAAATATTGGTTGCCAGGAATATTTATTGCTGGTGATCTGTAATACAGGTCTCCCAGCACGGACACCAGTCCCTCATACAGAAAATGATATATAGGTTAGCTGTATACTAAGTAGTTAAGATAACATTTGTTATGTAAATTTACTGTGTGAGAGAGAAATAAATAAACTTATTATTATTATTAACTTATTATTATTATTATTAGTTCTACCCGGGTAATGCCGCATCCCTATCTTCTAGGTAACCCAAACCGTCCGAATGATAAATTGTTACTCATAATTATTTATTGCTCACAAATATTCAGAAAGTAACATCAATGGAAAACATATGTACAAAGGCGAGCTTATCTCTAAAATGATTGTATTGATTGATTCAACGTCAGTTATATTTACTACTTCTCTATTTCCATTAGTCTAACGGACGAATGCACAGCTACTACTCAAATAAAGTGTCGCTTGAATGACATAATGGCGCTACCATTTCCTGAGTTCGGCTTGTGCATGGCGTCAAACCAATCCACTTCGAAAGATTTAAAACACCAAAATCCAACCTATGACCTAATCCAGATGGCTCAGTAGAGCAATGCACACCACAAACGGTCAACGACCCGCGCCGTCTTCCGCAGTGCATACTTTGACCTTTACACTACCATTACACTACGCTAGATTCCATACTGCGATACCATCTCCTAGCCACGCGTTCATCGCAGCGTGGGTATGAGCATAGGAAAAAGTTGGTGTATAAAAATCGCAGTGGTTAATGTGGATTGTGATGAGATGGTTCTAGGTTATGCAATAGCGTTGCGATGCAGCTGCAGCGTACTAGCTATGCAATATGATTAGTGGAATGTCTGTGAACAATGGAAATGTAGCGCCAAGGTACCTACTCAGGTTATTGTGCAAAAACTAGACTTATGGCCGGGTGGAAATTATCTCCATTCATGGTATGAAGCAGCGGCGATGGGCTAGCCACCTGTCTGCAAAATGCTCTGGGAAAAGGCGTGACGGCAGGTTACGCTTGTTTTTTATTTTTTTTTGAAGAAAAGGTTAGATGTAGATTTATATTAGGCACCTAGGGTAAGAGCGTCTTGAATCACACACGCAGATTTCACTTTTAACTTCCTCCAGCTTGTAAGTTGTTAGTGTTATATTTTATATGTTTATAGTAATAAATAAAGCTATCTTAAATTACAATTATGCATTAAAATAGAACTTTGTTTGGGGTTTGAAGAAATTAATTGATATACTATTACATACTCAATTTGCCAGGTATCGCACACTTCAGGCCTAATATCGGTCATATGGTGCCAGCTTATCGCACACACATTCTGAACGTGAACGGAGGTGGCGACTAATATAAAAAACCTGTCATTTTTTATTAAAATTAACATAATATATTTATATATGAACGATAAAATAAGTAATTATATCAACACTTATGGGCTTATGGCAATATCATACAATACCTATTTATCTAGGAAACATAATGACATAATAACGATGTTTTAGCTATTACAACATTAATTAGCTAGAACAATAAGCGGAATATTTTGAAAGAGCAATAAATTATGTGAATATAAATAAGGTTGTAAAACACGGGTAGACACAAAAAAAAATGTTATTTTTCTTGCAATCTTATCAGCCAATGTTTGGTTTGTATTCAGGATTCTAAAGAGCAATAAAGCTTTTGTCTCTGGTATAGCGACAAATTTGTCAAAAACGTAAAAAACTAAGTAAACTGTTGGATATAATGAAGTAAAATTTACTTTTGGCCAAGGCTGTACGTGTACCTATATAATACCTTTACGACGATGACGATGAGTGAGAAAAAATATGATTACGCTGTGTAAACTATTATAAACTATTATATATATTAGATAACACTAGGCATATTCAAATATAACCTTTAAGATACACGTAATTAAGTCCAAAATTCTGTAGTTAAAAACGTTGAAAGTATGTTGATCTTTACATCTGTTTTTAATTAGGAATTTGTGATTATAACCCTGCGTCGTAACTGTCGTACCTTCAGTCCCCTGGCAAGATATTTTTTTTTTCAGTGTATTTAATTTATAACTTAGAAAATTTATATTGCTAATGTAGATAAATATTCCTGGCTTGCTTACAGTTCAATGGGATAAAGTAATTAAATTGTCTGTTATCTTCTAATAAAATCTAGTAAACAGTCTCCTGGCAGACTAGTTTAGTAGTTCCCTGATTTTCAGCATAAAGGGCCTCAAAAATCTTTATTATTGAGTTTAAATTCTAAATTATGGGTAATTATATAATGTAAAATTTAAAACGTCTGTAATAATTGTGACTTTAATTGAAATTCATATCACATTCCGATTTGAGCAACAATGTCAGCTATGCACATAATTATATATTAATTATGCTTGCTTTAATAACAACATAGCTATTATAACATAGTTATAACTTTCTAAGCGAAAATTTTGTTAAATGATTTACAGTTTCAATTTCAAATATCGAAGCCTAACGCCGTACACCGATTTATTTGGAGTAATGCTAATTAGTATTTCAAATTACTACAATATGTATTATGAAATTGCTTACCCACAAAAGCTCTGCAGAAAAATAAATGAAACTGAAAGTGTCCGTACCGGTTGCACTTCCGCACGCTATAGACAGGTCCAATTAATTGTGATCGCAAATAAATTTGGTACACCTGTTGTCTTTGAAATAGAGCACATTTAAAAAAAACACATATAAATGGTTATATACTATAGTTACTGCGGATATTGTGCCAAGTGTGCGATACATGGTGCTGTGCGGCAAAAGGCGCTCTTACTTTTATTTTACTACCTATTGTAAAGTGGAGCAATCTCCTTGTTTCGCTTAGAAGAGGAAGGGAGACCGACGCATTGCTCTGTCCCTGTTGACAGGTCCCAAATGCTTATTCTAAGTGTGTCGACACACCATGGCCGAAAACGCGTAGAAGTTCCGCGGGTGAATTTTTCGTTCCAGAATTGAACCTTGACATAGCATTGCACACGTAATTACGCCGAACTTGAAAAAATGAAAATGAAAATGAAAAAAATATTTATTAAAATAGCACACAATTATAGTATGTAGGTACAGTTTTACAATTCAAATAGGCACGTTCTTTCGTAAATGTTATACCATTTTGTTGGCTATTTTGGCGAAAATTTACAATTTGTATTACTTTTGGTCCTCACACTAGGCAAGCCTGTATCGTGAGTGACCATTTAACGATTTCTAGCATATTTTGCCATCACTTGGAGAAACTTATTGATAGGTATAGCTTTAACAATTTTGGTTTTTATCATTAATGTTATGTAATTTAAAGGAATTAAATTTATTTTATTATAATAAAAGTTAATTTATATTAAATTAGGACATAATACTTATATTTAAGAAAAGGGTTTAAGGAGTTGTTCCGTGTCCTCATACGAAAGGGTTTTTAGAAGTTTCGTGATTTCAATTTTACTTTCGTGGATTGACAAAGACCTAGAATGTCCTAAATTTCTTAGTTTTCTGTATATACCGTTGTAGAGCAACAGCGCGGCCGCATCCCCAAAGCGGCGAGCAAAATTAGTGCAGGTACGTACGTGGTGCCGGGGCCCTGTAAGTTCGACGCGAGCACATGTGGGCATAACTCTCAGAGAGTATGATATTTTTGTGGGCTGATAGACTGACTTTCAACAGATAGAGCTGGCGCACGGTAAGGACTTGAGCTTCATTGTAGAGGTCAGTTGTGGCATATCTGAAAGGTCTCCGTAACATTGATTTCAGAACTGAGCGTTGCGCCCTCTCTACACTTAGCATTACTGTTTTACCGGCACTACCCCAGACAGAAATACAATACTTCGGTCGTGTATTCGGCAAAGGTGTGTTTTGACCATAAGAATGGCTCAACTTTAGATAGTTAAATAGATCGGTGATGGATGATTTTCTAATAAAGTAGATACCTATCTGCCTATAGTCAAGACAAGTATTGTAATAAGCAAATGTATGAGTGACATTTGTCGAAATTACTTGGCGGAAATGGGTACACGTAGGTATGCGGCAAGCAAGCTCCAAACCTTCAAATACCTTCAAGCGATACAGATATAAAAAATATGTATAGGTACGTACAAATTATATATACCTACTGACAGCGCAAACTTCAAAACTCTTTTTATGAATAAGACTGTATATCTACAAACAGAAGTTACACATTTTTGCTGGATTGGAGGTACCTATTGCCATATGTATTTCCGACAAAGGCTTAAAAATTAACCAGTTTCCTTTTTCATAGATTATTTTGGTTTTCTTTGTAGGTAGCTTGCCTGCGGAATCGACCAACTGTCCCTTTGTTTAGAATCTTCTAGATAGGTAGGTTACCTACCTACTTGCCTTGCCTTGACATTCAATAATAGTAGCGAGGTAGGTAGGTAGGTATACTTAATCAAAACGAGGTACCTACCTTACCTACCTACTAATAGTATTAGATTAGGTAAGTATTATATAGGTAAGTATTTACCGTACCAATTGTTCTGTAAAATATCGCATGATTGAAATAAAAGGCCTGGCAATTTTTTTCGGTCCATTAGAGGTCCATTCTTAACGTTTCAAAAAATAAGTAAATTATTACATAGTTAGGTAGGTAGGTACTTATAATAGGTACGTAGGTTTCAAATTCATGTAGGTACCTACATAAATATTTTACAATTTGCCTCAAAAAATCCAGTACCTACCTGTTTACAGTCTGCTAAAAAGCAATACAAAAATCACCAATCAACACTACCACGAGAGTAGGTAGGTAGACATGTCCTCCTAGTAGCTACCTACCTTATGTAGGTAACCTGAACATGTACACTTGTACAGGTAGTAGGTAGGTACCACTTATTACGAGATAAAAATTACGTCATAGCGTTCAACTACACGAGTGCCGTGCAACCAGGCCGTCGCCGTCGGCGTACAAACAAACACGATTTCACACACAGCTGTTTATCTGCGAAAGGAAGTTGAATGGAGAATTCTTATCAACCTCCTTCCTTCCCGCCCCTGGCTGGCACGCTCCATAACATAACATCACAATTAAAAACAAAACATGCTATGATATGATGCTATCCACAAGTCCACTCACCTCTAGCCGGGCACCGATCGATAGACACGTGCAAATTCTACCACACCTCACCGGCGAAATCTGCCGAAAACCAACAGAAACTTAACTGAAACACAGATGGAACGTCAGGATATTTCTTTCAGAAGCACTCCCAATCGTCACACAAAGAAAAAACACTGGAATGGATCGTCACTGCGTATTTCACTTTTCGGACCGGCGTTTCCCGGCATGAAAGAAAAAAAAAACAAAAACAAACGGAAAACAAAAAGCGCGGGAATAGTAATAGATGTGCACGCAATGTCAGATGGTAGGTATGGTAGGTAATGGGGCTTTAGAAAGATGATGATTTATCGGATTTTTAAGGATATTGTATTTAATTCGTTCTGCAGACCGCACGACGCGAGCTGAACAGCACAACAGACGCCTGGACGGTGCAATCAGAGACTGAGAAAAAAAAACAAACAAGCAAGCCGGCTTCGAAATTGACAGCGCTCCCTGCAAACGAGAAAACCTACAGTCGTCTCGTTTTAACCGCTGGAATGCGCGCAGAATCCAGGCTGTTTCTCCCTTTCCGACGCGGCGTTAGTGTGGTGCGGAATTCACTAGAACTTCTGCGTTCTGCGAACGTATTTCCATTCCATTCCATAAGATGAGCGAGCCTGCCTAGGTCCTTGTTGCAGGTACATTTATAGGGACAATAGACGCAATTACTTTGTACAATGTAAACATTGTAATATATGATTAACCCTTGGTCAAATACCAGAAGAGTAAGGTACCTTTTCGCTTTGTGTTATTTACAAATATCAATTATGTAGTTCCTTACCTTTGTTTGTGTCATCGGGCTTACCGCACGACGCCACCTGTTTGAATTTCCGCTGAAATGCAAAATGAGAACAATGGGAAAGATAAGAAAGGCCATTTAGGCGAATTAAGTTTTCTTGAGTAACTCGACATTTTTTCTGTAAATTGATACTGCTATTTTTTTGTTTTATTTTATTATTATTTTCGAAGCCTCCTTGGCCTGGCGGTATTCGCACATCGGAAACGATCGTCAACATCTGGCCGAGACGGGCACTGGATGGGTGTCCGTTCTATCTGGCATTTGTTTCGTTCGCTTCCGTGTTTCTGATGACACGTTAAGCTGTAGGTCCCGGCTACTATCGCTACTCGGTGGTAGTAGTCGCAAAGCTGGTCAGAGGCCCTAATAGGGCAGCTTGATAACTTCTGACAGTCGGGTTGGCCACAAGCCCGACACCCCTCCATCAACCCGCACTGAGCCAACGTGGTGGAGTATGGCTCAATCTTACTCGTATTCGGGTAAAGGCCCGTGCCACTCGGTGGCGACATCAATGGGCTACATTTATTTTATTATTTCTAGTTTTTAAGTTTCTTGTACGGTGGGTCCGAAGCCTTCGTGTGAGAGTCCAGCCCAGAAAATGGGGCCTTACCAGGGGTGGGAGGAGTGCATTTAATTTATCTTTTTTCATCTTTAACCCTAGAAAGATAACCATAGTACAACGTGCCTAAAAGATAACCATACGCTTCAAAGGCGCATGATTTTGTAATGCGTCTAATAAGGTATATTTTGCATATTTGCCTGAACAAATATACTCATTTTAATAGTCCGGGATAGTTTTAAAAATAAAATGCGTTACTTTAAGATATTGTTTTATTTTAAGAGTTTGAAAACATAAATCACTAGACGTCTATGAAAAATTTAAAAAAAATCAACATCCTTCTTTTTATGGGGGAAATACCCATAAATTATTACAAAAAATAGTGTTTTTCTCTTACAAATAAGTTGACAATATAACTACAATTAAAGTATATAACAACCTACATAACATTTATGACTAATACTTGGTTTACAGACAGTCTTTACAAATTTCAGTCTTATGTTCGCCACAAACGGGCTTTTTGCATTTGGCGCAAGTCATCTTGGACATTCTCCTTTTTTTTGATATGCAGTAACTGCAGTAGCGTCTTTTCTTTGCTGGGGGCTCCTCTTCTTCATCCATGGGAGCCTGTGCGGTAGGTTTTGGCAGAACAATTTCAATATTGCTTCGCACATGTCTTGGCAAAGTGGGAGCTTCCAGCCTTTGCGTCATCCACGGTGTAGTCAGCTCTATACTGAGTTTTTTCATAAATTCTCTGCGATTCAAAGGCTTTTCATTTTTGGACAGCATATTGTGACAGTAAATTACATATGAATTTACAAAGGTTATGTTCAATATGCCGTAGAACATGACCATTGGCCATCTGTTGGTCTTTCTTGAACAAGACATTCCCGAGCACATTTGATCAAATGTGTCGACGCCACCCTTAGTCTGATTGTAAAACATGATCATCTCAGGCTTGCCAGTAGTTTGGTTTATCGCAGCTTCTTCGTCGCATGAAGACAGCAGGTAAACCATTTTAGAGGGCTTTGGTTTGTACGACACAAGTGTCAAACAGCCATCATAGCAGAACATTGACGTTCCTATTGGTCGAGATCGGGTGTTTTTCAGTTGCTCTGGAATCTCACGTTTGTTAGATCGAATCGTCCCAACAAGAGTCAATTTATAAGGTTCTTGAAGGAGTGATTTTGCTAGTGGTACCGAGGTGAACCAATTGTCGCAGGTAACATTGCGATTGGTGCCATGAATAGGTCGAGATAGTTCTTTGATATAATATTCTCCCTGCGGCAATCCATTTGTGTTTGTGGCTTTTCCAATATATGGCATTGCATTCAACATATACTTTGTTCCACTGTCGCACATCATTGGAATTTTTATGCCATACTTATTTGGTTTGTTGGGAATATACATTCTAAAAGAACACCTCCCTCGGAACCCTAGCAATTGCTCGTCGATTGTGACATGTTCTCCTGGCGAATAGTTGAGTTTACATTGGGTTATAAATAATTCCCAAACTTTTCTGATCGGTATGAAAGGGTCTTCTTGACGAGTAAGGGGCCGCAAAGATTTATCATCCATCCGGAGGCATCTAATCAAGAAATCAAAGCGATCTCGGCTCATCACTGCAACATATCTTGTTCCTGAAAAGCTACTGTCGAATAGCTCTTCAGTTGATAAGTGATTATTTTTCAATGCTGCACTCAGGGTTAGCATCCCAATCAAAGCTCGAATTTCTGTCAAACATGTGTCTCTAAAAGTGGCTTTGGTCATGTCAGTTCGACGTTTTACAGATATCTCAACATTTGTCCAACGAACAATCTCTTCGGCGATTTCGTCAGTAAGAAACAACTCAAAACATTGTTTCGGATCACATATATTTCGGCACATGCGCGTTGGACCCCTATTTGTGCGAATTATATTGATTGCAGATGTTCTGCCATGAGTTCGACCTTTAACAGTTGACCAGCAATGTTGGTTCTTACCTCGAATTACTCTACCCTGAGGGGTTATGATACGACGGTCTTGCATTGGACTTTCAGGTGACGCTGAGGATACAGTCTGGGATAAATCTTCACTTTCCGGTACATTGTTTGACTCTTCGGGCTCCTCGTTGTCCATATACTCATCTTCAAAGTCACTCTGAACATCGTCTTCGCTCACGTGATCTTCTATCTCGATGTCACTTTCCTCACGCTCACTGCCGACATCTTCATCTTCTTGGTTCAATAATGAACAAATTTCATCTTCCTGTAACGCCTTTCTGGTCCCCATGTTAGTAACATATAATGCATCCTAAAATAAAACAGAAACGAGTGAAATTTATGTCACATCAGTATACATGCAAACACTAAAAGTTACACAAAAGATAACCATACGCCTCGCGAGCGCAACCACTGGTCATAACTACGAAAATATAATACTTACCGCGAAGAAACAGCCGTCCTGCTACAGCACTGACCGACGACTGTGTTGGCTATAAACGACCCGTTGATACGCGCATCGATTGGAAAGAGACAGCAGTATATTTGCAGCGTGGGCGCCTATGCGACGTAGGTTATCTTTCTAGGGTTAATTGTATTTTTCTTAGTTACGTTCTTGCATTAATTAAAACTAAAATTAAGTTTGTTTATCGCCACAATGCAACCAAGCTATCCGGTTGTTTGGTGCATCGTTAGCCAAATTAAAATAGCGGACAGAAGGGGTCATTTGATATCTCAACCGCTAGACTGTCACGCGGACACATTTTGACCGATGCAAAATACCCCAGTCTGTCACGCGGACACATTTTGACCGATGCGTAAAAGGCGGTAAATAAGGACCGTTATTTAATCAAAGCGTTTGTCTATCTTGCTCAAACTTCCACTAAACGTGGCCGAAAGAAGGAGAAAGGCATAACATCCTTTGTTTCTACTCTAAAGCAAGCATTAGTGGTTGACCGAGGCAATGAAATATCGCGCCCTCAGTTACGTGCCAGCGCTTATTGAGTGGTGGTGTGGTTGTGGTGATTGCTTTCCAGGATAATTGTATGGGGAGGCATGTTATTGTTATTTATTTATGTGCGATAACGTATTTAGATGTAAATAAACTACAAACATTTTGAAATAATGCTATATTTTTTCTGAGAGAAAGAAATTTTTAACGACCTTTCTACAATATTTGGAAAAAAAATAACATAAAATAAAATTAAAATTAAAATATATTGCTAGGCAAAACTGGACTATTCTTTTTTATCCGGTAGCTTATTTAAAAGCCATTCCAACGATATAACTTTCTTAGAGAGCTCCCATAGCAAAATTAGAGATATCGTCATTTTAATGAAACGGGATGTTAGCGCGCGGAGTTCGCGTGCGACCCCGTGACAGAAGCGGCCATTTTGCATTTTTGGGTTTGACCGTACAGACAGTCCACAAAAAAAGTTTTGGTCCAACAGATTTTTTTATTTTAATATTTTTAACTTTTTTTAAAATCCGCCAGAATTACTACTTTAAACTTGAATAAATAAAGAAGTTATTAAAACAACCTGCAAATATTTACTAGGTTGTGTAATTGTTGTACGGTTCTTTTATAGTCAAAAATACTGAAAATTAACAACAATTTTTTATTGACTTACAGATGTTTTTTCAAGAAGTGAAATTCTGTAATGAATCACCTTTATCATGCAAAAAAAAAACTAAACGAGGCTTGCTACTTGAAAGTTTTTAAAAAAGTTCGCTGGTCTATCTTCATTCTAATAATGTACAATAATGCCATAAAAACCGTTACTAAGTTCATTAATTAAGTTCGGTACGCATACAGCTGATATTTGACAGGTATTTAAGAACAAACATGATTTTGAAGGTAGAAAAAAAAATTCAATTGTTGCTCGAATTGCCGACTCAGATCTCCAGTGAACTGGACAACCGTCTTGCTGGAAGACGTTAGGCCTGTCTTCATTAAAAAGTTGCACCACTGCCAACAATTCTGGTAGGATATTGACAAAAAATCAAGGTAATTTTCCCCGTCCAGAATATCGGGTAGGAAGTGTGGTCCAATGACTTCATTTCCAACGAGTCCTGCCCAAACATTGATACTGAATCTCCTCTGGAAACGCCTCTGTCTTTTGACCTGTGGGTTCTGTCCTTTCGTCGACCAGTGGTGCAGATTGTGAGATTAGAATTGCCTCTATGGTAAATTTGGACTCATCCGTGCACAGGATACTTTTAAAAAAGTCACGATTCTCCAGGTCTGTGTGCAGCAGAAATCGATAAAACCGTACACATGTCCCAATGTCGTTATCTTCGAGACCGATACGGATGAGAACGCATTTATTATTATCAACATGTAGATAATTAAAATGAGAAGTAAGTACACTACTGTAAGAGACAGAGGGATGATTGGATCAATCAGGATTGGGTTTCAGGCAATGTGATATTAGTTGTACCTACTTAATCCTGTTACTTATACAGGAGTGTAATGAAATGCATGATTGTCATTTTTCCGAAGAACCTTCCACACCTTCCAGATTGAAATGTCCAGCAATAGAGCAACATTCCTAGCGAACAGCGCCAAAATCTGTTCGTCCAATTCGACTTTATGTCGAATCACTATGCCTCTAGGTTCACTACATCTTAGATTGCTAGTTTCGCGTAAGCGTCGGTATGTGTTTTGAAATGTGTGGCGGGAAGGTAACCATCTGTTAGGAAATCTTTATTGATAAATTCTTTACGCCTTTTGTGCGATACCATTAGCGCTTACATATGCCATTAAGATCTCCGCGTATTCTTCATTAGAGAATGTAGACATTATTTAATCATCAAACCACAGCATTAAAAGCTTTATCTACACACGTATCATAAACCCACTTTACTGCGTACAAAAACCGCACGTTACGATCAGCATAATGTTAAACTACTTGGTAAAACTAATTTCTTATCTAAAAATTACACATTATGACCATAATGTGTAATTTTTCTACATATTATGACATTCAAATTTCGAACACTGACGCCCGCCTGCGTGCCGCCCCTAGTTTGTCTGTGAAGTTGGTACTGACATTCAAATTTCGAACGCCGACGCCCGCCTGCGTGCCGCCTCTAGTTTGTCTGTGAAGTTGGTACTACAGAACAAGCTAAACATCTGCAGAGCCACAACGCCGGTCAAACATGCGCTTCCTGAACACATCAAAGAGAGCTTATGATATGTGTGTATATAAACTAGTGTATGTAACTGTACATGATTAGACATTAAAACTCTTGAGTGATATTATTATGAAACTCGCCTTCGGCTCGTTTCATAAACCCACTCTCGAGTATTAATGCCCTCCATTATGTAGCAGTCACATAAACTACTTTAACGGCGCTAACCAACACGAAAAACACAAAGAATGAAAAACACAAACACGAAAAAAACAAATGTTTGAAAAACGCGCCAATTACAGTTTTTTTCTGGGTAGTCTCCCAACGCTGGGCAAAGGCTTACCTTAACTTCCCAGTCCACCGAAAACTTCTCGAAATCAGCGATACAAGTATCCCCCTCTGGCCCCATACACAAAGTTGGCAAATTAACGAACTTAACCGTACAACATTACACAACCAATAACAGTAAATAATTGCATGTTTTATCTATGACTTTTTTATTTATTCAAGTTTAAAGGAGTAATTCTGGAGGATTTTTCAAAAAAGTAAAAAAAAAATAACCGTTGGGCCAAAACTTTTTTTTGTGGACCTAGAAGATAGAAAATGACCTCTTATATCCGCCATTTTAATTTGGCAAACGATGCACCAAACACCCTGTATAACTCTTTATTTTGCAGATTAAAAAAAAACTTGCAAATAGTTCGTTCATATGTTCATGGTTTTATAATAATACTCTTTGTTCTGTTTGTAGATGTCACTCGTTGACATTCGTGCGTGCGCATGTTGCTCATGTCGTGACATTTTCACTATTTCAGTTTATAATAAAACTGTGAATCAAGACAGGCACTACCAAAACTAATTAAACTCAACAGATATGGAATGCATATTCTGACACACCTCAAGCTGAACAGAATATCCTGTCTACGCTTCCCAAAAACCAAGCCCAACACTTCAAGAACTGCCGTGGACTTAGCCCACAAGATATATGGCAAGAGCACTTCGGATAGCATGACCCCTGTGGTGGTCATCCATGGCTTCCTTGGGTCTAAGAAAAACTGGCAGACAATGTCCCAGATGATAGCTGATACGACTCAAAGGACTGTAATCGCAGCTGATGTAAGGAACCATGGAGAAAGCCCCCATGTGGCTTCGCATACATACCCGGAACTGGCATCTGATGTGTCACAGCTTCTAAGTAAGCTATCCATAAAACAGGCAGCACTGGTAGGGCATAGTATGGGCGGGAGGACAGCCATGGTACTTGCGTTGACTGAGGTATGTCTGAGTAATTTACTTGTTTCAGTTATATTATAACTTAGAAAACGGTCCCCGCATTTTAGGGATAAGGGTTTTTTTAGTTGATAGAGGAATGCTTCACTATTATAAGTACACTACCACTCTCATTATTAGGTAACTCATAATTTTTTCATCAAAAATACAATATTCTAACCTCAAAACGGGTAACATCACAAGACTGATTTCACACTAAATTTGTATTTCAGATGAGTTACCCAAGCTCCTCGCAAACTTGCTTCCCTGGTTGCATATATAAGTTCTAACCTATCCTATAACCCACAGATTTCGCACAAAATTAGTGTTTTTCAATTTTTCGTTTCGTTTCAGTTTTTTCAACCCCCCTCATCCCCTCTTCGCCCCGTCATGGCAGACCGCCCGTCCATTTTTAATCTCGGAGCAATCCTTATCAACTAAAAACAGCCTACCTACGAATGCCGGAGCCCGGATTCTAAGTACAACCTCTTATTTATTATTATGTTGTGGTAATTACTTACCCAAATGTATTGTGCAGAATATCTTAGCGAACCATTCTTCTGTGTGGTACCACTTCTTCCCTTCGACCATATCGATGTTCGTCTACTATCGTCTAAGTATTAGTATACTGCTATCTGTTTGTTCTTTTACGGTAATCCAATTCTCCCCCACTGATGTTGGCGATGTGACACCAACTACCTCACGCTTCATAATCACGCTTCATCTTACATTTAAGCCAGAAAAAGTATCACATCTCGTCGTCGTCGACGTATCACCAATATCCTTTGCTGGCCTTGACCACGACTTCTTTCCAAAACTCCTTGATATAATGGCAACCGTCAACTTCGAGGGCATTGACAACGCGGCCAAGGGAAGAGCCGCAGCAAGAGAGATTATAAGAGCGTCGGGAATAGTGGAGAATGTCGACGCGCTACAATTCGTCCTAATGAACATTGGTCCACGGCCAGGGGGTAAGATTGGGTGGATGCTGAACGTGGATGCATTGAGGCAGTATTTCACGACGATCGGAAGTTTCCCGAGTGAAATGGACGGCAAGACGTATCCTGGACCGACGCTGTTTATTGGCGGGGCAGAATCGAATTACATACCGTAAGACTTTTTGGTCTGTATTGGACATAATTGGACCTCAGATTTAGTTTGATTTGTAGCGTAGCATAAATGAAGAAAGCAACCATCAGGCATCAGGGATAATACCTATCTGTTCAGCACACACATTGAATGACAATGAAGAGCTAAGGGAAACAGGAGCGACTCCACCCGGTTTCTGAAAGGAAAATTAGCTGTGACAACTTGTTACACGCATTTCAGCCAATCACATGCCGCTATTTTCAATTTTTCAATAAATGATCGATTAACCGCTTGTTACATTTGACCACTCTTTCGGAAACTGGGGGGGGGGGGGGGGGGGGGGGGACAGGTGTAAGTTAGCAAAGCATCATGTCACTTCACACTTTTATAGCTTCTTCGCATAGTTCTTGAATATTTAGAGGAGATAAGAAAATAATATGGCTATTGTATTGGGTCGTTTCTGGTTCCCAGGCCAGGGTATTTTAGTGATGGTCCCGAGGCAATTTCCTGTGCATGTTTCCAAAGGTTTATTTCTATTATCTTTTCTAGGAAATCAGACCTCCCCGGACTCCAACGTTTTTTTCCATCGGTTGAACTGACTTATGTGCCGGGGGTCGGTCACAACGTGCATGCGGAGGACCCTAGCACCTTTCACAAACTGGTGACGTCTTTCTTGGCAAAATAAAAATAAAAATAACATTTGTTTCTTTGGTAAAAACTATAATAACATTTCGAGTCTTTTTGTGGCGAACGAATGACCGTATTGCCTTTGTATGGTTATAGGAGAGAACCGTCATGGTCATGTTTCTCTAACGAAATAAACTATCACTATCATTTTAGCCCTCTGGGGGCTACGATATACAATCTATACTTATAAAAATGAATCGCTGTACGTTAGTATTACTAAATCTCTAAAAAAGCCCGATCAGTTTGAATAATTCCTATTCACATTTATAGGTAGGTAAAAAGAAAATAAGAAAAAACGCAGAGAAACAGCCAAAAAATGAAATGTTTTTTATGGGAAGTGGAGAAGTCTCAGCTCCCTGTCGCTAGATGGCGTAGGTAGCCATAGTAGATTCAAACTCCTTTGCCATTGCTTAATTAGGTCCTCTTTGTTTGTAGCTGGCTTTAAAGGTGGGTCCAGACATGTTCTTTTGTCTGTAACGTATCTTTGTTTCGAATCAGCGTCGCGATCCCAGAACTGCTCTTGTTTGGACGCCCGGATCGGCTGCGATGGAGACGCGCCGCACCACCGTACCGTAGCGAACGGCGAAAGGGCGTCTAGCCAAACAGGCGTCGAGTCCTTGGATCACGACCCTGATACGAAACGGAGGTACGTTAAAGTGGGTCCAGACATGTTCTTTTGTCTTTAACGTACCTCCGTATCGTATTAGCGTCGCGATCCAAAAACGCTAGTTGGGATCGCGACGCTGATACGTTACGGACAAAAGAACATGTCTCGACCCACCTTTGCGGACAAAAGAACATGTCTAGACCCACCTTTACGGACAAAGGAACATGTCTGGACCCACCTTTATTCCACAGCTGTGCGATGCTTATAGTTTCTTTGCAAAGGTTAGATGGCATTAGCAGCAGATCTTTTTCACTTACCTAAATGTTAATTATTATCGGCTAGTATTTAATCGCACATCAAAAATACTGATTTGCACAGCAAAAAAGGATCAGCAAAAACACTTTTTATGTTTTAAATATTTTACGTGTACTCAAGTTTCCGTTTTAAGTATTTAATGTTGTTCTTGCATGTTCAACCTAACACGAAGGATAAAGGGGGCTTCGCTTCGCTCACCCCCTTTACCCTTCATCTAAGCTACCGCAGCATTTTGCCCTGATATTTGCTGTGCAAATCAGTATGTTTCATGTGGAGTTTAATATTTCCCATATTAACAATTTTAATTTAAAGACCAACTATTTTATTATTAATTTTCTCACCAACGCGACACTTTAGGGTACCATATTCATAATTCATAGTTTATTTATTGCACTCAAATAATATAAAAAAGAGTTACATAAAAATTGTGTACAAAGGCGAGCTTATCTCTAATAAGAGATCTCGGGTTGACCAGGAGAAACCAGGTTAGGATGAGAAAGGTTGATTGCTGAGCAGGGGAGACCTACGTGTACAACAATATTACTTATTTTACAATCAAATTTTAGCTGGTACGTATGAAGTTCACCGGTTCAACTAGTTTAAAATAAAAAGAAGCTTGATTTGCTATTCGCCGGGTTGTCCACGGCGACGTCTCATACAAAATTTGCGCCTCTTCACTGCCCATCAACTCTGCAGTGAACACTCTTTATATACCTTCGCAGTCACTATTCGTAATCCAAGAAAAATAACTACGGATACAGCGGCGCCTGTAGGTTTTGCTAGAGCAATATTCCAACTCGTGTAACTGCACGTTTATCGACAGGCGTTAATTAAAAGAGTTGATGTAATAAATTGGCGTGAAAAGATGGCTAAACGACTGCCTCAGTAATGTAAAAAGACTTCTCACTAGCCATAGCATTTAAATATGAATCCATAAATTACTCTCTCTATTTTGTAGAACTTGTAAGAACTAATTGAATAATGAATAATTGTTTGCTTTATTTTTTCTGGAACGTTTTGTAAACTAAAACGAAACAGCGTAACGTCAGTCGGACTTCAGACTCGGACAAGCTTAGACGTTCAAAATATTACATAGAAACACTCGATAACTCGAAACTGTCTAAATATGCAATCAAGATGTCATTGGGACATTAGGCATGAAACACAACCAATTTTTAAAAGAGATCTAAAAATCAATCTGTGGAAGTTTCTTAGCCCTCTCCACCCTTCCACAGTGGTCTAATGTAGAGAAGAGGCAAAAAATTACATTTAATAAACTACATGTAAATATTTAAAGTAATAAAGAAATGTTGCCTTTGACTCGCAAAACCGGTTATTTACGTTCATCAAATCACATTGAAGTTTGTTTAGGTCCAAAATATTGAAGTAGTTTTTTTGTTTATACTTTTTTGTGCCCTTTTTGGGGTTCTGTACCTTAAAAAGGAAAAAACCGGTCAAGTGCAAATCTAACTCGCGAACGATGGGGTTCCGCTTCCGTTCCACTGTAAATGGTAGGGATGGTATGGAGTGAATAATTTGGATTTTACATAGCAAAATGTTGTTTACAAAGTTATTGGTGCGGCTACTTTCCCACTCCATGTACGATGCTTCATAAGTTTGTATGTGGTATTGAAAGAATTGTCCCTAACTATTTATTTATTCTGTTTTTTTTTTAGTATTTGTTGTTATAGCGGCAACAGAAATATTAGGTCCTTACATGTGAAATTGGCGTTTCGCCGTACTGGCCACTTTGATCTCAAATATCTCCTCTATGGTTAGGAATTCCAAATTCAAATTTATACAGCTATTTACTCATGTATTTGTGTATCTAAAATTATAATTCATTTGTTTTTCCTCAATTGTTTTTTTCTTGCGTCACTCAGCTTACAAAATGGAAAACTTGAAATATCGCGTTATTTACGAGTATGGGTTCTACCCTTGCACCAGTGCTGCAGAAACGCCTCGAAGGATTAATGATGTGTATGGCGACGGTGCCGCAAAAGAAAACACAGTGCGTTTTTGGTTCCAACGTTTTCGTTCTGGAAATTTCGACCTGCAGAACAAGCCCCGTGGACGGCCGGAGACCAAAGTTGATAATGAAGAATTGAAGGCTATTGTGGAAGCGGATCCATCGCAAACCACGTCCAAGTTAGCTGCAGGCTGCGGTGTTAGTGATAAAACTGTTTTAATCCACGTGAAGCAAATTGGGAAGGTGAAACAGCTTGAACGGAGAAGCAAGTCAACAAACGCGCGTTGACTGCTGCGTTGCATTACTCACCCGGCACGATAATGAAAAGATTTTAAATCGAATCATTATCTGTGATGAAAAGTGGATCCTGTACGATAATCGGAAGCGCTCATCGCAATGGCTGAACCCCGCCGAACCAGCCAAACCATGCCCCAAGCGAAAATTGACTCCAAAAAAGTTACTTGTGAGCGTTTGGTGGACTAGTGCTGGTGTCGTTCACTACAGCTTTCTTAAATCTGGCCAGACGATTACGGCAGATGTCTATTGTCATTGTAGCTAGCTGCTAAACAACCGAGGCTGGTCAATCGCTCTAGGCCACTGCTGCTTCATGATAACGTTAGACCACACACTGCACAACAGACGGCTACCATATTAGAGGAGCTCCAATTGGAATGTGTAAGACATCCACCGTACTCTCCGGACCTTGCTCCAACAGATTACCATTTTTTTCGAAATTTGGATAACTTCTTGAAAGGGAAAAAATTCAACTCCGATGGGGCAGTCCAAACCGCCTTCAAAGATTTTATTGATTCCCGTCCGAATGTTTATTTTTAGTAAAGGGATCGATGGACTACCTATGAGATGGCAAAAGTGTATAGATAGCAATGGTACATACTTTGATTAAATAAATATATTATATTAAAAAAAAAGACTGTTCCTCCCATGCAAAACGCCAATTTCATATGTAAGGACCTAATACATTCATGAGATACAGCCTGGTGACAGACGGACGGACGGACGGACAGCGGAGGCTTAGTAATAGGGTCCCGTTTGGCACCTTTCGGATACGGAACCCTTAAAACGAAAAGATTAAAGGATCACTCGTGTGTCTGTCCCAGGTGTCTAAAAGTAAAAACCGGTCAAGTGCGAGTCGAACTCGCGCACGAAGGGTTCCGTCCGTACCACAGTACAATGGTAGGGATGGTGTGGAGTGAATAGTTAGTTTGATTTTACACAGCAAAATGTTATTTACAAAGTAATTGGTGCGGCTACTTTTACACTCCATGTACATAGCCAGGTGCATTCAGAAGTTTGTATGTGGTTTTGAAAGAATTGTTGTATGGGATAAATATAAATATTTATATTATTGTGTTTTTTTAGTATTTGTTGTTAAAGCGGCAACAGAAATACATCATCTGTGAAAATTTCATCTGTCTAACTATCTCGGTTCATGAGTTACAGCCTGGTGACAGACGGACGGACGGACGAACAGCGTAGCCTTAGTAATAGTGTCCAGTTTGGCACCCTATGGGTACGGAACCCTAATAAATAAACGAGCGAATTTTGAACCAATTAAGTTGGGTAAGTAAGTAAGGGGGAAATCAGTTTTTTTTTTTGCTTTTTAAATGTCTCGTGTGACATGTCTTATGAAAGTGCTTGTTGTGGCGATCTCAATTGATTTTTTCATTTACCCGAAATGCTTAAGTTAAAGAATATTTAAGAAAGTAGGCCAAACATTCCATCGCTTACCTCCAAAAAAAAATTGAAAAATATGCGTAATTTAGGCCTTTACCTAAATTAATATTAGAGGAAAATGATATGGTTTAAATATGGCGCACAATTGGGGGGCTTATCATATATTTTAAAAAAAGTTTCCCAAACTGACACGTGTGATGACAGGGCTCGTAGCGAGGATCTCAAATATTAATTTTTCGTAAACCTGAAATCGCACTCGCTATTTTACTTAAGCTATTGTCCTCAACCGGGACCCGCTCCCACCCTACCTGGTTCCTGACCTGCAACTCTGCCCCGGGCGGATCCTACCTGGTACCTGCCCTCCACACTCCTTAATTCTGTCATCCCGTCTGGCCCTCGACACCTTGAGACCTGCCGACGCGTTCGACACTCCACCTTCTATGACGTCCTCCTGACGTGCCACGAAGAGGCGAAGACATCAGGGGAGTCGTATTTCAACGCTAGGAACCACGCTGACGAGCCACAACCTATGCCCTAGCCCGCTTCTTCCCCACTGCTCAACTAAATTACTCAACTGCTTAAAGTTGAGCAGTGGGTAATACCAACCGCTCAATTGGTAATTGCTCACCTATGAATAGTTGAGCAGTGGGTAATACCCGCTGATCAACTAAACCTTTCCACTGCTTACGGGATTGTTCCAAGTCACAAGAGAAGCAATTGACATAATCAGATGGAGCTAATGTATCAGGATGTAGTAGGATACTCAAAATATTTAAATAAGATGGAACATACTACAGTATCCTACTTTAATTTGCTAGGTAGGTCCACGACCACCGTTTCAATATAACGATATAAGACTCTGTTAATAAATAAACATCTTCTCTCAAAGGAGTTTTACGATTTTATTTTCACAATTGCCCAATTTCGATAAGTTCCTGAAACTTTTGAAAGATTAAATACTGATATTCATCCATTCAGAATTGTGTATAGCTAGGTAAAATGCCTCACATCGCTGGATCAGACGTCCCTTCAACGATTAAACGACTTCTTTTATCGCTTTTAGAATTATTAATGAAATGGGAGTACTTATAAAATAATTCTACATAGAACAAAGTAATCAATTAATATATTTCATGGCCGTCATCAGACGAGACGCTTAGTAAGTTGTACTGTCCTTAGAGGAAAGGCATTTAATTTCAGGGGAAGTCGGGGGGTAGGGAACCCCGCTCTTCACAATATGATGGTGTTTGTTTCGACAAAGAAAATGTTTCACGAGCTCCCTGCGACGAACTTTGACAAACAATTTAAAGCTGAACAATTTATCGAAGTATGTTAAAAAGGGGGCCTTGAAACTTGGAGGTATTTATAGGGGGTCTCTCCTCCGGTTTCCTTTTTTGCCTTTCGTCGGATATTCTGTTTTTTTTTGGCTGAATTGAATTTCTGGAATACCATTAGTTATATATTACAAAAGGTCTTCTTGCACATTTAATTACACGAAATAAGTTTGGAATATTGTTTTACACAGGTTAGAATGTGACATTTCACTAAGAAAGTCTGTACTGTGTGTTTAAGATATTGATATGAGTCGAAGAAAAACATAAAAACATAATTATTTAAAAAGACTCAACGATTATAACTCGTGAGGTCTTGTTTTTTAAATGTATCTGTTAATGGGTCCCACTTCCCACTTCCTTCCAGTCCACATATTCCTGGTCTGTGCTACCCCTGGCCACCACAGCAGAAACTTTTCAAGTAATGGACATATCTACGAGTAATCTTTAAAATAAAAAATAAAACCCCGACATAACTTTATAACTACAGAACTGACTTTAACTAAACATATCTAAGAACCAACACAGTGAAGTCTACTACCGCTGATAACTTTTGAACTACAGAATCGATTTTAACAAAACATATCTAAAAACCATTGCAGTAAAGTCTACAAAAAAATCTTAGTTCGGAGTTAAAATCCTCCTACCCATTTGATCGCTTTTCTCAGAATCATATATAGAAGTTTCAGTATTGAATAAAACCATTAATTGTGAATGTATTCTGTCATTTTCACTTCAGAGTTGTTTGATGTTTAATGAAATATTATTTACAAACTTACGAAACATCGTGATTATATTTCCCGAGATGTCTTTTGTTACCTAAAATACAAGAAAATAAGAACTGGAGGGCTTTTGGGAGACAGCGCGCGCCGCCGCGCCTCTGCCCGGTCTTTCCCTGGGTGCGCGCGCAGAACAAAACTTTTTTTTTACCCAAATGACCAATCTGTGATTCGTATTTGTGATTTTGTTGAAGTGATGTCGTCTTGAATCTACGCTTTACCTCTATTAATTACCTACGAAGCTGACGGTCCTGGGTTCGATTCCCAGTAAGGGCAAATATTTGTGTGATGAGCATGAATATTTGTCTCTCTGTTGTAATCTCTATTAAATATATCGTCGTCTAGAACCCATGACATAAGCCTTATTGAGCTTACTATGGGCTTAGTTCGATTTGTGTAAGATTGTCCTCTAAAAAAATAATTAAGTTATGTGTTTGTGATTTTGTGTGTTATTTGTGAAAAGTGAAAAGTTCAATAATGGGAGTAGGTACATGCCCAGGAGTCTGGCCAGAAGGCCCTGAATCTGTAGATGGAGTGCATAGGCGGACGGAAGAAATAATGTACCTTTCTATAACAAACAAGAATAAGTCGGAGAGTGATTTGATTACAAGAAAATTTGACACAATCAAAGTCAAAGTCAAAGTCAAAGTCAAAGTACTTTATTACTGTAGATATTTACATTTACTTAGCAAACGTCATTTTTTTGCCTCTTCTCTACATTGGACCACTGTGGGAGAAGAAGGGCGTAGAAACTCCCACAGATTGATTTTTAGATCTCTTTTAAAAATAGGTTGTGCTTAACTAATACAATTATGTTTTTTATTTATTTAATAAGCAGGCAATAATAAATAATTACAAAATTATTAACAGCGAGGTCTGTGTTGAACTAGATTAACCCCATACAGTCCTGTCATTGGAGTAATCTCGAACATTGTAATATCCCTTTTTCGACAAAGTCGCTTTAACATGCTTTTTAAATTGCTCAAACGGCAATTTCAAAATCTCCAGAGGTACCTTATTATAGTAGAGAATGCACTGACCCTTGAAAGAATTGCTAACCTTCGCGAGTCTAAATCGGGGCGCACACAGTCTGTGATATTTCTTAGGTTAACATTGCAGCTATCGCTAAGTTTGGTAAATGTTGTAAGGTTCTTGCGTACATACATTATATTTTCGAAAATAAATTGACTAGCTACAGTTAGTATGTCAATTTCTTTAAAAAGCTCTCTTAAGGAGTATGTTCGTTTTAAATTATAAATTGCTCGAATTGCTCTTTTCTGTAAAATAAAAATAGTTTGAATATCCGCTGCTTTCCCCCACAACAAGATACCATAGGACATGACATTATGAAAGTAACTAAAATATACTAGCCTAGATGTAGCCACATCCGTGCTTTGTCTGATGTTCCTAACAGCGTAAGCCGCAGAACTTAATTTACCAGCTAATTTATGTATGTGGGGTCCCCACTGAATTTGCTATCAATGGTTATTCCAAGAAACTTCGCATCATTTACTAATTCTAACGTGCTGTTGTCTAACACTAAACTGGTCTCAACTTGCCTGACATTTGGAAGTGAGAATTTGATACACTTGGTTTTACCAGCGTTAAACAATAAATTATTAACTGTGAACCAATTCAAGGTTAAAGACAATACACCATTAACATCATCAATCAATCACAAGGCGTAGCGAAGAGAACAGGGGCGTATACTATGTGCTAACGCCGGCGGGGCCGCTACATGACGCTTGCTACAAAACAGTTGATGATACCTTTCTACATCGCAGTTATTATGTTTATCTACACACGTATCACAAAACCTCTATAATGCGTTCAAAAACCTCAAATTACGACCAGAATCCGATGTTCACAATATTTAAATTTCGAACATCTCTGAAATACAAAGCAAACTTCTTAATAACTTCGAATTCGACGTTCTTATTGCATTAAAATTTCGAACATCTCGGAAAAACAAAGCAATTTGATTTGTCCTTAATTCTAATATCAGTCGCCATGACGTTATACTCGTTGACGTACGTATAATGTTATAATATGTGTGTAGATAAAGCAGTGTAAGTAACTATACATAATTCATTATGAAACTCGCCGGTTGGCTCGTTTCTAAACCCACTTTCTAGTTTTAATGCCTAATTATGTACAGTTACATACACTAGTTTATCTACACACATATCATAAGCTCTCTTTGATGTGTTCAGGAACCGCATGTTCGACCGGCATTGTGGCATTGATCATTCATTGCTCTGCTCTTGTTTAGCTTGTTCAGTAGTACCAACTTCACAGACAAACTAGAGGCGGCAAGCAAGCGGGCGTCGGCGTTCGAAATTTGAATGTCATAATATGTCGAAATATTGATACATTATGGTCATAATCTATCAATATTCATATAAGAAATGAGTTTTTTACCAAGTTACATTATGCTGGTCGTAAGGTGCGGTTTTTGGACGCAGTAAAGAGGTTTCATGATACTTGTGTAGCTAAATTACTACTATTAAAACCCAATGATTTTCTTGTGAATCACATAATTGGTGGTGTGTGTGAATTACATAATTGGTGGTGTGGTCAAACTTAACAAGTGTAGAGTTAGTTACTAGTTAGTACAATCGTGTTATCCCGGGTGAGCGGTGATGTGTTTATTGCCTAGTTAATCGAAGTGGGAGTTAGAAATTCATATTTTGTGCAAAATATAGCGTAATGTTATTTATTTAAAGTCTCAAAGGTCCACAGACTAAACTACGAAGAATATTAGGTAGTCGCCAATGCAACGGTTATCTCAGCTCAGGCCCCAAAAACTGTAACAACTCCTTGTTAAATGGTCGTAATTTTTCGACGTGGGTGTTTGCTCTAGAGTGCTGGTTAACAGACCATGATCTGTGGGACGTCGTCACTGTTCCAGCCAACCTCGAAGACCCCATTGCCAAGCGAAAGGACGCTGAGGCACGTGCGAAGTTGTCGTGTGACGACAAGAACCTACCAGAACCTAACAGAAAACAACCAGGATAAAATTTTGTAGTAACAGTTTATTAGTTATTTACAGTGAAGACGATAAAAAAAATGATACGATGATGGATGGATGAGATGAGAACAGTCTTTTTATAAAACACAGGTTAAGTAAAAAAAAGGAAGCGGAGGACACGAAGAATAGGAGACTGGTGGGGTTAATGACCAGGATGCAGGTGTATTTTTTGTTGTAGATGTTGTTGAAATCGTCGTTGTAGGAACGGTAGCGGGCGTACTTGTAGTTACGGCTCGCAGGATCCCGTTGTAGGATCGGCTCGCAGGATTGCGTCGTAGGCACGGCTCGCAGAATCCCGTTGTTTGAAGGATTGTTTGAAGGTTTGAGGGAGTTTGAAGGCTCGCAGGATCCCGTTGTTTGAAGGATTGTTTGAAGGCTTGAGGGAGTTTGAAGGCTCGCAGGATCCCGTTGTTTGAAGGATTGTTTGAAGGTTTGAGGGAGTTTTTAGGCTCGCAGGATCCCGTTGTTTGAAGGATTGTTTGAAGGCTTGAGGGAGTTTGAAGGCTCGCAGAATCCCGTTGTTTGAAGGATTGTTTGAAGGCTTGAGGGAGTTTGAAGGCTCGCAGGATCCGTTGTTTGAAGGATTGTTTGAAGGCTTGAGGGAGTTTGAAGGCTCGCAGGATCCCGTTGTTTGAAGGATTGTTTGAAGGTTTGAGGGAGTTTGAAGGCTCGCAGGATCCCGTTGTTTGAAGGATTGTTTGAAGGCTTGAGGGAGTTTGAAGGCTCGCAGGATCCCGTTGTTTGAAGGATTGTTTGAAGGCTTGAGGGAGTTTGAAGGCTCGCAGGATCCCGTTGTTTGAAGGATTGTTTGAAGGTTTGAGGGAGTTTGAAGGCTCGCAGGATCCCGGGGTAGTGCGACCCCGGGATAAGGCCTTTAAGTGGTACTTCTAGTAAATTAAACGTAATTTTTGTGAGTGGCCAAGAGAGAAAAAGTATTTTTGTAAAAGTATTGAAGCAAACATATCAGACCGCTAACGAGTTTGAATGGACATTGCCATGACAACCAGATAAACAACGACGTCAACAAATGTCAAAGTTTAGTTTCAGGCTCGTAATACGATAAACAACAATAAAACCATGAAGTAAATGAAGTAACAATGAATATAAAAAAGTAGCGCACCAGCGCGCACGAAGCCCGAGATTGCAGAGTTTCGGAGAAAGCCAAAAACAAGGTCACCAAAGGTAAACCCCTTCCCTATCGATTTACAAGAGCTGATAGTGTGAAAATACAAAGCGATAATGATTTGTTAATGTGTTATTATGGTTTAAAACGTTACAGGGTCCTATGAAAATAAAGGTGATACCAAATATACAGCTATGCAGCTCAGCAAGAATCCAGCTGAAAAGCATGAAAGCATGAAAAGCAAGAATAGCATGTAAGTAGCATAACACTACATTTTCCCCCCGACTCTGGAAAAATTTTTGGCTCAGCAAAAATTTTGATATGTACAAAAATAAACCAGAAAAACACAGCTTTGCAGAAACAGACATCACCAGGCAAAATCAGATATACCATATCTTATATTCATCATCTTCATTCAGGTAAGGGTGGAGTTCACATTCAATGACTACCACTCTAAAAGTGTGTTTTCAAAAGGACATTCAGGCTTACTTAAGGAGTTGTCATCCGCTCCTGCGTGAAAAAAAAAACATTAAGTAGAGGTAAAGAGAAACAAATTAATCCTAAGGTAGCTTTAGTCGCTACGACTTAAGACAAGATTAAGAACGGCCAGAGCGGTAGAGCTCGAAGCCAGAGATCAGCCACATCGCCAACGAGATGTGTCTGAAATGAAGAATATACATATATACAAATTAACAGTTAGAAGTTAAGAAAATTTATGCTACTTACATGCAAAAAATTTATATAAAGATTCGTATCACCTTCAGGACAGAAGTTTGAGAAACAAGAGGAGGTTCCATGACAGTCGGATCAGCAGGAAGGTCAAGTGATGGAGAGTCATTTGCAGTTGAAGGTGGAGTCATTGTTATAGTTAAGTGTAGAGTCAAGTGTTATAGAAGTGAAGTGAAGTGAAGTGAAGTGAAGTGAAGTGAAGTAATGTAAGTTAAATGTAGGCCTAAATATAATCCAGATGAGTTGAAAAACTAGATGAAGTTTTGTTTTAGAATTTGGAAAATATTTAGACTAATTTTTTCCGCCCTTTCCATTGTTAAAAATATTAAAGTGATGAAGTGAAGTGAAGTGAAGTGAAGTTATGTAAGTTAAATGTAGGCCTAAATATAATCCAAATGAGTTGAAAAACTAGATGAAGTTTTGTTTTAGAATTTGGAAAAGGAATTCGTACTTAATAACCCTTTCCATTGTTATAGTTAAGTGTAGAGTCAAGTGTTATAGAAGTGAAGTGAAGTGAAGTGAAGTGAAGTGAAGTAATGTAAGTTAAATGTAGGCCTAAATATAATCCAGATGAGTTGAAAAACTAGATGAAGTTTTGTTTTAAAATTTGGAAAATGTGAAAAGGATGAATAGATAAAGATTTAAGAGTGAAAGAGAAAGCAAATCAAAGGGAAAGAGACAAGGCGCAGAAAAGGTGAAGAGTGGAGAAGAACTTTTACGTTGGGCGCCAAAATGTCGTGTGACGACAAGAACCTACCAGAACCTAACAGAAAACAACCAGGATAAAATTTAGTAGTAACAGTTTATTTACAGTGAAGACGATAAAAAAAATGATACGATGATGGATGGATGAGATGAGAACAGTCTTTTTATAAAACACAGGTTAAGTAAAAAAAAGGAAGCGGAGGACACGAAGAATAGGAGACTGGTGGGGTTAATGACCAGGATGCAGGTGTATTTGTTGTTGTAGATGTTGTTGAAATCGTCGTTGTAGCAACGGTAGCGGGCGTACTTGTAGTTACGGCTCGCAGGATCCCGTTGTAGGATCGGCTCGCAGGATCGCGTCGTAGGCACGGCTCGCAGAATCCCGTTGTTTGAAGGATTGTTTGAAGGTTTGAGGGAGTTTGAAGGCTCGCAGGATCCCGTTGTTTGAAGGTTTGAGGGAGTTTGAAGGCTCGCAGGATCCCGTTGTTTGAAGGATTGTTTGAAGGTTTGAGGGAGTTTGAAGGCTCGCAGGATCCCGGGGTAGTGCGACCCCGGGATAAGGCCTTTAAGTGGTACTTCTAGTTGAGAAGCTGACGTGAGACTCCAGAAATTCAGAAATGTTCCGCTTTTATACCCTTTTTGGAGAGTTCTAAAAATTATTTAAATTAAACGTAATTTTTGTGAGTGGCCAAGAGAGAAAAAGTATTTTTGTAAAAGTATTGAAGCAAACATATCAGACCGCTAACGAGTTTGAATGGACATTGCCATGACAACCAGATAAACAACGACGTCAACAAATGTCAAAGTTTAGTTTCAGGCTCGTAATACGATAAACAAAAAACCATGAAGTAAATGAAGTAACAATGAATATGAAAAAGTAGCGCACCAGCGCGCACGAAGCCCGAGATTGCAGAGTTTCGGAGAAAGCCAAAAACAAGGTCACCAAAGGTAAACCCCTTCCCTATCGATTTACAAGAGCTGATAGTGTGAAAATACAAAGCGATAATGATTTGTTAATGTGTTATTATGGTTTAAAACGTTACAGGGTCCTATGAAAATAAAGGTGATACCAAATATACAGCTATGCAGCTCAGCAAGAATCCAGCTGAAAAGCATGAAAGCATGAAAAGCAAGAATAGCATGTAAGTAGCATAACACTACAAAGTTTTGTCTTGCGTGTGAAGAAGGAATCTATCCTGTACTAAGGTCAGCCAAAACTGCATTTGAGACATTTAACTGCCTCAAAAAGGCATACGCTGACACTGGCCTCACACGACGACTTGGCCTAATGAAGAAACATCTTTCCACTTCCTTCAATGGAAATATCCAGGAGTACACAAATAAAATGCTCGCCACGCAACAGGAACTTCAAGCTATCGAAGCTGCTGTTGACGATGAGTTCCTGGCAATAATGATGCTGTCAGGACTTCCAGAAAAGTTTCAACGTCTAGTCATGGCTCTTGGACACTCCAATACCAAGATTACGTCAGAGAATGTCGTTTCTGCCCTTCTCAAAGAAGATCAACGACGAGCTACGCCTATCAGAACCGTAGAGGCACACCGGGATACTGCTGCTGCACTTCAAGCAAAGAAGAGTCAGAAGCTCGTAAAGAAATTCTGTGTTTACTGCAAGAAAAATAACCATGCAGTTTCAGAGTGTAGGAAAGTCCTAAATAAGAAGAATGTACAAAGTGACTCAGGTTCTAATTACACTTCCGAGTTTACACTTTCATCCTGTTTCACTAACATTTCATCTACATCTACAGGTTCCCAGGACTGAATCATAGATTCAGGAGCTACCTCTCACATGAGCAACAGAAACGACTAACCCCATTAATGTCGCAAATAAAGAGAAGTTAATGAGCCGTGGTATAGGTACAGTTCATTCCTATTTCAGAGCATGTCAGTAAAATCGAGCTAGTCTTATACATTCCTGGTCTGGCTGCAAATCTACTTTCTGTTAGCAAAATTACTGAAAAGGGCTTTGATGTTTTGTTTACATCGAAAGATGTCAAAATATGTCAGAGTGGCAGCTGTCAGGTGACAAGCCCTGTCATAGCGACTGGATCAAGCCATAGAGGTATGTACAAACTAAATAAAAATACTTCTCTGGCCTATGTCACACAAACAACGAAGGAGGAAGCATTGCTATGGCACAGACGGCTGGGTCATTTAAACCCAAGATGTTTGTCAATTTTAAAAAGTAAGCAGACTGGCGTACATTTTAGCGGGAATATAGACGTCAAATGTATTCCCTGTTTACAAGGTAAACTTGCTAAGAAACCGTTCAAAAGTTCTAAAAGCAAATCGAGTAAAGTCCTACAATTAGTCCATTCGGATCTATGCGGACCTGTGAGTGCGCATTCGTGGGGCGGTTCTCTTTATTTGCTTACTTATACTCGTCAGTATAAGTAAGCAAATAAAGAGAACCGCCCCACGATATTAGTCGCAAAACTTTTGGATAATTTTTGAAATCCAAGTGCGAAGTTTTTTCACAGTTTGTTGAATTTAAATACTTGGTTGAGAACCAAACTGGCGAAAGGATCAAAGTATTGCGGACGGACAACGGTGGTGAATATGTAAACAATGATTTCACTTTATTCCTAAAGGAAAGCGGTATTGTACACCAAACTACAGTTCCATATACCCCGCAACAAAATGGTGTGTCCGAACGTGCAAACCATACGATCATTAAAAAAAACTAGATGTATGCTCCAGGATTCCAAATTACCGACTTCATACTGGGGAGAAGCAGTAAATACGGCGATCTATATCAAGAATCGAGTGCCAATAATGACTCTAGGAAACAAAATTCCTGAAAAATTATGGACTGGCAAGAAAGTAAATCTTTCACATATGAAAGTCTTCGGATGCGAAGCTCATGCCCTAGTCCCGAAGAAAAAACGTTCGAAACTCGACTCAAAGACAAAAAAATGCATCTTTGTTGTATGGAGATGTTGATCTTGACCTGTTTAGTACTGGTGTTTATCCAGCGAAGAGATCACTGTACCGAGACTTTTTCTATGACTAGAATGGCTAAGTATTTCGACTTTCTGTTAATTATTATTATTTTTTTCTTTTTTAACGTGACTTGTTACTGCATGTCATGTTACAACGTATAGGGCTATGTATAATGCGAACTAATTCTGTTATTTAACAGTGCTTTAACTGTTTTATTTGTTTATTGTGTCTTTTTGTCGGCGAAAACCTATAATCGTCTTTTTTGTTTTTATATAAGATTCCTATTGTTAATTTAAAGATAGCTGTTGGTTTTCCAATGTTAATAAAATAAAATAAAATACTCAACAGAAAGCAAAGCCTATAGATTTGTTGAACCCCAAAATCCTCGCGTAATAATCACCGCCCGAGATGTTGTCTTTATTGAAAATAAAGTGCAAGATAAACCGGTACAAGAGTCTAATACAGAATCGTCTAACAGTTAACAACTGTCTCCATCTTCAACGTCAAAAGTCGTGACATTCATTGAAGACAAAGAAGCAGTTCCAGACTTTCAGCCGCCACCACTACCAGCCGAACCTCAGTCACAAATTGTGGAACACCCTGAGCCGGCAGAAGCGATAGATGATCCTGTGACTGCACCAGACTATCCCGAGGAACAGCCTGATTGTGACCGAGTTGTTCAGTCAGAACCCCCTTTAACTGTACAGTCAGAACCTGAAAGACGATATCCTCTTCGCAACAGGCAACCTCCTAAAAGGTATCAGAGCAATCTTTACCTGACTACTGATCAGTAACCAGAGACGTATAAAGAAGTCACCGAACATCCGCTAAAAGAAAAATGGTTGGAAGCGATGCAAGCAGAGTACAACTCCTTGTTGAAACACGGATCTTGGACTTTAGCAGACAGACCCACTGACAGAAAAACAACAAAATGTAAATGGGTCTACAAAATCAAAAAGGATACTTCAAGCCATATCACCAAATTCAAAGCCAGACTAGTAGCAAAAGGCTTCACCCAAGTTGCAGGTGTGGATTATGGTGAAACCTTCTCTCCTGAAGCCAGATTGTCATCGTAGCGACTCCTAATAGCCTACGCAGCCCACCATGGACTACAAATGGACCACCTAGATGTAGAAACCGCCTTTTTGAACGGAGACCTAGATGAGGAGATTTACATGGAGCACCCAGAGGATTCTCTACAAACGCAAAAGAAAAAGTATGCCTACTGAAGAAAGCCTTGTACGGCTTGAAGCAGGCTCCACGTCAGTGGAACTTAAAAGTAAGTCAGGCAATGGCAGAGATGTCACTGACTCAAGCTCAATCAGAGCTCTGCATATACTACAGAAGATGCGGCAACGACCTACTGATTGTTGCAGTGTTTGTGGATGACTTTTTCGTGCTAAGCACGAACGATTAAATGAAGGCAGACTTTAAGAGGAACCTTGAGAAAAAGTTCACTATAAAGGTATCTTGGGAAACTCAAGGACTGCCTCGGAATGAGAGTATCTTAGACCAAAGATGGAATAAAACTCGATCAAACCAAATATATAGAGAAACTGATAGAAAAGTTCGGTATGAAAGACGCAATTTCAGTCACGACACCCATGGAATCAGGTCTAAAGCTAACTCTTCCTAACAAGGAAGAAGAAGTAGACGTACCATATCAAGAGCTTATCGGGTCGCGTACCTTGCAATATGCACTAGACCTCTACATCGCTCACACGGTCTCCTACTTGTCGCAATTCAATGCACATTACGGGGGGGTACACTGGAAGGCCGCTAAGCGGGTCCTTCGTTACCTCAAGGGGACCAAAGATATGGCTCTTAACTTCTCGCGTAAATCTGAACTTTACCCTTTGGGGTACGTGGATGCCGACTACGACAATAATCTTGTGGACCGTCGATCATATACCGGCTTAGTGTTCATGATGAGTGGAGCTTTAGTGTCATGGGAATCCCGCAAGCAGCGCACAGTAGCCCTCTCCACTACGGAAGCGGAGTACATGGCACTGGGCGAGGCTTGCAAGGGGGCCATATATCTTCATAAACTTATCACTGAAGTATTCCATCTCACGAACACCCTCATCATACACACGGATAATCAGTCTTTCATCAAACTGGCCACAAACAACACATATCACGCCCACACCAAACACATCGACATCAATTATCACTTCATACGCCAATCATTATCCGAACATAGATTTATACTCAAATACATTCATACCACAGAAATGACTGCCGACATCCTCACCAAACCTTTGCCAAAACTAAAGCACTACAAGTGTATAAATAGCTTAGGGTTAGGTTAGGTATGTATATTATGTGTTTTATGTGTTTAATATGTTTTTGGTGTATATAGTGTATTAGTTTTATTTTGTCATGTGAGGTGTTTTACAGGCTGTACACATTGCGGGGGGGGGGGGGTGTTACAACTACTTGGAACATTGTGTCAAGCCTGTCACTGTCATATTTAATTTGAATATATTTTTGGTAGTGTTTTACTATCAGTTGGAAAATATACTTTTGCACAGCAAGCAAGTGTTTATTTATTCATAGCTACAATAAATAAAACAACATGCGCGCGAGCGTTGATCATGTGCGGACATTAAGCAGCAAGTATAGAATTTTCGAATAGCGACTATTGACTAGAGGCATTCAATACACAGTGAAAACAAAATACGAAGGAAACCTTTATTTAGAAAAAAGAAAGCCTAAGTTTTTATTCAGCTACTGGAAAGACTAAGCGTGCTTCTCAGGGATAAAGACAAATATGCCTCAAGCCATGAAGGAAAATCATCTTGGAAAAAGCTAGCGAAACCAACAGCTCTCAGGAAAACCAAGCAGAACATGAGCCACCAAATGAAAAAGCTAGCGAAACCAACAGCTCTCAGGAAAACCAAGCAGAACATGAGCCACCAAATGAAAAAGCTAGCGAAACCAACAGCTCTCAGGAAAACCAAGCAGAACATGAGCCACCAAATGAAAAAGCTAGCGAAACCAACAGCTCTCAGGAAAACCAAGCAGAACATGAGCCACCAAATGAAAAAGCTAGCGAAACCAACAGCTCTCAGGAAAACCAAGCAGAACATGAGCCACCAAATGAAAACAATGATACTGGAAACTAGAAGTACGGTAAGACTTAGAAGAAAACAACTGCTGGTCTGCAAATATTCTATATTGGCTTAAGGCTGAAGAGTCGGCCGATTGAAATCACCCTCCTTTCAGTCCTGACGAGCAGGTCTTTCCACCTCCATTCAAAACTTATATCCTTGGGTATGCCACCCGAAAGACCAACAGGTTTAAAATCCCTGACTGAATTGGCACCATTCATATCAAAAAAGAAATTAATGAACTTCAGACGAGTCAGGTTTCTAAGAAAAGTTTCAATATTCTTACTAATGAATCAAACAGAATCACGAATTAATAATATTCTAAAGTCCTGTTGACATTTAATTTATTTACTTTTGTACATTTTCTACTAATAAAAAAGTGGGCTTCCCAGTGCCAGTGCCATATGGTGATGATGATGATGATGATATAAAAAAAGTAATCGTCGCCCTATCAGCTCCTATTAAATGGGAAATATTAAACTGCACATCAAAAATACTGATTTGCACAGCAAACATCGAGGCAAAATGCTGCGGCAGCTTAGATGAAGGGTAAAGGGGGTGAGCGAAGCAAAGCCCCCTTTATCCTTTGTGTTAGGTTGAACATGTTAGAACAACAAAGAATACTTAAAACATAAACTTAAGAATACATAAAATATTTAAAACATAAAAAGTGTTTTCGTTGACCCTTTTTCGCTGTGCAAATCAGTATTTTTGATGTGCGATTAAATATTAAATAGGATTGGAGTAATACGCTTCCTATTAAATAGGAATTAGGGTAATTTAATCTTGACGTTGTTTCTAAGAATTTCGTTGCCTCACCCAGCCTAGTTTACGGCAACTGAGTGTGAATAATACATCGTATATTCTGCTGAAGTCCTATGCGCTCTAGAGTTCTGTATGTATGTGACCACAGGGATGTACAGTCGACCACAGGCGAGGCCGCACCGCAGCACACGTCTGGGACAAACGGAATTATGCAGACAGTCTGTTGAATTCTCAAGGCGTCAAAATTAACTACACTTTACTGAAATCCGACAGGTCCTGTCCGGTTGCCATGGGATCTATTTTCGAACTCGTTTTTAGGGTTCCCTATCTTTGAAGGCAAAATGGAACCCTTATCTTATAGGATCATCTTATAGTCTGGTTGTCCGTCCGTCTGTCCACCTTTTTCTCAGGAACTCGTGGAAGGAAGCATCAAGTAGAAATTGTCATTTATTCAGGTCTATGGTCCCTCGGAGCTGTATAAACAGCAATAACTTTTTATTAAAAGATATTACTGTTGAAGCCGCATTGCTGAATCTACTTTATTCTGGCAAACAAATCAAAACCTATATGGTACTTCCAGTTGTCCTAGAATCATGAAATTTGGCACGAACCTAGCTACGGTTTAGCCCAAGCAAAAGCAAACATCCGAAACCCATGAATTTGCAGTCTCTTTACAAAATAAAATGCTATATGTGTGAATTTTCAAATTAGTTTTGTTACTTAGATATATGCATGCCTCTGGAAATAAATATAGAGAACTAGAGAGACAAATTTATGTATTGTGAAAGTGCCAATAGCATGGTCTGCGTGATACACTAGTGATTAAATATAACAAATATCCTCACGCCTTTTCCCAGAAGAGGAATGCCCTACACTAAAATAATCTTAAAATCGTATCTATTTCTCTCGACATTCGTATGTCTCTTCATACAGGCTGGTGAAACACTGCGGCAGCTTAGGTGAAGTGTAAAGGAGGCGAGGGCAGCGATATTTTACTTTTTTTCATTATTTATTACAGAATTATGAAAAAAATAACCTCACGACAAGCCCCTTTCATTTGACAAGTCACACGATATAGTTTTTTTTTAAATATTTACTGCTCTAAAAGTGCCCACGAATTAATAGTAGTTTATGTGACTAATGGAGGGCATTAAAACTCGAGATAGACTGTGACCCGGGACTCGGTTCATGAAACGAGCCGAGCTCGAGAGTTTTAGTGCCTAATTATTTACAGTTAAATAGACTAGTTTATCTACATAAGCTCTCTTTGATGTGTTCAAGAACCGCATGTTCGACCGGCATGGTGGCATTGACCATTGCTCTGCACTTGTTTAGCTTGTTCAGTAGTACCAACTTCACAGACAAACTAGGGTTTGTACGCAGGCGGGCGTCGGCGGGTAGTCATATCTCTTTAGCTGCGGTGATGGGCATGCCCCCTGTCACGCAAAATGGACGTGTATGGATGCATGTTAAATCAAGCATAAAATATACGAGGAAATAAGCACCTGGAAAAATATTATATCGGTAAAACATATGTATATGAAAAATAAGCACTGATAAGATAAATGCATAGGAAAATATATGTCTGGCAAAAAAAAATCAGAAGAAATTAAAGCGTGTACAAAAATATACTACTAGTAAAAAAACGTATCGAAAAAATAAATCGTGGGAAAAACGCGAATGAAAAAAAATACAAGGAAAATATTATTTCGGAAAATTTATCTACACACTCCAAAAAAACCCGACTAAATTTTCTTTCAATACCACATACAAACTTATGAATGCACCTGGTTACGTACATGGAGTATGAAAATAGCCGCACCAACTGATTAGTAGACTACATTTTGCTATCTAAAATCTAACCTTTTTTCTCTAAAATTATGTAGCATAAATCACTACCACAACTGAGGCGAATCCAAGGACACCTCATTTATTAAAATATGTACCGCGTGCTGCGAAATGGCCATACATACATATGGTTGAAAAACATTACCCTCCTTGTGGAGTCGGGCAAAAATAGAGCTGAATATTACATGGCGCATAGAGTATAGTTGCAATTTACTAAACTGAGTGCAAAGCGTCGCAACATCATAAATTTAACTCTTCAGGTGCCATAGGACCGCACGTGAGACGTGTCCTACGAGTGACACGCTTGTGGCGGTTTAGGGGGCTTCCATTAATTACGTGAAGTGCAGGTGGGGAGGGGGAGTCCAAAATCTTACGTGGGGAGGAGTAAAAACAGTGTAAAATTGCGAGAAAAATCGCTTGAAATTAAATTCCTTGACTACAGTTAATTCTATAATTACCTTTAGTCAAGGAATGATTAAGTTAATTTTTGTCGCAGTTTTACTCTGTTTTTGAGGGGGAAATACGAATTTAATAGGAGTTATTTCCCATTTGTATTTATTTTTAAGTTGTATCAATGTGATTCTGGTCTAAGGTCAAATAAATCCTAAATACTAGTCTTTAAAAAATATGTAAATTTAATCAGCTTAGTTATAAAGTTCTTAAATTTATGTTAAAAACTATTTATCTTTCGTTGGTTGATTCCATTGTTAGTTATGGTATTGAGTGCTATGGTTCGACTTTCAAAACTCATTTAGACAAAATTGAAACTTTACAAATTAAATTCCTAAAACTACTGGTAAACAAAAATTCTAAAGCCAAACTAAATCATGATTATAGAAAGCTGTTTAAGATATGCAATATCCTTCCAGCATCGTTAAAATATAAACACGCTGTAGCCGTAAGCAACCATGGCAGTCAGAACCATAAATTACCCAAGCAGCACGGTCTCAATACAAGATTTGTAGCTCAAGGATAATTTGAAACTTTAAAAGTAAATAACTACTTCGGTGGTAGAATGCTAAAAAGACAGATTCCTAGAATAATGAATGAAATGCCATCTCTTATTAGATTTGAGATGAATAGAAACAAATTTTCAGTCATATATAAAACATACCTTCTAGATAGTATCCTGAGTACCTAATTGCCTGGCTAGATCTTCAATGTATAAGTTTCTACTTAGTTGACTACCATCATAGTTACCAATATTGTATCATAAATTGTTTTCGACTATTTCTGTGTCTTAAGTAATTCTTAATATGAAGTGCGACTCCCGACCCACAGACAAACCATACTCAAACTTGGTTTTGTGGGATGTATGTTTAGCCCATAAGTATTTTTATGCAATAAACTCATTCATTCATTCATTCATTCATTAAAAAGACTAGTAATTCTATAATTACCTTAAAGGAACGATTAAGTTATTTTTTCTCGCAGCTTTACACTGTTCGTCTTTCCCCCTCAAAACAGTGTATGTTTTGAGGGGGAAAAATATTAGTCGACGCACGCTCGATATGTGCACATCGTCTCGACAATTTTAATTAAATTACTGTCCATAATGCCGCCGAAATTAGCCCCGAGTGAAACCAACGCAGTGCTGAAGGCTTTTGCTAGTCTGGAGTGTAAATTCAGTGCTCAAAATGAGGAAATTAGTGCTTTAAAACAGCAAATACAAGAACTGCACTCGTTCATCAAAAACTGGAAAGAGGAGGGTACATCTAAACAGACATGTTCCCGATGCGAGGCTGCAGCGGTTTCGAAGTTGCCTCGACCGGAATCGTCTATGTCCGCGACCCCGGTGCTAAGCGCTACGGGTGCGAGCGAGACGGAACCGTTGCGCGACGCAGCGATGCCGCTGTCGACGTCGAATAAACCATTTGGATGTAAACAACCGAACTTCGTTTCAATTGTGAAGACAAGACGCAATAAGAAGGTGAACCAGGATGCGCCGAGAAACCAGCCTCTCTTATCGGAGGCAAACCATGATAAATGCGACTCGCAGCCTTCTAACTCCAACGCAAGTCACAGTCAGCCTCGTGACTTAGACGTTCAAGATGACTGGAAGCTAGTGAAACGAAACCGTCAGCGTCGTCAGCGTCAGGTGGTGAGAGGAAGTGGACCCGCGAGCGATATTCTAAGTGCAGCAGACCGCATAAAATATTTACACGTATGGGGTGCTCGTTTGGATACAACCGACAAAAACATCGTCGACTACCTTAATGCAAAGGAAGCCAACAACCTATACTCTGCTTCTAAATTGTCACCGAAACGACAAGTAGACTATTTATCATTCAAAGTCGGTGTACCCGAACACATGCTGAATGAATGTCTAGGTACAAAATTTTGGCCCAAGGGCTTTTCAGCTGAGCGCTGGTTATTTCGTCTCGAAAGAACACAACCGGAACAACAACATGTTGAACAAGGTACAAGCTAAACAGTTCTTACTTTATGCATACTACCAAAATGTAAGAGGTCTTAGAACTAAATTATGTACATGGCGAAATAACTTATTACTAATACCAGATAACATACACCTAATTGGTATAACGGAAACCAACTTAATTGAATCGATAACTGACGCTGAAGTATGTACTGGAGACTGGTCAATCATGAGAAGAGATCGCGAAGGTGGTCAGGCAAGGACACCGGGTGGTGGAGTGATGCTGCTGTCGCGGGCGTCCGTGCAGCTCGAGCGACAGCCTCATCTGGAGACCAGCGACGGCGAGGACCTGTGGGCAGGACCTGTGTCGGTTTGCAGTGAACCAACACTACGTATACGTATGTGTTGTGTATATCACGCCGGACTCAAGTGACGAAATGTATACTAAGTGGTTCGACAGTGTAGAAAATGTGTGTGCAATAATACCAAGTCAAAGAATCTTAATTCTCGGTGACTTGAACCTGTATAGTGCAAGTCTTAATACAATTAATTATTTTAATTGTTTTCAATCTATATGTAACTTACATCAGTATAATAGCGTGCCTAATATGAATGGGAGAATGTTAGATGTGGTGATGACGAGCCCGGAGTTGGACGGTGCGGTGTCGGTGCGGCGGTCGGAGCCAGGTGAGGAGCTCAGTAGGATCGATGCTCAGCATCACCCGCCACTTGACGTGTGCGTCGAGTACGACTTTACCTATACACCTACACATACCATCGATCCTTCCAATGTAGATATTTCTAGAGATTGGAACTTCAGCAAGGCTGACTATTTAAAGCTATACATTATTTTAAAGGATACAAACTGGAATGAACTATATCAGTACACATCGACTGAAAGTGCAATAAATTACTTCTACAAAGCTATATATACTGTATTCGACCTCTGCATACCAAAGAAATTACGGAAGCGATCGTGTAGTAGAATTTATCCTGTCTATTACACGAGAGCAATTATCCGTGACATTGAGATTAAGGCTCGTTTTCATCGGGAGTGGAAACGGACCGGGATTGAGGATGCTTGCGGTGAATTTAAGCGTTTGCGAACCAAAATAAAAATGGACACACAATTAGCATATCTTTCATATGTAAGAGATATATCTGTAAAGTTGCACAAAGAACCCGCTAAATTCTGGGAATTCGTTAACACGCTACGCAGCCGAGGAGGCGTCGAGGCGAGGGTTACAAAGGGTGATCAGGAATATCAAGGGGCCGCGGCGGCTACCGCCTTCGCGAATCACTTCCACTCAGTATTCCTACCACAACAACCGTCACTCGATCCGGCTCCTGCTAGTGCAACCGACTCCCGAAAACGTCACCAGGCCCGGACGCTCTTCCGGCTTATGTAATCAAAGGTTGTATGGATGAGTTACTCGGCCCAATAAAGTTTATTTTTAACCTCATCTTGGAAAGTGGGGATTACCCTCAGGATTGGAAAATATCCCGGGTGTCTCCTATTCCCAAGAAAGGATCTAAAACAATGATCGAAAACTACCGCCCAGTGGCAATACTCTGTGCAATGGCGAAAGTGTTCGAGATGGTTCTTCAGGCGGCTTTACTACCTCAATGCCTGCCCTACATTACTAGTGCACAGCATGCATTTTTGCCAAAACGATCAGTGACCACGAACCTCGTAACATTAGTCGACATCCTTACTCGGGAACTAGATGCGGGAAACCAAGTCGACGTCATTTATCTGGACTTCCAGAAAGCATTCGACAGGGTTGATAATGATATCCTGCTACTAAAATTGGGTAAGATAGGACTGGTACCAAAGCTTCTCAAGCTGTTTTCTAACTATCTAATGGATAGAAGACAGTTTGTGAGGTACGGCCAATTTCTATCCAGCCCATACGGCACCCAGTCGGGTATAAGTCAAGGATCAAACCTTGGCCCCCTTCTTTTTGTGCTATTGATAAACGATCTCCCGGATGTGGTCAGCGACTGCGACATGCTGATGTTCGCTGATGATGTAAAACTGGTGAGAGTCGTCAGAAACATGGGGGACGGTGCAATTTTACAGAAAAATCTAGATTTAGTATATAACTGGAGTCTCGACAGTCGGCTTTATTTTAATCCAAGCAAATGTGAGATGCTCAGCTTCACTCGGTCGAAAAATCCGGTGCTGTGCGACTACTCGCTGGGCGGGTACAGCGTGGCGCGCGTGCACGAGGTGCGCGACCTCGGCGTGCTGTTCGACGCGCAGCTCACGTTCCGGCCGCACGTGCAGCAGCTCACCGCTAAGGCGTTCCAGAGGCTAGGGTTCGTACTGCGTAACGCGGCGCCACTCACACTCGCGGCTACACGCGCTCTGTACGAGGCCTTGGTGAGGAGCATAGTGGAAACGAATGCAGCGGTCTGGTCTCCGCATGAGCGTAAATATATTCTCATGCTGGAGCAAGTACAGAAACGATTTCTACGCAGTCTCTACAAAAAGGGTCATGGATATTACCCATATATGTACCCAACACGATTTCTGCAAGGTCATCTGGGGTATGAGTCATTAGAATTGAGAAGGTCAATATCTCTTTTTAATTTTGTAATGAACATCCTTAGAAATAAACTCGACTGTACAGAGCTTCTCCAAAGGTGTTTGCGAATGTTCGTGCCCGACGCATACATGAGGCTGCGGGGTAGTCGCGCTCGCGCACTGCTGGCAACTCGCGCGTCGCGCACCAACCTTTACCTGTACTCGCCCGTCGCGCAGGCGCAGGCGCTGATCAACTCCGTGCTCGCCGCCTCACCACAGTGTGATATATTCAAGAGTGGGATGGCGTGCTTGGTGAGGGAATGTAAGAGAATGACAGAAAGACGAATGCAAGATCTAGATAAGTAAAATATTTTTACCGCCTTTGTAACGTATTGGTTAATTTAGCTGTAAGGTTACAATTGAAAATAAATGAATTGAATTGAATTGAAAATTGAATTGAATTTGAGGGGGAAAGACGAATTTAATGAGAACAATTTCCCAATTGTATTTCTTGTTAAAATATCTCAATGTGATTTCTGGTCTTAAGTCAAATCAATCCTAAATACTAGTCCGTACTAAGAATAATGAAGCAAATGGGGGTTTAGTTACAAATTAAAACTGTTGAAACATTTCATGTGAGATTTCAAAGAAAATTTCAAGAAAATCGTCAACACCGCCTCACGTAATTAATGGGGAGTCCCCGTTACTCCGATGGCCTACACGACAGAGAGAGAAAGGACGTGTTCAGGAATTTGAGTGTCTCACTCAAATATCTGCGGAGTGTGCGGGGGTGCAGTTAATTGTGAACATCAATTACATATTGCTGTGTTACATTATTGTGTAGGTATTTGTGTAGGGGAAATATTAAACTGAACATCAAAAATCTTGATTTGCACAGCAAATATCAGGGCAAAATGCTGCGGTAGCTTAGGTGAAGGTAAATGGGGTGAGCGAAGCGAAGCCCCCTTTATTCTTCGTGTTAGTTTGAACATCTAAGAAGAACAAAAAATACTTAAAACTTAAAATTGAGTACACAAATGTTAAAAACATAAAAGTGTTTTTGCTGATCCTTTTTCGCTGTGCAATTTTGATGTATTTTTGATGTGCGATTAAATACTTGCCTTTGTATAGAGTGTTCAAAAAATAAATGTAATGTCCCCAAAGAAAGACACAGTCCTTTACCCGGATAAGAGTAAAACTGAGCCATACTCTACCACGCTGGCTCAGTGTAGTTTGATGGAGGGGTTTTACGACTGCTACTAACACAACATACAGTACATATAGTAATAGCGTCACATCTTTTCCCATACGCGGTGGCAGAGGCACAATAGTGCCCACTTTTGGCTATGATTCGATTCCTTATTTGGCGTGACGGGGGCTATCCCAACGCAGCTATGGAGTAATTAAGTTTTCCACACGATGTTTTACTCAATATATAACCTACTTATGTCATAGTGAGCGCCGGGCATCAAACCTGCATCTCCTGCATGAGAAAAAAGTGTGATACCCACTAGACCACGGAGCTCTTACTACTCGTATTAGTGAAAACGAATAAAACGAAAAAGTTACCAATGCCGGATGCACAGACTGTTCCTCAAATTAAGTGCCGCTTAAATGTCAAACTGGCCCTGTCATTTACTAAGTGATTCAGTGGGACCGATGCAGGAGACGACACAACTAAACGAATTTAGAAAGTGTGTTTGAAAATGGAATCTATGGCTTCCACACAAGAGCTATCGGATTTAAAGTTGTCAGTTTGGTGCCTTAGTTAGTTGGTTTTGACACCTGAAGAATTGCACTGATTGAGCGTTAACATGATTTTGAGTATCCGTCGAACTTGTTGTTTAAGGTGATACGAAAAAATATATTTAAAAGGAAAGAAGAAGAAAGTGACAGCGGTAATTACTTCCACATTAGAAAGAAAACAGACTTAAACAAAAATAACGTAGCGTCTAACCACATAAAAATTGTTTATTTTTAAACTACGCTATTTTGTCAAAAACTATTTCAAGACGAGTTTACTAATACATAATATCCACATTTTAATGCAATTCCGCAATAAAATTAGTTAGGATCTCAGAATTACACAAAAAAATAAAACAGTTTCGAGGTATTTTCGCAATTAAATTCTATCGAGAAAATTTCATCCAATCGCGTTTTCCATCTGTGAGAATCTTAATTAAATACTTAATAAACTTTAACCTAAAAATAAAATCTGTAGATGATTTTATAGTGGAGTAAAAGGGTTTGAAAAAAAATTACAATTTTTTTTCGTATCACCTTAATTAACTGTGTGTACATCCAGTCCATCGACGACCCGAAAAGCCGAGTCGGCAGTGACCCTGCCTACGAAGCCAAGGTTCGAGTCCCGGTGGGGGCAAATATTTGTTTGATATCTAAGTATAATATTTATCTATATAAGTATGTGTATCGTTGTCTAGTATCCGAGGTACAGGGAATCCTAATTTGGTGCTAGATCAATGTCTGTAAATAGTGTCCAAGGTATCCAGTGTAGGAAACACCAATAATTAATTACGCGTCAAAAAAGTATGCGAATCGAGCTGTCAGTGACTCTTATGTACAATGACTTAAGGTTCATTTTATCTGAACTCAAACACTTTTTCACTCTGGTTGAGGTCGCAGTTCGTGCGATCTTCGAATGGATACGGATTTCGAAACGACCAAATATTGACAACCGTTTGTTATCGGACTGCTCAGAGACTGTCGCAGTTGGTTGGTTAAATCAGAGACTTAACTAACACCCTAGACCATCCGTTAATTGAAGACCGACGTTTAACCAAGTCACTAGCATTTAGATCATCGTCGAAAACCTTTAAAAATCTGTCTTAGTCTTACCGAAAGCCGGAGAGTTGGTTAAATAATGTAAAACAAGATGGCGTCACGACAACAGCTGATTACTTTCAGAGTCATATTTTCACTACCTACTGATTTGCAGAGCATAAATCAGGGCAAAACATTCCGGTTGCATAGGTGAAGGCGTGTTAGGTTGAACATGTAAGAACAATTCATATTCATAATTCATAATTCTTTCTTGCACAAAGATAAATAAAAAGTTACATTTGTTGAAAACATATGTACAAAGGCGAGCTTATCTCTAAAAAGAGATTTCTTCCAGCAACAACAAAAAAAGCTTAAAAAATAAACTTAAGTACACATAAAATATGTTTTATGTGTACTTAAGTGTATTTATATTGTACATGTCTTGTTGCCTAGGAAGGTTTTGACAACTCGTTAAACGTTTCGTTCACTCACTTGTCTGACAGAACTTTAGCGACTTGGTTAAACTTCGGTCTTTAATTAACGGTCTAGGGTGTTAGTTAAGTGTCTGATTTAACCAACTAACTGCGCCATATGCATTGTCTTTCTGTCAAACTTGTCTCTATTGACTTCTTCCTAAAATATAGGGCGAGCTAACCTCATTTGAGGTTAATTATGCCAGTGTCGTGAAATATCACGCCACGAGTTTTTCAACCTAACCTCCAAGGGCGGACATAGCTGCAGTTACTGTCAGTCGTTTGAATATCCCATAATGCCCGCTTGTTTCCCAATATGCATGTTAATGTCACTTTGAAGCTAAATCCAGCGGTGCCGGGATTTCCAGACGATTTTCGCCTGACCACGGATTTTGATAACCTATGTGCGGTTTACTCATGCCGGCGCGGGTGGTTCGGAAGGTTTCCACGCGCTTTGACGACACGTCAACGCGAATCAGTTTGACGTGCAACCCGGCTGCGGTACTTTAAATTGGCTTATGTTTAAACGATTACCAAAAACGCACCAACTATTTTACAATCAATAAATTCGAAATGACTGCCAGAATGGATAAATGTCCACCAAATTGTGTTTGAATAATAAATGATCACCAAACTTCTTTTTATGTTTAGTGTACTTAAGTTTGTGTTTTAAGTATTTTTTGTTGTTCTAACATGTTCAACCTAACACGAAGGATAAACTTCGCTTCGCTCAACCCCTTTACACTTCACCTAAGCTACGGCAGTATTTTGACCTGATATTTTTTGCAACTTTTGGTGTTCATTTATCCATTTTGGGTAGGAAAAAATATTTTGGTGATCATTATATTTGTTGCACTTTACACTTCACCTGCACCCCCCCGTCACAGTATACATATAGAACAGTAGTTAATAAGAGGTACAGTACAAAAATATATCATAAACCTAGGCCAATTAGGGGCTCTTATTAGGATGTTAATGTTAACAAACTAGGAGTTACAGGGGGAAGGGGAGGGGGAGGTGTGAATTGCGTGTGTGTGTTTGTGTTTATGTGTGTGTGGTAGTAATAAAGAAAAAAATAATTATTTTTGAAAAACGGGTTTCATTGATTCACGGGATTCGGTGGTACTAGAATCGACTTGATATTCTTTTGAAAGAGGCCAGGAGAGTGATGGAATGTGTCCATAACGAAAACATTCGATTGTATTTTCTATGTAATTTTGATTGTATTTACTATATATGTTTATTTCTCTCACCGAAACTAGGCTAAGGACCTGTATAAATTGTGACGTTTTAGCGTCGCATAAATGTAGGTAGATTGAAGCCGGTCGAAATTAAACGACCCGAAAGGAAATTTACAATTATTTATTAAAAATGAAAAGTAGACTCGACTAGGTCGCGGGTTTATATCTGGCTGGCATTTAGTGTGCAACAACGTCCTTGTAATTGGGGTCACTTCCCTGCACTGTCCAACGGCACGTAGTCCACGTAGATGTTGAAGCGGGAGTTCGAGGTTCCGGGATTCGGGTCTGCAACGCAGGTCTACCGGATACGCGCAGGAGCATGCGCGTGAAGGTTGGTGAGCTCCAAATCAAACCCCAAACTTGGTCCCTGGAATTCCCGGAAAATAGTCGTTTCACAAAAAGTCCAAATTCGTGTAAGTGACTGCGACATCGGGATTTATTGTTGAATAAATATGCTCGCGTTTTAGTTGGCTATATTAGTGAACCCCAAAGCATTTAATGGTGATCAAAAGATGTGGCAGTCACAAACAAAATCAACAGTTTCATGATCAAGCAAAATATGAAATGAAATTATCAAAACCTTATGAAGAAATGTACTAAACTAATTACAATATGACCAAAAGCATTATTGTTGCATTATACTGCGATTGTATATGAAATTACAATTTAATTAGCTAGAAATAATGTAATTTAGCTAATATTACATGAGTTTTTTATGAAGTGGGTAGATGATATTTCTAGAAGCCTTTAGAAGCGTGATAGTCCCAGCATGATTCAAATGGGCAGATAATGTTATAACATGATTTAGACTAATGTACAGTGAGAACTAGTTATATTTTTAATATTTTCTACATGTAAAGTGATTTATAACTATCTATGATAACTTAATCTAAGCAGTAAAATATTCACAACACTCACCCAATTCGGGGAAATACTGGCACTTAATTTTAACACAGGTTATAGGTATTGATGGTTCACTCCGAAACTTAGCATCTGTCACACCATCATAGTTAGAAAATCTTTGGGAATAAATCCCATGGTTATTAAAGTGGTTGACCTGTCGTGGTCCTCGCCGTAATGCAAATGTCAGTGGCGTGCGTGTCGCCTTCGCTGGTCGCGGCCGCGTTCTTATCGCGAGTCGGTGACGTCACTCATTGTATTATAGTCAATAGTCAATAGTCAAAGTACTTTATTACTGTAGATATTTACATATACTTAGCAAACGTCATTTTTTGCCTCTTCTCTACATTGGACCACTGTGGGAGAAGAAGGGCGTAGAAACTCCCACAGATTTATTTTTAGATCTCTTTTAAAAATAGGTTGTGCTTAACTAATACAAATATGAAAAATTTAATTGTTATGATTAATAAATAAAGCAGGAATAAATAATTACAAAATTATTAACAGCAAAGTCTGTGTTGAGCCAGATTAACCCCATACAGTCCTGTCATTTAAGTAATCTTGAACATTGTAATATCCCTTTTTTTTTCGTAACTAGTTTGCCTAATAGTAAATGTGCGCAAACGATTCTGTCTGTATGTAAATACATTATATTTATTATAGTTGTAATATGTGGATTGGATGATTTTTGAGTTGTAAATATATAGTTAGGCTTTTAAATATAGTATAGATCTTTAATTTAGTAGAAATAAAGGTAAACCGTTACATACCCCCTTTTTTAGGTTAGGATTTTTGCTGAAAAAATCCGCTATCTCTCTATGCTGCTCAATAGATATACTAGTTATCATTCAGGCCTCTCTCTCAACATTCCTCCCCTAATCATACATACTTCACGCTAGCAAACAGGCAATAGACACGTATAATGTGTGTTATTGCGTCCATACAGATTGAGTATTTTAATGTAATAAGTAATATAATACTCTTATATAACTATTGATGGATATAAGGTTAGTCCAATTCTTACCCACAGTATCAAGGCTGTATATGCTGTCATTATTTTTATTATTTGTCTTTATAGTAGACATAGACTCCTAATTACAGTACACTGTAAGGTATAGGAAAATACTTCGTCATCCGGTAGAGGACACGATTTTTTTTTCAATATTTATTTTTACGTATATACACACACACACAATAACACAGCGACCTTATGAAAATATATTATTAGTGAGCTTGTGGATTAAATCAGACTATTAGCGTAGAGATAGTAACATGAGTTACACAGGGTACTTACAAATTCTATTATTGCTTATAGTTAGTTAATTTGAAATCTTTGACATGCCAGTCTCCTATATTATTTCCGGTCATATCCTCGAGTTCGTATACTAAATTAGACTTTTTCTTTACGATTTTGCACTTTGTAAACTTTGGAGCAAGCTTCTTACAAAACATTTTGTTTTTGTTGCTTAGGAAAAATGTCTTCTTCCAAATGATGTCACCTACTTTAAAATTTACGTCTTTACGGCGCAGGTTATAATGACCACTATTTCTCGAATGAGCTTTAGTTAGGCACAATTGTACTTTTTCGAATACAGTTCTTAAATTACCTAAATTTTCAGCGTATTCGTCCCTAGGGGTGAAAATTATATCATCGCTGAGGTCCGTATCGATATAATGCAAGCCAGTAGTAACTAATTCACGCCCATATACCAAAAATGCCGGCGTATAACCAGTCACCTCGTTTACCGATGAATTCATGGCAAATTGGATTTTTGATAGGTTACAGTCCCAAGATCTATGGTCGTTTTCAATGTAGGTAGATACTGCTGTTAAAAGAGTCTTGTTGTAGCGTTCAACACTGTTAATCTGGGCCGTGTATTTAGGTGTGAACTTGATGTTAGGGATATTGTACTTGTTATATAGTTGTTTTAGAATATTTCCCACAAATTGTTTTCCGTTGTCGATTAATACAGTGCTGGGTACACCGTGAACAAGAAAAACTTCTTCCTCGAGTAACTTAGCTATTATCTCGGAAGTTGCGCGACGAATAGGGAACATTAGACAATATTTTGAAAAACAACAATGAACTACAAATATAAATGTGTTTTGTTTTCGTGAAGGTGGTAGGGGACCTATTAGATCCATACTCAGCATCTGAAACGGTCGTGAACAGTCTTTAGGACGGCCCATAATGCCAAGTGTAGCATGTGCAGGATATTTGTGCGCACAACATGTGTCGCAAGTAGTTACAAATTTGGAGACATCGCGGTGCATATCAGGCCAAAAATAATTTAAGGAAAGACGTTTGTGAGTTTTGTATATGCCAAAGTGGCCTGAAGTAGGATCAGTGTGATTTTTTGTAATTATGTCCGATCTGTACTCAACAGGAATAACTTCTTTCCACTCAAACTCACGACAGGTCCTGTCCGGTTGCCATGGGATCTATTTTCGAACTCGTTTTTAGGGTTCCCTATCTTTGAAGGCAAAATGGAACCCTTATCTTATAGGATCATCTTATAGTCTGGTTGTCCGTCCGTCTGTCCACCTTTTTCTCAGGAACTCGTGGAAGGAAGCATCAAGTAGAAATTGTCATTTATTCAGGTCTATGGTCCCTCGGAGCTGTATAAACAGCAATAACTTTTTATTAAAAGATATTACTGTTGAAGCCGCATTGCTGAATCTACTTTATTCTGGCAAACAAATCAAAACCTATATGGTACTTCCAGTTGTCCTAGAATCATGAAATTTGGCACGAACCTAGCTACGGTTTAGCCCAAGCAAAAGCAAACATCCGAAACCCATGAATTTGCAGTCTCTTTACAAAATAAAATGCTATATGTGTGAATTTTCAAATTAGTTTTGTTACTTAGATATATGCATGCCTCTGGAAATAAATATAGAGAACTAGAGAGACAAATTTATGTATTGTGAAAGTGCCAATAGCATGGTCTGCGTGATACACTAGTGATTAAATATAACAAATATCCTCACGCCTTTTCCCAGAAGAGGAATGCCCTACACTAAAATAATCTTAAAATCGTATCTATTTCTCTCGACATTCGTATGTCTCTTCATACAGGCTGGTGAAACACTGCGGCAGCTTAGGTGAAGTGTAAAGGAGGCGAGGGCAGCGATATTTTACTTTTTTTCATTATTTATTACAGAATTATGAAAAAAATAACCTCACGACAAGCCCCTTTCATTTGACAAGTCACACGATATAGTTTTTTTTTAAATATTTACTGCTCTAAAAGTGCCCACGAATTAATAGTAGTTTATGTGACTAATGGAGGGCATTAAAACTCGAGATAGACTGTGACCCGGGACTCGGTTCATGAAACGAGCCGAGCTCGAGAGTTTTAGTGCCTAATTATTTACAGTTAAATAGACTAGTTTATCTACATAAGCTCTCTTTGATGTGTTCAAGAACCGCATGTTCGACCGGCATGGTGGCATTGACCATTGCTCTGCACTTGTTTAGCTTGTTCAGTAGTACCAACTTCACAGACAAACTAGGGTTTGTACGCAGGCGGGCGTCGGCGGGTAGTCATATCTCTTTAGCTGCGGTGATGGGCATGCCCCCTGTCACGCAAAATGGACGTGTATGGATGCATGTTAAATCAAGCATAAAATATACGAGGAAATAAGCACCTGGAAAAATATTATATCGGTAAAACATATGTATATGAAAAATAAGCACTGATAAGATAAATGCATAGGAAAATATATGTCTGGCAAAAAAAAATCAGAAGAAATTAAAGCGTGTACAAAAATATACTACTAGTAAAAAAACGTATCGAAAAAATAAATCGTGGGAAAAACGCGAATGAAAAAAAATACAAGGAAAATATTATTTCGGAAAATTTATCTACACACTCCAAAAAAACCCGACTAAATTTTCTTTCAATACCACATACAAACTTATGAATGCACCTGGTTACGTACATGGAGTATGAAAATAGCCGCACCAACTGATTAGTAGACTACATTTTGCTATCTAAAATCTAACCTTTTTTCTCTAAAATTATATAGCATAAATCACTACCACAACTGAGGCGAATCCAAGGACACCTCATTTATTAAAATATGTACCGCGTGCTGCGAAATGGCCATACATACATATGGTTGAAAAACATTACCCTCCTTGTGGAGTCGGGCAAAAATAGAGCTGAATATTACATGGCGCATAGAGTATAGTTGCAATTTACTAAACTGAGTGCAAAGCGTCGCAACATCATAAATTTAACTCTTCAGGTGCCATAGGACCGCACGTGAGACGTGTCCTACGAGTGACACGCTTGTGGCGGTTTAGGGGGCTTCCATTAATTACGTGAAGTGCAGGTGGGGAGGGGGAGTCCAAAATCTTACGTGGGGAGGAGTAAAAACAGTGTAAAATTGCGAGAAAAATCGCTTGAAATTAAATTCCTTGACTACAGTTAATTCTATAATTACCTTTAGTCAAGGAATGATTAAGTTAATTTTTGTCGCAGTTTTACTCTGTTTTTGAGGGGGAAATACGAATTTAATAGGAGTTATTTCCCATTTGTATTTATTTTTAAGTTGTATCAATGTGATTCTGGTCTAAGGTCAAATAAATCCTAAATACTAGTCTTTAAAAAATATGTAAATTTAATCAGCTTAGTTATAAAGTTCTTAAATTTATGTTAAAAACTATTTATCTTTCGTTGGTTGATTCCATTGTTAGTTATGGTATTGAGTGCTATGGTTCGACTTTCAAAACTCATTTAGACAAAATTGAAACTTTACAAATTAAATTCCTAAAACTACTGGTAAACAAAAATTCTAAAGCCAAACTAAATCATGATTATAGAAAGCTGTTTAAGATATGCAATATCCTTCCAGCATCGTTAAAATATAAACACGCTGTAGCCGTAAGCAACCATGGCAGTCAGAACCATAAATTACCCAAGCAGCACGGTCTCAATACAAGATTTGTAGCTCAAGGATAATTTGAAACTTTAAAAGTAAATAACTACTTCGGTGGTAGAATGCTAAAAAGACAGATTCCTAGAATAATGAATGAAATGCCATCTCTTATTAGATTTGAGATGAATAGAAACAAATTTTCAGTCATATATAAAACATACCTTCTAGATAGTATCCTGAGTACCTAATTGCCTGGCTAGATCTTCAATGTATAAGTTTCTACTTAGTTGACTACCATCATAGTTACCAATATTGTATCATAAATTGTTTTCGACTATTTCTGTGTCTTAAGTAATTCTTAATATGAAGTGCGACTCCCGACCCACAGACAAACCATACTCAAACTTGGTTTTGTGGGATGTATGTTTAGCCCATAAGTATTTTTATGCAATAAACTCATTCATTCATTCATTCATTCATTAAAAAGACTAGTAATTCTATAATTACCTTAAAGGAACGATTAAGTTATTTTTTCTCGCAGCTTTACACTGTTCGTCTTTCCCCCTCAAAACAGTGTATGTTTTGAGGGGGAAAAATATTAGTCGACGCACGCTCGATATGTGCACATCGTCTCGACAATTTTAATTAAATTACTGTCCATAATGCCGCCGAAATTAGCCCCGAGTGAAACCAACGCAGTGCTGAAGGCTTTTGCTAGTCTGGAGTGTAAATTCAGTGCTCAAAATGAGGAAATTAGTGCTTTAAAACAGCAAATACAAGAACTGCACTCGTTCATCAAAAACTGGAAAGAGGAGGGTACATCTAAACAGACATGTTCCCGATGCGAGGCTGCAGCGGTTTCGAAGTTGCCTCGACCGGAATCGTCTATGTCCGCGACCCCGGTGCTAAGCGCTACGGGTGCGAGCGAGACGGAACCGTTGCGCGACGCAGCGATGCCGCTGTCGACGTCGAATAAACCATTTGGATGTAAACAACCGAACTTCGTTTCAATTGTGAAGACAAGACGCAATAAGAAGGTGAACCAGGATGCGCCGAGAAACCAGCCTCTCTTATCGGAGGCAAACCATGATAAATGCGACTCGCAGCCTTCTAACTCCAACGCAAGTCACAGTCAGCCTCGTGACTTAGACGTTCAAGATGACTGGAAGCTAGTGAAACGAAACCGTCAGCGTCGTCAGCGTCAGGTGGTGAGAGGAAGTGGACCCGCGAGCGATATTCTAAGTGCAGCAGACCGCATAAAATATTTACACGTATGGGGTGCTCGTTTGGATACAACCGACAAAAACATCGTCGACTACCTTAATGCAAAGGAAGCCAACAACCTATACTCTGCTTCTAAATTGTCACCGAAACGACAAGTAGACTATTTATCATTCAAAGTCGGTGTACCCGAACACATGCTGAATGAATGTCTAGGTACAAAATTTTGGCCCAAGGGCTTTTCAGCTGAGCGCTGGTTATTTCGTCTCGAAAGAACACAACCGGAACAACAACATGTTGAACAAGGTACAAGCTAAACAGTTCTTACTTTATGCATACTACCAAAATGTAAGAGGTCTTAGAACTAAATTATGTACATGGCGAAATAACTTATTACTAATACCAGATAACATACACCTAATTGGTATAACGGAAACCAACTTAATTGAATCGATAACTGACGCTGAAGTATGTACTGGAGACTGGTCAATCATGAGAAGAGATCGCGAAGGTGGTCAGGCAAGGACACCGGGTGGTGGAGTGATGCTGCTGTCGCGGGCGTCCGTGCAGCTCGAGCGCCAGCCTCATCTGGAGACCAGCGACGGCGAGGACCTGTGGGCAGGACCTGTGTCGGTTTGCAGTGAACCAACACTACGTATACGTATGTGTTGTGTATATCACGCCGGACTCAAGTGACGAAATGTATACTAAGTGGTTCGACAGTGTAGAAAATGTGTGTGCAATAATACCAAGTCAAAGAATCTTAATTCTCGGTGACTTGAACCTGTATAGTGCAAGTCTTAATACAATTAATTATTTTAATTGTTTTCAATCTATATGTAACTTACATCAGTATAATAGCGTGCCTAATATGAATGGGAGAATGTTAGATGTGGTGATGACGAGCCCGGAGTTGGACGGTGCGGTGTCGGTGCGGCGGTCGGAGCCAGGTGAGGAGCTCAGTAGGATCGATGCTCAGCATCACCCGCCACTTGAAGTGTGCGTCGAGTACGACTTTACCTATACACCTACACATACCATCGATCCTTCCAATGTAGATATTTCTAGAGATTGGAACTTCAGCAAGGCTGACTATTTAAAGCTATACATTATTTTAAAGGATACAAACTGGAATGAACTATATCAGTACACATCGACTGAAAGTGCAATAAATTACTTCTACAAAGCTATATATACTGTATTCGACCTCTGCATACCAAAGAAATTACGGAAGCGATCGTGTAGTAGAATTTATCCTGTCTATTACACGAGAGCAATTATCCGTGACATTGAGATTAAGGCTCGTTTTCATCGGGAGTGGAAACGGACCGGGATTGAGGATGCTTGCGGTGAATTTAAGCGTTTGCGAACCAAAATAAAAATGGACACACAATTAGCATATCTTTCATATGTAAGAGATATATCTGTAAAGTTGCACAAAGAACCCGCTAAATTCTGGGAATTCGTTAACACGCTACGCAGCCGAGGAGGCGTCGAGGCGAGGGTTACAAAGGGTGATCAGGAATATCAAGGGGCCGCGGCGGCTACCGCCTTCGCGAATCACTTCCACTCAGTATTCCTACCACAACAACCGTCACTCGATCCGGCTCCTGCTAGTGCAACCGACTCCCGAAAACGTCACCAGGCCCGGACGCTCTTCCGGCTTATGTAATCAAAGGTTGTATGGATGAGTTACTCGGCCCAATAAAGTTTATTTTTAACCTCATCTTGGAAAGTGGGGATTACCCTCAGGATTGGAAAATATCCCGGGTGTCTCCTATTCCCAAGAAAGGATCTAAAACAATGATCGAAAACTACCGCCCAGTGGCAATACTCTGTGCAATGGCGAAAGTGTTCGAGATGGTTCTTCAGGCGGCTTTACTACCTCAATGCCTGCCCTACATTACTAGTGCACAGCATGCATTTTTGCCAAAACGATCAGTGACCACGAACCTCGTAACATTAGTCGACATCCTTACTCGGGAACTAGATGCGGGAAACCAAGTCGACGTCATTTATCTGGACTTCCAGAAAGCATTCGACAGGGTTGATAATGATATCCTGCTACTAAAATTGGGTAAGATAGGACTGGTACCAAAGCTTCTCAAGCTGTTTTCTAACTATCTAATGGATAGAAGACAGTTTGTGAGGTACGGCCAATTTCTATCCAGCCCATACGGCACCCAGTCGGGTATAAGTCAAGGATCAAACCTTGGCCCCCTTCTTTTTGTGCTATTGATAAACGATCTCCCGGATGTGGTCAGCGACTGCGACATGCTGATGTTCGCTGATGATGTAAAACTGGTGAGAGTCGTCAGAAACATGGGGGACGGTGCAATTTTACAGAAAAATCTAGATTTAGTATATAACTGGAGTCTCGACAGTCGGCTTTATTTTAATCCAAGCAAATGTGAGATGCTCAGCTTCACTCGGTCGAAAAATCCGGTGCTGTGCGACTACTCGCTGGGCGGGTACAGCGTGGCGCGCGTGCACGAGGTGCGCGACCTCGGCGTGCTGTTCGACGCGCAGCTCACGTTCCGGCCGCACGTGCAGCAGCTCACCGCTAAGGCGTTCCAGAGGCTAGGGTTCGTACTGCGTAACGCGGCGCCACTCACACTCGCGGCTACACGCGCTCTGTACGAGGCCTTGGTGAGGAGCATAGTGGAAACGAATGCAGCGGTCTGGTCTCCGCATGAGCGTAAATATATTCTCATGCTGGAGCAAGTACAGAAACGATTTCTACGCAGTCTCTACAAAAAGGGTCATGGATATTACCCATATATGTACCCAACACGATTTCTGCAAGGTCATCTGGGGTATGAGTCATTAGAATTGAGAAGGTCAATATCTCTTTTTAATTTTGTAATGAACATCCTTAGAAATAAACTCGACTGTACAGAGCTTCTCCAAAGGTGTTTGCGAATGTTCGTGCCCGACGCATACATGAGGCTGCGGGGTAGTCGCGCTCGCGCACTGCTGGCAACTCGCGCGTCGCGCACCAACCTTTACCTGTACTCGCCCGTCGCGCAGGCGCAGGCGCTGATCAACTCCGTGCTCGCCGCCTCACCACAGTGTGATATATTCAAGAGTGGGATGGCGTGCTTGGTGAGGGAATGTAAGAGAATGACAGAAAGACGAATGCAAGATCTAGATAAGTAAAATATTTTTACCGCCTTTGTAACGTATTGGTTAATTTAGCTGTAAGGTTACAATTGAAAATAAATGAATTGAATTGAATTGAAAATTGAATTGAATTTGAGGGGGAAAGACGAATTTAATGAGAACAATTTCCCAATTGTATTTCTTGTTAAAATATCTCAATGTGATTTCTGGTCTTAAGTCAAATCAATCCTAAATACTAGTCCGTACTAAGAATAATGAAGCAAATGGGGGTTTAGTTACAAATTAAAACTGTTGAAACATTTCATGTGAGATTTCAAAGAAAATTTCAAGAAAATCGTCAACACCGCCTCACGTAATTAATGGGGAGTCCCCGTTACTCCGATGGCCTACACGACAGAGAGAGAAAGGACGTGTTCAGGAATTTGAGTGTCTCACTCAAATATCTGCGGAGTGTGCGGGGGTGCAGTTAATTGTGAACATCAATTACATATTGCTGTGTTACATTATTGTGTAGGTATTTGTGTAGGGGAAATATTAAACTGAACATCAAAAATCTTGATTTGCACAGCAAATATCAGGGCAAAATGCTGCGGTAGCTTAGGTGAAGGTAAATGGGGTGAGCGAAGCGAAGCCCCCTTTATTCTTCGTGTTAGTTTGAACATCTAAGAAGAACAAAAAATACTTAAAACTTAAAATTGAGTACACAAATGTTAAAAACATAAAAGTGTTTTTGCTGATCCTTTTTCGCTGTGCAATTTTGATGTATTTTTGATGTGCGATTAAATACTTGCCTTTGTATAGAGTGTTCAAAAAATAAATGTAATGTCCCCAAAGAAAGACACAGTCCTTTACCCGGATAAGAGTAAAACTGAGCCATACTCTACCACGCTGGCTCAGTGTAGTTTGATGGAGGGGTTTTACGACTGCTACTAACACAACATACAGTACATATAGTAATAGCGTCACATCTTTTCCCATACGCGGTGGCAGAGGCACAATAGTGCCCACTTTTGGCTATGATTCGATTCCTTATTTGGCGTGACGGGGGCTATCCCAACGCAGCTATGGAGTAATTAAGTTTTCCACACGATGTTTTACTCAATATATAACCTACTTATGTCATAGTGAGCGCCGGGCATCAAACCTGCATCTCCTGCATGAGAAAAAAGTGTGATACCCACTAGACCACGGAGCTCTTACTACTCGTATTAGTGAAAACGAATAAAACGAAAAAGTTACCAATGCCGGATGCACAGACTGTTCCTCAAATTAAGTGCCGCTTAAATGTCAAACTGGCCCTGTCATTTACTAAGTGATTCAGTGGGACCGATGCAGGAGACGACACAACTAAACGAATTTAGAAAGTGTGTTTGAAAATGGAATCTATGGCTTCCACACAAGAGCTATCGGATTTAAAGTTGTCAGTTTGGTGCCTTAGTTAGTTGGTTTTGACACCTGAAGAATTGCACTGATTGAGCGTTAACATGATTTTGAGTATCCGTCGAACTTGTTGTTTAAGGTGATACGAAAAAATATATTTAAAAGGAAAGAAGAAGAAAGTGACAGCGGTAATTACTTCCACATTAGAAAGAAAACAGACTTAAACAAAAATAACGTAGCGTCTAACCACATAAAAATTGTTTATTTTTAAACTACGCTATTTTGTCAAAAACTATTTCAAGACGAGTTTACTAATACATAATATCCACATTTTAATGCAATTCCGCAATAAAATTAGTTAGGATCTCAGAATTACACAAAAAAATAAAACAGTTTCGAGGTATTTTCGCAATTAAATTCTATCGAGAAAATTTCATCCAATCGCGTTTTCCATCTGTGAGAATCTTAATTAAATACTTAATAAACTTTAACCTAAAAATAAAATCTGTAGATGATTTTATAGTGGAGTAAAAGGGTTTGAAAAAAAATTACAATTTTTTTTCGTATCACCTTAATTAACTGTGTGTACATCCAGTCCATCGACGACCCGAAAAGCCGAGTCGGCAGTGACCCTGCCTACGAAGCCAAGGTTCGAGTCCCGGTGGGGGCAAATATTTGTTTGATATCTAAGTATAATATTTATCTATATAAGTATGTGTATCGTTGTCTAGTATCCGAGGTACAGGGAATCCTAATTTGGTGCTAGATCAATGTCTGTAAATAGTGTCCAAGGTATCCAGTGTAGGAAACACCAATAATTAATTACGCGTCAAAAAAGTATGCGAATCGAGCTGTCAGTGACTCTTATGTACAATGACTTAAGGTTCATTTTATCTGAACTCAAACACTTTTTCACTCTGGTTGAGGTCGCAGTTCGTGCGATCTTCGAATGGATACGGATTTCGAAACGACCAAATATTGACAACCGTTTGTTATCGGACTGCTCAGAGACTGTCGCAGTTGGTTGGTTAAATCAGAGACTTAACTAACACCCTAGACCATCCGTTAATTGAAGACCGACGTTTAACCAAGTCACTAGCATTTAGATCATCGTCGAAAACCTTTAAAAATCTGTCTTAGTCTTACCGAAAGCCGGAGAGTTGGTTAAATAATGTAAAACAAGATGGCGTCACGACAACAGCTGATTACTTTCAGAGTCATATTTTCACTACCTACTGATTTGCAGAGCATAAATCAGGGCAAAACATTCCGGTTGCATAGGTGAAGGCGTGTTAGGTTGAACATGTAAGAACAATTCATATTCATAATTCATAATTCTTTCTTGCACAAAGATAAATAAAAAGTTACATTTGTTGAAAACATATGTACAAAGGCGAGCTTATCTCTAAAAAGAGATTTCTTCCAGCAACAACAAAAAAAGCTTAAAAAATAAACTTAAGTACACATAAAATATGTTTTATGTGTACTTAAGTGTATTTATATTGTACATGTCTTGTTGCCTAGGAAGGTTTTGACAACTCGTTAAACGTTTCGTTCACTCACTTGTCTGACAGAACTTTAGCGACTTGGTTAAACTTCGGTCTTTAATTAACGGTCTAGGGTGTTAGTTAAGTGTCTGATTTAACCAACTAACTGCGCCATATGCATTGTCTTTCTGTCAAACTTGTCTCTATTGACTTCTTCCTAAAATATAGGGCGAGCTAACCTCATTTGAGGTTAATTATGCCAGTGTCGTGAAATATCACGCCACGAGTTTTTCAACCTAACCTCCAAGGGCGGACATAGCTGCAGTTACTGTCAGTCGTTTGAATATCCCATAATGCCCGCTTGTTTCCCAATATGCATGTTAATGTCACTTTGAAGCTAAATCCAGCGGTGCCGGGATTTCCAGACGATTTTCGCCTGACCACGGATTTTGATAACCTATGTGCGGTTTACTCATGCCGGCGCGGGTGGTTCGGAAGGTTTCCACGCGCTTTGACGACACGTCAACGCGAATCAGTTTGACGTGCAACCCGGCTGCGGTACTTTAAATTGGCTTATGTTTAAACGATTACCAAAAACGCACCAACTATTTTACAATCAATAAATTCGAAATGACTGCCAGAATGGATAAATGTCCACCAAATTGTGTTTGAATAATAAATGATCACCAAACTTCTTTTTATGTTTAGTGTACTTAAGTTTGTGTTTTAAGTATTTTTTGTTGTTCTAACATGTTCAACCTAACACGAAGGATAAACTTCGCTTCGCTCAACCCCTTTACACTTCACCTAAGCTACGGCAGTATTTTGACCTGATATTTTTTGCAACTTTTGGTGTTCATTTATCCATTTTGGGTAGGAAAAAATATTTTGGTGATCATTATATTTGTTGCACTTTACACTTCACCTGCACCCCCCCGTCACAGTATACATATAGAACAGTAGTTAATAAGAGGTACAGTACAAAAATATATCATAAACCTAGGCCAATTAGGGGCTCTTATTAGGATGTTAATGTTAACAAACTAGGAGTTACAGGGGGAAGGGGAGGGGGAGGTGTGAATTGCGTGTGTGTGTTTGTGTTTATGTGTGTGTGGTAGTAATAAAGAAAAAAATAATTATTTTTGAAAAACGGGTTTCATTGATTCACGGGATTCGGTGGTACTAGAATCGACTTGATATTCTTTTGAAAGAGGCCAGGAGAGTGATGGAATGTGTCCATAACGAAAACATTCGATTGTATTTTCTATGTAATTTTGATTGTATTTACTATATATGTTTATTTCTCTCACCGAAACTAGGCTAAGGACCTGTATAAATTGTGACGTTTTAGCGTCGCATAAATGTAGGTAGATTGAAGCCGGTCGAAATTAAACGACCCGAAAGGAAATTTACAATTATTTATTAAAAATGAAAAGTAGACTCGACTAGGTCGCGGGTTTATATCTGGCTGGCATTTAGTGTGAAACAACGTCCTTGTAATTGGGGTCACTTCCCTGCACTGTCCAACGGCACGTAGTCCACGTAGATGTTGAAGCGGGAGTTCGAGGTTCCGGGATTCGGGTCTGCAACGCAGGTCTACCGGATACGCGCAGGAGCATGCGCGTGAAGGTTGGTGAGCTCCAAATCAAACCCCAAACTTGGTCCCTGGAATTCCCGGAAAATAGTCGTTTCACAAAAAGTCCAAATTCGTGTAAGTGACTGCGACATCGGGATTTATTGTTGAATAAATATGCTCGCGTTTTAGTTGGCTATATTAGTGAACCCCAAAGCATTTAATGGTGATCAAAAGATGTGGCAGTCACAAACAAAATCAACAGTTTCATGATCAAGCAAAATATGAAATGAAATTATCAAAACCTTATGAAGAAATGTACTAAACTAATTACAATATGACCAAAAGCATTATTGTTGCATTATACTGCGATTGTATATGAAATTACAATTTAATTAGCTAGAAATAATGTAATTTAGCTAATATTACATGAGTTTTTTATGAAGTGGGTAGATGATATTTCTAGAAGCCTTTAGAAGCGTGATAGTCCCAGCATGATTCAAATGGGCAGATAATGTTATAACATGATTTAGACTAATGTACAGTGAGAACTAGTTATATTTTTAATATTTTCTACATGTAAAGTGATTTATAACTATCTATGATAACTTAATCTAAGCAGTAAAATATTCACAACACTCACCCAATTCGGGGAAATACTGGCACTTAATTTTAACACAGGTTATAGGTATTGATGGTTCACTCCGAAACTTAGCATCTGTCACACCATCATAGTTAGAAAATCTTTGGGAATAAATCCCATGGTTATTAAAGTGGTTGACCTGTCGTGGTCCTCGCCGTAATGCAAATGTCAGTGGCGTGCGTGTCGCCTTCGCTGGTCGCGGCCGCGTTCTTATCGCGAGTCGGTGACGTCACTCATTGTATTCGTAACTAGTTTGCCTAATAGTAAATGTGCGCAAACGATTCTGTCTGTATGTAAATACATTATATTTATTATAGTTGTAATATGTGGATTGGATGATTTTTGAGTTGTAAATATATAGTTAGGCTTTTAAATATAGTATAGATCTTTAATTTAGTAGAAATAAAGGTAAACCGTTACATACCCCCTTTTTTAGGTTAGGATTTTTGCTGAAAAAATCCGCTATCTCTCTATGCTGCTCAATAGATATACTAGTTATCATTCAGGCCTCTCTCTCAACATTCCTCCCCTAATCATACATACTTCACGCTAGCAAACAGGCAATAGACACGTATAATGTGTGTTATTGCGTCCATACAGATTGAGTATTTTAATGTAATAAGTAATATAATACTCTTATATAACTATTGATGGATATAAGGTTAGTCCAATTCTTACCCACAGTATCAAGGCTGTATATGCTGTCATTATTTTTATTATTTGTCTTTATAGTAGACATAGACTCCTAATTACAGTACACTGTAAGGTATAGGAAAATACTTCGTCATCCGGTAGAGGACACGATTTTTTTTTCAATATTTATTTTTACGTATATACACACACACACAATAACACAGCGACCTTATGAAAATATATTATTAGTGAGCTTGTGGATTAAATCAGACTATTAGCGTAGAGATAGTAACATGAGTTACACAGGGTACTTACAAATTCTATTATTGCTTACAGTTAGTTAATTTGAAATCTTTGACATGCCAGTCTCCTATATTATTTCCGGTCATATCCTCGAGTTCGTATACTAAATTAGACTTTTTCTTTACGATTTTGCACTTTGTAAACTTTGGAGCAAGCTTCTTACAAAACATTTTGTTTTTGTTGCTTAGGAAAAATGTCTTCTTCCAAATGATGTCACCTACTTTAAAATTTACGTCTTTACGGCGCAGGTTATAATGACCACTATTTCTCGAATGAGCTTTAGTTAGGCACAATTGTACTTTTTCGAATACAGTTCTTAAATTACCTAAATTTTCAGCGTATTCGTCCCTAGGGGTGAAAATTATATCATCGCTGAGGTCCGTATCGATATAATGCAAGCCAGTAGTAACTAATTCACGCCCATATACCAAAAATGCCGGCGTATAACCAGTCACCTCGTTTACCGATGAATTCATGGCAAATTGGATTTTTGATAGGTTACAGTCCCAAGATCTATGGTCGTTTTCAATGTAGGTAGATACTGCTGTTAAAAGAGTCTTGTTGTAGCGTTCAACACTGTTAATCTGGGCCGTGTATTTAGGTGTGAACTTGATGTTAGGGATATTGTACTTGTTATATAGTTGTTTTAGAATATTTCCCACAAATTGTTTTCCGTTGTCGATTAATACAGTGCTGGGTACACCGTGAACAAGAAAAACTTCTTCCTCGAGTAACTTAGCTATTATCTCGGAAGTTGCGCGACGAATAGGGAACATTAGACAATATTTTGAAAAACAACAATGAACTACAAATATAAATGTGTTTTGTTTTCGTGAAGGTGGTAGGGGACCTATTAGATCCATACTCAGCATCTGAAACGGTCGTGAACAGTCTTTAGGACGGCCCATAATGCCAAGTGTAGCATGTGCAGGATATTTGTGCGCACAACATGTGTCGCAAGTAGTTACAAATTTGGAGACATCGCGGTGCATATCAGGCCAAAAATAATTTAAGGAAAGACGTTTGTGAGTTTTGTATATGCCAAAGTGGCCTGAAGTAGGATCAGTGTGATTTTTTGTAATTATGTCCGATCTGTACTCAACAGGAATAACTTCTTTCCACTCAAACTCACTAGTTAAGGGATTCAAACTCTTTTTATATCTAAAAAGTTTTCCATTTGTTACTTTATAGTTAAGAAACGATGTAGGAGCGTTTTGGCAACCGTGGTAGATGTTAAGATACCAACTGTCACCTGTAGAGTAGAACATGTCGTGATTCGAAGAGTCCTGATCTATTGTAGCTATTGGTACTGAACGGGAAAGACTGTCAGGGACTACATTCTCTGAGCCACGACGATGTTTGATGTCGAAGTCGAATGAGGACATACGAACACCCCAACGAGCTAAACGACCTGTGGGATTATTTAAATTCAAGAACCATTTTAAGGACGAGTGGTCGGTGTACACAATGAACGTTTTGCCGTTGACCAGGTAGCATCGCCAGTGTTCGATAGCTGTCAAGACTGCTAGGGCCTCCCTTTCCGTAGCACTGTAATTGCGTTCCTTGCTAGAGAGGGACTTGCTCATGTAGGCAATGACCTTCTCCTTGCCTTCTAAAATCTGGGTTAGAACCGCGCCAACACCGAAATCACTTGCATCCGTATGCACTTGAAAAGCTTGTGAAAAGTCGGGGCATGATAATACGGGTGAAGATATAAGAGCTTCTTTTAAAGTGCGGAATGCTTTTTCGGCGTCAGAAGACCAATTGAATGGAGGAGAGTTTTTAGCAAGGGAGGTTAATTTATTAAGTGGTGAAGCTATTGTACTGAAGTTAGGTATAAATTGACGATACCACGATGCGAATCGACGCACCTCCTTGCGATTAGTAGGGGTAGGGTAATTAATAATAGCTTCTACCTTTTCGGGATCTGGATGTAGTCCATTATGATCCACCACATAACCCAAGTATTTTAGTTTGTTTCTGAAAAATTGACACTTTTTGTAACTTATAGTCAAATTCGCCATTCTTAGTTTTTCCAGAACACGGACAAGTAGGGAGATATGTTGTTCGAAGGTCGGTGAAACAATGATAATGTCGTCTAGGTATACAAATACTTTATTTTCGAACTCTGGACCGTAGAACAACATGTCAACCAGTCGCTGCTGCGTGGCAGGGGCATTAGTAAGACCGAACGCCATAGAAGTAAATTGAAATGTACCTTTAGAAGGAATATAGAAAGCCGTCTTACACCGGTCTTCTTCCGTTATAGGAATCTGCCAGAAACTTTTAGAAAGATCTAAACTAGAAAGATACTTCGCGTCTCGTAAGTTGTCAAGTATCTCAGAAATGTACGGAAGACTGTATGCATCTTTCACAGTAACGGCATTAAGCTTACGACTGTCTAAGCAGAACCTTAGTTCCCCATTCTTTTTAGGCGTCAGTAGTACTGGAGATGACCAAGGGCTTTCGCAAGGTTCTACCACGTTTTCTCGTAACATTTCGTCAAGTTGAGTAACTAGTATTCGTTGTTTTTCAGGTGACATTCTGTAGTACCTTTGACGTATAGGAGCAGCATTCCCAGTATCGATACCGTGAGTAATTAGACTTGTGCGACCAAGACCACGTTCTTCATATGAGATGTCACAAAACTGTGCTGTGATATGATCAGCCGTAACTTTTTGTTCTGTAGAAAGGTGGTCGTAATCACATATGTGAGTAGGAGTATTAATCGATAGAATATCTGGAGTGACAGTCTCTTTACCTATCATGATAGAATCCAAATGTTCAGGGAACAAATTAAAAAGTCTCCAGAAATCCATGCCTAAAATCAAGGGATTTTGAATCTCTGGTACTACGTAAACTTTCAGAATGTGTAGTTGGTCCAAAAATGAGACAGGTAAATTTATGACACCAACATTATTCAGCTTTTGCCCACCTGCAGCGACAAAATTTAATAATTCAGTGTTATCAAGCCTAAAACCAGCATCTAAGAAATTGGTATGATAATCTTGTCCAAGAATTGTGACACTACTACCAGTGTCCAATAAACCATTGATAGTAATACCGTTTATATTGACAGCGACGTATGGTCTGCTGTTTGCCTGTTCTGTTGCATTATGTGAATCGTGGATTGAAGTGACAGAATAACAAGAGAAAAATTTAGACTTTTATTTATTTAGAATTTTTACTGTTTTATCAAAGTTATCATTAGGTTTACTGTCAGCTTCACGTTCACTACAATCCACTAAATTCAGTTTTTTGAGTGACTAGGTTTAGGATTGCAGGTTGTACAGTCAGGGTAGCGAATGCCTTTGTTTCCACACTTAAAGCATATATCAAAATGTGGCTGCTTGCACTCTTTTAGGGAATGAGTATCACTGCGACACCTTGGGCAATATTTTCGGGTTGTATGGACATCCTTAGAGCTGCTCGGTGTCACTTGCAAAGCATTGGTACTTGCAGGTCTTTCTTGTGTAATTTTAGGTTTATTGTTGTAGTTATAAGTATTTGGGTAGTTATTGTATTTGTTAGGTGTAGCATAACTCTTATATTTTTCATTAAAGTTAGCACTTTGGTAGCTTTTATTCGGATAGTAGTTGCTAGTTTTTTGTTGTTTAGTGTAAGCGAACTCCGGTGCTACAGTTTCCGGAGTCACGCGAGGAGGCTCATGAAAAAGAGACATACGCGAATGTATGTTCTCATAGTTAGAACACACACTTTTCAAAGACTTCAGGTCCATGATCTCGGGAGAAGCTGTCAAAGTGCTAGCGTAGCATGGTCTGATATTATGTAAAATAATTTCTAATTTATCAGCTTCAGACAGTGGTTTGCTTAGCCTCGAAAACATGCCATGCATAATAGACAGGTAAATTGAGATGTTTTCGAGCTCACCCTGCGTACGAGACCGAATTTCAGCCAAAAGGCGGTAGTCATAGTCCTTTTGACTAAAATCTTGTTTTAGATGTACGACAACGTCGTCCCAAGTTTGCACACTTTCTCTAATACTACGGAACCAGTGTAGTGCGTCGTCCGTAAAAATCTCATATGCAAACTTTAGTAGCCGGTCTTTCGAGATGTTCCTAGCGTCTACAAATTCATCCACTCTTTGTATGAAAGAGAAAACACAGGATTTGCCAGAATATTTTAACTTTGTCAAATCAGACGACAGGTTACGATCGCAAGTAACCACTGTAGTTTCAGTAGTTTCAGGTTCTGAGTTTGAACCTGCATTAGAATTTGAAGCTGGTCTTAATACTGTGATTTCTTTGTACTGGTTGCTAAATATAGTGCAATTCGATTTATGCTGATCGACTACCTGAGCACTGACATTTGTGATGCGTTTAAGTCTGTGGTAAATATGATGCAGTAAATTTTCAGTGCGCAAGAACAACGTTTTGTCAAATTTACTTTTTAGGGACGACAGCATAGTTTGAGACTTTGTTAGACTTTCCTTGACTGCGTCCAGGTCAACCGCAGGCTCTAAGTGAGATTCCAAAATGTCCTCAGGGGGTATTGCTAATTTAACAATCTGACTACGAAGATCTTGTACAGAGCCGCCTGTACCACCTCTAAGGATGACCTCGTATTCGAGTTCAGCTTTTTGGAGTGACAGATACTTAATCGGATACGACATGTTTACTTTTTCACAGAAAAGGGTATGCGTTGTGATTACAAATGATTGAAAAGCAGTGATTGTATAGTTGCTAAGTATGTGGTATAAGTAATAGGTAGTTAGAATATTGTATTTATTAAATTAAGTTATAATAGGTTTATAAATTATTAGTAAGTATTGTGGGTAGACACGTATTTGATACTTTGTACTACTTATTATTAATATAAGCCTTTAGAATTAAGGCAACCACGTACCAAACAACTGCTCAAATCAACCTTAAAATTAGGTTTAATAACACCAAGGAAATATAAATCTAGAAGTATACACGTGATGATTAATATAGCCACCAACACCCATGAAAACCAAAAAGATAACAAATGCCAAGGACCCGTTTCATATGCTCAGCTCAGAAAATACCTAGATTGGGCGCCATTGTGACGTTTTAGCGTCGCATAAATGTAGGTAGATTGAAGCCGGTCGAAATTAAACGACCCGAAAGGAAATTTACAATTATTTATTAAAAATGAAAAGTAGACTCGGCTAGGTCGCGGGTTTATATCTGGCTGGCATTTAGTGTGAAACAACGTCCTTGTAATTGGGGTCACTTCCCTGCACTGTCCAACGGCACGTAGTCCACGTAGATGTTGAAGCGGGAGTTCGAGGTTCCGGGATTCGGGTCTGCAACGCAGGTCTACCGGATACGCGCAGGAGCATGCGCGTGAAGGTTGGTGAGCTCCAAATCAAACCCCAAACTTGGTCCCTGGAATTCCCGGAAAATAGTCGTTTCACAAAAAGTCCAAATTCGTGTAAGTGACTGCGACATCGGGATTTATTGTTGAATAAATATGCTCGCGTTTTAGTTGGCTATATAAGTGAACCCCAAAGCATTTAATGGTGATCAAAAGATGTGGCAGTCACAAACAAAATCAACAGTTTCATGATCAAGCAAAATATGAAATGAAATTATCAAAACCTTATGAAGAAATGTACTAAACTAATTACAATATGACCAAAAGCATTATTGTTGCATTATACTGCGATTGTATATGAAATTACAATTTAATTAGCTAGAAATAATGTAATTTAGCTAATATTACATGAGTTTTTTATGAAGTGGGTAGATGATATTTCTAGAAGCCTTTAGAAGCGTGATAGTCCCAGCATGATTCAAATGGGCAGATAATGTTATAACATGATTTAGACTAATGTACAGTGAGAACTAGTTATATTTTTAATATTTTCTACATGTAAAGTGATTTATAACTATCTATGATAACTTAATCTAAGCAGTAAAATATTCACAACACTCACCCAATTCGGGGAAATACTGGCACTTAATTTTAACACAGGTTATAGGTATTGATGGTTCACTCCGAAACTTAGCATCTGTCACACCATCATAGTTAGAAAATCTTTGGGAATAAATCCCATGGTTATTAAAGTGGTTGACCTGTCGTGGTCCTCGCCGTAATGCAAATGTCAGTGGCGTGCGTGTCGCCTTCGCTGGTCGCGGCCGCGTTCTTATCGCGAGTCGGTGACGTCACTCATTGTATTCGTAACTAGTTTGCCTAATAGTAAATGTGCGCAAACGATTCTGTCTGTATGTAAATACATTATATTTATTATAGTTGTAATATGTGGATTGGATGATTTTTGAGTTGTAAATATATAGTTAGGCTTTTAAATATAGTATAGATCTTTAATTTAGTAGAAATAAAGGTAAACCGTTACAAAATAGGCAACAGCAAAGAGGATAGGTTCCATCTACCACGGCGGAATCGAAAAAACATCGGTCTAGTTATTTATCAGCTTACGAGACTATGAGTTTGAGTTTGCGCACAACGAGCATACAGTTGAAATTACGGAATATTGGATTATACCCCACTAGGTAAAATTAAGAAAAAAAAGTGATTGGCCTCGCTGGGATTCGAATCCGATCTTCAGTACTTCTACCTAATGCGCAATGAAAATAACCGCAAGACCGCTTATGCCAAAGGCCTCGTTCACAATACATCTGAAATTCATGATAACCTATTACAAACGCATTGATATGGAACTCTTCGGTCCAACGGCACAATTTTGATGAATATTCAAAGTCTTGCTGTCAGCCAGCCAGCGTCACTTTGACATTTAGGCAGAACTTAATTTGAGCAGCAGTTTGTACTTATTCTTTTATTTGGCAACTAGGCTGAGTCCACGCTCGATACAGAAACAGTGCATTAAAAAGGGGAAATACTGCACATCAAAAATACCGATTTGCACAGCAAATATCAGGGCAAAATGCTGCGGTAGCTTAGGTAAAAGGTAAAGGGGGTGGGCGAAGCGAAGCCCCCTTTATCCTTCGTGTTTGGTTGAACATGTAAGAACAATAAAAAATACTTAAAACTAAACCTAAGTACACATAAAATATTTAAAATATAAAAAGTGTTTTTGTTGATCGTTTTTTGCTGTACAAATCAGTATTTTTGTTGTGCGAATAAATACCATAGCCATTAAAAAGTAATATTTGACATGGGCCAATTAAGGTCACTTATTATATGACCTTAGCTTTAAATTGGGTAAACAATAAGGTAAAAACTATGTATATATTGAATTAAAGATTGGTTTTGACAGGTTTTGACAGGTTTTGACTTTCGATTTAGGTTAGCGAGTTTTGGAACGCGTTGAAATCTGGCAACAATGTTTTGGTGATCGTACAATCAGTCTAAAATTCTGCATTCCACGATTCAGAAGAATTATGACTGGAACCTCAAATAAATTTACAAAGTCTTTGTGTATGTATGATTAGAAGGAAATCGAATTGAAATAAGCTATATTAACATAAACAGACACAAAGGGCACGATATATAAAGATAGTTAATTCGGAAAAAGCTCGGAATTGCAGCCAACGGAAGTGCTTTCACAACATAGAGCGTCACGCCTTTTCCCATATGGGGGACAAAGCCACAATTATGCCCACGTTTAGCCAGAAGGAAGTATAACCGTGCTACCCAGTTAAATACATAGAAAATCGCGAGCACGGTGACACATACACAGCTACACGCCTTTCCGCGTAAACAGCTAATTGTACGCATTGCCGAGTTTTGGGGCGCAAAACTAGTGCGCAGGACAAAGATAGACGCATTTGAGATTTGGTGCTGGCGGAAAATGTTGAGACTGTACTTGACTGAGTTCAGAGAATGGACTTAATGGTCACATGCCAAAACTGAATGCTGGACTTCATTGGACATTGTAGCACGTAGACGCCCAGAATATTTGGAAAAAAGGAAATGGAGAAAACAAATAATGGAAGGAAAATAGAACGATTGCAAGAGGAAGACCATCTGCACGGTGATGTAGTCACCCAGGACAGAGATGGAGATTCCTTGTCAAGCCCATGCCAACAACCATGACAGTCACGATTCTCAGCCATGAGGGAACGAATAGAAAGAAGAAGTAATAACGCGTTTGCTTCATTTATTAATAATTTTAGAGTAAATTGAACTCTATCAGTGTGGTGGGTTATATTGGCAAAAGTACCTACGTTCAGCTTCATTTATCCGGAGAACGAGGAAGTACGGGACGCGTGTTTCTTTATCCGTATTAAATTTGACCCTTGTCGTTACCAAATCCACGTTCCAAAAGTTATGGAAATTCATTAATTTCCCGTGAGCGTATCGATTTCGTCATCAATACGGTTATCGTGTAAATATTGTCATACATAATAATCTCATAAACCTCTTCAAAAGGTGGTGACGAATTCAATGCGCTTACGGTGCAAGAACCTTATGCAGTTTTGCTCGTTCTTAAACGTATAGATCTTGTCCCCTCCTAAGTTATTTTTCCTTTTTGTAGGAAAATTAATGAATGAAATTAAATATTGTTTTATATGTCATAGATAGGTAGCATGAGCTTTTTCAATGTAAATGCTGCATTGAAAATTGCAATGTAAAATGCATTGACATAAAATAACTTCCTAATTCTTTCTTGGTAACTGAAACGTTGCAACCTTGGCATTTTTAGATTTGTTTACATCGTATTGTGTTCTCGGTAAGTTAACTCATATAAAAAAATCAAATAATGTTTGTAAAAATTAATGACTATGAACAAAATATTTTACCGTTGTTTTGATATTATATATTACCTTCCAAAGCCAATAAAAAGACAATACCTACAACTGTGTTTCATTTATAAGTGAGATTATTATATACTTTATTACATATACACATTAGTGGACAATTACAAACATAGTTAGTATACAAAGGCGTGCTTATCTCTATATAGAGATTTCTTCCAGCAAACCCTGGGCTGACAGGGAAAAATAGTTTCATGCGAAGGGATAGACCTATTATGCACAACATAACAAAAAACTAAACATCAGAGTGACTTTAATATATTTATAATAAATTACTTAGATATTTACACATATAAATAAATGAGAACCTACATAATAATATAATACCTATAAATACTATATATAAATATCAATAAATACCTATACAATATATAAATAAAATATAATCTACTACAGAAGAGAAAGGTAATGTTCCTTCAAACTACTTTTGAAGATGTTGAGAGATGGACTGTCCCTGACGGTGCTGGGGAGTTTGTTATTATCTTTTCATAATTACAACATTTACTAAACTTAGCGATAGCTGTAATGTTAACCTAAGAAATAATCACAGACTATGTGCACCCCGATTTAGACTCGCGAAGGTTAGCAATTCTTTCAGGGGTCAGTGCATTCTCTACTATAATAAGATACCTCTGGAGATTTTGAAATTGCCATTTGAGCAATTTAAAAAGCACGTTAAAGCGACTTTTTCGAAAAAGGGATACAATGATATGATGATGATACAATGTTCAAGATTACTTAAATGATGGGTCTGTATCTGGCTCTGGCTCAACGCAGACCTTGCTGTTAATAATTTTGTAATTATTTATTCCTGTTTATTAAATTATTTTTTTCATATTTGTATTAACTAATACAACTTAACTTACAGCTTAATATAGCTTAACTAAGCACAACCTATTTTTAAAAGAGATCTAAAAATCAATCTGTGGGAGTTTCTACGCCCTTCTTCTCCCACAGTGGTCCAATGTAGAGAAGAGGCAAGAAATGACGTTTGCTAAGTATATGTAAACATCTACAGTAATAAATAAAAAATAAAAATAAAAAATGCATTAAATAAAATAGTTAAGTTCCGATATTTAATTAAGTTTCGGAAATTAAGCACTGGCCGGTTAAGTTATGAAGAAAAACATCTTCAAGTCGCTGACATATTATTTTTTGAAGAAAGAAAGAAAGAAGTTTATTTGTAACAGGAAACAAAAATAGGAGTCAATATAGAACAACTAGGTACATAAGAATATTTCCTGTCACAAGCCGGCCTCAACTCAGCATATGCTGAATGCGAACAATCAGCGCTGGTCTTCCGTTGTGACCGACGGGTGACAACACGCACAACAATGTGCACTTTTGTGTAAACATTTATAAACACAGGCAGAAGGAAAAACATTTTAAAAGAGAAACATAGTTAGACATGAATATTCAGACTTTGTAGTAGGTAACAGGTTAATTAAAGGTATAAAATAAATCTATATAAATATAAAACAGTATTAATATTAAAGGTCACAATGCGCTAGTGTCATTTCGTATAGACTCTTCGAATTTTTGATGCTCAAAAATGAATTTTCTCAACGTGCATTTAAATCCGTATAAACAACGCAGGTTCCTGATTAGTGGAGGGATATTATTCCAACACTTGGTCGCAGCATAGTGTTTATCTACACACGTATCATAAACCCTCTTTAATGCGTCATTATGTTATACTACTAGGTAAAAACTCATTTCTTATCTGAATATAGGTACATTATGACCATAATTTTCGAAAAATTATGAATTTAAAATTTGGAACGTCGACGCCCGCCTGCGTGCCGCCCCTAGTTTGTCTCTGAAGTTGGTACTACTGAACAAGCTAAACAAGTGCAGAGAAATGATCAATGTCAAACATGCGGTTCCTGAACATATCAAAGAGAGCTTATGATAGTGTATGTAGATAAACTAGTGTATGTAACTGTACATAATTAGGCATTAAAACTCTCGAGTGATATTTTTATGAAACTCGCCTTCGGTTCGTTTCATAAACCCACTCCCGAGTTTTAATGAATTATATGAAAAATGCTAATTCAGGCATCCCTATACTTAAAATTCTTATTATTAAACTATCAGTCAAATAAACTACAATTATGACGTCGCTGTTTCTGGCCCCACGACGCGAGGTGTCAGTGGGGTCAAACGTAATGTTTGTATAAATGTTTGTGTTTAATGTTAAATGAGTGTCCGAAAAATCCCGTTAAACATTGGAAACACGCTCTTAGTCGGCATGTTGGCTACAATTTTCCATTGATTAAGCCCTGAAATTAGCAAGTCAGCCGCCCGAAAATATGGGTTATGTGGCCTGAAGAATGGCCTTTCCAGTCATGAAAATATGTATAGGTACAAACTACGTCGAAATGTTACGTGTATGTAATCTTCAAGAAGCAACCAAGGAGAATAAAATGTACTCATACTTTTTTATCCAAGGAGTATGGAATCAAGAGATTGTTTTGAATACGTCCTTAAACGGCCCGTTCTCCTGGTACTTTATGGAGGGAGTCCAGAATCCTTGCAGACCGAAATTGTTCGGACCACATCATCATCATCACTTTATGGAAGAAAAAGGATCAAAAAACTTAAATGTTGGCAGTACGAACCGGAAGAATTTTCATCTACGTAATAGAACTCTAGACATGTGTGCCAGGTAATTTGCGATTCTAAAACTGGTCATCTGCGAATCAGGTAATTTGTGTTTCTGGTGTTTGCACCCTAGTCACGTTTGTTTATCTATCTAAGTATAATATTTATCTATATAAGTATGTGTATCGTTGTCTAGTACCCAAGATACAGGGAATCCTAGTTTGGGGCTAGATCAATGTTTATAAATAGTGTCCAAGGTATTATTATTATTATTATTATTATTATTATTACAAATAAACCAACTTATTCTGCCGAATACGAATACCTAAGTATATTGTATTCTCTTTCCTGGTAATTTGTGTTTCTGGTACTTTGCGTCGAAATATTTGACAGTTTAAGTTATGGTAATTTGCGTATCAGGTAATTCGCATCTGAAAAACTGGTCACAGCCACAGCGTGTCATGTAATTTGCGTATCCGGTACTTTGCGTCGAAAGGATTGTAGCATACATTCTTACAACGAACTATTTGGTCTATTTGCAGGTTGCTTAATATTCGGTGTTACTGGTGCGTATAGACGTCAAGAGCTTTATGTTATTACAACAAAGGATATGGGAACCTGCGGTAAAATGATTCTTGTTAAAAATGACCAATACTAAAAACAAGATTCCACAAACTTTTACAACCCATGGCCCGTTGTATGAAGTATAAAAAAGAAAGCTATTGGTATCAACAAATTTGGAGCAAATCAAAAGAATTTACAAAGAATTTAAATTTGTCGGATTCCGATTCTTACAGTCGACACAGTTTTAAAATAACTTTTGCTCCACTGCTAGCTAATTCGAGAGCTGATATATGAACAAATTTTAAGATTTCAATCATAACAAGGCAATTATTTGACGAAGTCTTGCCCTGAGCAGTGCCTTCTGCTCCCACAAATGATCTCTTATATTTACAACATTTGTCCAACTCCTGTGAAAATATTTCGTCATTCATTTACCCAAGAAAATGAAAAATTTATAATACCAATACCATAACACAAACTCTAAAATGCCAACAAAAGCTGTTGACTACTTTCACTAATGAAAAATCAATTGTTTTCATAATTAAAAGTTGATAACAATACAAATCAGTTTTTTCCTCGAAAGTGTGTTGAACACGTGCATGAATAACTATTTTTGATCAAGTATGATAAATCTATCGTCAAATTTTTATCATTATATAAACAAATTATAATATATGTTTTTGCTACTTATTAACCTTAATTTGCGTTTTTAAAACATTATTTTTAGAGACAGTTTTGCGGTTTTGGCAGTACTCATGTGAATAATACTGCCTCGTGAGTAAGAATATTTGGTTGAATTACCTATAATTCGCTTCTCGTGAACTGGTTAGACGTCGTACTGGGTGCCGATCTGTGCCTCTGCAATACCACATGGTAAAAGGTGTGCGGATATGTATTTTTCTTCTTAGTTTTCTCTTTGTGTTTGTTTTCTAAGCTCTATGTTTGTGGTGTGACAAATGGTGGAGGTGGCGACCGGACCGCAAACGGCCGAGGGCTGGGCACCTCTGTGGTCACGGATGTGCCCGAATGAATAAATGATAGTGTTGTTTACAGGAAAGAGAATACAATATACTTAGGTATTCGTATTCGGCAGAATAAGTTGGTTTATTTGTAATAATAATAATAATAATAATAATACCTTGGACACTATTTATACACATTGATCTAGCCCCAAACTAGGATTCCCTGTATCTTGGGTACTAGACAACGATACACATACTTATATAGATAAATATTATACTTAGATAGATAAACTCATGACTAGGGTACGAACATCCGTTCTCATCAAACAAATATTTGCCCCCACCGGGACTCAAACCCGGGACCCTTGGCTTCGTAGGCAACCCAACAATAGTCTATAGTTTTAAAATTCAAAGTCCTGATTGACTCACTAACTGATATGAACCGCTGTTCCTAGAGACATTTGTACAGGGGTTCCTTATATAGCGTAGGTTAGCAATAAGGAGGGATTTGGCGAAATGTATTCCCTGGGGTGGGGGGAGGGGGGGAGGGGGGGGGGGGGGAATAGGGGGTTGAAGTTTGCATGACAATCAAGAACTACTTGATTTATGAAGCCGAAATTATACAGGTAGGTAGTTCAAAGGTATGATGTCAACTAAGCATGTGTTTTATTTTTATTTCCCCCCTCTGAGGGGGGTCGAGGGAGGTGTAAACTTTGTATGGATACATAAAATAATTTGACTTATGAAGCTGTAATTTGGCAGGTAGGTAATTTATAGATAATATATAACAATAAACTATTCATATAATAAAATACCAGATGATATTGTTAATCTTTCCGATTCCCAATTTAAAACTTTTATTAAAAATATGTTATGTTCTAAGGCCTACTATACGATAAATGATTACTTAGATGATAAAACGTCTGGTCAACTGATGTTCCAAATCAGCGGAACAGATTGTTATTATGACTTATGTATGATTCCTTATATATTTAAAAGAAAAGTTCAAAAGATTCTTACACTAAAGTGAACGTGCCATCTATCATAGCTTTGACGTCGAAAAATGATTTGTAAAATCTTAATTCGAATAAAATATTTTTTATTTTTGATAGGCTTTGATTTGAGATGTTATTTCAGTAAAGTTTTTATCGAATTTTGCCCACACTGGTCATTTATTTTCATACGACTTTGCGCGAGCGAAGCGGTTAACATTTGTGTGGACTAAGACTAGATACGATGGTTTACTCAAATATAATGAAAGTCGTGTGATTCAGTTTCTTCCAGGCAAACAACAAGACAAACTTTCCCAAAACAGACAATAAATGAGTCAGCGTACACGGTAAAGTTGGGAAAACCGCTGAATCACACCCTTGATGAGAGGTGCCTGAAGGGCATTCGCAGGGGTTGGGGGGTAAAACGATGTCTCAGCGACTTCATTTAGACGTATTATAAGGCTTTGTTCTCATGACGGCTGACAGTCTGCGGCCGACTGTTTCACTTCTATATAAATAGCTGGTTAGCGGCGGCGTTTCAAAGGAGAATAGGAATTTTCGTAGCTGCTCCAATATTATAGTTTGTAGTATAGTTTGAAAGGTCATACCAAAAGGAACAACTTTTTCTACAGCCACCAGTCTCAAATACCATCGGAGATATAAATGTCATCCATGTATACAAATTTGTGTATTATTGCATTCATAAGACGTGTACGATCATTGTCATGAGATGAATTCTGGCTATAACTACTGTATATTAGTTTATGTCGTGTAATATGTGTGGGCTTGACTCTCAGAAGACAGATTTCGTGGAATAGTGACAAAATACGCGTCTCGCCCGACCAGGAGAAATACGGTGAATTGGGACAAGCGCAATGGTAGACGTTTTTTACACTAAAATGACATTCTTATGATAAATGCATTAAGGCTATTGGAATTAGTCTAAAAAAAAACGACCGTAAAAGGTGCGAAATTCCCTTGTCGTTTTTTTTGTGCTCCTGACGTAGCTTTTAGGCAGAGCGCTTCGTTTCGAAAAACATAATTAAGTTGTATTTTTTTTCGTATAGTTCGCATTGACCTATGATGTTTTCAAATATACCCTTTATCTGACATTGGCAAAATCCCATCAGAGTACTTTATCGCTTGGAAGTAAAGTACAAAATGAAAAATTCTCCATATTCCTTGTGTATGCTGCACATGGAAAGTATTCAGTACAGAAAACATCGCGCGCCCTACTTGTTGGATGGATTACGTGACCCCCCGCTCCTATTCAAGCAGCATTCCACTCAAGAGTAAACATTATGAATTATTTAAAACACACCCGCTTTATTAACCAGAAGGCTCTTGGAGCTGAAAACAGAAAAGTTGGCCAAATATTTACCCAAGATACCGGGGACTGGGGCGGAAGCAGATGGCTCCGGGGCAAATTTGGTGTAAAAAATGTCTGATGAAGCTGTTTGGTCCTTGTGTTTAATCTTGAGCCTCGTTTTGTATCTCGACCCCCGCAATTTTACCTAAATTCTCTATATGTCGTCAGGCATTTTGAATAGTGCGTCTGTTTACTGACGGTTGCGAAATTTTAAGCTTACGGAAGGAAGTGAGTGTTATACTATTTAAGCTTACAGACGACCTGAACGGCCGAGTCGGCAGTGACCGTGCCTACGTAGCCAACGGTCCCGGGTTCAAGTCCCGGTGGGAGCATATATTTGTTTGATGAGAACGGATGTTTGTACCCTAGCAATGGTTGTTTATCTATCTAAGTATAATATTAATCTATATAAGTATGTGTATCGTTGTCTATTACCTATTAAGATATAGTGAATCCTAGTTTGGGGCTAGATAAATGTATGTAAATAGTGTCCCATGTTAATAAAAAAAAATATATATGCTTTTGTTCAAAGTCAAAGTCAAAGTACTTTATTACTGTAGATATTTACATATACTTAGCAAACGTCATTTTTTGCCTCTTCTCTACATTGGACCACTGTTAAAATGACAACGTGACAAAAATTTCAGTAGATACAGTGACAAAGCTGATATCTGCCTTTGAATGTTGAGACTTACTGCAGGGTTTTGGTAGAATGTCATCACAAAGGACATTCTTACTATTTGTTAACCGACAAAGGGCAAAATTTTTAGATTGTTGTTGGGTATGTTGTGATCTTTATAAGTAAACACTTCGGCAATGTAGATATAGTGACAAAGTTGATATCTGCCCTTGAATTTTTTCGTAGAACTTTCTTGATAACTCAGGCAAACAACTTGTAGACGTGCCTTATTAGTGAAATCCATCCATAATTCTTAAGGAGCGACTTGTCTCCTTTCTTGAAGAATAGTACCACCTCACTCCCACTGCATGCCTTGGTTGTTTCATATTCATAATCATACGTATTCATATTATTAATTGCATTTCATGTGGTATTACAACCTTGTAATTCATTAACACCTGTTAATGAATGGTGGTCAGCACATGAACCCCGATGGGGCACAACAATGATAGGACGGAAGACAGATTGATGTTATTCAAGTTTACCATTAAAAAATCTTGTAGATTATAATACAATTTCATATTTAAGAGTTGTTTTAAATGGTTTATAAAAGTGTTGTCATTTCTTGTTTTTAGTTAATCGGACATTTTATAAGGTCCGGAACTATGTAGCTTTAATTTCGCAGGCGGTAAACGTAACTGATTTGCCTGTCCAATTGGATAGCGGAGAGGCAGGTTTTCTATCTTTTTATCAAAGTGCCGATATTTCTTGACAAATTTTCACATTTAGAGGATATAGATTTATTTCCATTTATGGCACCCGAGGGTATTAAGAATAATGATATGACAAAACTGATATTAGTACTTAAAAATAAGTCAAAAATATTATTAAAAAAAAATCTCTTTATAAATTCAAATATTTTTTTTGGACAAAATATTGATGATCCAGTAGAAAACCTTAATTATGCATATGATGCGAATTGAAGGTCTCCTGAGTCAGTTATATTTTTTGCTTATTAATATAAAAATCGGATAAATTTCGTCTACATATCACAGTTGGATATTCAATTGATTAATTATGGGATATTAAATTTGTAAAGCAAAACGATTTTCCTGAGAAAAACAATTGATTAACGTTGTAACTAAGATTATATAATGTATTTTAATAGATTTTTCTTTTTATTCTAAATAGCAAAAACAAGGAAGCCTCGCTGCCCTGAGGGTTATTCCGTATCTGCTGAAACAAATAGCCCCCGTACCAAGGAAGGTCAAAGGAAAGAAGTGGAACATTTCTTATTATAATTATTTCTAAATAATCTTGATTTCATTTACTATGCAGGTCTCCGATTCCGGAACAAAGCGGCAATGATAGCGACATAACACGACCTTCTAAGGTACGCTTGTAAGGGCCAAGCTCCTGTTAGAAGCTCCGTGCTAAGCCGCATGGCGGATAGCTTGACGTTCACACCTGCGCACCCAATTGGGTTGTTGGGGGTTGGTGTGGCTTCCTCTGGCATGGCCACAATATAAATTTGAACTTAGACTACACATACATTTAGTCCTTGATTTGTCATGGAGAGAGAGGAAAGCTTCCTCTGGTAACGACAAATTTAGACAAATTAGGGACTAAATGTCTGTGTAGTCGGAATTCAAATATTTGGTGTGGCCTTGCCAGAGGACGCCTCACTGGGTTTTTCATTAACGTTGCTGATCCCCGACATTGCCGAATTGGCGATAAACCTTAATCATGGGGACAAGGTACCCTTGTGATATAGAAATCTCTATCACGAGGGTAAATTGTCCCCATGTTTAAGATGTATCACCATTTCGACAATGTTCCTTGTCACTGTGTCTCCCCGAGCCTTAGACGTAAGAACAACAGCACCGAACTTAGGAAAAGTGGAACATTGTCGAAAAGGCAATACACCTTTAAAATAGGGACAATGTACCTTTGTGATAGGAACATCTCAAGTCAGACGCGAGAAAAAAGACATAACTGCACCAAACCAAAGACCAAATGTAGGGGCAAAGGTACATTGTCAAAGTGGCAATATACCTTAAAAACAGTGCATCTTTGCCAAAGGGACAGATTACCTGAGACGTAAGAACAACTGCACCAAACGTAAAGACAGAGGAACATTGTCGAAGTGGCAATACGCCTTAAACATAGGGACAATGTACCTTTGTGATAGGAAAGTATCAAGTTGGACGAAAGGACAAAGGCACAACCGCACCAAACCAAATACCTAACGTAGGGGCAGAGGAACATTGTCGAAGAGACAATACCCCTTAAACATAGGGTCAATGTACCTTTGTGATAGAAACGGATCGTATCAAGTCGGACGTAAAAACAAAGGCACAACTGCACCAAACTAATGACCAAATTTAGGGACAAAGAAAAATCGTTGAAATGGCAATCCTTTGCCCATCATATTGCTTTGTCATGTCGACAATTTATATCAAAGTTAGCGCCAATACGAGGTGACACTATCGGAAAATTTTCAAGCGTTCTAATTTGCTCTGTCGAGGGCTTCAAGTCCTTTAGTTGGCCATTTGTTAAGGGATTTTTGTCATTCCGTTTAGTTTTTTTTGAGTGTACCACACTTTATACATTTTTTCTCATTCTCCTTTAGATGGAAACATGACATTCATCTCTGACTCCCAGCCGTAGTGAGATCAATGCTTTACGAGGTGTAGTCATATTTTAAAAAGATTATTGGGAAATCATCTGGGAAAAGGCGTCAGGATATGTGTAAACATAAAGCTAGTTCCGGCGATGGGCTAGTCACCTGTCACACAAAATGAACAATTGATAAACGTGAGCACATTAACGCCACTGCCACTTAGTAAGAAAAGACGTGAAGTTATTTTGAATAAAGTACCCCGGAGACGGTCATTCGTAAATCGTCAATTGGTACGTGATCGACCATTTCGATTGAAGTTGCGAATGGTGGAGCTTCAGTCGGAACGGAATCACTTGGACTCGGGCTTAGTTCGGGACACGGAATGTTCGCCATATTCTCGACTAGCGAGCCAATGACCGAAGCATCGTCAATCCACAACGAAAAGTTCAATAGGTTACGTGAATGTGCTTAAATCAAAATATCCATTGATCGCTCCAATTGCCTCTGTAGACGATAATTTGGTCCATCAATCACGTAAAGATTGATAATCGCGGTTGACCGTCTCCGGGGCACATAACATTTAACATTTACATACGGCCACATACTAGGGTACCTTTTGTCGTGGGGACTAGAAACAGCAACGTCACAAACATGTAAATTCCATGACCTGGGGATTTGGTCTCTTTCTTCATAGCCGGGATTGGAACTCGGGATCTTTCGCGTGGGAAACACAGCCTCGACCGTAACCACAAAGGCACCACCTCGACCGTGCAAAGGTCCCCGTTACTCCAGGCGGAAAGACCCGCAGTGTGAGAGGGACGGAATCGGGAAATAATGAAAAAACGTAGCGCTAAACCACAGAAAAATTGTTTAAAAATAAACTACGCTATTTTCTTAAAAAGTTTTTAAGGGGATTTTGCGAATACATTATATCTACATTTTGAACACAATGAAATTAGTTAGGATTTCAGAATTACAGGAAAAAATAAAAAAAATTGAGGTGTTTTCGTAATTAAATTCTATCGAGAAAATTTAATCCGATCCCTTTAGTGAAAATCTTAATTAAATACTCAATAAACGTTAACCCAAAAATCAAATCTGTAGATGACTTCAAGGTGGAATAAATGGATTTGAAAAAATCCCCATTTTTTTTCGTATCACCTTAATTTGGACATTTTGGACCTGGACATTTTTGTTTATTAGAATCCAATGGGATGATCTTTATTTGGCCCTTCCCCATGTAGATCAGCTGATTGGTGTTAAAGTATCGTTTCTTGCATCAAACCTCATCATCATACTCTGCTACGTCAAACGACAGTGTTATCTCGAACTCAGCACCTCCAAAACGAAAATTACCACCAACCAATTTACTTCGCAAGGAAAAGTAAAATAAGCGAAGACCCCATCCAAAGGGAAAAGTAAAATAAGTGATGACCCTATCCATCAGTTGCTTCTATCAGCAGGGCTCCTCACGCGGCCGCTAAATTGTAATTTCCCGCCAGAAATTAGGTGAAAATTGCTTGGGGTTATTTTTTTGCTACATTTTAGGCATCTCTGTTATGTTGTAGCCATCTCTCCACTTTACCGAAGGATTAATGGTAAATATGTTATATCGACATTCACAAGACTAAATTGCGCTTAGTTAAAAAATAATGGTCAGGTGCGGATCGGACTCGCACACGAAGGGTTCCGTAGCATCGTTCAATTAAACTTAAGGGCCAAAAAATAGTAAAAGAAAAACAAAAAATCTGACCGAAATTGGTATGGAAACCAGTTCCTACAGATTGCGGAGCCAACGGCGGCAATGATGGGTGCCGCGAAACTTGCGTAATTCAAAACATGATGGTAATTCGCAGCGGTGGGAATATTAAAACACTTGCATGGTGAACCCTTTAATTTATAAAATATAGTGCAGTTAATTGTGAAAATTTCAACTCTCTACCTATTACGGTTCATGAGATACATCTCGGTGTCGGACAGACAGACAGACGGACAGCGGACTTAGTAATAGGGTCCCTTTTGGCACCTTTCGTGAATGGAATCCTAAAAAGTTAAGGGGCCTGAATACCACTCTCTTAACTAAACAAACAAAGAGACATAAAGGAAGGGTTTTTTCCACACGACGAGGCAGAGGAATAGTTTATTGAGAGTGCTTAGCCCATCACCGCATTAGCGTAGTCGTGGCCCATTCGATCATGCTGGATTAAATTTAACCAGTTTTCTGCGAGAAAGTTTGGGAAAATAGTACAAAGAAGCTAAGCCAATAAAGATAATTGCAATGGCGCTTAATTAAATACTTCAATGTGCTTTTAATAAAGTGTAAAGGTAGGCCATTCATTACGCATTCCGGCGTGGAATCAACGCTACCTATCCATATTAATTAAGGTTTGTTCCGCAACAAACAGTGGCCAAAGTCTACTTCTTCAAAACAATGGCCAATATTCTGAAAGCTCATAAAGTAGTTCCAAATTTGTCATTAGAAGTCGTTGGCGGGACATGTTTTTTATTATTTTGTGCCAGTTGCCAGTTTTAAAGATGGCCTTGGCAGTAGTACATGCTATTTTGACGATGATTGTGATTGTCGAAACCGGAGAAGAGAAACTGTCTTTTGTCAACAATAAACAACAAATAATTTTGTTCTTTAGGTTTATACATCGACAAATTTCTCTTCGCGTTATCACCGGTTTTATGATGATTACGACCAATTTTTTACCTTTAATCAATTACCTTAGAACCTTTAGGACATTTGTGACTTCATTCCTCGATTTTGGTTTTCAAACGGAAATCATGAGAAAATAATCATCATCCTTGCATCGTTATACACTCTAAAAAATGGTATTCAACTTTTCCCTATTGATGAACGTCGAAGATTAATATAGGTTCAAGCAGTTGAACAAGTAAAGCCTGAATCAGAGGGGGGTCTCACTCAACAGTTTAGGTACGTTCGACAAGCCAACCCGACGTTCAGGATTTCATTATGGTTGCCGCTCGCTTGGCTCGTAGTCGCGTCGCGTGCTAGTCGCTCCTCATAAGCCACTTTTCTGTGATGTTTGCAACAACAATGACTTAAGTACCTAATATTGTAGGGTGTCTAAAGGAAATGTCCACAAATAAAATTCGATTCCTTTTTAACTGAATATCTTTTTGTTTACCTAAAAGTAAACACTTTAAACCCAGTATAAAACAAATTACAATTACATAAGTAAATAGGTAAGTACCTACCTAGCCTTAGTATTTGCTAATAGCCTGAGTGAGTACTAATATTAGGTACCTCTCTTACACAGAGTGGACTAAAATTCACAGGCACATATCGCACGGAGGTAACCCTACCGTGATCAAGCGAGAAAGGAGTTTACAGGATGACCTTGTGATGTCAGAGTAAAAGAAGCTCTCAGGCGTAGTGATGCGGCGCAGTCTAGCCTGCATGGGCGGGGCAACCTATTCTGTAGGTGTTTAGCGATTATTGTAGGTAGCGCAGGAGCGAGCTAGATTGCGCTTTATTGCCGCGCAGCGAGAGTAGCTATTTATTTCAGTGTATTTGCGGAGTGATCTTTCTGTACGTAGTACTATTAAGTATTCTGTGCCTGAATTAACCATAGCAAGTAAGTGTTGATCTATTCTCTTCGGTTATTATTTTATCACATAAACGAAAGCCACGGTGAATAAACGCCATCTGTCACAGCTTTCAGAACTTTCTTTTTATTAACTGTTAGAAAACTGCCTATTTCAAAATATCTGAGCAGTTCCCTATTCACTAACTCACATGACTCACATCAACTGAAAATTTATTGAGGACATGTTTCAGTATTCCCATACATCAAATTATATAAATGATAAACTGCGTCGATTTTTCTGATGTTGAGAGCTGACGAGTCGCGTACAAGTTCCGATAAGCTCTATGTTACAGATTCATCTGTCATTTTAAATCCAAAATGTATGATTTATCTGTTCAGAAGGGCGTATCGGGACTCCCTGAAAGAGGCCCATACAATCACTTGCCACACCTAGTTATCTTGCAAAAAAATGTTATTTTTTTCTGGAAGCGATTACAGTGATTAGATGGGAATAAACCGATCAACATTAAATCCAACGAAACGTTTGGAAAGAAGCGCGAAAGTTTCTGAATTAAAAGCGTAATATAAATTAGTGAAAACGAATTATTGTTAGAAACAAGAAAACAATTTTAGCGGCGTTTCTGAAGGATTTATAAAACAGACTGCACATTAAGTTTAGATTGACAAAAATCCCCAAAAGACATGATTGAAAAAAAGCAAATACCGATTCTATTCTTATTATTTCATAGAGTCAAAAAAAGATTATATATAACTTACGTTTAGTTAATATTTAAACTCATTTTTTAACCCCCTTAAAACGGTATTAGCTAATAGAACTATTTACATTGTCGTAGTATAAAACTAGTGGCTCTGTGAGCTGACCTTGTGAGTGACACTTTCTTTTAATAAAACATACAAACTTATGAATGCACCTGGTTACGTACATGGAGTATGAAAGTAGCCGCCACAACCAATTAATTTGTAACTACATTTTGCGGTTTTAAACCCAGCCTATTGACTTTTCACTAAAATTATATAGTTTGTTGCTCTCATGGTCTCTACAAATCCAACGACACCAAATTTTGTTAAAATCCGTCAAGCTGTTTGGACTGTAGCGTTTTTTTTAATTTTAATTTTCTCCGCCATTTTGAAAAAATTTCAAAAACTGAATCGACAAATAAAATCTATTTAATAATGGAACCTGCTGACAAATTCACGAGAATCAGTTGAGAAAGGCGGCCTGTAGAGGAGAACATCCGGACATACGAAAGCAATTTTTCCAATCCTGAAACGGAGACGCTTCGCTCGCTCGGTCGATAGCATACTTATAGCGTCACGAATTTTCTCATACCGGGTGGCAGCGTGATCTGGAGTTTCCAGACGCTGAGTGAGTGTACTCGCCAGCTCCAAACAGTATTGGTTGGTGGTTTCTATGAATCCCCAAATTTTCCTCTAATGTTAAGAAATAATAAATATAAAAGGACATAAAAATAGAATAAGAATGCCTCATCCCGCCATTAAATTGAAGCATGCAAATTTTTATATATTTTATAGTAATGATTACAAGATAAATCAATATTATCATTTTTGTTTGTCTACATTAAATCCCGCTTTTCTTGCCCGGTTAGTGATTTATTGCCAGTGTGCAAGCTCCCTTACATTACGCCAACGCACCTTAGCGGGCACGGAGGGATCTTATAAATAATACAATTACGAAAATTTACATTTTGATTGAAACTAAGTTTAAGATAAGTTGCAGAGAACACGGCGGTTTTGACAATGAAATGATAAATAGACTAATGTTAATGGGATGAATTTGAATAGATTGTTTGGTTAATTACTTGAGAAAGTTACTTGGTGGCAATTTAAATTACAACTTTTATTAAGTACACTTTATCAATTATAGATAAACGCCCTTTATCACACCGACGAATAGATTATAAATACAAAAATACAGTTGATATGGTTAGTTAATAGGTGGTACCTAACGTAACATTTATCGGCACCACATCGACCTACAGCCACGCAGGTAGTGACATAAAATACTAAAATAAATTACAATACATATGCAATTTATATATACCTACAATCTATATGTTTGTTTCGGATGCTTTCGCGTTTCGGATGATTCGCAAGCTCGATACCCCTCTATCAGCCCGCACTGAGCCAGCGTGGTGGAGTATGGCTCAATCTTACTCGTATCCGGGTAAAGACCCATGCCCCTCGGTGGCGACATTAATGGGTATTGAGTTTGAAGTTCGAGCTGCAGACGAGGACTTCAATAATACGAGTCATGGAATTGATATTTCCGACGAGGCTTGTATGGGGCTTTTCTCAAAAAATTGCAAGGAAATTAATGAAAATTCTATAAAAAAACCTTTTTCAATTCTCCAGGAGATGAAATTCTCGTAAGCTATGAAGGGTTATGTGGCTGTCTTCGTGTGTATGGTGACTAAAGCTATACACTTGGAACTGATCTCCGACCTGATCAGCTCTGCCTTTCTAGCCGCACTAAGGAGAATGTCTGCACTGAAATTTAAGTTTAAATTCTTAGTTTATTTTAATTGACGATGCACTTTGCGAATTTTTGCTTTTAATGAGTCTGTTCGTTTACATTATATAAAGTAAATAAAAAGTCCGGACCTATTAATCACATCATAAATATACAGTACAAGAAGTACCAGAAATTAATCTCATATACATTAAAGACGAAAAATTACTGATAGACATAGAGGAGAAGATTAAACAGGTAAAAGAAGATCCAGTGTTGGCTGAGGATTTATTTATTTATTTTATTTTATTCGGAAGATAAACAGCATAATAAATGAATGTAATGTAACTTATATAAATATCTTTAAGCCAATTACAAATCTTCACTTCTTAATTACTAACATACGATTTTCTAAGATCGTTAACATAACAGGAGTAGAAAAATATCTAAGTTACTTTGTTGCCTCGGTTTACACTATCACTAATATATATTAATTTAATTAAATATGCCTTATATTAATTTATGTATGCTACCTTATTAAAACAAGAAGAGCTTTTAAATGTAGTTGTAATAATACAAAATTAAATCTACAACTATAAGTATTACCACAAAAAACGATTGTACAGCTTAGTCCATGTTGGTAAATTAGTCTTTAGTCATTAATTTCCTTATTGTAGATGGTTTTGTGCAAAAAAGATCAATGTCTAGTGCGTTACTATTGCTGATTTTATTAAATGAGTGACTAGCCCTTATTATATACGCGTTCTGTCGGTATTGAGTGCTCACCCACGGTAGTCACCCAAAGTGACACCTCGGTTAACAATTGGGGACAATCAACAGAGCCGTTTGCGATCCCTGCTAGGTATGCTACGTCATTAATTTCGCGACGTTGATGCAGTGGGAGAAAGTGATATCTTCGACATCTGTGTTCATAGTCTCGCGATCTTTGACGTGACTTAAAATCTAGAAATCTTAAAAACTTCTTTTGGATGCCCTCGATACGTGACTTGTATATCTCATATCTGGGGTTCCAGACTTGCGAAGCATATTCTAAGTGAGATCTAACGCAATACAATATTTTCAGCCGCAATACAATATTTTCAGGAATTTTAGAGATTTGAAGGAGGTTGATGTTCTAATGATAAAACCAAGAGCTCTAGATGCCTTTGAAACGGAGCTGTTTACATGTTTTTCAAATGTTAGTTTGTTATCAAAAAAAGTACTCCTAGGTCACAAACCTTACTAACCCTAGTAATGGGGTGGCCCTTCAGCTGGTAACCTTGATCGATTAATGAATGCTTTCTAGTAAATGATACGAGATAGCACTTGTCCACATTCAAGTCTAGTTTATTTGTTACACAGTATGCCTCAAACCTCAGAAGATCAGACTGTAGGTCGAGGACGTGATCAATTCCATAAATAGGTTTAAGTATTTTCATGTCGTCAGCGTAGAGTAGGATTTTGGAACTTATAAAGCAAGTATTTATGTCGTTGATAAAAATAACAAACAAAAGGGGCCTTAATAAGGATCCTTGGGGTGCTCCAGACGGGATAGATGTCCATTTTGATGTGAATCCTTGTTATTCAACTGCTTGACTACGATTTTCTATATAAGACTTAAACCACCTATAAAGATCTCCATGTATTCCAGCCACAGCAAGTTTCCTCATGAGTACATTATGGTCGATACGATCGAAGCACATGCTGTAGTCAGTGTAAACTACGTCAATTTGGGCGCCACCCTCCATGCTTTTGGTTATGTAATTTGCAGCAAGAAGCAAGTTGGATACTGTCGATCTGCTTTTTAAGAACCCGTGCTGTTCCTCAGTAAAAGAAGTACGAAGTGCAGCATATGTTTGATCGTAAATGATCCTTTCGAATATTTTAGCGAACAGACAGAGTTTCGATATAGGCCTATATTGTTCTACTTTACTTTTGTCACCCTTCTTAAAGACAGGTGTTATGAAGGCAGTTTTCCATATAGTGGGGACTACACCTTCAAATAATGATCTTTTGAATATGAGCTCAATTGGAGTCACCAATTGGTCTGCACACTCTACGATGAATATCGGGTGAATGCCATCGGGTCCGCCGGATTTGTCGAGGTCTAGTCCTTTGAGATGCCTTAAAATCGTGGTTTTTTCGTGGATATGTCGAACAATGATATTCACCATTCTAATTTACAGTCTGTGGGGTGTCTTCATCACGATCGCATTGGCTTAGGCATTTCGCCGGCTTCAGAAGCGACGCCAAGCATCAGCAGCAGCCGCGAGACCGAAGTCAGCGATGGAGGCGCGTGTGCGGAGGCGGAGCCCAGCACCGGGCCTAGACTAGCCTAGCCGGCCGCTTTAGCAACAGTAGTAAAACAAAACAGTGCAATGCGCGAGTGCTAATGGATCAGCGTAGTAATGATACGAAAAGTGAAAGTTATTTCGAAGAAAGGGGTATTCCCCAGTGCTTAAGAAAATTGCGTTCACCAAGCAATTAAAATATATTATAAATTAAAGAATCTTGTTATTTAAATAATTATATATTTTTTGCTATCGAAATTTTTGATTAAGTTTCACCTTATTTATATAGCAAGATGTATGGTTTTATGCTTACACACCGAACATGTGATAAGGAAACTGTACGCGACGCTTTATCTAATAATTACAATTTAGTGTATCAATTGGAACCGTCGCGACTGGGTGCATTCACTCAACATACTTAAACAGCATTTATTAACATATGGGAAATATCAAACTGCACATCAAAAATACTGATCTACACAGTAAATATCAAGGCAAAATGCTGCGGTAGCTTAGGTGAAGGGTATAGGGGGCGATCGAAGCGAAGACCCCTTCATCCTTCGTGTTAGGTTGAACATGTAAGAACAACAAAAAATACTTAAGCCATAAACTTGAGTACACATACTAAATATTTAAAACATAAAAGGTGTTTTAGCTGATCCTTTTTTGCTGTTCAAATCAGTATTTTTGATGTGCGATTAAATACTAGCCTTAACATTTTATAACTTGTATAGTGAATTAATAGATTAAATAAAAATCTTCTATTATTATAATCCTCTGGACTTTCAACATCTTACAATTACTTACATCACCTCACCCCGATCAATCCTTGACATTTTTTTTCTGTATCCCTAGCTGGGGATCGAACTCGGGACCACTCTCATAGTAGGCAGAGCCATAACCGCAGCGCTGCAGAGGTTGTGAAAGTGGATGATCAAAACGCTTCTAACTAGTTGGTTAGATGTACTGGAGGAGCAAATGAACGTACATACGCAGCGGTGACAATCATAACCCCTTTTTGGCTTTGCCGTAGTCAAGTAATAAATAAACAGCTGCACGTTACACTCAAAAGCTACTGATGGATTCTAGGCTAACCGGGCCTCAGGGAAATAGATTTCCGAGCAAAAGACCCCCAACATCCGGTGAAAACTGATCCCCGGACCCCACTTCCGGTGGCTGTGGGTTTGTTATGCTGAACATTTCCGGTTGCCATTGCTTAGCTGATTGCCACTGGCCAAGAAATAAATTATTGTTACGGGCTTACGGCTTTTTAACGAGTGTTCTGTTTTGATATGTCTGTGGGGTTGAGCAGCAAATCGTTTCTTATTTGTTTTGTTACCTTTTTGTACACTCGTTATAAACCTACTAACTGTCCAAGTCAAGTTGGAATGGCACTATTTCAGTGATTTAGTCGATGTCGAAAGTAACCAAAAAATACACGTCAAAATCAAGGTTGAATATATGGTCACCTTTTTATCACTGAGTAAATATTATATTTACACATATAAAATCAAAATCTATCTATCATTGCAAGAAAAACTTAAGGAATCATCGTCACTGGTGTCCCCAACTGGTTTTTCCTTTTCATATAAAGAGGCAACTGAAGCCATTTTAATGCATTTTAGTGCTTGTACTGTAGGGTCCTAACCACTACACGATCACGGCCTATAATTGCCTACCTAATCTGTAGGGCTAGGGAGTTTAATTAGGAAGACGTTAGTAACACCAAACTTGTGTTTATTCATCGAATATGGTTACAATTTATATAAAAGGGATCAAACTGGCTCGATAGCCATTAAGCTAATCCTAACTATCTAAATTACATCGGTCGCTGACCGATGTCTAAGGTGAAGTGTGTCACATTGACTTTAAACATCCAAGCCTCTTTCTTTTTAAAATTACAAATTACGTAACAGTGTCAAAGCGAACACTCACTCTAAAGAGGCCCGTATACAATATTATCGCATAGACAAATATCGAACCTAACTATAACCTTACAGTAATTTGTATTTACAAGCATCAATGTGAGCAATATCGAAATCGATAACCGGGTTGATCCGGACTCGGACAGCACTATGACAAAGGTGACGCAGGGCCTTTGCGGGTGTGCGGGAGGTGGGAAGGAAGCCCCCCCTCCGCGGCTTCCTCTTTACCTTATGGTCACCCCTGCCTTACGTGCACTATACCAACCCCTACTCAAGGTACATCTGTATATATAAAATTCAAAGTACTGACCTTTGGACTGATTGATATATCAACGCACAGCCTAAAGCGCTGGTCCTTTTGACCAGAACCTTTGACCAGGGATTCCTTATACAGCGCAGGGTAGCACTAAGAAGGAATCACGCGGAATTAATCCCCAAAGGGGGGGAAACGGGGGGTTGAAGTTTGTACGAAACTCAAAAACGGTTAGAGTGGTGTGAGATTCAAACAACTGGGGAGTTGCATGTCAGGCCTACCTGACATGCAACTCCCCAGTTGTTTGAATCTTATATCTATATAGTCTCCTCTATACCTATATAGAGGAGACGTCTTACTAAATGGCTAATGGCTTTAGTGACAGGGATGGGATAAATGGTATTAAGCGGGGGGAGGGGGGGTTGGTCCTCCCCAACGGCGGAGGGAGGGGAAGAGAGCGGGAGGGAAGGGGAAGGAAGCGGGGAGGCGAAGGGAAAGGGGGAGAGTGGAGGGGGAGGGAGTAGGATTATTGTTTGTATGGACTGCCCATTGTTACACGAGTTTACGTGGGCCAAGCCGCGGGCAAATGCTAGTAACATATACAGAAGGTATCTCGTAAAGCTTTGATTGGCGGCAAATCGGCGCTATGTCATTTTCATTCATCAGATTTTTCTGATGGATAATAATAATAATAATAATAATAATCGTTTATTCTCAGGTAACATGACCCATAGTTATAACATAGTCCCGAATTGTAGTTATAAAATAGTTATAAAATAGTCACAAAGGTAACAATACTTTAGGCTAAAATAAAATAAAATAAGTAAAAATATGAAACCTTACTTTTGGTTCCTGCTGTGATGCATAGATAACCAATATGCGAAAAAAATACTTTTCACGCAGTTGGCAATATTCGTCAAAATTCCATTTTTAGATTCCCGTAATCGAGTGCAAAAGGCGGCGATACGAGATCTGAGGATCGCGAAGAAGTCGGGGACTCTGGCCTCCGCGAACATGGTCGATGCGCGACAAAAACGATAATGACTTATATATATTAGAACTTATTAGAAAGGCTATGCCCCTACTCACCTTAATAACACCACAGATACTATAATATTATACTAATACAACAACCTCTGTTTCTCTTCTTCATTGACCTAGATAGGTAGACAATCAAAAGACTTATAGTCGGCTTTTGATTGCTACCATGTAAAGCTCTCTGGATGTTGCTGACAAAGTTGTGATGCCCTGTAAAAAATGTGCGGATTTTACGACTACTACACGACAATATGAAGTATTGTATCATCTTCAATGGAATCTTCAATCAGAGTTCTTCACGGCACGGACTTTTTTGCTCTCTATACTTTGCTTCAGTCGTAAGAGAAACGATTAATAAATCAACATCGGGTATTCATATCCGCTTTAAAATAGATGGAAAGTTATTTAACCTTACTCGACTGAAAGCGCGCGATATCCAGAGATAGGATGCGAGAGATCGTGTACGCCGAGGATCTTAGTTTTAAGCCAGACTCTGTGTAGGGACTGCAACAGTGGATCACGACGTGTGACGAGGTGTGTCGCAAATATGGACTCGAAATCGGTGTCAGCAAGACAGAGGAATGGCGATGGACAAAAATTTGACACTTAACTCGGCGCAGACTCATTGCACGGTCATATTGGTGCTGGTGCTGCAGATTTGTGAGATTATAGCGGATGACGTCAAGCTACCTACCGCGTTTTTCCGGACCTTCTCTACTCTGCCGAGATCTGGTCTCCATACCGCTAACATATTCACGCATTAGACAGATTCCATCTAATGTGTCTTCGAAACATTTTGAACTTCAAGTGGTCTGACCATATCAGGAATACCGAAATATAACGACGTTCTAATTTTGGTGGGATTGAAAGTTACTTGATGAGGCGGCAACTGTGTTAGTGTGGCCACGGGCGGCGGATGCCAGAGGAGCGTCTTGCAAAACGTCTCATATACTGCGAACTACAGAACGAAAAACTCAAACAAGGTCAGTTCTTGAAGTACCAAGACGTGCAGAAGCGATATTTGAAGAGTTGTGGTATCGACCATTCCGCGTAAGTGGAACTCACGAAAGACAAGGCCAAATTGTAACACATGGTGCACATAAAGACATTCTAGTCGAGGCCCAACAAAGAGCTCTGTCGCTATACAGTACATTACCAAAATGGCGTGCTGATGTGTAGCCAGTGCCACCGCATTTTTACCAAAAAAATAGGCTACGTGAGCCATACGAGGGCTCACGAACGACGCCTTCACCAGCTGTAACAGTCGGCGTGAACGAATCCGGTCGCGTCTTCTGAACAGCCCGTTTGGTTCAACGTGGTCGCGTTTAACCCAAGGGCTTTTCACATCATAATCATCAATATACTAATAGAGATAGACCACGTAGAACAAAATATATCACCGGCGTAATCAGAGATGCTTCGAAAGCATCTTTAGTTCGAAGACTTGGAAATACCACGAGATGGCGCTAGGACATAAAATTTTAAGTCTTTTTCTAAGCCACTTTTATTACTTTTTTATAAATTGTAAAGATTAAACAGATTTACTAAAAACCAACCTATTTGCAATTCTGTATTTTTTTTATTTTACATTCTAAGATTAGCGCCTAGTGTCATCTAGAGGTATGTTGACTAAAGCCATGGCGTTTAAATTACGATACTTACTTCGTTACTTCCAGCACCATCTCTGGATTACAATGAGATAATAATTCTAATCTGTATGGGATGAGCACTCTGTGATATTACGAGCACATTAGTGGATGTTGTGATAGAATAAGGGATTACAGGGGGGTAATGCTACTATTCACCTCTCACAAGCATGTCACACACTTATCACACGCAGCTCTCACTCCTATCATATGCAGCTCACACGCATTTCAGCCGCATATCAATCGCACTCTCCATATAGCAGGAGCGTGTGGTAGGCGCGTGATATGCGTGTGACAGAATCGTTAGACAGCGGAACTTAGAATTTCACCTTCCAGATTATTTTTAGGGTAATGAGAATTCAAGTTTTAAAAATACTCATAGCCGATGTATAGAGGACTGACAGAGCAACATTACTCAATACTTTTGTAACTATTATAAAAATAACAAGTACATAAAATGAAATCCGGTATGAAATTCTAAAAAAATATTGTGGAAAACAGATTTTGCGATAACTTCGGGAGTAAAAAATAATCAAATTGCGTTAACACGTTAGCGAAGGCAAGCTGGCACACGTAATCAACAAGTTAAACAAACATCTGCTACAATTTTGCGTAACTTGAGATTTACTGTTTTAGCCTGCTGCGGCGCCTACCTCTGCATGCCGGATGTCTTCCAAAGAAGGCAAAATTTCCGTGATAGGTTTTGAATTTTATTACCATGGCATGAGGATCAAAATCGCGATGCCTTATAGCCAGGTCCAGGACTCCAAAACTTAAGCCATCACGAATTCATGACCTGAAAATAATTATCAATTTTATTCATTTATCTATATACCTACTTATTGTATTATCATTAAGGGTTAAATATAATTTATAAAATTAGTTTAAGAATGCAACTAAACCTAGATCCTATACTAAATTTAAAAAAATCGCCAGGATCGCTGCCGTACGGCAGGGTACCGCATATGCTGGCACCGTTTCCTCACTGTATTGCTAAACTGATGCGTTGAGCGAGGTAGGTGCCAGATGTACGGTGTCATGACGCTGCGATGAGTCGCTTAGAGATGTCTTTAAGGACTCGTCGAGCGTCAGGGCCCTACGGCCTGAGAGTCTCCACGCCTATGGCGACGTATTTCCGTCGTTTGAGACCCTCTGCAGCTGCCGTCACTGCACCAGCCGCAGCTGAAGTCGCCAATCGGTGGCATGGTGCCAACGTGTCCACGCATGTCGCGTCCCAAGTCGCTGGACTTCCCGTTCTGCCAGGAAATCAGCGTCATTCCGTCCGGCCGCTTGCCATCGTCACGTGCCAGGTCATTGGATTCGAGGATGGCTGGCGCGCCACAACTGGCATGGGCCCGGTGTATGACGTCATTCAGGCTGGCGTGACGGGACCACCAGCCAGCGCTGCGCTGACAAGAGAGGCCGTGGTGACCTAATTGGTCCACCCTGGCACCACATCGGCAACGATGTGGTTCATTCATCCTCACGCCGAGTTGCAGGTAGACGGCAAGTGTCAGAGTGGTTCGGTCAAGAAGGGTTCCGATGTGCAGTCAGGGATAGAAGTAGATGCCGCTTATTTTGTACTTAAAAAAAGCGTTTGATTTAGTAGATGATGACATTTTGTTCAAAAAGCTGGTATCCACAGGATGTACACCGCATCTTTTAAATTTTTTGGCCATAATATATGACGGATAGGTTGCAATTTGTAAAGTATAGCGGTCACAGATCCGAGCCCTACCACAGGAGTAAGTCAAGGGAGTAATCTTGGTCTTCTTGAGTTCCTAATTATGATCAATAACTTACCAAGGGTAGTTAGGGATGTAAGCTGTCTGCTCTTCGCGGATGATTTAAAGCTATTCCTACCCATAAACAGCAGTTTATGGGTAGGGTAGGACAGATCAGCTCCGTAGAGCACGTACCCTCGTGTAACTTCCCAGATAACACGAGGTTCGCCAGCTTGGCCTTATCAGTAGATAAGGCCAAGGAGATTCTCTCCGATGTACCTGACGGCTCCACAGATGAGGTATTTGTAGTTTCAGTTTCAGTTTCAGTTTATTTATTCATGAATAATATAAAATTGTATTTGAAATTGCTTACAGACTAAAACATAAAATAATTAATTAACAAATCATGCATTTAAAACAATACAATATACATTTCACTATAAAAAATAACAATGTCAACAAACACATTTATCAAATTAATTACTTATATAATGTCAAAATTGTAAAATTGTAGAATAAATTTGTCAACAATAAAAACAATAAATAATATCAATTCAGTCCACTTTTGTCCTAAAAAAACTCATCAACCCTGTAGTAACACTTGTTCAAAAGGAATGTTTTAAGCTTATTTTTAAGTATATTGGGGCTCGTAATTTGTCTAAATTCTATTGGTATCATATTATAAATTTTTATCGCCTGATACCTAGATGAGTGTTGAACTACATTCAGTCCTGGTACAGTGAATCTCTCTAGGTGTTTCCTACTTGTGTTCAATCGTCTTTCCCGTTCTTCCTCAGACTCTACTTTATTTAATCGTTTAAGTAAATCTACAGACTGAATTAATATGAACAGACTAGGAACTGTAAGGATACCTAATTTGATAAAAAATTCACGACACGATATAACCTGTGGTATTCGTACCATTACTCTTATGGCTCTCTTTTGGAGGATGAACGCTTTTTTGACATTATAATCGTAACTATTTCCCCAAAACTTTATACTGAATCTCAGTTTTGACTCTACCAGGGTATATACTGCTACTCTCTCTATATACTGCTTTTAAATTGTATATTTTTAGCTCATCTCGTAGACTTCGTAACGCATAACAAGCTGAGCTTAGAGTACTTTCGATGGCTTGCCTTTCAGCTTTCCAGTTTAAGTTAGCATCTATTTGAACGCCCAAGAATTTTACTGTGTCTGTCAAATCAATACCCTTTCCAAGCATTTTCAGATCAACCCTATCATTATTAGCCGCTGTTGTTTTAAACAGTATTGCACAGGTCTTATTGCTGTTCAACTTTAGATTATTTGAGTCAAACCATTGGTGGAATGAAAATAGCGCTGCATTAGCTTTTTCCTCAAGAGTGCTGAGGTGCTCTGCGTGAATAACAGCATTTGTATCATCAGCAAACACAACTAGCTGAGTGTCTAACATATTTCGTGAAATATATTCTACCAAGTCATTTGTAAAGACAATAAACAGTATTGGACCCCAAAATCGAACCCTGTGATACACCTCTCTCGACGTTGGTAATTTTTGACCGATGGTTCGCTTCCTTACCATTTTCCCACGATGTTAATTCAACATATTGCTTTCTGTGTTTTAAATATGATCTTAGTAGCTCCAGAAACTCACCACGGATGCCATAATGTTCTAGTTTTCTTATTAGAATAGTATGGTCAACCAAATCAAAAGCAGAACTGAGATCCAAAAATATGGCTAGAACCTTCATCTTAAAATTAAGTTTAGAAACAACATCATCAATGAGTGTTTCCACTGCATCTGTGGTGCTAATGTTCATCTGGTAATGAAATTGTCTCTCACTTATCACTTGATTCTGCTGCAGGTGTCTTAAAAGTCTAATTTTAATGATTTTTTCAAAAACTTTTGAAAGTATTGGCAAAAGAGAAATTGGTCTATATTTACTGGGATCAGTTTTTGAACCCTTCTTGAATGTTGGTACAACTTTGGCCAGCTCAAGTTGCTCAGGGAATACACTCTCATTTAGGCAGCTATTAAAAAAGTAAGTCAGAGGGACAGCTAGGATGTCTATGTTTTTTTGTATGACAGTTATTGGTATACCATCATGGCCACATGACTTTTTTGGTTCCATATTTTTTACAATTTTGCGATTTCGATCAAAGTTGTTAACTCACACATTATGCTGCATTGTACTCTATCCGTACTAGTTTCTAGTAAGTGTATTGCTATGTCATTCCTATCTGATGTGGAGCCCTTTTTGTAAAATTCACAAGAGAAATGTTCAACCACCTCACTTGGTTTTTGTAATGTGATGTCATTAACTTTCAGCTGAATAGAATCTAATTTACAATTTTTAAGCTTGTTTCTTGTTTGTTTATAACTTTCCAAATAGCTTTGGTAGAATTTCTAGCTTTTCCTATTTCATCTCGAATGGAGATTTTTCTAGCATTCCTCAATACTCTTCTGTATATTTGTAAGTAATTTTTAGTGTAAATATGGTTATAATCTGAATCCTTCACTCCTTTTAACGGCAATAGAATACGTTTCATTTGACTAGAAACCCTAATTCCTTTAGTGACCCATTTAAGTTTTACTAATTCTTGCTGTTTTATTTGCTGACTGACTATTTTAAAACTATTTTTAAACGCTTCTTGAAATCTTTTCAGAAAAATATTTATACCCATATTTGTCCAGTCTTGTTTTAAAATGTTATTTCTGAACATCATGTTATTTCTTTCATTAAAAACCCTACGCTGTACAATTATATGTTGTTCCTTTTTTACTGCTGCTATTGGATTTTCTAGTTGTACAATACAAAATACTCCTGCATGCCCATCTCCTATATTGTTTTGATCCACAGTGTTATGCAAAATATTATATTCAGGTATATTTGTTAGGAAATTATCTAGACATGACTCATATCCCTCCTCAAAATATGTAGCTGAACAAATCAAACCATAGCTTTCCAGCAAGTTTAAAAATTCTTTTTTTTGGTTACTTTCCGTCAACATATCTATATTGAAGTCTCCACTTATTATGCACTTCTTGTCAAAAAAATGTTCCAATAGTAATTCCAGTCGCTCCATAAAAGATTCGAATAATGCTTTTTGGTTTTTATTTTTTGAAGCTCGATAACAACAGCAAATGTTTAGGTAAGTTTCTTTGTCTTTAATTCCGCATAATTCAAAACTGTCTTCTTGATACAACTTTTTACAGATTTCTATCTCCTCAAACTTTGAATTATTCAGTGCCAGTATAAGCGAACCCCCCCTTGAATTAGAATCTCTATAATTATATGCTGCTAAATTATAATTTTGAATACTAAATAGCGATATTGAACCCTTATTAAGGAAATGTTCGGTAATATATAATAATAATAATAATAATAATAATACCTTGGACACTATTTACACACATTGATCTAGCCCCAACTTTTTTGTTCGAAATGACACACAAATTTTGATGAAAAATGGAGACTGTAATGTTGGTGTTACTTGATATTTCTTTAAGTAGTGTTGTCATCCCCTCGAGGCCAACCGCAGAGCCGCTCCTGAAGGACATCACCGCAGCGGCGACATCCTCGGTTGTAGTCCGCGGAACGGTTGGGGGATCACGGAGTTACAGTGCTGGTAAAGGTGCTGGGAGTTTTGACTTCACCGCTTGTAAGGGGTCTCGGGAGTCAGGGACGATAGCGTCACTCGAGAAAAGAAGTTGTTAATGTTAATGTTAAGTATTGTTATGGTTATAAATTTGGCCTGATATGTTTTGAAATTGTTTTTGCAGTTATTTTTATGCGCTGAATTAGGGAGCTATTCTTACTGCCGTCCCTATCTACCTATACGTGCAGTGTCCGTTATGCAAACTCAGCAACTGTTACCAACTTGAGCCCTCATTGTTCAAGACGGCCTGTCGTATCGAGTGGGACAGAGTGGTCGCCACGCTTGTCCTCGCAGCACGAGGGATTCTCTTAATTAAAGGACGATTTTGCTTTAGCTGTCCGAAAGTCGCCCAGAATGCGCTCGTGGGCGGCTGTATTCTGCTGCTGCCATCGTGTGCATTCTGAGCGCCTTGGTTGCCATGTCGCACCACATCATAAGGTCATATTTCTTATGCACTCTGGCCTAATGTATCTTTACACCTCTTTGTCCCTTGAACAATTGCTGCTGTGTACATTCCGGACACCGCACGAGACGTCGGTGGTCTGGCTGCATCGACTTAGCGTATCTCTTATTCTAATTAAATATAAAAAGCAATATTAAATAATACATATATACAAAAATTTCATTCAGAGAGTTTGGGTCAAAACTTGTAATTTTTTACGTAGCCCTTATTGTCGTGACCCAAGATAAATATGATTCCACCAAGCTTCACCATTCTAACAATAATAAGAAAAGAAGAGTATCCAGTGGTACATCGGGATATTTTTTTTATCTCTATTCAAATTTTGTATTTTTAGGGTGTAAAAAGGGCAACCAGCAAGCAATATCTTCTCTCTGTCTGTCAGCAATATCTGTCTAATGAAGGGCTAGCACAGCGTCATTACAAAAAGCGAACTCTCGTCCAAACCATGAAAGCTGCACTTCAGTTTGTTTAAATATTAAAACAAGGTAAGAAATACACTACAATAGGGATGGGCTGGTTTGTAGAAATATATATACTTTTTAAGAACGGTGATAAACGCTTATTTTGTTCGTGAGTTGCAAGAAAATACCCAGGATTGTCGTCAAAAAGTGTTATAAGTCGATTTTACATAGACAAAATGATGTAATTTCATAAAATTATCAACCTCTGTACATTGAACTATTTTTTGTTAAAAAGTTAACGTCAATCATCATCGTCATCATCATACTCAATCCACATCTACCCACTGATGATTTTGTGCCAAACGCATCCAGTGAGATCCAGTCAACTCAATGATATATATCACGAAGAAATAATTTTGACAGTTCTTAAAAGGTATTTTGACATAATAATGTGAAACCGAGGGGCACGGGCCTTTACTCGGATACGAGGAAGATTGAGCCATACTCTACCACGCTGGCTATGTCCGGGTTGATGGAGGGGTGTCAGGCTAGTGACCAACTCGAATGTCAGATGTTTTCAAGCTGCCCTATTAGGGCCTCTGACCAGTGTTACGACTACTATCACCGAGTAGCGATAGTAGCCGGGACCTACATACAACTTAACGAGTCATCCGAAACACGGAAGCTCCCAAAACAAATGCCACATAGAAACGGGCACTCATCCGTACCGGTCTCAGCCAGATGTTGCTACCCGCACGACCGTTTTCACATATATTTTATTTATTTACCCACCTATCAAACCTATTCCTCGTATATTTTCCTGAATAGTATTTAACTTGCAATATGTCTTCATAACAGCAAGACAAAGGAGCATCCCGCCTTATATTTTAAAAATACGCTCGGCTTTTAAGGATTTTCGCTGTATGTGAATTGTTCTGTCGTGCGAATATCAAATGTTGTGACAGACTGTTTTCCCTGTTGTTTCTAGGAAAATTGGGTAAAATGCCAGTACAGCTCGGTTCTCCAAACAGTATAAGCATAGAGTAATAGTCTATGGAATATGTAAGTATTTCTGATTCTTTATTCAGTGGATTCGTAAGAACGTAAAAAGAAGAGTTGCATTGACATAGGTGATTTTTTATTGGTGATCTCTGCATTTATATATGTCACCGTAAGATAGTCAAAACCGTTGGTTGTAAACTAATGTTTTTTTTTTCGAAGTTAGTCAACTATTGACAGATGGTAAACTGTAGCGTACTGCTTACTATATGAAGCGTTAGTTAATCAACTAATGGTTATAACCGTTATATAGTAAACTGGTTTAAACTTGAATTGCAAACGAAATACCAGGGCAAACACTGCAGTAGCTTAGGTGAAGACTATAGAGGGGTCGAGCGCAGCGAAGCCTCCGAATTAGTCTTTGTGTTAGGTTGAGATGTAAGAACCAAAGAAACGTAAATTGTAAACCCTGTCGGTCTGGTTTACTTTTTTTTTTTTTATTTTTATTTTATTCGGAAGATATACAGCACAATAAATGAATGTAATGTAACTTATATAAATATCTTTAAGCCAATTACACTTCTTCACTTCTTAATTACTAACATACGATTCGTTAACATAACAGGAGTAGAAAAATATCTTAAGTTACTTTGTTGCCTCGGTTACACTAACACTAATAATCAAACAATCAAACAATAGAAAGACTGCCGATAGAGGTGGTTCTTTAATCTTAGTAAAAAATAATGTTAAGGTGAAACAACGGAAAGATATTCTTGAACTTACTGTAGAAAGACAAATAGAGGTATCCTGTGTTGAGTTGGATAGCCATATTATTGTTTGTGTCTACAGACCTCCGAGAGATGAAAACGGCCATGGCAATTTTGAAATGTTCGAGAAAATTATGGAGGATGCCCTCATTATACTTTGTAATAACAGAAAAAAGTTAATTATTTGTGGCGATTTTAATGTAGATTTGCTTGTAGATACAACATTGAAACAACGATTAATAACTCTGTTCAAATCATTTAATTTATGTCATATATTTCTAGAGCCGACTAGAATTACACTTATCAGCCAAACTTGCTTAGATAACGTATTTTGTGACTGTGCATTCACAAGTAAAAATGTAATTAACTGCTTACCCTCCGATCACAGTGGTCAAACAGTTTCATTCCCAATTGCCAGTAAAAATAGGACTGATCCATCATTTTATAGGCCTATTACATCCCATAGACTAGAGACGTATATGAAAAAGTTAGATATAAATTTGCCAGTACCGGATTTTGATGAACAGAACCCAAACAAAATTTACTCAGACTTCTTCAGCATTATTCAGACAGAATTCAATAAAGTTTTTAAATTAAAGAAAGTCAGTGACTACAACGGTAAATCTAAATTTAATGACTGGGCAACGTTTGGAATTCGTAAAAGTAGAGTTATCTTATATGACCTTTATGAACAAAAAACCTATAACTTTGATCGAAAATTTCATGACTACGTTAAAAAATATTCCAAAACTTTCAAGTTGGTTTGTAGAACTGCAAAAACTTTACACATTAATAGAAAAATTCAAAATTCAAATAATAGAATGAAAACAGTTTGGCAAATAATAAACCGCGAAACTGGCAAAGTTATACCAAGGGACAATGATTTCTGCCTAAAGATAGGTGATGATGTTGTTAAATCCAGCGCTGATGTTGCTCGAGCTTTTGAAACATTCTTCACCAATGTACCCTTACTCACAACAGACCGTCTAAATTCATCTCCATATGAAGCAGAGACTTTATTAAAAAATAACACTAGCGCCAGTAATGTATATTTAAAATTTCATCATGTATATCCCCAGGACATTGTCAAAACGTTTAAATTACTTAACTTAAAAAATACGGAAGACCTGTGGGGTATATCAGTCAAAGTCATTGGTTCAGTAATTCTAGTTATAGCCCCACACTTAGCTTATATATATTCAATAAATGTGTTGACGATGGGGCTTTCCCAGACCTCATGAAACACAGTAAACTGATACCTCTGTTCTAGTCGGGAGATAAGGGTGATCCTTCAAATTTCAGACCAATATCTGTTCTTCCAACACTAAGTAAAATATTTGAAAAGATTATACTCAATCAAATGCTCTCACACTTCAACCGTACAAAACAACTCCATGCCAAACAATACGGTTTCACTAGGGGTAAATCGACTACGGATGCAGGTATTACCCTTATATCTCATATTTATTCTGCATGGGAGGCCGCACAGGATGCTATCGGAGTTTTTTGCGACCTGTCGAAGGCGTTTGATTGTGTTGATCATAATACGCTATTAATTAAATTAAATCATTACGGAGTTAGAAATAAAGCGTTGGATCTACTAAGATCATACCTAAGCAATATAATTCAAAAGCCAGAAGTTAACGGCGTAAAATCTGATGGATCGGGTGTTAAAATGGGCGTTCCACAAGGTTCCATATTGGGCCCTTTCTTATTCCTGGTATATATTAATGATCTGCCTTTCATGGTGGAGAAATTAACTGACATAGTGTTGTTTGCTGATGATACTTCACTGGTCTTCAAAATTGAAAGACAAAAAGGAGAATTTGATGATGTTAATGGTGTATTGTCTTTAACCTTGAATTGGTTCACAGTTAATAATTTATTGTTAAACGCTGGTAAAACCAAGTGTATCAAATTCTCACTTCCAAATGTCAGGCAAGTTGAGAACAGTTTAGTGTTAGACAACAGCACGTTAGAATTAGTAAATGATACGAAGTTTCTTGGAATAACCATTGATAGCAAATTGCAGTGGGGACCCCACATAGATAAATTGGCTGGTAAATTAAGTTCTGCGGCTTACGCTGTTAGGAACATCAGACAAAGCACGGATGTGGCTACATCTAGGCTAGTATATTTTAGTTACTTTCATAGTGTGATGTCCTATGGTATCTTGTTGTGGGGGAAAGCAGCGGATATTCAAACTATTTTTATTTTACAGAAAAGAGCTATTCGAGCAATTTATAATTTAAAACGAACAGACTCCTTAAGAGAGCTTTTTAAAGAAATTGACATACTAACAGTAGCTAGTCAATTTATTTTCGAAAATATAATGTATGTACGCAAGAACCTTACAACATTTTCCAAACTTAGCGATAGCTGTAATGTTTTCCTAAGAAATATTCACAGACTATGTGCGCCCCGTTTTAGACTCGCGAAGGTTAGCAATTCTTTCAACGGTCAGTGCATTCTCTACTACAATAAGATACCTCTGGAGATTTTGAAATTGCCATTTGAGCAATTTAAAAAGCATGTTAAAGCGACTTTGTCGAAAAAGGGATATTACAATGTTCAAGATTACTTAAATTACAGGACTGTATGGGGTTAATTTGGCTCAACACAGACCTTGCTGTTAATAATTTTGTAATTATTTATTCCAGCTTATTAAATAAAAATAAATCATAATTGTATTAGTTAAGCACAACCTATTTTTAAAAGAGATCTAAAAATAAATCTGTGGGAGTTTCTACGCCCTTCTTCTCCCACAGTGGTCCAATGTAGAGAAGAGGCAAAAAATGACGTTTGCTAAGCATATGTAAATATCTACAGTAATAAAGTACTTTTGAGTTTGAGTTTGAGTTTAATATATATTAATTTAATTAAATAAGCCTTATATTAATTTATGTATGCTACTATATTAAAACAAGAAGAGCTTATAAATGTAGTTATAATAATACAAAATTAAATCTACAAGTATAAGTATTACCACAAAAAACGATTGTACAGCTTAGTCCATGTTGGTAAAGTAGTCTTGAGTCATTACTTTCCTTATTGTAGATGGTTTTGTGCAAAAAAGATCAATGTCTAGTGCGTTACTATTGCTGATTTCATTAAATGAGTGACTAGCCCTTATTATATACGCGTTCTGTCGGTATTGAGTGCTCACCCACGGTATGTACAAAGGCTTGCTACTTCTGCTTACCCTAGAAGGAGCCCAAAGTGACACCTCGGCTAACAATTGGGGACAGTCAACAGAGCCGTTTGCGATCCCTGCTAGGTATGCTACGTCATTAATGTCGCGACGTTGATGCAGTGGGAGAAAGTGATATCTTCGACATCTGTGTTCATAGTCTCGCGATCTTTGACGTGCCTTAAAATCTAGAAATCTTAAAAACTTCTTTTGGATGCCCTCGACACTTGACTTGTATATCTCATATGTGGGGTTCCAGACTTGCGAAGCGTATTCTAAGTGAGATCTAACGAAGGCGCAATACAATATTTTCAGGGATTTTAGAGATTTGAAGGAGGTTGATGTTCTAATGATAAAACCAAGAGCTCTAGATGCCTTTGAAACGCAGCTGTTTACATGTTTTTCAAATGTTAATTTGTCATCGAAAAGTACTCCTAGGTCACAAACCTCACTAACTCTAGTAATGGGGCGGCCCTTCAGCTGGTAACCTTGATCGATTAATGTATGCTTTCTAGTAAACGATACGAGATAGCACTTGTCCACATTTAAGTCTAGTTTATTTGTTACACAGTATGCCTCAAACCTCAGACTGAAGGTCGAGGACTTCATCAAATCCATAAATAGGCTTAAGTATTTTCATGTCGTCAGCGTAGAGTAGGATTTTGGAACTTATAAAGCAACTATTTATGTCGTTGATAAAAATAACAAACATATGGGGCCCTAATAAGGATCCTTGGGGTACTCCAGACGGGATAGATGTCCATTTTAATGTGAATCCTTGCAATACAACTGCTTGACTACGATTTTCTATATAAGACTTAAACCACCTATAAAGATCTCCATGTATTCCAGCCACAGCAAGTTTCCTCATAAGTAGATTATGGTCGATACGATCGAAGCACTTGCTGTAGTCAGTGTAAACTACGTCAATTTGGGCGCCACCCTCCATGCTTTTGGTTATGTAATTTGTAGCAAGAAGCAAGTTGGATACTGTCGATCTGCTTTTTAAAAATCCGTGCTGTTCCTCAGTAAAAGAAGTACGAAGTGCAGCATATGTTTGATCATAAATGATCCTTTCGAATATTTTAGCGAACAGACAGAGTTTCGATATAGGCCTATATTGTTCTACTTTACTTTTATCACCCTTCTTAAAGGCAGGTGTAATGAAGGCAGTTTTCCATATGGTGGGGACTTCACCTTCAAATAATGATCTTTTGAATATGAGCTCAAGTGGCGTCACCAATTGGTCTGCACACTCTACGATGAATATCGGGTGAATGCTATCGGGTCCGCCGGATTTGTTGAGGTCTAATCCTTTGAGATGCCTTAAAATCGTGGTTTTTTCAATGGATATAGACCCTATCTCCGCCGATTTACTATGTTCATTATAAGACAAATGGTTGGCATTCGAAGAGGTTTCCAAGAAGGTGGAGTGGAAGTAGTCAGAAAATAAGTCGGCTATTTTATCACCAGAGCTAGCACACCTTACACCGTAGGTCATTGCATTCGGGTAATTATTGCTTACTCTTTTACTTTTGACAAATGCCCAAAATGATCTAGGGTTTTTGAGTATGTTTGACTCAATTTTATCAATATAAGCGTGGTAGCATTCCCGCTCTAATGTTTTTGCTCTGGTACGCAAGTAGGCAAATGATTCATAGTCTGAAAGGTTGCCGTAGGTCTTATACTTTTTATGATATTTGTATTTTTCCTTTAATACTTTTACTAATGCAGAAGTATACCAGGGTGGGTAGTGGTTAGGGCGACATACCTTACTTGGAATGTAAACATCGCGGAATGCGTGAAGTTTACAATAGAATTGGGCGACGGCGTCATCCAGAAGATACCTGTCTAATAATTTATGCCAGTCAACTGCACTCAATTCCGACCTAATTGATGTATAATCACCGCGTGAGTATATGTATTTAGTTCTAGTTTCTTGTGGCAGATCCGAGTAGGTAGCAAAATGGACTGAGATCCACAGCGACACATGATGAGGGTCCTCTGGTAAGAGCGGATAGGCCGCCGCACTCACTACGATATTATCGTTAGAAATTATTAGATCCAGTATCTTTTGGTTACGATTAAGTTCACTATTGTATTGCTTTAAATTGCAACAGTTAAGTACGTCTATGAATTCCATTTGATATTCGCCAGCTAGCCCATCCGGCGATAGTTCCTTGCAGTTGAATTGCTTGGACCAACTAATATTCGATAAGTTAAAGTCACCTAATATGAGAAATTTGTCAAGAGGATTATTCAATATAATATTATTTAAGGAGGCACTGAAGTTCGAAATTTGAGTAGTAAATGAATTTCCTTTATTTTCCTTACACATGTAGACGGTGCAAATATGCGTTTTTATTTGCGATCGGCCGGTACCTAAGGTTACAGTTATCCATATATCCTCGGCTGATGAGCGCCACTCGGTTCGCTCCACCACTGAAAACTCGTTACGTACAGCCATCAACACACCCCCTCCCAACTTTTGTTTTGTAGCAATATAATTCCGATCCCTACGCCATACAATATAACGCTCATCAAATAATTCATTATTCGAGATGCTGTCTAGAAGCCAAGACTCCGTTATTGCTATGATATCATAGGAGTTTAGGCATACATTACGGTAAAAATCACTAGTCTTGGTTCTCATGCCACGAATATTTTGATAATAAACATTTAATGTGTTCATTTTTGATTTTTACAATAATTGAGGTATGAGTTAATAATAACATGCCTGGAACAAATACCCAGTAATATAAGAGTACCAGTGATAGCACATATCATTTGATTGAACGTTATATTATAATCGTAATAGAGGTAATCCTTCGAATAACCATAATAATATGAGTTTCGGCAGAAAATATTGTAGCAAGGCGGTGAGCAACCAACATGAGACAGAATCGACGTTAATACAATCAACAAGCACAGCAAATCAAAGCCATAATTATAAGCAATAAGGTTCATTTTACTAATCAGCGCAAATTTACCTGAGTTGAACCGGTCGCACGGGTGACACAGCGCATGGTAGCATGCTACGTCACAGCCAGTGGTTCCCAAGCTGCACAGACGTTCACACATAATGTTATTGAGTAATAGACTTAAATTATTTTTGACAGGTCTTTCTCTGATTTTACATTGATTATTGGTGATGTGGTATTTTTCCTGGCCATTATTTTGCAATGCTTGACCCAGACGAATTGAAAATCCCTATCTTTAGCAAGTACTTTAGTTTTGGAAAGCAGTACTTTGCTTAACGAGGTCAAATGATCGTTTACGTATACTCGATGTTGTCCAGGGAGTCCGAACCGAGCCGTGTTCAGGGGTCCGTCCACGGTTGCTGCTCTCGCGGCTGCGACAAAATTCTCTTTGACGTATCGATTGTTAAAGCAGACCACTATGGATTTTAACCTTTCAGGGTCACGTGACGGGATTCTGGCAACATAATTGATTTGACTTTTGTCGACTGGATGCTGAATTTGGGTTCCTATAGTACCCACGATATCCATAAGATTCTCGTTGATTACCATCGGAACACCCTTTATTTCTACATTATTCATCCGGGACCATTGATCTTTAATGTTGAGATCGGTTTCGATTTTTTCTAATTTCAGCTGTAACTCTGTTACGGTGTCCTTAGTTTTCTCGACCTGATCGAGACGATCTTCAATGGTGTTTAGCCTTCTTGCAAATTCTTTAACTGATTTATTCGTGTCGCGAACTTCACCCTTCATCAATTGAAAGTCATCTTTAAGCGCCTTCATATCCACAACCAGTTTATCCAGGTTTGATAATTTGAGAGAGAGGGCACGGACTTCATCAAGGATTGTTTGCGTGGTGTTTATGGCAACATAAAATATAATATATGTATAACGAAAATATCAAAACACAGAGTTGTTCTAACGTTGAGCAACAGAAAGACTTGTCCAAGGGGTCAGGTAGTGGCATTGTCTCTAGGGCCAAGCTACCTAATATTGACATACCAAGCTTCTCAGGTCAATACACAGAATATGTAGCGTTCATGTCGATATTTAGGTCTGTAATTCATAATAACAAGGCTTTAGACAATGTACAAAGACTATACTATCTGCGTTCATTCCTAAAAGGGCAGCCGTATGAGTTAGTAAAGAACCTTCCCTTATGTGAGGAAAGTTATGAGGAAGCATTGCAACTGTTGGAAAAGAGGTACTACAATAGGAGTAGGATTATATCAGAGCATGTCAGTACTCTCCTTGACATGACAAAGTTGCCAAAGTTCGCAAACGCTAAGGATATAAGGAACTTTATCACAGTAATACGTCAAACGCTTGCGGCTTTAAAAAACTTAGCTATTACAGTACAGGCATGGGACCCGATCCTCCTAGAAATACTGGGACGAAAGTTGGACAACTACAGTGCACGAGCCTACCACCTCGAACGAAAGCAGGAAGACGAGCCCACCATGGAAGAGTTTTTGATATACATGGAGAAGCGAGCCCTAGCTCTGGAAAACACCTGTTCAGAGCAGCAGGAAGCTGGGGGCCGCTCACAGATCCCGAGCAAGAGTAAGGTAGTGTTGGCTGCAGCGTCAGACAAGCCATTGATGGACTGCATATATTGTAAGTTGTCTCACAAATTATTTGCTTGTCCTAAGTTTAAGCTAGCTTCACAAAATGAGAGGTTGTCATTCAGCAAAAGGGAAAAGCTTTGCAATACCTGCCTCAACCCACACACTGGCAAATGTAAATATCACTTTAGGTGTGGGGTATGCAAAGGCCAACACAATACCCTGCTGCACATAGGCAGCAGTGCAGTGCCAGAACCAGTGGTTCTTCTTTCTGGAGGAGGGTCAACTAATGTTTTGATCCCTACAGCTCTTGTCAAGCTGTACTCAAAGAGCGGAAGAGAAATGTATTCTAGACTCTGGCTCTCAAGTGTCACTGATAACTACAAAGGCTGTTGAGGTATTGGAATTAACACCTCAGCGTAGTGATATTAACCTGATAGGCATATCTCAAAGCAAAAGCAAAATAAGCTATTGCATTCCTTTGCAGGTTTACTCTTTGACCTCAACATTCAACACCCTCATCAACTGTCACGTGGTGGAAACGATAACATGTAACCTGCCACAAAAAGAAGTGGATCTAAAAGATATATCCATACCGGCTGGACTGACCTTGGCTGATAAAACATTCAACAAGCCATCAGAAATAAACATGTTGATTGGTGCTGATGTATTTTTCCAGATAATACTGCCGCTTGAGCAGTCGCAGAATCAGTCTACACGCAATAACCCCGAGCAGTCTACATCTCCGAGCATCTTCAATACACAATTTGGCCATATCATCACTGGGGCCACCACATCAGACATCATAAAAAATCAGGTTGTACTTTTTTGTACTAAATGTGACTCGGGTATAAATGAGATTGTCAAAAGGTTCTGGGAGGTGGAGCGTGTTCCAGAACTACTAATTGAGGGGAAAGAGGGGAACTCAGAGCAACAACTAGCAGAGGATATATTTAAAAACACTGTCAAACTAGATAAAAAAAGGTTCACTGTTGACTTGCCATTGAAATTAGAGCCAGACAGTATAAATAAAACACTAGGTAACTCATTTGACCTAGCTCTACATAGATTTCTCAGCCTTGAAAAGCGGCTGCAAAAAAACATCAATCTGCTGACAGATTATCAAAGGTTTATAGATGAATATGTAGAGCTGGGACATGGACACTATGTAGATATTAACTCATACAATTTCAATGAAGATGCGATATACTTCTTGCCGCATCATGCTGTAATAAATGAACAAAGCAAAACTACGCGTACAAGGGTGGTATTTGACGCGTCTATGAAAACCGACAAGAAGATCTCATTGAACGATATTCTATTGAATGGGCCTATAGTACAAAAAGAATTGTTCGATATTGTAATGCTGTATAGATTTGGGAAATTCACATGGAGTTCAGATATCAAGAAGATGTTTCGCAACATTCTTGTGAATCCGGAACACTCTTCACTCCAGAACATTTTGTGGAGGGAAAGCCCAGACCAGCCTTTGCGGTGTATTCGCCTTGACACAGTCACATACGGAGTTAAACCTTCGAGCTATTTAGCTACGCGATGTTTAATGGAACTCGCCCAGAGGCATGAGCAAGAATTACCACTGGCATCCTTCATATTAAAAAATTGCACGTACATTGATGATGTTTTGTACTCATGCTCTGACATGCATCAACTACTTGAGGCTAAACGACAACTATGTGAGCTGTTGAGCTATGGCAGTTTCAACTTGCACAAATGGGCTTCCAATACACCTGAAGTTCTTCGAAGCATACCTAAGGCTGAACAACAATTCAGTGAGCTTGATTTTCAAAAGGGAAACTTTAGTATGAAGACGTTGGGACTTACCTTGGACGTTAAAGGGGACTGTTTCACTATCAACAGCCCAGAAGCATTTAAAAGTAATAAAATAACAAAGAGGGAAGTCCTAAGATACATATCAAAGTTTTATGACCCCATGGGCTTTGCTAGTCCAATTGTAGTGCGAGCAAAAAGCATTATTCAAAAAATTTGGTCACTTAATCTAGATTGGGACGATCGCTTGCCTAACGATTTGATCGAAGAATGGCTTAACTTTGCTAGCAGTCTGGCTGACATGCAGCCCATTAATTTAGGAAGGTGTATTCCAACCAACAAAGCAGCGGCGGTGCAGCTGATCGGATTCTGCGACGCTTCCAGCACAACAGGCTACGGGTGCTGTATATACCTACGCGTGGTCGACATAACGGGTAAGGCTGAATTATACTTGCTCTGTTCAAAGTCGCGAATTAACCCACGTGCAAAGCCACTAACAATACCTCGGCTGGAGCTTAATGCTGCGTTGCTTTTGTCTATACTTGCGGAAAGAGTATATGATACATTGTGTAGAAACATACATATAGATGATGTTTACTTGTATACTGACTCACAAATTACCTTAGCTTGGATAAAGACTGACAAAACAAGGATGCAAGCTTACGTTGCGAACAGAGTAAGTGTAATTCAGCAAAAAACATCCAAATGGCAATGGCAATATGTGCCATCAGCAGACAACCCTGCTGATCTCATAAGCAGAGGCATCAGCCCACAGGAACTTCCAAAATGCTCCCTCTGGTGGGAGCGGCCAAAATTCCTGCAATGTGAGTACACATTTGATAATAAAAATCAGAACTTACCTGAAGACTTACCTGAGATGAAACCGGAGAGCCCCAGGCCTGATATGATAGTACTTGCTACAGCGGTACAGTATGATATTCTTCAAATAATAGAGAAGTATTCAGACATTGATAAAATGACCAGGGTAATAGGATACATTTATAGATTCTGTCATAATATAAAAGGCGATGGTAGGGTTAGTGCGAGAGTGCTAAATCCTGACGAATTGCAACGCGCGTTGCATATTATAATAAAGCACGAACAGTCGGTTTATTTCAATGATGAAATAGCTTCATTGCGAAAAGGCAACAATGTGCAAGGCTCCCTTAAGCCAATACATCCATTTTTAGACGAAAATGGTTTGCTTAGAGTAGGTGGGAGATTAGATAATTCAGATATACCACTCGCACAGAAACATCCTATAATTCTGCCAAACGAATCTCGAATAACAGAATTGATCATACAAAGAGAGCATGTTAGGTTGTTACATGCTGGCCCTAAGTCGCTCTTAGCGAGTTTAAACCAACAATATTGGCTGGTAGCTGGTATGCGAAAAGTTAAAAAAGTGACTCATGGATGCATGGTATGTTTCAGATTTAAAGCTAGTGCAGCAAAGCAACTCATGGGATCCTTGCCTCAGCATCGCGTCACTGCATGCAGACCATTTCAAAAGATAGGCATCGACTTCGCTGGGCCAGTTAAGATAAAAAGTTCGAGGTTGCGAAGCACGGTAATCACTAAAGGATACGTTTGTATTTATGTTTGCTTTGTAACAAAAGCAGTACATTTAGAATTGACTTCTGATATATCGACAGATGCCTTCTTGGCATCCTTCAAACGCTTTTTGAGCAGACGTGCCTTGCCCAGCGATGTCTTTTGTGATAATGGGGGATGTTTTCGTGGGGCAAGGAACCAGCTAGCTGAGTTGTACGAGCTTAATAGTTCTGCTGATCATCAGACGCTTGTGCAAGCCTATGCAGCAAAAGAAGGCATAAAGTTTCATTTTACGCCTAGTTACGCCCCTGTTTTCGCAGGGCTTGCAGAGGCGGCTGTGAAAAGCATGAAATATCATTTAAAGAGAATAGTTTTAAGTGCTGAACTGACTTATGAACAGTTAAATACGGTCTTGTGTCAAATAGAAGCCGTGTTGAACTCACGTCCTATCTTACCTCTATCAGAGGACGTCAATGATTACTGCTACTTGACTCCTGGACATTTCTTGGTAGGAACAGCTTTGTCAATGTATCCCGAACGAGATATTTCTGATCGTGTGAGTAACAGGCTTGATTTCTGGCAAAAATGTACCCAACTACAGCAAAGGTTTTGGAAGGCGTGGCATAAGTATTATTTAAACACATTGCAAAATAGAAACAAGTGGAGTAAGTCTATGCCTAACCTTATTGAAGGCCAGCTTGTACTTATGAAGGAACCTAACTCTCCACCTTTAGTTTGGCCAATGACAAGAGTTGTAAATGTCTGTCCGGGGAAAGACGGCAAAGTAAGAGCCGTTACGTTAAAAACAGCAGATCATAAAATGTATAATAGGTCATTACAGACTATTTGTGTCCTGCCTATTGAACAATAGTAGGAGGTATATTTAGAATTAAGGTATTATGTTACAAGTCACTATTGATTGGCTATGTGTGTACTATCCGTTAAGAAATAAAAAGTCTAGGTTATGCTTTGCTATATTAAATAGATTTGTTTGTATAACTTCCTGCAAATAAATCTGTCTAGATATCTGTAATAGTTGTAGAGAATTAGATACATGTTAGTGGGTTATCAAGTTCAATGTTTAAATGATCGTGTGATTGATCATTGCTCTAATTATTTATCTGTATGTATTTGCGCCAAAGGCGAACATAAGTTTAACCTTTAGCTTAACTAGCTATAATTGTTATTTTTGCCGGTGGCAGCCTGTTTATGGCAACATAAAATATAATCTACATTTGAATATTCGCCACTGGCAACGTTGATTGTACTGTCACTGTCCAATATAGGCTCTTGATGTTAACATGTGCTTGGTGCTTCTTTATACGAATAAAAGTGAAATTAGAAAGTTAATAGTTTGATTCCAGTCCAAATAGAGTCCACAAGAAGAAGGCTAAGGGATCACGCTTTCACGTGGTGCTCCCAGATGTTGCTACTGGTGCTGCATCTGGCGGTGGAGCCTGCTTCCCCGTAGGTTGTTTGCAAGCGGGACAGCGCCAAGAAAGTTTTCTGTCACCAAGTTTATGGTAGCCTGCTTCAGTGACACCGGAGCACTGATAGTGGAGCTGCCCATTACACGAGGAACATGAGGCGCCGTCCGTCACTTTTTCCATGCATCGAACACAGTTGACCATTTTATAACTAGGTTGGGAAGCACTGGAAGTTATGCTTAAAGCGGGTAGTGAGAGCGACAAATAAATAAATACGCGCGCACAGCGAGACGCCAGCGATGAGAAATGATCGAGCGGTATTTGATCAACTATCTGTCGATAGTTGATCAAATACCGCGTTAGTTTATCAACTAACGGTTTTGACTATCTTCCGGTGACATATATATTCAACAGTCCATTTTGCATGACATGGGGAGTTCTTTGCTAATCGCCGCCGCCACAACTATAGGAAGGTTTCAAAATAAACACAACTTTTCCTATACTTAGGAGGCACAATTGTGCCTACTTTTATCCAGTTATTCAATACTCCATTTTGCCTGAAAGAGGGCTAGCCCATCGCCGCTTTTAATGAGTTTTGAAGGTTTCCGCACTTACATTTATTATTTTACAAAAGCCGTGATTTCTGTTTGTAAAAATGTGCACTGGATTTCCACTGTACGTGAATTGTTCTGTCGTGCGAATATCAAATGTTGAGACAGGCTCGTTCGTCTGTTGTTTCTGGAGACTTGTAAAATTCCAGAGCAGAGCAGTTTTGTTGCTATTTATGGTCGGTTGAATTTGGTGAAAAATATGCTTGGGCTGTTCTTTTGAGGCGGCATTTGGATAGCAGTCCTCAATTAAATGGTTCAATTTGATCCTACGGGGTAAGTTTTATGGGTTGACAATATGACAACCCGAATGACCGAGCCGGCAGTTACCCTGCCTACGAAGCCAAGGGTCTCGGGTTCGTGTCCCGGTGGGGGCAAATATTTGTTTGATGAGAACGGATGTTTGTACCCTAGTCATGGTTGTTTATCTATCTAAGTATAATATTTATCCATATAAGTATGTGTATCGTTGTCTAGTACCCACGATGCAGGGAATCCTAGTTTGTGGCTAGATTAATGTGTGTAAATAGTGTCAAATAGAGGTATCCTACAGGCCACCGAGGGATGAAAAAGGCCATGGCAATTTCGAAATATTTGAGAAAATTATGGAGGAAGCCCTCACTAAACTATGTAATAACAGAAAAAAGTTAATTAGTTGTGGCGATCTTAATGTAGATTTGCTTGTAGGAACAACAATGAAACAACGATTAATAACTTTATTCAAGTCGTTTAATTTATGTCATGTATTTTTAGAGCCGACTACATTTACACTTACCGGCCAAACTTGCTTAGATATCGTTTTTTGTGACTGTGCATTCACAAGTAAAAGTGTAATTAACTGCTTACCTTCCAATCACAGTGGTCAAACAGTTTCATTCCCAATTTCTATTAATTTCTATAAAAAATAAGACTGGTCCATCATTTTATAGGCCTATTACATCCCATAGACTAGAGACATATACGAAAAACTTAGATATAAACTTGCCAGTACCGGATTTTAATGAACAGAACCCAAACAAAATCTACTCAGACTTTTTCAACATTATTCAGACAGAATTCAATAAAGTTTTCAAATTAAAGAAAGTCAGTGACTACAACGGTAAATCTAAATTTAATGACTGGGCAACGTTTGGAATTCGTAAAAGTAGAGTTATCTTGTATGACCTTTATCATCAAAAAACCTATAACTTTGATTAAAAATTTCATGACTATGTTAAAAAATATTCCAAAACTTTCAAGTTGGTTTGTAGAACTGAAAAAAATTTACACATTAATAGAAAAATTCAAAATTCAAATAATAGAATAAAAACAGTTTGGCAAATAATAAACCGCGAAACTGGCAAAATTATACCAAGGGACAATGATTTCTGCCTAAAGATAGGTGATGATGTTGTTAAATCCAGCGCTGATGTTGCTCGAGCTTTTGAAACATTCTTCACCAATGTACCCGTTCTCACAACAGACCGTCTAAATTCATCTCCATATGAAGCAGAGACTTTATTAAAAAATAACACTAGCGTCAGTAATGTATATTTAAAATTTCATCATGTATATCCCCAGGACATTGTCAAAACGTTTAAATTACTTAACTCAAAAATACGGAAGACCTGTGGGGTATATCAGTCAAAGTCATTGGTTCAGTAATTCTAGTTATAGCCCCACACTTAGCTTATATATTCAATAAATGTGTTGACGATGGGGCTTTCCCAGACCTCATGAAACACAGTTAACTGATACCTCTGTTCAAGTCGGGAGATAAGGGCGATCCTTCAAATTTCAGACTTATATCTGTTCTTCCAACACTAAATCGACTACGGATGCAGGTATTACCCTTATATCTCATATTTATTCTGAATAAGAGGCCGCACAGGATGCTATCGGAGTTTTTTGCGACCTGTCGAAGAGCGTTTGATTGTGTTGATCATAATACGCTATTAATTAAATTAAATCATTACGGAGTTAGAAATAAAGCGTTGAATCTACTAAGATCATACCTAAGCAATATAATTCAAAAGTCAGAAGTTAACGGCGTAAAATCTGATGGATCGGGTGTTAAAATTGGCGTTCCACAAGGTTCCATATTAGGCCCTTTTTTATTCCTGGTATATATTAACGATATGCCTTTTATGGTGGAGAAATTAACTGACATAGTGTTGTTTGCTGATAATACTTCAATGGTCTTCAAAATTGAAAGACAAAAAGGAGATTTTGATGATGTTAATGGTGTATTGTCTTTAACCTTGAATTGGTTCACAGTTAATAATTTATTGTTAAGCGCTGGTAAAACCAAGTGTATCAAATTCTCACTTGCAAATGTCAGGCAAGTTGAGACCAGTTTAGTGTTAGACAACAGCACGTTAGAATTAGTAAATGATACGAAGTTTCTTGGAATAACCATTGATAGCAAATTGCAGTGGGGACACCACATAGATAAATTGACTGGTAAATTAAGTTCTGCGGCTTACGCTGTTAGGAACATCAGACAAAGCACGGATGTGGCTACATCTAGGCAAGTATATTTTAGTTACTTTCATAGTGTTGTAATGGTACATAAGAGTCAGTACATTTGATACTTCATTTTGCGTGACAGAGGGCTAGCCCATCGCCGCGCTGTATTAGTACACACATTGAATACAAGAGTCGGTTCATTTAAAGTTTGGGTTTTTGAGTAGCTCAGGGTAAGTTGGCAAAAAACAATGAGCCGAGAGCGAGAGGTCAGGTCAGGTTTTTTGCCGCATTCCTGCGAAATGTGTAGGGATCAGAGCCGATTTGGCTGCGCGGTGAATAAATTATGAATAACTAAATAATGGAAGGTTCTTATGGGACTATACGGAGAAAGCTATTATGTTGACTGCAAATATACAATTGCGTTTGTTTGGTACGTTGTGGCGAGTTGACATCACGGGTTTGAATATCATTCTAGTGATCTTTGTCCTAGACGCTAGCGGTCGGGAAGGCTTAAATTAAACAAAACCGCTTTTTATAGCCAGCGATCGACAAATTCTGTGTATCGGCAATACCAAATGATTTGAGTGATAGCCAATGGTTGATTAGAAACTATGCGTACACACAATTTGTAGAACGGCGGATCTGCATGGCATGTTTGATTGAAATTAGACCCTGTGTAGTTAGGGATAAGAAGCTTTCGCTTGGGCAGCGCGTGTTCCGCAAAGGACGCCATTTTTTTTCAGACATGTGGGGTCTATAAATACGAGAGCGTGGGAGGGGGAGGCATTCAGTCTCTGCGTCAAGCTACTGTGACACTCGTCTTTCAGTAATTCTAAACAGTTTCGGTTCGCCGTTTCACGCGTCTGGAACTAGACGAGTTGTAATTGCGTGTTACAGTGGATTTTCGTGAGTGTCTGAAGCGCCGAGATATACATCGGTTCCTATCCTTTAAATCAACCTACCCCAAATTCCAAAACTATCCTTGGGTCGTTAGATAAGAATTTGTAGGTAATTGATCTGAGTCTGAGACTGGGCTTGGAGCGACCCTAAATTCCTTTTTCCTTCACCATAGGGTTCCTGGATTGGCTCTTAGGATATTCGCGGGCTAATCCTCTCCTCATTCTTTCGAGTAGCGAGTTTTGAAATTCCCACACACACAGTCATTAAACATACAAGCACATTCAAATCAAACTCAACCACTTTCGAGTGGTGTCGATAATGGACGTGGTATAACACTAGGATTTTAGACTAGGCTAGACAGGAGTTTAGCTGCGGCTAAACTTAGGTTGGCAGGGCATAGGGAGACTGTTTGATCGATGAGGTTCCGCGGATGGAAATAACAAATTCAGAACAAAGTATAAACGTTGTCAACACAGATAACCTATCCTGTTGATAATTTTGACATTTGAGTGTTGTCGGGGACGCGCGAAGAGATCAAATTACAGTCTAAAGTTCATTGTTTAGGACCGGGTAAATTGTTTTGCTTTGCCCTGGATCGGTTTGGATTCAAGTTGCATCTTTAAATTAAATGTAAATTTCGCTGGAGGTCTAATGTGTTGGCTGAGTCGAATATTTATGATTGGGCTCGGTCGAGGAAGTGCTGTGGTCAGTTTGATACATAGATCGGTATTTACCGGAGTATGTAACTCGCTGTGGTGTGGGTTAGATCTCGAAAAGCGCTAATGACAACGTTTCGATAACATCCAGCTCAAATTGCGCAGAGTTGAAGGTTTCAAAACGTTACGGACCTTTTGAGGAAACCGCTAGTTCAAACCCATTTCGGAAAAACAAATCGCAATTGTGTAAACCGGTCTATTCGGATCGTTATTGCCGTGAACTAAATAAATAATTGGAACCACCACAAGCCGCTACTAGCAAGCACATGAAATATCATCGAGTACTCACGCCGTAAAACTACGACGGATATCTATACGATATCCCATACAAATATTATAAATTATGGTCGACCACCAAAAGAAGTTCCAAGCGCCCATATATTCAAAAAATAAATGGTACCATCACACAAAATACAACAACGATCGATCTGGCGCAATACACCGCTAACTGATGCGAAATACCGGCTTGCGGGCATATATGCTTTCTCTGTCTAACTTGAAACCGTAACTTCCTGAATCAATCTTCCGTTCGACTATTGTACGCCTAACAAACTTCTCAACGAACAAGAAATTCTGAGTTAGCATTCTTATCTTACAATTTTTACAGCTGAATCGGGACATCTCTTTTGGGGTAGATAGAATAGACGATCATAGCTACTGATAGCGGTGGCTCGACCTTAGCCTTTATGCCGTTACAGAGTTTATGGTGCCGAGACCGAAGGATATCCTAGATAGTCTGATATCTAGATATTCTATAAGAATCAAGGTCTAACGCGTTACTTTTAAAAATAACACAACGTAGAAACGATTTGAAACAGTTCAGTTTGTAAGTAAGAAATAAGCAACAACAAAAAAGGGGCATTGTTTTCACAATTTATAGGACAAGCCGACGGTTTAGTGTTGACGAAATAATGGACCGGCCTAGAAAAAACGTTAGTCGGGTTGTTCAAGACGACTCACTTTCGCAGACAAGTGTTTTAAATAATGAAATGGCGTCAGGACAGGTGACGCAATTGTTATCTGAAATAGTGAATAGATAAGACAGTTTGGAGCGTGGTTCGAGCACGAGTAATGCTAGTAGAACTTCGGACAGACAGACGGACAGACAGGAACTAGAGAAGTTTGAACAATCGGTAGAAAAACGTCAATCATGCATAGTGAAAATGACACAGAAGTTGCCAACATTCGATGGGCGGAGTTCGGAAAATCCGATGATTTTCTTAAGAGATTTAAAGGCTTATATTAAAGTCTCGGGAGATAGTTCTAGGGCTTTGATATGGGCAACGGATAGCTTGGTAGGAATTCAAAAGTTCAAATGAGCATATACAGAGACTCATGGCGAACTTATTCGGATTTTGAAAAAGATTTCAGAGAGGTATTCTGGGGAGATAATAATAATAATAATAATTTTATTTCGGATCACAAAGGTTCCATAGTTTGTTAGTAATAAAAATGACAATTAAATGATAAAACTCAATTAAAATTAAAATAAGGTCCTACAAAGTTCAATTAAAATTTGATCATCTTAAATTAAATCAACCAAAAAATACATTAAATTAAACTAAATCAAATAAAATTAAATCACAATAACCAATGTTATATTAAATCAAATAAAATAAAAATTTAAATGTGACTTACACAGTTACAATTGCAATTCAATTCAATACATTCAGGAGGCCGTTACAAAATTAAAATTACAATTAAATTAAACACAAGTCATATACACAAATTAATAAATTAAATAAATTAAATTAAATTAGATTAGATTCAAATTAGAATTAACGAAACATTAAGAATAAGGAATGGGATTCCACACTGCTAGGACAGACAGGTGTGCAGACGTTCCCAGTGCCCCAGCAGCGGTGAATCCCATCTGTCCGCAAACGTGCACAGAATGGAGTTGGGTCTACCACAGATGCGGGCCTTTAACGAGGCGCAGCGTTTTCTAATTATTGCGTGGAATCCGTCAATCCTTGCCTCCGCAAACATGCCTGAGGCGCTGTGGTGCCGCGGCAGCCCCATCAACACCCTGCACGTGTTGTTGTACTGGACCCGCAGAGCGCTGTATATCCTCTGCGTGTAGTTGACCCACATGCTGCAGGTATAGAAGGACTGGCAGTATGCTCCGAAGAGCGTCCGCTTAGCTTCTTCACTGCAATGTGCAAACCTGCGGGCCAACATGTTGCAACGAACAGCCAGCGCTCTGCGTTCCCTCTCCATGTCGAGGTTATCTTTAAGATCCTCAGAGACCCAGTGGCCCAGATATTTAAACTTATCTACTTTATTCAAGGGAGTACCATATAATGTGACTGGTGGTACATTCAAGTATGTTTTTGTGCCCGACTTGAATAACATAAATTCACTTTTCTTCACATTGTATCTGAGCCCATGAGCGTCAGCATACGATTCACAAATAAGCAACAGCTTACGCAATGCCCCGATCGAGGGACTCAGCAGCACCATGTCGTCAGCATAACTTATATTATTAATACATTTCCCGTCTATATGACAGCCCACCCTAGTGCTGCTGAGCTCCTCGATCAGCTGATTCATGTACAAGTTGAAGAGTTTAGGAGACGTCAAGCCACCCTGTCTCACCCCACACTCCAACCTGTACACATCAGACTGTGATCCAGCCCATTTGACACTGTTTCTCTGATGACCATACCAATATTTGAATAATGAAGCAATTTCAGGACTCAAGTTAGTTTCACTATGCAGTTTTTTCCACAGTGTGTCATAGTCAACCAAATCGAAGGCCTTTGACAAGTCCAAATAACACGCATAAACAGGCGTTTTTCTGTTGGTGTAGTACTGAACAGTTTGCTTAAGGCTAAAAATGGCAGTCTCCGTTGACAGTCCAGGCCTGAACCCAAACTGAGCATCATGTAGGTTTAGATGCCCATCCAGCTGTTTATCAAGCAAACTGTCCAGCACTTTTGCAATCACTGTCGCGAGTGATATCGGCCTGTAGTTACCCAAATCGGAAATATCACCCGTTTTGTTTTTAAAAATGGGAACAACGAGTGTGTACATGAGATCGTCAGGTAGATAAGAATGACTAATGCACATATTATAAAACAATGCTAGAACTTTTGCAAGGTGATGTCCGACATGCTGCAGATGCTCTTTAATGAGATCATCATGTCCTGGGGATTTTCCTCTCACCATGTTTTTGATTATACCAGCTACTTCCTTGGCGGAAAACATAACTTTTAATTCCCCTGAGAAACTCTCATCATCGGGCATCCGCAGCGACGCTGACCCAAGAGGTGACTCAACTCTAAAGTGACTTCTAAAAGCCTCTGCAATGTCAGCAGGATCATGCACCCCGGCCACGCTCACAGGAAGACTCGGCCTTGGGTTTAATTTGTTTGTCTATTTCCAGAATCTGTAAAAGTCTTTATTCTTGTGATGTTTAGCTACTATGTCCATCTTTATTTGAACAGGAATTAATTAAACAAAGATTCCTAACCGCGAAGTTCGATTCCAAGAAAGGTCAAAGTATGGAAGAATTCTTTGCCTCTCAATTGAATAGCATATATGAGCTTACGATACCGTTTACTGATACGGAGAAGATCAACACGATTTTCAGACAGTTGCCGCGCGATATTCAGGTAGCGTTTTTTGCTAGAAAGGAACCAATGACTATACGAGATGCGGTCGAGTTCCTTCGGCATTTAGAACGGAATGTCGATGGGGAATTAAGTGCGTTGCATGGTTCGGAGACAATGAATACGAACAAGGTAAGACGGAATAGCTACATGCGAGGGCAATATCGTGCTTTGCGAGTAAATACGATGCGATATAACGCGGTGAGTCGTAGGAATAATTATAACGCGGGAACAAAGGCACGAAACGAATTTGGGACGCGCGCTCGCGGTTATTTTCGCGGTAGAGGTAGGCAGCCTCAGGCTAGTTTCAAGGCAATAGAGTTTCAAAGGGGTAAAGATAGTTCAGGTAATACAGAGGCAGGGCAAGGTTCAAGTGACAGGAATAATGCGATAAATCAGAATTCAAAAAACTAGTGGACTCGCGCGGGTCGTTCGCGCTCAGATATTTATAACGCTTTGGGTGGACAGCCGATCAAATTGAAAGAAAGCATAGACTGTATGATCTGTGTAATTTGGATTCGAACGTGGGTGTGAATGAGTTTATTCAATTATTAGCGCATAAAGCGCACGGATATGCCGTGTGTTTAGATGGAAAATCGATATTGGATTGTAGAGATCGCAATGACAGGCGTTTACATACGATATTCAGAGACGATGATTCGACTGAGTGTGGGCGCGATTTATGTAGTACAATGACATTACCTGAGATAGATGTGTGTATTGGAAATATTGTTGTAAGGAGTTTGATTGATTCGGGGAGCGAAATCAGTGTAATAAGTCGGGGAGTGTACGATGAAGTATGCTGGCAAATGGGAAAACCAACGGAAATACCGATCCCAAGTTTGAGAATCACAGGTGCGTTTGGGGTCAGTAAGGAAAAGGTTGATAGATTAGTAACGTTACCATTAACAATAGGTGAATGCGTTATCGATACTCCAATGCTAGTATTAACAAGGGTGCCTAAAGATTTAATTTTAGGGTTTGATTTTATACAACAGACGCGAGCCAGTTTAATGTGTGAGGGAAATAAGAGGCTAATTATACGAAGCGCCGGCCGGATGTGTGAAATACCATTAGGTACTGGCCCTAATCAGGATTCTTGCTGTTGTACAATGGAATTGCAGAACCAAGATACCAGTAGAAATATGATAGAGGAATATGTGAATAATTCATCAATACCTGTTGAACACAAAACAAAGTTATTGCCGGTGTTAAATAAACATGCAGAGTTGTTTAGCGATAGGGTAGGTCGGACAAATAAATATATACATGAGATAAAAATGAGAGATGAAACGCCTTTCGTAAAACGAAGCTATCCCATACCTTCGCTTATCGCGATAAAGAAACAAAATGATTGGAAGAAATGGAACAGATAGGTATTATTAGCAGGCAATCTACGGATTTCAGCAGTCCATTGACTTGTGCACTAAAGAAGTCAGGGGAGGTTCGGATTTTACTAGATGCGCGACAATTAAACACGGGAATGGTTGGGGAAGTTAAAACTACACCTTTAATGAGTGAGATATTGCAGTCGGGTCGCCGGATAAATTACATAGGGGTTATTGATATCAAAGATGCGTATTTTTCTATACCATTATCAGACGAATCTAAACGATACACGGGTTTTTTATATCAAGGCAGAAGTTATGTTTACAACGTTTTACCTCAGGGGTTGAAAACCAGTGTGGGTTCATTTTCGAGGGCGATGGACTTAATCTTAGGGCCAGAGGTTAGGTCATTTTGTTGACGATTTGGCGATTTTAACTGAGGGTGATTTCGATCAGCATTTGTCTCAAGTGGACACGGTTCTGAGTAAATTGAAAGACGCGGGCTTCACATGCAAAATTAAAAAATGCGAGTTCGCACAAAAAAAAGTCAAGTTATTGGGACATATTTTGTCTACACAAGGTTTGCAGATGGACCCGGACAAAATTGAAACACTTAAATTATATCCGTCACCCAGAACTGTCAGGCAATTGAGGGCGTTTTTGGGGTTCATAAATTACTTTCGGAGGTTCATAAAAATTTTTGGAACGTTAACGCAGTCCTTATACAATTTATTACGGTCTGGAGTCAAGTTCGTTTGGAGTGCGTGCAGAGTGCTTTTGACGAGATAAAAAAACAATTCTCAGAACGTATAATATTGAGTCAGCCATTGGCGGGAAAGACGTATTATGTTCAATGCGACGTCAGCGCTATAGGAATTGGGGGCTATGTTTATCAATTAGATGATTTGGGCCAGGAGCGAATTATAGGGTTTTGTTCGCAGGCATTTAAGGGAGCTCAAACTAGATGGTCTGTCAGCGAACAGGAAATGTATGCAGTTATATACACTTTAAAGCGATTTGAGATATATTTGCGAGGAGAAAAAGTTATTATTAGAACTGATCATAAAAGTTTGACGTTCATTAAGTCGTGGACTTTATTGGGGGCACGCGTAACTAGGTGGGTTATGTTTTTGGAGCAATTCGATTACAACATAGAGTTTTTGCGTGGGACTGATAATCAAATTGCCGACAAGCTAAGCAGGTAAATAGCGGGACCTGGAGGTATGAATGACTGAGCATAAATGTTCAGCCGGGAATATTCTGGTTTCAGGCATCGAATACCGCAAGTGTTATTTCGAGTTTACGGGACATTGCGAGATTACAAAGCGAAGATGAGCGGTTAAATCAAATTAGCGGTTGTATCAGACGTAGGGTGGTAGATACGGAAACGAGAGGGTTTGATAATTACAAGCTAGTAGGTGATACGTTATATTTTCACGTGCCGAAGCGGAACGTACGGTTGTTACTAATTCCGGAGGCATTACAGGAAGAACTAATATTTCACATACATGAAGAAATAGGTCACTACGGCAGATATAAAATATTAGCACTGATGAAGGACAGATATTACTTTCTTCATATGAGTAGGGTGATTAGCACGGTGATAAGAAGTTGTGACATATGTCAAAAGGTCAAACAAAGTACTAACAATACCGTTGGTCCTTGTACACCGGTGTTGGCGGAAAGATTGGGTGAGAAAGTTTTCTCGGACCTTTATGGGCCATTGCCCGTAGGTAAATTCGGATATCAATATATATATGTGATTCAAGACGTGTACAGTAAGGTAATTAAATTGTATCCAATGCGGAAAGCTACAGGTTGTAACGTTGTAAGTTACCGTTGTCTTCACTCTATCATTAACTGGTCTTATTTTAAATTTAAGTAGTAATTCTCTTAATAAAACTACCAAATGAGGCTAGTAATCACAGTATTAATTTTCACGCGCTGTACTAGCAACATTCCACTGTTGACAACTCACTCGCTCTGCTATGATTGGCCCGTTTTAAACTAACTAGCCGTGACCGCAACTTGACTTTGCGGCGCCGGCGTCATTCCGAAAACTCACTCAGCACTATACGCACGTCCGTCCTACTGGCGCTCTGTAACGGTCCCTTTTTACCGTACGCCGACGAACGACTCTAAACAGTAATTACTTACGTTTAATCATAACGTACTACTAGTAGTTACGTTTTAGTGTCGTTCGTCGGCGTACGGTAAAAAGGGACCGTTACAGAGCGCCAGTAGGACGGACGTGCGTATAGTGCTGAGTGGACAGTGGACAACTGAAGCTGATGATGCTTTTAATAAGCTAAAAGAGTGTCTTGTATCAGCCCCGGTTCTCTCTTGTCCCAATTACGATTTACCGTTCGAAGTACACACTGATGCGAGCAATTTTGGGATTGGTGCCATGCTCACACAAACGATTGATGGTAAAGAACATCCGATTGCATACATGAGTAGGGCGTTGTCGGGATCTGAGAAGAACTACAGTATAACCGAGAGGGAGACGCTAGCAGTTTTAACCGCTCTAGAACACTGGCGGTGTTACTTGGAAAACGGAAAAACCTTTACCGTTTACACCGACCACTCCGCGCTCAAATGGTTCTTGTCACTGGACAACCCTACCGGAAGACTAGCACGCTGGTGTGTGAGGTTGTCTGCCTTTAATTTCGAACTTAAACATCGTCGTGGGGTCGATAATGTCATTCCAGATGCACTATCTCGTGCTTTCCCATGTGCTTCTATCAGTACGGTCAACTCTAATTTGACTACTACTGACACATGGTACAAAAACATTTATAACGGTTGTTTAGAAAAGCCGAACCTCTTTCCTAACTACTTGATCGAAGGTGGTGCTCTCTATCGCCACTCCAAAAATAAGTGCGAAATGATTTCGGAGTTTTCCTGGAAGGAAGTGGTGCCGAAAGAATTGCGTGACAGCGTCATAGAGGAGAATCATGCTGACCCTACTGCTGCTCACTTGGGTATTTTCAAGACCTATCGACGCTTACTTCTTCGATACTACTGGCCGGGCATGCACCAAGACGTCGTACGTTTTGTTGGTTCTTGTTCAAAATGCCTCACTTACAAACCACAAAACCATCCGACGCTGGGTACGATGGGTCGACCTAAACAATGCTCACGGCCGTTTCAAATGATATCCATTGATTTCATAGGTCCACTTCCGGTCAGTCGAAAGCAGAATAGTTATATTTTGGTCGTAACATGTTGCTTCTCAAAATATTGCCTTATTTTTCCCATGCGACGCGCTACTTCGGAAGCTGTCGTCAAGGCTCTGGAGGACTCTGTGTTTCTGGTCCACGGAATCCCACAGACAATATTCCTTGACAATGGTACCCAGTTTATTAGCTCGGTAACAAATACCCTCTTTAAGAAATACAAGATACCTAACGTATTCTTCTCTCCGAGATATACTCCGCAAGTAAACACTGTCGAGCGCTATAACAAAACAATAGTTACATGTATTTCCACCTACGTGGACAATGACCACAGAACCTGGGACACTAATATTCCCAAAATACAGTATGCCATTAACAACTCCGTCAATGAAGCAACTGGCTACACTCCATCGTTCCTCGTGTACGGACGAGAAACGGTTACTTGTGGTTCTCATTATACAGATAACGATCTGGGTGAGGAACTACTATTTCTGCCACGCGACATTTACGCTGAAAATCTGGGTCACCTGTCAAAATATTTTGATAAGGTACAGGCATCTCTTTGGCACGCACATAAAAAAAATACGGCGCACTATAATCTTAGGCGGAAAGAGGCAGAATTCAGCGTAGGCGACATTGTCCTAAAACGTGCTTATGTCTTGAGTGATAAAGACAAGTACTTTAGTAAAAAGTTAGCGCCCAAATATACCAAATGTCGCGTCTCCGCTAAGAAATCACCCTTGGTATACATTTTAGAGGATATGACGGGAAAGGACTTAGGCACCTGGCATGTTAAGGATCTAAAACTAGTTAAGAATATTTAGAATTAGGTTTTGGATTTTCATTACGTATGAAAACCCTTTACTGGGCGAGGGGGTATTGTAACGTTGTAAGTTACCGTTGTCTTCACTCTATCATTAACTGGTCTTATTTTAAATTTAAGTAGTAATTCTCTTAATAAAACTACCAAATGAGGCTAGTAATCACAGTATTAATTTTCACGCGCTGTACTAGCAACATTCCACTGTTGACAACTCACTCGCTCTGCTATGATTGGCCCGTTTTAAACTAACTAGCCGTGACCGCAACTTGACTTTGCGGCGCCGGCGTCATTCCGAAAACTCACTCAGCACTATACGCACGTCCGTCCTACTGGCGCTCTGTAACGGTCCCTTTTTACCGTACGCCGACGAACGACTCTAAACAGTAATTACTTACGTTTAATCATAACGTACTACTAGTAGTTACGTTTTAGTTTTGTCTGTGCTTCATATTAACCCCGATTGAGGTGAGTGGTGAAAGATACTGTTTTAAAATCATCTTACCGTTAGGTACTTTCGGGCTTACTCATTTGTGTCCAGAATCATCTCATTTCATTTATTGCTTGTTGCGTTTTATTCCTTTTAGACTCGCTAATTATTATTTCGCGATATTCACATCGCATTGTAACGCAAATTGCTACCCGCTTTTAGACACGCGTTAGTGTGTCTTGGCTTCTTATAGAATGTCTGGAAAATATGTTCAGCTTACTAAATTATACTAGCTACCTTTTTGTGTGGAAATTGTTGATTGTTACCGGCAGATTTCATATTTGGGCATTTCATAAAATGTCCGGATTGTTTGCATAATGTCCCAAGTGAGGTCTGCCGATAAACAAATAAATATCCTTTTTTCATATATAGAAATAATTAATGTTACCGGCAGATTGCACATTTGGACATTTTGTAGAATGTCCGATTATTTGTAAAATGTCCCAAGTCTGCCGATAACAAATATGAATGCTTGCTTGTTTTTATTCCTAACACTGTATTTTCCTTTGTATATGTAACTCCGTTCTGATTGTTACCACCACGACAACACTATTCTTTTCTTGGCGGGTGGAGCATTCGGACGGAGTGCAGTAACAGATGTTAAAGGAGGAACGGTTTCGAATTCCAGTTCGGGGTTCCTGGCACCTCTTCGGGATCACCGCTTTTCCTCGCTACCCTACGGTTTCCCGGTTCCTGACACCGCTTCGGGCTAACCTGCTTCCCTGCTCCGGCTGCATTCGGACCGTTACTTCTCCGACGTCAGCGGCACTCCGACTACGGCAAAACCCGCAGGGAAGATTCGTTGCTGCGTAACCAGGGTCAGACTACATTTGGAGAACCCACGTTAAATAAAATTTCTTGTTGGCTACCTATTTGGAATCTTTTTATTCCTCTCCAAGTAGGGACGTCACAAGGTAGGAGCGTGCTCGCTTGTTCAAAGAGATTTCATAGGGAAATACCTATCGAAACTATAATTACGGACTCAGGACCACAGTTCATATCGAAAGTTTGGGAATTTGGTCTCAAACAGCTAGGGATTCGGGTCACTCATACGTCAGTGTATTGTCCAAATTCTAATAGCGTAGAAAGAGTGAATCGCGAGTTAGGTCGACTAATTAGAACTTATTGCGGCGGAAGTAATCGAAGTTGGGTCGACGTGTTACCGGACATTCAAAATTGCTACAATAATATCGAACCCACGAGCACCGGCTTTGCTCCTAATGAGTTGGCGTTTGGTAGGCGGGAACCATTAACTATTGACAAGGAATTAAGCGATGAATGGTTATTAGGTCATAGTGTGCGAGATACGGAACAGGTGCGAAATGTAGCGAAAGAGAACTCTAAAAATGCTAGTAAACGACGTAAGCGACAGCCAGACAAACGGCGTAAGTTAGAAGTCTATCGTATAGGTGATTATGTGAAACTTAAGACTTTTGTGCGTTCAAATAAAGAACATAAAATCATGCGAAAATTTTCATTGTTGTATAAAGGGCCTTATGTTATTTCGGCAGTGGTATATCCGAACTGTTATACTTTAGTAGATCCGGTTTCAAATGAGATATTGGGTAACTACAATACTATAAATATAGCCAGGAAGATAGTGTATAAAAATTACATAAGTAAGCTTTAGGCTGTAAATTTGAGTAACTTCTTTGTAGATTTAAGGGTCTTGCATGGTTTGGAGAAAAAAAAATGTATATATATATATATATATAGTAATACGAATTAGGAAGTTGCGGGTCTGCGAGTTTGTATAGTTAGGTAGATAAATAAGATAAGACAGGAGAGAGCTCAATCGAGTTGTGTAAATATTATATACATAATAGACAGATTCATCGGTCTGTGTACATGATTTGAGATTTCCGTACATATAGAGTAGATATGGACAAAGCATGGGTAGCATTGTGGTAATGAGATCCTTGCGCCATGTTTAACTGAGATAAACAGTGTCTCAAGGTCTGGGAGGGGGCTGTAATGGTACATAAGAGTCAGTACATTTGATACTTCATTTTGCGTGACAGAGGGCTAGCCCATCGCCGCGCTGTATTGGTACAATCGGCAAAGAAGTTCGGTTTGCAGGGCACACAAATGCCACTCTTTGTGTGCGTAACGTTGCGACACGAATCGCTGACTTGAATGTGTGTGCGTTACATTGGTCGTCACAGCACAGTCACAGATATTATAATACTGTCTGAGCATACAATCACTATGTGTCTTCGTTGAATATAAGACTAGTTTTTACCGCTTCCTACAGAGTGGACGATAGCCCAACGGGTTAGATGCCAGACTAATGACTTTGAGGTATTGAGTTCGATCCTCTATCAAGGAGGGAAAAAGCATGGTGATGTTTTTTTTTAGATACTTTTTTTTAATTATTATTGATCAGACCAAATATTTATTCTAGATTAAGGGCCGGTTTCACCACTGCTGATGAAGCCTATCTGCCAGTTAAACTTAGATTTTTGTATGGCGTTATTTGACAGATAGGCTTTATCAGCATGTGGTGAAACCAGCCTTATTTTTTTCATAATAAAACAAAATTATATTTCGTCCTAATAATAATTTATTACTAGTTTGTTATAATAAACTACACTTAATTTACTTATTTTAGTTTTAGTCAGACAAGGACAGATGTCGCAGTTGATGATATATAAGCTATGAATCAACATGCTAAGCAATTAGAAATTATGTGATAACTTCTAACCTGAAGTAGCAATAACATCATAGACATATAAATCACCTTATCTTATGATAACACAAAGCTTTCACATATTAATGGTTATGTTTTATTTAATATCTTAGTGGAGCTCCTTCTCTTACTATTATTTGTTGTAGTCTACTTCTCATGCCAGTGACCATATTCCAACACATGTCAGTGCCTCGCATTATCTCCCAGGTTGAAGTAACAACTTCATCTAAATTAGACCTAGATCTCACATTCGATGGATCCCAATTGAGCACCATATGTCCCCATAGATTTTCGATGGGGTTTAAATCAGGGCTTTTAGAAGGCCAGTCAATAACTGTCAAGGATTCTTGCTTGTTAAACCATTCTTGCACAATATGGGCGCGATGCACAGCGCAATTGTCATGGACAAAGTATATATGCTCATCCGGATATACAGTTCGTACGGTTGGTAACATGACGTTCTGTAAAATATCCAAGTATCCTTGAGCAGTGTTGCGAGCACTCACTTGCACTAATTCACCGGGGCCCATCGACGACATCCATCCCCAATATCCCAAAGTAATACGGCCACTACACCTGCACGGTAGAATGTTTGCTAAACTATATCGTTCATTATTTCTTCTCCACAGTATTTTACGCCCATCCTTGTCTGATCTAAAAGTCTTTTCATCACTAAAAACAACAACATTATTACACCAATCAAAGTCCAAATATTCACGGGCAAACCGCACTCTGTCTTCACGATGCTCATTAGACATCATAATCTTCTTCGCTGGTCTCCGACATCTTAAACCATCAGCTCGTAAGTGATTGCGAACTGTTTGTAGTGTTACATTATGAAGTGTCGCCGTAGACCGGGTGCTGGCAAACGGATTGCTGTTATGCGCTGCAATGATGTCGCGATGGCGATCAGATGCAGCTGTGTAGGCTACAGGCTGTGGGCCTGGTCGACGACTTTCAACATGTCCAGAATCTGCATACCTATGAACCCACAGTTGCACTGTTCTTCTCTGTAAAATAAGAAAAAAATACAATGAAGTAGTAACACAAGGTATAATTATAATCATAATTTATAAAAAACCTTCAAATTTATTTTTTATATGCATAACTCACCGATATCATTAAACGTCGTGCTATCTCGCTAATTGAAATGTTTTGTTCATACAAAACAATGATTTCCGCCTTTTTAAAAGTGGATAGATGACTTTCCATGATAGATAACAAATCTCAATCACAATTTACAAGGAACGAAATGCAATACAACTAATGCTGAGAGCGCGCAGACGCAAAACAATTTTAAAGAGGGTAGCTGTTACATTTTAAATAAAGAAGGTAGACTATGGCCTTTTTACCGGGCAAGTTTACAACTCTTCGAACTCTAGTTTGGTTAAACAATTGTAATCAATTTATATTCGATGCTATGTGAATTTAATAATACTCGTAGCTTCTAAAAAATAATTTCCTTTGAGGGATCGAACCTTTATCTACATATCGTAATTCTAGCACCTAATCCACTAGGCTATCGACTACTTTGCATAAAGCTGTGAAAACTTGCGTCATAATCAATGAATGTATGGGATCAGAAAAACGCACACAGACGCGACATTAACACGAATACTGTGTTAGTGTGCATTGCTAATCGTAGCTATTGGCAACGTTACGCACACAAAGACTGGTGTTTGTGTGCCCTGCAAACCGATCTTCTTTGTCGTGTGTACATACATTTAATACAAGAGTCGGTTCATTTAACGTTTGGGTTTTTGAGTAGGTCAGGGTAAGTTGGCAAAAAACAATGAGCCGAGAGCGAGAGGTCAGGTCAGGTTTTTTGGCGCATTCCTGCGAAATATGTAGGGATCAGAGCCGATTTGGCTGCGCGCTGAATAAATTATGAATAACTAAATAATGGAAGGTTCTTATGGGACTATACGGAGAAAGCTATTATGTTGACTGCAAATATACAATTGCGTTTGTTTGGTACGTTGTGGCGAGTTTGACATCACGGGTTTGAATATCATTCTAGTGATCTTTGTCCTAGACGCTAGCGGTCGGGAAGGCTTAAATTAATCAAAACCGCTTTTTATAGCCAGCGTTCGACAAATTCTGTGTATCGGCAATACCAAATGATTTGAGTGATAGCCAATGGTTGATTAGAAACTATGCGTACACACAATTTGTAGAACGGCGGATCTGCATGGCATGTTTGATTGAAATTAGACCCTGTGTAGTTAGGGATAAGAAGCTTTCGCTTGGGCAGCGCGTGTTCCGCAAAGGACGCCATTTTTTTTCAGACATGTGGGGTCTATAAATACGAGAGCGTGGGAGGGGGAGGCATTCAGTCTCTGCGTCAAGCTACTGTGACACTCGTCTTTCAGTAATTCTAAACAGTTTCGGTTCGCCGTTTTACGCGTCTGGAACTAGACGAGTTGTGATTGCGTGTTACAGTGGATTTTCGTGAGTGTCTGAAGCGCCGAGATATACCTCGATTGCTATCCTTTAAATCAACCTACCCCAAATTCCAAAACTATCCTTGGGTCGTTAGATAAGAACTTGTAGGTAATTGATCTGAGTCTGAGTCTGGGCTTGGAGCGACCCTAAATTCCTTTTTCCTTCACCATAGGGTTCCTGGATTGGCTCTTAGGATATTCGCGGGCTAATCCTTTCCTCATTCTTTCGAGTAGCGAGTTTTGAAATTCCCACACACACAGTCATTAAACATACAAGCACATTCAAATCAAACTCAACCATTTTCGAGTGGTGTCGATAATGGACGTGATATAACACTAGGATTTTAGACTAGGCTAGACAGGAGTTTAGCTGCGGCTAAACCTAGGTTGGCAGGGCATAGGGAGAATGTTTGATCGATGAGTTTCCGCGGATGGAAATAACAAATTCAGAACAAAGTATAAACGTTGTCAACACAGATAACCTATCCTGTTGATAATTTTGACATTTGAGTGTTGTCGGGGACGCGCGAAGAGATCAAATTACAGTCTAAAGTTCATTGTTTAGGACCGGGTAGATTGTTTTGCTTTGCCTTGGATCGGTTTGGATTCAAGTTGCATCTTTAAATTAAATGTAAATTTCGCTGGAGGTCTAATGTGTAGGCTGAGTCGAATATTTATGATTGGGCTCGGTCGAGGAAGTGCTGTGGTCAGTTTGATACATAGATCGGTATTTACCGGAGTATGTACCTCGCTGTGGTGTGGGTTAGATCTCCAAAAGCGCTAATGACAACGTTTCGATAACATCCAGCTCAAATTGCGCAGAGTTTACGGACCTTTTGAGGAAACCGCTAGTTCAAACCCATTTCGGAAAATCAAATCGCAATTGTGTAAACCGGTCTATTCGGATCGTTATTGCCGTGAACTAAATAAATAATTGGAACCACCACAAGTCGCTACTAGCAAGCACATGAAATATCATTGAGTACTCACGTCGTAAAACTACGACGGATATCTATACGATATCCCAAACAAATATTATAAATTGTGGTCGACCACCAAAAGAAGTTCCAAGCGCCCATATATACAAAAAATAAATGGTACCATCACACAAAATACAACAACGATCGATCTGGCGCAATACACCGCTAACTGATGCGAAATACCGGCTTGCGGGCATATATGCTTTCTCTGTCTAACTTGAAACCGTAACTTCCTGAATCAATCTTCCGTTCGACTATTGTACGCCTAACGAACTTCTCAACGAACAAGAAATTCTGACTTAGCATTCTTAACTTACAATTTTTACAGCTGAATCGGGACATCTCTTTTGGGGTAGATAGAATAGACGATCATAGCTACTGATAGCGGTGGCTCGACCTTAGCCTTTATGCCGTTACAGTGTGATGTCCTATGGTATCTTGTTGTGGGGGAAAGCAGCGGATATTCAAACTATTTTTATTTTACAGAAAAGATCTATTCGAGCAATTAATAATTTCAAACGAACAGACTCCTTAAGAGAGCTTTTTAAAGAAATTGACATACTAACAGTAGCTTGTCAATTTATTTTCGAAAATTTAATGTATTTACGCAAGAACCTTACAACATTTTCCAAACTTAGCGATAGCTGTAATGTTAACCTAAGAAATATTCACAGACTATGTGCGCCCCGATTTAGACTCGCGAAGGTTAGCAATTCTTTCAAGGGTCAGTGCATTCTCTACTACAATAAGATACCTCTGGAGATTTTGAAATTGCCATCTGAGCAATTTAAAAAGCGTGTTAAAGCGACTTTGTCGAATAAAGGATATTACAATGTTCAAGATTACTTAAATGACAGGACTGTATGGGGTTAATCTGGCTCAACACAGACCTTGCTGTTAATAATTTTGTAATTATTTATTCCTGCTTATTAATCATAACAATTAAATTTTTCATATTTGTATTAGTTAAGCACATCCTATTTTTAAAAGAGATCTAAAAATCAATCTGTGGGAGTTTCTACGCCCTCCTTCTCCCACAGTGGTCCAATGTAGAGAAGAGGCAAAATATGACGTTTGCTAAGTATATGTAAATATCTACAGAAATTAAGTACTTTGACTTTGACTAGGTTATTATTATATTATAATATATATTCGCTGATCTTACTTTTTAAGGAATGATACAAATTACATATGTGGTACCCTTAATTATCAAGTTTTTAATTCTTATCCGTGGTCTAATGTGCTTCTCGCTTGCTTCTCACACAGGAGGTGTAGGTTCGAAAACTGACCATGTACCAATGAGATAATTAATTTATCTAAAGTACATTATCGGACGTTCACACGTTAAGCTGTAGGTCCCGGCTGCTATCGCTACGTGGTAGTGGTCGTAAAACTCCTCCATCAACCCGCACTGAGCCAGCGTGGTGGTGTTTGGCTTAATCTTACTCGCAACCGGTTAAAGGGCTGTGCCCCTTGGTGGGGACTTTAATGGACTACATTTTTTAATTATTTATTTTATTCTTATAATATATGTATAGGCCCTATACTAGGAATGATAGAAATAACTTCATAATTATGAGCCTGGCCTTGAAATCAGAAATCAGATCATTTGATTTGATACGTATAGTCTTCACAAAATAAAAGGCCTGGTGGCCCAAACTAAATTTAACCCCATTACGTCACTGACACGGACGCTGTCACCGGGTCTTTGATTTTGTGAAGACTGTAGTTTAACTTAGATGTTATCCGTGTTATTACAAAAAAGTTACATACACTTAGTTTAACCTCAAAACAAACGTCAAATCCTTTTTGTCGTGCAAAATTGTTTTTCTTTAAACAAGTGTTGAACAGTAGTTATTTTTTTTTTGTGGTAGGGTCTTTTATGTTTTGCCCTCACGTCCAGACGTTGGGCATACAAATTACTGTTAGTTAGTTTAGTCTGTGGTTTCACGCTCTACTCTCAAGCTAGAGATAAGGGTTCGAATCCTTTGCTGACCTTGTACCAATAAGATGGGGAATTAGCAATTCGATTCGTGGTGGTTGATATTTTGAACGTAAACATATTAAAATAAAGTTAATAACAGCTAACACTACAACATGACTGTTGCATAAGTCGCTGTGGCAGAACATTGCGAATATTGTGTGTATTTATATCTTCACAACCACAAAATGAATGTTTCTTAATTTCAAACGCAAAATTTTAATATAATGTGAATACCTATTTTTTTATGCAAGAACCATATCAATTTTCTTTTAAGATCCCAAGAAATGGTAAGTTTTAGGTGAACATATTTTTTTTCATCTAGTTCCCGTTGACACATGGTATTTTCAAACACAACGATTGAAAAAAAGGAATGTCTTCATGACATATTTTTTTCGGGATTTGCAACATATCTCTTTTAGGAGAAATAGCGCTTCTAAGATGGGAATTTCACCGAATTAAATGTTGCCGAGACGCCCCAGTGGGCCGAAACAGAATTTTGTGATTCTCAAGTTAATTAATTCTCAATGAGTTCTCAGTTGTTTCTTTGTACTAGCTTGTCGATCATGAGTGTTAGCAGATATTCGCAAATGTGTAATCAAAATTGAATTATTATTGTTCGATAGAAAAGTCTGCCGAAGATATCACAAAATCTATTTTCACCATTTATTTTTTCGATTTCGCAGCATATGTACTTGTCATTTATTTAATCGTTATAAAAAGTAATAAGAAATATTGTTATGTTAGCTCTACCTCTATACATCTTTGAAGAGCTGGTTTGGTGGCTTGGTTTGCTGGAAGATATCTCTTACTAGAAAAAAGCTCGCCTTCGTACACTATTTCAATGTATATCTTGTCAGTTGAATTATTTGTGTGGAATAAAGAAATTATGAATCATGAAGAGCGTTTTAACATTTGAAGTAATTTTTCCCTAAAAGCCTAATATCATAAAGTATCTAAAGTGATTTGCTACTCAACAATATGTATATCTGTTTCCAAAAAGTGCAAATTAAAATCTCCGCCTAAATTTTATGAATTCATAACAAAGTGTTGTTGTTGAAATTCACTAATTTATTCATTAATCCATTAACTTTTATCATTAATTCAAAGTGTGTACGTATTCCTATAAATTCCTGCAACCTAAATTCTTCTAGACGCGCCTGACATTGACTTTTCCTGTTAAAAACTGTAGCCGAAGCGATTTTAGCAAAAATGTGAGTTGGAAATCCTGTCTCGTAAATTTTCCGCCTGAATGCCCGCGTAGTGTAGACTCGGCGATACTCGGAGATATTCACGCTTGACGTAACAAGGCACATCTCGCGCATCGGATCACCCTTACGAAGGGTGAAACTGAAAGGTATATGGCGGAATGCACAGATAGATGCTCGTATCAAGTTCCGCTTAAATATACTGGCGCCCTCATTTCCTGAGCGATTTACAGTGACATCGTAACTTGTCCGTCAAACTTTGTGATGTCGGTTGTGCATCCGGACCTAAGCCTTTAACTTTAAGTACCTTCAACAACAAGGAAATGCCTTTACCTTTGCCATAAAATTTACCCTTGAGCAGCTGAATCAGAAATAAAATCAAACTGAAACTCAAATCATTTATTGTAAGTGGGCAAAAATACAGGGAGAAAATTACAAAATAAATCAAATATGATCAACTAAACTAATGAGTAACTGATTAAGTTTTAAAACCTTTTGAAGTTGAAGTGTGATTCGTGGCTGAATCTCGCACAGGAAAAGAATACTCTCTATTATAACTCTATTAATAACTCTATTAACTCCACCAGTTCTTCGGAAATACGCTCGTCAGGGAAGATAGTACTTTTAAAATTTTCGTTTAGATTAGATTATTTTTATTTGATGTACAATATAAAAATAATCTAATCTCATGACATTCTTTAGGGTCCGTCCACCTGAAGAGTGCCAAACAGGGCCCTATAACTAAGCCTCCTTTGTTTTACCGTTCGTCCGTTCGTACGTCTTTCCGTCAGCAGGCTCTATCTTAAGGCCCAGTTCTAGCTGTTGAGGTGAGGGGCGCCGCATTCGCCCGTCGTCTTCTGGCGGGGTAGCGGAACTGACGGGGTAGCGGGCGGCGCGGAATGGCATCGGGCCGCCCGAAAACCTAAAAAATTAGGTGTTTTTTCGAATTTACTGAAAAACGGAAATAAGCTAATAGGTAAAATTTAAGGATTAATACGGAGCTCTAAAAGAGGATAATTAAGGTACAAAAATTATGTGAAAAATCAGTAATTCTATATTAAAATTATTGAATCTCCTTTTAAATATAGACTATGTTTAGGATTTTTTACGATCGAGTCAAATTAATCCAATCGCTTAACGACATAGTATTTAAACTAGATTATCTCTTTGTGAATAACATATAATTATTTGAGACCTATGTATTAATTGTAAATAATTATATATTTTTTTTGCCCAAGCTCTCTTCAGTGGTTTTGTGTGATCTTGGGCCTTAACCGTAATAGGTAGAGAGTTGAAATTTACACAGAATGTGTGTTTCTATTGCCGCTACAGCAACACATAATGAGATAGACGCAATTTTAAAAATCAAAGGGGCTCTCCATGTAATAAACCTATTTTTCGCGGTTTTTCTTGGACGATGGTATATAGCCCTTCGAATCGCACTTGACCGGTTTATTAATAACCGTTAATAATTGTTAAATTCAAAAAATTGTTATATTTCCACTGCATAACTAATTCACAATGAAGACACAATAATATCAAGCCAAGTTCGAGCAAAGACACATCGACGCACGAGTCAAAAAAAAGGATGGGTTACCTGTTTCATGGAAATAGCTATATCTGAATGTATGCAACGGCTAAGCTATACTTTTTGAACCAATTGAATATCAGGATTATCTGTAGAACTTAGCACCTATTTAGATCTCAATCCTTTGGTGGTGAAGTCTCTCCAAGTTGGCTCCCGTTATTACAGTCGTGAGACTTTTTTGTTGAGATATAATTAATTTATGTGTATATAATAATAAAAATATCGAATTTTTCAAAGACATTTTATATGCAAAGCTTATCTCTAAATAGAGATTTTGTTCAGGCTTCTCAGCACCTAATGACCTCGTAGGGGCCCATCAGCTACGAGGTAGCGTAACGATCAGTTGCCAAGAAGCGTGAACGTCGGCGTTTCACCGAGCTGAAGTAATTGGGTTCGATCTAACCTGGTCTGTGCTTCGGTCCCGTCAACCTCCTGTCTCTCTGCAAGGCCCGGGTGCACCCTAGGCTCTTCTTGGTAGACAGGTTCTTCAGCCAACCTCCTATGACTGGCGGGCCAGCTTCAATGAGCACAGTGTTCCAACACAGGTTATGTTACGTGGTAAAACCCAATCGGCCACGTAAATGCGAACTTTATCTGGTTCGGGGAACCACAACACACTCAGCTATATAGACAATCCTGAGGGAAACCCGAATACATTCCAGATGGCTTGCGATTTAATTTCAATACCCTAACCAAAACGCGTTTACATTGCGAGGGCTTTCGTCTGTCACTTGTCAAAAACTGCCAGGTTGGCAGCTAACGTCAAATTCAAAATGGCCGTTCAGAAACCATCGATCGAATATCGATTTGGAATCGAACAGATTTCCTCCAGCAAACCTAGGCAGGACATAAAAGTTCATAAATTTATGCAACGGGAAACTCCTAGAGCACAATATAAACTACTTATAAATTCCTACTAGCTACCAACGCATAATGTTAACCAAAGTTCTTGGATGGTTACTTACTGTTTAAATTTATATTTATGATACTAATAAGGGCAGCTTGTGGCGAGCTGCTGGGGAGTAACGACCCCACCAACCCGATCCAGCGATTAGCGCAGGCCCTCGTCTCCGGCCATCTGCGGCCGGAAAGGCATCCGCAAGAGTGCCAAGGTCTCGCAGCTCTGTCTTGCCTTAACCCTCTCAATAACCATAAAAAAGCCGATAAAAAGCCAAATTGTCATGGCGGTCAGCCACGTTCCCGATTATTTTATTTTTTTCATTTACTCAGTCAGTCGACCAATCAAGTGTGAGATACCAGAAAGAAGGTACGTTTATCCTCTATTTCTGGTCAGTATTGCCAGTAGTAAAAAAGAATAGTGGGTAGTAGTAATTATTTTAATAAAAATAAATATAAATATTATTCCAAGTCCATACTAGGTGTTCATGCGCGAGTGGACGGCAGGTAAATTAAAATTTAATAGAAGTCCATACTAGGTAGGAATCGTTAGAGGTACACCGGCTTACCTGGTGTGCACTTGAAGGGTGGATGTGAAAAATAAGATGGCGAGTGGGCATACCTGATGGGACCCTGAGGGGGCAAGTGATCGTTGTTTAAAGTCCAGTTTCACCTCTTCACCCTTAGCCGTTGTTGCCGCCTTGCCGTCATGTTATGTCGACGGCTGAATGGGGGTCCCAATTAGTGGATGGCGAGTCACCACCTCTCTATTTTTGATCATAGTAGAGACTTGATAGGTAGGTGTCCGTAGTCTCAGATATAACCTGGACTTACTACACCATTGAAAACGCGAACCCATAGCCCATTTCCTTAGTTCCCCTTTGATTCTGCAATAGACGTGTGCACCTGGCGGGAATGTTCTTTGAGTGGACTTTTGGTGTGGGTGTATTCGAGGACAGTCCTAACTGGGGCACCACATCCCATGTTTGTTCTGAATAAATTGTCTGAAAGGGGCCTCCTCGTGTTATACCCATGTCCCCACGCAAGTCTACAAAAAGGACCGGGACAGTGTTGTCCCCTTAAGTCTTAAACTCAGATACATAATAATAACGATAAACGTTTATTGCAGGCGTAAGCCCTGAGAGTTTCTTACATATCAATTACTATGTACAATAATAATACCTGATAACAAAATAAAATCTAACAGTAAAATCAAAATTCGAATAAAAATAACAAAAATTTAGAACCACTCTCTCTCAGACACATTGAGTCACACTCACAAGAAAACTCCCTAACATACACTACCACAGTAGAGGAAGAAGGACTCCCAGCGGCGAGAACACCTAGGCTACCACTCGCATGTAGTCTCACCCAGTGTGCCAGCAGCGGCGAGTTCCACCGTCCAGCCAACGTGCGAAGAATGGAGTTGGAGCAGCCGTGTACGCGTGCTGACAACAAGTCGGAGCGTTTCCTAATGATCGCGGCAAAGCCGTCGACCATTCCTCCGCAAATATGCCTGAGGCACTGCAGTACCGCGGCAGCCCCATCAAACCCTAAACATATTGTTATACTGGACACGCAGGGCGCTTTATACCCCCTGCGTATAGTTGACCCACATAGGCTTCACGTGGAGTAAGACTGGCAGTATGCCCTGAACAATAAAGTAAAGGCCTCTAGTAATGGGCTATAGATATTCCTGGTATTCAATTGGGTCAAAAAGTATGGCTTAGCCGTTGTACACACTCAGATGTTATAACATGGAAGGGGCATGCCATACTTTTTGACCTAATTGAATATCAGGATTATCCGTAGAACTTGGCACCCACTTAGATCTCAATTATTTTGTCGACGAAATATATCGAAATTATTCCCATTATTACAATCATGAGACTGTTTTATTGAGACATTAACTCTCTAACGTCTATTTTCAATATCCGTGATTTGCAGATCACTAGTGTTACATTTGACAGTTACGCTATAGAACGTATGTCAAATTTGACACTAATAATCTGCAGATCAAGGATAGTTAGGTTATTGACAAGGGACGTAAGCCGGTACAAAGTATCAATTTCACACATTTTGGTAGAGATAAAATAGGTAGTGTCACGCTCAAAACAAACACATTTTCTGAATTGTATCCTGAATTCCTGAAACAAGATTACCTTCACAACGACATAAAGGCGAGATCTAGACACAAAAGAGAGAAATGTGTGCATCAATTTTCAGTTATCTAGATGTAAAGTAAAGTGCACTATTCTTTTTTAGTCCCGTTCTCGTTGTATTGAACATTGAGCTACAGAGATAGATAAAACATTTATGCATTCATTTAGAGTCATGTCCTTATGCTACTGGCTGACTGAAAACTTGTCATGTGTCACTGAATGAATCGGCCGGCACGCTAAATGAGAGAGTATGTCAAATGTAAATGTCTTCGCCATTTGGTTAAATGAGGCACTTAATTATGAATATAAAATAACGGGAAATTGATGCAACACATTTTATGAATATCCCGGTCCGTTAATTTACCGGCGGACCAAAGAAGCAAAGGGGTAGCCTTTTGATTAAAATAAAGCACCGTCGGAAACATTTAATAATCAACCTTGCCGAATTAAAGTCAGCCTTATGATTTAGATGCGAGGAATGGAGAGCCGGCCCAATTCGTTTTTTAAGGATGGCGTCAACGCAACAGCTGATTTCTGAATAGGTTGCCATAGGTCCGATCCGATCCGACCGGCATCGATCCCCAGATACAGGAAAAAAAATCCTCAAGTCTTGGATGTTTATATGTGTGTGACGTCGCTGTTTCTGGTTCCCACGACACAAGGTATCCTCGTGTGGAGCCAGAAGCAATGTAAGTGCCTGTATGTAAATGTTTATGTTTATGGATGCTATCTGTCCGAATACAAAAGCTAGGCTGTGTTAGTTCACAACTTTATGTATAACTTCGAGCCGAACAATGCGGAGCGGTACGGGGCGATCCCTGGTGCAATGAGTTAATCAATTGCCCAGGCGTTGGCGTTGACTTTTAAGCAACTCATTAAATATTTCGTTCAGTTATTGGCCCGACGGAACATTAGTCATTTGATTGAATGCCGGCGCTTAGTTAAAGGCCCGGGCTTTTGGCAAGCGAAACATTCGGCTGCTTCAAAATAAAATTTTGAAGAATGTTTTTTTTTGCCTTTCTCTACATTGGACCACTGTGGGAGAAGAAGGGCGACGAAGGGCTTACTGCTCGCCATGCCGATAAACATCCGACAGTAACTGAAGTATACGGTAGTTTTGACGGCTCCATGATTCAACAGCGCAGCAATCAGAGAAGGAATACTCCAGATGGTTGCATCAAACAAATCAAATACGACCGAAACGGTTTTCAAGACTATAGTTTCATATCGGGAAAGACGGTCTCGTTTCGTCACCGACACACCTAGCGTAACTAAAACTCAATGGTATTTTATTGGTAGTATTTCAACGACTCATGATTAACACACCTCAAACGGTGGTTATATCTTTTTATTTTGTTTTGTGTTAGGCACTGTGCGCCGTATTCAGTAACTACAATACACAGCAAATCTACGCAATGAATTTTACTTGACATATGGTATTTAGAAAATCTGTTACTTTTCCACAATTTTCGTAGTCATTGAGATAATTTGCCTGTTAACTGCAACTAAAAATCACCAAATTAATGTGTTTACTTCAACAAACCTGAGTCCTACAAGGAACTATAAAACAAGGATTAAATTTCTTAACAGCAACTCCGTGGCCTAGCGGCATTCGAAGCGTCCGTGGCCTGGAGGTATTCGCACATCGGAAACGATCATGCAGGTAGCCACATCTGGCTGAAACGGGCACTGGTTGGATGTCCGTTCTATGTGGCATTTGTTTTGGTTGCTTCCGTGCTTCGGGTGACACATTAAGCTATAAGTCCCGGCTACTATGGCTACTCGGGGGTAGTAGTCGTAAAGCTGTATTAGAGGCTCATACGGCAGCTTAACAATTTTAGACAGTCAGGTTGGCCACAAGCCCGACACCCCTCCAACCGCACTGAGCCAGCGTGGTGGAGTATGGCTCAATCTTACTCGTATCCGGGTAAAGGTCCGTGCCCCTCGGGGGGGGGGGACATTAATAGTCAAATAAAACAACAAAATAAAGCAATCCGCCATGTCCGAATATGTTGAGCACTATCAAAGTGGAAATTACGTCAGGTGTGCATAAACCACAGATTAAGAAGGTAAGAGTGAACATATTTAGGCAAAGTGTTTCGTTAATCGTTTTCAAACTTGTGACGTCAAGCGACGCCATGAATTGGGGCGTTTTCGGTGAAAGTTGTAACTTGAAATCTAAAATGAATTATTTTTATGACAAAAACCATAACTTTTTGCTTAAATATGATTGGAATAGTAATAAATATATGTATATAAAATATATAAAAACAGGTTTCCCTTAAAATCCCTTACCAGGCGAATATGCGCCTTTTGACGAAACATTTTAATAAAATTTTGGGAACGTGTTTGAGAGAGATAATATGGAAATATAAAAATAGATGTAGAGAGATGTGATTTTATATAGAAGCGAAATTGTCGGCCGCTGACTATCAGCCGCAATGAGAACAAGCCTGAGTCAACATATAAGTTTATCGAAAATCCAATTGCAGAATTAACGACCGTTGTAGTGGAGTAACATAATCGGGGTGCCGTGGAAGTGCGGTTTTACAAAACTTGTCAGTTTGTTCGACACAAATAAAATAAACAGTGAGGAATAAAATATACTACATTATATATTTATTTTACGTATTTTTTGTTGTTCTTACATGTTCAACCTAACACGAAGGATAAAGGGGGCTTCGCTTCGCTCACCCCCTTCACCTAAGCTACCGCTATGTTTTGCCCTGTTATAAGCTGAGCAAATCAGCTGTTGTCGTGACGCCATCTTGTTTTCCAACACGCCGGCTTATGTAAGACAGATTGTTAAATGTTTTCGCCGATGCTTTTTTTAAATCAAAATGCTAGTGACTTGGTCAAACGTCGGTATTTAATCAAAGGTCTAGAGAGTTAGTTAAGTGACTGATTTAACCAACCAATTGCGACAAATGCACTTTTGCCAGCGTCATGGCAACCTACGGGAGACGGAATAAAAGGCTTGGAATATGCTCAGTTACAGTCTAGTTTTATTTAACAAATAACTCTTCTTATATATAAATCGTCCTCGATAATCATCATGTACCAAAACCGGTACGTGATGTCGATTTTCTGTGTCAGCCAATAACTTCTCTCGACGATACTTTAGTCCGTGATGATAAGGGATGGCTGGCACAGCACTAAATGGAATAATAGTTGTTCCTCACCACCCCGAATAGGAAAAGGCTATAAACATAAACATTTACATACAGGCATACATACACACATGTATTGCTTCTGGCCCCACACTAGGATACCATGTGTCGTGGGAACCAGAAACAGCGATGTCACACTAGCATAAACTTTTTTCCCTGGGATCGAACCCGGGTCCTCCCTCTCTTAAAAGTCAAACATGAAATAGCGTCACGTCTTAACCCATACGGGGTGGTAGAGGCAAAACTGTGCCTCCGTTTAGCCAGTTATTCGATTCTCCATTTTGCGTGACAGGGGCTAGCCCATCGCCGCACCTATGATATTGTAATTAAGATGAATTAATTATCTCATTGGGAGATGGTCAGCACCGGATTAGAATTAGAATCTCCTGAGTGAGCAGCGAGCCTGAATCCACTAGGCCTCAGAGCTCTTTATTTGCCCTTATTGTCTGGTTGATATCTCCCAATCACATGCTTATGTTAACAATAGTTCTACCGGATTATTCTTCCGCTTCTATGATCCTCTGTGAAGTCACAATCGGATAATCCGGAAAATAGGATTCATATTCACTTCCAAGGTCCGGTCAGAGCGTCTTTGAGGCGAGATGCTTGTGATATTTTATGACAAAAAGACAATTGTGATTTATCCCTCTTTGTCACTGAAGCGTAGTAAATTTGTTTGGATGCTATATAAGTCAGTAAAGGAAACACTAACCAAAGCATTCTTCGTCAATGAGTCTGAAAATAATGTCGTACGTTACGAACATATTATAATAAACATACATAGACCCTAAATTATTGTGCTTTTTATCGCATGGTCTAATCTTGATCGCATCTGGACACATATGATACGATGTTTAACTTGACGGACTTATTTGAATTTGAGATATTTAAATACACTTAGCAAACTTGATCTTTTGCTCCTTCTCTACATTTGACCACTGTTGGAGATTGATTTTTAGGTCTCTTTTAAAAATTGGTTGTGTTTATACCTATATGTAACTAATACAATTCTTACAACATTAATTATTATAAATAATAAGGAGGAATAAATAATTACAAAATTATGAACAACAAGTTCTGTGTTGAGTTAGATTAACCCCATACAGTCCCGTCATTTAAGAATTCTTGAACATTGTAATATCAAATGGCAATTTCAAAATCTCCAGAGATGTCTTGTTATAGTGGTGAACTGGTGACAAGGGGTCTTACAGGCCCAGCGGCGTCAGTAAAACATCATTTTGGCACCTTCTCCGGGTTTCCTTGGGCTCATCACCTGAGTAGCTTCGAGTTTACTTGCGTCCATGCCGTAGAAGGGGATAGCTGTGTCGGACAGGCTCAAATAGGTAAGTTACATTGGCGTAAAGTTCGGCAGGGGTCTCTCAGACCCCATGTCACCACTTACGTAATTTTTTACGTAATTTTGTTGTATTGTTTTTTCACACTTTTAACCGAGAACAATCAAAACTCCAGGAAAGCAGGAGCCAGTTGTCTTCCTCGATAAAAGCGCCAATCAAATTACCAGTTTGAATCGTGTCCGAAACGTGTGTGCTTGCAGTGTGCAAAAAAATTATGCCCAGACTGCATATAAAAATTGGCAAAGTTCGACCATTGTCAATTTCGTGAAAATACACTTTTGATTTTAGTTTTTTTTTTAAATTCATTATTACTTCAATATTATAGAAAAAAGTGTTTTTTTTGTCAAAATATGTTGATTATTTTTTTGCTTATGTAATTTGTGATCTCATCTCTAGTTTTTTGATTGTTAAGACGACATACATTAAAATTGCAAGATCGTAACAAAAAAATATATTCAGAGTATAGTTATTTGTTTTATTTTATCCATTTATATATGATAACACAGTTTTTACATACTCTGGCTAGCTACGACACATAATTTCTATGATTTATACTATATCTAGTGATACCGCAGTGGGCCTCTCAGTCCCCTCGTCACCAGTTACGTTACACAAAAAACATGTCACCAGTCAAAGGTTAAAAGAATTGCTAACTTTCGCGAGTCTAAACTAGGGCGCACTAGTCTGTGATTTTTTTCTACGGTTAACATAACAAGATTCATTTTAAGGTTCTTGCTATATACATTATATTAATGCTTCTATCAATATAATTTCATTGTCTTCCCGTTTAACAAGTCAAATGGCTACACAATTCCCTAGATAGTTTCAATTCTCGCGAAGCCAGTCTTAGTTGGGATTCTTTCTGGTGTGCTTTACGGTGTTTGTGCTTGATCCATCGCCCCTCGTCGAATTTCTGTGCGCTGAGATGGTATGGACCATGCAGTTTTGTCATCTAAGTATTCCTTAATACTATAATAGGACTTTCCTGTCAGCTCATTTTTAACATAGTTTTTGAACCTCTTTTCATGAAGGATCAATGATTCCTGTGGTATTTTATTGTAGAAGCGTGTATACGCTACAGTGCCCCATGAATGATGTGCCTACTTTACTTAGTCTAAATAATGGTAGTGCTAACCTATTCCTATTTTTAGTGTTAATTGTATGGCAATCACCTACAGTTTTAAATGAAGCTTTGTTTTTTCTTACATGCATGATATTCTCGTATCTATATTGACAGGTAACCATAAGTATATTAATTTCTTTGTATTTTTCTCTTAATGATTCTCTAGCATCTAATTGATGTATCGCCATGATCGCCCTTTTTTGTAAAACATATATCGTATTTATATCTGCTGCTCTCCCCCAGAGCTGTATTCCATAAGACATAATACTGTGAAAATAACTAAAGTAAACCAATCTGGCAGTTTCAACATCTGTAAGGTATATGATTTGTCTGACCGCAAAAGCGGCTGAGTTAAGTCTTCGTGCGAGATTAGTTATGTGAGGACCCCATTGAAGTTTCTAATCTATAGTGATTCCAAGAAAGACTGTGTCCTCAACGAGGTCCAATCTTTCAGATCCAATTCTTACACAGGTTTCAACCTGTCGTACATTAGGCAAACAAAATTTGATACATTTAGTCTTCTTTGAGTTTAATAACAGGTTGTTTACATTGAACCAACTTAACACAAAAGAAAGTGAACTAATTGCGTCGTCTAGAATTTCTTCTTGTCTTGAAAATAATAGATGTGTCATCAGCAAATAGAACGATCTGAGTCCTTTTTTCCACCATATACGGCAGGTCATTCACGTATACTAAGAAAAGGAATGGACCTAAGATAGAACCCTGTGGTACACCAATATTCATATTGGTTCCAGTTGGCTTAAATCTGTTTATATCTACTTTTAGTACTCTTTCCATAAGATAAGATTCCATTAATTTTAACGCGTTATCTTTAATACCATAGTGTTGTAGTTTGAGCAAAAGAGTTCGATGGTCCACACAGTTAAAGGCCTTGGAAATATTACAGAAAATACCAACCGCATCCTATGATTCTTCCCACGCACTATAAATGTATTCTACTAGCGCTACTCCGGCGTCTGTTGTTGATCTGCCTTTAGTGAATCCGAACTGTTTTTTGTGGAGTAGCCCAGATTCATTGTAGTGAGAGATTAGTTGAATAGTATGACCTTTTCAAACACCTTGCTCAACACTGGCAATACAGATACAGGTGTGAAGTTATCAGGGTCTTCTATACTACCGGTTTGAAAATTAAATTTAGAGTTTATAATAATGGTATCCATTTTTTTTTAAATCTCTCATACATAACCGGGAATCGAAAACAGTCGAAATCTCTGTAAACAATGTTAGGTATAAATTCTGCAAGTTTTTACGTTGTAATTGTTGATGGTGCGAATCGTAAGTCAAAAATATTGGGAATTATAGCCTTCCTCTGTAGTAAGATTATAATTTTGTATGTTAAGAATGAGTAGTATCCGCCGACCTAGCCACTATAGTCATTTGGTTTCATTTTGTGTCAAGAAGACCTTTAGACCCTCTCTCGTCGGCCCGACGACGTTCAGGTATTCCGCTGTTGACAAGATTGGAATTAGAATCTGATTGCTGATGCAAAGTATTCCTTGCGCAATCGCCAAGGTCTGCCTCACTAAAAGTCTTGTTGAGCCCTTGTGCCCTTCACCACAATCTCGTCTCTTGAGCAGGGGCTGAAAAAATAGTTCGATTGTCAAAATACAACTCTCAACTTCAAGACAAGCTGGTAACCTCAAAATCCCAAACAAACTCAACTCACCCGGGTTTCTAGACAATATCTGCTTAGTATTTAAGCCAGGGCTGTCGAAGCACTAGAGCGAAAGAAAAGTCCTCGAGTTACGCGTCTCTCGTTTTGATATGTGCGCGAGCTCGGACGAAAGTTCTAGAACATGGGTAACATTTTCCAGAGCTGACCCTTTTTCCGGAAGAACGATCGATTTGGGGAAAACGGAACGTCACTTCACAAATAAACCTAGCGAAATCACTATCCCGGCTGATTATTGCAGCACCAAAATACCTCTCATCAAAACGCACTCGCTGCCTGCCATTGGGGTTACATAGCAGCGATTTCTGCCAAAAAAACAACACGACATCAAATTTCAACACGCAAAAATCAATGCATCTCCCGACAAACATCGGAGAGGTACCAAACTGCGGCCGATCCGCGCCATATTGCGGCGCCGAGTCTAGCTGGCAAATGTCTAACTACACGCAACCAGTGAAACGTGGCCGCTCCACCAGGTCTACCAGTCTATATAAATCGATAATTGGCGCAAAATAATGGATCTAAATCCAGTATCCAGTGCACACCAAATATTTAGGGATACAAGAATAACAGAGTCCAAATCACAAAGCGAAAAGAAGTCCAGAGGAAAGCCAAGAAGTCGTCAGTACAGGATAATAACAGAGTCCAAATCACAGAGCAAAGTAATCCAGTAGAAAGCCAGGTTTTTAAATATCGAGGAATGTGAGAGCACGCCCTTAACGTACCACATCTAGCAAAGAGCAGAAACGAATGAACCACAGAGTACTTTAGATTGAATTTCAATTATTGGTTATTTCATTCACATAATGCCCATCACTTAAACGAATTAAGTCACTTTTGTTAATCTGTGTTCAGATTTTCGTCGGAAGTAGAATGTTGGGAGATAATTGGCCTGATAAAAGGACCAGATTCCAGGGCCGTAAAACATATAAAAAAAATAAAATAAAATTGGGAAATCATATTATTTCTAAGCAGAATTAAGAGCAGTTATAAGTGAAATTTAGTATATTTGTGTATAAAGTAGTCTCTACAACTAAATGTGGTTAACCAACGTCGAGTGATCACTTTGGAATATCGAGTTTTGTGCTCACGTGAAATTTATTTACATTATTGGCTTAGTGAGAACGCCAGAGCTATAGGAGGAGAGTTGTCAGCTAATTCAGATTATGCCAGCTAAGTCGAAATCGAAACGTTTGCTGCTCACGTGATTTGTTCGATTCCGAATCGATATTCGATCGATGGTTTCGGAACGGCCATTTTGAATTTGACGTTGCTGCCAACCTTGCAGTTTTTGACAACTGACAGACGAAAGCCCTCGCAATGTAACGCGTATTTGATTGGGGTATTGAAATTAAATCGTAAGCCATCTGGAATTGTATTCGGGGTTCCCTCAGGATTGTCTAGATAGCTGAGTGTGTTGTGATTCCCCGAACCAGATAAAGTTCGCATTTACGTGGCCGATTGGTTTTTCCCACGTAACATAACCTGTGTTGGAACACTGTGCTCGTCGAAGCTGGCCTGCCAGCCATACCTGGTTGGCTGAAGAACCTGTCTACCAAGAAGAGCCTAGGGTGCACCCGGGCCTTGCAGAGAGACAGGAGTTTGACGGGAACGAAGCACAGACCAGGTCAGATAGATTCATAATTAATAGCTCGGTGAATCGCCGAAGTTCTCACTTCTTGGCATCTGATCGCTACGCTACCTCGTAGCTGATGGGCCCCTGCGAGGTCATTGGGTGCCGAGAAGCCTGAACCAATTTTGGTAGCAGAGCGTGGTTTCCTGAGATTTGCAGCCGTCAAGGGCTCCAGGAACCCACGATTTGGGACTATCAATCTGTAGGTATAGGCGGTTATTAGCTAACTTGGTGTTGTTCCTGTATCCACATAGATTGGTAGTATTGTAAGCTATAAGTCTATTGCTGGTAGTAGACAGACAGATATTACAGTTTTCCCTAAATGACCAGTTGTACTGAGATGTGACTCAGAATAGTAGCTACTCAACTTAGGTACATTGTAGGTGAATTGAAATTTGCATTGAAGTACCAGTTAGTCAATCTATTAGTGGTCTAGTAATGCTAATGAATGTTTGGTTAACATAAGTAGTTACATCTATTGATAGCAGGCTATTACATTGTTTTCAGTTTATAGCAATTTATAACTTGAACTAATATTGACTATCTCTGTGTGTTATAATGATAAAGGGAAACTAAATTGTATTTACAGAATTTATATAGATATAAAACTCGGTTCCTATTGTTTAAGGAAAACAGCATTGTTTAAGTTGTGGTTTAGGGTTCCCTCGTTTGGGTTATAGACTGGAGGGTCCAATAAAATTGAGTTACTGCAAATTGTGAGTAAGTATCGTTCCGATCATGTCGTTATCTGAAATCCAGAAGGGCGTTTCTAAGGAACTCAGATGGTTTTCCTCCGCACACGGTCTGATAGACCGTTTAGATAGGCATGATGTGGTATTGGAGCGGTCTATGGACGTTAAGGAACTTTACAACAGGGTGCTCGAATTGTCCGCGCAGGCGGAATCAGTTGATGGTTGCGCACCTGACAGGCTGTCACGGTTGCTAGGGGATGTCGACCAATGTATGGAGATGGCAGCTGCTATCACGCAGAAGGCTGCGGATATACGTAGACAGCGCGAGTCCAGCCATGGTGGTGACATTGAAGCACCTCTGCCGCTTCAGGGTTCGGGGTCCAGGTTACCTGCCGTAACTATGCCTACTTTTGACGGAGTGTCCGGTGAATGGATGAGCTTCATCAATCTGTTCGACAGTTTGGTGCACATGCGATCGGACATTACCAAGTCTGTCAAGATGGCTCAGCTGGTGGCAGCATTGAGGGGTGAGCCTAGGGAGCTGGTCGCTCATTTGACAGTTACGGAGGGTAACTATGAAACGGCCAGACAATTGTTGGTCAGACGTTACCATAACAAACGGAGGTTGGCCGATGCCCAACTGAACCGTTTGTTTAGTATCCCGGTTGTGAACAAGGTCGGGGCCATACAGACGGAGGTTTTGAACCCATTGTTGTCCGTCACCAAGGCTCTAGAGAATCTTGGACTTCCGGTTGGTGAATGGTCGTACCTACTGTTGTACATTGTACTTTCCCGCCTACCCGCTGACGTGCAGACTCGTTTCGAACAGTCTCACGGGAGGTCGGCCGAGGACCTGCCCGCCTTCTCCGACTTGGTCGGATTCTTGGAAGAGGAGGCTCGACGGGCAGATAATTTGGGGTTGACGGTCACCCATCCTTCGGAGCCACAGAGAGCTGCCGGGAGCGCTGTGAGTAGGGGCCCTCCGACGAGGAAGGACCGCACCAACCGGCAGTCGTATGGGACTGTGAGTGCATTGACCCCACATAGTGAGACCTGCCCATGTTGTAGGCAGATTGGCCATGCTGTGGCCAATTGCAATAAGTTCGGGGAACTTAGGGTTGAGGGACGGCGCCGGATGGCCAAGCAGCGGAGCTGGTGTTTCCTGTGCCTCGGGCCACACATGGCTAGGTACTGCACGCGCACAAAAATGTGCGGATATTGTGGTGGGGCCCACAACAATCTGTTGTGCATGAACCGGTCCGGCCAACAGCCACCACAGGGCCGTACCCAGGGTGACACGGCATGGGGCCCTGAGAATTCGTTTCGACTCGGAGCGCAACTCAGGGGCCAACGTTCCCACGTGCACAGGGCCGTACCCAGGGTGACACGGCATGGGGCCCTGAGAATTCGTTTGCGACTCGGAGCGCAACTCAGGGGCCAATGTCCCCACGTGCACAGGGCGGTACTAGGGTGCAGGGCCGCACTCAGGGTCATCCCATGGGGGGCCCTGAGTTTTCGGTTGCGACTCAGCATCCGACTCAGCGGGCAATGGGGCCACAAGCACGCAGCCACCCAGGGGTGCAGGGCCGCACTCAGGGTCATCACATGGGGGGCCCTGAGTTTTCGGTTGCGACTCAGCAGGACATTGGGTATGTTGAGCAGGCCGTAACGGGCGGGTGGCATGGGACACCTTCGAGCTATGCGGATGCGGTTCGGACGCCGCCTCAGTTGTCGCCCCGCTCGTCGCCTCGTCCTCGTCGGTCGCATGTGATGTCCCCCCCGCTCATGGAGCGGCCACGGTTGAATTCACGCCCACCCCCCTTCGGGGGGCGTCGTAGGGTGGCAATGGAACCGGCGCGTGGGCCATTTGTACAATGGGACCCTCTGGCGTATAGCTGCCTACCTGATCGGTTACAGGCACAGTGGGGCCCCGGGGGTCCTCGCTAGGAATTTGCGGCCCAACCATTGGTTGCCCCCCAACCGGAGACGGTGGTGTTACCGATCGCCTCTGTGCTTGTTTGGGATTTGGCGGGCAACCCAACATACGTTCGCGCCCTATTAGATTCTGGAGCTCAGGGCTGCATTGTATCGAACGATTTAGCAAAATGGTTGGGCCTCAAGGTAAATAGGTATAATAAATCAATACGGGGCGTGGGGAATGTTACGGTTACGAATGTAGTTGGTCAATCGGTGATCACGTTCTCTCCACGTTATGACATTTTGACAAAAACATCCGTGCAAGCTTTAGTAATGACGCATGTCATGGGCAAACACCCCTTGGTGAAGTTGAATCCGGCCGTTCGATTCCTGACGTCAGGACTCAAGTTGGCGGATCCCGATTTTGACACTCCAGCCCCGGTCGACCTGCTACTGGGAGCAGACGTTCTGGGTAGGTTTCTGTTGTCGGATCGGCGAGTTCTTCAGCCGGACGGGTTGATTGCTGTGGATACTAAGTTTGGTCACGTGATCATGGGTCCGGCATTGCCAATGGTTAGGCCTGCCGAGTCAGATGGCATACTTATTGGCTCAGCGTTGTCAGACGCTATCCAACGTTTCTGGGAGATAGAGGAACCTCCCACCGCTCGTCGAGTCGACGCAGACGAAGAAGAGTGCGAGTTGTTTTACCAGAATAGTACTGGTCGCCTTCGTTCTGGTCGTTTTGTAACTCGACTGCCTTTCAGGGCCGATCGACCGCCACTAGGAGAATCTAGGAAGATGGCTGAGACGAGATTGATGTCGATGGAGCGTAGGATGTCAAGGGACGCCGTATTTAAACAAAAATACGTCGATTTCATGAGGGAGTATGAGTCGTTAGGACACATGTCGGTATCGGGTGTGGACTGGAGATCTGAGGATCATTGTTTCCTTCCACACCATGCCGTCCTGCGAACCCCTACCGGCAAGATTCGAGTTGTTTTTGATGGGTCAGCACCTACCTCGAACGGGATGTCCCTGAATCAGTGTCTACATTCGGGACCCAAGTTGAGTCGTGATATTTCGGATATTCTCACGAGCTTTCGGAGGCACCAGGTTGTATTTGTCGCAGACATTCGGATGATGTTTAGGCAAACGGTAATTCATCCGGCTGACAGAAGGTATCAGTTGATACTTTGGCGTGAGTCCACGGCCGAGCCAGTCAAGGTCTATGAGTTGAACACGAACACGTATGGGTTACGGTCTAGCCCGTATTTGGCGATGCGTACCCTGCGGGAGTTGGCGTCGCGTGACCGTGTGAGCTATCCTAGAGCCGCCGCTATCCTGGAGCAAGATTTGTACGTCGATGACGTCTGCACAGGGGCAGCCAGTGTAGAGGAAGCTCTGGACCGACGTGACGAGCTCATTCAATTGCTGGAACGAGGCGGCTATGAACTACGCAAGTGGATGTCCAACTCCCCTGAGTTGATGGTTGGTCTCCCAGATGAGTTTCAACAAGACCCGCACGTTTTTGAGAATCCTGACAACCCTAACATGTTGTCAGTGCTTGGAATTCAGTACCGGCCCGTCCATGATGAGTTTACCTATCGGGTGGTTTTAGAAACACCGAAGGCCTGGACGAAGCGGTCAGTACTGTCAACGATTGCGAGAACGTTCGACCCGAATGGATGGATTTCTCCAGTCACCTTTGCTCTCAAATGTTTTATGCAAAGGCTATGGGCGGCTCAGTTGACCTGGGACACCCACCTCTCAGGTGATTTGTTGACTGATTGGACGCAAATGTTCACCTCGCTATCGGACATAAATAATGTATCGCTGCCGAGGAAATTGGTCCCTGCTGGGGATTACAGGGCAACCCTTCACGGGTTTTGTGATGCCTCTGAACGAGGGTTTGCGGCAGCGGTTTATTTGCGAACCGTCACCTCCACCGGGGAGGTCGACGTGCGTTTGGTTTTGGCAAAAAGCAAGGTAGCGCCTATTCGGACAAGGATGACGATTCCAAAACTGGAACTGTCCGGGGCTGCTCTTTTGACCAAACTTTTGAATCACACTCTAACAGTGTTGCGTGGGTCAGTGGTTTTGGAGGATACGGTGTACGCGTGGACGGACAGCCAGATTGTTTTGTGCTGGCTGAAGGCTTCGGTCCATAACTTAGAGGTTTTTGTTGCGAACCGTGTCTCCCAGATTGTGTCGTCTGAGGTCCCACTGACCTGGAGACATGTACCAGGAGAATTGAACCCGTCTGATTGTGCATCCAGGGGATGTCGGGCTCCTGAACTCGTTAGACACCATTTGTGGTGGGGACCACCCTGGCTTGCCAGGAGAGAATCGGACTGGCCCCACAGCCATGTAGTAGTATCTTCGGATCATGGCCCCAGAGCGGCCGTGCATGTTACCCAGAAGGCTGAGGACCCTGACGCCGGGTTTCTGCTGGACCGGTATAGCTCACTTGACAAGTTGATAAACGTGTCCACTTGGATTAGGAGATTCGCTCGAAATTGTCGTACTCCTCGCGATCAGCGAACGTTGAACCCTATTCTGAATCCAGCAGAGCGAAACGAGTCGCTACTGAATTTGGTCCGGTTGGTACAGTCCTCGAAGTTTGGGGCAGAATTGGAGATTATACGAAGTGGACGTTCGAAATTGAAGGGAGCCGTCGCGCGTCTCAACCCCTTTGTTGATTCGACCGGGTTACTTCGGGTAGGAGGAAGATTGCGCAATGCGAATCTGTCGTATTCGGCTCGTCACCCACTTCTGCTCCCCAAGGGGGGACAGTTAGTTGAATTGCTGGTGACTGATCGTCATATTAAAAACGCGCATGCCGGCTGTAACGCGTTGTTGGCCACGCTCCAGCGGGAGTTTTGGATCTTATCTGCCCGCCGTGTCATACGGAACATCGTGTTTCGGTGCATGCCTTGTTATCGACTTAAGGCTGCCACGATGCAACCTCTCATGGGGGACTTGCCCCCTGATCGTGTGAATGAGGTCAGACCGTATTCAGGTGTTGGTACGGATTTTGCCGGACCGTTTATGGTGAAGAGTTCACGATTGCGTACCGCTAAGCAATACAAGGCGTACCTATGTGTGTTTGTTTGTTTATCCACCAAGGCGGTACATCTCGAGCTCGTTGCTGATCTCTCGACAGAGGCTTTCATTGCTTGTTTGGATAGGTTTGTTTCTCGAAGGGGACTTCCAACTTTGATCCGCTCTGATAACGGCACTAACTACGTCGGTGCGGAACGATACTTACGAGAGATAGTCAACTTTTTGAATGTAAATAAGGTGGATATTGGAACGGCCCTCTCCCGTCGGGGTATACAGTGGACCTTCAGCCCACCGAGTTGCCCCCACTGGGGTGGGATTTTTGAGGCCGTAGTTAAGCCAGCTAAGACGCACTTGGGGCGTATAGTAGGTCAGACCGCGCTGACTTTTGAGGAGCTCGCGACATTGTTTTGTAAAATCGAGGCCGTTCTCAATTCGCGACCGTTGTGTCCGCTCAGCTCGGATCCAAATGACCTGGAGGCTCTGACCCCAGGCCATTTCTTGATAGGACAGCCACTTAACGCGTTGCCCGAGCACCCCTTCGAGGGAGTGAAATTGTATCGGTTGTCAAGGTACCAGATGTTGCAGCAGTTTACTCAGAATTTCTGGAAGCGTTGGTCGCTCGAGTATCTGCATATCTTACAACAGCGCCTTAAGTGGACTGACAAAACCAGCCCCCCTAGTGTTGGTGACCTCGTTTTGGTTAAGGATGCTAACCTACCGCCACTACGTTGGCGCAGGGGGCGCATTGTTAACTTGTTCCCTGGCAAGGACGGGACCCCCCGGTCTGCAGAGGTTCTAGTAGGAGGCTCGGTTCTAAAACGAGCGGTAGCAACGTTGTCTCGGCTGCCCGTAGATTAAGGGACAGGTGGGTGCCTGTCCGGGCGGGTGATTGTTCGATTCCGAATCGATATTCGATCGATGGTTTCGGAACGGCCATTTTGAATTTGACGTTGCTGCCAACCTTGCAGTTTTTGACAACTGACAGACGAAAGCCCTCGCAATGTAACGCGTATTTGATTGGGGTATTGAAATTAAATCGTAAGCCATCTGGAATTGTATTCGGGGTTCCCTCAGGATTGTCTAGATAGCTGAGTGTGTTGTGATTCCCCGAACCAGATAAAGTTCGCATTTACGTGGCCGATTGGTTTTTCCCACGTAACATAACCTGTGTTGGAACACTGTGCTCGTCGAAGCTGGCCTGCCAGCCATACCTGGTTGGCTGAAGAACCTGTCTACCAAGAAGAGCCTAGGGTGCACCCGAGCCTTGCAGAGAGACAGGAGTTTGACGGGAACGAAGCACAGACCAGGTCAGATAGATTCATAATTAATAGCTCGGTGAATCGCCGACGTTCTCACTTCTTGGCATCTGATCGCTACGCTACCTCGTAGCTGATGGGCCCCTGCGAGGTCATTGGGTGCCGAGAAGCCTGAACCAATTATGTTGAAATTCGTTTCCAGATGTGATATTTTCGCTTAGAAAACACAGTAAGCAGTACCAAATCACTCTGAACCGAGAAAACAATGACGAAATTCAAACTTTGTAGCGATTTAAGTAGGAAAAATAATTGGCCAATTTTGCATCAAATACACACCATTCATACAAAATATTTTAGACACACGTATGTTTATGAATACAAAACAATTAAAATAAAATTTTTACATATGACAAATCTCAGTCTGCTGTTTTCCTTAGTGTTGCCACCAGCAGACAACAATTTAATTCAACAAAAAATTAATAGTGAAGGAGTAAATATTTATGATATTTTTATCTACAGTGTTGCAATTAATCGATAAAAACATCGTTTTTTACCCCCATGATTTGTTAGCTAAATAACAATAACGAAAACTAGCAGAAAGCTCTGCGAATTAACCAGACCGTTCTTGCACTGAAAAAAGTAGACAAGCACATGAGATATATTTGAACAGACCGATATGATTGAGATCCAGATTCAAAAGATAACGCCATGTTTACGATGTCTTTGCTTGCGGCGGCCCTGTGTAGCGGGTTGCTCCCCTCCCTCAAATATGGATGGCTGGTGCATTAGTCTGAGTCACAAGTCGTGAACGGGTACGGGTCTTATTAGAAATATTCTCATTTATTTCTCCATGTATTAGTGTTAGACTTATAAAAGTGCATTATTTTTGCCTATTTACAATTAAATATTTCCTTTTGAGTATTGTTTAAAAAAATATATGAATTTATTTATTTAATGGACTTATTATAAAAAAGAGTAAATAACATATTCATAACTATTTTTCAGAATAATTTAATAATTCAATTTAGTCTTAATTTTATAATTTACATTGTAAACTAAAAATAAAAGTAAAATTGATACTTACATAATTACATATGCTTACGCCTATTTCCCGGAAGAGGGGTAGGCAGAGACCAAAGACCTCCCCTGCTACGATCCGGGCATACATCTCTCGCTTCCTCAACATTCATAAGTCTCTTCATGCAAGCTCACCGGTTACGGCTACTTCGTATTTGCCCCTTTACTAACGAATCGCCGATTTGGTCTTTATATGTCCTTCTTGAGCGTCCCCGCCCGACGGCTCCTTTAACACCTGCTGTATAAATCTGTTTCGTCAATCTCTTTTCATTCATCCTTGCATCGTGACCAAACCATGTTGATACTTATTCCTACCAATCAGGTTATTTAAGTTCATATAATACCAATTAAATTGAATATAGATTTTTAAGTAACGTTTGCAGTTAGAAACAAAATAAATCAATGGTGTAGCCTTGTACTGTGCTGTAGGTAGTCATCAGGATGAAAAGAACTAAAGAAAGAATTTATATTATATAGTATACGGTACTATACTTTATGATTTTGTACATGGTTCATTGGGTTTTCTGAGTTGATCTGGCGGCAAAACATCGAAGTTTAGTTCTTTGGCGTATAGCACAATTAAATCTGGTACTCAATACAAAAAACCGGTCAAAAGCGAATCGGACTCACGCACGAAGGGTTCCGTACCACCGATCATTGGTAGAAATGGTGTGGAGTAAAAAGTTTGGATTTTACATAGCAAAATGCTATTTACAAAATTATTGGTGCGGCTACTTTCACACTCCATGTACGTAACCAGGTGCATTCATAAGTTTGTTTGTGGTATTGAAAGAATTGTTGTATGGGAGCCCCCTTAAATATTTATTTTATTCTGTTTTATGGTATTTGTTATAGTGGCAACATAAATACATCTGTGAGAATTTCTACTGTCTAACTATCACGATTTATGGGATACTGCATGGTGACAGACAGACAGACAAATAGACAGCGGAGTCTTAGTTATAGGGCTTAATTTTTACTCTTTGGGTACGGAAATCTAAAAATCAACCTTTATCACGGTGAATCCTAAAGTTAAATATTAAACTGCACATCAAAAATACTGATTTGCATAGCAAATATCAGGGGAAATGCTGCGGTAGCTTAGGTGAAGGGTAAAGGGGGTGAGCGAAGCGAAGCCTCTTTTATCCTTCGTGTTAGGTTGAACAAGTAAGAAAAACAAAAAATACTTAAAACATAAACTTGAGTACACATAAAATATTTAAAACATAAAAGTGTTTTTGCTAATCCTTTTTTGCTGTCAAATCAGTATTTTTGATGTGCGATTAAAAACTGGCCAGTATAAGAAGCAATATATGTACATCAAATATATTTTCTAATCGGATTATCGTTATACATTTTTCACATCCCTACAAAACATTTTTGAGAGCATGTACATTTTGGTATGGAGCCTGGCATACCTACCGTTCGCCTTGCGTTCATCTAGAAAAAGTCAGAAATTCGTCGCTACTCATGAAACTGATGTAGATCGATAGTAAACGGCATTACAAACACAAAAACTATTGATTGCCAAATTCCTGTAAGATATATACTTTCGGAGATATATGGAGATACTTTTTTCTTGTAGAGCAGTTTGCGACCCCACGCTGTTTTCTTGTGAAAATAAATATGTTTTTGGCATTTAAATCACTTTTGTTTGCCAACCATTTTCATTTAATTTTAAAAAAAGTTAAAATAAAGTGACGGTGTTTTTTCTTAGGTATGTTTAAAAAATTAAGATGTGTTAAATAGGTATAAGTATATTTATAGGATAGGGTAAATATATCGAAAGCGAATAAAGAAAGCAAAGTCATCTAGGAAAATATCAGACTCTCACAGCAAAATTTTTTTTTTTTTTTCTCCATTTTGTTCTCCATCTGCCAGCAGCTCTTTGTAGCCTTTATCAGATTGCCTGTCTTGCGTGGCGTGTGGAGGCCCCATCCATTGATGCAGCCTCGTTCAGGGATTTATGATAGATGTGTGAGCATCAGCGTGTTAGGTCGTTTCAACCGCAGCACCTCTCCTTTCGTGTTAAGCAGGTCTTGTGCCAGTGGGTTAGAGTGCTGTTGGAGGCGTCGCTTGTAATGTCTCAGCCTGTTCTCAATCTCCTGCTGCACAGTAGGCATCTCCAAGTACTCGTGAATTTCGGTGTTTCTCGTAAACCAGGGTGCGGAGGTAATGTTGCGGAGCACCTTGTTCTGGAACCGTTGTAGAATCTCAACATTCGAGCTGCTGGCAGAACCCCAGAGTTCTATGGCATACATCCAGATAGGCTTGAGAACGGTCTTGTATATGAGTAGCTTGTTCTCGAGGGAGAGTTTAGATGGTCCACCGAGGAGCCACTGGAGGTCTCTGTATTTCAGTGTGAGTTCTTCCTTTTTCGTCAGGATGTGAGTCTTCCAGTAGAGACCTCTGTCGAGATGGCAACCGAGGTACTTCACACATGTTTTGTGTGGTAAAGTCTCGCCTTTCAATGTGATTGCTGGACAATCACCTTTCCTCAAGGTAAAGGTTATGTGTACGGACTTTGTGGGACTTGCTTTTATCCGCCATTTGTCTAGCCAGTGTTCCAGTTTGTTGACTTGACATTGCAGCAGTCTGGATGCTTCAGCTGGATCCTTGCTACTAGACAGGCAGGCTGTGTCGTCAGCGTAGGTAGCACATAGCACATTATCTATTTCTGGTATGTCTGCAGTGAAGATGGTGTATAATACCGGCCCCAGTACTGATCCCTGAGGGACTCCTGCTTGGCATTCTCTAAAGGAGGAGAAGCTTTCGCCGTACTTCACCTGGAACAGTCTACATTCCAGATAGGATTTCATAAGTGTATAAACCGTGTGTGGAAGCCAGCTTTTGATTTTGTATAGTAGTCCTTTGTGCCACACACGGTCGAACGCCTGCTGGATATCCAGAAAGACGGCAGAGCAGTACTCCTTCTTTTCCAGTGTTTGTCTCACCTTTCTGACAACACGGTGAACCTGTTCTACGGTTGCATGTTTCGCCCGAAACCCGAATTGGTGATCTGGGACAATCTTTTCTACCACCAGCATTGGTTTTAGTCGTCGCAGAAATATTCTCTCAAATAGCTTCGATACGACTGGTAGAAGGCTTATTGGTCGGTATGATGAGACTTCATTTGTAGGTTTACCATTCTTGTGAATTAGTATTATTTGTGATATCTTCCATATAGATGGGAAATATTGTATTCTCATAATTGCATTAAAGAGAACTGTTAGGAATACAATTCCCTTCCGGGGTAGCCGTTCAAGTACCTCTGTCGTCACTAGGTCATATCCTGGTGCCTTCTTCTTAGCCAGGTGTCGAATTTGGTTTGTGATTTCTCTGGGGTTGGCTATTTGTAACGGTGGAGACATTTGTAGGTCGCCTTTTAACACCCTGTCTATCATTGGATCTTTGCTCGACTCAGAAGGTTTATTTGGCTGGAATGCACTTTCAAGGAATTCAGCAAATAATTCCGCTTTCTCATCGCTGCTCCTAGCCCATTTGCCATCATTACGTCTCAGAGGGGGTATTGCTTGTTGTGGTTGATTGTGACTTTTTGTAAGTTTCCACAGTGAGTGATGGTCATTCTTATTTGGGTGACATTTTTCCAGTCGGTCTTGCAAAGTTTTATTCTTTATTTCTTCAATGAATTGTTTCAGCTGGTGTTTAGCTCTATTGAATTTGGATTTGTCATCAGGATGTCTGCTTAGTTGCCATTTCCGTCTCAGACTACGTTTTTCTTCAACTCTTCTCCTAACTTCCAGCGGGTAGTTATATTTTTGAGTCTTTTCTGGAGTAACTGGGGTTGCCTTCCAGGCAGATTCTTGGAGGACCTTAGTTATGTGTAGTGCTGCTTCCTCTACATCATTTGAAGACTTTAGTGGTAATCTGAGATTGATATTTCTGTCCACATGGTGTTGAAATAATTCCCAGTCCGTGTTTTTGTTATAGAGAGTACATGGTTTTTCACTTAATATAACAGTAGTGCTTAAAGTCATTAAAATAGCAGTGTGGTCCGATGAACCGTCCAGGCATGACTCCACGTGGTGATACAAGGTTGAGACTCCTTTTGTAATATAAAAGTCTAGAAGATCCGGTTTTTTCTTAGGGTCAGTTGGCCAGTATGTTGGTTCTCCAGTCGACACACTCTGAAGCTTGTTGCAATCGATAGATTTTTTTAGTTCTCTGCCTCTTGTCAATGTCATTCTTGATCCCCAATGTAGGTGCTTTGCATTCCAGTCTCCTCCTGCTATAAATCTGTAGCCGAGCTGGTTAAAGAACTCTGTGAACATGTGGTCCTTGATGTTGTTCTTGGACGGGCCGTGCCTTCCCTTGCCACGTTGAGGCGGGCAGTACACTGACGATAATGTTAGGGGCCCACTCCAATCGGCTACTGACACAGAGGTAGCCTGTAAGTAGTCCCTCTTGAATTCTGGTAGTTGGTGATGACGAATGCCTTCCTTGATTATTATTGCCGTTCCACCATGGGAAGTCATATCTGGGTGATTGCAGAAGTAGCATGAGAACCCTCTAATTTTAAAAGTTTTGCTATCTGTTAGGTGAGTTTCAGAAAGAAGCAGGATGTCAAGCTTGTTACTTATTAAAATAGTTTCCACCTCGAGTTTCTTGCCTTCTAGGCCATTGATGTTCCACGTAGCTAGTCTAAGGTTTCTATCCTTGAATTTTGCTAACTAGCACTGTTATAAGGCTAAGTAGGTTGCCTATTTGTTGTATTAGTAAGTCAATTTTCTCTGACTGTTTGAGGATCAGCTGTTCAAGTTGATTGGTTATTTGTGGGCTATTGGTACTCTTGACTGCTTCAGAAAATGTTTTAGATGTTCCAGTCGGTTGGGCATTGTTTTCAAATTTTTCTTGTGAGGGGGTAGTCTCGGTTGGCTTGTTTTCAATTGTTTTTTTGCTTTGAGGTTTATTAAAGGTCCTCTGTGCTGTTCTTGGCTGTGTTTTCCTGGCTAATATTTCTTGATATACTTGACAGCCTTTGTAGTTTGCCGGGTGACTTCCAAGGCAAAGGGCACATGTGGCTGGGCTATCTCTATCCTTTTTAGTGCAGTTCGATGTATTATGGCTTCCAGCACACTTAACACAGCGGTGTGGTCTCATGCAGTTGTTTTTGGTATGACCATATTGTTGACACCTGGTACACTGGACTATGCCTGTCTTCTTCTTGGGATCTTCTATGACGACCTTTTGGTTGTATATGAACTCTAGTTCCTTCAGTTTTTTGTTATTTATTGATGGTTCAATATTTACAAAAAAGGTGTCTAAGGGCTTTTTTGTGGTTCTAGTTAGGGCACACACAATCTCTCCTCTTACTTTGTTCCCCGTTGACTCTATGCTTTCAATGATAGCTTCCTTTGGAGTAGAGTGATGAAGGTTTTTGATCACAATTCTGTGACAACGGTCCTCCTTTCTTGTGAATGTATGTCCGATGAGACCTGTATTTCTTACATGCTCAATAAGTATTTTGTATGTTTCTATGGAGCCACTTGAGATTCTCAGCTGGTTTTTTGATATCACTTTGTAGCTATAGCTGTCCTTGGGTGTGACTTCTTGTAGGTGATCGGAGAGTTTCTTCATGTCATCAATTCCATAGAGTATGATGGGCGGTGGTTTGGATTGCTTCGGGGGCTTGGGTTGATTTTGTATCTGATCATCTTTGTTTTGATTTTGGATCTGATCATCAGTGGGATCTATGTTAAGTCCTTCAAAACTGTTTGAGGTGAAGCCAATAGTGCCTCCCATGGTCACTTTAGGCATCTTATGAGTTGGGTTTTCATTGTTTGGTGAGAGCAATCTTTTATCATTGCGACCATTTTGATAGTTCCGTCCTTGTGGCACTCTTTGCCATGGGATTTGGCTGTTGTGTGACGCGGAGGGAGTCACAGGGTTTCCTGGATTCGGAGCATCCTTTTTGAGAAATAAGCCTGGGTGGAATATTTGTTGCGTTAATTTCTTGGCTTCCTTGTTGACATTGGCAGGTGAAGAGCCAGGTGTGTTCGTTTGTAGGGCAACTTCAGGCATTTTGTTGGCGAAAAAAGAATCTTTTTATATGGCAACACCAGGCTAAGTGACGACAGCCATGGCGTCCACCATGTAGGACCAGATTTTTGAACGCGGTGTCAGAATGGAATTTTGAGGTTATGATTAATTCTAGGTGATATTGTTATTGTCTTCAAATCGATACAGCACTGCGAGATAACACTACCACACGTAATCTGGAGGTCACTTTCCCGTTTGGTCACGTTTTCTCACTGATAGGGTGTGATTTAACCAATAAAGGATATTATTTTGGATGAGCGCGAAGTGAACTTGACAACTGTCAACGGCCGATATCACAGCAAAATGAAATAAATATAGTCTGGAGATACAAGTTCAAATGAAATACAAGTTAAAATTTGTAATGCTGTTTCCTATCGATGGACTTTAAATTTGTGATTAGCAACGAATTTTTTACTTTTTTAAGATGGCGGACGGTAGGTGCGCGTGTCAAGGTTACACGCTCTACATAAAATGCTATGATTTAGCCAAATACACGTATACGTTATATTTCTGGCCCTGTAAACAATGGGCTGAAGACCTAATCTATAACAACATCATATCGGACATAAGTATGTGTTACACATTTCCCCAGGAGGGTGGTCCTCGCTGCGGGCACATTAAACAGCTGGAAATCTGGCTCACCTCTAATTACATGGGTTACCCGATGGGGTTCTTCCGTAGACCTATGACCTGGCTTCCGACTAGTGACGAGTCTCAGGCGCGCCTGAGATTGGTATTCTGCTCACTCCAAGCCAGTCTCGAAGTCACCGCGAGGTCAATCAAGGTCCGTTCCTTATTCTTAACGATGCGTGGGCGCTTCCCCGCACGAACCGATTCTCAGGCGAATATCCACGACACGAGGCGTTGAAAACCTTTCCGAAATTTTGTTCAATACGTCGCGGAGCCGAATCTCGGCCAACAAAGATCTCGCGTTTGGAAGACGGATTTCTCTCCAAATTCTGGGCACAATTCGAAGGCGACACAAAACACATCGTGCACCCGGCGCGGCCAAATTCAACAGGGTTATAATCACATTTTTTCTCTTCCGTCAAAAGTTCAAAAGTGACGTTTCTACTCGTTCACAGATAAAAACGAAGGGTACGATTCGATTTATACTAATTGTGACGAAACCGCTACTAGGCACCGTTTGGTTCTAAACAGAATGCTTAAATAAACATAAAACGCACTTACGTAACGAATGCTGGCTTCTAAGCATTTCTTCACATCCCTTGCTTGAGTCGCGTCTCCCAATAAGTCACACACACAGGTTTACTTTTGACCCTACGATTGTATTTGATTTTATGTGGCAAAAAAAATGAAAGTACTGAACAATGTTTACCGAAAGAAAATTAGGATACGATCATCGACTTCTTTATACCTTGTTTGTGAAATAACAATGACAGTACAGTTGTGCGATTTAGTTGAGGATGTCTTTGTTGTTGGACAAACTATGTCTATGGCGAGTACATAATTTGGTAGGGATATAATCCAGGTATAAAAATTAATCTATACTTATCGAAAGAGTTTGAGGATTGCTTATAATCCGAGTAGGCCATCGACATATACAACACTGTGCAAGTTCTAGCAACATTTTGAGTTGTCAAACAAGTCCATTGAATGAAATGAAAGACCTTAAGTAGAAAAAACTTGACAGAAAATAAATGACAATGACGTATAAGTGTTACTACTGCGTTTTTTTTTCTAACAGACAAACCAAATATTTAATTTGAATAAACACGCAGCAGTCAGCAGATGTTGCCATCATTAAGTTTTCCTCATCATAAGCATTTCCCGCTAAGTTGTACTCTAAAACCGGATGCACAACCGAAAACTCAGATTTTTGACGTACACTCAGCTGTCACAGTCTCTCGCCCGAGAAATGGCATGTCCAGAATGACATTTATATATATAAAATAATAAATGTAGCCAATTAATGTCCCCACCGAGGGGATTACTCGGATACGAGTAAGATTGAGCCATACTCCACCACGCAGGCTCAGTGCGGGTTGATGGAGGGGTTTTACGACCACTATCACGTAGCGATAGTAGCCGGGACCTACAACTTAACTTGTCATCCGAAACACTGAACTTCCGATACTGTGCTTAAGATAAATTAATTATCTCATTGGTACATGGTCAGGAATCGAACCTGCATCTCCGGTGTGAATTGATATTCAGGCATTTTTACATAAAATTGCAGGCAGCTTGCAAGCTTGAAACCCTTTAGACCACGGAGCTCTTTGACATTTGAATGTCATTTAAGCGACACATTATTTAAGTGGCAGCCTGTGCTGTCGTCTACCATTCTTTACGTAGTTTTTACGTTTTATCCTTTTAATTTATGCTCAAACAACGACGGTACATAAAGCAACACAATATTTACCCAGCAATGTCATGAAGTGCCATTATTACAGTATGCAGTGCCAAAAGCTTTGGCATTTAAATAAAATTGTCAATGTGCAACAACCCTTACATCCTTTATTGCGCGTTTGCGATACAACAGCCACAACTCTGTGCAACTAGTCACCACAATGTAATAGTGCAGATGCCAGCAAACAACTTTAAGAAATAACTTACTAATACATCGGAACTGATATGTATTCGGGTAAAAATGCCTTTGAGGTCTTGGAGTATCCTGGTTGGGTCAAAAGACTGATGAGACAGAACTATGTGCCTGTATGAAAATATTGCTTGATACATTAGTAAGGCACATAGGGGAATAGTTGCTCACATTCGCAGGATGCACTTGGGTTCCACCGCCCTACACGTTACCCCCGGATAGAGCGAACCAGAAACAAATCAAAATCAAAACAAAAATTTCTTTATTTTTTAACTTTTAAAAATATTTTTAAACATTACATACAGGCAGATACATTGCTTCTGGACCCACACTAGGATACCCTGTGTCGTGTGAACCAGAAACACTGACGTCACACCCATATAAACATCCAAGACTTAGGGATTTTCTTTTTCTTTATCCCCAGTGTGGGATCGAACTGCATTACTGTAGATAAATATCTACACTGTAGATATTACAGTAATGCAGTATACAGATCCAGTTATACTTAGTAAAAGTCATTTTTTTTACTCTGGACCACTGTAGGAGAAGCGAGGCGAAGAAACTATACAGATTGAATTTTAGATCTCTTTTTAAAATTGGTTGTGTTTAACTAATACAAATATTACAATAGTAATTATTATAAAAAGCAGGAATAAATAATTACCAGCGAGTTATTTGTTGAGTTAGGTAAACCCCATGCAGTCTTGTCGTTTATGTAATCTTTAATATCCCTTTTTAGACGAAATGGTTATTAAAATGCTCAAATGGCAATTTAAAAATCTACAGAGGCATCTTCTTGTAATTGAGAATGCACTGACCCTTGAAAAAATTGCTGAATTTTGCTAGTCTAAACCGGGACGCCACTATTTTGTGAATGCAACATTCTCGAAAGAAACCCTAAGTAAACCTTTATTCTCAATTACTGCGGCGATGGGCTAGCCTCCTGTCACAATAACAATAATACCTCTGCCACCCCGTATGGGAACAGGCGTGACTCTATGTTATAGTTAACCTGTACACATACAGTGAATTATACCTAAAGAATACAAGTGACAAAGGCGAAATCAACCTTTGTTGTTAGATTTAAGATTTGATTTCAATGAAAGTAAATCAAAGTAGCCCTGTAATTTGCCTAGTGATAGAGCGCCAGCATTTGATTGATAGAAACTCTGAGTAGAAGTTGTGCATTTGGGGCCATGTTACCTTTTATATTAATGAATGGTGTTGCAGTGCCCAGACTATCCTGGAAGCATGTTCAACTATTTGCTAAGCGCCGGCCGTCATATTAAATCAACCCCCAACTACCTCCAACTCCGGTTTTCCTGTACCTAACTTATAATAACTTATAAGTTACATTATAACTCCATACCGCACCTTTCATGCTAAGTGCTTAGTTTCAAATTCCTTGCAAGTTACTAAACAGGAGGTAACGAAAATGTGATGTAATTACGATAGGGTATGTGGGCTTAAGGAGAGTATCTCCAACTCGTGAAAATTAAGTTAATAAAATAGACATTCTTATTAATACCGCAACTAAGGCCGCAGGTTGTTGAACGTTTCAATGTTCATATTATTTTTTTTTATTTTTTTTTTGCATTTAGATTTTAAAACTAGATTTGAATCAGAATATGTAACAGTTTTAATTCAAAAGGGAAAGGAAAGGAATGATACATTAAATGTTGGCGACATTTTTAATAGAAACAGACGAAAAGCGGGTAAAATGGCCATTAGGTCGTATTACAGAAACATTTACAGGTAAAGATGGTGTAAATAGGACCGCTTAAGTTTAACTTCGTTAGGTACAAGACTTCGACTGTTCCAGAAGCTGCATACTCTGGAAGTTTCTGCTAACGAGGTAAGTATAAGTAGCATCAAACGCGAGCGCAACAAAGCACACGAGCTGCAAAACCGACGTCAACTCGCTATTCAAATAAGTACACTGTAGTGATACGTTATTTAACAGTGATAACATTAACGAAGATGCACGTTTTTAGGGTTCTGTACCCCAAGGGTACCAAACGGGACCCTATTACTAAGCCTCCGCTGTCCGTCCGTCCATCCGCCTGTCACCAGGCTATATCTCATGAACCGTGATAGTTAGACAGATGAAATTTTCACAGATGAAGTATTTCTGTTGCCGCTATAAAAACAAATACTAAAAAACAGAATAAAACAATATTTAAGGGGGCTCCCATACAACAATTCTTTCAATACTACATACAAACTTATGAATGCACCTGGTTACGTACATGGGGTGTGAAAGTAGCCGCACCAATAACTTGCAAACAACATTTTGCTATGTTAAATCCAAACTATTCACTCCACACCATCCCTACCATTGTGCGGTGGTGGGTTCCTTAACACTTCGTGCGCAAGTTAGACTCGCAATTAACCGATTTTATTATGTGTTTTTTGTTTGGTCTGGAGGATATAGGATGATTGCGACGCAGATAAGTACACGTCAATTTTGTGTAATTGATTTTATGTTACATTTATTTGAGTGTGTATAATTAACGTTGATATTTTTGAAGACTTATTGTTTGTAGTTTTATTCATTTGTCAATGTAAAGCTTTTCGACATTGGGAGTATAAGAGTGAGTGTGTGTAATGTTGTTATTGTTGAAGAGTTGATGTACTGTGATGTATGCTATGATGTGTTACTTATGATATAGTAGATTTCCTACGAGTTCGCAAAGGCTTATATGTACGAACCGAGAAGTTTACGGCTCGAGCCGAAGGTGAGGGTCGTAGCGAGGTTCGTAAAGGAGCCTTTTCGAACTAGTTAGGAATATAATTTTTCCGCCTGAGAACCCAAAATCAAGCGGCGAAGTTGCTATTTTTTTTTAATAGCCTATAATGCTTCTCACTGCTGGGCAAAGGCCTCCCTACTTTCGGACCATACTTCCCGATCTTGCGCCTTCTCTTCCCAGTCCGGGAGGTACCTCTCCAGGTCCTCACGCCATCTCCTCCTAGGCCTGCCTCTTCGGCGCTGTCCGTCTTGAGGCACCCACTCGATGGCAATTTTCGCCCACCTATCCGGGTGCATACGGCAGACATGTCCGGCCCAGCTCCACTTGAGGTTGGCGCTCTGTACACCCACGTCAGTGATGCGAGTTATAGAGCGAAGATTCGTATTCCTGATACGGTCCGTCAGTTTGACTCCTATCATACTACGCTCCATAGCCCTTTGGCAAACCTTGAGTCTGGACTTCAGACGATCGGTCAGAGACCACGTCTGAGCGCCGTAGGTGAGAATGGGCTGGATACAAATGTCGACGAGTTTCCGTTTTAGTGTCAATGGAAGGTTGCCCTTCATCAGCTCTTTCATGGACCAGTAGCTCTTCCAGGCGTTCGAAATGCGTCTTTCGATCTCCTTGCTTTGCCTGTTTTCGAAAGAGACTATCTGGCATAAGTAGATGTATTCGTCGACATATTGTATAACCTGCCCATCTACTTCCACTCTACGTTTCACGCAATTGGTCATAAGTTGTGTCTTTGAACGATTCATCTTCAGTCCAACCTCAAGGCTTGCATTACTGAGCTCTTGCAGCATCTTCCTCAGTTCAGGAGCTGACGGTGCGAACAGGACAATGTCATCGGCGAAGCGAAGGTTAGTGAGCCTTCTGCCACCGACGACGATTCCGTCATTTGTCCATGATCCCGTCAGCTTCCTAAAGATCTTCCTAAAGATGTGAACATTTTCGGTGATAGTGGGTCACCCTGTTTCACACCTTTCTCGATCAGGAAGGTCCTGCTGACTGGAGTTTTATATTTGCTATACTATTGCCGTATATTGATTTAATTACTTGTATATAAGCCGGATTTATATTTTGGTTTCTGAGGGCACTGAGAATAGCTGAGTGAGAGATGCTGTCAAATGCTTTGGAGTAATCCACAAATGCCAGATATAACGGCTTATTAAATTCGTTGAACTTCTCGATGATCTGGTTGAGCTTGTGGAGGTGGTCAGTAGTCGAGAAGCCAGGTCTGAAACCTGCTTGCTCCTGCGGTTGAGTTGCATCTAGATGTATAGCTATACGCGATTCAATAAGTTTTATAAATATTTTATAAATATGGGATACCAAGCTTACGGGTCGATGGTTGCCGATATCACTTTTATCATTCTTTTTGTAGAACAGAATTATGTTAGAGTGGCATAGCTTACTTTGAAAATGACCTCTGTAGAGTATGTTATTACAAAGGTTGGCCAAGTGGGGAAGCAAGACGGGTTCTCCAAATTTCAAAGCCTCTGTCGTGACACCATCTTCACCGGGGCTCTTGTTGTTCTTCATGTCCATGAGGGCACGATGAACTTTATGCCCGGTGAAAGGAGGGATGGTGTCTGATGTTGGACATAGATATTCTTCGTCTTGGTTTTGGTCCGTTTTGGATGGGTCTGAATATAGCTTTGTGTAAAACTTTGTACATATTTCCATCACCTTTTCTCTGCTTCCCTGCTTTCTACCATTTTTGTCTGTTAGTTTTGTAATCCAAGTGGTGTTCCTATCTATACCTTGCTTTGCCACTCGAAGCGATTGGTTCCTTTCTATCGCCGTTTTGATTAAATTAGTGTTAAATGCTTTAATGTCTTTTCTAATACTTCGTTTCACTTTTCTGTCTATCTGATAATATTGTGCGGAACACTTTCTATATTGTTCTCGTTCTATGATTAATAATTTGGTTTCTGGAGTGAGTTTATTATTGTTACGTCTGTATTGTTTAATTTTTCTGCCAGCTGTTTCTATGGCACCTTTTATATTTTCATATTGTGATTGTACATCATCTTTGTCAACTTCCAAAACTTTAAAATAATTACTGAGTTCTTATTTGAATGCATCTTGATTGTTAAGTAGAGTATCCCTAGTAAGTTTTTTGATCTTCTTTTTGAATAATGATTTCCTAAGTATTCTTGTTTTGAACGATATTTTTGCGCGAACTGGTCTGTGATCTGAACTAAAAGTGAACCGGTTGATTATTGAAATATCTTTGATTATATTTTGATCTGAGGACAATACAAAGTCAATTTCGTTTTTTGTATCGTTGTCAGGCGAAATCCAGGTCCACCGACGTTGTGGTTTCTTAAAGAAGATACTGTTGCTGACCTTGAGATTTTGACCGAAAGAAAACTGGAGCAATCGTGAACCAAGCTCATTTCGGCTTCCCAGCCCGTGTGGCCCGAGTATAGTTTGATTGTCCAGTTCGGTCCTTACGCCTAGTTAAGCATTGAAGTCACCGAGGACCATGTTCCAGGTACCTCGGTGTTCGTCGCAGGCTTTGTTCAAAAGGTCGTAAAAGTCCTCTACCTCGTCGTCACAATGCTTCGACGTCGGTGCGTGTGCCTGTATCAACGTGAGCGTCATAGTCTTTGTTATACGGAATTTAAGTACTGCTATTCTATCGGAGAGGCCAAGAAATTCGATGATATTATTCTTCCACTTCTTGGCCACTAGGAAACCCACTCCAAACATTCCGCTGGTGACCCCAAAGTGGTAGAATATCCCATTGTCTCTTTCAACAGTAGCCTCTCCCTCGCGTCTAACTTCTGCAAGACCTAAAATGTCCCAATTGATTCCTTTTAGGGCGTTATCTAGCTCTTCGAAACGTTCGTCCTTCATCAATGTGCGGGCATTAAAGGACATTTAAATTATCAGAGTCCGTTTTGTGTGGCGTGGGTTGTTGATGGGATAGCGATCTCGCCCGGGGATTCTTAGCACCCCTGCCTCCGCGGCTATTCCGGCTAACATCGTCACCATCGTCACCGCTGGGGGCGCCGGGCACTTGGGGCCTAGGTTGAGTTTGTACTGTGTTTGGACCATAATCCCACCACGCTGGTCCATTGCTGGTTGGTGGGTTTGTGCCAGAGCCTCGTCTGTTGATCAGCAGAGTGTACCACGAGCAGGTGAGGATGACTTGGGGTCCTAAAGATGTTAGATAAAATCCCCATTCCACTCCAACATTTTGAGGTTAGAATGCGGAAAAATAATTATATGTTGTTTTGGTGAGTATGGGAGATGTAACAGAACCGCAAATAGGTTTCATATGGCGGTTCCATTATTTTCTTTGGTTAGATTATGTATTTATCAAACAACTTGTAAAGAAATAAATAAAATGTGGATCGCAGCACTACGATATTGCCGTGATTTAGTATTTTCACATTCACAAACACTAGGCATTTGATCGAATGCCGGCTCTTAGTGAACGGCCCGGACTTTTGATTGAGCGCCTAATTTATATACTAATTATACGACTGATTATGTATCAGTCGTATCACACAGGGCACCAATGAAAGGGAACTGTATAGGAAGCAGGAATATTTGAAAAATTGTGAATGAAAGCATCATTATTCATAACATAACATACGAATAACTCAATAATCATTAAGAGTCACTGACAGTTCGACCAAGGAATAACTAATAGTAACAGAAGGTTCACTCCCTAACAAAAGTGATGTTTAGGTACAAAAAATTGCGAAATTGACATTTATTGTGTGACACAAGCGTTCATATTCCGTTAGGCACGACTGACTCGATGCCGATGTCTCAGCAACGACGCAGGGTTGCCACTCGCCGATATATTTAGGTAAATATAAATATATATATATATATATATATATATATATATATATAACAGTGTGTGTTATTTAAATGAATATAACTTCAAACTTCACGCCTTTTCCCATCCGGGGTGGCAGTGGCGCAATTGTGCCCTTGTACGGCCGGTTCAAAAGTCAATTTGCGTGACGTGCGTGGTTCAATGAACTTCGTTTAGTGAAATACACCTAAGTAAATAAGACAAAACACTATTACAATTATATTAAGCTAGGGACTTGTTTACCTACTACCTATAACTGCAAACAAACGCAACTACAGATTACTAATAGTGTAACCTTATATTTTGTTATGTTGGGAAGTCCCTCGCCGATAAAAATATGGTCTGGTGGTCAAAGAGATGGTTTATTAAGGTTCACAATAAAATAAGGGTCCCTTGTTTGGTGGCCGGACATAAATTAATATCTTAGATAATATCTGCTGCACGCAATGCCTTCTCCCCAGCTGGGAACTTTCCTGGACGACGACACTTTGCGCGTGGCAGTCGCTTTGCGTTTGGGCTGCACTATCTGCCAGCCGCATCGATGCGTTTGTGGGGCATGGGTCAATGTGTTGGGTCGCCATGGCCTACATTGTACCAAGAGCGCTGGCAGGTTTTCGCGGCACCACGCAATAAACGACATCGTTCGTAGGGCTTTGGTATCGGCCAACGTTCCTAGTGTGTTGGAGCCGCCAGGTTTGTGCCGGTCGGATGGGAAGCGTCCGGACGGCTTGACCCTGGTACCTTGGGAGAGAGGACGTTCCCTGCTATGGGATGCGACCTGCGTCTGCACCTTTGCAGCCTCCCATGTCGGGTCGACGGCGGCCCGCGCTGGTGCAGCCGCCAAGTCTGCCGCAAGACAGAAGTGCCTTAAGTATGCCGCACTCACGGGAAGCTACATCTTTGTGCCTCTTGCGCTCGAGACGACTGGGGTTTGGGGGACACAAGGGAAAATATTTATTAAGGATCTGGGGCGCCGTCTAAGGGATAGAGGATTTGACTACCGCTCTGGGGCATTTCTGATGCAAAGGATCTCCCTGGCGGTGCAGCGGGGAAATGCTGCAAGCGTCATGGGAACCTTAGCCTCGGCAATGTCCCGGGGTGGTTTATTCGCGTAGTTGTTTCTTTTTGTGTTTCTATTTTATTTTTAATTAATATATTAACTGATATCTTAGAAACTAAACTTAGCTTAGATACAGTTCTTCACACAGTGCGTATCAGAAAAATGGGACGACGACCTGCGGGTCTTTGACCTCGCAAGCAGAGTCCAAATGAAAAAAAGAGAAGGAGAAGAGAAGAAGCCGCTTACAGGACGCCATGCCCGTTGTTCTATCTTAACCCCTCAGTTACCACCGGCGTAAGCTAAAGCCACTTTTCCGTTATAGGTTTTAAATTTTATTACCATGGCATAGGGTTCGAAGTCGCGATCCGTCCCAACTGCCCTCGGTTTTTGAGTAGTTGGCGGCTAAGGCGGCTGGTAGACCTCCCATCCCATCAGCGGTGCTCGAAGGTACGCCACCTCGACAGCTCGCAGCTCAACGCGGCGAACGGCTTATGGACTCGTGTTTCACAGCCGGCTACGCCTCGCAAGCCACATTGGTTAACTCCTCGTCTATAAAATGGTGGTTTAACACGCCTCGCTTCCTTGGTCATGAATGCAGGGCTTCGTGACAAAATTGGCCTGGCCCCCAAGGCGCGGCTGACAGCCTACACTCCGTTAATTTAAGATGAAAAGAGAAGCTCCTCAGGCGAAATCTCCATATTTATGCGGCCACAAAACGCACCGAATTTTTTAGCTGGCGGGAGACCAACTTGCAGTGACTGCAGTGAAGAAATCGGAACTGTCACTTTTCTAGTCAAAAACGGAGTGTAGATCATCAAAAATCAATATTAATAAACGAATATCCATATATTGTTGGTGCACAACCATTTATCGCTTTATAGCTCCTGGGACAGGTCATTGATACAAAATGGCATCAAACCAATAAACCTAACTTAATCCAACTCCGTTTTTAATACGAAAGAAACCGTACTATTACCACGAAAATCCCAGTACAGCAACACTCAAACCGACACGTTACGATAATGCACCGATGTTATGACATAGAAAACTAATGACCAAGTTGGGCTGTTCGCTGTGAAGAACCTAAACGAACCTAGTTAAAATACAGTCTTACAATAGGTAGGAAATTAGAGGATCAAAGCAAACCACCGGCCATATATTTATTTCTTTTCGACTTCTTTATGTTCACGCGGCTAGCATGCGCGCCGAGAGCTGGGCGGCGATCTTCTGACAAAGACAGCCTGACGCTGGCCTTTACTCGTATCAATACTAGTGGCCCTGTGGGCTGTAGACCTCGCCAACGGAGGAGACTGTGAACCAATTTATAGGTAAGTATTTAAGATTCAATCAAAATCACTTTGTAAACTACATTTTACGATTTAAAATACAACAACTTTGTAAACTCAATTTTACGATTTGAAATACAAACAAATACTTTTCACGAAAATAGTTATAGTCTATTACACTCACTCTCATGGTCTGTATAGATGCTCTTTACTAATCCGTCTCCTACTTCGAGGAGTCCAAACTTGGTATGTTTTGAAAATATTTCTTTAGAAAACAGGCGGCCGAAAGGTAATAGTGTAGTATATTTTAGAACCGGCTCATGAAGCCCTATAATTTGAAACTAACTCCCCCCCCCCCACCCCAAGGGGAAAATCGAGAAAAGCTCTAGACAAAAAAAAAACTTTTAATTCAAGGAACACCTGTGCCGAGTTTTGTGAGGATCGCTTGAAGACGTGACCCCTAGACCGGAACTGACAGACACACAGACATAGAGACAGACGAAAGCAAAATCGGCCTCCTATCTTGTCGAAATGGAGCCCTTCGCTCGCACGATCAATTATCAATGCGTAATTATATTATTTCGTTATTCGTGCTTCGTACTGTGAGCAGCGACGCGATTTACCGATTATAGTAATCATCTATCTTCTGAATATGTATATCGAACTTCTTTGATTGATCGATTTGATTGGCTGCAATCGAGACTGCAGCCAGTTACGCATCTTATATTGGCTATCCTAGTTCATTCAACGCGAGGACCAGACTCCACTCACAGACGCGGATGAGACTTGGATAACCTTTAACAAAAAATAACTATGATTCAATGTACCTACATATTCTGTGTTGCAAATAATCAGCCTCATTTAAAAATACGCAGGCGTGTTTCAAGTACATAATTTAGATAATAATTAGTAGCTGTAATATTCACAAACAAAACATTAATTTTATATAAAATTGCAAGAGAACATTCCAGCATCTTTTCAGAATTCTCAACGTAGAGCGAAAGGCAGTGAAAAAGAAACAAAAGAGTGTTGATTCTTGATTCAAAATAAGTAATAGGCGGCCAGCGCAGAATATAGTAAAATACCTCTTTAGTGAAAGTGCTGCTAAATAGTCCGCATTACAATCTGTACGACCTTCTTCTTCTACTTGGCTAGTGGCACTGTTAGACCTAGCGAGTCTTGGTGAACTTCTAAATTACAAACTTACATATGTACCTGGTTACGAACATTGAGTATGAAAGTAGCCGCACCAATAACTTTGTAAACTACATTTTGCGATCAGTGCAACCTATCAACTGTTCACTAAAATGAGATAGCCTAAGGATTTTTGCCCAAGCTAAACGGAGAAGCTCAGTCAAAGGTAAATATGACTATTCACAGCCTAAGCCAGTGGGGTTAGTAACTTTGATCCTTTATACAAGGGTTTTCTTTAGATAATTAAATAATTAGGGAGAGCACTAAGAAAACGGGTGTTAAAGCTTGTACCTACCTATACCACCCTAGTGGCGCCAGGAGCAATTTATGTGCCTCTATATAAATGTTTATGTATTTGTTATGTTTATACATACTTCACGGCTTTACCCATAGGCAGGGGCAAAATTATGCCCACTTTTAGCGAGTTATTAAAAATTATTTTTTATGTGCCAGGGGGCTAACCCATAACCTCAGCTAACGGAGGTAAAGCTAGTAAAAGAGACAAAATGTACAAAAGGACAACACCAATCGAAAATTCACGTGCTAACTCGGATGCAATAAATATCGTCTAAGCTCTTCTAAAATGCTTGAGAGAAGATAATAAAACGGAATAGAATAGAACAAGGTAGATGGAGGCCGATGGAACGTGGACCGGCACCCGATATCAAATATTTGTTGGATGGTAGCAAGTATCCGATAGGCTTAGTGTGGACACGCCATCTAACATTCCCTTATGCACCAAAGATATGCACATAGAGCTAATAATATTAAACATTAACATTTAAACATTGCTTCTGACCCCACACTAGGACTCACTGTATCGAGGGAACCAGAAACTTAACCGACTGGTAGCTAGTAGCCGTGGAAACGAGTCACAATTCAATCCTCAAACAGTAGCGCCGTGGTGACCCATTTAATTACACAATTAGTGACTCAAAGTATTAGTTACTAACAACACTGATCAGTTTCGTTTCAAACTTCCAGAACTGATAAAACAGTCAGTGTTGGTCTACGATGTACCTAGCGGTTGAAATTCTGCGACCCAAGCAAGAGATCCCGGTTTGAATCCCCGTGTGGCGTCACCTATCAGGCGATCCACATACTAACTTTCAAGATGGATGTCAAGCAAATAAACGCAGCAATTCACAGAAGTTGTCAACAGATGTCATCACGGATCCCAGAAACAATTGACAATCAATCCTGCATCGCGTAAGAGAAATTTCTTCGGTTACTAACTATATATAGAACGTCCGAGCATAAGCGGTAGGACCAGTGGTCCCCAAGCGTAGCAACCTGGAGCGGAGATCTCCCTTTTTCGGACCTAATATCCACAGTGGACGCCACCACCGGACCTCTTCTATATATAGGCGCCCTCGTCGCTTCATCCGTATCGTAGATGTTTGTGATGTCGCTGTTTCTGGTAGCCACTACACAGTGAATCCCAATGTGGGGCATTACGGTAGAGTTCGTATTTTAAATGTTGTCTTTCTGTCTTTCTTTCTTTTTGTAATAACATCGGCGGCGGCGTGTCGACACTAACCTCACGTGCTAAGACACAATGTTCCGGGTGTAATGCAGGTTTCAAAGCTGTAAATGTTTCAGCCCAACTTGTATTTGTGGCGCATTTCTTAAACGAACAAGTTACAATTTCAGGAGTTATCAAACTAGCAAATAAAAACCGGTCAAGTGCGAGTCTAAATCGCGCACGAAGGGTTCCGTACCACCGTTCAATGGAAGCGATGGTGTGGAGTGAGTAGTTTGGATTTTACACAGCAAAATATTGTTTACAAAGTTATTGGTGCGGTTACTTTCACACTCCATGTACGTAACCAGGTGCATCCATAAGTTTGTATGTGTTATTGAAAGAATTGTTGTATGGGAGCCCCCTTAAATATTTCTTTTATCCTGTTTTTTAGTATTTGTTGTTATAGCGGCAACATAAATACATCATCTGTGAAAATTTCAACTGTCTAACTATCACGGTGAGATACAGCCTGGTGACAGACGGACGGACGGACAGCGGAGTCTTAGTAATAGGGTCCCGTTTGGAACCCTTCGGGTACGGAACCCTAAAAACTAACTGAGCAAATGATCAAGAACCTTTACCTGAATTACGCGACAAAATTACTGAATGCTTTTGAATCGACGAGGGCGGCTATATATAGAAGAGGTCCGGTGGCTGCGTCCGCTGTGGATATTAGGTCCGTAAAAGGGAGATCTTCGTTCCAGGTTGCTACGCCTGGGGACCACTGGTCCGAAAACTTATAAACGGATGTTCTTTATATAGTTAGTAACCGATGAAACTTCTCTTGCGCGATGCAGGATCGATTGTCAATTGTTTCTGCGATTCGTGATGACATCTATTGACAACTTCTGTCAATTTCTGCGTTTATTTGCTTGACATCCATCTTGTATATATATAAATATATATGTGGATCGCCTGATAGGTGACGCCACAATACTCCCCCGCCGAGACAGTGACTAGACTTCTCACTTTAGGGTGTTCTGAGCGACTACCTCCTAGTGTGGGGGTGCTGAAGTGATGCAGAAGGATACGTCCGCCTGCATAACTTCTGCTTCCTCCTGGTGCACCCTGGTAACAGCGGCTAGTGACTGGTCCCCGGACCTCTTACTAGCCGATGGCTAAAAGTAGCTCCGGTTCTGTCGGTTAAAGTGGGTGTACCCGGCAGACTATCTACACTCACCTGCGTCTTGTGGTCTGCGCAGTTGACCACCGTAGGCCAGGATGAAGGGGTCCTGGGGGGTTGAGCCGAGCGTTGCTGTGGATTTAGCTTCGTAAGGCAACACGCCCTCTTTGGCCTGGATTTCAGGCAAAACGGTAGCCTCGCCCGTAGCCGCGGGTTGGGGTAACGGCCAAGTGTCCCGTCAGAGGGCCACGGCTAGGGGTGTAGGGTCCGCTAAGGCGTCAGTCATAGCGGAGGGATGGGTCATGCTGACGGGGTAAGCTTCGGTGACTACGGCGGTGGGACCATATCGCTGACACCTTGGTTCCCATCGTCCACAGAAGCGAGCTCCCGATGTCGCGCCAAGTACCAGCCCTATGCTCCTATATCTACTCGGTACTCCTAGCGACTGAAAGCTGTTCCAAGCGAGTAGGCGCTCCCAATTGTGCGGGCTCCGTGGAGGGTGGGAAATCGAGTAGACGAATCTCTATAAATTTGGCCATGGATCGTGTCAGGTCAAAAAACCCATCTGGAACGCTTCCAGCGGTGAAAACCGCAAGCGTCTCCAAACAGGTGCGAGAATCTGCCTCAGCAGATCCTCAAGCCTCAACTGGGCGCACTGCCACCATCAGTGACCTACCGGTGCAAACCGGTAGTGATTCCACTGTGGAGGTTAGCTGCAAAAAGCCCGAAAGTGAGTCGAGAGGCAGGGCCACGGGGCAACCCGGTGCGCGGAGCCATTCGACAAACATCGCCGAGCATTTCGCCAGCGCCTGGACGACGGTTGGTCGAAAGGGTAAATCACCCAAGCAATCTTTGCAAGGGAAGGGCCCATCGACTAAACGTCCAGATACGGTGCAAACCGGACCAGGGCGTAAGGCGAATCGTCGGTGGAAGAAAAAACAGCGTTTGGCTGCCACATCGGCCGCTGCCGGCGTAGATGGGGTTCCATCTGCCACGGTGACGACCGATGGCGGTCCCGCTGTTAATACAGCTGGAGCTGCGGGTAAGGTGACCGGCTCCCGTGGTGTCAAAGGGGCAACCCTAGACTCAAACGGGGCTAAACCTACCGTAGCGTTCTCTGGTGGTCCAACTTCTAACAAGAAGTTGAAATCTGCCAAGAGATCCGGCAAAAACGAGCGCGCGGCTGCTAAGAGGGCTCGACTAGAGGATAGTATTTCTCCTCGAGTGGAGCCTAAAAAGCAGTGCACGGAAGCGCGCAGAGCTGGGGTCACCTATGCTCAGAAGGTGAAATCTGACCAGTACATCGCCGTAACTGACGTCGCTACTGGTCATATTTCACAGGATCTGTCAACGCTCATCCTCAACGAGATTGATGACAAAATCTTGAGGGAAGCGTTGGCGGATCCGAGCAAGGAAAACCCCAAATTCGGTGGCAAGCCTCGTTACGAGGACGGCCACCTTAAACTGTTCGTGGAGGACGAGTACTCCCTGAACTGGCTGCGGGAGTGTGTCTCCGGTGTGTCTACACCATCCAACGTACAGTTGGTGGTGAAACGCCAATCGGAGATGGTCCGCAGGGTTCGATGTGGGGTGCTCATACCCAACGAACGAGGCAAGTGGAAGTCTGCGCCCGACGTCGGCGTAGTCCTCCACTTTATGAACAAGTGGGCACAGGTTGACCGATGGCTCCTCCAGAAAGTGGGTGAGCAGCAGGACAACCTGTTTCTCATCACAGACGTCCCTGAAGATGTGGTGCCGACCCTGCTGGGAAGGGGCAGACAGCTCCTTTTTGGTAGTGGTTCGGTCTACCTCAAATTTCACGGACCCGGTGGGAAATTTGTGAAGGAACCACCGGTGGTAGCGCAGACCAGCTCTAAGCTGGTCATCACTGGGGTTTCATCAAGAACAGCCAAGCCCCAGAGTTCCACTCCAGAGCGGCAGCAAACAGGCCCCGATGCAGTCGGGGAAAGTTCTGCTGCTCAACCGCAGGACGAGCACGCGCACTGGGAGGACATGCTGCTTGGTGAAGGCGATGAGCCAGAACCAGCAGTGGTGCCCTCTGAGGGCGAGGAGCTGTCCATGCGGCTGGAGGAGGAACTCGTCTTGGAGGTGGAGGAGGGGTTGACCAAAAATGGCGTCCCTCTCCCGCGATTGTAAAATCCTCCAAGCCAACCTCCAACACAGCCAATCTGCAACGGCCCAGTTAAGACGCTGGTTGGGGGCAAACAGCACTGCCGTGGCTCTGATCCAGGAGCCGTGGATCAACCGCGGTAGCATTCGAGGGCTCGCCAATTTGAGAGGTAAGCTTTTCGGTACAACTGATCACGATAACCCTAGAACGTGCATCATAACTACTAACAACATCCCAGCACAGCCATTAACAGAGTTCTGTTCCAGGGACCTGTGTGCCATAAGGCTGCAACTGCCCGACACAGCTAGGTGCCGCGAGCTCGTGGTGGCCTCCGCCTACATGCCTGCGGAGGACAACCCGCCTCCACACGACCTGTGCCGGCTGGTGGACCACTGCAAGAAGTCGGGCCTCCAGCTCATAGTTGGGGCCAACTCGAACGCGCATCACCCACTGTGGGGCATGCCAGATATGAACAGCAGAGGTAAGACACTTGTTGAATACCTATTTACTACAAACCTCAATGTGCTTAACATAGGTTCTGAACCAACTTTTGTTACCAAGCGGAGCAGAACTATCGTTGATATTACCCTGGCAACGGCGGACATATCCGACGACGTTGGGGGCTGGCATGTGTCCAACGAGGCGTCATGCTCTGATCATCGATGGATACGCTTCGAGATCAACGCAGCGTTCTCCCCAACTGTCCCTAAGAGAAACCCACGCAAGACTGACAGAACCAGGTACAGAGCTATCCTAGGTGAAAGACTTGCTTGGGCTGAGACTCTACCAGATCCGGAGGGACCCGAACAAATCGAACAACAGGTAACAGATTTTACAAATACTTCAATAGACTGCTACCATTCAACTTGCCCGCTTAGCACACCAGCGCCTACCAACATCAAGGGGCAGCCTTGGTGGGGTCCTGATCTAGATAGGATGCGTGCTAAGATCAGAAGACTGCTAAACAGGGCGATGAACACCAGTGCTGATGAGGATTGGGACAACTATAAAGATTCCAAATCCAAGTACAAGAAACGACTACGGTTCAAAAGCAGCAACTCATGGAGGAAATTCTGCAGCGACATTGAAACCGTTGATCAAGCAAATCGGGTAAGGCAAATACTAGCTCAACAAGGCAACTCCAGGCTAGGGTCGCTTAAAAAAACCCGATGGAACATATACCTCTTCCACCACAGAAACACACAGTCTCTTGTTGGAAAGAGAGATTGTGTGGCCGGAAGAGGTTCACCATGAAGCTGTCGACCACTTAGACATAACTCATAATATTATCACTGCTGACAAGGTGAGATGGGCCATTAATAGCTTTAAACCTTTTAAATCAGCAGGACCAGATGGAATCTTCCCAGCACTTCTACAGTGGGGTGGGGAACCCGTCATCAATATAATGGTCCGAATCATGAAAGCATGTCTTAGATTCGGATACGTTCCCAAAAGGTGGAGAGTAGTAAACGTAATTTTCATACCGAAGCCAGGAAGGAGCGACTACACTAACGCTAAATCTTTCAGGCCGATTAGTCTCACCTCGTTCTTGCTTAAAACTCTCGAACGTTTGTGCGAGAGACACCTGAGAGATGGAGCGTTAAAACATATACCCTTACACAAGAATCAGCATGCATATAGTTTGGGTAAGTCTACTGAATCGGCTCTCCATGCAGTTGTATCCACAATTGAAGAGGCGATTCAAAACAAATGCATCTGTCTTGGAACTTTTATTGATATAGAAGGTGCCTTTGACAAGACGCAGTATAGCAGTATAAGTGCATCTCTAACAAGGCATGGGGTGTCAACAGCTGTAAACAACTGGGTCACAAACATGCTTAACAAACGTATCGTGCGTCTAGCTGGAGAGTCCCTATCGGCGGAGGTAGTGCGGGGATGCCCGCAGGGAGGAGTGCTCTCCCCGCTTCTGTGGAATCTGGTCATTAACGACCTGATTACCAAGCTTAACGCTAATGGATACTACACCGTAGGATACGCCGACGATTTGGTAATCCTCATCACAGGTAAATTTGCGAGCACAGTATGCAACCTTAAACAAACAGCTCTTCGCATCGTGGAGCGCTGGTGTTTAGAATATGACCTGGCGGTTAACCCAACAAAAACGGTAATGGTCATGTTCACTAATAATAGGGCTCTTGGTAGGTATACCCTACCTAAGCTCTTTGGAACGGAACTCCAGCTAGCAACTGAGGTGAAGTACCTGGGCATAACCTTGGACAGCAAGCTCAACTGGAGTAGCCACATCGACAACAAACTAAAGAAGGCGAGTATTGCTTTCTGGCAGTGTCGGAGAATGGTGGGGAAAAAGTGGGGACTTTCTCCCAACATCATTCTTTGGCTGTACGTAACGGTGATCCGTCCTCTTGTCTGCTACGGAGCTGTGGTGTGGTGGACCAGGTCCAAACTAACCACAATGGTAAGCAAACTCCAAAGCTTCCAAAGGCTGGCCTGCATGGCTATCACAGGTAGTATGAGAACTACTCCAACAGCAGCAATGGAGGCCATGCTGTGTCTTCCGCCACTCCAGCTGTATATTAAGCAGGAGGCCGCGTCATCTGCGGTGAGACTCAACACCTTAGGACTTTGGAGGAAAAACAGGACCTCACACACCGCCATCCTAGGGGAAGTTTACAAAAAGTTTCCCATCTCTATGGCTTGCAGTGACAGAATCCCTAAACAGTTTGTTTTTGACAAAAAATACAATATACAGTTACATGAAGACCATCGGGTTGAGGGGCTCGACGTTAAAGAGCTCAGAATTTTTACCGATGGTTCAAAAACTGAAGCAGGCACTGGTTCAGGCACCTTCTCGGAGGACCTAAACATCAAGATAGCCATTCCACTGGGTGCCCATAATACTGTCTTTCAAGCTTCTCGCCGGTCTTCTTTCATCTCTCGTCACCGGACCTCTTCTCTATATAGCTACCCTCGTTGCTTCACTGGTGACCCTCGACAACGATACGCAGCAGCCTTCTACCTTCTGAAGACTTCTTCCGCAACTATTTGGAGACGCATTCAAGCAACCTGGGAGCCATCTGCTCATTCATCCCTAAACGCAGCAGCTCCCACATCCATAAAAAAGGTCTTCAGCAGTCTCACAAGCAAGCCAGCAGCAACGAGCTACAAGCAGTTCTAATGCAGCAACTTACACAGCTTCCTGGTCCTGCAGCTCTCTTATCATCAACGGCGGCAGCCCCAAAAAAAAAAAGCGCAGTCCAACTCATCCCCTGTGGTTGAATCTGAGACAACAACCCTTCTCCCTCGGCACGTGTAATTCGAGCAGCAACAGCAACTTTCGGGTTCGAGCGCAACCTACTCACCCAGGACAACCAGCTTCGCAGCATGAACCGTCCACTCAAGCATCATCTCCATCAAGCCTGGTATCTGCAAGCATCGACGACGCATAGACTGCTCTGTTCAATGAGTTTCGATGCGCTGACTCCTCTTCCCGACTATAAATATTTGTAATATACTGTAAATACTCATCGACTTCTTCTCTCATACTCACTATCGCCAGTGACTCTAGTCACTGTCAATTGTCAATTGTCAATTGTAAGACGGGCTGGTTTCCGCAACTCGACGACGAAAGCGCCTATTTTGCGTGTGGGTGGGAATGCGATATCATTCGAGCCAACCCAACTTCTTCAGGAACGCCAGCAGGCCCTTTACGTTACCGGCTATCCCTGGAAGGTCCCTCGATTGACCGAGGTGTTTAGCCCTGTAGTCCGCTACTCCTGTGCACTCGATGAGGACGTGAGCAGCCGTTTCTTCTGCCTCCAAGCAGGCTCTGCAAAGGGGGCTGTCGGTAACACCTAGGACATATAGATGTTTATTAAAGAAACCATGGCCAGTAAGTGCTGCAGTCACCAGTCGCAAGCGCGGCCTACTCAGTCGAAGCAAGGTCTAAGCAAGCCTAGCGCTAGGGGACGGCAAGGCCAGCTTAGCCTTTCTGCACTCCTCATGGTTTGTCCAAAGAGTGGCATGATCATTCCTGGTCGACTCTCTCAGAAATGTGCGTACCATCTTGAAGGGAAGAGGGATGATAGGTTCGGGACCATACGTTGCCAAGCTAGATCCTTTACGCGCCAACTCATCCGCCGCATCGTTACCTCTTGACCCGCTGTGTCCTTTTATCCATTGAAGGATTACGCGGTTATGTTGACATACCTCCATTAGTCGTTTGTGACACTCGTAGATTAGCCCTGAGTTAATAGTGTTGCTATTTAGGGCTTGTAAGACGGCCATGCTATCCGAGAGTATTCGAATGGAGGAATCTCTTACCTTTCTCGATGCTATGGCATTAGCGGCCGAGATGATGCCCATGCATTCAGCTTTCGGCAGCCGCGCTCATTATTTAGCTGTCCGGTTATCTCCCGATCTCATTATTTGCTGTTGACAAATTTCATTCGTTTTCATTTTCACTGGAATACTAATGAAGTTTCCTTGCTAATTTTCGTACCAGGTAATTTTAGAGTATGTTGTATTGTAATTAATAACATAGATTAATCACAAGTATATGAAAGTTCTCAATGTGTTTTTTTCTACGTAGATGGTTACCAGATCGTATTTTTTCTTTCGGAAATAAATAGATTATTATTCGTATATTTTGATTGCTGAGGTATTTTTTTTACGTTACAGAATGTTACAGTTTACACAATGTACCCTAGAAGTTTGGGTGGATCACACACTTACACTACACCGAATTATTCCAATGCCTCTCGATGGAAGATTTTTATTTCATGCTATTGTGTTTTCTTTATTTAATTACGTTTATATGAACAATAATTCAATCAATAATAATTAATGACAAACCAATACGCTGCGTGAATCCATAGTAGAGTATGTATTTCGCCGTAGAGCCAAGGTATTTTTTTGACTTAAATTTTTGTTGTTATCTATTTTGTGTAACGTTACAATTTCAGGATTATTATCCTAGATACAGAATTTGGAATTCATTTAGATATCAAATCCTTTGTCGGCGATTGAAATTGGCTCCCATTTTCACATTTATGGAGGGATTTCACTTTCGGGAAGATTTAAATTGTGAGGATTATAGCTTTAAGGACATGATTTTGCCATTTCCGAAAAATACGGTGCGACTTTTCATAACAAGTAACAGCAGAATAAGCAACTGCAACTGCAAGACTGTGTCTAGGTCATTACTCCTAATTGGGGTGAGAAATGCATATGAATTGGAGTTATAAACAATTATATAACTATAACCAACACTGATTTGTAATTTGTTTGTTCTAACTTTTTAGTTTAAATCATTTGAATGTTTACCTTAAGAAACTATAAGACTTGAACCAGAGAGCGAAGTCGTCTGGCACAGGTATGCGTATACTTAAAAGACGGCTTCTGCATATATTTTGTAATAATAATCATAGTCAAACAATAAATATTTTTGTATTTTGTATATGCATGCATACATATATTTGGTTCGTACTTCATCCACACAAATTAGAGATGAATAAAACTAGCAAATAAATAACAAATTGAGCGAATTACCATAAACAGCGGAACCATCTGAAATGAAAGTAACCTCATACGATTTTTTATTTTATAATCTCATAATTACGGTCTTGCCTGCGTTGTATTTCAATGTAGGACCGTAAATCCTGTGCTTGTTGTAAAAAACACTGCTTTTTTTACAAAATTACTAAATGCGCGACTAGAAATCAGAAAAACCAGCTTGAAAACCTTAACTCGAGTAATATAGAAATACAAAACGAGCGTCTGATTTTGTTGTTATTACATTTTCAACCTAACACCCGATAAGCGTTGGCTAAACAATTCAGTAATTTTGCCGCGCAATCATGGTCATTAACTCAATTCGTTGTTTTATTCGCCACTTTATTATTCCCCTGTTACAACTGACAACATTGGTGAAAATTTCAAACAGTGATGGAAAACGTCGTGGGGAAACTACCTATCAAGGACTATTGGATTTCTTATTTATTTATTTATTAAATGAACTTCTGGCTAAATGTAGGCACAACTTTATCTATACCACCCCATATGGAAAAAAGCATGATACGTTGACGCTATTATTGTTTTTATAGAGTAGTAAATTGTAAGTTGTGGTTAATGAAACGGCCACTGATAACTTGTTCTCTAAACAATATATACTTTATCTCCTGTGACTTAGGGTTTATTTATGTTTTATCTAACGCCGCGAGCGAGAATGTTAAGAATGCAACAATGACCTTTCCTAGATTGTATTTAGAAGTCAAAGTAAAGTTAACTGTTTATTTGTCTTTATTGCAAAATAGAAAACAATTTTTAGGAGATGAAACAATAACATATCGTCACGTCATTCCTATACGCGGTGACAGAGGCACAGTTCCGCCCACGTTTAGCCAGTTACTCAAGACAAATACAAATACGGACTTATCCCTTAAAAGAAGCTTGGAATTTCCCTGGCTATTTGTCACCCATGAGGATTAGGTCTGTGACCTAATTTCTAACCTTTAGCATAGTCCCGGGTTCCATCCCCGGCTGGGGATACAGAAAAAAAACCCCAGGTCTTTGATGTTTATATGTGTGTGACGTCGCTGTTTCTGATTCCAACGACACAGGGTATCCCGTCAGAAGCAATGTATTTGCCTGTATGTAAATGTTTATGTTTATGTCTATGGGAGAATTCGCCATATTATACTTCGTATTCAACTATCCATATTGTTATCACTAAAATATTACAAAATGCAAAGAGATTCTAGAATGAAAAGCGAAATTAACTAACTAACGGTTACGCAATATATCATTTTCACGAAAGAGCAGACAGAATTATTTTAGCGCTACCCTAGCTATAGGTAGTATGACGAATTTATTTTTTGCGCAGGAAATAAAACATGGCCGATTTAAAAACCCACATTTTCCCGTTTCTGTTTGCGTTTCATAAAATGAAACAGACTCCATTACGCTGAGTCCTGCTTTCCATTCCCGCGGTAAAAATCCCGAAAAGTTTCACCCAGGAATAGTGAAATAGTTGCCGGTGCCTAGTTGGGTGTTGCTGCTACCAGTTTCGGAGATATACAAGGTGACATTGAATTAGGTGACCATATTTTGGTGAATAATAGTACCCATCAGTAAGAACAATTTTCCCCAAAAAACATATGGGCTCAAATGAAAAAAAAACGCCCCTCAGTACATTGACCCGATCAGCTGATTACAAGTTACTATGGGAACTCGAATACAACGCACAAAGAAATAAGACAAACAAAATAATAGAAAAATCAAGAAATCACTATTACAAAAAACAAATTGCTGACAATAAATCAGAACCTAGAAAACTATGGCAAATTATAAACAATATTACGGGGCGGATTATGAGGTCGGTCGATGAAGTAATCACAAAGGAATTTCGTGTAGACAAAAATAATGAAATTGCTGTCGCAAATACTTTCGCCACTGAATTCATTAAAAATGTCACAGACATTGTACCGAGCTGCAACATACCGCTGCTCAATAAATCTGAATACACATCTAAAGTAGATAAATCGATGTTTTATAAAAATCTACAAATAATAAAATAAAGAAAATTATCAGTCATGTCAGCGTACATAAATCATCAGGACATGACCGAATACGACCCATTGATATAAAAACAGCCGGAGAAAAAATTATTCCAGCAATCACTAAACTAATTAACCCCAGTGTCATAACAGGTCTATACCCGAACGGTCTTAAACAAGAAATAGTCAGACCAATTTATAAAAAAGGTAAGGAGGATGTCTACTCAAATTATAGGCCAATAACTATTCTGCCAATTCTGGATAAGATATTTGAAAAATATGTAGTTGGAATGTTACATCATTATTACGAATCCAACAATATCTTAACGGAAACACAATACGGTTTTAGGCAAAAAAAGAGTACTACTCAACTCCTTTCAAAATTCACAAACGAAATCAATGGTTATCTAGATAAAAAACAACACGTCCTACTAGTGTTTATTGATTATAGTAAGGCTTTTGATACATTACAACATGATCAACTTATACAGAAATTAGACAATACTGGCATCCGAGGCCCCATCCTGAATTGGTGTAGTGACTATCTACGTAAACGTAGTTACAAGGTCAGAGTAGGTGAATCTCACAGCGATGAGGTAGACGTCACGATAGGAACGGCACAGGGATCAGTGCTGGGCCCATTACATTACCTTAATTATGTCAACGACGTCATAAATGTGATCAAGCACTGCTCCCTGTATCAATTCGCGGACGACACTTGCCTTATAGCCACTGACACCAACTTGACGAGGGCAGCTCAAAGTCTCCAAATTGACTTTACATCCCTCTGTAAGTGGTCGCATGACGCAGGTCTTGTTCTGAACGCGCAGAAAACGAAAATGATGCACATTAGATCCAGCCATAATCGCAGTGATACGACGACGGTCAAATTAATCGCTCACTGCCACAGCTGTCTTCACTCTCGGAGCAACTGCACCGACTGCATAACGATCCATCAGGTCAGCCAGGCGACATATCTTGGTATTATCATTGATGAGAGGTTCAATTGGGGCCCTCACGTCGATAAAGTATGTAACAAACTGCGGGCACTACTCTCCAAGCTAAATATTGTTAAAAACAGGATACCATACAACATACTACGCGATATATATACAGCACTTGCGGAGTCAACAATTACTTATGGATTAACCAGCTATGGACGTACCTTCAAAACGAACCTAGACAAAATACATTCACTTCAACAGAGAATCCTAAAAACTATTGTCCACAAAAATATTAAAATGGCCTGTAACAGAAACTACGATTCATTATTTCTACACTGCAAAGTCTTACCCATACAAAAAATGTTCAAAGTAGGCCTACTCGTAGAACAATACAATAGGAGTGACATCCTTCGACCTGTGGAACACAAAATAGGCACAAGAAAAGTCACAAACAAAGAAATGACAACAACCGGATTCAATAACACTTATGGTCGAAGAACGGATAAATACATAATGCCACGGCTAATAAATGAACTACCCCTCAGCCTAAAAGAAACAATAACAATCACTAATATAAAACACAAAATAAAAAATTACTACCTACTAAATTAAATACATAATTAAATACATAATATGATACATAATATTTAGAAAATGACTACAATAACAAGATAATAGCTAATATGTAACCATATCACAAGTATCACATAGGAAGTGCCCACTTCTTGATCAAAGCCACAACCGGTCAGTCAGCACTGCTAATACCGACCCAACCAAACAGGCGTGAGAGCGAGACAAACGCGCACTGGCTTCACGACCCACCGCCTGTTACCTAGATCAAAACACCTATACATCGTACTTACTCCCTTTACACAGTGGAGGTACATAACTGCAATAAGTATCATAATCCTATCCCATCATAACTACACCTACTCAACACTTAGATGATCATCATATAGTTCATATGATTAGATCAATGTAATGCACAGGACGTAAAATAATTAGGTGGGTTAGGTATACGGTGTACACCCAAACGGTTGGGAGAAATTTGTTCTGTGCTGTGTTTAGAGAATAAGCCTAACCAATGTGTACTTATCTAATACCTACTTTGTAAATTAAAACAACCACGAATATCATGTGCCCAGTAAAACCTCTGTGGTTTAAGAGCACATTGGAACTGAAATGTAAATATTTAAATTAAGAAATAAATAAATAAATAAATAAAAAAAAAAAACTTTTTTTATTTTTTTATCGTAAACAAACATATGTTTCTGGGGGAAAGTTGTTCATAATAATGGGTATTACCATTCACACTTTATTCATGTTTGGTCAGCATTTTTATTCTTAATGTCAACACAATACGAACTAAAGTGGGTGAGTGAGCAAAGCTTTCACCTACCTTCAGTATTTTTGATTTGCGGTTAGATATATTTATTTACTTATCTAGATGGCGTTGCAGGAGCGACAGGTTTTCTCTGCATTATAATGGAATTTGCACTATAATCCGATCATAAATTTCACACACTTATCACTAGTTGTTCTTTGGGAACAAAATACCTTGCTTCAATTATAACAAAAAATATATATAAAGCTACATTGATTCCACACCCCGCCTCTCATTTTTTTTGCAACATTTTGTGGAGACCCTTAGTGTGCCTCTTAACTTTGATTAAATTTCGTCGATAAATAACGCTACAGCAAACTTTCCCTTTTTTCTCCCCAATCAAAAATGGCGATCAACAATTTTTGTCATCAAATCATGGAATTGTGTTCCAATTTTCGACAAAATTTGTTGGATAATGCGACCTGTGGGAGAGAACAGACTGACAGACAGACAAAAGCACTTTTGACAATTTTATGTTACTAATTAGCCACATGTTTCACCCCTTAATCAATAACTCAGAGACCCATATTTTTCTGTTATACATGTTTCTGTTTTGTACAACCTCCGTAGGTTGTACAAAATGTATATAGCAGGTATATAGTAGCAGAATAGTGCGTCCTGCCAGGGCAACACGGGAAGTGCATATTTCATCATAAAGTCAAACAACTCGAGTGTTAGTAGTTGAGCACTGAGCAATCTACGGCGAAGGCACACTACTGCATATTCCACCGAAAGTCCGAAACTTATTTACTCTTGACTCATTGTACTGGTTCTTCATATTTCTTCAACTTTGGTAGGATTGAGGATTTTTTCCGGGAAAATTGGAAGTATGTACAGTATGATTACTTTGAGTTTACCGCTCAATATTTCTCGGTTTTAGTCGCTGAAAGTCATCGACATTTCCTGAAAACTTGACATTTTAAAACAGTTGACTGATTTACTATTTAAAAAACCGGTCAAGTGCGAGTCGAACTCACGCACGAAGGGTTCCGTACCACTGTACAATGGTAGGGATGGTGTGGAGCGAATAGTTTGATTTTACATAGCAAAATGTTGTTTACAAAATAATTGGTACGGCTGCTACTTCGACACTCCATGTACGTAACCAGGTGCATTCATAAGTTTGCATGTTGTATTGAAAGAATTGTTGTATCGGAGCCCCCTTAAATATTTATTTTACTTAGTTTTTAAGTATTTGCTGTTATAGCTGCAACAGAAATACATCATCTGTGAAAATTTCAACTGACTAACTATCACGGTTCATGAGATACAGCCTGGTGATAGACGGACGGACGGACGGACGGACAGCGGAGGCTTAGCAATAGGGTCCCGTTTGGCACCCTTCGAGTACAAAACCCTAATAATCGTACTGTTCCTGTAATATAGTTGGAAGTGGTACCCATACATATAAGCTTATCAAGGTGTAACAAAAGAAAGGATTTCCGACCGAACAGCTTCCCCTATGATACAATCCTCGTCATTTTATTTGCCTCTGAGCGAGCTCTAATTTCTCTTTCTCGTATAGGGTAAGATGGGGATGAGAGAGCGAGAGAGGGATAAAATCTCGCTTAGCCATAAAGGAACCCGACGACACAATCGTTGCATCTACATACTTCTAACCGCTCTACTGCACACTGATCTGTAAGTCAGTAAAAGCCATCAAAAAATTACGACTCGAATGCCGAGTCGGCAGTGACCCTGCCTACGAAGCCAAGGGTCCGGGTTCGAGTCCCGGTGGGGGCAAATATTTATTTGACGAGAACGGATGTTCGTACCCAGTCATGATTGTTTATCTATCTAAGTATAATATTTATCTATATAAGTATGTGTATCATTGTCTAGTACCCAAGATACAGGGAATCCTAGTTTGGGGCTAGATCAATGTGTGTCAATTGTGTCCAAGGTATTATTGTTATTTATGGTGCTTGCTCAGAAAGTAGAACATTTCCGTGCATTGGCAATTTTTTTTCCGACACGTATCGTATAAGTCGACGCGAGTCGGAAATCATCTTACGCACGGGTATCATACAATATTTTATTGAAATAAAAAAACTATTGAACCAAACAAGTAATTAGTAAAAAGGAAATATTACACTGCACATCAATAATACTGATTTGAACAACAAATCTACAAATTTTTACAGAAAATATCAGGGCAAAATACTGCGGTAGCTTAGGTGAAGCCCCTTCGTATTAGGTTCAACAAAAATACTTAAAGCATAAAAAGTTTTTTTGCTGAACCTTTTTTGCTGTGAAAATCAGTATATTGGTGTGCGATAAAATACTAGCCATAGTAAAATGGCTGGCCTATTTAAATAAAAGCGCTTAATATATCTTTAGTCCGCGCCACCACTTATGTCCTGCGACAGAAAGTGGAACTAAATACGCTAATCTCACTGGCAAGACGACACGGTGGCGCCGCCGCGGCTCGGCTGTCGGAGTTGTGGCTTTGGACATGCGCAGTCAGCGGCAGAGTCCTCGCCTCATGGCGGGGACTCTGCTACTGCGCATGTGCAAGTAAATGCCACGTCGTCGTAACGCGAAAAGGCAATAACAAAATATACCTATACGTACGGCAAAACATAATTAATGAATATTTAAAATGTTTTTATTAATCGAAATCAATTCAAATTAACAACGCGATTTAATATAAAGTATTCGTTTTATTGTAATTTTTACAGAAATGAAAAATCTGTACTTGACTAATTTGTGAAACTCTACTCAGATCATAAATAATCTGCGTCGGGCTGATGACGGACTTAAAAATTAAAAAATAATAATTACAGAGTAAAAAAAATTGGTTGTTTGTAAAGTAGGTTTACGATCGAGATGTTTACGTGATAAAGGGTTTGTATGCCGCTAGAGTGAGAGAGACGGAAGATCGGTCCACTCACTCGAACGCTATGCCAGCCTCCGCTCGTGAGGATTCCGCGTGACAAGTTTCACGGAATGACTGGCAGCGCTCGAGATGAGACGGGAGATCGGTCCGTCTCTCTCTCGTTATACCTGCGATCGCGCTCGTGAGGTTTTGGTGTGACACAAGTTTCTGAACATGTCACCCGACTAAAACGATTTTAAAGACGTTATCACGTCAAAAAACTGGTGCGAAAAAGTGACATATTCTGCATGATTTATAGCTGCTTGGAAAACGCTATTTTCAAATGCATTTTAATAGTACATTAATTACAAGTATAGGACTTGCCATTTCCACCGAGGCTTGAATGGTGCTTTTTTAAAAAAAAAAATAAAGGAAATAAATGAAAATTCTATAAGAAATCTCTTTCAGTTCTCCAGGCCATGAAATTCTCGTAATCTTTTGTATACCTTTCCCTGGAATTCTTTGGTAACAAATTTTCCATGGCCAATTTGGCTTCCGCCCTTAAATTTGGCGGAATACATTCAATCTCCATTTCACTCTGATCAGAACGCATTATAATTTATGCAATAAAATAGTTGTTCTCAACACTTAATTTTTAGCTTATTAGTTAGTTTGTTTTCTCGCCATTTTCCGTATGCTTTTTTTAGGCAAAGGTTACTCGATGATACGGCCTTATTTTGGTGTATACACGATTTTTGATGACTGTGCTTATATTCATGTTCGAAATTTAAATTTAACGACATTGATAATTCAATGTCTGGCGCTCTCTATGTTCGAAATTCAAAACAGCCTGCACTGTCATACCCATATTTCTGGCGCGTTTCTTTTAAAAAAAATAAGGTTAGAGTCATAGGGTGCAAATTTGATATTTTGCATATTCTATTTCCGAACGTAATATCAAAATTCCCGCGCATGTTTCTAGAAAACTAATGACAGTTCTTATTTACTTAGTTACTTACTAATATTGAATACTGTAGAAAAGCGACAGTTTTCCCATACACTAAACGGATATTGGTTAGAATTTGCAGTTTAGTGAACCCTAATAGGACTGATCGGCCAAAACAAGCAATGCGAGTAGATTGTACCCTGTCAAAGGAATTAGTTAATCAAAACACAGTTCATCACAAACTTTCCTCAAAACAAACTATTAAACTGCGTCCACCATCCGCATGCAATATCAGAAAACGTGAAATTGCAGGGGCCTTATTCCGGTAGACAATGACGGTTCCGTGATATCCTTTGCTTGGCTTTGCTTTGGATTGGCCACCCCAATGTAGATGAATGAAAAACAACATTATTATTTGATACGAGCTGTCTTTTATTGCTACTTTGCTTGTTTTTGCGATGTTCTGATCAGTAAATTCTACAAAAAAGATTGATTTTCTTAAATGTCAGAACTGCATGAAAATGCTTTGGGTATACATTATCTGACTTGTTTGGTATCCGTTTCACCTAATTCATATTATTAGCAATTAACTTAATTTCTACCATTAAGTTATTTTTTGAAAAGCTTCATCTTTATTTTAAAGCCAAATGATTGACCGAACGAGCGAATAGCTCCATTTCGACAAGATAGACCGATTTTGCTTTCGTCTGTCACTATATATGTCTGTCAGTTCCAGTCTAGAGGCCACAGTTTTCAAGCGATCCTCACGAAACTTGCCATTCTAAATTTTTCGTGGAACTGGGAATTCTCAACCTTCTTTCACTAGGTATCTTGGCAATACGTTGAGTAAGTTTACCTATAAAAAAGCGAGAGCTTGGAAGGGCGCACCTTGATAACGCCCAACGCAAGGTACCTCCTGGGTGCGCGTGGAAACCCGTGCAACTAGTTTAATTAAACCTAGACTTCAAATGAAAAAAACCTATAAATTGGTTCATGGTCCTCCCTGTTGAAGAGGCCTACTGCCCGCAGGGCCACTAGTGTATACCTAAAGACTGTGTCACAGCTGTCATTGTGCTACCGGAATAGGCTGCCGCAGTCCCTTCCAGCCCTGACTTTCGGCGTATTCTGCACCTGTAAAAGTCATAAACCAAATTAGCATTACATCGCCGTAAAACTACAAATCCAACTGCAATACTGCTGGCAACTCTAATAAAAACTCGGGAACACGCCGTCATAAAGCAAGGTTTTACTGCCGGGTTGTATGCTATGATTAAACTGTGAAAATTTGCGAGACATATTAAACGGGGCGTTTAATGAGTGCTGTCTTTCTCACATGTAAGGAATGATTTTGTGCTGGGTGTAACATAATGGTGTAGTCATATTTCAAAGGGTTCGTATTTAATTGGAACTAAAGAGTTTTCTCAAATATTTATGTTCACTTCCAATTATCTCGCTAACGCGACAGGTTAGGTTACCATATTACCGTTATTTTCTTTTGTTTGAGTTTTCCCTACCATTTTTAGGGTTCCGTACCCGAGGGTGCCCAATGGGACCCTATTACTAAGCCTCCGCTGTCCGTATGTCTGTCCGTCCGTCCGTCCGTCTGTCCGTCACCGGGCTCTATCGAATCAACCGAAATAGGTAGAGAGCTGAAATTTTCACAGAATCTGCATTTCTGTTCCCGCAACAGCAAAAAATAATGAAACAGAGCGATTTTCAAGAATTAAATGAAGTACCCATAGAAGAAATTATTGGGACGGCCATTTTCTTAGCCATTTTATTTTATTTGTTTATCGGTGAAAAATGGTCTCTCCCGATCTTAGCGGATAAGATTTTTAAGTGCAGGTATTGAGTTAATTGCTTAGTTATTTGTCATTATATGATTAATAATTGCACATTCGAATTATCATAAATAATATTAAGTTTTTTATCGTATTTGATTTTATTTCTGTTATTAATATTTATGTATTTAATATGTTGTTATTGAAAAATTAAATAGGTATATATGTACTCGTATAAAAGACCGTCGTTTTACGTTATTCCGTGTACAATGGTATGAAACCCTTCATGTACGGGTCCTATGTGTTGCGCGCACTTGACCGGATTTATTGAGTTTCTTACTAAAACTCCGCTGTCCGTCCGTCCGTCCGTCTGTCACCAGGCTGTATCTCATGAACCGTGATAGTTAGACAGTTGAAATTTCACAGATGATCTGTTGCCGCTATACCAACAAACACTAAAAAACAGAATAAAATAATTATATTATCTGTAAACCACATACAAACTTTTGAATGCACCTGGTAACGTACATGGAGTATGTAAGTAGCAGCACAAATAACTTTGTAAATAAAATTATGCTATGTAAAATCCAAACTATTCACTCCACACCATCCCTACCATTGTACGGTGGTACGGAACCCTTCGTGCGCGAGTTCGACTCGCACTTGACCTTTTTTTTTACTACATTCCGCACCGGAGTAAAAAGGAGGGGTGTCTTAAACTCAATACATTGAATTTTGACAAATACTTGCTTAGAAAGTATTTTTAACGGCGTTAAATCTGATAAAGATAAAGATAAAGATAAAGAATCATTTATTCAGGAACATAGGTAATATGTAGATCTGATGGATCGGGTGTAAAAATTGGCGTTCCACAAGGTTCCATATTAGGCCCTTTCTTATTCCTGGTGTATATTAACGATCCGCCTTTCTTGGTGGAGAAATTAACTAACTTAGTGTTGTTTGCTGATGATACTTCAATGGTCTTCAAAATTGAAAGACATAAAGGAGATTTTGATGATGTTAATGGTTTATTGTCTTTAACCTTGAATTGGTTCACAGTTAATAATTTTTTGTTAAACGCTGTTAAAACCAAGTGTATCAAATTCTCACTTCCAAATGTTAGGCAAGTTGAGACCAGTTTAGTCTTAGACAACAGCACGTTGGAATTAGTAAATGAAACGAAGTTTCTTGGAATAACCATTGATAGCAAATTGCAGTGGGGACCCCATATAGATAAATTAGCTGGTAAATTAAGTTCTGCGGCTTACGCTGTTAGAAACATCAGACAAAGCACGGATGTGGCTACATCTAGGCTAGTATATTTTAGTTACTTTCATAGTGTCATGTCCTATGGGGAAAAGCAGCGGATATTCAAACTATTTTTATTTTACAGAAAAGAGCTATTCGAGTTATTGTTCCATACAATATTCCATTTTTCGTGATAGTACGGACTAGCCCATCGCAGGAGACATGGGCGTAGGCCACAGTGAATGCTCGATGACTAAAGTATGGTATATATGTCACCGTAAGATAGTCAAAACAGTTAGTTGATCAACTAAAGTTTTTTTTCTCTCGTACGTTGGTCAACTATCGACTGATAGTAAACTGTAGCGTACTGCTTACTATTTGACACGTTAGTTGGTCAACTAAGGGTTAAAACCGTTAAATAGTAAACTGGTTTAAAATTGAATTGCAAATGAAATACCAGGGCAAACACTGCGATAGCTTTAGGTGAAGACTTCTATTAGTCTTCGTATTAGATTGACATGTAAGAACAAAAGAAACGTAAATTCTAAACCCTGTCAGTCTGGTTTACTATCTGTCGATAGTTGATCAGCTAACGCGTTAGTTTATCAACTAACGGTTTTGACTATCTTACGGTGACATATGGCGTTGACGTATGACTTACGGTGACGTATGGTTGCATATCGTCAACAGCAACTGAGTCTTGGGACCATAAATAAATTATCTTTGTCTATCGCAGAAGGGGGTCAGTATGATATAAAGATATCATATCATATCATATCTAGAAGGCAATTATGTTGTCGATACGAATATTTTTGATGTTTTGTAATTTAAAAATACTTTTCTAGAAATTGAGGTCATGATTGTTTGTTTAGACGTAACTAGATCCCAAAAAAACATACATCGTATTGTGGTCTTAAAAAGTCCCCTTATAAAAATGAATGTTATTATGTTATTAATATAACATTCGTCAATCGCCATCGGAGTCTTCGTCATCTGTGTCATCTTGTAATACTATCAGTGGTGCTCGATCTACTCTAAAATATTCTAATAAAACCGGTCAAGTGCGAGTAGGACCTCGGACCCGCACATGAAGAAGGGTTCTGTACCATTGTACACGGAAATACGCAAAACGACACGTCTTTTGTACGAGGACATATACCTATATATTTTTTAATAATAACATATTAAATACTAGGTACAACTACATTCAAGGCCGTACATCGAAACATTGAAAAATTGTTTTGTGTATGTAGTATGTGAGTAGTAAACTATGTACTCAGGTTAATGAAACTCCTTACTCATTAAAACCGGAAGTGGATAGAAATTGAGTAACTAATTTACAAAAATAAAATCAAATATGATAAAAAACTTAATATTATTTATGATAACTCGAATGAGGAATTATTAATCATATAATGACAAATAACTAATAAAAAAACTCAATACCTGCAATTAAAATTATTTTCTGATAAGATCGGGAGAGTCCATTTTGGCTAAGAAAATGGCAATACCAATACTTTCTGCTATGGGTACTTCTTTTAATACGTGATAATCGGTATGTTTAATTATTTGTTGCTGTTGCGGCAACAGAAATGCACATTCTGTGAAAATTTTAGCTCTCTATCTATTTCGGTTGATCCGATAGAGCCCGGTGACGGACGGGCAGACAGACGGACAGCGGAGGCTTAGTAATAGGGTCCCGTTTGGCACCCTTCGAGTACGGAACCCTAGAAATGGTTTTCTGTTAGTCGCTGTTTTGAAGCTATTTGGCATGCTTCACATATTTGGCCTAGTCTTCTTGTGTAACATTACCGCTCTGTAGAAACTTCTGCAACATCTGCAATCTTAAATGAATCATTATTTTCAGCTATTTCCCCATTAACCTGAGCCCAGACGAGTTCTATGGGACATTGGCAATGAACAAAACCTTGTTGCTTAATATTAACAAAACCTTTAAGACAATTAAACACTAAGCCTACGTTTCACTCGGTGGGAACTCCTAGTATCCCACGTTGAAGACGGGGCATGGCGACCAGATGATTTAGGTTCTCTAAACTACCTATATTTCCTTACATATACATTTAATTAGAATAAGACACCACCTATATTTATAGCAAAACAGCAATTTTACAATGTAACGTAATGACAGCGTAAACGAAGGGCATCACTGGTCGACTATAAGGGGGCCGGAAGCTGATTTTATCGATAAAGGTCCGGTAGATTGCACATTACTATATCTTCAGACATTTTTGGCCCCAAGAGTCAGCAGCTGTGGCGGGCGCGACTCAGCTTGTGGCCACACTTGTGAAGCTTTTGGATGAGTGCGCTGATTTCGCAAACAATACATACGATGATTAATATAATATTATGTATTAAATTCTAGACACAGACAAAACACTTAGATGGGAGGTGTGTAACAATGGTTGGTGTACACGATTTTAAGTTTAAATAAAATCGGTCAAGTGCGAGTAGGACGTCGGACCCGCACACGAAGGGTTCCATACACACACACAAACACACAGACGGAAAAAGTAAAAAAACAGTCTTTTGTACGAGTACATCTTTTTCATTTTTAATGATAAAATATTAAATACTAGTTACATTCAAGACCGGACATCGAAACATTGAATAATAGTTTCGTGTATATAGTATGTAAGTAAAAAACTATGTACTCAGGTTAACGAAACTCTTTGCTCATTGAAACCACACTTATTCACAGAAATATAAACAAATATGATAAAAAAACTTAATATAATTTATTATAATTCGAATGAGCAATTATTAATCGCATTTTGACAAATAACTGAGCAAAACCTGCAATTAAAGATCTCTTTCGATGACATCGGGAGAGTCCATTTTTCAACAGTAAACAAATACAACAAAATGGCTAAGAAAATTGCCATACCCATAATTTATTGTACGGGTACTTCTTTTAATTCTTAAAAACCGGTATGTTTCATTATTTGTTGTTATAGCGGCGATAGAAATACATACACCCTCTGCGAAAATTTCAGGTCTCTACTCTCTACCTACGATAGAGCCCGGTGACGGACGGACGGACGGACAGACAGATGGACAGCGGAGGCTTAGTAATAATAATAATAGTTCGGGTACGGAACGCTAAAAAACAGGGAGTATTTGTGATTTTTGTTGTGTTCGAAGAAAAGTGGAATCACCGCTAGGCGCCCGCCTTAGTCATTTCAGTACGGATACAAGCGGTGGCTGCATACTAAGCGACCAACACAACTAGGCGCATGACAGGTAAGCGTTCAGCGTTCATTGGAATAACGGGGGACATCCCGGAACGGTGATTCATACCATATAGTACATACTTATTACATGCTATAGTGACTAGTAGGTACAGGTACGTACGTATACTTCCGTATTGTAGTAGGGGTTCAGGCGCCTAGTTGTGTTGGTCGCCCAGTACGTTTGAAATTTCGTCACCGCGCTAGGTCTGGCAGTATGGCCTACGTCAAGAAGATGTGAAGGTTTCCCCAATGTCATTCACAAATGCTATACTTTTTTCTCTAGGCTAGGAGATTACATGTGGAATCCGCCTCCGTCGTCATTATTCTCAGATGTTCATTCGAGTGTCGTCCATTTGACATACATATGACATTGTCGTACATATGACGACCCGAATAGCCGAATCGGCATTGACCCTGCTTACGAAGCCAAGGGTCCCGGGTTCGAGTCCCGGTGGGGGCAAATATTTGATTGATGAGAACGGATGTTTGTACCCTTGTCATGGTTGTTTATCTATCTAAGTGTAATATTTATCTACATAAGTATGTGTATCGTTGTCTAGTACCCAAGATACAGGGAATCCTAGTTTGGGGCTAGATCAATGTGTGTAAATAGTGTCCAAGGTATGATTATTATTATTATATTTTTATGAATTTTTCATTTCACTCTTGTAATAAAGAGGTTCTGATACACGGCTTACGCCAAGTGCTTATCTACTAAAGATCACGGTCCTTGCCCATGAACTTTCGTACAATTCTACATGTATTTAGTATTGTTGCTTTTTGAAGAAGTATGTGTGTGGATCTGGGTATATTTAGTGTTTTGAGACTAGTGTGTAATGTGTATGGGATGACTCCTGTGGATGAGATGACTATTGGGATGGTTTTGACAGATTGTACCTGCCATTGTGTTTTAATTTCAATGGCAAGGTCTGTGTATTTTGTGTTCTTTTCTGTAAAAGTTGTGGTAAGGTTATGTGTATTTGGTATGGCTATATCTATGAGAAATACTGTTTTGTTTTGTTTATCGTGAAGATTTATGTCAGGCCTGTTATTATTTTTATTATTATTTGGCCGAGTTCCCGCAAACGGTCGCGATACATATTTAATTCCGGGTGAACCGAGTGCAGTGAGCTTTGGATGCAACATACTACACGCGCGAGTTAACTTCGCACCTGGCTCGCCCCGCCCGCTTCCCGTCCCGCTACCCGCGGTCGTCCTTGCCAAGGCGATTGCGGGTAGCGGGCGGGGAAGCGGGCGGGGCGAGCCAGGTGCCAAGTTAACTCGCGCGTGTTTTATATAATTTTTACTACGTATCATAAACCCTCTTTACTGCGTCCAAAAACCGCACGTTACGAACAGCATAATGTTAAACTACTTGTAAAAACTAACTTCTTATCTGAATATTGAACATTATGACCATAATGTGTAAATTTTCTACATATTATGACATTCAAATTTCGAACGCCGACGCTCGCCTGCGTGCCGCCCCTACTTTGTCTGTGAAGTTGGTAATGCAGAACAAACTAAACAACTCAATGCCACAATGCCGGTCAAACATGCGGTTCCTGAACACATCAAAGAGAGCTTATGATATGTGTGTAGATAAACCAGTGTATGTAACTGTACATAATTAGGCATTAAAACTCTCGAGTGATATTATTATGAAACTCGCCTTCGGCTCGTTTCATAAACCCACTCTCGTGTTCTAATGCCCTCCTTTATGTATCAGTCACATAAACTACTATTACAGAGCCACTGTTTGATCGCACTGTAGTACGCCAAAAATACTATTTGCAGAAATATGTTTTACCGTACTTCCCGATAATGAATGAATTGATTCTTATTATTATAGGGCGGAATGCTCATATTGATGCTCATTTGTAAAAGCTCCTAATGTAACGATGTAGGTAGTGAAAATAGGCTCCTATTAATAAGGTATTTTTGATTTCGTGGTTTATTCGCGATTGAGTAAGTTCAAGTGTATCAAAATTAACTTTATTTATTCTGCATTTTATTCTTCTGGAGCCAATTTTGACCATCTGCACCGATATTAGAAGATTTCACAAACATACCGAAAGTCGCTAAAATAACACACACACACTCACACAAATAAATTGAGGTGGCAGAGTTACAATTGCACCTATGTTTAGGCAGTTTTTCAATAATCCATCTTGCTAAAGGGGCGAGCCCATCGCCACAGCGATGGAGATGATATAGACGTCAATCACGACGATGATAAATGCTTTTTCTACGCAGATGGCAATGTCGTGGCAGATAAGTTCTATTAACATAAGTGTCACGAGGCATTTGAAGCATTGAATAAAAAATTACAAACAAAAAAAATACATCCTAAATTAAGTAAAACTTTACGAAAAATTTTACTCCTTATATATAAGTATAAAGTAATGCATAAAGTTGTGACCTTACAAACCTAAATTTAGTATTCGGGTAGAAAGTGACCTATAGCAACCATAAAGGTTTTGTGACAACCATTAACATTTTACCTATATATAGGAGTCAAGGCATAAATAAGTAAACAATATATTTGTTGCCCTTGGTTTAATGGTTCGACGTTGATTAAAAAACAAGTTGGCAAATACCTGCCCTATTTTCTTCATTTTTTTTAAAGTAATGAAAAATCCAATCAACTCCAATCAACATCCACCAAGCTAACTAGACGCCTGTAATTCATCTTCCGTCACACACACACACACACACACCAGTGACACAAAACATGCTTCAAGGCGCATGTGAAATGAGACGGAAAATGTCACTACAATCAAATCAAAATGCATGCACTTGCTGGCGGTGTCATACACGCATGTTAGACATAGACATAGACATATACATTGACATCATTTATTGATAATATTCATCACACGTCACGACATGAATCATAATTCAATGTTATGTAACTAGTATAAATTGGTACATAGGGATGTTTATATTACTTATGTCTATATAATAATAAGCATTTGCTAACATTTTTAAAATAACTTACTTACTAAAATAACTTAGTTAAGGTAGAGCAACCCCTACAATTATCATTCATCAGCACATCCAAGGCAGCAACCTGAACGTCTATTCTATAATAATTATTGTCATGGTATCATTAGTAGTAGTTAAATTCAAATCATATACAAAATGTATAAATAGAAATTCCTCGAAACCGTCTCCATCATCTTCGGATAATTTCTCTCATAAGGGGGAGGCGTTAAGGTAGAGCAACCCCTACAATTATCATTCATCAGCACATCCAAGGCAGCAACCTAAACGTCTACTATAATAACTATTGTCATGGTATCATTAGTAGTAGTTAAATTCAAATCATATACAAAATGTATAAATCGAAATTCTCCGAAACCGTCTCCATCATCTTCGGATAATTTATCTCATGGGATAGGCGTTAAGGTAGAGCAACCTCTACAATTATCATTCATCAGCACATCCAAGTCAGCAACCTAAATGTAGAAAACACGTCACATTCAATATTGCTACCACTTCATTATTTTAGATATAAATACCTAGATTTATGTTAATATTGTCTTAATAAAGAATAGTGGAAACTGTGTCCGTTTAAAAAAAATATATAAAAAAACTCCGTGACACCCAACTTAATTCGCGCACTAACTTACTGGGCTTAGCGCCGCTCACACATGCACTCTATGCTCTAAACTTGATTGCGAAGGTAATCGATATTTTCGCCTGCGCTCTGGATTAATTAAAAAGACACTTGCTCTAGTAAGTTATAAAAGATGATACTTTTTTTAAATGTTGCCATTACTACATTATTATACAGGGTGACATTAAATTATGCGACCATATTTTGGGGCTTGACAGAACCCATAATTGTGAACAACTTACCCCAAGAAACATATGGTCGCAAACGATTTTTTTTTGAGTAGAAACTTGTAATCTGCTTATCGTATCGATGTACTGAGGGACAATTTATTATTCCCACATTCGACCATATATTTCTTGGGGAAAGTTGTTCAAAATGATGGGTACTATCCATCCGACTACTCGGCTACATTAAAAACAAAACTCACGAATAATTCTTTACGAATCCTTTCAGTAAACATACGCAGTGTAAAAGCAAATTTCGACTCATTTTTGGTTTTTGTATCTAGTTTAGATGCTCGAATAGATATAATTGTTATAACAGAATGCTGGATTGATGAAACCAGCGCAATTCCAACTATAAGCAATTGTAACTCCTTTAGCACGAAACATAGTTACAATCAAAATGACGGCGTAATTGTGTACACCTTGGCAGATATTCCAGTAAAAGCTCACGAGGATGTTCAAATAGTGGAGGGTAACTGCATAGTACTAGAACTTGACAATGGCACAACAGTAGTTTGCTCGTATATACCATATTGTTTTACTGATCCAACTAAGTATATAACATCTATCGGAAATCTACTGGATAGCGTACCTAGTAAACATGTCATTTTTACTGGTGATATCAATATCAATATTCTTCCTGGTAACATCACGAATCACGCTGCTGAATATCTTAATCTAATGGCGACTTACGGTCTTAGGCAAGGTGTTACTCTTCCTACACACGGGGAAACGTGCTTGGATCATTTCATGGTTAAGAGTGATAAAAAAACAAACACAGTCGTATTTAATAAATTTACAGATCATAACCCAATTTCATTACGGGAGTGGCGTTTGTGTTGCCGGACCGAATGGACGTGTCCCCCCGAAATCTCCCAAACGCATTTAAACAAACAACAGTTTTCATCCCCGGCGCGCGCCTTTTGTTCTGCCTCCGGAGGCCCGAAAACGAGCCTGGCTTATACCGCGTGTTACTGTAAGGGTTACCTGGGGAATGTGCGCGATCCATCTAGGCACCCCATCTGTGCAATACCACGCATTTCAGTGATTGTGATGATACTAGTGCGGTCAAGTGTAATGAATGCCCAGAGAACTACGCGATACTCTTAGGCATCCCATCTGTGCAAGCCCTAGAATTTATTCTAAGCCAAGTGCACGTCTGAGCCACGCAGCGACAGGCCGGCAGCGAGCGACGCCTACGCAACACACCCTCAACGCTACTGCCTCCACCACCACCGCCGCTAAACACACCAACCTGGTGAGATCATTCCGATTAGGACATCATTGACACTTGCCGCCTGACAATAATAAACCACCACTTACCGCGGCCGCGGTCGCCCCTATTGACTAAGGCATAATGACATTTATAGGTGCGTCATAGGCAGGATATAACAATTCCCTACCTACGCAATATCAAAATCAACTAATAAAACATTATTATAGCTACATATACTTATATTGCTTTGCCTGAAAATAAATTCGAGATAATTCTCCTCGAGATTTATTTTCTCCTCATCTTCGAAAGACCATTCAAAACAGTCATTAACAATAACCATCCAATAAACCCTGAAACTCTGTGAATAAGCCAACCCAAAACTTAACAATCCTAGAATTATTTTTATGCAGCTAAACTGCAAATATACTAAACCCGACAATAAACAAAAACTAAACAAGTACATGCCATAAAAAGGCCATCTCACCAAACTCCCAGAAACTAGACAAAACAATTGACTGCTATTTAGGAACAATTGAAAAAGCTTCGAAGCACAAAAGGCTCACAACGTTCCCTCACACATCTGGCACCCATTCTATGGTGTCAGCCCATCTTGGAAATACCGGGAAACAATAGAATAAAAATAGATCGTAAAAAGCCAAACAGCGTCTCTCATCATACCGGCCGTACACCTCTTAGAAACAACCCACACACACATTCATATTAGCTAAAAAACCACGAGGCTTTCTCCTGTAGTAATATCTCACAATGGAAACTCTACCAATGCCCAGAGATGGAAACTGCCTGTTCCATGCAATTGCAGACCAAATCAACCATCCGTTTGGAGCGACATTCAACCATACCCACATCAGAAGCGACTTAGCTAGATACGTGGAAGTTAACAGCAATTATCCACGCATCAAACTTGCGATCGACGCACCAAACGCAGAAGCTTTCACTGAGTACATAAAAAATCTCCACAAACAGGGCACGTGGGGAGGTGAAGAAATTATCATAGCAGCCGCGGAGTTCTACGTAATAAGTGTAGCGATCCATCAACAAAACGGCCCATCAATCGTATATAGCCCCCAACAAGAATATAACTCAGTCGGAACTATCAACTTGACCTTTTCCGACAGCCACTACGACAGCGCATACATAATAGAGCCCCAAAACGTAATCAACAACCTATCAACAACCAGTCAAATCTACATCGCAGCATCTCACTTTTCCCATACCAAAATACAGCGCGACTACCAAAGTACCCTCAAGTTCCACCCGCCCCAAAAACAGATAATATGATAGCGGTAAATCACATGCATCCCCCTCCGCCGGGTCAGATACAACCGGGAACTTCATCTTTATGGCCTTGTTCACGGACTGAACCTCGACCCGAGTCACGGACCTAACTAATATGCACTAATGACTAATGAAGTGAATTGAAGTAGGTGATATCAGTGCAATGACTCTCACTAGCTGAGCAACAACCTGGTGAGATCGCTGCGATTATGATAGCCCTAACTCAGATCAAAAGGCAAAACGAACTCTATATCTGGCAGGTAAGCCCCTTCGTAATGCTAAATACCATTTCATAAACAGATACCACGCTCGCTTCAAATTACTACGCCAACTCCAAACTATTCCACAGGCACAGTACCGTACTAGTAGGTAGGAGATAGGTATACCTAAACACAAAACTAGGCAGGAACCTACCCAATAACAGTAAAACAAAACTTAACCATTTCTAACTTTATCCGGTCCGACAAGCCCACAAAAATAAAACAATAATGCAAGCCCGTCTACTACATAACTGCATATTCTGAGAAATAGCGAGAAACAGCCAACAATTGCACATCATAAAAGGATCATTTCACCATCTTCCAGAAAACAGGCAATTAACAAAAGACTTCCACTGATGAACAATAACAACAATAAAATCGGAGACTTTTTGTCCTAAGCGGCTCTCTACCGAGAATAAGGGCGCACGAAGATACGCACAAACTTTGACAATCGCAACCCGTACGATCTGTTAATCGTAGACAAAGGTAGTTCAAATAAATCACGCTATCTCTAAGTTCTTTCTTTCAACAACATCCCAAGAAGATAACCTAATGGAAGCCTTACCAACGCTGAGATGGTAACTCCCTATTCACCGCAATTCCTGACCAAATTAATCACCTATATCAACTAACATGCAACCACACTCACATTCGTAAGGACCTAGTTAAATATGTAGAAGAAAACGGCGATGAACAGAACAAAGCTCGCAATCACTGAGCCTGAAATCCTTAACAACTCAACACTGAAAATCTACGCAATTACGGTACTTGGGTTGGAGAGGAGATTATAATACCAGCTGCCGAATACTTTCTACTTAACGCAACAATTCACCAGCAAAATACACCATCGCTCACATTCACGCCCAAGAATCCAGCGGATGCAGTGAAATCTATCAACCTCAACGTCACAGGACACCACTACGACAGCGTTTACTTGCTTGAATCGCCAAATTTACCCACGGATCAAGCAACCGATAACCAAACTGATAACACCATACTTTCCCCGATACTTAATGCAACACCCATGACCTCCTCAGGGTCAACCATAACATCAACAGAAGACATCCCAGACAACACCGGATATACGATGATACGAAACAGCCCCATATTTAAACCACAAGTCACATGCGAGCGTATGCGCATTGCTACTTGGAAGGTTAGAGGATGCGCCGAAATAACTAAAAGACTCAACATTGACGCGGAATTGACTAACAAAAACATACACATAGCCTATATACAGGAAACAAACATGATACATATATGTCAAAACACTATCTCTGGTATCTGTATGCTCGCATCGGACAAGACGCTATAAAGATATACAGGAAAAAGGGAATTATAGGAACAAACCTCCTTCACAATATTGCACACAAATATTTTAAAAGTTACATCAAAAGAAAATGCATGTACAAGGGCGAGCTTGTCTCTAAAAAGAGATTTCTTCCAGCAAAACAAGGCATTACAGGAATTGCTATCATAAAAGGGTAGGCAGTGCACAATAATTACTATAACTAAAATGCCTAGGAATAAATAAAAACATCTGTAAAATACAGATAGCAAATACGAAATAATTACTGATATATACATAAAGCTTACATATATACATATAATATATATATAATATATATACATATAATAAAATAAATACATAACTTTTACGAAAGAGACAGGTAGAGCTCTTTGATATGTTTCTTAAAAGAAAAAAGAGTCGGACTGTCTCTTATAGTGCAAAGAGGTGCGTTCCAGAGTCGGACCGCCCGCAACCTGAAAGAGCGTTTATACGCAGCGCTGCTATGCCGCGAAGTAGCTAAAAGTGAATAATTAAATGTCATCGGAGTACTGCTCATGGCAAACTTAAAAGTAGAAAGACGAAAATTCTTATAAGAGACACCCTAAAAAACCAGTGAATTGGACGTAGTTCCCATACGAACCGTAAACGAAATCAAATATCTCGGCACATATATTACGGCAGGACATAGGACACAATAAAAAAGAGACGCCGGCAAGCCATATGCAATTCCAAGGCCCTAATGCATTTTATAAAGAAATCCAACATGGACTGAAATAAAGTGCGCCTGATTTACAAAATGGTCATTGCACTGTTTATAAAATACGGACAAAAAGCGGCAACCCTCACTAAAGCAAACAGTTGACAGTCAGTATATGAACGCCTGATCCTCAGAGACATGTTTGAGAACGCCAGAAGCTATCCAAGATACCACAAAATTCATGACTGACTACAGGGCAAAACGATGACCAAACGAATCAAAAACCACCGGATGTGTTATTATACATATTCTGCGACGCCCACAACAGCACTTACTACACGCTCCATTCAAATACGAAGCAAGGAAGAAGAAAGTCGGTCGACTTATATACACATGGAAAGATTTCCTTAAGCATGACATCAAATACTACGGTGAAGAACAGAGTTACTGGACAGAATCATCACACAACAGGGACGAAGTCAGGATGGCCTAGAGGCAAATATACCGTATCCCAGAAACAGACAGCAAAACCGAAACTGGGAACTTACCGGATAAACCAAACGAACACGACTCAGGAAACTCAACTATTAACAATAACTGAAAATAGAAGGAAAACAAGAACTTGAAGAAAACAACACCTGCTCTCCAAATCCCACATCCTCCCCATTCCACATATCCTATATTGGCTTCAGGCTGAAGAGTCGGTCGATTGAATTCACTATCCTTCCCTTCCTAAAGAGCAGGTCATTCCGCCACCCCTCAAAACTTGTGCCCTCTGGTATGCCGGCCGAAAGACCGGAACAGGTTTAGAACCCTGGCTGGAGAAGCACCATTCATTCATTCATTCATTCATTCAGATCATAACCCAATTTCATTACTTATAAATACCTCTACCTCGAAGCACTAAACACCCCTTCAAAGATTCAAAGATTCAAAGCTTTATTTGTTAAACATAGGTACAATATGTATAGATTTCAAAGTAGGTATAGTAGAATCTCTATGTTTGGCCAATGGCATACAAATATTATTTGTTCATGCAAAATTATTATTAAAATGTCAATTTTATATTACTGCAAGATAAAAATATCCCTAGATTGATGCAACCGGACGGGTAACGTACGAACTATAGTAGTGTTGTTGTGTGTTTAGTGTTGTGTCATGTAAATATTCTGTTATTGAATAGTATACCTTATTAACTAGTAGTTTCCTTAGTTCTTTTTTGAATTTTTGAATATTGTCCATGCTACGTATATCGTCGGGCAAATGATTAAAAATGGTAGGCGTCATGCCGAGTATACTGTTCTTAAATAGAGCAGTTTTATGACTGGGCATAACAATTTTTTACTGGTGACGTTTACTGGTATACTGTGTAAATATATTAGTTTTTGTTTTGATAAAAAACATGGCTACTTCACAGTGATGGAAATGTCAGTATATTCAGCCGTTTAAAGTGTGGTTTACAGCTATCCCTTCTACGAATCCCACATATAGATCTAATACACCTTTTTTGCGATATAAGCACTTTTTCTTTACCTGACGCATTTCCCCAGAAAATTATGCCAAATCTCAAAACTTATTCGACATAAGCTTTATAAGCTAGTAGAACCGTTTCCTCACGTATAGTTTTAGATAGTTTATATAGGACATAGGTGTACTTATTAAGTCTTTTACATGTATTTTAAATTTTTGACTGCCATTTCAACTCATTATCTATATGTATTCCTAGAAATTTAGTGACTTTAGTTTGTTCAATGTTTTTCCTGAATAATTTATGTCAAAGTTAACTGTAGATGTCTGATTATTATTTTTGAATGTCATTATTTTTGTTTTGTCAATATTTATTACTAAGTCATTGCAATTTAGCCATTGTATTATTTTATGTATAGCCTCATTAATTTCGATTTCCAAATTATTTGGATCGTCATATGATATAATGACTGTACTGTCATCTGCAAATAACACCATGGGATGATGAACTACTTGGGGCAAGTCATTTATATATGTCAAAAATAGTAGGGGTCCCATCACACTGCCCTGTGGTAGTCCGTTTTTTAACTCTCTAGTTTGAGATAGGTATGATTCCTCCATTTTTGAATTAATACATATTTTATTGATTTGTGTTATCTGTTGCCTTTTTTCCATGTATGATTTGATAAGTTCAATCGCGTTACCTCGAATTCCGTAACTTAACAGTTTATTGATAAGAATTGAATGGTTCACGAAATCATAGGCTTTGGTCATGTCCATAAAGATGACTACTACTCGATTTCTTTTATCAATATTTGTTACTATTTTAACCATAAATTCATTAATTGCCATATTAATAGTTTGGTTTTTTCTAAATTCTTTTTGTTCTGAGGCAAATAGACTGTACTTTTCAAAATATGAGTATATATTTCTGTACATTACTTTTTCAAATATTTTTGCAAAAACTGGTATTAATGCAACTGGTCTGTAATTATTAATGTTAAGCTAATCATCTTTTTTGAATACTGGTTTAACTATTGCAGTTTTTAATTCATTGGGAAACTGGCCATGCTCCAAACATTTATTAATGATGTGACACAGTATTGGTGAAATAACAAGCACCACATATTTGACAACCTTCGTGTTAATCTCATGATAGCCTGTACTATTAGTATTTTTCAATGATATAATTATTTGTGATATGTCAGATGATGTCACTGGATTTAGAAATATAGAATTATAATTATTTGTCAGATTATAAATAGAATTATTACATGTCATATTATTATCAGTATTTAAATTATTATTATTTGTCAAGTCTATAAAGAAATTATTGAATGTTTCTGCAATGTCCTTTGGTTCAGTAATAATTTTACCGTCTCTCATAACTTTTTCTATATATTCTGTCGGCATGTTTGTTTGGCATTTCTTTATTATGTCCCAGCTTTCTTTACATTTATTCCCAGCATTTATTATCCTATAGTTATTTTGCGATTTTTGTATCAATTTTATTACATTTTTTAGTTTATTTGCATACTGAATAAATATATTTTTATTTTCTGCTGTACGACATACTCTGTATTCCCAGAGTAACTCTCTTCTACGCTTACAGCATAGCCTGATTCCCTTTGAGATCCATTTTGGTTTCCTTAATAGAGAGATTTTTACTTTTATCACTGGAAAACATAATTTATACAGCAAAATAAACCAATTAAAAAACTCAGAAAATGCATAATTTGGGTCGTCAGACTCGTATACTTGACTGAAGGATAGTGAGTTTAAATGTATAGCAAACTTCGTCATATTTTCTTTGCAGTAGTCACGCTTTTGTATATGCCAGTGTTTTGTTGTGTAACTTTTCTTAACGGGGCACTGTAGGATTTGAGCAGAGTGATCCAATAAAGCGAATTCTAAAACCTCACTTTTACATCCTCTTATATTGTGGAGTATATTGTCAAGACATGTAGAGCTAGCTGGTCTGGTTGGCTGTCTTATTTCTATTTTCAAGTTAAATCGAAATGCAAATTGCTCAAATCTTATGCTGTTCTCGGTTTTTCTAAGTAGATCATTATTAAAATCCCCACATAATATGATGTTTCTGTTTCTATCATATAAAAAACCATGAAGCAGGTCATTTAGTTTACAAAAGAATGTCTCAAATGTCTTGAAATGTCTTGTCCCCTTTATGAAAAAGTACTAGTTAATATGGAGGGAATCGATAATGAGCTTATAAAATATGATTGGATATCCTATTACGCTATTGACGGTATAAATACTACAGCGCTAACTATAGTAAACGACCTACAAAAAAATATTTCTAATAATACGACCATTACAAATATCTCGAAAAGAAAGCAGCCGCTGAAACCGTGGATAACTATAGGAGTAGTCAAATGCATTAGAAACAGAGATAAGCTCTTCAAAAAGACTAAAAAGAATAACGTCAAGGAGAAAATACTGGAGTACTATGCACAATATAGAAATGGCTGCAACAAACTAATCAGAAGTCTAAAAAAACATTACTACCAAAAGCAGCAGCTTCAAAATAATACAGGGATTATAAAAAAAACATGGAAAATTATTAAGGAAATATGTTGTTTAAATAAAAATAAAGGTGATACCTCTGCTCTATTAAATATAAAGCCAACGCAACTTGGGTCACTTGATGAAGTTAACAGCTATTTTACATCAATTGGAGGCACTTTAGCAAATAGCATAAAGGTTCGCATTAAAAACTCAGAGTCAGTCCTGGTTGATAAAGTCTTAAACCTGCCGGCTCCAGTCAACTCAATGTCGCTTTTACCTACTGACCCTATGGAAATGGCATGGATGATATATTCGTTAAAACCAAATAGTGCACCTGGTTGGGACAATATTCCGACTTCCATTATCAAAACATTCAGTCATTTACTTGCAACACCGCTATCGCATCTTTGTAGTCTGAGTTTTGAAACGGGAACCTTTCCAGATATCTTTAAAGTAGGTATTGTTTGTCCTATCTTCAAAGCAGGTGAAAAAACACTTCCAAATAAATACAGACCTATCACTCTTTTGACAGCAACATCAAAAATTCTTGAAAAAGCTATGAACATACGACTTGTAAAATACCTGGAAATTAATAACCTTCTTGCGTGCAACCAGTATGCGTTTAGAAGCGGAAGAAGCACTGAACATGCAGTTATGAAACTAGTCTCAACCATCACTCGTCATGTCTACAATGCCAACAAATGTATAGGCGTATTTTTGGATCTCCAAAAGGCGCTTGATATGGTTTGTATTACAATACTTCTCTCTCGTCTAGAAAACATAGGAATACGTGGCCTCCCCCAAAATTACCTACAAAATTACCTAACGGATCGTACTCAATATGTGCGTGTCAATGGATAGTTCAGTGGCAGCATGTCGTGTACATACGGGGTACCTTAAGGCAGTACATTGGGCCCTATTCTTTTTCTTATATACATTAACAGCCTATGTAACCTAAATGCTGTCGAAACTGGCCTTCTCATGTTTGCGGATGACACAGTTCTACTGTTTTATGGACCTACCTGGGATATTGTGCAACAACGTGCAGAATCGGGTTTGAGTACAGTGACTGCTTGGCTAGAGGATAATTTGTTGTCTCTCAATACATCTAAAACAAAATATTTATGCTTTAGCAAAACCGCGGCGGGTAGTCTCAAAGCTGACCTCAATCTAGTCATACATAAATTTCCATGCAACAGAGAGATAACGCGTATCGAAAACGGCGATTGTGACACTCTGAATAGAACATCAAACATAAGGTACCTAGGAGTAATAATTGACGATAAGCTGCAGTGGGGTCCACATATTTCAGCCACATCCAAAAGGATTCGGAAAAGCATATACGTCTTCAAAAACCTTCGAAAATATGCAGATCTTAATCTTTTAATAGCAACATATAATGCTCTATGCCACTGTATAGTTGATTACTGTATTTGTGCCTGGGGTGGTGCATCGAAAACAATTCTATTGGAAGCAGAGCGTGCACAACGTGCTGTACTAAAAGTAATGTTATTTGCTCCCTACCGACTATGTAACGCACTTGTAAACAGCAAAACTAAAGTATTAAGCATACGCCAATCCTACATATACAAATGTGTTAAATACTATCACAGGTATCATGTACCTTTCCTTCCCGATAACATCAAGAGATTGTTCAGATGCCCTGTTCCTGTCACAAAAAGTTCCTTTGCCCAACGACAATTTAATGCTACTGCTCCGCGTCTCTATAATAAAATAAATTCTGTTCTGAATATAATAAACCTTAATAATTACCAGATCAAAAACAAAATCAAAAATTGGCTTATTGGAATCGATTATGACGCTACAGAAAACCTGTTACCGATAATAAGTTAACTTTTTATTCTACTATAGGTATTTAGTAAGCTATAACACATTTATACATAAACAGGCATAACACTTCATGCACATACACATAACTCGCACACATAGTAACCCCGTCACACTCAGTACACATACAGTTACACTCTACACTCACCCCACAACCAAATATTTTCTTGTTTACTTCTTTTTTTTGTTTTGTTAAACATTTTTTTTATTATTATTATTATTGTAATTATGCGAAGTACTTCTTTTTTTCAATGTGTAATTATAATTGTGTATAACGGGAAGAAACTCTCTCCCAAGACACAGGTTACCCTAATTTGGGAGACAGGGAAACCCTTCTGTCAAGAACTTGATTTTGGAAATAAACGTATTTTTACTTTTTTTACTATCATTCCACAAAATTTGGTCAGCTAATTAAATGTTACCTTGTATAAGGTTAAACCTGTAAAGGGAGTGTACATGTGGATAAAATAATAAATAAATAAAACAAACGCATTGGACCAGCACGGTTTAGGTCACTGCAGTGCGGATGTTATGAATTTTTCGTGATGATCACGTAAAGCTTTTCATCACTGCTCTGACTGTGACTCGACTAACTGTGGCACTCCGGATTTATGAAATTATGTTGGAATTTTAGGGTCTGTTTCTACTATCAATACAAATTTAATTAACATATAACCTAATTGCATCGACATTTCATTCATTTTATGTATTTTATAACATATACCTATACCTATACTAAGTCGAAGAGTAGTCTGAAATGAAGTTCTACCTAGTAAATTATAATGAGGCGTAAAAATAAGTAACTTGACCACTTCAAATCCTTCAAACTTGACAACTCTTTCCCGGTTGTCATTAAACCTTATATTTTTTAACCTAAAGCGGCTCAATTATTTTAGTTTAGACACCTGAGGAATCGGCTTCTTATATTATACGAGTATACATATTGATAATTTCATATACGCGTGAAGCTAAACAAGCGGAATTATTATGAATATAAACGGTCAAGTGCGAGTCGGACTTGCGCATGAAGGGTTCCGTACCAGGAAACTGGATTGCCCTTAATTGTGCCCCTGTTTGAACCATGCATTTCTTATTATTTTTTTTGCAATTTTGAAGTAAAGGCCTCTATGAAGTTTGGGATCAGCAGCAGTTTTGGAAATTTAGGGGGGGTGAATGATCCTTTTTGGCTATTTTCTTAAATAACTTTCAATTTAGTATTTCAAAATTATGGAAAAAAATATGATCCTCGCAACAACATACACGTCTCATTATCTTTCCTGTCATATCTAAGTAAAAATGTATGTATGTATGTCATTATGTATTTTATAAAATTTCAGGATAAGTGGTATCGGAGATAAGGGGGAGATGGTCTTTTTTTGTCTTATTTCTTGAATATTATTTAACTTAGTGTTTCCGATTTATAAAAAAAAATCGCTTAACAAGTCTTTTTAATTGACGTGTCACACGATATAATTTTTTTATTTATTTGCACAAAATTGCCCCAAATCAAAATTATTTTGTTGGGGGTACATGTGAATCAAATATCAACTTAATTGATTCGAAATTAATTCGTTTAATATTACTTTTACACACCTAGGACATACAAATGACAAAATCACTATTTTGTTTACATATTATCGTTTCAGGCGCTTCGCCGGCCGCTACATGTCAACCTAACACGCTCCCCCTCGCTGCGCAGTTGAGACTGTATCAGACTTGTACCATTTGTTATAATTATTAGTTAACAAGTTAACTAAAAAGTACTTTCAAAATTAAACAATACACCGAATAAATAACATATGTGTAAATATTTGAATAATTAGGCCGAAAAAGGTATATTAAAGTAAAAACTTAACAAAAAATAAAACACAAAATCAGCTTACGTCTACTGGTGCAGAGAAACGCAAAAGAAAGCGTCATGGTGCCATTAAATCGGGAGGTTATGTTTTTTTATATTTTTTTCTTTCAACTAAAGCGGCTCCGCAACTTCATATTTGGCGAGAAATCGTCTTATGTCAATTCGAATTTATAATAGTAGTTTATGTGACTGCTGCATAATGGAGGGAATTAAAACTCGAGAGTGGGTTTATGAAACGAGCCGAAGGCGAGTCACTCGAGAGTTTTAATGCCTAATTATGTACAGTTACATACACTAGTTTATCTACACACATATCATAAGCTCTCTTTGATGTGTTCAGGAACCGCATGTTTGACCAGCATTGTGGTTCTGCAATTGTTTAGCTTGTTCTTTAGTACCAACTTCACGCAGACGGGCGTCGGCGTTCGAAATTTGAATGTCAGTACCAACTTCGCAGACAAACTAGGGACGGCACGCGGGTGGGCGTCGGCGTTCGAAATTTGAATGTCATTATATGTAGAAAAACTACACATGATGACCATTATGTGTAGTTTTCCAGATACGAAACGAGTTTTTACCAAGTAGTTTAACATAATGCTGATCGTAACGTGCGGTTTTTGAACGCAGTAAAGAGGGTTTAAGATACGTGTGTAGATAAAGAAATATGTACTCGATGCCAGATATTGTACAGCTGAGCCCTGAGTTGGTGCACGCATGAAGACCGTCCTTAAGATTACTTTTTAAAACGAATCGATCATTGCAATAGTTCCAACAAATACATTAGAAAAAAAACCGACTTCAATTAAACCCTATTTGTTACACTACATTCCCATGCGTGTTTTCTTCTCTACATTAAATAAGGAGTTCCCTTTATTTCTCCATGGTCCCGTCATGAAAAGACGCTTTCCTTTACATCCCGAGAGTAAATGGACTATTTACTATGAAAACACTCAATAAAAACTATGAATAAACGTCTGCTATCGCCCGTTCTTTCGTTCACTTTTTTAAACGCCTATCCCTATTAAATGGAATATCACACTCACTCATAAGTCGCCCTCTTATTATGTGTGCTCGAATTTCGTCAAAGTGCGGTTTTGTCTAAAATAGTAGTAGTGACTGCTACCTACATAATGGCATTAATACTCGAATAATATCACTCGACAGTTTTAACGCCTAATTATGTACAGTTACATACACTAGTTTATCTACACATACATACACTCTTTAATTTGTTCAGGAACCGCATGTTCGACCGGCATTGTGACATTGATCATTGCTCTGCAGTTGTTTAGCTTGTTATGTAGTACCAACTTCAGAAACAAACTAGGGGCGGCACGCAGGCCGTTCGAATTTTGAATGTCATAATTTGACAAATTTTGGTACATTATGGTGTCATAATGATCAATATCCAGATAAGAAATGAGTTTTTACCAAGAAGTTTATCATTATGCTGATCGTAACGTGTGGTTTTTGGATGTAGTAAAGAGGGTTTATGATACGTGTGTAGATAAATGTTATTTAAAATGTCAATTCAAAGACATTTTTCAGTGGTGAGTGTTTAAACTAATGTCTATCTTCACGTGGTAATGTAAGTTGCGTGATTCTTTCGGAATGTCTTGAAATAACATCGAGGGATTTTTATTTAATTATTATTATGAGCTATAAGGCTCATGATTAAAACATCGACATTACATACGCTCTAAAAACATTAACCTCCTTCATGTGCAGCCGAGTAAAAGATATTTTGAATATATTATTTACCCCTAACATAACAACACATTACTTTTAAAATTCCCACTCGCCTTAACGATTTAAACCCGTCGCGTGTTTGTACAAAACGGTATGATTAAGAAGAGAATGCTTGGCCAAAACCCACATACACTGAAGGGCACTTAGCATTTCGGCTATTTTAGGGTTTGAATACTTTAATCCGTAGGGATGTATGCTATCTATCTATCTATCCAGCCTCCTGCACCCACTGTTGAGTAGAGGCCTCCTCTTCATCACGCCATTTATTACGGTCCTGGGCCAACGTGATCCTCTGCAGCCCAGCAGTTCTGGCTATGACCTTCGACCCTCGGGCGGGTGGTCTGCCTCTCGGTCTACACGCGTCCCTTGGCCAGCTTTCCGTCACCGCCCTGGTTCATGGATGAAAAGAATAACATATTTGTGGACAACAAGCAGTCACCAAGCAGATAAAATAGAAAGTATTAAAACATGGGACATATTAAACTGCTCATCAAAAATACTGATTTGCACAGCAAATATCAGGGCAAAGTGAATGGTAAAGGGGGTGAGTGAAGCGACGCCCCCTTTGTCCTTCGTGTTAGGTTGAACATGTAAGAACAACAAAAAATACTTAAAAATAAACACATAATAGTAGTTTATGTGATTGCTACATAATGGAGGGCTAATGCCTAATTAATACTCGAGAGTGGCTTTATCATAATATAATATCACTCGAGAGTTTTAATGTCTAATTATGTACAGTTACATACACTAGTTTATCTACACACATATCATAACCTCTCTTTGATGTGTTCAGGAACCGCATGTTCGACCGGCATTGTGGCATTGATCATAGCTCTGCAGTTGTTTTGCTTGTTCTGTAGTACCAACTTCACAGACAAACTAGGGGCGGCACGCAGGCGGGCGTCCGCGTACGAAATTTGAATGTCATAATTTGACCAATTATGGTCAAATTATATTATAAGGTTAATGACATAAATAATAAATAATACTAATCAATATGAATAATTTAATTTAATCCTAATGGTGCGCTAGACATTTAAGTTTATATTATTTGCACACCAACTCCTAGATGGTAAATATGTTGATCCTCGCGCTTCACGGCTTATTTAAGATCATATGTACACATATTTTTTAGCTAATAAACGATTTGATTGATTGATTGATGGATTACATTATGGTCATAATGATCAATATTCAGATAAGAAATGAGTTTTTACCAAGAAGTTTATCATTATGCTGGTCTTAACGTGCGGTTTTTGGACGCATTAAAGAGGGTTTATGATACGATGTGTAGATAAAATATTTAAAACATAAAAAGTCTTTTTGTTGATCCTTTTTTGCTGTGCAAAACAGTATTTTTGAAGTGCGATACTAGCCTTAAAATATTAGACGAAAATTCCTAAAAACTCGAGTAGCACATTGCTAAACAATAATGTTGATTTCGGATGAACTTTGATATTTCATAGATATACAAGAATGTGCTAATATCGGGTCAACATAGATATTTTCTATGGAATTTGTTAATATCGGGTCAACTTTGACATTTCATAGATATTTTCTATGAAGGTTCAATGTAGAGAGAGGCAAAAAATTACGTCTGCTAAGTATATGTAAATATCTACAGTATTAATGAAATTTAGATTTAGATTTAGATTTTCCAAAATTTTCGGTCAAATTGAGGTCAATCGAAATAAGGGGCCTGACTTAATACCCAAAACCATTATTTTGTCGAAGTTTCCACCAACATTGCAAGGAAAAAAGTCTAATAGTCCCACTTTATCCTGCAAACAGATTAATTCAGAGGAAACGTAATTTCAGCGGCTCATTTACAATTCTTCGATTCCTTGGGAATAGGGTAGCTTTTAGCAAAGCCGAATTATAACTAGCTCCGTGAATGTTAAGTTTACTTTACTTCAGCTGAGACCGTAGGAACAAAGAGAGTTTTAAGTTAAGTGATTTGAATATATGAATAAATACTTGGAAAGGTAATAACAGACATCATTTTGTGAATAATCACGTCTCTTATTAGTCTCTCGGCTAGTCGTAAGATTCTGACGATCGTTCCATTGCATAGTTATTGCATTGCCTACCGGCCTGCTTAATACTGACTAATATCACGAAACTCACCCTTGCAAAATTTTCACTACTATACGACTTTACAAACGAAACATTCCAATTAGGTACAACCTGCTTGGATGAAACCTTCATGCAACAGGAGGAAAGGAGACAGAGCTCTACACGAGAGAAAGCCAGTAGCATGTCATGCGTACTAGACCCTTGTCGGGAGGGCTCGCATATTTCGCGGGCTCCACCTGGCGGCCCCATGGTGTAATGGTTAGCACTTTGGACTCTGAATCCAACGATCCGAGTTCAAATCTCGGTGGGACCTTGGCTGTTTTGGAGTTTTTTGTTTTGCAAGGAACATTGAAGAAGGTATCGTGTAGGGATACCTGAATGAAAATGACGTTGTGATATTTATCGCCACAGCTCAGCGTTGAACCTTATTCGTTAGGCTATGGATTTCATTTACTTTTGTTGATGCTTGCATTTTGTTTTAGTTGTTTTTGTGACTCTGAGAAAGAGTGTGAAGTTGCAATTCTGTAGCCGACCTCAACAGCAGGCTTTTATTTAACATTTTCTAAGAAAGTGTGAGATAAAAGGCCGAGATAATACTGAAGCCTTGATAATGCTATCGGAGTACTGAAAACCTAGAAATCAGTTACCACGGACGAATTTTATTCAATGAAAACTCTACAGATAAGATTTCAGGCAGGATTGAACTTTTCGAGGGCGCGCTCTTCGGGAGCTTTATTTATGGAAACGCAGATGAAAATTGAAAAAAGCTCTCGAACTTTTTTTATTTCTACACTTTTTTGGTTAATATTTAGTGGTAGTGGTCGTAAAACCCCTCCACCAACCCGCACTGAGCCAGCGTGGTGGAGTATGGCTTAATATTATCCGTTCCGTATAACTCGTATCTGTTGAAAGGCCTGTGCTCCTCGGTGGGGATATTGATGGGCTACATTAATTATATTTTATTATTATTTAGCGACTGCCATAATTGTCACTAATCTAAGACAAAGGACAAAGTCTGCAGATGATGATTTAAGACAAAGGAATATGCTCAGATCAACCTTAAGGAAGATCCACTGGCGCAGGTGTTCTGAGCTTCTGGTAGTAATCGTCACATAGCGTCTATTAACAAAAAAAAACATCAGAATCTCTTCAGCAGTTTTTCATCGGCACCGTCCGAAAATTCACTACCCATAGTCACTGCCCCTACATTACGTTATACTGCTTTTCGTAAAGTGCGAACACGGTGCCTTTCCTCATAAAAGGTGTATCTAAATGGTATTCGCCCAATACAATAAGGTACCTGGCCGTGGTGCAGACGCCCATTCTCCACTCAGTTTATTTTCATTAGTATCCCGGTGCGGGGCGGCGTGGCGGAAACCCTTTTTTACTTGCTTTCTTTCTCAGACCCTATTTATTGCTTCATTCTCTACGGTTTTAAATTATTTGATAGTTTTATATTGGCGGTCGATCTTGTTCCAGTGATGTCCGATTCGGATAACCCATCGACTGGTTGGTTGGTTCATAAATTATAAAATTTAGAGAATAAAGTCATTATGATGAATTTCTCCGTAATTGTTGTAACAAGTTCGCCATCAACAAATTGAAAGGGTTAAAAGGGTTTCTTCCGAGCCAGTGCCCCTTTATTATGTGACTCCAATCAGTGTTCCCTTACACTAAAAGGGCAACAAATATATTATTTGCCAATTTAAGATTGGACTCCCACATATGTTAAAAGTTCTCTAAATTTAGACCCCTCATGTAGTTTCACAGAACCGCATTTGTTGCTAGGACACTTTCTGTCCGAAATTTTCACTCAATTTGGTAAGCGAACTAAATGTCAGTCCTACATAGGCTGCGTTGATTGTTATCCGACTGTTGTTGTTTTAATGAATCTTTATTTGTAATAATTGACCGAGCGAGCGAAGCGTGCGAACAATCTCTTTTTCAGGATTGGGCCTTTTTTTGTATTTTCTGATGTGTGTCCGGATGTTTTCTTCTACAAGCCCGCATTTCTCAAATGATTCTCGTGAATTTTTGTGAGCTGGTTCGATAGATAATTAAATATGTTATTTTGTCGATTCAGTTTTTGATTTTTTTTTCAAAATGGCGGATATGTTAAATTAAAAAAAAAAGCGGTTTTAAAATTTAAAAAATCCGCAGAAGTCCCAACAGCGGATTTTAACAAATGAGGTTGGATTTGTATAGACCGTGAGAGTAACAAGCTATATGATTTAAGTAAAAAGTCAATAGGTTAAGCACTGCAAAATTAGTTTACAAAGTTATTGGTGCGGCTACTTTCATACTCCATGTAAGTAACCACCTGGTTACAGCACCTGAATTCATAATTTTGTATGTGTTATTAAAAGAAAGTGTTACTCACGAGGTCTACAGCCCACAGAGCCACTAGAAAATATATGGCTAATCAAGATCCTAGTGTACATGATGATCCTAGGTGTAAAAGATCTTCAAATAACTTATTTGTCAGGCTATTGGAATCTTTAAAAATGTTGTAACATGAATACGCGAAGCATGATATGGAAAAGTGGTGATAACATCATTGTTGGCCACAACAACTTACAGTTATTATGGAGTCTTTAGAAGAGCATTTGATAACATTGTGGGAATAACAATGGAACTCTGTCGAGCATCATACGAGTACGTCGTGCCTAGCAACCGAAAAAGCAGATAGCTAGCAAGTAACTACCTACCAGTGCGTATCGGTCGAGTCTTCGCTTTACAGATAGTGGTTGGGCAACCGATAAGTTTTGTATCTGTCGATGTATGGTAAGTTGTTTGCGCGTTAGCGTCCTATTGTGGAAATTAGTTTGTTATAATGGCTAGGAATTTTTACCCAGGTAAATAGATCGAGTAATTTTTAATATGAATTGGAAATCGGTGGAAGTTTATTGTATCGTGTATTGTTTTTTCAAATGGGTCAGAAGGGGTGTAGAAGTATATTTTTGGAGTTTTGTCTTGTTATCTGATAATATTAGTTATTTTCGTTCAATGGTAGTTTATCATAACTAGACTGCCATGTACTGTTCCAGACGGGAAACGCGTATATGATGGTTGGCCTAATAAGGGTAAAGTACTTGTTAAGCTTGGTGTGGGGATTAGTGCTGATTTCCTGTTTAGCAGTGGACTAAGTGCATTTGGTGCCTTTTACTTTTAGGTGCGCAATGTGTTCCGATCAGCTTAACAAGAGTACCACCAAGATACTTGACAGATTTACTCCAACTTATTTGTTGACCATTTATAATCAGCTTTTGATATGCTTACGCTTTCTAGAAGAAGCATTTAATGTAAGCTTCCACATGGTGCAATACTCTCACAAGAGGTTGAAAACGAGTTGCAACCGGCCAAAGTGAGGTATATGAGGAATATGTCCAGGTTTATTCGTGGTTGTTTCGGGATGTAGTTTAGATAGACAATGAAAAGAAGTGGTCCTAATAAAACGAATTAATGTGGACTAGATTTTGATGTGCCAACGTGTACCCGAAAGCTAAGCCCGGTTAGATAAGATCTGATCAGTTTGACGAGGGCTGTGGGTACGTTGCAGTTGATTAGCTTGTGGAGCGGGCCTGTGAGCGATATGCTGCGCTACTCTAGCAAGTTGTTGCGTGGTTGAATGGAGACATTGAAATCCTAATTGCTCGTCAATAATGATTTGTATGTTTGAGAAGACGCCTTCGGACAATCGATTCAGACAGTTTACGTTTATGGGTCTGTAGCGGAAGGACATTTTTGTTATTAGAACAATGTTTGTTTGGGGTAAGTTTGTAAGAAGTGCTGTAGTAACATTGTCATATCCGGGAGCTTTGCGAATTTTTACCTTTCCAAGCGGAGTCATTCGAGTCGATTTGAGAACCAGAACCATCAATCTGTTTTATCCGTCTACGGAAAAGTCAAAAGGAGGTATGTATGTATTGTTCCCACAGAATATCTAAACTACATAACACAATTGAAAAATGGGGTATCATTAGAAGGCATAGAAGATTAGAATATCATTAGAAGCGTCTTGATCATCCGCTTGTTCCAGAATGAGACGTCACACTAAATTTAATATGAAGCTTTCTAGAGACAATAGAGAAGTCATCGTTTGATAAATTAAATTATTTTTTGAACAGGGCCGTGTCTATCAAATGAAAGGGCTTAATTAGAACATTCCAAACATATATTCTCAACTAGTTCTTGCTCGCTGCTTTGCTTGCATTTAGTCGAATTGTTAAAAGCTTATTGACCGTCCGTTGGTTATAGGTTTCATATTCTTTAAAGAGCGATGTTTTAGTATTCGGGTATTAGTTTTAGAAAGTATTGTCTTGTTGCGAATTGGGAATTATTGGGGCGAAATAATAAAAACCGGTCAAGTGCGAGTCTAAATCGCGCATGAAGGGTTCCGTATCACCGTTCAATGGAAGCGATGGTGTGGAGTGAATAGTTTGGATTTTACACGGCAAAATATTGTTTACTATTGGTGCGGTTACTTTCACACTCCATATACGTAACCAGGTGCATCCATAAGTTTGTATGTGGTATTGTTGTATGGGAGCCCCCTTAAATATTTCTTTTATCCTGTTTTTTAGTATTTGTTGTTATAGCGGCAACAGAAATACATAATCTGTGAAAATTTCAACTCTCTAGCTAGCTAGGTTCTTGAGATACAGCCTGGTGACAGACGGACGGACGGACGGACGGACGGACAGCGAAGTCTTAGTAATAGGGTCCCGTTTGGAACCCTTCGGGTACGGAACCCTAATAAAAAGTAACAGGTACTAAAGTATTAAAGGCTTGTAAATTACTATCTACCCGTGACGCGGCTTCGCAACGCGTTTTTAGTATTCTCATAGTTCCCCATCATAAAACTATTCTTTACCATTTTAGAGGCATCTTCGTAGGTTTTTGAAATCCATATTGACATCATCGGCCCTGTTGAGCATAGTTTGCATCGGACTTCAATTAACGAAACTCTTTGCTGTCAAACTTTATGCATCGCACTGTCAAACATAAGTTCTGCTACTAACAAAGAGGTTGAATGTAGTAAATCAATTAATCAGCGACGAAAGATTTTGAGTGATGCTAAAGTCTAGCGAAAGAGGCTGATCTTTCGATACAAAATATTTTTCGATTTTTTGGCTGTTTCTTTACGTTTTTCGTAATTCTATTATATATTAACGTCCTTGGGACTGAGGATAATAAAACCAACTAGGAATTATACAAACTGATCTGGCTAATTTAGAGATTTATTTATTTCGTTTCTAGGGTTCCGTACCCGAAAGGTGCCAAACGGGACCCTATTACTAAGCCTCCGCTGTCCGTCCGTCCTTCTGTCACCGGGCTCTACCGGATCAATCGAAATAGGTAGAGAAATGAAATTTTCACAGATGGTGTATTTCTATTGCCGCTATAACAACAAATAATTAATAATCCCGGTTTCAAAGAATTAAAAGAAATACTTATACGAGTCTTTTTTTTCTTAGCCCTTTTGTTTAATTTGTTTATTGGTGAAAACTGGACTCTCCCGATGTTATCGGAAAAGATGTTTAATTGCTGGTATTGAGTTTGTGCTTAGTTATTTGTCATATTATACGACGGCCTCTGTGGCGCAGCGGTTGTGGCTCTGCCTACCATGCGAGAGGTCCCGGGTTCGATCCCCGGCTGGGGGTAATGAAAAAAAAAAAAAAAAACCCAGGTCTTGGATGTTTATATGTGTGTGACGTCGCTGTTTCTGGTTACCACGACACAGGGTATCCTAGTGTGGGGCCAGAAGCAATGTATGTGCCTGTATGTAAATGTTTATGTTTAAATGTTTATGTTTAATTAATTTTAAATTAATTGTCGCATTATACGATTAATAATTGCTTATTCCAATTATAATAAACTAGCTGATGTCCGCAACTTCATCTGCGTGTTCCTAGGAATTATCATTAACCGAGATAAGGTTACCCTCCTTCTGGTGCCGTCGGATAAAAAGTATACTATATGTTAATCTAACTCATAAACTACCTCTGTGCTAAATTTCATTCAAATACGTTCAGCCGTTTTAGCGTGATTGAGGCACAAACACACAAACATCCAAACATCTAAACATCCAAACATCCAAACATCCTAACAACGCTACTTTTACATTTATAATATTAGTTAGATAACATTATAATAAATAACATTTTTTTTTTCATATTTTATTTTATTTCTTTAAATAAGTTACTCAATTTCTATCCACTTCCGGTTTCAATGAGCAAAGAGTTTCGTTAAGCTGAGTACACAGTTCGATACTTACATACTACATACACAAAACTCTTTTTCAATGTTTCGATGTACGGCCTTGAAGGTAGTCGTGTATTTAATATTTTATTATTAAAAATAAAAAAGATATGCTACATAACACTGTCGTTTTACGTTTTTCCGTGTACAATGGTATGGAGCCCTTCGTGTGGGGTCCAACGTCTTACTCGCACTTGACCGATTTTATTATAAGTATAGAAGAAAGATAGATTATCACCTATCATTGGAAGGAAATGTTTCATTTTTGACGTACGCTCTATCAATAAAGATAATTTTCCTTCAATTATCAGAAGTTACTTTATACTTTTTGGTATTCATTCAGCCCATTGAACAGAGTCGAATAAAAAAAAAAACAAATCAGTACCGTCTTCTTTCAACCACCATTTTAATTGCAATGAGTCCTCTTGTCTGTTTGCTCTAAAGTAATTCTAAAGCGAGGCAATATCATTAGTTTGCGCTGCGTTTTCCATTTATCGAGGTATTTTTAATGGATAGTATAAAATCGAACATAAAAAATGTCTAACCTCTATTGACGACTCGAATGGCCGAGTCGGCAGTGACACTGCCTACGAAGCCAAGGGTCCCGGGTTCGAGTCCCGGTGGGGGCAAGTATTTGTTTGATGAGAACGGATGTTTGTACCCTAGTCATGGTTGTTTATCTATCTAAGTATAATATTTATCTATATAAGTATGTGTATCGTTGTCTAGTACCCAAGATACAGGGAATCCTAGTTTGGGGCTAGATCAATGTGTGTAAAAGGTGTCCAAGGTATTTATTTTTTCTCTGTCTATCTGTGTGTATGACTGTGTGTCTGTCTGTAGCACCAGAGCTACAGAAGCTCTCAAACAGAAAAACGAATTGTAACATATTTTTTTTGGTTTACCGCGACAAGGGATATTTTTTTCGCCATTTTTAATTAAAATCGATTGAGTGGTTCGAACGTTATCAGTTATCTGCTAGGTGGTACAATAAAGGAACAACAAATTACAATTACTAATCAATATAGACGACCTCTGTGGCGCAGCGGTTGTGGCTCTGCCTACCAAGCGAGAGGTCCCGGGTTCGACCCCCGGCTGGGGTAAAGAAAAAAAACCCAGGTCTTGGATGTTTATATGTGTGTGACGTCGCTGTTTCTAGTTTCCACGATACAGGGTATCCTAGTGTGGGGCCAGAAGCTATGTATGTGCCTATATGTTAATGTTATATTATGTTAATAAAACACATATACACTTAACGAGTAATTTGCCTTCCTTCAACAGACGCTCCCTATCAATTGTCAAACCAAACTTGAAAATAACCCATCAAAGGCCCCTTTTACACGCTTATCGGCGTGACCTTCAGCGGTTCGGGTCAAGGTCACGCGGGTTCCCACGATGCTTCTGGTTCCTGTGAGAACGCGGCGGAACTATCCGCTAACGTGTGAAAGTGCCTGCCGAATGTAAATACTGGTGGAGGAGCGGCGCATCTACAGTGCGCGAATAGGATCACTCATAAGAAGGTTTTTTTTTTGGAGGGGAAAAAATGGAATTCAGTCAGTCAGACCTCCCTGTTATGTCCGGGTCCCCACATATAGAGCGAGCATCAGCTCGTGTGGTATACGGACTAAAAATAACCACTTGTATTTTACAGTTATCTATATTTTTTTTACTGTGAGCCCCATCGTACCGTCAGTTTATTTCTTCGAATGTGTCTGTATTGTGATGTAAAGCTAATTGAACTATTGACTAACTGACGCTGTGACTGTGATGCTTTGTATATTTGTTTAATTGTCTTTTTAATTGTGAATAAAACTCTCTGATAAAACTACACTGTGTCACAGAATGATGCAATGGGAAGTGCTAAAGGTCAGAGAGTACTTAAGGAGTTATGGGGTTGGGTTTCATTTTAATGAATTGTTTGTTTATGGCAACAAATATAATATTGACCTATATAAGTTTTGACTCCCAAATATGTTAAATGTCACCAAATTTAGTGCCACCAGGTAGTTTCGCAGGACCGTATGGGTTGTTATAGGTTATTTCTGTCCGAATACTAAAGTTAGGTTTGTTAGGTCACAAGTTTAAATTACAACCTTGAGCCGAAGGAAAGCAGAGCGGAGCAAGGCGACACCATGGAATTTAGTATGAAACAGGGTAAACAGTTTTGGTGAATATCTAGTTAATTTGGGATGAAATTGTATATTATGCAACTAGTGAATAAAGGACGGATTTAAAGCGAGTGATTCAAGTGTCTAACACTTAAATCACTCGCGTGTTAGAATACTACTCTTTACTACTTAATCCTTTTTATTCAAGAGTTGCATAGTATTATATTATATATTATACCATGACTACGAAAAAAAAACCACCCTCTCTTTTATAAACTCGGGTGTAAACACATCTTCTTCATCATTTGAATGCTTTTTCAATAGATTTATTATTATGTTACGCTAAAATTTCTGTTTGTACAACTTACAGTATTCAAAATGGCGCCAATTTTCTAATGACAGCAAAGAGTTTTCATTCTACAGAGTTTTTATTTTCCATAATAATTGGGTGATAGCTCGGCCAAAATCGCACGGAAATGTGAAATATGAAGTTGCGCCTTTTATCGGCCTTGAATACAGAATAAGTATTAAACATCTCATAAAAGTACTTGTATTCCGGGTAAATTATTGCACAGTTTTATCGATTTTGAAACAATTATCATTTCGCGCATTCAAATAAAGTAGTCTTTTTCAAATAGAACATGGTAATGTCTCGAACAAAACCAATACATTAGGTATGCCTTCGACGTTCCAATTACAAAATAATTTTAACAATAGTCCGGGTCGTTCAATTCACTCATATCTCCGATAAGTGCAAATAATGTAAACTGTTCCAAATATTCCCAATTGGAGGTATCGGTCGCACGGGAAAGGAATTTTTGAGGGAATATGATGGTATTTGGTGTCATTTAGTCCTGATAATAGTCGATTAAAGGTCAGACACGTGTCATTTATAAGGGTTACGTAGTATTCAGCTGATACCCACATTCTGTTATCCATGACGACCCGAATGGCCGAGTCGGCAGCGATCGGCCTACGAAGTCAAGGATCCCGGGTTCGAGTCCCGGTGGGGGCAAATATTTGTTTGATGAGAACGGATGTTTGTACCCCAGTCAACGTTGTTTATCTATCTAAGTATGTGTTTTGTTGTCTAGTACCCAAGATACAGGGAATCCTAGTTTGGGGCTAGATCAATGTGTGTAAGTAGTGTCCAAGTTATATTATTATCATTATTATGGTTAATTACTGTTTTTATGTTTTCTTGTTTTTTTAGGGTTGCGTATCTCAAAAGGAGGTACCCTTATAGGATCACTCGCGCGTCCGTCCGTCCGTCCGTCCATCCATCCGTCCGTCTGTCACAGGCTCTTTTCCCAGGACCTATAAGAGATAGAGTGTCGAAATCCTGTAACAAAAATATTTATCCTGATAACCACCACTTAATTGAAGTGTTTTATAAAAAAAATGCCTACAAAACAGTGGAGGGGGTAAAATGACAAAACGAAAAAATAACACCTTTTTATCACATTTTTTTTAAAAATTTAGTTTTGATTCAGAAGTTATGATTAAAAATGTGCAAAAAGACCATCACCGAAACTACAGAGTCTAAAATTATGAAAAAAATACAACATTTAGAACTCAAGCCAAAGGTTACAGGACGTTCCATTCGGAATTTTCAAGGTTTTATTTTTCTGTAAACCACATACAAACTTGTAAAGATAAATGTAAAAGTGCTGGTTACGTACATGAAGTATGAACACAGATATTGAGAGATAGGCCCTTGGCGCTAAGCTTGTATCGGAACCAGTGTCGCCGAAAACTAAGAACACGCATACATTTACACCACTCGTACATCAATCCCTCCGCTTTTATTGGTCAGTGTAATGTCATGCACCTATCGTCCGAACACACCCACACTACCGCAGGTATACTAGCTAGTCGAGCTAGTGTTGGGACAATGCAAGGACAGCGTGTATCATCAATCGATTATAATTTATAGACACTGGTATAGACAGTCGTATACAATGCCGGGTTCTATAAATAAAGCAGTAAATTGTTTGTAAATACGACATATTTATACGACATACGACATACGAGACCCCTTTGCCTCTCTTCTTTTTTTCAACAGAATCCTTACAGCTAGAAAGAGAGGCAAAGAGGTTTGTGAAGGTAGAATAACTGTGAACTCTTCGGACCTGACTGAAAGCATCGGAATTTCCGATCAATACTAATAACACCCCATTATCCTTCGTCGGGCGAGGTTTTAAACAAACTTAAAATCTTAACTGCCTGTTTGGCAATCATTGGAATTACTAACAATAAACTTACGTATTATGAGCAATAAAATAATATTATTACATTAACTATATTAGTAATTGCGGAATGATAAAATCTATCGATTCAAAAACATAATTCTCCTATCACTATCCCCATCACTATATGTCGTCTTTGTGCGCGTGTAACAGTTCGCCCCCGTACCACGATGCATCTTTGCTTTCGTACTTAGATAAGTGTGAAATATTCATTGCGTATTAGCTTGGCAATAAGTAGTGAAATTAAGATACAAAACAAGCAATGTATATAGTAAACTTAGCGAGAAGAACGCGAACGATTTATTTTCGTAATAATGTTTATTTCTTGTGTTTTAAGAAGAAATAATAGTTGGAATGAGACTTACAAGTGATATGTGACACCGGCGTTCTTGGAGTTCACGATCTCGCTTCTATTTTTGCACGTGAGTATTGCACAGGTCGGCATTTTCGAAAAACAACGGAAATGAATTCGTCACTGCGGTCGCCCGGTGACTACCGAGAATTTTTAATATCTAACCTGTCGGTGCTACATTTGTTCGCACGTGCCACGCCCCTTAACCTATCTCTCGATATCTGTGAGTATGAAAGTAGCCGAAGCAATAACTTTGTAAACAACATTTTGCTATGTTAAATTCAATCAATTCACACCACCTCCTTCCCTACCATTGTACGGTGGTACGGAACCTTTCGTGCGAAGTCCGACTCGCACTTGATCAGTTATTTCCTTTACCGTTCCTTTTTTGCCTGATTTTGTGTATCCTTATATGTTTTGTTTGTATGATTAATAAGGCAAAATAAATTATTTCATTTCATTATTTTCGTTTCATTTCATTTCATTTTTCATTTCATTTCATTTATTTGTTTTTGTCAATAGTCAATAGTCAAATTACTTCATTACTGTAGATATTTACATATACTTAGCAAACGTCATTTTTTGCCTCTTCTCTACATTGGACCACTGTGGGAGCAGAAGGGCGTAGAAACTCCCACAGATTTATTTTTAGATCTCTTTTAAAAATAGGTTGTGCTTAACTAATACAAATATGAAAATTTTTATTGTTATGATTAATAAGCAGGAATAAATAATTACAAAATTATTAACAGCAAGTTCTGTGTTGAGCCAGATTAACCCCATACAGTCCTGTCATTTAAGTAATCTTGAACATTGTAATATCCCTTTTTCGACAAAGTCGATTTAACATGCTTTTTAAATTGCTCAAATGGCAATTTCAAAATCTCCAGAGGTATCTTATTGTAGTAGAGAATGCACTGACCCTTGAAAGAATTGCTAACCTTCGCGAGTCTAAAACGGGGTGCACATAGTCTGTGATTATTTCTTAGGTTAACATTACAGCGGTCGCTAAGTTTGGAAAATGTTTTAAGGTTCTTGCGTACATACATTATATTTTCAAAAATAAATTGACTAGCTACTGTTAGTATGTCAATTTCTTTAAAAAGCTCTCTTAAGGAGTCTGTTCGTTTTAAATTATAAATTGCTCGAATAGCTCTTTTCTGTAAAATAAAAATAGTTTGAATATCCGCTGCTTTCCCCCACAACAAGATACCATAGGACATCACACTATGAAAGTAACTAAAATATACTAGCCCAGATGTAGCCACATCCGTGCTTTGTCTGATGTTCCTAACAGCGTAAGCCGCAGAACTTAATTTACCAGCCAATTTATCTATGTGGGGTCCCCACTGCAATTTGCTATCAATGGTTATTCCAAGAAACTTCGTATCATTTACCAATTCTAACGTGCTGTTGTCTAACACCAAACTGGTCTCAACTTGCCTGACATTTGGAAGTGAGAATTTGATACACTTGGTTTTACAAGCGTTTAACAATAAATTATTAACTGTGAACCAATTCAAGGTTAAAGACAATACACCATTAACATCATCAAAATCTCCTTTTTGTCTTTCAATTTTGAAGACCATTGAAGTATCATCAGCAAACAACACTATGTCAGTTAATTTCTCCACCATGAAAGGCAGATCATTAATATATACCAGGAATAAGAAAGGGCCTAATATGGAACCTTGTGGAATGCCAATTTTAACACCCGATCCATCAGATTTTACGCCGTTAACTTCTGCCTTTTGAATTCTATTGCTTAGGTATGATCTTAGTAGATCCAGCGCTTTATTTCTAACTCCGTAATGATTTAATTTAATTAATAGCGTATTATGATCAACACAATCAAACGCCTTCGACAGGTCGCAAAAAACTCCGATAGCATCTTGTGCGGCCTCCCATGCAGAATAAATATGAGATACAAGGGTAATACCTGCATCCGTAGTCGATTTACCCCTAGTGAAACCATATTGTTTAGCGTGGAGTTGTTTTGTACGGTTGAAGTGTGAGAGCATTTGATTGAGTATAATCTTTTCAAATATTTTACTAAGTGTTGGAAGAACAGATATTGGTCTGAAATTTGAAGGATCGCCCTTATCTCCCGATTTGAACAGCGGTATAAGTTTACTGTGTTTCATGAGGTCTGGAAAAGCCCCATCGTCAACACATTTATTTAATATATAAGCTAAGTGTGGGGATATAACTAGAATTACTGAACCAATGACTTTGACTGATATACCCCACAGGTCTTCCGTATTTTTTAAGTTAAGTAATTTAAACGTTTTGACAATGTCCTGGGGATATACATGATGAGATTTTAATAATTAATTTTATACATTACTGACGCTAGTGTTATTTTTTAATAAAGTCTCTGCTTCAAATGGAGATGAATTTAGACGGTCCGTTGTGAGTACGGGTACATTGGTGAAGAATGTTTCAAAAGCTCGAGCAACATCAGCGTTGGATTTAACAACATCATCACCTATCTTTAGGCAGAAATCACTGTCCCTTGGTATAACTTTGCCAGTTTCGCGGTTTATTATTTGCCAAACTGTTTTCATTCTATTATTTGAATTTTGAAATTTTCTATTAATGTGTAAAGTTTTTGCAGTTCTACAAACCAACTTGAAAATTTTGGAATATTTTTTAACATAGTCATGAAATTTTTAATCAAAGTTATAGGTTTTTTGATGATAAAGGTCATACAAGATAACTCTACTTTTACGAATTCCAAACGTTGCCCAAACGGTAAATCTAAATTTAATGACTGGTCATTAAATTTAGATTTACCGTTGTAGTCACTGACTTTCTTTAATTTGAAAACTTTATTGAATTCTGTCTGAATAATGTTGAAGAAGTCTGAGTAGATTTTGTTTGGGTTCTTTTCATTAAAATCCGGTACTGGCAAATTTATATCTAAGTTTTTCGTATATGTCTCTAGTCTATGGGATGTAATAGGCCTATAAATCGATGTACCAGTCTTATCCTTAATAGTTATTGGGAATGAAACTGTTTGACCACTGTGATCGGAGGGTAAGCAGTTAATTACACTTTTACTTGTGAATGCACAGTCACAAAAAACGTTATCTAAGCAAGTTTGGCTGGTAAGTGTAATTCTAGTCGGCTCTAGAAATACATGACATAAATTAAATGATTTGAACAGAGTTATTAATCGTCGCTTCAGTGTTGTATCTACAAGCAGATCTACATTAAGATCGCTACAAATAATTAACTTTTTTCTGTTATTACAAAGTTTAATGAGGGCTTCCTCCATAATTTTCTCAAATATTTCGAAATTGCCATGGCCTTTTTCATCCCTCGGTGGTATGTAGACACAAACAATAATATGGCTATCTAACTCAACACAGGATACCTCTATTTGTCTTTCAACAGTAAGTGCAAGAATATCTTTCCGTTGTGTCACCTTAATATTATTTTTCACTAAGATTAAAGAACCACCTCTATCAGCAGTCTTTCTATTGTAACAACTGACAATTTTGTAATTATTTATGTTAAAAGACATCATATTTTCCTTCAACCAGTGTTCAGTAACACAAATAATATCAATGTCAGAATTTTTTAGAAATAATTCTAATACAAGTTCTTTGCCAGGTAACCCCTGGATGTTTTGATGGGCAATATTTAACTGGGGCTTACATTTTGACATATTTAGTGGCTCTTGTATGCTAGAGATTTCCTCTATTGTCTTATGAACTAATTTAAATTACTTGGAACAGATTCCAATGTTGCATGCAAAGTATAATTAACAGGTGAATTCCCAATAGGGGTGCATGTCATATTACTCTTAAAATAAGCTGATGTCAAGTTGAACTTAGTTAAACCAACTATAGCTGTGATAGACAGTTACCTAAACATCATGATGACTTGAAGATGAACATAAATACATACATATGCTCACGCTTATTTCCCGGAAGAGGGGTAGGCAGAGACAAAGACCTCCACCTGCTACGATCCTGGCGTACATCTCTCGCTTCCTCAACATTCATAAGTCTCTTCATGAAAGCTCGTCGGTTACGGGTACTTCGTATTTGCCTCTTTACTAACAAATCGCTGATTTGGTCTTTATATGACCTTCTTGGGCGTCCCCGCCCGACAGATCATTGAAGATGAAATAAATATTTATGTAGGTACTACGGTAACTGTGAATCATCATTGAACATAATTGCTATTTGTATCCGTCACTTTATCGAATAATGATTAAAGTAGATTATGTAGGTAACACATACATAACATGATTATATATGATGACCTTTGTTAAGTGGTGATGCAGGAGGCTGATTGTGGTAAGCAATATCTGCCCACATGAATTAAATACTCTCCACTGATAAGATACCTAGAAACTAACAAGCTTCTGACTAAATTCCGATTTGGCTTTCGAAGTCTTCACTAGTGATGCTGTGCATGAGTTTACCGACTATGTGGTTAAGAATCTTGTCTTAGGCACTTTTCTTGACCTTGCCAAGGCGTATGACATGGTCTTTGACTCCACCCTCCTTCTCTCTTCTCCCCAATTCTGGACCGACATAGCATTAGAGGAGTGCAATTAAAGCTGTTTGAGAAATATCTCACCTCTCGTGCTCAATTCATGAAAATTGGATACCACTGTAGCGGTGACCTAGCAATTACTTTTCTTGATTTATATTAAAGAACTGTGTGACCTAAATACTGCTCAAGGAAAATTAATTAAGTATGCTGATGATACTTTTATTTTATTCTCTGCAAAAACTTGGGAGGTGACTAATGAAGTTGCACAGCGAGGCTTCAATAAAGCTATCACATGACTTCAGAGCAGCACACTAACACTGATAAGGTCAAACTCGTTGCTTTCTCTATCAGAAACATTCAGAGTACCGATGGTTTGCTATTTGCCCATAACTGATCTGATCCAAACAGTAGTGCCTGCTCTTGCCAAGCCCTTAATAAAATCTCTACTATAAATACCTCGGGGTTATTGTGGTTCAGAATCTCACGTTTAGTTCCCATATTCACTTGGTAACAGGCAAAATTTTAAAATTTATCTACACTTTAAAATGCTCCGCCACGTTGTTGATGCTGGGTTGCGCAGCTTATTGTGTCATCCGAAACACGGAAACGCCAGAGACAAATGCCACATAGAAACGGACACCCATCCAGTACCCGTCTCAGCCAGATGTTGCTACCCGCTCGATCGTTTCCGTTGTGCGATACCGCTTGGCCACGGATGCCTAAATAAATCAATTATTAGATATATATTTATACCTACACATACATAAACTATATTTTTGTGTTGCAGTCAAGGCTATCTTCACTATCATTGGTCACTTATCAGCACACGTGTTGTGTACTCGTCATATTATATTATTACTACACCTATACCTATATATGCATCAGTCAAGATGATACAGAAGGCAAGAAAAATGAGCAACATTTTATGCGAACGACTTTTGTAAATAAATAACTACTTAGTTCGTAGTTAAACCAAAAATATAATAATATGAACATTGCAGTTGGAAAATTGGCCATGATATGCTTAGATATTAAAAATTATGTTTTTCGACATCTATATATGTAGGTCTGCATTTCTTTTTTCATGAATACATCTGCTATATTCATCTCATCATTTATATTTTTTATATATCCTTTAATCTACAATACATAAAATTGTTATAAGACAAATAAATATGTACAAACAAACATAAACAATTATATACAGGTACATATATTACTTTTGGCCTTACACTAGGATACCCTTTGTCGTGGGAACCAGAAACAGCGACGTCACAAACATATAAACATCCAAGACCTGGGTTTTTTTTTCGTTAATCCCTAGCCGGGGCTCGAACCCCGACAAATCTATGTTCAGCACCCCCGAATTCACGATTCAAACTCGCACTTGTTTTCTTCCCACACTAACCCTGCGCCGTCCAAGCGTGGCGTTAAGTATGGCGCGTGCGCGAGCGCACCCCTCCGGAATTATAATACCATAGATAATAATAACCCTCGAATATCTGTGGCCCAACCACCATTCCGAGGAGCACGGCGCTCGGCTACACGCCGTGTGACTGGGAACCAGATAGAGCTGCGGTTTGACTACTTACTAGTTATTATGGGAGACCCAATTTGTTTTATTTTCCGACCATATGTTTCTTGGGACAAGTTGTACATAATTATGGGTACTATCTTTGCTTGAACTGACACCCGTCAAGCACCATGTTATCTGTTTCATATTGTACATCTTAAATTAAAAGGTGAAATTTGTGAAGGAGGCCTCTCTTTCTGTAGAATGATTATTAGTAAGTGTGTGTGAGATAATACTAAAAACGACACTATGTCACGAAAGAATAATAAATAAATACATGCAAATAGGTAACAAAGCCGCACCAATATCTTTACTACATTTTGCGATCTAAAATACAACCTCATGACTTGAAACTAAAATTTGTATCCAAAGACCCCCTTATTTGTTAAAATCCTTCTAGACGTTCGGTATCATTTGGGCTGTAGGGCGTCATAACCTAACGAAATGGTCATACTTACATACAAACATACATCAAAAATGTTTGATTTTATGTATCTATGTATGTATACTATACGACCATTATTTTTTTTGGATTTTGGTCTTGTATATTTAAATGATATAATTTTAGTGAAAACCCAATAGGTTTGATTTTAGATGGTAAAATAATGTTTACAAAGTTATTGGTGCGGCTACTTTCATTCTCTGTATAGGAAATCAGGTGCATTTCTAAGTTTGTATGTGGTTTAAGGATAAATAAAAAACCTTGGCGATTCAAGCTTGGGTTTTCCTAGAATCTCTGGCGGTGCTACGGAACCCTTCTTGCGAGGGTCCGGCTCGCTCTTGACCGTTTCTTCAAATAAATACTCCACTTGTTATTAAGTACCTAAGTTTATAGAATGAAATTGTGTTGCGCTCATTAAAAAGAGTATAATTTTTCACACACAAAGAACAAGCATCTAAAGATAACCGAAACTCTTGTAACTATCCCACAGTCCTTGAAGACGTTTCTTCATGCGCAGCAGCGACTCTTCCTTTACTCCTTGCATCCCGAGTAAATCACCAGAAGCCATATTCTTTTCGATATCTGTGCCACCCGCAGCCATAGCCTCCTCACTTTCCCGCAACGTAATGTTGGCTAGTAATATAGCGGTACCCATAATTGCTCTTGCATGTCTACGTAGGTCTGCATCCAAACGTTCTCTTGGGTACACCTCAGCTACCCTCAAATTGTAGAAAAAGAGAGCATCTTCTAACTTTTTGTAGTAATAATCGAGCCAGTTGTAGTAGTATTCGGACCTTGTCTCATGATCTGTGCAGTTATACAAGAAATACAAGAGTTCGTGGGCGGGTGGTGCGGCTCTTGACAACTGGTAATCGATGTTAATGCAGTCTCGTTTCTCCTCCTGAAAAAGAGCATAGTTATATCATTGTCATTTTTGGGTAAGTTAGGAAACTGTAATTGATTCGGAACAAATGATCACTGACAAATAAGCCCACCACATAGATACAGATGGTGGGTTCTTTGTTCATATCAATTAGATATCGTGATGGAATATGAGATAAATTACAGTCCGTGCTATGCCTCTAAATGAGACGGTATTAGACGTAATGTAAAAGCATAGGAAAATAAATTATTTTACCTCCTGTCTAAACATGATGTTGTTTGTCCAGCAATCGCCCTGAATTATCGTAGTATACTTAGAGTCCAAGTCGCTTCGCCTGAGATCTGAGAAATTCGTTGCCATTTTTGTCATAACTCCTTTGAGTCGCGTTCTTTGCTCCTCAGTTTCAAACATACCAAGCAATCCCTGTTCCATTTGCACGAACATTTCCTTTTTCTCCAAATTATCATCCTCGATTGACCATATATCGACCAGTTCTTGCTTTAATTTGTTAAAGAAATCTGGTTCGCTATTCTTTAGAAAATAAGAAGCAGCATGGAATCCTGCCAGATTGTTCAGCACCATTTTAACTTCTTCGTTGGTCAATGATGTCATTCTGTCTCTCAATTCAAAACCGGACACTTTGAGATCTTCAAAGACAATAAATTCCTCGAGTTCTTCGCATATGGCTCCATAGTACTTTGGGTACTTGAATAGATCTGCTGCTGGTACTCCAGCAGATTTCTGTGATGATGCTATTTTTGGGAGAACTTGTTCATACATTATGATCTCATTTTTGAATAGTATCCCAACATTCATTTGTTGCCGTATAAATTCTTGTGTTGGGGCTACTTTGGCTATCATGTTGAGAGTTTTGCCAGCATTATCTTCTGCTGTGACTCTTACCACTAACGATGCGTAGTTATCTCCTTTTTTACCAGCTGGTTCCACTTTCACTGAACACTCATCGAAACCTTGGCTTTTGATAATATCTTTTAAAAAAATGATTTGTTTTTCATTTAAAAGTTCAACATCTCCGGAGAAGTCCATTTTGGTTAACAGTAACGCGGACGAGTGATTACTTATCTGTGATTGTTTTACTTAAATACTTTCTAATTTTCTTATCAAAGGTTGATAGGAAAATCATATACGTAGATATTCGTCATGATTAGGCAATATTTTCAGTGTCGTAATACTCACACCAAATCATTAAATATTTCTCAATGGCTAGTATTTAATCGCTTCGCTCACCCCCTTTACCCTTCACCTAAGCTACCGCAGCATTTTCGCCTGATATTTGCTGTGCAAATCAGTATTTTTGATGTGCAGTTTAATATTTCCCTTTTCCAATTACCTAATTTTATAAGACTAACTAACGAGCAAAATAAAACAGTTCTCAAAACAGTTCCATTAACACAGAAGTTTCTTGCAAAAAAAAAATATTGTGAATTATTACTGTGAACGGGATTCAAGAAGTACTTGCATTCATAAATACTCTAGGTATAGGTATAGGTTTAGGTATAATCTTTACTCCACTGAAAACGAAAACAATACAGAAAAAAAAACGTGTATCCCATTATTAGCTGCAGAACAAAGCGTCACTATGCCAATAGTGTACAACACATACATTGACAGATATGTGAAAATCGCTTGCAACTGTACTGTCCAGTGTGGACGCGGCGTTACAACATCTCAGTGACACGTAAAAGGGTCAATCAACTTTGAACCGACATTTTAGTGTCCCTCGGGGTAAAAAAATAAAATTACCAAAAAATCTACATTTCACACAAAATATTTACGTAATGTATGCATACTAGAGCAAACAACACTATAATTATATCTTTAGTTTTCAGATGATTAGGCAATTATATTAGGATTCCTCGGTAACTCAGTTGACAATTTTTCTACAAAGTACTTGCTCCATACAAAAAGCAGTGTCCTTTAGTGCATATCTAGCGCAGCATAGAACCTTTTCGAAAATTTAGGCTCTAAGCCTGTAAAACTAATTAAGTCATTTCATTGTTTTGTCCTTATTTCTTGATTTACAGCTACTTAGATCTTTAAAATCACACTAGTTATTTTTCTTAAAATTGTTTTCCAACTGTCTCAAACTGTTTATATTGACTGATGTCTGTGGAGTGATTGTCGATTATTTGTTCAAAAAGTACAACTTGAAGTTCGGGCGCTTGGCCACCCGAAAACTTATCACCTTTTCTTCCTGCCCGTGTCAATTTTGGGCCTTTACGGAGCATGATTGGCTTGTAAATTAACCACAGGCAGCCGCGGCGATCGCGTACCTTTATTTATCGTCTGCTGAGTGACAAAATTTTCACCGGCAAGCAATTTTTTTTTTCTTATTTATTGTTCAATTTTAGTGAGGTTAAGATGTTCTTAACGGTCAGTGAAATGCTTACGCAAAAAAATTGCAGCTGATTTTTCTTTGAATTAAATGCCTTGAATTGTCTAAGTTACTCGTATACTGAGTTACTTTTGCGGTAACTTCATAGACAAATTGCGGTAACTCTAAAGACATGTCTCTATCGTGTGTTTTAAAAAGCCTTTTTTTTACTTGTTTTTTTCCGCTATGCGACCCGCCAGTTAAGCAAAACGAAAACATATAACAAATAACAAAGAAGCGAGGCCGTAGGCCGAGCCGTGTGTTCAAAAATCATAATACTTATGTTCATCTATCAAGAGTACGACACTAAGAGAAGAGTCAAATGTCACACACAGGCCAGAATTTTTTAGATAATGCAAAGCCAAAGGCCAAGCCAAGCATTACAAAAACCTGCTATATAATAGAACAATGCGATGCTGAAGGCAAAGCCATGTATGAGAAATAAAACATCAATATACCTAAAAAGAATGCAAGGCTGAAGTCCGAGTATAAATAAAAGAAAACGTATCACATATAACAACGGCGTGATGCGTTAGGTCGAGCCATGTGCTAAAAATTCATACAAATCATACTTTATTTAACAATAATACGACATCAAGAGGTGAGTCAAGTGTCTTGACTACGACACAATTTTACAGAAGAATGAGAGGACAAAGGCTGAGCAAATTGTAACAAAACCTTCGCAAACTTCACAAACACTATAGTGCAAAGCCGATGGCCGAGCCATATTAGTACCAAATGCGAAAAATGTGCGAGGCTAAAGGCTGATCCAAGCTAAAGCAAAACGTACCACAACTAATAGAGGTGCAAATGAATGAGGCCGTCGGCCGAGCCATATGATACATAAAAAAATATACGACACCAAGGGCTGAGTTAAGCGCTATGAACACTCCACTATTTGTCATAGAAATGAAAGGCCAAACGAAAGAACCATGTGCAATAAAATATCCACCACATTCCAGAGTTAACTCAACAGAGTTCCCTGACAGGCTAACGATGATTGTGATGATGATTTTTTTGTTAATACAGGGTTCTACAGATTTATGCTCTTCTATGTTCCTATATAGGTACACAGAAGGGCAGAAATTCGTAGGAAATAAGATACTTTTACTTATTATCTTATTTGTTTACAAAATATATTCGTATGGAGTGGCGACGAGACGTGGCGGATTAGTACAATGTGGACGTAAGCCTTGTAGTGCGACTGAAGTTAGCACGTGGCAGTTTTATTGTATCTAGAGTTACCAAAGTAGTCTCTGGAGTTACTTTTGCCCATTTTTTTCTGAGATCATTTTGGCAGTTTATCATATCAAAAATAGATTTATAGTTTAATAAAGGACATAAAAAATAGTAGAAAATTCTTGATATACCAATGATGATGGTCGAATTCCGTTAAAATTTGTTTATTTTTGAAGAAACGAAAAAAATTTACTTTTAAACGCTCATGGTAACGCCAGTGACAATAATTTCAATATTTCTTACGTAAATGAATCTCACCTTATTGACCGAATGGGGAGAATATAGTTGTAATTTTTTTTCTAATACTTTGCCTAAATAAATTATTATGAAAACCCTTTTTAGTGCTGTTTTATTCGATAGGTAGTAATGGTAACTCAGTAGACAAATATATTGGCATCTGGCTTTATCTTTTAAACTCCGGAATTATTAATTTATTAACAACGCGCCCCTTCAAGGATTTGTAAATTTAATAGTTTTCGGGCAGGAACGTATTGACAAAACGTAAAAAACATATCATAATTTATTACGAAAAAATCTGTCGACCCATTTTACAATTGTTGGTTTAAAAGTTGATTGACCCAAAAGCCAATTAATATCATTTAAGTTTCGGGAAAAATTGTGTGTACGTTTATTTCATTGTTTTTGTGTACGTTTAGTTTATTGGTATTCTCCAGGGCTCCGTACCCGAAGGGTGCCAAACGGGACCCTATTACAAATCTCCGCTGTCCATCTGACTGTCTATCCGTCAGCAGGATGTGTCTTATGAACCGTCATAGGTGGAGAGTTGAAATTTTCACAGAATGTGTATTATTTTTAGTATCATGTATATATTGGTTAGTAATTTATTATTTTTATTTACATATTTATTGTTTGCAGATAGTTCTACCTGTAGTTTATTATCACCTCCCCATTGTAGGTTTGCTGGAAGAAATATCTCACTAGAGATAAGCTCGCCTTTGTACATGTTTTTTACTTTTTATTTGTTTTGTATTCAATGCTTTGTACAATAAAGTATATTGAACTAATGAACTCCATGCTATGTCATAAATTAAATGGGGTCCCCATTAAATTTATTATATTTTTATAATTTATTATAAAAACACACACAACATATTATCTAACCTAGCTAGGGATCTTAATCTTCGTTCTCGCTTCCCTGTAGCGTCGGTAAACGATTCCCTCCGGCCAGTAATCTTTGGCCAGGAACATCGTCTTGAGGTCAGCCGGCACCCCCAGTTTGAAGGACAGGAACTTCTTGGGTCTTTTTGACTCCAAAACCGCTATCTGTACCTTCGCCTCCTTGAGACCAGCCGGTGGAGTCTACTTCAGCTTTTCCAGGATGTGACGTTCAACGTCCTCGCAGATCATTTTCTTGTCCATCCTGGAAATGCGGCAGCCTTCAGGCTGCATTCACCGGCGGGGGCTGTGCCACGCTGATTGCGGGTGCGTCTGGAGCGGCGCTTCCTGTTTTGGACAAGGATAAAGCCTTCTCCATCGACGGTCGCGTTCGGCGGGCTACGGGCGGGCTTGACCGTCGGCGCGCGCGGCGCAGCCTGCAGCTTCTGTTGTTCGGCGGCGGGCGGTGCGGGGTGCGGGCGGCGGTGGCGGGCACGGCGGGACACAGCAGCATATGATTCCATCTGGGATATACCAGAAAAAAAAACCGCATCCAGTGCTGGTCGACTCGGCTTCGATCTCAGCCTTTACAATCAACTCTCAACCTTTTCAAGCCTCTCTTTTTCAATGCAGCATATTTACACACTCGGGATAGGACTTTTTCCTTCGACATCGATGCTCTCGTAATCGCATGTACACGAGTGATGCTTGCTTGTATTTTAAAATTATTGTTTCATCGGAATTAATTGTTATAAGTATCTGTAAGAATATGCTGTGTACATCGCCAAACTGTCGAATCCTTGTTAGCCCGGTGGAAGTAATGGCGGCGACCGGCTCTTACCAACAGTCGCCCACCGTGGCTGCTTCCGATGATCTTAAAATTAGTATTGGCATAAATGAATGTATTTGAATCCATTTTTCATATTCAATATTAAATTATAACTAGACAACGTTGGTGAAATTTAACAGACTTACGAAAAGTCATTATGAAACTCAATTTAAGAATTATTTACAGCATAATAATATGAAAACCCTATCTCGCTACAGAACTGCAAACACTCGAATACTCTCGACTCTAAAACAAGTCTAGCGAACCTAACCACTTGTTGCGTCTAGTCAAGCAATAACACAAGTAGCATGATTCACTGTACACTTACCAACATTTTTCATTAATATTACGTCACATAGCAAACAACAACGTTATCTACTATAATAAATAGTTATCACGAGATAAAGCAAAGTGAAAAGTATATGAAATGTGTAAACTAGGTTTAAGAAAAAACGCGAATGGAAAAACCAACGAAAAATAAATTATGATACATGTGGAATTTGCCGATCGAGGAAAAATGTGAACGGAAAATATCCCGTAAAACTATTAACAACGAAATATTAAACAACGAAAAAAAAATATTCATAATTCATAATTCTTTATTGCACACAAACATATTAAATTTAAAAGGTTCTCCTAAGAAATCATATGTAAAAAGGCGAGCTTATCTCTAAAAAGAGATTTCTTCCAGCAAACCAAGGCATGAAAGGGAAATGTATTATGAAAGGGTAGGCAGAGCACAATATCTAATATATAATCTATACGAAAATAAAATACCGATATACCAGTCTACTAAATACAATACATACATATATCTGCAAATATAGTTTATATATTATAATGATATACATACTATAACTCTCACGAAAGACAGAGGAAGTGCTCTTTAACCCGGTTTTTGAAAGACACAAGAGTAGGACTGTCTCTTATAGTGCAAGGTAGTGCGTTTCACAGTCGGACCGCCTGCAACCTGAATGAGTGCTCATATGCCGAGGTGCTTTGCCTTGGAGTGGCTAAGAGTGAGCCGTGTGGGATCTCCGGTGCCGATCTCCTGAAAATAGATACTCAAAGCGGTCTCGAAAGTAGCTGGGATAGCGCGGATTTTTCAATATATTCAATTTCAATTCAATTCAATGTCTTTATTTCAGACTTCAAGGTCCATAATAACAGCAGGTAAGTACATTAAAATATCAAATCACAGGTAAAATTTATCAACAAATTACAAGTCCATTATTACAATGGCAAGAAAATTAATAAAACTAAAATAAAATAAAATGTCAAATTATGAAATGTCAAAATAAATTCCAATTAGGTATCAATTGAAAAGGTAAAAGAGAATATGAGTGTCTCGGCGACGACGAATTGGAAGTCACCCCAAGTCTTTGCGATATTTAGAATGGTCGAATTTGCGCAACCCGAAGATAAACCGAATCCCAAGATTCTGAAGTCGTTCGAATTTGTTCAGTAGATCTTCGTTAGCGCTCGTCCAATAGACATCGGCGTAGTCGATGGGCGGCAGGAGAAGGGACTGAGCAAGGGTGATTTTGGTCTGCCGCGGCAAGAAGTACTGAAAAGACGCAAAAACCCATCACCTGCCCTAGCTGACATGTGGAGACCAAGACAGGTTGTCAAAAATAAGGTTTTTCAATAAAATCAATATATATGGTCAATGTGGATTTTACCGATCAGGGAAAAAGGCGAACGGAAAATTTACTACGAAGAAATAATGAGTTCGGGAGAATGTGTCACAGAATGATGCAATGGGAAGTGCTAAAGGACAGAGAGTACTTAAGGGGTTATGGGGTTGTGTTTCATTTTAATTAATTGTTTGTTTATGGCAACAAATATATTATTTACCAATACAAGTTTTGACTCCCGAAAAAAAACCCTTGTTATTCGTAGCTAAACTTTCGTCTACGTATAACATAGAAAAAGTGACCACAAAACTATAGCAATACGTAACCAAATCTAGTTTGGTTATTTTTTAACGAAACTGTTTTGTAATTAATGTTAACACTATTTTGTTTATGTCATACCAAGGTGCTTACTTAAAGGCAGGCCTACTTACATGCAGTTAGGAAGCCAATTGTTTGTTTACTTCAGCCATTTTTTACAAAACAGTTTGACTGTTATTAACTAAACTAATGAGTTGTTTTAGCTGTTGTTTTGTTACTATAACCTGACATATTAGTTAATGTAGATAACTTGTTTTGTTAATTTTTACAAAACAGTTTGACTGTTAGTAACAAAACTTTGCTTGTTTTAGCTGTAGTAGTTTGTTTATATAATATTTAGTACTTCTTTAGTGTGTAGCCTAATTTATTTTAGCTATCTGAGCGTTTTAGCATGGCAATAAGCGGTAATTTCTCTTTTGTTAATATTTCAAGAATCACCGATTAGATTGACATTATTTTCAAATCAATCTAATCGGTGATTCTTGAAATATTAACGAATGGGAATTACCGCTTATTGCCATGCTAAAATTCTCAGATAGCTAATATAAATTAGGTTACACACTACAGAAGTACTAAATACCATATAAACAAAAAACTACAGCTAAAACACACTATTTTTTTTTGTACTACCTATATAAAACAGATAAATAAAAGCAATTGTTTTACAAATGTAATTGTTGTATTGTATTGACTTCAGAAATTTTACAATGTAAGAACCATTATCACATAAATCAAAATCTCAAAACAACGGGAATCTTTTTCCCAGTGTCCCAGTGTCCTCCAGTGACTGTAGGCCATACTCGTACGTTGTAGAATTATTAGTAAGTACCCTGTGAGGCTTGTGATCTATTCGGCTCAGTCGACTGATCTTCATATGTCTGAAACTGAGAAAACCATGTGATTAGGGCGTATCAATCTATTTCGGTTAGGTAACGACGTAGTGGTAAGGAAATAGAGGTACCTATTCAATTACTGTTGATTGTTAAATATACTTCTATTTCTATAGCCATACTTTCCTCCCCCGGTAGGTAGGTTAAACCTAACCTACCTAGACACAGATGCAAGCTAGCCTTATTTGTAGGTTTGGGTGCCGAGGTACTAACTTTTGGCGCGTTGGCACCATGCTGGCGCGGCAGGCACGTTATGCCTTTTTACCCCCAGATTGGCATAGCTTTAGCTTACCACAAGATAATGAAAGGAAATGATTAGGTAAATACTTACCTTTGAATTGAGTAAAATACACTTCCAGGCCCCACTGCTGCAGATAATCTTCGAGAGCATCTGCATGGTTCTCTCACTCATTTTTAAGTAGGCCTCTGACTGAAATAAAGATTCTTCTTCTGATTATGCTGATGAGAGAGACGACAAGCACAGAACTATTCTACTTTGTGGTTTTATGAAAAACGGAGACCCGTCTTCACACGATTGTCCCGAGAGGCGCAAGCGCAAGCAGCAAAATGAATAGAAAATCAACGTGTTTGACATGGCGTGTCGCGTCGTGTCGCGTCGATCGTAGCAAAATGCAGTTTTTGAAATTTTTCGCTCTTGCACAGATTAATAAAGAGTTGCTCTTGTCACTGTGCCGCACGGTCGGATTTTGTTTGACAAGACTCCATTCAACTCGCGCGAGGACTGTTGGTAGTTCGTCATGCCGTAAACTAAAGTGTTTGGTTGTAAACAATCAAAATACGGCTAACAGTGGATAACGCTATGTTTAGTTCAACATATTAGTTTGTTGTTAATTACATAAGTTTTGTTGAATTGCAGTTTTGTGTGTAAAAAATAACAAACTTAATTGAGATAATAGTAACAAGATATTTGTTTAGTGTTTAACAATAATAATTGTTTGATAGTTCAGCAAGCCTTTAGTAACGAATAGTCTAAGAATCAGTATACACTAAGTAAACATGTATTGTTGCAAGTTACCAATCCAATTTGCTTACTTCTCTAAGGTTATACATGACTAAATCTTAGCTATTAAACAACCGAACTGAAAAAAACCAAACCAGTTTTGTGCTTCGTAAATAAACCACTTTAATTATTTCAAATTAAGTTTATTGACGACTAACTGAAGTATGGTTAAAAAGGCGATAACCGAAAAAGTTTTGTTATTAATTTTTTTCAGGGCAAATATGTTAAATGTCACCAAATTTACTACCACCAGGTAGTTTCGCAGAACCGTATGGGATTTTATAGGTCACTTTCTGTCCGAATACTAAAGTTAGGTTTGTTAGGTCACAAGTTTATAATACAACCTGGAGCCGAAGGAAAGCCTAGCGGAGCGAGGCGACACCATGGAATTTAGTATGAAATAGGGTAAACAATTTTGGTGAATATTTAGTTAATTTGGGATGAAATTGTATATTATGCAACTAGTGAATAAAGGACGGATTTAAAGCGAGTGATTCAAGTGTTAGAATCCTGAGCGACGCGAGTGATTCATGGTCCTCGATATAAATCCGTTTTATTCAAGAGTTGCATAGTATACATTATACCATGACTACGAAAAAAAAGCCACCCTCTCTTTTAAAACTCAGGTGTTAACACATCTACTTCATCACTTGAATGCTTTTTCAATAGATTTACTATTATGTAACGCTAAACTTTCTGTTTGTACAACTTACAGTATTCAAAATAGCGCCAATTTACTAATGACGGCAAAGAGTTTTTATTCTATAGAGTTTTTATTTTCTATAATAATTGGGTGATAGCTCGGCCAAAATCGCACGGAAATGTGAAATATGAAGTTGCGCCTTTTATCGGCCTTGAATACAGAATAAATATTAAACATCTCATAAAAGTACTTGTATTCCGGGTAAATAAATTATCGCACAGTTTTATCGATTTTGAAACAATTATCATTTCGCGCATTCAAATAAATCAGTAGTCTTTTTCAAATAGAACATGGTAATGTCTCGAAACAAACCAATACATTACGTATGCCTTCGACGTTCCAATAACAAAATAATTTTAACAATAGTCCGGGTCGTTCAATTCACTCATATCTCCGATAAGTGCAAATAATGTAAACTGTTCCAAATATTCCCAATGGGAGGTATCGGTCGCACGGGAAATGAATTTTTGAGGGAATATGATGGTATTTGGTATCAATTAGTCCTGATAATGGTCGGTTAAAGGTCAGACACGTGTCATTTATAAGGGTTACGTAGTATTCAGCTGATACCCACATTCTGTTATCCATGACGACCCGAATGGCCGAGTCGGCAGTGACCCTGCCTACGAAGTCAAGGATCCCGGGTTCGAGTCCCGGTGGGAGCAAATATTTGTTGGATGAGAACGGATGTTTGTACCCCAGTCAAGGTTGTTTATCTATCTAAGTATGTGTTTTGTTGCTTAGTACCCAAGATACAGGGAATCCTAGTTTGGGGCTAAATCAATGTGTGTAAATAGTGTCCAAGGTATATTATTATATTATTATGATTATTATAATTAATTAGGCAGTATATCCTGTTTTTATGTTTTCTTGTTTCTTTAGGGTTGCGTATCTCAAAAGGAGGTACCCTTATAGGATCACTCGCGCGTCCGTCCGTCCGTCCGGCCATCCGTCCGTCTGTCACAGGCTCTTTTCCCAGGAACTATAAGAGATAGAGTGTTGAAGTCCTGTACAAAAATATTTATCCTGATAACCACCACATAATTAAAGTCTTTTAAAAAAAAATTGCCTAAAAAACAGTGGAGGGGGTAAAATGACTAAAAGAAAAATACACCGTAATAAGTCAATTAGGATATCGTCAAAAAGGGCTCTTTATAAACTTTTCATTTTTTTAATTTTTGTTCAGAAGTTATGATCAAAAAAATTCAAAAAATGTCAATCTCCGAAACTACAAAGTCTAAAATTATGAAAAAAATACAACATTTAGAACTGGAAGAAAGGTTACAGGAAGTCCCATTCGGAATTGCCAAGGTATTATTTTTCTATAAACCACAAACTTGTAAAGATAAAGGTAAAAGTGTTGGTTACGTACATGGGGTATGAAAGTAGCCGAAGCAATAACTTTGTAAACGACATTCTGCTATGTAAAATTCAATCAATTCACACCACCTCCTTCCCTACCATTGTACGGTGTTGCGGAACCCTTCGTGCGCAAGTCCGACTCGCACTTGATCAGTTATTTCCTTTACCGTTCCTTTTTTGCCTGATTTTGTGTATCCTTGTATGTTTTGTTTGTATGATTAATAAGGCAAAATAAATTATTTCATTTCATTATTTTCATTTCATTACATTTCATTTATTTGTTTATGTGATAGACATTTACCTAAACATCATGATGTCTTGAAGGTGAACATACATACATACATATGCTCACGACTATTTCCCGGAAGAGGGGTAGGCAGAGACCAAAGACCTCCACCTGCTACGATCCTGGCATACATCTCTCGCTTCCTCAACATTCATAAGTCTCTTCATGCAAGCTCGCCGGTTATGGGTACTTCGTATTTGCCCCTTTACTAACGAATCGCCGATTTGGTCTTTATATGACCTTCTTGGGCGTCCCCGCCCGACAGCTCATTGAAGGTGAAATAAATATTTATGTAGGTACTACGGTAACTGTGAATCATCATTGAACATAATTGCTATTTGTATCCGTCACTTTATCGACTAATGACAACACATACATAATATGATTAGATATGATGACCTTTTTTAAGTGGTGATGCAGGAGGCTGATTGTGGTAAGCAATATCTACCCACATGAATTAAATACTCTCCACTGATAAGATACTTAGAAACTAACAAGCTTCTGACTAAATTCCGATTTGGCTTACGAAGTCTTCACTAGTGACGCTGTGCATGAATACTCATCTTATTCTTAACCACCACCGGTATACACCGGCTATGTGGTTAAGAATCTGGTCTTAGGCACTTTTCTTGACCTTGCCAAGGCGTATCACATGGTCTTTGTCCCCACCCTCCTTCTCTCTTCTCCCCAATTCTGGACCGACATGGCATTAGAGGAATGCAATTAAAGCTGTTTGAGAAATATCTCACCTCTCGTACTCAATTCATGAAAATTGGATACCACTGTAGCGGTGACCTAGCAATTACTTTTCTTGATTTATATTAAAGAAATGTGTGACTTAAATCCTGCACAAGGAAAATTAATTACGTATGCTGATGATACTTTTATTTTATTCTCGGCAAAAACTTAGGAGACGACTTATGAAGTTGCACAGCGAGGCTTCAATAAAGCTATCACATGGCTTCAGAGCAGCACACTAACACTGATAAGGTCAAACTCGTTGCTTTCTCTATCAGAAACATTCAGAGTACCGATGGTTTGCTATTTGCCTATAACTGATCTGATCTAAACAGTAGTGCCTGCTCTTGCCAAGCCCTTAATAAAACCCCTACTATAAATACCTCGGGGTTATTGTGGTTCAGAATCTCACGTTTAGTTCCCATATTCACTTGGTAACAGGCAAAATTTGCAATTTATCTACACTTTAAAATGCTCCGCCACGTTGCTGATGCTGGGTTGATGAAACAAGTATATACGGCACTTTGTCAATCTGTACTAACTTACTGCATAAAACTTCAATTCTGCCATTAGAACGTGCCCAAAGAGCTGTTTTCAATGTCTAAACTTTTCGTCTATTTGTCTATCATATTATTTTAAAACAGCATTTATCTCCAAAATATAGCCAAGGTCTACTAAACAGACGGCGGCGTTAGGATGGGGTATGCTTGTAGACGATACCTTTCCGTACTTCCTTCGCCCAAAAATTATTCTGTTTCCTTGGCCCTTTTATATATATTAGAATAAATAAATCTGCTGATATATATTCCCTCACCACTCATGACATAAAATCACTCTGAAATCTTTAAAAATACTGAACGAATTAAGAAAATACCAAGAACCTACTAAAGATTAACAAATGATGAACTACGAAGCCATGTGTCCCGGGTTCGAGTCACGGTGGGGGCAAATATTTGTTTGATGAGAACGGCAGCTTGTACCCTAGTTATGGTTGTTTATCTATCTTGGTATAATATTTATCTATATAAGTATGTGTATCGTTGTCTAGTACTCAAGATACATGGAATCCTAGTTTGGTGCTAGATCAATGTTTAATTCCACGCCTCAACCGAACGGCGTGGAATCTTGAGGGGCTGGTTTTCACCAGGAGGGAGAATCGCAAGTGTTACTGACCGTTGCCGCCGTAGACAGGAATTCGAGAGCTCAATTCGAGGCAGGAATACGGGATAAGGAATGCACGGTGTGGGGGGAGAGGAACCGAATCTCACTCTCTTCGCAGCCCGATGCTGTCGCCGGCGTGTTGCTTGCCGGCACGAGGAGTCGCTGTCTGAATACGACGAGTTGGGGACCGTACAACTTCAACCTTCACAACACGAATCACTCACTCCGCTGACGCGAGTCTACTTATTTCCCGACGATTATTATGATTAACACTCCGACCAGGCCCGACACCTGTGTTAGACAATTGTTACACTAAAATGCAGTCAAGGCCCGACGACATGTGCCGACATGTTTTCCTCACGACAAAAAGTAACCTCTAATTCCTCATCTCGGTTCTATGCAAGTGACAGCTGCGGTTCCGTTTCCGCTAGTGATGTCCCGATTACTCGCGGTCGATCCGCGCAACGAAAACCGGTGCGTTCCGAAGCATAAATATTAAACAGTCACCCGCCCGGACAGGCCCGAACCTGTCCCTAATCAATAGGAAGGCGAGAAAGTGTTGCGACCGCTCTCTTGAGGACCGAGTCCCCCACCTTGACTTCTGCTGATCGAGGCGTGCCATCCCGACCCGTGTACAAATTGACGATCCGTCCTCGTCTCCATCTCAATGATGGCAGGTTCGCATCCTTAATCAGTACCAAATCACCGACTTAAGGGGGGCTCGTCCGGTCAGTCCACTTAAGGCGCTGCTGCAAGATGTGCAAGTACTCAAGGGACCACCGTTTCCAAAAATCTTGAGCCATCTGCTGCAACATCTGCCACCTAGTTAACCGACTTAACTTAACGTCACCGAATGGGTATTCTGGCAGGGCGTTAAGGGGCTGACCTATCAGGAAGTGACCCGGCGTCAACGCTTCCAAATCATTTGGATCCGAACTGAGCGGGCACAACGGACGCGAGTTCAGGGTCATTTCAATTTTACAGAACAGCGTCGCAAGCTCTTCAAAGCGTAGAGAGGTCTCACCGATGATCCTCGTCAGGTGCGACTTAGCCGATTTAACCGCAGGCTCAAAAATTCCTCCCCAATGAGGACATCCCGGCGGACTGAAAACCCATTCAATCCCTCGTCGGGAGTAAGCCGTACCGATGGCGTCCTGGTTACCGTTCAGGAATTGAGTGACCTCCTGCAGATATCGCCTGGCTCCGACAAAATTTGTGCCGTTGTCCGAACGGATTAATGTCGGGAGGCCCCTTCGTGAGACGAACCGATCTAGACATAAATGCCTCTGTAGTGAGGTCACTGACCACCTCCAAGTGGACTGCCTTCGTGGCCAAGCACACGAAGACGCACAAGTATGCCTTCACTAATCTGGCGTTCCGTAGCTGTGAAGACTTGACCATGAATGGTCCCGCGAAATCCGTTCCGACACCCGCAAAGGGCCGGATTTCGTTAAGCCTATCCGAGGGCAAATCGCCCATCTGGGGCTGCATCGTAGCCGCCTTGGCCCCATAACAAGGCAGGCACCGAAATACGACGCTACGCACTAAGCGTCTTCCCGACAGAATCCAGAACTCGCGCTGGAGAAACGCCATCAAGGCGTGGCATCCGACATGCCCATTCCGAATGTGTCGATCCTGTATCAACAGTTCGACCAACTTCCCTTTCCTAGGGAGTAACAACGGGTGGCGACCCGCATAAGGCAGGTTGGCATTCCGCAGCCGACCTCCTACCCTCAGAAATCCGTGAGGGTCAATAAACGGGTTGAGCCGAGCCACAGCTTCCTTCAGTTGGACGCGTCCGCGTCTCAGAATGTCCAATTCGGACCTAAAGTGCACCGTCTGCACGTTCCGTACCAATGCGAACAACGCATGGTTCCGTTCCCGTGGTGTCAGGACCTGTGTCCGCACCCGTTGCACCTCAGAATTGCGACAATTCCGCGCAAATCGGAAGATCCAGGCGGTCACATTGACCAGCTTGTCGAGCGAGCTGTACCGTTCCAGCAGGCTGAACTCCTCTTCCGGCTCTGGTTGCGTCATACAGACACCGACTGTCAAGGCGCCGTTCGCCGAGGTAACGCGTGGACTCATTGGCCAATCCGATTCGGCTTGAGTCAACCATTTTGGACCCCACCACAAGGGATGTCCATCCAACTCCGGAGCGTGACACCCACGAGACGCACAGTCTGCTGGGTTCATCTCCCCTGGAACATGTCTCTAGATTAAGGGAAACTCCGAATTCAAAATCTGCGAAACCCGATTCGCCACAAAAATCTCCAGCTTGTGAACTGAAGCCTTCAGCCAGCATAACACGATCTGGCTGTCCGTCCAAGCGTAGACCGTATCTTCTAACGCTATTGACCCACGAAGAACCGTCATCGTGTGGTTTGGCAGACGAGTCAGGAGAGCCGCTCCCGAAAGCTCTAATTTGGGAATGGTCAGGCGAGTGCGCAACGGCGCAACCTTGCTCTTGACCATGACCAACCGCACATCAACCTCCCCCGAGGAGTCGACCGTACGCAGATACACCGCAGCTCCGTAGCCCTTCTCCGAGGCATCGAAAAACCCATGCAGGGTGGCGGTGTATCGTTTGCTGGGGACCAACCTCCGTGGCAGTGAAATCCGATTGATGCCAGGGAGGGTCGAAAAGAACGAGTCCCACTCTGAGCTCAATGACCCGCCGATCGGGTAGTCCCATTTCAGCTCAGCAGACCACAATTGCTGCATAAAACACTTGAGCTGAAATGTTACCGGGGTGATCCACCCGTTTGGATCAAATGTCCTAGCCACCGTTGAAAGGACGTTCCGTTTCGTCCAGACCTTCGGGGAGTCCAACTCGACCCGATACGAAAACATGTCTGACACCGGCTGGTACTGGACGCCTAATACCGACAACATATTTGGATTTTCCAAATTTTCAAAAATGTGGGGATCCTGCTGGTAGTCATCCGGAAGACCAGTCAGTAACTCTGGAGAGTTCGACATCCATTTCCGGAGCTCGTAACCTCCACCCCGTAAGAGCTCAACTAGCTCGTCCCGTCGAGCGAGCGCCTCCTCTACGGAATCTGCACCGGTACAGATATCGTCCACGTAGAGATCCTGCTCCAGGATCGCTGCTCCTCTAGGGAAATTTAACCGTTCTCGATCCGCTAACTCCCGCAGAGTGCGAATCGCCAAATAAGGACTAGACCGTAGCCCGTACGTGTTGGTGTTCAGCTCGTACACCCTGATGGGCTGATCTGGGCTCTCTCGCCACAGTATCAGCTGATACCGTCTATCGTCAGGGTGAATGACCGTCTGTCTAAACATCATCCGGATGTCAGCTACAAACACAACATTGTGTCGACGGAACCGTGTGATAACATCCGCGATGTCATGGTTCAACTTCGGCCCTGAATGCAAACACTGGTTCAGGTTCATGCCGTTAGATGTTGATGCCGATCCATCGAACACTACCCGTATTTTGCCCTCCGGGGTCCTCAAGACCGCGTGATGGGGCAGGAAGCAGTGGTCTTCACGCTTCCAGTCGATACCCGAAACCGACATGTGGCCGAGCGACTCGTATTCCCGCATGAAATCGACGTACTTCTGCCGGAAAATCCCGTCACGCTTCATGCGTCGTTCCATCGACAGAAGCCGCGTCTCGGCTGCATGGTGTGAACTGCCCAGCGGTGGGCGATCACTCCGGAATGGAAGACGTGTGAGAAATCGACATGACCGAAGGCGACCAGTATTGTTCCGATAAAACTGTTCACACTCTTCTTCAACCGGGTCCAACCGGTGGACCGTAGGTGGTTCCTCCACCTCCCAAAACTTCTGTATCACCTCCGAGAGTACAGAACCGAATAAGGGACTACGAGTCGCTAGGCGTGGGGCAGCCGGCATGACCGGACCCATTACCGCATGGCCCAGTCTGGTGTTGACCGAAACCAGACCAGTCGCCTGCAACACGTGGACACCTGGCACTAACAGGTATCCCAAGGCATCGACACCCAATAAAATGTCTACTGGGCCCGGAATATCAAACTCCGGGTCAGCCAGTGACAACCCAGCGACCAACTGTCGCACCGAGGGCGACAACCGTACGTGAGGGTGTGAGCCCATCACATTAGGCATGACTAATGCCGTGACCGTCAGATTCACCGATGAATCCACCCGTGACGAGAGAGTAATCCGACATACTCCCTTAACGGAACCGACTTCCGTGTTCCCAATTCCCCGAATGGAATGTGGATACTCCCTTACCGAAATGCCCAACCGTCTTACAAGGTTGCACGAGACTAAGCACCCCTGGGCCCCCGAGTCCAATAGTGCTCGTGCCACACAAGATTTGCCGTCCGAACTCCACGCTATCACCGAGGCGGTGGGGAGCATGACCGTCTGTGGAGTGGCGGCACCCTGTAAGTGGGCGGCGTGTCCCTAGCGGGAACCTCCGCGGGATCCGAACCCGCTGAGACCTCCGTCGGCCTGGTAACTCAGCTGCTGATATGTCGGTGGCATATCAGACCGTATGAACATCAGGGGGTCCCAACCCGCATAATAGGCCCCTCGCTGTCCCGGTATCCGACCATACCGGACGGTGTACGGTGTGCCCGGTGGCCACCGTGGATGGAGGGGGGAGAGCGGATCCAACCTGGGGCGCTCTAGGAATGGGGGCGACATCCGACTGTTCGCCTCCCTGTTCGACTCCCAGAGCGACGGGCAGGGTGGCGCAGAAGGTGGTGGGCTCCCAGCCTTCGCGCCACTCATAGGTGCCATCTGACACCCGCCCGTAACACGCGGTGAGCCAGCGGCCCGAAGTCCTCGCTGACCCTGGACAGCGGCGACCGAACCCCGGCTATCCCGCCTGTTACCCCCGCGCTGCCCCCTTCCCCTCGGGGGGGGTCCTGTCCGCGGGTACCCCAGTCACCCCGTTGGTGACTCCCGTTGCCCGGAGGGGGACTGGATCCGGCCCTGGTTGGGCCCTGTGGCCGACCAACCTGAGTCCGGCCCTGGTGACCGTCCTAAGGGCCTGACCGGTTCAGGCACAACACGATGTGGTGCTTGCCACCACAGCACTCACAGGGATACGCGCGTGAGCACTCGCTCAGCGGGTGCGGCCCCAAACAACCGAAACACAATCGGTGGCGGAAGACTACCTTCCTGCGGGCAGCTACCCCGAGCGCCTTAAAGTTGGCGCAACTGGTCACTTCATGACCGGCACTGTCGCAGTGCACACAGCCGTCACCTGACGGCGCGGCATTCAAAACGCCAAATTGTTTTGACCGCCCACCCCCCCGTGGGGGCGGGGGGCGCGGCCCCTCCCGCATCCGCGCGGGTTGGCGCTGCACACTGGCCTCCGTATCCAATGTGTCGCATCGCCAGCATTCACCCTCCAAAAAATCCGTTAATTGGACGAGCGTGGGCAGTTCCGAGCTACTGCCCCCATGCAGCTGTTCAAACCGACTTTGAACAGCTGCAGGCAACCGTGACAAAACCATATACAAAACGATATATGACCATTGGTCTACCGGCAGACCAAGGTTCTGAAGGGCCTTAGTGGCCACCAGCACAGGGTTGAGCACCTGTACCCGGATGTCAACATCCCGGGTTACTCTTGGGATGCTAAACAGCTTCCCCAGCTGCGCATCAACCAATCGCCGTTTGTGTTGGTAGCGGTCAAACAATATGGACCGGGCTATATGGTCTCATAATTGCCCGCCGTGACCGTTAGGTGACCGACCAACTCCTTCGGTTCACCCCGCAGTGCCATCAATAGTTGGGCCAACTTGTAGGCGTTGTCCAGGTCGTCGCGACCGTGAACCAAACTATCGAATAAATTGATGAATGCCGGCCACTCATCAATTGCCCCACCGAAGGCCGGAATCTCCAGGTGTGACAGCCGTCCAACAACACCCTTAGGGGGTGGGTCTCCGTTACCTTTCCCGCGGTCATTCCGTCGCGACCGCTTAATTTTTTCCGCGCGACGCTCGATGTCGCCCAAGCATTCCATCGCTTGGTCAGCATCCGCGCAGAGCTGCTTCACTGCAGCCACCGAGGCTTCATCCGTAAGCCCGAGGGCTTCAGCCTCCGCAGCCAGCCGACACACCTTCCCGACGCATGTCATTGCGTCCTCCACACGCTTGAGCAGGACATCGTCCATGTCAGGTCGCTCCACATACTTGTGAGTATGGGCGAGCCATCTCATCTCCTCACGGATACCATACCGCAGTACCGTCAAGGGCGAAGGTGCCATGGTTACCGATTCAATTGTTTCTGGTCCTATACTTCACTACCGAACTAAGTATAGCCAGAGACCAGCACTTGCCCGTCAGCGCTGGGCACAGAAATTAAAACTAAGTTGTCAAAACTAAGGCAACCACTAAAACAATTAAATCCTAAAACATATTTAATATGGTCGCCCTGTGGACATACACCTTATAACTATACACTCTAAATCAATTAGAGAATGCCACCATAAAACACAATACAAAAATAACCCACAAAGATTGATTATAGGAAAAAAAAGGCTATTTTTAATATAATGAAGGTAGCTGTGATCTTCTAGAAGTGGCCCCTCCGATATGACCCACACTTCTACTGAGGTCAGCAAAATCAGCTTGATACCCTCTAAATAGCCTGACCCTGCTCTGTAATCCGAAATAACACTGCAATGCTATGGAACCCGACTGCAATACTATAGTCCGACCGAATGACTGTTTCTTATGCACACCGAGTAGTTTCCGACTACAAATTTATAATAATTGTTAACTAAATTGACAATTATACTTTCACTAACCGAAAATGTACTTTAATTGTGGTATACCGACCACAGACTCACTCACAACTGATTGCCGGCCAATCTGAGATATTCTTTTCTCCCAACTACAATGTGGCAAAAAACCAACCCTACAACCGTCCGTGAATCGGTGATTTCCCACTAGGAAACCGCGCCTGCTACCAAAATGTTTAATTCCACGCCTCAACCGAACGGCGTGGAATCTTGAGGGGCTGGTTTTCACCAGGAGGGAGAATCGCAAGTGTTACTGACCGTTGCCGCCGTAGACAGGAATTCGAGAGCTCAATTCGAGGCAGGAATACGGGATAAGGAATGCACGGTGTGGGGGGAGAGGAACCGAATATCACTCTCTTCGCAGCCCGATGCTGTCGCCGGCGTGTTGCTTGCCGGCACGAGGAGTCGCTATCCGAATAGGACGAGTTGGGGACCGTACAACTTCAACCTTCACAACACGAATCACTCACTCCGCTGACGCGAGTCTACTTATTTCCCGACGATTATTATGATTAACACTCCGACCAGGCCCGACACCTGTGTTAGACAATTGTTACACTAAAATGCAGTCAAGGCCCGACGCCATGTGCCGACATGTTTTTTCTCACGACAAAAAGTAACCTCTAATTCCTCATCTCGGTTCTATGCAAGTGACAGCTGCGGTTTCGTTTCCGCTAGTGATGTCCCGATTACTCGCGGTCGATCCGCGCAACGAAAACCGGTGCGTTCCGAAGCATAAATATTAAACAATCAATGTGTAGAAATAGTTTCCAAGATATTATTATTATAATTATTATTTGATCTATACTGGGCAAATTATCTAAAGTTACCTATTTTCATGTATTTATTTATTCTTCTTTCGTGACATAGTGTCGTTTTTAGTATTATCTCACACACACTTACTAATAATCATTCTACACAAAGAGAGGCCTCCTTCACAAATTTCACCTTTTAATTTAAGAGTTACAATAAGAAACAGATAACAGGGTGATTGACGGGTGTCAGTTTAAGCAAAGTGTTTCGTTTATCAGAGGATAGTACCCATAATTATGTACAACTTGTCCCAAGAAACATATGGTCGGAAAGTAAAACAAATTGGGTCTCCCATAGTAACTTGTAAGTAGTCAAACCGCAGCTATATCTGGCTCCCAGTCACACGACGTGTCGCCGCGCGCCTTGCTCCTCGGAATGGTGGTGGGGCCACATATATTCGAGGGTTATTATTATCTATGGTATTATAATTCCGGAGGGGTGCGCTCGCGCACGCGCCATACTTAACGCCACGCTTGGACGGCGCAGGGTTGGTGTGGGAAGAAAACAAGTGCGAGTTTGAATCGTGACTCGGGGGTGCTGAACATAGATTTGTCGGGGTTCGAGCCCCGACTAGGGATAAACAAAAAAAACCCCAGGTCTTGGATGTTTATATGTGTGTGACGTCGCTGTTTCTGGTTCCCACGACAAAGGGTATTCTAGTGAAAAGGCCAGAAGTAATATATGTACCTGTATATAATTGCTTATGTTTATTTGTACATATTTATACTAGTAGATTAAAGGATATATAAAAAATATAATTGATGAGATGAATATAGTAGATGTATTCATGTAGAAATAAATATAGACCTACATATATAGATGTCGAAATTTTTTTTTTTTAATATCTATGCATATCATGGCCAATTTACCAACTGCAATGTTCATATTATTATATTTTTGGTTTAACTACGAACTAAGTAGTTATTTATTTACAAAAGTCGTTCGCATAAAATGTTGCTCATTTTTCTTGCCTTCTGTATCATCTTGACTGATACATATATAGGTATAGGTATAGTAATAATATAATATGACGAGTACACAACACGTGTGCTGATAAGTGATCAATGATAGTGAAGATAGCCTTGACTGCAACAAAAACATATAGTTTATGTATGTGTAGGTATATATGTACATATCTAATCATTGATTTATTTAAGCATCCGTGGCCAAGCGGTATTGCATATCGGGAACGATCGAGCGGGTAGCAACATCTGGCTGAGACGGGTACTGGATGGGTGTCCGTTTCTATGTGGCATTTGTCTCTGGCGCTTCCGTGTTTCGGATGACACGTTAAGCTGTAGGTCCCGGCTACTATCGCTACTCGATGGTAGTAGTCGTAAAGCTGGTCAGAGACCCTAATATGCAGCTTAAAAACATCGTACAGTTGGGTTCGGGATGCACTGAAACAGCGTGGTGAAGTATGGCTCAATCTTGCTCTTAACCGGGTAAAAGCCCATGCCCCTAGGTGGGCACATTAATGGGCTACATTATAACATTATTTAATTATTTATTTAAGGGGTAAGCTTGGTCTTTACTGTGCCTCTGCCACCCCGTATACGATAAGGCGTGACGCTGAGTGTATCTTTATGGCTAGTATTTAATCGCACAGCAAACATACCTTTTTTGCTGTGAAAATCAGTATTTTCATAGCAAAAAATGATCAGCAAAAAATTTTTGTATGATTTAAGTATTTTTGTTATTCTTACATATTCAACCTAATACGAAGGATATAGGGGCTTCGCTTCGCTCACACCCTTTACCGTTCACTTAAGCTACCGCAGTATTTTGCCCTGAAATTTGCTGTTAAAATCAGTATACTTGCTGTGCAAATTAGTATTATTGATGCGCAGTTTAATATTTCCCTATCTGGCTTAGTACAAGTTCAACAATAACGTCCATGCAAATGCAAAGGGCTTAGTTCCCATTCCCACACAATTCCAGTTCACACAGGAACCACTCTTTTCCCATGGAATATTAACACGGTCCCATTTTGCTCCCTCGTTCGTTACTTTCGAATAGCATAGCAAAAAATTGCGCATGTAACGTCATACATAATTCCTTACCTGAGGATTATCATTGTCATATTAAAGCTCCGGTATTTTTGTCAATCGCAAGAGGTTAGGTACTGGCATGAATTCTAGGCGCAAATGTAATAATTGTAGAGAGGTATTGATTCCTTTGCATTTAATTCAGTCTATGGTAAATAACTAATTCGGTAAATCAGTTTAGCGTGCTAAACACACTTAAGGCTTAAACAAGCGTGAATAATGAATCTTTAGCATAAATTCTAGGCCAAACTAGTTGGGAGAAAAATGTAGGATATTTTATATAAATTTTATCAAAGAGAATTTTAATTGGAAAGACTATCTGTTTTTTATAACATAGAAACCTTTTCTTCCTGTAGTATTATTTTCTAGTAAATGGAAATTCGCTCGGAGGCGAAATCAATTTTCTATACAGAATGACATTTAACCTCTCAAAATCGAGGGTAGTTGGGACAGGTCGCGATTTTGAACCTTATGCCATGGTAATATCACCTAAAACCTATAACGGAAAAGTGGCATTAGCTAATGCCGGTGGTATTCAAGAGTTTCATTGCCTATCGATAAGAACAACTTTCTCCACAAAACATACGGTCGCAAAGAAAAAAAAACTCCCTCAGTAAATTGATCCTATCAGCTACTATGGGTCCGATCACTTACAAAGTTACTATGGGACACCCATTTTTTTTTCCTTTCCTACCATATGTTTTTTGGGACAAGTTATTAATAATTATGGGTACTATCATTCCCCAGAATATGTTCAGCTCTTTAAATGACAAACTTTATAAAACTAACACGCAAATAAGGTTGACAAAAATATAAAAAGTTTTATTTTATTTTTACAGTTATTATTAAGATGATATGATTTTTGTGATATATAGACAAAAAATAAACTTTTTAAAGTTGATTCTCTGCTGTTCAAATAAAGTCCAAAGTTAAATAAATAAGTATAACAATTTTAGGACCTTTTTCTAAATTTTGTGTTATCCGAAACGCGATTGGAGGAATTTCTCTTGGAGAAATAATGATTGAAATTGGATCTAATTTAACATTTTTTATTGTCTGACAAATTGTTGAAAAATGTTTATTTAGATTGATTTTGACAATACCTAAATTACCTGTTATGGAAATTTATTAATAGATTTGTCAACTCGCGGAGCCGCGGGTCTCCGCGGGCGGTGCGGTCAGTCTGCTCCAAAGCGTGGCGACGACGGGTATTTATTTTCTTTGTCTTAAGCTATTGGCGCTTGTTCACCCCTTAAATTTGACATATTCATACATTTTGACAGAATCTACACAACACAGCTGATTTAACGAATACCCTGCAAGTGGACCTCATCACGTTAAAAGTACTACACTACACAGTGTCAGCCTTTCCCCGTACGGGGTGGCAAAGGCGTTTCCGCCAAAGTTTAGCTCGATTCTCGATTAGAAAGATATTGCAATTGTGGTTTTGACTGCAATTTCGCCAAAAAACACTATTGCAAATTTTGCCTGTTACCAGGTGAATATGGGAACTAAAAGTGAGATTCTGATCCACAATAACCCCGAGAAATTTTTAGTAGAGGTATTATTCAGGGCTGGGCGAGCAGGCACTTCTGTTTGGATCAGATAAGTTATGGGCTAGTAGCAAACCATCGGTACTCTGAATGTTTCTGATAGAGAAAGCAACGAGTTTGGCCTTATCAGTGTTAGTGTGCTGCTCTGAAGCCATGTGATGGCTTTATTGAAGCCTCGCTGAGCAACTTCATATGTCTCCTCCCAAGTTTTAGCCGAGAATAAAATAAAAGTATCATCAGCATACGTAATTACTTTTCCTTAAGCAGGATTTAGGTTACACAGTTCTTTAATATAAATCAAGAAAGTGTAGGGCCCAATATGCAGCCTTGTGGCACACTGAAAGTAATAAGATTCTTAACCACATAGTCGGTAAGCTCATGCACAGCGTCACTAGTGAAGACTTCGAAAGTCAAATTGGAATTTAGTCAGAAGCTTGATAGTTTCTAGGTATCTTATCAAAGGAGAGTATTTAATTCATTTTAGTAAATAAGATATTGAGGGGAGGAGATGGGCCTATATATAGAATTCATATGAGGAAAAAATACTTTTTTTTCTAGAACGTCCTTAAAATAGTAAAAAACACATAATGTTATTGCTTATATCTCCGAATAGTAGAGATTTCATAGTAATTATTATTTTTGTTAAGACTCTCCATCAGGCTACACGAGGTTTGAAAGTGCGGAGTGATTTTGAAAATTCGATTACCTCCATACTAAAAAGGATATTGCCCTTTGAATAGGATCGGGTTATGATATTGCTTACCATAATCGGCTAACCTTTTCCATCACATACAAAAAAAAAAAAAAAAAGGATGCAATTAACTGCATACCAGAATTTGGGTAGATATTGCTTACCACAATCAGCCTAATGCATCACTACTTAACAAAGGCCATGATATCTAATCATATTATGAATGAATTACCTACATAATCCAATTTTATCAATAGTCGATAAAGTGACGGATACAAATAACAATTATGTCGCAATGATGATTCCCAGTTACCGTAGTAACTAGATAAAATTTTATTTCACCTTCAAGTAATCATGATGGTTAGGTAAATGTCTATCACATAAATAAATAACTGGTCAAGTGCGAGCCGGACTTGCGCTTTTTTGCTTTTTTTTTGTTGGAGGGGAAAAAATGGAATTACCCATGCCCAGGAGTCAGACCTCCCTGCTATGTCCGGGCTCAATGATATTGAGCGGGCATCAGCTCGTGTGGTAAAGGAATTAAAAACAACCCCTAGTATATAACAGTTATTTATATTTAATTTTACGGTGAGCCATGGCCTCGGTATATGCTGAAGGCTTTCTACCTGCAATATGCCCTTTTGGGCGATATATATGTGTATATGATATATATGAGGAGTTTGCCTGCTTACCCGAATTTACGAGCGGACATCAGCTCATAGTCAAAGGCCATGATAGCGGCATGTTGGGGGGTAGACAGCCCCCGCTACTATGAGGTGGTTATATAATTTTTAAACCTATCCTAATCCTAAACTACTCTATATTTGGGTCATTTAGGGGGGCTCTAAACTCAGTCCGGGAGGTTTAAAGGGGGAGGGGGAGACTGTGTGTCCGTCGAATCTCTTTCAATACTGGTAACTGAGACGCTGTAATGCTTCGGGAGTCGGACTTGCGCACGAAGGGTTCCGTGCCACCGTGCAATAGTAGGGAAGGTATGGAGTGAATTGTTTGAATGTAAAATTCAAACAATTCATTGGTTATAGCAAAAAATAACCAGCACCTTTACCTTAACAAGTTTGTATGTGGTTTACAGAAAATTAAAACTTTGGCAATTCCGAAAAAGTTTTCCTGTAACCTTTGGCTTGAGTTCTATTTGTTGTATTTTTGTCATAATTTTAGACTCTGTAGTTTCGGAGATCAGGGGGTGGATGGTAATTTTTTGCACATTCTTGATCATATCTTCTGAAGTTATCAAAACTAAAATTTATAAAAATATTTTTGAAAATTTATAAAGAGCCCTTTCCGACGATACCCTACATGACTTATTACGGTGTTATTTTTTTCGTTTTGTCATTTTACCCCTCCACTGTTTTGTAGGATTTTTTTATATTAGACTTCAATTATGTGGTGGTTATCAGGGTAAGTATTTTTGTACAGGACTTCAACACTCTATTTCTTATAGTTCCTGGGAAAAGAGCCCGTGACGGACGGGCGGATGGACGGACAGACGAACGGCCGGACTTGCGAGTGACCCTATAAGGGTACGAGGCTCCTTTTGAGGTACGAAACCCTAAAAAAACAAGAAAACATAAAAACAGGAAATACTACGTAATTAACTGGATAACAGAATGTGGGTATCAGCTGAACACTACTTAACCCTTATAAACGACACGTGCCTGACCTTTAACCGACTATTATCAGGACTAAATGATACCAAATACCATTCCCACAAAAATTCCTTTCCCGTGCGACCGATAGATCCCATTGGGAATATTTGGAACGGTTTACATTTTTTGCACTTATCGGAGTTATGAGTGAATTGAACGACCCGAACTTTAGTTAAAATTATTTTGTTATTGGAACGTTGAAGGCTTACGTTATGTATTGGTTTGATTCGAGACATTACCATGTTCTATTTGAAAAATACTGCTGATTTATTTTAATGCGCGAAATGATTTTTGTTTCAAAATCGATAAATCCGTGCAATAATTCAGTTACCTGAAATACGAGTTCTTTTATGAGATGTTTGATATTTATTCTGTATTCAAGGACAATAAAAGGCGCAACTTTATATTTCACATTATTTCACTTTTCCGTGCGATTTTGGCCGAGCTGTCACCCTATTATTATGGAAAAGTGAAAAGTCAAATTATGAAATTCAAATTTCAAATGTCCGACGCCCGCCTGCGTGCCACCCCTAGTTTGTCAGTGAAGTTGGTACTACAGAACAAGCTTAACAGAGAGCAATGATCAATGCCACAATGCCGGTCAAACAAGCGGTTCCTGAACACATCAAAGAGAGCTTATGATATGTGTGTAGATAAACTAGTGTACGTAACTGTACATAATTAGGCATTCAAACTCTCGAGTGATATTATTATGAAAACCACTCTCGAGTATTAATGCCCTCCATTATGTAGGTCACATAATAGTAGTTTATGTGACTGCTGCATAATGGAGGGCATTAAAACTCGAGAGTTTTAATGCCTAATTATGTACAGTTACATACACTAGTTTATCTACACACATATCATAAGCTCTCTTTGATGTGTTCAGGAACCGCATGTTTGACCGGCATTGTGGTTCTGCAATTGTTTAGCTTGTTCTTTAGTACCAACTTCACGCAGACGGGCGTCGGCGTTCGAAATTTGAATGTCAGTACCAACTTCACAGACAAACTAGGGACGGCACGCGGGTGGGCGTCGGCGTTCGAAATTTGAATGTCATTATATGTAGAAAAACTACACATAATGACCATTATGTGTAGTTTTCCAGATACGAAACGAGTTTTTACCAAGTAGTTTAACATAATGCTGATCGTAACGTGCGGTGTTTGAACGCAGTAAAGAGGGTTTATGATACGTGTGTGTATAGATAAACTACTATTAAATATCTTCTTGGCTTCACTATAAGGGCCGAAAGATACAAAGCGAGTTAGCAAGTGTTAAAACTTTGCAATTCAGTTCTTACTATTTGAAATAAACGAGTTGAAATTCCCACGGGCGTTGACCTACGGATCAAAACCCTTTATAGGTTTTGAATTTGATCACCGTGGCATAGGGTTGGAATTTATAAATATCTCTCTGAAAGGGATAAATAGGCAGCACCAGCGTTAAGTAGTACGACAAAGCGACCCTCGGCCAAATATTAGGGTTCATAAGTAGAATTATTATAAAAACAAATAACCCGACTGCTTTTTAATCTTTCACTATTTTCCATTCTGCATACAAACTTATGAATGCCCCTGTTACGTACATGTAGCATGAAAGCCGCACCAATATCTTTACTACATTTTGCGATCTAAATACAACCTCTTGACTTGAAACTAAAATTTGTATCCAAAGACCACTTTATTTGTTAAAATCCTTCTAGCCGTTCGGTATCGTTTGGGCTGTAGGGCGTCATAACCTAACGAAATGGTCATACTTACATACAAACATACATCAAAAATGTTTGTTTGAATGTATCTACGTATGTATACTGTACGACCATGTTTTTTCTTGGATTTTGTTCTTGTATATTTAAATGAGAGTGACGTCGCTGTTTCTGGTTCCCACGAAATAGAGTATCCTAGAAGAAATAAGAAATAAGAAATAAGAAATTTATTTGCTATGTCAAGGGTATTGTACAGTAATTATTCTTGGTACATTGATTGTGCTCCTTAAACAGCTAGTCAATATAGCATGCAAATATATACAACACGTTTAACAAGTTTATTCAGCAGTTTTAAAATTGAAAAAATCTTGAAGTGAATAAAAACAATTATCTAATAGCCATTTTCGTAGTCTAGATGTGAAGAGATTAACATCGAGGTTTTTAATATATCGAGGTATCTTATTGTACACCGCGATACACATTGCGTCACAATTATTTTGGTACAGTGCTGTTCTGGGACAGTGTTTATAAACAAGCTTATCGGGATTTCTGGTATTTCTGGGATATACATCACTAGCCCTGGCAAATAGATTTGTGTTAAGTTTAACAAATTTCGCTACTTCCATTATATATAGACAGGGAAATGGTAGTATTTTTAACTCGCGAAACAATGGCTTGCATGATACGTGCTGCGGTACTCCAACTATTGATCGGATGCATTTTTTTTGAGCGATAAAAACCGCTTGCTTGTCGGTACCGTTTCCCCAGATGATCAAGGCATATCTGAGTGCTGCTTCTATATATCCGTAGTAGGCCGATATCGCCGTTTGTCTTGATGCAACTTTACTTAGCCTTCTTAAGACAAATACAAATCTATTTAATTTTCCGCACACTTTCTTGGTATGCTCCTTCCAATTTAGATTCTTATCAATTATTATACCTAAGAATGTTGCATGGTCTACATTTTGTAATTGTTGTCCTTGGTGATTTATACTTAGTAATTTATTATTTATAGTTTTATTAAAATTCATTATATTAGTTTTTGTTAAATTTACTTTTAAATTGGAATTGATTAAATAATTTACAATGGTTGTCACATTTTCATTAAGGTCCGAGATATGATTACTTAAATTATTATTTTTTTGTGTCACTATTATTGAAATGTCATCAGCAAATAATATACATTTGTGTTTGATGTGGTCTGGGAGATCATTTATGTATATGAGGAATAAGAGAGGACCAAGGACACTGCCTTGTGGCACTCCGTATTTATTAAACCTAGGTTGTGACTTATATGTTTTTAAGACATTATCTTCTACTCTTGTGGTTTCTACATATTGGGATCGGTCCCCTAAGTACGTTTTTATCCAGGACAGTGATGGGCCTCTTATTCCGCATTGTTCAAGTTTTATCAGCAGTACTTCATGGTCAACAAAGTCGAAGGCTTTGGACATGTCAAACAATAAAAGAGTCGTAGTTTCTTTTTGATCAACCCGTCGGCTTAAATTGCTAACTAGATTAAAGGCCGCTAGTGTTGTAGATTTTTTTTTTTGGAATCCATATTGATCGGGTTTTAATATTTGATGTGCGGTAAAAAATTTGTTGAGTCGAATTTGCATGGCTTTCTCAAATACTTTTGACAGTATTGAGATCAGTGTTATTGGCCGATAGTTACCAACATCGTCTCTACTGCCTTTCTTATGCAACGGTTTAACTACAGATTGTTTAAGTTTTGATGGAAAACACCCTGACTCTAGAGATAGATTGATCAGATACGTTAGCACGAAGCAAAGTTCGTTAGCACATCTTTTTAAGACTTTCGTAGTCAGGCCGTCGCTTCCTGAAGCATTAGTATTATTGAGGGACATGATGATCTTATAAGTTTCAATTGGACATACAGGTTCTAAGAAAATTGTTTTGTCCAGTGAGTGACTCGTCTTTTGGAATGTATTATTACTGTTGTTTATATTTGTTGTATCAATGAAATAATCATTAATTGTGTTTGCAATATCTACCGGATTTGTGACACTTTTTCCCTCGTACAGTATCCTTTCAATGCCCTGTATTTGATTTGTGGGCCCCATTTCATTCTGGATGATTGTCCAGGAAGCTTTGCACACATTTCTGCTGTTGATTATAAATTTACTATTGTTATTTCTTTGGGCTACTTGTGTACATTTTTTTAGTATCTGAGCATACCTTTTAAACACATTTTTTGTGGTTCTTGTTTTGTGTTTATAGAAGTTAAACCTTAGTATTCTTTTTACTTTACAGCTAATTTTTAGACCTTGAGACATCCATTTTTGTTTTTTTGTTCTAGTTATCTTTACTCTTTTTGAAGGAAAGCATAAGCTGTAAAACAAACATAGTAGATCATGAAATTCGTTGAAAGATTGGTTCAAGTCAGCTTCACCGTACACATCAGAAAAGGAAAGACTTTCAAGACACTCTTTAAATTTGTTTAGATTATCCTCACAAAAATCTCTTCGGTAAACGAACACTGTTTTTGGTATGTTAACCTTCGATTTCACTGGTATCTTTAATATCTGGGCAGTTTCATGATCAGAGAGGCCGAGCGGGATTATAGATCCTGTTCCCTCTTTTACAGTACTTATTATATGGTCAAGACAGGCATTGCGCCTAGTAGGCTTGTCAATGTGATTAGTCAGATTATAATTTTTTATGATGTCAAGTAGTCTATTTGAATATATGGATTCTTTAATTGTATTAATATTAATGTCACCTGCAATAATTATTCTTTTCTTAGGATATTTCTTTGATACAATGTATAACATTTGTTCAAATTTTTCTAAAAAGACCTTCGCATTTGTTGGTTTGTTTCGTTCATCCGTTCTATATAGACATATTATTATAAAGTTGTGATGCGGAATCTCAGTAGCGCAGCACTCAAAAGCACTTTTTTGACATAGACTGTCAAAATTATGTTTAGGAATGTGCGGCAGTCCTTCTCGTACGAAAATACATACCCCGCCTCTTTTTTGTACTCTACAGTAAGTCGCTGCTAATTCGTACCCATGTATATAAGCGTTTTGTTCATCACCTGTTTTAATAAATGTTTCTGAGAAACAAAGGATATCTGGGTCTATATTATTATCATTTAGTTCCGCGATCGTTATCTCTATGATTTCTTTTTTACTTGTTAGGCTAGCTATATTTTGGTGTAACAATATGAAATCAGTTTGTTTAGGCTCGAAAAAAGTTATTGTTGCTCACTTCTTGTGTGATACGTGTCGTTTTCTTTGTATTGCTAAGCACCGGGAAGAAGTTTAATATTTTGGTTTGAGTCTTTACTTTTTGTTGGATGTCGTATTTTGTTTTTGAGGTTATATCCTTAGAGAAGTAATAGGGAATTGTACCTGGTTTTGTGTGTCTGTTTTCGTTGTTATTATTTGCTTTATTATTTGATTGTGTATTGGAAGTTTGTGCTTTTTTTGAAGCAAAGTTTAAATCTATCGATCTTTTGTTGTAATTCAGATAATTTGTATCATAATCATTTTGAGCGATCGCATTACTTATCATTTTGCTCATTGTGTCTAACCTTTTTAAAAACGTTTCCCTGTCATGTTGTCCTATTTTTAAGAAGGTACAATTTTTATGATTTTTACTGGCTATTAACAATGTATCATTCAGCTTGTTTTCATTTAGGTAGTCTGATTTACTTATACTAAGCAGTATCACATTGGGTTTCTCCAATTTTTGAAGAATTGCTCCCAAGTCCATCAGTAGTTTGGTCGGGTTGTTGTCGTGTTCACCAATTGACAGAATGACGTAGTCATCTTCTTTTATGCTGAATAGATCACATGTTTTCCCAATCTCTTCAGATTTTGCATTGGGTTTTATGAAAGAAGTGATGTTGTAGTCTTTCACCTTTTTTTGCGTGTTCATTTTGTACATGAGCTCTGATGATAGTCTTGTGCATTGCCGTCCTCCGAAAATGAAAATTGAACTCTTGTCTTTTCCATCAATCTTGATTTCATTTGTTTTTTTTAGTAGTTTTTCTTCATAAGGTGTTGTCTCTTCATTCGTTGTTTTCTTCACATTTTCTTTCCTAGTGTGGGGCCAGAAGCAATGTATGTACCTGTATGTAAATGTTTATGTTTATTTATTTTTGGAGAACGTGAGTGACATTGGCTATACATATAATTTTAGTGAAAACCCAATAGGTTTGATTTTAGATGGTAAAATGTAGTTTACAAAGTTATTGGTGCGGCTACTTTCATTCTCTGTATAGGAAATTAGGTGCATTTCTAAGTTTGTATGTGGTTTAAGGATAAATAAAAAACCTTGGCGATTCAAGCTTGGGTTTTCCTCGAACCTCTGGCGGTGGTACGGAACCCTTCTTGCGAGGGTCCGACTCGCACTTGACCGTTTCTTCAAATAAATACTCCACTTGTTATTAAGTACCTAAGTTTATAGAATGAAATTGTGTTGAGCTCATTAAAAAGAGTATAATTTTTCACACACGAAGAACAAGCATCTAAAGATAACCGAAACTCTTGTAACTATCCCACAGTCCTTGAAGACGTTTCTTCATGCGCAGCAGCGACTCTTCCTTTACTCCTTGCATCCCGAGTAAATCACCAGAAGCCATATTCTTTTCGATATCTGCGCCACCCGCAGCCAAAGCCTCCTCACTTTCCCGCAACGTAATGTTGGCTAGTAATATAGCGGTACCCATAATTGCTCTTGCATGTCTACGCAGGTCTATATCCAAACGTTCTCTTGGGTACACATCAGCTACCCTCAAATTGTAGAAAAAGAGAGCATCTTCTAACTTTTTGTAGTAATAATCGAGCCAGTTGTAGTAGTATTCGGACCTTGTCTCGTGATCTGTGCAGTTATATAAGAAATACAAGAGTTCGTGGGCGGGTGGTGCGGCTCTTGACAACTGGTAATCGATGTTAATGCAGTCTCGTTTCTCCTCCTGAAAAAGAGCATAGTTATATCATTGAAATTTTTGGGTAAGGTAAGAAACTGTAATAGATTCGGAACAAATGATCACTGACAAATAAGCCCACCACATAGATACAGATGGTAGGTTCTTTGTTCATATCAATTAGATATCGTGAGGGGATATCAGATAAATTACTGTCCGTGCTATGCCTCTAAATGAGACGGTATTAGACGTAATGTAAAAGCATAGGAAAATAAATTATTTTACCTCCTGTCTAAACATGATGTTGTTTGTCCAGCAATCGCCCTGAATTATCGTAGTATACTTAGAGTCCAAGTCGCTTCGCCTGAGATCTGAGAAATTTGTTGCCATTTTTGTAACAACTCCTTTGAGTCGCGTTCTTTGCTCCTCAGTTTCAAACATACCAAGCAATCCCTGTTCCATTTGCACGAAACTTGCCTTTTTCTCCAAATTATCATCCTCGATTGACCACATATCGACCAGTTCGTGCTTTAATTTGTTAAAGAAATCTGGTTCGTTATTATTTAGAAAATAAGAAGCAGCATGGAGTCCTGCCAGATTGTTCAGCACCATTTTAACTTCTTCGTTGGTCAATGATGTCATTCTGTCTCTCAATTCATAACCGGACACTTTGAGATCTTCAAAGACAATAAATTCCTCGAGTTCTTCGCATATGGCTCCATAGTACTTTGGGTACTTGAATAGATCTGCTGCTGGTACTCCAGCAGATTTCTGCGATGATGCTATTTTTGGGAGAACTTGTTCGTACATTATGATCTCATTTTTGAATAGTATCCCAACATTCATTTGTTGCCGTATTAATTCTTGTGTTGGGGCTACTTTGGCTATCATGTTGAGAGTTTTACCAGCACTATCTTCTGCTGTGACTCTTACCACTGCCGATGCGTAGTTATCTCCTTTTTTACCAGCTGGTTCCACTTTCACTGAACACTCATCGAAACCATGGCTTTTGATAATATCTTTTAAAAAAATGATTTGTTTTTCATTTAAAATTTCAACATCTCCCGAGAAGTCCATTTTGGTTAACAGTAACGCGGACGAGTGATTACTTATCTGTGATTGTTTTACTTAAATAATTTCTAATATTATTATCAAAGGTTGATAGGAAAATCATATACGTAGATATTCGTCATGATTAGGCAATATTTTCAGTGTCGCAATACTCACACCAAAACATTAAATATTTTTCAATGGCTAGTATTTAATCGCTTCGCTCACCCCCTTTACCCTTCACCTAAGCTACCGCAGCATTTTCGCCTGATATTTGCTGTGCAAATCAGTATTTTTGATGTTCAGTTTGATTTCACTTTTCCAATTACCTAATTTTTTAAGACTAATTAACGAGCTAAATAAAACAGTTCTCAAAACAGTTCCATTAACACAGAAGTTTCTTGCAAAAAATTTTTATTGTGAATTATTACTGTGAACGGGATTCAAGAAGTACTTGCATTCATAAATACTCTAGGTATAGGTATAATCTTTACTCCACTGAAAACGAAAACAATACAGAAAAAAAAACGTGTATCCCATTATTAGCTGCAGAACAAAGCGTCATTATGCCAATAGTGTACAACACATACATTGACAGAAATGTGAAATCGCTTGCAACTGTATTGTCCAGTGTGGACGTGGCGTTACAACATCTCAGTGACACGTAAAAGCCAATTAATATCATTTAAGTTTCGGGAAAAAATTGTGTGTACGTTTATTGTATTGTTTTTGTGTACGTTTAGTTTATTGGTACTCTCCAGGGCTCCGTACCCGAAGGGTGCCAAACGGGACCCTATTACAAATCTCCGCTGTCCATCTGACTGTCCATCCGTCAGCAGGATGTGACTTATGAACCGTCTTAGGTGGAGAGTTGAAATTTTCACAGAATGTGTATTATTTTTAGTATTATGTATATATTGGTTAGTAATTTATTATTTTTATTTACTTATTTATTGTTTGCAGATAGTTCTACCTGTATTTTATTTTCACCTCCCCATTCTATGTTTGCTGGAAGAAATATCTTGCTAGAGAAAAGCTCGCCTTTGTTATATACCAGCCCTAACATTATGTCTCAATTCTAATACTTACGCACTTACACGTGCCGTGTTCTTATCACGCGCTCATTCAAGCTCTCAAAGACCCTTTGTTAGCAACATAGTATGCTATTGTCACTCCTTTTATAAAGCCGCACCGATCAATTAATATTTGAATTTGATAAGAGTTAGAATACTGATTACTACAATGTAGAATATCACGCGCTCATTCAAGCTCTCAAAGACCCTTTGTTAGCAACATAGTATGCTATTATCACTCCTTTTATAAAGCCGCACCGACCAATTAATATTTGAATTTGATAAGAGTTAGAATACTGATTACTACAATGTAGAATAGAAGTCTCTTTGTACAAGACCAATAAGGAAATCTCGGGTCATGAACATGATACCCAAATTCTGCTTTGATGTCCCCTATCACGTAGCCTAAACTACGTCCTGAAAGATCCCATTGTTCTCCCCCGAAAAACATCGTTATCTGTTGCTTATATAAACTGTACGCACAGGCCCTTTCGTCAGAGAGAAGCACCAACCACTCTGAGTAGCAATCGCTCCCTATACTCGCGATCGTAACTTACCTTCGTACCTCAAGTCGCGTCCCCAGTAGACTTTTTCCTTCTAACGAAAACGTGTTATAGACTAGATAGTTTGTAGGGAAATAAAACTCCTTAAAATTCTACGAAGTCTTTATTATCTTGTCCTCGTCGAACCCTGACAGTCGAAGGATATAACAAGATTTTTGGTCTCAGAAGTGGGATACTCAACTAGAACTCCTCGATGAGTCTAGGCGACTTCTAAGTCCTTGTGAGTACTAATCCACCAACCGATTTTCAGAAATAGAAGAGATACTTTCGTCTCCTATAACGGACAACGACGACATAGAGGAATCCTTGTTCCTAGAATCCTACAGGAGGTACGTATACCTGGAACAACAGGACGACTTACCTGCCCTAGGAGAGCCGGATTCGAGACACTGGAACGAGCTGCTTCGACTGAGAAACCTGCTGCCGCCACCGCCCGAGCACTACGACAACTACCTGTAACCAGCCAACGATGATCCACGTAGCTGCATTGCTGTAAGTGATTTCAAGTCTTCTCTCTCCACTTCAGCGTGCTGCCCTGCGCATCTGTTCTCTAGTTACAATAGTCTGCTAGCGATTTTTTTTTATCTATTAATTTTTATTGTAATTAATTGTAATTTACCTGCGAATTTTTTGTCTCACCTTTAAAATGGCCCAAAGCAGTAACGATATCCAAAGCAACCATAACGTGCTTAACATTGGCACATTATTGAAATTCATCAAGTCCTACGATGGGAACCCTGATGATTTGAGCTCTTACCTCACGAATTGCGATAGAGCTTTCTCTCTCGCCCAAGAGGATCAAAAACCAGTAATTTTCGCATACATCCAAAATAAACTAACCGATAAAGCGCAGTACACCTGTGCTAACACTGTATTCGGTGAATGGAAAGACCTTAAAGAATTTTTAAAAACACGGTTCGGCAACCGGAAACATCAAACTCATCTGCTATTAGAACTGCAAAACTGCAGACAGTCCCCGAATGAGACTGTTGCACAATACATTTTTAAAATTGAATCTTGTTTAAAGAAATTACTTTCATCAATAAAACAATCGTGCACTAATAACGCTCTGCTAGCTGGACAAGTGGAGAGTACAAACCAACTAGCCTTGCATACCTTCATAATCGGTGTTAATTCACAAATATCAAACATATTGCGTTCTCGCGAACCTGAAAGCCTCAATGAAGCTTTCAATATTGCTCTTGAGGAGGAGAAATTTAATATCCTAGTAAATTCAAGGAATAAAGTTTGCAATAAATGCAACAAACCAGGCCACACCTCGTTTAATTGTCGCCGCTTTCCAAATAACTTTCCCAACCGAAATAGACCTATTTATAATCTGAATCCACAAGTTAAAGTATGTAAATATTGCAAAAAGGAAGGGCATCTCGTAGAGACATGTTTTAAATTACAAAATAGACAAAGTACGAGCAATGCTCCTAGAACTCTCAATAATTCCCCGCGACATAATAATAATAGAAATCAATCGGGACAAAGACCTAACGTAAATACTTTAAACTCCCAAGAACTCTCGGAGAGTGCCGCTCCGACGAGTCTGGAAAATGCGATTCAGGCACTATCTTTATAAACGGAAACGGAAGCTTGCATATTGAAATACGCTGTATCGATTCAGCTACGGGACCTAAATTGAGATTATTAATAGATACTGGAGCCAGCGTCTATTATTCAAGCGGAATGTTTAAATAAAACAATAGAAGTATTTACTCAAAAAACTGTTACTATTACTGGCATTACGAAGTCCGCTAATACGGTAAAAACAATTGGAGCCGCTAAAGTACGTTTAGTTGCAGACCCATTTATTGTCGTGCCACATACATTTCACGTGATTCACGATCCCGCGAATATTCTACTAGAATATGATGGTATACTTGGAAATGATTTCTTTACAACACATGGGTGTATAATAAATTTTTATATTATGAAGTTATTTATGGATATAGGACCGAGCTTACCCCTATTAACAAAGGACAAATTGAGACCCAAGGTGGTATATAAATTAAATGCACGGAGTGAAACTATTTTGAAAGCTAATATTTTAAACCCCGAATGTAGGGAAGGTCTTGTTGAAGATGTAAAAGTTTTAGACGGAGTTTACTTATCTAATGCCATCACGAAGGTTGATGAGCAAAATCAAGCGTATGTTTCTATTTTAAATACCTTAGAAAAGGAAGTAATGATTAAACAATTAGATATTGTTTTGGTGCCTATGAGCCCTATCACTCAGGAAATGGATGCTTCACGTATTCCGGAACCTAGTGATTCTAAAGACTTCACTCGTGAGGCCGATTCTTCGCGTGTCGGACCTAGTGACTTCTTTATCGAAAATATTAATATTTTTAATTATAATCACTCCGATCGAATTCAACAATTAAAAAATCAGCTAAGGACTGATCATTTGAACGAAGAAGAGAAACGTTCCTTACTCGAGTTGTGCAAAAATTATAATCAAATATTTCATTTAGAGGGAGATAAATTAACGAGCACTAATGTTTTGTGCCATCAAATTATAACAGAATCGAATGCTCCCATTCAAACTAAAACTTATAGGTACCCCGAAGTACATAAACAAGAGGTTAATACTCAAATAAGTAAAATGTTGCAACAAGGCATAATAAGACCTTCAACTAGTCCATGGTCTTCACCCCTTTGGGTAGTCCCCAAAAAGAAGGATGCATCCGGAAAAGTAAAATGGCGAATAGTAATTGACTACAGAAAACTGAATGACGTAACTGTAGGTGACGCATATCCCCTCCCTAACATCACTGATATACTAGATCAGTTAGGACACTCTAAATATTTTACAACCCTCGATTTAGCGAATGGGTTCCATCAAATTAAATTAGATCAAGAAGATATCCCTAAAACTGCATTTTCAACCCCACAAGGCCTTTACGAATACGTAAGGATGCCTTTTGGATTAAAGAATGCACCAGCAACATTCCAAAGACTTATGAACACAGTTCTAAGTGGAATACACGGATTATACTGCTTTGTTTATCTAGATGACATAGTAATCTACGCGAATTCCGTTGAGGATCACACCCTCAAGCTTGAATCAGTTTTCAAAAGATTGCAAGAAAACAATCTTAAACTGCAACCTGACAAGTGCGAGTTCATGCGAAAAGAAGTAGCCTATTTAGGTCACGTTATCACTAACGAAGGCGTATTGCCAGATCCAGAAAAAACAAAAACAATAGAGCAATTTCCAGTACCTAAGAAACAAAAGGATATAAAATCATTTCTAGGTTTAGTTGGATACTACCGTAGATTCATAGAGAACTTCTCTAAACTTACTAAACCCCTAACAAGGCTATTAAAAAAGGATAACGCTTTTATTTGGACAAATGAGCAACAAGAATCATTTGATACCCTTAGAAAATTGCTAATCTCACCACAGATACTTAAATATCCAGACTTTTCAAAAGAATTTGTATTAACCACGGACGCAAGCAATTTTGCCATTGGAGCAATACTTAGTCAAGGAGAGATAGGAAAGGACCTGCCAATAGCTTATGCTTCTAGAACTTTAAATAGTGCCGAAGGAAACTATAACACGACGGAAAAGGAACTACTAGCCATTAAATGGGCTGTACAGCATTTCCGCCCATACTTATACGGAAGAAAATTTAAGATTGTTACTGATCATAGACCACTTACCTGGTTGTTCAACGTTAAAGACCCAGGAAGTAAATTAATTCGCTGGAGACTTCAACTCGAAGAATATGAGTATGAAATAATCCACAAAGCCGGGAAAATAAATTCAAATGTTGATTGTCTATCGCGTATAGCAATTAATACTATCACTTCACTTGAAACATCGAATATGGAAACCTATAACGACTTACAAACATTCCTAGATTCTCAGCAAGAATTTGTTATTGAAGACTTCCTCGAGATAGATGAATTATTATTTAATAAAAAACACGATCATATTGCTTACTTAACAAATATTACATTGGACGAAGAAAATTTATATGCAATCGAAGCATTTAATTTAAGCCCAAATATTGACCAGTTGATGTCATCGAAAAAGGAACTTTACCAAATATTAGTATCCGAAACGGAGAATCAAACAATATATCATTGTATTGCTAAACAAAACCATTATGATAAGATTTCTTTGAAAGAATTATTCTTGACATTAAGAAACTTACGAAACGAATTGATAAAAAATAAAGTCAAATCAATCTTTTTACCAAACTTTAAAGATGCTTATAGCTCTTTCCACATTGACAAAGTAAGACAAATAATTTTCTTCTTATTCAGAAACTTGAAAATTAAGATCAGACTATGCCATAACAAAATTACCACACCAGATATCTCGCTTATCCCTACCATACTTAAAGAAAACCATAATGGTACTGCTTCTGGACATAACGGCATTGTTAAGATGTACCTTAGAATCAAATCTAAACACACCTGGCCCAATATGAAGAAGGACATAATCGATTTTGTAAATAACTGTAAATCATGTCAATTGAACAAAACTGTTCGGAAGAAAAATAAATCCCCTATGATTATTACGACGACTTCTGTAGCTGCATTTGAAAGAGTAGCAATGGATATAGTAGGACCCTTACCTGTCACTGAAGACGGAAATAGGTTCATACTTACCATCCAAGATGACTTAACTAAATTCTCTCAAGCCTTCTGCATACAGAACCATGATGCTGAAACGGTCGCAGAAAAATTAACATTGTTTATCTCATACTTCGGATTACCAAAATCCATTCTTACAGACCAAGGTTCTGAATTCATGTCAAAAACAATGAAAGAATTAGCAAGAGCCTTTAAGATCAAACAATTAAATTCAACAGCATATCATCCACAAACTAATGGTGCTTTAGAAAGGAGTCATGCAACTCTTAAAGACTACCTTAAACAGTATGTTAGCGAAGATCAGAACGATTGGGACAAATACGTACCCTTAGCTATGTTCTGCTATAACACCAGCACACATTCAAGTAGTAACTTCACCCCTCATGAATTAGTATTTGGACAAAAACCCACATTACCAACTTCAGTTGTTGAAAAGGAAAACGAAAACGATTATGATACTTATGTCAACAACCTTAAATACAAATTAAATAAAATTCAGAAAATTGCTCGAGAAAATTTGATAGGTAACAAAGAAAAATCAAAACTCAGATATGATACCAAAATAAAAGTACCTAATTATAAAATAGGAGATTATGTTTTACTATCCTCAATATCAACAAATAAACTTAAATCCGTTTGCAAAGGCCCATATGAAATAATTTCGATCAATAAGAATATAAACAATGCTACCATCAGAGGACAGAACGGAAAATTTACTAAAGTCCATTTTAATAGAATGAAACCGACATCAAAACCTAAAGAAAAACGTGTGATTTCAGGTTACTCCTTGCGCTCGCGAAATCGGTTGAAATAAAACCTATAAACAAAAGCCCCGGACTATACTTCGACAGAATCGGAGCAATGAAGACTCATGTAGACGATTGGAAATTAGTAACGTTCAAGAGCATTGACAATATACCCAAGTCCATTGGATTCTTACAAACACAATGTAAATATACTAAAGTACATTGTAATGACTTAGAAGAGTATAGCGGAAGCTTTAAAATCTGCACTCGTAAATTGAAAACCAGTCAGAAAAACCTACTGAAGGTAACAGAGTCATTTGAATCGTTAGCCCATCTAACTGGGACACATCGTAGAAGCCGACGTGGATGGTTTGATGGAATAGGAACCGTTCTTAAAACAGTCTTCGGAACGATGGATTCAGACGATGCAGTTTACTATGACAATGTCATTAACAAGGTAGTAGAAGATGACAAAGAATTGTACAGAATTATGAAAAGTCAAGTACAAGTGACTCAATCCGCCATAACAAATTTTAATAATACCATATCCAAACTCAATTCAAACGAGAAAGCTTTAAATCAGAACTTTTTAACTATGAAAAAATTCGTTAACGACCTGAATACTAACCTGTCCATAACTGATATTAGATCGATCATGAATACGCATTTTGGCGTTATTGACGGAATGATAGAGGACTTAACAACAGAAGTAAATACGATTGTAGAAGCTATACTATTTGCAAAACAAAATGTTCTGCATCCCAAAATAATTTCCCCTACTCAGATTTATACTGAATTGACCACTAATCTAAAATCACTGAAAACAGGAAAACAATTTCCTTTAACCCTTACGGTAGAAGATATTCACCTTTTAATCGATATATCCCCTCTTAATGTGTTCTATGTAAATTTTAAATTAATCATCATCCTCAATATACCTCTAGTAACACCACAGGAATTTGAATTATACCATGTTTATCCATTACCTGTTCCTCATAAATTCAAGGATTTAACTTTCGCCCTAGTACAACCTTCTAAAAGATATTTGGCTATTACCACCAACAGACAATCTTATGCCCAATTTAACTATCTAGAACAATGTAAAAAGCTTTCCCCAGAACATTTTATATGTGATGGAATAAATGAATATTCTTCTCACTCTAACCCTTCTTGCGAATCTCAATTTTTAACTAAAATCTTAGATTCTCTCCCAAAAGAATGTATTACCAAATTTATGTATGGAGAAGTTGAAATTTGGCAAAACCTAACAAATAATAGATGGATTTATATCTATTCCAATCCTACGAAATTAACCGTAGATTGCCCACCGAAACAAATAACAGATTTTAGCTTAACTAATACTGGAATACTGAGCTTAGATAAAGATTGCAAAGCATATGCAAATCTTATTCAATTAATGGCTACAGGTGACATCATCACCAATTATACTTCGCCAGATATTAACATTGACTTAGTACTGGACGAATGTTGTAATGATCTAAAATTAAATAAGACTCAACACCTTTTTACCCCAAACAATATAGGTAACATCCAACTGGATGATCTAAATCTAGCTTCTGTAAAGTTGCATTCAATAGAAGAACAAATTACTACTCAACAAGAGCAAAACTCTAAATTCAATTTCAAATCTGGAGTTCATATACCATACTTACTTTACACGATATGCACCTTTGTATTGTTTTACCTTTTATGGAGGTTCTGCAAGATTTTCCAACTCTTTAATTTATTACGATCCTCACATAATCCCGGAGATGGAAGAGGATGTTGTTGTGTCCAAATATTTAATCAATGCAACACTAGGAGAACTAACAACCGTACCGTTGAACCAGCGAGCGGTAGAATTCCATAGAGTTAACCGTTCAGATTTAATATCAGATGACGAAGATACTCCAAAACCTTCACCATTAATAGTTAAAAGAACTCCTAGTATGGAATCAAAGGCCAAATATACGTATAACATGACTAATTAACTAAACCGAGACATTAAATTCATTGTGTATAAGGTTAATTTATGTAATAACTTCACTTAGATTTTAATCTCACCTCATTTACACTAGAATAAATTGACTAGATTATGACTAGAATAAGAAAATATAATATTGAAAATGAGATTCTTTTACTCACCCTTAGAGATTTTAGACTAAGATTGTAATCAATTAAAGGATTTAATATTATTGTTTTTCACTACCCCAATTTTAGGGTAAATATTAGTAAAAAAACTTAACTTATAATTATAAGCTATAATTGTATAACTTTGTATAATCAACTATTTTTCTTGTGTAATCTTTTAGACTAGTTCATCTACCATTTACTTTAATACTGTTTGATAATACTGTTACTGTTTACTGTTTAATTTACTCTACTTTAAATTTTTATTTAAGATTTATACTTTTGTAAAGAAGGAAAAGGAATTGACTAAACAAACCCTTTTAGCTATTGTTTAGTTCTCGCCTGGGAGGTGTTATATACCAGCCCTAACATTATGTCTCAATTCTAATACTTACGCACTTACACGTGCCGTGTTCTTATCACGCGCTCATTCAAGCTCTCAAAGACCCTTTGTTAGCAACATAGTATGCTATTGTCACTCCTTTTATAAAGCCGCACCGATCAATTAATATTTGAATTTGATAAGAGTTAGAATACTGATTACTACAATGTAGAATATCACGCGCTCATTCAAGCTCTCAAAGACCCTTTGTTAGCAACATAGTATGCTATTATCACTCCTTTTATAAAGCCGCACCGACCAATTAATATTTGAATTTGATAAGAGTTAGAATACTGATTACTACAATGTAGAATAGAAGTCTCTTTGTACAAGACCAATAAGGAAATCTCGGGTCATGAACATGATACCCAAATTCTGCTTTGATGTCCCCTATCACGTAGCCTAAACTACGTCCTGAAAGATCCCATTGTTCTCCCCCGAAAAACATCGTTATCTGTTGCTTATATAAACTGTACGCACAGGCCCTTTCGTCAGAGAGAAGCACCAACCACTCTGAGTAGCAGTCGCTCCCTATACTCGCGATCGTAACTTACCTTCGTACCTCAAGTCGCGTCCCCAGTAGACTTTTTCCTTCTAACGAAAACGTGTTATAGACTAGATAGTTTGTAGGGAAATAAAACTCCTTAAAATTCTACGAAGTCTTTATTATCTTGTCCTCGTCGAACCCTGACAGTCGAAGGATATAACAGCCTTTGTTCATGTTCTTTACTTAATATTTGTTTTGTATTCAATGTTTTGTACAATAAATTATACTGAACTAATGAACTCCATGCTATGTCATAAATTAAATGGGCTCCCCATTAAAGAGACATGTTATTACAATATAACTATCCTTGTGATATAACAAACCCAAGCATCACTCAAATATGATCGTAGATTCCGCGGCTTATCACATGAGCATTGCGCAGTCTTTAAGTTCTGGGTTAGAATCCACGTTCGGAAATAATAATAATAAAAATAATAATCTTGATTTCAGGTTAACAAAAACCCATATCTACCATACATACATATACATACTTACCTTACAACTAGAGATACATAATTTATTATAAAAACACACACAACATATTATCTAATCCTAAAAGAAGTCTAGCGAACCTAACCACTTGTTGCGTCTAGTCAAGCAATAACACAAGTAGCATGATTCACTGTACACTTACCAACATTTTTCATTAATATTACGTCACATAGCAAACAACAATGTTATCTACTAGAATAAATAGCTATCACGAGATAAAGCAAAGTGAAAAGTATATGAAAAGTGTAAACTAGGTTTAAGAAAAAACGCGAATGGTAAAACCAACGAAAATTAAATTATGGTACATGTGGAATTTGCCAATCGGGGAAAAATGTGAACGGAAAATATCCCGAACAACTATTAACAACGAAATATTAAACAACGAAAAATATATATTCATAATTCTTATTTTTTATTGCACACACACATGTTAAATTTAAAAGTTTACATTAGGAGAAAACATAAAAGGCGAGTTATCTCTAAAAAGAGATTTCTCCCAGAAAACCAAGGCATGAAAGGCAAATGTATTATGAAAGGGTTGGCAGTGTACAATATCTAATACAAAATCTATACTAAAATACATATAATATAAATACGGAAAATAAAATACTGATATACCAGATTACTATAGTAGTTTATGTGACTGCTACTGGATTTATGAAACGAGTCGAAGGCGATTTTCATAATAATATCACTCAAGAGTTTAAATGCCTAATTATGTACAGTTACATAAACTAGTTTATCTACACACATATCATAAGCTCTCTTTGATGTGTTCAGGAACCGCATGTTTGACCGGCATTGTGGCATTGATAATTGCTCTGCACTTGTTTGTTTAGCTTGTTCAGTAATACCAAGTTCACAGAAAAACAAGGGACGACACGCAGGCGGGCGTCGGCGTTCGAAATTTGAATGTCATAATTTGTCGAAAATTGATACACTATGGTCACAATGTATCAATATTAAGATAAGAAATTAGTTTTTACCAAGTAGTAACATTATGCTGGTCGTAACGTGCGGTTTTTGGTCGCAATTAAGAGGGTTTATGATAAGTGTGTAGATATTTTATTTATATTTTAATATTTTTTTATCGATACAGTAATCTCCCGAAGTTGTCACAAAATCATCATATAATATCACAATAAAATATCATAATATCAGCACCTCATTTGAATTTATGTTCTTGTTATTTATTGAAACGTTATAAGTTATGAAGTTATATTGCTCTGTTAATCTCTATACATCGGTGGAGAGCCTTTTTTAATATTTGGGCACCCAGTCAAATACTGTATTCGTGTCATTCGTGCACTTTATTTGGGTCTCAATTTGCGCCGCCGAATAAATTTCACGCTTGACTTTCAGTAAAATGCCCGAAAAACTGCCTTTGCGAAACTCACCCTATTTTTGAGAACTAGAGGCGGATATTGAATGTCGCGTAGTGTCAAACTTTCGACTATTTTTCATGCTTCAGAGTGAGAAAATCTCGTTGTGACGATTTCCCGATTTTCCTCACTGAGTCCCCGGAGGCTCCGTGCTGATTTAAACCTATGAGATGGTCGACTTTTATTTTTTCCTGTACCCGATGGAGTATTTATTTATGCTGTGCCTCTACCTGTACCATGCTTCGGATGACACGTTAAGCTGTAGGTCCGGGTATCTATCGATTCTCGGTGGTAGGTCGTCGTAAAACTTTTCATGATAAGGTTGGCGTTCTGCGTTTCCGGCATTCTAGTGGCTTATTAGTTTCTTTCTACATGCGTGCCAGTAGGTAGATATTGACAGTTTAAATTCACTTCACGATTGTTCGGGCATACGGCTCGACAGTTGGATCGAAAAACCTATTGACAGTTCCCATTCATTTCACGATCGTTCAGGCCTACGGGCTCGACAGATGGATCGAAAAACCTATTGACAGTCCAAATTCATTTCACGACGGAAAGAGTCGACAGATGGATCGAAAAATCTATTGACAGTTTAAATTAATTTCACGACGGAAAGCCTAAGTTTGGTCTACGGGATCGCTAGTTTGCAAATGTCTCTTAACATCAATTGAGAATTGGTAACAGAAATATCTTAAATAATTTCATTAGCTACAGCAATAGTTCGATGGCAGATGTTGATCGAGAACTGCCACAGAATTTACAAAAACGAAAAATAAATAAATTTGGTACATGGGATGTAAAAACTACTATAGGTAGGTCTGTCGACAGGCTAATACAATGTAATACTCATTTTACGTACTACACTTGCATCCAGACAAGTAATTTTAGTTTTCAATATCATTTCAGGAAACCTATAATCACTAATTTGGTCCGTCTTGCGGCTAATACAATGTAGTACTCATTTTACGCTTTCAACACCATTTCCCATTTCTAACTTACCATTTTTCTGCACAGCCTCACAAATAACACACTTTCAATTTGACAATGGTAAATATATAGGTACTAAATAACAACTGAAAGGAAGCTGAAACTTAAGATGTTTGTTTAGTCCGTCTTCCGGCTTTTACCAGGTAGTTCTCCTTTATGAACATCCCTAGTATCTAAACAACTTCATCAATAGTTTTCAGCAACACAGAGACCACAATGCGTATTAATCCAAGAAATATGTTTGTTTTGTACATATCCCAACCAGATCTGCTTTGTCTTTCTTGAAAGCCTGGTTCCTCAGGGAGTTTTGTAAATAAGGTGATCATAATTTACAGGATTAACAACACACGATGAGTCCACTAACTTCACTTCACATAAATAAAATCATTCTACTATTTCAAGTAAAATTTAGGGTTACCACTTCTAAATGTTCCGTAACTGTTGCAAATTTTATCGAATTGAGACTATACAAAGACAAAACTTTAAAGTTTAAGTGACGTTAACTGCACCAACTATTTATTAGACTATTTATTAATCTGTTTATTAATCTGTGCTGTAAGTAACAAATATACTTCGTTTGGTAAAGCGAGTCATTGAATTGTATAATATCTATGGTAAGTACGTTTGTAACATATCATCGATGATTGTAGCTTTTACATGACACATTTTATGTGATGTTGAACGTAGGTATGATAGCATCGCCACAGTTACCAATGCCGATTTTAATCATGTGTATCTGAAAACTCTAAAGTGTGATTTGCTTACTTAAAACAATGGAATCGACTGATGCCGATCTCACGTTACCAGCGGGCGGTATTGTTTATCATCACAATTAATTAATTTTATTTTACCTCTATTATTTTTTTGCATAGTCGCAAAAATGCTCAACAGGGTATAATTTAGCATTATGTTGTAATTTTATTTGAGTTTATTTTAAACACGATTATTTTGCTAACAGCATAGGTTGTTGTTACTATGTTAGGTATTTATTCTGAAAAAGGTTTCTGAAGGCATGATTGGGAAAGTAATGTGTTATTTTTCGTTCTTATCCTATCAGTTAATTCTTGAGCTACATGTTCTTATGAAAATTTATTCACTACGCCGCAGTGAATGAAAATATACAAACCAGGAAAATATATTCATAGTTTAAATTAAAATGTTAGGCATAGATAAAGCTAATAAAACTTTGTCATGAATCTTGTTTTTCACGCCACTAAAAAGGTATCGGCAAACAATGACTTCATTATTACACCCTGTACGACCAGCATGCATGTATGCTCATCATTTATTTCTAATAAAACTGCCAAAATCGAAAGGGAAATTATCAATTGATTTGTACCATTGATAGTAACACCAAGCTACAGACGTCAACGCTAGTGCTCGCTCTCCAGGTCCACCGCGCCCCGTCTTCATATCCACCTCAATCATGTTAGTAAGTTTTTTTTAAATATTTTATAGACAAAGTTCTTGACTAATTGTATGTTTTTTTTTTGTTTTGCATATATGGTGGTGCATAAAGCTTATGACTATTTGTTTGGATACTAGGGTAGTTCATTAAAGCAGAACTACCTGATATAAGCCGGAAGACGGCCCAAATGATTGGTTATAGCCTATTCGAAAAGCTTTATAACCTGTTTGGATGCAAGTGTAGTACGTAAAATGAGTACTACATTGTGTTAGCCGGTAGACGGATCAAATGGGTTATATTAGTTATTTTATCGAATATATCTACCATGTAATTATTTGATATCTTACTAGTCTATTCATGTCTCACGTTTTTATATTGTAACTAATTATCTAATTAATCCTGCAAGAGCGTTGGTAAGCTATAGTTTAGTTTTATGTAGGTACTTATTGTTTTTTTATTTTTTAGGTCGGACTCTGAGTACTACATGAAGAAGGCTGCAACAAATGAGAAGCAGAACTCATTTGAAACGGACGACGAGGCTGCTTTCTTGTGGTAAATATTATTATTATACCTGCTTTATGTATATCTTTATTATGCCCTCATAATATTACGTCACCTGGTACTTATATACATACGCAAACATATTTTTATTGTTAACAGCAACAAAAAGAAAGCTGCTGCAAACCCAACAAAGCGTGTAGTCGAATCGGACGAGGAATCGGAGATTGTGAGGCAATTAAGTTATTATTTTGAACAATAGATTTTGAAAAATTACATTTTAGAATATTGAAATATGCTACAGTGATGTTTATGTTTTCAGAAAGAAAAGGAAGGTTCCCGCTAAGCCGACAGCATCAAAGCGTGCCGCCGAATCTGATGACGATTGTAAAGGTGATTATTTTTTGTGATTTCTAATTCATGAATCCAGATTCCTAGTTCGAACCGAACAGCACAAGTATGAATAAAATAAGGTCAAGTCATAACATATTATGTGTTTAGTTTCAATAGGGTTTCTAAAATCTCTCTTTCCATATTTTTCTTTCAACATTTAGGTATCATGACGTGACGTCCAGTCAATAACCTTTGTTTTGTTTCACAGACGCAAATCGCAAAAGGACCTGAAGCCTCCAGCCAAACGCAAGGTGCAGCAGAGCGTTATTAAGAAGCCTGAAGAGAGTTGGCGCGCTTTGGATTCCGAAAGCGAGGACGAAGTGACTTGCAAGACACCAGAGCTGAGGTCTTCATACTCGAAGCGGGTTGCCGACGGCGTCGTGCGGCGAAGCATTAAACTGGAGGGTGATTCTTCTTGGACCTGAAACTCTACCAGGTGGCGGATATCAAAGACGTGGATCCTCGCAAATGATACGAGAAGGCCGGGCTGGCATTGAAGTATCAGGCTGACTTCAATTCGCCACAACGGACTCCTGCATCAGCTCTTGAAACGCTGCAAGACGTCTTTTACTGAAGAAGGATTTTTCTTCGCTGATAAGAAAAACTAAGATTAGATTTTTAATGGTTAATAAAATTTGTTTCATAAGTTTACTATGTTTACTTTATAATTTATTAGGTAGGTACTTAGGTATCCTTTATTGTAGGCCACGAAAGGTAGGTAGACAGTAAAAATTAGGTGTAACTTAGGTACTGTTCAGGCTTCTCGGCACCCAATGACCTCGTAGGGGCCCATCAGCTACGAGGTAGCGTAGCGTTCAGATGCCAAGAAGTGTGAACGTCGGCGATTCACCGAGCTATTAATTATGAATCTATCTAACCTGGTCTGTGCTTCGGTCCCGTCAACCTCCTGTCTCTCTGCAAGGCCCGGGTGCACCCTAGGCTCTTCTTGGTAGACAGGTTCTTCAGCCAACCAGGTATGACTGGCAGGCCAACACAGCACAGTGTTCCAACACAGGTTATGTTACGTGGGAAAAACCAATCGGCCACGTAAATGCGAACTTTATCTGGTTCGGGGAACCACAACACACTCAGCTATATAGACAATCCTGAGGGGAACCCGAATACATTCCAGATGGCTTGCGATTTAATTTCAATGCCCTAATCAATACGCGTTACATTGCGAGGGCTTTTGGTCTGTCAGTTGTCAAAAAACTGCTAGGTTGGCAGCAACGTCAAATTCAAAATGGCCGTTCCGAAACCATCGATCGAATATCGATTTGGAATCGAACAATCACCCGCCCGGACAGGCACCCACCTGTCCCCTAATCTACGGGCAGCCGATACAACGTTGCTACCGCTCGTTTTAGAACCGAGCCTCCTACTAGAACCTCTGCAGACCGGGGGGTCCCGTCCTTGCCAGGGAACAAGTTAACAATGCGCCCCCTGCGCCAACGTAGTGGCGGTAGGTTAGCATCCTTAACCAGAACGAGGTCACCAACACTAGGGGGGCTGGTTTTGTCAGTCCACTTAAGGCGCTGTTGTAAGATATGCAGATACTCGAGCGACCAACGCTTCCAGAAATTCTGAGTAAACTGCTGCAACATCTGATACCTTGACAACCGATACAATTTCACTCCCTCGAAGGGGTGCTCGGGCAACGCGTTAAGTGGCTGTCCTATCAAGAAATGGCCTGGGGTCAGAGCCTCCAGGTCATTTGGATCCGAGCTGAGCGGACACAACGGTCGCGAATTGAGAACGGCCTCGATCTTACAAAACAATGTCGCGAGCTCCTCAAAAGTCAGCGCGGTCTGACCTACTATACGCCCCAAGTGCGTCTTAGCTGACTTAACTACGGCCTCAAAAATCCCACCCCAGTGGGGGCAACTCGGTGGGCTGAAGGTCCACTGTATACCCCGACGGGAGAGGGCCGTTCCAATATCCACTTTATTTACATTCAAAAAGTTGACTATCTCTCGTAAGTATCGTTCCGCACCGACGTAGTTAGTGCCGTTATCAGAGCGGATCAAAGTTGGAAGTCCCCTTCGAGAAACAAACCTATCCAAACAAGCAATGAAAGCCTCTGTCGAGAGATCAGCAACGAGCTCGAGATGTACCGCCTTGGTGGATAAACAAACAAACACATATGAGCTATACCGGTCCAGCAGAAACCCGGCGTCAGGGTCCTCAGCCTTCTGGGTAACATGCACGGCCGCTCTGGGGCCATGATCCGAAGATACTACTACATGGCTGTGGGGCCAGTCCGATTCTCTCCTGGCAAGCCAGGGTGGTCCCCACCACAAATGGTGTCTAACGAGTTCAGGAGCCCGACATCCCCTGGATACACAATCAGACGGGTTCAATTCTCCTGGTACATGTCTCCAGGTCAGTGGGACCTCAGACGACACAATCTGGGAGACACGGTTCGCAACAAAAACCTCTAAGTTATGGACCGAAGCCTTCAGCCAGCACAAAACAATCTGGCTGTCCGTCCACGCGTACACCGTATCCTCCAAAACCACTGACCCACGCAACACTGTTAGAGTGTAATTCAAAAGTTTGCTCAAAAGAGCAGCCCCGGACAGTTCCAGTTTTGGAATCGTCATTCTTGTCCGAATAGGCGCTACCTTGCTTTTTGCCAAAACCAAACGCACGTCGACCTCCCCGGTGGAGGTGACGGTTCGCAAATAAACCGCTGCCGCAAACCCTCGTTCAGAGGCATCACAAAACCCGTGAAGGGTTGCCCTGTAATCCCCAGCAGGGACCAATTTCCTTGGCAGCGATACATTATTTATATTGAGGCCCAACCATTTTGCTAAATCATTCGATACAATGCAGCCCTGAGCTCCAGAATCTAATAGGGCGCGAACGTATGTTGGGTTGCCCGCCAAATCCCAAACAAGCACAGAGGCGATCGGTAACACCACCGTCTCCGGTTGGGGGGCAACAAATTGTTGGGCCGCAAATTCCTAGCGAGGACCCCCGGGGCCCCACTGTGCCTGTAACCGATCAGGTAGGCAGCTATACGCCAGAGGGTCCCATTGTACAAATGGCCCACGCGCCGGTTCCATTGCCACCCTACGACGCCCCCCGAAGGGGGGTGGGCGTGAATTCAACCGCGGCCGCTCCATGAGCGGGGGGGACATCACATGCGACCGACGAGGACGAGGCGACGAGCGGGGCGACAACTGAGGCGGCGTCCGAACCGCATCCGCATAGCTCAAAGGTGTCCCATGCCACCCGCCCGTTACGGCCTGCTCAACATACCCAATGTCCCGCTGAGTCGGATGCTGAGTCGCAACCGAAAACTCAGGGCCCCCCATGTGATGACCCTGAGTGCGGCCCTGCACCCCTGGGTGGCTGCGTGCTTGTGGCCCCATTGCCCGTTGAGTCGGATGCTGAGTCGCAACCGAAAACTCAGGGCCCCCCATGTGATGACCCTGAGTGCGGCCCTGCACCCCTGGGTGGCTGCGTGCTTGTGGCCCCATTGCCCGCTGAGTCGGATGCTGAGTCGCAACCGAAAACTCAGGGCCCCCCATGTGATGACCCTGAGTGCGGCCCCGCACCCTAGTACTACCCTGTGCACGTGGGGAAGTTGGCCCCTGAGTTGCGCTCCAAGTCGCAAACGAATTCTCAGGGCCCCATTCCGTATCACCCTGGGTACGGCCCTGTGGACGTGGGGACGTTGGCTCCTGAGTTGCGCTCCGAGTCGCAAACGAATTCTCAGGGCCCCATGCCGTGTCACCCTGGGTACGGCCCTGTGGTGGCTGTTGGCCGGACCGGTTCATGCACAACAGATTGTTGTGGGCCCCACCACAATATCCGCACATTTTTGTGCGCGTGCAGTACCTAGCCATGTGTGGCCCGAGGCACAGGAAACACCAGCTCCGCTGCTTGGCCATCCGGCGCCGTCCCTGAACCCTAAGTTCCCCGAACTTATTGCAATCGGCCACAGCATGGCCAATCTGCCTACAACATGGGCAGGTCTCACTATGTGGGGTCAATGCACTCACAGTCCCATACGACTGCCGGTTGGTGCGGTCCTTCCTCGTCGGAGGGCCCCTACTCACAGCGCTCCCGGCAGGTCTCTGTGGCTCCGAAGGATGGGTGACCGTCAACCCCAAATTCTCTGCCCGTCGAGCCTCCTCTTCCAAGAATCCGACCAAGTCGGAGAAGGCGGGCAGGTCCTCGGCCGACCTCCCGTGAGACTGTTCGAAACGAGTCTGCACGTCAGCGGGTAGGCGGGAAAGTACAATGTACAGCAGTAGGTATGACCATTCACCAACCGGAAGTCCAAGATTCTCTAGAGCCTTGGTGACGGACAACAATGGGTTCAAAACCTCCGTCTGTATGGCCCCGACCTTGTTCACAACCGGGATACTAAACAAACGGTTCAGTTGGGCATCGGCCAACCTCCGTTTGTTATGGTAACGTCTGACCAACAATTGTCTGGCCGTTTCATAGTTACCCTCCGTAACTGTCAAATGAGCGACCAGCTCCCTAGGCTCACCCCTCAATGCTGCCACCAGCTGAGCCATCTTGACAGACTTGGTAATGTCCGATCGCATGTGCACCAAACTGTCGAACAGATTGATGAAGCTCATCCATTCACCGGACACTCCGTCAAAAGTAGGCATAGTTATGGCCGGTAACCTGGACCCTGAACCCTGAAGCGGCAGAGGTGCTTCGATGTCACCACCATGGCTGGACTCGCGCTGTCTACGTATGTCCGCAGCCTTCTGCGTGATAGCAGCTGCCATCTCCATACATTGGTCGACATCCCCTAGCAACCGTGACAGCCTGTCAGGTGCGCAACCATCAACTGATTCCGCCTGCGCGGACAATTCGAGCACCCTATTGTAACGTTCCTTAACGTCCATAGACCGCTCCAATACCACATCATGCCTATCTAAACGGTCTATCAGACCGTGTGCGGAGGAAAACCATCTGAGTTCCTTAGAAACACCCTTCTGGATTTCAGATAACGACATGATCGGAACGATACTTACTCACAATTTGCAGTAACTCAATTTTATTGGACCCTCCAGTCTATAACCCAAACGAGGGAACCCTAAACCACAACTTAAACAATGTTGTTTTCCTTAAACAATAGGAACCAAGTTTTATATCTATATAAATTCTGTAAGTACAATTTAGTTTCCCTTTATCATTATAACACACACAGATAGTCAATATTAGTTCAAGTTATAAATTGCTATAAACTGAAAACAATGTAATAGCCTGCTATCAATAGATGTAACTACCTATGTTAACCAAACATTCATTAGCATTACTAGACCACTAATAGATTGACTAACTGGTACTTCAATGCAAATTTCAATTCACCTACAATGTACCTAAGTTGAGTACCTACTATTCTGAGTCACATCTCAGTACAACTGGTCATTTAGGGAAAACTGTAATATCTGTCTGTCTACTACCAGCAATAGACTTATAGCTTACAATACTACCAATCTATGTGGATACAGGAACAACACCAAGTTAGCTAATAACCGCCTATACCTACAGATTGATAGTCCCAAATCGTGGGTTCCTGGAGCCCTTGACGGCTGCAAATCTCAGGAAACCACGCTCTTGCTACCAAAATGTTCAGGCTTCTCGGCACCCAATGACCTCGTAGGGGCCCATCAGCTACGAGGTAGCGTAGCGATCAGATGCCAAGAAGTGTGAACGTTGGCGATTCACCGAGCTATTAATTATGAATCTATCTAACCTGGTCTGTGCTTCGGTCCCGTCAACCTCCTGTCTCTCTGCAAGGCCCGGGTGCACCCTAGGCTCTTCTTGGTAGACAGGTTCTTCAGCCAACCAGGTATGACTGGCAGGCCAACACAGCACAGTGTTCCAACACAGGTTATGTTACGTGGGAAAAACCAATCGGCCACGTAAATGCGAACTTTATCTGGTTCGGGGAACCACAACACACTCAGCTATATAGACAATCCTGAGGGGAACCCGAATACATTCCAGATGGCTTGCGATTTAATTTCAATGCCCTAATCAATACGCGTTACATTGCGAGGGCTTTTGGTCTGTCAGTTGTCAAAAAACTGCTAGGTTGGCAGCAACGTCAAATTCAAAATGGCCGTTCCGAAACCATCGATCGAATATCGATTTGGAATCGAACAGGTACAGTCTTCACAAAATAAAAGGCCCGGTGACAGCGTCCGTATATCACTGACGTTATAAGGTTGAGTTTAGTTTGGGCTACCGAGCCTTTTTTATTGTGAAAACTTAAGATAGGTTTGATTTATCATTTATTAGATTTTGTCCTTACATATAATTAAGATGTCTAATGTCTTGATTATGGAGTTCTGCAGCGTGGTTTGAAATAGGTATGCAGAAGTCGGGGCTCGGCGATCTTGGACGAAGTGCTTCTTGCTTGCACTTCTAAGGTGGCAGCACACGGAGTTTTCTTCGCGGCTGGGTCCATGCTGCTATTACCGAAGGTTGCTGATGTTCAAAAGTCGGGTCACCACTTTGCCAGAGGCAATTATAAGGAGAGCGACATCTTCGGGAGTAAAGTAAAAGGCTTGAGATGCGCGCATATACGAGACTAGACTAGACTACTTTATTATAGGATATACTAAGCTTATATACAACTTACAACAAAACTACGTGATGAATATAAATATACCTTATCTGTGACGGTCGTCAACTTATCTTAACATTACGTGGAAATAGATATTTCCGCATATCTGTGGCGGGCGTATGTGCCGGCACATCTAATAATAGATTCGTATATTGTACATCCTGTGATGTCTCTGTAAAAAGTAAAAGTTTATCAGCTCATTTGCGCAGCTCTGTACACAAAAATAACAATGCTCTTATTAAGGGTGACGGTCTTGAGAAGATATCTAGTGCTTTCCGCAGTCGAATCGCGTCGTACAGACTAAGCAACGCGGACTCGGGGGCGGCTTGCCCTCCGAACATCTATCTGCGCTCACTGCGGTCACGCGTACGTGATCTGGTAGAGGCGCGTGTCGGCTCCTTTAACTGCGTTAAGGTAAATTTTGAACTGTTTGCTGAGTTCTCGTTACCTAAAAATGATGAGCGGGAGATTAAATCGTTCGCCACGCCTAATATAGTCATTCACAAACATTATGATTTTGAAGATGTTTACAAAAGCCCTGTAAATGTAATTGTTGCAAAAATCGATGAATTTCAGGAGAGAGACAGTGGTTGGAGTTTTGTAGCAAATTCGTATCTGGAATTCAACATCAACAAATATAATCCGCTGAGAGGTTCAGGGTTTATCGATCTTCCTAGACTTATTAAATTAAAACGGGCTTGTGTCAATATTCAGAACTCAGATAACTTTTGTTTTCTATGGTGCATAATGGCAGCATTATTTCCTGCACTACAAAATTCACACCGAAATAGTTCATTTCCTCATTTCGATACTGTGCTGAACACAAAAACATGACGTTTCCGGCAGGCTTCAAGGATGTAAAGATCTTTGAAAAGAACAACGATAACATAAGTATTAATATTTATGGTCTCAGTGAAAAGTCTGTTGTTATAGGACCTTTATACAAATGTGTTCACAAGGGGCGGAAGCATCGTATAAATTTATTGTTTTTGGAATCGGGTGCGCTACCACATTATTGTCTTATTAAGGATTTGAGTAGGCTGGTAAGATGTCAGATAACTAAACATGATGGTAGAATATTTTTTTGTGATGATTGCTTGTTATTTTTTTCTAATGATGAAAAGCGTAATGAGCATGTGTGGTGTTAAAACGTCATTACCTGATAAAGAGACGTTGATACAGTTCAAACATTTCGAACGCATGCATGATATGCCATTTGTGTCTATGTTACAACCCTGTTCGGAGAAAAACTCAAATTTTACGGAAACGATTCAAAAACTCATTCCAGTAGCGTTCGGATATTATATTGTTTGCTCCTACGATTCCTCTTTAAATCGATATCGATCAACATTTTTTAAAAATATTGGGCGATGACGTTGAAACGATAAGTAAAGTACTAAACGATCCAATCGACATGTTACTGAAAATGAGCTGAAAAACTTTTTAGAGTCAAAATATTGTTACCTCTGTAATAAGTTAATGTTTGAAGGAAAGGTATCATTGTCATTTGACTGGACGCTACCGCAGGGCAGCACATGATTATTGTAACCTTCGATTTTAGCTCCCTAAATCATTTGTCCCAATTTTTTTCCACAATCTGTCAGGCTATGACTGTCATTTGTTTATACGAGAGCTAGGTGAAATGCACGGAAACATAAATGTTATCGCAAAAACAAAAGAAAATTATGTGTCTTTTACAAAGTTCTTTCCTATTAACAATAATGACTAAATGGCTGTTCGTTTTGTCGACTCATTAGCGTTTTTAGGTACTAGTTTAGAAAAAGTTGCAGAAAATGATTTTATTCACCTCTCTCGTTGCTACCCTGATACACAGCAATTCGACTTATGGAGACGTAAAGGTATTTATCCTTACGAGTACATGAATAAGTGGAAACGTTATGATGAAAATAATTTACTTACAGTTTAACTGATCAGGTTATTTCAGAGTCAGATTATGCTCACGCACATTGTGTGTGGCGATTGTTCCATTTGTCAAACCTTGGTCAATATACCGATCTATACTTAAAATCAGATGTAATGCTGTGACGGATATTTTTGAGAGTTTTAGAAAGACGTGTAAAAATAATTATAGGTTGGACCCAGCCTTTTACATAACGGCCCCCAGCTTAAGCTTCGATGCAATGCTGTTAAAAACAGAAGTAAATTAGAATTAATAGATGATCTGGAAATTATTAGAATGATACAAAAAGGTATTCGCTTAGGTGTTTGTTTATGTTCTACTTGCTATGCCATTGCTTATAATAAGTACCTCTCGAACTCCAACCCCTCGGATCCTGATAATTACTTACTGTATATAGATTGTAATAATTTGTACGGATTTGCTATGTGTAGTTATTTACCGCACTCTGATTTTGAATTGATTGAAAATCCTGTGTTTCAAGTTTCTGACATACTCTGTTTACAAGAAAATTCAGATGTAGGTTACATTTTTGATGTTGATCTAGAATATCCTGAATCTCTGCATGAATATCATAACGATTTACCATTCTGCCCACAAAAATTTGTACCACCTGGATCGAAATGAGTAAACTGATACCGAATTTGTATGATAATATAATTATGTCTTACACTATATTCATTTGAAAACGTGTCTGAAACATGGACTAAAATTTAAAAGCATACACAGAGTTATTAAATTTACACAAGGTCCATATTTGAAACAATACATACATTCATTGTATATTGATTTAAATACGGAATTGAGGCAAAAAGTATCTCTATTTGACTTTTTATTTGGCTGACTTTTTAAATTATTAAGTAACAGCATTTTTGGTAAAACCTTAGAAGATTCGGAAAAAAGGTTAAATGTTAAATTAGTTAATCAGTGGTCTGATAAAAATAACAAAACGAAAAAACATTTAGGCGCAGAGCAACTAATAGCTCGACCTAATTACCATAGCTCAACTATTTTTACTGAAAATTTTGTAGCAGGTCCAGATGAATCCTGAAAAAAATACTCTCGATAAACCGATTTACATTGGTTTTTCTGTTTTGGAAATATCTAAGAGTCATATGTACGACTTTCACTATTCTGTTATGAAACCCTTTTATGGCCCTAATATAAAAATGTGTTATACAGACACTGACAGTTTTCCGTATTCCATAACAACGAAAGATGTCTACAAAGACATATAATACAATTTCCCTCAATACTTCGACACTAGCAACTACGCGGGTAATAATAATTATGTACGGTATAAGAAGGCATAATAAAAAAGTGCCTGGGTTATTTAAAGACGAGCTAGGAGGTCAGCTTATAGCTGAGTTTGTAGGCCTACGGTCTAAACTTCATTCTATAAAAACTGAAGATACTGAATTAAAAAAAGCTAAAGGAACCAAAAAATCTGTTGTACAATAATGTTGTTGTTGTTGTAAAACATTGATTTTTAAGGACTATAAAGGTGTGTTATTAGAGAATAATTTAATTAGGAAGAAAATATGGTATTTAAGTCATTAAAACATGAAATTTTCACACAGTCGCTTAATAAAATAGCTCTCTCAAGTAATGAGCGCGCATCATTCTAAAAAATAAAATATCAACTCTTTAATGGGGTCATGAATCAGCATTATAAGCTATATGATATATATATATATGAATATAATTTGTCTCTAAACTAGCTTATAAGTGAATATTGCTATATTAAAAATGAAATATGAACTTTTGACGACATTTTGACCTAATATGTACGAATATAACTAGACTCTAAACTAGATTTTAAGTGAATATTGTTATATTAAAATAAATAATGTTGTTCAGGCTTCTCAGCACCTAATGACCTCGTAGGGGCCCATCAGCTACGAGGTAGCGTAACGATCAGTTGCCAAGAAGCGTGAACGTCGGCGATTCACCGAGCTGAAGTAATTGGGGTCGATCTAACCTTCTCGGTTCTCGGATTATGTTTCGTGTTTCTTTTTAAGCTTATTGTTACAACATACCCTACTGAATTACATACATAGTTAGGTACAGTCGTCAGATATCAGCCGGAGTGGACTTGTATGTAGAGGTTAGTTTAGAAAGATTTCTAAAAGATGGAACATATCGCTTGAAAGCGATAACGTTGAAATGATTATGATGACTAATCGCAACGTTAATATTACACGTGTTGCGTTCAATGAAATCAATTTGAAAAACATGATAATATGTCAATGTTAACGTAAGCATAATTTTATGAAGAAATGCAAGGTTAGGTTATTTGTTTAATTACAACGTAACAATGAAAATTTCTAAAGAAGGTAGCTAAAGAAGAGGACGCGGTTCATTACACCAAGATAATATGTCTATATTAAACGAGGTAAAAACATACTGACCATTTTTATATGATTATTATAAAGTTTAGTTCCACAGGAAACTATATCATGTTTTTCGTTTTACAATCAATGGATCACTCCGACTTGTGATAACAACACGCTCAGCCTCAAAATTATGACGACGTTCTGCAAGATTCTACACCCAGTCAAGACACTAAGGAAAAGAAAAAGAAGAAAAAGAACAGATTGGACAGAAAGAAATTAAATCCTACAGTGTTATCATCATACGTAATAACAAAGGCCCCGAAAAGAGATTAAGATAGAAATACACATACAGATTCAAATTCAGATGATAGTGTTGAAAGCGCACAGTACATACAATCGGAAGTAGTTGATGAAATAATGGACTTGTCAGAGAATTTAGTGAATAAAATTAGTAAAAAAATATGCAATGATTCTATTAAAATAAGTGAATAAAATAAAATAAAAGTTCCTATTAATTTATTTTGATGTTTCATTTATGCACTTTAACTCTTGTGTAGTTTAAAGAGATGATGAAATAAAATCAATAATTTAAGTAAACAAACACATTTATTAATAATCATTTTTAAAACTAATCGGTAAGAAATCATACACTCTTATAACGTCAATCAAATCTGACTGCCATAAATCATCAATTCCTTTGAGAAGCACCGAACGACGAACAAAATTTTTATTGCATTTTTATGAATTTCATTTACCACTTGCTGCTTCATCTTTCGTCAACGATTTGATTATGATATCTAATTCACTCCTCGTATAAACATCGTTTATAAAGTTATTCAGGACACCTCTTACATCTTTCAATGATACAGTTCAGTAAAAATTGAACATCTTTCCGTAGATCATTAATCTTTTTATCAACGTATTCCTTATTGACGGCGTCGTGTGATTCTAGTGGTGACTGTTAACCTTTTAATCGAGACGATTGAAGATCAAAATGTCCCTCTTCGTTTTTAGTCAACGCATTATCAGTAAAATCAAACAATTCGGATAAACGTAAACGTTTATGAACATGCTGACCGAATTTATCAATATTCATAATACTGAGCTAGGATACTCGGGTTATTAGTAGAGAGGTTGACAATGAAGTACACAGCAATAATTTAGGCAGGATTATTTATTCTTATTAAGCAGACCACTTTCCTTTAGTTCTTCTATGATGAAAATTATGTCATTATCAAGTCCAGTGTTTCCAGCGTCACGAGATGCAATAAGTAGTTTTAACCTTTCCACTATCTCATTTGGATCATCTCAGTAGACATAGTCAACATTTTTCTTCCATTTTTTCAGTATTGGTAAACCAGAACCTTGGATGTTATTACTACCATGTTTAGCATTAAAGAGAGGTTTAATAATATTTAAGTATTTTATTCCTTTGTTGCTCTTTATTGGTTAACTTGGATCATAATCTCGTCTGTGCGCATTTGCCTCTAGCAACATTAACTTATAATTCATCAGGTCTTCCTTGGTTACACTTACTAAGTCTGGTGATTGGTTAGTTAGCAACTTCATCAATCCGTGGGTCTTATTGTTACCATGTGTTCCCACTGTAATGTTTTTTTCAGTAATAGTAACCTTGGCTGACCCCATCATAAGTTTTCCTCGGTCGACTCTTATCCCAAAAGGAGTATTCTTTAAGTACTCGGATGTAAGTGACCAAGACGAACAATTTTGGTTATGACTGCTGTTATCAGACTCGAGAGACTTTTCTGATATATTAGATTCATTTCCATCACTACAGTCTTTTTCAGAAATATCTTCAATTTCCATTGAACGATCTACGTTATGCGTGGGTGTCATAAATTGATCCGAATGTCTGTTTTTTCGTATGGTTTCATCGGCTATATTCCAGTCAATAGGTTCATCATCTTCATTGTCAGAGTTCGATTCTTCATTTTAATTGGTTTTTTAATTTCTTTACTCTCTGTTTGTCTCATACCATTTGTAATTTTATTAAGGGGGCTAAGAACTGGCTTGAAAACGTTTTCTATAGCCTTTCCGTATTCTGATTCAATGTTTCGCATTTTTTTAAACTTTTTCTTCACTGCTTCGGCAGCAGTAATGATTTCCTTTAAGTTTTTCTTCATATCCTGTGTGCTTGTCCTCTTGGAGAGCTAGTGTAATTTTATCGAATTAACCTGCATTTATATATACTTTCACTAAGGTAAAAACAACGACACGTTCGTTTTGCGATATTTATTTGCGATAGCACCCTTTATTTTTTTCACAATCTTTGTTTATGATCAAGTAGCTATAAGAATTGCTCCATATTTTTGAACACATTTCTCGAAATTCGTTCCATGTCATATCCATGTTAACATGTTCCTCATATATATGTCGTAAATTAATGTCATCTTGTTTAAAAAGTACAAGTAGGTTTGCATTATATCTAACAAGTTTTTTAGGTATTATAAGTCTGCTTTAAATAAAAATAATAAATATTTTTGTGTCTGCCCATTGCGAAATAATCGCGCATGTTGTTTTGATTTTCACATGCGACATCATCAAATATAATTACTGAGTTTGATTTCGCTTCCTCCGTGCTGAGTACTTGCTGATTAGCATGGTATTTATAGAACGATACACTCGGAACTAAACTTAAGACCTTCTCAAGAAATTCGTATATTGGTTGATGTAAGGTTTTTGAATAAACGTAAACATTCTTGAAGTGGAGCCCATTTTCATGTAATAGAAGACCGACCATCAGATTCGTGTTTCCACAGTTTGACAGCCCGCATATCAGGCATCGTATAGAATTTGGTAAAAGGTTACCATGGCGAAGTATTTTAGTTGAGTCAGAAGTACATAATTTATCTAAGTGAATTGTACTTTTTTGTTTTAAAAATTTCATCTTGAAATCGGTATAATTCACTTGGGAATCTGTATAAAACTACACATATTTCGAATATTAATAACATTATATTGTGTAGCAGTATGTAAACAGCGTGGTTCTGGATCAAAAAACATCCGATCCCGGAATTAGGCTTTCCGTCGTGAAATTAATTTGAACTGTCAATAGGTTTTTCGATGCATCTGTGGACTCTTTCTGTCGTGAAATGAATTTGAACTGTCATTAGGTTTTTCGATCCATCTGTCGAGCCCGTAGGCCTGAACGATCGTGAAATGAATTTGAACTGTCAATAGGTTTTTCGATCCATCTGTCGAGCCGTATGCCCGAACGATCGTGAAGTGAATTCAAACTGTCAATATCTACCTACTCGTGCCAACGGTTTTGGGTTGAGCGGTCGACTGATTAGCATGGAGGAGTGAAAAATAGAGTTGGACTGATCGAATCGGTTTCACCGTGAAAGAACGAAGTCCCTAACTAGCCCTTTAAATATGACTACATAATTTTCGTTACACCATGTGGGCCATAAAAGCACTTTCAAAAAATATTCTTGTAAGAATTGGTACTGTAAGCATCCATAAAGTAGTTAGCCATAAACGAATCGATCAGGTAATTTACCAACAAAGTAAATGGATTTCAAGATACACCACACGGCACTCTGGGGTCTGTTTCAGAATAAGTAACTGTTATGTTCATGAAGGGGTTTTCCGACAGATCAATAAAAACGAAGAAGGCGAGTCAAGTTCTAATCTCGGTTCAACGGTGACGTTCTATATGTCGTGTTTAGTTTATAGTTTATTTATTTCACAGAGCTCTACTTAAATAACTTATAATAGGATGGATGTTGTTATAATTAATGATAAGTTGCGAAGTTGACTTTTAAGTAGAAGTTGACACGATGAAGTCTGAACTAGTGTTACCACTGTGTGTGGCTATATGCTAAAACCGGCCAGGCCAAGTACGAGTCGGACTCGCGCACGAAGGGTTCCGTACCACCGTACAATGGTAGGGATGGTGTGGAGTGAATCGTTTGGATTTCACATAGCAAAATGTTGTTTACAAAGTTATTGGTGCGGCTACTTTCAAACTCCACTATTAAAAAAACAATAAAACACTTGAAACTTCAATGTAACAAAATTTAATTAATAATAAATAGGAATCCTGTCAGTGTCTACGCACGAAATAGCCTATCCGTCCTTTCCAGCGTAGCTATAAAGTTGCATTTGTTATAATAAAACAATTACAATAAAACTCTTGAAATATCAATGGAACAAAATTACATAAATAATAAATTGGAATTGTATCAGATAGGCACGAAACAACAAATAGATCTATTTCAATCTCAAGTATTTTATCGATATTTGATAATCTCCTCAAAATTTTATTTTAATAATTCGGCAAACAAACTTATTATTGTCCGCATGTCCGCACGTTACGATTATTTCAGCACAAATTGAACTCAACTACATCTCTTCAGATTTTATAATATTTTTTCTTAAATTTTAATTTCTTAAGTTTTTTAAGTCAGATTCTCGAACCCTCACGCTGCGTTCAGATTATAAACCATTATTTATAATAAGATAATAAGGCATTATCATAATTCGGTTACTTACACTAATTTACCAGTGAGGAGTACGCGCATTTGTGTTAGAACTCCCCATTAGCCCACAAACCCTTCTGGGTTTTGCCAACGATGGGACATGAATATTGTAACATCATTAAAAACGTTTTTAACAATATACTAAAAAAAACACAGCAATTTGTGAATGAAATCATTCGAGTGAAAAATAAAACAATTGTTTTTTTCCGAAGCGATACGGAAGCTATCGTCTCTGAGCCTACCGTACCTTTACAAAACAACATCCTGGATAATAAATAATTATCTGATTTAGGAATTAATTAATTAATCTGGGTGTACTTGATAATACAGCTAGGTACCGAAATACGTAGGTATAAATTATAATGTTAATAATTATATCTATCATATCGATGCTATATATATTGGTATATGACGACCTCTGTGGCGCTGCGGTTGTCGCTGTGCCACATGCGAGAGTTCTCCGGTTCGATGCCCGGCTGGGGATAAAAAAAAACCCCCAGGTCTTGGAGGTTTATATGTGTGATGTTAATGTTTTTGGTTCCCACAACACAGGGTATGTTAGTGTGGGTCAGAAGCAATGTATATAAATGAAAATCATAATAATGCATAACATATCGATAGAATCTAATTACATCTACCATTTACATTTGGAACTATAGATATCATCCCGCAGCGGCATTTCCTGAGACACTCAAAACCTATATTCACAGCACTCTTGGTCGTGACCTATAATTTAATATGTCTTCTTTGCCAATAACGGCGGCAGCGTCGATTTTATCGCCATCTTCTACATGGTTGTATTGATGCTCTAAAAAAAATATAAAATTGGTTAAAGATAGCAACTCCAATAGAGCGTCAGTTTCTAAATTGAGAAATTCACTAAATAAATACTTAAGTATTCATATTCATATTCTTTATTGCACAGATATCTTAATAGTAAGGTAACAAAACATTTTATGAGCAAAGGCGAGCTTATATCTAGAAAGAGAGAGAGAGAGAGATATTTCTACCAGCAAACCTAGTCAGGACAGGAAAAGTTGTGCAACAGGAGAGTCCTAGTGCGCAATACAACTGTATACATCTAATTCTGTACAACTAGAACATAATAATGTAATAAAATATGATTACACTAGATAGAATACAAAAGCACAAAAATAAAATATATATCAAAACATCGTAATGTCACATTTTTTTTGCAACATCTGCAGAGACAGAACGGTACTTAAGTAGGTATTTGATTAGTGAAATTCTCAATTCAGAAATCGGAGTTAAGGATATTGATCTGAGCTGAGCGAAAATCAACGCTTTTTAACTTGGCGCCTTTTGCATATGCAGCTGATTCGCCACCTGAATTGCATAATGAGTACTATTGCTATTATTTAACATCAGGAGTTCGCGTATTTCCTTAAATCTTAGTAATCAAATGAATTATAAACTAGCTGAAAGCGTAAAGCTCTGCCCCTCACTTTTCGGGGAATAAAAAGTAAAAAAAAGTGGCCAAGTGCGAGTCGGGCTCGCCCATGAAGGGTACCGTTATGAAAGTAATTATGCGACTGGATGTTTGTGTTGTAACTTTGTTTTTCATAGTGTTTGTATAAATGACAAAGTTATCTTTGCGGTTTTTAATAAAGGTTGTATATCTTAAAGACTGCTTATTTCATTTCGATCAACCAAATTTTCGTAGAAAGTGTGTATTGAGATACACAGCATATATTTTTTGTAGATTTATCACTCTCTTACTTTAAAAGTTAGAGGGGGGCACACATTTTTAACTTTGGAAGAGCGTCTCTTTAACGATTTACTTTGATGAAAAATGGTTTCAGAAACCTCAACGTCATTTTTAAAGACCTATCTAAGTCACCCCACGCATATAGGTTTGATAAAAAAATATTTTTTGGTTTCAGTCCCATATATGGGGCCCCCTTTAATTATTTTCATTTTAAATTTTTTGTAAATCATAAAGTGGTTTACAGAATACATCTACATACCAAGTTTCAACTGTGTAGTCTTAATATTTTCTGCACAAAGTTGCTGTGCCATACGGACGGACGGACGGACGGACAGACAGACTTTACGAAACTATAAAGGTTTCTCTGCGGAACCCTAAAAATGGCCAAGTTAAGATGAACAAGGCTTACGTTCGTTGGTACTTTATTACGTTTAGTTTAGATAGATTGAAATGTAGTACTTACTGTTTGTATCTGATTTTGGGCACTTCAACCTAGTACAGTAGGATACTCCATCAGCACCACATACGCACGTGTTACAGTCTATATCAAATGGCGTGAAGGGCTTGCATTTTTCTGAATTTGCTGAAATAAAGTTGGCTTGTGTCTTGTGTTAAAACGATTACCAAAAATGCACCTATTTTACTACCAATAAATTCGAAATGACTGCCAGAATTGATAAATGTCCACCAAATTGTGTTTGGATAAATGATCACCAAACTTCTTTTTATATTTTGTGTACTAAAGTTTATGTTTAAAGTATTTTTTGTTGTTCTGACTTGTTCAACCTAACACGAAGGATAAAGGGGGCTTCGCTTCGCTCACCCCCTTTACCCTTCACCTAAGCTACCGCAGTATTGTGCCCTGATATTTTCTGCAACTTTTGGAGGTCATTTAGGCATTTTGGGTAGGAAAAAAATATTTTGGTGGTCATTATATATGTTGCCAATAAAGTTTACGAAAAATTAGGAAACATATTGATGTGATGACTGATTCTTTGCCCCCGTGTTTTTTTATGTAGCCTGTTTTGTGGCCCACTGCTGGGCAAAGGCCTCCCCTTTCTTGGGCCACTTATTCCTGTCCTGTGCTGCCACCGCCCAGTCTGACAAGAACTTGTCCAGGTCAATCCGCCATCGAAGTCTCGGCCTACCCCTACGCCTGGGACCGTCTCTTGGCACTAATTCGGGGAATGAAACACTATTCGGTCATTTATGCTAGCGATGGTCGCTAAGTTAACATTATACTTACATCTTCTCCAATAAAATACCATGAAATCGGGGTCGGATAAAGGGGCCCCTAATTGTACAGCTAATAACTGAAACAATAAAACAGGTTACGTGTAAGTGGGATAATAATAATAATACCTTGGACACTATTTGACGACCCGAATGGCCGAGTCGGCAGAGACCCTGCCTACGAAGCCAAGGGTCCCGGGTTCGAGTCCAGGTGGGGGCAAATACTTGTTGATGAGAACAGATGTTTGTACCCTAGTCATGTTTGTTTATCTATCTATGTATAATATTTAACTATATAAGTATGTGTATCGTTGTCTAGTACCCAATTTGCCGACTGTGTGGCAACCGACGGGAGACGTAATAAAAGGCTTGTCACTGCATACTCAGTTAATGTCGTGTCTATTGATTGGAATACAATCCTAGCTTATATACTAGGTTGGTACATGTTATTAATGACGTGCGTAAGACATAGTACGTGATGAGATATTTCCGCATATCTGTGGCGGGCGTACGGGCCGGCACAGATACTCGCCCCTTTACAAAAATTTAAACACTGGACTCCAAAATACAAAACATAACAAAAAATAAAATATTCTACGAGACATGTTACAAATTTGATATAATGCTGCGAGTTCAATCTTGATTTTGCGAGTTCAGCAGTTGGATGTTGTGATTCGTAGACAATGACAACCAATTTGCTTACGCTTGAAATCACGTTTCTTGCGTGCAAGGTCAGGAATGTAATTATGCTGAATTGACTTTGCGCTCCTCACTCGATGATTTATGTCCAAAGTTGTTCTTATTGGGGTTTGGTGCTATTTTGTTCTGCATTGATCTTGTCTGCAAGGTCAATTGCGTGGTGATTGCCCCATCTTCTGCTCCTCATATGGGGTTGATGTTGCACGTGATGTTGTATGATATTCTCAATATCGTCTCTTTTTTCATAGACTGGGGTGCAGGGTCAGCGGTCATGGATAGGCCTCTCCATGTACTAGTCACTGTACTCTGTTATGACGAAGTGCTCGTTGAGATGACTGATGATGATGATGATGATTGCTTCTGGCTGTGGAACGTTTGTCTGTTCCGGAACGATGGAACAAAGCGTTGCTTGTTCTTTACTCTTCTCTATTCTTGGCTATATCGCCGTAATTTTGATATTATGTGGTGGGGTGTCTTCATAACTCGCTATCAACCGATCATTGACCTGCGGTCCACAGTTGAGGTTATGAGGTTGCTGGTGGGCTGCGTATTTTCCACTGCTGCTTCGTTGGCTTGGGATATGCGACCGAAGGCAGGAACTTTTGCACCGATATCTCGGCAACTCGATGATGCAGTCTTCTTGGCGCCTAAGTCTCCATTGCGGAAACATTTTGAAAGGCGAATCCAGCCTAATTCTTCACTTCGATGAAGATTTTACCGAAGGTTGCTCGATGTTCACTGTCGGGGTCACCACTTTGCCGACAGGGGGGCATCCGACGGGAGACGGAATAAAAGGCTTGTCACTATATGCTCAGTTAATGTCGTGTCTATTGATTGGAATACAATCCTAGCTACTAGGTTGGTACATGTTATTAAGGGCTGAACAAAGGCCAATGGCATTGAGAATTAGACAAAGAAAACAAATACCCGCCGCATCGCGTCGAAGCAGACTGACGCATGCTCCCGCGCAGAGCCCCGCGGGGCAGCCCGAGCTCCGAGACCAAGAAAATTATAGAAAATATTACTAAACTCCTGTAATAATAATTAAAAATAAAATAAAACAACCATAAAATTTCCCTTTTTTTACCTATTTTTGCGTGTAAGTTTCATATAGGAAACTGATTTCGTCTCCGAGCGCTTGTTCATTTAGTTGAATAATAATGCATTGCGAAAAATATTTTTAAGTATTAAATATAACAGATATCCGGTAATTTTAAAAGTCCATTCTTATCTCTAATAGACCTTTTATAACATATATTTATCCTACATTTGTATGGTGTCTAGTTTAGCCTAGAATTGAAGCTAAAGATGCATTTCTGGCCATTTTTAATCCCTTAATGACGTGCGTACGTACGACATAGTAAGTGATGAGATATTTCCGCATATCTGTGGCAGGCGTACGGGCCGGCACACCCAAGATACAGGGAATCCTAGTTTGGGGCTAGATCAATGTGTGTAAATAGTGTCCAAGGTCCAAGGTATTATTATTTACACACATTGATCTAGCCCCAAACTAGGATTCCCTGTATCTTGGGTACTAGACAACGATACACATACTTATATAGATAAATACTATACTAGGATAGATAAACAAAATGCACAAAATGGATGGATGGATACGCACAAAAAGCAAAAAATTCCGTACCATTGAATACGACAAACACTATGTATTTTTTAAATTTATTTTATTTCTTGTTGTAGTAGTCTATCACACGCCAGGTCACAAACACATTCTATGGAATCATTTTTATTAAATAACCAGGGAAAAACAAAACAAATATACGACTTCGAATTGGGCAAAATTGTGCCTTTGCCTCTCCGTATGGGAAAAGACGTGATGCCCTGTTTGATTGTTTGACTTCGAATTGACTGAAATTAAAGTTAGATATTGTAAAAAAAAAAGGTCAAGTGCGAATCGGACTCGCGCACAGAGGGTTCCGTACCACCATACAATGGTTTTATTTTACATGGCAAAATGTTGTTTACAAAGTCATTGGTGCGGCTATTTTCATACTCCATGTATGTAACCAGGTGCATTTATAAATTTGTAAGTAAGTGGTTTACAGATAAATAAAGAAGCAATTCCGGGTAGATTTTCCTGGAATCTTTGGCAAGGAATATTCTTTATATTTTTGCATTTCTTTGATTATAACTGCTGAAATTATCAAAACTAAAATAAAAAGAATATTTTTTGAAAAGTTTATAAAGAGACATTTTCAACGATACTTGCATGACTTATTAAAGTGTTTTTATTTTTCTTTTTGTCATTTTACCCCCTCCACTATTTTGTAAGTAATATTTTTTCATATTAGACTTGAATTAGGTATGTTGCAGTTATCAGGATAAGTATTTTTGCAAAAAAATTCAGGACTTTATCTCTTATAGTTCCTGAGAAAATGCCTGTGACAGACCAACGGACGGAACGGACGGATACGCAACTGATCCTATATGGATGGTTCCTCCTTTTGAGGTACGTAACCCTAAAACATCAAGAGTTTCACTAAGAAATATAATAAGTGTCTCTTTGGCCCGGATAAATAAATAAATATATTAGAGAATAATCTTACACAATTCGAACTAGGCTCATACATATTCTCAACAAGGCTTGTGTTATGATACTAGATGACGATATTATATTTAATAGAGTTAAATCCTAATGTAAATACATAGAGAACATCCAAGACTAAGAAACAAATATTCATGCTCATCCCACAAATATTTGCCCTCACCAGGATTCGAATCCAGGACCATCGGCTTGGTAGGTAGGGTCACTACCCGCTAGGCTAAACCGGTCGTCAAAACCCGATGTATAAACAACAACTCAAAGTTGACGGATACTCAAACTCATGCTGTCACTGTCTTTCGGGCAGGAAATGACAGCACAAGTATGACATGTATGTTCCTGTATGTAAAGGTTTATGTTTATGTTATAATATTTAAACACTTTATTTGAGCAGCTGTCTGCGTATTCCGTCATCACACGGAATGTCACGTAATGTAAGACGCAGCCATATCATAAAAAGCGATATACTGAAAATGCAATAAAAACTCACCAATAATAAAGCGTATGATATGAAATACATGTTTCCGGCTATCAGTCGATCACCTGTACCGAACAATAAGCAACTGGTGAAGAAATGTGCGTTTCATATAACCAACGTTCATGTGTTAGAAACCGACCATGGATGTCGTCACCGTAAACACGCTAGATAGGAATAATTAATTTTCATGCCATAGCCAATTGCTGTACTAGGCGTTTGGAGACCGAGTTGCAAGAGGTAATGAAAACATAAGCGATTAAAAAAGTAATACTTTATTCATTCTTAAGTATTTAACAATCGTGCGGGTTAGGCAATATCTGGCCGAGGCGGGAACTGGATGGGTGGCTTTACTATGTGGCGCTTAACGCTCAACACATAAAGATGTAGGTCCCGGCTACTATCGCTACTAGTCGTAAAGCTGTGTGAGACAGAGGCCAAGGGCAGACGGGTTCTAACAGTCGGTCGGGTTAGGCCACTAGCCTAACACCCCTCCATCAAACCGCACTGAGCCAGTGTGGTGGAATATGCCTCAATCTCCTATCCGGGTAAAGGCACGTGCCTCTCGGTGAGGACACAATTGTTTGAACGCCTTTAACTGTTACTTTGTCGCTACTAGGCCGTAACATCGTTAACCATAACAACTATTTATGAAGAAACTATTGAACCTGTAGGTTTGAGCTTTGATATTGGTTAATTTCCACGAATATCACTTAAATAAAGAAGAAATTGTATCGACTGGAATTGTCGTACATAAGTAACTGAGATATGTCGCGAAAGTTGAACAATAAATTGCAGATCATGGAAAAGTTCTCAAGAGATATCACATTACATCACCTTTCGCACGCCCCTTTCTGCGAGTAGTTAATTAATCACATATGTATGTCTGCCTCTTTCTGACGGCCTGAACAAATAAATATTTCAGGATTTAGAAAAAAGAAACAAATACCTTGCTATATTGAAACAGGCTGGTTTCATGTGTGTTTTTCTTCCGGCTTTCTGGTAAATAAGTAGCGGCTGGGATGCGATCTTTGAAATTTAAATAGTATCGCTGAGAAATATTTCAATGAAGTATGTACTAAATTATGTCCGCTCGTATTGTCGGACACAACTCTTTTACTCAGGATCGCGTGGCATCAAGTTCAAATTAATATCAGTTACTTAGGTCTAGGTAAGTCCTTTAAAGTTGTAAAAAAAAGTCAATGCAATACAATTATACGCCCTTTAAGGACGCAAATTCGCAGAATTTATATGAACTAGGGAATCAAAACCTATAGGTTAGGTAGGTAGGTTACTTACTTAGTCCATATGGATATAGACTTACCATATCTTGGTGCGCGCGTCAGACGCGCTGATTTTTTTTCTTTCAAGCCATCCTCGCCGCATGTCAATCTATTGCCACCATCTATTTTTAGATATTCATTACTGGTAAAGTATCACTGTTGACATTGTTGAAGTTCCTTCACGAAATTACGTGTAACTACGTAAAACGGATTTACCAGTAAAAAAACCAGCCAAGTGCGTTTTTTTATTACTGTAGATATTTACATATACTTAGCAAACGGTTATTTTTGCCTCTTCTATACATTGGACCACTGTGGGAGAAGAAGGGCGGTGAAATTCCTACAGATTGATTTTTAGATCTCTAGAAGGAAGTACAAATTTATTGTGTTCGGATTTTTCCTTTTCTTGTGCTATAAAAACCTTATTATAAGCCAAATTACATGGTTCTAGGACAACGGGAAATACCCTAAAAGATTTTTTTCCCATTGCTAGTATTTGCTGCATAAACTGCCGTATCTTTTGATTACGTCGACCCAGAAGTTTGATTTCTTACAGCTCCAAGAGACCACAGATCTCAAGTGGTAATTCATATTAATTTCAGCTTGATACCTCCACGCGTTCCTGAGAAAAAGGATCTTGACAAAGAAACAGACATACTGCAGACGGACGGACGACAGAGTGATCCTAAAAGGGTCTCTTTTTTCTTTTTAAGGTACGGAACCCTAAAAACTGTCAGAATGGCGATGACGTACACAAATTCATTAACAGACTAGATTAATAGATAAGTCTACTCTACGAATGGAGATGTAGCGTCAGCTTATTTTCCACTTCTGCACATGTTACACCAATACATGGGTGTAACATGTGCAGACTTGGCTTTTATACATGTGCCATATGTATATCACCCAATGGTTTCTACAGTGTGATATATGCATACTGAGACTGAATATGTTTAAGGACCACCATCAAAATTTACCTGCCTTTATCGTAAAATTTCTCTCTGAGCAGCTGAATCATAAATAACGTTTAAAAAATTCAATTTCCAAAAGCTGTTCACAAGAGATTTACTATACGGTAACGTATGTGTACCTTTATTCGTGGCTGCTCCGGATTTGCATACTAGAGGCGGGCGACCTCATGAAAGACAGTGCTACCTTACGCGCTGTAGAAGTTAGGTATTAGTGGGTTAGGCTCCAACTTGTGGCATTCTGTTAAAACAGAGATAATGACATCTTGAAGGTTCTGACATTTCAAACATAAGTCACATATGACCACAGGTTTATTTTACTTGAACCAAAATGACGGGTTTCTTAGGCAGGCGGTTACCACTTTTGCGGATTGATAACACGTGGTGACCGCCAGGTTACTATGATTACGCGGTGCAAAGGTTACTGCTCATAGGTAGTTATACCTGTTTCTTCGAGTTAACTGCTCATTCCAAGTGAACTTTAGCATCAATTCTGTGAATACAAGTACGGGGTGTAACCTAAGCAAGATTGTCAGACGATAGCAGCAACCCTATTCAAATCTTCACAGGGTTTACGTTTTACGATTCCCATTGTACATATGCCTTTACAGTACATTGTATAGTTGCGTTTCAAATAGTCGCGGCTTTAGAAAGACTGTGGTTTCTTTTATGGCCGCTGTAGACTCTCGCGCGAGACGAGGCGAAGCGAACCTTGAGCCCTGACGTACATTGCGTTTTGCATACTGGGCATTAATTCGCTAAAGATAGCGGAATGCACTATCCCATGGGTGTACAGTAAAAGTAACCTGTTTCTAATAAAACTAACAAATTGATTATCGGTCGCTTAGAAATTCCGTAAGGTAGTAGCTAATTAATAAAAAATAAACTGATTTTTATTTACAGTCTCATAATTAGTAATGTTTGCCTTAGAAACCATCAAAAATCCCAAAGATATCATAGTCTTCAAAAGGCGTCGCGCGCGAGTGTCTGCAACGGGCATAACATTTTTGTACTATATTTCTAGATAGAGTTTTTTTTATGCAGTCGTAAAAACGTTACAGAGCATTTTTATTACTGACGTCATATTGTTTGGTGGGTAGTTGTGGATAAAATGGTTGACGTCTTTGTGACTTCGGCAAGCCGCGTAAGTTGGTTTGTAGAAACGCGATGCGAAAAGATGAAATCATACATATAATATAGTATCCCGTTATATTATTAATGTGTTCCTACCACCACGTATGGGAAGAGGTGTGATGTAGGCCTCCCCACACACGGAGCACAACCACTTCTTCCATATAAAATGTCCATATAAAAATGGTTGTGGCTCGTATGCGGCGAGGCGAACTGCGCTTCAGCCCTTTTTTTTTGCTTTTGTGGCCGTGGCGTTGATGTGGCGTGGTCCGCCTGCGGCGACGCTTCAGTAGTGTTTGTGTTTGGATAATAAACAGGTGAGTAGCCAAGAGGTAGCATAAAGTTAGACGACATACTACATCGGGTAGTCGCTATGATGACAAGGACAGCCGCTAAATAATCACCAATCATGGAACCGTACACAGTGGTAATAAATTAACACCGACAAATATTTTTAAGTTGCTCATCGCTTGACCAGATTCTAAGCTCCAACGATGCACCTGGTGTCTGATAATATTATTAATACTGTCCCGTATTTACATTCTATTCATATTCTGTAGATGCCTTAGATCGATTTTCTGCAAGTCTGAATTATATCTGACTGATAAAGCCCGTCTATTTATAGGTTCCATTGAGCGCGGGGCTATACATAGAGTGCTTTCACTTTGAAGCACATGAACTCTAGATTAGAATAGACCTAGTGATTATTTTCGGACGTTTGTTTTTAACTGCAATGCAATGGTTGTGCGGTCTTCGATCATTTTTTTAAAATCCGATGAAAGGGACAATGGCTTCACCGCACTGGAGACACGAATTGTGAAAACGAAAAGGTTAGCTGTGTCTTCAAAGTCAACAGTTTAGTAATTATGGTTGTAGGTAGCCCCACACTTCTTACATATTCAATAAATGTCTTAACGATGGATCTTTCTCAGACCTCATTAAGCTTAGTAAACTTATACTTTTGTTCAAGTCAGGAGAGTCAAAGTCAAAATGTTATTACTATATATAATGTTTAGTTATAGTAGTTTTTGAAACTGTTGCATAATGAGGGGTATTAAAACTCGAGGGGGTTTTTAATAGTATCCCACGAGACACGAAACTGCACATAACTAATGTGCAGTTTCATACACTACTTTATTTACTCTCATACATTAGTGTTGAACCTAATGAATAAAATATCAAAGTTAGTAAGAAATCATTTATTTATAATAATTATTTAAGTTGTTTATGTTACAATTATGGAATTGCATTTGTATTGCTGGGCAGCCATTGGCATTAGAGGAGCTCGTACTTGCTGTCGGAGCTATTGGCAAATTGATATTAATTTCGTTCTTTTTGTTTTCTATTGAGTTCAGAATGGAATTTGAAACTAAGATTTTGTTATTCATAGAATCATCTATATAACCCTCTGCCACTGTCGTCGATTTCCATCCACCATGATGCTTTAATGTTGTAATATCTCCGCCGGCGTCAATGAGCAGGGCTGCCGATGTTCGTCTAAAACAATGGCCAGTGTACTGGTCTGAGTTCGGAAGTTGTAGATAATCAGCTATAGTTTTACCTAAAGCTCCAAATTTATTGATGCCAACTCTCTGTTGAGTGCATTTGGCACGTTGGTAGTTTATAAAGAAGCAGGGAGCTTGATATGTATTTTTTACATAACTCATAGTATTTCCCTGTAATACCAAAAGAGCGGTCTATGTTAGTTTTGGTACTGCGAATTTTCACTAATAATGTATTTTTATGAACTTCCACGTCCTGAAACTGCACATTATAGAGTTCTTGTCTCCGACAGGCACCCATGATACCGAAAATAAGAGCAATCTGAAACAAATTAAATTAAATTAAAACCCGAGAACGACAAACCCCAATTACATTTCACTTTTACTAAAATCCTTCTAAAATCTAATTAACATATGTACCTTCGATAAAAGATGTTCATGTCCGGGAGCTTCGTTTAAGAATTTATGTAATTGTTCGGCTGAAAACGTCTTGGCTTTCTTCGATTTAAATTCTTGTGATTTTCTTTTCAAAACCGCGATTAGTTTTGAGTATTTGGATATATTGACTTCGTGGTTTATGCTTATTGTACTCTTTAGCATGGAGTATTTGGTCCACAATGACGAACATTTGTATTTGTCAGATAATTCCTGAAAATATGAATTATTTTTTTTATTATATTTTTTATTGGAAATATAATTTTTGTTTCTAAACATAAACATGGCCATCACCACGTTTTCCGAAAACGAAGCAGTTTTTTTCTGCGTTTTCCAATCGATAAACTCCTCGTAGCATCTATCATATACTTTTCTTGACTTAGCTGGCAATAGGTTGTTAGTCATATCTTTCGCCGCACTTGAAATATCGGGCGGAGTCGCATTCTCTTCAAAATCACTACTTTCTGACATTTTTATGCAAATGTAACAAGTATTTCAACAATTTCAGTGCTTAGTTGACTGAAACAAAACTTATCAATTGGCGCCAAACCAACCGTATAACAGCGCATGCGCGCGCTGCGCCGCCGCCGCCGCGCGGCGCATTCGCCACAGACTACCAAACTCTTTGGCTGTACGGTTTCAAGACCCTTGCCTTACCCAAAAAAAAAAAAAAGAACTGTATCGTTATGGTAAAAAGTTATTTTATACAATTATCTTTGTATGAGGAGCTATATTATATATTTTTTTTTATTTGGTTACGGTATTGCGTTTATAAAGTATATCAATAGTTTATAATTCGAATTTTATGACATGAGAGTAGATAAAAGTATTTTTTTCACCTCTTTTCTACATTAGACCACTGTTACAAAGAAGGGCGAAGAAACAAACACAGATTGATTTGTAGATCTCTTTTGAAAAAAAGGTTGTGTTTAACTAATAAAAATATTACAATCTTAATATGCAGTATCTAATAAATAATTACAAAATTATTAACATCGAGTTCTGTGTTAAGTAATATCATGCACTCCTGCCATTGTAATCTTGAATATTCCTAAATACAATAATATCCCTTTTAAGACAAAGTTTTGACATGGTTTTTAAATAGTTCAAATTGCAATTTTGAAATCTCTGGAGGTATCTTGTAGTAGTAGAAAATACACTGACCCTTGAAAGAATTTTGCTAACTTGCGCGAGTATAAACAAGGGCGGGAAGGACTTTAGAAGACCGCGGTTTCAGATGCTTATGCTGATTTTTTGTATGCATAATTAGTGTATTCTAATACGATTGCAAAATACGCGAACCGTTGGAAATTGTTAGTTTTCCAGTTATATATTTTTTTAATCGCCATTTCAATCATTCGGGCCACGTGGAGATGTGGGAGTATTAGGGTGGGGAAACGACAGTTTTGTCCGATTTTTTGACGTCAGATGTAGTGCAAAGTTTATTGACCTCGAAGTCATCGACCTTGACCTTGAACTTGAATTTTCGCCTATTTTCCACAAAAACATGAAGTCAACGTTCATTGACCTCGAGGTCACTGATCTTGAAACATAAGGTCATTTACCTTGACCTTGACTCTATAGATTTATTTGCAGAAAATTGTCAATTTTGCAGTTTATATGACGCTCATTGACCTTCAAATTTACCTAGTGCAGTTTTTGTAGAAAATTCTCAGTTTTCAGTCAGAAAGGTACTGTTATGTATGGCCCACTGTACCTATACATATTATGTGTTTTGCCGACAGAGTGGCAACCGACGGGAGACGTAATAAAAGACTTGTCACTATATGCTCAATTAAAGTCTTGTCTATTGATTGGAATACAATCCTAGCTTACATGTTATTAATGACGTGCATAAAACATAGTACGTGATGAGATATTTCCGCATATCTGTGGCGGGCGTACGGGCCGGCACAGCTACTCCCCCCTTTACAAAAATTTAAACATTGGACTACAAAATACAAACCAAAAAATAATATATTCTACAAGACGTGATTTGTAGAGCGTTTTTTTTGCGAGTTCAGCAGTTGCATGTTATGCTTCATAGACAATGTCAGCCCAGTTGCTTACTATTGAAATCACGTTTCTTGCGTGCAAGGTCAGGAATGTAGTTACGCTGTCTTGACTTTGCGCTCCTCACTCGATGATTTATATCCAAAGTTGTTCTTCTAGGGTTTGGGGCTATTTTGTTCTAAATTTATCATGGATGCGAGGTCGATTGCCTGGTGCTTGCTACATCTTCTGCTCCTCGTATGGGGTTGATGTTGCACGTGACGTTGTATGATATTCTCAATGTCGTCTCTTTTTTCATAGACTGGGGTGCAGGGTCAGCGGTCATGGATAGGCCTCTCCATGTACTAGTCACTGTACTCTGTCATGACGAAGTGCTCGTTGAGAGTTGAGGTGACTGATGATGATGATGATGATGATGATTGCTTCTGGCTGTGGAACGTTTGTCTGTTCCGGAACGATGGAAAAAAGCGTTGCTTGTTCTTTACTCTTCTCTATTCTTGGCTATATCGCCGTAATTTTTGATATTATGTGGTGGGGTGTCTTCATAACTCGCTATCAACCGATCATTGACCTGCGGTCCACAGTTGAGGTTATGAGGTTGCTGGTGGGCTGCGTATTTTCCACTGCTGCTTCGTTGGCTTAGGATATGCGACCAAAGGCAGGAACTATTTCACCGATATCTCGGCAACTCGATGATGCAGTCTTCTTGGCGCCTAAGTCTCCATTGCGGAAAAATTTTGAAAGGCGAATCTATTTCTTCACTTCGATGAAGATTTTACCGAAGGTTGCTCGATGTTCACCGACGGGAGACGTAATAAAAGGCTTGTCACTACATGCTCAATTAAAGTCTTTTCTATTGATTGGAATACAATCCTAGCTTATATACGAGGTTGTTACATGTTATTAATGACGTGCATAAAACATAGTACGTGATGAGATATTTCCGCATATCTGTGGCGGGCGTCCGGGCCGGCACATGTGTGTATGACTGTACCTCATTAAGATGCTGATATCTCATTCGGATGTTGACTTGAAATATTCCAGAAAGATCTACATGTTTACTGTACAAGGGTCAGCCACTAATTAGTTATTTTCCTAATTTGCTGATGGGTATGTTTTGTTTGTCTTTCCCATAACTTTTGATATATAAACGAGTCTGGAGCCCTAGGGAAGTCAGTTACAATCTGAAGTCATAATAAAACAGTTGATCAGTCTCTAGACCTCTGCTAATAAACTGCCGGTCTCACCTCTCTCTCTCAGCGTACTTGTAAATATATCACTGTGTGTGTGTGTGTGCGTGTGTGTGTGTGTGTGTGTGTGTGTGTGTGTGTGTGTGTGTGTGTGTGTGTGTGTGTGTGTGTGTGTGTGTGTGTGTGTGTGTGAATAACAAGAATATATCAGTGTTAATAGTACAGCTATTTTTATTGTGTTTAAAATAAAACCGTCCACTGGCGCCATAACAAATTGGTGTCAGAAGTGGGATGACTGCAAATCCATCAGGGGCGAAATATATCCTGGCGAATTACTAAAGGATATCTACTGCAGAATTACTGAAAGCGAAATATATCTTAGTAATTTTCCGAAAATCGATCCAAGGTTCCAGTGGAGATCGGGACACAAAGAGGTTCTTCGAGCCGCCGCAGGGAGCAACCAAGGGAGCATTAAGCTGAAAGTAGGAAAGGTTCTACGAGCTTCAAACGTCTCTTCAGGACCAGACCAAGGATACAGGAGTAAGTGATTCAAGCAGAATGGTCCCTATTGATAACATAGCTAGTGCATCGGCACTTGGATACGACATCCAGGATGACCACTAATAATGACACAGCCGGTGCTGATAAGATAACCCATCACATAGAAATAAATCTAGCCCAAAGAATGCTTAGTAGATATAATGGGGATAAGGCAAATTTACACGATTTCTTAGACAATTGCAACAATGATATTGAGCTTTTAAACCCGAAATACGAATCAGCTTTCGTTTCAATAGTCCTATCTAAAATCGACGGAAATTTGAGGTCCTCACTGTTAAATAGGACGTTTGATTCGAGGCTAGCATTGAAAAACCATTTATTGGAAAATTATTCAGAAAAAAGAACTTTCGCGCAGTGGCAATTATAGCTAAACTCTTGTAGATAAAAACACAATGAAAGAGAGTTGGATTACTCAAATAGGGTAGAGAGTTGTTACATAAAACTCATAAAGTCATTAGAACCGAACCTAAGCATCGAAGCCAGAAATGGCAATGTAGAACTCTTAAAGAATCTATAGGTAGCTATGTAGGTGGTTGAGTGATGATGCCAGCCAATAACACGATAAATCACTGATAACTTTATATTATTTATTTGAACACATAGAACTATTGTTTATGTACAGAATGATGCGGATAGCGTAGACACAGATGTTATTTATCACAAGGAAGAAAGTAAAGTTCAAAGAGATAGCAGGCGAAAGCAAAATAAGCAAATAAAATAGATTGCGAAGCAATAGCGAGTGGAGCGCAAGCGTACAAGTGACGCAGGCTTCACGTCTGAGGTTAGATTCCGACTGGCGGGCGGGCGGCGATCGGCGACGGCGGCGCGCGCGCATCGATCCTGCTCCTAGTGACGTCAACGACGAACAATAGGACCAGCTATACAGATGATCGCGCGCGGGTTCGCTTGTTAATTAAATAATATTTGTGAAAGTACAAAAGAGTGGTGTATGAGATGAATGAATGTATTAGTGTGAGTTAATAGAATACGTAAATAAGTAAGAAATTAATTATAATAAATGTTATGTACAGTATAAATAAATTATTACGATAAACTACATATAAGGTTAAAATATAACGAGTCACCTACATCACTCCCCTCCAGAGACCGGCTAAGGGCGATAAAAATCTGGGAAATTAAATCTCCGACCTGAACGTGTAGTCCTAATGGGAGTATCCTGTGACCGTGATTGTAGGGGCGGAGGTGGGGGGTGAGTGTCTGGCGGTACGGGGTCATATCGCGGTTGGGACAAATTGTCGTCTAGTATAAAGGCTGGTTTTAATCGGTCTATGCTCACTACGACGTCTTTGTTCCGCACACGTATCTTAAAAGTCTTTGCGCCTCTCTTAAGTACCTCGAATGGCCCAACGTAAGCTGGTTGAAATGAGCCACGTAACACTTCTTCCCTAAGAAATACGTGCCTGCAGCTGGCTAAATCCTTAAACACAAAGGCTTTACGAGTGTTGGAATGGTGCTGAGGTGGGACTGGTCGTATGCGCTCGGCGAAGGACCTCATACGGGCTGAGAAATCGGTGATGTCGGTGGTGTAACCTGGGACGTCATGACCAAAAAAGTCACCCGGTAGACGTAGGGGTTCACCGTACACCAGCTCTGCCGATGATACCTGAAGGTCTTCTTTTACAACGCTCCTAATGCCTAAAAGTTCCAGTGGCAATGACTCTGTCCAGTTGGCGTCGGCGTGACAGGTAATCGCTGCCTTCAACTGCCGGTGAAATCTCTCCACAAAGCCTTTTCACTGTGGGTGATAAGCTGTTGTCCTACGGTGGTCGAAACCTATGGACTTTGACAGCTGCTCGAACAAAGCTGATGAAAATTGGGCCCCACGATCGGTAACGATCTCTTTGGGACAACCGTATCTAGATACCCAACAGCTGACAAACGCCTTGGCTACAGTTTCAGCGGTGATATCGATAATAGGTACAGCTTCCGCCCATCGCGTGAAGCAATCGACGGCTGTGAGGCAATACCTATAGCCACCAGCGGACGGTAGTGGACCGATCAGGTCTAAATGGACGTGTTGGAAACGCGCTGAAGGTAAGTCGTTTGTACCTAACGGTGAAGCAACGTGTCTGGTTACCTTCGTGCGCTGGCAGGTCAAACACGCCTTAGCCCATTCAAGGCAGTTTTTCCGTAATAGTGGCCAAACGAATCGTTGAGCAACGAGTTTCGCGGTGGCGTTGGCACCGGGGTGGCTAAGAGAGTGCAGACAGTCGTATATCTGCTTACGCAGTTGTTTGGGAACGAAAGGCCTAGGTGTCGGTGTACTAACGTCGCAGTACAACATGGAACGACTCCCAGGTATGTTCATTTTGGTAAGACGAAGTGAAGTGTCACCTTTAAGATACTCAACGAGCTCTGGATCTTGGTCTTGGAGAAGGCCATCACTTCGAGATCGACAGGCGACTGCAGTTCTTCTACGCGCGACAGTGTATCGGCAACCGAGTTGTCTTTGCCGGCAATGAAGACAATGTCTGTGGTGAATTGCGAGATGAAGTCGAGGTGTCTATACTGTCGTGGAGAGCAGTTAATTTTCCGTTCATGAAAAGCGTAACATAACGGTTTATGGTCAGTATAGATGGTGAAGTTGTGGGCCTCTAGCATATGCCTGAAATATTTAATACTCTCATAGATGGCAAGGAGCTCGCGGTCATATGGTGAGTATTTTGTTTGTGTTGGGCTCAACTTGCGAGAGAAAAATGCTAGGGGCTGCCAGTCTCCCTCCTTCAGCTGCTGTAGGACTCCACCTATCGCCGTATCGGAGGCGTCAGTGACCAGTCCTAACTTAGCTGACGAGTCGGGGTGTGCCAAAAGAGCTGCATCACATAAGCTCTTCTTACAAGCTTCGAATGCTTTGAGGGAATCCCCTTCTATATTGACTGGATGGGAAGCTTTGATCGACCCTGTAAGCAAGCCATTGAGCGGCGCTTGAATTTGGGCGGCATTTGGCGGAAATCGCCTGTAAATATTCACCATCCCCAAAAATCGTCGGAGTTCTCGGACGGTTTTTGGGGGCGTGAACTCAGCAATGGCCTGTACCTTGCTTTCCAGCGGTTTAGTGCCCTTTTCGGAGATTGAATAGCCTAGAAACGTAATCTCTGACATCCCGAAGACACACTTGGCCGTGTTGACAAGTACACCATAGCTGCGCATGCGTTCGAAAAGCTGGTGCAAGTGGTCTTCGTGCTCCTGTGGCGTTTTTCTGAAAATCAAGAAATCGTCGTGATATGTGTAGCAAAAGTCGAGACCACGAGTTAGTCCGTCGACAAACCTTTGAAAGGTTTGTGCCGCATTCCTAAGACCAAACGTCATGAAAGGAAATTCATAAAGTCCGAATGGTGTGGTTATAGCTGTCTTGGGTATGTCCTGTTCAGTAACAGGGATTTGGTTGTAGGCTTTGGTTTTCGAATCCTTGTTTCGCGATTTTTAACTTATCCGGGGCAAGATGGCGTGGGGCACATGATACAGGTGGACCCGGTGTGGTGCGTATGTGGTGTGTAGTGTTGTGTTTTGCAATACCCGGAGTACCAGCAGGACGTGTTATTTCCGGATATTCTGACTGTTCAGGCTTCTCAGCACCTAATGACCTCGTAGGGGCCCATCAGCTACGAGGTAGCGTGACGATCAGGTGCCAAGAAGTGATGAACGTCGGCGATTCACCGAGCTAAAGTTATGTGGGGTAGATCTAACCTGGTCTGTGCTTCGGACCCGTCAACCTCCTGTCTCTCTGCAAGGCCCGGGCGAGCCCTAGGCTCTTCTTGGTAGACAGGTTCTTCAGCCAACCAGGTATGACTGGCGGGCCAGCGTCAATGTGCACAGTGGTCCAACACAGGTTATGTTCTACGTGGTAAATACAAATCGGGCACGAAAATCCGAACTTTATCTGGTTCGAGAGACAACGGCACACTCAGCTATATTAACAATCCTGAGGGAATCCCGAATACATTCCAGATGGCCTGCGATTTAATTTCAATACCCTAACCAAAACGCGTTTACATTGCGAGGGCTTTTGTCTGTCAGTTGTCAAAAACTGCCAGAATGACAGCTAACGTCAAATAAAAAATGACCGTTCAGAAACCATCGATCGAATATCGATTTGGAATCGAACAATCACCCGCCCGGACAGGCACCCACCTGTCCCCTAATCTACGGGCAGCCGAGACAACGTTGCTACCGCTCGTTTTAGAACCGAGCCTCCTACTAGAACCTCTGCAGACCGGGGGGTCCCGTCCTTGCCAGGGAATAAGTTAACAATGCGCCCCCTGCGCCAACGTAGTGGCGGTAGGTTAGCATCCTTAACCAGAACGAGGTCACCAACACTAGGGGGGCTAGTTTTGTCAGTCCACTTAAGGCGCTGTTGTAAGATATGCAGATACTCGAGCGACCAACGCTTCCAGAAATTCTGAGTAAACCGATACAATTTCACTCCCTCGAAGGGGTGCTCGGGCAACGCGTTAAGTGGCTGTCCTATCAAGAAATGGCCTGGGGTTAGAGCCTCCAGATCATTTGGATCCGAGCTGAGCGGACACAACGGTCGCGAATTGAGAACGGCCTCGATCTTACAAAACAATGTCGCGAGCTCCTCAAAAGTCAGCGCGGTCTGACCTACTATACGCCCTAAGTGCGTCTTAGCTGACTTAACTACGGCCTCAAAAATCTCACCCCAGTGGGGGCAAATCGGTGGGCTGAAGGTCCACTGTATACCCCGACGGGAGAGGGCCGTTCCAATATCCACTTTATTTACATTCAAAAAGTTAACTATCTCTCGTAAGTATCGTTCCGCACCTATGTAGTTAGTGCCGTTATCAGAGCGGATCAAAGTTGGAAGTCTCCTTCGAGAAACAAACCTATCCAAACAAGCAATGAAAGCCTCTGTCGAGAGATCAGCAACGAGCTCGAGATGTACCGCCTTGGTGGATAAACAAACAAACACACATAGGTACGCCTTGTATTGCTTAGCGGTACGCAATCGTGAACTCTTCACCATAAACGGTCCTGCAAAATCCGTACCAACACCTGAAAACGGTCTGACCTCATTCACACGATCAGGGGGCAAGTCCCCCATGAGAGGTTGCATCGTGGCAGCCTTAAGTCGATAACAAGGCATGCACCGAAACACGATGTTCCGTATGACACGGCGGGCAGATAAGATCCAAAACTCCCGCTTGAGCGTGGCCAACAACGCGTTACAGCCGGCATGCGCGTTTTTAATATGACGATCAGTCACCAGCAATTCAACTAACTCTCCACCCTTGGGGAGCAGAAGTGGGTGACGAGCCGAATACGACAGATTCGCCTTGCGCAATCATCCTCCTACCTGAAGTAACCCGGTCGGATCAACAAAGGGGTTGAGACGCGCGACGGCTCCCTTCAATTTCGAACGTCCACTTCGTATAATCTCCAATTCTGCCCCAAACTTCGAGGACTGTACCAATCGGACTAAATTCAACAGCGACTCGTTTCGCTCTGCCGGAGTCAGAATAGGGTTCAACGTTCGCTGATCGCGAGGAGTACGACAATTTCGAGCGAATCTCCTAATCCAAGTGGACACGTTTATCAACTTGTCAAGTGAGCTATACCGGTCCAGCAGAAACCCGGCGTCAGGGTCCTCAGCCTTCTGGGTAACACGCACGGCCGCTCTGGGGCCATTATCCGAAGATACTACTACATGGCTGTGGGGCCAGTCCGATTCTCTCTTGGCAAGCCAGGGTGGTCCCCACCACAAATAGTGTCTAACGAGTTCAGGAGCCTGACATCCCCTGGATGCACAATCAGACGGGTTCAATTCTCCTGGTACATGTCTCCAGGTCAGTGGGACCTCAGACGACACAATCTGGGAGACACGGTTCGCAACAAAACCTCTAAGTTATGGACCGAAGCCTTCAGCCAGCACAAAACAATCTGGCTGTCCGTCCAAGCGTACACCGTATCCTCCAAAACCACTGACCCACGCAACACTGTTAGAGTGTGATTCAAAAGTTTGGTCAAAAGAGCAGCCCCGGACAGTTCCAGTTTTGGAATCGTCATCCTTGTCCGAATAGGTGCTACCTTGCTTTTTGCCAAAACCAATCGCACGTCGACCTCCCCGGTTGAGGTGACGGTTCGCAAATAAACCGCTGCCGCAAACCCTCGTTCAGAGGCATCACAAAACCCGTGAAGGGTTGCCCTGTAATCCCCAGCACGGACCAATTTCCTCGGCAGCGATACATTATTTATGTCCGATAGCGAGGTGAACATTCGCGTCCAATCAGTCAACAAATCACCTGAGAGGTGGGTGTCCCAGGTCAACTGAGCCGCCCATAGCCTTTGCATAAAACATTTGAGAGCAAAGGTGACTGGAGAAATCCATCCATTCGGGTCGAACGTTCTCGCAATCGTTGACAGTACTGACCGCTTCGTCCAGGCCTTCGGTGTTTCTAAAACCACCCGATAGGTAAACTCATCATGGACGGGCCGGTACTGAATTCCAAGCACTGATAACATGTTAGGGTTGTCAGGATTCTCAAAAACGTGCGGGTCTTGTTGAAACTCATCTGGGAGACCAGCCATCAACTCAGGGGAGTTGGACATCCACTTGGGTAGTTCATAGCCGCCTCGTTCCAGCAATTGAATGAGCTCGTCACGTCGGTCCAGAGCTTCCTCTACACTGGCTGCCCCTGTGCAGACGTCATCGACGTACAAATCTTGCTCCAGGATAGCGGCGGCTCTAGGATAGCTCACACGGTCACGCGACGCCAACTCCCGCAGGGTACGCATCGCCAAATACGGGCTAGACCGTAACCCATACGTGTTCGTGTTTAACTCATAGACCTTGACTGGCTCGGCCGTGGTCTCACGCCAAAGTATCAACTGATACCTTCTGTCAGCCGGATGAATCACCGTTTGCCTAAACATCATCCGAATGTCTGCGACAAATACAATCTGGTGTCTCCGAAAGCTCGTGAGAATATCCGAAATAACACGACTCAACTTGGGTCCCGAATGTAGACACTGATTCAGGGACATCCCGTTCGAGGTAGGTGCTGAACCATCAAAAACAACTCGAATCTTGCCGGTAGGGGTGCGCAGGACGGCATGGTGTGGAAGGAAACAATGATCCTCAGATCTCCAGTCCACACCCGATACCGACATGTGTCCTAACGACTCATACTCCCTCATGAAATCGACGTATTTTTGTTTAAATACGGCGTGCCTTGACATCCTACGCTCCATCGACATCAATCTCGTCTCAGCCATCTTCCTAGATTCTCCTAGTGGCGGTCGATCGGCCCTGAAAGGCAGTCGAGTTACAAAACGACCAGAACGAAGGCGACCAGTACTATTCTGGTAAAACAACTCGCACTCTTCTTCGTCTGCGTCGACTCGACGAACGGTGGGAGGTTCCTCTATCTCCCAGAAACGTTGGATAGCGTCTGACAACGCTGAGCCAATAAGTATGCCATCTAACTCGGCAGGCCTAACCATTGGCAATGCCGGACCCATGATCACGTGACCAAACTTAGTATCCACAGCAATCAACCCGTCCGGCTGAAGAACTCGCCGATCCGACAACAGAAACCTACCCAGAACGTCTGCTCCCAGTAGCAGGTCGACCGGGGCTGGAGTGTCAAAATCGGGATCCGCCAACTTGAGTCCTGATGTCAGGAATCGAACGGCCGGATTCAACTTCACCAAGGGGTGTCTGCCCATGACATGCGTCATTACTAAAGCTTGCACGGATGTTTTTGTCAAAATGTCATAACGTGGAGAGAACGTGATCACCGATTGACCAACTACATTCGTAACCGTAACATTCCCCACGCCCCGTATTGATTTATTATACCTATTTACCTTGAGGCCCAACCATTTTGCTAAATCATTCGATACAATGCAGCCCTGAGCTCCAGAATCCAATAGGGCGCGAACGTATGTTGGGTTGCCCGCCAAATCCCAAACAAGCACAGAGGCGATCGGTAACACCACCGTCTCCGGTTGGGGGGCAACAAATGGTTGGGGCGCAAATTCCTAGCGAGGGCCCCCGGGACCCCACTCTGCCTGTAACCGATCAGGTATGCAGCTATACGCCAGAGGGTCCCATTGTACCAATGGCCCACGCACCGGTTCCATTGCCACCCTACAATTCCCCGTAAAGGGGGGTGGGCGTGAATTCAACCGTGGCCGCTCCATGAGCGGGGGGGACATCACATGTGACTGACGAGGACGAGGCGACGAGCGGGGCGACAATTGAGGCGGCGTCCGAACCGCACCCGCATAGCTCGAAGGTGTCCCATGCCACCCGCCCGTTACGGCCTGCTCAACACACCCAATGTCCCGCTGAGTCGGATGCTGAGTCGCAACCGAAAACTCAGGGCCCCCCATGTAATGATCCTGAGTGCGGCCCTGCACCCTAGTACTGCCCTGTGCACGTGGGGACGTTGGCCCCTGAGTTGCGCTTCGAGTCGCAAACGAATTCTCAGGGCCCCATGCCGTGTCACCCTGGGTACGGCCCTGTGGTGGCTGTTGGCCGGACCGGTTCATGCACAACAGATTGTTGTGGGGCCCACCACAATATCCGCATATTTGTGTGCGCGTGCAGTCCCTAGCCATGTGTGGCCCGAGGCACAGGAAACACCAGCTCCGCTGCTTGGCCATCCGGCGCCGTCCCTGAACCCTAAGTTCCCCGAACTTATTGCAATTGGCCACAGCATGGCCAATCTGCCTACAACATGGGCAGGTTTCACCATGTGGGGTCAATTCACTCACAGTCCCATACGACTGCCGGTTGGTGCGGTCCTTCCTCGTCGGAGGGCCCCTACTCACAGCGCTCCCGGCAGCTCTCTGTGGCTCCGAAGGATGGGTGACCGTCAACCCCAAATTCTCTGCCCGTCGAGCCTCCTCTTCCAAAAATCCGACCAAGTCGGAGAAGGCGGGCAGGTCCTCGGCCGACCTCCCGTGAGACTGTTCGAAACGAGTCTGCACGTCAGCGGGTAGGCGGGAAAGTACAATGTACAACAGTAGGTCGTACTTACTGTTGTACATTGTACATTCACCAACCGGAAGTCCAAGATTCTCTAAAACCTTAGTGACGGACAACAATGGGTTCAAAACCCCCGTCTGGATGGCCCCGACCTTGTTCACAACCGGGATACTAAACAAACGGTTCAGTTGGGCATCGGCCAACTTCCGTTTGTTGTGGTAACGTCTGACCAACAATTGCCTGGCCGTGTCATAGTTACCCTCCGTAACTGTCAAATGAGCGACCAGCTCCCTAGGCTCACCCCTCAATGCTGCCACCAGCTGAGCCATCTTGACAGACTTGGTAATGTCCGATCGCATGTGCACCAAACTGTCGAACAGATTGATGAAGCTCATCCATTCACCGGACACGCCGTCAAAAGTAGGCATAGTTATGGCAGGTAACCTGGACCCCGATCCCTGATACGTCAGAGGTGCTTCAGTGTCACCATCATGGCTGGACTCGCGCTGTCTACGTATGTCCGCAGCCTTCTGCGTGATAGCAGCTGCCATCTCCATACATTGGTCGACATCCCCTATCAACCGTGACAGCCTGTCAGGTGCACAACCATCAACTGATCCCGCCTGCGCGGACAATTCGAGCACCCTATTGTAACGTTCCTTAACGTCCATAGACCGCTCCAGTACCACATCATGCCTATCTAAACGGTCTATCAGACCGTGTGCGGAGGAAAACCATCTAAGTTCCTTAGAAACACCCTTCTGGATTTCAGATAACGACATGATCGGAACGATACTTACTCACAATTTGCAGTAACTCAATTTTATTGGACCCTCCAGTCTACAACCCAAACGAGGGAACCCTAAACCACAACTTAAACAATGTTATTTTCCTTAAACAATAGGAACCGAGTTTTATATATATATCAATTCTGTAAATACAATTTAGTTTCCCTTTATCATTATAACACACACAGATAGTCAATATTAGTTCAAGTTATAAATTTCTATAAACTGAAAACAATGTAATAGCCTGCTATCAATAGATGTAACTACCTATGTTAACCAAAACATTCTTTCAATAGCATTACTAGACCACTAATAGATTGACTAACTGGTAATTCAATGCAAATTTCAATTCAATATCTGTCTGTCTACTACCAGCAATAGACTTATAGCTTACAATACTACCAATCTATGTGGATATAGGAACAACCAGTTACTTAACCGCCTATACCTACAGATTGATAGTCCCAAATCGTGCCTTCCTGGAGCCCTTGACGGCTGCAAATCTCAGGAAGCCACGCTCTAGCTACCAAAATGTTCAGGCTTCTCGGCACCTAATGACCTCGTAGGGGCCCATCAGCTACGAGGTAGCGTGACGATCAGGTGCCAAGAAGTGATGAACGTCGGCGATTCACCGAGCTAAAGTTATGTGGGGTAGATCTAACCTGGTCTGTGCTTCGGACCCGTCAACCTCCTGTCTCTCTGCAAGGCCCGGGCGCGCCCTAGGCTCTTCTTGGTAGACAGGTTCTTCAGCCAACCAGGTATGACTGGCGGGCCAGCGTCAATGTGCACAGTGGTCCAACACAGGTTATGTTCTACGTGGTAAATACAAATCGGGCACGAAAATCCGAACTTTATCTGGTTCGAGAGACAACGGCACACTCAGCTATATTAACAATCCTGAGGGAATCCCGAATACATTCCAGATGGCCTGCGATTTAATTTCAATACCCTAACCAAAACGCGTTTACATTGCGAGGGCTTTTGTCTGTCAGTTGTCAAAAACTGCCAGAATGACAGCTAACGTCAAATTAAAAATGACCGTTCAGAAACCATCGATCGAATATCGATTTGGAAACGAACACTGACAAAATTGTATTATACCTACCGTCACCACCAGTCGATACCTTTACGCTTAGCACAAGCGTGCTATTTATATCTAAACAGGCTACCGAACTGACATTGGTCAGGCCATCGATAACTTTTTGTTCGCTGACGTCGACTATAAGGCGGTAATGCGTTAAAAAATCTACACCTATGATTGCTTTTGTGACGTCAGCGATCACGAAGCGCCACGGAAAGTTGCGGCGTAGGCCTAAATTCAAATTAAGTTGAATATAGCCATACGTATCGATAGCCGAGCCATTGGCAGCAGTAAGTTGGTAAGTAGTTTTACAACGGCGCTCACGAAAAGCAGATACAGGGTAAACACAAATGTCACTTCCTTCTATGAGGAACTGTGTCTGTGTAATACGGTCCGTGATGAATAGGCGACCTGTGGTTAGGTTGTGGCAGTCGGTCGTCGCCATCACTGACTGCTCGGCACATTTCCTGATTTGTAGTCACAGGGCTTGATACACTGACGCGCCTTGGATCCATATTTCGAGTGTTACCAGCAGATCGGGTACCTCTGGTAATTGGAAGTGGAACGGCGTGATGAGGAACGGCTGCGCTGGTCTCCACCTCGGCGCTCGATGCTGCGGGAGCGGTGCTGTGACTGCGTAGTAAGGGCGCTCACTTGTCGCGTCAACCCAGCTAATTGCCGCGTTAATTCGTCAATAGCTGATCCTGCTGCTGACGATTATGATGTGGTTGCTGCCACCTGCTGCGATGGTGCTGCGATGTCATAGACGCGGTCGGCGAGTTCGGCGAGTGCGTCAATAGCTAACGTCGGCTGCGATGCGACGATTGGCTGTAGCGAGGTAGGTAGCCGGCTGGTCCAGATGGTCCGCACGACGTCTGAAGGGATGTCGGGTCCGGCCAGGTGCTGCAGGTGCCGCAGGAACTGCGACGGCTTGCGGGTCCCGAGCTGCTCGTGAGTCAGCAGCTGCTTCACCTTGTTCTCCTTGGACAGCGACAGCCGCTTGATGAGCTCGGCCTTCAGCTTGGAGTAGTCGGGAGGGCCAGTAAGAACATCCTCAATCTCTGCAGCATACTGGCGGTCGAGAGTGGCCAATATGTGGTAAAATTTGGTAGCTTCATCTGTTACCTTCATAATTGTGAATTGCCCTTCCACCTGCGCGAACCATATCGCTGGCTTTTGGGCCAAAATGGCGGTATCTTTAGGTGGAGTGGAGCTGGAGTCGCCGTCAGTGTGGAACAGGCGACCTTCATCTTATGGTCTGGGGGCGACGACGCCATCTTGATAGGATGCCGCCCGCCGCCACGAGGCAAGACATTCACATTCCTTTGTGAATCTTCCGAGTCAGGTCCGCTTGAATCATCTGAGCTCATCGTGTTCTTTAAGAGGGGTCACCAGTATAGGTAGCTATGTAGGTGGTTGAGTGATGATGCCAGCCAATAACACGATAAATCACTGATAACTTTATATTATTTATTTGAACACATAGACCTATTGTTTATGTACAGAATGATGCGGATAGCGTAGACACAGATGTTATTTATCACAAGGAAGAAAGTAAAGTTCAAAGAGATAGCAGGCGAAAGCAAAATAAGCAAATAAAATAGATCGCGAAGCAATAGCGAGTGGAGCGCAAGCGTACAAGTGACGCAGGCTTCACGTCTGAGGTTAGATTCCGACTGGCGGGCGGGCGGCGATCGGCGGCGGCGGCGCGCGCGCATCGAGGCTGCTCCTAGTGACGTCAACGACGAACAATAGGACCAGCTATACAGATGATCGCGCGCGGGTTCGCTTGTTAATTAAATAATATTTGTGAAAGTACAAAAGAGTGGTGTATGAGATGAATTTATGTATTAGTGTGAGTTAATAGAATACGTAAATAAGTAAGAAATGAATTATAATAAATGTTATGTACAGTATAAATAAATTATTACGATAAACTACATATAAGGTTAAAATATAACGAGTCACCTACATCACTCCCCTCCAGAGACCGGCTAAGGGCGATAAAAATCTGGGAAATGAACTCTCCGACCTGAACGTGTAGTCCTAATGGGAGTATCCTGTGACCGTGATTGTAGGGGCGGAGGTGGGGGGTGAGTGTCTGGCGGTACGGGGTCATATCGCGGTTGGGACAAATTGTCGTCTAGTATAAAGGCTGGTTTTAATCGGTCTATGCTCACTACGACGTCTTTGTTCCGCACACGTATCTTAAAAGTCTTTGCGCCTCTCTTAAGTATCTCGAATGGCCCAACGTAAGCTGGTTGAAATGAGCCACGTAACACTACTTCCCTAAGAAATACGTGCCTGCAGCTGGCTAAATCCTTAAACACGAAGGCTTTACGAGTGTTGGAATGGTGCTGAGGTGGGACTGGTCGTATGCGCTCGGCGAAGGACCTCATACGGGCTGAGAAATCGGTGATGTCGGTGGTGTAACCTGGGACGTCATGACCAAAAAAGTCACCCGGTAGACGTAGGGGTTCACCGTACACCAGCTCTGCCGATGATACCTGAAGGTCTTCTTTTACAACGCTCCTAATGCCTAAAAGTACCAGTGGCAATGACTCTGTCCAGTTGGCGTCGGCGTGACAGGTAATCGCTGCCTTCAACTGCCGGTGAAATCTCTCCACAAAGCCTTTTCACTGTGGGTGATAAGCTGTTGTCCTACGGTGGTCGAAACCTATGGACTTTGACAGCTGCTCGAACAAAGCTGATGAAAATTGGGCCCCACGATCGGTAACGATCTCTTTGGGACAACCGTATCTGGATACCCAACAGCTGACAATTGTTAATTAAATAATATTTGTGAAAGTACAAAAGAGTGGTGTATGATATGAATGAATGTATTAGTGTGAGTTAATAGAATACTTAAATAAGTAAGAAATGAATTATAATAAATGTTATGTACAGTATAAATAAATTATTACGATAAACTACATATAAGGTTAAAATATAACGAGTCACCTACAGAATAAAGCTTTAAACATTTTCATAAGTGGATTAGCTCCCCAATCACATATTCTTTTAAAGTCGCAAAAACCCCAAAGTCTTGAAGAAGCAGTCTCAATAGGGATTTCCGAAGAACAAGAAATCAAATCTAGGGAGGAAATGCATTTTCGTGGAAATGACACGAAAAAATGTCACAATTGTCACAAATTTGGACATCTAGCGTCTCAATGCCGAAACCACCCATCAATCAAAACAATGAGTTTAAATGATAAAGTAGTAACATGCTTTCAATGTGGTAAAAAGGGACACTTCGCCTAAGATTGTTATAGTAAACATCGTCCGAATCGACCAAATCAAAATTATGATCGTTATAACAGGATTCAATCGAATACAGGGCCAATAATGGAAACAACAGTCAGTATAGATACTGACTGTTGTTATTCCTATTTAGAAATAGGAATAACGGTTACCAAAATAGGAATAATAGTTACCAAAACAAGAATAACTACAGTAATGGAAACAACAGAAATAACGAGAATTTAAACACCGATACTCCAAAGGTATCGACCGACTCAAGGAGTATATTTGTGTCCAAGTATTGTCAAAGTGCAGGGTTCAAGAGCGTTAACAGCATGTTTAAATACTACAAATGAGTCAGTAAAGATAAAAGTTATGAATGTAAAGTTAGATCCATTAGTTAATATCGAAACGGATGTGACAAATATGAGAAAAATATACAATGATAAGAACCAGAGACATTCACATGAGAGTAATCGATTAGTAAAGTTAGAACAAACACTGCGATTAGGACATTTGAATAACGAAGAAAAAGAATCACTGGTAGACATTTACAAGGAATATAATCACATTTTTCATTTAGACGGGGATTCATTGACTAGTACAGATACAGTAATGCATGAAATTCCAGAATTGAGTGATAGACCAATAAATACTAAATCATATAGATATCCAAAAGCTTTAAAAGAGGAAGTTAATGATCAAATTCACAAATTATTGAAAGATGAGATCATAAAACCATTAAATAGTGTAGAGTGTGCTTAGTAGACGGCGACACTCACACGTGAGTCTTGTAGAAAGTAGTAAAAGTAGAGTAGGTAAACACCGATATAGTAAGTATAGATGTATATTGAGCGAGTATCGTACAACACTGCCTTCCTAAATAAAATAACATTAGTTTTATTACAACTAGGTTGCGCGCTAAGCAAAATGTACTATGTGAGATCGTACATCTTCCCAGCCTAATAAAGGACACTTAATTAACATTGTTAAAATTCACTTAATAAAGTAAGTATGTATATAAATTGCAGTATAATTAAGCTTAAATAACAAAGTTTAAAATAGTAAATAGTAATGTAACTTTACCCTTAATCAAAATTGAAAGAAATATTGTCGTTTCCGGTAGTAACTTCTTTCATTTGTCGCATCTCGAACGCGTCGCTCGGTCTCGGGCGGGGGGCGGCGGGCGCGCGGGCTTTGGCGGTGGGCGCGCGGGCTGTGGCGGCGCAGTAGCGGCAGCAGCAGTTCCTCACGAGCGCATAGATAACGAGCGCAGTAGCACTCAGGCTCATGATCGAGTATATTATGGTGTAGTGAACACTGTCATTTCCAGATGCTCTTGCTAGTGGAGCATCTTCATTTCTCTTCTGAAGCTCAATCTTGTTTCTTATCTCTGCCATATGTGATGTATCGGGTTCATAGAAATGTGAAACATTTCCTCGAAGTTTAACTCCCACTATAGCGTTTATTGAGCTATTAAGATTAATTTTGGTAACCAGAAACCAGGATCCATAATCATGCTGTTGTTGTACTGGTTTTCGGAGTAGATAACGAGATGATTTATCTGTAGTATGCAGCCGGCTGCCATTGTGACAATGCTTGAACCTTTGAGTGTATGCAGTACGAGTTCGTTATCGCATATCGTACATAGTATACGACTGTCGCAGCAAATCGCAAGCCATGTGTTATGTGTTTGTAACTTGATCCAGTTATCCACACACGGAAGTGTCTCAGATGAAAAGGTGCTTGGTATAGGTGATTGACCTATCAAATTTGCTTTGCACGGAGTATTCGTCGAGTAGTGTAGGTCATGAACCGGTGTCCTTGCTTGACATATAATGCTGTCTGATGTTTGTTTTATGCATTTGTCAATAATTTTTTGCGTCATACTCATGTACGTATTCTTTTTAAAGTTGACTGCGATATATTCCGAAGTTATCTTGATCCATTTTGACGTGTACGTGGTTTGTATAGCCATTGGCAGAGGTATGACTCTAAAAAGCTTGAAACTATCCTCTGATAGCAGTGGAACGTGAAGTTCGAATAGAAAGTATCCATTCGTTATTCGCCCACGAACATATAACAATTTATAGATGTCCTTGATGTTTCGCCGAATATCTGTTACGGGCAAAGTTAGCGTCCGCGGCAGCTGTCCAGCAATGTACTCTAGTTGTTTTATAAGTTTCATCGGTGTAAGTAAATGAATGTCGATATGTCCTTTATAAACGTCCGTCAGCGTTGTGAATAAAAGTTCTTGAATTCTTCTCAGGTTATTTAATAGTAGGCTTGCAGTAATCGATGACGTGCTGAAGTAATTGACTATCATCGTGGCTTCCATTGCAGTTTGTATCGTGGACAAACTCGAGTTGACTTCATTCAAAATGTTTTGAAACTGCTTGTTCATGTTATCTTCATTTCTTTTCAGAGCTTCATTCTCGAGTTCGACGATCGATGTTTTTTTTTTTAAGTGATACTAAGTGTGATTCGTTATATTGAATGGCTTGATCATAATACGAATTAGAAATAAAGCATTGGATCTACTAAGATCATACCTAAGCAATAGAATTCAAAAGGCAGAAGTTAACGGCGTAAAATCTGATGGATCGGGTGTTAAAATTGGCGTTCCACAAGGTTCCATATTAGGCCCTTTGTTATTCCTGGTATATATTAATGATCTGCCTTTCATGGTGGAGAAATTAACTGACATAGTATTGTTTGCTGATGGTATTTCAATGGTCTTCAAAATTGAAAGACAAAAAGGAGATTTTGATGTTGTTTTGGGGCGTACTTTGGGGCGTTGGTAGCTTGGCGGGCTATTCAATGAGAACCACTAGGTAGACGTATACGAAAGTTTATTCATAGCGTTTACGATACACAAACGTGTTCCTATCTAGCCTGCCTGACTGGGACTGGTTACAATGCGGTGCGGGGGAAATTGCATCGCTGCAGTCTGCCGCGTCAGCACAGTATTGTGTTCCTACAATATTCCCCCCTTTAAAAAACTTCACAATTCAAAAATATCACGAAAATATAACTAATACAAAATCATAGTCACCCTATCATTATTCTAATATTAAAACTTCACTGTTCATGACACAGAGACTCACAATATCGCACGAAATATCTGACGCTGCAATATGTACTGGCGTCGACGTTATGCGTCTTAGGTTACAATCCAAATACCTAGTAACAATACTGGTGGACGTACTCTAATATTTGCATGATTACAAAGTCTAACTAAAGTACTCTACTCTATGCTAAGTACACTACTCACGATTTGAGTACACATGATTACAGGATGTTCTAAAATAAAATAGAAAAATATAAAACTTTGTTTCGTTTAACACATTCCTTCTCTAGGATAGCTATAGGACAAATTGGTATACAAAAATATATGACACATAAAAGGCAATGAATATAGCCGAAAAAATAGTAAAATGATGCTTAACTAAGTCGCAATGTAAAAAAAATATATATATAACAATAACACATATAAGTATGTCCCGTCAGTACATCATTGTTTGATTGGTAGCTGTGACGTTGGTCGTTGGTGGCGCTATTCCGTGTTCACCTGTACCTGTACGACCTTTCTCTGTTCTTGATATCAGGTCGTCTACGAATTTGCCATGGTAATATCTTGTGCACTTTTTTAGGACGAAATAAAAACACACACTGAACACAAAAACTGCCGTAATTACCATTAAAATCCCATATAGCTCTACTTTATTCTCAAGTGTCGATGTCGCCTTGGCTGTATTATCGGCTCCAGTCTGCGCGATAATTACTTGGGCGTTCTTTGACTGTTGTTTCCCCATGTTTGTAAGGATAGTCATCATGCTTATTCCAGTGTTACACTTACCTAATGACCGACTTACAAAAATCGCACCGGTGGCTTTATGATTCTGCCACTGCGTGTGGTCCTAGTTACTAACGTATCCTTAACTACTTGGCTACCCGTAGTGATTGGAATTGGTACCGGCACTGGTAAGCTAGCATCCTGTAAAGGTTGAGCCTGAGGGGTACCTGTATCATCTTCTGCCAGTATATAGGCGGGTTTTAGCCTATCTATAGAAATATGCATCTGCCTGTTCTGCAGTTGTACTTTAAAAACCTTACTTGATCTACTTAAAACGCGGTAGGGGCCATCATAAGTCGGTGTGAGAGGTTTTTTAACAGCGTCGTTCCTGATAAACACGTGTGAGCAGGTGTGCAAATCTTTATGTACGAATATCTTCCGCGAATCGCTATCAGCTCTTGGCTTGGGTCGTAGACTGTGGACCATTTCGCGCAGTTTTTCTACGTAAGTATACTGATCAACAAAAGTGTTACGTCCCGTGCTGTAAAAGTCACCTGGTAAACGTATAGGCTGTCCCAATACCAATTCCGCCGCGCTGAAACCAGTGTCGGATCTACATGCTGCACGAAGTCCGTATAATACTGTAGGTAGTTCCTCGTCCCATGATGCAGTATCCGTTAATCTACATTTAAGTGATACCTTTAATGCGCGGTGCCATCTCTCTATTTTTCCATTACTCTGTGGGTGATAGGGGGTGGTTCGAATCCTCTGTACCCCTAACAGCTTCATGAGGTTGTTGAACAAATCACTCTCCAGCTGTCTTCCCATATCTGAAGTAAGTCTGACTGGACTACCATAACGACATACCCATTGTTCGTAAACCGCCTTCGCCGTGGTTTCTGCCGTTATGTCTGCGACGGGCACCACTTCCGGCCAATTTGTGAACCTATCTATAATAGTAATACAATATCTGTTACCTGTTTTAGTAGTCTGCAATGGACCTACGATGTCTACATGTATATGCTCGAACCGTTCGCACGGCGGGATACTTTCTAAATCTGAGATAGCGTGTCGGTTTACTTTACTTTTCTGACAATGTATACAGGTTTTGGCCCACAATCTTATGTCTTTATTCATCTCCGGCCAAAAAAATCGCGTCGCTATCATTTTCAAACTGGTTCTGATTCCTGGATGGCTTATACCATGTACTGACTGAAAAACGGGCTTCCTGAAACTTTTAGGTACATATGGTCTGACATTATCCGTTGTAACTTCGCAATAAATTGCTTTGCTGACATCGGGTAAATGAACGCGTTTCAACTTAACCGTGCTCGTATCGCTGTTACCTAGTAGCTTCGTAATTTGTTCGTCCGTAACTTGCTGCGCTGCTAATTCCTCGTAATCTATCACCGTGGGACAAACGATAGTTTCGACACGTGATAAAGCGTCCGCTACTTCGTTTTCGCTACCGCTGATGTGCTGAATATTGTTTGTGAACTCGCTGATGTACAGTAGGTGACGAATACGCCTAGGCGTTTCTTTGTCTGAACTTACCTTTGTTAGCGCGTATATGAGAGGCTTGTGGTCGGTAAATACCGTGAGCTCTCGGCCTTCTATCATATTCCTGAAATGCATGATTGACATGTATATAGCGAGCAATTCCCTGTCATACGTGCTGTATTTTTGTTGCGCATCTGATAGTTTTTTCGAGTAATATCCCAATGGTTGCCATACCCCGTCGATCTGTTGCTGTAGAACCGCACCTACGCAGGTATTAGATGCGTCTGTCATCAATGCTAAAGGAACTTCCGAAGCAGGATGAGCAAGCGTGATAGCGCTTTGTAAGCTGACCTTACACTCCTCAAATGCCATCTCCGAATCCTTGTCCCACTCGATTGCTGTCTTGTCTCGTTTCTTAGAATTATGAAGGAACTTGTTAAGATGAGCGTGATGCTGTGCTGCTTTAGGTAAATGCGATCTATAAAAATTAATCATACCCAGGAATCGTCGTAACTTCTCGACTGTACTTGGTTTTGGATATTCCATGATGGCTTTGATCTTTTCAGATAGGGGTGAAATCCCTTCTGAAGTAACTTTGTAACCAAGAAATTCAACCTCTGCTTTTCCAAACTCCGACTTACTAAGGTTGATTGTCATGCCTATTCCATTGAAACGCTCAAATATCATCTTAACATGTTCCTTGTGAATGACGTCATTTTCTGAGGCAATAAGTACGTCATCGATATAACAGAATAATGAAGACTTACCTTGTTGGTCGTCACCGATGTTTTCCAGGCCTTGCAACACCGTGTTGTCCATAAACCTTTGGAATGTTTGAGCCGCATTACGTAGACCAAAAGTCATCCGCGGAAACTCAAACAATCCAAAGGGTGTTATGATAGCCGTTTTCTCAATGTCCTCCTCGGCGACCTCCAAAAAATGATATGCCCTATTAATATCAATTCGTGTAAACACTTTTTTTGCCGACAGTCCGTAGGTAAAATCATGCAATCTTGGTACCGGATAGCGGTCAGGTATAGTAACCGCGTTAAGGGCACGATAGTCACCGCAGGGGCGTAGTTGACCATCTTTTTTAGGTACTACGTGCAGTGGGCTGGCCCACTGACTCTTGGATGGTCTGCATATGCCGCATTCTTGCATGAAACGAAACTCTTCTCTTACCTTATTATACTTGTCCGGTGGGAGAGGTCTAGCGCGTGCATAAACGGGCGCTCCGGTCGTTTTTATTTGATGTTTCACTGCGTGAGTTGGCGACTTCCCCTTAAAAGAAATAGGTTTAGTACTCTCTGGAAACTGTTCTAGCAACTCGCGGTAAGGGTTATCTTCCTGAATGGTCTTTATCGAGGGTTCACCGTGACTTATGATGGTCCCTATCACGCTTAGCTCCGTTAATCCATCCACTAATTTCCTGTTATACAAATCAACCATTAACTTATGTGTTTTTAAGAAATCAGCACCTATTATCGGTATTCTGACGTCACAAATCACAAAAGGCCATGTATAACTTCGTCTTAAGCCTAAGTTGAGTTCTAATGTTATTACACCATACGTTTTTATCTCCGTGCCGTTGGCTGCGTACAATTTATAGGTACTATCATTACAGTTCTTATAGTTTACTAGGGAAACAGGGATCACTGATACATTGGCACCGGTATCGATTAAAAAGTCCATACCGTTTCTTGAGTCCGCCACGCAAAGTCGATGGTTTTCACTAAGGTCGATACACTCACCCATCGTCGCGGAATGTACCGAATTTAGTTTCCCTTAGCGGGGGTATGGGGTTTCTTCCAGTTGCACGGCTCTTCGCAATTCCTGGCTGCTTCACGGAACCGGTAGTGATATTTGCACATCCAGTCTGCGTCTTGAGGCGTGCGTCTTGGGCCTCGTGAACGGGAACGGGATCGGCTGCGTCCTCCCCATTGCTGATTTCCTATGTACTGCCTACCTCTGATTTCGTTTACTTCTCCCCGCAGCGACTTCAGCTCGAGGGTCAGATTCCTCATCTGTGTCATGAGCTCCATGTTAGTTGCTGCCGCTGCTGATGCCGAAGTTGAAGGTCTATCTATCTCTGATATTTCTCCGCTCCGTAGATTCTCCATAATTTTATCCGCCATAGTAGATAACTCTTCCAGTTCCGCATCTTTGCTGCAACTCGCGAGGATTGCGAGCACCCATCCTGGCAGTCTTGACAACCACAGGTTCTTCACTGTATCTCCCAACGTACCTGTATTCTTTGCCAGCTCTCGCATCTTCGCAAGCAGTTGCGACGGCCGCTGCTGCCCCAGATCCATCTCTTTTACCAGTTTATGAAACTGGGCCTCCGCACTCGCTTGAAATATCTTGATTAACCGGGCCTTCAATACTGAAAATCTTTGTTGCGCCGGCGGGTCGTCTATTAAATCCGTGATTTGGCTAAGCTCCTCTTTTCCCAGCTTTGCCAACACCAGATCATACTTGACGTTTTCACCTTGATGTTGTGGTCCTACGATCGCCTCAAACTGCGCGAACCACATCCGCGGCATGTCGGTCCAAAAAATCGGTATACGAGCCGACAGGCTAATCGCAGCCAACTGCTGGTCCATGTTCTGTCCTGGCTGAGGTGGTGGTGGTAGTGCTGGGTTGTTTCCGGGCGCCACGGGTAACTGCACGTTTGGATTATATCCCGGCGCGTTTTGGTTGAGTCCCGCCGCGTTGAGTAGAGGGGCATTTGGATTAGCCATCCTATTGTCACACTTTATACCAGGCAGGTATTTACACGGGGTCACCACTTTGGGGCGTTGGTAGCTTGGCGGGCTATTCAATGAGAACCACTAGGTAGACGTATACGAAAGTTTATTCATAGCGTTTACGATACACAAACGTGTTCCTATCTAGCCTGCCTGACTGGGACTGGTTACAATGCGGTGCGGGGGAAATTGCATCGCTGCAGTCTGCCGCGTCAGCACAGTATTGTGTTCCTACATTGTTAATGGTGTATTGTCTTTAACCTTGAATTGGTTCACAGTTAATAATTTATTGTTAAACGCTGGTAAAACCAAGTGTATCAAATTCTCACTTCCAAATGTCAGGCAAGTTGAGACCAGTTTAGTGTTAGACAACAGCACGTTAGAATTAGTAAATGATACGAAGTTTCTTGGAATAACCATTGATAGCAAATTGCAGTGGGGACCCCACATAGATAAATTGGCTGGTAAATTAAGTTCTGCGGCTTACGCTGTTAGGAACATCAGACAAAGCACGGATGTGGCTACATCTAGGCTAGTATATTTTAGTTACTTTCATAGTGTGATGTCCTATGGTATCTTGTTGTGGGGAAAAGCAGCGGATATTCAAACTATTTTTATTTTACAGAAAAGAGCTATTCGAGCAATTTATAATTTAAAACGAACAGACTCCTTAAGAGAGTTTTTTAAAGAAATTGATATACTAACTCTGACCGCTAAGGGTCGCAGGAATGCAGAGCTGATGAGATTGGGAAAGATTGAGATGAGCAGATGACAAAATATGGGTTTGAGGTTAGATGGGAAGGTGGAGCAAGTGTTCAAGGTACCTGGACGGCGTCTTGGGGTGTGCCAGCCTTCCTCGGTCTGCGACTGCAGGTTAAGCACCAGGGCCTGGATCCTCCAGGTCAGCAAAAGGTCACGCGCAACCTCGAGTGTTTGTAACGCGCGGTATCGGAGTTAGACGTTTCAAGTAGTACGTGCAAGCAAACTATTCACTAGTGATGGAATTTTAGGTTAAAGGTGCCGACTAGTAACTATTTCGGAGCGGATAAATGCGCAGCGATGCGAGCCGAGATGTTGTGTTCAAAACTTCAAGGAGCAAACTTCAAAGATGTCGTCGATCTACTCGCGAGATCGAAACTCTCTGGTTTTCTCTGACGTCACGCACTGCGTTTCGTTTGTGCATGAACATCCTGGGCGGGCGGAGCTGAGGTTATTCTTGAGCTGAATCTATTGGGAGTCTGGCTAACTTGAAGGCAGGCCTTCTCAGGTTTCCTTGGGCTGCGTCGAGGTCCACCACTCGTACCACTCCGTCTTTTCCGGGTATTGTGCGGGTGATTCTTCCCATCTTTCATTGTAGCGGAGGCAGGCCATCTTCTTTGATGAGTACCAGTTTACCGACTTAAGGAGGTGAGAAAGGGGAGAGCCGTTTGGAGCGGGTTTGGAGGGTATGGAGGTATGAGGTGGACCAAAGGATCCAGAAGCGTTGAGAGAGAGCTTGTATGAGCTGAAAACGTCTACGAGCTGAGATGGGCTGAGTATCGAGTGAATGATCGGGTAGAGCGGTAAAAGGGCGTCCTATAATGAAATGTCCCGCAGTGAGGGGTTCAAAGTCCAAAGGGTCGGACGAGAGTGGGCAGAGGAGTCTTGAGTTGAGCACAGCTTCAATTCTGGCTAAGAGAGTGGAAAATTCTTCAAAAGTGAGGTGCTGTTCACCTATGACACGATAGAACAGTTGTTTGGTGGATTTCACATTTATTTCGTGCAGTGCGCCGAACCATGGTCCCTTTGGGGGGTTCAGTAACCAAGTTATCTGTTTAGTAGCGAGTTTATGAGTGATTGCATCATTATTTGAGCTGAGAAATTCTTGGACCTCCCTGAGCTGATTTCTAGCGCCTATATAGTTTGTGCCGCAATCGCTTCTAATGAGAGTCGGCGTCCCATGACGGGATACAAATCGTTGTTATGCCGCTAAGAACGCTTCCGTGGTAAGGGCAGAGACGGCCTCTAAATGAACCGCTTTCGTTGTGAGGCAAACAAAAATACAAAAGTATGCCTTTAGGAGCTTTACGTTGCGCAGAGTGCTCGATTTAACGAGAAACAGACCAGCAAAATCGGTCGTGACCTGGCTAAATACGGGCTGAGGGGTGACCCTATCTACTAGAAGGTCAGCCATGATCGGGGCTGTAGTTTGAGTGCGACACCGGAAGCATCTGATGCACTGAAATACGCGGTGTCTGATAATACGGCGGGCGGAGAGAATCCAGAATTGCTGGCGTAAGATTGCGTGTAATGTGTCAGCGCCAGGATGACAGTGTATTTTGTGGTAATGGTCAATAATGAGATCCACTACAGGACTTGAGCTGGGGTGTTGAGTGTCGTACCTAATTGGCGCTTGAGAGAGTCGGCCTCCGACTCTCAAGAGGTCGTTTTTCATAAATGGTGACAGACGTTGGAGTGGAGACGCGTCAGACAAATCTTACCGGTCTGCAACCGGTTAATGTGCTCTGCGAACTCATTGTGCTGAACTGAGCGGATCCAGTACATTAGAGCTTCCCTACGTTCATTTGCTGTCAACGGACCAGCACGCCGTACGTCTGAGCTGTGCTTGGCGTTGAATATGAACCTCTGGATGCAAGCCGTCACTCCGACGAGCTTGTCCAGTGAGCTGAATCGAGTAAGCAAATCCAGATCAAGATCTGGGACCGCTATGTGAGCTGATACCTTTTTTGGTTTAAGACCTGGAACAGCATAATGGCCTAATGAGGGTGGCATCATGGGCCGGGCGCAAGGAGGCTCCTTGAGCCAATTGGGAGACCACCACAGTTCATGTTGTGAGAGTGATTGAGCTGACGTTCCCCTGCTTGCACAGTCGGCAGGGTTCAGGTCTGTGGGCACATGTCTCCACATGAGGCGGGTCGCGCTAGCAGCGATCTTAGCCACTCGATTGGCTTCAAAAGTCTGTAGCCGATAAGGGGGCGTATTGAGCCATGCCAATACTATGGTGCTTGCGGACCAACATGTGTGATGTGCGATAGTAATGTGAGCCGAAAAGTGGGTCGACACTTTAGTCATGAGCTGAGATAAGAGGGTTGCGGCTGAAAGCTCCAACTTGGGAATGGTGAGTTGGTTCTTAATTGGTGCCACCTTTGACTTGGCCATGATCAGATGTACGGTGACATGTCCATTTGTGTCGAGTTCATGCAGGTAAATGACAGCTGCATAACCAGCTATGGAGGCGTCTGCGAATCCATGAAGCGAGTACGTGGACGTGGACTTGTGTTTACAAATGGGCCAAGGTAAATGAATATTTGAGAGCTGAGGAAGATCCTCCAAAATTTGCTGCCATTCTGTGTGGATTTCTACGGAAGTGGGTTCATCTCATCCTATTTTGAGAAGCCATAACTTCTGAAGAAGTATTTTTGCGCAGAAGTCTGTGGGGGTTACCCAACCATTTGGGTCATAAAGAGAAGCTACTGTGCTGAGAATTGATCGTTTTGTAATTTTTGTTATGGGGGGTAGAGAAATGCGATAAGTGAATTCGTCAGTTTGAGGGATCCACTGTATGCCTAATACTTTAATTGAAGTTGAGTCGGAAGTGATGCTCAAATCTTTGGGCATGTCACACTGATAATCAGGGAATCTATTAAGGAGCTGAGGTGAGTTTGAGGTCCATTTACTGAGCTGGAAGCTACCTAGGGCCAATAAATCAATGAGTTCATTTTGAAGTGCCCGAGCAGATTCCACAGAGTCATGACCTGTGAGTATGTCATCGACGAAAATTGAACTGCGTATAATATGAGCAGCATGAGGGTAGCGATGACCTTCGTCATCAGCTAATTGGAGCAGAGTACGAATAGCATGATATGGACTGGACCGTAATCCATATGTGACGTTATTGAGCGCATAAGTGAGCAGGGGCTGGTCGGGTGACGACCGCCATAGAATGAGCTGATAATGTCTTTGTTCTGGGCGAATGAGAATATTCCTCAACATCAAAGATGTCAGTACTAAATACTACCGAGTGAGTTCTAAATGACATGATGATGTCAACAATGTCTTGTTGAAGTGCTGGGCCTGTGTGTAAGCATTCATTTAAGCTTATGCCATTTGAGCTTTTGCAGCTTCCGTCGAATACACAACGTAGCTTTTCTGTACCTGACTTAAATATGCCGTGGTGTGAAAGTGTATATGTAAAAGTGCGGTTTATAAGCGAATGTGTTGGGATAGCAAAGCGACATATGGCCTAACCTTATGTAGTCTGTCATGAAGTCTACGTATTTTGAATGAAAGAGCGGGTTTGATTGCAGCTTTTTCTCTAAATTGAGAAACCTGCGTAGTGCAATTGCATGTGTGTTACCTAATGTCGGTGCGTTGTGCAGAAATGGTAGTGTGACCATATATTGGCCTGTAGGCTCACGTTTTGTTGTGGTGCGAAAGATTTCCTCGCACTGGTCTTGCAATGGGCTGGTATGTTTGTGTACTTGGGGTTCCTCTGACTACCAAAACCTTTCTAGGTCTTTGTGTATATCATGAGCGGGTGGATTGGGATCTGTATGAGTGCCGATAGTGTTGCGTGAGCTTACTGATTTGACCGGCGATATGTAAAGATTTTCAATCGGACCTATTAATGTGTAGTCAAAAATCGTGTCGAAGGCAATAGGCTTGCCGGGGCCCAACGATACCTTAGTCCCGTCCAAAACCTGACCTAAAATGTCTGAGCCGAGTATGAGATCAACCGGAGCTGGTGTGTGATATCCTCGATCTGCGAGGGGAATCGGTGGTTAGCCTATTGTGTGTGTGAGATCTGGTACCTTCTCGAGCGGTAGGTATCCAGTAACATCCAGTAAAATGTGGGCTGTGGCTGTAATTGTAGGCGTGTCACGGTTTGTGGGCCTACATACAATGGTAATTGATGCCTTAGTGACGAGGGTTTTAGCGGTAATTTTGAACTTCGGGCCATGCGCTGAGAAATTAAAGTTAACATTGAACCGCAGTCCAATAACGCCCTCGCTAATTGAAACTGGCCATGTACGTCCGCTATCTTTAGCGAGACGGTTGGCAATAAAATTGGCGTGTTGATAATGTGTCCTACATGTTCAGTAGTATTTGAGTGAGTGTCTAATGCGTCCGATTTCGTCGACCGGAAGTGTGCTGTATAAGTATGTAAAGGCCTTGTATGTGTTGGTAAGTGTGAGTTTGGGTGAGCGGATTGTGTTTGTTGGGCGGATGTATGTGATATATGGGCAGGTGGATGTGCGGATTCTATGCTCTCATTGTGCTCGGTGATTGTAAAATGAGGTCCCAAACAACGCCTGCACCGGTTTTTTTCGTATATGAATGCCCATCTGTTTTCAACTGTCTGGGCGTTGTATTGTAGGCAGGCAATCATTTTATGCCCCCTTAGTTTGCAATACGGGCAAGGCATATTGCCCGTAGATGGGTAATGGGCTGGTTGAGCGGAGTAAGCGTGCCCTTGTGTGTGCTGAGGGGCGCTATAATGTTGGCTTGTCTGGCTGGGGGGGGTACGTGAGACTGGGCTGACGGCGGGGGTACGTGGGACTGGGCTGACGGGGGGTGTAACTTGTGTGTGTGTGTGTTTGTGTGTGTAAGTGGGTTGAGCTGATTGAGTGAGCTGAGTCAGTTGCGCAAGTCTTCCTGATGGACCCGGGCGCGATGAGGCCCCGGCCTGGTGGCTGGTCGGGCCAGACCACTCATTCTCAACACAACGCGCGTGTTCCTCTAAGAACTCAATGAGGTTCTTGAGTGTGCGCAGAGTGGAACGGGAACCGTACTTCCGTTCAAACAAAGTACGTAACTCGCCCTGAAGCTTACGTATCACTATGGACACGAATACGTAGTCCGAATCCTTCATGGGCAGTTCCAAATTGTTCAGGGCGGAGTGAGCCGAGATGAGCGGAGTAAGAAATAGTGCGCGGATATTAGAGCGCGCATCAATCTGCGGCAAGCCCAAAATGATATCTACAAAATAGTCGTTCGATCAGGACACGACGGTTCTCAAATCGCCTAGTTAAAATGTCCATCGCCGTTGCGTAGTTATCATTGGTGGGCTGAAGATGTGATACTATGTTGTAAGCCTCCCCCGAAAGGCACGAGAGCAAATAATGCAGCTTGACGGCGTCCGATACTGTCGATATTTCGTCGGTCAAGCTCCTAAATATGGCTACAAAAGCGGGCCAGTCTTCAACCTTTGAGCTGAACTTGGTACATGAACGGTATCTTGGGCAGGACTGCGGCGGGCGTATGTGAGCTAATTGGGTGCGGAGTTATGGACTGGGCTGAATTTTTATTTAACTTGGTGAACATCACAAGTACCTCATTGTAGTCCTCGACCGTGGACTCGTATTTTTCCGTGTACGTAACATCCACTTCATCATCGTCATCATAGTCGATGATCTCGTAATAGACCTCGTCTAACTTCGACTTCAGCCCTTCCAATTTAATGTAACGGGCTGTGAAATCGGTCAACGCGTACTTGACCTTGTCGCCGGCGAGCCTATCTCTTTGAGCTGAGTTATCCCTTTTACGGCCTACCGAAACTTCGCTGCCTGCGATTTTGACGGCATTTTTAAATATTTGAGCGGGCGAAATATATATGTAAACAACAACTTTGTCACTTTGAGCTGATAAGTGTGTGGGCGCAAGTTAAGTAATCAACAAAATGTAGCAACAAAACAGATTCCAAATTATAAATACAATGACCCAATATGAAGGTATTGTATCGCTAACTCACACCCTGTATAATGAGAAACACTCTGTATATGATGTGTGAGCAATAATGTATGCGAGAACACCCCCTACTTCCAATAAGCAGATTTCAAGGGGATTAAACAATATTTCTGAGCTGATAGCAATTCCATCCAACCGGCGGAACTGAATCGAAAAACCGATATATCTTCACTACCCTGAATGTATATAAATATATCAATGTGCCGACAACAAAGAATACTTAGAAAAGGATATTGTACTAGGTATGTGCCGAAACACCGCTATGTCCTAATTTGAAGCGATTATCTCTGAATGCCTAATGAAAGCTTGTACTTATAGGTAGGTACAGAACTCATGCGCCGACAATATAACTTGTTTCGATTTGCTTCGACGTTACACGTATCACTGAGCTACGCTATTATATGTAGTTATATCTCTGTATGAGCCGACTGTGAATAATTCAACAAGTAAACAACTTAGTAGGAACTGTAAGGTATATAGTTAGGTTCGATATTTGTCTATGCGATAATATTGTATACGGGCCTCTTTAGAGTGAGTGTTCGCTTTGACCCTGTTACGTAATTTGTAATTTTAAAAAGAAAGAGGCTTTGATGTGAAAAGTCAATGTGACACACTTCACCTTAGGCTTCGGTCAGCGACCGATCAACATTATATAGTTAGGATTAGCTTAATGGCTATCGAGCAAGTTTGATCCCTTTTATATAAATTGTAACCATATTCGATCAATAAACACAAGTTTGGTGTTACTAACGTCTTTATAATTGCCTACCTAATCTGTAGGGCTAGGGAGTTTAATTATAGGCCGTGATCGTCTAGTGGTTAGGATCCTACATTGGCGGAGGCGCCGAACGAACCGGAGATATAAGAAGACCGCTTCATAACAAATAAGAGGTGACGTCATAAGAAGTGACGTCATAAAAGAGAATAGTGATCGTCGATCCAGACCTTGAAGAATCGAGGAAGGATCGAAACTACATTGAAAGGGAGTATATTTCTGTACTTAAGTTTTTAATTTAGGAATTACCTCGACCTGCCAAGCGAGTGAAGAATTGAATAGAAAAATATTGTTGGAAGATTTTTTATCGCAGCGGACATTTTGTGAAAAATGTTATGAAATAATTTCATAAAATATTTATAGGAAACATTTAAATTTTAATAATATGATGGAGGATTTGTCAACTTGTTTTTCGGGGAGTCCTCAGGAGTCCTTTGAAGACTTTTTTGAAGACTTTAGAGATGCTGCATCGAGGAAGAAATTTATATCGTCGGAGGAATTAAAATTATTATTTCCTTCGTATTTAAAAGGTGGAGCCTTATATTTTTTAGGGAAATTAGGGGCAGTGCCCAGATATTTGAAGAGGTGGTGGATAAATTTAATGAAGAATTTGGAAGTACAGACTTTGCAGAGAAGTTCTACAATGCCAAGCAATAGAAAAGAAGTTTGTTGGACTACTTCCATTACTTAGGGGACCTAGCGAGGAAGGCTAGAGTTACCAAAGATGACATTTTTATAACGCAGTTTTTAAGAGGATTGAAAACCCATCTTAGAAATAAATTAATGTTGAGCCATTTTGTAGATAAGAAGGCTTAGGCTAAGGGAAGTACTGGTACAGATGGAGAAATTAAGTCCGGGGAGTGATGATAATGTAAATGTGTTTAGAAACCCGGCAACTTTTGGACCAAATTTGGCCCATAGCAATAGAGGGGGGGGAGACAGGCCGTTTCATTCTTTTAGGCCTGCACAATTTAATCAAAGCCCTACTCAAGACCCACGAGGAACGCCGAATGTTTCGCCGTCGACAAGTGGTCAGGAACCGCATATTAGACCTAGTACTAATAATTATAATTTGCGTCCTAGGCAAGCGGATTTTACAACGCGTCGTCGCTAGAGGCCGATAGCGGTGACCAGGCTGACCTGTGGAATGAGGGCCTCAGACAAGCTCAGCAGCGTAGCACGGAAGCGACACGACCAATGAACTCGAACTTGGGGAAGATCGTCGTAGACGAGGCGGATCACCAGGTCAGACCATTAGTTTTATTGAATTCTTCTTGGGTAAACGTGGTAGCTCTTTTAGATACAGGCGCTACGGCTTCATGCATCAGCCCAGCCGTTGCAGATCAAGTGGGTGCGAGATGTATGCAAGAAGAGAAGAGACGGGTTAAGGCGGTAAATGGAAGTTTATTGAAAATTGTAGGGAAATGTGTATTGTAGGATTTTAGTTTGGACAATTTTAACTTTTCACAGGAATTTTTAGTAATAACTGATTTAAATTATAGCATTATTTTAGGGGTGGATTTTTTAGTAAAGAACGGTATGATTATTGATTTTGTTCATTCGTGTATGTGTTTTTTCCAGGGAAAAATACCGTTTTTCAATAATTTCCATACGAAAGAAAACACGACACCGGCAAAATGAAATGTCATGTGCGTAGGGATTCTTTCAAAACAAAAGATATGGTCGGACTTTCTAGACGGTTCTAGAAGGAAACAAGTGAACTTCGGGGAAAGCACGGTTATCGAGAATCGTGACGTGATAGATTTTATCGACTTTCAGGAGTTAAGAAAGGGCGATTACGTTTATTTCTCGGGGTTATCGGATTCGTGCGAATTTGCGTTTGGGGTAGAAGATAAACGGTTTATCGTGAATGAGGGTTTATGTGGGAATGATAAGCAGGTATGCAACTGACCAGTTAGGTAGGTCGGAGATAGTGTCGGTCGATATTAAGACTTATGATGAAGAGCCGGTTCATTGTCACCCGTATCGCAGTTCGCTGGTGCAACGAGAAATTATTGAGGAGCAGGTCGCGGAGATGTTGAAACTAGGTGTTATTAGGGAATCCACTAGTTCTTATGCTGCGCCCGTTGTGTTAATAAAAAAGCCCGATAATTCATGGAGGTTTTGTGTAGATTATCGGAAATTAAATAAGAAAATTTGTAGGGATAGTTATCCTATTCCGCGGATAGAAGACATTGTCGATCGTTTGGCCGGGGCCAAGTATTTTGCGGAGTTGGATCTCAATTCAGGTTATTGGCAGACGGTTATTACGGAAGGTAGGCATAAAACGGCTTTCGTCACGACCACGGGTCTTTATGAATTTAATGTTGTTCCGTTCGGTTTGGCAACGAGTCAAGCAGTTTTCCAACGGATGATGGATAAAGTTTTAGCGGATTTAAGATTTAAAGGGGTTATGGTTTACGTAAACAAAGTAATTGTGTATGGTAGAACGTTCGAGGAGTTTACCGATACGTTGCAGAAAGTTTTTGGGCGGTTTAGAGAAGCGAACTTGACGTTCAAGCCATCCAAATTTAAATTCGGTTTTTGCGAGATTGAGATGCTAGGTTATCTAATCTCGAATGTAGGAGTAAAACCTAGTGAGAAAAAGCTGAAGGCTATGCAACAGGTTCCAACTCCCACATCTGCGAAGGATGTGAAACAATTATTAGGTTTATTTTCTTATTATAGAAAATTTGTATCGAATTTTGCGAGGATATCGTTACCTCTCACTAAATTATTGAAAAAGGGGGTAAAGTTTCAATGGAATGAAGAATTGCAGAATTCGTTCGATTATATTAAGAAGGTTATGTGTAGTGCGCCAATACTTTCGTATTATTCGGGGGATAAGTCGGTTACTACGAGGGTTTATGTGGATACGTCTAACGAGGCGTTAGGTGCAGTGTTGATGCAGGGCGTTGAAAAAATGAGTCCGGTTGCCTATGCGTCTAGGAAGTTAACGGATGCGGAGAAAAAATATATTATGACGGAGAAAGAGTGTCTGGGGTTAGTATAGGCGTTAAGGCACTATTGCCATTATCTTTGGGGATCGTATTTTCAGGTTGTTACAGACCATAGCGCGTTATGTTGGTTACAGTCGAAAAAAGATATATCTGGTAGGTTAGCGCGATGGGCGTTAGCGATACAAGAATGGGATTTCGAGATAATTCATTGCTCGGGGAAAAGCAATGTAGTGGCAGATTTTTTGAGTAGGAATCCGCCAATGGAAGAAGGGAAACGGAAAACAGAAGGACCTCAGTCTTTTTCTCGTTCTGAACCTGATGATGATGGATTGGAAGTTTTTAGTATTAAAGTAGAGTCGTTACAGGCGGATCAAGCGAACGATTCATTTTGTAGTAGATGGTTAACGCGGTTGAGCGAACGTCCGGAAGCGTGGCGTAGCGGTTTTTGTTTGAGAAATAATTTATTATATAAAAGCGTACGTAGAGATGGAGAAATTAGGGAGGTATTAGTATTGCCTAGGTCTTTGTTTCAAAATGTAATGAACGAATTACATGAAGAGGTTCTTGAAGAGGTTTCGGTTGAAATATTTCATACCGAAAGCCGATAAGGAGATAGAGCGTTATATAGCTTCGTGCGTGCCGTGTCAAGAAAGGAAATAAGTTAAAAGCGTAGCAGATTTGATGCCGATTAGGGTCTCGGATATTTTTGAGAAGGTAGGAATCGACGTGTTAGAGCGTTTCCACGTTCGTCGAGAGATAACCGATTTATTATAGTCGCGGTAGAGTATGCGTCGCGGTTTGCGATATGTAAGGCGTTACCTAGGGTTACATCGGAAGATGTAGTGCGGTTTTTAGTTGAGGAATTTTTCTGTAGGTTCGGGCCGATAAGGGAAATTATTTCAGATAGAGGTACAGTTTTTACGGCGGGAATCGTAAAAGAAACGGTAGAACAGTTTGGGGCTAAAATGATACATACAAGTTCGTTTCACCCACAGAGTAACGGTTTGGTAGAACGAATGAATAGAACGTTAACTTCGATGTTATCAAAATATTTAGGTAGTAATCAAAGGCAATGGTGCTCAATTTACCTTTGGTAGTACATGCGTATAACACTAGCGTGCAGGCATCAACAAAAGTGTCGCCGTATAATATTTTATTTGGTAGGGAACAGTGCTCAGTGGTGGATCGATCATTAGGATTAAACGCAGTTGGTTTAGACGAAACGATAGCTGAAAGGGTAAATCGTATGGGAAGGCTGCTGACTAAGGCATTAGGGAATATTGCGAACGCACAGCGTGTACAAAAACGGTATTACGATATGAGATCAAAACCCAGATCGTTCCGGGTGAATGACTTAGTTTTATTATACGTACCAAGGCGGATAACGGGAAGATGTATGAAGTTGGCACGTCTGTATCAGGGACCATACAAGGTCATTGAGATCGTTGGGAGGTCTAATGTGCTGATTTGTCGTCTGAACTCACGGTCACGGGGCGTAATTGTTGACACAAATCGTTTAAAACGCTTTGTGCTGCGTTGAGGAGTTCGTCTGATATTAAATAATTATACATTAGGAGTATAATATAATTTTATCCCGGTTGTTGGTTTGTGGTTTATGTATGCGGTATTGTTATGAATTGTTTATCAACCGGTGTTTCTTTTCATGTTGTTTCTGAACTATGATGTCTGATGAGGACCGTTCACCAAAGACCCAAGAAATATTTGTAACATACTAGATTTCCGTGGTAGATTACCTTTATATGATAAACTTTTATAAATGACAGTTCGTATAATTGTTTGAACCGATCGCCTGGTTTTATCTTTGAGAGCAGTATGACGAGGCAATAGCTATTCTGTTTTGGTTCCTGCGTTCTTAAAGTATAGAGTTGGGATTATTTGGTAAGGGGAGAGTAAGGGTTGTTCATAAAGTTGGTAACGAAGGTTTCTCAATGAAAGTAATTTCTGATGTGGGATAACTCGGGTATTCGATACACATTCGAGATTCTTTGTAGTGTTTTAACTTGGGTAATTGGTTGCAACTTACAGCGATTATCTTAAACTGTTAATAGTAAAAGATAGTTTACTGAATTCCAATGGATTCGTTGAGATATTTGTAAGTTGTAGTATCGGTTTTAAAGCTAGTTGATTTCATCGTATTATTAGAACGAATTTTAATGAACTCATTCTTAAGCTGTGGCTTAGTAATACAGTTCTATAGATTAATCCTGTTAATATGGTTGACGTTTCCTATATTTGAAAATGATAATTTTTTTCTTTGATCTTTGCCTGCGTTAATTTTTGAAATATTTCCATTCGGTGGAAAGAGTACACAATGTGGTGATTTAAATGTTTTTTTTTAAGCAAAGAAGGAGTTGTGTTAATTTTAAGAACGGAGGTATTAAAGTTGTCTGATAAATTTTTTGCTAGTTTTTTTTGTCAGAAAGTTTGTCGAATGATAACCATTCGAGAAGCTAAATCTTAGCTAGATTCAGCTGTTTACCTTCGTATTGTAATAGTTAGTTTTCTAGCGTTAGGTAGGTTAGTGTTAAGCCGCGAATAATTGTATGATGGGATCATAGGGTGTTATAATTTAAGTTTTTAATAAAGTTTTTTAAGGTGCATAGCCTACACCTTAAGTGTAGTCGGACAGCAAATGCAATCTTTCACTGTTGTAAATTCTCGCTATATGTTAGATAACTCAATTAGGGTCGCAACTGAATTGTAAGGTAGGTACTGTAAGGTTTATATTGTATAAGGTTGCGATTATATTGTATACGGGCCTCTTTAGAGTGGGTGTCACTTTGACACTGTTACTTGTTTGTAATTTTAAAAAGAAAGAGGTTTGGTTGTGAGAAGTCAATGTGACACACTTCACCGTAGGCTTCGGCCAGTGACTGAGCTAAATTATAGTGAGGATTAGAGTAATAGCTATCGAGCCAGTTGTGGATCCCTTTTATACAAAGTGTAAAATAACCAAATAAAAACAACCGCAAACGCAAACCAACGTCTTTATATTCATGGTTATCAATTAGGCAGTGACGTCTAGTGCTAGGAGCATTACATTAGCACCAAGAGCACTACAGTACCTAGGTAAATACGTATCGAGCTGGGTTTTTGAGCGGAAAAGGGCGGAGGGGCTCACAGGCCTCTGATTGTAAGGTTATAAAAGACGGAACAAAAATAATGGAAATTTGAGCTGTTGAGAGTGGACTGTATTTAGAATAATAGGTGGGTTCAAAGGCTCGAAGGACCAAAAAATGTTACCGCTAAGGGTCGCAGGAATACAGGGCTGATGAGATTGGGAAAGATTGAGATGAGCAGATGACAAAATATGGGTTTGAGGTTAGATGGGAAGGTGGAGCAAGTGGTCAAGGTACCTGGACGGCGTCTTGGGGTGTGCCAGCCTTCCTCGGTCTGCGACTGCAGGTTCAGCACCAGGGCCTGGATCCTCCAGGTCATCAAAAGGTCACGCGCAACCTCGTGTGTATGTAACGCGCGGTATTGGAGTTAGACGTTTCAAGTAGTACGTGCACGCACATTATTCACTAGTGATGGAATTTTAGGTTAAAGGTGCCGACTGGTAACTATTTCGGAGCGAATAAATGCGCAGCGATGCGAGCCGAGATGTTGTGATCAAAACTTCAAGGAGCAAACTTCAAAGATGGCGTCGATCCACTCGCGAGATCGAAACTCTCTGGTTTTCTCTGACGTCACGCACTGCGTTTCGTTTGTGCGTGAACACTAACAGTAGCTAGTCAATTTATTTTCGAAAATATAATGTATGTACGCAAGAACCTTACAACATTTTCCAAACTTAGCGATAGCTGTAATGTTAACCTATGAAATAATCACAGACTATGTGCGCCCCGTTTTAGACTCGCGAAAGTTAGCAATTATTTCAAGGGTCAGTGCATTGTCTACTACAATAAGATACCTCTGGAGATTTTGAAATTGCCATTTGAGCAATTTAAAAAGCATTTTAAAGCGACTTTGTCGAAAAAGGGATATTACAATGTTCAAGTTTACTTAAATGACAGGACTGAATGGGGTTAATCTGGCTCAACACAGACCTTGCTGTTAATAATTTTGTAATTATTTATTCCTGCTTATTAATCATAATAATTAAATTTTTCATATTTGTATTAGTTAAGCACAACCTATTTTTAAAAGAGATCTAAAAATCAATCTGTGGGAGTTTCTACGCCCTCCTTCTCCCACAGTGGTCCAATGTAGAGAAGAGGCAAAAAATTACGTTTGCTAAGTTTAAGTAAATATCTACAGTAATAAAGTACTTTGACCTTGAATTTGACTTTGTTTTCGTACTTTGTAGCAAACCGCTGATATAATAGTCCAAATAGACTATTCTCGATATAACCAATCCCATCGATCAGACCGCGTTTCCTTCGGGAAATGTGTTTTCTGGGCTCCAACAGTATATCGTTGTACTAGTGCGATAATTCCATTTCATGATTCAGCTGTTTAATAGTAGGTTGGCAGTATGTGGATTCCATTGTTTTACAGATATCCCCAAGATACTCTAAGTATTCTTGCATTTGTTCATTGCCGTTCCAATGACTCGTCAAGTTGTAATACATGACGAGAACCCATTCATCATGCATCAGCGATATTGGACCATGCGGGTCATAAAATATAGGTCGATCTCTCTCGATAGTTGTGATCTGAATGTTTGATCTCGTTTATGGTGGCTGTGCATTAGTCACGCCACAGAATAAACACAGCGACAACATGAGTAAATGGAGTAAGCTGAAGCTGCGAATGTTGTTTACTGTTTTTGTTGTTGTGGAAGGCGTTGTAACAGTATGAGAGGTTTCGGAGTCTTGAGTTCCTTCAGTTGATTGTAAGTTTGTCTGGAGATAGAAAGTATTTTTCTCATCTTCGTTAATAGGTAGTGGTGACAGCTTTGTGACGGGGCGAGTGATTGATTTATTTTGTGTCTTCATTGTTGCGACCCTCACGCAACCATCGCTGCCGGGGTGAAGCTGTGTCACTCGGGCGATAGCCCATTTTGCCGGCGGCAAGTTGTCTTCCTTGACCAGGACTATGTCACCTTCTTTGAAGTTTCGACTAGGTCTGTTCTACTTGCTGCGACACTGTAGTTGTTGTAGATATTCATTTGAGCAGTGTTTCCAGAATTGGTGAAACATGTGTGTGGTCAGCTTCCATCGTTTTCTTAAGTCGATTTTATGCCCACCATGTAATGGTACACAAGAGTCAGTTCATTTAATACTTCGTTTTGCGTGACAGAGTGCTAGCCCATCGCCGCACTGTAATGGTACACACATTGAATACAAGAGTCAGTTCATTTAACGCTTGGGTTATTGAGTAGTTCGAAGTAAGTTGGCAAAAAAAATGAGCCCGAGAACGTGGTTAATTCGGGGAAAAGAGGTCGGGTCAGGTTTTTTTGTCGCATTCCTGCGAAATGTGTAGGGATCAGAGCCGATTTGGCTGCGCGCTGAATAAATTATGAATAACTAAATAATGGAAGGTTCTTATGGAACTATACGGAGAAAGCTAATGTGTTGACTGCAAATATACGATTGCGATTGATTATTACGTTGTGGTGAGTCTGACATCAGGGTTTGCGTATCTTTCCAGTGATCTTTGTCTTAGACGCTAGCGGTCGGGAAGTCAGGCTAAATTAATTGCAACCGCTTTATAGCCAGCGATCGACAAATTTTGTGTATCGGCAATACCAAATGACTTGAGTGATAACCGACGAAAGATAATAGAAACTATGCATACACAACTGTGCCACGCATCTATCCGGGTAGGTCTTAAAATGAATTCGGACAAGACTAAGGTTATGGGCACGACCGATATGTCCCAAGATCCGATCACAGTAGACGGCCGAGTGATGGAGCAAGTGGAGGAGTATAACTACCTAGGGCAGATCATCAGACTGGGACGGGACTCGCTGGATCGCGAGATTGACCGAAGAATCCAGCTTTCTTGGGGAGCATTCGGAAAGCTCAAGGGCGTCTTCCACTCCAAGATCCCTCAATCGCTGAAGACTAGAGTCTATAATCAGTGTGTTCTCCCGGTGATGACTTACGCTTGCGAGACATGGACGCTTACTGCCGGGATGATGAACAAACTTAAAGTCACACAAAGAGCGATGGAAAGATCGATGCTCGGAGTGTCCCGCCGCGACATGATAAGAAACGAGCTCATCCGCCAACGCACTAAAGTTACCGATATAGGAAAACGAGTCGCGCGACTTAAATGGCAATGGGCTGGACACATCTGTCGCAGAAATGACGGAAGATGGAGCTCTAAAGTTTTGTTCTGGAGACCCCGCACAGGAAAAAGAAGCGTTGGAAGACCTGCGACACGGTGGTCCGACGACATAAAGATCACGGCCGGCCTATCCTGGACGAGAATGGCCGCGGACCGCACAAGATGGAGGACAACTGGGGAGGCATATGTCCAACGGTGGACGGTGAAATGCTGAAGAAGAAGAAGAAGAAGATACACAAAATTGTAGAACAGCGGGCGTGCATGGCATGTTTGATTGAAATTAGACCCTGTGTAGTTAATGATAAGAAGCTTGCGCTTGGGCAGTATTTGCGGGGACGCCATCTCAGACGTGGGCCACCTATAAATACGAGCGCGTGGGTGGGGAGGGCATCTCCACCGCCCGCGAGGGCCCCCCGATGACCTGTCCATAGGAGTGGACAGAGGCGCTTCTTCAGGAAGAGATCCGATGATCTGACCCTGACTCCCCACGCCCCAGAATGGGTGCGTGAGAAGAATGCTTGATTGATTGGGAAGGCATTCAGTCCGTACGTCAAATCACTGGGGTACACGTGTCTTTCGGTAATCTGTACAGTTTGGCCTGCCGGTTTACGCGTTTGGAACTGGAAGATTTGTGATTGCGTGCTACAGTGAATTTTCGTGTGTGTCTGAAGCGCCGAGATATACCTTGGTTCCTATCCTTAAAACAATCTACCCAAATTCCAAAACTATCCTTGGGTCGTTAGATAAGAACTTGTAGGTAATTTGATCTGAGTCTGAGTCTGTTCGATTCTTAGAAAGGTCAAAGTATGGAAGAATTCTTTGCCTCTCAATTGAATACCATATATGAGCTAACGATACCGTTTACTGATACGGAAAAGATCAACACGATTTTCAGACAGTTGCCGCGCGATATTCAGGTAGCGTTTTTGCTAGAAAGGATCCAATGACGATACGAGACGCGGTCGAGTTTCTTCGACAATTAGAACGGAATATTGATGGAGGATTAAATGCGTTGCATAGATCGGAGACGATAAATACGAACAATGTAAATCGGAATAGCTACATGCGAGGGCAATATCGTGCTTTGCGAGTAAATACGATGCGATATAACGCGGTGAGTCGTAGGAATAATTATAACGCGGGAACAAAGGCACGAAACGAATATGTGTAATGGAACATCGCTTAACGAATGCAATCAGTGTACAGTCGGAATTAGCTGTGTCAGTTTCTTTAACGCTTGGGTTATTTGAGTGATTCGAAGTAAGTTGACAAAAGTGGCCATAGCACGTGGTTGGTTCGGAGAAGCTAGGTCAGGTCAGGTTTTTTGTCGCATTCCTGCGAAATGTGTAGGGTTCAGAGCCGATTTGGTGCGCGCTGAATAAATTATGAATAACTAAATAATAGAAGGTTATTATGGAATGATACGGAGAAAGCTATTATGTTGACTGCAAATATACAATTGCGTTTGTTTGGTACGAAGTGGTGAGTTTGACATCACGGGTTTGAATATCATTCTAGTGAACTTTGTCTTAGACGCTAGCGGTCGGGAAGGCTTTATTAATCGCAACAGCTTTTATGGTCAGCGATCAACAAATTTTGTGTATCGGAAATACCAAATGACTTGAGTAATAACCGACGATTGATCATAGTAAATATGCATACACAAAATTGTAGAACGGCGGGCCTGCATGGCATGTTTGATTGAAATTAGACCCTGTGTAGTTAGGGATAAGAAGCTTTCGCTTGGGCAGCGTGTGTTCCGCAAAGGACGCCATTTTTTTTCAGACATGTGGGGTCTATAAATACGAGAGCGTGGGAGGGGGATGCATTCAGTCTCTGCGTCAAGCTACTGTGACACTCGTCTTTCGGTAATTCTAAACAGTTCGGTCTGCCGTTTTACGCGTCTGGAACTGGAAGAGTTGTGATTGCGTGTTACAGTGGATTATCGTGAGTGTCTGAAGCGCCAAGATATACCTCGGTTCCTATCCTTTAAATCAACCTACCCCAAATTCCAAAACTATCCTTGGGTCGTTAGATAAGAACCTGTAGGTAATTGATCTGAGTCTGAGTCTGGGCTTGGAGCGACCCTAATTTCCTTTTTCCTTCACCATAGGGTTCCTGGATTGGCTCTTAGGATATTTGCGGGCTAATCCTCTCCTCATTCCTTTCGATTAGCGAGTTTTGAAATTCCCACACACACAGTCATTAAACATACAAACACATTCAAATCAAACTCAACCATTTTCGAGTGGTGTCGATAATGGACGTGGTATAACACTAGGATTTTAGACTAGGCTAGACAGGAGCTTAGTTGCGGTTATACCTAGGTTGGCAGGGCATAGGGAGACTGTTTGATCGATGAGGTTCCGCGGATGGAAATAACGGGTTCAGAACAAAGTATAAACGTTGTCAACACAGATAACCTATCCTGTTGATATTTTTGACATTTGAGTGTTGTCGGGGACGCGCGAAGAGATCAAATTACAGTCTAAAGTTCATTGTTCAGGAACGGGTAGATTGTTTTGCTTTGCCTTGGATCGGTTTGGATTCAAGTTGCATCTTTAAATTAAATGTAAATTTCGCTGGAGGTCTATCGTGTAGGCTGCGTCTAGTATTTATTGCTGGGCCCAGTTGAGGAAGTGCTGAGGTTAGCTAGATGCATATATCGGTATTTCCCGAAGTATGTTCCTCGCTGTGGAGTGGGTTAGATCTCCAAAAGCGCTAATGAAAACGTTTCGATAACATCCAGCTCAAATTGCGCAGAGTTGAAGGTTTCAAAACGTTACGGACCTTTTGAGGAAACCGCTAGTTCAAACACATTTCGGAAAATCAAATCGCAATTGTGTAAACCCGGTCTATTTGGATCGTTATTGCCGTGAACTAATTATATAATTGGAACCACCACAAGCCGCTACTAGCGAACACATGAAATATCATTGAGTACTCACGTCGTAACACTACGACGGATATCTATACGATATCCCAAACAAATATTATAAATTGTGGTCGATCACACGAAAAAAAGTTACAAGCGCCCACATATACAAAAAAATAAATGGTACCATCACACAAAATACAACAAAGATCGATCTGGCGCAATACACCGTTAACTGATGCGAAACTCCTGCTTGCGGGTGTTATGTTTGTTTCAAAATAGTGATTTTAAATGTATATGATATTCAAAACAAATGGTAATTATTAATATGGGAAGGTGTAATTTATTTATTAGTCATTGTATTGATTTTAAGCTATAATTGAAAAATAAAGTTGTCATACATAATCATTGATGTGAAGTCAAATTCTATTAGTTTTGTTTTAAATCATGAATATACGTAATTAGGAGTATTATTGTATCATAATAATTACTATAATTAACAATAAGAATTTAGAGATCATTAGATAATTGTAAAGTCATTTAAAAATTAGTAAATTGGTAGTCAAATAAGGGTGGAATGCAAAAGCAACCAATCAGCGTTCACGGCGCGAACAACGTTGGTATTTCGGCATTGATGCGAGGCAGAGTTGTTAAATACTAGATGATTGGGCGCGGGCCCGCACTTTTGCTGGTGATCTCGGTTGAGAAGCATCTCCACCCCTATCGGCCTATTTTCCAAAGATGAGTATTTTCTATTGTGTTTAATATTAGTTTCTTCTGAACGTTTATATTGAATTAAGTGTAGATGTTGGCAATAAGCTTATCTTTACTAAATATATTCCAGTGTGTTTAGCGTTGTACGATATCCAAATAAAATATTAACTTGTTGTTCAATTAACTTTCTTATTTCACAATCTCCTTACTATTATACTAGACAACTAGCTTACCCCTTAATTTAGTAGATGTTTAAGTTATAGGACAAGAATTATAGTAGTAATAGCAGATTTGGTTAGTTATACCTATCCATATAATACCCCTTTTTCTTACATCAGAAGTGGGATAGAATAGCCCGTTTATTTTTGTGTGCTGACATTTATCTCCGATTACAGACTGGAGTGATAAGAGCCAATCATGGATCCTGACCTCGTGAAATTGATGCTCCAGTCAATCCAGGATGCCGTTTCTACATCCCGGAAGCGCGATGACGTTACCTTGCCACTCTTTGATCCTGACAAGATGGACAGTGGAGCAGAACCCTGGTGTAAAATCGTCGAAGACACGGGCTCAGAGTTTCGCTGGAGCAGCTTGCATAAAGTATCTGTAGCCAGTAAGGCCCTTCGGGGCTCTGCTTCTATTTGGTTTGAGTGCTGGGAACCTGAAATACGTGACTCGAACTCGTTTAAATCTGAGTTGATAGACCTATTTCCCCCCAAACGAAATTTGAGTGAGAGGCTAACAAAAGCCGTATTATATTTCTCCGAATTAGCTGATACCTACGCCGAATATGCCCGTGAGAAAGTTCTATTGTTAAGGAAAACAAAGATAACATTCAATGAATCACAGTTGGTCGAGCTTGTGTGTGGGGGTGCTCGTGACGATAGTATTCGTATGGCAGTCTTCAGTAGTTCTATAAAATGTACAAACGACTTGATTACTGTATTTACGCGTACACGATAAACCCTCGTAAAATATTAGAGCACCCAATAAAGACAATAGAAATTTCTGGACCAAGCAGTGCTAAGCGGCCGCGCGTAGACACACCAAGGGAAAACCGTAAAACATCTTTTACTCCCAGAACCTGTTTTTCTTGTGGTGAATTTGGTCACGTGATATCAAATTGTGTTAAAAATAGATCGATGGTGAACTCTCGCAACATCAGTGACTCCGCTAAAAATCCCGCATATTCTGACGACAATAAGGATAAGACTTGTAGCTTTTGTTCCAAAAAAGGGCATGGCGTTGAAGTTTGCTGGTCTAAACAACGTGAGGAACGTGATCGTAGTTAATCAAAAGTTAAGCATGAGCAGGTAAATTGTTTGACCAAATCGAACCTGAACCTAACCAAAATTAAAATGTACGATGTTACCGTAAATTGCTTGTTCGATACAGGTGCGAACTGTTCGATTATTCGCGAGTCGATTGCGTCACGTTTAGGAACAGAACTTACCACATGTTTGGTGAAGCTTGATGGCATTGGTTCGGGAAGTTTGTATACTTTCGCAAAGTGTAAGTTCCTTGTGCGTTTCGAAGATGTCTGTATCGAATTAAATATGTACGTAGTTCACGACAGTGACTTCCCCTACGAATGTATAATTGGACAGGATGCCGTAAGACATTCGGGTGTTGCTATAATTATGGACGAATCTGGTACCAAGTTAGTTCGAAAAGATGTTGTAGATAATGTTGTGAATGTAGTTTAAAGTGCTCCCTATTTTGAATCGATCAAAGATTTGGACCCCAATATGCAGAAGAAAATCGAGGAAATAATTATCAAATACCCAAAAATCTTACCTACTACCAATTACATCGGTAACGTAAATACTGGTGAGCTTGTTATAAAGCTAAAGTCTGACAAGAATGTTTATTACCGACCTTACCGCTTATCCCCACTCAAACGTGAAAAAGTCAAAGATATCGTGAGTAATCTCCTACAAGCAGGTATAATTCGTGAAAGTGACTCTCCTTACGCTAGCCCAGTGCTATTAGTCAAAAAGCGAGACGGTAGCGACCGAATGTGCGTTGACTTTCGAGCTCTCATTGAAAGAGATAGATACCCCCTGCCTCTGATTCAAATTGAAATTGATAAATTAGGAAAGGCAATCTATTTCATAGCTATTGACGCGAAAAACGGTTTTCATCAAATACCTGTACATGCGGATAGTGTTAAATTTACTGCTTTTGTAACGCCGGATGGGCATTATGCGTTTATTAAAATGCCCTTTGGAATTTGCAACGGTCCCTCTGTATTTCAACGCGCTATCTCTAAGGCCCTCCAACACCTCAAATTTCTTCAGGTTTATATGGATGACATTCTTATCCCGTGTACATCAATAGAACAAGGATTGGAGTACTTTTATCTCACTTTAGCTGCTCTATCGAAGGCTGGTTTCACTATAAACCTAAAAAAATGCCAATTTTTCGTTAAGACTATAGAATACCTAGGTTGGTCAATATCAGCTGACGGTGTACGACCTAGTGATAGAAAAGTGTCTGCTTTGCTCAACTCCCCAGTGCCACAAACTGTGAAACAAGCTAGACAGTTCATGGGACTGGCTAGCTATTTCAGGAAATTTATCCCCGAATTTGCTTCAAGGACTGCCTCCATAACAAAACTGACAAAAAAGGATCACAAATGGGAATGGGGAAGTGATCAAGAATCGGCACGAAATTACGTTATCGAAAAATTGACTACGAAACCGCTTTTGTCTACTTTTGACTCATCTCTTGAGACAGAGCTTCACACGGATGCGAGCTCTATAGGATATGGAGGAATTCTAATTCAGAAAGATGGCGCAAATAGAAGGGTTGTTGGGTACTACAGTCGACGCACAACAAGTGCAGAGTCAAGATACATATCGTATGAATTAGAATCCCTGGCCATATACAACTCGTTGAAGCATTTTAGAGTTTATTTGCTAGGTCTACGATTCAGTATAGTTACAGACTGCAACGCAATAAAATCAACAATGAACAAAAAGGACTTGTCTCCACGAGTTGCTCGATTATGGACATACTTACAGGATTTTTCTTTCGACGTGGTCTATAGAAAGGGAATTTATGTTAGTCACGTCGATTTCCTTAGTAGGAATCCAGTGCCTATTGTTCACAGGAAAACACCCGTAGTAAATGTTATTACCGATCAGTCGTCTTGGCTGGAAGTAGCTCAGCAGAAGGATCCCGAAACGGTATCATTAATTGATAGAGTTCAGGCGGGGGAAGTCGATGGTAATCAATATGTACTGAAGAGCAACCTACTTTACTATAGAGACCACGCAGACAAAAAGTTAAAACTATATGTTCCAAAGGGCAGTCGTCTTAGCATTGTTCGTCTCTACCATGATGAAAATTGTCACGTGGGACCGGACAAGACTCTTCATAAAGCAAAAGAATCATTTTGGCTTCCAGGCATGAGCAAATTTGTGAAAAAGTACATTTCACATTGTCTAGTATGTGTTAAAGGTAAATCGCATAGTGGTCCCAATCAAGGATATCTACACACTATAGATAAGATACCTGTTCCATTTCATACCGTTCATCTGGACTGTACTGGCCCATTCCCCCAGACCAGCGACGGTTATCGCCATGTTGTAGTTATTGTCGATGCTTTCACAAAGTATTGTATACTAAGGCCCTTGAAGACAATGAGTGGCCATGAAATGTTGACAGTAATTCGCGATAATTTGGCTATGTTTGGTAATCCATCTCGAGTTATTACAGATCGGGCTACAAATTTTTCATTCGAATCAGTGGCTAGTCTGTTTAGGGATTGGAATGTAGAACACCATATGATATCAACAGGGACACCGCGCGGAAACGGTAAGGTAGAACGATATGTAGGTAAAATCATAAACATGTTAGCCACGACTTGTTCTGATGAATCACAATGGCCGAGCTCATTGTATAAAGTACAATTAACTTTAAACACAACATTGCAAAAATCATCAGGTTTGCGCCATTACGATTACTTATAGGTCGCAACGCGAACATCCCTTGTATACAACCTAGGCTAGATGACGTTGAACGATCTGGCGTTTCCAATGGCGAAGCCCAAATTATTGATGTTATGGCTGAGAGGAACAAGTAGGCCTACGATACGATGAAAAAGGCAGCTGATATTACAATATGCAATTGGCAATCTTGTTTATGTCAGCCAAAGTCACCGATTACACGATAAACTTAGTGATAAAAATAAAGGGCCATACGAAATTATAGAAATCATGGAAAGCGATCGATTCCGGCTAAATGGCAAAGGAAGGCTGCATGATGTAGTCATTGCAAAGGACAAGATACGGCGTTGGCCTGGTGAATGGACTGAGCAAACTACTGAAATAGAAGAAGGTTTAAATATTGTTTATTATTATCATCTTAAGTAATGTCTATTATGCGATTAGATCGTTTTAGGTGTGGTTTAATGAATGAGTTGTAACTTTTGAGTGATTGCCGTTTGGCTGACTCGGGAGAGTTATTTTTGGATAGCAAGTTATGTGAATTAACAGGTGCTGCAAATATTGTACCTGGTAGTAAGTCTGGACACCATGGGCAGCAATGGTGTGACTTACGGCGACAGGACAATAGTGTTTTGTTGCTGCGAATGTTGTGCCTGGTAGTAAGTCTGGACGCCATGGGCAGCAATGGCGTGACTTACGGCGACAGGACACAATAGCTATTGGTGCTGCGAATGTTGTAACTGGTAGTAAGTCTGGACACCATGGGCAGCAATGGTGTGACTTACGGCGACAGGACAATAGTGTTTGGTGCTGCGAATGTTGTGCCTGGTAGTAAGTCTGGACGCCATGGGCAGCAATGGTGTGACTTACGGCGACAGGATAACATTGTTTTCGTTTGTTGTGTAATACGAGCTTTTTGTTGAATTCCTGTCTAGCCTTTAGTCTGGGTATGACTAAAGCTGACAAAAGCAATTATAATGTGTTTTACCCCTGAGTAAGCTATAATTTGTGAGCGTGGCCGTTAAAGTAACTATTGGAAACTGAATTTATGACGGTCTATAATTAGAAATGAAGAGCCTATTTTAACATTTACTTTTGTTCCAGATCTAGCAAATGAGACCTCCGACGACGAATAGTTAAGTTTAGATAGGCAATTATAAAGTAATTAGTTAATTAATAGTTGGGGACAAATTCATAATATTGTATTAAATATAAATGAATGTAGCTAGGTACCGAAGTGGTACAATTAATTATAATTGTAAATACTCATTAAGGTTAAATTTATTCACTTATAAAATTAAATAGTAACTTTAATAATTGTAGATACAATAACGATCAAGTTTGTTACTGCGAGAGCGCAGTAATTTGCAGAATGGCCGTGTTATGTTTGTTTCAAAATAGTGATTTTAAATGTATATGATATTCAAAACAAATGTTAATTATTAATATGGGAAGGTGTAATTTATTTATTAGTCATTGTATTGATTTTAAGCTATAATTGAAAAATAAAGTTGTCATACATAATCATTGATGTGAAGTCAAATTCTATTAGTTTTGTTTTAAATCATTAATATACGTAATTAGGAGTATTATTGTATCATAATAATTACTATAATTAACAATAAGAATTTAGAGATCATTAGATAATTGTAAAGTCATTTAAAAATTAGTAAATTGGTAGTCAAATAAGGGTGGAATGCAAAAGCAACCAATCAGCGTTCACGGCGCGAACAACGTTGGTATTTCGGCATTGATGCGAGGTAGAGTTGTTAAATACTAGATGATTGGGCGCGGGCCCGCACTTTTGCTGGTGATCTCGGTTGAGAAGCATCTCCACCCCTATCGGCCTATTTTCCAAAGATGAGTATTTTCTATTGTGTTTGATGTTAGTTTCTTCTGAACGTTTATATTGAATTAAGTGTAGATGTTGGCAATAAGCTTATCTTTACTAAATATATTCCAGTGTGTTTAGCATTGTACGATATCCAAATAAAATATTAACTTGTTGTTCAATTAACTTTCTTATTTCACAATCTCCTTACTATTATACTAGACAACTAGCTTACCCCTTAATTTAGTAGATGTTTAAGTTATAGGACAAGAATTATAGTAGTAATAGCAGATTTGGTTAGTTATACCTATCCATATGATACCCCTTTTTCTTACACGGGCATATATGCTTTCTCTGTCTAATTTGAAACTCTAACTTCCTGAACCAATCTTCCGTTCGACTATTGAACGTCTAACGAACTTCTCAACGAACGAGAAATTCAGACTTATCATTCTTAAGTTACAAATTTTACAGCTGAATCGGGACATCTCTTTTTGGGGTAGATAGAATAGACGATCATAGCTTCTGACAACGGTGGCTCGACCTTAGCTATTTATGCCGTTACAGATTTTCTGGTGCCGTGAAAAGGATATCCTAGATATTCTGATACCTAGATATTCTAAAAGAATATCTAGGTATCAAGGTCTAACGCGTTACTTTTAAAAATAACACAACGTAGAAACGATTTTAAACAGTTCAGTTTTGTAAGTAAGAAATAAGCAACAGCAAAAAAAGGGGCATTGTTTTCACAATTCATCGGACAAGCCGACGGTTTAGTGTTGACGAATAATAGGCCGGGCAAAAAAAAACGTTACTCGGGTTGTACAAGACGACTCACTTTCGCAGACAAGTGTTTCTAATAATGGAATGGCGTCAGGACAGGTGATTCAATTGTTATCTGAAATAGTGAATAGATTAGACAGTTTGGAGCGTGGTTTGAGTGCGAGCAATGCTAGTAGGACTTCGGACAGACAGATGGACAGACAGGAACTAGAGACGTTTGAACAATCGGTAGAAAAACGTCAAACATGCATAGTGAAAATGACACAGAAGTTGCCAACATTCGATGGGCGGAGTTCGGAAAATCCGATGATTTTCTTAAGAGATTTAAAGGCTTATATTAAAGTCTCGGGAGATAGTTCGAGGGCTTTGATATGGGCATCGGATAGCTTGGTAGGAATTGCAAAAATTCGAATGAGCATATACAGAGACTCATGGCGAACTTATTCGGATTTTGAAAAAGATTTCAGAGAGGTATTCTGGAGAGATAATGAACAGGAATTAATTAAACAAAGATTCCTAACCGCGAAGTTCGATTCCAAGAAAGGTCAAAGTATGGAAGAATTCTTTGCCTCTCAATTGAATAGCACATATGAGCTTACGATACCGTTCACTGATACGGAGAAGATCAACACGATTTTCAGACAGTTTCCGCGCGATATTCAGGTAGCGTTTTTTGCTAGAAAGGAACCAATGACAATACGAGACGCGGTCGAGTTCCTTCGGCATTTAGAACGGAATATCGATGGGGGATTAAGTGCGTTGCATAGTTTGGAGACAATGAATACGAACAATGTAAGGCGGAATAGCTACATGCGAGGGCAATATCGTGCTTTGCGAGTAAATACGATGCGATATAACGCGGTGAGTCGTAGGAATAATTATAATGCGGGAACAAAGGCACGAAATGAATTTGGGACGCGCGCTCGCGGTTATTTTCGCGGTAGAGGTAGGCAGCCTCAGGCTAGTTTCAAGGCAATAGAGTTCCAAAGGGGCAATGATAGTTCAGGTAATACAGAGGCAGGGCAAAGTTCAAGTGATAGGAATAATGCGATATATCAGAATTCAAAAAACTAGTGGACTCGCGCGGGTCGTTCGCGCTCAGATATTTATTACGCTTTGGGTGGACAGCCGATCAAATTGAAAGAAAGCAAAGAATGTATGATTTGTGTAATTTGGATTCGAACGTGGGTGTGAATGAATTTATTCAATTACTAGCGCATAAAGCGCACGGATATGCCGTGTGTTTAGATGAAAAATCGAGATTGGATTGTAGAGACCGCAATGACAGGCGTTTACATACGATATTCAGAGACGACGATTCGACTGAGTGTGGGCGCGATCTATGTAGTACATTGACATTGCCTGAGATAGATGTGTGTATTGGAAATATTGTTGTAAGGAGTTCGATTGATTCGGGGAGCGACTTATTACACTGATTTCAGTGTAATAAGTCGGGGAGAGTACGATGAAGTATGCAGGAAAATGGTAAAACCAACGGAAATACCGATCCCAAGTTTAAGAATCACAGGTGCGTTTGGGGTCAGTAAGGAAAAGGATGATAAATTATTCACGTTACCATTAACAATAGGTGAATGCGTTATCGATACTCCAATGCTAGTATTAACAAGGGTGCCTAAAGATTTAATTTTAGGGTTTGATTTTATACAACAGACGCGAGCCAGTTTAATGTGTGAGGGAAATAAGAGGCTAATTATACGAAGCGCCGGGCGGATATGTGAAATACCATTAGGTATGGGGCCCGATCAGGAAGCTTGTTGTTGTACAATGGAATTGCAGAACCAAGATACCAGTAGAAATATGTTAGAGGAATATGTGAATAATTCATCAATACCTGTTGAACACAAAACAAAGTTATTGCCGGTGTTAAATAAACATGCAGAGTTGTTTAGCGATAGGGTGGGTCGGACAAATAAATATATATACATGAGATAAAAATGAGAGATGAAACGCCTTTCGTAAAACGAAGCTATCCCATACCGTTCGCATATCGCGATAAAGTAACAAAACGATTGGAAGAAATGGAACAGATAGATATTATTAGAAGGCAATCTACGGATTTCAGCAGTCCATTGACTTGTGCACTAAAGAAGTCAGGGGAGGTTCGGATATTACTCGATGCGCGACAATTAAACGCAGGAATGGTTGGGGAAGTTGAAACTACACCTTTAATGAGTGAGAAATTGCAGTCGGGGCACCGAATAAATTATATAGGTGTCATAGATATCAAAGCTTATTTTTCTATACCATTATCAGACGAATCAAAACGATACACGGGTTTTGTATATCAAGGCAGAAGTTATGCTTGCAACGTTTTACCTCAGGGGTTGAAAACCAGTGTGGGTTCATTTTCGAGGGCGATGGACTTAATTCTAGGGCCAGAGGTTAGGTCATATTGATTTTAACTAATGGTGATATAGATCAGCATTTGTCTCAAGTGGACACGGTTCTGAGTAAATTGAAAGACGCGGGCTTCACATGCAAACTAAAAAAATGCGAGTTCGAACAAAAAAGGGTCAAGTTATTGGGGCACATTTTGTCTACACAAGGTTTGCAGATGGACCTGGACAAAATTGAAACACTTAAATTATATCCGTCACCCAGAACTGTCAGGCAATTGAGGGCGTTTTTGGGGTTCATAAATTACTTTTGGAGATTCATAAAAAAATTTGGAACAATAACGCAACCATTATACAATTTATTACGGTCTGGAGTCAAGTTCATTTGGAGTGCGCACATGCAGAGTGCTTTTGACGAAATAAAAAAACAATTCTCGGAAAGTATAGTATTGAGTCAGCCATTGGCGGGAAAGACGTATTATGTTCAATGCGACGCCAGCGCTATAGGAATTGGGGGCTATGTTTATCAATTAGATGATTTGGCCAGGAACGCATTATAGGGTTTTGTTCGCAGGCATTTAAGGGGGCTCAAACGAGATGGTCTGTCAGCGAACGGGAAATTTATGCAGTCATATACACTTTAAAGCGATTTGAGATATATTTGCGGGGAGAAAAAGTTATTATTAGAACTGATCATAAAAATTTGACGTTCATTAAGTCGTGGACTTTATTGGGGGCACGCGTAACTAGGTGGATTATGTTTTTGGAGCAATTCGATTACAACATAGAGTTTGTGCGTGGGATTGATAATCAAATTGCCGACACACTAAGCAGGCAAATAGCGGGACATGGAGGTATGAATGACAGTATAAATGTTCAGCCGGGAATATTCTGGTTTCAGGCATCGAATACCGCAAGTGTTATTTCAAGTTTACGGGACATTGCGAGATTACAAAGCGAAGATGAGCGGTTAAATCGAATTAGCGGTTGTATCAGACGTAGGGTGGTAGATACGGAAACGAGAGGGTTTGATAATTACAAGCTAGTAGGTGATACGTTATATTTTCACGTGCCGAAGCGGAACGTACGGTTGTTAGTAATTCCGGAGGCATTACGGTTATTAGTAATTCGAAGCTGCAGGCTGCGCCGCGCGCGACACCGGCTAGGCCCGCCCGTGGCCTGCCGAACGCGACAGTTGATGGGGAAGGCTTTATCCTGGTCCAAAACAGGAAGCGCGCAGCCGCAATCTGCGTGGCACAGCGCCCGCCAGTGAGAGCAGCCTGAAAGCTGCCGCTCCCACCGTTCAGTAATACATTTCCAGGATTGACGTGAAAATGACCTGCCAGGACGTTGAACGTCATATCCTGGAAAAGCTGAAGAAAAATCCGCCGTCTAGTATAAAAGAGGCAAATGTACAGATCGAAGTTTTGAAGTCAGAGAGACCCAAGGAGTTCCTTTCTTCAAACTTCGTGTGCCGGCGGACCTCAAGACGATGTTCCTGGCCAAAGATTTCTGGCCGGAGGGCATCGTTTACCGACGCTACAGGGAAGCGAGAATGAAGAAGAAAATCCCTAGCTAGGTTAGATTATATTTAGTGTGTTTTTATATTACATTATGTATCTCTAGTTGTAAGGTATTTATAGATATGGTTTTTTTTTGTAAGCCTGAAATAAAGATTATTATTATTATTATAATTACAGGAGGAACTAATATTACACATACATGAAGAAATAGGTCACTACGGCAGATATAAAATATTAGCACTGATGAAGGACAGATATTATTTTCTTCATATGGGTAGGGTGATTAGCACGGTGATAAGAAGTTGTGACATATGTCAAAAGGTCAAACCAAGTACTAACAATACCGTTGGTCCTTGTACACCGGTGTTGGCGGAAAGGTAGGGTGAGAAAGTTTTCTCGGACCTTTATGGGCCATTGCCCGTAGGTGAATTCGGATATCAATATATATATGTGATTCAAGACGTGTACAGTAAGGTAATAAAATTGTATCCAATGCGGAAAGCGACAGGTAGGAGCGTGCTCGCTTGTACAAAGAGATTTCATAGGGAAATACCTATCGAAACTGTAATTACTGACTCAGGACCACAGTTCACATCGAAAGTTTGGGAATTTAGTCTCAAACAGCTGGGGATTCGGGTCACTCATACGTCGGTGTATTGTCCAAATTCTAATAGCGTAGAAAGAGTGAATCGCGAGCTAGGTTGACTAATTAGAACCTATTGCGGCGGAAGTAATCGAAGTTGGGTCGACGTGTTACCGAACATTGAAAATTGCTACCATAATATTGAACACACAAGCACCGGCTTTGCTCCTAATGAGTTGGCGTTTGGTAGGCGGGAACTATTGACAAGGAATAAGGCGATGAATGGTTATTAGGTCATAGTGTTCGAGATACGGAACAGGTGCGGAATGTAGCGATAGAGAACTCTAAAAATGCTAGTGAACGACGTAAGCGACAGGCAGACAAACGGCGTAAGTAAGAAGTCTATCGTATAGGTGATTTTGTGATAATTAAGACTTTTGTGCGTTCAAATAAAAAACATAAAATCATGCGGAAATTTTCATTGTTGTATAAAGGGCCTTATGTTATTTCGGCAGTGGTATATCCGAACTGTTATACTTTACTAAATCCGGTTTCAAATGAGATATTGGGTAACTACAATACTATAAATATAGCCAGGTATTATGTGAGGACGAATAAGGGCGTAGACAAATAAGATAGTGTATAAAAGTTATATAAGTAAGCTTTAGTCTGTAAATTTGAGTAACTACCTTGTAGATTTAAGGATCTTGCATGGTTTAGAAAGGAAAAAAAATGTGTATATGTATATAATAATAATAATAATAATAATAATAATAATAATAATAATACCTTGGACACCATATACACACATTGATCTAGCCCCAAACTAGGATTCCCTGTATCTTGGGTACTAGACAACGATACACATACTTATATAGATAAATATTATACTTAGGTAGAAAAACAACCATGACTAGGGTACAAACATCCGTTCTCATCAAACAAATATTTGCCCCCACCGGGACTCGAACCCGGGACCCTTGGTTTCGTGTATAGTAATACGAATTAGGATAAGGTGCGGGTGTGCGAGGTTGTATAGTTAGGTAGATAAATAAGATAAGAAAGGAGAGAACTCAATCGAGTTGTGTAAATATTATATGCATAATTGACAGATTCATCGGTCTGTGTATATGATTTGAGATGTCCGTGCATATAGAGTAGATATGGACAAAGCATGGGTTAGCATTGTGGTAATGAGATCCTTGCGCCATGTTTAACTGAGATAAACAGTGTCTCAAGGTCTGGGAGGGGGCTGTAATGGTACACAAGAGTCAGTTCATTTAATACTTCGTTTTGCGTGACAGAGGGCTAGCCCATCGCCGCACTGTAATGGGACACACATTGAAAACAAGAGTCAGTTCATTTAACGCTTGGGTTATTGAGTAGTTCGAAGTAAGTTGGCAAAAAAAAAATGAGCCCGAGAACGTGGTTAATTCGGGGAAAAGAGGTCGGGTCAGGTTTTTTTTTGTCGCATTCCTGCGAAATGTGTAGGGATCAGAGCCGATTTAGCTGCGCACTGAATAAATTATGAATAACTAAATAATGGAAGGTTCTTATGGAACTATACGGAGAAAGCTAATGTGTTGACTGCAAATATACGATAGTGATTGATTATTACGTTGTGGTGAGTCTGACATCACGGGTTTGCGTATCTTTCGAGTGATCTTTGTCTTAGACGCTAGCGGTCAGGCAGTCAGGCTAAATTAATTGCAACCGCTTTATAGCCAGCGATCGACAAATTTTGTGTATCGGCAATACCAAATGAGTTGAGTGATAACCGACGATAGATTATAGAAACTATGCATACACAAAATTGTAGAACAGCGGGCGTGCATGGCATGTTTGATTGAAATTAGACCCTGTGTAGTTAATTATAAGAAGCTTGCGCATGGAAAGTATTTGCGGGGACGCCATCTCAGACGTGGGCCACCTATAAATACGAGCGCGTGGGTTGGGAAGGCATTCATTCCGTACGTCAAATAACTGGGGTACACGTGTCTTTCGGTAATCTGTACAGTTCGGCCTGCTGGTTTACGCGTCTGGAACTGGAGGATTTGTGATTGCGTGCTACATTGGATTTTTGTGTGTGTCTGAAGCGCCGAGATATACCTCGTTTCCTATCCTTTAAATCAACCTACCCAAATTCCAAAACTATCGTTGGGTCGTTAGATAAGAACTTGTAGGCAATTTGATCTGAGTCTGAGTCTGGGATTGGAGCGACCCTAATTTTCTTTTTCCTTCACTATAGGGTTCCTGGATTAGCTCTTAAGATATTCGCGAGTTTATCCTTTCCTCATTCCCTTCGTGTAGCGAGTTTTGAAATTCTCACACACACAAGTCGTTAAACATACAAACACATTCAATTCACACACAACCATTTTCGAGTGGTGTCGATGATGGACGTGGTATAACACTAGAATTTTAGACTAGGCTAGACAGGAGTTTAGTTGAGGCTAAACCTAGGTTGTCAAGGCGTAGGGAGACTGTTTGATCCATGGGTTTCGCGGATGAAAATAACAAATTTAGAACAAAGTATAAACGTTGTCAACTCAGACAACCTATCCTGTTGATATCTTTGACATTTGAGTGTTGTCAGGGACGCGCGAAGAGATCAAATTACAGTCTAAAGTTCATTGTTTAGGGACGGGTAGATAATTTTGCTTTGCCTTGGATCGTTTTGATTCAAGTTGCATCTTTAAATTAAATGTCAATTTCGCTGGGAGATCTAACGTGTAGATTGTCTAACGCATTTATTTTGCTGGGCTCAGTCGAGGCGAGCTGAGGTAAACGAGATACTTAAATCGGTATTTTCTGAAGTACGTAACTCGTTGTGGAGAGGGTTAGATCTCTAAAAGCACTAAAGAAAACGTTTCGATAACATCCAGCTCGAATTGCGCAGAGTTGAAGGTTTCAAAACGTTACGGACCTTTTGAGGAAACCGCTAGTTCAGACCTATTTCGGAAAGTCAAATCGCAATTGTGTAAACCCGGTTTATTTGGATCGTTATTGCCGTGAACTATTTATATAATTGGAGCCACTAAAGCCGCTACTAGCGAGCACATGAAATATCACTGAGTACTCACGTCGTAACACTACGACGAATAACCATACGATATCTCAAACAAATATTATAAATTGTGGTCGACCACGTAAAGAAGCTCCAAGCGCCCATATATACAAAAAAAATAAATGGTACCAGTACACATATTATAACAAAGATCGATCTGGCGCAAAACACCGCTAACTGATGCGAAACACCTGCTTGCGAGCATACTTGCTTTATCTGTTTAACTTGAAACTCTAACTTCCTGAACCAATTTTCCGTTCGACTATTGTACGCCTAACGAACTTCTCAACGAACGAGAAATTCAGACTTATCATTCTTGACTTGACATTTTTCACAGCTGAATCGGGACATCTACGTTGGGGGTAGATAGAATAGACGATCATAGCTTCTGATAGCGGTGGCTCGACCTTAGCTATTTATGCCGTTACAACCATTGTGGAACAAGTAATGTAGAAGTTCCACTAAGAAAATCAGCGGGAATTAATCCGTTGTAGAATTCATCAGGGTCTTCTGTGAGAGGGCAAAGATAGCGTTAGTTCAGGCATGCTTCAATTTTTGAAAGCAATGTTTTAAATTCCTTAAATATCAGCTTTTGATCGCCAAGTATACGGCGCAAATGATGTTTCATTGATTTTACAGCCGCTTCCCATATGCCGTTTGCACTTGCCCATGTCGGGACGCTGAAATGCCATGTGACGCCTTTGCGATGTTGTCAAAGAACTTTGGTGTTAGTTCCTTGAATTCAGTACGAAGAACCCGTGATGCTCCCAGAAAATTTGATCCGTTGTCCGTATAGACATGGGCTACTTTTCCTCTTCGGGCACAAACGATTTTGAAGGCAGCCAGGAATGTTTCAGTAGAGAGGTCCGATGCCAATTTTATGTGGACCGCTTTTGTTGCCAAACAAATGAAAATCGCGATGTACCCCTTTGACGTCCTGATTCCTCTTCCTTTGTTAATTTTCACGTCAACATGTCCTGTGTAATCGATACCAGTATGGGTGAAGGGTCTAGAGGGAGTAACTCTGGGCGCTGATAGATCCCCCATCAGCTGGTTGTGTTCCTTGTTGTTAAAACGGTGGCACTTGGTTCGGTTTCTGCTTAGTATCCAGTATGTTTGTCGGATGTAAGCAAGAGTTAGACGTGCTCCCCCGTGTAATGCGCTCGATGGGCTTGATCTATTACCAACTGAGTTAGACGTCCAGTATTGGGTAAGATGACTGGGGTTTTCATGTTAGGTGGAAGATTCGAATGCTTGAGTCGTCCTACCACACGCAGGATACCGTTTTTATCGATGTAAGGCAGAAGTTTAAAAAGCTTGCTTTTCGTAGATATATCCATGTTTTTTGCAAGGTTTTTGTAGTCACATTAAAACTGTGTTTGTTGCACTTGTTTAATAAGTAGGTTACTTGCATGCTGCAACTCCGTCGGATGTAGGTACGAACTCAACTTATCGCTGTTGAAAAATCGCAATATCCAGGCTATGACCCGCACCACACGTGTCAGACTGCTGTGTCTGCTTAGAAACACTTCGATAAAGTTGTCGCTTTGCGTTTATTGTTTCGTGGCGTAATTGTAGCTATGAAAAGGCTTATCCATAGCTGTACTAAAACGTTGCGGCGAATCTTCAGGGATGAATGATTTTAGGAACTCAGGGCCGTGCCACCACAGATCGTTGTTGAGGAGATTTTTTGGTGTTAGACCTCGCGAGGCACAGTCGGCAGGATTTTCCTCCGATTTTACTTATCTCCAGTATTCCGCAGGCACGACGCGTGAGATCTTAGTTGCTCTGTTAGAGACGTATTTTTCCCATTTCAAATGGACACCTTGCAGCCACACTAGAACGACTTGTGAGTCACACCATGCGTATGCGGTCACGGTGTGAGGAGTAGCGATTAGCGATTTTTTTATTTTCTCTACCAGCTGAGTTAGTAGTAATGCTCCGCAGAGTTCGAGCCGCGGCAGTGTAAGGTTTTCTGACAGCGGTGCCACCCTTGTTTTGGCGGCTATTATTTGTGGTTCTTGTTGCCCCTCTGAGTTTATAACGTGGCAGTATACTACACAAGAATAAGCCTTTATGCTAGCGTCGCAAAAGGCCATCAGTACAATCGCTGTATGAGTAGTGCCAAGCCATCGGTTTATTTTCACGTTTCGCAGCTGAGATAATTCGGCTTTGATATAAATCCATTCATCTTCCAGGTTTTTTGCTAATACGTCATTCCATTACATGGAAAATTCAAAACCTTTTGGAAGATTAGCTTTGCGGATACAGTCGGGTGAAAACCAGCTCAAGGGATCGTAGAGTTTTGATATTTATGAAAATAGTTCACCCTTAGTTAAGTTGTGGGTCTTCCCAGCTTCCACGTCCCAGTTAAGTTTGAATGAGTCAGTGTGGAGACTCCAGCTGAAGCCCAAAGTATTAGTCAAACTTTCATTTTTGAAGTCAAAAGTGCTTCGAGTTGATATCTGCTCCTTAGAGAGTCCTTGAAGTATATCCTTATTGTTGCTTGACCACTTACGGAGATTCATTCCGCCTCCCTTTAATAGCGCGATAAGATCGTTTCTAATCTGCACCACAGTTGGTAATAATTTGTGGCCTCCTAGAAGATCGTCTACGTAGAAGTTGTGTCTCAACATATATGCAGCATCTGGGTACATTTGACCGTCATCCATAGCTAGTTGTTCAAGTGTGCGCAGCGCTAACCAAGGAGCGCATTTTGTCCCATATGTTACCGTACGCAATGTCATTTCTTGCAGTTGATTATTTGTATTGCGCCATAAGATTTTTTGCAGAGGCTGCTATTCTCCAGATAACCACATAGATCGATAATAGTTTTCTATATCAGCCGTAAACACATATTTGTAGCTCCTCCATTTTATTATCAGTTCCTTTATATCTTTCTGTAAGTTGGGGCCTTTATACATGAGTTCGTTAAGACTGTATCCACTGCTAGTCTTCTGGGATGCGTTGATAACAACCCTCAACTTGGTGGTTGTAGACTCTTCACGTAAAACGACGATGCCATGTCGCCAATGCGAACGTACTCGTCATTGTAATTTGATGCTAGTGTGCTATTTTTACTTAATCGTTTCTCGAGTTGATTAAGTTGTGAAACGGCTGTGTTTTTTGATTTTCCTAATTTTTCTTCATAGGCTGGGATCATTGGCATCTGGACGCTGTACTTTCCAACTGTATGGCGCTGAGTGTTTTTTTTTTTTAAAAGTTTTCACAATAATCTTCATCTGAAATATCTTCCTTGTTTGGTATGATGTCTTCAGACTCCCAAAACCGGGATAACTCGTTAATATCTGCTAATGTGACGTAGCAGTTCTACTTTTTCCTATCTTTGTTTGTTCGGCTGTAGGCGACTGTTCATTTCCTTTCAGGACACCGCTCAAAATTATGTCCGAGTATATGGCAGCACCGACGAGTAGATCGACGCCCCGGGACACATTGAAGTCTGGATCGGCAAATTTTAGGTTTTCTATATGCTCCAGCAAACCTAGGCAAGACAGGAGTGTTTATGTAAAAGGAAAGTCCTAGTGCGCAATAAAACTGTATGTTTAATATTTATGCTTCGGAACGCACCTCTTTTTGTTGCGCGACTCGGACCGCGAGTGATCGAAAACGGAACTAGCAGCTGTCACTTGTATAGAAACGAGATGACGAGTTACAGGTTACTTTTTTGACATGGAAAACATGTCGGCACATGGCGTTCGGGCCTTGGCTGTATTTTAGTAGTAATAATTGTCTAACACAGGTGTCGGGCCTGGTCGGAATGTTAATTATAATAAGCACGGAACAATCGTCGGGAAATAAGTAGATTCACGTCAGCGGAGTGAGTGATTCGTGTTGTGAAGCTTGAAGTGGTTCGGTCCCCAATTCGTCGCGTTCGGCAACGACGGCGACAGCATCGGGCTACGACGAGAGTAAGATTCGACTCCTCTCCGCCCACCCCTTGTGCTCCTTATCCCGTGTTCCTGCCTCGAATTGAGCTTTCGAATTCCGGTCCACGGCGTCAAAGGTCAGTACCACTTGTGATACTCCTGGTGAAAACCAACCCTAACAAGATTCCACGCCCGTTCGGTTGAGGCGTGGAATTAATCATTTGGTAGCAGGCGTGGTTTCCTAGTGGGAAATCGATTCACGGACGGTTGTAGGGTTGTTTTTTTGCAACATTGTAGTTGGGAGAAAAGGGTATCTCAGATTGGTCGGCAATCAGTTTGTGAGTGAGTCGAGTGGTCGGTATACCACAATTTAGGTTCATTTTCGGTTAGTGAACGTATAATTGACGATTTAGTTAACAATTATTATAAATTTGTAGTCGGAAACTACTCGGTGTGCATAAGAAACAGTCATTCGGTCGGACTATAGTATTGCAGTCGGGTTCCATAGCATTGCAGTGTTATTTCGGATTACAGAGCAGGGTCAGGCTATTTAAGGGGTATTAAGCTGATTTTGCTGACCTCAGTAGAAGTGTGGGTCATATCGGAGGGGCCACTTCTAGAAGGTTCACAGCTACCTTCATTATATTAAAAATAGCCTTTTTTCTTATAATAAATTTTTGTGTGTTATTTTTTAATGTGCCTTATGGTGGCATTCTCTAATTGATTTAGAGTGTATAGTTATAAGGTGTATGTCCACAGGGCGACCATATTAAATATTGTTTAGGATTTAATTGTTTTTAGTGGTTGCCTTAGTTTTGACACCTTAGTTTTAATTTCTGTGCCCAGCGCTGACGGGCAAGTGCTGGTCTCTGGCTATACTTAGTTCGGCAGTGAAGTATAAGACCAGAATCTATTAAATCGGTCAACATGGCACCTTCGCCCTTGACGCTACTGCGACATGGTGTCCGGGAGGAAATGAGATGGCTCGCCCATACTCATAAGTATGTGGAGCGACCTGACATGGACGATGTCCTGCTCAAGCGTGTGGAGGACGCAATGACACGCGTCGGGAAGGTGTGTCGGCTGGCTGCGGAGGCTGAAGCTCTCGGGCTTACGGATGAAGCCTCGGTGGCTGCAGTGAAACAGCTCTGCGCGGATGCTGACCAAGCGATGGAATGCTTGGGCGACATCGAGCGTCGCGCGGAGAATATTAAGCGGTCGCGAAGGAATGACCGTGGGGAGGGTAACGGAGACCCACCCCCGAAGGGTGTTGTTGGACGGCTGCCACACCTGGAGATTCCGGCCTTCAGTGGGGCAATTGATGAGTGGCCGGCATTCATTAATTTATTTGATAGTTTGGACAACGCCTACAAGTTGGCCCAACTATTGATGGCTCTGCGGGGTGAACCGAAGGAGTTGGTCGGTCACCTAACGGTCACGGCGGGCAATTATGAGATAGCCAGGTCCATATTGTTTGACCGCTACTAACACAAACGGCGGTTGGTTGATGTGCAGCTGGGGAAGCTGTTTAGCATCCCAAGAGTAACCCGGGATGTTGACATCCGAGTACAGGTGCTCAACCCTGTGCTGGTGGCCACTAAGGCCCTTCAGAACCTTGGTCTTCCGGTAGACCAATGGTCATATATTGTTTTGTCACGGTTGCCTGCAGCTGTTCAAAGTCGGTTTGAACAGCTGCATGGGGGCAGTAGCTCGGAACTGCCCACGCTCGTCCAATTAACGGATTTTTTGGAGGGTGAATGTAGGCGATGTGACACACTGGACACGGAGGCCAGTGTGCAGCGCCAACCCGCGCGGATGCGGGAGGGGCCCCGCCCTCCGCCCCCACGGGGGGGTGGGAGGTCGAAACAATTTGGCGTTTTGAATGCCGCGCCGTCGGGTGACGGCTGTGTGCACTGCGACAGTGGCGGTCATGACGTGACCAGTTGCGCCAAATTTAAGGCGCTCGGGGTAGCTGCCCGCAGGAAGATTGTCTTCCGTCACCGATTGTGTTTCGGTTGTTTTGGGCCACACACGCTGAGCGAGTGCTCGCGCGCATTCCCCTGTGAGTGCTGTGGTGGCAAGCACCACATAGTGTTGTGCCTGAATCGGTCAGGCCCTTCGGACGGTCACCAGGGCCGGACTCAGGTTGGTCGGCCACAGGGCCCAACCAGGGCCGGACCCAGTCCCCCTCCGGGCAACTGGAGTCACCAACGGGGTGACTGGGGTACCCGCGGACGGGACCCCCCCCCCCGAGGGGAAAGGGGCAGTGCGGGGGATAACATGCGGAATAGCCGGGGTTCGGTCGCCGCTGTCCACGGTCAGCGAGGACTTCGGGCCGCTGGCTCACCGCGTGTTACGGGCGGGTGTCAGATGGCACCTATGAGTAGCGCGAAGGCTGGGAGCCCACCACCTTCTGCGCCACCCTGCCCGTCGCTCTGGGAGGCGAACAGGGAGGCGAACAGTCGGATGTCGTCCCCATTCCTAGAACGCCCCAGGTTGGATCCGCTCTCCCTCATTCATCCACGGTGCGCACCGGGCACACCGTACACCGTCCGGTATGATCGGATACCGGGACAGCGAGGGGCCTATTATACGGGTTGGGACCCCTTGATGCACATACGGTCTGATATGCCGGTTGCATATCAGCAGCCGAGTTACTCCAAGGCCGACGGAGGTCTGAGTGGGTTCGGATCCCGCGGAGGTTCCCGCTAGGGACACGCCGCCCACTTACAGGGTGCCGCCACTCCACAGACGGTCATGCTCCCCACCGCCTCTGTGATAGCGTGGAGTTCGGACGGCAAATCATGTGTGGCACGAGCACTATTGGACTCGGGGGCCCAGGGGTGCTTAGTCTCGTGCAACCTTGTAAGACGGTTGGGCATTTCGGTAAGGGAGTATCCACATTCCATTCGGGGAATTGGGAACACGGAAGTCGGTTCCGTTAAGGGAGTATGTCGGATTACTCTCTCGTCACGGGTGGATTCATCGGTGAATTTGACGGTCACGGCATTAGTCATGCCTAATGTGATGGGCTCACACCCTCACGTACGGTTGTCGCCCTCGGTGCGGCAGTTGGTCGCTGGGTTGTCACTGGCTGACCCGGAGATTGATATTCCGGGCCCAGTAGACATTTTATTGGGTGTTGATGCCTTGGGATACCTGTTAGTGCCAGGTGTCCACGTGTTGCAGGCGACTGGTCTGGTTTCGGTCAACACCAGACTGGGCCATGCGGTAATGGGTCCGGTCATGCCAGCTGCCCCACGCCTAGCGACTCGTAGTCCCTTATTCGGTTCTGTACTCTCGGAGGTGATACAGAAGTTTTGGGAGGTGGAGGAACCACATACGGTCCGCCGATTGGACCCGGTTGAAGAAGAGTGTGAACAGTTTTATCGGAACAATACTGGTCGCCTTCGGTCAGGTCGATTTCTCACACGTCTTCCATTCCGGAGTGATCGCCCAACGCTGGGCAGTTCACACCATGCAGCCGAGACGTGGCTTCTGTCGATGGAACGACGCATGAAGCGTGACGGGATTTTCCGGCAGAAGTACGTCGACTTCATGCGGGAATACGAGTCGCTCGGCCACATGTCGGTTTCGGATATCGACTGGAAGCGTGAAGACCACTGCTTCCTGCCTCATCACGCGGTCTTGAGGACCCCGGAGGGCAAAATACGGGTAGTGTTCGATGGATCGGCATCAACATCTAACGGCATGAACCTGAACCAGTGTTTGCATTCAGGGCCGAAGTTGAACCATGACATCGCGGATGTTATCACACGGTTCCGTCGACACAATGTTGTGTTTGTAGCTGACATCCGGATGATGTTTAGGCAGACGGTCATTCACCCTGACGATAGACGGTATCAGCTGATACTGTGGCGAGAGAGCCCAGATCAGCCCATCAGGGTGTACGAGCTGAACATCAACACGTACGGGCTACGGTCTAGTCCTTATTTGGCGATTCGCACTCTGCGGGAGTTAGCGGATCGAGAACGGTTAAATTTCCCTAGAGGAGCAGCAATCCTGGAGCAGGATCTCTACGTGGACGATATCTGTACTGGTGCAGATTCCGTAGAGGAGGCGCTCGCTCGTCGGCACGAACTAGTTGAGCTCTTACGGGGTGGAGGTTACGAGCTCCGGAAATGGATGTCGAACTCTCCAGAGTTACTGTCTGGTCTTCCGGATGACTACCAGCAGGATCCCCACATTTTTGAAAATTTGGAAAATCCAAATATGTTGTCGGTATTAGGCGTCCAGTACCAGCCGGTGTCAGACATGTTTTCGTATCGGGTCGAGTTGGACTCCCCGAAGGTCTGGACGAAACGGAACGTCCTTTCAACGGTGGCTAGGACATTTGATCCAAACGGGTGGATCACCCCGGTAACATTTCAGCTCAAGTGTTTTATGCAGCAATTGTGGTCTGCTGAGCTGAAATGGGACGACCCAATCGGCGGGTCATTGAGCTCAGAGTGGGACTCGTTCTTTTCGACCCTCCCTGGCATCAATCGGATTTCACTGCCACGGAGGTTGGTCCCCACCAAACGATACACCGCCACCCTGCATGGGTTTTGCGATGCCTCGGAGAAGGGCTACGGAGCTGCGGTGTATCTGCGTACGGTCGACTCCTCGGGGGAGGTTGATGTGCGGTTGGTCATGGCCAAGAGCAAGGTTGCGCCGTTGCACACTCGCCTGACCATTCCCAAATTAGAGCTTTCGGGAGCGGCTCTCCTGACTCGTCTGCTCAACCACACGATGACGGTTCTTCGTGGGTCAATAGCGTTAGAAGATACGGTCTACGCTTGGACGGACAGCCAGATCGTGTTATGCTGGCTGAAGGCTTCAGTTCACAAGCTGGAGATTTTTGTGGCGAATCGGGTTTCGCAGATTTTGAATTCGGAGGTTCCCTTAATCTGGAGACATGTTCCAGGGGAAATGAACCCAGCAGACTGTGCGTCTTGTGGTTGTCACGCTCCGGAGTTGGTTAGACATCCCTTGTGGTGGGGTCCAAAATGGTTGACTCAAGCCGAATCGGATTGGTCAATGAGTCCACGCGTTACCTCGGCGAACGGCGCCTTGACAGTCGGTGTCTGTACGACGCAACCAGAGCCGGAAGAGGAGTTCAGCCTGCTGGAACGGTACAGCTCGCTCGACAAGCTGGTCAATGTGACCGCCTGGATCTTCCGATTTGCGCGGAATTGTCGCAATTCTGAGGCGCAACGGGTGCGGACACAGGTCCTGACACCACGGGAACGGAACCATACGTTGTTCGCATTGGTACGGAACGTGCAGACGGTGCACTTTAAGTCCGAACTGGACATTCTGAGACGCGGACGCGTCCAACTGAAGGGAGCTGTTGCTCGGCTCAACCCGTTTATTGACCCTCAAGGATTGCTGAGGGTGGGAAGTCGGCTGCAGAATGCCAACCTGCCTTATGCGGCTCGCCACCCGTTGTTACTCCCTAGGAAAGCGAAGTTGGTCGAACTTTTGATACAGGATCGACACATTCGGAATGGGCATATCGGATGCCACGCCTTGATGGCGTTTCTACAGCGCGAGTTCTGGATTCTATCATGAAGACGCTTAGTGCGTAGCGTCGTATTTCGGTGCCTGCCTTGTTATCGGGCTAAGGCGGCTACGATGCAGCCCCAGATGGGCGATTTGCCCTCGGATAGGGTTAACGAAATCCGGCCCTTTGCGGGTGTCGGAACGGATTTCGCGGGACCATTCATGGTCAAGTCTTCACAGCTACGGAACGCCAGATTAGTGAAGACATACCTGTGCGTCTTCGTGTGCTTGGCCACGAAGGCAGTCCACTTGGAGGTGGTCAGTGACCTCACTACGGAGGCATTTATCGCATGTCTGGATCGGTTCGTCTCACGGAGGGGCCTCCCGACATTAATCCGTTCGGACAACGGCACAAATTTTGTCGGAACCAGGCGATATCTGCAGGAGGTCACTCAATTCCTGAACGGTAACCAGGACGCCATCGGTACGGCTTGCTCCCGACGAGGGATTGAATGGGTTTTCAGTCCGCCGGGATATCCTCATTGGGGAGGAATTTTTGAGGCTGCGGTTAAATCGGCTAAGTCGCACCTGACGAGGATCATCGGTGAGACCTCTCTACGCTTTGAAGAGCTTGCGACGCTGTTCTGTAAAATTGAGATGACACTGAACTCGCGTCCGTTGTGCCCGCTCAGTTCGGATCCAAATGATTTGGAAGCGTTGACGCCGGGTCACTTCCTGATAGGTCAGCCCCTTAACGCCCTGCCAGAATACCCATTCGGTGATGTTAAGTTAAGTCGGTTAACTAGGTGGCAGATGTTGCAGCAGATGGCTCAAGATTTTTGGAAACGGTGGTCCCTTGAGTACTTGCACATCTTGCAGCAGCGCCTTAAGTGGACTGACCAGACGAGCCCCCATCAAGTCGGTGATTTGGTGCTGATTAAGGATGCGAACCTGCCATCATTGAGATGGAGACGAGGACGGATCGTCAAATTGTACACGGGTCGGGATGGCACGCCTCGATCAGCAGAAGTCAAGGTGGGGGACTCGGTCCTCAAGAGAGCGGTCGCAACACTTTCTCGCCTTCCTATTGATTAGGGACAGGTTCGGGCCTGTCCAGGCGGGTGACTGTTTAATATTTATGCTTCGGAACGCACCTCTTTTTGTTGCGCGACTCGGACCGCGAGTGATCGGAAACGGAACTAGCAGCTGTCACTTGTATAGAAACGAGATGACGAGTTAGAGTTTATTTTTTTGACATGGAAAAAATGTCGGCACATGGCGTTCGGGCCTTGGCTGTATTTTAGTAGTAATAATTGTCTAACACAGGTGTCGGGCCTGGTCGGAATGTTAATTATAATAAGCACGGAACAATCGTCGGGAAATAAGTAGATTCACGTCAGCGGAGTGAGTGCTTCGTGTTGTGAAGCTTGAAGTGGTTCGGTCCCCAATTCGTCGCGTTCGGCAGCGACGGCAACAGCATCGGGCTACGACGAGAGTAAGATTCGACTCCTCTCCCCCCACCCCTTGTGCTCCTTATCCCGTGTTCCTGCCTCGAATTGAGCTTTCGAATTCCGGTCCACGGCGTCAAAGGTCAGTACCACTTGTGAAAACCAACCCTAACAAGATTCCACGCCCGTTCGGTTGAGGCGTGGAATTAATCACTGTATATATACGTACGAAAATTACTTTTAAAATATAAATAAAATATACCTAATAAAAAATATATATATCTCAACTATATAAAATACACTAGATAGCATGCACATATATAAACTACAAATATCATACATATACTTACATAAATATGATCCTTGATTAACAAAGGATCTTATCGGAAGTGGGTTTATTAATGTTCTCATTATGAACGCGCTTGTATTAAAGGCGAAGTCTGAGTTGATTGATTTGCATTCGAGCTGTAGTGAGCCCTTGCAGCCGCCGGAGATGGACACAATGCCTGATATAGTAGCGGCAACCCTTTGTCTGGGTAGTTTCAGCAATTGTGCCGCGTTCTCAGAAATCAGGTTAACCTGAGAGCCTTGGTCCAAAAGGGCGCGCAGAGTTACGTAGTTGCCATCCAATGCTTTCACTTTTATAAGTGCAGTAGGAAGAAGTATTTCTAAAGAGTAATTGGAGGCATGATTTGCGTTATAGTTTTCTGACGTAGCCGGGCTAAATTTTCCGACATTTTGTTTCATATGCAATAGAGTATGATGTTGTAGGTAACATCCCTTGCATGTTTTATCCGACAAACATCCTGCTTGTTCATGACTGTAAAGGCAATTTTTGCACTCGTTTAATTTGCCTACAGTATCATTTCGCTTTCTCGAGTCCATTGCGATGAATTTGCGACACTGCATTAAAACGTGCGTTCCATTGCACAGGGGGCATTAGCCGAAAGACACGTGGTGGCTTTTTGCATAGTAGAATCTTTTAGGCTTGAACGCTATACTTTTATTCTTGTCTTGAACTTTGTTCGATATTACTGCAGTTTGGTTTTGTGTCGTTGGTTCCTTTTGTCGACTTCGCAATGATTCCAATGCCAAAAATTTCTTTTCCAAAAAGTTGTTAAATTCCTCAATGTTTGGTATATCCCGAGGCTGCTGAAGTTCTTTAGTATATTCCGCATAAGTATTGGTGTCAAGTTTCAAAGACATAAAATGCGCCATAATGGGACTCCAAGGGACTGTATCTATGCCGATGTTCTCGAGTCCGTTTAAACATTCTACGATTACGTCATGCATTTTCTTCAAGTTATAACAGCTGGCTTGAGAAGGCAAATTAATCATCGTATTTACGTAAGTAATGAAGAGAAGTCTTCGATTATCGTATCTATGTGTGAGAATCTCCCAACAGGACTCGTAGTTGCTTGAATTGATGTGGAGATGTTGGACTAATCATTTCGCTTCGCCTCGCAATTTCGCCTTCAAGTGCTTTATTTTTTAAGCTCTGGAGAGTGAAGGATTTTTGTCTACAATTTCCAGGAAGAGATCCTTGAATGAGATCCACTGCGAGTAGTTTCCGAAGAACTCGGGGACATTGATCTTAGGAGCTGACTGTTGAAAGTGTCTATTTGAGCTGATCTTGCTTATGAGTTCCTTTTTTATTCCCTCATAACGCGTCTCTACAGCATCGAAGTTTTCGAAGTATGAAGGGTCCCTGTAGACCTACTCGATTTCTCAGTGCAGCTTGTCAATATTAACCCATTTTCCCTTGAGCAGAGGAAGGGTGTTCTTCTATCTCCCACTTGTCTGATAGCTCATCCATGTTGATCTTGTAGAATGCTTTGTGTATGGCCTTGAAGTTGCGGTGCTGCTTGGCAAGTAATTCGAAGACCTTTTCATCTTGTGCGTGTGGGGTTGTTGGTGCAGAACCAGGACGACTTGTCAATTGTCGGCCGGTAGGGACTTCAAGTTTATCCATACCCATTACAGGGGTATCTGACAGTGTTGATTATAAACGGAGTATGATGTCACCTTTGAGATCTTTGTAAATGATCTTGGTTCTTGCGTAGATATCTTCCACGAAGTATTGATGTGATTTGTCTTCCAGTAGTAAGATTTTACTGTTCCGTTCGTCGAAGTCACGCCACAGGTTTTCTAGAGAGGCTAATCTCTTAGTTAGGTAGTTTAGGGTTTTATCGACGCACTGTCCTTTTTATAGTTGGCTCAAATTGATTTGATGTTCTCAAATACTTCGGATTGTGTCTGAAGTTCAGTAGCCATCTTGAGTAGTTAATTCTTCGGTGCTGGCACGTAGTACATGGCGGCAGTCCCAGTCAGGTAAGTAGTAGACGGCAAAGTATCGTTGCTGGCACGTAGTAAACGGCGACGGCTTCCCTCAACCTGTATTTTGCGTAGTAGACGGCAAAGTACTGCTATTGGCCGATAACAGTTGAGCGCGGTAGTAAGTAGATCCACAGGTAGCTTTAAAGGTGGTAGTTGAATTCTTGGATTCGCAGACGTGGGTCTCAATGCTCTCTAATCCCACCAAAGGTATATGTGACGACTCAAATCCAGGTCGGTTAGACCGCTTATGGAAGCCGACTGGACCGATTCGCTATCGATGGAGGACCAAAGGAACAATGAGTCACTTACTTGTGGGAACCCAAAAATCAGGTTCGAAGAACCAAAACATGTAGAGTGTACTTAGTGGAGGGCAACACTCACACGTGACTCTTGTAGAAAATAGTAAAAGTAGAGTAGGTAAACACCGATATAGTAAGTATAGATGTATATTGAGCGAGTCTCGTACAACACTGCCTTCCTAAATAAAATAATATTAGTTTTATTACAACTAGATTGCGCGCTGAGCAAAATGTACTATGTGAGATCGTACAATAGTCCATGGAATTCACCAGTTTGGGTCGCACCAAAAAAGCATGACGGTTCGGGAAAGAAAAAATGGAGATTGGTTATAGATTTTCGAAAGTTAAATGAGATCAGTGTAGGAGATGTGTATCCATTACCACAAATAAATGAGAATTTTGATCAATTAGGTCATAGTACCTACTTCACAACTTTAGATTTAGCATCAGGATTCCATCTAATTAAAATGCATCAAAAGGATCAAATGAAAACAGCCTTCAGTGTACCGTTAGGTCACTATGAATAAAATAGAATGCCATTTGGATTAAAAAATGCCCCAGCTACTTTTCAGAGATTAATGAACAATGTGTTAACCAGTATACAGGGAATAAAATGTTTCGTCTATTTAGATGACATTGTTATTTATGGATCTTCACTTCAAGATCACAACATCAAAAAGAAAGAAGTTTTTGAGAGACTTTCACAGCACAATCTGAAACTACAACCTGATAAATGCGAATTTTTGAAAAAAGAGGTCATGTACATAGGACATTTGATAACCCAAGATGGAGTAAAACCAGATCCAAACAAAATATCGAAGCTGTTCAGAACTTTCCAGTACCAAAAACGCCTAAAGATATAAAAGCTTTCTTAGGTCTTTCGGGATACTATAGGAGATTTATTGAAAACTTCAGCAAGTTAAGTCGACCACTAACAAAACTATTTGAAATATTAAAATCTAAATTGTGCGAAGAACCAATACTAAGATATCCAGATTTTGAGGAATGTTTCAATTTAACGACAGATGTAAGTAATTACGCTATAGGCAGCTTGTTGTCACAAGGACCACCATCAAAAGATCTTCCAATAGCATACGCAAGTAGAACACTCATCAAAGCAGAAATAAATTATTCTACCACAGAAAAAGAGTAACTGCCTATCGTTTGGTCTGTAAAACACTTTAGACCTTATCTTTATGGCAGGAAATTTAAGATAATAACGGATCATAAGCCTTTAGTTTGGTTGTTTAATGTAAAAGATCCTGGTTCACGTTTAGTAAGATGGAGGTTATTATTGGAGGAGTATGATTATGAGATCGTTTACAAACAAGGAAAACTAAATAATAATGCAGATGCGCTAAGTTGCATTAATCCAGAATTATCCTTGACAGATGAGTTAGAACCTGTAAAGAATTTGAAAATAATTACAAGAAACCAAGAAAGTTATTCGAATTTTTTAAAAGAAATAGAAAGAAGACCTAATTTATTCCATATATTACACGAACACCATGAGAAATTGCCAGATAATGTTGATAAACTCATTTTCTCATCATGTGATTTGGATAATCTGAATGATAAAAAACTGATACCATATGAACAACATCTTGAAACGTTAAGAAATAAAAACCCTAAATTAAACGGAAATTTAAGTGATATTTATAAAATGATATTTTTCGGGTTCACTAAAGTAAATTACTGGGATAAGATAAATTATGAAGATATTATTGAATGATTGAAAAACGTAAAAGCTACTTTAGAAAATGATCAAATAAAAGAGATTAGTTTGGGAATATAGAACAACATGGAATGAAATGGTATAAAATTAGGACAATGATAAGATACATATTTAGAGATGGTGATATACAGATTCATGTTTATCATGACAAGGTCATGACACCAAAAGGGGAGGATATTCCAACGATTTTGAAAGATAATCATTACAATCACATTTCAGGGCATACAGGGTTTCATAAAACTTACAAGAAAATAAAATCGAAGTACTACTGGGAAACAATGAAAGGAGATATTAAGGAATTTATAAAATTTGTAAATCTTGTCAGGAAAATAAACTTAATCGAAAACCGATGCAAATAACTTTAACATCTTTGGAAGCATTTGAAAAAGTTAGTCTTGATATTGTTGGGCCTTTACTTATAACTGAAAGCGGGAATAAATACATTTTAACATTGCAAGATGATTTGAAAAAAATTTCGCCAGCTTATGCAATTCCAAAACATGATGCAGAAACTATAGAAGATTGTTTTATTCGTTATTTTGTTTGTAAATTTCGTATCCCTAAAGAAATTTTCACAGATCAAGGAGCAGACTTTAATTCAAAGTTATTGAAAGAGTTAGCTAAACTTTTAAAACTTAGAAAGATAAATACAACCGCATATCATCCTTAATCAAATGGAGCACTTGAAAGAAGTCATGCTACATTGGCTGACTATCTTAAACATTAAGTGAATGAAGATCAATCAAATTGGGATAAGTGGATAGATTTCGGAATGTTTTCTTATAATACAAGTATCCACACATCGACAAATCTAACACCATTCGAACTAGTATTCGGTTCTAAACCTTCCATTCCCAGCTCTATAACAAAAGATCCTGAATTCAAATACTGTTATGATAATGAATTATTTAGATGAATTAGTATTACGGTTAAGAAAATCCAGAGAAATCGCTAAGAAACAGTTATTAAAATCTAAGGGAGTTAGTAAAAAATATTACGATAAGAAATGTAACAATATAGAATATAAACTAGGAGATAGTGTTTATTTAAGTAACGAACAAGTTAAGCCAGGAAAATCAAAGAAACTTTCACCATATTGGTTAGGTCCGTATAAGATAATAGATATAAATTCAAATGTTAACGTTACAATCCAAATAAGGAAGAAGAAGGTTAAGGTTCATACTAATCGTCTGAAATATGCGTTTGTTTCAGAATGAAATTACTTACAAAAAATTGACCACCTTCATAGGAGCCATTGCAGGTATTCCTTACAATATAAGTAGAATTACAAAGTGAGGAATTTTCTTTGAGAACTTCGGTATAGTAAACCATTTTGACTGCAACTGGAATTTGGTCACGTATTTAGATATAACTTATGTTCATAAGAAGATAGATTTCATTGATAGAACCTTATAAAGGACTCAGGAAATATGTCAACATGAAAAATACAATAGGTTTTCTCTATGCCAAACATCGCTTATTATATTAGAACAACTCATTCTACAACTACATAAAGATGTTGGCACCATAGCCAAGACCTGATCTACGAGGGGCGAGGGGGGTTCCTCGCTCAGCCAATCACATTCATTCTGATCGTCGCTTTAATGCAACTCACGTCTGTTATTGTATTACTTAGTCCGTTTAATTATTATAAAGCTATTGTATCAGCATTAACCTAGCTGCAGTTTGATTCTCGAACTCAAGACCCTGAACAAGGATAAGAAGAGGATCTTTCATGGTCCTTCGAGTGAAAAAGGACTTTGGATACAGTTGTTGCAGCGTGTGTTGTCGGCGTGTCATCCATTGTGCCGCAAATTTGTTGTGCGTTGACGCATTTAATCTACTTACATTACCTTAAAACACTTAAAGCTAGAAGAAGACTAAAGCATTAACAAAGAACGAGCAGACAAACAGGAATTGGACTCAACAATCAGTCTTCGTGCAACCTACATACGATTCACAAAACATCGACCTTTGGATCTTCTCACCAGGCACCGCGTCTTGATTTGCTGTGCGCCCCGTGTGCATACATACATTGAAAGGAGAAATACCAAATACATCCAATATTGAGTGAGTCCGTTCCAAATCCTATAAACCTTATCAATCAATCTCCATCTCCTCATTCATATCTTCAACCTTACCTATCTGTGTTTATTGCACTATTTGAGCAAGAAAGGCAAAGTGATTCAACTTAAAGCTAATACCTATCCGCATCACACATTCATAGGTATTCAATGTATACGGTTTAGCTATCTGCTTGTGTCGACTTATGATTGAAGTAAACAACACTCCAGCGGCTTACACATTGCTCAGTTATTGTTGTGCTAATTGCTCAAGTGTATTGTGCTTACTTACAAAAAATCCTGAATATCTCTTGAATTAAGATAATATACTTGTACATATTTAAAATTAATACGTTAATTACATACCTTAAATCTAGCCTAAAAATCATCATGTCCGAAATTAAAGACCTCATTAAAAAACGAGGAACAATAAAAGCAAAATTTATCAATTACTTAGAAAACATCGAAAGTGCCAATTTACCGTTAAGTGAAGTGCAAGCAACCGAGTTAGAATCGCGCCTTACAAAAATGGATTTATTATATGGTTCATTTGATGAATACAGAGTGAAATCGAGCGGTTGTCAGAGATACCTGATGAGATGTACCAGGATCGGGAACAGTGGGAATCCTCGTACTACAAACACCTGTCAGTGGCGCGTAATAGGTTAGGCGCCGCTCGTGAGGCCGCCTTGCAAGACTTGGAGAACCGCTTTGATACCGAGTCAGGCAAGCCTGGTCCAGGCCACAGTACCAACTTTGTGAGGTTGCCCAAGATTGATCTGCATCACTTCGACGGAGACTATCAGCACTGGCTCGAATTCAGAGATACGTATTCTTCCCTTATTCACAACAACACTGAAATACAAGACATACACAAATTCCACTACTTGCGGGCAGACTTAAAGGGCTCCGCAACCGAAGTGATACAGGGTATAGACTTCACATCATCTCATTACACAATGGCATGGCAGTTATTAGTGAAAAGATACGACAATAAGAGAATGCTTATCGATAACTACCTAAAAATGATATTCAACCTAGAATCAATTCAAAAAGAATCATGCACTGCCTTGCATAACAATAAATGTGACTTGCTGGAAACCTTACAAGATAAACAAAGTCTTAAAACATCCACACCAACCCCTAAACACACTTATGTAAATGAAACTACATCAAACAAAGCAAAATTATCACCAAAAAACCCGGAATTCAACATAATGGCTACACTAAAACAGTATCATGCCCTATGTGTTCACAAAATCATTATTTATTCGCATGTCAATAGTTTCGAGCTTTAGACATAGACTCTCGCATTAAAAAGCGACACAAAGCAATGTCTGCATGAATTGCCTTCGGCCTGGACATACAGATAGCCGTTGTGTTCTTTCTCATTGCAAGTATTGCCCAGGAAGACATAGCACTCTGTAGCATAAGGAAGCTCATGTCGAGCCACACGCAGATAATTGTATATCGTTGTCAACAGAAATCGTACACACAGATGACGACCGCGCACATGTTCTGTTATCCACAGCGTTGGTGAGAGTTGTGGATGCACAAGGAAACATATATACCGCGAGACTGCTGCTCGACAACGGCAGCTCGGCCAATTTTGTGACCCAGAATCTAAGGGATAAACTCGGTCTGGTAAAGCGTACCGCTGGCTCTACTGTCTCAGGTATCAACAGTCAAATATTTAATGCTACAGAGTCTTGTGACCTATCAATTGAATCATGTTTTGGTAACTACAAGACAAAAATCACAAAAGCATTGCCTGTCTCGTATTTACACAGACATAACATACCAATACCAGAAGGTATACAATTAGCAGACCCGAACTTTAATATACCTGCAAATATTGACATATTAGTAGGCGCGGAAATATTTTGGGAAGTCTTAAAACCTGAATTCATAAATCTTGGATACAATAAACCAAAACTACATGACACCAAACTAGGCTGGCTTATAACTGGCAGTATTATTCATCCAAATCTTAAAAAACAATATACGTGTCATTTTGTACAAACCATAAATGATGATTCACATCTTACTCGCTTCTGGGAACTTGACACAGTACCTCATAATTACTGCATGTCAAAGGAAGAGCTTGCTTACAGATTTTCAAGGAAACAACGCGTCGTGACGAAAATGGTCAATTTATAATCACCATACCATTAAAAGGCTCACCCGACACCCTTGGAGATTCCTTTGGCATGGCAAAGAGTAGGTTCTTATCCATAGAGCCCAAGCTTAATCGTGACATAACACTCAAACAAAGATACAACAAATTCATCAAAGAATACTTAGCTATGGGTCACATGACTGAAAACAAACACAAAAAAGGAACAGAGTCAACATTTATTTACCACATCATTATGTGCTGCGCGAATCCAGTACCACTACGAAGCTCAGAGTGGTATTAGACGCATCAGCAACAACTACATCGGGTAAATCTTTTAATGAATCACAAATGGTCGGGCCTACCATTCAGGACGACCTTTTGTCGATATTGCTACGCTTCAGGCAACACAAGTTTGTCGTATCAGGCGACATCGAAAAAATGTATAGGGTGTTCAGGCTTCTCAGCACCTAATGACCTCGTAGGGGCCCATCAGCTACGAGGTAGCGTAACGATCAGTTGCCAAGAAGTGTGAACGTCGGCGATTCACCGAGCTGTAGTAATTGGGTTCGATCTAACCTGGTCTGTGTTTCGGTCCCGTCAACCTCCAGTCTCTCTGCAAGGCCCGGGTGCACCCTAGGCTCTTCTTGGTAGACAGGTTCTTCAGCCAACCAGGTATGACTGGCGGGCCAGCTTCAATGAGCACAGTGTTCCAACACAGGTTATGTTACGTGGTAAAACACAATCGGGCATGAACATGCGAACTTTATCTGGTTCGGGAAACATTAACACACTCAGCTATATTACCAATTCTGAGGGAAACCCGAATACATTCCAGATGGCCTGCGATTTAATTTCAATACCCTAACCAAAACGCGTTTACATTGCGAGGGCTTTCGTCTGTCAGTTGTCAAAACTGCCTGGTTGGCAGCTAACGTCAAATTCAAAATGGCCGTTCCGAAACCATCGATCGAATATCGATTTGGAATCGAACAATCACCCGCCCGGACAGGCACCCACCTGTCCCCTAATCTACGGGCAGCCGAGACAACGTTGCTACCGCTCGTTTTAGAACCGAGCCTCCTACTAGAACCTCTGCAAACCGGGGGGTCCCGTCCTTGCCAGGGAACAAGTTAACAATGCGCCCCCTGCGCCAACGTAGTGGCGGTAGGTTAGCATCCTTAACCAGAACGAGGTCACCAACACTAGGGGGGCTAGTTTTGTCAGTCCACTTAAGGCGCTGTTGTAAGATATGCAGATACTCGAGCGACCAACGCTTCCAGAAATTCTGAGTAAACTGCTGCAACATCTGATACCTTGACAACCGATACAATTTCACTCCCTCGAAGGGGTGCTCGGGCAACGCGTTAAGTGGCTGTCCTATCAAGAAATGGCCTGGGGTCAGAGCCTCCAGGTCATTTGGATCCGAGCTGAGCGGACACAACGGTCGCGAATTGAGAACGGCCTCGATCTTACAAAACAATGTCGCGAGCTCCTCAAAAGTCAGCGCGGTCTGACCTACTATACGCCCCAAGTGCGACTTAGCTGACTTAACTACGGCCTCAAAAATCCCACCCCAGTGGGGGCAAATCGGTGGGCTGAAGGTCCACTGTATACCCCGACGGGAGAGGGCCGTTCCAATATCCACTTTATTTACATTCAAAAAGTTGACTATCTCTCGTAAGTATCGTTCCGCACCGACGTAGTTAGTGCCGTTATCAGAGCGGATCAAAGTTGGAAGTCCCCTTCGAGAAACAAACCTATCCAAACAAGCAATGAAAGCCTCTGTCGAGAGATCAGCAACGAGCTCGAGATGTACCGCCTTGGTGGATAAACAAACAAACACACATAGGTACGCCTTGTATTGCCTAGCGGTACGCAATCGTGAACTCTTCACCATAAACGGTCCTGCAAAATCCGTACCAACACCTGAAAACGGTCTGACCTCATTAACACGATCAGGGGGCAAGTCCCCCATGAGAGGTTGCATCGTGGCAGGCTTAAATCGATAACAAGGCATGCACCGAAACACGATGTTCCGTATGACACAGCGGGCAGATAAGATCCAAAACTCCCGCTGGAGCGTGGCCAACAACGCGTTACAGCCGGCATGCGCGTTTTTAATATGACGATCAGTCACCAGCAATTCAACTAACTGTCCCCCCTTGGGGAGCAGAAGTGGGTGACGAGCCGAATACGACAGATTCGCATTGTGCAATCTCCCTCCTACCCGAAGTAACCCGGTCAAATCAACAAAGGGGTTGACACGCGCGACGGCTCCCTTCAATTTCGAACGTCCACTTCGTATAATCTCCAATTCTGCCCCAAACTTCGAGGACTGTACCAACCGGACCAAATTCAATAGCGACTCGTTTCGCTCTGCCGGAGTCAGAATAGGGTTCAACGTTCGCTGATCGCGAGGAGTACGACGATTTCGAGCGAATCTCCTAATCCAAGTGGACACGTTTATCAACTTGTCAAGTGAGCTGTACCGGTCCAGCAGAAACCCGGCGTCAGGGTCCTCAGCCTTCTGGGTAACATGCACGGCCGCTCTGGGGCCATGATCCGAAGATACTACTACATGGCTGTGGGGCCAGTCCGATTCTCTCTTGGCAAGCCAGGGTGGTCCCCACCACAAATGGTGTCTAACGAGTTCAGGAGCCCGACATCCCCTGGATGCACAATCAGACGGGTTCAATTCTCCTGGTACATGTCTCCAGGTTAGTGGGACCTCAGACGACACAATCTGGGAGACACGGTTCGCAACAAAAACCTCTAAGTTATGGACCGAAGCCTTCAGCCAGCACAAAACAATCTGGCTGTCCGTCCACGCGTGTTTATGGCAACATAAAATATAATCTACATTTGAATATTCGCCACTGGCAACGTTGATTGTACTGCCACTGTCCAATATAGGCTCTTGATGTTAACATGTGCTTGGTGCTTCTTTATACGAATAAAAGTGAAATTAGAAAGTTAATAGTTTGATTCCAGTCCAAATACAGTCCACAAGAAGAAGGCTAAGGGATCACGCTTTCATTTGGTCCAATCGAGCCTCGGATTCGAGCCAGCGAAACGAGCGACAAGCGCAAGCACACCGGCGGCATATGTTCTGCAATAGTCTGCTACATTCTCAGACACCAGGCATCGACTGCTGCTGAATACATCAAGCTGCTGACAGAACCAAAACCAGAATTCATTGAAGAAATTCAGACATTTTCAGAAGAAAGTCATAAGGCGGAAGGAGAAAAAATCGAGAGGACCATAGAATAGAGAGGAATATTTCGGAACTTCACACTGTCAAGTTGGTAGTCTGCGGTTAGCGTGGAGCATAAGTGGCGCCAGCGAGAACGTGGGGAACCAGGTGGGAACCAATCCCGACTCGGCGCGAGTGACAGCACGACACCGGACAGGCCCGTTTATAACTTGCCGCCGAAACCTGCTTCCGTCAAGTTGGCACCCTGTAAGCGCAAGCGGCGCCACCAGCGGCGTGTAGCAACGGCAGCGTCAGGGAACTAAGTTTGGTTTGCACTTTTGCGTCCGCCATCTTCCTTCTTGTTTCACTGATTGGTTTTTGATTTGCCTGTGACATTTTTTTGCAAATTAAAAAAATGCTGTGTACTTTGTAATAGCTTGTAGAATTATAGTTAGTACATAACAATGGAGGAAACATTACTCAAGAAACTCAACGCCTCACGGGCCTATGTTAAAGGTACGATAACTAGAAACGTCACCTATGTTGAGAGTCTTGTGTCGGATGAATCTAATTTGCACAGCATTGAAACGTTAATAACAAGACGCGACCGATTATTACAAGTATTCGAAGAGTACGAACATTATAATAAACAAATCTTGGCAATGGATTCATCTGACACTGAAAATGTAGAAGATTATGAGCAAAAATATCTCCATTGCATAACTGTGTATAACGAAAATATCAAAACACAGAGTTGTTCTAACGTTGAGCAACAGAAAGACTTGTCCAAGGGGTCAGGTAGTGGCATTGTCTCTAGGGCCAAGCTACCTAATATTGACATACCAAGCTTCTCAGGTCAATACACAGAATATGTAGCGTTCATGTCGATATTTAGGTCTGTCATTCATAATAACTAGGCTTTAGACAATGTACAAAGACTATACTATCTGCGTTCATTCCTAAAAGGGCAGCCGTATGAGTTAGTAAAGAACCTTCCCTTATGTGAGGAAAGTTATGAGGAAGCATTGCAACTGTTGGAAAAGAGGTACTACAATAGGAGTAGGATTATATCAGAGCATGTCAGTACTCTCCTTGACATGACAAAGTTGCCAAAGTTCGCAAACGCTAAGGATATAAGGAACTTTATCACAGTAATACGTCAAACGCTTGCGGCTTTAAAAAACTTAGCTATTACAGTACAGGCATGGGACCCGATCCTCCTAGAAATACTGGGACGAAAGTTGGACAACTACAGTGCACGAGCCTACCACCTCGAACGAAAGCAGGAAGACGAGCCCACCATGGAAGAGTTTTTGATATACATGGAGAAGCGAGCCCTAGCTCTGGAAAACACCTGTTCAGAGCAGCAGGAAGCTGGGGGCCGCTCACAGATCCCGAGCAAGAGTAAGGTAGTGTTGGCTGCAGCGTCAGACAAGCCATTGATGGACTGCATATATTGTAAGTTGTCTCACAAATTATTTGCTTGTCCTAAGTTTAAGCTAGCTTCACAAAATGAGAGGTTGTCATTCAGCAAAAGGGAAAAGCTTTGCAATACCTGCCTCAACCCACACACTGGCAAATGTAAATATCACTTTAGGTGTGGGGTATGCAAAGGCCAACACAACACCCTGCTGCACATAGACAGCAGTGCAGTGCCAGAACCAGTGGTTCTTCTTTCTGGAGGAGGGTCAACTAATGTTTTGATCCCTACAGCTCGTGTCAAGCTGTACTCAAAGAGCGGAAGAGAGGTGCATGTCAAATGTATTCTAGACTCTGGCTCTCAAGTGTCACTGATAACTACAAAGGCTGTTGAGGTATTGGAATTAACACCTCAGCGTAGTGATATTAACCTGATAGGCATATCTCAAAGCAAAAGCAAAATAAGCTATTGCATTCCTTTGCAGGTTTACTCTTTGACCTCAACATTCAACACCCTCATCAACTGTCACGTGGTGGAAACGATAACATGTAACCTGCCACAAAAAGAAGTGGATCTAAAAGATATATCCATACCGGCTGGACTGACCTTGGCTGATAAAACATTCAACAAGCCATCAGAAATAAACATGTTGATTGGTGCTGATGTATTTTTCCAGATAATACTGCCGCTTGAGCAGTCGCAGAATCAGTCTACACGCAATAACCCCGAGCAGTCTACATCTCCGAGCATCTTCAATACACAATTTGGCCATATCATCGCTGGGGCCACCACATCAGACATCATAAAAAATCAGGTTGTACTTTTTTGTACTAAATGTGACTCGGGTATAAATGAGATTGTCAAAAGGTTCTGGGAGGTGGAGCGTGTTCCAGAACTACTAATTGAGGGGAAAGAGGGGAACTCAGAGCAACAACTAGCAGAGGATATATTTAAAAACACTGTCAAACTAGATAAAAAAAGGTTCACTGTTGACTTGCCATTGAAGTTAGAGCCAGACAGTATAAATAAAACACTAGGTAACTCATTTGACCTAGCTCTACATAGATTTCTCAGCCTTGAAAATCGGCTGCAAAAAAACATCAATCTGCTGACAGATTATCAAAGGTTTATAGATGAATATGTAGAGCTGGGACATGGACACTATGTAGATATTAACTCATACAATTTCAATGAAGATGCGATATACTTCTTGCCGCATCATGCTGTAATAAATGAACAAAGCAAAACTACGCGTACAAGGGTGGTATTTGACGCGTCTATGAAAACCGACAAGAAGATCTCATTGAACGATATTCTATTGAATGGGCCTATAGTACAAAAAGAATTGTTCGATGTTGTAATGCTGTTTAGATTTGGGAAATTCACATGGAGTTCAGATATCAAGAAGATGTTTCGCAACATTCTTGTGAATCCGGAACACTCTTCACTCCAGAACATTTTGTGGAGGGAAAGCCCAGACCAGCCTTTGCGGTGTATTCGCCTTGACACAGTCACATACGGAGTTAAACCTTCGAGCTATTTAGCTACGCGATGTTTAATGGAACTCGCCCAGAGGCATGAGCAAGAATTACCACTGGCATCCTTCATATTAAAAAATTGCACGTACATTGATGATGTTTTGTACTCATGCTCTGACATGCATCAACTACTTGAGGCTAAACGACAACTATGTGAGCTGTTCAGCTATGGCAGTTTCAACTTGCACAAATGGGCTTCCAATACACCTGAAGTTCTTCGAAGCATACCTAAGGCTGAACAACAATTCAGTGAGCTTGATTTTCAAAAGGGAAACTTTAGTATGAAGACGTTGGGACTTACCTTGGACGTTAAAGGGGACTGTTTCACTATCAACAGCCCAGAAGCATTTAAAAGTAATAAAATAACAAAGAAGGAAGTCCTAAGATACATATCAAAGTTTTATGACCCCATGGGCTTTGCTAGTCCAATTGTAGTGCGAGCAAAAAGCATTAATCAAAAAATTTGGTCACTTAATCTAGATTGGGACGATCGCTTGCCTAACGATTTGATCGAAGAATGGCTTAACTTTGCTAGCAGTCTGGCTGACATGCAGCCCATTAATTTAGGAAGGTGTATTCCAACCAACAAAGCAGCGGCGGTGCAGCTGATCGGATTCTGCGACGCTTCCAGCACAACAGGCTACGGGTGCTGTATATACCTACGCGTGGTCGACATAACGGGTAAGGCTGAATTATACTTGCTCTGTTCAAAGTCGCGAATTAACCCACGTGCAAAGCCACTAACAATACCTCGGCTGGAGCTTAATGCTGCGTTGCTTTTGTCTATACTTGCGGAAAGAGTATATGATACATTGTGTAGAAACATACATATAGATGATGTTTACTTGTATACTGACTCACAAATTACCTTAGCTTGGATAAAGACTGACAAAACAAGGATGCAAGCTTACGTTGCGAACAGAGTAAGTGTAATTCAGCAAAAAACATCCAAATGGCAATGGCAATATGTGCCATCAGCAGACAACCCTGCTGATCTCATAAGCAGAGGCATCAGCCCACAGGAACTTCCAAAATGCTCCCTCTGGTGGGAGGGGCCAAAATTCCTGCAATGTGAGTACACATTTGATAATAAAAATCAGAACTTACCTGAAGACTTACCTGAGATGAAACCGGATAGCCCCAGGCCTGATATGATAGTACTTGCTACAGCGGTACAGTATGATATTCTTCAAATAATAGAGAAGTATTCAGACATTGATAAAATGACCAGGGTAATAGGATACATTTATAGATTCTGTCATAATATAAAAGGCGATGGTAGGGTTAGTGCGAGAGTGCTAAATCCTGACGAATTGCAACGCGCGTTGCATATTATAATAAAGCACGAACAGTCGGTTTATTTCAATGATGAAATAGCTTCATTGCGAAAAGGCAACAATGTGCAAGGCTCCCTTAAGCCAATACATCCATTTTTAGACGAAAATGGTTTGCTTAGAGTAGGTGGGAGATTAGATAATTCAGATATACCACTCGCACAGAAACATCCTATAATTCTGCCAAACGAATCTCGAATAACAGAATTGATCATACAAAGAGAGCATGTTAGGTTGTTACATGCTGGCCCTAAGTCGCTCTTAGCGAGTTTAAACCAACAATATTGGCTGGTAGCTGGTATGCGAAAAGTTAAAAAAGTGACTCATGGATGCATGGTATGTTTCAGATTTAAAGCTAGTGCAGCAAAGCAACTCATGGGATCCTTGCCTCAGCATCGCGTCACTGCATGCAGACCATTTCAAAAGATAGGCATCGACTTCGCTGGGCCAGTTAAGATAAAAAATTCGAGGTTGCGAAGCACGGTAATCACTAAAGGATACGTTTGTATTTATGTTTGCTTTGTAACAAAAGCAGTACATTTAGAATTGACTTCTGATATATCGACAGATGCCTTCTTGGCATCCTTCAAACGCTTTTTGAGCAGACGTGCCTTGCCCAGCGATGTCTTTTGTGATAATGGGGGATGTTTTCGTGGGGCAAGGAACCACCTAGCTGAGTTGTACGAGCTTAATAGTTCTGCTGATCATCAGACGCTTGTGCAAGCCTATGCAGCAAAAGAAGGCATAAAGTTTCATTTTACGCCTAGTTACGCCCCTGTTTTCGCAGGGCTTGCAGAGGCGGCTGTGAAAAGCGTGAAATATCATTTAAAGAGAATAGTTTTAAGTGCTGAACTGACTTATGAACAGTTAAATACGGTCTTGTGTCAAATAGAAGCCGTGTTGAACTCACGTCCTATCTTACCTCTATCAGAGTACGTCAATGATTACTGCTACTTGACTCCTGGACATTTCTTGGTAGGAACAGCTTTGTCAATGTATCCCGAACGAGATATTTCTGATCGTGTGAGTAACAGGCTTGATTTCTGGCAAAAATGTACCCAACTACAGCAAAGGTTTTGGAAGGCGTGGCATAAGTATTATTTAAACACATTGCAAAATAGAAACAAGTGGAGTAAGTCTATGCCTAACCTTATTGAAGGCCAGCTTGTACTTATGAAGGAACCTAACTCTCCACCTTTAGTTTGGCCAATGGCAAGAGTTGTAAAAGTCTGTCCGGGGAAAGACGGCAAAGTAAGAGCCGTTACGTTAAAAACAGCAGATCATAAAATGTATAATAGGTCATTACAGACTATTTGTGTCCTGCCTATTGAACAATAGTAGGAGGTATATTTAGAATTAAGGTATTATGTTACAAGTCACTATTGATTGGCTATGTGTGTACTATCCGTTAAGAAATAAAAGGTCTAGGTTATGCTTTGCTATATTAAATAGATTTGTTTGTATAACTTCCTGCAAATAAATCTGTCTAGATATCTGTAATAGTTGTAGAGAATTAGATACATGTTAGTGGGTTATCAAGTTCAATGTTTAAATGATCGTGTGATTGATCATTGCTCTAATTATTTATCTGTATGTATTTGCGCCAAAGGCGAACATAAGTTTAACCTTTAGCTTAACTAGCTATAATTGTTATTTTTGCCGGTGGCAGCCTGTTTATGGCAACATAAAATATAATCTACATTTGAATATTCGCCACTGGCAACGTTGATTGTACTGTCACTGTCCAATATAGGCTCTTGATGTTAACATGTGCTTGGTGCTTCTTTATACGAATAAAAGTGAAATTAGAAAGTTAATAGTTTGATTCCAGTCCAAATACAGTCCACAAGAAGAAGGCTAAGGGATCACGCTTTCAACGCGTACACCGTATCCTCCAAAACCACTGACCCACGCAACACTGTTAGAGTGTGATTCAAAAGTTTGGTCAAAAGAGCAGCCTCGGACAGTTCCAGTTTTGGAATCGTCATCCTTGTCCGAATAGGCGCTACCTTGCTTTTTGCCAAAACCAAACGCACGTCGACCTCCCCGGTGGAGGTGACGGTTCGCAAATAAACCGCTGCCGCAAACCCTCGTTCAGAGGCATCACAAAACCCGTGAAGGGTTGCCCTGTAATCCCCAGCAGGGACCAATTTCCTCGGCAGCGATACATTATTTATGTCCGATAGCGAGGTGAACATTCGCGTCCAATCAGTCAACAAATCACCTGAGAGGTGGGTGTCCCAGGTCAACTGAGCCGCCCATAGCCTTTGCATAAAACATTTGAGAGCAAAGGTGACTGGAGAAATCCATCCATTCGGGTCGAACGTTCTCGCAATCGTTGACAGTACTGACCGCTTCGTCCAGGCCTTCGGTGTTTCTAAAACCACCCGATAGGTAAACTCATCATGGACGGGCCGGTACTGTATTCCAAGTACTGACAACATGTTAGGGTTGTCAGGATTCTCAAAAACGTGCGGGTCTTGTTGAAACTCATCTGGGAGACCAGCCATCAACTCAGGGGAGTTGGACATCCACTTGCGTAGTTCATAGCCGCCTCGTTCCAGCAATTGAATGAGCTCGTCACGTCGGTCCAGAGCTTCTTCTACACTGGCTGCCCCTGTGCAGACGTCATCGACGTACAAATCTTGCTCCAGGATAGCGGCGGCTCTAGGATAGCTCACACGGTCACGCGACGCCAACTCCCGCAGGGTACGCATCGCCAAATACGGGCTAGACCGTAACCCATACGTGTTCGTGTTTAACTCATAGACCTTGACTGGCTCGGCCGTGGACTCACGCCAAAGTATCAACTGATACCTTCTGTCGGCCGGATGAATTACCGTTTGCCTAAACATCATCCGAATGTCTGCGACAAATACAAGCTGGTGCCTCCGAAACGACTCAACTTGGGTCCCGAATGTAGACACTGATTCAGGGACATCCCGTTCGAGGTAGGTGCTGACCCATCAAAAACAACTCGAATCTTGCCGGTAGGGGTTCGTAGGACGGCATGGTGTGGAAGGAAACAATGATCCTCAGATCTCCAGTCCACACCCGATACCGACATGTGTCCTAACGACTCATACTCCCTCATGAAATCAACATATTTTTGTTTAAATACGGCGTCCCTTGTCATCCTACGCTCCATCGACATCAATCTCGTCTCAGCCATCTTCCTAGATTCTCCTAGTGGCGGTCGATCGGCCCTGAAAGGCAGTCGAGTTACAAAACGACCAGAACGAAGGCGACCAGTACTATTCTGGTAAAACAACTCGCACTCTTCTTCGTCTGCGTCGACTCGACGAACGGTGGGAGGTTCCTCTATCTCCCAGAAACGTTGGATAGCGTCTGACAACGCTGAGCCAATAAGTATGCCATCTGACTCGGCAGGCCTAACCATTGGCAATGCCGGACCCATGATCACGTGACCAAACTTAGTATCCACTGCAATCAACCCGTCCGGCTGAAGAACTCGCTGATCCGACAACAGAAACCTACCCAGAACGTCTGCTCCCAGTAGCAGGTCGACCGGGGCTGGAGTGTCAAAATCGGGATCCGCCAACTTGAGTCCTGATGTCAGGAATCGAACGGCCGGATTCAACTTCACCAAGGGGTGTCTGCCCATTACATGCGTCATTACTAAAGCTTGCACGGATGTTTTTGTCAAAATGTCATAACGTGGAGAGAACGTGATCACCGATTGACCAACTACATTCGTAACCGTAACATTCCCCACGCCCCGTATTGATTTATTATACCTATTTACCTTGAGGCCCAACCATTTTGCTAAATCATTCGACACAATGCAGCCCTGAGCTCCAGAATCTAATAGGGCGCGAACGTATGTTGGGTTGCCCGCCAAATCCCAAACAAGCACAGAGGCGATCGGTAACACCACCGTCTCCGGTTGGGGGGCAACCAATGGTTGGGCCGCAAATTCCTAGCGAGGACCCCCGGGGCCCCACTGTGCCTGTAACCGATCAGGTATGCAGCTATACGCCAGAGGGTCCCATTGTACAAATGGCCCACGCGCCGGTTCCATTCCCAACCTACGATTCCCCGTAAAGGGGGGTGGGCGTGAATTCAACCGTGGCCGCTCCATGAGCGGGGGGGACATCACATGTGACCGACGAGGACGAGGCGACGAGCGGGGCGACAACTGAGGCGGCGTCCGAACCGCACCCGCATAGCTCGAAGGTGTCCCATGCCACCCACCCGTTACGGCCTGCTCAACACACCCAATGTCCCGCTGGGTCGGATGCTGAGTCGCAACCGAAAACTCAGGGCCCCCCATGTAATGGTCCTGAGTGCGGCCCTGCACCCTGGTACTGCCCTGTGCACGTGGGGACGTTGGCCCCTGAGTTGCGCTCCGAGTCGCAAACGAATTCTCAGGGCCCCCCATGTAATGGTCCTGAGTGCGGCCCTGCACCCTGGTACTGCCCTGTGCACGTGGGGACGTTGGCCCCTGAGTTGCGCTCCGAGTCGCAAACGAATTCTCAGGGCCCCATGCCGTGTCACCCTGGGTACGGCCCTGTGGTGGCTGTTGGCCGGACCGGTTCATGCACAACAGATTGTTGTGGGCCCCACCACAATATCCGCACATTTTTGTGCGCGTGCAGTCCCAAGCCATGTGTGGCCCGAGGCACAGGAAACACCAGCTCCGCTGCTTGGCCTTTCGTCGCCGTCCCTGAACCCTAAGTTCCCCGAACTTATTGCAATTGGCCACAGCATGGCCAATCTGCCTACAACATGGGCAGGTCTCACCATGTGGGGTCAATGCACTCACAGTCCCTTATGACTGCCGGTTGGTGCGGTCCTTCCTCGTCGGAGGGCCCCTACTCACAGCGCTCCCGGCAGCTCTCTGTGGCTCCGAAGGATGGGTGACCGTCAACCCCAAATTCCCTGCCCGTCGAGCCTCCTCTTCCAAGAATCCGACCAAGTCGGAGAAGGCGGGCAGGTCCTTGGCCGACCTCCCGTGAGACTGTTCGAAACGAGTCTGCACGTCAGCGGGTAGGCGGGAAAGTACAATGTACAACAGTAGGTACGACCATTCACCAACCGGAAGTCCAAGATTCTCTAGAGCCTTGGTGACGGACAACAATGGGTTCAAAACCTCCGTCTGTATGGCCCCGACCTTGTTCACAACCGGGATACTAAACAAACGGTTCAGTTGGGCATCGGCCAACCTCCGTTTGTTATGGTAACGTCTGACCAACAATTGCCTGGCCGTTTCATAGTTACCCTCCGTAACTGTCAAATGAGCGACCAGCTCCCTAGGCTCACCCCTCAATGCTGCCACCAGCTGAGCCATCTTGACAGACTTGGTAATGTCCGATCGCATGTGCACCAAACTGTCGAACAGATTGATGAAGCTCATCCATTCACCGGACACGCCGTCAAAAGTAGGCATAGTTATGGCAGGTAACCTGGACCCCGGTCCCTGAAGCGGCAGAGGTGCTTCAATGTCACCACCATGGCTGGACTCGCGCTGTCTACGTATGTCCGCAGCCTTCTGCGTGATAGCAGCTGCCATCTCCATACATTGGTCGACATCCCCTATCAACCGTGACAGCCTGTCAGGTGCACAACCATCAACTGATTCCGCCTGCGCGGACAATTCGAGCACCCTATTGTAACGTTCCTTAACGTCCATAGACCGCTCCAATACCACATCATGCCTATCTAAACGGTCTATCAGACCGTGTGCGGAGGAAAACCATCTGAGTTCCTTAGAAACACCCTTCTGGATTTCAGATAACGACATGATCGGAACGATACTTACTCACAATTTGCAGTAACTCAATTTTATTGGACCCTCCAGTCTACAACCCAAACGAGGGAACCCTAAACCACAACTTAAACAATGTTGTTTTCCTTAAACAATAGGAACCGAGTTTTATATCTATATAAATTCTGTAAATACAATTTAGTTTCCCTTTATCATTATAACACACACAGATAGTCAATATTAGTTCAAGTTATAAATTGCTATAAACTGAAAACAATGTAATAGCCTGCTATCAATAGATGTATGTTAACCAAAACATTCCTTCAATAGCATTACTGGACCACTAATAGATTGACTAACTGGTAATTCAATGCAATTTTAAAATTCAATATCTGTCTATCTACTACCAGCAATAGACCTATAGCTTACAATACTACCAATCTATGTGGATATAGGAACAACAACCCAGTTACCTAATAACCGTCTATACCTACAGATTGATAGTCCCAAATCGTGCCTTCCTGGAGCCCTTGACGGCTGCAAATCTCAGGAAGCCACGCTCTAGCTACCAAATTGTTCAGGCTTCTCAGCACCTACTGACCTCGTAGGGGCCCATCAGCTACGAGGTAGCGTAACGATCAGTTGCCAAGAAGTGTGAACGTCGGCGATTCACCGAGCTGTAGTAATTGGGTTCGATCTAACCTGGTCTGTGCTTCGGTCCCGTCAACCTCCTGTCTCTCTGCAAGGCCCGGGTGCACCCTAGGCTCTTCTTGGTAGACAGGTTCTTCAGCCAACCAGGTATGACTGGCGGGCCAGCTTCAATGAGCACAGTGTTCCAACACAGGTTATGTTACGTGGTAAAACACAATCGGGCACGAAAATGCGAACTTTATCTGGTTCGGGAAACACTAACACACTCAGCTATATTACCAATCCTGAGGGAAACCCGAATACATTCCAAATGGCCTGCGATTTAATTTCAATACCCTAACCAAAACGCGTTTACATTGCGAGGGCTTTCGTCTGTCAGTTGTCAAAACTGCCTGGTTGGCAGCTAACGTCAAATTCAAAATGGCCGTTCTGAAACCATCGATCGAATATCGATTTGGAATCGAACATAGGGCAATCTTAGTCGAATCTTCACAGCGCCATCTGCAGCAAATAATACATCGATTAAATTCTTCAGGTCCTCTTAAAACCTTTACATTAAACACTGTAACATACGGTACCACATCTGTTAGTCTCTCTTGCAGAGCAAGCACCCAACAAAGATGTAAAACGAGCCATCAGCAGAGATTTCTACGTAGACGATCTGTTAAGTGGTGGGGATTGCATAAATTTAGTGACACAACTTTGTAAACAAATTGTCGACATCCTTCAAACAGCAAAATTAAACCTACGTAAGTGGCAATCTAACTCTCCTGAAATATTAGCATCAATATGCAGCGACAAAGAAAGCTCGGAAAAACCTTTAAATCTTAATGATGAATCACCTTCCAAAACTTTAGGTCTTTATTGGGATTCATTGCCAGATACATTATTATTTTCCATAAACCTCACAATAGTTAACAAAATAACAAAACGCACAATTCTATCACTGGTAAGCCAAATCTTTGATCCCATGGGTCTCGTGGGCCCCTGGGTTATCGAGGCAAAGTTTATTCTGCAAAAGTCATGGCTAAATAAATGTGAGTGGGATTGCGAAGTACCTACAAACATACGGAGTGAATTTTTGGATTTTATTCACCCTCTTCATTCACTCAATACACTTCGCATACCTCGATGGGTATTTGGTGATCGGTTTGAACTTGCGGAACTTCATGTGTTTACTGGTGCTTCTGAACGAGCCTATGGCACCTGTGTCTACGTGAGGACAATTGGAAACGACGGCACTGTTTGCGTTCGTCTTATTGCATCCAAAAATAAAGTTTCGCCAAACAAACCAACCACAATACCGCGGCTTGAACTCTGCGGTGCATTACTTGGCACAAGACTCTGTAACAAGGTACTATCTTCATTGACTGTTTCCTTCAATCGGCGCTATTACTGGTCAGACTCCACTATCGTACATACGGAGTGAATTTTTGGATTTTATTCACCCTCTTCATTCATTCAATACACTTCGCATACCTCGATGGGTATTTGGTGATCGGTTTGAACTTGCGGAACTTCATGTGTTTACTGGTGCTTCTGAATGAGCCTACGGCACCTGTGTCTACGTGAGAACAATTGGAAACGACGGCACTGTTTGCGTTCGTCTTATTGCATCCAAAAATAAAGTTTCGCCAAACAAACCAACCACAATACCGCGGCTTGAACTCTGCGGTGCATTACTTGGCACAAGACTCTGTAACAAGGTACTATCTTCATTGACTGTTTCCTTCAATCGGCGCTATTACTGTTCAGACTCCACTATCGTACATACGGAGTGAAATTTTGGATTTTATTCACCCTCTTCATTCATTCAATACACTTCGCATACCTCGATGGGTATTTGGTGATCGGTTTGAACTTGCGGAACTTTATATGTTTACTGGTGCTTCTGAATGAGCCTACGGCACCTGTGTCTACGTGAGGACAATTGGAAACGACGGCACTGTTTGCGTTCGTCTTATTGCATCCAAAAATCAAGTTTCGCCAAACAAACCAACCACAATACCGCGACTTGAACTCTGCGGTGCATTACTTGGCACAAGACTCTGTAACAAGGTACTATCTTCATTGACTGTTTCCTTCAATCGGCGCTATTACTGGTCAGACTCCACTATCGTCTTGGGCCGGCTTAGAAAATCACCAAGTCAACTAAAACAGTTTGTCGGTAATAGAGTTGGTGAAATACAGGATACCACGGAGGTAGACATGTGGAGTTATGTACCTACCACGGAAAATCCCGCTGATCTGGTATCACGAAGTGTAAAGGCAAATGTTCTCTGCACGTCCACCTTATGGTGGAATGGACCTACATTTTTACATCAAAAGGAAATTCAAATACCAAAAAACCCAAACAATTACTTCACTGATCTACCAGAAATATCATTACATACACTTACAAATACAAACACAACGAACGAAAACGTAATACTTAAACAAATACACAAATCATCGGACTACAAAAAACTAATCAGAACTATAGCATACATAACTAGATTCATCCATAATTGTAAAGACAAGAAATCCAAAACAATGGATCAATTAAATTTATCAGAACTTCAATCACCTCAAAATCTCATAGTAAAACTAACCCAACAAGAAATGTTTCCTGAAGAACACTTGATTATCACAACTGAAAAAACAGTACACAATAAAAATCGTCTTATAACACTTATACCGTTCATGGACTCTCATGGTATCATAAGGGTAGGTGGGAGACTCAACAATTCTAACTATAGTTTTGACGTCAAACACCCCATCCTTTTATGCGCCAAACATCACTTAACTAAAATAATTTTTGAGCACTATCATAAAAAAACTTTATTACACGCAGGCCCACAACTACTCTTAGCAAATGTAAGACAAACCTTTTGGGTATTGGGAGGACGCAATCTTTCAAAGAAAGTCGTTCATTCCTGTGTTCATTGTACTCGGTTTAAAGCAAAACCTGTGCAACCAATAATGGGTAATCTTCCAACAGATAGAACTTACTTAGAATTCCCCGTTCTTAACACATGGCTTGATTGATTGATTGATAATAAACCGCGAAACTGGCAAAGTTATACCAAGGGACAATAATTTCTGCCTAAAGATAGGTGATGATGTTGTTAAATCCAACGCTGATGTTGCTCGAGCTTTTGAAACATTCTTCACCAATGTACCCGTACTCACAACGGACCGTCTAAATTCATCTCCATATGAAGCAGAGACTTTATTAAAAAATAACACTAGCGTCAGTAATGTATATTTAAGATTTCATCATGTATATCCCCAGGACATTGTCAAAACGTTTAAATTACTTAACTTAAAAAATACGGAAGACCTGTGGGGTATATCAGTCAAAGTCATTGGTTCAGTAATTCTAGTTATTGCCCCACACTTAGCTTATATATTCAATAAATGTGTTGACGATGGGGCTTTTCCAGACCTCATGAAACACAGTAAACTGATACCTCTGTTCAAGTCGGGAGATAAGGGCGATCCTTCAAATTTCAGACCAATATCTGTTCTTCTAACACTAAGTAAATATTTGAAAAGATTATACTCAATCAAATGCTCTCACACTTCAACCGTACAAAACAACTCCACGCTAAACAATATGGTTTCACTAGGGGTAAATCGACTACGGATGCAGGTATTACCCTTGTATCTCATATTTATTCTGCATGGGAGGCCGCACAGGATGCTATCGGAGTTTTTTGCGACCTGTCGAAGGCGTTTGATTGTGTTGATCATAATACGCTATTAATTAATTTAAATCATTACGGAGTTAGAAATAAAGCGTTGGAACTACTAAGATCATACCTAAGCAATAGAATTCAAAAGGCAGAAGTTAACGGCGTAAAATCTGATGGATCGGGTGTTAAAATTGGCGTTCCACAAGGTTCCATATTAGGCCCTTTCTTATTCCTGGTATTTATTAATGATCTGCCTTTCATGGTGGAGAAATTAACTGACATAGTGCTGTTTGCTGATGATACTTCAATGGTCTTCAAAATTGAAAGACAAAAAGGAGATTTTGATGATGTTAATGGTGTATTGTCTTTAACCTTGAATTGGTTCACAGTTAATAATTTATTGTTAAACGCTGGTAAAACCAACTGTATCAAATTCTCACTTCCAAATGTCAGGCATGTTGAGACCAGTTTAGAGTTAGACAACAGCACGTTAGAATTGGTAAATGATACGAAGTTTCTTGGAATAACCATTGATAGCAAATTGCAGTGGGGACCCCACATAGATAAATTGGCTGGTAAATTAAGTTCTGCGGCTTACGCTGTTAGGAACATCAGACAAAGCACGGATGTGGCTACATCTAGGCTAGTATATTTTAGTTACTTTCATAGTGTGATGTCCTATGGTATCTTGTTGTGGGGGAAAGCAGCGGATATTCAAACTATTTTTATTTTACAGAAAAGAGCTATTCGAGCAATTTATAATTTAAAACGAACAGACTCCTTAAGAGAGCTTTTTAAAGAAATTGACATACTAACAGTAGCTAGTCAATTTATTTTCGAAAATATAATGTATGTACGCAAGAACCTTACAACATTTTCCAAACTTAGCGACAGCTGTAATGTTAACCTAAGAAATAATCACAGACTATGTGCGCCCCGTTTCAGACTCGCAAAGGTAAGCAATTCTTTCAAGGGCAGTGCATTCTCTGCTACAATAAGATACCTCTGGAGATTTTGAAATTGCCATTTGAGCAATTTAAAAAGCATGTTAAAGCGACTTTGTCGAAAAAGGGATATTACAATGTTCAAGATTACTTAAATGACAGAACTGTATGGGGTTAATCTGGCTCAACACAGACCTTGCTGTTAATAGTTTTGTAATTATTTATTCCTGCTTTTTAATCATAACAATTAAATTTTTCATATTTGTATTAGTTAAGCACAACCTATTTTTAAAAAAGATCTAAAAATCAATCTGTGGTAGTTTCTACGCCCTTCTTCTCCCACAGTGGTCCAATGTAGAGAAGAGGTAAAAATGACGTTTGCTAAGTATATGTAAATATCTACAGTAATAAAGTACTTTGACTATTGACTATTGACTATTGATTACGCCGGACCAGTGCTGACTGTCGATCGGAAAGGAAGAGGCAGCAAGCTACAAAAATCCTACATATGCGAGCTTGTTTCAGACCTCACGAAGGAAGCATTTCTGGCCGCATTTTCTCGATTCATATCGAGGATAAGAAAACCTCAAAAGGTTTTCTCCGACTACGGATCTTCATTCGTCGGTGGTTTCAATGAACAAAATGTATTTTTAAATTCAGTATCGAACGACACTTATCGAACTAAACATTTGAAGAACTCACAACCTGCCTTGTCCAAATAGAAGCTATTTTAAACTCCAGACCTTAAATGCCTTTATCATCTGATCCTTCTGATCTTACCTATCTTTCTCCTTCCCACTTCCTAATCGGACGCCCACTCACGTCGGTCCCATCTCCACAATTGCTGGACATCAACATCAATCGCCTGGAACGCTTTCAACGCGTAGAAAAACTTAAACAGCACTTTTGGGACCGCTTCACTAACGAGTACGTGTCTCTTCTTCAGCAGAAGATCAAGTGGCACTCATCAACAGGCCACCTCAACCTCGGTGACATGGTTCTCGTTAAAGACGCCAACCGACCTCCACTTTTATGGCTCTTGGGTAGAGTCACTGCTGTACATCCCGGAAGCGATGGTGTCATTCGAGTGGCTGACATCCTGACGAAGAAAGGAAACATAACGAGAGCGTATACCAACTTATGCCCTCTCCCTAAGGAACCTTGAACACTTCAACGTGGGCAGTGTTGGCACCATAGCCCAGATCTGATCTACGAGGGGCGAGGGGGGTTCCTCGCTCAGCCAATCATATTTATTCTGATCGTCGCTTTAATGCAACTCACGTCTGTAATTGTATTAATTAGTCCGTTTAGTTATTATAAAACTATTGTATCAGCATAAACCTAGCTGCAGTTTGATTCTCGACCTCAAGACCCTGAACAAGGATAAGGAGAGGATCTTTCAAAAGATGAAATTGTTTTAAATGAACTAACTGGATCTACTCAGATATGGAGAGTCAAAAGGTCATTCGCTGATGGAATTGGACATGTTTTTAAAATATTATTTGGAACTCTAGATTCTCAGGACGCTGAAAAATACGACGAAGCAATAGAAAAACATAGTCGTAACGAACACACTATTATGTTAATAATGAAAGATCAGATGCATATTATGAAAACAACGATTACAAACTTTAACAGTACAATTTCAGATTTGAGGAACAGTTAAAGAATTTTTAACAAAAACCTAAATATCCTTACCAATTATACTTCTGATAAAACGGTAAAACTTTTTTATTATAAATCTAAAACAAGCATTAGATGAACACTTGTCACTTTTAACATTACATACCGATTCCTAACAAAGATAACACTTTTGTTTTTATTTTACCCAGAATGAAATATTTGATGATATCTATCAATAAATTACATTATACTTATGTAGAAGATATAACAATGTGTAAAAAGCTATCGGTTCAAAAATTTATTTGTAATCTAGAAGTACAACTATAATTATTATAACTTTCATTCAAATCCAACATGTGAAACACAAATTATGTTATTAAATGAAAAAGTGCCATCAGACTGTGATACAAGGCTAAGTTATATTAATACAGAACAATGAATAAGATTACATCATGAAAATAGTTGATTATTTATCATGCCGTCAAAGTCTACAGCAACGTTGAATTGTAAAAATAACGAACCGATAGACATCGAACTTTGTGACATACGTTGTAACGATCCCAACATGCACTGTTTAACTAAATCATACAAAATTATCATAAAACCAAGAAAGGTAGTTCATATCGGTTTGTTGGAGTTTTGGGAATAACTTAAGTAATAAAGTCATAAAAACTGACTGTAAACAAATGTGAACCGATTAATTTTTTTTAGACTTAAAAGAAACATTGACCAGAACTATTTAGCCAAAACTCAGTTCTATTCTATGTATGGCTCGTTAGGAAGTAAGTAATTTAGTCTATCACAAGGTCACTCTTATGATCATTCGAGATAATAAAATAAAGGTAATTTATCTTCTGGCCAATTAATTGCATCATGGCAAGAAATACGAAGTTCTGGGTAAGCAAGTCATAATTTGTTATTGGTTATTTTTTACAATACTCTGTCCTGCAATAATTCAATGATGATGGTGTAAAAAGGCGAGTACGGCGCGGATGATTTATTATTTTAAGACGTTGTTGTCTAAATAAAGCCAGGGATCGATGCCATTGTTGGCACCCCACTGAATGAATGCCGTATGACATCTTTGAAATTAATTAATTAATAATAATAATAATACATTGGGCACTATTTGCACACATTGATCTGGCCCAAACTAGATTCCCTGTATCTTGGTTACTAGACGGCGATACACATACTTATAAATATTATACTGAGATAGATAAACGGCCGTCACTGGGATGCAAGCATCCGTTTTCGTCAGACAAATGTTTGCCCCCACTGAGACTCGAACCTGGGACCCTTGGCTTCGTGGGTGTGACACTGCCGACTCGGCCATTCGGGTCGTTGAAATTAATTGAGCTCTGATAGGTTAGATTAGGCATAATCATTCACTGAATCATTGTTTTTAGGTAACATACTAAAATGAGATCCTGATATATTTAATCTTGGTTGCTAATTATTTTATCACCCACTTTGGGTAAGTGTGTGACGTAAAGAACCAAATAAAGTATACAGCGAAAACCTAATTAACAATATCTTATAGGCGGTGGCGAAAAGTTTCATGTATCAGTATCGTCAGCATCGTTCTATTTCTTGGGGTGGATCTAGGCATGGAAAGAACTAAATAGGCTTACTATTATGCTTGTTAAAATAATAATCCTGATAGCACCATGAGTACATGGGCCAATGAGATGACATAGGGGCGTAGTCTTGAATGAGATTTGGCGATGTGATTGGTCGAGACTGGAAGGGTAGGTAGTAGAGTAGGTAGGCCTACGCCGAAAAGCCGGGAATTTGACAGAGTAGGGAGACCGGGATTAGATACGGAACAGGGCAGTCGACAGCGAGGAGGACTTCATCAAGCGGAATAACAGGAAGTGCGGGAATTTTTTCTGGTGCCGGTCGCGAGAGGCGAGACTGCGGCGTCAAAAGGCCTTCGCCAAGTGGTGAGTAAAGGTACACGTGGTAGGCATCGGCTGTCGAGTGAAGGATAGCACAAAGTGGTAAGTCTATTTTATTTTGTTACATTTCAGAGATGTGGATAATTATAATTACATAGCGTCACGCCTTTTCCCATGCGAGGTGGTAGGGGCACAACTGTGCCCATTTTGAGCCGGTTATTTCATGCTCCGCCTTGGCTGACAATTAGCCCATCGCCGCATCTATGGAGTAGTAAAGGTTTCCTCACGATGTTTGCCATCACCGTTAGAACGTCCGTATAATGTACTTAAAATGGATTGATTGTCGCATTGGTCGGTAGTCGAACCTGCAACTTCTGTGTGAGAGGCAAGCGTGGGCGGAGCTCTTTTCAACTAATCTGATTCGAATCCAGAGAACTGAATATTATCATCCAGTAGTTATAGTTAATAAATTTATCATTAAGTGGCTAGTATGTCGTACATCGGAGTCGAACCTGCATCTTCTATTTGAGAGGCAAGCGTGAGGCCCATTAGACCACGGAGAATTATAATTAATCTGGTTCGAATCCAGATCACTGAGTATAATTCAAAAGTTATAGTTAATAAATTGATCAACGCTTTTAAATTTATTTAAGAAATGCAAGACGCATTTCTTTGCCGTTTTGAATCATATTTATCGATCTGATTCAGCTCTAGAATGATAAAGTTCATTAGGTTTAACAAGCTCTCGTGGTTGACAGAGGAATAGGCCTAAGCCCACTTTGTCAAGTATTTATTACAATCCGGTGACGTGTGCCTAATCTTGTTTGTACTTCCTGTGATTTATATTCTATTGTGGTTTATATATCTATCTTTATTTTACGCGTAATTTGGAAGATTCGGGTTCGCGACGTGAACTTGCTTAAAACTATTTGCTATTACGTATCTGTTTAATATTTATGCTTCGGAACGCCCCTCGGTTTTTGTTGCGCGGATCGACCGCGAGTGATCGGGACATCACTAGCTAGCTGTCACTTGCATAGAAAAAAAATGACTAGCTAGCTGTCACTTTGCACATGGAAAAAATGTCGGCGCCAGCATCGGAAGGCTTGGCTGAATGTTATTTATAATAATCACGGAACAATCGTCAAGAAATAAGTAGATTTCACGTCTTAGTAGTGAGTGCTTCGTGCTGTGAAAGGTTGAAGTGGTTCGGTCACCAATTGGTCGCATTCGGATAGCGACCCTTGTAGTCGGCACCATCACGGCACCGGCGGCGGACTACGACAGGAGTAAGATTCGACTCCCAGCACCCCCTACCCTGGTGTTCCTCATCCCGTACTCCTGCCTCGAACTGAGCTTTCGAATGCCGGTCCACGGCGTCAAGGTCAGTACTGCTTGTGACATTCCAATGAAAAACAACCCTACCAAGATTCCACCCCTTTCGGTTAAGGCGCGGATTTTAACATTTTGGTAGCAGAGGCGCGGTTTCCTAGCAGGAAATCGATTCACGGACGGTTGTAGGGTTTTTTTTTTTTTAAGTGGGATAGGGTACCTCAGATTGGTCGGCAATCATTTTGTGAGTGAGTCTTGTGGTCGGTATAGCACAATTTAGGTTCATTTTCGGTTAGTGAACGTATAATTGACGATTTAGTTAATGATTATTATAAATTTGTAGTCGGAAACTACTGTTTGTGCGCATAAAGGATTGAACGGTCATTCCGCGAAGTAACTATAGTGTATTACATGTGGTAGAACGTCGGGTTCTATAGTACTGTAGTGTTATTTCGGTTTACAGAGCAGGGTCAGGCTATTTAAGGGGTATTAAGCTGATTTTGCTGACCTCAGTAGGAGTGCAGGTCATATCGGAAAGGCCACTTCTAGAAGGTTCACGGCTACCTACATTATATTAAAAATAGCTTGGATTTGATATCCAGTGTGGTTTAGGGTGCTATATTGTTTAGGTTTATAGTCTCGGAGCCCACCACTTATTTTTTTTTAATAAATTTTATTTAATATTTTTTATTGTTTTTTATAATACATTTTTGTGTGTTATTTTTATTGTGCTTTATGGTGGCATTCTCTAATTGATTTAGAGTGTATAGTTATATGGTGTATATCCACAGGGCGACCATATGAAATATTTTTAGGATTTTATTGTTTTAGTGGTTGCCTTAGTTTTGACAACTTAGTTTTAATTTCTGTGCCCAGCGCTGATGGGCAAGTGCTGGTCTCTAGCTATACTTAGTTCGGTAGTGAAGTATAGGACCAGAATCCATTCAATCGGTCAACATGGTACCTTCATCCTTGACGGTACTGCGGCATGGTGTCCGGGAGGAAATGAGATGGCTCGCCCATACTCATAAGTATGTGGACCGACCGGACATGGATGATGTCCTGCTCAAGCGTGTGGAGGACGCAATGACACGCGTCGGGAAGGTGTGTCGGCTGGCTGCGGAGGCTGAAGCTCTCGGGCTTACTGATGAAGCTTCGGTGGCTGCAGTGAAACAGCTCTGCGCGGATGTTGACGAAGCGATGGAATGCTTGGGTGACATCGAGCGTCGCGCGGAGAAAATTAAGCGGCCGCGAAGGAATGACCATGGGGAGGGTATTGGAGACCCACCCCCGAAGGGTGTTGTTGGACGGCTGCCATACCTGGAGATTCCGGTCTTAAGTGGGGCAATTGATGAGTGGCCGGCCTTCATTAATTTATTTGATAGTTTGGTCCACGGTCGGGACGACCTGGACAACGCCTACAAGTTGGCCCAACTATTGATGGCTCTGCGGGGTGAACCGAAGGAGTTGGTCGGTCACCTAACGGTCACGGCGGGCAATTATGAGATAGCAAGGTTCATATTGTTGGACCGCTACCAACACAAACGGCGGTTGGTTGATGCGCAGCTGGGGAAGCTGTTTAGCATCCCAGGGGTAACCCGGGATATTGACATCCGAGTACAGGTGCTCAACCCTGTGCTGGTGGCCACTAAGGCCCTTCAGAACCTTGGTCTTCCGGTAGACCAATGGTCATACATTGTCTTAGATATGGTTTTATCATGATTTCCTTCAGCTGTTCAAAGTCTGTGTGAATGTAGGCGATGTGACACACTGGACACGGAGGCCAGTGTGCAGCGCCAACCCGCGCGGATGCGGGAGGGGCCGCGCCCCGGTAGACCAATGGTCATATATTGTTTTGTATATGGTTTTGTCACGGTTGCCTGCAGCTGTTCAAAGTCGGTTTGAACAGCTGCATGGGGGCAGTAGCTCGGAACTGCCCACGCTCGTCCAATTGACGGATTTTTTGGAGGGTGAATGTAGGCGATGTGACACACTGGACACGGAGGCCAGTGTGCAGCGCCAACCCGCGCGGATGCGGGAGGGGCCGCGCCCTCCGCCCCCACGGGGGGGTGGGAGGTCGAACCAATTTGGCATTTTGAATGCCGCGCCGTCGGGTGACGGCTGTGTGCACTGCGACAGTGCCGGTCATGACGTGACCAGTTGCGCCAAATTTAAGGCGCTCGGGGTAGCTGCCCGCAGGAAGATAGTCTTCCGCCACCGATTGTGTTTCGGTTGTTTGGGGGCCGCACACGTTGAGCGAGTGTTCGCGCGCGTTCCCCTGTGAGTGCTGTGGTGGCAAGCACCACATAGTGTTGTGCCTGAATCGGTCAGGACCTTCGGACTGTCACCAGGGCCGGACTCAGGTTGGTCGGCCACAGGGCCCAACCAGGGCCGGACCCAGTCCCCCTCCGGGCAACGGGAGTCACCAACGGGGTGACTGGGGCACACGCGGACGGGAACCCCCCCTAGGGGAAGTGGGCAGCGCGGGGGGTAACATGCGGAATAGCCGGGGTTCGGTCGCCGCTGTCCACGGTCAGCGAGGACTTCGGGCCGCTGGCTCACCGCGTGTTACGGGCGGGTGTCAGATGGCACCTATGAGTAGCGCGAAGGCTGGGAGTCCACCACCTTCTGCGCCACCCTGCCCGTCGCTCTGGGAGGCGAACAGTCGGATGTCGCCCCCATTCCTAGAGCGCCCCAGGTTGGATCCGCTCTCGCATGATGGATGGATGGATGGATCGTGCGCACCGTGGATGAATGGGGATTCATCCACGGTGCGCACCGGGCACACCGTACACCGTCCGGTATGATCGGATATCGGGACAGCGAGGGGCCTATTATACGGGTTGGGACCCCTTGATGCACATACGGTCTGATATGCCGGTTGCATATCAGCAGCCGAGTTACTCCAAGGCCGACGGAGGTCTGAGCGGGTTCGGATCCCGCGAAGGTTCCCGCTAGGGACACGCCGCCCACTTACAGGGTGCCGCCACTCCACAGACGGTCATGCTCCCCACCGCCTCTGTGATAGCGTGGAGTTCGGACGGCAAGTCATGTGTGGCACGAGCACTATTGGACTCGGGGGCCCAGGGGTGCTTAGTCTCGTGAAACCTTGTAAGACGGTTTAGCATTTCGGTAAGGGAGTATCCACATTCCATTCGGGGAATTAGGAACACGGAAGTCGGTTCCGTTAAGGGAGTATGTCGGATTACTCTCTCGTCACGGGTGGATTGATCGGTGAATCTGACGGTCACGGCATTAGTCATGCCTAATGTGATGGGCTCACACCCTCACGTACGGTTGTCGCCCTCGGTGCGACAGTTGGTCGCTGGGTTGTCACTGGCTGACCCGGAGTTTGATATTCCGGGCCCAGTAGACATTTTATTGGGTGTTGATGCCTTGGGATACCTGTTAGTGCCAGGTGTCCATGTGTTGCAGGCGACTGGTCTGGTTTCGGTCAAGAGTGTGAACAGTTTTATCGGAACAATACTGGTCGCCTTCGGTCAGGTCAATTTATCACACGTCTTCCATTCCGGAGTGATCGCCCACCGCTGGGCAGTTCACACCATGCAGCCGAGACGCGGCTTCTGTCGATGGAACGACGCATGAAGCGTGACGAGATTTTCCGGCAGAAGTACGTCGACTTCATGCGGGAATACGAGTCGCTCGGCCACATGTCGGTTTCGGGTATTGACTGGAAGCGTGAAGACCACTGCTTCCTGCCTCATCACGCTGTAATGGTACACGAGAGTCGGTACATTTGTTACATCATTCTGCGTGATAGAGGGCTAGCCCAACGCCGCGCTGTTTTGAATACGAATCGGTTCAGATAACGTTTGGAGGTTTTGCGTAGCTCAGTGGCAAGTTAGCAAAAAACAGAGCCGACGCGTGGGATGGTTCGGGGAAGTTTACAGGTCAGGTTTTTTTTGTCGCATTCCTGCGAGATGTGTAGAGATCAGAGCCGATTTGGCTGCGCGTTGAATAAAATTATGAATAACTAAATAATGAAAGGTTATTATGGGACGATACGGAGAAAGCTATTATGTTGATTGCAAATATACAATTGCGATTGAGGTATGAGATGGAGGGTCTGACACGACTAGTATGAATAGCATTCTAGTGGTCTTTGCTGCGCGCACCTAGCGGTCGGGAATGCTTAATTAATCGCAACAAGCTTTTATTGGTCAGCGATCAACAGATTCTGTGTATCGGCAGTACCAAATGATTTGAGTGATAACCTACGGTTGATCATAGTGAATATGCGTACACACAATTTGTAGAACGGCGAATCTGCATGGCATGGTTGAAAATAGACCCTGTAGCTAGTGATAAGAAGCTTCGCTTGGGCAGAGCGTGTTCGCAAAGGACGCTGTTTTTTTTTCTTTCAGACATGTGGGGCGTATAAATACGATTTGCGGGGGAAGGGAAAGCATTCAGTCTCAGCGTCTAGCTACTGTGACAGTTGTCTTTCACGAGTTCTAAACAGTTTTGTCTGCCGTGTTACGCGTCAGAACTATACGAAATTGTGATTGCGAAGTTTCAGTGGTTTTTCGTGAGTGTCTGAAGCGCCGAGATATACCTCGGTTCCTAACCTTTATATCAACCTACCCCAAATTCCAAAACTATCCTTGGGTCGTTAGATAAGAACTTGTAAGTCAATTATCTGAGTCTGAGTCTGGGCTTGGAGCGACCCTAAATTCCTTTTTCCTTCACCATAGGGTTCCTGGATTGGCTCTTAGGATATTCGCGGGCTAATCCTCTCCTCATTCCTTTCGAGTAGCGAGTTTTGAAATTCCCACACACACAGTCATTAAACATACAAGCACATTCAAATCAAACTCAACCATTTTCGAGTGGTGTCGATAATGGACGTGGTATAACACTAGGTTTTTAGACTAGGCTAGACAGGAGTTTAGTTGCGGCTAAACCTAGGTTGGCAGGGCATAGGGAGACTGTTTGATCGATGAGGTTCCGCGGATGGAAATAACAAATTCAGAACAAAGTTAAACCGGTGTCAACACAGATAACATATCCTGTTGATATTTTGACATTTGAGTGTTGTCGGGGACGCGCGAAGAGATCAATTTACAGTCTAAAGTTCATTGTTTAGGACCGGGTAGGTGTTTTGCATTGCCTTGGGTCAGGTTGGATTCAAGTTGCATCTTTAAATTAAATGTAAATTTCGCTGGAGGTCTAATGTGTAGGCTGAGTCGGTATATATGATCAGGCTCAACTGAGGACGTGCTGTGGCTAGTGGAATTCATAGTTCGGTATTTATCGAACTATGCACTTCGCTATGGTGTGGGTTAGATCTCCTAAAACAATAATGCTTACGTTTCGATAACATCCAGCTCAAATTGCGCAGAGTTGAAGGTTTCAAAACGTTACGGACCTTTTGAGGTAACCGCTAGTTCAGAACCCATTTCGGAAAATCAAATCGCAATTGTGTAAACCGGTCTTTTCGGATCGTTATTGCCGTGAACCAAATATATAATTGGAACCACCACAAGCCGCTACTAGCGAGCACATGAAATATCATTGAGTACTCACGTCGTAAAACTACGACGGATATCTATACGATATCACAAACAAATATTATAAACTGTGGTCGACCACTAAAAGAAGTTCCGAACGCCCATATATACAAAAACCAGATGGTGCCATCACCCATAAAATATAACAACGATCGTTCTGGCGCAATACACCGCTGACTGATGCGAATTACCGGCTCGCGGACATATATGCTTTCTCTGTCTAACTGGAAACTGTAACTTCCTGAACCGAACTTCGTTCGACTATTGTACGCCTAACGAACTTCTCTACGAACGAGAAATTCAGACTTATCATTCTTAACTTACAAATCTTACAGCTGAATCGGGTCCTCTCATTTTGGGGTAGTTAGAATAGACGATCATAGCTACTGATAGCGGTGGCTCGACCTTAGCCGTGTGGTGCCGTTACAGATTTCTGGTGCCGAGACCGAAGGATATCCTAGATAGTCTGATACCTAGATATTCTAAAAGAATCAAGGTCTAACGCGTTACTTTTAAAAATAACACAACGTAGAAACGATTTTAAACAGTTCAGTTTTGTAAATAAGAAATAAGCAAAAAAAAAGGGGCATTGTTTTCAGACGAGCTACGACGGTTTAGTGTTCAGGAATAATGGCCGGCCGGCTTAGAAAAAACGTAAGTCGGGTAGCACGAGACGATAGCACGGGTTGACGACCCGAATGGCCGAGTCGGTAGTGACGCTGCCTACGAAGCCAAGGGTCCCGGGTTCGAGTCCCGGTGGGGGCAAATGTTTGTTTGATGAGAACGGATGTTTGTACCCTAGTCATGGTTGTTTATCTATCTAAGTATACTATTTCTCTATATAAGTATATATATCGTTGTCTAGTACCCAAGATACGGGGAATCCTAGTTTGGGGCTAGATCAATGTGTGTAAAGGGTGTCCAAGGTATTATTATTATTATTATTATTATTATAATTCACTTTTGCAAACAAGTGGAATGGCGTCAGGACAGGTGACGCAATTGTTATCTGAAATAGTGAATAGATTAGACAGTTTGGAAAGGGGTTCTAGCGCAAGCAATACTAGTAGGACTTCGGACAGACAGACTGACAGACAGGAACTAGAGACGTTTGAACAATCGGTAGAAAAACGTCAATCATGCATTGTGAAAATGACACAGAAGTTGCCGACATTCGATGGGCGGAGTTCGGAAAATCCGATGATTTTCTTAAGAGATTTAAAGTCTCGGGAGATAGTTCTAGGGCTTTGATATGGGCAACGGATAGTTTTGTAGGAATTGCAAAAGTTTGAATGAGCATATACAGAGACTCATGGCGAACCTATTCGGATTTTGAAAAAGATTTCAGAGAGGTATTCTGGGGTGATAATGAACAGGAATTAATTAAGCAAAGATTCCTAACTGCGAAGTTTGATTCCAAGAAAGGTCAAAGTATGGAAGAATTCTTTGCCTCTCAATTGAATAGCATATATGAGCTTACGATACCGTTTACTGATACGGAGAAAATCAACACGATTTTCAGACAGTTGCCGCGTGATATTCAGGTAGCGTTTTTTGCTAGAAAGGAACCTATGACTATACGAGATGCGGTCGAGTTCCTTCGGCATTTAGAACGGAATGTCGATGGGGGATTAAGTGCGTTGCATGGTTCAGAGACAATGGTTACGAACGACGTAAGGCGGAATAGCTACATGCGTGGGCTATATTTCGAGCTATGCGGGTAAATACGATACGTTATAACGCGGTGAGTCGTAGGGATAATTATAACGCAGGAACGAAGGCACGAAACGAATTTGGGATGCGCGGTCGCGGTTATTTTCGCGGTAGAGGTAGACAGCCTCAGGCTAGTTTCAAGGCAATAGGGTTCCAAAGGGGCAATGATAGTTCAGGAGATACAGAGGCAGGGCAAAGTTCAAGTGACAGGAATAATGCGATAAATCAGAATTCAAAAAACTAGTGGACTCGCGCGGGTCGTTCGCGCTCAGATATTTATTACGGTTTGGGTGGACAGCCGATCAAATTGGGAAAAAGCATAGACTGTATGATTTGTGTAATTTGGATTCGAACGTGGGTGTGAATGAATTTATTCAATAATTATGTGTTTAGATGAAAAATCTAGATCGAATTGTATAGGCCGCAATGACAGACGTTTACATACGATATTCAGAGACGACGATTCGACTGAGTGTGGGCGCGATTTATGTAGTACCTTGACATTACCTGAGATAAATGTGCGTATTGGGAATATTGTAGTAAGGAGTTTGATTGATTCGGGGAGCGAAATCAGTGTAATAAGTCGGAGAGTGTACGAAGAAGTGTGCAGTCAATTGGGAAAACCGACGGAAATACCGATTCCAAGTTTGAGAATCACAGGTGCATTTGGAGTCAGTAAGGAAAAGGTTGATAAATTAGTAACGTTACCATTAACAATAGGTGAATGCGTTATCGATACTCCAATGCTAGTATTAACAAGGGTGCCTAAAGATTTAATTTTGGGGTTTGATTTTATACAACAGACTCGAGCCAGTTTAATGTGTGAGGGTAATAAGAGGCTAATTATACGAAGCGCCGGGCGTATGTGTGAAATACCATTAGGTACTGGTCCTAATCAGGATTCTTGCTGTTGTACAATGGAAGTACAGAACCAAGATACCAGTAGAAATATGATAGAGGAATATGTGAATAATTCATCAATACCTGTTGAACACAAAACAAAGTTATTGCCGGTGTTAAATAAACATGCAGAGTTGTTTAGCGATAGGGTAGGTCGGACAAATAAATATATACATGAGATAAAAATGAGAGATGAAACGCCTTTCGTAAAACGAAACTATCCCATACCGTTCGCATATCGCGATAAGGTAACAAAACGATACACGGGTTTTGTATATCAAGGCAGAAGTTATGTTTACAACGTTTTACCTCAGGGGTTGAAAACAAGTGTGGGTTCATTTTCGAGGGAGATGGATTTAATTTTAGGGCCAGAGGTTAGGTCATATTGTTTAAATTTTGTTGACGATTTGGCAATTTTAACTGAGGGTGACTTCGAACAGCATTTGTCTCAAGTGGACACGGTTCTGAGTAAATTGAAAGACGCGGGCTTCACATGCAAACTAAAAAAATGCGAGTTCGCACAAAAAAAGGTCAAGTTATTGGGGCATATTTTGTCTACACAAGGTTTGCAGATGGACCCGGACAAAATTGAAACACTTAAATTATATCCGTCACCCAGAACTGTCAGGCAATTGAGGGCGTTTTTGGGGTTCATAAATTACTTTCGGAGGTTTATAAAAAATTTTGGAACGTTAACACAGCCCTTGTACAATCTATTACGGTCTGGAGTCAAGTTCGTCTGGAGTGCGCAGGTGCAAAGTGCTTTTGACGAGATAAAAAAACAATTCTTAGAAAGTATAATTTTGAGTCAGCCATTGGCGGGAAAAACATATTATGTTCAATGTGACGCCAGCGCTATAGGAATTGGGGGCTATGTTTATCAATTAGATGATTCGGGCCAGGAACGAATTATAGGGTTCTGTTCGCAGGCATTTAAGGGTGCTCAGACTAGATGGGCTATCAGTGAACAGGAAATGTATGCAGTTATATACACTTTAAAGCGATTTGAGATATATTTGCGGGGAGAATAAGTTATTATTAGAACTGATCATAAAAGTTTGACGTTCATTAAGTCGTGGACTTTATTGGGGGCACGCGTAACTAGGTGGGTTATGTTTTTAGAGCAATTCGATTACGACATAAAATTTGTGCGAGGGACTGATAATCAAATTGCCGACACGCTAAGCAGGCAAATAGCGGGACCTGGAGGTATGATTGACAGTACAAATGTTCAGCCGGGGATATTCTGGTTTCAGGCATCGAATACCGCAAGTGTTATTTCGAGTTTACGGGACATTGCGAGATTACAAAGCGAAGATGAGCGGTTAAATCGAATTAGCGGTTGTATCAGACGTGGTGTGGTAGATACGGGAACGAGAGGTTTTGAAAATTACAAGCTAGTAGGTGATACGTTATATTTTCACGTGCCGAAGTGGAACGTACAGTTGCTAGTAATTCCGAAATCACTACAGGAGGAACTAATTTTACACATACATGAAGAAATAGGTCACTACGGCAGATATAAAATATTAGCACTGATGAAGGACAGATATTATTTTCTTCATATGAGTAGGGTGATTAGCGCGGTGATAAGAAGTTGTGACATATGTCAAAAGGTCAAACCAAGTACTAACAATACCGTTGGTCCTTGTACACCGGTGTTGGCGGAAAGGTTGGGTGAGAAAGTTTTCTCGGACCTTTATGGGCCATTGCCCGTAGGTAAATTTGGATATCAATATATATATATGTGATTCAAGACGTGTACAGTAAAGTAATAAAATTATATCCAATGCAAAAAGCGACAGGTAGGAGCGTGCTCGCTTGTACAAAGAGATTTCATAGGGAAATACCTATCGAAACTATAATTACGGACTCAGGACCACAGTTCATATCGAAAGTTTGGGAATTTGGACTCAAACAGCTGGGGATTCGGGTCACTCATACGTCGGTGTATTGTCCAAATTGTAATAGCGTAGAAAGAGTGAATCGCGAGCTAGGTCGACTGATTAGAACTTATTGCGGCGGAAGTAATCGTAGTTGGGTCGACGTGTTACCGGACATTCAGAATTGCTATAATAATATCGAACACACAAGCACAGGCTTTGCGCCTAATGAGTTAGCGTTTGGTAGGCGGGAACCGTTAACTATTGACAAGGAATTAGGCGATGAATGGTTATTAGGCCATAGTGTGCGAGATACGGAACAGGTGCGGAATGTAGCGATAGAAAACTCTAAAAGTTCTAGTGAACGACGTAAGCGACAGACGGACAAACGGCGTAAGTTAGAAGTCTATCGTATAGGTGATTATGTGAAACTTAAGACTTTTGTGCGTTCAAATAAAGAACATAAAATCATGCGGAAATTTTCATTGTTGTATAAAGGGCCTTATGTTATTTCGGCAGTGATATATCCGAACTGTTATACTTTAGTAGATCCGGGTTCAAATGAGATATTGGGTAACTTCAATACTATAAATATAGCCAGGTATTATGTGAGGACGAATAAGGGCGTAGATAAATAAGATAGTGTATAAAAATTATATAATTAAGCTGTAAGCTGTAAATTTGAGTAACTACTTTGTAGATTTAAGGATCTTGCATGGTTTGGAAAAAAAAAATGTATATATATAGTAATACGAATTAGGATAAGTTGCGGGTAAGCGAGGTTGTATAGTTAGATAGATAAATAAGATAAGACAGGAGAGAGCTCAATCGAGTTGTGTAAATATTATATACATAATTGACAGATTCATCGGTCTGTGTACATGATTTGAGATGTCCGTACATATAGAGTAGATATGGACAAAGCATGGGTAGCGTAGTGGTAATGAGATCCTTGCGCCATGTTAAATGAGATAAACAGTGTCTCAAGGTCTGGGAGGGGGCTGTAATGGTACACGAGAGTCGGTACATTTGATACTTCATTCTGCGTGATAGAGGGCTAGCCCAACGCCGCGCTGTTTTGAATACGAATCGGTTCAGATAACGTTTGGGGGTTTTGCGTAGCTCAGTGGCAAGTTAGCAAAAAACAGAGCCGACGCGTGGGATGGTTCGGGGAAGTTTACAGGTCAGGTTTTTTTTGTCGCATTCCTGCGAGATGTGTAGAGATCAGAGCCGATTTGGCTGCGCGTTGAATAAAATTATGAATAACTAAATAATGAAAGGTTATTATGGGACGATACGGAGAAAGCTATTATGTTGATTGCAAATATACAATTGCGATTGAGGTATGAGATGGAGGGTCTGACACGACTAGTATGAATAGCATTCTAGTGGTCTTTGCTACGCGCACCTAGCGGTCGGGAATGCTTAATTAATCGCAACAAGCTTTTATTGGTCAGCGATCAACAGATTCTGTGTATCGGCAGTACCAAATGATTTGAGTGATAACCTACGGTTGATCATAGTGAATATGCGTACACACAATTTGTAGAACGGCGGATCTGCATGGCATGGTTGAAAATAGACCCTGTGTAGTTAGTGATAAGAAGCTTCGCTTGGGCAGAGCGTGTTCGCAAAGGACGCTGTTTTTTTTTCTTTAGACATGTGGGGCGTATAAATACGATTTGCGGGGGAAGGGAGAGCATTCAGTCTCAGCGTCTAGCTACTGTGACAGTCGTCTTTCACGAGTTCTAAACAGTTTTGTCTGCCGTGTTACGCGTCAGAACTATACGAAATTGTGATTGCGAAGTTTCAGTGGTTTTTCGTGAGTGTCTGAAGCGCCGAGATATACCTCGGTTCCTAACCTTTATATCAACCTACCCCAAATTCCAAAACTATCCTTGGGTCGTTAGATAAGAACTTGTAAGTCAATTATCTGAGTCTGAGTCTGGGCTTGGAGCGACCCTAAATTCCTTTTTCCTTCACCATAGGGTTCCTGGATTGGCTCTTAGGATATTCGCGGGCTAATCCTCTCCTCATTCCTTTCGAGTAGCGAGTTTTGAAATTCCCACACACACAGTCATTAAACATACAAGCACATTCAAATCAAACTCAACCATTTTCGAGTGGTGTCGATAATGGACGTGGTATAACACTAGGTTTTTAGACTAGGCTAGACAGGAGTTTAGTTGCGGCTAAACCTAGGTTGGCAGGGCATAGGGAGACTGTTTGATCGATGAGGTTCCGCGGATGGAAATAACAAATTCAGAACAAAGTTAAACCGGTGTCAACACAGATAACATATCCTGTTGATATTTTGACATTTGAGTGTTGTCGGGGACGCGCGAAGAGATCAATTTACAGTCTAAAGTTCATTGTTTAGGACCGGGTAGGTGTTTTGCATTGCCTTGGGTCAGGTTGGATTCAAGTTGCATCTTTAAATTAAATGTAAATTTCGCTGGAGGTCTAATGTGTAGGCTGAGTCGGTATATATGATCAGGCTCAACTGAGGACGTGCTGTGGCTAGTGGAATTCATAGTTCGGTATTTATCGAACTATGCACTTCGCTATGGTGTGGGTTAGATCTCCTAAAACAATAATGCTTACGTTTTGATAACATCCAGCTCAAATTGCGCAGAGTTGAAGGTTTCAAAACGTTACGGACCTTTTGAGGTAACCGCTAGTTCAGAACCCATTTCGGAAAATCAAATCGCAATTGTGTAAACCGGTCTTTTCGGATCGTTATTGCCGTGAACCAAATATATAATTGGAACCACCACAAGCCGCTACTAGCGAGCACATGAAATATCATTGAGTACTCACGTCGTAAAACTACGACGGATATCTATACGATATCACAAACAAATATTATAAACTGTGGTCGACCACTAAAAGAAGTTCCGAACGCCCATATATACAAAAACCAGATGGTGCCATCACCCATAAAATATAACAATGATCGTTCTGGCGCAATACACCGCTGACTGATGCGAATTACCGGCTCGCGGACATATATGCTTTCTCTGTCTAACTGGAAACTGTAACTTCCTGAACCGAACTTCTTTCGACTATTGTACGCCTAACGAACTTCTCTACGAACGAGAAATTCAGACTTATCATTCTTAACTTACAAATCTTACAGCTGAATCGGGTCCTCTCATTTTGGGGTAGTTAGAATAGACGATCATAGCTACTGATAGCGGTGGCTCGACCTTAGCCGTGTGGTGCCGTTACAACGTGGTCTTGAGGACCCCGGAGGGCAAAATACGGGTAGTGTTCGATGGATCGGCATCAACATCTAACGGCATGAACCTGAACCAGTGTTTGCATTCAGGGCCGAAGTTGAACCATAACATCGCGGATGTTATCACACGGTTCCGTCGACTGAATGTTGTGTTTGTAGGTGACATCCGGATGATGTTTAGGCAGACGTTCATTCACGCTGACGATAGACGGTATCAGCTGATACTGTGGCGATAGAGCCCAGATCAGCCCATCAAGGTGTACGAGCTGAACACCAACACGTACGGGCTACGGTCTAGTCCTTATTTGGCGATTCGCACTCTGCGGGAGTTAGCGGATCGAGAACGGTTAAATTTCCCTAGAGGAGCAGCGATCCTGGAGCAGGATCTCTACGTGGACGATATCTGTACCGGTGCAGATTCCGTAGTGGAAGCGCTCGCTCGACGGGACGAGCTAGTTGAGCTCTTACGGGGTGGAGGTTACGAGCTCCGGAAATGGATGTCGAACTCTCCAGAGTTACTGTCCGGTCTTCCGGATGACTACCAGCAGGATCCCCACATTTTCGAAAATCTGGAAAATCCGAATATGTTGTCGGTATTAGGCGTCCAGTACCAGCCGGTGTCAGACATGTTTTCGTATCGGGTCGAGTTGGACTCCCCGAAGGTCTGGACGAAACGGAACGTCCTTTCAACGGTGGCTAGGACATTTGATCCAAACGGGTGGATCACCCCGGTAACATTTCAGCTCAAGTGTTTTATGCAGCAATTGTGGTCTGCTGAGCTGAAATGGGACGACCCGATCGGCGGGTCATTGAGCTCAGAGTCGAAATCGTTCTTTTCGACCCTCCCTGACATCAATCGGATTTCACTGCCACGGAGGTTGGTCCCCACCAAACGATACACCGCCACCCTGCATGGGTTTTGCGATGCCTCGGAGAAGGGCTACGGAGCTGCGGTGTATCTGCGTACGGTCGACTCCTCGGGGTTGGTTGATGTGCGGTTGGCCATGGCCAAGAGCAAGGTTGCGCCGTTGCGCACTCGCCTGACCATTCCCAAATTAGAGCTTTCAGGAGCGGCTCTCCTGACTCGTCTGCTCAACCACACGATGACGGTTCTTCATGGGTCAATAGCGTTAGAAGATACGGTCAACGCTTGGACGAACAGCCATATCGTGTTATGCTGGCTGAAGGCTTCAGTTCACAAGCTGGAGATTTTTGTGGCGAATCGGGTTTCGCAGATTTTGAATTCGGAGGTTCCCTTACTCTGGAGACATGTTCCAGGGGAAATGAACCCAGCAGACTGTGCGTCTCGTGGGTGTCACGCTCCGGAGTTAGTTGGACATCCCTTGTGGTGGGGTCCAAAATGGTTGACTCAAGCCAAATCGGATTGGCCAATGAGTCCACGCGTTACCACGGCGAACGGCGCTTTGACAATCGGTGTCTGTACGATGCAACCAGAGCCGGAAGAGGAGTTCAGCCTGCTGGAACGGTACAGCTCGCTCGGCAAGCTGGTCAATGTGACCGCCTGGATCTTCCGATTTGCGCGGAATTGTCGCAATTCTGAGGCGCAACGAGTGCGGACACAGGTCGTGACACCACGGGAACGGAACCATGCGTTGTTCGCATTGGTACGGAACGTGCAGACGGTGCACTTTAAGTCCGAACTGGACACTCTGAGACGCGGACGCGTCCAACTGAAGGGAGCTGTGGCTCGGCTCAACCCGTTTATTGACCCTTACGGATTGCTGAGGGTAGGAGGTCGGCTGCGGAATGCCAACCTGCCTTATGCGGCTCGCCACCCGTTGTTACTCCCTAGGAAAGGGAAGTTGGTCGAACTGTTGATACAGGATCGACACATTCGGAATGGGCATGTCGGATGCCACGCCTTGATGGCGTTTCTCCAGCGCGAGTTCTGGATTTTATCGGGACGCTTAGTGCGTAGCGTCGTACTTCGGTGCCTGCCTTGTTATCGGGCCAAGGCGGCTACGATGCAGCCCCAGATTTGCCCTCGGATAGGGTTAACGAAATCCGGCCCTTTGCGGGTGTCGGAACGGATTTCGCGGGACCATTCATGGTCAAGTCTTCACAGCTACGGAACGCCAGATTAGTGAAGGCATACCTGTGCGTCTTCGTGTGCTTGGCCACGAAGGCAGTCCACTTGGAGGTGGTCAGTGACCTCACTACAGAAGCATTTATCGCATGTCTGGATCAGTTCGTCTCACGAAGGGGCCTCCCGACATTAATCCGTTCGGACAACGGCACAAATTTTGTCGGAGCCAGGCGATATCTGCAGGAGGTCACTCAATTCCTGAACGGTAACCAGGATGCCATCGGTACAGCTTGCTCCCGACGAGGGATTGAATGGGTTTTCAGTCCGCCGGGATGTCCTCATTGGGGAGGAATTTTTGAGGCTGCGGTTAAATCGGCTAAGTCGCACCTGACGAGGATCATCGGTGAGACCTCTCTACGCTTTGAAGAGCTTGCGACGCTGTTCTTTAAAATTGAAATGACACTGAACTCGCGTCCGTTGTGCCCGCTCAGTTCGGATCCAAATGATTTGGAAGCGTTGACGCCGGGTCACTTCCTGATAGGTCAGCCCCTTAACGCCCTGCCAGAATACCCATTCGGTGATGTTAAGTTAAGTCGGTTAACTAGGTGGCAGATGTTGCAGCAGATGGCTCAAGATTTTTGGAAACGGTGGTCCCTTGAGTAGCACATCTTGCAGCAGCGCCTTAAGTGGACTGACCGGACGAGCCCCCCTCAAGTCGGTGATTTGGTGCTGATTAAGGATGCGAACCTGCCATCATTGAGATGGAGACGAGGACGGATCGTCAATTTGTACCCGGGTCGGGATGGCACGCCTCGATCAGCAGAAGTCAAGGTGGGGGACTCGGTCCTCAGGAGAGCGGTCGCAACACTTTCTCGCCTTCCTATTGATTAAGGACAGGTTCGGGCCTGTCCGGGCGGGTGACTGTTTAATATTTATGCTTCGGAACGCACCTCAGTTTTTGTTGCGCGGATCGACTGCGAGTGATCGGGACATCACTAGCTAGCTGTCACTTCGCCGGTCCACGCGTCAAGGTCAGTACTGCTTGTGACATTCCAATGAAAAACAACCCTACCAAGATTCCACCCCTTTCGGTTAAGGCGCGGATTTTAACATATCACTCATTTCGTATCGGGCAGACATTTCCAGGGGCTGCGCTCGCGCTTGTTGGCTTAGCAACGCGCGGCTGTACCTGACCATCAGCCGGCTGATCGGGTGAGCTTTGACCTGCTTTCGCGCGGCATCTCAGCGCGCCGGGAGCTCCTGTCTGGTTTGATGCACAGTTTACTTAACCTTATTTATTGATTGCTCTTCATTTTAAATACCTGTACCGTGTATTGTCAATATTGTCGTTGCTTGTCCTTTTTAACTGTACACCACAAGGCAGTGTCAATATAGTAGAAGTTTTGGTCTTAGTAGGGGCGTATATAATTGTTACTGGAACTTTGAGTTAATTATCTCGACTCGGACTTCTCATTATACTTATCTGAATAACAAACGGAAAATGTTATGTAGGTACAAAGCGTGTAATGATAATCCATAATGCGTAGCACTGTTGTTCGCCTATTTAAATAGCTGCGTCGACATGAGATGGGTGTTACTGGGTATTAAAAACTGATTAAGGTAGATCTGTCGTCGGCTAGCCGCTTAGGTAGGCATTCCCCATCCTTATATCCTGAATTAAAATTACAGTTGAGTTTTTTGAGTTTGTTGAAAAGTCTTACAGGGTAGGGGATGTACATATTGTCATGGCGAGTAGCAGTAGTGCCCGATCACAAGGGAGTAAGTCACGCCACGCGTAAGAAAGGATGGGAATATGTCTTCCAAACCCCGCGAATTAAATTATTGCTGGCCGGTTCTCGCGGTTGTCTGAGTGAGACAGTTGACCGCGAATACTTCCGAGTCACGTGGCGTTGTTGCAGTTGCATACTGCGGGAATGCTAACGAATTAATATGATTTGCATTCGGTCGAGGAATCACACCCGTAGGGAATATCAAAATAGCTCCAAGTTTGTCATTTGATATAAGTACATGCGTCACTTAGGGTCCGTTAGGCCCTATTGTAGCATCGTGTGCCAAGCTTAGGGAAATCCTTACTCCTCATTAAAGGGAATTCAACAGATCTCGCAACTAGATGTTAATCTAGATGCGAGATCTTTCACTTAGTAATGCTGGTTGCAATTCGCAGGTAGATGCGCATTGGGGCATGTTCCACTCCCCCCTTCCCCCATTTTTTTATGACAAAAGCGACAGAATCTAGATTTAGGGAACTGTAACTACCTTCTTTAAGCTTATAATTATTCGATGTTTGCCTCGTCCAAGGATCTTTCCAAATCTTTCTAAACAAATTTTTATGACCAATTACATCACCTCCATCTCAAACTATTAATTTCTTTTTCATGGATTTTGTTTACCTATTTCATGCCTCTAAAAGAATCTGGGTTTGCTGAAACAAAAAATTACACAACGTAGCAAGTCCTACCATAGTAATATGATCACATTTGGCTATTACACTGAGAAATATTACTATTGAATATTTCTGCAATCAACATATGCTTAAAAGCGTTTTGTTAAGTATAGGTTAAAATATAAAAAATTAAACATAAAGGGGGGGGATCTTTACATTTATAATACAAATTTCGGGCAATTGTAAATTCTAAACAGATAATGTAATTTTACAGACACAAAATAATGGATTAGAAAGTCATTTTAATTCGTATTTGCCTTCAATAGATTTAATCGAAGATGATTGTTGTAAAAAACCAAAGGTAAGAAATATTTCTAAAATTGAATTTGTACCCTTAAATTACGCGATAATACTAAAGTGATATCTAAAGTCTGAAGGTTGCAAGTCATAAAATTGATCAGACAGAAAAAAATATTAATGATTTAGAAAATGAGGAAAATGTGTGGCATAATATTAAGAATAATGCATATTTCATAAATATCCTCATGTCATTTATAAAAATATTGTTCTTCTATGTAATTTACAGAGTTATTAAATATTTAATCATAAGAAGATTCTTTTGTAATAATGCAAGTAGAATGTTAGCATTAGAAGATACTCGAAATTGTTGTAGTAGGGTTACAAAATGTATTACCCTCAATGTAACCAATATAGATAATGATAATATAACTCATGTAGAAATGGAACAGATCCCAAAAAGTGATGAAACTGTAAAAACGCCATTAAGACGAAGTGCCAGAATAGCACAATTAAAAGATTTGTAAGTTGGTATTGTATTACAAATGTTATGTATTATTTTATATTAGGTAAGTATAGTCGATATTGTACTCTAGAAATTTGTAAAAGAAAACGATTTTTTTTTTCTTAAGGGGGGAGGTGTTATGTATGGATCACTGTACCTATATATATTATGTGTGTATGACTGTACCTCATTAAGATGCTGATATCTCATTCGGATGTTGACTTGAAATATTCCAGAAAGATCTACATGTTTACTGTACAAGGGTCAGCCACTAATTAGTTATTTTCCTAATTTGCTGATGAGTATGTTTTGTTTGTCTTTCCCATAACTTTTGATATATAAACGAGTCTGGAGCCCTAGGGAAGTCAGTTACAATCTGAAGTCATAATAAAACAGTTGATCAGTCTCTAGTCCTCTGCTAATAAACTGCCGGTCTCACCTTTCTCTCTCAGCGTACTTGTAAATGTATCACTGTGTGTGTGTGTGTGTTGAATAATAAGAATATATCAGTGTTAATAGTACAGCTGTTTTTGTGTTTAAAACCCCACCCGTCCACTGGCGCAATAACAAATCTTTAGTATTTAAACAGAAAGTGATATATAGCCACCAATTGGGTTTTGTGAAACTACATGGAGTCGCCTCACTCCGCCCCGCTTCGCTCAGCTCCCAGTTGTTCTCAACGTTGTGACCTAACAAATCTATCTTTAGTATTTAAACAGAAAGTGATCTATAGCCACCAATTCAGTTCTGTGAAACTACATGGAGTCACCTCGCTCCGCTCCTCTTCGCTCGGCTCCCGGTGGTTCTCAACGTTATGACCTAACAAACCTACATTTTGTATTCGAACAGAAGTGACCTATAGCAACGTTAGTTCTGTGAAACTACATGGGGTCGCCTAATTCTGCAACGCTTTGCTCGGCTCCCGGTGGTTCTCAACTTTATGACCCAACAAACCTGTCTTTAGTATTCAAAAAGAAGTGACCTATAGCAAAATTAGTTCTGTGAAACTTTATAGGGTCGCCTAGCTCGCTTCACACATAATAACTAAAAATTGGAAAAAAAAACAATATTAATTTACATATTTTTTTATTTATTAAATAATACAATATACTATTGTCTATTTATCATAAACTTGCTTTAAAGCCCTAATGAAATTTACAAAAGGATTAATGTGAGTTTTTCTGCAATGGTGCCGTCATTGGTGGTCTATTAGCTAATCCTCAAAGTTTCCTTTGCAGTTAACTTTATTGAACCGCTTCTTTAAGTGACACCATTGGCTTTCAATGCGCTGGGTGTGTCCCATCTTATGCCACAAATTCTTCTGAATGGCTTAATTTCCTGTGTATGTAGCCATGGGCCGGCAGGGCATTATAGGAACAGTAATCTGAATGGATTATTGTGCCTGGTTTCACATGTTTTTTTAATAATAGATGTACAGGCCAACGCCTTGCACAATACTTACTTAGCAATTATAATTGTATAAATTTAGCAATCTCTTATACCTAACTGCCACTTACTTAAATCAACTACTAGTGAACAGAACCGAACCACATCAGCGTTCTACTTTTGTCTTACTCGATGATAAACGTCAGTTATTAAACTAGCTGGATTTAACTACAACTATCAACCCCTAACGAACGAAGCAACGGGCTGCGGCAACAAGACCTGACGGCCCATATGTACATAAAATTGGTCCTTCGAACCTTCAACATCAGACCTCGAGTCGTCCAACTCTACGGTGCAAGCTACCTAGCAAGCAAACATCGTGTGCTTGTACGCAAGAAGTCGCCCTAACTGACCTCAACTCTACGAGGAAGTCCACCATAGTGGAAACTGAAGACATCGACAACATTGGGGTCTCAAGAACCTAAAGCCTACGGAAAACCCGTCAACTACCAAAATGTTCAGCAACGCAAAGATTAAAGAACTCATCAACAAGCAGAGCGCAGCCTTCGAAAACATCAAGACAATCTGTCAAAACTACAAGAAGGACTCCGCATCTCGCAAAACTCAAGAGTACTTGGAGAAACGATCCAATGCTCTGGACTCCCACTGGCTGGAGTTCGAAATCAACCACAAAACACTTTTGCAAGTTGAAGACCAAAGCAACGAGTACTTCGTGAAAGACGTCTACACGAAGACCAGAGCCTTGTACGAAGAAACGAAGCAAAACATTCAACAACTACAACAGCAACCACCGCAACAACAACTACTAACTACGAAGGGATGGATGCAACAGCAACACTCCCATACTCCTACCGCCATCGCGAGCACATCAGGAACGCAACCGCCGGAAAGAGCGCAAGTAACCCCGGGAACTAACATTGATAGCAACAAGGCCGAAACTCTGTTGCGTCAGCAACGCTTCAACTTTAACGCCTTCAAAAGAGCTGTTTCGAAAATCAACATCTCCTCAAGCACCGAAAAATGGGACTTAGAGGATAAGCTCGCCACATTGAAAGCTAAATGGGGCGCAATTGACAAAATACACTGCGAGCTCGAGTACCTACTACAAGGTGCGAACGCGGGATACGTGGACGAATTCAACAAGTGGGAATCTACCTATGAAGAATACAAGACAGAACTAAACCGAAAAATGTGGTCGTCTTAACACTTCCAGAAGTCAACTCCGAAAATAGATCTGCCGGAATTTAACGGAGATTATACTAAATGGGTATCCTTTAAGGACCTGTTTACGGATACTATTCATACAAATCCGCTACAATCCAAAGCACAGAAGATGCAACACCTGAAAACTAAGCTGAAAAACGAAGCTGAAAAGCTTATTCAGCATCTTAACGTGAGTGCGGAAAACTACGACTCCGCCTGGGAAATAATATGTCACCGCTACGATAACAAAAGACATCTCTTCTCATCATACGTCCACACTCTGCTAAATCAACCAGAAATGCTTGAACCAACCGCCAAGAGCATCAAGAAGCTTCATGACGTCACACTCGGACTTCCCGTAAGGAAGTATCCTGGAGTTAAGTACTCGATGTCATCTGGGTCTTCTGAGATAGGACAAAGAGGGCGGCTGTTTAAACAGGCTTCGATTTGGTGCAGTAGTGTCGAAAACTGCTCAAATGTCAGCTTTTGATCTCCAAGGACCCTCTTCAGGTGATGTTTTGCTGATCGTACTGCAGCTTCCCATAGTCCTCCTGGTTCTGGAGCCAGTGTTGGATTGAAGTGCCACTGTATCTCTAAGGAGTTGACTTCACTACAGAATTCTGGGGATATCAGCGTCTTGAAGGACTTGAATTCTTGTCGTAGGGCCCTTGCCGCCCCTAAAAAGTTGGAGCCATTATCTGAGTACATACGTTTTGGGGTACCCCTTTTGGCACACATTCTCTTCAAAGCCGCAAGGAATGTTGATGACGTCATATCCGACACGAGTTCTATGTGGACGGCTTTCGTGACCATGCAGATGAAGATGGCTATGTAGCCTTTGCTTGTCTTCACTCCTCTGCCTTTGTTTATTTTTATCTCCACGTGCCCAGTGAAATCTACCCCTGTGTGAGTGAAGGGGCGCGACGGTGTTATTCTTACACTCGGCAGATTTCCCATGATCTGTTCGGTCTTGTCAGATCTGTATCTGTGGCAAGTGATACAAAGCAGAAGTTGTTTTTTCACAGCTCTATTTCTTCCAACGACCCAATACCGGTGCCTTATTTTGGCTAACGTTAGGCGGGGACCGCCGTGCAAAGTTTGCTTGTGGGTCAGCTCGATGACCAGTTCAGTTAAGCGGCCGCTGTGAGGTAGAATAATAGGATGTTTCGTATCATAGTGTAGCGCTGAAGCTTGTAAACGTCCTCCAACTCTCAGTATATCGTAGTCATCTATGAAGGGTGACAGTTGCAGAAGTTGACTTTTCTTGTTCATGGATCCAGTTTTCTTTATGTTTTCCAAGTCATCTCCAAATTCTTCCGTTTGGGTGGCCTTGATGACGATGTTTCTTACTTTTTCAAGTTCTTGCAGTTCCAGATAGTTTTCAAATGTTCGTTTCGAAGTTGTTTTTTCTTTAAATCTCAGCAACCAACTGATTATTCTTGTAATATGCTCTAACGAACTGCGCGACGCAAGCAATGTTTTGATGACCGATGTAGAATTTGTCGCCTCGACATGTGTTTGTGTAGGTATTGCTGACGCACACGTTTGGTGGACTTCGTTAATTGTAGATTTCGAACTCATTTCCGTTTTTTCCTGTTTATTCCAGTCAGGTAACCATTGAGGTCCAACCACCATAAGTTGAAGGTTTTTAGTTGACCTCTGGTTGCACAATCAGCTGGATTTTCTCCCGATTTCACGTACCGCCATTCTGTTACGGGTGTGATTTTTTTAATTTGTGCGGTTCTGTTTCCGATGTATTTTTCCCATCTGGCTTCATTTCCCCATAGCCATGCTAGGAACACTTGGGAGTCTGTCCAACAATAAATTTGCAGTGGTACTTCAGTTAAGGAATTTTCGAACTTCTGCATTAGTTTCGCTAATAGGACAGCCCCTTCCAGTTCAAGCCTCGGTAGAGTTACTTTCTTCCTAAGTGGATCCACTTTTGTTTTAGCAATAATTAGGGTTATGCTGATTTTTCCAGTTTCAGATACGGAAATGCTGTAGATGACGCTTGAAATAGCCTTTTCGCTGGCGTCGCGAAATCCGTGTAGTTGTACGACTGCCTTTGGGTGTCTCTAATTAATCCATCGTTGTAGTTTTATGTTTTTGATATTAGGTAGATCGGAGCGCAATAACTCCCATTCTTTTGTTAATTCGTTAGGCAGGCATTCGTCCCATGTGAAATTATCCGTTCATAGTTTTTGGAACATGATCTTAGCTTTGATAACCATGCGGGCCAACCATCCCAGTGGGTCGTATAGTTTGCTTATTTCGGATAGCAAAATACGTTTTGTCAGTTTTCCGTTGCTTGTTAGGACCTCCCAGTTGAAGAAAAACACGTCGTCGTTTTTCATCCAGCTGAGACCCAGAGTTTTCGTTGATTCTTCTTTTTTGAAGTTGAAAGTATTCTGATCGGTTTTGTATTTTTGCTATAGATTTTGCTGGCTCGTTGCTCAACTACTTCCGTAGGGTGAATCCACCCTTTCAAAGTAGTTTGTCCAGCTGTAACTGAAGTTCCTTCGCATCATCGGTTGAGTTTCGCCCAGCTATGACGTCATCCATGTAGAATTCATGACGTAGAGCTTTTTCTGCATCTGGATATGTCCTTCCTTCATCATCAGTTAGTTTTCGTAGAGTGCGCATAGCGAGGAAAGGCGCTACTTTCGTTCCATACGTCACAATGCATAACTGCATTTCCTGGAGCGGCTCTGATGGTGATGATCGTGCACGTAGATTTGCCGGTACATTTTTTCCACATCCGCTGTCAGTGCGAATTTGTACTTTCTCCAGTTGATAATAAGGGCTGAGATGTCTTTTTGGAGGTTAGGACCTTTTTCCATGCAGTCGTTGAGGCTAAACTTCGTATCGGTTTTCATTGACGCGTTAAATACTACTCGTAGTTTGGTTGTACTAGACTCTTCTCTAATTACACCGTGGTGAGGTAGGTATGTTTGTAGTTGCGAGTTTGTTGACCTTTTTGCCGGTTTCATGTGACCCAGTGCCTTGTATTCATTTATGAATTCTTTGTAGCGTATTGCAAATTGTTGTTGTTTAGCCATTCTTCTCTCTAATTGTAAAAATTGAGAGACGGCCTGAGGCTTTTATTGCCCTAGTTTTGTTGTGATGTCGTCCTTCAATGGCACCTTGACTATGTATCTGCCGTCGCACCGCCGTTCCGTTGTTTCCATAAAGTACTTTTCGCAGAAGTCTTCATAAGGGGTGCTGTCGGTTGTATTTCTTCAGTTTCCCAGAAGCGCGTTGTTTAATTCCACGCCTCAACCGAACGGCGTGGAATCTTGAGGGGGTGAGTTTTTGCCAGGAGGGAGAATCGCAAGTGGTACTGCCCTTGCCGCCGTAGACAGAAATTCGAGAGCTCAATTCGAGGCAGGAATATGGGATAAGGAGTGCACGAGTGGGGGGAGAGGAACCGAATCTCACTCTCTTCGCAGCCCGACGCTGTCGCCGGCGTGTTGCCTGCCGACACGAGGAGTCGCTGTCCGATTACGACGAGTTGGGGACCGTACAACTTCAACCTTCACAACACAAATCACTCACTCCTTGGTAGCGAATCTACTTATTTCCCGACGATGTTTATGATTAACACTCCGACCAGGCCCGACACCTGTGTTAGACCATCGTTACACTGAAATACAGTCAAGGCCCGACGCCATGAGCAGACATGTTTTTTCTCCCGACAAGAAAGTAACCTCTAATTTTTCATCTTGTTTCTGTACGAGTGACAGCTGCGATTCCGTTTCCGCTAGTGATGTCCCGATTACTCGCGGTCGATCCGCGCAACGAAAACCGGTGCCGTAACCGACTTAACTTAACATCACCGAATGGGTATTCTGGCAGGGCGTTAAGGGGCTGACCTATCAGGAAGTGACCCGGCGTCAACGCTTCCAAATCATTTGGATCCGAACTGAGCGGGCACAACGGACGCGAGTTCCGTGTCATTTCAATTTGACAGAACAGCGTCGCAAGCTCTTCAAAGCGTAGAGAGGTCTAACCAATGATCCTTGTCAGGTGCGACTTAGCCGATTTAAACGCAGCCTCAAATATTCCTCCCCAATGAGGACATCCCGGCGGACTGAAAACCCATTCAATCCCTCGTCGGGAGCAAGCCGTACCGACGGTGTCCTGGTTACCGTTCAGGAATTGAGTGACCTCCTGTAGATATCGCCTGGCTCCGACAAAATTTGTGCCGTTGTCCGAACGGATTATTGTCGGGAGGCCCCTTCGTGAGACGAACCGATCTAGACATGCGATAAATGCCTCTGTAGTGAGGTCACTGACCACCTCCAAGTGGACTGCCTTCGTGGCCAAGCACACGAAGTCGCACAGGTATGCCTTCACTAATCTGGCGTTCCGTAGCTGTGAAGACTTGACCATGAATGGTCCCGCGAAATCCGCCCGCAAAGGGCCGGATTTCGTTAACCCTATCCGAGGGCAAATCGCCCATCTGGGGCTGCATCGTAGCCGCCTTGGCCCGATAACAAGGCAGGCACCGAAATACGACGCTACGCACTAAGCGTCTTCCTGATAGAATCCAGAACTCGCGCTGGAGAAACGCCATCAAGGCGTGGCATCCGATATGCCCATTCCGAATGTGTCGATCCTGTATCAACAGTTTGACCAACTTCCCTTTCCTAGGGAGTAACAACGGGTGGCGAGCCGCATAAGGCAGGTTGGCATTCCGCAGCCGACCTCCTACCCTCAGCAATCCGTGAGGGTCAATAAACGGGTTGAGCCGAGCCACAGCTCCCATCAGTTGGACAATTCCGCGCAAATCGGAAGATCCAGGCGGTCACATTGACCTGCTTGTCGAGCGAGCTGTACCGTTCCAGCAGGCTGAACTCCTCTTCCGGCTCTGGTTGCGTCGTGCAGACACCGACTGTCAAGGCGCCGTTCGCCGAGGTAACGCGTGGACTCATTGGCCAATCCGATTCGGCTTGAGTCAACCATTTTGAACCCCACCACAAGGGATGTCCAACCAACTCCGGAGCGTGACACCCACGAGACGCACAGTCTGCTGGGTTCATCTCTCCTGGAACATGTCTCCAGATTAAGGGAACCTCCGAATTCAAAATCTGCGAAACCCGATTCGCCACAAAAATCTCCAGCTTGTGAACTGAAGCCTTCAGCCAGCATAACACGATCTGGCTGTCAGATCGTGTTATGTCATTCGGTGATGTTAAGTTAAGTCGGTTACGGCACCGGTTTTCGTTGCGCGGATCGACCGCGAGTAATCGGGACATCACTAGCGGAAACGGAATCGCAGCTGTCACTCGTACAGAAACAAGATGAAAAATTAGAGGTTACTTTCTTGTCGGGAGAAAAAACATGTCTGCTCATGGCGTCGGGCCTTGACTGTATTTCAGTGTAACGATGGTCTAACACAGGTGTCGGGCCTGGTCGGAGTGTTAATCATAAACATCGTCGGGAAATAAGTAGATTCGCTACCAAGGAGTGAGTGATTTGTGTTGTGAAGGTTGAAGTTGTACGGTCCCCAACTCGTCGTAATCGGACAGCGACTCCTCGTGTCGGCAGGCAACACGCCGGCGACAGCGTCGGGCTGCGAAGAGAGTGAGATTCGGTTCCTCTCCCCCCACTCGTGCACTCCTTATCCCATATTCCTGCCTCGAATTGAGCTCTCGAATTTCTGTCTACGGCGGCAAGGGCAGTACCACTTGCGATTCTCCCTCCTGGCAAAAACTCACCCCCTCAAGATTCCACGCCGTTCGGTTGAGGCGTGGAATTAAACAACGCGCTTCTGGGAAACTGAAGAAATACAACCGACAGCACCCCTTATGAAGACTTCTGCGAAAAGTACTTTATGGAAACAACGGAACGGCGGTGCGACGGCAGATACATAGTCAAGGTGCCATTGAAGGACGACATCACAACAAAACTAGGGCAATAAAAGCCTCAGGCCGTCTCTCAATTTTTACAATTAGAGAGAAGAATGGCTAAACAACAACAATTTGCAATACGCTACAAAGAATTCATAAATGAATACAAGGCACTGGGTCACATGAAACCGGCAAAAAGGTCAACAAACTCGCAACTACAAACATACCTACCTCACCACGGTGTAATTAGAGAAGAGTCTAGTACAACCAAACTACGAGTAGTATTTAACGCGTCAATGAAAACCGATACGAAGTTTAGCCTCAACGACTGCATGGAAAAAGGTCCTAACCTCCAAAAAGACATCTCAGCCCTTATTATCAACTGGAGAAAGTACAAATTCGCACTGACAGCGGATGTGGAAAAAATGTACCGGCAAATCTACGTGCACGATCATCACCATCAGAGCCGCTCCAGGAAATGCAGTTATGCATTGTGACGTATGGAACGAAAGTAGCGCCTTTCCTCGCTATGCGCACTCTACGAAAACTAACTGATGATGAAGGAAGGACATATCCAGATGCAGAAAAAGCTCTACGTCATGAATTCTACATGGATGACGTCATAGCTGGGCGAAACTCAACCGATGATGCGAAGGAACTTCAGTTACAGCTGGACAAACTACTTTGAAAGGGTGGATTCACCCTACGGAAGTAGTTGAGCAACGAGCCAGCAAAATCTATAGCAAAAATACAAAACCGATCAGAATACTTTCAACTTCAAAAAAGAAGAATCAACGAAAACTCTGGGTCTCAGCTGGATGAAAAACGACGACGTGTTTTTCTTCAACTGGGAGGTCCTAACAAGCAACGGAAAACTGACAAAACGTATTTTGCTATCCGAAATAAGCAAACTATACGACCCACTGGGATGGTTGGCCCGCATGGTTATCAAAGCTAAGATCATGTTCCAAAAACTATGAACGGATAATTTCACATGGGACGAATGCCTGCCTAACGAAATAACAAAAGAATGGGAGTTATTGCGCTCCGATCTACCTAATATCAAAAACATAAAACTACAACGATGGATTAATTAGAGACACCCAAAGGCAGTCGTACAACTACACGGATTTCGCGACGCCAGCGAAAAGGCTATTTCAAGCGTCATCTACAGCATTTCCGTATCTGAAACTGGAAAAATCAGCATAACCCTAATTATTGCTAAAACAAAAGTGGCTCCACTTAGGAAGAAAGTAACTCTACCGAGGCTTGAACTGGAAGGGGCTGTCCTATTAGCGAAACTAATGCAGAAGTTCGAAAATTCCTTAACTGAAGTACCACTGCAAATTTATTGTTGGACAGACTCCCAAGTGTTCCTAGCATGGCTATGGGGAAATGAAGCCAGATGGGAAAAATACATCGGAAACAGAACCGCACAAATTAAAAAAATCACACCCGTAACAGAATGGCGGTACGTGAAATCGGGAGAAAATCCAGCTGATTGTGCAACCAGAGGTCAACTAAAAACCTTCAACTTATGGTGGTTGGACCTCAATGGTTACCTGACTGGAATAAACAGGAAAAAACGGAAATGAGTTCGAAATCTACAATTAACGAAGTCCACCAAACGTGTGCGTCAGCAATACCTACACAAACACATGTCGAGGCGACAAATTCTACATCGGTCATCAAAACATTGCTTGCGTCGCGCAGTTCGTTAGAGCATATTACAAGAATAATCAGTTGGTTGCTGAGATTTAAAGAAAAAACAACTTCGAAACGAACATTTGAAAACTATCTGGAACTGCAAGAACTTGAAAAAGTAAGAAACATCGTCATCAAGGCCACCCAAACGGAAGAATTTGGAGATGACTTGGAAAACATAAAGAAAACTGGATCCATGAACAAGAAAAGTCAACTTCTGCAACTGTCACCCTTCATAGATGACTACGATATACTGAGAGTTGGAGGACGTTTACAAGCTTCAGCGCTACACTATGATACGAAACATCCTATTATTCTACCTCACAGCGGCCGCTTAACTGAACTGGTCATCGAGCTGACCCACAAGCAAACTTTGCACGGCGGTCCCCGCCTAACGTTAGCCAAAATAAGGCACCGGTATTGGGTCGTTGGAAGAAATAGAGCTGTGAAAAAACAACTTCTGCTTTGTATCACTTGCCACAGATACAGATCTGACAAGACCGAACAGATCATGGGAAATCTGCCGAGTGTAAGAATAACACCGTCGCGCCCCTTCACTCACACAGGGGTAGATTTCACTGGGCACGTGGAGATAAAAATAAACAAAGGCAGAGGAGTGAAGACAAGCAAAGGCTACATAGCCATCTTCATCTGCATGGTCACGAAAGCCGTCCACATAGAACTCGTGTCGGATATGACGTCATCAACATTCCTTGCGGCTTTGAAGAGAATGTGTGCCAAAAGGGGTACCCCAAAACGTATGTACTCAGATAATGGCTCCAACTTTTTAGGGGCGGCAAGGGCCCTACGACAAGAATTCAAGTCCTTCAAGACGCTGATATCCCCAGAATTCTGTAGTGAAGTCAACTCCTTAGAGATACAGTGGCACTTCAATCCAACACTGGCTCCAGAAGCAGGAGGACTATGGGAAGCTGCAGTACGATCAGCAAAACATCACCTGAAGAGGGTCCTTGGAGATCAAAAGCTGACATTTGAGCAGTTTTCGACACTACTGCACCAAATCGAAGCCTGTTTAAACAGCCGCCCTCTTTGTCCTATCTCAGAAGACCCAGATGACATCGAGTACTTAACTCCAGGATACTTCCTTACGGGAAGTCCCATCATGTCACTATACCAAGATGACCACAGTGATATTAAACATATCGATCTCAGGAACAGATGGAGATTAACAGAAATGATGCATCAACACTTTTGGAAAAGATGGTCCAATGAATACCTTCATCAACTACAACTTCGAACAAAATGGCAACAGAAACGAGAAAACCTGAAAAAAGGCGATCTTGTACTAATAAAGAAAGCAAACCTGCCACCTGGAAAATGGGCTATGGGAAAAGTGATAGACCTATTTCCGGGAAGCGACGGCAACACACGGGTCGTCACTCTGAAAGCTAAGGGTGGTACACTGAAACGACCGATCAACAAACTGGCCCCACTACCGAGCAACACTTTAGAACCAGAAGTCAAGCTGGATTCCCAAGAAGAGCAAAAGAAGCCAACCCCAACAATGAAGGAGTCTCAAACCAGAGGAAGCAAAATCACCAGCTTCATGGCATGTCTCATGTTAGCGCTGCTAACCGTACCAATCAGTAGCGCCGCTACAAGATCAACAGCCTACAGCATTAACCCAATAGACGAGAATAGACCGATCTACTTCGATGAAATCGGCAACATACAACTGATACATGACAAGTGGACTCTACTGGTTTATTACGACCTCACTTCATATTGGAACACAACAAAAAACATCAAACTGTACATCGATCAAATAGACAAGCTCTGCGATCAATCAGAAAAACCGAGATCTTGTTATCCGATGATCAACCAATTACGACATGAAATCCATCAACTATCGGGATTCAACGAATTACTGAGAACTTAACACCTATCAAGAAAACGAAGAGGGTATTTCAACGGAATCGGAAGCCTCACTCACACCCTATTCGGTGTCATAGATGAAGAATTCGCGAAAAAATACACGGCAGACATCCAAAAACTACAATCGAACCAAGAATTTCAGCTAGAACTCATCCGAAATCAGACTCTAATCGTGGAAGCTGAAAACGACGTCATGAAGAAAAACCAGAAGTTCATCAAAGAACAATTTGAAGTTATCTCAAAATTCTTGCAAGAAACAAGCCTTTCGATGAAGAAAATAGAGAATAAAGTATACAAGGCCAACATCATGAATGACATCACCTCTTCCGTAACAACTGCAAGCCTGTTAATATCGAATTTACAATGAAATCAAGAAATGCTGGCGGACGCCCTAACTTACGTCTACAGAGGCCATCTAGATACCAAGCTCTTCACTCCAGCTCAGGTGATCGAGCAACTCAATCATATATCAACTAGAATGTCAAAACGACTATCTCTACCCGTCAAGAACTTTCAGCAAAACATCAAAAAAATGTACAAACTTATCTACGTAAAAGCAAGAATAAATAACAACTACCTACTCTTCGAGTTACACTTACCGCTTATAAGCGATGACGAATACAAATTATATCGCGCGATACCTATTACGATGAAGAGGAACGATATCTATAATACATAAATTACATCGCTACAAACATCATGAACAACACATTCATAAACCTGGAAGAAGAGGACATCCAACAATGTATGACATCTAAAAATAACCTTTTATGTCATGCATACCATCCCATCTACAACACATACGGAAATAAAATACCATGCGCAGCAAAAATGATAAGTCAACAGACTGGAATCCAGAGCGAGGTCGAACAAGTTCCTTGCACCGACAAATGGATCAAATTACATCAACAAAACGAATGGCTGTTCACTTGTTGCGGAGCGTGTCAACTTCGAGTGATATGCGAGAATCAACTTGCAGCATCGACAGTAACTACGAGCAGCACAGGCCTCCTTGCCCTAGGGCAGGGCTGCATGCTACAACAAAATGGAGGTAGCTTTTACCCTTACAACACGTTCGGGAGTAAAGTGAAGTTAGAAGAGAAATACATGCCGGTGCCAAACTTAAGTGCACCAAACGACATGGAAATCAAGCCAATCGACGTGAAACTTAAACTACGCGAATACAATATGACAAATGAGAAGATAGAACAACAGATTGCATACCAAAAAGAGCATGAAAAATTGGTGGTTCCAGTAACAACACACGATATATATCATTACACCTCTACGTCACTGCTGTTCATTGGAGCAATAATCGTAGTTCTGATCTGGGCCGTAAGAAGAAGGCAAATGGCAAGGATCAGCCAGCGAGCCAGCCACGCGGAAAGGACGGAGTGACGAGGACACGAGAACCCAGGAATCGTGCTCCAGGAGATCTTCACACAGATGCAACCCCAGGAGCCGGCACAGTCCCACCGAACCGAAAGATTCAATATCTAACGTTTAACGTCACCAATATTATGGACTTGTGTGATTTATCTTAGCTTAATTACATTAATAACTTAGGTACATTACTTACATTATAACTTTTATGTTCTGTAGCTGCTGTGGTTCGTTTTTTGTTCCTTTTTTTTCCTCGGGAGCATGTACAGGCCAACGCCTTGCACAATACTTACTTAGCAATTATTATTGTATAAATTTAGCAAACTCTTATACCTAACTGCCACTTACTTACATCAACTACTAGTGAACAGAACCGAACCACATCAGCGTTCTACTTTTTTCTTACTCGATAATTAACGTCAGTTATTATAAAAATATAAGAATATAAGAATAAGAATAAATTTATTTAGTAAGAAAGACTTAAAGCTAGGTTTACATGTTATAGTTTATCCAAAACATCTCTTAAAAGCTACATGTGTTTGACTGCGGCCCCACACTAGGCTGAGCCTGTATCGCGGGTGCCATCGTATGCTTAGCAGAATGGGAGTTGTTGTGCTTAGTAGTAATTTACAAACAAAAATAAAAGTTAGATATAAAAATTTAAAATATACACATTTAAAAATATATAAAACATACATAGTGCAAAATTAGTAGAGAGGTGACTATAAAAGATATTGTACATACATAACTGACACATAGACAAATACAAAGACAAAGACAAAGACTTTTATTTGCGATAGATATGGTCCAGGGGAGATGAACCCAGCAGACTGTGCGTCTCGTGGGTGTCACGCTCCGGAGTTGGTTGGACATCCCTTGTGGTGGGGTTTAAAATGGTTGACTCAAGCCGAATCGGATTGGCCAATGAGTCCACGCGTTACCTCGGCGAACGGCGCCTTGACAGTCGGTGTCTGCACGACGCAACCAGAGCCGGAAGAGGAGTTCAGCCTGCTGGAACGGTACAGCTCGCTCGACAAGCAGGTCAATGTGACCGCCTGGATCTTCCGATTTGCGCGGAATTGTCCAACTGATGGGAGCTGTGGCTCGGCTCAACCCGTTTATTGACCCTAACGGATTGCTGAGGGTAGGAGGTCGGCTGCGGAATGCCAACCTGCCTTATGCGGCTCGCCACCCGTTGTTACTCCCTAGGAAAGGGAAGTTGGTCGAACTGTTGCTACAGGATTGACACATTCGGAATGGGCATATCGGATGCCACGCCTTGATGGCGTTTCTCCAGCGCGAGTTCTGGATTCTATCAGGAAGACGCTTAGTGCGTAGCGTCGTATTTCGGTGCCTGCCTTGTTATCGGGCCAAGGCGGCTACGATGCAGCCCCAGATGGGCGATTTGCCCTCGGATAGGGTTAACGAAATCCGGCCCTTTGCGGGTGTCGGAACGGATTTCGCGGGACCATTCATGGTCAAGTCTTCACAGCTACGGAACGCCAGATTAGTGAAGGCGTACCTGTGCGTCTTCGTGTGCTTGGCCACGAAGGCAGTCCACTTGGAGGTGGTCAGTGACCTCACTACAGAGGCATTTATCGCATGTCTAGATCGGTTCGTCTCACGAAGGGGCCTCCCGACAATAATCCGTTCGGACAACGGCACAAATTTTGTCGGAGCCAGGCGATATCTGCAGGAGTCACTCAATTCCTGAACGGTAACCAGGACGCCATCGGTACGGCTTGCTCCCGACGAGGGATTGAATGGGTTTTCAGTCCGCCGGGATGTCCTCATTGGGGAGGAATTTTTGAGGCTGCGTTTGAATCGGCTAAGTCGCACCTGACAAGGATCATCGGTTAGACCTCTCTACGCTTTGAAGAGCTTGCGACGCTGTTCTGTAAAATTGAAATGACACTGAACTCGCGTCCGTTGTGCCCGCTCAGTTCGGATCCAAATGATTTGGAAGCGTTGACGCCGGGTCACTTCCTGATAGGTCAGCCCCTTAACGCCCTGCCAGAATACCCATTCGGTGATGTTAAGTTAAGTCGGTTAACTAGGTGGCAGATGTTGCAGCAGATGGCTCAAGATTTTTGGAAACGGTGGTCCCTTGAGTACTTGCACATCTTGCAGCAGCGCCTTAAGTGGACTGACCGGACGAGCCCCCTTCAAGTCGGTGATTTGGTGCTGATTAAGGATGCGAACCTGCCATCATTGAGATGGAGACGAGGACGGATCGTCTATTTGTACACGGGTCGGGATGGCACGCCTCGATCAGCAGAAGTCAAGGTGGGGGACTCGGTCCTCAAGAGAGCGGTCGCAACACTTCCTCGCCTTCCTATTGATTAGGGACAGGTTCGGGCCTGTGCGGGCGGGTGACTGTTTAATATTTATGCTTCGGAACGCACCGGTTTTCGTTGCGCGGATCGACCGCGAGTAATCGGGACATCACTAGCGGAAACGGAACCGCAGCTGTCACTCGTACAGAAACAAGATGAAAAATTAGAGGTTACATTCTTGTCTGTAGAAAAAACATGTCTGCTCATGGCGTCGGGCCTTGACTGTATTTCAGTGTAACGATGGTCTAACACAGGTGTCGGGCCTGGTCGGAGTGTTAATCATAAACATCGTCGGGAAATAAGTAGATTCGCTACCAAGGAGTGAGTGATTCGTGTTGTGAAGGTTGAAGTTGTACGGTCCCCAACTCGTCGTAATCGGACAGCGACTCCTCGTGTCGGCAGGCAACACGCCGGCGACAGCGTCGGGCTGCGAAGAGAGTGAGATTCGGTTCCTCTCCCCCCACTCGTGCACTCCTTATCCCATATTCCTGCCTCGAATTGAGCTCTCGAATTCCTGTCTACGGCGGCAAGGGCAAAACCACTTGCGATTCTCCCTCCTGGCAAAAACTCACCCCCTCAAGATTCCACGCCGTTCGGTTGAGGCGTGGAATTAAACAACGCGCTTCTGGGAAACTGAAGAAATAACAACCGACAGCACCCCTTATGAAGACTTCTGCGAAAAGTACTTTGTGGAAACAACGGAACGGCGGTGCGACGGCAGATACATAGTCAAGGTGCCATTGAAGGACGACATCACAACAAAACTAGGGCAATAAAAGCCTCAGGCCGTCTCTCAATTTTTACAATTAGAGAGAAGAATGGCTAAACAACAACAACTTGCAATACGCTACAAAGAATTCATAAATGAATACAAGGCACTGGATCACATGAAACCGGCAAAAAGGTCAACAAACTCGCAACTACAAACATACCTACCTCACCACGGTGTAATTAGAGAAGAGTCTAGTACAACCAAACTACGAGTAGTATTTAACGCGTCAATGAAAACCGATACGAAGTTTAGCCTCAACGACTGCATGGAAAAAGGTCCTAACCTCCAAAAGGACATCTCAGCCCTTATTATCAACTGGAGAAAGTACAAATTCGCACTGACAGCGGATGTGGAAAAATTGTACCGGCAAATCTACGTGCACGATCATCACCATCAGAGCCGCTCCAGGAAATGCAGTTATGCATTGTGACGTATGGAACGAAAGTAGCGCCTTTCCTCGCTATGCGCACTCTACGACAACTAGCTGATGATGAAGGAAGGACATATCCAGATGCAGAAAAAGCTCTACGTCATGAATTCTACATGGATGACGTCATAACGGGGCGAAACTCAACCGATGATGCGAAGGAACTTCAGTTACAGCTGGACAAACTACTTTGAAAGGGTGGATTCACCCTACGGAAGTGGTTGAGCAACGAGCCAGCAAAATCTATAGCAAAAATACAAAACCGATCAGAATACTTTCAACTTCAAAAAAGAAGAATCAACGAAAACTCTGGGTCTCAGCTGGATGAAAAACGACGACGTGTTTTTCTTCAACTGGGAGGTCCCAACAAGCAACGGAAAACTGACAAAACGTATTTTGCTATCCGAAATAAGCAAACTATACGACCCACTGGGATGGTTGGCCCGCATGGTTATCAAAGCTAAGATCATTTTCCAAAAACTATGAACGGATAATTTCACATGGGACGAATGCCTGCCTAACGAAATAACAAAAGAATGGGAGTTATTGCGCTTCGATCTACCTAATATCAAAAACATAAAACTACAACGATGGATTAATTAGAGACACCCAAAGGCAGTCGTACAACTACACGGATTTCGCGACGCCAGCGAAAAGGCTATTTCAAGCGTCATCTACAGCATTTCCGTATCTGAAACTGGAAAAATCAGCATAACCCTAATTATTGCTAAAACAAAAGTGGCTCCACTTAGGAAGAAAGTAACTCTACCGAGGCTTGAACTGGAAGGGGCTGTCCTATTAGCGAAACTAATGCAGAAGTTCGAAAATTCCTTAACTGAAGTACCACTGCAAATTTATTGTTGGACAGACTCCCAAGTGTTCCTAGCATGGCTATGGGGAAATGAAGCCAGATGGGAAAAATACATCGGAAACAGAACCGCACAAATTAAAAAAATCACACCCGTAACAGAATGGCGGTACGTGAAATCGGGAGAAAATCCAGCTGATTGTGCAACCAGAGGTCAACTAAAAACCTTCAACTTATGGTGGTTGGACCTCAATGGTTACCTGACTGGAATAAACAGGAAAAAACGGAAATGAGTTCGAAATCTACAATTAACGAAGTCCACCAAACGTGTGCGTCAGCAATACCTACACAAACACATGTCGAGGCGACAAATTCTACATCGGTCATCAAAACATTGCTTGCGTCGCGCAGTTCGTTAGAGCATATTACAAGAATAATCAGTTGGTTGCTGAGATTTAAAGAAAAAACAACTTCGAAACGAACATTTGAAAACTATCTGGAACTGCAAGAACTTGAAAAAGCAAGAAACATCGTCATCAAGGCCACCCAAACGGAAGAATTTGGAGATGACTTGGAAAACATAAAGAAAACTGGATCCATGAACAAGAAAAGTCAACTTCTGCAACTGTCACCCTTCATAGATGACTACGATATACTGAGAGTTGGAGGACGTTTACAAGCTTCAGCGCTACACTATGATACGAAACATCCTATTATTCTACCTCACAGCGGCCGCTTAACTGAACTGGTCATCGAGCTGACCCACAAGCAAACTTTGCACGGCGGTCCCCGCCTAACGTTAGCCAAAATAAGGCACCGGTATTGGGTCGTTGGAAGAAATAGAGCTGTGAAAAAACAACTTCTGCTTTGTATCACTTGCCACAGATACAGATCTGACAAGACCGAACAGATCATGGGAAATCTGCCGAGTGTAAGAATAACACCGTCGCGCCCCTTCACACACACAGGGGTAGATTTCACTGGGCACGTGGAGATAAAAATAAACAAAGGCAGAGGAGTGAAGACAAGCAAAGGCTACATAGCCATCTTCATCTGCATGGTCACGAAAGCCGTCCACATAGAACTCGTGTCGGATACGACGTCATCAACATTCCTTGCGGCTTTGAAGAGAATGTGTGCCAAAAGGGGTACCCCAAAACGTATGTACTCAGATAATGGCTCCAACTTTTTAGGGGCGGCAAGGGCCCTACGACAAGAATTCAAGTCCTTCAAGACGCTGATATCCCCAGAATTCTGTAGTGAAGTCAACTCCTTAGAGATACAGTGGCACTTCAATCCAACACTGGCTCCAGAAGCAGGAGGACTATGGAAAGCTGCAGTACGATCAGCAAAACATCACCTGAAGAGGGTCCTTGGAGATCAAAAGCTGACATTTGAGCAGTTTTCGACACTACTGCACCAAATCGAAGCCTGTTTAAACAGCCGCCCTCTTTGTCCTATCTCAGAAGACCCAGATGACATCGAGTACTTAACGCCAGGACACTTCCTTACTGGAAGTCCCATCATGTCACTATACCAAGATGACCACAGTGATATTAAACATATCGATCTCAGGAACAGATGGAGATTAACAGAAATGATGCATCAACACTTTTGGAAAAGATGGTCCAATGAATACCTTCATCAACTACAACTTCGAACAAAATGGCAACAGAAACGAGAAAACCTGAAAAAAGGCGATCTTGTACTAATAAAGAAAGCAAACCTGCCACCTGGAAAATGGGCTATGGGAAAAGTGATAGACCTATTTCCGGGAAGCGACGGCAACACACGGGTCGTCACTCTGAAAGCTAAGGGTGGTACACTGAAACGACCGATCAACAAACTGGCCCCACTACCGAGCAACACTTTAGAACCAGAAGTCAAGCTGGATTCCCAAGAAGAGCAAAAGAAGCCAACCCCAACAATGAAGGAGTCTCAAACCAGAGGAAGCAAAATCACCAGCTTCATGGCATGTCTCATGTTAGCGCTGCTAACCGTACCAATCAGTAGCGCCGCTACAAGATCAACAGCCTACAGCATTAACCCAATAGACGGGAATCGACCGATCTACTTCGATGAAATCGGCAACATACAACTGATACATGACAAGTGGACTCTACTGGTTTATTACGACCTCACTTCATATTGGAACACAACAAAAAACATCAAACTGTACATCGATCAAATAGACAAGCTCTGCGATCAATCAGAAAAACCGAGATCTTGTTATCCGATGATCAACCAATTACGACATGAAATCCATCAACTATCGGGATTCAACGAATTACTGAGAACTTAACACCTATCAAGAAAACGAAGAGGGTATTTCAACGGAATCGGAAGCCTCGCTCACACCCTATTCGGTGTCATAGATGAAGAATTCGCGAAAAAATACACGGCAGACATCCAAAAACTACAATCGAACCAAGAATTTCAGCTAGAACTCATCCGAAATCAGACTCTAATCGTGGAAGCTGAAAACGACGTCATGAAGAAAAACCAGAAGTTCATCAAAGAACAATTTGAAGTTATCTCAAAATTCTTGCAAGAAACAAGCCTTTCGATGAAGAAAATAGAGAATAAAGTATACAAGGCCAACATCATGAATGACATCACCTCTTCCGTAACAACTGCAAGCCTGTTAATATCGAATTTACAAAGAAATCAAGAAATGCTGGCGGACGCCCTAACTTACGTCTACAGAGGCCATCTAGATACCAAGCTCTTCACTCCAGCTCAGCTGATCGAGCAACTCAATCATATATCAACTAGAATGTCAAAACGACTATCTCTACCCGTCAAGAACTTTCAGCAAAACATCAAAGAAATGTACAAACTTATCTACGTAAAAGCAAGAATAAATAACAACTACCTACTCTTCGAGTTACACTTACCGCTTATAAGCGATGACGAATACAAATTATATCGCGCGATACCTATTACGATGAAGAGGAACGATATCTATAATACCGTAAAGCAATCGCCAAATTACATCGCTACAAACATCATGAACAACACATTCATAAACCTGGAAGAAGAGGATATCCAACAATGTATGACATCTAAAAATAACCTTTTATGTCATGCATACCATCCCATCTACAACACATACGGAAATAAAATACCATGCGCAGCAAAAATGATAAGTCAACAGACTGGAATCCAGAGCGAGGTCGAACAAGTTCCTTGCACCGACAAATGGATCAAATTACATCAACAAAACGTATGGCTGTTCACTTGTTGCGGAGCGTGTCAACTTCGAGTGATATGCGAGAATCAACTTGCAGCATCGACAGTAACTACGAGCAGCACAGGTCTCCTTGCCCTAGGGCAGGGCTGCATGCTACAACAAAATGGAGGTAGCTTTTACTCTTACAACACGTTCGGGAGTAAAGTGAAGTTAGAAGAGAAATACATGCCGGTGCCAAACTTAAGTGCACCAAACGACATGGAAATCAAGCCAATCGACGTGAAACTTAAACTACGCGAATACAATATGACAAATGAGAAGATAGAACAACAGATTGCATACCAAAAAGAGCATGAAAAATTGGTGGTTCCAGTAACAACACACGATATATATCATTACACCTCTACGTCACTGCTGTTCATTGGAGCAATAATCGTAGTTCTGATCTGGGCCGTAAGAAGAAGGCAAATGGCAAGGATCAGCCAGCGAGCCAGCCACGCGGAAAGGACGGAGCGACAAGGACACGAGAACCCAGGAATCGTGCTCCAGGAGATCTTCACACAGATGCAACCCCAGGAGCCGGCACAGTCCCACCGAACCGAAAGATTCAATATCTAACGTTTAACGTCACCAATATTATGGACTTGTGTGATTTATGTTCTTAGCTTAATTACATTAATAACTTAGGTACATTACTTACATAATAACTTTTATGTTCTGTAGCTGCTGTGGTTCGTTTTTTGTTCCTTTTTTTTCCTCGGGAGCATGTACAGGCCAACGCCTTGCACAATACTTACTTAGCAATTATTATTGTATAAATTTAGCAAACTCTAATACCTAACTGCCACTTACTTACATCAACTACTAGTGAACAGAACCGAACCACATCAGCGTTCTACTTTTTTCTTACTCGATAATCAACGTCAGTTATTATAAAAATATAAGAATATAAGAATAAGAATAAATTTATTTAGTAAGAAAGACTTAAAGCTAGGTTTACATGTTATAGTTTATCCAAAACATCTCTTAAAAGCTACATGTGTTTGACTGCGGCCCCACACTAGGCTGAGCCTGTATCGCGGGTGCCATCGTATGCTTAGCAGAATGGGAGTTGTTGTGCTTAGTAGTAATTTACAAACAAAAATAAAAGTTAGATATAAAAATTTAAAATATACACATTTAAAAATATATAAAACATACATAGTGCAAAATTAGTAGAGAGGTGACTATAAAAGATATTGTACATACATAACTGACACATAGACAAAAACAAAGACAAAGACTTTTATTTGCGATAGATATGGTTATACAAAGGTGGTATATAGTTTCAGTGGTGCTATATAGTTTCAGTCAGATACACACATCCAGCTAATTAAATTATAGCATGCAAAACAATTATGCCACATAATTTTAAATAGTAGGTAACAAATTAGTCAAGGTTTGACAATTGACACAATTTTTAACATTATGTGCTAAGAATTCCTTAATCGAGTAGAAAACATGTTGCATCAACCAATATCTTATAACTTTTTTAAATTTCTGTTTGTTACTTATAATTTGGTGGTGACTTGGTAATTTGTTCCAAATTGTTGTGCACATAGCGTAGCAGTTTTTTGTAAATCTTGCACTTTTTGGGATCACATCAAGGGTAAGTTTGTTAGGTTTCCTTAGACTCCTAGATGTTAGGTTTTTCGCTTCTGTAAACATTTTTTTATTTTGCATCACAAATGTAGCTACTTCTAGTATATAAAGGCAGGGTAGAGGCAATATATATAGAGCTTTAAATAATTGTTTACATGATACGTCTGGGGCAACTCCTACGATTGATCTAATACATTTCTTTTGAGCCACAAATGCCTTGTTTACGTCTGTGCTGTTTCCCCAAACAAGCAACCCGTATCTCAGTATTGACTCTACGTATGCAAAGTATGCTGTTAATGCTGTGTCTCTGCTAGCCACTCTAGTCAGATTACCAAGAACATACGAAAACCTATTTAATTTATTGCAAACGCGATCTATTTTAAATTTCCAATGTAATTTATTATCAATGTCAATACCCAAAAATCTAACACATTCAGCATTTTTAACAATTATATTATTATGTGATACATTAAGATTATTTATATTATTGAAATTGGTATAACAGGTTTCATTAATATTTATTGACTGACTGAAACTATATAGCACCACTGAAACTATATACCACCTTTGTATAACCATATCTATCGCAAATAAAAGTCTTTGTCTTTGTCTTTGTCTTTGTCTATGTGTCAGTTATGTATGTACAATATCTTTTACAGTCACCTCTCTACTAATTTTGCACTGTGTATGTTTTATATATTTTTAAATTTGTATATTTTAAATTTTTATATCTAACTTTTATTTTTGTTTGTAAATTACTACTAAGCACAACAACTCCCATTCTGCTAAGCATACGATGGCACCCGCGATACAGGCTCAGCCTAGTGTGGGGCCGCAGTCAAACACATGTAGCTTTTAAGAGATGTTTTGGATAAACTATAACATGTAAACCTAGCTTTAAGTCTTTCTTACTAATTAAATTTATTCTTATTCTTATATTCTTATATTTTTATAATAACTGACGTTTATTATTGAGTAAGAAAAAAGTAGAACGCTGATGTGGTTCGGTTCTGTTCACTAGTAGTTGATGTAAGTAAGTGGCAGTTAGGTATAAGAGTTTGCTAAATTTATACAATAATAATTGCTAAGTAAGTATTGTGCAAGGCGTTGGCCTGTACATGCTCCCGAGGAAAAAAAAGAACAAAAAACGAACCACAGCAGCTACAGAACATAAAAGTTATAATGTAAGTAATGTACCTAAGTCCATAAATCACACAAGTCCATAATATTGGTGACGTTTTAGTGACATTATTTATATTTTTAGTGACATTTAAAAAAATTATAACCTTAATTTACATATTTTAGAACCTACAAGAAAAAAATCGTGCATTGATCTTATAATTAGTAACATGAGAAATGTGAATGGTTTTGTGCTTCCTTTTTGCTTATCGGATCATAATACAGCTCAAATTTTACGCATGAAGCTTAAACATTCACTGAATATACCGGAAACCTTTTATATGTTCAAGAGTATGTATACAGAAGAGAACATTGCAACATTTCAGAGTTATTTGAAAAGCTTATCTTTCCATACAGTATACAATCAAAATGATCTAAATCAAGCTTTCAACGAGTTTCATGATATTTATTGTTTACTTTATGAGTTATGTTTCCCAAATATAAGGTTTAAAATTAACACCAAATGCAAAATAAATTAGATTTCTAAAGGGATAAGAAAGTGTTGTATTGCCAAGCGGAAGTTACGTTATTTATATAATACTACATATAATAAGGAGAAATACCAAAACTATAGCAAACTTTTAAAGAAATGTATTAATACAGCTAAACGAAATATAAATAGAAAATACATATTGAATCACAAACATAAAAGTAGCGCTACTTGGAAAATAATCAATCAGGAAATAAACAATACTTCCACTTCTAGAAATATAGATCAATTAATTTATAATAATGAAACAATAAAAGATCCTAAATTAATATCAAATATATTTAATAATTACTTTATTGATCTGACAAATGTGGAAAACAATAATTGTAAAAATACCAACCAAACTTTAATAAATAATTCGATTTACTTAATGCCAATAGACAAAATAGAGATTGAAAAATATATAATGACCCTCAACAATACAAACGCAGAAGGGTATGATAAAAATATGTACAAAAATAATTAAAGCCTCAGAGGACAATCTTACACAAATCGAACTAGGCCCATAGTAATCACAATATGGCTTGTGTTATGGGTAATAGACGACAATATTTAATGGATATAAATACTTTATAAAAACATGCAAAACAATCAAACTAAGAAACAAATATTTATGCTCATCACACAAATATTTGCCCTTACTGTTATTCGAACCCAGGACCGTCAGCTTCGTAGGCAGGGCCACCCGCTAGGCTAAACGGTAAACCGGCGTTTACCAATACATTTTAAGGACGATGACGCAGGTGGAAGCATACGTGAGCAGTGAAATCTTTAATAACTACTTTTTTGTGTGGCTTAACCAATTTTAATTGTGTTACTGTTATCAGTTGGATAACTCTATGTGTATTATTCACTTTAGTTTACTGTAAGTAGCTGTAAATTTCCCATGAAAAACATAAAATAAAAAATGTAATGTATTGGTAACTGTACTACTGCCCAACTTGGGCAGTAGTACAGTTACCATAAATCAAGAAATTAAACTCACTCAAACAGCAATGGAAAGAAGTATGCTGAAGATAAGAAAATAAACAAAGTGGGGAACGAAAGCATCAGGAATGAAACGAAAATAACAGACGTTCTAAAGCATGCACTCAGACTTAAATGGAGATGGGCCAGATACATTTCACGATACACTGACAAGAGACCATACGGTTTACCACACGTTGGCAAGACCCAGACGGTAAAAGTAACGTTGGCAGACCAATAGAAATGTGGTGAAATATGAGCACTAGAATATATTTTATACACTGACGAGCAATGAAAAAGTTCCACCCACAAAATGGCGACAAACACCCATCCAATTTTATAAATTAATTTGAACACAATATTGACGTTTTTACTTGGTAATATTCTGATGCGCTGTTAAATGTACTTCAATATTGCAGACGGCGTCATTAAGCTAACCTTTCCCGTTTGGGAGTAATTTAGTGCTATCTCACTGGAACTTTTTCATTGCTCGTCAGTATATTAGTTAATAAATTGAAACTGTGTTCAATTATTGTTGAATATAGGTGATAATCATTATATTGATAACAAAAGTTAAATAATTGTTTTACTGGTGAACACATCCCACTGAAGGCTTCAATGATACATCGTACACAAGTCTTTCTCTAACTAGGCTAGATGCACGCGCTGTCCTACTTCCACGCGGTAGCAGGAATTTCTTATTTTATCTATTGTATCTAACGCGTGGTGTAAGACTTGTTTTATAGCCGTGGTTGTTCTGATTGAATGTGTTTATTGAAATGTAGCTAGCCATAAATATGCGCTTCTAATAACTCTCTATGTATTGATAAGCACAGATATTCGCTGAAAAATTCATAAAATAAATTAAAAGGAATGTGCTCATGTTCCTCAAATGGGCTGCGCTGTTCCTCGTCGTACTATGCTCTCGACTCCAACCAAGCTGCGGGCAGGCGTCATTTCGATGGCCTGGAACTGGACGGTGGCCATGAGCTGCAACTCTGATGCCGTACGGAGACTCCATTTTTTCCTAAGCACTTCGGCTACACCTGGTTGTCCAAAACTCCTGTGGCTGCTGGCGTGGCTCCTCGACGATGAGACACGCGGTTTATGACGTGACTCTTGCTGGTGTGGTGGCCGCTGGCGTATCGCGTAGTGGCTGAACACGTGGCCCGATGTCACCCCTTGCTCGTGAGATGGCTCTGATGTATCGCGTGGTTTTGCTGAACACGTGGCTCTAGAGGACGTAGAACTCATCGCTTTCCTGTCGTGCTTCTCTGCACTGAAGTAGGCCTTGTCTGGTTGAAGCTTGGAACGGTTGATGATGAGTTGGCGTGCTGCGTTGCGTCGTTGAGCACGTGGCTGTGACGTTACTTGATTTTTGATACTTGACTGCCCAATTCTTGGATAAATGTCCTATCAATGTCGCCAATTTTTGTTTATGAGATTCTCAATTAAATGCAGATGGTATTATAAAAAAGCATCATTAAACAACACCCATAGTTGATGACTGACTGATATGGGATTACCTATTATATTTTTTTTATACCAGAAGGCAGATGCCGATGACCTCTGTTGCGTTGCAGTTCGAGGCTCCTAAGTGAGAAGACCAGGGTTCGAATCCAGGCTGGAGAGGATTATTAAAAAAACAGGTCTTGGATCTTTATACGTGTAAGACGTCGCTGTTTCTGTTTCCCACCACACAGGGGCCACAAGCAATTTATGGGCCCTTTATGTAAATGTTTATGTCTTATGTTTAGGTTTTGATGGTCCGATGTTATCACGTGGTGTATTTGCGTAGAGGTCTATACCCAAGCAATGGGTCCATGTGGGCTGATTATGATGATGATGATGATAATGTCTTGGCTTTTATAAATAATCAGCTTACCTTTGATGTCGAACGCAAACGAATACTTCAGTCAAACTAAACTTAAATCATACCCCAACCAAAAGGCCATAAATAAGTGTGATTGTAAAAAAAGAATCTCCGATTCCCAATATGATGTCATAGATGCTGTATCGAAATTCAATTTTAGTCGCCTCCTCTGACAATGGGTCTTGTTACATTCGTATTTCAGAATGTACTAGCCCGGGGCTCTTCAGCAAGAGCCTCGTGAGAATATACCTTTAGCTCGTTTTATAAAACTCCATTGGATCCAGCAAGATTCTTTCCTACAGTGTAGTATGATCGATATCTGAAAGTTTGCTGGCAGTCTATTTTGACGTGACAATAATTTGATAGATAATGCACGCTGGCGCTATTCCGTTAACCCAGAATTAATAACATAGGTATGTTGATAACTCTGGCATATATGCATAGGTATTTATTTGTAGTTAGTGTGCGTCTCACAGGTCGGGCTGTTGAAATTGCGAGTTTACGTTCATTTGTACGTAATAATGGAGGTAAGAGGCCCGCCTTTATATGTGGATAGATATTTCCTAAAGTAGTAGTTTTAATACTCTTTGGATATTTGTATGTAATACTGCAAAGAGACAACTTCGAAAAGGTTTTTTATTTCTCTTCACAGCTGACTGAACTGACTTCGGCCGAATGGAACAAATCCACTGGTATTTGTTCAAGAATGTTTGATTACGGAATAGGTGTCAAAGATTTCGATTTGATAAAAAAATAAATTTGGCTGTGCCTTTGTTATGGGAGAGTGAAATATAACCAAATATAGTGTAGTTCCTGATATTGCGATACTATCACAGGTCTACATCTATATCATCAGGACATTTCATTATGAACGTATCCATATAATACCGTTATGCCGTATGCAGGAGGTACTCAAATGGAACTGATGACGCGAGCGGGGAAGCAAGCGATATAAGTAAAACCGCATTTAAAATTGTTAAGGTATTTTCCACAGTTTTTTTTTTCAGTGTCGTGTAAACAACACGTATATTTCATATTTAATAATTTCTTTATCGCACACAATAATACACAGACAACAATACTCAGGTAAAATAGTGTACAAAGGCGATTTTATCTCTAATAGGAGATCTCTTTCAGCAAACCAAATTATAATGTCAATGTCAATGATACTGTAGATATTTACATATAATTAGCAAACGTCAATTTTTGCCTCTTCTCTACATTGGACCACTGTGGAAGAAGAAGGGCATAGAAACTCCCACAGATTGATTTTTAGATCTCTTTTAAAAATAAGTTGTGCTTAACTATTACAATGATATGAAAATTTAATTATTATGATTAATAAGCAGGAATAAATAATTACAAAATTATTAACACCAAGGTCTGTGTTGAGCTAGATTAACCCCATACAGTCCTGTCATTTAATCTTGAACATTGTGATGTCCCTTTGTGACAAAATGAGAAAGGTCACAACAATATAATTTATCTAGTATGTTCGAAACCTTCGAAACCAAACGCAGTTCGATTCGTAATCATCGAGATAGCTCGCGCCTAGTCGTTAAAGTGAATTCGGAACGCAGCCTTTTTTGTCTTTGAATGATGATGAACGAACTGAAATTGTAATAAATATTTCTGCTTGCATAAATTCAAAATTCAAAAAGAGTTTTTTTAGGTTACATTTGGAGAATGTCAAATCTTTATCTAACACATATATAAGGTATAGGGAAATATAGAACTCCATTTGAATTCCGTCACCTCAATGTTTTAGATGCTGGAGGCAAAGAGGGACTGGAAACCTTTATACGATATTTTTTACAGAATTGGAGCAAACACCTTTCCAGCTTTCTTGTCTTCTACATAACCTGTTATTTTGTAGTAAGCCTTTTTACATAAGTGATTTTTTACAACATTTTTAAATTTAATTACAGAGAATTCTTGTAACTCAGATGGGATTTGTTGTAAAAGCGAATACATGGCCCTTTAAAAGATACATTAACCTTATGGAGCCTAGTAGTAGGTATAGCTAGTTTATTCCTATTTCTAGTGTTGACCTGTGCCTGTCGCTATTTTTAGCTCAGTTGTAGGGTGTGGGTAGATTGGTTTGGCAGGATCTCGAAGAAAGCTGTCATGTATTGAGCGCCAGTATCCCTCTACAAGATAGGATACAAAATTTATAAATTAACTAAGCTTCTTCAGCACCCCGTACAATATAGATTGTCTGGGGTAGAAATAAATAGTCTTGTTACGGATATTGTTTGTTTATTCGGGAACTGACTCCACAGCACGATACAATCTAAAGTACTTAACATTAATATATGACATAGGCCAATTAAGGACTCCTATTATACGACCTTTAATTTAAAAGGGTAACTTTAAATATTACAAATATTATTATTACAAATATGAATAAATCAAAACAAAAAAAAAAGAAACAGGGGGGGATGTCGTCCTTTGTGAGTTTGTGTGTGTTTGTACGGGTATTTGTGTGTGTAGAGGAAATAGGGAGAATTTTATTTAGTTATTCAATTAACTGATAAGTAGCAGTTGCGTCCGTTAAAAAACTCATGACCAAAATGAGTTTTTTGAATAGGCCCGGCGTGTTGTGGAAGATTTCCAATTCAGAAAACAATCTGTTTGAAGTGCATGGCAGGTGGCGGCTGATGGAGTTAGCAGCGTAGTTTGAACGAGTCAGAGGTACGTTGAAGAGTGTCGTGTGACGAGTATGGGTCGACGGAGCACTAAGCCAGGGTAGAGCATCGACTAGATGTAGGTAATCAACAACACCATGAAACACGTTCTACAGAAGCTGCACATCTAAAATGGCTTGAAAGCAGGTCTTTCAAGGTCGGGGTGCATGTTCGGAAATGAAGCCTCTTCACCCCTATATTTAAGTCTTAGTAAATTTAATGTATGTTACTAAGACTTAAATTTAATGTATGTTACTAAGTTTTAGCATTTAACAATAACTCAAATTAACTAGGGCTTAAATATAGGGGTAAAAAGGCTTCATTTCCGAACACGCCCCCCGACGTTGAAAGACCTGCTTTCAACAGAAACGTCAGCGAGAGGTAACGGACAAATCTTGCTGAAAGATCTTCTCACAACACCTCCTGTAGTTTTAATGTCTGCCTCTCTGTAGACTTCGTCTGCTCCAGGATGAATGGCTCTTATATGTCCCAGTCGCCACTTCAAAGGTGGAAGATTATTATCTTTTATTAAAACTAAGGAATTTCGTTTGAGGGGGTAGTTTGAAGTCTTCCATTTTGTCCTTTGCTGCAATTCGGAAACGTACTCTGAAGACCATCTGGATCAAAACTGTTGGCGCAAGTGTTCAATCCTTTCATATCGAGTTACGCCAGGGCACGCTTACGATAAGTGATCGTAAGCGTGACCTGTGAGATCTATCTATGATCGTGTTGGCAAACTGGTGATTGGAGTCAGTGGATATGTAGCAGTTGGTTGGTTAAATCAGACACTTAACTAACTTTCTAGACCGATAATTAAATACCAACGACCAAGTCACTAGTGTTCTTATTTAAATAAAGCATCCTCGAAAACGTTTAGCAATCTGTCCTACAGAAAGCCGGCGTGTTAGAAAACAAGATGGCGTCACGACAACAGCTAATTTGCGCGGCTTATATCAGGGCAAAACATTGCGGTAGCTTAAGTGAAGGGTAAAGGGGGTGTGTGAATCGAAGCCCCCTTTATCCTTCGTGTTAGATTGAACATGTAAGAACAACAAAAATACTTAAAACCTAAACTTAAGTACATATAAAAAATATTTATATTGTATATGTCTTGTTGCCTAAGAACGTTTAGACAACTCGTTAAACGTTTCGTTTACTCACTTGTCTGAGGGAATTTTAGTGACTTGATTAAACGTCGGTATTCAATTAACGGCCTAGAGAGTTAATTAAGTGTCTGCTTTAACCAACTAACTGCGACAGATACATATCGTCGGGATTCGATGATAAGGGGGTGATGGGTCGCGAGTTCAAGATTGCTTCAACCTGGACCAACGTGCTATAAAGCTCCTCATATGTAAGCTTACAATTATCTAGCACTCCTTGTAAATTATATTTTATAGACTCTACGCCGGCTTCCCAGAGACCACCAAAATGAGGGGGGGTAAAAAGGAATGAAGTGAAATTCTGTGCCTTCACTGGCTCCAGCTTGCGCAAACAAGTTACAGTTTTCCTTCAAGAATTTAGAAAGCTCATTATAAGCTCCCACAAATGAGGTACCATTATCTGAGAAGATATCCACTGGTTTTCCTCTCCGTGACATAAACCTACACAATGCTTATAAATAACAGCTACTTGTTAAATCACCCACCAATTCAATATGGTCTTTATGGCGAAGCATATGAAAATAACGATGTAGACCTTTACCAGTCTACAACCTCGACCTTGAAGATTCGCGGACAGAATAGAACCAGCGTAATCCATGCACACGCTTTCAAAGGGATGACCTCCTGATTCAAGTTGCTGCTGCGGTAAATTTTCCATTAACGGTGCCACTACTTGTCCTTTCATGCGGTGACAAACTACACATGCATGATAACAATTATTTACTTAGTTACGGCTACCAATATAGGCCAGTATATATTTCTTATTTTGCCTAACAGTAATTGGGAGCCGGCATGCATTTGTTTTTTGTATTCATAATAAAACAGTAATATTGTAAATCGATAATTGGACTGTAATACTGTCGGATGTTTTTTATCATATGTAAATTTTGAATTCTCTAAACGCCCTCCTACACGAATTAACTTGACTTCATCTAAAAATAGTCATCATTTAGTTTAAGCAACTGATTTTGATTTATTAATAATTCGTACTCAGGAAAGGATTCTTGTTGCGAGATTTTTATTATTAGTTATATGGATCTATTTATTTAATTGTTAGTTATGATTGATATATTTATGATTTGCTTTTTACACAAATTGATGAATTTTAGTATACAGGGTGTCTCATTGAAATCGGTCAGTACGGGAAAGTCTGAAACTATAAGACATACGAAGATCTGTTCTTAGGAACCATGACATCGATTTTAATAAGAAGAAAAACTGCATTCATACATGTGAAAAAAACCTGTACTCAGCTCGGGAATCGAACCCGGTTGTTTTGAAAAAAAAAACTTAGACTATTTTTATTTAGATATCGATTGTGTAGGTCTTAAGCGGTAAATGGCTCTAAGAAACATGATGTCTAAAATGAATAAAATGCATTGTTTTCATATACTTTAATTTATTTTAGTAGGTGTTCGAAGTGACCACCGTAAAATGTTAATAAATGTTAAGTTAATATTATCGCAGATAACAAAACTTCCGGAATGGTTTAATGCAACGCCAATGCCATATGATATGTAAAGCGGTTTATGTAACAAGTTGCGACACTAGCAAAGAGGTACAAACAAACATAGAGACAATTTTCTATGCCAGGGGGGCGATCGCGGTAAAAAATATCAACCGAACCATAGCTGAACCATAACCGAAACACAACTTTAAGGACTTTTCGTATCGCGCTAATGTTTTGACAGATGGTTGAACCGAAGTTCGATTAGAGTTGGACCGTAACCGCTGTCAAACGAACGGTTGTGATAGAGTTATTGTGGAGCTACTTTTTCAGGACTGGTTTAGAATTGTTGAGATGAAAAGTAGGTCAATATCGTGAAATTGATGTGTATGGACTTTGGAAATGGCATACGAGTGTGATATAGCTATAGCGCGAGCCCAATCTAAAACAGAGAATCGGATTTTATCAAGCGATATTGACGGTCGAAGGAGTTAGCTTGTGGACACGTTAATTACTCGGTTGACCCTTAATTTGCCACCAACCAGTGCTTTGGATGTGGACACGAAGGTTAGTAACACTATACAAAGTACTAGAATGTATCACAGCACATTTACTTTTCTTTGGACATGATCAATTTTTGTTCCCTGTTTCCCAAAAACAGAACTAAGTGAGCTTAGTAACAGTGCTTTCATTTTGTTTCAGGTACTGGTTGTTTAGCATTTTGCCACAGGCTCCTACCAGACGATTGGATGAGAAAGCCGGAAACACTGTGTTTACCAGTCAAGTGTCTCCAAAATTGTAAAACAAGTCACCTTAGCATTCAACAAGCCAGAAATCTTAAATTTCCCTTTCAACTTCGTGATAGGGAGCAAATTAAAAGGAAGTAAGTAACTATATGTTAACATCATTCCATTAAATTCAAATCAGATTACATTTACCTACGGCTGGGTATAGGCCTCCTCTTTACCACACTATCTACTCTAGTCCTGAGCCTCCCGCAGCCACTGCTTGCCAGCCAGCGTCTCAGCGTCCATCTATCCGGTGGTCTGCCTATCTGCCTCATACATCATACAATTCCTATTTATTAGTTTGCCTATCACAATTTATTTTAGATTATTACTTTTGGTTTGGTAATAAACAAAAAAAAGCATACCAAGATTGTGTGGCTTATAAGTTTAAATATATACTTTACTGCACAAAACAGAGAATACAAAATATATATATAAAGGTAAAAACATGTACAAAGGCGAGCTTATCTCTAACAGGAAATTTCTCCCAGCAAACCTTGATTGGAGGGGTAAAAAAGAAACTACAGGTAGAGCTACATATGTGCACAACATTAAATACTACTACTTACCAATATCTACATAATAGTAAAATATATATCATATACTAATATATCAAATACATACTAATACATGCTTATACTTAGCATTGATGAGAAAGATAGTGTTCTTTCAAACAAACAATTAAAAAAAATGTAAGTTGACGGACTGTCTCTGATTTGATTTGAAGTTGTACTAATTATAATATAGGTATAGGACAACTGTGGTGCTGCTACCATGTACGGTTGTTGCCCTGCCTACCATGAGATAGGTCCTGGGTTCAATCCCCGGCTGGGGATAAAGAAAACAAAACCCAGTCTTGTCATCGTTGTTTCTGGTTCCCACAACCCAGGGCACCCTAGTGTGGGGCCAGGAGCACTGTATGTGCCTGTATGTAAATGTTTATGTATAAATGTTTATTATTTTCAGATTTTTCAAAAAGTACAGATTGCCAGGGGTTCTGGCTTGTGGAGATGGTACTTATTTGTCTATAGTTACCCCTAGTGAACATAAGGAGAGATACTATAAAAAAAAGGGTGACATTCTATGAATGATATGATAGTAAGTCTATTGCGGGGAGCGCAATTGTTGATAGATTAAGGACTAAAATAAATGATATTGAACTAGGTAAATTTGTTTTATTCATGTCTTGGTACTTAAGTTATCTCACTTTAATTATTCTCACATTAGAGACCTTTGCCCAGCAATGGGATATTATATGTTAGTAATAATTGTAGTGTATTGTAAGGTAGTTGCACATTTTGCTAATAAAATTAGTCTTGAATTTACCGGCCTTTGAATAACAACGAAATTCTTCAGTGGCGAACGATTGGTGATATTTAGGCGAAAAACGTGAAAATGCCATACGGAAAATTGCACGAGTTTGACCTCGATGGGTCCAGGAACTGGTCGGAGTACGTGCGACTCGTGGAACAATTCATTTTGTTGAATGAAGTGAAAAGTGAGTTGCGCGTGGCCATGTTGGTAACGCATGTCGGGGCGTCGACTTACGCTCTCATGTGTGATTTGTGTGCCCCCAGTCATCCTGAGAATAAAACATTTACCGAACTTGTGAATCTCGTGAAAAACCACCTCGAACCCAAGGGTTCCGAGATTGCCGAAAGACACGTGTTTAGACAAAGACGTCAGGCGAGCGGCGAATCTATCGGAATTTTTCTGCAAAACCTCAAGCATTTGGCCACCCATTGCAGTTTCGGTAACATGTTGGAGGAAAACATTCGAGATCAATTTGTATTGGGACTACGTAGTGAGGAGATGCGGTCGCGGCTATTCGCGGAGCCGACACTCGACTACAAGAAGGCGGTGGAGCTAGCGTTGGCGCTGGAGGCGGCCGAGCGGCACGCGGCGGAGACTGCGGGGGCCGGCGGGGCCGCGCCCTGGGCGCCGGCGGCCGGCTCGTCAGGACTCGGAGCAGGCGCGGGCGAGGGCGTGCACCGGGTGAGCAGCGCGGGCGCGGGCGCCGCCGGCAGCGGCTGGCGCGCCGGCGCCGCGCACCATCACCGCGGCGGCAGCGACACGGCGTGCCAGCTACCCCGGCAGCCATGTTGGCGATGCGGCAAGGAGAACCACACGTCGAACAAGTGCCGGTACAAGTCATATATTTGTGACAAGTGTCAAGTGAAAGGTCATTTATCGGTGTCATGTAAAAGTGGTAAAAGTGCGGGCAGGTCAAGATATCAAAACTACATGGAGGATGACTCTTCGGATTCTGATGATAACCGGTATGAGGGACTTTACAAAATTAAAGGTATCTCGGCACAAAATGTGAAAGATGGTCCTTATTATTGCGAATTAATAGTTGCGTCTAAACCTATTGTGTTTGAAATTGACACGGGTAGCAAAATATCGGCGATATCAAAAGCATTTTATGATAACTACTTCACAAATTTGCCGATGGAAAAGGATACTGTTAAATTTCAATCCTATACTGGTGATACAATTGTACCGTTAGGTCGGATTATGGTGCAAGTCAGCTGTGCGGGCTCGGGGGCGGTGACCTTGCCATTGTTTGTTATCGCAAACGGAGGGCCGCCACTTCTCGGTCGTCGCTGGCTGAGATAACTCAATTTGAAGTCAATTAATCTGTTTCACATGAACGATAATCAGAATCCTACCGTATTAAAATTAAAGAATGAGTTTCCGGAGGTTTTTACAGATAAAATTGGTAATTACAAGCACAAAATTCAGTTGTATTTAAAAGATGCAACGCCGATATTTTGTAAGGCCCGCTCAATACCACTCGCGCTGAGACCACCAGTTGAACAAGAATTAGAACGATTACAGAGTGAAGGAATTATTTACAAAGTTGAACGATCCGACTATGGCACTCCAATCGTACCTATCATTAAACCAGATGGCTCGATTCGGTTGTGCGGGGATTATAAAGTAACGTACTCGATAGACAAAAACGGTTTGCATACGGATAAAAGCAAGGTAGACGCTATCACTAAAATGCCTGCTCCTGAAAATGTATCGCAATTAAGGGCAGCATTGGGACTAATAAACTATTATTCGCGTTTTATACCAAATATAAGTACTAGATTGCAACCGTTATACGCTTTACTTAAAAAGGGCGTGAAATGGGTGTGGAGCGATGCGTGCGACGTCGCTTTTAGGAGCATAAAAGAGAGTCTAGCAAATGATCCAGTACTAGGCCACTACGACCCGAGTCTACCCCTGGTGCTGGCGGTGGACAGCAGCTCGTACGGGCTGGGCGCCGTGCTGTCGCAGCCGCTGCGAGGTGAGTGCGGGGCGGGCGCGGCGGTGGAGCGCCTGGTGTGCTGCGCCTCGCGCACGCTCAGCGAGGCCGAGCAGCGCTACAGTCAGCTCGACAAGGAGGCGCTGGCGATAGTCTTCGGAGTAACGCGTCACCACCAGTATCTTTTCGGTCGACAATTCACGCTACGCAGCGACCACAAAGCTTTGAGCTACATATTTGGGCCCAAAAAGGGAATCCCTCAGACCGCGGCGAGTCGTCTGCAAAGATATGCGGTGAGATTAGCAGCTTATGATTTTAACATTGTTTTTGTAGCAACCGAGAAGAATGGAAATGCAGATGCCTTGTCACGGTTGCCATTACAAAAGAGATATACAGCGTCAGAAAGTGACGACGCCGCATATCTACATTTTGTAGAGGATAAATTTCCTCTGAGTCATCAGGATGTGGCGAAAGCGGTAAAGCGTGACAAGGAACTTTGTAAAGTATACGGTTACATAATGAGTGGATGGCCGTTCGATGTTAAAGATGAAGAAAAAGCATATTTTCACAGGCGTGAAAATTTGCAAATAGACCATGGTTGCATCGTCTGGGGCTATAGGGTCGTCACGTTGAGGTCCCAGATATTAGACGAGATCCACGCAGGGCACGTGGGGGTGGTACGTATGAAACAGATCGCGCGGAACTACGTGTGGTGGCCGCAGCTGGACGGCGACATCGAGGCGCGCGCGCAGGGCTGCCTCGCGTGCCGCGCGCAGCTTGACGCGCCCCCGCACACCGCGCCCCGCCCCTACGCATGGCCTAGCGAGCCTTGGACCAGGATACACCTGGACTCCTTACAATATCAGGGTTAGTATTACTTACTTATACTTGATGCACACTCTAAGTGGATAGAGGTATTTTTAATGAATAAAGGCACGTCGGCCAATTTAGTAATTGGTAAGTTGCGAGAGACGTTTTCCCGCTTCGGATTGCCAAAGCACGCAGTGACGGATGGCGGGCCTCCTTTCAGGTCAGCCGAATTTGAACATTTTCTAGGGTGCAATGGTGTAAAACATATATTAATTGCGCCTTATCATCCATCCAGTAATGGAGCTGCAGAAAACGGGGTTAAAACGGTAAAAAAGGTGATTAAAAAGCAGTTACAGAGGGGGAAAACGTCGAACAAGCAATACATAATTTTCTATTGGTGTATCGAAATAGCGCACACTCAACGACACAGCGGGAGCCGGCGGTGGCTATGCTCGGGCGCAGGCTGCGCACGCGGCTGGACATGCTGCGAGCCAGCGTGCGCGATACCGTGGAGGCGGCTCAGCTCAGGCAGACCGAGAACGCGGGGGGCTCCGACAGGCAAGTACAGCCAGGTGATAATATTTTATACAGAAATTATTCCAAAGAAGGGGCTAAATGGGAGGAAGGCCGTGTGATGGAGCGTACCGGTTCGGTTACATATAAAATACAAACTAATAAAGGGGAACAACAGAAACATATGGATCAGCTGATATCCTTGAAGAAAAATAGCAGATATTCTACACCAGTACTAGACCCAAATGAGCACGTAAGTATTTCAACACCTAGACAGGGCATAATTTTGTCTGAACAAGCGGCGACCCCGACACAGGAAGCCTGGGAGTCGGCGCCCAACTCTCCGCCAACCCCGGCGGCGACCCCGGCACCAGCCGCAGCCGAGCCAGTAAGTGACGTCGCCGAGATCACCCACAGCCCGTCTAGTTCAGGTCAATATGTCAATACTGGTCCACGACGACAACGGCTAAATAAGTTCACAGATGAATAACGAGATATCTTGCTAATCCATATGCATAAAAGTAGAACAATATTTATGTCATGTTAGATATGTATTAGTTAAGCATGAATCTAGTAAATAAGTCAATAAGAAAACAGAAAATAAACATATAAATATTTTGTGTAATTAGGTTAATAAGAAAACAGAAATGTGAGAGGGAGAAGTGAAGTTAGAAAAATTATACTTAAGTAATTATATTTTATATTGGTAAATATATGTAAAATATATATATTTTTAAGGAGGGAAAATTGTAGTGTATTGTAAGGTAGTTGCACATTTTGCTAATAAAATTAGTCTTGAATTTACCGGCCTTTGAATAACAACGAAACTCTTCAATAATAATTAAATATTTTTCACACATCTTCTCTTTGTTGGGTACAACACTGAAAAAATAAATAATGTACAAGTTAGTAGAAATATTTTACATAAAACTATATAAGTATACTATACTTACATGATTGCATGAATTAATAAATTATAGCTAATATTTTCTACAGCATATTTACAGGAAAAGTAAACATGGGTTAGAAAACTCGTGGGGAAAATGTCATTAAAATTATACTAAGGGCACTTTTAAAATTAAAATTTATATTAAGTAACGATTCAGGGCATATTTCCTACATAACTATATCCTACCCAAACTGATAGTAAAGTATAGAATTACCTGCTTCGTCAATCTATTATTTCACAAATTCATTTGAAGGACTGCTATAGTATTAATACTATAGGGGTCTGAGCATTTTGCAGAGCAGCCTGGGAAGTCTGTGCAGCCTTTGCCCTAAGATGTTCAACTTTCAATCCCATCAGCCTTGATACGTCCAACATGCTTATGCTGGCTGGAATATTAATAAAACAATTTGCTGTACATTTTCCTTTAGGATATGAAAACAATTAACATTGTTATTCTTATTTATCTAAACTTTGTACACCTTCTTACAAAAGCATTATATTCTGATAGGGAAAAAGTTTAAGATAAAGAAAACTACATACCTTGATTCATTCCTTTGCAGTCCTAACTGCTCTAAAGGGGTTGAGGATGTCTGCGCACTCCCCCCACGGGTCAGGTCGAAGAATCGCCTCTGTCCACACCTGGTGGGTCCACTCCAACCCAGGTCATGGGATGGCCCTTGCGGGCGGTGGTCTTCATGTGGCGCTGGTATGCAGTGGGTGATCGCCGGCTAGGCAACCAGGTCGCGTGGCAGGCGACGGCGGTCGGGCTGGCGCGCGTGGTGCGGCGCCAGTTCGGCGATGTGCGGGTGTTATGACGAATCCGCACGCGCGAACATGCCCTTCGCCAGCCTCTGGACAAACTGGTCCACGGTTTCCCATCTCAGGTCCCTCTGGATTGTCGCGTTCCTGACGTAGCGGGGGGCGCCGATGATGGTACGCAGAGAGAGGTTCTCTTGGGCTCGGAATTTGTTTGTTCGTCTCCGAGCACAGGGCGTACCATGCTGGGGTCGCGTAGGGGAGGCGGGATCTCGCGTAGGGCTTGTTGATCTCGAGCTTCGCCCTCAGAGGGAGGCTGGAATACACTTATTTATAAAGCTACATTTCTATCCACTTGAATCTTTTATCTGTAATTTTTCATTCACCTAGTAAACACATCAAATTCCACGAATTCCCACCCAAGTGTGGTCAAAAATAGAGTAGTTAACAACAAAAAGGCGAAATCGACGGTCGATTATACACAATCGATGCTACATCTCTAATGTTTTGATTACGACAATGGTTCGGATAAGGTTCAGCTTCGGTCTCCACTAAAACTTTAGCGCGATACCGAATTTCATTGAACCGAACCAAAGTTGAATTACAACTGGAACTGAACCAGAACCATACCTTTGACGTTCGTTGACTATACAAAATAGCGCGATCGGCCCCCTGAACTTGTTGAATATTGTAACGGTGGTCACTTCGAACACCTAATAAAATAAATTAAAGTATGTGAAAACAATGCATTTTATTCATTTTAGACATCATGTTTCATAGAGCCATTTACTGCTTAAGACCTACACAATCGTATATCTAAATAGAAATAGACTAAGTTTTTTTTTTCAAAACAACCGGGTTCGATTCCCGAGCTGAGTACAGGTTTTTTTTCAAATGTATGAATGCAGTTTTTCTTCTTATTAAAATCGATGTCATGGTTCCTAAGAACAGATCTTCGTATGTCATAAGACATAAAACATAAAACTATAAAGTTTCGACCGATTAGACCGATTTCAATGAGACACCCTGTATAGGCTACTGCGCAAATTCATATCGTATAGTTTGAGAAGCGGTTGAAATCTATAACGACATTTGTCTGAAGTGTTTGCGAATTATTCACATAAAGTGATCCTTCAGATTTCAACTCAGGTAGCGTGCAACTATTTTTAGAGATAGCAGGCCATTCTGATTAATTTTGAATAAAAAATGACGGACCTGTCCACCACAGTTTGATAGAAGTGATCAATTGCATTTCTACCCCGCGAGAAATGAGATCAGCAGGATTACTATAAGTAGGTACATGTCTCCAATTGTGACTGCCATTCTTCTCTAAGATTTCTGCTACACGGTTGCAAACAAATGGCTGAAGTTTAATAGGGTGCTCCCCTGCTCTTTCAGAAAGTAACTTGAACGATCACTATACCACAAAGTGAATTGTTATCATTTCATAGATACGAGCGGCAACGAGTGCAGCACATAGTTTGGGCCTAGGTATCGTCGACGGTTTTAATGGAGACTTTTAGCAAATAGTAGTCGTACCAAAACTTTGTCGCTCTCATTAAATGTGCGAACATATGCACAGGCCCCGTACGCTCATTCAGAGGCATCAGCAAATATGTGTAAGTCAAACCTACGATAACCATTACACTTTACCATTATAGGTGCATTTAAATAATTTAGGGTTGCCAAACTCGTTACGATGTCAACCCATTCTTTGCTTATTGCTGGTGGAATCTGTTGATCCCACTGAAGTTTTTCCAGCCACAGCTTTTGTAAAAACATTTTCATGTTGATGACGCAAGTTGCTGATAAACTGAGAGGGTATAATATTTGGGATGTCGTAGAAAGTATATAACGCTTTGTACTTTTATTGCTGATAAACTGGGAACTGAAAATTGTCTGTATTTGTTTCCCATGCAAGACCTAAAATTTTGCTTTTTTTCGCAGCTCTATTAGTATCCAAATTGACATTTGTTGATAACATATCTGATGCTAATTGGTGGTCATTAGTCCACGTAAAAATCATTCATGATGACGTCAGACATCTTTTCATCACTGCACTCGACACCTATTTGTTTTAAACATCTCGTAGCAAGAAATGGTGCGCTGGCCGTACTCATCGTATTTAATTAATAAACAGTCGGATTTTCATCGTTGGGGTTTTTTCGCCACTGTTTTTTTTTGAAGATATCTTATCTAACAAAAGTAATAGCACTTTTGTTTACCATTCGCAACTATACATTTTCTCGACTTCTGCTGACAGAACGTATGAATAAACTCTGGAACTTAAAACTAAAGAAATCAAGTTTTCTTGCACAGTTGGACCCACCATTTGAATGCCCTTTGATGACACCCTTGACGTGGTGGCGCTACTGGCGTTGAACACTACTCTTAATTTTGTGGTAGAACTACTTTCTCGTAGAACACCGTGATGCGGTATGTAATAATCGTGAGAGTCAGGGTTGTAGGTGCTTGGTGGCATGTGCCGTAAGGCTCGTACTCAGCCATGAACTCGTGGTCCATATCATTAAGTTTTGGCTGTAATTTAAGTCTGCGTTCTAGGGACACCAGCGAATGTTCGGCTTTTCTAAATGATTGACCAAGTAAATTAGGGTTCCCCTTTAAAGGTATTCGAACACAGCAACGGCCATCTTCTTGTCGCGTTGTATTTTCATAAAATGTTCTTCGCATGATTTCTCTTCTGGAGTTTTTTTTACATTTGAAGGCACGCTTCTTTAAGCTGCCAAAACCGTGTAAGTTGGTCTTGAATGCCAGTCGTTTTGACGAAGTAACATTTAATCGGAGTATATCCCGCATTACTCGCATTTTTTAATAAACGCCCCGATACTATCCAGCCTAGCCTAGTTTCCTGCAGGCCGGTATACCGTTACCTAGTTTTATGTGTTGTGATCCTTATAGGTCCCAGAAGACATCAGCACGTAAAATCAAATCAATTGATGCAGGTGAATGAAAGTTTGGATCAGCTATACACAGATTGGAGGGTATCTGGATAGTGGCAACATCCAGTTGCTGAGTCGGCACGTAATCAGTGTAATCCGAATTAACCAACACAAAGCTCGAATTATCTGCCCAGGAACAAAGATCGCGGCTGAACAATATTGAATTAAAGGGAGTACCTATCAAGAAGGATGAAAACCTCTTTTCAATCGTTGAGAAGGTCAGCAGCAAAATTGGTTACGCTGTGCCTAAGTCCCAGATTAATTATATATCTAGGGTTCCTATGCACAATACTAAAGAGAAACTGATAATAGTCGGTTTTTTAAACAGATATATTAAGGAAGATTTCATCGCGGCAGCACGTGCTGAAAAGTTGGTGGCCGCGGATATCGGGTTCCATGGAGCTACTGGCAGAGTGTACATTAATGACCACTTGAGTATGGACCAGAAAAAACTACTCACTTTAACGAAGACCACTGCTCGGGAGAAGAGTTTCAAATTTGTGTGGATAAAGCACGGTAAAATACACGTGCGCCGCGACGACTCTTCAAAAGTGATCGTAATCAGACGTGAAAATGATTTAAACAAAATTGCTTAATATGTTGGTCACCTCACTGCCCTATTATAAACAACGTTATTAACTATATATATATAAATATATAAGAATGACTTATATGTAAATATAATTACTGTAGTTTCGTCACTTTGTTAATTGTTGTGCCAACAGCTTGTTACTATCGTATCATGTTGTCCTCGCTGAATGAGGCGTCCATCTCATTTGCTCACATTAATTCCGCATACTATCTATTTACTTCGCACGCTTGGCGATTTCACTGTGGATCTGAAAACCTACCCGCGCTCACTATATCTATTTTCTATTGTGTTTTTACCAAAATTGTTTATTATTCTGGCTTTTCATTCCGCTGCTTATTGTGTTGCTTTGTTTGTTTTAGTTTGCAATGATTTCGTTTAATGGCTTAAGTATTTATTATCAGAACGTACGTGGACTACGAACGAAAACTGAGGAGGTTTATCGTAATGCGTGTTTCAGTGCATATGATGTAATAATCTTAACTGAGACATGGTTATTGGATAGTATATCTAACTCGGAGTTCTTGGATGATCGGTACCTAGTTTGGCGTAGAGACCGCGACTACTGCTCAAATGATCAAGTAATGGGCGGTGGTGTCCTGATAGCTACGCGTATGCACTTGCAAGTTAAATTGTTGCCCCATTTCAACTCCACGGCAGAAGACCTCTGGTTATGCCTACGTATAAAACAAGCTCTTACACGTAAGTGGATTGACTTGTACCTGTGCGTGATATATTTGTGTGCACAGAATGGCTTGTCATTTAGTTCTCAATTATCTAATTTTCTTACTAATCTGAACAACGCTGTTTCAAATAACCCGTCCGATGCGTTCCTTATTGTTGGGGACTTTAATCTGAGCGGCATTGTTTAGGCTACCACACCTACCGATCATTCGAGATTTTACCCGTCAAATATTGTAGTACGGACGAATTTTTGCTAACTGATGAAATGAGTGCCTTGGGTTTCGATCAGTATAACGGAATAACCAACGCGTCTGATAGAATTCTTGATCTAGTTTATTCTAATCAATTGATAACGGTATCTAAGTGTGTTGACCCTCTAACACCAAAAATTGATTTGCATCATCCTGTTCTATTGTTAAATGCTAAATCATTCGAAACCCCATCATGAGACTACGCGCCGCGTACTTGCTATGTATTTAACAAGGGCGATTTTGAATCAATAAATAATGCAATTAGTAGTGTCGATTGGAATGCCAAGTTTCTATCCTGTTCAATTGATGAGGGCGTTACTTTATTTAATAAATTTATATATGATCTACATAGTAATACCAATAAAAGGCACCCGTAACTATTCGTATCCTATATGGTATAATACAGCTTTAAAAAAAGCTATTAAGGAAAAGTATAAGTTTTTAGTAAAATTCAAAAAATATGGTAATAGATCAGATGAACTAACCTATATGCTTTTGCGTGACAGAGTTAATCGCTTGGAATCGAGTTGTTATTAAAATTATATTCAGTCGACTGAGGATGCAATAATAAAAAATCCTTCGCATATCTGGAGTTTCGTAAAAAATTGATCTCAATCTCTATCTATCCCAAGCTCGATGACATATAATAATACTTCTTTTTCTAGTGGGGAGACAATTTGTAATGCATTCTCCTCATTTTTTCAGTCTACTTTCCTTAACCCTACGAAAGGTTTTAATTCATCTCCGTCACATAATACTACTGCCATTGGTCATTCATCTCCTAATAATATAACTACTGATTTAGGCAATATTGAGGTTAACCCTATAGAAGTTAAGATTTTGCTGAATAAACTAGATACATCAAAAGCACCCGGTCTTGATAATATCTCGTCGAAATTCCTTCTAAAAAGTTCTTCAACTATCGCCTATCCAATGGCTGCCTTATTTAGTAAATCACTTTCATGTAATATTGTTCCTAGCCTATGGAAATCTGCTTTTACAACCCCAGTCCATAAGAAGGATTCTAAAACGGAAATAAGCAATTATAGACCTATATCCAAACTATGCATTATTGCCAAAGTTTTCGAAAGAATAGTTTATAACCAAGTGTACGGTGTCTTAAAAATACATTTAGCCCATTTCAACATGGATTCTTGAGAGGAAAATCCACAGTGTCAAACCTCATACTCCTGAATGATTACATCACTGAAGCAATGGATAATGGTCAGCAAGTCGATGTTATATATACAGATTATTGTAAGGCGTTTGATAGAATAGATCATAATACATTGATAAATAAGCTTATTGGAACGGGAATACATGGTGATCTGCTGAGGTGGTTTTCATCTTATATCGATAATAGATCCCAGGCTGTCATCCTCAACAATTACGTTTCTAGTTGGGTCCCTGTTCCAAGCGGAGTCCCTCAGGGATCCCTGCTTGGTCCTTTTTTGTTTATCTTTTATGTGGCATATATCGAATCGTGTTTTAATTCATCAAATCTATTGAGTTTCTCAGATGATATGAAAATTTATTCTATTATATTGTTACGCCGGTAGGTTAGGTCAAAAAACTTTGAACGTCAATTTCAGTGCTGTAGAGGCGTTTTCAGCGGGCTGAAAAGTCATTTGAGGCCGTTTCAGAAGTTATTCTATCACATATCTAAAGATCGCAATTTCACCCAAGTTGCCGTCGTTTTCAGGCGCCTGAAACATGTTTTCAGTCCGTTTCAGGGCACCCTATATCAGATGACGCCATAACCTGAAAACCCGTTTTCAGGCGTTTTCAGGACCCCTTATGGGCCTCTGAAGCACAAATAGTTATATGGCGAAATATCCGGTAGGAGTGACAGAGATAGCACTACTAGAAAGAGATAGCTATACTCGGAACATTCGAGAAGGGAGTGACAGAGAGAGTGCACCATTAGAGAGAGACATATATGGTCTCGAATGTTCTCGGCCCGCACGCTGGTCCTTACTAGAATATTCGCGATATGTGTGGACAATGTGTCCAGAGCGGCTCCGCGGGATATAAAAGGCGACGACGGCCGGCGCGAGTTTAGTTACATTTTAACTGCGATCGAGTGCTAGTACAAAGATAATCGGAAAGAAAGACTCTTCGTGTGAATAGTGAGTGCATAATTAGTGAAATAGTGTGTGTGTGTTTTAGTGGATTTTATGTACAGTTCGTGTAAATTGTAAGTGCCTAATTTGGGTAATAAAGTGAGTGTTTTAATTAGTGGATTTATTCAGTGGCTTTTCTATCAAATACGAACCCCACGCTCGTAACATTTGGTGTCAGAAGTGGGATAGAAAATGCCGTTAATGCCACGAGAAACCGAGCCAAAAGGAGTGACGACGCGAAGCCAAACGTCTGGGTCTGGAGACTCGATGCCTGGTACGTCGGAATCACCTGCTCCAGCTGCACAAGGAGTAGACCTCAACGTTATCTTCGTCCTCCTAAAGGAACAGTCGCGAAAACAGGAGGAACAGGCACGAATGCTTCGTGAGGTACATGAGTCCACGACCGAATGGAAGAGAGAGTTGTTCGAGGTCCAGGAAAAACTGGCCGATATGGATGAAAAACTAGAGAGTCGAGTCCATGATGTCGATAAAAAAATTGAGACCTGTGAGAGCCGTCTCCAAAAACTTGAGATCAAAGTGGCTAATGGTCCATCGCATCGGTGTCCGGAGGCGGCAGGTTCAAATTGCCTCCCTTTGACGGTAGCTCATCGTGGACTGCCTATAAGCTGCAGTTCGAGTCTGTTTCCCAGGCTAATGGTTGGAGTAAGGAGCAAGCCAGGACAGCACTGACGTTGGCGCTGCGCGACGAGGCTCTTACCATACTAGAGGCTCTAGGAAACGACCGGACGTACGACCGCCTTCTAGAAGCCTTGGAGGCACGATACGGTGACAGTCACCTGGAGCACGTGTACCGAGCTCAGTTAAAGGACAGGACACAAGGACGTAACGAGTCCTTACAACAGTGGGCCCTGGAAATCGAGAAGTTGGTTAGGAAGGCCTATCAACGTACGTCAGCATCCTTTATGGACAGTATGCTGGTGCAGGCCTTCATCGATGGGATCCGGGATCTGGAAGTGAGGGCAGCCGTGCGATTGGGACATCATGGCAGCCTAAAGGATGCAGTAGCCCACGCTCTCGAGGTGGAAGCTGTACGACAGGATTCATCCAGGCCTTTCAGGGTGCGAGAAGTGTCGACTACGAAGCCAGTAGATTCCCGCCGCGAATTTGGGCCACGTTGCTACCATTGTGGAGAACGTGGTCACCTGCAGTCAGGCTGTCCAAAAAGGACTAGGAGGGACAGAGACCCCGCTCCAATGGCGAGGAAAATAGGCTCTGTGGAGTCAGAGCCCCAACAGGGAAACGAATAAAAGCCAAGACTATGGGACGAGTGCTGGCTGGCGGTAGAAATGTCCCAATTATGATCTCACAGGCAAACGACGGGAATAGTCTGGTTGTCAATGGAGAAATCTGTGGAATACCATGTCTCCTTACCATAGACACCGGAGCTTCTCGGACTGTGATCAGCTCTCGGCTACTGAGACACCTGACCAGAGATCATCTAGTCCGACCTAGGCATCTCCAGCTGCAAACTGCTACCGGCCATTACATTTCCGTCCAAGGAGAACGAGAGTTAGCTGTGAAAATAGGTGAAAAAAAATACTGGCATAAAATGATCGTTGCTAACATCGTCGACGACTGCATTATTGGATTGGATTTTATGAGGAGACATGACTGTAAAATCGACTTGAAGGATGGAGTTCTAAAGTTTGGAGTTGATGAGATTCCTATACAAGGTGGAGTAAATGGAAATGTTTACTGTACCAGGAGAACCATTCTTCAACCAAGGTCACAGGTTTTAGTTCCAGTGAAATTGCCGAACTCCACAAGGCCGCAATCTCAGGTTGGATGCTGATAAACCGTGGATAACAGCCCGTACAATGGTAACCACGGCATCTACAGCATTTGTAAGGATCCTTAATCCAAGCGACACGGAATGCGTCCTCAATAAAGGAACGCTGGTTGGATCATGCCAAGAAATTTCTTGGATAAAAGGCTGCCGGGAATCTGAGGTAAACGTGAAACCTGGTCATGTTAAGCCTTCAATGGATGTTGAAAAATTACTAAATGACTCCAGGAAGCACCTTACCGAGGAGGAATTCCTTAAGGCGCGTAGCTTACTGCTACGATATCGCAACGTCTTTTCTTCGCATGATGATGACATTGGAAGAACTGGAGTGGTTCAGCATGAGATCGACACTGGGGAAACTATGCCTATCCGACAGCGCCCTCGGAGAGTTCCAGTAGCTCGGGAGAAGGAGGTTGAGGGCATGATCGAGGAAATGCAAAGAAGCGGCGTTATTGAACCTTCAACAAGCCCGTGGTGTTCTCCCGTAGTTTTGGTTAAGAAGACGGCACCATGAGATTCTGTATTGACTACCGTCGACTTAATGATGTAACCAAGAAGGACAGTTATCCACTTCCACGAATCGACGACACTTTAGACACATTGAACGGAATGAAATGGTTTTCAACGTTGGATCTGAAAAGTGGCTATTGGCAAGTCGAAATAAAGGACAAGGATAAGGAGAAAACGGCCTTCTCTACTGGCAAGGGACTCTGGCAGTTCAATGTTATGCCATTTGGACTGTGTAATGCACCAGCCACATTTGAGAGATTAATGGAACAAATATTAGCTGGACTTCTAGGAGAAACTTGCTTGGTCTATTTGGATGACATCATTATCGTTGGTAGAGACTTCAACGACCACTTGAATAAATTGGAGCAGGTGCTAGGCAAACTACGAGGGGCAAATCTGAAACTCAGTCGGAAGAAATGCTCGTTTTTCAAACGTAAAGTGAATTACTTGGGACACGTGATTTCGAAGGACGGCATCCAGACAGATCCTGAGAAGATTAGCGCCGTGAAGGATTGGCCGACGCCAAAAGACAAGACTGCAGTACGTGCCTTTTTGGGGCTTTGTTCATACTACAGACGTTTTGTGAAGAACTTCTCGGATATAGCAAAACCTTTGCATCAATTAACGGAAGAAAAGCGATCATTTGACTGGAACGAACAATGTGAGTCAAGTTTCAACGAGCTTAAAGGAAGACTTTGTGAAACGCCAATATTGGGGTATCCAGACCCGGACGAGGATTTCATTGTGGATACAGATGCTAGTAATACTGGAATTGGAGGTGTCTTGTCGCAAAAGAAAGGAGATAACGAAGTTGTGATTGCATATTTCAGTAAGTCATTGTCAAAACCAGAGAGGAATTACTGTGTAACTCGGAGGGAATTGCTAGCAGTTGTCAAGACGTTACAACATTTCAGCAAATACCTGCTGGGAAAAAAGTTTCGTATCAGAACTGACCATGCTGCTTTAGAGTGGTTGCTAGAATTTTAAAACCCCGAGGGACAAGTGGCGAGATGGATTGAACAACTGCAGGAGTATGATTTCATCATCGAACACCGTAGTGGGAAATCACATGGAAATACTGACGCCCTATCACGTAGACCTTGTGCGGACGACTGTAAACATTGCTCAAGACAAGAAGGCAAGGAATGTGTTCGAATGATAAGAACTGATACGGTTAGCGACGAGTGGAGTGATGAAATCATGCAGCAAGCGCAACAAGAGGACCCTGACGTGAGACCCATTTTTGATTGGATTAATGCTGGCGCACCTAAACCAAGATGGTGTGATGTAGCTCCTATGAGTGCGGTAACAAAAAGCTACTGGGCACAATAGGATAGCTTGGTTATGCATAATGGCGTTCTATGTAGAAAATGGGAATCAACAAATGGGAAGGATGCTCACCTGCAAGTCGTTGTCCCAAAGAAAAGGGTGAAAGATGTTTTGAGAAGCTTTCACGATGGAACATCCGGTGGACACCTTGGAGTAAAAAGGACCCTGATGAAAATTCGGCAACGCTTTTATTGGATTCACTGCCGAGAAGATGTTGAAAATTGGTGTAAACGATGCACTAACTGTGCATCAGTCAAGGGACCGCATACCCGTAGCCGAGGAACACTCAAGTTGTACAACGTGGGAGCCCCTTGGGAAAGGGTTGCGTTAGATGTCGCAGGACCATTTCCAGCATCGGACTCCGGAAACAAGTACATTCTTGTCGTGATGGATTACTTCACGAATTGGCCTGAAGTATTTGCCATTCCTAATCAAGAAGCGGTAACCATAGCTGAAAAGTTAGTGAACGAAGTATTCTGCCGGTTTGGGGTACCACTCGAAATCCACAGTGATCAAGGAAGAAACTTCAAGTCTGCGGTCTTTCAGGAGACTTGTCGCATAATGGGAATTCATAAGACGAGGACTACGGCGTATCATCCACAGTCAGATGGAATGGTTGAGAGATTTAACCAGACACTGGAGAGACATCTAGCCAAGGTCGTTGAGAGCCATCAAAAAGATTGGGATCGGCATATCCCCCTCTTCCTGTTGTCTTATAGGTCGGCAACTCACGAAAGTACGGCGGTTACTCCATCGTATGCGAATTTTGGAAGAGAACTCCGTCTGCCTGCAGATCTCCTGACTGGACGTCCGCCCGATACACCAAGGACCATCACGGAATATGCAAGTGATTTGCGGGATCGGATTTATGATGTTCACAGCCTGGTACGTGATCACGGGCTCCACGCTAGCATAAAGATGAAAACCCGATATGACCGGAAGTCTTATCAAGTGGGTTTTGAGGAAGGTTCGTTGGTGTGGCTACATAACCCTATGCGACGAGTAGGAAAGTCCCCGAAACTATCTCCGAATTGGGAAGGGCCTTACAAGGTAGTCACCAAAATAAACGACGTCACGTATCGAATCCAGCGGAATCCTCGTAGTCCGAGCAAGATTGTTCATGTTGACCGGCTGGCCAGATACCACGGAAATAATGATGCTCGGGACGAGCATGTCTTAGGAGGGGGTAGTGTTACGCCGGTAGGTTAGGTCAAAAAACTTTGAACGTCAATTTCAGTGCTGTAGAGGCGTTTTCAGCGGGCTGAAAAGTCATTTCAGGCCGTTTCAGAAGTTACTCTATCACATATCTAAAGATCGCAATTTCACCCAAGTTGCCGTCGTTTTCAGGCGCCTGAAACATGTTTTCAGTCCGTTTCAGGGCACCCTCTATCAGATGACGCCATAACCTGAAAACCCGTTTTCAGGCGTTTTCAGGACCCCTTATGGGCCTCTGAAGCACAAATCGTTATATGGCGAAATATCCGGTAGGAGTAACAGAGATAGCACTACTAGAAAGAGATAGCTATACTCGGAACATTCGAGAAGTGTGTGACAGAGATAGCACTACTAGAAAGAGATAGCTATACTCGGAACATTCGAGAAGGGAGTGACAGAGAGAGTGCACCATTAGAGAGAGACATATATGGTCTCGAATGTTCTCGGCCCGCATGCTGGTCCTTACTAGAATATTCGCGATATGTGTGGACAATGTGTCCAGAGCGGCTCCGCGGGATATAAAAGGCGACGACGGCCGGCGCGAGTTTAGTTACATTTTAACTGCGATCGAGTGCTAGTACAAAGATAATCGGAAAGAAAGACTCTTCGTGTGAATAGTGAGTGCATAATTAGTGAAATAGTGTGTGTGTGTTTTAGTGGATTTTATGTACAGTTCGTGTGAATTGTAAGTGCCTAATATGGGTAATAAAGTGAGTGTTTTAATTAGTGGATTTATTCAGTGGCTTTTCTATCAAATACGAACCCCACGCTCGTAACAATATCATCTCATGTTGATGTGATTGCCCTTCAGGCAGATCTCACTCGCTTAGAAGATTATTGCTGTATCAATAAGTTAGAGCTGAATCCTTCTAAATGTTAAGTCTGTAATTTTACCCGTAAATTCAATGTTCTTCACACAAACTATGCTTTACAAGGCCAGGGTCTTTCTAGATGTAATATAATGCGTGATCACGGTGTACACCATGACTCAAGGTTGCTCTTTGATCGTCATGTTGATAAAATTGTCAATAAAGCTTCGAAATCACTGGGTTTTGTTATGCGAATATCTAAGAGTTTTACTAATATCAAAACTATAAAACTAATATAAAAAATATATTGTACATTTGTAAGAAGTAACCTTGAGTTTGCGTCCCAGATATGGAACCCGAACTATGCCTTTTATATAGATCGTATTGAAAATATCCAAAAGCGGTTCCTGAGGTACCTATGTTTTAAAGTTAAAATTCCCTATAAATCCAATAACTATCTAAATCTCTGTGTACGGTTACACCGTGCATATAATGTTTTGTTAACGTGGCAGTTTACTCAGCCCGCATATTTCTACCGTAATAAATTCAGTTGACCACTTACAGTGAAGACAAAATGACGTGTTTCATTACTACCACTACTTTACTACTTCTTTCGTAACAACTCACTACTAGAACTTTGTACAACTGTGTGGAAAGTGCCGTCTACTAAGCACTTGATCATACATTATGGTCCTTCGAGAAAACTCAGTGTTTTCTGTGGTTTTTGGACTGTGGGAGCATTGAGAAGAACTGTGTGCGACCTACGACTCTACGGGTCGAGCTACGAAGAAAATTTAGCGTGCGCTGACAAAATCAAGCATCGCGACTACTTACTACTGATGAAACAAGCAAGGGACACCGTCTACTACGTGTCGAACTCATCAACTACATACTACTCATACTTACTGAAACTAAAAGGTACCAACTAAACATAACTATGGCTGAACTACAAACTCAGAGCAAAGTCTTTGAAAACATAAAAAGTCTCTGCGCTAACTAAAAAAAGGACGGAGCAGAAAGGAAGAAAAGACCAAACTATCTCACGAAGAGACTTGTATCACTTGAAACTCAATGGAAGGATTTTGAGCAAAGACATGCATTATTTCATTTCATTTCATTTCATTTATTAATTTGCAAACATGTACAAAACAATAGTGGTACATGTACCCTGTTAGGGCATCGCAAACAGCAGTGCAGGTTTCACATTGTTAAAAACGTTAATTGTAATAAAGTAGTGCATGCAATTTAAATGTCGACTTTGAGATTAATTTATAATAACATTTACAATATAGGTATAGGTACATTCAATACAATTTTCACATAGTCATACAAAATTACGATAGATCAAAATTAAATGGTTTGGGAAAGGTATAATTGTAAAATGTCAAGAAAATATTATGTTACATTATTTATCAAATTTATCATTAAGGAATTCATTGACGGAATAATAACATTTGGATACAAGAAACTTTTTTAATTGGTTGTGAAAAGGTTTGAAACGATTCAGCTTTGATAGAATTGGGTATTTTGTTATAAATTTTGGCAGCTTTGTAATTAGGTCCGTTTTTAACTATTTGCATATTTGATTTTGGCAGTTCTAGTAGGTGATTTTGCCTTACGCTAGTACAGAGATCATATTGGCACAGATTTTTCCTAACAAAGACTGATGCCTCAAGTATGAATATAGCGGCAACGGTAGATTTTTTTCTTTTAGGAATATGGTCTGCAACTATCTCTTGGTTTTATATTGAAGAGAATACGTATGCATTTTTTCTGTAGCACGAAGACGTCATGCGCACTGGTACTATCGCCCCACAGCACAATGCCATATCGCAACCACGCATAGGCATAGGCATAATACACGGACAGGGCCGCTTCTTGATGCGTTACAGATTTGAGAGTAGCTAGTGCGTAAGTAAGTTGTGAAAGTTTAGTTTTCACTTGCTGAATGTGATTTTCCCACGTTAAATGCGTATCAATAGTAATCCCTAGCAGTTTGTATTCATTAGTTTCGTCAATACCTAGATCCTCTGTAACCGGTTTTAAATTCAATCGTGCCTTTTGTCGGGGTCTTAATTGCATCAATTTTGTTTTTTTCAGGTTTATTTCCAGGTTGTGGTCCTTTAGCCATTGTTCTACTATTCTAAATGTTTTTATTATATTTTTTCGGCTTTCGCTATCGTCATGACATTTAAATAACAAAGAAACGTCATCCGCGAATAATACGCACGGGGAATTAATTATAGATGGGAGGTCATTTATGTAAATGATAAAGAGGATACATCCTACTACGCTTCCCTGCGGGATAGACCAATTCGTACATTTTAAAGATGATTTAACCAGTTCGATCTCCATAGTCTCTTTATTGTGATATTAAATTTCTACATATTAATGTCTATTATTCAAGTAAGATTTGAACCATCCTAGTGGTTTCCCCCGAATATCTATGTCATATAACTTAGATAACAGTATATTATGGGAAATTTTGTCATATGCTTTTGTCATATCTAACAGTATACTAACAGCGTAAGATTTATCTCCGATGTATTTTAACGCCTCTAGTGTGTATTTTATTACGGCTTGTGTAGTGGAACGTTCCTTACGGAAGCCAAACTGGCTTGCATTTAGTAAATTATATTTTTCTAAAAAGTTACAAATTCTTTTAGTCATTGCTTTTTCAATTATTTTTGAAAATACAGGCAGCAAGGCAATCGGCCTACAATTACTCACGTCGTCTCTTTTCCCGCCCTTTTTATAAATAGGTTTAATTTTAGCAATTTTTAGTACTTCCGGGAAGCATTCCTCGTCAAATGATTGATTAATAAGCAAAGTTAAAGGGTATTCCAAATCGTCAATACACTATTTGACCAAAATATAAGGTATTTCATCATGTCCGTAGCTAAATTTGCTTGGGAGTTTTTTTTATAATTTTGCGGACTTCCTGTTCCGTCACTAGTGTAAGGAAAAAAGATCTCTCTGCGCGTACTCTGCCTGCCGGCCGGCAGCCGGGGCCCGGGCCTGCATACCGTTTGGATGACTCACCGATAGATGCAAGGTAATCATTACATAGATTTGCAATATTTAAGGGGCATTCTTCTGGTTCTTTGTCCGATTGTGTTAGGGTTATTGGATCTAATTTTAATTTTCTATTATTATTTGTAACCTCGTTAACGATATTCCACATAGATTTCATTCTGTTTGAGGATTTTTTCATTATTTTTGAGTAATTATTCTTTTTTGATAATTTGACACATTTTTTAAGCATTTTTTTATATTTATCGTAAAATGTTTTTATTATAGCGTTGTTAGTTTGGTTTACTATAGTTTTCAGTAGACTCTTATGTTTGCACGATTGTTTTATGCCTTTAGTTAACCAATTTGTCTTCTTTCCAGGCCCTATTCTGAATCTTTTTTTAGGAATAGTTTTGTCTAAAATTGCTTTCAAATTTGTTTCAAATAAATTATAATTCTGATTAAATAACAACAATGATATATCATTGTTGTTATTTAATAAAATGTCAGTCCAGCGGATTTTTGATATTTGAGATTTAAATAATTGCATATTTTTGTTTGTAAATATCCTTTTATTTGTGTACAGCGTTTGTGTTTTAAGTATATTCCCCTTAATTGGAAAACTATATAGTAAACTTTTATGATCAGAAATGCCGTTATCAATTACTGATATAGCAGAATTTTTAATGTTAGTAAATATGAAATCTATACACGATTTTGTAGTTTTAGTTACTCGCGTTGGTTCATGTATTTTCTGGTGTAAGTTACACTTTAAGAGACAGTCACATAATTTATGATATTGTTTTTCTGTTTCTTGCAATCAGCATGGATATTAAAATTCCCAGTAAATATCACATGCTTATTCGTACCAAACCTTTTTACTTTTTCTACAATTTTTTCTAGTATACTAAAAAATATATCAATATGGCGATCTAATCTATGAATACTTATAATTATACAGTTATGCTCTGGTATTTCTAAGGCGTAACACTCCGTTACATTTTCTACACTTAACTTAGCGAAATCGTCCAGTTCTTTATAGACTACTCCTTCACGTGTTAAGATTGCCACTCCGCCGCCTTTCTGATAACTTCTGTTGAATGACGCAGCAAAAGTGTAATTATTTATCTTCATAAATTGCATTCTTTCTTCCCGTATCCAGGTTTCCGATAAGCATACTACGTCATACTCGAAGTCTTGTAATAAATCTTCTATGATGTATGTTTTGTTGTGAATACTTTGTAGGTTTTGAACAAAAATTCTAAATTTATCTTCGAAAGGTGTTGGTGTTGGAGGCTCGAAATAAGGTGGTTTGATCTTCTTGTCTTGACGACCTATTGGGGTCCCGGAGGTCTTCATGGGTTTCCTGTTCCTCGTGGTGCCGTTGTTGTAAGAGGAATTCCTTGCCGTCGATAAGCAATCTATTGTCCCTTATTACAGCGTGTCTTTCCTGTTTCCTATGCTCGTGCAGTATTTCTCGCAGTTGCTTCCTTTTTCGGATGGCAGTATCGTCCAACATTCTTGATATAGATATCCCCGTGTTTTTGAAATGTGTACTATGCTGAAGTATATATTTAGTCATTTTTTTACTGATAAGTTCTATGATAATTGGCCTTCGATTCCCTTTTTTCCCAATTCTTCTAGTTTCTTCTATATAGCCCAGTAAATTTATATTGAGTACATCCTGAAAGATGTAAATGATTCGGTCATGAAGATCTTTTCACATTCCTGGTTGTCTTCCTCTAGGCCGTATAGGACCAGCTTTTTTGTAATGTCGTGGTTACAAGCGGCGCTATTATTATTATTTTCCGTTTTTGTAGACATTATACTTTTTTCCAAACTTATCACTTGGTTCTGTAGGGTCTCTTTTTCTTTTTGTAATATATTTATTTTATCATTCACTTTCTTGAGTTCAATTTTCAAATTATTTTGTTCGGATTTTATATTTCTTGCATTGTTTTTTATCTCAATTTTAATATTATTAATCGCTGAAGTGATTTCCTGCTGCACATAAGATTTTAATGTTGTCATTTCAGACATTATGTACTCAGTTAGATAATTAGTATTGGTTTGTAACTTTTCATACAATAATATCGCAATTTGTTCGAGGGTAGGTGTACCAGTGGTTTTTAATGTAGAAGCATGTTGTGGGGATGTCTGATTCGGGGTTGTTTGTTTGCTATCCCTGTTTAGAGTATCCCCCATTATACTGTGATCTTCGATAATATGCTCATCAGTTGACATGGTAGTTTCATCGAAAGGTAATTGTGAAATCTTTACAGAATTGTCGTCGCGCTTTATTAGTTTCGCTATTTTGGTATACTCTGGACATAACCATAATCGATGTAAATCCTGTAGTTTGTTTACAAATTGTGCTCTGGTTATGTATACACAAAGATAATGATAGTTTCCATTACATTTGGTGCATTCAAGCAATTCCGTTATACCTACGTGCTTGCTACATGTCCCACAGGATCTCATCTTAGCTCAATTTGATGATAAAGTATGCAATAAATCGTTATTGATTGATTCGATCGTTCATTTACTCACTGCGCAGGTAGGTAGATACAATTATCATCGCGTCAACGAAAGCAGCTGAGCGCGGCGTGAGTCAATCGACTTGAGCCATTATGGCCGTTTTCTGTGTTCACTTTAACTTTAAATGAAGAAGAAGAAACCACCCTTAACTCCGGGTTCTGGAAGAAACTACTCTACTCAACGGCAACCTACTTATACTCAAAAGGTGTCGAATCACTTATCCAGTAACGCAACGGAGGTACTACTCACTACAGTACAAATCAAAGTAAAAGGCCTCAATGGAACTTATGTACATTTGCGAGCACTACTTGACCAAGGCTCGCAAGTAAATCTAATAACGGAAAATGCAGCGCAACTTTTAAGGCTGCTAAGAAAACATATGACTGCGACGGTGTCAGGCGTTGGGACCGTCACTGGGGACTGCAAGGGACGAATTGGAATTGAATGTCAGTCCATCAACTCTGTCTTCACCTTCAAATCAGAAGCACTGGTAATGAAAAAGCTCATAAATAACTTGCCGAGCAAATCTTTGAACTTGAACAAAACTTGAACAATCTGAAACTGGCCGACCCTGAGTTCAACGTGTCCCGCGGCATTGATCTACTGTTTGGGGCGGAGGTTTACTCTACCATCATCATGGAAAGAGTACTGAGAGGCACCAATGAATCCCCCATTGCGCAACAAACTCAGCTAGGTTGGATCCTGTGCGGCAATGTCAAGACTTCTTTCAACTGTCACGCAACCTTGGTCAATCTGGAAGACCTGACTAAATTCTGGGAAACAGAAGACATCACTGAGGGGAACGAAGATATACCATCCGATGATGAGTGCGAGATATATTACCAACAAACTACGAAAAGAAACTGCGATGGAACTTATGTTGTCAAGATGCCATTATACCCGAATTACGAAGAAAAACTGGGAAACTCTAAATCTGCGGCAACTGCCCAATTTTTGCAACTAGAAAAAAGACTCGACAGACTGGCGAAACTTTCGGCTATGTACAAAGACTTTATCCAGGAATACATAGATCTGGACCACATGCAGCCCGCAACTACTATTTCTAACTCAAGCCCTGTATACTACTTGCCTCACCATGGGGTACTACGGGAGCAGTCCACGACGACCAAACTAAGAGTCGTTTTCAACGCGTCCCAAAAAACAAGCTCGAACTATAGCTTGAATGACTTAATAAAAAAGGGACCTAACTTACAAAAAGACAAACAGGAGTTACTAATAAAATGGAGAAGCTACAAATACGTCTATACAGCAGACATCGAGAAAATGTACCACTGCATCCGGATCGCTGAAGAACAGCAACATCTGCATAAGATCATTTGGAGATTTTCGACTGAAGAATCACTACAAGAAATGAACCTCTGTACTTTTACATACGGAACCAAAAGCGCACCGTGGTTAGCCATGAGAACCCTAAAACAGTTAGCCTCGGACGATCGCCAAAAATACCCCGCGGCTGCAAAAACACTGGAAAACGAATTTTATGTCGACGACTTGATAAGCGGGAATAACTCACTCGAAGCCGCCAAAGAAATGCAACGCACGCTGATTGTACTATTGCAAGGCGGTGGAATGAACTTACGTAAATGGACAAGTAACTGCACAGAATTACTGCAAACTTTATCAGAGGATCAAATATCAACGAAGAATTTTCTTTCTATTTCAATTTTAAACAAGGAAATACTACGAAAACTTTGGGTCTCGGCTGGAGTCCAAACTCTGACGTGTTCATACTCAACTGGGACATGGAAGAACCTCCAAAAAAGGCTACAAAAAGGAGTCTTTTATCTGAGATATCAAAACTCTACGACCCGCTTGGCTGGCTCTCACCCATAACTGTGTCAGCAAAACTTATATTTCAACGAGTGTGGATGGAAAAGATGAGTTGGGATGAACTATTGCCCGACGATATTGAAAAAGAATGGCTAAAACTACGAAATAGAATAGAATAGAATAGAATAGAATAGAAAACCTTTATTCAGGTAAATATGCACATAAACTTGTTTTTTACGCAGTAAAGAACAAGGGATATTCACTACTCCCTAAAAAAGGGCAAGCCCTGTGGCATAGGATAAGTAGATTATTCCCACCAGTAGATGACACAATTTCCAATAGTTTTAAAAAGGAGGAAATTTTTTGACATGATGATAAATTACAATAAAAATTCATATATTGAAATTATTAGAACAGAATTATTTAAAATTAACATTAAAACATAAAGTTGAAATTAAAGTAACATTAAATTTTTAATTATAACTTAGTTTGTGTAATGTATGTGTATGTGTGTGTGTATAGAGAAGATGAAAAGTGGAATGTTTGAATGGTTTATTGTTGTGAGTAGTGAATGGAAGTGTTGATAATTATTAATATTTAATTATTATTATATATTTATTTTAAAATACCTATTGACATATTTTATTTTTGTTAATAGCGTGGATTGATTTTGTTAATTTTTTTATTTTTATTAATTATTAGTAGCATATTTGGTATTAGAATAAAATCGTTAAAATGTTTTCAGTTTCCTCATACGTTAGGGATCTTAGCCATTTGTATATAGTTTTCTTAATTTCAAATACTGGTTTTGTGTACATTTCACTGTGTTTGCTGATTTCATTGTAGAGATGAGGTCCAAGGAACTTGAAAAATCTTTGCATAAAGCTTGTACGCACCTTTACAGTTTTGCATACTTTGTCTTTTCTTCGTTTTGTTGTTACTGCTGTATTACTAGGAACGAGTTTACTGTGCTGTTTCAATATAATACTTTGTATGAATATTTGCCTAATAGTTAGAACGTCGCAAAAATTGAAGAGTTTCGTTGTAGGATAAATGAAAGGTTTAAATGTGCAGACCTTCAATACTGCACGCTGAGCCCTCTCTACGCGTAAGAGTGTTGTCTTATGGGCGCCACCCCAGCTAGTAATGCAGTAACGTAACAGGGATTCAGCAAGAGCCACGTAAATACGTTTCATAAGCGATGCCTCAGCTGCATGCCTGAGACTCTTAAAAACATATATGAATTTTCTAATTTTGGAACCAAGAGCCTGAATATGATGCTGAAATTTCAAATTATTATCGAGAGTTACACCCAAATACTTTATTGTTTGTGTCCTTTCCAGAACTCTACACATACACGAATTCAGGCCAAGTGTATCGCAGGTGTGGGCAAATAATTTGTATTCGATATTCGGTTGTGTAGAGCTAAGGATGGAGAAACTCAAATATTTGGTTTTTTCAGAGTTAAGGGTCAAAACATTTTATTGTAACCAGTGAGAAACAATATCAAAGCCCTGCTGGGCACTATCAAGTACCTCGTCCCATCCACTACCTGCAAAAAGTAAGACTGTATCATCGGCATAAGCGATGATTTTGGCCTGCGGTAGCGCAAGGCGACAAAGGTCATTTATATGACGACCCGAATGGCCGAGTCGGCAGTGACGCTGCCTACGAAACCAAGGGTCCCGGGTTCGAGTCCCGGTGGGGGCAAATATTTGTTTGATGAGAACGGATGTTTGTACCCTAGTCATGGTTGTTTATCTATCTAAGTATTAATATTTATCTATATAAGTATGTGTATCGTTGTCTAGTACCCAAGATACAGGGAATCCTAGTTTGGGGCTAGATCAATGTGTGTAAATGGTGTCCAAGGTATTATTATTATTATTATTATTATTATATAAACCAGGAATATAGTGGGTCCGAGGATACTTCCTTGTGGAACCCCACAGTTCACCGGTTTCGTGCTGCTCGTTAGTTCACCTATTTTTACGCATTGGATTCTACTCGAGAGATAACTCCTAAAAAGGTCCAACTGGACTCCTCTTACACCTATAAATTCCAGCTTATTTATAAGGAGTTCAACCGAGACCGTGTCGAATGCTTTGGCTAAGTCCAGAAAAATTCCCAGACAGCGCTTTTCTTCGTCAAGGTTTTCCGCTAAGAAGTTTGTAAGCTCATGTACAGCATCAGAGGTAGACTTTCCAGCACGAAAACCATACTGATTTTCAGCCAGAATACCGTTCTTTCCCAGGTACCTAGTGAGTCTTGTGTTCATGATTCGTTCCAGAAGCTTGGAGAGAGAGGGGAGAATAGATATTGGCCTGTAGCACTCAACACGATCCCGGTCCCCCCCTTTATAAACCGGAATAATTACAGACTGTTTTAGAGCATCAGGAAATATTCCCTTCTCTAAACATAAGTTAAAAATGTGTGTAAGGATCGTAACAAACTGATTTTTATGGGATTTTAAGAGCTTGTTTGAAATTTTATCCCACCCGACTGAACATTCGTTCTTTAGATTCGTGATGAGTCTTTCAATTTCCTGATTATCCGTTGGTAAGATTACAAATGAGTTTACTAGAGAATTTTGTTCTATCTGAAAAGGGATTTGTTCTGATTGATTTATTGCCTCTGCTAGATTTTTTCCCACATTTATGAAATAATTATTTACTGTTTCTAAAGATAATATGGGTTGCCTAAGATTTGAAATAAGTTCTCGAGGTTGATCCTTTATTGAAGTGGTTGAGGAAATTGATTTGATAGCCCTTTTAAGCTGTTTAGTATTGTTTCCCGCTTTATGGAGTAACGACTTTTCAAAGTCTCTCTTTAAATTTTTCATTAAATTGTTACAAAAAATCCTTTACCTCTTATATGTCAGTTTAAAAGTTTAATTTTTTGGATTGGAAATGGATTTCTTGTGTAATTCATCACGATTTCTTATACAGCGGAGGAGTCCGCTAGTCATCCAAGGCTTAAAGATGCGTTTCTTATTTGAAATTTGCCGAGTTTTTGTGTTTTTCTCTATAGCTTCTTGAAGAATGCCTATGAACTCATTCATAGCAGAATTTGGATCCTGTAACTCAAAAATAAACTCAAAATTTGCGTCACCTAATGTTTTTGCTAAGCCTTCTGTGTCTAGAGAAGAAAGAGTAGATGGTGGATTAACTTTTTTGTGCTTTAAATCAATACACAAAAGCACAGCTTTATGGTCAGTTATAGTGGAGTGCATAACTACCGTAACAGCTTCATTTTTCGTTTTAAGGAGTAAGTGGTCTAAGCAAGTATTGCTTATATCCCTGGTCACAAATGTGTGTCCTGGTAGTAATCCATAATATGCAGCTTTATTTAAATAGAGGTCGGCATCACAATTTTGGTTACCTGGGTATATATCAATATTGAGGTCTCCTTGTAGAAACAAGGTGGGCGGTAAACAGCGACAACTGCTATGTCTTTATTATGATTTAGAATAAGACAACTTCCCTCGGCAAGGTTTGGCTCTTCTATGGTGACGAGTAAGTTTTCTTTATAGTATATCACCACTCCATCGTTTTGGTTTATTATTGATTTGTTAGAAAAACTTTTATAAAATTAACTACCAGCAGTAAAGGACATAAAAATAAAAAGATGGATCGGCGGAACTCAAAGTGATCTCGAATTACATGGGTTCTCTGATAGCAGTGAGAAGGCGTTAGCGTGTGTGATTTATACACGACTTATTGACGATAACGGCCAGACAAAAATCACCTTAATTGCCGCCAAAACAAGAGTGGTCCCTATGGGTCAAAAAACCACACTTTCCAGACTGGAACTGTGCGCAGCTATGTTAATGTCCCAACTGATAGAGAAAATCAAGAAAACTCTGAAGGAAAACATCCTGACTGTGTTCGCCTGGAGTGATTCGAAGGTTGTACTAGCCTGGCTAAAAGGCAATACAGCTAGATGGGAACGATATGTAGCAAATCGGGTCACAAAAATACTCAAAATCATCCCAGCCGAACGATGGCACTATGTGAAATCGGATCAAAACCCAGCCGATTGCTCTACTAGAGGAATGTTACCTATCAAACTATTGGAACACAACTTGTGGTGGCAAGGCCCAGAATTCATAAAAACTATGACGACTGAGGAAGCACAGGAATGCGCAACCTGCCTGTATACTACCAGCCTGGAACTTGACGCGCATTCCTGTACAGTACAAGCTACAGAACAAACAGAAAACTTTATAAAAACTATGCTAGAGAAGTGCAGTACTTTAACACGAATTACCCGAGTTATTGCATGGGTGTTACGTTTCATTAGCAAGTTGCGACAAAGGAAACAACCGGACGCGAGCTACCTAACTACCGTGGAACTGACAAAATCCGCTGAGCTTGTGATAGAATACGTACAAAAAATGGAATTTGTCACTGAACTAGCACTGTTGAAGCAAGGCGTAATTACTTCAAATAAAAGCAAAATTCACAACCTGAGCCCGTTTCTGGACAAAAAGGGCACACTACGCGTTGGTGGACGGCTCAAAAACTCAGACCTACCACCAAACATGAAGCACCCTGTGATACTGCCGAATAATGGAAGACTCACTCAACTGGTCATCGATCAAGCTCACGCCAACACATTGCACGGCGGAGCGCGACTGACCCTGGCTCATATCCGACAGCAATACTGGATAATCGGAGGAAACAGAGCGATGAAAACATATCTGCAACGGTGCGTGAGATGTCATAGGTACGAGACGGCTGACAAAAATCAACTCATGGGAGAACTGCCAAAACAAAGAATCACGCCTTCACGTCCCTTTACTCATACGGGCGTGGACTTGACTGGTCATGTGGACGTAAAACTCAACAAGGGCCGTGGCATATCAACATCCAAAGCCTACATCGTGATCTTTGTGTGCATGTGCACAAAGGCGGTGCACATTGAACTAGCATTGGACCTCAGCACTGAGACATTCATGGCCGCTTTTCAACGAATGTGCGCAAGAAGGGGGACGCCGACCCACGTATACAGTGATAACGGAACTAACCTGGTCGGGGCGTCAAAGGCACTACGCAAAGAATTCGACTTCTACAAGACGATACTTACACCGCAATTCTTTGACAAAATAAATACTCTCCAGGTCACCTGGCATTTCAACGCCCCCGCGTGGCCTAGCGCTGGCAGTCTCTGGGAGGCTGCAGTGAAAGGGATGAAACATCATCTACGGCGAGTACTTGGAGACCAAAAACTTACTTACGAAGAGTTTACTACACTACTGGCACAGATAGAAGGCTGTATGAACTCGAGACCGCTGTGCCCACTGACGGAAGATCCAGATGAATACTTCAACTACTTGATGTCGGGCCATTTTCTCACAGGCAGTCCGGTAATGACAATCCCGCAAGCTAGCGATGCTGACGTCAGAAACATCGACTTAAGACGAAAGTGGCGTCTAACCGAACATATGCTGCAGCAGTTCTGGAAGGGCTGGTCGAATGAGTACCTGACACAGCTGCAAATTCGGAGCAAATGGAACAAACCAACAGAAAAGCCGCGCGCCCTATCTACTACGACACGAGAGGCAAAATAAAAACAATCAATGACAAATGGACACTCCTAATGTACTATAACTTGACCAACTACTGGGATAAGTTCATCGTATTGAAGCATATCTCGCTGGTGTGAAGGATCTTTGTGAAAAAACCGATCCAAGATACTGCAAATCTACGCTGCAACAGCTTTATTACGAGGTCGAAATACTCAGCTACTACAACACCATACTACTTGCACCGCACACGCATCTATCAAGTAGAAAGAAACGTGGACTATTAAACGCAGGAGGCAACATAGCCAACAGCTTATTCGGCATTCTAGACCAACACTTTGCGGATAAGTACCAAAAAGACATAGAGGCAGTACAGAACAATGAAAACTACTTGCTCGAACTAATTCGGAATCAAACATCCATAGTGGAACTAGAAAATAACGTACTCAAGAAAAGTGAAGCCAACAAGCAATTTTTGATGATTGATGGATTTATGAACCAAACAAACAAAAACTTCGCCAAGATCGAATCAGAAATGGAAGCAGTGATGGCCTCAAATTACTTTAACTCAGCGTCACTTTCCCTACATTTCCTGATAAACAATTTGAAAGGAGTACAAGAAATGCTTTTTGAAACCCTGAATGAAGTCTACAAAGGTCACATGGAAGTCCGGCTTCTGTCCCCAGTCAACTTTATCAAGCAACTAGACGCTATATCAGCAAAACTGCCGAGAACATTATCTCTGCCGACAAAAAATACAAAAGAGGGTATGAAGGACTAGTACAAACTCCTCTATGTAAAGGCGAGAGTAACAGAGACTTACTTCCTATTCGAAATCCACATACCATTAATCTCGGACGAAATCTATTTTATCAAGCTATACCGTTACCTATTAAAGTAAACAAGGAAACTTTTACCATGAAACTATCATCAACCTACATCGCCGTAAACATTCGGAAAAATACGTATATAACATTGATGGAAGAAGACTTAAAGCACTGCGTTCAACAAAAAACAGACAACTTTTTGTGCTACAAAAATCTTCCTGTCTACAACTTAAATAACTATAAGATCCCATGTGAAGCAAAACTACTGGGTCATCACTCTAATTTGCCGTGCGCAGTCACCCGTGCACCGTGCGAAGACGAATGGATCGAATTACATGCAGCAAACACATGGTTAGCTAAGTGCTGCGCGACTTGCGCCTTTCGAACCATATGCAATAGCGACGTGACAATGGAAACTTTGACATCATCCGGTATAGTAACTCTTGCTCAAGGATGTATCCTACAATCGAATGAGCGAACTATCTTCTCGCACAACCAATACAGCAGCGACGCTAAGCTGGAATACAACTTCAACATACCGCTACTAAACTCGTCGATAAATAACATTGTGAATATCACATATCACAATCAGAACCAAGCGTTTCAATATAACACTGCCGAATTAGATGAGATTGACAAGAAAATTAACTCGCAGAAAGACCGCAACTATCTCCCATCATCGGTCACAATCCACGACGTCCATCAATACGTGATCAGCTACATCCTCCTAGCAGCAGCATTTACGGTCCTAGTCATATGGATTATAAGAAGATGCTGTCCTCACATCTGCACAAAAATGAGACGCACGCAAGCTCGCATGGAAATCATCGATCTACAGACGCTATCCAAAGCGAAACAGCAACAAGCGCAGAAGGCCCATCGCACTTCAGCTGATGGTGATAATATCGCCTTTAATTTTGACTAACTTAATTTCAACCCAAAATTCTTAAGTACTGTGTTTAGTTATTAAGTTGAATTTTATAAGATATACTTCAAGTTCGTATTATGCTTGTATTATGTTGCTTTGAATGATTTTATTTTACTGATTACTTTGTGTTATTAGAATATAGTTTACTACCCCTACTATCTTTGGGGTTTCGGAGCATGTACGGTTACACCGTGCATATAATTTTTTGTTAACGTGGCAGTTTACTCAGCCCGCATATTTCTACCGTAATAAATTCAGTTGACCACTTACAGTGAAGACAAAATGACGTGTTTCATTACTACCACTACTTTACTACTTCATTCGTAACAACTCACTACCAGAACTTTGTACAACTGTGTGGAAAGTGCTGTCTACTAAGCACTTGATCATACACTCTGTAAACAATATCACTTTTTACCTCTTCAAAATAGGCAGAATATTGCCGATTACCTATATATGTTAAAAATAATTAATAATGACATCGATTATCCGGTCCTCCTGAGCAAACTTAAATTTGTTGTTCCACAGAGGTCACTCAGATTCAACCCTCCATTAAATGTGCCTAGAGCCTCAACTAACTATAGACAAAATTCATTTATGATACGAGCAAGCATGACTGTTAACTGTTTTAGCAAGTTGTCGGACATAGATATATTTCATACCAATATTGTCAAGGCAAGGCGGTGCCTAACCCTTAACGTTTTTAGTGCATAGTTTTTCTCTTTTTTTAATATCGTTTTTGTGTCAATATCTCACTGTTTGTTTTAATTGGCAAGTGTGACAAATATAATGAGAGTTCCCATGTTTAATTTTTGCTCTATTTCTATAAGTGAATACCTGTAATTGGCTTTTTATTTCTATTTTAGTTTTTAAAGAAATTAGTTTTATAGCAGTTGGTTCTCCAAATTTTAAATAAATAAATAAAATAAATAAATAAATTTAATTCCGCCGCTCAAGCCAACCTGTTTTCGGCGGGCCTACTTCGTGCCATGGAGGCATACGTCGCCGCAAGCCTCGCTGCCCTGTCGGGAAAGCCCGCGGCTTGCATCGGCGTCGAACTTCTCGATTCGAAATTAGTGGAGCAGGCCAAACGCAGCCCTTGGTGTTGCCACCAACCCGCGGGACGAGGCGCCCGCGCAGCGAAAGCCCGAGCGACGAGCTGCCTCTCCGAGGAGATGGAAAGCGAGTCCAGCTTGCGGACTCGCCGACCCCGCCACCGACGAACCAGCTGATGCTGAGGAAGACGGGCCTCGACATGCCGTCGCTGTCGCCTTGCCTGGGCGCGCTTCAGGCACACGCCCCCACCCCTTGACCGTCCGCCGCCATCGCGAGTGATATTAAGACTGCTTCAACACTGGGAAAGACAGGTATGAGTGTTCCTCTCAATAAGTGCTCTTCAGTGTCGTTTGCCGCGGCGGCCGCGACCGCATCCACCGTGTCTGGGGCACCGCGCCCCAGCACCGCGTCCCCCCCTCGTACAGTGAGGCACCCGGTGCCGCCAACTACGCGTTGGCCCGCCCCGTCGGCGACCGCGTCTCAAGTGCCCGCCCGCCCCACGCGCTCCGCCGCTGCGCCCGCGATAGTGCCCGCCCGCCCTACGCACCCCGCCACCACGCCCGTGAACCCGCCCACCGCCGCACTGTGCCCGCCCGCCCTACGCGCCCCGCCGCTGCGCCTGCAAACCCGCAAGCCACCGCACCCGCGATAGGGCCCGCCCGCCCTTCGCGCCCCGCCACTGCGCCTGCGAACCCGCAAGCCACCGTACCCGCGATAGGGCCCGCCCGCCCAACGCCGCCCGCCCACACAATGCCGCCTGCCACTGCCGCCGCTCCAACCGCAGCTGCGATCGCCACCGCCACCGCCGCCCCGACGGGAAGCGCTGCGCCACAGCAGCCCCGCCAGCCGCGCTATCCGCCCCTTATTGTGGAGGCCCTACCCAACTGGGCCGACCACTTCAGGGCGATAGCCAGCGAGCTCGGCCGGGCTCCCAGTGCGCGCGCTTACCAAAAGGGTGTGCGCTTCACCCCTACGGCCGACGACGAGTACCGGCTTGTACAGCGCTATCTGTGCAGGCTGGAGAAGGACCACGGAGTTCGGTGGTTCTCCTACTCGCTGCCGGCCGACAAGACCCAGAAGGTGGCGATCCGCGGGCTGCCTTCAAACACCGCGCCGGAGGAGATTGTCGCGGCACTTGCGGAACTCGGTGTGGAGGCCGAGTACTGCCAGCAGATCCGGGCGCGCAAGGGGCGCCCCGGCTGCATCATCTTTGCGTCCCTGCGGAGGAACACCGACCGTGCCCCCGGTACAGTATATGAGATCACGGAGCTCATGAACATGCCGGGGGTGAAGATCGAGGCCTGGCGCTCCAAGCAGGGCCCGGCCCAGTGCCATAGGTGCCAGCAGTTCCGGCACTCGTCGCATATGTGCCACCGCCCCCTGGCGTGCGTGCGTTGCGGCGGTCCCCACTCGGCGTGGGAGTGCTCCCGCCCGAAAGACCAGCCGCCGACGTGCGCCAACTGCGGTGGCCCGCATACGGCCAACAATGCGACGTGTCCCGTGTTCCGCCAGGAGGCGCGGAACAAGAAGGCCGGCACTGTGGCGCTCACCAATGCGCCTGGGCCCAAGAAGACGCAGCCTCCCCCTCCGCCACGTCCTGATCTTCAGGAAGAAACGGCGCCCGCCTCGCTTATGGCGCAGGCAAGCGACGGAGTCCCCAGGCAGAAGACGAAGCGGGGGGGAAGAAGAAGAAGGCGACGGCTCCAGCTGCCGCCGGCACCGCGGCGGCTACTCTCGCCTCTAGCGAGACTGCGGCCGCCGCTGGAGCCGCCACTCCGGCTGCGGCGATAGGGCAGCAGGACTTGGGGCACCTCACAGCCCTGCTCGCCCTCCTCAGCGACCCCACTGCCCTGGAAAGACTCACCGCTCTACTCTGCAATGTATAAGCTGCTCAGGGTCGTCCATTGGAACGCGCAGTCGCTGACAGGGAAGTAGCGGCTGCTCCACGTGTTCCCGAGGGACTACCGCGTCGACGTGGTACTCATCAGGGAGACATTCCTAGCCGGAATCGACAAGCTGTCGCTGCCCGGCTACTTCGTCTACCGCAAGGACGAGAAGTCCACCAGCGGCCGGGCCTTTCAAGGCTTGGCAGTCATCGTCGGCAGGAAGATCGTCCACCAGCTCGTTGACGCCCAGGAGTATGCATCCCTGTATGCTTTGGGCGTCGACCTCCAGGTCGCCGGCCAGGTGCTGCGACTGTACGCCGTGTACAGGCCCCCCAGTACCCCAATCCGCACCTCCGAGCTACGGGGATTGCTACAGTCGCCGCATCCGACACTCGTCGCTGGCGACCTCAACGCCAAGCACACCATCTGGAACTCCACCAGGGTATGCCCAGCTGGACGCGCCATCCTTGCCGACTCCGTGAGCCACAACTACGATGTCATCGGTCTTGACGAGCCCACTTCGACTCGCGGGCCGGTTGGGACACTATAGTCGTCAGAGGTCTCCGGACTCTGCCGAGCCAGGAGGTTCTCCCTGACCTCCCATCGGACCACAGGCCAGTACTTCTCGTCCTGGCAGACCTGCCCACTCGGGTCTCTCCGCCAGCATCACGCCGACGCTACCAGTGGGGCGCCTTCACCACCGCCCTCGACCAGTCTTCGACCACATGTCCAGTCAACCAGCCGGAAGACGTTGACCGCCTGGCAAATCCGAGACGCTCGACCTATCATCGCACACCGTAGCTCGCGGGGGGAAGCCCTCTCCTCTTCCTGCTCAGCAACGCCATGACGGCAGAGCTGATCATTATATATATTTGAAGTCGCCAAATTTGTACAGCAACACTTTGACTTGTTTGTAACAGCAAAACAAAAGTACCCCAGAAATACAAGATATCCTAATAGACTAGTACTAGATCATGTGCCACGGACATCAAGGTACCAAAATAGCTGTTACGCAATGAGCGTAAAAATATAAAATAAAGTGCCTGATGAATTAAAACATCTCCCACAAAATCTCTTCAAACAAAAACTGTTCTCATGGCTAACGCAGCATATTTTTTATACACTGAGGGAATTCTTTTCTCACTAAGAATTAAAAAGTAAGGTTATAACATACCTACAGAAAAATATTTGCATGCTATATAATATTAAGGAAGAAAATGACATGTTATATTAATTTAAGAACTTATGTAATACCTTATTCAAACGCAAATAAACAAATCTAAAATCTGAAATCTGAAATCTGAAGCGCCGACTTGATCTCCACGCCGAAGAATCTTGGGAACGCCACGTCGAGTCCATGGGCGACCACGTCCCCTCCGTGCATCGCCTATGCCGAGATTTGTCGACTACTCCAACTACCGTCCGACCAATCCTGGGCAGCGACGGCCACCAAGATTTCGAGCCCAAGTCCGTGCGGTGATCTTCGCCGAATGCCTCGAGAAGCAGTTCAAGCCGAACCCTACGGATGATGTGGAGTACGTCGCAGCAGTTGAGAGACACCTGCGAGAGTACTTCGCCTCGCCGATAGCTCCCGAAGAGGACTCCATCGTCGTCACGCCCGGCCAGATCATGCGTGCATTCAGACGTACCAAGCCCAGGAAAGCCCCGGGCGCAGACCGCATACCTAACATGGCACTGCTACATTTGCCGCCAAGTACTGTGGCGGCCGTTACGCACCTGTTTAACGGTATCTTGCGCACGGGCCACTTCCCAACCCAATGGAAGGAGGGCTTGGTCATCATGTTTTCCAAGCCGGGCAAGGACTCCAAGCTGCCTGAGAGCTATCGGCCGATAACTCTACTGAGTACCATCTCAAAGGTGTTTGAGAAACTCCTGCTGGCGAAGCTACTGCCCCACATCCAGCCGCGCCCGGAACAGTTCGGCTTCAGGCCCGAGCATTCTAAAACGCTTCAGCTCACCAGAGTACTGAATGACATGACGGTTTGTTTAGACAAGAATGAATACACTGTCGCAGTACTCCTGGACATGGAGAAGGCGTTTGACAGAGTATGGCACGAGGGGTTGCTGTACAAATTGTTAACGTCTCCAGCCCCAAGAAGACTGGTCCAGACCATCGCCTCCTTCCTGAAGAATCGCCGCTTCCGAGTGATGGTGGAAGACGCCGTCGCCGAGGAACACCCCGTTGCAGCCGGCGTCCCTCAGGGGTCCTGCCTGTCTCCAGCCTGCTACTCCCAATATACGGACGACATCCCCGTCGGGCCGTGTGCCCAGCTGGCACTCTTCGCCGACGACGCTGCCTACTACGCGTCGTCGATCCGCACGCTCAACCGCAGGAAGCACCGCTTCCACACGAGATAAAGAATCAAGAACCATCATCGCAGATGTGCATTGTGAGCCACAGAGTTACAATCACGGAGTTTACCGGCGTGCAGCCAGCAGCGGCGAAGATATTTATGGCTCCGCCCTGGGAAGCCAGGCTTCGCAGCATGCTGCGGCTTTGGGTGGCCCATCTGCTGCTCTGGCCAGCCCGTTGGATCAAAGTACGCACCAAAATTATACTAGCGATAGTAATATGAATATGAATTTTGCTGAGTTTTTCAAATTCATGAATAATAACATTAAACCACCACAATCTCATAAAAATATTATACCAGAATTCGATCCGTCAGCTAAAAATCAAACACAGATATCGAGAGATAGGCCCTTGGCGCTAAGCTTGTATCGGAACCAGTGTCGCCGAAAACTAAGAACACGCATACATTTACACCACTCGTACATCAATCCCTCCGCTTTTATTGGTCAGTGCAATGTCATGCACTTATCGTCCGAACACACTCACACAACCGCAGGTATACTAGCTAGCCGAGATAGTGTTGGGACAATGCAAGGACAGCGTGTATCATCGATCGATTATAATTTATAGACACTGGTATAGACAGTCGTATATAATGCCGGGTTCTATAAATAAAATAGTAAATTGTTTGTAAATACGACATATTTATACGACATACGAGACCCTTTTGCCTCTCTTTTTTTTTTTAAACAGAATCCTTACAGCTAGAAAGAGAGGTAAAGAGGTTTCTGAAGGTAGAATAACTGTGATCTCTTCGAAGCTGACTGAAAGAATTGAACGAACTGAACTGACGAAACTTCTGATCAATACTCATAACACCCCATTATCCTTCGTCGTGCGAGTTTTTAAACAAACTTAAAATCTAAACTGCCTATTTGGCAATCATTGGAATAACTAACAATAAACTTACGTATTATGAGCAATAAAATAACTATTTTATTACATTAACTATATGAGTAATTGCGGAATGATAAAATCTATCGATTCAAAAACATAATTCTCCTATCAGTATCCCCATCACTATATGTCGTCTCTGTGTGAGTGTAACAGTTCGCCTCCGTATCACGATGCATGTTAGCTTGGCAATAAGTAGTGAAATTAAGATACAAAACAAGCAATGTATAGTAAACTTAGCGAGAACAACATGACATTGTCGCTTTAATGTCAATTCGTGACGAATTTTCCGCGAATGATTTATTTTGGTAATAATGTTTATTTCTTGTGTTTTAAGAAGAAATAATAGTAAGAACGAGACTTACAAGTGATATGTGACACCGGCGTTTTTGGAGTTCACAATATCGCTTCTATTTTTGCACGTGAGTATTGCACAGGTCGGCATTTTCGAAAAACAACGGAAATGAATTCGTCACTGCGGTCGCCCGGTGACTACCGAGAATTTTTAATATCTAACCTGTCGGAGCTACATTTGTTAGCACGTGCCACGCCCCTCAACCTATCTCTCGATATCTGTGAAATCAAATCTTTTTTTTCTTGAGGAGGGTAGCCTAAAGTTAACAACAAAAAAGTGTGTGTCTGTAAATAATTTAATTTAAAAGTCTAAATCCTTAATTAATGGAAATAATTTTCATTAAAAACTAGACCTGAACCCCCCCTTACACTGGGTCAATAATTTATATCTCAACATCTCACCTCACTCGCCCCTCGTGAGGTGAAGGTTGCAGTACGGACGCTCTTGCTATTAAAATTCATAATAAAGACACAATGTCGATTTTAACAGCCAAAATAGTGGAAACGTTAGTAAAAAAGTGTCTAGAACCCATATAACTCAAGTTGTGTGAGTTAGAGGCTGCTATCGCGTGCCTAGGAGAAGAAAGAGGAGACAATCGAAGTTCTACAAAGCCGAATTCTGCGGCCGCCATAACACCCTAAGCAGCCCAACCGCTACCGAAGATTGCCGAACGAAAAAAGCTGACGGCGAATGAGCCGCCACGAGGTGCATCAACATCTGCACGAGTTGTACAGTATGGCCCAATCACAGCTCGTGAACAGCGCGCCAACGCTCGATTCAAACCGCCTCAGCACCAACCAGCGACCGTTAAACCATCGGAACCGCCGGCGAATTCATTAGAGCAAGGGGTAAAGACTGCGGCTGCTCCCATCGTTTGGAAGTCTCTCTCCACACATCCGAACACGATGAATACCCATGTTGACGCTATTAAAACGATAGAGACATTATCCCCATTAACGGCTGCTGATCCAATAAATGATATTATGACCCCAAGCCTGATTATTGCAGAAAATGACGACTGGCACGTAGTACAGAAACACGGACGGCGTCGAAACTATAGGACTAATATCATCTGCGGGACCGGCTCTGTTGACCCGGATCTACAGACAGTAGAAAGGACTAAGAAGATCCACGCTTGTTTCCTACGTCCAGAAACTACAGCGGAGTCCATGCTTGCCTACATGGAGAAGAAGCAGCCTACATAAAGCTACAAAGTGGATAAGCTTGACCTCAAACATGAGTACTACGCATCATTTGCCATATCAATCCCGACAAGTAAGTTCGACTTCTTCATGAAACCAGACAACTGGCCGCCGAGGACCGAGGTTACGGAGTGGCTTCGTCCCAGCAGTAGGCGAGCGGCGCGTTCGTCCCCTGACGCCAGCTCCCGGAGGAGACCCAGCTGCAACCCCGAGCCGGCGACAACGCAGCCTGCGCCCGTCCCCCTGCCGCCGTCACCCCCGCCGCCGCCAGCCCCCAAATACAGGCAAGCAGTAAAAAAACCACCATCACCATTGCATTGCAAAATATACAATCATTAAATAATAAAACAAGAAGCTTAGAAGTGTTAACACAAGATGAGTTAAAATGTAACATAATAGCTATAGCAGAGCACTGGCTGACAAGCAATGAGTTGCAATGTATTCACTTGACTAATTTTACTCTGATATCAATCTATTGTCGATCCAATTATGAACACGGTGGTTCGTGCTTATTTGTAAATAACAATACAAAAGCCATCGAACATTCTGGCATATGTAAATTAGCCGTTGAACGCTACTGTGAAATATCGGCAATTGAGTTATTAGACTACAAATTACTAGTAGTATGCTTTTATCGTACTAATAAAATCAAGGCATCTGACTTCATAGCTGTATTACATAATCTTCTTGGTAAAATTAACGAGACCGGTCTCGAGTGTATTTTCATAGGAGACGCGAATATTGACACAATGACAGACAGTTCTGAACACAAAGAACTTAGGGACACACTCGAATCACATAGCTTCAGGAGCTTGGTAGACTTCCCTACGCGCATAGCATCCACATCGGCGACATCACTCGACCACATCTACACCAACACTGGGGACCGGTTCATCGCTGTGGTGCGACCCGTCTCCACAAACCTGAGTGACCACTTTTGCGTCCGCGCGGAGCTGGTGTGCGGGGCGCTGCCCCCTCGCCCTCCCGCCACCCGCTTGGTCAGAGACTACATAACGGCTTCTCGAGCTCAATTTGCACTAGCTATAAGTAGTGTAGATTAGGAGTATTTGTTCCGTAGCAAGACAAACATTGAGGAGCTTGCCCAGTCATTATTAAATGTTATTATAAGTAAATCAAATATATGCTTTCCCCTTAAACGTAAGCCTAATGTTAACAAAGCTAAATCATGGGTCACGAAAGAGACACTTTATTTAAAATCTTTGCTGTTTGATCTCTGTTCGATTCCAAATCGATATTCGATCGATGGTTTCGGAACGGCCATTTTGAATTTGACGTTGCTGCCAACCTTGCAGTTTTTTGACAACTGACAGACGAAAGCCCTCGCAATGTAAACGCGTTTGGATAGGGTATTGAAATTAAATCGCAAGCCATCTGGAATGTATTCGGGTTTCCCTCAGGATTGTCTATATAGCTGAGTGTGTTGTGGTTCCCCGAACCAGATAAAGTTCGCATTTACGTGGCCGATTGGTTTTTTACCACGTAACATAACCTGTGTTGGAACACTGTGCTGATCGAGGCTGGCCCGCCAGTCACACAGGAGGTTGACTGAAGAACCTGTCTACCAAGAAGAGCCTAGGGTGCACCCGGGCCTTGCAGAGAGACAGGAGGTTGACGGGACCGAAGCACAGACCAGGTTAGATCGACTCCATTTACAATAGCTCGGTGAATCGCCGACGTTCACACTTCTTGGCAACTGATCGCTACGCTACCTCGTAGCTGATGGGCCCCTGCGAGGTCATTAGGTGCCGAGAAGCCTGAACAGTTTTGGTAGCTAGAGCGTGGTTTCCTGAGATTTGCAGCCGTCAAGGGCTCCAGGAACGCACGATTTGGGACTATCAATCTGTAGGTATAGGCGGTTATTAGGTAACTGTTGTTCCTATATCCACATAGATTGGTAGTATTGTAAGCTATAGGTCTATTGCTGGTAGTAGATAGACAGATATTGAATTGAATTACCAGTTAGTCAATCTATAAGTGGTCTAGTAATGCTATTGAAGAATGTTTTGGTTAACATAGGTAGTTACATCTATTGATAGCAGGCTATTACATTGTTTTCAGTTTATAGCAATTTATAACTTGAACTAATATTGACTATCTGTATGTGTTGTAGTGATAAAGGGAAACTAAATTGTATTTACAGAATTTATATAGATATAAAACTCGGTTCCTATTGTTTAAGGAAAACAGCATTGTTTAAGTTGTGGTTTAGGGTTCCCTCGTTTGGGTTGTAGACTGGAGGGTCCAATAAAATTGAGTTACTGCAAATTGTGAGTAAGTATCGTTCCGATCATGTCGTTATCTGAAATCCAGAAGGGTGTTTCTAAGGAACTCAGATGGTTTTCCTCCGCACACGGTCTGATAGACCGTTTAGATAGGCATGATGTGGTATTGGAGCGGTCTATGGACGTTAAGGAACGTTACAAAAGGGTGCTCGAATTGTCCGCGCAGGCGGAATCAGTTGATGGTTGCGCACCTGACAGGCTGTCACGGTTGCTAGGGGATGTCGACCAATGTATGGAGATGGCAGCTGCTATCACGCAGAAGGCTGCGGACATACGTAGACAGCGCGAGTCCAGCCATGGTGGTGACATTGAAGCACCTCTGCCGCTTCAGGGTTCAGGGTCCAGGTTACCGGCCATAACTATGCCTACTTTTGACGGAGTGTCCGGTGAATGGATGAGCTTCATCAATCTGTTCGACAGTTTGGTGCACATGCGATCGGACATTACCAAGTCTGTCAAGATGGCTCAGCTGGTGGCAGCATTGAGGGGTGAGCCTAGGGAGCTGGTCGCTCATTTGACAGTTACGGAGGGTAACTATGAAACGGCCAGGCAATTGTTGGTCAGACGTTACCATAACAAACGGAGGTTGGCCGATGCCCAACTGAACCGTTTGTTTAGAATCCCGGTTGTGAACAAGGTCGGGGCCATACAGACGGAGGTTTTGAACCCATTGTTGTCCGTCACCAAGGCTCTAGAGAATCTTGGACTTCCGGTTGGTGAATGGTCGTACCTACTGTTGTACATTGTACTTTCCCGCCTACCCGCTGACGTGCAGACTCGTTTCAAACAGTCTCACGGGAGGTCGGCCGAGGACCTGCCCGCCTTCTCCGACTTGGTCGGATTCTTGGAAGAGGAGGCTCGACGGGCAGAGAATTTGGGGTTGACGGTCACCCATCCTTCGGAGCCACAGAGAGCTGCCGGGAGCGCTGTGAGTAGGGGCCCTCCGACGAGGAAGGACCGCACCAACCGGCAGTCATATGGGACTGTGAGTGCATTGACCCCACATAGTGAGACCTGCCCATGTTGTAGGCAGATTGGCCATGCTGTGGCCAATTGCAATAAGTTCGGGGAACTTAGGGTTCAGGGACGGCGCCGGATGGCCAAGCAGCGGAGCTGGTGTTTCCTGTGCCTCAGGCCACACATGGCTAGGTACTGCACGCGCACAAAAATGTGCGGATATTGTGGTGGGGCCCACAACAATCTGTTGTGCATGAACCGGTCCGGCCAACAGCCACCACAGGGCCGTACCCAGGGTGACACGGCATGGGGCCCTGAGAATTCGTTTGCGACTCGGAGCGCAACTCAGGGGCCAATGTCCCCACGTGCACAGGGCGGTACTAGGGTGCAGGGCCGCACTCAGGGTCATCACATGGGGGGCCCTGAGTTTTCGGTTGCGACTCAGCATCCGACTCAGCGGGCAATGGGGCCACAAGCACGCAGCCACCCAGGGGTGCAGGGCCGCACTCAGGGTCATCACATGGGGGGCCCTGAGTTTTCGGTTGCGACTCAGCATCCGACTCAGCGGGACATTGGGTGTGTTCAGCGGGCCGTAACGGGCGGGTGGCATGGGACACCTTCGAGCTATGCGGATGCGGTTCGGACGCCGCCTCAGTTGTCGCCCCGCTCGTCCTCGTCGGTCGCATGTGATGTCCCCCCCGCTCATGGAGCGGCCACGGTTGAATTCACGCCCACCCCCCTTCGGGGGGCGTCGTAGGGTGGCAATGGAACCGGCGCGTGGGCCATTTGTACAATGGGACCCTCTGGCGTATAGCTGCCTACCTGATCGGTTACAGGCACAGTGGGGCCCCGGGGGTCCTCGCTAGGAATTTGCGGCCCAACCATTGGTTGCCCCCCAACCGGAGACGGTGGTGTTACCGATCGCCTCTGTGCTTGTTTGGGATTTGGCGGGCAACCCAACATACGTTCGCGCCCTATTAGATTCTGGAGCTCAGGGCTGCATTGTATCGAACGATTTAGCAAAATGGTTGGGCCTCAAGGTAAATAGGTATAATAAATCAATACGGGGCGTGGGGAATGTTACGATTACGAATGTAGTTGGTCAATCGGTGATCACGTTCTCTCCACGTTATGACATTTTGACAAAAACATCCGTGCAAGCTTTAGTAATGACGCATGTCATGGGCAAACACCCCTTGGTGAAGTTGAATCCGGCCGTTCGATTCCTGACGTCAGGACTCAAGTTGGCGGATCCCGATTTTGACACTCCAGCCCCGGTCGACCTGCTACTGGGAGCAGACGTTCTGGGTAGGTTTCTGTTGTCGGATCGGCGAGTTCTTCAGCCGGACGGGTTGATTGCTGTGGATACTAAGTTTGGTCACGTGATCATGGGTCCGGCATTGCCAATGGTTAGGCCTGCCGAGTCAGATGGCATACTTATTGGCTCAGCGTTGTCAGACGCTATCCAACGTTTCTGGGAGATAGAGGAACCTCCCACCGCTCGTCGAGTCGACGCAGACGAAGAAGAGTGCGAGTTGTTTTACCAGAATAGTACTGGTCGCCTTCGTTCTGGTCGTTTTGTAACTCGACTGCCTTTCAGGGCCGATCGACCGCCACTAGGAGAATCTAGGAAGATGGCTGAGACGAGATTGATGTCGATGGAGCGTAGGATGTCAAGGGACGCCGTATTTAAACAAAAATATGTTGATTTCATGAGGGAGTATGAGTCGTTAGGACACATGTCGGTATCGAGTGTGGACTGGAGATCTGAGGATCATTGTTTCCTTCCACACCATGCCGTCCTACGAACCCCTACCGGCAAGATTCGAGTTGTTTTTGATGGGTCAGCACCTACCTCGAACGGGATGTCCCTGAATCAGTGTCTACATTCGGGACCCAAGTTGAGTCGTGATATTTCGGATATTCTCACGAGCTTTCGGAGGCACCAGGTTGTATTTGTCGCAGACATTCGGATGATGTTTAGGCAAACGGTAATTCATCCGGCTGACAAAAGGTATCAGTTGATACTTTGGCGTGAGTCCACGGCCGAGCCAGTCAAGGTCTATGAGTTAAACACGAACACGTATGGGTTACGGTCTAGCCCGTATTTGGCGATGCGTACCCTGCGGGAGTTGGCGTCGCGTGACCGTGTGAGCTATCCTAGAGCCGCCGCTATCCTGGAGCAAGATTTGTACGTCGATGACGTCTGCACAGGGGCAGCCAGTGTAGAGGAAGCTCTGGACCGACGTGACGAGCTCATTCAATTGCTGGAACGAGGCGGCTATGAACTACGCAAGTGGATGTCCAACTCCCCTGAGTTGATGGCTGGTCTCCCATATGAGTTTCAACAAGACCCGCACGTTTTTGAGAATCCTGACAACCCTAACATGTTGTCAGTACTTGGAATTCAGTACCGGCCCGTCCATGATGAGTTTACCTATCGGGTGGTTTTAGAAACACCGAAGGCCTGGACGAAGCGGTCAGTACTGTCAACGATTGCGAGAACGTTCGACCCGAATGGATGGATTTCTCCAGTCACCTTTGCTCTCAAATGTTTTATGCAAAGGCTATGGGCGGCTCAATTGACCTGGGACACCCACCTCTCAGGTGATTTGTTGACTGATTGGACGCGAATGTTCACCTCGCTATCGGACATAAATAATGTATCGCTGCCGAGGAAATTGGTCCCTGCTGGGGATTACAGGGCAACCCTTCACGGGTTTTGTGATGCCTCTGAACGAGGGTTTGCGGCAGCGGTTTATTTGCGAACCGTCACCTCCACCGGGGAGGTCGACGTGCGTTTGGTTTTGGCAAAAAGCAAGGTAGCGCCTATTCGGACAAGGATGACGATTCCAAAACTGGAACTGTCCGGGGCTGCTCTTTTGACCAAACTTTTGAATCACACTCTAACAGTGTTGCGTGGGTCAGTGGTTTTGGAGGATACGGTGTACGCGTGGACGGACAGCCAGATTGTTTTGTGCTGGCTGAAGGCTTCGGTCCATAACTTAGAGGTTTTTGTTGCGAACCGTGTCTCCCAGATTGTGTCGTCTGAGGTCCCACTGACCTGGAGACATGTACCAGGAGAATTGAACCCGTCTGATTGTGCATCCAGGGGATGTCGGGCTCCTGAACTCGTTAGACACCATTTGTGGTGGGGACCACCCTGGCTTGCCAGGAGAGAATCGGACTGGCCCCACAGCCATGTAGTAGTATCTTCGGATCATGGCCCCAGAGCGGCCGTGCATGTTACCCAGAAGGCTGAGGACCCTGACGCCGGGTTTCTGCTGGACCGGTATAGCTCACTTGACAAGTTGATAAACGTGTCCACTTGGATTAGGAGATTCGCTCGAAATTGTCGTACTCCTCGCGATCAGCGAACGTTGAACCCTATTCTGACTCCGGCAGAGCGAAACGAGTCGCTACTGAATTTGGTCCGGTTGGTACAGTCCTCGAAGTTTGGGGCAGAATTGGAGATTATACGAAGTGGACGTTCGAAATTGAAGGGAGCCGTCGCGCGTCTCAACCCCTTTGTTGATTCGACCGGGTTACTTCGGGTAGGAGGAAGATTGCGCAATGCGAATCTGTCGTATTCGGCTCGTCACCCACTTCTGCTCCCCAAGGGGGGACAGTTAGTTGAATTGCTGGTGACTGATCGTCATATTAAAAACGCGCATGCCGGCTGTAACGCGTTGTTGGCCACGCTCCAGCGGGAGTTTTGGATCTTATCTGCCCGCCGTGTCATACGGAACATCGTGTTTCGGTGCATGCCTTGTTATCGACTTAAGGCTGCCACGATGCAACCTCTCATGGGGGACTTGCCCCCTGATCGTGTGAATGAGGTCAGACCGTTTTCAGGTGTTGGTGCGGATTTTGCCGGACCGTTTATGGTGAAGAGTTCACGATTGCGTACCGCTAAGCAATACAAGGCGTACCTATGTGTGTTTGTTTGTTTATCCACCAAGGCGGTACATCTCGAGCTCGTTGCTGATCTCTCGACAGAGGCTTTCATTGCTTGTTTGGATAGGTTTGTTTCTCGAAGGGGACTTCCAACTTTGATCCGCTCTGATAACGGCACTAACTACGTCGGTGCGGAACGATACTTACGAGAGATAGACAACTTTTTGAATGTAAATAAAGTGGATATTGGAACGGCCCTCTCCCGTCGGGGTATACAGTGGACCTTCAGCCCACCGAGTTGCCCCCACTGGGGTGGGATTTTTGAGGCCGTAGTTAAGTCAGCTAAGACGCACTTGGGGCGTATAGTAGGTCAGACCGCGCTGACTTTTGAGGAGCTCGCGACATTGTTTTGTAAGATCGAGGCCGTTCTCAATTCGCGACCGTTGTGTCCGCTCAGCTCGGATCCAAATGACCTGGAGGCTCTGACCCCAGGCCATTTCTTGATAGGACAGCCACTTAACGCGTTGCCCGAGCACCCCTTCGAGGGAGTGAAATTGTATCGGTTGTCAAGGTATCAGATGTTGCAGCAGTTTACTCAGAATTTCTGGAAGCGTTGGTCGCTCGAGTATCTGCATATCTTACAACAGCGCCTTAAGTGGACTGACAAAACCAGCCCCCCTAGTGTTGGTGACCTCGTTCTGGTTAAGGATGCTAACCTACCGCCACTACGTTGGCGCAGGGGGCGCATTGTTAACTTGTTCCCTGGCAAGGATGGGACCCCCCGGTCTGCGGAGGTTCTAGTAGGAGGCTCGGTTCTAAAACGAGCGGTAGCAACGTTGTCTCGGCTGCCCGTAGATTAGGGGACAGGTGGGTGCCTGTCCGGGCGGGTGATTGTTCGATTCCAAATCGATATTCGATCGATGGTTTCGGAACGGCCATTTTGAATTTGACGTTGCTGCCAACCTTGCAGTTTTTTGACAACTGACAGACGAAAGCCCTCGCAATGTAAACGCGTTTGGATAGGGTATTGAAATTAAATCGCAAGCCATCTGGAATGTATTCGGGTTTCCCTCAGGATTGTCTATATAGCTGAGTGTGTTGTGGTTCCCCGAACCAGATAAAGTTCGCATTTACGTGGCCGATTGGTTTTTTACCACGTAACATAACCTGTGTTGGAACACTGTGCTGATCGAGGCTGGCCCGCCAGTCACACAGGAGGTTGGCTGAAGAACCTGTCTACCAAGAAGAGCCTAGGGTGCACCCGGGCCTTGCAGAGAGACAGGAGGTTGACGGGACCGAAGCACAGACCAGGTTAGATCGACTCCATTTACAATAGCTCGGTGAATCGCCGACGTTCACACTTCTTGGCAACTGATCGCTACGCTACCTCGTAGCTGATGGGCCCCTGCGAGGTCATTAGGTGCCGAGAAGCCTGAACAATCTCATATAAACTAAAACTGCCTACCCGAATAATAGTCGTCTTGTCGAGAAAATTGATGAATTAACGAAGAGTTTCAAAAACAAACTACATACACAGAGACTTGAATACTTCTCCGCTTTAATTAGAAAAAGTGACAACGTCGTAAAAACAATGTGGCGAATAGTTCATACCGAAACTTGTAAAACTAGAAAGAAATTATGTTGATTTTACCCAAATTATTAAACATCCGACGGGCCAAACTTTCTCATCTAAAAAACATGTCGTAGTTCACCTTAACCTGCAATTTTTTAATGCAGCCCGGCTGTGTGGAGCCCCGCAAGCCGACGTGTGCACTGCGCGCACCTCACTGCTGGCTGCGCACGCGCCGACTGACTGCCCGCTGTGGTTCTGCCCATTCACACCGGCCGAACTCTTTCGTATTATTAAAAAAAGGGTAGCAAACAAACCAACTAAAAATATCTATGATATCTCAATAAGCCTTATTTATAGTATCGCCAAATACATATGCAACCCAGTCTCTGTGATTTTCAATGGGTGCATAAAACTTGGCACTTACCCAAAGTGCATGAAACAAGTAAAAGTGAGCCCATTATACAAGGGTAAGGGTAAAATAGATGATCCCAGCCACTATCGCCCGATCTCGATTATACCAGCGATAGCAAAAATTCTGGAAAATGGACTCGGCTCCCGTCTCACTGACTATCTCGCGAACACCTCAGCCCTGACGGACCGGCAGTATGCTTACCGCGAGGGACGCTCCACCACCCAGCTAGCGAGAGAGATGGTGAGGAGAGTACTGGATCTTCACTGTCAAACATAGCATTTTCCCTGCTTTTAAACGACTTGCCCAACGCGATTAAGGGAGGTGAAATATTTTTGTTTGCCGATGATGTGGCCGCACTAGTGATTGCACCGACGACAGCAGAACTAGAAATTCATCTAAATTCAGTAGCCAGCCGGATGTGCCTTTGGTTTCACCAAAATAGTCTTTTATTAAATACGACTAAAACACAATTCATCCAATTCGATCTCTCTGGACGTAAAAGACCTAACCTAGCTGTCGAAGCGTATGGAATTCCAATTAAACAAGTCCATACTGCACCATTTCTGGGCTTTCAGGTGGATCAAGCATTAACGTGGGACGCTCACATAGATAGACTGTGTGTAAAACTGGCTAGCGCATGCTTCGCGCTAAGTCTGCTTTCGTGTACGCTACCAGCAGAGTCTATGCGCACGTGCTACTTTGCGACGGTGCACTCGCTGCTGCAGTACGGCGTGGAGTTGTGGGGGCGCGCGGCGCAGTGGCACCGCGTGTTCGTGTTGCAGAAACGCGCCGTGCGGCTGCTGGCGAGAGTACCGACTAACGAGTCCGCGAAACCGCACTTTAAACATCTCAAAATTCTCACGTTACCTAGCATTCTCATTTTCCAAGTGGCCATTTATGTGCGTGAGAATATTGACCAATACAAACGACTTGGAGAATCACATCAATATGAGACACGGAACTCAAATAAACTAGCTGAAATCGTGCACAAGCTTGCTAAAACAAGTAAAGCGATCCATGTTATGGGTCCGGTAGTCTACAACAATCAGCTATCACTGGTGTACCGAGTGTACCCATATTCAAAGTAAGACTGAAAGGATGGCTTGTCTAGAGGTCATTTTACAGCTATGATGAATTTATAGAATTAAAATAACTAACCCTTTTTATTGTGTACAATGATGGAATTAGTGTTAATATGTGTATATTGAATTTAATTTAATTTAATATATTGAATTTAAAAAACTGACTTACTATAATTCAACTTAATTAAATAATTTCTGTTGACATTTAAACTTTATGAAATGTATATGTGATACATGATATTGATTTTGTAACATCTTATTGTGACTTGTAATGAATATTATCAATAAATGATGTCTATGTCTATGTCAATTCATCACTAGAACACAGTCATGGATTTGTACACAATGCTCGACAAGAAGATGGAGCAGATCAAGGCCACTTTTAATACCCAGATGGCAGCATATGAGAAGGATCTCAAGAAGAAAGCCACAATGTCACTGTTAAGTAACCCACAAGAGATCAGCACCATTGCCCAGGAATTTACTGAGTTCAAGGCCTTTGTGTGGGGTGCCTTGGACTTGGTGCGCGGCCAAATGGAGCTGTTGCTGGTAGGACAAGACCGTCTGGAGCAGGCATCACGGCGCATGATCCTTCTCTTGCATGAAGTGCCAGAGGTAGCTGATGAGGAGGCTGATGAAACTGTTCGGGCAGTGTTGCGCAACCAAATGAAGTTGCCACCACAGTGCGCTTTGGATGTTGGTGTCGCCCATAGGCTTGGGTCAAAGAGCAAGGAATCAAAACCTCGTCCATTGCTTGTCAGGTTTATGTCCTTCAAGTCCCGGTCAGAAGCCTGGAAAGGCAAGATTATATTGAAAGGGACAGGCATATCTTTGTCAGAATTCCTGACTATGCCGAGACATGAGGTATTTGCAGCTGGCAGGAAGCACTTCGGCATGCGGAACTGTTGGTCATCGGAAGGCAGGATCGTCTTGTTGCTCCCAAACAAGTGCAGGCAAAAGGTCGAGTCGATGATGGAGCTGCAGAAGTTGATGACAAGTTTCCATCTTCTGCCACTGAGCCCAGGGGCAAGGACGCTCCTGCGCGGAAGCCAGCGGCGGCTGGTGCTACTGCTGCTGCGCCACCTGCCCCAATACCCAAACTTCGTCCCGGCGCCGGCGTCAAGAAGGTTAAGGTGACTGCAATCAAGAAATAATTCGTCGGTGACGCGGTCTCCTCACCGCACTTCGCATTTTGGTCGGGTTACACACAAGTCGATTTTATTTTCGCGTGGGTATGAATTTTTGTACTTTTCTTCTTACAACCCTCGATTCTCATAGTTAAATTATATTTTTTTGCTTCATGGTCTGTTAAAATTTTATAACTAATGTCAAATGTCATCATCTGTCAATCTGTTGTTGACACAAACTTGTCCACAGAACACACTTGTCTTTTTTTTATTTTTTTTTCTCTATTTTTGCGTTTCACCTTCGCATGTTTTGATCCAAGTATTGAATTTTTGACATGCATATATTTTATTTTGTGTTAATCTTAACTTATAATCATCATTATCAATGATGATTATAAGTTAAGATTATGTTATAACCCAGCATTACGTATTTGTCTCGAACTGTTAATTCTCCATCTATGTAGTTTATACCTCTCCAAGCAGACCCAGTGTAGGACTGGTTCAGGCAAGTAACTTGGTGTGATTAAGATAGTATATATTTTATATATTTATAATTAAGTAAAAACAAGCATATATATTTGTATTTATAAGTATTATTATTATATTTTAAACTATAATAGTAGATATGGATAGCATAAGTAATATTTTTGACAACTATATTTTATCATGTTCATCAAGCGATGATTATACAAATATGGCGAACGACACCTCCATTGTGGAGGAATCGTTATCGGCCAAACTCTCGACTGTCTTTTGGTGGCCCGGAAAATAATCTTAACCTCGTTCATATAAATGCCCAGAGCATCCACTCCAGTTACCTGGACCTACTTGAGGCGTTTAGTGGCAAACATGTGGATGGAATTCTTATATCAGAATCGTTTCTCAAACCGTCCCTACCATCCACCATGTACTCATTGCCTGATTTCCGGCTCTATCGGAACGACAGAGTTGGGAAGGCAGGTGGTGGTGTAGCCATTTACCTCCGCTCCGACATTCCTTGTAGAGTTGTAAGTGCTTCCCCGAATGTGTACTCTGAGTCGGCAGAACATCTTTTGCTTGAAATCTGTCTTCACCATAATAAAGTTCTGCTCGGTGTTCTCTTCACATTGATTACTTCGATACATTCGAGTCTCTGCTCAATGAGCTGACTCCTCTTTATGATAACACTCTCATCCTCGGCGATTTTAATACTTGTCTTATTAAGAATGACTCTCGCTCTGCCCAACTCCAGGCCATTATCAATACTTTCAATTTGCATATTCTTCCTCTCAACGCTACTCATTTTCGGCCCCATTGCACTCCATCTCTTCTCGATATCATGAGTCTAATGTAGACAAAGTTGCTGTCCATGGTCAATTTAACTCTCTTTTCTCTTTCCATGACCTAGTGTATCTATCGTACAAGGTTAGGCCTCCTAAAAGCAGAGGTAAATTCATTTTTGCTCGTATTTTTAGGGGTATAGACCCTAATTTAGTACTTTATGCTGTTATATTATTTTATAAGAATTTTAAATGAAAGAGCGACGTGCACTTTGAACTTCGTATATTTGGAGAGAGAGTTGCCAGGTCAAAAATTTAATAATTAGAGAAATTAATGTTTCCAACATACTCCTAACAACGACAAAAAATATACTTAGGTATTTAAGTATTATGTTTATCAACAATAAGATATGTAAAATAATTGCAATTTGTATCATACAAGCCAAAGCTCAGTAGGAGTGGACTGTAGTTTGATAGGTTTTAAAATTTTAGAATAATTGATATTGATAACTCAATATGTTTAGCTAACGTAGTACAAAACGCAATTGCTTTTCACAATGTTTACCTAAGTAATTATTATAAAAAATACGGTTTGCAAAAAGGTACATATTATTATAAGGTAAGTATGTATCTACTTAGTTTAAAATTAAACTTTAGGAAGTAAGTAAGTCACTTGGTACCTATTGAAAAACATGGTTTTAATTAAGTACATTACTTACATATCTATAGGTAAAATACAAACTTTAGTAATAGAAGTTCTATGACATTTTCCATTAGACTTTTTTACTTCCAAGGCTCTAACTTTGCCATCTTGCCCTGGGAACACCTGGGTAACTCGGGCCATGGGCCATGTCATAGGAGGGGTATCAATTTCCCTTAAAATAACAAGAGTACCTATACTTATATTAGGCAAATTGACCTTCCACTTTGGACGGTTTTGTAAGGCATTAAGGTACATTTTAGACCAATATCTCCAAAATTGCTGTTTTAGAGCAGTACATTTTTTCCAAAAACTTAATCTGTTTGCTGGAATATCAGAAGTATTTTGTTCAGGATAACAAGTGAGTGGCGCACCAGTTAAGAAGTGTCCTGGAGTCAAAAATGATAGGTCTTCAATATCAGATGACATTGGAGTTATTGGCCTCGAGTTCAAAATAGCTTCTATTTGATACAGCACTGTAGAGAGCTGTTCATAAGTTAACACATGAGATCCTAACACCCTTTTCAAATGATGCTTGACGCTTTTCACTGCTGCCTCCCACAGGCCAGCAAATACTGGTGAATAAGCTGGAATGAAGTGAAATGTAATACCTAACTTTGAACCTTGGGTTTGGACTTCATTCTGATGAGCGTTGGATTTGTTTAGTCTATAAAGTTCTGTTAACTGAGTATTGGCTGCCTTAAAAGTACTGGCATTATCGCAGTAGACTTCGCTCGGTACATTCCTTCTGCTGATAAAGCGCTTAAAGCTGGCTAGAAAGGCTTCAGTAGTTAGGTCGGACACTAACTCAAGGTGTACTGCTTTGGTAACAAAGCAAACATAGACTGCAATGTAACCTTTTGTGGTGATGACACTTCTAACCCTCGACTGCTTGACCATAATGGGCCCGGCGAAATCTATTCCAGTCTTTTCGAATGGACGAGCAGCATGAACTCTGTTTGCAGGCAGAGAGCCCATAAGTTGTTGTGCTGTAACACCTTTGAATCTAAAGCATGAAACACACTTATAAATTAGTGTTTTAACTAATCTCAAACCATTTATTATCCAATAGAATTGGTTTAAATTGCACAAAACATGTAAGTCTTGACTCTTTGGGAAGAATGATTTGATGTTTGTGACTATATGGTAAGGCTGCATGTTGAAGCCTACCTCCTACTCTGAGGATAGATTCTGCATCTAGAAAGGGATTGAGACCTTTTAAGGTAGAAGATACCTGTGTGCCCGCTTGCAATGCAGCTATATCCTTGCTGAAATATTTATTTTGTTCTTCTTTAATAAATCAATGTAACGCCTGAGTGCGTTCAGCAAATGTTACAAAATTGTGTTTTATTTTTTGAGAACTTGGCTTAGCATTTTTACAAAATCTTAGAATGTAAGAAAGTACCCTAGTGGCTTTATTAATGTCAGAATATTTCTGAAGCAAACTAGAAATAAATGAAACCTTCCTATTTTGTGATGCTGCACATACCACCTCGCCACACTTCAGTTTGGATATTTTGACCTCGGGTAAGTCTGTTGGTGAGTTTGTGTTATTACAAAAATCATTGAAATTGTAGTCTGAATTATGCATACATTCAGGGCCAGACCACCAAAGCTCAATATTTTGCAGCTCACATGGATTAATACCTCTACTAAGACAGTCTGCTGGATTCTGATCTGTCCTGATGTAAGACCATTGACAAGACTTTGTGTATTGATTGATAATTCTGACTCTATTTACAACATACGCGTTCAGTTTTGCTGGGTCAGTCCTTAGCCAGGCCAATACTACCTGGGAGTCACTATATAGATGCACACTTTGAATAGGTATTTTTCTAGTCAAAGTATCATAAACTTTGGTGCATAATTTTTCTAAAAGAAACCCTGAATTGAGCTCTAACCGGGGAATAGATAACTTGTTATCTTTTGGGGCTATTCTTGATTTCGAACAAAGAAGTGACATAGTCACCCTTCCTTCTTTATCGACAACTCTCAAATACATTACACAGCCATATGCCATGATTGAAGCGTCTGAAAACCCAATTAGTTGGGCTGATTCTTGTTCAGAAACACATACATTTCTTTTAATTGAAACTGGTGGCATTGTTATTAAATTATTATAAAAATGTAGCCATTCTTTTTGCAAAATGGAAGGGGGAACTGAATCCCATTCTACATTGGACTGCCATAATTTTTGCAATATGGACTTGGCCTGGACAAAGACTGGCTGGACCAGCAACACCCAGTGGATCGTAAAACTGACTCACAAAACTTAAAATTTCTCTTTTTGTGGCAGGTACTTTTTCAGGGACAGGACAGGAAAATTTAAAACAATCATTTTTAATATCAAATTTAACGCCTAACGTTTTAATGTCTTTTTCAAGTTCCAAGTCACCAAAATTTTTTCTGCTCCACCGGAATATCTGCCAAGATTGTTTTGTCGCTTGCAGATCACTTGTGTAAGTTGAAGCTACCTTTTGCAAGTAATTGAATTAATTCAATTTTAGTTTCAATTAATTTAATGCTATCATTTTCTGTGTGTAAGATATCGTCTACATATGTCGAATTTAGAATTACATCGGATGCTAGGGGGTATTCATGTTGGTACCTAGTAGCTAGTTCTTTTAGACTAGTTGCCAAGTAAGATGAACCTTTGAGACCGTATGTAACGGTATTTAATTGATGAATGCATTTAATTGGTTCATTTACATTATCTCGCCAGAGAATATTCTGTAGAGATCTCTCAGCTTCTGTCACTAGAATGTTTCTGAACATACGTCTGATGTCGCAGATAAAGAAGTGTTCATGTAATCTAAATGACAATATTATATCAAACAGCTCTTGTTGTACGGTGGGTCCATTTAACATTATATCATTAAGAGAAATTTTAGTATTCGTTCTCATGGATTGAATCTTCCCTAATTACAGGGTGATGGGGTAGAAAATAAACTGCATATTTTGAAATATCATATTGAGAAATATCAAAGTAAGTTGCGTGGCCTAAGGCGACGTATTCATCAATGAATTGTTTGTATTTCTGGAATAAATCTTGATCTTTTTGAAATCTTTTTTCAAGATTAATAAATCTTTTCAAAGCTTGGCTAAGTGAGTTTCCTAGATTATTGTTCACATCATAGATGGGGATCTTTAAGGGAATTGATACTTCAAATTTGTTGTTTTCTAATTTAACAGACTCTGTAAAGTACTGTTCACAAAATTGCTGCTCAGACGTGTGTTCTTTAAACATTTCTGGTACAGATTCTGTCTTCCAGAATTCGCTAACTGAATTATTAATACTTGCAGTACAATCTTGGCAAAAAAGTGTAACAGCAGAATCCCGGTGAGGAGCAGAGGTGGGTGTGGCGCCGGCGACTACGTATCCAAACTGAGTGTGGACGAGACTGGGCTTGGCAGCATCACGACGCTGAAGCTCCTCAGGCTGCGGCAGCAACGCCTGGAAGAAAATATCGGCAGCTATTAAAATATCAATTTCACTTGTGATGTGAAAGGAGTCATCGGCCAACTTTATATTTTTGGGGATAGAAAACCCTGACAAATCAATTTCTTTTTGAGGCAAATTGGTGGTGATCTTATCAACCACTAAGCAGTTGGTTTGTACCTTGCATGGGTAAACACATGAAAAGATATCTAAAGGCAATGAATGCTTGACATTCTTTTCAGTATTGGCTATGCCAATTATGTCAGTAGAATTGGGCATGAGCGGTTTACCTATTTTTCTTTCTAGATTGGAGGTGATGAAGGAAGACTGGCTTGCTGAATCAAGCAAAGCCTTGACAATATATTCCTTGCCATTTTTGCCTACAATTTTGACCTTTGCCGTTGGCAACAGAACTTGAGATTGGTTACCAGGAATTGTTTTGGACAAAAGTGAGACATTTTTGTTCCCTTCCTTCGCTTGGTCACTGTGACTACCTCCTTCATTGTGCAATAAAGTATTGTGAGATTGTTTGCACTCTTGACATTTAAAAAAGAACTTGCACCTATTTTGGTGATTGTTGAGGCAAATATTGCACAATCTATTTTTCTTTACAAACTCGAGCCTTTCGGCTATTGAGGCAAGCATGAACTTTGGACAGGAATAAAGTTTGTGATCAGACTTACAGAACAAGCACTTCACATCCTTGACGACCACATTAGACACCTTGTAGCCGGAGTGCAGCTTTCTCTCCGGAGCAGCCGAAGCAGGCGGAGTGGCAGAAGTAGCCTCACAATTTTCTAAGGCTAATGCGCGCATCTCTAGAAATTTAATGAACTCATCAAAGGTGTGTGATTGAGAACTATCATGTTCTAGGTGATAGGCTTTGCTTGTGTTCGAATCAAGCTTTTTTGCAAGCAGACACACAAGTATACTTTCCCACTTTTCTATAGGCTCACCTAGATTCTTAAGAGCAGCGAGGTGCTGCTTTGTTGTTGAGATAAGTCCTCTCAAAGTAAAAGACTTACTTAAAGTTGGCAATTCGACTTGACTATTTTAAATTTGTTATCATAGCGGTCTTTGAGAATGTCCAAGGCCTCTTGATAACTTGACCCTACTATAGGAAGGTTTTTTATTAAATCATATGCTTCTCCTTTTAGATAATGTCTCAAATAAAAGAACTTTTGCATGTCCTCAACATTTTTGTCATTGTGGATGAGGGCATTGAACATTTCAATAAAGGACTGGTAGTCTCCATACTTCCCATCGAAGGGATTAATTTCTACATGTGGCAATTTTAATTTGGACACTGATCCTGCACTTGGGCCTGTCTTTTTCTGGGATAATAGGGCGATTTGGGTACGAATTTTATCTAGACACTGAAAGTATAACTCTTCGGTTTTAGTAGGATCTTCATCGTCATCTATTTCGATGTTAAGCTTTTCGTACTCACTGAAGTTTTGTTGCACTCTCTCCTCAAGCAGTAGCAGGACTTGAAGCGAAGCAGTTTGTAAAAACTCAGGCTCGAGTTTTGCTGCAACTCGTGTTATTGCGCCATTGAAGCCCGTGCGCTGTCTTTTAGGGTTTTTCGGTGTTTCTTCCGACATTTTTTATAGCGTCCCTAATAAAAAACAAAACCAACAACGGTCAGAATAAAGCCCAAACCATGAGAAAAAAAAACGTGCTTGAAATTATTGTAGAAAGGGGAGTTAGTATCGATACTTACACAGCAAACAGCGAGTACACTTATTATAATTGTCGTACAAACGAAAACCAACGTAATAATATTAGTGTTTGTTACAATTTTTCGTATAAAATTAATGAGTACATGCAGCACAAAACGCAATACAAAATGGCCCGTGATTGATCGTTACCGAATCGATAGATTGACCGAATGAATGATTGATTCAATCTTTTGCACAAAACCACCCGTAGATAATACGTTTTTTTTTTTTTTTACTAGTAAAGTCACGTTCCGTTCCGCAAATGTTCACTGCCGATCGAAATTACACCACCATCAAAGGTAATGTTTATAGACGCGAAAATTTTTCTAAGCGTGGTTGTGTAGGTAATAGTTGGCTCCAAAGGTTGGCTCGACGCTTGACTTGACGCTCCGTCGTTTGGCGCGAGCGTGGCGCTGTTGTCGCTTGATTGATTGTTATTGGCAATCTTGGCGTAAAATGAACGCAGCAAATAACAATGGCGGAAGCCACATCCAAACAAAATGTCTCCTGTTTTTGCGATGAATTTCAGCCCATATATTAGTGAAGCAGAGAAATACCTTGATGTGTCGTATAATTTGTGGAGGTTGTAATCCTGCAGCTCTCTAGCAAACCTGCGCAGTGTTGTTGCAGTCCGCTGACGATGTTGTCGTGAGAAAAGGTAGCAACTATGGCCGCCCAAACTTCGTCCCACGATGTTGCACACAATGCCAAAAGGCTTTTTGGTCGTTCTTGTCGTTTATTTAACTTGATTCTATATTATAACTGTAGCACTTTTACCGGCCTTCATGAACCATGAATAAATTAGTACTTTATGCTGTTATATTATTTTATAAGAATTTTAAATGAAAGAGCGACGGGCACTTTGAACTTCGTATATTTGGAGAGAGAGTTGCCAGGTCAAAAATTTAATAATTAGAGAAATTAATGTTTCCAACAGACCCTACTGTCCTAAAGCCTGATACCGCCTCGATTGATTGGTCGCCTATCATCACTAGTGAGACCGTTGACGACAAGATTCACCACTTCAACACAATTATTCTGGGACTCTACGACAAGCACGCACCAGTAAAAAAGGTTCGAGTAAAACATCTCCCTGCGCCCTGGCTCTCTGATCCCATTAAGCGATTGATGGCAAAGAAGAACAGAGCCAAAAACCTCTACAAAAAGGACCCCACTGATGAAAACTTTACTGCCTTCAAATGTCTCCGCAATCGGTGTAACCATATGTGTCGCGCTGCCAAGCGCCGCCATATCTATGAGTGCATCGAAAATTATACCCCGGCTCAAGTGTGGAAGTTCCTTAGAACCCTTGGTGTTGGCAAGTCCCAGAATCAATTGGTTGGTGATGTCGATCTCAATGGTCTTAATAGTTTCTTCTCCGACTTGTAATGAATCCCTCTGTTAAAGATGCCACCCTGCATTCTCTGCGCTCCAAGCCATCTCCCACCACCACTCCATTCGACTTCAGTCTTGTCGAAATTGACACGGTTAAGAAGGCAGTGCTTGCTATCTCCTCAAAAGCTGTAGGTGACGACAGTATCTGCTCGAGAATGATAAACAGCATCCTTGATTTCCTCCTACCTGCCATTACACACATTGTTAACTTCTCTCTATCTCAGTGTTCTTTTCCTAATGTGTGGAAAAAGGCGTTAGTTATCCTTCTTCCTAAAACCTCAAATCCCTCCTCATTTAAAGATTATCGTCCAATATCTATCCTGCTTTTCCTTTCCAAAGTCCTTGAATCGATTGTCCACACTCAACTCTCTTCCTATCTTTCCTCTAACAGGCTGTTGAACCATTTCCAGTCCGGATTCAGGCCGGGACATAGTACCGTCTCGGCCTTACTTAAAGTGACATTGAATCGGCAATGGATATCAAGCAGATCACTGTGTTAGCGTTACTAGACTTTAGCAGTGCCTTTAATTGTGTTGATTTTGACATCCTCGTTGAGATACTGAAGTCCCTGAATGTCTGCTCGGCCGCTGCCAGCTGGTTCGGCTCCTACCTGAGAGGTTGTCAGCAGCGTATTAGGTCCGAGGAGACTTCCACGGAGTGGTGCGACCTTTCTTCTGGAGTTCCTCAGGGTGGTATTCTTTCCCCTCTTCTTTTCTCCGTCTTCATCAATTCTATTTCGGATGCCATTTCTTCTTCTTACCATTTTTATGCCGATGATCTGCAAATCTACCGCTATTTCTCTCCAAGTGATATGATTTCTTCTGTGGGTGCATTAAATGCCGATCTCGAGAACATCAGGGGCTGGGCTCTGTCTCATGGACTACTTGTCAATCCCAGTAAGTCGGAAGCCATGATTGTCGGCTCCAGACACTCCCATAGTGTGTTACAGCATCTGCCTCTTGTTCCTGTTACTTATGATGGAACCATAATTCCGTACATTACTAAGGCAAAAAATCTAGGAGTTATCTTTGACAATCAGCTTTCATGGTCTGCTCACGTCTGCGAAGTTAGTAGACGAGTCTTTGCCACATTTCACTCCCTCAGGCGCCTTCAAAACTTTCTGCCTCGTCATACTAAAATTACTCTGGCCTAGTCTCTTCTTCTTCCTCTCATTGATTACGCAGATGTAAGCTGGATCAGCGCGAACGAAGAGCAACTGAACAAACTCGAGCGACTTCAAAATCTCGGGATTCGGTTTGTTTTCGGACTGCGTAAGTATGACCATGTCTCCCAGTATCGAAGGGAAATGCAGTGGTTTCCAATTCGTCTTCGTCGGGATACCCATGTTCTCATTCTACTCTTCAATATTCTGCACAACCCTCGCTACCCCAGCTTCCTGCGTGATCGGTTTGATTTTCTTTCTTCGGATAGGTCTCGGAGATCAAACACTCGGTCGCTGCTTGCAACTCCTCAACACAACTCATTCGCATATGGGCAAGGATTCAGAATCAGTACTATCAGGCTCTGGAACAAGCTCCCCAGTGCCATCAGGGATAGTCCGTCACTTAACGTTTTTAAGATTCGCTTGAAAGATCATTACCTCTCTCTTCCATAGCATGTATATATAATTTGTATGTGTATGTTATATATGTATATAACTTGTATGTGTGTGATATGTATGTATGTATACAATATTATATAAATTAGGTGTAGTAGTAGTATTAGGTATATGTACCTACTTATATTATTATTGTGTATGAATTATTTTGTTCTGCAAATAGGTTTTACTCTCACAATCCACTTTCCTTTCCTATCTGGGTTTGCTGGTAAAATCTCTTTTATAGAGATAAGCGCGCTTGTTTAATCCACGCCTCAACCGAAAGGGTGGAATCTTTGAAGGGTTGTTTTACAATAGAATGTCACAAGTAGTACTGACCCTGACGCCGTCGACTGTTATGCGAAAGTTCAGATTCGAGGCAGAAGTACGGGATGAGGAACACAAGGGTGTGGGGTCATGGGAGTCGAATCTTACTCGTGTCGTGGCCCGCTGCTGGTGCTGTCTTAATGCTGCCGACTACAAGGGTTGCTATCCGAGCGCGACGAATTGATTACCGAATCACTTCAAATTTTCACAGCACGAAGCACTCACTACGATGACGTGAAATCAACTTATTTCTTGTAGATTATTACGAGATTACCATTGAAATCCCATTCGGCCAAGCCCCGATGCCTGAAGCCGAAAATTTACCATGTGCAAAGTGACATTAGCTAGTTTTTTTTTCTATGCAAGTGACAGCTAGCTAGTGATGTTCCGATCACTCGCGGTCGATCCGCGCAACAAAAAACCGTGGTGCGTTCCGAAGCATAAATATTAAACAGTCACCCGCCCGGACAGGCCCGAACCTGTCCCTAATCAATAGGAAGGCGAGAAAGTGTTGCGACCGCTCTCTTGAGGACCGAGTCCCCCACCTTGACTTCTGCTGATCGAGGCGTGCCATCCCGACCCGTGTACAAATTGACGATCCGTCCTCGTCTCCATCTCAATGATGGCAGGTTCGCATCCTTAATCAGCACCAAATCACCGACTCGAGGGGGGCTCGTCCGGTCAGTCCACTTAAGGCGCTGCTGCAAGATGTGCAAGTACTCAAGGGACCACCGTTTCCAAAAATCTTGAGCCCTCTGCTGCAACATCTGCCACCTAGTTAACCGACTTAACTTAACATCACCGAATGGGTATTCTGGCAGGGCGTTAAGGGGCTGACCTATCAGGAAGTGACCCGGTGTCAACGCTTCCAAATCATTTGGATCCGAACTGAGCGGGCACAACGGACGCGAGTTCAGTGTCATTTCCATTTTACAGAACAGCGTCGCAAGCTCTTCAAAGCGTAGAGAGGTCTCACCGACGATCCTCGTCAGGTGCGACTTAGCCGATTTAACCGCAGCCTCAAAAATTCCTCCCCAATGAGGACATCCCGGCGGACTGAAAACCCATTCAATCCCTCGTCGGGAGCAAGCCGTACCGATGGCATCCTGGTTACCGTTCAGGAATTGAGTGACCTCCTGCAGATATCGCCTGGCTCCGACAAAATTTGTGCCGTTGTCCGAATGGATTAATGTCGGGAGGCCCCTTCGTGAGTCGAACCGATCCAGACATGCGATAAATGCCTCCGTAGTGAGGTCACTGACCACCTCCAAGTGGACTGCCTTCGTGGCCAAGCACACGAAGACGCACAGGTATGCCTTCACTAATCTGGCGTTCCTTAGCTGTGAAGACTTGACTATGAATGGTCCCGTGAAATCCGTTCCGACACCCGAAAAGGGCTGGATTTCGTTAACCCTATCCGAGGGCAAATCGCCCATCTGGGGCTGCATCGTAGCCGCCTTGGCCCGATAACAAAGCGGGCACCGAAATACGACGCTACGCACTAAGCGTCTTCCCGATAGAATCCAGAACTCGCGCTGGAGAAACGCCATCAAGGCGTGGCATCCGACATGTCCATTCCGAATGTGTCGATCCTGTATCAACAGTTCGACCAACTTCCCTTTCCTAGGGAGTAACAACGGGTGGCGAGCCGCATAAGGCAGGTTGGCATTCCGCAGCCGACCTCTTACCCTCAGCAATCCTTGAGGGTCAATAAACGGGTTGAGCCGAGCCACAGCTCCCTTCAGTTGGACGCGTCCGCGTCTCAGAATGTCCAGTTCGGACTTAAAGTGCACCGTCTGCATGTTCCGTACCTATGCGAACAACGCATGGTTCCGTTCCCGTGGTGTCAGGACCTGTGTCCGCACTCGTTGCGCCTCAGAATTGCGACAATTACGCGCAAATCGGAAGATCCAGGCGGTCACTTTGACCAGCTTGTCGAGCGAGCTGTACCGTTCCAGCAGGTTGAACTCCTCTTCCGGCTCTGGTTGCGTCGTACAGACACCGACTGTCAAGGCGCCGTTCGCCGTGGTAACGCGTAGACTCATTGGCCAATCCGATTCGGCTTGAGTCAACCATTTCGGACCCCACCACAAGGGATGTCCAACTAATTCCGGAGCGTGACACGCACGAGACGCACAGTCTGCTGGGTTCATTTCCCCTGGAACATGTCTCCAGATTAAGGGAACCTCCGAATTAAAAATCTGCGAAACCCGATTCGCTACAAAAATCTCCAGCTTGTGAACTGAAGCCTTCAGCCAGCATAACACGATCTGGCTGTCCGTCCAAGCGTAGACCGTATCTTCTAACGCTATTGACCCACAAAGAACCGTCATCGTGTGGTTGAGTAGACGAGTCAAGAGAGCCGCTCCTGAAAGCTCTAATTTGGGAATGGTTAGGCGAGTGTGCAACGGCGCAACCTTGCTCTTGGCCATGACCAACCGCACATCAACCTCCCCCGAGGAGTTGACCGTACGCAGATACACCGCAGCTCCATAGCCCTTCTCCGAGGCATCGCAAAACCCATGCAGGGTGGCGGTGTATCGTTTGGTGGGGACCAACCTCCGTGGCAGTGAAATCCGATTGATGCCAGGGAGGGTGGAAAAGAACGATTCCCACTCTGAGCTCAATGACCCGCCGATCGGGTCGTCCCATTTCAGCTCAGCAGACCACAATTGCTGCATAAAACACTTGAGCTGAAATGTTACCGGGGTGATCCACCCGTTTGGATCAAATGTCCTAGCCACCGTTGAAAGGACGTTCCGTTTCGTCCAGACTTTCGGGGAGTCCAACTCGACCCGATACGAAAACATGTCTGACACCGGCCGGTACTGGACGCCTAATACCGACAACATATTACCAGCTGAATTATTAAATCTAAAAGTGCTTCATAAAGATTCATTAAATGAGGTCAATAACTACTTCACGACAATCGGTAGTGTTCTTGCTAACCACACATTACAAAAACTAAATGCAACTGACAGCTTACTGGCAGAAAGGGCGATCTCCCTGGATGGCCCACTGGGCTCAATGCTGCTCTGTCCGACAGACCCTAATGAAGTTAGACGCACTATAGCAAAACTCAGGACAGCCTGTGCACCAGGATGGGATTAAATACCAACTAAAATACTAAAGATGTTCGGTGATGTTCTGTCGCACCCTATTTCCGTCTTGTGTGACCTAAGCTTTGCGGATGGAGCATTCCCCGAAATCTTTAAAAAAGCAGTTGTGTCACCTATCCACAAAGCAGGAGACAAATCCTTGCCCAGTAACTATAGACCAATATCTGTATTGAGCACTGTGTCAAAAATCATTGAGAAACTTACCAATACAAGAGTAATTAACTATATCGAATCTAAAAAACTTTTATCTCGTAACCAGTACGGTTTTAGAGAGGGAGTATCCACGGAGGATGCCATCCTGAAGCTAACTTCAAACATCACCAGCTACCTTGATAAAGGGGAAAGGTGCACTGGCGTCTTCTTAGACCTTCAAAAGGCATTTGACACCGTTTCGGTTCCAATCCTATTGAGTCGTCTACAGAATCTAGGTATAAGAGGAACCTCACTAGCCTGGTTCCGTTGTTACTTAACAGATCGAACACAATGTGTCCGGGTTGATGGCCATTCAAGAGATGATGCATCATGTACCTATGGTGTCCCCCAAGGGAGTACGCTTGGGCCAACATTGTTTCTGGTATACATTAACCAACTTTGTGGCCTGGAGGTGGAAAGCGCCAACTTGACAATGTTCGCTGACGACACTGTCCTCCTATTCCACAGCAGTTCTTGGGAAACGGTCAAGGATGCTACTGAAAAAGGTCTTAGACTAGTCTCCAGTTGGCTAGAAAATAACCTCCTGTCGCTTAACACCGCTAAGACCAAATACATCTGTTTCAGTAAAACCAAAGCCAACAGCCCTGTCAATAATTTAAATATTAAAATCCATTCCTACCCATGCAACAGACTTCTAAATAAGAATGACAACGTTTGCAACTGTCCATTGCTTAGCAGAGTTGGTGTAATTAAATATCTAGGCATCCAAATTGATGAAAATCTCAGATGGTCAAATCAAATCTCAATGGTAGCTAAAAGAATTCTTAAACTTATATTTGTTTTCAAACCTTTGCGCCATGTTGCTGACTCACGGCTTTTAATACAAACCTTCAATGCCCTCTGTCAGTGCATTATAAGATATGGTATTACCTCTTGGGGTGGGGCGTGTGTGTCACACATGATCGAGGTGGAACGAGCTCAAAGATCCGTACTCAAAGTTATGTTCTTTCTTCCCCGTATGTACCCTACATCCCATGTATACAAGGTTGCACCAATACTGAGTGTTAGAAAGCTATTTATATATCAATGCCTTAGGAGGTTCCACCAACATGTAGTCCCTAATCTAACAGTAAAAACAGTAGAACTAAATTAATACCACAACCTGTTACTAAAAGTGAATTCGCTAAGAGACATTACTCTAATATTTCAATAAGACTATATAATCTACTACTAAAATGGAATAAGGATATATCTGTGTTAAATAATTACCAATTTAAAGTTAAAATCATAGAATGGCTAAAAGAACTTGACTATGACACCATAGAGGGTTTCCTATAGATGATATTTGTTAAATACTTACCTGTTCATGCAATAGTAATCTAATTTATTTATTATTGTTCCTTTCTTAATATTCCAAAAAATTGCTTTGCCTATGTACCAGGCAACTCAGAGACTACCATGACTTAACTATGTTATGTTAGTTTCTGAGTTATTTATCTATTATTTATCATTTATTATTCATTTTTCATTTAATTATTTGTTAAATAAGAAACATACTCATTTATTGTTTCAGAAACTTATTAGGTAATCTTAGGTCCAAAATGCCAATTGTTTCGTATCTGTAGGCTCTGTCTCCTGACATACAGGTTCCCCTAGTTTAAGAGTCAGAGTCATGCCTGTAACTAGGACGTAAGATTTATAGAAAAAAAAAACATTTTCATTTCATTTTCATTTAATTTAATTTCATATTCGGATTTTCCAGATTTTCGAAAATGTGGGGATCCTGCTGGTAGTCATCCGGAAGACCAGATAGTAACTCTGGAGAGTTTGACATCCATTTCCGGAGCTCGTAACCTCCACCCCGTAAGAGCTCAACTAGCTCGTCCCGTCGAGCGAGCGCCTCCTCTACGGAATCTGTACCGGTACAGATATCGTCCACGTAGAGATCCTGCTCCAGGATCGCTGCTCCTCTAGGGAAATTTAACCGTTCTCGATCCGCTAACTCTCGCAGAGTGCGAATCGCCAAATAAGGACTAGATCGTAGCCCGTACGTGTTGGTGTTCAGCTCTTACACCTTGATGGGCTGATCTGGGCTCTCTCACCACAGTATCAGCTGATACCGTCTATCGTCAGGGTGAATGACCGTCTGCCTAAACATCATCCGGATGTCAGCTACAAACACAACATTGTGTCGACGGAACCGTGTGATAACATCCGCGATGTCATGGTTCAACTTCGGCCCTGAATGCAAACACTGTTTCAGGTTCATGCCGTTAGATGTTGATGCCGATCCATCGAACACTACCCGTATTTTGCCCTCCGGGGTCCTCAAGACCGCGTGATGAGGCAGGAAGCAGTGGTCTTCACGCTTCCAGTCGATACCCGAAACCGACATGTGGCCGAGCGACTCGTATTCCCGCATGAAGTCGACGTACTTCTGCCGGAAAATCCCGTCACGCTTCATGCGTCGTTCCATCGACAGAAGCCGCGTCTCGGCTGCATGGTGTGAACTGCCCCGCGGTGGGCGATCACTCCGGAACGGAAGACGTGTGATAAATCGACCTGACCGAAGGCGACCAGTATTGTTCCGATAAAACTGTTCACACTCTTCGTCAACCGGGTCCAACCGGCAGACCGTAGGTGGTTCCTCCACCTCCCAAAACTTCTGTATCACCTCCGAGAGTACAGAACCGAATAAGGGACTACTAGTCGCTAGGCGTGGAGCAGCCGGCATGACCGGACCCATTACCGCATGGTCCAGTCTGGTGTTGACCGAAACCAGACCAGTCGCCTGCAACACGTGGACACCTGGCACTAACAGGTATCCCAAGGCATCAACACCCAATAAAATGTCTACTGGGCCCGGAATATCAAACTCCGGGTCAGCCAGTGACAACCCAGTGACCAACTATCGCACCGAGGGTGACAACCGTACGTGAGGGTGTGAGCCCATCACATTAGGCATGACTAATGCCGTGACCGTCAGATTCACCGATGAATCCACCCGTGACGAGAGAGTAATCCGACATACTCCCTTAACGGAACCGACTTCCGTGTTCCCAATTCCCCGAATGGAATGTGGATACTCCCTTACCAAAATTCCCAACCGTCTTACAAGGTTGCACGAGACTAAGCTTCCCTAGGCCCCCGAGTCCAATAGTGCTCGTGCCACACATGATTTGCCGTCCGAACTCCACGCTATCACAGAGGCGGTGGGGAGCATGACCGTCTGTGGAGTGGCGGCACCCTGTAAGTGGGCGGCGTGTCCCTAGCGGGAACCTCCGCGGGATCCGAACCCGCTGAGACCTCCGTCGGCCTTGGAGTAACTCGGCTGCTGATATGCAACCGGCATATCAGACCGTATGTGCATCAAGGGGTCCCAACCCGTATAATAGGCCCCTCGCTGTCCCGGTATCCGACCATACCGGACGGTGTACGGTGTGCCCGGTGCACACCGTGGATGAATGGGGGAGAGCGGATCCAACCTGGGGCGCTCTAGGAATGGGGGCGACATCCGACTGTTCGACTCCCAGAGCGACGGGCAGGGTGGCGCAGAAGGTGGTGGACTCCCAGCCTTCACGCCACTCATAGGTGCCATCTGACTCCCGCCCATAACACACGGTGAGCCAGCGGCCCGAAGTCCTCGCTGACCGTGGACAGCGGGGACCGAAGCCCGGCTATCCCGCATGTTACCCCCCGCGCTGCCCCCTTCCCCTCGGGTAGCTACCCCGAGCGCCTTAAATTTGGCGCAACTGGTCACGTCATGACCGGCATTGTCGCAGTGCACACAGCCGTCACCCGACGGTGCGGCATTCAAAACGCCAAATTGTTTCGACCGCCCACCCCCCCGTGGGGGCGGGGGGCGCGGCCCTCCCGCATCCGCGCGGGTTGGCGCTGCACACTGGCCTCCGTGTCCAGTGTGTCACATCGCCTACATTCACCCTCCAAAAAATCTGTCAATTGGGCAAGTGTGGGCAGTTCCGTGCTACTGCCCCCATGCAGCTGTTCAAACCGACTTTGAACAGCTGCAGGCAACCGTGACAAACCCATATATAGAATAATATATGACCATTGGTCTACCGGAAGACCAAGGTTCTGAAGGGCCTTAGTGGCCACCAGCACAGGGTTGAGCACCTGTACTCGGATGTCAACATCCCGGGTTACTAGGCGGCTAGGGATGCTAAACAGCTTCCCTAGCTGCGCATCAACCAACCGCCGTTTGTGTTGGTAGCGGTCCAACAATATGGACCTTGCTATATCGTAGTTGCCCGCCGTGACCGTTAGGTGACCGACCAACTCCTTCGGTTCACCCCGCAGAGCCATCAATAGTTGGGCCAACTTGTAGGTGTTGTCCAGGTCGTCCCGACCGTGGACCAAACTATCAAATAAATTGATGAAGGCCGGCCACTCATTAATTGCCCCACTGAAGGCCGGAATCTCCAGGTGTGGCAGCCGTCCAACAACACCCTTCGGGGGTGGGTCTCCGTTACCCTCCCCACGGTCATTCCTTCGCGACCGCTTAATTTTCTCCGCGCGACGCTCGATGTCACCCAAGCATTCCATCGCTTGGTCAGCATCCGCGCAGAGCTGTTTCACTGTAGCCACCGTAGCTTCATCAGTAAGCCCGAGAGCTTCAGCCTCCGCAGCCAGCCGACACACCTTCCTGACGCGTGTCATTGCGTCCTCCACACGCTTGAGCAGGACATCATCCATGTCCGGTCGCTCCACATACTTATGAGTATGGGCGAGCCATCTCATTTCCTCCCGGACACCATGCCGCAGTACCGCCAAGGGTGAAGGTGCCATGTTGACCGATTGAATTGATTCTGGTCCTATACTTCACTACCAAACTAAGTTTAGCCACAGACCAGCACTTGCCCGTCAGCGCTGGGCACAGAAAAATAAAACTAAGTTGTCAAAACTAAGGCAACCACTAAAACAATTAAATCCTAAAAATATTTAATATGGTCGCCCTGTGGATATACACCTTATAACTATACACTCTAAATCAATTAGAGAATGCCACCATAAAGCACAATAAAAAATAACACACAAAAATTTATTATAAAAACAATAAAAAATATTAAATAAAATTTATTAAAAAAATAAGTGGTGGGCACCGAGACTATAAACCTAAACAATATAGCACCCTAAACCACACTGGATATCAAATCCAAGCTATTTTTAATATAATGTAGGTAGCCGTGAACCTTCTAGAAGTGGCCTTTCCGATATGACCTGCACTTCTACTGAGGTCAGCAAAATCAGCTTAATACCCCTTAAATAGCCTGACCCTGCTCTGTAAACCGAAATAACACTGCAGTACTTTAGAACCCGACGTTCTACCACAAGTAATACAATATAGTTACTTCGCGGAATGACCTTTTAATCCTTATGCACACAACAGTAGTTTCCGACTACAAATTTATAATAATCGTTAACTAAATCGTTAATTATACGTTCACTAACCGAAAATGAACCTAAATTGTGGTATCCCGACCACAAAAGACTCACTCACAACAAAGATTGCCGACTAATCTGAGGTACCCTCTCCCACTACAACGCGGCAAAAAAACTACCCTAAAACCGTCCGTGAATCGATTTCCTACTAGGAAACCACGCTCTGCTACCAAAGTGTTAAATCCACGCCTCAACCGAAAGGGTGGAATCTTTGAAGGGTTGTTTTAAAATATAATGTCACAAGTAGTACTGACCTTGACGCCGTCGACTGGTATGCAAAAGTTCAGATTCGAGGCAGGAGTACAGGATGAGGAACATAAGGGTGGGGCGTGTTGGGAGTCGAATCTTACTCGTGTCGTAGCCCGCTGCTGGTGCTGTCTTAATGCTGCCGACTACAAGGGTCGCTATCCGAGCGCGACGAATTGATTACCGAATCACTTCAAATTTTCACAGCACGAAGCACTCACTACGATGACGTGAAATCAACTTATTTCTTGTAGATTATTACGAGATTACCATTGAAATCCCATTCGGCCAAGCCCCGATGCCTGACGCCGAAAATTTACCATGTGCAAAGTGACATTAGCTAGTTTTTTTTTCTATGCAAGTGACAGCTAACTCGTGATGTTCCGATCACTCGCGGTCGATCCGCGCAACAAAAAACCGAGGTGCGTTCCGAAGCATAAACATTAAACAGCGCCTCTTGTACATATATCTTTCTTTGTATATCACTGTATGTTTGTTTTGTGCAAGTATTCATTCATTCATTCATTAATTCATTCATTCATTCATTCATCAAAGGATAGGTACTTGGTTGATCAACGTAAATGAATGTGCCCAAATAAACGGTTGGTCGGATCGTCAAACCTCTCACTTTGCACTTCCGCGTCTGGTAGGGCATGCCGAAAAATGGCTTACAAACCCTCATTCACACTTGGCCTGTGTGGGAATAAATCTTGAAAAGAGCATTCCATTCGGAAAGTAACTACGGAGTTCTGTTGTCGGATATGTTGGAGAGACGTCACAAACAAAGCGAGACAATCGATGAATATTATTATGATAAATTGATCCTATTGAACTCCTGCGACATATCCGGTAAAAAGGCCGTTGACTGCATAGTCCATGGTATTGATAATCGCACCATACGTGCTGGTGCTTCTTCAGCCCGATTTAGGGATCCGGAGGATTTACTAAACTATTTGAAAGAGGTTTGGCGTGATTAGAGAGATAGTTCAGGAAAATATTTGAAAGGCAAACCGAAAGTTCAAGAAAGTAACAATAGCACAGCTCAGAGCGGTACTAGTAACAATTTGTTTTGTACAACATGCAACCAGGCATGTCATCATACTAGGCAATGTAAGAAAAAGTCTGAAAACAAGTATTTTAATTGTAGTCAAACCGGTCATAGGTTTTACCAGTGTCCGAAACCGATAGTAAAATGCGCACAATGTTCTAAATACGGTCACAAAAGCGATGAATGTACTAACAAGGGATTCGCAAAGCATGTGCAAGAAAAGCGCGTAACTGACACAAAATAATAATTAAAATCAACGCCATCGAAATTCTACAAAAAGACCACTATCGATGGCTGTCTAGACAAAGATATATGCTTTATAGACTTTGGCAGCGACGTTGGTAAAGACACCGCTGATAGATATGGCCTACAAATAATAAAAGGTTCTGTACCTGTTATCAAGGCAATCGGCGATTCACGTTTATGTCCGATCTGTAAAACCGAAATGCCACTGCAAATTGATTCTGTTGAGGCTTCCATTTCAGCCGATGTTGTTGAAACGGAATAACTGCACGTTCCCTTGCTGGTCGGTCAGAACTTCACCGATCTACCACACATTTTGGTGGTTAAAACAGACACTTCACTTGAAATATTAAACCGCACATTTTTACCCTATTTCCAATGTCTGAACACGAAAAAATTCTTATGGTAAAACTGTATTGCAAAAATAATATAACGATAAAGGAGGTCAGCAGCGTTCCGTGCTACACAAAGGATTTAAAAGATTGTTCTATCTATGTTGCGGGTAGTTGTAGGCTATATTCAAACTTTGAATACTGGGTTCAAGAAGGCGTTTATAAAGTATGTAATTTCGTATACTCTGTTATAATGACTGCGTTGTCCAAAACAAGTATTCTCTTGTAAAAAGATGCCTTGCTATCGCGTGCCGAGATTGTAGCGGAGGTAAGTTCGGATGAGACATCTGTGGCACACTGTTACAGTATTCAGGGTTGCCAACCGTTTGCGGATAGCGAAATTCATGTTAATTCGGAATTATCAGGCGGTGAAACAAAAAAAGTATTTACGCTTGTAAATAAATATAGACCTGTTTTCGCTCAAAATCTCTCAGAACTAGGTTGCACGGATATTTGTGAAATAGACATTAAGTTGTCAAATAATACGCCCGACGCATATAGGTCATATTGACTGAGCTATCAACAAAAAGAAGATGCTCAGAAAATGATAGACGAATTAATGACTAATGACATTATAGAGGAGTCGCCTTATGCTAGCCCTATCCTGTTGGTATCAAAGAAAACAGGTGGTCAACGCTTGTGCGTTGAATAACATATGTTGAATAGTCGCATAGTAAAGCAAACCACTTTCCTCTTCTGAGGATTAAAGACCAAATAGATCAGTTAAGCGGGAATAAGTAATTTAGCTCTTTAGATTTGATTTCTGGCTACTATCAAATACCCATAAAGGAAGTGTTTGCGCCACATAGTGGCATCTCATCCTTTCATTGGTTGTATCATATGTGCTGATAGTCAGCCAGTTTCGCATGGTTTTGCCCGCGGATAGACTCATATCCTGCCCGCGTGCGCTGTCGCGAGAGAAATTAAGCCTTCGCTGAAAATAGAGACTTTATATTATTATTATATTTATATAACACTTCCGCCGTCTGAACCACTACCTAACACGAAGAAAATCCGTGAAGATCATCAATCATCAAGGAAATAAGAAGAACACTCAAGATCTTGATGGTGACTGCGGACGAGGCAGTAAAAGGTTTTGGGGATTCGTGAGTTCTTTACTTAATTATATTACATGAGAGTAGTCCCTATTATATAGTTTAGTGGTGGCTTCAAAATTTTTGGTCCTTCGAGCCGGATTAGTAGCCGGAATAAAGTAGGTAGAATTCACGGCGCCAAGCCGTTCCACTTCCACCGTCCATTAATGCCAGCTCGTAGTGTGATACCTAAGTATTCTCCCCCTAAATCAAGTAAATTTATTCCCGCTTGTTACATTATTCCTAATTTACCGCTTTGTGGTCTAAAATCATTAGAAATATTCTCTGCTTCCTTCGAGATTGCTAACAAGTTATAGGCATCTAACTGCATAAAAAATAAAAGTTGAGTGTCGTCAGCATTCCATTCCATTCTAGTGTCGCAGTTAGTGTGCGGACTCAGTTTTAGTTCAATTCGGATTTACTATCATGGAAAAAAAAGGACGTTCACTTGGAGGAAAAGGAGATGTTTAAAGATGCAAAAGATGTTGATCTTAACGAAATGAAGTTAAAAAAATTGACCGGAAAACGGGATGTGATCTTCGCTCGGTTGCAGGCAATTTACAATTACTCTCAACGCGCTGTCAAAGATGACATGTCGGCGGATATGTTACTAGGTAGCATATCTACCTTAATAGAATTACGCTCAGAATTTTATGAGGTTGTGTACGATCTCAATGAGATTCAGTTGTTAATGAATCCCAAAGCAGATGTTAACTATCAAAGTTTTAGCAGTTTTGAAGAACTGTACTGCCGCTGCACGTATGTCACTGACAAGCTGTCGTCGAAGCCAGCGCCGCCAACTATTGCGGTCCCGAGTGTAGTAGAACCCGTAAAAAAGTCGGTACGATCGCCTAAGCTAGAATTAGACGGTTTTTCAGGGGACCCTATTGCGTGGCCATTATTTTACGATTCTTTCAAGCGTACAATCCATGATAACCCTGACATTTCAGATCATGAGCGTATACAATATCTGATGGGAAAGCTGTCTGTTCGAGCGCTGGCTGAATGCTATGGGTTAGTACAGAATGCAGATAATTACCGTAACATACGGAGGACGCTCGTGCAGAAGTTTGAAGATAAGCGTTATTTATCTACGGCGTATTTAGAAATAGAAATAGAAATGACTTTATTAACACACATTATACAGTAGAGACCATTGATTATTACACGGTCATAGTGTTAATAGGACCCGGCTCAGCAATGCTAAGCTCAGACGGGTCTCAACTCAGCGCTGGTTTTCAGCCGGACCTTCGGAACACAGGTCTACCACATACACACATAATTATAATAACAGTAAACTAAAGAACAACAATAGAGAAATCAATTAAACCCTGCCAAATACGTTTGCATGAGCTTTTAAACAGTAATAAAAATAAAAATAAATTATGGATGAGAAAAAATAAAAATAATGACGCTTGATTAGGCTTAAGCTGAAAATTAAGCTTAGCTTAAAATTAAGCTTAGCTTAGCACACACACATATGAACACTATTGTTATAGCAGAATATTTTATTGTAAGGGCAGGGTTTTTTTTTTTTGCCATTAAAGACCTAAAGAATAATACAGAATAATACAGGTGGCACTGGTGGCCTTACAGTTTTGTCCTCTGCTCATCCAGGAGATATTTTTTAAATGTTTTTTTAAATGTATCTATATACATAGGCAACCGCAAAGGTGGTGGCAGATCATTCCAAATTTTCGCTGATGCAAAACGAAAGCCCCCTCTGAATCCGCTGGTCCTGTGCCTAGGGATAGACAGTTTGTTCTCCTCCTTCGAACGTGTCCCTCTATTGTGGATGTTTTTCGTAAAACATAGCTTTTCGAATAAGTAGCCCGGCCTTTTTGAGTGTATTACTTTATGTAATAGGCATGCACTATGATATTTTCGTCGGGCTGACATCTTTAGGACTCCATTTGTGTTTAAATAAGGGTTAACGTGGTCCCTCTTTTTGATATTGTAGCAGAACCTGGCACATGCGTTTTGCACTCTTTGTATTTCTTTCTCAGTCTTTTTAAAGAGGCGAGGCCCAAATACAGAATCGCAAAAATTGAATAGTGACAAAATCAGGGCCTCTGTCAGAGTATTCCTAGTCCTAACACTAAGATTCTTACGTAGCCCATACAAGATCTTTAGTCTATAAAAAGCCGTTCTAACTTTAGAGCCTATGTGGTCCTCAAATCTAAGGTCCTCGTCCATGACCAGGCCCAGATTTCTTGCTTTTGTCACACGTACTACCTTCTCATTTTTTATTTGGATTTGGGGATCACTCAATAAAACGCGATTGCGTTGACATTTTGTTCCGAGGACCAGATTGTTGCTCTCAGACCACCTTTTGACATTATCTAGGTCGCGGTTAATTTCGCTTACTGCATCTAGGGTCGACTCAGGGAAAAAACTTTTATACAGTTGAGTGTCATCTGCATATAGGTGGAGTCGGCAGCTCTTGATACTCGAACCAATGTCCGCTGTAAATATAACAAATAGAATAGGGCTGATTATACATCCCTGCGGTGCACCTCTGGGTATCTTTTTAATTTCGGACACTTCCTCGACCCCACGCTGATCTTTTGTCACTACATTGTACTACTATTGTTGCCTATCAGTGAGAAACGAACGAAACCAGTTACAGGTGTCGTTTGAGGTACCATAGTATGTTAGTTTGGCGATCAGTAAATCTATATTAAGACAATCAAAAGCCCTCGAGAAATCTAGTAACACTAGAGCAGTGGCCATTTCCTCATCCAAAGCTGTGATTATGTCATCAGTGACGCTTATTAGGGCCGTTTCTGTACCGTGGCTGCTCCTAAATCCGGATTGTCTTGTAGGTAGTATGCCGTTCAACTCTACATATCTGGTAAGCTGCCTACTGAAGACCTTTTCTAGGATCTTTGACATAACTGGCAGAATACTAATAGGTCTCAGATCTTTGTGCTCTTTCACGTCGTCGTCTTTAGGCAACGGGACCACTTTAGCCAGTTTCCAGCTACTTGGGAAAGTGTTTGTCGAGATCGAAGTGTTGATGATAAAGGTGATAATTGGTAGAGTTGCTGGTAATGTCAGCCGAATCATAGCCATTGACACTTTATCGTGTCCACACGCATGGGTCTTTACACCTTTAATAGTTTTAAGAATTTGTGCTTCGGTGCACGCAGAAAGTTCAAACCTCGAAGTCCCGAACCTCTCACATCTAAACTGCTGCAAAATGTCAGTATTGGTAGTAGCGTCGCCCGGTGTCTTTTGAAAAAAGTCATTTATTTTATTTGGATCATTGAGACCTTCTGGAATTTCTCGACTAGGGTTATTTGAAAACGGTGAGATCTTCTTTATATGTTTCCACATTTTGTTTGGATCCTTTGCGTGTTTGTTCACATAGAAGTTAAAGTAAGCAGTTTTCTCCCGCTATACTGTGGATGTGACTAGGTTTCTGAGAGTCTTGTAATAATTCCAGTGCGAATCTGATTTGGATTTGTGGGCCTTATTTAGAGCTTTGTCCCTAAGCCTCATCATCAGCTGAACATTACTAGTTATCCAGGGAACAGATTTTTCTTTGACACGCTTAGTGATTCCAGGCGCATGTTTGTCAAATAGGTCGCTGATAAATTTTTGAAAGGCTTCCACCATCGAGTCCACATCACTTAATTCGTAAATACTATGCCATTTCGTAGTATGAAGGTCTTCAGTAAATTGCTTTTCATCTATATTGTGTAGCCTACGAGTTGTTACATATTTTGGTTTTATGGCTGGCTTTCGTACATTAAACTCTGCTATAACTGCTCCGTGATCACTAAGAGATGGGTTATGGTATACTCGAACGTTATCACAGCGGTCCGATATGTTCGTGATAACCAGATCCAGTAGTGTAGAGCTAGTCTCTGTGACACGTGTTAGTTCAGCAACCACCTGGCCAAGATTACGACATGTCATGAACTGCAGTAGTTTCCGCGCGGCTCCACGAAAATTTTCTGCAGTAAGACCCAAGATATTCACATTAAAATCTGATAAAACGAAGACATAATTACAGTAATCGAAACAATCGAGGGACTCATTCAGTGACGCTATAGCCTCACCAACACTTGGCCCACCCTTAGTACCCGGTCTGTAGACCGCACCCAGCGCCACGCGTGCACCAGAAACCAACTACTCCAACCACATCTGCTCCAGCGAAGAAGCTGGATGCTTTTTTGTTTTTGTTCGGATTCCTTTGCGTATTAGAAAACCTACGCCACCACTGGATCTATTAGCACGAGGGATATGTTTCAGCTGGTATCCTGGTACTGAGGGTGTAAAACGCTTCTCGCCGCCTTTCATATTTGTTTCATTAAGGGCAACATTGTCGGGATCTGTTTTCATTAGCAGCGCACAGAGATCATCTTGACCCATGTAGAAAGAGCGAATGTTCAACAACGCTAGCCTTAACAAAGATTTTTGTTTTTTACCCATTGGGTAATACAATGCATAAGATTCTGGTTTTGTGTGCTAAGCTTTTTAAAGTGTCATAACAATCTGCAGCGACAATTTTTTCAAACATACAGATTAAATATATTGTGATCATATTATTATAATACATAAAAATCAGGTTCATACTGAAGGCGCAACGTATTACTACACTAACATTTGGAGGTTTTAACATCTGTTTCACCAAAAACATGGGCGATATCTGATTCGACACGCAGCCGATGACAGGCTTTACCTACTGCCTGGCGAGCAAATAGTTTGCCTTCACGGGTCCATACAAACTTCCATTGTTTTTGCTTCATTCCGACCTCGCGGGCTCGGCCGAAGAGATGTCTGTTGGTCTTGGTAAGTCGCTCGTTCACGCTGAACTTGTGCGGCGGCCCCGACAGCGGCAGGTCCATGCCCTCAGTGGTGGCGCCGCGCCGGGCGCGCGCGGCACTCAGCAGCTGGTCGCGGGTGTAGCGGCGTGCGAGCCGCACGACGAGGGGCCGTGGCCGCGCCGGCTTACCCCCGGTGGAGGCATGGACGGGGCCCACGCGCGCCGCCCACACGATGTCGCGCTTATCCAACTGCACGCCGAGCTTGCTCGCCGCGAGTGTCGCTACATGTACGCCATTCTCCCCGCTTAGCTCAGGAATACCTGCTACCTCGACGTCGTTGGGGAGCAACTCTTGCTTGAGATCTTCCATTTCCAGCTCAAGGTTGTTGGCATGCCGGCTAGGTTCAGCCGCGCCATGGTTTTCCAGAGTGGCCACACGTGTCTCTAGTGTCTCTATCTTTTGTTTACAGTCTAATAACGACTTATTGAGCGTTGCCATTTGTAAGCGGAAATTCACCATCTCACTGCGTACGTTCATCATTTCTTCTCGACACATTCTCAGTTTCTTAGCGAGGTCTAGCTCCATAGTAGCAGTATCATTTGCGTTGACAGTAGAAGTTCGCACAGGTGTCTTGTTCTTATTGTCTCGCGGTATCTTCAACTTGCATGTCAGACACAACCACTCGTCTGTTACTTCGGCGCCTGAGGGCAAACCAACGCAGCTTCTGTGATACTTTTTTTCGCAGCGGCCGCAGCCAACGCCGTCTCCTTGGGACATAAACTTTCCACAACCTTCACACTTACTGGCCTGGCCATTGCAACTGGTGGTGCCCTCTATGTTTGGAGCTAGTAGCGCTGGTTTGCTTGCTGGTAGTACTGGTAATGTTGCGCCCCCTGCCGTTGATTAGCAGTGCATCGGCAGACTAGTCAGAGCGAAAAAAAAGTTTATTCCAGTTTCTGAGAATCGAACCCGGTCCACTGCGACTCGATCGATATGATGCAACCGCGTTAACCGCCGAGCCAGCGTCGCTTGAAAACCCTGTTACGAGAAACTCGATATCAATGGCCGAGTAGCAATTGCTGATGCACGCAATGTACGGTATTTGTGTATGACTGGTTCACTTGTTATTTTGAGCCACCCGCACTATAAGATTGCCAAAGCACTGCAATTGCACTTTATTTCAATGGTTTCTATGCACTTTTGACACTTTTAGCGGGAAATAGCAGTCGCACACTGTGCATAGATCCTTGGTCTTGGGTTATGTATTGTTCTAACTGATTCTTATAACAGGTAAACACAATTTTTATACGATGGAGCGATTCTTAGTACGTGTGCTCTGTGGTATGTTCACGGACGACCAAATGTTATTTTGAACTAATGTTCAATTTTAAACCGCTCACTGCCGCGACATCTAAAAACGTTGATTCTTTTCTCGATCAGTTTTGTACGGCCGTCTCAAGTCTCAAGGCTTTACAAATAAATGATCTGTTCGATGTTACGCTACTATTCATAGCGCTGAAAAAAATAGATTCCGAAACCACTCGATTGTTCGAAATGCATCATCGCGGTTCATCGCCGACCTACGCTGATTTAGTTGTGTTTCTTCGCGAGCAAACTAAAATACTTGAACGCACTACATCTGCCACTGCACCGCGCCGCTATATTGAGCCGCCTTCTCCCAATAACAATAAAGGCTCTTTTAATTCAAAGTCGACACACGCGTTTGTTGCGGCCGCGACTTCAAATACACCTAACAATAACTGCCCGCTTTGCTTTGAAATTGATGTGAACAGAACGCTTGTGAAATGTCCGGAATTTCACAAGCGTTCTGTTGAAGAGAGATTTGAGTTTGTGCGCGTTAACAGCGGTTGCAGCAATTGTTTAAGTTTGACGCATGGCAATAAAGCGTGTGGGTCAGCATTCTCGTGCCGCTACTGCGCGTGCAAACAACACTCGCTGCTATGTAGAAAACAGCTGGTCAGCGCTCGTGCTGATAATAAGGAACCTTGCGGATCCGCAATGCAATCGCGCGATAATCCAACTCTGACTCCCGCTCATAATACCGCTTATGTTACCACCAACGCTCCCGCCCCCGCGCGCGCTGCGACTAGGGTTAGTGGCCTCCATGGATGGGCCGAATCCATCTCCATTAACCGCGAATAATATCTCGCTGTGCAACATGCAGGCTAATACACCGCAAAGCGAGACTTGTCTTCTAGGCACGGTACAAGTTTTGATCAATGATTCAGATGGACATGAGCAATGTGTGCGAGCGCTGGTGGATCCGGGCTCTCAGAGTAATTTTATAACTACTACATGCTGCACTAAGCTAAGTTTGGGTTATGAAAAGGTTACGCACGCGGTGGTCCGGGGTCCGCACCTTCCTGGCATTGGAGCGTAAGTTTATGTCCTCGTTACTATTATGTGACGAATATCACGCAATAATTGATGATTACCTCGCGAAAGGATATATTCTCTTCTGAACAATGACGATATTTTCACGGGTTACTACATCCCCCATCATGCAGTATTGCGGCTGGACAAGGCCACAACGAAGGTTTGCATGGTGATGGATGCTAGTGCGAAAACGGATACGGGCGTATCACTGAATGAAATTTTGCATACGGGCGAAAACTTACAAAACGATCTGTTTTTAATTTTGCTTGACTTTCGGTTTTACGAGATTGCCTTTACTGTAGACATTCGACATATGTACCTACAAGTTTTAACACGCGACAGTGACCGCATTTACCAATTTTTTTTATATCGTTTTGTCCCGTCTGCGCCGCTGGAAACATATCAATTCAATTGCGTCTGCTTCGGTCTACGTAGCAGCCCATTTCTTGGCATGCGTGTGCTTAGGCAGCTCTGTGCTGACATGCGCTCAGAGTTCCCGCTCGCCGCGGATATATTAGAAAATAACTGTTTCTTGGGTGATATGTTATTCCATGCCTAACCTCCCAGACTGTATCCAACTGAAAGATAGCCTGCGCGAACTCTTCATGACAGGGGGCTTTGATCTGGTCAAGTGGTCGAGTAATTCACCAAAACTACTCGATTCATTGCCATATTCTCAACGGTATACTTCAGACATTATATTTGAAGAATCGGATCAGACCTTTAAGGTATTTGGTCTTCAGTGGTCACCTGCCACTGATGAATTCAGCTTTGTGGTTCAATTGGATCATCGCCCCATTATAAAGCGTAATATTTTATCCGTGATCGCGCGACAATTGATGTACTTGGCCTCCTTGCTCCTGTCATCTTATACGCTAAACTTATTCTACAAAAACTGTATATTTTGAAAATTGATTGAGACGAGAAAATGCATTCTGATATTTTACATCAATACTATTTGCATAAGCTGCCTTCATCGCAAAATTTGCGAGTGAAACGTCACCTTGGTGTAAGGGAAAATTCAAAAATATCAGTAGTTGCGTTTTCTGATGCCAGTGAACGGGCTTATGGTTGCGTCATTTATATCCGCATTGAGAATGGCCCGCGTTGCCCCGCCGTCGTACAATTAGTTTGCGCGAAGTCTAAAGTCGCACCGCTCAAAACTACCTCTGTTGCAAGGCTTGAGCTATGTGCCACTTTGTTAATGTCGAAACTTGTTCTGCGCGTCATCGAAACTTACGAAAAACGACATAAAATAGCGGGAGTCTTTTGTTTCACGGTCTCGATGGTCACTCTACAGTGGATCCAGGCTCCACCGCACCGATTCAAGACGTTCGTTGCAACAACCGTAACTAAATTATTAGCCGCAGTCGCTGTGGAGTGTTTTCATCATGTGCCTGGAGTTCAAAATCCCAGTGATTGTTTATCACGTGGGCTTACTCCTACCCAGTTTCTTAATCACCCGTTTTGGTTCATGGGCCCTTCATGGTTAAGCAAAGACATCACCGAATGGCCGGTAGAACCTGTAGAACCCGAGTCGAATCATATGTGCTGATAGTCAGCCAGTTCCGCATGGTGTTTCCCGCGGATAGACTCATATCCTGCCTGCGCTGTCGCGAGAGAAATTAAACCTTTGCCGAAAATAGAGACTTTATATTATTATTATATTTATGTTATACTTCCGCCGTCTAAACCACTACCTAATACGAAGAAAATCCGTGAAGATCATCAATCATCAAGGAAATAAGAAGATCTTGTTGGTGACTGGCGGACGAGGCAGTAAAAGGTTTTGCAGATTCATGAGTTCTTTACTTAATTATATTACATGAGAGTAGTCCCTATCATATAGTTTGGTGGTCGCTTCAACAGGAAGAATATAAATATCTCACGGCCTTCATAACGTCGAATGGTTTGTTTCAATATAAAAGAATGCCCTTTAGGCCTTAGGTGTTTCAACGCACGATCACGAAGGCATTGGGGCATAATTCACGAAGTTCAGCGGGCGCGTCATCAACTTGTATTACCTCGGGTTTGAGTCAACCCGCCATGGCTTACAAGGATGATTTAATAATACCATCAAAAGATTTTGACGAGGGGATATAAAAATTGGAAGAAACCTTCCAGCTGTTGAATGAGGCTAACTAACACTAAACGTTGATAAATGTCATTTCTTCCAAACCACCATAGAGTATCTGGGATATGAGATTTCTGGGAATGGTATGAGACCAGGTAATGCAAAAATAGAGGCAGTAGAAAAAATCCCCCAACCAAAAAACTTCCATGAGATCAGACAATTTATGGGCTTGTCGAGTTATTTTCGTAAATTCATTAATACATTCTCTGTCATAGCTAGACCCTTGACAGACCTCACAAAAAAGAACTTACAATGGAAATGGGGTGAAAAAGAGTCGTGTGCATTCGAAACACTAAAATCTAAATTGACTGATAGACCTGTTTTGGCATTGTATAATCCAAAATTCTTGACCGAGGAACACACAGACGCCAGTAAAATGGGACTGGCAGGCATACTATTTCAACGAGAATATGGAAATTCTCCCTTATCCCCCACTCGCATGAGGAAGACGACCGGTGACGAACAGAAGTTTCATGCATATGATTTGTAGACTTTAGCTGTGGTGACGTCACTGAACAAGTTCAGAGTGTATTTGTTGGGCATGAACTTTAAGGTCGTCACCGATTGTAATGCGCTGCAAGCTACATTCTCTAAAAGAGACATTCTCGAGAATCGCTCGATGGTGGTTATGCCTGCAAGAGTATGACTGTGAAATAATATACCGGCCTGGATACAGTATGGCTCATGTAGACGCCTTAAGTCGTAATCCTGTCGATTCGGAAACATTAGTAACCGACTTAGAACCGTGCCGCGTAATGAGCATATCCAAAGAAGACTGGTTGATGAGCCTTCAGCTGACTGACCCTAAACTTCGTCACATACGCCGTACACATACGGTTTTAGAAGACAAAAAATACAACGAGATAGTGGATATAAAACAAAATTTTGTAGTAAAAGAAACTAAACTGTATCGGAAAATAGGAGCAGATGAATTGAGATAAGTGGTTGTTAAAGGGACCAAGTGGCAAATATGCCGCTTTAATCATGATGACAGGTCATTTGGCCGCTGAGAAAACCTTATCCAAAATTCAAAAGGATTTCTGGTTTCCAAAGATATAAATCATGTTTGCAGTATGCCTATGGCAAAGCTCCTACTGGTAGGAAGGAAGGGTTTTTACATCCTATACCAAAAGGATCTGAGCCATTTGACACGGTGCTTATCGACCACCTTGGCCCTTTTGTGAAGAGTTCACGTGGGAATAAATACCTGCTGTTGATAGTAGATGGGCTTACAAAATTCTGTATTCTAAAACCTTTGCGTAACTTCAAGTCGGCTTTGACTATAAGAGAACTAGATGATGTTTTCTCCACCTTTGGATATGCTCGACGGCTAATCTCGGATCGCGGTTCTACATTTACTTCGGCCGAATTCAAGAAATTTTGCGATAAATCTAACATTACCTACATCTTGAATGCAGTTGCTTCACCTCGTGCCAATGGCCAGTTGGAGCGCTACAACAGAACTGTCTTAGGAGCATTAGCCTCATACACGGAAAAACTAGGAGAGACAAAATGGGATGTCGAATTAGGCAATCTACAGTAGGGACTTAATAATACTCTAAATAAAGGCATAGGAAAATCACCTGCAGAGGCATTGTTGGCAGAAATCTAAGCCACAAAGAAGAAAACATATTACGAGAAGTTTTTGAAAAGACGAGATCACAGCAGGATAACTTAGAGGATATTAGATCGAAAGTAACTGAACACATTGAAATAGAGCAGGCAAAACAAAAACATAGATTTGATAAAAGTAAAAAAGCTCCAAATGGTTATTCCGTTGGCGACTTAGTAAAGATAAGAATACAAGTAAAGCATAATGATGGGCAAAGTAAAAAGTTACTCCCAGTATTCTCTGGTCCTTACCAAGTAACCAAAGTATTGGAGAACGATCGGTATGAGGTTACAGACATTCCTGGTGTAACGTACTACCTCCTTGACCATATTGGCTACTGGCGGATTAGCCAGTTAAAAACTAAAACTATAAAAATTCTGAAATTCGGGTCTGGAATCTCGTCTGGCAGCTGATTGTTTTTTTGAGGCAGACATTGTTTGAGCTCTGAAACGTGAGGTTGTATCTTCTGCATCAATAATTTTTAAGTCACGCCTTTAGTTGCGGCGATGGGCTAGTCCCTTTAGTACTGTAATGGAGCTGAATCTTTAGTTGCTGTAAAGTGCAGTAGTTGATTTGAAACTTCCCTACTTTCCCCAATCCATGGGTAAGCATTGGTTCGTAGTTAGTCTTTCTTATTTTCGTGTATTTTATACTCTCTATGTATTTCCCTTTTCTATACAGTGTCTATTGGACTGCGGCACTCTTAGATCCTAATTACCCTAGGGCCCTCGTCGGAAGTCTCCGTGTGGGGAGCCGTCGCCTGATAGCTGGGCGCTGTAGCGCTTTTGTATTCCTATCATTCACACTGGTCTCTTTCCAGGGTTCCACGCTGAGGAGTAATATCCTCCTGGCGCTAACGGAACTCTGAATCGGTTCCACGCCGAGGAGTAATATCCTTCTGGCGCTAACCGCATAATCACTTGTTGACGTCTGGAGAAGTGGACCAGTCGGATTGAGTCTACCAAGGAGCTGAAATCTACAAATTCCCGGCGAGTCCCTATCCAGCGTTTCAACTATATCACCAATATTCGACTCACGACCCTGTGATTAATAAATGTATCTTGAGCCTGCCAATAATCTCTTTTGGTCAGGTTAGTCTCACTGTTTCAATGGCGCCCGGATTAAGGGAATATTGGTGATAGAGTTTTATGTCTGGTCAGAGTAGTTAGGCCATAAGAGCGCCGTAGAACGCTAGATTTCTTTCGTAGCTTGTATATTTTGTTGTGTTTATTTTTGTCTGACAGGAGTATATTTGATCGTTTATCTGGGTACCTACCTCATTTCTACATTATTTATGGTCGCAGTCTGACGGCCGTTGTCATATTATAATTGTTGATAAATATTTTCCTCCAAATTCTCAGTACGAAAAATAAATTAATAAATTGTGAAGATTTTAGTAGGGAAACTTTTCGGACTATTAAATAATAAATAAGGTTAGTGTTTAACGGCCGATTTCTCGTACATTTAATCTGTTGTTGACAGTCCTTTATCAATTTCAGCTGTCAAAACGGTAGATCAATGGCTTGATTTTGTACCAGAAACCGGGCGTTAGTCGTGTACTCTGCTTACTTTCATGTAAATTTGTACAGTTTACTAGATAGGTAGTAAACATGACGTTTCCTATAAAATATCTGTCGCTAAATAAGGCTGAATTGGAGTATGTAATAAGTATTTTGACCCTTGTATTCTAAAAACAATCTATATCTACAGCTATGTAAAAGTTCTTTATTGTGTAACGTTACTCTGCAATGTCTGTTACTTTAGCTTATGGCCTCTTGAACTATAATTCTCTACTTTTTTACTCTTTGTTGTAGAATAGATATTCTACTCTATTATTATTTTCTGTACCCACTAACGGTGCAGGAAGTCTTGAACACTTGAGGGAGCTGCCCCTCATGGTGTTATTCTGCGTTATTCTGCGTTACGATAGTAGCTAAGCTATCGGGGCGTTTATGTACTAAGGTTCTTATTTTAGTTCAAGGGATCTTGCTTATTTTTCAACTTCTGACAGTTAGTCTGGGTGTGCATTTGGCTATAATAATGGCACCCTGTGTGTAAGGCTGTGTTTACACGATGTTAGTGTGAACTCTTGTATGAATTTAGTATGAATTCTGATGTCTGATTGTTGGTTCGAATGTGTGATGTTTGTATGTAGTTAAGCTAGACTGTTAGTTATATATTTCTCTGACATTGTAGATGACGAGCTTTAGAGAATTTTATCTTAAGTAGGTAATTTGGTATGTTAGTTTAGTTTAGTTAGTATCTTAGCGGATTTTATCAGGTAAAATCCTACCCAAACAAGACGGGTATGTAACGTACTACCTCCTTGACCATATTGGCTACTGGCGGATTAGCCAGTTAAAAACTAAAACTATAAAAATTCGGAAATTCGGGTCTGGAATCTCGTCTGGCAGCTGATTGTTTTTTTGAGGCAGACATTGTTTGAGCTCTGAAACGTGAGGTTGTATCTTCTGCATCAATAATTTTTAAGTCACGCCTTTAGTTGCGGCGATGGGCTAGTCCCTTTAGTACTGTAATGGAGCTGAATGTTTAGTTGCTGTAAAGTGCAGTAGTTGATTTGAAACTTCCCTACTCTCCCCAATCCATGGGTAAGCATTGGTTCGTAGTTAGTCTTTCTTATTTTCGTGTATTTTATACTCTCTATATATTTCCCTTTTCTATACAGTGTCTATTGGACTGCGGCACTCTTAGATCCTAATTACCCTAGGGCCCTCGTCGGAAGTCTCCGTGTGGGGAGCCGTCGCCTGATAGCTGGGCGCTGTAGCGCTTTTGTATTCCTATCATTCACACTGGTCTCTTTCCAGGGTTCCACGCTGAGGAGTAATATCCTCCTGGCGCTAACGGAGCTCTGAATCGGTTCCACGCCGAGGAGTAATATCCTTCTGGCGCTAACCGCATAATCACTTGTTGACGTCTGGAGAAGTGGACCAGTCGGATTGAGTCTACCAAGGAGCTGAAATCTACAAATTCCCGGCGAGTCCCTATCCAGCGTTTCAACTATATCACCAATATTCGACTCACGACCCTGTGATTAATAAATGTATCTTGAGCCTGCCAATAATCTCTTTTGGTCAGGTTAGTCTCACTGTTTCACTGGGTCAACGATAGGTAAAAAACGTTGTAAAAACGTTTGGGCCGTAGATCAAATCGCGTCTCGGATAAATATCGCAGTTAATTATGAGAATTCTGAGAGTGAAGATGATTTATCAGAATAAGAAACTAAATAATAGAGTATGAGCTGAGTGATCACCCTCTGCTCAGTTTTTGGGTAATCCATCCCTTTGTTCAATCAAAGTAAACTAGTCGTAGATATTACTTGTTATATTTTTATGTTAAGTAAGACATGACTGTAGTGAAACAGGTTCATTGATTATTATTCATTAAGTTATTTAGGTACACACTGTTATTAGTGTTCAAGCAATGACTTGGTTAAATAAACTCTATTCTGCTCGGGAACAGCATTTTGTGCTTATTTAATGAAATTGATACAATATATATTATTTAACTTTGATTTAATTAAGTAGGTATAAAGTAATGAAACATGATATAATATCTTACACTCATACAAATTATAAGAAAATATTTTTTTTTTGATTCTTTTGATACTCCGAAAGCATCGGCGGTCACAGGTAATTGAGGAATTACGCTGTTGACTCTGCGTTGCATATAGTGCGATTATGTATGACTTGAAGTCGTTGAGTGGTCAGCATTGATGAAGTCCGTGGTGCAGCTAGTAGACAGCTGGAAGTCGTTGGGTGGTCAGTGTATTGGCGAAGCTCCCGGTGCAGTCTGCATACATGAATGTTTATGTGGAGATGTCAATGAAGTCCGCGATGCAATCAATAGAGTTTGGAAGTCACCGGGTGGTTGTCATTTCCGCAATTATTTCAATATAGAAACTAGAATTAGACAAGACCAATATTATGATTGTATGTGTGTGGGTGTTAGTCAGGATTGTTTTTTCGTGAATCGGTGAAAGTCTAAACAATTGGAAAATATAATTACTCCTGATAATCTCATAATAAGACAATTTAGGATTATTTCCCGATGTACTTTTAGGGGACTGTTAATTAAAGCACTTCATAAAATTGATATAAATTGTTTATCTTTAACTCAACCTAATTACACGGAATTCGTACACGGTATATATAAGTAGGTACACATGCTACTCTGTTCGTGTCCACGGAACAACTAACTCGTCGCGCGGTTATGCTGACATATCAGAACTGTTACCCCTACACTCATCCCCCCCTTTTTGAAAAAAATAATTTGAATAATTAAGTAATACAATATTACACACTAGATTTTTATTGGTAGTACATCATACATTATTGCTAAATGCAAGTACCTTCTCACGACCCACAATACAACGTAGTTGCTGACTGAGTTCCTGTGACACCCATACTTACAATAACAATTGTGATTAAATTCCACGCCTCAACCGAACGGGCGTGGAATCTTGGTAGGGCTGGTTTTCACCAGGAGTATCACAAGTGGTACTGACCTTTGATGCCGTGGACCGGAATTCGAAAGCTCAATTCGAGGCAGGCACACGGGATAAGGAGCACACGGGGGGTGAGGGGAGAGGAGTCGAATCTTACTCTCGTCGTAGCCCGATGCTGTCGCCGTCGCTGCCGAACGCGACGAATTGGGGACCAAACCACTTCAAGCTTCACAATAGTCAATAGTCAATAGTCAATAGTCAAAGTACTTTATTACTGTAGATATTTACATATACTTAGCAAACGTCATTTTTTGCCTCTTCTCTACATTGGACCACTGTGGGAGAAGAAGGGCGTAGAAACTCCCACAGATTTATTTTTAGATCTCTTTTAAAAATAGGTTGTGCTTAACTAATACAAATATGAAAAATTTAATTGTTATGATTAATAAGCAGGAATAAATAATTACAAAATTATTAACAGCAAGGTCTGTGTTGAGCCAGATTAACCCCATACAGTCCTGTCATTTAAGTAATCTTGAACATTGTAATATCCCTTTTTCGACAAAGTCGCTTTAACATGCTTTTTAAATTGCTCAAATGGCAATTTCAAAATCTCCAGAGGTATCTTATTGTAGTAGAGAATGCACTGACCCTTGAAAGAATTGCTAACCTTCGCGAGTCTAAAACGGGGCGCACATAGTCTGTGATTATTTCTTAGGTTAACATTACAGCTGTCGCTAAGTTTGGAAAATGTTGTAAGGTTCTTGCGTACATACATTATATTTTCGAAAATAAATTGACTAGCTACTGTTAGTATGTCAATTTCTTTAAAAAGCTCTCTTAAGGAGTCTGTTCGTTTTAAATTATAAATTGCTCGAATAGCTCTTTTCTGTAAAATAAAAATAGTTTGAATATCCGCTGCTTTCCCCCACAACAAGATACCATAGGACATCACACTATGAAAGTAACTAAAATATACTAGCCTAGATGTAGCCACATCCGTGCTTTGTCTGATGTTCCTAACAGCGTAAGCCGCAGAACTTAATTTACCAGCCAATTTATCTATGTGGGGTCCCCACTGCAATTTACTATCAATGGTTATTCCAAGAAACTTCGTATCATTTACCAATTCTAACGTGCTGTGGTCTAACACCAAAATGGTCTCAACTTGCCTGACATTTGAAAGTGAGAATTTGATACACTTGGTTTTACCAGCGTTTAACAATAAATTATTAACTGTGAACCAATTCAAGGTTAAAGACAATACACCATTAACATCATCAAAATCTCCTTTTTGTCTTTCAATTTTGAAGACCATTGAAGTATCATCAGCAAATAACACTATGTCAGTTAATTTCTCCACCATGAAAGGCAGATCATTAATATATACCAGGAATAAGAAAGGGCCTAATATGGAACCTTGTGGAACGCCAATTTTAACACCCGATCCATCAGATTTTACGCCGTTAACTTCAGCCTTTTGAATTCTATTGCTTAGGTATGATCTTAGTAGATCCAACGCTTTATTTCTAACTCCATAATGATTTAATTTAATTAATAGCGTATTATGATCAACACAATCAAACGCCTTCGACAGGTCGCAAAAAACTCCGATAGCATCCTGTGCGGCCTCCCATGCAGAATAAATATGAGATACAAGGGAAATACCTGCATCCGTAGTCGATTTACCCCTAGTGAAACCATATTGTTTAGCGTAGAGTTGTTTTGTACGGTTGAAGTGTGAGAGCATTTGATTGAGTATAATCTTTTCAAATATTTTACTTAGTGTTGGAAGAACAGATATTGGTCTGAAATTTGAAGGATCGCCCTTATCTCCCGATTTGAACAGCGGTATAAGTTTACTGTGTTTCATGAGGTCTGGAAAATCCCCATCGTCAACACATTTATTGAATATATAAGCTAAGTGTGGGGCTATAACTAGAATTACTGAACCAATGACTTTGACTGATATACCCCACAGGTCTTCCGTATTTTTTAAGTTAAGTAATTTAAACGTTTTGACAATGTCCTGGGGATATACATGATGAAATTTTAAATATACATTACTGACGCTAGTGTTATTTTTTAATAAAGTCTCTGCTTCAAATGGAGATGAATTTAGACTGTCCTTTGTGATTACGGGTACATTGGTGAAGAATGTTTCAAAAGCTCGAGCAACATCAGCGTTGGATTTAACAACATCATCACCTATCTTTAGGCAGAAATCACTGTCCCTTGGTATAACTTTGCCAGTTTCGCGGTTTATTATTTGCCAAACTGTTTTCATTCTATTATTTGAATTTTTAATTTTTCTATTAATGTGTAAAGTTTTTGCAGTTCTACAAACCAACTTGAAAGTTTTGGAATATTTTTTAACATAGTCATGAAATTTTCGATCAAAGTTATAGGTTTTTTGATAATAAAGGTCATACAAGATAACTCTACTTTTACGAATTCCAAACGTTGCCCAGTCATTAAATTTAGATTTACCGTTGTAGTCACTGACTTTCTTTAATTTGAAAACTTTATTGAATTCTGTCTGAATAATGTTGAAGAAGTCTGAGTAGATTTTGTTTGGGTTCTGTTCATTAAAATCCGGTACTGGCAAATTTATATCTAAGTTTTTCGTATATGTCTCTAGTCTATGGGATGTAATAGGCCTATAAAATGTTGGACCAGTCTTATCCTTAATACTAATTGGGAATGAAACTGTTTGACCACTGTGATCGGAGGGTAAGCAGTTAATTACACTTTTAGTTGTGAATGCACAGTCACAAAAAACGTTATCTAAGCAAGTTTGGCTTGTAAGTGTAATTCTAGTCGGCTCTAGAAATACATGACATAAATTAAATGATTTGAACAGAGTTATTAATCGTCGCTTCAGTGTTGTATCTACAAGCAGATCTACATTAAGATCGCCACAAATAATTAACTTTTTTCTGTTATTACAAAGTTTAATGAGGGCTTCCTCCATAATTTTCTCAAATATTTCGAAATTGCCATGGCCTTTTTCATCCCTCGGTGGCCTGTAGACACAAACAATAATATGGCTATCTAACTCAACACAGGATACCTCTATTTGTCTTTCAACAGTAAGTGCAAGAATATCTTTCCGTTGTTTCACCTTAATATTATTCTTCACTAAGATTAAAGAACCACCTCTATCAGCAGTCTTTCTATTGTAACAACTGACAATTTTGTAACTATTTATGTTAAAAGACATCATGTTTTCCTTCAACCAGTGTTCAGTAACACAAATAATATCAATGTCAGAATTTTTTAGAAATAATTCTAATACAAGTTCTTTGCCAGGTAGCCCCTGGATGTTTTGATGGGCAATATTTAACTGGGGCTTACATTTTGACATATTTAGTGGCTCTTGTATGCTAGAGATTTCCTCTATTGTCTTATGAACTAATTTAAATTACTTGGAACAGATTCCAATGTTGCATGCAAAGTATAATTAACAGGTGAATTCCCAATAGGGGTGCATGTCATATTACTCTTAAAATAAGCTGATGTCAAGTTGAACTTAGTTAAACCAACTATAGCTGCGTCGCATATATTATAAGCTAACAATGTAGCTACTAATTTTCTATATTTATTAGACAGGTACAATGTATCCCGTGTCAGAGTAAAGTTATGAATAAAATTATTCATGTCGAAATATAAAATAGCATCGCTGTGATGACATGTTAAATTAAATAAATGAATATTCATTCTATGCACAGATTTGTTCTGTAGTTCTGTCAAATTACAGGCATATGGAAAATTGCATAGTATAAACTTGCATTTCATCCTACTATGTAAGTCTAGAAGTGTTTCAACACTTTTATTCAAATCATTCCGACTAATGTTTGAATGATTTCCTACCATAATTACAATAGTGCTGTACTCATCATAGATACCGCGACTAATCATCTTCACTAGATCTACAAATGAACAATTTGGACAGCAAATGTTCGTTACTTTTTGGTTAAGCCGGTTATGTAATAGAGTCCCAAATCCTGCACCTACTTTGTCGGAGAACAACAGAGTTTTTCTCTGAGCACATATTTTGGTAGCTGGCGGTACACGAGTGGAGGTGAGTGGCGGGACACACGTGTTGGAGTGCGGTTTGATGCACGTGGTGGCGGTTGGCGCGGCATTCGCGGCAGCGAGCGTCGCAACGTGCGCTACGGCAAACGGCGCGGCCCTCGGGGCAGCTTGCGGCATGACACACGCCTCAGCAGGGACAGCGAGCGGCGCGGTGCTCGCGCTGTTGAGCTGCGAGGTGTCTCCTCGTCGACGACGGCGACGCTGTTTTTTGGTTGGGGCAGCGGTGGACGCTGCAACACTCTCGTTGAGGGGGGTCGAGACCAAAGTTAGTGATGTGGGCTCGTCCTCCTTGCTGGTCTCATTCTCCTCATTCTCAATTAGAACGCCCACCAATTCCGCATTCTGGCGTTGTAGCTGTACTAACTCAGACGTCGCGGCTCTGAGTTCTGCTAACTCACTTTGCTCTTTGGCATAACATTGTAGTGTATTTGCTCACAACACGAAGCACTCACTCCGCTGACGTGAATTTGCTTATTTCCCGACGATTGTTCCGTGCTTATTATAATTAACATTCCGACCAGGCCCGACACCTGTGTTAGACAATTATTACAACTAAAATACAGCCAAGGCCCGAACGCCATGTGCCGACATTTTCTCCAAGACAAAAAAGTAACCTCTAACAAACTTTTTATACAAGTGACAGCTGCTAGTTCCGTTTCCGATCACTCGCGGTCCGAGTCGCGCAACAAAAGGAGGTGCGTTCCGAAGCATAAATATTAAACAGTCACCCGCCCGGACAGGCCCGAACCTGTCCCTAATCAATAGGAAGGCGAGAAAGTGTTGCGACCGCTCTCTTGAGGACCGAGTCCCCTACCTTGACTTCTGCTGATCGAGGCGTGCCATCCCGACCCGTGTACAAATTGACGATCCGTCCTCGTCTCCATCTCAATGATGGCAGGTTTGCATCCTTAATCAGCACCAAATCACCGACTTGATGGGGGCTCGTCCGGTCAGTCTACTTAAGGCGCTGCTGCAAGATGTGCAAGTACTCAAGGTACCACCGTTTCCAAAAATCATGAGCCTTCTGCTGCAACATCTGCCACCTAGTTAACCGACTTAACTTAACATCACCGAATGGGTATTCTGGCAGGGCGTTAAGGGGCTGACCTATCAGGAAGTGACCCGGCGTCAACGCTTCCAAATCATTTGGATCCGAACTGAGCGGGCACAACGGACGCGAGTTCAGTGTCATCTCAATTTTACAGAACAGCGTCGCAAGCTCTTCAAAGCGTAGAGAGGTCTCACCGATGATCCTCGTCAGGTGCGACTTAGCCGATTTAACCGCAGCCTCAAAAATTCCTCCCCAATGAGGACATCCCGGCGGACTGAAAACCCATTCAATCCCTCGTCGGGAGCAAGCCGTACCGATGGCGTCCTGGTTACCGTTCAGGAATTGAGTGACCTCCTGCAGATATCGCCTGGCTCCGACAAAATTTGTGCCGTTGTCCGAACGGATTAATGTCGGGAGGCCCCTTCGTGAGACGAACCGATCTAGACATGCGATAAATGCCTCTGTAGTGAGGTCACTGACCACCTCCAAGTGGACTGCCTTCGTGGCCAAGCACACGAAGACGCACAGGTATGCCTTCACTAATCTGGCGTTCTGTAGTTGTGAAGACTTGACCATGAATGGTCCCGCGAAATCCGTTCTGACACCCGCAAAGGGCCGGATTTCGTTAACCCTCTCCGAGGGCAAATCGCCCATCTGGGGCTGCATCGTAGCCGCCTTGGCCCGATAACAAGGCAGGCACCGAAATACGACGCTACGCACTAAGCGTCTTCCCGATAGAATCCAGAACTCGCGCTGGAGAAACGCCATCAAGGCGTGGCATCCGATATGCCCATTCCGAATGTGTCGATCCTGTATCAACAATTCGACCAACTTCCCTTTCCTAGGGAGTAACAACGGGTGGCGAGCCGCATAAGGCAGGTTGGCATTCCGCAGCCGACCTCCTACCCTCAGCAATCCTTGAGGGTCAATAAACGGGTTGAGCCGAGCCACAGCTTCCTTCAGTTGGACGCGTCCGCGTCTCAGAATGTCCAATTCGGACTTAAAGTGCACCGTCTGCACGTTCCGTACCAATGCGAACAGCGCATGGTTCCATTCCCGTGGTGTCAGGACCTGTATCCGCACCCGTTGCGCCTCAGAATTGCGACAATTCCGCGCAAATCGGAAAATCCAGGCGGTCACATTGACCAACTTGTCGAGCGAGCTGTACCATTCCAGCAGGCTGAACTCCTCTTCCGGCTCTGGTTGCGTCATACAGACACCGACTGTCAAGGCGCTGTTTGCCGAGGTAGCGCGTGGACTCATTGGCCAATCCGATTCGGCTTGAGTCAACCATTTTGGACCCCACCACAAGGGATGTCCAACCAACTCCGGAGCGTGACACCCACGAGAGGCACAGTCTGCTGGGTTCATTTCCCCTGGAACATGTCTCCAGATTAAGGGAACCTCCGAATTCAAAATCTGCGAAACCCGATTCGCCACAAAAATCTCCAGCTTGTGAACTGAAGCCTTCAGCCAGCATAACACGATCTGGCTGTCCGTCCCAGCGTAGACCGTATCTTCTAACGCTATTGACCCACGAAGATCCGTTATCGTGTGGTTGAGCAGACGAGTCAGGAGAGCCGTTCCCGAAAGCTCTAATTTGGGAATGGTCAGGCGAGTGCGCAACGGCGCAACCTTGCTCTTGGCCATGACCAAACGCACATCAACCTCCCCCGAGGAGTCGACCGTACGCAGATATACCGCAGCTCCGTAGCCCTTCTCCGAGGCATCGCAAAACCCATGCAGGGTGGCAGTGTATCGTTTGGTGGGGACCAACCTCCGTGGCAGTGAAATCCGATTGATGCTAGGGAGGGTCGAAAAGAACGAGTCCCACTCTGAGCTCAATAACCCGCCGATCGGGTCGTCCCATTTCAGCTCAGCAGACCACAATTGCTGCATAAAACACTTGAGCTGAAATGTTACCGGGGTGATCCACCCGTTTGGATCAAATGTCCTAGCCACCGTTGAAAGGACGTTCCGTTTCGTCCAGACCTTCGGGGAGTCCAACTCGACCCGATACGAAAACATGTCTGACACCGGCTGGTACTGGACGCCTAATAACGACAACATATTTGGATTTTCCAAATTTTATTTATCGTCGATTTATCGTCAGGAATGACCGTCTGCCTAAACATCATCCGGATGTCAGCTACAAACACAACATTGTGTCGACGGAACCGTGTGATAACATCCGCGATGTCATGGTTCAACTTCGGCCCTGAATGCAAACACTGGTTCGAGTTCATGCCGTTAGATGTTGATGCCGATCCATCGAACACTACCCGTATTTTGCCCTCCGGGGTCCTCAAGACCGCGTGATGAGGCAGGAAGCAGTGATCTTCACGCTTCCAGTCGATACCCGAAACCGACATGTGGCCGAGCGACTCGTATTCCCGCATGAAGTCGACGTACTTCTGCCGGAAAATCCCATCACGCTTCATGCGTCGTTCCATCGACAGAAGCCGCGTCTCGGCTGCATGGTGTGAACTGCCCAGCGGTGGGCGATTACTCCGGAATGGAAGACGTGTGAGAAATCGACCTGACCGAAGGCGACCAGTATTGTTCCGATAAAACTGTTCACACTCTTCTTCAACCGGGTCCAACCGGCGGACCGTAGGTGGTTCCTCCACTTCCCAAAACTTCTGTATCACCTCCGAGAGTACAGAACCGAATAAGGGACTATGAGTCGCTAGGCGTGGGGCAGCCGGCATGACCGGACCCATTACCGCATGGCCCAGTCTGGTGTTGACCGAAACCAGACCAGTCGCCTGCAACACGTGGACACCTGGCACTAACAGGTATCCCAAGGCATCGACACCCAATAAAATGTCTACTGGGCCCGGAATATCGAAGTCCGGGTCAGCCAGTGACAACCCAGCGACCAACTGTCGCACCGAGAGCGACAACCGTACGTGAGGGTGTGAGCCCATCACATTAGGCATGACTAATGCCGTGACCGTCAGATTCACCGATGAATCCACCCGTGACGAGAGAGTAATCCGACATACTCCCTTAACGGAACCGACTTCCGTGTTCCCAATTCCCCGAATGGAATGTGAATACTCCCTTACCGAAATGCCCAACCGTCTTAAAAGGTTGCACGAGACTAAGCACCCCTGGGCCCCCGAGTCCAATAGTGCTCGTGCCACACAAGATTTGCCGTCCGAACTCCACGCTATCTCAGAGGTGGTGGGGAGCATGACCGTCTGTGGAGTGGCGGCACCCTGTAAGTGGGCGGCGTGTCCCTAGCGGGAACCTCCGCGGGATCCGAACCCGCTGAGACCTCCGTCGGCCTTGGAGTAACTCGGTTTCGGATCCCGCGGAGGTTCCCGCTAGGGACACGCCGCCCACTTACAGGGTGCCGCCACTCCACAGACGGTCATGCTCCCCACCGCCTCTGTGATAGCGTGGAGTTCGGACGGCAAATCAAACCACGCTCTGCTACCAAATGATTAAATTCCACGCCTCAACCGAACGGGCGTTTTTCACCAGGGCTTGTGTTTAGGGCTGGTTTTCACCAGGAGTATCACAAGTGGTACTGACCTTTGACGCCGTGGACCGGAATTCGAAAGCTCAATTCGAGGCAGGAACACGGGATAAGGAGCACACGGGGGGTGAGGGGAGAGGAGTCGAATCTTACACTCGTCGTAGCCCGATGCTGTCGCCGTCGCTGCCGAACGCGACGAATTGGGGACCAAACCACTTCAAGCTTCACAACAAAAGGAGGTGCGTTCCGAAGCATAAATATTAAACAAATTGCGTTTCAAGAATGAAATAGGTACCTATCTGCATTTATTTTATTACTTCTGCCAAACCTATCTTGTTACATCCTGAGCTATAAATAACAACTTGAATACAAACTGAGATTATGAGAACTGATATGATACACTAATACAAATACATAAGTCAATATACAATACATTTCTTAACTACATTTCGTGACACAAAAAAAAAAGGTTTCTTTTTGTAAAACCAAAGCAATGACAATCGCGGTAACATGTGTTTCGATGTCCAACTTTAAATTCAATACAAACTTATTTATGATAAGACTGTGGTAGTTATCACGAAACATTTCTTGCCATAAACTAATTCAACTCCTTCAAACAATTGTCGTGACAACGCCGATTCATACATTTATAATACACAACCAAGAAATAAACAAACAAAAGAGAACACTATACACTAAGACATTTGCATACGTAAGCAGACACTGTATAAGTTTCGTTCGGGATCCGCGAAGATTTTGACTAAAAATTTTGGTCTTGGTTTGACTTCACCAACTCTTTCTTAAATAACTTTCTCGTATGTTTCTTGCAGTGTTAAAACGCTACGTACACGTATAGTATGACCACACAAACGATTAACACGATGGTTGATAAATAGTTATTGTCGACTCTATCTTCAATGTCCGCAAGGCGCGGACTCGCATTGTTAGCTCCGTTCTGCGCTATAATTATTTCCTCGTTCTTGCTCTGCGTTTTACCCATGATGTTTGCGAAAATAGCAATTTTGGACACTATCCCTGGTTCTATCCAAGTGTATCTGTATATATCTGACAGTAAAATAATTATATCTAACGTAGTTCTCTGCTTATAAGATTCGAATATTGATTACTAAATAAAAAACTAGCAACGGTTGTTCTAGTTAGCTATGAAATGCGCTGTACTAAAATACTTTAGCTAAGAAGGTACTTACTTTACATAAATTGGACATGGAGTTTTATAATTCTGCCGGCGCAGGAGCGCCGTTCCACGACCTTTGCGGGTGGTGACGGCAGCGACGGCGGCGGCGGCGTGGGGTTCTGTAGGCAACCGGCCGCGTCGAAAATTCTGGGGTATAGTTCGCTACTCTGTCCCTGATTTGTTGACGGCACACACCTAGCGGCCTCATTAATGTCGGCCTCGTTAAGTAAATACGCTGGTTAGAGTCTGTCAATTGAAACCTGTGTCTGTCTATTAGCTAGTTGTACTGTGAAATATTTATCTGACTTCCGAATAACCTTGAATGGTCGTATGGTGGCTGTAAAGGCTTGCGTACGGCATCATTCCTGATAAATATGTGCGTACATGTCTCAAGGTCTGGGTGCACAAACATGTTCTTTGAATTGGAATGGTATTTTGGAGCTGGTCTAGTCTGCCTAATGATTTGACGTAACTTATCTATATATTCATGTTGGTCTAATCGCTCTTTGGGGCCTCGGGTATAAAATTCTCCCGGTAACCTAATCGTCTGACCGTACACTAACTCTGCTGGACTTAAGCCCGAGTCACTGCGAATTGCTGCCTTAAACCTAACAAAACTGTTGGCAACTCATCTGCCCATAAGGTATTCGATAGTTTCGCCATTAGGGCTGCCTTTAGACTGCGGTGATACCGCTCTACCATGCCGTTACTTTGGGGATCATACGGGGTGGTTCTTATCCTACGGGTACCTACCATACGCATTAATTGGTTAAATAACTTGCTTTCATATTTGCGGCCCTGGTCAGTCGTAATTTTGGCACAATTTCTAAATCTGCATATCCAGCCTTCATACAGCATTCTGGCCACTACTTCCGCTGTCATCGTTTCTACTGGAAAAGCCTCCGGCCATCTAGTAAATTGGTCAATCACTGTAACTAAATATCTATACCCCTCCCGGGTAGTCGGGAGCGGCCCCACCAGATCTACATGTATATGCTCGAATCTCTCGCATGTTTCAAATTGATCTACACCGGAAATAGAATGCCGTAATATTTTTGCTCTTTGGCAGGCGATACAATTTTTGACCCAAGTGCCTACATCCTTGTTTAATCCTGGCCAGAAATAACTCTTAGCTATCATTTTCCTAGTCGTACGTATTCCTGGTAGGCTGGTGCCGTGGATTGCATCGAAAACTTAACGTCTCATGTTTCCTGGAATATAAGGCCGAATATTTTGAGTGGATACTTCGCACATATTTTTTTTATCCGTGTTATGTATGTTACATTGTTTAATTTCGAAACTTGTAGCACGCGAACTGCTTATCAGTAATGTAATTTCATCGTCTGGTGAATTCGCTAATGAACGACATCTGCCTAACTCTCCTCGCTACCTCTTTGTTGCTATCTGTCTTACTGAATGCAAAGGTTAATGGCTTATGATCCGTGAATATCATTAGCGGTCGTCCCTCTACCGTATTCATATTATGTTGGATTGCCATATAGATGGCTAGAAGTTCCCTGTCGTAGGTACTATGCTTTGCCTGAGTATCCGAGAGTTTCTTCGAATAAAAACCTAAAGGTCTCCATGAGTTACCGTTCCATTGCTGGAGTACTGCTCTAAGGCACGAGTCCGATGCATCCGTCAGTAGTGCCAGGGGCACGTTATCTAAGGGGTGTACAAGGGTTACGGCTTTTTCAAGACTCATCCTGCACCGCTCGAGTGCTTCACATGCCGCGTCGGTCCATGTAATCTTCGTCTTATCCCGCTTCCTCGCATTATGTAGGAATTTTAGGAGTTCCTGTTGTTGTTCGACGGCCTTGGGCAGATGTGACCTGTAAAAATTGATCATACCTAAAATCGACTCAACTGTTCTACGGTCACCGGGTGGGGAAAATTTTTGATCGCTTCCACTTTTTCATCGAGGGGTCTGATTCCCTCGAATGTTACCTAATAACCTAGGACACTACCTTATCCTTGGCAAACTGGCACTTGTCCATATTGATCGTGAGCCCGTTTTGTTCGTAGTGCCTAAGTAAGGCATCTAAATGTTTTTTGTGACAGACTTCGCAATGACTAGCTACTATGACATCTATGTAGCAAAATAGCTGTGACTTCTCGCAACCTGTGCTCCCCTCTGCCACACATGTAACTTGCTCTAAGTCCTTTAAAACAATATCATTCATAAATATTTGATAGGTTTGTGCAGCATTACAAAAATCAAAGGTCACGCGGGGAAATTCGAAAAGCCCAAACGGAGTTATTATGGCTGTTTTCTCAATATCTGAAGGATTTACAGGAATGTTGTGAAATGGCCTTATTGGCGTCTATGTGGGTAAAAACTTTCTTACCTGCTACCTGTTGATTGTGTTGATGAGCAAGAGCGTGAACAACAGTAAGCACTCTATAGGCCGTATTGAAGTCGACTATACAGTAGCTATTACGTAGTCGTAGCCCGGTAGAAATTGGTGTCTCTTGGGGCAACTCAAGTAGTCCGTGGGTGCGCGGTGCGCGTTTAGCTCTGGCGGAGGCCGTGGTCCGATGTGACCGTATCGTGTGTAGTCAGTGGGTGATGCACGCGTGTGATGTGTGGTAGCTGATGATCAGCTGGTCGGCCATGGAAGCCGTGGCTATAGAGTGTGGCATACTTGACAAGTTCTGTTGGCTATGTTTGTAAATAATATGATATTTAGTGTCTGTTAAATGACTGTTGTCTCTGGTACAAGGCTGGCTCTGGTTTTTTGATATTTCTTTTAATTTAGAATTTGATGAAATCTTTTGTAAACTTTGTAAATACTTTGATTGTGTAATAAATCAAAAAAATCTGTGATCTGAGCTGTGAGATTATGATTTAACATAGAGTAAAGTAGAGAAATGGATGAAATATTGAGTATCAATGTTCTAAATGTAGCCTACTTGGATGACAGATTGAGATTATTGCTGGTAGAGTCGAACGAAAGCATTTCGTTGTTTCGTCTCCGGTTACAGGTTAACCCACGAGGACGTGTGCTAGCAGGATGGCCGTGTCAGCAAAATGAGGAAATGAATTGACTTCAGTTCATCGGAACGCCAGCGCCACCTCGCGGCGCTCGACGGAGTCTAAGTTACGTGCCACCGGTCGACGACGCGGAGGCACATTCTCTCTGTGAACCGTGGTCGAAGTGCAAGCGAACCTAGAAACTGTCTCGCGTTCCGTTTGATTACCTACCTAGTGCTACAGTTGATTAATTTTACTAAGCAAGTGATCCAATTATTGTTAAGAAGAATTATACCATCGTTACTTTAAACTACCTCCACGTTTGATTGATCCGACATTACCCGTAGACCGCCCACACACAATACCTAACTATGGCAGATGACAATGAAATACCACCTTCCCCGTCATATATATATATATTTATATTTTGTGATGATTTGAAATAATAAAGGCAATTCGTATTCTCGTTTATTAGTTGACAGTTATTTGATAACTGATTAGGTTTGAGAAACGTTTGGTTAAGTGGCTAGTTTTTGTTCTTATTTTGAGTAAACAAACCGTAAATTGTCGCCTAGATTTTTTCAGCGTTAGTCTGAAAGTTTGGGAATGGAATGCTGGGCATTGGCTCGGGTTCGGGGCTTGTAATAAAACTGTTTGACAGGGGGTTGTGGGGACAGTCAATATCAGTCAATACGTGGGAACTGACGTGAGAATTTAGACAGGTTCAAGACCAATCCAGGAGTGTAAATACTAGAATTAGAGTCACGCGTTCATTCTAGGATCACTGTATAGTCTTTCGATTATATTTCGTGTTGTTATTACAAGTGCGGGTATAACAGTATTTGTATTTCTGACGTCATTCGTGTTGAGGAACAATTACGTTCATATAAAGAGTTGTCTCGGACTGAAACTTTTATAGACCTTTAGAGAAACACTGAGGCGTGATTGTGTATAGTGATTCATTAGTGATTTGTTGGTTAAGTATGCGTTGAAATGAGAATTGTCTCTTACTGCTTCTGTTGGTGAGGCCTAGAGATGGGACCTAAGCGTCCTAGGTCCTAGACTTCCGGCTGCCGAAGGGGGAGAGGATCATCATGCGCAAGTCATCGACGAGAAATATTATTTATAGTTCTAAGGCTTATAATTTTAAGTTTTTTTTTGCGTTCATGCCGCGGGTTTTATTTTACGGTATTCGGATTCGTCAATTTAATGAGTCTTCAATTAATTCGTCCTCGTGATTTACTTTAAATGCATTTTGCGTAGACTTTTAAATTACCAGGCCTTTCTGATCTTATTCTTGTTGTCTTTTAGCTAAATGATTAAATTACGTAATATGTAGGTAGGGAGACTAAACACAATTATTTAGGTTTATGTAACAAAACAAGTATCTAAAATTTGTATGACTACAAATAATTACGTTATTTCCTTCTCACTCTTGAAATACCTAAATACTTATAAAACTATCTAACAAAATAAGTATCTTTTGATCTTTCTTTTCTTGACCGTCTATCATGTTGGTTGGCCTACCTAACTTTACATTAAATGACAAACATATGCTAAATCCATGTAGCATGTAGATTGACGTGTTTACTTGGTCATTCACAAAACACATACATACAAAATTACTCTACAAGAAGCTGACATTACTCTAAGAACACTCTGCTGGATTCTACACGGCCTAAGGTTTATTAGCAGTCATTCTCCCCTTCTGAAACGCCTCCGATTCAGAAGATCGACCATTCTTACTGCGTTGTTACGGCGGAGGAACTTGTGCTGTCCATTTTCCAAAGACTGTCACTGCTTTGAGTACTATCTGGTTCATCCTTTTGTCGTAAGCACATAGTGCCTAGACTTTTTCTTACTCATGGGCTAGAGAACTACTCGCATACCCCGATTAAAAGATGGATTTGTACAATTCGGATTGATTTGACATTGAAGTAAAGACCCTGGTCGCAGCATTCAGGGACGCTTATCGCCCCTGTTTAGAAAGAAGTTAACTTCGCTGTAGAATGCCTGTGGATGGCCTGAAATCCGTTAGAATCAAACCTACACACAAGCTACATTATCAATCTAGTGACCTAAGTAGTTACGATGAATTTACATGTCTTAAAACTAATTTATATATAAAATATTTGGATGAATACCCACATGATCACGGAATAATACTTAAGAGACGTGTCTCTCAAATAAAAACATCCCGTAACCGGTCACCAAACATATTGGACTGATGGATGAGAGAAATCACAATATCAAATCATATAAAAATATATCTTAAATAGTCTATATGTAGTTGATTGGCAGGGAAACTCGAGAGGGATTTGAGAAGATTCAGACTGTCTCTAGGTGCTGATGTAATCAGTTGGCTAATTCCAGATCTAAAGCAGTCTTAAATATTGCAGTCACGTAGATTGTATATGGGAATGTGTTGGAGGAGGATGGCCCCAAAACAGGTGAAAGATAACGCCAAAAGCGTAATAATGAACACATAGTTTCTTTAATATTTATGCTTCGGAACGCAGCGGTTTTTTGTTGCGCGGATCGACCGCGAGTAATCGGGACATCACTAGCGGAAACGGAACCGCAGCTGTCACTCGTACCAACGAGATGAAAAATTAGAGGTTATCTTTTCTTGTCGGGAGAAAAAACATGTCTGCTCAGGCGTTGGGCCATTGATTGTATTTCGGTAACAATTGTCTAATACAGGTGTCGAGCCTGGTCGGAGTGTTAATTATCAACATCGTCGGGAAATAAGTAGATTCGCGTCAGCGGTTGAGTGATCCCTGTTGTGATTGGACATCGTCGTATCGGACGGCGACTCCTCGTGTCGGCAGGCAGCAATCCGGCGACAGCGTCGGGCAGCGAATAGTGAGATTCAGTCCCTATCCTACCCAAACTGGTGCTCCTATCCCGTATTCCTGCCTCGAATCGAGCTTTCGATTTCCGGTCTACGACGGCAAGGTAAAGTAACAATCAAGATTTTCTCTCCCGTGCTGGCAAAAACCCAGCCCCTCAAGATTCCACGCCGTTCGGTTGAGGCGTGGAATTAATCATTTTGGTAGCAGGCGCGGTTTCCTAGTGGGAAATCACCGATTCACGGATGGTTGTAGGGTTGTTTTTTTTTGCCACATTGTAGTTGGAAGAAAAGAATATCTCAGATTGGCCGGCAAGTCGGCAATGAGTCTGTGGTCGGTATACCACAATTAAAGTTCATTTTCGGTTAGTGAAAGTATAAGTGTCAATTTAGTTAACAATTATTATAAATTTGTAGTCGGAAACTACTGTTTGTGCGCATAAAAGATTGAACAGTCATTCTGCGAAGTAACTAGATTGTATTACTTGCGGTAGAACGTCGGGTTCTATAGTACTGCAGTGTTATTTCGGTTTACAGAGCAGGGTCAGGCTATTTAAGGGGTATTAAGCTGATTTTGCTGACCTCAGTAGAAGTGTGGGTCATATCGGAGGAACCACTTCTAGAAGGTCACAGCTACCTTCATTATATTAAAAATAGCTTGGATTTCGGAATCCAGTGTGGTTTAGGGTGCTATATTGTTTAGGTTTATAGTCTCGGAGCCCACCACTTATTATTTTGTATTGTTTTCAAAATCAAGTTTTGTGGGTTATTTTTGTATTGTGTTTTATGGTGGCATTCTCTAATTGATTTAGAGTGTATATTTATAAGGTTTATGTCCAAAGGGCGACCATATTAAATATTGTTTAGGATTTAATTGTTTTAGTGGTTGCCTTGGTTTTTACAACTTAGTTTTAATTTCTGTGCCCAGCGCTGACGGGCAAGTGCTGGTCTCTGGCTGTGCTTAGTTCGGTAGTGAAGCATAGGACCAGAAACAATTGAATCGGTAACCATGGCACCTTCGCCCTTGATGGTACTGCGGTATGGTGTCCGTGAGGAGATGAGATGGCTCGCCCATACTCACAAGTATGTGGAGCGACCTGACATGGACGATGTCCTGCTCAAGCGTGTGGAGGACGCAATGACACGCGTCGGGAAGGTGTGGCGGCTGGCTGCGGAGGCTGAAGCCCTCGGGCTTACGGATGAGGCCTCGGTGGCTGCAGTGAAGCAGCTCTGCGCGGATGCTGACCAAGCGATGGAGTGCTTGGGCGAAATCGAGCGTCGCGCGGAAAAAATTAAGCGGTCGCGTCGAAATGACCGCGGGGAGGGTAGCGGAGACCCGCCCCCTAAGGGTGTTGTTGGACGGCTGCCACACCTGGAGATTCCGGCCTTCGGTGGGGCAATTGATGAGTGGCCGGAATTCATCAATTTGTTCGATAGTTTGGTCCACGGTCGGGACGACCTGGACAACGCCTACAAGTTGGCCCAACTATTGATGGCACTGCGGGGTGAACCGAAGGAGTTGGTCGGTCACCTAACGGTCACGGCAGGCAATTACCAGATAGCCCGGTCCATATTGTTTGACCGCTACCAACACAAACGGCGGTTGGTTGATGCGCAGCTGGGGAAGCTGTTTAGCATCCCAAGAGTAACCCGGGATGTTGACATCCGGGTACAGGTGCTCAACCCTGTGCTGGTGGCCACTAAGGCCGTTCAGAACCTTGGTCTGCCGGTAGACCAATGGTCATATATCGTGTTGTATATGGTTTTGTCACGGTTGCCTGCAGCTGTTCAAAGTCGGTTTGAACAGCTGCATGGGGGCAGTAGCTCGGAACTGCCCACACTCGTCCAATTAAAGGATTTTTTGGAGGGTGAATGCAGGCGATGCGACACATTGGATACGGAGGCCAGTGTGCAGCGCCAACCCGCGCGGATGCGGGCGGGGCCGCGCCCCCCACCCCCACGGGGGGGTGGGCGTTCAAAACAATTTGGCGTTTTGAATGCCGCGCCGTCGGGTGACGGCTGTGTGCACTGCGACAGTGCCGGTCATGAGGTGACCAGTTGCGCCAACTTTAAGGCGCTCGGGGTAGCTGCCCGCAGGAAGGTAGTCTTCCGCCACCGATTGTGTTTCGGTTGTTTGGGGCCGCACCCGCTGATCGAGTGCTCGAGCGCGTTCCCCTGTGAGTGCTGCGGTGGCAAGCACCACATCGTGTTGTGCCTGAACCGGTCAGGCCCTTCGGACGGTCACCAGGGCCGGACTCAGGTTGGTCGGTCACAGGGCCCATCCAGGGCCGGACCCAGTCCCCCTCCGGGCAACGGGAGTCACCAACGTGGTGATTGGGGTACCCGCGGACGGGACCCCCCCCCCCCGAGGGGAAGGGGGCAGCGCGGGGGGTAACAGGCGGGATAGCCGGGGTTCGGTCGCCGCTGTCCAGGGTCAGCGAGGACTTCGGGCCGCTGGCTCACCGCGTGTTACGGGCGGGTGTCAGATGGCACCTATGAGTGGCGCAAAGGCTGGGAGCCCACCACCTTCTGCGCCACCCTGCCCGTCGCTCTGGGAGGCGAACAGGGAGGCGAACAGTCGGATGTCGCCCCCATTCCTAGAGCGCCCCAGGTTGGATCCACTCTCCCCCCTCCATCCAACCCCCTGTGAGTGTTGCGGTGGCAAGCACCACATCGTGTTGTGCCTGAACCGGTCAGGCCCTTCGGACGATCACCAGGGCCGGACTCAGGTTGGTCGGTCACAGGGCCCAACCAGGGCCGGACCCAGTCCCCCTCCGGGCAACGGGAGTCACCAACGGGGTGACTGGGGTACCCGCGGACGGGACCCCCCCCCCCTCCCGAGGGGAAGGGGGCAGCGCGGGCGGTAACAGGCGGGATAGCCGGGGTTTGGTCGCCACTGTCCAGGGTCAGTGAGGACTTCGGGCCTCTGGCTCACCGCGTGTTACGGGCGGGTGTCAGATGGCACCTATGAGTGGCGCGAAGGCTGGGAGCCTACCACCTTCTGCGCCACCCTATCGTCGCTCTGGGAGGCGAACAGGGAGGCGAACAGTCGGATGTCGCCCCCATTCCTAGAGCGCCCCAGGTTGGATCCGCTCTTCCCCCTCCATCCACGTTGGCCACCGGGCACACCGTTCACAGTCCGGTATGGTCGGGTACCAGGACAGCGAGGGGCCTATTATGCGGGTTGGGACCAACTGATGTACATACGGTCTGATATGCCACCGGTGGCATATCAGCAGCCGAGTTACCAGGCCGACGGGGGCCCCAGCGGGTTCGGATCCCGCGGAGGTTCCCGCTAGGGACACGCCGCCCACTTACAGGGTGCCGCCACTCCACAGACGGTCATGCTGCCCACCGCCTCGGTGATAGCGTGGAGTTCGGACGGCAAATCTTGTGTGGCACGAGCACTATTGGACTCGGGGGCCCAGGGGTGCTTAGTCTCGTGCAACCTTGTAAGACGGTTGGGCATTTCGGTAAGGGAGTATCCATATTCCATTCGGGGAATTGGGAACACGGAAGTCGGTTCCGTTAAGGGAGTATTTCGGATTACTCTCTCGTCACTGGTGGATTCATCGGTGAATCTGACGGTCACGGCATTAGTCATGCCTAATGTGATGGGCTCACACCCTCACGTACGGTTGTCGCCCTCAGTGCGACAGTTGGTCGCTGGGTTGTCACTGGCTGACCCGAAATTCGATATTCCGGGCCCAGTAGACATTTTATTGGGTGTCGATGCCTTGGGATACCTGTTAGTGCCAGGTGTCCACGTGTTGCAGGCGACTGGTCTGGTTTCGGTCAACACCAGACTGGGCCATGCGGTAATGGGTTCGGTCATGCAGGCTGCCCCACGCCTAGCGACTCGTAGTCCTTTATTCGGTTCTGTACTCTCGGAGGTGATACAGAAGTTTTGGGAGGTGGAGGAACCACCTACGGTCCGCCGGTTGGACCCGGTTGAAGAAGAGTGTGAACAGTTTTAACGGAACAATACTGGTCGCCTTCGGTCAGGTCGATTTCTCACACGTCTTCCATTCCGGAGTGATCGCCCACCGCTGGGCAGTTCACACCATGCAGCCGAGACGCGGCTTCTGTCGATGGACCGACGCATGAAGCGTGACGGGATTTTCCGGCAGAAGTACGTCGACTTCATGCGGGAATACGAGTCGCTCGGCCACATGTCGGTTTCGGGTATCGAATGGAAGCGTGAAGACCACTGCTTCCTGCCCCATCACGCGGTCTTGAGGACCCCGGAGGGCAAAATACGGGTAGTGTTCGATGGATCGGCATCAACATCTAACGGCATGAACCTGAACCAGTGTTTGCATTCAGGGCCGAAGTTGAATCATGACATCGCGGATGTTATCACACGGTTCCGTCGACACAATGTTGTGTTTGTAGCTGACATCCGGATGATGTTTAGACAGACGGTCATTCACCCTGACGATAGACGGTATCAGCTGATACTGTGGCGAGAGAGCCCAGATCAGCCCATCAGGGTGTACGAACTGAACACCAACACGTACGGGCTACGGTCTAGTCCTTATTTGGCGATTCGCACTCTGCGGGAGTTAGCGGATCGAGAACGGTTAAACTTCCCTAGAGGAGCAGCGATCCTGGAGCAGGATCTCTACGTGGACGATATCTGTACCGGTGCAGATTCAGTAGAGGAGGCGCTCGCTCGACGGGACGAGCTAGTTGAGCTCTTACGGGGTGGAGGTTACGAGCTCCGGAAATGGATGTCGAACTCTCCAGCGTTACTGACTGGTCTTCCGGATGACTACCAGCAGGATCCCCACATTTTTGAAAATTCGGAAAATCCAAATATGTTGTCGGTATAAGGCGTCCAGTACCAGCCGGTGTCAGACATGTTTTCGTATCGGGTCGAGTTGGACTCCCCGAAGGTCTGGACGAAACGGAACGTCCTTTCAACAGTGGCTAGGACATTTGATCCAAACGGGTGGATCACCCCGGTAACATTTCAGCTCAAGTGTTTTATGCAGCAATTGTGGTCTGCTGAGCTGAAATGGGACGACCCGATCGGCGGGTCATTGAGCTTAGAGTGGGACTCGTTCTTTTCGACCCTCCCAGGCATCAATCGGATTTCACTGCCACGGAGGGTGGTCCCCACCAAACGATACACCGCCACCTTGCATGGGTTTTGCGATGCCTCGGAGAAGGGCTACGGAGCTGTGGTGTATCTGCGTACGGTCGACTCCTCGGGGGAGGTTGATGTGGGATTGAAGAGGGATTGAATCCCGACGAGGGATTGAATGGATTTTCAGTCCGCCGGGATGTCCTCATTGGGGAGGAATTTTTGAGGCTGCGGTTAAATCGGCTAAGTCGCACCTGACGAGGATCATCGGTGAGACCTCTCTACGCTTTGAAGAGCTTGCGACGCTGTTCTGTAAAATTGAAATGACACTGAACTCGCGTCCGTTGTGCCCGCTCAGTTCGGATCCAAATGACTTGGAAGCGTTGACGCCGGGTCACTTCCTGATAGGTCAGCCCCTTAACGCCCTGCCAGAATACCCATTCGGTGATGTTAAGTTAAGTCGGTTAACTAGGTGGCAGATGTTGCAGCAGATGGCTCAAGATTTTTGGAAACGGTGGTCCCTTGAGTACTTGCACATCTTGCAGCAGCGCCTTAAGTGGACTGACCGGACGAGCCCCCCTCAAGTCGGTGATTTGGTGCTGATTAAGGATGCGAACCTGCCATCATTGAGATGGAGACGAGGACGGATCGTCAATTTGTACACGGGTCGGGATGGCACGCCTCGATCAGCAGAAGTCAAGGTGGGGGACTCGGTCCTCAAGAGAGCGGTCGCAACACTTTCTCGCCTTCCTATTGATTAGGGACAGGTTCGGGCCTGTCCGGGCGGGTGACTGTTTAATATGTATGCTTCGGAACGTACCGGGTTTTTTGTTGCGCGGATCGACCGCGAGTAATCGGGACATCACTAGCGGAAACGGAACCGCAGCTGTCACTCGTACCAACGAGATGAAAAATTAGAGGTTATCTTTTCTTGTCGGGAGAAAAAACATGTCTGCTCAGGCGTCGGGCCATTGATTGTATTTCGGTAACAATTGTCTAATACAGGTGTCGAGCCTCGTCGGAGTGTTAATCATCAACATCGTCGGGAAATAAGTAGATTCGCGTCAGCGGTTGAGTGATCCGTGTTGTGATTGGACATTGTTGTATCGGACGGCGACTCCTCGTGTCGGCAGGCAGCACGCCGGCGACAGCGTCGGGCAGCGAATAGGGAGATTCAGTCCCTATCCTACCCAAACTGGTGCTCCTATCCCGTATTCCTGCCTCGAATCGAGCTTTCGATTTACGGTCTACGACGGCAAGGTAAAGTAACAATCAAGATTTTCTCTCCCGTGCTGGCAGAAACCCAGCCCCTCAAGATTCCACGCCGTTCGGTTGAGGCATGGAATTAATCATAGTTAACCCTATGTTTCTTATAAATTGTGCTTACAATATTGAGTGGTTGTAAGCATTTTTTTTATAAAATGTAAGCTTATTTTGCTTAGCTAAATCTTACTTCATCTGTCTTGGGTCCGTAGAACTCGGTTGACCTCCACTGGTCTTGGGCAAGGTTCTGGGGCCCTTCCCTAGGGCCCGTGGCCCTTCTGGCCGTGAGCTCTAGCACAAACCTTCCTTTATAAACACATGTAATCGAAATGTATTTTAAATGGGTTTTACATGTAATCTATTCTAATAAGCACAGACTCGATGCTTATCAATATTCATCACTGGCTGAGGAATCTCTTGACGATACTGTTTAACCAAAACCACTCTAAAAAGAACTTTAGGTTATTACTATCACAACGTCTACAGTCCTACTCATAGACGATCACCACTACTTTGGCCAAATCATCTGAGTAAGATATTCGCAATCGTTGTTATTAGAATCTTTCCAATTGGAGAAATATTCCAATAAAAATACGTAAGTCAAAAAATACGTAAAATCAATGGTTAGTCGGTTATATCTTTAAATTTACTTATTCATTAAATCGTTAGGTTACCTCGTAGGGTTCATTCATATTATTTAATATCCGAGGGGGGGGGGGGAAGGGACCTTCATTATTTGTATGACATTTTTAAAATACACTTAAATTCTGTAACAAAATTTATTTAACATAAATCGTTACATTTATGTAAATAAAATGAGGTAGCTTTTTCATTATAAGTATATTCTTCACCCGCGTGAAACATTAATCCGAGTTCAAATTTGAATTAACCTACTGCATAGCATGACATACGTAATTAATATCTAATCGTGGTACCCATTTATGTCCATCATTGATATTCGTCAGGCCTAAACTGTATCCAAAGGATTCGTTTCAAAACACGGAGGACGTAATTTTTTGATTGAAAACAAAAATAATGCTGTATGAGAACCATATATCAAGTAGAGGTGGGGATAGCGATTCTTTTAGAAAAATGGAAATCACTACTTAGTTATTTTATAAGAACTGTTATTGAAAACGGCTTTTCGATTATACGTTATTGGTAATTAAAATTACTTTCGCACGTTGTATCTTTTAAAGTGTGTTGATGTTATGTAATAATGTGTGACATTGCTGTTAGCTATTGTTATTAGTAACATTTCAACGATCAAATAAACTTCCCTTCATACTTTAACAGGCTTAGGACTGTAAGAATCACTGTATAGTATTAGACACTATAGTCACCCATATTTGTATTGCAACGCATAAGAACATATTCAATCCAAATATACTTAGTATTACACAAATCGTCGTTTCACTGACTAGTCCCTACCCAAGTCCCCACCTTGCCATGTGCGACAAATCGCGCGTCGCGTCACGGTAAATTCACCAAAATAAAATGTAAAATAAATTACACTGAAATAATTATGGTGGATCTTTATAAGTGACAAACAAAGAAATGAAGGACTGGGTCTGTGTGATAAATTTCACCCTTACGGTGATTTAATTACCGTGACTTTTATATTAGGCTTTTATTGGGAGGAGTTCATCCAAATGCGCCGTGATCAACAAATTTTTTTATAAAAATATATAATCATCATGGGGAAAACTCAATCAAAAGAAGAATGCTGTTAGAGAAAAGATGATTCGGAGCGTGTGTGATATAAGAAAAAGGAAATAAAAAGTGTAACAAAGTGTGTTAAAGTATGTGTTAGAATTAAAATTGTTATTCGGTGCATCGATAATACGAACATGATATACGGCGACATAGATGGACAGCTTGGATATTTAGTTGCCTATATGGAGAGTCAAGTCAAGTCAAGTCAAAGTACTTTATTACTGTAGATATTTACATATACATAGCAAACGTCAATTTTGCCTCTTCTCTTTATTGGACCACTGTGGGAGAAGAAGGGCGTAGAAACTACCACAGATTGATTTTTAGATCTCTTTTAAAAAAAGGTTGTTCTTAACTATTACAAATATGTTTTTTTTATTATTATGATTAATAAGCAGGAATAAATAATTACAAAATTATTAACAGCAAAGCCTGTGTTTAGCTAAATTAACCCCATACAGTCCTGTCATTTAAGTAATCTTGAACATTGTAATATCCCTTTTTTGACAACGTCGCTTTAACATGCTTTTTAAATTGTTCAAATGGCAATTTCAAAATCTCCAGAGGTATCTTATTATAGTAGAGAATACACTGACCCTTGAAAGAATTGCTAACCTTCGCGAGTCTTAATCGGGGCGCACACAGACTGTGATTATTTCTTAGGTTAACATTACAGCTATCGCTAATTTTGGAAAATGTTGTAAGGTTCTTGCGTACATACATTATATTTTCGAAAATAAATTGACTAGCTACTGTTAGTATGTCAATTTCTTTAAAAAGTTATCTTAAGGAGTCTGTTCGTTTTAAATTATAAATTGCTCGAATAGCTCTTTTCTGTAAAATAAAAATAGTTTGAATATCCGCTGCTTTCCCCCACAACAAGATACCATAGGACATCACACTATGAAAGTAACTAAAATATACGAGCCTAGATGTAGCCACATTCGTGCTTTGTCTGATGTTCCTAACAGCCGCAGAACTTAATTTACCAGCCAATTTATCTATGTGGGGTCCCCACTGCAATTTGCTATCAATGGTTATTCCAAGAAACTTCGTATCATTTACTAATTCTAACGTGCTGTTGTCTAACACTAAACTGGTCTCAACTTGCCTGACATTTGGAAGTGAGAATTTGATACACTTGGTTTTACCAGCGTTTAACAATAAATTATTAACTGTGAACCAATTCAAGGTTAAAGACAATACACCATTAACATCATAAAAATCTGCTTTTTGTCTTTCAATTTTGAAGACCATTGAAGTATCATCAGCAAATAACACTATGTCAATTAATTTTTCCACCATGAAAGGCAGTTCGTTAATATATACCAGGAACAAGAAAGGACCTAATATGGAACCTTGTGGAACGCCAACTTTTACACCCGATCCATCAGATTTAATGCCGTTAACTTCTGCCTTTTGAATTCTATTACTTAGGTATGATCTTTGTAGATCCAACGCTTTATTTTGAACTCCGTAATGATTTAATTTAATTAAAAGCGTATTATGATCAACACAATCAAACGCCTTCGACAGGTCGCAAAAAACTCCGATAGCATCCTGTGCGGCCTCCCATGCAGAATTAATATGAGATATAAGGGTAATACCTGCATCAGTAGTCGATTTACCCCTAGTGAAACCGTATTGTTTGGCGTGGAGTTGTTTGGTACGGTTGAAGTGTGAGAGCATTTGATTGAGTATAATCTTTTCAAATATTTTACTTAGTATTTCCATCACTAAGTAAAATATTTGTAATATGAAGAACAGATATTGGTCTGAAATTTGAAGGATCACCCTTATCTCCCGATTTGAACAGAGGTATCAGTTTACTGTGTTTCATGAGGTCTGGGAAAGCCCCATCGTCAACATATTTAGTGAATATATAAGCTAAATGTGGGGCTATAACTAGAATTACTGAACCAATGACTTTGACTGATATACCCCACAGGTCTTCCGTATTTTATAAGTTAAGTAATTTAAACGTTTTGACAATGTCCTGGGGATATACATGATGAATTTTTAAATATACTTTACTGACGCTCGTGTTATTTTTTAATAAAGTCTCTGCTTCATATGGAGATGAATTTAGACGATCTGTTGTGAGTACATGACGAAGAATGTTTCAAAAGCTCGAGCAACATCATCGCTGGATTTAACAACATCATCACCTATCTTTAAGCAGAAATCATTGTCCCTTGGTATAACTTTGCCAGTTTCATGGTTTATTATTTGCCAAACTGTTGTCATTCTTATATTTGAATTTTGAATTTTTCTATTAATGTGTAAAGTTTTTGCAGTCCTACAAACCAACTTGAAAGTTTTTTAATATTTTTTAACATAGTCATGAAATTTTCGATCAAAGTTATAGGTTTTTTGATCATAAAGGTCATACAAGATAACTCTACTTTTACGAATTCCAAACGTTGCCCAGTCATTAAATTTCGATTTACCGTTGTAGTCACTGACTTTCTTTAATTTAAAAACTTTATTGAATTCTGTCTGAACAATGTTGAAGAAGTCTGAGTAGATTTTGTTTGGGTTCTGTTCATTAAAATCCGGTACTGGCAAATTTATATCTATGTTTTTCGTATATGTCTCTAGTCTATGAGATCTAATAGGCCTATAAAATGATGGACCAGTCTTATACTTAATAGCAATTGGGAATGAAACTGTTTGACCACTGTGATCGGAAGGTAAGCAGTTAATAACACTTTTACTTGTGAATGCACAGTCACAAAAATCGTTATATAAGCAAGTTTGGCTGGTAAGTGTAAATCTAGTTGGCTCTAAAAATAGATGACATAAGTTAAACGATTTGAATAAAGTTATTAATCGTTGTTTCATTGTTGTTCCTACAAGCAAATCTACATTAAGATCGCCACAAATAATTAACTTTTTTCTGTTATTACTTAGTTTAAAGAGGGCTTCCTCCATAATTTTCTCAAATATTTCGAAATTGCCATGGCCTTTTTCATCACTCGGTGGCCTGTAGACACAAACAATAAAATGGCTATCCAACTCAACACAGGATACCTCTATTTGTCTTCCAACAGTAAGTGCAAGAATATCTTTGCGTTGTTTCACCTTAATATTATTTTTCACTAAGATTAAAGAACCACCTCTATCAGCAGTCTTTTAATGTAACAACTGACAATTTTGTAATTATTTATGTTAAAAGACATCATATTTTCCTTCAACCAGTGTTCTGTAATACAGATAATATCAATGTCAGAATATTTTAGAAATAATTCTAATACAAGTTCTTTTCCAGAATAGAGAATAATTTTCCTTGCCCGGAGAGATTCTATAGATTCAAAGTAATTAATCAAATCGTCTTGTTGAACTCCTGTGGTGTTCCCTATTTGTAATACAATAGTTGTATTACTGTCATACTCCCTATTAAGCATGCAGTTTACTATCTGCATGTAAGATGCATCAGGCATACAAATGTTTTCTACATGCTGCCGTAAGTTATTCTGCAGCTTGATACCTAAACCTACAACTAATTTATCTGAGTACACTATCGACTTGAAGGCACCATTTTTAACTGATTTGCTGGTGGGTGTTGATCGCCAATGTCCATCTAAGGCATCACAGGTTGATGTGTTGCTATGGCCCGTGGTTCCGTTGATGCTACTGATGAACCACATGACTTGACTACATATGGCTGTGCTGGATCTGGAGAGAAGTGGAGTTATCATGGAGTTGGTTCTTTTAGATAAGCTGATTATTTTAGGGTGACAATAACATTAATGAATAATATTTTGTGCCATGTCATGGCAAACAAGCTTAGTAATCTTTAGAAAAGTTAAAATCGATAAGGAAAAAACTTGTAAAATTTAATAAGTGCAAAAAAACTCTGGATCAATTAAATCAGAGGATTAAAAGAACGGCGGTGGCCTGCTGCCTGGCATTGACAGTAGTGAAAAGTGTATTTTACAGTTAATATCGGCTTTCAATCGGCGGTCAATGTTACAGAATTATGATAAGCTGACGTTGATCAATTTTGTTCTCAAAGCGCAACTTTCAGCAAGCGCAAAAATAAGGCTATTAAGTAACTATGAGGAAATTTTGGGCCTTGCAGAAGATATGAAATAACATTTACCTGTAAAAAAATCTTTAACAGCTTTACAGCAGAAGTTACTACGTGCAACACAAAAAAATAGAAGATTATGGTAGGTAAATAGAAAAACTGTTTGTCGATTTGACTTTTTCGCAAGCCAACGGAGATAGATATATAAAAACAAGCCATAAAAAGATTCTCCGGCTCTTTACAATAGAACCGTTTCCCCCCCGAAGGGAATAAAACAAATATTTAGGGTTCAGCCGTAACTTGACCCACTGTGAGGTTAACCCACTTGCATTTTGCCTACTTGGAGGGTGATTCCACCTTATATTGTCTATGGTTTCATAGATAACCCTATAATTCACTCATAACGTGACCGGAAAATTGCGCACGGCCATCGCTGGTTGTTACTTCCATCAGTACTCTCACAGCCGGCTAGAGCCATAAAAATGTGGGTCAAGTTACGGCTGAACCCAAAATATTTGTTTTTTTGCACTTCGTGGGAAAATGGTTCTATTTAGGTAATTCAGCCTCCACTTGAACCACTGTGGTGAGTGTTTATAATCTGCCGGCGATAGCAAGGCGTACTTTGATGAACTTAGGATTACTATGAATAAACCAGGGTTTAATTATTTATTTTTTTATTTCGAGAAATATTATTTGGACCACAAATAATGCATAACTTAATATCAGCACTTATGTAGTTATAAGGTACATAACCGATATGTATGAGATCTTCTTAATTAAACTAAATATATGTTTAATGTTATGCTATGAATGTATGCTATGTACAATATATGCTAAATATATGTTAAAAAAATATATAAACGAAATATAAATAAACTAAATAAAAAGCTAAATGCCCAATTATTAAATGAAATTGGTAAAAATTATTGACTTAGTATATTCTAGCGATTATAGACCTTATTATTATGAAAGATTTCATAAAAATAAAATTTTATTAATGTGGATACAAGTAAGGATTTACTTCTCCAATTTCCTCTCCTCATGACATCATCTAACTAAGATAAGGTTCCTATTTGACTATTTTTCTAAACTTACTGCTGCTTTGAAGCTGCCTAGTGAGGCATCCCTAAACAATATTCGAATCCACCCTGAGATAACAAGACTTGAGGCTTGCTTAACTTTTGACTGGTGACATGGTTTTTTAATAACGTAACTGGTGACGAGGGGTCTGAGAGGTTTTCCTGTGTTTTCGTCAATAGATTCAAACCGTACTTGGATGGTTGTTGGGCACGTACATCACATAATATGAGCGACCTCTGAAAGATATTGATTTTTTATCGATCGTTGCACCCTTTCCAACGTTGTAAAGAGTTTATCAGTTATTTATATATATTTTGAATATGTGAGATATTGTAGCTAGCTTGTCAGTCTCTAATTTTTCCGCTCGGTCTAGCTTGTTATCAAACTGTTAGCACAGTAACAGATTCATAAACGTTTTCTTTGACATTACACATCTAAAAATGTCTCTTCCTGTCCCATAGGTTGCAAATAGGTACTAACAATTTTCGTGGTTGGACTTGAACACAGCTGTATACATAAGAAGACCAAGGAAAGCATGCAATTAGATTACGTCTATATCTTGTAGTTCAGGACAATTTTCTCTGCTGTACTTCAATTTCAGTTGGAGAATTTTCACTTTGTCCACTTCAAAATTTCTTCTAAGATATCCGTAATATAGTCATACTAAAATAGACATAATTTTCAACCACAGAGAAAAGGGATCTTCTTCACCGTGTTCATTAAACCTTGACTCGCGCATACGAGCTAAAATGGTATTTTGGCCTGTTCGCACAGCTCTGTTTAGTGGATCTTTTGCCCACTTGTAACGATTCTTGCGATAAAAACAACTAACTAATCTTGTTAAAGGTCCATCTTAACTGTCACACTCTAAAAGCTGATTCTTTTGAATTTGATCCTAGCTCCTGGATTCTTCTATTTCTGGTTCTTCATCTTCAGAGGCACTTTCTTCAGTTGCCGAGTTATGATCACTTTGCTCCGGGACAAAATTTTTGGGAACATCTTCAGCTTCCGATCCACTTGAGTCTTCCTGTGCCAGACATTTTTTATTTGATAGTCTGTTATTCCTCCCGTCTCCCTATGCTTCTTTCTTGGTGGTGTGGAATCATACATCGCAATTAGTAATGTCTGTGGTCTGAGAGACCCCTGCCAAACTTTACGTCGATGCAACTTATTGATTTGACCCTGTCCGACGCAACTATCCCATTTTACGGCGTGGACGCAACTAAACTCGAAGCTACTCAGGCGCTTAGCCTATGGAAGTGCGGGGAAGAGGGTAAAATGATGGTAAAATGATTTTACTGATGTTGGTAGGACTGTGAAACTCTTTGTCAGCAGTTAAAGGTTAACCTTACCTCTAGTTGCAGTAAACAGGGGTGATAAGTTAGGATACGTCTGGTCTTAGATAGTGTGATTAGTTTCTTTATCCAGAATATAAAGTTGATCCTTTTTTCATCGACATGTTCATTGCATTCCATTTCCACTATCCGACTGTTTTCCTTATACCTGCAAACACAGATCTTTGATGGCTGCTAGAGGTTTTCCAGTTCTGAGGTCGGTGAGGTGATTATCGAGATCCAGAATCGTCCTCGGTCGATCTAATGCTCACTGTTTCAAGTCTGCTTTCCAAAATGTCCTTTCCTATTTTGGAACTACCAGGAGGTAAGTCCTCGAGCAGATGGCTAGATGACACAGCACTTGAGGTTGTCCAGCCTAGGTTGAAGTTCCATGGTCGACTGAATGCATCTACATACACTACTTATCTTGAGCATTCTCGGTCACATAATTGGTCAGTACTGCTGATCTGGAGCTCGCAAAGAGGTCTATGACTGGACTGCCTAATTTCTTGAATATCAAATTTAGAATGTTTGGACTCAGTGACCACTCTGGTGATTGACTGAGCCTTGTAAGGCTGTCTGCTGTTAAGTTATATCTCCCCGGTATATAACATCAATTCCGTACTGTTCTGACAGTGAGATGAGTATTTCTGTGGTCGTCTTCAGAAGTATCTTGGATTTTGTTCCTCTCTCCTTTGTTAGGTAAGCTACGACTGATTGTCCGTCTGTACCATTAAAGTCTGGTTTTGTAAATCTAGGCCTGTGTTCTGCAGAACCAAAAGGAGAGTGAAAAAATATTTCTGGTTGCTGGGCCAATTTAGTTGTTTTCCCCTTCAGGTACCGCTGAACTTCTGGTTGTTCACAACAGCGCCACAACCGGTCCCTGAGGCCTCGGTTGTTATTAAAGACGTTTTTCATTTCCGATGAATTGCTGACTGTCGTTGGATATTCTGAAGCCACCAGTCTAGTTCTTGACTTACAACTTTTGGCAGGGGAAATTTTCTGTGACAGACCTCCTTTGATAATTTGGATACTTCTATTTGAATTCTTCGACAATGTAGTCTCCCCAGAGGGGCAATGAACGACGCACAGTTTATGTTTTCTTAAAGGACTTTTTCTAGCCACTACGTCCACCATATGTTTTTAATTAAACTCAGGTTTTTTGTTATTTTTAATTCGGGGAGACTCTTTGTATTTGTATTTTGGATCCCAGATTTTGGAGCCTACGAATACGACGCTGTTTGACGGGATAAAGGACGATTTGTTCATGTTTGCTTAAACATCATCAACAAGTCCATCGTTCTCAAATAATCTTGGACTTCCTGTGATTACTCTTGAAGGGTTTTTGAGTCGGGTTATATGGTGAGGAAGTCATCTAGGTAGATAATCATCTGAATAACCTTTTTTTTTAATAAATTTGGAACCCAGTTAGTTATTGTTGCGAAGATAAATGGCACCGTCACTAAACCAACGTGTAAGTGCAAGTAAGTCATTTCGGATATTTGATCGTCGTAATTGAAGGCTAAGAATCTGCTGTGTGATTTGATTTACGGTATATGATAATATGCTTGAGATTTATCAATTTTTATCATGAAGTCTGCGTCATTCAAGCAAAGGGGGATCTTGTGATGATTTTTCAGTTGGAATTTGGGAGGATTGAGGTACTCATTTAAAAGTTTCAGATTGAAAATGGGCCGGTTTGATCCATTCGACTTATTCCTTATGAATACGGGGACAAAAATCCTGACTGACTATGAGAGCATATCACGGATTTTTGTATCTAACTCTGGTGAAGGTTTAATATTGTAACGACATTTGCAATGTTTATCAAATGTTTTCAACGGGGGTGCCCGAGTAAAAGCTATCTTATATCCGAATAAATGGATAAAATGGAGTTGCGTGCCCCTTGTTCTTTCCAGATGTTAACTTTAAGACTAACCTGACCTGCTTTGAAATCTAGTTTTTTCTTTCGAACCTAGGTTTTCTTGGTCTATGGCTAAGAACAGGACGTCTTGTAGGTTACGGGTATGGTCGCTTCTGAGGAACTTTGAAGGTTGGTTTTCAATTTCAATTTAGATTCTATCATTGATTTACTGGTGAATAAATTGTCAATAGCGTGATCTATCACTTCCCATTTTTGCTAGTATTGTGAGTTTTTCTTTTTGATGATCCCAACGATTTTTCTGGATAGTTCTCTGTCTTCGTCGTCGGTTAGTTCTACTTGGGCTAAGTAACCCATCAATGATGTGGGAGTGTACGCCATGTCCTAGAATTCAGAAACTGATCTCACAGTGGGTCAAGTGGAGGCTGAATTATCTAAATAGAAACTTAAGCACTATAATTTCAACAAGAAATTACACATCATTAAAAGATGCAATTCGTGGAGCAAAGGACGAGAAGATTTCAGGAAATAATGCGTTTTGATCAGGGAAAAAGGAAGAGTTACCAGCATTATCAAAGCAGATCTGAATTTCAGCATGGACAGAGAAGGATGTATTCCCGCGGTCAAGGCGGATACCACAATCAACTAAATCAGCAGTGGTGTGGACACCCTACCAATCGAGGACGCGGCCAGGGATATTTTACAAGCCGATACAACAGAGGCGGAAGAAGTTAGTCCTATTATCGTAACACAGATCACCATATGCATCATGCGGAATTGCAGGGTACGTCGTAGCGAGTAAATATGCCGCAGCAGTCAGACGAGAATGGAGGCATGAATAACTTATTTTTCGAGGCTCATGCTATGTATGTGCCTACAATACTTTTAGCAATATCAAGTTCTTTACCTAAAAACAGAAATATCATTACCTTATAGATACAGATAAAGTATTAGAAATGGAGATGACTCAACATTCCCATCCATAATGGTAAGGTAAGAATTAACGGAGTTCATATTCATATTATTTCATATTCTTTATTGTACGGAAAATATAGATAGACAGACAGTTACAATAAATTTTATAGGCAAAGGTGAGCTTATCTCTAAAAAGAGATTTCTTCCAGCAAACCTAGGTAAGACAGGAGGGGTTATGGAACAGGACAGTCCTAGTGCGCAATAAAACTGTATATATAAGTACGAAAATTACTTTAAAAATATTGATAAAATATACCTTATAAATAAAATATATATCTCAACTATATAAAATACAATAGATAGCCTGCAAATATATAAACTACAAAATATCTTACATATACTTACATAAATATGATACCGATTACGGAAGAGAAAGGAAATACGCTTTCAATCTTTTCTTAAAAGTGAAAATTGAGGGACTATCCCTTATAGTGCAGGGAAATGCGTTCCACAGTCGGATTGCCCTTAACCTAAATGAGTGTTATGCCGAGGAGTTGATAGGGGAGACACCGTGTGGGATCTCCGATTACTATCCCTGGGGAAAAGAAACTCAAAACGTTCTCGAAGATATGTGGGGTAGCGGGGATTTGGCAAATCATTGAATAGATAAGAGAGAATGTGCATATTACGGCGAAGACGGATCAGAACCCACCCCAGCTCCTTACAATAGAGATATGGTCATACTTGCGCAGCCCGTAGACAAACCGAATCCCAAGGTTTTGAAGTCGCTCGAGTTTATTCAGTTCTATTAAAGGTAGTAGAAGGGACTGAGCGATGTGGTTTTAGTCTGCCGCGGCAGGAAGTACTGCAATCTCCGGAGGGAGTAATATGACGCAAAGACTCGTCTGCTGACCTTACAAACATGGGGCGACCAGGACAGCAAGTTATCAAATATGACCCAAAGATTCTTACCTTTCTCGCTGTAAGTGATTATCGTACCCTCATACATTACAGGATCGACGGGTATATTTTGTATTGAGTAGTTAATTGAGTGCCGTGTACCCTGTGTATCATGGCTTGAATTTTTCCCGGTTGTTCCCAGCACATATGAAATTGCCCATTTACTGATGTTATCGAGATCAGCATTCAACGCCTCTACGGTCAGATTTACATCAATAAGAGAGAAGTGCCGATATATTTGGAGTTCATCTGCGTAGAGATGATAAAAAGAAGTAAGAACGTCAGAGATGAAGTTAATGAATACTGAAAAGAGGAGAGGAGAAAGGATACCACCCTGCGGAACACCCGCGGAGAGATCACACCAGTCCGTTGAGATCTCCTCAGACTTAATGCGCTGCTGGCGGTCTATCAGGTAGGAGTCAAACCAGAGAGCTGAGTGCGGGGAGACTCTGAGGGATTTTAGAATTTCAACCAGGATATCGAAATCAAGCAGTGTGAGAACCGTAAGCTGCTTCTAATCCATGGCTAATTGAATGTCATCAGTGACTTTAAGTAATGCCGTGGTAGTACTGTGACCCTGATTGATAGTGATTTAATAAGTTTCTAGAGGAAAGGTATGAGGAGAGCTGACAGTGAACAATTGATTCTAGGACTTTGGAGAGGATATGCAGAATAGATATGGGACGAAAATCATTAAAGGAGACGGGATTGGATGATTTAGTTAGGGGAATCACAAGTGCTTTTTCCCACTAAGAGGGGAAGCAACATTGTTCAAGCGATACATTAATTATGTGGGTAATGATCGGTAACAGCTCCTTAATTATGCAGGTTATCATCTGAGAACAGATCTTGTCCTCACCAATGGCTTTCGACGAGTATGAGTATGCGGAGAACTTAATTTGTTTAACTAACACTTGCGGTAAAAGGGGAAGCATTTTTACATAAGCTTCACGTGTTCAAGAACTTTTGCTGTAAAAGTGATGGTATTTTAGGGCAAGATTTTATAATTTTATAAGCATATAATACAAATATGATATATCTATTAAATTTTGAAAGATCCTTAAATAATTTGGTACGTGAGAAGAAAGTGTTTGCTGAGCTGAATTTGAACGGTTTGAACGATGTTCAGATCCATTAGAAATAGAGAAAATATGTGCTAAATATTCAGTTATTTTTCTTCTCACCATTTCATACAACAAATATTTACAAACAAAAAATACAGTTGAAACCAAATAGATCCAGGATGCAGGAAACAATATCGACCACTCAGTTCACAAGACAGCAGATGACCTAAAACGATCTGTGGCTTTTATGAATTATTATTGACCTTTTATGCCACAATGTGGCGAACTATTATACCTTTAAATACATTATGTAAAAAATATGCAACATTGAAAAGGGATAGCAGTTGCCAAGATCATTCGACAATATTACAATTTCCAGATTTTTCGACTGAAAATGTAGTATTCGAACTTCAAACCGATGCTTCAGGAATAGATATAGAGTCAATTTTTAGCAACAATAATAAGTTACCAATTGCTTACGCTAGTCGCAGTCTTAATAAAACAGAATTAAACTACCCGACTATATAAATATAATTATTAGCAATAGCTTGGTCGGAAAATTATTTAAGGCATTATTTGCTAGGAAAAAAGTTTAAAATAACAACTGATCGTCGACCCCTCGTATACATATAAAACTTGTATACCCTAGTAGCATACTTAAATATTGATTAAAATAAGAAGAGCACGACATTGAAATATAATATGTGAAAGGTAAGGATAATGTGACAGCAGGCGCATTGTCATCAATAATATTAACATCAGATGAACTGAAAGGAGTTAATAAGCATGTTGTGAGTGTTATGACGAGAAGACAGAAGTGTAAACAAGAAAAAGGGGAAAAGAAAATAATTTAGCGGATACTAACATTTCAGCGAATGAACGGTATGCGCAGCCGAACATGATCGAAATGCTTAGCAAACCAAAACGTTCTATGCAGTTGGTTTTTACAAAAGAAGAAAAAGAAAAGCTTGACAGATGATGCAAGCAATTATTTGCTTGCATACGACCCTCGAAGAAGTACTATATACACCTGCCCACAATCTTGACCATGTACCATGCAAGACGTAAACGTGAGGGAATTGAGCAGTTTTGCAGGGGAATAAAAGTAAAAGAAGTTGGAACGAAGAAAGGAACGAGAAATGATAAATATATAAAATGTCTAGCCAACGATTATAATAATAATAACGGTAACAGTTAACGAAAAGCAAAGGATTACTTCAAATGAACTTATTTTCATTTTTCAATTTATATTAGTAGTGTTAAATGATTTTCATATATTACCTACAGCAGGTTATGCAAGTATTCGAAGGATGACAAATAACATAAGTAAGTATTATACATAGTCAAATATTTAACGAGATGTTGAGTACTATACTTCAAAGTGTAGTAAGTGTCACATACAGAAACACTCATTACCCCTAAAAGATCCAATGGTTGTCACAACAACGGCAACATCGGCATTTTACAAAATATATTTAGATATAGTGGGGCCCCTAGTTAAGGGTTACTTATTATATACTATTATTATTATACTATACTTAAAAAATACATATTTACTACACAATGCTAGCTTATTAGATAGTAAGGATGCTGTTATATTGGCAAAGGCATTTGTTGAGGAATGGTATACCAATGAAAATCGCTACCGATCGTAACACGATTTTTTTTAATTAAGTTCTGAAAAAAAAAGAGTTTGTTGAAGATAACACAATTGGCGTTGACAACATACCATCATGAAAGAATCATTAGAAAACTCAAAAATTTGTAAGCTTTTTTGAGAATAAAAGACTACAGTTAATACATCAACAAAATTTACACCCTATGAACTAGTGTTAGGGAAAGTATGTTATATTCCAAGTAACTAAGTGAAACAAGTAGAACCACTGTATAATTGTGAAAATGATCTCTCTGTAAGCATAGAATACAAAAATCTTACGAAAAAGCTAGACAAAATTTGATAAAATCTAAAGCTATAAAAACAGATAAATCTAATCAGACTTACAGCAGCGTAACTTATGAGTAAATGACTATATTCTTAAAAAATTATACTACAAATAAATTCCAAAATGTGTATAATGGTCCGTATGTGGTATTGGAAGATGTGGGAAAGAGCGCGTTATTTCATGCGGTTTTGTAATAACGACCACCTCTATTATCAAGCAATAATCGAAGCCAGTGAGTAGATACCATAGCACAGAAGTGCATCAGTCGCACTGCACTTTAGGATGGTACAAAATTATATCTTACTTGGGATTCTAGTACTTCTTGCTACGGTAAATATTTAACTAACTAGCAGGATGTTCAATTTGTAAAAGACAAGCAAATGGACATAATTCATTTTGGGATATATCTGTAACCGTAGTATGTCGAGCGCGGCGCGGGTTTTGTCGTGGGAGGGTGAATGATAGAGCTACTAAAGCGCGCTCTGACATTCACTTTTCCTCGACAAAACCCGCGTCGTACTCGGGTTTTGTCGAGTTATAAATAAGTTTGAAAACACAATATTTTAGATTAGGCTGATTCGGAAAGTGCCGGCCTCACATTAATAATGAGACCCTACAACTTTGTTTCCATAGTAACAAATAATACAGTTAAATGGTTTATCGAAATAAACATTATTTTCATTTGAAATTCTGAAATTGGCCACAAATTCAGAATTAGCCCATAAATGTATCAATGCTGAATGATATCCCTTATTGATAACTTCTGCATGAAAGCTGACATTTAATTAGCTGGCCATATTTAAGGGATCATTCCCTTAAATATGGCCAACATATAATATGTAATATCATAATGAACAATTTTCCTCAAGAAATGGTCGCAAACGAAATCTATTTTTGGGTCTCCCAAAGTAACTTTTAATCAACTGATCGGGTCAATGTACCTTATGACGAAAACAATAATTCATTTGCGACCATAAGATTTTTGTGGGGAAAGTTCATTCATCCTCAAAATAGAGTAAGCTATTTTACATTTAATATAAATATTTGTAATCGAAATTCATCAGAAAAAAAACGTCAACAATTAATATATATATTTTTTTGAGTTTATTTATAAAATGGGGGACACCATTTAGGGTATAAAAAAATATAATTATAAAATAAGATTTTAATTAAATTGATTAAAACTAAGCATATGCTTAAATCACTACCTATGTCAAAGGTGTATTAGTTTCTTCGGAGGATACCAAACGATTTGCCGGTTTGCGGCCTAGTGATGTTGGAACATAATTAATTTATATAATAAATATGTGATGAATTAATTATTTAACGAAAGAAGAAAGTAAAAAATAATAATCTTAATTTGGTTTGCAGATTTCATTCAGCAAGGGCAGCAATGATGATGACATCCTCAATGATGTTGAGAATTCTGATGTTTTAACTTTACAGTTATCTCATGGTAAGGCTTAATTCAGAAACACGTACATACATACACATATAACAAGACAATAAGAACAAAAACTAAAACCCGACTACTAAAACATCGCGCACTATATAGTATGAAATCTTATATGACTGTATAATGACACCCTCATTTTAGTTGGTTTTTACACCTGTCTCCTTAAAAATAATTCACGTTCTTCCTGACTCTAGTCAGAAGCCAACTTCTTTTATCGGCATATTCTGGTTATTGATGCCACCCATTTAATAATAATAATAATAATAATATATTGGACACAAAATAACGCAACTTATATGCAACTTAATTGCTCGGGAGTGAGGGAATACTTCTCGAAATAATGATTATTTTTCATTTAGTCAATGTCCTAGGTTCGTGACTTCGTATATCTTTCTTATAAGATTAGGCCTCTCAAGAGCAGAGCGAAATTTCTTTACATCCGTAACTTATTGATACATATTGACCATGGACATATTGACCATGACTCTCTTATGTCGGATGCCATGCCGATTGACTGGTCATATGTCACATCCAGTATGAACGTTGTTGATAAAATCTCCAATTTAAAATCTTTGGTCCTGGGGCTCTATAAAAACTAAGCACTCATAAAAAAGTAAGAGTGAAACTCCTGCCTACCCTTTGGTTAACAGACACTATCAAGTGACTAATAGACTAGAGGAACTCTGCCAAGATACCGCAAGAACCCGACAGATGACAATTCCCTTTTCTATTAATGGCTTCGCAATCATTTCAACCGACTCTGTCGCGTTTCTAAACGTTGGCATATCCACGGATGTATTGAGCGTTATACTCCAGCTGAGGTGTAAAAATTCCTATGAAAGCTTGTTGTTGGTAAGTCCCGGAACCTGCAAGCTGGTAATTTAGATCTCAACGGTCTCAATTAGTTCCTTTCTGCCCCGCCTGTTGTGATGGATCCCGCTGTAAGGCACGCCACACTTCAAAGCTTTCGCTCTAAGTCCTTACCAGACACCACACCGTTCAATTTGAGTCAATGCGGTCAAGAAGGCTTTATTAGCTGTCAACTCGAAAGCTGTAGGCGAAGACAAAATTTGCCTATTAATGCTACTGATGATTCTAGATGAATGAGAAATGCCTGCTATTACACACATCATCCATATTTCCAAACCACATGGGGTCTTCCCCACAAGTGGGGAAAAAATAGTCATTTCATTACCCAAAACTTCAAGTCCCGCCTCTTTCAAAGAGTATCGTCCCATTTAAATTCTGCCCATTCTTTCTCAAGTCCTTGAGAGCATTGTAAATAACCAGCTTTCTTCTAACAACTTCTAAACAGTCAGGATTCCGACCGGGTAATAGCACTGTCACGGCTTTGCTGAAAGTCACAGATGACCTAGCTAGCCATGGACTGCATATAGCTTTCTGTTTTTCTTTTACTTGACTTCAACTGCGAAGATTTCGACATTCTCACTGAGATCTGAGATCCCTGAACGTCTCATTCTTCTCTGCCAGCTGGTTCGACTCTTATTGGAGGGATTGGCAGCAGCGCATCAGGTCGGAGGAGATATCCACTGAATGTTAGGACCTCTTTAAAGACGTCCCTCAAGATACTATTCTTCTATTAACGGTTTTCAGTAACTCTATATCGGACGTCCTGTATTTCTTGTATCATCTTTATGCTGATGATCTCCATATTTATCGCCACTTTAGGAGAGCCTAATAATTTATACTCTGCTGTGAAGGCACTGAACACTGATCTTGAGGCTGTAAATAGCTTGGCTTCAACCTTCGGACTTCTGGTTAACCTGAGTAAGCCCATAATTATAGGTACCAGACATTATCTTAACCTGTTGCAGCAACAATCCATTCTACCTGTCACGTTCAATGGCACCATAATCGTATATAGCTAAAACCTAGTCTTACCTTCGACAACTAGCTGTCTTGGTAATGACCATGAATGCATGTCAATGAGGTCAGTCGAATAAATCAACAGACAAAAATCTTTCGCTCTCAATCCCTTCTTCGACCCCTCATTGATTATGCTGATATCTGTTGGGTCAGTGCGAACGAAAAATTGCTAAACAAACACGATCGACTTCAAAATCTCGGGATTCGGTTTATCTTTGGGCCACGCAAATACGACCATGTATAACAGTATCGCAAAGAGTTGGAGTAGCTGCCGATTCCTCTTTGTCGGGTGACTCACATCCTTAATTCCCTTTACAACTTTTTACGGAATCCACGCTATCCAACCTCATAGGACACGTTTTCAATTGGTTTCTTCGAGCAGGCCTTGGATAACTCACGTAGTTTCCATACTCATGACCCCACAACATAATACCGTGTCCTACAAGCACGGGTTTAGACCCCGGGCCATTCGGTTGTGGAATGCACCATCAGGGACAGTACTACTCTCAATATAGTTAAAAGTCACGTGATGAAGTATTTCCTATATTTTTAGAATTATAGGTAGTATGTATGTATTAATTAATATTTGAATTAATATTAAATATTTAATACTAATTTATTTTTAGGATGTATATTTTATGTAAGTAGTGTAGTAGTGTAGGGATTCGTATAGTTAGTTTATTGATTTGTGATATTTATGTCCAGGTATGTAGTAGTATGTATGTAGTATGTAGTACCAGGTAAATTATAATTAAGTTATGTTGTACTTATAATGTCAGCGATCAACCTTTCTCATCGTGTCTTGGTTTGCTGGAAGAGATAAAATAGTCTACAAAGAGATAAATTCTAGAGATAAACTCGCCTTTGTACATCTTTTTTATTTTTTATTTCAATTATTGGTGTTCAATAAAGAAATAATAAGGTGAATTTAATTCATCCTCATCTTCATCACCATTATCATGCTCAGGACACATTGACATCAACACACATCTGTTGCACCCCTCTATAGCGCCAAGAAAGGTGTATCCATATTTAAGGGATTGTTACGGACATAAGCCTTATCATGCAATTTTCACATCTAGGAATTGCAATCTCTTTTGAAAATTTGATTGATCAGAACATCGTATAACCTTTCGTGGCCCCAGAAAAACGCTAACATCCTTATATGACATCTCGTCCGGCGTGTGGCACTTGACTAACTTATCAAGTGATTCATATATTCATCTTCTTTAGATTCATATACAACAACAACAAAATAGCGTCAAGTTTTTTCCCATACGGGGTAGCAAATGCACAATTGTGCCCACTTTGAGAGAGTTATTCAATACTCCATTTTACGTGACAGGGGGCTATCCCATCGCCGCAGCTATGGAGTAATGAGGTATCCTCACGATGTTTTCCATCACCGTTAGAAAGTCCTTATAATGTATTTGAACTGTAATTTGTAATTTATTATCTCATTCGTACATGGTCAGGAATCGAACCTGCATCTCCTGTGTGAGAAGCAAGCGTGAAACCCATAAGACCACGGAGCTCTTTTTATATTCATATAAATTTATATTAATTTATTTATATTCATATAATTTCATAATTCTTTATTACAACCAGAAATATAAAAAAGTTTTTAATGGAAAACATATGTACAAAGGCGAGCTTATCTCTTAAAGTGATTTCTTCCAGCAAACCAAGTAATGACAAAAATTAACCATGAAAGAGTAGAGAGGCTTTCATGGTAAATTTTCATATCAGTATAATATCTCTATAATAAAATAAATACAGATAAGTAAATTAAATATATATATACCTAATAAAAATTATAAAAAACCGACTTCAAGTTCAAGTCCTATTTATTCCTCCCCTGTCGGGATGCGAATGTCGTCTTTGTACAAGATGATGATGATTACACTATTGGTCTGAGGCTAAACGATAGAAATGGTTGCACACCCATACCACCATCAAACGAATGTCGTCAACATACACGAAAACAAGGCTACGAAAACTGTCTGTCTGACAGTCAAGTCCACACGTATTACACGAAATTATAAACGAATACAGTGTACATATAGACAGAATTAATCTTATGACAATGACCTTAACCACCACCGATATAGTCAAAGTTCTTCGTAGTCGATTAGCGGCAGACCAAAAGTGATTTTGGTCTGCCGCGGCACGAAGTACTGCAGTCGTCTGAGAGAGTGGAAGGACATAGAGACCCGTCAACTGACCTCGCTGATATGTGGAAACTAAGACAGCTGGCTGTCATAAATAAACCCGAGGTCTCTCTATTGTGATGCCATTGTACGATTCAGGAACAATGGGCTTTTGTAATAAGGAAAGAGAGTGCCTGGTTCCTAAAATTATGGCTTGTGATTTGGTCGGGTTCACCAACAGCCTGTATGTTAAGGGACATTCTTTCACATTCTCGAGGTCAGCATTCAGTGTCTTCACAGCTGAAGCTACATCGCAGAGGAAATAGTGGCGATAAATTTGGAGAGCATACACATAAACATTTACATACAGGCACGTATTGCAATCTCCGAAGTGAGTGAAATGACGCAAATACTTGTCTGCTGACTTCACAAACATGGGGTTGGAGATGGAGAACGTCAGAGATGGAGTTTATGAATACTAAAGGATTCGATTCAGCTTGTGGCAACACTGAGGTCAATAACCGACTGAGATTTATCCTATGTAAAATTAAAATATAAATTGTTTTCTTGTGTAATTAAACTACAAATCTAGTTGTATTTAATAGGATAATCATAAATATACGTGTGACTATAAATATTTTATGTGAGTGACTTGTATTTGATTCAAACTGGCCAATTGCTTTTCGGTTACAGAAATTTGTCTTTGTCATTGTTATTCTCGGTTCGGAGTGATTTCGTTCTACTTTCTGTGTATTCTAAGCGAAAACATAACATCTGGAATCTAATTTCAACCAAATAAATCACGTAAGTGGCAATCATTTCGAACTCGGCTCAGCTGACATAAACTCAATTGGCTGACAATTATTCTGGTAGTTTGTTGACACTGATTCATACTATTTTCCTTTCATATCTATAATGGACAGTCGCATGCAGACCCGTAAAGCACGCCAAGTAGAATCCCAACTTAACCTGGCTTTAGAAGAATTATAACTATCTAGGGAATTGTGTAGCCAGTTGACTTGTGAACGGGAGGACAATGAAAAGATATTGCTAGAAGCATTAGGTAATAATAATAAACTAAAAACCGAGCTGTCTACTTTACACTCACAATATGAAAATGTACTTGAAGAATAAAATAGGTCAAAAATGATAATTCATGGTTTTGATCAGTGCGCTGCTGAATATGAGTTTGCTTTGAAGAGAATTTCTACCCTGGAAAAGGACCTGTCTGACGCCCACAACCAAATCACACAATTAGAAGAGGTGTCTCATGGTTCAGCAGCACAAAAATCGCAAAATTTATTTGAGAAATTGATATTAGCGGATATGTCGACCGGCCAAGTTTCTGTTGCATGTAGTGATGTGTCCAGTGCAGTGATTGATTTGACTCATGAAGACTCAGTGGTGGGCACTGGTTCAACATGCAGCAAAAACGCATCAAAAAGATATGTTAAAATTAAAAAACATATCACTCAAACATCAAAAAAATTAAAATCTCATAAAAATCTCAATAAAAGTTTATATAACAACCGTAAAATAGAAATTTTGGAAAAGTTTTTAAATGTGTATGGCAGAGTTAGAAATTAATAAAACAAAATATGAGAAAGACCTGCAAAATCTTGAGTCTGAACTTGCCACTGTCAATGGCTGCTTGAGATCTATTACTGCCCCTATGAAAAATTTCAAGAGGCCATTGAGGAGTACTCCCTGGCCATGGATGAGCTGCTTAAACTGTCTCATAGTAATCAGGAACGCTATGACTCTTTGGTCGCCAATCATTTGTGAGACTGCCAACGTTCCTTGCAACAGCCGGAGAGGCCAGCTTCAACCACGAGCCTTGAAATAAGTATCCGACCCAGGATTTCAGGGTCGCACAAAAGCATCACAAGCAAAACTGTCATGTTTTGTGATGAAATTGGAAGAAACTTAGGCATATTATTAAATAAGTTGGGACACTCAGTCATAAATAACTGTTTACCAAACTCCAGTTTTCTTGATGTTATAAAAAATAGCAAAGACACTTGATCTGACTACTGAATCAAACTTAATACTCATGTTTGGAAATAGGGGTGAGGTAAACAAATGGGACCTAATTAGATAACACTTTGCTCACTGAATGTTAATAAAATTGTTATGTTTAGATTCCCATACAGTAAAAGATTGCCACAGGCTGAAAATGATCTTAGATATAAGCTAAATATGACATTACATACAATGTCATATTGAAACATTGAAACATTGAAACATTGAAACATTGAAACATTGAAACATTGAAACATATTTATTGGTAAGTGTCAATTACATGTCAGATTATAAATAAAAAATTGATTAATATACATCTGTATAAAAAATGTCAGACACATAAAAATGCATTCCATAAATTAAGATACCATTATTTAAAATTAAAATTGCCATAAAGTATTACATTAAATTTGAATTGTATTAAATTAAATTAGTTATTCATTTCATTAAATTGGAATCACATTTTATATTGGTCGCTTCGAACTCAGCGAATGAGTAGAAGGTTTGCTCGACAAGCCAGTGTTTCAGTCGCTTTTTGAAGCATGCGGAATTAGGCGCAGATTTAATATGTTCTGGTATGCGGTTGTATACTGTCGGACCCATGACGTGAGTCAACTTCGATGACTTGGCCAGGGTGTGTGAAACCGTCCTGAGCCTGTGACCGTTGCGGGTCGCGTGTCCATGGATGTCGTGATGCCTGCGGAAAGAGTGGATGTTCTCGTGCATATACACGGCCACCTATATAATAATAGTTTGATTCATTTGATTGACTCTAACAATTATGTTAGTAATAATGTTTATTTGACCAAAGGTAGTTACTACCTTTCAGATTTTTACAAAAGACAGGTAGCTGTGTCGCTATCTTATTTTTTTAGTATTACAGCCAATAATTTAGCTAACCTGACTGCTTCTATTGAGCGCAGACAAGGTATATTGGAAGACATTCCAAGTAATTTAAATTAGTTTTTAAGACAATAGAGGAAATCTCTAGCATACATAAGACAATAAATATATCAAGCAAGCATAGGAGATCAAAAATGTGTAATATCTTGCCCGAATTAAATAAGTCAAAAACGTCTAATAATATCCCAATATTAAATAATATTCAGACAAAGGGTAAGCCCCACTTAAATATTACCCATCAAAACATGCAGGGGCTACCTGGCAAAGAACTTGTATTAGAATTATTTCTTGATAATTCGTACACTGATGTTATTTGTATTACAGAACATTGGTTAAAGGGAAATATTATCTCTTTTAACATAAATAATTACAAAATTGTCAGTTGTTACAATAGAATGACTGCTGATAGAGGTGGTTCTTTAATCTTAGTAAAAAATAATATTAAGGTGAAACAATGGAAAGATATTCTTACACTTACTGTGGAAAGACAAATAGAGGTATCTTGTGTTGAGTTGGATAGCCATATTATTGTTTGTGTCTACAGACCTCCGAGAGATGAAAAAGGCCATGGCAATTTTGAAATATTCGAGAAAATTATGGAGGAAGCCCTCATTAAACTTTGTAATAACAGAAAAAAGTTTATTATTTGTGGCGATCTTAATGTAAATCTGCTTGTAGATACAACACTGAAGCGACGATTAATAACTCTGTTCAAATCATTTAATTTATTTCATGTATATCTAGAGCCGACTAGAATTACACTTACCAGCCAAACTTGCTTAGATAACGTTTTTTGTGACTGTGCATTCACAAGTAAAAATGTAATTAACTGTTTACCATCAGATCACAGTGGTCAAACAGTTTCATTCCAAATTACTAGTGAAAATAAGACTGATCCATCATTTTATAGGCCTATTACATCCCATAGACTAGAGATGTATATGAAAAACTTAGATATGGGTTTGCCAGTACCGGATTTTGATAAACAGAACCCGAACGAAATCTATTCTGACTTCTTTAACATTATTCAAACAGAATTCGATACAGTTTTTAAATTAAAGAAAGTCAGTGCCAACAACGGTAAATCTAAATTTAATGACTGGGCAACATTTGGAATTCGTAAAAATAGAGCTATCTTGTATGATCTTTATGAACAAAAAACCTATAACTTTGATATAAAATTTCATGACTATGTTAAAAAATATTCCAAAACTTTCAAGTTGGTTTGTAGAACTGCAAAAACTTTACAAATAAATAGAAAATTACAAAATTCAAATAATAGAATGAAAACGGTTTGGCAAATCATAAACCGTGAAACTGGCAAAGTTATACCAAGGGCTAATGATTTCTGCTTAAAGATAGGTGATGATGTTGTTAAATCCAACGCTGAGGTAGCTCGAGCTTTTGAAACATTCTTCACCAATGCACCCTTACTCACAACAGAGCGTCTAAATTCATCTCCATATGAAGCAGAGGTTTTGTTAAAAAACAGCACTAGCATCAGTAATGTAGATTTTAAATTTTATCATGTATGTCCCCAGGATATTCTAAAAATGTATAGATTACTTAACTTAAAAAATACTGAAGACTTGTGGGGTATGTCAGTCAAAGTCATTGGTTCAATAATACTTGTTATAGCCCCACACCTAGCTTATAAATTTAATAAATATCTTGATGATGGAGCTTTCCCAGACCTCATGAAACACAGTAAACTTATACCTCTGTTCAAGTCGGGAGACAAGGGTGATCCGTCAAATTTCAGACCAATATCGGTTCTTCAAGCACTAAGTAAAATTTTTGAAAAGATTATACTCAATCAAATGCTCTCACACTTCAACCGTACAAAACAACTCCACGCCAAGCAATACGGTTTCACTAGGGGTAAATCGACTACGGATGCAGATATTACCCTTATATCTCATATTTATTCTGCATGGGAAGCCGCACAGGATGCTATCGGTGTTTTTGCGATCTGTCGAAAGCATTTGATTGTGTTGATCATGACACGTTACTAATGAAATTAAATCATTACGGAGTTAGAAATAAAGCATTGGATCTACTAAGATCATAGTAAAAGTAAAGTAAAGTAAAAATTTCGTTTATTTACAAACAAATGTACATTTGATGGAATGCCCTGTCCCTCAAATTAGCGTGAGCTGTGTCTTGAGAGACAGTTTCTTCCCAAAAGTAGGTAATCAATCAATTACATTTTTGAGTACGATTCACACTTTAAGGCTGAAGTAGAATTATAACAAAATTAAGTAAGATAAAAGAAAAAAAAAGAAATGATATTTTATTACTATACAAAACAAAAGCTCTTCTCAAGGTGATATGTGTGTTTGTGAGTGTAGAGTATCATTATGTTAGTGTAGTGAATGTAAAGGTTGTGTGATTGTGCGTTTAGTGTGTGTAGGTGTGTGAAGTGTAGTGAATGTGTGTGTATAATATTTGGTAATAATAATAATATATAAAAAATAAAATTATTGAAACTATGGAAACTTAAAGTTTCTATTGCTTTCTGTGGAATAGTTCTTAGATTTAAGTAATGGAAATCAGCAGGTTTTCGGTTTGATCATAGTCAAATGCACGGAGCCAACTTTTAATTTTAGTTTTTACAACATAGTTGTTTAACTTTTTTATGTTAATTACAGAGTTGATTTTATTGTAGAGGCGAGGAGCCATCGAGTCATACTGTCTACGTGCGAATGCACTTTTTATTGCTGGTAGGGGACATCGAAACAACCTCCTGCCGTGATCCGGAATATATGGTACTGTGTGCTTGTGGTAGTATCTGATGCATCTGTATACGAAAGGCTGGCGTATGCTCAGGACATTGGTTGTGTTGTGCACGAGAGCGGTGGGATGTCGAAAGGGAGCATACAGCAAAACTTTAAGAACAGCGCGCTGTGCACGCTCAGCCCTCAAAAGCAGTGCCTTAGATGCTTCCCCCATACACATATGCAGTACTCTACAACACAGTGGCACAGGGAGTTATAAGTTTGTAAGAGCAGAATTTTGTCTGCATAATTTCTTAAGTTTTTGAAGACATAAATCATTTTTCTTATACGATTAGCTGTTACTGTTATATGTGGCCCCCAGTTCAGTTTATCATCAATGATGACACCAAGATATTTGATGTGGGGTACTCTGGAGAGCATATCGCAGCTGCAAGTGGTGTTACTATAATCAAGCCTGTTGCATGGGAAGGAGTGAATTTTTATTTCAAATTTACTGTTGGGGCTGCCTGCTTCTGTTTTGCTAAAACACATGTATTTTGTTTTTGAAGTATTCAGGGAAAGAAGATTGTCCTCCAACCATGCCGTCACGGTGCACAGACCAGTTTCTGTTCGGTTTTTAACCAGTTCCCATGAATCCGCATGAAATAGTAAAACCGTGTCGTCTGCAAACATGTATAGGTCAGCAGCATTTATATTATTTTTGCACAGACTATTAATATAGATAAGAAACAGACTTGGTCCGAGCGTGCTCCCCTGTGGTACACCGTATGTACAAGCCTGATTCCCACTAAATGTACTACCTACACGGACACTTTGCTGTCTTCCAGAAAGATAGTCATTGAACCAGTTCAGGGTGATCCCACTTATTCCCATATTTTCTAGGCGCGAGAGGAGGATTGGTACACAGACGGTGTCAAAAGCCTTTTGGAGGTCTAGAAAATCACCCAAACATTTTTCTCCCCTGTCCACATATCCAGCTATGTTGGAGGTCAGCTTCATAACAGCATCCTCGGTACTTCTTTTTTCTCTAAAACCGTACTGGTTATTAGCTAAGAGATTGTTTGTTTCGAGATATGTCATTAAACGTTTGTTCATTAGTTTTTCGATGATTTTGGAAAGCGTTGTCAGTAATGTGATGGGTCGGTAGTTTGAGGGGAGCTTCTTGTCACCAGTTTTATGGATAGGACAGACTATACCCCTTTTAAATATGTCAGGAAAGCTACCCCTACTAAAACTTAAGTTGCATAGGTGAGATAGTGGACCAGCTAGCAGACGGGAAAAACTCTTTACAATAGTAGTTGGTATATTGTCCCAGCCGGGTGCACTGTTTGATTTTAACATTGCTATGATGCGCTCAATCTCAGCCTGATCAGTCGGAGAGACCATCATCGAATTAGCAGGGGTAATTTTTGAGATAGCTAGGTCTGCTAGTTTACTCTCAGATTTTCCAGTACGTTCCAGTATACCTTTTGCTAGGGTACCTCCTATCGAGGTGAAGTAGGCGTTAACTTTATCAAGTGACTCTATTGGACCCTTCTCAATATTAAGTAGATCTACATTTGTTTCTTTTTTTGTATTTAGGTAACATATTTCTTTAATTAATTTCCATGTTTCTTTTGCGTTGCCAGTATTATTTTTAAGCCGATTCTGATAATATTGTTTTTTGAGACTCTTTATTATTTTATTACAACAATTCCTATATTTCTTGTATTCCTCTCGCATTGTATCGTTGGTATTATTCTTTTTTAATTTCTTATAAATGGTATCCCTAGTTCTAATTGATTTAAGTACAGACATTGTAATCCACGGTTTTAAGGGTTGGTTACGTTTGGGGATTTTGGTTGCAGTCGTGTTGTCAGTGATTATAGTTTGGAGGCAAGTGACCAGAGTTGCTGCTACAGTATTAACGTCTTCCGTTAGGAAAAAAGGTTTCCAATCATGTTCTTCGAGTTGTTTGCCAATGCCTAAAGTATCGATAATGACTTTTTCATGGGATATTGCTTTGTTTATAGCTTTTGTGTGATTTAATAGAAGCATGATAGGATTGTGATCTGTAAATTCGTTAAAAACTACCGTGTGCGCAAGTTTATTAGTTTTTACCATGAAATGGTCTAGGCATGTTTTATTGTGCGTAGGACGGTTAACACCTTGTCTTAGACCATATGCAGCCAGCAGTTCTAGGTAATCTGCTGCATGACCAGTAATTTCATCCGGGATAATATTGATATTAATGTCACCTGTAAGTATTATGTTTTTACTATTCATATTTTGTATTAGGTTGCCTAAAGAATTTATATAATTAAAGGGATCGCTAAAGGTATATGGTCTATATGAGCAGATTAAAGTGGTGTCTTCACCTAGTTCCGTTACTATACAATTCCCATCTTCTATAAGTGCTTCCTTTTGTGATTTTATCGTCGTTTCCTCTCTAGTATAAACTATGACTCCATCATTCTGATTATAACTTCGTTTGGTACTGAAGTAGTTGTAGCCGTTAATGGTAGGTATTACACTTTTATCGTTTATCCAACATTCCGTCATTACAATCACATCAATGGGGGTTTCCAGAGAGGTGACGAAAACCATGAAGGAGTCAAAGTTAGCATTAACACTACGTATATTAACTGTTAGAATGCGTAGGTAGTTAGAGGGGAATCTATGTTTTAAGGTCGTGGAGTATTCAGTTGGATCGTCTAACTTTATGCAAGCTATTTCACCTGTCTCCTCTATCTCCCTTGCAATATTAACGGCTATAGTATTGAATTATAAGAAATGTTAGCAAGGGCACAAGTATTTATAAGTTCGGAAATATAAGTTATCTTAAATTCGTAGATTGGCGTGTGTGTGTGTTGAATGTGGGATTGAATATATAGTGTAACAGAGGTAAATATATGTGATTTGTGTGTATGTATAGATGTATTATTTTGTATGTTATGATTGTGCGTGCATGTAAGGTAGAATATAAACCAACATATTTTATGATATAGACATGATATGCTGTAGAGAGTGAAGAACTGTGAGTGAGCAAAGAGCAAAAGCAACAAATTGAGAGCGACTAGTCAGACTGACGGCAAAGCACTCGCTTTGAGTTTAGCAAGTACGCCCTCATCGTCGACCCTGATGAAGGGATGGTTCTCTGCTTTTCGGAGATATATTTGGTCCATATGAGGTCCAGCAGAAGTTGTACCCATATAGCTTTGCAAAGTCGCGAGCCAGGAAATGGAGTTTTCTAGCTTTATATGTGAGGCATTCTGAGATATATACTGGGGTCTCAGGACAGTTCATATTAAGGTGTTTCGTATTAAGTTTGTCTTTGTTATCTTTTTTATTATTGAATTACTTGAGACCCTTCATGATGTTCTCCTTTGTAATAACCGAGGTAAATTCTATCACCAGAGGTTTTATCTGATCGGGTTTTGCGAATCCACGGTAGACATCTCTAATCTCCGACTTTTGGATTGGAATCCCCAGGGCTGCGCCAATATTTACAGTTATTTTCGTGAGATCTTCTTTGTCCTCAGCTTGTCTTTCCTTGGGAATGTTTCTGATCTCAATCTTAGTTGTATACGAGTATCTCTCAATATTGTCTAGTCTTGTCTCTAGGTCCTTGATGTATGATAAGTGTTCTTTTCTTTCAATTCTGAGGCCCTCAAGTTCCTTTTGTATGTCGTTGTGCTTAGTATACAGAATTTCCATTGATGCCTGTATGTCTGCGTTTTGTGCAGCGAGCGCCTGATTTTGGGTTTTTATTTCTGCTAATGCAGCTTGTAGGTTGGCGAATTTATTTTTCTGCTCAGTCTCTGAATTCGAGAATAACTCTCTAATTTCGTCCTTCAGTTCAGCTAGTTCGCCTTCCCGTTTTCTCTTCAAGCGACCAGTGTTCACATTATGTGTAATGCTATCAGCGAGATTAGGTAAACTGCCGCCAGTTCCTTGATCAAAATCCGATCCCGAGGCAGAGTCCATTGTACTAGCCGGGGCGCTTAGTTTCGGCGGCGGTGTGCGTTTAGTAGCCATAGTCGCTAGCGCAAGGTGGTACCAGGGCGACAGCAGTGGACAGGTAGCGGACGCGTGTGCGGTGAGTAAGTGATGGGTGGAGCTGCACTTACTGATCAATGGGCGTGGGCGGGGCGTAGTAGATGTGGAGTACTACCGGGTCTGCTGGCGGGGTGTAGGCGGAGCTCGGTGGTGACTCAGCGCGTATAGTAGTGGAGTCGGGATGAGCTTCGCCGTGCTGTGTGTGAGCAGCTGCGCACCTTCTATTAGCGTATGCGCTCCTAATATTTGGTACGGATTTAATTTTGATGAATAACTTTTAATTTTAATGATTTAATGAACAAAAGCACTGTAGACGCGTGTACTCAGAGCTGAGGTCCGGGGGGAAGAGATACCTAAGCAATAGAATTCAAAAGGCAGAAGTCAACGGCGTTAAATCTGATGGATCGGGGGTAAAAATTGGCATTCCACAAGGTTCCATATTAGGCCCTTTCTTATTCCTGGTATATGTTAACGATCTGCCTTTTATGGTGGAGAAATTGACTAACATAGTGTTGTTTGCTGATGATACTTCACTGGTCTTCAAAATTGAAAGACAAAAAGAAGATTTTGATGATGTCAATAGAGTATTATCTTTAACCTTGAATTGGTTCACAGTTAACAATTTATTGTTAAATGCTGGTAAAACCAAATGTATCAAATTCTCACTTCCAAATGTCAGGCAAGTTGGGACCAGTTTAGTGTTGGACAGCAATACGTTAGAATTAGTAAATGACACGAAGTTTCTTGGAATAACCATTGATAACAAATTGCAGTGGGGACCCCACATAGAAAAATTGGCTGGTAAATTAAGTTCTGCGGCTTACGTTGTTAGGAACATCAGACAAAACACGGATGTGGCTACATCTAGGCTAGTATATTTTAGTTACTTTCATTGTGTGATGTCCTATGGTATCTTGTTGTGGGGGAAAGCAGCGGATATTCAAACTATTTTTATTATACAAAAAAGAGCTATTCGAGCAATTTATAATTTAAAACGCACAGACTCCTTAAGACAGCTTTTTAAAGAAATTGACATACTAACTGTAGCTAGTCAATTTATTTTCGAAAATATAATGTACATACGCAAGAACCTTACAAAATTTCCCAAACTTAGCGATAGTTGTAATGTTAACCTAAGAAATAATCACAGACTACTTGCGCCCCGGTTTAGACTTGCGAAGGTTAGCAATTCTTTCAAGGGTCAATGCATTCTCTACTACAACAAGATACCTCTGGAGCTCTTGAAATGGCCATTTGAGCAATTTTAAAGCCATGTTAAAGCGACTTTGTCGAAAAATGGATATTACGATGTTCAAGATTACTTAAATGATGGGTCTGAATGGGGTTAATATGGCTCAACACAGACCTTGCTGTTAATAATTTTCTAATTTTTGATTTCTGCTTATTAATTATGATAATGACTAAATATTATATTTTGTATTAGTTAAGCATAAGCAATTTTTAAAAAGAGATCTAAAAATCAATCTGTGGGTGTTTCTACGCCCTTCTTCTCCCACAGTGGTCCAATATAGAGAAGTGGCAAAAAATGACGAATGCTATTTATATATACTTATGTAAATATCTACAGCAATAAAGACATTTGGAATTTGGAATTAAAAAGAAGAGAGGAGAAGTCTTAAAACTAGGTAAAGGTGAATTATGTTCAAGGCGATTTCTTCAAGCTTGAACAAAATTCTATGGTGAATCGACAAATAATGTGGAGCCTGTAATAATCATATTCTAGAAGTATGAATAGTTAGAACCAGACCAATTTCACAACAATAATAAACTTAATTGTAGTCATAGGTTTCTACCCTAACATCGCCATCTGCAATAATTATGTAGGCAATCTAACGCAACTAGCGTAGGTACCTATTTATTTACCCGCGTTGCGAAATGATGCTTCTTAATCTTTATTTTTAAGGTTTATATTATAGGTAGGTACTCCTGGAAACATGGTTTAGAAATAATAAAAATATATCTTCCTTTCATCACATAGGTATAGGTACTCATTCTTCATAGGTATCTACCCACGGAAATTAACTTAGAAAACTCAATCTAACCTTCTATCTAACCAGGTACTTATAGGTACCTATAACTGCCCAATCAACAACCCGTGACATCTATCTAGGCATTAATAATTCCATAATCGTATTAAATACCTACATTCATTTCATCATAGGGTGCCAATGCAAATTCGTGTCTTACCAAACACATATTTACCTACTTACTAACGAAAGTATTTCACAAAAATAGGTATTTAATTAAACGAGTTTCCTATTAAACTTCCTAATTAAAACATCGAATTACTTCCCCTCATAAATAATCATAAAATATACATATATGACGTTTATATATAGGGACATACTCTGATCCTATTGTCCTCGGCCGGGAATAGAACTCGTGACCACTCGTATTGTAGGCAGAATCACACCCACAGCGCCATAGTCTTTTAACTAAGGTAGGTACCTGACTATCTAATAAGAATTCATCGAATCATTATCTGCCTTTTGTTTTCCTAGATACCTAATAATACTTTGGACACTATTTACACATTGTTCTAGTCCCAAACTAGGATTCCCTGTATTTTGGGCACCAGACGACGACACACATAAATATATAGATAAATATTAAACTTAGATAGATAAACAACCATGACTAGAGTAGTCTGTACACATCGGACAAATATTTTCCCCCCACCGGGACTCGAACCCTGGCTTCGTAGGTTGGGTCTCTGCCGACCCATAGGTATATACACGTCGCGCCACACGTTATGATCGGCGGCCTTGAATGCGCAGTAGTCACTTTTCAATATCTGTACATACGCGCAGTAATTCCCGCCAACGTCGCCCAGCGCAGTCAATTCGTGGCGTTAGTTGTGCTGCTTCGAATACAAAGTCAAACAGAGACCCAATTATAACAGCCTAGTCAGATACTTTAAATGCATTGGAAAATAATAATTAACATTATAAAACATGTAGGTACCTAGCTATGTACTGCTTAATTGAAATAACCTATTGAACCTCTGACTTTCCGTTTATGTTAAATATAGGTAACTAGTGGATTCGACAGACGTTTTCCTGCCGGGCTGATTTGTGAATCTAAACCATCCAGGGGGCCACCCAAACGCATACAAAAAAATCATTCAAATCGGTCCAGCCGTTTAGGAGGAGTTCAGTGGCATACACACGTACAGTAGAATTACATATATAATATGCGATACTAACTCATGTGATGTTATGAAATTGGTAGGTATAAATTCTCTAAAATCCTAAATAGATATCTACCCGATACTAAACTTGCATAATTCTTAATGGTACTATCAGTTACTTAGATCCATTTCTTCAGTGGTGATTATTAATAAATCGTCGAAAATTTTAGAAGCTCGCGACTGTGAATGGTTAATGATAGTGTAATACGTACTTTATTATCAGCAATCTGGAATTAAGTATGTAGATTCATTTAAAATTGTACCTATCTTTAAATACATTATGGATCTAGATTAAAATAATTTGGGCAAAGTTTTTATTCAGACACTTGCACTTAAAAGTGTTTATGAAACTTTTTTTTATTTGTAGATATCTGAATCTTTTTAAACTTTGTAGCCGTCTGTGTCAAGTGAACGTATGCTAAAGAAAATTACATGATAAATTATGCATCCCCAGTAAAAGTAAATAAATAAATATCTCATTATCTGACGGATCACCAAAATAAAGGTCACTCACCCCTCAGCCTTCCTGAACACAGACAGACATCCTGTCTAGGAAATAAAAATTAATTTAAACACCAACGCGAATAATGGTTTTATTTTATTTATTAACTTTACGACTGTATTGAATTCATTCAAGTGGATCGCCTAAAGTTTAGGCTTCTCCTATTTAAATCGTTATTTAACAAACTGATTATATTATTTATCGCACTAAAATTGAAACTACTGGTTTTATAATTTAGAGATCACTTTACTGTCCCTATGCCTAAGTAGTTTCAATATAACCTTGAACCTGTAAACAATCAAAAGTTACGTTAGGTACTTTCCACTATCAATCAGCTGTTTAATCGCAGAACATAGGTAAATAAGCAAATGCATTTTTTTAAAATATTAACCCTCTAGACCAAATTGCACGACAGTCTAAACTGACAGTGATACACCGTGTTGCTTACCTGACGGGTTTTTCCGCAGACCTATGACCTGGCTTCCGAAGCTACGAATCTCAGGCACACATCAGAATTCGAATTCACACTATTTAATTGCAATTGCAAACAAAAAATTCAAATAATAATAATTCCAAATGTCTTTATTACTGTAAATATTAACATACACTTAGCAATCGTCATTTTTGGGCACATATCTACATTGGATCACTGTGGAAGAAGAAGGGCGTAGAAAATACCACAGGTTGATTTTTAGATCTCTTTTAAAAACTAATACATATTTTATAATATCATTATATCATAATTAATAAGTAGGAATAAATAATTACAAAATTATTAACAGCAAGGTCTGTGTTGAGACAGATTAAACCCATACAGTCTCGTCATTTAAGAAATCTTGAACATTGTAATATCCCTTTTTCGACAAAGTCGCCTTAATATCGTGTTTTAATTGCTCAAATGGCAATTTCAATATCTCCAGAGGTATCTTGTTGCAGTTTATATACCATTGCACCAGTCGGTCGAGGTCACTTTGTATCATGGCGGTATCATTGCTATTATTTACTACTCTGTATAGCTTGAGATAGTCAGCGAAGAGAGAGCACTTGCAATTGTGGAATTGTGAAGTGATGTCTTTGATGAAGATAAGAATGAGAACCGGCACAAGGTGCGATCCCTGGGGTACGCCGGACTCGGCATAGTAGACCTGCGACTCATGATCGTTTATAACTACCAGTCGTGGGTGCTTTTTAAGGTAGGATGAAACCATTCTAGTAGTGATCCGTTCAATTAATTACAGACCCAAACGTAGGGTGCGTTCCAATTGACACTAGTCGTGACAAAACAGAAAATAGGCCCGTTTGTCGCAGTTGAAACCCTACAGTGCCTCCGTTGAATCGCCCCAAGCAGTGTTGGAAGACTTTAGAGAACCTGGAACTAAAATGTTCTAAATTTAAAACCTTGTCCGCCACCTTAAGCTGATTGCAATGTATTAATTCCAAATTCCAAATGTCTTTATTACTGATATTTACATATACTTAGCAATCGTCATTTTTTGCCACTTCTCTACATTGGTCTACTGTGGGAGAACAAGGGCGTAGAAACTCCCACAGATTGTTTTTTAGATCTCTTTTAAAATTGCTTGTGCTCAACTAATATAAAAATGTATATATCATTATCAAAATTAATAAGCGGGAATGAATAATTACAAAATTATTAACAGCAAGGTCTGTGTAGAGCCAATTGAACCCCATATAGTACCCAATCTTGTTAGCTATTCTCGTCCTAATGGGTTGGTTTTTCCATTATCTATGACGTACAGAGCCAATTCCTTGGCTACATTTTTATTTTCTACCCGAGGGGTGAACATGGCAACGGGTCTTACTATTTCTCTTGTATAATTTCTTTACGTCAAGTTAATCTTTTTAAGTTTGCAGTGTCTTTAAGTAACAATTTTAACTGATGATTGATATCGCATTGCCTATATCAATTTCCATTGAAAGGTTGACCTCATTGAGCCTAACCTCCACTATAAAGGGTAAGTGTTTACTCAGGTTGGATCCTTAAGGAAAAAACTCAGTGGATACCTCGTCCTTTTTATCCTCCTTTTCGTACTCTTCGTCTTCTATATCATTGTGATGCAAGCCTTGAAGCTTAGGACACACTCTCTTCAAATGTCTGGCGGTCATACACACTCGACACACGAAGGGTCTAAATCTACACGTGGTGGTTTTATGCTGTCCTCAGCAGGCTATTATGATTATTAGTATTACCCCTGGGTCCTTCATTCACGCATGCCTCTCGTATGGTATCTCTACGCCAAACTGTCTTGTTCCATGCTTATTTATCTAGACTGCCTTGTCTACTCGTTTCGTACCATGTGTCACTCGAATTTCTCCACCGCGTCGGTTTCAGCCGCTTCTAAGGTTATCGCCAACTTAATTGCCTTTTCCAACGTAATTTCATTCTCAACGAACAGCCTTTGTCTAATATTATCACTCAAAAGACCGCATACAATTTGGTCGCGGAGGTTTTATTCTAGTACCGCTGCATTAAATCCACACCTTATTGTTAGTTTCTTCATCCCTGACAAATACTCAGCTATGCCTTCAGTTTTCTTGTTTCTTCATTGGCTGAATATGAAGCGTTCAGCTAAGATACTTGGTGCGGGCTGTAAATGCTCTTTCATCAGTGTCACCAATTCTTGGTATTTTTATTCGCCGATCCTGTTGGTGTATAAAGATTAACTAGCAGTTCGTATGCTTCGGCACCCTTTGCTGTTATAAGAATAGGTAGCTTCTTTAACCGCCGGGTCTTTTATTTTTTTTGTGAAAAAGTACTATTCCAACCGTTCAATGTACTTCTCCCAGTTGTCACAATTCATGTAAAATCGATTCGTTTTTTCCATCGATATTTTACTTTTTGGAATCGCTTACCTTTATTAACTTCAAATTTTAGCCCAAGTTTGCACGCATATGGAGTGATAAATATGAGGAATTGAGGGAAACACGTCTGTTACAGCAAATCATTAATATACAAAGACATATGTCACAGCCTGACCATCAAGCAGGTTGTCAGGCTGCGACATCCAAGTAGGACATATACCAGACATATTATTTACAAATATACTCTGAGATTAATAATACGTGAAATTAATTTTTACACAACTGATCAAAAAAAGCCGGCCAAGTGCGAGCAAGACTTGCGTTTGAAGGGTTCTTTACCAACTTACAATGGTAGGGATGCTGTATAGTAATTAGTTTGGATTTTACATAGCAAAATGTTGTTTACAAAGCTATTTTCGAACTCCATGTGCGTAACCAGGTGCATTAATAAGTTTGTATGTAGTATTGAAGGAGTTTTTGTATGGGAGCCCTCTTAAATATAAATTTAATTCTGTTTTTTTTTGTATTTGTTGTTATAACGGCAACAGAAATACATCATCTGTGAAAATTTCAACTGTCTCTCTATAACGGTTCAAGAGATACAGTCTGGTGACGGACGGACAGTCAGACAGACAAACAGACTGCGAAATCTTAGTAATAGGGTCCCGTTTTTACCCTCTGGGTACGGAACTTACAAAGAAGTGTATATATCTTAGTGAGATTCTTTAACCCACGATTTTTACTCAACTCCTCAACCGATTTAGATATATTAGATATCGTTAGATTCATAACGATATCTCTAGTTTCATAGGCTACATGAGGACACAATATAAATCAATAAGGATGGATATAGATTCAGTACACCGCCATATTGCCAGGCCAGAATAAAAAATAAAGAATGAAGAATAAAATCAATCTTCCAATTCTATCGAGTGGGGTGTCAAAACGAAGGTAATTGAAAGTTGATTTTAAAAATATATACTTATGGTCAAGATACTGATTAATTTATTGTCTAATCGACTACCAATAACCATTAACAGAATCTCAGTATTCAGCATTCAGTATTCATTGTGTCATATAAATAGGTACATTTCACTTATAAGTAGCTACTCTACAATTATATGGGCCCTGTTAGGGCATTGCACAGTGACTTAAATAACTAAATAAAAAATGAATAAAAAATTATCTGTTTATTTCAATAAAAAAGGTTAGTAAATTGTTTAATTCCCGGGTGTAATCTTTACATTTAAGATTTTTAATCCCCGGGAAGGTTGCCCTAAGTTTACATATTAATATTTCTAATTTATTTAATATTCAGTTACAAAATGCAATTTAATATTTTATTTTAGTACATCTAAGTGAAGTCTAACAATTAGGCAATACAGATATTCTCAATATGAATATATTATATTATTCTGGATGTGAATGATGTGTACGTACTACCTCCTCTTTCTTATATCTATCATATATATAATAACGTTTAAGTATTTTTCGAACTTGCTTTGGATTTTTATTTATAAGATTATTTATTAAGGATTTTGGCAGTGAGTTTAATATACTAGGTAGGCTGTACGTCCAAATTCTTCCGCCATATTCGTTATTACAATTAGGTAAATTAAATGTGGGTGTTTTTGACAGAGTACGTTACCATATCTCTTTTTAGGGTTCCGTACCCGAAGGGTTCCAAACGGGACCCTATTACTAAGACTCCGCTGTCCGTCCGTCCGTCCGTCCGTCCGTCTGTCACCAGGCTGTATCTCAAGAACCTAGCTAGCTAGAGAGTTGAAATTTTCACAGATTATGTATTTATGTTGCCGCTATAACAACAAATACTAAAAAACATGATAAAAATAATATTTAAGGGGGCTCCCATACAACAATTCTATCAATACCACATACAAACTTATGGATGCACCTGGTTACGTACATGGAGTGTGAAAGTAACCGCACCAATAACTTTGTAAACAATATTTTGCTGTGTAAAATCCAAATTATTCACTCCACACCATCGCTTCCATTGAACGGTGGTACGGAACCCTTCGTGCGCGATTTAGACTCGCACTTGACCGTTTTTTTTAAATCTATAGACTGTATTTTATTCTGATTATCGGATACAATTGCAGGTTCTACTTTATCATATACACTAATTACTTTACAATATTGGAACAAGTTTTCATAATGATTTCTATTTCATGTTTAATTTTTAATGGTACAATTGTTTTCAATAGTCTAATTTGAATATTATAATTACGTTTTAGGTATGTTTTATAGGTATGACCATAACTCGTTATGCCGTAGTTTATTATTGAGTCTCCCATGGACAAGTATAGTAATCTCAAGATGTTGTATGGCATCTTTTGTTTTAGAATTTTAATCTTAGCCAATATTGCTCTTAATCTATTACATACATGGTCCACATGCGGACCCCAATTAAATTTATCGTCTATTACCAGGCCAAGGTAGGTGTGTTGTTTTACAATTTCAAGAGGCTTACAGTTACATGGTGTTTGTTGAAGGTGCATACAGTTATGTTCGTGGGCTACGATTGTTGGTGTTATGTTAGCTTTTAGGTATGACGAGTGAATGTGCATTAATTTAGTTTTTTCATAATTGATGGATAAGCCAACGTCGTGTGCCCATTTACATAAGAGTTCAAATTCTTTTTGCATTGTACATTGTCCAGCTTCTAGGTCTTGACACCCTATTATTAGGCATGTGTCGTCAGCAAATTGGTAAACAGAGGCACGCTGGAATAGTTTACACATATCGTTTACATATATCAGATATTCAGTCGGGCCAATAACCGAACCTTGGGCCGTACCGCGTAATGATTGTTTTAGGTCACTGTGCTCACCGGCAATGCTCACTGTATTGTATCTGTTTGTATGATAGTTTTTAAACCACTCCAGCGTTGGCCTCTGTATGTCATTCTGGTGCATTTTTTTATAAAGCGTTTCGTAATTAAGTGTATCAAAAGCTTTGCTGAAGTCAATCATAATTGCAAGTACATGTATTCGATTGTTCAAGTGATTGTTAACCTCCTCAGTAAGCAAAGATAGAAGTTGAGTGGTACTCTTCTTACTTTGAAATCCGAATTGTTTTTCATGAATGATGCCGTTATTTGATAAAAATTCATGAATTTTTTGTCCAAAATATTTTTCTATAATTTTATCTACGCAAGATAGTATAGTAATAGGTCTATAGTAATTCGTATTTGTATAACTACCTTTTTTATGAATTGGTCTTACCAAACCGATTTTTAGTTGGTCGGGGTAGGTGGAGGTACTGATGCATTGATTAATGAGATGTTTTATGAATGGTGCAATTTTGGAAGAAATGTATTTTATATCTTTGGCTCTTATCTTGTCGTATCCTGGACTTTTTTGTCCTTAATTTTTTTAATAAGTTTTTCTACTATAATATCATTTATTTTACTAATTCTTAGTGTGACATTTGCCGTATTTATATATGAATGCTCATCAAGCAACGGCTCATTACATGAAATTACAATGTCGGAGACATTTTTCTCAAAATCTTGGGAAAATTTATCTGCTAGATTTTTTGCTTTCATTCTAAACGATTTTAATAGTATGTAATCTACGGCCTTTATTGTTCTACCAGTGAGCCTGTTAATAATTTCCCACATTTTTTTGGGGTTTTTGAAGTTATATTTTTTTTTTGTAAATTTATTTTTTGCTTTATTAATAAATCTGTTTGTTTTATTTCTATATGTTTTGTATATGTACTCATTTTTTTATTAGTTATATCACTTAAATGTATTTGTAAGAGATATTTTTTTTTATTACACATTTGCTTTAGCTTATCTGATATGTACAGTTGTTGTATTTTTGATCAGTTTTTATTATTTTCTTTATACAATATTTATCGTATACATAGGGCGCACTGTAAGTTTCCGGAACTGGCCACTTACATAAACAATATTTAAAAATTTATTGCAACATTTGAAAATAAAACTCTTTGGCTGTAGAATGCAGTATGTTTTATCTGACTGCCTTTTGTTTTTACCTTGTGGCGCCATTTAAAAAATTATGTGTCTGCATCAACATGGATTTAACTCGGGAAAATTTTCGTAGTATGATTTTCTACGATTTTAAGTGTAATTTGACAGCTCAACAGAGCATCGCTCGGCTTGAAACAGCTTTTGGCAATGAAGCACCATGCAAGACAACTGTTTATAGCTGGTTTGCAGAATTCAAGCGTGGTCGTATCAATCTCAGTGACGAATCTCGCGATGGTCGGCCGTCCACCGCTGTGACCAACAAAAACATCGATGCTGTGTGCCGTATGATTGAAACAGACAGGCATGTGACCTACCATGAAATTCGCGCATCCTTAGAAATAGGCATGAGTCAAATACAATTAATCCTACACAAACATTTGGGTGTGAGAAAGCTGTGCTCGCGGTGGATCCCACACAACTTGACCGAGGCTCAAAAAACGGACCGCGTCACTTGGTGCAGTGCCATGCTTACCAGATTCAACGAAGGTGCGTCAAATTTGGTGTGGGACATAGTAACAGGTGACGAAACATGGATTTATTGCTACGATCCCAAAACAAAGCAGCAATCGAGCGTATGGGTCTTTCAAGATGAGCCGAAACCAACCAAAGTGGCGCGCGTGAAAAGTGCATCTAAGCGGATGATTGCTTCTTTTTTTAATAAAACTGGACACGTGGCTACTGTTGCTTTAGAGAATCGTCGTACAGTGAATAGTGACTGGTACACGACCATTTATTTGCCGGAAGTTATTGACGAACTCCGTAAAAATAACCGTAAACGCCGTATCATCCTGCACCACGACAATGCTAGTTCTCACACGGCCAGACAGACAAACGACTTTTTGAAGGCGAAAAATGTAGAACTCATGAGTCATCCTGCATACAGTCCCGACCTGGCACCTTGTGACTTTTTTCTGTTCCCAAAAATTAAGAACCAATTACGCGGTCAACGATTTTCATCACCAGAAGAGGCTGTCGAGGAGTATGAAAAACACGTTTCAGAGGAGTGGCACAAAAGTTTTCAAAACTGGTTTCATCGAATGAAAAAGTGCATAGACGCCAAGGGAGATTATTTTGAAAAACAATAAATTAATTTTGTACCTTTAATAGTATTTTTTCATATTCATTCCGGAAACTTATAGTGCGCCCTTGTTAAATTTATGTACTATAAAATCTAGAATATCGTTAGGGTTATTTCTATCAAATACAGGTGCCCAGTCAATATTGTCAAGCTCTAATCTCACCTTATTATCATCTATTTTGGTTATAGTTATATTTTGATCAATCGGCTTTTGACTGATATAGGCGAGACCGGTTATAAAGTGGTCGGCTAGTGCATTTCGCACAACAGCTGAGTGTAGGGAGCCGCCACGGTTATTAGCATCGCCTACGAAAATATGGTCAATGCATGTTTTGGTTGTGCCTTTTACTGTGGTCTCAATTCTAGTATATTGATTAATGTACGATTGGAAACCGAGTTCAGATAAGGTATTTTGATAAGAGCTTGCCATCCGACTACACACCAAGATATCTATATTTATATCACCAGCAATTACAAAATTTGAATTAATTGGATAGTTATTCAAAACTCTTGACAGTTCGTTAATAAAGTTGCAAATATTTAACTTCGGGGGCCGGTATATAGCACACATATACATATTATAGCCATCGGCTGTTATCACTTCACCAAGTAAGCACTCAAAACTAGATGTATTCACTGGAATTTGTAGATAAGTTACACTTTTATGAGCTTACACTATAACGCCTCCTCCATTCCGGTTACTTCGTAGCTCCGTGTACATATTATAGTTATTGAATCCAAATAGTGTTTTTGTCGAGTCGTTCACATTAGCCTCAGTGACGAATATTATATGGATCATCGACTGGCTAGTGGCGATAATGTACTCCAGTTTTAAATGGTTTTTTATTAATGTCTATTGTATATCATGTAATAGTAGTATTTTATTTTGACGGGGATTTATATCATGGGTATATTCACTCCAAGTGTAGTGGGTTGTTTCATATACTTCTGTTTCATAATGATTCATAATGCTGTGTATTAGGTAATGACAATATGACACAAATATTGTCGCGGTTAAGAGAAGTGGGGTAAATTTTGATGTAGGTTTACATACTTACCTCATTTTAATAGCTCCCTCTTGATCGTCTCGATGTCGTTGGCTGATTGCACGTAGTAGACTTTTTTATCCCCATCATTTTTACGTACCATTACTAAACCATCCTTCCACCACACATATTTACATAAGGATTTCTCTTTCAGGTCTGTTTTTCCTCTCCATAGCAGGTACGCCGTAGTAGGACTCAATGCTGCACGCACGTAGACCTTAGAGTCGCCCCCGACCCCGAGGTCCCTGGCGCTGATGCTGGTACTCCTCGAGGCGGCTAGCCAGGACTCGCGGCGCCCCTCACGCAGGGTCACGACGATAGGCGCGTCTGCCATGGCACGGAATCCTTGTGCTACGCCGGGCTTGATGGGTTTTTTCTTCCTGTACACTTTTATAATATCCTCTTCATTTTGCTGCATTATCTTGCTCACTAGCGAAGCTACTTTCTTGACGTCGTTTTCGTTCTCGGTGACGCCACAGATCTCGACGTTATGACAAAATTGGGCTTGCTCCATTTTATTAATTTTTTGGTGTAGGAGGACCTCGTTCTTCAGTTCTAGGTTTGAGATTTTATTGGTTGCGTTCTTGCATTGGTTTTCCATTAGCTTTACTCGACAGTCGTAGTCTTTCATTTTATCAACGAAGTCATCTATTTACTAGGGTACTCTGTAATTCATCGCGTATGATTTCGCGAACCGTTTGTCGCATTTCACGAACCTCTTTTCTTATCTCGTGCAATAACCTTTCTTGTTTTCCTTGGTTAGGCCCTTCAGCTTCTGAGTAGTCGTCCTCCGGGTCTGTTAGAATGACCGAGATGCATTTCGGCTTACCTCCGGTCGCGCTTGAACAGCCATGGCACTTCCAGTCAATCGAGTCCGTTACGGACAAGGCACTCAGCTTTAGGGACGCACAGGAGCCATGAAACCACTTGTTACATTTTGTTTCATTCCACGCCTCAACCGACAGGGCGTAGAATCCTGAGGGGGCTGGGTTTTTGCCAGCACGGGAGAAAAGTGAGTGATTGCTACCTTACCGTCGTAGACCGGAATTCGAAGGCTCGATTCGAGGTAGGAATACAGGATAGGAGCAGAATTGGGATAGGATAGGAACCGAATCACTATCGTTTCGCTGCCCGACGCTGTCGCCGGCGTGCTGCCCGCCGACACGAGGAGTCACCGTTCGATACGACGATGTCCTTCACAACACAAATCACTCAACCGCTGACGTGAATCTACTTATTTCCCGACGATGTAGATGATTAACACTCCGACCAGGCCCGACGCCTGTGTAAGACAATTGTTACGCCGAATTACAAATCAATGGCCCGATGCCTGAGCAGACATGTTTGTTCTCCCGACGAGAAAAGATAACCTCCAATTTTTCATCTCGTTGGTACGAGTGACAGCTGCGGTCCGTTTCCGCTTAGTGATGTCCCGATTACTCGCGGTCGATCCGCGCAACAAAAAACCGGTGCGTTCCGAAGCATAAATATTAAACAGTCACCCGCCCGGACAGGCCCGAACCTGTCCCTAATCAATAGGAAGGCGAGAAAGTGTTGCGACCGCTCTCTTGAGGACCGGTTCCCCACCTTGACTTCTGCTGATCGAGGCGTGCCATCCCGACCCGTGTACAAATTGACGATCCGTCCTCGTCTCCATCTCAATGATGGCAGGTTCGCATCCTTAATCAGCACCAAATCACCGACTTGAGGGGGGCTCGTCTGGTCAATCCACTTAAGGCGCTGCTGCAAGATGTGCAAGTACTCAAGGGACCACCGTTTCCAAAAATCTTGAGCCATCTGCTGCAACATCTGCCACCTAGTTAACCGACTTAACTTAACATCACCGAATGGGTATTCTGGCAGGGCGTTAAGGGGCTGACCTATCAGGAAGTGACCCGGCGTCAACGCTTCCAAGTCATTTGGATCCGAACTGAGCGGGCACAACGGACGCGAGTTCAGTGTCATTTCAATTTTACAGAACAGCGTCGCAAGCTCTTCAAAGCGTAGAGAGGTCTCACCGATGATCCTCGTCAGGTGCGACTTAGCCGATTTCACCGCAGCCTCAAAAATTCCTTCCCACTGAGGACATCCCGGCGGACTGAAAACCCATTCAATCCCTCGTCGGGAGCAAGCCGTACCGATGGCGTCCTGGTTACCGTTCAGGAATTGAGTGACCTCCTGCAGATATCGCCTGGCTCCGACAAAATTTGTGCCGTTGTCCGAACGGATTAATGTCGGGAGGCCCCTTCGTGAGACGAACCGATCTAGACATGCGATAAATGCCTCTGTAGTGAGGTCACTGACCACCTCCAAGTGGACTGTCTTCGTGGCCAAGCACACGAAGACGCACAGGTATGCCTTCACTAATCTGGCGTTCCGTAACTGTGAAGACTTGACCATGAATGGTCCCGCGAAATCCGTTCCGACACCCGCAAAGGGCCGGATTTCGTTAACACTATCCAAGGGCAAATCGCCCATCTGGGGATGCATCGTAGCCGCCTTGGCCCGATAACAAGGCAGGCACCGAAATACGACGCTACGCACTAAGCGTCTTCCCGATAGAATCCAGAACTCGCGCTGGAGAAACGCCATCAAGGCGTGGCATCCGATATGCCCATTCCGAATGTGTCGATCCTGTATCAACAGTTCGACCAACTTCCCTTTCCGAGGGAGTAAAAACGGGTGGCGAGCCGCATAAGGCAGGTTGGCATTCCGCAGCCGACCTCCTACCCTCAGCAATCCCTGAGGGTCAATAAACGGGTTGAGCCGAGCCACAGCTCCCTTCAGTTGGACGCGTCCGCGTCTCAGAGTGTCCAATTCGGAGTTAAAGTGCACCGTCTGCACGTTCCGTACCAATGCGAACAACGCATGGTTCCGTTCCCGTGGTGTCAGGACCTGTGTCCGCACTCGTTGCGCCTCAGAATTCCGACGCTTCCGCGCAAATCGGCAGATTCAGGCGGTCACATTGACCAGCTTGTCGAGCGAGCTGTACCGTTCCAGCAGGGTGAACTCCTCTTCCGGCTCTGGTTGCGTCGTACAGACACCGACTGTCAAGGCGCCGTTCGCCGTGGTAACGCGAGGACTCATTGGCCCATCCGATTCGGCTTGAGTCAACCAATTTGGACCCCACCACAAGGGATGTCCAACTAACTCCGGAGCGTGACACAATCGACCTGACCGAAGGCGACCAGTATTGTTCCGATAAAACTGTTCACACTCTACTTCAACCGGGTCCAACCGGCGGACCGTAGGTGGTTCCTCCACCTCCCAAAACTTCTGTATCACCTCCGAGAGTACAGAACCGAATAAGGGACTACGAGTCGCTAGGCGTGGGGCAGCCGGCATGACCGAACCCATTACCGCATGGCCCAGTCTGGTGTTGACCGAAACCAGACCAGTCGCCTGCAACACGTGGACACCTGGCACTAACAGGTATCCCAAGGCATCGACACCCAGTAAAATGTCTACTGGGCCCGGAATATCGAACTCCGGGTCAGCCAGTGACAACCCAGCGACCAACTGTCGCACCGAGGGCGACAACCGTACGTGAGGGTGTGAGCCCATCACATTAGGCATGACTAATGCCGTGACCGTCAGATTCACCGATGAATCCACCCGGGACGAGAGAGTAATCCGACATACTCCCTTAACGGAACCGACTTCCGTGTTTCCAATTCCCCGAATGGAATGTGGATACTCCCTTACCGAAATGCCCAACCGTCTTACAAGGTTGCACGAGACTAAGCACCCCTGGGCCCCCGAGTCCAATAGTGCTCGTGCCACACAAGATTTTCCGTCCGAACTCCACGCTATCACCGAGGCGGTGGGGAGCATGACCGTCTGTGGAGTGGCGGCACCCTGTAAGTGGGCGGCGTGTCCCTAGCGGGAACCTCCGCGGGATCCGAACCCGCTGGGACCCCCGTCGGCCTGGTAACACGGCTGCTGATATGCCACCGGTGGCATATCAGACCGTATGTACATCAGTGGGTCCCAACCCGCATAATAGGCCCCTCGCTGTCCCGGTACCCGACCATACCGGACTGTGTACGGTGTGCCCGGTGGCCACCGTGGATGGAGGGGGGAGAGCGGATCCAACCTGGGGCGCTCTAGGAATGGGGCGACATCCGACTGTTCGCCTCCCTCTTCGCCTCCCAGAGCGACGGGCAGGGTGGCGCAGAAGGTGGTGGGCTCCCAGCCTTCGCGCCACTCATAGGTACCATCTGACACCCGCCCGTAACACGCGGTGAGCCAGCGGCCCGAATTCCTCGCTGACCCTGGACAGCGGTGACCGAAACCCGGCTATCCCGTCTGTTACCCCCCGCGCTGCCCCCTTCCCCTCGGGGGCGGGGGCGGGGGGGGGGGGGGGTCCCGCCCGCGGGTACCCCAGTCACACCGTTGGTGACTCCCGTTGCCCGGAGGGGGACTGGGTCCGGCCCTGGTTGGGCCCTGTGACCGACCAACCTGAGTCCGGCCCTGGTGAACGTCCGAAGGGCCTGACCGGTTCAGGCACAACACGATGTGGTGCTTGCCACCGCAGCACTCACAGGGGGACGCCCGTGAGCACTCGCTCAGCGGGTGCGGCCCCAAACAACTGAAACACAATCGGTGGCGGAAGACCACCTTCCTGCGGGCAGCCACACCGAGCGCCTTAAAGTTGGCGTAACTGGTCACTTCTTGACCGGCACTGTCGCAGTGCACACAGCCGTCACCCGACGGCGCGGTACTCAAAACACCAAATTGTTTTGACCGCCCACCCCCCCCGTAGGGGTGGGGGGCGCGGCCCCTCCCGCATCCGCGCGGGTTGGCGCTGCACACTGGCCTCCGAATCCAATGTGACGCATCGCCTGCATTCACCCTCCAAAAAATCCGTTAATTGGACGAGCGTGGGCAGTTCCGAGCTACTGCCCCCATGCAGCTGTTCAAACCGACTTTGAACAGCTGCAGGCAACCGTGACAAAACCATATATAACACGATATATGACCATTGGTCTACCGGCAGACCAAGGTTCTGAAGGGCCTTAGTGGCCACCAGCACAGGGTTGAGCACCTGTACTCGGATGTCAACATCCCGGGTTACTCTTGGGATGCTAAACAGCTTCCCCAGCTGCGCATCAACCAACCGCCGTTTGTGTTGGTAGCGGTCAAACAATATGGCCCGGGCAATCTCATAATTGCCCGCCGTGACCGTTAGGTGACCGACCAACTCCTTCGGTTCACCCCGCAGTGCCATCAATAGTTGGGCCAACTTGTAGGCGTTGTCCAGGTCGTCCCGACCGTGGACCAGACTATCGAATAAATTGATGAATGCCGGCCACTCATCAATTGCCCCACCGAAGGCCGGAATCTCCAGGTGTGGCAGCCGTCCAACAACACTCTTAGGGGGGGGGTCTCCGCTACCCTCCCCGCGGTCATTCCGAAGCGACCGCTTAATTTTTTCGGCGCGACGCTCGATGTCGCCCAAGCACTCCATCGCTTGGTCAGCATCCGCGCAGAGCTGCTTCACTGCAGCCACCGAGGCCTCATCCGTAATCCCGAGGGCTTTAGCCTCCGCAGCCAGCCGACACACCTTCCTGACGCGTGTCATTGCGTCCTCCACACGCTTGAGCAGGACATCGTCCATGTCAGGTCGCTCCACATACTTGTGAGTATGGGCGAGCCATCTCATCTCCTCACGGACACCATACCGCAGTACCGTCAAGGGCGAAGGTGCCATGGTTACCGATTCAATTGTTTCTGGTCCTATGCTTCACTACTAAACAAAGCACAGCCAGAGACCAGCACTTGCCCGTCAGCGCTGGGCACAGAAATTAAAACTAGGTTGTAAAAACCAAGGCAACCACTAAAACAATTAAATCCTAAACAATATTTAATATGGTCGCCCTGTGGACACACACCTTATAATATAAACTCTAAATCAATTAGAGAATGCCACCATATGGTACAATACAAATAACACACAAAAAGGTATTATAAAAAAAAAACTATTTTTCTTGAAGTGGCCCCTCCGATATGACCCACACTTCCTTTGAGGTCAGCAAAATCAGCTTAATACCCCTTAAATAGCCCGACCCTGCTGTGTAAACCGAAATAACACTGCAGTACTATAGAACCCGACGTTCTACCGCAAGTAATACAATCTAGTTACTTCGCAGAATGACTGTTCAATCTTTTATGCGCACAAACAGTAGTTTCCGACTACAAAATTATAATAATTGTTAACTAAATTGACACTTATACTTTCACTAACCGAAAATGAACTTTAATTGTGGTGTACCGACCACAGACTCACTCACAAACAGATTGCCGGCCAATCTGAGATATTCTTTTCTCCCAACTACAATGTGGCAAAAGGCAACCCTACAACCGTGAATCGATGATTTCCCACTAGGAAAACCACGCTCTGCTACCAAAATGATTAATTCCACGCCTCAACCGACAGGGCGTGGAATCCTGAGGGGGCTGTGTTTTTGCCAGCATGGGAGAAAAGTGAGTGATTGCTACCTTACCGTCGTAGACCGGAATTCGAAGGCTCGATTCGAGGTAGGAATACAGGATAGGAGCAGAATTGGGATAGGATAGGAACCGAATCACTATCGTTTCGCTGCCCGACGCTGTCGCCGGCGTGCTGCCCGCCGACACGAGGAGTCGCCGTCCGATACGACGATGTCCAATCAACACGGATCACTCCACCGCTGACGTGAATCTACTTATTTCCCGACGATGTAGATGATTAACACTCCGACCAGGCCCGACGCCTGTGTGAGACAATTGTTACACCGAATTACAAATAAATGGCCCGATGCCTGAGCAGACATGTTTCTTCTCCCGACGAGAAAAGATAACCTCCAATTTTTCATCTCGTTGGTACGAGTGACAGCTGCGGTCCGTTTCCGCTTAGTGATGTCCCGATTACTCGCGGTCGATCCGCGCAACAAAAAACCGGTGCGTTCCGAAGCATAAATATTAAACACATTTGCTGCATTGTACTCCGGGTATTTTATTGCCAATAAGTTTACTAAACTTCACCATTTTTTTGTATACTTTACGCGCGCGCAACAAACAGGTTATCTATAAATCAATTAGACAATGACGGGTTCCTCTCGTGAAGGCGGAGCGAACTGCGTGACTCGTGCGTACGCGAGTGTTGTTCGGCGATGACTGAATAGATGAACTAGAACTAGATTATCATTCACATTTTCACACAGGTTAGTCACGACCTGCGCAGGTTCTGGTCAAATCTATCTATTATTATTATTATTATTATTATTATTATTATTATTATTATTATTATTATTATTATTATTATTATTATTATTATTATTATTATTATTATTATTATTATTATTATTATTATTATTATTATTATTATTATTATTATTATTATTATTATTATTATTATTATTATTATTATTATTATTATTATTATTATTATTATTATTATTATTATTATTATTATTATTATTATTATTATTATTATTATTATTATTATTATTATTATTATTATTATTATTATTATTATTATTATTATTATTATTATTATTATTATTATTATTATTATTATTATTATTATTATTATTATTATTATTATTATTATTATTATTATTATTATTATTATTATTATTATTATTATTATTATTATTATTATTATTATTATTATTATTATTATTATTATTATTATTATTATTATTATTATTATTATTATTATTATTATTATTATTATTATTATTATTATTATTATTATTATTATTATTATTATTATTATTATTATTATTATTATTATTATTATTATTATTATTATTATTATTATTATTATTATTTTTATTATTATTATTATTATTATTATATTTTTATGAATTTTTCATTTCACTCTTGTAATAAAGAGGTTCTGATACACGGGCTTACGCCAAGTGCTTATCTACTAAAGATCACGGTCCTTGCCCATGAATTTCCGTACAATTCTACATGTTTTTAGTATTGTTGCTTTTTGAAGAAGTATATGTGTGGATCTGGGTATATTTAGTGTTTTGAGACTAGTGTGTAATGTGTATGGGATGACTCCTGTGGATGAGATGACTATTGGGATGGTTTTGACAGATTGTACCTGCCATTGTGTTTTAATTTCAATGACAAGGTCTGTGTATTTTGTGTTTTTTTCTGTAAACGTTGTGGTAAGGTTGTGTGTATTTGGTATGGCTATATCTATGAGAAATACTGTTTTGTTTTGTTTATCGTGGAGAGTTATGTCAGGCCTGTTGAAATGAATAGTTTTGTCTGTAATTATAGTTCTGTCCCAGTAGAGTTTAAAGTTTATTATTATTATTATTATTATTATTATTATATTTTTATGAATTTTTCATTTCACTATTTTAATAAAGAGGTTCTGATACACGGGCTTACGCCAAGTGCTTATACATATACTAAAGATCACGGTCCTTGCCCATGAATTTCCGTATAATTCTACATGTATTTAGTATTGTTGCTTTTCGAAGAAATATGTGTGTGGATCTGGGTACGTTTAGTGTTTTGAGACTAGTGTGTAATGTGTATGGTGTTTAATATTTATGCTTTGGAACGCACCGGTTTTTTCATTGCGCGGATCGACGGCGAGTGATCGGGACATCACTAGCTGTCACTTGTATAGAAACGAAATGACGAGTTAGAGGTTACTTTTTTGGCACATGGAAAAAAAATGTCGGCGTCAAGCATTCGGGCCTTGGCTGTATGTTATTTGTAATAATTGTCTAACACAGGTATCGGGGCCTGGTTGGAATGTTAATTGTAATAATCATCACGGGACAATCGTCGGGAAATAAGTAGATTTCACGTCATCGGAGTGAGTGCTTCGTGCTGTGAAAGGTTGAAGTGATTCGGTGATCAATTCGTCGCGTTTGGATAGCGACCCTTGTGTCGGCAAGCATCACGACGGCGACAGCAGCGGGCTGCGATGAGATGACTATTGGGATGGTTTTGACAGATTGTACCTGCCATTGTGTTTTAATTTCAATGGCAAGGTCTGTGTATTTTGTGTTTTTTTCTGTAAACGTTGTGGTAAGGTTGTGTGTATTTGGTATGGCTATATCTATGAGAAATACTGTTTTGTTTCGTTTATCGTGGACAGTTATGTCAGGCCTGTTGAAATGAATAGTTTTGTCTGTAATTATAGTTCTATCCCAGTAGAGTTTAAAGTGTGTTGATTCTAAAACTGTTTGAGGTGTGTATTTATAGTAGACTGTTTTTTGTGCAATCAATTTGTATCTGAATGCGAGGTGTTGGTGTATGATGGCTGCAACTTAGTCGTGGCGATGTGTATAATCTGATTATTATTATTATTATTATTATTATTATTATTATTATTCATTCAACGACATTAGAACATTACTTATACTATAGTTACCTTTCTATATTGCATAATATTTTATCTTAACTATATTTCGACATGAATAATTTTATTCATAACTTTACTCTGACACAGGATACATTGTACCTGTCTAATAAATATAGAAAAATAGTAGCTATATTGTTAGCTTATAATATTTGCGACGCAGCTATAGTTGGTTTAACTAAGTTCAACTTGACATCAGCTTATTTTAAGAGTAATATGACATGCACCCCTATTGGGAATTCACCTGTTAATTATACTTTGCATGCAACATTGGAATCTGTTCCAAGTAATTTAAATTAGTTCATAAGACAATAGAGGAAATCTCTAGCATACAAGAGCCACTAAATATGTCAAAATGTAAGCCCCAGTGAAATATTGCCCATCAAAACATCCAGGGGCTACCTGGCAAAGAACTTGTATTAGAATTATTTCTAAAAAATTCTGACATTGATATTATTTGTGTTACAGAACACTGGAGGAAAATATGATGTCTTTACATAAATAATTACAAAATTATCAGTTGTTACAATAGAAAGACTGCTGATAGAGGTGGTTCTTTAATCTTAGTGAAAAATAATATTAAGGTGAAACAAAGGAAAGATATTCTTGCACTTACTGTTGACAAATAGAGGTATCCTGTGTTAAGTTAGATAGCCATATTATTGTTTGTGTCTACAGGCCACCGAGGGATGAAAAAGGCCATGGCAATTTCGAAATATTTGAGAAAATTATGGAGGAAGCCCTCATTAAACTTTGTAATAAAAGAAAAAAGTAAATTATTTGTGGCGATCTTAATGTAGATCTGCTTGTAGATACAACACTGAAGCGACGATTAATAACTCTGTTCAAATCATTTAATTTATGTCATGTATTTTTAGAGCCGACTAGAATTACACTTACCAGACAAACTTGCTTAGATAACTTTTTTGTGACTGTGCATTCACAAGTAAAAGTGTAATTAACTGCTTACCCTCCGATCACAGTGGTCAAACAGTTTCATTCCCAATTGCTATTAAGAATAAGACTGGTCCATCATTTTATAGGCCTATTACATCCCGTAGACTAGAGACATATACGAAAAACTTAGATATAAATTTGTCAGTACCGGATTTTAATGAACAGAACCCAAACAAAATCTACTCAGACTTCTTCAACATTATTCAGACAGAATTCAATAAAGTTTTCAAATTAAAGAAAGTCAGTGACTACAACGGTAAATCTAAATTTAATGACTGGGCAACTTTTGGAATTCGTAAAAGTAGAGTTATATTGTATGACCTTTATTATCAAAAAACCTATAACTTTGATCGAAAATTTCATGACTATGTTAAAAAATATTCCAAAACTTTCAAGTTGGTTTGTGGAACTGCAAAAACTTTACACATTAATAGAAAAATTCAAAATTCAAATAATAGAATGAAAACAGTTTGGCAAATAATAAACCGCGAAACTCGCAAAGTTATACCAAGGGACAATGATTTCTGCCTTAATATAGGTGATGATGTTGTTAAATCCAACGCTGATGTTGCTCGAGCTTTTGAAAAATTCTTCACCAATGTACCCGTACTCACAACAGACCGTCTAAATTTATCTCCATATGAGGCAGAGACTTTATTAAAAATAACACTAGCGTCAATAATGTATATTTAAAATTTCATCATGAATATCCCCAGGACATTGTCAAAACGTTTAAATTACTTAATTTAAAAAATACGGAAGACCTGTAGGGTATATCAGTCAAAGTCATTGGTTCAGTTATTCTAGTTATAGCCCCACATTTAGCTTATATATTCAATAAATGTGTTGACGATGGGGCTTTTCCAGACCTCATGAAACACAGTAAACTGATACCTCTGTTCAAGTCGGGAGATAAGGGCGATCCTTCAAATTTCAGACCAATATCTGTTCTTCCAACACTAAGTAAAATACTTGAAAAGATTATACTCAATCAAATGCTCTCACACTTCAACCGTACAAAGCAACTCCACGCTAAACAATATGGTTTCACTAGGGGTAAATCTACTACGGATGCAGGTATCACCCTTGTATCTTATATTTATTCTGCATGGGAGGCCGCACAGGATGCTACCGGAGTTTTTTGCGACCTGTCGAAGGCGTTTGATTGTGTTGATCATAATACGCTATTAATTAAATTAAATCATTACGGAGTTAGAAATAAAGCGTTGTATCTACTAAGATCATACCTAAGCAATAGAATTCAAAAGGCAGAAGTTAACGGCGTAAAATCTGATGGATCGGGTGTTAAAATTGGCGTTCCACAAGGTTCCATATTAGGCCCTTTCTTATTCCTGATATATATTAATGATCTGCCTTTCATGGTGGAGAAATTAACTGACATAGTGTTGTTTGCTGATGATACTTCAATGGTCTTCAAAATTGAAAGACAAAAAGGAGATTTTGATGATGTTAATGGTGTATTGTCTTTAACCTTGAATTGGTTCACAGTTAATAATTTATTGTTAAACGCTGGTAAAACCAAGTGTATTAAATTCTCACTTCCAAATGTCAGGCAAGTTGAGACCAATTTAGTGTTAAACAACAGCACGTTAGAATTGGTAAATGATACGAAGTTTCTTGGAATAACCATTGATAGCAAATTGCAGTGGGGACCCCAAATAGATAAATTGGCTGGTAAATTAAGTTCTGCGGCTTACGCTGTTAGGAACATCAGACAAAGCACGGATGTGGCTACATCTAGGCTAGTATATTTTAGTTACTTTCATAGTGTGATGTCCTATGGTATCTTGTTGTGGGGGAAAGCAGCGGATATTCAAACTATTTTTATTTTACAGAAAAGAGCTATTCGAGCAATTTATAATTTAAAACGAACAGACTCCTTAAGAGAGCTTTTTAAAGAAATTGACATACTAACAGTAGCTAGTCAATTTATTTTCGAAAATATAATGTATGTACGCAAGAACCTTACAACATTTTCCAAACTTAGCGACAGCTGTAATGTTAACGTAAGAAATAATCACAGACTATGTGCGCCCCGTTTTAGACTCGCGAAGGTTAGCAATTCTTTCAAGGGTCAGTGCATTCTCTACTACAATAAGATACCTCTGGAGATTTTGAAACATGGGAGGCCGCACAGGATGCTACCGGAGTTTTTTGCGACCTGTCGAAGGCGTTTGATTGTGTTGATCATAATACGCTATTAATTAAATTAAATCATTACGGAGTTAGAAATAAAGCGTTGTATCTACTAAGATCATACCTAAGCAATAGAATTCAAAAGGCAGAAGTTAACGGCGTAAAATCTGATGGATCGGGTGTTAAAATTGGCGTTCCACAAGGTTCCATATTAGGCCCTTTCTTATTCCTGATATATATTAATGATTTGCCTTTCATGGTGGAGAAATTAACTGACATAGTGTTGTTTGCTGATGATACTTCAATGGTCTTCAAAATTGAAAGACAAAAAGGAGATTTTGATGATGTTAATGGTGTATTGTCTTTAACCTTGAATTGGTTCACAGTTAATAATTTATTGTTAAACGCTGGTAAAACCAAGTGTTTCAAATTCTCACTTCCAAATGTCAGGCAATTTGAGACCAATTTAGTGTTAAACAACAGCACGTTAGAATTGGTAAATGATACGAAGTTTCTTGGAATAACCATTGATAGCAAATTGCAGTGGGGACCCCACATAGATAAATTGGCTGGTAAATTAAGTTCTGCGGCTTACGCTGTTAGGAACATCAGACAAAGCACGGATGTGGCTACATCTAGGCTAGTATATTTTAGTTACTTTCATAGTGTGATGTCCTATGGTATCTTGTTGTGGGGGAAAGCAGCGGATATTCAAACTATTTTTATTTTACAGAAAAGAGCTATTCGAGCAATTTATAATTTAAAACGAACAGACTCCTTAAGAGAGCTTTTTAAAGAAATTGACATACTAACAGTATTTAGTCAATTTATTTTCGAAAATATAATGTATGTACGCAAGAACCTTACAACATTTTCCAAACTTAGCGACAGCTGTAATGTTAACGTAAGAAATAATCACAGACCATGTGCGCCCCGTTTTAGACTCGCGAAGGTTAGCAATTCTTTCAAGGGTCAGTGCATTCTCTACTACAATAAGATACCTCTGGAGATTTTGAAATTGCCATTTGAGCAATTTAAAAAGCATGTTAAAGCGACTTTGTCGAAAAATGGATATTACAATGTTCAAGATTACTTAAATGACAGGACTGTAAGTAAGGGGTTAATCTGGCTCAACACAGACCTTGCTGTTAATAGTTTTGCAATTATTTATTCCTGCTTATTAATCATAACAATTATTTTTTTCATATTTGTATTAGTAAGTAAGTAAGTAAGTAAGTAATGTTTATTTGCACGAATATAGGTGTACATCAGGTGTATAATAATGTAATTTAAAATATGGTTCGCTATACTCTGCCATGCAGCATGCAAATATTAGTTACACGCAAAAAACACAAATTTACATAGATTTACATCAGATGTCAATATTTACTAAACGCGCTAAGGTATTTTTGTTAAAGGAGGATGGGCAAAAAACACCCAGAGTCGATTAAATAATCATATATACAGTAATTTAGTCCATAAATCCAAGGCCTCGAAAACGTATTTCGTTTACCGTAAAACCATCCCCGGACGCCACACGGGCTCACACAGCGCAGACATGTTTTAGCTTGTTTAGAGCCAAACTGGTTCTTATTATGTTTTAGTCCTGTGTGACAGGAATGCAAAATACTGATTAGCGTACCCATTTAGGAGACTGAAAGAGATAGAAGATAGCGCGCTTTGTTATCTATCAAGGTTATGTGACTCACCCTGCCCCGCGCGCATAGCTGCGCAAGCGCAGTCCTTCGGAAGGTTTCGTTGTAACCGTATTACCGCTCAATCTCTCAATTCGTTTTATTTTTACCACGACCACTTGCATTTCTTACCGGATACCGAGATTGCTTACTGTGACCTGGCGTTTGTATTGTGGACATCGTTTTGCCTCTGTGATTACGGACTAAATATGGATGTGAACAACCATTGTGTGCTTTGTGCCCGATCACTGGCTCGTAGACAGCTACACATCCTCTCAATGGACTTGTTAGAAACACGCCGAGCTTTTGTGGAGTATATGTTTCGCGGAATCGAGAGTCAACAAGAGGTATTTATCAGTTTGAATATACATCTAATGAAGATCATAATAATTGTTAGCACTACGTAAGATGGGGCTAATTGGAATTGTAGGGGCTTATTGGAACTAAGCAAAAATAAAAGGTTTGGCTGTCTATTTTTTCTGCTATAGCAAAGGTAGTATTTTGTTTGCCTCATTTTACCGGTACTACATTTCTACCTCATTTATTAATAGAGATGTTACTGTAAAAGTCCGAACTCGTTAAATCCCCGTATTTCGGGCTTTTACAGTAACAGAGACATTGGCTATGCAACTACCTAGATTCTCAGATAGTACGAATGGTTGTTATTTCGTGCAGTTTTCCATCAAAAGCTAAGACAAGACAGCGATTGTTGCTGTCGCTTTTCCACTGATGTAAGATTTAGGAAAAAAAAAGTAACTTGACATATCGTTACGCCTTAAATTCCCGGGTGAGTAGTCCGAGATCAGAGATATCCACTGCGAAGACCCCTGCATAACTCTATAGCCTCTTTCATGCTCATCTCTAGCTTCATATATTCTACTGTTGAATCGGCCCTTTCTTAGAACTTCCCCGATTTCGTACCTATAGTTTTTTGCTACACATATAGGATTTCATATCTACCATGTTTATTACAGATTCCATTTGATGGTACGAGGTCAATTTGTCATCCTTGTTGGCAACGCATTGAATACGCAGCAAGACGAGCGGAAATACAAGAAGCCCAACCAGCTCGACAACCAACACAATCAATCAATGTTGCTGGAATACAACGTGCCCCCAACTCTTCGAGAAGATGCTTGTTTGAAAACTGCAATGATTTGCACCTCCGACAAATACCCAACTCATTGAAGTCATATCTTCTCAGTTATTATAATCTTTATATACCTCCACTATCTCGAATCTGCCTAAACCATTTGAGGAACACTACTTGGCAAGATTTTGAATCTTATGTGACACGCCGTTTAAATGACTTTAACGGTGATCACCTGCTTGATATAATTGCAATATACAGACAAGCACTTGAAGATAAATCGTCACTTGACTTTGAGAATTTGAATGAAATTGATGAAGAAACTCTTCATTTTTGGACTGGAGTGAATCATGTACAATTTAATATGATTCTTGATGAAACACCATCTCTTCGTGAATCATCGAACACACCCAAAACTGACTTAGCTGCGTTTTTATGTAAAATACGTACAGGCGAGCCCGGTGTGCGTCTGGCATCAGTGTTTGGGATGTCACGACGAAATCTTGAAAGGAAAATACGCGTCACTAGAGAATGCTTAGAGCGTGATTTTGTTCCTCTTCATTTGGGGTTAGACCATATATCAATTGAAGAAGTCACGAGAAGAAACAGAGAGGTACCAAATCACATTTTTGGTACTAATCCAAGAGCCAAGGCTATAATCATATGTGATGGAACATATTTGTATCTCCAAAAAAGTGCCAATTTTTTATTCCAGCGCAAAAGTTACAGTTTGCACAAATTCAAAAACTTAATAAAACCTTTTTTAGTCGTTTGTGCAGACGGCTACATAATTGATGTATTTGGGCCATATGCTGCAACAACGTCCGACGCTACTATAATACAAAAAATCTTAGATAATCACGGTGATCGAGCAGAAGAAGCGCCTATTCGGTGGTTTTTAAACGAAGGCGATGCCATTATACTAGACCGAGGGTTCCGAGACGCTGTTCCTGACCTAGAAGCGTGTGGTCGAAATATATAGATACCCTGATCTTGTGAATATTGGTGGATTAGGTTTGAAAACTTTATTGAGGGGTCGCATACAGTCGCGACATGTGCGATCGAAAACATATTATACATACATTTTGTATACATCGGGGCTAAATAGTAGGGATGCAATTGTAGAATATGTTTGTTCATGTATTCATGGTCGCCGTACTCTAGGTAGTTGTGCCCATATTATAAGCATGGTGTATTACCTATCATTAGCAAGACATGAAGGGCTGCAACAACCAGCAGCATTTTTAGATAATGTAATAATTGATGTAGATAACATGTAAGTAGGTAATAAGATTCTAATGTATAATTAAAAACTGTAATTGACAAATAAATAACAAAATATTATTCAGTTGTTTTTTTTACACGCATATCTATAAGACCCCTGGCCTTTTGCAAACACTTCTGAGAACCAAGCAATGTAAAGATATTTCCCATGTACGATTTCTGCCACACTCATGAAAGGTCATGATAAGGTCAAGTTCAAGGTCAAGGTCAATATCCTTACGGTCAGTCAACTTTCAAAGACTTAACGTCGAATATATATATATTTAGCACAACATTTGAGAACCAGTTGGGCGTTATACAGGCTTATACATGGCTGCACTGTGTGAGCCCGTGTGGCGTCCGGGGATGGTTTTACGGTAAACGAAATACGTTTTCAAGTTCTTGTATTTGTGGACTATATTACTGTATATAAGATTATTATATTGACTCTGGGTTTTTGGTCCATACATTTTTGCTCATTGTCCTTTATGTCCACAAAATATTATAATGTTACTTAAAACTAGTTATAATGTACATATTATGTCATATTGACGTGTCTTCAATGTAGTCCTGTATTTTATAGTAACATTTTTCGACTAAGAACTGTTTAAGTCTCGCTTTATATATGTGAATATTGTCAATATTCCTAATCGATTTGGGCAATCTATTATACACTTTTGGCGCCATACCATAAATGCCTTTCGAGAATAGAGCTGTGGAGCTAGGAGGAGCACTTAATTTGATGTCTCGTTTACTATACATTGTCTTAAACAAATTCCACTTTACTTTTACAAATACAGCAGTTTCGTAAATGTAGAGAGATGGCAATGTTAAAATTCCTAATGATCTGAAGTGGGGCATACAGCTATCCATTGGTTTTAACTGACAGATTGCCCTTATACATCGTTTTTGGGCTATAAACGCCTTATCTTTGTCCGTTGAGTTTCCCCAAAATATAATGCCATACCTTAGTGTTGAGGCGACAAAAGCATGATAGACAGTCAACAGAGCAGATTGACCGGTAACTTTGCTAAGCATATATAAAGCATAAGAGAGCTGACTTAATTTTTTGCACAAATGTTCTATTTTCGGTTTCCACGTCAAATGTGAGTCGATGTTTAGTCCTAAGAATTTTGTTACTTTTATTTCGTCAATTTTTTTGTTTTTATATTGAATGTCAAGTTTATTAGATTGTATGTGGTTATAATTATTTGTGAATGTCATATAATTTTCTCAATATTAATTAACAGATTATTACATTCCAGCCAGTCGACTATATTTTTAAGCGAGTCATTAATTTCTAATTCGTATGTATTTGGATCTCGGCACTCCGCAACCTATCCAATGGTACTATCATCTGCGAATAGAACCATTGAATGGGTAACTGATTTAGGGAGATCATTAATGTAAACGAGGAATAGTAATGGTCCTAAAACGCTACCTTGTGGTACACCATATTGAACAGTTCTCGGATGTGATAGATGATGAATTTCCGTTTTAGTTCTATCGCAAATTCTAGAAATCTGTGTAAGCTGTTGTCTATTGGTTAGATAGCTTTTAATAAGTTCAGCCACATTCCCTCGGACACCATACACCTCAAGTTTTTTTATCAGCGTTGTATGGTCGACGAAGTCAAATGCCTTCGTCATATCCATGTACAAAGCTGAAACAGGAATCCTTTTATCCAAGCAAGTCACTACCTGACTTAAGAAATCGTAAATGGCTAAGTCAATTGTTTTACTTTTTCTGAATCCCTTTTGCTCTTCTGCAAATAATTTTTTTTTCTCAAAATATTGATAAATGCTATTATAGATTACTTTTTCAAAGACTTTCGATAATATGGGGATTAGTGCAACAGGTCTATAGAAACTCATATTTTCACGGTCCTGTTTCTTGAAGAGCGGTCTAATTATTGAGGTTTTTAATTTCTCTGGATATACGCCTTGCTCTATCGATAGGTTAATTATACAGCTCAATATAGGCGCTATAAAATCTGCCACATATTTTATAACTTTAGTGCATATGTTGTCATATCCAGCACTGTTTGTATTTTTAAGATTTTTAATTATTTGATATACCTCGAGTGGAGAAGTTGGCTTTAAAAATAATGAGTTAGGATTAAATGGTATTTTCATTGGGGTATTTGTAACGTTCTGTTGACTTCGCTTTGATATCTGATCAATGTAATATTCATTAAATGACTCTGCAATTTCACGTGGATGAGTAATAAGTTCATTGTTATGTCTAATTTGTTTAATGTAATCCTTCGGCTTAGTCTTATTGTTGTTGTAGTTGTTTATTATTTTCCACGTAGTTTTCGATTTGTTATTTGATGTTTTAATTAAGTATTCATTCTGGGACTTCTGTGTCAATTTAATAATTTTTTTGAGTCTTTTTGAATAATTTATAAAGGTTTGTTTGTTTTGTTGGTTTGGGGCTCTCCTTGATTGCCATAACAACTCTCTTTTCCTTTTTGTACAAAGTTTGATACCTTTTGATATCCATTGTGGTCGTCTATTTCTTGAGATCTTTACTTTGATGATGGGAAAACATAGGTCATATAAAAGTTTAAAAGTACTATGGAACTCACTGAAAGCTGCATCAGCGTCTTTATTATTGTATACCTCGCTGAAATTGAGACTTGCAATATGATCTTTAAACTTTTTCAAATACTCTGCACTATAGTCATGCCTTAGTATTGACCAATTTTGGAGGACATTATTATATTTTACTGGACATTTTAGTATCTGACCAGTGTGGTCCGATAGTGCAAATTCTACTATTTCGGCTCTACATCCTCTGATGTTATGTATAAAATTGTCCAAACATGTCCCACTACTTAATCTCGTTGGTTCATTAAAAATTAATTTTAGATTGTAAGTTAATAATAGTTCTTCGAAATAAACCGCAGATCTATTCTTTTTGAGTCTATCTATATTAAAATCACCACACACTATAATTTTTATTTTACCCTTGCAAAGTCTATGTAATAGTTTGTCTATGTTGTTAAAGAATACGTCGTAAGTCTTTGTGTCATATTTTGCTTTTCTATAAATACATATTAAATTGATATTATACTGCGGAATTGTGATGCCACAGCATTCTATAAAATTAGGGATATTGTATTGTGATATATCTATTACATTATAATCAAGTCCGTTATTTACTAGTATGGCAGTACCTCCACTTCGCGTGTTTCTGGCAGAGTAAGTAGCCAGTGTATAGTTTTTGACATTAAGCGAATAAATATCAGTTTCAATCATGTTATGTTCTGTGATTCCTACTATATCTACAATTACTCCAATTGTTCGAAGCTCATCTAGATGTATTGTTAACAGGTCAGACTTATTTACTAGGCCATCGATATTTTGATGAAATATATTTACATGGTTATTCACGAAAAAACGTTACGTCATTAGCATTGTCATTATTCCTATAGTCATTATTATCAACATTGTTATCATTATTACTATCATTATCATTGTCAATCAAATTATTATTATTTGTATTTTCAATATTCCCCGTTATAGCACAATCATTTTTGTAATTAATTTCGAGATCCTCTGTCTGTGTCTCTACATTAATCAACATAGGCAAATCAATTGGTAGACCAGTTTGAGTTTGTCTGGAAATCTTACATTGCGTCAGATCCTTTTGTGGAGGATTGATTCTAATAATTTCTTCAAAAAGCTGTTGACATGCATACTGTCTGTTGAGCCTATATTTTCCGAAATATTTTTTATCATCTTTTTTACTTATACCTAAGAGAGTGGTGTGTGTAAAACGGGAACATATATGCCTGAAAGTACAATTGATCATTTCTTCATTTAAATGCTTATTGTTAACCGTTTTACATATTATTATTTTACATTGTAACATAATACTAAGATTATAATACAGTAACGACTTCATTCTGAGTGGATCTTTATCCTTTGAACCTCCTAAAACGATAACGATATCATTACGACCATAATTGTTGCACAGCGAAAGACATGATTTCATAACTTGGTCCATGGTAGCATTGGGCCTCAGAATTGACTCCACAATATATCCACTTCCCAAAGATTCTTGTAGGATACTGCGCATTCCTTTACCCTGTTCATCGGCTAAGATCATCACTCGTCGCTTTGGTTGTGATTGGTGCTGAGGTTTTGTCTTATTCGTGGTATTTTTTGTCTCTTGAGTAAGCACTGATGCCATAGCTTCGTTGGCCTTAAACGTTGATCTTATGGTTTTAGGTAACAACTCTTTCTGTATAGTCGTTACATGGTCATTCAGCTCTATGGGGCATAGCTTAATAGGTGTAATTTTTTCGACGACTCTATTTGTAAATTCAGTTGGTGTTCTACGGGGAAATCCACCCTGTACAGTATTAGGTGTGATTCTACGGTATTGTGGGGAGAAGAAACCCGGCGCTGCAGTGCTTCTAAATGGCACAGATTGATGAAGGCCCACTGATTTACAGAACTCTAGTTTTTTATTTGTGGTTTCTAAAGTGTGTTTCAGGTTCATAATTTCAATACTCAGGTTATCAATTTCGCTGTTCGCCATCTTAAGTTCTGATCGCAGTTTCACATTATCCTCTCGCAGTTCGTTACACTCTTCGCTGTTTTCCATGGCACTCGGTAGGCTTTGATGTGAGATATTCAGTAGCACCGACTCATTCTGCTGATAATCACAGCTGGTTATAAGACGTCGCGGCGCTCTCATTGTAATATTTTCCCATTGCCCTGTTTGTTTGTTTGTTTGTGGAGTGTGAGTGTGAGGGCTGTCGCATTTGTTGTTGGGTGAAATACGTGGCTGGTCTTGTAGATGTGATATTTTATTCAGAGCTTCCTGGCAAACACTGCATTTATAGTCATTTTGAAGTTTTGATAGATTTCCCATATAATATGCCGTTGTTATATTAATACAATTATGATGAAATTGGCATTGGCAAATGGAGCATGTTAATTTTTCTGGGCCGGGAATTATTCCGTTGCATATTTTGCACTTCATCTTGTTAGATATACAAATGGTGACCTCTGGTGGCGAAATATTGCGACTCTCTCTTCTCTAGTATGGTCTTGTCTAGACTCTGGTTATTAATCCACTGAGTTATCTGTTTTTTTTTTTGGAAGTTGCTTGATTTATTGCACAGATGTCACTATATGATTCGTCAGCGGTGAAATAAAGTTGAAAAAAAAGTTCGCTGCGGCTGGGGATCGAACCATCGATCGAAGGATCGCCAGGTGCGGTTACGAGTTCTTAACCCGTTCGGCTATCGAGTGTTGATACTGATACGTCGAAAATCATCTATGTATCTTATGAGATGATGAAATGCGTGCTTTGTGAGTTATTTCGTTGGTGGACTTTGCACTGACACTCACTTGTTTACACAAAGGAATGCAATTATTTTATTGTTCACAGTTATTATTCACTACGTTTGTCATAAATTGTTGTTGTATATGTTGTTGTTATGTAGTAGCACTTTGTATTAGACCACTTTACTGTTTAATTCTGTTTATTGATGTTGTCATTGTTGTTGTTTACACTTTGTGTCCTTTATCACTTTATTCACTTGTTTAGTCTTGATTTATACATTTGATTTAATAGTATCTATATACACAGTTTATAAATTCACATTTATTTCAGTAAGATTAGGCTTAGTTGTATTTTTAATTATTTTTCAACACAGAGATAAATTTTTTGGAGTGTATACGTAGCAGCGCCATCTGTCGCTAGTCGGTAGTTAAGCACAACCTATTTTTAAAAGAGATCTAAAAATCAATCTGTGGGAGTTTCTACACCCTTCTTCTCCCACAGTGGTCCAATGTAGAGAAGAGGCAAAAAATGACGTTTGTTAAGTATATGTAAATATCTACAGTAATAAAGTACTATGACTTATGACTTATGACTTATTATATATATTTTATCTTAACTTTATATTATAATTATGGGAGGAATAATGTGTGTATTTCTCAAAACCTATATCTATAAACTGTCATTGAAAAATTCTTGGGTAGAGTAATATGCTTTTTCTAAGAGCAGCGTGGTTAGTTTTTTTATAAATGTTTTTATGTTTAAGTTTTTAAATGTGTTAGGTATTTTATTGTAAATGAGAATGGACCTGTATTTGGGACTACTTTTATAAATTTAGAGTTTGGTTGCAGGGAGTATGAGTTTAGTGTTTCTGCGAGGGTTTCGTCGAAGGTGTAAAGTTGTATATTTTTGTGTACAAGTGTGGCTATTTCCAATATGTATATGCAAGGGAGCGTAAGTTCTGGGAAGCAGCCATCACTAAGTGATTGGTTTATGAGAGCGGCTAGTGGAGCGGTAAGTTCTGTGTTACAGAACTTTAGTAAAATAGGGGGTTTGTCGTCGTAGCCTGAACTACGTTTGTTGGGAAGGTTCCTTATGATTTTATTGATTTTCGTTTCTGTCATTGGACTCAGGAAGATGCTGTTGAGAGGACAATTTGTTACAGAGGTGTTAATTGTATTTTCGTTTGCTAGTTTTTCAGGTTTGCCTACAGATGCAAAGTATTCATTAAATGTGATGGAAACAGCTGAGGTGTCAATTTGATTGTCTTTTTCGTCTAAAGTTATGTTGCGAGGTGGAATATTTCGGTCGCTCTTTGTAATGCGTTTTATTATTCTCCACATTGTTTTCGTTTTGTTTGTCGATGAGTCCATTTCTCTTAAATATACATTTTTTCTAGAAGATTTGATGCATTTTTTCATAATTTATTCATTCATTCATAATTTCTTTATTGCACACAAATAATTATATTGACAAGATATATATTAAAATAGTGTACAAAGGCGAGCTTATCTCTAACAAGATATCTATATATATATCAAACCATGTCAGGATGAGATAGGTTAATCACAGAGAGTTTTTTGTATTACCTTTTCAAAACAATTGAAATTTTCATTAATTCTTTGGCTTGGTATTATTATTTGATCCCAGCGTAATATTGACAGAGCAGTTTTAAACTGTGTCATGTTTTTAGGACTGAAAATTCTCTTTTTTGTTGTTATGTTTTCCCGTAAATAATTTGGGGAAAAATCTATGTCTATTACCACGGATTTATGGTCTGAAATACCATGGTCTATTACTGACACTGTTTTTGGAGAGTTGTTACAAAAGGCTTAATCAATGCAGGATGAAGTATTTGGGGTTACCCTCGTTTATTAGTTTCCTACTGTCTACCGATGGTATAATTTGGTCGATGTTGTAGTGGCATACCATCATGATGTCGTGTTTTTTGTACTTTTTCTTTAGCAGAAGTGATAGATCGCTAAGAATATTATAGAAGGTTTCTATGTGGCGGTCAAATCTATGAAGGTTTACTATTAAAGTGTTAGGGAGTAGCTGAATGGCGCTTATTTCAATAATACTTTCCACTGTTAGATTTGATATGTCTTTGCTTTCAGTGTAATCTAATTCGTTCTTTACAAGAATAGCGACTCCACCCCCTTTACAAGAGCTTCTGTAAAACGCTGAGGCAAATTTATAATTTTGAATGTGTATTAAACTCCTTTGGTTCGATTTTATCCATGTTTCCTGTATGCACAGTATTTGATAATCAGTTTTCTCTATAATTGACTCTAGTACATCAGTTTTATTTTTTAGACTCTGCATATTTTGAACAAATATCCTAAGTTTTTTAGGACAGTTCTTAGTATTTTTGACGAAATGACTGGTTATTTGGTTGTTAAGGTTGTTGGCTAGAATATCGAGGTATTTGATGTAAGGGTTCGGAGCTAGTCGTGGTAGGACGGTTTTAGAATAAACCATTTATAAGATGGCCCTGTATGGAGGGATGCCATAGTGCGGCGCGACAACACCAGCATACATTTTTGCATAAACACCATCCGAAACATTATGAAAAACGACACAGAATCATTCCGCATAAAACACGTGTTCTAAAACCTTGGAAGAAGAAAGACGTTCGAATACTTTGACGAATTTGAATGAAAAAGGTCAATAAATTTCATGGTCATCATCAAAATCATCATTATTCTCAGCATAGATCGACCCACTGCTGGACATCTCTTGCACCTCTCTACAGCGCCAAGAAAGTTTGTTGCCATGACAAATATATTTTAGGGATTGTTTGTTAGATGACATAATTCTGGACAAATTTCACTGTGGAGTCGATTTGAGTAGAGTTACTTTATGTTTCACTTTTGGTGAAAATCGGTTGGCACCTTGGGCCTTAACATAAGGAGATTTCATAATTAAACTGTCTTTAATCAAAACGAGATAAAAATAATTTAAATCAGGATAAAAATGACGAGAAAATGTCGTCGAGAACTATTAATTATTATTATGTAAGAATGAATGAAGCATGTTCAGAATGATGTCCTTAACAAACCATTTTAAATATAACTAGGCTAGATCAAGATAGCTACCGCAAATTCCCCGAAATTCACGTATTATATATGAATGAGTCCGTTTCTTACTGTAGAAATAATCAGATGCTTTTTTTTTCAGATGATGTCAGCACTCATGATATCGTGCAATTGCTACGCCAAGCTCCGATCCTATCAGAATGGGGACGGCGCCCTAAACAGTCGGAAAAAAAGAAAAAGAAATTTAAAAAACACTCTAAATTTCAGCATACATTTATGCATAAACCCCATCAGATCAAACCGTATAAACCGCGGCATCCTATACCTTGGAAGAAGAAAAGATTTTCGACACGTTCGAATACTTTGACGAACTTGAATGTAAAGGGTAAATTAATTTCATCATCATCATTACCATCATTATGCTTAATACACATCGACTCACTGCTGGACATCTCTTGCACCTCTCTACAGCGCCAAGAAAGTTTGTTGCCATGACAAATATATTTTAGGGATTGTTTGTTAGATGACATAATTCTGGACAAATTTCACTGTGGAGTCGATTTCAGTAGAGTTACTTTATGTTTCACTTTTAGTGAAAATCGGTTGGCACCTTGGGCCTTAACATAAGGAGATTTCATAATTAAACTTTCTCTAATCAAAACGAGATAAAAATAATTTTAATCAGGATAAAAATGACGAGAAAATGTCGTCGAGAACTATTAATTATTATTATGTTAGAATGAATGAAGTATGTTCAGAATGATGTCCTTAACAAACCATTTTAAATATAACTAGGCTAGATCAAGATAGCTACCGCAAATTCCCCGAAATTCACGTATTATATATGAATGAGTCCGTTTCTTACTGTAGAAATAATCAGATGCTTTTTTTTCAGATGATGTCAGCACTCATGATATCGTGCAATTGCTGCGCCAAGCTCCTATCCTATCAGAATGGGGACAGCGCCCTAAACTGTCGGAAAAAAACAAAAATAAATTTAAAACACACACTAAATTTCAGCATTCATTTATGCATAAACCCCATCCGATCAAACCGTATAAACCGCGTCATCCTATACCTTGGAAGAAGAAAAGATTTTCGACACGTTCGAATACTTTGACGAACTTGAATGTAAAGGGTAAATTAATTTCATCATCATAATTACCATCATTATGCTTAATACACATCGACTCACTGCTGGACATCTCTTGCACCTCTCTACAGCGCCAAGAAAGTTTGTTGCCATGACAAATATATTTTAGGGATTGTTTGTTAGATGACATAATTCTGGACAAATTTCACTGTGGAGTCGATTTCAGTAGAGTTACTTTATGTTTCACTTTTGGTGAAAATCGGTTCGCACCTTGGGCCTTAACATAAGGAGATTTCATAATTAAACTTTCTCTAATCAAAACGAGATAAAAATAATTTTAATCAGGATAAAAATGACGAGAAAATGTCGTCGAGAACTATTAATTATTATTATATTAGAATGAATGAAGTATGTTCAGAATGATGTCCTTAACAAACCATTTTAAATATAACTAGGCTAGATCAAGATAGCTACCGCAAATTCCCCGAAATTCACTTATTATATATGAATGAGTCCGTTTCTTACTGTAGAAATAATCAGATGCTTTTTTTTCAGATGATGTCAGCACTCATGATATCGTGCAATTGCTGCGCCAAGCTCCTATCCTATCAGAATGGGGACAGCGCCCTAAACTGTCGGAGAAAAACAAAAATAAATATAAAACACACTCTAAATTTCAGCATACATTTATGCATAAACCCCATCCGATCAAACCGTATAAACCGCGGCATCCTATACCTTGGAAGAAGAAAAGATTTTCGACACGTTCGAATACTTTGACGAACTTGAATGTAAAGGGTAAATTAATTTCATCATCATCACTACCATCATTATGCTCAGTACACATCGACTCACTGCTGGACATCTCTTGCACCTCTCTACAGCGCCAAGAAAGTTTGTTGCCATGACAAATATATTTTAGGGATTGTTTGTTAGAGGACATAATTCTGGACAAATTTAATTGTGAAGTCGATTTGAGTAGAGTTACTTTATGTTTCACTTTTGGTGAAAATCGTTAGGCAACTTGGGCCTCAACGTAAGGAGATTTCATAATTAAACTTTCTCTAATCAAAACGAGATAAAAATAATTTAAATGACGATAAAAATGACGAGAAAATGTCGTCGAGGACTATTAATTATTATTATGTTAGAGTGAATGAAGTATGTTCAGAATGATGTCCTTAACAAACCATTTTAAATATAACTAGGCTAAATCAAGATAGCTACCGCTGATTCCCCGAAAGTCACGTATTATATATGAATGAGTCCGTTTCTTACTGTAGAAATAATCAGATGCTTTTTTTTCAGATGATGTCAGCAGTCATGATATCGTGCAATTGCTACGTCATGCAGATCCTATCCTATCAGAATGGGAATGGCACCGTAAACCGTGGGAAAAATACAACAATAAATACATACACACTAAATTTCAGCAAACATTAATGCATAAACCCCATCAGATCAAACCGTATAAACCGCGGAATCCTATACCTTGGAAGAAGAAAAGATTTTCGACACGTTCGAATACTTTGACGAACTTGGCTGAAAAGGGTAAATTAAATTTATCGTCATCACCATCATCATCATCATAACCATCATTATTCTCAGCACACATTGACCCACTGCTGGACATTTCTTGAACATCTCTACAGCACTACTCAAGAAAGTTTGTGGTTATCCACTCGTCTGTGGTTCGTGGGTCGATCAAAAATTACCCGCCGTTTTGAACCTTATTGCTTTATTACCATAAAGTACAAAACCTATGAAAAATAAACACTCATCTGTTGATGGCTCCATAGCTAAGTGGCACAATAGTAGATTTTACAACAAGTGCACAAAACGAACCATTTTTATCCGAGACTTTTAGCAGCCCGAACCGAAGGCGAGGGCTGATAGTAATGTCGAGGATAAAAATGGTTTTGTGGACGAGTTATAAACTCTGCTTTTCACTTCGATTGCGAGAAAATAAAACAGTAACATAACGTATTAACATTTCTTTAATTAAAATTCAAAGTAAAATTACTACGGCTTCTTTCCCGCTACTTTACTTTTTTTAATTTTCCTGCATAATTTTCGGGCAAAGAAAAAAAATATACAGCCTATTCTTAAATTATTTTGGAATAATGTTTTTTTTTTGTGGTAAACACGTTTTGATATTTAGTTTCTTTTTCGTATTATCTTATTATAAATCAAAAATGCAAATAGGGATGGAAATATTATAAATTAGCAAGTTTCATCCATGTACAATTAATTGTTTTTGGCTGTATGGGCTAAATGGTCACTGCCTTAGTGTAGACACATTTAAAAAGCTACTTTTATGCACAAGAGCATAAAATTCAACTTTATGTCGCCTAGATCCTGCATAAAGTAGTACTTTTTCGAGCATGAGAAGTGAAAATATATTTTCATCTCAGCAGCTCGAACTTTAGCAGCGAATAAACAGTATACAAAGTTGCACTTTGCTGACTGAGTGAGACAAAGTAGCTTTTTAATTTTGAATGCCGCGGACATAGGCGAAATCGCAATCAGCCAACGGGTATCGAGTTATAATTCGATGTTCTTTGATTTTTTTGTCGTTTTGCCAATTTCACAGTTACTGGTGTCGATTTTTAACTCGATTGCAGTATATTAGCTGTTAAATTACATTACCGTGGTATTGGTTTTATTTAAAATAAATTCTTATGCCATTAGTGCTTAAAATTTATTTGGAGCATATGGGCGCCACGGCTGGCTCAAATGAAGCGTAATCGGGAATTAAAGCTGAATATTGTTTTAGGCCCATTCACCGAAAGTACGGCGCGCATAATTGTCATGAGGTTTCAACTCTTGCACAAGTTCAATCTTGAAAATTGGAATAGAATAGAATAGAATAATTTTTATTGTTCGAAATAACAGGGTTAACATATTTGAGGTCCCTGCCTCCCAAAGTAGGAAAAACCTGTATCATGGGAGACAGTTACTTCCCATTGGGTACATATTTTATTTTGTACAATAGTAACTTAATATTTTACTTAACTATTTTAAAATTTATGCCAGGTAATCAAAAGAGGTCAATCTACAGAAAAATAATAATAATAATAATAATCTACAAAATAAAAACAAATTAGGGTACACAATTGGCGGGTATTAGGGTACACAATTGGTGGGTATAATACTAACACTAAAACTTAATTGTAATTATTATAAAGAGAGTATTTAGTGTGATGTGAATGTAGAGTATAAATGTAGAGTGTAGTGTGTGTGTGTGTGTGTGTTAGTTTTGTGTGTGTGGTGCATGTGGAGTTGGTGAAGGAAAGGAGGGGGATAATGAGTTGAAATATGGAATCCAGGTGATATTGTTATTTTGGTTTCCTAAATTGGAATGTCAAGAAGCTTCTCCGTGTCTCCATAGGATAGCCTCAGCAGCCATTTTTAACACGCTTTTATTAGCTTGGGTTGTATGTATGTATGTATCTATGTATGTAACGGAATCTTTGAACTTAATTTTCACCAGTTTCCAGAAGTCTGATGAATTTGAAACTTTGCATACGTATCAAGGACCGATGACAATGCAATAATTTGATAACAGTTTCCCATTATCCTTATTAGGACGGCCAGGATTAATAAATTCTTTTATAGATCCTCTGTAGTAGAGTAAAAGAGACAGAACGAGGGCGCGATCTGCGCATGCCTGCATTTTCGGACTTATTCTTTCGCTCGGGCACTTGGTACTATGGAGTGTAGAGACTCTGTACACGCCATTTTTGGTATAGTACAACGGAGGCAAAAACGTTTTCAGGATAATTGCGTTCTCACCTTGTTCATTCTCTATGCATGCGTAGGTATTAATGAGACTAATATACGCAAATTACTGTATTATAATATTCATAAAATATATAATATGATAACCGTGACTCACAAAAGGCTTTTTAATCACAACAAAATAATCAGAACATAAGTTTTAATCACTTTTGATGAAGAACCAAGTATATATGGAAGCTTGAACGACAAATCAAACGAAGCAAATCTTGGAATTACTCTTCGTCAAGGTTTAGAAGATCTGTTCATGGCGCATAACGCAGGTATACTAATAACAGATGGTCAATCATTCGGAGTAATGCATTATGATAGCAAATATAACTTCAGTAACTCTCATTCTTGTGGCCCAAAGGGATCTAGAGCAAACGACAACAATGGAAAGGCTTGCTTTATTGAATGCAATAGTTTTGAAGAGTTCATGAGGATATGTAAACGTACAACTGGCAGCAAAAATGTACAATTTACTCTTGATTACATCGATGTTGAAGTCTTGGGTATACATGATGATTCTGAGGCAGAGGCTCATCAGAGCACTGAGAAGGCAGCAGCTGCATCCCAAACAATCACTTCCCAACAGAATTTAACTAATCAAACTATTCCACTGCAGACATAAATGATGGCACCGATTGATGTTATGCCACCTAATGTGGAAGATGAGACACAGGTTTCACGAAACCTTAACGAAATTACCCGCAAGACGAAAGATAATATCGTAAATGTGGGTCATGAACTGAAAGCAGAAGAATTTGCTTGGTACTTTTGTTTCCCTATGGAAAGAACGGTTTTACAGAGCAGAGGCCTCTAAAATTACAGCATTGGACCAGTTTAGAATTTTGGGAAGTGACACAAGATTTCAACGTAACGATTATCTCTTTTATGCTTTATCGTTCTTTGAATATTACCGAATCAAAAACACTATATCAGCATGCGGCAAGAAAATTGTTAAACAAGAAGGAGCAGTCGAAGACGTCCATCTTTATCTCAAAAATCTGAGAGGTTCTGCAGCATATTGGAGATCAGCCTTAAACGAACTATTAGCTCAAATCAGATGTATAGGAGCCCCAACATATTTTGTAACTTTTAGTTCAAATGACCTCCACTGGTTAGATCAGCAAAAGGCTTTATTAATAGCCGATGGTAGACCTGACGTTGATCCGAGTACACTTGACATTTATGAGACTCAACGACTCATCGAAAAGTACCCAGTGATTTTAAGCCGACATTTCATAGTCAGAGTAAATGCTCTAATGAAATTCATTCAAAATAATGATGAGGCATTTGGAGGAAAAGTAAAAGACTTCTGGTGGCGTATTGAGTTTCAGAATCGTGGTAGTCCTCACCTTCATATGGTAGTTTGGATCGAAAATCATCCAGCGTTTGATACAGAGGAAGGAATTCTTCTACTAGATCGGAATTGTTGGTGCAAAATTCCTACAGAAGAAGAAGATCCAGAGCTCTTCGAGCTTGTAAAACAATGTCAAATCCATCGACATACACAAACTTGTACGAAGAAAAATACCTCTGTGAGATGTCGATTCCACTTTCCACGTCAAGAGTGTGACGAGACACGAATAGTATCACATTCTTCAGATGATTTCCTCCGTAATGGGGGCAGAATTTGCTTACTTAAGCGTCGTAAAGAAGATGCTTGGGTAAATAATTACCACCCAGAGTTATTGAGACTGTGGAAAGGTAATATGGATATTCAGCCGTGCGGATCAAACGAAGCGATAGCATACTATATTGCAAAGTATCTATCAAAAGCCTGAACCTGAGGGTGTTTATTCTGGAATTGCACAGGCAATACAACAAATCCAACGTGAAGAAACTGATCTTTCACGCAAACTCTTCAAGATATGTATGAAGATTCTTCATGAACGGCAAATATCAGCTGCAGAATGTGCATATCGGCTTTGTCATATTCCATTACGACACAGTTCACGAAATTGCATTTTCCTGAACACAAGAAAGCCAGAACAGCGTTACAGAGTATTGCAATTCGACATAAGCGGACACGCGATTGGCTTCTACAGCAATATCTTTGAAAGATATGAAAAACGTCCGTTACAACATCCTGACTACGATTTTACGAACATGAGCCTTACAGAGTTTGCTATGTTGTTTGAACCTTACTATCCGAAAGCAGTAAGTGATACCGAGGAAAGCGTTGATCATGACGCCTATGAAGAACAACCAAACATGCGTCGTCCACTCATCACTCTGTTGAATGAGAGCAAAATGGTTGTGAGAAATGTTCCTGCAGTTGTCAGAGTGCCATATTTTATAGCAGCATCGGATCCAGAAAACTTTTCCTACAGCTTACTCCTTCAATATATGCCTTATCGTTCAGAAATTGAATTACTTGAAGGCTTTGAGGTTTGATAATGCAAAAGAAGCTTTCTTGGCTCGAGAGAGTCGTTTAAGGGAAACAAGTAGACATATGTGCCAACATCGTGAGCGGGACCAACAGCTTGAAAACGCATTCAACCAGATACATGCTTTCGAAATTTTAGAGCAGCCAGAGATTATAAATCCTGAAGTTGAAGAGGAAGAGTTACCAGGGAGAGAAATGAGCAATGATCAATTCCAAAGAGCGCAACATGCTATGAATGTTGATCAAAGACAGTTGTTCATTCTTATCATAGAGAGTATCAAGAACCAACTCAATGATGATACTAAACGAGAGAAAATTTTCGTTACTGGTGGAGCAGGCACCGGGAAAACATTCCTCTTTAATCTATTGAAAAACCAAGCGAACCGATGTTATGGAAAATCGGTGGTAAAAGTTGGTGCTCTAACTGGAGTTGCAGCACGGTTGATCGGTGGGTCAAAGCTACACCGTCTGCTAAAGCTAGCAGTACAAAAAGATGGAGTAATTGTGAGTATGCCACTTCTTACTGGTAATTATTTGAGAGGAATGCGTCAATTATGGCAAAATGTTGAGTTTTTGTTCGTAGATGAAATTTCTATGGTACCCTATGAGATGCTTTGTATGATCGACTCTCGTTTGCGACAGCTGAAAACCTCGGACGCTAGTTTTGGAGGCATAAACGTGATTCTTTTTGGTGATCTAATGCAGTTACCACCTGTTCGAGGACATCAAGTTTTTCAACAACCAGAACACATGAAGCCAGCTACACATTTGTGGCGACAGTTCGGTCTGATTGAACTTAAACAAAATATGCGTCAACAAGGAGACACGACATTTATAGATGTGCTTAACGCCCTTAGAGTTGGAGAAATGACGTCTAGGCATCTTGAAATTCTACTTAAAAAAGTTTCAACAGATGCGACTAATAAATTCTCAATCGAGAGTGCATTAAGAATTTACCCAACGAATGATCAGGTTGCTAGACACAACGAAAAAGTTCTGCAGAGTTTTAAGAATAAAGGGACAGTTATTTATACAATAAAAGCACAAGACCAACTCATTGATGCTACTCGAAATCTAGGTAACAAGGACTTAGATTCTGTGATACCTAGCGATAATGCGATGCAGAATAATTTTAACTTACTGTGTAAATGGGCACACGATGTGGGACTAGTCATTAATGCGGATAAAACAAAAGCAATGCATATTCACTCTTCGCATAACAAAACCTCATATGTACCCACCATCGTCGCTCACGAGCATACGTGCCTGCATCTAAACAACATACGGTGCCAATGTAAAAACATAGATTTTGTACACCAACATATGTATATAGGTCTTATAATTGACCATAGGCTCAATTGGGGACCTCATATTAACTATGTTTGTGATAAACTTCGCTCATTTGCAAGCAGATTAGCTATACTAAAATATAAACTACCTTATTCAATATTAAGAACACTTTACCTTGCTCTTGCTGATAGTATAATTAGTTACGGATTAAGTAGTTATGGAAGAACCTATAAAACTTATCTTATTAATATATATAAATTACAACTAAAATTGTTAAAAACTATTGTACCTAAAAAAACTAAAATTTTGTATGAAAATAATGAAATTGGATTATTTCAACATAGTAACATTCTACCTATTAACCAAAAAGTTAAGATTGCTATTCTTAAGGAAGAGTTTAACTGTATTAGCATGTTAAATCCTAAGATTCGCTATAAACCTCTAAGAAAATTAAGTTGCACTAAAAAATATATCTTACCCAAGTTTAATAATTTGTATGGAAGAAGAACTAGTGAGTATCTTCTCCCAAATATACTAAATGATATGGATGATGATATCACACAGACATACCTAAAAGAAAAAAACTTCATGGCATATCTCAAAAAACATTTTGCTAATAGTGGTGACTGTGAGTATATATTATAAGTTTATGAGGTATTTGTTTTTCCTTGTATGTGCTCATAGATACCACTACTACCTTTATGCAAGCTTGTTATTGTTTTTGGCTCTGTTGCTATGAATTATCAATTATTTTTAATTAAACATATCAACCTATTAAGTAAGTAGGCACTCAATTTTACTCCTTTTCTTGTATAATTGGATCGCGGGCGGCCCTCAGATGCGGGCAGGCGGGAGCGTGTTGTGTGTGCGGACCGACCACGAACACCACCTAATGTTAGGAATAGTTATGGATATGGGCAGCTTACTTGCCTGGAATGATTAACTATTATTTTTAATTTACAAATAAAAATTATATAATTTTTATTATTAAGTTCCGAACTCCCAATCACTGATAAATCCTGAGGGTTTTTGTGATTGTTGCATGTATGTTATTATGTTAAGCCTATGAAAATAAAAATACTTAAAAAAAAAAAAAAAATAATAAAACCGGAGGTCTTCCGAATGTATTGAAAATATTCGTAGGAGCTAAAGTGATGTTGAGGACAAACATTGACGTGTCGAAAGGTTTAGTGAATGGCAATATAGGTTTTATCACAGAAATTATCTGGCCAAATTTTCGCAGAGGCCAACTATACGCGGAAGACATCCCGTCAGTCCGTATCGATTTCGGATCAGATGGTGTGCACATGATTAAACCAATATCGACACAGTTCCCAGCGAAATACAGTTATGGAACTGCTGAGAGACGAATGTTGCCATTAATCCTGAGTTGGGCTTCGACCGTCCACAAGATGCAAGGTTGTACAGTCGATCATGCAGTCATTTATCTAGGCTCGCGACTGTTTGCTGCTGGACAAGCTTATATAGCACTTAGTCATGTAAGATCTTTAGACGGTATTCGGATTGAAGAACTCGATTGTTTTAAGTTAACAGGAATAACCCCATGCAACAGTGAAGCTTTGAATGAAATGATGAGATTGCGAAATAATTTGTGAGAAATTTCAATACCACATGTCAACAAATAACTAATTGATAAATCGAACTAAAAAATGAAAAATAAATAATAGTTTAAAAAAAATAAAAAAACACGCTTTTATAGCTAACCGAACTAAAAATTAGAAAATAATTTTTAATTTCAGAGAGTTTATAATACAGTAGTAGAAGATCGAACAATCAATCAGAATTTATCACCTCAAAATAAAATTATAATAAAGTTTAAGTAATTAACAAAAGAATTCAGAGTAAAAAGCGTGGGGTGCATTTTACTACTTTTCATAACTCTCCTCTCATAGATAGTTGCCAATAGAATGGTTGTTACATTTACTTTATCAAGCACCCCACGCTGTTTACTCTGAATTGAATTCTTTTGTTAATTACTTAAACTTTATTATAATTTTATTTTGAGGTGATAAATTCTGATTGATTGTTCGATCTTCTACTACTGTATTATAAACTCTCTGAAATTAAAAATTATTTTCTAATTTTTAGTTCGGTTAGCTATAAAAGCGTGTTTTTTTATTTTTTTTTGAACTATTATTTTTTTATTAATGTTTTGCAGACGGTTTTGGGTAGATGATAAAGCTCGACGTCCCTGCTAGTTTTGTTGTAGAGACGAGGGCCGGTGATATAAAGCTGCCTTTGAGCATGAGTGGTTTTACAGCTTTCTATCTCAAACACTCTGTCTTTTCTCCGCTTTAGGAGTAGCAAAGGATCGTATGGGCGATTTGTGTGTGTTCTCAGAATAGCCTGTTGGATGAAAAGTTGCCTTACCGAGAGCATTTTGCACTCAGTATAAAGTAATTCAGTGGGGTATCTGAAAGGCTTTCTTAGAAGTACTTTAAGGACAGCTCTTTGAGCCCTTTCCAATTTTATAATTAGTGTTTTTGGTGCACCACCCCAAGCCGCTATGCAATAAGATATAATTGACTGGGCCAAAGCATTATAGACTGTATACAAAACATTTTCGTCTGCTGACGGTCTAAGCATTTTGAAGATATAAATGAGCTTTCTGTTGCGACTTGTTAAATTAATTATATGTGGCTTCCATAAGAGAGTGTCATCTATAATTACCCCTAAGTATTTTACTTTATCTACTCTATTGAGCGTCAGGCAAGAACAATTTGAGTGACTTAATTTGCTAAAGTTGCAATTATTGTTTACTCTAACATTAAAAGAACCTTGAGGTGGTTTCCCCGAGGAGGTCAGTGAAAAGGTGATATACATGGTTTTGTCAATATTTAGAGTAAGAAGGTTAGTGACGAGCCATTTCATGACTACCTCGAGAGATACCTCTGCGTTTATCCTGGCTTTATCCCAGGTTTGACCCTCAATTAGGAGAGCAGTATCATCGGCGTAAATGACAATATTGCAGTTAGGTATAGAAAGTTTGCACAGATCGTTGATGTATAAAATAAATAGTGTGGGGCTCAAGATACTTCCCTGGGGTACACCGTATGACAGAGCGATATCATCACTTAGGTAATTCTCTATTTTTACTCTCTGAGTACGTTTGGTGAGATAATCTCTGAAAATGTCTAGGGCATGTACTCTTATACCAGCAGAACTTAATTTATTTATTAATAGGGGTATTGATATAGTGTCGAAGACTTTTTTCAGATCAAGGAAGATGCCAACGCACTTAGATTTTTTATCTAGAGTCCTTGATATTTCTCCGTTAAGTGCAAAACGGCATCCTCGGTCGACTTGCTCTTGCAGAATCCATACTGATTATCAGCAATTATTTCGTATTTGGTTAAGAATCCTACTAATCGGTTATTTAGCACTTTTTCTTATATTTTAGTCATGATAGTAAGATCAGAGATAGGTCTATAATTTGTAATGTTCTCTCTGTCACCACATTTGAGAATCGGGTGAACAAGAGCTTTTTTGTAAATTGTTGGAAAGACACCTTTTGAGAGACAGAGTTTGCACACGTGAGTTATAATTGGCGCAAGAACAAATGGCTCGATTTAATAACAGATGAAGAGATGCTATCCCAGCCTATTGCTGAGAGTCGCTTCGTAGATCCAAATAATTTATATTTGATAATGTGTTTAGTTGTGATCTTGCACTTTGAGAAGATTGGAGGCAATAGTGTTTGTTGTGTGAGGCATCGTTTGAGGTATGTTGAATTTTATTAGCAAGAGAGTCTTGCAAAGAAATGGTTAACTTTGTTTAGAGAATCAAGGGGTCAGGTGACAGATATATTAGTTCTCTAGGGGGAGGTGACTTGTTGTACGTATGAATAATCTTTTTAATAACTTCCCATGTGGCCTTGGGTTTATTTTTCCTTTTCGAACTCATCCTTCTCGTGTGAACGTTTAAGTTTCTTTAGCAGGTTATTACAGTAATTTCTGTAGCGAGTGTAAATAATTTTGTTAACTTGATTATTAGGTGATTTTTTGTATTTCTTGTATAAACGGTCTCTATTTCTTATACATTTGAGAAGGCCAGGTGTAATCCATGGCTTTATTGTTCGTTGTTTTCGTGGGATTTTTCTGACGGTAGAATGAGTCGTTATTATGTTGGATATTTTGGTTACAAAGAGTTCTGCAGCAACATTCGGTTCATTTAAAACAAAAATCACATTGATCAATATCGGATTTGACAGAAGCGTAATTTATGCACTTCACATAAATTACGCTTATGTGAAGTCATACATTTTTGGGCTTTACTCTTTGAATAGTTAACTCCAGATTCAGTAGAGTGGGGGCGTGGTCAGTTATACTGGCATTTAAGATTTTTGTTTTAGAGCTATGTCTAGATTTAAGAAGTACATGATCTAGGCACTTTCTAACATGGGTGGGAAATTGGTGGGTAGGAGAGTAGCCCAAAGATGATATTAAATTTAGGTAAGCTTCTTGGTTTAGTTTGGGCTTGTTTTCAGGTATGATGTCAATGTTTACATCCCCAATAACAACCACTGATGGTATTGATGCTAGGTCAGTCAGAGTCATTTGTAGGCTATTCAAAAAATTATCGATATTATTATGTGAGGGTGATCGGTAAATAGCTACTATAGCTAAGCTACTTCCTATTTAGCAACATATTGTATTTCCATCATTAAAGTCAGGGTATTCGATTTTATGTTCAATATTATTTCTAATATAAATTACCACTCCATCATTCTGGTTTATTACTTCCTTAGAGAAATAAGAGAGATATCCATCAAGTATGGGAACGTTAGGGGCTTTACTTAACCAGCATTCAGTAAAAACTATCACATCCCAGTTAAGTTTTAGACAAGAAAGTAGAAGAGCCAGTTTGTCCAAATTACAGTTTACGCTGCGAATGTTCATATGGAATACTCTCAAACTAGTGTTGGAGTTATCGACATGTAGTAGACATTCATCTCCACTGATAAGATTCGAACGCTCCCAATAAGTATGATTCTTCATCTATTTTATTTATAAGGCCCTCTTTTAATGCTTATAAATAGGTAGCGCAAATATTGTGGACATAGGGGGGTGTTTGGGAAGAACATAGATATTTTAGACTGTTGATTTGATATGTGTGAATTGTTGAGTGGTGAGTTATTGGAGTGTGTGAGTGTGCAGTAGATAATAAAAACGTATGGGAGTACTCTCAGTATAATGTTGTATAGGTGTAACGGGGTTTTTAAACAGAATCTAATTGTAATATCTAAATTTACAGGTAGTAGTCAATTCTGCTCTTTGAGTTTCGTAATGTCTGCTTCAGAATCAACCCTCACAAGGGGAGATTTGTGTGCTTTGCGCAGATAGACTTTTCCATTTGACGTCCAGCAGAAATCGTATTTGTGAGTTGTTTGAAATTCTCGTGCCAAGTAGAACAGTTTTCTAGCTTTAAACGTCAGGTTTTCAGCAATATACACAGCTTCTTTCGGGCCAGAAATATTCATATTCTCTGTGTTTAGTTTGTCGTTCTTGTGTTCTTCGTTATACTTCTATACCGATGTAAGTAAAGCTTCCTTGGCCAGGACTGTTATAAATTCGGCAATAATCGGCTTAATTGTTGACTTCTTAGGATTGGTCCTAAGCACATCTTTTATATCGGAATACTGGATAGGAATATTTATGGCTTTTCCTACTTTAATGACTAAGTTGGCTAAGTCTTGCTTGGATTCTCCAGACTGTTGAGAAATATCCCTGATTTCGACGCTCGTGGATCTATTTTGACGCTCTAAGAATTCGACTATCTCTTCCAGGCTTTGTGTGTATTTGCGGTTTTCAGTTCTCTCTGCATCATTTTTTTTCATTTCAGCTAAAACTTCATCATATTTTGCGGAAGAAAATTCTGCGAACTCTTGTAATTTGGTATTTTGCGTTTTTATATCTTCCACCGTACTGCGCAAAGACGTAAAATTTCTCTGTTGTTCCTCCCTAATACTATTGCATAGTACCAGAATTTCATTCTTAAAAGTATCCAGAAGGGCCTGCGAATCAACATCACCCCTTTTATGCTTATTTCGTTGAGTAATATGCTCCGCGGCAGAAACCGCCTCTAGATCTGGATTGGCGCTCAAGTTCGGTTCCGATAGATGGTGAGTCATCGCGGCGGCAACGGTCGGTGGAGTACGTCTCGTCGTCATACTATTCAATTCCCAGGAGCGCAGATTGTAGGCAGAGGTGTGAGTACTGACCGGTTGAGGCAGGGGCGGGGACAACTGGTAACGACACTGGATGGCCTTACGTAGCGGGCGGGGCAGCTGGACACAGCGCAAGGTAGTGGAGTGGTGCGGGCGGAGACTGCTTTGTGCTCGAGACCTGCTCCCACGCAGCGGGCGGGGTGTCGACAGCACCTGGGGGCGGAGTCTTGGGAGCCGGGTTGGCTGATGTCAAGTCAGATTGTGGTGCTTCATATTTCATTCTATCGCCTAGCCATTCTAGTTGATAAATATGATACAGTTACAGAAATATTTATAAGTGTAAATTAGTTGAAGTTTATCACGAAAAAATACAATGAATGTTATTTGATTTTTCAATGTGGTATTTTTAAATTTTCTTATTTCGTATGTTCTCATTGTTGAGATGAAAAGTTGTATGTGAAACACTAGACCGAAGTTATTTGCATCTCGTGCCATTGAGCTCACTCAGGATTCTCACGTACAATCACTCGATACTCTCGTGATTCAAATATTGAATCCTTCGTTTACTTGGGACTCAAACAAGCACTTGCAGCAAAAACCAACTATGCTCTCTTGTTGCACAAATAACTATTAAGGGATTGTCAGAGGATATCATTCTGAACATCTTTCACTTGGGCTTTCGACCAGCGACGGTTTTTTTATTTTTATTTCGTTTATTTTCCAAAACATATAAAATACAAAAAACTTACAACAAAAACCTGCGCTTAAACCACGCAGGGTTTATGTGTGGCAAGTGCGGTCAGAAGTGGCGCACCAAACAAGTATTGTTATATAAAATTAATGAGTAGTTACTTATAGCTAATTATTACAATTGGAGAGAAAGTATTGTTTCATTATAATTTTACATTTATTCCTATTTATTAAGAGACTTTCAAGTATAGCAGTAGGTAGTTCATTCAGTATCATTGGTAGTAGGTATTCCCATGTTCGAGAACCGTATACATTGATATACTTAGGTAATGTGTATGTAGACAAGTTTGACAACACTTTTGACAAACAACGCAACTGCTTAGGTCGCTCCCGTCTCACCAGTGAATCGATCTTATCACAGCCTTCACAAATAATAAACATCTTAAACAAGTTAAATACATTAAAAATTTTACGGTAGTTAAATAAATCGCTTTCGATTTTTATGTGATTGTTTCCTGCGTTTTTGGGAAGTGTAAGTTTCAAAATTCTAATTTGAAGTCTATATATATTGTCTAGATAGGTTTTATAGGTTCGACCATAGCTGCTTAGGCCGTAAGTTATGATAGATTCTGCTAGGGATAGGTACATTAATATAAGTACATTAAACGGAAGCTTATATTTAAGTATACATATTTTAGATAAAAAGGTTGTTGCATACATGATCAATATGTGGTTTCCAGTTCAGGTGTTCGTCGATTATCAACCCTAAGTACATGTGTTGTCTAGTTAGTTCTAAGGAATCACAGCTGCAATTTATATGGTTTACATGTAAGCATTAATGAGTGTGAGACTTTATAAAGGGGGTGGATGGTGTTTTTTAGGTATGGAGAATGTATGTGTAATAGTTTAGTTTTCTGTGAATTAATAACTAAACCAACGTCGAGTGCATATGCACTTGTGTTACATAGAATATTATAGTTATGTTGCAGTTGTTCTTGTGCTTTTAGTATATCTTTGTTAGCAACCAACAGGCATGTTCAGAGAATATATTGCACATGTCGTTTACTTACAAAATATACCCCAGGGGCCCAGTTATTAACCCCTAGGCGGCACCCATCTCAGTAGGATATTTTGTGCTATATTCACCAGCTATGCTTACAGTTGTAAACCTATTTGTGTGATAATTTTTAAATAGTTTTATTAGTGGACCCTGTATACCATTTTGTTCAAGCTTTAAAAATAATGTTACGTAATTAATTGTGTCAAAGGCTTTACTAAAGTCAATGAAGACAGCAAGTACATGCTCACGATTGTTCATGTACTTGCTGACCTCATTAGTGAACTTTGATAACAGCTGTGTTGTACTAAGTTTTTTCTGAAATCCATACTGGTTTTTGTTGATTATATTAATATGAATAAGAAATTTGTTTATTTCATTGCCAAGATATCTTTCGATTATCTTGTCAATACATGGCAATATAGTTTTAGGTCTATAGTTATTAACGTCTGAGCGAATACCTTTTTTATGTATGGGGCGAACTATACCTAACTTTTGTGAATCTGGAAATAGTGACGTTTTGATGCAAGCATTTATGAGGTGGGTGATGACTAGTGTTATATTTGATTTTATGGTTTTTATATCTTTAACCCTAATACCATCAATGCCTGGGCTTTTTTTGTCGTTCATATGAGTAATGATAGAATATATGACGTCATCACTGGCCATCTTAATTCTCATTGACAAGTCTGGGCAGTTGTTATACGTTTTAGACCCCAGTAACGGTGTGTCACAATATGTACAGATTTTTTTCACGTTGTTACGAAATTCACAAGCAAAGTTTTCAGCCAAAATTGTGATATTATTTTTGAAAGTTTTAACTAACAAATTATCTATGGAATCAGTAATTTTACCACTAAGTTTGTTAATAATTTGCCACATTTTTTTGCAGTTACTAAAGTTTTGATATTCTTCTTTTTTATAATAATTATTTTTTACATTATTGATGTGTTTGTTAGTTTTATTTCTATATTTACTGTACAAAATTCTATTGCTAAGATTACTTTAATCTTTTTTCCATATTGATAAGAGTTCATCCCTTTTCTTATACATATAAGTGATTCTGTCACTTAGCCAGGGAGCTTGATATCTTTTACCTAGTTTTATTTTTACAGAGATTTTACTTTTTTCATAAACCTCATTAAATTGTTTTATAATATAGTTCACAATATTATTTTATACATTAGGGGAATATTCCAATCTATTTTTGTTAATTCGGTGTCAATTTTGGAGCTGTCTAGCTTGGTATAAATTATAATTGTTACATGTTATCTTGGGCATAGTATCCACGATTGTGAAGCCTGTTATATAATGGTCGGCTAGGGCATTATTGATAACAGAGGTGCGAACAGTATGGTTATTGACATTTCAAACAAAAATATGATCGATACATGACTTTGTAATTATGTTTGTTTCTTCTCAACTCGTGTAAACTGAGTTATATCACACTCTAGACCCGCCCCGTACAAACAATCTAAGTATTGTGTTACAAATGTGTTTGACTTTTTTAAGTCAATGTTTATATCACCTAACATTACATAGTTTAGATTTTTAGGACACATTGAAATCAAATATTCTAATTCCTTAATAAAGATAGCCTTAATTAAATCCGGAGGTCTATAAACCGCACACAAGTTAATTCCGTAGTTACACTTGGTCGACACTTCACCAGTTATGCACTCAAAACTACGTGAATACGATTTATATTTTGTAAAGGTTACACTTTTATGGATATACACAATTACACCTTCTCCTTGTCTCGCACGTCAAAGATTGGCATGCATCTCGTAGCCCGGTAGCTTAAATAAAGGTTTGCATACCTCGCTGATGTTCGCCTCTGTGATCACGATGACATGTATTGTACTTTTACTGCTTGATACAATTAGCTCCAGTTGCGCAAAGTTTTTTATAAGCGATCGTATGTTTACGCTCAGTGTATTAAATAAATTTGACTTGTCTGATTTTGGTATAAAATCATTCCAACAGTTATAATTAAATTCCCTTATGGATGTGAGTATGTCATCCATTTTTAATTATTAAATGTTGGCATCTTATTGCACATTTAGATACCTAGTTAAAAAAATATAGCAATCACTTGAAGAAAACCTCTTGTAGCCTCTGTATATCTCTCTCTGATCTGATGACGTAAGCTTTATAAGTCTCGCTTTTTTTTGCTAAGACTACTCAATTCTTTAGCCAAACAAACTTACAAGGGCCTGTCTCTTTGAGGTCCTTCTTGGACTTCTACAGTAAGAAGGCGGTACTAGGTGTAAGTGACTCACGTATGTAGATGCGGGTACTGTCCTCGCGTCCCAGATCCCTGCCAGTGATGGATGTGTTCCTGGAGCTCGATAGCCACTGTTCGCGGATTCCTTCGCTCAGAGCCACCACTATCGCCGATGGGGGTCCTTATACGGCCACGTTAGGACGCATCTTCCTCTTTCGGTATACTTTAGATACGTCAGCAGAGCTTAGTTGTAGCTTGACGCATATCTTGGAGGTTATGTCTTGCAGGTTTTTGTTTTCCGATTCACTGACGCCGCAAATTTCAACAAGATTTGACAATTGTTGTTGTTCCATTGCGTTTATCTTCTGTTCTAGCACGTCGTTCTTAAGTTTAAGATTTTGATAAGAGTGTTTCAGGTCTTTACACTGGTTTTCAACGGTTTAAAGATTCGATTCGTACATGGATATTTTTTCTTCGTATTCGTTCGTTCTAACGATTTCCCGCACTTCTCGTCGGATGTCGCTAAGAATTTTTTGTGTGAATTTATTTTGCGCAGCCCCTGGTATTGGCTCACTATCGGTATTGTCCTCCTCCTCTGCTTCGGGTAGAATGCACGAAAGCCGTTTTGGTTTCACATTGCCCGTGCAGTTCCGACATTTCCAATCAATGGAATCCGTCGCAACCATTGCACTTAGCTGCTCCGTAGAAATATTTGCACATTCTTACTTCTTACTACATTGTATGCTCGGACTTTTCTTTGTAACAGCTGTGGTACATTTAAAATATTTCACCATTTTGTTTTGTTAGCTATTAGCGCGCGTTTGACAGATCGTGACGTTATCTCACTTCCGCGTCGAGCAACTGACTGTTAGAGGACATCATTCTGGACAACTTTCACTTGGTCTACCGACAAGCGACGAGTCTGCTGGAACTTATATCAGGCGCGCCTGAGATAAGATCTAGCATTACCACTCTAAGCCAATCAATCAGGTCAATCAATGTCCGTTCCTTAATCTAAACGATGCGTGGGTGCTTTCCCGCAAAGCCCACGATGATCAAGCGAATATCAACGGCTAATCAGCTAATCTAATCTTAAATCGCTTCATACGGCCCACGTGCCTTTGGGTCTGATCCCAACCCTGGAGGGGGGAGGGCGGATGTTCAGCCGCGGACTCTCCATGAGTGAGGCCGATAGCAAATATCTCTCCATCTAAATAAATAATAAATAAATCTATCTCCATCACTGGTATTCGAGAAATCTTCAATCTCCCTGTCATTCATGTTTTATTCTGAAAAAAAAAAACGTAGGTGATATTTATATGGATAAATATCACCTACGTTTTTTTTTGTATGGACAAGGATTATTAATTGAGTTTACTCCCGAGGTACAAAAGGATGTACCTAAACTATTTATCCAATATTTCACACAAACATATATCAAACCGTATGATTTTACCATACCAAACTTTGATTCATTAGGCAAACAAAATACAAAAAGAATACGAAAAAACATGATTTTAGCATATTTACCTAGTTAACAACTTCTTTCCGCAGCACAAATGAAGAAAATCTACCTACCCGAAAGTTGAAATGGTCAAAAGTCGCGAAAAAAATACTTCTAGCGCTACCTAGCGGTGATTTTCTAAGAAACAGATATCAGATGACGCTGGTTTAGTAAAGCTACTCCACAAAAGATGTCACTAGACGTCACAAAAGATCATAATTTTAGGTGCACACAGGTGTAACCAGGGTCTTAAGAGGCTAAGAGGCTAGGGGCGGCCAACTGTGGTTCCAGGAATGGGATAACTCACAGTCCCAAGTTCTCTGCTCTCCCGGATTCTTCTTCTAAAAACTCGACCAGGTCAAAGAAGGCGGGCAGGTCGTCTGCCTGCGGCTGTTTAAATCTAGTCTGCACGTTCAGTGGGAGTCGAGACAAAACAATGTACAATAGTAGGTACGACCATTCGCTTCCTGGTAACCCTAAGTTTTCCAGTGGTACGGTCCTGATCTTTCTAGTTCACCCCAGGGGTTACAGTCCACGGCATTGCATCTTCTCAATATGAAATAAGCCACTCACTTTGATTGACCCTGGCACGCCTTCAGCCACGTATCAACTTCAGAACACTCCAATATCTGGGTTTCGGGTCCGAGCTGGCCAGCTATCACACATATGTCACCATAAGGTCTGACACTCCTATTATAGGCACACAGAACACCCAATACAGTTGAGATTGAATGGTTGGAAATTCTTCTTCCGCCGGAACCGAGATACGCATCCGATCTGGGAGCCGGTGTAGGACGCACTCGTTTGAGGTGTCGAGTGTGTCGAGCTACCCTCAAATTTCTTCACGCACCGGTCCGCCACATACAGTTACCCACATATTAAAGAGTACAATGCCTGAACATCCCTCCGTCTAATCAAGCCCGCCTTGGTTAACTAATTCCCTAATGGTAACCTACACAATTTAGAGATAGGTCTCAACAAAACACCATTTTTGGTTTTGACTTCGGCAACCCTTATGACCCCGTCTTTGCCCGGTAAGAGCTTAACTAATCGTCCACGTCTCCAGTGGAGAGGTGGTAGATTATCCTCCTTAATTAAAACTAAGTCATCTAACTTAGGAGGTTCCGTATGCGAGGTCCATTTAAAGCGTTGTTGAAGCGTATGGAGATATACATTTTTCCATCGGTTCCAAAAATACTGGGACATCTTTTGGATCTGTTGAAACCGAGACAGACGAGACACACTGACTTCCGCGTAAGGATATTCGGGAAGAGCCACGAGGGGCTGACCGATCAAAAAATGTCCGGGAGTTAATATTTCTAAGTCCGCCGGGTCCGTACTGAGAGGACACAACGGTCGCGAGTTCATCACAGCTTCCACCTTCGTGAAAAACGTGGTGAGTTCTTCAAACGTCAGCCGAGCCTCACCGAGTATGCGCTTGGCGTGAGTTTTGGCTGATTTGACCGCCGCTTCGAATAGTCTGCCGTGGTTTGGACTAGACGGAGCATTGAAAGGCCATTTAATGTCATTTTTGACCAATTCCCGATCGACTTCCGTTTGAATATCGCGTAAGAAAACATGCAATTCCTTTAAATATTTATCAGCGCCCATATAGTTAGTACCGCAATCTGACCGAACCAAAGAGGGAAGACCTCGCCGTGATATAAACCGGGTAAGCGCCGCTACAAATGCTTCAACAGTTAGTTGACTGACAATTTCCAAGTGCACACTCTTAGTGCTTAAACAAACAAAAATACATAAATAACATCTCTGAATCCTTGCATTTCAAAGAACGCTTGACTTAATGTGAAACGGGCCTGCGAAATCAGTCGCGGTACCGAGAAATGGCCGGGTGCCCCTAACCCGTTCCGAGGGTAAGTCCGCCATAAAGGGCTGGGCCAGCCGCGGTCGCGCCCGGAAGCACAGTATACATTTGAAGGTGACGTGACGTGTCACCCGCCGAGCTGCAACTATCCAATACGTCCACGAAAAAATAGACTCTAAAGCATTAGCCCCGACATGGCAGTGTGCCTTATGATAGTGTGTAACTAACATTTCCGTAAAACGACCCTTGCCTGGTATCAAAATTGGGTGTCGCGCGTTGTAAGGTACATCCGACGCACCGATTCGACCGCTGACTCGAAGTCAATTGTTTTTAATATCCATAAACAAATTTAACCGTCTTAATGAATTTTTTATTGGTTTCCCATCCCGCACCGCTAATATTTCTTCTTCGTAATGTTCTTTTTGAACAATCCGTATCAAACAATATATCGCACTTCTACGTTCCGAGATCGAAATTATATTGCCGCCGTTTTTACTCGTTGTTTTACAATTTCGAATAAACCGTAATAAATAAGCCGTTACATTTACCAATTTGTCATATGAACTATACCGATCAAATAAGTTAAAATCCGAAGCCAAAATACCAACATTGACATGAGGCCGTAAACCGGGTAACATATCCGCCGGAAAATCTGAACACTCGCCGGGCCACTTGGCCGGTGACTCCCATAGCCAGCGTGGTTCCCACCACAGCGGGTGCCGCAGCAGCTCGCTCGCTGTAGATCCGCGCGACGCGACGTCCGCACAGTTCAGTTCACTGGGAACGTGACGCCAAGTAATGTCCACCTTAGATAAAATTATTTGGGAAACCCGATTGCCTTCGTACACTTGCAATTTGTGCGGAGGAGTTTATAACCACACCAACCTACTATTTGTCGATGTCACCTTCTAGTGAAGTGACGACATGGTTTAAAAGAGTGGTTAACAAGGTTGCCCCATTTAACTCCATTTTTGGAATAGTGTGTTTTGTCTTAAGAGGGGTTACATGGGATGAAAAATAAATAATAGTTTAAAAAAAATAAAAAAACACGCTTTTATAGCTAACCGAACTAAAAATTAGAAAATAATTTTTAATTTCAGAGAGTTTATAATACAGTAGTAGAAGATCGAACAATCAATCAGAATTTATCACCTCAAAATAAAATTATAATAAAGTTTAAGTAATTAACAAAAGAATTCAGAGTAAAAAGCGTGGGGTGCATTTTACTACTTTTCATAACTCTCCTCTCATAGATAGTTGCCAATAGAATGGTTGTTACATTTACTTTATCAAGCACCCCACGCTGTTTACTCTGAATTGAATTCTTTTGTTAATTACTTAAACTTTATTATAATTTTATTTTGAGGTGATAAATTCTGATTGATTGTTCGATCTTCTACTACTGTATTATAAACTCTCTGAAATTAAAAATTATTTTCTAATTTTTAGTTCGGTTAGCTATAAAAGCGTGTTTTTTTATTTTTTTTTGAACTATTATTTTTTTATTAATGTTTTGCAGACGGTTTTGGGTAGATGATAAAGCTCGACGTCCCTGCTAGTTTTGTTGTAGAGACGAGGGCCGGTGATATAAAGCTGCCTTTGAGCATGAGTGGTTTTACAGCTTTCTATCTCAAACACTCTGTCTTTTCTCCGCTTTAGGAGTAGCAAAGGATCGTATGGGCGATTTGTGTGTGTTCTCAGAATAGCCTGTTGGATGAAAAGTTGCCTTACCGAGAGCATTTTGCACTCAGTATAAAGTAATTCAGTGGGGTATCTGAAAAGCTTTCTTAGAAGTACTTTAAGGACAGCTCTTTGAGCCCTTTCCAATTTTATAATTAGTGTTTTTGGTGCACCACCCCAAGCCGCTATGCAATAAGATATAATTGACTGGGCCAAAGCATTATAGACTGTATACAAAACATTTTCGTCTGCTGACGGTCTAAGCATTTTGAAGATATAAATGAGCTTTCTGTTGCGACTTGTTAAATTAATTATATGTGGCTTCCATAAGAGAGTGTCATCTATAATTACCCCTAAGTATTTTACTTTATCTACTCTATTGAGCGTCAGGCAAGAACAATTTGAGTGACTTAATTTGCTAAAGTTGCAATTATTGTTTACTCTAACATTAAAAGAACCTTGAGGTGGTTTCCCCGAGGAGGTCAGTGAAAAGGTGATATACATGGTTTTGTCAATATTTAGAGTAAGAAGGTTAGTGACGAGCCATTTCATGACTACCTCGAGAGATACCTCTGCGTTTATCCTGGCTTTATCCCAGGTTTGACCCTCAATTAGGAGAGCAGTATCATCGGCGTAAATGACAATATTGCAGTTAGGTATAGAAAGTTTGCACAGATCGTTGATGTATAAAATAAATAGTGTGGGGCTCAAGATACTTCCCTGGGGCACACCGTATGACAGAGCGATATCATCACTTAGGTAATTCTCTATTTTTACTCTCTGAGTACGTTTGGTGAGATAATCTCTGAAAATGTCTAGGGCATGTACTCTTATACCAGCAGAACTTAATTTATTTATTAATAGGGGTATTGATATAGTGTCGAAGACTTTTTTCAGATCAAGGAAGATGCCAACGCACTTAGATTTTTTATCTAGAGTCCTTGATATTTCTCCGTTAAGTGCAAAACGGCATCCTCGGTCGACTTGCTCTTGCAGAATCCATACTGATTATCAGCAATTATTTCGTATTTGGTTAAGAATCCTACTAATCGGTTATTTAGCACTTTTTCTTATATTTTAGTCATGATAGTAAGATCAGAGATAGGTCTATAATTTGTAATGTTCTCTCTGTCACCACATTTGAGAATCGGGTGAACAAGAGCTTTTTTGTAAATTGTTGGAAAGACACCTTTTGAGAGACAGAGTTTGCACACGTGAGTTATAATTGGCGCAAGAACAAAATGGCTCGATTTAATAACAGATGAAGAGATGCTATCCCAGCCTATTGCTGAGTCGCTTCGTAGATCCAAAATAATTTTATTTATCTTGGATCCACTTTCAGAATTACAAATGTGTTTAGTTGTGTATCTTGGAGAAAGGATTGGGAGGGCAATTCAGTGTTGCGGTGACCATCGTTTGAGGTATGTTGAATTTTATTAGCAAGAGAGTCTTGCAAAGAAATGGTTAACTTTGTTTAGAGAATCAAGGGGTCAGGTGACAGATATATTAGTTCTCTAGGGGGAGGTGACTTGTTGTACGTATGAATAATCTTTTTAATAACTTCCCATGTGGCCTTGGGTTTATTTTTCCTTTTCGAACTCATCCTTCTCGTGTGAACGTTTAAGTTTCTTTAGCAGGTTATTACAGTAATTTCTGTAGCGAGTGTAAATAATTTTGTTAACTTGATTATTAGGTGATTTTTTGTATTTCTTGTATAAACGGTCTCTATTTCTTATACATTTGAGAAGGCCAGGTGTAATCCATGGCTTTATTGTTCGTTGTTTTCGTGGGATTTTTCTGACGGTAGAATGAGTCGTTATTATGTTGGATATTTTGGTTACAAAGAGTTCTGCAGCAACATTCGGTTCATTTAAAACAAAAATCACATTGATCAATATCGGATTTGACAGAAGCGTAATTTATTCACTTCACATAAATTACGCTTATGTGAAGTCATACATTTTTGGGCTTTACTCTTTGAATAGTTAACTCCAGATTCAGTAGAGTGGGGGCGTGGTCAGTTATACTGGCATTTAAGATTTTTGTTTTAGAGCTATGTCTAGATTTAAGAAGTACATGATCTAGGCACTTTCTAACATGGGTGGGAAATTGGTGGGTAGGAGAGTAGCCCAAAGATGATATTAAATTTAGGTAAGCTTCTTGGTTTAGTGTGGGCTTGTTTTCAGGTATGATGTCAATGTTTACATCCCCAATAACAACCACTGATGGTATTGATGCTAGGTCAGTCAGAGTCATTTGTAGGCTATTCAAAAAATTATCGATATTATTATGTGAGGGTGATCGGTAAATAGCTACTATAGCTAAGCTACTTCCTATTTAGCAACATATTGTATTTCCATCTTTAAAGTCAGGGTATTCGATTTTATGTTCAATATTATTTCTAATATAAATTACCACTCCATCATTCTGGTTTATTACTTCCTTAGAGAAATAAGAGAGATATCCATCAAGTATGGGAACGTTAGGGGCTTTACTTAACCAGCATTCAGTAAAAACTATCACATCCCAGTTAAGTTTTAGACAAGAAAGTAGAAGAGCCAGTTTGTCCAAATTACAGTTTACGCTGCGAATGTTCATATGGAATACTCTCAAACTAGTGTTGGAGTTATCGACATGTAGTAGACATTCATCTCCACTGATAAGATTCGAACGCTCCCAATAAGTATGATTCTTCATCTATTTTATTTATAAGGCCCTCTTTTAATGCTTATAAATAGGTAGCGCAAATATTGTGGACATAGGGGGGTGTTTGGGAAGAACATAGATATTTTAGACTGTTGATTTGATATGTGTGAATTGTTGAGTGGTGAGTTATTGGAGTGTGTGAGTGTGCAGTAGATAATAAAAACGTATGGGAGTACTCTCAGTATAATGTTGTATAGGTGTAACGGGGTTTTTAAACAGAATCTAATTGTAATATCTAAATTTACAGGTAGTAGTCAATTCTGCTCTTTGAGTTTCGTAATGTCTGCTTCAGAATCAACCCTCACAAGGGGAGATTTGTGTGCTTTGCGCAGATAGACTTTTCCATTTGACGTCCAGCAGAAATCGTATTTGTGAGTTGTTTGAAATTCTCGTGCCAAGTAGAACAGTTTTCTAGCTTTAAACGTCAGGTTTTCAGCAATATACACAGCTTCTTTCGGGCCAGAAATATTCATATTCTCTGTGTTTAGTTTGTCGTTCTTGTGTTCTTCGTTATACTTCTATACCGATGTAAGTAAAGCTTCCTTGGCCAGGACTGTTATAAATTCGGCAATAATCGGCTTAATTGTTGACTTCTTAGGATTGGTCCTAAGCACATCTTTTATATCGGAATACTGGATAGGAATATTTATGGCTTTTCCTACTTTAATGACTAAGTTGGCTAAGTCTTGCTTGGATTCTCCAGACTGTTGAGAAATATTCCTGATTTCGACGCTCGTGGATCTATTTTGACGCTCTAAGAATTCGACTATCTCTTCCAGGCTTTGTGTGTATTTGCGGTTTTCAGTTCTCTCTGCATCATTTTTTTTCATTTCAGCTAAAACTTCATCATATTTTGCGGAAGAAAATTCTGCGAACTCTTGTAATTTGGTATTTTGCGTTTTTATATCTTCCACCGTACTGCGCAAAGACGTAAAATTTCTCTGTTGTTCCTCCCTAATACTATTGCATAGTACCAGAATTTCATTCTTAAAAGTATCCAGAAGGGCCTGCGAATCAACATCACCCCTTTTATGCTTATTTCGTTGAGTAATATGCTCCGCGGCAGAAACCGCCTCTAGATCTGGATTGGCGCTCAAGTTCGGTTCCGATAGATGGTGAGTCATCGCGGCGGCAACGGTCGGTGGAGTACGTCTCGTCGTCATACTATTCAATTCCCAGGAGCGCAGATTGTAGGCAGAGGTGTGAGTACTGACCGGTTGAGGCAGGGGCGGGGACAACTGGTAACGACACTGGATGGCCTTACGTAGCGGGCGGGGCAGCTGGACACAGCGCAAGGTGGTGGAGTGGTGCGGGCGGAGACTGCTTTGTGCTCGAGACCTGCTCCCACGCAGCGGGCGGGGTGTCGACAGCACCTGGGGGCGGAGTCTTGGGAGCCGGGTTGGCTGATGTCAAGTCAGATTGTGGTGCTTCATATTTCATTCTATCGCCTAGCCATTCTAGTTGATAAATATGATACAGTTACAGAAATATTTATAAGTGTAAATTAGTTGAAGTTTATCACGAAAAAATACAATGAATGTTATTTGATTTTTCAATGTGGTATTTTTAAATTTTCTTATTTCGTATGTTCTCATTGTTGAGATGAAAAGTTGTATGTGAAACACTAGACCGAAGTTATTTGCATCTCGTGCCATTGAGCTCACTCAGGATTCTCACGTACAATCACTCGATACTCTCGTGATTCAAATATTGAATCCTTCGTTTACTTGGGACTCAAACAAGCACTTGCAGCAAAAACCAACTATGCTCTCTTGTTGCACAAATAACTATTAAGGGATTGTCAGAGGACATCATTCTGAACATCTTTCACTTGGGCTTTCGACCAGCGACGGTTTTTTTATTTTTATTTCGTTTATTTTCCAAAACATATAAAATACAAAAAACTTACAACAAAAACCTGCCGCTTAAACCACGCAGGGTTTATGTGTGGCAAGTGCGGTCAGAAGTGGCGCACCAAACAAGTATTGTTATATAAAATTAATGAGTAGTTACTTATAGCTAATTATTACAATTGGAGAGAAAGTATTGTTTCATTATAATTTTACATTTATTCCTATTTATTAAGAGACTTTCAAGTATAGCAGTAGGTAGTTCATTCAGTATCATTGGTAGTAGGTATTCCCATGTTCGAGAACCGTATACATTGATATACTTAGGTAATGTGTATGTAGACAAGTTTGACAACACTTTTGACAAACAACGCAACTGCTTAGGTCGCTCCCGTCTCACCAGTGAATCGATCTTATCACAGCCTTCAAAAATAATAAACATCTCAAACAAGTTAAATACATTAAAAATTTTACGGTAGTTAAATAAATCGCTTTCGATTTTTATGTGATTGTTTCCTGCGTTTTTGGGAAGTGTAAGTTTCAAAATTCTAATTTGAAGTCTATATATATTGTCTAGATAGGTTTTATAGGTTCGACCATAGCTGCTTAGGCCGTAAGTTATGATAGATTCTGCTAGGGATAGGTACATTAATATAAGTACATTAAACGGAAGCTTATATTTAAGTATACATATTTTAGATAAAAAGGTTGTTGCATACATGATCAATATGTGGTTTCCAGTTCAGGTGTTCGTCGATTATCAACCCTAAGTACATGTGTTGTCTAGTTAGTTCTAAGGAATCACAGCTGCAATTTATATGGTTTACATGTAAGCATTAATGAGTGTGAGACTTTATAAAGGGGGTGGATGGTGTTTTTTAGGTATGGAGAATGTATGTGTAATAGTTTAGTTTTCTGTGAATTAATAACTAAACCAACGTCGAGTGCATATGCACTTGTGTTACATAGAATATTATAGTTATGTTGCAGTTGTTCTTGTGCTTTTAGTATATCTTTGTTAGCAACCAACAGGCATGTTCAGAGAATATATTGCACATGTCGTTTACTTACAAAATATACCCCAGGGGCCCAGTTATTAACCCCTAGGCGGCACCCATCTCAGTAGGATATTTTGTGCTATATTCACCAGCTATGCTTACAGTTGTAAACCTATTTGTGTGATAATTTTTAAATAGTTTTATTAGTGGACCCTGTATACCATTTTGTTCAAGCTTTAAAAATAATGTTACGTAATTAATTGTGTCAAAGGCTTTACTAAAGTCAATGAAGACAGCAAGTACATGCTCACGATTGTTCATGTACTTGCTGACCTCATTAGTGAACTTTGATAACAGCTGTGTTGTACTAAGTTTTTTCTGAAATCCATACTGGTTTTTGTTGATTATATTAATATGAATAAGAAATTTGTTTATTTCATTGCCAAGATATCTTTCGATTATCTTGTCAATACATGGCAATATAGTTTTAGGTCTATAGTTATTAACGTCTGAGCGAATACCTTTTTTATGTATGGGGCGAACTATACCTAACTTTTGTGAATCTGGAAATAGTGACGTTTTGATGCAAGCATTTATGAGGTGGGTGATGACTAGTGTTATATTTGATTTTATGGTTTTTATATCTTTAACCCTAATACCATCAATGCCTGGGCTTTTTTTGTCGTTCATATGAGTAATGATAGAATATATGACGTCATCACTGGCCATCTTAATTCTCATTGACAAGTCTGGGCAGTTGTTATACGTTTTAGACCCCAGTAACGGTGTGTCACAATATGTACAGATTTTTTTCACGTTGTTACGAAATTCACAAGCAAAGTTTTCAGCCAAAATTGTGATATTATTTTTGAAAGTTTTAACTAACAAATTATCTATGGAATCAGTAATTTTACCACTAAGTTTGTTAATAATTTGCCACATTTTTTTGCAGTTACTAAAGTTTTGATATTCTTCTTTTTTATAATAATTATTTTTTACATTATTGATGTGTTTGATAGTTTTATTTCTATATTTACTGTACAAAATTCTATTGCTAAGATTACTTTAATCTTTTTTCCATATTGATAAGAGTTCATCCCTTTTCTTATACATATAAGTGATTCTGTCACTTAGCCAGGGAGCTTGATATCTTTTACCTAGTTTTATTTTTACAGAGATTTTACTTTTTTCATAAACCTCATTAAATTGTTTTATAATATAGTTCACAATATCATTTTATACATTAGGGGAATATTCCAATCTATTTTTGTTAATTCGGTTTCAATTTTGGAGCTGTCTAGCTTGGTATAAATTATAATTGTTACATGTTATCTTGGGCATAGTATCCACGATTGTGAAGCCTGTTATATAATGGTCGGCTAGGGCATTATTGATAACAGAGGTGCGAACAGTATGGTTATTGACATTTCAAACAAAAATATGATCGATACATGACTTTGTAATTATGTTTGTTTCTTCTCAACTCGTGTAAACTGAGTTATATCACACTCTAGACCCGCCCCGTACAAACAATCTAAGTATTGTGTTACAAATGTGTTTGACTTTTTTAAGTCAATGTTTATATCACCTAACATTACATAGTTTAGATTTTTAGGACACATTGAAATCAAATATTCTAATTCCTTAATAAAGATAGCCTTAATTAAATCCGGAGGTCTATAAACCGCACACAAGTTAATTCCGTAGTTACACTTGGTCGACACTTCACCAGTTATGCACTCAAAACTACGTGAATACGATTTATATTTTGTAAAGGTTACACTTTTATGGATATACACAATTACACCTTCTCCTTGTCTCGCACGTCAAAGATTGGCATGCATCTCGTAGCCCGGTAGCTTAAATAAAGGTTTGCATACCTCGCTGATGTTCGCCTCTGTGATCACGATGACATGTATTGTACTTTTACTGCTTGATACAATTAGCTCCAGTTGCGCAAAGTTTTTTATAAGCGATCGTATGTTTACGCTCAGTGTATTAAATAAATTTGACTTGTCTGATTTTGGTATAAAATCATTCCAACAGTTATAATTAAATTCCCTTATGGATGTGAGTATGTCATCCATTTTTAATTATTAAATGTTGGCATCTTATTGCACATTTAGATACCTAGTTAAAAAAATATAGCAATCACTTGAAGAAAACCTCTTGTAGCCTCTGTATATCGCTCTCTGATCTGATGACGTAAGCTTTATAAGTCTCGCTTTTTTTTGCTAAGACTACTCAATTCTTTAGCCAAACAAACTTACAAGGGCCTGTCTCTTTGAGGTCCTTCTTGGACTTCTACAGTAAGAAGGCGGTACTAGGTGTAAGTGACTCACGTATGTAGATGCGGGTACTGTCCTCGCGTCCCAGATCCCTGCCAGTGATGGATGTGTTCCTGGAGCTCGATAGCCACTGTTCGCGGATTCCTTCGCTCAGAGCCACCACTATCGCCGATGGGGGTCCTTATACGGCCACGTTAGGACGCATCTTCCTCTTTCGGTATACTTTAGATACGTCAGCAGAGCTTAGTTGTAGCTTGACGCATATCTTGGAGGTTATGTCTTGCAGGTTTTTGTTTTCCGATTCACTGACGCCGCAAATTTCAACAAGATTTGACAATTGTTGTTGTTCCATTGCGTTTATCTTCTGTTCTAGCACGTCGTTCTTAAGTTTAAGATTTTGATAAGAGTGTTTCAGGTCTTTACACTGGTTTTCAACGGTTTAAAGATTCGATTCGTACATGGATATTTTTTCTTCGTATTCGTTCGTTCTAACGATTTCCCGCACTTCTCGTCGGATGTCGCTAAGAATTTTTTGTGTGAATTTATTTTGCGCAGCCCCTGGTATTGGCTCACTATCGGTATTGTCCTCCTCCTCTGCTTCGGGTAGAATGCACGAAAGCCGTTTTGGTTTCACATTGCCCGTGCAGTTCCGACATTTCCAATCAATGGAATCCGTCGCAACCATTGCACTTAGCTGCTCCGTAGAAATATTTGCACATTCTTACTTCTTACTACATTGTATGCTCGGACTTTTCTTAGTAACAGCTGTGGTACATTTAAAATATTTCACCATTTTGTTTTGTTAGCTATTAGCGCGCGTTTGACAGATCGTGACGTTATCTCACTTCCGCGTCGAGCAACTGACTGTTAGAGGACATCATTCTGGACAACTTTCACTTGGTCTACCGACAAGCGACGAGTCTGCTGGAACTTATATCAGGCGCGCCTGAGATAAGATCTAGCATTACCACTCTAAGCCAATCAATCAGGTCAATCAATGTCCGTTCCTTAATCTAAACGATGCGTGGGTGCTTTCCCGCAAAGCCCACGATGATCAAGCGAATATCAACGGCTAATCAGCTAATCTAATCTTAAATCGCTTCATACGGCCCACGTGCCTTTGGGTCTGATCCCAACCCTGGAGGGGGGAGGGCGGATGTTCAGCCGCGGACTCTCCATGAGTGAGGCCGAAAGCAAATATCTCTCCATCTAAATAAATAATAAATAAATCTATCTCCATCACTGGTATTCGAGAAATCTTCAATCTCCCTGTCATTCATGTTTTATTCTGAAAAAAAAAAACGTAGGTGATATTTATATGGATAAATATCACCTACGTTTTTTTTTGTATGGACAAGGATTATTAATTGAGTTTACTCCCGAGGTACAAAAGGATGTACCTAAACTATTTATCCAATATTTCACACAAACATATATCAAACCGTATGATTTTACCATACCAAACTTTGATTCATTAGGCAAACAAAATACAAAAAGAATACGAAAAAACATGATTTTGGCATATTTACCTAGTTAACAACTTCTTTCCGCAGCACAAATGAAGAAAATCTACCTACCCGAAAGTTGCAATGGTCAAAAGTCGCGAAAAAAATACTTCTAGCGCTACCTAGCGGTGATTTTCTAAGAAACAGATATCAGATGACGCTGGTTTAGTAAAGCTACTCCACAAAAGATGTCACTAGACGTCACAAAAGATCATAATTTTAGGTGCACACAGGTGTAACCAGGGTCTTAAGAGGCTAAGAGGCTAGGGGCGGCCAACTGTGGTTCCAGGAATGGGATAACTCACAGTCCCAAGTCCTCTGCTCTCCCGGATTCTTCTTCTAAAAACTCGACCAGGTCAAAGAAGGCGGGCAGGTCGTCTGCCTGCGGCTGTTTAAATCTAGTCTGCACGTTCAGTGGGAGTCGAGACAAAACAATGTACAATAGTAGGTACGACCATTCGCTTCCTGGTAACCCTAAGTTTTCCAGTGGTACGGTCCTGATCTTTCTAGTTCACCCCAGGGGTTACAGTCCACGGCATTGCATCTTCTCAATATGAAATAAGCCACTCACTTTGATTGACCCTGGCACGCCTTCAGCCACGTATCAACTTCAGAACACTCCAATATCTGGGTTTCGGGTCCGAGCTGGCCAGCTATTACACATATGTCACCATAAGGTCTGACACTCCTATTATAGGCACACAGAACACCCAATACAGTTGAGATTGAATGGTTGGAAATTCTTCTTCCGCCGGAACCGAGATACGCATCCGATCTGGGAGCCGGTGTAGGACGCACTCGTTTGAGGTGTCGAGTGTGTCGAGCTACCCTCAAATTTCTTCACGCACCGGTCCGCCACATACAGTTACCCACATATTAAAGAGTACAATGCCTGAACATCCCTCCGTCTAATCAAGCCCGCCTTGGTTAACTAATTCCCTAATGGTAACCTACACAATTTAGAGATAGGTCTCAACAAAACACCATTTTTGGTTTTGACTTCGGCAACCCGTATGACCCCGTCTTTGCCCGGTAAGAGCTTAACTAATCGTCCACGTCTCCAGTGGAGAGGTGGTAGATTATCCTCCTTAATTAAAACTAAGTCATCTAACTTAGGAGGTTCCGTATGCGAGGTCCATTTAAAGCGTTGTTGAAGCGTATGGAGATATACATTTTTCCATCGGTTCCAAAAATACTGGGACATCTTTTGGATCTGTTGAAACCGAGACAGACGAGACACACTGACTTCCGCGTAAGGATATTCGGGAAGAGCCACGAGGGGCTGACCGATCAAAAAATGTCCGGGAGTTAATATTTCTAAGTCCGCCGGGTCCGTACTGAGAGGACACAACGGTCGCGAGTTCATCACAGCTTCCACCTTCGTGAAAAACGTGGTGAGTTCTTCGAACGTCAGCCGAGCCTCACCGAGTATGCGCTTGGCGTGAGTTTTGGCTGATTTGACCGCCGCTTCGAATAGTCTGCCGTGGTTTGGACTAGACGGAGCATTGAAAGGCCATTTAATGTCATTTTTGACCAATTCCCGATCGACTTCCGTTTGAATATCGCGTAAGAAAACATGCAATTCCTTTAAATATTTATCAGCGCCCATATAGTTAGTACCGCAATCTGACCGAACCAAAGAGGGAAGACCTCGCCGTGATATAAACCGGGTAAGCGCCGCTACAAATGCTTCAACAGTTAGTTGACTGACAATTTCCAAGTGCACACTCTTAGTGCTTAAACAAACAAAAATACATAAATAATATCTCTGAATCCTTGCATTTCAAAGAACGCTTGACTTAATGTGAAACGGGCCTGCGAAATCAGTCGCGGTACCGAGAAATGGCCGGGTGCCCCTAACCCGTTCCGAGGGTAAGTCCGCCATAAAGGGCTGGGCCAGCCGCGGTCGCGCCCGGAAGCACAGTATACATTTGAAGGTGACGTGACGTGTCACCCGCCGAGCTGCAACTATCCAATACGTCCACGAAAAAATAGACTCTAAAGCATTAGCCCCGACATGGCAGTGTGCCTTATGATAGTGTGTAACTAACATTTCCGTAAAACGACCCTTGCCTGGTATCAAAATTGGGTGTCGCGCGTTGTAAGATACATCCGACGCACCGATTCGACCGCTGACTCGAAGTCAATTGTTTTTAATATCCATAAACAAATTTAACCGTCTTAATGAATTTTTTATTGGTTTCCCATCCCGCACCGCTAATATTTCTTCTTCGTAATGTTCTTTTTGAACAATCCGTATCAAACAATATATCGCACTTCTACGTTCCGAGATCGAAATTATATTGCCGCCGTTTTTACTCGTTGTTTTACAATTTCGAATAAACCGTAATAAATAAGCCGTTACATTTACCAATTTGTCATATGAACTATACCGATCAAATAAGTTAAAATCCGAAGCCAAAATACCAACATTGACATGAGGCCGTAAACCGGGTAACATATCCGCCGGAAAATCTGAACACTCGCCGGGCCACTTGGCCGGTGACTCCCATAGCCAGCGTGGTTCCCACCACAGCGGGTGCCGCAGCAGCTCGCTCGCTGTAGATCCGCGCGACGCGACGTCCGCACAGTTCAGTTCACTGGGAACGTGACGCCAAGTAATGTCCACCTTAGATAAAATTATTTGGGAAACCCGATTGCCTTCGTACACTTGCAATTTGTGCGGAGGAGTTTATAACCACACCAACCTACTATTTGTCGATGTCACCTTCTAGTGAAGTGACGACATGGTTTAAAAGAGTGGTTAACAAGGTTGCCCCATTTAACTCCATTTTTGGAATAGTGTGTTTTGTCTTAAGAGGGGTTACATGGGACTAAGCCATGAGTAGCTGCACTCGAACCGTACCGTCTGCGTTTGCCGACCGTAAATAAATTGCTGATGCAAAGCCGACCGAAGATCCGTCACAAAAATCGTGAATTGAATAAGAAATTTTACCGTTCGGTTTAAAACATCTTGGTATGGATATCTGTTGTAAATTCGGTAAGTCTACGAGGATATCCTTCCAATTTCGAACGATCTCTTCCGGTGCGGGAGCGTCCCAATCTATTTTCCGCGAATTGCTAGAAGTGCCCAGAAGGGATTGCAACAACAATTTTATTTTAAACACGACTGCACAAACCCAGCCGAGGGGGTCGTACAGTTGAGCTGACAAAGATAAAATAGTCCGCCGAGTAATCATACCTTCTACTGGCAATTGCAGTCGGTAAGACAAGCTATCGCAGTTTGGATCCCACTGGATACCTAAAACTTTTATAAAACCGGAACCGTCCTTATCCGCGTCAAATGAGCGAAGAGTCTCCCGGTGGTCTGACGGAAAGCCGTCCAAAAGTTCCGGCACGTTCGACGACCATTTCCGCAATTCATAGCCGGCCGTGCCCATGAGCGCGATCAGCTCATCCCGCAAGTCCCTCGCGCCGTCCAGCGTGTCCGACCCTTCGGTTAAATCGTCCACGTAGCTTTGATGACGTAATAACCGAGCTGCACGTGGGTACCTACCTTCTTCGTCACTAGCCAACTGATGCAAACACCGAATTGCAGTGAACGGGCTCGACTTTAAACCGTAGGTATTTGTTGTTAACTCGTAAACAAGTAAGGGTTCGTCCGGTGACGATCGCCATAATATAAGTTGATATTTCCGATCTTCCGGATGCACCCATGTCTGTCCGAACATCATTTTTACGTCAGTAGTAAATACAAATCGTGGTAACCGAAAACTAATGATGATTTGAGTAATATCGCTCTGTAATCGCGGCCCGGAATGTAAGCAATCATTCAATGATACGCCTGTAGTCGTCTGTACACTTCCATCAAAGACGACCCGAATCTTGTCACCGTCACCTGATTTTTTAAAGACTCCATGATGACATAAAAAATGGTGCTCTTGCCCGGACTCGACATCAAAATTAGAAACCGTCATGTGGCCGAGTTCTGAGTATTCTGACATAAAATCTACATATTTTTTTCGAAATTCCGGTTGGCGTGCCATCCGCCGTTCTAAGGCCAAAAACCTCCGTAATGCTATTTCCCTAGAATCGCCCAACCGGCGGTGATCTAGTACCAGTGGTAACCTCACCAAATATTTACCGTCAGCACCCCGCGACGTAGAACTCGCAAATAAATTTTCACATTCCGCATCTGCTGGAACCCTTAAACAACCCGAGCTCGGGGGTTCGTCAGATCGCCAAAATTTTTCAACTGCTTCGATGAGAGTCATGCCGACATGATTACTCGATTGCGAATTAATTTGATTGTCCATTGAAACCGAAGGGCCGAAAATTGCGTAATAGAAAATGGAACCTAACGCAAACGGTCCTCCCGTGCCCAAATCAGTCTTATCCCCGTTTAAAATATCCCCTAAAATGTCGCATCCGAAAATTATGTCAATGTGACTTTGATTAAATGACCCGTCGTCCGACAATTTAATATTATAAACCGGTAATCCTAATTTTCGTGCGAAATAACAAGTAGGTCGTTTTAACACCACCGCCGTAACTGACAATAAAATGTTGCTCAGTTTTTCAGACCTAAAATGAAACTCAACTAAATAATTGCCGTCATGGTTGTGTAACCCGCCAATACCTAATAAAGATGTTTTATTGTAATGTCGCTTCAATCCTAAAGTGGCTACCAAGTCACTTTTAATTATTGAAACTTGGCTTCCCAAATCCAATAAGGCCCGAGACCGCAAGAAATTTCCGTTAACCGGTTTTACTTCAATAATAACCGTAGGCAAAATAATATTATTCATTAACCGTGGTGCTACTGAGGCGACATTACTAGATTGTAATTGCTATTCTTGAGAACGCGGCGTCCGATCCCCGCTAGGACTTCGCGACAGCCTATTCCTTATATGATTCCGATTCCGACCGCTTTCATAATTATTATTATTCTGGAACTCTCTAGATTCATATTCACGTTCACAATATCGCATGCCCACCCCGCCGCCGCGTCCAGGCGACCCTTTTTCGATGGCCGGGCTATCGCGTGAGGCGACGGCTGCTTGTCGTGAACGCTGCCTATCTTCCGGAGGCGGTGAAGAGCGCGCAGTGGACATCGTACAAATCAATTTATTATGGCCAACGTTTCTACACCGATTACAGGGCACCTGCCGGTCGCATGTCGCGGCAGGATGCCTTTCAAAACATCTAAAGCAAGGCCGTTAATGTTTACCCAGTCCTTACGCTCATAAGGCGACATATTTGCAAATTTAAAACAAATGGCTAAGTTATGCCCCGATAAATTACAATAATAACAATTGTTATTTATTCTGGAACCGTAATTACGAGTGTTCCATTCCGATCTAAATTGATTATTATTATTGCGTTCCTCAACATGCACGTTACGTGCCGGTTTTCGTGTGCAGTCCGCGTAAGATGCATGCTCCGCTGCCATGGCCGCCGTATCGTCTGGTCGTCCGTCGTAACTGGTCAAAGGTAGGTAAAATTAAGGCGTTACCGCCGTATCGCTGCTCAAATCTGCATTTAATATCTAACGGCATTTTTGTGAGGCTAATATGCAACAAAATATAGCTCCACTCATCTATAAGCAGTCCTAATTTTTTTAATGCCCGTGTAGATCTAACAACGGATTTAATAATTTTGCCCTGAGGCCTACCCCCTAAATAATCGCCGGTAAATGTAATATCCGAGAAATGTGCGAATCCGCTTGCAGCCGTTTGTTTTCATATCTACCCTTCAAAATATCCATTGCAATATCTGATGAACCGTCAACCATTGGCAGGTGTTTTATAAGCGACTTGGGTTCGTTTTCTAAGTTAGAGAGAAAGTAATGAAGCTTTTCCGTTTTTGAAATGTCCTTCTGTGACAACACCAACGATGTAAATAGGCTGATGAAGCTACTCCATGAAAATATGTCACCGTCAAACGAAGTCAAGTTAATTCGCGGCAACCTTGCCGCCCCTGCACTTTAGGTCGGCACGTGCGTTCCGTCTAGGTTCGGGTAGGCCGCCGCCACCGCTTCTAACTGATTGTACCACTTCGTGGCCTCTTTGTATTTTTCATCATAACTAGCGATAACCTTATCGTCTACCGAATCGAGGCTCAGTATGTCTTCGTATGTCTCCGTTAAAACCTTAAAGTACTCATCCAGCTTACGTAACCGCGCCGACAATACGCCAGAACTGTGGCTTTTGCTAGTCGCTATTTGTAAACTATGATTTAACCAGTCATATTTTACTTTAAATTTAGTTTCAATAGCTTTAGCCATTTTTCAAATTTAGCCTCTTGAGTACAACCACCGTGACCGTAGGAGCCAAACCGTAAATTTAACCGGCAACTTAACCGATATCAATTACTGACTTACTGATACCCCAAGCTAACTACCTAATGAAAAACCGATCCGGCTCGAATGACGAAATTTTATGTTCGTGTAAGGAACCCTTCGACAAGCCAGTGGTACGGTCCTGATCTTTCTAGTTCGCCCCAGGGGTTGCAGTCCACGGCATTGCATCTCCTCAATATGAAATAAGCCACTCACCTTGATTGACCCTGGCACGCCTTCAGCCACGTATCAACTTCAGAACACTCCAATATCTGGGTTTCGGGTCCGCGCTGGCCAGCTATCACACATATGTCACCATAAGGTCTGACACTCCTATTATAGGCACATATAACACCATACAGTTCAGATTGAATGGTTGGAAATTCTTCTTCCGCCGGAACCGAGATACGCATCCGATCTGGGAGCCGGTGTAGGACGCACTCGTTTGAGGTGTCGAGTGTGTCGAGCTACCCTCAAATTTCTTCACGCACCGGTCCGCCGCAGTAATGTGACTTACCCACATATTAAAAAGTACAATGCCTGAACAATGGTTAGTACCATTGTTCAGGCATTGTACTTTTTAATTAGATTAGTATCCCTGTCACCGTTGGAGCGTTGAACAAGCTCTTTAACTGATCGTCAACTAATCACCGTTTATTGTGATATAGCCTTATCGACAACGTGCGGGCTATTTCTTAATTAGCGTCCGTAAAAGTTGAGTGCGATACCAACTCCTTAGCTTCACGCCGCAAAACCGACATTAACTGTGCTATCTTATAAGCTTGGGGTGAATCCTCTCTTAAATGCACCAGGCTGCTAAATAAATTGATGAAGCTGGTCCATTCGCCCACGATACCATCAAATGGAGGTACCTGAAGTACCGGTAATTGAGATACTACTCCTTGAGGAGGTGGTCCTTTTACTTCATCAGCACAACCAGCTTGGCGCTGTCTCCTTACGTCAGCAGCCCACGGCGCTATGTCGGTCGACATATTAATTCATCGGGAGACTATACATTTTTCTAATTTGTCAGCGGAAGCCCTTTCTATCATCTCTGCGTGAGAGCAGAGTCGAGCTCAAGGTCTGTATCACAGCATTGTTTCGCTTCCTTAGCACGTAACAAAACAATGTCGTTCCTATCAATACGTGTTATCATGGAGTGGACGGACGTGAGCTACCGCCAATGAATGCTTACTCCAGCTTGAAGTCCTAACAAAGACGTGAGGGACGATAATTACGATTTACAAAAAAGATAATTTATAGGATCCTATGATTGATGTTCCATCCAAGGGAACCCCATTTAGCACTTAGAGTAACTTAGAGATCAAGAAACAATTAAAAATAAGTTTCACTTAATTCAAAATTGTCGGTACAATAGTTAACTTTCAAATTTATATGTTTTCTAAGAATCCCGATATAAAGAAAACTACATTATAGGTTCTAGTCAAATCTACACAATCTTGAACCCTGCATTCATAGTTTGTCCACAAATAAATTGAGCTACAGTTTCAGTTGAACACTTGTCACAAGGTTTCCATGTTCACTCATGGTTCAATCCATACTGAAATTCCACCCAAAATTCATAACATATACTCGTAGCATAATCACAATATCGCACTATCAGTTGTGAGTCCAATCTCTCAAACAAAACAAATGCATTGCAAGGCGAATGAAAGTTGAAAAGTTGAAAAAAATGCATATGTTACGGCCAACTAGATAGATTCGGTTAGTATACATGATTACCGGTTAGTATTCATACTAACCACTGATTTTCGTAAATGTAATAAATATGGCCAAAATCAGTCCGATTAATTACTTTAACCGGTAATTGTTTTGTGAAAGTAATAAGACACCCTTATTTTCTTAATCAAATACTGTTTATTAAAGATAAATAATATATATTATAATTATATATAGATAATTATATAAAGATAAATACTGGTGTATTAAAGATAAAATATAACAAAGAGTAAAATTCTTCTTAATAGTGTCCGTCTATAATGTACAGTATTGCACAGGATGTTTATTAGATAAGTGTTAGATATTTTATGTGTACATAAGTTTATGTTTTAAGTATTTTTTGTTGTTCTTACATGTTAAAACTCATACGAAGAATAAAGGGGGCTTCGCTTTACTCACTTTACTCTTCACCTAAGGTACCGCAGTATTTTGCCCTGATATTAACTATGCAAATCAGTATTAATCATATTCAGCACGGACTTGTGGTTATGTGGTGTGTGAGCCTGCTTCGAGAAGACGTTAAAGCATTTTGCGAAGCGACTCCTAGCGAGCGGGACTTCCTCGCGTCGCGTTCTGTCCTTAATTCCCGCGTGGTGAATGTGTTAGTCGTCGACTAAGCATGATGCCGATAAGGACTCAATTCATTATTGTCCTGCTGGGACTACTTGCGGTGTCCCGTGCGAGTTTCTTCCAGGACACTGGATTCTCGGAGAAGGATGGCGTATTCTACACGAGAGATGCGGTCATTGTCAACGGTAAGACGTACATTTTGTACTGTAATTTAAGTTGTGCAGATCTATTGAAAATTTGAATTTCGTGTGAAAAGGAGCGACTTTTAAGGATAAAGAGTAATGACTCTAGAGCGGATAAGGTGGCGTTGGAGCATATACCAAACTAGTTTTGTTTGGTTTATTTACTTGCAATAGCTTTGTAAGTAGATCAGATTCCAGTTTCACGGTGTATCGGGTTTACTTGGCAATACCGTTCTTTTGTTCCCTCCGAAGCAGCAAACAAGACGTAGGTTGATTGTTTTTGTGGCAAACATAACAATGCCATTCCGCCTTTCCACCATGGACGACACGTGCCGGTATGAGGTTTTTAGGCTAGAGAAAGTTTTGCAAGAAGGTCGACCGGTGTCCTGCCAACGAAATTTTTTACTTATTTACGATAAGTGGTGAGTCAAACATTGGGACTGTTTGTACCCTCGTGTAGATGATCTGGTGTGAAACACGTGGGACGGATATTGGGAAGACATCGGGACCGATTCAATGCAAATGAGGTTGCGCCCACACAACCTCAACCGAACGAATCAATCAAAATATTGTTCGCGACATTTCAACAATGAAGACACTTCAGTGTTTGGTAGGTACCAAATTTTTTGTCATCTTAGATTTGTGACTAAAGATTGGGGACTTATTGTTACTGACATTTTAGATTTGTACAATATTCACGAACCCGGAATAATGGCAAGAGCAAAAAATCTGTCAAGAACCAGGCTGATAAAAATATCTTGAGATGTACTCAAACACAAGGCACCGCATGGGTATCAAAAAAGTAGTAAAACTATACGCTAGAGCAGGATGGAAAGAACGCTGCATTTCAAGTTCAAGGCAGCGACTACGAGCTGCCTTCACCTATTTAATTTATTATAGATTTATTTTATTACCGCTCACCATGTTTTGGTCTTTCATACTCATTCGAATGTCTTTGTATAAACAAGTGTTATGAAGCTCATACATAAACTCCCATTAAGCCCTCGTAGGAAATCAGGTTTAATCACGAAGGGTTTCAGGCTAGCCTAGGCGCAACAGCCCTTTAAATCCAAGGTCGGTTATTTACGTGACATTTTTACTGTGTTTATTATTAAATAATGATATATCTCGGACCGGTAAATTGTAAATACTCGCCAGGTTAAATGGAATATACATTAGCATTTACAGAAGGTGCAAATACCTAACTTGAGAAGGTATAGTTTGCAGAGACAGAGTAGACGGTTTCTTGGTAATGGATGAAGATAGGAGAAGCATCGTCATAATAAGTACGTTTTATCATCTGCTAGTACGTGTAGTACTTGGATAGATGCGTTTATATGACAACGACGTTTCAAAGCACGAAGAACAGTTCAGAAAGATAATGCTGAATAATTAAACGGTGGTGGTGTACAAATCTTGCTGTATTAATTACTTTAACCATCGGTATAGGTAAGTATGACTAATAGCCGGTTAGTATGCATAATGACCGCATCATTATCTTGACCGTAGCACATACACTAACCAAATAATATAAGCTCTCCAAATATCATATAAGGGTTCACTTTTAAGGGCTTCTTTAACTCTGTTACACTGTAGATTCACAAGTTTTTTTTATAGTAACAACAACAATATAAAACACTACAAGTCTGCACTGTAAATGAACTGATCATAGCTTCAGGCGGATATTGGAACTATTGCTAGTACCTATCTGTGCCTACTCTGTAGTCTAATGGCCGATCTTGGTTCTTTTGGCCCCCATAGCGCAATCATCAATGAAAAGAACTGCGCTCAATGCTACCAAATTAATAGACATTCTCCCAGGGCAGCGGTCCTGCATGTTCTTTAGACAGCTGGTTCTGGCTCACCGCCGTAGGGGAGTCTAACTGATGGCGTTACACTGCGCTGGGTTACCTGACGGAGTCATCCGTTAACCTATGACCTGGTTTCCGACGAGCGACGAGTGTCAGGCGCGCCTGAGATAACTTCCAGCATAAGCGCTCTAAGCCAATCTTTGGGTCACTGTTAGGTCAATGAATTTCCGTTCCTTATTCTATACGCTGCTGGGCGCTTCCCCGCAAAACATACGATTCTCACGCGAATATCCATGGCTAATCAGCCCGGAGGGTTAACATACCTATCACCAACACGACGCGTGGAAAGCCTTTTGGCTATCCCCGAAATATTGTTCAATGATGATGATGATGTGGTCCGACCGATTTCGGTCACAGCGACCGTTTCGAGAGTTTTAGACTCGCTCGTGTGTTCGCATGTGGTTTGTGTAGCCTATCTTATTTGTGAAGATCCTCGCACATTGCGGGCATGTGAGCACACCGTTAACATTATTATATTGAGTTAGCGCAGGTGGTCGGGTTAACTCATCGCGCTTGGTGTCGAGTTCAGCGCGCCGGTGGAGCTTAAACTCGCGGACTTTAGATTTAACCAAAGCCCTCCACTCGGGTCTTAGGGCGGCATGCTTTTCCAACTGGGAAGACTCTATGCCACAACTCTTCATGTGTCGATTCAGCACATCTTTATACCTGAGGAGTTGTCCTCCATTCTTGCGCTTGCCCTCCTCAAGTTCTGAGTAGAAGATGTGTCCGCATTACCGAAGCTGTCGCCGCATGAGGTAAGCCTCAATGTCACCTACATTGGCTCGTCGCAGCACCTCGGTATTCCGCACGCGATCAGACCATCTGACGTTCATAATTTTACGCAGTCTTCTTAGGTGGAATCAGTCTAGCATGCGGATGTGACGACGGTACACAGTCCAAGTTTCCGCAGCATACAGGATGTTAGGCAGAACGACCGCCATGTATATTGAGATCTTCGTACTTAGCTTTATGTCATGTGAGCAGAAGACCTTGGTATCCAGCTTGCCGAATGCTGCAGCTGCAGCTCCGACCCTGCTGTTGATCTCTGCATCAAGGTTGCACTCGGATGTTAGAGTGCTCCCCAGGTAGTGAAACTTATCGACCTGTTTCAGCTCGTCCTCGCCAAGTTTGATTTTCAGCGCCTCGTGACCGTCAATGTCTAAAGACATCACCTCCGTCTTTTTGACGCTGATTTTTAGGCCAAATTTACGGCAAGATTTGTCTCGAAAAATCGGACATGAGCTGTTGCGGGCTGTCTGGGGATTCTGTCATGAAGCATAGGTTATCCGCGTAGATGATCTCAGTAACCATCGCGTGTGTGACTTTTGTGCGGGCTTTTAGCCTCGCCAGATTAAACACGCTGCCATCGGTGCGAAAACGGATGCGGATACATAATTTCATAATTTCTTTATTGCACACAAATAATTATATTGACAAGATATATATTAAAATAGTGTAAAAGGCGAGCTTATCTCTAACAAGAGATCTATTCCAGCAAACCATGTCAGGATGAGATAGGTTAATCACAGAGCACGGGTAGACCGATGTGTACAACATACCCTAAATTACAACTCAATAAACTACATACATAAAATATAAATCCTAAATATAAATAAATATTAAATATATATACATATATAAATTATAAAAACATAAATACTACCTATATTTCTAAAGAGATAGGAAGTGCTTCTTCACACGACTTTTAAAGATATTGAGAGTAGGACTATCCCTGATGGTGCAGGGGAGTGCATTCCACAACCGAATGGCCCGGAGTCTAAACCCGTGCTCGTAAGTTGCGGTGTTATGTTGTGGGGTCGTGAGTTTAGAAACTGTGTGGGTCCTCCGAGGCCTGCTGGAAGAAACAAATTGAAAACGGTCTCGTAGGAAGGTTGGATAGCGTGGATTCCGCAAAATGTTGTAGAGGAGGTAGAGGATGTGAGAATCCCGACGAAGACGGATCGGAAGCCACTTCAACTCTTTGCGATGCTGTGATACATGATCGTATTTGCGCAGCCCGAAGATAAACCGAAACCCGAGATTTTGAAGTCGTTCGAGTTTCTTCAGTAATTCTTCGTTAGCACTGACCCAGCAGACATCAGCATAATCGATGAGGGGTAGAAGAAGAGACTGAGCGAGAGTGATTTTGGTCTGTCGAGGCAAAAAGTATTGAAGTCTCCTGAGAGAGTGAAAAGTAGCAAATACTCGTTGACTGACCTCGTTGACATGAAATGACCAGGACAGCTGGTTATCGAAGATGAGACCCAGGTTTTTAGCTTTATCGCTATACATGATGCTGGTACCATTGAAAGTGACAACTGGAATAGGCTGTTGCTGTAACAGTTTTAGAGAATATCTTGTACCTATAATCATAACCTGGGACTGACTCGGGTTAACCAGGAGTCCGAAGGATGAAGCCCAGCTTTTTACACCGTCAAGATCTGCGTTTAGTTTCTACACAGCAGAGTTTACATCATTAGGAGAAAAGTGGCGATATATCTGGAGATCATCAGCATAAAGATGATATGAGGAAGACAGGACATCCGAGATGGAGTTAATGAAAATCGAGAATAGGAGTGGAGAAAGTATACCGCCTTGAGGGACGCCTGTAAAGAGGTCACACCATTCAGTGGAAGTCTCCTCCGACCTGATGCGCTGTTGCCGATCCCTTAAATAAGAGTCGAACCAGCTGGCAGAGGAAGAGGAGACGTTCAGAGATCTAAGAACCTCAATGAGAATGTCGAAATCTACGCAGTTGAAGGCACTACTGAAGTCAAGTAAAGCTAAGACGGAAAGCTGTTTGCAGTCTATGGCTAGTTGGATGTCATCTGTGACTTTCAGCAAAGCCGTGACGGTGCTATGTCCCGTTCTGAATCCTGACTGGAAAGTGTTTAGAAGATTGTTGGAGGAAAGGTGATAGGAGAGCTGGTTATGGACAATGGTCTCAAAGACTTTGGAGAGGATGGGCAGGATTGAAATGGGGCGATACTCTTTGAAAGAGGCGGGACAGGGAGTTTTAGGTAATGGGATGACTAGCGCTCTTTTCCACACTGTGGGGAAGACGCCATTTGATATGAAAAAGTTAATAATATGTGTGATAGCAGGCAATAGTTCGTCTAGGATCAACAGTAGCATTTTAAGGCAAATTTTGTCATCGCCTACAGCTTTTGAGTTGACAGCCAATAATGCCTTCTTAACCGTTTCGATTCCAACATTGCTTAACTTGAATGGTGTGGTGTCTGGTAAGGTCTTAGAGCGAAGGCTCTGAAGCGTAGAGTGTTTAACAGCGGGATCCATCACAACAGGCGGGGCAGAAAGAAACTGGTTGAGACCATTGAAATCTACATTACCAGCTTGTAGGTCCTGGGACTTACCCACGCCAAGCGTTCGTAAGAATTTCCACACCTGGGCTGGAGTATAATTCTCAATGCATTCGTGGATGTGCCGATGTTTAGCATCGCGACAGAGACGGTTGCAACGATTGCGAAGCCATTTGTAGGAAAGGAAATTGTCTTCTGTCGGATTCTTGCGGTATCTACACTTTGCAGTGTTCCTCTTGGCCATTAGACGCTTGATAGTGTCTGTTAGCTAAGGGGCAGGCAGGTGTTTCACTCTCACTCTTTTTATGGGCGCGTGCTTGCCATAGAGACCCAGGACCACAGAATTGAAATTGGCAATTTTACTATCAACGTTCTTACTTGAAGTGACAGGGGACCAGTCAATCGACATGGCATCCGACATAAGAGAGTGTTGATCGATATGTTTAAAGTTACGGATGTAAAGAAATCTCGCCCCGCTCTTGAGAGGCCTAATCTTATATGAAAGATAGACGAGGTCATGAAAAGAGAAAGGAGAATTTAGTTGTCCGTGTAGGGCGACCTTGTCCACATTGGAAGTAATCATAATATCGAGAAGTGAGGGAGAGCAATGTGGTTGAAAATGGGTGGCTTCAAGAGGCAGAATATGCAGATTAAAGGAGTCGACTACGGACTTGAGTCTGGTAGAACGTGAATTATTTTTAAGGAGACAGGTGTTGAAATCCCCTAGAATGAGAGTGTCTTTATATAGTGGTGTAAGTTCGTTGAGAAGGGATTCGAATGAGTCGAAGTAGTCGATGTGAAAAGAGGGGCTATAAAGAACACTGAGGAGGACCTTGTTATGGTGAAGAGTTATTTCGAGAAATAGATGTTCAGCAGACTCGGAGTTCTGACTAGGGGATGCGCTGATCACCTTGCACGGAATTTCCGCACGCAGATAAATAGCGACAACCCCATCGGCTTTCCCGGCTCTGTCATTCCTATACAGCCTGTATCCTGGAAGAGAATACGAAGAAGATGACAGTCCACCGTCCACGCATTGATCACAAAAACGTATTGTATTGTTATACGTATTGTATTGTTATCTGTCTAGCCGGCAGTCACTTCTGACCTCAACTGCCGCCCTAGGCCATCAACATTGCCTTGCTAACTCGCCGGGGCTTATCAGCATGAGCTGCCTTCTCCGCCGAGTTAGACTTGTGCACGTGCGGGAGGTATCCGCGTAGAAACCCGTCTGGCCGAAGCCTACCAGGCCCCCTCACCGGGTTTAGCCCACGAGCCGACGTGGTGTACCGGGGTGTTTCCGTCGTGTGCACAACGACTACTTGGAGCCACCGGTGAGAGTTTGTAGAATGCTTACCAGTACGATTTGCCTACCCTACGGGTCGACTGCAAACCCTGGAGCACCCTACTACACCCACGAACTTGTTCAATACACTTCAACCATACAGGGATACAATCACATTTTTCTCGTCTGTCAAAAGTGACATTTCCTACTCGTTCTTAATCGAAATGAAGGGTGTGTTCCAATTTATACTAATCGTGATGAAACCGCAACCGCGAAGGAAAGTTCGGTTCTAAATAATTATTATTATGTTAGAATAAACGGAGTATATAAAGGAAGATGTCCTTAACAAAACATTTAAAATATAATAAGCCCAATCAAGATAGCTACCGCAGATTTCCCGAGAGTGCACGTATTATGTATGTATGATTACTTTTCTTAATGCAGAAATAATCAATGATGTCGTGCAATTGCTATGCCAAGCGCCATCCCTAAGGGCACGGCGTCATAAAGGGGGGAAGAAACAAATCAAAAGACCCAAAAACACTAAACACCGGCAAAAAAAATCGAAAAAACGCCATCGGAAAATTGATGAAAAACGACCAAAACGAGACAGTATCATTACACACCATCCTCGTGCTCCACAAACTCGGAAGAAGAAAACTTTGGTAACATTTGAATACTTTGATGAACTTGAATGAAAAGGGTAAATTAATTTCATCATCATCATCATCTTCATCATCACCATCATTATTCTCAGCACAGATCGACCCACTGCACTTGCACCTATCTACAGCGCCAAGAAAGTGTATTGTTATCTGTTAGCTACGACCCGAATGGCCGAGTCGGCAGTGACCCTGCCCACGAAGCCGAGGGTCCCGGGTTCGTGTCCCCTTGGGGGCAAATATTTTTTGGATGAGAACGGACGTTTATACCCTAGTCATGGTTGTTTATTTATCTAAGTATAATATTTATCTATATAAGTATATGTATCGTTGTCTCGTACCCAAGATACAGGGAATCCTAGTTTGGGGCTAGATCAATGTGTGTAAATAATGTCCAAGGTACAAGGTACTATTATAGGTACTATCCATTTTTCTGTGGGTTGATCATAAAATGGCCCGCCATTTCCAACCTTATTGCGTGGTTATGAAGTTCAAAACCTATGTTTTTTTTTAAATAATTTTACCCTGTTTTATTTTGTATTTCATGACAATTTTAATAATGAATTACTTCCATATTTTTGAAAATTTGCGAGAGGTATTAATGAAGTGCGATGCAAACGAGCGGATCATAATGCTAGGAGATTTTAATGCATGGGTAAGAGTGAAGCAAGATGGTAATGATCAAGTGCTGAGTAAGTTTGGTGACGAAAGGGTCAACGAGAACGGCTTAGGTCTTCTTGATCTGTGTCTGGAAAATAATCATTGTGTGACGAACACTTTGTTTTGACACAAAAAGATTCACACGTATACTTGGCAGAGACAGCAAGTGAGGAGTATGATTGATTTTATATTTGTTGATGAAAGACTGAGAAACAACGTTGTCGACATGAGAGTAAGGCGGTGCGCTAACCTATAATGGAATCATTTTCTGGTGAAAAGCCAGGTAAATGGTCTGTTGAGTTGGAACGTATAAAAGTAGAGACATTAAGAGAAGAGTGTGTCAAAGTAGATTATAAGAAGAGACTGGCTGTACACTTTGAGAAGATTAATTTGAAAGGAGAGTGTGACCTTGACATAAAACAGTTTTGGTCAATAATTAAAAATGGAGTACAGAGTCTGCAAGGGAAGTATGTAGTGTGACCAAAAGGAGGAAAGGAAAAACACCAGAACAAGCTGTCTGGTGAGACGATGAAGAAAAAAAGGTAGTGGATGATAAGAAAAAAGCATGGTTGGACTTGTTAGCTATAAAAGCTAACATGAGAGTAATTTGTGGTAGAATAAATGAAGAAGATGTTGATAGAGCGATTGAGAACTATAGAGTCTTGAAAAGACTGGTAAAAGAATGTGTGACAACAAAGAAATAACAGATAAAAGAGCGATGTGATGAATGTTTTCTGACAATTTGCGAGCCAACATCAAGATTATTTGGAAATTGGCGAAGGTTGCCCGAGGAAAATCAGAAAAAACAAATTTTAATGTAATTAGAAGTGAAAATGTCGATGTTTTGAATGAGGAAGAAAATGTTTTGATTCGATGGTAGCAATATTTTGAAAGTCTTTTCGAACGTGAGGGAACTGGACGTGGACGCTGCAAGCACATCCTCCTTACCCCTAGTAGATGGCGTACCCGCAGTTGTCGCTGAGGATACGACATTGACTGAAATTTAGTACTAAAGTGATAATATAAGCATGAAAGAAATAGTAAGTGCGATGAAAAGTATGAAAACAGGTAAAGCGGCAGGATATGATAGAGTATCGTTAGAGATACTGAGGGAAGGAGATGGCGTCGTGGCTAGTCAACTGTACCGACTTTAATATATGCTGGACGATCCGTCGGGTGCCAGGTGACTGGTGCAAGGCTGTTATCGTCCCACTATATAAGGGATAGGTTTCACAGCAGGACTGTAAAAGCTTCCGCGGCATTAGTCTTCTCAGCATCGTCGGTAAATTGTATGCAAAAATATTGATTGAACCAGTGATGATTAAAACGGAGGAAAATATATGAGATGCGCAAGGGCGATTCAGAAGAGGTGTTTAATATTTATGCTTCGGAACGCACCTTTTTTTTTTGTTGCGCGATCGGACCGCGAGTGATCGGAACGGAACTAGCTAGCTGTCACTTGCATAGAAACGAAATGACGAGTTAGAAGTTAACTTTTGCACATGGATAATTTGTCGGCGTCAGGCATTCGGGCCTTGGCTGTATGTTATTTGTAATAATTGTCTACCACAGGTATCGGGCCTGGTCGGAATGTTAATTGTAATAATCACGGAACAATCATCGGGAAATAAGTAGATTTCACGTCATCGTAGTGAGTGCTTCGTGCTGTGAAAGGTTGAAGTGGTTCGGTCACCAATTCGTCGCATTCGGATAGCGACCCTTGTAGTCGGCAAGCATCACGACGGCGACAGCAGCGGGCTGCGACGAGAGTAAGATTCGACTCCCAACAGCCCCCACCCTGGTGTTCCTCATCCCGTATTCCTGCCTCGAATTGAGCTTTCGAATGCCGGTCCACGGCGTCAAGGTCAGTACTACTTGTGACATTACACATGGAAAACAACCCTAACAAGATTCCACGCCCTGTCGGTTAAGGCGTGGAATTTAACATTTTGGTAGTAGGAAATCGATTCACGGACGGTCGTAGGGTTGTTTTTTGTGCCGCGTTGTAGTGGGAAAGGGTACCTCAGATTGGTCGGCAATCTTTGTTGTGAGTGAGTCTTGTGGTCGGTATACCACAATTTAGGTTCATTTTCGGTTAGTGAACGTATAATTGACGATTTAGTTAACAATTATTATAAAATTGTAGTCGGAAACTACTGTTTGTGCGCATAAAGGATTGAAAAGTCATTCTGCGAAGTAACTAGATTGTATTACTTGCGGTAGAACGTCGGGTTCTATAGTACTGCAGTGTTATTTCGGTTTACAGAGCAGGGTCAGGCTATTTAAGGGGTATTAAGCTGATTTTGCTGACCTCAGTAGAAGTGCAGGTCATATCGGAAAGACCACTTCTAGAAGGTTCACAGCTACCTACACTATGTTAAAAAAAATATATATATAATACATTTTTGTGTGTTATTTTGTATTGTGCTTTATGGTGGCATTCTCTAATTGATTTAGAGTGTATAGTATATAAGGTGTATGTCCACAGGGCGACCATATTAAATATTTTTTTGGATTTAATTGTTTTAGTGGTTGCCTTAGTTTTGACAACTTAGTTTTAATTTCTGTGCCCAGCGCTGACGGGCCAGTGCTGGTCTCTGGCTATAATTAGTTCGGTAGTGAAGTATAAGACCAGAATCTATTAAATCGGTCAACATGGCACCTTCACCCTTGACGGTACTGCGGCATGGTGTCCGAAAGGAAATGAGATGGCTCGCCCATACTCATAAGTATGTGGAGCGACCGGACATGGATGATGTCCTGCTCAAGCGTGTGGAGGACGCAATGACACGCGTCGGGAAGGTGTGTCGGCTGGCTGCGGAGGCTGACGCTCTCGGGCTTACTGATGAAGCCTCGGTGGCTGCAGTGAAACAGCTCTGCGCGGATGCTGGCCAAGCGATGGAATGCTTGGGTGATATCGAGCGTCGCGCGGAGAAAATTAAGCGGTCGTGAAGGAATGACCGTGGGGAGGGTAACGGAGACCCACCCCCGAAGAGTGTTGTTGGACGGCTGCCACACCTGGAGATTCCGGCCTTCAGTGGGGCAATTGATGAGTGGCCAGCCTTCATCAATTTATTTAATAGTTTGGTCCACGATCGGGACGACCTGGACAACGCCTACAAGTTGGCTCAACTATTGCTGGCTCTGCGGGGTGAACCGAAGGAGTTGGTCGGTCACCTAACGGTCACGGCGGGCAATTATGAGATAGCAAGGTCCATATTGTTTGACCATTACCAACACAAACGGCGGTTGGTTGATGCGCAGCTGGGGAAGCTGTTTAGCATCCCAGGGGTAACCCGGGATGTTGACATCCGAGTACAGGTGCTCAACCCTGTGCTGGTGGCCACTAAGGCCCTTCAGAACCTTGGTCTTCCGGTAGACCAATGGTCATACATTGTCTTATATATGGTTTTGTCACGATTGCCTGCAGCTGTTCAAAGTCGATTTGAACAGCTGCATGGGGGCAGTAGCACGGAACTACCCACGCTCGTCCAATTGACGGATTTTTTGGAGGGTGAATGTAGGCGATTTGACACACTGGACACGGAGGCCAGTGTGCAGCGCCAACCCGCGCGGATGCGGGAGGGGCCGCGCCCCCCGCCCCCACGGGGGGGTGGGCGGTCGAAACAATTTGGCGTTTTGAATGCCGCTCCGTCGGGTAACGGCTGTGTGCACTGCAACAGTGCCGGTCATGACGTGACCAGTTGCGCCAAATTTAAGGCGCTCGGGGTAGCTGCCCGCAGGAATATAGTTTTCCGTCACCGATTGTGTTTCGGTTGTTTGGGGCCGAACACGCTGAGCGAGTACTCGCGCGCGTTCCCCTGTGAGTGCTGTGGTGGCAAGCACCACATAGTGTTGTGCCTGAATGGGTCAGGCCCTTAGGTCGGTCACTAGGGCCGGACTCAGGTTGGTCGGCCACAGGGCCCAACCAGGGCCGGACCCAGTCCCCCTCCGGGCAACGGGAGTCACCAACGGGGTGACTGGGGTACCCGCGGACGGGACCCCCCCCGAGGGGAAGGGGGCAGCGCGGGGGGTAATATGCGGGACAGCCGGGGTTCGGTCGCCGCTGTCCACGGTCAGCGAGGACTTCGGGCCGCTGGCTCACCGCGTGTTACGGGCGGGTGTCAGATGGCACCTATGAGTAGCGCGAAGGCTGGGAGCCCACCAGCTTCTACGCCACCCTGCCTGTCGCTCTGGGAGGCGAACAGTGGGATGTCGACCCCATTCCTAGGGCGCCCCAGGTTGGATCCGCTCTCCCCCATTCATCCAAGGGCACACCGTACACCGTCCGGTATGGTCGGATACCGGGACAGCGAGGGGCCTATTATACGGGTTGGGACCCCTTGATGTACATACGGTCTGATATGCCGGTTGCATATCAGCAGCCGAGTTACTCCGAGGCCGACGGAGGCCTCAGCGGGTTCGGATCCCGCGGAGGTTCCCGCTAGGGACACGCCGCCCACTTACAGGGTGCCGCCACTCCACAGACGGTCATGCTCCCCACCGCCTCTGTGATAGCGTGAAGTTCGGACGGCAAATCATGTGTGGCACGAGCACTATTGGACTCGGGGGCCCAGGGGTGCTTAGTCTCGTGCAACCTTGTAAGACGGTTGGGCATTTCGGTAAGGGAGTTGGAGTATCCACATTCCATTCGGGGAATTGGGAACACGGAAGTCGGTTCCGTTAAGGGAGTATGTCGGATTACTCTCTCGTCACGGGTGGATTCATCGGTGAATCTGACGGTCACGGCATTAGTCATGCCTAATGTGATGGGCTCACACCCCCACGTACGGTTGTCGCCCACAGTGCGACAGTTGGTCGCTGGGTTGTCACTGGCTGACCCGGAGTTCGATATTCCGGGCCCAGTAGACATTTTATTGGGTGTTGATGCCTTTGGAAACCTGTTAGTGCCAGGTGTCCACGTGTTGCAGGCGACTGGTCTGGTTTCGGTCAACACCAAACTGGGCCATGCGGTAATGGGTCCGGTCATGCCGGCTGCCCCACGCCTAGCGACTAGTAGTCCCTTATTCGGTTCTGTACTCTCGGAGGTGATACAAAAGTTTTGGGAGGTGGAGGAACCACCTACGGTCCGCCGGTTGGACCCGGTTGAAGAAGAGTGTGAACAGTTTAATCGCAACAATACTGGTCGCCTTCGGTCAGGTCGATTTCTCACACGTCTTTCATTCCGGAGTGATCGCCCACCGCTGGGCGGTTCACACCATGCCGCCGAGACGCGGTTTCTGTCGATGGATTGACGCATGAAGCGTGACGGGATTTTCCGGCAGAAGTACGTCGACTTCATGCGGGAATACGAGTCGCTCGGCCACATGTCGGTTTCGGGTATCGATGAAAAGCGTGAAGACCACTGCTTCTTGCCTCATCACGCGGTCTTGAGGACCCCTTGAGGGCAAAATACGGGTAGTGTTCGATGGATCGGCATCAACATCTAACGGCATGAACCTGAACCAGTGTTTGCATTCAAGGCCGAAGTTGAATCATGACATCGCGGATGTTATCACACGGTTCCGTCGACACAATGTTGTGTTTGTAGCTGACATCCGGATGATGTTTAGACAGACGGTCATTCACCCTGACGATAGACGGTGTCAGCTGATACTGTGGCGAGAGAGCCCAGATTAGACCATCAAGGTGTACGAGCTGAACACCAACACGTACGGGCTACGGTCTAGTTTTTATTTGGCGATTCGCACTCTGCGGGAGTTAGCGGATCGAGAACGGTTAAATTTCCCTAGAGGAGCAGCGATCCTGGAGCAGGATCTCTACGTGGACGATATCTGTACCGGTGCAGATTCCGTAGAGGAGGCGCTCGCTCGACGGGACGAGCTAGTTGAGCTCTTACGGGGTGGAGGTTACGAGCTCCGGAAATGGATGTCGAACTCTCCAGAGTTACTGTCTGGTCTTCCGGATGACTACCAGCAGGATCCCCACATTATGAAAATTTGGAAAATCCGAATATGTTGTCGGTGTTAGGCGTCCAGTACCAGCCGGTGTCAGACATGTTTTCGTATCGGGTCGAGTTGGACTCCCCGAAGGTCTGGACGAAACGGAACGTCCTTTCAACGGTGGCTAGGACATTTGATCCAAACGGGTGGATCACCCCGGTAACATTTCAGCTCAAGTGTTTTATGCAGCAATTGTGGTCTGCTGAGCTGAAATGGGACGACCCGATCGGCAGGTCATTGAGTTCAGAGTGGGAATCGTTCTTTTCGACCCTCCCTGGCATCAATCGGATTTCACTGCCACGGAGGTTGGTCCCCACCAAACGATACACCGCCTCCCTGCATGGGTTTTGCGTTGCCTCGGAGAAGGGCTACGGAGCTGCGGTGTATCTGCGTACGGTCGACTCCTCGGGGAAGGTTGATGTGCGGTTGGTCATGGCCAAGAGCAAGGTTGCGCCGTTGCGCACTCGCCTGACCATTCCCAAATTAGAGCTTTCAGGAGCGGCTCTCCTGACTCGTCTGCTCAACCACACGATGACGGTTCTTCGTGGGTCAATAGCGTTAGAAAATACGGTCTACGCTTGGACGGACAGCCAGATCGTGTTATGCTGGCTGTAGGCTTCAGTTCACAAGCTGGAGATTTTTGTGGCGAATCGGGTTTCACAGATTTTGAATTCGGAGGTTCCCTTAATCTGGAGACATGTTCCAGGGGAAATGAACCCAGCAGACGGTGCGTCTCGTGGGTGTCACGCTCTGGAGTTAGTTGGAAATCCCTTGTGGTGGGGTCCAAAATGGTTAACTCAAGCCGAATCGGATTGGCCAATGAGTCCACGCGTTAACTCGGCGAACGGCGCCTTGACAGTCAGTGTCTGTACGACGCAACCAGAGCCGGAAGAGGAGTTCAGCCTGCTGGAACGGTACAGCTCGCTCGACAAACTGGTCAATGTGACCGCCTGGATCTTCCGATTTGCGCGAAATTGCCGCAATTCTGAGGCGCAACGAGTGCGGACACAGGTCCTGACACCACGGGAACGGAACCATGCGTTGTTCGCATTGGTACGGAACGTGCAGACGGTGCACTTTAAGTCCGAACTGGACATTCTGAGACGCGGACGCGTCCAACTGAAGGGAGCTGTGGCTCGGCTCAACCCGTTTATTGACCCTCAAGGATTGCTGAGGGTAGGAGGTCTGCTGCGGAATGCCAACCTGCCTTATGCGGCTCGCCACCCGTTGTTACTCCCTAGGAAAGGGAAGTTGGTCGAACTGTTGATACAGGATCGGCACATTCGGAATGAGCATGTCGGATGCCACGCCTTGATGGCGTTTCTCCAGCGCGAGTTCTGGATTCTATCGGGAAGACGCTTAGTGCGGAGCGTCGTATTTCGGTGCCTGCCTTGTTATCGGGCCAAGGCGGCTACGATGCAGCCCCAGATGGGCGATTTGCCCTCGGATAGGATTAACGAAATCCGGCCCTTTGCGGGTGTCGGAACGGATTTCGCGGGACCATTCATGGTCAAGTCTCCACAGCTACGGAACGCCAGATTAGTGAAGGCATACCTGTGCATCTTCGTGTGCTTGGCCACGAAAGCAGTCCACTTTGAGGTGGTCAGTGACCTCACTACAGAGGCATTTATCGCATGTCTGGATCAGTTCGTCTCACGAAGGGGCCTCCCGACATTAATCCGTTCGGACAACGGCACAAATTTTGTCGGAGCCAGGCGATATCTGCAGGAGATCACTAATTTACTGAACGGTTACCAGGACGCCATCGGTACGGCTTGCTCTCGACGAGGGATTGAATGGGTTTTCAGTCCGCCGGGATGTCCTCATTGGGGAGGAATATTTGAGGCTGCGGTAAAATCGGCTAAGTCGCACCTGACGAGGATCATCGGTGAGACCTCTCTACGCTTTGAAGAGCTTGCGACGCTGTTCTGTAAAACTGAAATGACACTGAACTTGCGTCCGTTTTGCCCGCTCAGTTCGGATCCAAATGATTTGGAAGCGTTGACGCCGGGTCACTTCCTGATAGGTCAGCCCCTTAACGCCCTGCCAGAATACCCATTCGGTGATGTTAAGTTAAGTCGGTTAACTAGGTGGCAGATGTTGCAGCAGATGGCTCAAGATTTTTAGAAACGGTGGTCCCTTGAGTACTTGCACATCTTGCAGCAGCGCCTTAAGTGGACTGACCGGAAGAGCCCCCCTCAAATCGGTGATTTGGTGCTGATTAAGGATGCGAACCTGCCATCATTGAGATGGAGACGAGAAAGGATCGTCAATTTGTACACGGGTCGGGATGGCACGCCTCGATCAGCAGAAGTCAAGGTGGGGGACTCGGTCCTCAAGAGAGCGGTCGCAACACTTTCTCGCCTTCCTATTGATTAGGGACAGGTTCGGGCCTGTCCGGGCGGGTGACTGTTTAATATTTATGCTTCGGAACGCACCTTTTTTTTTGTTGCGCGATCGGACCGCGAGTGATCGGAAAGGAACTAGCTAGCTGTCACTTGCATAGAAACGAAATGACGAGTTAGAGGTTAACTTTTGCACATGGATAATTTGTCGGCGTCAGGCATTCGGGCCTTGGCTGTATGTTATTTGTAATAATTGTCTACCACAGGTATCGGGCCTGGTCGAAATGTTAATTGTAATAATCACGGAACAATCGTCGGGAAATAAGTAGATTTCACGTCATCGGAGTGAGTGCTTCGTGCTGTGAAAGGTTGAAGTGGTTCGGTCACCAATTCGTCGCATTCGGATAGCGACCCTTGTAGTCGGCAAGCATCATGACGGCGACAACAGCGGGCTGCGACGAGAGTAAGATTTGACTCCCAACACCCCCCACCCTGGTGTTCCTCATCCCGTATTCCTGCCTCGAATTGAGCTTTCGAATGCCGGTCCACGGCGTCAAGGTCAGTACTACTTGTGACATTCCACATGGAAAACAACCCTAACAAGATTCCACGCCCTGTCGGTTAAGGCGTGGAATTTAACAAGAGGAATGGGATGTATGGACCTGATCTTTGCTCTACGGTGTTTAATAGAGAAGCAAAATGTTTACTGCGCTTTCGTGGACTTAGAAAAAAGGCATATGATAAAGTGATGAGGAATGATTTGTGGGAAACACTATCCGTGTATGGAGTGGACGGCCAAATGATTCGTTCACTGAAGTCGTTGTACGACGAATCCAGTGCATGCGTCAGGATAAACGGTGCTTACACGCGCTGGTTTAACATTGAAAGTGGTGTGAGACAGGGCTTTGTAGCATCGCCATGGCTGTTCAAGCTGTTCATGGATAGTGGTTTGAATGATTTGAAAGAGCGTAATTGTGGGATGCAAATGGGAGAGTTACTTATCAAGTGCCTCTTATACGCCAATGATCAAGTTATTTTTGCATCGTCGGTGGGTGAGCTGCAAGAGATGGTAACTCTCATGAACGAATCACTTAAGAAGAAGAGAATGAAAGTGAATGTCAGTAAAACGAAGGGCATGGTTCTAGAAAAGGATGAAGAAGTAACTGAATGCGTGATTATGATTGATTGTGAACAAGTGGAACAAGTGAATGAGTTTATATACTTGGGAGTATTTTATATTTACAAGAGATGGGAAATGTGAGGGTGATATTCCATATTACCCTCACATTTCCCATCTCCCCGTTCTTTCCAAGAAGAGTGAGTGTGGGCAATAAAATCAATGGGGCACAGCACTCCATGATGAGTAGCTAAACGGTGTCCCAAAAGGCACGTTTGGCGATTCATAATGGAGTGTTGAGTCCGACATTGATGTATTGGAGCAAATGTTGGGTATGGCAGAAGAAGCATGAAATATGAAGCATGTAGAAATGAGGTTTTTGAGGAGTATATGTGGAGTAACATCGAAAGATAGATTGAAAAATGAAGTTATAAGGGAACGCTGTGGAAAGAAGATATAGTGACAAGGATAGAGAAAGATCAGCTTAGATGGTTTCTTTTCAACGTGACAAAATCATTTCAGCTTACCTTTATGACCTTCATCCTTATGAATGAAAGGAGATTGACGAAACAGATTTATACAGCAGGTGTGAAAGGAGCCTTCAGACGGGGATGCCCAAGAAGGTCCCATAAAGATCAAATCGGCGATTTTTTAGTGAAGGGGCAAATACGAAGTACCCGTAACCGGCGAGCTTGCGTGAAGAGACTTATGAATGTTGAGGAAGCGAGAGATGTATGCCAGGATCGTAGCAGGTGGAGTTCTTTGGTCTCTGCCTACCCCTCTTCCGGGAAATAGGCATGAGCATATGAACGTATGTATGAATGTATCATTGCAAAGGCCATGGCGATTGCAACAGTGCAAGATGTTCAACTAGCATGTAGCCTGATCAGCTATGTGCAGGTATGAAATCGAGTATTGAAGGAGGGATTCATGCCATGACTAAATGTTTTAATGAAGGTGAAGATGATGAAGCTCTCTTCCTAATAGATGCTGCGAATACCTTCTTTGCACGGAGTCGCTGAATCATCCTTTGGAATACTAGAATGTACTGGCCCTGCTGTGCAATAATTCTTTTGAACACATATATAGGTTACGCAGTCATTTGCCTATCAGGCTCAAACAATTTCATCTTAAACAATAGAGGAACAACACAGGGTGATCAATTAGGAATGCTATCCAATATAATGTATCCAGTCGGAACTCTTTCTCTAATACAAAGCTGCAAAGACCCTGTAAAATATGTTCAAAACTGATATGTTGATGATTCCGCCTGTTTTGGTAAAATAAAAAATGTAAAACAAGGGCAAGAAAAACTGATGAAATCAGGTACAAACTACGGTTATTTCCCAAAACCTTCAAAAAACTAGATAATAATCAAAAATAAATCAACCGATGAAGCTAACAGACTATATGGGAACTTCGGAGTTAAGACTGTACTTTGATGTCGGTTTTCGGACGGCGTGATCGGAGACGAGAAAGGACGACAAGAATACATCAAAGAAAAAGTTAACGAAGGGATTGAGTGTATAAGACAACAAAAATAAAAGTAAAATACCCACAACTTATACAAATAGCCTATACACAATACTCCAATGCAAATGGATATACTTACAAACAGTCATGGATAACACTTGTGAGGAATTTCACACATTAAAATGAACCATCGTGACAACACTGATACCATTAATCTTAGACAGGGAAATAACGTCTCTAGTACATGAACTATTTAGCCTACTGGTGAAACAGGCATTAATCCTATGAATAACAACGACTGTTATGAAAAATCGGTAGAATCAAATAGTATACTAACGCATGCCATCAAATCTGACTGAAAATTGAGTCTTACGATCACATCAAACTCATGCTACAAATACTATCAATAACAAAAAACAAACTCACCTGGAATAAAACAGCATTCAGAAACACTATAAATAGCCTCATTCACCCACTAGTCATTTCATGCGATGGAACCCTAGGAACTGAATATAACAGTTTAAAAAAACACATAAAAGCTTAAGAGAAACGGGGAAAAGTGCCTAGTTATAAGAGCAGTTTCCATGAGAGTAAGAAGGACGCGAAAACATGTCAGAGTCTTACAATGTGAAGATGGAGCAGGAATACTTTGGTGACAGCTTCTCATGAAACAGAAATAACTAAAAATGTTTTTATATTTTTAACTTTTATAGATAGAGATTATTTAATAGGGTACTATACCAATTTCTGTACTGATGTTATATTCTATGCCTACTTGTTATATCTTCTGAGTTCTGTTTAGTGTATTATCTGAATAAACGCATTTAATTTATTAAGAATCAATCATCTGTTGATGACCGCTGAGTGGCATAAATATGTTTAAGGGGTTGTTAGAGGACATAATTCTGGAAAACTTTTACTGTAGAGTCGATTTGAGTAGAGTGACTTTATTTTTCACTTCTCGTAAACGTAAGGAAAATAAAAATCAAAGTTTCTATGTTCAAAACAAGATAAAAATCATTTAGATCAGGATGAAAAATGACGAGAAAATATCGTCAAGAACTAGCGTGAATAAGTATGTTCAGAATTATGTCTGTAATAACCATTTAAAATATAACTAGGCCCGATCTAGTTAACATAGATTCCCTGAGAGTGCACGTATTTTATTTATGATTTCGTTTCTTCCTGCGAAAATAATCAATCGCATTTCACTTCAGATGATGTCAGCACCAATGATGTAGTGCCATTGCTACGTCAAGCGCTTTCCCTAAGGGCACGGCTCCCTAAAGGGGGAAAGAAAAAAATCAATAGACCCAAACATCCACAGAAACTTTTGAATAAGGAGAATACTTTGGCGAACTTGAATGAAAAAGGTAAGTTAAGGGGGAGCGGAGGCTAATGTTTGTATAGACTGGCCATTTTTACACGTGTTTGCGCGAGCTAAGCCATGGGCATCTGCTAGTATCAATATATGTTTCGACATCGTAATTTTTTGCTTCTTCTCTATATTGAACCACTGTGGCAAAACATAACAGCGATTTTGTCAAAAATATGTATGAAACTGAGCGTACAAATTGATTAACACCTCTTTGTTTTATCAGCTATCCTACATGATATTTATTTTACACAAACTTTAGACAAAAACCTTTTGCAGTTATAACAAAGTAGTGGAGCATGCCCCAGTAAGAACCAGAGTTACTTTTGTTTGGACTCAGACCCAGCCTTGTAGCACTAGTGAGGTATACCAGGATAAAGGTGTTTGTAAATATCACTTTTATTGCATGGCGAAAACGCTATCAAAGGTTTGATGACTTGGCAACCCTCCCCGAATGAGTGTCAGACACCCATGTGCCGAACTCCCAAACCAAGGGTTGCACGCGGGGCCGCCTCAACGCCACGCGTTAGTACGGCAGCAAGAAGGGTCCTTTGCCAGCCAGACCTGAACTCCAGACCAGGCAGCATAGGACCGAAGGGTACAGCTATATTGTATGTCTTTAGTATAGTAGAGCTATCTTGTCTGACCGCCCCGGCAGTCTCGACAATAACCCGTCAATTGCCCCTGGTAACTTTAGTTACCAGATTTTTTCTTCCGTAGATTGCCCCTGGTAACTCTAGTTACCAAAAGTTTTGAGTGACGTCTAAGTGACAAGATCGTCTTGTTTCTTTTACACTAATCACTTTATCTGTATGAACCGTTTTCTATTTCGTTCTACTTGAACTAATCTTTAGTTTTTTCATATGACATCACTATATTGAACGAATGGAATCACTGAAAAAAAAATGGCAAATGCTAACGAATGTTTGTAAGCTTTTAACTAAATATTTTTTATCTACAACATGGATGTTTTTTTTTTATCGTGTGCTAATGTAATACAGAAATCTTTTAAATATAGAAAAAAAGTAGGTTGTCGCTTTACTTTTTTAATTAAAAAACAATATATGGACCCATATCCACTTAAAGCTCAAAGTCTGTGTTTACTTCTACGTATGACTGCACAAAGAGTCGTAACAAAAATCAACGCCTGTCCAATAACATTGTTAGTTTACGATCTCTTAAAAAAAAAAAACTTGAAGCCGAAGTCTCGAGAAACCAAGTCATAAAAAATGTTTATGTAAGACGATCCGACGCCCACTTATCGACCGAGTAGGTAGGTGTCAAGTGACGGGCAGATGACAGATGTTTACGCGGCAAGCGGTAGGTCACTTGAGCAGATAATAGCGACACTATCGTAAAATACCGATCGTCGCAAAATAACGAAAAAATTCGTTTGCCGTTACGATGTTTACGACAAATGCAAGTCTCGACTGCCATAATACCGTGCAAAATCGCAATCAGAGATGTCGATAAGTTAACAAAAAAACATATTCATAGACCGGCTATTCCAAGTGAAAAATGATCCCGATAAAAAAATATCCCCGTGTTTAATATTTGTGCTTCGGAACGCACCTCCTCTTGTTGCGCGACTCGGAACGGAAACAGAACCGCAGCTGTCACTCGTACCGGAACGAGATGTAAAATTGGAGGTTATCTTTACTCTTTGGTCTTGTCTCGTCGGTGAGAACAAACATGTCTGCTCGGACCTCGTGTCATTGATGGTATTTCGGTGTACCAATTACTAAATACAGGCGTCGGGCCTGGTCGGAGTGTTAATCATCTACATCGTCGGGAAATAAGTAGATTCGCGTCAGCGGTCAAGTGATCCGTGTGGATTGGTCAACGTCGTATCGGTAGCGGCGACTCCACGTCGGCAGGCAGCACGCCGGCGACAGCGTCGGCAGCGACAGTGAGATTCACCCCATATCCTATCCCAAACTCTGCCCTTTTCCCGAATTCCCGTCTCGAATCGAGCTTTCGATTTCCTGCCTACGGAGACAAGGTCAGTAACAAATTTCATCACTTCTTTTCTCTCACGTGCTGGCAAAAGGCACACCCCCTTCGGATGCCACGCCGTTCGGTAGGCGTGGAAATTAAACATTTTGGTAGCAGGAGCGCGGTTTTCCTAGTGGGAAATCATCGATTCACGGTTGCCTTTGTCACATTGTAGTTGGGAGAAAAGAATATCTCAGATTGGCTCAAGTCGGCAATGAGTCTGTGGTCGGTATACCACGATTAAAGTTCATTTTCGGTAAGTGAAAGTATAAGTGCCAATTTAGTCAACAGTTGTTATAAATTTGTAGTCGGAAACTACTGTTGTTGCGCATAAAAGATTGAACAGTCATTCTGCGAAGCCTAGATTGTATTACTTGCGGTAGAACGTCGGGTTCTATAGTCCTACAGTGTTATTTCGGTTTACACAGCAGGGTCGGGCTATTTAAGGGGTATTAAGCTGATTTTGCTGACCTCAAAGGAAGTGTGGTTCATATCGGAGGGCCACTTCTAGAAGCCACTTATTATTTTGTATTGTTTTCATAATCAAGTTTTGTGGGTTATTTTTGTATTGTGTTTTATGGTGGCATTCCCTAATTGATTTAGAGTGTATATTATAAGGTGTATGTACACAGGGCGACCATATTAAATATTGTATAGGATTTAATTGTTTAGTGGTTGCCTTGGTTTTTACAACTTAGTTTTAATTTCTGTGCCCAGCGCTGACGGGAAAGTGCTGGTCTCTGGCTGTGCTTAGTTTGGTAGTGAAGCATAGGACCAGAAACAATTGAATTGGTAACCATGGCACCTTCACCCTTGACGGTACTGCGGTATGGCGTCCGTGAGGAGATGAGATGGCTCGCCCATACTCACAAGTATGTGGAGCGACCTGACATGGACGATGTCCTGCTCAAGCGTGTGGAGGACGCAATGACACGCGTCGGGAAGGTGTGTCGGCAAGCCGCGGAGGCTAAGGCCCTCGGGCTTACGGATGAGGCTTCGGTGGCCGCAGTGAAGCAGCTCTGCGCGGATGCTGACCAAGCGATGGAGTGCTTGGGCGACATCGAGCGTCGCGCCGAAAAAATTAAGCGGTCGCGTCGGGATGACCGCGGGGAGGGTAGCGGAGACCCGCCCCCTAAGGGTGTTGTTGGACGGCTGCCACACCTGGAGATTCCGGCCTTCGGTGGGGCAATTGATGAGTGGCCGGCATTCATCAATTTATTCGATAGCCTGGTCCATGGTCGGGACGACCTGGACAACGCCTACAAGTTGGCCCAACTATTGATGGCACTGCGGGGTGAACCGAAGGAGTTGGTCGGTTACCTAACGGTTACGGCGGGCATATATGAGATTGCCCGGGTCATATTGTTTGACCGCTACCAACACAAACGGCGGTTGGTTGATGCGCAGCTGGGGAAGCTGTTCAGCATCCCAAGAGTAACCCGGGATGTTGACATCCGGGTACAGATGCTCAACCCTGTGCTGGTGGCCACTAAGGCCCTTCAGAACCTTGGTCTGCCGGTAGACCAATGGTCATATATCGTATTATATATGGTTTTGTCACGGTTGCCTGCAGCTGTTCAAAGTCGGTTTGAACAGCTGCATGGGGGCAGTATCTCGGAACTGCCCACGCTCGTCCAATTAACGGATTTCTTGGAGGGTGAATGCAGGCGATGCGATACCATGGATTCGGAGGCCAGTGTGCAGCGCCAACCCGCGCGGATGCGGGAGGGGCCGCGCTCCCCACCCCACGGGGGGGGTGGGCGGTCAAAACAATTTGGCGTTTTGAGTGCCGCGCCGTCGGGTGACGGCTGTGCGCACTGCGACAGTGCCGGTAATGAAGTGCCCAGTTGCGCCAACTTTAAGGCGCTCGGTGTGGCTGCCCGCAGGAAGGTGGTCTTCCGCCACCGATTGTGTTTCGGTTGTTTGGGGCCGCACCCGCTGAGCGAGTGCTCACGGGCGTCCCACTGTGAGTGCTGCGGTGGCAAGCACCACATCATGTTGTGCCTGAACCGGTCAGGCCCATCGGACGGTCACCAGGGCCGGACTCAGGTTGGTCGGTCACAGGGCCCAACCAGGGCCGGACCCAGGCCCCTCCGAGCAACGGGAGTCGGGGTGACTGGGGTACCCGCGGACGGGACCCCCCCCGAGGGGAAGGGGGCAGCGCGGGGGGTAACAGGCGGGATAGCCGCGGTTCGGTCGCCGCTGTCCAGGGCCAGCGAGGACTTCGGGCCGCTGGCTCACCGCGTGTTACGGGCGGGTGTCAGATGGCAACTATGAGTGGCGCAAAGGCTGGGAGCCCACCACCTTCTGCGCCACCCTGCCCGTCGCTCTGGGAGGCGAACAGGGAGGCGAACAGTCGGATGTCGCCCCCATTCCTAGAGCGCCCCAGGTTGGATCCGCTCTCCCCCCTCCATCCACGGTGGCCACCGGGCACACCGTTCACAGTCCGGTATGGTCGGGTACCGGGAGAGCGAGGGGCCTATTATGCGGGTTGGGACCCCCTGATGTACATGCAGTCTGATATGCCACCGGTGGCATATCAGCAGCCGAGTTACCAGGCCAATGGGGGTCCCAGCGGGTTCGGATCCCGCGGAGGTTTCCGCTAGGGACACGCCGCCCACTTACAAGGTGCCGCCACTCCACAGACGGTCATGCTCCCCACCGCCTCGGTGTTAGCGTGGAGTTCGGACGGCAAATCTTGTGTGGCACGAGCACTATTGGACTCGGGGGCCCAGGGGTGCTTAGTCTCGTGCAACCTTGTAAGACGGTTGGGCATTTCGGTAAGGGAGTATCCACATTCCATTCGGGGAATTGGGAACACGGAAGTCGGTTCCTTTAAGGGAGTATGTCGGATTACTCTCTCGTCACGGGTGGATTTATCGGTGAATCTGACGGTCACGGCATTAGTCATGCCTAATGTGATGGGCTCACACCCTCACGTACGGTTGTCGCCCTCGGTGCGACAGTTGGTCGCTGGGTTGTCACTGGCTGACCCGGAGTTCGATATTCCGGGCCCAGTAGACATTTTATTGGGTGTCGATGCCTTGGGATACCTGTTAGGGCCAGGTGTCCACGTTTTGCAGGCGACTGGTCTGGTTTCGGTCAACACCAGACTGGGCCATGCGGTAATGGGTCCGGTCATGCCGGCTGCCCCACGCCTAGCGACTCGTAGTCCCTTATTCGGTTCTGTACTCTCGGAGGTGATACAGAAGTTTTGGGAGGTGGAGGAACCACCTACGGTCCGCCGGTTGGACCCAGTTGAAGAAGAGTGTGAACAGTTTTATCGGAACAATACTGGTTGCCTTCGGTCAGGTCGATTTCTCACACGTCTTCCATTTCGGAGTGATCGCCCGCCGCTGGGCAGTTCACACCATGCAGCCGAGACGCGGCTTCTGTCGATGGAACGACGCATGAAGCGTGACGGGATTTTCCGGCAGAAGTACGTCGACTTCATGCGGGAATACGAGTCGCTCGGCAACATGTCGGTTTCGGGTATCGACTGGAAGCGTAGAGACCACTGCTTCCTGCCCCATCACGCGGTCTTGAGGACCCCGGAGGGCAAAATACGGGTAGTGTTCGATGGATCGGCATCAACATCTAACGGCATAAACCTGAACCAGTGTTTGCATTCAGGGCCGAAGTTGAATCATGACATCGCGGATGTTATCACACGGTTCCGTCGACACAATGTTGTGTTTGTAGCTGACATCCGGATGATGTTTAGACAGACGGTCATTCACCCTGACGATAGACGGTATCAGCTAATACTGTGGCGAGAGAGCCCAGATCAGCCCATCAGGGTGTACGAGCTGAACACCAACACGTACGGGCTACGATCTAGTCCTTATTTGGCGATTCGCACTCTGTGGGAGTTAGCGGATCGAGAACGCTTAAATTTCCCTAGAGGAGCAGCGATCCTGGAGCAGGATCTCTACGTGGACGATATCTGTACCGGTGCAGATTCCGTAGAGGAGGCGCTCGCTCGACGGGACGAGCTAGTTGAGCTCTTACGGGGTGGAGGTTACGAGCTCCGGAAATGGATGTCGAACTCTCCAGAGTTACTGACTGGTCTTCCGGATGACTACCAGCAGGATCCCCAAATTTTTAAAAATTCGGAAAATCCAAATATGTTGTCAGTATTAGGCGTCCAGTACCAGCCGGTGTCAGACATGTTTTCGTATCGGGTCAAGTTGGACTCCCCGAAGGTCTGGACGAAACGGAACGTCCTTTCAACGGTGGCTAGGACATTTGATCCAAACGGGTGGATCACCACGCTAACATTTCAGCTCAAGTGTTTTATGCAGCAATTGTGGTCTGCTGAGCTGAACTGGGACGACCCGATCGGCAGGTCTTTGAGCTCAGAGTGGGACTCGTTCTTTTCGACCCTCCCTGGCATCAATCGGATTTCATTGCCACGGAGGTTGGTCCCCACCAAACGATACACCGCCACCCTGCATGGGTTTTGCGATGCCTCGGAGAAGGGCTACGGAGCTGCGGTGTATCTGCCTACGGTCGACTCTTTGGGGGAGGTTGATGTAAGGTTGGTCATGGCCAAGAGCAAGGTTGCGCCGTTGCGCACTCGCCTGACCATTCCCAAGTTAGAGCTTTCGGGAGCAGCTCTCCTGACTCGTCTGCTCAACCACACGATGACGGTTCTTCGTGGGTCCATAGCGTTAGAAGATACGGTCTACGCTTTGACGGACAGCCAGATCGTGTTATGCTGGCTGAAGGCTTCAGTTCACAAGCTGGAGATTTTTGTGGCGAATCGGGTTTCGCAGATTTTGAATTCGGAGGTTCCCTTAATCTGGAGACATGTTCCAGGGGAGATGAACCCAGCAGACTGTGCGTCTCGTGGGTGTCACGCTCCGGAGTTGGTTGGACATCCCTTGTGGTGGGGTCCAAAATGGTTGACTCAAGCCGAATCGGATTGGCCAGTGAGTCCACGCGTTACCACGGCGAACGGCGCCTTGACAGTCGGTGTTTGTATTACGCAACCAGAGCTTGAAGAGGAATTCAGCCTGCTGGAACGGTACAGCTCGCTCGACAAGCTGGTCAATGTGACCGCCTGGATCTGCCGATTTGCGCGGAATTGTCGGAATTCTGAGGCGCAAAGAGTGCGGACACAGGTCCTGACACCACGGGAATTGAGCCATGCGTTGTTCGCATTGGTACGGAACGTGCAGACTGTTCAGGCTTCTCAGCACCTAATGACCTCGTAGGGGCCCATCAGCTACGAGGTAGCGTAACGATCAGTTGCCAAGAAGTGTGAACGTCGGCGATTCACCGAGCTGAAGTAATTGGATTCGATCTAACCTGGTCTGTGCTTCGGTCCCGTCAACCTCTTGTCTCTCTGCAAGGCCCGGGTGCACCCTAGGCTCTTCTTGGTAGACAGGTTCTTCAGCCAACCAGGTACGACTGGCGGGCCAGCTTCGATGAGCACAGTGTTCCAACACAGGTTATGTTACGTGGTAAAAAACCAATCGGCCACGTAAATGCGAACTTTATCTGGTTCGGGGAACCACAACACACTCAGCTATATAGACAATCCTGAGGGAAACCCGAATACATTCCAGATGTCCTGCGATTTAATTTCAATACCCTAACCAAAACGCGTTTACATTGCGAGGGCTTTGGTCTGTCAGTTCTCAAAAAACTGCTAGGTTGGCAGCTAACGTCAAATTCAAAATGGCCGTTCAGAAACCATCGATCGAATATCGATTTGGAATCGAACAATCACCCGCCCGGACAGGCACCCACCTGTCCCCTAATCTACGGGCAGCCGAGGCAACGTTGCTACTGCTCGTTTTAGAACCGAGCCTCCTACTAGAACCTCTGCAGACCGGGGGGTCCCGTCCTTGCCAGGGAACAAGTTAACAATGCGCCCCCTGCGCCAACGTAGTGGCGGTAGGTTAGCATCCTTAACCAGAACGAGGTCACCAACACTAGGGGGGCTAGTTTTGTCAGTCCACTTAAGGTGCTGTTGTAAGATATGCAGATACTCGAGCGACCAACGCTTCCAGAAATTCTGAGTAAACTGCTGCAACATCTGATACCTTGACAACCGATACAAATTCACTCCCTCGAAGGGGTGCTCGGGCAACGCGTTAAGTGGCTGTCCTATCAAGAAATGGCCTGGGGTCAGAGCCTCCAGGTCATTTGGATCCGAGCTGAGCGGACACAACGGTCGCGAATTGAGAACGGCCTCGATCTTACAAAACAATGTCGCGAGCTCCTCAAAAGTCAGCGCGGTCTGACCTACTATACGCCCCAAGTGCGTCTTAGCTGACTTAACTACGGCCTCAAAAATCCCACCCCAGTGGGGGCAAATCGGTGGGCTGAAGGTCCACTGTATACCCCGACGGGAGAGGGCCGTTCCAATATCCACTTTATTTACATTCAAAAAGTTGACTATCTCTCGTAAGTATCGTTCCGCACCGATGTAGTTAGTGCCGTTATCAGAGCGGATCAAAGTTGGAAGTCCCCTTCGAGAAACAAACCTATCCAAACAAGCAATGAAAGCCTCTGTCGAGAGATCAGCAACGAGCTCGAGATGTACCGCCTTGGTGGATAAACAAACAAACACACATAGGTACGCCTTGTATTGCCTAGCGGTACGCAATCGTGAACTCTTCACCATAAACGGTCCTGCAAAATCCGTACCAACACCTGCTAACGGTCTGACCTCATTCACACGATCAGGGGGCAAGTCCCCTATGAGAGGTTGCATCGTGGCAGCCTTAAGTCGATAACAAGGCATGCACCGAAACACGATGTTCCGTATGGCGGGCAGATAAGATCCAAAACTCCCGCTGGAGCGTGGCCAACAACGCGTTACAGCCGGCATGCGCGTTTTTTATATGACGATCAGTCACCAGCAATTCAACTAACTGTCCCCCCTTGGGGAGCAGAAGTGGGTGACGAGCCGAATACGACAGATTCGCATTGCGCAATCTTCCTCCTACCCGAAGTAACCCGGTCGAATCAACAAAGGGGTTGAGACGCGCGACGGCTCCCTTCAATTTCGAACGTCCACTTCGTATAATCTCCAATTCTGCTTCAAACTTTGAGGTCTGTACCAACCGGACCAAATTCAATAGCGACTCGTTTCGCTCTGCCGGAGTCAGAATAGGGTTCAACGTTCGCTGATCGCGAGGAGTACGACAATTTCGAGCGAATCTCCTAATCCAAGTGGACACGTTTATCAACTTGTCAAGTGAGCTATACCGGTCCAGCAGAAACCCGGCGTCAGGTTCCTCAGCCTTCTGGGTAACATGCACGGCCGCTCTGGGGCAATGATCCGAAGATACTACTACATGGCTGTGGGGCCAGTTAGATTCTCTCTTGGCAAGCCAGGGTGGTCCCACCACAAATGGTGTCTAACGAGTTCAGGAGCCCGACATCCCCTGGATGCACAATCAGACGGGTTCAATTCTCCTGGTACATGTCTCCAGGTCAGTGGGACCTCAGACGACACAATCTGGGAGACACGGTTCGCAACAAAAACCTCTAAGTTATGGACCGAAGCCTTAAGCCAGCACAAAACAATCTGGCTGTCTGTCCACGCGTACACCGTATCCTCCAAAACCACTGACCCACGCAACACTGTTAGAGTGTGATTCAAAAGTTTGGTCAAAAGAGCAGCCCCGGACAGTTCCAGTTTTGGAATCGTCATCCTTGTCCGAATAGGCGCTACCTTGCTTTTTGCCAAAACCAAACGCACGTCGACCTCCCCGGTGGAGGTGACGGTTCGCAAATAAACCGCTGCCGCAAACCCTCGTTCAGAGGCATCACAAAACCCGTGAAGGGTTGCCCTGTAATCCCCAGCAGGGACCAATTTCCTCGGCAGCAATACATAATTTATGTCCGATAGCGAGGTGAACATTCGCGTCCAATCAGTCAACAAATCACCTGAGAGGTGGGTGTCCCAGGTCAACTGAGTCGCCCATAGCCTTTGCATAAAACATTTGGGAGCAAAGGTGACTGGAGAAATCCATCCATTCGGGTCGAACGTTCTCGCAATCGTTGACAGTACTGACCGCTTCGTCCAGGCCTTCGGTGTTTCTAAAACCACCCGATAGGTAAACTCATCATGGACGGGCCGGTACTGAATTCCAAGTACTGACAACATGTTAGGGTTGTCAGGATTCTCAAAAACGTGCGGGTCTTGTTGAAACTCATCTGGGAGACCAGCCATCAACTCAGGGGAGTTGGACATCCACTTACGTAGTTCATAGCCGCCTCGTTCCAGCAATTGAATCAGCTCGTCACGTCGGTCCAGAGCTTCCTCTACACTGGCTGCCCCTGTGCAGACGTCATCGACGTACAAATCTTGCTCCAGGATAGCGGCGGCTCTAGGATAGCTCACACGGTCACGCGACGCCAACTCCCGCAGGGTACGCATCGCCAAATACGGGCTAGACCGTAACCCATACGTGTTCGTGTTTAACTCATAGACCTTGACTGGCTCGGCCGTGGACTCACGCCAAAGTATCAACTGATACCTTCTGTCAGCCGGATGAATTACCTTTTGCCTAAACATCATCCGAATGTCTGCGACAAATACAATCTGGTGCCTCCGAAAGCTCGTGAGAATATCCGAAATATCACGACTCAACTTGGGTCCCGAATGTAGACACTGATTCAGGGACATCCCGTTCGAGGTAGGTGCTGACTCATCAAAAACAACTCGAATCTTGCCGGTAGGGGTTCGTAGGACGGCATGGTGTGGAAGGAAACAATGATCCTCAGATCTCCAGTCCACACCCGATACCGACATGTGTCCTAACGACTCATACTCCCTCATGAAATCAACATATTTTTGTTTAAATACGGCGTCCCTTGACATCCTACGCTCCATCGACATCAATCTCGTCTCAGCCATCTTCCTAGATTCTCCTAGTGGCGGTCGATCGGCCCTGAAAGGCAGTCGAGTTACAAAACGACCAGAACGAAGGCGACCAGTACTATTCTGGTAAAACAACTCGCACTCTTCTTCGTCTGCGTCGACTCGACGAACGGTGGGAGGTTCCTCTATCTCCCAGAAACGTTGGATAACGTCTGACAACGCTGAGCCAATAAGTATGCCATCTGACTCGGCAGGCTTAACCATTGGCAATGCCGGACCCATGATCACGTGACCAAACTTAGTATCCACAGCAATCGACCCGTCCGGCTGAAGAACTCGCTGATCCGACAACAGAAACCTACCCAGAACGTCTGCTCCCAGTAGCAGGTCGACCGGGGCTGGAGTGTCAAAATCGGGATCCGCCAACTTGAGTCCTGATGTCAGGAATCGAACGGCCGGATTCAACTTCACCAAGGGGTGTCTGCCCATGACATGCGTCATTACTAAAGCTTGCACGGATGTTTTTGTCAAAATGTCATAACGTGGAGAGAACGTGATCACCGATTGACCAACTACATTCGTAACCGTAACATTCCCCACGCCCCGTATTGATTTATTATACCTATTTACCTTGAGGCCCAACCATTTTGCTAAATCATTCGATACAATGCAGCCCTGAGCTCCAGAATCTAATAGGGCGCGAACGTATGTTGGGTTGCCCGCCAAATCCCAAACAAGCACAGAGGCGATCGGTAACACCACCGTCTCCGGTTGGGGGGCAACAAATGGTTGGGCCGCAAATTCCTAGCGAGGACCCCCGGGGCCCCACTGTGCCTGTAACCGATCAGGTATGCAGCTATACGCCAGAGGGTCCCATTGTACAAATGGCCCACGCGCCGGTTCCATTCCCAACCTACGATTCCCCGTAAAGGGGGGTGGGCGTGAATTCAACCGTGGCCGCTCCATGAGCGGGGGGGACATCACATGTGACCGACGAGGACGAGGCGACGAGCGGGGCGACAACTGAGGCGGCGTCCGAACCGCACCCGCATAGCTCGAAGGTGTCCCAAGCCACCCGCCCGTTACGGCCTGCTCAACACACCCAATGTCCCGCTGGGTCGGATGCTGAGTCGCAACCGAAAACTCAGGGCCCCCCATGTAATGGTCCTGAGTGCGGCCCTGCACCCTGGTACTGCCCTGTGCACGTTGGGACGTTGGCCCCTGAGTTGCGCTCCGAGTCGCAAACGAATTCTCAGGGCCCCATGCCGTGTCACCCTGGGTACGGCCCTGTGGACGTGGGGACGTTGGCCCCTGAGTTGCGCTCCGAGTCGCAAACGAATTCTCAGGGCCCCATGCCGTGTCACCCTGGATACGGCCCTGTGGAGGCTGTTGGCCGGACCGGTTCATGCACAACAGATTGTTGTGGGCCCCACCACAATATCCGCACATTTTTGTGCGCGTGCAGTCCCTAGCCATGTGTGGCCCGAGGCACAGGAAACACCAGCTCCGCTGCTTGGCCATCCGGCGCCGTCCCTGAACCCTAAGTTCCCCGAACTTATTGCAATTGGCCACAGCATGGCCAATCTGCCTACAACATGGGCAGGTCTCACCATGTGGGGTCAATTCGCTCACAGTCCCATACGACTGCCGGTTGGTGCGGTCCTTCCTCGTCGGAGGGCCCCTACTCACAGCGCTCCCGGCAGCTCTCTGTGGCTCCGAAGGATGGGTGACCGTCAACCCCAAATTCTCTGCCCGTCGAGCCTCCTCTTCCAAGAATCCGACCAAGTCGGAGAAGGCGGGCAGGTCCTCGGCCGACCTCCCGTGAGACTGTTCGAAACGAGTCTGCACGTCAGCGGGTAGGCGGGAAAGTACAATGTACAACAGTAGGTATGACCATTCACCAACCGGAAGTCCAAGATTCTCTAGAGCCTTTGTGACGGACAACAATGGGTTCAAAACCTCCGTCTGTATGGCCCCGACCTTGTTCACAACCGGGATACTAAACAAACGGTTCAGTTGGGCATCGGCCAACCTCCGTTTGTTATGGTAACGTCTGACCAACAATTGCCTGGCCGTTTTCACGGACACGCCGTCAAAAGTAGGCATAGTTATGGCAGGTAACCTGGACCCCGATCCCTGATGCGGCAGAGGTGCTTCAATGTCACCACCATGGCTGGACTCGCGCTGTCTACGTATGTCCGCAGCCTTTTGCGTGATAGCAGCTGCCATCTCCATACATTGGTCGACATCCCCTATCAACCGTGACAGCCTGTCAGGTGCGCAACCATCAACTGATTCCGCCTGCGCGGACAATTCGAGCACCCTATTGTAACGTTCCTTAACGTCCATAGACCGCTCCAATACCACATCATGCCTATCTAAACGGTCTATCAGACCGTGTGCGGAGGAAAACCATCTGAGTTCCTTAGAAACACCCTTCTGGATTTCAGATAACGACATGATCGGAACGATACTTACTCACAATTTGCAGTAACTCAATTTTATTGGACCCTCCAGTCTACAACCCAAACGAGGGAACCCTAAACCACAACTTAAACAATGTTGTTTTCCTTAAACAATAGGAACCGAGTTTTATATCTTTATAAATTCTGTAAATAACAATTTAGTTTCCCTTTATCATTATAACACACACAGATAGTCAATATTAGTTCAAGTTATAAATTGCTATAAACTGAAAACAATGTAATAGCCTGCTATCAATAGATGTAACTACCTATGTTAACCAAAACATTCATTCAATAGATTGACTAACTGGTAATTCAATTCAATATCTGTCTATCTACTACCAGCAATAGACCTATAGCTTACAATACTACCAATCTATGTGGATATAGGAACAACAACCCAGTTACCTAATAACCGTCTATACCTACAGATTGATAGTCCCAAATCGTGCCTTCCTGGAGCCCTTGACGGCTGCAAATCTCAGGAAGCCACGCTCTAGCTACCAAAATGTTCAGGCTTCTCAGCACCTAATGACCTCGTAGGGGCCCATCAGCTACGAGGTAGCGTAACGATCAGTTGCCAAGAAGTGTGAACGTCGGCGATTCACCGAGCTGAAGTAATTGGATTCGATCTAACCTGGTCTGTGCTTCGGTCCCGTCAACCTCCTGTCTCTCTGCAAGGCCCTGGTGCACCCTAGGCTCTTCTTGGTAGACAGGTTCTTCAGCCAACCAGGTACGACTGGCGGGCCAGCTTCGATGAGCACAGTGTTCCAACACAGGTTATGTTACGTGGTAAAAAACCAATCGGCCACGTAAATGCGAACTTTATCTGGTTCGGGGAACCACAACACACTCAGCTATATAGACAATCCTGAGGGAAACCCGAATACATTCCAGATGTCCTGCGATTTAATTTCAATACCCTAACCAAAACGCGTTTACATTGCGAGGGCTTTCGTCTGTCAGTTCTCAAAAAACTGCTAGGTTGGCAGCTAACGTCAAATTCAAAATGGCCGTTCAGAAACCATCGATCGAATATCGATTTGGAATCGAACACAGACGGTGCACTTTAAGTCCGAATTGGACATTCTGAGACGCGGACGCGTCCAACTGAAGGGAGCTGTGGCTCGGCTTAACCCGTTTATTGACCCTCAAGGATTGCTGAGGGTAGAAGGTCGGCTGCGGAATGCCAACCTGCCTTATGCGGCTCGCCACCCGTTGTTACTCCCTAGGAAAGGGAAGTTGGTCGAACTGTTGATACAGGATCGACACATTCGGAATGGGCATATCGGATGCCACGCCTTGATGGTGTTTCTCCAGCGCGAGTTCTGGATTCTATTGGGAAGACGCTTAGTACGTAGCGTCGTATTTCGGTGCCTGCCTTGTTATCGGGCCAAGGCGGCTACGATGCAGCCCCAGATGGGCGATTTGCCCTCGGATAGGGTTAACGAAATCCGGCCCTTTGCGGGTGTCGGAACGGATTTCGCGGGACCATTCATGGTCAAGTCTTCACAGCTACGGAACGCCAGATTAGTGAAGGCATACCACGAAGGCAGTCCACTTGGAGGTGGTCAGTGACCTCACTACGGAGGCATTTATCGCATGTCTGGATCGGTTCGTCTCACGAAGGGGCCTCCCGTCATTAATCCGTTCGGACAACGGCACAAATTTTGTCGGAGCCAGGCGATATCTGCAGGAGGTCACTCAATTCCTGAACGGTAACCAGGACGCCATCGGTACGGCTTGCTCCCGACGTGGGATTGAATGGGTTTTCAGTCCGCCGGGATGTCCTCATTGGGGAGGAATTTTTGAGGCTGCGGTTAAATCGGCTAAGTCGCACCTGACGAGGATCATCGGTGAGACCTCTCTACGCTTTGAAGAGCTTGCGACGCTGTTCTGTAAGACTGAAATGACACTGAACTTGCGTCCGTTGTGCCCGCTCAGTTCGGATCCAAATGACTTGGAAGCGTTGACGCCGGGTCACTTCCTGATAGGTCAGCCCCTTAACGTTCTGCCAGAATACCCATTCGGTGATGTTAAGTTAAGTCGGTTAACTAGGTGGCAGATGTTGCAGCAGATGGCTCAAGATTTTTGGAAACGGTGGTCCCTTGAGTACTTGCACATCTTGCAGCAGCGCCTTAAGTGGACTGACCGGACGAGCCCCCCTCAAGTCGGTGATTTGGTGCTGATTAAGGATGCGAACCTGCCATCATTGAGATGGAGACGAGGACGGATCGTCAATTTGTACACGGGTCGGGATGGCACGCCTCGATCAGCAGAAGTCAAGGTGGGGGACTCGGTCCTCAAGAGAGCGGTCGCAACACTTTCTCGCCTTCCTATTGATTAGGGACAGGTTCGGGCCTGTCCGGGCGGGTGACTGTTTAATATTTGTGCTTCGGAACGCACCTCCTCTTGTTGCGCGACTCGGAACGGAAACAGAACCGCAGCTGTCACTCGTACCGGAACGAGATGTAAAATTGGAGGTTATCTTTACTCTTTGGTCTTGTCTCGTCGGTGAGAACAAGCATGTCTGCTCGGACCTCGTGTCATTGATGGTATTTCGGTGTACCAATTACTAAATACAGGCGTCGGGCCTGGTCGGAGTGTTAATCATCTACATCGTCGGGAAATAAGTAGATTCGCGTCAGCGGTCAAGTGATCCGTGTGGATTGGTCAACGTCGTATCGGTAGCGGCGACTCCACGTCGGCAGGCAGCACGCCGGCGACAGCGTCGGCAGCGACAGTGAGATTCACCCCATATCCTATCCCAAACTCTGCCCTTTTCCCGAATTCCCGTCTCGAATCGAGCTTTCGATTTCCTGCCTACGGAGACAAGGTCAGTAACAAATTTCATCACTTCTTTTCTCTCACGTGCTGGCAAAAGGCACACCCCCTTCGGATTCCACGCCGTTCGGTAGGCGTGGAAATTAAACACCCCGAATTTAAGGACAAAGTGTTTTCCTAAAACTGACTGAACACTGCACTGTACTGAAGTAAAACACTCTTGGTTGTATTGTATGGAAGAACTAATTTAATCAAATCATCGAATGGTACTTAACCTAACACAAGAAAATCTCTATTGCGCGAGGCAAAGTACAGACAACGCCATCTAGTGATGGCTGCGTAAACATGCCGCCACCCAAGGACTATTATAGTCCTTTAAATCTCTGTGGACTGTATAAAAGGTAGAATACATAACTTAGTAATAGGTCGCTTAATAACTTTTTGAAGACATTTCAATGAGACTACTCGAATTAATCCGTCATTGCCTGGATGAGTATCAACGACTCTAGCAAGAGGCCATTTAGATGGAGGAACTTGATCGTCCTTAATAATAACTAAATCATTTATTTTAATAGATGGTTTCTGGGACGACCATTTATAACGGTTTTGTAAGGTCGTCAAGTATTCAGATTTCCATCTTTGCCAGAAACATTGTAGCATATGTTCCAGATGTTGCCATCGATTTAGTCTATTGACGGGAACATCCAAGACATTTACGTGAGGAACCACAACTGGTGGTCCCAATACTAGAAAATGACCAGGTGTCAAAGCAGTGAGATCATCAACTGAGTCACTCATGGGTGAAATGGGACGAGAATTTAAACAAGACTCGATCTGCGCTAACAACGTAGCATATTCTTCGAATGTTAGTTTTGTGTCACCGAGAACACGTTTGATATGGTGCTTCGTAGATCTCACACCGGATTCCCATAATCCTCCAAAGTGTGGCGATCCTGGAGGTATAAAATGCCATTCGGTACCCTCAGAGGCCAATAATTGTGACAGGTCCTCTGGCAGCTCTGATTTAGCTTTATTGAGCATTCTCTTTAGTTCAAAGTTGGCACCAATGAAGTTGGATCCACAGTTTGAATATAGTTGAGCGCAATGACCACGCCTTGAAGTAAATCCTTTAAATGAAGCTATAAAGGCTTCGGTTGTCAATTCTGAAACCAGCTCCAAGTGAATAGCCTTAGTAGCGGTGCAAATGAAAACGGCAATGTAGGCCTTCGTTGTTTGTGCATTTCGAAGTCTCGAGGTTTTAAGCAATATAGGCCCTGCAAAGTCTACACCACTACATGAAAAAGGTTTAGAAACTGTCACCCTGGATGCTGGCAAGTTTCCCATGATTTGTGAAGCAAACCTTGGAGATTGTCTGATACATTGTATACATTTTCGAACATGGAATTTAGCAATAGATTTTAAATTCATAATCCAATAGTTACTTCTTATAACATTTAACATTAGCAGAGGTCCGCCATGCAATGTGGTTTTGTGAGTCTGATCAACAATTAAAAACGCTAACCTGGATTTACCAGACACTACTACAGGATGTTTAGTATCATATGGAAGTGGAGCGTTCTCAAGACGTCCACCAACTCTGATTATATCCTCAGTATCCAAGAATGGATGAAGAAAATACAACGGACTTTTCTTATTTACAGTTTGTCCATGTGATAAGTCATGCAACTCATCTGAAAAATATCGATTCTGTGAAATCTTTACACATGCGTTCATTGCCCTCTTCCACTCTCTTGTTACTAGAAACTTTGGCATTTCTTCTAATCTATCTTCAGTGGAATCGATGTTTTTCTGTTGTGCCTTTCTCTTACAATTATGTACAAATCTAAAACAATATCCTATCACACGTTTCAGTTTCATCAAGGTAGAATATTTGTGTAAAAGAAACTCTTCATCTACATCTACAGCCAGATGTACAACAATCTTTTCTTCTAAATTAGTCACATGTATCCTACTAACACATGAAATAGGATGTGGTGATTTCAACCATTGTGGTCCGGCCCACCATAGCTCATGTTGAGCTAATTGTGCCGGTTGCAAACCTCTAGAGGCACAATCCGCGGGGTTGTCTTTTGAACTAACGTGGTGCCACTGACTTGGCTTTGTGACATTCAAAATCTCCGCGACTCTATTACCCACGAAAGTTTTCCAAGAATTTGGATGTTTCTGAAGCCAAGCAAGAACTATGGTTGAGTCCGTCCAGCCATAAATTTGATCATCGGGTATACCTAAACAGACTTTAACTTTGTGTAACAGTTTTGCTGTCAATACAGCCCCACACAACTCTAAACGTGGCAACGTGACTTTTTTTACCGGTGCTACCTTGGTCTTGGCTGATACCATTTTAACTTCTACTGTATCATCTTCCCGTATAATGCGAAGAAAGACTACTCCCCCGAATGCAGTTATGGAGGCGTCACTGAACCCATGTAACTCTACCCGTTTTATTGTTCTAGTCATGCCAATCCAACGTGGCAAGTAAATTGTTGACATGGTGTTAATCTCATCTCGATATGTCAACCATTCTGTTTTGACTTCATTTGGTAGTTCGTCATCCCAACCAAGACCAAGCAGCCACAGCCTTTGTAGAAACATTTTAGCAACTATGACCACAGGAGACAACCAGCCCAGAGGATCATATATTGTCGCAACATCAGACAATACACTTCTCTTTGTTACCCTTGGTGAGGCAGATGGAAGCTTCATGTTCAATTCAAAACAATCACTACTGGGGTTCCATCTGACACCCAACGTTTTAACAGTTTTATCCATCATTATGTTAATAGGTTCTCGTGTCTGGTTGTTTCCCGTAGGCAAGCTCTCCAATACTTTCACAGAATTTGAATTCCATTTATGTAACACGAACCCCCCCTTGTTTGACATATCAATAAGCTCCCCTGACCATTGTATAGCTTCATCGATAGTATCACATCCACATAAAATGTCATCCATATAACAGTCACTTTGTAAAACACTAGCCGCCTTTGGAAACTTATCACTTTCATCACTTGCTAACTGTCTCAATGTTCTGATAGCAAGGTATGGCGCACAAGATGTCCCATAAGTCACGGTGAGTAGGCGATAATCCTGTATGGGGTCCTCTGGCTTACTCCGCCATACGATCCTTTGGTAGTCCACGTCGTCTTGTCTCACGAGGATCTGTCTGTACATCCGTTGTATATCGGCCACTAAGCAGATGTTGTGTTTTCGCCAACGCAAGAAGATGTCACGGATGTCGTGTTGTAGTGATGGACCAATCAAAAGTTGTTCGTTTAGTGATGTCCCTGAACTTGTCCGCGCAGAACCGTCAAACACGACTCTCACCTTCGTTGTAGTACTCTCTTCTCGAAGTACGCCATGGTGTGGGAGGTAGTATGTATTGGACTTGTGTATCTCATCCTTAGGCACTTTCTCCATGTGCCCTAAGTCCTCATACTCCTTCATGAATCCGATGTACCGTTGCTGAAACTCTCCATCCCTTTTGAAGCGGCGCTCCATGTTCATCAAACGTTTGACAGCAACGTCCCTTGAGTCTCCTAGTTGTGTTTCATTCTCATCTGTAAATGGTAAGGCTACCTTGTAACGTCCCGAGGGTGTGCGAGAATGTGTCTCTTCATAAATCTTCTCACACCGTTTTTCGTCTGTTGTCATTATGCGTTTCTCTGTGTGTAACTCCTCAGACTCCCAAAACATCTGTAATAGGTCATTGACCTCTAGTTTATTGTGCATCACTATTATATCTTCTACTTGTGTTTTATTCCCTTGTACTGCTCCGGATACTATCCATCCGAGTCGTGAGTTTTGTGCCAATAGTGTACCGAATTTCCTTAAACCATCCAACAAAATATGTGCGTATATCTCTGCTCCCAATAACATGTCTATACCACCAGGCTTACAGAAACCAGGATCCGCTAGTGTCAACTCTCGAATCCCTGATCCCGGTTCTGTTGTGAATTCCCTGCCTGGTAGTATAGATTGTAGCGATTTGAGGATGTGTGCTTTCACTTCGGCTACCGACTCTTCCGAACTTAGTGAAAACAGTGCGAGTTCTATCTGCGCTTTCGACACTGTAGTCATAGTAGAATCTACTCCAGTGATCCTGCTGCATACTCCAGTCCTGCGTAAGCCCAGTCGTTGCGCTGCTGATTCCGTTATGAAGGATGCCTGAGAACCTTGATCGATCAGCGCACGCAGTATATGTTTTCGTCCATCACGATCCATTACTCGTACTAAGGCAGTGGCAAGCAGAATTTGACTCTTAGTCGACTCAACTTTGTGAACGGCAATTGGTGTTGTTTCTTCTTCCAGTTCTTCTTGTGTGTGTGAGCACTGTTTCGCTGTCGTAGGTTCATTCGTAGTGTGAAGAAGAGTGTGGTGTTTTCGACTGCATATTCTGCAAGTAGTTCTCTGTCTACAGAAACGCACAGGGTGTTTTGGTACAAGGCAGTTGAAACAGAGTTGTTTATCTTGCGCCAAATCTCTTCTTTGTTCAGATGTCATTTTAATGAACTCTTGACAGTGGTACACATAGTGATCTCCAGAACATAACACACAGCTAGGTTTGTGCTCTAGGAAGCTTGATTTAGTAGCTTGTGCTGTCGTATCTTGAGAGCTTGTTGCGAACGTCTTTATTGGCTGGGGTCGTTGTGGTGTGCGTGTCGTGTGTTCTGCGTGACATTCCAACTACAGGGGAACTATTGGAGTTTATGGAGGTTCGATTTCGGTCTTTAGAAGCCCTGAATGCCACGCAGACGAAAGAACACACGACACGCACACCACAACGACCCCAGCCAATAAAGACGTTCGCAACAAGCTCTCAAGATACGACAGCACAAGCTACTAAATCAAGCTTCCTAGAGCACAAACCTAGCTGTGTGTTATGTTCTGGAGATCACTATGTGTACCGCTGTCGTAGGTTCATTCGTAGTGTGAAGAAGAGTGTGGTGTTTTCGACTGCATATTCTGCAAGTAGTTCTCTGTCTACAGAAACGCACAGGGTGTTTTGGTACAAGGCAGTTGAAACAGAGTTGTTTATCTTGCGCCAAATCTCTTCTTTGTTCAGATGTCATTTTAATGAATGCTAATGGTAAATTGCGGGAGACTGTAAGTACGGAACTCATTACTAGGGCAGAGACTTAGAAGAATTCATCAGTGTTTGCATAGTGAAAAGACTTAGAAAAATCAGTGAAATTTAGAGACTTAGAAAAATTGTGGTGCAGTTTTGTATGAAAATAACACTTAGAAATTTTTCGAGAAATTCTCTATAGAAAAAAGACTTAGAACAATTTGTGTAAATTTTGGAGACTTAGAAAATTTTTGAATTATGTCGTTTCAAGAGTTAGTCAGTTTACAGGAAGAAATGGGAAGGCAGATAAACCGAGCCCTCAGTAATTACAAAAAGTCGAGGAGTAGAATTACGGAAGCATACATTGAAACAAGATTAGAGTCATTAGAGTCAAACTGGGAAAAATACAAACAAACAAACCTAGAGATTAGCAAAATTGCAACCACAGATTTGAGGACAACAGAGAGGTATTTCACTGAAGACACATTCTACACCTGCGAAGATGTTTATTTGGAACTCAAGACACTGATGAAGGAGCGCTTATCAGAAATAAGTTTGCCCAAGATGAGCACGAGCACGGAAAAGGAAGCCACACACAAAACAGAGACACAAAAGTTGACAAAACTGCCTCCGATTAAAATACCTTAATTCTCGGGGATTTACACAGAATGGCCGAGTTTTTACAATCTCTTCAAGTCGTTGATTCATACAAATTCAACGTTGAGCAATATACAAAAATACCACTACTTGAAGAGTAGTCTAACTGGAGAGGCAGAAGGATTATTGAGGCAGTTTCCACTGACTGATGCAAACTACAATAAGGCACTGACACTTTTGGAAAGTCGATTTGATAACAAGAGGTTGATAGTTCACGCACACATCACACGACTGAGGAACCAAAGGAAACTATCAACAGAGACAGCAAGGGGGATACGAGATATTTTAGATACCACAAACGAGTGCTTGAGCGCATTAAACACTATCGGCGTACACACGGAAAGCTGGGATGCGATCATCACTCACATCATAGTAGAAAAGTTAGATATCGAGAGTCACAGGCTCTGGGAACAAAAACAGGGAGCGTCGCGTGACATTCCAACTACAGGGGAACTATTGGAGTTTATGGAGGTTCGATTTCGGTCTTTAGAAGCCCTGAATGCCACGCAGACGAAAGAACACACGACACGCACACCACAACGACCCCAGCCAATAAAGACGTTCGCAACAAGCTCTCAAGATACGACAGCACAAGCTACTAAATCAAGCTTCCTAGAGCACAAACCTAGCTGTGTGTTATGTTCTGGAGATCACTATGTGTACCACTGTCAAGAGTTCATTAAAATGACATCTGAACAAAGAAGAGATTTGGCGCAAGATAAACAACTCTGTTTCAACTGCCTTGTACCAAAACACCCTGTGCGTTTCTGTAGACAGAGAACTACTTGCAGAATATGCAGTCGAAAACACCACACTCTTCTTCACACTACGAATGAACCTACGACAGCGAAACAGTACTCACACACACAAGAAGAACTGGAAGAAGAAACAACACCAATTGCCGTTCACAAAGTTGAGTCGACTAAGAGTCAAATTCTGCTTGCCACTGCCTTAGTACGAGTAATGGATCGTGATGGACGAAAACATATACTGCGTGCGCTGATCGATCAAGGTTCTCAGGCATCCTTCATAACGGAATCAGCAGCGCAACGACTGGGCTTACGCAGGACTGGAGTATGCAGCAGGATCACTGGAGTAGATTCTACTATGACTACAGTGTCGAAAGCGCAGATAGAACTCGCACTGTTTTCACTAAGTTCGGAAGAGTCGGTAGCCGAAGTGAAAGCACACATCCTCAAATCGCTACAATCTATACTACCAGGCAGGGAATTCACAACAGAACCGGGATCAGGGATTCGAGAGTTGACACTAGCGGATCCTGGTTTCTGTAAGCCTGGTGGTATAGACATGTTATTGGGAGCAGAGATATACGCACATATTTTGTTGGATGGTTTAAGGAAATTCGGTACACTATTGGCACAAAACTCACGACTCGGATGGATAGTATCCGGAGCAGTACAAGGGAATAAAACACAAATAGAAGATATAATAGTGATGCACAATAAACTAGAGGTCAATGACCTATTACAGATGTTTTGGGAGTCTGAGGAGTTACACACAGAGAAACGCATAATGACAACAGACGAAAAACTGTGTGAGAAGATTTATGAAGAGACACATTCTCGCACTCCCTCGGGACGTTACAAGGTAGCCTTACCATTTACAGATGAGAATGAAACACAACTAGGAGACTCAAGGGACGTTGCTGTCAAACGTTTGATGAACATGGAGCGCCGCTTCAAAAGGGATGGAGAGTTTCAGCAACGGTACATCGGATTCATGAAGGAGTATGAGGACTTAGGGCACATGGAGAAAGTGCCTAAGGATGAGATACACAAGTCCAATACATACTACCTCCCACACCATGGCGTACTTCGAGAAGAGAGTACTACAACGAAGGTGAGAGTCGTGTTTGACGGTTCTGCGCGGACAAGTTCAGGGACATCACTAAACGAACAACTTTTGATTGGTCCATCACTACAACACGACATCCGTGACATCTTCTTGCGTTGGCGAAAACACAACATCTGCTTAGTGGCCGATATACAACGGATGTACAGACAGATCCTCGTGAGACAAGACGACGTGGACTACCAAAGGATCGTATGGCGGAGTAAGCCAGAGGACCCCATACAGGATTATCGCCTACTCACCGTGACTTATGGGACATCTTGTGCGCCATACCTTGCTATCAGAACATTGAGACAGTTAGCAAGTGATGAAAGTGATAAGTTTCCAAAGGCGGCTAGTGTTTTACAAAGTGACTGTTATATGGATGACTACAAAACTGCACCACAATTTTTCTAAGTCTCTAAATTTCACTGATTTTTCTAAGTCTTTTCACTATGCAAACACTGATGAATTCTTCTAAGTCTCTGCCCTAGTCATGAGTTCCGTACTTACAGTCTCCCGCAATTTACCATTCCGTAACACTGAAATCCGTAAGCACTGCAATCCAATGATACGCACTCGCACTTGACACTCTTCACTCAATCCGGCTCGTAAAGGCCCAAAATGTTTACCTAAAACTGACTGAACACTGCACTGTACTGAAGTAAAACACTCTTGGTTGTATTGTATGGAAGAACTAATTTAATCATCATCATCATAGTCATCTCACGCACCCCTTCTGGGGCGTGGGGAGTCGGGGTCAGGTCGACGGACCTCTTCCCGAAGAATCGCCTCTGTCCACTCCTGTGGACAGGTCATCGGATGGCCCCTGCGGGCGGTGGTCTTCTTGTGGCGCTGGTGTGCAGTGGGTGATCGCCGGCTAGGCAACCAGGTCGCGTGGCAGGCGGCGGCGGTCGGGCGGGCGCGCATGGTGCGGCGCCAGTTCGGCGATGTGCGGAAGGTGTGATGCATCCGCACGCGCGAACATGCCCTTCGCCAGCCTCTGGACAAACTGGTCCACGGTTTCCCATCTTAGGTCCCTCTGGATTGTCGCGTTCCTCACGTAGCGGGGGGCGCCGACGATGGTACGCAGAGAGAGGTTCTCTTGGGCTCGGAGTCTCCGTTTGTTCGTCTCCGAGCACAGGGCGTACCATGCCGGAGCCGCGTAGGTGAGGCGGGATCTCACGTATGTCTTGTAGATCCCGAGCTTCGCCCTCAGAGGGAGGCTGGAGTAATTTAATCAAATCATCGAATGGTACTTAACCTAACACAAGAAAATCTCTATTGCGCGAGGCAAAGTACAGACAACGCCATCTAGTGATGGCTGCGTAAACACAAAGGCTAAAGGTGATTTGATTAACTTATGAATGTATATTGAATATTTCATTTGAACTATGTTAAACTATGACTTAATCACACTGACACATTGAAATTGACTTTTTTATCGCATGCAATACAAAATAATTAGTTATTATGTAATTGCTTAAAGGAATATGAAAGTTTATTCATCGGCAACACTGAGTATTGCTCTGGAAAAATAAAACTGTCATTGTCATTCATTAATTATTCTTTGTTCGATCGTCCAAATAATTTTGCTATCGTGGATAATAGAAAAAATATTGGAGGATAGTTACCCCGAAATGCAGTAGACTTGAAAGGGTTTCAAGCCACGTGCAGAGTAGCCGAGTAAGTACCTATGTATGCACCATCCGACTATTGTTTTGTCGAATTATAATTAGGTTGTTCACTTTATTTATTTCAAACAATGTTTTAGATATAGACGTGTATCTAAAGCCAGTAGCAATCAAGTGGAAGTGTTTCCGGCTCTACTTTAAGCGCGACCTTTCTTGGTAACAAGGAATTAACCAGCATTCAAGGAAAGGACAATTTTAAGTTAGCGTGGAAAGAATTTGCTGCTGAGCTGAATACCCACCCACTGGGCTCAGTTAAAACTTCCGAACAGTGGATATGAAATGCAGAATCAATAAAGGTATTTATAGTTGAGATATTAGGTTCTCGTTAGATTAGCGCGGAAAAAAATATTTGTTTACTGAAAATTCTTCATATAAAATGGCAATTTCATAGCCTAATAACATATCATAGGGTTCATAAAGATATGTATTTATTTGTAACAGGAACATCAACAATACAAACACGAACATTAAAGCACAAGTTTAACAAAAGTAGATATTTGCATCAATTAGAGATAGAGCGCACAACATTCATAATTTTTCAAACCAATCTGCTACGAGAAATATTAGTACCTTCATAGTAAAAATTAACACCAAATTGATAGGTAAGATTAGGGTTTTGATACTTGATATGAGAAACACAGAGGATGTAATATTTACATAACGCTGATGGACTAACCAACTGGTGACTAACTAGTCAATCTATTAGTGGTCTAGTAATGCTATTGAATGAATGTTTTGGTTAACATAGGTTGTAACATCTATTGATAGCAGGCTATTACATTGTTTTCAGTTTATAACAATTTATAACTTGAACTAATATTGACTATCTGTGTGTGTTATAATGATAAAGGGAAACTAAATTGTATTTACCGAATTTATATAGATATAAAACTCGGTTCCTATTGTTTAAGGAAAACAACAATGTTTAAGTTGTGGTTTAGGGTTCCCTCGTTTGGGTTGTAAACTGGAGGGTCCAATAAAATTGAGTTACTGCAAATTGTGAGTAAGTATCGTTCCTATCATGTCGTTATCTGAAATCCAGAAGGGTGTTTCTAAGGAACTCAGATGGTTTTCCTCCGCACACGGTCTGATAGACCGTTTAGATAGGCATGATGTGGTATTGGAGCGGTCTATGGACGTTAAGGAACGTTACAATAGGGTGCTCGAATTTTCCGCGCAGGCGGAATCAGTTGATGGTTGTGCACCTGACAGGCTGTCACGGTTGATAGGGGATGTCGACCAATGTATGGAGATGGCAGCTGCTATCACGCAGAAGGCTGCGGACATACGTAGACAGCGCGAGTCCAGCCATGATGGTGACATTGAAGCACCTCTGCCGCATCAGGGATCGGGGTCCAGGTTACCTGCCATAACTATGCCTACTTTTGACTACGTGTCCGGTGAATGGATGAGCTTCATCAATCTGTTCGACAGTTTGGTGCACATGCGATCGGACATTACCAAGTCTGTCAAGATGGCTCAGCTGGTGGCAGCATTGAGGGGTAAGCCTAGGGAGCTGGTCGCTCATTTGACAGTTACGGAGGGTAACTATGAGACGGCCAGGCAATTGTTGGTCAGACGTTACCACAACAAACGGAGGTTGGCCGATGCCCAAGTGAACCGTTTGTTTAGCATCCCGGTTGTGAACAAGGTCGGGGCCATACAGACGGAGGTTTTGAACCCATTGTTGTCCGTCACCAAGGCTCTAGAGAATCTTGGACTTCCGGTTGGTGAATGGTCGTACCTACTGTTGTACATTGTACTTTCCCGCCTACCCGCTGACGTGCAGACTCGTTTCGAACAGTCTCACGGGAGGTCGGCCGAGGACCTGCCCGCCTTCTCCGACTTGGTCGGATTTTTGGAAGAGGAGGCTCGACGGGCAGAGAATTTGGGGTTGACGGTCACCCATCCTTCGGAGCCACAGAGAGCTGCCGGGAGCGCTGTGAGTAGGGGCCCTCCGACGAGGAAGGACCGCACCAACCGGCAGTCGTATGGGACTGTGAGTGAATTGACCCCACATGGTGAGACCTGCCCATGTTTAAGGCAGATTGGCCATGCTGTGGCCAATTGCAATAAGTTCAGGGAACTTAGGGTTCAGGGACGGCGCCGGATGGCCAAGCAGCGGAGCTGGTGTTTCCTGTGCCTCGGGCCACACATGGCTAGGGACTGCACGCGCACACAAATGTGCGGATATTGTGGTGGGCCCCACAACAATCTGTTGTGCAGGTACCGGTCCGGCCAACAGCCACCACAGGGCCGTACCCAGGGTGACACAGCATGGGGCCCTGAGGATTCGTTTGCGACTCGGAGCGCAACTCAGGGGCCAACGTCCCCACGTGCACAGGGCAGTACTAGGGTCCAGGGCCGCACTCAGGACCATTACAAGGGGGGCTCTGAGTTTTCGGTTGCGACTCAGCATCCGACTAAGCGGGACATTGGGTGTGTTGAGCAGGCCGTAACTGGCGGGTGGCATGGGACACCTTCGAGCTATGCGGGTGCGGTTTGGACGCCGCCTCAGTTGTCGCCCCGCTCGTCGCCTCGTCCTCGTCGGTCACATGTGATGTCCCCCCCGCTCATGGAGCGGCCACGGTTGAATTCACGCCCACCCCCCTTTACGCATGTCATGGGCAGACACCCCTTGGTGAAGTTGAATCCGGCCGTTCGATTCCTGACATCAGGACTCAAGTTGGCGGATCCCGATTTTGACACTCCAGCCCCGGTCGACCTGCTAGTGGGAGCAGACGTTCTGGGTAGGTTTCTGTTGTCGGATCGGTGAGTTCTTCAGCCGGACGGGTTGATTGCTGTGGATACTAAGTTTGGTCACGTGATCATGGGTCCGGCATTGCCAATGGTTAGGCCTGCCGATTCAGATGGCATACTTATTGGCTCAGCGTTGTCAGACGCTATCCAACGTTTCTGGGAGATAGAGGAACCTCCCAACGTTCGTCGAGTCGACGCAGACGAAGAAGAGTGCGAGTAGTTTTACCAGAATAGTACTGGTCGCCTTCGTTCTGGTCGTTTTGTAACTCGACTGCCTTTCAGGGCCGATCGACCGCCACTAGGAGAATCTAGGAAGATGGCTGAGACGAGATTGATGTCGATGGAGCGTAGGATGTCAAGGGACGCTGTATTTAAACAAAAATACGTTGATTTCATGAGGGAGTATGAGTCGTTAGGACACATGTCGGTATCGGGTGTGGACTGGAGATCTGAGGATCATTGTTTCCTTCCACACCATGCCGTCCTGCGAACCCCTACCGGCAAGATTCGAGTTGTTTTTGATGGGTCAGCACCTACCTCGAACGGGATGTCCCTGAATCAGTGTCTACATTCGGGACCCAAGTTGAGTCGTGATATTTCGGATATTCTCATGAGCTTTCGGAGACACCAGATTGTATTTGTCGCAGACATTCGGATGATGTTTAGGCAAACGGTAATTTATCCGGCTGACAAAAGGTATCAGTTGATACTTTGGCGTGAGTCCACGGCCGAGCCAGTCAAGGTCTATGAGTTAAACACGAACACGTATGGGTTACGGTCTAGCCCGTATTTGGCGATGCGTACCCTGCGGGAGTTGGCGTCGCGTGACCGTGTGAGCTATCCTAGAGCCGCCGCTATCCTATAGCAAGATTTGTACGTCGATGACGTCTGCACAGGGGCAGCCAGTGTAGAGGAAGCTCTGGACCGACGTGACGAGCTCATTGAATTGCTGGAACGAGGCGGCTATGAACTACGCAAGTGGATGTCCAACTCCCCTGAGTTGATGGCTGGTCTCCCAGATGAGTTTCAACAAGACCCGCACGTTTTTGAGAATCCTGACAACCCTAACATGTTGTCAGTGCTTGGAATTCAGTACCGGCCCGTCCATGATGAGTTTGCCTATCGGGTGATTTTAGAAACACCGAAGGCCTGGACGAAGCGGTCAGTACTGTCAACGATTGCGAGAACGTTCGACCCGAATGGATGGATTTCTCCCGTCACTTTTGCTCTCAAATGTTTTATGCAAAGGCTCTGGGCGGCTCAGTTGACCTGGGACACCCACCTCTCAGGTGATTTGTTGACTGATTGGACGCGAATGTTCACCTTGCTATCGGACATAAATAATGTATCGCTGCCGAGGAAATTGGTCCCTGCTGGGGATTACAGGGCAACCCTTCACGGGTTTTGTGATGCCTCTAAACGAGGGTTTGCGGCAGCGGTTTATTTGCGAACCGTCACCTCCACCGGGGAGGTGGACGTGCGTTTGGTTTTGGCAAAAAGCAATGTAGCGCCTATTCGGACAAGGATGACGATTCCAAAACTGGAACTGTCCGGGGCTGCTCTTTTGACCAAACTTTTGAATCACACTCTAACAGTGTTGCGTAAGTCAGTGGTTTTGGAGGATACGGTGTACGCTTGGACGGACAGCCAGATTGTTTTGTGCTGGCTGAAGGCTTCGGTCCATAACTTAGAGTTTTTTGTTGCGAACCGTGTCTCCCAGATTGTGTCGTCTGAGGTCCCACTGACCTGGAGACATGTACCAGGAGAATTGAACCCGTCTGATTGTGCATCCAGGGGATGTCGGGCTCCTGAAGTCGTTAGACACCATTTGTGGTGGGGACCACCCTGGCTTGCCAAGAGAGAATCGGACTGGCCCCACAGCCATGTAGTAGTATCTTCGGATCATGGCCCAGAGCAGCCGTGCATGTTACCCAGAAGGCTGAGGACCCTGACACCGGGTTTCTGCTGGACCGGTATAGCTCACTTGACAAGTTGATAAACGTGTCCACTTGGATTAGGAGATTCTCTCGAAATTGTCATACTCCTCGCGATCAGCGAACGTTGAACCCTATTCTGACTCCGGCAGAGCGAAACGAGTCGCTGTTGAATTTGGTCCGGTTGGTACAGTCCTCGAAGTTTGGGGCAGAATTGGAGATTATACGAAGTAGACGTTCGAAATGGAAGGGATCCGTCGCGCGTCTCAACCCCTTTATTGATTCGACCGGGTTACTTCGGGTAGGAGGAAGATTGCGCAATGCGAATCTGTCGTATTCGGCTCGTCACCCACTCCTGCTCCCCAAGGGGGGACATTTAGTTGAATTGCTGGTGACTGATCGTCATATTAAAAACGCGCATGCCGGCTGTAACGCGTTGTTGGCCACGCTCCAGCGGGAGTTTTGGATCTTATCTGCCCGCCATGCCATACGGAACATCGTGTTTCGGTGCATGCCTTGTTATTGACTAAAGGCTGCCACGATGCAACCTCTCATGAGGGACTTGCCCCCTGATCGTGTGAATGAGGTCAGACCGTTTTCAGGTGTTGGCACGGATTTTGCAGGACCGTTTATGGTGAAGAGTTCACGATTGCGTACCGCTAAGCAATACAAGGCGTACCTATGTGTGTTTGTTTGTTTATCCACCAAGGCGGTACATCTCGAGCTCGTTGCTGATTTCTCGACAGAGGCTTTCATTGCTTGTTTGGATAGGTTTGTTTCTCGAAGGAGACTTCCAACTTTGATCCGCTCTGATAACGGCACTAACGGAACTAATAGGTGCGGAACGATACTTACGAGAGATAGTCAACTTTTTGAATGTAAATAAAGTGGATATTGGAACGGCCCTCTCCCGTCGGGGTAAACATGGACCTTCAGCCCACCGATTTGCCCCCACTAGGGTGGGATTTTTGAAGCCGTAGTTAAGTCAGCTAAGACGCACTTGGGGCGTATAGTAGGTCAGACCGCGCTGAATTTTGAGGAGCTCGCGACATTGTTTTGTAAAATCGAGGCCGTTCTCAATTCGCGACCGTTGTGTCCGCTCAGCTTGGATCCAAATGACCTGGAGGCTCTGACCCCAGGCCATTTCTTGATAGGACAGCCACTTAACGCGTTGCCCGAGCACCCCTTCGAGGGAGTGAAATTGTATCGGTTTTCAAGGTATCAGATGTTGCAGCAGTTTATTCAGAATTTCTGGAAGCGTTGGTCGCTCGAGTATCTGCATATCTTACAACAGCGCCTTAAGTGGACTGACAAAACTAGCCCCCCTAGTGTTGGTGACCTCGTTCTGGTTAAGGATGCTAACCTACCGCCACTACGTTGGCGCAGGGGGCGCATTGTTAACTTGTTCCCTGGCAAGGACGGGACCCCCCGGTCTGCAGAGGTTCTAGTAGGAGGCTTGGTTCTAAAACGAGCGGTAGCAACGTTGTCTCGGCTGCCCGTAGATTAGGGGACAGGTGGGTGCCTGTCCGGGCGGGTGATTGTTCGATTCCAAATCGATATTCGATCGAAGGTTTCTGAACGGCCATTTTTAATTTGTCGTTAGCTGTCAACCTGGCAGTTTTGACAACTGAAAGACGAAAGCCCTCGCAATGTAAATGCGTTTTGGTTAGGGGTTGAAATTAAATCGCAGGGCATCTGGAATGTATTCGGGATTCCCTCAGGATTGTTAATATAGCTGAGTGTGTTGTTGTCTCTCGAACCAGATAAAGTTCGGATTTTCGTGCCCGGTTTGTGTTTGCCAGTAGAAACATAACCTGTGTTGGACACTGTGCTCATTGAAGCTGGCCCGCCAGTCATACCTGGTTGGCTGAAGAACCTGTCTACCAAGAAGAGCCTAGGGTGCACCCGGGCCTTGCAGAGAGACAGGAGGTTGACGGGACCGAAGCACAGACCAGGTTAGATCTACCCCACATAACTTCAGCTCGGTGAATCGCCGACGTTCATCACTTCTTGGCACCTGATCGTCACGCTACCTCGTAGCTCATGGGCCCCTACGAGGTCATTAGGTGCTGAGAAGCCTGAACACAATCCTTCCTCCTTCAAAGAGTTTCGTCCTATCTCCATCCTACCTCTCCTTTACAAAGTTGTTGAATCCGTTGTCCATACCCAGATCTCCTCCTATCTGTCCAGAAATAATTTGATCAACCGCTTCCATTCCGGCTTCAGGTCAGGTCACAGCACCACAACGTCTTTGTTAAAGGTCACGGATGATATCCAGTTCGCTATGGATAACAAACAGTTTTCTGTGCTAGCACTGCTTGACTTAAGTAGCGCTTTCAACTGTGTTGATTTTGACATTCTCACTCAAATATTAAGGTCCCTTAATGTCTCGTTTCGCTCGGGCAGCTGGTTTGACTCTTATCTTAGAGATTGGCAGCAGTGCATAAGGTCTGAGGAGACCTTTACAGAGTGGTGCGATCTCTTAGTGGGCGTTCCTCAGAGTGGTATTCTTTCCCCTCTCTAATTCTCTGTCTTCATCAACTCAATCTCCGATGTTATCTCCTCCCCATAACATCTCTATGCTGATGATCTTCCGATTTATCGTCATTTTCTCTTTAGTGATGTAAACCTGGCTATAGACACACTGAACGCTGACCTTGAGAACATCAGAACCTGGGCTTCGTCATACGGATTGCTGGTAAATCCCAGTAAGTCCCAGGTGATTATTATAGGTACCAGACATTCTTCAAACGTATTGCAACAATTTTACATACCGCCCGTTACCCGGTACTTTAATCGCCTACAGTGACAAGGCCAAAAACCTGGGTTTCATTTTCGATAAACAACTCTCCTGGACTAACCATGTCAGCGAGGTCAGAAGGCGCGTCTTTGCCACCTTTCACTCACTAAGACGGCTTCAGAACTTTCTGCCCCATCAACCAAAAATTACTCTTGCTCAATCTCTTCTTCTCCCCTTGATCGATTATGCCGAGGTTTGTTGGGCTAGCGCCAATAAAGAACAACTGAACAGACTCGAGCGACTTCAAAATCTCGGGATTCGGTTTATCTTCGGACTGCACAAGTTCGACCACGTCTCGCAGTATCGCAAGGAGTTAAAATGGCTGCCGATCCGTCTTTGTCGGGACACATACATCCTCACTCTTCTATTCAACATCTTAACCAACCCTGGATACCCTAGCTTTCTCCGTGACTTTTTTCAATTTCTCCCTTCGGCTCGTCCACGTAGAACTCACACGGTTTCCCTGCTCTCTATACCTCAACACAATACCGTCGCATACAAACACTGTTTTCGATTGCGGGCGATCACTCTTTGCAACTCACTTCCTTGCACTATCAGAGATAGTTCGTCTCTCCCCGTCTTCAAGAATCGTTTGAAGGAGCATTATCTTACTCTATCCTAGATTTGAGCTTTGTATATATGTAGTGTAATTAATAACTACTCTTAGCTATAATAATTATCAAATAAGTTTTATTGATTAAATATAAAATTATAGTTAACTTAATATAAAACTAAACTTAATTCTGAAAACTTATTATTATATAACCAAATCTATAATTAGGTATTTACAACGTGCACTCAAATATGTAACATTAATACTAGCTGAATAACTAAACTTAATATTTAAATTAACATTTTGTACAAGCGGACAAGCAAACCTATTTTCATATTAGATGCGGCGATGTGAGAATCGCGTTATCTGCGTGGACGACGGCGGCGGCCGATGGCAGGCCCGGCGCCCGCGCCATTACTCATAACGCCTCGCCGCTGTGCGCATATCGCTCGATGCAAATTATCGTACTCGCTCCCGCTATACGCTTGCGCTCATATTATCATTTAATTGTTGTGCTTTGTGCTTGTACTGCTTGAGACTTTCTCCTCTGTGCTTTCGGGTGTTCTATAGCAAAATTATAAACTTTCTCCTTCTATCTTTGTACCGTGTTCGTGCAAATTAAAAGTGATTGTTGGAACATTCGGACGTTTAATTTATGTCTAAGCCCGAGTTGTGACCAACCTACCACATATATTAGTTTATTTATGTGTATTTATATTTATATATAATATTAGTAGGGTAACATTGGGGGTTCTGCATCACAAATTCGCGCCGCTCGCTTCGCTCGCTCCGCTCGGTTTGTGCTGCAAAACCCCACAATGTTATCCTACCCTGCAGGTTTTAAACGGCAACCTGTTTATTCTGAAGTGTGTCTAATTCATACTGCACCTCTTTTCTATTGACTGATGACGACCTGAGCTACAAAATCTTATTGTATGCTATGCAGTTAACAATTAGTCTGCTTGACAGACATAAAATAATGAAAATTGTGTCCACTAAGTGATCAATAATTTTCATTTCAAGATATAAAAAATAGCAGCAAAACCTTCGCGTTTCGAGAGATGTCTTTACTTGATACGTGGTACGTGGTACGTGGCACTTGTTGCGACATCTCTCTCAACACTTAGGTTGGTCTGGTATGTGGCATATGGTACTTGGCACTTGGTATGTGGTACTTGTTCCCTTGCGGTTATGTCTAAAGCTGCTTTCGGGTTGCCCAAACCCTAATCACCTCAAGAGACAAATTTGCATGGTTGACAATGGGACATGTATAAGAGCAGTAGTAAATCGGGCCAATTTAACTAAAGCATCTCACACAGAACCAGTCTAACTGTAGTTTATCTTACACTTCTTATATACTAAAAGAATGAAAAACTTTGATAGCGCGATGTAGGACTTGATTCATTTTATACTGGAGAATTAAAGTTTTAAACCTGAATCCATATTATGATGACCCTTGGAACTCTGATGACAAGGTTGTGACGTATTTCATTCACACTGCATTTGTTTACTTAGAGATGTCGTAGCCATATCGTCGATTTGGCCATATCACAATATGGTCAGAAATGGCTTGACCATATCATGAAATGGGTTGCCATATCATGATATGACCTGTTTTAATGAAAACATGTCTTTTTAAAAGCATTGTTATTCAGCACTGCATGATGTTTTTTTGTGTTATACATGTCAAACTAACACGAAGACTATTCGAGGGCTTCGCTGCGCTCACTCCCTCTAGTCTTCACCTAAGCTACCGCAGTGTGTGCCCTAAAAGATTTAATCGATTTATGATATTTCACGTTTGGCCATATCGTGATATGGCCAATTCGATGATATGCCTACGACAGAGATATTCCTTATAAGTGTTCCATGTCATAATCATAACAAACTTATGCATATAAGGAGCTATCACGAATAAGGAAGGCGCTATGCGCTTTATACAGGGTGTTGATTTGTAAAGTTACGCCGAGCTCAGAGGTGGTTAAATACATGATACTAAAGCAAAAATAAAATTTTTTTTTCAGTAAAAATTAAATTAATATTTTTTTGATTTTACAAATATTAAAAAAACATAGAAATGTCGTCCAAAAAGTGTTGCACTGGGTGGATTGAGGTTCAGGGCGCGGGGAAGAGTCTATTAGCACTCGGGCGCGGTGACTGGGGGGGTGTATCCACACTTTTAGGTAATTTCAGGAAAATTTTCAGATGGTAAACTATCGGCTCTGAGTCGGGTGTAACTTTACAAATCAACACCCTGTATGAATCCATTGCATTGAGAGCTCAACATAATTCAGTTATCCTAAACAATTGTCTCAAAAACCATGCTCTTAAAAACCCTGCTTACATTGAAATTTTCACTGCTTGTTTAGAGTGGACGATATTTTTAATGATGCCAATAAACCCATCAATGTATTTAAAGGTACATCTCATAACCATTTAAAAATTATGTTTCTAATTACACACTTGTCCTTATCCAGTACAACCATTGACCAAATTCAGTCAGCTAAGGCAGCGTTCATACAATGATTGTTAATAGTTGGAAACAAAATTGATAATAAGTACTTGAAATATACTAAGTATAAGGTTCAAAATCCTATGCCATTAGATTTTTTTAATTTTTTTTATTACACCGGTTAACAGTATTTTTTCCATTGAAAGTTCGATGTTGATGCACCTTTATAAATCAAAGCTTATAAATATTGATGCAACTAGATGAAAGCCGCTTTTCTAATACTTGCGTCGATATCTTCGAGTGAGCTCGTGTTTTGTGAATTAGTGCTGCTGAAGAACTGAAGACATAAGTATGTAAGTTTGATTTTTTATCACTTATGGATCCCGCACTTGGATACCTTGTGTCATGGGAACCAGAAACAGCGATAATACAAACATGTTAATCTCTAAGACCTAGGAAGGTTTTTTTGTCCCAACGGAATTAGAATCCGAAACCTCTAGCATGGTAGGCAGACGTACAACCGCTGCGCCACCGAGACCGTTTTTTTTTTTTTTTTTTTTTTTTTTTTCATTCTATTAATATTTTAGGTGGTCCAGCCCATTTGATTCTGACGTAGACGAGGAGATCAGGAGCGAAGTTCAGAAGAAAAAACCTGCTGCGAAGGCGAAAAAAACTTCAACCCCTAAAGCGAAAAAAGCGGCGGCAATCCCAACACCAGCACTAACTGATGCCGGTTCTGAGTCGGATGAGGAGCCCATTCCTTGTGCTCAGCCCAAGAAACGGAAGAGAATTGCTACCTTCCCAGATTCCGAGGTAAGCTTTAATATTATTTTATTTAAACAACCATTTCTCATGTTTTAAACTAAATGTAGCATCTTGTTTGAATAATATTTTATGCTCGTCTATTTTAATTTTTTAATCATTATTTACTTTTATCTGTAGCACAAACATGTAAACATTCAAGATCTGATGTTTGTTTTTTATTTAGTTATCCAGCCGGGATTCGAATCCGCGATCCCTCGCATGGTAGGCAGACGCACAACTTCTGCACCGCAAGCCCCGCCCCTAATTTTATTTGTAATTACTTTGATTAACTTTTGATTAAAGATATACCAAAAATGTTTCGTAAAAACAATTTCCTCTTATCTTAATCCAACTTAACTCACAGTTTTAAAATAATTGCTAATAATAATTGATTGACATGCATATTTTACTAGTGAAATTACATTGACAATGTAAAATATATTTTTTTTAAATAATAGCGAATGCCTATTTCACATCTTTACAGGATGAGCTAGAGCCGATTCGTGCATCAGCGCTCAAGAACTTTCTTTCACGTCGCACCGGCTCGGGGTGTTCATTCCAGTCCGATCCTTCACGTCGAGGCGAATATTATGTGGAGCTACGGGTGTACAACAGCCGTGAGTTAGAGGGAAGCAAGTTAGGAGATCGGGACAGATGTAAATTGGCTTTGATACATATGAAAACGAATGTAAATGGAGATGCTCCCCTATGGCATTCGATTTCAAAAGTAGTTACTGATAGTAAGGAGCAATTCAAGGGAGTAAGACCAGTCATTTATCCTTTGAATATTATGTAATGCAAAGCTGTCGATATCCGAATATCGCAAGCGTAAGAATCAGCCTCCGTCTGTCATTTATCCTTTGTTTTTTTAAATCTTAATATTTTTAGCAACTTATTAACATAAAAATTCATGTAATCAATACAAGTCATTGTTATAATTTTTTCATCGTTCACATAATTTGATATTTTACTAATCTTTTACAACAGCAGTATTTGATTAAATAGATAATTCTCTTACCTACAGATAAAAATGGTTTATTGTCAAGAATGTCAAGCATATGTCTCACGATTATCTTCTCACAAGAAAAGTAGCATTCACAAATCTAACTGTTTGATACGAACTGAGTTAAGCAATGTTAAAATAATAGCAACAGCGTTTAGAAATAGAATAATCAGTTATAGAGTCAATCCTGAAAAAGAATATCTTGTACCTGATTTTTTTTTGTCAGATAACTATTCTACCGTTAGTAATCTTATAAGCACCCTTCTAAGAAAACATCGATCGTTAAAAGTAAACATAGAACTTTTTATTACATATAATCTACCTAAAGATAACACTCAATCTTTAAAATCATTTAACACAAAATATACCATGGTATTGCAAAGTACTGATATTTCCGTTTTATACCATGATTTATCAAACCTTTTGCTAATGAAGTGCTTAGAGTTTGAACACGCAGAGTCGGGGTGGACTATAGAGTCAGTAAGTCATTTGGAGATAAACATTGCGAAATTTAGTCCGTTGAAAGCAGGATCGTACATACCACTTCCGAAAAGTATTCAAAACACAAAGTCTTGTCTAAATATAAAAAATAATGATGAGTACTGTTTTTTGTGGAGCATTGTAGCACATTTATATCCTGCAAAAAATAATCCCAATAGACTTTCATCTTACCCTCATTTCTCTAACTTTTTTAACACTTCAGGAATGTCATTTCCCCCCAGCTTTAAATGTATTAAATGGTTTGAAAGACATAATACGGGAGTGAGTGTCAATATTTATGGATTAGATGAACATGGTAGTATAACAGGTCCTCTATACAAAACTTTGCGAAGACGTGTTGAGCATGTGAATTTGTTATTTATCAGTTGTAAATCGAAAAATCATTTCTGTTTAATTAAAGATATGGGAAAGCTCTTACACAACCAACTCACGAAACACAAATCACGAATTCATCTTTGTGATGAATGCTTCATGTACTTTAGTACAGAAGAGAAGTTAGCAAGTCATAATTGTGCAGGGATACAGACTGTTCTTCCTGAGGAAGGCAGCAAAACAGGTTTTTCAAATTATGAAAGAACACAAAGGATTCCAATAGTGATATATGGTGACTTCGAGAGTTTACTCCGCGAGTATTCAGATAAACATAAATCCACTCATGTAGAGAATGTGCAGGTACACGAAGCAACTTGTTTCGGTTATTTCATTTGTTGTAAGTCTAATCCAGAGTTAAATGATTATGTTTCCTACAGGGGTTCCAACTGTTCTCAAAAGTTTTGTGAGTCAATTTGCAAGGATTTGCTTCGTTTACATAAAATATTATCTGTACAAAGAGAAATGACTCCCTTAACAGAAGAAGAAAAATTAAGAGTGGAAAATACAACTAACTGTCATATATGTAAAAAATCATTTTCTCTCGAAGATACAAAAGTTCTAGATCATGATCACTTTACTGGGAAATTTAGAGGACCTGCACACAATTCATGCAATTTAAATTGTAAGACTTGTCCATTCATTCCAATAATTTTCCATAACCTTTCTGGTTACGATTGTCATCTATTTATTGTAGAGCTATCTAAAATATGTGGTCGCATTAAACTATTACCAAAAAACAAAGAAAAATATATTTCCTTTACAAAGTTTATCCCACTTGACAGACAACATACTGCTCAGCTGAAATTTGTTGATTCTTTAAATTTTTTGGATTCAAGTTTAGATAATCTCATTAAAACACTTGAAACCGAAGACTTCATTAACTTAAAGTCATTTTATGAAGATGAAAAGATGTTTAATTTAGCTCGGAGAAAAGGTTTCTTTTGCTATGACTATGTAGATTCGTGGGATAGATATAATGAGACCACATTACCAGACAGAAACAAATTTTATAACAAACTCACTTCTGAGATTATTACCAATGATGATTATAATCATGCTATGAATGTTTGGGAAACATTTGGAATGAAAACTCTTGGAGACTATACAGATTTTTACTTGAAATGTGATGTTTTATTACTTTCTGACGTATTTGAAAAATTTAGATTTATGAGTCTTAATCATTACAATCTAGACCCTTGTCACTATGTTTCTTCACCATCTTTAAGTTGGGATGCTATGCGGCTTTATACAGGTGTTGAGTTAGACTTAATATCAGATGTTGAAATCTATCAAATGTTTGAAAAAGGTATCAGAGGGGGTTTAGCTCAATGCTCACGACGGTATGCAAAAGCGAATAATAAATATTTATCCGATTATAAACCTAACATATCTTCAAATTATTTAATGTATTTTGACTGTGTTAATTTATATGGATATGTGATGATGTCAAAATTACCCACCGGAAATTTTAGATTTTTAAAAGAAAATGAATTGATCAATTTTAATGTCATGACGATAAGTTCTCATAGTGATACAGGTTTCATTCTTGAAGTAGATTTACATTATCCTTCTGAAATTCATGACAATCATGCAGATCTACCGTTTGCTGCAGAACAATTAAAGGTTCCATTTCCCCTTGGTAAAAATATAAAATTAGTATCCAATTTATTTGATAAATATAAGTATGTGATTCATTATGTACATTTACAAAAATGCTTAGAACATGGCTTACAATTACTTAAAATTCATAGAGTTCTTTCATTTGATCAAAGAGCATTTTTAGAACCTTATATAACTCTCAATACAACTCTAAGACAAAACGCAAAGTCTGAATTCGAAAAAAATTTTTTCAAGAAACAAAATAACTCAATTTTTGGTAAGACTATAGAGAATAAGAGAAAGCAGGTAGATGTGAAACTGATAAACATTTGGTCTGATTCATCAAATAAAACAAACAAATATATTGGTGCTGAAAAATATATAAGCGCTCCTAATTTTAAAAATTTGGCCATTATTTCAAAAGATTTGGTAGTCATACAGATGGAGCCCTCAAAAGTCATTCTGGATAAACCAATTTATGTAGGTTTTAGTATATTAGATCTAGCAAAAACACATTTATATAATTTTCATTACTCAGTAATGAAAAAAATTTATGACAAGAACATCCAACTATGTTACACAGATACAGATAGCCTTCTGTATCTTATAAATACAGAGGATATTTATGAAGACATGAAAAAACATATTAAATATTTTGATACTAGTAATTTTAAGTGTGACAATGTGTACAATATGCCATGTTTAAATAAACAAATTCCAGGATATTTTAAAGATGAGATGAGTGGGGATGTTATTTCAGAATTTGTGGGCTTAAGAGCCAAGTTGTATTGTATAGAGACAAATAAAAACTGTTCAGTTAAGAAAGCCAAGGGTGTGAAAAAATGTGTTGTAAAAAAATTGGATATTAATAAATATAAGGATGCTTTATTTAAAAACATAGAATTTAAAGATTCAATGTATTTTATACGATCTAAAAATCACTGTGTCTATACACAAAAAGTAAATAAGGTTGTTTTAAATGCAAATGATGATAAAAGACAGATATTAAATGGAAGTTTTAAAACATTGCCCTGGGGACATTATTCCACTATATTTTAAGAAATAACCTGCTGTTGTAAATTAATTAAAAAAAATAAACAAAATTTAACCATGTTATATCTAAAGTGGAATCATCACTTTAGATATAATGTTGTTAAATTTTGCGGTTTAACTTTGTAAAAATAACCAAATGAGGTTTTATGTATTTGTAGTTAATATAATTTGCTCCATGTACTGTTGATATTTACTCGCTTATTCCAATAAAATAATATTGTTTAACCTTATTGTTTGTATCATTTATTGAAACCCTCCAGTTCCTTAACAATGTAGAGCTTGTCTTATCTCAAATGACGCACCACCTCATTTCTCATACAAGCAGATGGAGTTTAAAGTGGAGAGGCATGTCATTTGAGCTGAGACAAGCTCTACTTTGTAAATTTTTATCTACTGAAGTTTTTATCTATCCTAGTTAAAATCTCATTAAATAAATTAAACACAAACTTTTAAATATCAATTTATTCACATTTACATTTACATGGGATATATTTATTAGATAAAATAGTATGAAGTCATCGTATACTAGAATAAGGTGAGATAGCTAACATAAATAACAAAAACTACTTATTGATATTAATTATCACTATTATCACATATTTTTTTTGAAATTTTTCTAATTAAATTCTCAGTCTCTTCGAGTACATCCTCATATAAATTTTTTACCACATATTGCACAACAACATTTCTATTCTTATTTCGTTCGTCTAGTGCCTCGATTTCAATTTTTATAACACATGATCCCGAAGCATTTTCTTTTTTAATAAAGGAAGCATCATTCAGTTTCCTTTTTTTAGGGGCAATGGTTTTTTCCTTCTTCTTGGATTCCAACCATGCTATCCTCCTATTTTCAGCTTTATCTAGCCAAGCGTTTACATCTTGACCTTCACCCCCAACACCGAACTCATCAATCAAACTAGGGTCCACAGCTGGGGGGCTAACATTGTAGTAGTTGAAGACAGAGTTCTCCGACATTTCTGAAACAACATTCACATGTTTTTTAAAACTTACTGCAGCAATGATTTGAAGTATAATATTATTTTTAAACAGACATGTAAAATAGGTACTCACTTGTAAATAATAAAGTTGCTTGAATAGTTTATTAGATCCTTGAGACTGGAAGTAATCCCTCAGAGCTCTAAGACACTTAGATGTGCACACTGATTAGGTTAAATATACACTGATATAAAATAAACTGCTTGTGATGAGTATAGACTGAGCGAGGGGAAGGGAGGGTTGTTTAGGTTTTGTTAATATAAAAGGAGATCTGCTGACGTAAGTAAAGATGAAACTTAAAACGGATACATTTTCTAGGAATTTCAGAAACTAATCAAACTTTTATAAGTATTCAATAACATAATAATATACATACATACATACATACATACATATGCTTGAACCTTTTCACCTAAGAGGGGTAGGCATAGACTAAAGATCTTCATTTGCTATGATCCTGGTATACTATATGAAATCTATTCTTATGCAAACAATAAATACACATGCTATTTAATGTATTAATAGCTCATTATGTCATCAGAAACTAAAATGAAGTTAATCAAACAACCCGTTTCTTTAAATATTTGTGAAATAAAAGTTGATAAAAATACTAACACTTTTAGACATAGCATTCTTTTACCAAATTCCATTCGCTGCATAATATGCGGGCCATCGAATTGTGGAAAAACAAATGTAATGATAAGTTTGTTATTAAATGAAAATGGGTTAAAATTTCATAACATTTATCTTTATTCGAAAACAGCTTTCCAGCCAAAATATCTATTTTTAGAGGAAGTGATAAGATACATTCCAGAAATTAAATTGTTCCTGTTCCAAGATGAAAAAAATGTTATTCCACCCCACGATGCTTTGACAAAATCAATATTTATTTTTGATGATGTAGTCTGTGAAAATCAGAGTGATATACGTAATTATTTTTCCATGGGTCGACATAAAAAAATTGATTGTTTTTATTTATCGCAAACTTACTCAAAAATACCTAAGCAGTTGATTCGAGATAATGCTAATTTATTAGTTATCTTCAAACAAGATGATGTAAATTTAAAACATATTTATGATGAGCATGTCAATTCTGATATGAGTTGGCATAGATTTAAATCAATGGCTACTGATATATGGAAAGAAAAATACGCATGTTTAATAATTAACAAAGATTGTGAGCTAGATAAGGGAAGGTACAGGAAATATTTTGATATATTTATTAAATTAGAATAAAAGGATTATATATTACTGTCATTAGAAAAAAAATACCACTATAGTGCAAGCTATAAGAACGAACAGAAGTGTACAATTATTAGTACTTTAAAATGGATGTAGATATAAAAAAACAAATAATAAAATCAGTAAGGAATATTAAAAATAAATTAAAAATACTGAAAGAGGAAGAAGATATTTCAGAACGTAAACAACGTAAGATATTAAAACCCATTACTGATCCGTTAGAGTCGATAGTCTCGATACATAAAAACGAAGAGAATAAAAACAATCAAATGGAAGCTTCCAATGAGAATAATGATGATTACTTTAGCTCATGTACAAGTGACACTAGTATGCATACTGAAGATGAATTAGATGATAGTATTTTCCATGATGAAAGGAATAAAAACATTACTTATGGTATAAGAAACGAAGGAGGCAAAGTACTAATAGGAAACGTTCCCATCGTAATAAAGAAAACTGAAGATAGTTCAGTGTTTAGTATTAAAGATAAAAGCTATGTCATTACTCCAGGTCTATCAGAGTTGTTGTTTGAAAATAAACCTAAGATAGATTTGATCACAGAACAAGATAGGTTACTATATAAAGATATTTTAATTGCTACTAATGCACATAGAAGAGGATTTATTCCATCAGGACAAATACAAGGTAATTCAGGAATAAAATATTCAAAAATAATTAAGCCTTTATTTCTTGAAACTGAAACAAAAAAAGTACAACAAGGTGGTAGTTTACCAATATTAAAAAAATATAAATCAAATACTGATTTAGTATACTGGGACAATCCTAATGAACTTATTGATAGGTTAAAACTTTTAGTTGCCTCAAAGAGTGCAGGAAATACCAATCATGATAATGAAATAATTTCTATAATAGAGGAATTAAAAGAAGCAGGTATTATTAGAGAATAAATAGAGCGTAAACTTTTTCATTAAACTAGTTTATTACTGACGGGCTAGCGATGAACATCGATAAGTTTGGACATCATGTATTTAAACGACAGAAAATGGATAGTCACTCAGATTATCTGATTTGTAGTATGACTGATGGATCTTTAAATAAGCTCCTTAAAAATATTGTAAATCCAGTAGATGCTGGAGATTGTGTGAACAAACAATATGTTGATAAGAATATAGAGAGCTTAGAAATTAAACTCAAATCAATAAACCAAAATCTGGCACAAATTGGATCAGAAATCAACAGTATCAAACAAAGTATAGAGTCAGTGAAACAGAAAATTAAAAAAAAATGAGTAAAGAAATTGTAGTGAAAGAAATACATAAGCAAGCAAGAAAAAATTTTCCAAGAAGACATGTTGTGATGAAAGACATTGATGATTTATGGCAAGCTGATCTAATCGACATGCAATCTATTTCTAGAGAAAATTCTAATTTCAAATACATATTGGCTGTTATTGATGTCTTTTCAAAGTATGCTTGGGTATATCCTTTAAAACAAAAGAATATGGAACAAACATTTAAAGCATTCCAATATTTATTTAGTAAAAATCGTATTCCTAAAAATTTGCAAACTGATTTAGGAACTGAATTTTACAACAAGAAACTTAAAACATTGTTCAATCATTATAATATAAATCATTACTCAACATATTCTACTAAGAAAGCTTCTGTAGTAGAAAGATTTATTAGAACCTTTAAAGGTATTATGTATAGATATTTTAGTTTAAAAGGAAACTATGTTTGGTTTAGTCATGATATTCTTTCAAAATTAATAGAAATGTATAATGGCAGAATGCATAGAACAATAGGTTTGAAACCCAATCAAGTAAATGCAAGTCATAAAGAACAGATATTGCAAAAATATAAAAATAATATACGTTTAGATAAAAGGTTCATACAAAATAAAACTATACTTAAGTTTGGAGATTATGTGCGTATAAGTAAGTATAAAGGAACTTTTGAAAAAGGGTATACACCAAATTGGTCGACAGAAATATTTAAAATTATAAAAATCCAGAACACAGACCCTGTCACTTATCTCCTAGAAGATGCTAAAAAAAATCCTATATTAGGATCGTTCTATATTCAAGAATTACAAAAAACTAGACATCCTGATATTTATCTTGTTGAAAAAGTCATAAAAAAGAATGGAAATAAGCTATTCGTAAAATGGTTAGGTTTGCCTTCTAATGAAAACTGTTGGATAGATAAATCAAAAGTTTTATAAGCAAAATATACAAGTTACATTCTCATTCTGATAATACCTCTTCGAAAAGAAACATCTTTTCATACAATTTTTATAAATAGTATTTTACAATTCGTTTAGATTACAATGGTGATGCAAAAATCAAAAACAAATCAAAAAAAATGTATTAATAAAAATGACAAAAATAATATCAAAAAAGGCACTGGAATGAAAAAAACTTTTAAAAATATAGTTTCAATTACAAAAAAGCATATAAAAAAATTTAAACCTCAATGCAAAAAGGCAGCTATCGAACTCGCCATGGCTGTTGTTAAAGAATTGGGTTCAGATTCAGATGAGTCTGTGATTACCCCGCGTGTGATACCTATCCCAAAAGTTGGAGGATTCTTGCCATTGATACCGATATTTGCTGGACTGTCTGCTGCTGGTGGTTTGGCTGGAGGGGCAGCTGGCATTGCTAAAGCAGTTAATGCTATTAAATGCGCTAAGGAACGCTTGAAAGAATTAAAACGACATAACAAGAAAATGGAAACACTGTGTATAGGAAAAGGATTATGTCTCAAAGAGCGTGGTGATGGTTTGGGAATTTATGTAAATAATAAAAAAAACTAAATCATAGGCTACCCAAGAGAGCGCTTACTAATATAGATTTACTTAAATATGGTCAAAACATTCCATTTTTCAGAGGAGTGTTTATGAGGGATGATTTACCTCAGCATCCATTAAAAAAGGAATGTGCTATTATGAATCTTGACAATTCTGAGAATGCTGGAACTCATTGGGTAGCCTATGCAAAATTAGATAATTATGTAGAGTATTATGATAGTTATGGTAATTTAAAGCCACCAGAAGAATTAATCAAATACATAGGACCAAATATATTTTATAATTATGATAACGATCAGAAACGTAACACATACAAATGTGGTCATTTATGTTTAAAGTTTTTAAATGCCTTTTGGGATCTAAATAAATACTGAGTACTTTACGTTTGAGTTCAGTTGTTGCAATGTCTGTGACTCTAACAATCGTTGGTAATAAATCTATTCTCCAATCTGAATTTACATCTCCTTTGAGTTTAGATGGTAATTATGAGTGTGGTTTATTATTTTTTTCCACATTCAATTCAATTCCTAACATACATGAAAGCAATAACGTATTTGCATATGGGAATAATGATGTGATAAAAATTCCAAATGGCATTTATGATTTATCTGCTTTAAATTAATATATAAAATCGAAAATGGAGAATTGTAACATTATGATTCATCCAAATAACAATACTTTAAAATGTTCTTTATTTTGCACTAAACCAATTGATTTTCGCGTGAAAAATAGTATAGGTGCAATGCTTGGATTCTCGAGTACGATTTTGGAAGCGAATAAATGGCATGATTCAACTCATCCAGTGAACATTATACCAGCGTCTGTGATACGAGTCGAATGTGATCTAATACAGGGCTCTTTTACAAATGGTTCACCTACACATATAATACATGAATTTGTGCTTAATATTCCATCAGGATATCAAGTTATTGAAGTACCAAAAAACGTTATTTATTTCCCAATAAAAAATAAATACATTTCATCAGTAACATTAAAAATTTTGGATTTAGAGGGAAACCTAATTAATTTTAACAACGAAAAAATTCAACTGCGTCTTCATCTAAGGAAAAGAAATGATAGTCTTCAATGATAATCATGATGTCTATAAAATAAACAAAAATAATAAATCTAAAGCCATTATCAAGAGCAACGTGAAACAAACCACACGTAAAAAGTTAAAAATAATTACAAAAAGTAATAAGGAATTTCTTCAAACTTTGGGGTTTAAAATATGAGTATTCTAAAAATATCAGATTATCCGCAGTTCGATAATTCTATCGAAAGTTATGAAACGCATACCTACAATCCCTACAATAATAGCTTTAATGAAAATGATGAAATAAGAATACCAATTCATCAGCAAGATATCTACTTACTACCATCATCAAGTGCGATATACATCGAGGGAAAATTTTGTGTGCAGGCTCGAGATCTGGCTGGAGTTATCAAAAAAAAAAAAGTTAATCTAACTAATAATGCAATTTCCTTTCTATTTCAAGACATTAGATATGAAATGAATGGTGTAGAAATAGATCGTGTACGAAATGTTGGAATAACAACAACTATGAAATCTTTAGTATCTATGAGTAGTGGAGAAAATAAAGTAGCAGCTATATGGGGTTGGAACATAGACGGATTTCATGATCAAGATGGTAGTTTTTACGTCTTACTACCATTAAATAAATTATTAGGCTTTGCAGAAGATTATAGAAAAATAATAATAAATTGTAAACATGAACTAATTCTCAATAGAACTAGTACAAGTTTAAATAGTGTAGTTACTGACAAAGATGACTCTGTTACAGTAAGTTTACAAAAAGTGCAATGGCGTATGCCTCATATCAAGGTATCTGACCAGCAAAAGCTTACTTTAATAAAACACTTAGAGAAAGACAAACCTATACAAATCGCATACAGAAATTGGGATCTATATGAATATCCATTATTACCTAAATCTACCAAGCATACATGGTCTGTTAAAACAACTTCACAATTAGAGAAACCACGTTATGTTATATTTGGATTACAAACAAATAGAAAAAATAATAATGTTAAAGACAGTGCCATTTTCGATCATTGTAATTTGAAAAATGTTACTTTATTCTTAAATTCTTACTATTATCCATACGATGCTCTTAATTTGAAATTTGATGAAAACAAGTACAATATATTATACGATATGTATGCTAGATTTCGTCAGTCGTTCTATAATCTTCCTGTAGACCCGTTGATTGATCACCTAACATTTAAAACTAAAGCTCCGTTGTATGTAATTGATTGTTCACGGCAAAACGAAAATTTAAAAACAGGACCTGTTGATGTACGTTTAGAAATTGAATGTGAAAAGGATATTCCGGATAACACAAGCGCATATTGCTTAATAATAAACGATCATCTGGTAGAGTACAGACCTTTAAGTAATATAGTACGAAAAATATCATGAAATCATCAGCTATTGTAGATGTACAAGGATTCAGAAGAGAAAATAATGAATTTATTATTAAAGAAATTGCTATCATTTGTGGTGATCAAGTTCAAGTTTTATTAATTCTTCCACCTTTTTCATTTCACCACCTTACATACACAGAAAAGATGCAAATCAGATGGATAGAACGAAATAGAAAAATTTTCTGGAATGATGGCTTCATTACCTATGACAATTTTTTAATGAACACGCAGCCATTCTTGGTTGACAAAACAATTTATTGTAAAGGGGTAGAAAAAGCGACTTGGATTAAGAATATATTTAATCATGATGATGTTATAAATTTAGAATACGTTAAATGTCCTAGTTTGTTAAGTTTGCATAAAGAATATAGATTTTGTAATGATATTTTAAATTGTATGTATCATCCTTCATTTTGTGCACTAAAAAATGTTACATGTTTAAAAAAATGGTGTACTTTTTTAAAAATAATATAAACCATCGTTGAAATATCTTTTTTTTATTTTTCAAATACCTTATTTCCTTTTGTAATTTATAAGAAATATATACGCATAGCGTAGGCGGCGTACCCGTCCTATCAGATAAAAAAAAACAGTAAGATTCTGTAGCTCAGATCGTCATCAGTCAACATAAGCAATTGAAAAGAGCTGCAGTACGAATCAGACACACTTCAGAATAAACAGGTTGCCGTTTAAAACCTGCAGGGTAGGATAACATTGCGGGGTTTTGCAGCACAAACCGAGCGGAGCGAGCGAAGCGAGCGGCGCGAATTTGTGATGCAGAACCCCCAATGTTACCCTACTAATATTTATGTGTATGTAGTATATCTAGCAGTAAGTTCAATAGTTCAGTAATATAAGTATGAATGTATGTTATCAGAGCACATATGTCTAACCTGTATATTAAATTATTCATATCAACCTTGGGTTTGCTGGAAGAAATTCAAAATTCAAAATTCAAAAAGAGTTTATTTCCATAAGAAACACATAGGTAACATTTTAAGAATGTTAAATCTTAAACTAACACATGTATAAGATACAGGGAAATATAGAACTCGATTTGAATTCCGTCACCTCAATGTTTTAGATGCTGGAGGCAAAGAGGCGACTAGAAACCTCCAGCTTTATACGTTATTTTTTACAGAATTGGAGCAAACACCTTCCCAAGCTCTCTTGTCTTTCTTCTACATAATCTGATATTTTGTAGTAAGCTTTTTTACAAAAGTGATTTTTAACAACATTTTTAAATTTATTTACAGACAATTCTTGTAACTCAGTTGGTATTATGTTGTAAAAGCGAATACATTGCCCTTTAAAAGATACATTAACCTTGTGGAGCCTAGTAGTAGGTATAGCTAGTTTATTCCTATTTCTAGTGTTGACATTGTGCCTGTCGCTATTCTTAGGAAATTTATCAATATTTTTGTGGACGTACATTATGTTTTCATAAATATACTGACACGGCACTGTCATAATATTAATTTCCTTAAATTGACAACGCAGTGACTCTGGGAACCACATTATAGATTGCACGAACAGCCCTCTATTGCAGCACAAATATTATGTTAATGTCTGCAGCGTTCCCCCATAGCAGTATGCCGTAAGACATAATGCTATGGAAGTAGCTGAAGTAAACTAGTCTAGCTGTTTCCACGTCCGTAAAAAGACGGATTTTTTTGACTGCATAAACTGCGGAACTGAGTTTTTTCAATAGCTTATCTATATGTGGGCCCCACCGAAGCTTATTATCTAAGGTAATTCCTAGGAATACCGTGCTATCTACAATTTCTAAATTTTCACCTTTAACATTAACATTAGCCGAGACTTGTTTAACATTGGGGAGTATAAACCGAATACATTTAGTTTCGAGAGATCTCTATTTAGAGATAAGCATGCCTTTGTAGATGTCCTTTCTGTTTTATTATATCTTATGTCATTTTATGTGCAATAAATATATACGAAATACGACTATGACAAAAAAAAATCAAAAACATTCAAGTTGGTTTTCAAAACTGCAAAAACTTTACACATTAATTGAAAAATACAAAATTCAAATAAAATAATGAAAAAGGAGTGGCAAATCATCAGCCGTAAAACTGGCAAAGTTATACCAAGTGACAATTATTTCTGCTTAAAGATAGGTGATGATGTTGTTCAATCGAACGCTGAGTAGCTCGATCTTTCGAAACAACCTTCACTCATTAGTGAAGGTTGTTTCGAAAGGTCGAGCTACTATTCTGCAAACAGCATTTTGACGATGGAGCTTGAATGAAATACAGTAAACTGATAACTCAGTTCAAGTCGGCACACAAGGATGATCCTTCAAATTTCAGACCAATACCTGTTCTTCCAGCTCTAAGTAAAGTAGAATAGATACCGTTCAACGCACGCAAAGCTGGTCGACGTGGCATTGAACGAGTCATGCCGATTAATAACGGGCTTTCTGAAACCCACACTAACCGACAAGCTGTACCAGCTAGCAGGAATAGCCCCCCCGGAGGTTCGGAGATCTGTCTCTAGCTCGGTTGAAAGGTCAAAGCAGACACATAACAGACGGTATCCCCTGTTCAACCATGTACCAGCCAGGCCCAGGCTGCGTTCCAGAAAAAGCTTCCTGCATTCAGTGCAGCCGCTAAGTCAACCAGCTCAAACTACACACCTCGCCAAGTAGCAGTCGCGACTGAACCATACAGACCCAAGTAACTGCGTGAAAGAGAAACTAGCTGAAGGATACAAGCTCAGCTGGCCAATCTGGAAATCTCTCAACCGTCTCAGAGCTGGAGTGGGGAGGTCCAGAGCTAACCTGGCGAGGTGGGGCATCATCTCGGAACTAGACACGGCGTGCGTCTGTGGATACCCGAGACAGACGATTGCGCACATGACTGGGTGCCCTGCGTGCCCGACAACCTGCACGGACGAGGAGCTGTATAAGGCTACCGAGCGAGCTATTGCGATTGCGGCCTTTTGGGCCGCCCGTATCTAAGATGTTCGTCGACTCGAAAAGAATGTTTGAAAAGATTATGCTCAATCGAATGCTCCCACACTTCAACCGTACGAAACAACTCCATACCAAATAATACGGTTTCACTCGGGGTAAATCGACTACGGCCATAGGTATTTACGTTGTATCTCATATTTATTCTTAATGGGAGGCCGCACAGGATGCTATCGGTATTATTTGCGATCTGTCGAAGGCGATTTGATTGTGTTGATCATAATAATGAAATTAAATCATAACGGAGTAAAGCGTTGGATCTACAAAGATCATACCTAAGCAATATAATTCAAAAAGCAGAAGTCAATGGTGTTAAATCTGATGAATCGGGATTAAACCTTGGTTTTCCACTAGGTTCCATTTTATGCCCTTTCTTATTCCTGGGATATATTAACGATCGGCCTTTTATTGTGGAGAAATTGACTGACATAGTGTTATTTGCTGATGATACTTCACTGGTCTTCAAAATTTATAGACAAAAAGAAGATTGTGATGATGTTAATGATGTATTTATCTTTAACCTTGAAGTGGTTCACAGTGAATAATTTATTATTAAATGCTTGTTAAACGAAGTGTATCAAATTTTAATTTCTAAATGTCAGGTAAGATGAGACCAGTTTAGTGGTTGACAGCAACACGTTAGAATGAGTATGTAATGCGAAGTTTATTGGAATAACAATTTAATAGCAAAATGCAGTGAGTACCCTACATAGATAAATTAGCTGGTAAATTAAATTCTGCGGCTTACGCATCGGACAAAACACGGATGTGGCTACATTCCATAGTGTCATGTCCTATGGTATCTTGTTGTGGGGGAAAGCAGCGGATATTCAAACTGTTTTTATTATACAGAAAAGAGCTATTCGAGTCATTTATAATTTGAAACGCACATACTCCTTAAGAGAACTTTTAAAAGAAATTGACATACTAACTGTAACTAGTCAATTTACAACATTTTCCTTACTCAAGAACCTTTCAACATATTACAAAACTTAGCGATAGCTTTGTTTATTTGGGAACTGAATCCACAGCACGATATAATCTAAATTACTTAGCCTGAATATATGACATAGGCCGATTAAGGACTCTTATTATACGACCTTAACATTTAATAGAGTAAGCAATAAACTTATAAAATAAAACATAGGCATCTCATATTATTACAAATATGAATAAAACAAAAGAAAAGAAATAATAAACAGTTGTCCGTTGTGTGTATATATGTGTTTGTGTGTTTGTGTGTGTAGGAAATAGAGAAAATATTATTTAGTTACCTACCCAATTAACTGATAAGTAGCAGTTGCCTCCGTTAGTATTTTGGTCATGAGTTTTTTGAATAGTCTGTAGTGTAGTAGACAATCTGTTTGTAAGTGCGTGGCAGGCGGTGGATGATGGAGTTAGCAGCGTAGTTTGTACGAGCCAGAGGTACGTTGAAGAGTGTCGTGTGACGAGTACGCGTGGGCATGAATGCATGGGCATCATCTCGGCCGCTAATGCCATAGCATCGAGAAAGGTAAGAGATTCCTCCATTCGAATACTCTCGGATAGCATGGCCGTCCTACAAGCCCTAAATAGCAACACTATTAACTCAGGGCTAATCTACGAGTGTCACAAACGACTAATGGAGGTATGTCAACATAACCGCGTAATCCTTCAATGGATAAAAGGACACAGCGGATCAAGAGGTAACGATGCAGCGGATGAGTTGGCGCGTAAAGGATCTAGCTTGACAGCGTATGGTCCCGAACCTATCATCCCTCTTCCCTTCAAGATGGTACGCTCATTTCTGAGAGAGTCGACCAGGAATGATCATGCCACTCTTTGGACAAACCATGAGGAGTGCAGGCAGGCTAAGCTGGCCTTGCCGTCCCCTAGCGCTAGGCTGGCTAAGACCTTGCTTCGACTTAGTAGGCCGCGCATGCGACTGGTAACTGCAGCACTTACTGGCCATGGTTTCTTTAATAAACATCTATATGTCCTAGGTGTTACCGACAGCCCCCTTTCATTCATTCATTTATTAATGTGTAGATAACATGATCCAATTATTTGTTAGTAACACAAACATATGGTTAGTAAACAGGGTAAAGTAAAATAAACAACAACATAAAACTATTTGTTGCTCGAGATAAGCTTGACCACCCAATGTTGGTACATTGGGCAGTCAAACCTTCCCGAGATCACCTTCAGGATCTCATTGGCACTGCCCCAGGATCTGCCGATAATCGAAACAATGCGCTTCCGCATGATCGCGTAAAAATCATCTGTACGCGCCTCAGCAAACATTGTTGACGCACTGCAGAACCGAGGCAGCCCCAGCAACATCCTGAAGATGTTATTATATTGGACTCGCAGGGCATTGTAAGTCTTCAGTTTATAGCGAACCCATAGGCTGCTGGTGTAGAATGTCTGACAGTACGACTTAAATAAAGTGACTTTCACCTGTCTCGAACATTTTGCAAACCTACGGGCCAGCATGTTACCTCTGACTGCCAACGCCCTGCGCTCCCTCTCAATATCGAGATCATCTTTAAGATCCTCCGATACAATGTGACCGAGATATCTAAAATGATTGACCCTTATAAGAGTGACACCATTTAGGGTGATGGGAGGCACATATGTGGGGGTACTAGTACCAGATTGAAAAACCATATAGACACTCTTTTTCACATTGTACCGGAGGCCATGAGTCTCAGCGTATCCTTCGCACACAGCCAACATTTTCCTCATAGCACTGACTGAGGGGGCGAGCAAAGCCATGTCATCAGCATAACTTATATTGTTGATGCGTTTTCCACCAATATTGCAACCGACATGCATACTACTTAACCCCTCAATCAGCTCATTCATATAAAGATTGAAGAGTGTTGGAGAAGATAAACCCCCTTGCCTGACTCCACAATCCAGTCTATACATGTCAGACAAGCTATCCCCCCATCTGACACAGTTTATTTGAGTGGCATACCAGTGCCTGAAAATAGCCGACAGCTCCGCAGGCACACCCAGCCTCTCCATCTTCTCCCACAACTTATCATAAGACGTTAGATCAAAAGCCTTGGAGAGATCTAGGAAGCAGGCATAGACCGGCGTCCGTCTGTCTGTGTAATACCTGGCTACCTTCTTTAAACTCAGAATTGCAGTTTCGGTGGATAGGCCTGGACGGAAACCAAACTGTGCCTCATGAAGCTGAATGTGCCTACCGAGCTCCCTGTTTAACAGACTATCAAACACTTTTGCCACAATGGTCGCCAGCGATATCGGCCTATAGTTGTTTTTATCCGCTATGTCACCAGTCCTACACTTAACAATCGGCACAACAATAGTTCTAGTGAGGTCTTCCGGTAGATAGCTGTGGCTAAGACATAATGTAAGGAACATCGACAGAATCCTAGGCAGATGTACCCCTGCATACTGTAGGTGCTCAATACTGAGACTATCATGCCCTGGGGATTTCCCACGGGTCATATTTTTAATTACAAGAGCTACTTGTTTCGGCGTGAAACGCATTGTTAAGGCACCCGTACATGTATCGACATTGTTTACATTTTTAGATAACCCCAGGGGAGAAGTTACTCGGAAATGGTCCTTAAATAAGTTGGCTATATCTATATGGTCACTTTTGTTACCTACTGTATCAGATAAACTAGATTTTATATTCAGTTTATTTGTAGACTGCCAGAATTTGATGAAGTTTTTATCAGACCGATGCTGGGAGAGTATATCCATTTTTATTTGCTCTTGGTGTCCTTGGCACCACTTGACTCTAGACTTAAAAATCTTCTTACTAAGGCACATTTCGTCATAAACTTTACCCGATGTGGGTTTGCCGTACATAATCCAGATATGTAGTTTATTCTTGGCCTCCTGATGCGACTCTTTTATGTGTTTATTCCACCCAACAATCTTATTTTTTCTAAATTCAGATAAACGATGACACTCAACAGCTGATCTTTGCAAAATGTTGATTATGTCAGCGTACATTTTGTCCAGTAGTTTCTTATGATCAGAGTCATTACAAAATTTATCTTCACACCGGCAAAAATCAGCTGGCATGTTCATGTTTCTAAAATTATCATTACAAAGTTCTAAATACTTATCTATGTCACTAATTTTTCTAACTCCCCATTTAATTTTATTGCACTTTTTATCAATGTAACACTGTTTTGACCTTATGGTATTTAGTTCACACACAATTTCCAAGGGTAGGTGATCGGACCAGAAAACATTGTTATAGTGTACCTTAATGTCCTGTATGGTAAGCAGCGCTGATGGCGTGACCACACAGTGGTCCAGCCACCTCCGGCACCCGTGCGAGTCACTGATGTAGGTGTAGGTACCCGAGTCCAGGCCTAGTTTCTCGATATCCGCACAGGTGAACTCAAACTCCGAGCAGAAGTCAAGAAGCTCACTACAAAAAAGTTCATGGGGATGAGCATTAAAGTCTCCTAGTACAAACACAGATTCTACGTCGGCACTATCTATAATTGCCTTTATTTCACTCAAACAGTCAGTAAATTCCGGTAAATTTTCTATTGAGTCTGTAGGTAAATACGCACTGATGAACATAACTTCACTGTTAGCTATCGACGCTCTAATAGCCGCTAGCCGCACACTGCTACACTCTATGACGGATACCGACCGGAAAGTACTCTTACGCCACAGGATTCCAACTCCACCGAACGGTCGCCCTCGCAGTATTCCTTCGGACGTATCTACTGCCGATTTGCCGGTAAAGCCGAACTCCTGATCTATTGTACCAAGTATAGGGACGTCGTGAGGGAGCAGCCAGTGCTCTTGCAGCGCGACAATGTCAGCTGATGCACATAGTGACCTCACACAGTCGATCGATCGCTTCACGGACTTGCAATTATAGCTGATCAACTTGCAGCGACGAGTTGAGCATAATATGTCAGTATTTAAAGTGTTATTGCTTGTACCTGCACACTTCATATTAGGTTAACATAATAGGGCTGTTCCTTGAGACCTTTTTCACCTCGTCACCCGAAGCAGGCTGGCTGCTAGGCTTCTTAAAGCGAATAAATCTCCTAAACGTGATGCCGTCAGGCCATATATACTCGTCATCCAGGAATAACGGTACTGTGTGCTTTGGTACAAGTACTTTGTAGGCATTATAATTCTTTTCTTTTTTCATTTTGATTTTATGAATATTCTGTGGCTTGATGACAAGTTGTGTTTTACGATTTATGTACTCCGATACATCCATCACCGTTGCCTCCTTGATAACATTCGTAATAAACAGTGGCGTGTATAACTCCGCCGCTCTAAACTTGTCACGCTCATCGGTTTTGGCCTTTCCTATCTTTCCCGAAAACCTTGACTTACGCCGTTGAACTAGCGTCCATTCACCCCCACCTTCTTTGAGGACATCTGCCATAGTAGGTATCTTCTGTGGTTGGTGCATAAGTTCTTCCTGGGGCGCCGCTGCAGAAGATATTTTCATTGATTTATGCGCATTGTCGATCTGAGTTGAAACCGCAGTAACTGGATTATAAGATGTTTGTTGTTGTGCGGGCGACTCCTGCCGTCCGGTAGGTGAGAGGCACGACATGCTTGCTCTCTCGTGCACGACCGGCTGAGGTGGGCTGCTGCTCACATGCAATCCGCTGCTGTTACTAAGAAGATTTCCACCGGCGGAGACCGAAAGATGGGGTAGGCCGAAAGGCCCGCTATCGATATCGCAATAAACACCTCCACCGCGTTTCTTGTTAATATTTGGATTAACGTAGTCATAATCCACATTATTGACAATTGAAGTCAACTGAAGATTTTTTAAGTCATTCCTCAGCTCTTCCAGTTGTGCCGTTGTAGCTGAGCACTCTTTCAGAGATTTCAATTCATTTTTTAGCACTATAATGTCTTTTAACAGACTGGTCGCATCAAGATGGTCAAATGTGACTGGGGGTAGCTTATGTAACTCCCGAGCCACGAAGATTGGGATGATGTCAGGTTCTGTGTTATTGAAAAGACTTATCATATCTTCTAGGTCGCGGTTTTCTTTTCCGTCTCTTTTGCGGGTAATCCTCCGTTTTGTTGTTGGAATCGACTCGAACAACAGGGATTTCGCCTCACTGATGTCTTCGGGTGAAAAGGTTGTTGCACATATCCTGATTAGGGCCGCATTGTCCATCACATCAATTTTATTTTGAATAAAAGACAATAGCTCGTTGATAACGATGTTGCACGAGACACATTTTACCACTGTCGTGGACATTTTTTCGTTAGCGCGCACGCACAGAAACACGTACACACTCGCTCAGGCGTCGAGCGGAACTTTGCAGAGCATGCTTGGAGTACAGTAGCGGACTACAGGGCTAAACACCTCGGTCAATCGAGGGACCTTCCAGGGATAGTCGGTAACGTAAAGGGCCTACTGGCGTTCCTGGAGGAGTTGGGTTGGCTCGAATGATGTCGCATTCCCACCCACACGCAAAATAGGCGCTTTCGTCGTCGAGTTGCGGAAACCAGCCCGTCTTACAATTGACAATTGACAATTGACGAGTACGCGTCGACGGAGCATTCAGCCTGAGTAGAGCATCGACTTGATCTGGGCAATCAACAACACCATGACAAACGTTATACAGAAGCTGCATATCTAACATGGCTCGGCGAGATTCGAGGTTAAGGATGTTATGATGACGACATTCCTCTGCATAATCATCAGTATGATATCTGTCACGGAAGCTTAGTTGTTTCAGATTTTTTTTCTGTATTCTTTCGATCATATTTACATATACTGAGTACTGTGGATTCCAGATCGTTCAGAAATACTCGAGGAATCTTCTGACATATGCAAAATTCAGAACACCTACACAATCAATATCAGTGGATGTTCTACTGACTCTTGAAATAAAACCATGGTTTCTAAAAGCCTTATTTGTGATGTGTTCTATGTGTTCTTTAAAAGTAAGCTTGGCGTCCAAGATAACCCCTAGATCACGAATGGAGTGTATTCTTAAAATATACAGTCGTGGTCAACTAATTAGGGACATTCAAGATAGTGAAGAGCTATAACCGGTTATGTACATATAATTATAAAACCCTATTGATTTCTCAGCACCTATTGTTTGCATAATTTGGTCCGATTATTATGCTATAAATGGCTGTAAATAAAAGATTAATTAAATAGAAAAAAGTATTTAATATCAAAGGTTAATCATGTATTAAATTTTGATGTACAATTGTGTAGCTGGACATTTAATTAAGGACAGTAAATTATAACGTAAAGTATAGTGAAAAATAGAGTTAAACGATACTAATAATCTGTAGTATTATAATATTTTTAGCAGCTCCATTTTATTACGTGTAAAATCAGTACCCAGTAGCAAAACCTTTGTTAGCAATTACAGCTTGACACCGATGTGGCATAGACATTATCAGTTTCTGACATGTTTCAACAGGAATGTTTGCCCATGCCTCACAAAAAGCTTCATTTAGTTCATCTAAAGTTGTGGTACTGTGACGAAACAAACATTTGGTTTATTTCTCAGTAGGTAGACTGTTTGGGGTGCTGGATGACCATAAAGATGTACGGTGTAATGACCGCACGTATTGAAGACGTTATAGGAAGTTATGTTTAAGCTCTGGTAGCTATGATGGGTTCTTGTAGTTGTTGTAGTTAGTTAGAGAAAGATCACCAAAGTTCAGTAAAGCACTATATTGTCACTTAGTAACACGAAACACAGATAAATTAGGCAAGTCTTTATTGGTAGATTTTAACCCGATCAAGATCGTAGTGCTACTACTTGTTTTTGTATAGGTAATAACGTCATGCTAATTGCAACGCTAACAAATTAAAAGTAGGTTGTTATTAATTATGTACAAACTGTACATCTTGGAAGCCCCAAGAAAATATAAAAGTATGATAAGAAAGATTTGCCTTAACAAAAAAATTAATCAAAATTAAAAACTAAATTGTCTGCACCGAGAATAAAGTCCCGCCGCGATGCATCCGCTCGAGGCGTCATCGGTCTCGGATTGTCCCGTGTTGGTTTTTGCTGATTCTGCTGTTCTGTGCTTATCGTTGATAGCTCGATTTGCTCGCGCCGCTCTCTGACTGCATTATGTTTTCTCGTACATTTTTGAAGGCAGCGAGTCTTCGCCACCCACACGATGCCGATGATGATGAGGACGGTGACCATCGAGTAGCCAACCACGTAGTGGTGCAGATCATGTCTTGTTAAGTTGGCGGGCAGGCTATTTTCCTTTCTCTTCTGAAATTCAACCTATTCTCTGAGTTTCTTCATGTCAGCATTTTCGCTCGTAAGTTGATAAGGCACCTTAGGATAGGTCAGGCTCACTATGTAGTTTACAGTAGAGTTTATTGTTGCTTCCGGAATGTTATAGTTTATTGTTGCATTACTTTTGTATTTGTTGTGTGCGAAGATGCTTAGATCATCGGACTGTAGCACACACCCCTGTGATATTGTTATGATAGCGGCAGATGTGAGCGTGTATGATGCGATGTCTTCGTTGCAGATAGTCCGTATAGTGCATGTCCCGCAGCATGTTGCCAGCCAGCTGTTCGGTAGGTGTAACTCGATCCACTCTGTCTTGCATGACGCCGGTTTAAAGTCACAGGGCAAGGTCGTCGGTTGACCAAGTAACTTTGCTTCGCACAGAGTTTTGTCAATGTTGTTATGAAGATTGTAGATCGGCACATTCTGTTGACAGATGTACTGGTCTTGATTGTGTACAGTACAGGAGCGTAAATTTTCATCAGTTATCGACATGTAGGTATTCTTTTTGAAGTCTGTTGCTAGGTATGGTGTTCTCGGTTGGATTATGACTATTTCAGCGCCCATCTTGATCGGCAGTGGAATGATCCGATATAGAGCGTAGTCCCCTTCCGCCACCAATGGTATTTAGATTTGAAACAGAAAATAATTAGTTGTGACCCTAGCTCTGACCTTCAAAAGCTTGTATAATTCCTTGAAGCTTGTATAATTTCGTGAAATCAGTGTCGCCCGGGATTGACAGGGTCTTCGGTAGTTGTTCGTTTATGTTTTTCAGTTGTTCCATTAACTTAGTAGGTGTAATCAAATGAACGTCGATGTGTCCTTGGTACATGTCAGTGAGTGTATTGAAAATTATTTCTTGTATTTTTTTCAAATTGTTAATAAGCATGTAGGCTGACAGGGATGCCGAGCTGAAGTAGGTTGTCACCATTACGACTTCTAATTCTTCTTTAATTGTTGCTAAGTTAATGTTGGTTTGATTGATAAAGCCGTCGATAATGTTGAAATGTTGTTGTATATTATTTTCATTTTTCTTGAGTAAGTCGTTTTGGAGTTCCACTATGGAGGTCTGATTTTTTATAAGTTGTAATAAGTACTTTTCGTTTTCTTGAACCGATTGAATATCATCTTGATATTTTTCCGCAAATCGCTGATCCAGCACCCCAAACAGGCTGTTTGCGACGTAGCCTACTCCGTCGATTAGTCCTCGTTTCTTCCTTCTCTCGCCTAGGTGGGCATGTGGAGACAGTAGCATAGTATTGTATGTTTTAAGTTCTTCTTTCTCGTAGTAAAGTTGATCCAGGGTCGTTTTGCAGTATCTTGGGTCCGTTTTTTGGCAGAAATTGTTAATGTTGTTGCGATATCCTTCCATTCGTCGAATTCCATCCCAGTAGTTTGTTAAGTTATAATACATGACTAATGTCCATTCATTGTGTGTAACTTGAAGCGCTCCTAGCTTATCGTAGTAAATCGGCCGCTCGTGTTCCACCTGGGTGTTGAAGTTGCGTACGTTCCAGTGATGAATGTAAACATTAATAGCATCGTCGTCAGAACAGAGAAAGCCGTGTAGACCTTTTGAACCTTTCTTTAGGTTTTCATGTTATTGCTGTTCGGGTCCACATGTTATTCGTCGTACTTTGTTCTATTTTCATTCTTTTCCGATTCGGTAGGCAATAATGATAGTTTTGTTACGGGTCTTTTGATCATTCCAGTTTGAGTTTTTAAAGTTGTTACGCGTACGTAGCCATCAGTTTTTTTTTTTTTTTACTTTATTACTGTAGATATTTACATATACTTAGCAAACGTCATTTTTTGCCTCTTCTCTACATTGGACCACTGTGGGAGAAGAAGGGCGTAGAAACTCCCACAGATTTATTTTTAGATCTCTTTTAAAAATAGGTTGTGCTTAACTAATACAAATATGAAAAATTTAATTGTTATGATTAATAAGCAGGAATAAATAATTACAAAATTATTAACAGCAAGGTCTGTGTTGAGCCATATTAACCCCATACAGTCCTGTCATTTAAGTAATCTTGAACATTGTAATATCCCTTTTTCGACAAAGTCGCTTTAACATGCTTTTTAAATTGCTCAAATGGCAATTTCAAAATCTCCAGAGGTATCTTATTGTAGTAGAGAATGCACTGACCCTTGAAAGAATTGCTAACCTTCGCGAGTCTAAAACGGGGCGCACATAGTCTGTGATTATTTCTTAGGTTAACATTACAGCTGTCGCTAAGTTTGGAAAATGTTGTAAGGTTCTTGCGTACATACATTATATTTTCGAAAATAAATTGACTAGCTACTGTTAGTATGTCAATTTCTTTAAAAAGCTCTCTTAAGGAGTCTGTTCGTTTTAAATTATAAATTGCTCGAATAGCTCTTTTCTGTAAAATAAAAATAGTTTGAATATCCGCTTCTTTCCCCCACAACAAGATACCATAGGACATCACACTATGAAAGTAACTAAAATATACTAGCCTAGATGTAGCCACATCCGTGCTTTGTCTGAAGTTCCTAACAGCGTAAGCCGCAGAACTTAATTTACCAGCCAATTTATCTATGTGGGGTCCCCACTGCAATTTGCTATCAATGGTTATTCCAAGAAACTTCGTATCATTTACCAATTCTAACGTGCTGTTGTCTAACACCAAACTGGTCTCAACTTGCCTGACATTTGGAAGTGAGAATTTGATACACTTGGTTTTACCAGCGTTTAACAATAAATTATTAACTGTGAACCAATTCAAGGTTAAAGACAATACACCATTAACATCATCAAAATCTCCTTTTTGTCTTTCAATTTTGAAGACCATTGAAGTATCATCAGCAAACAACACTATGTCAGTGCCGGGGTGAACCTCCATCACACGTCCCATTGCCCATTTTGCGGGGCGGAGGTGGTTTTCCTTAACCAAAACAACGTCTCCTATCTTGATGTTTTTGTTAGGCTTGTTCCACTTGCATCTAGTTTGAAGTTGATTTAGATAATCGTTTGACCAGTTTTTCCAAAATTGTTGTGCCATATGTTCATTTAATTGCCAGCGGCGCCGTATGTCGATACTCCTGATGTCCGTATAATCCGATAACGGTGGTGTCAACGTTGCGCCACCGGTAAGGAAGTGCCCGGGTGTCAGGCAGTTGTAAAATTCCTCTGGATGTTCAGTTAAGGGGCACAGTGGCCTTGAGTTAAGGCATGCTTCGATTTTCGTTAGCAAAGTTAGGAACTCTTCATAGGTTAATTTCTGTTCCCCAAGTACTCGGCGAAGATGGTGTTTCATGGATTTGACCGCAGCCTCCCATAGTCCTCCGGCTATCGGTCATGATGGTGCGTTAAACCACCAAGTCACCTCCATTTTACTGATTTCGTTGAAGAATTTTTCAGCCATCATCTTCTTAAAGTCGACGAACTCTTGTCGAAGCACCCTTGAAGCTCCAATAAAGTTGGTTCCGCAGTCTGAATATACACATTTCGGCGTCCCGCGCCTAGCGCACATTCTCTGGAATGCGGCGAGGAATGTTTCCGTACTGAGATCGGATACAAGTTCAAGGTGTACAGCCTTCGTGGCCAAACTCACAAAGACTGCGATGTAGCCCTTGGATGTTTTCACTTCTCTTCCCTTGTTTAGGTTGATGTCAATGCTGCCCGTAAAGTCCACGCCGGTGTGCGTAAATGACTTCGATGGGATGATGCGTTGCTTCGGTAAGTCTCCCATCAGTTGATATTTTTTATGAGGACCGAAGCGACGACAGCGAACACAGTTGTGCAAGATGGATTTGACGGCTCTATTGCCCCCGATTATCCAGTATGTATATATCCGATTATACCGTATGTATGTTAGTGTGAGCCGCGCTCCGCCATGCAATATCGAAAGATGCGCGTGCTCGATCATAAGTTTTGTAAATCTTTCGTTGCGTGAGAGAATTACAGGATTTTTCATGCCTCCTGGTAATATTGATTTGTTTAGTCGACCTCCCATACGCATAATGTTGTTCTCGTCCATGTAAGGGTTAAGTTTATTGATGTTGCTTTTTGAAGGTAAAGGTTTATTGTTCTGAAGTAGCTTGTATTCTACCTCAAATTCCTTTTTCTGCACGTATTAGATTATCAGTTCATTCGCTTTGGTCAATTCGTTTGTTGTTATGTGAGGTATTTGTTGACTTGCAGTAGATTGCGTTTTTGTGACAAAGCGCAAAATCCAGGCAATGACTTGGCGAACTCGGGTCAAATTACTGTTATTGACCAGTATTGTTTCTATAAAATGCTCGGGTTTTTTCTCGCTTTCTTTGCTTTCTGTTAAGTTTATATAGAGGCATTGTTGAGACGATGTTGATGTTTCTTGTAGGGTATATTCGGGGTCTTTTAGGAACTCTGGGCCCTGCCACCAAAGGCTAAAGTTGAGTAGTTTACTTGGTTGTAAACCTCTGAATGCACAATCAGCTGGGTTGAGCTCCGATTTCACGTATTGCCATGTGTTAGCTGGCAATATAAGTTTTATTTTATTGACTCTGTTTGCTACGTAGGTTTCCCACCGCGATGACTCACCTTATATCCATGCTAGCACCACTTGTGAGTCGCACCACGCTCGTTTGATTATGTTGTAGCCGGCGAGAGCTGTTTGAACTTTTTTCATTACTTTCGCTAACAGGAGAGCGCCACATAGTTCCATTCTTGGTAGGCTTATTTTCTGTGATGTTAGCGCCACACGAGTTCTTGCGATCAGTAGGGATAAAACAAACTCTCTGTTTTCATTTAGGACTCTGCTGTAGACAACGCAGGAGTATGCTTTTTCACTTGCGTTGCTAAATCCCAATAGCTCGATGTTGTTATTTAATACGGCAATCCATCTGGGAATTCGCATTTCCGGAATGATTGGTATTTCACTTTACAGTTTAAGCCATTCTGTTTTAACCTCCATTGGTAGCTCTTCATCCTATCTCAGGTTACTTATCCATAGTTTTTGAAAGATAAGCTTGGCAGTTAGTGTAACGGGAGATAGCCAGCCCAACGGGTCATAAAGTTTGGAAATTTCTGATAGGAGTGTTCGTTTTGTTAGTTTTGAGGTTTGTTGGAGTGGCCAGTTAAACTTGAATGTGTCCGCTTCCGGGTTCCAGGTTAGACCAAGGGTTTTCTGTGATTCTTCGTATTTAAATTCAAAGTTGTTTTTTGTCGAAATTTGCTCTACAGTTAGTTCCTCTAGCAGAGCAGGGTGATTTCCGCTCCACTTTCTTAGGTTCATGCCGCCTCTTTGTAGCAACATGATGAGTGATTTTTGTAGCTTTTTAGCTTCTTCCAGAGACGAATGACCACTGATCAGGTCGTCCATGTAGAACTCTTGAGTCAAGGTCACTGCTGCACCTGGATATGGTACCTTGTCTCCATCCACTAGCTAATTGTTTCAAAGTTCTCATCGCTAGCCATGGAACACACTTAGTAGAGTAGGTTAAAGTTTGTAATTTGTATTCTTACATGTTTTCTGTTAGTGAGGCTCTCCAGATGATTTTCGTCAGGTCTCGTTGTTCTTCCTGAATCCAGAGGCAACGGTACATTTTTTCAATGTCCGCTGTGAAGGCATAGCGGTAAGTTCTCCACTTCAAAATCAATGCTTGAATGTCTTTTTATAGGTTCGGATCCTTCTCTAGCAGGCTGTTGAGGCTGTAGCCGCTAGATGTCTTCTGAGATGCGTTAAACACTGTTCGAAGTTTGGTTTTAGTTGAACTTTCTCTCAAAACTCCATGATGTGGGAGAAAACACTGAAGAGCTGACGTTGTGGTCTGTGATGGCGCCATGTGACCTAAATCTTCGTATTCTTTCATGAAATCTCGATACATGGTCGCTAGTTGTTGTTTTCTCTCCAGTCTCTTTTCAAGTTGAAGAAATTGCGAGATGGCTATGTTTTTTGAATTGCCAAGTTTTTTCTCCAAATCCGAACATAAGGGCATCTGAACAATGTATTGTCCTTGAGAATTACGCTGAACAGTCTTCTTGCAAAACTCTTCACATTGTTCTTCCTTTGGTGTATCCGGGTGCTGCTGGGAGATGTCTTCGGTTTCCCAAAAGCGTGTTAGTTCTTGTAGGTCAATCAAATTTACATTACAGCAGTATGATTTAGTTATGCTGCCACATAATATCCACCCCAGCTGCGTTTTTTGTGCAATAGGGGCTGATTGATTGCTTTTCAGTAAGCCGTCCAGAATTATTTCAGCATACACTCCTGCCCCAAGTAAGAAATCTATGTTTTGAGAGATGTTATACTCCGGATCAGTGAGTTTTAAGTTGCTTAAATGAGGCTAGTTAGCCTTGGGGAATGACACGTTCGGTAAGTTGTTAGCTACTTTTTTCATAATCAGCGCTTGAGTTTCAAACATGTAATCCGACTTAATTGATTAACAGTTTATTTGAAGACTTCCTTTGCATTCCCCTGAGGATGATCCAACTCCATTGACGCTAGCATTAAATTTCTTTCGGGGTAGTTTTAGAAGATGGGCCGCCCTTTCCGAGATCAGGTTTACTTGAGCTCCTTGATCCAGAAGTCCGCGAAGATTTTGGTAAGTTCCGTCAATAGATTTAATATCCAATTGAACTGTTGTTAATAAAATCTCTTTATCGTTAGTTGGTGCGTGATTTGAAGTATTTGCTTGACCCGAATTGGAAGATTGCTGAGTTGAGATGTTTATGTTTGCAGTTGTTTTCTTTGCGTAATGAAGCATCGTATGATGTTTCAAATTGCACTCTTTGCATGTTTTCGCTGATTTGCAAGCGTCCGAGCCGTGGCTTAAAAGACAGTTTTTGCATAAACGAAGTTTCGCAATTGTGCCGTTTCTTTTCGCTGTATCCATGTCGACGAACTTCGGACATTGCATAAAAACATGATTTTCGTTGCATAAAGGACATTGTCCATAAGTTGTATGACAGATTTAGTTAAATGTTGGTTTGTAGTCAAAATGTTTTTTTTTCTTGAGTTTGTTTATTCGACGGAGTGGAGAAGGGCTTCGTTGAGTTTTCTTTTCTTGTGCTTTTCTTTGCTTCAAAGGCGAGAAATGCTCCCTCCAAATATTTTAAAAAATCTTCAAGTTTCGGAATCGCTCGTTGATCATCCCGAGTCTTCACATAGTCCTCATAGGAAGTTGCGTTCAGTTTTTGCGACATCAAATACACAATGATGGGGTCCCATGTTTGTACGTCTAGGCCGATATTCACGAAACCGTTGACAGCTTCGTTTATGACGTCATGCATCTTTTTTAAGTTGAACGTGTCGCGTTGTTGTATGTTGGGCAAATGCATTATGGTGTTCATGAATGTCACAAATTGCAGATGACGATTGTCGTATCTTTGCACTAAAAGTGCCCAGCATGAATCGTAGTTATCCGCGCTGATCGATAGGTAAAGGTTGTAACAAATACATAACAACAAATATACAACAACAAATATATAATAACAACAAATATATAAAAAAGGTTGTAACAAAGCTTCATAATAAAAGAAGGGTTTTAGATAAACTGGAGCTGTGTACTGCTCAGCTTCATTATAATCAGATTAGCTATGAGGACAACATGCATGAGCTAAGATGCAAACTTGACCAGGCAGAGCGCTCCCTGGGGCACTACATTAGCCTCTATGACAAAACCAGAGCGGAAACCAGGAAACTGAATCTAGCTATGGATGCAGTTCTCAGTAGCCAGGTTAGCCTAGAAACTAAAATATTGGAGAGCTGCTGCTGTGTGCCGGATTGTGCTCCGTCAGCTACTTCCCTTCTGGATGTTAGCACTTCATATCCAGGTATAAAAACAATTATGTACAGTGATGAAATTGGAAAAAATATGGGCCAATTATTAAATATGTATATGGAGCATACGGTAATAAATAATTGTTTACCCAACTGTAATCTGCATGATATTATGCAAAAAGTAGATAATGCTACATATAGTGATGACTGTTATTTAATCATATGCCTCGGTAATAGGGGTAATTTGAACAAGTCTGACTTAATTAAATATTTAGACAAGCTCTGCTCTTTAAAAGTAAAACAAATTGTTATGTTCACATTCCCTTACAGCGACAGCCTGTCACAATCAGAAAACAACCTTAGATATAAGCTGAATATGACCTTGCATACTATATCATGCAATAATAATATACATGTAATGGATACTAACAATTTTATTAGTAGAAATAAATATTATTTGACTAAAGGTAAATATTACCTTCCTAGTCATTATAAAAGACAAGTAGCAAATTCGCTGTCCTATTATTTTAATATAACAGCCAAAATTTTGGTTACACATAATACCTCTATTGAGCATTATACTGATGTTTTAAACAAAACCTTGGAAGCTTTTCCAAGTCATTTAAATTAGATACAACGACAATAGAGGAGATCTCTAGCCCGTCAAATAATATTAATAAAGTACATAATAAAAACAAAAAAATTCAATATTGTAAAATAAATGCAAAGTTTACTAATCTGGTCCACCAAAATATTCAAGGTATTAGCAGTAAATTATTAGAGTTGGAATTGTACATGAACTCTTTTAATATTGATATTTTATGTCTAACAGAACATTGGCTAAAAAGCCATGAGCTCATGTTCAATTTCAGTAACCACCAGGTTGGTAGTTCTTTTTGCAGATCACATGCTGTTCGTGGAGGCTCTCTAATATTTCTAAATAAATACATAAAGTTCAAAAATTAAAATGACATAGTATGTTTATCAGTTGAAAGCCACATTGAAGTAGCATGTGTTGAATTGGAGCGCATATTTGTAATAAGCGTTTACAGCCCACCATTAGGTTCATTTGTTGTTTTTGAAAAAGTCATGGATGACATATTATTTAAAGTATCAAAATCTAATAAAACTCTCATGATATGTGGAGACTTCAATGAAAATTTATTAGAAACTTACTCCCTTAGTACGAGACTAACTAACTTATTTAATTCTCACAACTTAAAGCCACTTTTCATGGAACCTTCTCGAATAACTGAAACCTCAGAAAATTGTATAGACAATATATTTGCTTATCCAAATGAAAAAATTGTACTAAAAAAAATTATAAGTAGTTTAAAGTCAGACCATTTAGGTCAATACATTAGACTAGAAATTTAACTTAAAAAAAGTTCTACAAGAAAGATACAATACATACCTGTGACTGCACATAGGTTTGAAAGGTTTAAATTGAATTGGGATAGCAAACTACCTATCAATTACTCTAATAATAACCCTAATGAGTCATATTGTATTTTTTTTTACAAATTCAGCAATGCGTTCAATGCAGTATTTACTACCAGATCGATTGTGGTCTCAGACAAACTTAACTTTAGTAAGTGGGCCAAAGTAGGTATACTTAAAAGTAGACAAAATTTATATGAATTATATTGTGAAAAACAATGGAATCATAGTGAAGAGTTCATGGATAAAGTAAAAAAGTACTCAAAAATCTTTAAAAAAAATTGTCAAATTGCAAAATCAAATTCTAACAGATCTAAAATAAGAAAAAGTGATAAAAAAATTAAATCAACTTGGGTTATAATTAAAAGTGAGACTGGAAAGTTCAGTATTAAAAACAATGAATATGAATAAAAAATTAATGATATTACTTTCAAAAATGATATTGATGTAGCTAAAGCGTTCGAATTTTTTTTTACTGACATCCCAATCTCTACTACAAAGTCTTTAGACTCTTCCAAAGTAGTCGCTGAATCTTTGCTAAAAGACTATGTACCTAGATGTGAAAATCAATTCTCGTTTAATTATGTAGAAGATAAAGATATTATTAAAGCCTTTAAATCAATAAATGTAAAGAAAACTGCAGACCTCTGGGATATTTCTGTTCATGTTGTGAAGCCCCTAATAAATGTTATTGCACTTGATTTAGCTTTCATATTTAATGCATCTATTGAATCTGGCGTGTTTCCTGATTTAATGAAATACAGTAAAATAGTGCCTTTGTTTAAATCGGGTAGTACATCTGACCCTTCTTACTTCAGACCGATATCGGTATTGCCTACATTAAGTAAAATATTTGAGAAAGTAATTTTAAATCAACTTCTTACACATTTCAACACCAACAACATGCTCCACTGTAAACAATTTGGTTTTACACAAGGCAAATCAACTACTGATGTCGGTATTGAGTTAATATCACATATATATGATGCCTGGGAGGAGTCGCATGATGCTCTAGGAGTATTTTGCGATTTGTCTAAGGCATTTGATTGCGTTGACCATGGGACATTGATCAGGAAATTACATCACTATGGAATTAGGGATAACTCTTTAGATCTTCTCTCTTCTTATCCTAATAACAGGATACAGAGAGTTGACATTAATGGAAAACGATCTCCAGGGTCTGTTGTCACTATGGGTGTACCGCAGGGTTCCATTCTCGGGCCATTCCTGTTTTTGGTTTATATTAATGACCTGCCACATCTTGTCAGAGATAATCATGAGATTGTACTGTTTGCAGATGACACTTCACTTTTGTTTAAAATGAAACGACGCAGTTTGAACTTTGACGATGTGAATAATGCAATCTCAAAGGTAGTCAATTGGTTTAGTGCTAATAATCTTTTACTGAACAATAACAAAACTAAATGTATTCGGTTTATACTCCCCAATGTTAAACAAGTCTCGGCTAATGTTAATGTTAAAGGTGAAAATTTAGAAATTGTAGATAGCACAGTATTCCTAGGAATCACCTTAGATAATAAGCTTCAGTGGGGCCCACACATAGATAAGCTATCAAAAAAACTCAGTTCCGCAGTTTATGCAGTTAAAAAAATCCGTCTTTTTACGGACGTGGAAACAGCTAGACTAGTTTACTTCAGCTACTTCCATAGCATTATGTCTTACGGCATACTGCTGTGGGGGAACGCTGCAGACATTAACATAATATTTGTGCTGCAAAAGTGGGCTGTTCGTGCAATCTACAATGTGGGTCCCAGAGAGTCACTGCGTTGTAAATTTAAGGAAATTAACATTATGACAGTGCCGTGTCAGTACGTACGTCCACAAAAATATTGATAAATTTCCTAAGAATAGCGACAGGCATAATTTCAACACTAGAAATAGGAATAAACTAGCTATACCTACTACTAGGCTCCATAAGGTTAATGTATCTTTTAAAGGGCAATGTATTCGCTTTTACAACAAAATACCGACTGAGTTACAAGAATTGTCTGTAAATAAATTTAAAAATGTTGTTTAAAATCACTTATGTAAAAAAGGTTACTACAAAATATCAGATTATGTAGAAGACAAGAAAGCTTGGGAAGGTGTTTGATCCAATTCTGTAAAAAATAACGTATAAAGCTGGAGGTTTCTAGTCGCCTCTTTGCCTCCAGCATCTAAAACATTGAGGTGACGGAATTCAAATTGAGTTCTATATTTCCCTGTACCTTAAACATGTTACCTATGTGTTTCTTATGGAAATAAACTCTTTTAGATTTTTTTTTTATTTTGATAATCTTGTTATTTCTGCCAATCAAATAACTGGGAAAGACGACACCAGAAATACAAATAGTTCCAGAGCAAACAATCAGGAAATAATATTAGATTCATGGGACTTGAATGATATCCATCCATTACGAATACTCTTACTAGTGATTGAGCACCGGAAAATATGATGATTGATCTGGACAATGACATGTTAGGAAAGTGGTCTGGAAATTGATCGATCGTTCCATAGTATCGAGGTTCTAAAATAAATACCATGTTAATTTGGATTAACAGGTACTCTCCACTTAATTTACAATTATTGCAATAACTTTTTTGTTTTGAAGTCAGTGTACACATTTATATCATGTTGGTTAGCTGATAAAACCAGTAAAAAAGTATTGAACCAAAACTCGGAGATCGTCCGAGTGATTCAAATCTTATTTTTTTAGGTTTAGGTAAAATAAAATTTGCAAAATTGGAAAGGAACAGCCGGAAAATCTAAAATATCTTAAATGGGAAGTTCAGCCTTCTTCACTAAGTGGCGTTGGTAGCAGACTTACTATTGCCTATGATATGCATAGAGTTGATGTAAAGAGTTTGGTTTACCTAAAGCGCGATGCGCATTATAGCCAAGACCTTTTCGATATATGCTTAGTATGACGATAATGATCTTTAGATAGGTGCCTCAAAAATGATGGACTAATAGTTATCTGACATGGAACTATGAGAATACCAAAAACGCGCTGTGAAGCCGCGCTACGCGCAGCTAGTTTGTTTTTAAAAAACAGAGATTAATGTGGATAAAGGATTAAAAGTGATCGCTTGTTGTTGTTGCTTTGTAATGGCCAAAAATACTGATTTGTACAGGAAAAAAGGATCAACAAAAACACTTTTTATGTTTTAAATATTTAATGAGTACTTAAGTTTATGTTTTAATAATTTGTTGTTGTTCTTACATGTTGAACCTAACACGTAGGATAAAGGGGGCTTTGCTTTGCTCACCCCATTTACCCTTCACCTAAGCTACCGCAGCAAATATATGGGATATTTTCTGTGCAAATCAGTATTTTTTATGTGCAGTTTAATATTTCCCCTTTGGAATATCCAAATCCTAAGATTTGTTTTGCCATGTTTTAATGTAAATATCAGAATTGAAATAGGGCACCTTGCACAATATGTTTTTTATATTTTTTTCAGTAGCAGGGAAGCAATCACCGTTTTTGTTCCGTAAGTAAACACTAGAAAAAACGGAGTAATGGGGGCTTTATATATTATTCTTTCCTAACAGATGCTTAAAATAATATAGAAGGTGATGTTGTAAAGTCACGCCCGACTCGGGGTTGGCTAATTACACGACACTGAAGCTATATATATATATATACAGTGGTGTTCAGACAACTAAAGACACCCCTTTATATATTACCCGTTAAACCTAACTTTTTTCATTAAAATCAATACGTTTTAAACCAATCAATATGGGAAAAAACAAAAGTTGCGATTCGTCCACTAGAAAGATTATTCTGAAGTTTCATTAGAAAGGTTGGTCGTATAGAAAAACTATTTGAACTGTTTCAAGGACATGGTTATAAAAGCAATAAAAAAAATCAAAAAAATTCTCAAGAAAAAGTCTTAAATGGAATACCCAAACTGAAACCATATGCAAAAAACTTAATAAAATATGCACTATATAATTTATCGAAAAAAGTGTCAGAGGATTCTTTATTAGTATCATACAATGATTATAAATGATAATGTTATGTATAAATGATAATGAACTGTGATCTTTTCTTTTTATAGCAAACGTTACCCCTTCCGATCGATTGATTAATTCCTATTTACTATGTAAAATTTAATGAATGTGTGTGTGTGTGTGTGTGTAACCAAATATTAATTCCTGTCTATTGTCTAAAATTTAATGTATGTGTAACCACATATTTTTATGCCAAGTGGCTGAAAATAGCAAACCTATACACAACAGCAATACCGGCGTGTGTGATAAATATTTTTCACTCGCCCGAATGACTGTAACGGTTCTGGACCCCATGCCCAAACTTTTCCCTTCTGCAACAACTCGTGAAGTGGGGCTAAATGAAAACTCATATTCTTGACAAATCTTCCATTAAAATTTACCATTCCGAGGCATGACCTCAATTCCGGAACGTGTTTCGGAACAACCATATCCAATCAGGGTTTGACAATTTCCTTATCTACGCTAGTGCCATTCTATAATCTTATCCATAAAGAATATACATTCAACTTTTTTCATTTTCAGACCATTCTCTTTCAATTTTGTTAGTTTCTAAATGGGCATCTAGTGATTAACTTGCGATCAGGAAATTATCGAGAAAGAACACAACATTTGGTATATCTTTAAATAAATTAGTTATCATTCTTTGAAAAATCCCTGGGCTAGATGCGAGGCCGTACTTTAATCGATTGTACATGAATAAACCACGGTGCGTATTAATTACAGTATCTTTTACTCGTCTAACATAACCTGGTTATAAGCTTGCGAAAGATTTAATTTACTATAAATAATGTTGCCTTTTAAGTTCAATTGTTAATCCTCATTCTCTGGAACCGGGTACTTATCGACTGCCAAAACCGGATTTAACGTCACCTTATAGTCGGCACACACCCGAATAGGTCCGTCAGACTTGATGGCTATTACCAGTGGAGTTGCCTAGTAGGAGCAGTGAACGGGCTCGATGACACCATCCCGTAGCATAGCGTTTAGCTCAGCGTCCACACGCTCATGCAGCGCGTACGGTAGTGGGCGCGCGTGGTAGTACACCGGCACCGCACCTTTGGCCACACCGGCCGTGAATCGTCCCAGACCCCCGATGAACAACTCAGCATAGCTGGAACGTCTATTTCCTTGAAATGTTTCTCTGAGAGTATTGACTGCCTGGCACCTAGGCACTTCAATATCTAATCGGGCTAACCATTGTCTACCTAACAATGCAGTTGTGCCATTATCAATTACATACAAATGTCTCCATTTGATTTTTATACTCCACACTCGTTTTTATGGAACATAGCGGTTTAATTTTGGACCCATCATAAAATCTTAATGTTAACCGACATGGAAAAATAGGTAAGTAGGCAAAATTCTCTTCATACCGCTGTTTACTTATTCATGGCAGGGCAGAACCCGTATCTACCTCCATTTTAAGTTAAATATTATCTACATTAATTGTCATGCTCACCGGTTCGTATTCTCTCAGGGACATTTGCAGTATTGGCTCCTCTTCTTCAATATTGGCTGGCTGAGGCTCCATCGTGTAGTCATACTCCTCCTCGTCGTCTAGGTAATGAGATATATTAGTAGCGCCTCCACGCCATGAAAGCCTGCGACCTGCTCGGCCGCCCAGGTATCCCGACCTTGCGCGCCTTTAACCGCTCACCATCCTGGATGCGCCCTCGTCGCCGCCACCTGATGACCACATGCCCACCACGTGTCATTGCGCGCCGCGTACTGCACTGCCACAAATCGCCGCGCTTCCATTCTTCGGACACACTCGCCGCAGGTGTCCCACCTCATGACATTGGCTGCATTGGAACCCCCGGTAGCGGCACTGGCTCCAGCTATGTGTATCCCCGCATGAGGGGCAAGCACCTCACGCGCCCAAATACATGCCATGCACTGCGCCCTCCAGCTACTCTGAACTGCTTCTTCCGGAATGCTTCTCCATATTCACGCTGTAATGGTACACAAGAGTCAGTTCATTTAATACTTCATTTTTCGTGACAGAGGGCTAGCCCATCGCCGCACTGTAAAGGTACACACATTAAATACAAAAGTCAGTTCCTTTAACGCTTGGGTTATTGAGTGATTCGAAGTAAGTTGGCAAGAAAGGGGCCTGAGAACGTGGTTGGTTCGAGGAAGAGAGGTCGGGTCTGGGTTTTTTTGTCGCATTCCTGCGAAATGTGTAGGGATCAGAGCCGATTTGGCTGCGCGCTGAATAAATTATGAATAACTAAATAATAGAAGGTTTCGGAGAAAGCTAATGTGTTGACTGCAAATATACAATTGCGATTGATTATTACGTTGTGGTGAGTCTGACATCACGGGTTTGCGTATCATTCTAGTGATCTTTGTCCTAGACGCTAGCGGTCGGGCAGGCTTAATTAATTGCAACCGCTTATATAGCCAGCGATCGACAAATTTTGTGTATCGGCAATACCAAATGACTTGAGTGATAATCGATGGATGATTAGAAACTATACAAAAAATTGTAGAACAGCGGGCGTGCATGGCATGGTTGATTAAAATTAGACCCTGTGTAGTTAGAGTTAAGAAGCTAGCGCTTGGGCAGATTGTGTCACGCAAAGGACGCCATCTCAGACATTTGGGGCCTATAAATACGAGCGCGTGGGTGAGGAAGTCATTCAGTCCTTACGTCAAACCACTGGGGTACACGTGTCATTCGGTAATCTGTACAGTTCGGTCTGCCGTTTTACGCGTCTGGAACTGGAAGATTTGTGATTGCGTGCTACAGTGGAATTTCGTGTGTGTCTGAAGCGCCGTGATATACCTCGGTTCCTTTCCTTTTAATCAACCTACCCCGAATTCCAAAACTATCCTTGGGTCGTTAGATAAGAACTTGTGGGTAATTTGATCTGAGTCTGAGTCTGGGCTTGGAGCGACCCTAATTTCCTTTTTCCTTCACCATAGGGTTCTTGGATTAGCTCTTAGGATATTCGCGAGTTAATCCTTTCCTCATTCCCTTCGTGTAGCGAGTTTTGAAATTCCCACACACACAAGTCGTTAAACATACAATCACATTCAAATCAAACACAACCAGCTTCGAGTGGTGTCGATGATGGACGTGGTATAACACTAGGATTTTAGACTAGGCTAGACAGGAGTTTAGTTGAGGATAAACCTAGGTTGTCAAGGCATAGGGAGACTGTTTGATCGATGAGGTTCCGCGGATGAAAATAACAAATTCAGAACAAAGTATAAACGTTGTCAATTCAGATAACCTATCCTGTTGATATCTTTGACATTTGAGTGTTGTCGGGGACGCGCGAAGAGATCAAATTACAGTCTAAAGTTCATTGTTTAGGGACGGGTAGATTGCTTTGCGTTGCCTTGGATCGGTTTGATTAAAGTTGCATCTTTAAATTAAAGTTCAATTTCGCTGAAGATCTAACGTGTAGATTGTGTCACGCATTTATTTTGCTGGGCTCAGTCGAGGAGAGTTGTGGTTAACAAGATACATAAATCGGTATTTTCCGATTTATGTAACTCGTTGTGGAGAGGGTTAGATCTCCAAAAGCACTAAAGAAAACGTTTCGATAACATCCAGCTCGAATTGCGCAGAGTTGAAGGTTTCAAAACGTTACGGACCTTTTGAGGAAACCGCTAGTTCAGACCCATTTCGGAAAATCAAATCGCAATTGTGTAAACCCGGTCTATTTGGATCGTTATTGCCGTGAACTAATTAAATAATTGGAGCCACTAAAGCCGCTACTAGCGAGCACTTGAAATATCATTGAGTACTCACGTCGTAACACTACGACGAATAACCATACGACATCCCACACAAATATTATAAATTGTGGTCGACCACGAAAAGAAGCTCCCAGCGCCCATATATACAAAAAAAAATGGTACCATTACACAAAATATAACAAAGATCGATCTGGCGCAAAACACCGCTAACTGATGCGAAATACCGGCTTGCGGGCATACATCCTTTCTCTGTTTAACTTGAAACTCTAACTTCCTGAACCAATCTTCCGTTCGACTATTGTACGCCTACTGAACTTCTCAACAAACGAGAAATTCAGTCCTATCATTCTTAACTTGCAATTTTCACAGCTGAATCGGGACATCTAAGTTGGGGGTAGATAGAATAGACGATCATAGCTTCTGACAACGGTAGCTCGACCTTAGCTATTTATGCCGTTACAACTTCCATTGCACATTCTTCTGCCGCCTCCAAGCTAATAGCCAATTTTACTGCCTCATTCTATTCCAGGTTGGTTTCCGTAAAAAGTCTTTGCCATATAACCTCACTTTTTATCTCACATAACAACTGGTCTCTCAAGTTCTTTTCTAGATATTTACCAGACTCGCCTTCCTCAAGTCCGCTATGTAGTGCGTGACTGTTGGTCCACCATTTTGTTTTCTCATGCGTAAGCTGTACCGCTCCACCATAAATTATGGTTTTGTTTGCAGAAGTTTTTCCAGAACTTGGGCCAGTTCCGCGTACTTTTTGTTGCATGGCTTGACCGGGCTGCACAAATTTAGTAACAATTCATAGCCTTGTTCACCTATGAAGGTGAGTAAGAGCAGCGTCTTCATCGCCTCCATTACTATATTCACAACGATCATCATTTCCAATCTTTCACAATACACCAGCCAATTTCCCGTCTAGATGTCGAATTCACCAATCCTGGACATTCTGTACTCTGTCGCCTATGGTTTGTCTGCTGTGTCTTTTTTTTGGTGAGGGGGAAGAGATGTAGAGTAACAATGCATGTAGGTACGTAACGTAATAAAGTCCAGTCAGCAACCGATCGCTTTGTTTGTCCGACGCCCCAGGTACTATCGTTCACCAAAATATAGTCAGCTAATTAAATGTCATCCTAAATATTAAAATAAGGAACTTTCACAGGAATCAATATTTGTAGACTATGTCCGATTCCGGCCTGCACTAATACATTTAATCATATAAAATTAAAATCATAATAAAATAAAATTTAGTTAGTTAGATTGCCAGCTATCTCACTATTCCGCCAGTGACGTACCGACAATTGTTTTCATTAAAATATTAACCTTATGCTCCGACCATCAGCTTCCCGCCTAACTCAAATGTTATCATCAACATCATCATGCAAAAAGGGAACCCACTGTTGAGTATATAGGTCTCCACCATCAGAAAAAGTCCTTAATATTTGTAAACCGCAACTCATGACGACGTAACTTTGTAGGCGGGATGCGAATGATCCAGATCGGTCATGTTGGTTAGTTAGTCTACGTCAAAACCATAGATATGTCGCAGCTGTTTCAATTAGGCACTTAATCAACTGCCGAGGCCATTCACAAACTCAAACTCAAACTCATTTATTCATGAACACAGGTACATGGTAATAAGGTGTTAGTGGTTTATACAGTTCTCTATGTTCTACCATTTTGGCATATGAATTTTTGTTACCTACACAATCAAGTTAAAGTACAATATCAAAAGGGAAAAACAAACAAATAAGCATGCAAAAATAAAAATTAAAAAAGATATAAGTTGTTGGGTTACAAAATGTCAGACATGATACTCGTAGTCTCGTAGCTTGTTAGTTATTTATAGAGACTTATCAGTTACATACGAATTAATATTATAATAACATTTTTGAACCAGCAGGTTGTTAAGTTTCTTCTTAAATTGAGCAATTGGTAAATCTTTAATAACATCTGGCACTTGATTGTAAATTTTAGGTGCCATACATAGTATGTTTTTTGCATCAAAGCTGTATGCCTCAGGTAAACAAAGTTTATGTCGGAACAGGAAAAGTATGCGGTCATATACACTTTAAAGCGATTTGAGATATATTTGCGAGGAGAAAAGGTTGTTATTAGAACAGATCATAAGAGTTTGACGTTCATTAAGTCGTGGACTTTATTGAGGGCACGCGTAACTAGGTGGATTATGTTTTCGGAGCAATTTGATTACAACATAGAGTATGTGCGTGGGGTTGACAATCAAACTGCCGACACGCTAAGCAGGCAAATAGCGGGTCATGGATGTACGAATGACAGTATAAATGTTCAGCCGGGAGTATTCTGGTTTCAGGCATCGAATACCGCAACTGTTATTTCGAGTTAACGGGACATTGCGAGATTACAAAGCGAAGATGAGCGGTTAAATCGAATTAGCGGTTGTATCAGACGTAGAGTGGTAGATGCGGAAATGAGAGGGTTTGATAATTACAAGTTAGTAGGTGATACGTTATATTTTCACGTGCCGAAGCGGAACGTACGGTTGTTAGTGATTCCGGAATCATTACAGGAGGAACCAATATTATTATATCACATACGTGAAGAAATAGGTCACTACGGCAGATATAAAATATTAGCACTGATGAAGGACAGATATTACTTTCTTCATATGAGTAGGGTGATTAGCACGGTGATAAGAAGTTGTGACATATGTCGAAAGGTCAAACCAAGTACTAACAATACCATTGGTCCTTGTACACCGGTGTTGGCGGAAAAGTTGGGTGAGAAAGTTTTCTCGGAACTTAATGGGCCATTGCCCGTAGGTAAATTCGGATATCAATATATATACGTGATTCAAGACGTGTACAGTAAGGTAATAAAATTGTATCCAATGCGGAAAGCGACAGGTAGGAGCGTGCTCGCTTGTACAAAGAGATTTCATAGGGAAATACCTATCGAAACTGTAATTACAGACTCAGGACCACAATTCATATCGAAAGTTTGGGAATTTGGTTTCAAACAGCTAGGGGTTCGGGTCACTCATACGTCGGTGTATTGTCCAAATTCTAGTAGCGTAGAAAGAGTGAATCGCGAGCTAGGTCGACTAATTAGAACCTATTGCGGCGGAAGTAATCGAAGTTGGGTCGACGCGTTACCGGACATTAAAATTGCTACAATAATATCCAACACACAAGCACCGGATTCGCTCCTAATGAATTGGCGTTTGGTAGACGGGAACCGATAACCATTGACAAAGAATTAGGCGATGAATGGTTATTAGGTCATAGTGTGCGAGATACGGAACAGGTACGGAATGTAGCGATAGAGAACTCTTAAATTTCTAGTGAACGACGTAAGCGACAGGCAGACAAACGGCGTAAGTTAGAAGTCTATCGTATAGGTGATTATGTGAAAATTAAGACTTTTGTGCATTCAAATAAAGAACATAAAATCATGCGGAAATTTTCATTGTTGTATAAAGGGCCTTATGTTATTTCGGCAGTGGTATATCCGAACTGTTATACTTTAGTAGATCCGGCTTCAAATGAGATATTGGGTAACAACAATACTATAAATATAGCCAGGTATTATGTGAGGACGAACAAGGGCATAGACAAATAAGAAAGTGTATAAAAGTTATATAAGTAAGCTGTAGTCTGTAAATTTGAGTAACTTCCTTGTAGATTTAAGGATCTTGCATGGTTTAGAAGGAAAAAAAATAAAATAAAAAATAAAAATAAATGTATATACATATATATATATATATATATATATATATAGTAATACGAATTAGGATAAGGTGCGGGTGAGCGAGGTTGTATAGTTAGATAGATAAATAAGATAAGAAAGGAGAGAGCTCAATCGAGTTGTGTAAATATTATATGCATAATTGACAGATTCATCGGTCTGTGTACATGATTTGAGATGTCCGTGCATATAGAGTAGATATGGACAAAGCATGGGTTAGCATTGTGGTAATGAGATCCTTGCGCCATGTTTAACTGAGATAAACAGTGTCTCAAGTTCTGGGAGGGGGCTGTAATGGCACACAAGAGTCAGTTTATTTAATACTTCATTTTTCGTGACAGAGGGATAGCCCATCGCCGCACTGTAAAGGAACACACGTTGAATACAAAAGTCAGTTCCTTTAATGCTTGGGTTATTGAGTGATTCGAAGTAAGTTGGCAAGAAAGGGGCCTGAGAACATGGTTGGTTCGAGAAAGAGAGATCGGGTCAGGTTTTTTTTGTCGCATTCCTGCGAAATGTGTAGGGATCAGAGCCGATTTGGCTGCGCGCTGAATAAATTATGAATAACTAAATAATAGAAGGTTTATGGAACTATACGGAGAAAGCTAATGTGTTGACTGCAAATATACAATTTCGATTGATTAATACGTTGTGATGAGTCTGACATCACGGGTTTGCGTATCATTCCAGTGATCATTGTCGAAGACGCTAGCGGTCGGGCAGGCTTAATTAATTGCAACCGCTTATATAGCCAGCGATCGACAAATTTTGTGTATCGGCAATACCGAATGACTTGAGTGATAATCGATGGATGATTAGAAACTATGCGTACACAAAATTGTAGAACAGCGGGCGTGCATGGCATGGTTGATTGAAATTAGACCCTGTGTAGTTAGAGTTAAGAAGCTAGCGCTTGGACAGATTGTGTCACGCAAAGGACGCCATCTCAGACATGTGGGGCCTATAAATACGAGCGCGTGGGTGGGGAAGGCATTCAGTCCTTACGTCAAACCACTGGGGTATACGTGTCTGGAACGTGGAACTGGAAGATTTGTAATTGCGTGCTACAGTGGATTTTTGTGTGTGTCTTAAGCGCCGAGATATACCTTGGTTCCTATCCTTTAAATCAACCTATGCCAAATTCCAAAACTATCCTTGGGTCGTTAGATAAAAACTTGTAGGTAATTTGATCTGAGTCTGAGTCTGGGCTTGGAGCGACCCTAATTTCCTTTTTCCTTCACCATAGGGTTCCTGGATTAGCTCTTAGAATATTCGCAAGTTAATCCTTTCCTCATTCCCTTCGTGTAGTGAGTTTTGAAATTCCCACACACACAAGTCGTTAAACATACAAACACATTCAAATCAAACACAACCAGCTTCGAGTGGTGTCGATGATGAACGTGGTATAACACTAGGATTTTAGACTAGGCTAGACAGGAGTTTAATTGAGGCTAAACCTAGGTTGTCAAGGCATAGGGAGACTGTTTGATCGATGAGGTTCAAGCAAGTAAATAACAAATTCAGAACAAAGTATAAACGTTGTCAATTCAGATAACCTATCCTGTTGATATCTTTGACATTTAAGTGTTGTCGGGGACGCGCGAAGAGATCCAACCACAGTCTAAAGTTCATTGTTTAGGGACGGGTAGATTGCTTTGCCTTGCCTTGGATCGGTTTGATTTAAGTTAGATCTTTAAATTAAATGTCAATTTCGCTGGAGATCTAACGTGTAGATTAAGTCACGCATTTATTTTGCTGGGCTCAGTCGAGGAGAGTTGTGGTTAACAAGATACATAAATCGGTATTTTCCGAAGTATGTAACTAGTTGTAGAGAGGGTTAGATCTCCAAAAGCACTAAAGAAAACGTTTCGATAACATCCAGCTCGAATTGCGCAGAGTTGAAGGTTTCAAAACGTTACGAACCTTTTGAGGAAACCGCTAGTTCAGACCCATTTCGGAAAATTAAATCGCAATTGTGTAAACCCGGTCTATTTGGATCGTTATTGCCGTGAACTAATTATATAATTGGAGCCACTAAAGCCGCTACTAGCGAGCACTTGAAATATCATTGAGTACTCACGTCGTAACACTACGACGAATAACCATACGACATCCCAATCAAATATTATAAATTGTGGTCGACCACGAAAAGATGCTCCCAGTGCCCATATATACAAAAAAAAAATGGTACCATTACACAAATTATAACAAAGATCGATCTGGCGCAAAACACCGCTAACTGTTGCGTAATACCGGCTTGCGGGCATACATTCTTTCTCTGTTTAACTTAAAACTCTAGCTTCCTGAACCAATCTTCCGTTCAACTATTATACGCCTACTGAACTTCTCAACAAACGAGAAATTCAGACCTATCATTCTTAACTTGCAATTTTCACAGGTGAAACGGGACATCTAAGTTGGGGGTAGATAGAATAGGCGATCATAGCTTCTGACAACGGTAACTCAACCTTAGCTATTTATGCCGTTACAGATTTGTGGTGCCGAGACCGAAGGATATTCTAGATTACAAAACCTAGATATTCTAAAAGAATCAAGGTCTAACGTGTTACTTTTAAAAATAACACAACGTAAAAACGATTTTAAACAGTTCAGTTTTGTAAGTAAGATAAATAAGCAACAACAAAAAAAAGGGGCATTGGTTTCACAATTCATCGAACAAGACGAAGGTTTAGTATTGAAAAATAATGGGCCGGCCAAAAAAAAACGTTAGTCGTGTTGTACAAGACGACTCACTTTCGCAGACAAGTGTTTTTAATAATGGAATGGCGTCAGGACAGGTGACTCAATTGTTATGTGAAATATTGAGCAGATTAGACAGTTTCGGCAATTAGAACGTAATATCGATGGAGGATTAAATGCGTTGCAAAGTTCGGAGACAATAAATAAGAACAATGTAAGTCGGAATAGCTACATGCGAGGGCAATATCGTGTTTTGCGAGTAAATACGATGCGATATAAAGCGGTGAGTCGTAGGAATAATTATAACGCGGGAACAAAGGCACGAAACGAATATGGGACGCGCGCTCGCGGTTATTTTCGCGGTAGAGGTAGACAACCTCAGGCTAGTTTCAAGGCAATAGAGTTCCAAAGGGGCAATGATAGTTCAGGTAATACAGAGGCAGGGCAAGGTTCAAGTGACAGGAATAATGCGATAAATCAGAATTCAAAAAACTAGTGGACTCGCGCGGGTCGTTCGCGCTCAGATATTTATTATGCTTTGGATGGACAGCCGATCAAATTGAAAGAGAACATAGACTGTATGATTTGTTTAGTTTGGACTCGAACGTGGGTGTGAATGAATTTATTCAATTACTAGCGCATAAAGCGCATAGATATGCCGTGTGTTTAGATGAAAAATCGAGATTGGATTCTAGAGACCGCAATGACAGGCATTTACATACGATATTCTTCGACTGAGTGTGGACGCGATCTATGTAGTACATTGACATTACCTGAGATAGATGTGTGTATTGGAAATATTGTAGTAAGGAGTTTGATTGATTCGGGGAGCGAAGTCAGTGTAATAAGTCGGGGAGTGTATGATGAAGTATGCAGGCAGTTGGGAAAACCAACGGAAATACCGATCCCAAGTTTAAGAATCACAGGTGCGTTTGGGGTCAGTAAAGAGAAGGTAGATAAGTTAGTCACGTTACCATTAACAATAGGTGAATGCGTTATCGATACTCCAATGCTAGTATTAACAAGGGTGCCTAAAGATTTAATTTTAGGGTTTGATTTTATACAACAGACGCGAGCCAGTTTATTGTGTGAGGGAAATAAGAGGCTAATTATACGAAGCGCCGGGCGTATGTGTGAAATACCATTAGGTACGGGGCCCGATCAGGAAGCTTGTTGTTGTACAATGGAAGTACAGGACCAAGATACCAGTAGAAATATGATAGAGGACTATGGTCGACCCGAATGGCCGAGTCGGCAGTGACCCTGCCTACGAAGCCAAGGGTTCCGGGTTCGAGTCCCGGTTAGGGCAAATATTTGTTTGATGAGAACAGATGTTTGTATCCTAGTCATGGTTGTTTATCTATCTAAGCATAATATTTATCTATATAAGTATGTGTATCGTTGTCTAGTACCCAAGACACAGGGAATCCTAATTTGGGGCTAGATCAATGTGTGTAAATAGTGTCCAAGGTATTATTATTATTATTATTATTATTATTATGTGAATAATTCATCAATACCTGTTGAACACAAAACAAAGTCATTGCCGGTGTTAAATAAACATGCAGAGTTGTTTAGCGATAGGGTAAGTCGGACAAATAAATATATACATGAGATAAAAATGAGAGATGAAACGCCTTTCGTAAAACGAAGCTATCCCATACCGTTCGCATATCGCGATAAAGTAACAAAACGATTGGAAGAAATGGAACAGATAGGTATTATTAGCAGGCAATCTACGGATTTCAGCAGTCCATTGACTTGTGCACTAAAGAAGTCAGGAGAGGTTCGGATATTACTCGATGCGCGACAATTAAACACGGGAATGGTTGGGGAAGTTGAAACTACACCTTAAATGAGTGGGATATTGCAGTCGGGTCACAGGTTAAATTACATAGCGATTCTCGATATTAAAGATGCGTATTTTTCTATACCATTATCAGACGAATCTAAACGATACACGGGTTTTGTATATCAAGGCAGAAGTTACGTTTATAACGTTTTACCTCAGGGGTTGAAAACCAGTGTGGGTTCATTTTCGAGGGCGATGTACTTAATCCTAGGGCCAGAGGTTAGGTCATATTGTTTAAATTTTGTTGACGATTTGGCGATTTTAACTGAGGGTGACATCGATCAGCATTTGTCTCAAGTGGACACGGTTCTGAGTAAATTGAAAGACGCGGGCTTCACATGCAAACTAAAAAAATGCGAGTTCTCACAAAAAAGGGTCAAGTTACTGGGGCATATTTTGTCTACACAAGGTGTACAGATGGACCCGGACAGGGTCGAAACACTCAAATTATATCCGTCACCCAGAACTGTCAGGCAATTGAGGGCATTTTTGGGGTTCATAAATTACTTTCGGAGATTCATAAAAAAATTTGGAATGCTAACGCAACCATTATAAAATTAATTACGGTCTGGAGTCAAATTCGTTTGGAGTGCAGTGTGCTTTTGACGAGATAAAAAAACAATTCTCAGAAAGTATAATATTGAGTCAGCCATTGGCGGGAAAGACATACTATGTTCAATGCGACGCCAGCGCTATAGGAATTGGGGGTTACGTTTATCAGTTAGATGATTTGGGCCAGGAACGAATTATAGGGTTTGGTTCGCAAGCATTTAGAGGAGCTCAAACGAGATGGTCTGTAAGCGAACAGGAAATGTATGCGGTCATATACACTTTAAAGCGATTTGAGATATATTTGCGAGGAGAAAAGGTTGTGATTAGAACAGATCATAAGAGTTTGACGTTCATTTAGTCGTGGACTTTATTGAGGGCACGCGTAACTAGGTGGATTATGTTTTCGGAGCAATTTGATAACAACATAGAGTATGTGCGTGGGGTTGACAATCAAATTGCCGACACGCTAAGCAGGCAAATAGCGGGTCATGGATGTACGAATGACAGTATAAATGTTCAGCCGGGAGTATTCTGGTTTCAGGCATCGAATACCGCAAGTGTTATTTCGAGTTAACGGGACATTGCGAGATTACAAAGCGAAGATGAGCGGTTAAATCGAATTAGCGGTTGTATCAGACGTAGAGTGGTGGATGCGGAAACGAGAGGGTTTGATAATTACAAGCTAGTAGGTAATACGTTATATTTTCACGTGCCGAAGCGGAACGTACGGTTGTTAGTGATTCCGGAATCATTACAGGAGGAACCAATATTACACATACATGAAGAAATAGGTCACTACGGCAGATATAAAATATTAGCACTGATGAAGGACAGATATTACTTTCTTCATATGAGTAGGGTGATTAGCACGGTGATAAGAAGTTGTGACATATGTCAAAAGGTCAAACCAAGTACTAACAATACCGTTGGTCCTTGTACACCGGTGTTGGCGGAAAAGTTGGGTGAGAAAGTTTTCTCGGAACTTTATGGGCCATTGCCCGTAGGTAAATTCGGATATCAATATATATACGTGATTCAAGACGTGTACAGTAAGGTAATAAAATTGTATCCAATGCGGAAAGCGACAGGTAGGAGCGTGCTCGCTTGTACAAAGAGATTTCATAGGGAAATACCTATCGAAACTGTAATTACAGACTCAGGACCACAATTCATATCGAAAGTTTGGGAATTTGGTCTCAAACAGCTAGGGATTCGGGTCACTCATACGTCGGTGTATTGTCCAAATTCTAATAGCGTAGAAAGAGTGAATCGCGAGCTAGGTCGACTAATTAGAACCTATTGCGGCGGAAGTAATCGAAGTTGGGTCGACGCGTTACCGGACATTAAAATTGCTACAATAATGTCGAACACACAAGCACCGGATTCGCTCCTATTGAGTTGGCGTTTGGTAGACGGGAACCGTTAACCATTGACAAAGAATTAGGCGATGAATGGTTATTAGGTCATAGTGTGCGAGATACGGAACAGGTACGGAATGTAGCGATAGAGAACTCTAAAATTTCTAGCGAACGACGTAAGCGACAGGCAGACAAACGGCGTAAGTTAGAAGTCTATCGTATAGGTGATTATGTGAAAATTAAGACTTTTGTGCGTTCAAATAAAGAACATAAAATCATGCGGAAATTTTCATTGTTGTATAAAGGGCCTTATGTTATTTCGGCAGTGGTATATCCGAACTGTTATACTTTAGTAGATCCGGCTTCAAATGAGATATTGGGTAACAACAATACTATAAATATAGCCAGGTATTATGTGAGGATGAACAAGGGCGTAGACAAATAAGAAAGTGTATAAAAGTTATATAAGTAAGCTATAGTCTGTAAATTTGAGTAACTTCCTTGTAGATTTAAGGATCTTGCATGGTTTAGAAGGAAAAAAAATAAAATAAAAAATAAAATTAAATGTATATACATATATATATATAGTAATACGAATTAGGATAAGGTGCGGGTGTGCGAGGTTGTATAGTTAGGTAGATAAATAAGATAAGAAAGGAGAGAGCTCAATCGAGTTGTGTAAATATTATATGCATAATTGACAGATTCATCGGTCTGTGTACATGATTTGAGATGTCCGTGCATATAGAGTAGATATGGACAAAGCATGGGTTAGCATTGTGGTAATGAGATCCTTGCGCCATGTTTAACTGAGATAATTAGTGTCTCAAGTCCTGGGAGGGGGTTGTAATGGTACACAAGTGTCAGTTTATTTAATACTTCATTTTTCGTGACAGAGGGCTAGCCCATCGCCGCACTGTAAAGGTACACACATTAAATACAAAAGTCAGTTCCTTTAACGCTTGGGTTATTGAGTGATTCGAAGTAAGTTGGCAAGAAAGGGGCCTGAGAACGTGGTTGGTTCGAGGAAGAGAGGTCGGGTCAGGTTTTTTTTGTCGCATTCCTGCGAAATGTGTAGGGATCAGAGCCGATTTGGCTGCGCGCTGAATAAATTATGAATAACTAAATAATAGAAGGTTTCGGAGAAAGCTAATGTGTTGACTGCAAATATACAATTGCGATTGATTATTACGTTGTGGTGAGTCTGACATCAAGGGTTTGCGTATCATTCCAGTGATCTTTGTCCTAGACGCTAGCGGTCGGGCAGGCTTAATTAATTGCAACCGCTTATATAGCCAGCAATCGACAAATTTTGTGTATCGGCAATACCAAATGACTTGAGTGATAATCGATGGATGATTAGAAACTATGCGTACAAAAAATTGTAGGACAGCGGGCGTGCATGGCATGGTTGATTGAAATTAGACCCTGTGTAGTTAGAGTTTAGAAGCTAGCGCTTGGGCAGATTGTATCACGCAAAGGAGCCATCTCAGACATTTGGGGCCTATAAATACGAGCGCGTGGGTGAGGAAGTCATTCAGTCCTTACGTCAAACCACTGGGGTACACGTGTCATTTGGTAATCTGTACAGTTCGGTCTGCCGTTTTACGCGTCTGAAACTGGAAGATTTGTGATTGCGTGCTACAGTCGATTTTCGTGTGTGTCTGAAGCGCCGTGATATACCTCAGTTCCTATCCTTTAAATCAACCTATGCCAAATTCCAAAACTATCCTTGGGTCGTTAGATAAGAACTTGTGGGTAATTTGATCTGAGTCTGAGTCTGGGCTTGGAGCGATCCTAATTTATTTTTTCCTTCACCATAGGGTTCCTGGATTAGCTCTTAGAATATTCGCGAGTTAATCCTTTCCTCATTACCTTCGTGTAGCGAGTTTTAAAATTCCCACACACACAAGTCGTTAAACATACAATCACATTCAAATCAAACACAACCAGCTTCGAGTGGTGTCGATGATGGACGTGGTATAACACTAGGATTTTAGACTAGGCTAGACAGGAGTTTAGTTGAGGATAAACCTAGGTTGTCAAGGCATAGGGAGACTGTTTGATCGATGAGGTTCCGCGGATGAAAATAACAAATTCAGAACAAAGTATAAACGTTGTCAATTCAGATAACCTATCCTGTTGATATCTTTGTCATTTGAGTGTTGTCGGGGACGCGCGAAGAGATCAAATTACAGTCTAAAGATCATTGTTTAGGGACGGGTAGATTGCTTTGCCTTGCCTTGGATCGGTTTGATTAAAGTTGCTTCTTTAAATTAAAGTTCAATTTCGCTGGAGATCTAACGTGTAGATTGTGTCACGCATTGATATTGCTGGGCTCAGTCGAGGAGAGTTGTGGTTAACAAGATACATAAATCGGTATTTTCCGAATTATGTAACTCGTTGTGGAGAGGGTTAGTTCTCCAAAAGCACTAAAGAAAACGTTTCGATAACATCCAGCTCGAATTGCGCAGAGTTGAAGGTTTCAAAACGTTACGGACCTTTCGAGGAAACCGCTAGTTCAGACTCATTTCGGAAATCAAATCGCAATTGTGTAAAACTGGTCTATTTGGATCGTTATTGCCGTGAACTAATTATATAATTGGAGCCACTAAAGCCGCTACTAGCGAGCACTTGAAATATCATTGAGTACTCACGTCGTAACACTACGACGAATAACCATACGACATCCCACACAAATATAATAAATTTTGGTCGACCACGAAAAGAAGCTCCCAGCGCCCATATATACAAAAAAAAAATGGTACCATTACACAAAATATAACAAAGATCGATCTGGCGCAAAACACCGCTAACTGATGCGAAATACCGGCTTGCGGGCATACATCCTTTCTCTGTTTAACTTGAAACTCTAACTTCCTGAACCAATCTTCCGTTCGACTATTGTACGCCTACTGAACTTCTCAACAAACGAGAAATTCAGTCCTACCATTCTTAATTAATTCTTGCAATTTTCACAGCTAAATCGGGACATCTAAGTTGGGGGTAGATAGAATAGACGATCATAGCTTCTGACAACGGTAGCTCGACCTTAGCTTTTTATGCCGTTACAACTTCCATTGCACATTCTTCTGCCGCCTCCAAGCTAATAGCCAAATTTACTGCCTCATTCCATTCCAGTTTGGTTTCCGTAAAAAGTCTTTGCCATATAACCTCACTTTTTATCTCATATAACAACTGGTCTCTCAAGTTCTTTTCTAGATATTTACCAGACTCGCCTTCCTCAAGTCCGCTATGTAGTGCGTGACTGTTGGTCCACCATTTTGTTTTCTCATGCGTAAGCTGTACCGCTCCACCATAAATTATGGTTTTGTTTGCAGAAGTTTTTCCAGAACTTGGGCCAGTTCCGCGTACTTTTTGTCACATGGCTTGACCGGGCTGCACAAATTTAGTAACAATTCATAGCCTTGTTCACCTATGAAGGTGAGTAAGAGCAGCGTCTTCATCGCCTCCATTACTATATTCACAACGATCATCATTTCCAATCTTTCACAATACATCCGCCAATTTCCCGTCTAGATGTCGAATTCACCAATCCTGGACATTCTGTACTCTGTCGCCTATGGTTTGTCTGCTGTGTCTTTTTTTTTGTGAGGGGGAAGAGATGTAGTGTAACAATGCATGTAGGTACGTAACGTAGTAAAGTCCAGTCAGCAACCGATCGCTTTGTTTGTCCGACGCCCCATGTACTATCGTTCACCAAAATATAGTCAGCTAATTAAATGTCATCCTAAATATTAAAATAAGGAACTTTCACAGGAATCAATATTTGTAGACTATATCCGATTCCGGCCTGTACTAATACATTTAATCATATAAAATTAAAATCATAATAAAATAAAATTTAGTTAGTTAGATTGCCAGCTATCTCACTATGCCGCCAGTGACGTACCGACAATTGTTTTCATTAAAATATTAACCTTATGCTCCGACCATCAGCTTCCCGCCTAACTCAAATGTTATCATCAACATCATCATGCAAAAAGGGAACCCACTGTTGAGTATAGGTCTCCACCATCAGAAAAAGTCCTTAATTTTTGTAAACCGCAACTCATGACGACGTAACTTTGTAGGCGGGATGCGAATGATCCAGATCGGTCATGTTGGTTAGTTAGTCTACGTCAAAACCATAGATATGTCGCAGCTGTTTCAATTAAGCACTTAATCAACTGCCGAGGCTGTTCACAAACTCAAACTCAAACTCATTTATTCATGAACACAGGTACATGGTAATAAGGTGTTAGTGGTTTATACAGTTCTTTATTTTCTACCATTTTGGCATATGAATTTTTGTTACCTACACAATCAAGTTAAAGTACAATATCAAAAGGGAAAAACAAACAAATATGCATGCAAAAATAAAAATTAAAAAAGATATAAGTTGTTGGGTTACAAAATGTCAGACATGATACTCGTAGTCTCGTAGCTTGTTAGTTATTTATAGAGACTTATCAGTTAAATACGAATTAATATTACAATAACATTTTTGAACCAGCAGGTTGTTAAGTTTCTTCTTAAATTGAGCAATTGGTAAATCTTTAGTAACATTTGGCACTTGATTGTAAATTTTAGGTCCCATACATAGTATGTTTTTTGTATCAAAGCTGTATGAGCCTCACGTAAACAAAGTTTATGTCGGAACTGACTACGTAGGGCTCTGCTATAGACTGCAGAGGCTTTAACGAAATATTCAGGATGACACTTTACAAAGACAGCTACTTCATAGATGTACAAACATGGTAGAGTAAGTATATTATGTTTTTTGAACATAGGTTCACAACTGTCCATTACACTAAGACCACATAGAGCCCTTACGCATCTTTTCTGAGCCCTAAATACTTTTTCCCTTTCTGTAGAGTTACCCCAGAATATAACACCATAGCGCAATATTGAAGAAACAATTCCATGGAACGCTGTTAGTGCGCTTGTTATATTTAAAACTTTGGATACCTTATAGATTCTTCTTCTTCTACTTCTTCTTCTTCAGCATTTCACCGTCCACCGTTGGACATATGCCTCCCCAGTTGTCCTCCATCTTGTGCGGTCCGCGGCCATTCTCGTCCAGGATAGGCCGGCCGTGATCTTTATGTCGTCGGACCACCGTGTCGCAGGTCTTCCAACGCTTCTTTTTCCTGTGCGGGGTCTCCAGAACAAAACTTTAGAGCTCCATCTTCCGTCATTTCTGCGACAGATATGTCCAGCCCATTGCCATTTAAGTCACGCGACTCGTTTTCCTATATCGGTAACTTTAGTGCGTTGGCGGATGAGCTCGTTTCTTATCATGTCGCGGCGGGACACTCCGAGCATCGACCTTTCCATCGCTCTTTGTGTGTCTCTAAGTTTGTTCATCATCCCGGCAGTAAGCGTTCATGTCTCGCAAGCGTAAGTCATCACCGGGAGAACACACTGGTTATAGACTCTAGTCTTCAGCGATTGAGGGATCGACCTTATAGATTAAATATGCCAAACTACTTAATTTTTGACAGAGTTGTATACAGTGTGCCTTCCAATTCAATTTGTTGTCTATAACTAAACCTAAGAAGTTTGTTGTTACAACTTCTTCTATTTGTGTACTCTCATATTGAATATTTAAAGCATCTAATTTTGATTGTCTCTGGAAAAAGTTCATAAGTTTTGTTTTATCTAAGTTTACTAACAAGTTGTTATTAGTCATCCAGTCAATAATTCCTTTTAAAGCATCACTTATCTTAAAATTACTATCCATAGATTCATCACATTTAATTATCATTGTACTATCATCAGAAAATAATATCATCGGGTTAGTTGTGTTACTAGGTAGGTCATTAATATAAATTATAAATAATAGGGGCCCAAGGACACTTCCCTGGGGCATACCGCACAGAATTTGTCTCTCTTTTGATCTGTAAGTACGTTCAACTTTATTATTTGCACATATTGTAGTAATTTCAGTATACTGTTTCCTATTTTTTAAATATGACTATAAGACTCAATACATTTCCACGTATACCATAGGCAAATAATTTATTAATAAGGAGTGTATGATCTACGTAATCGAACGCTTTGGTGATGTCCATATAGATTGCAAAAATTGGTTTTCTTATATCCATACTTGTAATTACCTCATTCAGGAAATCGTACTTAGCCATATTGATTGTTTTGTCTTTACGGAATCCTTTCTGTTCGTCCACTAAAATATTAAATTTGTCAAGTTATGCAACTAAAGCCTTACTGAGGATGTTTTCAAATACTTAAGACATAATGGAGGTTAGCGCAATTGGTCTATAGTTCTTCATTTCTGATCTTTCAGATTTTTTATATAATGGTTTCACAATCACTGGTTTAAGTGCCTCTGGATACGATCCATAATCTATGGCAAGGTTGACAATGTGACTGATGGTTTGGGTAATTACATGATGGACTTTCTTTGTTATCTTTGTGTGGAACTTGTCAAAACCTACACTGTTCTTATTTTTTAATTGACTAATGGCATCAATGATATCGTTTGGGTTAGTTGGAGGCATAAACATTGATTGTGTTTGTGTCGTGATTTTGGCAATGTATGTGTATTTGGATGTTGCTTTACTGATTTGTCCAAAATAGTCAACGAAATAATTATTAAAAGCTTCAACTATCTGTTGAGGATCCAAGATTACACCAGCATCTGTTTTAATTTTAGATATTGGTATGTTAGGTAGTGAAGACCTAGCGCTATTTATTATATTCCAAGCTGTTTTAGACTTATTGGTACTTATTTTCATTTTGTAGTCATTTTGCGATTGTTGAGTAGTTTAATTATTTTCTTAAAACTTGCCTGATATGTTTTAAAAGCTTTATGGTTCTCTGGAGTGGGTTTAGATCTATAATTCCAAAGTAGAGCTCTTTGTTTTTTGCTACAGGTTTTTTTTTTCGTTTTATTTATTCAGAAACAAACAGTCTTACATATTTGTATACAATACGTAAACTCTTTATAAAACATTGACCTACAGTTTCCTAATTTAGTAAAAACATCTTTTATAATAGTTTAAATATCAAAGAAATAATAATGATGAAGAAGCAACATAAAAAACATGATACATAAAAAGAAAGTTAAAAATTTCATACCTGTTCAGTTTGATTTTCAGAACAATTTGAAAGACACTCCAAAGTTAAACTTTTGAAGCGTTTAAGAGATTTACTAAATATATCTATATTTACTAACTTATCATTGTACAACCTGCAAGCACGTCTTATGAAACTATTTCCAGCGTAATTTGTGCGACTACAGGGTATAACAATGAGAGGCTTGCTTCGACAACTACGCTCACGACGACGAGGCACTCTAAATAACAATAAATGTAACAATGGGGGGGAATCGATTATATTATTAATTATTTTAAAAATTGTTGATATATCAATACAGTCACGACGACAACTTAATGAGTACATTTTTGCCTTTTTCAAGGACGTCACATAATCCGAATATTTGTTTCCAGTACGATATTCAAGGGCTCGAATAAATTTTTTCTGCACCCTTTCTATCCCGTCTATATGAATGTTATAAAATGGGTTCCAAACAGCACTGGCGAACTCGAGATGACTGCGAACATAACTATTAAACAGTAACTTGTAAGTTAAGGCTTTTTTGAAAGGCTTTACTACGCGGAGTATAAAACCAAGTTGTTTAAGAGCTTTATTTATGATGTGGTTCACATGAGGTACGAAAGTGAGCTTGGAATCCATTATTGCGCCTAGATCACGAATTTGATCTACGCGGGCTAATTCTCTTTGACAAAGTTCATATTTATAATTAATGGTTTGTATTTTTCTACTGAAACTTATTACAAAGCACTTATCTAGATTTAAAAATAAGTTGTTTGAATTACAGAAAGATTCGAAATTATTAATGTCATTTTGCAGGACATCACAATCTCCCACACTTCGGATAACCCTAAATATTTTTTATCGTCGGCATATAAGAGTAAACTAGAGCTGTTTGTAATTTCTGTGACGTCGTTTAGGTAAAAAACGAATAACAAAGGTCCTAAATGTGACCCTTGAGGGACACCTTGAGATTTGAAGTGTACCCACCTACTGCTACAGCCTTCGATCGATTTTCGATGTAGGATTTTATCCATCGAAATAGATCACCGTGTATACCCATCTGCCAAAGTTTCAACAACAAGCGTTCATGACAAATTTTATCGAATGCTTTAGCAAAATCGGTATACACGGCATCCACTTGATAATTGTTGTCCAAGGCTTCAAGTATAATTTCTGTATAGGATAAGAGATTTGTTTCAACACTTCGACCTTTAAGAAAACCGTGTTGATGAACAGTAACATGACGGCGTACAGCGGCAGACAATTGGTCAGTAACAATCTTCTCCAAAATTTTGCCAAATTGACATAGTTTAGAAATAGGCCGATATTTCTCAATGTCACAGCTGATGTCTCCCTTAGGTATCGGTGTAATTAGAGCACGTTTCCAAATAGAGGGAACACAACCTTCGCGAAGTGATTTTTCAAAAAGCAAAGTGATTGGAATTGATAACTCAGACGCATATTTGTTAATAATAACAGGATGAATGCAATCTGGTCCGACCTTTATTTACGTTAATAGACTTAAGGTATTTATGAACAAGGTCTTTAGTTAAAAATATTGTATCCATCTCAAAAACTGTATTATGTACCGGCGGAAGATTGTTCAAATCAATCATGTTATTACTAGGTTTTTCAAAAACAGAGTGGAAATGTTCATTAAATATGTCACAAATTTGAGAACCAGTTGAAGCTGAAATTCCTTTATAGTACATTATTTGTGGTAGACTACTCTTCGCGTAGATTGACTTCATGTAAGACCAGAAAAATTTCGGGTTTGATGTGATTTTATTTTCAGTTGAGTTTATAAAATTTCTATAGCATATAGGTTCCAATTTATCAACTCTTTTCCTTAGACACCTAAAACTGTCACGATCTAAAAGATTTCCGTATGTCTTCCATAGTTTGTGGTACTTTCTTTTTTCATTTAATAACGTTCTAAGTGGCTTTGTGTGCCAAGGAGGCCTATTAATGGAAGTGCGTAGAGGACGCTTTGGGACATGCGCGTCTATTAAACGATTTAGTATTGTATATAAAATTAATGTACACTCCTCCAAAGACTGACCTGAAAATTGTGAAAACCAGTCTATTTCAGATAGTTCGCGATTATTTTCATCAAAATTAGAGTTAAAAAAGCAATATCTAACAGTAGGAGCGGGCTTAAGAGTAGGTGAGTAATCTAAACTTAACTAAATTTCAACGGCTTTATGATGCCGGTCCTCTTTTATTAAAGGGTTTGGGCTACTAATAACGGCGCAATTTCTATTACTTAAAATAAGGTCTAATAACCGATGATTTATATCAAAACTACTGTTAAATTGTTGTAACCCTGTAAAGCATAAAAACTCTTGCAATGACTCCACTGTTGGTTCGGTACCATTATCAAGACACATATGTCTATATGTCTGTTTTGATCCCGCGAGATATCCATTTGGGTTTTTTGCCTGTTTTTATAGTTTTGGATATATAAGGAAAGCATAGATCATATATTAGACTGAATAGTTCAAAGATCAATCGTAAGCTTTGTTGGGATCATTACAAATATAAACTTCTGAGAATCCGGCTCATACTCTGGCGACAAGAAACAATAACTGCCTTGACCATGTATTGCTAAAGTCAAAGCTTCTAGCCAACACATATGTCATTAAACATTCATTAACAGATCACTATGCACCCTTCTTTTGTCTGGAAACTGATAACTGTCTAAATAAACCTCCTAAAACAATATCAAAAGTTGACTATAAGTCCATATATGAAGAAATTAAAAAACAAGATTATAGTATAGTTCTTCAATCTAATGACTGTAATGAGGCTACGAACCAATTTATTAACATAACCTCCAATATTGTTAAGAATCATACCGCTCAACAGATTGTTTCGAGGCGAAAAATAATTATCAAACCTTGGATTACACCAGGGCTTTTGCGGTGTATGCGAAACAGAGATAAAATGCATCTGAAACTAAGGAAAAATCCAGACAATAATATATTAAAGACAACATACATTCGCTACAGAAATTTTTGCAATCACTTATTAAAAATAGCTAAACGACAATTTGAGCGAAATGAACTGAAAAAGGCTAAATCAAACATTAAAAAAACATGGCAAGTTATTAGTCAAATAACCAACTTTAAAATAAAAGATCCACCGTCTACTGATCTTCTGGTGCCGTCTGATGTTCCGAAACAGTCTGTCAACAAGGTAAATAGTTATTTTGCAAACATAGGTAGAGACCTTGCACAGAAAATCAAACCACTAAGCTCACAATCTCAAAACATAATTACTGGGAGTGTATGTCAATCATTGTTCATCCGGAAGGTAGATGAGGCTGACATCATCAAAATAATAAACTCCTTAAAAATTGATACTTCAACTGGTTGGGATGGAATCTCTACGCGAATTATAAAGGACAATAAACTTTTGCTGGCTCTTCCTATCTCCCATGTATGCAATCTCTCTATAACAAAAGGAATATTTCCCGCAGCTTTTAAAAAATCAGTTATAATCCCAATTCATAAGAGCGGTGAGAAAACAGTTGTAAATAACTATAGACCCATCTCAATTCTGCCTATTTTATCTAAAGTTCTTGAGCGTATAATGAATAGATCGTTGATAGATTTCCTTGAGAAAAATAAACTAATATCAGAAAACCAATTTGGCTTCAGGACAGGAAAGAGCACGACCGATGCGGTGTCACAACTCACAAACTACATAGTAGATGGCTTAGATACAGGAAAAAAATGTCTAACAATATTCCTGGATTTGGCCAAAGCCTTCGATACCGTTTCGGTCCCGCTACTACTGGACAAGCTTGAGCACATGGGTGTCCGAGGTCTGCCACTTAAACTCTTCACAAGTTACCTCAGTGAGAGAACACAGAGTGTTAAAATTGGCGAATATGTTAGTGATCCCTTACCGATTAACTATGGAGTTCCACGAGGAAGCATTCTCGGACCGACGCTGTTTCTTGTATATATAAATGACTTGTGTCAATCATCCCTCAAGAATGGCAAAATTATAACATTTGCAGATGACACAGCATTATTATTTCGCGAGGCAACCTGGGACAAAGTGTTTCAATCGGCTCAGATAGGTTTTGACAAAATCAATGATTGGCTTAGAAATAATCTGCTGACGCTAAATTCTCACAAAACCAAATATCTAGCATTTAGTATACGTAATACAAAAGTGTCATTCGAGTCTAGGGATATAAAAGTGCATATGGATTGTCAGTCTAACTCGCAGCACCTACAAAATGTGACAAACTATTGCGACTGCTCAAAACTTGAAAGGGTTTCACACATCAAATATCTAGGTATTATTATAGATGATCACCTCTCTTTTAAGCTACACATTAAACTGCAAACCCAACGCATTCTAGACTGATCGCATTGTTTAAAAACATAAGACATATAGCTAGCACGCCTATTATAAAGATGTTGTATATCTCCCTGTGCCAGTCTTTACTGACATACTGTATAACTACATGGGGTGGAGCGTGTAAATCTATATTACTGCCACTAGAAAGGGCCCAAAGAGCTGTGCTGAAGGTGAGCTACTCCCTACCATACCTCTATCCAACGACACAACTATACCAAGATTGTCAGGTGCTCACCGTTAGGCAGCTTTTCATTTCCCAAGCCATTTCCCAAAAGCATAAGGAGCTGAATTTAATGACTAAATTAAATCTAGATGGAATCCGTCGTAAGGATTTGGTTTTTGAAACTGTAAGGTTAAAAACATTTTTTGCTAATAGGTTTATGTGCTTTCTTGGTCCCCATTTATACAATAAAATAAGTAAAGCATTAGAAATATATACGAAAAATAGGTATGAATTAAAACATGCACTTATGAAGTGGCTGATGTTACTTGACTACGATCAAACCGAAGAACTTTTGAACGTGGTCGGGTAACATCAACATTACTTTATATAACACCTAAACCACAAATAAGCAAACACACATAGACCCTCACACACCACACATAAACACACACACACATCATATATACACTCACACACTCCCTAAACACACACAAATACACCCTCGCACTTACATACATACACGCTCACACACACACACTAATACACACATACACATACGCACACACACACACTTACATATGCACATGCGCACACATCTAGATGCAACGATACATCCACACTACTCACTTATACCAATGTATTCCAGAAGTATAATTTATAGTTATAACTTTTTCTTTTTGATGATCCTTTAGTCTCTTTTTATTAGTTTATTGTTGTTATTTAAGAGTAATTATCTTGGTTACTAACAGTTATGTGTATGTACACCAATTCAATATTTTGTCAACAATAGTACAGAAGCTGTTGCCTATCTTACAGGTCTTAAGCCTAGTTTAGGTAACAGTAACAAACATATAATGTAAAACCTAAATTGATAAATAAATTATTCTTATTCTTATTCTTATAGAATGATAAAGACTGCAGGTGTTGTTGAAATTTCATCATATTTTTATTACTATAGTCTCTTCTTTGTATCTTCCATGAGTTAATTTTACGCGTTTTCCTAACTGGGCATTTTAGAAGTTGGCCTGAGTGGTCGGATAGACCAAAATCAACTACCTTTGCTTCACTACCACGCTTAATGTTAAGGGCGAAATTATCAAAACACATCCTTGACACTGGCCTAGTGGGTTCTTTCAAAGCTAGCCGAAGATTATACCCTTGCAAGTAATTTATGAAATATATTGAAGTGGTAGGTATTTTGCTCCAAAATATTTATATTAAAGTCCCCACATACAATAATGCATTTGTTCATATTTAAGCATAGCCTCCGCAGGAGCTTATCTATTTGATCGTAGAAAATTTCTAAGTACCTAGATTTTTTCTTTGATTTTGGGACTCTATATACACCGGCTACAATAACATGGTAATCGACTAGTTCCACCGCACAGCACTCAAAAATGCCTTCGATCGATAATTTAGAAATATCACTTAGATTTCTACGTTGTAACCCTCTCTTTACTAGTATGCACGCTCCTCCTTACCTCTCGTTATCTCTGGAATAGAAACCTGCTAAATCATAGTCAGTTATAGTCAATAAAAATTCTTAGCCTGACAGTATGTTGTGCTCTGATATACAAATGACATCAATTGGAGATTTTTTCTTCTCTAGTTCTTCCAAATATATTGTAAGAGTATCAAATTTAGAGATACGGCCAGCTATATTCTGATGCAGTATATTTATATGATCAGCGAAGAGATCTGATTTGAAATTATTATGATTATGCACGAAAAAATTCTAGGGTCTTTGACTGCTTCTCAGTATTTGAATTATAATCCGAAGTAGTAACCGAGTCAGTCTGAGTGTGCATATCAACCAAAGTTACCCAGTTTGTCTTAGTTCCAGAATTTACTGCTAGAGGTAGCTGCTCTTGTGTTTTGGCGTAGTTTGAGGATACAGTGATTTATTTTGTCAAATTTCTGCATGTAAATAATTTGTTAAGTTTTATTCTATTTGAGCATTCATTGTCATTTATATCTTAGTAGGTTGCATGTATACATCGAGAGCACAAATACCTAAATGTGGAGTTAATTTTTTTTTTCGTTTAAATTCGCATTTGTGCTGACGACGATGCAGAGTATTACATTCGAGTTTACAAGTGAATTTAAATTATAGTAAAGTAAAGATTTTAGCCTAATAGGATCTTTGTCGTTTGAACATCCTAATATGACTATGTGGTCATTTTTCCCATAACTCTTGCATAATAGAGAGCAAGATTCTAGCACCTTATCCATGGTGGCGTACGGTTTGATGACCGACTCTACTCTAAATTCTTCCCCTAAGATTCCTTGGAGACGGTTACACATTCCTCTGCCCAGTTTATCCGATAGAATCATAACACGTCGTCACTTTTGTGGTGGTTGCGTTGTTGATTTTGTATCACTCAGAGTGTGACTAAGTTTTTGGGAGTCGATTGCTCATATTGATGCCAATACATTTTCAGGTCGAAACAGAGGGGTTTCGCCTGACAAACCATCCGGCATGCTAGTCAACAATTTATTTTCCTGATTTGGCAACTTGTTCACGATTGTGTCCTTTGGCTCCATCTGTGTAACAACACGACTGGTAAACTCTGTCGGCCATTTTCGTGGATACCCAACCTGTATTTTGCGGTACTGGGGAGAGTAAAATTTTGGGTACGATTTCTGTTTGTTCATGGTTTCATCAAGACGTACAGCTTTATATAATTCAATTTTATTTTTATTTTCTGCCAGTATTCTATTCAGGGTAGCAATCTCCAGGTTCAGGTTTTCTATCTCAGTGTTTGCTGTATCAAGTTCTATGCGTAGCTTGTCGTTATTTTCTTGCAGTTCCTCCAGTTTCTCCTCGCTTCTTATATCGCAAGGCAGGCTTCGATAGCTGAGATCCAAGACAGATAATACATCATGCGGATCTTGCAGTTCGTGTAAGCTGGTAATCAATTTAGGAGGCCCTCGTTTTGTGACATTTACATTAGCTGAAGAAGAAGTGAATGGAGTAGTGTTCTTGCTGTTCGAGGATGACGATGTATCCGAGTATTCCTGTTTATGTGGACTTACTTGCTGCGGGTGTTGACATGCATCACATCTAAAATTCTTCCATCGGCCGGTGTTGGCCATATAATGTGCTGTGGTGATATTCAGGCAATTGTGATGAAAATGGTTATTACAGTTCGAGCATGTGAGTGACTCGTTTGTATAGACGAATACTTTGCATACTGTACAAATCATCCTTACAAGCACTATTGTTAAAATTCCACGCCTCAACCGAACGGGCGTGAAATCTTGGCAGGGTTGTTTTTCACCAGGAGTACTGACCTTTGACGTCGTGGACCGGAATTCGAAAGCTCAATTCGAGGCAGGACCACGGGATGAGGAGCACAAGAGTGGGGGGAGAGGAGTCGAATCTTACTCTCGTCGTAGCCCGATGCTGTCGCCGTCGTGTTGCTTCCCGACACAAAGAGTCGCTGTCCGAATGCGACGAATTGATCCCCGAATCACGTTAACCTTTCACAACACGAAGCACTCACTCCGATGACGTGAATCTACTTATTTCCCGACGATTGTTCCGTGCTTATTATAATTAACATTCCGACCAGGCCCGACACCTGTGTTAGACAATTATTACAAATAAAATACAGCCAAGGCCCGAATGCCATGCAGCCATTTTCCATGTGCAAAAAAGTAACCTCTAACTCGTCATCTCGTTTCTATACAAGTGACAGCTACTAGTGATGTCCCGATCACTCGCGGTCGATCCGCGCAACGAAAAACCGGTGCGTTCCAGAGCATAAATATTAAACAGTCACCCGCCCGGACAGGCCCGAACCTGTCCCTAATCAATAGGAAGGCGAGAAAGTGTTGCGACCGCTCTCTTGAGGACCGAGTCCCCCACCTTGACTTCTGCTGATCGAGGCGTGCCATCCCGACCCGTGTACAAATTGACGATCCGTCCTCGTCTCCATCTCAATGATGGCAGGTTCGCATCCTTAATCAGCACCAAATCACCGACTTGAGGGGGGCTCGTCCGGTCTGTCCACTTAAGGCGCTGCTGCAAGATGTGCAAGTACTCAAGGGACCACCGTTTCCAAAAATCTTGAGCCATCTGCTGCAACATCTGCCACCTAGTTAACCGACTTAACTTAACATCACCAAATGGGTATTCTGGCAGGACGTTAAGGGGCTGACCTATCAGGAAGTGACCCGGCGTCAACGCTTCCAAATCATTTGGATCCGAACTGAGCACGCACAACGGACGCGAGTTCAGTGTCATTTCAATTTTACAGAACAGCGTCGCAAGCTCTTCAAAGCGTAGAGAGGTCTCACCGATGATCCTCGTCAGGTGCGACTTAGCCGATTTAACCGCAGCCTTAAAAATTCCTCCCCAATGAGGACATACCGGCGGACTGAAAACCCATTCAATCCCTCGTCGAGAGCAAGCCGTACCGATGGCGTCCTGGTTACCGTTCAGGAATTGAGTGACCTCCTGCAGATATCGCCTGGCTCCGACAAAATTTGTGCCGTTGTCCGAACGGATTAATGTCGGGAGGCCCCTTCGTGAGACGAACCGATCTAGACATGCGATAAATGCCTCTCTAGTGAGGTCACTGACCACCTCCAAGTGGACTGCCTTCGTGGCCAAGCACACGAAGACGCACAGGTATGCCTTCACTAATCTGGCGTTCCGTAGCTGTGAAGACTTGACCATGAATGGTCCCGCGAAATCCGTTCCGACACCCGCAAAGGGCCGGATTTCGTTAACCCTATCCGAGGGCAAATCGCCCATCTGGGGCTGCATCGTAGCCGCCTTGGCCCGATAACAAGGCAGGCACCGAAATACGACGCTACGCACTAAGCGTCTTTCCGATAGAATCAAGAACTCGCGCTGGAGAAACGCCATCAAGGCGTGGCATCCGATATGCCCATTCTGAATGTGTCGATCCTGTATCAACAGTTTGACCAACTTCCCTTTCCTAGGGAGTAACAATGGGTGGCGAGCCGCATAAGGCAGGTTGGCATTCCGCAGCCGACCTCCTACCCTCAGCAATCCGTGAGGGTCAATAAACGGGTTGAGCCGAGCCACATCTCCCTTCAGTTGGACGCGTCCGCGTCTCAGAATGTCCAGTTCGGACTTAATGTGCATCGTCTGCACGTTCCTTACCAATGCGAACAACGCATGGTTCCGTTCCCGTGGTGTCAGGACCTGTGTCCGCAACCGTTGTGCCTCAGAATTGCGACAATTCCGCGAAAATCGGAAGATCCAGGCGGTCACATTGACCAGCTTGTCGAGCGAGCTGTACCGTTCCAGCAGGCTGAACTCCTCTTCCGGCTCTGGTTGCGTCGTACAGACACCGACTGTCAAGGCGCCGTTCGCCGAGGTAACGCGTGGACTCATTGCCCAATCCGATTCGGCTTGAGTCAACCATTTCGGACCCCACCACAAGGGATTTCCAACTAACTCCGGAGCGTAACACCCACGAGACGCACAGTCTGCTGGGTTCATTTCCCCTGGAACATGTCTCCAGATTAAGGGAACCTCCGAATTCAAAATCTGCGAAACCCGATTCGCCATAAAAATCTCCAGCTTGTGAACTGAAGCCTTCAGCCAGCATAACACGATCTGGCTATCCGTCCAAGCGTAGACCGTATCTTCTAACGCTATTGACCCACGAAGAACCGTCATCGTGTGGTTGAGCAGACGAGTCAGGAGAGCCGCTCCTGAAAGCTCTAATTTGGGAATGGTCAGGCGAGTGCGCAACGGCGCAACCTTGCTCTTGGCCATGACCAACCGCACATCAACCTCCCCCGAGGAGTCGACCGTTCGCAGATACACCGCAGCTCCGTAGCCCTTCTCCGAGGCATCGCAAAACCCATGCAAGGTGGCGGTGTATCGTTTGGCGGGGACCAACCTCCGTGGCAGTGAAATCCGATTGATGTCAGGGAGGGTCGAAAAGAACGATTCCCACTCTGAGCTCAATGAACCGCCGATCGGGTCGTCCCATTTCAGATCAGCAGACCACAATTGCTGCATAAAACACTTGAGCTGAAATGTTACCGGGGTGATCCACCCGTTTGGATCAAATGTCCTAACCACCGTTGAAAGGACGTTCCGTTTCGTCCAGACCTTCGGGGAGTCCAACTCGACCCGATACGAAAACATGTCTGACACCGGCTGGTACTGGACGCCTAATACCGACAACATATTCGGATTTTCCAAATTTTCAAAAATGTGGGGATCCTGCTGGTAGTCATCCGGAAGACCAGACAGTAACTCTGGAGATTTCGACATCCATTTCCGGAGCTCGTTACCTCCACCCTGTAAGAGCTCAACTAGCTCGTCCCGTCGAGCGAGCGCCTCCTCTACGGAATCTGCACCGGTACAGATATCGTCCACGTAGAGATCCTGCTCCAGGATTGCTGCTCCTGTCATGTCGATGTCATGGTTCAACTTCGGCCCTGAATGCAAACACTGGTTCAGGTTCATGCCGTTAGATGTTGATGCCGATCCATCGAACACTACCCGTATTTTGCCCTCCGGGGTCCTCAAGACCGCGTGATGGGGCAGGAAGCAGTGGTCTTCACGCTTCCAGTCGATACCCAAAACCGACATGTGGCCGAGCGACTCGTATTCCCGCATGAAATCGACGTACTTCTGCCGGAAAATTCCGACACGCTTCATGCGTCGTTCCATCGACAGAAGCCGCGTCTCGGCTGCATGGTGTGAACTGCCCAGCGGTGGGCGATCACTCCGGAATGGAAGACGTGTGAGAAATCGACCTGACCGAAGGCGACCAGTATTGTTCCGATAAAACTGTTCACACTCTTCTTCAACCGGGTCCAACCGGCGGACCGTAGGTGGTTTCTCCACCTCCCAAAACTTCTGTATCACCTCCGAGAGTACAGAACCGAATAAGGGACTACGAGTCGCTAGGCGTGGGGCAGCCGGCATGACCGGACCCATTACCGCATGGCCCAGTCTGGTGTTGACCGAAACCAGACCAGTCGCCTGCAACACGTGGACACCTGGCACTAACAGGTATCCCAAGGCATCGACACCCAATAAAATGTCTACTGGGCCCGGAATATCGAACTCCGGGTCAGCCAGTGACAACCCAGCGACCAACTGTCGCACCGAGGGCGACAACAGTACGTGAGGGTGTGAGCCCATCACATTAGGCATGACTAATGCCGTGACCGTCAGATTCACCGATGAATCCACCCGTGACGAGAGAGCAATCCGACATACTCCCTTAACGGAACCGACTTCCGTGTTCCCATTTCCCCGAATGGAATGTGGATACTCCCTTACCGAAATGCCCAACCGTCTTACAAGGTTGCACGAGACTAGGCACCCCTGGGCCCCCGAGTCCAATAGTGCTCGTGCCACACATGATTTGCCGTCCGAACTCCACGCTATCACAGAGGCGGTGGGGAGCATGACCGTCTTTGGAGTGGCGGCACCCTGTAAGTGGGCGGCGTGTCCCTAGCGGGAACCTCCGCGGAATCCGAACCCGCTGAGACCTCCGTCGGCCTTGGAGTAACTCGGCTGCTGATACGCAACCGGCATATCAGACCGTATGTACATCAAGGGGTCCCAACCCGGATAATAGGCCCCTCGCTGTCCCGGTATCCGACCATACCGGACGGTGTACGGTGTGCCCGGTGGCCACCGTGGATGGATGGGGGAGAGCGGATCCAACCTGGGGCGCTCTAGGAATGGGGGCGACATCCGACTGTTCGCCTCCCTGTTCGCCTCCCAGAGCGACGGGCAGGTTGGCGCCGAAGGTGGTGGGCTCCCAGCCTTCGCGCCACTCATAGGTGCCATCTGACACCCTCCCGTAACACGCGGTGAGCCAGCGGCCCGAAGTCCTCGCTGATCGTGGACAGCGGCGACCGAACCCCGGCTATCCCGCATGTTACCCCCCGCACTGCCCCCTTCCCCTCGGGGGGGGTCCCGTCCGCGGGTACCCCAGTCACCCCGTTGGTGACTCCCGTTGCCCGGAGGGGGACTAGGTCCGGCCCTGGTTGGGCCCTGTGGCCGACCAACCTGAGTCCGGCCCTGGCGACGGTCCGAAGGGCCTGACCGATTCAGGCACAACACCATGTAGTGCTTGCCACCACAGCACTCACAGGGGAACGCGCGCGAGCACTCGCTCAGCGTGTGCGGCCCCAAACAACCGAAACACAATCGGTGGCGGAAGACTATCTTCCTGCGGGCAGCTACCCCGAGCGCCTTAAAGTTGGCGCAACTGGTCACTTGATGACCGGCACTGTCGCAGTGCACACAGCCATCACCCGACGGCGCGGCATTCAAAACGCCAAATTGTTTCGACCGCCCACCCCCCCGTGGGGGCGGGGGGCGCGGCCCCTCCCGCATCCCCGCGGGTTGGCGCTGCACACTGGCCTCCGTGTCCAGTGTGTCACATCGCCTGCATTCACCCTCCAAAAAATCCGTCAACAGCTGAACAGCTGCAGGCAACCGTGACAAAACCATATACAAAACAATGTATGACCATTGGTCTACCGGAAGACCAAGGTTCTGAAGGGCCTTAGTGGCCACCAGCACAGAGTTGAGCACCTGTACTCGGATGTCAACATCCCGGGTTACTTTAGGGATGCTAAACAGCTTCCCCAGCTGCGCATCAACCAACCGCCGTTTGTGTTGGTAGCGGTCAAACAATATGGACCTGGCTATCTCATAATTGCCCGCCGTGACCGTTAGGTGACCGACCAACTCCTTCGGTTCACCCCGCAGAGCCATCAATAGTTGGGCCAACTTGTAGGCGTTGTCCAGGTCGTCCCGACCGTGGACCAAACTATCAAATAAATTAATGAATGCCGGCCACTCATCAATTGCCCCACTGAAGGCCGGAATCTCCAGGTGTGGCAGCCGTCCAACAACACCCTTTGGGGGTGGGTCTCCGTTACCCTCCCCACGGTCATTCCTTCGCGACCGCTTAATTTTCTCCGCGCGACGCTCGATGTCACCCAAGCATTCCATCGCTTGGTCAGCATCCGCGCAGAGCTGTTTCACTGCAGCCGCCGAGGCTTCATCCGTAAGCCCGAGAGCTTCAGCCTCCGCAGCCAGCCGACACACCTTCCCGACGCGTGTCATTGCGTCCTCCAGACGCTTGAGCAGGACATTGTCCATGTCAGGTCGCTCCACATACTTATGAGTATGGGCGAGCCATCTCATTTCCTCCCGGACACCATGCGGCAGCAGCGTTAAGGGCGAAGGTGCCATGTTGACCGATTTATTAGATTCTTGTCTTATACTTCACTACCGAACTGAGTATAGCCAGAGACCAGCACTTACCCGTCAGCGCTGGACACAGAAATTAAAACTAAGTTGTCAAAACTAAGGCAACCACTAAAACAATTAAATCCTGAAAAATATTTAATATGGTCGCCCTGTGGACATACACCTTATAACTATACACTCTAAATCAATTAGAGAATGCCACCATAAAGCACAAAAAATATAACACACAAAAATTTATTATAAGAAAAAAGGCTATTTTTAATATAATGAAGGTAGCTGTGAACCTTCTAGAAGTGGCCCCTCCGATATGACCCACACTTCTACTGAGGTCAGCTAAATCAGCTTAATACCCCTTAAATAGCCTGACCCTACTCTGTAATCCGAAATAACACTGCAATGCTATGGAACCCGACTGCAATACTATAGTCCGACCGAATGACTGTTTCTTATGCACACCGAGTAGTTTCCGACTACAAATTTATAATAATTGTTAACTAAATCGTCAATTATACGTTCACTAACCGAAAATGAACCTAAATTGTGGTATACCGACCACACGACTCACTCACAAAATGGTTGCCGACCAATCTGAGGTATCCACCCTCTCCCAGCTACAATGTGGCAAAAAAACAACCCTACAACCGTCCGTGAATCGATTTCCCACTAGGAAACCGCGCCTCTGCTACCAAAATGTTAAATTCCACGCCTCAACCGAACGGGCGTGGAATCTTGGCAGGGTTGTTTTTCACCAGGAGTACTGACCTTTGACGCCGTGGACCGGAATTCGAAAGCTCAATTCGAGGCAGGAACACGGGATGAGGAGCACAAGGGTGGGGGGAGAGGAGTCGAATCTTACTCTCGTCGTAGCCCGATGCTGTCGCCGTCGTGTTGCTTGCCGACACAAAGAGTCGCTGTCCGAATGCGACGAATTGATCCCCGAATCACGTTAACCTTTCACAACACGAAGCACTCACTCCGATGACGTGAATCTACTTATTTCCCGACGATTGCTCCGTGCTTATTATAATTAACATTCCGACCAGGCCCGACACCTGTGTTAGACAATTATTACAAATAAAATACAGCCAAGGCCCGAATGCCATGCAGCCATTTTCCATGTGCAAAAAAGTAACCTCTAACTCGTCATCTCGTTTCTATACTAGTGACAGCTGCTAGTGATGTCCCGATTACTCGCGGTCGATCCGCGCAACGAAAAACCGGTGCGTTCCGGAGCATAAATATTAAACAACTATTACCGTCCTCTATTGTCAGATCCTTGAACTAATTAATTTGCGTTGCAGTTAGATCAAGTTTGTAGCAGAGTCCAAGTCAGTATGATTTCCTGTGATACTACTCGTAAGTTGAAGATGTCGCTAGTGTCGAGAATTTTTATTCTAAGCAAATGGCTCTTTTTTGTTTACTTTTCGTTTTCTGCTGGATTCGAACCACACATCCACATGTAAATTAGGCGATATTCAAGAAAAATAAAAAATAAAAACTAAATGTCTTAACACGAAGGCATGTAGGTTTCGAACCCGTGTAGCTGGGGTCTGAGGCGAGGCTGTTGTAGTTTACGCTATCGAGGTGTTACAAACGTTAGCGAAATATAGGGTTTATAACCTCACGCTGCGTAGTTGATCTGTGTTGTCTCTTTTAAGTGCCGGTAGACTGATAATGTGATCGTTAAAATACCGTTATCTTGTTATGATGTTTATGTGATATTTATTGTTTTATCCAGTATTAGAGTATTGCACTAGTAGTTTTTCTTCACTTTTCACCTTGCGCAGGATATTTGTTAGTCACAGTTGCATTACACATATGATTTGTTTAGTTTTTATCACTTCGCACTCACTTGTAATCACTTTGTTATAATATTGTTTGTACTAGCTTTCATCATTGGATAACAATTCCACATTTCAATAGGCTTACTATTTACCGAAAAATTCAGATTTTTTGTAATTCTTTGTACTGTGAATGATTATTTATACGGAGCTCAATGTTTACATGGCAACTAGCGCCACCTGTCCTCCTGTTCACAAAGGGTCGGGGATGATCCAAATGTAAAAAAATGCCTTATGATGTAAAAAAAAATAATAATCTTTATTTTAGGTCACAAAACTTATCCTGTATATACTTTAAAACTAGAAACACATAATTTATTTCATTATTAGGCTAGGCTAGAGCCTAGCGAGGATTTTTTTCTTCCGTCTCTCCTACCGCTAGAACATAAAGTATCTTCGCAGACGTTAAACAACCTGCCTAACCGAAAATCAGCCTATTGATTGAAGGTTAGTGGATGGAGAACGCCCTAATTAGATTGTGCAAGACGGCATCAATGCAACAGCTGATTTCTTTCAATGTCAACGTTGTTGGCTTAAGTTGTACAACGTTGATTCGATCCATCGCGGTGTGTTTTATTTTAAAGTTTGTTGTCGACTCCGCCATTATCATTTAATTACAATTGAAAAACTGAGAAACTTCCGGCCTTGTTTTACCAAATGGCGGTGAAACATTTTGGCTTGGGTTACTGAATTTAGTGTGGAACCTGTAGATTATTATAATATAATAATAATAATACGTGGGACACTATTTACATGCATTTATCTAGCTCCAAACTAGGATTCCCTGTATCTTGAACACAAGTCAACGATACACATACTTATATATATAAATATTATACTTAGATAGATAAACAACCATGACTAGGGTACAAACATCCGTTCTCATCAAACAAGTATTTGCCCCCACCGGGACTCGAACCGGGACCCTTGGTGTCGTAGGCAGGGACACTGCCGACAAGGCCATTCGGGTTGTCGTAGTCGTAGATTAGGTTAGGTTTACTTTTGATGTGCCACCAGCGTAGCTTGTGTTAATTAGATTTCGAATTTTATGAATAATCTTATGATTCAGATCAAGTTGAAGTAGTGACTCATCTTCATGTCTGTATTGTTTTCGGTGTGCGAGTAAATAGTCAGCTCCTTTGATCGTTCTACAGAACGCATCCCTCTGATAGTGTTATGACGCTAGACTCGTTATGGTATGCGCCTTGACGTCTCTTGCCCATATTGTACGGAACGTGCATGTTCCGCAACACGCAGCCAGCCAGTGGTTTGCTTCGTGTAACTCGATCCAAGAGTTATTGCATGTTGTCTAGTTGGCGTCGTAGCCATAGGATGATGACTCAACCCTTTTGCTTCGCAATGAGCGTAGTTATTGTTTAAACCACAGATATCGAGAGATAGGCCCTTGGCGCTAAGCTTGTATCGGAACCAGTGTCGCCGAAAACTAAGAACACGCATACATTTACACCACTCGTACATCAATCCCTCCGCTTTTATTGGTCAGTGCAATATAACACCCCATTATCCTTAGTCGGGCGAGGTTTTAAACAAACTTAAAATCTAAACTGCCTGTTTGGCAATCATTGGAATAACTAACAATAAACTTACGTATTATGAGCAATAAAATAACTATATTAATACATTAACTACATTAGTAATTGCGGAATGAGAAAATCTATCGATTCAAAAACATAATTCTCCTATCACTATCCCCATCACTATATGTCGTCTCTGTGTGCGTGTAACATTTCGCCTCCGTATCACGATGCATCTTTGCTTTCGTACTTAGATAAGTGTAAAATATTCATTGCGTGTTAGCTTGGTAATAAGTAGTGAAATTAAGATACAAAACAAGCAATGTATAGTAAACTTAGCGAGAACAACATGACATTGTCACTTTAATGTCAATTCGTGACGAATTTTCCGCGAATGATTTATTTTCGTAATAATGTTTATTTCTTGTGTTTTAAGAAGAAATAATAGTTGGAATGAGACTTACAAGTGATATGTGACACCGGCGTTCTTGGAGTTCACAATCTCGCTTCTATTTTTGCACATGATTATTTCACAGGTCGGCATTTTCGAAAAACAACGGAAATGAATTCGTCACTGCGGTCGCCCGGTGACTACCGAGAATTTTTAATATCTAACTTGTCGGAGCTACATTTGTTCGCACGTGCCACGCCCCTTAATTAACCTATCTCTCGATATCTGTGTATCTAACTATAAACAGGTAAATTTTTAAAGCAAACGAATCGGACCGGTTGTAATCAACTGCACAGCATCACCTCATCCTCACTCACGGTGATGTAACTGTTAAGTTTGAAGTTTAATGCTACATATCGTGACTGCAGCTGCATGATATAGGTAGTTATATCCGACTCAGTTTTCACAGGCAGAGTTATGGCGCGATAAACGAGATAATCTTCATTCGATGTGAGAGCAAAGTGTATTTCGAATAGGAAGTAGATGTTCGTCACTCGACCTTTCAGATATAAGGTTATACATATAATTGATATTCTCTTCGACAGTTTCTACGGGAAGTGTTAAAGTTTTCGGGAGTCTTCCAGAAATCAAGTGCAGCTTCTTAACCAGCTCGACTGGAGAGAGGAGAGAAGGACACATGGATGTACTCCTTTGTAGATTTCAGTTAAAGAGTCGAACAGTAGTTCCTGCATTGCTCTCATGTTTTTAGTTATAGTATGAGAGCCCACGACCAAAACCATGTATCTTAGCAATACGGTCGAAACTGTATAAAATCGTCAAATTATATGATTCTGAACCCGACTAGGTGGATAATAACATTGAGAAGCGTAGCAACTGTGTGGGAGGCCATTTCTGCTGTGTCAAAAAAAAAAGGCAGTCGGTATCAAAGCAATACGTCTGATATCGAAAATGAAAATAGATTTTGTTGTTTTATGACGATAAAGTTTGTTTTCAGAAATTTTACGCGTAGCATTTAGCCTGAGACCATTTTTAAAAATGTTAAAAAATTTAGCCGACCTGTATCATAGCAACCCGGATATATTTTTTTTCAACTTTTCGTATGGCTGCTGGGATTATAAAAACACAGTTTTCAGAAATTTTTGATGTCGCATATACTCCCAAAAATGAAAAGAGCGTTCCCGGGTCGCCTAGCAATCGCCTCAGCGCTTGTTATTAGTTCGCTCGTTAACAACGAATACAAAGATTGCCATGCGATGTGCGATTCGGAAATGAAAAATGTCTGACCTGAGTTGTGTGTTTTGCACAGAAAAAATAATTGAGAAAGTGAAAAAATTTACACATGAGAAACTGCAAAAGTGTAAACAAGTAAAAACAAGTAGCTGCATACCGGAGTACAAAGAATAGTGCAAGAAAATCCATTTACTCCAAAATCAAGTTACCACGCGATCTGGATGTGGACGTAGGCTATCATTCAACCTGCTATAAGAATTTCACGGCCGTGAGAATTCCAAAGGAGTTTACTATTTCTCAGGAAAATGTCATCGATAATTCGACGTCAGTCGATCCGAATTATGACACCGGTAATTTTTTTGATGACGGTGGATCTTCATCAAGAGCGAGGTAAGAATAAATGTGTGTGCGATATATAGTTGAGGAACGTTGGTCGAACGCGTGCGTCGTATTATAAGTGGACAGAATTTCTTTTTGTTCTTTATAGAATTTTTTTCGTGCGAGCTTTTAAATAAATGTGAATTGAAACTAATTGTAGGGACGAACAAAAATTAAATCGAATAATCCAATTTTTAATGTGTCAATTTATAGTGAACAACTTGAAGGTGAACGAGGAATTGATAAAAGTACGGTGGCTGATGATAGTACGGTAGCTGATGACAGTACGGCAGCTGATGAATTAACTGGCGATAAAAATACATCCAGCTGTATCATTTGTGGTAAGTTCCGAATATACTTTATTGTACTACACAAAACAGTCATACAGATAACTTATAATAGAAAAAAAACATGTACAAAGGCGAGCTTATCTCTCAAAAGAGATTTCTTCCAGCAAACCAAGATGGTAGGAGAGGTGATGGTTGAGCGGGGGAAGACCTGCGCGTACAATAAAACTCTATAAATACTACGACTAATATATACTACAAACAGTATGTATTATACTGATAACCCTAATTGCTAAAAATAGACTGCATACACAATTACTTAAATACAACGTAAAAATATGTATAAACCGTATAATAAACTAATACATACAAATATATATATATTATCTAACTGGAAAGGGAGAGATAGTGCTTCTTTAGCCGGTTTTTGAATATATTTAGAGATCGACTGTCCCTGATAGTGCAAGGAAGCTCATTCCACAGTCGTACGGCTCGGATTCTGAACCCGTGCTCGTAGGCTGCAGTGGAGCGATCTGGAGCTTTGAGTGTAGACGCCATATGAGTTCTCCGAGGCCTGCTTGAAGAAAGAAATTCGAAGCGATCACGTAGGAAGTTAGGGTAACGAGGGTTCCACAAAATATTATAAAGGAAACACAGGATATGAGAGTCCCGTCGAAGCCGAATCGGTAGCCACTTCAGCTCTCTGCGATGCTGAGATACGTGGTCATACTTGCGCAGTCCGAAGATGAACCGAACCCCGAGATTTTGAAGTCGTTCGAGTTTGTTCAGTTGTTCTTCATTTGCGCTCACCCAGCAAACATCAGCATAATCAATGAGGAGGAGAAGAAGGGACTGAGCGAGAGTTATTTTGGTCTGGCGAGGAAGAAAGTTCTGAAGTCTCCTGAGGGAATGAAAAGTTGCGTAAACGCGCCTGCTGACCTCATTAACATGCATTGACCAGGAAAATTGATTATCAAAGATGACACCCAGGTTTTTAGCTTTATCGCTATACATGATTACAGTACCGTTATAAGTTATAGAAGGGACAAACAATTGCTGCAACGTGTTTAAAGAGTGTTTGGTACCTATAATCATGGCCTGGGACTTATTCGGATTAACCAGCAACCCAAATGACGATGCCCATCCACTAATACCAGCCAAGTCAGCGTTTAACGCTTCCACAGCGGAATTTACATCATCAGGAGAGAAGTGACGATAGATCTGAAGGTCATCCGCGTAGAGATGATAGGAAGAAGAGAGGAAAAGCTTGATACGCTGTTTTCGGTTCCTTAGGTAAGAGTCAAACCAGCTGGCAGAGAGGGAGGAGACGTTAAGAGATTTGAGAAGTTCAACGAGAATGTCGAAGTCAACACAGTTAAAAGCACTGCTGAAGTCCAGCAGAGCCAGCACCGAGAGCTGCCTTTGATCCATGGCGACCTGAATATCATCGGTCACTTTTAATAAAGCCGTAACAGTACTATGACCCGTTCTAAAGCCAGACTGAAAAGGATTAAGTAGATTTTTAGAGGATAGATAATGGGACAGCTGAGTATGGACAATGGATTCGAGGACTTTAGAAAGGATCGGCAGGATAGAAAAGGGGCGATACTCTTTAAAGGAGGTGGTTGGATGTTTTGGGGAGAGGGATAACTAATGCTTGTTTCCAAGCAGTAGGGAAAGAATAGTTGGGAATGGAGAAATTTAAAATATGTGTTATGGCCGGAAGCAGATCATCAAGGATAGTTAGAATCATTCGTTGACAGATATTATCATCTCCTACAGCTTTGGAGCTAATTGGTAGAAATGCTTTCTTAACCGTGTCGCTTCCAACATTGCTCAGGTTGAAAGGAGTGGTGTTGGGTAGTGACCTAGAGCGCAGACTCTGAAGAGTGGCTTCCTTGAAATAAGGGTCCATTACAACTGGTGGAGCAGAGAGGAATTGATTGAGAGCGTTCAGATCAACATCACCCGAATGCATGTCCTGGGATTTGCCAATACCAAGTGTTCTGAGGAATTTCCACACCTGAGCTGGGGTGTACCTTTCGATACACTCGAAGATGTGGCGGCGCTTGGCGTCTCGACAGAGACGATTGCATCGATTGCGAAGGCATTTGTAGGAAAGAAAGTTGTCATCTGTCGGATCCTTTTTGTAGTTACACTTAGCGCGATTTTTCTTAACCAATAGGCGCTTGATAGCATCGTTAAGCCAGAGCGCCGGCAGGTGTTTAACCCTGACTTTCTTAATGGGAGCATGTTTGTCGTAAAGTCCCAAGACAAGAATATACGTGAAAAGACGTGAGGTACATTTGCCAAAGTCAACGAAAACTTTTGTTGAATATATCCGGGCCATCGCCACTCAGTACAACGACATAGAAATGCTTAAGAAAATCGAAAATCACAAAGATAACGAGAACTGGTTCTACCACAAACATTGCAAATCAAAGTTTGAGTGGCATTACAAAAATGATTTGGAGAAAAGAAAGGAAGAATCTTGGCACAAATAACGACAATGTCATACTGATGCATACGATAAAATTTGCATATTTATTCGCGAACACGTTGTTGACAACAATGTCTAATTCCACGCCTCAACCGAACGGCGTGGAATCATGAGGGGCTGGGTTTTTGCCAGCACGGGAGAGAATCGTGATTGATACCTTACCTTGTCGTAGACCAGAAATCGAAAGCTCGATTCGAGGCAGGAATACGGGATAGGAGCACAATTGTGATAGGAGAGGAACCGAATCTCACTGGTTTCGCTGTCCGACGCTGTCGCCGGCGTGTTGCTTGCCGACCCGAGGAGTCGCTGTCCGATACGACGATGTCCTTCACAACACGAATGACTGACGCGAATCTACTTATTTCCCGACGATTATTATGATCAACACTCCGACCAGGCCCGACACCTGTGTTAGACAATTGTTACACCGAAATACAGTCAATGGCCCGACGCCTGAGCAGACATGTTTTTTCTCACGACAAGAAAAGATAACCTCTAATTTTTCATCTCGTTGGTACGAGTGACAGCTGCGGTTCCGTTTCCGCTAGTGATGTCCCGTGGTACTAGCGGTCGATCCGCGTAACAAAAAACCGGTGCGTTCCGAAGCATAAATATTAAACAGTCACCCGCCCGGACAGGCCCGAACCTGTCCCTAATCAATAGGAAGGCGAGAAAGTGTTGCGACCGCTCTCTTGAGGACCGAGTCCCCCACCTTGACTTCTGCTGATCGAGGCGTGCCATCCCGACCCGTGTACAAATTGACGATCCGTCCTCGTCTCCATCTCAATGATGGCAGGTTTGCATCCTTAATCAGCACCAAATCACCGACTTGAGGGGGGCTCGTCCGGTCAGTCCACTTAAGGCGCTGCTGCAAGATGTGCAAGTACTCAAGGGACCACCGTTTCCAAAAATCTTGAGCCATCTGCTGCAACATCTGCCACCTAGTTAACCGACTTAACTTAACATCACCGAATGGGTATTCTGGCAGGGCGTTAAGGGGCTGACCTATCAGGAAGTGACCCGACGTCAACGCTTCCAAATCATTTGGATCCGAACTGAGCGGGCACAACGGACGAGAGTTCAGTGTCATTTCAGTTTTACAGAACAGCGTCGCAAGCTCTTCAAAGCGTAGAGAGGTCTCACCGATGATCCTCGTCAGGTGCGACTTAGCCGATTTGACCGCAGCCTCAAAAATTCCTCCCAAATGAGGACATCCCGGCGGACTGAAAACCCATTCAATCCCTCGTCGGGAGCAAGCCGTACCGATGGCGTCCTGGTTACCGTTCAGGAATTGAGTGACCTCCTGCAGATATCGCCTGGCTCCGACAAAATTTGTGCCGTTGTCCGAACGGATTAATGTCGGGAGGCCCCTTCGTGAGACGAACCGATCTAGACATGCGATAAATGCCTCTTTAGTGAGGTCACTGACCACCTCAAAGTGGACTGCCTTCGTGGCCAAGCACACGAAGACGCACAGGTATGCCTTCACTAATCTGGCGTTCCGTAGCTGTGAAGACTTGACCATGAATGGCCCCGCGAAATCCGTTCCGACACCCGCAAAGGGCTGGATTTCGTTAACCCTATCCGAGGGCAAATCGCCCATCTGGGGCTGCATCGTAGCCGCCTTGGCCCGATAACAAGGCAGGCACCGAAATACGACGCTACGCACTAAGCGTCTTTCCGATAGAATCAAGAACTCGCGCTGGAGAAACGCCATCAAGGCGTGGCATCCGATATGCCCATTCCGAATGTGTCGATCCTGTATCAACAGTTCGACCAACTTCCCTTTCCTAGGGAGTAACATCGGGTGGCGAGCCGCATAAGGTAGGTTGGCATTCCGCAGTCGACCTCCTACCCTCAGCAATCCTTGAGGGTCAATGAACGGGTTGAGCCGAGCCACAGCTCCCTTCAGTTGGACGCGTCCGCGTCTCAGAATGTCCAGTTCGGGCTTAAAGTGCAACGTCTGCACGTTTCGTACCAATGCGGATAACGCATGGTTCCGTTCCCGTGGTGTCAGGACCTGTGTCCGCACTCGTTGCGCCTCAGAATTCCGACAATTCCGCGCAAATCGGAAGATCCAGGCGGTCACATTGACCAGCTTGTCGAGCGAGCTGTACCGTTCCAGCAGGCTGAACTCCTCTTCCGGCTCTGGTTGCGTCGTACAGACTCCGACTTTCAAGGCGCCGTTCGCCAAGGTAACGCGTGGACTCATTGGCCAATCCGATTCGGCTTGAGTCAACCATTTTGGACCCCACCACAAGGGATGTCCAACCAACTCCGGAGCGTGACACCCACGAGACGCACAGTCTGCTGGGTTCATTTCCCCTGGAACATGTCTCCAGAATAAGGGAACCTCCGAATTCAAAATCTGCGAAACCCGATTCGCCACAAAAATCTCCAGCTTGTGAACTGAAGCCTTCAGCCAGCATAACACGATCTGGCTGTCCGTCCAAGCGTAGGCCGTATCTTCTAACGCTATTGACCCACGAAGAACCGTCATCGTGTGGTTGAGCAGACGAGTCAGGAGAGCCGCTCCCGAAAGCTCTAACTTGGGAATGGTCAGGCGAGTGTGCAACGGCGCAACCTTGCTCTTGGCCATGACTAACCGCACATCAACCTCCCCCGAGGAGTCGACCGTACGCAGATACACCGCAGCTCCGTAGCCCTTCTCCGAGGCATCGCAAAACCCATGCAGGGTGCCGGTGTATCGTTTGGTGGGGACCAACCTCCGTGGCAGTGAAATCCGATTGATGCCAGGGAGGATCGAAAAGAACGAGTCCCACTCTGAGCTCAATGACTCGCCGATCGGGTCGTCCCATTTCAGCTCAGCAGACCACAATTGCTGCATAAAACACTTGAGCTGAAATGTTACCGGGGTGATCCACCCGTTTGGATCAAATGTCCTAGCCACCGTTGAAAGGACGTTCCGTTTCGTCCAGACCTTCGGGGAGTCCAACTCGACCCGATACGAAAACATGTCTGACACCGGCTGGTACTGGACGCCTTATACCGACAACATATTTGGATTTTCCAAATTTTCAAAAATGTGGGGATCCTGCTGGTAGTCATCCGGAAGACCAGTCAGTAACTCTGGAGAGTTCGACATCCATTTCCGGAGCTCGTAACCTCCACCCCGTAAGAGCTCAACTAGCTCGTCCCGTCGAGCGAGCGCCTCCTCTACGGAATCTGCACCGGTACAGATATCGTCCACGTAGAGATCCTGCTCCAGGATCGCTGCTCCTCTAGGGAAGTTTAACCGTTCTCGATCCGCTAACTCCCGCAGAGTGCGAATCGCCAAATAAGGACTAGACCGTAGCCCGTACGTGTTGGTGTTCAGCTCGTACACCCTGATGGGCTGATCTGGGCTCTCTCGCCACAGTATCAGCTGATACCGTCTATCGTCAGAGTGAATGACCGTCTGTCTAAACATCATCTGGATGTCAGCTACAAACACAACATTGTGTCGACGGAACCGTGTGAAAACATCCGCGATGTCATGGTTCAACTTCGGCCCTGAATGTAAACACTGGTTCAGGTTCATGCCGTTAGATGTTGATGCCGATCCATCGAACACTACCCGTATTTTGCCCTCCGGGGTCCTCAAGACCGCGTGATGGGGCAGGAAGCAGTAGTCTTCACGCTTATAGTCGATACCCGAAACCGACATGTGGCCGAGCGACTCGTATTCCCGCATGAAGTCGACGTACTTCTGCCGGAAAATCCCGTCACGCTTCATGCGTCGTTCCATCGACAGAAGCCGCGTCTCGGCTGCATGGTGTGAACTGCCCAGCGGTAGGCGATCACTCCGGAATGGAAGACGTGTGAGAAATCGACCTGACCGAAGGCGACCAGTATTGTTCCGATAAAACTGTTCACACTCTTCTTCAACCGGGTCCAACCGGCGGACCGTAGGTGGTTCCTCCACCTCCCAAAACTTCTGTATCACCTCCGAGAGTACAGAACCGAATAAGGGACTACGAGTCGCTGGGCGTGGGGCCGCCGGCATGACCGGACCCATTACCGCATGGCCCAGTCTGGTGTTGACCAAAACCAGACCAGTCGCCTGCAACACGTGGACACCTGGCACTAACAGGTATCCCAAGGCATCGACACCCAATAAAATGTCTACTGGGCCCGGAATATCGAACTCCGGGTCAGCCAGTGACAACCCAGCGACCAACTGTCGCACCGAGGGCGACAACCGTACGTGAGGGTGTAAGCCCATCACATTAGGCATGACTAATGCCGTGACCGTCAGATTCACCGATGAATCCACCCGTGACGAAAGAGTAATCCGACATACTCCCTTAACGGAACCGACTTCCGTGTTCCCAATTCCCCGAATGGAATGTGGATACTCCCTTACCGAAATGCCCAACCGTCTTACAAGGTTGCACGAGACTAAGCACCCCTGGGCCCCCGAGTCCAATAGTGCTCGTGCCACACAAGATTTGCCGTCCGAACTCCACGCTATCACCGAGGCGGTGGGGAGCATGACCGTCTGTGGAGTGGCGGCACCCTGTAAGTGGGCGGCGTGTCCCTATCGGGAACCTTCGCGGGATCCGAACCCGCTGGGACCCCCGTCGGCCGTGCTGTAACTCGGCTGCTGATATGCCGTTGGCATATCAGACCGTATGTACATCAGGGGGTCCCAACCCGCATAATAGGCCCCTCGCTGTCCCGGTATCCGACCATACCGGACTGTGTACGGTGTGCCCGGTGGCCACCGTGGATAGAGGGGGGAGAGCGGATCCAACCTGGGGTGCTCTAGGATTGGGGGCGACATCCGACTGTTCGCCTCCCTGTTCGCCTCCCAGAGCGACGGGCAGGGTGGCGCAGAAGGTGGTGGTGGCGCACCACTCATAGGTGGCATCTGACACCCGCCCGTAACACGCGGTGAGCCAGCGGCCCGAAGTCCTCGCTGACCCTGGACAGCGGCGACTCAACCCCGGCTATCCCGCCTGTTACCCCCCGCACTGCCCCCTTCCCCTCGGGAGGGGGTCCCATCCGCGGGTACCCCAGTCACCCCGTTGGTGACTCCCGTTGCCCGGAGGGGGACTGGGTCCGGCCCTGGTTGGGCCCTGTGACCGACCAACCTGAGTCCGGCCCTGGTGACCGTCCGAAGGGCCTGACCGGTTCAGGCACAACACGATGTGGTGTTTGCCACCGCAGCACTCACAGGGGAACGCGCGTGAGCACTCGCTCAGCGGTTGCGGCCCCAAACAACCGAAACACAATCGGTGGCGGAAGACTACCTTCCTGCGGGCAGCTACCCCGAGCGCCTTAAAGTTGGCGCAAATGGTCATTTCATAATTTCTTTATTGCCCACAACTAATATATGGACAACAAGACTTACATAAAAATAGTGTACAAAGGCGAACTTATCTCTAATAAGAGATCTCTTCCAGGAAACCAAATTAGGATGGGAATGGTCGATTGCTGAGCAGGGGTGACAATGTGTACAACAATATAATTTAGTACATATCTAAATAACTAACATATGGTTAGATATATGTTATATCTAAATAACTAATATAAAACAATATTAACTAAATATACGAGGGCTTACATAAATATCATATAATATACTCGTACATGCTAAACATAAATACTATATAAATATATATAATTTTTAAATAAATATACTAATAAATACATACATACTACCTATATTTCTAAAGAGAAAGGTAATGCTTCTTCACGCGACTTTTAAATATATTAAGAGAAGGACTGTCTCTGATAGTGCAGGGGAGTGCATTCCACAATTGAATGGCCCGGAATCTAAATCCATGCTCATAGGACGCGGTGTTATGCTGTGGGGTTGTGAGCATCGAAAGCACGTGAGTTCTCCGAGGCCTGCTGGAAGAAAGAAATGGAAAACGGTCTCGTTAGAAGGTTGGATAGCGTGGATTGCGTAAAATGTTGTAGAGGATGTTGAGGATGTGAGAATCCCGACGAAGACGTATTGGCAGCCACTTCAGCTCTTTGCGATGCTGTGATACATGGTCGTATTTGCGCAGCCCAAAGATAAACCGAATCCCGACATTTTGAAGTCGTTCGAGTTTGTTCAGTAATTCTTCGTTAGCACTGACCCAGAAGACATCAGCATAATCGATGAGAGGTTGAAGGAGAGACTGAGCTGACTGGTCACTTCATGACCGGCACTGTCGCAGTGCACACAGCCGTCACCCGACGGCGCGGCATTCAAAACGCCAAATTGTTTTGACCACCCACCCCCCCGTGGGGGCGGGGGGCGCGGCCCCTCCCGCATCCGCGCGGGTTGGCGCTGCACACTGGCCTCCGTATCCAATGTGTTGCATCGCCTGCATTCACCCTCCAAAAGATACGTTAATTGGACGAGCGTGGGCAGTTCCGAGCTACTGCCCCCATGCAGCTGTTCAAACCGACTTTGAACAGCTGCAGGCAACCGTGACAAAACCATATACAAAACGATATATGACCATTGGTCTACCGGCAGACCAAGGTTCTGAACAGCACAGGGTTGAGCACCTGTACCTGGATGTCAACATCCCGGGTTACCCTTGGTATGCTAAACAGCTTCCCCAGCTTTGCATCAACCAACCGCCGTTTGTGTTGGTAGCGGTCAAACAATATGGACCGGGCTATATCATAATTGCCCGCCGTGACCGTTAGGTGACCGACCAACTCCTTCGGTTCACCCCGCAGTGCCATCAATAGTTGGGCCAACTTATAGGCGTTGTCCAGGTCGTCCCGACCGTGGACCAAACTATCGAACAAATTGATGAATGCCGGCCACTCATCAATTGCCCCACCGAAGGCCGGAATCTCCAGGTGTGGCAGCCGTCCAACAACACCCTTAGGGGGCGGGTCTCCGCTACCCTCCCCGCGGTCATTCCGTCGCGACCACTTCATTTTTTCCGCGCGACGCTCGATGTCGCCCAAGCACTCCATCGCTTCAGCATCCGCGCAGACCTTCTTGACTGCAGCCACCGAAGCCTCATCCGTAAGCCCGAGGGCTTCAGCCTCCGCAGCCAGCCGACACACCTTCCCGACGCGTGTCATTGCGTCCTCCACACGCTTGAGCAGGACATCGTCCATGTCAGGTCGCTCCACATACTTGTGAGTACGGGCGAGCCATCTCATCTCCTCACGGACACCATACCGCAGTACCGTCAAGGGCGAAGGTGCCATGGTTACTGATTCAATTGTTTCTGGTCCTATGCTTCACTACCGAACTAAGCACAGCCAGAGACCAGCACTTGCCCGTCAGCGCTGGGCACAGAAATTAAAACTAAGTTGTAAAACCCAAGGCAACCACTAAAACAATTAAATCCTAAACAATATCTTATATGGTCGCCCTGTGGACATATACCTTATAAATATACACTCTAAATCAATTAGAGAATGCCACCATAAAACACAATACAAAAATAACCCACAAAACTTGATTATGAAAACAATACAAAATAATAAGTGGTGGGCTCCGAGACTATAAACCTAAACAATATAGCACCCTAAACCACACTGGATTCCGAAATACAAGCTATTTTTAATATAATGAAGGTAGCTGTGACCTTCTAGAAGTGGCCCCTCCGATATGACCCACACTTCTACTGAGGTCAGCAAAATCAGCTTAATACCCCTTAAATAGCCTGACCCTACTCTGTAATCCGAAATAACACTGCAGTACTATAGAACCCGACGTTCTACCGCAAGTAATACAATCTAGTTACTTCGCAGAATGACTGTTCAATCCTTTATGCGCACAAACAGTAGTTTCCGACTACAAATTTATAATAATTGTTAACTAAATTGACACTTATACTTTCACTAACCGAAAATGAACTTTAATTGTGGTATACCGACCACAGACTTATTGCCGACTTGCCGGCACATCTGAGATATTCTTTTCTCCCAACTACAATGTGGCAAAAAAACAACCCTACAACCGTCCGTGAATCGGTGATTTCCCACTAGGAAACCGCGCCTGCTACCAAAATGTTTAATTCCACGCCTCAACCGAACGGCGTGGAATCATAAGGGGCTGGGTTTTTGCCAGCACGGGAGAGAATCGTGATTGATACCTTACCTTGCCGTCGTAGACCGGAAATCGAAAGCTCGATTCGAGGCAGGAATACGGGATAGGAGCATTATAGTGATAGGAGAGGAACCGAATCTCACTGGTTTCGCTGTCCGACGCTGTCGCCGGCATGTTGCTTGCCGACACGAGGAGTCGCTGTCCGATACGACGACGTCCTTCACAACACGAATGACTGACGCGAATCTACTTATTTCCCGACGATTATTATGATCAACACTCCAACCAGGCCCGACACCTGTGTTAGACAATTGTTACACCGAAATACAGTCAATGGCCCGACGCCTGAGCAGACATGTTTTTTCTCACGACAAGAAAAGATAACCTCTAATTTTTCATCTCGTTGGTACGAGTGACAGCTGCGGTTCCGTTTCCGCTAGTGATGTCCCGTGGTACTCGCGGTCGATCCGCGCAACAAAAAACCGGTGCGTTCCGAAGCATAAATATTAAACAACAATGAATGCCTCTTTTATAATTTCATATCAGAGAAATACATTAAATTCCTGCATGAAAAGTACGACGACGTCTACAACGTCGAGAAACCAGATTTTTTTTCGACGCGTAATTTGGAGAACAAATTATTAGCGACGCTTTCCGAGAAGATTAAAATATTTTTTTCGGACAAAAAAAATATATTGCTCCATACGCGGGTCACGTCATCAGCAATCAAGATTTCTTTAAAAACATGGAAACGAGACAAGAAATATGTAACATTGGGCAGATTATCAGACGAGAGATAATCGATATGGAGAAGAATACATTACCAGAGGTGAATGCGATTCTGCCCCACAGATGCTGTCGTATCTATTGGAATGCATTATTTGCGGTGACAGTAAAGGCATAAGTCAATCTCGTCATGATTTAAAGAAAACTTCACGTGCATTGAAAATGTTTTCCCTTGGTCAGGACATTATTTATGCGGTTACAAACGGAAATATTAAAACATCAAAGCAAGTCACTCTGGGCATGGCGTTAAAAAGCCTTTCTAGCAGAAGAAAAATTGTCGACCTCATTTACAAATATGGTCATTACTATAGCTATAATTTTATCGAAGAATTTGAAACTGAGCTGACATTCTCATGAATGCAAGAAAACAAAATATGTCCCGAAGACATAATTCTTGTCAATAATTTGTGTACTGGAGTTGCTTTCGATAACTTCGATCGGTTTGTCGATACTCTCACTGGTAAGGATACTCTCCATGACACTGTTGGAATAATCTATCAAAACATACCCAGTGATACAAATGTTTCCGCTTACGAAACTTCACTACAAACTGATGAGACTGTTAATGTACTGGACGAGAATGATTCAGCTGCTCCCAAAGAGGAAACGCCGCGAGTTCGAAAAAGAAGAAGATGTTTCGACGCGATCATCAACGAAATCGTACCTTATACGAAGAAACCAAAAATTGATTCCCATTTTACAACTCCGAGTATCAGTCAAATCTCAATCCAACCCGAAGTTTTTAAGACGTGGAGAAATCTCGATCTTGCTTGGCTTTTCTCTCACAAATTGCAAATTCCCGACACCCCTATGTGGACTGGCTTCAATTGCCTAATAACTGAAGAAATCTCTGCTTTGCAGAAAGTATCGTATTTGGCCCCTATAAATGCATCACCTACAGATAATTCGGTAGTGCACTTTACTTTGAAAATGGCTCTACATGTAGCTGAAGAATGCAAATCGGAATACTTGCAAGTGTCGTACGATTTAGCTATTGCAAGGATTGCATTCGGAATTCAATGCCAGGAAGCACCTAAATTTGACAACGTTTTCATACATCTCGGCGGATTTCATATAATAATGTCATGCTTCAAAATTATTGGCCCTTTCATTGAGGATTGCGGTATTAGGAATATTCTCGTGGACAGTGAAATTTTGTCCAATTGATCATTGAAGGGTTTCATTTCGGGTACGAATTATAATCGATGCAAAAGACTGCATTCTCTTGTATTGCTTGCATTACAAAAACTGCATATTGATGCCTTCTTCGACCGTGAAAAAATTATCATCGACAAATCAATTGAAGATTTTTTGCTTGAATTTCAAAATCATCGCTCAACGACGCCCACAATAGGACACGAAGAAACTCTCAAATTGTTCGAACAATATGAAAACTTTACCGCACAAACTTTGCAGCGAAAGCACGGATTAACTGCTCAGTATTATACCATTTACATACAATTAGTGTCCTACCATGACTTGCTGAATAAGAGTATCAGAACCGGAGATCTGAAAATGTATGTTTACATGCTTGCAAAAATCGCAAATTTTTTCTTCGCTTTCAAATTGTTCGAACAATATGAAAACTTTACCACACATACTTTGCAGGGAAAGCACGGATCAACTGCTCAGTTTTATACCATTTACATACATTTAGTGTCCTATCATGACATGCTGAATAAGAGTATCAGAACCGGAGATCTGAAAATGTATGTTTACATGCTTGCAAAAATCGCAAATTTTTTCTTCGCTTTCAATCACCAGAATTATTCTTGTTGGTTGATATATTATGTCAGCAAACTTTGCAGAATAGACGAAACCCACCCAGGACTGCGTTTCTCATTAGAACAAGGATCGTTCGGAGTACGAAGGACGGAGAAACCTTTTTCCAGGATACCTATTGATTTGACTTTAGAACAGACAATTAACGGTGAAGCAGCTCGAAGATTAATCGGAATTATTCACATGACAAATTCGGTGGCTGCGAGACAACGATGGGCAATAAATCACAGTTCTCGAGCTCGAATAATATCACATGTCCTGAAGACCGCAGGAACTGCCAAGAATCAGGATATCACCTCGGAGCTGAAGAGTTCTCGCATTCGAAGGAGTCACCAGCAAGTCGAGAAGTTTATAAGAACTTTGCAGCAATACCTAAATCCTTTCGACAAGACTCTAGACGCTGATAAGTTGTATAACATCACTACTGGAGAAGCTGCTGCAGAAAATATATTACTGACTTTCTGCTCAATCTTGAGTGTCAAGGATAAATTTTGCGCGATAAATTCATAACAGAGGTAAAAGAGAGACATGCACGGTTTCAAGAACCAATAAAAAATATTGTTATTATTATTATTATATACTTTATTGCATATACACATTAATGGACAATTACAAACATAGTTAGTATACAAAGGCGTGCTTATTTCTATATAGAGATTTCTTCCAGCAAACCCAGGGCTGACAGGAAAAAATAGTTTCATGCGAAGGGATAGACCTATTATGCACAACATAACAAAAAACTAAACATCATAGTGACTTTGATATATTTATAATAAATTACTTAGATATTTACACATATAAATAAATGAGAACCTACATAATAATATAATACCTATAAATACTATATATAAATATCAATAAATACCTATACAATATATAAATAAAATATAATCTACTACAGAAGAGAAAGGTAATGTTCCTTCAAACTACTTTTGAAGATGTTAAGAGATGGACTGTCCCTGACGGTGCTGGGGAGTTTATTCCAGAGCTTGATAGCCCGGAGTCGGAACCTATGTTCATATGCGACAGTTTTATGTTGCGGTGTTGTGAGCAGCGACCGAGTGTGAGGTCTCCGAGGCCTATCTGAAGAAAGAAAAGTGAACGAATCACGTAAGAAGCCAGGGTAATGAGGATTATGTAAAATCTTAAAGAGAGTGAAGAGGATGTGGGAATCCCGGCGAAGACGGATTGGAAGCCACTTCAGATCCCTGCGATACTGAGAAACATGGTCAAATTTGCGCAAACCGAAAATAAACCGAATCCCAAGATTTTGAAGTCGCTCGAGTTTGTCCAGTTGCTCTTCGTTTGCGCTGATCCAGCAGACATCTGCGTAGCCAATGAGGGGAAGTAACAGAGATTGGGCGAGTGTTATTTTGGTCTGAAGAGGTAAGAAGTGCTGAAGTCGTCTGAGGGAGTAAAACGTAGCGAAGACACGCCTACTAACCTCGCAGACATGCGCTGACCAAGACAGCAGGTTACCAAAGATGACTCCGAGATTTTTGGCCTTGGAACTGTAGGGAATTACGATTGCATCGTACATTATGGGTGCAGTGGACATATGCTGTAACACTTGGAGAGAGTACCTGGACCCGATAATCATTGACTGCGACTTACAAGGATTGACGAGTAGCCCGTGTGACAGAGCCCAATCCCTGATACACTCAAGATCAGCATTCAGCAAGGCCACAGCAGAGTTAACATCACAGGGAGAAAAATGACGGTAAATTTGGAGATCATCGGCATAGAGATGATAAGAGGAAGAGAGAGTATCTGAGATAGAATTTATGAAGACAGATAAGAGAAGAGGGGAGAGTATACCACCCTGAGGCACTCCTGCAAAAAGGTCGCACCATTCTGTTGAAGTCTCCTCGGACCTTATACGCTGCTGACGACCTCTCAGGTAGGAGTCGAACCAGCTGGCTGAGGCCGGGGAGACATTCAGAGACCTCAGTATCTCAACGAGTATGTCGAAATCAACACAGTTGAATGCGCTGCTGAAGTCAAGTAGCGCTAGTACGGTGAGCTGTTTCTCGTCCATAGCCAACTGAATGTCGTCAGTGACTTTGAGTAAGGCCGTAACGGTACTATGACCCGGCCTGAATCCTGACTGGAATTGATTCAGCAGACAGTGAGACATAAGGTAAGAGGAAAGCTGGGAGTGGACAATGGATTCTAGGACTTTGGAAAGAATATGCAGGATAGAAATAGGACGATACTCTTTGAAAGAGGAAGGGTTTGAGGATTTGGGTAAAGGTATGACTAATGCTTTTTTCCACACATAGGGGAAAGAACAGCTAGAGAGAGAGAGAGTGATTTATAATGTGTGTGATAGCGGGAAGAATATAATCGAGCACGTTGCTGATCATATTAGAGCAGATGCAATCATCACCTACAGCTTTCGATGAGATAGCCAGCACCGCCTTCTTAACTGTGTCAATTCCGACTGGACTGAAGTCGAAAGGAGTGGAGGTCAACGCTGGCCTGGAGCGGAGCCCATGCAGAGTGGCATCCTTAACGATGGGATCCATAACGACTGGGGGAGCCGAGAAAAATCTAATAAGACCGTTGAGATCGACGTCACCAACCATTCGATTCTGGGGCTTACCGACACCTAGAGATCTCAGGAATTTCCACACTTCGGAAGGGGTGTAGTCTTGAATGCACTCAAAGATGTGGCGGCGCTTGGCATCACGGCACATACGGTTACAACGGTTCCGGAGGCATTTGTAGGCAGCAAAATTATTGTCGGTGGGTTCCTTTTTATGCTGATATTTAGCTCGGTTCCGTTTAGCCATCAACCGTTTGATTGGGTCCGTGAGCCAAGGCGCAGGAAGGTGTTTTACTTTGACCTTTTTGATGAGTGCGTGTTTGTCAAATAGTCCCAGAATAATTGTGTTGAAATGGTGGATCTTGTCGTCAACGGCCTCACTAGAAATGACAGGTGACCAATCGATTGATGATGCATCAGATTGGAGTAACGATGGATCAGTGCCCTTAAAGCTACGAAGAAAGATAAATTTAGCTCTGTTCTTGGGAGACTTGACCTTATAGGAGAGATAAACCAGGTCATGATAAGAAAAAGGAGAATTAAATTGACCGTGGGCAGCAACTTTGTCTATATCAGATGATATCATGATATCAAGGAGAGAGGGAGTACAATGTGGTTGACAATGAGTCGCATTTAGAGGGAGAATATGCAAGTTGAATGAATTGACAATAGACCGGAGTTGGGCCGAGCGGGAATCATTTTTAAGAAGACATGTATTAAAGTCTCCGAGGATTAGGACATCATTATAAAGAGGAGTCAGCTCATTGAGCAGGGACTCGAAGGTATCGAAGTAATTGATGAGAAGCGAAGGACTGTAGAGAACACCGAGCAGAACTTTACTATGGTGAAGACAGATTTCAAGGAAAAGATGTTCAGTAGATTCAGAGTACTCACTCGGGGAGATACTCACAACTTTGCAGGATATGTCCGAACGAAGGAAAATAGCTACACCACCACCAGCTTTTCCAACTCTATCGTTCCGATACAGCTGGTATCCAGGTAGTGAATACATGGTGGAAGGCATAGAAGGTTTTAGGAAAGATTCAGAAATAAGTATACCATCCACATGTTTTGTGCTGAACGCTTCGAGAAGGTCTGGGTAACTAGAGTGGATGCTTTGGGCATTGATATGAACAATATTTAAGTTACCCTCCAGGCCAACAAAGACAGTCCTCAGTTTGGCGGATAGCGGTTCCACCACAAAGGAGTTATCGCTCTCCGCTCTAATGTAGTCGTCGCTTGAGGAACAAGAGAAAAAACTATTATCAATATTACATAAACTATGCATATGTATAAAATAATGATAGATATAATAACTACCTAACATATGTATAAATATATATAACTAAAACTAAACTAAACTAAAACAAATAATGGAACCTGACCCAGCCCCTATCCACATAGGAATACTGGAAGAAATCAATAAGTAAACTAAAATAGCTCTTCATAGGTACTTAAGACATTGGAAAATACACACTGCACATCGGGATTGACCCAGGAAGAAAACAAAATTAATTAAATAAATCTAAAGTGAAAAAGCAAAAAAAAAAAAAAAAAACACGAGTACACATTTCGCGATTCGGAACTAGCCGGAACGGAACTACGGAACATAATCAGGAATAAGAAAAAAAAAAGCACGAACATGAACTCAGCTTTGTGACCGATGACAGATAAATTAAATATATATAGTTATTTAAATGTACCTACTGCAAGAATTTACAAAATTACAATTAACTACGAAAGACAAATTGAAAAAACCACATAAAGTGCTGTAACGAGTGAAGTACCTATATTGTATTGCCGACTGTCGACGAGCCGGCACAATGCACACACATTATGCAAGACGAGATGATGAACGGGGAGACATCACAATAACCTCACTTCGCAGGCACCTGGCCTCCTCTCCTGGTCACGACGCCTCCGCCCTTCTTGGCGTTAGCAGTTGCGCCTGCGGCTGGCTTCTTCCCCTTGTCTTGCGGTGGCTGGGAGCGGTCCATGCTCAGGTACTCGGATGTCAGCGGCTGTAGATCACCCCAGGACTCCACCTTACGACGGGACTTGTCCGGCAGCAAGATTATGATCTTGCTTGATGCTTGCGGGAGGCCACAAAAACGTTGTGTCGAGATTTTGTTAAAAACTCAGTGACAGTCATGCCCGAGCCCTTGAGTCCCTTCTTCAGCCCCCACACCTCACTGCGGGCTTCAAGAGTTGTGAAACGCACAAGCAGCGGCCGAGTCTTTGTATCCTTGATGGGACCCAGACGGTGAACCACCCTGATTGCACCGAGGCATTCGGCGGACACTTTGAGTTGGTTGGCGTGCATTGTCTTGAGCACCATACCCGGCTGCTCATTGATCTCCTCCTTCACTCCGTGCACCAACAACACCTTACGCCTCGCCGCAGTCTCGTGCCTGTCTAGGCCCAGCGTCAGGAGCTCTAGCTATGATCTTAGCATTCTGAGGCATTGCCAGATGAGCGACTTAAACTCCAAGAACTCACTCGCGAGGCTGGAGACGTTCTTGGGAGCAGAGGCCTGTATCTCCTGCTCACACTTCTCCACCCTCTCGCCGAATAACTTTACAATGGACTCCATATTGTTTGCCAGCTTAGTGTAAATATCCATATTGTAAATAATGATGAAATACTTATTGATTTATGTGATAATTGATTGAAATTTATTCGTGGATGGTTCAGGTCAGTATATTTTATAAATAAATGTTCATTAAATGTTAAATTGTAATTTTAAATTGAAATAAATAGGGAGCTAATTACTTAGGCTGCTGTTTGTTAGGACTACCCTCCAAGAAAAAATCCTGTTTTCACGTTCGGCACAATAAAAAAAAAAGAAAATAGTTGTACTGGCGTTGGTGGCAAGGTCCAAGAAGTGAGGCTACAAAGAGATTTATTTGGGCGACTTTTGGCTTTGTACTTAGAAAAAAAAATAAGCATCGAAAAAGTCTCATGTTACCCGATAACCCCAATGCCGCTATCACTTTGTCACATGGACAGAACAATAAATAAAACCGACAAATCAGCATTGATGCGAGATCTTAAAAAAAATTGAGAGCACTGAGCCGGAGTCTACGGATGTTTTAATTATTGATGGGTTTTTTCTACTGCATACCTTCAAGGACGTTCCACGAACATTTGGAGATATCTCGAAGAAAATTTTGCACATTTTGTGTAAGAATAATGTTGCAAGGATCGATCTGATATTCGACAGGTATTTCTGCCCGTCTGTCAAGGACACCGAGCATGGATTGCGAGAAAATATGAAGTCTGCAGATTTTCGAATCTCGGGACCGCAACAAGTGAGACCTGCAGATTTCCCTAAATAATTGAAAAATATTAAATTCAAAAATGCTCTGGTCAAATTTATTATCAATAATTGGACACAACAGGGCATTTTGCACATAATCGCAAACAAAATCATCCACATCAATCACGACATGTGTTATGGATATTCGTTTAAAGATGGCGTTGTTCGCCAAACAATTAACGATAATTTAACTTGCCATGAACATGAAGAGGCAGATACAAAAATCGTTTACCATGTCTGTCAAATTAATCAACGGAGCCAATTCACCATCCGATGTTCGGACACCGACATATTAATAATAATGCTCGGAAATATGGAATTTGTGACAAACCTCGTCAAGATTTCGATGGATGTTGGCGTTGGTGATTCCCGCCGTTACATCGATATCTCTCGTTTATACGAGACATTAGGATCGACTCTGGCGAAATCTTTACCAGCTTTCCATGCAATGACCGGCTGCGATTATAATCCTGCGTTCTATCGCAAAGGTAAAAAAAGACCCATAACAAGGCTGGAAAATTCGAAACGCTACCAGGAAGCTTTTGCGGAGTTGGGCAGCCATACTTCTGATACTGAGAAGGTATTCTCCGTTTTGGAAGAATTCGTGTGCAGGTTGTACAAAGAAAAAAAAATAACGTGGATTCAGCTCGCCTGAACATTTTCACCAAAACATAAAAACTAAAAATCGACAGGGCTTCAACAACTCTAAAACTTAATTTATCCAATTACGACGCCTGCAATCTGCCGCCATGCAAAACTAAATTGGAAATGCATTTATAGCGAAGTAAATATATTGCGGAAGTATGGAGCAACACTCATACGATTAGTCCAACCGATCTTAACTGGTTGGTATGAAAACGAGGAACGATTCGCGTTTTCGTGGTTCTCCGGCAATCAACTACCAGACTTAAGCGACGTTATTTTTGACCTCAAATCACCATCCGCAACAGGTATATTTAACGTGGCTTTTGCTGTTGAAATTTTATAAAGAAGTTTGGGTAGGATTTTTGACTCATTTTTAACAATGATATTTATTTCACAGGAGAAGACGTCGAAGATCTCATGAGCGACCTGGAAAGCGATTTCGAAGACGATTCCGAGTCCGAGAATGATTAAACTCACATTTACGTTTTGTGCATGATGCCAAATAAACAGTTTTTTCTCACCTTTATCCAATTCCCTTTTGTGATATTTATCTAAGTTCTTCACCTTCAATTTTATGGTTTCAGGTAAACTCTTTGTTAATTATCATGTAATGATTTGAGGATCGAAAACATAGACTCCAATATGCCTGAATACGATTTTTTAATGATTTCGGAGTATCGAAAAGTTTTCTGATATCGTTATCAGAAAACTTTTCGATACTCCGTACATCCGAATATTTTTTTTTACATCCAGACAAGTTATTTCATCGCGTCCAACAATTTTCAGACAGATTGCTATGTAACCGATCGGCAATTTTTTTTAACCTTGGCAAAACAGTCTATAAATTTAATGAGTTCAATTTTTTCTCTGAACAATATTTTTTTCGCATCAACTAGTCCAAATCGACTCGTAAAAAAGATTTTCAGACGGATTGCTATGATGATTTTTTTAAATCCCATTTCTAATTTTTCAAAGTAATTGTCCGGATTTGTGCTACACTACTGACTTCTGAAATACATGTTTTCGGTATCTTACAGCTATCATCCAACTACAGTCCAAACATCAGACAGTTTGCTATGATACGGGCCGGTTTTTTTTTTTAACATTTTTGAAAATTCGGCCGGATCAAACGCTACGCGAAAAATTTCTGATACTGGTATTTTCGAGTTCTCGATAATCGAATCTATCAATTTGATGCAGTTAAGGCCATATTGCTATGGGAAAAAATTTTGGTCGTGGGCTCTCGTACTATTAGTATATATGTTTGATTAAATTCCACGCCTCAACCGAACGGGCGTGGAATCTTGGTAGGGTTGTTTTTCACCAGGAGTGTCACAAGTGGTACTGACTTTTGACGCCGTGGACCGGAATTCGAAAGCTCAATTCGAGGCAGGAATACGGGATAAGGACAACCAGGGGGGTGAGGGGAGTCGAATCTTACTCTCGTCGTAGCCCGATGCTGTCGCCGTCGCCGCCGAACGCGACGAATTGGGGACCGAACCACTTCAACCCTTCACAACGCGAAGCACTTACTCCGATGACGTGAATCTACTTATTTCCCGACGATTGTTCCGTGATGATTATTACAAATTAACATTCCGACCAGGCCCGACACCTGTGTTAGACAATTATTACAATTAAAATACAGCCAAGGCCCGACTGCCATGTGCCGACATTTTTCTCCATGTCAAAAAAAGTAACCTCTAACTCGTCATCTCGTTTTTATACAAGTGACAGCTGCTAGTTCCGTTTCCGATCACTCGCGGTCCGAGTCGCGCAACAAAAAAAGGTGCGTTCCGAAGCATAAATATTAAACAGTCACCCGCCCGGACAGGCCCGAACCTGTCCCTAATCAATAGGAAGGCGAGAAAGTGTTGCGACCGCTCTCTTGAGGACCGAGTCCCCCACCTTGACTTCTGCTAATCGAGGCGTGCCATCCCGACCCGTGTACAAATTGACGATCCGTCCTCGTCTCCATCTCAATGATGGCAGGTTCGCATCCTTAATCAGCACCAAATCACCGACTTAAGGGGGGCTCGTCCGGTCAGTCCACTTAAGGCGCTGCTGCAAGATGTGCAAGTACTCAAGGGACCACCGTTTCCAAAAATCTTGAGCCATCTGCTGCAACATCTGCCACCTAGTTAACCGACTTAACTTAACATCACCGAATGGGTATTCTGGCAGGGCGTTAAGGGGCTGACCTATCAGGAAGTGACCCGGCGTCAACGCTTCCAAATCATTTGGATCCGAACTGAGCGGGCACAACGGACGCGAGTTCAGTGTCATTTCAGTTTTACAGAACAGCGTCGCAAGCTCTTCAAAGCGTAGAGAGGTCTCACCGATGATCCTCGTCAGGTGCGACTTAGCCGATTTAACCGCAGCCTCAAAAATTCCTCCCCAATGAGGACATCCCGGCGGACTGAAAACCCATTCAATCCCTCGTCGGGAGCAAGCCGTACCGATGGCGTCCTGGTTACCGTTCAGGAATTGAGTGACCTCCTGCAGATATCGCCTGGCTCCGACAAAATTTGTGCCGTTGTCCGAACGGATTAATGTCGGGAGGCCCCTTCGTGAGACGAACCGATCTAGACATGCGATAAATGCCTCTGTAGTGAGGTCACTGACCACCTCAAAGTGGACTGCCTTCGTGGCCAAGCACACGAAGACGCACAGGTATGCCTTCACTAATCTGGCGTTCCGTAGCTGTGAAGACTTGACCATGAATGGTCCCGCGAAATCCGTTCCGACACCCGCAAAGGGCCGGATTTCGTTAACCCTATCCGAGGGCAAATCGCCCATCTGGGGCTGCATCGTAGCCGCCTTGGCCCGATAACAAGGCAGGCACCGAAATACGACGATACGCACTAAGCGTCTTTCCGATAGAATCAAGAACTCGCGCTGGCGAAACGCCATCAAGGCGTGGCATCCGATATGCCCATTCTGAATGTGTCGATCCTGTATCAACAGTTCGACCAACTTCCCTTTCCTAGGAAGTAACAACGGGTGGCGAGCCGCATAAGGCAGGTTGGCATTCCGCAGCCGACCTCCTACCCTCAGCAATCCGTGAGGGTCAATAAACGGGTTGAGCCGAGCCACAGCTCCCTTCAGTTGGACGCGTCCGCGTCTCAGAATGTCCAGTTCGGACTTAAAGTGCACCGTCTGCACGTTCCTTACCAATGCGAACAACGCATGGTTCCGTTCCCGTGGTGTCAGGACCTGTGTCCGCAGGCTGAACTCCTCTTCCGGCTCTGGTTGCGTCGTACAGACACCGACTGTCAAGGCGCCGTTCGCTGAGGTAACGCGTGGACTCATTGGCCAATCCGATTCGGCTTGAGTCAACCATTTTGGACCCCACCACAAGGGATGTCCAACCAACTCCGGAGCGTGACACCCACGAGACGCACAGTCTGCTGGGTTCATTTCCCCTGGAACATGTCTCCGGATTAAGGGAACCTCCGAATTCAAAATCTGCGAAACCCGATTCGCCATAAAAATCTCCAGCTTGTGAACTGAAGCCTTCAGCCAGCATAACACGATCTGGCTGTCCGTCCAAGCGTAGACCGTATCTTCTAACGCTATTGACCCACGAAGAACCGTCATTGTGTGGTTGAGCAGACGAGTCAGGAGAGCCGCTCCTGAAAGCTCTAATTTTGGGAATGGTCAGGCGAGTTTGCAACGGCGCAACCTTGCTCTTGGCCATGACCAACCGCACATCAACCTCCCCCGAGGAGTCGACCGTACGCAGATACACCGCAGCTCCGTAGCCCTTCTCCGAGGCATCGCAAAACCCATGCAAGGTGGCGGTGTATCGTTTGGCGGGGACCAACCTCCGTGGTAGTGAAATCCGATTGATGCCAGGGAGGGTCGAAAAGAACGATTCCCACTCTGAGCTCAATGACCCGCCGATCGGGTCGTCCCATTTCAGATCAGCAGACCACAATTGCTGCATAAAACACTTGAGCTGAAATGTTACCGGGGTGATCCACCCGTTTGGATCAAATGTCCTAGCCACCGTTGAAAGGACGTTCCGTTTCGTCCAGACCTTCGGGGAGTCCAACTCGACCCGATACGAAAACATGTCTGACACCGGCTGGTACTGGACGCCTAATACCGACAACATATTTGGATTTTCCGATTTTTCAAAAATGTGGGGAACCTGCTGGTAGTCATCCGGAAGACCATACAGTAACTCTGGAGAGTTCGACATCCATTTCCGGAGCTCAACTAGCTCGTCCCGACGAGCGAGCGCCTCCTCTACGTAATCTGCACCGGTACAGATATCGTCCACGTAGAGATCCTGCTCCAGGATTGCTGCTCCTTTAGGGAAATTTAACCGTTCTCGATCCGCTAACTCCCGCAGAGTGCGAATCGCCAAATAAGGACTAGACCGTAGCCCGTACGTGTTGGTGTTCAGCTCGTACACCCTGATGGACTGATCTGGGCTCTCTCGCCACAGTATCAGCTGATACCGTCTATCGTCAGGGTGAATGACCGTCTGTCTAAACATCATCCGGATGTCAGCTACAAACACAACATTGTGTCGACGGAACCGTGTGATAACATCCGCGATGTCATGGTTCAACTTCGGCCCTGAATGCAAACACTGGTTCAGGTTCATGCCGTTAGATGTTGATGCCGATCCATCGAACACTACCCGTATTTTGCCCTCCGGGGTCCTCAAGACCGCGTGATGGGGCAGGAAGCAGTGGTCTTCACGCTTCCAGTCGATACCCCAAACCGACATGTGGCCGAGCGACTCGTATTCCCGCATGAAGTCGACGTACTTCTGCCGGAAAATCCCGTCACGCTTCATGCGTCGTTCCATCGACAGAAGCCGCGTCTCGGCTGCATGGTGTGAACTGCCCAGCGGTGGGCGATCACTCCGGAATGGAAGACGTGTGAGAAATCGACCTGACCGAAGGCGACCAGTATTGTTCCGATAAAACTGTTCACACTCTTCTTCAACCGGGTCCAACCGGCGGACCGTAGGTGGTTCCTCCATCTCCCAAAACTTCTGTATCACCTCCGAGAGTACAGAACCGAATAAGGGACTACGAGTCGCTAGGCGTGGGGCAGTCGGCAAGACCGGACCCATTACCGCATGGCCCAGTCTGGTGTTGACCGAAACCAAACCAGTCGACTGCAACACGTGGACACCTGGCACTAACAGGTATCCCAAGGCATCGACACCCAATAAAATGTCTACTGGGCCCGGAATATCGAACTCCGGGTCAGCCAGTGACAACCCAGCGACCAACTGTCGCACCGAGGGCGACAACCGTACGTGAGTGTGTGAGCCCATCACATTAGGCATGACTAATGCCGTTACCGTCAGATTCACCGATGAATCCACCCGTGACGAAAGATTAATCCGACATACTCCCTTAACGGAACCGACTTCCGTGTTCCCAATTCCCCGAATGGAATGTGGATACTCCCTTACCGAAATGCCCAACCGTCTTACAAGATTGCACGAGACTAAGCACCCCTGGGCCCCCGAGTCCAATAGTGCTCGTGCCACACAAGATTTGCCGTCCGAACTCCACGCTATCACCGAGGCGGTGGGGAGCATGACCGTCTGTGGAGTGGCGGCACCCTGTAAGTGGGCGGCGTGTCCCTATCGGGAACCTTCGCGGGATCCGAACCCGCTGGGACCCCCGTCGGCCGTGCTGTAACCGGCTGCTGATATGCCGTTGGCATATCAGACCGTATGTACATCAGGGGGTCCCAACCCGCATAATAGGCCCCTCGCTGTCCCGGTATCCGACCATACCGGACTGTGTACGGTGTGCCCGGTGCGCACTGTGGATGAATGGGGGAGAGCGGATCCAACCTGGGGCGCTCTAGGAATGGGGGCGACATCCGACTGTTCGCCTCCCTGTTCGCCTCCCAGAGCGACGGGCAGGGTGGCGCAGAAGGTGGTGGGCTCCCAGCCTTCGCGCTACTCATAGGTGCCATCTCACACCCGCCCGTAACACGCGGTGAGCCAGCGGCCCGAAGTCCTCGCTGACCGTGGACAGCGGCGACCGAATCCCGGCTATCCCGCATGTTACCCCCCGCACTGCCCCCTTCCCCTCGGGGGGGGTCCCGTCCGCGGGTACCCCAGTCACCCCGTTGGTGACTCCCGTTGCCCGGAGGGGGACTGGGTCCGGCCCTGGTTGGGCCCTGTGGCCGACCAACCTGAGTCCGGCCCTGGTGACCGTCCTAAGGGCCTGACCGATTCAGGCACAACACGATGTTGTGCTTGCCACCACAGCACTCACAGGGGAACGCGCGCGAGCACTCGCTCAGCCTGTGCGGCCCCAAACAGCCGAAACACAATCGGTGGCGGAAGACTATCTTCCTGCGGTCAGCTACCCCGAGCGCCTTAATGTTGGCGCAACTAGTCACTTTATGACCGGCACTGTCGCAGTGCACACAGCCGTCACCCAACGGCGCGGCATTCAAAACGCCAAATTGTTTCGACCGCCCACCCCCCCGTGGGGGCGGGGGGCGCGGCCCCTCCCGCATCCGCGCGGGTTGGCGCTGCACACTGGCCTCCGTATCCAGTGTGTCACATCTCCTGCATTCACCCTCCAAAAAATCCCTCAATTGGACGAGCGTGGGCAGATCCGTGCTACTGCCCCCATGCAGCTGTTCAAACCGACTTTAAACAGCTGCAGGCAACCGTGACAAAACCATATATAGAACAATATATGACCATTGGTCTTCCGGAAGACCAAGGTTCTGAAGGGCCTTAGTGGCCACCAGCACAGGGTTGAGCACCTGTACTCGGATGTCAACATCCCGGGTTACTTTAGGGATGCTAAACAGCATCCCCAGCTGCGCATCAACCAACCGCCGTTTGTGTTGGTAGCGGTTAAGTAATATGGACCTGGCTATCTCATAATTGCCCGCCGTGACCGTTAGGTGACCGACCAACTCCTTCGGTTCACCCCGCAGAGCCATCAATAGTTGGGCCAACTTGTAGGCGTTGTCCAGGTCGTCGCGAACGTGGACCAAACTATCAAATAAATTAATGAATGCCGGCCACTCATCAATTGCCCAACTGAAGGCCGGAATCTCCAGGTGTGGCAGCCGTCCAACAACACCCTTCGGGGGTGGGTCTCCGTTACCCTCCCCACGGTCATTCATCGCGACCGCTTAATTTTCTCCGCGCGACGCTCGATGTCACCCAAGCATTCCATCGCTTGGTCAGCATCCGCGCAGAGCTGTTTCACTGCAGCCACCGAGGCTTCATCAGTAAGCCCGAGAGCTTCAGCCTACGCAGCCAGCCGACACACCTTCCCGACGCGTGTCATTGCGTCCTCCACACGCTTGAGCAGGACATCATCCATATCTGGTCGCTCCACATACTTATGAGTATGGGCGAGCCATCTAATTTTCTCACGGACACCATGCCGCAGTACCGTCAAGGGCGAAGGTGCCATGTTAACCGATTTAATAGATTCTGGTCTTATACTTCACTACCGAACTGAGTATAGCCAGAGACCAGCACTTGCCCGTCAGCGCTGGGCACAGAAATTAAAACTAAGTTGTCAAAACTAAGGCAACCACTAAAACAATTAAATCCTAAAAAATATTAAATATGGTCGCCCTGTGGACATACACCTTATAACTATACACTCTAAATCAATTAGAGAATGCCACCACAAAGCACGATAAAAATAACACACAAAAATTTATTATAAGAAAAAAGGCTATTTTTAATATAATGAAGGTAGTTGTGAACCTTCTAGAAGTGGCCCCTCCGATATGACCCACACTTCTACTGAGGTCAGCAAAATCAGCTTAATACCCCTTAAATAGCCTGACCCTGCTCTGTAATCCGAAATAACACTGCAATGCTATGGAACCCGATTCATGAATTCTTCTAACATGATAAACTGCCGGTTGATGTTGTCTTCAGTTTTCTTGAGAACTTTGTTTTCCAGCTCTACAAGGGAGTTCTGATTTTTCGTCAATTCGAGTAAGTATTTCTCGTTGTTATGTAAAACCTAATGTCCTTTTCATATTTATCTGCATTATTTTGATCCAGTATACCAAATAGGCTATTGGCGATGCTGCCGATCCCGTTGATCAGACCTCTATTCTTCCGCTCGGATAAGTGTCGGTGGGTTCCGGAACGTGCTATCCGTTTCCCAAAACACCCGTTTCCGACTCTACCTTTCTTTTAATAATCCGATTCTCTATAAATGTGTCTCCCAGAATGTGTTTTCCTCAAAAGATACATTTGGCTTGATTTCCATTTCCCAGAAAGTCCTTATCCTGAAACGACCGATCCCGTCACTACCGTTACCTAAATAGTCCATTTCCCAGAATGTGTTTATAAAAAACCAGTTTGGCTTGATACCCCTTTCCCAAAACATCCTTTTTTATCACTACGTCATATATGGAGGTATGTGTACTTTTATTTTTTCATTTATGGTTTCATTCATTTTTATAAATTACGGTAAATATGGATATTACATTTATAAAAACCCAAAAGGGAAAAGATTATTTGCTAATCGGTTTACCGATATTACCTTCACACAAAAAATAAAGGGAGTGGTTCCTCATATTAGCGTTGTGTATGAGAGGATTGTGCTTCATCAGTTACTTTGGCTGAAAACCATAAAATATTACGAGCACCCAAAACACATGCATGTGCGCCATGCAAAGTTTTACATCTGTACAAAACCTGAGACAAAAAAAAACCTGAACACGCCTTTATGCCTATGACAAACGTCGTGTTTTAGATATTTTTGACCACGTATGAATGAATTAAAAAAAAAACTTTTGTTTATGGATAATCGAGAAGATTCTAGTATGAGTAGTTTTAGATACAAATAACTCCCCTAATGTGGTCCCTTTTACTTTACATAGTCACAAATATTACACAAGACTTTAAACGGGAATAAAGATTGTTTAATATTTATGCGTCGGAAACGCACCGGTTTTTGTTGCGCGAATCGATCGCGAGTAATCGAGACATCACTAGCGAAAACGGACTAGCAGCTGTCACTCGTACCGGAACGAGATGTAAAATTGGAGGTTATCTTTCTCTTGGTCTTGTCCCATCGGGAGAATAACATGGCGGCTCGGGCCCCGTGGCATTGATGGTATTTCGGTGTACCAATTATCATACAGGCATCGGGCCTGGTCGGAGTGTAAATCTACCTCATAGCGTCGGGCTATTGATTGTTATTAGATTCGCGTCAGCGGTCAAGTGATTTGTGTTGTGAAGCACATAGTCGTATCGGCGGCGACTCCACGTGCCGCCAGCAGCGCACCGGCGACGGCGTTGGACAGCGACGGCAAGGGTTCGATCCCATCTCCCATTCCAAAACTGTCTCCTCTCCCGCATTCCCCTGTCTCGAATCGAGCCTTCAATCTATCCTGTCTGCGGTGACAAGGTTATAACAAATTCATTCACTTCTTTTCTCTCACGTGTTGGCAAAAGCACACCCCTTTCGGATTCCACGCCGTTCGGTAGGCGTGGAAATTAAACATTTTGGTAGCAGAAGCGCGGTTTCCTAGTGGGAAATCATCGATTCACGGTAGGGTTGCCTTTGTCACATTGTAGTTGGGAGAAAAGAATATCCCAGATTGACTCAAGTCGGCAATGAGTCTGTGGTCGGTATACCACGATTAAAGTTCATTTTCGGTAAGTGAAAGTATAAGTGCCAATTTAGTTAACAGTTGTTATAAATTGTAGTCGGAAACTACTGATTGTGCGCATAAAGGATTGAACAGTCATTCTGCGAAGCCTAGATTGTATTACTTGCGATAGAACGTCGGGTTCTATAGTCCTACAGTGTTATTTCGGTTTACACAGCGGGGTCGGGCTATTTAAGGGGTATTAAGCTGATTTTGCTGACCTCAAAGGAAGTGTGGTTCCTATCGGAGGGGCCACTGCTAGAAAAATAGTTTTTTTATAATAACCTTTTGTGTGTTATTTGTATTGTACCACATAATGCCATTCTCTAATTGATTTAGAGTGTATATTATAAGGTGTATGTCCACAGGGCGACCATATTAAATATTGTTTATGATTTAATTGTTTAGTGGTTGCCTTGGGTTTTACAACTTAGTTTTAATTTCTGTGCCCAGCGCTGAAGGGAAAGTGCTGGTATCTGGCTGTGCTTAGTTCGGCAGTGAAGCATAGGACCAGGAACAATTAAATCGGTAACCATGGCACCTTCGCCCTTGACGGTACTGCGATATGGTGTCCTTGAGGAGATGAGATGGCTCGCCCATACTCACAAGTATGTGGAGCGACCCGACATGGACGATGTCCTGCTCAAGCGTGTGGAGGACGCAATGACACGCGTCGGGAAGGTGTGTCGGCTGGCTGCCGAGGCTGAAGCCCTCGGGCTTACGGATGAGGCCTCGGTGGCTGCAGTGAGGCAGCTCTGCGCGGATGCTGACCAAGCGATGGAGTGCTTGGGCGACATCGAGCGTCGCGCCGAAAAAATTAAGCGGTCGCGTCGGGATGACCGCGGGGAGGGTAGCGAAAACCCCCCCCCTAAGGGTGTGGTTGGACGGCTTCCACACCTGGAGATTCCGGCCTTCGGTGGGGCAATTGATGAGTGGCCGGCATTCATCAATTTGTTCGATAGCCTGGTCCACGGTCGGGACGACCTGGACAGCGCCTACAAGTTGGCCCAGCTATTGATGGCACTGCGGGGTGTACCGAAGGAGTTGGTCGGTCACCTAACGGTTACGGCGGGCAATTATGAGATTGCCCGGGTCATATTGTTTGACCGCTACCAACACAAACGGCGGTTGGTTGATGCGCAGCTGGGGAAGCTGTTCAGCATCCCAAGAGTAACCCGGGATGTTGACATCCGGGTACAGGTGCTCAACCCTGTGCTGGTGGCCACTAAGGCCCTTCAGAACCTTGGTCTGCCGGTAGACCAATGGTCATATATTTTGTTATATACGGTTTTGTCACGGTTGCCTGCAGCTGTTCAAAGTCGGTTTGAACAGCTGCATGGGGGCAGTAGCTCGGAACTGCCCACGCTCGTCCAATTAACGGAGTTTTTGGAGGGTGAATACAGGCGATGCGACACCATGGATTCGGAGGCCAGTGTGCAGCGCCAACCCGCGCGGATGCGGGAGGGGCCGCGCCCCCCTCCCCCACGGGGGGGTGGTCGGTCAAAACAATTTGGCGTTTTGAGGACCGCGCCGTCGAGTGACGGCTGTGTGCACTGCGACAGTGCCGGTCATGAGGTGACCAGTTGCGCCAACTTTAAGGCGCTCGGTGTGGCTGCCCGCAGGAAGGTGGTTTTCCGCCACCGATTGTGTTTCGGTTGTTTGGGGCCGCACCCACTGAGCGAGTGCTCACGGGCGTCCCCCTGTGAGGGCTGCGGTGGTAGGCACCACGTAGTGTTGTGCCTGAACCGGTCAGGCCCATCGGACGGTCACCAGGGCCGGACTCAGGTTGGTCGGTCACAGGGCCCAACCAGGGCCGGACCCAGTCCCCCTCCGGGCAATGGGAGTCACCAACGGGGTGACTGGAGTACCCGCGGACGGGACCCCCCCCCGAGGGGAAGGGGGCAGCGCGGGGGGTAACAGGCGGGACAGCCGGGGTTCGGTCGCCGCTTTCCAGGGTCAGCGAGGACTTCGGGCCGCTGGCTCACCGCGTGTTACGGGCGAGTCTCAGATGGCACCTATGAGTGGCGCGAAGGCTGGGAGCCCACCACCTTCTGCGCCACCCTGCCCGTCGCTCTGGGAGGCGAACAGGGAGGCGAACAGTCGGATGTCGCCCCCATTCCTAGAGCGCCCCAGGTTGGATCCGCTCTCCCCCCTCCATCCACGGTGGCCACCGGGCACACCGTTCACAGTCCGGTATGGTCGGGTACCGGGACAGCGAGAGGCCTATTATGCGGGTTGGGACCCCCTGATGTACATACGGTCTGATATGCCACCGGTGGCATATCAGCAGCCGAGTTACCAGGCCGACGGGGGTCCCAGCGGGTTCGGATCCCGCGGAGGTTCCCGCTAGGGACACGCCGCCCACTTACAGGGTGCCGCCACTCCACAGACGGTCATGCTCCCCACCGCCTCGGTGATAGCGTGGAGTTCGGACGGCAAATCATGTGTGGCACGAGCACTATTAGACTCGGGGGCCCAGGGGTGCTTAGTCTCGTGCAACCTTGTAAGACGGTTGGGCATTTCGGTAAGGGAGTATCCACATTCCATTCGGGGAATTGAGAACACGGAAGTCGGTTCCGTTAAGGGAGTATGTCGGATTACTCTCTCGTCACGGGTGGATTCATCGGTGAATCTGACGGTCACGGCATTAGTCATGCCTAATGTGATGGGCTCACACCCTTACGTACGGTTGTCGCCCTCGGTGCGACAGTTGGTCGCTGGATTGTCACTGGCTGACCCGGAGTTCGATATTCCGGGCCCAGTAGACATTTTATTGGGTGTCGATGCCTTGGGATACCTGTTAGTGCCAGGTGTCCACGTGTTGCAGGCGACTGGTCTGGTTTCGGTCAACACCAGACTGGGCCATGCGGTAATGGGTCCGGTCATGCCGGCTGCCCCACGCCTAGCGACTCGTAGTCCCTTATTCGGTTCTGTACTCTCGGAGGTGATACAGAAGTTTTGGGAGGTGGAGGAACCACCTACGGTCCGCCGTTTGGACCCGGTTGAAGAAGAGTGTGAACAGTTTCATCGGAACAATACTGGTCGCCTTCGGTCAGGTCGATTTCTCACACGTCTTCCATTTCGGAGTGATCGCCCACCGCTGGACAGTTCACACCATGCAGCCGAGACGCGGCTTCTGTCGATGGAACGACGCATGAAGCGTGACGGGATTTTCCGGCAGAAGTACGTCGACTTCATGCGGGAATACGAGTCGCTCGGTCACATGTCGGTTTCGGGTATCGACTGGAAGCTTGAAGACTACTGCTTCCTGCCTCATCACGCGGTCTTGAGGACCCCGGAGGGCAAAATACGGGTAGTGTTCGATGGATCGGCATCAACATCTAACGGCATGAACCTGAACCAGTGTTTGCATTCAGGGCCGAAGTTGAATCATGACATCGCGGATGTTATCACACGGTTCCGTCGACACAATGTTGTGTTTGTAGCTGACACCCGGATGATGTTTAGACAGACGGTCATTCACCCTGACGATAGACGGTATCAGCTGATACTGTGGCGAGAGAGCCCAGATCAGCCCATCAGGGTGTACGAGCTGAACACCAGCACGTACGGGCTACGGTCTAGTCCTTATTTGGCGATTCGCACTCTTCGAGAGTTAGCGGATCGAGAACGGTTAAATTTCCCTAGAGGAGCAGCGATCCTGGAGCAGGACCTCTACGTGGACGATATCTGTACCGGTGCAGATTCCGTGGAGGAGGCGCTCGCTCGACGGGACGAGCTAGTTGAGCTCTTACGGGGTGGAGGTTACGAGCTCCGGAAATGGATGTCGAACTCTCCAGAGTTACTGACTGGTCTTCCGGATGACTACCAGCAGGATCCCCACATTTTTGAAAATTTGGAAAATCCAAATATGTTGTCGGTATTAGACGTCCAGTACCAGCCGGTGTCAGACATGTTCTCGTATCGGGTCGAGTTGGACTCCCCGAAGGTCTGGACGAAACGGAACGTCCTCTCAACGGTGGCTAGGACATTTGATCCAAACGGGTGGATCACCCCGGTAACATTTCAGCTCAAGTGTTTTATGCAGCAATTGTGGTCTGCTGAGCTGAAATGGGACGACCCGATCGGCGGGTCATTGAGCTCAGAGTGGGACTCGTTCTTTTCGACCCTCCCTGGCATCAATCGGATTTCACTGCCACGGAGGTTGGTCCCCACCAAACGATACACCGCCACCCTGCATGGGTTTTGCGTTGCATCGGAGAAGGGCTACGGAGCTGCGGTGTATCTGCGTACGGTCGACTCCTCGGGGGACGTTGATGTGCGGTTGGTCATGGCCAAGAGCAAGGTTGCGCCGTTGCGCACTCGCCTGACCATTCCCAAGTTAGAGCTTTCGGGAGCGGCTCTCCTGACTCGTCTGCTCAACCACACGATGACGGTTCTTCGTGGGTCAATAGCGTTGGAAGATACGGTCTACGCTTGGACGGACAGCCAGATCGTGTTATGCTGGCTGAAGGCTTCAGTTCACAAGCTGGAGATATTTGTGGCGAATCGGGTTTCGCAGATTTTGACTTCGGAGGTTCCCTTGATCTGGAGACATGTTCCAGGGGAAATGAACCCAGCAGACTGTGCGTCTCGTGGGTGTCACGCTCCGGAGTTGGTTGGACATCCCTTGTGGTGGGGTCCAAAATGGTTGACTCAAGCCGAATCGGATTGGCCAATGAGTCCACGCGTTACCACGGCGACTCTGGTTGCATCGTACAGTCGGTGTCTGTACGATGCAACCAGAGCCGGAAGAGGAGTTCAGCCTGCTGGAACGGTACAGCTCGCTCGACAAGCTGGTCAATGTGACCGCCTGGATCTGCCGATTTGCGCGGAATTGTCGGAATTCTGAGGCGCAACGAGTGCGGACACAGGTCCTGACACCACGGGAACGGAACCATGCGTTGTTCGCATTGGTACGGAACGTGCAGACGGTGCACTTTAAGTCCGAACTGGACATTCTGAGACGCGGACGCGTCCAACTGAAGGGAGATGTGGCTCGGCTCAACCCGTTTATTGACCCTCAAGGATTGCTGAGGGTAGGAGGTCGGCTGCGGAATGCCAACCTGCCTTATGCGGCTCGCCACCCGTTGTTACTCCCTAGGAAAGGGAAGTTGGTCGAACTGTTGATACAGGATCGACACATTCGGAATGGGCATATCGGATGCCACGCCTTGATGGCGTTTCTCCAGCGCGAGTTCTGGATTCTATCGGGAAGACGCTTAGTGCGTAGCGTCGTATTTCGGTGCCTGCCTTGTTATCGGGCCAAGGCGGCTACGATGCAGCCCCAGATGGGCGATTTGCCCTCGGATAGGGTTAACGAAATCCGGCCCTTTGCGGGTGTCGGAACGGATTTCGCGGGACCATTCATGGTCAAGTCTTCACAGCTACGGAACGCCAGATTAGTGAAGGCATACCTGTGCGTCTTCGTGTGCTTGGCCACGAAGGCAGTCCACTTGGATGTGGTCAGTGACCTCACTACAGAGGCATTTATCGCTTGTCTAGATCGGTTCGTCTCACGAAGGGGCCTCCCGACATTAATCCGTTCGGACAACGGCACAAATTTTGTCGGAGCCAGGCGATATCTGCAGGAGGTCACTCAATTCCTGAACGGTAACCAGGACGCCATCGGTACGACTTGCTCCCGACGAGGGATTGAATGGGTTTTCAGTCCGCCGGGATGTCCTCATTGGGGAGGAATTTTTGAGGCTGCGGTTGAATCAGCTAAGTCGCACCTGACGAGGATCATCGGTGAGACCTCTCTACGCTTTGAAGAGCTTGCGACGCTGTTCTGTAAAATTGAAATGACACTGAACTCGCGTCCGTTGTGCCCGCTCAGTTCGGATCCAAATGATTTGGAAGCGTTGATGCCGGGTCACTTCCTGATAGGTCAGCCCCTTAACGCCCTGCCAGAATACCCATTCGGTGATGTTAAGTTAAGTCGGTTAGCTAGGTGGCAGATGTTGCAGCAGATGGCTCAAGATTTTTGGAAACGGTGGTCCCTTGAGTACTTGCACATCTTGCAGCAGCGCCTTAAGTGGACTGACTGGACGAGCCCCCCTCAAGTCGGTGATTTGGTGCTGATTAAGGATGCAAACCTGCCATCATTGAGATGGAGACGAGGACGGATCGTCAATTTGTACACGGGTCGGGATGGCACGCCTCGATCAGCAGAAGTCAAGGTGGGGGACTCGGTCCTCAAGAGAGCGGTCGCAACGCAAAGTTTTACATCTGTACAAAACCTGAGACAAAAAAAAACCTGAACACGCCTTTATGCCTATGACAAACGTCGTGTTTTAGATATTTTTGACCACGTATGAATGAATTAAAAAAAAAACTTTTGTTTATGGATAATCGAGAAGATTCTAGTATGAGTAGTTTTAGATACAAATAACTCCCCTAATGTGGTCCCTTTTACTTTACATAGTCACAAATATTACACAAGACCTTAAACGGGAATAAAGATTGTTTAATATTTATGCGTCGGAAACGCACCGGTTTTTGTTGCGCGAATCGATCGCGAGTAATCGAGACATCACTAGCGAAAACGGACTAGCAGCTGTCACTCGTACCGGAACGAGATGTAAAATTGGAGGTTATCTTTCTCTTGGTCTTGTCTCATCGGGAGAATAACATGGCGGCTCGGGCCCCGTGGCATTGATGGTATTTCGGTGTACCAATTATCATACAGGCATCGGGCCTGGTCGGAGTGTAAATCTACCTCATAGCGTCGGGCTATTGATTGTTATTAGATTCGCGTCAGCGGTCAAGTGATTTGTGTTGTGAAGCACATAGTCGTATCGGCGGCGACTCCACGTGCCGCCAGCAGCGCACCGGCGACGGCGTTGGACAGCGACGGCAAGGGTTCGATCCCATCTCCCATTCCAAAACTGTCTCCTCTCCCGCATTCCCCTGTCTCGAATCGAGCCTTCAATCTATCCTGTCTGCGGTGACAAGGTTATAACAAATTCATTCACTTCTTTTCTCTCACGTGTTGGCAAAAGCACACCCCTTTCGGATTCCACGCCGTTCGGTAGGCGTGGAAATTAAACATTTTGGTAGCAGAAGCGCGGTTTCCTAGTGGGAAATCATCGATTCACGGTAGGGTTGCCTTTGTCACATTGTAGTTGGGAGAAAAGAATATCCCAGATTGACTCAAGTCGGCAATGAGTCTGTGGTCGGTATACCACGATTAAAGTTCATTTTCGGTAAGTATAACAATTTCATCAATTCTTTTCTCTCACGTGCGGCCAAAGGCACATCCCCCTCGGGATTCCACGCCGTTCGGTAGGCATGGGAAATTAAACAAAGATAAATCAGGTTTTCTTTAAGGGTGTCATGAGAAATTATTCTTTTGTAATACGGATGCAATGAGAAACGGATGTTTTGGGAAAACGAGTAAAATGGGAAACGCATATCATGGCATACGGATGCAATGAGAACCGGGTGTTTTGGCATACGGATTATAAGGTTAACGGATCTTTAGGCGTATGGTCGTTAAAAAAATTGTTTTTGTAGCTAATTTGTTGCAGTTGCGCGTTTCGTACCTATGCCCTTCTCCAAGTCGTTTGTATAGGTGAATATTCTCTCGCACATACGTGGCCACTTGGAGAATGAGTAGGCTGGGCAGTGTGAGAATATTAAGTTGTTTAAATTGCGGTCTAACTGACTCGTCAGTCGGTACCCGCGCCAGCAACCGCACGGCGCGCTTCTGCAGGTCAAACACGCGGTGCCACTGCGCCGCGCGCCCCCACAGCTCCACGCCGTACTGCAGCAGCGAGTGCACCGACGCGAAGTAGCACGTCCGTAGCGACTCTGCAGGGAGTGTTGATGAGAGACTGCTTGATGAGAGAGAGAGAGTCTGCTGCATAACTTGTCTATGTGCGCGTCCCAGGTTAACGCCTGATCCACCTGAAAGCCCAGAAACGCTGCAGTGTACGCTTGCTCAATTTAAGATCCGTCCACGACGACTGCTAATTTAGGTCTTCTACGCCATGATAGATCAAACTGAACGAATTGTGTCTTTGTTGTATTTAGTAGCAGACCATTATGGCGGAACCAAAGGCACATGCGGTAGGCGGTTGCATTAAGCTTCGTCTCCAGTAATGCCAGTGTCGGAGCAGTTACTACTGCAGCTACGTCATCGGCAAATAAGAAAATCTCCCCCTCCCTAAGCACACTTGGAAGATCATTTAGCAGTAAAGAAAAAGCAATATTTGATAATGAAGAGCCCAGTGGTACGCCCATGTCTGCCGAGAGTTCGTCTGACTTTGCAGCGCCTGCTGCACCAACTACGAACTGCATTCTTTCTTGCATGAAACTCGTAAGTAGCGACAATGCTGGCCCAGTGATGCCATAGTGCTGAAGCTTCATATGTAGTACGTTATGATCTGCGACATCGAATGCCTTCGAGAGGTCGCAGAAGAGAACGGCAACAGCTTGTTGTCGCTCACGAGTATCAAGCACGCGGCGCACTACTTCCCGTGCCATATTTGTGCTTTACACACAATAACATTTATTATAGCTTGAGCAATCTCCTCTGTAGTTGTTTTGCTACAAAACAGATCCTTCCAATCCACACTATCTATAGCTAGCGCAAATTGTGTTCTCGATTGTCGTGAGTAGTCTCGAACGAGGCGGGGGGCAGACGGCAGCGGGGGGCGCTCCCCGCATACCAGCTCCGCGTGGACGCCGAGGTGGTCACTCAGGTTGGTGGTGAGTGGTCTCGCGGCCGGCCTGAACCGGTCCCCAGTGTTGGTGTACGCGTGATCGAGTGATGTCGCCGATGTTGATGTTATTCGCTGTTATTCGCGTAGGGAAGTCTACCAAGTTCCTGAAACTATGTTATGCGAGTGTGTCACTGAGCTCTTTATTTTCAGAACTTCTAACTAATGTGTAAATATTCGCGTCACCTACAAGTATGCACTCGAGGCCAGTGTCGTTAATCTTAACGAGAAGTTTGTCCAGTACAGTTATGAAGTCAGATGCTTTGATTGCGTTCGTCCGATAATAACATACTATAAGTAAATCATAGTATATTAATTTATTTGCCGATATTTCACAATACAGCTCAACAGATAGTTTACATATGTCAGGGTATACCATTGCTTTGGTCTTGTTATTTATGAATAAACATGAACCATCATGTTCGAAATTAGCTTAACAGGAGCTTGAGACCAAATTAAAATTAGTGATATTAATACGTGTGGTGTGATCATTTGACTATCGGGCGCTTGATAACATCTGTCTGTGTTTCAAAGTAGGCGTCAGAGCCCGAGTGTACTTTTAGCATTTTGTCAAAGGCCCACTTCCCGGGCGGCAAGTTGTTATCTTTTAGCAGCACGACGTCGCCTTCTTTAAGGTTTTTTGTCGGTTTGTTCAGTTTACAACGGCTTTGTAGTAGGGTCAAGACTTTGTTAGACCAACTTTTCAAAAACTACTGAAGCATATTTTCAGTTAACTGCCAGCGACGCCGTAAGTCCAGAGTTCTAATGTCGCTGTGATTAGAGCGGGGCATCGACATCGTCGGTCCGCCAGTCAGAAAGTGACCCGGTGTTAGGTTGTTGTAGAATTCTTCCGGATCTTCAGTGAGTGAGCATAGGGGGCGGGAGTTCATGCACTCCACATAGATAAATTTGCTGGTAAATTAAGTTCTGCGGCTTAGGACCATCTGACAAAACACGGATCATCATATATTTTAGTTACTTTTATTCAGTGTCATGTCCAATGGTATCTTGTTGTGGGGGAAAGCAGCGGATATTCAAACTATTTTTATTTTAGAGAAAAGAGCTATTGGAGCACTTTATAATTAAAAACGAACAGACTCCTAAACCTCTCAAAAACTGAGGGTAGTTGGGACGGGTCGCGAGGGTAAATTTTTGAATGGATATAGCTAAGGAGGAAGGTGGGGGGGGGGGGTCCCCCCCCCCATATAGTTTTTAAAGTGCGGAAATGTATACTTTTTGAGATATGATTTTTTTAAGTTTTGAGGTTAGATTCATTCAATCTATTCAATTTTATAGACCTATCCTTAGTATTTACACAGGAAGTGACCTAAAACAAACATTTATGTTTAGTGAAACTAGATGGGGTCGCCTCGCTCCGCTCCGCTTCACTCGGCTCCGGGTCGTTCATAACGTTGTGACCTAACACAACCTATCTTTAGTATTTACACTGGAAGTGACCTAAAACAAACATTTCGGTTTAGTGAAACTAGATGGGGTCGCCTCGCTCCGCTCCGCTTCACTCGGCTCCGGGTCGTTCATAACGTTGTGACCTAACACAACCTATGTTTAGTATTTACACAGAAAGTGACCTAAAACAAACATTTCGGTTTAGTGAAACTAGATGGGGTCGCCTCGCACCTCTATTCAATTTTATAAACATATCTAATTGCGTTCAACAGTTCGTCAAACGCATCTTTCTTTGACCGTAAAACTTGTCGCCTCCACAAGTATTCAACACACATATCGTCAAAGCTGTTGGGATTGTTGTAGTTATTTTTGTAGAAAAACCGTTTCACAATTCTCCATTGAGACTCTATTCTTTGCGTGTGTACCCCATCTGGGGCTACAAAGGGATTGCCTGGGTCACTATGGTTTACTTTTTTATGAGTATACCCATGGTCACCCAGACAATCATACGCCCTCCAAAAATCTGTGTGTATCACACTGCCTTCAGCCACATGTTTATCAAAGGAACTAGCACTTCGGATGACCACATGATTGTTGTTGGGGCAAACTTCAAGACGTAAGTCTTCACTCCCGTCTTCGATCATCCCCAACACCCAATGGCCATCGATGCGTCTCCCTGAAACAAACAAAACATAATGTTTAACAACCATTTCGATTTAGTGAAACTAGATGGGGTCGCCTCGCTCCGCTCCGCTTCACTCGGCTCCGGGTTGTTCATAACGTTGTGACCTAACACAACCTATCTTTAGTATTTACACAGAAAGTGACCTAAAACAAACATTTCGGTTTAGTGAAGCTACATGGGGTCGCTCCTAAACAACATGTTTATTACTGTGTATTGTTACTAACCTTTATTAAATTTTCTTTTCCCAAACTTGCTTTCGTCTATCTGTACTACCTTGCCTGGGCCACCGATTTTTCCTTTTTTGGCTTGTTTGTGCCTTTGGTATTTGACTACCACTTCCCTACAATAATTATACCAATCTACAATGGTGACCCGGGACAGGGATTGCTCTTCCTTTTTTGTGAAATCTTCTACAATGGCTGTCATTGTATCGAATTTTCGAGCAAAACAATACATAAGATAGAACATTGTAGGCATTTCAAGCTTAGCATTTTCGAACCAGGTTCCAATTGTCCTGGAAACGAAGTTCTTATTCTTGCAGCTGCCCTTTTGGCACATAAACGTGCCAACTGTCTTGTTTTTGTAGTACACCACTTTCATAGGTGTGCGGTGTGTACGGCACATTCTTGATGTTTCAACCAGGCCTTGCTGTTCAGCAAAGACCACACACTTTTCTCTGGTGTTCAACTTTTCTATCAATTTCCCTATATTCCACATAGCGGCTACTTCAGCAGAGTATAAATTTCGGCGAACAAACGATTCATCGTCGTCGGAACTATAATCCGACATTGATGATTGCGCTTCTTCTACTTCCAAACGACGCCGAGTTCCACCACTCGTCGATGGTTGCTCTCCATCTTGCACCTGCCGCCGTCGAGAAGCACCGCTCGTCGATGGTTCGTCCTCCATTTCAAACAGCAAATCGATGTCCGGGGTAACAGCAGAGGTCAATAGTAATTGCGAGCAAGGGTCCAAAATACAAGCAGAGGTCGGTCGGTTGTAGGATACACAAAACAAGTCTAAAGGGATAGCCAAAGTCGTCGTAAATAACAGAAATAACACGGAAAAGTACATTCGCGTAGCTACGAGAGAAACGGAATGAAGATGCATCATTTTTCGACCACAGACGAACATTAATGTCAATACCACAGACAAAACGTCATAATTTTGTCTGTGAATTGTACTATTTTTGTCTGTGAATGGTACTTTTGCGTTTCGATTCGCCGATTTTCGTAGTAAAATGCGTTTCATTCACCAATCTTCAATGTAGATTTCCAGAAAAACTATGCATTTCCGCGCAAAAAGAAAAGCACTTTGGTATGAAAAGCGAGTGCCAGCTATCCATTAAGCATATCATTTTAATCAAAAAAGCTATATCGGTTTAAAAACCAACCCCCGGTGGTATTCAAGAGCTTAAGAGAACTTTTTGAAGAAATAGACTGTAGTTAGTCAATTTATTCGAAAACATAATGTATGTACGCAAGAACCTTAGAACATTTTCCAAACTTAGCGATAGCTAGAATGTTAAACTAAGAAATAATCACAGACTTGTTGCGACACAGTTTACACTCGCGATGGTTAGCAATTCTTTCAAGGGTCAGTGCATTCTCTACTACAATAAGATACCTCTGGAGATTTGGAAATTTCTGTTTAAAAAGCATGTTAAAGCGACTTTGTTGAAAAAGGGATATTACAATGTTCAAGATTACTTAAATCATGGGACTGTATGGGGTCAATCTAGCTCACCACAGTCATTGTTGTTAATAGTTTTGTAATTGTTTATTCCAGCTTAATAATTATAATAATTAATATTGTAATATTTGTATTAGTTAAGCAAAAGCAATTTTAAAGTTTTGAGTTACTACGCCCTACTTCTCCCATAGTGGTCCAATATAGAGAAGAGGCAAAAAATTACGTTTGTTAAATATATGTAAATAAGTTATAAATCAATTTGAATTTGACTTCGACTTAGCTGACTCACTGACCCCACCGCCCCTGGGTATTGGTGGACGGGGCGTCGACCAATACCCGGGAAGACCAACCTGGGCATGCCGAGGCTCTCGCCCCCGCCTGGCGAGTATTAGGCATCCGTATTCCATGACCCCGCCCCTGGACCGACCGCCGCGAGTCAACAGCGTTTTCAGCCACGTACACGAATCAGTGGAAAATCGCACATCTGCGAACTGGTGCCGTACCACGCGCCCCCGCTTAATAGCCGCCACCAGTCACGCAACCTGGTTGCCTAGCTGGCGAGAGGGCCCTCCGATGACCTGTCCACAGGAGTGGACAGAGGCGATTCCTCAGGAATAAATCCGTTGATCTAAACCTGACTCCCCACGCGCCAGTCAGGGGTGTGTGAGAAAATTACTTTGCCTAGCACAAGATAACGCAAGCATGGCTCTGATGGCCTAAAGATAAAAAGCTAGGGATGTAGTGAATAATCCTTTCCTATCGGCAAAACTCGGAACAACGATAACACCCGAATGGTGCCGATGTGTCTATGAATTACTGTATTATTAAATTACGTGTAGGTATAAAATAAATCGCATACTTTATTTATCAATGTCAAATGTCAAATTGCCCGTTTGACGTATATAACACTGAGATGGTAAAATCACCACTATTCTATCATATAAAGAATTCGTTAGGTAAACAAAATTATAACTTGTTACTAGTTTCAATAAAACGCACTGATAAAAACCAAATTCCGGTTGGGATGATCTAATGATTCTATAAGGATTGGAACCCCAAAAGTCTAACTATAAGTCAAAACTACAGTAGGATTTTGCAGTCCTTTTTTATAAAAATAAATTTTTGTAATTAATTAAAAATACTATGACATAACAAAAAAGACACCTCAACATAAAACAAAACAAACCAGCAGAGAAATTAATATAAATAAATATGATTTTCTGATTGGATGAACGACTTCGATTATGACAGCGGGATAAGAGGAGGAGGAGCGGGGTGGACAGTGTGATGCGAAACAATACTTCCAACTTCCATATCACAGTCAGAATCAGAACTATTTTTTGGTGTATCATCGTCAGAGTTTTCATGAACGGTGATCACAAAACTAGCCATATAATTTTCCAACTCAGGTTCGTGTTTTCGGTACTCGTTTTCGCATTTGATGGCGTGGTCACATACTTTGGCCCAAACATCGGAACCAATCATATTAACCTTTTCCTGTACCAATTGTTTCACAGTAGTCATATTCATACTGATGTTTCTTTTGGATACGTATCCCTTTATTTGAGACCATATGTTTTCAATCGGATTGAAATCAGGATGATATGGTGGCAATCTTAGTACGCTGTGTCCATATTCGTTCATAAGTTTATCTATAGAGTATTCTACAAAGTCTTGTTTGTACTTGCAAATAATTTCATATATTTCAAGTTTTGTTAATGACGGATCAATCGGAACGTTATGTTTGGATAGCCAATCAATCATGTCTTGCTTCCTGGTATTTGAATTAGGAGGTTTTTCTACGTACTTATTATGATATGCAGCATTATCTACTACTAGTACCGAATGTGGAGCTAAGTTTGGAATGAGTTGATTACGAAGCCATTTTTCATAGTTTTCATTGTTCATCGCGGTGTGATAGTCACCTGTTTTATCAGTAGACTGATACATTAACAATCCCCCAGGTATAAACCCCTTTCTACTACCAGTGTGCACTATTATAAGACGTTGTCCTTTAGAAATTAACTGTTTCACTCCGTTTTCTGACGAGTCAGCCCAGCTTTTACCTGCCAAATGTGAGGTATGGATGTATGTTTCATCTATATAAACAATCTCTCTCCCTTGCAATCTGTACTTTTTTATCGCGGCTAAAAACTTTACTCTTTTTAAACGAACATCATCTTTCTCGATAAGTAATTTTCTGTTGTTTTCAACTTTTTTATACCGAAATCCCATTTTTCTAAGAATTTTTCTTAGCGTTAAGTCACATCCCTTAAAATTTATGGCTTCGGATAACTTGGACTTCAGGGCTTTAATTGTAGGTACTTGTTTGTATATCAAATGGAAATTATACACCAATCGGCGTGTAACGTTGTAGTCAAAATCGTCAAGACCTAGACAAAATAATTTATTTGGTCTACCCAACTTTGCCGACTTCGGACTATTGGAGGTGGATTGATTTATGTATTCTTTTTGCAATATTTTATTTACTTTTCGTTGAGAAATTCCACTGGCCTCCGAAACTCGTTTTTGGACTTTACAAAAGTAAGCAGTATAGTTGGTATATTTGAATTTATCATTTTCAGTTAAGAAATATAAATAAATATTGAAAATAACTTCGCAGGCTTGCCGATCTAAACGTTTCCCTTTTCTTAGTGCTTTCGGCATGTCTGTTATAAATTGTTAATGTGGATCGAATAAAATCAATGTATATTATTTACAAAAATAACAGACAAGAGTGAAATGTAAAGTCAAAAATAAATAATAGGTGGCCTGCATTAATACACGAGTCCATGAAGTTTATCACAAAATCTAACATAAATATCAACAAAATATTTCTTTGGTATTAACTACTCTATATAGATACTTCCTCTTGCAATGCGACCGTTCCCTACGTTGTCTCGATGGGTACTGAGTGCGAGTGAAGTAGTAAGACAATAACGAACATTTCCGAGAAAATACGAAAGGGAAAGATTATTCACTACATCTGTAGCAAGTTTGACGTTAGCACTTAATCTTGGGTCAACTTTGACGTTACACAGAGGTTATTTGAAGTAAAATAATCATTTTGTAAAAAATCGGTCAAGTACCGGTCAAACTCGCCACCGAAGGGTTTCACAACAAGGTAATTTAAAGGCAAAAAAAAAACAAAGACACAAAAAGGTATTTGTCCAAATTATGCTTCCAACCTACCACCACCCCCACCCTATAGATAGCGGATCCGACTTCACACCAATTGAGCCACCGAAACTATTAAAACATGACCCAAGATTATCGATTAAATTTGACAGACGATGATTTGATAATTCGCAGGGACAAAGATATTGAAACACTTCTCTTGTATCCCCATACAAGCTCTTTTGATTTATAAGATCTCGTGTAATTAATTTGTTATTTTAGCGACAACAGAAATACACATTCTGTGAACATTTCAACTCTGCTATTATAGTTTAAATATTTCTCTCACTGCCTATTATGGTTCCTTAGACTGCCGGTGACAGACATACAGTCAGACGGGCAGCCGAGGCTTAGTAGTAGATTCCCGTTTGACATACTTTCCTTCAAATGACCGGTGATACTTTTCTTTATTCATACGGGTCCATTGTTGATTTGGGATAGCTTGACTCGCCTTATACCTTTTGGGCTTAAGCGTTGTTCCCACTGAAGTGACGTTCGTAACATTTGCCACGCCACAGGCCACGTTTGCACGGCTTGTCCTTCTGAGTACGTACTCAATCCTTCCAGTCCGGTTGTGTAAAACATGCCGTGCAAAAATGCTTTGTGGCGTGGCAAAAGTCACCATCTCACCTCATTAGGCCAAGCGCCTTAGTGTCAGTAAAACCACAGATACCAATATTGTAAAACAAAGCTGGCTGTATACATTCTATAAGATACTATCACTACGATGACTAATCTAACAACATGTATTTTCAGCAATTCTCGCGAACCTGTTTGCAAAGGCTGCAACATCTGCAGTGGTTGGCAGCGTTTAAAAAGTAAATATTTTATTTATATTGCCAGCGTACTAGTGCTGGACCAATGTCTCCCGGCTTTGAGTCCACACATCCCTAGTTACTGCCATGTTGAACCATACCCGGTATTAAATCATCCCTCTAGTCCCAATAGGGTTGAAACTCGTCTCTAAGATGGGGACCCGCTTTAATTGATAAATTCTCGTTTAGCTAATTATTTGTTGCTGTAGCGACAATAAAAATGCACATTCTGTGAAATTTTCAACTATAACGGTTCATCTGATAGAGCATGGTGATAGTCAGACATACAGACGGACAGCGGAGGCTTAATAATAGGGTCCCGAAAATAAAAAGCATTAAAATACGGTCAATGATGTCGTTATATGAGATATCTATATCGGCAGAACCGATGCAGATAGTGTCAAATTTACGATTAATATACAGTGGCCTGCAAAACTAAGTAACACTTTTAAAATTACCATAACTTTTTGAGTACACAAGATAAAAAGGACTTGAAAAAGAGTTTAATTTTGTACTATTGTTTCAAGGAAAGTTGTTAAAATTTACTATAAAACTTTTTTTATTTTAAATCTCTTACTTCTATTGTTCTGAAATTTTAAAAGTGTAGTACTTAGTTATGCATGCCAGGTATATGAGAAATATCACTTTCCTTTCCTTATTATAAATATTATTAAAGCGTTATCTTACTTTCAGATCTTTAGACTTATATGATAAACGCTGGACATCCAACGATCTGAGCATTTCTTGCGTTCAATGTAAGAATAAATAAATTTATAATTCGGATAATTCGTATTTTTTATCCTAAGCCCTGCAGATTGTAATTTGTTTTCTAATTTCTAACTTTATCCATTTTGATGCGTTCCATGTTAAAAAATACAGAGGTTAGACATTCGCAAATTTAGACTTTCGGGGAATTAGACGTAATGGACCGAACCGGTTAAGTTGCGTTCAAGATTCATAATTATTTATTGCACACACAAGTTAAATTTAAAAGATTACATTAAGAAAAATTATATGTACAAAGGCGAGCTTATCTCTAAAAAGAGATTTCTTCCAGCAAACCAAGGCATGAAAAGGAAATTTATCATGAAAGGGTAGGCAGTGCACAATATATAACATCTAATTGATACTGAAATACACATCATATAAAATACGGAAAATAAAATACTTTTATACCAGACTACTAAATACAATACATAAATGTTCCTGAAAAAAATGTTTATATATTATAATGATATACATACTTTAACTCTCACGAAAGAGAGAGGAAGTGCTCTTTTAACCGGTTTTTGAAAGAAACAAGAGTGGGACTGTCTCTTGTAGTGCAAGGTAGTGCGTTCCACAGTCGGACCGCCTGCAACCTTAATGAGTGCTCATATGCCGAGGTGCTTTGCCTTGGAGTGGCTAAGAGATCATGTGAGATCTCCGGTGCCGATATCCTGAAAAAAGATACTCAAAGCGGTTTCGAAGGTAGCTGGGGTAGCGTGTATTTTTCAATATATTGAAAAGATAAGAGAGAATATGATGACGAATCGGAAGCCACTCTTTGCGATCATCTGGGGGACCCCACATAGAAAAAATGGCTGGTAAATTAAGTTCTGCGGCTTTCGCTGTTAGGAACATCAGACAAAACACGGATGTGGCTACATCTAGGCTAGTATTTTTAGTTACTTTCATAGTGTCATGTCCTATGGTATCTTGTTGTGGGGGAAAGCAGCGGATATTCAAACTATTTTTATTTTACAGAAAAGAGCTATTCGAGCAATTCATAATTTAAAACGCACAGACTCCTTAAGACAGCTATTTAAAGAATTTGACATACTAACTGTAGCTAGTTAATTTATTTTCGAAAATATAATGTACGTACGCAAGAACCTTACAAAATTTCCCAAACTTAGCGATAGCTGTAATGTTAACCTAAGAAATAATCATAGACTACTTGCGCCCCGGTTTAGACTCGCGAAGGTTAGCAATTCTTTCAAGGGTCAATGCATTCTCTACTACAACAAGATACCTCTGGAGATCTTGAAATTGCCATTTGAGCAATTTAAAATCCATGTTAAAGCGACATTGTCGAAAAAGGGATATTACAATGTTCAAGATTACTTAAATGATGGGTCTGTATGGGGTTAATCTGGCTCAACATAGACCTTGCTGTTAATAATTTTGTAATTATTTATTCCTGCTTATTGATTATGATAATGACTAAATATTATATTTTGTATTAGTTAAGCATAAGCAATTTTTAAAAAGAGATCTAAAAATCAATCTGTGGGAGTTTCTATGCCCTTCTTCTCCCACAGTGGTCCAATGTAGAGAAGTGGCAAAAAATGACGATTGCTATGTATATGTAAATATCTACAGTGATAAAGACATTTGTAATTTGGAATTTGGAATTTGAAGCAGAGACTTTATTAAAAAATATCACTAGCGTCAGTTATGTATGTTATGTTATGTTATATATCAACAAAATCGCTTGTTTTTGGAGAGCTAAACAACAAAATTATAGTGCAAATAGCTCAAGTAAGTAAATACCCACCCATATGTCACAAGCTGACACCGAATGCCCACTATGCCCCAGGAAATTCAAGAAAAATGGAAAAATCAATGAGCATCCGCTACTCTTACAACAACCACCGATGGGCAAACACCAATGTCACCATTGGAAGAAGCCTTCGGATCCTCATTCCTGAATGCTATCCGACCAAAGTCTGGCATCTGGCAAAGACATTGGGACAACATCTGCAACCTTCATGGCAAGCCATATGACCTCCCATACGGTACTACCAATAGAAAATTTGTACACACTCTGGTCGACGAAATTGAGCATCTAACCAAATCAACCTACCCCTCTGAACGCGTATTAACCTTTGCTGCGGTCATACTGCAAAGAGATAAAAACGTTAGAAAAATGAAAGATATACTGAGACTACTCGATCGGCGCCTAAAACTCTGGGCAGACGAACGTTTCGAGGAACTCACCATAAAATCTATCAAAGCAGATAAATTTATATGGAATACAAGAAACCGGAAACAAAACAACAACGACCAAGAAACAAAATCATTCACACGACTGATACTACATGGAAAAACGCGGTAAGCGCTCAACTGGCTCCTTACAAAAGATACGAGCAAAGTTTTAAACCCAGACACTGAACTTGACCCACCCGGTATAACCGCCATTGATGTGCTGAGAGAAAAGCACCCCCCGCCTAATACTCCAGATCCCGCTTTATTCACCCTCCCCAAAGACGTCACCACTCCTTGAAGTCGAAATAACTTATGACCATGTCGAAACAGTTACGAGAAAACTACACGGCGGCGGAGGCTGGGTGCACAGCCGAAAACTGGAGAAATTTCCTACTCCGCTTCGGCCAAAGAAAGAAACACAAAGAAACACTCCTTTATCGAGTCCATAACTAAGAAATAAGACAGAGTAAGTTTAGATGTTGGGAAGCGTAAAAACATACTCAAATTTTAGTGGACATGACACTGCTGGCGAGGTAATGCCAGGTGGTGTAGACTGAGTGGTGGCCGAAAGAAGGAAAATGGAGCGTGGGTCGACCAGGAGCTAGATAGGTCAATGACATTACTACGATTTCTGAGATAACCTGGATTCGATTTGCACATAAGTCGACACAAAAAGCCTCCTCGGCTAAGAAATAAGCTGCTACATATAAAATAAACTTTGAAATGAAATGAAATGAAATGAAATGATTTTTATTTGCCAGAAAACAGTAATAAGATGATCTTAAATTTAAAGTATGTGCAGTGTTTTCAGCTTATGTATAAGCATGAAAAATAGTATAGTTATAATTTATGAAATAGCGCAATATTATAGTAAATCGTTTCAATTTAATTCTGATTTAGTTATATAATTCAAATTTAAAATGTCCGTTTGTAAAATCTTATATTTATAAATGTTTAGTTTCTATATTCTAAATATTCTTTAATGCTATAAAAACAGTGTTGTTGTAGCCACTTAGTAAGATTATTTTTAGGGACTTGCTAGTCAGTACTTTAAAGTCATCAGGCAGCTTGTTAAACAAAATAATACACATATTGTAAATATTCTTCCTATAAATGTCCTTAAAACCAGGAGGTTGATATAGTAGGTTCGTGTATTTTGCTCTTATTTGTCTCTGTTGTCCTTCATTTCTGGATCTCCAGTTTTCTCGATGAGAGGCAACAAAAACACAAACATCTCTAATGTATGCACATGGTAGAGGTAAAATATTAAGTTTTTTAAAAAGTGGTTTACATGTTTGATCGAATTTAACCTTACAGATCGCTCTTATGCACTTTTTTTGAATTTTGAAAGCCCTTTCCACCTCCACCGAATTTCCCCACAGGATCAGACCATAGCTGAGTACAGAGGAGACGTAACCGTGGTAGGCCATTAGAGCGGCTTCGATAGAGACAGTTTGCCTTAGTTGGTACAAAGCGTACACAAAGCGATTTATTTTGTTACATACCGATTCTACGTGTTTTTTCCAATTTAGATTTTTGTCGATTGTGATGCCTAGGAATTTAAAATTGTCAACTTCGGAGATTGTTTCATTATTATATACAATAGAAATAGGATGCGCATTTGAATTATAGGAGAGAAATTGCATAAATTTGGTTTTGTTAATATTAATTTGTAAATTATATGATTGTAGCCACTTTATAATGTCCCCAAGTGCAGTATTAATTACGTTTTCAGAGTTATCTGGTTTTTTGCAATGTATTATTAACGTGGTGTCATCAGCAAATTGCAAGCAGTCATGTGGGGTGGATTTTGGGAGATCATTAACATATAGTAGGAACAGTAATGGTGCTAAGACACTTCCTTGTGGTACTCCTGAGTTATTTATCTTAAAATGGGATCTATAAATTTGCTTTGTGGCGATGCCGTTGTTTTCCTGAATTTTGCTTGTTTCATTGCATTGTTGTCTATTTTCCAGAAAACTTCTTAGCCAGTTTAGCGCTACGCCTCGAATTCCGAAAGAATTTAATTTTTCTAAGAGCAATGAATGGTTAACAAAATCAAATGCTTTGCTCATATCAAGAAACAAAGCTATTGTTGGTGTATTTTTATTTAAGTTTTGAGTTGCTAAACGTACTAAGTCAAAACAAGCATGAACCGTTGATGAACCTTTACGGAAACCATATTGTTCAGGACGGAGTATTTTGTGTTTTTCTTGAAATTCGTTCAACCTAGATTGCATCGCTTTTTCAAATACTTTTGAAAAAATTGGAACCAAAGAGATAGGTCTATAATTGCTGGGATCTAGTTGGTCGCCTTTTTTAAACAGGGGTTTAATCACACTAACCTTTAGTTTTTCGGGGAAATACCCTTCAACAAACGAGAGATTTATTAAATGTGTTAGAGGATAGCAGATCTTATATGCACAACCTTTTATAATTTTTGTAATAATTTCGTCGAAGCCACTTGCCTTACTGTTTTTAGGGACATAATAATGTTATATATTTCTGTTTCCGAAACTGGTCTTATAAATATTGTATTTTGATTGATTTGTTCTGTGCTATTAATTGATGAGATATTATTATTATTGATTAAATTATTATGGGGACATGTCAGGTTTATAAAATAATCATTCAAAATATTACAAATGTCATTGGGATTAGAAAATTCTATGTCATTTAGTTTGATTTTATTAATATTATTATGATTTTTTATTTCATTTGAAATTGACGACGTGATTATATTCCAAGTAGCTTTACATTTATTTTAATGGTTCTTTATGTATTTATAGTTATGTAATTTCTGAGCTTTGTTTAAACACCGTTTGAGGATATTATCATACTTTTTGAATATAATCTTATTTGTCTGTTTATTCGTTTTTGTTTGTCTGTATTTTAAGTATAGAGATCGTTTTGTTTTACAAGATTTCTTTAAACCTTTTCTTACCCACCCTATATCTTTAGCTCGGTTATTGTTTTAACTTTAATTATAGGAAAACATAGATTATAGAATAAACATATTAAGTCATAAAATAGGTCAAAAGCTTCCGCGGCCACTTCACATTCCAATACGTCTGAAAAAGACAAAGAACTGATACATTTGCAGATTTTTTTTATATTTTGAGTGTTATAGTCTCTTTTGAAGTCGAACCAGGTGTTAAAAGCTTTAAGCTTCTTTATGTCAAACTTCAATATTTGGGCCGTCTCGTGATCAGATAGACCCAGTTTCAATACATCTGCCTTCGCAGATTTTATATTGCTCGCTATTTGATCAATACATGCATTTTGTCTTGTAGGAGACCTTATGTGCAATTGAAAATTATAATTTGAAAACAAATTTTGTAACTCCTTTGAATAGTTATCCTGTTTTAGTAGGTCAATGTTCCAGTCTCCACATAGAACATTTTTTTTATTTTCATATTTTAAAGTTAATGACTCTAACAATTTTTCTAATTTATACATAAATACACCTATATGCGGCTTAGTTTTCTTTGGTATGCTATAAATATTAATTAGTATTAGCCCTATCCCAATAACTTCAATACCACAACACTCAAAATAAAAATCGTTTGCTAATTCAATATGTATTTCCTTACATTCAAAATATTTTTTTGCTAGAATTGCACACCCGCCTCTACTTTTTTACGACAATAAGTTGAAACTAATTTATAGCCATTCATCTTAATGTTTGATTCGGAGCCTTTCTTCACAAACGTTTCACTAAGACATACTATATCAACGTCCCTTCCGTTAACCCTTAGATCTTGTAGTGAAATCTGTAAAATCTCTAATTTCTTGCCAATACCTTGTAGTGTAGTATGTTTTGGTTGATTATTAAAAAACTATCACAATTATCTATTTGTATGGTCTCCTTACTAGATACAGGGCCAACAGTACCAACCACATCAACGAAAACATTTTGCAGTGTTTTTACATGAAGGAACCAACTCTGTCATTGTTTCAGAAGCCATGTATTTTAAAGTGTTTGGCGAGTAGGCACTTACTTGGTTACTATTGTAGATATTTAGCAACTTACAGTTTTCATATTGGTTTGAAAATTTTCTCATTTCATTTTTCAGTACATGCGTGTTAAGATACCTGTAATTACTAACATTTAATAATAATATTTTATTTTCAGCAAAATTGTGCAATGTATTACATAGGTTAGTAAGCAGAGCATAAGAATCTCTATCGCTGCGTCCTACTGATAAAACGAAGATACGCTACGTCTAAAAATATCAACGCAACGATATATCTATATATCTTTCATTTAAGAGAAGCCGTAGCGCAGCTCACAACAAAACTTAGCAACGAAACCATTTCCTGGAGCCAAATACAAGAATTAATGTCAAGCCGACTTGTTGCTTTAGACAAATGCCCTTGCGTAAGACCTATCGGCACCGGCGAATGCCTAAGAAGAATATTATCCAAATGCATGATCTTAGCAACAGGCTCTGAAGTCACTGAAGCATGCGGCCAGTCACAGCTCTGCAGTGGACTGGGCAGTGGCATCAAAGGCGCCATTCATGCCATGATCGATATCTTCCAAAGATATTGCCAACCTGGTTCAAACTGGGGAATGCTTCTCGTTGACGCGAACAATGCTTTTAACGCCGTGAATAGACGACTAGTCCTCTGGCAAGCAAGAATAGTATATTCTTGCTTGCCAGAGGGCCAGTATGGCCACACTGCGCCCGCTTTCTTTATAATACTTACAATGGCCACGCTGAACTAGTATTACGCGATTCTGATACAAGACTATATAGCAGAAAAGCGTAACACAAGGAGACCCACTCGCAATGCCACTGTACGCGCTTGCAATACTACCAATAATTAACAAACTTAAAACCGAAAACACAGTCACACAATGCTGGTACGCCGATGACTCCTCCACGCAAGGCACTTTCCAACGCCTACGACAATAGTGGGACAACTTAAACAAAACAGGCCCAGCATACGGCTACTTACCACAAGGTAAAAAATAATTTCTAATAGTGTCAGAAACCGACAAGTCAACCGCAGAAAAGACCTTCTCTGGTGCCAACGTCTCCATAGTTACCGGCTCCCGCTTCCTAGGAGGCTACATAGAGACAGGAGGGGACGACTTCATAAAAAAGAATGTAACCGAATGGATATCTATCATCGAGAAACTCACAACAATCTGCGAAAACTCACCTCAAGCCGCTTACATTGCCCTAACTAAAGCAGCTCAGTTTAAATGGTCCTTCCTACTACGTGTCTTAAAATATGCAGTAGAACTTTTTGAACCCTTAACTAATACATTACATGACAAATTCATACCAACAATAATTGGAGGCGAAATCACAAAACTTGAAACCCAGCTAGTTACCCTCCCAGTCCACAAAGGCGGACTTGCCCTTTCTTTGACCCCTTCAACACACCAAACCGTGCATACCAAATCTCAAAACAGGGATCTACAATACTTTCAACAGCCCAAACCTGGCTGAACACTTCAATTCTCTGCGTGACGCTAGAAAGGAAGGAAACAAGGAAAAAGAAATATACGAGAACGAAACTCTCGAAAGCATTCTAACGAAATTACCATCCAAAAAGAAAAGAGCAATTGAAAGATCAATAGCGACAAAAATGAAAACAAAAACATCAACCTGGCTTTCAGTAATACCGACGAGAAAAGACAACTTCAATTTATCACCCCACGAATTTAGAGATGCCCTGGCCATAAGATACCACCGCACACCAATCTCTATGCCTGCGACTTGCGACGGCTGCGGCAATGACAACTTCAACGTGAACCACGCCTTGTGCTGCAAAACAGATGGCCTTATCACATAATGTAATGGGGCCTTTTCTGTTAACTGTGCCAGCAAGCCTAGGGAAACGTCACGAAAGAGCCAGTGATATCCGAAGGCGATACTGAGCTGCGTGGAGACTTGGCTTGTCGTGGGGTATGGATTGCCCAGAGGGAGGCGTTATTTGATATCCGTGTCATAGACACCGACGCTCCCTCCCACGCATCACGTCCCGTAGCGGCTGTCCTTCGTTCAGCTGAAGAAGAAAAGAAAAGGAAGTATTGCGACCCATGCGAGACGCGCCACACCACTTTCACCCCTTTAGCAACCTCTGTCGATGGAGTTTTTGCTTTACAAATGATACCATTCACTAAACACCTCGCCGAAACGCTGGCGGACCGCTGGAACCGGACCCCTGCCACAATAATGGGCTGGCTACGAGCAAGAATTCAAACCGCCATCATCAGGGCTAGCAGCATGTGCATCCGCAGCACCCGCCATAAGTGGAATCGCACAGGCCTATATGAGGATGGAGTGGCAGTCCCACACGTACTGTCTTGAACTAGAATGAAGTATCTTATTTATATTCTCTGTACTTATTTTCATGAATCTTTTATTTAATAAACTTATTCTCTTACCTACTGTTCGGGACAAAGGAACAAGGACTTCGTGTTGCTGCCAGGGCACCTTTATGCACAGACAGAAGGTGTATCCCGAAGGAAGTACACCCAATTATCCTTCTATTTCCTATCAGTTTCCCTATTATTACCAACATACCTACTATTTTTCTTTGTTCTGTGCGCGTGGCTGACTAGCTTCTCGAGCGTTAAGTCTATTTATCATCCTAATCAAGCTGTACCAGCAAGTATTTTAGCCATTTGCCTGCTGTACCTAAGTTTGTTTCTCAATTTATTTTCATCAAATTCATCTAAATTACGTATCTAACTAGGTCATCACACGTAAAAGAATTTGCTTTGCTTGCTTCAACAGCGTTACGACTATCTAGCATATTAGCTAACCTAATCTAGCTATTTTGAACAAGCCTAATGTAGCTAATACAAAATACACTATAAGTTTACTGCCTAAATAATGTTCACAGCAAACCCTAGAAATACCTATCTTGCCTAGCCTACAACCTATCATTTTCAACCCAAATTATTTGCCTAACGGTAACTATAAAAACGTCACGCCTATTTCGTGAAACCAAATGAAATTGTAGCTAAATAGTGACAAATAATTTTAACGTTTTATTTGGTTAGCGTACCTAGAAATTATTTTATTTTACCCTCGTTACTAAACTACAAAGTGAAACGAAACAAAGTAGGTCCAAGCGTTTCCACGGAATTTGCCGACTATTCCAGGGAGCATCGCGGCACTCGACGCTGCATCTGCTCGTTGCACAAGCGCAGGCGCCCGCTGGTTGACGTGTTCGGCCACAGCTGAACTACATCCACCCGCGGCGACTGCGTTTACGAATGGACCTGGGATCTACGCCTTGCAGACGGGTTTGAGCTTGCACATTTAATATCTACTTAGTTCATTGTTCTATTGTTTAGTCTAATCGACGTTTGGTTTGACAAGATGAATGAACCCAAAAGGGCTGGTAGCAGTTCTGACCTCGATCCTACGAAATAATTGACTAATTTCTTTTGGGAATTTAGCTCTGGACAGAACAACAACAATGGCCCCAGGTCGCCGTACAATTCTTTCTTGTGTGGCGCTGGCTGCGTGCGCGCTGTGATGAAACGAAACGTAGGAAACGACGAGCGTATTTGTTGTCTTTGTTTGATTACTGGCAATTGCGGCGTGCCCTCTCGCTCTTCCCTCCAGCGCTGCCAATTTGATGAGAGGGATATTTAGATCCGCGCTCACGAGCGCCGCCACCGACGCGACGGACGACCGGAGAACTTACTTGCCGGGGCCACACTTTCCTTGTTCTAAGCACGGGAGCGATGATCTTTCCTTTGTTCTGAGGTAGTTTGCAAGTAATTCTGTCTACAACGCAAAAGGTAATAGAAGTGCTAAATGGTGACTTCAATGAGTGCACCTCCAGAGGTATTGAGAACTTTGCATTATTTTTTGTGTTCGCAATACCTATGATGTTAGTATTTGTTTCTGTAGGCGTGAAACCTAACACATCTACCACCTTGCTGGTCAGGAGTGAGATTTGTGATCCAAAGTCTAATATGGCCCTGACATGTACTTCCTTCCCGTCCTTTCCAAAGATTGAACCTGAATCCGAAACAATTCCTTCTCAAGCCAAGCTTAAGACAAAATTGCCTACTATTAACATAAACACATTTACAGGCAAATATGCTGAATATGTAAACTTTATTAGCCTATTTAAATCGCTCATCGACAGTGACAGGTCATTAGATAACGTGCAAAAATTGCATTGCCTGCGCTCATTTGTCAAGGACGAGCCATATGATTTGATTAGGAACTTACCTTTAACTAGTGAAAGCTACAATGAGGCACTGCGCTTACTTGATAACAGCAGCCTTATGGCGTAACTCCATGAAGTTCAGAGCGAGTGTCTATGGTTCATCTCATGCTCATACAATTTCATCGATTGCGGGGTATCACCGAAGGCTTCTATCAGCTCTGAGCATCGTGTGAACGAACTAAATAGGGACGTGCATCGATGAGCGATGTTTTGATGTTGCGTTTTGTTGCGTAATGTAATCGGTTGCATAGATTCTCATAAATATTGAGGAAATAATTGAAATTAAAGTTAAAAACCTTTATTGTATCTTGTTAACCTTTTTTTGTGTTTCTATCAGTCAAATACTAAAAGTATTGGCTAAAAAAAACATTGATTGCAAGTGCGTTTTGATAACGCTAAAAGCATACTGTTTCCATGTTGACATGACAGTTCAAGTCACAGAGTACATTATTAGGTTCAAGTTTCTCTTTGTTTACAATTTCAAGCATAAGCACTCCATAAGCTATATTATTTTGGCTAATCCATTTAAATCTAAATCAAAGTATTCTTTTATTTTCAAGATCCGTGAGGCGTTATACAGATGTCATGTTCTTGGCATCAATATTGTCGTTGCTTGGTATCGGATATTCTGGCATTGTTGGTAACAAGGCGGGTGACTCGCTAGCAAGGAATGCTGTGGGGACCGGTGATCCTTCTCATTTTAAGATCTCGCTGCTGTAGCTAAATCTCGGCTAGACAAATCCTGGCACCATAAATAACAAATTTCAAAAAGTGGGGGCTACCGCCCCCTTATCGACACTGACCAAAACTTTAGAAGGTAAGCACTACGGTACCATTCAATCAATAATTCTGAGACGTCCTTGCATCTTTAAGTTTAGGGACCTAGATAAATCAGTTACTTTGTCATCTGTCGTCTTCGTTTGGGACACTCCTGTCCATCTCGCAAAAATTAATACAAGGGATTCATCGTTGTGTGAATGTGGCCTGGCTGGCGGTACTCCTGATCATTTGTTTTTTGAATGCCCTATCAATCATACTTCCCTTTACGATCTACTCCCTCCGAAATTCCCTCGTCCTGTCAATCTAACTTCCTTCTCACCTTATCTCACCCATCCTCTGTCAATTTACTTAACAAATTTATAACTACCAACAATATTAAATTATAGTCTCAGATTAAAGTTCTCTTTTTATTACCTGTTCCATGTGTTTCCTATTGTGCAGGTCTCATCACGTGACATTGGTGAAATTATTGTGATAGAAGCTCTTACCAAAAAACTCGTGCTGCGCTGAGATGGATTTAGAGGAGCCGACTGACTGTACTTGAAATACCTTCAATAAGTTTTAATTTCAGCATGCCAGCACGCCAAGTTGTGCCGAATTGGCAGATCCTGATGATGATGATGATGATGATGAGTACGTGGAGGGGAAACGTGACTTAGAGCAGTGGGCATTGTATCACTGGCCCACTGGGAGAAAATCAGTGCGGAATCAGTGGGGCAGCTGACAATCACGACGAATGTGGTGGCTGATGGAATGCATAAAACAGAGAGGAGTGGAGATGTGAGTTTAATATTTATTACCCTCTGTTAACAGTCACGAGGTTATACATATTATCAGCAAGATTTAGGTTTGAATTTGCTTCTTATTTGCAACACATGTACTACATATTTGTATAATGTTCACCTTGTGGTGACGGCAGAACAGAATACCAATTACCATCACCTCTTCTCTTCCCGAGGTTGTATTAGGAGGTGTCAAAGGGAATATGCCTAACAGCGAATGGACAGCAGCATCCCTTATAAACATCCACCTTCTACAGTACTGTGATCACCAACCCATCTGCTAAGGATGGTGATTACTTTGTGCAAATTCTCTCATTTTTGGGAGAGGCCTTTATTCCAGCAGTGGACAGTTATAGGCTGTTCATGATGATGATGATGGTGACTATTTACTAAAAAGTCAATCTCTAATTCATTCATAAGTCTCATATCTTCATTATGATGGAAATGTTTCAGTGGTATGTGGTGAGATAACCTACTTCGGGACTGTATGGGGTTAATCTAGCTCAACACAGACGTTGCTGTTAATAATTTTGTAATTATTTATTCCTGCTTATTAATCATAATAATTAAATTTTTCATATTTGTATTAGTTCAGCACAACCAAATTTTTATAAGAGATCTAAAAATCAATCTGTAGGAGTTTCTACGCCCTTCTCCACCCACATTGGTCCAATGTAGAGAAGAGGCAAAAAATGACGTTTGCGAAGTATATGTAAATATCTACAGTAATAAAGTACTTTGACTTTGACTCAACAAAAAGTTAATAAATAAAACTCCATGCTAATGGGCAATATTATGTTTTAAGAAGATAAAAAAAGCAATAAAAATAGAACATTTTATTTTTACTGCAGATGTCATCGATGAGTGTAGACTAGCGGCAGAAGAACTAAATACAAAATCCATGGCGGCATTTGCGGCCAGCGGACAAAGGAGCGTGCGGGCATTGGAAAGAATAGCAACGCATTAAGAAAACAGTCATGCATCCTCATAATCACCAAAAGAATAGTAAAATTATCATTTTGTAACACTGAAATATTATACACACAGTTTTGTAACAGTTTTTTTTTAACATACCCATGCTTCCATGAGCCAACACAGTATATTACTTAAGAGTAAGTAATGAATTATGCTAATAAATGATATGGATTTCCAAAGAGTAGGTACTGATAGTAGGAGTAAATAAATATGGTATGGAATAAATGTAGCCCATTAATATTCTCACCGAGGGGCACAGGCCTTTACCCGGATACAAGTAAGATTTGGCCATTCTCCACCACGCTGACTCAGTGGTTGGTGGAGAGGTTTTTACCACATAGTGATAGTTAAGTCCCAATACTTACTCTTCTGGCAGTACCCTGTGGCGGAGAATGTGATGTGCGAAAATAATTTTTAAGTTTCACATATATTAATTATTGATTTATTTCGTAAGTATATCTTTTTACCCGAATGTCTGGCCGCACAGCGCTAGTGCGCTGGCTTGCCGGCAACAGCTAAAATTTTCATTCGGAAAGCTCCCTTTGTGAGGCGGAAAAGTCCAACAAATTCAGCCTTCGGCAGCATTATCCGCTGACTTGCGACCCTCGGCAGCCTCCGTTCCTCGTTAAGGAGACACCTGATGCGTTCCTACTCTGCTGCAGCCAGCAAGACAGCCGACGCCATCACAAAAACTAAAACAATAATCCTAACCTAACCTCACCTTTGGTTCCTATAACCTTTGGTTTTTTACTGTTAAACAATATTCCCAATAATCACCAACATAATTATTATTGTTTAACCGTTCCAAAATCACTAAAATAAGAGCTTTTGTCCTATTTATTCAATATTATTCAGAGTCCGATTTATGCGAAGCAGTGTTGCCATTAGGACAATCTAGTTTGTCGCTACATAAAATAAAAAAGTAGCCAATTTTATAAAAAATAACACTTTCGAAATGTGGCGAGAAGTAGCTAAATAGTATATCATAGTATTCTTTGCCAACCTTAATATTCTATTACTGTTGATAAAATAATATTATTATAGGTGTGCCTTTAACATCATTTCCTCAAAAGGACTTGTCGGAAACCCCTGATAATAGGCTAAAATTTTGGCAATTAATTGAAAAAATAAGGCAGGGATTTTGGAAAACTTGGAGTAAGAACTACTTAAATATTTTACAATCACGACCCAAGTGGAGTGAGTCATTACCTAACATAATAATAAGTACGTTAGTTATTTTAAGGAAACCTAATGATCCTCCCCTCAACTGGCCTATGGGCAGAACTGTAAAGGTCTTTCCAGGTGGAGATGGCAAAGTAAGAGCGTTTGAAGTAGCCGCCCCCAATGGAAAGATTTATAAGAGATCGTTATCTGGTATCTGTCCTTTGCCCTTACTTGATTAAAAATAATAGGTACTAAAATAAAAAGGTTACCTGCTTAAGTAATGCTATTTTATGATCGTTTTAGTTATCTAGACTTTTGTTTTATACCTAAATAAGCGGTTGTTATTTAGGTAATAAGTGCTATGTATGAATAAACTTTAGGTACTTAAAATAAAAAGAAATATTCTTTTATACTAATTAAAATTATTGCCAGTAGTGCGGGAGTTTGTATTGTAAAAGCACTATTGTTGATATATAAACTTATTACTTAATTAAAAAATTCTATCCTAGTATTGTAAGACTTACTGTTTCTTTGTAGGCCGCGTAACATGTTGGCAACACCAACTTAATTAGTGGAATTTATGTGCTAGGTTGGCAACTTTTTCTTCTTCTCATAACCATTATTGTAAGCAGATGTCTGTATTTTTAAATATTAATGAAATAAGAGTAAAGTGCCTAAATCACCGAGTTTCCATTGAACAGAGTCCTCAAGAATACAGTCCACGATCTAAACAGACTGAAAATAGAAGAAGAGAGAGAATACCACCTTGAAGCACTCCTGAGAATAGATCACACCATTGAGTTTCGGTCTCTTCAGACTTAATGCGTTGCTGACGAACTCTCAGGTATGAGTGGAACCAGATAACAGCATAGGCGAAGTTATTCAGTGAGGTCAATATATTGGGCATTTCTGAAGTCAAGCAAGATATCAAAACAAAAAGATAGTTTACAGTATCCTCGAGACGATCGAGATGCGCCGTTTGGCCATTAAACAGCGTCTATAAGCGCATCTCTGTTTTTTATTCGCTAAGCGTAAGAAAAACTTTTTTTTTCTGTAAAAGACAATAGACAATGAAGAAATGTAAAACTTGCTTGGAAGCTGTCGTTCCCAGACAGAGAGGACAGTGTCCCAGAGACACTAACATGTGTTATCTGCACAGATACATTTTACCATAACTGTGTAAATATTACTTCGCCATACTATATTACAAATATCAACATACTGAAATTGGAATTTAAATGCCAACAATGTCGTGAGATTGCGCTCCGAGATACAGAAGCACCAAAATATGGTAATGGAAATAATCTAACACATTCTTCTCTATCAACTAGACAAGAATTTGTTACGATTGGAAAGCCCAGAATAATACTGGAACGCACTGAGGCGAATGAGTCGTTACTCAACCTGTCTTCCCAAAGCTTACTTATTATATTAGAAAATGATCAAGAACTTAATGATTTACGTGAGGAAACCGAGGCACTACGTATGCCACTGACAGTTGAAAACAATGAAATAGATAATCTTACCCTAGAGAATGGTAGAATGAAGAAACAACTGGAAGAACATAAAAGGAGCATCGAGTTTTTAAGTCTGTTGGATTTGGCAGTGGCGGAAAATCACCACCAATTTTTTTTTCACCACAGTATAGACGACTGCGCCCTTTATATGATGAAAATGGGGTATCCTCGTGTATCACCCGGTCAGTTTAATAATGGAGTAATTGCACACATGGCTCTAATTAACAGTTAAAATCAAACCCCGTCGAACCTACAAGAGGTGATAAAAAACATCAACGAATCCATCGCGGGAGAACCGGAAGGGACAAATACACCCACTGGAACTGTAACCGCTGAGATTGATGACGCAGAGACCGACATACCACCCAGGCCGGACAAGCTAGGCACACAACCAGATGTGAAACAACCCGGGATTATCTGTAAAAGAAAAATACTTCTACTAGCCGATGAACAAGGCAAAGGCATGTAAAAATTACTGGATGATGTTTTAGGGAGTCAATATAGTGCAGTCTTTTATCAAACCAAATGCTGCACTAGATCAAGTAATGGTATCATGCTCTCATCTTTGCAAAGACTATACAAATAAAGATTTGGTCATTATAGCGGCGGGGTCTAATGAGAAAGATCCATTGAAATTGCAGTCAATATTATATTACCACCTGAGCCAATATCCCATACAAATATAATATTGTGTAGTGTCGGTTCTGGGACATATCTGAATAAGAGGAAACTAAACAGCACATACCAATTTCTATGGTCACTTTTTGATTATACAACTAACATTGACATCGTTGAACGTAGCAGCCGACAACTTACGTCAAGATTGCATGCAAGTAGGATTTTATATAGGGAAATACTAAGAATTAATTACAAAATAAACGCTGAATTTTGTAAGTCGCAAAATAAATTATCTAATAAAAAACCAGTTAATAAAAATGTTCAGACCCAAAAAGACGGAGATGCCATTGAACATTGTAACTTGTATTCTGATATGTTGAATGTGAATAACAGTGATAAAAAATTTTTTTTCGTGAATATATTGAATATTATGACATTAAATTTAATTCACCAAAATATAGCTGGAGCATTGAATAAAATTGATTATTTAGAGTTAATACTTTCAGAGTTTAAGGAACAGAATTTTGAAATTGATGCAGTGTGTTTAACTAAGACATTTCTGCTAGCTAGTACAGAAAATAATTTGGCTCTTAAATATTACAATATGGGGGATAGTTATTGTCGTAGAAAAAAAAAAGGTGGCTCTTGCATACTCTTGCATACAAAGTTTTGTTCCTCACATAAACAAAATAGTAAATAATGCCTATAAAAAACTTGGTTTTATCCTGCGGATGGGTAAGCCTTTCAACTTAGCAAGCTCATACAAGATTCTTTATTTTAGCTATGTTAGAAGTATACTAGAAATTGCCAGTTCTGTCTGGAACCCTTTCTTTCAAATTCATATTGATAGAATTGAAAAAATTCAGATCAAGTTCCTTAAATCTCTTGAATATCGTGTGCGCTATACCTTCGATAATTATGAGATGTGCTCCTCACGTTATAATATACCTTCACTTGAGATACGTCGCAAGGTGACAGATGCCTTAACTCTATATAAAATTGTAAATAATGTTACCGACTGTCCAGTCTTATTACAGAGTGTGGCATTTCGTGTGCCTAACCCTCGTCTTAGAAATAGAAAACACCTATTAGTTGTTCCTTCAAGTAGTACTAACTATACTGGCTATTCGTTTGTCCGTAGAACCTCTAAAGTTTATAATGAAAGCTTTTCTGATTTAGATCTTTTTAATATGTCTCTTAATATGTTTGAGCAAAAGTTCCACTAAAATTTTAAATAGTGATGGTGAAATTATGTAAGTAGGTTGATTAATTTGTTTTGTGCATTTTTATGTAAAATCCAAAAGCTGACGTTCAGTATAAAATAAAATTTAACTAGTAATTAATCGAAACTGTAGGTTAATTTTAACACCATAACTTTAAATTTTTCCTAAGTAATTTTGCTAACTGTTTGTTTGGTTAATATACAAATAAATAAAATAAATAAATACTAATTAAAAAGGGTATAAAGCATAAGAAAATTGCTATCACCAAAGAAACCGCTACATTGTACGAATTTGAATGTTGTGGAGTTGAATTGATAGACTATGACATGCTAATTATATGTATATACAGAAGGAGTAAATACAGGTCAATTGACTACTCAAGGTTTTTTGGAAAAGTTAGATGAAACATTAAATAAAATATATAATAAAAAACAAATAACAATAAAACAATAATATTGTGCGGCGATTGGAACATTGATATTCTTAAAGATAATAAATGGTCAAAAGAATTGAAAAGCATTTTAAACAATCAAAAAATTTACATGCATATAACAATGCCAACACGAAAAAAATTATATATAGATGTGATAGCGAGCAACATACTAAAATCCAAGGAACAGATCCACCACTAGCTCTTTCTGACCATGAACCAGCCCCAACTCTTTCATTCCAAGTAAAAAACCAGAGAGTTTACTCAACCTGGTTTGAATACAGGAGGGACTATAGCGAAGATAATGTGAGAAAGTTTTCGGAAGCGGTATCTGCACTAAGTTTTAATAATATCTATGGACACAGATCTGGATTATGCCTTTGATTCTTTTCATGAATTAATCATTCTTTTTAGGGTTCCGTACCCGAAGGGTTCCAAACGGGACCCTATTACTAAGACTCCGCTGTCCGTCCGTCCGTCTGTCACCAGGCTGTATCTCACGAACCGTGATAGTTAGACAGTTGAAATTTTCACAGATGATGTAATTATGTTGCCGCTATAACAACAAATACTAAAAAACAGGATAAAAGAAATATTTAAGGGGGCTCCCATACAACAATTCTTTCAATACCACATACAAACTTATGGATGCACCTGGTTACGTACATGGAGTGTAAAAGTAACCGCACCAATAACTTTGTAAACAATATTTTGCTGTGTAAAATCCAAACTATTCACTCCACACCATCGCTTCCATTGAACGGTGGTACGGAACCCTTCGTGCGCGATTTAGACTCGCACTTGACCGTTTTTTTTTATAATTTATGCTTTCCGGTCATAAAGATTAAGCTAACAAATAGACTAACTAAGATGAAATGGGTGTCAAAAGGGATAAAAAAAAACATGTGTGACTAAACTAAAACTTTACTTAAAGTATATTTACTCTTCAGAAAATAAAAACAGACAAAAAAAACACAGTACAAGTCCCTATTAAAAAAATGCATATCGAGGTCACAAATAATTGTTGCTAATAGGTACATTAGAAATATTAAAAATAATGTAAAGCCACTTGGAATACAATAAAAGACAAATCATCAAGAACAAATACAAACGATTAAATAACATACAAATCCTACTGACATGTGCTCAATTTTTAATAACTTTTTTATAGATTTGACTAATAATAATAAAAATTCAAACATTAATTCTGATGCTTGTAAAAAAATTACATTAACCCGTCTACTACATTTTTGGAACCTACTACCGCTCAAGAGATATACAATATTATTAAATCTCTAAATAATAGTAAATCGGTAGGATATGACGATATAAATACCAATATTTAAAAAGTTTGTGCACACCATTTGGCTTTTCCCTTAAGTTACATAGTAAACCATTCATTTACATAACTTTCCATAACGGTCACTTTCTAAAGTCTCTGAAACGATGTATAGTAAAACCGTTGTTTAAAGAGGGTGGCGCTACGGATCTAAATAACTATAGACCGGTGACTCTTAACAGTTTGGGTTCAGAAAAATTGCTCCACAACATTGGCATGTTTTAACCTAGTTGAAACTATAACAGAATCTCTTAACAAAAAAGGCCCATCGTCTCAATATTTTTAAACATGAGCAAAGCGTTTTACTTCGTAAATCATAATATTCTTTTAAGTAAATTAGAGGGATACGGAATAAGAGGTATTGCATACGACTGGATAAAAAGCTAATTACAAGATAGGAAACAATGCACAGAAATCTCTAAGACAAACATGTTCCAAAACCAATCAACCAAAGAAAGATTTCGGTCAGAATATAGAATAAATGGTACCGGAGTGCCGCAAGGAATTATTCTAGGACCCTTGTTATTTTTGCTCTACATAAATGACTTGCCAACTAGAACAGACCATCAATGCATATTATTTTCTGATGATACGACGCTCATATTTGAAGGTACGAAAATAGAAACATTTCCGCAAAATATTAATGATTCTCTTACTTCTGTTGTAAAATGGATGGAAGAAAATAATTTAAAATTAAATATCAATATAACCAAATTAATTCAATTCAGACCTTACCAAGCACAATCTTTACCATTAAAAATCGAATATATTAATAATTAAGTAGATAAGACAGAGAAAACAATTTTTTTAAGAATTACCTTAGATCAACATCTAAATTAGAAATGCCATGTAGAGGCAGTATGCAATAGGTTAAACCATTTTTTCTTTGCCATACGACGAATACGAATGACTATCTCAGTAGAGGCGTCTATCACAGCGTATCATGGGTATGTATCGTCAGTTTTGGCATATGGACTCAGCCTAAGGAGAAACTCTGTCGATGTAGACAAGGCATTTATAGTGCAAAAGAAATGCATCAGGGCGATATGCGGAGTAGGGTGTAGGTAAAGCTGTAAACCTTTATTTAAAAAATTACAAATACTAACGTTGCCTTGCCTCTGCATCAGATAAATGTGTACATTTGTAGTGCAACACAGGAACTACTTTCCAAAAAATGCAGATATTTATGTGAGACAAACCCGCGATAAGGATAACCTGTATCTACCTTACAGCAGCATGGACTTATGCAGCCAAAATGTGTATGGTGTATGGCCATCAAAATATTTAATAAGTTACCTGACGAGATGAAACTATATGAAAGATGTGTAGTGTTTAAAACCAAATTGACAATTGTTGCTGCTACCTCAATGTTTTTATAGTGTACGTGATTTAAAAAAAAATTTGAAAAGTGTAAAAATAAAAATTATTCTTATCGATCATATAAATATTATTATTATTCACATTTTACACTCATTGACATGTTTAATTTAAGAATCGCCCTGTAAGTTATTACATAATTGATAATTTGTAAATATTTGTACACCGTACCATACGGTAAAATATACTGAGCTAATTTCAAGTATTATAAATAAATATAATAAATAAATAAATACCTTGGACACCTTTTACACACATTGATCTAGCCCCAAACTAGGATTCCCTGTATCTTGGGTACTAGACAACGATATATATACTTACATAGAGAAATATTATACTTAGATAGATAAACAACCATGACTAGGGTACAAACATCCGTTCTCATCAAACAAACATTTACCCCCACCGGGACTCGAACCCGGGACCCTTGGTTTCGTAGGCAGCGTCACTGCCGACTCGGCCATTCGGGTCGTCAAATAGCACCACCTATACTGTATACGTGTATGTTAGCAAATAAACGATTTGATTGATTGATTAATTGATATGACGAAAAATAAAGGACGACGTCGTTCGAGTTTAGAAGACGCACAAAACGACAAGGCAAGCGCCATGATGACGCGTGGTGGCTGCCAACTATCGGACGAACTAATACCTAAAATCAGTGGCCAAGATAAAATCTATTCGGTTTCGAAATGGATCCAGGATTTGGAAGATCATGCTGAAATAATGCCATGGACGCCTATTCAGCAACTAATCGATCGTTAGTCGGGACGGCGGCACTATGGCTCTGTTCTGAACGTCCGTTCAAGACTTGGGAGGAACTGAAGACCAGTCTAACGAGAGGGTTCCCTGACCATGAGCAGTAGATAAAAGCGTAATAAGCAACTTTGGATTATTCCAAATTCCAAATGTCTTTATTACTGTAGATATTTACATATACTTAGCAATCGTCATTTTTGCCACTTCTCTACATTGGACCACTGTGGGAGAAAGAGGGCGTAGAAACTCCCACAGATTGATTTTTAGAAAGAAAGAAAGAAAGAAAGAAAGAAACATTTATTATAAAGACAGTGAACACACTACAATTACAACAAAGAAACAAAACACAGAGATAAATAGTTGCATTGACACATGATATAAAATGAAATGACAGTCGTGGTGTGTCACTGTCATTATAAATTGCGTCTGACTCAGCATTATGTTGAAGGCCAGGCCTTCAACGCTGATTTTCAGTCAGCGCCAAGTGTTACCTCGCGAGCGCCCCAGACCACGGCGTGGTACAATCCATAAATACATAAATATAAAGAATATATAAAAAATAGGTAACAATAATGGTAAATATAGATATGGCTGTTATATATGACACATACAAAAAGTTAAATAAATAAACATGGCCAGCGCTTTTCAATCCCACTTTTTATTAAATTTAAGTGTTGGGTTTTCGGTCCCACTGACAATGAGCGACCACAGACTCAAGTCTTATTGCGGCATGAGGTTGGTACGGAGGGGAGGAGTAGTCTCTGCTGATCTAGCAAATGTGCCCTGAGTTTTCGCCCAAAGGCACACCTACTAGCCGCTTCACGGACTGGAGGGGGAATATCATTCTAATACTTAGATGCCGCAAATCTGAAACTCCCGCGGAAAGTCGCCGTTCGATGCGCCGGTGTAAGTATTCTGTGCTTGTGCACGCCACGTAGCCTGGTCGCCCATTTTATCTTGGTGTACAAGTAGGGTGGGGTTTGCGTGTGTATTACACCAAAGAGTAGTTTTTAGATCTCTTTTTAAAAATTGCTTATGCTTAACTAATACAAAATATAATATTTAGTCATTATCATAATCAATAAGCAGGAATAATTATTACAAAATTATTAACAGCAAGGTCTGTGTTGAGCCAGATTAACCCCATACAGACCCATCATTTAAGTAATCTTGAACATTGTAATATCCCTTTTTCGACAAAGTCGCTTTAACATGGATTTTAAATTGCTCAAATGGCAATTTCAAGATCTCCAGAGGTATCTTGTTGTAGTAGAGAATGCATTGACCCTTGAAAGAATTGCTAACCTTCGCGAGTCTAAACCGGGGCTCAAGTAGTCTATGATTATTTCTTGGGATTATTTCTAGGAAATTTTGTAAGGTTCTTGCGTACGTACATTATATTTTCGAAAATAAATTAACTAGCTACAGTTAGTATGTCTTAAGGAGTCTGTGCGTTTTAAATTATGAATTGCTTGAATAGCTCTTTTCTGTAAAATAAAAATAGTTTGAATATCCGCTGCTTTCCCCCACAACAAGATACCATAGGACATGACACTATGAAAGTAATTAAAATATACAAGCCTAGATGTAGCCACATCCGTGTTTTGTCTAATGTTCCTAACAGCGTAAGCCGCAGAACTTAATTTACCAGCCAATTTTTTTATGTGGGGTCCCCACTGCAATTTGTAATCAATAGTTATTCCAAGAAACTTCGTGTCATTTACTAATTCTAACGTATTGCTGTCCAACACTAAACTGGTCCCAACTTGCCTGACATTTGGAAGTGAGAATTTGATACATTTGGTTTTACCAGCATTTAACAATAAATTGTTAACTGTGAACCAATTCAAGGTTAAAGATAATACTCTATTGACATCATCAAAATCTTCTTTTTGTCTTTCAATTTTAAAGACCAGTGAAGTATCATCAGCAAACAACACTATGTTAGTCAATTTCTCCACCATAAAAGGCAGATCGTTAATATATACCAGGAATAAGAAAGGGCCTAATATGGAACCTTGTGGAACGTGTCATGATAAACACAATCAAATGCCTTCGACAGATCGCAAAAAACACCGATATCATCCTGTGCGGCTTCCCATGCGGAATAAATATGAGATATAAGGGTGATACCTGCATCCGTAGTCGATTTACCCCTAGTGAAACCGTATTGCTTGGCGTGGAGTTGTTTTGTACGGTTGAAGTGTAAGAGCATTTGATTGAGTATAATCTTTTCAAAAATTTTACTTAGTGCTGGAAGAAGCGATATTGGTCTGAAACTTGACGGATCACCCTTGTCTCCCGACTTGAACAGAGGTATAAGTTTACTGTGTTTCATGAGGTCTGGAAAAGCTCCATCATCAACTCATTTATTAAATATATAAGCTAGCTATAAAAAGTATTATTGAACCAATAACTTTGACTGACATACCCCACAGGTCTTCAGTATTTTTTAAGTTAAGTAATCTATACGTTTTGACAATATCCTGGGGACATACATGATAAAATTTAAAATCTACATTACTGATGCTAGTGCTGTTTTTTAACAACACCTCTGCTTCATATGGAGATGAATTAGACGCTCTGTTGTGAGTAAGGGTGCATTGGTGAAGAATGTTTCAAAAGCTCGAGCTACCTCAGCGTTGGATTTAACAACATCATCACCTATCTTTAAGTAGAAATTATTATCCCTTGGTATAACTTTGCCAGTTTCACGGTTTATGATTTGCTAAACCGTTTTCATTCTATTATTTGAATTTTGTATTTTTCTATTTATGTGTTAAGTTTTTGCAGTTCTACAAACCAACTTGAAAGTTTTGGAATATTTTTTTTCATAGTCATGAAGTTTTATATCAAAGTTATAGGTTTTTTGTTCATAAAGATCATACAAGATAGCTCTACTTTTACGAATTCCAAATGTTGCCCAGTCATTAAATTTAGATTTACCGTTGTTGGCCAGTGCCAACGTTTAAATTAAAGAAAGTCAGTACTTTCTTTAATTTAAAAACTGTATTGAATTCTGTTTGAATAATGTTGAAGAAGTCAGAATAGATTTTGTTCGGGTTCTGTTCATCAAACTCCGGTACCGGCAAACCCATATCTAAGTTTTTCATATACATCTCTAGTCTATGGGATGTAATAGGCCTATAAAATGATGGATAAGTCTTATTTTCACTAGTAATTTGGAATGAAACGGTTTGACCACTGTGATCGGATGGTAAACAGTTAATTACATTTTTACTTGTGAATGCACAGTCACAAAAAACGTTATCTAAGCAAGTTTGGCTGGTAAGTGTAATTCTAGTCGGCTCTAGAAATACATGACATAAATTAAATGATTTGAACAGTGTTATTAATCGTCGCTTCAGTGTTGTATCTACAAGCAGATCTACATTAAGATCACCACAAATAATTAACTTTTTTCTGTTATTACAAAGTTTAATGAGGGCTTCCTCCATAATTTTCTCGAATATTTCATAATTGCCATGTTAATAATATTTCATAATTGTCATTTTTCATCTCTCGGAGGTCTGTAGACACAAACAATAATATGGCTGTCCAACTCAACACAAGATACCTCTATTTGTCTTTCCACAGTAAGTGTAAGAATATCTTTCCGCTGTTTCACCTTAATATTATTTTTTACTAAGATTGAAGAACCACCTCTATTAGCAGTATTTCTACTGTAACAACTGACAATTTTGTAATTATTAACCAATGTTCTGTAATACAAATAACATCAGTGTCCGAATTATTAAGAAATAATTCTAATACAAGTTCTTTGCCAGGTAGCCCCTGCATGTTTTGATGGGTAATATTTAAGTGAGTAAATATTATCTTCTTGTCATGAAGGAAATGGCGCGACGTGGGAAAATGCCAGATTATGTAGCCGTTTGGTACATTATTGATGGCATTCAGGAAGTACAGGCGAATAAAGTGATGTTATACGACGCGAAAACTTATCCAGAGCTGAAGGAGAAATTGCGCATTAACGAGGTCATCAAGAAAAAGATGAAGGAGAAGTCTAGCATGAGGGCGCGTGGACTACCACGGTCTGGACCTGCGTCTACGTGGAACGGTGAGAGGTGCTATGGCTGTGGTGAGTGGGGGCATCAATATAAGGAATGTCCTAGAAAACATCTCAGGCTAACTTGTTTCAAATGTGATGGTTTTGGCCATATCTCGAGTAGTTTCCCAATCATGCCACAGAGAGCACCACACTAAGCGTGAAAAGATGACACTTTTTGTGATGTAGAATTTTATGTTGTGCACAAGGACGCTATGCCATATAGTTTAATTATTGGACAGGAATTATTGAACAAGCTAACATTGGTCATACATGAGGGGGACATAATTTTTCTGCCGTCCACTGAGGATTGGATCCGCGATGTGTTTTATTCTGTTTCAGATGCCTCGGAGCTTATAGATGTTCCTTGTGTAATATTGAGGCACCCCGGAAAATTCAAAAACAGGTAATTCAAATGGTGGAAGAGTACCAGCCAAAGAAGATGAGAGAAGCTCCAATCCAGTTGCGACTTATATTAAAGGACGATATACCAGTGGCTCAACGACCACGACGTTTAGCCATTTCTGAACAAGGCGAGCTTGAAAAGCAAATCAACCAATGGCTACAGGACAGAATTATTCAAGTGACTTGGTCCGAATATGCCAGCCCATTGGTTTTAGTACGAAAGAAGAACGGAGAACTGCGGATCTGTGTAGATTACAGGTTGATTAACAAAAAAATGGTGAAGGACAAACACCCACTTAAAATCATAGATGACCATATAGATCAGCTGGCTGCTGCAAAGGTTTTTAGTACAATTGATTTGAAGAATGCCTACTTTCATTTATTAGTTCACGAAGACTCTGTAAAGTATACTGCATTTGACAAGCATAAACGACAGCATGAATTTTTAAAAGCAACCTTTTGTCTAGTTGTGTGTCCCAAAGTTTTTACAAGATTTATTAAAATCATTTACATAGACCTGATTGCGAGGAATATTGTTCTAATATTTATCGTTGACCTGCTCATTCTAGCTCAAAATGATCGACAAGCCATAGAAAGGCTGCAGGAAGTGCTGCAAGTAGCGTCGCAGTATGGATTAAGTATAAATTGGAAGAAGTCTCAACTTGTGGTACGACGTGTGGAATATTTAGGCCACATCATAGAGGACGGACAGGTGAAGCAAGTGCCTGATAAAACTGAAGCCGTGAGACGATTTCCGGAGCTAAAAACAATAAAACAACTGCAAAGTTTTGTCGGCTTGACATCTTACTTCCGTAAGTTTATCCAAAACTACTCTGTAATTGCCATGATTTTTTGTGATTTTTTGTTTGACCGAGAGCAGAGAGAAGCTTATGAAAGGCTTAAGGAAGCATTGGTTAGCAAACCAGTTTTAAAGATCTATGATCCCCGGTTGGACACAGAAGTCCATACAGATGCTTCGGCCGTGGCTTACGCCGCTATCCTTATGCAGAAGAGTAACGACGATGGATGTGTACATCCTGTATATTTCATGAACCGAATGACGACGGATGCTGAGAGTCGATACTCGAGCTATGAGCTTGAGGCTCTAGCTATTATTGAAGGGATAAGGAAGTTTAGAAGATACCTATTCGGCAAAAAGTTTAAGATAGTAGCTGATTGTAAAGCTTTTCAGATGACTCTAGCAAAAAAAGATATGAGTACCTCTACAAGAGTGGCATGGTGGATTATGTTTCTCCATAAGTATGATTTCACAGTGGAGCACCGCAGTGGAAGTCAGATGAGGCACGCAGATGCATTGAGCAGAAACCCATATGTGGTAACCATAACTTTAGATTTTCAGGAAAATATCAAGCAGGTACAAGGAAAAGATACAGCTTTAAAAGCTATCATGGAGCTCATAAAAGATGTATCTTGTAGACTATTGGATGGACAATGGATTGTTATTGAAAGGTGCCGAGAAGCATTTAGTGATCCCCAAGAGCATGGAAATGGAGATGATCCGCAGAGCCCATGAAAACGGTCACTTTGGCAATAAAAAGACGACAGAGTTGATTAAGAAAGACTAATATATCAAGAATCTAGTTAAAAAAGTTGAAGATTTCATTCAAGCCTGTATACCATGTTTGTTAGCCAGTCGCAAAACCGGCAAACAGGAAGGTTTGTTATCACCAATTGATAAGAATGAGACGCCGTTGGATACACTACACTTTGATCATATAGTACCAATGTCAGAGACGAAAAAATAGTACAATTACATATTGACGGTAATTGACAGCTTCACGAAGTTAACATGGATTTTCCCTACAAAGAGCACAACAAGTAAAGAAGTTATAGACAAGTTGAAGATTCACCAGCAATTATTTCGTAACCCACGAAGAGTAATAACAGACAGGGTAACTGCTTTCACTAGCACTGATTTCAGAGATTATTGTCAGGAAGAATCTATACAGCATGTTACCATTACAACAGGGATTCCTCGAGGAAATAGCAAGTTGAAAGAACACATAGAGTGATTATATCCGTATTGACAAAGTTGTGCATACAACAACCAGCGCTTTGGTATCGTCATGTTAGTCAATTACAGCGATTACAGAATAGCACATATCTAAGAAGTGTGAATACGACACCCCACGAGTTACTCATTGGCACTAAAATGAGGTTAAATCAAGATGTAGAGTACAGACGAGACTACAATAAGAAAAGAAACAAGAGCCAACAGTTCCAGGTTCGAGATTTAGTACCTATAAAGAGGACACAATTTGGAGTGGGAATAATATTAAAAGCTAAATACCTAGGACCGTAAAAGATAACAAAAGTAAAAGTTTTGGATCGGTATGATGTAGAGAAAGTGGACCTAACTACAGAGGGACGAAAGAAGACATCAGGCGCAGCAGATTACATGAAAAAACGGCCCGAGCACACTGAGACATTGTCTGAGAATAACAGTAGTGATGAAGGTGACAAATTAATTCTTATTTATCATGTACTAGTGTTTTTTTTTGTTGCAGATTCTCATCCAAGGACGGTATGAAGGTTATGGTTTCCTCTCATGACCTAAATTATTATTATCATTAGTAGATAAATGTAGTTTTAATTTTAAGATTAGTTTCTTTTATCAACTAGCTGTAATAATAAAATAAGTTGTATTAACCGTTTGGCAACTAGGTAAAAAGAAAAACCTTCATCCAGATTTAATTGTTTATTTTGTAAAGAAAAGTCTATAAGAAAAGTCGATTGTAGGTACTTTTTTTTAATACAATGTTGGGTACAATTTCTCACAGAATTTAGCTAACAAGAGTGTAAACTTAATAATCTGTGGCATAAACATAATCGTTGTATTTACTTGTAGAGATATTTCAGAAGATAGATGCTAAGTATAGATATAGTTCTGAACATAGAATCTTTGTTGAGATTCGTTAGGATAATAGATGCTATAGACTGTTATTTAAATGACCAGTTGCTTCGTCAGAAAGCTGTTTTTGTTTTATTTCCTAAGTAAGAAGTTTATTAGTCTGTACCTTGAGTAAAATTATGTTTTGGATTCGATAGTCCAGTCATTTTAGGTAACTCTTGAGTAAACTGATAAGAAAATTAGATTTTTATTTATGAAAGAAAAACGCTAGAGTTTGTTGTAAACTAAAGACTGTAAAGTTAGGGTGTAATTTTCAGATTGTTTTTTTCTTACGTTATTGTTATGTTTTTTCTTATGGTTTCATGACGTGATCTTTCAGATAGCCTGAGGTCAGTCTAATTACAGAATGGCCGAACATGTAGGATTGTGTAGGAGACGAATGAAACAGGACTATGTGTGCGAGCGAGAGAGAGGGGAGAAAGGGAGAGATGGCGAAAGTCTAAGCTAAGACGATTTATTGGAAGAATATGTCGACATGTCATAATGTTTTAAATAAAAAGGTTAGCTTACGTATTCTGCCTATTATAAGATCAATGTGTAACTTCCAGGACAAAGTTTGGTCAAGTATAACACCTTGGTATTTTATGTGAGACACTTTGTTAATAACAAGGCAAGAGTATGTGAAGTCGACATTTAAGAGTCATACATTTTTATACGAAAGTCTATTTCTGGTTGAATTTCAATAGTTGTTGAAAACAAATATAATTTGTTTTAGCGGAATGTGAGGAGGTCAGTCTTTAACCATTGATTTATTCTGGTCAATCCTACTTCTGTCATCTCCGTGATTTCACTCCAGCAGCACCCTGTAAAAATGATAGCTGTGTGGTCTGCGTAAGTGAATATCTGACCCTTATTTATTTTCATATTAATATATATATATTAATATATGTCAGAAAGAGTGTCGGGCCCAGAACGCTTCCTTGTGGCATACAGAACGATATAGTGGCCTCATCACTAATATGTAGGCCTATTTTTACGACTCATTTAGCCTAGCGGGTAGTGACCCTGCGTACGATGCTGACGGTCCTGGGTTCGAATCCCCGCAAGGGCAAATATTTGTGTGATGAGCAAGAATATATGTTTCTTAGTCTTGAATGTTTTCTATGTGTAAAAATAGGTATTTATCTCTATAAATTATATTGTGGCCTAGTATCCATTACACAAGCCTTATTGAGCAACAAAAAGAACTGGCCAGAGTAGGTTATTGTGGCTACTTTGCAAACGCTTCGCTCCGCTCCGCTCTGGTTTAGCTTCTTCAACATTCTAACCTAACCAATAACCCGAATGAAAAGTAGCCACAACAACCTACTCTAGCCAGTCGTTTTTGATTACATACGCATCGCTCTGCTCCGCGCCGGTTTAGCTTCTTCAACGTTTTTACCTAACTTATAACCCGATTGAAATTAAGCCACAATAACCTACTCTAGCCAAATTTGGCTTTTCTTTGCATATGCTCTAGAGTTGCTTCTTCTAAGTTCTAATCTAACCTTTAATCCAGTTGAGTTTAGCCACAATAACCTTCTCTAGCCAAAGTAGGTGTTATAGCGACTCAAACGAAAGGAAACTATGTTCACTGACGCAAATGCAAGCAATGAACGCTTAAAAGGACCAGATTCGATAGCCGTAAAACTTAATTAAAAAAGAAAAAATCAAGCAATTAATTAATGAATTTGACTTTTTGCGCTCCGTTACTAAAAACTGAATCTCAGTTAATCTAAAAGAACACATTGAAATAAGTACAAGTCCAAAAACGCAATGAAACAAGCTTGTAACGCAAAAATATAATCAAAAATAGGTTTATTACAATACAACTCGGTTTAATGCACACTTTTATCTAAGTATTTTCATCTTACAATAAGCGTACAGCGAAACGTAACACATTTTGAGGTTATTATTGCGTGTTGTATAAATGTGTGTGTCATATAAAAAGCAAAATTTTATAGATTTTCAAAAAATCATATCCGAAAAACTCCGAGTTCCGATGCCTGAAACTTTTAGAACTAGAAGAAAAAATCACTGAATACCTAGCAACCCGCTCGTTTTCTAAAATCTAGCCAAACTTTAAACTTCTGCGTTATTTTAATTAATCTACAATTTATTTAACACGATGACAACAACCATTTATTTCTAGAAAGAAATAATTATCACTGATACACAGAAAATCATTACCAGTTTTCACGCGCAAGTCATCGCTGCGCTTAATCGAGTGAACGTCTAGCCGAGGTCAAGCAAAACTGTTCCTTACGCCATTACGATAGGGTTCAAACAACCAATCGTGACAATAAATAAGATAAGAAAATAAAGATTATTCACATTTTTTGGCCCTACATTGTCTATTACCCTATATAGACTGATATGAAAGCTAAGATATAAAGTAAAACGCAAAATTTTTATTTTGATATTTTTTATCGACGTGTTTCCTTCACCAGCATAAATATTTTCGATAAAAACACGGTATTAACTAAGAAATAGGCTATGAATAGTACTTACAATTAATTTTTTGGTCCTTAGTCTAAGTTATCCATCAAAAACATTACAAATCAGTGATGAATCAGTGCAAATCTGACCCGGCCAAATCTTCAAAATCCAAAGCCAAATCTGTGTGGATGTATTTTAATGTATGGACTAATTTATTCAGTTCCTTCACTCACTGGCTGCGTTAGGTATGACAAGCAGTTGCGATAGGTATGACAGGCATCACAGACAAATCAGGCGCTGCAGGCATTACGACATCCGTCCCAGGTGGATCACGCCCAAAGTCAAAGCTACCTCGTTGTCGTCTAGCAGTAAGCCGAGCAGCCCTGCCCTTTGCTTTGCTGCTTTAGCTGGAGCAGTTCTGATGCTGCAGCGGATAGTAGATATGCCTAGCGGTGTACATAGACATCGAAGGCGCGTTTGACAAGACCAACTTCAGTATTATCAGAACGAGGCTAGAACAACTAGGGACTAGTCCGCAGCTGATACACTGGATAGATAAAATGCTGAAATTTAGGATGATCTCCTTGTCCAACTGCGATAAAATCAAATGCAGAGCAGCAAAGGGTTATCCTCAGGGGGGAATACTATCTCTACTCTTGTGGGTATTAGTAGTCAACGACCTCATAGTCGAATTAGGCACGAAATACTTTTACATGATAGCTTACGCTAATGACGTAACGGAACTTGTAAATGGCCTATCTATAAACACCCTATTTCATCGCATGCAAATAGCACTACGTAACATAGAGACGTGGTGTGACGAACAAAAACTCTCAGTAAATTAAATAAAAACTGAGATGGTACTATGACGACGTAACGATACTTGTAAATGGCCTTTCTATAGACACCCTATTTGATCGCCTCTCAGTAAATGAAATAAAAACTGAGATGATACTATTCACAAAAAAGATCTAACACGGCAATTTCAAGCTGCCTAAACTCTACAATAAAACACTAACCCTTACTAAGGTGGTTAAATACTTTGGCGTATGGCTTGACAGCAAACTTAGCTAGAACAAACATCTAGACGCAACTTTGAAGAAAACCGCCATATCAATTTTTCAATGCAGAAAGATGTGGACTAAAACCGAAGATATGTCGATGGATGTATATGTCGATGGGGGGGGGGGGGGGGGATTTACTCACCTGAACTTGACATCAAACTTTCACTGAGCTTCGGAGGGGATACAACAGTGTTTCAGGCAGAAACACTTAGTCTCCTACATGGGGCATTACAAGTGGTAGGAAACGTAAAGGAGAAGGACTTTGATTTTAAAACAGACTATGCATCTCTACTATGCGCACTAACAAAACCACTAACAAAATCCATACTCATACTCACGAGATACTCAAGAGACTGGTTGAGAATAATAAAGTTAAACTGCAGTGGGTAAAAGGTCACCACCAAGACCAAGGAAACTGCGAGGCGGACAATCTTATCATAGCAGGGGCAGTGATTGCCTCCCCACCTTTCGCACTGCTATCGTCTGAGGCAATGAGGATAAAACTCAAAGCAGTCACAGCCGACTAACATAATAAGATATGGGCGATAGCAGTAGACTGTAAAAACACCAAACTCTTTCTTAAGCAATTTAATCATAAATTTGCGAACTACGCAATAAGATTGCCACGCAGTAAAAAAAAAGGCAACAAATATAATGATCACCAAAATTCTTTTTTCCTACCCAAAATGGTTAAATGAACACCAAAAGTTGCAAAAAACATCAGGGCAAAATACTGTGGTAGCTTAGGTGAAGGGTAAAGGGGGTGAGCGAAGCGAAGCCCCCTTTATCCTTCGTGTTAGGTTGAACATGTAAGAACAACAAAAAATACTTAAAACATAAACTTAAGTACACAAAACATAAAAAGAAGTTTGGTGATCATTTATCCAAACATAATTTGGTGGACATTTATCCATTCTGGCAGTCATTTCGAATTTATTGGTAGTAAAATAGGTGCGTTTTTGGTAATCGTTTAAACATAAGCCAAATAAAAATACTAACTGGCCTGATTACCAGCCAGTGTACACTTCAAAATTAACGACTGTCAACAAACACTTGAAAATTACAAGTGCAACATGTAATTGACTGTGGAACACATGTGATGAGACTGTGGAACACATGCTGCTTGCTTGCCCATCCACCATTGACACCAGGATGGCAATTCTGGTTGAAACAGTTACGACCTCGGAGCTCCTAGAATAACCAAGCACACACAAGCTGGAGTAGGAGACTCCAGCTTGTACGAAATTCTTAACATAAATATCACCGGCTACATTGATAAAATATGTATAAATAGTACATAGGAAAGAAATGACCAAAAGACCACTTAAAATAGAGCTCATAAGTAAAAAAATGAGGAAATATATTCTTGATAACATGTCATTTGTCAAGAATTATGGATTAGGAGTATCTGAATACCTAGACATATCAACCCTAAAGAAACAAAAGGAATTAAGACAAATTACTAGAAATGATGGAAAACACGCTATTATTAAGAACAATAAATTAGTAGTAAACGGACAGGAACAGACATTTGGACAACAGGCCCCTCAATGTGCATCCACATCTCCCACAAAATATTCGACCTACAAACTGCCCAAAGAAAACCCAGAATATCATGGTCAAAGAAATGATTCCTTTCGAAACGTTTCTGTATGCTCCTCCAAAACATGCGCAGTATATGTAATAAGACCCATCTACTTGAAAATCTGCTAGAAAAGTAAACAAACATCTAAGCAATATGTGTTACAGAATCCTGGCTCGATAGGAGAGCACCTAAATTTGGCTGGCTTTAAAGAAGCTTTTTCGTACTGTCGCGAATCTAAAGAAGGCGGACACATACTCATGTGTCCTACTAAAAAATACAGTGGAATATAAAGAAAGAGATGATCTAAACTCAATGTCGATAGAATCAGTGTTTGAAATATGTGCTTTAGAGATACAAACTAGTAATATTTTGATAATAACCTTATACTGGCCAGACATTAGTAGAGAAATTTAAGTATTTTACACAAATCTAGAAAAACTATTAAAGAACACTTCTATAAAAGATAAAAATAAGAATGTAATTATAGAAGGAGATTTTAACGTAGACTACCTTATAAACAATAAACCTAAAATAAATTTATCTACCTTAATGTTAACTTACAACTATAAACAACTTATTAAAGAGGCTACTAGAGTCACAGATAAAAGTAAAACCTGCTTAGATCTTATATTTATTTTGTGAATTACAATAGTAAAAATATGATTGTTGATGTAAATGAGTGTCTACGCCAGCATGAGAGGCAGTGGCTCAAGGTTAACAAGTACAACCACTGCCCGTTTTGCCCCGCTTCCCCTCATCGACTCTCGCGTAGCGTTGGCTCGCGTTACTACACGTCTGTCCTGTATTTTTATTTTATTTTTTTTAATTTTATTTCTTTTATTACTATACATTTTAATGATATTATTTTAGTGTGAATCTGTCTGGCTATTATGTGGTTTGTGTATACAGGCCGAAAACCGTAAAAGATGACAATTTTTTCGGATATATGGTAAATATTTTGAATCATGTCTTCAAATACAAGGAGCGCAGAGTATTTTTTTGTGGCGACTTCAACATTGATACTCTCACGGACTCAGCAGAATCGAATGAGTTCAAATGTCTACTTTTGTCTTTTAGGATGAAGCTCGGCATATCAGAACCTACCCGTATTACAAACCACAGCCGTACATGCATAGATAATATTATGTCCAACGGAGAGGTGACAAATCCACGTGTTTTAGAATTGGGTCTGTCTGATCACACACTTCAATACGCTTCTCTGAATATCCCACTACGAAAGACTCAGACAAAATTCTATAAGCAGGTCCGAGCTTTAGGTGATGTACGCTTACAGAAGCTACTGGAGGATTTGTTAAAAATATCTTGGACGAATGTATATGGTGAGGAAGATTTCAATAATAGCTTTAATACATTTCACGATATTCTAGTCAAATCATTTGAGTGCAACTGCCCGATAATAAGAGTAAGGGGGGATATTAAAAAACATAATAAAGACTGGTTAACGCAGGGCATAAGGAAATCATGCGAAACAAAAAGAGACCTTTTTATATCTTCCAAACTCTCTAAAAACAAGGATGAACTCAAACATTTTAAGCTATACTCTACTATTCTGAAAAGAACAATTGAATTTTCTAAAAGACTGTGCAATAATAAAAAGATACTTACTTCTAATGATAAAGTGAAAGCAACTTGGAGCCTAATTAATACACAAATAAATGGGTCGAAGCATGAATACATGAGAGACTATACGGGGATGACCGATAAAGTTCGCGTAGCAAACAGCACCTATGATGCAGCTAACTTGTTTAACGCGCACTTCACAAATACCTCCACTACCTCCCACAAACCTAAACACCCAGATTTACCACCCTTTCATAATAAATCCATGTTTGTCTCACCTGTTTGCGCTCATGACTTACACAAAGTCATGCAAAAATTAAAAAACAAAAGGTCAAGTGATAGTTTATCAATAATAGTTATTAAGAACATTCTTAACGCTATATCAGGCCCTCTAATTTTTTTATGAAACCGGTCTCTAAGTGAGGGAATATTTCCAACCATTTTAAAAAAGGCACATGTCAAACCGTTCCACAAAGGGGGGGACAAGTTGGATGTCGGGAAGTACCGACCGATCTCCCTGCTTCCAGCACTATCCAAAATATTTGAGAAGGTTATGGCTGAGAAATTGAGGGTATACTTGTGCTCTGAAAAAATTATAAAAAGAGAGCAATTTGGTTTCCAAAGAGACTTATCTACTATAGACGCAATATTTGATTTAGCTGACTTTGTGGCTGAATCTCTTGATGACAACCACAACGTTATAACGGTATTGCTTGATTTGTCCAAGGCTTTTGACCATGTAGACCATAGCATCATGTTGGACATATTAAATAGATATGGATTACGAGGCGAAGTATCTAAATGGTTCAAATCTTACATGGAGGATCGGCATCAGAGTGTAATATTATCCAGTATTAATAAAAATAACACAATCCAAGAAATAGAGTCAAACTATCGACCGATCACAGTTGGCGTCCCGCAAAGAAGTATCTTGGGCCCAGTATTATTTTTGCTGTACGTGAATCACCTGCCATCTCTCATCAAAAATAAGGTAATTTTATTTGCGGATGATGTATCAGTATTTTTTGAATTCAAACGTGGGGATTATGAAAATTTACCCGACATCATAAATACAACTACTGGCATTCTAATAGATTGGTTCAATCGGCATAACCTAAGCACAAACGTCAGTAAAACAAAATTATTGCATTTCCGTAACTACAACACTCATGTGCCTCATCTAGACATTGAACACAACAGCAATAAAATAGAATTCGTACCTCATGCAAAATTTCTGGGCATCTACACAGATTACAATCTAAACTGGAAGAAACACGTGGAAGTAATTGCAGGAAAATTAAGTAGTTTTTGTTATGCCTTGCGATCCTTGGTCCAAATTTCATCAAAGGAAGCCGCTTTGCAGGCATACTTTGCATTTTTTCAATCCAGGATGCTATATGGATTGTCAGTATGGGGAAATAGCACTGATATTAATAAGATCTTTGTCCTTCAGAAGAGAGCTGTGCGCATCGTAAATGGAATAAATTCGACCATGGAATCCTGTAGGTCGTCGTTTAAGGAGTTGAAAATTCACACCGTCACGGCTCTCTACATAATCGAGCTTTGTAAATTGGTACAAAGATATCCAGAAAAATTTCCACCGAGAGCTCTAGGCCCAAGTAGTAGGATTAATGAAAGACGTGGGTTTGACTTACAGGTTTCGTTTAGCAGGACAGTGACATACACTCGCTCTACTAAATTAACTGCAATTAGGGTGTATAATAAGCTCCCAAATGATATAAAAATGTTGACAGGCTCTATGTTCTTCAATAAACTAAACTTGTACCTAATTGAAATGACTCCCTATGACATGTCTGAATATTACTCTTATGAGAGCTAGTTGTTTAAGGTAATCGTATGACATTTAATAGAATTTAGAATTGTTATTTTTTCTCTATGGACTTATAAAATTAATTTATTAATGATGTTTTGTGTGATAATTGACAATTTATTTTATGCTAAGATTGTTGTAAATGTTTTATATAAGTAGTTAATCTGTCTAAGTTAGATCCTTAGTGGGAATCATTATCTGTTGTCCTATCTATCCCAGCTAACTCAATTGGCTGCTTAACAGCATTGGAGCCTATCTTTTTGTAACTCAAGGTGCTAGACTTAAGCGCTATAGAATCTACTACATACTTTCTGCAGCAGCTATACGGCAATTTGGGCACAATTTTATGCAACCCTTAGTTCTATATCAACTCTTTAATGGTGGCACAGAGCTGCTACAGAAACTGCATGAAACTATTAGCGCCATTATAAAGCCCCTCTGGCACTTCCCTTTGAACGAACTAAATATTCATTGAATGAATAGTTTGCCAAAAAGTGATTTTATTGGGTTGTGTTTGTGACAAGCAAACATTTCCCTGCACTCTCTGGATGTTATGATGGATAAATTCGTCGGCCATCAGTAAACAATATTCTAAAGTAAGTAATGTGATTATGCCTTTTATAGTTCTTATGTACACGTAATTTCTAAACGCATTTACGTTTACTGTGTATGTTTAGGATATTTTAAGTAGTTTTGTCAGGCCTCCATAAATTAATCAGTATTCCAAATAAAAATAAAAATATTATTTATTGACTAAACAAAATAATATCAGTTTCATGTTGTTTATATAAACCATACGATTATATATGCTAATTGGCCCACGTAAATGTTGATAGTGGTCCTTAATTATCAGAAAAGAATTATTATATTATAATCACATTTTTTTAGGATATTAACATTTTATTTCAAAATACGTCTTTTAAAGTGCAGCCTTAACCCGTAGATTAGGCTTAAATAATTCTCTTATGTGAGTAATAGTGATAATTTTAACCTTTTTAAATCTGTAAGTGAATTTTATTTCTCTAATGCAGCTTATATTGTCAAAAGAGCTGCTATTTCTGATGTATTGTTACTTCAGGTGTTATTATGTGACTTTTTACCTCTTCTTTGAATCAATGTTTTAGAGATCCGTGATCTTTGTTAAACCCTTAAAAAGCCCCCTTAAATCGTTAGCTAAACAAACAAAAAAAAGTTTTCTCCAAAACTAGGACATGTTAAACTTGTGCGTAAATTAATTTATAATTAAACGAGAGGTTTTTTTCTTTGTTTGTTTGTGTGTGTGTATGTATGTATTTCTGTACAATAATTATTGTTAAGTATTCAAAAGCGCTAAATACGGGCGCGAGCTTCACTCGCTCGGGTGTCAGCGGGTGGAGAGTATTATTTAATATTACTGAACTAATGATGTCTTTTGTTTGCAGGATGCCTTTTAAAATAATAAAAACGATAAATGGGAGAACAAATAGGGGAGAGTTTTCCATTTGTCCATCAGGATGGGAAAAGCAAGGGATTTTTCACTGGCCTCATAAGCAAAAAATATTCTAAAATTGAAGACTCTATCCCAAAACCCGAATGGTCTGTAATTGGATACGTTGTCAAACGAGAAAATATACAAACTTAAGAAATAGCCGAACAAATACTTAGAGAAATGCTAGATTGTTCCACAACAGAACTTGATGAGGACTCGGCAGCGGCGGCGACGCCGGCGGCCTTACCAACAGTGGGAGGAGCAAGTGCCAGTGCGACAAATCCATGAATTTAATACAATGCTAAACCAGGTTAACACTTTTTACCTGTTTATTTTTTGGATATTTTACACAAAATAACGCTAAATCGTTTATGATCTCTAAACGAGGATAGGAAAAGAACTTACATTTCACCATTAAAATATTATACTGTAGTTTGATTCAGTGTAGGGCATCCCTACACCAAAGCCTTTGAACATGTTGCGCGCGAGTGTGAGACTGTTTCTTTTAGTCTCAAAACAGCGATAAATTCATTATTATTTGTATTCTAAATATCGTAATAATGGTAGCTTGTTTTTTTTCCAAAACATTATTTCTACCTTTTTGCTTATTCTACTATATACAAAATGACGCCTTTTAAAGGTTTTGCCTGTTTCAATGAACTATTTAAGTAGCTTTTTACATTCAAATTTTATTTATTTCAGGTAACAAGCCAAGAGCTATCTGTTTTATTAGAACAAAATATTCCACCCGCGTTTTCAAACGATGGCAATGAACCTGCTACATTAGATGGTGACAAGGACAAGTTACCGAAACTTCGGAACTCATAAATATTACAACGAATCAAATGGAGATATACAAAAATCAACAATAAATGTTAAAAAATCAAAATATAATCATAGGAAACCAAAACACTGAATTTTCTGTGAAATTTGAACACATGATAACGAAACAATCCTCAGCGGTTGTGACGTTAAATTTGAAAAATAAAGCATTCTGCTTTAAACCAGTTTAGCCGAACATTCTAATTTTGAAGATCTGCTTACTGACAACGACATGAAAGCAGAATTAAAGTCAGCAATACAGCATCTTTTTTAAACCAGGAAAGGCCTCAAGTTGCGCTTATCTACTTGTGGACGTTTTCTTCACCAGATATTTTTAACACAATGTTCTTGGTCGGGAAGTGCGAGAGGCGAAGGCCCAAAAATAAGCCTAAAGCTGTTTAAAAATGTTTTGGGTCTATTTTTTATACTCATTTATGAATGTGACAGAAGTTATACTATTGCCGCTAATGAGACATTCTTCAAATAAATTCTAAAAAATGTAACAAAACGGAAGAGCTCAAAACTGCAAAGCGCATCATCATCTAGAAACAGTCATAAGAGACCAAAACGGAACGTGGATTCATAAGAAAATAAAAATAATAATGCGTTGGAAGCTAAAATAGCAATAATCTGCATAACGAGATCAGTGACAAAAATAAAGAAAATATATCAAGCAACGATACTACGAAACTAATGATCAATGAAGCCATATAACGACGACATTCTACAGAAATTAATTTTAAGTTGACCCATATCACCAAGTTATGTCTTTGTGAACTTGTTTACAAAAAATAGGTTTTTATTGTTTTCTAAGAATTTTAAGTTTGTGTTAAAAAGATAAAGCTCAAAAAACACCCAGGCCCGGCACAAACAAAACTTAAAATAATAGATATATTTGAGTGATAAAATTATCCATGGGAGACATTATCGAAATCGATGGCTAAGTGCGCGAAATTTCTGGTAAAATTATTGTTAGTTCTATTAAAATATTAGTACACATGATGCCTGTAAGAACTCGAATAGCAATTTTACGCACTTAGCCATCGATTTCGATCATGTCTCCCATGGATTATTTAAAAACTGAATTACACCTATTATTTGAGTTCAGTTTCGTTTGCGCCGGGCCTGGGTGTTTTTTGGGCATTTTGAGCCTTCTCCTTTGTTTATTTTTATTAGATTTTTATCGTGTATTGGTTCGAGCATCAAGATTTATTAAGATTAATTAATTAAGATTCATATAGATATTTTCTACTAGTAAAAGATAGTACCTAATAGTAAATATAACATAAAATTATGTTTTAATTACGTAGTTAGGTTGTGCGGTGGTGCAAAAAACTGGAGAAAATGCTCATATTAACCAGAATTCTCTTCAGCTGTCAGATGGCTTCGCTATCATCATTCTGCACTTATATTTTCCATCTCCAGCTCATGATGTAGGATAGCATTGTGAACATTTTCGATAGTTGCTTTTTCCAATTGTAATTCAGCTATTTGGTCGTTTGCTTTATATACATAGTCGGTCCTTAAGTTCTGTCACAAGGTTTTTGATAGATAAAACTCAGCAATAAACTTTTTCTTATTCGTATTATACATGATTAAAAAGCTTATTTTATACGAATCAAATTGCAATACAATAAATTTTGTACGATTATCGCAATATGACAAAAAACCTTATAACTTGAGACAATCGCGAACCCAAAACACGCCGCAACTGACAAAAATACCACTTACCACAAATTTAATAAAAAACAGTGTTCCAGATAACCAACAAGGATTTTTTTATTTATTCTGAAACCTCGATTTTAGACCATGGTTAACAACTAGCATTTGATTTTCTGTTAGCTTTCAGTTCCAACTGCTCCCAAAGAGAACTTTACGTACTTTTTACGTTGTCAGAAAAACGTATAAAAATGATCTTGTGGGCAACAAGTACACTACGTAAAATGTGAATATGAAAATTAGTTTTACCCAGACTTAGTTATCTTATGCTTCAAAATGAAGGTAACGGGTTCAGGGAGGGTTCTGACTAAAATCTCATGTAAGTTTGAAAGGTTTTAAGAGTCATGGAAAAAAGATAAAGTGAATCACGTCCGTATTTTTGATTGGGTAAAAAAGTGCAAAATCTCTGAAGAAACTAGCATTTGTGTAATATGGCTTTAAGCATTTAAATCCAATAATCGTTCTAATTTATCAGTATTTAATGAGCTATCAAACCATATATAGTATTAAATAAAATAAAACTTGGTATTATTTACTATGCGGCAAAATATTTGTGACAGAACTTATGGACCGACTAGGTAGTTGTTGTTCGAGAAGCCTGCATCGATCCCGGGTAGAATAAAGGTCATCCTGAATACTTTCGAAATTCTTTATGAGTAGTTCCAGCCGGTCAATCTCTACTAGAGATTCCTCACACGTTGCTTGCAGACTAGTTACCTCCTCAATCAGCTGGTAGTTTTTTTCTTTTAATCGTCTCAACTCAAAGTTTGTTTCATCCCCTTTTGCTAGTAGGCGATTGTTGATCTCTTCGGCTTCAGTTATATTCTGTTGAAACTTGGCCATCTGTTGGTCAGCATCCATTCTGCGGGTCGTCATCTTACTATCTGGTTGGTGGCAGGCTCTGCGTAACAAACAATTCTGGCTTATTGAGGAATTGCAACCTATTACTATAGTGCCCTACTTCATTCATTTTGCTCAGTGCCTAATGAATAGGTAAATACATAAACAGAAAATAGATAGAAACTGATAGGAAAACGTGGCAGGAAACCAGAAAATAGTCAGAAAAGTATTTAGCAATTAAAAAAAAAATTCTAACCTAAGCAGGGCCTTATATTGTATTCTTTATAATTTACTTTCCTTTGCTACTTTTACTATTTTGACTTGGAATAAATAGTTTTAAAAGCAAAGTAACGGTACTTCCCCGGTTTTCTAAAGAAAACATACAATCTTTTCAAATCACGAACGTAGCAGCGCCGGCCTCCTGCGGTATTCGAGTATCAAGGAAATTCAGCAAAATTGTGAGACCAACGGTATCTTTTTATTGCGGTGGCCTATACAATTTGATATTTCACAACTTCAAGAGACTACGACTTTAATAATCGATATTCATTTCAAAACGATACCTCTACGCCTTCCTAAGAAAAAAGGTTTTCACAGACGGATGGACAACGAAGTGATCCTATGATGATTCCTTTTTTCCTTTTATGAACCCAAAAAAAAATTAAAATCGTCAAAAAAATTAAAATCGTCAGAAGTTAAATTGACCACATAACTATTTCTTGCATTTCTGATAATAACTCAGCCTCAAATTTTGAGACTGAGTTATTATATTTTAGGCTGAGTTGAAGCTAAGTTATTAATTGACTAAGGTTAGACATCTTATATTTGATATTCGATTAAATTATTATTTTTTCCGTGACAATTACACAATTTCTGCCTAAACGTGGTTTTCGTTATTGATATTCGTCAGGCCTAAACTGTATCCAAAGGATTCGTTTCAAATCATCAAGAAAGTAATTTTCAATTAATACTTCCAACAGCATGCAATATGAAGAAATGATTGAAGCCAGAGGGTAGAAACCACAGAACAGTGCATTAGGATCACTGTAATTGAAGATGGTACGGAAGTATTTGTTTCTTGGGATTTTCGTACTTTTGCTACGGTAAATATTGAATGAGTTATAACTACTCGATACATTTATAATAATAAACCACATAAGAAGTAATATCATTCTTTATTTGTTTTGCAGATTTCATTCAGCGAGGGCTACAATGATAACCTCAATGATGTTATAACTTCTTATGTTTTACTTTCAGAATTACCTTACGGTGAGGCATTATAACTATAAATTTTACGTACATATAATACTTCTTACAGTAATAAAACATAGCGTCACAACCTACCCATATGGGGTGCCAGAGACACAGTGCACCCACGATGGCTAGACTTTAGAAAGCGTTTTTTTTTTGGGGGATAATTAGGGTCCTAAATGTTTCAGCTTCTGGAACTCAATTGTTTTCCAGATATCATTTATTGAAAAGGTATAGTAATAAAAATTCAATGTCAAAGTCAAGGTCTAAATGTAATTTTTACTGGAGATATTTATAAGTCTATAGTAATAAATATACATATACTTAGTAAACGTATTTTTTGTTCTATTCTATACATTGGACCACTTAAGAAGAAGGAGGGCGAAGAAACTTCCACAGATTGATTCTAAGATCTCTTTAAAAAAATGTTTGTATGTAACTTATACAAATATTACAATATTAATTGTTAGAAATAATATGCACGAATAAATAATAACAACTGATCCCGCAGCCTGGTGGCTGTGAGATCAATGCGGAGAATAGTTCGACAGGAAATTAAGGGAAATCAATCGAAGAAAATGAAAATTATGAAAGGTACATACCAATGACTGGATCGACACTGCGAGGGCACTTATGTTAGTGTAATGTTGTGTTAGGTGAGTTGTTGTATATGACCAATGAGTGTACACCTTATAATTAGTAGGAATCCAGTGGTAAAAAAGGCAAATACGAGATTTTAATTAGATATGCGCAAACGCGGTGCGAACACTAAGCAACAATTTTGAGAACGGCTTGTTCGCGACTCGAGAGTCAGAACGAGATGAAAGACTGAAATTATAAGTTTTTAATTTTGCGAATGAATGACAGTAGAGATGGGAAATGAGTTAAGCAACCTATGTCGGCTAAAAGAGTATTTATTCTATGTAGCCCGCGTATTCATATTCCCCGGCTTTGAAAGGAAAAACTTTCAAAAGAAATAAAGAAAAATAATAATAAAACATATAAAATAACTATTAGCACTTATAAATATTAGGAGAATTGAGTCTTTTACTGAGACGGTAATGTACACAAGCGGATAACTGGTCTCTTGAAGAGACCTCTATAAGTTTTTACAGTAGCAACCCTGACGACTCCATCTCTACCCGGGTGTACCGCCGTGATGACACCTAGTTCCCATTGAAGCGATGAAAATTTATTTTCTTGAATTACCAAGACTATTGTGCCAATACTTATATTGGACCCAGGTTGTTTCCATTTTTCTCGAACTTGTAAAGAGTTAATATATTCTAGGGACCAACGATCCCAGAAAGATTGTACCATTTTGCCAAACAATTTGTAGCGTTCGAGTAAATGTATCGGACGGTCACCGACAGGTGCGGCCGGTAGATACTTCAGCGAAGTGAAAGTGAGAAAATTATTCGGACAGTAACATTTCCGCAAAATCCTGACTCAGCTTCTCACAAAGTGGTCGCGAATTGACTACACTTTCTATCTGGCAAAGTACAGTACTTAGCTCTTCATAAGTAAGGATCTCAGACCCTATCACGCGGTATAAATGAGATTTAACCGATTTTATAAGCGATTCCCAAGCGCTAAAATGCGGTGCGTTGGGTGGTAAGAATTTGCAGTTAATTTTGTACTCAGATAATTCGTGGGCAAGGGCGGTTTTAAATTCTGATGACGTAATAAATTAATAAAATTCCTGAAAATATGAATTTGCACCGGTAAAACATGTTGCATTGTCGGTGTGCATTTCCTGTACAGGACCACGTCTAGAAATAAATCGTTGAAATGCGGCGACAAAGCAAGACGTGCTTAAATCAGTTAGTAAATCTATGTGAATAGCGCGTGTTGTTATACAGACAAATAGACATATGTACGCCTTTTGACTACGAACGCCCCATGCGCGTTTGCGAGTAATATTCAGAGGGCCTGCATAGTCGCAACCTGTTTTCAAGAATGCCTTTGGAACTAACTAAACCCTAACTGCGGGTAAGTCATGAGAGGCGTTAATGGTTTCGGACGGACGCGGAAACAGAAATTAAACTGGTCTATCCGTGAGCGGACTGTTATACGACCGGTGATAATCCAATAGCGCTGTCTTAAAAGATTCAGAGTGACATTAGCACCGGTGTGACAATTTTTGCGGTGATAGTAATCTACTAATAGATTAACGATATAATCCATGCGAGGTAATATAATCTTAGATTTTGATGCTCAAATGATAAATCCGAGTTACCTAGGCGCCCACCAACGAGAATCAGTCCATTGTGGACAAATAGTTTTCATTTTTTGATATGCCTTGGGCAAGCTCTTTTACCTTTTAAGTTCTTTAGTTCAACGCCAAAATGCTCTGTCTGCAATGCCAACATCAACTTGGATTCGGCAAAGTCGAGATCAGACGCGAAAATCAATGTATTGCGTGGTAGCTACTTTAGCATTCGATAGAGGTACACTACGACACGTACGAGTTTAGGCCAAGATGAGAACTTGGATGCGAGTTGACATAGGAAAGGAACCTCTTCGGGTTCGGTAGTAGTAGCGAGCGTGACAGACTTTACTTCCGACATGGAGACGACCGGGTCTGGTTTGAATGACGTCACATGCCATGATACTTCCGGTAGCAGTGCCCCCGGTGGGCCATGGAACCACAATGGGTGAGAGAGAAGTTGCGATGGAGTGAGACCGCGAGAGAGACAGTCAGCTGGGTTATCACCTCCAGCAATATGATGATAATGCTCCGCTGTTAACAAACACTGGATTTTAGATACTCGGTTGGCCACGAATGTTTGAAAACGATGCGGTGATGAATATATCCAGTGGAGCGCTATAGTTGAGTCTGAGAAAGCGATAATGTTTTTGAAATGACAGCGAGGAGTGAAATTGTCAAGCACAGTGCGCATTAGTTTAGCGAGAAGTAACGCTGAGCATAGCTCGAGACGAACTAAGGTTACAATTTTGACAGGGGCAACCTTTGACTTGGCACATATCAGCGTGCATGAAACCTTGCCATCTTCATCAACCGTGTGAAGATAAACAACCGCACCAAAGGCCTTCTCGCTCGCATCGCAGTAGCCTAAAAGCGAGTTAGTAGATCCATCTGAAAACCCTAAAAATCGCGGAAATATTAATTCAGATAGGAAAGGTAATTCCGACCGAAATTGCGACCAGAATCTTGGGGTGGAACTTCATCCCAATGAACTCATCGGCTCCAAAGCTCCTTAATGAGGAGTTTTGCATTAACAATAACTGGGCGACAGTCGAGAGCATGACTCTTTTAGGACAATTTGGGTCAGTTGGCAAAACGGCAAACATGAAGTAGTCCGAACAAGGGAGCCATTTGAGACCTAAGATTTTGAGAGATTCGTCTTTACTGAGGTCTACGGGGTCAGTAAGACGATGTGACGCTGGGATACTTGACAGTACGTCATGAGAATTACTACTCTATTTTACCATCTCGAAGCCACCTGCAATGAATTTTTGTATAATTTCGCGAGTAGCGGCCACAGCTTCTTCGGTTGTAGTGAAAGAGCTGGCGATATCATCAATATAAAGATCGCGGAGAGCGAACTTAGCGGCGATAGGATAAGTGCGAATGGCCAGATAGGGGCTCACACACAAACCGAAACAGACTCTTTGAAAGGTGAAATAGCGGAGCGTTTCGCGAGGATCGAAGCGGTAAATGATCTCTGTTGATACGGTCTATCTTCTTCCTGTACCTTGATCTTTTAATACATTTGTTTAATGTCCGCGGTGATCGCGACCTCATGCAAGCGAAAATTTAATAATATATTGAATAATTCAGTTTGAAGTGGCGGGCCTGTATGTAAGATATCGTTCAACGAGGGGCCAGATTGCGTTTTGGCACTAGCATCTAACACGACACGAAGTTTGGTTGAGGCACTATCTTCTTTTGATACGCCATGATGCGGGAGTGTGAACCCTGAAGTGTTTTTGGGCTCAGTTATCTCAGCGAGGTAACCTTTTGACAGATAGTTGCTGATAACATCGTCATATTGCGACTTGAAAGCAGGGAATCTGTTAAACTTACGTTCTAGATTAATAAATCTTTTTGTGGCGGCTTTAAGTGAATCGCCGAGTTGCTCAGGACTTTCCTTAAAGGGAAGGCCGACGGAGAAACGACCGGTCGAACCACGGGTTGTTGTTAGCTGATAAAGTTTTCACACTCTTGGTCTTTTGGAGTCATTACATGAATCTCTTTTATATCGTCGAGTTCGAAGAATTTACACAAGTCGTCGTGGATAGTTTCAGACCCGGTAGCGACTGAATATTCAGGTTCCTGGTGTGCGTCAGATTCGCCTATGAGAACGTAATCAAGAGTGGTCAAGAAAGCGGATGGTTCACTCGGAGAACCGATAATTTTGCCCGGAAGTAATAGATCTACAAATAGTTTCGCGCCTATTAATATATTGATCGAACCCGGGTTCCCAAAACCTTCATCCGCGAGCGGGATACCCTTTAAGTGCGCGAGTGAGGACATGCTCACTCGGGCGGTTGGCAGTTTTTCCGTGATCTGAGTTAGCACGAGCGCGTTGATATCATAAGATACTTCCGGTTTGATACGAGATGATATGGTGATACGGACCCTTTGCGGTGCTAGAATTATCACCTAAACCCTTCACTATAGTTTTCTGGCTCAGTAATTGTGTCGCGGTCAAGCCCAATTTCTGACAACAACTTGCCGTAATGAAATGGTGAACCTGGATCGATAATGCAACGACAAGTTTGCAAGTTACCGTGGCGGTCGACAACACTGACTGACGCGGTTCCTAATAGCACGGTGCGCGGCGACGATATGATTTTAATCGTGTTATTGTTCTCAGCTGATAAGAAAGACACACCACCATTATCATGCGGTATGGGAGCGAGAGAGGCGACCTTTGGCGCTGCATCGGAGGATGCGGGCGAGAGAGAGACGGATAATTTCAAAACGGACGATGTCGCGGTGACATTGTTTTTGATGTTTAATAAGGAGATTTTGATAACGTTACCGGGGGCTTAGTTTTATGCATATGAATCAGCGAATGGTGTCTATGTCCACAATGCATACAGGTTTTGAGACTTTTGCATGCACTCCACCTATGTTTCGAGCTCAGGCAGCTAGTACAGAGATTATTCTGTTTGAAACAGTGAGACTCTAACCTGACCAAAAGAGATTATTGGCAGGCTCAAGATACATTTATTAATCACAGGGTCGTGAGTCGAATATTGGTGATATAGTTGAAACGCTGGATAGGGACTCGCCGGGAATTTGTAGACTTCAGCTCCTTGGTAGACTCAATCCAACTGGTCCACTTCTCCAGACGTCAACAAGTGATTATGCGGTAGCGCCAGGAGGATATTATTCCTCGGCGTGGAACCGATTCAGAGCTCCGTTAGCGCCAGGAGGATATTACTCCTCGGCGTGGAACCGATTCAGAGCTCCGCTAGCGCCAGGAGGATATTACTCCTCGGCGTGGAACCGATTCAGAGCTCCGTTAGCACCAGGAGGATATTACTCCTCGGCGTGGAACCGATTCAGAGCTCCGTTAGCGCCAGGAGGATATTACTCCTCGGCGTGGAACCCTGGAAAGAGACCAGTGTGAATGATAGGAATACAAAAGCGCTACAGCGCCCAGCTATCAGGCGACGGCTCCCCACACGGAGACTTCCGACGAGGGCCCTAGGGTAATTAGGATCTAAGAGTGCCGCAGTCCAATAGACACTGTATAGAAAAGGGAAATACATAGAGAGTATAAAATACACGAAAATAAGAAAGACTAACTACGAACCAATGCTTACCCATGGATTGGGGATAGTAGGGAAGTTTCACATCAACTACTGCACTTTACAGCAACTAAACATTCAGCTCCATTACAGTATTAAAGGGACTAGCCCATCGCCGCAACAAAGGCGTGACTTAAAAATTATTGATGCAAAATATACAACCTCACGTTTCAGAGTTCAAACAATGTCTGCCTCAAAAAAACAATCAGCTGCCAGACGAGATTCCAGACCCGAATTTCCGAATTTTTATAGTTTTAGTTTTTAACTGGCTAATCCGCCAGTAGCCAATATGGTCAAGGAGGTAGTACGTTACATGTTTTACGAAGCGATATCTTTCCTCAGTAGAATAATCGAGAGAACCCTTACATTCGTAATGTTTGTGAGCCTGCGTGCACAGTATGCACGACGACGATGACACCACAGTCGAGGGCGGTCCGGTGCGTTTGTCGGAAAACTCATTGCTCGCATTGAGGAATGTGTGAGAAATTTAGGGGGAACATTGACGTGATTCACGCTTTTTGCGGAAGTGGACTCTTTTAACGTGGTGGGATTGACAATTGAAGGGCTAGGTAGGATGTGGTGCATTATTTTCACTTAAGATTTTGTGAAATCGATGAGAGATTTGTAGGTAGGTAGATTGTTATTTCTGACAAACATTTTGAAGGCCTTCGCCGTGTCTTTATCCAGTCCCTTCAGTGCCAGATGCACAAAGATGTAGTCCGAAAGATCCGATAACTTCAATTCATGGATAGGGGAAACGTTCGCGGAATATTTTTCCACAAAAGAATCAAGTTGATGCGCGTTGGCGCGTGAGGGTAGACATTATTATTATTATTATTATATCGACTCAAAATTTTCAGCTGTGGGAGAGATGCCCGAATACACTAGCTGAGAGTTGCCTTTAAATTTACTTAGCAGATAGTACAGCCGTTCTGAATTATTCAACGTTTGATTCACATGAATCACGGTCCTGAAAGTCTCATAGAACAGATTCCATTGGTCAGCTTGGCCGTGAAATTCAGGTATTTTGATAGGCGGTAATTTGGGAGATGCCCGAGAAATATCGCGATCATAATTTGCGGCGATAGACTTGGTACTCACACGGAGTAATTCATTACGGACACGACGTACCCTACAATACAAGTTCTCGAACGCATTACATTGTTGAAATGATGGGAGATAATCATTGTCAATTTGTATTGATCATACGTACACATTCTAAAAATCGTGAATATATGTCATAGATGGTTTCCGTGGAAGAGATGAAATCGTCACGAAATTCTACATCGGAAATCTTTAGAGATTGGTTGTAAAACGTTTGCATTCGTGCGAAACAGCTATGCGAAATAGATTCTTGGATTGATAATTCCCGTTGTAACTTCGCAGCCGCCGCCAATACGTGAACAGGTGAATTTGATATACGGGTCGACGCGTGGCGAAATTGATTATTGGAAAATTAGGAATCGCTCCTCACAGGAGGCACAAAAAACTATGTTCCCGCAGCCTAGTGGCTGTGAGATCAATGCGGAGAATAGTTTGATAGGAAATTAAGGGAAATCAATCGAAGAAAATGAAAATTATGAAAGGTTGATGACTGGATCGACACAGCGAAGGCACTTATGTTAGTGTAATGTTGTGTTAGGTGAGTTGTTGTATATGACCAATGAGTATACACCATATAATTAGTAGAAATCCAGCGGTAAAAAAGACAAATACGAGATTTTAATTAGATATGCGCAAACGCGGTGCGAACACTAAGCGACAATTTTGAGAAAGGCTTGCTCGCGACTCGAGAGTCAGAACGAGATGAAATACTGAAAAGATTTTAATTTTGCGAATGAATGATAATAGAGATGGGAAACGAGTTAAGCAGCCTATGTCGGCTAAAAGAGTATTTATTATAAAGCCTATGTAGCCCGCGTATGCAACAACATTATTAACAGCGAGTTCTGTTTTGAGTAAGATCCCTACGCAGTCTTGTTTTTTTTAATGTAATTTTGAATATTGAAATTTAGACAATCGTTTCTACATCGCAATGGCAATTTCGAAATCACTCAAAATAAACTGTTTGAAGTTATGTGTAACGGAACACTGGATTTGTATTGAAGTATACAATTTTATTCGTATGGGTTATAGGTAAGGTTGCTCAGCGGAGATAAGCGAATGGAAATTCAAACAATATATAACCGTTCTTCTATTTCGTCTCTGAATACACTTATAATGCATAGGAAAAATCAGCAAAAGCATCTGAAACCATACGTTTTCTATAGTCAATCCCCCAAGTTAAGCCATTTATTGAAACATTTATCACATTACCTATTATAAAAAATCTTGTAAAATAAAACAATAAAGTTTAAAATATTTCTTATACAGTAGCGGCTATTAACAAATAATACAGAATTACAGGGTGTCCGGTTATTTACGATAAGACTAAACTCGCGTAAACAGGGTGTAATAAAAAGATGTGTGCGGTGTATTTTAGTGGAGTCATCCTGAACAACTTTCACTATGAATCGAATTCGATCTGAGCATCTTTATTTTTAAACACATTTTGGACTGAGCAGTCGATCGATTAGTATGGAACCTTATTATACCTCGACATACCTCGTCAATTAGTATGGAACCTTATTACTTGGAATAATAAAGTTAGTCGGATCAAATCGTTTTTTTGTTAAAAATTGTTGTAATGGCTGTGTGAGCTTTAAAAGACACAGGAAATTTGCGTTATTTTTAAAATTTTCTGCCCCCTCACACCTCCGACCCATATATATATATAAAACAAATTTCAAACCCGATTGCATTTTCTTTTTATACCACATACTTAAAAAGTCATGAATGCACCTGGTTACGTACATGGAGTATGAAAGTTGCAGTACCAATCACTTTGTAAAAACTTAATTGACAAAAATGTATATAATTATCGAACCAGCTCACAAAATTGCACGTCAATCGGTTGGGAAATGCGACCTGAGGAGGAGAACCTCAGGACAGCTGCACAGAAATATGAAAGAAGTTTTGCCCAAGCTGAAACGGAGACGCTTCGTCGTGCTACGCGGTAGTAGGAGGCATAGGAGAAATAGTTATCTGAATTTATTTGTGGACCAACTATGAATGCAGGTTAACCAAGTTTGTGTTGATTTGACTAGAATACATACGGCAGTGTTGTATATATATTGGGATTAGTAAATAAGACATAAGTTGAGATATAAATATTATACTGAAAATAATTGAGCTACAAGGGAAACATAAACTTTATTGTTTCCTGAACCCCATATTGTTTTGGGTTCAAATTAGGGCTCCGTTGGATGGCCTATTTTTGGAGGGTTCTGTGAAATGAAATGAAATAAAATGAAAATTTATTTCTTTAAACAAAGATTACTAAAATTATTTTGACAATACATTACACGGCACATGGGTATGCTTAAGAATTAATAATCTTTTGTTACATGCTTCACGTTACGTTCAGATAACTATTTCTCCTACAGCCTATAAAAAATCATGCTCAATCAGGATAGCTAATATAGATTGCCCTAGAGAGCACGTTTTATTAAATGTATGATTCTGTTTCTTACTGTTAAAATAATCAAATGCATTTTACTTCAGATGACGTCGGCGCCAATGATGTAGTGCGATTGCTACGCCAACGGCATATAGATCCAAAAAGAAAAACCAAAAAATGGCACGTTGGCAATAGCAGATGGAAAAAAACCTTGGCGACAGATTCAAATAGTTTGACGAACTCAAATGGTCTGATAAGCACGAATGACAAAGGTAAATTTAATTCATCATCTGGCCAGCATCCTTCGGCTGCTGGATATCTCTTGCACCTCTCTATAGCGCCACCCAAGTATATCAAATGTTGAGGTGAACCATAATAGCACTATACAGGATTTAACATGATATAAACAATTACATTCAAGAACATACATTGCTTCTGGCCTTACGCTAGGATGGATACCCTGTGTGGGAACCAGAATGGACAGTAATATAATGGTGAAGTCATATGACTCGGATTTGATCATAACAACTTTATTTTTCATTCCTCGTGAAGTGAAACATAAAGTTGCTTTGATCAAATCAGTTTTATAGAGAAAGTTGCTCAGAATGATGTCCCTTGCAACTGCTTAAAATATGACTACACCTTTCTGTAACAGCCTCTATAATCGTCTAATAAAGGTTATTTTATAGGTACGGCAGACCAATGAGTTGAATATTATTTTAATACATTTTGTACACCAAAATGGTCTTTAAAAAACCAGTAACGACTGAAACGTTTATACGATTGTTATTAACGAAACGGGCCTATTTGCGGTTTTGTCACGAAAAGTGTATATCAGAAGGCACCCTATTTTTTGGTTTGTGAACGATTGAAAATGTCAGTTAACTTTGACAGACAGATGAATAAAAATATGTAACCTCAAAAACAGGTGAATATGGCCGCGCGGTAGGCGCGATGATTTTTGAATTTCCTTCAAATTGAGCGAAAGCTTGGACCCAAAGCCGTCTTCCAACCGCGAGTTTTGCTTGCTGAGAATTCGCCACCGCGAGTCGGCCGAAGTTGTTTGAACAATATTTTTGGACTAGCAAGATGGTTTTCACTCCTTGTATATTGAATGCCTCAGAGACCCCGGGATGTTGAGTCATGGATAGTGGCGTGATATTGTGTATTTCGCGGGGAACCAGCCGCGCATAGTTAGTATAAGGATAGAATAAACACTTGACCTGACGGTCACCTCAAGACTGACATGGAACGGTTAAGCAAGAAGTTTGCCAGACACGTCTGGCCCCATCGCATAGGAGCCAGGTCATACTGCGGAGGAGTCCGTCAGGTGAGTTTAAACAGCACGGTGTATGGCCGTCGTTGTAGAGAGACTCTCATGGCGGTAAAATAAATCTCCAATGTCTATAGGCCCGCATAGGACACCCGTCCTGAGGAGTTCTCTAACATTTGGTAGCAAGAGCGTAGTTCTGTTCAACGTTGATTGCCTCTCTGGGGGCTGAAAGGTCCACGGTCGGGCAAAAGAATACAGAAATACGTTCGTAGGCAGGTAAAAATAGTTCCAAATCCGTAGTAGTTTGACCAGGCTTGACGATGAAGACGATTTGTTATTGTTGTAGTTACTTGTAAATTTACAATGTAACAAGGTAGAAAATAAGCCCTTAAAAGTTAACCTTTAAGTTATTTGATGAGCTTATTTCCTGTACCTACAATAATTAGATCATTGAACTTTGAATTTTGATTTGCCTCACAATGAATTTGTGTCTATGAGAGATAGGTCACATAGCTGATAGTGCGATATTGTGGAGTTCTTATAGGATATGAATTTTGAATGAAATTTTAGTATTGTTCAACCATAAGTGAACTTTAGAAACCTTATGAACAGTGTTCAACAGAAACTGTAGATAATTTTATTTGTGGACCAACTTGGTTAACCAAGTTTGTGTTGATTTGACTAGAATACATACGGCAGTTCTATATATGTTGGGATTAGTAAATAAGACATAAGTTGAGATATAAATATTATACTTGTAACAATCCCCCCCCTCGGCATTTGAAATAAAATAAATAAACCCTACGAGTTTCCCGAATGATTCTATGAAAAAGTAAATTTAAAGATATAACCAACTAACCATTGATTTAATGTCAGACGGAATTAAATCCTTACGTATTTTTTTATTGGAATATTTCTCCAATTGGAAAGATTCTAATACCAACGATTGCGAATATCTTATTTAGATGATTTTGCCAAAGTAGTGGGTGACCGTCTATGGGTAGGACTGTAGACGTTGTGATAGTAATAACCTAAAGTTCTTTTTAGAGTGGTTTTGGTTAAGCAGTATCGTCAAGAGGTTCCTCAGTCAGTGATGAATATAAGTGACATAAAAATATTGATAAGCATCGATTCCGAGCTTATTAGAATAAATTCCAAGTAAATAACCATTTAAAAGACATTTCGATTACATGTGTTTATAAAGGAGGGTTTGTGCTAGAGCTCACGGCCAGAAGGGACACGGGCCCTAAGGTTGGGCCCCATGACCCCGCCCAACACCAGTGGAGGTCAACCGAGTTTTACGGACCCAATACAGACGAAGTTAGATTTAGCTAAGCAAAATAAGCTTAAATGTTATAAAATAGATGCTTACAACCACTCAAAATTGTAAACAAAATTTATAAGAAAACAGGTTTAACTATGTGTTCATTAGTACACTTTTGGCGTTATCTTTCACCTGTTTTGGGGCCATCCTCCTCCCACATATTCCCATATACAATCTACGTGACTGCATTATTTAAGACTGCTGAAGACCTGGAATTAGCCAACTGAATACACCAGCACCTAGAGACCGTCTGAATCTACTCAAATCCCTCTCGAGTTAGTTCCCCTGCCAATCAACTACATATAGACTATTTAAGTTATATTTTTTTATATGATTTGATATTGTGATTTCTCTCATCCATCAGTCCAACATGTTTGTTGATCGGTTACGGGATATTTTAATTTGCACCTACTCGGTATTGAGGTTATCTTGTGAGACCCGTCTCTTAAGTTTTATTCCGTAACCATGTGGATGTTCATCCAGATATTTTATACATAAATTAGTTTTAAGACATGTAAATTCAGCGTAACTACTTAGGTCACTAGATTGATAATGTAGCGTGTGTGTAGGTTTGATTCTAACGGATTTCAGGCCATCTACAGGCATTCTACAGCGAAGTAAACTTCACTCTAAACAGGGGCGATGAGCGTCCCTGAATGATGCGACCAGGGTCTGTACTACAATTTCAAATCAATCCGAATTGTACAAATCCATCTTTTAATCGGGATATGCGAGTAGTTATCCAGTCCATGAGTAAGAAGAAGTCTAGGTACTACGTGCTTACGACAAAGGTATGAACCAGATAGTACTCAAAGCAGTGACAGCCTTTGGAAAATGGAAAGCACAAGTTCGTTCGAATTCCAATGCAGTAAGAATGATCGACCTTCTGAATCGGAGGCGTTTCAGAAGGGGAGAATGACTGCTAATAAACCTTAGGCCGTGTAGAATCTAGTAGAGTGTTCTTATAGTAATGTCAGCTTCTTGTAGAGTAAATTTGTATGTGTGTGTGTTTTGTGAATGACCAAGTAACCACGTCAAGCTACATGCTATATGGAATTAGAATATGTTTGTCATTTAATGTAAAGTTAGGTAGGCCAACCAACATGATATACGGTCAAGAAAAGAAAGATCAAAACAGCCACAGTCAAAAGATATTTAGTTTGTTAGATAGTTTTATAAGTATTTAGGTATTTCAAGAGTGAGAAGGAAATAACGTAATTATTTGTAGTCATACAAATTTCAGATACTTGTTTTGTTACATAAACCTAAATAATTGTGTTTAGTCTCCCTACCTACATAACCTCAATTAATCATTTAGCGAAAAGACAAACAAGAATAAGATCAGAAAAAGAAAGCCTGGTAATTTAAAGTCTGCGCAAAATGCATTTAAAGTAAATCACGAGTACGAATTAATTGAAAACTCATCAAATTGACGAATCCGAATACCGCAAAATAAAACTCGCGGCATGAACGCGGGTTTTATTTTGCGGTATTCGGATTCGGACGCGCGAAAACAAAACCTAAAATTACAAGCCTTAGAACTATAAATAATCTTTCTCGTCGATGACTTGCGCATGATCGCTTCGGCAGCCGGAAGTCTAGTACCTAATGTTTGTTTCGTCACATACTGAAAATTATTAAGCTACAAGGGAAACATAAAATGTATTGTTTCTTGGACCCCATATTGTTTTGGGTTCAAATTAGGGCTCCGTTGGACGGACTATTTATTGGAGGTTTCTGTGAAATGAAATGAAATAAAATGAAAATTTATTTCTTTAAACAAAGACTACTAAAATTATTTTGACTATACGTTACACGGCACATGGGTATGCTTAAGAATTATTAATCTTTTGTTAAATGCTTTTTGAAAAAAACATGTGAAGGCTCTCCGTACTAGTAAAATACTGTATTACGGCAGAGCATATATCTCTGGAAAGATCAGTATTAAAAACAATGAATATGAATAAAAAATTAATGATATTACTTTCAAAAATGATATTGATGTAGCTAAAGCGTTTGAAATTTATTTTACTGACATCCCAATCTCTACTACAAAGTCTTTAGACTCTTCCAAAGTAGTCGCTGAATCTTTGCTAAAAGACTATGTACCTAGATGTGAAAATCAATTCTCGTTTAATTATGTAGATTATAAAGATATTATTAAAGCCTTTAAATCAATGAATGTTAAGAAAACTGCAGACCTCTGGGATATTTCTGTTCATGTTGTGAAGCCCCTAATAAATGTTATTGCACTTGATTTAGCTTTCATATTTAATGCATCTATTGAATCTGGCGTGTTTCCTGATTTAATGAAATACAGTAAAATAGTACCTTTGTTTAAATCATCTGACCCTTCTAACTTCAGACCGATATCGGTATTGCCTACATTAAGTAAAATATTTGAAAAAGTAATTTTAAATCAACTTCTTACACATTTCAACACCAACAACATGCTCCACTGTAAACAATTTTACACAAGGCAAATCAACTACTGATGCCGGTATTGAGTTAATATCACATATATATGATGCCTGGGAGGAGTCGCATGATGCTCTAGGAGTATTTTGCGATTTGTCTAAGGCTTTTGATTGCGTTGACCATTGGACATTGATCAGGAATTACATCACTATGGAATTAGGGATAACTCTTTAGATCTTCTCTCTTCTTATCTAAATAACAGGATACAGAGAGTTGACATTAATGGAAAACGATCTCCAGGGTCTGTTGCTACTATGGGTGTACCGCAGGGTTCCATACTCGGGCCATTCCTGTTTTTGGTTTATATTAATGACCTGCCACATCTTGTCAGAGATAATCATGAGATTGTACTGCTTGCAGATGACACTTCACTTTTGTTTAAAATGAAACGACGCAGTTTGAACTTTGACGATGTGAATAATGCAATCTCAAAGGTAGTCAATTGGTTTAGTGCTAATAATCTTTTACTGAACAATAAGAAAACTAAATGTATTCGGTTTATACTCCCCAATGTAAAACAAGTCTCGGCTAATGTTAATGTTAAAGGTGAAAATTTAGAAATTGTAGATAGCACGGTATTTCTAAGAATCACCTTAGATAATAAGCTTCAGTGGGGCCCACACATAGATAAGCTATCAAAAAACTCAGTTCCGCCGTTTATGCAGTTAAAAAAATCCGTCTTTTTACGGACGTGGAAACAGCTAGACTAGTTTACTTCAGCTACTTCCATAGCATTATGTCTTACGGCTTACTGCTGTGGGGGAACGCTGCAGACATTAACATAATATTTGTGCTGCAAAAGAGGGCTGTTCGTGCAATCTACAATGTGGGTCCCAGAGAGTCACTGCGTTGTAAATTTAAGAAAATTAACATTATGACAGTGCCGTGTCAGTATATTTATGAAAACCTAATGTACGTCCACAAAAATATTGATAAATTTCCTAAGAATAGCGACAGGCACAATGTCAACACTAGAAATAGGAATAAACTAGCTGTACCTACTACTAGGCTCCATAAGGTTAATGTATCTTTTAAAGGGCAATGAATTCGCTTTTACAACAAAATACCGACTGAGTTACAAGAATTGTCTGTAAATAAATTTAAAAATGTTGTTAAAAATCACTGATGTAAAAAAGGTTACTACAAAATATCAGATTATGTAGAAGACAAGAAAGCTTGGGAAGGTGTTTGCTCCAATTTTGTAAAAAATAACGTATAAAGCTGGAGGTTTCTAGTCGCCTCTTTGCCTCCAGCATCTAAAACATTGAGGTGACTGAATTCAAATTGAGTTCTATATTTCCCTTTACCTTAAACATGTGTTAGTTTAAGATTTGACATTCTCCAAATGTTACCTATGTGTTTCTTATGGAAATAAACTCTTTTTGATTTTTTTGATTTTTTTTTCTCTAAGTTTTTTGCAGTAAGCTGGGACTATGAAAGTAGTCATACCTTATTATTCTGTAAATAAAGTTTGTTTTAATTGTAGGTATCGTTCATCATGCCCTTGTTAGAACTTCAAGCTGGAGTAACCGTGCATAGGCGGTGGCTCAAGTCCGTCCACTTTTTGATAACAAGCGTTGATAGGAACGACGTTGATTTGTTACGTGCTGAGGAAGCCAAACAGCGCTGTGATGCAGCCCTCGAGCTCTGTTCTTACGCAGACATTAATGAAAGGCCTCCGGCTGACAAATTAGGAAAATTAAGTCGATGTCTCCTGATATATACATAGCACAGCGGACTGCTGACTTTATAAGACAGCGCCAATCTGGTTGTAATCATGAAGTAGAAAAACCGCTTCCTTAAAGAGAGGTATCTCGATAACCGGTAATTTAGATAACCCACTTGATAGCATTATGGGCGAATGGACTAGCTTCATTCAGCTAGCATTAATTTATTTGACAGCCTGTTCCATTTAATGAGGATTTACCCAAAGCCTATAAGATGGCTCAGATGGTGTCAGTTTTCTGAAAAGATGTGCAAACGTAGGTTCGTATCCGTTAAAACTGATATTTAACACATCTCTTCATAATGGTATCTTTCCCTCAGAGTGAAAAACAGCGCTTATTGTACCGGTCTACAAGAAAGGTGCTAATGATGACGTCCGAAATTATAGGCCTATCTCTATCTCATCCGCATTTTGAAGTTATTGGAAGTAATGACCAGTCCTGTGCTATGCGACCATACGAGACACAAAATTAGTAAGCGGCAGCATGGATTCCAGCACAAAAAATCCGTTGTAACGAATCTGGTTGCCTTCATTACAGACATTGTTGAGAGTGTTGATGCTAGAAACCAAGTTGGTGCTGTCTACACTGACTTCAGCCGTGCGTTTGACAAGGTCTCACACAGAATCCTGATTAAAAAGCTAAAGTATCAATATGGTATTCACGGAAGATTACTTGAGTGGTTTGACTCTTACCTGAATAACAGACCCCAGATTGTAGTTACAAACGGATATGAGTTTCAGAGCTACATTGCCACTTCTGGTGTCCCCTAAGGCTCACACTTGGGACCTATTTTGTTTGTACTATTTGTCAATGATATCGTGTTTTGTATTCAGAATAGTGACTGCTCTCTTTTTGCCGATGATATGTAAGTCTATAGACAAACAGACTGCCTGAGTGATGTCCGTTTACACCAAGATGATCTCGACCGCGTACAACAATGGTGTCTCAACAACAATATGGTTCTGAACACTTCTAAATGCCAGTTTATTCGATTCACACGTAAGAAGAAATCTACTTTGTCTAATTACAGGATCGATAATGCCAGTATTGGGGAACTCGATCAGATTCGTGATCTCGGTGTTATTCTGGATTCCAAGCTTACTTTCGTTCCGCATTATGATAGCTTAATTAGCAGAGCTGCTAAATTGCTGGTTTCCGAAGCGCGCCACGAAGGAGTTTAAGAAAATCAGTTCTAAACTCTGCGTATTTAACGCTCTCGTGCGCAGCATTCTGGAATTTGCCAGTATTATTTGGAACCCATTATATAACGTTCACACGGAGCGATTAGAAACCATCCAGAGAACATTTACAAGGCACCTTGCTTTCATCTTGTCTAGGATCAGTCATAAGGAAAGCTATGAGCAGAGGCTCTCCTTTTTTAAAATGACTTCCTTGTCTGATCGTAGGCGAATGCTTGACCTATCCTTTCAACATAATATATTAAATGGCCAAGTCCAATGTCAAGACGTGCTAGAAAGGGTAGAACTTTCTGTACTCCGCATTAACGCGCAGCGAGAGTGTCTGGACACTTTTAAAATACCTAGATTCAGAACTAACCTGGGCGAACACGCACCTCTAACGAGGATGCTTTCCACTTATAACGAAATATGGTAAGTATCCATATTTCGTATCTAGATATCTTTTGTAACAGCATAGGGTATTTCAAGCGCAAGCTTATCGTTGGCCAACGCACATAGTCGCGTTTTTTACATTATCTACTTTTGTTTAAATATTTTATTTAAATTTTATGTGAATATATTTGTTTGAATTTTCTGTGTAACTATTTCTTGTCTATGTTGTGTTTTATAACATAACTTAGGTCCGTTCTTGTATATTTTTTAAACAATTTATTTGAATTTTACCACTGTAGTTTTAAAATGACTAACTTTATTATTCCAAGTAATAAGGTTCCATACTAATTGACGAGGTATGTCGAGGTATAATAAGGTTCCATACTAATCGATCGACTGCTCAGTCCAAAATGTGTTTAAAAATAAAGATGCTCAGATCGAATTCGATTCATAGTGAAAGTTGTTCAGGATGACTCCACTAAAATACACCGCACACACCTTTTTATTACACCCTGTTTACGCGAATTTAGTCTTATCGTAAATAACCGGACACCCTGTAATTCTGTATTATTTGTTAATAGCCGCTACTGTATAAGAAATATTTTAAACTTTATTGTTTTATTTTACAAGATTTTTTATAATAGGTAATGTGATAAATGTTTCAATAAATGGCTTAACTTGGGGGATTGACTATAGAAAACGTATGGTTTCAGATGCTTTTGCTGATTTTTCCTATGCATTATAAGTGTATTCAGAGACGAAATAGAAGAACGGTTATATTTTGTTTGAATTTCCATTCGCTTATCTCCGCTGAGCAACCTTACCTATAACCTATACGAATAAAATTGTATACTTCAATACAAATCCAGTGTTCCGTTACACATAACTTCAAACAGTTTATTTTGAGTGATTTCGAAATTGCCATTGCGATGTAGAAACGATTGTCTAAATTTCAATATTCAAAATTACATTAAAAAAAACAAGACTGCGTAGGGATCTTACTCAAAACAGAACTCGCTGTTAATAATGTTGTTGAATACGCGGGCTACATAGGCTTTATAATAAATACTCTTTTAGCCGACATAGGCTGCTTAACTCGTTTCCCATCTCTATTATCATTCATTCGCAAAATTAAAATCTTTTCAGTATTTCATCTCGTTCTGACTCTCGAGTCGCGAGCAAGCCTTTCTCAAAATTGTCGCTTAGTGTTCGCACCGCGTTTGCGCATATCTAATTAAAATCTCGTATTTGTCTTTTTTACCGCTGGATTTCTACTAATTATATGGTGTATACTCATTGGTCATATACAAAAACTCACCTAACACAACATTACACTAACATAAGTGCCTTCGCTGTGTCGATCCAGTCATCAACCTTTCATAATTTTCATTTTCTTCGATTGATTTCCCTTAATTTCCTATCAAACTATTCTCCGCATTGATCTCACAGCCACCAGGCTGCGGGAACATAGTTTTTTGTGCCTCCTGTGAGGAGCGATTCCTAATTTTCCAATAATCAATTTCGCCACGCGTCGACCCGTATATCAAATTCACCTGTTCACGTATTGGCGGCGGCTGCGAAGTTACAACGGGAATTATCAATCCAAGAATCTATTTCGCATAGCTGTTTCGCACGAATGCAAACGTTTTACAACCAATCTCTAAAGATTTCCGATGTAGAATTTCGTGACGATTTCATCTCTTCCACGGAAACCATCTATGACATACATTCACGATTTTTAGAATTCGGTCGAGGAATGACACCTGTAGGGAATATCAAAATAGCTCCAAGTTTGTCATTTGATACAAGTACATGCGTCACTTAGAGTCCGTTAGGCCCTATTGTAGCATCCTGTGCCAAGCTTAGGGAAATCCTTATTCCTCATTAAAGGGAACTCAACAGATCTCGCAACTAGATGTTAATCTAGATGCGACATCTTTCACTTAGCAATGCTGGTTGTAATTCACAGGTAGATGCGAGGTTTAGGGCATCTACCACTCCCTCCTTCCCCCATTTTTTTTTATGACAAAACCGACAGAATCTAGATTTAGTGAACTGTAACTACCTTCTTTAAGTTTATGATTATTCGATGTTTGCCTCGTCCAAGGATCTTTCCAAATCTTTCTAAACAAATTTTTATGACCAATTACATCACCTCCATCTCAAACTATTAATTTCTTTCTCATGGATTTTCTTTACCTATTTCATGCCTCTAAAAGAATCTGGGTTTGCTAAAACAAAAAATTACACAACGTAGCAAGTCCTACCACAGTAATACGATCACAAATGGCCATTACACTGAGAAATATTACTATTGAATATTTCTGCAATTAACATATGCTTAAAAGCGTTTTGTTAAGTATAGGTTAAAATATAAAAAAAAAAAATATAAAGGGTAGGATCTTTACAATATTTTGTCTACACAAGGCTTACAGATGGACCCGCACAAGGTTGAAACACTCAAATTATATCCGTCTTCCAGAACTGTCAGGCAATTGAGAGCGTTTTTGGGATTCATAAATTACTTTCGGAGATTCATAAAAAAATTTGGAACGCTAACGCAACTATTATACAATTTATTACGGTCTGGAGTCAAGTTCGTTTGAAGTGCGCACGTGCAGAGTGCTTTTGACGAGATAAAAAAAAATTCTCAGAAAGTATAATATTGAGTCAGCCATTGGCGGGAAAGATGTATTATGTTCAATGCGAAGCCAGCGCTATAGGAATTGGGGGTTACATTTATCAATTAGATGATTTGGACCAGGAACGAATTATAGGGTTTTGTTCGCAGGCATTTAGGGGAGCTCAAACGAGATGGTCTGTAAGCGAACAGGAAATGTATGCGGTCATATACACTTTAAAGCGATTTGAGATATATTTGCGAGGAGAAAAGGTTGTTATTAGAACAGATCATAAAAGTTTGACGTTCATTAAGTCGTGGACTTTATTGGGGCCACGCGTAACTAGGTGGATTATGTTTTTGGAGCAATTCGATTACAACAAAGAGTATGTGCGTGGGGTTGACAATCAAATTGCCGACACGCTAAGCAGGCAAATAGCGGGTCATGGAGGTATGAATGACAGTATAAATGTTCAGCTGGGAATATTCTGGTTTCAGGTATCGAATACCGCAAGTGTTATTTCGAGTTTACGGGACATTGCGAGATTACAAAGCGAAGTAGAGCAGTTAAATCGAATTAGCGGTTGTATCAGACGTAGGGTGGTAGATACGGAGACGAGAGGGTTTGATAATTACAAGCTAGTAGGTGATACGTTATATTTTCATGTGCCGAAGCGGAACGTACGGTTGTTAGTGATAGTGAGTTAGCACTGATGAAGGACAGATATTACTTTCTTCATATGATGACGTAGGGGGATTAGCACGGTGATAAGAAGTTGTGACATATGTCAAAAGGTCAAACCAAGTACTAACAATACCGTTGGTCCTAGTACACCGGTGTTGGCGGAAAAGTTGGGTGAGAAAGTTTTCTCGGACCTTTATCGGCCGTGTACGTGTACAGTAAGGTAATAAAATTTTATCCAATGCGGAAAGCGACAGGTAGGAGCGTGCTCGCTTTTACAAAGAGATTTCATAGGGAAATACCTATCGAAACTGTAATTACAGACTCAGGACCACAGTTCATATCGAAAGTTTGGGAATTTGGTCTCAAACAGTAAGGGATACGGGTCACTCATACGTCGGTGTATTGTCCAAATTCTAATAGCGTAGAAAGAGTGAATCGTGAGCTAGGTCGACTAATTAGAACCTATTGCGGCGGAAATAATCGAAGTTGGGTCGACGTGTTACCGGACATTGAAAATTGCTACAATAATATCGAACACACGAGCACCGGATTCGCTCCTAATGAGTTGGCGTTTGGTAGACGGGAACCGTTAACCATTGACAAAGAATTAGGCGATGAACGGTTATTAGGTCATAGTGTGCGAGATACGGAACAGGTGCGGAATGTAGCGATAGAGAACTCTAAAATTTCTAGTGAACGACGTAAGCGACAGGCAGACAAACGGCGTAAGTTAGAAGTCTATCGTATAGGTGATTATGTGAAAATTAAGACTTTTGTGCGTTCAAATAAAGAACATAAAATCATGCGGAAATTTTCATTGTTGTATAAAGGGCCTTATGTTATTTCGGCAGTGGTATATCCGAACTGTTATACTTTAGTAGATCCGGTTTCAAATGAGATATTGGGTAACTACAATACTATAAATATAGCCAGGTATTATGTGAGGACGAACAAGGGCGTAGACAAATAAGATAGTGTATAAAAGTTATATAAGTAAGCTTTAGGCTGTAAATTTGAGAAACTACCTTGTAGATTAAGGATCTTGCAGGGTTTAGAAAGAAAGAAAAGAAAATTGTATATATACATAATAGTTATACGAATTAGGATAAGGTGCGGGTGTGCGAGGTTGTATATTAAGGTAGATAAATAAGATAAGACAGGAGAGAGCTCAATCGAGTTGTGTAAATATTATATGCATAATTGACAGATTCATCGGTCTGTGTACATGATTTGAGATGTTCGTGCGTATAGAGTAGATATGGACAAAGCATGGGTTAGCATTGTGGTAATGAGATCCTTGCGTCACGTTTTACTGAGATAAACAGTGTCTCAAGGTCTGGGAGGGGGCTGTTATGGTACACAAGAGTCAGTTCATTTAATACTTCATTTTGCGTGACAGAGGGATAGTCGGTTCAGTTAACGCTTGGGTTATCGAGTAGTTCGAAGTAAGTTGACAAGAAAGAGGCCATAGAACGTGTTTGGTTCGGAGAAGAGAGGACGGGTCAGGTTTTTTTTTGTCGCATTCCTGCGAAATGTGTAAGGATCAGAGCCGATTTGGTTGCGCGCTGAATAAATTATGAATAACTAAATAATAGAAGGTTCTTATGGAACTATACGGAGAAAGCTAATGTGTTGACTGCAAATATGCAATTGCGTTTGATTGTTACGATGTGGTGAGTTTGACATCACGGGTTTTAATATCATTCTAGTGATCTTTGTCTAAGACGCTAGCGGTTGGACAGGCTTATTTAATTGCAACCGCTTTTATAGCCAGCGATCGACAAATTTTGTGTATCGGCAATACCAAATGACTTGAGTGATAACCGACGGTTGATCATAGAAAATGCATACACAAAATTGTAGACAGCAGGCGTGCATGGCATGTTTGATTGAAATTAGACCCTGTGTAGTTAGAGTTAAGAAGCTAGCGCTTGGGCAGATTGTGTCACGCAAAGGACGCCATTTTTTCAGACATGTGGGGCCTATAAATGCGAGCGCGTGGGTGGGGGAGTGATTCAGTCCCCACGTCAAACTACTGTGGTACACTTGTCTTTCGGTAATCTATACAGTTCGGTCTGCCGTTTTACGCGTCTGGAACTGGAAGATTTGTGATTGCGTGCTACAGTGGATTTTCGTGTGTGCCTGAAGCGCCGAGATATACCTCGGTTCCTATCCTTTAAATCAACCTACCCCAAATTCCAAAACTATCCTTGGGTCGTTAGATAAGAACTTGTAGGTAATTGATCTGAGTCTGAGTCTGGGCTTGGAGCGACCCTAATTTCCTTTTTCCTTCACCATAGGGTTCCTGGATTAGCTTTTAGGGTATTAGCTGCCTAATCCTCTCCTCATTCCCTTCGTGTAGCGAGTTTTGAAATTCCCACACACACAATCGTTAACCAGACAAACACATTCAAATCGTACTCAACCAACTTCGAGTGGTGTCGATGATGGACGTGGTATAACACTAGGATTTTAGACTAGGCTAGACAGCAGTTTAGTTGCGGCTAAACCTAGGGTGTCAAGGTATAGGGAGACTGTTTGATCGATGAGGTTCCGCGGATGAAAATAACAAATTCAGAACAAAGTATAAACGTTGTCCACTCAGATAACCTAACACGTTGATATTGTTGACATTTGAGTGTTGTCGGGGACGCGCGAAGAGATCAAATTACAGTCTAAAGTTCATTGGTTAGGAACGGGTAGATTGTTTTGCCTTGCCTTGGATTGATTTGATTCAAGTTGCATCTTTAAATTAAATGTAAATTTCGCTGGAGATCTAACGTGTAGATTGTGTCACGCAGTTATTTTGCTGGGCTCAGTCGAGGAAGAGCTGTGGTTAACTAGATACCTAGTTCGGTATTTTCCGAAGTATGTAACTCGTTGTGGAGTGGGTTAGATCTCCAAAAGCGCTAAAGGAAACGTTTCGATAACATCCAGCTCAAATTGCGCAGAGTTGAAGGTTTCAAAACGTTACGGACCTTTTGAGGAAACCGCTAGTTCAGACCCATTTCGGAAAATGAAATCTCAATTGTGTAAACCCGGTCTATTTGGATCGTTATTGCCGTGAACTAATTATATAATTGGAGCCACTAAAGCCGCTAATAGCGAGCACATGAAATATCATTGAGTACTCACCTCGTAACACTACGACGGATATCCATACGATATCTCTAACAAATATTATAAATTATGGTCGACCACTTAAAAGGAAGCTCCAAGCGCCCATATATACAATAAAATAAATGGTACCATTACACAAAATAAAACAAAGATTGATCTGGCGCAAAACACCGCTAACTAATGCGAAATACCGGATTGCGGGCATACATGCTTTCTCTGTTTAACTTGAAACTCTAACTTCCTGAACCAATCTTACGTTCGACTATTGTACGCCTACTGAACTTCTCAACAAACGAGAAATTCAGACTTATCATTCTTAACTTGCAATTTTTACAGCTGAATCGGGACATCTCTTTAGGGGTAGATAGAATAGACGATCATAGCTTCTGACAACGGTAGCTCGACCTGAGCTATTTATGCCGTTACAACTTCAACATGAGTTTTATATCCTGGTCCGTGGGTAAAGGTGTACCAAGCGAGGGACTAATACCGAATAGTATCAAAATAGATTAGGCCACGCTCTGGTTGATTTTATGTCTCTAACAGGAGTGCACCAATTTAACGCGATAAAAAACCATCTCCACTTCCTCTCTCTTTCGTGAGAGTTATAGTATGTAGGTATATCATTATAATAAATAAACTATATTTGCAGGTATATGTATGTATTGTATTTAGTAGTCTGGTATATAAGTATTTTATTTTCCGTATTTTATATTATATGTATTTTAGTATAAATTAGATATTAGATATTGTACAATCTACAGTTCTAAGGTTTATCAGAATTTTTTCATAGTCGGCTTTAAAGAAATTATAGTCCGTCTTAGGAATTGGTGGCAAATTTATAATTTATAATTATATTTATAATTTCTTTAAAGCCGACTATGAAAAAATTCTGATAAACCTTAGAACTGTAGATTGTACAATATCTAATATCTAATTTATACTAAAATACATATAATATAAAATACGGAAAATAAAATACTTATATACCAGACTACTAAATACAATACATACATATACCTGCAAATATAGTTTATTTATTATAATGATGTACCTACATACTATAACTCTCACGAAAGAGAGAGGAAGTGCTCTTTTACTCGGTTTTTGAAAGAGACAATAGTGGGAATGTCTCTTATAGTGCAAGGTAGTGCGTTCCACAGTCGGACCGCCTGCAGCCTGAATGAGTGCTCATATGCCGAGGTGTTATGCCTTGGAGTGGCTAAGAGTGAGACCGTGTGAGATCTCCGGTGCCGATCTCCTGAAAAGAGATACTCAAAGCGTTCTCGAAGGTAGCTGGGGTAGCGCGGGTTTTTCAATATATTGAAAAGATAAGAGAGAATATGAGTGTCTCGGCGACGACGAATTGGAAGCCACCCCAACTCTTTGCGATATAGAGAAACATGGTCGAATTTGCGCAACCTGAAGATAAACCGAATCCCAAGATTCTGAAGTCGTTCGAGTTTGTTCAGTAGATCTTCGTTCGCGCTCGCCCAACAGACATCGGCGTAGTCGATTAGCGGCAGAAGAAGGGACTGAGCAAGGGTGATTTTGGTCTGCCGTGGCAAGAAGTACTGCAAACGCCTGAGGGAGTGAAAAGACGCAAAGACCCGTCTGCTGACCTCGCTGACATGTGGAGACCAAGACAGCAGGTTGTCAAAAATAACCCCAAGGTTTTTCGCCTGATCTGTATACTCTATTGTGATGCCATTATATAACACAGGAACAATATGTTTTTGTATCGAGGAAAGCGTGTGCCTGGTTCCTAAAAGCATGGCTTGTGGTTTGGTCGGGTTTACCAACAGCCCGTATGATAAGGCCCAGTCTTTCACATTCTCGAGGTCAGCATTCAGTGCCTCCACGGTTGAGGCTACATCGCAGGGGCAAAAGTGGCGATAAATTTGGAGATCATCTGCGTACAGATGATACGAAGAAGAAATAACGTCGGAGATAGAGTTGATGAAGACTGAAAATAGAAGAGGAGAGAGAATACCACCTTGAGGTACTCCTGAGGAAAGATCACACCATTGAGTTTCAGTCTCTTCAGACTTAATGCGTTGCTGACGACCTCTCAGGTATGAGTGGAATCAGTTAGCAGCATGGACGGAGACATTCAGTGAGCTCAATATAGCGATCAGAATGTCAAAATCGACGCAGTTAAAGGCATTGCTGAAGTCAAGCAGGGCTAGGACCGTGACCAACTTCTGATCCATGGCTAGCTGTATGTCATCGCTGACTTTTAAGAGTGCTGTGGTAGTACTATGGCCCGGTCTGAACCCAGATTGGAAAGGATTGAGAAGTTTGTTTGATGAAAGGTAGGAAGAGAGTTGGGAGTGGACTATGGATTCAAGGACTTTGGAGAGAATGGGTAAGATAGATATGGGCCTATAATCTTTGAAGGAGGAGGGATTGGATTTTTTTGGCAGTGGGATAACGAGTGCTTTATTCCACAGGCTAGGAAAGGAGCTTACCGAGAGAGAGAAGTTGATGATGTGGGTAATTGGAGGAAGCAACTCCTCAAGGACGCTGTGGATCATCTGATGGCTGACGTTGTCGCCACCAGCAGCTTTGGATGTGATAGCTAGCACTGCCTTTCTAACTGCACCGATTCCAACAAGCTTAAAGTTAAACGGTGAGGTGCAGACTGCAGCCCTCGACCGTAGACAATGAAGGGTTGCCTCCTTAGTGGTTGAGACCGTTGAGATCGATATTACTTGAAGAAGATTCCTGGGACTTGCCAACACCAATGGTCTTAAGGAACTTCCATACCTGAGCTGGAGTGTACATCTCTATACGCTCATGGATGTGGCGTCGCTTGGCATCGCGGCACATGCGGTTGCACAGGTTGCGAAGGCGTTTAAAAGCTAGAAGATTGTCGTTGGTCGGGTCCCTCTTATATCGCCCTTTTGCACGGTTTCTTTTTGCCATTAAACGCTTGATGGCGTCGGTCAGCCACGGGGCAGGAAGATGAACGACATCTTCGGGAGTAAAGTAAAAGGCTTGATATGCGCGCAAATACCAGACTATACTAGACTACTTTATTATAGGATATACTAAGCTTATATACAACTTACTACAAAACTACGTGATGAATATAAATATACCTTATCTGTGACGGTCGTCAACTTATCTTAACATTACCTGGAAATAGATATTTCTGCATATCTGTGGCGGGCGTATGTGCCGGCACAACCAGAATGCTTTCGGATTATGTTTAAGACTACATTCCACATTACTGATATATTATCTGTAGAGTAAGTTAAAAAGATTGTCACAACGCTTTCGTATGAGTTCATATTCTAACTTGTCTCTGGGATTTGGAACCTCGCGCACGCACTCTTAATTTATCCTATTTACGGAGAAGCTTAATCAGATCTGTGCTGAACTAGGGGGGATAGGTTTGCTTTCGGGGTTTTCTCCTAGGGACGTACAGTTCAATGATGTCATTTAATTTCTCATAGAAAATGCTTACACACGAGCAAACACCGCTGCAATCTGTAAAACAATGCAGCCAATCTACAGTTCTAAGGTTTATCAGAATTTTTTCATAGTCGGCTTTAAAGAAGTTATAGTCCGTCTTAGGAATTGGTGGCAAATTATTTTCTTTTTCACACTCAAAATAGGTGTAGATAGCTAATTGGGGGTGGTAGGGGTCCAACTTACTGATTATACGGTCCGGTTTAGTGACTTCGCAAGGGAAACTGCTGAGAACTAGGTGTAAGAGCTTATCTTGATGGTTTTTTATCACGTTAAATTGGTGCACTCCTGTTAGAGACATAAAATCAACCAGAGCGTGGCCTAATCTATTTTGATACTATTCGGTATTAGTCCCTCGCTTGGTACACCTTTACCCACGGACCAGGATATAAAACTCATGTTGAAGTTGTAACGGCATAAATAGCTCAGGTCGAGCTACCGTTGTCAGAAGCTATGATCGTCTATTCTATCTACCCCTAAAGAGATGTCCCGATTCAGCTGTAAAAATTGCAAGTTAAGAATGATAAGTCTGAATTTCTCGTTTGTTGAGAAGTTCAGTAGGCGTACAATAGTCGAACGTAAGATTGGTTCAGGAAGTTAGAGTTTCAAGTTAAACAGAGAAAGCATGTATGCCCGCAATCCGGTATTTCGCATTAGTTAGCGGTGTTTTGCGCCAGATCAATCTTTGTTTTATTTTGTGTAATGGTACCATTTATTTTTTTGTATATATGGGCGCTTGGAGCTTCCTTTTAAGTGGTCGACCATAATTTATAATATTTGTTAGGGATATCGTATGGATATCCGTCGTAGTGTTACGAGGTGAGTACTCAATGATATTTCATGTGCTCGCTATTAGCGGCTTTAGTGGCTCCAATTATATAATTAGTTCACGGCAATAACGATCCAAATAGACCGGGTTTACACAATTGAGATTTCATTTTCCGAAATGGGTCTGAACTAGCGGTTTCCTCAAAAGGTCCGTAACGTTTTGAAACCTTCAACTCTGCGCAGTTTGAGCTGGATGTTATCGAAACGTTTCCTTTAGCGCTTTTGGAGATCTAACCCACTCCACAACGAGTTACATACTTCGGAAAATACCGAACTAGGTATCTAGTTAACCACAGCTCTTCCTCGACTGAGCCCAGCAAAATAACTGCGTGACACAATCTACACGTTAGATCTCCAGCGAAATTTACATTTAATTTAAAGATGCAACTTGAATCAAATCAATCCAAGGCAAGGCAAAACAATCTACCCGTTCCTAACCAATGAAATTTAGACTGTAATTTGATCTCTTCGCGCGTCCCCGACAACACTCAAATGTCAACAATATCAACGTGTTAGGTTATCTGAGTGGACAACGTTTATACTTTGTTCTGAATTTGTTATTTTCATCCGCGGAACCTCATCGATCAAACAGTCTCCCTATACCTTGACACCCTAGGTTTAGCCGCAACTAAACTGCTGTCTAGCCTAGTCTAAAATCCTAGTGTTATACCACGTCCATCATCGACACCACTCGAAGTTGGTTGAGTACGATTTGAATGTGTTTGTCTGGTTAACGATTGTGTGTGTGGGAATTTCAAAACTCGCTACACGAAGGGAATGAGGAGAGGATTAGGCAGCTAATACCCTAAAAGCTAATCCAGGAACCCTATGGTGAAGGAAAAAGGAAATTAGGGTCGCTCCAAGCCCAGACTCAGACTCAGATCAATTACCTACAAGTTCTTATCTAACGACCCAAGGATAGTTTTGGAATTTGGGGTAGGTTGATTTAAAGGATAGGAACCGAGGTATATCTCGGCGCTTCAGGCACACACGAAAATCCACTGTAGCACGCAATCACAAATCTTCCAGTTCCAGACGCGTAAAACGGCAGACCGAACTGTATAGATTACCGAAAGACAAGTGTACCACAGTAGTTTGACGTGGGGACTGAATCACTCCCCCACCCACGCGCTCGCATTTATAGGCCCCACATGTCTGAAAAAATGGCGTCCTTTGCGTGACACAATCTGCCCAAGCGCTAGCTTCTTAACTCTAACTACACAGGGTCTAATTTCAATCAAACATGCCATGCACGCCTGCTGTCTACAATTTTGTGTATGCATTTTCTATGATCAACCGTCGGTTATCACTCAAGTCATTTGGTATTGCCGATACACAAAATTTGTCGATCGCTGGCTATAAAAGCGGTTGCAATTAATTAAGCCTGTCCAACCGCTAGCGTCTTAGACAAAGATCACTAGAATGATTTTAAAACCCGTGATGTCAAACTCACCACATCGTAACAATCAAACGCAATTGCATATTTGCAGTCAATACATTAGCTTTCTCCGTATAGTTCCATAAGAACCTTCTATTATTTAGTTATTCATAATTTATTCAGCGCGCAACCAAATCGGCTCTGATCCTTACACATTTCGCAGGAATGCGACAAAAAAAAACCTGACCCGTCCTCTCTTCTCCGAACCAAACACGTTCTATGGCCTCTTTCTTGTCAACTTACTTCGAACTACTCGATAACCCAAGCGTTAACTGAACCGACTATCCCTCTGTCACGCAAAATGAAGTATTAAATGAACTGACTCTTGTGTACCATAACAGCCCCCTCCCAGACCTTGAGACACTGTTTATCTCAGTAAAACATGACGCAAGGATCTCATTACCACAATGCTAACCCATGCTTTATCCATATCTACTCTATACGCACGAACATCTCAAATCATGTACACAGACCGATGAATCTGTCAATTATGCATATAATATTTACACAACTCGATTGAGCTCTCTCCTGTCTTATCTTATTTATCTACCTTAATATACAACCTCGCACACCCGCACCTTATCCTAATTCGTATAACTATTATGTATATATACAATTTTCTTTTCTTTCTTTCTAAACCCTGCAAGATCCTTAATCTACAAGGTAGTTTCTCAAATTTACAGCCTAAAGCTTACTTATATAACTTTTATACACTATCTTATTTGTCTACGCCCTTGTTTGTCCTCACATAATACCTGGCTATATTTATAGTATTGTAGTTACCCAATATATCATTTGAAACCGGATCTACTAAAGTATAACAGTTCGGATATACCACTGCCGAAATAACATAAGGCCCTTTATACAACAATGAAAATTTCCGCATGATTTTATGTTCTTTATTTGAACGCACAAAAGTCTTAATTTTCACATAATCACCTATACGATAGACTTCTAACTTACGCCGTTTGTCTGCCTGTCGCTTACGTCGTTCACTAGAAATTTTAGAGTTCTCTATCGCTACATTCCGCACCTGTTCCGTATCTCGCACACTATGACCTAATAACCGTTCATCGCCTAATTCTTTGTCAATGGTTAACGGTTCCCGTCTACCAAACGCCAACTCATTAGGAGCGAATCCGGTGCTCGTGTGTTCGATATTATTGTAGCAATTTTCAATGTCCGGTAACACGTCGACCCAACTTCGATTATTTCCGCCGCAATAGGTTCTAATTAGTCGACCTAGCTCACGATTCACTCTTTCTACGCTATTAGAATTTGGACAATACACCGACGTATGAGTGACCCGTATCCCTTACTGTTTGAGACCAAATTCCCAAACTTTCGATATGAACTGTGGTCCTGAGTCTGTAATTACAGTTTCGATAGGTATTTCCCTATGAAATCTCTTTGTACAAGCGAGCACGCTCCTACCTGTCGCTTTCCGCATTGGATAAAATTTTATTACCTTACTGTACACGTACACGGCCGATAAAGGTCCGAGAAAACTTTCTCACCCAACTTTTCCGCCAACACCGGTGTACTAGGACCAACGGTATTGTTAGTACTTGGTTTGACCTTTTGACATATGTCACAACTTCTTATCACCGTGCTAATCCCCCTACGTCATCATATGAAGAAAGTAATATCTGTCCTTCATCAGTGCTAACTCACTATCACTAACAACCGTACGTTCCGCTTCGGCACGTGAAAATATAACGTATCACCTACTAGCTTGTAATTATCAAACCCTCTCGTCTCCGTATCTACCACCCTACGTCTGATACAACCGCTAATTCGATTTAACTGCTCTACTTCGCTTTGTAATCTCGCAATGTCCCGTAAACTCGAAATAACACTTGCGGTATTCGATACCTGAAACCAGAATATTCCCAGCTGAACATTTATACTGTCATTCATACCTCCATGACCCGCTTTTTGCCTGCTTAGCGTGTCGGCAATTTGATTGTCAACCCCACGCACATACTCTTTGTTGTAATCGAATTGCTCCAAAAACATAATCCACCTAGTTACGCGTGGCCCCAATAAAGTCCACGACTTAATGAACGTCAAACTTTTATGATCTGTTCTAATAACAACCTTTTCTCCTCGCAAATATATCTCAAATCGCTTTAAAGTGTATATGACCGCATACATTTCCTGTTCGCTTACAGACCATCTCGTTTGAGCTCCCCTAAATGCCTGCGAACAAAACCCTATAATTCGTTCCTGGTCCAAATCATCTAATTGATAAATGTAACCCCCAATTCCTATAGCGCTGGCTTCGCATTGAACATAATACATCTTTCCCGCCAATGGCTGACTCAATATTATACTTTCTGAGAATTTTTTTTTATCTCGTCAAAAGCACTCTGCACGTGCGCACTTCAAACGAACTTGACTCCAGACCGTAATAAATTGTATAATAGTTGCGTTAGCGTTCCAAATTTTTTTATGAATCTCCGAAAGTAATTTATGAATCCCAAAAACGCTCTCAATTGCCTGACAGTTCTGGGTGACGGATATAATTTGAGTGTTTCAACCTTGTGCGGGTCCATCTGTAAACCTTGTGTAGACAAAATATTGTAAAGATCCTACCCTTTATGTTTTTTTTTTTATATTTTAACCTATACTTAACAAAACGCTTTTAAGCACATGTTAATTGCAGAAATATTCAATAGTAATATTTCTCAGTGTAATGGCCAATTGTGATCGTATTACTGTGGTAGGACTTGCTACGTTGTGTAATTTTTTGTTTTAGCAAACCCAGATTCTTTTAGAGGCATGAAATAGGTAAAGAAAATCCATGAGAAAGAAATTAATAGTTTGAGATGGAGGTGATGTAATTGGTCATAAAAATTTGTTTAGAAAGATTTGGAAAGATCCTTGGACGAGGCAAACATCGAATAATTATAAACTTAAAGAAGGTAGTTACAGTTCACTAAATCTAGATTCTGTCGGTTTTGTCATAAAAAAAAATGGGGGAAGGAGGGAGTGGTAGATGCCCTAAACCTCGCATCTACCTGTGAATTACAACCAGCATTGCTAAGTGAAAGATGTCGCATCTAGATTAACATCTAGTTGCGAGATCTGTTGAATTCCCTTTAATGAGGAATAAGGATTTCCCTAAGCTTGGCACAAGATGCTACAATAGGGCCTAACGGACTCTAAGTGACGCATGTACTTGTATCAAATGACAAACTTGGAGCTATTTTGATATTCCCTACAGGTGTGATTCCTCGACCGAATGCAAATCATATTAATTCGTTAGCATTCCCGCAGTATGAAACTGCAACAACGCCACGAGACTCGGAAGTATTCGCGGTCAACTGTCTCACTCAGATAACCGCGAGAACCGGCCAGCAATAATTTAATTCGCGGGGTTTGGATGACATATTCCCATCCTTTCTTACGTAACGGCGTGTCCTACTCCATTGTCATCGGGCACCACTACTACTCGCCATGACAATTTGTACATCTCCTACCCTGTAAGACTTCTCAGGCAATCACACCACCTACAAAGGGGCAGATCCCTATTATTCGCCCAAGTTTGCAATACGACACAACCACCACATCACACAAGAGGATAAATTACAATTCAATATACAATACAAATAGCCAACAGGCACTCCGGCTACCAGGTAGTGAAGTTTTAATCAACACCAAACCGACAGCATAATTCTTATCTGTAATAAATAACAATCAAAAATAGCTTCAATTGAAGCAAGCTAAATAAATTAAGTATATGTAGATTTTTAAGAACGCTAATGCAAGCTCTGTCATTCGTAAGAATTTGGTATAGTTCAAAAACTTCACGGAAGGTGGAAAAAAATGTAACCAGAGTAGTTCTATAAAACGTTAATAAATATAAGTGCCAAGTAGATTAACGCAATACTACTAAGTGTTACCTGTGTAACTTAATTTTACAGAAATTTAGAACACAAAGGAAGGGAAATAAACTAATCCGTCAGTTTGATTATTACAGGATGAGCTAACTGACAAAGAACTCAACTGTAATTTTAGTTCAGGATATAAGGATGGGGAATGCCTACCTAAGCGGCTAGCCGACGACAGATCTACCTTAATCAGTTTTGAAAACCCAGTAACACGCATCTCATGTCGACGCAGCTATTTAAATAGGCGAACGACAGTGCTACGCACTATGGATTATCATAACACGCTTTGTACCTACATAACATTTTCCGTTTGTTATTCAGATAAGTATAATGAGGAGTCCGAGTCGAGATAATTAACTCAAAGTTCCAGTAAAAATTATATACGCCCCTACTAAGACCGAAACTTCTACTATATTGACACTGCCATGTGGTGTACAGTTCAAAAGGACAAGTAACGACAATATTGACAAAACGGTACCGGTATTTAAAGTGAAGAGCAATTAATAAATTAGTTTAAGTAAACTGTGCATCGAACCAGACAGGAGTTCCCGGCGCGCTGAGATGCCACGCGAAAGCAGGTCAAAGCTCACCCGATTAGCCGGCTGATGGTCAGGTACCACCGCGCGTTGCTAAGCCAACAAGCGCGAGCGCAGCCCCTGGAAATGTCTGCCCGATACGAAATGAGTGATACGTAATAGCAAATAGTTTAAGGCAAGTTCACGTCGCGAAACCGAATCTTCCAAATTACGCGTAACATAAAGATAGATATATAAACAACAGTAAAATATAAATCACAGCAAGTACAAACAAGATTAGGCACACGTCACCGGATTGCAATAAATACTTGACAAAGTGGGCTTAGGCCTATTCCTCTGTCAACCACGAGAGCTTGTTAAACCTAATAAACTTTATCATTCTAGAGCTGAATCAGATCAATAAATATGATTCAAAACAGCAAAGCAATGCGTCTTGCATTTCTTAAAATAAATTTAAAAGCGTTGATCAATTTACTAACTAAAACTATTGAATTATACTCAGTGATCTGGATTCGAACCAGATTAATTATAATTCTCCGTGGTCTAATGGGCCTCACGCTTGCCTCTTAAATAGAAGATGCCGGTTCGACTCCGATGTACGACATACTAGCCACTTAATAATAAATTTATTAACTATAACTACTGGATGATAATCAGTTCTCTGGATTCGAATCAGATTAATAATAAAGAGAGCCGTGGTCTAATGGGTCCCACGCTTGCCTCTCACACAGAAGTTGCAGGTTCGACTCCCGACCATGTCCCAATGCGACAATCAATCCATTTTAAGTACATTATATGGACGTTCTAACGGTGATGTAAAAAAACGTGAGGAAACCTTTACTACTCCATAGCTGCGGCGATAGGCTAATTATCAGCCAAGGCGGAGCATGAAATATCCGGCTCAAAATGGGCACGGTTGTGCCCCTACCACCCCGCATGGGAAAAGGCGTGACGCTATGTAATTATAATTCTCCACATCTTTGAAATGTAACAAAATAAAATAGACATACCACTTTGTGCTATTCTTCACTCGACAGCCGATGCCTACCACGTGTACCACGTGTACCCACGTGTACTCACCACTCGGCGAAGGCCTTTTGACGCCGCTGACTCGCTTTTCGCGCCCGGCACCAGAAAAAATCCCGCAATTCCTGTTATTCCGCTTGATGAAGTCCTCCTCGCTGTCGACTACCATGTTCCGTGTCTAAACCCGGTCTTCCTCCTCTGTCAAATTCTCGGCTTTTCGGCGTAGGCGCAGCCCTACCTACTCTACTACCTACCCTTCCAGTCTCGACTAATCACATCGCCAAAACTCATTCAAGACTACGCCCCTATGTCATCTCATTGGCCCATGTACTCATGGTGCTATTAGCATTATTATTTAAACAAGCATAATAGTTAGCCTATTTAGTTCTTTCCATGCCTAGATCCACCCCAAGAAATAGAACGATACTGACGATACTGATACATGAAACTTTTCGCCACCGCCTATAAGATGTTGTTAATATTAGGTTTTCGCTATATACTTTATTTGGTTCTTTACGTCACACACTTGCCCAAAGTGGGTGATAAAATAATTAGCAACCAAGATTAAATATATCAGGATCTCATTTTAGTATGTTACCTTAAAACAATGATTCAGGGAATGATTATGCCTAATCTAACCTATCAGAGCTCAATTAATTTCAACGACCCGAATGGCCGAGTCGGCAGTGCCACACCTACGAAGCCAAGGGTCCCAGGCTCGAGTCCCAGTGGGGGCAAACATTTGTCCGACGAAAACGGATGCTTGCACCCCAGTGACGGCCATTTATCTATCCCAGTATAATATTTATAAGCATGTGTATCGCCGTCCAGTAACCAAGATACAGGGAATCCCAGCTTGGGCCAGATCAATGCGTGTGACAGAATATCCGTATCCGTAAGAGCATATAATAAAATATTGTAAATAACATATCAGTAAAGTAGTAATTAATAATAAATTAATGACAGGATATTCATTATGAAATACAAATTAAATTATTAACAACAGTAGGGTAACATTGGGGGTTCTGCATCACAAATTCGCGCCGCTCGCTTCGCTCGCTCCGCTCGGTTTGTGCTGCAAAACCCCGCAATGTTATCCTACCCTGCAGGTTTTAAACGGCAACCTGTTTATTCTGAAGTGTGTCTGATTCGTACTGCAGCTCTTTTCAATTGCTTATGTTGACTGATGACGATCTGAGCTACAGAATCTTACTGTTTTTTTTTATCTGATAGGACGGGTACGCCGCCTACGCTATTCGTATATATTTCTTATAAATTACAAAAGGAAATAAGGTATTTGAAAAATAAAAAAAAGATATTTCAACGATGGTTTATATTATTTTTAAAAAAGTACACCATTTTTTTAAACATGTAACATTTTTTAGTGCACAAAATGAAGGATGATACATACAATTTAAAATATCATTACAAAATCTATATTCTTTATGCAAACTTAACAAACTAGGACATTTAACGTATTCTAAATTTATAACATCATCATGATTAAATATATTCTTAATCCAAGTCGCTTTTTCTACCCCTTTACAATAAATTGTTTTGTCAACCAAGAATGGCTGCGTGTTCATTAAAAAATTGTCATAGGTAATGAAGCCATCATTCCAGAAAATTTTTCTATTTCGTTCTATCCATCTGATTTGCATCTTTTCTGTGTATGTAAGGTGGTGAAATGAAAAAGGTGGAAGAATTAATAAAACTTGAACTTGATCACCACAAATGATAGCAATTTCTTTAATAATAAATTCATTATTTTCTCTTCTGAATCCTTGTACATCTACAATAGCTGATGATTTCATGATATTTTTCGTACTATATTACTTAAAGGTCTGTACTCTACCAGATGATCGTTTATTATTAAGCAATATGCGCTTGTGTTATCCGGAATATCCTTTTCACATTCAATTTCTAAACGTACATCAACAGGTCCTGTTTTTAAATTTTCGTTTTGCCGTGAACAATCAATTACATACAACGGAGCTTTAGTTTTAAATGTTAGGTGATCAATCAACGGGTCTACAGGAAGATTATAGAACGACTGACGAAATCTAGCATACATATCGTATAATATATTGTACTTGTTTTCATCAAATTTCAAATTAAGAGCATCGTATGGATAATAGTAAGAATTTAAGAATAAAGTAACATTTTTCAAATTACAATGATCGAAAATGGCACTGTCTTTAACATTATTATTTTTTCTATTTGTTTGTAATCCAAATATAACATAACGTGGTTTCTCTAATTGTGAAGTTGTTTTAACAGACCATGTATGCTTGGTAGATTTAGGTAATAATGGATATTCATATAGATCCCAATTTCTGTATGCGATTTGTATAGGTTTGTCTTTCTCTAAGTGTTTTATTAAAGTAAGCTTTTGCTGGTCAGATACCTTGATATGAGGCATACGCCATTGCACTTTTTGTAAACTTACTGTAACAGAGTCATCTTTGTCAGTAACTACACTATTTAAACTTGTACTAGTTCTATTGAGAATTAGTTCATGTTTACAATTTATTATTATTTTTCTATAATCTTCTGCAAAGCCTAATAATTTATTTAATGGTAGTAAGACGTAAAAACTACCATCTTGATCATGAAATCCGTCTATGTTCCAACCCCATATAGCTGCTACTTTATTTTCTCCACTACTCATAGATACTAAAGATTTCATAGTTGTTGTTATTCCAACATTTCGTACACGATCTATTTCTACACCATTCATTTCATATCTAATGTCTTGAAATAGAAAGGAAATTGCATTATTAGTTAGATTAACTTTTTTTTTTTTGATAACTCCAGCCAGATCTCGAGCCTGCACACAAAATTTTCCCTCGATGTATATCGCACTTGATGATGGTAGTAAGTAGATATCTTGCTGATGAATTGGTATTCTTATTTCATCATTTTCATTAAAGCTATTATTGTAGGGATTGTAGGTATGCGTTTCATAACTTTCGATAGAATTATCGAACTGCGGATAATCTGATATTTTTAGAATACTCATATTTTAAACCCCAAAGTTTGAAGAAATTCCTTATTACTTTTTGTAATTATTTTTAACTTTTTACGTGTGGTTTGTTTCACGTTGCTCTTGATAATGGCTTTAGATTTATTATTTTTGTTTATTTTATAGACATCATGATTATCATTGAAGACTATCATTTCTTTTCCTTAGATGAAGACGCAGTTGAATTTTTTCGTTGTTAAAATTAATTAGGTTTCCCTCTAAATCCAAAATTTTTAATGTTACTGATGAAATGTATTTATTTTTTATTGGGAAATAAATAACGTTTTTTGGTACTTCAATAACTTGATATCCTGATGGAATATTAAGCACAAATTCATGTATTATATGTGTAGGTGAACCATTTGTAAAAGAGCCCTGTATTAGATCACATTCGACTCGTATCACAGACGCTGGTATAATGTTCACTGGATGAGTTGAATCATGCCATTTATTCGCTTCCAAAATCGTACTCGAGAATCAATTTATTTTTTTTAATTTTTTTAAAGAATTAATTTATTTTTAATATTCCTTACTGATTTTATTATTTGTTTTTTTATATCTACATCCATTTTAAAGTACTAATAATTGTACACTTCTGTTCGTTCTTATAGCTTGCACTATAGTGGTATTTTTTTTCTAATGACAGTAATATATAATCCTTTTATTCTAATTTAATAAATATATCAAAATATTTCCTGTACCTTCCCTTATCTAGCTCACAATCTTTGTTAATTATTAAACATGCGTATTTTTCTTTCCATATATCAGTAGCCATTGATTTAAATCTATGCCAACTCATATCAGAATTGACATGCTCATCATAAATATGTTTTAAATTTACATCATCTTGTTTGAAGATAACTAATAAATTAGCATTATCTCGAATCAACTGCTTAGGTATTTTTGAGTAAGTTTGCGATAAATAAAAACAATCAATTTTTTTATGTCGACCCATGGAAAAATAATTACGTATATCACTCTGATTTTCACAGACTACATCATCAAAAATAAATATTGATTTTGTCAAAGCATCGTGGGGTGGAATAACATTTTTTTCATCTTGGAACAGGAACAATTTAATTTCTGGAATGTATCTTATCACTTCCTCTAAAAATAGATATTTTGGCTGGAAAGCTGTTTTCGAATAAAGATAAATGTTATGAAATTTTAACCCATTTTCATTTAATAACAAACTTATCATTACATTTGTTTTTCCACAATTCGATGGCCCGCATATTATGCAGCGAATGGAATTTGGTAAAAGAATGCTATGTCTAAAAGTGTTAGTATTTTTATCAACTTTTATTTCACAAATATTTAAAGAAACGGGTTGTTTGATTAACTTCATTTTAGTTTCTGATGACATAATGAGCTATTAATACATTAAATAGCATGTGTATTTATTGTTTGCATAAGAATAGATTTCATATAGTATACCAGGATCATAGCAAATGAAGATCTTTAGTCTATGCCTACCCCTCTTAGGTGAAAAGGTTCAAGCATATGTATGTATGTATGTATGTATGTATATTATTATGTTATTGAATACTTATAAAAGTTTGATTAGTTTCTGAAATTCCTAGAAAATGTATCCGTTTTAAGTTTCATCTTTACTTACGTCAGCAGATCTCCTTTTATATTAACAAAACCTAAACAACCCTCCCTTCCCCTCGCTCAGTCTATACTCATCACAAGCAGTTTATTTTATATCAGTGTATATTTAACCTAATCAGTGTGCACATCTAAGTGTCTTAGAGCTCTGAGGGATTACTTCCAGTCTCAAGGATCTAATAAACTATTCAAGCAACTTTATTATTTACAAGTGAGTACCTATTTTACATGTCTGTTTAAAAATAATATTATACTTCAAATCATTGCTGCAGTAAGTTTTAAAAAACATGTGAATGTTGTTTCAGAAATGTCGGAGAACTCTGTCTTCAACTACTACAATGTTAGCCCCCCAGCTGTGGACCCTAGTTTGATTGATGAGTTCGGTGTTGGGGGTGAAGGTCAAGATGTAAACGCTTGGCTAGATAAAGCTGAAAATAGGAGGATAGCATGGTTGGAATCCAAGAAGAAGGAAAAAACCATTGCCCCTAAAAAAAGGAAACTGAATGATGCTTCCTTTATTAAAAAAGAAAATGCTTCGGGATCATGTGTTATAAAAATTGAAATCGAGGCACTAGACGAACGAAATAAGAATAGAAATGTTGTTGTGCAATATGTGGTAAAAAATTTATATGAGGATGTACTCGAAGAGACTGAGAATTTAATTAGAAAAATTTCAAAAAAAATATGTGATAATAGTGATAATTAATATCAATAAGTAGTTTTTGTTATTTATGTTAGCTATCTCACCTTATTCTAGTATACGATGACTTCATACTATTTTATCTAATAAATATATCCCATGTAAATGTAAATGTGAATAAATTGATATTTAAAAGTTTGTGTTTAATTTATTTAATGAGATTTTAACTAGGATAGATAAAAACTTCAGTAGATAAAAATTTACAAAGTAGAGCTTGTCTCAGCTCAAATGACATGCCTCTCCACTTTAAACTCCATCTGCTTGTATGAGAAATGAGGTGGTGCGTCATTTGAGATAAGACAAGCTCTACATTGTTAAGGAACTGGAGGGTTTCAATAAATGATACAAACAATAAGGTTAAACAATATTATTTTATTGGAATAAGCGAGTAAATATCAACAGTACATGGAGCAAATTATATTAACTACAAATACATAAAACCTCATTTGGTTATTTTTACAAAGTTAAACCGCAAAATTTAACAACATTATATCTAAAGTGATGATTCCACTTTAGATATAACATGGTTAAATTTTGTTTATTTTTTTTAATTAATTTACAACAGCAGGTTATTTCTTAAAATATAGTGGAATAATGTCCCCAGGGCAATGTTTTAAAACTTCCATTTAATATCTGTCTTTTATCATCATTTGCATTTAAAACAACCTTATTTACTTTTTGTGTATAGACACAGTGATTTTTAGATCGTATAAAATACATTGAATCTTTAAATTCTATGTTTTTAAATAAAGCATCCTTATATTTATTAATATCCAATTTTTTTACAACACATTTTTTCACACCCTTGGCTTTCTTAACTGAACAGTTTTTATTTGTCTCTATACAATACAACTTGGCTCTTAAGCCCACAAATTCTGAAATAACATCCCCACTCATCTCATCTTTAAAATATCCTGGAATTTGTTTATTTAAACATGGTATATTGTACACATTGTCACACTTAAAATTACTAGTATCAAAATATTTAATATGTTTTTTCATGTCTTCATAAATATCCTCTGTATTTATAAGATACAGAAGGCTATCTGTATCTGTGTAACATAGTTGGATGTTCTTGTCATAAATTTTTTTCATTACTGAGTAATGAAAATTATATAAATGTGTTTTTGCTAGATCTAATATACTAAAACCTACATAAATTGGTTTATCCAGAATGACTTTTGAGGGCTCCATCTGTATGACTACCAAATCTTTTGAAATAATGGCCAAATTTAAAAATTAGGAGCGCTTATATATTTTTCAGCACCAATATATTTGTTTGTTTTATTTGATGAATCAGACCAAATGTTTATCAGTTTCACATCTACCTGCTTTCTCTTATTCTCTATAGTCTTACCAAAAATTGAGTTATTTTGTTTCTTGAAAAAATTTTTTTCGAATTCAGACTTTGCGTTTTGTCTTAGAGTTGTATTGAGAGTTATATAAGGTTCTAAAAATGCTCTTTGATCAAATGAAAGAACTCTATGAATTTTAAGTAATTGTAAGCCATGTTCTAAGCATTTTTGTAAATGTACATAATGAATCACATACTTATATTTATCAAATAAATTGGATACTAATTTTATATTTTTACCAAGGGGAAATGGAACCTTTAATTGTTCTGCAGCAAACGGTAGATCTGCATGATTGTCATGAATTTCAGAAGGATAATGTAAATCTACTTCAAGAATGAAACCTGTATCACTATGAGAACTTATCGTCATGACATTAAAATTGATCAATTCATTTTCTTTTAAAAATCTAAAATTTCCGGTGGGTAATTTTGACATCATCACATATCCATATAAATTAACACAGTCAAAATACATTAAATAATTTGAAGATATGTTAGGTTTATAATCGGATAAATATTTATTATTCGCTTTTGCATACCGTCGTGAGCATTGAGCTAAACCCCCTCTGATACCTTTTTCAAACATTTGATAGATTTCAACATCTGATATTAAGTCTAACTCAACACCTGTATAAAGCTGCATAGCATCCCAACTTAAAGATGGTGAAGAAACATAGTGACAAGGGTCTAGATTGTAATGATTAAGACTCATAAATCTAAATTTTTCAAATACGTCAGAAAGTAATAAAACATCACATTTCAAGTAAAAATCTGTATAGTCTCCAAGAGTTTTCATTCCAAATGTTTCCCAAACATTCATAGCATGATTATAATCATCATTGGTAATAATCTCAGAAGTGAGTTTGTTATAAAATTTGTTTCTGTCTGGTAATGTGGTCTCATTATATCTATCCCACGAATCTACATAGTCATAGCAAAAGACACCTTTTCTCCGAGCTAAATTAAACATCTTTTCATCTTCATAAAATGACTTTAAGTTAATGAAGTCTTCGGTTTCAAGTGTTTTAATGAGATTATCTAAACTTGAATCCAAAAAATTTAAAGAATCAACAAATTTCAGCTGAGCAGTATGTTGTCTGTCAAGTGGGATAAACTTTGTAAAGGAAATATATTTTTCTTTGTTTTTTGGTAATAGTTTAATGCGACCACATATTTTAGATAGCTCTACAATAAATAGATGACAATCGTAACCAGAAAGGTTATGGAAAATTATTGGAATGAATGGACAAGTCTTACAATTTAAATTGCATGAATTGTGTGCAGGTCCTCTAAATTTCCCAGTAAAGTGATCATGATCTAGAACTTTTGTATCTTCGAGAGAAAATGATTTTTTACATATATGACAGTTAGTTGTATTTTCCACTCTTAATTTTTCTTCTTCTGTTAAGGGAGTCATTTCTCTTTGTACAGATAATATTTTATGTAAACGAAGCAAATCCTTGCAAATTGACTCACAAAACTTTTGAGAACAGTTGGAACCCCTGTAGGAAACATAATCATTTAACTCTGGATTAGACTTACAACAAATGAAATAACCGAAACAAGTTGCTTCGTGTACCTGCACATTCTCTACATGAGTGGATTTATGTTTATCTGAATACTCGCGGAGTAAACTCTCGAAGTCACCATATATCACTATTGGAATCCTTTGTGTTCTTTCATAATTTGAAAAACCTGTTTTGCTGCCTTCCTCAGGAAGAACAGTCTGTATCCCTGCACAATTATGACTTGCTAACTTCTCTTCTGTACTAAAGTACATGAAGCATTCATCACAAAGATGAATTCGTGATTTGTGTTTCGTGAGTTGGTTGTGTAAGAGCTTTCCCATATCTTTAATTAAACAGAAATGATTTTTCGATTTACAACTGATAAATAACAAATTCACATGCTCAACACGTCTTCGCAAAGTTTTGTATAGAGGACCTGTTATACTACCATGTTCATCTAATCCATAAATATTGACACTCACTCCCGTATTATGTCTTTCAAACCATTTAATACATTTAAAGCTGGGGGGAAATGACATTCCTGAAGTGTTAAAAAAGTTAGAGAAATGAGGGTAAGATGAAAGTCTATTGGGATTATTTTTTGCAGGATATAAATGTGCTACAATGCTCCACAAAAAACAGTACTCATCATTATTTTTTATATTTAGACAAGACTTTGTGTTTTGAATACTTTTCGGAAGTGGTATGTACGATCCTGCTTTCAACGGACTAAATTTCGCAATGTTTATCTCCAAATGACTTACTGACTCTATAGTCCACCCCGACTCTGCGTGTTCAAACTCTAAGCACTTCATTAGCAAAAGGTTTGATAAATCATGGTATAAAACGGAAATATCAGTACTTTGCAATACCATGGTATATTTTGTGTTAAATGATTTTAAAGATTGAGTGTTATCTTTAGGTAGATTATATGTAATAAAAAGTTCTATGTTTACTTTTAACGATCGATGTTTTCTTAGAAGGGTGCTTATAAGATTACTAACGGTAGAATAGTTATCTGACAAAAAAAAATCAGGTACAAGATATTCTTTTTCAGGATTGACTCTATAACTGATTATTCTATTTCTAAACGCTGTTGCTATTATTTTAACATTGCTTAACTCAGTTCGTATCAAACAGTTAGATTTGTGAATGCTACTTTTCTTGTGAGAAGATAATCGTGAGACATATGCTTGACATTCTTGACAATAAACCATTTTTATCTGTAGGTAAGAGAATTATCTATTTAATCAAATACTGCTGTTGTAAAAGATTAGTAAAATATCAAATTATGTGAACGATGAAAAAATTATAACAATGACTTGTATTGATTACATGAATTTTTATGTTAATAAGTTGCTAAAAATATTAAGATTTAAAAAAACAAAGGATAAGTGACAGACGGAGGCTGATTCTTACGCTTGCGATATTCGGATATCGACAGCTTTGCATTACATAATATTCAAAGGATAAATGACTGGTCTTACTCCCTTGAATTGCTCCTTACTATCAGTAACTACTTTTGAAATCGAATGCCATAGGGGAGCATCTCCATTTACATTCGTTTTCATATGTATCAAAGCCAATTTACATCTGTCCCGATCTCCTAACTTGCTTCCCTCTAACTCACGGCTGTTGTACACCCGTAGCTCCACATAATATTCGCCTCGACGTGAAGGATCGGACTGGAATGAACACCCCGAGCCGGTGCGACGTGAAAGAAAGTTCTTGAGCGCTGATGCACGAATCGGCTCTAGCTCATCCTGTAAAGATGTGAAATAGGCATTCGCTATTATTTAAAAAAAATATATTTTACATTGTCAATGTAATTTCACTAGTAAAATATGCATGTCAATCAATTATTATTAGCAATTATTTTAAAACTGTGAGTTAAGTTGGATTAAGATAAGAGGAAATTGTTTTTACGAAACATTTTTGGTATATCTTTAATCAAAAGTTAATCAAAGTAATTACAAATAAAATTAGGGCGGGGCTTGCGGTGCAGAAGTTGTGCGTCTGCCTACCATGCGAGGGATCGCGGATTCGAATCCCGGCTGGATAACTAAATAAAAAACAAACATCAGATCTTGAATGTTTACATGTTTGTGCTACAGATAAAAGTAAATAATGATTAAAAAATTAAAATAGACGAGCATAAAATATTATTCAAACAAGATGCTACATTTAGTTTAAAACATGAGAAATGGTTGTTTAAATAAAATAATATTAAAGCTTACCTCGGAATCTGGGAAGGTAGCAATTCTCTTCCGTTTCTTGGGCTGAGCACAAGGAATGGGCTCCTCATCCGACTCAGAACCGGCATCAGTTAGTGCTGGTGTTGGGATTGCCGCCGCTTTTTTCGCTTTAGGGGTTGAAGTTTTTTTCGCCTTCGCAGCAGGTTTTTTCTTCTGAACTTCGCTCCTGATCTCCTCGTCTACGTCAGAATCAAATGGGCTGGACCACCTAAAATATTAATAGAATGAAAAAAAAAAAAAAAAAAAAAAAAAAAACGGTCTCGGTGGCGCAGCGGTTGTACGTCTGCCTACCATGCTAGAGGTTTCGGATTCTAATTCCGTTGGGACAAAAAAAACCTTCCTAGGTCTTAGAGATTAACATGTTTGTATTATCGCTGTTTCTGGTTCCCATGACACAAGGTATCCAAGTGCGGGATCCATAAGTGATAAAAAATCAAACTTACATACTTATGTCTTCAGTTCTTCAGCAGCACTAATTCACAAAACACGAGCTCACTCGAAGATATCGACGCAAGTATTAGAAAAGCGGCTTTCATCTAGTTGCATCAATATTTATAAGCTTTGATTTATAAAGGTGCATCAACATCGAACTTTCAATGGAAAAAATACTGTTAACCGGTGTAATAAAAAAAATTAAAAAAATCTAATGGCATAGGATTTTGAACCTTATACTTAGTATATTTCAAGTACTTATTATCAATTTTGTTTCCAACTATTAACAATCATTGTATGAACGCTGCCTTAGCTGACTGAATTTGGTCAATGGTTGTACTGGATAAGGACAAGTGTGTAATTAGAAACATAATTTTTAAATGGTTATGAGATGTACCTTTAAATACATTGATGGGTTTATTGGCATCATTAAAAATATCGTCCACTCTAAACAAGCAGTGAAAATTTCAATGTAAGCAGGGTTTTTAAGAGCATGGTTTTTGAGACAATTGTTTAGGATAACTGAATTATGTTGAGCTCTCAATGCAATGGATTCATACAGGGTGTTGATTTGTAAAGTTACACCCGACTCAGAGCCGATAGTTTACCATCTGAAAATTTTCCTGAAATTACCTAAAAGTGTGGATACACCCCCCCAGTCACCGCGCCCGAGTGCTAATAGACTCTTCCCCGCGCCCTGAACCTCAATCCACCCAGTGCAACACTTTTTGGACGACATTTCTATGTTTTTTTAATATTTGTAAAATCAAAAAAATATTAATTTAATTTTTACTGAAAAAAAAATTTTATTTTTGCTTTAGTATCATGTATTTAACCACCTCTGAGCTCGGCGTAACTTTACAAATCAACACCCTGTATAAAGCGCATAGCGCCTTCCTTATTCGTGATAGCTCCTTATATGCATAAGTTTGTTATGATTATGACATGGAACACTTATAAGGAATATCTCTGTCGTAGGCATATCATCGAATTGGCCATATCACGATATGGCCAAACGTGAAATATCATAAATCGATTAAATCTTTTAGGGCACACACTGCGGTAGCTTAGGTGAAGACTAGAGGGAGTGAGCGCAGCGAAGCCCTCGAATAGTCTTCGTGTTAGTTTGACATGTATAACACAAAAAAACATCATGCAGTGCTGAATAACAATGCTTTTAAAAAGACATGTTTTCATTAAAACAGGTCATATCATGATATGGCAACCCATTTCATGATATGGTCAAGCCATTTCTGACCATATTGTGATATGGCCAAATCGACGATATGGCTACGACATCTCTAAGTAAACAAATGCAGTGTGAATGAAATACGTCACAACCTTGTCATCAGAGTTCCAAGGGTCATCATAATATGGATTCAGGTTTAAAACTTTAATTCTCCAGTATAAAATGAATCAAGTCCTACATCGCGCTATCAAAGTTTTTCATTCTTTTAGTATATAAGAAGTGTAAGATAAACTACAGTTAGACTGGTTCTGTGTGAGATGCTTTAGTTAAATTGGCCCGATTTACTACTGCTCTTATACATGTCCCATTGTCAACCATGCAAATTTGTCTCTTGAGGTGATTAGGGTTTGGGCAACCCGAAAGCAGCTTTAGACATAACCGCAAGGGAACAAGTACCACATACCAAGTGCCAAGTACCATATGCCACATACCAGACCAACCTAAGTGTTGAGAGAGATGTCGCAACAAGTGCCACGTACCACGTACCACGTATCAAGTAAAGACATCTCTCGAAACGCGAAGGTTTTGCTGCTATTTTTTATATCTTGAAATGAAAATTATTGATCACTTAGTGGACACAATTTTCATTATTTTATGTCTGTCAAGCAGACTAATTGTTAACTGCATAGCGTACAATAAGATTTTGTAGCTCAGGTCGTCATCAGTCAATAGAAAAGAGGTGCAGTATGAATTAGACACACTTCAGAATAAACAGGTTGCCGTTTAAAACCTGCAGGGTAGGATAACATTGTGGGGTTTTGCAGCACAAACCGAGCGGAGCGAGCGAAGCGAGCGGCGCGAATTTGTGATGCAGAACCCCCAATGTTACCCTACTAACAACGTTTAAGAATTTATAAATGGTGTTCAAGTCAATATCCTGTCATTGTCACTTCCGCATTTCCGTAATAAATATGATTATTTTATAAGATAATTTTGTAATCATAAATAAGTAGCCTAAAATTCATCATAAAATGCGAAATGAATTATGGAAATCATATTAGAATTTACAAGTCCTTATTCAATCAATTTCCGGTATGTTCGAAATAGTTGTTTCTAAAAATATAATTTATAATAAATAATAAGATCATAATATCAGATAATTGTCATAATAATTAATAATATTTTACACGATTTAAATCACTAAGATTTTACATGTATTTCTGTCTTTCTACAATTATGTTTGTGTGGCGCCAAAGCGGCCACGTGTGGCGGCAAATCTGTTATTGTCAGACAGGGTATAAAAGCAACTGTGAACAACATGGCCGGTCACTTGTGTCTGGGCGTCCGTTCCGAACTAATCTCGGTAAGTGAATTAATCCTGCCTTTCATTGTGCTTTTATGTTTCTGGCTCAGTGATTATTTGACATTGTGCTAAATCTGTTTTAATATTATTTTGTACTACTTGTATCCTATATAGAAAAAGAGGCGATATTCTATTGTAACAACTAGCTTTGTAGATATATCGACGATATAAAGGATATTGGGTGTTTTATGACCATGCGAATAAATATCCGACAGTAGATTAGTTTATTTTATATACAGTGTAATATATATTCACATAAAATCGTACTTTCATTGTGTTTCCCTCAAGTTTCACTTTCAATAAATGAAATATAAGGTAATGTGTTATTTCATTTCTCAGATGTCATTATTAGGGAATGTGATGGTGAATATAATGGATAACCAGGGATCCTAATAGTAATCTGCTGAATCTAGGTTTGCTTATCGAGATTATAGAGAATAATTTAACACGTGCAAATAGTGCCCAATTAATTAATTTCAAAGATGTCATACGGCATTCATTCAGTGGGGTTCCAACAATGGCATCGATCCCTGGCTTTATTTAAACAACAACTTCTCAAAATAATAAAACATCCGCGCCGTACCCGCCTTTTACACCATCATCATTGAATTACTGCAGGACAGAGTATTGTAAAAAATAACCAATTACAAGTTATGACTTGCTTACCCAGAACTTCGCATTTCTCGCCATGATGCAAGTAATTGGCCAGAAGATAAATGACCTTTATTTTATTATCTCGAATGATCATAAGAGTGACCTTATGATAGACTAAATTACTTACTTCCTAACGAGCCATACATAGAACTGAGTTTTGGCTAAATAGTTCTGGTCAATGTTTCTTTTAAGTCTAAAAAAAATTAATCGGTGCACAATTGTTTACATTCAGCTTTTATAACTTTATTACTTAAGTTATTCCCAAAACTCCAACACACCGATATGAACTACCTTTCTTGATTTTATGATAATTTTGTATGATTTAGTTAAACAGTGCATGTTGGGATCGTTACAATAACTTGACCTTTTTTTGTGCGAACTCGCATTTTTTTAGTTTGCATGTGAAGCCCGCGTCTTTCAATTTACTCAGAACCGTGTCCACTTGAGACAAATGCTGATCGATGTTACCCTCAGTTAAAATCACCAAGTCGTCAACAAAATTTAATCAATATGACCTAACCTCTGGCCCTAGGATTAAGTCCATCGCCCTCGAAAATGAACCCACACTGGTTTTCAACCCCTGAGGTAAAACGTTGTAAACATAACTTCTGCCTTGATATACAAAACCCGTGTATCCTTTAGATTCGTCTGATAATGGTATAGAAAAATACGCCTCGTTGATATCTAGGATCGCTATATAATTTAACCGGTGACCCGACTGAAATATCTCACTCATTAAAGTTGTAGTTTCAACTTCCCCAACCATTCCCGTATTTAATTGTCGCGCATCGAGTAATATCCGAACCTCCCCTGACTTCTTTAGTGCACAAGTCAATGGACTGCTGAAATCCGTAGATTGCCTGCTAATAATACCTATCTGTTCCATTTCTTCCAATCGTTTTGTTACTTTATCGCGATATGCGAACGGTATGGGATAGCTTCGTTTTACGAAAGGCGTTTCATCTCTCATTTTTATCTCATGTATATATTTATTTGTCCGACCTACCCTATCGCTTAACAACTCTGCATGTTTATTTAACACCGGCAATAACTTTGTTTTGTTTTCAACAGGTATTGATGAATTATTCACATATTCCTCTATCATATTTCTACTGGTATCTTGGTCCTGTACTTCCATTGCACAACAACAAGCTTTCTGATCGGGCGCCGTACCTAATGGTATTTCACACATCCGCCCGGCGCTTCGTAAAAATTAGCCTCTTATTTCCCTCACACATTAAACTGGCTCGCGTCTGTTGTATAAAATCAAACCCTAAAATTAAATCTTTAGGCACCCTTGTTAATACTAGCATTAGAGTATCGATAACGCATTCACCTATTGTTAGTGGTAACGTGACCAACTTATCCACCTTCTCTCTACTGACCCCAAACGCACCTGTGATTCTCAAACTTGGGATCGGTATTTCCGTTGGTTTTCCCATTTGCCTGCATACTTCATCATACACTCCCCGACTTATTACACTGACTTCGCTCCCCGAATCAATCAAACTCCTTACAACAATATTTCCAATACACACATCTATCTCAGGTAATGTAGATGTACTACATAGTTCGCGCCCACACTCAGTCGAATCGTCGTCTCTGAATATCGTATGTAAACGCCTGTCATTGCGGTCTCTACAATCCAATCTCGATTTTTCATCTAAACACACGGCATATCCATGCGCTTTATGCGCTAGTAATTGAATAAATTCATTCACACCCACGTTCGAATCCAAATAACACAAATCATACAGTCTATGCTTTCTTTCAATTTGATCGGCTGTCCATCCAAAGCGTAATAAATATCTGAGCGCGAACGACGCGCGCGAGTCCACTAGTTTTTTGAATTCTGATTCATCGCATTATTCTTGTCATTTTAAATTTGCCCTGCCTCTGTATTACCTGAACTATCATTGCCCCTTTGAAACTCTATTGCCTTGAAACAAGCCTGAGGCTGTCTACCTCTACCGCGAAAATAACCGCGAGCGCGCGTCCCAAATTCGTTTCGTGCCTTTGTTCCCGCGTTATAATTATTCCTACGACTCACCGCGTTATATCGCATCGTATTTACTCGCAAAGCACGATATTGCCCTCGCATGTAGCTATTCCGACTTACATTGTTCGTATTTATTGTCTCCGAACTATGCAACGCATTTAATCCCCCATCGATATTACGTTCTAACTGCCGAAGAAACTCGACCGCGTCTCGTATCGTCATTGGGTCCTTTCTAGCAAAAAACGCTACCTGAATATCGCGCGGCAAAGCAATCTACCCGTCCCTAAACAATGATCTTAAGACTGTAATTTGATCTCTTCGCGCGTCCCCGACAACACTCAAATGTCAAAAATATCAACGTGATAGGTTATCTGAGTGGACAACATTTATACTTTGTTCTGAATTTGTTATTTTAATCCGCGGAACCTCATCGATCAAACAGTCTCCCTATGCCTTGACACCCTAGGTTTAGCCGCAACTAAACTCCTGTCTAGCCTAGTCTAAAATCCTAGTGTTATACCACGTCCATCATCGACACCACTCGAAGTTGGTTGAGTATGATTTGAATGTGTTTGCCTTGGATCGATTTGGTTCAAGTTGCATCTTTAAATTAAATGTAAATTTCGCCTGAGATCTAACGTGTAGATTGTGTCACGCAGTTATTTTGCTGGGCTCAGTCGAGGAAGAGCTGTGGTTAACTAGATACCTAGTTCGGTATTTTCCGAAGTATGTAACTCGTTGTGGAGTGGGTTAGATGTCCAAAAGCGCTAAATAAAACGTTTCGATAACATCCAGCTCAAATTGCGCAGAGTTGAAGGTTTCAAAACGTTACGGACCTTTTGAGGAAACCGCTAGTTCAGACCCATTTCGGAAAATCAAATCGCAATTGTGTAAACCCGGTCTATATCGATCGTTATTGCCGTGAACTAATTATATAATTGGAGCCACTAAAGCCGCTACTAGTGAGCACATGAAATATCATTGAGTACTCACGTCGTAACACTACGACGGATATCCATACGATATCCCAGACAAATATTATAAATTGTGGTCGACCACTTAAAAAGAAGCTCCAAGCGCCCATATATATAAAAAAATAAATGGTACCATTATACAAAATATAACAAAGATTGATCTGGCGCAAAAAACCGCTAACTGATGCGAAATACCGGATTGCGGGCATACATGCTTTCTCTATTTAACTTGAAACTCTAACTTCCTGAACCAATCTTACGTTCGACTATTGTACGCCTACTGAACTTCTCAACAAACGAGAAATTCAGACTTATCATTCTTAACTTGCAATTTTCACAGCTGAATCGGGACATCTCTTTAGGGGTAGATAGAATAGACGATCATAGCTTCTGACAACGGTAGCTCGACCTTAGCTATTTATGCCGTTACAGATTTTCTGGTGCCGAGACCGAAGGATATTCTAGAGTACAATACCTAGATAGTCTGATACTTAGATATTCTAAAAGAATCAAGATCTAACGCGTTACTTTTTAAAAATAACACAACGTAGAAACAATTTTAAACAGTTCAGTTTTGTAAGTAAGATAAATAAGCAACAACAAAAAAAAGGGGCATTGTTTTCACAATGCATCGAACAAGCCGAAGGTTTAGTATTGAGAAATAATAGGCCGGCCTAAAAAAAATGTTCGTCGGGTTGTACAAGACGACTCACTTTCGCAGACAAGTGTTTCTAATAATGGAATGGTGTCAGGACAGGTGACTCAATTGTTATCTGAAATAGTGAATAGATTAGACAGTTTGGAGCGGGGTTCAAGTGCAAGTGATGCTAGTAGAACTTCGGACAGACAGACGGACAGACAGGAACTAGAGACGTTTGAACAATCGGTAGAAAAACGTCAAACATGCATAGTGAAAATGACACAGAAGTTGCCGACATTCGATGGGCGGAGTTCGGAAAATCCGATGATTTAATTAAGAGATTCAAAGGCTTATATTAAAGTCTCGGGAGATAGTTCGAGGGCTTTCGAGGGCAACGGATAGCTTGGTAGGAGTTGCAAAAGTTCGAATAAGCATAAACAGAGACTCATGGCGAACTTATTCGGATTTTGAAAAATATTTCAGAGAGGTATTCTGGGGAGATAATGAACAGGAATTAATTAAACAAAGATTCCTAACCGCGAAGTTTGATTCTAAGAAAGGTCATTGTATGGAAGAATTCTATGCCTCTTAATTGAATAGCATATATGAGCTTACGATACCGTTTACTGATACGGAGAAGATCAACACGATTTACAGACGGATGGTTGGTTGGCAGTCCGGTGCCAACCAACCATCCGTCTCTCGACGTCATTGTGCCGCTGTTGAAAGCTCAGGGCTTAACCAGCGATCCGGCTGCCTGGATCCTAGCAACATTGGCAGGCAGAATAACTGGAATTTTGCCAAGAGCAACCATGCAGTCATTTGTCATTTGTGTGGGTGTCATGCCACCGGATGTGGAGTTGGGGCGGTTGGCCGCTTTTACGATTATATCTCAAAGATTTTCAATGCATCGATCCCGAAGTAGATAGTGAAGTATACCGGGAGAAAGGTGTTTGAATATATCACTTTTATTGCATGGCGAAAACGCTATCAAAGGCTTGATGATTTGGCAACTCTCCCCGAATTGGTGTCAGACACCCAGGTGCCAAACTCCCGAACAGGGGTTGCACGCGGGGCCGCCTCAACGCCACGCGTCAGTACGGCAGCAAGAAGGGTCCTTTGCCAGCCAGACCTGAACTCCAGACCAGGCAGCACAGGACCTAAGGGAACAGCTATATTGTATATCTTTAGTATAGTAGAGCTATCTTGTCTGACCTGTATGAACAAAAAACAAATAACTTTGATATAAAATTTCATGACTATGATAAAAATATTCAAAAACTTTCAAGTAGCTTTTCAAAATTGCAAAAACTTTACACATTAATAGATAAATACAAAATTCAAATCAAAAAAGGTTCAAAAAAGGTTTGGCAAATCATCAGCCGTAAAACTGGCAAAGTTATACCAAGTCACAATTAATTCTGCTTAAAGATAGGTGATGATGTTGTTCAATCGAACGCTGAGGTAGCTCGATCTTTCGAAACAACCTTCACTAATGTACCCTTACACACAACAGAGTGTCTAAACTCATATCCATATGAAATTGATACTTTTTTTAAGAAACAGCTTTAGCGCCACTAATGCAGATTTTAAATTTCATTATATATATTCCCAGGACATATCACAACGTTAAGATTACTTAACTTAAAAAATACCGAAGACCTGTGGGGTATATCGGTCAAAGTCATTGGTTTAGTAATTCTAATTATATATTCAATTAGCTTCAATAAATAAATTATGTTCAATAAATGTGTTGACCATGCAGCTTTCCCAAACGCTCATCATGAAATACAGTAAACTGATAACTCAGTTCAAGTCGGGACACAAGGATGATCCTTCAAATTTCAGACCAATATCTGTTCTTCTAGCACTAAGTAAAATATTTGAAAAGATTATGCTCAATCAAATGCTCCCACACTTCAACCGTACAAAACAACTCCATACCAAATAATACGGTTTCACTAGGGGTAAATTGAAATTGAAATTGAAACCTAAATTGAAATTGAAATTGAAATTGAAATTGAAATCGACTACGGCCATAGGTATTTACGTTGTATCGCAACACCACTGACTGGTCTGTTTGGTGATGAGTAGAGGCATATTGTGCGAGAATGTGGCAGGTTCTGCGAGATGAAGGAATGAAAGTGTTGTCTTAGAAATATTATTATTATTTTTTTTGCATCGACATTTTATTTCAGTACCCTTGACATACCTTATAATGTTTAAGACTATTTGAATTTGACCTAAATTTAATGTTCAATGTGATTTGATATGTAGTATTTTCTACGAATTTGTACCCATTGATCCCTACCTGTGAAATCGACTTACCTAAATTGATACTGACATTGTATAACAATTAGACTTTGTACAGCGCGTTGGGTGTATACCTGAAATGTTGTATATCGTACTTGTATATTAAATAAATAAAAATAAATATGTTTAATATTTATGCTTCGGAACGCACCTCCTCTTGTTGCGCGACTCGGAACGGAGACGGAACCGCAGCTGTCACTCGTATCGAAACGAGAGGAGAAATTGGAGGTTATTTTTTTTTCTCGTCGGGAGAAAAAACATGTCTGCTCAGGCGTCGGGCCAGTGATTGTAATTCGGTGTAACAATTGTAATACAGGCGTCGGGCCTGGTCGGAGTGCTCATCATAAACATCGTCGGGAAATAAGTAGATTCGCGTCAGCGGTTGAGTGATTCGTGGTGAAGGTTGAAGTTGTACGGTCTCCAACTCGTCGTATGCGGACGGCGACTCCTCGTGTCGGCAAGGTTCGGTTCCTTTCCTATCCCAAACTTGTGCTCCTATCCCGCATTCCTTCCTCGAATCGAGCTTTCGATCTCCGGTCTGCGACGACAAGGTAAAGTAGCAATCACTCACTTTCCTCCCGTGCTGGCAAAAACCCAGCCCCCTCAAGATTCCACGCCGTTCGGTTGAGGCGTGGAATTAATCATTTTGGTAGCAGGCGCGGTTTCCTAGTGGGAAATCATCGATTCAAGGTTGTAGGGTTGTTTTTTTTGCCACATTGTAGTTGGGAGAAAAGAATATCTTAGATTGGCCGGCAAGTCGGCAATGAGTCTGTGATCGGTACCACAATTAAAGTTCACTTTCGGTTAGTGAAAGTATAAGTGTCAATTTAGTTCACAATTATTATAAATTTGTAGTCGGAAACTACTGTATGTGCGCATAAAAGATTGAACAGTCATTCTGCGAAGTAACTAGATTGTATTACTTGCGGTAGAACGTCGGGTTCTGTAGTACTGCAGTGTTATTTCGGTTTACAGAGCAGGGTCAGGCTATTTAAGGGGTATTAAGCTGATTTTGCTGACCTCAGTAGAAATGTGGGTCATATCGGAGGGGCCACTTCTAGAAGGTCACAGCTACCTTCATTATATCAAAAATAGCTCGGATTTCGGAATCCAGTTTTGTGGGTTATTTTTGTATTGTGTTTTATGGTGGCATTCTCTAATTGATTTAGAGTGTATATTTATAAGGTGTATGTCCACAGGGCGACCATATTAAATATTGTTTAGGATTTAATTGTTTTAGTGGTTGCCTTGGTTTTTACAACTTAGTTTTAATTTCTGTGCCCAGCGCTGACGGGCAAGTGCTGGTCTCTGGCTGTGCTTAGTTCGGTAGTGAAGCATAGGACCAGAAACAATTGAATCGGTAACCATGGCACCTTCGCCCTTGACGGTACTGCGGTATGGTGTCCGTGAGGAGATGAAATGGCTCGCCCATACTCACAAGTATGTGCAGCGACCTGACATGGACGATGTCCTGCTCAAGCGTGTGGAGGACGCAATGACACGCGTCGGGAAGGTGTGTCGGCTGGCTGCGGAGGCTGAAGCCCTCGATCTTACGGATGAGGCTTCGGTAGCTGCAGTGAAGCAGCTCTGCGCGGATGCTGACCAAGCGATGGAGTGCTTGGGCGACATCGAGCGTCGCGCGGATAAAATTAAGCGGTCGCGACGGAATGACCGCGGGGAGGGTAGCGGAGACCCGCCCCCTAAGGGTGTTGTTGGACGGCTGCCACACCTGGAGATACCGGCCTTCGGTGGGGCAATTGATGAGTGGCCGGCATACATCAATCTGTTCGATAGTTTGGTCCACGGTCGGGACGACCTGGAGAACGCCTACAAGTTGGCCCAACTATTGATGGCACTGCGGGGTGAACCGAAGGAGTTGGTCGGTCACCTAACGGTCACGGCAGGCAATTATAAGATAGCCCGGTCCATATTGTTTGACCGCTACCAGCACAAACGGCGGTTGGTTGATGCGCAGCTGGGGAAGCTGTTTAGCGTCCCAAGAGTAACCCGGGATGTTGACATCCGGGTACAGGTGCTCAACCCTGTGCTGGTGGCCACTAAGGCCCTTCAGAACTTTGGTCTGCCGGTAGACCAATGGTCATATATCGTGTTATATATGGTTTTGTCACGGTTGCCTGCAGCTGTTCAAAGTCGGTTTGAACAGCTGCATGGGGGCAGTAGCTCGGAACTGCCCACGCTCATCCAATTAACGGATTTTTTGGAGGGTGAATGCAGGCGATGCGACACATTGGATACGGAGGCCAGTGTGCAGCGCCAACCCACGCGGATGCGGGAGGGGCCGCGCCCCCCGCCCCCACGGGGGGGTGGGCGGTCAAAACAATTTGGCGTTTTGAATGCAACGCCGTAGGGTGACGGCTGTGTGCACTGCGACAGTGCCGGTCATGAGGTGACCAGTTGCGCCAACTTTAAGGCGCTCGGTGTGGCTGCCCGCAGGAAGGTGGTCTTCCGCCACCGTTTGTGTTTCGGTTGTTTGGGGCAGCACCCGCTGAGCGAGTGCTCACGCGCGTCCCCCTGTGAGTGCTGCGGTGGCAAGCACCACATCGTGTTGTGCCTGAACCGGTCAGGCCCTTCGGACGGTCACCAGGGCCGGACTCAGGTTGGTCGGTCACAGGGCCCAACCAGGGCCGGACCCAGTCCCCCTCCGGGCAACGGGAGTCACCAACGGGGTGACTTGGGTACCCGCGGACGGGACCCCCCCCGAGGGGAAGGGGGCAGCGCGGGGGGTAACAGGCGGGATAGCCGGGGTTCGGTCGCCGCTGTCCAGGGTCAGCGAGGACTTCGGGCCGCTGGCTCACCGCGTGTTACGGGCGGGTGTCAGATGGCACCTATGAGTGGCGCGAAGGCTGGGAGCTCACCACCTTCTGCGCCACCCTGCCCGTCGCTCTGGGAGGCGAACAGGAAGGCGAACAGTTGGATGTCGCCCCCATTCCTAGAGCGCCCCAGGTTGGATCCGCTCTCCCCCCTCCATCCACGGTGGCCACCGGGCACACCGTTCACAGTCCGGTATGGTCGGGTACCGGGACAGCGAGGGGCCTATTATGCGGGTTGGGACCCCCTGATGTACATACGGTCTGATATGCCACCGGTGGCATATCAGCAGCCGAGTTACCAGGCCGACGGGGGTCCCAGCGGGTTCGGATCCCGCGGAGGTTCCCGCTAGGGACACGCCGCCCACTTACAGGGTGCCGCCACTCCACAGACGGTCATGCTCCCCACCGCCTCTGTGATAGCGTGGAGTTCGGACGGCAAATCTTGTGTGGCACGAGCACTATTGGACTCGGGGGCCCAGGGGTGCTTAGTCTCGTGCAACCTTGTAAGACGGTTGGGCATTTCGGTAAGGGAGTATCCACATTCCATTCGGGGAATTGGGAACACGGAAGTCGGTTCTGTTAAGGGAGTATGTCGGATTACTCTCTCGTCACGGGTGGATTCATCGGTGAATCTGACGGTCGCGGCATTAGTCATGCCTAATGTGATGGGCTCACACCCTCACGTACGGTTGTCGCCCTCGGTGCGACAGTTGGTCGCTGGGTTGTCACTGGCTGACCCGGAGTTCGATATTCCGGGCCCAGTAGACATTTTATTGGGTGTCGATGCCTTGGGATACCTGTTAGTGCCAGGTGTCCACGTGTTACAGGCAACTGGTCTAGTTTCGGTCAACACCAGACTGAGCCATGCGGTAATGGGTCCGGTCATGCCGGCTTCACCACGCCTAGCGACTCGTATTCCCTTATTCGGTTCTGTACTCTCGGAGGTGATACAGAAGTTTTGGGAGGTGGAGGAACCACCTACGGTCCGCCGGTTGGAACCGGTTGAAGTAGAGTGTGAACAGTTTTATCGGAACAATACTGGTCGCCTTCGGTCAGGTCGATTTCTCACACGTCTTCCATTCCGGAGTGATCGCCCACCGCTGGGCAGTTCACACCATGCAGCCGAGACGCGGCTTCTGTCGATGGAACGACGCATGAAGCGTGACGGGATTTTTCGGCAGAAGTACGTCGACTTCATGCGGGAATACGAGTCGCTCGGCCACATGTCGGTTTCGGATATCGACTGGAAGCGTGAAGACCACTGCTTCCTGCCCCATCACGCGGTCTTGAGGACCCCGGAGGCAAAATACGGGTAGTGTTCGATGGATCGGCATCAACATCTAACGGCATGAACCAGTGTTTGCATTCAGGGCCGAAGTTGAACCATGACATCGCGGATGTTATCACACGGTTCCGTCGACACAATGTTGTGTTTGTAGCTGACATCCGGATGATGTTTAGACAGACGGTCATTCACCCTGACGATAGACGGTATCAGCTGATACTGTGGCGAGAGAGCCCAGATCAGCCCATCAGGGTGTACGAGCTGAACACCAACACGTACGGGCTACGGTCTAGTCCTTATTTGGCGATTCGCACTCTGCGGGAGTTAGCGGATCGAGAACGGTTAAATTTCCCTAGAGGAGCAGCGATCCTGGAGCAGGACCTCTACGTGGACGATATCTGTACCGGTGCAGATTCCGTAGAGGAGGCGCTCGCTCGACGAGACGAGCTAGTTGAGCTCTTACGGGGTGGAGGTTACGAGCTCCGGAAATGGATGTCGAACTCTCCAGAGTTACTGACTGGTCTTCCGGATGACTACCAGCAGGATCCCCACATTTTCGAAAATTTGGAAAACCCAAATATGTTGTCGGTATTAGGCGTCCAGTACCAGCCGGTGTCAGACATGTTTTCATATCGGGTCGAGTTGGACTCCCCGAAGGTCTGGACGAAACGGAACGTCCTTTCAACGGTGGCTAGGACATTTGATCCAAACGGGTGGATCACCCCGGTAACATTTCAGCTCAAGTGTTTTATGCAGCAATTGTGGTCTGCTGAGCTGAAATGGGACGACCCGATCGGCGGGTCATTGAGCTCAGAGTGGGACTCGTTCTTTTCGACCCTCCCTGGCATCAATCGGATTTCACTGCCATGGAGGTTGGTCCCCACCAAACGATACACCGCCACCCTGCATGGGTTTTGCGATGCCTCGGAGAAGGGTTACGGAGCTGCGGTGTATCTGCGTACGGTCGACTCCTCGGGGGAGGTTGATGTGCGGTTGGTCATGGCCAAGAGCAAGGTTGCGCCGTTGCGCACTCGCCTGACCATTCCCAAGTTAGAGCTTTCGGGAGCGGCTCTCCTGACTCGTCTGCTCAACCACACGATGACGGTTCTTCTTGGGTCAATAGCGTTGGAAGATACGGTCTACGCTTGGACGGACAGCCAGATCGTGTTATGCTGGCTGAAGGCTTCAGTTCACAAGCTGGAGATTTTTGTGGCGAATCGGGTTTCGCAGATTTTGAATTCGGAGGTTCCCTTAATCTGGAGACATGTTCCAGGGGAAATGAACCCAGCAGACTGTGCGTCTCGTGGGTGTCACGCTCCGGAGTTGGTTGGACATCCCTTGTGGTGGGGTCCAAAATGGTTGACTCAAGCCGAATCGGATTGGCCAATGAGTCCACGCGTTACCACGGCGAACGGCGCCTTGACAGTCGGTGTCTGTACGACGCAACCAGAGCCGAAAGAGGAGTTCAGCCTGTTGGAACGGTACAGCTCGCTCGACAAGCTGGTCAATGTGACCGCCTGGATCTGCCGATTTGCGCGGAATTGTCGGAATTCTGGGACGCAACGAGTGCGGACACAGGTCCTGACACCACGGGAACGGAACCATGCGTTGTTCGCATTGGTACGGAACGTGCAGACGGTGCACTTTTAGTCCGAACTGGACATTCTGAGACGCGGACGCGTCCAACTGAAGGGAGCTGTGGCTCGGCTCAACCCGTTTATTGACCCTCAAGGATTGCTGAGGGTAGGAGGTCGGCTGGGGAATGATAACCTGCCTTATGCGGCTCGCCACCCGTTGTTACTCCCTAGGAAAGGGATGTTGGTCGAACTGTTGATACAGGATCGACACATTCGGAATGGGCATATCGGATGCCACGCCTTGATGGCGTTTCTCCAGCGCGAGTTCTGGATTCTATCGGGAAGACGCTTAGTGCGTAACGTCGTATTTCGGTGCCTGCCTTGTTATCGGGCCAAGGCGGCTACGATGCAGCCCCAGATGGGCGATTTGCCCTCGGATAGGGTTAACGAAATCCGGCCCTTTGCGGGTGTCGGAACGGATTTCGCGGGACCATTCATGGTCAAGTCTTCACATCTACGGAACGCCAGATTAGTGAAGGCATACCTGTGCGTCTTCGTGTGCTTGGCCACGAAGGCAGTCCACTTGGAGGTGGTCAGTGACCTCACTACAGAGGCATTTATCGCATGTCTAGATCGGTTTGTTTCACGAAGGGGCCTCCCGACATTAATCCGTTCGGACAACGGCACAAATTTTGTCGGAGCCAGGCGATATCTGCAGGAGGTCACTCAATTCCTGAACGGTAACCAGGATGCCATCGGTACGGCTTGCTCCCGACGAGGGATTGAATGGGTTTTCAGTCCGCCGGGATGTCCTCATTGGGGAGGAATATTTGAGGCTGCGGTTAAATCGGTTAAGTCGCACCTGACGAGGATCATCGGTGAGACCTCTCTACGCTTTGAAGAGCTTGCGACGCTGTTCTGTAAGATTGAAATGACACTGAACTCGCGTCCGTTGTGCCCGCTCTGTTCGGATCCAAATGATTTGGAAGCGTTGACTCCGGGTCACTTCCTGATAGGTCAGCCCCTTAACGCCCTGCCAGAATACCCATTCGGTGATGTTGAGTTAAGTCGGTTAACTAGGTGGCAGATTTTGCAGCAGATGGCTCAAGATTTTTGGAAACGGTGGTCCCTTGAGTACTTGCACATCTTGCAGCAGCGCCTTAAGTGGACTGACCGGACGAGCCCCCCTCAAGTCGGTGATTTGGTGCTGATTAAGGATGCGAACCTGCCATCATTGAGATGGAGACGAGGACGGATCGTCAATTTGTACACGGGTCGGGATGGCACGCCTCGATCAGCAGAAGTCAAGGTGGGGGACTCGGTCCTCAAGAGAGCGGTCGCAACACTTTCTCGCCTTCCTATTGATTAGGGACAGGTTCGGGCCTGTCCGGGCGGGTGACTGTTTAATATTTATGCTTCGGAACGCACCGGTTTTTTGTTGCGCGGATCGACCGCGAGTAATCGGGACATCACTAAGCGGAAACGGAACCGCAGCTGTCACTCGTACCAACGAGATGAAAAATTGGAGGTTATCTTTTCTCGTCGGGAGAAAAAACATGTCTGCTCAGGCGTCGGGCCAGTGATTGTAATTCGGTGTAACAATTACCAAATACAGGCGTCGGGCCTGGTCGGTCATAAACATCGTCGGGAAATAAGTAGATTCGCGTCAGCGGTTGAGTGATTCGTGGTGAAGGTTGAAGTTGTACGGTCTCCAACTCGTCGTATGCGGACGGCGACTCCTCGTGTCGGCAAGGTTCGGTTCCTCTCCTATCCCAAACTTGTGCTCCTATCCCGCATTCCTGCCTCGAATCGAGCTTTCGATCTCCGGTCTGCGACGACAAGGTAAGGTAACAATCAAGATTTTCTCTCCCGTGCTGGCAAAAACCCAGCCCCTCAAGCTTCCACGCCGTTCGGTTGAGGCGTGGAATTAATCAGGCTGAACTTCCCATTTAAGATATTTTTAGATTTTCCGGATGTTCCTTTACAATTTTGCATTTTTTATTTTATTTTTTGATTTGATTGATCATTATTTAACTGAATTACATTTTGACACGACCGTCCAAAGCGACGACCCACGAACAAGGCTTGATTGAATGAATCACTGCTTGAAACTTTTTTATAAAGGAAGCCACGTTTTTAGAGACAGATAGCAAAACTATGTCAATTAATCGGTCGTTCCATAGTACCGATGTTCTAAAATAAATACCATGTCAATTTGGATTAACAGATACTCTCCACCTACTTTACAATTATTGTAATAACTTTTTGTTTTAAAGTCAGTGTACACATTTACATCATGTTGGATAGCTGATAAAACAAGAAACAAAGTATTTAACCAAAACTCGGAGATCGTCCGACTGATTTAAATCTTTTTTTTTTTTAGGTTTAGGTAAAATAAAATTTGCAGAATTGGGAAGGAATAGCCTGAAAATCTAAAATATCTTAAATGGGAAGTTCAGCCTTCTTCACTAAGTGGCGTTGGTAGCAGACTTACTATTGCCTATGGTATGCATAGAGTTGACGTAAAGAGTTTGGTTTACCTAAAGCGCGTTGCGCATTATAGCCAACACCTTTTCGATATATGCTGAGTATGACGATAATGATCTTTAGATAGGGGCCTCAAAAATTATGGAGTAATAGTTATCTGACCTGGAACTATGAGAATACCAAAAACGCGCTGCGAAGCCGCGCTACGGGCAGCTAGTTTGTTTTTAAAAAAAACAGAGAATAATGTGGATAAAGGAATAAAAGTGATCGCTTGTTGTTGTTGCTTTGTAATGACTAGTATTTAATCGCACATCAAAAATACTGATTTGTACAGCAAAAATGGATCAACAAAAACACTTTATGTTTTAAACATTTAATGAGTACTTAAGTTTATGTTTTAAGAATTTGTTGTTGTTGAACCTAACACGTAGGATAAAGGGAACTTCGCTTCGCTCACCCCCGTTACCCTTCACCTAAGCTACCGCAGCAAATATGTGGGATATTTGCTGTTAAAATCAGTATTTTTTATGTGCTCTTTAATATTTCCCCTTTGGAATATCCAAATCCTAAGATTTGTTTTGCCATGTTTTATTGAAAATATCAGAAATGAAATAGGGCACCTTGCACAATATATTTTATATTTTTTTCAGTAGCAGGGAAGCAATCACCGTTTTTGTTCCGTAAGTAAACACTACAAAAAACGGAGTAATGGGGTCTATATACACAGTCAGGTCATAAGTTCTGTCACACAATAAAAACTTTTGAATTTAGAACGCTGGCCACAAAAAAGTTTATTGAATTCGAATTTCGAATTTTTCATGAAAATAAAAATGTGTACTTTTTAGAATTTTCCTCATTTTTAAATATGGAGTGGACACTTAAAGAAGACCGTGTCGCAGTTATTGCGTTGCATCGTTGCGGTTACGCGCCAATTCAGATTTTCGACTTACTGAAAAAAATTAATATAACCAAAAGATTCGTTTATCGTACCATAAAACGATACAATGAAGACTCTAGTGTAGATGACAGGTCAAGAAGTGGTCGCCCTCGCTCTGTTAGGACTCCAGCAGTGATAAAAGCTGTGAAGGCGCGAATTCAAAGAAATCCCATACGTAAGCATAAACTGTTGGCCCTTCAGATGGGGTTAAGCAGAACCAAGGTGAAAAGGGTGTTAAATGAAGACTTAGGGCTTAGGGCATATCGAAGAAAAACAGGACATCGTTTGGACGCTCATTTAATGGACCTGAGACTGAAGAGATGCCGCGCTTTGTTGAAGCGGTACGCGGGAAAAAAGCATCGGGAAATTCTTTTTTCGGATGAAAACATTTTCACCGTGGAAGAGAGCTACAACAAACAAAATGATAAGGTGTACGCACACAGCAGTGATGAAGCGAGCAACCGTATTCCGCGTGTCCAACGAGGTCATTTTCCATCCTCGCTCATTGTTTGGTTGGGAGTCTCTTATTGGGGCTTAACTGAGGTACATTTTTGTGAGAAAGGCGTAAAAACGAATGCAGTTGTGTATCAAAATACAGTCCTCAAGAACCTTGTGGAACCTGTTTCTCATACCATGTTTAATAACAGGCACTGGGTATTCCAACAAGATTCTGCGCCAGCTCCTAGAGCGAAAAGCACATAAGACTGGCTGGCGGCGCGTGAAATCGCCTTCATCTGGCACGAAGACTGGCCCTCCTCCAGTCCAGATTTGAGTCCGTTAGATTACAAGATATGGCAACACTTGGAAGAAAAGGCCTGCTCAAAGCCTCATCCTGATTTGAAGTCACTCGAGGCATCCTTGATTAAGGCAGCCGCCGATATTGACATGGATCTCGTTCGTGCTGCGATAGACGACTGGCCGCGCAGAATAAAGGCCAAAAATTTTGTTAACTTTGTTGTTAATTATACTGGACTGTGTGTTGTACTGTTTACGAGCAAATACTGTTTTGTGTGCCTTGAAACAAGTGCATTTGAAACAAAATTAATACTAATCGCAATAAAAATACAAAGTGTCAATCATCCCTTTTTTTAAATTTGACGTAATGCGCGTGAGGCAAATACCCTTCGGCAACAGCCACGATTTAAAATCATAGTATAAAAGATTTTTTATACACATGCAACGAAATGTCGTCATGACGTGAGCTATAATAGGCTTGGAAGTATCACGTTGCGGGCCGCTGTCGAAACGGGTACTGTTATTTAATTTCATGCAACATTGCAGGTAATATGGGCAGGAAGTAATATTTTTTTATTTTATACAAATTTTAGCAAAAAATATCAACGGACGACGAAATTACGATAAGTATTTTTATATTTCATTGCATGTGTAAGAAAAGTACTATACATGCCTCTAGCCGTGAATAGAGCTTGCCGGCTTCGTGTTCCTATCCGGTCTATACCTATTCAGCCGGCAAGCCCTTCTTTCCCGGTGTCTGCAGTAATGTACTATTACACAGACGTTAAATAACTTAAATACAAATCCTTTTTTATTATTATTTAACATGTTTTATTAGTATTCTTATGTTTATATTTATTCATAAATACGTTTTCCAACATATTACCGTGAGATTATGAACAAGTCCGTTTTTAATCTTATTCGCGATATTATGGACTGTCAAACCTTTCACAATTTAACGCATGATTTTTCGTAAGTTTAAAATCTGTCAATGCCAAATTGTGAACTTAGATCAAATTGGCAGGATTGGGAACGCATCCTGTGCGCTTTGTAATACTTTATTGCACAAAACAGTGATAACAAAACAAATATCAAGGAAATAACATGTACAAAGGCGATCTTATCTCTAACAAGACCTTTCTTCCAGCAAACCTAGAATGGAGAGGAAACTCCACAAAAAAAAACAAAACAATATCTTCATAATACTAAAAATAATGCTATATACAAATATATAACATATACACACATAGTAGATACAAATAAATACTAATACTTATCTTGGAAGAGATAGATAGTGTTCTTTCAAACGACTATTAAAAGTGTGAATTGACGGACTGTCTCTGAAGTCGCTGGGGAGTTTGTTCCGGAGACTGATAGCTCGTAGTCTGAACCCATTCTCATAATCGGCAGTGTTATGTTGCGGAGTTGTAAGTAGTGACCGAGTGTGAGATCTCCGTGGCCTATCCGAAGACAGAAAAACGAAGCGATCCCGTAAGAAGCCAGGATAGCGAGGATTACATAAAATATTGAAGAGGCAAATAAGGATATGGGAATCCCGTCGAAGGCGAATCGGGAGCCATTTCAACTCCCTGCGATACTCTGAGACGTGGTCAAACTTGCGCAGATCGAAAACAAACCGAATCCCGAGGTTTTGAAGTCACTCGAGTTTGTTCAGTTGCTCTTCGTTTGCGCTTTCCCAGCAGACAGCAGCGTAATCGATCAGGGGAAGAAGAAGAAACTGGGCAAGCGTGATTTTTGTCTGACGAGGCAGGAAGGTTTGAAGATGCCTGAGGGAGTGGAAAGTGGCAAAGTCTACTAACCTCGCTGACATGCTCTGACCAGGACAGCTGGTTATCAAACATAACTCCTAGATTTTTGGCCTTGGTGCTGTATGAGATCACAGTACCATCATAGGTTACAGGAGTACTAGAAATATGCTGTAACAAGTTAAGGGAGTACCTGGAACCAATAATCATAACCTGTGACTTAGTAGGGTTGACAAGGAGACCATGAGACGAGGCCCAAACCCTGATTTTCTCGAGATCGGCATTTAATACTTCTACAGCTGGTGCCATATCACAGGGTTGGAAATGGCGGTATATAATTATATATCGCCATTGGAGATCGTCGGAGTAGAGATGGTATGATGAGGAGAGGACATCTGAGGTGGAATTAATGAAGATAGAGAAAAGAAGAGGGGAGAGTATTCCACCCTGGGGACTCCCGCAAAGTCACTCCACCACTGCGTTAAAGTCGTTTTCGACTTTATACGTTGCTGGTGACCTCTCAGATAAGAGTCGAACCACTTAGCAGAGACGGAGGACACGTTCAAAACCTTCAGTATCTCAACGAGAATGTCGAAATCGACGCAGTTAAAGGCGCTGCTGAAGTCGAGCTATGCTATTACAGTAAGCTGTTTCTCATTCATTGCTTGCTGAATTATTTCTGGGCGGTTTGCCCTTCGGGCAACTGAAGCTACCTAAATAACCGAACCTACCTCGTTTTTGTGTATGCGGTCCGTAGCACGCCGGTTTGATCTCAGTTCACAATTTGACGATTCGACATTGATGGTTTATAAACTAACGAAAAATATTGCGTTAAAATGTGAACGGCTTTGACAGTTCACAATTTCGCGAGAGTTTATAATATCGCGAGTAAGATTATAAACTGACAGTGTTCACAATCTAACGGTGACATATACATGTTTATGATGCTGATTATACTTAAAAAAACATACAACTTACAACCCGTTTACTATGTTTGGAGCTGGCGTCGATGATTATCGGTTCCGGTGAGGTATTTTTAATCAAAATGTCTGTGGCATACACGTCGGTATTTATAGATATATGTGATCATTTGGAAGGCTCAAATTATTGCCGCCGACAGCGTACAGCCACGAATTGAACAGTTCCTTCTATTTTCCCGGATTAGGCAACTTATCTAGAATGTCCTTGGATTCTAAAAAAATATTTAACGCAACTCAGTGAGTCCCCTGGTCTGGGGCCCATTTCACAAAGTTTTGTAACTTGTGCTACAAGCATAAGCATATTTTCAACTTAATTTTATAGAGACTCTCGTTTCTATTAATAGTTACAATCCTTTATTTTTACAAACCCCTACATACCCCCCCTACGTTCTCCGTATTGCGTGCTAGCAAAACTCAACTTACGATGAGATTAATTAAGTTTGTTTATTAGTAACTAGCTGTTGCTCGCGACTACGTCCGCGTAGACCTTTTTATCATCTCAGAAAAATAATTGATCTCCATAAAAACTTTGAACCCTCTTTGAACCCCTTCAGGGATAATTTTATTTCCCACGGCGTCATTGTTTTTAATGACATTTGATGCAAAAAAGGATATAATAATAATAATTTTTTAAAAAAACGTTGAAATAAATTTTCTAGTTTTTAAACAAACGGTCTAAAACCGAAGGTAAAAATCTCATACCTACTTTAAAAATGCCTTGCTCTTTACACAAACTTTAAAGCCCCTTTTAACACTCTTAGGGTATGAATTTGAAAAAACCCTGAAATTCGTTTTGTAGCCTTTTAATAACACAAAAGTAACAAATCTCTTACTTTTAAAATTTATTGCTCTCCATATAAACTTTGAACCCCCATAGGGGTAGAATTTTCTTAAATGCTGAAAGTACTTTTTATATTGTAATAAGTAATCTCTCTACAAAGTTTTAAGTCTCTAGCTCGAAAAAAGTGTTAACATATTTATTTTAAATCGATATTTTACAGTTTAAAACTCTAATAAGTGAAAGATCATTTATTCAACTAATGCAAAAGGTTGTATTGTAAATATGTCAAATAATAATCCAAAAAAGAAGTTTAGATCCGCAACGGATGATTAGTCAGGCGGATAGAAAAACAAATCAGCAAACGTCAAATATAAACCAAAGGTGAAATTTAAAGGTAGACAAACGGATGCACCGAATCGTAGCTAGCTCAAACGTCCCCATCACACTGGCAGCGTTACCACGTTTAATGGCCAAAGAAATGAGTTGCACCAGGTACGATCCGGAACGAGGATCACATCCCATCTCGCTGAGACGTCGACTCAATTCCCTGATGAATTCCTTAGCCTCCGTGCACCAAGGACCTGCAGTCTCTACTGCAACTGGCACAAATTCGTACATTGGCTCCAAGGCGTCGGTATTTAACGTGCTTAAGCTTAGCCGCATGCTCTGCAGCCGAGCCAGCGGATCTGAGGGTGTGACTCAGGTGGGACGGTGCAAATGTACATATGTACATATGTGTGTATACGTAGCGCACATTCCAACAAGGTTGATTTTAATTGAAACTACCTAGAATTAGTGCTTCTTGACACGATTGATAAAACACGTATGTTGGGGTTTTTTTAAAATTCAACCCCTATTAATGATTCGATGTATATATTTCTTTATTAAAAATTGCTGATGCACAAGTTATTAACAACCTATATATTTTCCAAAGTGAAGATTATCACATTGCATTTTTTTTTAAATTTCAAACTTAGGCTAGATTTTATATTATGATTATAAAAAGTAGTACATGATAAAGATACATACAAAAAAATGAAAAACTAACCTAGTTTTCCGCCGGCAGCGAAACAAGACTCAAACTACCGATGGTTAGGGTCGCAGAGTGAGGAACCTCCTAACGATGCGTGCCGAGTCAAGGGGTACCGCCTTCTGCATATGACCCAGCCATCCGAGCATCCGAGAGTCTCTTAAGGTGTTCGTCGAGACTCTTTTCGCTGAAACCACTGTCGGGACAATAATCCCACATTGCCGTAACCTCGTGAGCTATGTCAAGGTACTTGCTGAGTTTGTCCGTTTGTCCGTCTCCTTTCGTCGTGGTTTTGTGATACGCAGTCTGACTTTATACCTACCTATACACTTTTAAAGTACACCCTTGTACAACCAGTTTGTTTTTATAACAGAAGTAAAAAGGCAACGTATTAAGAAGTTCCACTTTTAATTTACGGTTGTATATCCGACACAACTAATGTTTTTTTTAATTACTTTTTTGTTTGTGTCTACCGTTGCTGACAACATTGAGCCGTCCATAGTTTCACACGATACGTAATTTGAATGCAAAGTTTTTATGGCGACGATTCTAACTGTTAGAATCGTCGCCAACTTCCTTAGAACGTAAAAAGTTGGGTATTGATTGTGAAGCAAAGTGGCAACAGCGCACAATAGAAAACAACCTATCGTGGAGAAGGTCGTCCCTGATTGGTCCATTTGAATCAGATCAACAATTGACGGAGCGGATTTGTATAAAAAATGCTATTAATAGTTCGTAATTTTGCCACCAGATGGATAGCAATTGTTGATCCGATCGGAGCCACATTTGTATGCAGAGTTAAACATTAGATCAACAAAAACTGTTCCGATCAACAATTGCCAACGGATCAACAATTAACTGATGACACAACCCGTCTGATCAACATTTACCGAGTGGGTATATCTATATATATATATATATTTATACAGTGGTGGTCAGACAATTAAATACACCCCCTTATATATTAACCATAAAACCTAACTTTTTTCATTAAAATCAATACGTCTTAAACCAATCAATATGGGAAAAAACAAAAGTTACGATTCGTCCACTATAAGATTATTTAGAAGTTTCATAAGAAAGTTTGGTCGTACAGAAAAACTATTTGAACTGTTTTAAGGACATGGTTATGAACGCTATAAAAAAAATCAAGAAAAAAATCTCAAGAAAAAGTCTTAAATGGAATACCCAAACTGAAACCATATGCAAAAAACTTAATTTCGCATAAGCACTATATAATTTATCGTAAAAAGTGTCGGAGGATTCTTTATTAGTAGCACACAATGGTTATGTGGATTCCATCTTAAGATTTGGACTAATATTTTGGGGAAACGGATTAGGAAAGGAACAGGTACTAATAACTAAAAAAAAGTGCATACGAGCTATATATGGCCTTCGTCGCACTGAAAGCTGTAAGCCACATTTTAAACGATTAAATATCTTGACATTTCCGTCACTATACGTTTTCTAAGTTGTAATATTTGTGAAAGCCAATCTTGGATTATTTGACAAATTCTTAAGTGAACGATATCATAATAAAATATCCTCCTCAAAACACCAAATAGCACTATTTAAGAACAGTTTTTTTGGAACGGCGTCTAGTTATACAATAAACTTCCCAAAAATGTTCGTAAAATGGTGATCATTAACCAATTTAAAAAAGAAGTGAGTAAATTACTTATCGGTAAAACATTCTACAACATCAAGGACTATATAAATGATAATGAACTGTGAGCTTTTCTTTTTATAGCATACTTTACCCCGTTCGATTGATTTATTAATTCCTATCTACTATGTAAAATTTAATGAATTTGTGCGTGTGTAACCAAATATTAATTCCTGTCTATTGTGTAAAATTTTATGCATGTGTAACCAAATATTTGTATGCCAAGTGGCTGAAAATAGCAAACCTATACAAAACATCAATCTTAACCTGATTTTTACCAACCGATGTATAGATTTGATTTGATATTTTAGTTTTAACTATCGCCATGTGTGAGTCATGCAACTCTTTCAAGACCTTGTCACTACATACACTGGGAATAATAATCCTAAGACCCACATTAGACATCCTAGTTCCGTGTTTATTTCTTGCCTACGATTATAGAATGATTTCAATACTCGACTGTGAGGACAACTATTGCTCACGTAGCTTAACACCCGTCCTAACAACGCGTCCCGTTAAGTTTCTCTTTTAATTCCATTATGGTCCAAGAGCAATGCTTGTGACGCAAAGTGTAAATACGTCTGATCCGGACATTCACGAGACTCTGAATCTAAATCCCCTTTATGTACGGCTATCAACCGTGTTATGCAATCCGCGACATATTTATCTGTTTCTAAATATTCTATATCGAAATCATAGACTGACGATATCATCTCTGTAATCTATTAGCCGTCATACTAGGAATACCAGATACTGGTCTAAAAATAGTAACTAAAGGCTTGTGGTCAGTTTTTAAACTAAATATTCGCCCATAAAGATACTGGTGAAACTTCTTAACAGCAAAGACTATGGCTAGGGCCTCTTTTTGTATTTGAACATAATTCAATTTCGCTTGCGTAAGTGCTCTAGAAGCGTACAAGACTGGCCGCTCGCACCCATCATCTCTAAGCTGGCCGGGCACCGCGCCGATACCGCGGCTGCTGGCGTCGCATGATACCACCAGTTTTCGCGTGCCGTCGTAGTGAGCTGATACCGGCGTCTGTGATAAATATTTTTCACTCGCCTGAATGACTGTGTCGGTTCTGGACCCCATGACCAAACTTTTCCCTTCTGCAACAACTCGTGAAGTGGGGCTAAATGAAAACTCATATTCTTGACTAATCTTCCATTAAAATTTACCATTCCGAGGAATGACCTCAATTCCGGAACGTCTTTCGGAACTGCCATATCCAATCAGGATTTGACCATTTCCTTATCTTCGCTAGTGCCATTCTATAATCTTATCCATGAAGAATATAAATTTAACTTTTTTCATTTTCAGACCATTCTCTTTCAATTTTGTTAGTTTCTAAATGGGCATCTAGTGATTAACTTGCGATCAGGAAATTATCGAGAAAGAATACAACATAAAGACATAAACCTGGCTGAACACTACAATTCTCTGCGTGTCGCAAGAAAGGAAGGAAACAAGGAAATAGAAACATACAAGTTCTTTTGATTTATAAAATCTCGTGTAATTAATTATTTTTTAGCAACAGAAATACACATTCTGTGAACATTTCAACTATGGTATTATAGTTTAAATATTTCTGTCTTATTATAGTTAAATTAAATAGTTCAGCCTGTTATGGTTCCTTAGACTGCCGGTGACAGATATAAAGTCAGACGGGCAGCCGAGGCTTAGTAGTAGAGTTCCGTTTGACATATTTTCCTTCAAATGACCGGTGATACTTTTCTTTATTCATACGGGTCCATTGTTGATTTGGGATTAGTGCTTGACTCGCCTTATATCTTTTGGGCTGAGGCGTTGTTCTCACTGAAGTGACGTGCGTGACATTTGCCATGCCACAGACCCCGTTTACACGGCTTGTCCTTCTGAGTACGTACTCAATCCTTCAAGTCTGGTTGTGTAGAACATGCCGTGCAAAAATGCTTTGTGGCGTGGCAAAAGTCACCATCTCACCTCATTGGGCCCAGCGCCTTAGTATCAGTAAAACCACAGATACCATTATTGTAATACAAAGCTGGCTGTATGCATCCTATAAGATACTATCACTACGATGACTAATCTAACAACATGTATTTTCAGCAATTCTCGCGAACCTGTTTGCAAAGGCTGCAACATCTGCAGTGGTCGGCAGCGTTTAAAAAGTAAATATTTTATTTATATTGCCAGCGTACTAGTGCTGGAGCAATGTCTCCCGGCTTTGAGTCCACACATCCCTAGTTACTGCCATGTTGAACCATAGCCGGTAATAAATCATCCCTCTAGTCCCAAAAGATAATAGAAATCGGTCAAATGCGGGGTTGAAACTCGTCTCTAAGATGGGGACCCCCTTTAATTGATAAATTCTCGTTTAGCTAATTATTTGTTGCTGTAGCCACAATAAAAATGCACATTCTGTGAAATTTTCAACTATTTACTTATAACGGTTCATCTGATAGAGCATGGTGATAGTCAAACAGACAAACGGACAGCGGAGGCTTAATAATAGGATCCTGAAAATAAAAAGCACTAAAATCCGGTCAATGATGTTCTGCCGATATACATATGAAATATGTATATCGGCAGAACCGATGCAGATAGTGTAAAATTTTACGATTAATATATACTGGCCTGCAAAACTAAGTATCCCACTTTTAAAATTGAAATAACTTTTTGAGTACACAAGATAAAAAGGACTCGAATAAGAGTTTTATTTTGTACTATTGTTTCAGTAAAGAGATGTACCTGGGAATTTGCCTAAAATGTTAAATGACATGCGGAATCGGCAAGAGCTCACACCGTTTGTGTGTGTCACATCACCAGAAGGGTGCGACGCTGCTATCTTTTCCCCCGCGCCCCTGAATGGGGAGAGGCGAGAAGAGGACAGGCGGAAGGCAAAGAAGGCTGGTTCAGCCATGTGGGGGACGCACTGAAATAGCTGCGGGTTACAAGAGCTCCATGCAAATCTAACTCGTTGGCTTGCTCCCCCGCGTTTGCCTCCTTATGACATGAAGTCGGAATGAGGTTGGGTGGAGGTGGGATATGTACTATTGTTTCAAGGAAAGTTGTTTAAAGTTGTTAAAACTTTTTTATTTTAAATCTCTTACTTCTATTGTTTAGAAAACAACTGAAATTTTAAAAGTGTAGTTCTTAGTTTTGCATGCCAGGTATATGAGAAATGTCACTTTCCTTTCCTTATTATTAATATTATCAAAGCGTTATATTACTTTCATTTCATTCATCATTCGGTTCTGGGAGATATCTTAAATGAGAGGAAACTAAACAGCACATTCCAATTTCTATACTCACGTTTTGATTATACAACTTGCATTGACATCGTTGAACGTAGCAGCCGACAACTTACGTCAAGATTGTATGCATGTAGGAATTTCTATAGGGAAATACTAAGAATGAATTACAAAATAAACTTCGCTGAATTTTGTAAGTCGCGAAATAAATTATCTAATAAAAATGTTGAGACCCAAAAAGACGGAGATGCCATTGAACATTGTAACTTATATTCTGATATGTTGAATGTGAATAACAGTGATAACAATAATTTTTTCGTGAATAATTTTAATATAATGACATTAAATTTAATTTACCAAATAAAGCATTGAACAAAATTGATTATTTAGAGTTAATACTTTCAGAGTTTGAGCACCAGAATTTTAAAATTGATGCAGTGTGATTAACTGAGACATTTCTGCTAGCTAGTACAGAAATTTATAAAGAGGTGGCTCTTGCATACTTGTTTATGGCAACCCAAACTATGTAACAATTAATAATGTAGATTCATCCGCTTCCCGGTGCAATCCAATATGTCTTCTGAGTTCGGTCTATGGTGTGTCATGTGTGCAATTAAAATATTAACGGAGTTCTCAAACGAGCCTTTTAATCATCAGCCTACCTAACGAAACGTTTTACAGTCCACGCAAAGTAAGGATCTTCACATTGGTCTATACTCACCGAAGGAACCGCTAAAAACCGTTTGCTAAAATCGGACTCCACGCCTGCGAACGAAGCACTCCGCCATTTTCGTCGTGCCATTCCTGTCGCAGAATGACAAGTGACAACGGCAAGCGTAAAAACACCATCAGCATACACCTGCAATAGTCTGCTACATCATTCAGATACCAGATACCAACCGCTGCAAAAACCAAGAGCTCAAGACCAACAGCGATGCCTGCAATAGTCTGCTAAATAATCTCCAGACGCCAGGCATCTACAGCTGCAAGAAACGAAACCAAACCTACAACGTATGTCTGCTACATTCTGCTATATATATCCGGGCACCAGACATCGATTGCTGAAAATCTGTGTAATAATATAATTAAAAAAAATGTGTAATAGTTACCTACATTTGTAACTTACAATGGAGGAAGTAACTCTCAAAAGGCTTTATGCCTTACGAGGCTATGTAAAAGGTACGATCACATGAATGTATACTTTTGTGTCAAATGAATCCGATTTTCAAGCCGCCAAGGTTGAGGAATTAATATCAAAGCGCGATAGATTATTAGCAGCTTTCAAAGAGTACGAGGAATACAATAAAGAGATATTGACATTGGATTCATCTGACATGGAAAGGATCGAAGATTTTGAGCAAAAGTTTCTCTATTGCATAACTGAACTTAACTAAAATATTAAGTGACAGAATTGTCCTAACGATGAACAACAAATAAGCATGTCCCAGGAGTCATGTAGTGGCATTCACAAATGTGGACAACAAAGTGGAGGCATTGTATCTAGGGCAAAATTGCCTAACATTGACATACCGACTTTCTCGGTCAATACACAGAGTATGTCTCGTTCATGTCAATCTTTAGGTCCGTCATACACAACAACATGGGCCTAGACAAGGTACAAAAGTTGTACTACCTGCGATCATTCCTAAAATGGCAGCCTTACGAACTTATAAAGAACCTTCTTCTATGTGAAGAATGTTATAAGGAAGCAATGCAGCTGTTAGAAAAGAGATGTTATAATAAGCATAAAATAATATCTGAACATGTCGACACTCTGCTTGACCTAGCAAAGCTGCCGAAATTTCCTAATGTTAAAGAAATAAGAAATTTTGTAACAGCAATCCGCCAAACCCTTGCAGCTTTAAAAAGTTTAGACACGAGACCCGAGGCATGGGACCCGATTTTACTAGGAATCCTGAGGCGCAAATTAAACACATACAGCGCCCGTGCCTACCAGCTGGAGCGAAAGCAAGAAGAGGAACCCACCATGGATGAATTTCTAGCATACATGGAAAGGCGGGCACTCGCAATGGAAAATACTTCTCCTGAGCAGATTGAAGCTGCAGCCCGCACGCAGACCCCGAGTAAGAATAAGGTAGTGGTTGGCTGCTGCCTCAAATAAACCGTCGATGGACTGCTCATACTGTAAGTCAAGTCATAAATTATTTGCTTGTCCCAAATTCAATCTGGCTTTTGGCGTAATATTCAGCAAAAAAGAAAAGTTGTGCCATACTTGCCTCAACCCACACTGTGGCAAATGTAAATATCACTTCAGGTGTGGAGTGTGTTAAGGCCAACACAACACCCTCCTACACACAGATGGCAGCACAGGGCCAGATCCAGTGGTTTTCCTCTCTGGCGGTAGCTCTAGTAATGTTTTGATCCCTACAGCTCGTGTCAAGCTGTACTCAAAGAGCGGAAGAGAGGTACATGTCAAATGTATCCTCGACTCCGGCTCTCAAGTGTCACTAATAACTACTAAGGCTATCGAGGTATTAGAATTAACGCCACAGCGTAGTGACATAAACCTGATAGGTATATCTCAAAGCAAAAGCAAGATAAGCTATTGCATTCCTTTGCTAGGTCACTCTCTGACATCCCCGTTCAACACCCTCATCAACTGTCATGTGGTAGAGAAAATAACATGAAACCTGCCACAAAAATAAGTCAATCTAAAAGATATAGCCATACCGGCTGGAGTCACATTAGCTGACACAACTTTCAATAAGCCATCAGAGATCAACATGTTGGTTGGTGTGGATGTATTTTTCCAGATAATACTGCCACTTGAGGAGTCGCAGCACCTCTCTGCGGGCAACGACCCTGAGTAGCAGCAGAATCCTACATCTCCGAGCATCTTTAACACCAGATTTGGCCACATAATCGCTGGTGCCACCGCATCGGACATCATAAAAAATAAGGTTGTACTGTTTTGCACTAAATGTGACTCAGATGTTAGTGAGAGTATCAAAAAGTTCTAGGAAGTGGAGCGTGTTCCGGAACTATTCATTGAAGGGAAAGAGGGGAGCTCAGAGCAACAAGTAGCAGAGGATATATTCAAAAATACTGTCAAATTAGATAAAAAAAGGTTCACAGTTGACTTGCCATTGAAGTTAGAGCCTGCCAGCATAAATAAAATTCTAGGTAACTCATTAGACCTACCCTTGCATAGATTTCTCAGTCTTGAAAAAAGGCTGCAAAAGAATATTAATCTGCTGACAGATTGTCAAAAATGTATAGATGAATATGTTGAATGGGGCATGGTCACTATGTAAACATCAGCTCATACAATTTCAATGAAAACGCGATTTACTTCATGCCGCATCATGCTGTAGTAAACGAGCAAAACAAAAGCACGCATACAAGGGTTGTATTTGACGCGTCTATGAAAACCGGCATGAAGGTCTCATTGAACGTCATTTTATTGAATGGGCCTATAGTACAAAAGGAATTGTTTGATATTGTAATGCTGTATAGATTTGGGGAATTTACATTGAGTTTAGATATTAAAAAGAAGAAAACATTCTAGTGAATCCGGAGCACGCTTCACTTCAGAACATTTTGTGGAGGGAAAACCCAGACCAGCCTATACGGTGTATTCGCCTTGACATAGTCACATACGGAGTAAAGTCTTCGAGCTATTAAGCCTCTAGGCGCTTACTTGAACTTACACAAAAGCATGAGTCTTCAGTGGCGCATCAGTCTTTGTGACGAGTGCACGTTTCTAACATAATTCCTTGTGAAGCAAGTGTGACTCACCAAAACCAATCCTGCTGCCTTGCGCTCGCCATCACATACTCTAGTGATGGGAACGCCGTCGATACCCGGGCTATCGATAATCTCGTCATATAACCGAGATGGATAAATATGTTACAAGAACATACTCGGCTGAAAGCCTTACAAGTGTAGGCAAAAGACCTGCTGACGATGACGCGGATACCTGGCGTTATCCCAAGCGTCATGCACCACATCGAGCCCAGCAGATGAAGACTCTAAACGTTCCTGTAAGTAATCGTTTTTCAAATCTCCGATTCGAACAAAGTGAAGCCACGTCATCAAATTTCTCCCGTGTGGCGCCCGAAAAGAAGACTAAGTCACCCAAAATTCCACCAATTGTCATTGAGATTCCGGTAGATTGGACTCATGAAACCATCAAAACCATGATACTATCCTTCACCAAGAACTTCCATCTAGCATATAAAGGTCGCAATAAGGTAGCAGTTCACTGTTACACCGCCACAAGTCACCAAGAAATCAAGGACGGACTCATTACTAAAGAAGTTGCCTTCCACACATACAGTCGTAAGGATGAAAAACTATCTAAGGTCGTCATACGTGGCCTTCCAGCCTCTGTCGAAAGTCTCATCCCTGATGAACTGGCGAGTCTTGGCTACAAGGATGCCTCAGTCACGAAAATGAAGTGTAAAAATACAGACTCACCTTACCCACCATTCTTGATCCAGTTACCAGCTGGCACTGACATGACAAAATTCCGTCAGTTAAAGCATTTACGTCATTGTGTGATTTCGATCCAACGTTACAAGCCCAACTCAACTATTGGGACTCAGTGCTATAGATGCCAACGATTCGGACACGCTGCAAAAAACTGCAATCTATCTGCTCGTTGCGTAAAGTGTACCGAACTACATTCCTCGAAGGATTGTCCAAAGACGGATCGTACACTCCCAGCCCGCTGTTGTAACTGCAACGAGGAACACCCTGCTAATTATTAAAAATGCAAAGAGCGTGTTGAATACTTACAGCGCACTCAAAGAAGCCGAGGAACCAATCTCACCCGTGTTAATAGTGTACCCGAAACAACTAAAGCTCCACCCAAATCTCAATTGAATTACAATCAAGCATGGACAAATACTATTACAACGCCAAAACAGAGAACCTACTCGCATGTAACCAGACATCAAGATCCAAACGAGTTCTTAAGGAAGAAAATAGGCTACGAAGATCCTAGTCCAAAACCCGACGATAGTACTTCAGAGATGCTACAAATACTTTCAGTGATTAGGAAAATAAAAGATCAGTTCACTACATGCGACTCAATGGTTGACAAAGTTATACTTGTACTGACACATCTTGGGCAATACATTTAGTAAAAACGCTCTTAATCTAATGTACTGGAATGCAGATGGCATTCGGTCTCAAATTCATGATCTTCTTGATCTACTCCTAGACCTATCAATAGACATTCTTGCGGTAAATGAGACAAGACTATCCACTAATGCCCTGCTAACAACTCCCGGATATGTGTGCTATCGGCAGGACAAACACCCCAATAACGGCAAAGGTCAAGGCGTAGCCCTACTAATTAAGTCGGACCTTCAACATATACGAATATCCATTCCAATTACCCAAACGATGGAATCCATCGGTGTTCGAGTAATATTGTCAGGTTATGAGTATTCAGTAATTGCAGCCTACCAGTCACCTAACTCAGAGATCTCTACTTCTGACCTGGATATTTTATTGAAACTAGGCCCAAGAGTTCTTATCATGGGTGATCTCAATGCGAAGCATACACTTTGGAATTGTCCCTCCTCCAACAATCGCGGCAAAACGCTTGTAAACCACATGCTAGATAATGACTTTATAATTCATGCCCCGGATAGTCCAACCCTTGTACATTATAACCCAGATAATATCCCATCTACCCCAGATTTGTGCTTAGTGAAAAATGTTACAAATATCTCCGGCCTACTTACGGTACCTGCCCTCTCCTTAAATCACCTCCCCGTGGTCTTTACCCTCGAAGGCACCCCCTTACGTGAAACTATGAAGCTTTTTAACTATCCCAAAGCTGACTGGACCAGCTTCCGCTCATTTCTTAACGAAAAAATTTTCCTTTCCGCTAAGGTGTATGATTCTATCACCGACTTAGATGATGCTGTGAGTGATATTACCAACATTATCTCAGAAGCTAGAGATAGATTTGTACCCAAAGTGAAAATTTCTGACAGCCCTACTCCTTTGCCCCGGTTTATCAAAAAATTTATAAGAAACAAAACCGCCTTCGCAAACATGACCAACGTGAAACAAACCCAAATGTTCGCAGATCCCTTAGAACAGCCATGAATAATCTCCAGGAACAGATTAAAATAGCCATCCAAGCACACAACGACAAAACATGGAATAAAAAACTGAGTAAAGTCGATAATCCCAGCTCCGACATTTGGAAATTAGTTCGTTCCCTAAACCGGAAATCCTGTGTAATACCTCCCCTTAAAAATATTGATGGCTCGTTAACTAAAGATATTCACGACCAATCCAATGTTCATGCAGAAACTTTCCACAATAACATGCTCCTCACGTCCATCTGGGTCCCTTCTGCCGATACTGCTGGCATCGTTAATAGATCTGTTAACCTTTTAAGTAATTACAGTCCTAATGATGACCCTAGCTTGCATCCCATCCGTCCTAAGGAACTTTGGAAACACGTCCGTAGCCTCAAAAGTCGCAAATCCCCTGGACCCGATAGCATAACCAATATTCTGTTAAAAAATCTGCCTCAAAAGGGTATTGTTTCACTGACGAAAATTCTCAATGGATGCTTACGGACTTGTTACTATCCATCAGCCTGGAAGCTTGCTAAAGTTATAGCGATCAAGAAGCCAGGAAAGGAAGAGTCAGATCCTGTAAGCTACCGACCGATTAGCCTGCTTTCTACCCTGGGAAAACTGTATGAGCGGCTTATTCTCTCAAGGTTAGCACGTTACAGTGACCCTCACCTCTTGCCAGAACAATTTGGCTTCCGCAGAGGATATTCCACTGTCCAGCAACTGGCACGTGTAGCTGAAAATATTGCTGACAACCACAACAAAAACAGCACTACAGGAATGTACCTACTCGATGTCGAAAAGGCCTTTGACACAGTCTGGCATGACGGCCTAGCGCATAAATTAATTGAAATAGGAGTCCCTCTAAAACTGGTCAAGCTTGTAGTGTCCTACCTAGAAAATCGGCGGTTCAAAGTACATATCGGTATCACTGAATCGGATATATACGGTGTCCCAGCAGGTGTACCACAGGGCTCTGTTTTGGGACCCTACCTCTTTCTCGTTTATTTGAACAATATTCCTAAACAACCCCGTACGCAGCTGGCCTGCTTTGCTGACGACACAGCTGTTTTTACTTCATCTGAGGATATTGATCTTGTCATAAGTCGACTTGATATGTCCCTAGAACTCTTACATGAGTACTTCACTAAGTGGAAACTTAAATTTAATGGGTCTAAGACTGATGCTATCCTCTTTACCCGGAAACGTCAAATCCCCACACGACAGCTCACCATTAATGGACACAAAATACCGTGGAAACAAAGTGTTAAATACCTCGGCATTATTCTGGACACAAAACTGAACTGGACGACACAAACAAAGGCACTACATCAAAAGGGAATTAAATCTTTATGTGGGCTAAGCCAGATCCTCAACAGACGATCAAATCTGAGCGCATACACCAAACTTAGGATGTACACTATACTAATAAGGCCCTGTATCACTTATGCTGCTCCAGTATGGAGTAGTACTTGTGACTCAAACTTCGATAAGCTCCAATTAGTGCAAAATAAAGCCCTAAAAACAGCTTTTAATACTCCCTTTTACACCAACCTTTCTAAATTGCATGGCAAAATTCAGCTCCCAAAAATAAAACCTTATGTACTAAACATATCTCGAAAATTATATATCGGTAAAAATCCACACCACAGCAATAGTCTTGTCTCATCTATCGGCAAATCACGTCTACATACTTTATCGTATGCTAATACTTATAAAAGTTATAAGCTGCCCCATCACTATTTTCTAAACAGTGAGTAAACTACGACGGCTCCTACCTATCTCTTGTTGCCATGGCCGGCCGTGTGTCGTCGCCTAGCCGGGCAGTGTGCATTTGTTTTCTACATACCCGCACTTACTCGTATGGCGCGATGTGTTAGTATAGGAATGTCGATGTGAAAAGTATTCAACATATCAAGTTGAATGCACCAGTATTTTATTGATATTTTATTAAAATAGTTGAACACAATGTAAAATATTATATTAATTAAGCTGTTGAAAGTTTTAAGAGGTGCCTTAGCCTAACAAACAATACAATTTATATGTATACTCATAATGACGGTATCTTATGTTGATATGTTAAAATGTATTTATCTAATAAAGAACTTTGAAAAACAAAACAAACAACAAAAGCATGAACATGACCTACCACTGGCGTCCTTCATATTAAAAAATTGCACGTATGTCGATGATGTTTTGTACTCAAGCTTTGATAAGCACCAACTGATTGACTGATTGAGGCTAAACATCAGCTATGTGAGATGTTGAGCTATGGCAGTTTCAGCTTGCACAAATGGGCTTCTAATATACCTGATATTCTGAGCGATATAGGTACCTGAAGCTGAGCAACAATTCAACGAACTTGACTTTCAAAAGGGTAACTTTAGTATGAAAGCTTTGGGGCTTACCTAGGACGTTAAAAAGGACTGTTTCACTATAAACAGTCCAGAGTCATTTAAAAGCAATAAAATAACCAAAAGGGAAGTCTTAAGCTACATATCAAGGTTTTATGATCCCATGGGCTTTGTAAGTCTGATTGTAGTAAAAGCAAAAAGCATTATACAAGAAATTTGGTCACATCACTTAGGCTGGGATGAACGCTTACCTAACGATTTGGTTGATGAATGGCAAAATTTTGCTAGCAGCTTGGCTGACATGCAGCCCATTAATTTAGGTAGATGTATCCCAACCAAAAAAGCAGCGGCAGTGCAGCTGATCGGATTCAGTGACGCTTCGAGCACTACAGGCTACGGGTGCTGTATATAGGTATATAGTAGGTACGCGTGGTCGACTTAACGGGTAAGGCTGAATTACACTTGCTCTATTCAAAGTCGGGAATCAACCCACGTACGAAGCCACTAACAATACCTCGACTGGAGCTAAATGCCGCGTTGCTTTTGTCAATACTTATGGAAAGAGTATATATGGAACATTGTATAAAAGTATACACATAGATGATGTGCACTTATTTACTGACTCAAAACACTTAGCTTGGATAAAAACTGACAAAACTAAAATACAAGCTTACGTTGCAAACAGAGTGAGTGTGATTCAGCAAAAAACATCCAAATGGGCCTGGCAGTATGTACCATCATCAGACAACCCTGCTGATCTTATAAGCAGAGGCATCAGTCCACTGGAGCTTCCCAAATGTTTCCTCTGGTGGAAGGGACCGAAATTCCTGCAATGTGAGTACACATTTGATAATAAAAATACAGACTTGCCGAGAGACTTACCTGAGATGAAAGTAGAAAATCCCACGCTCGACAAGTTAGTACTTACTGCGACTGAACAATATAATATTTTTCACATACTGGAAAAATATTCAGACATTGAGAAAATGACCAGAGTAATAGGATATATTTACAGATTCTGTCACAATGTAAAAGGTGATAGTAAGGTAAGTGATAGAGTGCTGAATCCTGATGAATTGCAACGCGCGTTGCATCAAATAATAAAGCACAAGCAGTTGGTGTATTTCAGTGATGAAATAGGCTCATTGCAAAAAGCCAACAGCGTGCAAGGCTCCCTTAAGCCAATACATCCATTTTTAGACGAAAATGGTTTGCTTAGAGTAGGTGGCCGATTAGATAATTTAACATTATGTAAACAGGTATTTTATCTTTGTAGACACCTATATAAATCCGTGCATGGTGGCCTGGAAAGGTGTAAAATTTTGGCGATACCCATAACAGTTTTAGAGATGGATACGTTTTCCATATCAATTATTTTTTTCTAGGTGATAATTAATTGAAAACTAGATTTGAATACGGAAACTCATAAAAAAACTCTTCGAAATTATGTGATAAAGATAAGGGTAACATGTCTTTAAATAAAAAGCGGAAATTCCGGAGGATGTTTTCCTATATAACACCCTTGAATTGAAATATATTTTATTTGCCAAACTCCAACAAGGCCAAGTGCGGGTTTAGAACTCGAGGAAAAACCGCTGGCTACGTTATAATTAAGTAATAATATGTCTAGCACTTAATGTCCCCATCGAGGAGCATAGGCCTTTACTTGGATTCGAGTAAGATTGAGCCATATTCCACCAAGCTGACTCAGTGCGGTTTGATGGAGTTTTCAAGTTGACAACCTTAATTAGAAAGTTGCAGAAACGGTCTTCAATTTTTAAATCCCTATCCAGAATGGGTCAACAATCAAAATGGCAGCAGCTAGAAATGGGCATGTAAAAAAATCAAGTATACCGATCCGACAAAAACTTTCCGCGAGATTTGTGTTCTTAACTAAATTCTATTATTCCCATCAAAAAATATATATATAAGCTTTAAATAAATATAATATAAGCTTTTTTTTTTCTTCTGAGGGTAGTCAAGAAAACAACATCAAAATTTTGAGTCTTCCAAATTTAATTAATTTAATATTATTATTATCAATTTAATGACAAATATAACTATTTAATTTTAAGCCTGAACCTAATTTAACACTGGATAAATAATCACTCTCACCTGAATCAACATATCCAATCATTTACACAACACCATGGATCTGTATACAAAACTGAGCACCAACATGGAGAAGATTGTGGAGTCTTTCAACATATGGATGGCGCAATATGAGAAGGAGCTTCGGGAGGCCTCCACCATGTCGCTGTCAAGCAGCCCTCCTGACCTGAGCACTATGAGCAGTGAGTTCACAGAGTTTAAGGCCTTTACATGGAACTGCCTCAACATGTTGCGGTCACAAATGGAGCTGCTGCTAGTGGGTCAGGACCGGCTGGAGATGGACACCAGGCGGAAGGTACTTCTGCTTCACGGGGTGTCGAAGAAGGCAGAAGAACAAGCTGATGAAGTGGCTCGGGTGATATTAAGCGACCGGATGAAGATGTCCCCGCAGTGTGTTTCTGATGTGAGTGTGGTCCACAGACTTGGCCCCAAGGAAAAGGCATCCAAAGCCCGGCCCTTGCTAGTTCGGTTCTCGTCTTTCATAGCGCGGACCGAGGCGTGGAAGGGCAAGACTGCCTTGAAAGGAACGGGGTTAACTGTTACAGAGTTCCTCACAAAATCAAGACACAGTGTATTCTTAGCCGCCAGGAAGCACTTTGGTTTACAGAACTGTTGGACGACGGAGGGCAGGATCGTCTTATTACTCCCAGAAAAGACTAGGCAGAAGGTGGAGTGTATGGCGGACCTACTGGTGTACACCAGCCAGTTCCCTCCTTCCACCACTCAATCTGAGGGAAAGGAGTCTCCTGCAAAGAAGCCGACCGCTGCTGTTGCTGCTCCCTCGGTTGCTGCGCCCACGGCTGCTGCAGCGTCGGGCCTGAGCAAACGCACCCCCAGCATCAGGCGCAAAGGAGTGCCGCCGCCGCCGGGAGCAAAAAAATAGGCCGCGGGTTTATATGTCGTCGATCAGTTCTGCTGCGTCCTTGAAGAGTTGCTCCCTCCAATTACCCACATCATAAACTTCTCTCTATCAGCTAGATCTTTTCCTAGTCTATGGAAGAAAGCTCTTGTCATCCCACTGCCCAAAAATTCTGTAGTGTATGCACACCCGAACCCTAATTACATCTATATATAGCCCGGTATTGTATGAATCTAGAGACATTATACGACTGTACTTTGAAGCCGATACTCGTCTTATTCCACGCATATACCATATCCTTACATGGCGACCTAGCCAGGCCAGCCTACCTCTCGCGAGGTAGTGCTGTGCCGAATGGCAGTGCATCAAATAAATAAATACTTTTAATAATTAGAAAATCCTGGAGAAGAGAATAATTACGAAGAACGTGAAGACAAGTTTGCAGCCAGAGAAAGACAAAGAAGATAAAAGAGAAGATATTAAAGAAGAAAGAATATAATTGAAATAATTAAAGAAGAAAAAATAGAGAAGATAATCATGGAAGATGGATAAATATGGAAGACAGACATTTATTTTAGAAGATACCATAAACAAGAGAGAAAAATAAATAAAGAAGACTTGCTGCCGGGTGCCGGGCGTTTTTTCAAGCCAGTGATGTGGATTGCAGGGCGCCGGGCGTAACCGTACGGGTCAAGTGAGGAGCAGCTGGGAGATGTACGGGTCCCAGGATGAGCTGACTCTGAACAAGAACGACACGTGCGACGATGTCTGTGATGTGTGTTTTGGACAATGGTATCTATTTAATCCTATAAAATGTAAGTGAATTTTATTATTTGTTTAGAAGTATTAATTACGTGTTGGGAAGATTTTTACATTGTAAAAGGGTTGACGATTCGAATCAATATCAATATAATTATTTTTCAAATGAAGAGAGCATAAAGTAAAAGAGTATGTCGAAGAATGGCATAATGAAAAGTTACAGTAGGTACTGTCAGCAAGAGAAGTATGAATGATGGTTGATATATTTTTTTTAGGAATGGAGATAATTATGAAGGCCGAAAGAAAAGTAAATTAAATTAGTTTGGCATGAGTTATTTTAGATGATTTTGATAAGTAGTAATATATTTTTTTTAAGATGATGATTTTGATTGGAAATATGGGTAGAATGTGGTTAATTTGTAAGAAGATACAAGTTTTGTTGTTTTAAAGTCATTAATATACCCAGTACTATTTTATAAACTTATTGCATCTTAATTCCGATTTACTCCAAATGTACAATCAAGTACATAAATGATTCATTTGTTCATTTGACTTGGTTACAGTTCCAGTTTATCTTAAAATTATAGTAATACAATACAGTGTTCGCAGGCGATCCAAATATGGACATGCAACACTGCAGAGGAATCCAAATTAGATTAGAACTTGACACATGTTTTGATTACAGAGAAACAGAATTGTTATTATAATAATTAGTAGTTCAAGTTACCGCAGTGCGACTTATGTAGAATGAAAGGTTTAATTTCAGTTGACTAATATGGAAGATACTTATAAGGTGATGCATGATTGTTAACAAGTTTAGGGTACCGCAGAGAGATGAAGTATGGAACCCATTGCATGAATTTGAATAAAAGTTTGAGAATGTATGAATTTCAGGGTTTGTTCCTATGTGTAAGATATACTTAGTATGAAAAAGTAGTTCAGCAAAGATTTTAAAATATATTACAAACGACGGAACCACTACCGATGGGTTATTACAAAAGTTTGTTTAGAAATTGCACTTAGTTACTTTTATTTTAAAGATTGCATTCGAGTTTATTAATAGATTAAAGTCTGACCAGCGGATATGGTCACTAAGGATTCGGATACTTCATTTTAAAGTGAGAAAATGTTTGTTTGATAGTGAGTGTTGAAAAGTATGAAAATGAAATGAAATAAAAAGTTGAATGTTGTTATGGAGACTTGAAGTTTTGAGTTATGTGATTACGTATTAAGCACATAGAGAAAAGTTGTATTTTTGTTTGGATTTGGGAATGTTGGTTATGGTTGTCGTTAGGATTAAAAAGTATGAATTTGAGAGATGGTATGGAATGTGCAGGATATGTTACTCTAGGCCACAGAGTGAGTGAGCTGGGAACACTTCATTTAGTAAGCTTTCGAAAAAATTTGGACTGATCATCCAATCTTTACAGAATGTCTTAAAATTCGAAGGATTCATTTGGATTGTGTTTAAGTTATGTTAGAGTTTGGTACGTAACTATTGGCGAGTCCGATATGTTATAGTATAATCATCAAAGTCTCAAAGGTACAGGTACAAGGTACAAGGCACGAATCCTTCCTCTTCGATCATGATGTGGACGAGTTTCCTTTGTGAGAAAGTTGGATATCGATGACCTTATAAGCTCTCGAGTAGGAGCAGGTTCAGGCAGGTAGACCTGGAGCCAGATAATGGTAGTATTGTGGAAATAAAAAAAAGTACCTTATGAATGACGTCGATAAATAAATAATGAAAGTAAGTACCTATATGAAGTGGAAAATGAAATAAAATAGAGACTTTGATTGATAGCGATTGTATGAGAAAAGCGAGTATATTTTGGTTAGTTTTGGAAAGAAGTTTTATATTGATAAATATTTTGATGTGAGTTTTGAGAAGGTATTATGGAAATGAAAAATAAAGTAGTTTGTGATTAATGGAATAAGAGTTGAATAAATAAATACATAAACGAAGAAAAGAAAAAGAGATACAGAAGGTATGAAACATGTGTAATTTTGTAATTGTAGTGGAATAATGTTATAATTTTTTTTTTAAAAATTCTATGTATTAAAAATAAATTTTTCATGTCGTCAACCCTATATCGTAAACAGGTTAGATAATATTTTGTGTATTATAATTAAGTTTCATAAAATATTGGAACAGATATTAACTATGTAATCATTAACTATTTTACGAATTTAATAAGAACATTATATCGTTTTTTTTAACACATATATTTTTTAATCGATTACAGTGTGAATTTATATAAATGGTAATATTTTGTTTTGAAAGTGTTTTAAAATTGTATCGGGAATATAAAAAAAAAAATGGTTGTTGTATATTGAATTGTTATATTTACATATTACACAGATTTTGAATTTTAAATTGTTATTTTTACACAGATGATTTATTTTATTGTTATTTTTACAGAAATGAGTTATCAGATTATTGTTTTTATATTTTGTATTCTAAATTGTTTTAAATATCATAAAAAATAAGATATAGTATATTTTTTCTTTCAAAAAAAGGGGGAAGGTGTAGTGTATGCACACCCGAACCCTAATTACATCTATATATAGCCCGGTATTGTATGAATCTAGAGACATTATACGACTGTACTTTGAAGCCGATACTCGTCTTATTCCACGCATATACCATATCCTTACAATTCCAATCCCTCCTCGTTCAAAGATTACAGGCCCATATCTATTTTACCTATTCTCTCCAAAGTCCTTGAATCCATTGTCCACTCCCAACTCACCTCCTACCTTTCATCAAACAAACTTCTCAATCCTTTCCAATCTGGCTTCAGACCAGGGCATAGTACTACCACAGCACTCTTAAAAGTCAGCGATGATATACAGCTAGCCATGGATCAGAGGTTGGTTACGGTGCTGGCCCTGCTTGACTTCAACAATGCCTTTAACTGCGTTGATTTTGACATTCTTGTCGCTATATTAACATCGCTGAATGTCTCCTCCCACGCTGCTGGCTGGTTCAACTCATACCTGAGAGGTCGTCAGCAGCGCATTAAGTCTGAAGAGACCGAAACTCAATGGTGTGATCTTTCCTCAGGAGTGCCTCAAGGTGGTATTCTCTCTCCTCTTATTTTTTCAGTCTTTATAAACTCCATCTCCGACGTCCTCTCTTCTTCGTATCAACTGTACGCAGATGATCTACAAATTTATCGCCACGTTTCCCCCTGCGATGTAGTTTCATCCGTGGAGGCACTGAATGCTGACCTCGAGAATGTGAAAGACTGGGCCTCATCATACGGGCTGTTAATAAACCCGAATAAATCACAAGCCATGATTTTAGGAACCAGGCACACTCTTTCCTTGTTACAAAAACCCATTGTTCCCGTATCATATAATGGCATCACAATAGAGTACACAGATAAGGCGAAAAACCTTGGGGTTATTTTTGACAACCAGCTGTCTTGGTCTCCACATGTCAGCGAGGTCAGCAGATGGGTCTTTGCGTCTTTTTACTCCCTCAGGCGTCTCCAGTACTTCTTGCCGCGGCAGACCAAAATCACCCTTGCTCAGTCCCTTCCGCTGCCGCTTATCGACTACGCCGCGCCGATGTCTGTTGGGCGAGCGCGAACGAAGATCTTCTGAACAAACTCGAACGACTTCAGAATCTCGGGATTCGGTTTATCTTCGGGCTGCGCAAATTCAACCATGTCTCTCAATTTCGCAAAGAGTTGGGGTGGCTTCCGATTCGTCGTCGCCGAGACTCCCATATTCTTTTTTGTCTTTTCAATATATTGAAAAATCCGTGCTACCCCAGCTACCTTCACTTACTCCAAGGCATACCACTTCCGCATATGAGCACTCCTTCAGGTTGCAGGCGGTCCGACTGTGGAACGCACTTCCTAGTGCGATAAGAGACATCCCGACTCTTTTCGCTTTCAAAAACCGGGTAAAAGAGCACTCCTCTCTCTTTTGTGATAGTTGTAGTATGTATATTATTATTATATGTAAACTTTATGTACAGGTTTATGCATGTATTGATACGTATTTAGTAGTTTGTTAGATACGAGTATGTATTTTATTTACCGTATTTTATAGATATGTAATTTACTTATATGTATTTTATTATTGTTTAGATATTGTGCACTGCCTACCCTTTATTGATAAAATTTCCTGTCATGCCTTGGTTTGCTGGAAGAAATCTCTTTTTAGAGATAAACTCGCCTTTGTACATATGTTTTCTCTTAATGTATCTTTTTAAATAACTGTGTTCAATAAAGAATTATGAATTATGAAATATTACAGGATTACTGAACCATCCGTAAAAACATACCAGTCCTTCATTTGTTCTCTACGGTGAAGTTTGTTCAAATTCCCTTTGCTGTTATCTTCAAATTCCTTTCGTTGTTATGTTGGTTATCTTATAAAACTGTCAAGTGTCAACAGTTCTCCTGCCTGTCGATAACGCAGATGTCAGTTGGAACGTAAACAAATAATTTTAATATAATTTTTTCGTTTTAAAATCGAAACAACCAGCCATAATTATTTGAATTTATATAGGTTTTCAAATATAACTATTTCATAGAATCATTTTAATCAATAAAAAAATACACAAAAACAAAACTTAGAAGCTAGTATAGTATAGTATATAGTATATATAGTTAAGAATAGTAAGTAGGCATAGAATATAACATAATTTTTAAAGTATATATATGTAAATATAAATAAAATATATGTAGGTATTTCTGTTCCACGAGATCATGCTGTTATCAAAGTATTCCTACTCCATCTTCGCATTGAAAGGCCCTGACATGTTTTCTCGTGTACTATCTTGGAAACTGCTCTTATAATTGAGATTTGTATTTTCACTTTCAGCCAGTACACTATTTGAGAATACGCTGTTCCCAATTTCTCTTTAAGCTTTGATGCGGTTTTTTTTAAAACTGTTGTATTCAGTTCCTAGGGCTCTATCGCATTAAATGACTAGTGGGGTGAATGAGGTTCTTAGGTCTTCATCTACTCGGTCGTATTTTGTGTGTTTCTCTCGGCTTTGTCTCTGTGCTGTTTTTTGCTAGGTGAGGTAGCTGTAAGAGGAAGCGTCGGCATTTACTATGCGTACGTCGAAGAACGCTTTCCTTGCAGGTTCTCAAACACTATTTAGTAACAGATCACCTGTAAGTGCTGGTTGATTTATGTTTGCGTCTTTCATTATGGGTTCTATTGTGCTAGTTCCCCAGGCTAGTTTGGCCAAATTTTTACAATCATCTCTATGTTGAGCATGTACTTTTTTATTAATCCTCCTTTCTTGCAGTTTAATGCGTGGTTTAGGTCGAAATTTTTCTCTCAACATCCGTCGCAGGCCTGAGGGAGGTTTGCAGTTTCGTGGACGTATCTAATAGCTAAAACATCCCTTAAATAGGTAGCTGTGAGATCAGTATTATTTGCGGTGGTCGGGATGGTAGTTAGCCATTGTGAAGAGTTCGTTTCAACGACTCTTTGGAGACATCTTTTAATTTTATTTGGTAGTTTAGATATTATGGCATTACTATTTTGCCTCGATAGTTTTTCTTCATTGATAGAGTTTGATGGGCTAGTAAGTCTAGATTTTCGTCAGATTTGATGGCATGCGTTAGTAACCTATTTGATTCTATCGATGTTTTATAACAGTCGTTTTTATTCATGGGTTCGTTAATACCTAGCCCACCCAGTTTCACCGGTAGGCTGAATAGTTCATGTTCTAGTGACGTTATTTCTCTGTCTAAGATTGATGGTATCAGTGTTGTCAAGATGGTTTGTTTTAAAGTGTGAAATTCGCATTGGAGTGATTTTGTAAAGGCTGTATGTACAAGTTGTGGGCGTTTTTTACTAGCTTTTGATAGTAGTCTTGTACATTCAATCCATTCGTTACTTTTTTCCCTGATATATTATTATCTTCCATTCTCGTCTCCGATGACGACGCCCAAAAACCAGCCTTAACTACATCATGACTTGTGAACAAGGGACGTCATAAGGTGTGTTAATTTAAAAGATAATTCAACATAGGATAATTAACAGCAAGAAACGTAGGGTTGAGGTAGATGGGCAGGAAATACATTATGTCGATGAGTACATTTACTTTAGCCAGATAGCATCCTTCGATAACAGGCAGGATAACAAAATTGCAAGACGCATTTCTAACGCCTGGAAGAGCTTCTGTTCCATGAAGGCGCTAATGAAGGGCAAACTTCATCTCAACACTTAAGCGCAAACTCAGCGACATGTGTATTCTGCTTACCCTCACCTATGGCGCTCAGACATGGTCTCTGACTGAACTTCAGAAGTCCAAACTCAAGGTTCGCCAGCGAGCAATGGAGCGCAGCATCTTTTATGTTCGCAGAACGGATCGCGTTAGGAACACTAGACTTCGCTCCTTAACTGGCATCGCTGACGTAAGCGCACAGACCCCCAAGCTATAATAGAACTGGGCCGGACACGTGAGTAGTACGCACCTGGACAGGTGCGCGAACATGGTGTCTGGGTGCCACATGACGGCTTCCGGTGTAGGGGCAGCCCAAGGCGGAGATGGCGGGACGATCTCGACCGGTTTCTGCCGGGTTGGCTGGAGGTGGTACTGAGCCGGGATGGGTGGACTGAAATGGGGAGGCCTTTGCCCAGAGTTGAACATTATCGTAAAGGCTATAAAAAAAACTCAAATTACTTCCTTACAATAGCTTGAAATTTTATAGGATGAAACAAAAAGTAGTACGTGTTTTATTAGCATGCCTGGCCATGCTAAAAATTACAGCGGGGAGGAACTAATCTATACATTTTGGACTGGGCGGTCAGTATGAATGGAGAAGCGAAAAATTAGTTGTTCAAAATAATGCCCCTAACAACCCCTTAAAATATGTCTTGACTTTCTGTTACAAGTATGGTGTTCCTACCTCTAATGGGAAATAAAAAACCTAGCCTTAAACATAATATAAACTAAAGATGAAAGGAATAAACAGCAATAACTCGGTATTTGCCCTATCCAGCCACTTTTCTATAACTCGGTATCCGGCCAAAGTCAAAGTTCTTTATTACTGTAGATATTTACATATAGGTACTTAGCAAATGTCATTTTTTGCCTCTTCTCTACATTGGACTACTGTGGGAGAAGTAGGGCACAGAAAATCCCACAGATTGATATTTAGAGCTCTTTTAAAAATTGCTTGTACTTGTAACTAATAGAAATATTACAATATTAATTATTATGATTAATATGCAGTAATAAATTTTTACAAAATTAATGACAGCAAGGTCTGTGTTGAGCTAGATGAAACCCTTAGAGTCCCATCAGTAAACTAATCTTGAAAATTATAATATCCTTTTTTCGACAAAGTCGCTTTAACATGCTTTTTAAATTTGTCAAATCACAATTTCAAAATGTCCAGGGGTATCTTATTGTAGCAGAGAAAGCTCCGACCCTTGAAAGAATTGCTAACCTTCGCGGGTCTAAGCCGGGGCGCAACTAGTCTGTGATTATTTGTTAGGTAAATATTACAGCTATCGTTCAGTTTGGAAAATGTTGTAAGGTACTTGCGCACATACATTATATTTTCGAAAATAATTTGGCTAGCTACAGTAAGTATGTCAATTTCTTTAAAAAGCTTTCTTAATGAGTCTGTCCGTTTTAAATTATAAATTGCTCAAAATAGTTATTTTCTGAAAAAAAAAATAGTTTGAATATCCGCTGCTTTCCCCCATAACAAGATACTATAGGAAATGACACTATGAAAGTAACTAAAATATACTAGCCTAGATGTAGCCACATCTGTGTTTTGTCTAATGTTCTTCTCTAATGTTTATCTATGTGAGGTCCCCACTACAATTTGCTGTCAATAGTTATTCCAAGAAAAATCGTTTAACAATAAATTATTATCTGTGAACCAATTCAATGTTAAATACAAAACACCATTAACATCATCGAAATCTTCTTTTTTGTCTTTCAATTTTGAAGACTATTGAAGTGTCATCAGCAAACAACACTATGTCAGTCAATTTCTCCACCATGAAAAGCAAATTGTCACTATATACCAGGAATAAGAAAATGCCTTATATTGAATCTTGTGGAACGCCAATTTAAAAACCCGATTTCGATCGGATTTAACGCTGAGTTCTGCTTTTTAAATTCTATTGCTTAAGTATAATCTTATAAATCCATCGCTTTATTTCCAACTACGTAATGATTTAATTTCATTAATGGTGTATTATGATCAACACAATCAAATGCCTTCTACAGATCGCAAAAAATTGCGATAGCATCCTGTGCGGCCTCCCATGCAGAATGAATATGATAAGAGTAATACCTGCATCCGTAGTCGATTTACCCCTAGTGAAACCGTATTGTTTGGCGTGGAGTTGTTTTGTACGGTTGAAGGGTATGTTATAGATAGCCACCGACGTTATATTCCTAACACATACAATTAGGCACCTTCCGTCGATGCCCTCAATTTGGAAATAGTAGAATAAGCATTATATTTAAATTCACTTTTATTAAGAGCTCTCCTAGCATCGGACGCTCTCTAATATTGGTTAATTTTAAGTCACTTTATGTGAGAATTGAGTAATATAACTTAATTGCACATCCTTGGACTTTCTTTCATCTCCACTGTCAGCCACTACATATAATTGGCGCAGTCACGGAGTTGTAGAATCAGTTCCGGATTCCTCGAGTATCAACCTGCTGAGCTGATCGCTGTATCTACAGCTAATCTACAACGAAAACCTATGGATGCTGGCTTTTGGAAGTGAAGAGGAACCCGCCTTATCCAGACATCGATAGAACGAGGCTCCAACCAAGGAAAGATGCTGTTAATTTTGTAGGTACACTATACTCTATCTGTTGATTGCCATTTTCCCTAATTTTCTTCCCATATCGTCCTGAATAATCCCAAAAAATTTCCATCCTAGTTCAGCACGACTTCGGGGTAGTCCCCTTAGTGATAGTGATAGGCGCCGTAATCGCATCGAGTAAAGAGACGCATTTAGGGATTTAGACCCTATACAGGAGGAATTTCCTACTGAAATGGCGGTCGTAGATTTAGATACCATTCATAAAGCACTAAGAAATGTGCCAGAAATTGACGGGAATCCAAACGTCCTAATTAGATTCCTAAGATTATGTGATAAATAAGTTGAAACATATATACATCCCGCCCCAGGTCAAGAGTTAATTAACTTGTATCTATTTAATGGCATTTTAAATAAAATTACGGGATCCGCTGGCCGTACATTAGCCACAAATGGCACGCCATCCACTTGGCAAGGTTGGCAAGGAAAACGAGGAGGAGGCCGGCTGACTACGTCTCATTCAGCGAGCTAAGAGCCAACCTCAAGTGTCGCTTAGATACAGCCTACGCCAACCACATGAGTAGTATAGAAAGCAATATTAGACATAAACCGCGCGCGTTTTGGAAATATGTAAGTGGCCTAATGGGTTAATGACAAAACGCAGTTAATGACTAAAGGTATTTGACGAAACACACCTTTGGCAAAAATAGGTTAATGACGAAACGCAGTTTTGACGATACGCATAAAACTCCTACGATCGAAGGGTGGTTTCGAACCTCGGGTCACGCATCGGGGCCGGGAACACGTTGGTGAGGAAGCAGCAGCCGCATTTGCAAATTACTTCTCAGACGTTTTCCTCTCTGATGAGCCAGCGCTCGATCCAGATCTGGTAAACATTTCTGATGACTCGTGCACTGCTTATCACATACAAATTTCACATATTTCCAGTAGGGACATAAAGGAAGGGCTGAAGCAGCTAAGGCCAAGGAGCGCAATTGGACCGGACAACATCCCTCCCTACTTTTTGAAGGCCTACAGCGATCAGCTTGTTTTACCTTTGGGTCGGATATTCAATCTTGTTCTTGAACAAGATAAGTACCCCACCAGCTGGAAGCTTTCTCGAGTCAGTCCTTTCCCCAAGACAAGTGACACTGCCTCCGTTGATCAATATCGACCTATTGCGATCCTGAGTTCATTGGCAAAACTGTTCGAGTCGATCATAAAAGACAAAATCAGTTCGCAGATTGCGCCTTATCTGAGCGACTCGCAACACGGATTCAGGAGTCGCCGCTCAGTTAACACCAACTTGCTGACTTTAGTCAAGATTGTGTCGAAGTGCATGGACAAGGGATGTCAGGTGGACGTCGCCTATATGGACTTCCGTAAGGCGTTCGACAGAGTCGATAATGACGTCCTAATGAAGAAGTTATTTGCCATTGGATTTGCCCCACGGTTGTTGGTTTTCTTCGATTTTATTATATGCCTGTTTAATTTGATACTTAAAAATGGACGTCTCATCACTAAGAGTGTTGGAAGTATATGTGTATGTGTCGGATAGCTGAGTCTTTAAGTTGAAGATGGTATTTTTGATTTAATCTAAGTCTATTTCATGGATGAAAGTATGGTAATGGGAAATTATTTTAGCGGTGCCGAGTTTGAATGTTAGTAGGCCCGGACCATTACTGAGGTTGTCCAGTTGTATTTCTTGTACTTGATCCGCGGAGGTCGAGATCATTATTAGGGATCTGTAACAACGGAACGATTCTATTCTTTAGTGGCCGCTTCAGTCTTACTTTAGCTACCGGGCCACGGTTTTTTGTAGTATAAATATAAATAAGTAAATTACTAGTAACTTTGTCAGGCTTAAAGCGGGGGGCAAGTTTTTGTCGGGCCGCGGCGGGGTCTCGAATAAATACCTCTTGATTTGGTTCGTACTGAATTTGGGGTTCCCTTGTCTCATTTATTATATTAGTGCTTTTTCTCGGTCGGCGAGCAACATGTTATGTATATGGTGGTAAATAGTTTCCATTCGTTCTCGGTGGTCATTTATATATTGCTGCATTAATCTCTCTGATAGGTTTATATTAATAGGGTCTCGGGGAACAAAGTGGCCCGATATAACTTCGAAAGGTCTGCATTTTGTGAAACTGTGCACTGAGCTATTGTAAGCAATTAGTGCGTAGGGAATGAGTTTTGGCGGTTTCATTTTTGAGTTTTACTTTAAGCAGCCGTCGATGTTCCAAAAAGGTAGAGTTGAAACGCTCTATCATATCATTTTGATTTGGGGCATGGGGCATAGTATTATTGTGTACTATGTTGTGTAATATCAAAAATTCTCTAACGATCTGATTCACAAACTCAGTCCCATTATCTGTTATCAAGGTCATTGGATATCCGTGATGAGTGGAAAATTTTAGGAAAGCTTTAATGATACTGAGTCTAGTACAATCGGGGATATGTTATGCTTGCGCATATTTAGAGAAGGAATCGACGACAGTTAGGTATTTTTCCTGTTCAATAGTAAGAACATCGGCGTGCGTTGCTTCAAATGGCCTAGTGGGAGTCGGTACTATGTTGAATTGAGGGCGCGGTGGGTTACGGTCATATTTCGCTGTATTACATGTATTGCAAGCACTTACGTATTTTGTCATCGTGTCGCGCATTTTTGGCCCGAAATAACGTTTTGATAATGAAGGCAATGTCTCATTGATGCCTCAATGATTAATTTTTCCTTCGTGATATGCTTTTACTATAGATTGCTGCCTAAGGGGTAAGACAACAATCTCCAGGTGAAGAAATACTAAATTACTTATAAAAAGAAAGATAAAATAGTGTAAAAAATAGGACTGTATTGAGTGGATAAAAAAGATAGAATGAAAGGAAACAAAATAAAATTTACAATTCAAACTAAAAGAAAGGTCTATGCTTTAAATTAAGAAACATAAATAAACTTCCATAAACTCTTTTATGCTGCGCGGGCGCAAAACATAAAAAATAAAAATAAAATATAATTTTATTATCACTCAAAGTTATAAAAACTTTAAAACATCATGAATCTATTGGCATAACGCAATTTTTTTTAATTTCTCCATTAAATAAAATAAACCAATTTGATATTAAAATTATTGGATTCTAAATTAACCTCCTGATTCTCGACAAATATATTAACGACAGGCGTAGATTGTTCTACGTTATTTATAAGCGTGCAGCGGTCGTCTGGTAAGAAGCCTGGACCATGCCACCAAAGATTATTATTTCGCAAGCCCTCTGGAGTGGTGCCTCGCGAAATGATATCGGCAGGATTGTGCGTCCCAGGGACATTTCTCCAGCCTTCTGAACCAACGTTCCTACAAATTTCGTTAACACGATTACCAACAAAGGCTGGAAGCTTAACAGAATTTGTATTAAGCCACCCTAACACTATTTGGGAATCAGTATGTAAAATACAATCATTAATTTGAGGAAATACCCTTTTTACAACCTTGGTAAGCTTTGAAAACAACAAAGCACTATTAAGCTCTAATTTAGGTATAGTAAGCGCACCCTACATGGGAGCTATGCGGGAACGGGCGCACAACAACTGTGTAAGATACTGACCATCGATTTTAACTCGTATATACAAGCAACAATCGTAGGCGACGGTAGACGCATCACAGTACCCTATAAGTTGCATAACACTGGCCTAGGATAGATTTACGTTACTTGGAACGCAAATTGTGGGCAAATTAATCAACTCATCATGAAATTTATGCCACAAATCGTGCATATCTGGTGGCAGAGCGGAGTCCCACTCTAGATTGCTGAGCCAGAGTTTCTGTAAGACAAGCTTGGCGTTCACGAGAATGGGCGATATGAGCCTCAATGGATCAAAGAATTTACTCACGAAACTCAAAACCTTTCTCTTTGTTGGAGATTCTAACTTTTCTGTCGGCTTCTCAAACTTAAATTGGTCAGTCTTGACTTCATACATGAGACCAAGTGTTTTAATTGTAACAGATTCGCGATTTAGATCAACCGCATCGAAGCTACGTTTTTCTTGCGGGATGTCATGAAGAATCTCGAGATTGTTTGCTCACCACTTATGAAGATCAAGACTGGCCATGCTTAATAAATCTACCAGCTTTTCCTTCAGCTGAATAGCTTCAGAAATAGATTCCGCGCCGACAAGCACATCATCAACATATGTATTATGTAACAGCGCCCGAGCGGCTCTCGGGTGCAAGGCCCGATGAGTCCTAACTCGGTCAGACAACGTATAGCTAAGAAAGCTGAACTTTTCAGCCCGTAGGTTACCGTTTGTAATTGTAAACATTTCAGCGGCTTATTCCTACTATCGCGCCAAAGAATGTTCTGCAACACCCTATACTTTTCAGAAATAACTATTTGCCTGTATATGTGACGGATATCACATAAAAACTCGAAGTTATACGACCTGAATGAAAGTAAGATCTCAAACAACTCTCTCCACTCTGAACCACAACACCATTACATAGAACATCATTTAGGCTATATGAACTTTTACCTTTAGCACTGCCGTCAAATACTACTCTAAGCTTGTTAGTTTTCTTTTCAGGTCGCAGAACCCCGTGATGCGGCAAGTACATTTTTGGATACCTCTTGACTGCATGTCTTGAGGTCAATAACCTTTGCATGACCGAGATCAATTTATTCATTTATAAAATCTTTGTATAACTTGTGATATTCCGAATCACCATTGAAAAGTTTTTTCAGGTTATAAAACCTTTGCAATGCCAATGGAAATTAATCATCATTAGAAATCGAATCTAATGGAACCTTTAGTGGTATATCTACCTCATATCTATTGTTGCGTAATGAGACTGACTCGCTGAAGATCTTCTCCGACATCTCGTGTTCCTGCAGGGACTCATTAAATATTTGAGGAACCTATAGGAGGAGGAAAATATAAGAAAACCGGATCCATTGGGCCTCCTTCGACCTTACCATCACGCAGAATTTTAGCAAAGATACTGGCTGACACCTCACCTGGAGTGTGAAATTCATCATCTGAGAGCACAATGTTATCAGGCATTATGAATTTGTTCAAGTCGACCTTATTTTGCGGCAGCATAGTTGTGATCGTGTCAACTATCGAGAATGTCGCATGCAGTTTGTAGTCCTCATGCAAAGATTCAAGACAGAGGTTTACAGCCTTGTTTACCTTGTTTGTATTATTCCACATAGTCATAATTCGCTTGTCGGATTCGAACGTCGAGACACCTAGCCTTTGTACTAATAACGAGCGTGAGCATTGGGAACATAAATTGTCCTTTGTACTCTGTATTGATGTATCAATTGTATTATGTATCGCTGCTTTGCTCACAGCGTGAAAAGACTTGCTCTTGGCAAGCCTTTCTGTATTATTTGTATGATGGTATGTACCTGTACTTGTGGACGGGCTGGACTCCAGGACAGTTGCCCTTTTTTCCAAAAACCTTAGCAGTGAGTCCACAGTGGGCATCTCATGGATATCCCCTTCTGTATAAAATAACCAGTTGGTAAAAACGTCTAGTTTGCGGGTAATTATACAGAAAAATATCGCATCCTAGTGTTCTGTTGGCTGATCCAAATTTTTCAAGGCTCCTAGCTGCTGGTATACCTGCGAAACCAAGTTTCTCAACTGCTCAGCACTTCCTTTTGTTACCAAAGGTAGGTCAAATAATGCCGAGATCCTATTGTGTACGATTAACGGCCTGTTGTCGTACCTACGGTTCAGCAGCCTCAGCGCCTCCTCGTAGGACTCGTTGGTGAGAGGCAGATTTTCTACTAGGACTGAAGCCTCTCTCCGCAGATACGACTTCAGGTAAAAAGACTTCTGCACATTATCGAGCTTGTTGGAGTTGATTTCTGCCATGAACATTTGGATGAACCATTCATACCTCGAAGCATCTCCGGAGAATGGCGGAATGTCAATAGTGGGGAGTTTTGCCACCTTTGTCTGCATCGAAGGCAGGCCGGCGCTGGCGCGACTATCCTGATAGTCCGGAACCACCATCAGCTCGTCGATGGCGGACAAGATGCTGATGTAGCCATCTTCAAAGGCCGCGTCCGCCAACTCCAAATCCTCGTCGGCCTCCAAGCCGGCGAGCTGGGCTTTCAACGACGCGAACTTTTTCACCGCTTCCTCTACGACTGCACGACGCACCTTCAGCTTGGCCTGGGGTATGACCCTGCCAGACCCGAGCAGGGTCAAACAGCGGGTGATAGTCGCCTTGCAGGCTCCCCTCTGCTGCCGCAACTGACTCGGGCATACTTTGGCCTGATTGTCACCACTTTCGTTCTCTATTGTATAATGACGATGTAAAATGTATAAAACTGCACTTTAATTCAATGTATTGTAAAACTGTAAATTTATTGTAAATGTACACGGCAAAATGTATTATGAACTGGTTTCGGCACCATGAAGAAATACTAAATTACTTATAAAATGAAAGATAAAATAGTGTAAAAAATAGGACTGTATTGAGTGGATAAAAAAGATGGAATGAAAGAAAACAAAATAAAATTTACAATTCAAACTAAAAGAAAGGTCTATGCTTTAAATTAAGAAACATAAATAAACTTCCATAATTTTTTTTTGTATTATATACACCAGGTTACATTTTACAAGGACCAAGTTCATGGCCGAGCTACCAAAAATACGTTGTATGATAGGAATTATGGTGTAAATTTCGTTTTCGGGGTTGATCAAGAGAGCTGTGCGTGTATTGGGGTCTACAACACCATGCATCGGTCAAAAGTTACCCACTCTGCAGAAATACGACGCACGTGCTTATGCACTGCAGGAAGTTCATTAACATGAATGTCGATGAAAGCAATGACACAGTTACAAAATAGCAACTTTGTAAAAACTGCCTCTACAGTCACGGGGAACGCACATGTGCCTTGACTAAGAGATGTGTAACGTGCAATAACGCCCATTACACCCTACTCCACCAGAAGAAAAATATAACCCCTACTTGATATGACACACCAAGCCTACCGGTCTTCGCAAGGCCAAGGACCTTCAAACAGGTCGACAAACCACGTACGGGACAACGAATGTGAAGTTCTGCTTACAACAGCCCTGCTAAAGGTCCAAAATCAAGCGGGAGAGTACATAACTCTGTGGGCTCTTCTGGATCAAGGATCCCAGGTGTCACTTATCACCGAAGAGGCTGCGCAAAGACTACGTCTGCAACGCAAAAAGATGAGCACCACCGTATTTGGCGTCGGCGTATCAATGGGAAACTGCAAAGGCTTCTCAGCCTCAACTGCAAATCCCTTAGCACGGACTACACAATCGACGTACAATCTGTTATAATGAATAAGCTTATTAGAAACTTGCCAAACACATCATTTGAGAAATCAGGCTGGAGTCATTTGGAAACGCTGAAACTCGCCAATAAGAAAGAAAGAAAGAAAGAAAGAAAGAATATCAATTTATTCGGACTACGCCATAACACACACAACATAAAATACACGATAATTATGAGAGGACAAGAAAAAAAGTGAAACATACAATTGAAGGAGAAAGTAATAACAACCAATATCGCAGACAATAATATACACACGCGTCACAAAAGTAAAAGTACATACCACACAGTAACTTATATGTATAGTACATACACAAGACAACAAGAAATAAATAAAAGCAAATTACAATTTTGTAGCGACGAGTAGACAGTAACGTCGTGAAGTGTGTGCCTAGGCGGCGAACAGGTTCCGACTCAGCATGTGCCACAGAACCTGCAAGAGGTCCTGCAACGCTGGTATTCTGTCGGCACCTTATCAAGGAGGAGAAGATAAAGGGTGGGTGTTAATAAACTACTTTTTATTAAAACTGCATATATAATTGATATGAAAATAAATAAACTATAGGAAAAAATTAGGAAAATTTAGTGGATGGATAAGCTAAGTAGGAGACGAATTGACATCAGAAATATAATTATAATTAATAAATAATACATTAAAAACACTAATTGCATAAATAGTTGAGAGTATAAGGGATATTAAATATTGTATACTATAGATAGTTCAGTGACTTAACCGATTCACATACGTACATTAAAAAGACTTAGCTTTAAGATAATATAACTAGCAAACGCGGGGATTCACTGGGGCAGAATCAGGCATCTGACTTCTGCGGGTGCAGAAGGTGTTTTCTACATGCAAGTTTGAAACTGGAAATAGAATTGTGAACTCGGATTGGTGGTGGCAGGTTGTTCCAACACTTCGTCGCCAGATACCTGAAACTGCCGATGTCGAGGGATTGTTAAAATGCTAGTTGTAGTCCTGTTGATGTAGTGACGAGATACCCGCCATTTAAGCTTTTCAAATAAATACTCTGGTGTTTGTTGCCTTATCACACCAAATAAGAGGGAGGCAAGATGTAGTTGCAGCCTACCATTGATATTGAGCATGTTGGCCTTGTTCAGGTAAGGAGTAATGTGACTACGAGAAGAGATGGTAAAGCAGAACCTGGCGCATGCGTTTTGAACTCTTTGCAGCAACCGGTGAGTGCGTTTGAGCAAACGGGGCCCGTATACTGTAATGCCATAATTTAATTTTGAGAGAACCAATGACTCACACAGTAGTATGCGCATTTGTTCGCTCAGATAATTTCGGATCCTATACAATATATTTAGTCTATAGAAACAGTTTTTGACTACGTCAAGAACATGCTTCTCGAAACGTAATTGGTTATCCATGATAATACCAAGATTTCGGGCCTCACATACTCGTTCAATAGGGACACCTGCAATAGTTACTTGTGGATTTAGGTTAGTAAATGTCTCTATCTGATTTTTTGACCCTAATATCATGTATTTGGACTTAATAGGATTTAAGACCAAGGCTTTCCCCGTAGACCAGTTGTTCACTCTATCCAAGTCATCGTTAATACGTCTAACGCAGTCGGGAAAGTTGTTTTTATTTAGACTAGTATAAATCTGCAGGTCATCTGCATAAATGTGGTAATGACAATGATTAATGCACTTTGTGACATCGGCGCTGTAGATGATAAATAATAGTGGCCCTAAGATTGAACCTTGGGGGACACCCCTGTCGGTACTAACAGTTTGTGATTGATCGCAGCTACCATCGACCCTCCTTAGTACCACCTGCTGACTACGAGCCCTAAGATAGGTTTGAAACCATCGCACCGCGTCAACATCAAAGCCGTAGTAGCTCAGCTTGGACAGCAACAGACTAACATTGATCGAGTCGAAGGCTCTAGAATAATCCAGGAGTGTAAGGATTGTTCCATTTCCGGAGTCCTGCGCCGCGAGTATGTTGTCAACAACATCAAGAAGGGCTGATGTTGTGCTCCTTTTCTTTCTAAATCCTGATTGAAATTTGGGCAATACAGAATTCAACGTGTCAAACCCAGTTGACTTCCTCTTGGGGGCTGACGTCTACTCCGACATCATCCTCAACGGACTTCTGAAAGGAGAAACCAACACACCCGTCGCTCCATAAACGAAACTCGGATGGATTGTGTGCGGAAACATCAAGACCTTTGTGCCGGTCGACTATGTTAGTCATATTTTCACGTAATGTTAAGATAAGTAGACGACCGTCACAGATAAGGTATATTTATATTCATCACGCACTATGTCTTATGCACGTCATTAATAACATGTACCAACCTAGTATATAAGCTAGGATTCCCTATAATAAATAAGTCTAGTATTTGCGCGCACCTCAAGCCTTTTACTTTACTCCCGAAGATGTCGCTCTCCTTATAATTGCCTCTGGCAAAACCTTTAACTGCTTAGTTACGCTACACGAGCTGGTAGACTTATCGCAATTTTGGGAAACAGAAGACATAATTAACAACAACGACAGTGACCTATCAACGGAGGATTACTGCGAAAAGTTTTACAGCGAAACAACGACGGGGAGGAGCGATGGAAGATATGTTGTGAAAATGCCCATGAAAGAAAATTATGAAGAACAACTCGGCATCTCGAAAAACAGGGCTGTATCCCATTTTTTTTATTTTTTTTTCCAACAAGAAAGAAAAATGGATCGTAAAAACAAACTATCGCAAATGCACCAAGAATTCATCGAAGAATATCAGCAACTCTGACACATGAATTCAGCGCCGACATCAATGACCGACCGATTTTCCGTATATCTACCACACCATAGGGTTCTACGTGAAAGTTCCTCTACGACTAGACTAAGGGTGGTCTACAATGCTAGCATGAAGACAAGTACGGGACTCAGTCTAAATGACGTCAGGGAGAAAGGCCCCAAACTTCAAAAGGACCTTCAAACACTCCTGATAAAATTCAGATGCAATAGGTATTCTTTGACAGCCGACGTAGTGAAGATGTTCAGACAGATTCTCATACATGAAGAGCAACAACATCTTCAGAAAATCGTCTGGAGAGGAAACGGAGAACAACCCTTACAAGACCTGGTTCTCCGTACCGTTACATATGGTACCAAATCGGCCCCATATTTAGCAATGAGAATCTTGAAACAACTGGCATTGGATGAGCACGGGTTTGACTCCGGGCCATTCGGTTGTGGAATGTACTCCCTGGCACCATCAGGGACAGTCCTACTCTCAATATATTTAAAAGTCGCGTGAAGAAGTATTACCTCTCTCTTTAGAATCACAGGTAGTATGTATGTAAGTATTTATTAGCACATTTATATATAATAGTAGAAGTTAGTATTATTTTATAAGTATTTAGTATATAATTATAGTCATTAAATGTTTTATTTTATTTAATAATATTTATATAAGTACTAGTTTTTTTCGTCATATTGTTGTACATATAGGTCTACCCCTGCTCAGCAATCGCCATCTCCAACTTAAACCTGGTTTGCTGGAAGAGATCTCTTATTAGAGATAAGCTCGCCTTTGTACACTATTTTTATGTAACTCTTTTTTTATTTCATTTGTGTGCAATAAAGAAATTATGAAATTATGAAGGAGCGAATTACCCTGAAACCGCCAAGAAGCTCACAAAAGAAAGCTATATGGATGATGTCATTACGGGCGCAATGACGATCAAAGAAGCAAAACAACTTCGGTTAGACCTTTCCGCACTACTCAAGAAAGGAGGTTTTTATCTAAGGAAATGGGCCAGCAACGGCTCAAGAGTTCTCGAAAACCTACTGTGCCGGTCGACTATGTTAGTCATATTTTCAAGTAATGTTAAGATAAGTTGACGATGGTAGCTCGGCCATGAACTTGGTCCTTGTAAAATGTAACCTGGTGTATATAATACAAAAAAAAATTATGGAAGTTTATTTATGTTTCTAAATTTAAAGCATAGACCTTTCTTTTAGTTTGAATTGTAAATTTTATTTTGTTTTCTTTCATTCCATCTTTTTTATCCACTCAATACAGTCCTATTTTTTACACTATTTTATCTTTCATTTTATAAGTAATTTAGTATTTCTTCATGGTGCCGAAACCAGTTCATAATACATTTTGCCGTGTACATTTACAATAAATTTACAGTTTTACAATACATTGAATTAAAGTGCAGTTTTATACATTTTACATCGTCATTATACAATAGAGAACTAAAGTAGTGACAATCAGGCCAAAGTATGCCCGAGTCAGTTGCGGCAGCAGAGGGGAGCCTGCAAGGCGACTATCACCCGCTGTTTGACCCTGCTCGGGTCTGGCAGGGTCATACCCCAGGCCAAGCTGAAGGTGCGTCGTGCAGTCGTAGAGGAAGCGGTGAAAAAGTTCGCGTCGTTGAAAGCCCAGCTCGCCGGCTTGGAGGCCGACGAGGATTTGGAGTTGGCGGACGCGGCCTTTGAAGATGGCTACATCAGCATCTTGTCCGCCATCGACGAGCTGATGGTGGTGCCGGACTGTCAGGATAGTCGCGCCAGCGCCGGCCTGCCTTCGATGCAGACAAAGGTGGCAAAACTCCCCACTATTGACATTCCGCCATTCTCCGGAGATGCTTCGAGGTATGAATGGTTCATCCAAATGTTCATGGCAGTAATCAACTCCAACAAGCTCGATAATGTGCAGAAGTCTTTTTACCTGAAGTCGTATCTGCGGAGAGAGGCTTCAGTCCTAGTAGAAAATCTGCCTCTCACCAACGAGTCCTACGAGGAGGCGCTGAGGCTGCTGAACCGTAGGTACGACAACAGGCCGTTAATCGTACACAATAGGATCTCGGCATTATTTGACCTACCTTTGGTAACAAAAGGAAGTGCTGAGCAGTTGAGAAACTTGGTTTCGCAGGTATACCAGCAGCTAGGAGCCTTGAAAAATTTGGATCAGAAAACAGAACACTAGGATGCGATATTTTTCTGTATAATTACCCGCAAACTAGACGTTTTTACCAACTGGTTATTTTATACAGAAGGGGATATCCATGAGATGCCCACTGTGGACTCACTGCTAAGGTTTTTGGAAAAAAGGGCAACTGTCCTGGAGTCCAGCCCGTCCACAAGTACAGGTACATACCATCATACAAATAATACAGAAAGGCTTGCCAAGAGCAAGTCTTTTCACGCTGTGAGCAAAGCAGCGATACATAATACAATTGATACATCAATACAGAGTACAAAGGACAATTTATGTTCCCAATGCTCACGCTCGTTATTAGTACAAAGGCTAGGTGTCTCGACGTTCGAATCCGACAAGCGAATTATGACTATGTGGAATAATACAAACAAGGTAAACAAGGCTGTAAACCTCTGTCTTGAATCTTTGCATGAGGACTACAAACTGCATGCGACATTCTCGATAGTTGACACGATCACAACTATGCTGCCGCAAAATAAGGTCGACTTGAACAAATTCATAATGCCTGATAACATTGTGCTCTCAGATGATGAATTTCACACTCCAGGTGAGGTGTCAGCCAGTATCTTTGCTAAAATTCTGCGTGATGGTAAGGTCGAAGGAGGCCCAATGGATCCGGTTTTCTTATATTTTCCTCCTCCTATAGGTTCCTCAAATATTTAATGAGTCCCTGCAGGAACACGAGATGTCGGAGAAGATCTTCAGCGAGTCAGTCTCATTACGCAACAATAGATATGAGGTAGATATACCACTAAAGGTTCCATTAGATTCGATTTCTAATGATGATTAATTTCCATTGGCATTGCAATGGTTTTATAACCTGAAAAAACTTTTCAATGGTGATTCGGAATACCACAAGTTATACAAAGATTTTATAAATGAATAAATTGATCTCGGTCATGCAAAGGTTATTGACCTCAAGACATACAGTCAAGAGGTATCCAAAAATGTACTTGCCGCATCACGGGGTTCTGCGACCTGAAAAGAAAACTAACAAGCTTAGAGTAGTATTTGACGGCAGTGCTAAAGGTAAAAGTTCATATAGCCTAAATGATGTTCTATGTAATGGTGTTGTGGTTCAGAGTGGAGAGAGTTATTTGAGATCTTACTTTCATTCAGGTCATATAACTTCGAGTTTTTATGTGATATCCGTTTCACATTCTTTGGCGCGATAGTAGGAATAAGCCGCTGAAATGTTTACAATTACAAACGGTAACCTACGGGCTGAAAAGTTCAGCTTTCTTAGCTATACGTTGTCTAACCGAGTTAGGACTCATCAGGCCTTGCACTCGAGAGCCGCTCGGGCGCTGTTACATAATACATATGTTGATGATGTGCTTGTCGGCGCGGAATCTATTTCTGAAGCTATTCAGCTGATGGAAGAGCTGGTAGATTTATTGAGCATGGCCAGTCTTGATCTTCATAAGTGGTGAGCAAACAATCTCGAGATTCTTCATGACATCCCGCAAGAAAAACGTAGCTTCGATGCGGTTGATCTAAATCGCGAATCTGTTACAATTAAAACACTTGGTCTCATGTATGAAGTCAAGACTGACCAATTTAAGTTTGAGAAGCCGACAGAAAAGTTAGAATCTCCAACAAAGAGAAAGGTTTTGAGTTTCGTGAGTAAATTCTTTGATCCATTGGGGCTCATATCGCCCATTCTCGTGAACGCCAAGCTTGTCTTACAGAAACTCTGGCTCAGCAATCTAGAGTGGGACTCCGCTCTGCCACCAGATATGCACGATTTGTGGCATAAATTTCATGATGAGTTGATTAATATGCCCACAATTTGCGTTCCAAGTAACGTAAATCTATCCTAGGCCAGTGTTATGCAACTTATAGGGTACTGTGATGCGTCTACCGTCGCCTACGATTGTTGCTTGTATATACGAGTTAAGATCGATGGTCAGTATCTTACACAGTTGTTGTGCGCCCGTTCCCGCATAGCTCCCATGTAGGGTGCGCTTACTATACCTAAATTAGAGCTTAATAGTGCTTTGTTGTTTTCAAAGCTTACCAAGGTTGTAAAAAGGGTATTTCCTCAAATTAATGATTGTATTTTACATACTGATTCCCAAATAGTGTTAGGGTGGCTTAATACAAATTCTGTTAAGCTTCCAGCCTTTGTTGGTAATCGTGTTAACGAAATTTGTAGGAACGTTGGTTCAGAAGGCTGGAGAAATGTCCCTGGGACGCACAATCCTGCCGATATCATTTCGCGGGGCACCACTCCAGAGGGCTTGCGAAATAATAATCTTTGGTGGCATGGTCCAGGCTTCTTACCAGATGACCGCTGCACGCTTATAAATAACGTAGAACAATCTACGCCTGTCGTTAATATATTTGTCGAGAATCAGGAGGTTAATTTAGAATCCAATAATTTTAATATCAAATTGGTTTATTTTATTTAATGGAGAAATTAAAAAAAATTGCGTTATGCCAATAGATTCATGATGTTTTAAAGTTTTTATAACTTTGAGTGATAATAAAATTATATTTTATTTTTATTTTTTATGTTTTGCGCCCGCGCAGCATAAAAGAGTTTATGGAAGTTTATTTATGTTTCTTAATTTAAAGCATAGACCTTTCTTTTAGTTTGAATTGTAAATTTTATTTTGTTTCCTTTCATTCTATCTTTTTTATCCACTCAATACAGTCCTATTTTTTACACTATTTTATCTTTCTTTTTATAAGTAATTTAGTATTTCTTCACCTGGAGATTGTTGTCTTGCCCCTTAGGCAGCAATCTATAGTAAAAGCATATCACGAAGGAAAAATTAATCATTGAGGCATCAATGAGACATTGCTTTCATTATCAAAACGTTATTTCGGGCCAAAAATGCGCGACACGATGACAAAATACGTAAGTGCTTGCAATACATGTAATACAGCGAAATATGACAATGGACTACTCCGGGTCGGCGGGAGACTACAAAATTTCTCTCTGCCTGAAGAAACAAAACATCTTGTAATACTGCCTCATAGAAGAAGACTTACACAACTGATAATAGAAGATTGCCATAAGAAAACGATACACGGCGGAACTCGTCTAACTTTAGCTCAAGTAAGAGCCAAATATTGGATAACTGGAGGAAACAGAGCCATCAAGAACGTCATTCGACAATGCGTGAAATGTCACCGACACCGATCCAGGACAAATGAGCAACTGATGGGTGATCTTCCAGAAGAACGAGTTACTCCATCAAGACCCTTTAGCCATATGGGCATTGACTTTACCGGTAGCGTGGACATCAAGATCAAAAAAAGACGTAGAGTCAAGACCAGCAAAGGATACATAGCCATATTCATATGTATGGTGACAAAGGCCGTTCATTTAGATTTGGTATCTGACCTCTCAACGCAAACGTTCCTGGCGGCATTTCAAAGAGTTTGCGCAAGACGAGGTTGCGCGAAACACGTATATACAGACAACGCCACAAACTTCGTTGGAGCAGGGAGAGTCCTCGAATAGTTGGCAACATTTACATCACCTGAGTTCAAAGACGTCATCAACAAGCTACATATCACCTGGTATTACAACGCACCCCTCTGGCCAACGGGGGCCAGGCTATGGGAGGCTGCGGTGAAGTCGATGAAGTACCATCTTCAACGCGTGTTAGGAGAACAGAAGTTGACGTATGAAGAGTTCTAGAGTTCTCAACATTGTTGACGCAGATTAAGGGCTGCATGAATTCCCGTCCACTTAGCCCGCTGACAGAAGATCCACAAGACTTGGACTACCTTTCTCCAGGACATTTTTTGACTGGGGGTCCAATCTTATCTCTACCAAGAGAAGATCACAAGGAGCTCAGACAAGTGGGCCTAAGAGAGAGATGGAAGTTAGTGGAACATATGCAACATGGCGGTGAGATAGTGAGCCATAGGTCCTCGGCTGAGGACCTATGGCTCACTATCTCACTCAAGGACAACAGTAAGAACCCCGTTAAGGTCCATATATGTGTTTTATACTTGTGTGAGCAATCCCAAGGTAATTCTTTCTCGCAGCAGTTATCTAATTTTTTAAGTCGTTTGGTGGATATAGTTTTAAGTAATTGTAATAATAAGTTTTTATTAATCGGTGACTTCAACATGAGCAACATTTTATGGACGCCCCGGGGTTCTACGTTAGTTCCGTCTAATTACGTAAGTAATGATGAATGCAGTTTAGTCGATGATATGCTTATGCATAGTTTATACCAGTACAATAATGTCCTAAATAATTATGATAAGTTGTTGGATCTTGTTTTTTCTAATGATGAAGTAGTTTTAAGGGAATGCCTGAACCCATTAGTGCTAATAGACCCGTACCATAAGGCTTTAGTAATAGACATCAAATACACAGTTACAGACATGCTGCGGCCAGACACTCGTTTGAAATACTTTTATAATAAGGGTGACTATACGTCTATTAATAGTGAGTTGTTTTCCATCAACTGGGAAGAAGAGTTTTGTGTGCGGTCATTACTTAAATCCTTTGACTTCTTTTATGAGACTTACGAGAAATTGAGGCTTAAATTTATTCCTAGTAAAAAGATAACAGTTGATACGTATCCTCTATGGTATTCACGCCCGTTGAAGTGCGCTATTAAAGAAAAATTCAGATACTTAAGAAAATATAATAAATATAAAAATAAATCAGACTTAGTTACCTTCACTGTACTACGTGATAGAGTGCGAAGACTGGAGCAACAATGTTTTGATTCGTATATTAGTAGTGTCGAAAACAACATATGTAAAAATCCTAAGCACTTTTGGTCATTCATAAAATCGCGGTCTGGCTCCCATGGCATACCTAGCAGCCTAAGTTACGATGGTGATTTGGTTAACACTGGGACGGACATATGTAAGGCTTTTTCAGAATATTTTCTATCATCCTTCTCAGCGTCCAACACTAAAACCCTAGATCCTGTCACTGGCGATGATGTTAATTCTACAGCATTTTTGTCACACATTGAAGTGACCCCTGTCCTAGTTAAAAATCTTCTACTTAAACTTGATCCCTCTAAATCAGCTGGCCCGGATGATCTACCTGCTCATTTTTTAATCAATTGTGCTGAAAGTTTGGCGATTCCCATTTCATTATTACTTAGAAGATCATTCTCCGAGTGTATTGTTCCGCCTTTATGGAATTCTGCTTTTATCACGCCAGAACATAAAAAAGGACCAAAAACAGACATCAAAAATTATAGGCCAATTTCTAAATTATGTATATTATCGAAAGTCATGGAAAAAATTGTGTATAATCAAGTGTACTGCGCTTTAAAGAATTCTATTAGTCCCAACCAATACGGTTTTGTACAGCGCCGATCCACTGTATCTAATCTCGTTCTCCTGAATGAGTATGTCACTGAAGTGATGGACGCTGGCTTTCAGGTTGATGTAATTTATACTGATTATAGTAAGGCCTTCGATCGAATTGACCATGGCATCTTATTAACCAAGTTACATGGCATTGGAATCAGTGGTGATTTGCTCAGATGGTTTTCTTCCTACATTGACAATAGATCTCAGGCTGTTGTAGTCAATAACTATATCTCGGGATGGGTGACTATTCCAAGTGGTGTCCCCCAAGGTTCTTTGCTTGGGCCATTGCTTTTCAATATTTTTATTAACGATATTAGTAAATGTTTTATACATTCTAAACTACTTTGTTTTGCTGACGATATGAAGGTTTATATGAAGGTAAAGTCGAGCAGTGACTCACTTTTAATACAGTCAGATCTCGAGAGACTTGATGAGTATTGTCAGAATAACAAATTAGATTTGAGTCCGTTGAAATGCTTTTTCCTGACATTCTCTAGAAAACGAAATTTGATTCCAACTACCTACAAACTTAAAGGTCAACCTCTGAACAAAGTCCAATGTATAAGAGACTTGGGGGTAATACACGACTCCAAACTTTTATTTGACACCCACATAGATACTATTGTCCGCGGTGCTTTGAAAACATTAGGTTTTATAATGCGAAGTTCCGCTCATTTTACTTAATCCAAAACACTTAAAATTTTGTTTTGCTCCTTGGTTCGGAGCAAACTTGAATATGCGTCCCAAATTTGGAATCCTCGCTACAATATTTATATAGATAGAATTGAACGTGTTCAGAAAAAAATTATTAAATACTTGTGTTATAAATCTAAATATCCTTATAATTCATCAAATTACCTTAATATTTGCAAGAAGCATTATCTGATCCCATTATATAGGCGCCGAGAAATAGCCGACGCTACTTTCTTGCTAAAAATCACAACCGGCGGCATTGACTGTCCAGAACTGCTCCAAGAACTGTCATTTGTTATCACTTCTCGGTCTAAAAGGCACTTCCCCCCTATCTCTTTAAGGCGAATATCATCCAACTACAGAAGAAATAGTTTCCTTAACCGTGCTAGTCGAAACTTGAACAATGCGACGAAAGAGCTTGAGATTGATATATTTAATTGTGTAGTTCCATCTGTGAGGCGAAATTTAAGAAGTGTATTTTTTGATTGAGAGATTTGTTTACCATATGTTTACCATGTTTATGTAGTGTTATTGTAGTGTAATGTATTAGGTATTTAGGTTGTTTGTTTATTTCGGCTTTGTAAGATAAATTATATGCTCGTAGTTTTTATATACCTACATCTGCTGTGTGTGCGCGCCCTTATTTGAATGTGCGTATCACTGATCTATTTTTTGTGCGATATCTATTTGTGAGTTCCTGTAATTGGCTTCATATTTCTATTTAAATTTTCTTCATGTGATGTATTAGCTGTTGGTTCTCCTAGAATAAATAAATAAAAATAAATAAATAAATAAATAAACAGCATATTTGGCATCGGTGGTCGACAGAATACCTACACCAACTTCAAACGCGAAGCAAATGGAACAAGGCGACGAAAAATATCGAAGTTGACGACTTAGTCCTTATCAAAGACGAAAATCTACCACCAGGAAGATGGGCACTTGGACGAATGCAAGAAACACACACCGGCCGCGACGGCAACGTCAGAGTCGTCACGCTGAAGACTCAAAACGGGGCTGTTGCAGATCGTGAATGTTCCATTCGTAGCCAAACGTAGTCGATATGCCGAGACATAACATTTCACTCATTCCTTCTTGTTATTCTCTCCATACCTTGTAAAATATTGCAAATTTTAAAGAATAACTGATAGTCACCCGTAACCTGTCTACTCCAGAGCATTCTATGAAGCAAGAGTAAAACCGCATAGTATTGCTTTCTCATTTACTGTCTCGCTCTCGCTACACGGGTCTCGATAATTATTGTTATTCAAAATAGTCCTATTAATTTCCGTGATGAGTTTTTATCTTATTAAGATAGTTTCTAATTTAATTACATTAATGTAGCAGAGTTGGTTATTTATATAGAGAGTTAAGTGTAACGCGTATTGGCAGGAACTAACTGCATATTCATGAAAACTATAGAAACAATAACCTGGCTTCAGAACTAATATTAACAGTAAATTTCAAAATACATTGTAAAATAACCTGTTTAAGCTCGAACCTAGAGGCTAGGCTAGTCTAGGTCTAGTATCTAGCTACGAGATTGCTGCTGTGACAGGGTGGTTTTAAAGCCGAAAGGCAAAACAATTGGAGTGTAACACTGAGTTGGATAGCACACTAGATTTCATTCTTATTCTATTTTCATAGCCTTTGTAAAAACCAAATATAAATAGAATTATCTTTAAAACATTTTCAGTAACCAGTAGAAATTAATTATTCATAGTAAGTCAGTTCTGTCTTTTATTTATTGCCAATTTTTCCATTCTTTTATTACCAATGTGACTAGTAGTTCTGTATAGTATGTTTTCCTATAAGAGTTTATTTTTGTCTAAAGTGTGATATAAACTATTGTCGTGTTGACCTTAAGATTTTTATGAAAATAAAGAAAATTGAGTTGGCTCGTGAAATTAATTCAGCTAGTGAAATTAATTCAGCGCGGAGGCCTCATTGCCGCTCGGCGAGATGTGCTCTCCGAGCGGCAATAGGAATTTTCAGGTAGGTTTCTCTCTGGCGAAAGCACCGCGGCTTGAGGCCCCTGACAAGTAGGGGCCACCCAAGACCGGGGGGGACGTTACCCCCCGAGTTGACGCCGCGGGCATGAGGCAACCATAAGTCCTCGACCCCGCAACCGTAGTGGTCCTCGCGCTCCGCGCGAGAACACACTCCGCAGACCACACGGCAAGCACCGCGGCACCAGCGGAAGGCCCCGGGCACGGACGGAGTCGTCGCGGGGGCCCTAGTACAGCTGCCAAGGAGAGCCGTCGTCTCGCTGACGCGGCTGTTCAACGGCATCCTGCGCACCGGTCACTTCTGAATTCCAAGCACTGACAACATGTTAGGGTTGTCAGGATTCTCAAAAACGTGCGGGTCTTGTTGAAACTCATCTGGGAGGCCAGCCATCAACTCAGGGGAGTTGGACATCCACTTGCGTAGTTCATAGCCGCCTCGTTCCAGCAATTGAATGAGCTCGTCACGTCGGTCCAGAGCTTCCTCTACACTGGCTGCCCCTGTGCAGATGTCATCGACGTACAAATCTTGCTCCAGGATAGCGGCGGCTCTAGGATAGCTCACACGATCACGCGACGCCAACTCCCGCAGGGTACGCATCGCCAAATACGGGCTAGACCGTAACCCATACGTGTTCGTGTTTAACTCATAGACCTTGACTGGCTCGGCCGTGGTCTCACGCCAAAGTATCAACTGATACCTTCTGTCAGCCGGATGAATTACCGTTTGCCTAAACATCATCCGAATGTCTGCGACAAATACAATCTGGTGTCTCCGAAAGCTCGTGAGATTATCCGAAATATCACGACTCAACTTGGGTCCCGAATGTAGACACTGATTCAGGGACATCCCGTTCGAGGTAGGTGCTGACCCATCAAAAAAAACTCGAATCTTGCCGGTAGGGGTTCGCAGGACGGCATAATGTGGAAGGAAACAATGATCCTCAGATCTTCAGTCCACACCCGATACCGACATGTGTCCTAACGACTCATACTCCCTCATGAAATCAACGTATTTTTGTTTAAATACGGCGTCCCTTGACATCCTATGCTCCATCGACATCAATCTCGTCTCAGCCATCTTTCTAGATTCTCCTAGTGGCGGTCGATCGGCCCTGAAAGGCAGTCGAGTTACAAAACGACCAGAACGAAGGCGACCAGTACTATTCTGGTAAAACAACTCGCACTCTTCTTCGTCTGCGTCGACTTGACGAACGGTGGGAGGTTCCTCTATCTCCCAGAAACGTTGGATAGCGTCTGACAACGCTGAGCCAATAAGTATGCCATCTGACTCGGCAGGCCTAACCATTGGCAATGCCGGACCCATGATCACGTGACCAAACTTAGTATCCACAGAAATCAACCCGTCCGGCTGAAGAACTCGCCGATCCGACAACAGAAACCTACCCAGAACGTCTGCTCCCAGTAGCAGGTCGACCAGGGCTGGAGTGTCAAAATCGGGATCCGCCAACTTGAGTCCTGATGTCAGGAATCGAACGGCCAGATTCAACTTCACCAAGGGGTGTCTGCCCATGACATGCGTCATTACTAAAGCTTGCACGGATGTTATTGTCAAAATGTCATAACGTGGAGAGAACGTGATCACCGATTGACCAACTACATTCGTAACCGTAACATTCCCCACGCCCCGTATTGATTTATTATACCTATTTACCTTGAGGCCCAACCATTTTGCTAAATCTATACTAGCTATACGTACTGCTCGCGTTACTAGAGTATTGACATCTAACATTATCGGTTTAGGAGACATATTGTAAACCATGAGTATCCCATTGTTAATTGTATATTCGCCAGGTAAAAGGTAATATTCATTTCCGTCTGATCCCCTTATTGATCAATTCAATTCAATTCAATATATTTATTGCAATAAAAAACATGTTACATAAGGTCTTAAATAAGTACAGTAGTTTCAATGTAATTTTACCCTTAGGGCGTAGCAATATTATGATTAAGATATATTTACATCCATAAATAAGTTAGTTTTACTAAATGTCACATGTCCATAAATTAACAATTAATAATAATACAACATTGGATCATAATTTATAACAATACAGATAAATAATATTAAAATTTATGTTTAAAGAATTCATTTAGGTCATAGGGGCAAATTTTTATAAGTATCTGTCTGAGTTTATTAATAAGACTAGGTGTAGGAAGTGATTTTATTTCGTCAGGAAGCCTATTATACACTTTTATGGCTACCATCCTCGCGCACCGCGAGTACGCGACAGTCCGGCAGGTTGGCTCCTCTAGATTAAATTGGTACCTTTCATTTAACCGAACGCTGACTCCCATAGGTCTTAGAGGAAACTTTGACGGGTGACGCCTCACCAATTTGCAAAGCTCAAGTATATACAGGGCAGTAATAGTAGGAATATTCAGTTTGACAAAGGATTCCCTACACGATTCCCTGCTTGACTTGAGTCCGTCGATGATCCGCACACACCTTTTTTGTAGGATGAATATATTTTTAATTTCTACGCAGTTCCCCCATATTGCTAAACCATAGAGCACCCTAGACTGAAAAAAGGCGTAGTAAGCTTGCATAGTGGCTCTTGAAGTTGAAATAGCTGCTAGGCATCTCAAGGCATAACAGAAGCTGCTTAGCTTACTTTCCAGACACTCTACATGTTTCTTCCAGTTCATATTTTCGTTACAATAGATCCCCAAGAATTTAGCATTTGATACTGTACAGCAATTTTTACTATCGAAATTAATTTCTAGAGCAACATCCGGGGTGTTGTAATTTCTAAAGTACAAGACATTCGTTTTATTAAGATTGGTATTTAGGTCAAGTTTTTTAAACCAGTTTATAACAATATTTATTGATTGCGTTATACGATCTGCTAAGTTAGTCCATTCTCCTCGCTGAAATTTGAAAAAGACAGAGACGTCATCTGCGAACATTATTACCTTATCGTCTATCAGGTTTGGAAGATGATTGACGTACAGAAGGAAGAGAATGGGCCCCAGTATGCTACCTTGTGGGACGCCCTTAAGTATTGTTGTAGTTTTAGATTCCATATTTATAAGAGTCCTTGATTTGTTCAAGATTGGAAGGAGGACACTCTGTTCTCTTTTTTTAAGGTATGATGCAAACCATTTACCCACAACCCCCCTGATCCCATATCTATCCATAATGGATAATAGGATACCATGATTGACATAATCGAATGCTTTCGAAAGATCGAGGAGAACCGTCATTACATTTTTTTTACTGTTTAGAGCCTCCGCAACGAAATCCGTCATGTCAAATATAGCGTCAGCTGTGGATACTCCATGTTGAAACCCGAATTGCTCTTTAGCCAAGATTTTTTTTAGTGTGAGAAAGGATCGGAGTCTGTTTGCCATGGCCTTTTCAAACACCTTTGATAAGGTCGGTAACAAAGATATAGGTCGGTAGTTGTTGACATCTAATTAAGCATCCTTTTTGTGATCCATCGATATATACACTACCGCCATTTATATCATCACATTTGACTGATATCGCCTGAATAGCATTTGATCCTACAGTTACTGCAACATCAATTACTAAATGGACTTTTTTATGCAGTATCTTTTTAAATATTATTTCGCTCGGTGTCTTTGTCATAATTATATTTGGTTTTTCCGTAAATGAATGGCCTAGGAGTACCGGACGGTTTATGACATAATCATCAACGACATACATTTGTATGATTTCTTGTATTCCCTGTACCTCTACTAGTACGTTGACAGAACCTATCGGCTTAACTATACTTGCACCTATTCCCCTTAGTGTTGGAAAATCACCGTGTTTGGTGATTACGAGACTTAATTCATTAGCCTTGGAAAGGTTAATCAATGAGCATTGACTCCCTAGATCCACGTGTGATGATACGGTGACATTGTTTATTTTGATATTCATCATATATTTATCGTTCGCATTATCGGGGATAGTTAATTCCGAGACGTGTTTTTCATTAATGGTGTTTTTTTTTCTTGCAATATGTTCTTGGTTTCTGGTTCTGAGCGTTTATTTTTTTGAAAACAACTCTCAACTTTGTGCCCCAAACGATCACAAAAGGTACATTTTTTATGTCTTTGTCGCAGCGAAAACTTGGGTGTCCGATTTCATTGCAATTAATACATTTTATATTAATGTTTCTGTGCTTTGATTGATCTGTTTGCGTGTAGGATGGAGTGTAGGGCTTTCTCCTGTCAAATTTGAATTTGGTTACTTCTTGTTTTTGTTTATTTATTTCTTCCCTTGTTTGCCCGACTTTAACAGTCCTAAAGTACTTCAGTACCTGTTCTGGTTCCTTGAAGTTTGCTGCTTGTGCTCCCACTTTAATCGCTCTGTCCTCCACCCCATACAAAATGCAATCTATGGCCTGTCTCCCATATATTTTACATCTGTTCAGTAGGTTAACCTTCGCATAATAATATTGCTCCAACGGATCTCCATACTTAACATTTAAAGAGAGCATTTCAGTCAAAAGCTCAGCGTAGTCATCGCGACATGGGAATGATTCTAGTAACTTCTTTTTCCATTCAGACCATGAATATAGTAATGTCGGTAAACCCTGATACCAATCTTTGGCAACTCCTGTCAATTTTGGTAATGCGTAGTGTATAATTTCTTTTTCTTCCCATCCATATATTTCTGCGCATTCCTCTACTTTGGTAAGCCAGGTCAAAATTGTTTGGTTCTTTATCGTCGGATCGAATTCTGGTATCACGTTTTGATTGAACGAGATTCTTGGTTTTCCTGAGCTTTTGACATCGTGCAATATACTTATAAATTTATGCAATATATCATTTGTACTTGTCTCTGTATTAAAATTAAATCCTTTTACAGGCAAACTTTTGAGTATCGGTGACTTGGCACGAGAATCGACACTATATAATTGTTGGTCACCTATATTTTTCCGCGACACCTTCCTTATCCTGTGACTGACTTCCTCATCAGAACTGCTGCTCCTACTGCGAGATTGGTAGTTTTTCCTTTTACGGCTCCTACTTTGCCTTCCTTCATCCTTGCGTCCAATCCTGTCACTCAACCCATTGCCTTGGGCAAACCTGTGACTTGTCCCTCCTTCGGGATTGATTTCGTCACTCATCCCTTCATTGTGGGCATACCTGTGACATGTTTCCGCTTCCGAGTTATTTTTGTCACTCATCCCATTACCTCGGGCAAACCTGTGACTTGTCCCTCCTTCGGGATTGATTCCGTCACTCATCCCTTTATCTTGGGCATACCTGTGACCTGTTTCATCATTTGACTTATTTCCGTCACTCATCCTATTATCGTGGGCAAATATGTGACTAGTTCCTTCATCACCATCCATAATGTCCATATTATTATTTTTTTTATCTGAAACATCCATCAAGTGTTATAATATAACTAGAATATCTTAATAAGGTGTAACTTTGTTGTAAATATGCTACCTAATCTAGTAAATATTTTTGTGAGTGTAATTTGATACTGATATTGTGTTATAATGTAAGTATGTGACTCCAATTTTCTTATAAATGATAATACGTTTCTTCTGTATTCATCGCTTACGATGGGGCTACCTAATTGCGAGAATGGAATGTCGTAGTGTTGATATTATATATAATATTTTATCTACATACAAATATACTTGAGCTGTTAAAACATTATCGCTATAAGAGCTCCGTGGACTAATGACTTTCACACTTGCTTATCACACAGGAGTTGCAGGTTCGATTCCTGACCATATACCAATGAGATAATTTATTTTAAGTAGTACATTATACGGACGTTCCAACGGTGATGAAAAACACCGTGAGGAAACCTTCATTACTCCATAGCTGCGGCGATGGGTTAGCCCCCTGTCATGGAATATGAAGCATTGAATAACTGACCGAGTCAATTGTGCCTCTGCCACCCCGGATGTGAAAAAGGTGTGATGCTATGTTATGTAATATTCGTAAGAGTCTTCGTAGATGCGTGCCTCTTTGTTGACTCAATTGAAAAGATCTACCCATCTGCTTTGGTTTAGTTTTTGAAATCAAATCCTAATGATAACGAGGCAGCAAGAGACGAGTTGTCTTGTGAAAGCTTGGTGTAAAGACATGGTTGTATTATACAGTGTAGTGTGAAGTGCGTATCTGTGATTGATCAAAATTATGAAAAGTACCGTTCTGTTTTCAAATTTTGTAGCGATGTTGAGTATTGACTTTAATGCATCCTTAATAATTGGTAGTGAATGAGATTGTGGTGAGATTGTAGTTGTATAAATGAATTCGAAGAGAAGTGAAATGACATCGTACGACTGGTATTGCTGTATATTCAGGTATTTATCCTTTGTGATTGCGTTTCGTCTTTGTATTTTTGTTGATATATTTCTCCAACTATAATTAATTGTCGTGGCTCTGATATCAATTATAATTATTTGGATTTACTTATTGTTCAGGTATAAATGAGAATGTGTACTGCATAGTAATTGGTATTGGCAATGACTATTTCACCGAGGTTCACCAATAAACCAAGTTCTATTGTTCTGCTTTTAGGAAAATAATGTGCCTGTTGATAGTAACTTGTAGTAATTATGTTGCGAAAAGTTTGTAATAATGTTTATGAAAACATTGACTTAAAACTCGAAATAAATTTATTTGATCCAAGTTAAAAACAAGTCGTAGGAATCCCCTACAGTACAGTATGTTTATCCTCTATGAAGTAAACTAGTTGAACTGAGTATTTTTTTTCCTTAAAACATCCTACGATGTTTGCTGAATTCAATATAGCACACAAAGTTTGGTTAGAAGTTTAAATTGCAATGTGCCGTGCGTAACACATGATAAATATTTCAGCACAGTGAGAAAAGGATATAAAGAAGAGAAAAAAAAAATATTTTTTCCGTGCAATCCTATACAAATATAAAAGTTAATTGGTTTCAAGACTTACGTTTTCAGCGTGGACGTGGTATGAATGTTTAAAAAAATTCTGTTCGTGTCCCACTTTCTGAGTTGTTAGAGCGGAATCAAACTCACTTGTGAAGTCCTTACGTTTTATTAATTATCTCCTAAATTTCACAATGTTCACTATAAACTCAAGACGTGCTTAGCTCACGTCCGCACACTTCGACTGTTCGACACAGAATGCCCGAGCTGTAGGCAAACTCCCTTTATATAGGCTCGGTCTTATTACTGATCGCATGATCGGTGAGCGATGAGTCATGCCTGAAATGACTAAGCGAGATGTTTAAATATCGTACTGCCATTTAGTAATGCCGGTACGATATTTATAACATTAATTAATAAACGACTCAAGCCAATGGTAAAAAGATAAAATAATTAATGTGACCAACGTGATTCAAAGCTGGCCCTACAACTAACTTTTAAGGGTGATCATGGTCTGTGGTCTAACAGTAGAAAAGATAAACTCAGCTAAAGATAAAAGCAGTATTTCTAGACATCTCACAAGCTTTCGATCGCGTCTGGCATGAAGGACTACTCTATAAAATAAGACTGCACCTTCCTATTAATTACTACCTATTCCTCAAGTCGTACCTAAGCGAAAGATTCTTCTTTGTAAAACAGGGAGAAGACTCATCCATGCTACATCCTATACAAGCAGGAGTGCCACAAGGAAGTGTCCTTGGACCGATCTTCTACATCTTGTATACTGCAGATCTCCCAGTCAGCAAAGACATTGTCACTGGAACCTTTGCTGACGACACAGCAGTACTAGCTTCAGACCCAAACCATGTTGTTGCATCGGCCAAGCTACAATCGAGCCTAAACTCAATATCAAACTGGCTCAGAGACTGGAGAATAAAAGCCAATGAATCGAAATCTGTCCAAGTCACCTTTACTACTAGAGAGATACATGCCCTCCAGTTACACTGAACGGAAAATATATACCGCAAGAAAATGAGATAAGATACCTCGGCATCTACCTGGATAGACGACTCACATGGAGGAAACATATATTTACCAAACGTAAAGCCCTGGGTCTTAAACTCCGAAATCTCTACTGGCTTCTCAACAGAAACTCACAAATGTCCTTAGAAAGCAAGATACTTGTATATAAATGCATCATAAAGCCCATATGGACCTATGGTCTTCAGCTCTGGGGAACGGCAGCCAAATCGAATATTGATATACTCCAACGGTTCCAGTCCAAAACCCTGAGGTTAATTGTAAACGCCCCATGGTATGTCAAAAACGAACATATTCACCGAGGCTTGAAAATCCCTACGGTTCAAGAAGAAATTATCACCAATCTTAAAAGATATAAAACCAGACTTGAAAGGCATCCAAACGCACTGGCCTCAAAATTGATGACAGAAACCACAACTGAACAAGTTCAGACCGATAAAGGATATAGATATACAATTTAAAAAACACAACTACTTCGATTATTCCCAAAAAGCGCAGGCCTCTTAAGCCCTGGATAACTCCAGGTCTTATAAATAAAATAAATAAATAAAATTGGTCTTTATTCCGGCCGGAGCCATATACAAAATTCAAATTTACAAATTAATAAAATAAAATTACAAATTTACAAATTATTAAATTAAAATTACAAATATAACATAATGATATTATAATACAATTATTCTTATTATGAAAACGTAAGATGTACTCGCGTCCACGTCTCCTGTATAGGTCCGCGGAGTGCCAGAGCTGCCTGCAACATGGTGTTACCGGATCTGGCATACCGCTCCTGCGTGGACGCTATCCGGTGCCTCATGAGACCGTGGAAGCCCGGGAGTCTCCTCTCCGTAAACATCTGCGACGCGCTGCAGTATCGTGGCAATCGACAGATGATCCTGAGCGCATTATTGTACTGCACTCTCATAACGTTGTAGTCAGCTTTTCAGTACCTGCACCATAGTTCACTCGTGTACAGGCCAGTACAATACGCGAGAAAGAGAGTAACTTTGACCGCTTCGCTACATCTGGTGAACCGAAGCGCAATCATGTTGGAGCGCATACTGATGGCTCTTTGCTGTCGTTTGATGTCCCTGGCATCAGACATGTCGTCGGTAATAATATGTCTCAAGTACTTAAACTCTGCGACTGTCTCAACTTCTTTTCCGTCCAGGTATAGCGGAGGTACACACGTCGGTCCATTTTTTGCTCTGAAGATCATCATCTTGGTCTTACTGACGTTATTGACTAGCCCATGCGTCTGTGCGTATTGCTCGCACGTGCTTAAGAGACCACGAAGAGCCTTAATCGAGGGTGCCAAAAGGACCATATCGTCTGCGTATGCAATGTGGTTGACGCATGTACCGGCCAGGTGGCATCCGATGTTACTATCTTGCAGTTTCTTGCTCAAGTCATCCATATATATATTAAACAGCATCGGAGACATGGAACCGCCTTGACGGACGCCACATTGTAGTGGAGCAGGAAACGAGTATGAGCCACCCCATCATACGACGTTCTGCTGCTCGCGATGCCAGGTCTTCAGCAACGAGATGATTGGGCTAGGTACTGCCCTCTCCTGCAACTTCGTCCAGAGCCTGTCATGTACGACTCGGTCAAATGCTTTGGACAGGTCAAGATAACAGGCGTATACGCTGGTGTCTCGTGTTACGTACTGCCCGATGGTCTCTTTCAGCGTAAATATAGCCATGTCGGTTGAGCTTTGGGGCTTAAATCCAAACTGAGCGTCAGTCGTGTGCAGTTTCGTGAATATTTTTTGCAGTATTAATCGTAATCGTATTAATCGTAATTAATATTGGTCTGTAGCTAGCAGAAGACGATGAATCCAGCTGTCGGTTTTTCAATATCGGAACAACGACTGTTTTTGTGAAATCATGCGGTAAATGGTTTAAGTCGATCATGTTCTTAAATAGCTTTGCTAGAAGATCCGCTAGAATACTGCAGGCAAACTTTATATGTTCGGCCGAGAGCCCATCGTGCCCTGGTGATTTGCCGCTCGGTATTGACTTGATTGCTCGAATGACGTCATCTCTTGTTAAGTCTGTCGAAGTATGATCTTGATCGGCGACAAATGGCAACGAATTGTCATAACTTTCCGGTGCAAGCTCCAAGAATACTTTTCTGAAGTTTTCCGCAATATTGATGTTTTCAGTGCAACCGTCGATGTGTGTAGGTATAGTAGGTCTTGTATTTATCATGGCACCAGTTTTTGACCAGAACGAGCCAAACTTCTTGTCGTTTAATTCCTCGGCGAATACGTCCATTTTAATCTGTTCCTCGGCGTCCATGCAATCTTTAAGATGCTGTTTAAATATCTGTCGAGACTGTTTTCGTTCCTCAAATAGCGTGCCATGGTTCGGTTTGCCAGCCGATATCCATCTCAGAAAAGCTGCTCGGGAGTTTTCATAATGTTCCTTTACTCTGTCGTTCCAGCCTGGTATGATCCGATGTTTCCTTTGTGAGTTGGCACGTCCAGAGAAAGAATTAGTTGCAGCTCTTCGTATCGCGCAAACAATGTCGCCGTAGAGTTTATCTATATCCATTATGCACATTTTGGTTTGTGATAAATTATTGTACGTGTTTATAGTCTTATTGAGATACTGTTCGAGACTTTTGCGGTACTTAAGGATATCCCTACGCCCTTTCGGCTTCCAGGAGGCGGGGTCCCTTGGTCTTTTGTTGTCCATAGTGCATTTCACAAGGTCATTAGCTCTAAGTTGCACATACATAGGTCGGTGATCAGTCCAGTCCACAGTGTAATCGATATGTATTTCTTCAATCAATTCCACAATTGATTCGCTAACAATGCAATGGTCTAGCCAGGAGGTCGTTGAGTGTGCGTCGCTGATATAAGTGTAGCTGTCAGCTGGGAGCTTCTCTAGATCCAGGATTCTAAGGTCATTTTCCTTGCAGAATTTAGTTAGTTCTCTTCCAAAGATTGCGTCCGGGTCGGCATTAAGGTCGCCCATTACAATTGTGTTGGTGCATTGCTTTTCTTCAATAACACAGCCAGAATATGCGAGAGACATTCCAGAAATTAAAATGTATGCGCAACAGATCCCTGTTGCGCATACATAGTGATATGCGCAACAGATCCCTGTTGCGCATATCACCTACATAGAAACTGTAAAGCCAACCCAGACAACGAAATACTAAAAATAACCTACGTCAGATACAGAAATTTTTGTACCAAAATTTTAAAGAAAACCAAAAGTCAATTTGACACTATTGAGCTAGAAAAGGCAAGCAAAAATATTAAAAACTTATGGGACACAATAAGAAGACTAACCAACTCCACCAAATCTGTAAAATCACCTACAGAGCTTCTTAAAACTACCATATCACCAATACACTCATGCAATGAAGTAAATAAGTTTTTTGTGAATATAGGCAGGGAGCTGGCTGATGGTATATTACAACTACCACCATCGACAATATCAATCCCACCACCTCAATCTTCTTCCACACCGATGACATCCTCCTTTGCTTTACTAGAAACAGATCCAGATGAAGTTTTAAGTGTTATACGGTCACTGAGACCATTTGCTGCTACCGGTTGGGATGGAATCTCTACAGCAATTCTTCAGAGATACATAAAACCTCTGGCTCCTATTCTTAGCCATATCTTTAATCTCTGCTTTCTGAATGGTATCTTTCCAAATAATTTTAAAAAGGCTATTATTCATCCCATTTTCAAGAGTAGAGATAGGTCGTCTCTAACGAATTATCGTCCGATTGCTGTCCTTACGTCGCTCTCAAAGATACTTGAACGAATTATAAATAACCGACTACTCACCTATCTAGAAAATAATAAAATCCTCTCACATACATATTCAAAAATCTTCGAAACATTGCTAGTGCAACCATCATTAAAAATACTTATCTTGCCCTTTGTCAATCTATTATAGCCTACTGTATCCCCTGCTGGGGAGGTGCCGCAAAAACAACAATGAAACTCCTAGAAATAGCTCAACGTGCCATCCTTAAAGTGGCAACTTAACGCCCTATTCTATTTCCCACAGTTCAACTGTACAGTCTTTGTAAGGTACTATCAGTCAGGCAACTATTCATTTTTAATACAATAATATTGCAACACCACCTCACACCATACGAACCTACTGTTCGATTCCAAATCGATATTCGATCGATGGTTTCTGAACGGTCATTTTAATTTGACGTTAGCTGTCAATCTGGCAGTTTTGAAAACAGACAGACGAATAAAAAAAACCTCGCAATGAAAACGCGTGTTGATTAGGTTGTTGAAATTAAATCAAAGGGCATCTGGAATGTATTCGGGATTCCCTCAGGATTATTAATATAGCTGAGTGTGCCGTTGTCTCTCAAACCAGATAAAGTTCGGATGTTCGTGCCCGATTCGTATTTACCACGTAGAAACATAACCTGTGTTGGACAACTGTGCTCATTGACGCTGGCCCGCCAGTCATACCTTGTTGGCTGAAGAACCTGTCTACCAAGAAGAGCCTAGGGCGCGCCCGGGCCTTGCAGAGAGACAGGAGGTTGACGGGACCGAAACACAGACCAGGTTAGATCTACCCCACATAACTTTAGCTCGGTGAACCGCCGACGTTCATGACTTCTTGGCACCTGATCGTCACGCTACCTCGTAGCTGATGGGCCCCTACGAGGTCATTAGGTGCTGAGAAGCCTGAACACTTTGGTATCAGAGCGTGGTTTCCTGAGATTTGCAGCCGTCAAGGGCTTCAGGAAAGCACGACTTGGGACTATCAATCTGTAGGTATCTAGGCGGTTAGGCAACTTGTTTGTTCCTATATCCACATAGATTGGTAGTATTTGTAAGCTATAAGTCTATTGCTGGTAGTAGACAGACAGATATTACAGTTTTCCCTAAATGACCAGTTGTACTGAGATGTGACTCAGAATAGTAGGTACTCAACTTAGGTACGCATTGTATTAGGTACATTGTAGGTGAATTGAAATTTGCATTGAATTACTAGTTAGTCAATCTACATATTATTGGTCTAGTAATGGTATTGAATGAATGTTTTGGTTAACATAGGTAGTAACATCTATTGATAGCAGGCTATTACTTTGTTTTCAGTTTATTGTGCAGCAAGTGTATAGCAATTTATAACTTGAACTTATATTGACTATTATCTGTGTGTGTTATAATAATAAAGGGAAACTAACTTGTTATTTACAGGATTAGAATATTAGAAGTGTAGCATAATTTATATAGATATAAAACTCGGTTCCTATTGTTTAAGGAAAACAACATTATTTAAGTTATAGTTTAGGGTTCCCTCGTTTGGGTTATAAACTGAAGGGTCCAATAAAATTGAGTTACTGCAAATTGTGAGTAAATATCGTTCCGATCATGTCGTTATCTGAAATCCAGAAGGGTGTTTCTAAGGAACTCAGATGGTTTTCCTCCGCACACGGTCTGATAGACCGTTTAGATAGGCATGATGTGGTATTGGAGCGGTCTATGGACGTTAAGGAACGTTACAATAGGGTGCTCGAATTGTCCGCGCAGGCGGAATCAGTTGATGGTTGTGAACCTGACAGGCTGTCACGGTTGATAGGGGATGTCGACCAATGTATGGAGATGGCAGCTACTATCACGCAGAAGGCTGCGGACATACGTAGACAGCGCGAGTCCAGCCATGGTGGTGACATTGAAGCACCTCTGCCGCATCAGGGATCGGGGACCAGGTTACCCGCGATAACTATGCCTACCTTTGACGGCGTGTCCGGTAAATGGTCGGATTTTTAGAAGAGGTGTCTCGACGGGCAGAGAATCTGGGGTTGACGGTCACCCATCCTTCGGAGCCACAGAGAGCTGCCGGGAGCGCTGTGAGTAGGGGCCCTCCGACGAGGAAGGACCGCACCAACCGGCAGTCATATGGGACTGTGAATCAAATCAAATCAAATCAAATCAAAAATCATTTATTTCCATAGGATGTTGTTACATCACTTAGATCCGTCATTACATTTTTTTGGGTGAGTTCACTAACCCAATGGCGGAATCTGTGGAGAAGAGCTCACCGAAGAAACTCCACAGTCGTCGCATCTTTTGCGTTTCCTTTTTTAAATAAAATATTGTCAAATTACAAAATGAATGCTAATTATATATCGAAACAGCCTGTTACTCAAACAATCTATTCCCATGGACATCTGTCCTCTAAGTAATCAGATATCCTGTAGTAACCTTTTTTATACAATTTCTGTTTTATTATTATTTTAAACTTGTCTAAAGGTAAGTTTTTAATATCATTAGGGACCTTATTGTAATAGCGTATACAATTGCCTTTAAAAGAATTACGAATTTTATGTAGTCGGCTTACATAAGCAACCAACTTGTCTTTATTTCTAGTATTAAAATTGTGTATATCACTGTACTTCTGAAAATTAGTTATATTTCTCTTTACATACACAAGATTGTCATAGATATATTGAGACACAAATGTCAGAATATTGATTTCTTTAAACTTTTCCCTCAGTGACACTCTAGGCCCTAATCTATAAATTGCACGAACAGCCCGTTTCTGCAGAATAAATATACTATTAGCATTCGCAGCGTGACCCCACAATAAAATACCATAGGTCATTAGACTATGAAAGTAACTAAAGTAGACTAGTCTAGCGGTGTCTACGTCGGTAAGAGCTCTAATTTTTTTAACTGCGAACGCTGCCGAACTCAGTCTGTTCGACAATTTATTTATATGAGGATCCCATTGTAGTTTGGTGTCTAAAGTAATGCCCAAAAAGACAGTCGACTGCACAAGGTCCAATCTCTGTCCTTTTATAAATATGTCTGTAGTTACCGGGTTCACATTGGGTAACACGAATTTAATACATTTAGTTTTCTTTTCATTAAGTAATAAATTGTTAACAGTAAACCAGTTCACCATACTAGAGATAGCATTGTTTACCTCGTCATAATTTGATTGCTGTCTTTTAACTTTAAATATCAAAGAAGTATCATCGGCAAACAATACTAACCCATGTTTTGCTTTAACAAGGTAAGGTAAATCATTAATATATACTAAAAACAAGAAAGGACCAAGAATTGAACCTTGCGGTACGCCCATACTTATTGAAGACCCAGGTGATCTTTTCCCATTAACATCGACCATCTGAAGCCTATCTGTTAGATATGACTCCAGAAGGCCAAGTGCCTGATCTTTTACACCATAATGGCGTAACTTCCTGACAAGAGTGTCATGATGGACGCAATCAAAAGCCTTGGATAGATCGCAGAAGATACCTATTGCATCCATTGCGTCTTCCCAGGCATCAAAAATATTGTCGATTAGTTCAACACCAGCATCGGCTGTTGAACGACCCTTTGTGAAACCAAACTGAGCAATATGAATTAAATTATTGAGATTAAAATGACTTTGCAATTGATTAAGTATGAGTTTTTCAAATATTTTGCTAAGCGTTGGTAGTATCGATATGGGTCTAAAATTGGTGGGGTCTGATGTACTACCAGCTTTGAATAAAGGTATAAATTTACTTAGTTTCATCAAGTCAGGAAACACACCACTATCTATACATTGATTAAATATACAACAAAGGTGAGGTGCAATACAATCTACAATGGAACTAATAATTTTTACTGATAGACCAAGGTCGTCAGCTGTCTTTTTCATTTCCGGGGATTTAAACGCTTTTACAATGTCTTCATTATTTACGTGCCTAAATTTAAAATCTGTTTTACATTCCTCAAAGTTTTGTTTAAGTATAGATTCAGCAGCAGCGGGAGATGAATTTAAAGACTTGGTTGTTGAAACTGGAATGTCCGTAAAGAAATTTTCGAAAGCTTTTGCTACTTCTAGGTCTGTACTTAGCAATTGATTATCTATCTTAAGCTTGAAGTTATTATGTGTAGCTTTGGCCTTTCCAGTCTCTCTGTTTATAATTTGCCAAGTCGTTTTCATTACATTGCTACTAGATTCAATTTTGTTTTTAATGAAATTAGATTTAGCTACGGCACAAACGCGTTTAAACATTTTTGAATAACTACGAACATAATCTAGAAAGGCCGTATTTTTGTTATATGATTTCTCTTCATAGAGTTCATATAATCTTCGTCTGCTCCTATAAATTCCAACTGTCGCCCAATCACTAAACAAAGCTTTGTTATTAACTTTTATAGTTTTTGATTTAAATACCGTATCATATTCATTTTTGACAAGGTTAAATACTGAGTTGTACAACAAATTTGGATCGTCACTGTATGGTATTTCCCATAGTTTATCTAAAATATTATTCCTGTAGTGTTCAAGCCGAGTGTCACTAACGGGCACACATGTAATATCCTCTTTTTGGTCCTTTTTTATTTTAATATTGAATATACCTATCTGACCAGAGTGATCAGAGGTTAATTTATTGATGACCGATTTGAAAATGGGCGTAATGTTAGTAAATATATTGTCAATGCAGGTAGCAGATGTTGCAGTAATTCTAGTAGGCTCCAAAAACAGATAGTTCATGTTGTGACATAAAAATAAAGATTTTAATCTAGTACAAATATTATTATCCTCTAACAGATTAACATTAAAATCACCACAAATTATAAAAAATTTGTTTTTATCGCTGATTTTAATCAACACTTCATCCATTTTCTTTTCGAATAAATCAAAGGATGAATATGGTGGTCTATATACGCTCATTACAATAAGTTGTTCAAGTTCAATACAGGCTATTTCCATGGTACGCTCAACAGACAGGCTCACTATGTCAACTCGTTCCTTATATTTAAAACTATTATTTACAAGTATTAAGGAGCCACCGCGATCAGCTGTTTTTCTGTTGAACGAACTAGCAACGTGGTGGTTATTAAAGTTGAACATGAACTGATAACTCTTTAAAAAGTGCTCTGTTATACATAAAATATCAATATTATTACAGTTCATGAATAACTCAATTTCCAGTTCTTTACTTAACATGCCCTGTATATTTTGATGAACCACGTTTAAAATATTCTTATTTTTACATTTTTCATTACTAGTAACTTGATTTAATGGGCAAGATGAAGGTATATTTATACAAATATTAATATTACTGCCAGAGTTACTCTCTGTTGTCCTATGGGTTAATTTAAAGAGCTTGGAACAGATTCCAAGGAGTACATGTCATTATTATTACACTGCTCAATAGAAGCAGGCGTTTCATTAGTCAAAAACTTGACTGAGTTCAAAATAAAATAAGATAGTGACTGTGCTATCTGTTTAGTATAAAACCTAGATAGGTAATACCTATCCTTAGTCAAATAAAAATATTTTCCCATACAAATATTGGTGTCTATGAAATGAAATTTTTCAGTATGACGACATGTCAATGTGTGTATAAATGTATTATAATCATGTCTTATATGATTTTCATGTTGTGACAAAGATTGGCTGAAGGGAAACGCAAACAAGATTATTCTATCTACATTTTGTAAAGAATTTAATTTGGAAAAGTATTTAGTAATTAGTTTTTTAGATACATTTTCCCTTCTACCAATTAAAATAATTAGGGTGGTTGGTTCTAAAAACTGCGATGACAACACTTTGTTTAATATTTGTGAATATGTGGCGCCAGGCATACAGTTATTTAATATTGCCTGGCCCACGCGCTGACTAAGTTGTAAACCCTTATTTTTTCCAAGTTCATCGCTGTACATTATATACCTATCCTTTGTCCGAGAGAAGGAGGCGTTATTGATAACACTGTTAGTACTCAAGTCGACTGACGGCGGCGCCTGGGTCAGTATCAGCTGTTCGGCCGGCTGCTCAGCGGGACACACGGTCGGCACGGAACAGTCCACTGGAGCTTGTTTACAATCACAGATGTGATTGTCGGTCAGAGATATGAAAGTGTCATAATTATACTTACACGTCTCCAACAAACTATTCATAGCCGACACATGTTCCTTAATTTCGTATTGTGCTGACTCATATTTACGTGTAATACTTTGTAATGATGAGTTTAAAATATGCATATCTGACTGGAGTCGCCGTGTGTCACATTCGTACTTTTCTGTAGTTTTTTCCAAACATAATCTACAATCATCGATTTCCTTAATTAATTCGACACGTTCCTTGCTACAATTTACATTTTTACAAAATATTTTATTTCTATTAGCTAGTTTTTGTGTTTTTTTTGTATAATTATTCAATTTAACATATTTCTTTAATTTATTTTTACTACAGCTCATAGTGGTTACTGATTGCGATCTATTAGGACTATCACACGTGAGATCACAAGCTGTTAGGTCAATAGTTGGTATGCCAGTTTGGCTCATGACCTCATTATAGAAGGCCCTGGTTGTAGCACTGTCTCGCTGTTCCTCCCGCTCGCTGAAAACTTGAAGCTCGTGGTGTGCCTCTGCAAGCTTTTGTTCAAGTGATTTTATGTGTTGCAATGCTACGTGGTGGACATCATGACACTTGTAAAATGAGTCGACTTGGTGTTGTAGTTCATCTCTCTGGGCACTGAGATCCTGGCATTGGATGTCCAACTCACTGAGCTCTTCTTTTAGCGCCGAATTTTTCTTAATTTGCTTTTCTATCTCCTCTTCACACTCATCTCGCTCTCGTAGAAGTATTTCACAAAGCTCTTGGCTCTTCTTGAGCTCCAGCAAGGTCGCTTTCAGCTTCAACTCCACATCGCGTGTGCTCATCTTGCTTCGGGTCAGCATTGCACCCTTTTTCGTCTGAAAAAAAACCGCGAATAGGTGTCAGTGTATGACCGGGTGGAATACTAGCGAACACTAGGGAGTTTATTGCACAATGAAGGTGTTAAGTGTGTGTTTTTGTTGAATGTGGCAGAATGTTGCGTCTTCAACTTTGCTTCCGCTTTTGCCAAGTAAAGAGAGACAAAACGGTACCTGAGTGAGTGTACGGCAAGTGTTTCACTTATATGAAGGTTTGTTTAGTTTGTTACGGGTGTGAAAGGTGAGATTATTGATATAAATACAGAAATAAAACGATACTTCCCCCGTTTACTTCGTTGTTATTTGAACTGATTTTGACAGTTCAATCGGCCGGTACAATCGGTCTTGTTTTTTCCAAAGCTTGTATGTTTGCACAGCTGTTTCTTATCTACACATTATTTAATCACTAATTACTACTTAAATTAAGTTTACTCGTGCAGAAAAGCAATTTTGACTAATTTAATTGAAATAAAAACTACAGAGCTGTTTACATCGTCAGCTATTCGGTCTGGGGTTGCCAGCCGAAAAAAAAAAAAAAAAAAAAAAGGGTGAGTGCATTGACCCCACATAGTGAGACCTGCCCATGTTGTAGGCAGATTGGACATGCTGTGGCCAATTGCAATAAGTTCGGGGAACTTAGGGTTCAGGGACGGCGCCAGATGGCCAAGCAGCGGGGCTGGTGTTTCCTGTGCCTCGGGCCACACATGGCTAGGGACTGCACGCGCACACAAATGTGCGGATATTGTGGTGGGGCCCACAACAATCTGTTGTGCATGAACCGGTCCGGCCAACAGCCACCACAGGGCCGTACCTAGGGTGACACGGCAAGGGGCCCTGAGAATTCGTTTGCGACTCGGAGCGCAACTCAGGGGCAACCGTCCCCACGTGCACAGGGTAGTACTAGGGTGCAGGGCCGCACTCAGGGTCATCACATGGGGGGCCCTGAGTTTTCGGTAGCGACTCAGCATCCGACTCAGCGGGCAATGAGACACAAGCACGCGGCCACCCAGGGGTGCAGGGCCGCACTCAGGGTCATCACATGGGGGGCCCTGAGTTTTCGGTTGCGACTCAGCATCCGACTCAGCGGGACATTGGGTGTGTTGAGCAGGCCGTAACGGGCGGGTGGCATGGGACACCTTCGAGCTAGGGTGGCAATGGAACCGGCGCGTGGGCCATTTGTACAATGGGACCCTCTGGCGTATAGCTGCCTACCTGATCGGTTACAGGCAGATTGGGGCCCCGGGGGCCCTCGCTAGGAATTTGCGGCCCAACAATTTGTTGCCCCCCAACCGGAGACGGTGGTGTTACCGATCGCCTCTGTGCTTGTTTGGGATTTGGCGGGCAACCCAACATATGTTCGCGCCCTATTAGATTCTGGAGCTCAGGGCTGCATTGTATCGAATGATTTAGCAAAATGGTTGGGCCTCAAGGTAAATAGGTATAATAAATCAATACGGGGCGTGGGGAATGTTACGGTTACGAATGTAGTTGGTCAATCGGTGATCACGTTCTCTCTCTTATGACATTTTGACAAAAACATCCGTGCAAGCTTTAGTAATGACGCATGTCATGGGCAGACACCCCTTGGTGAAGTTGAATCCGGCCGTTCGATTCCTGACATCAGGACTCAAGTTGGCGGATCCCGATTTTGACACTCCAGCCCCGGTCGACCTGCTACTGGGAGCAGACGTTCTGGGTAGGTTTCTGTTGTCGGATCGGCGAGTTCTTCAGCCGGACGGGTTGATTGCTGTGGATACTAAGTTTGGTTACGTGATCATGGGTCCGGCATTACCAATGGTTAGGCCTGCCGAGTCAGATGGCATACTTATTGGTTTAGCTTTGTCAGACGCTATCCAACGTTTCTGGGAGATAGAGGAACCTCCCACCGTTCGTCGAGTCGACGCAGACGAAGATGAGTGCGAGTTGTTTTACCAGAATAGTACTGGTCGCCTTCGTTCTGGTCGTTTTGTAACTCGACTGCCTTTCAGGGCCGATCGACCGCCACTAGGAGAATCTAGGAAGATGGCTGAGACGAGATTGATGTCGATGGAGCGTAGGATGTCAAGGGACGCCGTATTTAAACAAAAATACGTCGATTTCATGAGGGAGTATGAGTCGTTAGGATACATGTCGGTATCGGGTGTGGACTGGAGATCTGAGGATCATTGTTTCCTTCCACACCATGCCGACCTGCGAACCCCTACCGGCAAGATTCGAGTTGTTTTTGATGGGTCAGCACCTACCTCGAACGGGATGTCTCTGAATCAGTGTCTACATTCGGGACCCAAGTTGAGTCGTGATATTTTGGATATTCTCACGAGCTTTCGGAGACACCAGATTGTATTTGTCGCAGACATTCGGATGATGTTTAGGCAAACGGTAATTCATCCGGCTGACAGAAGGTATCAGTTGATACTTTGGCGTGAGTCCACGGCCGAGCCAGTCAAGGTCTATGAGTTAAACACGAACACGTATGGGTCACGGTCTAGCCCGTATTTGGCGATGCGCACCCTGCGGGAGTTGGCGTCGCGTGACCGTGTGAGCTATCCTAGAGCCGCCGCTATCCTGGAGCAAGATTTTTACGTCGATGACATCTGCACAGGGGCAGCCAGTATAGAGGAAGCTCTGGACCGACGTGACGAGCTCATTCAATTGCTGGAACGAGGCGGCTATGAACTACGCAAGTGGATGTCCAACTCCCCTGAGTTGATGGCTGGTCTCCCAGATGAGTTTCAACAAGACCCGCACGTTTTTGAGAATCCTGACAACCCTAACATGTTGTCAGTGCTTGGAATTCAGTACCGGCCCGTCCATGATGAGTTTACCTATCGGGTGGCTTTAGAAACACCGAAGGCCTGGACCAAGCGGTCAGTACTGTCAACGATTGCGAGAACGTTCGACCCGAATGGATGGATTTCTCCAGTCACCTTTGCTCTCAAATGTTTTATGCAAAGGCTATGGGCGGCTCAGTTGACCTGGGACACCCACCTCTCAGGTGATTTGTTGACTGATTGGACGCGAATGTTCACCTCGCTATCGGACATAAATAATGTATCGCTGCCGAGGAAATTGGTCCCTGCTGGGGATTACAGGGCAACCCTTCACGGGTTTTGTGATGCCTCTGAACGAGGGTTTGCGGCAGCGGTTTATTTGCGAACCGTCACCTCCACCGGGGAGGTCGACGTGCGTTTGGTTTTGGCAAAAAGCAAGGTAGCGCCTATTCGGACAAGGATGACGATTCCAAAACTGGAACTGTCCGGGGCTGCTCTTTTGACCAAACTTTTGAATCACACTCTAACAGTGTTGCGTGGGTCAGTGGTTTTGGAGGATACGGTGTACGCTTGGACGGACAGCCAGATTGTTTTGTGCTTCGGTCCATAACTTAGAGGTTTTTGTTGCGAACCGTGTCTCCCAGATTGTGTCGTCTGAGGTCCCACTGACCTGGAGACATGTACCAGGAGAATTGAACCCGTCTGATTGTGCATCCAGGGGATGTCAGGCTCCTCAACTCGTTAGACACCATTTGTGGTGGGGACCACCCTGGCTTGCCAAGAGAGAATCGGACTGGCCCCACAGCCATGTAGTAGTATCTTCGGATCATGGCCCCAGAGCGGCCGTGCATGTTACCCAGAAGGCTGAGGACCCTGACGCCGGGTTTCTGTTGGACCGGTATAGCTCACTTGACAAGTTGATAAACGTGTCCACTTGGATTAGGAGATTCGCTCGAAATTGTCGTACTCCTCGCGATCAGCGAACGTTGAACCCTATTCTGACTCCGGCAGAGCAAAACGAGTCGCTGTTGAATTTGGTCCGGTTGGTACAGTCCTCGAAGTTTGGGGCAGAATTGGAGATTATACGTAGTGGACGTTCGAAATTGAAGGGAGCCGTCGCGCGTCTCAACCCCTTTGTTTATTTGACCGGGTTACTTCGGGTAGGAGGAAGATTGCGCAATGCGAATCTGTCGTATTCGGCTCGTCACCCACTTCTGCTCCTCAAGGGGGGACAGTTAGTTGAATTGCTGGTGACTGATCGTCGTATTAAAAACGCGCATGCCAGCTGTAACGCGTTGTTGGCCACGCTCCAGTGGGAGTTTTGGATCTTATCTGCCCGCCGTGCCATACGGAACATCGTGTTTCGGTGCATGCCTTGTTATCGACTTAAGGCTGCCACGATGATACCTCTCATGGGGGACTTGCCCCCTGATGGGAGTGGAGTTGGAGAGCAGAGACATTGACTGGGTGACACGGGTAGGACCTAAACACAAAGCAGACGCTAAATCAAACAAAGCTACCCCGAGTGTAGCCCCGGCTGGCGACGACGACATAACGAAGGAGCCTGCTAATAAATCTCCAGGGCCCCGCCCGGTTGTATTACGCCTGCTTCGCAAGTCACTGTGCGATGCATTCTTCTCGGCTGCAAAATCCAGACGACTAACAAGCGCCGACCTCGAGGTAGTGGGACCGCCACAGAAACTGTTCTTTAATGAGCGTCTGACCAAAGAAAACAGACAGTTATTTCGGAAGGCCAGAGATACCACCAAATCACACAACTTCTTCTACTGTTGGTGTACCCAAGGATCTATTTACATCCGCAAGCAAGATGTAAAACCAGCGATCCGAATACTCTTCCAGCACCACCTCGACACCATCACGGGGCCGTCAGGTACCAACAATGTCACAGACGCTCGTACAGCGCCAGAAACCACCCCATCTAATATGTAATATTAACGTCAATTTTTGGACGTCTCATCATTTATTTATTTTGATAAACTATTTAGTCTTACTTTTAGTTAAATATGTCAAACGTGCACAGAAGAAACTACTACATCACGAAACCTTAGATAATCAACATTTAACACCATACACACACGCAGACTGTTGCTTTCTCATATACACTATAACTAATGGGGCTCTCATATTATTTATGATAAAACTAAACTCAACACTCCGCTTCCCAAATGTTTCCTTACTTGATAATGGATAAAGTCGACTTGGCGGGTGATTTGGATAACTCTCTTGTAATCAAGTGCCATTCAATAAATCTGCCTGAAGAGTGTGAGAGCCAAATTCACGCAAATTCAAAACTAAAATTACTTACTTATAATATTCGCAGCATCAATTTACACTTCGATGAATTTCAGGTTTTACTTAAGAGACTTCGTATAATCTTCGATATCATTATACTCACTGAGTGTTGGCTTGGTGAGCATACTCTGGTTCCTGTGCTGGATGGATACACAGCATACAGATCTACAGTATATTTCAACAAAGCCGGTGGTGTTGTCGTTTATGTAAGAAATCCCATAAGCGCGTCCATGTTCGAGCCTAACTTTAATGGCGCTAACTGCATTATTCTGGAACTGCCCGGAAATACAAATAATTATCGCAATTTACCGTTCGCCATCAGAGACCCCACATGAATTTCTTAACTCGCTTCAAGACCTTTTAAGTAGCCTCAGTAAAGATAAAAAGACAGTAATTTTAGCAGGGGACGTCAATATAGACCTACTTTCTGACGATGACAGATATAAACGTTCTGATTACCTCTGTTTAACAGCTGAGAATGGATTAATACTAATGAATTATCTGCTAAACCGACATTACTGACCACGACTTGGCTATTGTGAGCATTGATCTTGTTGTCAAACCTAAACCGTTAACACGTTTACGAATAAAGATAGACCACAATGCAATAGATAGGGAATTGAGCAATATTGACTGGTCTTCGGTGTTAAATGAAGATTTGGTTGAGAGAGCCACGGAGTCTTTCAGCACGATTGTTTCAGGGGTTGTTGATAACAACTCTAAAACAGTCAAGTTGACCAGGTCGAAGTTTAATCTTAAGCCATGGATTACCCCAGGTCTGATCAGATGTATGAAAAATCGCGATGCATTACACTGTAAGTCACGTAAAAATCCCAACAACGAGGTATTAAAACTAACCTACTCACGTTACAGAAACTTCTGCAATAATCTTCTATACCAACTGAAACATGATCATGAGAGAAAAACACTACAAGAAAACAAAAACGATCCAAAAAAACTGTGGAGTTTTATTAAAGATATTTGCTATTCAAAAAAACAAATCTCAGCAGCTAATGAACTTTTAAACATATCTGGTGATCCTATTTCTTCCTTGAACCAATGCAATGAGTACTTCACTAGTGTAGGTAAAAACTTAGCAGTACGCATTTTAGAAGATATGAACGAAACGGAGGACAGCCTTGTATCTAAAATATCAATTGATCAATCCCCGGGAGACACCATATTCCTACAACCAACCGACGGTGAGGAAATTGGATGTTTAATTTAGCAGCTATCATCTAGTAATGCGTCAGGGACAGATGATATCAGCAACTGCATCCTTAAGAGTCTAAAGGACTACGTGGTTAAACCCCTAGCACATATCATCAATCTAAGCATGTCAACAGGCCAATTTCCGGAGGTCTGGAAATCTTCTCTGGTGTGCCCGATCCATAAAGCAGGACCAAAAGATGACCCCTCCAACTACCGACCGATCTCTCTGCTACCAACCTTCTCGAAACTATTGGAAAAGGTAGTAAACCAACGACTAGTAGGCTTTCTGGAACAAAAGAACTTACTTCATCACCGTCAATTCGGGTTTAGAAAAGGTATTTCCACAGAAGACGCAGTGAGTTGCCTAGTGCGGCGTGTATGCTCCCTGCTGGATGATGGAAACCCCTGTATAGGCGTCTTTCTCGATCTTGCAAAGGCGTTTAATACGGTATCAACACCAATTCTGCTGGAGAAGCTACACAAAATGGGAATCCGTGGTACTGTACTTGCATGGTTTCAAAGCTATCTATCCCATAGACAACAATATCTAAAGGTGGGGACGCATCGCAGTTCACCTAGGACCGTCAGCTTCGGCGTCCCACAGGGGAGTATTCTGGGTCCCACATTATTCTTGATGTATATTAATGACATTTCTAGCATTCATTTACCCAAAGCTGATCTCTTTTCCTACGCTGCTGACACAGCTATAATTTTTCACGATAAATCCTGGAGGAAGGCCTTTGACAGTGCTGAAAACGGAATGTCTAATGTAGCGAGTTGGCTGAGGAAAAATCTGCTTACATTGAATATGGCAAAAACGAAATACGTGTGTTTCTACAAGACAGAAGCCTCCGCACCAACATCGCTGCCTGGCATAAAAATCCACAAATGCGGAAATAAACATAGCCAATGTCAATGTCCCGAAATATCTAATGCTGCATCTATGATATATCTCGGCATAACCCTGGATAAGAATTTGAACTTTCGAGAGCATATACAAGCATTGTCAGGTAGGGTTCGCAAAATAATTTATATCATGAAAGAACTAAGAAACCGCGCAGACTACGAGCTATTAACAAATGTGTATACCGCGATTTGTGAACCAATCCTTACCTATTGTATCTCGGTGTGGGGCGGCGCCAACAATACAGTTCTTCTTAACGTGGAGAGAGCACAGCGTTCACTACTAAAGGTCATGTTCAGGAAACCAAGGATGTACCCCACCGATCTTATTCACAGTGAAAATAAGATACTCAGCGTCCGTCGGCTTTATATACTGAAATCTGTCATTCTGATGCACAAAAACATAACAAAATCATCACTCTATAACAAACTTTTAACGAAACGTGTGTACCAGATCCCCATCCATGCTGTCAATACCACATTTGCCCAAAGATTCCTTGATTCTAGCCACCCACATATATACAACAAGGTTAACAGTGTGTGTGACTTTAGAAATTGCAGCACCTTCGAAGTTAAACGAAAATGCCAGAAATGGCTTTTGTCCCTCTCATATAATGAAGCTGAGTCGGCGCTGAGTATTTCAGAGTAATTTTATTATACTCAACTGAGTAAATTATTAATCTAGACCTATGTGTCAGTTAAGTATATACAATATCTTTTACAGTCACTCTCTACAAATTTTGCACTGTGTATGTTTTATATATTTTTAAATGTGTATATTTTAAATTGTTCTATCTAACTTTTATTTTTGTTTGTAAATTACTACTAAGCACAACAACTCCCATTCTGCTAAGCATACGATGGCACCCGCGATACAGGCTCAGCCTAGTGTGGGGCCGCAGTCAAACACATGTAGCTTTTAAGAGATGTTTTGGATAAACTATAAAATGTAAACCTAGCTTTAAGTCTTTCTTACTAAATAAATTTATTCTTATTCTTATTCTTATTCTTATTCTTATCTGCCCGCCGTGCCATACGGAACATCGTGTTTCGGTGCATGCCTTGTTATCGACTTAAGGCTGCCATGATGCAACCTCTCATGGGGGACTTGCCCCCTGATCGTGTGAATGAGGTCAGACCGTTTTCAGGTGTTGGTACGGATTTTGCAGGACCGTTTATGGTGTGGAGTTCACGATTGCGTACCGCTAAGCAATACAAGGCGTACCTATGTGTGTTTGTTTGTTTATCCACCAAGGCGGTACATCTCGAGCTCGTTGCTGATCTCTCGACAGAGGCTTTCATTGCTTGTTTGGATAGGTTTGTTTCTCGAAGGGGATAACGGCACTAACTACATAGGTGCGGAACGATACTTACGAGAGATAGTCAACTTTTTGAATGTAAATAAAGTGGATATTGGAACGGCCCTCTCCCGTCGGGGTATACAGTGGACCTTCAGCCCACCGATTTGCCCCCACTGGGGTGGGATTTTTGAGGCCGTAGTTAAGTCAGCTAAGACGCTCTTAGGGCGTATAGTAGGTCAGACTGCGCTGACTTTTGAGGAGCTCGCGACATTGTTTTGTAAGATCGAGGCCGTTCTCAATTCGCGACCGTTGTGTCCGCTCAGCTCGGATCCAAATGACCTGGAGGCTCTGACCCCAGGCCATTTCTTGATAGGACAGCCACTTAACGCGTTGCCCGAGCACCCCTTCGAGGGAGTGAAATTGTATCGGTTGTCAAGGTATCAGATGTTGCAGCAGTTTACTCAGAATTTCTGGAAGCGTTGGTCGCTCGAGTATCTGCATATCTTACAACAGCGCGTTAAGTGGACTGACAAAACTAGCCCCCCTAGTGTTGGTGACCTCGTTCTGGTTAAGTATGCTAACCTACCGCCACTACGTTGGCGCAGGGGGCGCATTGTTAACTTGTTCCCTGGCAAGGACGGGACCCCCCGGTCTGCAGAGGTTCTAGTAGGAGGCTCGGTTCTAAAACGAGCGGTAGCAACGTTGTCTCGGCTGCCCGTAGATTAGGGGACAGGTGGATGCCTGTCCGGGCGGGTGATTGTTCGATTCTAAATCGATATTCGATCGATGGTTCCTGAACGGTCATTTTAATTTGACGTTAGCTGTCAATCTGGCAGTTTTGAAAACTGACGGTCGAAAAAAAAAAAAAACCTCGCAATGAAAACGCGTGTTGATTAGGTTGTTGAAATTAAATCAAAGGGCATCTGGAATGTATTCGGGATTCCCTCAGGATTATTAATATAGCTGAGTGTGCCGTTGTCTCTCGAACCAGATAAAGTTCGGATTTTCGTGCCCGATTCGTATTTACCACGTAGAAACATAACCTGTGTTGGACCACTGTGCTCATTGACGCTGGCCCGCCAGTCATACCTGGTTGGCTGAAGAACCTGTCTACCAAGAAGAGCCTAGGGCGCGCCCGGGCCTTGCAGAGAGACAGGAGGTTGACGGGACCGAAGCACAGACCAGGTTAGATCTACCCCACATAACTTTAGCTCGGTGAATCGCCGACGTTCATCACTTCTTGGCACCTGATGGGCCCCTACGAGGTCATTAGGTGCTGAGAAGCCTGAACACCTACTATGAAACGACGTAAAGATAGGATTTGCAATGTTCCCTTTCCAAGATTAATTTTCACAAAACGCTTTAACCTTTATATTGGTCCCTTTTTGTATAACCTGTTTTGTTGATTGAATATATTTATCCGCTTCTGTCTCATGAATGTAAACAAATCGTAAGTAATTACTTAAGTAACTTAACGTATGATGAGACTGAAAACCTTCTAAAACCCTATTCCTAATATTATTCATACAAGTAGGTAGGTCCAACGAAAACACAGACATATACACACGCTTTCCAAACACACCACACAACACACCCTCACACACTATTATACACTTACACAACTTCACAAACACACACACATACCCACACACCACTTTGTTATATATTATGTAATTTATTTAGCTAATCCTAATTTATAGGTACTTGCCACCTTTAAATGTATGTTAACTTTATAATGCTTACCTATTCTTACATTAGAGGCATGAGCCTGCTTTTCATAAATACAGGCTATTAAAATAGCCTAGCAATGAGAGCAGTTGCTTTTGCAACTTTTGTGATTCAGAAACCTGTGGCGTAATCCTACTAAAACAAAAATTTTGTACATTTTCTTTTGGAGATTAAATGAATTTTATTTTTTTTATTTTTTTTATTATTTGAAAACGAATTACAAGCTTACGATTGGGATGCTACGCCCCCAAAAAGTTAGTTTATCTAAAGAAAACACCTATGCCTTGGTTATCGGACAACACTTATCTTGTAATTGACTTTAAAAATATAGCATTACGTAAATACCATATAAGACATGATCAAATTGACAAGAATTACTTTAAGCAATTGCAAAAGCAAGTTGATATAATGATGTTCAATGATAAACTGGCTTTTTTCGATTTGTCTATTAATCGTAACGCTACAAACCCAAAAATACTTTGGAAGAATCTTAAAAATGACGTCTTACCAACTTCTTCACCTGAAAATATCCTGCCTACATTCTGATCCTGATGAGATAAACAAAAACTTTTTAATTCTTTCTAACAGCGGTAATGTTCCTGCCTCAGAATTAAAGTTTTTTGATAGCCATAAATCAGTAACGACGTCTTTTTGCTTGCAAGAGGTGGGTGAAACCCTTGTCGCCAAAACTATATTGTCGATCCAATCCAATGCTGAAGGCTCCTATGAAGTTAATATGGACATGATACTGCTAACTTTACCTTTTACCTTACCCGTCATTACCAAAATCATAAATAAATCCATCTGTTCTGCCACATTCCCCTCTTCATGGAAAACTTCTCTTGTCTCACCATACCCAAGATATGTAATCCGAAAGAATTTAAAGATCTACGGCCAATCAACATTGTACCTTACCTCTCCAAAGTGCTCGAAAGAATTGTTTTCTGGCAACTGGCCAAATATGTTGAGCAGAATAATATCCTTCCTGTAGCTCAATCTGGATTCCGTAAAGGAGTGAGTACCAGCACAGCTCTACTTGATGTTATTGACAATGTCTTGATCGCACAGGATGCAGGACAAGCCACCCTGCTTACTTTTTTAGATTTTTTTCGGGCATTTGACTCCATCAGCATCCCTTTGTTATTAAATAAAATGTCATATTACGGATTCAGCACTCCAACCATTTCTTGGTTTGAGAGTTATTTATCTGATAGACTCCAAGCAGTTCAAATCACCTTAAGCGATGGAAGTGATGGCAGATCTCGTGCCAAACCCGTGAGCAGGGGAGTACCACAGGGCACAATTTTAGGCCCACTTCTATTCATTATTTATACTGCTGATATTATTAACCACATTAAACACGGTAAATATCATATTTATCCATCGATGTGCAGATATACATTCCTGTAGATCCAAAAGATGTCTTGACTGCACTCAAGAAACTAAATGAAGATCTTGATAGAATTTCTCAGTGGTCAACTCGTAATGCGCTACTACTCAATCCAAGCAAATCGCATTTCATGATTCTAGGTTCAAAAAACAGATACTTCAGACTGCTTTGCAAAATCCTAAAGTTGAAATTCTTTGTGGGAATGTGGAGTATGTCACTAAGGCGATAAATTTAGGCTTACTCATGGATAATAAGCTTAGGTTCGAAGACCATGTTCTGAGCATTGTGAAAAGTTGCATGTTCCGGTTTCGGCAATTCGCTCTTTCCTAAGCGAAGAACTACGCTTGACACTATGTGAATCGCTTATTTTATCTAAATTAAACTACTGTGATATTGTTATAGTTCCACGTTTATTATCCACGTCAAAAAGTGCCTTACAACGATTGCAGAACGCTTGTATCAGGTTTTGCTATAAAGTTCCACCACGTAGTCATGTAACGCCTATGCTAAATAATAAAGGTCTACTTAATATGGAATCCCGTAGAAAACTTTATCCTGCCACCTTAATTTTATCACTACTTAAAAATAAAAAACCCTCATACCTCCATGAAAATCTATCATGGAAAACGTATGGTTTTAATTCAAGGAATATTAATGGTTTTATACTCTTAACACCTCATCACAAAACTAGAGCTTTTGAGGGAAGTTTTCGGTATCAGGCTACTAAATGCTGAAACATCTCCCTCCAACACTTCGTATTCCTACTATTGACTCTGTACGTTTTAAGAAAAAGTACAAAATAATTTTACTAGATAAACAAATGTTGATCTGATGGTGAAGGCTTCCCGCGGTAGTACTTAAGTATACATTATATTATATTATTTATCATTTTATTATTGTACATCATTTATAATTATGTGAAAATTATATATAGCATTTTTATTTACATATTAATATACATATTTACTTTATCGTAATGCAATCCATTATGTATATTGTTATTATTCTAAATATTTGTTAAAATCGTTATAATTATTTTTAATGTGTGTGGTCAAGTGTTGAATGAAGTATTTTGAAATGCAATCGATATGTATGATTTATGCTGTCCATTTTTTGAGCTGTTTGTGTTTTATGTAAATTTTAATTTAGTTTAATTTTAAATGGCAATCATGTCTTTGGTGCTTTTGCATTCCAGAGCTCTGTCGAGCGAGCAATAGGGTGCGACTGAAAATCAGCGTTTCCTTTCTTGGGAGTAAACTTATTGCTGAGTTCGTACCTTTTTCAAAGGGTTGTATACAATACACAATGACTTAGTCCTATTAATTTGTTATTGCTAGCTTAGACGTATACTAGTTATAAGTGTAGTTTTATAAGCAATTGTTAAAATATTAAGGCCTATTTTTCTTACTTTTATTTGTAGTACAGTTTTTTTTTGTTGTAATGTCATGTTACCATGTATTGTGTACAGAATTATGAAATAAATGTTTCTCTCTCTTTCTCTCTCTCTCTCTCTCTCTGTACGATTCCATCGTGCATCGTCAGACTTAGTAGCGTCAGCATAAATGTCTAATTGTAGTTTTCATTATTTTGTAAGTTAGATTCATCGATCAGTTCACATTCGTCTATCAATAAGTGCGCACCAATTGTAATCATCATAAATAAAGTGATTTATCAAGTTATCACTCTTCTTTCCTGTTCCACCAATCATCATCAGTATCAAGTTTTAATGTACCGCCAGCAAGGGCTCGTACATTAAGTGGTCCTTCGAAACCTGTGTTTAGTGCAACTTTGTGTTTTGATCGTGTGACCGCGAATCGGCTCTGTTGGCCTGCCACCAGCGGCAATCCCCAGTAGAGTTGAGAAGGCGCAAAAAGTCATACGTGAGGAATACAAAAGCATTAGACACGCACGACCAAGCGATCAAGGATTTAAGCCCTAAGGAGGTTTTTATCAAGAGAACAAGCTCTCCCAAGTTTACCAAGAGATCAAGCTCTACAAGTTAATCAAGTAACAAGGTTTATCAAGAAACCCCTAAGAAGCGAATGACAAGGAACTCAATTTCATCAAGGGAACAGGAACTATCAAGCTAGTGATTTTATCAAGAAATTCATCAAGTAATTATTTATCAAACAAGTGAGTTTCTACATATCTCTACCAAGTGAGTTATAATGGAAACAAGCCAAGAATTCGTCTACTTGTTGCAAAATCAGCAACAAATTATCGACGGAATAAATCAGCTATGGTCGAATTACAAAAAAGACGGCCAATCTCGCAAGACAACTGATTATATCAAAAGGAAGGTAGAAACGTTAGATACGTATTGGGCTGAGTTTCAACGGAATCATGAGCGGTTAATGATGGCCGAAAATCAAGATGGCGACTACTTTACGGCCAATCAATACGAGCATTCCCAATCTTATTACCAAGAAATAAGGGAGTCGATTCTCAGGAGCCCCGGGTTTTCTCTAAAACCACCAACGCCACTATTAATTCCTAAGACAGTCGACGTGTCGGAAGAAGATAAATCGGGCGGCGAATCAAGTCAGCAGCATCCGAGGCAGAACAAGCTGCACGCCGAATCTGCGCAAAAATATCCCAACAAGTTAGAGGAGATGATGCGTCGGCAAACAAGTAACTTCAAAGCCTTCTCCCGCACCCTATCAAGCATCAACTTATCAGAAGTAAAGGAAAAGTGGGAATTCGATGACCTACTTAAGAATTTAGATGCACGGTGGGCAACTATCGATAAACTTCACTGGGACATCGATAGCGAGCTCCGTGGGGAAGAAGATGAATATTACGAGCAGACCTTCACCAAGCATGAGAAGAGCTACTGTGAGATAAAAAGAGAGATCAATAGCAAGCTGTGGTCCGTGGCTCATCGTGAAAAGTCCACGCCTAAACTGGATATTCCTGTTTTCCATGGCAACTATCAACAGTGGACATCGTTTAAAGATCTTTTCACGGAGACCATTCATAACAATCCCTGCCTATCAAGTGCGCAGAAGATGCAATTTCTAAAAAGCAAAATTAAGGGAGAACCAGAACGCCTCATCCAGCACCTACCGATAAGCTCCGAAAATTACGTCACCTGCTGGGACATCATCAACCATCGATACAATAACAAAAAGCTTATATTCACAACCCACATGAATACTATGATGTCCCTCCCCGTTCTGCAACAAGGCACATCGGGTCACATCAAGAGACTGCATGATGTAACGGTAGAATGTCTGAATGGCATAAAAAATTTGGGTATCAACATTGATACGTGGGACCCCATCATTATACATCTTTTATCATCAAAACTGGACTCCGAAACACACAATGACTATATGTCTATGTTGAAAGATCCAAGAGAAATACCGCTATTGGATGAATTCCTGAAATATCTCGAATTACGATTTACTGCATTAGAAGCATCAAGACGAAAACAGGAAAATACTGCTCAAAAGTCGTCTAACAATCCACCTTCTACGTCATCGACCCCTTACAATGCATCACGTTCCAAGCACTACTATTCAAGCAACAAGGCTACTTCGAATACTCAAGCAAGAAACCAGATAAAATGTCCCGTTTGCGATCAAGATCACGGGGTCTATTATTGCCCACAGTTCAGAGGAATGGATCCTGCAACGCAAAAGAAAACAATTACTAAGCTCAACATATGTAGTAATTGTCTCTATTCTCATAAAGGGAAAGATTGTTCGTCGACAAAGCGCTGCCGTGAATGTAATGGCTTTCATAATACCATTTTACATGAAGCTTTTAACAATCAAACCCAAAGAAATATGCCACTAGAATCACAGCAGTGGACAAAGAACAGTGGAAATACACATGTTGCGCAACAATCAGGCAAGATTATTCAGCAATCGTCAGCAAACGAAGTCTTGCTAGCGACAGCGCTGATCAAAGTGCAAGCCAGAAACGGAGTTCAACATGTTTTGCGCGCGCTCATAGATCAAGGCTCACAAGTTTCCTTAATAAGCGAGAGAGCTTCACAACTTCTGAAAATTCCAAGACAGAGTTGCAAAGGCGTTATCACTGGAATCGGCACTAACGACACAACATGTAAAGGCGCTATGAAAATACTATGCACGTCATTAAGGGGAAGCTTTAGCTTTGAAGTAGAAGCGCTAATTATGAAAAGTTTGACACGAAACTTACCAAACAATACTATCAGTAAGCCATCATGGGCGTTCCTCGAAGAAATTGAATTAGCCGATCCGCAGTTTTACTTGAGCAACCCCATTGACATACTCCTGGGTGCCGAAGTATACGCCAACATTGTCCTTAGCGGTGTAAGAAAACAAGTATCGTCACCGTTAGCCCAAGAAACAAGACTTGGTTGGATACTGTGTGGAAAAATTCAAAGTCTGCACTGCAACGTAGTGCTGAACAATATAGAAGACATTCAACAATTTTGGCAGATAGAGGACATTCAAGGAGCATCACGAAACTCATCAGAAGAGGAAGATTGCATTAATTTCTATAAGTCAACAACATCAAGGTTGAGCGACGGACGATACCAAGTGCGACTCCCTCTTAAATCGACTGCAAAATCAGATCTAGGGCAGTCCAAAAACAAAGCGATTGCACAATTTCTACAACTTGAACGGAAATTTTCGAAGCAAAAAATTATTGCTTCGCTTTACAAAGAATTTGTGGACGAGTACCTATCGCTTGGACACATGAAGCTGGCACGTGACGGAAATCATCCCGAATATTTTTTGCCACACCATTGCGTGTTACGAGAAGAATCCACTACCACGGCACTTCGTGTGGTATTCAACGGATCCGAAAAAACTTCAAGTGGGCTCAGTTTGAATGACCTGATGTACAAAGGGCCCAATTTACAAAAAGATATTTTGGTTCTTATACTGAAATGGAGACAACACAGGATAGCGTTTGTGGCAGATATAGAAAAGATGTTTCGACAGCTGTGGGTACATCCCGAGGACCAACATCTCCAAAAAATCATATGGCGAGACTATCCACATCAACTCTTACAAGAGTATCAATTGACAACAGTCACCTACGGCACCAAGGCCGCCCCCTTTCTTGCCATGATGACGCTAAAGCAATTGGCATGGGATGAAAGACTCAAGTACCCAGAAGCTGCCAAAGTAGTCGAGGAGTGCTTCTACATGGATGACCTGCTACATGGGTCGGACTCGGTGACGGCAGCCAAAAGGTTACAGGAAGATCTTATTCAACTGATGAGATCAGGCGGCTTGAATCTAAGAAAATGGAAGTCCAATCATACCGCTTTAATGCAACAAGACACCAACAAGGGTGAAGGTACTGAGAACACTTATCAGTTCATACAACCAGAATCGATGAAAACGTTGGGACTTAATTGGAGCTCGGCAAATGACGTCTTCACATTTCGATCAAAGATTGAAACCACGACTGATACCAAGACAGTGTGTACGAAGAGACAGTTGTTATCAGAAATCGCCCGATTATTTGACCCCCTTGGCTGGCTCACGCCAATTTCTACACAAATGAAATTACTTTTTCAATCCGTCTGGAATAGAAATCTTCAGTGGGATGACAAGATACCCGAAGATATTCACAAAGAATGGATAAAAATAAAACAACACATATCAGCTATAAATAACCTAAACATACCAAGATGGTTAGGTACAAACACTTCAAGCGATATAGAGTTGCACGGCTATTGTGACGCATCGCAAAAGGCATACGCCTGCGTTATTTATTGCAAACTAAAAATATGTGGCCAATATCAAATCACTCTCGTCGCGGCCAAATCAAGATTAGTACCACACAATAAAGAGATAACGTTACCAAAACTGGAGTTATGCGGAGCCCATTTGCTGGCCACACTGATGGAAAAAGTACAAGATAGTTTGAGCAACCATCATATCAAGATGTATGGTTGGGTTGATTCGACTGCCGTCCTTGGCTGGCTACAAGGTCAGCCTCAGCGCTGGAAGCCGTTTGTTGCTAACAGGGTGCAACAAATTACACGAGTTATGCCCGCGTCATGTTGGCGGTACGTCAAATCTGCCGAAAATCCCGCAGATTGTGCTAGCAGAGGACTCAACGCTACACAGTTACAAGAACATCCACTTTGGTGGCAAGGGCCGACTTGGCTACCCACATTCGATGAAAAACAGAGATTGAGCAAATTATATTCGACTGATGAAGAGGCCAAGCCAACGAAAGCGAGTGTACAGGCTGTAACAAGAAACAGCAATCTTGTAACTGAGTTGTTAAACAAGTACAGCTCATACATCAAGGTAGTACACGTACTGTCATGGTTACGTCGATTCATAAGTCGGAAACAAGACAGAAAATATGAGCCCTACATAACACTGTCTGAAAGTAGACAAACTACTCAAATGATTATAAAGGATGTTCAAGGAAAAGAATTTCACGACGAGATAAACGACCTCAAAAACGGCAAACAAGTGTCGTCCAAAAGCAAGATCTTCAGTCTCACACCCTTCCTCGATGAAAATGGCATACTCAGAGTTGGGGGAAGACTGAAGCACGCACACATTAATCCAGAGATGAAACACCCTGTAATTTTACCTCAGCAAAGCCGCTTGACGGAATTAATTATTTTGCAAGCGCATGAACATACCTACCACGGTGGTGCTCGGATTACATTGTCATTCATAAGACAAAAATATTGGATACTTAGTGGAAATAAGACCACTAAGCAGTTTATTCGTCGGTGTATTACGTGCAAGAAACACAAGCCTACAAAAAATAATCAAATAATGGGAGACTTACCTGAATCAAGGATCAACCCATCTCGTCCTTTCCTGCATACCGGCGTTGACTACACGGGACATTTCTACATAAAATCCAACAAGGGACGTGGTACCAAGACCACCAAGGGATATGTCGCAGTCTTCGTATGCATGGTGACCAAGGCGGTGCATCTAGAGCTGGTTTCCGACCTGACAACATCTTCATTCCTCGCCGCTGTAAGAAGAATGGCAGCGCGCAAAGGAAAACCAGGACATTTTTACAGTGATAATGGGACCACCTTTGTTGGAGCTAACAGATGCCTACAACAAGAATTTCAGGAGATACAAGAGCTCATCAACGATCAATTTCTGAGGGAGATAGCAGACATGGAGATAACATGGCACTTCAACGCCCCTTCCTGGCCGTCAGCAGGAGGTCTATGGGAGGCAGCGGTGAAAAGTTTCAAATTCCACCTGAAGCGAGTGATTGGCGAACAACGCCTTACTTATGAAGAATTCTCAACTCTCCTCGCTCAAATAGAGGGTTGCCTGAACTCTAGGCCTTTAAGTCCTTTATCTGAAGATCCTGAAGACTTAAATTATCTCACACCCGCTCACTTCTTAACCAGCGGACCTACTCTCACCTTGATTGAGACAGAGAAAGATCAGCGCACAAGATGGTACCTAACACAAAAAATATTGCAAGATTTGTGGAAGAGATGGGTCTCAGAATATATGATACAATTAGCCGCCAGAAGCAAGTGGAAAAATCCGCGGCGTAATTATCAAGTCGGCGACGTCGTCATGATCCATGATGAACATCTACCCCCAGGCAAGTGGGCGATGGGTCGAGTTACGGAATTGCACCAAGGCAAAGACGGATACGTACGTGTCGTTACGCTGAAAACGAAGAATGGATTTTTAAAACGGCCTGTTGTAAAAACTTCACCTTTACTGGAGAACGACGATAAGGATCAAGATGCGGGACCTCAGAGCCAGAAGGTAGAACCACGTCAATCAAGTGACGTAGTTACAGCTACCCTACAGAGACCGACGCGAACAAGTGCGATCAGTCCTATCCAGTTCAAACTCAGTGCAGTTGTTACAGCCTTATTTTTGCTGCTAACATTCGTATGCGATTCTCACTGCAACACAAATGTGACCCAATTCAGACAAGGACAAGCTATATACTTCGACAAGATCTCAGATATGATGCTGATTAAAGACGAGTGGAAAATTGTCGCCTATTATAACTTGCAACCTTATTGGGATGGAATAGACGCATTCAACAAATACACAAAAACGCTCCAACAGACATGTATTATGATACGGGAGCAAGCCCACTGTGATGTCATACTACTTCAATTACGGCACGGATTCTCCGAACTAGAGTACTACGACCAAGTATTACTTACTCAGCACACGTCGAGCACGCGACTTGCCAGACAGCGCCGGCGCCGTGGCCTTATCAATGGTGTCGGGTATCTCGCTAATGGATTGTTTGGAATATTGGATGAGAATTTCGCTGAACAATACAGGAAAGACATCGCTCTAGTTCGAGACAATCAGAGACACATAGCATCGCTTTGGAAAAATCAGACCTCAATTATAGAGGCAGAGTTCAATTTATTAAAGGGAGCCGAAAATACTATGGAAAAGCAACGCAAGATGATTAACCAACATATAAATGCAATAGAGGAATCCGTAAAGCAACTGAAAGATGAAGCCCAACGAAATCGCATCATTAGTTCCTTTAACATGGGAGCGACAACAGCAAGCAACATGCTATTCAGTTTACGGAATATTCAAAACACGTTATTAGATACTATCACCGATCTACACCACGGTCGGTTCGATTACCACTTGATAACTCCCGAACAACTCATCCAGGAATTGACGACGATTGCAAGCCATTTACCCAAAGATGTGTCGCTGCCGCTGGAGAACTTTCACACAGAAGTTTACAAGATTTACAGATTATTACAAGTAAAATCAAGATTTTTGGAAGACGTACTTCTTTTCGAAATAAAACTGCCACTCATCAGTCGAGACAGTTATGAAATTATGAAAATGATACCGATACCAGAAGCGAAAGGACAGCAAGCAATCACTGTTGTCCCAATATCGGATTACATTGCGCTAAACATGAAAAAGGACATTTACATTCCTTTGACCGAGACCGACATCAGTTTCTGTTTGGTTCTATATCAAACTCATTATTGTCAACTCCTGAAACCAGAGTATCACCTAAAAGACGACAAGAGTTTTTGTGACCTGGAAGCTGCAGAATGTACAACAATGAGCAAGACATGCAGAAATAAATGGCAAGAGGTCAACAGCGTAAATACATACCTATATTTTTGCTGTAATCGGTGTCAAGTCCGAACAATATGCGAAGATCAGGTGACAACACATCAGCTGAGCAATAGCGGTATAATACATGTGAGTCCGAACTGCGTCATAAAAACGGATAGTTTCACTGTGACTCCACACAAAATTCAAACAAGTGAAATTAAATTAAAACCAGACATATATGCACCGAAGATTCCTCAGATAAATAACATCATCAACATTACCATCCCTACCACTTTAGCACAGGATGATTCACAGGACATGCAACAACAATTGTCCTTGTTAGGAGAGAGGATAAACCAGCTGAAGCAAGCAGAAGTAATATCGACAGACCTCTCTTATCACGATGTTCATCACTACACTATGATTTATGTGGTTTGCGGAATCTTAGTCATTATTGGAATAATGACAATCATCAGAAAGCTGCAATGTGGATGGTTGGTGCACAGCACTGCGCCCCCCGCCCCCCCGCCGCCGGCCCCGACGCAGCCCGCGCCGCCCGCGCCTGCTCTGCCCCCGCTGTCCGCCGGCTACGCCCGTCCCACCGCGCACGCGAGCAACGCGGGCAACCACAGCATCGAGATACCTGCTATACACCCCCGCGCTGACAAGAACGCAAGGGTGCAATTCAAGATTTCAGATTATTAGTGGTTCTGTGTTGATGTGATGTGCAATTTTATTAAGTTTCTTAAGGTTTAATTGACATGTATTAATTATTTAAGATTTTTCTCATCTCAGGCCCCGGAATATGTACGATTCCATCGTGCATCGTCAGACTTAGTAGCGTCAGCATAAATGTCTAATTGTAGTTTTCATTATTTTGTAAGTTAGATTCATCGATCAGTTCACATTCGTCTATCAATAAGTGCGCACCAATTGTAATCATCATAAATAAAGTGATTTATCAAGTTATCACTCTTCTTTCCTGTTCCACCAATCATCATCAGTATCAAGTTTTAATGTACCGCCAGCAAGGGCTCGTACACTCTCTCTCTAATCACCTCCTCAATCAGTTGGTAGCTTTTTTTGCTTTTAATCGTCTCAACTCAAAGTTCGTTTCATCTGTTTCTGCTAGTAGGCGGTTTTTGATCTCTTCGGCTTCAGTTATGTTCTATTGAAACTTGGCCTTCTGTTGCTCACCATACATTCTACGGGTCGTCATCTTACTTCAGGTTGGTGGCAGGCTCTGAGTAAGAAACAATTCTGGCTTATTTAGGAATGGCTACCTATTACTGTAGTGCCCTACTTCATTGATATTGTTCAGTGCCTAATGAATAGTTAAATACATAAACAGAACATATGTAGATTGAAACTGATAGGAAAACGTGGTAAAAAACTAGAAAATATTCAGAAAAGTATTTAGTTTTTTTTTTTATTCAAACCTAAGCAGGGCCTTATATTGTATTATTTATAATTAATGATTAAACGATTTTACCTGTACGTGAAGTTCTATCATAATTATAGGAGTGCTTTGTCCGAAGAGATTAGCAATGACACTTGTAGTACCGCGTAGTGTACGCCTTTCACACACTATATTTTTGGAATCCTTTATTTGAATCCATTTTTTTTTGGGTAGTTGTGTATCACCTCACCCGCGCGCATTTTGCAACCTTCATTTAGTTCAGAGATACGTATTTATATCGTTCCAATAAAAAAGTATTTCACGATCTTACTTCAGAGGGTGTAGATTTGTAGAAGCAAGGGTGGGAGGGTTTGCTAATCTCTTCGGACAAAGCACTCCTATAATTATGATAGAACTTCACGTACAGGTTACTTCGTTTAATCATTAATTATATGTCGTGCTTTGTCCTTTGAGATTAGCAATGACACTTGTAGACTTTTAGAGCTAATCGTGAAATATATCACTTTCGGATGGAACCAGATATAATTAAGACATGATAACAATAGACCTATTGCTTTCAATTGTTCGATTTACTTAATAATGTTCTAGCAAATGAATCGTCATTACAATAATTATCTACCGTTTTGCTATAAAATTTGGCAAAAGTGTAGGAGTTAGCACTCCAGCCAGCTGTTTTTCTTATTCTGTCAAGACTGACACCGAAGGAACGAGCTGCAGATGTAGCGGCATGCCGCGTACTATGTGCGGAATAAACAGACACATCTATGCCACACATATCTAGGGTAGATTTAACCCAACGGCTTAAAGTTTGTGAACCTACTGCCCTATAGGGCTTTCTTATACTAATGAATAAATTATCAATATCCGCACACATTGGATTTGTTAAATCTAAGTATGCATTTAATGTTCTTGCAGGGCATATTTCGGGCCGTTCATCGAAAAACGGTATAGATAATATCGGTTAGGACGCTCCAACGCGAGATGTTTTAATCAGGTCTGGATTTTTTATGATGACCTTTGTGGATTGTGACTCGATGTTGCAAACTCTAATTTTTGAAATTGTTTGAGATCTGTGAGCCGTAATTAAGGCGAGAAGCGTAACTAGTATAAAAGTTTTTATTTTTTTTTGGAAAGTCAAGCCTTCATTTGGATACCAATATAGCGACGTAGTTAAGAACCAAGGTAGTGTCCCAAGTAGTGTTATACCTCGGCAAAGGAGGCCTTAAACGGAATATGCCCTTAAAGAACCTCTTCAAATTACAATCATCTCCGATAGCGTTTAGTCCAGAGCTGTCATTATCAAAGAAAATGCAGAACGGCAAGTATTTAAAGTACCATACTGGGCACCAGCTTCAAATAATTGCGTTAAGAAGGTTATCACATTAGAAATAGGTGTTTCATATATATCCAGATTATTTTGATTGCAAAACAGAAACCATTTCTTAAAATAGACCTCGTATTGTTTCATGGTATTGTCCGATAAGGAAGAGGCCATAATGTCCATTGCGGCTGATGGAATATTTCTTCTTAACATGGCTTGTTCGACAATATTCCTGCTACCAAGGTAATCTGGGTGTGGATTTGTCGATAGCTGGAATAAGGAGAAACGATTAAGTTATCATCTGCTTTCAATAATAATAATTCTGATTTTAATAACCTCTTAAATAGAGCGAACCATGGTTGGGTGGGCCAGTACGTTACCATCATGATGCCCCTAGCTTTATCAGTGATTATCTAGGATCATGGTGAAAGGAGGGAACACATAAAAATAAAGATCGGACCAGGATATTCTGAAAGCATTGATTGCAAATGCGTCCGGATCTTTATGCCATGAGACTCTGCTGGCAAATAAGTCTACAACAGGTGGTTGAAACTTTGTAATTATCCTTTTAAAGTCATAATCACTTAGCTCCCATTCTTCATATCTGAGTGTATGCGTCTTTATTCGGCATCAGCGATTACATTATCAGATGATCGAATATATGTAGCATAAACATCTAGGCTTCGACGTGCACACCACTGCCATAACTGTTTCGTAACATCTGTTAAGTGTGGATATTGAATCCCACCCATTCTATTCACATATGATATGGCAGTGGTGTTGTCTATTCGTAGTAAGATTTGACAATTTGTTAAACTCTTTGCAAAATATGCAGCCAATATTTCGGGATAATTAATATGTTGTAATCGTTCCTGCTCACTCCATAGTCTACTTGCGGTTTCTTCTCCACACGCAATCCCCCACCCCGTTTTAGAGGCATCAGAATAGATTTCCAGGCAAAATTCGTCATTTTTGATAGTCTTTACCGAGTGGGAAATTGCATGTTTCCACCAACGTAAATCCGAAATTATGTTATCAGGTATCGTCATGTAGCTGTCAAAATCATTATCTTTGATCAAGCTTAAAATTTACAGCGTTCAAAGAGCTTTGTATAAAGCCAACCGTATTCAATGGCAGGGCAGGCCGAAACTAAAAGAACCACAAAATCTCTTATTTTGCATCTCTTGAGTTTAAGATACTTAGTAATCTCAGTTTGGATACATTTTGCCTTTTCTACAGGAAGACTAACCTGGAACTTTTGCGAATCAATTACATATCCTAGGAATTTACAAATTTTATAGGGAGTAAGGCAGCTTTTTCCTTCGTTAATGATAAAGCCTAATGCTGTCAATAGTCTTTTTGTATCGCATATGTTCTTCACAACACATTCATCGTAAGACTGGCCAATTAGCAAAAAATCATCTAAATAAACCGTAGATAGATAACCCTTAAGGCGAAGAAGTTTTACAACCGGTTTCAAGATTTTGGTGAACACGAACGGTGCCGTACTAAGGCCGAAAGGTAAAAACGTTGAATTCGTAAGTATCTTGCTCCCACTGAAATCTCAAATATTTTTTGAAATTAGGATGGATTTTTATCAAGAAATATGCATCTTTCAAATTGAGCGTACTCATGAAACTATTCCTCGATATTAATTTTAATGCTGTACGTAAGTCCTCAATTTTAAAGTGAGCTGTGTCAATGAATTTATTAAGAGATTTTAAGTTTAATATCAATCTCATTTTTCCATTGGGCTTTGGGATCAAGAAGATACTTGATAGATATTGATCATGACAAAAAATACATTTTGATACTGCGCCTATTGATAACAGATTGTCAATCGCTGTCCTAAATTGTTTTTTGTCAGCTACAGAGTAATTTTGGAATTTTGGTAAAGCCTTCTGTGTCACAGGACGAGAAAATTGTTTTTTATATCCTTCAATATATGAAAGAATAAGCGGATCTTCAGTTAATAATCTCCATATGTCATAATGTAACGCAAGCCTACCGGCATAGTTTACCGGGATTATCTGCGATGGTACTGCTGATTGGGTTGCCGATACGACGATGGTTTCGATGAAGGACCCGGCCGATTCTTCATCGAAGTCGTGGCAAGCTCCTTCGTCCTTTGTACTCGCTGCTGCCTGCGAGGCGGAAGAGGGCCCTTCCAGTTTAAACGCTTCGCTGGCGCTGGCTTTTTGCTTGGTTGAGGCTTGGGTACTTGACTGGACTTCAGTTCTGCGCCGGATTTATTTATGGCTTTAGCTGATTTTAAAGTGTCAGCTAAATTTTCACTGAAGAGGTACTGGTCAATTTTGGTGTTTTGAAGTTGTGATTTCATCTCAGTTTTCAAAGCAGTTAGGATAAATTGTTTACGTGTTTTCGAGTGTGCATGTTGGCAGTCACATAAAATTTTGCACGCATCCATCAAAGTTTTTACCATTTTCATGTCCTTGTCCTTTGTCGAAATCAAATTGGATAAGACTTCGCTCAGGCATGCTATAGCTACCGTCAGATCTTATTGTCCTTCTTCAATCGATTTATCACGCCTGGTCATCGTATCGCTAACCGCTGCTTTGATCTCTCCGTTAAGGACAGGCGGGTCGATTAACTTACAGTTACTAGGTGTAAGATACTTTTCTTTCAATACTTTTCGGGCTTCTTTAGTGAGCCCTGTTGTGGCGTAGTGTTCAAGCCGAACTGCTATGTCCTTTTGTATCTCCTTCCCGTAAGTGTTAAAAACCGTGGGATCATCTCCTAGAAGCTGTAATATGTCAAAATCAATTGTATTAGTCTCGTCTGGGATGGCAGCTTTGGCCGTGTCCGTAGATAGCGGAACCGTCGTTTTATCAGTCTGACTGGTTTCGACCGGTAGGATTGGGTCTGTTAGCTCGTCAGGCTCATAATCGCTGAATGCTGGTTGTACTATTTCAATGTCCGAAAATAACGAGACCAAAGCAATGATAATTCAGTCTAACTTGAACTAGTCCCTAGTACTAGTCGCTATAGCCAGCCTGAGGATATCAATATATGCCTATAGTTGAAACAAGGGGCTAGTCCTCAGGTAAAATCAGTCATGAACCATTCCACTAGTAATGGCCGCTTAAGACTGTGACGTTCATACCCAAATCTTACGTTCCAAGCTATCTAGATTTACCTACGCTCTCCGGGAGGTAAAAAAGTCAACGGACCTAAAAACAGCTTTAGTTACCTACTATGCCTATGCTTATGCGTGGCTTAGTTACGGCATCCTACTGTGGGGTAACAGCACTAACGCACAAAGCGTTTTCACTCTACAAAAGCAACTAATACACTTTACAGAACACAAAATCCTCACACTCCCTAGCATATACATACTGGAAACTTGTAAATTCATCCGAAAACATCCTGAATTTTACACAAAACGCCAAGATCAGATGCCAACGAATCGCAACCTAAGACCAAGAAAAGGACTAGCGCTACCACCTTCTAGACTAAACATACACTCTTCAAGCCCTCTAGTAATGACTGCAAAAATTTATAATAAGTTACCAAAACATCTGACGACAGAAACTAGAGATACCATATTTATAAGTTCATTAAAACAACTATTAATTACTAAATGCTATTATTGTGTAAATGATTATTTAAATGACGAATTATAATTATTAAAATAGGTATAGAATAAAAATTTCAAACATATGAAAACTAACATTATATAAATAAGTATCTGATACAATTTAATTTATATATAAATTAAGTAGTACGTAGAAATATTGCAATATTGTAATATCGCCCTCTCGCAAATTGCTGTACCTGGACAAGGTCCATAATGATAATCTCCACCTATATTATATATGGAATGCAATAAATAAACTGAACTGAACTGAACGTTAGCAAGTATGCAGATGAAACAGTCCCCAACAGTACTGTTCGCTAATTCTACTACTTTGCTAACTTATTGATCTTGCAATTCGACAAAACAACACCTAACTTGTAGGTATGTACGTAATAAGTCTGTAAACCAGTCCCATTGCACTGGACGCTATAGACTCTATAGGTACATAGGTAGAATGAAACAGCCCCAATGTGCTGTCCGCTTTATCTACTTTAGCATGATTACAAAACCAATAAAGTAAAAACACAGTGTTTATTTATTTGAAATTGAATAATTTGGTTGGTATAATCATGTAATCGTTAATTAGAGTACAATCCTCTTGTAACGAAAATAGTGTTCAAATTGCAATATCAATGTTGGCACCATAGATGCGATGTGTAAAAAGTAGGTCACGTCCCTATTCCGGACGTGCGTACCTGGCGGGTATGACCTCGAAGGCGTAGAACCTCGCGATGACGACGTATCGTCGGAATCTTCCTTGTTTCGCCGGTGCCGTCTTCGTGCTAGTTTTCTTTGCAGCTTTCTTATTTTTCGTTCAACTGCGACGTCGTCGTCGTCGTCGCGGTGTTTTCTTTTCCGCGGCATTCCAACAGTTCACCAAGAGTTCAAAATTCACAACAACAGCTACTAGAATAGGGGTGCGGTCGGAACGCGGGCGCAACGTATGGGAAGGCGGAGCACTAGAACGCGAATGAAGGTTGCAAAATGCGCGCGGGTGAGGTGATACACAACTACCCCGAAAAAAAAAAAGATTCAAATAAAGGATTCCAAAAATATAGTGTGTGAAAGGCGTACACTACGCGGTACTACAAGTGTCATTGCTAATCTCAAAGGACAAAGCACGACATATAATTATGTTCCTTTGCTACGTTTACTATTTTGACTAGGAATAAATAGTTTAAAAAGCTAAGTAACGGTACTTCCCCGGTTTTCTAAAGAAAAGATACAATCTTTTTAAATCACGAACGATGAAGCGCCGGCCTCCTCCGGTATTCGAGTATCAAGCAAATTCAGCAAAATTATGAGACCAACGGTATCTTTTTATTGCGTTGGCCTATAAAATTTGATATTTCACAACTTCAAGAGACCACAGACTTGAATAATCGATATTCATTTCAACACGATACCTCTACGCATTTCTAAGAAAAATGGTTTTGACAGACGGATGGACAATGAAGTGATCATTTGAGAGTTCCTTTTTTTCTTTTAGGAACCCTAAAATTGATAAAATCGTCACAAGTTAAATTGGCCACATAACTATTTGTTGCATCTATGATAGTAACTGAGCCTCAAATATTGAGGCTGAGTTATTATATTTTAGGCTGAGTTATTAATTTTGAAGCTGAGTTATTAATTCATCAAGTTAGGTTAGACTTCTTATATTTGATATTCGATTAAATACTACCCTTTATTATTTTTTCCGTGACATATACACAATTTCTGTCTATACTTGGTTTTCGTTTATTGTTATTCGTCAGGCCCAAACTGTATCCAAAGGATTCGTTTCAAATCATCAAGGAGGTAATTTTCAATTAATACTTCCAACCGCATGCAATATAAAGAAATGATTGAAGCCAGAGGGTAGAAACCACAGAAGATGGTACGGAATTATATGTTTCTCGGGATTCTAGTACTTTTTGCTACGGTAAATATTTAATGAGTAATAAGTACACAATACATTTATAATAATAAACCACATAAGAATACAATTCTTTATTTGTTTTGCAGATTTCATTCAGCGAGGGATACAATGATAACCTCCATGATGTTGAAACTTCTGATGGATTAACTTCACAATTACCTTACGGTGAGGCATTATTACCTATAGATTTTACATACATATAATAAAACTTCTTACAGTAATAAAATATAGCGTCACATCCTGCCCATATAGGGTGCCAGAGGCACAGTGCACCCACATTGGCTAGACTTTAGAAAGCGTTTTTTTTTTTGGGGATAATTAGGGTCCTAATTGATTGATTCTAAGATAACTTTAAAAAATGATTGTATTTAACTTATACAAATATTACAATATTAATTATTATAAATAATTTGCACGAATAAATAATAACAACATTATTAACAGCGAGTTCTGTTTTGAGTAAGATCCCTACGCAGTCTTATTTTTTATGTAATTTTGAATATTGAAATATAGACAGTCGTTTCTACATCGCAATGGCTATTTCGAAATCACTCAAAATACATTGTTTGAAGTTATGTGTAATGGGACACTGGGTTTGTATTGAAGTATACAATTTTATTTGTATGGGTTATAGGTTAGGTTCGAACTTAGAAGAGGCAAAACCGGAGCGCAGCGGAGATAAGCGAATGGAAATAAAAACATAACCGTTTGTCTATTTCGTCTCTAAATACACTTATAATGCATAGGAAAAATCAGCAAAAGCATCTGAAACCATACGTTTTCTATAGTCCATCCCCCATGTTAGTCCATTCATTGAAACATCTATCACATGACCTATTATAAAAAATCTTGTAAAATAAAACAATAAAGTTTAAAATATTTCTTATACAGTCGGGCTATTAACAAATAATACAGAGTTAGAGGATGTCCGGTTATTTACGATAAGACTAAACTCGCATTAACAGGTGTAATGGTACACGAGAGTCGGTACATTTGATACTTCATTCTGCGTGATAGAGAGCTAGCCCAACGCCGCGCTGTTTTGAATACGAGAATCGGTTCAGATAACGTTTGGGGGTTTTGCGTAGCTTACTGGCAAAGTTAGCAAAAAACAAAACAGAGCAGACGCGTGGGTTCATTCGTGGAAGTTCAGTTCAGGTCAAGTTTTTTTGTCGCATTCCTGCGAGATGTGTAGAGATCAGAGCCGATTTGGCTGCGCGTTGAATAAAATTATGAATAACTAAATAATGAAAGGTTATTATGGAACGGAGAAAGCTATTATGTTGATTGCAAATACACAATTGCGATTGAGGTATGATATGGAGAGTCTGACACCTCTAGTTTGAATATCATTCTGGTGGTCTTAGCTACGCGCCCTAGCGGTCGGGTATGCTTAATTAATCGCAACAAGCTTTTATTGGTCAGCGATCAACAGATTCTGTGTATCGGCAGTACCAAATGATTTGAGTGATCACCTACGGTTGATCATAGTGAATATGCGTACACACAATTTGTAGAACGGCAGATCTGCATGGCATGGTTGAAAATAGACTCTGTGTGGTTAGTGATAAGAAGCTTCGCTTGGGCAGAGCGTGTTCGCAAAGGACGCATATAAATACCAGAGCATGTGAGGGGAGGGCACCAAGCCCAGGAAAGCCCCGGGCGCAGACCAAATCACCAACATGGCGCTGCGCAACTTGCCGCTACCGACTGTGGCGGCTATGACGCGCCTGTTTAACGGCATCATGCGCACGGGGCACTTCCCTACTACATGGAAGGAAGGCCTGGTCATAATGCTCCCCAAGCCGGGCAAGAATGTCAAGAAGCCCGAGAGCTATCGGCCCATCACCCTCCTGAGCACCATGTCAAAGGTGTTCGAGAAGCTGCTGCTAGGAAGACTGCTGCCACATATCCAAGCTCGCCCGGAACAGTTCGGCTTCAGGCCAGAGCATTCGACGACGCTCCAGCTCACCAGGGTACTGAACGACATGACGGTCTGTCGGAATAAGAAAGAATACACCGTCGCAGTACTCCTGGACATGGAGAAGGCGTTCGACAGAGTATGGCACGAGGGGTTGCTGTACAAGCTGTCGACGTCCCCAGCTCCACGACGAATCACCCGCGTCGTGGCCTCGTTCCTACGGAGTCGCCACTACAGAGTGGTGGTGGAAGACGCCGTGTCAGAAGCCCGCCCCATCGAAGCCGGCGTCCCACAAGGTTCCTGTCTTTCACCCGCCTGCTACTCCCGATACACGGATGACATCCCAGTTGGCCCTGGTGTACAGCTGGCCCTCTTCGCTGACGACGCAGCATACTATGCGTCGTCCTACAAAGCACCCCACGCCGCCGTCAAAATGCAACGCACGCTGGACACCCTGCCTAAATGGCTGGCCAAATGGAGGCTCTCCGTCAACGTCGGGAAGACGCAGGCGATGATCACCGGCCAGAGCAACCTGCCACCACCACTCCAACTCCACGGGAAGGACATTGGGTGGCTGCACCAAGTGAAGTATCTGGGGGTCACCATAGACCGCCGGCTCACGATGAAGACCCACGTCGACAACGTCGTAAACCAGGTCCGGGCTGCACGGGCAAAACTTCGTCCACTCCTGGACTCCGGCCTCCCCCTGCGGTCGAAGCTCGGGATCTATAAAACGTACATCAGGTCCCGCCTCACGTATGCCTCGCCGGCATGGTACGCCCTCTGCTCGGAGTCCAACAAGAAGAGACTCCGGGCCCAAGAAAACCTCTCCTTGCGTACCATCGTCGGCGCGCCTCGCTACGTGAGAAACGCAACGATCGCAAGGGACCTAGGATTGGAGACACTGGACAAGTTCGTCCAGAGGCTGGCTCGTGCGAGACCTGGCGCCATACCACGCGCGCCCGCCTGACCGTCGCCGCCTACCCCGAGACCTGGTTGCCGAGCCGGCAGCACCCCTGGATTGAGGCCACACAACCCGAAGAAGAACACCTCAGCCACCCAATGACCTGGCCGTAGTCACGGCCAGTGGAAGACTCCGCGGAAGGGGGCCATTGCCCCGGGACCGCAACCCCGCACCCTGGAAGGGGTGTGAGAAGATCACCAAGCGAAGGAGGGCATTCAGTCTCAGCGTCTAGCTACTGTGACAGTCGTCTTTCACGAGTTCTAAACAGTTTTGTCTGCCGTGTTACGCGTCAGAACTATACGAATTTGTGATTGCGGAGTTTCAGTGGGTTTTCGTGAGTGTCTGAAGCACCGAGATATACCTCGGTTCCTACCTTTATATCAACCTACCCCTAATGCCAAAACTATCCTTGGGTCGTTAGAAAAGAACTTGTAAGTCAATTAATCCGAGTCTGAGTCTGGGCTTGGAGCGACCCTAAATTCCTTTTTCCTTCACCATAGGGTTCCTGGATTGGCTCTTAGGATATTCGCGGGCTAATCCTCTCCTCATTCCTTTCGAGTAGCGAGTTTTGTAATTCCCACACACACAGTCGTTAAACATTCAAGCACATTCAAATCAAACTCAACCATTTTCGAGTGGTGTCGATAATGGACGTGGTATAACACTAGGTTTTTAGACTAGGCTAGACAGGAGTTTAGTTGCGGCTAAACCTAGGTTGGCAGGGCATAGGGAGACTGTTTGATCGATGAGGTTCCGCGGATGGAAATAACAAATTCAGAACAAAGTTAAACCGGTGTCAACACAGGTAACATATCCTGTTGATATTTTGACATTTGAGTGTTGTCGGGGACGCGCGAAGAGATCAATTTACAGTCTAAAGTTCATTGTTTAGGTCCGGGTAGGTGTTTTGCATTGCCTTGGGTCAGATTGGATTCAAGTTGCATTTTTAAATTAAATGTAAATTTCGCTGGAGGTCTAATGTGTAAGCTGAGTCGGTATATATGATTTGGCTCAGCCCAGGACGTGCTGCGGCTAGTGGAATTCATAGTTCGGTATTTATCGAACTATGCACTTCGCTATGGTGTGGGTTAGATCTCCTAAAACAATAATGCTTGCGTTTCGATAACATCCAGCTCAAATTGCGCAGAGTTGAAGGTTTCAAAACGTTACGGACCTTTTGAGGTAACCGCTAGTTCAGAACCCATTTCGGAACTCAAATCGCAATTGTGTAAACCGGTCTTTTCGGATCGTTATTGCCGTGAACCAAATATATAATTGGAACCACCACAAGCCGCTACTAGCGAGCACATGAAATATCATTGAGTACTCACGTCGTAAAACTACGACGGATATCTATACGATATCACAAACAAATATTATAAACTGTGGTCGACCACTAAAACTAAAACAAAAGATGTTCCAATGCGCTCATATATACAAAAACCAGATGGTGCCATCACATAAAATATAACAACGATCGTTCTGGCGCAATACACCGCTGACTGATGTGAATTACCGGCTCGCGGACATATATGCTTTCTCTGTCTAACTTGAAACTGTAACTTCCTGAACCAAACTTCGTTCGACTATTGTACGCCTAACGGACTTCTCGACGAACGAGAAATTCAGACTTATCATTCTTACTTACAAATCTTACAGCTGAATCGGGTCCTCTCATTTTGGGATAGATAGAATAGACGATCATAGCTACTGATAGCGGCGGCTCCGACCTTGGCCTGGTGCCGGTACACAGGTTGTAACAAAAAGGTGCGTGTGGTGTATTTTAGTGGAGTCATCCTGAAAAACCTTCACTATAAATCCAATTCGATCTGAGCATCTTTATTTTTAAACACTTCCATACATTTTGGACTGAGCGGTCTATCGATTAGTATGGAACCTCTTTTTATTTAATTGAAATAATAAAGTTAGTCTGATCAAATCGGTTTTTTGTTAATAGTTCTTGTAATGGCCGTGTGAGCTATAAACTTCATGAACAAAAAAGGAAATTTGCGTTGTTTTTCAAAAAAATCCGCCCCCTTACACCTCCGACCAATAAATATTTAAAAAAAAAATAAAACCCGACTGCATTTTCTTTTAATACCACATAATTACAAACTTACGAATGCACCTGGTTACGTACATGAAGTGTGAAAGTTGCCGTACCAATCACTTTGTAATACCATATTGGATAATTTCCAAAAACTGATTTGACAAAAATTTGTATAATTATCGAGCCTGCTCACAAAATTGCACGTGAATCGGTTGGCAAATGCGACCTGAAGAGGAGAACCTGAGGACAGCCGCACATAAATACGAAAGCATTTTTGCACTAGCTGAAACGGAGAAACTTCGTCGCGCTACGCATTCTACTAATAAAATCATGCTCAATCAGGATAGCTAACATAGATTGCCCTAGAGTGCACGTATTATTAAATGTATGATTCTGTTTCTTACTGTAAAAATAATCAAATGCATTTTACTTCAGATGACGTCGGCGCCGAAGATATAGCGAAATTGCTACTCCGAGTATTTCCAGCCAGAGGAACGAAAACAAAAATGTCGACAGCTTCAAACTCAAATGGTAAGCACGAATGACAAAGGTAAATTGAATTCATCATGTGGCCAGCATGCTTCGACCCACTGCTGGATATCTCTTGCACCTCTCTTTAGCGCCACCCAAGCATTCGTAATATTGAGGTAAAGCATAATAGCACTATATAGGATGTAACATGATATAAACAATTACATACAGGCGCATACAGGTGAATCATAATAGCACTATATAGGATGTAATATGATATTAACAATTACATACAGGCATATACATTGCTTCTGGCCTTACACTAGGATGGATAACCTGTGTGGGAACCAGAATGGAGAGTAATAGAATAATAGAAATTTTCCACCCCCTTACACCTTCGACCCCTTGAAGTTTATCGGATGAATAATTGGAACTATAATAAAATTCGAACCCGACTGCATTTTCTTTAAATACCACATATATACTTACAAACTCATGAATGCACATGGTTACGTACATGGAGTATGAAAGTTTCCGCACCAATTTCTTTGTTATACCAAAATTCCGAATTGACAAAAATAAATATAATTATCGAGCTTGCTCACAAGGACAGCCGCACAAAAATACGACGCTTCGTCGCGCTACGCGCTCATTCATGTAGATATTTCTGCTACACTCTAATAAAATCATACTCAATCAGGATAGCTAAAAAATTTCCCTAGTGTGCACGTATTATTAAATGTATGATACTGTTTCTTACTGTTAAAATAATCAAATGCATTTTACTTCAGATGACGTCGCCTCCAAAGATGTAGTGAAATTGTTAATCCCTTTAGATCCAAAAGGAAAAATGAAAAAAAAATTGGCGGCAGAATTGACGAACTTGCCAAACCTGCCAAACTCAAATGGTCCGACGGATGACAAAGGTAAATTTAATTTATCATCAGGCCAGCATGCTTCTACCCACTGCTGGATATCTCTTGCACCTCTCTACAGCGCCACCCAAGCATATGTAATATTGAGGTGAATCATACACTATACAGGATGTAACATGATATAAACAATTACATACAAGCACATACATTGCTTCTGGCCTTACACTAGGATGGATACCCTGTGTGGGAACCAGAAAGGAATGGGTCATACTTTAAAAGTGATTGTTAGGAACATCATTCTCAACTATTTTTATTATGACACGGATTTGATCATAACAACTTTATATTTCATTCCTCATGAAGTAAAACATAGTTGCTTAAATCAAATCAATTGTATAGAGAAAGTTGCTCAGAATGATGTCCCTTGCAACTGCTTAAAATATGACTACACGTTTCTGTAATAGCCTGTATAATCGTCTAATAAAGGTTATTTTATAGGTACGGCAGACCAATGAGTTGAATATTATTTTAATACACCAAAATGGTCCTTCAAAAACCATTTTACGACTGAAATGTTTATACGATTGTTATTGTTTAGATCGAAACGGGCCTATTTGCGGTTTCTTCTCAATAAGTGTAAATCGGAACGCACCCTACTTTTTGGTCTGTGAAAGATTGAAAATGCCACTTGTCTTTTGACAGACAGATGAATAAAAATATGTAACCTCAAAAACAGGTGAATATGGCCGCGCGGTAGGCGCGATGTTTTTTAAATTGTGTATATGAGAAATAGGCTCATAGCTGATAGTGCGATATTGTGAGGTTCTTATAGGTTATGAATTTTGAGTGAAATTTTAGTATTGTTCAACCATAAGTGAACTTTGGAAAACTTATGAACAGTGTTCAACAGAAACTGTAGATCAATTTATTTGTGGACCTACTATGAACGTAGGTTTACCAAGTATGTGTTGATTTGACTAGAATAGATACGGCAGTGTTCTATATATATTGGGATTAGTAAATAAGACATAAGTTGAGATAGAAATATTTTACCGAAAATTATTAAGCTATGAGGGAAACTTAAACTTGTTTCTTGGACCCCACATTGTTTTGGGTTCAAATTAGGGCTCCGTTGGAAGGACCATTTATTGGAGGGTTCTGTAAATGAAATTTGTTGTAAATTGTAGGATTGTTCATCATGTCCTTGTTAGAACTTCAAGCTGGAGTAAGCGTGCATAGGCGGTGGGTCACATCCGTCCACTCCTTGATAACAATCGTTGATAGAAACGATGTTGATTTGTTACGAGCTGAGGAAGCCTGTGATGCAGCTCTCTGTTCTGACGCAGAGATGAATAAAAAGGCTCCGGTTGACAAATTAGGAAAATTAAGCCGATGTCTCCCGATTTATGCATAGCGCAGCGTACTACTGACTTAAGAAGACAGCGCCAATCTGGTTGTAATGATGAAGTAGAAGAACCACCTCATTAAAGAGTCGTATCTCGATTACCGGTAATTCAGGTACCCCACTTGATTGTATTGTGGGTGAATGGACTAGCTTCATTAATTTATTTGACATCCTGTTCTATTTCAAGGAGGATTTACCCAAAGCCCATAAGATGGCTCAGATGGTATCAGCTTTAAGCGGGAAGGCTAAGGGTTGGTTTCACACATGGCCATTACGGAGGTTAACTACGGTATAACCCGACCATTGTTGGTCAATCGTTACTACAACAAACGTTAGTTGGTTGCAGCCCAGTTAAAACGGCTGTTCATTATTCCAATTATGACTCGGATTGGTGCTATACAGACAGAAGTGTTGAATCCTGTATTTTCGGTTCACAAGACGTTGAAAAATTTAGGGTTACCAGTAGGCGAATGATAGTACCTACTTTTGCATATTGTTTTATCTCGCCTCCCTAGAGATGTGCAGACTTTTGAAGAGTTGCATGGGAAACAGGCAAACGCCCTGACTCGCGAAAACGCGTATGACTCGCCATTTGCCGTATGAAATCAAAGTTTAAATATTCTCACACAGTCGTATGCGCAAATTTTCTAACGAATTCTGTTCGACTCTAGAAGCGTGGTACTTTACGTGCGACTTTCAAAAAGACGTATAAACTGACGTTTTAGACAGTTTTAGTTGGTATTCTCAAAAAACTCAAAACTCAAAACGTTTATTCTGTAAATAGGCCACAAGGGCACTTTCACATGTCATTTCATTTCATTTTTTACAGAACATTTGGTATTATTATCATATTATCAGAAAAAAAAAAAGTACTTAATTATTGTTTCTGAGAGATGTAAAGAGTCTCATGTCATAATAAAATAATTAAAATATAAATAACAGAGATGTATAGTCTCTTTAGTCAATAATACAATGATAATAGGAGATGTAAATGGTCCCCACAGTCAAGAGTTGTATAATTAAATTAATCTTTGGAGGTGTAAAAGGCCTCCAAGTGTCCAGTAAAAGAAACTCTGGCAGTGAGGATGCTCACAATTAATTAGAACAATTCAGTCCCAAGCATTTTTATCGTCTATGTACTCTTTAATACTGTAGTAAGCTTTAGAAATAAGCCTTTGCTTGATGTATTTCTTGAACTTATTAATTGATAGATCTGTCAAAGTGCTTGGGAGTTTATTGTAAAATCTTACACAATTACCCTTGAACGAGTTTTTTATTTTATGGAGCCGAGTAGTGGGCACTGCAAGTTTGTCCTTGTTTCTAGTATTAAAGTTATGTATATCACAGTTTCTTCGAAAGTTAACAATGTTCTTATGGACATACATAATATTCTCGTAAATATATTGACTATGGACTGTCAATATATTTACTTCTTTAAACTTATTTCTAAGAGAATCTCTATTATTCATTTTATAAATTTTATAAATCGCACGAACAGCCCGCTTCTGCAGCACAAAAATAGTATTTATGTCAGCAGCACTGCCCCAGAGCAGAATACCGTAGGACATAATACTATGAAAATAACTAAAATAAACTAATCTGGCTGTTTTTAAATCTGTCAAGTGACGGATTTTCCTGCATGCAAAAGCTGCAGAGCTCAGTCTGTTCGATAGCTTATCAATATGTGGACCCCATTGGAGTTTGGAATCCAACGTTATACCTAGAAACACTGTGCTGGTTACCAATTCCATATTCCATATTAACTCACAACATAGAAGTTTCCTTGCTTTTTTGTATCTTGACTTGTAGATTGGTAGGTGTACTATGTATCTCTATTATGTTTTGATTGAAGTGTAAGACAACAATGACAAGGAAGAAAGTATACTAACAACACCGCTGTTTTAAACAAAATCATCCATGGACGAGTTTGTCGATGCTTTTATGGGAAAAGTGTTGGAGGAAATGGCTGTCGCTGGAGTTCGTTAAAAAACTTTAATAACGCAACACACTTGAAACACTGAAAATTCATACCCTCTTGCCAATGCCACTACACCTGTTGAAAAATGCTAAAGTTCCGTTATACGATTATTATTTTATTTTAAATATTATTATTAGTTTTTAAATTTCTTTTCTATAAATAAATTATTGTATCAAATAAGATAATTATGTAAGTTATAATTAATGAAATAATAACAAATAATCATAATTTCTACGTATGAACACTCAAATATGTATGTTAATTCAGGATTTAAAAAACTCGATTAAGTTAATTTTATAATCGATATGAAGGAGACGTAGAATTTACAGATTATTTTTGCTCATTGAATACAGTTTTTGTCGTTCATTAGACGATTTGTATTAGACTTTAACTACGCGACTTAAAGACGCATGTGACAGATTTGGTAACGGGATGAGATTTAGCCCACTGCCCGCCTTCTTCAACCTGGTCGAGTTTTTAGTCATCATAATCATAATCATTATTTCAGGTAGAAAAAAATACATTGTGAATAAGCCCTAGTCCCCACACTAATTATTCCCTGTATCGTGGGGACTGGTCTCTTGGAGACCATTTTAAAAAGGTATATGTATTGGAACTTAATTCCATAATATGGCAATAAGCATATTAACAGCAAAAAAACAAAAAAAAACAAGAGTGTTTAGTATTTGTGTACCAGCTAGCCCTACGACTAGTATTGAGGTCGGACTTTTGCCGGGCTTCAGCCCACTAGGCAGTGTACTGGTACTGGTACGCTTCTGCGGTTCTCTTGGGCTCGGAGTCTCCGTATGTTTGTCTCCGAGCACAGGGCATAACATGCTGGGGCCGCGTAGGTCTTGTAGATCCCGAGCATCGCCCTCAGAGGGAGCTGGCCTGCTTTCTCGCGCTGATCTTAGACTTTGCGGGGAGCAGCCTTGACTTTGACATACCTATCTGAAGAATTGTCTACAATTGATGCCCAAATAACGAATCTGGAAGCGGACCGCAAGTCGTTGGCCTCCGAATTATCCACAATTTAAGACAAAATAACCTCTTTTGAACTACACAACATGAAAACGAAATACGAAAAAAAGAAACGATGAAACCAAAGCTATGCTGTACGAAACAATTTCTCAACTCTTGAAGACTTTGAACCTGGACTTTTCACATGGTGACATCCGAGACGTGAAAAGCGGACCCTCCAAAAAGGAACAGAAGACTTCAACCCTCATACTGGAATTTTCAAACACACTTTCAAAGTCGCAGTACCTTGGCATAGCCAAAGAATTTAACAAAAATAAAGACAAAGAATCAAAGCTGAAAAGCACTCATCTGGACTTCACTGAAACAGCTACACCGACTTACATAGATGAATTTTTGACCACAGCTTAAAAAAGGCTGTTCCACTTAACCCGCAACTTCATAAAACGAAGCCTCAACATTATTTATACAAACATAATAAAAAAAATGTTATTAATAGGCAACCTTATAAATCACTTTCTATTATCGCACTTTTTTCCAGTGCTGCTTGTATTAATTTACACTTTATGCCTACTTTTTATTTTACCTACTCTACGCAAAATTCACCCAACTTACTACTTAACACAACAATCACAACACACAACACAAAAAACTATACGCAATTGAAAACCATATTAGTAAAAAATTCCTTTTTAAAACAAATTCTCTTATCAGCTCACAACAAAAACACAACATTTAAATACACTCACAAGATCCCAACCCACTCTTTCAACCTCTGTCCTACGCGCGCACCGTACATGACGAAATCAATTGTTTAATAATAGCCCAGACAAATTTAACCTGTCAACCGTTATACTATGCACACCAGAAGTTGCTGACAATTTTATTCAAGACACAAACAAAAATATAAAAATCCTGTCTCTTAATATCCGATCAATAAAAAAAAACCTAATCTTCAAACATTACTTTCTAGACTAAAAATAGACTGCGACATTTTGGTGTTTACAGAATGTTGGTTATCCTTTTTATCAAATACTTTACTTCCCTCGCTTAACAACTATACTCCTATACAGACCTGTAAACATCTTATCAAAAGAACGTAGTGGTTTACAGTTAGGGTTTCTACTTTCCTGACTTTTTTTTTGTTCCCGGATACCGAGACCTCTCGAACACCATTTCCCGGGAATTCCCGAGAAGTCGGGAATGTCATTAACCTCAATAAAAAAATTATGAAAAAGTTTTTAAAATAAAACACACATTTTCGTAATTAACAATATGTTCATTTTAAGTAGTCTTCGTCAAATAATAAAATATAGATACAATTAAAATAACAATAAAAATTTAATAATCTTAATTTCCTTTATAATCACAGACTTTTTTTTTAACTTACTGTTACTAACAAATATGATCACTTTGATATATATACCTAATGTCAATATGTTTCATTAAAAATTTACAACAAATAATGATGTTTATAAAATATATCTCTATAAAACTAGAGCAACAATTTTGATTCGACAAATTAGAGAAAAGAGTCATAAAAGTGAGATCTTGCGTATTAAAATCACAGGGACTAAGAGCCGATTTCTGAATTGAGAAATTCACTAATCAAATACTTAAGTATAGTTCTGTCTCTGCAGATACTACAAAAAGAACGAGACACAATGATACTTAAGTATAAGTGAATTTATCAATTCAGAAACAACCCTAAGCTTCATACAACCGCGCTACGCTACGATAGGTACACCATTATGTCTTTATTTGCTACATATTCCATAAATAAGTTATGTAATCAAGAAATATAATATTAGGTACTTACGCTGATATTTGGAACACAACACAAGTCACAACACCGAGGCGCACCGACACAAGCTACGCGGTCAATTGTTTGCGAGTGGAGTGACTGAACTGAGCTAAACAAACAGACAGATCACGGGGTGGGGCGGGCGGCGGGTGGTGGCGGGCCGGGCGGTAGTGGTAGGTTGGTGCCTTATTGGGTAGTTAAAGAACGAAAAGGGGAGAGGAGATAGAGGATATAATTTTTCTAATAAGTAACACATGAATTAACGTCAAATTGCAATTTTTTTGTTTTTTTTTATATTTCTCGACTTCGAGGGTACTCGACCCTTTTTTCCCGTCTCGACTAAGGCCAGATTTCCCGGGAATTCCCGTTTCGAGACATCTCGATGAGAAACCCTATTTACAGTTAATCTGACCTCCCTCATACGTATGAAGAGCTAGACTTGAATGAAGCGGCTTCTGGGCTTTTAATCAAACTCGGTACCGATACTGCTATTATTTGCATCTACCGGAATCCTTTAACTAGCAATATAGACCCCTTAATAAATGCTCTCTATCTGATAATTCCTACCCTTTCCCCATAAAAGTCTATGATTCTTGCCGGCGCGCCGGATACGCGGGAACTCTACTTAAGGCCCAACATCACACAAAACCACTAAAGAGAGCTTTGGCAAAAATAAATATAAAATTATTTCCAATAAATTTATCGGTCTCAAAAAAATATATGTTATTCACAAAAAAGACAGTCTAGTTTAAATACTATGTCGTTACGAGATTGGATTAATTTGGCTCGATCGTAAAAAATTCTGAATATAGACTATGTTCAGAATTTTTTTATATTTAAAAGGAGATACAATAATTTTAATATAAAATTATTGATTTTTCTCATAATTTTTATAACTTAAATTTCCTCTTTTAGAGCTTCGTATCAATCCTTTAATTTTATCAATTAGCTTATTTCAGTTTTTCAGTAAATTCGAAAAACACCTAATTTTAAAGTATCCGGGCGGCCCGATGCTATTCCGTGCTGCATGCTACCCCGCCAGTTCCGCTACCCAGCCAGAAGACGATGGGCGAATGCGGCGCCCCTCACCTCAACATCCAGAACTGGGCCTTAAGTCTGTATTTGTGGTTCTTCATGCCTAAGATACTCTTGCTCATGCATCCTATGCCATGCATAAGATTCTTATGCACAGTACTGAGGTAATAAAGACCTCGTTACTTCCGATTGGACAGTTCTCCGAAGAAGCCCAAGAAGCAAGAAACAAAGATATACGCCATTTACGGCTGCGTAATACTCGCAAGACGTCACGTATTGCCACGAATATTGACTTGATGCACATTCTTTTGGCATCATCTGACCCTTTAATCAACTCACTCAGAGACATTCCTAGAAAAAAGACCGACCGTAGTATATGGTAAATGAACCTACCAGAATTACCGACGACTCCAGTACATTACTAGACGTTATATTAACAGATAGTTCCCAGTTCTGTAGAGACATCAAAGTGATACTTAACCGATGCTTAAGTGACCATGGAATGGTGTTGCTAGACCTAAACATTAAAAAACCAAAAATTGTAAAACAAATCAGATTCCGGCGAAAGCTAGATACTATAAACACGGAACAGTTCACTACAGACTTACATCTTACTCCTTGGCTCAATATCTATCTATTGAACACCGTCGACGAAATGATTGCGACATTTCATAATTATGTAAGCAACTTGTTTAACAAACTAGTTGCGCACCAGTCCAAAGACTAACTTTAAAGGGGAAGCCTAAGCCATGGGTAACTGATACGGTGAAACTCATGATGAGTTTACGAGATGATGCCTTACAAAGAGCCCAAATTCTCAAAACTGATAGCTCCATAAAATATAATAAGAGTCTGAAAAACCTAGTTACAGCCACCATTGAGCGAGACCACAATGCATATTTTAACCATTTTATCAACAACAATATAAATAAACCGAAAGAGCTATGGTCTAACTTAAAAAAAACAGCTGTACTCAACAACAAGCATCCTAATATAATACCCAATTATCTTAATGACCCTGATAGTATAAATAATCATTTTTAAACTTGCCAGTTCCTATCGTATCAAATAACCAAGCCAGCTTTACAAGCCATTTTCACTGCCACTCGAGTTTTAATATTCAAGAAACAACAGCAACAGAAGTCCTCAAAATAATAAATAATATCAAAACAGAAGCAACCGGCCATGATGGCTTAGATACAGACATGATTAAATTATCACTAGATGGTACTCTTCCCATTGTCACAAGAATTAATAATGTCTCCATTAGATATAACACTTACCCATCCTGCTGGAAAAAAGCTTTAGTTATACCGGTACCAAAAAAAGACTCTATAACTGATCTAAAAGACTTACGTCCGATATCAATCTTACCCGTTCTGTCTAAGATCCTGGAAGAGGTAGAACTACGACAGGTTCAAAAATATGTGGAAAGCAACAACATTATACCAAAACACCAGTCAGGGTTTCGAAAAGGCACGGTACAGAAACCGCCCACCTGCATATCACTGACGACCTGACAGAGGCTACTGACAGCGGACTGTGTAGCATTAAGATACTTTTGGACTATTCTCGCGCTTTTGACTATCTAGACCCACAACTACTTTTGGAGAAACTACATCAGTATGGCTTCTCGAAGAACTCCTGTGCATGGTTCCAATCCTTCCTTTCAGATAGGCAGCGAAAGAGGGCGAAAAGATATACTCCACAAATAGGAACGTTACGCGAGGCATCCCACAGGGCTCCCTATTGAGTCCTGTACTGTTTTCCATATTTACAGCAGATCTCCCACAGCATATTACGTTCTGTAAATATCATCTCTATACCGATGACACAGAAATATATGTCTCCTTTAAAGGCGAAAATACCACAACTGCCATTTCAAAAATCAACGATGACCTTACAAGAATCTTCGATTGGTCGCTACGCAACCGTTTAGCCCTCAATCCCGCAAAATCGCAAATGTTAGTGCTAGGAACAAGAAGCTAAATAGAGAAAGCATCAATACAAAAATACGAGGTAAAAATTAACAACATTGCTCTTGCACAAGTACCATCGGCATGGAATCTGGGACTGATGGAAGACGGCGAGCTCATCAAAATCAACTTAAAATACATGTACACAAAACAACCCGTTACAGAAGCTGCTTCAGATTTATGGCTGCAAGCATATGGAATGATCTACCTCCGCCTCTTAGAACAAAAGTAAGCCCTTACTACTTTAAAAATAAATACGGATCAGCTCTAATGAAACGCCAAAATGATACTTAGCACTTGAAGCATGCTTACTGGAAAGAGTTTAGCATAAAAAACTATTTATAAAGTAAGAGCCCTGGACAAGGAAACACAAACTAGCTAATACACACACTCACCCACTCACACACAAATACACACACACACACAATATAATACAAGAGTCAGCAGAAGACAGTCAAAATGGTAACTTAGCGATTTAATTTTTCTGTGATTTTTGCTTATTTTATTATATAAATTTAAACACTATGGCGACTCTCGATGACAAGTTACCCCACTCAAAACCTCAGGGAAGTGGGATAGGCTGAAAATCAGCGCTACATGGAGTCCCGATTCCATGTTAGCGGGAGCTGAGCCACTTCCTATTATCTCAGGCAAATCTTGCATGTATCAAAAAACTGTATACTCTATGGCAATAAACGTAGATTATTATATTATATTATATTTAGTCATTTTAATAGGTAACATTTGACGTCTGTCATTTTTATCTTCATAGTGAGGTGAGGCTTAAAAACATCGATTTAAGTGAATGAATCGATACGGACTTGACACATATGAGGGGTAGTTTGGAAAACAGCCAATGACAAAAATAAAATAAAAATGATTTTATGTCAAAATGGTTAGCTTCATACTTTCCAAACAAGATTAATGTCTCCTGAAAAATTAAGCTAAACTGACATTGGCTAATGTTCCAAACAATCCCTCATATGTGAATTTAATAAATCGTCAGGCGAATCCCTGTCCCATTATTATTTTTTCTTTCGTAAATTTAAGGAGCAAAATAAGACAAGTAGGTACATAATTTAACAAAAAATTGCATTTATTCAGTTGAACTATTAGAAATGTTATTAGTACTGTCATCTTCATCACTGCTGCCAGTACTCAGATATATTAATAATTCATTTTTAATAATATTGACTATTCTCACATCTCGTTCGAAATCTTGTAACATTATTTTCTTTGTTTTCTCTATGACTTTTCTCCAGTCTTCTGTAGTGACTTTTGCACACGTAGTTTATAGCAGAGTCATCATTTTAGCAGTACTGAAGGGTGGTTCAGTATTGTTCCGCGCTGCATGACCCTTTATTTGTGCCCAAATTAGCTCGATGGCGTTATACTGGCAATGGTGGGGAGTCAATCGAATAACTTCATTTCCATGCTCTAGGGCTAGTTCATCGATGACATAGCGGAGCTTGGACGGCTTAGTTGATTTTACCAGATTTAACTCAAATTTTAATAAAATTGGACTTCCATCCACACTATTTCAAGCCACGAGACAATTTCTTGCGTTTTATTTGCTTGAAATGGTGGTTTATCAACTTCAACATAATGACACGGTGTATTGTCCATTATAATTATCGATGGTTTTCTAAGCTGGCTAGCAGCTTCTCAAACCACTCTTTACAAACCTCACTTGTAGTTTTATAGGCGAATGCGAGGAGGCAGTCTGGAATAAAACCTTGAGAAGCTGATCCCGCGTGACATATAATAAGTCGGGCTCCTTTTCCCGATAGAACTTTTGAGGTGGAGGCCGCTGTATCATCGGTCCATATCCGCGAAACCGTATGGTTCGTATTTATTTCGTTTACATACATACATGTTTCGTCAATAAACACGACGTTATCCCAATCTGTAAATGCATTTACTTGACGTAAGAATGTTACTCTCTTCAAAATAATATCGTAGCGTTCTAGCAGGATTTTCCGCTTGTCAGATTTTTTAAATCTAAAGCCAATCGATTTCAAAACCTTTGATAGAGACGATTTACCGCCAAAAATAAGCCTGCGTTTTCTATCGAACTCATTAGCTTTTCCCGTGTAGAATATTCTTTTCTCGAGTAATCTCCATAAATGTGGTAGCGAACTACAGCAGCTTCAAAATTATCAACGCCAACAATTTTCTTGTCCCACTTTCTTTTTTTCGGTTTACGTAATCTTCTGAGCCTGATGGTCCGTATTTCTCTTTCAGAATTTGAGTTACTGTGCTCTTCTCTATTCCCAATGCCTCGGCAACGCGTTCTGTCGGTCGAGTTCATGGTAAAAGAGGCCCATCGTTAACTGATTCACGTTCAAAATAATTGTACAATTTCACCACTAATTCGCGAGATTGACTGTGTAGCGATTTCCCCCGTTTTGACATGCTAAGACTGTATTGTTGTTCTTGTTTACTAATCTTTAAGTTATTGAAGTCCAATTTATAGCCAGGTAAACGTAGTCAGTAAGATCAGTCCAATAAAAGGCCGGGTCAGAAGAAAATAACAGAGAGCACACCAAAAACGCACAGTCACTTCGCACAACGACAAAAGACTGCGTCATGTAATGGCAACAAGACATGACGTCATTGACAGGCACTGGTGTTGCCAGCAACATCTCACCTTAATTGTACCTAACACCAATGATTTTTCTATTTCGTTATTGTTTGTATTTTTCTATATAGTGAAAAGAATAATAAATATAAGATTGTTTTGTTATAGTCACAACGTGGTTATTAATTTGTGGTGATATTTATTCACAAGTAATCATTGCATTCGATTCTACTTATCACCTTTCGATTTTTAGAGTAACATCCCTAGTGTTTAAAAAGAGAAAGGGTTAACTGACGCAAAATTGTAACGACGTTCTGTTCTTTAGATCAGAAATTCTTTATTATGTTTAGAATGGTTTATTAGTGAAAGCAAATCTAAAAATTACTCGTATTGGTCATTATTACAATAAATATCTAAGTTAAGCAATTGTGCAGTTCTAACAAAACAAAAAAAATATATTTTATTCCCGCCATTACAAGGTTACTTTGTTGAATTTTGATCAGACGTCAAATTTTACCTATTAAAATGACCCGACTGTAATTATCCCGTCTTCAGTGGCTATTTCGCCACACACTTTTTTTTTATTTAGAAATAATCTAGATTATACAGAATCTGACTAACTATTTTGACAACCTTACGGTGACATATACATAAAATTGGTAATAGATTCATCGTTTTAATACCGTCAAAAATAGTGACAGCTATGAAAATACGTTTAACGCTATGATCACGAATTGGGTTTGAATCTAGGACAAAAAGGGTGGGGCGGTGACCTGTGGCGTAGGTGTCAAGGATTAGGGTTTGGGAGGGGAGGCGGGATGTCATCATTAAGTGGTCGAGGCAGCTGTAGTCTTTTATAGGTAAATCTTGTGCTGGAAGGCCGAGAAAAGCCAGTCGGTTTAAGTAGTTAAGGGAGCAGGAGTCCAGTGAAACGGGTGTTATATCGATGTTTATCTCGCCGCAGACTGATTCGTCTAGAACATGCTAGCTGGACAAAATATGTTTTTATTTATAAAGACTTATTTAAGCTCAAATAGCAGTAAATTGTTGATACTAGTAGGATTCGAGACTATCCCACGATTTGAGAGGATATAAAAAATATATAAAAAAAAAAACATTAATATGTTTATTCAAAATAAATACAACAACTTTTGGAAATAAATAAAGATAAATATATTGAATAATTACAATGCTCAAATTCAACGATTTTACAAAATTACAACTATAACTTAAATAAAACGGATACGTATATATACATCATAATATATAAGTATTTAATTAAATAATTAATGCAAAACTACCCTAAATCGATTTATTTACACAAAATAATACAAAAGTAATTCTTCTACACCCTCAGACGAGTCAGATTCTGTATAATCGAGATTATTTCTAACTAAAATACAAGTATTTGGCAAAATGGCCACTGAAGGCGGGATAATTACAGTCGGGTCATTTTAACCTCTCCTTTCCCGGGAGTTCGAGACGTCAAAAACGACAAATACCGGAGTGTTTTTGAGCGTGCGGGCTGCGCGGCACTTGACTAATATATCAAGTGATTCTGTTGGAATGGTAACACTTAGAATTATGGGAGTTGTATATCTGAGTAGCTAATGAAACCCTCTTTTACACAATGTGTAGAAAATGTCACTGTGACCTTAGTTTATTTTTGTACTGGCATGAGAAACACAGACTTCTATGAAAATGCTCCCTCTCGACACAAATCTAGCCGACATCAGAAAATTATCAACAACATGTACATGTTGTTTGATACCTACGTAATCTACACAAAATAACCTTTTCAAAACAATAAAAACATTAGGGTGTTCTTATAGAAACTTTCGAATATTTCAGCGTTTCAAATTTTCATAAAATACGGAAAGTAAACTGACGCATCGCGCGAATTATGCAAATCTTGTGAAATTATTTGTGAAGAGACTAGACTACCTAGCGTTATATTTCTTAGTTCCTAGGATAGGTAATTTATTCAATAAGAGGAAAACAAGTGGTATTTGCCACTAAATCATAAATGATAAGTGTGAGGACGCCATATCTCGCAAGGAAAGTATAAAATAGGTAGAAATCAACACTTTGTACTATTATTGAATTTATAGGCAATAGGTGATACTTATCATTCTAGAATTAGTGGTTCTAAGTAGAAGACAAACTAGGCTTTCTAACAGTGTATCGTACTATGTACCTTTTCATACAAAAATAATTCAAAATCATGCATGTTATTTCGTGTCACGGTGTGTTGTTTCTGGGCTTTCTCAAGGTCTCGGCAGGTGTACGATATGCGTTTATACAGAGTGTGCAAAGATGGAACGAAGAAAATGTTTCGCCGTGATTTGATTCTAGGTAAAATAGCTAAACTGGTGTTTCGTTCGTGTAGGTATGGTGTAAGTTTGAGTTAACTAGTATTTAGTTGTTATGTGTATATGAAGTGTTTCCACGCGGCTCCGTTCACGCGCAAGTACAGATACCTACTGTTCTTACAAAGTGTAATATTGTGTAATATTGTGTTAACTAGTGTTATGCGAGATCAGATATGTACTTTTGACAATTTAGTGTAAGATTACACAAATTTGTAAAAAATAAACAATTATTTGAAATGTGTAATTAGTAATTAGCTACCACCTACCTAATGTGTAATTGTGTAATTAGGTTTTGGAAAAATAAAAAAGAACAAAAATTTATATAGTTATATATTCACATTCTTTATTGCCCTGTGCATAAAAATGTACTTAAAAGAATTTTTATAACAACAGGCGAGCTTATCTCTAAAAAGATATTTCTTCCAGCAAAATTTATATAGTTATATATTCATATTCTTTATTGCCCTGTGCATAAAAATGTACTTAAAAGAAATTTTATAACAACAGGCGAGCTTATCTCTAAAAAGATATTTCTTCCAGCAAACCTGGGCGAGACATAATTGTTTAAAAAACAGGACAGTACTAATGCACAATGAAACTGTATACATTATATTTACACACACACGAGTACACAATTATGGAAAAGTAGTAAACAGTAAGTAAGTAGGTAAACAATTCTATACAAGTTCTTAGATAGTTGTTTGACTGATATTTGTAACTTTTACCGTATAAAAAATGGAATAAAGTACACAATTACGGAAAAATGAAAAAGAATTTTGTTGCAACTGTTAAAGTAAACAATTTCTATACAAGTTATAAGATAGTTAGGTAGTTGGCCACAAATAGAAATTGTTATTTACACAAACGCATAAATATTAGACACATAAAAATTCCACACAAAAAGATAGAAACATTGCAACTGTTAAAGTAAACAATTTCTATACAAGTTATAAGATAGTTAGGTAGTTGGCCACAAATAGAAATTGTTATTTACACAAACACATAAACATTAGACACATACACACATAAAAATTACACACAAAAAGATAGAAACATCCGGATCGCTAACGCTATGAAGGAGGAGAATTACAATCACACACTGATGGCTGATTTAGATGTGTCTAGCAAGACATAAATGCCCTCAGGAGTCATTGAGCGATTTTATCTCAGCAGGGACGTGTGCCCTTTTGCGATTCATCGTCCCAATGACATCAGTAGCACGGGATTTGAGGTACCTCGTCAAGGGCATTTGGTTATATCAATTGTCCATGAAAGCGATTGCGACTCATCAACTTCCTGAAGGCAGGCATTCTCGACGATGACGATGACGACCCAGGCATTGGAGCTGCAGCGCGTTTACGCGCTCCGGATGTTTCTCTAACAATATTTAATGCAGTGGTTGTTGTTGCGGTGGACACGGAGGCCGCCGTGGCTGTGGCAGCCGTGCCCAACTGTTATGAAAAAAAAAACACACGATTTTAGCAACAAATGAAACAACAGAGGGGGATTGTAAAGTTTTTTTAATTAAAAGTACTGGATCAAAATACGTACCAGCTCACTCCCACTGCGTTGCTGGAGGTTGCTGGCTGCCGGCTCCTCCCCGCTTCCCGACGTCGGCGGCCGCTGCCAGCTGCTGCCAGCTGCTGATGACTGTGAAAATAGAAAAATACATTATTGTATATGGTATGGTACTAGAAAGCATGGAAGGATAGCTGGAATAGAAGAGTAGGTGCAGGAGAAATGCACAAAGGCCCCGCTCAAATGGGCCAGCTGCAGGCAGGCCACACCCTGTTGGAGGAGAAGAATGGTATGATACCACCGGTGATCTATCTGCTTGCTAATCAGAATACCTACCACCATTTCTTCAGCCAGCGAGCGCCGGCAGCGCCTTGATGTCGACGGCTGCGGGGAGGAGTCGCCCTCGCTCCCGCTCCGGCCCAGAGAAGCTGGTTGCTTCACCATCTATAACATAAATAAAATAGGCAAATTAAATATAAACAAAATACCAGACTGGCAGTCAGTGACATTTGCAGTATAATTATTTGTGTCCTTTTAGTATAAAACTTCACATTTCCCAGGTAAATATTTAATTATACTTGGTAAAACTATATTCAGACCGTTTAGGCTGCTGAATGGAACAAATTAATGGATATGTATATATATAAATATAAAAGGAAACGAAGCAAAAACGATGCGAGTGAAATTTCAATTATTTACCTTCATCCGACCGGAGCGGGAGCGCACATATACCAGCTTCTCATCAAGCTGGGCATGGTAGTCATGATCCATTCTGAAAAAAGTAGCTAAGGCATTAGGATCAAAACGTACACTCTGTGCACTTTTACAAATTTGTGTAATTTTGCATTTTTTTGTCATTTTACACTAAATTGTCAAAAGTACATATCTGAACTTGCAGGCAAACGAATCCGCCTAAAAAGACAAGTTAACACAATATGACACAAATTTGTTATTTTTTTATTTTATTTTTATTTTTATTTTTTTTATTTTGATATTTCCACTTGGGCATCGTGTAGGGTGTCTTACGAGCATAATTTTATGTCATATGCATGTTTTCCCTAGGACCAATATTTATAGAGATATCGATATTACAAACATAATATGACGTATATCTCGAAATCGGTGAGGTGCACGAGGAAAATGTTTATAACCAAAAGTGATCGCAAAAAGCAGCACTACACGATTCCGAAGCAAAAAATAACAGTCAAAAAAAATATTTTTTAACACAATTTTTCTAAGTCGCTGGATGCTGGATTTTTCCATTGATAAAAAAAGGGGCTTCCGCCCCCTTATCGACACTGAACTCCAATCATAAAGCCGCGGAACCTTTGATATGGAGTTTCACCGAATATGACTGAAAACACCCGCACCCTGTAGTGAGATTCTGTCTGTGTGTGAGTAAAATGGCGTCGCGGAATGCTTATGTGTGCGGGTGAAGCATGTGAATTGGATGCCTGATCACGTTTCTGACGGAAAATCAGCAAATTGGTACATTATTTTGATAAAGAAACCTATAAAAATGGATTCCTTATAAGATTTCCAATAAGATATGTGTATTTTTTATTGAAATCTAACTGTATTTCTCATTGGAATTACAAATAGCATTGGGGGGAATCCGTCTGGTTGCATGACGTATCATGTAAATTTGCCGATTTTCTGGACATCTTGATGAATTTTACTATGATTTGTGGTTTGTTTATCGCAAATAGAGTTGTAAATATGAATAAAACAAATACTTACCTCAATTCACCAAAAAAACTACACTTTTCTCCCAATAAAATTTCACCACCAAATACGTTGGGAGCGTCCGGAAGAAAGTGATTTTCAAAACGCGGTTGAATTATTTTTTTCTACGGAAAAGCATAAACTAGCACACAGACCATAAAGTTTGTCTAATTGGGTGTCCACACATGATCGAACCGTAAAAATTGGTCCAACCGTTGGATAAAAAATACCGGTTTCAAAAATATTAGTCATCCCGCTGCTTATGCTGACAGCGGTACAGGGAGTGACCGGGGCCGCGCTGCTTATGCTGACGGCGGAAAAGGAGAGGTTAATAGGTAACATTTGACGTCTGATCAAAATTCAACAAAGTAATCTTGTAACGGCGGGAATAAAATAATATATTTTTTTGTTTTGTTAGAACTGCACAATTGCTTAACTTACATATTTATTGTAATAATGACCGATACGAGTAATTTTAAGATTTGCTTTCACTAATACACCATTCTAAACATAATAAATAATTTCTGATCTAAAGAACAGAACGTCGTTACAATTTTGCGTCAGTTAACCCTTTCTCTTTATATGTCCTAGCGATAGGTATTCGTTCACAAATTCTTTTTAAAGCGAAGCAATAATTTTATGCTTCGAAACTTCCGTTCGAGTTGTTGAAATTGCGCTTTGTTTTTCGATTGCCCTAAATCGGATTCGGCAGTCGACTTAAGAGGAAGTTGCACTGTATATCACCCGTCGCTCAACCTTGTTATTGTAGACTTATAAGAATTAATGCAATCTTCCTCCTCCGTCAAATTTCTTGATGGTCCTTGAATGTCCTTTTCTGCAAAAATTGTTGTGAGGACCTACATATATTATTCAGCACAACGTTAAAATGCAGACTTTGAATACTTCCAATACATCCATCCAAGTCTTGTTTCTTGGGCTAATGGTGACGAATCTTGTTTTCGCTCTCCGCTAAGGACAATGTTGGCGTATACTTTAGCGCCCAAGAGTATGTTAATGGTATTTCTCAAGTAAAACTGTGGATCGGCTATAACTATTCCTTCCAGGAACGCCTATGATGGTTTGCTGATGGTATTGTTGGGTAAGTTTCTTGTCAAAATTTTCATAATTAGCGTTTCTACTTCAAAGGATCATCTTAATGAAGTGCATAATATTTTTATAGCGCTTTTACATGTTGTGTCGTTAGTGCCAATTCCATTAATTACGCCTTTGCAAAACTGTTTGTGACTTTTCAGAAGTTGTGTAGCTCGATTGCTTATCAACGACACTCGTGAGCCTTGGTCTATGAGCGCGCGCAAAGTACGTTGAACGCCGTGGCAAGCTTGTACTTTTGACAACGTTGTCGCTAGCAAAACTTCGTTATCTGACGCTTTTTGAGTATTCTCGCATAACTGTTGCGCAACATGCTTATTCTTAGTCCACAGTTCTTAGTCCACTGTTAGGTCTCGAGCGGTATATTTCTTTAGCCTTGATTCTTGAAAGCGTCATGTAGAATGGTGTTATGATAGCCATTACAATCAAGGCATTGCAAGGCAGGTTGATGAAGAATCTTTCCCTTTATTTGAATATAGACAATTACTAGCTATTTTAAACTTTGTAATTGTTTTCAGGATACATTCCTCTGAACTGTGGGCAATAATCGATCCCGTGATCTTGAGAGTAAACCGGAAATTTCATCTGATTTCTTGATTGATTATTCGAAGCAGCCTTGTTGCTTGAGTAGTACTGCCTGTAAGGTAGTCTGTTTTTGAGGGCTATGATGCAGAAAGTTGATTGTTATACGACTTATGAACTGCATTTTCCTGTTTTCCCCTTCTGCTTCTAATGCAGTAAATTTTAAATCTCGAAAGAATAGTGATAACTTGATTAATCACTTTATTTGTAATTATTACAATTGGTAGGCACTTATTGATAGACGAAAGTGATCGATAAATCTGACTTACAAAATTATGAGAAAAATAATATAAATTAAAGCTGACGTTAAAATATCTGACGATGCACGGTGGAATCGTACAAATTTAGAAAAATAATGTAAAATAGGTCATTACTCCCTCAAGAATTATGAAATATAGTTCTTTAATTCAATAATATATAATAATAATGTAGCTCATTAATGTCCCACCGAGGAGCACGGGCTTTTACCCGGATACGAGTAATATAGAGCCATACTTCAATATTACATGAAAAATGTCACACCACATACGAAATTATAAATGCACCTAGTTACATACATGGAATATGAAAGTTTCCGCACAAATAATTTTGTAAACAACATTCTAAACACACAGGAAAATTAAATATACCTTATGCAAGAAACCTAAATACCATTGTGTGGTGGTACGGAATCCTTCGTGCGCAAGTCCGACTCGCACTTGTTTTTAAATCAACTCATTTTCCTAATTTATCAATTTAAAACGTAATTAAAACAGATACAGAACGCGATATGGGCTGGGCCATGATGATACTCGTACAAGTATACACGGTAAAGCAATACAGCCCTGGGAATTAAACACTATCTCATAACCCACCACCTATAATCGATCGTCCTGTCCTATTTTACACACAAAAGCGTTATCACAGTTTCCGCCACGAAACATTAACATTATACAATTTAGTTGTCTTGAAATATTGCCACAGTAACCCATCGAATATGTCTTTATACAGTAAATAATAATTTGCGGTTTTTGGTTTTTTCCTTTATTTGACCTTACTTTTTGCCAAATTTCATGATTCTAGGTCAACGAAAAGCACCGTATAGGTTTTGATTGTACCCTTGCGGCTATCAAGCAAAGTCAGGAATTTAGCGGCTTTAAAGGCCGTATCTTTAATTATGGCGGATGATTTACATTTTCAAAATAGAATTACGCTGAACGTGAAATTAAAGAGTTAAGAAATAAATTATGCCTCTTTTTAAGAGCATATTCAATTATTTACTGTTGTCATACATATTTAAGTGATATTGCAGTTTTTTTTTGAGAAAACTAATCTTTCAGCAAAGGAAATCCATTAATATTTAGAAAAATCATATTACAATAGTGAAATTATCAAAGATAATTTCCTTGTTGCGCACTTTTCATGTATCGTGTAGGAATTTCTTTAAAACTGTAAAACACCACACTTCGGGACACTTTTGGGGTCATGGGCAGGTGACGCCCGGAGAGAAGGTCATAAATTTTTACTTTACTATATACCCTTCTTTCCTTAATAAATAAAGGAACTGCATTATTTTACCAAGTTTTTGCTAAAAATCTTGTATATAGATAATAATGTACGCAATTTATTTATTTTTTATTTGAAACCATATTTTTCACATTTATGAGTACTATCACTCCTCAAATTTGTCAGCTAATGAAATGTCATTCTATACTTAATAGTGATTAATATATTGTCGCATTTTAAATTTGAAACCATAGTTTATAAATTTATGTAACTATCACTCCTCAATTTTGTCAGCTTATGAAATGTAATATACTTAATTTGACCGAAATATTTTACCTCTCTTATATTTATTCCTTTCACATCATAACTTTCTGTGTTTTTCAGATTCACCAGCCAATAAAAAAATACTTTTATCTAGTAAGTAGTCTTGTGTGATATATTTGATAGAAATAATGGATATTTTATGTCGGTGGTCCTTGTTATTTTGACAATCACTTAGCTACGCAAAGAAGGTCCCTTTTTTTGCTTACATCTCGAAAACAATGCATCATAGGAAATTTTGTTACACCACAAATTTCCTGTGACGCATCGTTTTTTATATAAAATTATCTATAAATTTGCTTATAATTACTTTTACTTATACGCAATCGTTGTCGAGGATATTTCGACGTTTCCATCCACAAGAATTCGTTTCCTAAACACTACTAACCCGTTGATTGACTTTGGTTTCTCTGGGTACCCAAAAGGCCTTTATAGGTTTATAGGTTTTGAATTCTATTACCATGGCATAAAGTTCAAAATTTCAACCCGTTAAAATGTCAAAGTCAATCATGCTGCTAATAATATATTCTGAACACCCAGTGGAATTCCGAAGACGACAAAACTAACTAACCAACACAATAAAGAACATCGGTGATTGCCCATACATATTTTTATCTGAAGCGAATTTGTAACGTCTTTTTACGAAAATCGTCCTACAGACTTTGAGTAATTAAATATGTGCCGTATGTATGCGGGCGTATGTGCCGGCACATACGCCCGCCACAGATATGCGGAAATATCTATTTCCACGTAATGTTAAGATAAGTTGACGACCGTCACAGATAAGGTATATTTATATTCATCACGTAGTTTCGTAGTAAGTTGTATATAACCTTAGTATATCCTGAAATAAATTAGTCTAGTCTAGTCTCGTATTTGCGCGCATCTCAAGCCTTTTACTTTACTCCCGAAGATGTCGCTCTCCTTATAATTGCCTCTGGCAAAGTGGTGACCCGACTTTTGAACATCAGCAACCTTCGGTAATAGCAGCATGGACCCAGCCGTGAAGAAAACTGCTTGGCTGCCATCTTAGAAGTGCAAGCAAGAAGCACTTCGTCCAAGATCGCCGAGCCCCGACTTCTGCATAACTATTTCAAACCACGCTGCAGAAATCCATAATCAAGACCCCACCCAAACCAAGACGACATCAAGCAAGCCATGACGGACCAGAAGCCAAAAGATTTCAACTGAAGATTTCCCTCATCGAACTCAAGATACCGCAAGAATATTGAACCGATAGTCAGCCGACTGCTGATTTATCAAAATGGAGCTCGCACCAGCAGAAACGAACGCGTCGGCAAATTCATTCACAGCAAGCAGTTTTTTCAAGTTCAAGACATAGGAAGCCGTTCCAGCCCCCAGAAGAGTATTGAAACATCATCGATATACCTAATTCAACAAATATTAAAATCATCCAGGAAGAACATCGCACGAAGAATAATCAAATCACTGAAAATAGAGATATATATATATATATATATATATAAACGATTGGTGTACAAGATATGCCCTATGTTGCCAAATCCCAAGGTTTTTAGGCACACAAATTTTATCAATCGACAACTTAATATTCACTCAAGAGTGAAGAGCACGCACGTACATATGACGTACGAGATCATTGACTGCCTACAGCCAAGGTTACAGATTTAATGCTGATGCTGATTCAGCACAATCATCCTTGTGTAGGTACGGTCGCAATTATAAACAAACAGTGATTACAACTTCAACGACGTGCGATGTAAATTGACTCATCGATTCCTGAAAAACATGTGCGGCTGCAGCATCAGACGACTCTCCTGCGGATCTTTTCCAGGTTATAGGTTTGGTTTGTTTACTAACAGCGAAGCCCCATTATCCTAGTGTTTTTCTGTTTTCCAGTTTTATGTTTATTTTATGTAGTGTGCGGCCAGATACAAGACTCGCCTGTAGGTAAATATTATGTTATTCTTTAAACTTATGTAGAATTTACATAACCGTAGTTCCTTTATTTTCCTAATTCGTGTAAGAGTTACCTTTAGATTAAGTTGAAATATGCTCTATTACTGTCTAGTTTTATTTAACAATAACTTTCCTTACATATAAAAATAGATTAAGTTAAAGTATGCACAATTAAGATCTGGTTTTATGTTTATTAAAATACTACTAGTTATTATTGCAGTTGATATAAGTTTGTTATGTTATATAACTTAGATTTTTTCCATTGTTATAAGTTGTTCAGGCTTCTCAGCACCTAATGACCTCGTAAGGGCCCATGAGCTACGAGGTAGCGTGACGATCAGGTGCCAAGAAGTGATGAACGTCGGCGATTCACCGAGCTGAATTTATGTGGGGTAGATCTAACCTGGTCTGTGCTTCGGTCCCGTCAACCTCCTGTCTCTCTGCAAGGCCCGGGTGTACCCTAGGCTCTTCTTGGTAGACAGGTTCTTCAGCCAAACAGGTATGACTGGCGGGCTAGCGTGGTGAGCACAGTGACCAGCACAGGTTATGTTTCTACTGGTAAATACAAATCGGGCACGAAAATCCGAACTTTATCTGGTTCGAGAGACAACGGCACACTCAGCTATATTAACAATCCTGAGGGAATCCCGAATGCATTCCAGATGCCCTGCGATTAAATTTCAACACCCTGATAAAAACGCGTTTACATTGCGAGGGCTTTCGTCTGTCCGATTTAGTATTTACCAGTAAATAAATAAATCAATACGGGGCGTGGGGAATGTTAAGGTTACGAATGTAGTTGGTCAATCGGTGATCACGTTCTCTCCACGTTATGACATTTTGACAAAAACATCCGTGCCGTACGGAACATCGTGTTTCGGTGCATGCCTTGTTATCGACTTAAGGCTGCCACGATGCAACCTCTCATGGGGGACTTGCCCCCTGATCGTGTGAATGAGGTCAGACCGTTTTCAGGTGTTGGTACGGATTTTGCAGGACCGTTTATGGTGAAGAGTTCACGATTGCGTACCGCTAAGCAATACAAGGCGTACCTATGTGTGTTTATTTGTTTATCCACCAAGGCGGTACATCTCGAGCTCGTTGCTGATCTCTCGACAGAGGCTTTCATTGCTTGTTTGGATAAGTTAGTTTCTCGAAGGGGACTTCCAACTTTGATCCGCTTTGATAACGGCACTAACTACATAGGTGCGGAACGATACTTACGAGAGATAATCAACTTTTTGAATGTAAATAAAGTGGATATTGGAACGGCCCTCTCCCGTCGGGGTATACAGTGGACCTTCAGCCCACCGATTTGCCCCCACTGGGGTGGGATTTTTGAGGCCGTAGTTAAGTCAGCTAAGACGCTCTTAGGGCGTATAGTAGGTCAGACTGCGCTGACTTTTGAGAAGCTCGCGACATTGTTTTGTAAGATCGAGGCCGTTCTCAATTCGCGACCGTTGTGTCCGCTCAGCTCGGATCCAAATGACCTGGAGGCTCTGACCCCAGGCCATTTCTTGATAGGACAGCCACTTAACGCGTTGCCCGAGCACCCCTTCGAGGGAGTGAAATTGTATCGGTTGTCAAGGTATCAGATGTTGCAGCAGTTTACTCAGAATTTTTGGAAGCGTTGGTCGCTCGAGTATCTGCATATCTTACAACAGCGCGTTAAGTGGACTGACAAAACTAGCCCCCCTAGTGTTGGTGACCTCGTTCTGGTTAAGGATGCTAACCTACCGCCACTACGTTGGCGCAGGGGGCGCATTGTTAACTTGTTCCCTGGCAAGGACGGGACCCCCCGGTCTGCAGAGGTTCTAGTAGGAGGCTCGGTTCTAAAACGAGCGGTAGCAACGTTGTCTCGGCTGCCCGTAGATTAGGGGACAGGTGGGTGCCTATCCGGGCGGGTGATTGTTCGATTCCAAATCGATATTTGATCGATGGTTTCTGAACGGTCATTTTTTAATTTCACGTTAGCTGTCAATCTGGCAGTTTTGACAACTGATGGACAACGGTCGAACGAATGCCCTCGCAATGTAAACGCATTTTGATCAGGGTGTTGAAATTAAATCGCAGGGCATCTGGAATGTATTCGGGATTCCCTCAGGATTGTTAATACAGCTGAGTGTGCCGTTGTCTCTCGAACCAGATAAAGTTCGGATTTTCGTGCCCGATTTGTATTTACCAGTAGAAAAATAACCTGTGCTGGACACTGTGCTCATTGAAGCTGGTCCGCCAGTCATACCTGGTTGGCTGAAGAACCTGTCTACCAAGAAGAGCCTAGGGTGCACCCGGGCCTTGCAGAGAGACAGGAGGTTGACGGGACCGAAGCACAGACCAGGTTAGATCTACCCCACATAACTTCAGCTCGGTGAATCGCCGACGTTCATCACTTCTTGGCACCTGATCGTCACGCTACCTCGTAGCTCATGGGCCCCTACGAGGTCATTAGGTGCTGAGAAGCCTGAACATTTTTGGTACAAATGGCCAACGCGCCGGTTCCACTGCGCACATTCATTTATTTTTTTCCCTAAAGGGGGGAGTATCTGTGCCGGCACATACGCCCGCCACAGATATGCGGAATTATCTATTTCCACGTAATGTTAAGATAAGTTGACGACCGTCACAGATAAGCTATATTTATATTCATCACTTAGTTTCGTAGTAAGTTGTATATAACTTTAGTATATCCTATAATAAATTAGTCTAGTCTAGTCTCGTATTTGCGCGCATCTCAAGCCTTTTACTTTACTCCCGAAGATGTCGCTCTCCTTATAATTGCCTCTGGCAAAATACCAGAGTAGACGCTTCGGCTTGATTTATTTTAAAACACATTTAAGTTAATTGACTCAAACGCGCTCAGTCTGTTCTAAACGGCTGCAACAGCTCGAAGCATTGGAGTGGCAAGGGTTACATAGATATGCCTCCATGTGTACTAAAGGTACTGCACAAACTTCACTGGAAAATTAAATAATAGTAAAGGAGTGACTTTCCACATGCAAGCTTTCTGGATGTTTGCAAATTAATTTTAATTCATGTCAACGCGCCATATGGCCGCCATGATTCGCTGATATCATAGAATGACAAAAGAGATCTACTCAAAAGTGACAACTGTGTTATATGTAAATAAAGAAATGCATTTTTGGAAGCAAAGAGTATTAGTCATCTGAGATTTTTGGGGTTCGTAACCATTAAGTGCCAATAGCACGAAGGCGTGTTACCACTATTCTCAGAATAATTTTGACAACTCCATAGCACCTTAAAATCCATAGATCCAATTGACCGTGGTCAGATTCCACCAAAATCTGATCATTAAAATATGATTGGAGGTTATTTCCACTAGCACAAAGGCGGGCTAACAGTTACCACTATTCTCTGAGGGTCAATTGTATCTAAGGTCAGACACACAGACGTACATAAAGGTCAAACACATTACCCTTCTCTTTTTCGCTTCGCTGTAGTCGGGTTAAAATAGCTCAGGTCGTTCCGACCACAATGACTTTTAGGTAGGTACAATACAAAAGAAGTGACACTTCTGCGGTGTGCTATCTCGCCGCGCCCTCCGCTCGCCCGTGTCATGAAGTTGAAACACGTTTTTTGTTTGAGAAAGCGTCTCCATACGCTTGTAATAGTAACTCAATGCCTACATATTTATTTTTTCATCGATAGATCGATCTCGTAAAAATATTTGTTGCATGAGGCTATAAAATAACCATATAAGTATAACAAAGAATATTAACGACAAATCTACGATATGTCGTCATTCTTCTCACTTTTGAGGGTTTCAGTATTTAACGTGTTCCAAATCGAACGCAGTAAGTTGTGCGATTCGGTACGCACATTTTTTTCTCGGTATGTCTAAATGACGGTTTGAGGTTAGCTATCACTGTCAACACATTTTTGTCTCAATTGGGTGGCCCAGCAATAATGTCGAGTGAATTTGGACAATTGTAATGGAAATCAAGTAATATTAGATCAATCCATTCCCAAAACGGGTGTTTGATAGTCAATATTGTGACTCCGCGTCATTGCCAGTGCATTCGATGATATAATTTAGCCAGATCGAATTATCGCGTGTGTTGGACGATCTACACGGAGATGCCACTCTGGCCCGATACCAGTAGCGTGAGAACATTGAGTTCCGCGGGGAACCAGGCTTGTTAGAATACTGGTATAAGTGTCGCACGTGCGTTGGAAACCTCCCGGGAGGTCCGTGCTTTTAGAACTAAGTGGAACAGTGTGTCACTTGCTGTCGGCAAGGAGATGCAGAGAACCTCCTTCAGCGAATCTTGCTGGGAAGGAGGTCGTCACCACAGCTGGACACATTCCCAAGGTATCTTTAGATAACAAGTTTGTGGCTCGGCGAAGCGCCGACAGATCTGACCTCTATCAAGGTCGGACGAGTGTTTCTACTAGCTATGGGCCCCTTGTCTGAAATGAAAGTACAGTGTAACAAGATTGTAAATAAGCCCTCAAAAGTGTACCTTTAAGAGATATTTGGTGAGCTCATTAGTACGTAACATAGTCTGGTCATTGAACTTTGAACTTGGTTCACCTCGCAGTGCAGCTGTTTTGTTGAGAACAATCTAACAGCTTATAACTTAATAGTTAGACATTGTGGGTTTGTTATATGTTTTGAGTAAAATTGTAGTAATGTTGGACCATAAGTGAACTGTAGATAAATTTATTTGTGAACCCAGCCGTAGGTGTGTATTGTTCTCATAGCTGTAAACATTGAATGAAAACTTAATTTTCATAATTTTTCGCCTTACGCCCTGGTCTGGTTTGCACCCTATCTGGACGTTTAGTCGATGGGCCCTTCCCTTGCAAGGATTGCTTGGGTGGTTTACCCTTTCGACCAACCGTCGTCCAGGCGCTGGCAAAATGCTTGGCGATGTTAGTCGAATGGCTCCGCGCACCGGGTTGCTCCGTGGCCCTGCCTCTCGACTCGCTTTTGGGCTTTGTGCAGCTAACCTCCACAGTGAAAGCACTACCGGTTTGCACCGGTAGGTCACTGATGGTGGCAGTGCGCCCAGTTAAGGCTTGAGGATCTGCCAAGGCAGATTCTCGCACCTGTTTGGAGACGCTTGCGGTTTTCACCGCTGGAAGCGTTCCAGAGGGGTTTTTTGACCTCACACGATCCATAGTCAAATGTATAAAGATTCGTCTACTCGATTTCCCACCCTCCACGGAGCCCGCACATTTGGGAGCGCCTACTCGCTTGGAACAGCTTTCAGTCGCTAGGAGTACCGAGTAGATATAGGAGCATAGGGCTGGTACTTGGCGCGACATCGGGAGCTCGCTTCTGTGGACGATGGGAACCAAGGTGTCAGCGACATGGTCCCACCGCCGTAGTCACCGAAGCTTATTCCGTCAGCATGACCCATCCCACCGCTTTGACTGACGCCTTAGCGGACCTTACACCCCTAGCCGTGGCTCAGGTGAGTGTAGATAGTCTGCCGGTTACACCCACCTTAACCGACAGAACCGAAGGGACTTTTAGCCATCAGCTAGTAAGAGGTCCGGGGACTAGTCACTAGCCGCTGTTACCAGGGTGCACCAGGAGGAAGCAGAAGTTATGCAGTCAGACGTATCCTTCTGCATCACTTCAGCTCCCCCACACTAGGAGGTAGTCGCTCAGAACAACCTCCGCACACGGCCAATAATGCGACGTGCCCCATGTTCCGCCAGGAGGCGCGGAACAAGAAGGCCAGCACTGTGGCGCTCACTAATGCGCCTGGGCCCAAGAAGATGCAGCCTCCCCCTCCGCCACGTCCTGATCTGCAGGAAGAAACGGCGCCCGCATCGCTTATGACGCAGGCGAATGACGGAGTCCCCAGGCAGAAGACGAAGCGGGGGGGGGGGGGGGGGGGGGGAAGAAGAAGGCGACGGCTCCACCTGCCGCCGGCGCCGCGGCGGCTACTCTCGCCGCTAGCGAGACTGCGGCCGCCGCTGGCGCCGCCACTCCGGCTGCGGCGATAGGGCAGCAGGACTTGGGGCACATCACAGCCCTGCTCGCCTTCCTCAGCAACCCCACTGCCCTGGGCAGACTCACCGCTCTGCTCCGCAATGCATGAGCCGCTCAGGGTCGTCCACTGGAACGCGCAGTCGCTGACGGGGAAGAAGCGGCTGCTCCACGTGTTCCCGAGGGACTACCGCGTCGACGTGATGCTCATCAGCGAGCATTCCTAGCCGGAAGCGACAAGCTGTCGCTGCCCGGCTACTTCGTCTACCGCAAGGACGAGAAGTCCACCAGCGGCCGGGCCTTTCGAGGCTTGGCAGTCATCGTCGGCAGGAAGATCATCCACCAGCTCGTTGACGCCCAGGAGTATACATCCCTGTATGCTTTGGGCGTCGACCTCCAGGTCGCCGGCCAGGTGCTGCGACTGTACGCCGTGTTCAATCCCCCCAGTACCCCAATCCGCACCTCTGAGCTACGGGGGTTGCTACAGTCGCCGCATCCGACACTCGTCGCTGGCGACCTCAACGCCAAGCACACCGTCTGGAACTCCACCAGGGTTTGCCCAGCTGGACGCGCCATCCTTGCCGACTCCGTGAGCCACAACTACGATGTCATCGGTCCCGGCGAGCCCACCCACTTCGATTCGCGGGCCGGTTGGGACACCATCGACGTCGTAGTCGTCAGAGGTCTCCGGACTCCGCCGAGCCAGGAGGTTCTCCCTGACCTCCCATCGGACCACAGGCCAGTACTTCTCGTCCTGGCGGACCTGCCCACCCGGGTCTTTCCGCCAGCATCACGACGACGCTACCAGTGGGGCGCCTTCACCGCCGCCCTCGACCAGTCTTCGACCACATGTCCAGTCAACCAGCCGGAAGACGTTGACCGCTTGGCATCACTGCTGACCAGCCAAATCCGAGACGCGCTCGACCTATCATCGCTCACCGTAGGTCGTGGGGGGAAGCCCTCTCCTCTTCCTGCTGAGCTACGCGCACTCATCTGCGATAAGCGGGCTCTCCGGAAGCAGTGGCAGCAAACCCGCTGCCCAACTATGAAGACCAGGCTCAACGCCATGACGGCAGAGCTGAAGCGCCGACTTGATCTCCACGCCGAAGAATCTTGGGAATGCCACGTCGAGTCCATGGGCGACCACGTCCCCTCCGTGCATCGCCTATGCCGGGATTTGTTGACTACTCCAACTCCCGTCCAACCAATCCTGGGCAGCGACGGCCTACCAAGATTTCGAGCCCAAGACCGTGCGGAGATCTTCGCCGAATGCCTCGAGAAGCAGTTCAAGCCGAACCCTAAGGATGATGTGGAGCACGTCGCAGCAGTCGAGAGACACCTGCGAGAGTACTTCGCCTCACCGATAGCTCCCGAAGAGGACCCCACCGTCGTCACGCCCGGCCAGATCATGCGTGCATTCAGACGTACCAAGCCCAAGAAAGCCCCGGGCGCAGACCGCATACCTAACATGGCGCTGCTACATTTGCCGCCACGTACTGTGGCGGCCGTTACGCGCCTGTTTAAAGGTATCTTGCGCAAGGGCCACTGCCCAATCCAATGGAAGGAGGGCTTGGTCATCATGTTGCCCAAGCCGGGCAAGGACTCCAAGCTGCCTGAGAGCTATCGGCCGATAACTCTACTGAGTACCATCTCAAAGGTGTTTGAGAAACTCCTGGTGGCAAAGCTACTGCCCCACATCCAGCCGCGCCCGGAACAGTTCGGCTTCAGGCCCGAGCATTCTACGATGCTTCAGCTCACCAGAGTACTGAATGACATGACGGTTTGTTTAAACAAGAAGGAATACACTGTCGCAGTACTCTTGGACATGGAGAAGGCGTTTGACAGAGTATGGCACGAGGGGTTGCTGTACAAATTGTCGACGTCTCCAGCCCCAAGAAGACTGGTCCAGATCATCGCCTCCTTCCTGAAGAATCGCCGCTTCCGAGTGATGGTGGAAAACGCCGTCTCCGAGGAACATCCCGTTGCAGCCGGCGTCCCTCAGGGGTCCTGCCTGTCTTCAGCCTGTTACTCCCAATATACGGACGATATTCCCGTCGGGCCTGGTGCCCAGCTGGTACTCTTCGCCGACGACTGGCTCGCCAAGTGGCGGTTGTCCGTCAACGTTGGGAAGACGCAGGCGCTCATCACAGGCCAGTCCCCCCTTCCACCACCACTCCAGCTCCAAGGACAGGACATCGCGTGGTCTCCGCAGGTGAAGTACCTGGGAGTGACCATCGATCGCCGGCTCACCATGAAGCAACATGTCGACAACGTCGTCAACCAGGTCATGGTGGCACGCGCCAAGCTGCGTCCACTTCTCGACTTCAGCCTCCCTCTTAGGGCGAAGCTGGGATCTACAAGTGCTACGTGAGATCCCGCCTTACCTACGCGGCCCCGGCATGGTACGCCCTGTGCTCGGAGACGAACAAACGGAGACTCCGAGCCCAAGAAAACCTCTCTTTGCATACCATCGTCGATGCCCCCCACTACGTGAGGAATGCGACGATCCAGAGGGACCTCAGATGGGAAACAGTGGACCAGTTTGTCCAGAAGCTGGCGAAGGGCATGTTAGCGCGTGCAGATACCTCACAACATCCACATATCCGCGACATGGCGCCGTACCATGCGCGCCCGCCAGACCGCCGCCGCTTGCCACGCGACCTGGTTGCCTAGCCGGCGATCATCCAACGGAACACCCCAAGTGAGAAGATCTCCACCGCCCGCGAGGGCCCCCCGATGACCTGTCCTAAGAGTGGACAGAGGCGCTTCCTCAGGAAGAGATCCGTTGATCTGACCCTGATTCCCCACTCCCCAGAATGGGTGCGTGAGAAGATTGCATGATTGATTGAAGGGTGTGATCGTTCCAACTCAATTGGTTGTCTAGGATTAATCCTAGATATTTAACGGTCTTATTCCAGGGTATTATGTGATCGTCAATTAATAAATTTCGTTGGCATTTGTCTAGCGCGAGTAAATAAGATTGCCTCCGTTTTTGTGCTATTTAACTTCAGCTTCCATGTGGTAAAAAAATTGTATAGGCCTCCTTTAATGATGTTAAACATGCTGTATCATGCATCGTTCTGAGAATGTCAAGCATCTCCTGTGTTGTTGAATCCTGTCTCAGGTTATGGGTCGGAAGTAGCGGTGGTTGATCTGCAGGATTTGCAGAACTAGCGATGTCAGCCCATGTTCTATCATTGCGCATAAAGGCCGGTTTTATGCCAGGCAGCTTAGGAGCAGGATGATTCAGGATAGCAGGACGGGCATCTGTACGGGTTACTCTCATTCTGTCCAGATAAGAAAGCCTCTGGGGACACTTGTGGTAGTTTGCTGGATGCTCTTCTTTACAGTTGCAAAACTGAGCGGGAGTTGAACGATCCTTTTTAGGAATGCTTTGGTTTCGTGTAGTTCAGTGCACTTCACGCACCTCGGTTGCAAATTGCAGTTACGAGCTGCATGCCCAAAATTTTGGCAACGGTAACATTGCGTGCCAGCAGATTTGTTTGCCTTGAATCTCGTAATTTCTACAACGCTGTTTCCAATGTATTTTATCTGGCGAAACTTGACAATGTCTATTCCAGGGGGAAATTGGACCAAGTATGGAGGGCACGTTGCACCTGGTTTGGATGGCGACACGAGTTTAGTTACGATTGCCCCGTCAAAACCAAGTTTTTTTAGATCCTCAGGTAAGGTGGCTTCAAAATATGCAGGCAGGCCTCGGATGACTACTTTCGTCATTTTTTCGTCCTTCCTGGTGAAAGTGTGAAACTGGACATTTCCAGCTCGGACCGTCGATGATTAGTTTATGACTCGCAGCGGAGTAGCATTGAACAGCCACTCGATTGTTGCTTCTATATTGAAGGTGGAAGTTTTTATCGATTTTATCGATCATTCCTTTGATACTACCGTGAGTCCAATTATCTTGGATCTGGATAATGATGGGAGAAACTCGTGTCGGGTTTTTCCTCACTGTCACTGCGTGTTTTAAAGTTTCGGATAGGCCTTGACTTTGATCCACGGATAGGTTGCTGAAGCGGTTTTGAGTGATGAGTCTGGGCTTTTCAGAAGCTGTTTCGGGACTTGAAGCAGCAGCAGATCGCTTCGGCAGATGCCAATCATCTGAAGTTTCTTCAGCTCTTGTGCGCTTATAATTGAGACTGGAGCTCGAGGAGCTCCAGCTTACGACTTTATCTATGTTGGATTCAACGACGATATCGATACTCCCAACTATCGATAATTTGCCCCATCACTAGTTGTAGTCCAGCGGGAACCGGTAGGTTACTTGAGAGGTAAGAACAGACGTGCACGCGAAACGATAACCCAACGATGAATGAAACAGTGAACAGCGGGCCTATGGTGGACTGGATCTTTTAACAACTTTTTTTTTCTGGCCTGTTCAAACTGGCTACAATTGTTTTTGTTGTCCTTGTTAACTTTTCCTGTTTTGCAACACCATCTTTCGCCACATTTTCGAGCAGTGGAGTAAATTAGTATTTTTAATTTGGAGGGCTAGCAACACTGGCCGTAATAAGAAGAAAACAAAGATATCCTACGATTTTAATAGCAGAAATTGCTCTAAAAGTGAAATTATTGTGAAAAAGATATACGAAAACTAACCTCAATCTCAACCCGTGAGTACGTTCAATCTTAATCCGACACAGAAGCCTCAAATCGCTTGAATTCACCAAAATAATTTCTACAAACTATATAGACATATGTAATATATAGCTGCAACATGGTTTAAAATACAAAATCCAACGGAAACAACACAGAAATTGATAAACAACAAGCAAACTTGGATCAGCTGATTGGCCAATATCCAGCCGACAAATTGACACCCTGGCTTGACAGTTGTTTTTTTCTGTTTTTTTTTTCTCTCACAATAACACGGAACGGCTGCGTTCAGCTTGAGTAAATTGGGTCTTTCATCAGCATTACTAAAGACCGATGATGTACCGAAACGTACATTGACGACACAAATGGATGCGCTCATAAAACTAAAAGGCCAACTCATTTAGTGTATAGAGTGTTGATTGCAAAACTTTGCTGTTATTAAAAATGGACACCAGTCCAGACAGAATTACTATCAGAACAAAATATCGATCGAACTCAGTCGAGGATGTATTGCTATCGCCGGTCTTTGACGATACTTGGTTTAGCTTACCGAATGCGTCACTGAGCATAGGTGAATTGGAAGTTAATGCTAGAAGTAGTGAAGAGGTCTGGAAACTAAAACTAGACTCAGCTAACCAAGAAATTGAGAATTTAAACCTACAAAATCATTCGCTCAAAACCGGATTGGATAAATTCCGCAAGCTCGTTGAAACATATAAAGCCCTAAATAATTCCGAATTATCAATGACACCAATGAACCTCAGAAAAAGAAAAAAGCCGAAGATGCTAATGGCTACACAAAACCAGACAAACATAGTTCGATACAGGAGAAACAATATAAAACTAAATGACAAAATAGTCCCTACACTGAGCACGGTCAACGTAAATACAGACAAAGATTTCGAAAAGGAGAAGACCGATGTAAGTCTGGAGCCCACGACAGACATAGAATCTACTACAACGACAGAGAAAGAGTCCAAAACCGCATCTAGTACACCGAAAACCGGCTTATCAAAACTGTTAAATACGGTTGTCACCCCAGAGAACCAGCATCTAGAAAATTCCGGTGGGACTATTAATCACATATATACCAACGAAAAGTCAAATGCAAACGAAATAATAGAAGACACCGAAGAACCACACATGGAACCAAATATATTAAATTCAACAAGATTGGAGGAAATAAATAAACATTTTGAACAATATTCTAAGACTGGAGATTCTAACCAAGCAAATGCTGGAAATAAAATACGTTCTAATTCTAATGTAGCTGAGAACAATTTTGATACCAGTTCAACTATTGCTGTCGACACAAAACGAAGCAGTCTCAATGAAATTGAAGTCCTCGGCAGCGAAAACAAAAATCTCAAAAAACAAATGGACGATATGAATGAAAAAATTGAGATGTTAATAAAACGGAGTCAAATTCTCATCAAAACTACAAAGGAAGATGACAAGAGTTCAACTTCATATAAACAAGCTAGGAAACATGATATTGAAAACAGTTTGGTAGAAATAACAAATAAGAAACCGAAAATTCATATACTAGGGGATCAAAATAGTGTAGGACTGGCACAAAAACTACTTGATATAAGAAAAAATAATTGGAACAATAAGTATGATGTCAGTGTATAAAGCAAGCCTCAAGCAGAGTCAATGTATATCCTTAAAAGTTGTGATAGCTTGCTAAAAGATTCAAATAGAAATGACGTAGTTGTATTACTTTTAGGATCAAATGACAAAAAACCCTATGATTTTGTCTTTGGATTGTGCAACGCATTGTATAAACTTCGAGAGCTAAGAGTATACGCAGTTAAAGTTGCAAACAATGAATTCCTAAATGCGGACATGCAAAATCACTACATAAAACTGTTGTGTAATCACTCCAATACAACAAAATTCATAGATGCAAACGCAGAAAATCAATACGATATCTGCAGAAAATTAAATCTTGAAATTGATAGTGTAGATTATGAAAATCTTTATGTAAAAAACATAACCCTCCCTTCTGAAGGCAGTCGGGTAAAAAGCGCTGCTCAAAAAAAAACTCAAAATAATAGTACTCAAAGAAATAGTAATAAAAAGGGAACAATTCCGTACCTATTCGAGAATCAAAAATATAAACAACTTGGCGTATGTAAAATCAAACCAACAACAACGTCAACCACAAAAGTAGAAATGTCTCCAAATCCAAAAAGAGGCACAATATCTTATATATTAAGCAGGCAGACAGAAAGACAAAAACAATATTCTCTTGACAAAAATACAAACGGTCCGAATAAACAACATGCGGAATATAAAAATCAATCGAACATTTCGTTGACCACAAAAGTAGGGAATAAACGATCCGCAAGCCCAAACAGGGGCACAATACCTCACATGTTCCGTGCACAGGTAGAAAAACAAAGGGAAATCTACATTGAAGGAATAAACCAGGTTTTCCGCATAGATCAAAAGCTCCCACAAGTAGGATAGTAAGACAAGATAATAGAAGCGCAAGTATGATAGCACACATAAACATTCAAAGTTAAAATGACAAAAAGGTATCACTACTCGAAATTTGGTTAAATAGCTTGGAAGGTAAAAACATTCAAATACTCTGCATCACAGAACACCATAGAATAATAGAAGATCTACAAATAGTTAATATTTCTGGTTTCAAACTGGCGGCTAGCTACTGCCGCAAGAAAAGAACTTCTAAGGGGGGTTCAGCTGTTTTTGTTAGGAACAACTTAGTATGTAAAGACGTACCAAAAATTCAGGAGATGTCGATACCATATATTCTAGAACTATGTGGTATTGAATTAGCCGGTAGCCTTTGTTCTTTGCATTTACAGACCAAAGAAGGACAGAAACGATAATTTTATAGAAAACATGGACACCATTCTAAACACTATACAAAAACACAAAGAGCGAAAGGTTATAATCTGTGGAGACTTCAACATCAACTTAATGATTAATGATCCGGAATCTAAAGAATTCATTTGCCTATTGGAGTCCTTTAATATGACAAGATATATATACGAGCCAACTCGCATTACGCAGCACAGTAGCACGTGTATCGATAACATTATATCAAATATGCCCCTGCAAGACTCAAATGTAATTGAAGTCGGCTTGTCTGATCACACGTTACAATGTGCTACTATAAGTGTTCCAATGAAAGTAAAATCGGTGTACTTCACCGTAGTCAGAAATATGAAAAACGATAATCTCCTGAACTTAAAAAGCCAGCTGGCTAACGAGTCGTGGGAGGATGTATATAAACAGTCAAACTGCGATGCAGCATTTGACTGCTTTCACGATGTCCTCTTAAGTGCTTTTGAGGTAAATTGCCCCCTCATTCGCGTCAATAATAATGTTGACAACAAAACTGATACTGGTTGGGTCTCACAGGGAATCAAAAAGTCCTGCAAAACAAAAAGGGAATTGTTTATCAGGATGAAAAAAACTAAAAATAAAGATGAAGCTCTGATAAATCATTATAGGCTGTATTGTTCAATATTAAACAGGGTTGTATCAATAGCAAAAAAAATATATCATGAGAAAAAGATAATAAAGTCTAATGACATAATCAAAACTACTATGGCAACTAGTGAACAAAAGTGTAAAAGGAAATAGATCGGTGGAAATAAATGGTTTCACTGGACTCTCAGATGGTGATAACACCACTTAATCCGATTATGATGCGCCTGATCTTTTCAATATTTTCTTTACGAATACTGTTAGTGTTCCACCGCAACATTGTACTGTTGCTGAAAGCTGTGAATTACCACAACTTACGCGAGAATCGATGTTTGTCAGACCACTGTCTATGGATGAGTTGACAAAGACTATTTGTTCGCCTAAAAACAAAATGTCTTGCGGATATGACCATATACCAGCCTGTGTAATAAAATTTATCTTTGAAACCGTAGCAAAACCACTACAATTTATCATTAACAAATCCTTAAGTGAAGGTGTCTTTCCCCTTAGGCTCAAAAAGGCCCAAGTTAGACCGATCCACAAAAAAGGCGATAAGTTAGACATTAACAACTATAGGCCCATATCTCTCCTTCTGACACTATCAAAAATATTTGAAAAGGTAATGGGACACAGACTCGGAGCTTTCCTGTCATTGAATAATATCTTATCACCTGAGCAATTTGGTTTTAGGGAGGGTGTCTCCACAACAGATGCAATTTTTGATATGTGTGACTTTGTGGCAGAAAGTTTGGATCGTAAGGAAAATGTTATATCTGTCTTACTAGATCTGTCAAAGGCCTTCGACCATGTAAATCACAACATCCTACTTGATATAATGGATAGGTATGGAATTAGGGGAGAAACAAATAAATGGTTCAGATCGTAGCTGGAAAGTAGACAGCAAAGCGTGGTTTTGCCTATCTTGGATAAATCCAAAACCATGTTGAATATTGAATCTGAGACATTAAACATAGGCAGAGGAGTGCCACAGGGTAGCATACTAGGCCCTATACTTTTTCTCTTGTATGTAAACCACCTACCTAAAATCGTAAACGATAAAGTTGTTATGTTTGCTGACGATGTATCTGTTTTTTTTTAATTCCAAAGAGACCAAAATGAAAACCTTTCGAATGTGATTTCAGAATCAGTCACCAAAATAGTAAACTGGTTTGAGACACTTTACCTTAACACAAATGCTAACAAAACACAGTTGATTCATTTCAGAAATTACAATACTAAACCTATAAACTTAAACTTAAAGCTAGACCAAAACAATATTGAATTAGTTCCAAATGCCAGGTTCCTAGGAATATATACCGACGAAAACCTAAACTGTAAAAAACACATTGAGATCCTAGAGAACAAACTCAGTAGGTTCTGCTACGCATTACGATCGCTTTACAAAATAGCTACAAAAAAGCCGCCTTGCAGGCATACTTCGCCTTCTTCCAATCTAGAACCCTCTATGGACTAGCAATGTGGGGAAATAGTGTAGACGAAAATAAAATTTTCGTCCTACAAAAGAGATGCCTCCGTATTTTGGATAACCTTGGTAGTAACAGAGATTCGTGCAGGGATTCTTTTAAAAAACTTAAGCTACACACTATAACAGGGTTATACATAATTGAGTTGTGTAAATTGGTCAGACATCACCCTGAAAAATTTCCTCAAAGACCACCTGGTGTCAGCAATAGTCTGAACGAAAGAAATCATAAAAAACTAGAAGTTCCTCAATGAGAACTACTACCTTCTCTCGGGGAACAAAAATGATAGCCATAAAGGTTTACAATAAGTTACCAGAAGCCTTAGTAGTCTTAGAATATCGTAAATTTTTTATAGCACTAAAAAAACTTTTGGTGTTTATATGTCCTTACAGCTTAAGTGAATTTTGTAATTTTGACATTGAATCATGTGTATATGACATTTTGAAATTATCTCCTAATTCAGACTGATTATTATGACCTATAACTTATTATTAAATGCAATTAACTGTAGCACTAGGGAAACTTTTGGTGATCATGTGTGTCCTCATGTGAACTTTATAATTTTGACATGGAATCCTGTGTGTGTATGTACATTTTGAAATTATCTCCTAATTATTATGACTGACATTATTATGACCTATAAATTAATATCAAATGACCACAGTTTTCTATTTTACTATTAATTAATTATAGGCGTGTTATTTTACTTTAAATGAGGATGAATGTTGTTGTGTACATATTTTTTCATGTAAATACTTATTTTTATACTTATTGCTACACCTAAAGGGTAAAATTACGTTGTACCTAAGTGATGCGAACTGTAACACCTCTATCTAACGTGTAATTTATTGCAATAAACAAATTGAATTAATTGCACTACATTAAATGTGATAATGTCAAAGTCAAAGTCAAAGTACTTTATTACTGTAGATATTTACATATACTTAGCAAACGTCATTTTTTGCCTTTTCTCTACATTGGACCACTGTGGGAGAAGAAGGGATGTATGTGTAAGAAATAAATTATTTTATTCATACATCACAGTAAAAATATCTTAAGTTAGTCCATCGGTGTAATTGGCAACTGGATAAAGATGTAGCATGAATTTTGACAGGTCTGATTGCTATACCTTTATGGCTTTACCATGCTTGAGGCCATTGAAATAACTTATTGATATACATTTATTTTGAGGTGATGTTAATTTTCCTATCGGTAAATAAATTGTTCATATCTTTAATGTTTAACTAACCTATGTTACCGAATGACCGACTTCAACTTTTTATTTATGATCGCAGGGTAATGCGTAATGTGTTATATACTTTGTAAACTGAACCAACTGGTTCAGTTTATAGATTAGATTTGTGTTAACTAATCTGTTAATTGAACCAAATGATTCAGTTTATAGATTAGTAAACTGAAACATTTGGTCACACTTTTTTGGGTACATTCCGGATTTGACTTACTGATCAACTCACCCAACACATCAATAAATCATGCGTATCGTGAGTGCATCGGCTGTGGACAGTAACCCACCCAATGCAGCCAAAAACTGCTTAGGGATGTTTGATTGGTTAGGAATTAATGAAAAAAGTAAATATACTTCACAATTAATTTAAAAACTGACCTGTTATGTTTTCCTAACTGATAGGAAAAATCGGATTTAAAAATAGATGTTGTAGGTGTTTTTCATAGATGCTTTGGAAATATGTATTTAATAAAAGTTCGCCGATGTTTTTTGTTCGAAATTCGACAAGCCATGTCAGGTTCTGTTTGCAAACTTGTTTTTTTTTAATTTAATGATATAAGTTAACGCCTCTGAAATCAACAGTATTTTTGTTTTAGTGCCTCTCATCTCACAACTTGCTGAACAAGGAAAGAAGAAATTGGATGGAGATATGTTGCATAATATGATGCATTTTGGTTAATGAGTAAGTATAAATGTCTTTTAATAAATATTTATTTATTATAAGAAAACCGACTTTAAAACAAATAACTTAATAAAAAAACAAAAAATCTGACTGTGTTACACCAACAAGCATAAAATATGCAGATAAGACTTAACGTAATTATAGAGATCCGATAAAATTATTTCAGTACAACGTGAAATTACATTCAAATTAAATGCAAGCGGAACCCACTGTATTAGATTTGATTGGTCCCGCCATGAATTAAAATTTTCAGTATTGTACCGTGTCGTGTACTATAATATTTTTATCGAATCTCAATAATTACGTTAAATCGTGTCTGCTTGTTTTATGTTTTTAAGTGCACCACAGTCGGGTTTTGTTTTGCGTTTTATGGTTTTTTATGACGTCATTGATTTCCTGCATTATAGTTAAAACGACATAAAATCAACAAATGCTTAGTTTAAGGCAAATGTTTATTATTCATATCTTGGTGCAAGATTAGTAAATATTTACGCACTCGCCGTTTAAAGCCCTTTGATTCCCCACCCGCGCCATCAAGGCGAATCTAATGACGCATCATTTATCAAAATCGGTTGAGCCGTTGAGAAGTATGTCATTCCTAGAAATGCCTTTTCCCGTCATAGGTTTTGAATTTTATTTCCATTAAAGATAATTAAAGATTGGAGCCACTAGATGGCATTATTATGGAGAAAATCTGCAAGCCCGACGCTATCTAGTGGCATATTTTGAAACAGTGGGTGCAACTTTCAAACTCACTTTTTAGGGTGCTGCACCCGAAGGTTTACAAATGGCACCCTGTTAGGAAGCCCCCTCTGTCCGTCCATTTTGTACGTTGGTGTGTCAGCGGGCTGTAGCTTATGAATAGTAATAGCTCGGGAATTAAAATTTTCATTGAATGTGTATTTCTGTTGCCGCTGCAGCCACAAATAGTGAACCCAATAAAATAAAAAATAAAATTTTGTTACGTGTTCCGGAACACTTCGTTTGCAAGTTCGACTCATCCTTGCCCAATTTTTTTTAATTATTAAGTTTGCAGCCCCAGGAATAGCTGTGTAATGAAACCTTAAATCTCAATGGCTTAAAAAAACTCCATTGCTACTGCATAAATTGTTCATTGGTTTGCAGATAAAGTAAAGAAAGCACAGTGCCGCTGGATGTCTGAGGGGGTACACAGGCGATGGAAGGGGGGAAAGCAGCAAACAAAAGTATGCACCTCTTTCAGATAAAATAAAATAAATGTGTGTCCTAACACCTATGTGTTTATATTTAAGGGTCATAATCAAATATTTGCTTTTGCAAAAAGGCCTTTTCCCAGCAACCGCTGTGAAGTTGGCTGCCAAAAGTTAGTAGCCAATATAATCTGACCAAATTAAGGTGGTACTTTTACAAGCTTTTATTTAGTTTCATATGTCCCGTTGTCTGTCTGTCTGTCTGTGCTGTAATGGTACACAAGAGTCAGTTCATTTAATACTTCATTTTGCGTGACAGAGGGCTAGCCCATCGCCGCACGGTACACATTGAATACAAGAGTCGGTTCAGTTAACGCTTGGGTTATCGAGTAGTTCGAAGTAAGTTGACAAGAAAGGGGCCAGAGGACGTGGTTGGTTCGGAGAAGAGAGGTCGGGTCAGGTTTTTTTGTCGCATTCCTCCGAAATGTGTAGGGATCAGAGCCAATTTGGTTGCGCGCTGAATAAATTATGAATAACTAAATAACGGAAGGTTCTTTTGGAACTATACGGAGAAAGCTAATGTGTTGACTGCAAATATACAATTGCGTTTGATTGTTACGATGTGGTGAGTCTGACATCACGGGTTTGAATATCATTCTAGTGATCTTTGTCTAAGACGCTAGCGGTCGTGCAGGCTTAATTAATCGCAACCGCTTTTATAGCCAGCGATCGACAAATTTTGTGTATCGGCAATACCAAATGACTTGAGTGATAACCGAAGGTTGATTAGAAACTATGCATACACAAAATTGTAGAACAGCGGGCGTGCATGGCATGGTTGATTGAAATTAGACCCTGTGTAGTTGAAATTAAGAAGCTAGCGCTTGGGCAGATTGTTTCACGCAAAGGACGCCATTTTTTCAGACATTTGGGGCCTATAAATACGAGCGCGTGGGTGGGGAAGTCATTCAGTCCCTACGTCAAACTACTGTGGTACACGTGTCTTTCGGTAATCTGTACAGTTCGGGCTGCCGTTTACGCGTCTGGTACTGGAAGATTTGTGATTGCATGCTACAGTGGATTTTGGTGTGCGTCTGGAGCGCCGGGATATACCTCGGTTCCTATCCTTTAAATCAACCTACCCCAAATTTCAAAACTATCCTTGGGTCGTTAGATAAGAACTTGTAGGTAATTTGATCTGAGTCTGAGTCTGGGCTTGGAGCGAACTTAATTTACTTTTTCCTTCACCATAGGGTTCCTGGATTAGCTATTAGGATATTCGTGAGTTAATCCTTTCCTCATTTCCTTCACGTAGCGAGTTTTGAAATTCCCACACACACAGTCGTTAACCATACAAACACATTCAAATCATACACAGCCAACTTCGAGTGGTGTCGATGATGGACGTGGTATAACACTAGGATTTTGGACTAGGCTAGATAGGAGTTTAGTTGCGACTAAACCTATGGTGTCAAGGCATAGGGAGACTGTTTGATCGATGGGGTTCCGCGGATGAAAATAACAAATTCAGAACAAAGTATAAACGTTGTCCACTCAGATAACCTATCCCGTCGATATCTTTGACATTTGAGTGTTGTCGGGGACGCGCGAAGAGATCAAATTACAGTCTAAAGTTCATTGTTTAGGGACGAGTAGATTGTTTTGCCTTGCCTTGGATCGTTATGATTCAAGTTGCATCTTTAAATTAAATGTAAATTTCGCTGGAAATCTAACGTGTAGATTGTGTCACGCAGTTATTTTGCTAAGCTCAGTCGAGGAAGAGCTATGGTTAACTAGATGCATAAATCGGTATTTTCCGTAGTACAACGAGTTACGTTGTGGAGAGGGTTAGATCTCCAAAAGCGCTAAAGAAAACGTTTAGATAACATCCAGCTCAAATTGCGCAGAGTTGAAGGTTTCAAAACGTTACGGACCTTTTGAGGAAACCGCTAGTTCAGACCCATTTCGGAAAATCAAATCGCAATTGTGTAAACCCGGTCTATTTGGATCGTTATTGCCGTGAACTAATTATATAATTGGAGCCACTAAAGCCGCTACTAGCGAGCACATGAAATATCATTGAGAACTCACGTCGTAACACTACGACGGATATCCATACGATATCCCAAAGAAATATTATAAATTGTGGTCGACCACTTAAAAAGAAGCTCCAAGCGCCCATATATACAAAAAATAAATGGTACCATTACACAAAATATAACAAAGATCGATCTGGCACAAAACACCGCTAACTGGTGCGAAATACCGGCTTGCGGGCATACATGCTTTCTCTGTTTAACTGGAAACTCTAACTTCCTGAACCAATCTTCCGTTCGACTATTGTACGCCTACTGAACTTCACAACAAACGAGAAATTCAGACTTATCATTCTTAACTAGCAATTTTTACAGCTGAATCGGGACATCTAAGTTGGGTGTAGATAGAATAGACGATCATAGCTTCTGACAACGGTAGCTCGAACTTAGCTATTTATGCCGTTACAGATTTTTCTGGTGCCGAGACCGAAGGATATTCTAGATTACAATACCTAGATTTTCTAAAAGAATCAAGGTCTAACGCGTTACTTTTTGAAAATAACACAACGTAGAAACGATTTTAAACAGTTCAGTTTTGTAAGTAAGATAAATAAGCAACAACAAAAAAGGGGCATTGTTTTCACAATTCATCGAACAAGCCGAAGGTTTAGTATCGAGAAATAATGGGCCGGCCTAAAAAAAACGTTAGTCGGGTTGTACAAGACGACTCACTTTCGCAGACAAGTGTTTCTAATAATGGAATGGTGTCAGGACAGGTGACTCAATTGTTATCTGAGATAGTGAGGAGATTAGACAGTTTGGAGCGGGGTTCAAGTGCAAGTGATGCTAGTAGGATTTCGGACAGAAAGACGGACAGACAGGAACGAGAGACGTTTGAACAAGCGGTAGAAAAACGTCAAACATGCATAGTGAAAATGACACAGAAGTTGCCAACATTCGATGGGCAGAGTTCGGAAAATCCGATGATTTTCTTAAGAGATTTAAAGGCTTATATTAAAGTCTCGGGAGATAGTTCGAGGGCTTTGATATGGGCAAGGATAGCTTGGTAGGAATTGCAAAAGTTTGAATGAGCATATACAGAGACTCATGGCGAACTTCTTCGGATTTTGAAAAAGATTTCAGAGAGGTATTCTGGGGAGATAATGAACAGGAATTTATTAAACAAAGATTCCTAACCGCGAAGTTCGATTCTAAGAAAGGTCAAAGTATGGAAGAATTCTTTGCCTCTCAATTGAATAGCATATATGAGCTTACGATACCGTTTACTGATACGGAGAAGATCAACACGATTTTCAGACAGTTGCCGCGCGATATTCAGGTAGCGTTTTTTACTAGGAAGGACCCGATGACGATACGAGACGCGATCGAGTTTCTTCGGCAACTAGAAAGAAATGTCGATGGAGGATTAAATGTGTTTCATAGTTCGGAGACAATAAATACGAACAATGTAAGTCGGAATAGCTACATGCGAGGGCAATATCATGCTTTGCGAGTAAATACGATGCGATATAACGCGGTGAGTCGTAGGAATAATTATAACGCGGGAACAAAGGCACGAAACGAATTTGGGACGCGCGCTCGCGGTTATTTTCGCGGTCGAGGTAGACAGCCTCAGGCTTGTTTCAAGGCAATAGAGTTCCAAAGGGGCAGTGATAGTTCAGGTAATACAGAGGCAGGGCAAAGTTCAAGTGACAGGAATAATGCGATAAATCAGAATTCAAAAAACTAGTGGACTCGCGCGGGTCGTTCGCGCTCAGATATTTATAACGCTTTGGATGGACAGCCGATCAAATTGAAAGAAAGCAAAGACTGTATGATTTGTGTAATTTGGATTCAAACGTGGGTGTGAATAAATTTATTCAATTACTAGCGGATAAAGCGCATGGATATGCCGTGTGTTTAGATGAAAAATCGAGATTGGATTGTAGAGACCGCAATGACAGGCGTTTACATACGATATTCAGAGACGACGATTCGACTGAGTGTGGACGCGAACTATGTAGTACATTGACATTACCTGAGATAGACGTGTGTATTGGAAATATTGTTGTAAGGAGTTTGATTGATTCGGGGAGCGAAGTCAGTGTAATAAGTCGGGGAGTGTATGATGAAGTATGCAGGAAATTGGGAAAACCAACGGAAATACCGATCCCAAGTTTGAGAATCACAGGTGCGTTTGGGGTCAGTAGAGAGAAGGTGGATAAGTTAGTCACGTTACCATTAACAATAGGTGAATGCGTTATCGATAATCCAATGCTAGTATTAAGAAGGGTGCCTAAAGATTTAATTTTAGGGTTTGATTTTATACAACAGACGCGAGCCAGTTTAATGTGTGAGGGAAATAAGAGACTAATTATACAAAGCGCCGGGCGGATGTGTGAAATACCCTTAGGAACGGGGCCCGATCAGGAAGCTTGTTGTTGTACAATGGAAGTACAGGACCAAGATACCAGTAGAAATATGATAGAGAAATATGTGAATAATTCATCAATACCTGTTGAACACAAAGCAAAGTTATTGCCGGTGTTAAATAAACATGCAGAGTTATTTAGCGATAGGGTAGGTCGGACAAATAAATATATACATGAGATAAAAATGAGAGATGAAACGCCTTTCGTAAAACGAAGCTATCCCATACCGTTCGCATATCGCGATAAAGTAACAAAACGATTGGAAGAAATGGAACAGATAGGTATTAAATCTACGGATTTCAGCAGTCCATTGACTTGTGCACTAAAGAAGTCAGGGGAGGTTCGGATATTACTCGATGCGCGACAATACGGGAATGGTCGGGGAAGTTGAAACTGCACCTTTAATGAGTGAGATATTGCAGTCGGGTCACAGGTTAAATTACATAGCGATTCTCGATATTGAAGATGCGTATTTTTCTATACCATTATCAGACGAATCTAAACGATACACGGGTTTTGTATATCAAGGAAGAAGTTATGTTTACAACGTGTTACCTCAGGGGTTGAAAACCAGTGTGGGTTCATTTTCGAGGGCGATGGACTTAATCCTAGGGCCAGAGGTTAGGTCATATTGTTTAAATTTTGTTGACGATTTGGCGATTTTAAATGAGGGTGACATCGATCAGAATAAATATATACATAAGATAAAAATGAGAGATGAAACGCCTTTCGTAAAACGAAGCTATCCCATACAGATCAGCCCATCAAGGTGTACGAGCTGTACCAACACGTACGGGCTACGGTCTAGTCCTTATTTGGCGATTCGCACTCTGCGGGAGTTAGCGGATCGAGAACGGTTAAATTTCCCTAGAGGAGCAGCGATCCTGGAGCAGGATCTTTACGTGGACGATATCTGTACCGGTGCAGATTCCGTAGAGGAGGCGCTCGCTCGACTCGATGAGCTAGTTGAGCTCTTACGGGGTGGAGGTTACGAGCTCCGGAAATGGATGTCGAACTCTCCAGAGTTAGTCTTCCGGATGACTACCAGCAGGATCCCCACATTTTTGAAAATTTGGAAAATCCAAATATGTTGTCGGTATTAGGCGTCCAGTACCAGCCGGTGTCAGACATGTTTTCGTATCGGGTAGAGTTGGACTTCCCGAAGGTCTGGACGAAACGGAACGTCCTTTCAACGGTGGCTAGGACATTTGATCCATACGGGTGGATCACCCCGGTAACATTTCAGCTCAAGTGTTTTATGCAGCAATTGTGGTCTGCTGAGCTGAAATGGGACGACCCGATCGGCGGGTCGTTGAGCTCAGAGTGGGAATCGTTCTTTTCGACCCTCCCTGGCATCAATCGGATTTCACTGCCACGGAGGTTGGTCCCCACCAAACGATACACCGCCACCCTGCATGGGTTTTGCGATGCATCGGAGAAGGACTACGGAGCTGCGGTGTATCTGCGTACGGTCGACTCCTCGGGGGTGGTTGATATGCGGTTGGTCATGGCCAAGAGCAAGGTTGCGCCGTTGCGCACTCGTCTGACCATTCCCAAATTAGAGCTTTCAGGAGCGGCTCTCCTGACTCGTCTGGTCAACCACACGATGACGGTTCTTCGTGGGTCAATAGCGTTAGAAGATACGGTCTACGCTTGGACGGACAGCAAGATCGTGTTATGCTGGCTGAAGGCTTCAGTTCACAAGCTGGAGATTTTTGTGGCGAATCGGGTTTCGCAGATTTTGAATTCGGAGGTTCCCTTAATCTGGAGACATGTTCCAGGGGAAATGAACCCTTCAGACTGTGCGTCTCGTGGGTGTCACGCTCCGGAGTTAGTTGGACATCCCTTGTGGTGGGGTCTAAAATGGTTGACTCAAGCCGAATCGGATTGGCCAATGAGTCCACGCGTTACCTCGGCGAACGGCGCCTTGACAGTCGGTGTCTGTACGACGCAACCAGAGCCGGAAGAGGAGTTCAACTTGCTGGAACGGTACAGCTCGCTCGACAAGCTGGTCAATGTGACCGCCTGGATCTTCCGATTTGCGCGGAATTATCGCAATTCTGAGGCGCAACGGGTGCGGACACAGGTCCTGACACAACGGAAACGGAACCATGCGTTGTTCGCATTGGTACGGAACGTGCAGACGGTGCACTTTTAGTCCGAACTGGACATTCTGAGACGCGGACGCGTCCAACTGAAGGGAGCTGTGGCTCGGCTCAACCCGTTTATTGACTCTCAAGGATTGCTGAGGGTAGGAGGTCGGCTGCGGAATGCCAACCTGCTTTATGCAGCTCGCCACCCGTTGTTACTCCCTAGGAAAGGAAAGTTGGTCGATCATATGGCATATCGGATGCCACGCCTTGATGGCGTTTCTCCAGCGCGAGTTCTGGATTCTATCGGGAAGACGCTTATTGTGTAGCGTCGTATTTCGGTGCCTGCCTTGTTATCGGGCCAAGGCGGCTACGATGCAGCCCCAGATGGGCGATTTGCCCTCGGATAGGGTTAACGAAATCCGGCCCTTTGCGGGTGTCGGAACGGATTTCGCGGGACCATTCATGGTCAAGTCTTCACAGCTACGGAACGCCAGATTAGTGAAGGCATACCTGTGCGTCTTCGTGTGCTTGGCCACGAAGGCAGTCCACTTGGAGGTGGTCAGTGACTTCACTACGGAGGCATTTATCGCATGTATGGATCGGTTCGTCTCACGAAGGGGCCTCCCGTCATTAATCCGTTCGGACAACGGCACAAATTTTATCGGAGCCCGGCGATATCTGCAGGAGGTCACTCAATTCCTGAACGGTAACCAGGACGCCATCGGTACATCGGTTGTAATCACGGAACAATCGTCGGGAAATAAGTAGATTTCACGTCATCGGAGTGAGTGCTTCGTGCTTTGAAAGGTTGAAGTGATTCGGGGATCAATTCGTCGCGTTTCGGACAGCGACCCTTTGTGTCGGCAAGTATCACGACGGCGACAGCTTTGAGCTTTTGAATTCCGGTCCACGGCGTCAAGGTCTGTACTGCTTTGTGACATTCCACTGAAAAACAACCCTTCCAAGATTCCACGCCCTGTCGGTTAAGGCGTGGAATTTAACATAGTGGCTCTTGTATGCCAGAGATTTCCTCTATTGTCATAAGATCTAATTTAAATTACTTGGAACAGATTCCAATGTTGCATGCAAAGTATGATTAACAGGTGAATTCCCAATGGGGGTGCATGTCATATTACTCTTAACATAAGCTAATGTCAAGTTGAACTTGGTTAAACCATCTATAGCTGCGTCGCATATATTATAAGCTAACGATGTAGTTACTAATTTTCTATATTTATTAGACAGATACAATGTATCCTGTGTCAGAGTAAAGTTATGAATAAAAATATTCATGTCGAAATATAAAATAGCATCGCTGTGATGACACATTAAAATAAATAAATGAATATTCATTCTGATTCAATGATTTGTTCTGTAGTTCTGTCAAATTACAGGCATATGGAAAATTGCCCAGTATAAATTTGCATTTCATCCTACTATGTTAGTCTAGAAGTGTTTCAAAACTTTTATTCAAATCATTCCGACTAATGTTTGAATGATTTCCCACCATAATTTAATAGTGCTGTACTCAGCGTAGATACCGCGACTAATTATATTCACAAGATCTACAAATGAACTATTTGGACAGCAAATGTTCGTTACTTTTTGGTTAAGCCGGTAATGTAATAGGGGCCCAAATCCCAACTATTTTGTCGGAGAACAACAGAGTTTTTCTCTGAGCACATATTTTGGTAGCTGGTGGTACACGAGTGGAGTTGAGTGGCGGGACACACGTGTTGGAGTGCGGTGCGATGCACGTGGCGGCGGTTGGCGCGGCATTCGTGGCAGCGAGCGTCGCAACGTGCGCAACGGCAAATTGCGCGGCCCTCGGGGCAGCATGCGGTATGACACACGCCTCAGCGGGGACAGTGAGGGCGCGGCGCTCGCGCTGTTGAGCTGCGAGGTGCCTCCTCGTCTGTTTGCTGCTCTACGAAAAAACGCTGTTTTTTCTTCGGGGCAGCGGTGGATGCTGCAACACTCTCGTTGAGGGGGGTCGAGACCAAAGTTAGTGATGTGGGCTCGTCCTCCTTGCTGATCTCTTCGTTTTCAATTAGAAAGCCCACCAATTCCGCGTTCTGGCGTTGTAGCTGAACTAACTCAGACGTCGCGGCTCTGAGTTCGGCTAACTCACTCTGTTATTTGGCGTAATATTGTAGTGTATTTGCTAGGTCATGTAGATGCTGGATTTCTATTCGGGCATCTTGGAGTTCCGACTGTCAGCCTACATTTTTTCCCCGGAGCTCTTGCAGTAAGTAGATTCTTAATATTCTGTTTGATTGCCGTTTCAAGGCTTATTCTAGTAGTTTTACATTACATCTAGTTTTCTTCATGAATTTATTTAATTTCAATTTTTTTTTAAATTTTTCTGCTGCTTGTCTGCATGGCTTGAACAATAGTGCTTACGTTGGCTACTTCTAGTTCTTGTTGGATAGAGGTAATGTGGTGAGATTCTTTGTAGTCCTTTTCTATGAACATATCAGTCAACTTCAAGTTTGCTTCATTGAGTTGATACCAACTCAACTGGAGGAAATTACTGCGGTCACAAGCAAAAGCAAGGTCAGTGCGCAGGGTGTCAAAAGATTCCACTAGTTTTTCCAATCTTTGAATCTCATTTTGCGACTCCTTGTGTATTTCTTGCAAAGTAGACACACTATCTCATATCTGTGAGTTCTTGGCATTCAAGCTTTTTATTTCATAGTCACTTTCATTGCACTCTTCCAATAGCCTTTGGTTTAACGCCTTTGCGTCACTTTTTTATTGCTGCAGTTTAGAAATTCGCTGCTCTGCATGCATTCTCCGCGTATTAATGTTTGATGCTATGCCTGAAAATAAAATAAAAAAGAATGGGTGCTCCGAACAAAAATAAAATAAAACAGAAGGAATAAAGACCTGCAGTTAGTAGCTGTAGTACTAATATGATAGTTCCTAATTCTATGTCAAAGTCAATCAAGTTTCAATTAACTTATATATAGTATAGGTTAACAGGATAAATGTCCTGAACTAATGAAAGTTATACTCAATTATCTAAAAATAAGCAAGTGCAGATCAGCTGTGAAGTGAGTACCTAATATGTCTCTAGAATTACCTACAAGCTTACAATTTATTCACACTGATTTCCAAGGTCAGTGCACTTATGTACATCGTGTAATAAATATGAGTGAAGGGCTAGTTTTATCGTCAAAAGTACTTCACAGATTCTTTTAACAATCCTGGATGAACTACTGCCAGCTATTACACAAGTTATAAATTTTTCTCTATCGAATGGCATCTTCCCCACTATGTGGAAAAAGCATTAGTCATTCCGCTCCCTAAAACTTCTAGTCCCACCTCTTTTTAAGAGTATCGACCTATTTCAATCCTACCCATCCTCTCCAAAGTTCTTGAATCCATTGTCCATACCCAACTCTCTTATTAGCTTCACTCAAACAATCTGCTGAACATGTACCAGTCAGGATTCAGACCGGGATTACCTCGACATACCAAAATCACTCTTACTCAATCTCTCATTCTACCCCTCATCTATTACGCTGATGTCTGCTGGATCAGTGCTAACGAAGAACTACTGAACAAACTCAAACGACTTCAAAATCTCGGGATTTGTTTTAGCTTCGGGCTGCGCAAATTCGACCATGTGTCACAACATCGCAGAGAGTCGAAGTGGCTGCCAATTTATTTTCGTCGGGATTCACACATCCTCAATTTCCTCTACAACATTTTACGTAATCCACGCTATCCAACTTTCCTGCGAAACAGTTTTCAACTTCTTTCTTCCAGCAGGCCTCGGATAACTCACGCAGTTTCCATGCTCACAACTCCACAGCATAACACCGCTTTCTAGGAGAACGGATTTAGACCCCGGGCCATTCGGTTGTGGAATGCACTCCCCTTCACCATCAGGGACAGTCCTACTCTGAATAATCTTTAAAATGCGTGTGAAGAAGCATTACCTCTCCCTTTAGAGTTATAGGTAGTATGCTTGTAAGTATGTATCAGTATAGTGTATGCAATAGTTGTTGTAGTATATTATAAGTATATTATTATATAGTTTATTTTATTTATTATTTTATATATTGTACACATAGGTCTACCCCTGCTCAACCATCAACTTTTTCCATGTTAACCTGGTTTGCTGGAAGAGATCTCTTATAAGAGATGAGCTCGCCTTTGTACACTTTATTAATGTTACTCTTGTTTTTTGTTTGCTTTGTGTGCAATAAAGAAATTATGAACCAAGATTTCCTTCGGACGTGAGCAGCTTCTTCCTGACAGAGAAATCGTTTGTGTTGTAACATTCAGTTGTCAAAACATGTATGAAAATCGTAAATACCTGCTTTTCAACACAAAGCCATTAATCAATATTTGTACAATTCCATCGTGCATCGCCAGATATTTTAATGTCAGCTTTGATGTATATAGCTGTCTTCATTCCACGGCTTCCTCCCCACTCATGACCAACCTACCAGAGGTACCAGCTGCTTAGACCATATTTTTATAAATTCTAAATTCTCTTCTCAAACTTTACTAATTGACTCGCACACAACAGACCACTTTTCAACTCTCTTAGTTTTTAATAATAAGCCCTGCTATAAATCAAATAACAACACTATTTCCAAAATTAATTATAACTCTCTTGACGCTGATATAAAAATTGCTGACCTAAACAACATTATTTATATAACTAACCCTGAAACTGCAACCGACACGCTGATCTCTACCCTGTCAGAGATTATTCAAAAGAATACGACCACTTTGAATATTCCCAAAAAACGCAGACCTTTGAAACCCTGGATAACTCCAGGTCTTATCAAATGTATGCGAAATAGAGACCGCCTTCACAGAAAATATACATCCAACCCTGATAACGAAACATTAAAAATAACATACATTAGATACAGAAATTTCTGTACTAAAGAAAACGAAAAGACAATTTGACACAACTGAGATACAAAAAGCAAGCAAAAACATTAAAACATTATGGGATACTATAAAAAGACTCACAAACTGTGCAAAATCTGTTAACCCACCATCTGAGCTACTAAAAGATCATATATCACCTAAGCAATCATGCAATGAAGTGAATACGTTTTTTGTGAATATTGAAAGAGTACTGGCTGAAAACATCACACAAATTTACCCCTATACAAATAATAACCATGCATTATATTCTAGATCCTCTATATCTTCTTCCTTTGCTTTGCTCGAAACCGATCCAAGTGAAGTTTCGAGTGTTATTAAATCACTAAAACCATTTGCTGCAATCGGCTGGGATGGAATATCAACATCAATTTTGAAAAGATATATTAACACCCTAGCTCCCATTCTAAGCCATATTTTTAATATATGTTTTGCAACGGGTATTTTTCCAAATGCATTTAAAAAGGCTATAATTCATCCTATCTTCAAAAGTGGAGATAGGACTTCCCCAACAAATTATCGGCCGATTGCTGTTCTCACGTCACTTTCAAAGATACTGGAATGGATTATAAATAATCGGTTACATACATACCTGGAAAACAAAGAAATCTTATCCCAACAACAATTCGGTTTCCGCAAAAACAATCTACCACTGACGCTGTGCTTAAACTTACTAATAATATTGTACAAAGCCTAAATAATAATAAAAAAGTTCTTACAATATTTCTAGATCTAACAAAGGCCTTCGATACAGTTTCTATCCCCATTCTCTTACGAAAAGTGTCGTCTATAGGAGTCAGAGACACCCAACTTAACCTATTTCGTACATACCTCATGGGCCGCACACAGGTCGTTAAAATTGGGCATCACCTTAGCGAAGAACTCGACATAACTTATGGAGTACCACAGGGTAGTGTTCTGGGTCCAACCATTTTTCTGGTGTTTTTAACGACCTCTGCAACCTCACAATACCAAGTGGCTCAATAACCTCTTATGCCGATGACACAGCATTAACTTTTACTGCTGACACATGGTCTGATGTACACAGTGTTGCCCAGAGTGGTTTTGATACAGTTCAAAACTGGCTTCTATCTAACGCCCTTACACTCAATACAACAAAAACAAAATTATACCGTTTTCTGTTTCTTCGGCCACTGCGCCTAATATACCAATCACTCTTCGTGCCCACGCCTGTACCGATCAACAAACATGGCATGCCCGGTGATTTCCTCTGCTTTCTCCATCAAATATCTTGGTGTAATCATTGACAATCACCTTAAGTTCAAATACCACATAGATAACCTCACCAATAGAGTCCGAAAATTAATATATATATTTAAAATTCTGAGAAAAATAGCAAATCCAACCATAGTCAGAAATACTTACCTTGCCCTATGTCAGTCTATTATATCTTATTGTATCCCTTGTTGGGGAGGTACAGCTGAAACCACAATGAAACCATTAGAAATAGCACAACGAGCCATTCTTAAAGTCGCAACGAAACACCCTATCCTATTTCCCTCCTTTAAACTATATAAATACTGTCAAGTACTATCAGTACGTCAACTATTTATCTTTAACACTTTAATCTTGCAACACCAATTAACACCACACAATCCGAACACCAAGCGACGCAAAGACAAAATATGTAATATTCCCCTACCTCTTTTAACTTTCACAAAACGCTTTAATCTATATATTGGCCCTTTTCTTTCTAATCAGTATAACTGTTCGATTCCAAATCGATATTCGATCGATGGTTTCTGAACGGCCATTTTGAATTTGACGTTAGCTGCCAACCTAGCAGTTTTTGACAACTGACGGACGAAAGCCCTCGCAATATAAACGCGTTTTGGTTAGGGTATTGAAATTAAATCGCAGGCCATCTGGAATGTATTCGGGTTTCCCTCAGGATTGTTAATATAGCTGAGTGTGTTATTGTTTCTCGAACCAGATAAAGTTCGCATTTTCGTGCCCGATTGTTTTTACCACGTAACATAACCTGTGTTGGAACACTGTGCTCATTGAAGCTGGCCCGCCAGTCAAACCTGGTTGGCTGAAGAACCTGTCTACCAAGAAGAGCCTAGGGTGCACCCGGGCCTTGCAGAGAGACAGGAGGTTGACGGGACCGAAGCACAGACCAGGTTAGATCGACCCCAATTAACTTCAACTCGGTGAATCGCCGACGTTCACATTTCTTGGCAACTGATCGTTACGCTACCTCGTAGCTGATGGGCCCCTACGAGGTCATTAGGTGCTGAGAAGCCTGAACAATTTTGGTAGCTAGAGCGTGGTTTCCTGAGATTTGCAGCCGTCAAGGGCTCCAGGAAGGCACGATTTGGGACTATCAATCTGTAGGTATAGGCGGTTAAGTAACTTGGTTGTTCCTGTATCCACATAGATTGGTAGTATTGTAAGCTATAGGTCTATTGCTGGTAGTAGATAGACAGATATTGAATTGAATTACCAGTTAGTCAATCTATTGAATGAATGTTTTGGTTAACATAGGTAGTTACATCTATTGATAGCAGGCTATTACATTGTTTTCAGTTTATAGAAATTTATAACTTGAACTAATATTGACTATCTGTGTGTGTTATAATGATAAAGGGAAACTAAATTGTATTTACAGAATTTATATAGATATAAAACTTGGTTCCTATTGTTTAAGGAAAACAACATTGTTTAAGTTGTGGTTTAGGGTTCCCTCGTTTGGGTTGTAGACTGGAGGGTCCAATAAAATTGAGTTACTGCAAATTGTGAGTAAGTATCGTTCCGATCATGTCGTTATCTGAAATCCAGAAGGGTGTTTCTAAGGAACTCAGATGGTTTTCCTCCGCACACGGTCTGATAGACCGTTTAGATAGGCATGATGTGGTATTGGAGCGGTCCATGGATGTTAAGGAACGTTACAATAGGGTGCTCGAATTGTCCGCGCAGGCGGAATCAGTTGATGGTTGCGCACCTGACAGGCTGTCACGGTTGATAGGGGATGTCGACCAATTTATGGAGATGGCAGCTGCTATCACGCAGAAGGCTGCGGACATACGTAGACAGCGCGAGTCCAGCCATGGTGGTGACATTGAAGCACCTCTGCCGCTTCGGGGATCGGGGTCCAGGTTACCTGCCATAACTATGCCTACTTTTGACGGCGTGTCCGGTGAATGGATGAGCTTCATCAATCTGTTCGACAGTTTGGTGCACATGCGATCGGACATTACCAAGTCTGTCAAGATGGCTCAGCTGGTGGCAGCATTGAGGGTTGAGCCTAGGGAGCTGGTCGCTCATTTGACAGTTACAGAGGGTAACTATGAAACGGCCAGGCAATTGTTGGTCAGACGTTACCATAACAAACGGAGGTTGGCCGATGCCCAACTGAACCGTTTGTTTAGTATCCTGGTTGTGAACAAGGTCGGGGCCATACAGACGGAGGTTTTGAACCCATTGTTGTCCGTCACCAAGGCTCTAGAGAATCTTGGACTTCCGGTTGGTAAATGGTCGTACCTACTGTTGTACATTGTACTTTCCCGCCTACCCGCTGACGTGCAGACTCGTTTCGAACAGTCTCACGGGAGGTCGGCCGAGGACCTGCCCGCCTTCTCCGACTTGGTCGGATTCTTGGCAGAGGAGGCTCGACGGGCAGAGAATTTGGGGTTGACGGTCACCCATCCTTCGGAGCCACAGAGAGCTGCCGGGAGCGCTGTGAGTAGGGGCCCTCCGACGAGGTAGGACCGCACCTACCGGCAGTCGTATGGGACTGTGAGTGAATTGACCCCACATGGTGAGACCTGCCCATGTTGTAGGCAGATTGGCCATGCTGTGGCCAATTGCAATAAGTTCGGGGAACTTAGGGTTCAGGGACGGCGCCGGATGGCCAAGCAGCGGAGCTGGTGTTTCCTGTGCCTCGGGCCACACATGGCTAGGGACTGCACGCGCACACAAATGTGCGGATATTGTGGTGGGCCCCACAACAATCTGTTGTGCACGAACCGGTCCGGCCAACAGCCTCCACAGGGCCGTACCCAGGGTGACACGGCATGGGGCCCTGAGAATTCGTTTGCAACTCGGAGCGCAACTCAGGGGCCAACGTCCCCACGTGCACAGGGCAGTAACAGGGTGCAGGGCCGCACTCAGGACCATTACATGGGGGGCCCTGAGTTTTCGGTTGCGACTCAGCATCCGACCCAGCGGGACATTGGGTGTGTTGAGCAGGCCGTAACGGGCGGGTGTCATGGGACACCTTCGAGCTATGCGGGTGCGGTTCGGACGCCGCCTCCGTTGTCGCCCCGCTCGTAGCCTCGTCCTCGTTGGTCACATGTGATGTCCCCCCCGCTCATGGAGCGGCCACGGTTGAATTCACGCCCACCCCCCTTTACGGGGAATCGTAGGTTGGGAATGGAACCGGCGCGTGGGCCATTTGTACAATGGGACCCTCTGGCGTATAGCTGCATACCTGATCGGTTACAGGCACAGTGGGGCCCCGGGGGTCCTCGCTAGGAATTTGCGGCCCAACCATTTGTTGCTCCCCAACCGGAGACGGTGGTGTTACCGATCGCCTCTGTGCTTGTTTGGGATTTGGCGGGCAACCCAACATAAGTTCGCGCCCTATTAGATTCTGGAGCTCAGGGCTGCATTGTATCGAATGATTTAGCAAAATGGTTGGGCCTCAAGGTAAATAGGTATAATAAATCAATACGGGGCGTGGGGAATGTTACGGTTACGAATGTAGTTGGTCAATCGGTGATCACGTTCTCTCCACGTTATGACATTTTGACAAAAACATCCGTGCAAGCTTTAGTAATGACGCATGTCATGGGCAGACACCCCTTGGTGAAGTTGAATCCGGCCGATCGATTCCTGACATCAGGACTCAAGTTGGCGGATCCCGATTTTGACATTCCAGCCCCGGTCGACCTGCTACTGGGAGCAGACGTTCTGGGTAGGTTTCTGTTGTCGGATCAGCGAGTTCTTCAGCCGGACGGGTTGATTGCTGTGGATACTAAGTTTGGTCACGTGATCATGGGTCCGGCATTGCCAATGGTTAGGCCTGCCGAGTCAGATGGCATACTTATTGGCTCAGCGTTGTCAGACGTTATCCAACGTTTCTGGGAGATAGAGGAACCTCCCACCGTTCGTCGAGTCGACGCAGACGAAGAAGAGTGCGAGTTGTTTTACCAGGATAGTACTGGTCGCCTTCGTTCTGGTCGTTTTGTAACTCGACTGCCTTTCAGGGCCGATCGACCGCCACTAGGAGAATCTAGGAAGATGGCTGAGACGAGATTGATGTCGATGGAGCGTAGGATGACAAGGGACGCCATATTTAAACAAAAATATGTTGATTTCATGAGGGAGTATGAGTCATTAGGACACATGTCGGTATCGGGTGTGGACTGGAGATCTGAGGATCATTATTTCCTTCCACACCATGCCGTCCTACGAACCCCTACCAGCAAGATTCGAGTTGTTTTTGATGGGTCAGCACCTACCTCGAACGGGATGTCCCTGAATCAGTGTCTACATTCGGGACCCAAGTTGAGTCGTGATATTTCGGATATTCTCACGAGCTTTCGGAGGCACCAGATTGTATTTGTCGCAGACATTCGGATGATGTTTCGGCAAACGGTAATTCATCCGGCTGACAGAAGGTATCAGTTGATACTTTGGCGTGAGTCCACGGCCGAGCCAGTCAAGGTCTATGAGTTAAACACGAACACGTATGGGTTACGGTCTAGCCCGTATTTGGCGATGCGTACCCTGCGGGAGTTGGCGTCGCGTGACCGTGTGAGCTATCCTAGAGCCGCCGCTATCCTGGAGCAAGATTTGTACGTCGATGACGTCTGCACAGGGGCAGCCAGTGTAGAGGAAGCTCTGAACCGACGTGACGAGCTCATTCAATTGCTGGAACGAGGCGGCTATGAACTACGTAAGTGGATATCCAACTCCCCTGAGTTGATGGCTGGTCTCCCAGATGAGTTTCAACAAGACCCGCACGTTTTTGAGAATCCTGACAACCCTAACATGTTGTCAGTACTTGGAATTCAGTACCGGCCCGTCCATGATGAGTTTACCTATCGGGTGGTTTTAGAAACACCGAAGGCCTGGACGAAGCGGTCAGTACTGTCAACGATTGCGAGAACGTTCGACCCGAATGGATTGTTTTCTCCAGTCACCTTTGCTCTCAAATGTTTTATGCAAAGGCTATGGGCGGCTCAGTTGACCTGAGACACCCACCTCTCAGCTGATTTGTTGACTGATTGGACGCGAATGTTCACTTCGCTATCGGACATAAATAATGTATCGCTGCCGAGGAAATTGGTCCCTGCTGGGGATTACAGGGCAACCCTTCACGGGTTTTGTGATGCCTCTGAACGAGGGTTTGCGGCAGCGGTTTATTTGCGAACCGTCACCTCCACCGGGGAGGTCGACGTGCGTTTGGTTTTGGCAAAAAGCAAGGTAGCGCCTATTCGGACAAGGATGACGATTCCAAAACTGGAACTGTCCGGGGCTGCTCTTTTGACCAAACTTTTGAATCACACTCTAACAGTGTTGCGTGGGTCAGTGGTTTTGGAGGATACGGTGTACGCTTGGACGGACAGCCAGATTGTTTTGTGCTGGCTGAAGGCTTCGGTCCATAACTTAGAGGTTTTTGTTGCGAACCGTGTCTCCCAGATTGTGTCGTCTGAGGTCCCACTGACCTGGAGACATGTACCAGGAGAATTGAACCCGTCTGATTGTGCATCCAGGGGATGTCAGGCTCCTGAACTCGTTAGACACCATTTGTGGTGGGGACCACCCTGGCTTGCCAAGAGAGAATCGGACTGGCCCCACAGCAATGTAGTAGTATCTTCGGATCATGGCCCCAGAGCGGCCATGCATGTTACCCAGAAGGCTGAGGACCCTGACGCCGGGTTTCTGCTGGACCGGTATAGCTCACTTGACAAGTTGATAAACGTGTCCACTTGGATTAGGAGATTCGCTCGAAATTGTCGTACTCCTCGCGATCAGCGAACGTTGAACCCTATTCTGACTCCGGCAGAGCGAAACGAGTCGCTATTGAATTTGGTCCGGTTGGTACAGTCCTCGAAGTTTGGGGCAGAATTGGAGATTATACGAAGTGGACGTTCGAAATTGAAGGGAGCCGTCGCGCGTCTCAACCCCTTTGTTGATTCGACCGGGTTACTTCGGGTAGGAGGAAGATTGCGCAATGCAAATCTGTCGTATTCGGCTCGTCACCCACTTCTGCTCCCCAAGGGGGGACAGTTAGTTGAATTGCTGGTGACTGATCGTCATATTAAAAACGCGCATGCCGGCGGTAACGCGTTGTTGGCCACGCTCTAGCGGGAGTTTTGGTTCTTATCTGCCCGCCGTGTCATACGGAACATCGTGTTTCGGTGCATGCCTTGTTATCGACTTAAGGCTGCCACGATGCAACCTCTCATGGGGTACTTGCCCCCTGATCGTGTGAATGAGGTCAGACCGTTTTCAGGTGTTGGTACGGATTTTGCCGGACCGTTTATGGTGAAGAGTTCACGATTGCGTACCGCTAGGCAATACAAGGCGTGCCTATGTGTGTTTGTTTGTTTATCCACCAAGGCGGTACATCTCGAGCTCGTTGCTGATCTCTCGACAGAGGCTTTCATTGCTTGTTTGGATAGGTTTGTTTCTCGAAGGGGACTTCCAACTTTGATCCGCTCTGATAACGGCACTAACTACATCGGTGCGGAACGATACTTACGAGAGATAGTCACCTTTTTGAATGTAAATAAAGTGGATATTGGAACGGCCCTCTCCCGTCGGGGTATACAGTGGACCTTCAGCCCACCGATTTGCCCCTACTGGGGTGGGATTTTTGAGGCCGTAGTTAAGTCAGCTAAGACGCACTTGGGGCGTATAGTAGGTCAGACCGCGCTGACTTTTGAGGAGCTCGCGACATTGTTTTGTAAGATCGAGGCCGTTCTCAATTCGCGACCGTTGTGTCCGCTCAGCTCGGATCCAAATGACCTGGAGGCTCTGACCCCAGGCCATTTCTTGATAGGACAGCCACTTAACGCGTTTCCCGAGCACCCCTTCGAGGGAGTGAAATTGTATCGGTTGTCAAGGTATCAGATCAAATCAAAATAAAAAAATCAAAATGTATTTATTGAGCCAAAAGAAACATAATTACAAAAACTTTTGTAAATTCTAAACCCCAAACTAATATTAATTGTATCTTGGAGTTTAGTGTTTCCGTTCTGGATGAACTTAATTAAAAATTATGTTGTCACAGTCTATGTAATGCACTTAACAAAACAAGTACCTAATGCCTACTAGATTAAATTAAAAGACAAGCCTAAACAATTATGGCTCACTTTTTAAGTATCTTACTACAAGTATTATATTAAATATATCTGATATAATATTATATGTATATGAGTAATTATTATATTAATAACACCATAATATTATTGTTAAGCATTACATGATCTGTAAGTGGCGCCACCTAGTGTTGAGTAGCGATAACGATCGATCAGTCTATTAAAAAGGTTTTTACTGGCAACATTTAGTGGCGCCATCTGTCCAAACTTATTATTTTTCGTGTGTGGCAACATTGCCTTGAAACTGTCACTTGACTTTGCACTTTTTTCTCAAGCAAGAACGAAATACACAACTCCATTGATTACTGAAGTATTTTCTATATTATCGTCCCTGACCACGCCAGAGCCCGATTTCGGCAGCGCAGCACCCGGCACGCAACATGGTGACCCCGACATTTAGAGAACCGGCAGCCGCGACCACGTCTATCCCGCACATTGAATGGCCCTGCATAATCAACGCCCGTAGTATCAAATGGTGGTGCTGGTGTCACACGTTCCCTTGGTAAACTTGCCATAATTGGGCTAGTTGTAACAGGCTTGGCTCTGAAGCAGATAACACAATCTTTGATTACCTTGTTTGCTAGTGATTTGCCATGAATTGGCCAGAAGCGCTCCCTCATTGTGGACAGGAGTAGCTGAGCGCCTGCATGCAGTAACCTTCGGTGTTGGCTCTGCATGATGAGCTTTGTAAGTGTGTTGTTTTGTGGAAGTATGATTGGGTGTTTTTTGTCCTGTGGACATTCGGATAATTTTAGTCTCCCGCCTACTCGGATTAGGCCATCCTGTATAAAGGGATCTAAACTATTAATTGTTGATCTTGGTGAGATCGATTTATTTCTACTAAGTAGGTCGTATTCCTTCTCCATTGTTTGTACTTGAACGTACTTAATCAGATGATTCAATGACTTGTTTAATTCCTCGACTGATAACCTCTCAACTAACTTGTTGTTCGGGTATTTTATGTTATGTATGAACCTTTTTACATAGGCAAGTGTTCGAATTAATTGTGTGTCGGTATTATATCTACCAATTAGTGTTTCTAATACTTGGTTACCCGAGTTTGTTGTTACTAAGTTACATACTTTAATTGGTTTTTCTGATTTCATCTCGGGTAACTGAGTTGTGTTGTGTGGTAGGACCTCCTTTGGCCACTCTGTGTTAGGTTTACTGAGCCACTTGGGTCCCTGCCACCACAGAGTGTTATGAATAAGATTTTCTGCCGGTGTGCCCCTAGATAACAAGTCCGCCGGGTTGTCATTAGTGCTTACCCAGTGCCAATGAGATTTATCGGTAATTTCCCTTATTTCCTTGACTCTATTGCTAACATAGCAATTTAATTTGTGAGGCTCTGTATTTATCCAAGCTAATGCAACAGTCGAGTCTGACCATAGATTTATTTTATCTATTTTATGTCGTAGGATGGTTTTGAGTTTTTTAACTAGCCTTGCTAATAGGAGGGCAGCCTGAAGTTCTAGTCTAGGTATCGTCTCCCTTCCTGCAATCCTCGACTTGGCGGTCAGAAGACTGGTAAATATATTTCCTTCCTGATCGACCGATCTGACATAAACTGCTGCTCCGTATGCACCTTTTGAACTATCGGAGAAGCCGTGTAGTTCAATACTGACTGAATTTCTAATCACTACATTTCTTTTTATTTTAATTTTCTTTATGTTATTCATTTGATTCCAAATCTGACTCCATTCTAAGTGTAATTCTGCAGATAATGTTTCATCCCAATCTAATTTTAATATAACTAGTCTTTGGACGTACATCTTTGCAGTAATTATGATAGGACCTAATAGGCCCAATGGATCAAATACAGAGGACGCACTTGACAAGACCTTTCTCTTTGATAAAACCCTTGGCACCGGATCGAGCTCTGATGGATACAGTAACTCATCGTCTAAATCTGACCATGCCAGGCCTAACACCTTATGTGTTGTGTTACCTATTTCTGTGACAGTGTTTGTTTGTGTTTGTGTGGTTCTACTCACTGATTTCAGGATTTCAGGCGAGTTGGACTTCCACTTCCTCAGTGTGAAACCACTTTCTTGTAGCAGCTGCTCGACCTGGATGACCGTTTGGATTACCTCCTCCTTGCTGCCCCTTCCATAGAGCAGGTCATCCATCAGGAAGTCGTTGGCCAAAGCCATTGCTGCTTCTGGGAATCTATGTTTATTTTGATTAGCTATCTCCTTCAGACATCTGGTTGCAATGTATGGTGCGCATCTCAGACCAAAACTTAATGTGGTTAATTTATAGGTTTTAAGTGCGTCCTGCGGGTTTTCCCGCCACACTATACATTGCAACCCTTGCTGGTGAGGTGTAACATGTATTTTTGTGTACATTTTCTCAATGTCTGCACTTACTACGTATTGGTGCATTCGAAATCTAATGATGATATCTGTGAGATCATCTTGCATAATGGCCCCTTTATATTGAATGTCATTTAATGATATGCCTGTGCTAGTTGGACATGAGGCGTCTATGACCACCCTGAGGGGAGTGCTTGTTTTCTGCATGTTTACCACAGCATGGTGTGGTAAGTATACCCTAGCCGATGTGTCCCTGTCAGTCTGTTCCTTCATGCATCCGTTACTTTTAAATTTTCGCATAAAATCCACATACATCTCCTTGTATACTGGATCTCGTTCAAATTTTTTCTCTAGGGTCCTCATTCTTTTATAAGCAATGTTCCTGGAGCTACCTAGAGATTCGACTGGCATTTTCAGAGGCAACTCTACCACAAAATTACCTTCCACTGCCCGTGAATGACGGTTGAACACTCTCTCACACTCGGCAAGTTCGCAGTCTTCTACCTTTGGTTTACTGAGACTGTCGTTCTCCCAAAGTCTATTCATCTGGGAGTTAATGATGAAGTTACAGTGCACAGTTCTAGATACGGGGGCTTTCACCGCCCCTGATATCACCCAACCTAACCTGGTTTGTTGGAGAATTGGCTGTCCCTCCCCCAGTTTCCGTTGGCCTGTGCATATTAGGTTATAAAATAGTTCCGCCCCGATTATCATGTCTATCCTCCCGGGTTCATAAAACCTTACATCGGCTAATTTCAATCCGCTCGGTAATTTAATATTTTGGATATCGTTATTATTATGGTGCGGTAATTCGCACAATGTTGGAACAATGAGACAGGAGATTTTGGTGTTATAATTTTCCACCTTGGACTCAATTTTGACTGTGCAAAAATGATTTATGTTGGTCTGGATGCCATTAAAGCCTATGACTTCCATATCTATCTCTGATTTCCCTAATTGGAGCTTATCAAACGCTTCCTGGGTAATGAAATTGGATTGTGCCCCTGAGTCTAGTAAGGCTCTTAGAGTGTGGGCTTTATTATTTTTATCAAATGCTTTAATTTGCGCGGTAGACAATAGCACTGACTTGGGTTGAGTAGACTGCTCACTGTTTGTGACTGCAGTGTTTATTATTTGTTGATTATGTACTCTCGGAGTAGTCGTTTCAACGGCCGGTGGATTATGCATAGTACTGGGACTATTGGAGGAGGCACTGCCAACATTTGTGTAGTGTAGTAGTGAGTGATGCTTACCTCTACATGTGCGACAGGTCGTGGCACGACAGGTTGGCATGGAATGCGAACCTCTCAGACAGTTTGTGCAGAGCTTTAATCTGCGTACCATCTTGTTTCTATCCCCTACATTCATAGCCAAGAATTTACCGCACTGTGTTATGAAGTGTCTTTGATCACATACTGGGCATTGATTATGTGGTGCAGGGGTACCTACTGACTGGGCGTTTGTGGCTGGGTGTAGAGTGGCTACGTCGCAGGTCCTCCAGTTGGTCGCTCGAGATGTTCCAGCACCAAGGCTGCTCAGACCCGGAGCCTCAGGGTCACTCCCCGAATTGAGAGTCTCCATCAGGTCTGCTCGGTTGCGAAGGAAGCTCTTGAATTCCTGTAACGTTGGTAAATCTTTTGAATTGGACCGCTCTTCCCATTTTTTTAAAATGTTCTTATCCAATTTACTAGACAGAAAAAATATTATTAGTACATCCCAGTCTTCTGTCGATACATTTAACCCCTTTAGGGTCCTAAGATGCTTGGATATGTTATCTACTAATCCCCTTAAGCCACTGGGAGTGTTGGGCACCTCACTGATATGCAGGAGTGCACGCAGATGATTGTTTACTAGAAGTCTCGGATTGTTATAGCGTTCGCATAGGAGTTGCCACGCTATACTGTAACTCTCCTCCGAATACTCGAGAGCACCCACCACTTCCAGGGCGCCGCCCTTTAGGCAAGATCTCAGGTATTTATATTTTTGTATCTGCCTCAATGCACCCTTGTTAATCAGGGCATCAAAGGTGTCCCGGAATTCAATCCACCTTGAGATATCCCCACTAAATTCCGGAAGCGGAATATCTGGATACTTTATTGAATCTAATACTGGCTCAGATGAAGCAGTTGACTGTCGGGAGGCTAGCCCCGGCAATCCGACTTTACCTGATTTTGAAAGGCCTGCTTCTGCCTTGGCTACACACTCATAATATGTATTTTCATAGGACTCCCTATTACTAAGCTCATCTTCGACGTCGCTACTTAGGGTTTCAATCTCAGTTTGAACTGAATCAAACTCTTCAAAGCTCTTTTTGATACGGTCGGTCCGTAGTCGTAAGTCTATGATTTGCTCCGCTGTCAAGCTTTGCAAGTTAATTTTGCTAATGTTTTTATTAAACAAGGTTAATTTGGCCTTCAGCGTGCCTCTAATTTTCTTTAACCTTTTGATGGCAGAGCTTTGAAGTTCCACAATTGTATTACCAGACTCACCGTCTGTATCAGACATGATGATTATTGGATGCTACACTACACCCTGAAGAGCACACGGCGGTTCCCCCCCCTGTTTGATAGAGGGTTAGGATAACTTAATACAAGGAGCGAGCCCACCTCTTTTCAGTCGATCTCTGCGTACTGCCCGTCCCCATGTGACTGCAATGTTTGCCGCAATGACTACAGTTGCTGCCGCCGCTCGTCTTCAGATCTTCGTGCGCCCGTGGATCTTGTGTCTTGCCTGCGTACGCCCATCTATCTTGCTGATCTTCGTCCGTTGATACTAGGCAGCCATTGATTCACACCAACCAGGATTTACATCTGACCGGATCCGTCGCCCATGGCTGCTTTTTTCGGGAATTCTTGACCGACGTTGCTTGATAGATGTTATTGTATGCCGCAAGCTTGATAATTTACTGTTTCGCTATATTATGTCTTCGCGAAATCTCCCGACCACGCCATCCGTTTTTCAGCTTGGACCTCTTCGGGAGTTTTACCACGGGTTCTTCATCACGTCGGGGTCACCACTCTAAATGTTGGGTCGCCCTATTTGTCTGTTTCAGCACCAAGGCGGTTCACATAGAACTTGTTAGCAGCCTGGAAACCGTAGCGTTCCTGGCTGCACTAAGACGGTTCATAGCTCGAAGGGGTAAGCCCAGTCAGCTGGTGAGTGACAATGGCACCACGTTTCATGGGGCAGACAATGAAATAAAAAGGCTTTACAAATATCTTCGGGATAATTCTAGCGAAATAATAGATTTATGTACGAATGAAGGCATCACGTGGAAATTCAATCCACCTTACTCACCACACATTGGGGGGTTATTTGAGGCTGCTGTTAAGGCATGTAAATTACATTTAAAAAGGGTCTTAGGGAATGCTATGCTCACCTTCGAGGAGTTCTCGACGGTTCTAACCCAGATAGAGGGAATCCTAAATTCACGGCCTCTTTGCCCCATACCTAAGTCAGATACAGACAATTTTCCCATCTTAACGCCAGCCCACTTCTTAATAGGTAGATCTTTGACAGCCTTACCCGATTACGATTGTCAAAATACGCCTAGCAACAAGTTAAAGCTGCACCAACAATTCCAACAGATCCAGCACGATTTCTGGCGCCGGTGGTCAAGGGACTATCTTACGCTCATGCAGGAGCGAGTCAAGTGGAGAAGCACGAAAAGTTCGAGCCTGACTGCGGACTCCCTGGTTCTTATACGCGATGAGCAGCTGCCGCCGACACGATGGCGCTTGGGGAGAATCCTCGAACTGCATCGAGGACCTGACAACATAGCACGGGTCGCGTCTATCAAGACTGCGACTGGCATCATCAAAAGGGCCTTCAACAACATATGCCCACTCCCAATCAAGAATGAAGACTAGAAGTCCCATATGTATTTAGTTTCTTAAATAAGAATTAATTTTTTAAGTAATTATTCACTTTGTAAGTTTATTCACTTTGTAAGTCCAAATAAATTCTCTTGTGTTGATTTATTCAGGGGAATAGGATAGCTAGACATGCTAGGATAGCTCTTCAGGTAGGGGGAGGTTTAACTTTGAGGTGCGCACCATTTTATTAACTTAACTTCATAAACATTCTCAACTAATAATTTATTTAAGAGGGTGCGCACTTCAAAGGTGTGGTTGATAGCAACGCACAAGCCAGCAGGATAGCAGCTTGGGCGGTGGAGTCAACCTAGGTAGAATGGATATCATTAGATCTAGACATTAGATAGATCTGAGCATTAGATAGATTTAGACAATAAGGAAGTTGTCTTTGAAACCTCTTTCAAAGGCGGGAATATGTTAAGCATTACATGATCTGTAAGTGGCGCCACCTAGTGTTGAGTAGCGATAACGATCGATCAGTCTATTAAAAAGGTTTTTACTGGCAACATTTAGTGGCGCCATCTGTCCAAACTTATTATTTTTCGTGTGTGGCAACATTGCCTTGAAACTGTCACTTGACTTTGCACTTTTTTCTCAAGCAAGAACGAAATACACAACTCCATTGATTACTGAAGTATTTTCTATATTATCGTCCCTGACCACGCCAGAGCCCGATTTCGGCAGCGCAGCACCCGGCACGCAACAATTATAATAGACATACTTAAATATATATATTATATTATTATAAACTTACATAAATATTTATTTAACTATTAAAATTAAATGAATATAATATTTAACTATACTTAGATACATAGATGTTGCAGCAGTTTACTCAGAATTTCTGGAAGCGTTGGTCGCTCGAGTATCTGCATATCGTACAAAAGCGCCTTAAGTGGACTGACAAAACCAGCCCCCCTAGTGTTGGTGACCTCGTTCTGGTTAAGGATGCTAACCTACCGCCACTACGTTGGCGCAGGGGGCGCATTGTTAACTTGTTCCCTGGCAAGGACGGGACCCCCCGGTCTGCAGAGGTTCTAGTAGGAGGCTCGGTTCTAAAACGAGCGGTAGCAACGTTGTCTCGGCTGCCCGTAGATTAGGGGACAGGTGGGTGCCTGTCCGGGCGGGTGATTGTTCGATTCCAAATCGATATTCGATCGATGGATTCTGAACGGCCATTTTGAATTTGACGTTGCTGCCAACCTAGCAGTTTTTTGACAACTGACAGACGAAAGCCCTCGCAAAGTAAACGCGTTTTGGTTAGGGTATTGAAATTAAATCGCAAGCCATCTGGAATGTATTCGGGTTTCCGTCAGGATTGTCTATATAGCTGAGTGTGTTGTGGTTCCCCGATCCAGATAAAGTTCGCATTTACGTGGCCGATTGGTTTTTACCACGTAACATAACCTGTGTTGGAACACTGTGCTCATTGAAGCTGGCCCGCCAGTCATAGGAGGTTGGCTGAAGAACCTGTCTACCAAGAAGAGCCTAGGGTGCACCCGGGTCTTGCAGAGAGACAGGAGGTTGACGGGACCGAAGCACAGACCAGGTTAGATCGACCCCAATTAACTTCAGCTCGGTGAATCGCCGACGTTCACACTTCTTGGCAACTGATCGTTACGCTACCTCGTAGCTGATGGGCCCCTACGAGGTCATTAGGTGCTGAGAAGCCTGAACAATAACAATACTGAATACATCAATCCACTGGCACTTCATGAATGTAAGCACAAAATACGCAAATGCTTGTTTAACCTAACGTATAGCGATACTGAAAAGCTTATTTCACCTTTTTCCTGTTAGGTAGGTAATATTCATCTCACATATACTCACACACACACACATACACACATACACACACACACACACACACATACACACATACACACACACACACACACACACACACACATACATACACACACATATACACAAATACACGCACACACTGACATACCCTCACATACCATACATAAATACTTTCATTTTATTATTTTAACTTCTTTCATTTTAAAAACTAAAGGTGTACATTTGTAGTACTTATCCACACTCCCCCCTCCAGAAGTCAAGAGCGTGCTTATCATTAATACAGGCTATTAAACTAGCCTAGCAATGAAGGCATCAACTATTGCTACATTACTGCTATGCTCAACCATTGTATAACTAACACAGACTCAAAATGTAATGTACATGTACCCACCGTTTAGTTCAATAAATGATTTTGATTTTTTTATTTTGATTATTTGTAAGTTAGAATTATCGATCAGTTCGCATTCGTCTATCAATAAGTGCGCACCAATTGTAATAATTACAAATAAAGTGATTTGTCATGTTATCAATTTTCTTTCCTGTTCCAAAAATCATCACCAGTATCAAGTTTAAGGTACCGCCAGCAAGGGCTCGTACATTAAGTGGTCCTTCGAAACTTGTGTTTAGTGTTACTTTGTGTTTTAATCGTGTGACTGCGAATCGGTTCTGCTGGCCTGCCACTAGCGGCAATCCCCGGTAGAATTGAGAAAGCGCAAAAAGTTATACGTGAGGAATACAAAAGCTTTAGACACGCATGACCAAGCGATCAAGGGTTCAAGCCATAAGAAGGTTTTTACCAAGAGAACAAGCTCTTCCAAATTTAACAAGAGATCAAGCTCTACAAGTATACAAGCACATCATAGACGACGGCGGGAGCAGCGGGCGGCGGGAGGCGCGTCCGCGCGCCGCTCCGCAGCTACGCGCTGCTCTTGACTTAGAACGAAAACATTGTCGCGATCGCACCTGATAGCTTTTACTTGTAATATTTCTCACCTTTTGACCTATTATACCAACTTTATCTACAGTTCACTTTCTATCATTTACCTGGCCTATCTAAGGTCCTTCTTTCCGTCAAGAGATATCGAGTCAAAATTTTGAAAAAGGACATGCGCGCCACGTGCAGACTAAGTCAAGCCAAAGGGAGCCCGGAATTCAGCTAGCCATTCAATTCAACACGCATCGGTCAGCGCAACAGCGAGGACATCAGCACGACTAGCATCCGGAAATATCAAGCGGCAGCTTCATCACCAACACGACAGTCACGATAACGGACGAAAAAAGGGTTTGGTAGCAGCAGTTGTGAGTTTGACCAATTTAACTTCCTCTGACCCCAAGCTTAAACTTCGCATCATATTCGCATCATTATCGTTTCAGCATATCGTTGATTACTGTGCCTAAAAAACGTTCAACCTTGTAACAACTACATCATCACTGTTCCGGCTTCCCTCCACTCTGAGAGGTGCGGGGCGCGGGGCGTCGGGCCGCCGCGCCGGCCGCCATTACAGACCAGCACTCACTCTTTAACTACTGTACGTGATCTTGTCGCGCATCTCATTTATTTCAATAAATACAGTCATCAAGCTATTGAAGAGTTTAACTAATGGTCCTTCAACCCTCAAGAACTAAGAGGACGGTATAATCAAGATCGTTCCTTCCCTAAATCCTAAAAACGACAGAAGAAATTCAAGAAATACTTACATACGACGCACGCGCCTGCGACGTGATCAAGTCGCCATGAACAAAGGATACCTGTGTAGAGGGCATATTTCTACATCGAGGATACCTTTTCGTCATCAAGTCGGCTACAGTGGAGATTCAAGACACTCCTATTTGGCGATCATCAAGTTTTACACGCAAATAGCGGACTAAGCCAGCATTGACATCATCATACCTATTACTTAGGTTGTTTGTGGATTGGACCCGATTTCAAGCACTAGAACACTTCAAGTCAACATACAAGGACATTCTTCATCAAATTTCATCACAATTGACCATCAGACCAAGATTAAACACAGTCATACAGTGAAGTGGACTTTGCACCCTGTGCACCACGCATGCTCGGAACAAAGGAATCAATTGAGTGAGTCCTTTCCAATACATTTCCTTACTTCCTTTCATAATTTCCTATCAGAATTCTCAACTTAACATACTATTTCATTGCAGTGTTGACATCTGTTCGGATTTACAGTGTGTTAAAATTAAAATCACATTAAAATCATCAGACTAAATTAATGTCAAATCAAATAATTTCGCATTAAAATAGCTACGCTCTTTAGTAATACGTGTTACGCTTACGCCCATATTTAGATTAGCCTATTTGGCAAATAAATTAACAGTACCGTTACATTGTTGCAAAGTGATACCTGTCTTGACGGTCGCTCGCCGAGCGCCCATTGTTTACATATCAGTCGTATCACATTGCTTTTGCTAATACATTTTGTGGATTCCATTGTAATAACTTTGCCTAGCTTATCTTTTATTAGTCAATATAGGAGATGCACGAATTAAAGAATTGGTCAAGCTACGCGGGAATGTTAAGGCTAAGCTTACGCTATTTGGCAATTGTTTAAAAACCATTGATGGCAGACAGCCATTGACAGACCTTCAAATAACAGAAATACAACTACGTTTGTCAAAAACTGAGAATACATTTTCTGAATTTGATCAATTACAGACGGAGTTATAGTCATTGTCTGAGGAGAAGACTATGTACAAAGAACGTGAAAGGTTCGAAAACAAGTATTATATGCTGGTTGCTCAAGCGACTGCGATGGTGCACCAGGAGCGCAGGGTCCGTGATGAGCAGCGTGACAACCGCCGCCGTTCCACAGACATTCCAGATCCACACGACTTTGTAAGACTGCCCAAAATCAACCTGCCTCTCTTCGATGGAGACTTTCAGCACTGGCTTGAATTCAGATGTACGTATCTTTCAATCATACACAATAATAAATCACTCAGCGACATTAATAAATTTCATTACTTGCGAGCAGCCCTTAAGGGGACCGCATCCGTAATAGTTCAGAATATCGAGTTCAGATCAGATAACTATAAAATTGCATGGAATTTATTGACAAACCGTTATGAGAATGAACGACTTCTTGTCAATAACCATGTAAATGCATTGTTCAACTTACAACAAGCTCAAAAGGAATCAAGTTATTTTCTTAGAAACATGGTTGATGTGACGAACAAAAATGTACGTGCGCTAGCCATTTTAGGACAACCTACTGACCACTGGGACACGCTAGTCATTCACATCATGTCGAAAAAGTTAGATGACGTTTCTTTCCGCGAATGGGAAGAATACCGCAACACAATCACTAGTTATCCGAAACTCGGGCAATACATACATTTTCTTACAAACAGAGCTGATCTTTTAGATACTAAACAACAAGAAATGTCGCATAAACAGATCATACAACAGAAACAAACAACAATCAATACACAAATACAATCAAAACACAGTTCAGACAGAACAAAAAACATTCACAATATTGCATGCCCTATGTGCAACTAAAATCACTATTTATTCAGTTGCCAACAATTCGGAAATATAAATGTCAACACTCGTATACAGAAAATTAACAATTTCTAAGTTTGCAAAAAATGTTTAAGGCCGGGTCACTCGGATAAGCAGTGTAAACTTTCACATTGCAAATACTGTTACCTTAAACATAATACTCTTTTACATACAGATAACCAATCAGAAACAGCAACACCACTTACACTTACATCATCTACAGACAAATCAGAAACTAAATTCAGTTGTGTCCTGCACAGCTTTGGTGAAGGTGACGGACTCAGCGGGGAGACATCGCACAGCTCGCGTCCTGCTGGATGACGGCAGTACTTCCCACTACGTCACGCAGCACCTCTGTGAGGAACTAGGTCTGACAAAACATGTTACGGGCTCCACTATTGTAGGTATAAACAATCAACTTTCCTATAGTGCAGAGTCTTGTGATTTGACCATCCAGTCAAATTCAGGAGGGTATCAAGCCACCTTAAAATGTTTTGTTATGCCAGAAATAACCAGACAGTTGCCTTCATCTTACATAAACATCACAGATATGCTTCTTCCTATGGGCATTCAGCTAGCATATCCTGCATTTAATATACCCTCGACTGTAGACATATTGCTCGGGTCAGAAATATTTTGGGATATCATAACTGTCAACTTCATCGATTTAGGTAAACAACAACCAAAGTTGCAATTAACTAAATTAGGTTGGTTAGTATCAGGCGTTGTACATACAAATACAACACAAAACAGCACCACACAGAATAACATAGAACACTCATCATGTTACTTTCTTCAAAATACTAATGTGTCGCTACTTACACGGTTCTGGGAGTTAGAGTCAGTCTCGCCGAGCACAGTATGTCGCAGGAGGAGTGCGCGTGTGAACAAGACTTCGCAAAGACCACGCAGAGTGACGACGAAGGAAGGTTTGTAGTCTCTATACCTTTAAAAGACTCACCTGAAGTACTTGGAGATTCGTACGCGGCAGCAAAACGACGTCTTCTATCCCTGGAGCGCAGATTTGAACGCGATTCACCATTGAGAGAAAGGTACTTACAATTCATGGCTGAGTACCTCTCTCTAGGTCACATGAGTGAGAACAAACAGACATCAGAACAGAAAATCAACTATTACCTGCCTCATCATGGGGTAATTCGGGAGTCCAGCACGACGACGAAATAACGATGTCTTTGACGTCTCCGCCGTAACATCTTAAGGTAAGTCATACAACAATATACAGATGGTTGGGCCGGTCGTACAGGACGACCTCCTATCTATTTTACTCAGATTCAGACAACACAGATACGTTATATCAGGCAACATAGAAAAATGTTACAGGGCTATTGTAGTTGCACCTACACACAGTTATTTACAACAGATCTTATTTAGATTTTATTCCGTCAGAACCGATTAAATCATACACACTCAATACCGTCACATATGGCAAGTCATCGGCGCCATACCTGGCTACAAAATGCTTGGTATCACTAGCAGAACAATGTGAAAACGTCGACGTTAAAAACTCTATACATAGAGATTTTTACGTGGAAGACTATATCAGTAGGGGAGACTCTATCGATCACGTAATAGATCTCGCTCAAAATGTGAGAAACACTTTGGACTCAGCCAAATTCAATTTACGGAAATGGCAGTCAAACAATCAGAAAATATTACATACAATTAATCAGACGCAGAACACAAATACAGAATACTCATCAGAACATAGTACAGATAAAGCAAATATAACAGAAAAAACATTAGACTTAAATGAATCACTTCAGAATAAAACATTAGGTTTGAATTGGAATTCAAAATCAGACAAACTTTTTTTACCATCAACATTCAGACGAACAAAAGAAAAGTTACAAAGCGTGTTATTCTATCTCTCATCAGTCAAGTATTCAACCCTTTAGGTTTGATAGGGCCATGTACAGTCGAGGCGAAAATTATGATGCAGGGGTTGTGGTTGGACAAATGCGGATGGGACGACGAAGTGAGCTATGACATTAAAACTAAGTTCCTGAGTTTCATTGAATCACTTTTAGCTATAAACTCACTTTGTATTCCACATTGGGTTTGTTCTGACGCAATTGTTACACTTGAACTTCACATATTTACAGACGCCTCAGAACGTGCATACGGAGCGTGTGTGTACGTCAGAACAGTGAATGAGGGAGGTAAAGTACAGTACAAGTAACAGTCCATCTTCTTGCCTCCAAAAATAAGGTAGCACCTTTAAAACCCGTAACCATTCCCAGACTCGAATTATGCGGTGCTTTACTCGGGACAAGGCTTTGCATAAAAGTTACGCAATCTTTAAGAAAGTCATTTGATAATAATTGTTATTATTGGACAGACTCAATGATAGTCCTAGGTTGGCTAAATATTTCACCAAGTCGCCTAAAGACTTTTGTACGCAACAGGATAGGTGAAATTCAAAATTTTACTTCAGCAAATAAGTGGAGTTACGTACCATCAAAATTAAATCCTGCGGACCTGGTTTCTCGTGGAGTAAAAGCTGACAATTTAACAGAGTCAGCGCTGTGGTTGTCAGGCCCAAACTTTCTTCATCTGACAAACATTGAAATTCGAAAAACACCAGTTGCGCACACAAACACACCACTTCCAGATATAACATTACATTTAACACAAACAGACGAAGCAGACAAAAATTTAATAGCAGAATCAATATAGAAAAAATCAAACTATACAAAACTAATCAGATCAGTAGCTTACATACACAGATTCATAAAAAATTGCAGAAACTCTTCCAATAAAACTTTAGGTAATCTGTTTCCTACAGAGCTTAAAGCTGCAGAGTTGGTTGTTTTACGCACAACACAACAGCACATGTTTTCAGAAGAATTAGATTTGCTTAATTCAGGACAGAGCTTGCCTAAAAAGAATAGGTTAAATTCATTATCACCATTCATCGACACGGAAGGATTAATACGTGTCGGTGGACGTCTTAGTAACTCACACTATTCATTCGATGTCAAACATTCCATTCTTTTATGTGCCAAACATCACATTACACAGATATTATTCAGTAAATATCACAAGGACTTATTTCATGCTGGGCCTCCTCGCGAGGCGTACTGTTCATGGCTGCGTACGTTGCTCTAGGTTTAAACCTATACCTATTCAGCTGATAATGGGTGACCTACCGCGAGACAGAGGACAACTCGAGTTCCCATTTCTACATACGGGTATCGATTACGCTGGGCCAGTGCAGATTGTTGACAAAAAAGGTAGAGGCGGTAGGCTTACAAAGTCGTATATTTGCATTTTCGTATGTTTTGCTGTCAAAGAATTACACCTGGAACTCGTCACGGATCTTACCAGGGAAGCGTTCCTGGCCGCTCTTTACCACTTTATGAGTCAGCGTGGTAAGCCACAGACTCTCTCCTCAGACAATGCAACGACCTTTGTTGGAGCCAATAATGATCTTATCGAGTTCTTCACAAAGTATTCAGGTGACATACAATCAGAAATTACAAATCAAGGTGTCAACTATAAATGTATCCCTCTTTATTCCCCACACTTTGGCAGCTTATGGGAATCAGCTGTAAAATCAGTCAAGCATCGTCTTCTTCGCATTCTTTTATTAACTCATCTTACATACGAAGAGATGTCAACATTATTAATTCAGATAGAAGCAATTCTCAACTCCAGACCTATGATACCTCTATCATCAGACCCTACAGATCTCCCATGCCTCACACCTGCCCACTTCCTTACTGGATCAACGCTCTTAACAGTTCCTCAACCGACACTTGCTGAAGCAAACATCAATCGCCTGCAGCGCTACGAGAGAATAGAAAAGTTGAAACAACACTTTTGGCAGCGTTTCTCTCAGGACTACATAACTACTCTTCAACAGAAAGTCAAGTGGCAGTCTTCGAGCGGCGACCTGAAGCTGGGTACAATGGTGCTAGTCAAGGACAAGTCTCAGCCGCCACTGCTATGGCTGATGGGCAGAATTCTGAAACTATATCCAGGACCAGACAACTTCAACAGAGTTGCAGACATTCAGACCAGGAAGGGCGTAATTCAGAGATCATACACCAAAATATGCCCTCTTCCTGCTCCATCTACTTGTTGAAACCTTCAAGACTTCAACCCCCCGGAGCATGTTCCGGCTTCCCTCCTCTCTGAGGGGTGCGGAGCGAGGGGCGTCGGGCCACCGCGCTGGCCGCCATTACAGACCAGCACTCACTCTTTAACCACTGTACGTGATCTTGTCGCGCATCTCATTTATTTCAATAAATACAGTCATCAAGCTATCGAAGAGTTTAACTATCACAAATTGATCGGAAATCATTGTATCAGATATTTTTTGCATTCTACCTCACATTCATTAATATTCATCATATTTGGGACAAATCACTTTATTAACCCTCCCGATCAAAACTAATATCATATTTACATTAATTGTGTTCTAATAAAACCAATTACGCTTTCGCTTCAAGTTTTTCGCCTTGCAAGCGTGTTCTAATAAAACCAATTACGCTTATCAGCGTGGCGCCTACCGTTGCATCGCTCATAAAATATAATTATCTATTAATTACATTCAAAAACTTTCATAAAACATGCCTGATAAATTACCTCTCGCTCTGAAATAGATGAGTTCAATAGAACTTGCCAATACTTACAAAAAAGACGAGCCACACACAAATCAAATATTAAAAAATTACCTTGATTCTTTGTCCTCAGCCAATCAAAAATGATTATCAGAATTAGATCTTTTGCGGGTTAAAAATCGCCTTGAAATCTTTAAGTTGTTGCCACAAGCTTAAGACGAAATTCAGACTTTAATCGATGAAACTGTCGGCATTCCAGAAGAGCAAATGAAAGAGCGGGAGCAGTTTGAATCGGATTATCAAACTCAGCTTGCGCTTGTCATGCAGCTGATATGAGACAATGAATCTACCACCACCGTCGTCGAAGGGTCTGTACAAACAACTCTGGATGCAAGTGCGAAAAGGGCTTTTATCAAACTTCCAACGATCGACCTTCCACTTTTCTCAGGTGAATATCATAATTAATAATAATACCTTGGACACCATTTACACACATTGAATAAGCCCCAAACTAGGATTCCCTGTATCTTGGGGACTAGACAACGATACACATACTTATATAGATAAATATTATACTTAGATAGATAAAAAACCATGACTAGGGTACAAACATCCGTTCTCATCAAACAAATTTTTGCCCCCACCGGGACTCGAACTTGGGACCCTTGGTTTCGTAGGCAGCGTCACTGCCGACTCGGCCATTCGGGTCGTCAATTGGCTTAAATTCAGAGATACATTCGTGTCACTCATACACAACAATACAATGATAGATAATATTCAAAAATTTCATTATTTTCGTGCATCTTTGCAAGGTGAAGCCACTGAAATCATAAAATCACTCGAAATGTCATCAAAAAATTACAGAGTGGCATGGGAGCTAAATACCGACCTTTACAATAACACGCGTCAACCATGTTCACTCACTATTTAACATACACCACATTCACAAATAATCTTCTGCGTTACTGAGACAATAGGTGATGATGTTATTAAATCCAACGCTGAGGTAGCTCGAGCTTTTGAAACATTCTTCACCAATGCACCCTTACTCACAACAGAGCATCTAAATTCATCTCCATATGAAGCAGAGGTTTTGTTAAAAAAAACTAGCATCAGTAATGTAGATTTTAAATTTTATCATGTATGTCCCCAGGATATTTTCAAAACGTATAGATTACTTAACTCAAAAAATACTGAAGACCTGTGGGGTATGTCAGTCAAAGTCATTGGTTCAATATTCCTTGTTATCCGCTTGATTGCGCATGGATACCTAGGTATCCAAGAATTTGTACCCTCCGATTGCGCGTGGATACCTAGGTATCCAGAGGCTTTGTGTGACGACACGGTGTCAAAATCATGTTGTTTCTTTTACACCAATCACTTTATCCATAAGGACCGTATTCTATCTCTTTCTGCTTGAACTATGCTTTATTTTTTCACACAGCCACACTAAATTCAACGAGTAGTGTCATTGGAAAAAAAAACAGTGTGTATAACTACGGCGCGCTGGCAAATGCTAACGATACTTTGTAAGCTTATAAATAAATATTTTTTATCTACGAAATGCAAGTTTTTTTTTCGTATGTTAATGTAATACAGGAATCATATAAAATACATAAAAAAGTAGGTTGTAGATTTACTTTTTTTACAAATTAAAAATATATTAACCTTAGTCCATTTTACACACGAAGTCCTACATCATAAATAATGTTTTTGTAAGGCGTCTCGCCGCGCACTTGAGCGCAAGCGCGCCGCGGCGGCAAGCCGCGCATTTGGAGGCCCCCCGCGGGGAGTGCTTCGCGCGAAAAAGCGGTTAAAGCCCCCACACCTAGCTTATATATTTAATAAATTTGGTGATGATGGAGCTTTCCCAGACCTCATGAAATACAGTAAACTTATACCTCTGTTCTAGTCGGGAGACAAGGGTGATCCGTCAAATTTTAGACCAATATCGGTTCTTCCAGCACTAAGTAAAATTTTTGAAAAGATTATACTCAATCAAATGCTCTCACACTTCAACCGTACAAAACAACTCCACGACAAGCAATTCGGTTTCACTAGGGATAAATAGACTACGGATGCAGGTATTACCCTTATATCTCATATTTATTCTGCATGGGAAGCCGCACAGGATGCTATCGGTGTTTTTTGCGATATGTCGAAGGCATTTGATTGTGTTGATCATGACACGTTACTAATGAAATTAAATCATTACGGAGTTAGAAATAAAGCGTTGGATCTACTAAGATCATACCTAAGCAATAGAATTCAAAAGGCAGAAGTCAATGGCGTTAAATCTGATGGATCGGGGGTAAAAATAGGCGTTCCACAAGGTTCATATTAGGCCCTTTCTTATTCCTGGTATAAATTAACGATCTGCATTTTATGGTAGAGAAATTGACTAACATAGCGTTGTTTGCTGATGATACTGTTTAATATTTATGCTTCGGAACGCACCGGTTTTCGTTGCGCGGATCGACCGCGAGTGATCGGGACATCACTAGCGGAAAAAGCACCCATTGTGCTCCTTATCCCGCATTCCTGCCTCGAATTGAGCTTTCGAATTCCGGCCCAAGGCGTCAAGGTCAGTACCACTTGCGATACTCCCTGTGCTGGTGAAAACCACCCCCTCAAGATTCCATGCCCGTTCGGTTGAGGCGTGGAATTAAACAGATACTTTACTGGTCTTCAAAATTGAGATACAAAAAGAAGATTTTGATGATGTCAATAGAGTATTATCTTTAACCTTGAATTGGTTCACAGTTAAAAATTGTATTATAAATGCTTGTAAAACCAAATGCATCAAATTCTCACTTCCAAATGTCAGGCAAGTTGGGACCAGTTTAGTGTTGGACAGCAATACGTTAGAATTAGTAAATGACACGAAGTTTCTTGGAATAACTATTGATAACAAATTGCAGTGGGGACCCCACATAGAAAAATTGGCTGGTAAATTAAGTTCTGCAGCTTACGCTGTTAGGAACATCAGACAAAACATGGATGTGGCTACATCTAGGCTAGTATATTTTAGTTACTTTCATAGTGTCATGTCCTATGGTATCTTGTGGTGGGGGAAAGCAGCGGATATTCAAACTATTTTTATTTTAATGAAAAGAGCTATTCAAGCAATTTATAATTTAAAACGCACAGACTCCTTCAGACAGCTTTTTAAAGAAATCGACATACTAACTGTAGCTAGTCAATTTATTTTCGAAAATATAATGTATGTACGCAAGAACCTTACAAAATTTCCCAAACTTAGCGATAGCTGTGATGTTAACCTAAGAAATAATCACAGACTACTTGCGCCCAGGTTTAGAATCGCGAAGGTTAGCAATTCTTTCAAGGGTCAATGCATTCTCTACTACAACAAGATACCTCTGGAGATCTTGAAATTGCCATTTGAGCAATTTAAAATCCATGTTAAAGCGACTTTGTCGAAAAAGGGATATTACAATGTTCAAGATTACTTAATTGATGGGTCTATATGGGGTTAATCTGGCTCAACACAGACCTTGCTGTTAATAATTTTGTAATTATTTATTCCTGCTTATTAATTATGGTAATGACTAAATATTATATTTTGTATTAGTTAAGCATAAGCAATTTTTAAAAAGAGATCTAAAAATCAATCTGTGGGAGTTTCTATGCCCTTCTTCTCCCACAGTGGTTCAATGTAGAGAAGAGGCAAAAAATGACGATGGCTAAGTATATGTAAATATCTACAGTAATAAAGACATTTGGAATTTGGAAATTTGGAATTGTTAGACAATGTAAACAAAAACCTCAGAGCCTTTGAAAGCTTGGGAGGAAATACAGAACACTGGGATACTTTAATAATTTATCTAGTGGCAAGCAAATTGGACTCGGAGACGCTAAGATAATGGGAATAATTCAAAAATACACTTGACAACATGCCCAAACTTCAAGACTTACGAACCTACCTCAAAGATCGTGCAGACCTATTGAAAACTCTCGAAGATAGCAAACAATGCAATTTAAAAGTCGACATAAAATTACAAAAGCAGGGTACACAAATGACTACAAGCTCGTCATCACGATTTCCTAGTTGTCCTATCTGCAAAGCACAACTTTATTTGTTTTCGTGTCCTATTTTCAAACAAATGACAGTGGAGAAAAGAATCGAAAAAGTTTCAAAACTGAACGTATGCTCCAAATGCTTGTATCAAGGACACGAAACCAAGTCATGTCGTGGCGGTACCTGCAAGTGATGATGCTGATGATGATTGATTCCGACCGATTTCGGTCATGGCGACCACTTCTACTCCTAGTTGGTTAGGCGCGCGTGCGCGCTAACATGGCTTATGTAGCCGATCTTCGCAGCGAAACTCCTTGCGCATTGGGGGAACGTAAGTACCCGCATAGTTGTAGGATATGGCAGCAGGTGGACGGGATTTTAACAGGTCGCGTTTCATATCAAGGTCAGCTTTACGCTGATCCTCGAACTCGCTTACTTGCCTCTTCACAATCCTGCGCCACTCTGGCTGTTGTGCTGCCAAACATTCCCATTGAGAGGGCTCTATGTTGCATCTTCTCATGTGTCGCTTCTGAACAGCTTTGTATCGGAGAAGCTGCCCGCCATGTTTTTCCTTGCCCTCCTCCAGTTCAGAATAAAAGATGCGCTTTGCCACTCTCACCTCTTTCATACGTGATACGTGACCGCACCATCGAAGTTGCTGACGCATTAAGTAGGCTTCAATGCCACCAACATTGCTCGTCGCAGAACTTCGGTGTTACGCACTCGGTTGGACCATTTGATTTTCATAATGGATCGAAGGCTTTTAAGGTGGAAACGATCCAGAGTGTGTATGTGGCGGCAATACACACACCACGATTCAGAGGAGTACAGGAGATTTGGCAGCACAATTGCCATGTATACTGATATTTTGGTAGCTAGCTTTAGGTCATGTGAGCAGAAGACCTTTGAACACAGCTTTCGAAATGCCGCAGCTGCAGCACCTATCCTGCTGTTGATCTCGGTATCAAGGTCACACTTGGATGTAATAGTGTTCCCCAGGTAACTAAATTTGTCCACCTGTTTAAGCATATTCTCACCAATCTTTATCGACAGTGTCTCTTGACAATGGGTGTCCAGGGACTTGACTTCTGTCTTTTTGACACTAATCTTTAGGCCGAATTTACAGCAAGATTAGAAACATAACACAATTTTATATTTGATGAAACCACGAGCATCCCATACGACACTTACAAGCACCCAACAGACTTCAGTCTTACTATCAACTGCCCTAGTAAGTGTTATTGGCAGTAAAGGCGAACAACACATCGCCAGAGCATTACAAGATAACGGTAGTACCTCTTGCTACATTACAAAACAACTCTGCACTAAACTAAATCTTCCATTACAATTCATTCAGGGTTCCGTTTCAGGCATCAATCAATAACGCACAAATATATCTCACAGAACATACATACAAATCAAATCATTACACAACTGCTATGCAGTAAATACATCATGCTTAGTACTCGAAACAATTTCACCTTCGATACCTAGCATACGCATTCAACACTGAGGGTATTAACTTCCCTAAACACATAAAACTCGCTGACCCGCAATTATGTGAGCCAGCACCAATCGATCTTCTACTTGGTGCAAGTATATTCTGGAAGATAATGGGTAACGGCCGAATTCAGCTAGGCAAGCAACAGCCAACATTACAGGAAACTGAATTGGGCCGGTTAGTTTCAGGTTGTACCCCAGATATAAATAGTGAAAAAGACAATGCATGTTTTTTCACACACAAAAGCTCCGATTAACTATCGCGTTTCTGGGAGTTAGACAGCATGTCCACGTCTCAGGTCAATGTAAAGAACACTGCGCAGATATTTTATCCTGGCCGCTCACTTTAATATACAATCATTCACTAAGCTCAGGGGTCTTTCCCGATAAGTGGAAAATGGGTAAGAAAGTACCCATACCCAAGAAGGGTATCAACAAGGACATCAAGCAGTACAGACACCTTACAATAATTCCCATTTTCGCAAAAATGTTCGAGACTCTTGTATATCCACACCTGCTGAATCAAGTATCTAACCAACTGTCTGATAGACAGCACGGCTTCCTCCAAGGCAGATCTACGAATTCTAACCTCATAGCATACACCGATCACCTCATTAGTTTTGTGGATAGGCGGGTACAAGTGGATGCAGTATATACGGACTTTAGCAAAGCTTTTGATAAGGTGGACTTTGACACTCTTGTAAGGAAACTCAAACGACACGGCGTTCTCAATCCTCTGTTGGGGTTGATTCGATCTTACTTAATCGATCGTAAGTCCTACGTAGTAGTCAACGGTCAGCAGTCCGCTCCTTTCAATGCAACCTCAGGCGTCCCGCAAGGCTCCCATCTTGGTCCTCTGCTGTTTGTGGTACACATAAACGACGTTGTTGACTGCTTCAAATACGCCGAGGCATATATGTTTACAGATGACCTAAAAATAATCCTTCCCATTTCTGAAGAGGGAGATGCACTTAATTTGCAACTAGACATAGACAGACTTTGTCAATGGTGTGAATACCATAAAGTGGAGCTAAATTCAAATAAGTGTTACTGTATACCTTTTACACGTAATATCAAGCATTTTTCCACGAGTTATACTATCAATGGTGCGAACCTTCAACGAGTTAACATAACATACCTTGGTGTCCTTATACACAGCAAACTTAGCTTCATCCCTCACATTGAAAACATCAGTAAGAAAGCACCCAAAATGTTTGGGTTTCTCCTTAGAGCCGCTAAGCCTTTTTTCTAAAAGCCTTTCTAGGCTTGTACTAAAATACTGCTCTATAACACGTTAGTCAGAACAAACTTGGAGTATTGCTCACAGGTGTGGAAACCTTTTTATCAGGTCCATAAAGACATATTGGAAAGAGTCCAAAAGAGATTTCTGTGCTACCTTGCTAACACCACTCTTGGCGACCTCCAATTTCGGTCATATGCCGAACGGATCGTTCACTTCCACATGATACTTCTTACAGTCAGAAGAAAGGTTCACGACTTGAAATTTATGCATAAAGTGCTAAACGGTCAGGTGGACTGTCCGCAGCTCTTGGATTCATTCACCATCTCGGTTCCAAGCAGACTCCCACGACCAGGCACTCATAAACTGTTCAGAGAGAAACTTTGGAAGATAAACCTCGGCCGGCATTAACTCCCCCACTACAAGAATGATACGAAAGTATAACACTCTGCACATATGTCAAACATCATCCTTCGACGTGTTTCATGATAAACTTTCTCCATTCTGTCTAAAGCTCGAACTACACCTGACTAACTAATCAATTAATTTATCGAATCGAACCAATTCAAATAAATTCCTTAAAAAATAACCCCTTTTTAATTTTAATTTTAATTATAATTATACATTATCTAATTCAAATAAATGTATACCTACTTAATTTGCCATACGGTAATTTTCTTGTAATTGTTTATTACTAATTATCTGTTTTCATGTTATTACTTAATGTTATATAAGTTTTTTTTTATAAGCGGGCTGTCATCATCTGAAATGTAAACTTTTAAGAATTATATTAAGAAAACATGTATTGTCTGTTGGCAAACCTGAAATAAACAAAGTAAAATAAAAATATCCGCTTCGGAAGCCCGCCTGCTCCACTGGCTGGTATTGCTCCAGTTTTTGGGTCAGTCTATTACTCAGGACCTTAGCGAACAGCCTGTACACCTGGGATAGGAGACTGATAGGCAGGTAATTCTACAGTAAGTCCTTTTCTACTTTCTTGTGTAGAATTGTTACAGTCGCCCTTATCCAGGCGCTTGTTATTGAGCTGCTCACTATCACTGTGTTGAAGTTCAACTCGGAACCCTAAAAATGATAAAATTGATATTTGGCACAAGCACTAATCATTGATAGTATCTCAGATAGTAACTCAGCCTCAAATATTGAGGCTGAATAACATATTTCAGGCAGGGGTAATAATTTTGAAGCTGAGTTATTAATGAATTAAGTTAGGTTAGATTTTCTTTGATATTCGATTTAATACTACCCTTTAATTTATTTTTTCGGTGACACTTACAGAGAGCGCCATTCGATTCATGTACCGACGAGTTAGTCACGTGTATTTGTTTATTGTCGTTAGTGCGTTCGGATTGCAATTGTTTCATCTGTATTTAAAAATAAAGTATTCCAATAAGTTACATGCTCTTTGACTAGAGTAGGTTATAGTGTATTGCAAAGCTGTATTCAGACCCATCCAAAACGGACCAAAACCAAGACGAAGAGTATCTTTGTCCAACACCAGACACCACCCCTCCTTTCACTGGGCGTGAAGTTCATCGTGCCCTCATGGACATGAAGAGCAACAAGAGCCCCGGTGAAGATGGTGTCACGACAAAGGCTTTGAAATTTGGAGAACCCGTCTTGCTTCCCCACTTGGCCAATCTTTGTGATAACATACTCTACAGAGGTCATTTTCCAAGTAAGCTATGCCACTCTAACATAATTCTGTTGCACAAAAAGAATGATAAAAGTGATATCGGCAACTATCGACCCGTAAGCTTGGTATCCCATATTTATAAAATATTTATAAAACTTATTGAATCGCGTATAGCTATACATCTAGATGCAAGTCAACCGCAGGAGCAAGTAGGTTTCAGACCTGGCTTCTCGACTACTGACCACCTCCACACGCTCAACCAGATCACCGAGAAGTTCAACGAATTTAATAAGCCGTTATATCTGGCATTTGTGGATTACTCCAAAGCATTTGACAGCATCTCTCACTCAGTTATTCTCAGTGCCCTCAGCAACCAAAGTATAAATCCGGCTTATATACATGTAATTAAATCAATATACGGCAATAGTACAGCAAATATAAAACTCCAGACAGCAGGACCTTCCTTCCTGATCGAGAAAGGTGTGAAACAGGGTGACCCACTATCACCGAAACTGTTCACATCAGCACTCGAGGAAATCTTTAGGAAGCTGACGGGATCATGGACAAATGACGGAATCGTCGTCGGTGGCAGAAGGCTCACTAACCTTCGCTTCGCCGATGACATTGTCTCGTTTGCACCGTCAGCTCCTGAACTGAGGAAGATGCTGCAAGAGCTCAGTAATGCAAGCCTTGAGGTTGGACTGAAGATGAATCGTTCAAAGACACAACTTATGACCAATTGCGCGAAGCGTAGAAGGGAAAAAGATGGGCAGGTTATACAATATGTTGACGAATACATCTACTTGGGCCAGATAGTCTCATTCGAAAACCGGCAAAGCAAGGAGATCGAAAGAAGCATTTTGAACGCCTGGAAGAGCTACTGGTCCATAAAAGAGCTGATGAAGGGCAACCTTCCATTGACACTAAAGCGGAAACTCGTCGACTTGTGTATCCTGCCCATTCTCACCTACGGCGCTCAGACGTGGTCTCTGATCAATCGTCTGAAGTCCAGACTCAAGGTTTGCCAAAGGACTATGGAGCGTAGTATGATAGGAGTCAAACTAACGGACCGTATCAGGAATACGACGCTGCGCTCTATAACTCGCATCACTGACGTGGGTGTACAGAGCGCCAACCTCAAGTGGAGCTGGGCCGGACATGTCTGCCGTATGCACCCGGATAGGTCGGCAAAAATTGCCACCGAGTGGGTGCCTCAAGAAGGACAGCGCCGAAGAGGCAGGCCTAGGAGGAGATGGCGTGAGGACCTGGAGAGGTACCTCCCGGACTGGGAAGAGGAGGCGCAAGATCGGGAAGTATGGTCCGAAAGTAGGGAGGCCTTTGCCCAGCAGTGGGAAGCATTATAGGCTATTAAAAAAAAGTTATTGTGACTAAATTTCAATTGGGTTATGTTAGAATTTAGAAAAAGCAAAACCGGAGCGTAGCGGAGCAAAGCGTATGCAAGTAAAAACAACATTTAATGATATGAGTAGTGTTTTTGGGTAATATTGGGTAATATTATTGGCGATAACATGCTATATGATGGCAATTTTAGCAAAATTTTGACCATAAACGAATGTGAAATAAGTAACATTTTAAATGTACTGAGTTAAAAATTCAGAAGCTAATAATTATTTGATGTCATATATTAATATTTTAGAAGTTTACTGCTTGATATGAATGCATTTTACAAATTAAGATGCTAAAAAATTACCACCATGCTGAGTTGTATTTAGAGTGGCTTACATAGAAGATAACTAGTGGCTAAGATAGTATCACTCAGACGCTCGTTAATTGTGGCTGACTTAGTAATTTAGAAGGAAATGTAGATTAGGCAGTGTATAGGCGAATAATGCAATAAAAAAGAAGAGGAAGTCTGTTTAATTAGCACCCAATTATTAATTAATAGTAATAAACCACATAAGAAGTACTGTCATTCTTTATATGTTTTGCAGATTTCAATTAGCGAGGGCTACAATGATAACCTCAATGATGTTGAAACTTTCATTGGCTTAACTTTACAATTACCTTACGGTGAGTCATAATTACCTGTCAATTACACGAACATATAATACAACTTCTAACAATAAGAAAACATAGCGTCACGCCCTACCCATATGGAGTGCCTGAGGCATATTAGTACCCACGTTGGCAAGGTATTAAAAAAAATTTTTTTTTGGTTGATAATTAGAGTCCTAAATGATTCAACCGTCGGCACACAATTGTTTTCCAGAAAAGATTTTTTGAAAATTTATAGTATTGAAAATTCAAAGTCAAAGTAATTGTCAACATTTCCTTATTACTGGAGATATTTATAAGTCTACAGTTCTATAGATACACATACTTAGTAACGTATTTTTTGGCCCCTTCTCTATATTGGACCACTGTAGAAGAAGGAGAGCGATGTAACTATCACAGATTGATTTTAAGATCTCTTTTAAAAATGTTTGTATTTAACTAATACAAATATTACGATATTAATTATTAGAAATAGTATGCACGAACAAATAATTATAAAATTATTAACAGCAAGTTCTGTGTTGGAGAAGGTATGATCAAATCGGTTTATTGTTAAAAGTTGTTGTAATGGCTGTGTGACCTTTAAACTTCATGAACGAGTCATGAAATTTGCGCATTTTTTATAAATTTTCCACCCCTCACACCTCTGACCCCTTGAAGTTTATCGTATAACAAGAGGAACTATAATAAAAAAACAACCCGAATACATTATAAATACAACTATAAAAACTGATATATCGAATAATCTACCCGACGCTAGATAGCGCTGATAATAATAAAAAAGAGCTTAATTTAAAATGAGCTGCTCAGCCTGCACACAACGCGTTAATATAACCGAACGAATAACGTGCTGCTCGTGCAAAAGAAATTACCACTACAAATGTCTGAATATAGCAGAGGATTTCTTTGAGAAAAATAAACAAAATAAAAATGACTACTCCTGGCTATGCCCGCCATGTAAACCGAAGAACCGAAGAAAAGGAATGAAAACACTCCGATAAGAAATGCCTACACGCCCAATAACGTAAATGATTCGGAAGACTCCTTGAGCACCGGAGGAGTCACCATGAGAACAAAACATTCCAAAATCGATACATCTATGTTCGAAAACACAAGCTTACTTGGAGATACTATCTGCCCAGAATCACCAACACAGAAACAATGTATTAGCAACACACGAAACGATATAAGTCTACAAAACCTGAAACAAATGTTTGAGTTACAACTAAAAGAAAATAACCAAACTATTTTATCACAATTAAAGTCTGCTATACAAATTGAAGTAAGCAAAGCCATATCTGAATTAAAGACAGAGATCAAACAAGAAACAACTAAATTAACCAAAGAAAATTCTTTAAGAAAGCAAGATATACTTGATTTAACCAGTAAAATAGATCAACTGAGCAAAGAAAATGAGAAATTAAAACGGGAAATGGAAGACTACGTACACAAATTCCATGCCGCCAAACCAATAAATTCCGATTTACCCAAGAACCACAGCAAGAAAATAGTACTCTACGGACTAGACAAGTACTATAAAGAACATGAAAATGACCTCCACTGCCGAATAATAGATTTTTTTAGAGACACACTATATGTAGATTTGACTGGATACATTGAAGATACTTATCGCATAGGAAAATTCAATAACTTCAACAGGCCACTTGTCATAGAATTACTAAGTAAGAGAATGTCAAAATACATCTTGGAAAATGGCCACTACTTACAAGGAACAAGACTAACTGTATCTCAATACCTAGATAAAAATACTAGAGAACAACGAAGGAATATGCGAAATGAAATGTTAAATGCCCGAGAACAGGGAAAATATGCAGTCATACGAGACAATAAACTGTTTGTGGATGGAAGAAAAATTGAAATGAAGTCTACCCAGACACAAAATGCCACAATTGAAACAAATGTAGAGACCAAAAGACACCATAACAACTACACGAAGAACACAGAAAATTTTCATCACCATAACTACTCCAATAACACCCAAAATAGTTCCTTTCGCAGACACAGATAAATATTTTAATATATTATTCCAAAATTTCCAAAGCCTCTACAATAAACAAAACTTACTAGAATCATTCATAAATCAGAATGTGAAATATCATGCTATATGTATACAAGAAACCTGGCTAACTGAAGCAAAAATAGAGTTACTTAATTTTAGCGGATATAAATTTGCAACATCCTTCTCTAGACAAAATAGAGTAGGAGGTGGCGTGTGCATCCTACTGCAGGACCATATTGAATATGCGGAGTTAACAGATATAACCAATATGTCCATTGAATACGTGGTTGAAATGTGTGCAGTTAAATTAACAAATGAAAACCTTATTATAGTGTCTCTATATTGGAATAGAAGAGAGAAGGACGTTTTTTACGATCGATTAAATAAAATGCTTAATTTTGTAAACAATAAATTTCCTCGATTCATTGTTGTGATAGGGGGAGATTTCAATACAGATATACTAAAGAATAATCCTAAGACAACGAAACTTCTAGAATCCATGCTAGAATTTAAGCTAACCCAACACATAAAACAGGCAACACACCACACAGCTAGATCATCAACATGTATAGACCTAATATTCACAAATCTAAATAAAAACTTGTTCTACACTTCTATCGAGCAATTGGGATTTTCTAATCACTCTGGAACCATATTACATTTAAAGCTTCCAAAACTGACACAACAAATAACGTGGACCAAAACAATGCGATTATTCAATAGTAAAAATATAACATTATTTAAAAACACGCTTAAAAATATTGACTGGTATAATGCTCTAAATATAAAGACTGATGTAAATAATAAATATAATATATTTAATAACTTAATCAATAAATGATTAAATGACTGCATACCTCTACGTAAAATAAAGATACGAAGTAATAATAAAAAACATTGGCTCACTGTTGGAATAAAAAAGTCATGCGAAACAAAAAGATTATTAAAAATACTTACAATTAAATCAAAATACAATAAAATACTTACCGATTACTATAAAAAATACGAGAAAACCCTAAAAAAAAACAATTATCATCTCTAAAAAGAATCATTATAAAAGAAAAATTACCCAATCAAACAATATAATTAAAACTATGTGGGATATAATAAACGAATGCACCAACAAAAGGCCCAAAAAAGAAAATAACAACATCAATCTTCAAATAAACAATACAATAATTTCAGACCCCCATGGGATAGTACAAATATTCAATGACTTCTTTGCATCAGTGGGCAACGAAAGAGAGAGCCCTTCACCGAGAGCTAGCAGGCGCTACCCGAACCACCAAGCCAAACAAACCATGTTTCTCTACCCAGTAACCCAACGAGAAGTCTATAACATACTTAAAAACTTAAAATGTAAAAATAGTCACGGCATAGATGGTTTACCTCCTAAATTGGTTAAGAAATGTGCAGAAGAGTTGACACTACCTTTTTACCTCATGATTAACCAATCTTTCACTGAAGGTACCTTCCCAGACCTACTTAAAATTGCTCTCATAAAACCAGTACATAAGAAAAACTCTAAACTAAAAACAACAAATTATCGTCCTATCGCTCTACTGCCGACGGCTTCAAAAATATTTGAGAAGGCAATGTGTAATAGAGTGTATAAATTTAGTGAGAAATTTAAACTATTTAACGAAGGCCAGAACGGGTTCCGGAAAGGACGGTCTACATCTTTAGCGGTCTTTAAATATATACAAACTGCTATAAATATAATAAATGATAAGAAATATGCCATTGGTATTCTACTTGATATGTCGAAAGCCTACGATAGAGTCCGACACAATATATTGTTAGATAAATTGCATAGTATGGGAATACGGGGCATAACTCATAAATGGTTTTCCTCTTACCTGAGCAATAGAAAACAACTCGTGGAGATGGAATACTTGAACCAGAATAGCAAAGAAATTATTAAACTCCAGTCTGATACTATAGACATTAAAGGTTCAATCCCCCAGGGCGGTGTCGCTAGTTGCTTATTATTTTTAATTTACATTAATGACCTCCCCAGAATCATGAGCGATCGATGTGTGTTGTTTGCCGATGATATTTCTATCCTTACACCTTGCGCAAATAACCTAGAAATAAATAATAAACTAGAAACTATCCTAAATAGTACTATAAAATGGCTAAACGATCATAACCTTCAGATAAATTTCAATTAAACTAAATTAATGTTATTTCAACCACCTCAGAAAAAACCATTAGACATAAATTTCACATTCAACAACATAAGATTGGAAACGGTGAGCGAATTTTCCCTGTTAGGTTTGAATATAGATACGAATATAAATTGGAAAGTACATACCCAAATATTACGTTCCAAGCTATCTAGATTTACCTACGCTCTCCGGGAGGTAAAAAAGTCAACGGACCTAAAAACAGCTTTAGTTACCTACTATGCCTATGCTTATGCGTGGCTTAGTTACGGTATCCTACTGTGGGGTAACAGCACTAACGCACAAAGCGTTTTCACTCTACAAAAGCAACTAATACGCATACTCACAAATATTGAACCTCGAGACAGCTATAGGCCACACTTTACAGAACACAAAATCCTCACACTCCCTAGCATATACATACTGGTAACTTGTAAATTCGTCCGAAAATATCCTGAATTTTACACAAAACGCCAAGATCAGATGCCAACGAATCTCAACCTAAGACCAAGAAAAGGACTAGCGCTACCACCTTCTAGACTAAACATACACTCTCCAAGCCCTCTAGTAATGACTGCAAAAATTTATAATAAGTTACCAAAACATCTGACGACAGAAACTAGAGATACCATATTTATAAGTTCATTAAAACAACTATTAATTACTAAATGCTATTATTGTGTAAATGATTATTTAAATGACGAATTATAATTATTAAAATAGGTATAGAATAAAAATTTCAAACATATGAAAACTAACATTATATAACTAATTATCTGATACAATTTAATTTATATATAAATTAAGTAGTACGTATAAATATTGCAATATTGTAATATCGCCCTCTCGCAAATTGCTGTACCTGGACAAGGTCCATAATGATAATCTCCACCTATATTATATATGGAATGCAATGAATAAATTGAAACTGAAACATTTTATTTAAATACCACATACGTACAAACTCATGAATGCACCTGGGTACATATAAAGAGTGTGAAAGGAGAATTCAAATGACCACCAAAATATTTTATTCCTACTGTAGTATGGTGGTACGTGCAATAGGCTAGATGTTAGAGTTAACTACAACATAATGTACGTAGTGCTGTGTTAGCAATAAGGTAGGTATATAAGTACACGCACGTTCAATAGACGGACTTCTACTACCAACAACTATCGTATCATTTATCCTTTATTACGTGGCGACCTTGCCTTGGGCCACAGGAATCTACTGATTACTCCGGAGAAAATCGAGAAAATCAAGAAAATCGAGAAAATCAAGAAAATCGAGAAAATCAAGAAAATCGAGAAAATCAAGAAAATCAAGAAAATCGAGAAAATCAAGAAAATCAATAAATCAAGAAAGACAAAATGACAATTATCAGATTCACAGTGGGGGAAGTTATTGTGGAGCTGGCGGGACCAATGAAAATTATGAGGAATGTGAAGATAAAGCTGACTGAAGGACGACGCCACGTGCAGGAATCAGAAAGCACGATAATAATAAATTGGGACGCCGATAGAAATAATCAGACAGGAGCAAGAAAGAACGCAGCTGAACCGCCATCAACACCAGCAGGTATACCAATCACCACTGGCAGCACCACCATCATCACCAGGAGCACCATCATCAACATCGGCAGCACCACCACCACCACCGAAAGCGCCGTCATCAGCATTGGCAGCACCACCGTCAACACCAGCAGCAACAGTACCAACACCAGGACCAGCATCGATGCGTCAACCGTGGTCTACAACCGCAGGGCGCGGAAGGGGGAGATCTACGGCCGTTATAAGGCCAAGGGTGGTACCGACAAATCAACGGTACTACCATCAGCCGACCCCACCACTGCGACAAACTCAGCTCATTATACGAGGAATCGGACGAGGCCGACTAGATAATATCTAAAAAGAAGAATAAGTCTAGTCAAACATGTACGAGTGAATCCTGATTTATTTTATCAGTATGAAGATTTTCTGCGACCGAACGAGGAGTGAGTGTTACCCGGCTCGAACAGGTCAGGGCTATCCCGGCCATCGAAGCGGACCAGGGTTATCCCGGCCAACTCAAGAAGATGACAACCACGTGCATCTTCGAGCAGTATCCAGTATCAACATGCGTCACGTCCGCCCAGCTGCCATCATCACCATCCACGCGACGATGACATGCATCGAGCGACCTACTTCGACGAAATGTTGTTACTGTGAGGTAAATTAATTAATTGTTTCAGGCAGGATTAGGAACATAGGTTTTGTTATAAAAGTTTCATCTAACATATAATTATGCTTGTAATATCTAGTGTCACAGTCATGAGTAAATAATTAGTAAATTCATAATCATTTCAAATCAAAGTAAAGTTTTTAAATAGTATACGAGTAGGTAATTACGTATCGCTAATACAGTGCATTCCGAGTTGAATGACTGTAGAATAATTTCTAGGTCAAGTGGTATGTAATACCGACGGCCTACTGACAATTTAATAGAGAGATTCGAGTAAATGAATTACATAAGTAAATGATATATTTTGTGTTGCGAATTGGAAAGGTTTAAGGTTCGGTACATTAGTAAGATATAGAAATTGGAGATAGGGAGCTAGTCCTTCTAGTCATACAGACAGATTAGAGGTCATTGTCTTAAATTGTAGCGGCTCTATTCTCTATTACAGGTGCACAAAATAGGTGGCCTGATATGCCAATATCAGGTGACCATGCCCACGAGATATATAGAATAGGTAGGGTGATCATGCCCACGAGATGTATAGTGTATGTAGGAGAATTATGTTCTTGCTCATAGTGTTTGGACTGTCGTGCCCTCGGTGAAAGACATAATTATAAGTAAGGCATTAGTGGAAATAGTATACAAGAATAGAATGAATAATAGATGACATGAAGGTTAAGGAGTTTTGACTAACTAATGGTCTGATCAACTAAATATTATGATAGTTCTCACTTCCCAGAGTTATTGTGTTAGTAATCAGAGTGATAAGCTGAGAGCTACACAATGATCAATAAGGGTTGAATACCAAAAGTGTAAACGTGTGTTTGAAAATTGTAAGTATGAGGAAAATGTACCGATACCACGTTAGGAAATTTCAGTTAGATCGTATTAACCTTTAATTTATGTTTTTTTTTTTTAATACAGATTTATAAAGTTCACGTGACACTAGGTAAAAATGTAACATAGGATCACTCTTAACATGTCATGTGTTGTGTTATTATTATGTAAAGGTATCAGAAAAATAAAAATGTAACAGGTAGTAAGTTTAAGGATTTAAATCGAATGAGTAATAGTATATTACGATAGGATATTTTTGGTTACAGATATTTTTATGTGTTTTCGTCTTTCAATATGTAAAGTATTTCGATTTATATGTGTGTTTTCAAAATTAAAATGTATAAATTGTAAATTTTTCATTTCATATTTACGATAGGTAAAGTGTATTTTTATTTTCTTTCTTCCAAATTATAGAAGAAAGAAGAAAGAATATCAATTTATTCGGACTACGCCATAACACACAAAACATAAAATACACGATAATTATGAGAGAACAAGAAAAAAAGTGAAACATACAATTGAAGGAGAAAGTAATAACAACTAATATCGCAGACAATAATATACACACGCGTCACAAAAGTAAAAGTACATACCACACAGTAACTTATATGTATAGTACATACACAAGACAACAAGAAATAAATAAAAGCAAAATACAATTTTGTTGCGACGAGTAGACAGTAACGTCGTGAAGTGTGTGCCTAGGCGGCGAATAGGTTCCGACTCAGCATGTGCCTCAGAACCTGCAAGAGGTCCTGCAACGCTGGTATTCTGTCGGCACCTTATCAAGGAGGAGAGGATAAAGGGTGGGTGTTAATAAACTACTTTTTATTAAAACTGCATATATAATTGATATGAAAATAAATAAACTATAGGAAAAAATTAGGAAAATTTAGTGGATGGATAAGCTAAGTAGGAGACGAATTGACATCAGAAATATAATTATAATTAATAAATAATACATTAAAAAACACTAATTGCATAAATAGTTGAGAGTATAAGGGATATTAAATATTCTATACTATAGATTGTTCAGTGATTTAACCGATTCACATACGTACATTAAAAAGACTTAGCTTTAAGATAATATAACTAGCAAACGCGGGGATTCACTGGGGCAGAATCAGGCATCTGACTTCTGCGGGTGCAGAAGGTGTTTTCTACATGCAAGTTTGAAACTGGCAATAGAATTGTGAACTCGGATTGGTGGTGGCAGGTTGTTCCAACACTTCGTCGCCAGATACCTGAAACTGCCCCGAAAAGCAGCTGATCGATGTCGAGGGATTGTTAAAATGCTGGTTGTAGTCCTGTTGATGTAGTGACGAGATACCCGCCATTTAAGCTTTTCAAATAAATACTCTGGTGTTTGTTGTCTTATCACACCAAATAAGAGAGAGGCAAGATGTAGTTGCAGCCTACCATTGATATTGAGCATATTGGTCTTGTTCAGGTAAGGAGTAATGTGACTACGAGAAGGGATGGTAAAGCAGAACCTGGCGCATGCGTTCTGAACTCTTTACATAGGTGTTATAAACATTGTGATAAATTGTTCTTTTAAATTAATTACGTATCTTTCCCAGGAAAATAAATTATTCTTACTACATGTCTTTCAGTATAAAATATGTGTGTGTAACTTATAAACTGTACCTATTTCAATCAAAATTAAATTTCAAGACAGGTAACTAGCAATTATCTAGGTCATTATTTTATTCAAGAATTTGTCCATAGTTCACATCAATCTAACTCTAGGAAACTTGTCAGCATATTTTTACAATACTCTGCCTTGCACAATTGCCTTTTATTTACAACAATGCAGTTAGGTAGAGTAGGATTTCACAATATTGTAATGCAAGTACTATCATACCATTTTAGGTTTGAAAAATAATTTCTTTGTTGATGAAGAAATTATTTTTTTTCGCTACCCCGATGGTGAAGGAAGTAAAAGGGGAGGTGTAGTATGGTGGTACGTGCAATAGGCTATATGTTAGAGTTAACTACAACATAATGTACGTAGTGCTGTGTTAGCAATAAGGTAGGTATATAAGTACACGCACGTTCAATAAACGGACTTCTACTATCAACAACTATCGTATCATTTATCCTTTATTACACTACCCAAAAAGGGTAAATGATCACCAAAAGATACCGAAAACATCAGCGCAAAATACTGCGGTAGTTTTATGTGAAGGGTAAAGGGGGTGAGTGAAATGAAGCCCCCTTTATATTTCGTGTTAGGTTGAACATGTAAGAACAACAAAAAATACTTAAAAACATAAACTTAAGTACACAAAACATAAAAAGAAGTTTGGTGAGCATTTATCTAAACACAATTTGGGGATCAGGTGCGATACCAATGAAACGTGACTTCGAAAAGCATCTCGGTGCCTCAAAACCGAAATCCATTGCTCAGTACCTCCAGCAAGAAAGAAAAATGACAAGGAACCCAACTTTATCATTGGCCTACAAAAAATTACAAAGAACGCGCATTCATATGCGCAAGCCCGCTCGGGTGAATGAACCCGTATGCTACCTACCGCACCACGGTGTATTGAAGCCAGACTCAACTACGACCGCCTTACGTGTTGTTTTCAACGCCTCAGCAAAGACGTCATCGGGTTACAGTCTTAATGACCTAATGGAATGCGGCGCTAACTTACAACAAGACCTAAAAGGCCTTATCATTAAATGGAGGACCATTAAGTTTGTAATCACTGCAGACATTGGAAAATTCTTCCGCCAAATCCTTGTGAGGGAGGAGGATCAACCATTACAGTCGGTCAAATGAGCTGTTAAGAAAGTCCTATTATAGTGTTAAGGACTACTTAGATAACAAAACTGCATGGTCCATACTATCTCAACGCACAAAAATTCGACGAGGGGCGATGGATCAAGTCTACCACTCGCCGGCGAATTTCCTCAGACCGAAACAAGTACCTGTTGTGAAGTCACTTTTTTAAAAAGAAGGTATGGGGAGTTTCTTTCCGTTTCTTCTTAACCCTGAGGCCCACCTTCCGAAACGGTGTAGTAATTTTTTTATATAAAAAAAATAACGTGTAGTTGTAAGGAAGTATAATTTTGACGTTGAATAAGATATATATATTTTTATTTTTATTTTATTCATATTCAATAAAAATAATCATTTATGAATCTTGAATCTTGAATTTTCTGGTCCTGGTGATTTATATGGAAGGAAAGAGCTGATCGCCCATCTCACTTTCTCTTCATCTATCACTTTTTATACTTCCATTCATGCTTCCGAAAGGATTGTTGATGTTTGCGAGGAGCTTGGTGTTTCCGTCGGTATCTCTACCTCTTTTGCGGGTAGGATTGTACACCCCGGGAAATGCGTTGGTAGCAATACACAACAAAACTCTTCTTCGCTCTTGGGAATATACTCCATGAGGTTTTTTTATCGAACCAAGTTGGTTTTGTGGGTCTTTACCTATTAGCTTTTTAACTCGCTGTTTAACGAGTTGCAAACATTTCTCCACGATTCTCTAAAATTGCACCTAGTTTGTTTTTTAAAACTGGTTACGTGCTTTTTAAATAGCTTTCCAGTTATCCTCTGCCTTCGTATTGATGGCCTGATTGAAAAGCTTTCTCATATTAACCCACATTCTCTCCAGACGCCTTTGGATGGCTTCGCTATCATCATGCTGCACTTATATTTTCCATCTCCAGCTCATGATGTAGGGAAACAGTGTGAAGATTTTAGATACCTAGTTGAAATTCCTGACAGACTGGACTTGACACTGCAACGACATTACTCACGCGCTTTGTGAAGATAGCGCAGATAGTTTCGAGATCTTGTGCTTGTGAATACACCTCTATAACTGCCAGCCGCCTGGTACTATTAGCGCGCGTGCGAAGCGAGGTTTGGCTGTACTGCACCTGATTTCCGTTTTATATACTGCATTGGTTTTTATGCTTGGAACTCAACCACTATATATATATATATATATATACATATTATTATATTTTTTGTCTGCTCTCTTCCAATAAGAAGTGTATGGCTTGTAATAATAACATACAATACAAAGGCGAATCAATAGTATGCGTAGTTTGTAAAAATATATTTCACTATCAATGCCTGAATATAACTGCAGCTGATTATCTAAGACACCAGCATGAGCTAATTAAAACGGCAAAGTGCCCTGAATGCAAGTACAGAATGGATAGGGCTACTAAAAGGAATGATGATACCCCAGTGAAAGCAACATCAACTCTGCCCCCCTCCACATTTGGAATGGATATATCAGTAGTGTTGTGCGACGAGGCCGCTCATGATACCATCCAAGACAACATGAATCCGTCAACATCGCTTTCAGATTTGTCCATGCAATACGTTAATGTGGCCCCGCGAACCCAATCGGAAACATATGCCTCTTTCGCGCATGATGAATCTCTCCTAGAGAAGCGTGAGAGCTCCACATCTCCTTATAGTCAGCTGCTCGACACTGTACAGAAATTTCAGAATACTTTTGCTACTTTGCATGACATCGCATGACATTATGCCGAGAAGAAATAGCAAGTTTCAAAGCAAAGATAGCCTCCGTCAAAGATAAGATACAGCAACTGGAAATATATGAATCCGAAGTCCATGCGCTACGTAAGGAAGTCAAGGAGCTACGTGCTGAAATGGACAATCGTAGCAAAAGAGACGTAATGAATGATGTTGAAATTATTGGCGTCACCGAGCATTATGGCGTCGCTCATATAGTAAACACGATAGGTAACTCTCTGAATATTAATGCTGACGAAAGGGATATTGTGTACATCTCTCAAGTCGGCAGACGTCAGTCTGGGGAGTCGGGCACGGGACCTCGTCCTATCGTTGTACGCTATACACGCCGTGCACCCAGTGACCAATTTCTGAATGCTGCACGCGTGCGTCGTCATATAACCACTGACCATGTTGGTGTGGCTGGAACTCAATTTACATCAATAATTTAATAATAATAATAATAATTTAATTTAATAATTTATTTCATCATCAATAGTTACAAGTGTTACCAACTAAGTCCTCTTAATAATGTCACAATAATAAATTGGGAACATCTGAAACCTGAACTAGGTATAAATAACCTGTGTTTCTGGCCCCAGCGCAACTTCCGGATTAAGGTTGGATGCTAAATTTATATAGGGTAGCGACAATCCGATGGATTATCGAGATGAATATAGAACTAAAAGTATTTAATTACAAAAATAAAATTTAAACTTAACTTTATTGAAGATGTGGAGATTTGACCTCTCTTTGTGTTGCATGTGTGTATGTGTATGTGTGTGTGTGAGAGGGTGAGTATTTTGTGAATCCACTGAGTTGAAACAGGTATCGTATACATATTAAAATAATTTAAAACAAATGACACAAGCTACTTAAATAAATAAATAAATACTTACTTAAATAAAAACTGATCTATGTCTGTGATTGATACAATATATAAATGTTATTGAATTGATACATACATATATGTTTTTACATATACCTACATAAGTAGTTTTACAATAAGTCTTCAATATGCTTCAATTTATCATATCAGCAAACTGAAGATATCTTCAGTGAGCTGTAAGACAGGGGTTTTATATATTTAGATACTGCAGCTTTGAGATGATGGCTGTTAAGGGGACATATATCTATTTGTCTATTTATTCTATTATAAATAAAGGGACCCAAGAAACAGAAAAATTTATGGGAAAACGAGGTTCTGAAAATGCGTGAGGGAATGAAAACTCTGTCTTCACGGCGTTTTTTACGAGATCCGGGGTTAAGTGTTGATAGGGAATGTTGTTTAATAACTAATTGATAAATAAAAAGTTGGCGAACAGTGAGCACATCACAAAAATCATAAAGTTGCTGAGTAGGAAAGAGAAAGGGTTTGAAGGTACAAACCTTTAAGATGGCTCTTTGAGCCCTTTCTTATTTAAGGAGTAGGGTTTTTGATGCTCCACCCCAAGACGTTATGCGGTAGGTCAAAATTGATTGACAGAGAGCTAGATATATGCGTTTTATCAACTCTCCGTCAGCCACATGACGCAGAGATTTAAAAACATATATGAGTTTTCTAACTCTACCGCATAAAAGAAGGATGGGTGAACCAAAGGTAAGGTGATGGTCTATCAGTACACCCAAGTACTTAATGCTCTCAGTCTTAGAAAGGAACGGGCAACAGCATCGAATGTTTTTCGGGTCAGTGCAATTGTGGGCCTGTATCGTTCCGTTGTGAGCCATTCCAGAAGATCTCATGGAGAAAGTCAAATATTTTGTCTTTTCCGCGTTAAGGGTTAACAAGTTTTTTGCGAGCCATTGGTTTACTGAATTAAAGCCCATCTGCGCAACCTCAAAGGTAAGTTCCCAGGTTTTAGCGGAAAAAAGTAAAGCCGTGTCATCTGCATAGGTGTCTATTTTACCTTGAGGTAGATTTAAGTTGCACGGGTCATTAATGTAGATGAGGAACAGAGTAGGACCAATAATGATACCCTGTGGAACCCCATAAGATATCGGTAGTTTGGCACTACAATAATCTCCTATTTTTACAAACTGTGTCCGGTGCGTAAGGTAATCCTCTAGCAGTTTCAATTGAACCCCACAAATCCCCAGAGTATTTAATTTGTGCAAAAGTATGGGTACAGAGACCGTGTCAAAGGCCTTTGCCAGGTCTAGAAATATGCCCAAAACCTTATCGCCACTATCCAGATTTTTCACAATGTAATCCGGGAGTTCGTGTACTGCATCACTCGTGGATATATTGCGGCGGATACCAAATTGGGATTTAGAAAGTAGTTTGTTGTCTTCAAGGTACTTGATCAACCTAGAATTAACCAGACGTTCAAGCAACTTGGATATTGATGGCAGAATAGAAATGGTTGGTCTATAGTTGTTGACACGGTCTCTGTCACCAGACTTGTGGATTGGGAGGATCATGGACTTCTTGAGGGATCTAGAGAACACCCCTTGAGATAAGCACAAATTGAAGATGTGAGTGAGCGGACGCACAAATAAATCTTTAAAAAGTTTAAGGATACTATTTGAAACTTTGTCCAAACTAACTGCACACACACTAGACCTTTAATTAGACTAAGACCTTTTATTAGAGTCTCGATTTCATGTACATCGGTCTCTAGCAGAACAAAAGATTCCACTCTACTCTCTGAAGGGGTTGGTATAGGAACGTGTGCGTCTACGTTACCAATCATTTTCTCCGCTAAACTCTTCCCTATATTAACAAAAAAGTCATTTACTTGGTCTGTTGTGTTTTCATTGCCAGGGGGACCTAACAACCCATCAGCGTTAGACTTTACCTTTTTAGTACTTGAGATTTATTTTATAACTCTCCATAAATCCCTTGAATTGCTGCCTGCATTAGTTATTTCATTTTTTTCATGTGTTCTTTTCAGTTTTGTTAGTAGATTATTACAGAAATTTCTATATCTTTTGTATGTGGTTTGTAAAACCAGGTTATCAGGCGATTTAATAATTTTTTTGTGTAGTTGGTCTCTATTTCTCATGCAGCGTATAAGACATGCTGTGATCCATGGCTTTATCACTATCTGTCGGCGTGACAACTTTTTGGAGGATGTATTAGCATCAATAGCACCACGTAAATATGTAATGAATAAGTCTAAAGCTCGGTTTGGACTAGAAGAATTGTAAATTGGATCAAGGTCAATTTCGGAGAGACTTGTACTCAGACCTGAGAAGTCTATTTTAGTAGCTGTAGTTTGATTAAAAGCTCTTCTTTGTTTGACTCTTAGGCAAAGCAGTACGAGTTGGTGATCAGTCAGTGTTGAGTTGGTAACAAGAGTAGTTGCAGAGTGTTTTGTTTTTAAAAAGCCATGATCTGAACAAGTACGGTTAAGCCTTGTAAGTAGAATGTAAGCAGGTTGTAGACCATGATACGCACACGTATTAAGATAGTCAAGAGTTCTGGATTCGGAATTGTTTGGCAGAATATCAATGTTTATATCCCCAACCAATGACAAGCTGTTAAAGGACGTTAGATTGGCCAGCGTCTTATTAAGAGAGGTGAGGAATGGATCAATATTTTGCTTAGAGGGGGAGCGATATATTGCAAGTATTGCTGTATCAGTACCAAATTTCAGCAATAGGCTATTAGAATCCTGAATAATGGGTTCATCGACAGATACTTTTAGGTGATTGCGGACATATACTACAACCCCATCATTCTGGAGACGACATTCTGTAAGTACAATCACATCACAAACTAAATTAAGTCTAGTTAGTAGCACGTGGAAACCAGCCATATTGCAGTTAATGCTGCGTATATTTTGGGTCAAAACTGTGAGGCACTCATCAGATTTAGGGACTTACATTCCTCGACATCACATGAAAAAGAGTCCAAAACCGTGACACTATCCAATTCCTCGCTTATGACATTATCAAGGCCAGTGCCGACAGGAAGAGCCATGGACACGAGGTAAGTTGTTACAGAGGGGGCCTAATATACCAAAGCAGGTATCAGGATAGGTTTTATAAATATTTGAATTCAGTTTATGTGTGTATATATTATTGCGTCGATGGATAGTATAATATTTGTAGTTATTTAAGTGTGTAAGCGTGCAGAGTGTTGACATACAAGTAAAAACTAGCTTTAAGTCTAAATTGCGACGTAGGAGAGCAGATAAAATTAATAAAAGTAGAGTGATAAGCTCAGAAACCAGTCAGAACAGCGATTTTGCTGTCTCCCTTAGCTTATTGAGAGTAGATTCGTCATCCACTCTGATAAAGGGCAGATTGATCGCCTTCCTCAAATATACTTTTCCGTAGGAAATCCAACAAAAAGTAAATTCGTGGGTCTTTACGAAGTCACGAGCCAGGAAGTGAAGTTTTCTGGCTTTTGATGTGAGGCGCTCAGAAACGTAGATAGAAGACACAGGACCGATGAGGCTAAGATGACTGGTGTTGAACTTATTTTTATTGTCTTTTTTACTGTTAAATTTCTTAAGTCCTTTCATGATATTCTCCTTCATTAATACAGAGGTAAATTCTACAACGATAGGCTTTGTCTGATCAGGCTTAGCGAAGCCACAATATATGTCTCTAACATCAGATTTTTCCATGTCGATACCCAGAGCAGCTCCAATTTTTGTAGTGATATTGTAGAGCTCGTCTTTGTCCTCAGAAGGCTGTGCTTTGGGTATGTTCTTGATTTCGATCTTGGCCGAGCAGGAATTTTTCTCTAGGATTTCTAATCGGGTTTTCAGGTCCTTAATGTAGGTTAAATGTTCGCGGCGTTCGGATTTGAGATTTTCTATTTCCTTTTGGATGTCATCGTGCTTCGAGTATAGGATTTCCATAGAACCTTGATTCTCGGAATTTTGTACAACCAAAGTCAGGTTCTGTACCTTGATTAATGAGCATTTGAGCAATAATGATCATCGCCTGTATGCTATGACTAGAACTGCAAAGGAAGAACATGAATACAAATATGTATGGTCCAGAAACGGTCAAATCCTGGTCAGAAAGGTGGAAGGCGGCCCTATTTTCAAAATAAATTCTCAAGAGGACATAGAGCGTCTGCGCAATCATGTTCATTTATTTTGTGGTCAATCTTAACTTCTGGTAAATCTTATACCAGAGTATATTTGTTTGTTTTACATCTGGTTTTTTCGGAGATGTGTTTTTATTCGAATTATTCAAATTGTGCACACATATCAGCTCAAATATTTTCTACAAAATTTCATAAATGTTATAATTGCTCCCTATGCCCTATATATTTTTTGCAACACAACAATAATTACTATATAGTTCTACTTTTTTGTCAACTTACCAAACTTATATGAATTCACAGATGGCGCTGCCCGTCACTAGAACATCATGCTCGTAGATAATTTTTTATTAAAAATTCAATGATCAGAAAATAAATAGTTGTAGGAGTAGCCGTTCAAATTTTCCCAGTGTAAATAACAGTGATACTACACCGCCTACGTCGGAAAAAAGGAACATGAATTTAAGGAGTCAGAAAAGAAGAAGAAAGCTTTCACCAGAACAGAAAGTCAAACAAATAACGAACCTATTTGTACGAATGATCTTTTGCTCGACGGAGGCAACACCCAGTATTGGTACTTTCGCACAAAGTGGCGATATGCTAGCAAATTTCAACGAGGCGCCATGCCCTGAAATTCATAAAAATGTCTCTCAGATCTCGAGTAAAAGAGACATCACTTCTTTTTCGAACGGGAACAGTTTTGATATACTGAACTCGACGCCAAACGAACTAAGCACGCATAGCTTACCAAATTTTGACTCACAGATCGAAAACTTCTTAGTGGAACAACTGAAGAATCAAGTGAAATCGCTCCAAGAACAGCTGCTTGGAGCGGATGCCGAAGTTCAAAAATTACTAAACGAGAACTACGAGTTGCAGGATGCCTTAATTAAATCGCGTCGAAAATGTGATTTGTATAGGAATTTGGTCCAAAGTAAAACTATAGGCTCTCTTCTTAAGACGCCTACAATTAAAATCAATAAACATAATACACAGTCACACAAGTCTTTTAGTCGTGGTAAGAAAAAAATGTCTATTTCATGCGGACACTCCCCGGTGAAGAATTTGTCAATATCGACCTAGGAGGTGACCTTTGACAAGCATAAGGACCGGCCTGAGGCTGAAATCCAAAGCCAAAGCCTGCCAGTGGATGCTGATGCCGACGTATCACAATGTATTCTCCCTATAGACCAGAAAAAAGCACTAGGAATTGATAACAATGAGTAAATATTTTGCGACCAAAAAAAGACTCATTTCCACCTAGAGACATAAATACCCAAAAAACTGGGAGCCGGTTAAGTATTGTTAGTAATATTAATGGCAGGACTGGTAAAAAAATATTACCAACCATGCTTGACTTGTTTAACAACTCTGAATGTATTCACCATTCCACTCCAGGTGGAAAGATACGAGATATTTTGAAAACGCTGCCTACAAAACTCCATGGATATACGAACAACGACTGCTACTTTCTGTTAATTGGCGAGCAAAACTTCAAAATCAACGAAGAATTCGAGCATACAGCGCTTGTTCATGAGATCAAATCGGCGATTGAGAAAGTAACTCACACTAACTTAGTAGTGTGTACACCGACTTACATTTGTGGGGCTCCGTTATTTAATTATAGAATATAATTATTCAATACTTACCTAAATAATGTCTTAGGAAACCTACATAACGCTCACTTTTATGATTCCAATGTTAACGTAACTTTTGATATGTTCTCATCGCTTTCAGGGAAAATTTTAGGTATGGGGATGAAAAATATTTTACAAAATGTTCAAGTAATACTGCACAATATCCAGTTTTTTCGTGAGCAAAAATGACATCATAACAATATATGACTCAGAACCAAGTAAGAGTACCACCTTAAACCTTTTTTATCAAAATTTATGCGGTATTTTAAATAAAAAGAATGAATTGGAATTGTATGTGCATAGTCTTTCTGATGTTCAACAGTACATCTGTGTCAGTGAACATTTTCTCAACAAAATATCTGCACCATTATTCAGTTTATCGGAGTATAAACTTGCCGTATACACTACACGATCAAGAAAGATAAGAGGTGGGTCTCTTATTTTGAGTCACGATACTACCCAATGTGAAGAGCTTGCAATTTGTAAAAAGTTGTACAAAGAAGAATATTTTGAAGTTTGTGGGGTTAAAGATTGTAAAACTAATGTAAGCATTATCTGTTGTTACCGTTATCCAAATGAAGTTAATTTGGCAAATTTTATGGAAAGCCTTGAGCAACTTTTAGAGCCTTTCTTCAACAAAAAATGCATTATTTGCGGTAACTTTAATATTAATATACTCAGACACGATAAACATACTGCAGATTTCTTGTCACTTCTTACGTGTTATAATTTTAAATGCCTTATTAAATGTTCCACTTTTGCTCGTAATAATTCAGAATCTTGCCTAGATAATGTTCTTACAAATTTACTAGAAGATTCGATAGCCCCACCAGTGGTGGATAATAATGGTTTGGCTGATGGCCACGCAAGCCTGCTTAGCTCCTTTGCAATTAATATGGTATGTAAAACAAGGCACAATGATAAAACATTACGCAAAGAGGTCAGAATTTTCCCTGATAAGGAAAAATAAATATTTAGAAATAGAATAAAAGGGAACTATTGGCAGGGTATAGGAGTAAACACTTTCATTAATAAATTCCACCAAGTTTTTGTAGGAAGCTTTAAGATGCACAACAAAGTAATTAATAAAAAAGCATTTGGCAAAATAAAATGGATCACTATGGGTATCAAAGTATCCAGTAAAATGAAGCGCTTTTTGATACATAAATCTTTGCACTCAGAATCAGTTGTGCGCTATAGTAACAAATATGTTAACATTTTTAGACGTGTTATTAAACACGCTAAAAAGTTAGCAGTACAGACGCAAATATTTAAAGCAAAAGACTCGTCAAAAGAGATATGGAAGGTAATACAAAAGCATCGAAACAAGATAACCAAAGAGGAAGGTAATATACTGTTAAAAACAGCCTGTACAAATGGACATGAACAGACACTTGACGACCGCAATGATATCTGTGCTACTTTTCTCAAGAAATTCAGTCGAAATAGAAGTAGAAACAACACTACTGAGGCAGCTTTCGCCATTTTACGATCACATGTAGACAAATCCTAATGAAGTGTGGCGTCTAGTTCAAAACCTTAAACCTAAGAGGTCGTGTAGATATGATGGCATTCCGATTACGGTAATAAAAGACAAGATCGATATACTTGCGGGTCCTTTAGCTTATTTAAAAAAAAAAAAAATGCTTTTTTACTGGAAAAATGCTACTACTCAATAGAGGAATATTGTACGGAATCAATGACTACTTTGTAATGTAAAATAATGTAATTATATATATTTTTTTCTGTTTTTCACTATTATGTTTTAATTAATTTAATTTAAGTTGACATTGTTTGATATCACTGTACCTATAAGTATTTTTTTTAATCTATTTGATGTAATGTAATTTCACATGTGTTCTTAATTGATTTAATGTTTATTGTTCGTTATATTTTACTTAACCTTGTTTTTTGGTACTAGTTTTTATGAATGTTTATTTATAATTAAATTTATTGTAATATGTTATTTCACACACAACTTATGTTGATAATGAATAAATAAATGAAATGAAATATTTTACATGTCTTCACCGTGATATTTTTTTAGATTGTAATTTTACATGTCATTTATCTTATACAATGTTTTCCAAAAATAGACTATTTAAAATCGGTCTCTTTAATGCACAATCCTTAAATACATGCGGAGATGAATTTGTTGCTGTAGCTATAAAATACTCGCCAGATATTCTTGTAATTAATTAATCTTGGCTGAGAAAAGGTTGTGAGGAACTAGCACCTGTGATTCCAAACTATAATTTCAAAATGTTACCTCGCCCCGAGACTACACACGATGGTCGCGGTGGAGGCTTAGCTTTTTATACCAGGCAAGGTTTGAATACACGGACATTGACTAGTCATATGACCATAGAGCAGTGGTGGCTTAGATTGACTGTAAACGGTAAGAAAATAGCAATTTGCACAGCGTACCGACCGCAATGGCAGTCTGTCGATACTTTTCTTGATGCATTGTTAGATATGCTCTCAACACTTAATAATTTTGATCACATCATATTACTAGGCGATTTTAATATCGATCAGTTAGACCCTACAAATTCTAAGTTTAATAAGTTCAACACATTTTTACAAACTACAGGGTTTACTCAAATTGTTACCGAACCTACTAATTTTACTGATCATAGTGCGACTTTGCTTGATGTTATTTGTACTGATCTTGCAAGTAGGCAAGTAGAGATTAGTAACCCTTCTGGTTTAAATGGCCATGCTATGGTATTTGCGTCTCTGAACATAAAAATAGATAAATATATACCCAGGTGTATACAGTTCAGACCGATAAAGGATATAGATATACAATTTAAAAAACACAACTACTTCGATTATTCCCAAAAAGCGCAGGCCTCTTAAGCCCTGGATAACTCCAGGTCGTATAAAATGTATGCGCAACAGATCCCTGTTGCGCATACATAGTGATATGCGCAACAGATCCCTGTTGCGCATATCACCTACAACTTGTACATAGAAACTGTAAAGCCAACCCAGACAACGAAATACTAAAAATAACCTACGTCAGATACAGAAATTTTTGTACAAAAATTTTAAAGAAAACCAAAAGACAATTTGACACTATTGAGCTAGAAAAGGCAAGCAAAAATATTAAAAACTTATGGGACACAATAAGAAGACTAACCAACTCCACCAAATCTGTAAAATCACCTACAGAGCTTCTTAAAACTACCATATCACCAATACACTCATGCAATGAAGTAAATAAGTTTTTTGTGAATATAGGCAGGGAGCTGGCTGATGGTATATTACAACTACCACCATCGACAATATCAATCCCACCACCTCAATCTTGTTCTGTAACGGCATTAAAGGCTAAGGTCGAGCCACCGCTATCAGTAGCTATGATCGTCTATTCTATCTACCCCAAAAAAGAGATGTCCCGATTCAGCTGTAAAATTTGTAAGTTAAGAATGATAAGTCTGAATTTCTCGTTCGTTGAGAAGTTTGTTAGGCGTACAATAGTCGAACGTGGAGATTGATTCAAGAAGCTACAGTTTCAAGTTAGTCAGAGAAAGCATATATGCCCGCAAGCCGGTATTTCGCATCTGTTAGCGGTGTATTGCACCAGATCGATCGTTGTTGTATTTTGTGTGATGGTACCATTTATTTTTTGTATATATGGGCGCTTGGAACTTCTTTTAGTGGTCGACCACAATTTATAATATTTGTTTGGGATATCGTATAGATATCCGTCGTAGTTTTACGACATGAGTACTCAATGATATTTCATGTGCTCGCTAGTAGCGGCTTGTGGTGGTTATATATTTAGTTCACGACAATAACGATCCGAATAGACCGGTTTACACAATTGCGATTTGATTTTCCGAAATGGGTTTGAACTAGCGGTTACCTCAAAAGGTCCGTAACGTTTTTAAACCTTCAACTCTGCGCAATTTGAGCTGGATGTTATCGAAACGTTGTCATTAGCGCTTTTGGAGATCTAACCCTCACCATAGCGAAGTGCATAGTTCGGTAAATACCAAACTATGAATTCCACTGACCTCAACACGTCCTCGACCAAGCCCAATCATATATATTTGACTCAGCCTACACATTAGACCTCCAGCGAAATTTACATTTAATTTAAAGATGCAACTTGAATCCAAACTGATCCAAGGCGAAGCAAAACAATCTACCCGGTCCTAAACAATGTACTTTAGACTGTAATTTGATCTCTTCGCGCGTCCCCGACAACACTCAAATGTTAAAATATCAACAGGATAGGTTATCTGTGTTAGCACCGGGTTAACTTTGTTCTGAATTTGTTATTTCCATCCGCGGAAGCTCATCGATCAAACAGTCTCCCTATGCCCTGCCAACCTAAATTTAGCCGCAACTAAACTCTTGTCTAGCCTAGTCTAAAATCCTTGTGTTATACCACGTCCATTATCGACACCACTCGAAAATGTTAAGTTGTTTGTTAAGTTTGATTTGAATGTGCTTGTATGTTTAAAGACTGTGTGTGTGGGAATTTCAAAACTCGCTACTCGAAAGGAATGAGGAGAGGATTAGCGAATATCCTAAGAGCCAATCCAGGAACCCTATGGTGAAGGAAAAAGGAATTTAGGGTCGCTCCAAGCCCAGACTCAGACTCAGATCAATTACCTACAAGTTCTTCTCTAACGACCCAAGGATAGTTTTGGAATTTGGGGTAGGTTGATTTAAAGGATAGAAACCGAGGTATATCTCGGCGCTTCAGACACTCACGAAAAACCACTGAAACACGCAATCACAATTCGTCCAGTTCCGACGCGTAAAACGGCAGACCAAAACTGTTTAGAATTGCTGAAAGACGACTGTCACAGTAGCTTGACGCTGAGACTGAATGAATTTTCTTCCCACTCGCTCGTATCTATAGACCCCACATGTCTGAAAAAAAATGGCGTCCTTTGCGAACACGCGCTGCCCAAGCGAAAGCTTCTTATCACTAACTACACAGGGTCTAATTTCAATCATGCCATGCAGATCCGCCGTTCTACAAATTGTGTGTACGCATAGTTTCTAATCAACCATTGGCTATCACTCAAATCAATTGGTATCGCCGATACACAGAATTTGTCGATCGCTGGCTATAAAAAGCGGTTTTGATTAACTAAGCCTTCCCGATTGCTAGCGCGCTAGACAAAGACCACTAGAATGATATTCAAACCCGTGGTGTCAAACTCGCCATGTCGTAATAAACAAACGCAATTGCATATTTGCAGTCAACATAATAGCTTTCTCCGTATCGTTCCATAATAACCTTCCATTATTCAGTTATTCATAATTTATTCAGCGCGCAGCCAAATCGGCTCTGATCCCTACACATTCCGCAGGAATGCGACAAAAAAACCTGACCTGTAACCTTTCTCGAACCATCCCACGAGCTCGGCTCATTGTTTTTGCCCCCTTACCCTGAGCTACTCAAAAACCCAAACGTTAAATGAATCGACTCTTGTATTCAAATACAGCGCGGCGATGGGCTAGCCCTCTGTCACGCAAAATGAAGTATCAAATGTACTGACTCTCGTGTACCATTACAGCCCCCTCCCAGACTATACAATATATAGAAAAGGACAGATGGCGCTAGTAGTCGTAAACATTGAGCTCCTTAATAATAAAACATTTTAATAACTAAATCTACATAAAATCATTTTAAAACAATATTTTTTGGTAAATAATACACCAATTGTGACGTGGAAGTGTTATCTAGTGATATAAAACAGTACAAACAATACTACAACAAAGTTCTTATAAGTGATTGTAAAGTGCCCATAAAATCCAACAAAACATATGTGTGTTACAACTAAAACATTCGAATATGTTGTGCAAAAGATAAAAGTGACCAAAATGTCCAGTGCAATGCATAAATACTGAAAATAGTAACAATTATCAGATAAACATAATATCAAGATAACGGTAAATTAACGGTCACTTACTCATAGCGACATCTATGAAATACCAAAATAAGCAACCAACTAAAGTACTACGCAACGCAACAATCCTGCGGATAAATCTCATCACTAAAGGATTGGCTAAGTGATACCACAAATTCCCCACAGATGTCGCCTGTGCAGAGCACACAACGTACAATCCATCTTTTCGCAATGATTTGTATTGCTTGGATGGCGTAAAGTGCAGTACAAGTGCTTCAGACCCAAAGGATCCGGATTCGATTCCTGAGTATCATAAGAATCACTTTTTATTGCCTCATAAACCAAACTAACATGGCCACACATTGCATAATATGTAAGATCCCTGCTGAAATCCGAGATACCGTACAATGCTCTATCTGCACCCATAGACTTCATTTCGATTGCTCAGGGCTATCCGAAAAACTATATCAGTTATTGACTGCCGAAAAGAAAAAACACTGGAAATGTAGAACTTGTGTTACACAGAAGAGTATAAATGAATCAACAAAAACACAACTTATTACAACTTTACAGCAGAATGTAACCATAAGGAAGAAAAAAACGACACCTATAAAGACTACAAGCTTTGTTCCATCGGAAACACCAAGTAACATGGATTCTACCCATTCTAAAACTGTCGTAGGTAGGTAACTCATATTCTCTGGACTCCAGTTTACTATCAGATGGCAATACCCGCTATGAATGCTCCCCCCCTGGCCAACTATCTAACAGTATGGAAGAACGATCATGTATTAGCAGCACTCAGGATCTACAACACCGGATTACTACACTAACCTCCGAATTGATGACTACCCAGAATGAGTTAGAAAACACCATCATTGAGAACAATGAGTTAAAAAGAACTGTAGACAAACTTACACAGGAAGTTGGAATCCTTAAAACCCTATGTACAAGCCCTCCATTAGTGGCCCAAAACTCGTCTACACCCAGAAAAACAGGATTTCTAATATTAGTCACGGATCCAAAACGCCCCAACATCCCGCGTCTGCACGAGACTATAACTTAGAAATAGAAAAAATTAAATTAGAGAAGCAGATTTTAGATTTACAAGAACAACTATCACAGGCCAACAAGGACATTATAGAGCTAAAAAACCTAATGAATAATTTAGAATTAAAACTGATTGAGAACTCGAACAACTCTACATTACCGAAGCCAACTCTCACTGTGAATTCTCAGACCAGAAATAAAATATGTGTCATTAGTACAAACAGAAGAAACAAAATTCTAAATATTGCAGAAAATACATTTGAACAGGAAAAATATGATCTCTGTCACTACCTAATGCCAAATCGTGTATAAAAAACCTACTAAAAGACATAGAGCTGAAGATAGTGGACTATACAATAAATGACTTCTGTATTATACTCCTGGGTGTAGACGATTTTAATAGCTCCAACAACTACAGAGAACTTGTTTTATCGATCCGAACAACATTACAAAGAATACAAAGTACCAACATTTTAATCTGTCTACCAACATTCATCTGTGCAAGCAATGCCAATGTATTCAACTGGAGAGTGGAAAATTTTAATAAACTACTAAATGATGATGTAATTAAATACGAGTACGCATATTTGATTGACTCAAACCGCAATCTGAAATACGATGAAACGACGTTCCATCCACGTAGGGGTACTATTAAAAACTTTGGCATGCGTGTTATGTTTGAGGACATCTTAAAAAAGATTGTAGAATTTAAGGACTGGAACTACAATATAGATACAGACATTGATAATTATGTAAACAATAATAGTCAGTCATTTTTTCGTCCCTCAACTATTAGATAACCATGTAAATCTAATACCATCCTCAAACACCATACCCAATGGCGAAACTAACCTTAATGTATTGTTCCAAAATATTCAAAGTATTTCTAACAAAATACATCTTCCTGATGCACTCATCGAGGAAAAACCTAACCTACATGTCTTGTGCATATCTGAAACTTGGATAAGTAGCGAAAAGAAGAAATTACTAAAAATTCATAACTATAATTTAGGCGCGACATTCTGTCGTGAACAACATACAGGTGGGGGTGTTTGTATATTAATAAAAAATACATTTGAATATTTAGAACGTATAGACATCTCATCTATGTCAATAGAAATGGTTTTCGAAATATGTGCAATTGAAATTCCCATAATTAATTTATTAATTGTAAATCTGTATTGGCCTAGTAGTAGTCGAGAAGTTAACACATTTTACAGTTCTTTGGAAAAACTTTTAAGATATATCTATACCAAAGAAAATTCTAAAAACATCATGATAGCTGGTGACATGAATATAGATTTTTTAAATAAACACGAAAAAGTTAGGCTTTCAAATTTCATGTTAAGTTATAATTTTCATCAAAAAGTCACAAAGCCGACGAGAGTTACACCAACCAGTTCAAAATGCATAGACTTAATCTTTACAAACTTTAATAAAAAAGACTACCATGTCGATGTCCAAGAATTAGGTCTTTCGGACCATAGAAGTGTCTTGTTCTCTACTCCTCTTAATATTCAAAACCCTAACCACTTTACATTGATCAAGCGTAATTTTAACGATTTCAATATAGTAGACTGGGAAAGTATATTAGTACCTGATAAAAATGTGAATGATAATCTTAATACATTTGATAATATTATACATACAGCCCTAAATAAATGTATTCCTAAAATATTAATAAAATATAAGCCAAACCAGAAAAATATTTACCTAACTAAGGGTATAAAAATATCATGTCGCAATAAAAGACAATTAAAACTACTAATATCACAGACTAATAATAAAGTTCTACGAAACTACTATAAAATGTACTGCAAATCTCTATAAAGGATAGTTTGTAAATCTAAGAAACTTATCAACATATATAAATTTAATAGTTCAGTTAATAAAACCCAATGTATGTGGAAAATAATACACAATGTAACAAACAAATATAAAATTATACAATATATAAGACTCAAATTTTCAAACAATACTTTATCTAACCCGAAAATAGTTGCAAATGAATTCAATAATCTATTTGCATCTATTCTTTTTTCCTCACACCTGTTGAACCAAAAGAAACATTTAATATAATAAAAGGCCTTAAGAGTAAGAAGTCTTTTGGTATAGATGAAATTCCTCCGTTGCTGGTAAAACATTGCGCGGATATTTTGGCAGTACCCTTTTGTAAACTTATCAATCAATCTTTTACAGAAGGAATATTTCCCGAAGCCTTAAAACATCTCTTATAAAACCTAAACATAAAAAAGGAAACGCCACTGACATTCATAATTATCGACCTATTGCTTTACTGCCTACTTCAGCAAAAATTTTGAAACTGCTATGGCCATACGACTGAATAAATTCTATGAAAAATATAACATACTACATGATAACCAATACGGGTTCCGTAAAAATAGGTCTACTATATTGGCAATATATAACTATGTGCAAAAAATTTTTGAATCAATAGACAATAAACGGTATGCTGTGGGTTTACTGCTCGATATGAGCAAAGCGTATGATAGAGTATGCTTTGAAACTCTATTAGAAAGACTATACGACTCTGGGATTAGAGGCTTAGCATACAGGTGGTTCAAGTCGTACCTGCATAACCGTGTCCAATACGTAGAGATTGAAAATACCAATTTTATCACAGGTAAAGTAGAATGCGTTAGATCAGATAGAGTCCTTTCTGCTGGATCTTTTCCCCAAGGTAGCGTCTTGGGATGTTTATTATATCTTATTTATATAAATAATCTACCTAATCTAATTGATGACCCTTGCACCCTTTTCGCAGATGACATTTCCATATTATTTTCCTGCTCGAATACCACCGAATTAAACCAAAGCTTAGATATGACCCTAGATAAGATCACCGACTGGCTAGATGAATTAAATTTAGAACTCAACCTTAAAAAAACTAATATAATTCAATTCAAACCCTCACAAAAAGTCCCATTACAAATTTCATATTGCTATAAACAAATACCACTGCAGACTACAAAGACAGCAACCTTGTTGGGGATCGATCTAGACACAAACTTGAGCTGGAAACCTTACATACAGAGATTGCAAAACAAACTATCATCTTTTACTTATGCCCTCCATCAACTAAAAAGGGTAACTGATGTCAAAACTGCGCTCACAGCCTACTATGCATACGCACATTCCAGACTATCGTATGGTATTATATTATGGGGGAATTGTTGTGAAATAAAGGATATTTTTATTCTACAAAAGAAATGTATTAGAATACTTACAAATATTGATCAAATGGTATCTTGTAGATCTTATTTTGTAAAACTCCAAATACTTACCTTAACTTCTATATATATATATTAGAATCTTGCAAATTTGTAAGAAAACATGGTAACTTATACTCCCCTCTAGAAAATAAAAATAAAAGGAATAATCGAGACCAAAATAAATTAAAGAAACCATTTTCAAAGTTAGAACTCGTGTCTTCTAGTCCCCATCATATGGCCATCAAAATATATAATTACATACCAAATTACTTAAAAAACATAGAGAAAGAAACACTATTCATTACCTATTTAAAGAAGTTCCTCATTGAAAAATGCTATTATGATGTGAAAGAATTTTTCAATGATAAAATTAGGTAAATATTTCTAGTCGCTAATTACTTGTTCATTACATGTTATTACTAATTTAATGTTTATATAATTTACTCTTAATTTATTTATTTATTGTTAATAATAATAATCTCTACAATATTTTGTTAATTGTTTCTATACAATTTTGAACATAAATGTAATCATTTTTCAATTTTTTTCAATTTTTCGTAAAATGGACAACTGGCTGTCCTTCGCATGTTGCTGTGCCCTAGCAGGGCGTCACAATGTACTAACTTTTATTTTACCACCTTGTGAAAATTTGTGACTTTGCAATAAACTATTATGAATTATGAATTATGAATTATATATTTTTTTTTGTTTTGTTTTTGTTCCTTTCTAAACTATGCAAGATCCTTAAATCTACAAAGTAGTTACTCAAATTTACAGCTTACAGCTTAATTATATAACTTTTATACACTATCTTATTTATCTACGCCCTTATTCGTCCTCACATAATACCTGGCTATATTTGTAGTATTGTAGTTACCCAATATCTCATTTGAAACCGGATCTACTAAAGTATAACAGTTCGGATATACCACTGCCGAAATAACATAAGGCCCTTTATACAACAATGAAAATTTCCGCATGATTTTATGCTCTTTATTTGAACGCACAAAAGTCTTAATTTTCACATAATCACCTATACGATAGACTTCTAACTTACGCCGTTTGTCTGCCTGTCGCTTACGTCGTTCACTAGAACTTTTAGAGTTCTCTATCGCTACATTCCGCACCTGTTCCGTATCTCGCACACTATGACCTAATAACCATTCATCGCCTAATTCCTTGTCAGTAGTTAACGGTTCCCGCCTACCAAACGTCAATTCATTAGGCGCAAAGCCTGTGCTTGTGTGTTCGATATTATTGTAGCAATTTTGAATGTCCGGTAACACGTCGACCCAACTTCGATTACTTCCGCCGCAATAAGTTCTAATTAGTCGACCTAGCTCGTGATTCACTCTTTCTACGCTATTAGAATTTGGACAATACACCGACGTATGAGTGACCCGAATCCCTAGCTGTTTGAGACCAAATTCCCAAACTTTCGATATGAACTGTGGTCCTGAGTACGTAATTATAGTTTCGATAGGTATTTCTCTATGAAATCTCTTTGTACAAGCGACCACGCTCCTACCTGTCGCTTTACGCATTGGATACAATCTTATTACCTTACTGTACACGTCTTGAATCACATATATATATTGATATCCGAATTTACCTAGGGGCAATGGCCCATAAAGGTCCGAGAAAACTTTCTCACCCAACCATTCCGCCAACACCGGTGTACAAGGACCAACGGTATTGTTAGTATTTGGTTTGACCTTTTGACATATGTCACAACTTCTTATCATCGTGCTAATCACCCTACTCATATGAAGAAAATAATATCTGTCCTTCATCAGTGCTAATATTTTATATCTGCCGTAGTGACCTATTTCTTCATGTATGTGTAATATTAGTTTCTCCTGTAATGCCTCCGGAATTACTAACAACTGTACGTTCCGCTTCGGCACGTGAAAATATAACGTATCACCTACTAGCTTGTAATTATCAAACCCTCTAGTTTCCGTATCTACCACCCTACGTCTGATACAACCGCTAATTCGATTTAACCGCTCATCTTCGCTTTGTAATCTCGCAATGTCCCGTAAACTCGAAATAACACTTGCGGTATTCGATGCCTGAAACCAGAATATTCCCGGCTGAACATTTATACTGTCATTCATACCTCCAGGTCCCGCTATTTGCCTGCTTAGCGTGTCGGCAATTTGATAATCAGTCCCTCGCACAAACTCTATGTTATAATCGAATTGCTCTAAAAACATAACCCACCTAGTTACGCGTGCCCCCAATAAAGTCCAAGACTTAATGAACGTCAAACTTTTATGATCCGTTCTAATAATAACTTTTTCTCCTCGCAAATATATCTCAAATCGCTTTAAAGTGTATATAACTGCATACATTTCCTGTTCGCTGACAGACCATCTAGTTTGAGCTCCCTTAAATGCCTGCGAACAAAACCCTATAATTCGTTCCTGGCCCAAATCATCTAATTGATAAACATAGCCCCCAATTCCTATAGCGCTGGCGTCGCATTGAACATAATATGTCTTTTCCGGCAATGGCTGACTCAATATTATACTTTCTGAGAATTGTTTTTTTTCTCGTCAAAAGCACTCTGCACCTGCGCACCCAGACGAACTTGAAACCAGACCGTAATAAATTGTATAAGGGCTGTGTTATCGTTCCAAAATTTTTTATAAACCTCCTTAAGTAATTTATGAACCCCAAAAACGCCCTCAATTGCCTGACATTTCTGGGTGACGGATATAATTTAAGTGTTTCAATTTTGTCCGGGTCCATTTGCAAACCTTGTGTAGACAAAATATGCCCCAACAAATTGACTTTTTTTTGTGCGAACTCGCATTTTTTTAGTTTGCATGTGAAGCCCGCGTCTTTCAATTTACTCAGAACCGTGTCCACTTGAGACAAATGCTGATCGAAGTCACCCTTAGATAAAATCGCCAAATCGTCAACAAAATTTAAACAATATGACCTAACCTCTGGCCCTAAGATTAAGTTTATCGCCCTCGAAAATGAACCCACACTGGTTTTCAACCCCTGAGGTAAAACGTTGTAAACATAACTTCTGCCTTGATATACAAAACCCGTGTATCGTTTAGATTCGTCTGATAATGGTATAGAAAAATACGCATCTTTGATATCAATAATCGCTATGTAATTTATCCGGCGACCCGACTGCAATATCTTACTCATTAAAGGTGTAGTTTTAACTTCTTCAACCATTCCCGTGTTTAATTATCGCGCATCTAGCAATATACGGACCTCCCCTGACTTCTTTAGTGCACAAGTCAATGGACTGCTGAAATCCGTAGATTGCCTGCTAATAATACCTATCTGTTCCATTTCTTCCAATCGTTTTGTTACTTTATCGCGATATGCGAACGGTATGGGATAGCTTCGTTTTACGAAAGGCGTTTCATCTCTCATTTTTATCTCATGTATATATTTATCTGTCCGACCTACCCTATCGCTAAACAACTCTGCATGTTTATTTAACACCGGCAATAACTTTGTTTTGTGTTCAACAGGTATTGATGAATTATTCACATATTCCTCTATCATATTTCTACTGGTATCTTGGTTCTGTACTTCCATTGTACAACAGCAAGAATCCTGATTAGGGCCAGCACCTAATGGTATTTCACACATCCGCCCGGCGCTTCGTATAATTAGCCTCTTATTACCCTCACACATTAAACTGGCTCGCGTCTGTTGTATAAAATCAAACCCTAAAATTAAATCTTTAGGCACCCTTGTTAATACTAGCATTGGAGTATCGATAACGCAATCACCTTGTTGTTAATGGTAACGTAACTAACTTATCAACCTCTTCTTTACTGACCCCAAACGCACCTGTGATTCTCAAACTTGGGATCGGTATTTCCGTCGGTTTTCCCAATTGCCTGCATACTTCATCGTACACTCTCCGACTAATTACACTGATTTCGCTCCCCGAATCAATCAAGCTCCTTACAACAATATTCCCAATACGCACATCTATCTCAGGTAATGTCAAGGTACTACATAAATCGCGCCCACACTCAGTCGAATCGTCGTCTCTGAATATCGTATGTAAACGCCTGTCATTGCGGCACATACAATTCAATATCGATTTTTCATCTAAACACACGGCATATCCGTGCGCTTTATGCGCTAGTAATTGAATTTATATTCATTCACACCCACGTTCGAATCCAAATTACACAAATCATACAGTCTATGCTTTTTTTCAATTTGATCGGCTGTCCACCCAAAGCGTAATAAATATCTGAGCGCGAACGACCCGCGCGAGTCCACTAGTTTTTTGAATTCGAACTTATCGCATTATTTCTGTCACTTGAACTTTGCCCTGCCTCTGTATTATCTGAACTATCATTGCCCCTTTGGAATTATATTGCCTTGAAACTGGCCTGAGGCTGTCTACCTCTACCGCGAAAATAGCATACATTCGATTAATTAAAAATACTGTCTACAAAGTTTATTTTTCTCCCTCAAACTGGTGAGTAGTGACGTACTAACCAGTTTAAGGGAGAAAAACTGTATTATAAATAAATTGTGACTAACTTGTGTAAATGTGTGAGGTATCTACGTCAATACCTTTAATGAACTATTATTAACTAAGTTTTTTTTATAAAGATTTGCAAATAAAGCTTTCACTTGTTTTTGTTAAATTAGGTCCAAAAATACTTATTTTATTGATAATTAAAATTTGCCGTGCTCTGCAATGGTCTGTAAAAACCACGTCTGATGCAGCAGATGCACAAATCAAGTTTGATTAGAATTATTATTAAGTAATTTATTAGAATCAATTGTAAAATAATCCAAATATTGTTAAGTTTTGCAATGATAATCTCTTAACTATGAAAATCTGGTAATTTAACGGTAAGACTTCGCCATATGCATGTTTGGCACAAATGGTACATTCTGTACTAACTTCGGTTTAAGTCTTTGCATAGATCTGCAGGACACCCTGTATACGTGGGGCGCACTATAAGTTTCCGGAATTAATATGAAAAAATACTATTAAAGGTACAAAATTAATTTATTGTTTTTCAAAATAATCTCCCTTGGCGTCTATGCACTTTTTCATTCGATGAAACCAGTTTTGAAAACTTTTGTGCCACTCCTCTGTGGTGACCTCTGAAACGTGTTTTTCATACTCCTCGACAGCCTCTTCTGGTGATGAAAATCGTTGACCGCGTAATTGGTTCTTAATTTTTGGGAACAGAAAAAAGTCACAAGGTGCCAGGTCGGGACTGTATGCAGGATGACTCATGAGTTCTACATTTTTCGCCTTCAAAAAGTCGTTTGTCTGTCTGGCCGTGTGAGAACTAGCATTGTCGTGGTGCAGGATGATACGGCGTTTATGGTTATTTTTACGGAGTTCGTCAATAACTTCCGGCAAACAAATGGTCGTGTACCAGTCACTATTCACTGTACGACGATTCTCTAAAGCAACAGTAGCCACGTGTCCAGTTTTATTAAAAACAGAAGCAATCATCCGCTTAGATGCACTTTTCACGCGCGCCACTTTGGTTGGTTTCGGCTCATCTTGAAAGACCCATACGCTCGATTGCTGCTTTGTTTTGGGATCGTAGCAATAAATCCATGTTTCGTCACCTGTTACTATGTCCCACACCAAATTTGACGCACCTTCGTTGAATCTGGTAAGCATGGCACTGCACCGAGTGACGCGGTCCGTTTTTTGAGCCTCGGTCAAGTTGTGTGGGATCCACCGCGAGCACAGCTTTCTCACACCCAAATGTTTGTGTAGGATTCATTGTATTTGACTCATGCCTATTTCTAAGGATGCGCGAATTTCATGGTAGGTCACATGCCTGTCTGTTTCAATCATACGGCGCACAGCATCGATGTTTTTGTTGGTCACAGCGGTGGACGGCCGACCATCGCGAGATTCGTCACTAAGATTGATACGACCACGCTTGAATTCTGCAAACCAGCTATAAACAGTTGTCTTGCATGGTGTTTCATTGCCAAAAGCTGTTTCAAGCCGAGCGATGCTCTGTTGAGCTGTCAAATTACACTTAAAATCGTAGAAAATCATACTACGAAAATTTTCCCGAGTTAAATCCATGTTGATGCAGACACACAATTTTTTAAATGAGGCCACAAGGTAAAAACAAAAGGCAGTCAGATGAAACAAACTGCATTCTACAGCCAAAGAGTTCTATTTTCAAATGTTGCAATAAATTTTTAAATATTGTTTATGTAAGTGGCCAGTTCCGGAAACTTGCAGTGCGCCATGTATAATGTAATCAATAAATTTATAGGGCAGATTCATATTATAAAATGTCATAGTATATTTTGGGAATTGATTAAAATAAAATAATAATGATAAATATTAGAATATTAAAAGGAATATTTTATATTTATAAAATTTTGGGGGAATACTCAGATAATTCTACGAAACCAATTAATTTGTAGTTCTGATACTCGTTTATGGAGTTGAGTAGCGTGTAAGTTTAATGAATTGGTTTTAGTCATAGATTAACTGGAATTGGACCCCATCCATTGAATGTCCTTCACAAAATATAATCCTATCCTGATCGGTCATACTCATATGATCGATCAGGATAGAATTATATTTTGTGAAGGAAATTCAACTCTCTCATCACTCATATTCGTCTAGATTCGTCTAGAACATGCTAGCTGGACAAAATATGTTTTTATTTATAAAGACTTATTTAAGCTCAAATAGCAGTAAATTGTTGATACTAGTAGGATTCGAGACTATCCCACGATTTGAGAGGATATAAAAAATATATAAAAAAAAAAACAAAAATATGTTTATTCAAAATAAATACAACAACTTTTGGAAATAAATAAAGATAAATATATTGAATAATGACAATGCTCAAATTCAACGATATTTACAAAATTACAACTATAACTTAAATAAAACGGATGTTGTAATACATCATAATATACATATACGTATTTAATTAAATAATTAATGCAAAACTACCCTAAATCGATTTATTCACACAAAATAATACAAAAGTAATCCTTCTACACCCTCAGACGAGTCAGATTCTGTATAATCGAGATTATTTCTAACTAAAATACAAGTATTTGGCAAAATGGCCACTGAAGGCGGGATAATTACAGACGGGTCATTTTAATAGGTAACATTTGACGTCTGATCAAAATTCAACAACGTAATCTTGTAACGGCGGGAATAAAATAATATATTTTTTTGTTTTGTTAGAACTGCACAATTGCCTAACTTATATATTTATTTTAATAATGACCGATACGAGTAATTTTAAGATTTGCTTTCACTAATACACCATTCTTAACATAATAAACAATTTCTGATCTAAAGAACAGAACGTCGTTACAATTTTGCGTCAGTTAACCCTTTCTCTTTATATGTCCTAGCGATAGGTATTCGTCCACAAATTATTTTTAAAGCGAAGCAATAATTTTATGCTTCGAAACTTCCGTTCGAGTTGTTGAAATTGCGCTTTGTTTTTCGATTGCCCTAAATCGGATTCGGCAGTCAACTTAAGAGGAAGTTGCACTGTATATCACCCGTCGCTCAACCTTGTTATTGTAGACTTATAAGAATTAATGCAATCTTCCTCCTCCGTCAAATTTCTTGATGGTCTTTGAATGTCCTTTTCTGCAAAAATTGTTGTGAGGACCTACATATATTATTCAGCACAACGTTAAAATGCAGACTTTGAATACTTCCAATACTTCCATCCAAGTCTTGTTTCTTGGGCTAATGGTGACGAATCTTGTTTTCGCTCTCCGCTATGGATAATGTTGGCGTATACTTTAGCGCCCAAGAGTATGTTAATGGTATTTCTCAAGTAAAACTGTGGATCGGCTAATACTATTCCTCCCAGGAACGCCTATGATGGTTTGCTGATGGTATTGTTGGGTAAGTTTCTTGTCAATAATTATATTATAATGTCATAATTAGCGTTTCTACTTCAAAGGATCATCTTAATGAAGTGCATAATATTTTTATAGCGCTTTTACATGTTGTGTCGTTAGTGCCAATTCCATTAATTACGCCTTTGCAAATTTGTTTGTGACTTTTCAAAAGTTGTGTAGCTCGATTGCTTATCAACGACACTCGTGAGCCTTGATCTATGAGCGCGCGCAAAGTACGTTGAACGCCGTGGCAAGCATGTACTTTTGACAACGTTGTCGCTAGCAAAACTTCGTTATCTGACGCTTTTTGAGTATTCTCGCATAACTGTTGCGCAACATGCTTATTCTTAGTCCACAGTTCTTAGTCCACTGTTAGGTCTCGAGCGGCATATTTCTTTAGGCTTGATTCTTGAAAGCGTCATGTAGAATGGTGTTATGATAGCCATTACAATCAAGGCATTGCAAGGCAGGTTGATGAAGAATCTTTCCCTTTATTTGAATATAGACAATTACTAGCTATTTTAAACTTTGTAATTGTTTTCAGGATACATTCCTCTGAACTGTGGGCAATAATCGATCCCGTGATCTTGAGAGCAAACCGGAAATTTCATCTGATTTCTTGATTGATTATTCGAAGCAGCCTTGTTGCTTGAGTAGTACTGCCTGTAACGTAGTCCGTTTTTGGGGGCTATGATGCAGAAGGTTGATTGTTATACGACTTATGAACTGCATTTTCCTGTTTTCCCTTTCTGCTTCTAATGCAGTAAATTTTAAATCTCGAAAGAATAGTGATAACTTGATTAATCACTTTATTTGTAATTATTACAATTGGTAGGCACTTATTGATAGACGAAAGTGATCGATAAATCTGACTTACAAAATTATGAGAAAAATAATATAAATTAAAGCTGACGTTAAAATATCTGACAATGCACGGTGGAATCGTACAAATTTAGAAAAATAATGTAAAATGGGTCATTACTCCCTCAAGAATTATGAAATATAGTTCTTTAATTCAATAATATATAATAATAATGTAGCTCATTAATGTCCCACCGAGGAGCACGGGCTTTTACCCGGATACGAGTAATATAGAGCCATACTTCAATATTACATGAAAAATGTCACACCACATACGAACTTATAAATGCACCTAGTTACATACATGGAATATGAAAGTTTCCGCACAAATAATTTTGTAAACAACATTCTAAACACACAGGAAAATTAAAGATACCTTATGCAAGAAACCTAAATACCATTGTGTGGTGGTACGGAATCCTTCGTGCGCAAGTCCGACTCGCACTTGTTTTTAAATCAACTCATTTTCCTAATTTATCAATTTAAAACGTAATTAAAACAGATACAGAACGCGATATGGGCTGGGCCATGATGATACTCGTACAAGTATACACGGTAAAGCAATACAGCCCTGGGAATTGAACACTATCTCATAACCCACCACCTATAATCGATCGTCCTGTATACTTGTAATATGGGCTAGGCTGGCATAGCGTGACAAGAAAATAAAATGGATGACGTAAAAAAGTTTTGGTCATAGATTATAATTTAGTCAATGATGAATTGATGATACAATCAAGACGTATAGATCCCTAAAATATTTGAATTAGAAAACTATAACCTGAAAATCTGAGTAAGAATTATCTTACGATTTCACGTTTATGCCAGATTTAAAAAAACCTCGTTTAAAGAATTTATCATTGTAAATATCGTTACATAATATGATGATCTTATTGCAGTACGAGACGCCCGGGAAGCCTGCCATTTTCCTATACAAAAACCTATTTTACACACAAAAGCGTTATCACAGTTTCCGCCACGAAACATTAACATTATACAATTTAGTTGTCTTGAAATATTGCCACAGTAACCCATCGAATATGTCTTTATACAGTAAATAATAATTTGCGGTTTTTGGTTTTTTCCTTTATTTGACCTTACTTTTTGCCAAATTTCATGATTGTAGGTCAACGAAAAGCACCGTATAGGTTTTGATTGTACCCTTGCGGCTATCAAGCAAAGTCAGGAATTTAGCGGCTTTAAAGGCCGTATCTTTAATTATGGCGAATGATTTACATTTTCAAAATAGAATTACGCTGAACGTGAAATTAAAGAGTTAAGAAATAAATTATGCCTCTTTTTAAGAGCATATTCAATTTTTTACTGTTGTCATACATATTTTAGTGATATTGCAGTTTTTTTTTGAGAAAACTAATCTTTCAGCAAAGGAAATCCATTAATATTTAGAAAAATCATATTACAATAGTGAAATTATCAAAGATAATTTCCTTGTTGCGCACTTTTCATGTATCGTGTAGGAATTTCTTTAAAACTGTAAAACACCACACTTCGGGACATTTTTGGGGTCATGGGCAGGTGACGCCCGGAGAGAAGGTCATAAATTTTTACTTTACTATACCCTTCTTTCCTTAATAAATAAAGGAACTGCATTATTTTACCATGTTTTTGCTAAAAATCTTGTATATAGATAATAATGTACGCAATTTATTTATTTTTTATTTGAAACCATATTTTTCACATTTATGAGTACTATCACTCCTCAAATTTGTCAGGTAATGAAATGTCATTCTATACTTAATAGTGATTAATATATTGTCGCATTTTAAATTTGAAACCATAGTTTATAAATTTATGTAACTATCACTCCTCAATTTTGTCAGCTTATGAAATATAATGACATTTCATTAGCAATATACTTAATTTGACCGAAATATTTTACCTCTCTTATATTCATTCGTTTCACATCATAACTTTCTGTGTTTTTCAGATTCACCAGCCAATAAAGAAATACTTTTATCTAGTAAGTAGTCTTGTGTGATATATTTGATAGAAATAATGGATATTTTATGTCGGTGGTCCTTGTTATTTTGACAATCACTTAGCTACGCAAAGAAGGTCCCTTTTTTTTTACATCTCGAAAACAATGCATCGTAGGAAATTTTGTTACACCACAAAAATTCCTGTGACGCATGGTTTTTTATATAAAATTCTCTATAAATTTACTTATAATTACTTTTACTTATACGCAATCGTTGTCGAGGATATTTCGACGTTTCCATCCACAAGAATTCGTTTCCTAAACATTACTAACCCGTTGATTGACTTTGGGTTCTCTGGGTACCCAAAAGGCCTTTATAGGTTTATAGGTTTTGAATTCTATTACCATGGCATAAAGTTCAAAATTTCAACCCGTTAAAATGTCAAAGTCAATCATGCTGCTAATGATATATTCTGAACACCCAGTGGAATTCCGAAGACGACAAAACTAACTAACCAACACAATAAAGAACATCGGTGATTGCCCATACATATTTTTATCTGAAGCGAATTTGTAACGTCTTTTTACGACAATCGTCCTACAGACTTTGAGTAATTAAATATGTGCCTTATGTATGCGGGCGTATGTGCCGGCACATACGCCCGCCACAGATATGCGGAAATATCTATTTCCACGTAATGTTAAGATAAGTTGACGACCGTCACAGATAAGGTATATTTATATTCATCCCGTAGTTTCGTAGTAAGTTGTATATAACCTTTGTAAATCCTGTAATAAATTAGTCTAGTCTAGTCTCGTATTTGCGCGCATCTCAAGCCTTTTACTTTACTCCCGAAGATGTCGCTCTCCTTATAATTGCCTCTGGCAAAGTGGTGACCCGACTTTTGAACATCAGCAACCTTCGGTAATAGCAGCATGGATCCAGCCGCGAAGAAAACTGCGTGTGCTGCCACCTTAGAAGTGCAAGCAAGAAGCACTTCGTCCAAGATCGTCGAGCCCCGACTTCTGCATAACTATTTCAAACCACGCTGCAGAAATCCATAATCAAGACCCCACCCAAACCAAGACGACATCAAGCAAGCCATGACGGACCAGAAGCCTAAAGATTTCAACTGAAGATTTCCCTCATCGAACTCAAGATACCGCAAGAATAATGAACCGATAGTCAGCCGACTGCTGATTTATCAAAATGGAGCTCGCACCAGCAGAAACGAACGCGTCGGCAAAATCATTCACAGCAAGCAGTTTTTTCAAGTTCAAGACATAGGAAGCCGTTCCAGCCCCCAGAAGAGTATTGAAACATCATCGATATACCTAATTCAACAAATATTAAAATCATCCAGGAAGAACATCGCACGAAGAATAATCAAATCACTGAAAAGAGAGATATATATATATATTTATATATATATATATATATATATATATATATATATATAAACGATTAGTGTACAAGATGTGCCCTATGTTGCCAAATCGTTTTAAGGTTTTTAGGCACACAAATTTTATCAATCGACAACTTAATATTCACTCAAGAGTGAAGAGCACGCACGTACATATGACGTACGAGATCATTGACTGCCTACAGCCAAGGTTACAGATTTAATGCTGATGCTGATTCAGCACAATCATCCTTGTGTAATACGGTCGCAATTATAAACAAACAGTGATTACAACTTCAACGACGTGCGATGTAAATTGACTCATCGATTCCTGAAAAACATGTGCGGCTGCAGCATCAGACGACTCTCCTGCGGATTTTTTCCAGGTTATAGGTTTGGTTTGTTTACTAACCGCGAAGCCCCATTATCCTAGTGTTTTTTTGTTTTCCAGTTTTATGTTTATTTTATGTAGTGTGCGGCCAGACACAAGACTCGCCTGTAGGTAAATATTATGTTATTCTTTAAACTTATGTAGAATTCACATAACCGTAGTTCCTTTATTTTCCTAATTTGTGTAAGAGTTAGCTTTAGATTAAGTTGAAATATGCTCTATTACTGTCTAGTTTTATTTAACAATAACATTCCTTATATATAAAAATAGATTAAGTTAAAGTATGCACAATTAAGATCTGGTTTAATGTTTATTAAAATACTACTAGTTATTATTGCAGTTGATATAAGTTTATTATGTTATCTAACTTAGATTTTTTCCATTGTTATAAGTACATTCATTTATTTTTTTCCCTAAAGGGGGAGTATCTGTGCCGGCACATACGCCCGCCACAGATATGCGGAAATATCTATTTCCACGTAATGTTAAGATAAGTTGACGACCGTCACAGATAAGGTATATTTATATTCATCTCGTAGTTTCGTAGTAAGTTGTATATAACCTTAGTATAACCTATAATAAATTAGTCTAGTCTAGTCTCGTATTTGCGCGCATCTCAAGCCTTTTACTTTACTCCCGAAGATGTCGCTCTCCTTATAATTGCCTCTGGCAAAATACCAGAGTAGACGCTTCGGCTTGATTTATTTTAAAACACATTTAAGTTAATTGACTCAAACGCCCTCAGTCTGTTCTAAACGGCTGCAACAGCTCGAAGCATTGGAGTGGCAAGGGTTACATAGATATGCCTCCATGTATACTAAAGGTACTGCACAAACTTCACTGGAAAATTAAATAATAGTAAAGGAGTGACTTTCCACATGCAAGCTTTCTGGATGTTTGCAAATCAATTTTAATTCATGTCAACGCGCCATATGGCCGCCATGATTCGCTGATATCATAGAATGACAAAAGAGATCTACTCAAAAGTGACAACTGTCCGTGCATTTTTATATGTAAATAAAGAAATGCATTTTTGGAAGCAAAGAGTATTAGTCATCTGAGATTTTTGGGGTTCGTAACCATTAAGTGCCAATAGCACGAAGGCGTGTTACCACTATTCTCAGAATAATTTTGACAACTCCATAGCACCTTAAAATCCGTAGATCCAATTGACCGTGGTCAGATTCCACCAAAATCTGATCACTGAATTATGATTGGAGGTTATTTCCACTAGCACAAAGGCGGGCTAACAGTTACCACTATTCTCTGAGGGTCAATTGTACCTACGGTCAGACACACAGACGTACATAAAGGTCAAACACATTACCCTTCTCTTTTTCGCTTCGCTGTAGTCGGGTTAAAATAGCTCAGGTCGTTCTGACCACAATGACTTTTAGGTAGGTACAATACAAAAGAAGTGACACTTCTGCGGTGTGCTATCTCGCCGCGCCCTCCGCTCGCCCGTGTCATGAAGTTGAAACACGTTTTTTGTTTGAGAAAGCGTCTCCATACGCTTGTTATAGTAACTCAATGCCTACATATTTATTTTTTCATCTATAGATCGATCTCGTAAAAATATTTGTTGCATGAGGCTATAAAATAACCATATAAGTATAACAAAGAATATTAACGACAAATCTACGATATGTCGTCATTCTTCTCACTTTTGAGGGTTTCAGTATTTAACGTGTTCCAAATCGAACGCAGTAAGTTGTGCGATTCGGTACGCACATTTTTTTCTCGGTATGTCTAAATGACGGTTTGAGGTTAGCTGTCACTGTCAACACATTTTTGTCTCGATTCGGTGGCCCAGCAATAATGTCGAGTGAATTTGGACAATTGTAATGGAAATCAAGTAATATTTGATCAATCCATTCCCAAAACGGGTGTTTGATAGTCATTATTGTGACTCCGCGTCATTGCCAGTGCATTCGATGATATGATGCGAAAATAACCGCGAGCGCGCGTCCCAAATTCGTTTCGTGCCTTTGTTCCCGCGTTATAATTATTCCTACGACTCACCGCGTTATATCGCATCGTATTTACTCGCAAAGCACGATTTGCCCTCGCATGTATTACGTTGTTCGTATTCATTGTTTCCGAACTCTGCAACGCACTTAATTCCCCATCGACATTTCGTTCTAAATGCCGAAGGAACTCGACCGCATCTCGCATAGTCATTGGTTCCTTTCTAGCAAAAAACGCTACCTGAATATCGCGCGGCAACTGTTTGAAAATCGTGTTGATCTACTCCGTATCAGCAAACGGTATCATAAGCTCATATGTGCTATTCAATTGAGAGGCAAATAATTCTTCCATACTTTGACCTTTCTTGGAATCGAACTTCGCGGTTAGGAATCTTAAAGATAAAAGATAAAGAATCATTTATTCATTCTTTGTTTAATTAATTTCTGTTCATTATCACCCCAGAATACCTCTCTGAAATCTTTTTCAAAATCCGAATAGGTTCGCCATGAGTCTCTGTATATGCTCATTCGAACTTTTGCAATTCCTACCAAACTATCCGTTGCCCATATCAAAGCCCTCCCGTATCTCCCGAGACTTTAATATAAGCCTTTAAATCTCTTAAGAAAATCATCGGATTTTCTGAATTTCGTCCATCGAATGTCGGCAACTTCTGTGTCATTTTCACTATGCATGTTTGACGTTTTTCTACCGATTGTTCAAACGTCTCTAGTTCCTGTCTGTCCGTCTGTCTGTTCGAAGTCCTACTAGCGTTGCTCGCGCTCGAACCCCTTTCCAAACTGTCTAATCTGTTCACTATTTCAAATAAAAATTGCGTCACCTGTCCTGACGCCATTTCACTTGTCTGCGAAAGTGAGTCGTCTTGTACTACCCGCCTAGGCCGGCCCATTATTTCCTGAACACTAAACCGTCGGCTCGTTCGAAGAATTGTGAAAACAATGCCCCTTTTTGTTGTTGCTTATTTCTTACTTAGAAACTGAACTGTTTAAAATCGTTTCTACGTTGTGTTATTTATTAAAAATAACGCGTTAGACCTTGATTTTTATAGAATATCTAGATATCAGACTATCTAGTATATCCTTCGGTCTCGGCACCAGTAAATCTGAAACGGCATTAAAGGCTAAGGTCGAGCCACCGCTATCAGTAGCTATGATCGTCTATTCTATCTACCCCAAAAAAGAGATGTCCCGATTCAGCTGTAAAATTTGTAATTTAAGAATGATAAGTCTGAATTTCTCGTTCGTTGAGAAGTTCGTTAGGCGTACAATAGTCGAACGTGGAGATTGATTCAGGAAGCTACAGTTTCAAGTTATACAGAGAAAGCATATATGCCCGGAAGCCGGTATTTCGCATCTGTTAGCGGTGTATTGCGCCAGATCGAGCGTTGTTGTATTTTGTGGGATGGTACCATTTATTTTTTGTATATATGGGCGCTTGGAACTTCTTTTAGTGGTTGACCACAATTTATAATATTTGTTTGGGATATCGTATAGATATCCGTCGTAGTTTTACGACGTGAGTACTCAATGATATTTCATGTGCTCGCTAGTAGCGGCTTGTGGTGGTTCCAATTATATATTTAGTTCACGGCAATTACGATCCGAATAGACCGGTTTACACAATTGCGATTTGATTTTCCGAAATGGGTTTGAACTAGCGGTTACCTCAAAAGGTCCGTAACGTTTTGAAACCCTCAACTCTGCGCAATTTGAGCTGGATGTTATCGAAACGTTGTCATTAGCGCTTTTGGAGATCAAACCCTCACCATAGCGAAGTGCATAGTTCGGTAAAAACCAAACTATGAATTCCACTGACCTCAGCACGTCCTCGACCGAGCCCAATCATATATATTTGACTCAGCCTACACATTAGACCTCCAGCAAAATTTACATTTAATTTAAAGATGCAACTTGAATCCAAACTGATCCAAGGCGAAGCAAACCAATCTACCCGGTCCTAAACAATGAACTTTAGACTGTAATTTGATCTCTTCGCGCATCCCCGACAACACTCAAATGTCAAAATATCAACAGGATAGGTTATCTGTGTTGGCACCGGGTTAACTTTGTTCTGAATTCGTTATTTCCATCCGCGGAACCTCATCGATCAAACAGTCTCCCTATGCCCTGCCAACCTAGGTTTAGCCGCAACTAAACTCCTGTCTAGCCTAGTCTAAAATCCTAGTGTTATACCACGTCCATTATCGACACCACTCGAAAATGGTTAAGTTTGATTTGAATGTGCTTGTATGTTTAAAGACTGTGTGTGTGGGAAATTCAAAACTCGCTACTCGAAAGGAATGAGGAGAGTATTAGCCCGCGAATATCCTAAGAGCCAATTCAGGAACCCTATGGTGAAGGAAAAAGGAATTTAGGGTCGCTCCAAGCCCAGACTCAGATTTAGATCAATTACCTACAAGTTCTTATCTAACGACCCAAGGATAGTTTTGGAATTTGGGGTAGGTTGATTTAAAGGATAGGAACCGAGGTATATCTCGGCGCTTCAGACACTCACGAAAAACCACTGAAACACGCAATCACAATTCGTCCAGTTCCGACGCGTAAAACGGCAGACCAAAATTGTTTAGAATTGCTGAAAGACGACTGTCACACTAGCTTGACGCTGAGACTGAATGAATTTCCTTCCCACTCGCTCGTATTTATAGACCCCACATGTCCGAAAAAAAATGGCGTCCTTTTCGAACACGCGCTGCCCAAGCGAAAGCTTCTTATCACTAACTACACAGGGTCTAATTTCAACCATGCCATGCAGATCCGCCGTTCTACAAATTGTGTGTACGCATAGTTTCTAATCAACCATTGGCTATCACTCAAATCATTTGGTATCGCCGATACACAGAATTTGTCGATCGCTGGCTATAAAAAGCGGTTTTGATTAATTAAGCCTTCCCGACCACTAGCGCGCTAGACAAAGACCACTAGAATGATATTTAAACCCGTGGTGTTAAACTCGCCATGTCGTAATAAACAAACGCAATTGTATATTTGCAGTCAACATAATAGCTTTCTCCGTATCGTTCCATAATAACCTTCCATTATTCAGTTATTTATAATTTATTCAGCGCGCAGCCAAATCGGCTCTGATCCCTACACATTCCGCAGGAATGCGACAAAAAAACCTGACCTGTAACCTTCCTCGAACCATCCCACGCGCTCGGCTCATTGTTTTTGCCCCCTTACCCTGAGCTACTCAAAAACCCAAACGTTAAATGAATCGACTCTTGTATTCAAATACAGCGCGGCAATGGGCTAGCCCTCTGTCACGCAAAATGAAGTATCAAATGAACTGACTCTCGTGTACCATTACACTTCCACACCGATGACATCCTCCTTTGCTTTACTAGAAACAGATCCAGATGAAGTTTTAAGTTAGTTTATCTAAAGAAAAAACCTATGCCTTGGTTATCGGACAACACTTATCTTGTAATTGACTTTAAAAATATAGCATTACGTAAATACCATATAACACATGATTAAATTGACAAGAATTATTTTAAGCAATTGCAAAAGCAAGTTGATATAATGATGTTCAATGATAAACTGGCTTTTTTCAATTTTAACCCAAAAATACTTTGGAAGAATCTTAAAAAAGATTTCTTACCAACTTCTTCACCTGAAAATAGCCTGCCTGCACACCTTTCTGATTCTGATGAGATACACAAAAACTTTTTAATTCTTTCTTACAGCGGTAATGTTCCTGCCTCAGAATTAAAGTTTTTTGATAGCCATAAATCAGTAACGACGTCTTTTTGCTTGCAAGAGGTGGGTGAAACCCTTGTAGCCAAAGCTATATTGTCGATCTAATCCAATGCTGAAGGCTCTTATGACGTTAATATGGACATGATACGGCTAACTTTACCTTTTACCTTACCCGTCATTACCAAAATCATAAATAAATCCATCTGTTCTGCCACATTCCCCTCTTCATGGAAAACTTCTCTTGTCTCACCCATACCCAATATATGTAATCCGAAAGAATTTAAAGATCTACGGCCAATCAACATTGTACCTTACCTCTCCAAAGTGCTCGAAATAATTGTTTGCTGGCAACTGGCCAAATATGTTGAGCAGAATAATATCCTTCCTGTAGCTCAATCTGGATTCCGTAAAGGAGTGAGTACCAGGACTGCCCTACTTGATGTTATTGACAATGTCTTGATCGCACAGGATGCAGGACAAGCCACCCTGCTTACTTTGTTAGATTTTTCTCGGGCATTTGACTCCATCAGCATCCCTTTGTTATTAAATAAAATGTCATATTACGGATTCAGCACTCCAACCATTTCTTGGTTTGAGAGTTATTTATCTGATATATTCATGCACATTATAAATAGAATTTGAAACATAGATCGCAAATATCAAACCTTTTAGCGACATCTAGTGACGAGTGGCTCCTACGGAAACCCAAGCACAGAAGGCGGTAACTTACTAGCGACATCTAACGTTGAGTAGCTGTTGCTAAATCTCAACATAGAGAGCGCTAGGTGCAAAACAACATCTAACGACTAGTAGCTGTTGGCACGCTTGAAACACAGAGGGCACTAAATACAAATAAGCGACGATGCTGTGCGGAACATGTAACAAACCCATTTTCGGCGAGGATGGTTCTGACGCCGGTTGCTCGACCTGTACGGCCAGATACCACATTTCATGCCTTACACTGTCTCGGGACGAGCACAGACTTATCAGAACAAACAGTAAGCAGTTTATATGCCCCCGATGCAAAACAAAAACTAGAACAATGCGAGACGACTCTACTCCCATCCACACTCCAGGAAAAACTGTCCAGGTGCATGACCTCGAACCCAACTTCCTAAGCGCGATCAGCGCCCCCAATACCACGCCAACTCCAGCACAGCTCATGGCGTCATTTACTGAGGCGCTAAGCCAGATGCAGGGAGTGTTCAAGTCGATGAAAGAAGAAATGAATGCTTTTACAGTATCGCTCAACTCCACCTCGCTGGACATTGTCGGGTTTCGTAAGGAAATTACAGATATGAAGTCACAATTAAAAGAGTTGGACCGTTACAAGTCGGAGGTGAAAACTCTACGAGCGGAAGTAGCCGAGCTACGCCAAGGATTGTCTACCAAGGAGCAACGAAGCCTTCGCAAAGACGTTGAAATTACCGGACTGACCGAACACAAGGGCGAGAACCTTCAACATATCGTCAACGTATTGTCCACTAAACTGGGCGTTGAACTAGACCCACGAGATGTAGATGACGTGCGACGTGTAGGCTTATTCGGTGGCGGAGAGGGGGGTGAAGCGCGCCCGCGGCCAGTGGTGCTGACGTTCACGCGTCGAGCCCCTCGTGACCATATGATCCGTGCTGCGAGAGTGCGACGTGGCCTGACAAGTGATTCCCTTGACATCGCTGGAACATCGCGCCGCGTGTTTATTAACGAGCACCTGACAAAAGAAAACAGAATCCTTTTCAGCAAGGCTCGATCGCTTGGAGCTCGACTCGGCTTTAAGTACGTCTGGACAAAAAATGGAAGAATCCATATGCGCCGTTCTGACACAAGCTCCGTTGTACGTGTAGAGTCTGAATCTATCCTGGACAATCTGGCGGGAAACTCTCAGCCAACTCAGGTTGAGTGTCAGTCCGAGCCTTCTGCAAAACCGGAGCGCAAGAAGTGTTCCTAATCTTAATATCGCAATTATGCTCTGTATTTCGTTATCTCTATCCAAATTAGCCGTAAGCGCTCTAATAAGCTTCCAAAAAACAAATTGTGAAAATTTCGTTCAATATATACATTTTATAAAACACTCAACAAAAAAACTCAACCATAAAACTAAAACTAAATATGTGCTCAAACTAAAACAACTCGCCTTCAAAGCTAAACTACAATTACAATTACTGGCGGTATTATCACAACCAATTAAAAAGAAAAAACAATTTGGATACCTCCATCACATCATAAATGGCTAACAACAACCTAGAACTACAAATTGACTCATTTCTGGATATACAATGCAAAAAATTTGAAACCCCAGAGCTCTGTAGAAGTGTTCTAACGTCTAACTATAATTTCAAACTAATAGCTTTTAATGTGAGAAGTATTAATAAAAATTTTGATGCCTTTTTAGTTTGTCTACACAGAATGAGTGTTCAGTTTGACGTTATAATACTAACAGAGTGTTGGCTTAACGAGACAACTATTATTGATGGCATTCCAGGCTACACTCCACATCACACCAAAAATAATATAAACAAAAACGGAGGTGTAGTAGCCTACATCAAAAACTCCTGGAATGCTACTACCTCCGAGCTGCATTTCGATGAAGCGAGCTGTCTTGCTATAGAAATCCCAAATCATGCCACAATTCTCGGCATTTATAGATCTCCATCTTTTAACAATGTAAGTAACATTGACCTATTCTTACAGTCACTAGACACAACACTCAAACTCTTTAGAGACAGAAAGAACATTATAATTGCTGGAGATCTTAATATCGACATACTTCAATCTGAAACAAGAAGAATTAACCCAACAGAATATTTATGTCTCTTCGCCGAACACGATCTCATACCTGCAATAACTATTCCCACTAGACTGAACGCATGCCTCGATCACATTTTTATAAAAAGTAATTCTCGTAGCATAGGAGGAGTATGTAACACCGAATTAACGGATCATAAAACAGTTTTAATAGGTCTTGAGTATAAAAAAGCAAAGGCAAACATAAGCAGAATTAAACCTTTTATAAATTACGAGGGAATTGCAAAAGAGCTGGAATCGGTTGACTGAACGCCAGTCTTTGAGTCTACTGACGTGAACCATGCAGCAGAAAGCTTCACTGACACTCAAACTAAAACAGTCGTGAGCAACACTAAACACAAAAAGGTTAGTAAATCGAAATTCACCATCCAACCGTGGATTACACCGGGCTTGATGAGATGCATGCGACATCGTGATAGGCTACACTCAAAGCTAAGGCGTTTTCCAAAAGACGAAGTCTTGAGGCTCACATTTTGCCGGTACAGAAACTTTTGCAACGAACTTTTAAAAAAGCTGAAAATTTCTTATGAAAGCAGTCAACTTGAAGCAAATTCCAAAAACCCAAAGGGACTATGGAACACGATTAGGAATATATGTAACTTTCAGACTAAAAATACTCAGGCGCTTGATTTGATAACAGCCGGTAACGACCCAGTTGACGCCCTGAACGAATGCAACACTTACTTTGCTACAGTTGGACAGAATCTCGCCAGCACAATCATGGAGAACTCAGGCAATACCGAGGAAGCTTCTATACGTAAAACCAAACTTAACAACATCACCCCAAACTCATTTTTTATGCAACCAACTGACGCAATAGAGTTGGATGGCATAGTTAGGCAACTTGAACAGGTCAGTGCACCCGGGTTGGATGGCCTGAACAACCAACTAATAAAAAGCACAAAACTTTTAATTATTCACCCCTTAGTACACATATTTAATCTAAGCCTAAGCACAGGCTGTTTCCCAGATTGTTGGAAAGTAGCCTCTGTATCACCGATCCATAAATCTGGCCCCAAAACTAATCCTGGCAACTACAGACCAATCTCCCTACTTAGTAATTTATCAAAACTCCTAGAAAAGCTGGTAAACAAACGCTTAGTAAGTTTTCTGGAATCATATGGCTTGCTCTCTGATAGGCAATTTGGTTTCAGGCAGAGACAGTCAACAGAGGACGCTGTTACTCTTTTAACCAACTTTATATCTAAATATCTAGATAATGGGCTCAGCTGTGTTGGTGTCTTCCTTGATCTAGCGAAAGCATTCGACACAGTGTCAATCCCATTATTACTTAAAAAAATGGAAATAATTGGCATCAGAGGGCTACCGCTATCGTGGTTCACCAGCTACCTTTCCCAAAGGAAACAATAGGTTAAAGTTGAGTCTTTTACCAGTGATAGAACACAAGTTAATTACGGAGTTCCACAAGGAAGCATTCTTGGACCAACCCTCTTCATAATATATATGAACGATTTACATGACTACAGCACTAGTAATAGCGAAATCATATGTTACGCAGACGATACAGTGCTCTTATATAGTGGTAAAGGTTGGGACAGTACTATCAGTGCTGCAGAAAAAGGTGTGTCTCAAATATCTGAATGGCTTCGAAATAATCTCCTTACACTAAACAGTGGAAAGACAAAATATTTATGCTTTCACAAAACCGCAGTATCAAAGCCATCAACTAACTTTACATTTAAAGTACACTCCTGTAATAATATCCTACTAAATAACTGTTCTTGCGATCAAATAGAGCGAGTACATACTATAAAATATCTTGGCGTTAGCATAGATGAGAATCTTAATTTTAAAGACCACGTACTTGGTTTAGCAAAGAGGGTCCGTAAAATCATTGGAGTTATGAAAAAGCTTCGTAATTCTGCCAGTAAACAAATCCTTACTCAGGTCTATACTGCCATTTGCCAATCTCTTTTGACCTACTGTATTACAATATGGGGTAGTGCGGCTAAAACAATTCTTATTGATGTAGAAAGAGCCCAGAGATCGGTACTTAAGGTTATGTTAAAGAAACCCTACAGATATCCAACCAGCGATCTTTACACAGATTCGCAAGTTCTCTCAGTCCGTAAGCTTTTTATATTAAAAACCTGTCTTAGCAAACACAGAAAGACTTTGAACAGCCCTGAGTACAACCACCTTCTAAGCAAGCGAGTCTTTAGAATTCCTACTCTAAGTACAAACACAACTTTTGCCCGTAGATTTGGTAACTTCATCAGCGCACATATCTACAACAATTTATTAAAACACTGCGATATTAAAACAAACACAATCACGGAAGCTAAAAAAACCATAACAAAGTTTCTTCTCACACTGGATTACCAAAGTACAGAGCAGTTTCTAATCTAGAATAGTATGCTGTTAATATATTGTAATTTTTATTGTTTTTGTCTTGAAGCCTAGAAGCTGTTTCTTTTAAATTTTATAACCTTGTTATTCTCTTTATACCACAGATACTAATATTATACTAATACTTTATACCCAGAAGCTGTTTCCTTTTGTTATTGTGAAGCAGTTTCTTTTAAATAGTATAACCCTATTTCGCTCACTACCCAAAAGCTGCTTCGTTTTGTTTTGTTTATCTTTGTTTATTTTAGTAAAGTTTATGCCAAAGCTTATAAATTTTCACATGTTTAAATAGTAATTGGTTCCCCAAGATACAGGCCTAGCCTAGTTTGGGGACCCCTGGAAATTTGTTTATTTTGTTTAAGCTATGCACTGAATGTTAGATGCTAAGTTCCATTACGCCGTACCTTTTTGTGCTAAATAAATATTTTTTCATTTTTTTTTCATTTCATTTTTTCATTCCAAGCAGTTCAAATCACCTTAAGCGATGGAAGTGATGGCAGATCTCGTGCCAAACCCGTGAGCAGGGGAGTACCACAGGGCACAATTTTAGGCCCACTTCTATTCATTATTTATACTGCTGATATTATTAACCACATTAAACACTGTAAATATCATATTTATGCAGACGATGTGCAGATATACATTCCTGTAGATCTAAAAGATGTCTCGACTGCACTCAAGAAACTAAATGAAGATCTTGATAGAATTTTTCAGCGGTCAACTCGTAATGCGCTACTACTCAATCCAAGCAAATCGCATTTCATGATTCTAGGTTCAAAAAAACAGATACTTCAGACTGCTTTGCAAAATCCTAAAGTTGAAATTCTTTGTGGGAATGTGGAGTATGTCACTAAGGCGAGAAATTTGGGCTTACTCATGGATAATAAGCTTAGGTTTGAAGACCATGTTCTGAGCATTGTGAAAAGTTGCATGTTCCGGTTGAAACTACTTTATAAAATTCGCTCTTTCCTAAGCGAAGAACTACGCTTGACACTATGTGAATCGCTTATTTTATCTAAATTAAACTACTGTGATATTGTTATAGGTCCACGTTTATTATCCACGTCAAAACGTGCCTTACAACGATTGCAGAACGCTTGTATCAGGTTTTGCTATAACGTTCCACCACGTAGTCATGTAACGCCTATGCTAAATAATAAAGGTCTACTTAATATGGAATCCCGTAGAAAATTTCATCCTGCCACCTTAATTTTATCACTACTTAAAAATAAAAAACCCTTTTACCTCCATGAAAAACTATCATGGAAAACGTATGGTTTTAATTCAAGGAATATTAATGGTTTTATACTCTTAACACCTTATCACAAAACTAGAGCTTTTGAGGGAAGTTTTCGGTATCAGGCTACTAAATGCTGGAACAATCTCCCTCCAACACTTCGTATTCCTACTATTGACTCTGTACGTTTTAAGAAAAAGTACAAAATAATTTTACTAGATAAACAAATGTTGATCTGATGGTGAAGGCTTCCCGCGGTAGTACTTATGTTAAATTCCACGCCTCAACCGAACGGGCGTGGAATCTTGGCAGGGTTGTTTTTCACCAGGAGTACTGACCTTTGACGCCGTGGACCGGAATTCGAAAGCTTAATTCGATGCAGGAACACGGGATGAGGAGCACAAGGGTGGGGGGAGAGGAGTCGAATCTTACTCTCGTCGTAGCCCGATGCTGTCACCGTCGTGTTACTTGCCGACACAAAGAGTCGCTGTCCGAATGCGACGAATTGATCCCCGAATCAATTTAACCTTTCACAACACGAAGCACTCACTCCGATGACGTGAATCTACTTATTTCCCGACGATTATTCCGTGCTTATTATAATTAACATTCCGACCAGGCCCGACACTTGTGTTAGACAATTATTACAAATAAAATACAGCCAAGGCCCGAATGCCATGTGCCGACATTTTCTCCATGCAAAAAAGTAACCTCTAACTCGTCATCTCGTTTCTATACAAGTGACAGCTGCTAGTTCCGTTCCGATCACTCGCGGTCCGAGTCGCCCAACAAAAAAAGTGCGTTCCGAAGCACAAATATTACAAAACTGTTCACACTCTTCTTCAACCGGGTCCAACCGGCGGACCGTAGGTGGTTCCTCCACCTCCCAAAACTTTTGTATCACCTCCGAGAGTACAGAACCGAATAAGGGACTACGAGTCGCTAGGCGTGGGGCAGCCGGCATGACCGGACCCATTACCGCATGGCCTAGTCTGGTGTTGACCAAAACCAGACCAGTCGCCTGCAACACGTGGACACCTGGCACTAACAGGTATCCCAAGGCATCGACACCCAATAAAATGTCTACTGGGCCCGGAATATCGAACTCCGGGTCAGCCAGTGACAACCCAGCGACCAACTGTCGCACCGAGGGTGACAACCGTACGTGAGGGTGTGAGCCCATCACATTAGGCATGACTAATGCCGTGACCGTCAGATTCACCGATGAATCCACCCGTGACGAGAGAGTAATCCGACATACTCCCTTAACGGAACCGACTTCCGTGTTCCCAATTCCCCGAATGGAATGTGGATACTCCCTTACCGAAATGCCAATAGTCAATAGTCAATAGTCAAAGTACTTTATTACTGTAGATATTTACATATACTTAGCAAACGTCATTTTTTGCCTCTTCTCTACATTGGACCACTGTGGGAGAAGAAGGGCGTAGAAACTCCCACAGATTTATTTTTAGATCTCTTTTAAAAATAGGTTGTGCTTAACTAATACAAATATGAAAAATTTAATTGTTATGATTAATAAGCAGGAATAAATAATTACAAAATTATTAACAGCAAGGTCTGTGTTGAGCCAGATTAACCCCATACAGTCCTGTCATTTAAGTAATCTTGAACATTGTAATATCCCTTTTTCGACAAAGTCGCTTTAACATGCTTTTTAAATTGCTCAAATGGCAATTTCAAAATCTCCAGAGGTATATTATTGTAGTAGAGAATGCACTGACCCTTGAAAGAATTGATAACCTTCGCGAGTCTAAAACGGGGCGCACATAGTCTGTGATTATTTCTTAGGTTAACATTACAGCTGTCGCTAAGTTTGGAAAATGTTGTAAGGTTCTTGCGTACATACATTATATTTTCGAAAATAAATTGACTAGCTACTGTCAGTATGTCAATTTCTTTAAAAAGCTCTCTTAAGGAGTCTGTTCGTTTTAAATTATAAATTGCTCGAATAGCTCTTTTCTGTAAAATAAAAATAGTTTGAATATCCGCTGCTTTCCCCCACAACAAGATACCATAGTACATCACACTATGAAAGTAACTAAAATATACCAGCCTAGATGTAGCCACATCCGTGCTTTGTCTGATGTTCCTAACAGCGTAAGCCGCAGAACTTAATTTACCAGCCAATTTATCTATGTGGGGTCCCCACTGCAATTTACTATCAATGGTTATTCCAAGAAACTTCGTATCATTTACCAATTCTAACGTGCTGTTGTCTAACACCAAACTGGTCTCAACTTGCCTGACATTTGGAAGTGAGAATTTGATACACTTGGTTTTACCAGCGTTTAACAATAAATTATTAACTGTGAACCAATTCAAGGTTAAAGACAATACACCATTAACATCATCAAAATCTCCTTTTTGTCTTTCAATTTTGAAGACCATTGAAGTATCATCAGCAAACAACACTATGTCAGTTAATTTCTCCACCATGAAAGGCAGATCATTAATATATACCAGGAATAAGAAAGGGCCTAATATGGAACCTTGTGGAACGCCAATTTTAACACCCGATCCATCAGATTTTACGCCGTTAACTTCTGCCTTTTGAATTCTATTGCTTAGGTATGATCTTAGTAGATCCAACGCTTTATTTCTAACTCCGTAATGATTTAATTTAATTAATAGCGTATTATGATCAACACAATCAAACGCCTTCGACAGGTCGCAAAAAACTCCGATAGCATCCTGTGCGGCCTCCCATGCAGAATAAATATGAGATACAAGGGAAATACCTGCATCCGTAGTCGATTTACCCCTAGTGAAACCATATTGTTTAGCGTGGAGTTGTTTTGTACGGTTGAAGTGTGAGAGCATTTGATTGAGTATAATCTTTTCAAATATTTTACTTAGTGTTGGAAGAACAGATATTGGTCTGAAATTTGAAGGATCGCCCTTATCTCCCGATTTGAACAGCGGTATAAGTTTACTGTGTTTCATGAGGTCTGGAAAATCCCCATCGTCAACACATTTATTGAATATATAAGCTAAGTGTGGGGCTATAACTAGAATTACTGAACCAATGACTTTGACTGATATACCCCACAGGTCTTCCGTATTTTTTAAGTTGTAGAACTGCAAAAACTTTACACATTAATGTAAAGTTTTTGCAGTTCTACAAACCAACTTGAAAGTTTTGGAATATTTTTTAACATAGTCATGAAATTTTCGATCAAAGTTATAGGTTTTTTGATCATAAAGGTCATACAAGATAACTCTACTTTTACGAATTCCAAACGTTGCCCAGTCATTAAATTTAGATTTACCGTTGTAGTCACTGACTTTCTTTAATTTGAAAACTTTATTGATGTAATGGTACACGAGAGTCGGTACATTAGGTACTTCATTCTGCGTGATAGAGGGCTAGCCCAACGCCGCGCTGTTTTGAATACGAGAATCGGTTCAGATAACGTTTGGGGGTTTTGCGTTGCTTACTGGCAAAGTTCGCAAAAAAAAAAAAAAAGACGCGTGGGTTCATTCGTGGAATTTCAGTTCAGGTCAAGTTTTTTTGTCACATTCCTGCGAGATGTGTAAAGATCAGAGCCGATTTGGCTGCGCGTTGAATAAAATTATGAATAACTAAATAATGAAAGGTTATTATGGAACGATACGGAGAAAGCTATTATGTAGATTGCAAATATACAATTGCGATTGAGGTATGAGATGGAGGGTCTGACACCTCTGGATTGAATATCATTCTGGCAGGTCTTTGCTACGCGCACCTAGCGGTCGGGTAATGCTTAATTAATCGCAACAAGCTTTTATTGGTCAGCGATCAACAGATTCTGTGTATCGGCAGTACCAAATGATTTGAGTGATAACCTACGGTTGATCATAGTGAATATGCGTACACACAATTTGTAGAACGGCGGATCTGCATGGCATGGTTGAAATTGGACCCTGTGTAGTTAGTGATAAGAAGCTTCGCTTGGGCAGAGCGTATTTGCAAAGGACGCATGTGGGGCATATAAATACGAGGGTCTGGGAGGGGAGAGCATTCAGTCTCAGCGTCTAGCTACTGTGACAGTCGCCTCACAAGTTCTAAACAGTTTTTGTCTGCCGTGTTACGCGTCAGAACTATACGAATTTGTGATTGCGAAGTTTCAGTGGGTTTTCGTGAGTGTCTGAAGCGCCGAGATATACCTCGGTTCCTACCTTTATATCAACCTACCCCTAATTCCAAAACTATCCTTGGGTCGTTAGGAAAGAACTTTTAAGTCAATTTATCTGAGTCTGAGTCTGGGCTTGGAGCGACCCTAAATTCCTTTTTCCTTCACCATAGGGTTCCTGGATTGGCTCTTAGGATATTCGCGGGCTAATCCTCTCCTCATTCCTTCGACTAGCGAGCTTTGAAATTCCCACACACACAGTCGTTAAACATTCAAGCACATTCAAATCAAACTCAACCATTTTCGAGTGGTGTCGATAATGGACGTGGTATAACACTAGGTTTTTAGACTAGGCTAGACAGGAGTTTAGTTGCGGCTAAACCTAGGTTGTCAGGGCATAGGGAGACTGTTTGATCGATGAGGTTCCGCGGATGGAAATAACAAATTCAGAACAAAGTTAAACCGGTGTCAACACAGACAAAATATCCTGTTGATATTTTGACATTTGAGTGTTATCGGGGACGCGCGAAGAGATCAATTTACAGTCTAAAGTTCATTGTTTAGGTCCGGGTAGGTGTTTTGCATTGCCTTGGGTCAGATTGGATTCAAGTTGCATTTTTAAATTAAATGTAAATTTCGCTGGATATCTAATGTGTAAGTTGAGTCGGTATATATGATTTGGCTCAGCCCAGGACGTGCTGCGGCTAGTGGAATTCATAGTTCGGTATTTATCGAATTATGCACTTCGCTATGGTGTGGGTTAGATATCCTAAAACAAAAATGCTTGCGTTTCGATAACATCCAGCTCAAATTGCGCTGAGTTGAAGGTTTCAAAACGTTACGGACCTTTTGAGGTAACCGCTAGTTCAGAACCCATTTCGGAACTCAAATCGCAATTGTGTAAACCGGTCTTTTCGGATCGTTATTGCCGTGAACCGAATATATAATTGGAACCACCACAAGCCGCTACTAGCGAGCACATGAAATATCATTGAGTACTCACGTCGTAAAACTACGACGGATATCTATACTATAACTGTGATCGATCACTAAAACTAAAACTAAAACTAAACCAAAAGATGTTCCAATGCGCTCATATATACAAAAACCAGATGATGCCATCACATAAAATATAACAACGATCGTTTTGGCGCAATACACCGCTGACTGATGCGAATTACCGGCTCGCGGACATATATGCTTTCTCTGTCTAACTTGAAACTGTAACTCCCTGAACCAAACTTCGCTCGACTATTGTACGCCTAACGAATTTCTCAACGAACGAGAAATTCAGAATTATCATTCTTACTTACAAATCTTACAGCTGAATCGGGTCCTCTCATTTTGGGATAGATAGAATAGACGATCATAGCTACTGTTAGCGGCGGCTACGACCTTAGCCTGGGGCCGGTACAGATTTTTGGTGCCGAGACGGAAGGATATCCTAGATAGTCTGATACCTAGATATTCCTAGATATTCTAAAAGAATCAAGGTCTAACGCGTTACTTTTAAAAATAACACAACGTAGAAACGATTTTAAACAGTTCAGTTTTGTAAATAAGAAATAAGCAAAGAAGGGGCATTGTTTTCACAATTCTTTGTACGAGCTACGGCGGTTTAATAGGAATAATGGCCGGCCGGCCTAGGAAAAACGGTAGTCGGGTAGCACAAAATTCACTTTCACACACAAGTGAAATGGCGTCAGGGCAGGTGACGCAATTGTTATCTGAAATAGTGAAAAGATTAGACAGTTTGGAAAGGGGTTCCAGCACGAGCAATGCTAGTAGGACTTCGGACAGACAGACTGACAGACAGGAACTAGAGACGTTTGAACAATCGGTAGAAAAACGTCAATCATGCATTGTAAAAATGACACAGAAGTTGCCGACATTCGATGGGCGAAGTTCGGAAAATCCGATGATTTTCTTAAGAGATTTAAAGGCTTATATTAAGGTCTCGGGAGATAGTTCTAGGGCTTTGATATGGGCAACGGATAGTTTGGTAGGAATTGCAAAAGTTCGAATGAGCATATACAGAGACTCATGGCGAACCTATTCGGATTTTGAAAAAGATTTCAGAGAGGTATTCTGGGGTGATAATGAACAGGAATTAATTAAGCAAAGATTCCTAACTGCGAAGTTTGATTCTAAGAAAGGTCAAAGTATGGAAGAATTCTTTGCCTCTCAATTGAATAGCATATATGAGCTTACGATACCGTTTACTGATACGGAGAAAATCAACACGATTTTCAGACAGTTGCCGCGTGATATTCAAGTAGCGTTTTTTGCTAGAAAGGAGACTATGACCATACGGGATGCGGTCGAATTCCTTCGGCATTTAGAACGGAATGTCGATGGGGGATTAAGTGCGATACATGGTTCGCAACCTATGGATACGAATAATGTGAGGCGGGATAGCTACATGCGTGGGCAATATCGAGCTATGCGGGTAAATACGATACGTTATAACGCGATGAGTCGTAGGAATAATTATAACGCGGTAACAAAGGCGCGAAACGAATTTGGGACGCGCGGTCGCGGTTATTTTCGCGGTAGAGGCAGGCAGCATCAGCCTAGCTTCAAGGCAATAGGGTTTCAGAGGGGTTAAGGAGATACAGAGGCAGGGCAAAGTTCAAGTGACAGGAATAATGCGATAAGTCAGAATTCAAAAAACTAGTGGACTCGCGCGGGTCGTTCGCGCTCAGATATTTATTACGGTTTGGGTGGACAGCCGATCGAATTGGGAAAAAGCATAGACTGTATGATTTGTGTAATTTGGATTCGAACGTGGGTGTGAATGAATTTATTCAATTATTAGCGCATAAAGCGCACGGATATGCCGTGTGTTTAGAGGAAAAATCTAGATCGAATTGTAGAGATCGAAATGACAGACGTTTACATACGATATTCAGAGACGACGATTCGACTGAGTGTGGGCGCGAGTTATGTAGTACATTGACATTACCTGAGATAGATGTGCGTATTGGGAATATTGTTGTAAGGAGTTTGATTGATTCGGGGAGCGAAATCAGCGTAATAAGTCGGAGAGTATACGAAGAAGTATGCAGTCAATTGGGAAAACCGACGGAAATACCGATTCCAAGTTTGAGAATCACAGGTGCATTTGGAGTCAGTAAGGAAAAGGTTGATAAATTAGTAACGTTACCATTAACAATAGGTGAATGCGTTATCGATACTCCAATGCTAGTATTAACAAGGGTGCCTAAAGATTTAATTTTAGGGTTTGATTTTATACAACAGACGCGAGCCAGTTTAACGTGTGAGGGTAATAAGAGGCTAATTATACGAAGCGCCGGGCGGATGTGTGAAATACCATTAGGTACTGGCCCTAATCAGGATTTTTGCTGTTGTACAATGGAAGTACAGAACCAAGATACCAGTAGAAATATGATAGAGGAATATGTGAATAATTCATCAATACCTGTAGAACACAAAACAAAGTTATTGCCAGTGTTAAATAAACATGCAGAGTTGTTTAGCGATAGAGTAGGTCGGACAAATAAATATATACATGAGATAAAAATGAGAGATGAAACGCCTTTCGTAAAACGAAGCTATCCCATACCGTTCGCATATCGCGATAAAGTAACAAAACGTTTGGAAGAAATGGAATTTATAGGTATTATTAGCAGGCAATCTACGGATTTCAGCAGTCCATTGACTTGTACATTAAAGAAAACAGGAGAGGTCCGTATTTTGCTAGATGCACGACAATTAAACACTGGAATGGTCGGGGAGGTTGAAACCACACCTTTAATGAGTGAAATATTGCAATCCGGGCGCCGGATAAATTACATAGGAGTTATTGATATCAAAGATGCGTATTTTTCTATACCATTATCAGACGAATCTAAACGATACACGGGTTTTGTATATCAAGGCAGAAGTTATGTTTACAACGTTTTACCTCAGGGGTTGAAAACCAGTGAGGGTTCATTTTCGAGGGCGATGGATTTAATTCTAGGGCCAGAGGTTAGGTCATATTGTCTAAAATTTGTTGACGATTTGGCAATTTTAACTGAGGGTGACTTCGAACAGCATTTGTCTCAAGTGGACACGGTTCTGAGTAAATTGAAAGACGCGGGCTTCACATGCAAACTAAAAAAATGCGAGTTCGCACAAAAAAAGGTCAAGTTATTGGGGCATATTTTGTCTACACAAGGTTTGCAGATGGACCCGGACAAAATTGAAACACTTAAATTATATCCGTCACCCAGAACTGTCAGGCAATTGAGTGCGTTTTTGGGGTTCATAAATTACTTTAGGAGGTTTATAAAAAATTTTGGAACGTTGACACAGCCATTGTACAATTTATTACGGTCTGGAGTCAAGTTCGTCTGGAGTGCGCAGATGCAAAGTGCTTTTGACGAGATAAAAAATCAATTCTCAGAAAGTATAATTTTGAGTCAGCCATTGGCGGGAAAAACATATTATGTTCAATGTGACGCCAGCGCTATAGGAATTGGGGGTTATGTTTATCAGTTAGATGATTCGGGCCAGGAACTAATTATAGGGTTCTGTTCGCAGGCATTCAAGGGTGCCCAGACTAGATGGTCGGTCAGTGAACAGGAAATGTATGCAGTTATATACACTTTAAAGCGATTTGAGATATATTTGCGGGGAGAAAAAGTTATTATTAGAACTGATCATAAAAGTTTGACGTTCATTAAGTCGTGGACCTTATTAGGGGCACGCGTAACGAGGTGGATTATGTTTTTAGAGCAATTCGATTACGACATAGAATTTGTGCGAGGGACTGATAATCAAATTGCCGACACGCTAAGCAGGCAAATAGCGGGACCTGGAGGTATGAATGACAGTATAAATGTTCAGCCGGGGATATTCTGGTTTCAGGCATCGAATACCGCAAGTGTTATTTCGAGTTTACGGGACATTGCGAGATTACAAAGCGAAGATGAGCGGTTAAATCGAATTAGCGGTTGTATCAGACGTAATGTAGTAGATACGGGGACAAGAGGTTTTGAAAATTACAAGCTAGTAGGTGATACGTTATATTTTCACGTGCCGAAGCGGAACGTACAGTTGCTAGTAATTCCGAAATCACTACAGGAGGAACTTATTTTACACATACATGAAGAAATAGGTCACTACGGCAGATATAAAATATTAGCACTGATGAAGGACAGATATTATTTTCTTCATATGAGTAGGGTGATTAGCGCGGTGATAAGAAGTTGTGACATATGTCAAAAGGTCAAACCAAGTACTAACAATACCGTTGGTCCTTGTACACCGGTGTTGGCGGAAAAGTTGGGTGAGAAAGTTTTCTCGGACCTTTATGGGCCATTGCCCGTAGGTAAATTCGGATATCAATATATATATGTGATTCAAGACGTGTACAGTAAAGTAATAAAATTATATCCAATGCGAAAAGCGACAGGTAGGAGCGTGCTCGCTTGTACAAAGAGATTTCATAGGGAAATACCTATCGAAACTATAATTACGGACTCAGGACCACAGTTCATATCGAAAGTTTGGGAATTTGGACTCAAACAGCTAGGGATTCAAGTCACTCATACGTCGGTGTATTGTCCAAATTCTAATAGCGTAGAAAGAGTGAATCGCGAGCTAGGTCGGCTGATTAGAACTTATTGCGGCGGAAGTAATCGTAGTTGGGTAGACGTGTTACCGGACATTCAGAATTGCTATAATAATATCGAACACACAAGCACAGGCTTTGCGCCTAATGAGTTAGCGTTTGGTAGGCGGGAACCGTTAACTATTGACAAGGAATTAGGCGATGAATGGTTATTAGGCCATAGTGTGCGGAATACGGAACAGGTGCGAAATGTAGCGATAGAAAACTCTAAAAGTTCTAGTGAACGACGTAAGCGACAGGCGGACAAACGGCGTAAGTTAGAGGTCTATCGTATAGGTGATTATGTGAAACTTAAAACTTTTGTGCGTTCAAATAAAGAACATAAAATCATGCGGAAATTTCGTTGTTGTATAAAGGGCCTTATGTTATTTCGGCAGTGGTATATCCTAACTGTTATACGTTAGTAGATCCGGGTTCAAATGAGATATTGGGTAACTTCAATACTATAAATATAGCCAGGTATTATGTGAGGACGAATAAGGGCGTAGATAAATAAGATAGTGTATAAAGGTTATATAATTAAGCTGTAAGCTGTAAATTTGAGTAACTACTTTGTAGATTTGAGGATCTTGCATGGTTTGGAAACAAAAACAAAAAAAAAACAAAAAAAAAAAAAAAACCCAATTTGTATATATATAGTAATACGAATTAGGATAAATTGCGGGTAAGCGAGGTTGTATAGTAAGATAGATAAATAAGATAAGACAGGAGAGAACTCAATCGAGTTGTGTAAATATTATATACATAATTGACAGATTCATCGGTCGGTGTACATGATTTGAGATGTCCGAACATATAGAGTAGATATGTACAAAGTATGGGTAGCATAGTGGTAATGAGATCCTTGCGCCATGTTAACTGAGATAAACAGTGTCTCAAGGTCTGGGAGGGGGCTGTAATGGTACACGAGAGTCGGTACATTAGGTACTTCATTCTGCGTGATAGAGGGCTAGCCCAACGCCGCGCTGTTTTGAATACGAGAATCGGTTCAGATAACGTTTGGGGGTTTTGCGTTGCTTACTGGCAAAGTTCGCAAAAAAAAAAAAAAAGACGCGTGGGTTCATTCGTGGAATTTCAGTTCAGGTCAAGTTTTTTTGTCACATTCCTGCGAGATGTGTAAAGATCAGAGCCGATTTGGCTGCGCGTTGAATAAAATTATGAATAACTAAATAATGAAAGGTTATTATGGAACGATACGGAGAAAGCTATTATGTAGATTGCAAATATACAATTGCGATTGAGGTATGAGATGGAGGGTCTGACACCTCTGGATTGAATATCATTCTGGCAGGTCTTTGCTACGCGCACCTAGCGGTCGGGTAATGCTTAATTAATCGCAACAAGCTTTTATTGGTCAGCGATCAACAGATTCTGTGTATCGGCAGTACCAAATGATTTGAGTGATAACCTACGGTTGATCATAGTGAATATGCGTACACACAATTTGTAGAACGGCGGATCTGCATGGCATGGTTGAAATTGGACCCTGTGTAGTTAGTGATAAGAAGCTTCGCTTGGGCAGAGCGTATTTGCAAAGGACGCATGTGGGGCATATAAATACGAGGGTCTGGGAGGGGAGAGCATTCAGTCTCAGCGTCAAGCTACTGTGACAGTCGCCTCACGAGTTCTAAACAGTTTTTGTCTGCCGTGTTACGCGTCAGAACTATACGAATTTGTGATTGCGAAGTTTCAGTGGGTTTTCGTGAGTGTCTGAAGCGCCGAGATATACCTCGGTTCCTACCTTTATATCAACCTACCCCTAATTCCAAAACTATCCTTGGGTCGTTAGGAAAGAACTTTTAAGTCAATTTATCTGAGTCTGAGTCTGGGCTTGGAGCGACCCTAAATTCCTTTTTCCTTCACCATAGGGTTCCTGGATTGGCTCTTAGGATATTCGCGGGCTAATCCTCTCCTCATTCCTTCGACTAGCGAGCTTTGAAATTCCCACACACACAGTCGTTAAACATTCAAGCACATTCAAATCAAACTCAACCATTTTCGAGTGGTGTCGATAATGGACGTGGTATAACACTAGGTTTTTAGACTAGGCTAGACAGGAGTTTAGTTGCGGCTAAACCTAGGTTGTCAGGGCATAGGGAGACTGTTTGATCGATGAGGTTCCGCGGATGGAAATAACAAATTCAGAACAAAGTTAAACCGGTGTCAACACAGACAAAATATCCTGTTGATATTTTGACATTTGAGTGTTATCGGGGACGCGCGAAGAGATCAATTTACAGTCTAAAGTTCATTGTTTAGGTCCGGGTAGGTGTTTTGCATTGCCTTGGGTCAGATTGGATTCAAGTTGCATTTTTAAATTAAATGTAAATTTCGCTGGATATCTAATGTGTAAGTTGAGTCGGTATATATGATTTGGCTCAGCCCAGGACGTGCTGCGGCTAGTGGAATTCATAGTTCGGTATTTATCGAATTATGCACTTCGCTATGGTGTGGGTTAGATATCCTAAAACAAAAATGCTTGCGTTTCGATAACATCCAGCTCAAATTGCGCTGAGTTGAAGGTTTCAAAACGTTACGGACCTTTTGAGGTAACCGCTAGTTCAGAACCCATTTCGGAACTCAAATCGCAATTGTGTAAACCGGTCTTTTCGGATCGTTATTGCCGTGAACCGAATATATAATTGGAACCACCACAAGCCGCTACTAGCGAGCACATGAAATATCATTGAGTACTCACGTCGTAAAACTACGACGGATATCTATACTATAACTGTGATCGATCACTAAAACTAAAACTAAAACTAAACCAAAAGATGTTCCAATGCGCTCATATATACAAAAACCAGATGATGCCATCACATAAAATATAACAACGATCGTTTTGGCGCAATACACCGCTGACTGATGCGAATTACCGGCTCGCGGACATATATGCTTTCTCTGTCTAACTTGAAACTGTAACTCCCTGAACCAAACTTCGCTCGACTATTGTACCCCTAACGAATTCCATAGCTACTGTTAGCGGCGGCTACGACCTTAGCCTGGGGCCGGTACATTGAATTCTGTCTGAATAATGTTGAAGAAGTCTGAGTAGATTTTGTTTGGGTTCTGTTCATTAAAATCCGGTACTGGCAAATTTATATCTAAGTTTTTCGTATATGTCTCTAGTCTATGGGATGTAATAGGCCTATAAAATGTTGGACCAGTCTTATCCTTAATACTAATTGGGAATGAAACTGTTTGACCACTGTGATCGGAGGGTAAGCAGTTAATTACACTTTTAGTTGTGAATGCACAGTCACAAAAAACGTTATCTAAGCAAGTTTGGCTTGTAAGTGTAATTCTAGTCTGCTCTAGAAATACATGACATAAATTAAATGATTTGAACAGAGTTATTAATCGTCGCCCAACCATCTTACAAGGTTGCATGAGACTAAGCACCCCTGGGCCCCCGAGTCCAATAGTGCTCGTGCCACACATGATTTGCCGTCCGAACTCCACGCTATCACAGAGGCGGTGGGGAGCATGACCGTCTGTGGAGTGGCGGCACCCTGTAAGTGGGCGGCGTGTCCCTAGCGGGAACCTCCGCGGGATCCGAACCCGCTGAGACCTCCGTCGGCCTTGGAGTAACTCGGCTGCTGATATGCAACCGGCATATCAGACCGTATGTGCATCAACGGGTCCCAACCCGTATAAAAGGCCCCTCGCTGTCCCGGTATCCGATCATACCGGATGGTGTACGGTGTGCCCGGTGCGCACCGTGAATGAATGGGGGAGAGCGGATCCAACCTGGGGCGCTCTAGGAATGGGGGCGACATCCAACTGTTCGCCTCCCAGAGCGACGGGCAGGGTGGCGCAGAAGGTGGTGTGCTCCCAGCCTTCGCGCTACTCATAGGTGCCATCTGACTCCCGCCCGTAACACGCGGTGAGCCAGCGGCCCAAAGTCCTCGCTGACCGTGGACAGCGGCGACCGAACCCCGGCTATCCCGCATGTTACCCCCCGCGCTGCCCCTTTCCCCTCGGGGGGGGGTCCCGTCCGCGGGTGCCCCAGTCACCCCGTTGGTGACTCCCGTTCCCCGGAGGGGGACTGGGTCCGGCCCTGGTTGGGCCCTGTGGCCGACCAACCTGAGTCCGGCCCTGGTAAACGTCCGAAGGGCCTGACCGATTCAGGCACAACACTATGTGGTGCTTGCCACCACAGCACTCACAGGGGAACGCGCGCGAGCACTCGCTCAGCGTGTGCGGCCTTGGGGCGAACCGAAACACAATCGATGGCGGAAGACAATCTTCCTGCGGGCAGCTACCCCGAGCGCCTTAAATTTGGCGCAACTGGTCACGTCATGACCGGCACTGTCGCAGTGCACACAGCCGTCACCCGACGGCGCGGCATTCAAAACGCCAAATTGTTTCGACCTCCCTCCCCCCCGTGGGGGCGGGGGGCGCGGCCCCTCCCGCATCCGCGCGGGTTGGCGCTGCACACTGGCCTCCGTGTCCAGTGTGTCACATCGCTTACATTCACCCTCCAAAAAATCCGTCAATTGGACGAGCGTGGGCAGTTCCGTGCTACTGCCCCCATGCAGCTGTTCAAACCGACTTTGAACAGCTGCAGGCAACCGTGACAAAACCATATACAAAACAATGTATGACCATTGGTCTACCGGAAGACCAAGGTTCTGAAGGGCCTTATTGGCCACCAGCTAAGGGTTGAGCACCTGTACTCGGATGTCAACATCCCGGGTTACTTTAGGGATGCTAAACAGCTTCCCCAGCTGCGCATCATCCAACCGCCGTTTGTGTTGGTAGCGGTCAAACAATATGGACCTGGCTATCTCAAAATTGCCCGCCGTGACCGTCAGGTGACCGACCAACTACTTCGGTTCACCCCGCAGAGCCATCAATAGTTGGGCCAACTTGTAGGCGTTGTCCAGGTCGTCCCGACCGTGGACCAAACTATCAAATAAATTAATGAATGCCGGCCACTCATCAATTGCCCCACTGAAGGCCGGAATCTCCAGGTGTGGCGGCCGTCCAACAACACCCTTCGGGGTTGGGTCTCCGTTACCTTCCCCGCGGTCATTCCGTCGCGACCGCTTAATTTTTTCCGCGCAACGCTCGATGTCGCCCAAGCATTCCATCGCTTGGTCAGCATCCGCGCAGAGCTGTTTCACTGCAGCCACCGAGGCTTCATCCGTAAGCCCGAGAGCTTCAGCCTCCGCAGCCAGCCGACACACCTTCCCGACGCGTGTCATTGCGTCCTCCACACGCTTGAGCAGGACATCGTCCATGTCAGGTCGCTCCACATACTTATGAGTATGGGCGAGCCATCTCATTTCCTCCCGGACACCATGCCGCAGCACCGTTAAGGGCGAAGGTGCCATGTTGACCGATTTAATAGATTCTGGTCTAATACTTCACTACCGAACTGAGTATAGCCAGAGACCAGCACTTGCCCGTCATCGCTGGGCACAGAAACTAAAACTAAGTTGTCAAAACTAAGGCAACCACTAAAACAATTAAATCCTAAAAAATATCTAATATGGTCGCCCTGTGGACATACACCTTATAACTATGCACTCTAAATCAATTAGAGAATGCCACCATAAAGCACAATAAAAAATAACACACAAAAATTTATTATAAGAAAAAAGGCTATTTTTAATATAATAAAGGTAGCTGTGAACCTTCTAGAAGTGGCCCCTCTGATATGACCCACACTTCTACTGAGGTCAGCAAAATCAGCTTAATACCCCTTAAATAGCCTGACCCTGCTCTGTAATCCGAAATAACACTGCAATGCTATGGAACCCGACTGCAATACTATAGTCCGACCGAATGACTGTTTCTTATGCACACCGAGTAGTTTCCGACTACAAATTTATAATAATTGTTAACTAAATCGTCAATTATACTTTCAATAACCGAAAATGAACCTAAATTGTGGTATACTGACCACACGACTCACTCACAAAATGGTTGCCGACCAATCTGAGGTATCCACCCTCTCCCAGCTACAATGTGGCAAAAAAGCAACCCTACAACCGTCCGTGCATCGATTTCTCACTAGGAAACCGCGCCTCTGCTACCAAAATGTTAAATTCCACGCCTCAACCGAACGGACGTGGAATCTTGGCAGGGTTGTTTTTCACCAGGAGTACTGACCTTTGACGCCGTGGACCGGAATTCGAAAGCTCAATTCGAGGCAGGAATACGGGATGAGGAGCACAATGGTGGGGGGAGAGGAGTCGAATCTTACTCTCGTCGTAGCCCGATGCTGTCGCCGTCGTGTTGCTTGCCGACACAAAGAGTCGCTGTCCGAATGCGACGAATTGATCCCCGAATCACTTTAACCTTTCACAACACGAAGCACTCACTCTGATGACGTGAATCTACTTATTTCCCGACGATTGTTCCGTGCTTATTATAATTAACATTCCGACCAGGCCCGACACCTGTGTTAGACAATTATTACAAATAAAATACAGCCAAGGCAAAAAAGTAACCTCTAACTCGTCATCTCGTTTCTATACAAGTGACAGCTGCTAGTTCCGTTCCGATCACTCGCGGTCCGAGTCGCGCAACAAAAAAAGGTGCGTTCCGAAGCATAAATATTCAACAACTTAAGTATATATTATATTATATTATTTATCATTTTATTATTGTACATCATTTATAATTATGTAGAAATTATATATAGCATTTTTATTTACATATTAATATACATATTTACTTTATTGTAATGCAATCCATTATGTATATTGTTATTATTCTAAATATTTATTAAAATCGTTATAATTATTTTTATTGTGTGTGGTCAAGTGTTGAATGAAGTATTTTGAAATGCAATCGATATGTATGATTTATGCTGTCCATTTTTTGAGCTGTTTGTGTTTTATGTAAATTTTAATTTAGTTTAATTTTAAATGGCAATCATGTCTTTGGTGCTTTTGCATTCCAGAGATCTGTCGAGCGAGCAATAGGGTGCGACTGAAAATCAGCGTTTCCTTTCTTGGGATAAAACTTATTGCTGAGTTCGTACCTTTTTCAAAGGGTTGTTAACAATACACAATAACTTAGTCCTATTAATTTGTTATTGCTAGCTTAGACGTATACTAGTTATAAGTGTAGAAAACTACACTTATAACTAGTATACGTATATATAACTTATAAAAATAAGCAATTGTTAAAATATTAAGGCCTATTTTTCTTACTTTTATTTGCAGTACAGTTTTTTTTGTTGTAATGTCATGTTACCATGTATTGTGTACAGAATTATGAAATAAATGTTTCTCTCTCTCTCTCTCTCTCTCTCTCTAATCACCTCCTCAATCAGTTGGTAGCTTTTTTTGCTTTTAATCGTCTCAACTCAAAGTTCGTTTCATCTGTTTCTGCTAGTAGGCGGTTTTTGATCTCTTCGGCTTCAGTTATGTTCTGTTGAAACTTGGCCTTCTGTTGCTCACCATACATTCTACGGGTCGTCATCTTACTTCAGGTTGGTGGCAGGCTCTGAGTAAGAAACAATTCTGGCTTATTTAGGAATGGCTACCTGTTACTGTAGTGCCCTACTTCATTGATATTGTTCAGTGCCTAATGAATATTTAAATACATAAACAGAAAATATGTAGATTGAAACTGATAGGAAAACTAGAAAATATTCAGAAAAGTATTTAGTTTTTTTTTAATTCTAACCTAAGCAGGGCCTTATATTGTATTATTTATAATTAATGATTAAACGATTTTACCTGTACGTGAAGTTCTATCATAATTATAGGAGTGCTTTGTCCGAAGAGATTAGCAATGACACTTGTAGTACAGCGTAATGTACGCCTTTCACACACTATATTTTTGGAATCCTTTATTTGAATCCATTTTTTTTTGGGTAGTTGTGTATCACCTCACCCGCGCGCATTTTGCAACCTTCATTTAGTTCAGAGATACGTATTTATACCGTTCCAATAAAAAAGTATTTCACGATCTTACTTCAGAGGGTGTAGATTTGTAGAAGCAAGGGTGGGAGGGTTTGCTAATCTCTTCGGACAAAGCACTCCTATAATTATGATAGAACTTCACGTACAGGTTAGTTCGTTTAATCATATGTCGTGCTTTGTCCTTTGAGATTAGCAATGACACTTGTAGACTTTTAGAGCTAATCGTGAAATATATCACTTTCGGATGGAACCAGATATAATTAAGACATGATAACAATAGACCAATTGCTTTCAATTGTTCGATTTACTTAATAATGTTCTAGCAAATGAATCGTCATTACAATAATTATCTACCGTTTTGGTATAAAATTTGGCAAAAGTCTAGGAGTTAGCACTACAGCCAGCTGTTTTTCTTATTCTGTCAAGACTGACACCGAAGGAACGAGCTGCAGATGTAGCGGCATGCCGCGTACTATGTGCGGAATAAACAGACACATCTATGCCACACATATCTAGGGTAGATTTAACACAACGGCTCAAAGTTTGTGAACCTACTGCCCTATAGGGCTTTCTTATACTAATGAATAAATTATCAATATCTGCACGCATTGGATTTGTTAAATCTAAGTATGCATTTAATGTTCTTGCAGGGCCGTTATATTTCGGGCCGTTCATCGAAAAACGGTTTAGATAATATCGGTTAGGACGCTCCAACGCGAGATGTTTTAATCAGGTCTGGATTTTTTATGATGACCTTTGTGGATTGTGACTCGATGTTGCAAACTCTAATTTTTGAAATTGTTTGAGATCTGTGAGCCATAATTAAGGCGAGAAGCGTAACTAGTTTAAAAGTTTTTATTTTTTTTTGGAAAGTTAAGCCTTCATTTGGATACCAATATAGCGACGTAGTTAAGAACCAAGGTAGTGTCCCAAATAGTGTTATACCTCGGCAAAGGAGGCCTTAAACGGAATATGCCCTTAAAGAACATAATAATAATAATAATAATAATCCTTTATTGCACAGAAAACACAGTTGAAATTATAACAAAACAGTATGCAAAGGTGAGCTTATTTCTAAAAAGAAATTTCTTACAGCTAACCTGTGAAGAAAAGAGAAAAATAAAATATAGAGAGGTAGTCCTAGTGTACAATTAAGAGTTAAAAGAAATAAATAAAATAAATATACTATCAAATAAATCACAATACACTCTACGTTATTACTATTAAATAAATAAATAGAATACAATAAATAAATAGATATACATAAATACTATGAGATACCCACTATTCGGAAGAGAGGAGATGCTGTTTCAATTTTTTCTTGAAAGTGACCAAGGATTTGCAATCCCTTATAGCGCAAGGAAGTGCATTCCACAAACGTATTGCCCTTAACCTAAAAGAGTGCTCATAAGCAACAGTGTTGTGCTGAGGAATTGACAAAAGTGACACCGTGTGAGATCTCCGAAGTCTATCCCCTGAGAAAAGATACTCAAAACGTTCACGAAGATATGCAGGGTTGCACGGATTTCTCAAAATATTGAAGAGGAAGGAGAGAATGTGCATATCACGACGAAGTCGGATCGGGAGCCAGCCTAATTACCTACGATATTGGGACACGTGGTCGTACTTACGAAGTCCGAAAATAAACCGAATCCCGAGATTTTGGAGTCGCTCGAGTTTGTTCAGTAGATCTTCGTTCGCACTGGCCCAGCAAACATCGGCGTAGTCTATTAAAGGCAGAAGAAGGGTCTGAGCTAGCATGATTTTAGTCTGCCTAGGCAGGAAGAACTGCAAACGCCGAAGAGAATGAAAGGATGCAAAGACTCGTCTGCTGACCTCACAAACATGGGGCGACCAGGATAATAGATTGTCAAAAACAACGCCAAGATTTTTGGCTTTCTCGCTATACTTGACAATGGTACCGTCAAATAGAACGGGATCAACGGACTTATTCTGCAACAAATCAAGTAAGTGCCGTGTACCTAGTATCATCACCTGAGACTTGACCAGGTTGACTAATAACCCATACGAAAGAGACCATTTCCTGATGTTGTCGAGGTCAGCATTCAAAGCCTCAACAGTCGAAGTCAGATCACACAGGGGAAAATGCCGATAAATTTGAAGGTCATCTGCATAAAGATGATACAAGGAAGACAATACATCCGAGATGGATTGAATGAAAACTGAGAAGAGAAGAGGGGAAAGGATGCCACCCTGCGGAACACCTGTAGAGAGCTTGCACCATTCTATAGTGACCTCTTCAGACTTGATGCGCTGCTGGCGGTCTCTCAAGTAAGAGTCAAACCAGCGAGCCGAGTGTGAAGAGATGTTAAGCGATTTTAAGATTTCAACAAGTATATCGAAGTCGACGCAGTTGAAGGCGCTGCTAAAGTCTAGGAGAGTCAGGACTGTCAGCTGCTTCTTATCCATTGCCAGTTGGATATCGTCAGTTACCTTGAGTAGTGATGTGGTGGTGCTATGCCCCGGTCTAAAACCAGACTGAAAAGGGTTCAGTAAATTCATGGAGGAAAGGTACGAGGACAGCTGGGTGTGGACAATTGATTCAAGGATTGGTAGGATGGAAAGGATTGGTAGGATGGAAATGGGACGGAACTCTTTGAAGGAGGACGGGTTAGACGTTTTAGGTAGGGGTAACACTAATGCTCTTTTCCACTGGCTCGGGAAGCAGTACTCGCTCAGCGACGCATTGATTATATGCGTTATGGGTTGTAACAAATGATCAAGTACACTGAAAAGCATCTGAAAGCAGATCTTGTCATCACCTATAGCCTTTGACGATATTGCTAGAAAAGCCTTCTTTACTGCGCCAACTCCGACAGACCTGAGGTTGAAAGGTAAGCTACTGGATGTCTTTCTGGTGCGCAAGTAACGAATGGTAGCATCCTTGACAGGGGGGTCCATCACGACAGGGGAGACAGCAAAGAATTTGTTGAGACCGTTGAGGTCGACACTGCCGGTTACTGCGTCCTGGGACTTACCAACACCGAGGGTCTTCAGGAACTTCCAAACCTGTGCAGGAGTGTAACTCTCAATACTCTCGTAGATATGGCAGCGTTTGGCATCTCGACAAAGACGGGTGCAACGATTACGGAGACGTTTGTATATAAGGAGATTATCGTCCGTCGGATCCTTCTTATATCTACATTTGGCACGGTTTCTCTGGGCCATCAGACCCTTGATGGTGTCAGTAAGCCAGGGCGCAGGGAGATATTTGACCCTAACCTTTTGGACAGGAGCATGTTTGTCGAACAAACTCAGGACAATCGATTGGAAATGCTGGACTTTTTCATCAACGGGCTCACTACAGACGACAGGGGACCAGTCTATAGAGGCGGCATCAGACTCAAGGGAGCTGAGATCCATACCCTTGAAACTGCGAATATCCAGGAATTTCCCTGCGCGCTTGGGAGGCCTTAACTTGAACGAGAGATAAATCAGATCATAAAAGGAGAAGGGGGCGTTAAGTTGGCCATGCGTTGCAACCTTGGATATGTTAGAAACAATCATAAGATCCAAGAGAGAGGGGGTGCAGTGGGGCTGGAAGTGAGTTGCACTCAGGGGAAGAATATTTAAATTTAGGGAGCTTACGATAGACTGGAGTTTGGCAGAGCGAACATCATTTTTAAGTAAACAGGTATTGAAATCATCTAGGATAAGTGTGTCACTGTATAGGGGAGACAGATCATTAAGGATGCTTTCAAAAGAGTCAAAGTAGTCGATGAGGAGAGAGGGGCTATAGAAGACACCCAGAAGGACCTTAGTGTGATGGAGGCATAGCTCAAGAAAGAGGTGTTCAGCGGATCCAGAGTACAAACTAGGTGAGTGGCTGATGACTTTGCAAGAAATGTCGGAACGAAGATAAATAGCAACACCGCCACCAGCCTTGCCCGTCCTATCATTCCGATAGAGCCTGTACCCCGGCCGAGCATACAAGGTAGAAGGAAGAGAGGGTTTGAGAAATGATTCGGAGATCAGAATACCATGAATGCTCTGATCGCTGAAGGAGTCGAGAAGGTCGACATGACTGGAATTAATGCTCTGAGCATTTATGTGAACGACGTTGAAGTTCCTACTGAGGTTGGAACCTCTTCAAATTACAATCATCTCCGATATCGTTTAGTCCAGAGCTGTCATTATCAAAGATAATGCAGAACAAAAAGTATTTAAAGTACCATACTGGGCACCAGCTTCAAATAATTGCGTTAAGAAGGTTATCACATTAGAAATAGGTGTTTCATATATATCCAGATTATTTTAATTGCAAAACAGAAACCATTTCTTAAAATAGACCTCGTATTGTTTCATGGTATTGTCCGATAAGGAAGAGGCCATAATGTCCATTGCGGCTGATGGAATATTTCTTCTTAACATGGCTTGTTCGACAATATTACTGCTACCAGGGTAATCTGGGTGTGGATTTGTCGATAGCTGGAATAAGGAGAAACGATTAAGTTATCATCTGCTTTCAATAATAATAATTCTGATTTTAATAACCTCTTAAATAGAGCGAACCATGGTTGGGTGGGCCAGTACGGTACCATCATGATGCCCCTAGCTTTATCAGTGATTATCTTGCGCAACGACTTAAAGATCATGGTGAAAGGAAGAAACGCATAAAAATAAAGATCGGACCAGGATATTCTGAAAGCATTGATTGCAAATGCGTCCGGATTTTTATGCCATGAGACTCTGCTGGCAAATAAGTCTACAACAGGTGGTTGAAACTTTGTAATTATCCTTTTAAAGTCATAATCACTTAGCTCCCATTCTATATCTGGGTGTATGCGTCTTGATTCGGCATCAGCGATTACATTATCAGATGATCGAATATATGTAGCATAAACATCTAGGCTTCGACGTGCACACCACTGCCATAACTGTTTCGTAACATCTGTTAAGTGTGGATATTGAATCCCACCCATTCTATTCACATATGATATGGCAGTGGTGTTGTCTACTCGTAGTAAGATTTGACAATTTGTTAAACTCTTTGCAAAATATGCAGCCAATATTTCGGGATAATTAATATGTTGTAATCGTTCCTCCTCACTCCATAGTCCACTTGCGGTTTCTTCTCCACACGCAATCCCCCACCCCGTTTTAGAGTCATCAGAATAGATTTCCAGGCAAAATTCGTCATTTTTTATAGTCTTTACCGAGTGGGAAATTGCATGTTTCCACCAACGTAAATCCAAAATTATGTTATCAGGTATCGTCATGTAGCTGTCATAATCATTATCTTTGATCAAGCTTAAAATTTACAGCGTTCAAAGAGCTTTGTATAAAGCCAACCGTATTCAATGGCAGGGCAGGCCGAAACTAAAAGACCCACAAAACTGGCAAAATCTCTTATTTTGCATCTCTTGAGTTTAAGATACTTAGTAATCTCAGTTTGGATACATTTTGCCTTTTCTACAGGAAGACTAACCTGGAACTTTTGCGAGTCAATTACATATCCTAGGAATTTAAAAATTTTATAGGGAGTAAGGCAGCTTTTTCCTTCGTTAATGATAAAGCCTAATGCTGTCAATAGTCTTTTTGTATCGCATATGTTCTTCACAACACATTCATCGTAAAACTGGCCAATTAGCAAAAAATCATCTAAATAAACCGTAGATAGATAACCCTTAAGGCGAAGAAGTTTTACAACCGGTTTCAAGATTTTGGTGAACACGAACGGTGCCGTACTAATGCCGAAAGGTAAAAACGTTGAATTCGTAAGTATCTTGCTCCCACTGAAATCTCAAATATTTTTTGAAATTAGGATGGATTTTTATCAAGAAATATGCATCTTTCAAATCGAGCGTACTCATGAAACTATTCCTCGATATTAATTTTAATGCTGTACGCAAGTCCTCAATTTTAAAGTGAGCTGTGTCAATGAATTTATTAAGAGATTTTAAGTTTAATATCAATCTCATTTTTCCATTGGGCTTTGGGATCAAGAAGATACTTGATAGATATTGATCATGACAAAAAATACATTTTGATACTGCGCCTATTGATAACAGATTGTCAATCGCTGTCCTAAATTGTTTTTTGTCAGCTACAGAGTAATTTTGGAATTTTGGTAAAGCCTTCTGTGTCACAGGACGAGAAAATTCTTTTTTATATCCTTCAATATATGAAAGAATAAGCGGATCTTCAGTTAATAATCTCCATATGTCATAATGTAACGCAAGCCTACCGGCATAGTTTACCGGGATTATCTGCGATGGTACTGCTGATTGGGTTGCCGATACGACGATGGTTTCGATGAAGGACCCGGCCGATTCTTCATCGAAGTCGTGGCAAGCTCCTTCGTCCTTTGTACTCGCTGCTGCCTGCGAGGCGGAAGAGGACCCTTCCAGTTTAAACGCTTCGCTGGCGCTGGCTTTTTGCTTGGTTGAGGCTTGGGTACTTGACTGGACTTCAGTTCTGCGCCGGATTTATTTATGGCTTTAGCTGATTTTAAAGTGTCAGCTAAATTTTCACTGAAGAGGTAAGTAGGTAGATAATGACAGTTTAAATTCACTTCACGATCGTTCGGGCCTACGGGCTCGACAGATGGATCGAAAAACCTATCGACAGATGGATCGAAAAACCTATTGACAGTTCAAATTCATTTCACGATCGTTCGGGCCTACGGGCTCGACAGATGGATCGAAAACCTATCGACAGATGGATCGAAAAACCTATTGACAGTTCAAATTCATTTCAATATAATTTCGGAAACTTATAATCACTCATTTGGTCCGTCTTCCGGCTAATACAATGTAGTACTCATTTTACGTACTACACTTGCATCCAGACAAGTAATTTTAGTTTTCAATATAATTTCGGAAACCTATAATCACTCATTTGGTCCGTCTTCCGGCTAATACAATGTGGTACTCATTTTACGTACTACACTTGCATCCAGACAAGTAATTTTAGATTTTCAATATAATATCCTATTTTTAACTTACCATTTTTCTGCTCAGCTACACAAATGACTCTACACTTTCACTTTGACAATGTAAATATATACTAAATAACAACTGAAAGGAAGCTGAAACATAAGATGTTTGTTTAGTCCGTCTTCCGGCTTATACCAGGTAGTTCTCCTTTCATGAACTACCCTAGTATCTAAACAACTACACCATTTGTTTTCAGCAACACAGAGACCATCAATGCGTATTAATCCAAGAAATATGTTCGTTTTGTACTTATCCCAACCAGATCTGCTTTGTCTTTCTTGAAAGCCTGGTTCTTCAGGGAGTTTTGTAATCAAGGTGATCATAATTTAAAGGATTAACAACACACGATGTGTCCACTAACTTCACTTCACATAAATAAATTTAAAATCTATTATTTAAAGTAAAATTTGGTGTTACCATCTTCTAAATGTTCCTTAACTGTTGCAACTTTTATCGAAATGAGACTATACAAAAACAAAACTTTAATGTTAAAGTGAGTTTGTAACGTTAACTGCACCAACTAGCACGCTGCAAGTATCAAATATACTTCGCATGGTAAAGCGAGTCATTGAATCGTATAATATCCATGGTAAGTACAACGTATGTAAGTAAAGTACGTAATGTAACATATCATTAATGATTATAGCTTTTACACGACACATTTTATGTGATGTTAGACGTAGGTATGATAGGGCTAGCTCATCGCCACAGTTACCAATGCCGGTTTTAATAAATTGTATCTGGTAACCCTAGTGTGATTTGCTTTCGTATAACAATGCAATCGATGACGGATGCCGGTCTCACGTTACCCGCTGGCGGTATTGTTTGTCATCACATTTAATTGATTTTATTTTACCTCTATTATTTTTTGCATAGTCGCAAGTGTGCAAATTTATACAGGGTGTAAATGAGTATTATGTTGTAAATATAATTGAGTTTATTTTTGCTAACAGCATAGGTTGTTGTTACTAGGTTAGGTATTTATTCTGAACAAGATTTCTGAAGGTATAACTGATAACGTAAATGAGTTATTTTATTTTTTATTTTTTTTCTTGTCCTATGAGTTGATTACTTATATCAAACGTAAGGAGTAAAACGTAAGTAATTAACTATTCTTATGATTATTTGTTCATTACACCGCAGTGAAGTTTTGTAAATATACATACCAGGAAAATATATTTATAGTTAAAATTAAAATGTTATGCATAGATAATGCTAATAAAACTTTCTCATGAATCTAGTTTTTCACGCCACTGAATAGGTATCGACAAACAATGACTTCATTATTACACCCTGTAAATTACTTGCATGCTCATCATTTATTTCCAATAAAACTACCAAAATCGAAAGAAAAATTATCAATTACTTTTGTACCATTGTTGGTAGTAACACCAAGCTACAGACGTTCACGCTAGTGCTCGCGCTCCAGGTCCACCGCGCCCCGTCTTCATATCCCTGCTGCAAGCTGCGTATCCACTGCGTTACAATCATGTCAGTAAGTTTTTTAAGTTATTTTTATAGACATAGTTCTTGACTAATTGTATGTTTTTTGTTTTGCATAGATGGTGTACAAAGCTTATAACTATTTGTTTGGATACTAGGGTAGTTCATAAAAGGAGAACTACCTGGTATAAGCCGGAAGACGGACCAAATAAGTAGTTATAACTTATTCGAAAAGCTTTATAACCTGTTTGAATGCAAGTGTAGTACGTAAAATGGGTACTACATTGTATTAGCCGGTAGACGGATCAAATGGGTTATAATAATCGAATATACCTATACCATGTAATTATTTGATATCTTACTAGTCTTTCCATGTCTTACGTTTTTACATTGTAACTAATTAATCTTAGGTACTGCAAGAGTGTTGGTAAGCTATATTCTAGTTTTATTTTCTCATTTACCTACATATGTACTTATTTTTATTTTTAGGTCGGACACTGAGTACTACACGAAGAAGGCTGCGACTAATGAGAAGCGGAACTCGTTTGAAACGGACGACGAGGCTGCTTTCTTATGGTAAATATCATTATACCAGCTATACGTATATCTTTATTATGCTCTCATAATATTACGTCACCCTGGTACTCACATAGACTATCATATTTTATTGTTAACAGCAACAAAAAGAAAGCCGCTACAAAGTCAACAAAGCGTGTAGTCGAATCGGACGAGGAATCGGAGATTGTGAGGTAATTAACTTATTATTTTGAACTATAGATTTTGATAAATAACATTTTACAAAATTGAAATATGCTACAGTGATGTTTATGTTTTCAGGAACAAAAGGAAGGTTCCCGCTAAGCCGACGGCATCAAAGCGTGTAGCCGAATCGGATGAGGAATCGGAGATTGTGAGGTAATTAAGTTTTTATTTTCAACGATAGATTTTGATAATTACATTCTACACAATTGCAATATGCTACAGTGATGTTTATGTTTTCAGGAACAAAAGGAAGGTTCCCGCTAAGCCGACGGCATCAAAGCGTGTAGCTGAATCGGATGAGGAATCGGAGATTGTGAGGTAATTAAGTTTTTATTTTCAACGATAGATTTTGATAATTACATTCTACACAATTGCAATATGCTACAGTGATGTTTATGTTTTCAGGAACAAAAGGAAGGTTCCCGCTAAGCAGACATCATCGAAGCGTGCCGCCGAATCTGACGACGATACAGTACAAAGGTGAATATTTTTTGTGACTTTTAATACATGAATCCTAGTTCGAACCGAGCAGCAAGTATGAATAAAATAAGGCTATGTCACGATATATTATGTGTTTAGTTTTAACAGGGATTCTAAAATCTCTCTTTCTATATTTTTCTGTCAATATTTAGGTATCTAGACGTCCAGTAAATAACTTTTGTTTTGTTTCACAGACGCAAACCGCAAAAGGACCTGAAGCCTCCAGCCAAACGCAAGGTGCAGCAGAGCGTTGTTACTAAGAAGCCTGAAGAGAGTTGGCGCGCTTTGGATTCCGAAAGCGAGGACGAGGTGATCTGTAAGAAACCAGAGCTGAGGTCTTCATACTCGAAGCGGGTTGCCGACGGCGTCGTGCGGCGAAGTATTAAACTGGAGGGTGACCTCTACTTGGACCTGAAACTCTACCAGGTGGCGGATATCAAAGACGTGGAACCTCGCAAACGCTACGAGAAGGCGGTGCTGGCATTGAAGTATCAAGCTGACTTCAATTCACCACAACTGGGACTCCTGCGAGAGCTCTTAAAACTCTGCAAGACGTCTTTTACTGAAGAGGGATTTTTCTTCGGTGATAAGAAAAACTTAGATTAGATTTATTGGTTAATAAAATTTATTTAATAAGTTTACTATGTTTACTTTATAATTTATTAGGTAGGCAGGCATCCTTTATTGTAGGCCCCACGAAAGGTAGGTAGGTAGTAAAAATTAGGTGTAACTTAGGTACAGTCTTCACAAAATAAAAGGCTCGGTGACAGCGTCCGTGTCACTGACGTAATAAGGTTAAATTTAGTTTGGGCTACCGACCCTTTTATATTGTGGAGACTTTAGATAGGTTTTATTTATCATTTCTTAGGTTTTGTCCTTACATATAATTAAGATGTCTAATAATAGATTAGTATATTGTACATCCTGTGATGTCTCTGTAAAAAGTAAAAGTTTGTCAGCTCATTTGCGCAGCACTGTACACAAAAATAATAATGCTGTTATTAAGGGTGAGGGTCTTGAGAAGATATCCAGTGCTTTCCGCAGTCGAATCGCAACGTACAGACTAAGCAACGTGGACTCGGGGGCGGCGGCGGGCGGCGCGGGCTCTAATGCTTGCCCTCCGAACATCTATCTGCGCTCGCTGCGGTCACGCGTACGTGAGCTGATAGAGGCGCGGATCGGCTCCTTTAACAGCGTTAAGGTAAATTTTGAACTGTTTGCTGAGTTCTCCTTACCTAAGAATGATGAACGGGAGATTAAATCGTTCGCCACGCCTAATATAGTCATTCACAAACATTATGATTTTGAAGATATTTACAAAAACGCTGTAAATGTAATTGTTGCAAAAATCGATGAATTTCAGGAGAGAGACAGTGGTTGGAGCTTTGTAGCAAATTCTTATCTGGAAGTCAATATCAACAAATATAATCCGCTAAGAGGTTCAGGGTTTATCGATCTTCCTAGACCTATTAAATTAAAACGGGCGTGTGTCAATATTCAGAACTCAGATGACTTTTGTTTTCTATGGTGCATAATGGCAGCTTTATTTCCTGCACAACAAAATTCACACCGAACGAGTTCATATCCTCATTTCGACACTGTGCTGAACACAAAAAACATGACGTTTCCGGCAGGTTTCAGGGATGTAAAGGTCTTTGAAAAGAACAACGATAACATAAGTATTAATATTTATGGTCTCAGTGAAAAGTCGGTTGTTATTGGACCTTTATACAAATCTGTTCACAAGGGGCGGAAGAATCGTATAAATTTATTGTTTTTGGAATCAGGTGCGCTAACACATTATTGTCTTATTAAGGATTTGAGTAGGCTGGTAAGATCTCAGATAACTAAACATGATGGAAGAATATTTTTTTGTGATGATTGCTTGTTATTTTTTTCTAATGATAAAAAGCGTAATGAGCATGTGTGCAGTGGTGTTAAAACGTCATTGCCTGATAAAGGGACGTTGATACAGTTCAAACATTTCGAACGCATGCATGATATGCCATTTGTCATTTACGCAGATTTTGAGTCTATGTTACAACCCTGTTCGGAGAAAAAGTCGAATTTTACGGAAACGATTCAAAAACACATTCCAGTAGCGTTCGGATATTATATTGTTTGCTCCTACGATGCGTCTTTAAATCGGTATCGATCTTACCGAGGTCCGGACTGTGTTCAGCAGTTTTTAAAAATATTGGGCGATGACGTTGAAACGATAAGTAAAATACTAAACGATCCAATCGACATGTTACCCCTTACTGAAAATGAGCTGAAAAACTTTTTAGAGTCAAAATATTGTTACCTCTGTAATAAGATAATGTTTGAAGGAAAGGTAAGAGATCATTGTCATTTGACTGGACGCTACCGCGGGGCAGCACATGATTATTGTAACCTTCGATTTAAGCTCCCTAAATCATTTGTCCCAATTTTTTTCCACAATCTGTCAGGCTATGACTGTCATTTGTTTATACGAGAGCTAGGTGAAATGCACGGAAACATAAATGTTATCGCAAAAACAAAAGAAAACTATGTGTCATTTACAAAGTTCTTTCCTGTTAACAATAATGACTATATGGCTGTTCGTTTTGTCGACTCATTCGCATTTTTAGGTACTAGTTTAGAAAAAGTTGCAGAAAATTTAGCAATTGAAGATTTTATTCACCTCTCTCATTGCTACCCCGATAAACAGCAATTCGAGTTATTGAGACGTAAAGGTATTTATCCTTACGAGTACATGAATAAGTGGAAACGTTATGATGAAAATAAATTACCGCCGCGTGAGTGTTTCTACAGCAGTTTAACTGATCAGGTTATTTCAGAGTCAGATTATGCTCACGCACATTGTGTGTGGCGATTGTTCCATTTGTCAAACCTTGGTCAATATACCGATCTATACTTAAAATCAGATGTAATGCTGTTGACGGATATTTTTGAGAGTTTTAGAAAGACGTGTAAAAATAATTATAGGTTAGACCCAGCCTTTTACATAACGGCTCCCAGCTTAAGCTTCGATGCAATGCTGTTAAAAACAGAAGTAAAATTAGAATTAATAGATGATCTGGAAATTATTAGAATGATACAAAAAGGTATTCGCGGAGGTGTTTGTTTATGTTCTACTCGCTATGCCAGTGCTAATAATAAGTACCTCTCGAACTACAACCCCTCGGATCCTGATAATTACTTACTGTATATAGATTGTAATAATTTGTATGGATTTGCTATGTGTAGTTATTTACCGCACTCTGATTTTGAATTGATTGAAAATCCTATGTTTCAAGTTTCTGACATTCTCTGTTTACAAGACAATTCAGATGTAGGTTACATTTTTGATGTCGATCTAGAATATCCTGAATCTCTGCATGATCATCATAACGATTTACCTTTCTGCCCACAAAAATTTGTACCGCCTGGATCGAAAACGAGTAAACTGATACCGAATTTGTATGATAAATATAATTATGTCATACACTATATTCATTTGAAAACGTGTCTGAAACATGGGCTAAAATTGAAAAGCATACACAGAGTTATTAAATTTAAACAAGGTCCATATTTGAAACAATATATTGATTTAAATACGGAATTGAGACAAAAAGCTAAATCTCAATTTGAACAAGACTTTTTTAAATTATTAAATAACAGCATTTTTGGTAAAACCCTAGAAGACACGGAAAAAAGGTTAAATGTTAAATTAGTAAATCAGTGGTCTGATAAAAATAACAAAACGAAAAAACATTTAGGCGCAGAGCAACTAATAGCTCGACCTAATTACCATAGCTCAACTATTTTTACTGAAAATTTTGTAGCCGTCCAGATGAATCCTGAAAAAATTACTCTCGATAAACCGATTTACATTGGTTTTTCTGTTTTGGAAATATCTAAGAGTCATATGTATGACTTTCATTATTCTGTTATGAAACCTTTTTATGGCCCTAATATAAAAATGTGTTATACAGACACCGACAGTTTTCTGTATTCCATAACAACGAAAAATGTCTACAAAGACATAAAATACAATTTCCCTCAATACTTCGACACCAGCAACTACGCGAGTAATAATATGTACGGTATAAGGAGGCATAATAAAAAAGTGCCTGGGTTATTTAAAGACGAGCTAGGAGGTCAGCTTTTAGTTGAGTTTGTAGGCCTACGGTCTAAACTTTATTCTATAAAAACTGAAGATACTGAATTAAAAAAAGCTAAAGGAACCAAAAAATCTGTTGTAAAAACATTGAGTTTTAAGGACTATAAAGGTGTGTTATTAGATAATAATTTAGTTAGGAAAAAAAATATGGTATTTAGGTCATTAAAACATGAAATTTTCACACAGTCGCTTAATAAAATAGCTCTCTCAAGTAATGATGATAAGCGCATCATTCTAAAAAATAAAATATCAACTCTTTCATGGGGTCATGAATCAGCATTTTAAGCCGTATATGTATGAATATAATTAGTCTCTAAACTATAGCTTGTAAGTGAATATTGTTATATTGAAAATAAAACATCAACTTTTGACGACATTTGGACCTGATATTTACTAATATAACTAGACTCTAAACTAGCTTTTAAGTAAAAATTGTTATATTAAAATAAATAATGTGTTCTCGGATTATGTTTCGTGTTTCTTTCTAAGCTTATTGTTACAACATACCCTACTACATTACATACATAGTTAGGTACAGTCGTTAGAAATCAGCCGGAGTGGACTTGTATGTAGAGGTTACTTTAGAATGATTTCTAAAAGATGGAACATAACGCTTGAAAGCGATAACGTTGAAATGATTATGATGACTAATCGCAACGTGAATATAACACGTGTTGTGTTCAATGAACTCAATTTGAAAAACATGATAATATGTCAATGTTAACGTAAGCATAATTTTATGAAGAAATGCAAGGTTATGTGATTTGTTTAATTACAACGTAACAATGACCATTTCTAAAGAAGGTAGCTAAAGAAGAGGACGCAGTTCATTACAACAAGATAATATGTCTATATTAAACGAGGTAAAAACATACTGACTATTTTTATATGATTATTATAAAGTTTATTTTCACAGGAAACTATATCATGTTTTTCGTTTTACAGTCAATGGATCCCTCCGACTTGTGGTTCCAACATGCTCAGCCTCAAAATTATGATGACGTTCTGCAAAATTCTACACTCAGTCAAGACACTAAGGAAAAGAAAAAGAAGAAGAAGAACAGATGGGACAGAAAGAAATTAAATCCTGCAGTGTTATCATCATACGTAATAACAAAGGCCCCGAAAAGAGCTCTTCGTTTGATTAAGATAGAAATTCATGACTTAAATGGACCTCAGACTTCTACAAATTCAGATGATAGTGTTGTAAGCGTACAGTACATACAATCGGAAGTAGTTGATGAAATAATGGACTTGTCAGAGAATTTAGTGAATAAAATTAGTAAAAAAATATGCAATGATTCTATTTAAATAAGTGAATAAATAAAAGTTTATATTAATTTATTTTGATGTTTCATTTATGCACTTTAACTCTTGTGTAGTTTAAAGAGATGATGAAATAAAATCAATAATTTAGGTAAACAATCACATTTATTAATATTTATTTTTAAAACTAATCGATAAGAAAGCATACACTCATATAACAATAGTAAAATAATTACATAGCTATTTGGTTATCTTTAAACCATTTTTTAATACATAATACGTTTCGTAGAGCACAATTGGATTTATGAGTTATACAACTGAAATCATTAAGATGCGAGTTAAACATTACAAACAACTGTTTTAAATTCGGACATCCTTTTTCTTCTATGTTTGTTATTGTACAGTTATCACATAACTCCTTAAGCCATTTTACTTTTTCTAGACCTTTAACTATAATTCGTTTGTTTTCTAAATAAGGTATAATTATCTTTTTGAATTGAAGAAAGTCTATGTGTCCCTCGGCCCATCTGTAGCCCAGATTGTTTTGAATCCATTTAACATGTTTTTTTTCCACATCAGTTAAACATCGATAAGGATATGGAGGCTTAACGAGAAATACTTGAGTATATTCAGCAGTAGCTATCGCGAGTTCTTTAATAATAAAATCATTTTTATTACTTTTAAATCCCTGTATATCTACAAATAAAGTTTTTGTATTCATGATAGTTTTCTAACGATATTACTCAATGGTTTATATTCAATTAAACAATCATTCAGGATAAGGCAATATGCAGAGGTTTGATCTGGTATCTCTACTTCACTCTCGAGCTCCAAGCGCACATTAACTACGGGCCCCGATTTCAGGTTATCGGTTTGTCTTGAACAGTCTATAACAAATAGAGGAGCTAAATCTTTAAACTCCTTTGCACTTAACAATGGTTCAGTTCTTCTGCCATAATAAGACTGCTGAAATCGAACGTATTGCTCGTATAATATAGCTATATTATTGTTCGAGAAACTTATGTTCATATTATCGTATGGAAAGTAGGTCGAGTTAAGATATACTTTTACATCACGTAAATTATAATGATCGAATGCTGACATGTCTTTGTGAGCATCATTTTTGCGATTGGTCTGTAACCCTAGTATAACATATCTAGGTTTTTCGATCTGAGAAGATGTTTTGATTGACCATGTGTGCTTTGTAGTTCTAGGCAGCAAGGGATATTCGTACAAATCCCAATTTCTAAAGGGAACTTGAATAGATCTATCATTTTCTAACAAACGAAGAAGATTGATTCTTTCTACGTCAGATACTTTTACATGTGGAACTCGCCATATAATTTTATGAATTTCAACGTCTTCTACAACTTCTCCAGTGTTTAATTGTAATGCATTAAGGTTTGTGTTACTGCGAAGCAGAACTAGTTCATGTTTACAGTTGATTACAACTTTTTTATAGTCTTCTGCAAATCCTAGGATATTACTTAGAGGTATCGAGGCTGAAAATTTCCCCGATTGTGTGTTTTTTGTACCGCTGATATCCCAACCCCACGCTTTCGATATTTTGGACTCACTCTCATTCATAGACAAAAGTGACTTCATTGTAGTAGTAATTCCAGCGTTTTTAACTTTGTCAACTTCAACTCCATTTAGCTCATAACGAATATCTTGAAAAAAGTATAGCAGCGGATTATTTGTAAACTGCACGCTAGTAACCTTTTCCTTTGATTCTTTCATAAACACATTGACAACACCTTCCAAATATAACGTGCTTGCTGATGGGAGTATGTACAGATCTTGTTGATTAATTGGTATACGAATTTCATCATTACGATTAAAACTAGTGACGTAAGGTTTATACGAATGAATCTCAATACCATCAATGCTATTGTCATAAACAGGTGCACTCAAAATATCTAGCATGTTACTCATTTTAAGAGTCCGATTAATTTCAGGAATTTTTTATTTTTTGATGTTAGGTTCTTTTTCTTCCCAGTTCTTTCCTTGTGGGAGATTGAAGTGTGACTAATTGTTTTGTGTTGTGGTGGTAAGGTTTTATTGAACTCGATCATTTTTCTTAAGATGTAAATACAGTTGAACTTCTTCACCACGTAAATTAATTAAATTGTTTTTAATATCCAATATTCTGATATTTAACGTGTTTATATTATTTTGGTTAACGGGAAAATAAATAACGTTCTTTGGTATTTCTATTATTCTATATCCTGGTGGGACGTTTGGCGCAAACTCATGTATAATGTGACTAGATATGCCGTTTATATATGATCCGCTTACAATATCACATTCAATCCTCACCACAGTTGTTGACAGAATGTTGACAGGATGTTGTGATTCATGTAATATATTAGCTTCAAGCGTCCGATTACCAAATCCTAATAAATTTCCTAGACTATTTTCTTTTTCAAAATGAATAGCTTTGGTGCTGAAGATATGGGTTTTTAATGTATTATTGTTACACGATAAATTAAAGTTGATATCTTGTAATTTTCCTTTAAGGTAATCGTTTATATCTTGCAATTCGTATGCTCCTTCAGGAAGTTCAATAACATCGTTTTCGCCATAATAAAACTTGTTATTTTTACTATCAACGTTTGGAATTGAATTAAAGGTGGATAGGTATAGTAAAGCACACTCATATTCTCCCTCTAGTTGTAATGTAGGAGAATAATTCGTTGTTAAAAGTGACTTGTTGCCTGTTATTGATAGGGTGAATGACATTGTAACAATGGTAAAAATAAACGCTTACATCAATCATTTATATGTTTATTCCAAAAATCCTGCAAATACTTTAAACATAAATGTCCGCAGTTGACACTATCATAATTCTGATATCTAGTATAATTATAGTACAAATTAGGAGTATCTAAATATTTCAGAACTTCTGCCGGTGGCTTCAAGTTTCCAAAGCTATCAAAATATTCATAGTATTCATGAATTTTTATGTAGGCTACCCAGTGCGTTCCTTCATTGCAGGAATCGTCTAAATTTATTATACCACATTCTATACTTCTTGGTTTTCTTGGCAAAGCATCTTTCATGTAGACTCCGCGAAAATATGGTATTTCTTTAGCATATGCGATGATATCCACATTCGTTAGAGCACGCTTAGGCAGCCTTTTCATTAGTTTTTTGAAGACTTTATAAATAACCCGCTACCTTTTTTGTAGGGTTTTATGTATAATCCTTTACCCACTGAAATTGATTCCATCACTTGATTGTGACGTTTAGATTCACGCAAGCGTTCTTGAGCATCTTTATAGTCATTAACACTTTTTGCTATTCCAGCTGCCCCTCCAGCAAGACTTCCTAAGGCAGACAACCCGGCAAAGATTGGTATTAAGGGAAGAATGCCTCCACTCTTGGGGAGGGGAATAATTCGCGGTATTCGTATGTTGTGTTTGGTACCTCCATCAATTATTTTTTTTGCTGCAGCATATGCATATTTAATAGCACTATGACTTTTTTTAGATTTCAATTTCTGAAGATGATCTTTTATTTTAGATACTATAGCTTTAAAATTTCGTATACCAGAGCCGGTTTTCAGTTTTGTCTTCATGACTTTATTAACCAACCATGACGCAATCTTTTCACCACGTTTAGCATCTTTTGATCGAAGTCTCTGCTTCGTCATATTTAATAAATCTAAATCAGCCTTATGTCTGTTTTCTAAATCCGAGAATTTCGTATACGCTATGTCGTGCTGCATACACGCATCATCCAATGAGTTAATGCCCTTGTCGCCTCGTGCTAATCGCTTAACCAGCTTTGTTCCAGGACCACAATAATTATAGCCAGGTAGATGTAACTCGAAAGGTAAATTATTTATCAGACTGTTAACTAGACCTCCGCCTTGCATAACTGATAATAGACTAAGGCTGCATTTTATACAACAGTCTTTTTATCAATCCAACTATTTTGAGTTTTATCTAGACCTAACCATTTTACAAACAACTTATTCCCTTTTTTTCTTAAAATTTTTTCAATTAAGTATACATCACGATATTTAGCTTTCTGGAGCTCTTGATCGTAGAAGCATCCTAAAATCGGCTGTTGACGGATATCTTCAATCAAATAAGTTATAGGAATAGTGCTGTTTACCTTCTTAATAACAAATAATTCTGTCGACCAATTGGGTGTATAACCTTTTTGAAAACTCCCTTTGTACTTGCTTATTCTCACGTAATCACCAACACAAAACTTTGGTTTCTTTGCGTAATGATTAGGTTTACTCTGGAATTTTTTAATATTTTCTCTTACTCTGTGTGCGTTTAACTTAGTTACTTTCACAGGCTCCCGTTGCGTCACACGATGCTTTGTGTGATTGTAAGAATTAACTACATTTTCTAATGGTTCACCCACCCACTTGTAATTACCTTTGAGACTAAAATACTTATACAGATGTGTTTTTAATGTTCTGATTAACCTTTCCACTATAGATGCTTTTTTAACCGAATATGTAGAATAATGATTTATTTTGTAGATTTTCATTAGTTTTTTGAATTCATCGTTATAGAATTCAGTTCCCATATCTGTCTGTAAATTATTTGGTCGTCTTCCACTATTCTCCAAGATACTTGCAAAGCATTTATACATTTCTTGTTTAGATTTAGTTTTGAGGGGTAGAGCCCACGCGTATTTTGAGAAACAATCCATCACGATAAGAATAAACTTATAACCATGATTGTAAGTCTGCAGTGAAATAACGTCAATCAAATCTGCCTGCCATAAATCATCAATTCCCTTGAGAAGCACCGAACGACGAACAAAATTTTTTCTTGCATTTTTATGAATTTCGTTTACCACTTGCTGCTTCATCTTTCTTCAACGATTTAATGATGATATCTAATTCACTCCTCGTATAAACATCCTTTATAAAGTTATTCAAAACATCCCTTACATCTTTCAATGATTCGTTCAGTAAAAATTGAACATCTCCTCGTAGATCATTAATCTTTTTATCAACGTATTCCTTATTGACGGCATCGTTTGATTCGTGTGGTGACTGTAAACCTTTTAATCGAGACGATTGAAGATCAAAATGACCCTCTTCATTTTTGGTCAACGCATTATCAGTAAAATCAAACAATTGGGATAAACGTAAACGTTTATGAACATGATGACCAAATTTATCAATGTTCATATTACCGAGCTAGGTTACTCGAGTTATTAGTAGAGAGGTTGGCAATGAAGTAAACAGCAATAATTTAGGCAGGGTTATTTATTCTAATTAAGCAAACCACTTTCCTTAAGTTCTTCTATAATGGATATTATTTCATTATCAAGTCCAGTGTTTCCAGCGTCACGAGATGCAATAAGTAGTTTTAACCTTTCCACTAGCTCGTTTGGATCGTCCCAGTAGACATAATCAATATTTTTCTTCCATTTTTTCAGTATTGCTAAACCAGAACCTTGGATCTGATTGTTATCATGTTTAACATTAAAGAGAGGTTTAATAATTTTTATGTATTTTATTCCTTTGTTGCTCTTTATTGGTTTATTTGGATCATAATCTCGTCTGTGCGCATTTGTCTCTATCAACATTAACTTATAATTCACCAGGTCTTCCTTGGTTAAACCTACTAAGTTTGGTGATTGTTTAGTTAGCAACTCCATCAATCCATGAGTCTTATTGTAACCATGTGTTCCCACTGTGATGGTTTTGTCAGTAATAGTAACATTAGCTGACCCCATCATAAGTTTTCCTCGGTCGACTCTTATCCCGAAAGGAGTATTCTTTAAGTACTCAGATGTAAGTGACCACGACGAACAATTTTGGTTGGGACTGCTGTTATCAGACTCAAGTGATTTTTCTGATATATTAGATTCATTTCCATCATTATAGTCTTTTTCAGAAATATCGTCTTCCATTGAACGATCTAAGTTTTGCGTGGGTGTCATAAATTGATCCGAAAGTCTGATTTTGCGTATAGTTTCATCAGCTATACTCCAGTCAGGGGGTTCATCAACTTCATTGTCAAAGGTTGACTCTTCATTTTTAATTGGATTTTTTATTTCTTTACTCTCTGTTTGTCTTATAGCATTTGTAATTTTATTAAGGGGGCTAAGAACTGGCTTGAAAACGGTTCCTAAAGCCTTTTCGTACTCTGATTCAATGTTACGCATTTTTTTAAACTTTTTCTTAACTGCTTCGGCAGCACTTACGATTTCCTTTAAGTTTTTCTCCATATCTAAATAATACCTGTGTGCTTGTCCTCTTGAAGAGCTAGTGTAGTATTATATAATTAACCTGCATTTATATATATATACGTTCACTGAGTAAAAACCACGAATGTGTCAAACTGTTTACGATAGCACCCTTTATTTTTTTCACAGTCTTTGTTTATGACCAAGTAGCTATAAGACTCACTCCATATTGTTGAACACATTTCTCGAAATTCGTTCCACGTCATATCTGTGTTAACATGTTCGTCATATACATGACGTAAATTAATGTCATCTTGTTTAAAAAGTACAAGAAGGTTTGCATTGTCTCTAACGAGTTGTTTGGGTATTTTAGTATAAGTTTGGTTTAAATAAAAACTATCAATATTTTTGTGTCTGCCCATTGCAAAATAATCGCGCATGTTGTTTTGATTTTCACATGCGACATCATCAAATATAATTACTGAGTTTGATTTCGCTTCCTCCGTGCTGAGTACTTGCTGATTATCATGGTATTTAAAGAACGATACACTCGGAACTAAACTTAAGACCTTCTCAAGAAATTCGTATTTTGGTTGAAGTAAGGTTTTTGAATAAACGTAAACATTCTGGAAGTGGAGCCCATTTTCATGTAATAGAAGACCGACCATCAGATTCGTTTTCCCGCAGTTTGATGGCCCGCATATCAGACATCGTATGGAATTTGGTAACAGGTTACCATGGCGAAGTATTTTAGTTGAGTCAGAAGTACATAATTTTTCTAAGTGTAATGTACTTTTTTGTTTTAAAAATTTCATCTTGAAATCAGTATGATTCACTTGGGAATCTGTATAAGACTACACATATTTTGAATATTAATAACATTATATTGTGTAGCAGTATGTAAACAGCGTAGTTCTGGATCAATAAACATCCGATCCAGAACTAAGGCTTTCCGTCGTAAAATGAATTTGAACTGTCAATAGGTTTTTCGATCCATCTATCGACCCTGTAGGCTTTCCGTCGTAAAATGAATTTGAACTGTCAATAGGTTTTTCGATCCATCTGTCGAGCCCGTAGGCCCGAACGATCGTGAAATGAATTTGAACTGTCAATAGGTTTTTCGATCCATCTGTCGATAGGTTTTTCGATCCATCTGTCGAGCCCGTAGGCCCGAACGATCGTGAAGTGAATTTAAACTGTCATTATCTACCTACTGAGGTACTGGTCAATTTTGGTGTTTTGAAGTTGTGATTTCATCTCAGTTTTCAAAGCAGTTAGGATAAATTGTTTACGTGTTTTCGAGTGTGCATGTTGGCAGTCACATAAAATTTTGCACGCATCCATCAAAGTTTTTACCATTTTCATGTCCTTGTCCTTTGTCGAAATCAAATTGGATAAGACTTCGCTCATGCATGCTATAGCTACCGTCAGATCTTTTTGTCCTTCTTCAATCGATTTATCACGCCTGGTCATCGTATCGCTAACCGCTGCTTTGATCTCTCCGTTAAGGACAGGCGGGTCGATTAACTTACAGTTACTAGGTGTAAGATACTTTTCTTTCAATACTTTTCGGGCTTCTTTAGTGAGCCCTGTTGTGGCGTAGTGTTCAAGCCGAACTGCTATGTCCTTGTGTATCTCCTTCCCGTAAGTGTTAAAAACCGTGGGATCATCTCCTAGAAGCTGTAATATGTCAAAATCAATTGTATTAGTCTCGTCTGGGATGGCAGCTTTGGCCGTTTCCGTAGATAGCGGCACCGTCGTTTCATCAGTCTGACTGGTTTCGACCGGTAGGATTGGGTCTGTTAGCTCGTCAGGCTCATAATTGCTGAATGCTGGTTGTACTATTTCAATGTCCGAAAATAACGAGACCAAAGCAATGATAATTCACTCTAACTTTAACTAGTCCCTAGTACTAGTCGCTATAGCCAGCCTGAGGATATCAATATATGCCTATAGTTGAAACAAGGAGCTAGTTCTCAGGTAACATCAGTCATGAACCATTCCACTAGTAATGGCCGCTTAAGACTGTGACGTTAGCAAGTATGCAGATGAAACAGTCCCCAACAGTACTGTTCGCTAATTCTACTACTTTGCTAACTTATTGATCTTGCAATTCGACAAAACAACACCTAACTTGTAGGTATGTACGTAATAAGTCTGTAAACCAGTCCCATTGTACTGGCCGCTATAGACTATGTAGGTACATAGGTAGAATGAAACAGCCCCAATGTGCTGTCCGCTTTATCTACTTTAGCATGATTACAAAACCAATAATGTAAAAACATAGTGTTTATTTACTTGAAATTGAATAATTTGTTTGGTATAATCATGTAATCGTTAATTAGAGTACAATCCTCTTGTAACGAAAATAGTGTTCAAATTGCAATATCAATGTTGGCACCATAGATGCGATGTGTAAAAAGTAGGTCACGTCCCTATTCCGGACGTGCGTACCTGGCGGGTATGACCTCGAAGGCGTGGAACCTCGCGATGACGACGTATCGTCGGAATCTTCCTTGTTTCGCCGGTGCCGTCTTCGTGCTAGTTTTCTTTGCAGCTTTCTTATTTTTCGTTCAACTGCGACATCGTCGTCGTCGTCGCGGTGTTTTCTTTTCCGCGGCATTCCAACAGTTCACCAAGAGTTCAAAATTCACAACAACAGCTACTAGAATAGGGATGCGGTCGGAACGCGGGCGCAAAGTATGGAAAGGCGGAGCACTAGAACGCGAATGAAGGTTGCAAAATGCGCGCGGGTGAGGTGATACACAACTACCCCGAAAAAAAAATGGATTCAAATAAAGGATTCCAAAAATATAGTGTGTGAAAGGCGTACACTACGCGGTACTACAAGTGTCATTGCTAATCTCAAAGGACAAACAAATAATTATGTTCCTTTGCTACGTTTAATATTTTGACTAGGAATAAATAGTTTAAAAAGCTAAGTAACGGTACTTACCCGGTTTTCTAAAGAAAAGATACAATCTTTTTAAATCACGAACGATGAAGCGCCGGCCTCCTCCGGTATTCGAGTATCAAGCAAATTCAGCAAAATTATGAGACCAACGGTATCTTTTTATTGCGTTGGCCTATAAAATTTGATATTTCACAACTTCAAGAGACCACAGACTTGAATAATCGATATTCATTTCAACACGATACCTCTACGCATTTCTAAGAAAAAGGGTTTTGACAGACGGATGGACAATGAAGTGATCATTTGAGAGTTCCTTTTTTTCCTTTTAGGAACCCTCAAATTGATAAAATCGTCACAAGTTAAATTGGCCACATAACTATTTGTTGCATCTCTGATAGTAACTGAGCCTTAAATATTGAGGCTGAGTTATTATATTTTAGGCTGAGTTATTAATTTTGAAGCTGAGTTATTAATTCATCAAGTTAGGTTAGACTTCTTATATTTGATATTCGATTAAATACTACCCTTTATTATTTTTTCCGTGACATATACACAATTTCTGTCTAAACTTGGTTTTCGTTTATTGTTATTCGTCAGGCCCAAACTGTATCCAAAGGATTCGTTTCAAATCATCAAGGAGGTAATTTTCAATTAATACTTCCAACCGCATGCAATATAAAGAAATGATTGAAGCCAGAGGGTAGAAACCACAGAAGATGGTACGGAATTATATGTTTCTCGGGATTCTAGTACTTTTTGCTACGGTAAATATTTAATGAGTAATAAGTACACAATACATTTATAATAATAAACCACATAAGAATACAATTCTTTATTTGTTTTGCAGATTTCATTCAGCGAGGGATACAATGATAACCTCCATGATGTTGAAACTTCTGATGGATTAACTTCACAATTACCTTACGGTGAGGCATTATTACCTATAGATTTTACATACATATAATAAAACTTCTTACAGTAATAAAATATAGCGTCACAACCTGCCCATATGGGGTGCCAGAGGCACAGTGCACCCACATTGGCTCGACTTTAGAAAGCGTTTTTTTTTTGGGGATAATTAGGGTCCTAATTGATTGATTCTAAGATAACTTTAAAAAATGATTGTATTTATCTTATACAAATATTACAATATTAATTATTATAAATAATTTGCACGAATAAATAATAACAACATTATTAACAGCGAGTTCTGTTTTGAGTAAGATCCCTACGCAGTCTTATTTTTTATGTAATTTTGAATATTGAAATATAGACAGTCGTTTCTACATCGCAATGGCTATTTCGAAATCACTCAAAATACATTGTTTGAAGTTAAAAAGTAATGGAACACTGGGTTTGTATTGAAGTATACAATTTTATTTGTATGGGTTATAGGTTAGGTTCGAACTTAGAAGAGGCAAAACCGGAGCGCAGCGGAGATAAGCGAATGGAAATAAAAACATTACCGTTTGTCTATTTCGTCTCTAAATACACTTATAATGCATAGGAAAAATCAGCAAAAGCATCTAGAACCATACGTTTTCTATAGTCCATCCCCCAAGTTAGGCCATTCATTGAAATATCTATCACATGACCTATTATAAAAAATCTTGTAAAATAAAACAATAAAGTTTAAAATATTTCTTATACAGTCGGGCTATTAACAAATAATACAGAGTTAGAGGATGTCCGGTTATTTACGATAAGACTAAACTCGCATAAACAGGTTGTAACAAAAAGGTGCGTGTGGTGTATTTTAGTGGAGTCATCCTGAAAAACCTTCACTATGAATCCAATTCGATCTGAGCATCTTTTTAAACACTTCCATACATTTTGGACTGAGCGGTCTATCGATTAGTATGGAACCTCTTTTTATTTAATTGAAATAATAAAGTTAGTCTGATCGGTTCGGTCTTTTGTTAATAGTTCTTGTCGGTTTTTTGTTAATAGTTCTTGTAATGGCCGTGTGAGCTTTAAACTTCATGAACGACAAAGGAAATTTGCGTTGTTTTTCAAAAAAATCCGCCCCCTTACACCTCCGACCAATATATATTTTGAAAAAAAATAAAACCCGACTGCATTTTCTTTTAATACCACATAATTACAAACTTATGAATGCACCTGGTCACGTACATGAAGTATGAAAGTTGCCGTACGAATCACTTTTTAATGCTATATTGGATAATGTCCAAAAACTGATTTGACAAAAATTTGTATAATTATCGAGCCTGCTAACAAAATTGCACGTGAATCGGTTGGGAAATGCGACCTGAAGAGGAGAACCTGAGGACAACCGCACTTAAATACGAAAGCATTTTTGCACTAGCTGAAACGGAGAAACTTCGTCGCGCTACGCATTCTACTAATAAAATCATGCTCAATCAGGATAGCTAACATAGATTGCCCTAGAGTGCACGTATTATTAAATGTATGATTCTGTTTCTTACTGTAAAAATAATCAAATGCATTTTACTTCAGATGACGTCGACGCCGAAGATAAAGCGAAATTTCTACTCCGTATATTTCCATCCAGAGTACACAAAACAAAAATGTCGACAGCTTCAAACTCAAATGGTAAGCACGAATGACAAAGGTAAATTGAATTCATCATGTGGCCAGCATGCTTCGACCCACTGCTGGATATCTCTTGCACCTCTCTATAGCGCCACCCAAGCATACGTAATATTGAGGTAAAGCATAATAGCACTATATAGGATGTAACATGATATAAACAATTACATACAGGCACATACAGGTGAATCATAATAGCACTATATAGGATGTAATATGATATAAACAATTACATACAGGCATATACATTGCTTCTGGCCTAACACTAGGATGGATAACCTGTGTGGGAACCAGAATGGAGAGTAATAGAATAATAGAAATTTTCCACCCCCTTACACCTTCGACCCCTTGAAGTTTATCGGATGAACAATTGGAACTATAATAAAATTCAAACCCGACTGCATTTTCTTTAAATACCACATATGTACTTACAAACTCATGAATGCACATGGTTACGTACATGGAGTATGAAAGTTTCCGCAGCAATTACTTTGTTATACCAAAATTTCCGAATTGACAAAAATAAATATAATTATCGAGCTTGCTCACAAAATTGCACGTGAATTGGTTGGGAAATGCGACCTGAAAAGGAGAAACTAAGGACAGCCGCACAAAAATACGACGCTTCGTCGCGCTACGCGCTCGTTCATATAGATATTTCTGCTACACTCTAATAAAATCATACTCAATCAGGATAGCTAAAAAATTTCCCTAGTGTGCACGTATTATTAAATGTATGATACTGTTTCTTACTGTTAAAATAATCAAATGCATTTTACTTCAGATGACGTCGCCTCCAAAGATGTAGTGAAATTGTTAATCCCTTTAGATCCAAAAGGAAAAATGAAAAAAAAATTGGCGGCAGATTTGACGAACTTGCCAAACCTGCCAAACTCAAATGGTCCGACGGATGACAAAGGTAAATTTAATTCATCATCAGGCCAGCATGCTTCTACCCACTGCTGGATATCTCTTGCACCTCTCTATAGCGCCACCCAAGCATATGTAATATTGAGGTGAATCATACACTATATAGGATGTAACATGATATAAACAATTACATACAAGCACATACATTGCTTCTGGCCTTACACTAGGATGGATACCCTGTGTGGGAACCAGAAAGGAATGGGTCATATTTTAAAAGTGATTGTTAGGAACATCATTCTCAAATATTTTTATTATGACACGGATTTGATCATAACAACTTTATATTTCATTCCTCATGAAGTAAAACATAGTTGCTTAAATCAAATCAATTGTATAGAGAAAGTTGCTCAGAATGATGTCCCTTGCAACTGCTTAAAATATGATTACAGGTTCCTGTAACAGCCTGTATAATCGTCTAATAAAGGTTATTTTATAGGTACGGCAGACCAATGAGTTGAATAATATTTTAATACACCAAAATGGTCCTTCAAAAACCATTTTACGACTGAAATGTTTATACGATTGTTATTGTTTAGATCGAAACGGGCTTATTTGCGGTTTCGTCTCGATAAGTGCAAATCGGAACGCACCCTACTTTTTGGTCTGTGAAAGATTGAAAATGCCACTTGTCTTTTGACAGACAGATGAATAAAAATATGTAACCTCAAAAACAGGTGAATATGGCCGCGCGGTAGACGCGATGTTTTTTAAATTTTCTTCGAATTGAGCGAAAGTTTGGACCCAAAGCAGTGTTCCAACAGCGAGTTTTGCTTGCTGAGTTCAGCACCGCGAGTCAGCCGAAGATATTGAACAATATTTTTGGACTAGCAAGAAGGTTTCCACTCCTCGTTTATTGAATGCCTCAGAGCCCCCGGGATGTTGAGTCGTGGATAGTGACGTGATTTTGTGTATTTCGCGGGGAACCAGCCACGCATAGTTAGTATAAGGATAGAACAAACACTTGACCTGATGGTCACCTCAAGATTGACATGGAGTGGTGAAGCAAAAAGTTTGCCAGACACGTCTGGCCCCATCGCATCGGAGAACAGAAACACGTTCGGTAGACAGGTAAAATTATTTCTAAATCCGCCAGTAGTTTGACTAGGCTTGACGATGTATTTGTTGTTGTTGTAGTTACTTGTAAATGTATAATTTAACAAGATAGAAAATAAGCCATTAAAAGTGATCCTTTAAGTGATTTAATGAGCTTATTTCCTGTACCTACAATAATTAGTTCATTGAACTTTGAACTTTGATTTGCCTTAAAATGCAGTTGTGTATATGAGAAATAGGTCTCATAGCTGATAGTGCGATATTGTGGGGTTCTTATAGGTTATGAATTTTGAGTGAAATTTTAGTATTGTTCAACCATAAGTGAACTTTGGAAACCTTATGAACAGTGTTCAACAGAAACTGTAGATCAATTTATTTGTGGACCTACTATGAACGTAGGTTTACCAAGTTTGTGTTGATTTGACTAGAATACATACGGCAGTGTTCTATATATATATATTGGGATTAGTAAATAAGATATAAGTTGAGATAGAAATATTTTCCGAAAATTATTAAGCTATGAGGGAAACTAAAACTTGTTTCTTGGACCCCACATTGTTTTGGGTTCAAATTTGGGCTCCGTTGGACGGACCATTTATCGGAGGGTTCTGTAAATGAAATTGGTTGTAAATTGTAGGTTTGTTCATCATGTCCTTGTTAGAACTTCAAGCTGGAGTAAGCGTGCTTAGGCGGTGGGTCACGTCCGTCTACTCTTTGATAACAAGCGTTGATAGGAACGACGTTGATTTGTTACGTGCTGAGGAAGCCTGTGATGCAGCTCTCTGTTCTCACGCAGAGATGAATAAAAGGGCTCCGGCTGACAAATCAGGAAAATTAAGCCGATGTCTCCCGATGTATGCATAGCGCAGCGTACTAATGACTTAAGAAGACAGCGCCAATCTGGTTGTAATGATGAAGTAGAAGAACCACCTCATTAAAGAGTCGTATCTCGATTACCGGTAATTCAGGTACCCCACTTGATTGTATTGTGGGCGAATGGACTAGCTTCATTAATTTATTTGTTACATCCTGTTCCATTTAAAGGAGGATTTACCCAAAGCCTATAAGGTGGCTCAGATGGTGTCAGCTTTAATCGGGAAGGCTAAGGGTTGGTTTCACACATGGCCATTACGGAGGTTAACTACGGTATAACCCGACCGTTGTTGGTCAATCGTTACTACAACAAACGTTAGTTGGTTGCAGCCCAGTTAAAACGGCTGTTCATTATTCCAATTATGACTCGGATTGGTGCTATACAGACAGAAGTGTTGAATCCTGTATTTTCGGTTAACAAGACGTTGGAAAACTTAGGGTTACCAGTAGGCGAATGGTAGTACCTACTATTGCATATTGTTTTATCTCGCCTCTCTATAGATGTGTAGATCCCGAGCATCGCCCTCAGAGGGAGCTGGCCTGCTTTCTTGTGCTGCTCTTATACTTTGCGGGGAGCAGCCTTGACTTTGACATGTAACGGCATAAAGGCTAAGGTCGAGCCACCGCTATCAGAAGCTATGATCGTCTATTCTATCTACCCCAAAAAGAGATGTCCCGATTCAGCTGTAAAATTTGTAAGTTAAGAATGATAAGTCTGAATTTCTTGTTCGTTGAGAAGTTCGTTAGGCGTACAATTTAGTCGAACGGAAGATTGGTTCAGGAAGTTAGAGTTTCAAGTTAGACAGAGAAAGCATGTATGCCCGCAAGCCGGTATTTCGCATCAGTTAGCGGTGTATTGCGCCAGATCGATCTTTGTTGTATTTTGTATGATGGTACCATTTATTTTTTTGTATATATGGGCGCATGAAACTTCTTTTCGTGTGGTCGACCACAATTTATAATATTTGTTTTGGATATCGTATAGACATCCGTCGTAGTGTTACGACGTGAATACTCAATGATATTTCATGTGCTCGCTTGTGGTGGTTCTAATTATATAATTAGTTCACTGCAATAACGATCCAAATAGACCGGGTTTACACAATTACGATTTGATTTTCTGAAATGGGTTTGAACTAGCGGTTTCCTCAAAATGTCCGTAACGTTTTGAAACCTTCAACTCTGCGCAATTTGAGCTGGATGTTATCGAAACGTTTTCATTAGCGCTTTTGGAGATCTAACTCACTCCACAGCGAGGTACATACTTCGGGAAATACCGATGTATGCATCTAGCTAACCTCAGCACTTCCTCGACTGGGCCCAGCAATAAATACTAGACGCAGCCTACACGTTAGATCTCCAGAGAAATTTACATTTAATTTAAAGATGCAACTTGAATCCAAACCGATCCAAGGCAAAGCAAACCAATCTACCCGTTCCTAAACAATGAACTTTAGACTATAATTTGATCTCTTTGCGCGTCCCCGACAATACTCAAATGTCAAAAAATAACAACGTGATAGGTTATCTGAGTGGACAACGTTTATACTTTGTTCTGAATTTGTTATTTCCATCCGCGGAACCTCAACGATCAAACAGTCTCCCTATGCCCTGACAACCTAGGTTTAGCCGCAACTAAACTCCTGTCTAGCCTAGTCTAAAATCCTAGTGTTATACCACGTCCATCATCGACACCACTCGAAAATGGTTGAGTATGATTTGAATGTGTTTGTGTGTTTAATGACTGTGTGTGTGGGAATTTCAAAACTCGCTACACGAAAGGAATGAGGAGAGGATTAGCCCGCGAATATCCTAAGAGCCAATCTAGGAACCCTATGGTGAAGGAAAAGGAAATTAGGGTCGCTCCAAGCCCAGACTCAGACTCAGATCAATTACCTACAAGTTCTTATCTAACGACCCAAGGATAGTTTTGGAATTTGGGGTAGGTTGATTTAAAGGATAGGAACCGAGGTATATGTCGGCGCTTCAGACACTCACGAAAATCCACTGTAACACGCAATCACAACTCTTCCAGTTCCAGACGCGTAAAATGGCAGCCCGAACTGTATATAATTCCCGAAAGACGTATGTTAAAGTAGTTTGACGCAGAGACTGAATCCTCCCTTCTTCTTCATAATCTTCTCACGCACCCTTTCTGGGGCGTGGGGAGTCGGGGTCAGGTTGACGGACCTCTTCCCGAAGAATCGCCTCTGTCCACTCCTGTGGACATGTCATCGGATGGCCCCTGCGGGCGGTGGTCTTGATGTGGCGCTGGTATGCAGTGGGTGATCGCCGGCTAGGCAACCAGGTCGCGTGGCAGGCAGCGGCGGTCGGGCGGGCGCGCGTGGTGCGGCGCCAGTTCGGCGATATGCGGAAGATGTGAAGCATCCGCACGCGCGAACATGCCCTTCGCCAGCCTCTGGACAAACTGGTCCACGGTTTCCCATCTTAGGTCCCTCCGGATTGTCGCGTTCCTCACGTAGCGGGGGGCGCCGACGATGGTACGCAGAGAGAGGTTCTCTTGGGCTCGGAATCTCCGTTTGTTTGTCTCCGAGCACAGGGCGTACCATGCCGGAGCCGCGTAGGTGAGGCGGGATCTCACGTAGGTCTTGTAGATCCCGAGCTTCGCCCTCAGAGGGAGGCTGGAGTCGAAAAGTGGACGCAGCTTGGCGCGTGCCACCTTGACCTGGCTGACGACGTTGTCAACGTGCTGCTTCATGGTGAGCCGGCGATCAATAGTCACTCCCAGGTACTTCACCTACGAAGACCACTCGATGTGCTGTCCCTGGAGCTGGAGCGATGGTGGAAGGAGACTCTGGCCTGTGATGGGCGCCTGCGTTTTCCCAACATTGACGGACAGTCGCCACTTGGCGAGCCAGTCGGGCAAGATGTCCAGGGTGCGCTGCAGTTTGATGGCAGCGTGCGGAGCCTGGAACGACGACGCGTAGTAGGCTGCGTTGTCTGCGAAGAGTGCCAGCTGGGCACCCGGCCCGACGGGGATGTCGTCCGTGTATCGGGTGTAGCAGGCGGGAGACAGGCAGGAGCCCTGGGGGACGCCGGCTACGACGGGATGTTCCTCGGAGACGGCGTCTTCCACCATCACTCGGAAGCGTCGATTCTTCAGGAAAGAGGCGATTGTCTTGACCGTTCTTCTTTGGGGCAGGGGACGTCGACAGCTTGTACAGCAACCCCTTGTGCCATACTCTGTCGAACGCCTTCTCCATATCCAGAAGTACTGCGACAGTGTATTCTTTTTTGTTCAAACAAACCGTCATGTCATTCAGTACTCTGGTGAGCTGAAGCGTCATAGAATGCTCGGGCCTGAAGCCGAACTGTTCCGGGCGCGGCTGGATGTGGGGCAGTAACTTCGATAACAGGAGCTTCTCAAACACCTTTGAGATGGTGCTCAGTAGGGTGATCGGCCGATAGCTCTCAGGCAGCTTGGTGTCCTTGCCCGGCTTGGGCAACATGATAACCAAGCCCTCCTTCCATTGAGTTGGAAAGTGACCCGTGCGCAAGATACCGTTAAACAGGCGCGCAACGGCCGCCACAGTGCGTGGCGGCAAATGTAACATCGCCGTGTTAGGTATTCGGTCTGCGCCCGGGGCTTTCCTGGGCTTGGTACGTCGGAATGCACGCACAATCTGGCCGGGCGTGACGACGATGGGGTCCTCTTCGGGAGCTATCGGCGTGGCGAAGTACTCTCGCAGGTGTCTCTCGACTGTTGCGACGTGCTCCACATCATCCGTTGGGTTCGGCTTGAATTGCTTTTTGAGGCATTCGACGAATATCTCCGCCCGGTCTTGGGCTCGGAATCTTGGTAGGCCGTCGCTGCCCAGGATTGGTCGAACAGGAGCAGGAGTGGTCGACAAAACCCGGCACAGGTGATGCACGGAGGGGACGTGGTCGCCTATGGACTCGACGTGGCGTTCCCAAGATTCTTCAGCGTGGAGATCAAGTTGGCGCTTCAGCTCTGCCGTCATGGCGTTGAGCCTGGTCTTCATCGTGGGGCAGCGGGTTTGCTGCCACTGCTTCCGGAGAGCGCACTTATCGCAGATGAGTGCGCGTAGCTCAGCAGGAAGAGGATTGGGCTTCCCCCCGCGAGCTACGGTGTGCGATGATAGGTCGAGCGCGTCTCGGATCTGGGTAGTTAGCAGCGATGCCAGGCGGTCAACGTCTTCCGGCTGGTTGACGGGGCAACTGGTGGAAGGTTGGTCTAGGGCGGCGGTGAAGGCGCCCCACTGGTAGCGGCGACGTGATGCTGGCGGAGATACCCGGGTGGGCAGATCCGCCAGGACGAGAAGAACAGGCCTGTGGTCCGAAGGGAGGTCTGGGAGAACCTCCTGGCTCGGCGGTGTCCGGAGACCTCTGACGACCACGACGTCGATGATGTCCCATCCGGCCCACGTGTCGAAGTGGGTGGGCTCGTCGGGACCGATGACGTCGTAGTTGTGGCTCACGGAGTCGGCATGGATGGCGCGTCCAGCTGGGCACACCCTGGTGGAGTTCCAGGCGGTGTGCTTGGCGTTGAGATCGCCGGCGACAAGTGTCGGGTGCGGCGACTGTAGCAGCCCCCGTAGCTCGGCGGTGCGGATTGGTGTACTGGGGTGCTTGTAGGCGGCGTAGAGTCGCAGCACCTCGCCGGCGACTTGGAGGTCGACGCCCAAAGCATACAGGGATGAATACTCCTGGGCGTCGACGAGCTGGTGGACGATCTTCATCCTCCCCCTCCCACGCTCTCGTATTTATAGACCCCACATGTCTGAAAAAAAATGGCGTCCTTTGCGGAACACACGCTGCCCAAGCGAAAGCTTCTTATCCCTAACTACACAGGGTCTAATTTCAATCAAACATGCCAAGCAGGCCCGCCGTTCTACAATTTTGTGTATGCATATTTACTATGATCAACCGTCGGTTATCACTCAAGTCATTTGGTATTTCCGATACACAAAATATGTTGATCGCTGACCATAAAAGCTGTTGCGATTAATTAAGCTTTCCCGACCGCTGGCGTCTTAGACAAAGATCACTAGAATGATATTCAAACTCGTGATGTCAAACTCACCACTTCGTACCAAACAAACGCAATTGTATATTTGCAGTCAACATAATAGCTTTCTCCGTATCGTTCCATAATAACCTTCCATAATAATGGAACTATATTAGTTATTCATAATTTATTCAGCGCGCACCAAATTGGCTGTGATCCCTACACATTTCGCAGGAATGCGACAAAAAAACCTGACCTATCCTAGCTTCTCCGAACCAACCACGTGCTATGGCCACTTTTGTCAACTTACTTCGAATCACTCAAATAACACAAGCGTTAAAGAAACTGACACAGCTAATTCCGATTCTCACTGTACACTGATTGCATTCGTTAAGCGATGTTCCATTACAGCCCCCTCCCAGACCTTGAGATATGGCGCAAGGATCTCATTACCACAATGCTAACCCATGCTTTGTCCATATCTACTCTATATGCACGAACATCTCAAATCATGTACACAGACCGACGACCCGAATGGCCGAGTCGGCAGTGACGCTGCCTACGAAATCAAGGGTCCCGGGTTCGAGTCCCGGTGGGGGCAGATATTTGTTTGATGAGCATGGATGTTTGTACCCTAGTCATGGTTGTTTATCTATCTAAGTATAATATTTATCTATATAAGTATGTGTGTCGTTGTCTAGTACCCAAGATACAGGGAATCCTAGTTTGGGGCTAGATCAATGTGTGTAAATTGCGTCCAAAGTATTATTATTATTATTATTATTAATATTTACACAACTCGATTGAGCTCTCTCCTGTCTTATCTCATTTATCTATCTACCTAACTATACAACCTCGCACACCCGCAACTTATCCTAATTCGTATTACTATATTACTTAATTATGACAAAACGGAGGACCTACTGATCATAACTACCTAGCTACCTTCATAAAGGTGCACAAGGCAGTTCATCAATTCATCTGCTAAAAAAAAAATATAACGCATACTTTATATTAATCTGACTTGTACACTATATTGACATAGTAACGTTGTTTTATTATTATTTTTATTACCTCACACACCCTCTCACACACACTCACTCATACTCATACTACACACAGAGAGGCTCACCCACTCACCCACACACCCATTTTTTCATATTTTTATAACTTTGTCTTTAGTCAGTATTAGTCAGTAATTTTTGTATAAAAAAGTGTCCGTGTAACGTGAAGAGCACTGTAGTCTGAAATACAGGTTTACACCTAGCTCAGGCTCAGATGACTCAATTATCATGTGTCACATTTTAGCTAAGGGCCTCAAATATTGTAAACGTTTTCTGTTTCTTTTCTTTGAATAAATAAAAATATTTGATATATATATACTTTTTTTTTCCATTTTTTTTATTAATTTTTTTCTTCCTTCCTTTCTAAACCATGCAAGATCCTTAAATCTACAAGGTAATTACTCAAATTTACAGCCTAAAGCTTACTTATATAAATTTTATACACTATCTTATTTGTCTACGCCCTTATTCGTCCTCACATAATACCTGGCTATATTTATTGTATTGTAGTTACCCAATATTTCATTTGAAACCGGATCTACTAAAGTATAACAGTTCGGATATACCACTGCCGAAATAACATAAGGCCCTTTATACAACAATGAAAATTTCCGCATGATTTTATGTTCTTTATTTGAACGCACAAAAGTCTTAATTTTCACATAATCACCTATACGATAGACTTCTTACTTACGCCGTTTATCTGCCTGTCGCTTACGTCGTTCACTAGCATTTTTAGAGTTCTCTATCGCTACATTCCGCACCTGTTCCGTATCTCGCACACTATGACCTAATAACCATTCATCGACTTATTCCTTGTCAATAGTTAACGGTTCCCGCCTACCAAACGCCAACTCATTAGGAGCAAAACCGGTGCTTGTGTGTTCGATATTATTGTAGCAATTTTCAATGTCCGGTAACACGTCGACCCAACTTCGATTACTTTCGCCGCAATAAGTTCTAATTAGTCGACCTAGCTCGCGATTCACTCTTTCTACGCTATTAGAATTTGGACAATACACCGACGTATGAGTGACCCGAATCCCTAGAGATCAAATTCCCAAACTTTCGATATGAACTGTGGTCCTGAGTCCGTAATTATAGTTTCGATAGGTATTTCCCTATGAAATCTCTTTGTACAAGCGAGCACGCTCCTACCTGTCGCTTTCCGCATTGGATACAATTTTATTACCTTACTGTACACGTCTTGAATCACATATATATGTTGATATCCGAATTTACCTACGGGCAATGGCCCATAAAGGTCCGAGAAAACTTTCTCACCCAACCTTTCCGCCAACACCGGTGTACAAGGACCAACGGTATTGTTAGTACTTTGTTTGACCTTTTGACATATGTCACAACTTCTTATCACCGTGCTAATCACCTTACTCATATGAAGAAAGAAATATCTGTCCTTCATCAGTGCTAATATTTTATATCTGCCGTAGTGACCTATTTCTTCATGTATGTGTAATATTAGTTCCTCCTGTAGTGAATCCGTAATTACTAGCAACCGTACGTTCCGCTTCCGCACGTGAAAATATAACGTATCACCTACTAGCTTGTAATTATCAAACCCTCTCGTTTCCGTATCTACCACCCTTCGTCTGATACAACCGCTAATTCGATTTAACCGCTCATCTTCGCTTTGTAATCTCGCAATGTCCCATTAACTCGAAATAACACTTGCGGTATTCGATGCCTGAAACCAGAATATTCCCGGCTGAACATTTATACTGTCATTCATACGTCCGTGAACCGCTTTTTGCCTGCTTAGCGTGTCGGCAATTTGATTATCAATCCCACGCACAAACTCTATGTTGTAATCGAATTGCTTCAAAAACATAATCCACCTAGTTACGCGTGCTCCCAATAAAGTCCACGACTTAATGAACGTCAAACTTTTATGATCAGTTCTAATAATAACTTTTTCTCACCGCAAATATATCTCAAATCGCTTTAAAGTGTATATGACTGCATACATTTCCTGTTCGCTGACTGACCATCTCGTTTGAGCCCCCTTAAATGCCTGCGAACAAAACCCTTTATTGCGTTCCTGGCCCAAATCCTCTAATTGATAAACATAACCCCTAATTCCTATAGCGCTGGCGTCACATTGAACATAATACGTCTTTCCCGCCAATGGCTGACTCAATATTATACTTTCCGAGAATTGTTTTTTTATCTCGTCAAAAGCACTCTGCATGTGCGCACTCCATACGAACTTGACTCCTGACCGTAATAAATTGTATAATGGTTGCGTTATTGTTCCAATTTTTTTTTATGAATCTCCGAAAGTAATTTATGAACCCCAAAAACGCCCTCAATTGCCTGACAATTCTGGGTGACGGATATAATTTAAGTGTTTCAATTTTGTCCGGGTCCATCTGCAAACCTTGTGTAGACAAAATGTGCCCCAATAACTTGACCCTTTTTTGTGCGAACTCGCATTTTTTTAGTTTGCATGTGAAGCCCGCGTCTTTCAATTTACTCAGAACCGTCTCCACGTGAGACAAATGCTGATCGATATCACCCTCAGTTAAAATTGCCTAATCGTCAACAAAATTTAGAGAATATGACCTAACCTCTGGCCCTAGAATTAAGTCCATCGCCCTCGAAAATGAACCCACACTGGTTTTCAACCCCTGAGGTAAAACGTTGTAAACATAACTTCTGCCTTGATATACAAAACCCGTGTATCGTTTTGATTCGTCCGAATAATGGTATAGAAAAATAAGCATCTTTGATATCTATGACACCATTATAATTTATCCGGTGCTCCGACTGCAATATCTCACTCATTAAAGGTGTAGTTTCAACTTCCCCAACCATTCCCGTGTTTAATTGTCGCGCATCGAGTAATATCCGAACCTCCCCTGACTTCTTTAGTGCACAAGTCAATGGACTGCTGAAATCCGTAGATTGCCCGCTAATAATACCTATCTGTTCCATTTCTTCCAATCGTTTTGTTACTTTATCGCGATATGCGAACGGTATGGGATAGCTTCGTTTTACGAAAGGCGTTTCATCTCTCATTTTTATCTCATGTATATATTTATTTATCCGACCTACCCTATCGCTAAACAACTATGCATGTTTATTTAACACCGGCAATAACTTTGTTTTGTGTTCAACAGGTATTGATGAATTATTCACATATTCCTCTATCATATTTCTACTGGTATCTTGGTTCTGCAATTCCATTGTTCAACAACAAGCTTCCTGATTGGACCCCGTACCTAATAGTATTTCACATATCTGCCCGGCGCTTCGTATAATTAGTCTCTTATTTCCCTCACACATTAAACTGGCTCGCGTCTGTTGTATAAAATCAAATCCTAAAATTAAATCTATAGGCACCCTTGTTAATACTAGCATTGGAGTATCGATAACGCATTCACCTATTGTTAATCGTAACGTGACTAACTTATCAACCTTCTCCCTACTGACCCCAAACGCACCTGTGATTCTCAAACTTGGGATCGGTATTTCCGTTGGTTTTCCCAATTGCCTGCATACTTCATCATACACTCCTCGACTTATTACACTGATTTCGCTCCCCGAATCAACCAAACTCCTTACAGCAATATTTCCAATACACACATCTATCTCAGGTAATGTCAAGGTACTACATAGATCGCGCCCACACTCAGTCGAATCGTCGTCTCTGAATATCGTATGTAAACGCCTGTCATTGCGGTTTCTACAATCCAATCTCGATTTTTCATCTAAACACACGGCATATCCATGCGCTTTATCTGCTAGTAATTGAATAAATTCATTCACACCCACGTTTGAATCCAAATTACACAAATCATACAGTCTATGCTTTCTTTCAATTTGATCTGCTGTCCACCCAAAGCGTAATAAATATCTGAGCGCGAACGACCCGCGCGAGTCCACTAGTTTTTTGAATTCTGATTCATCGCATTATTCCTGTCACTTGAACCTTGCCCTGCCTCTGTATTACCTGAACTATCATTGCCCTTTGAAACTCTGCCTTGAAACTAGCCTGAAGCTGCCTTCCTCTACCGCGAAAATAACCGCGAGCGCTCGTCCCAAATTCATTTCGCGCCTTTGTTCCCGCGTTATAATTATTCCTAAGACTCACCGCGTTATATCGCATCGTATTTACTCGCAAAGCACGATATTGACCTCGCATGTAGCTATCCCGACTTACGTTGTTCGTATTCATTGTCTCCGAACTATGCAACGCACTTAATCTCCCATCGATATTCCGTTCTAAATGCCGAAGGAACTCGACCGCGTCTCGTATTGTCATTGGTTCCTTTCTAGCAAAAATCGATACCTGAATATCGCGCGGCAACTGTCTGAAAATCGTGTTGATCTTCTCCGTATCAGTAAACGGTATCGTAAGCTCATATATGCTATTCAATTGAGAGGCAAAGAATTCTTCCATACTTTGACCTTTCTTGGAATCGAACTTCGCGGTTAGGAATCTTTGTTTAATTAATTCCTGTTCATTATCTCCCCAGAATACCTCTCTGAAATCTTTTTCAAAATCCGAATAAGTTCGCCATGAGTCTCTGAATATGCTCATTCGAATATTTGCAATTCCTACCAAGCTATCCGTTGCCCATATCAAAGCCCTCGAACTATCTCCCGAGACTTTAATATAAGCCTTTAAATCTCATAAGAAAATCATCGGATTTTCCGAACTCCGCCCATCGAATGTTGGCAACTTCTGTGTTATTTTCACTATGCATGATTGACGTTTTTCTACCGATTGTTCAAACGTCTCTAGTTCCTGTCTGTCCGTCTGTCTGTCTGAAGTCCTACTAGCATTGCTCGCACTCGAACCACGCTCCAAACTGTCTAAACTATTCACTATTTCAGATAACAATTGCGTCACCTGTCCTGACGCCATTTCATTATTTAAAACACTTGTCTGCGAAAGTGAGTCGTCTTGTACAACCCGACTAACGTTTTTTTTTAGGCCGGCCCATTAATCCTCAAAACTAAACCTCCGACTTGTCCGATGAATTGTGAAAACAATGCCCCTTTTTTTTGTTGTTGCTTATTTATCTTACTTACAAAACTGAACTGTTTAAAATCGTTTCTACGTTGTGTTATTTTTAAAAGTAACGCGTTAGACCTTGATTCTTTAAGAATATCTAGGTATCAGAATATCTTGGATATCCTTCGGTCTCGGCACCAGAAAATCTGTAACGGCATAAAAGCTACGGTCGAGCCACCGCTATCAGAAGCTATGATCGTCTATTCTTTCTACCCCAAAAAGAGATGTCCCGATTCAGCTGTAAAATTTGTAAGTTAAGAATGATAAGTCTGAATTTCTTGTTCGTTGAGAAGTTCGTTAGGCGTACAATAGTCGAACGGAAGATTGGTTCAGTTCAGTTGCAAGTTAGACAGAGAATGCATGTATGCCCGCAAGCCGGTATTTCGCATCAGTTAGCGGTGTATTGCGCCAGATCGATCTCTGTTGTATTTTGTGTGATGTTACCATTTATTTTTTTGTATATATGGGCGCATGGAACTTCTTTTCGTGTGGTCGACCACAATTTATAATATTTGTTTGGGATATCGTATAGATATCCGTCGTAGTGTTACGACTTGAGTACTCAATGATATTTCATGTGCTCGCTAGTAGCGGCTTGTGGTGGTTCCAATTATATAATTAGTTCACGGCAATAACGATCCAAATAGACCGGGTTTACACAATTGCGATTTGATTTTCTGAAATGGGTTTGAACTAGCGGTTTCCTCAAAAGGTCCGTAACGTTTTGAAACCTTCAACTCTGCGCAATTTGAGCTGGATGTTATCGAAACGTTTTCATTAGCGCTTTTGGAGATCTAACTCACTCCACAGCGAGGTACATACTTCGGGAAATACCGATATATGCATCTAGCTAACCTCAGCACTTCCTCGACTGGGCCCAGCAATAAATACTAGACGCAGCCTACACGTTAGACCTCCAGCGAAATTAACATTTAATTTAAAGATGCAACTTGAATCCAAACCGATCCAAAGCAAAGCAAACCAATCTACCCGTTCCTAAACAATTAACTTTAGACTGTAATTTGATCTCTTCGCGCGTCCCTGACAACACTCAAATGTCAAAAAATAACAACGTGATAGGTTATCTGAGTGGACAACGTTTATACTTTGTTCTGAATTTGTTATTTCCGTCCGCGGAACCTCATCGATCAAACAGTCACCCTATGCCCTGACAACCTAGGTTTAGCCGCAACTAAACTCCTGTCTAGCCTAGTCTTAAATCCTAGTGTTATACCACGTCCATCATCGACACCACTCGAAAATGGTTGAGTATGATTTGAATGTGTTTGTATGTTTAATGACTGTGTGTGTGGGAATTTCAAACCTCGCTACACGAAAGGAATGAGGAGAGGGTTAGCCCGCGAATATCCTAAGAGCCAATCCAGGAACCCTATGGTGAAGGTAAAGGAAATTAGGGTCGCTCTAAGCCCAGACTCAGACTCAGATCAATTACCTACAAGTTCTTATCTAACGACCCAAGAATAGTTTTGGAATTTGGGGTAGGTTGATTTAAAGGATAGGAACCGAGGTATATCTCGGCGCTTCAGATACTCACGAAAATCCACTGTAACACGCAATCACAACTTCCAGTTCCAGATGCTTAAAACGGCAGCCCGAACTGTATATAATTCCCGAAAGACGTATGTCACAGTAGTTTGACGCAGAGACTGAATCCTCCCTTTTTTTTTTTTTTTTGTTGGAGGGGAAAAAAATGGAATTACCCATGCCCAGGAGTCAGACCTCCCTGCTATGTCCGGGTCCCCACATATTGAGTGGGCATCAGCTCGTGTGGTATACGGACTAAAACCTTTGTTTTTAACAGTTGTCTTAGTAAGAATTAACTGTGAGCCATGGGTTAACTGTGAGCCATGGAGTGACTGTATCCTCCCCCTCCCACGCTCTCGTATTTATAGACCCCATATGTCTGAAAAAAAAATGGCCTCCTTTGCGGAACAAACGCTGCCCAAGCGAAAGCTCCTTATCCCTAACTACACAGGGTCTAATTTCAATTAAACATGCCATGCAGGCCCGCCGTTCTACAATTTTGTGTATGCATATTTACTATGATCAACCGTCGGTTATCACTCAAGTCATTTGGTATTTCCGATACACAAAATTTGTTGATCGCTGACCATAAAAGCTGTTGCGATTAATTAAGCCTTCCCATCCGCTAGCGTCTTAGACAAAGATCACTAGAATGATATTCAAACCCGTGATGTCAAACTCACCACTTCTTACCAAACAAACGCAATTGTATATTTGCAGTCAACATAATAGCTTTCTCCGTATCGTTCCATAATAACCTTCCATTATTTAGTTATTCATAATTTATTCAGCGCGCACCAAATCGGCTCTGATCCCTACACATTTGAATGCGACAAAAAAACCTGACCTGACCTAGCTTCTCCGAACCAACCACGTGCTATGGCCACTTTTGTCAACTTACTTTGAATCACTCAAATAACCCAAGCGTTAAAGAAACTGACACAGCTAATTCCGATTCTCACTGTACACTGATTGCATTCGTTAAGCGATGTTCCATTACAGACATACCTATCTGAAGAATTGTCTACAATTGATGCCCAAATAACGAATCTGGAAGCGGACCGCATTTCGATGGCCTCCGAATTATCCACAATTTAAGATAAAATAACCTCTTTTGAACTACACAACATGAAAACAAAACACGAAAAAAAGAAACAATGAAACCAAAGCTATGCTGTACGAAACAATTTCTAAACTCTAGAAGACTTTGAACCTGGACTTTTCACATGGTGACATCCTAGACGAGAAAAGCGGACCCTCCAAAAAGGAACAGAAGACTTCAACCCTCATACTGGAATTTTCAAACACACTTTCAAAGTCGCAGTACCTTGACATAGCCAAAGAATTTAACAAAAATAAAGACAAAGAATTAAAGCTGAAAAGCACTCATCTGGTCTTCACTGAAACAGCTACACCGACTTACATAGATGAACTTTTGACCACAGCTTCAAAAAGGCTGTTTTACTTAACCCGCAACTTCATAAAACGAAGCCTCAACATTATTTATACAAACATAATAAAAAAAATGTTATAAAAACAAAGACCAGATTTTCAGATTAAAAGTGAAATTCAATTTTACTCTCCAGCTTATCCAAATACGAAATTACTACTTAGGAAACCTTGTAAATCACTTTCTATTATCGCACTTTTTTCCAGTGCTGCTTGTATTAATTTACACTTTATGCCTACTTTTTATTTAACCTACTCTACGCAAAATTCACCCGACTTACTACTTATAAGACAACAACCACAACACACAACACAAAAAACTATATGCAATTGAAACCCATATTAGTAAAAAATCCTTTTTTCAGCTCACAACAAAAGGGGGTCCCATTTAAATATACTCACAAGATCCCAACCCACTCTTTCAACCTCTGTCCTACTCGCGCACCGTACATGACGAAATCAATTGTTTAATAATAGCCTAGACAAATTTAACCTGTCAACCGTTATACTATTCACACCAGAAGTTGCTGACAATTTTATTCCAGACACAAACAAAAACATAAAGATCCTGTCTCTTAATATCCGATCAATAAAAAAATCTTCAAACATTACATTCTAGGCTAAAAATAGACTGCGATATTTTGGTGTTTACAGAATGTTGGCTATCCTTTGTATCAAATACTTTACTTCCCTCGCTTAACAACTATACTCCTATATAGACCTGTAAACATCTTATCAAAAGAACGTAGTGGTTTACAGTTAATCTGACCTCCCTCATACGTATGAAGAGCTAGACTTGAATGAAGCGGCTTCTGGGCTTTCAATCAAACTCTGTACCGACACTGCTTTTTTTTGCATCTACCGGAATCCTTAAAATAGCAACATAGACCCCTTAATAAACGCTCTTTACCTAATAATTCCTACCCTTTCCCCATGAAAGTCTATGATTCTTGCCGGCGTGCCGGATACGCGGAAACTCTACTTAGGGCCCAACATCACACAAAACCACTAAAGAGAGTTTTGGCAAACATAAATATAAAATTATTTCCAATAAATTTATCGGTCTCAAAAAAAAATATGTTATTCACAAAAATACAGTCTAGTTTAAATCCTATGTCGTTACGCGATTGGATTAGTTTGGCTCGATCGTAAAAAATTCTGCACATAGTATATATTTAAAAGGATATACAATAATTTTAATATGAAAATACTGATTTTTCTCATAATTTTTATACCTAAATTTTCCTCTTTTTGAGCTCCGTATCAATCCTTAAATTTTATCAATTAGCTTATTTCAGTTTTTCAGTAAATTCGAAAAACACCTAAAAAAAGAAAAAAAAAAGAAAAAAGAAAAAAGAAAAGAAAAATTCCTAGAAAAAAGACCGACCGTAGTATAAGGTAAATGAACCTACCAGAATTACCGACGACTCCAGTACATTACTACAAGTTATATTAACAGATACTTCCCAGTTATGTAGAGACATCAAAATGATACTTAACCGATGCTTAAGTGACCATGGAATGGTGTTGCTAGACCTAAACATTAAAAAACCAAAAATTGTAAAACAAATCAGATTCCGGCAAAAGCTAGACACTATAGACACGGAACAGTTCACTACAGACTTACATCTTACTCATTGGCTCAATATCTATGTATTGAACACCGTCGACGAAATGATTGCGACATTTCATAATTATGTAAGCAACTTGTTTAAAACCAAGTTGCGCACCAGTCCAAAGACAAACTTCAAAGGGGAAGCATAAGCCATGGATAACTGATACGATGAAATTCATGATGAGTTTACGAGATGATGCCTTACAAAGAGCCCAAAATCTCAAAACTGATAGTTCCATAAAATATTATAAGAGTCTGAAAAACCTAGTTACAGCCACCATTGAGCGAGAACACAATGCATATTTTAACCATTTCATCCACAACAATATAAATAAACCCAAAGAGCTATGGTCTAACTTAAAAAAAACAGCTGTACTCAACAACAAGCATCCTAATATAATACCCGATTATCTTAATGACCCTGATAGTATAAGTAATCATTTTTAAACTTGCCAGTGTCTATTGTATCAAGTAACCAAGCCAGCTTTACAAGCCATTTTTACTGCCACTCGAGTTTTAATATTCAAGAAACGACAGCAACAGAAGTCCTCAAAATAATAAATAATATCAAAACAGAAGCAACCGGCCATGATGGCTTAGATATAGACATGATTAAATTATCACTAGATGCTACTCTTCCCATTGTCACAAGAATTATTAATGTCTCCATTAGATATAACACTTACCCATCCTGCTGGAAAAAAGCTTTAGTTATACCGGTACCAAAAAAAGACTCTATAACTGATCTAAAGACCTACGTCCGAAATCAATCTTACCCGTTCTGTCTAAGATCCTGGAAGAGGTATTACTACGAAAGGTTCAAAAATATATGGAAAGCAACAACATTATACCAAAACACCAGTTAGGGTTTCGAAAAGGCCACGGTACAGAAACTGCCCTCCTGCATATCACTGACGAGCTGACAGAGGCTACTGACAGCGGACTGTGTAGCATTAAGATACTTTTGGACTATTCTCGCGCTTTTGACTATCTAGACCCATAACTACTTTTGGAAAAACTACATCAGTATGGCTTCTCGAAGAACTCCATGTGCATGGTTCCAATCCTTCCTTTCATATAGGCAGCGAAAGAGGGCGAAAAGATATACTCCACAAATAGGAACGTTACGCGAGGCATCCGACAGGGCTCCCTATTAAGTCCTGTACTGTTTTCCATATTTACAGCAGATTTCCCACAACACATAACGTTCTGTAAATATCATCTCTATGCCGATGACACACAAATATATGTCTCCTTTAAAGCCGACAATACCACAACTGCCATTTTAAAAATCAACGATGACCTTACAAGAATCTTCGATTGGTCGCTACGCAACGGTTTAGCCCTCAATCCCGCAAAATCGCAAATGTTAGTGCTAGGAACAAGAAGACAAATATAGAAAACATCAATACAAAAATACGAAGCAAAAATTAACAACATTGCTCTCGCATAATTACCATCGGCATGGAATCTGGGACTGATGGAAGACGGCGAGCTCATCAAAATCAACTTAAAATGCATATACACAAAACAACCCTTTACAGAAGCTGCTTCAGATTTATGGCTGCAAGCATATGGAATGATCTACCTCCGCCTCTTAGAACAAAAGTAAGCCCTCACTACTTTAAAAAAAATACAGATCAGCTCTAATGAAACGCCAAAATGATACTCAGCACTTGAAGCATGCTTACTGGAAAGAGTTTAGCATAAAAACTATTTATAAAGTAAGAGCCCTGGACAAGGAAACACAAACTAGTTAATACACACACTCTCACCTTCTCACACACAAATACACACACAAACACACACACACACACACAATATAATAGAAGAGTCCGCAGAAGACAGTCCAAATGGTAACTAAGCGATTTAATTTTTCTGTGATTTTTGCTTATTTTATTATATAAATTTAAACTCTATGGGGACCCTCGATGACAATTTACCCCACTCAAAACCTCAAGGAAGAGGGATAGGCTGAAAATCAGCGCTACATGGAGTCCCGATTCCATGTTAGCGGGAGCTGAGCCACTTCCAATTGTCTCAGGCAAATCTTGCATGTATCAAAAAACTGTATTCTCTATGGCAATAAACGTAGATTATTTTATTATATTATATTTAGTCAATTTAATAGGTAACATTTGACTTCTGTCATTTTTATCTTCATAGTGAGGTGACCTGCTTAAAAACATCGATTAAATTGAATGAATCGATACGGACTTGACGACACGGACATTTATTCAGTTGAACTATTAGAAATGTTATTAGTACTGTCATCTTCATCACTGCTGTCAGTACTCAGATATATTATTAATTAATTTTCAATAATATTGACTATTCTCACATCTCGTTCGAAAAATGTAGTGATATGCTACTTACATGCTATTCTTGCTTCCTATCCCTTAGCTCCAGCTCCACCATCAGTCTTTTTTGTTTGTCCTTCAGGGTACCTTGCTCTGTCATGCTTTCATGCTTTACAGCTATATTCTTGCTGAGCTGCATAGTCTGATATTGGGTATCACCTTTATTTTCATAGGACCCTGTAACGTTTTAAACCATAAGAATACATTAACAAATGTAACTACAAATACGCCGCTACCGTTCCACTCCTACAACGGGATCCTGCGAGCCGTAACTCCAAATACGCCGCTACCGTTCCACTCCAACAACGGGATCCTGCGAGCCGTAACTACAAATACGCCGCTACCGTTCCTACAACGACGATCTCGACAACATCTTCACCAACAAATAGACCAGCATCCTGTTCGTCACCCTACCGGTCACCTACTCTCCGTGTCCTCCGCTTCTTCTTTTTCTATATCTAATCTATATTTTATAAAAACCTGTTCACATCTCATTCATCCTCATCCTCGTATCATTTTTTTATCGTCTTCACTGTAAATATCTAATAAACTGTTACTACTAAATTTTATCCTGGTTGTTTTCTGTTAGGTTCTGGTGGGTTCTTGTCGTCACACGACAAATCTTGTAACATTATTTTCTTTATTTTCTCTACGACTTTTCTCCAGTCTTCTGTAGTGACTTCTGCACATGTAGTTTGTCATCATTTTAGCAGTACTGAAGGGTGGTCCAGTATTTTTCCGCGCTGCATGACCCTTTATTTGTGCCCAAATAAGCTCGATGGCGTTATACTGGCAATGGTGGGGAGTCAATCGAATAACTTCATGTCCATGCTCTAGGGCTAGTTCATCGATTACATAGCGGAGCTTGGACGGCTTAGTTGCTTTTACCAGATTTAACAACTCAACTTTTAATAAAGTTGGTCTTCCATCCACACCATTTCTAGCCACGAGACAATTTTTTGCTTTTTATTTGCTTGAAACGGTGGTTTATCAACTTCTACAGAATGATACGGTGTATTGTCCATTATAATTTTCGATGGTTTTCTAAGCTGACTAGCAGCTTCTCAAACCACTCTTTACAAACCTCATTTGTAGTTTTATAGGCGAATGCAAGGAGGCAGTCTGGAATAAAACCTTGAGAAGCTGATCCCGTGTGACATATAATAAGTTGGGCTCCTTTTCCCGATGGAACTTTTGAGGTGGAGGCCGCTGTATCATCGGTCCATTTCCGCAAAACCGTATGGTTCGTATTTAACCATGTTTCGTCAATAAACACGACGTTATCCCAATCTGTAATTGCATTTACTTGACGTAAGAATGTTACTCTCTTCAAAATAATATCGTAGCGTTCTAGCAGGATTTTCCGCTTGTCAGATTTTTTAAATCTAAAGCCAATCGATTTCAAAACCTTTGATAGAGACGATTTACCGCCAAAAAATAATCCTGCGTTTTTTAACGAACTCATTAGCTTTTCCCTTGTAGGATATTCTTTTCTCGAGTAATATCCATAAATATGGTTGCGAACTGCAGCAGCATCAAAATTATCAACGCCAACAATTTTCTTGTCCCACTTTCTTTTTTTCGGTTTACGTAATCTTCTGAGCCTGATGGTCCGTATTTCTCTTTCAGAATTTGAGTTAGTGTGCTCTTCCCTATTCCCAATGCCTCGGCAACGCGTTCTCTTGGTCGAGTTAATGGTTTAAATCGTTTAATCGTTTAAATAGTTTATTTTCTTTACAAATATTTTTACAAAATTTTGGTACTTATTCGCTATAATATAACTAATGGATTATTAATATTTGTAAAAACTGGAGCCTAAACTAGGATACCCTGTATTTTAGGACTCCAGGCCTCCATTTACACAAATTATGGTTAGTAATTTATTATAGTGTGTAAGTATGGTGAAAACGTTGGCTTTGAAAGGAAGACTGATAATAAAAAGAAAAGAAAAAACAAAATTCGGATGAATTATAAAATAAAAACTACGAATAATGAAGCTTTTTGTAGAATAAAAATAACAAAATGAATGTTGCGTGTGTTTGTGAATGAGTGATTGTGAGTTAGTGTGTGTGTGTGTGTGTGTGACAGTGTGTGTAAGTGTATGTGTGCGTGTGTTTGTGTAAGGGTGAGAGCGCGAAAAATTATAGGGAGTGCAAGTCTAAGCTGGGCAATAACTTCAAGAAGTTTTTCGGTCTCTTGATAATTTTAAGTTAGCAACCAATTAACTACTGCATTCTTACATTGGTAATTGTTCATAGGATATATTTTATTTATTAGGTTACACTTATTATATAAGTATGTACCAAGAAAATTGAAGTATCTTTTTGCAAAGGAAGTTTTATGAACTCTGGGATGACAAACAAGATCGAATCTTCTTTTGTTTTGAGAGAATGATGGGTCATAAGTCAGAACACCTTGTTTTTTGGTTATAGTGGTGGCAATAAATAGTTGTCGTACTGTTAGGATCTTGCATTCATCATATAGCTTAGAGGTCGGATATAAGAAGGGTCGAAAAGTTAAGACTTTTAATACTGCACGTTGTGCAACCTCTAATTTATTTAACGTAGTTTTAGGAACGCCGCCCCAGATAATATTGCAGTAGGATAATATGGACTGACACATCGCATAACATACCATTTTCAAAATTTTTTGGTCAGCCGAGTGTCTTAGTATTTTGAATATGGATATTATTTTTCTAGTTCGGGATGAAAGTAACTTAATATGTGTTTGGAAATTAAGATTTTGATAATTTTATAATAATTTTATATATTTTTTATTTTTTTTTTTTTTTTTTTTTAATTCATTTATTGATTTGTGAGACACAAGTACATCAGGTGTAATGGTTGAAAAAATATAGCTTCTTTTGTGCTCTACCTAAATAGGCATACAAATCTTATGTCACTAGTAAAACTTTTTAAATAATTTTATAAAAATACAATTAAATACAGAATGTCAAAAATTAAAAGATTAAGTTAATATTAAAAAAACAATTTAAATAAATACAAAATTAATGTCAATGATAAAAATATACATGTCAGCGTGTCAATAATTACAAACTAAATTAATAAATATCTGATCTAAATTACCATTTATCTTCAAAGAACTCTTTCATGTCATAATAGCATTTATTAGTCAGCATGTCATATAATTTTCTTTTAAATTGAATAGTATTTAGCGATTTTAGATTATCTGGCAACTTGTTATATATTTTTGGTCCCATGACCACAATGCTTTTTTGTTTGAAGGCTGTTTTACAGGATTCAATTTTTAGTTTATGTGGATGCCGTATTGTTCTAGAGCTATTTTCATGCGCCTTTGGAAATAGCGACTCGTTTGTTTTGACAAAGACAGCAACTTCATATACATATAGACAGGTAAGTGTAAGAATTTTCAGTGCCTTAAAATATGGCTTACAGGTTTCGGTAGATTTTAACTGACAAATCGCTCTCAGACATCTTTTTTGGGCTTTAAATATTGTAGTTACTTCAGTGCAATTGCCCCAAAATACAATTCCAAACCGCTGTGTTGACATTACATACCCGTGGAAAGCTGACAGTACGGCGTCTCTACTAACAATTTTTGATAACTTGTATAAGGCGTAGGCAGATTTACTAAGCTTATTGCACGTTACCTCGGCTTGGTATTTCCAGCTTAAGTTATGATCTATCGTCAAACCTAAAAACTTGGTGACATGTTCTTGCTGGATTGCTACATTATTGTATACCAAGTTTACAGGAGGTGGATTGGTTTTTTGTGTAAAGTGCATAATTTTAGTTTTGTTTAAGTTAGCCTTTAAACAGTTTGATTCTAGCCATGACATTATTTCTTGGAGAGTTTTATTTATTTCGTGTTCGTAATTTTTATTTTCTGATTTTTTTATGACCGCTGTGCTGTCGTCAGCAAAGAGGGTCATAGGGTAGCTTACATTCAGCGGCAAATCGTTAATGTAGAGCAAAAAAATCAATGGGCCGAGTATACTGCCTTGCGGGACTCCATGTAGAGACAAGCGGTCATTTGAAGTATATGTTACTTCGTTGTTTGTCTCTATGCAAATATTTGAGAGTTGAGTTTGTTGTGTTCGCCCGTTTAAATATGATTTTATGAGTTTTAAAGCTGTACCTCTCACTCCATAGAATTCCATTTTTTGTAGCAAAATTTTGTGATTAACGTAGTCGAATGCTTTTGTCATGTCCATGTAAATAGCCGATACTGGAATTCTAGAATCTACGCATCGTATTATATCCGCAAGAAAGTCGTATATTGCGAGATTAATACTTTTTCCTTTTCTGAATCCTTTTTGCTGCTCTACTAATATATTATATTTATCGAGATAGTTGTAGACCGAATTATAAATAACATTTTCAAATATTTTGGAAATAATTGGAATTAAGGCAATTGGTCTGTAATTGTGAACCGAGTTTTTATCGCCTTTTTTATAAATAGGCTTAATTATCGTTGTTTTCAATTTTGCAGGGAAAGTCCCGTTAACAATGCATAGATTTATTATGTGGCTTAGATGGGGTGAAATTATTTCATTAACGTATTTTATCACGTTAGTGCTAATGTTATCATAGCCTACGCTTGTTTTATTTTTTAATGATTTTATTATTTTGATTATGTCATACGAAATTGTAGGTGACATAAATAATGAAGATGGTTGAGAATTGAATTTTAGGTTATATGTCATATGTAGGTTCATAGGTGGAGTTGTTATTTGGTCTATGAAGTGGTCATTAAATGTGTTTGCAATTTTTATTGGGTCTGTAATCAATGTATTATTATCGTCCTTTAGTTTTCTAATGGGTTCCCTGGGTTGATAAGGTTTAGTGCTGTTAATAATTTTCCAAGTTGTTTTTGACTTATTAACTGACGTTCTAATTAAATGACTGTTTATAGATTTTTGTGTCAGCTTTATAATTTTTCTTAATCTTTGAGTATAAGTTTTTAGAGCAGATTTATTGACTTCACTTGGATTTATCCTATTGTTCCAAAGCAGAGTCCTTTGCCTTTTTGTACATAATTTTATACCTTTTGATATCCATCTGACTCTCTTTTCGCAGGAAATTTTAATATATTTTAATGGGAAACATAGCTCATACAGCAAAAGAAAAATGTCAAGAAATCGGTTGTATGCCTCATTTGGGTCGTCAGTAGTGTATAAGTCAGTAAATTTCCATTGATTTAGGTACTCTTTGAATTTTTTTAGATTTTCGTCACAGTAGTCCCTTCGTTTTATCCGCCAGAATTTCAGTTTACATGTTTTTTTGACATTGCATTTCAATATTTGAGCTGTATGGTCAGACAAACCTGAATCGACGACCTCAGCCTGACAGCAAGTAGCATCATTGTGAGCAAAATTGTCAATGCATGTTTTGCTTTGTAGTCTTGTGGGCTCATTTATTGCTAAGGTTAAGTTGTGACTTGTTAAAATATGGATAAATTTTTGAGAGGTTTTATTTGGCTTCAAAATGAATATATTAAAGTCACCACAGAGTACAACTGTCTTGTAACGTTTTTTGTTAATTAATTTCAGCAACTTATTTAATTGTGTGAAGAAAATTTTTAATTCCGTAGCTAACATTTTTGGGACTCTATAGAGACATAGTATTATAAACGCGTAGTCTGTCAGCTCTACTGCACAACATTCCATATTACTTGAAATAGAAATTTCCTGCAGCTCTACACTTTTATATTTTATCCCGTTTTTCACAAGTATACATGCACCTCCCCTTTTTACATTTTGTCTGGAGTAACATGATGCCAAGTTATAGTTGGGTATGCATAGTTGATCCTCATATCCTGACTCTATAAAATGTTCTGTGTAACAAATTACATCTATACATTTTCTTAATGAATCTAAATTTGATAAATGTACACTTAACAAGTCTGATTTACTTATAAGTCCAGCTATGTTTTGATGTAAGATAGAGATACTGTTATAGGCGAAAAAACTCTAGCTCCTTTTTTTCCTCTGCATTAACTTGCTGATTTCCATCCTTTTCTCCTCTATTGTTGATGTTACTATGCTGCTGTGTTACTTTAGTGCTTATTACGTTTGATAGTGCTTTAAGGTCTGCAAAGATTTGTTTCATTCCCATGTTATTTAGCGCTAACTGCCGCCCCGAGAACATGTCGTGATCGTAGGTAAGGTTTTCATTGGAGTCCAGAATATGCGCATACTTATGACTCATATTATCTAACCAGAGTAGGTTGTTGAACATCTCAATCCTGCAGTTGAACATGGTGAGGTTCGGACCAAATTTAAATACAGGCAAACAGAGGATAATGTTTGTGTGTTGTATTCTTAGGAGTGTGCATCTTATGTTTTCTATAATTTCAAAGTAGTTATTGGTTTCCACGAAGTCTGTTTCTCCAATTATTACGATGCAGTAATCCTTACTTGTATGGTCTTGCAGCTTTATTTCAATATCCTTAAGGATTACTTTGATGCCGACATTCCTAGTCAAATGGTGACACAGCTGAGTATTTCTGTCGAAGGTTTCCTGCGCAATTGTGAGGACGCTATTTTGTGAATTGCTGCTCAATATAGTTACTTTTCTCGTTAATGGTTTTATTTTTTCCTCATGCGTGCTTGGCGCCCTTGTTTCGTGCTGTAATGCAGACTTTGAATTCACATGTTCATTTTGTTGACCTGTTGGCTCTTTAAGGGCTTTTTTTATTTTATTTTTAGAGTTAACGCCTAGCATAGGCCTCTGCGTGAGGTCTACCGTCTGTTGTTCATTTAAAATTGAGGTAGACGGTGTATCGTGACGCCGAGGAGTAGATTTGGATGATTTGCTTTTTTCCTTTTTGGAGTTATACAATCATTTTTTAGGCTTTCTGTTACCTTTTTGCAGAATTCATTTGTTTTTTTCAAATCGTCAAAATTTTTATGTAAGCGTCTATTTTCTAAATTCAAATTTTCTATCTCTTTATGAGCTGTTTTTAGCTCTCGTTTCAGAACTTCAATTTGTTTTTTAAGCTCCGTGACTTGGTTCTCGTCGTCGTCAGAGATTGCGGGCAAACTACTACTGGTGCCATCTAGGGGATCTTTGGTGGTATCTAGTTCCTCATCGGTCAACTGTGACTCTGATCGTGTTCGCGGCTTTCTGAATGTTATGTTTGCAAAGAAACTCATCTTTTTCAGTATAGATGTCGCTCACCACGAAGAGAAATACAAAAAAATATTTTGTAACACGGGCAGGATTGAACCTGAGGTCACTGCACCACAGTGCGCAGTGTTAGTGGCCACTAAGCCACGGCGACACTTACATTCAGATGCTAATTCTTTGATTGTATCTTAGTAGGGAATGTGTTTGATGTGACGGAACTTTTGTTTATGTCTCAAGGTCGGATTGATGCCGGTTATTGAACTCACACGCACACTCACGTTCACTATTTTGAATGCAAACGATATTTTGGTTCAGTTTTTTGTTGATTACTGCCACAGTTTCGGTTTTATTTTTAATCTGTTTTCACAGTTTTGTTGTACACTAAATTATATACTCGATTTTGTGCCTTTTTAACTGGAAACTTCACTTTTTACCACGGTTTCTATTATATTTCTTAGAGAGAAGTTGTACACGACCGCTTTTTATGACACTTCGCACCTTTTTTCTTGATCTATATTTACTCCAAGATATTTTGTGTTTAGGACATTTTCAAGACAGGCACATGAGCATTGTAAACGTAAGTCAGCTGGACAAGAATGGGCTATTAAATTTAGGCTGTGGCAACGGGATTCTGTATTACGGATGGAAAACAGTATGTAATTAGTTTTGCTACTATTTAAAGTCAGTAAATTTCTACCGAGCCAACGCAAAACTATGTCCAAACCATATGGTAAAAGAGGCCCATCGTTAACTGATTCACGTTCCAAATAATTGTTCAATATCACCACTAATTCGCGAGATTGACTGTGTAGCGCGATTTCTCCCGTTTTAACATGGTAAGACTGTAATGTTGTTCTTGTTTACTAATCTTTAAGCTATTGGAGTCCAATTTATAGCCAGGTAAACTTAGTCAGTAAGATCAGTATATAGAATGGTTTATTAGTGAAAGCGAATCGTAAAATTATTAGTATCGGTCATTACTACAATAAATATGTAAGTTAAGCAATTGTGCAGTTCTAACAAAACAAAAAAATATATTATTTTATTCCCGCCGTTACACGGTTACGTTGTTGAATTTTGATCAGACGTCAAATCTTACCTATTAAAATGACCCGACTGTAATTATCCCGCCTACAGTGGCCATTTCGCCACATACTTGTATTTTAGTTAGAAATAATCTAGATTATACAGAATCTGACTCGTCTGAGGGTGTAGAAGAATTACTTTTGTATTATTTTGTGTACATAAATCGATTTAGGGTAGTTTTTCATTAATTATTTAATTAAATACGTATATATTATGATGTATTACAACATCCGTTTTATTTCAGTTATAGTTGAAATTTTGTAAATATCGTTGAATTTGAGCATTGTTATTATCCAATATATTTATCTTAATTTATTTCCAAAAGTTGTTGTATTTATTTTGAATAAACATATTTTAGTTTTTTTTTATATATATTTTTATATCCTCTCAAATCGTGGGATAGTCTCGAATCCTACTATTATCAACAATTTACTGTTATTTGAGCTAAAATAAGTCTTTATAAATAAAAACATATTTTGTCCAGCTAGCATGTTCTAGATGAATCAGTGTGCGGCGAGATAAACATCGATATAACACCCGGTTCACTGGAGTCCTGCTCCCTTTAACTACTTACACCGACTGGCTTTTCTCGGCCTTCCAGCACAAGATTTACCTATAAGAGACAACAGCTGCCTCGACCATATAATGATGACATCCCGCCTCCCCTCCCAAACCCTAATCCTTGAAACCTACGCCACAGATCACCGCCCCACCATTTTTTTTTATTCATTTATTTATTTATTTATTTATTCAGGTAATCAACAGCGTTACAAAACAGATAATCATTAAAATTAACACGAATTACATAGCCAATAATAGATTACCCTAAAAAGATCCTTTTGTTGTTACAGTATGTGTTTTAGTGAGGCAAAAAGAAACGGACCAGTAGTAGTAGTTTTTTTTTTTAATGCTTTCAGTCTATTACATTTACATATTTATGTTTATACAAGTATATAATGTAGATATAATAAACAGATTCTATAAATAGATTATATAGATAGAATAGATAATATATAAACAGATATGCAATAAATATATTTCTGTAAAAATAATATAATATGTTGCTTAGTTTATTGTTCCGGTTGTGTAAAGTGTTTAAGAATGCAGTTTCTGAAGGAGGCCTTGGAGTTATTGAACGGGTCGATGTGTTGGAAGGTGGTTGTCCTAGATTCAAACCCAATTCTTGATCATAGCGTATAACGTATTTTCATAGCTGTCACTATTTTTGACGGTATTAAAACGATTAATCTATTACCAATTTTATGTATATGTCACCGTAAGGTTGTCAAAATAGTTAGTTTACAAACTATTTATATATTGTAAACTGTACCGTACTGCTTACGATACGACGCTTTAGTTTATAATAAAACCGTAAGATTTTGAACGGGGGCCCAATTCCGGTACACAATGACAGCTTTGATCCCTTTACTAAAAAAAACATTCAGACGGGAATCAATAAATTCTTTGAAGGCGGTTCGGACTGCCCCATCGGAGTTGATTTTTTTTCACTTTCAAGAAGTTATCCAAATTTCGAAAAAAATGGTAATCTGTTTGATCAAGGTCCAGAGAGTACGGTGGATAGTTACGACCTCGGCCACCACAAAATACACAACATTTGATGAAGATTTCGAAAGTTTTTATCTCACCACAATTCTATCAATATCTAATCCTGAGACCGCTACAAACACCCTTGTCACCAACTTATTATTTTTTTAAACTCAAAACACCATAATTAGAACCATCTCAAAAAATAACAGAATTAGTAAAGCCTTGATTACACCCGAGATTTTACGCTGCATGCGTAACAGAAATAGACTACATGGCGCCCTGCTATACATACAAAACAATGTCGGCATATTCTTCATTAGAAAAACTAGCCATAACGGGAAGCTTTCGACCCAGAGCCCAGAAAACATTGAAAAAACTCTAAGACGTGAATAAACAATGTTTTAAATTAGCCCAGTGAAATAGCAATTGACATTTAAACAACAAAAGAAGATCGCGAAAAATAATAATAAAATAAATAGGTTTAATTTAGTTCAATCAAATTCATTTCCATTTCGTAGGCTGTTTAGTGCATAGGAGATGCATAAGGCGGTCAGAAGCTATCTTGAAGACTGTTTTCCCATTTGCTGGATCAGAAAAGACGGACCTATTCCTAGGCCTGCTCGTTCACAAGACCTGACCCCAATAGACTATTTTGTGTGGGGATGAACCAAAGAACTAGTCTATTCCAACATAGTCATAAACACAAAAGAAGAGTTGATTTCAAAAATAAGAATGGCTTTCGACACCATGAAAGATGAAATGATGCTCAAAATCACGATCACAGAAGTCCGAAGATGGGCTCGTGTCTGTGTGAGGAACCAAGGATCTCATTTCGAGCATGAATAGCTTACATTTAATTAATTAAAAAGGCTGTCTAAAAAGTTTATTTTTCTCCCTCCAACTGGTTAGTAGTGACGTACTAACCAGTTTATGGGAGAAAAACAGTATTATAATAAAATATGCCGTGCTATGCAATGGTCTGTAAAAACCAAGTCTGATGCAGCAGATGCACAAATCAAGATTCATTAGAATGATTATTAAATGATTTATTAATATCAATTGTAAAATAATCCAATTTTATTGTTAAGTTTTGCAATGATAATCTCTTAACTATGAAAATCTGGAAATTTAACGGTAAGACTTCGCCATATGTATGTTTGGCACAAATGGTTCATTCTGTAGTAACTTCGGTTTAAGTCTTTGCATAGATCTGCCGGACACATTGTATTTAATGTGATCAATAAATTTATAGGGCAAATTCATATTATAAAATGTCATAATATATTTTGGGAATTGATTAAAATAAAATAAAAATGATAAATATTAGAATAATAAAAGGAATATTTTATTTCACTGGGCTAATTTCAAACATTGTTTCTTCACGTCTTGGAGTTTCTTCAATGTGTTTTGGGCTCTGGGTCGAAAGCTTCCCGTTATGGCTAGTTTTTCTAATGAAGAATATGCCGACATTGTTTTTATGTATGGCAGGGCGCCATGAAGTCTATTTCTGTAACGCATGCAGCGTGAAATCCAGGGTGTCATCAAGGCTTTACTAATTCTGTTATTTTTTGAGATGGTTGTAATTATGGTGTTTTGAGTTTAAAAAAAAAATAAGTTGGTGACAAGGGTGTTTGTAGCGGTCTCATGATTAGATATTGATAGAATTGTGGTGAGATAATAAAATTCGAAATCTTCATCCAATGTTGTGTATTTTGTGGTGGCCAAGGTCGTAAATATCCACCGTACTCTCCGAACCTTGATCCAATATATAACCATTTTTTTCGAAATTTGGATAACTTCTTGAAAGGGAAAAAAAAAACAACTCCGATGGGGCAGTCCGAACCGCCTTCAAAGAATTTATTGATTCCCGTCTGAATGTTTTTTTTAGTGGTCTGCGGAGTGTGTTCTCGCGCGGAGCGCGAGGACCACTACGGTTGCGGGGTCGAGGACTTATGGTTGCCTCATGCCCGCGGCGTCAACTCGGGGGGTAACGTCCCCCCCGGTCTTGGGTGGCCCCTACTTGTCAGGGGCCTCGCGTGGTCTTCGTTGTGCTGTGCTTTCGCCGTCTATTGGCATACACTGGCGACAACGGTGCGGGAGCTTCTTCTTCTTCACTGTGCCGTGCTTTCGCCCTCTTCTGCGGGCTTACACTGGCGACAGTGGGATGAGCAGCAACTCTCTTGGGAGTGGTCTGCCTTCAGGCGGACGTGTGTGATGCGGAGCAATGTCGTGGAGATGTGCGTGGCGGCTGTTGTCGGCGCAATCGTACATGCGCCGTGCCAGCCGCGCGACGAATTTCTCCACTGTGGGCATCCGGGTATCCCTCATGATGGTGGTGTTGCGCACGTACCGCCCGGCTCCTGTGATCACCCGCAGGGAGATGTTCTGGAACCGCTGCAGCCGTGCCTTCTGGGTCTTCGACAGCAGGGCGTACCATGCTGGAGCCGCGTAGGTGAGCCGCGAGCGCACATAGGCCTTGTACACCCGCAGCTTGGCTCTCAGAGGCAGGCTGGACGACAGGACAGGCCGGAGCATTGCCCGCGCGGCTTTGGCCCGGTTGATGCAGTGTTGCACCATCGGGACCATGCGCAGCGAGCAGTCGATGTTGCAACCGAGGTATTTCACCGTCGATTGCCACTCGATGTCCCGGCCCCTCAGCTGTAGCGGGGTCGGACGGCGGGAGCGGGTGGTCAACAGGGCTGTTGTCTTCCCGACGTTCACCGCGGTCCGCCACTTGTCCAGCCAGGGCGGCAGCAGGTCCAGGAGTCGCTGCATCTTCCTGCAGGCGAGCTCGATTTTGCGCGACGACGCGAAGTAGGCGCTGTCGTCCGCGTAGAGGGCGAGCACAACGTCTTCCACCCCCTCCTCGAGATGGCCCTCGAGTGTGGGGATGTCGTTGGTGTAGAGCGCGTAGAGCACCGGCGAAAGGCAGCTGCCTTGCGGGACTCCTGCGCTGATGGCCTTCGTCTGGGAGTGTGCATTCTCGACCGAGACGAAGAACCGCCGGTCTTCCAGGAAGGAGGCCACGATCTGCCCGATCATTGGGGGCACACCTGCGTCCAGGAGCTTGTAGAGGAGCCCCTCGTGCCACACTCGGTCAAAGGCCTTCTCGATGTCAAGAAAGACCCCGACGGTGTATCGGCCCCTGTTCAGCTCCGACGCCAGGTAGTGCAGGACTCTCGCCAGCTGGAGCGTCGTGCTGTGGCTGTCACGGAAGCCATGTTGCTCTGCCCTCAGCTGGATGTGGGGCAGGATTCTCCGTAACAGCAGGCGCTCAAACAGCTTGGCGATATGAGGCAGCAGGGTGATCGGGCGGTAGCCTCCCGGGTGTCTTCTGTCCTTCCCCGGCTTGGGGATGACGATCACCTTGCCCTCCTTCCAGAGGGCGGGGAAGTGTCCGGTGCGCAGGATGCCGTTGAACAGCCGCGTCAGCGAGACGACGGCTCTCCTTGGCAGCTGTACTAGGGCCCCCGCGACGACTCCGTCCGGGCCCGGGGCCTTCCGCTGGTTCAGTTTCAGGGCCACCTTCCGGACTTCGCGGGGCGACATGAAGTAGTCGCCGGCGAGGGGAGGCGCGGGGGCCGCCAGGAAGCGCTCTACGCGCTCCACAACAGCGGCGTTGTGCTCGTAGTCGGCGATGGGGTTGGGCTGGAACTGCCCAGCGAAGTGGTCTGCCAGGATGGCGGCTTGATCTCGTGCGGCGTAGCGGCGCCTGCCCGTGTGATCAAACATGGGGCAGACCGGCTCGGGAGTTGACGTCAGGCTGCGGTTCAGGCGGTGAAGGGCGGTGTCATCTTGGGAGGCCTGGTCAATGGTGCGTTCCCAGGACTGTCCCCTCAGCTCGATGATGCCCGCGCGCAGTTTTTCTCCGAGCCGGTTGATCTCCGCCCTGATCACAGGGCAGCGCGTGTGGTGCCAGGTTCGACGAAGACGGCGCTTGAGGTCCAACTTCTTGCGGAGGTGTGGAGGGAGCCTCTCCTTCCGCAAGACCGGCGGTGGTTTGGTGGTGGTGGCTGCGGCTTGAGCGGTGGTGATGGCTGTGGTGATGGCCACTGCCGCGGCTTCTACCTCTTCCTTGGTAGAAACACCGCCGGGGAGCTGCGTTGTGTTCAACTCCAGCTGGTATTTGTGCCAGTCCGTCTTCGTTCTTGGACGCGGTGCCGACGTGAGATCGGCCTCCACCCCGAGGACCAGCAAGATAGGCAGGTGGGGGGTGTCGATGTCGTACAGCTCCCCGATGGCGATGGGGAACTGTACATTCTTGACCAGGGCGACGTCTAGTACATCCGGGCGATGCATGGGGTTCGTTGGGTAGTGTGTCGGGGCCCCCGGGCTGAGTACTTCGTAGTTGGAGTTCTCAGCATCTTCCTGTAGGGCCCTTCCGGCGGAGTTGATGCTGTGGGACCCCCACTGGTGGTGCTTGGCGTTGAGATCGCCTGCGACCAGTGTGGGGGTCGCTCCTTCCATCATCGCTCGGATGTCTTCCGGGTAGAAATGGTGGACGTCGCCGGGAGGCTTGTAGGCTGCGAAGACTTTGAGCTCCGTGTCGGCTGTCTTCAGACGGACGCCTATGGACCGCGTCGTCTTGAAGGCGGGCAGCTCCAACTCTTCGTAGACGAGGTCCCGTCTCACGAGAACCGCCGTGCCTCTGTACGGCACGTCTCTCGGAGATAACTCGTCGCGGCGGTACACGAAGAAGTTGGGCAGTCGGAGCTCTCGGCTGGGGTGCAGCTTCGTCTCGCACAGAAGCACGACATGCACATCATGCTCCTGCACGAGTAGCCTCAGGTCTTGCATCTTGTTGGTGATCCCGTCCGGGTTCCAGTACACAAGCCTTAGGTCTTTAGGCATTGTGTCCGGACGAGATTGTGGCCTTCAGTGTCGATAACCCCCGCAGCAGGGGCAGCAACGGATCGCGTCTATCCACGATCGCCTGTATGGCCGCGCTGATAAGGTCGATGGCGTCGAGCAGCGCGGCCATGAGTGGAGCCTCCTGGCGCTCCGTGGATAGGGCTGCGGGTGCTGCCGGCTCCCGTGGGCGGGGGCGGGCTGGCAGTGGGGGGCGGCTCGCAGGTTGGGCGGGCTCAAGTGGCGGCTCGGCGGCGGGCTCTTTAGACGCCTTCTTCTTGTTCCGGCGCTTCTTGCCCCGCTTCCTACGGGGTTTCGCCTCTTCGCCTCGGGTGGTGGGCGGGTTGGCCGGCGTTCTGATGGTGGCGCCCGTGGTCTCGCCCGGCTGGGCAAGGCGGGGGCGCTTTATTGGCGGCGATGTTGGTGACCCCAGCGGCTCCACATCTGAGTGTGTGGAGGGGCCGGGGCGGGCCTCGGGTTTAGTGGCGGCATGGGTCGCATGTTGAGGGGCCGTGCGGGCCGCGGGTTGGGCAGCCGTGCGGGCCGTGGGTTGGGCAGCCGGGCGGGCCGCGGGTTGGGCAGCCGGGCAGGCCGTTGGGCGCGCGGTCTTCTTGGGGCGGCAGTGGCGGCGCGATAGTGATGCCGCGCTTGCGTGCCTCCTCCTTCAGCGCCTTGCATCGGCGGCTGTTGGCCGGGTGGCCTTGGCCGCAGTTTGCGCAGGTGGCGGCCTCTGACTTTGGCCGCTGACAGTCGGTAGCTGCGTGCCCTTCTCCACATCGCACGCAGCGTACAGGGCGGCGACAGTTGGTCGAGGAGTGGCCGAACGACTGGCATCGATGGCACTGCGAGGGCCTCTTTGGGCCGCGCCATCCCTCAATGGTGATGCCCGGCATGCAGAGCAGCTCCTTCACCCTGTAGAGCCTCTCGATGCTGCCGGGAGTCTGCTTCTCCGCCAGTAGGGCGAAGACAAGGCAGCCGGCGCGGCCCATCCGGCCGGGGATTTGGCGGACGTGCTGCGTCGGGAAGCCTACGCTAGCCAGCGCTGCGGCGACCTCTTCGGGCAGGGTGGTTGCCGGGAGCCCTCGGATAGCAATCTTGAAGGGGCAGTCCGCGTCCAGAGAGTAACAAAACCATGAGATGGTCTTGTCGGCGCGGGCCGCCTCGTCCAGATACCGGACAATTTGCCGGTATTCTTCCGGGCTCTGCGGCGTAAAGCGGACCCCCTTTCCAAAGGGTCGCGCGTTGGGGGCATGGCCTAGGGCTTCCTTCAGCCGGGCAAAGTGGGTAGCCCAGGCCGGCAGGTTCTCCACCACGATGGGCGGGTGGTTTTTCTTCGGCTTAGGCTCTGTGGTGGCGGTCGCTGGCGGTGTGGTGGGTCGCGGCGATTTGGGCTTCGGCGGCTGTAGTAATGCCGCGGCGTAAGAAACCCCACTTGGGGGCGTGGACTGCGGCACTTCCATTTCGGCTTCTGTTACAGCCGCCGTTTCCATCGCGTCCGGATTGGTCGACGCGTCGTCGGTTTCCTCGGGCTCAATGGTGGTTGGTTCAGCGGGGGGCGTGGCCAACGCTGGCTCCTCCCATTCGCTACTAATGCTAGGGTCGCGTGACTCTGTCTGCGCAGACCCCTGTAGCACCCGTATGAGCGGGTTAGGGGGCCTCGGGACGGCCCCCGGTGCGTTCCCCAGGTTGAGGTTGGGGAACTTCGTCGGCAGCGTCGGCCGCACCGGGCTTTTCTTCATCGCCGGCGGTGGTGGCGGCGATAAGGAGTACCGGAATTGGGCCCACGTTCAAAATCTAATGGTTTTATTATAAACTAAAGCGTCGTATCGTAAGCAGTACGATACAGTTTACAATATATAAATAGTTTGTAAACTAACGAGAAAAAAGATGTTAGATTATAAACTAACTATTTTGACAACCTTACGGTGACATATACATAAAATTGGTAATAGATTCAATGTTTTAATACCGTCAAAAATAGTGACAGCTATGAAAATACATTATACGCTATGATCACGAATTGGGTTTGAATCTAGGACAAAAAGGGTGGGGCGGTGATCTGTGGCGTAGGTGTCAAGGATTAGGGTTTAGAAGGGGAGGCGGGATGTCATCATTATGTGGTCGAGGCAGCTGTTGTCTCTTATAGGTAAATCTTGTGCTGGAAGGCCGAGAAAAGCCAGTCGGTTTAAGTAGTTAAGGGAGCAGGAGTCCAGTGAACCGGGTGTTATATCGATGTTTATCTCGCCGCACACTGATTCGTCCAGAACATGCTAGCTGGACAAAATATGTTTTTATTTATAAAGACTTATTTTAGCTCAAATAGCAGTAAATTGTTGATACTAGTAGGATTCGAGACTATCCCACGATTTGAGAGGATATAAAAAAATATAAAAAATATTTAATTAAATAATTAATGCAAAACTACCCTAAATCGATTTATTTACACAAAATAATACAAAAGTAATTCTTATACACCCTCAGACGAGTCAGAATCAGTATAAGCTAGATGATTTCTAACTAAAATACAAGTATGTGGCGAAATGGCCACTGAAGGCGGGATAATTACAGTCGGGTCAATTTAATATGTAACATTTGACGTCTGATCAAAATTCAACAACGTAACCTTGTAACGGCGGGAATAAAATAATATATTTTTTTGTTTTGTTAGATCTGCACAATTGCTTAACTTACATATTTATTGTAATAATGAAGTAAATACGAGTGATTTTACGATTTGCTGACAACAATTTCTGATCTAAAGAACAGTACGTCGTTATAATTTTGCGTCTGTTAAACCTTTCTCTTTCTATGTCCTAGCGATAGGTATTCGTCCACAAATTCTTTGTAAAGCGAAGCAATAATTTCATGCTTCGAAAATTTCCGTTCGAGTTGTTGAAATTGCGTTTTTTTTTCGACTGCCCTAAGTCGGATTCGGCAGTCGACTTAAGAGGAAGTCGCACTTGATATCACCCGTCGCTCAACCTTGTTGTTGTAGACTTATAGGAATTAATGCAATCTTACTCCCCCGTCAAATTTCTTGATGGTCCTTGAATGTCCTTTTTTGCAAAAATTGTTGTGATATATTATTCACCTACATATATTATTCAGCACAACGTTAAAATGCAGACTTTGAATACTTCTAATACATACATCCAAGTCTTGTTTCTTGGGCTAATGGTGATGAATCTTGTTTTCGTTCTCCGCTATGGATAATGTTGGCGTATACTTTAGAGCCCAAGAGTATGTTAATAGTATTTCTCAAGTAAAATTGTGGATCGGCTAATACTATTCCTTCCAGGAACGCCCATGATGGTTTGCTGATGGTATTGTTGGGTAAGTTTCTTGCCAAAATTTTCATAATTAGCGTTTCTACTTCAAAGGACCATCTTAATGAAGTGCATAATATTTTTATAGCGCTTTTACATGTTGTGTCGTTAGTGCCAATTCCATTAATAACGCCTTTGCAAAACTGTTTGTGACTTTTCAGAAGTTGTGTAGCTCGATTGCTTATCAACGACACTCGTGAGCCTTGATCTATGAGCGCGCGCAAAGTACGTTGAACGCCGTGGCAATCTTGTACTTTTGACAACGTTGTCGCTAGCACAACCTTGTTATCTGACGCTTTTTGAGTATTCTCGCATAACTGTTGCGCAACATGCGTATAAGAATACGAAGTCAAGACAAGAAGTCCACTGTTCTTAGTCCACTGTTAGGTCCCGAGCGGCATATTTCTTTAGGCTTGATTCTTGAAAGCGTCATGTAGAATGGTGTTATGATAGCCATTACATTCAAGGCATTGCAAGGCAGGTTGATGAAGAATCTTTCCCTTTATTTGAATATAGACAATTACTAGCTATTTTAAACTTTGTAATTGTTTTCAGGATCCATTCCTCTGAACTGTGGGCAATAATCGATCCCGTGATCTTGAGAGCAAACCGGAAATTTCATCTGATTTCTTGATTGATTATTCGAAGCAGCTTTGTTGCTTGAGTAGTACTGCCTGTAACGTTGTCCGTTTTTTGAGGGCTATGATGCAGAAGGTTGATTGTTATACGACTTATGAACTGCATTTTCCTGTTTTCCCCTTCTGCTTCTAATGCAGTAAATTTTAATTCTAATAGTGATAACTTGATTAATCACTTTATTTGTAATTATTACAATTGGTAGGCACTTATTGATAGACGAAAGTGAACTGATCGATAAATCTGACTTACAAAATTATGAGAAAAATAATATAAATTAAAGCTGACGTTAAAATATCTGACGATGCATGGTGGAATCGTACAAATTTATAAAAATAATGTAAAATAGGTCATTACTCCCTCAAGAATTATGAAATATAGTTCTTTAATTCAATAATATATAATAATAATGTAGCTCATTAATGTCCCACCGAGGAGCACGGGCTTTTACCCGGATACGAGTAATATAGAGCCATACTTCAATATTACATGAAAAATGTCACACCACATACGAACTTATAAATGCACCTAGTTACATACATGGAATATGAAATTTCAGCACAAATAATTTTGTAAACAACATTATAAACACACAGGAAAATTAAAGATACCTTATGCAAGAAACCTAAATACTATTGTGTGGTGGTACGGAACCCTTCGTGCGCAAGTCCGACTCGCACTTATTTTTAAATCAACTCATTTTCCTAATTTATCAATATAAAACACAATTAAAATAGATACAGAACGCGATATGGGCTGGGCCATGATGATACTCGTACAAGTATACACGGTAAAGCAATACAGCCCTGGGAATTAAACACTATCTCATAATCCACCACCTATAATCGATCGTCCTATATACTTGTAATATAATATAATATAATAACACTTCTACCTTGGACACTATTTAAACACATTGATCTAGCCCCAAACTAGGATTGCCTGTATCTTGGGTACTAGACAACGATACACATACTTATATAGATAAATATTATACTTAGATAGATAAACAACCATGACTAGGGTACAAACATCCGTTCTCATCAAAAAAATATTTGACCCCACCGGGACTCGAACCCGGGACCCTTAGCTTCGTAGGCAGGGTCACTGCCGACTCGGCCATTCGGCTCGTCGATGGGCTAGGCTGGCATAGCGTGACAAGACAATAAAATGGATGAAGTAAAAAAGTTTTGGTCATAGATTATAATTTAGTCAATGATGAATTGATGATACAATCAAGACGTATAGATCCCTAAAATATTTGAATAAGAAAACTATAACCTGAACATCTAAGTAAAAATTATCTTACGATTTCACGTTTATGCCAGGTTTAAAAAAACCTCGTTTAAAGAATTCATCATTGTAAATATCGTAACATAATATGATGATCTTATTGCAGTACGAGACGTCCGGGAAGCCTGCCATTTTCCCATACAAAAAACCTATTTTACACACAAAAGCGTTATCACAGTTTCCGCCACGAAACATTAACATTATACAATATAGTTGTCTTGAAATATTGCCACAGTAACCCATCGAATATGTCTTTATACAGTAAATAATAATTTGCGGTTTTTGGTTTTTTTCTTTATTTGACCTTACTTTTTGCCAAATTTCTTGATTCTAGGTCAACGAAAAGCACCGTATAGGTTTTGATTTTACCCTTGCGGCTATCAAGCAAAGTCAGGAATTTAGCGGCTTTAAAGGCCGTATCCTTAATTATGGCGAATGATTTTCATTTTCAAAATTGAATTACGCTGAACGTGAAATTGAAGAGTTAAGAAATAAATTATGCCTCTTTTTAAGAGCATATTAAATTTTTTACTGTTGTCATACATATTTAAGTGATATTGCAGTTTTTTTTTGAGAAAACTAATCTTTCAGCAAGGGAAATCCATTAATATTTAGAAAAATCATATTACAATAGTGAAATTATCAAAGATAATTTCCTTGTTGCACACTTTTCATGTATCGTGTAGGAATTTCTTTAAAACTGTAAAACACCACACTTCGGGACACTTTTGGGATCATGGGCAGGTGACGCCCGGAGAGGAGGTCATAAATTTTTACTTTACTATATACCCTTCTTTCCTTAATAAATAAAGGAACTGCATTATTTTACCAAGTTTTTGCTAAAAATCTTGTATATAGTTAATAATGTACGCAATTTATTTATTTTTTATTTGAAACCATATTTTTCACATTTATGAGTACTATCACTCCTCAAATTTGTCAGCTAATGAAATGTCATTCTATACTTATCTATAGTGATTAATATATTGTCGCATTTTAAATTTGAAACCATAGTTTATAAATTTATGTAACTATCACTCTTCAATTTTGTCAGCAAATGAAATGTAATGACATTTCATTAGCAATATACTTAATTTGACCGAAATATTTTACCTCTCTTATATTCATTCGTTTCACATCATAACTTTCTGTGTTTTTCAGATTCACCAGCCAATAAAAAAATACTTTTATCTAGTAAGTAGTCTTGTGTGATATATTTGATAGAAATAATGGATATTTTATGTCGGTGGTCCTTGTTATTTTGACAATCACTTAGCTACGCAAAGAAGGTCCCTTTTTTGTTTACATCTCGAAAACAATGCATCATAGGAAATTTTGTTACACCACAAAAATTCCTGTGACGCATCGTTTTTCATATAAAATTCTCTTTAAATTTGCTTATAATTACTTTTTACTTATACGCAATCGTTGTCGAGGATATTTCGACGTTTCCATCCACAAGAATTCGTTTCCTAAACATTACTAACCCGTTGATTGACTTTGGGTTCTCTGGGTACCCAAAAGGCCTTTATAGGTTTATAGGTTTTGAATTCTATTACCATGGCATACAGTTCAAAATTTCAACCCGTTAAAATGTCAAAGTCAATCATGCTGCTAATGATATATTCTGAACACCCAGTGGAATTCCGAAGGCGACAAAACTAACTAACCAACACAATAAAGAACATCGGTGATTGCCCATACATATTTTTATCTGAAGCGAATTTGTAACGTCTTTTTACGACAATCGTCCTACGGACTTTGAGTATTTAAATATGTGCCGTATGTATGCGGAAATATCTATTTCCACGTAATGTTAAGATAAGTTGACGACCGTCACAGATAAGGTATATTTATATTCATCACGTAGTTTCGTAGTAAGTTGTATATAACATTAGTACATCCTATAATAAATTACTCTAGTCTAGTCTCGTATTTGCGCGCATCTCAAGCCCTTTACTTTACTCCCGAAGATGTCGCTCTCCTTATAATTGCCTCTGGCAAAGTGGTGACCCGACTTTTGAACATCAGCAACCTTCGGTAGTAGCAGCATGGACCCAGCCGCGAAGAAAACTCCGTGTGCTGCCACCTTAGAAGTGCAAGCAAGAAGCACTTCGTCCAAGATCGCCGAGCCCCGACTTCTGCATACCTAATTCAAACCACGCTGCAGAAATCCATAATCAAGACCCCACCCAAACCAAGACGACATCAAGCAAGCCATGACGGACCAGAAGCCAAAAGATTTCAACTGAAGATTTCCCGCATCGAACTCAAGATACCGCAAGAATAATGAACCGATAGTCAGCCGACTGCTGATTTATCAAAAAGGAGCTCGCACCAGCAGAAACGAACGTGTCGGCAAATTCATTCACAGCAAGCAGTTTTTTCAAGTTCAAGACATATGAAGCCGTTCCAGCCCCTAGAAGAGTATTGAAACATCATCGATATACCTAATTCAACAAATATTAAAATCATCCAGGAAGAACATCGCACGAAGAATAATCAAATCACTGAAAAGAGATATATATATATATATATATATATATCTATATATAATATATATACGATTGGTGTACAAGATGTGCCCTATGTTGCCAAATCCCAAGGTTTTTAGGCACACAAATTTCATCAATCGACAACTTAATATTCACTCAAGAGTGAAGAGCACGCACGTACATATGACGTACGAGATCATTGACTGCCTACAGCCAAGGTTACAGATTTAATGCTGACGCTGATTCAGCACAATCATCCTTGTGTAGGTACGATCGCAATTATAAACAAACAGTGATTACAACTTCAACGACGTGCGATGTAAATTGATTCATCGATTCCTGAAAAACATGTGCGGCTGCAGCATCAGACGACTCTCCTGCGGATCTTTTCCAGGTTATAGGTTTGGTTTGTTTACTAACCGCGAAGCCCCATTATCATAGTGATTTTCTGTTTTCCAGTTTTAAGTTTATTTTATGTAGTGTGCGGCCAGACACAAGACTCGCCTGTAGGTAAATATTATGTTATTCTTTAAACTTATGAAGAATTCACATAACCGTAGTCCCTTTATTTTCCTAATTCGTGTAAGAGTTACCTTTAGATTAAGTTGAAATATGCTCTATTACTGTCTAGTTTTATTTAACAATAACTTTCCTTATATATAAAAATAGATTAAGTTAAAGTATGCACAATTAAGATCTGGTTTTATGTTTATTAAAATACTACTAGTTATTATTGCAGTTGATATAAGTTTGTTATGTTATCTAACTTAGATTTTTTCCATTGCTATTAGTATATTCATTTATTTTTTTCCCTAAAGGGGGGAGTATCTGTGCCGGCACATACGCCCGCCACAGATATGCGGAGATATCTATTTCCACGTAATGTTAAGATAAGTTGACGACCGTCACAGATAAGGTATATTTATATTCATCGCTTAGTTTCGTAGTAAGTTGTATATAACCTTAGTATATCCTATAATAAATAAGTCTAGTCTAGTCTCGTATTTGCGCGCATCTCAAGCCTTTTAATTTACTCCCGAAGATGTCGCTCTCCTTATAATTGCCTCTGGGAAAATACCTGAGTAGACGCTTCGGCTTGATTTATTTTAAAACACATTTAAGTAAATTGACTCAAACGCGCTCAGTCTGTGCTAAACGGCTGCAACAGCTCGAAGCATTGGAGTGGCAAGGGTTATATAGATATACCTCCATGTGTACTAAAGGTACTGCACAAACTTCACTGGAAAATTAAATAATAGTAAAGGAGTGACTTTCCACATGCAAGCTTTCTGGATTTTTGCAAATCATTTTTAATTCATGTCAACGCGCCATATGGCCGCCATGATTCGCTGATATCATAGAATGACAAAAGAGATCTACTCAAAAGTGACAACTGTCCGTGCATTTTTATATGTAAATAAAGAAATGCATTTTTGGAAGCAAAGTCTGAGATTTATATAAAAATCTCAGATGACTAATACTCTAGTCATCTGAGGTTTTTGGGGTTCGTAACCATTAAGTGCCAATAGCACGAAGGCGTGTTACCACTATTCTCAGAATAATTTTGAAAACTCCATAGCACCTTAAAATCCGTAGATCCAATTGACCGTGGTCAGATTCCACCAAAAGCTGATCATTAAATTATGATTGGAGGTTATTTCCACTAGCACAAAGGCGGGCTAACAGTTACCACTATTCTCTGAGGGTCAATTGTATCTACGGTCAGACACACAGACGTACATAAAGGTCAAACACATTACCCTTCTCTTTTTCGCTTCGCTGTAGTCGGGTAAAAATAGCTCAGGCCGTTCCGACCACAATGACTTTTAGGTAGGTACAATACAAAAGAAGTGACACTTCTGCGGTGTGCTATCTCGCCGCGCCCTCCGCTCGCCCGTGTCATGAAGTTGAAACACGTTTTTTGTTTGAGAAAGCGTCTCCATACGCTTGTAATAGTAACTCAATGCCTACATATTTATTTTTTCATCGATAGATCGATCTCGTTAAAATCTTTGTTGCATGAGGCTATAATATAAACATATAAGTATAACAAAGAATATTAACGACAAATCTACGATATGTCGTCATTCTTCTCACTTTTGAGGGTTTCAGTATTTAACGTGTTCCAAATCGAACTCAGTAAGTTGTGCTATTCGGTACGCACATTTTTTTCTCGGTATGTCTAAATGACGGTTTGAAGTTAGCTGTCACTGTCAATACATTTTTGTCTCGATTGGGTGGCCCAGCAATAATGTCGAGTGAATTTGGACAATTGTAATGGAAATCAAGTAATATTAGATCAATCCATTCCCAAAACGGGTGTTTGATAGTCAATATTGTGACTCCGCGTCATTGCCAGTGCATTCGATGATATAATTTAGCCAGATCGAATTATCGCGTGTGTTGGACGATCTACACGGAGATGCCACTCTGGCCCGATACCAGTAGCGTGAGAACATTGAGTTCCACGGGGAACCAGGCTTGTTAGAATAATGGTATAAGTGTCGCACGTGCGTTGGAAACCTCCCGGGAGGTCCGTGCTTTTAGAACTAAGTGGAACAGTGTGTCACTTGCTGTTGGCAAGGAGATGCAGAGAACCTCCTTCAGCGAAACTTGCTGGGAAGGAGGTCGTCACCACAGCTGGACACATACCCAAGGTATCTTTAGATAAAAAGTTTGTGGCTCGGCGAAGCGCCGACAGATCTGACCTCTATCAAGGTCGGACGAGTGTTTCGACTAGCTATGGGCCCCTTGTCTGAAATGAAAGTACAGTGTAACAAGATTGTAAATAAGCCCTCAAAAGTGTACCTTTAAGAGATATTTGGTGAGCTCATTAGTACGTAACATAGTCTGGTCATTGAACTTTGAACTTGGTTCACCTCGCAGTGCAGCTGTTTTGTTGAGAACAATCTAACAGCTTATAACTTAATAGTTAGACATTGTGGGCTTGTTATATGTTTTGAGTAAAATTGTAGTAATGTTGGACCATAAGTTAACTGTAGATACATTTATTTGTGGACCCACCCGTAGGTGTGTGTTCGATTCCAAATCGATATTCGATCGATGGTTTCGGAACGGCCATTTTGAATTTGACGTTGCTGCCAACCGTGCAGTTTTTGACAACTGACAGACGAAAGCCCTCGCAATGTAAACGCGTTTTGGATAGGGTATTGAAATTAAATCGCAGTCCATCTGGAATGTATTCGAGGTTCCCTCAGGATTGTCTATATAGCTGAGTGTGTTGTGGTTCCCCGAACCAGATAAAGTTCGCATTTACGTGGCCGATTGGTTTTTTACCACATAACATAACCTGTATTGGAACACTGTGCTGATCGAGGCTGGCCCGCCAGTCACACAGGAGGTTGGCTGAAGAACCTGTCTACCAAGAAGAGCCTAGGGTGCACCCGGGCCTTGCAGAGAGACAGGAGGTTGACGGGACCGAAGCACAGACCAGGTTAGATCGAACCCAATCATTTTAGATCGGTGAACCGCCGACGTTCACACTTCTTGGCAACTGATCGCTACGCTACCTCGTAGCTGATGGGCCCCTACGAGGTCATTAGGTGCCGAGAAGCCTGAACATTTTGGTAGCTAGAGCGTGGCTTCCTGAGATTTGCAGCCGTCAAGGGCTCCAGGAAGGCACGATTTGGGACTATCAATCTGTAGGTATAGGCGGTTATTAGATAACTTGGTTGTGTTCCTATATCCACATAGATTGGTAGTATTGTAAGCTATAGGTCTATTGCTGGTAGTAGACAGACAGATATTGAGTTGAAATTTGCATTGAAGTACCAGTTAGTCAATCTATTAGTGGTCTAATAATGCTAATGAATGTTTTGGTTAACATAGGTAGTTACATCTATTGATAGCAGGCTATTACATTGTTTTCAGTTATAGCAATTTATAACTTGAACTAATATTGACTATCTGTGTGTGTTGTAGTGATAAAGGGAAACTAAATTGTTATTTTCAGAATTTATATAGATATAAAACTCGGTTCCTATTGTCTAAGGAAAATAACATTGTTTAAGTTGTGGTTTAGGGTTCCCTCGTTTGGGTTGTAGACTGGAGGGTCCAATATAATTGAGTTACTGCAAATTGTGAGTAAGTATCGTTCCGATCATGTCGTTATCTGAAATCCAGAAGGGTGTTTCTAAGGAACTCAGATGGTTTTCCTCCGCACACGGTCTGATAGACCGTTTAGATAGGCATGATGTGGTATTGGAGCGGTCTATGGACGTTAAGGAACGTTACAATAGGGTGCTCGAATTGTCCGCGCAGGCGGAATCAGTTGATGGTTGCGCACCTGACAGGCTGTCACGGTTGCTAGGGGATGTCGACCAATGTATGGAGATGGCAGCTGCTATCACGCAGAATGCTGCGGACATACGTAGACAGCGCGAGTCCAGCCATGGTGGTGACATTGAAGCACCTCTGCCGCTTCAGGGTTCAGGGTCCAGGTTACCGGCCATAACTATGCCTACTTTTGACGGAGTGTCCGGTGAATGGATGAGCTTCATCAATCTGTTCGACAGTTTGGTGCACATGCGATCGGACATTACCAAGTCTGTCAAGATGGCTCATCTGGTGGCAGCATTGAGGGGTGAGCCTAGGGAGCTGGTCGCTCATTTGACAGTTACGGAGGGTAACTATGAAACGGCCAGACAATTGTTGGTCAGACGTTACCATAACAAACGGAGGTTGGCCGATGCCCAACTGAACCGTTTGTTTAGTATCCCGGTTGTGAACAAGGTCGGGGCCATACAGACGGAGGTTTTGAACCCGTTGTTGTCCGTCACCAAGGCTCTAGAGAATCTTGGACTTCCGGTTGGTGAATGGTCGTACCTACTGCTGTACATTGTACTTTCCCGCCTACCCGCTGACGTGCAGACTCGTTTCGAACAGTCTCACGGGAGGTCGGCCGAGGACCTGCCCGCCTTCTCCGACTTGGTCGGATTCTTGGAAGAGGAGGCTCGACGGGCAGAGAATTTGGGGTTGACGGTCACCCATCCTTCGGAGCCACAGAGAGCTGCCGGGAGCGCTGTGAGTAGGGGCCCTCCGACGAGGAAGGACCGCACCAACCGGCAGTCGTATGGGACTGTGAGTGCATTGACTCCACATAGTGAGACCTGCCCATGTTGTAGGCAGATTGGCCATGCTGTGGCCAATTGCAATAAGTTCGGGGAACTTAGGGTTCAGGGACGGCGCCGGATGGCCAAGCAGCGGAGCTGGTGTTTCCTGTGCCTCGGGCCACACATGGCTAGGGACTGCACGCGCACAAAAATGTGCGGATATTGTGGTGGGGCCCACAACAATCTGTTGTGCATGAACCGGTCCGGCCAACAGCCACCACAGGGCCGTACCCAGGGTGACACGGCATGGGGCCCTAGAATTCGTTTGCGACTCGGAGCGCAACTCAGGGGCCAACGTACCCACGTCCACAGGGCCGTACCCAGGGTGACACGGCATGGGGCCCTGAGAATTCGTTTGCGACTCGGAGCGCAACTCAGGGGCCAACGTCCCCACGTGCACAGGGCAGTACTAGAGTGCAGGGCCGCACTCAGGGTCATCACATGGGGGGCCCTGAGTTTTCGGTTGCGACTCAGCATCCGACTCAGCGGGACATTGGGTGTGTTGAGCAGGCCGTAACGGGCGGGTGGCATGGGACACCTTCGAGCTATGCGGGTGCGGTTCGGACGCCGCCTCAGTTGTCGCCCCGCTCGTCGCCTCGTCCTCATCGGTCACATGTGGTGTCCCCCCCGCTCATGGAGCGGCCACGGTTGAATTCACGCCCACCCCCCTTTAAGGGGAATCGTAGGTTGGGAATGGAACCGGCGCGTGGGCCATTTGTACAATGGGACCCGCTGGCGTATAGCTGCATACCTGATCGGTTACAGGCACAGTGGGGCCCCGGGGGTCCTCGCTAGGAATTTGCGGCCCAACCATTTGTTGCCCCCCAACCGGAGACGGTGGTGTTACCGATCGCCTCTGTGCTTGTTTGGGATTTGGCGGGCAACCCAACATACGTTCGCGCCCTATTAGATTCTGGAGCTCAGGGCTGCATTGTATCGAATGATTTAGCAAAATGGTTGGGCCTCAAGGTAAATAGCTATAATAAATCAATACGGGGCGTGGGGAATGTTACGGTTACGAATGTAGTTGGTCAATCGGTGATCACGTTCTCTCCACGTTATGACATTTTGACAAAAACATCCGTGCAAGCTTTAGTGATGACGCATGTCATGGGCAGACACCCCTTGGTGAAGTTGAATCCGGCCGTTCGATTCCTGACATCAGGACTCAAGTTGGCGGATCCCGATTTTGACACTCCAGCCCCGGTCGACCTGCTACTGGGAGCAGACGTTCTGGGTAGGTTTCTGTTGTCGGATCGGCGAGTTCTTCAGCCGGACGGGTCGATTGCTGTGGATACTAAGTTTGGTCACGTGATCATGGGTCCGGCATTGCCAATGGTTAGGCCTGCCGAGTCAGATGGCATACTTATTGGCTCAGCGTTGTCAGACGCTATCCAACGTTTCTGGGAGATAGAGGAACCTCCCACCGTTCGTCGAGTCGACGCAGACGAAGAAGAGTGCGAGTTGTTTTACCAGAATAGTACTGGTCGCCTTCGTTCTGGTCGTTTTGTAACTCGACTGCCTTTCAGGGCCGATCGACCTCCACTAGGAGAATCTAGGAAGATGGCTGAGACGAGATTGATGTCGATGGAGCGTAGGATGACAAGGGACGCCGTATTTAAACAAAAATATGTTGATTTCATGAGGGAGTATGAGTCGTTAGGACACATGTCGGTATCGGGTGTGGACTGGAGATCTGAGGATCATTGTTTCCTTCCATACCATGCCGTCCTACGAACCCCTACCGGCAAGATTCGAGTTGTTTTTGATGGGTCAGCACCTACCTCGAACGGGATGTCCCTGAATCAGTGTCTACATTCGGGACCCAAGTTGAGCCGTGATATTTCGGATATTCTCACGAGCTTTCGGAGGCACCAGATTGTATTTGTCGCAGACATTCGGATGATGTTTAGGCAAACGGTAATTCATCCGGCTGACAGAAGGTATCAGTTGATACTTTGGCGTGAGTCCACGGCCGAGCCAGTCAAGGTCTATGAGTTGAACACGAACACGTATGGGTTACGGTCTAGCCCGTATTTGGCGATGCGTACCCTGCGGGAGTTGGCGTCGCGTGACCGTGTGAGCTATCCTAGAGCCGCCGCTATCCTGGAGCAAGATTTGTACGTTGATGACGTCTGCACAGGGGCAGCCAGTGTAGAGGAAGCTCTGGACCGACGTGACGAGCTCATTCAATTGCTGGAACGAGGCGGCTATGAACTACGCAAGTGGATGTCCAACTCCCCTGAGTTGATGGCTGGTCTCCCAGATGAGTTTCAACAAGACCCGCACGTTTTTGAGAATCCTGACAACCCTAACATGTTGTCAGTGCTTGGAATTCAGTACCGGCCCGTCCATGATGAGTTTACCTATCGGGTGGTTTTAGAAACACCGAAGGCTTGGACGAAGCGGTCAGTACTGTCAACGATTGCGAGAACGTTCGACCCGAATGGATGGATTTCTCCCGTCACCTTTGCTCTCAAATGTTTTATGCAAAGGCTATGGGCGGCTCAGTTGACCTGGGACACCCACCTCTCAGGTGATTTGTTGACTGATTGGACGCGAATGTTCACCTCGCTATCGGACATAAATAATGTATCGCTGCCGAGGAAATTGGTCCCTGCTGGGGATTACAGGGCAACCCTTCACGGGTTTTGTGATGCCTCTGAACGAGGGTTTGCGGCAGCGGTTTATTTGCGAACCGTCACCTCCACCGGGGAGGTCGACGTGCGTTTGGTTTTGGCAAAAAGCAAGGTAGCGCCTATTCGGACAAGGATGACGATTCCAAAACTGGAACTGTCCGGGGCTGCTCTTTTGACCAAACTTTTGAATCACACTCTAACAGTGTTGCGTGGGTCAGTGGTTTTGGAGGAAACGGTGTACGCGTGGACGGACAGCCAGATTGTTTTGTGCTGGCTGAAGGCTTCGGTCCATAACTTAGAGGTTTTTGTTGCGAACCGTGTCTCCCAGATTGTGTCGTCTGAGGTCCCACTGACCTGGAGACATGTACCGTCTGATTGTGCATCCAGGGGATGTCGGGCTCCTGAACTCGTTAGACACCATTTGTGGTGGGGACCACCCTGGCTTGCCAGGAGAGAATCGGACTGGCCCCACAGCCATGTAGTAGTATCTTCGGATCATGGCCCCAGAGCGGCCGTGCATGTTACCCAGAAGGCTGAGGACCCTGACGCCGGGTTTCTGCTGGACCGGTATAGCTCACTTGACAAGTTGATAAACGTGTCCACTTGGATTAGGAGATTCGCTCGAAATTGTCGTACTCCTCGCGATCAGCGAACGTTGAACCCTATTCTGACTCCGGCAGAGCGAAACGAGTCGCTACTGAATTTGGTCCGGTTGGTACAGTCCTCGAAGTTTGGGGCAGAATTGGAGATTATACGAAGTGGACGTTCGAAATTGAAGGGAGCCGTCGCGCGTCTCAACCCCTTTGTTGATTCGACCGGGTTACTTCGGGTAGGAGGAAGATTGCGCAATGCGAATCTGTCGTATTCGGCTCGTCACCCACTTCTGCTCCCCAAGGGGGGACAGTTAGTTGAATTGCTGGTGACTGATCGTCATATTAAAAACGCGCATGCCGGCTGTAACGCGTTGTTGGCCACGCTCCAGCGGGAGTTTTGGATCTTATCTGCCCGCCGTGTCATACCGAACATCGTGTTTCGGTGCATGCCTTGTTATCGACTTAAGGCTGCCACGATGCAACCTCTCATGGGGGACTTGCCCTCTGATCGTGTGAATGAGGTCAGACCGTTTTCAGGTGTTGGTACGGATTTTGCCGGACCGTTTATGGTGAAGAGTTCACGATTGCGTACCGCTAAGCAATACAAGGCGTACCTATGTGTGTTTGTTTGTTTATCCACCAAGGCGGTACATCTCGAGCTCGTTGCTGATCTCTCGACAGAGGCTTTCATTGCTTGTTTGGATAGGTTTGTTTCTCGAAGGGGACTTCCAACTTTGATCCGCTCTGATAACGGCACTAACTACGTCGGTGCGGAACGATACTTACGAGAGATATACAACTTTTTGAATGTAAATAAAGTGGATATTGGAACGGCCCTCTCCCGTCGGGGTATACAGTGGACCTTCAGCCCACCGAGTTGCCCCCACTGGGGTGGGATTTTTGAGGCCGTAGTTAAGTCAGCTAAGACGCACTTGGGGCGTATAGTAGGTCAGACCGCGCTGACTTTTGAGGAGCTCGCGACATTGTTTTGTAAGATCGAGGCCGTTCTCAATTCGCGACCGTTGTGTCCGCTCAGCTCGGATCCAAATGACCTGGAGGCTCTGACCCCAGGCCATTTCTTGATAGGACAGCCACTTAACGCGTTGCCCGAGCACCCCTTCGAGGGAGTGAAATTGTATCGGTTGTCAAGGTATCAGATGTTGCAGCAGTTTACTCAGAATTTCTGGAAGCGTTGGTCGCTCGAGTATCTGCATATCTTACAACAGCGCCTTAAGTGGACTGACAAAACCAGCCCCCCTAGTGTTGGTGACCTCGTTCTGGTTAAGGATGCTAACCTACCGCCACTACGTTGGCGCAGGGGGCGCATTGTTAACTTGTTCCCTGGCAAGGACGGGACGCCCCGGTCTGCGGAGGTTCTAGTAGGAGGCTCGGTTCTAAAACGAGCGGTAGCAACGTTGTCTCGGCTGCCCGTAGATTAGGGGACAGGTGGGTGCCTGTCCGGGCGGGTGATTGTTCGATTCCAAATCAATATTCGATCGATGGTTTCGGAACGGCCATTTTGAATTTGACGTTGCTGACAACTGACAGACGAAAGCCCTCGCAATGTAAACGCGTTTTGGATAGGGTATTGAAATTAAATCGCAGTCCATCTGGAATGTATTCGAGGTTCCCTCAGGATTGTCTATATAGCTGAGTGTGTTGTGGTTCCCCGAACCAGATAAAGTTCGCATTTACGTGGCCGATTGGTTTTTTACCACGTAACATAACCTGTGTTGGAACACTGTGCTGATCGAGGCTGGCCCGCCAGTCACACAGGAGGTTGGCTGAAGAACCTGTCTACCAAGAAGAGCCTAGGGTGCACCCGGGCCTTGCAGAGAGACAGGAGGTTGACGGGACCGAAGCACAGACCAGGTTAGATCGAACCCAATCATTTTAGCTCGGTGAACCGCCGACGTTCACACTTCTTGGCAACTGATCGCTACGCTACCTCGTAGCTGATGGGCCCCTATGAGGTCATTAGGTGCCGAGAAGCCTGAACAGTGTGTATTGTTCTCATAGCTGTAAACATTGAATGAAAACTTAATTTTCATAATTTTTCGGACTAAACATTAGCTTGGTTATATTTTAGGGTTCCTTTTAGCAGAGGACATATTGAAGGGATCAAGGGAACATTTAAGTTTTTTGTAAATTGTAACTATTGTTCTGCAATATGTCGTTGAAGGATCTGCAAGCGTCTGTAAGCAAGGAACTACGGTGGATTACATCCATCCACGAGCGCGCCGAATTGGTGAAAAAGGCATTACAGGTGAAGTTATAGAAATTATCAGACAATATCGACCAATGTTTGAAAATGTCGAACGACATAGCACAAAGAGCTGCCGACATTCGGAGAAAGCTTGGAGCTGGTCGGTGAAGCATTTCAGGTCTGATATTACAATATCCATCAAAAAGGCGCAGCTTCTGGCAGCTTTAAGAGGCGAGGCGAAGGAATTAGCCGCACATTTAGCTGTTACAGATGGGAATTATGAGACTGCCAGGCAGCTTTTGATTCGACGCTACCATAATAACGGATATTAGCTGATGCTCAATTAAACCGGTTATTTAGCACCCCAATTGTGACTAAGATTAGCACAATAAAAACGGACGTGTGGAATCTGATATTGTCGGTCACAAAGGCATCTGAGAATCTTGGACTCCCGGTCGGCCGTTTTGGGTCCCACTCGCATATAACGACCGGCCTGCTCAAAGGGACTAGGCAGCATCAGGAATTCATGGCCCAACCATTTGTTGCCCCCCATCTGGGACAGTGGTATTGCTCATCGTCTCCGTGTTTGTTTGGGGTTCGGCAGGCAACGCAACATGCGTTCGCGCCCTTTTAGACTCCGGTGTACAGGGCTGTTTTAAGTCGAACGATTTAGGGCAATGGTTGGAGGATACGGTGTATGCATGGACTGCAGCCAGATTATTTTAGTGCTGGCTGAAGGGTTCGGTCCATACCTTAGAGGTTTTTGATGCAAACTGTATCTCTCACATTCGGTTCCGTGAGGATCCACTGACCTGGGGACATGCTCCAGGAGATTTGAACCCGTCGGATTGTGCATCCAGGGGATGTCGGTCTCCTGAACTATTGAGCATCATTTGTGTTGGGGTCTGGCGCACTTGGCTCGTCACCCGCTACTGCTTCCTTGAGGGGGGGGGGGGGGGGGGGTGCAGGTAAATGAAAGGCCTATTGCGAATGTTTCAGCGGTCTGCAACGCCACACTCCAGTGGGATCTTTTGAAGCACCTTATTTCTGTGTATTTGTCCGTCTATCCACCAAGGCTGGATTTTTTTGAATGTTTATATGGTGGATATTGGGACGGCCCTCTCCTGTCGGGTCATACAGTGGAACAGACAGTCTTTCTGGTCGTCCCTTCGGGGGTTTTTTTTTTTAAATCTTACTTAGGTGAGCTAGGACGTTTTTAGGGCGTATAGTAAGTCAGACCACGCTGATTTTTGTAGAATTCGCGACGTTGTTTTGTAAGATCGAAGCCAATTTCAACTCGTGATCATTTATTGATAGGACAGCCATTTAACGCGCTGTCCGAGCACTCCTTCGAGGGAGGGAAATTATATCGGTTGTCAAGATGATGTCCCAGCAGATTACTCAGTATTTGTGGAAGGGTCGGTCGCTCGAGTATCTGCACATCTTGCAACAGCGCCTTAAGTGCACTGAAAAACTAGTCCCCCTAGTAGTTGTAACCTCGTGCTGGTTAAGGATGCTATTATACCACCACAGCATTGGCGCAAGGGGCGCATTGTTAACTTATTCCCTGGAAACTATGAGACCCCTGGTCTGCAGAGGTTCTAGTCGGGGGCTCTGACCTCACGTTGCCAACATTGTCTGGTCTGCCCGTAGATTATGGGACAGGTTGGGACCTCTCCGGGCGGGTGAGTGTTCGAAACATACATACCTACTCGTTAGTGCAATTCGGTACGCACCTTTATTCTCGGTTTTTCAAATATTATCTCTCACATGTTTAAGTATTTATTTATTTAACATACGAAACAAAAATTGTTATTGCTAGTTAGAGTTGGTTTTGCTTTAGCTCATTGTCCTTTGTCCGGATATTCTCAATGGATAAAGAGGACTTGTAATGCAGAAAAAAAACGTATTTGCGTCACAGTTTTACAGCTGTGTAGGTTGAGGAATGGGTTTTTGCTGTTGTTGTAATTTCTTTTCTTTTGTTTCTTTGATTTTCTGTTTAACTATCTGTGTCCAGTTTTTGTTTGGATTCTTTGGTCCATGTGCACGTGCAAGAGACCTGCCTGCTTCTTGGCGTGGGATTATATTGCGATTTGTTGCATGGCTTTATGACACTTTACTGTGCTTAACAAGGTCAGTTGATACCTTTAGGATAATGGCAAGTTACAATATTTTAACTCAGATAATGATAGGGGGTATTGTTATGTATTGGTAAGACATAAACTCCGGGGTTCTTCTAGTAGACTAGCCTGTGGAGAAATAATATTGGTTTCATGCATTTGGACACTAAATCGTAACAGGCTCACCGGGTTATACTAATTTAGTTGTCTCTGCTAGGGGTGCCTAGGCGCCTTGCATCGTACACTGTGGCTGTCACAGCGGTGTGGCGTGGTAGTTTATCTGGAGAGTGAGGTAATGCTCCGATCCTAGTTAGGGCGTAGCTCAGAGCCTATCTAATTCACACTTCACGCACTGCATTTTCCTCGCTGTCCAGATATACAGCTCGCCACGTCGCTGTCAAAGCCATAGTATACGACTCAAGGCACCTAGGCGCCCCTAGCAGAGACATCTACATAAGTAACACACAAGATCTTGACATTAAGTTACATGTAAGTAATCGCATCTTCCGCTCATATTGAGGATAGATACCAGAAGTAAGGATGTTCTCAGGCGGGACAAATGGCACGCGTCCCGGGGTGGTTGTAAACTATTATAATTATTGTTTTGATTATTGCTGTTGCAGAACACCGAGCTGAACGCTTTGGCTTCCAAAAAGCAACTCCTTGTGGGGTTCAAAATATTTATTATTAATCTATTTATGTCAAGTTCATTCTCCGGAATTTTACTTTTTGGCCCATTCATTCGCACACGATCAATATAGTGGGGACACATAGACAAACAAAAAATGTCAAGTAATATGGTAAAATCTGCGCAAAGTTTCTTTGTCTCTGTGACCTCTCTTTATCGCTTAGGGTAAGGTGGGGTGAGTCAGAGAGACAAGACAGTTTACTCAGAGACAATAAACTTGGCGCGAACTGTACCATAAAGTGCCGCGTTGGCAAGAAAATTGGATGTATAGATCCTCAAACTTATCTGACCCGATGACGGCGTCGTTAGCTTCAATTGCTTACGAATGAGATTAGCTTACGCCACCAGGACAGATAAGTTTGTCAAGACAATGATCGAATAATATTTGTCACTTATGTTGTCTTTTTTGTCTCCATTAAGTTGTCATGAAATATCTATTTGGATTTACATTAGGTACCTTCATACATCCGTTGCGCTTGTGGAATTTTCATTTAAGCAACACAATCACTTTCACTTGATGAATCCATTGTAGAACAAGCATTTTAAAACTTTCGAAATTTAGTTATCATTAAAAATGTACCGCATTGAAAATTACACTCATTAATTCTTTCACACACATCCGCCTAAGTTTACTTTTTTTAAATATTCCTGAGCTCGGTACGGTAAGTCCTTTGCCCAGCCATGGGTCACCGTATAGATAAAAATAATAATTAAATAACCAGACCAGTTTTAGTAGCCAGTCATTCTGATTGGTCAGCACAAGTCGTGTTCTGATTGGAACAAACTTGGATCTGGATCTTTTAACAACTTTTTTTTTCTGGCCTGTTCAAACTTGCTAAAATTGTTTTTGTTGTCCTTCTTAACTTTTCCTGTTTTGCAGCACCATTGCAAACCATCTTTCGCCACATTTTCGAGCAGTGGAGTGAAAGAGTACTTTTAATTGCACTTTATTAAATGTGATAATGTATGTGTAAGAAATAAATATTCTTACATCACAGTAAATATATCTTAAGTTAGTCCATCGGTGTAATTGGCAACTGTTGTTTGTTTGTTTTAAAAGGTCTTTATTAATCTTAAACTTAAATATTTAACAACCCAGTGTACATTAATCCTAGGCTAAACAATCAAAAAATAACAAGGTTTACAAGGCTGTACAAAGCCTATTGAAACATATAAATATGGGATTAATTTGATAACATAAGCTACGAGGTTAATCTTTGAGACAGGTTATGTCCATTTTAGTGAATGCACATTTTTAATATCTATATAATACTGACTTATACAAGATAAGAATACCAGCTAGCTTAGGAATACTAGCTCAGACAGTCATTAAGTATATTTTGACCCGCCCCGCCGCCGCGCCCGCAAACACGTCCGCCGCCGCGCCCGCAACAAGGCCCGGCCGCCCAATGCCGCCCGCCTCTACCGCCGCGCAGAACGCAGCCGCGACCGCCACCACCACCGCCACCCCGTCGGGAGGCGCTGCGCCGAAGCAGCCCCGCCAGCCGCGCTATCCGCCCCTCATAGTGGAGGCCCTACCCAACTGGGCCGAACACTTCAAGGCAATAGCCAGCGAGCTCGGCCGGGCCCCCAGTGCGCGCGCCTACCAAAAGGTTGTGCGCTTCACCCCCACGGCCGACGACGAGTACCGGCTTGTACAGCGCTATCTGTGCAAGCTGGAGAAGGACCACGGAGTTCCGTGGTTCTCTTACTCGCTGCCGGCCGACAAGACCCAGAAGGTGGCGATCCGCGGGCTGCCTTCCAACACCACGCCGGAAGAGATCGTCGCGGCACTTGCAAAACTCGGTGTGGAGGCCGAGTACTGCAAGCAGATCCGGCGCCCCAGTTGCATCTTCTACGCGTCCCTGCGGAAGAATCCCGACCGTGCCCCCGGTGCAGTATATGAGATCTCGGAGCTCATGTACATGCCGGGGGTGAAGATCGAGGCTTGGCGCTCCAAGCAGGGCCCGGCCTAGTGCCACAGGTGCCAACAGTTCCGGCAATCGTCGCATATGTGCCACCGCCCCCTGGCGTGCGTGCGTTGCGGCGGTCCCCACTCGGCGCGGGAGTGCCCCCGCCCGAAAGAACAGCCGCCGACGTGCGCCAACTGCAGTGGCCCGCATACGGCCAACAATGCGATGTGCCCCATGTTCCGCCAGGAGGCGCGGAACAAGAAGGCCGGCACTGTGGCGCTCACTAATGCGCCTGGGCCCAAGAAGATGCAGCCTCCCCCTCCGCCACGTCCTGATCTGCAGGAAGAAACGGCGCCCGCATCGCTTATGACGCAGGCGAACGACGGAGTCCCCAGGCAGAAGACGAAGCGGGGGGGGGGGGGGGGGGAATAAGAAGAAGGCGACGGCTACACCTGCCGCCAGCGCCGCGGCGGCTACTCTCGCCGCTAGCGAGACTGCGGCCGCCGCTGGCGCCGCCACTCCGGCTGCGGCGATAGGACAGCAGGACTTGGGGCACCTCACAGCCCTGCTCGCCCTCCTCAGCAACCCCACTGCCCTGGACAGACTCACCGCTCTGCTCCGCAATGCATGAGCCACTCAGGGTCGTCCACTGGAACGCGCAGTCGCTGACAGGGAAGAAACGGCTGCTCCACGTGTTCCTGAGGGACTACCGCGTCGACGTGATGCTCATGATGCTGCTTCGTCTACCGCAAGGACGAGAAGTCCACCAGCGGCCGGGCCTTTCGAGGCTTGGCAGTCATCGTCGGCAGGAAGATCGTCCACCAGCTCGTTGACGCCCAGGAGTATACATCCCTGTATGCTTTGGGCGTCGACCTCCAGGTCGCCGGCCAGGTGCTGCGACTGTACGCCGTGTTCAAGCCCCCCAGTACCCCAATCCGCACCTCTGAGCTACGGGGGTTGCTACAGTCGCCGCATCCGACACTCGTCGCTGGCGACCTCAACGCCTAGCACACCGTCTGGAACTCCACCAGGGTGTGCCCAGCTGGACGCGCCATCCTTGCCAACTCCGTGAGCCACAACTACGATGTCATCGGTCCCGACGAGCCCACCCACTTCGATTCGCGGGCCGGTTGGGACACCATCGACGTCGTTCGACGACGAGTTTCTCCCTGACCTCCCATCGGACCACAGGCCAGTACTTCTCGTCCTGGCGGACCAGCCCACCCGGGTCTCTCCGCCACCATCACGCCGACGCTACCAGTGGGGCGCCTTCACCGCCGCTCTCGACCAGTCTTCGACCACATGTCCAGTCAACCAGCCGGAAGACGTTGATCGCCTGGCATCACTGCTGACCAGCCAAATCCGAGACGCGCTCGACCTATCATCGCACACCATAGCTCGCGGGGGGAAGCCCTCTCCTGCTGAGCTACGCGCACTCATCTGCGATAAGCGCACTCTCCGGAAGCAGTGGCAGCAAACCCGCTGCCCAACGATGAAAACCAGGCTCAAAAACATGACGGCAGAGCTGAAGCGCCGACTTGATCTCCACCCCAAAGAATCTTGGGAACGCCACGTCGAGTCCATGGGCGACCACGTCGCCTCCGTGCATCGCCTATGCCGGGATTTGTTGACTACTCCAACTCCCGTCCAACCAATCCTGGGCAACGACGGCCTACCAAGATTTCGAGCCCAAGACCGTGCGGAGATCTTCGCCGAATGCCTCGAGAAGCAGTTCAAGACTAACCCTACGGATGATGTGGAGCACGTCGCAGCAGTCGAGAGATACCTGCGAAAGTACTTCGCCTCGCCGATAGCTCCCGAAGAGGACCCCACTGTCGTCACGCCCGGCCAGATCATGCGTGCATTCAGACGTACCAAGCCCAGGAAAGCCCCGGGCGCAGACCGCATACATGGCGCTGCTACATTTGCTGCCACGTACTGTGGCGGCCGTTACGCGCCTGTTTAACGGTATCTTGCGCAAGGGCCACTTCCCAACCCAATGGAAGGAGGGCTTGGTCATCATGTTGCCCAAGCCGGGCAAGAACTCCAAGCTGCCTGAGAGCTATCGGCCGATAACTCTACTGAGTACCATCTCAAAGGTGTTTGAGAAACTCCTGCTGCGAAGCTACTGCCCCACATCCAGCCGCGCCCGGAACAGTTCGGCTTCAGGCCCGAGCATTCTACGACGTTTTAGCTCACCAGAGTACTAAATGACATGACGGTTTGTTTAAACAAGAAGGAATACACTGTCGCAGTACTCCTGGACATGGAGAAGGCGTTTGACAGAGTATGGCACGAGGGGTTGCTGTACAAATTGTCGACGTCTCCAGCCCCAAGAAGACTGGTCCAGATCATCGCCTCCTTCCTGAAAAATCGCCGCTTCCGAGTGATGGTGGAAGACGCCGTCTCCAAGGAACACCCCGTTGCAGCCGGCGTCCCTCAGGGGTCCTGCCTGTCTCCAGCCTGTTACTCCCAAAATACGGACGACATCCCAGTCGGGCCGGGTGCCCAGCTGGCACTCTTCGCCGACGACGCTGCCTACTACGCGTCGTCGATCCAGGCTCGGCGCGCTGCACGTCATACTGCAGCGCACCCTGGAAATCTTGCCCGACTGGCTCGCCAAGTGGCGGTTGTCCGTCAACGTTGGGAAGACGCAGGCGCTCATCACAGGCCAGTCCCCCCTTCTACCACTCCAGCTCCAAGGACAGGACATCGCGTGGTCTCCGCAGGTGAAGTACCTGGGAGTGACCATCGATCGCCGGCTCACCATGAAGCAAAATGTCGACAACGTCGTCAACCAGGTCAAGGTGGCACGCGCCAAGCTGCGTCCACTTCTCGACTCCAGCCTCCCTTTTAGGGCGAAGCTCGGGATCTACAAGTGCTACGTGAGATCCCGCCTCACCTACGCGGCCCCGGCATGGTACGTTCTGTGCTCGGAGATGAACAAACGGAGACTCCGAGCCCAAGAGAACCTCTTTTTGCATACCATCGTCGATGCCCCCCGCTACGAGAGGAATACGACGATCCAGAGGGACCTCAGATAGGAAACAGTGGACCAGTTTGTCCAGAGGCTGGCGAAGGGCATGTTCGCGCGTGCGGATACCTCACAACATCCGCATTTCCGCGACATGGCGCCGTACCACTCGCGCCCGCCCGACCGCTACCGCCTGCCACGCGACCTGGTTGCCTAGCCGGCGATCATCCAACGGAACACCCCAAGTGAGAAGATCTCCACCGCCCGCGAGGTCCCCCGATGACCTGTCCTAAGAGTGGACAGAGGCGCTTCCTCAGGAAGAGATCCGTTGATCTGTACCTGACTCCCCACGCCCCAGAATGGGTGCGTGAGAAGATTGCATGATTGTTTGAAGGGTGTGATCGTTCCAACTCAATTAGTTGTCTAGGAATAATCCTAGATATTTAACGGTCTTATTCCAGGGTATGATGTGATCGTCAATTAATAAATTTCGTTGGCATTTGTCTAGCGCGAGTAAATAAGATTGCCTCCGTTTTTGTGCTATTTAACTTCAGCTTCCATGTGGTAAAAAAATTGTATAGGCCTCCTTTAATGATGTTAAACATGCTGTATCATGCATCGTTCTTAGAATGTCAAGCATCTCCTGTTTTGTTGAATCCTGTCTCAGGTTATGGGTGGGAAGTAGCGGTGGTGGATCTGCAAGATTTGCAGAACTAGCGATGTCAGCCCATGTTCTATCATCGCGCATTAAGGCCGGTTTTATGCCAGGCAGCTTAGGAGCAGGATGATTCAGGATAGCAGGAAGGACATCTGTCCAATTATCTTGGATCTGGATAATGATGGGAGGAACTCGTGTCGGGTTTTTCTTCACTGTCACTGCGTGTTGTAAAGGTTCGGATAGGCCTTGATTTTGATCCACGGATAGGTTGCTGAAGCGGTTTTGAGTGATGAGTCTGGGGTTTTCAGAAGCTGTTTCGGGACTTGAAGCAGCAGCAGATCGCTTCGGCAGATGCCAATCATCTGAAGTTTCGTTAGCTCTTGTGCGCTTATAATTGAAGCTGGAGCTCGAGGAGCTCCAGCTTACGACTTAATCCATGTTGGATTCAACGACGATATCGATACTCCCAACTATCGATAATTTGCCCCATCACTTTTTGTAGTCGAGCGGGAACCGGAAGGTTACTTGAGAGGTAAGAACAGACGTGCGCGCGAAACGATAACCCAACGATGAATAAAACAGTGAACAGCGGGCCCTATGGTGGACTGGATCTTTTAACAACTTTTTTTTTCTGGCCTGTTCAAACTGGCTACAATTGTTTTTGTTGTCCTTGTTAACTTTTCCTGTTTTGCAGCACCACCATTTTGCAAACCGTCTTTCGCCACATTTTCGAGCAGTGGAGTGAAATAGTACTTTTAATTGCACTACATTAAATGTGATAATGTACGTGTAAGAAATAAATTATTTTATTCATACATCACAGTAAAAATATCTTAAGTTAGTCCATCGGTGTAATTGGCAACTGGATAATGATGTAGCATGAATTTTGACAGGTCTGATTACTATACCTTTATGGCTATACCGTGCTTGAGGCCATTGAAATAACTTATTGATATACATTTAATTTGAGGTTATGTTTATTTTCCTATCGGTAAATAAATTGTTCATATCTTTAATGTTTAACTATCCTAAGTTACCGAATGACCGACTTAAACTTTTTATTTATGATCTCAGGGTAATGCGTAATGTGTTATCTACTTTGTAAACTGAACCAAATGGTTATAGATTAGATTTGTGTTAACCAGTCGCCTGTGGCGGCCATTTTGTAACTTTCGCCGTGTCGGTGGGTACCGGAGCGGGAATCCCACACATCAGGAATTCTGAGCGCCGATGTTTAGTTTTTGATGAATTTCTCCTATTCTAGTTAGAATTAAGATTAGTTCTAATTAGAATATTACTCTAATTGGAATTCTTTACCCTTTTTCCTTTCCACAACGCCTTTATTTCAGTTTAATTACAGCTAATATGTGTTACATAATATGAAGCTCCCTAAGTTGTACTTATTTCTGTATTATTTTAATAACAAAGCAAGATTTAGGCCTAATGTTTGATTTTATTAATGCGTTATATTGTATAGAACTCTAATAAACACAAACACATATAGTCTTCATACATTTATTTATCAAAATAAAACTTTTTCAAAAGTTACAAAAATAGGGCCTCATAAATGTCAGCCAATATTAGGTATACAATTTAGGACTGTTTCAAAGCACCCTTGGCAATATTGACCAATATTCTTCGGTTTACAGAAACTAAAGCATATGAGCTATCAGTAACCAAAGCCTCAAACTTGTAAGATAAATAAATAACGAGCAGAGAATCTACTAAAATACCACTGTAATATGACACAAAAAATAGTAGGTAAGTAAATCTTAGGTTATGGTTGAAAGGTAGTAGTTATCTTATTAAATATACATTATCTAATAACTACATAGAACAAAGTATTGGATTTATACATAAACCCAAGACCTTTCATACAAATATTTAGAGTACCATGATGATAAACATTGCAAATAATCATCCACTTTTGTGCCATGGAGGTGAAGATAATATGGATGAGCCTTGTGATTTTTCTCGGGACAAAACTTTTATATTATATTTTGTTAAAATAACATAGGTACCTAATATAAAAAGCGTAACGCCTTTTCCCATTCCGGTGGCAGTGGCACAATGGGCCCACAAAGGATATTTAAAATATGTTCAAATTAGATGAAATTAATACGGCTCAACAAAATCTGTCATTAGACATAGTGCCTTACGGGGTCAAATGCAATGTAAGATATTAAATTAAATAACTTTATTAATATTATTAATTTATTTTGAGATAAAAATACAAATTTTACAATTATAAAAACACAATCAATCAGACAACACCGATATTAAATTAAAATGAAATCAATTGGTAGGTATTATACACAGCATACAAAGACATTAACACATTTTATTATGTTTGTTTGTGTAAGTACATTTTTTTGTTTATTTGTTCATCGATTAATGTTATTTTCATTATTTGCCATGTAATATAAAAAAAAACAACTATATGAGCAATTATACATATCAACATACGGGATCGTGGAGGAAAATTGTTGGTTTGTAATTTTACTAGTGATAAAATTAGTGAACAATACAAAACATTAATAAGAAGTGTTCCAAGCGGCATAAAAAAAACACAAAGCTACATTAAAAACTAAAGAAAGTAGCCTTATTGTTTATCTCGCAGTCCCAGTCGCATAATCCAGCAAAGCAGGGCATTGTCGTATTAAAAGAGAGAGAGAGAGAGAGAGAGTATTCTGAATGGTATTTTTTTCGATTTAACATTATACAAAAATCAGCTCTTGTCAAATAGCGAATTTCGACAGGTATTGCTATCGATATGCAGACATACACATTAAGGCTACAAAGAACAAATAAATTGCGATCCAGATGAAGCTTTAAAGGCCTTACATGCGCCAATTGCCTAAGACATAAAATAAAACGAGGCAAAATTCCGTCAAAATACAGAAAAAAATATACCCATATAGGTATGAGAAAATAATGCATCAGAAAGTACTTTACTTTACTTGATACTTTCTTACACAAAAAAAATATAGTGAGCTTATCTCTAACAAGAGATTTCTTCCAGCAAACCTAGGATAGAAAAGATAAAAAAACACAAACAAGGTTTTCACATAACAAATATAAGGAAACAAAAATACAAATTGACGCATGTTTAGGCCTATACTACTACTACTACTCTACCCTGTATGATACATTCTCACAATTAAATAACTGTCTCATTCCACTGTAGGTAAAGGCTTATTCTTTGAATTAAGTATGAAAGTCTTCATACCACTGTGGGCAAAGGTCTATCTTCCGCTGGAATAAGAAACAAAGAAAACATAAAGACAAACTAAAAGACAATTAGAGAAACAAAAAAACAACAAATGTATGCCGATACCATTTGGATGTTATTGTTATTGTAAATTGTGAATTTAAATGGAATTGAAAATAGATAGAGCTTTTGAATACTAGCGTGTGTGTGTCGTGTTACTGTATGTAGTGTATGTGTTTTGTGAAGTATTATTGGCGGAGAGAACTAATGTGCGGCCTGAAGCACGTGTAGCCACATACCGGAATCTCACACTTTTCACAGTATGTGATTGACCGTTTGCGGCAGACCACACACACTTTGCGGGTACGGTTTTTCGCGCTGACTATTGGCAAGAGCTTGTAAAGTATCGGGATATGGTAGAGAGTTTCGTTGTGTGGTGTATCAGGTGTTTCGACTATGCGAGCGTGGGTTTCAATCAACTGTGTCACCAGAGTTTTGCGAAAACTCCGGTGAACCATTGGATTGGCGGATGTTTCTTTGTGCAGTATGAATGCGTTGAGTGTGCTAGCATTCAAAAGTCTTCGAAACAGCTTCTTGTACCAGACCCTGTTACGGCGGCGTTCCAGGGGGTACATAGACAGCATTTGGTCTTTCTTGTCTACCCCGCCCATGCACACGTTATAATCGGGGACCATGGACGGCTTCAGTGTTTGGCCGCAATTCACAGAGCAGAGTCCGTGGTAAGTGGAGATAAGAGCGACGCGGTTCTTATCTCTCCATACCAGGATATCTACATCGCCTGATGTGCAGCCCACCACCTGACCAACCACCATTTCATTCTTCTTCAACTGCGCCACATTGGTCGGAACGAACTTGCGGTTGGTCCGAAGCGTCCCCACACAGTCGAAACCCCGGCATTTCAACTCGCGTGCAAGGGCGGGGGAGTTGTAAAAATTGTCCATCCAAATGGTATATCCTTTATGCTCGAGACCAGTCAAAAGTCTGAGTACAAGGGCAGGCACGATTCCAGTTATTGGACTTACTTCATGTTCGTCTGTGACATCGTGGCCAGCATGGACCTCAAAGCGCCACAAGTAGCCGGTCTTTGATTCACAGACTTCGTAAGTTTTTATTCCTACGCCAGCTGCTTTATTCTGGATGAACTGGTTAATATCTAACCAGCCCTTCCACATTGTGAGACTTTCATCGAGCGCAATGTTTTGAGACAATTTATATAATTGTGAGAATTTAGCATTCAGGTGGTCCAAAATGGGACGTACCTTAAAAATCTTAGCTTCGGATCGTGTCATTGTTGCCGGATCGCAATTTACATTGTCCTCGAAGTGGAGACATGTGCTCAGCAGCCGGAAGCGGTCATACCTCATCACTTTTGTGAACCCCGGGGTGCTGAAGATATCGACGCATTTATTCCAATATTCCTCTAGCCGTGATTTTGCCACAACTCCTACCGCCAGAATTATGGCAAAATACACGTAGAGCTCATCTACCGTCGTATCAACCCATTTGGTAATTCTGCTGGAGGGACAGATCGATCCGTCCTCCAGCATCCTCGCTGCCGTCTGCTGAGCATACCGGTTTGTCTCCACTGCAATGTGCTCCATAATCGGGCGATCCCATATGGCAGTAAATGCATCATATGGGGTCGCACATGAAACCTGCGGACCACAGTTATTTTCGGAGAAGGGTTCCCTCCTCAGTTCAGGTGGAATCTGAGTTGTTGGGAATTCTCTCCAGTTAAACTTAAATTTATCTATATTTTCGCTCGGGGTCTGGAACTCGGGCTCAGTTTGCGGCTCGGGACGAGGCAGGGGCTCGGGTTCAGGCAGGGGCTCAGGCATGATCACTGACAGACCGTCAAGGTTCACAGCCTGAGCCAGAGCCAGAGCCCGAGCATCTGGCGCCCCTTCATTGTCATCGTCCTCGAACCGCCGCGTGGCCTTTGGGTCCTTTTGCCTTTCCACATCGTCATCGTCATTGTCGACGTCGGAGTCCTCTTCGCTACCTGATTTGAATGGTTAAAATAGAGTTAGACGTCTGAGGTGTGAGTATTACTCGTATCCGATGGAGATATATATTTTTATTCTTACTCGTCTGAGGTATGGAGGAAAAGGTTTGACGTTGAGTTATGACTTATGATATAGGTATTCAGTAAACGCATGTAAAGGAATATTCTTTTAAAGACTGTATTTTTTTTTCGTAAAAATCCGATTTTTTTATCAGATATATATACAATGAAAAAATTATCTTTTAACATCACATAATTAGTTTATACTGACAAAGTGAACAGGTTAAATGATACATTTATAACATAGCGTCACACCTTTTCCCATACGGAGTGGCAGAAGCAGAATCATGCCCACTTTTAGCTAGTTATTCAGAGCCAACAGTGGCCAACACTCCAATCAGCGAGACAGGAGGCTAGCCTTACTATGTTTTCCATCAAATATGAAGGTTTATAATTTAATGTTTATTTTTTTATCAAGAAAAGCAACACGATATTGTCATAATAAAAAAAAGAAAAGCAATACGATATTGTCATAATAAAAAAAATACAACAATAAGTGTCGAAATCGATATGACTGAGTCAAAAAATCGTCAAATCCCATACATTTTTGTTTAGGTAATAAGTTATTTTTGTGTAGTAAAGCCCTTACAATCTGCTAAATTTATAGCCCAGAGCAAACACAAATATCATGACATATGGACCTCTTCCTAAACGGGGTAGCAGAGGCAAAATTGTGCAAATTTTTAGACAGATTTATCCATTTCTTCATAAAAAAATAAAATAAAAATCCATTGATATATATCCATTGAAACATATATCGTGATATTTATCAGCGAACCCTGATTGAAACATATATCGTAATATATCTGCGAACCCTGGTATTTAGCGAGGTTTATTTCACTTACCGTAACAGAGTAGGTTTTCAATTTCTTTCTCACGAAGAGGACGCACGTTCGCCGACGACGACGATGACGATGGGATACTGTAAAATATAATAATGTTATCATCCTCAAAAAGTATGAAATAATGGAAAAATCTAAAAATAATATACTTACAGGCAACGTTTTGCCCTGGGAGGCGGGCACAGCGGCAAGATACCTTCTTCTATCTGCCTGTAAAAACATAGTAAATTGTATTACGTAAATAAATAAAGAAATACTACAATGCAAGTTATCTCGAAATTAAGTATACTCACTCAGGTCTCTTGAGGCCCCTGCGTGGGGTAGGCGTTGAAGCCCCGCTACTGCCGCCACATTCTAAAAATCTAAAAAAAAAAACATTTTAATTATGGTTTATTAGGTATCAATGGACATAAAATATGGTATGATATGAGGAAGGCCTGTGTCAAATTTTAATTAAGTCAATTAAATCAATACGTTAAAGACACAAAGTACTCATTTCAATACTTACACAGAAGGTGACGGAGGTGCTGAGCACGGGGACATGTTTAAAAGCCTGTCTCCCTCCTCATGGGTGACCTCGATTGGCAGCTCTTCAAACAAGGAAGACCAGAGTAGTAGAGATCTAAAAACAAATAAAAATTGATATTTTAACCTTATGCCTTGGAAGTAGAGTCCAAAACCTAAGAAAATCAATATGGGGTGGTAGAGCTAACAATATTTTGAAAATATTTACCCTGGTGACTGCCTGGCATCGGGAGGCAACTCTCTGGTCTTCCTTGTATGAAGGCTGCGCTCCAGCGACTGCACTTGAACCGGCAAGTCGGTAATATTTCTCATTGATCTGAAATACATGATCCTACATTAGTTTTATTTCATTTGAAAACATGCAATTATTAGTAAAGTTAGTTGTTAGTAAAAGCTGTTATTTACAAAGAAGATGCAGATGGCCTCTCCACGGCCCCACCGCGAGTGCGGACTCCGCCCCGCGCTCGTGCGCCGCCGCCACGCGTGCGCCCGCCGCTGCCACGCGATCGTACAGCGGCTCCACGATTGCCCACGCCGCCACCACGAACGCCCAAACCATCAGCACCACTCTCATCCTCCGCGTTCACACGCCCTCGGCCTCTTCCAGTTCTTGCAGCACTTACAGAAAGAAAGAAAAAGCATGCAAAAAATGCCAACCAAATAGTGCAAACCATAATATATAAAAACACACAACACATAAACAAGCTCGAGCAGTGTATGCAGCATCAACATTTATTTTTTATGAAATCAGTGAAGGGTGCATTGCGTTAATTAATACAAACATATTTTGTGAAATTAACTCTTTCCCGTGTTTCATTTTCATATTCTTTATTGCACAGAAACATTAAAAATACAATCACATATTCGAGTGTTTCTTTGACATAATTGTTTATTTGAAAATTATTTTTTCTTTATTTCCTGAAATAATTTAAATCTAGGGCTGATTTGGTAAAATAATTTCGGCAAAATTATTGACTTGAAAGAAAAGTTTATATGACTAGAACTTATTTTATTTATTGATCTTTAAAAATCCACTGTTATTTATTATTTATTTACGACCCATAATAAAGTCCCATCAACAAAAGAACAAATATACGAAATAACAAAAATGTTTCGTTTTTGTCCGGCTATCGTCATGCACACACTGTTGTTAAAATATGCAAAAAATCACCCGTGTTAATTAAAAAACATCAAACCAATCAAGCTCAAAACAAAATAAAAGTAAAAAGGTAAGATTATATCAAAACACGGAAAAGCTTGTCGACATATCCACACCATTGTGTCGGCCATGACCAACCGCAATTGCCCGATGTGTGAAATTCCGTCTGCGGTACTGGGACTCCCCCGCATTTGTTTTGATGAAATTTCGCATATTTCTGAATGAATACATGTTTTGAATAGTAACCAATAGGAAATAAACAATATGTAGAGTCCTAGGATGATAAGCACGTTCGGTTTCTCTAATGAAATTTGTCTATTCAGATGAAAACCAAAATCATGTTCCGTTGAGAAGAGCGAGGTGAAGTTGTTTTGGACAGTTTTTTACTCACAATGGTATAGATAATCGACATTAGTATTAGTTAAAATTAAACTTTACTTACCGTTGCATATTGGATAATCAGCAGCAGGCACTCCACTTAGCACAAATAATTAAAATATCTATGTGAACACTGAGAGACACAAACGCGAAGTAGCGGTTGGGATGGCGTCTTTGAGTGAGTTTTATTGTGCAAACAGTGACCACAGAGTATAAAACCATTCATTAATTAGATAGCCTGTTCTTTCTTGTGCAATTTTAATAGGTTAGAAAGAGATCGGACTAACATGAATGCTGCAACGGAAGCAAAATAAAATCCTTTACAGCAGTACCGGAGACGGTCGCGCCACACACAGGCGCCAGAATGACAGTACCGGAGCGGGAATTTTCACACACAAGGGGTTAACTAATCTGTAAACTGAACCAAATGATTCAGTTTATAGATTAGTAAACTGAACCATTTGGTCACACTTTTTTGGGTACATTCCGGATTTGACTTACTGATCAACTCACCCAACACATCAATATATCATGCGTATCGTGAGTGCATCGGCTGTGGACAGTAACCCACCCCATGCAGCCAAAAACTGCTCAGGGATGTTTGATTGGTTAAGAAATTAATGAAAAAAGTAAATTTACTTCACAATTAATTTAAAAACTGACCTGTTATGTTTTCCTAACTGATAGGAAAAATCGGATTTAAAAATAGATGTTGTAGGTGTTTTTCATAGATGCTTTGGAAATATGTATTTAATAAAAGTTCGCCGATGTTTTTTGTTCAAAAATCAACAAGTCATGTCAGGTCAGGATAAGTTAACGCCTCTGAAATCAACAGTATTTTTGTTTTAGTGCCTCTCATCACACAACTTGCTCAACAAGGAGGAGAAGGAAAGACGAAATTGACATCAGTTTATGGAAAACTCACCGCAATCGCAGGTATTGTGGGATAGGAGTAAGTATAAATGACTTTTAATAAATATATATTTATTATAAGAAAACCGACATTAAAACAAATAACTTAATAAAAAAACAAAAAATCTGACTGTGTTACACCAACAAGCATAAAATATGCAGATAAGACTTAACGTAATTATTGAGATCCGATAAAATTATTTCAGTACAACGTGAAATTACATTCAAATTAAATGCAAGCGGAACCCACTGTATTAGATTTGATTGGTCCCGCCATGAATTAAAATTTTCAGTATTGTACCGTGTCGTGTACTATAATATTTTTATCGAATCTCAATAATTACGTTAAATCGTGTCTGCTTGTTTTATGATTTTAAGTGCACCACAGTCGGGTTTTTTTTTGCGTTTTATGGTTTTTTATGACGTCATTGATTTCCTGCATTATAGTTAAAACGACGTAAAATCAACAAATGCTTAGTTTAAGGCAAATGTTTATTATTCATAGCTTGGTGCAAGATTAGTAAATATTTACGCACTCGCCTTTTAAAGCCCTTTGATTCCCCACCCGCGCCATCAAGGCGAATCTAATGACGCATCATTTATCAAAATCGGTTGAGCCGTTGAGTAGTATGTCATTCCTAGAAATGCCTTTTCCCGTCATAGGTTTTGAATTTTATTTCCATTAAAGATAATTAAAGATTGAAGCCACTAGATGGCATTATTATGGAGAAAATCTGCAAGCCCGACGCTATCTAGTGGCATATTTTGAAACAGTGGGTGCAACTTTCAAACTCACTTTTTAGGGTGCTGCACCCGAAGGGTTACAAATGGCACCCTGTTAGGAAGCCCTATCTGGTCGTCCGTTTTGTACGTTTGTGTGTCAGCGGGCTGTAGCTCATGAATAGTAATAGCTCGGGAATTCAAATTTTCATAGAATGTGTATTTCTGTTGCCGCTGCAGCCACAAATAATGAACCCAATAAAATAAAATATAACTAAATTTTTGTTACGTGTTCCGGAACACTTCGTTTGCAAGTTCGACTCATCCTTGCCCAATTTTTTTTAATTATTAAGTTTGCAGCCCCAGGAACAGCTGTTAACATTGTAATGAAACCTTAAATCTCAATGGCTTAAAAAAACTCCATTGCTACTGCATAAATTGTTCATTGGTTTGCAGATAAAGCAAAGAAAGCACAGTACCGCTGGATGGCTGAGGGGGTACACAGGCGATGGAAGGGGGGTAAGCAGCTAACCAGTTAGTCCCACAAAAGTCAGATAAAATAAAATAAATGTGTGTCCTAACACCTATGTGTTTATTTTTAAGGGTCATAATCAAATATTTGCTTTTGCCAAAAGGCCTTTTCCCAGCAACCGCTGTGAAGTTGGCAGCCAAAAGTTAGAAGCCAATATAATCTGACCAAATTAAGGAGGTACTTTTACAAGCTTTTATTTAGTTTCATATGTCCCGTTGTCTGCCTGTCTGTCTGTGCTGTAATGGTACACAAGAGTCAGTTCATTTAATACTTCATTTTGCGTGACAGAGGGCTAGCCCATCGCCGCATGGTACACATTGAATACAAGAGTCTGTTCAGTGAACGCTTGGGTTATCGAGTAGTTCGAAGTAAGTTGACAAGAAAGGGGCCAGAGGACGTGGTTGGTTCGGAGAAGAGAGGTCGGGTCAGGTTTTTTTGTCGCATTCCTGCGAAATGTGTAGGGATCAGAGCCGATTTGGTTGCGCGCTGAATAAATTATGAATAACTAAATAATGGAAGGTTCTTATGGAATTATACGGAGAAAGCTAATGTATTGACTGCAAATATACAATTGCGTTTAATTGTTACGATGTGGTGAGTCTGACATCACGGGTTTGAATATCATTCTAGTGATCTTTGTCTAAGACGCTAGCGGTCGAGCAGGCTTAATTAATCGCAACCGCTTTTATAGCCAGCGATCGACAAATTTTGTGTATCGGCAATACCAAATGACTTGAGTGATAACCGAAGGTTGATTAAAAACTTTGCATACACAAAATTGTAGACCCTGTTGTAATGGTACACGAGAGTCGGTACATTAGATACTTCATTCTGCGTGATAGAGGGCTAGCCCAACGCCGCGCTGTTTTGAATACGAGAATCGGTTCAGATAACGTTTGAGGGTTTTGCATAGCTTACTGGCAAAGTTAGCAAAAAAAAACAGAGCCGATGCGTGGGTTGATTCGTGGAAGTTTTCAGGCCAAGTTTTTTTTGTCGCATTCCTGCGAGATGTGTAGAGATGAGAGCCGATTTGGCTGCGCGTTGAATAAAATTATGAATAACTAAATAATGAAAGGTTATTACGGAACGGAGAAAGCTATTATGTTGATTGCAAATATACAATTGCGATTGAGGTATGATATGGAGAGTCTGACACCTCTATTTTGAATATCATTCTAGAGGTCTTTGCCACGCGCGTCTAGCGGTCGGGAAATGCTTAATTAATCGCAACAAGCTTTTATTGGTCAGCGATCAACAGATTCTGTGTATCGGCAGTACCAAATGATTTGAGTGATAACCTACGGTTGATCATGGTGAATATGCGTACACACAATTTGTAGAACGGCGGATCTGCATGGCATGGTTGAAATTGGACCCTGTGTAGTTAGTGATAAGAAGCTTCGCTTGGGCAGAGCGTATTTGCAAAGGACGCATGTGGGGCATATAAATACCAGAGCGTGGGAGGGGAATTCATTCAGTCTCTGCGTCTAGCCGCTGTGACAGTCGTCTTCACGAGTTCTAAACAGTTTTTGTCTGCCGTGTTACGCGTCAGAACTATACGAATTTGTGACTGCGAAGTTTCAGTGGGTTTTCGTGAGTGTCTGAAGCGCCGAGATATACCTCGGTTCCTACCTTTATATCAACCTACCCCAAATTCCAAAACTATCCTTGGGTCGTTAGGAAAGAACTTGTAAGTCAATTATTCTGAGTCTGAGTCTGGGCTTGGAGCGACCCTAAATTCCTTTTTCCTTCACCATAGGGTTCCTGGATTGGCTCTTAGGATATTCGCGGGCTAATCCTCTCCTCATTCCTTTAGAGTAGCGAGTTTTGTAATTCCCACACACACAGTCGTTAAACATTCAAGCACATTCAAATCAAACTCAACCATTTTCGAGTGGTGTCGATAATGGACGTGGTATAACACTAGGTTTTTAGACTAGGCTAGACAGGAGTTTAGTTGCGGCTAAACCTAGGTTGTCAGGGCATAGGGAGACTGTTTGATCGATGAGATTCCGCGGATGGAAATAACAAATTCAGAACAAAGTTAAACCGGTGTCAACACAGTTAACATATACTGTTGATATTTTGACATTTGAGTGTTGTCGGGGACGCGCGAAGAGATCAATTTACAGTCTAAAGTTCATTGTTTAGGTCCGGGTAGGTGTTTTGCATTGCCTTGGGTCAGATTGGATTCAAGTTGCATTTTTAAATTAAATGTAAATTTCGCTGGATATCTAATGTGTAAGTTGAGTCGGTATATATGATTTGGCTCAGCCCAGGACGTGCTGCGGCTAGTGGAATTCATAGTTCGGTATTTATCGAATTATGCACTTCGCTATGGTGTGGGTTAGATATCCTAAAACAATAATGCTTGCGTTTCGATAACATCCAGCTCAAGTTGCGCAGAGTTGAAGGTTTCAAAACGTTACGGACCTTTTGAGGTAACCGCTAGTTCAGAACCCATTTCGGAACTCAAATCGCAATTGTGTAAACCGGTCTTTTCGGATCGTTATTGCCGTGAAACAAATATATAATTGGAACCACCACAAACCGCTACTAGCGAGCACATGAAATATAATTGAGTACTCACGTCGTAAAACTACGACGGATATCTATACTATAACTGTGATCGATCACTAAAACTAAAACTAAAATTACAACAAAAGATGTTCCAATGCGCTCATATATACAAAAACCAGATGGTGCCATCACATAAAATATAACAACGATCGTTTTGGCGCAATACACCGCTGACTGATGCGAATTACCGGCTCGCAGACATATATGCTTTCTCTGTCTAACTTGAAACTGTAAATTCCTGAACCAATCTTCGTTCGACTATTGTACGCCTGCCGAATTTCTCAACGAACGAGAAATTCAGACTTATCATTCTTACTTACAAATCTTACAGCTGAATCGGGTCCTCTCATTTTGGGATAGAAAGAATAGACGATCATAGCTACTGTTAGCGGCGGCTCAGACCTTTAGCCCGGGGGCCCGTTACAGATTTTTGTTGCCGAGACGGAAGGATATCCTAGATAGTCTGATACCTAGATATTCCTAGATATTCTAAAAGAATCAAGGTCTAACGCGTTACTTTAAAAATAACACAACGTAGAAACGATTTTAAACAGTTCAGTTTGTAAATAAGAAATAAGCAAAAAAGGGGCTTTGTTTTCAGACGAGCTACGGCGGTTTAGTGTTCAGGATGGCCGGCCGGCGTAGAAAAAACGATAGTCGGGTAGCACAAAATTCACTTTCACACACAAGTGAAATGGCGTCAGGGCAGGTGACGAAATTGTTATCTGAAATAGTGAAAAGATTAGACAGTTTGGAAAGGGGTTCCAGCACGAGCAATACTAGTAGGACTTCGGACAGACAGACTGACAGACAGGAACTAGAGACGTTTGAACAATCGGTAGAAAAACGTCAATCATGCATTGTGAAAATGACACAGAAGTTGCCGACATTCGATGGGCGGAATTCGGAAAATCCGATGATTTTCTTAAGAGATTTAAAGGCTTATATTAAAGTCTCGGGAGATACTTCTAGGGCTTTGATATGGGCAACGGATAGTTTGGTAGGAATTGCGAAAGTTCGAATGAGCATATACAGAGACTCATGGCGAACCTATTCGGATTTTGAAAAAGATTTCAGAGAGGTATTCTGGGGTGATAATGAACAGGAATTAATTAAGCAAAGATTCCTAACTGCGAAGTTTGATTCTAAGAAAGGTCAAAGTATGGAAGAATTCTTTGCCTCTCAATTGAATAGCATATATGAGCTTACGATACCGTTTACTGATACGGAGAAAATCAACACGATTTTCAGACAGTTGCCGCGTGATATTCAGGTAGCGTTTTTTGCTAGAAAGGAGTCAATGACTATACGTGATGCGGTCGAATTCCTTCGGCATTTAGAACGGAATGTCGATGGGGGATTAAGTGCAATACATGGTTCTGAGACAATGAATACTAATAACGTGAGGCGGGATAGCTATATGCGTGGGCAATATCGAGCTATGCGGGTAAATACGTTACGTTATAACGCGATAAGTCGTAGTAATAATTATAACGCGGTAACGAAGGGGCGAAACGAATTTGGGACGCGTGGTCGCGGTTATTTTCGCGGTAGAGGCAGGCAGCCTAGGCCTAGCTTCAAGGCAATAAAGTTTCAGAGGGGCAATGATAGTTCAGGAGATACAGAGGCAGGGCAAAGTTCAAGTGACAGGAATAATGCGATAAGTCAGAATTCAAAAAACTAGTGGACTCGCGCGGGTCGTTCGCGCTCAGATATTTATTACGGTTCGGGTGGACAGCCGATCGAATTGGGAAAAAGCATAGGCTGTATGATTTGTGTAATTTGGATTCGAACGTGGGTGTGAATGAATTTATTCAATTATTAGCGCATAAAGCGCACGGATATGCCGTGTGTTTAGAGGAAAAATCTAGATCGAATTATAGAGATCGAAATGACAGACGTTTACATACGATATTCAGAGACGACGATTCGACTGAGTGTGGGCGCGAGTTATGTAGTACTTTGACATTACCTGAGATAGATGTGCGTATTGGGAATATTGTCGTAAGGAGTTTGATTGATTCGGGGAGCGAAATCAGTGTAATAAGTCGGAGAGTGTACGAAGAAGTGTGCAGTCAATTGGGAAAACCGACGGAAATACCGATTCCAAGTTTGAGAATCACAGGTGCATTTGGAGTCAGTAAGGAAAAGGTTGATAAATTAGTAACGTTACCATTAACAATAGGTGAATGCGTTATCGATACTCCAATGCTAGTATTAACAAGGGTGCCTAAAGATTTAATTTTGGGGTTTGATTTTATACAACAGACGCGAGCGAGTTTAATGTGTGAGGGTAATAAGAGGCTAATTATACGAAGCGCCGGGCGGATGTGTGAAATACCATTAGGTACTGGCCCTAATCAGGATTTTTGCTGTTGTACAATGGAAGTACAGAACCAAGATACCAGTAGAAATATGATAGAGGAATATGTGAATAATTCATCAATACCTGTTGAACACAAAACAAGGTTATTGCCGGTGTTAAATAAACATGCAGAGTTGTTTAGCGATAGGATAGGTCGGACAAATAAATATATACATGAGATAAAAATGAGAGATGAAACGCCTTTCGTAAAGCGAAGCTATCCCATACCGTTCGCATATCGCGATAAAGTAACAAAACGTTTGGAAGAGATGGAATTGATAGGTATTATTAGCAGGCAATCTACGGAATTCAGCAGTCCATTGACTTGTACATTAAAGAAAACAGGAGAGGTCCGTATTCTTCTAGATGCACGACAATTAAACACTGGAATGGTCGGGGAGGTTGAAACCACACCTTTAATGAGTGAGATATTGCAATCCGGGCGCCGGATAAATTACATAGGAGTTATTGATATCAAAGATGCGTATTTTTCTATACCATTATCAGACGAATCTAAACGATACACGGGTTTTGTATATCAAGGCAGAAGTTATGTTTACAACGTTTTACCTCAGGGGTTGAAAACCAGTGTGGGTTCATTTTCGAGGGCGATGGACTTAATTCTAGGGCCAGAGGTTAGGTCATATTGTTTAAATTTTGTTGACGATTTGGCAATTTTAACTGAGGGTGACTTCGAACAGCATTTGTCTCAAGTGGACACGGTTCTGAGTAAATTGAAAGACGCGGGCTTCACATGCAAACTAAAAAAATGCGAGTTCGCACAAAAAAAAAGGTCAAGTTATTGGGGCATATTTTGTCTACACAAGGTTTGCAGATGGACCCGGACAAAATTGAAACACTTAAATTATATCCGTCACCCAGAACTGTCAGGCAATTGAGGGCGTTTTTGGGGTTCATAAATTACTTTAGGAGGTTTATAAAAAAATTTTGGAACGTTGACACGGCCCTTGTACAATTTATTGCGGTCTGGAGTCAAGTTCGTCTGGAGTGCGCAGATGCAAAGTGCTTTTGACGAGATAAAAAACCAATTCTCAGAAAGTATAATTTTGAGTCAGCCATTGGCGGGAAAAACATATTATGTTCAATGTGACGCCAGCGCTATAGGAATTGGGGGCTATGTTTATCAATTAGATGAATCGGGCCAGGAACTAATAATAGGGTTCTATTCGCAGGCATTCAAGGGTGCTCAGACGAGATGGGCTACCAGTGAACAGGAAATGTATGCAGTTATATACACTTTAAAGCGATTTGAGATATACTTGCGGGGAGAAAAGGTTATTATTAGAACTGATCATAAAAGTTTGACGTTCATTAAGTCGTGGACTTTATTGGGTGCACGCGTAACGAGGTGGATTATGTTTTTAGAGCAATTCGATTACGACATAGAATTTGTGCGAGGGACTGATAATCAAATTGCCGACACGCTAAGCAGGCAAATGGCGGGACCTGGAGGTATGAATGACAGTATAACTGTTCAGCCGGGAATATTCTGGTTTCAGGCATCGAATACCGCAAGTGTTATTTCGAGTTTACGGGACATTGCGAGATTACAAAGCGAAGATGAGCGGTTAAATCGAATTAGCGGTTGTATCAGACGTAATGTGGTAGATACGGGGACAAGAGGTTTTGAAAATTATAAGCTAGTAGGTGATACGTTATATTTTCACGTGCCGAAGCGGAACGTACAGTTGCTAGTAATTCCGAAATCACTACAGGAGGAACTTATTTTACACATACATGAAGAAATAGGTCACTACGGCAGATATAAAATATTAGCACTGATGAAGGACAGATATTATTTTCTTCATATGAGTAGGGTGATTAGCGCGGTGATAAGAAGTTGTGACATATGTCAAAAGGTCAAACCAAGTACTAACAATACCGTTGGTCCTTGTACACCGGTGTTGGCGGAAAGGTTGGGTGAGAAAGTTTTCTCGGACCTTTATGGGCCATTGCCCGTTGGTAAATTCGGATATCAATATATATATGTGATTCAAGACGTGTACAGTAAAGTAATAAAATTATATCCAATGCGAAAAGCGACAGGTAGGAGCGTGCTCGCTTGTACAAAGAGATTTCATAGGGAGATACCTATCGAAACTATAATTACGGACTCAGGACCACAGTTCATATCGAAAGTTTGGGAATTTGGACTCAAACAGCTGGGGATTCGGGTCACTCATACGTCGGTGTATTGTCCAAATTCTAATAGCGTAGAAAGAGTGAATCGCGAGCTAGGTCGGCTGATTAGGACTTATTGCGGCGGAAGTAATCGTAGTTGGGTAGACGTGTTACCGGACATTCAGAATTGCTATAATAATATCGAACACACAAGCACAGGCTTTGCGCCTAATGAGTTAGCGTTTGGTAGGCGGGAACCGTTAACTATTGACAAGGAATTAGGCGATGAATGGTTATTAGGCCATAGTGTGCGAGATTCGGAACAGGTGCGGAATGTAGCGATAGAAAACTGTAAAAGTTCTAGTGAACGACGTAAGCGACAGGCGGACAAACGGCGTAAGTTAGAAGTCTATCGTATAGGTGATTATGTGAAACTTAAGACCTTTGTGCGTTCAAATAAAGAACATAAAATCATGCGGAAATTTTCGTTGTTGTATAAAGGGCCTTATGTTATTTCGGCAGTGGTATATCCTAACTGTTATACGTTAGTAGATCCGGGTTCAAATGAGATATTGGGTAACTTCAATACTATAAATATAGCCAGGTATTATGTGAGGACGAATAAGGGCGTAGATAAATAAGATAGTGTATAAAGGTTATATAATTAAGCTGTAAGCTGTAAATTTGAGTAACTACTTTGTAGATTTAAGGATCTTGCATGGTTTGGAAACAAAAACAAAAAAAAAAAAAACAAAAAAAAAAAAAAACAATTTGTATATATATAGTAATACGAATTAGGATAAATTGCGGGTAAACGAGGTTGTATAGTAAGATAGATAAATAAGATAAGACAGGAGAGAACTCAATCGAGTTGTGTAAATATTATATACATAATTGACAGATTCATCGGTCTGTGTACATGATTTGAGATGTTCGTACATATAGAGTAGATATGTACAAAGCATGGGTAGCATAGTGGTAATGAGATCCTTGCGCCATGTTAACTGAGATAAACAGTGTCTCAAGGTCTGGGAGGGGGCTGTAATGGTACACGAGAGTCGGTACATTAGATACTTCATTCTGCGTGATAGAGGGCTAGCCCAACGCCGCGCTGTTTTGAATACGAGAATCGGTTCAGATAACGTTTGAGGGTTTTGCATAGCTTACTGGCAAAGTTAGCAAAAAAAAACAGAGCCGATGCGTGGGTTGATTCGTGGAAGTTTTCAGGCCAAGTTTTTTTTGTCGCATTCCTGCGAGATGTGTAGAGATGAGAGCCGATTTGGCTGCGCGTTGAATAAAATTATGAATAACTAAATAATGAAAGGTTATTACGGAACGGAGAAAGCTATTATGTTGATTGCAAATATACAATTGCGATTGAGGTATGATATGGAGAGTCTGACACCTCTATTTTGAATATCATTCTAGAGGTCTTTGCCACGCGCGTCTAGCGGTCGGGAAATGCTTAATTAATCGCAACAAGCTTTTATTGGTCAGCGATCAACAGATTCTGTGTATCGGCAGTACCAAATGATTTGAGTGATAACCTACGGTTGATCATGGTGAATATGCGTACACACAATTTGTAGAACGGCGGATCTGCATGGCATGGTTGAAATTGGACCCTGTGTAGTTAGTGATAAGAAGCTTCGCTTGGGCAGAGCGTATTTGCAAAGGACGCATGTGGGGCATATAAATACCAGAGCGTGGGAGGGGAATTCATTCAGTCTCTGCGTCTAGCCGCTGTGACAGTCGTCTTCACGAGTTCTAAACAGTTTTTGTCTGCCGTGTTACGCGTCAGAACTATACGAATTTGTGACTGCGAAGTTTCAGTGGGTTTTCGTGAGTGTCTGAAGCGCCGAGATATACCTCGGTTCCTACCTTTATATCAACCTACCCCAAATTCCAAAACTATCCTTGGGTCGTTAGGAAAGAACTTGTAAGTCAATTATTCTGAGTCTGAGTCTGGGCTTGGAGCGACCCTAAATTCCTTTTTCCTTCACCATAGGGTTCCTGGATTGGCTCTTAGGATATTCGCGGGCTAATCCTCTCCTCATTCCTTTAGAGTAGCGAGTTTTGTAATTCCCACACACACAGTCGTTAAACATTCAAGCACATTCAAATCAAACTCAACCATTTTCGAGTGGTGTCGATAATGGACGTGGTATAACACTAGGTTTTTAGACTAGGCTAGACAGGAGTTTAGTTGCGGCTAAACCTAGGTTGTCAGGGCATAGGGAGACTGTTTGATCGATGAGATTCCGCGGATGGAAATAACAAATTCAGAACAAAGTTAAACCGGTGTCAACACAGTTAACATATACTGTTGATATTTTGACATTTGAGTGTTGTCGGGGACGCGCGAAGAGATCAATTTACAGTCTAAAGTTCATTGTTTAGGTCCGGGTAGGTGTTTTGCATTGCCTTGGGTCAGATTGGATTCAAGTTGCATTTTTAAATTAAATGTAAATTTCGCTGGATATCTAATGTGTAAGTTGAGTCGGTATATATGATTTGGCTCAGCCCAGGACGTGCTGCGGCTAGTGGAATTCATAGTTCGGTATTTATCGAATTATGCACTTCGCTATGGTGTGGGTTAGATATCCTAAAACAATAATGCTTGCGTTTCGATAACATCCAGCTCAAGTTGCGCAGAGTTGAAGGTTTCAAAACGTTACGGACCTTTTGAGGTAACCGCTAGTTCAGAACCCATTTCGGAACTCAAATCGCAATTGTGTAAACCGGTCTTTTCGGATCGTTATTGCCGTGAAACAAATATATAATTGGAACCACCACAAACCGCTACTAGCGAGCACATGAAATATAATTGAGTACTCACGTCGTAAAACTACGACGGATATCTATACTATAACTGTGATCGATCACTAAAACTAAAACTAAAATTACAACAAAAGATGTTCCAATGCGCTCATATATACAAAAACCAGATGGTGCCATCACATAAAATATAACAACGATCGTTTTGGCGCAATACACCGCTGACTGATGCGAATTACCGGCTCGCAGACATATATGCTTTCTCTGTCTAACTTGAAACTGTAAATTCCTGAACCAATCTTCGTTCGACTATTGTACGCCTGCCGAATTTCTCAACGAACGAGAAATTCAGACTTATCATTCTTACTTACAAATCTTACAGCTGAATCGGGTCCTCTCATTTTGGGATAGAAAGAATAGACGATCATAGCTACTGTTAGCGGCGGCTCAGACCTTTAGCCCGGGGGCCCGTTACACTGTGTAGTTAGAGTTAAGAAGCTAGCGCTTGGGCAGATTATGTCACGCAAAGGACGCCATTTTTTCAGACATGTGGGACCTATAAATACGAGCGCGAGGGTGGGGAAGTCATTCAGTCCCTACGTCAAACTACTGTGGTACACGTGTCTTTCGGTAATCTGTACAGTTCGGGCTGTCGTTTAACGCGTCTGGAACTGGAAGATTTGTGATTGCGTGCTTCAGTGGATTTTTGTGTGCGTCTGTAGCGCCGAGATATACCTCGGTTCCTATCCTTTAAATCAACCTACCCCAAATTCCAAAACTATCCTTGGCTCGTTAGATAAGAACTTGTAGGTAATTTGATCTGAGTCTGAGTCTGGGCTTGGAGCGACCCTAATTTCCTTTTTCCTTCACCATAGGGTTCCTGTATTAGCTCTTAGGATATTTGTGAGTTAATCCTTTCCTCATTTCCTTCGTGTAGCGAGTTTTGAAATTCCCACACACACAGTCGTTAACCATACAAACACATTCAAATCATACACAGCCAACTTCGAGTGGTGTCAATGATGGACGTGGTATATTCCTACGTGATTGTGGCCGCTAAACCCCTCCACCATCCCGCACTGAGCCAGCGTGGTGGAGTATGGCACAATCTAACTCGTATCCCAGTAAAGGCCTGTGTGGAGTATGACACAATCTAACTCTTATCAGGGTAAAGGCCTGTGTGGAGTATGGCAAAATCTTACTCGTATCCGGTAAAGGCCTGTGTGGAGTATGGTACAATATAACTCGTATCCGGGTAAAGGCCTGTGTGGAGTATGGCACATAGAGAAATATCGCCTTATATCGAATTTGTGTCAGTTTGGCAAAATTTTAGAGAAGATTGTTAGTGATCAGCTATCTACTGCTATGCGGCCTTATATAATTTCTAACCAACATGGTTTCCTTAGAGGTCGTAGTGTCGAATCGAATCTTCTATCATATACTGAAGCTATTTTAACTGCATTAGATAACAACTGTCAGGTGGATGCTGTGTATACCGACTTCGCCAAGGCTTTTGACAAAATCAGGCATGAGCGCTTACTTCTGAAGCTATGGCACTTTGGTATACACGGGGATCTTTACCGTTGGGTTAAATCTTATGTAGAAAATCGTTCGCAGGCCGTAGCTGTGAGAGGGCATATTTCTCATTACAGGTCTATCAGTTCTGGTGTACCGCAGGGTTCCCATTTGGGGCCCTTATTATTTGTTCTGTATCTAAATGATATCACTGAATGTATCAATAATTCAAACATACTTTTATACGCCGACGACACGAAAATTTTTAGAGTCATACGAAATCGTGACGATTGTATGTTACTGCAAAACGACTTAAATTATTTCCAAACCTTTTGTAATGCAAATAATCTTTTCTTAAACCCAGAAAAATGTTTTGTTTTTAGCTTCAGTAGAAAAAGGACAACTATTTACTCCAAGTATGATCTTTGCGATAAAGACTTAACCCGTGTGAACCAGATCCGTGACCTCGGCGTAATCATGGACTCAAAGCTTACCTTTGTGCCCCACATTAACAATATCTTAAATAAATCTTTCAAGCAGTTGGGATTCATTTTGCGCGTAAGTAAAGATTTCAGAAGATCTTCGACATTTAAGATATTATTTAATATTTATGTCCGTAGTCGATTAGAATTTGCTAGCGCAGTGTGGAACCCGTTACATGTAACTCATAGCGATAGAATAGAGAAAAAAAAATTTGTAAAGGCAATTGATTATCGCACAGGAAATAAATACATAGATTATACTACCGCTATGAAAAGACACAATATTTCACCCTTGAGCCTGCGTCGCGAACGCACCGATGTTATTATTCTTTATAAAGTCATTAACAATATTATCCATGCCCCTGAGTTATTAAAGTCTCTTTCCTTTAGAGTACCCCGTCGTTGTGAGCGAGTATGTAGAAAAAAGGACCTCTTTTATATTCCACGTAGTCGAACTTCATACGCAAGAAACGGTTTCATTAGAAGAGCATGTAGGATGTATGATGATAAATTTCAAAATTTGGACATTTTCAGTATAAAGTTTAGTAGCTTCAAACAACAAATCTTGAAGTGTATTAATAGTTTTTAATTAGATAGTTGATTTTTATTGCATTTTTTGTCTGTACATATAAAAAAAATGTTTTATTTTTGTCAGAATGTAAAGGTATTTTTATAGCATCGAGTTTACATATTAGAATTTCTATTCCCAGTTTAGTTTTAGTACCTATATAAGTTATATAGTTTAGAATCAGGATGCTATTGAATTGTAGTATGGTTTTCATACTCTATTTAAGGAAACTGTAGGTCTATAATTCTTATTACCCTATATTGTAACATTGTATTATATAAGAGACTGTTTGTTTCTAAATAAAGATAAATAAATATAACACTAGGATTTTAGACTAGGCTAGACAGGAGTTTAGTTGCGGCTAAACCTAGGGTGTTAAGGCATAGGGAGACTGTTTGATCAAAGGGGTTCCGCGGATGAAAATAACAAATTCAGAACAAAGTATAAACGTTGTCCACTCAGATAACCTATCCCGTTGATATCTTTGACATTTGAGTGTTGTCGGGGACGCGCGAAGAGATCAAATTACAGTCTAAAGTTCATTGTTTAGGGACGGGTAGATTGTTTTGGCTTGCCTTGGATCGTTATGATTCAAGTTGCATCTTTAAATTAAATGTTAATTTCGCTGGAGATCTAACGTGTAGATTGTGTCACGCAGTTATTTTGCTGGGCTCAGTCGAGGAAGAGCTGTGGTTAACTAGATGCATAAATCGGTATTTTCCGAAGTATGTAACTCGTTGTGGAGAGGGTTAGATCTCCAAAAGCGCTAAAGAAAACGTTTCGATAACATCCAGCTCAAATTGCGCAGAGTTGAAGGTTTCAAAACGTTACGGACCTTTTGAGGAAACCGCTAGTTCAGACCCATTTCGGAAAATCAAATCGCAATTGTTAAACCCGGTCTATTTGGATCGTTATTGCCGTGAACTAATTATATAATTGGAGCCACTAAAGCCGCTACTAGCGAGCACATGAAATATCATTGAGTACTCACGTCGTAACACTACGACGGATATCCATACGATATCCCAAACAAATATTATAAATTGTGGTCGACCACTTAAAAAGAAGCTCCAAGCGCCCATATATACAAAAAATAAATGGTACCATTACACAAAATATAACAAAGATCGATCTGGCGCAAAACACCGCTAACTGATGCGAAATACCGGCTTGCGGGCATACATGCTTTCTCTGTTTAACTTGAAACTCTAACTTCCTGAACCAATCTTCCGTTCGACTATTGTACGCCTACTGAACTTCTCAACAAACGAGAAATTCAGACTTATCATTCTTAACTAGCAATTTTTACAGCTGAATCGGGACATATAAGTTGGTGGTAGATAGAATAGACGATCATAGCTTCTGACAACGGTAGCTCGACCTAAGCTATTTATGCCGTTACAGTCTGTCTGTAATCAAATCTTGCAAGTTAAATTTGATCCACTTCCCGGTTTCCGATTGAGCTGAAATTTTGCATGCATTTATAAATCGGATGACAATCCAATATTATTATGATATAGAGCTGATCTGATGATAGAGCTGGAAGGTGGCCATAGGAACTCCGTCATTAAACGACGCAACCTCATCGAGTTTGGGCTCGTTTAATTTTTCTTGATGAGTACTTTGACACTAGATGGTAACCAGGGTCTGATGATGGAGCTGGAAGGTGGCCCGAATGAACTCCATAATTAAACGACGCAACCCCATCGAGTTTGGGCTCGTTTAGTTTGTCTTGACGAGTACTTTGACACTAAAAGGTAACCAGGGTCTAATGATGGAGCTGGAAGGTGGCCCATAGGAACTCCATAATTAAACGAAGCAACCCCATCGGTCGAGCTACCGTTGTCAGAAGCTATGATGCTTCTGACAAGTCGGAATAGCTACATGCGAGGGCAATATCGTGTTTTGCGAGTAAATACGATGCGATATAACGCGGTGAGTCGTAGGAATAATTATAACGCGGGAACAAAGGCACGAAACGAATTTGACACGCGCGCTCGCGGTTATTTTCGCGGTAGAGGTAGACAGCCTCAGGCTAGTTTCAAGGCAATAGAGTTCCAAAGGGGCAGTGATAGTTCAGGTAATACAGAGGCAGGGCAAAGTTCAAGTGACAGGAATAATGCGATAAATCAGAATTCAAAAAACTAGTGGACTCGCGCGGGTCGTTCGCGCTCAGATATTTATTACGCTTTGGATGGACAGCCGATCAAATTGAAAGAAAGCATAGACTGTATGATTTGTGTAATTTGGATTCGAACGTGGGTGTGAATGAATTTATTCAATTACTAGCGCATAAAGCGCACGGATATGCCGTGTGTTTAGATGAAAAATCGAGATTGTATTGTAGAGACCGCAATGACAGGCGTTTACATACGATATTCAGAGACAACGATTCGACTGAGTGTGGACGCGAACTATGTAGTACATTGACATTACCTGAGATAGATGTGTGTATTGGAAATATTGTTGTAAGGAGTTTGATTGATTCGGGGAGCGAAGTCAGTGTAATAAGTCGGGGAGTGTATGATGAAGTATGCAGGCAATTGGGAAAACCAAAGGAAATACCGATCCCAAGTTTGAGAATCACAGGTGCGTTTGGGGTCAGTAGTGAGAAGGTGGATAAGTTAGTCACGTTACCATTAACAATAGGTGAATGCGTTAACGATACTCCAATGCTAGTATTAACAAGGGTGCCTAAAGATTTTTATTTTAGGGTTTGATTTTATACAACAGACGCGAGCCAGTTTAATGTGTGAGGGAAATAAGAGACTAATTATACGAAGCGCCGGGCGGATGTGTGAAAAACTCTTAGGTACGGGGCCCGATCAGGAAGCTTGTTGTTGTACAATGGAAGTACAGGACCAAGATACCAGTAGAAATATGATAGAGGAATATGTGAATAATTCATCAATACCTGTTGAACACAAAACAAAGTAATTGCCGGTGTAAATAAACATGCAGAGTTGTTTAGCAATAGGGTAGGTCGGACAAATAAATATATACATGAGATAAAAATGAGAGATGAAACGCCTTTCGTAAAACGAAGCTATCCCATACCAATCGCATATATCGATAAAGTAACAAAACGATTGGACGAAATGGAACAGATAGGTATTATTAGCAGGCAATCTACGGATTTCAGCAGTTTATTGACTTGTGCACTAAAGAAGTCAGGGGAGGTTCGGATATTACTCGATGCGCGACAATTAAACACGGGAATGGTTGGGGAAGTTGAAACTGCACCTTTAATGAGTGAGATATTGCAGTCGGGTCACAGGTTAAATTACATAGCGATTCTCGATACTAAAGATGCATATTTTTCTATACCATTATCAGACGAATCTAAACGATACACGGGTTTTGTATATCAAGGCAGAAGTTATGTTTACAACGTGTTACCTCAGGGGTTGAAAACCAGTGTGGGTTCATTTTCGAGGGCGATGGACTTAATCCTAGGGCCAGAGGTTAGGTCATATTGTATAAATTTTGTTGACGATTTGGCGATTTTAACTGAGGGTGACATCGATCAGAATTTATCTCAAGTGGACACGGTTCTGAGTAAATTGAAAAACGCGGGCTTCACATGCAAACTAAAAAAATGCGTGTACGCACAAAAAAAGGTCAAGTTATTGGGGCATATTTTGTCTACACAAGGTTTACAGATGGACCCGGACTAGGTTGAAGCACTCAAAATATATCCGTCACCCAGAACTGTCAGGCAATTGAGGGCGTTTTTGGGGTTCATAAATTACTTTCGGAGATTCATTAAAAAATTTGGAACGCTAACGCAACCATTATACAATTTATTACGGTCTGGAGTCAAGTTCGTTTGGAGTGTGCACGTGCAGAGTGCTTTTGACGAGATAAAAAAACAATTCTCAGAAAGTATAATATTGAGTCAGCCATTGGCGGGAAAGACGTATTATGTTCAATGCGACGCCAGCGCTATAGGAATTGGGGGTTACGTTTATCAATTAGATGATTTGGGCCAGGAACGAATTATAGGGTTTAGTTCGCAGGCATTTAGGGGAGCTCAAACTAGATGGTCTGTAAGCGAACAGAAAATGTATGCGGTCATATATACTTTAAAGCGATTTGAGATATATTTGCGAGGAGAAAAGGTTGTTATTAGAACAGATCATAAGAGTTTGACGTTCATTAAGTCGTGGACTTTATTGGGGCACGCGTAACTAGGTTGATTATGTTTTTGGAGCAATTCGATTACAACATAGAGTATGTGCGTGGGGTTGACAATCAAATTGCCGACACGCTAAGCAGGCAAATAGCGGGTCATGGAGGTATGAATGACAGTATAAATGTTCAGCCGGGAATATTGTGGTTTCAGGCATCGAATACCGCAAGTGTTATTTCGAGTTTACGAGACATTGCGAGATTACAAAGCGAAGATGAGCGGTCAAATCGAATTAGCGGTTGTATCAGACGTAAGGTGGTAGATACGGAAACGAGAGGGTTTGATAATTACAAGCTAGTAGGTGATACGTTATATTTTCACGTGCAGAAGCGGAACGTACGGTTGTAAGTGATTCCGGAGTCATTACAGGAGGAATTAATATTACACATACATGAAGAAATAGGTCACTACGGCAGATATAAAATATTAGCACTGATGAAGGACAGATATTACATTATTCATATGAGTAGGGTGATAAGCACGGTGATAAGAAGTTGTGACATATGTCAAAAGGTCAAACCAAGTACTAACAATACCGTTGGTCCTTGTACACCGGTGTTGGCGTAAAAGTTGGGTGAGAAAGTTTTCTCGGACCTTTATGGGCCATTTCCCGTAGGTAAATTCGGATATCAATATATATACGTGATTCAAGACGTGTACAGTAAGGTAATAAAATTGTATCCAATGCGGAAAGCGACAGGTAGGAGCGTGCTCGCTTGTACAAAGAGATTTCATAGGGAAATACCTATCGAAACTGTTCGATTCCAAATCGATATTCGATCGATGGTTTCGGAACGGCCATTTTGAATTTGACGTTGCTGCCAACCTGGCAGTTTTTTGACAACTGAGAGACGAAAGCCCTCGCAATGTAAACGCGTATTGATTAGGGTATTGAAATTAAATCGCAAGCCATCTGGAATGTATTCGGGTTCCCCTCAGGATTGTCTATATAGCTGAGTGTGTTGTGGTTCCCCGAACCAGATAAAGTTCGCATTTACGTGGCCGATTGGTTTTCCCACGTAACATAACCTGTGTTGGAACACTGTGCTCATCGAAGCTGGCCTGCCAGTCATACCTGGTTGGCTGAAGAACCTGTCTACCAAGAAGAGCCTAGGGTGCACCCGGGCCTTGCAGAGAGACAGGAGGTTGACGGGACCGAAGCACAGACCAGGTTAGATCGACTCCATAAGTATTAGCTCGGTGAATCGCCGACGTTCAAACTTCTTGGCAACTGATCGCTACGCTACCTCGTAGCTGATGGGCCCCTACGAGGTCATTAGGTGCTGAGAAGCCTGAACAATTTTGGTAGCAAGAGCGTGGTTTCCTGAGATTTGCAGCCGTCAAGGGCTCCAGGAACGCACGATTTGGGACTATCAATCTGTAGGTATAGGCGGTTATTAGCTAACTTGGTGTTGTTCCTATATCCACATAGATTGGTAGTATTGTAAGCTATAAGTCTATTGCTGGTAGTAGACAGACAGATATTACAGTTTTCCCTAAATGACCAGTTGTACTGAGATGTGACTCAGAATAGTAGGTACTCAACTTAGGTACATTGTAGGTGAATTGAAATTTGCATTGAAGTACCAGTTAGTCAATCTATTAGTGGTATTACATCTATTGATAGCAGGCTATTACATTGTTTTCAGTTTATAGGAATTTATAACTTGAACTAATATTGGTCAGAGTGTCGATAAGCGCCCCCTTATCTAAACTCCAACCCTAATATTGACTATCTGTGTCTGTTGTAGTGATAAAGGGAGACTAAATTGTTATTTACAGAATTTATATAGATATAAAACTCGGTTCCTATTGTTTAAGGAAAACAGCATTGTTTATGTTGTGGTTTAGGGTTCCCTCGTTTGGGTTGTAGACTGGAGAGTCCAATAAAATTGAGTTACTGCAAATTGTGAGTAAGTATCGTTCCGATCATGTCGCTATCTGAAATCCAGAAGGGTGTTTCTAAGGAACTCAGATGGTTTTCCTCCGCACATGGTCTGATAGACCGTTTAGATAGGCATGATGTGGTATTGGAGCGGTCTATGGACGTTAAGGAACGTTACAATAGGGTGCTCGAATTGTCCGCGCAGGCGGAATCAGTTGATGGTTGCGCACCTGACAGGCTGTCACGGTTGCTAGGGGATGTCGACCAATGTATGGAGATGGCAGCTGCTATCACGCAGAAGGCTGCGGACATACGTAGACAGCGCGAGTCCAGCCATGGTGGTGACATTGAAGCACCTCTGCCGCTTCAGGGTTCAGGGTCCAGGTTACCTGCCATAACTATGCCTACCTTTGACGGAGTGTCCGGTGAATGGATGAGCTTCATCAATCTGTTCGACAGTTTGGTACACATGCGATCGGACATTACCAAGTCTGTCAAGATGGCTCAGCTGGTGGCAGCATTGAGGGTTGAGCCTAGGGAGCTGGTCGCTCATTTGACAGTTACGGAGGGTAACTATGAAACGGCCAGGCAATTGTTGGTCAGACGTTACCATAACAAACGGAGGTTGGCCGATGCCCAACTGAACCGTTTGTTTAGTATCCCGGTTGTGAACAAGGTCGGGGCCATACAGACGGAGGTTTTGAACCCGTTGTTGTCCGTCACCAAGGCTCTAGAGAATCTTGGACTTCCGGTTGGTGAATGGTCGTACCTACTGCTGTACATTGTACTTTCCCGCCTACCCGCTGACGTGCAGACTCGTTTCGAACAGTCTCACGGGAGGTCGGCCGAGGACCTGCCCGCCTTCTCCGACTTGGTCGGATTCTTGGAAGAGGAGGCTCGACGGGCAGAGAATTTGGGGTTGACAGTCACCCATCCTTCGGAGCCACAGAGAGCTGCCGGGAGCGCTGTGAGTAGGGGCCCTCCGACGAGGAAGGACCGCACCAACCGGCAGTCATATGGGACTGTGAGTGCATTGACCCCACATAGTGAGACCTGCCCATGTTGTAGGCAGATTGGCCATGCTGTGGCCAATTGCAATAAGTTCGGGGAACTTAGGGTTCAGGGACGGCGCCGGATGGCCAAGCAGCGGAGCTGGTGTTTCCTGTGCCTCGGGCCACACATGGCTAGGTACTGCACGCGCACAAAAATGTGCGGATATTGTGGTGGGGCCCACAAAATCTGTTGTGCATGAACCGGTCCGGCCAACAGCCACCACAGGGCCGTACCCAGGGTGACACGGCATGGGGCCCTGAGAATTCGTTTGCGACTTGGAGCGCAACTCAGGGGCCAATGTCCCCATGTGCACAGGGCGGTACTAGGGTGCAGGGCCGCACTCAGGGTCATCACATGGGGGGCCCTGAGTTTTCGGTTGCGACTCAGCATCCGACTCAGCGGGCAATGGGGCCACAAGCACGCAGCCACCCAGGGGTGCAGGGCCGCACTCAGGGTCATCACATGGGGGGCCCTGAGTTTTCGGTTGCGACTCAGCATCCGACTCAGCGGGCCGTAACGGGCGGGTGGCATGGGACACCTTCGAGCTATGCGGATGCGGTTCGGACGCCGCCTCAGTTGTCGCCCCGCTCGTCGCCTCGTCCTCGTCGGTCGCATGTGATGTCCCCCCCGCTCATGGAGCGGCCACGGTTGAATTCACGCCCACCCCCCTTCGGGGGGCGTCGTAGGTTGGGAATGGAACCGGCGCGTGGGTCATTTGTACAATGGGACCCGCTGGCGTATAGCTGCATCCCTGATCGGTAACAGGCAGAGTGGGGCCCCGGGGGCCCTCGCTAGGAATTTGCGGCCCAACAATTTGTTGCCCCCCAACCGGAGACGGTGGTGTTACCGATCGCCTCTGTGCTTGTTTGGGATTTGGCGGGCAACCCAACATACGTTCGCGCCCTATTAGATTCTGGAGCTCAGGGCTGCATTGTATCGAATGATTTAGGACAATGGTTGGGCCTCAATATAAATAATGTATCGCTGCCGAGGAAATTGGTCCCTGCTGGGGATTACAGGGCAACCCTTCACGGGTTTTGTGATGCCTCTGAACGAGGGTTTGCGGCAGCGGTTTATTTGCGAACCGTCACCTCCACCGGGGAGGTCGACGTGCGTTTGGTTTTGGCAAAAAGCAAGGTAGCGCCTATTCGGACAAGGATGACGATTCCAAAACTGGAACTGTCCGGGGCTGCTCTTTTGACCAAACTTTTGAATCACACTCTAACAGTGTTGCGTGGGTCAGTGGTTTTGGAGGATACGGTGTACGCGTGGACGGACAGCCAGATTGTTTTGTGCTGGCTGAAGGCTTCGGTCCATAACTTAAAGGTTTTGTTGCGAACCGTGTCTCCCAGATTGTGTCGTCTGAGGTCCCACTGACCTGGAGGCATGTACCAGGAGAGTTGAACCCGTCTGATTGTGCATCCAGGGGATGTCGGGCTCCTGAACTCGTTAGACACCATTTGTGGTGGGGACCACCCTGGCTTGCCAGGAGAGAATCGGACTTGCCCCACAGCCATGTAGTAGTATCTTCGGATCATGGCCCCAGAGCGGCCGTGCATGTTACCCAGAAGGGGCAATACAAGGCGTACCTATGTGTGTTTGTTTGTTCATCCACCAAGGCGGTAAATCTCGAGCTCGTTGCTGATCTCTCGACAGAGGCTTTCATTGCTTGTTTGGATAGGTTTGTTTCTCGAAGGGGACTTCCAACTTTGATCCGCTCTGATAACGGCACTAACTACATCGGTGCGGAACGATGCTTACGAGAGATAGTCAACTTTTTGAATGTAAATAAAGTGGATATTGGAACGGCCCTCTCCCGTCGGGGTATACAGTGGACCTTCAGCCCACCGATTTTCCCCCACTGGGGTGGGAGTTTTGAGGCCGTAGTTAAGTCAGCTAGGACGCACTTGGGGCGTATAGTAGGTCAGACCGAGCTGACTTTTGAGGAGCTCGCGACATTGTTTTGTAAGATCGAGGCCGTTCTCAATTCGCGACCGTTGTGTCCGCTCAGCTCGGATCCAAATGACCTGGAGGCTCTGACCCCAGGCCATTTCTTGTTAGGACAGCCACTTAACGCTTTGCCCGAGCACCCCTTCGAGGGAGTGAAATTGTATCGGTTGTCAGGGTATCAGATGTTGCAGCAGTTTACTCAGAATTTCTGGAAGCGTTGGTCGCTCGAGTATCTGCATAGCTTACAACAGCGCCTTAAGTGGACTGACGAAACCAGCCCCCCTAGTGTTGGTGACCTCGTTCTGGTTAAGGATGCTAACCTACCGCCACTACGTTGGCGCAGGGGGCGCATTGTTAACTTGTTCCCTGGCAAGGACGGGACCCCCCGGTCTGCGGAGGTTCTAGTAGGAGGCTCGGTTCTAAAACGAGCGGTAGCAACGTTGTCTCGGCTGCCCGTAGATTAGGGGACAGGTGGGTGCCTGTCCGGGCGGGTGATTGTTCGATTCCAAATCGATATTCGATCGATGGTTTCGGAACGGCCATTTTGAATTTGACGTTGCTGCCAACCTGGCAGTTTTTTGACAACTGAGAGACGAAAGCCCTCGCAGTGTAAACGCGTATTGATTATGGTATTGAAATTAAATCGCAAGCCATCTGGAATGTATTCGGGTTCCCCTCAGGATTGTCTATATAGCTGAGTGTGTTGTGGTTCCCCGAACCAGATAAAGTTCGCATTTACGTGGCCGATTGGTTTTCCCACGTAACATAACCTGTGTTGGAACACTGTGCTCATCGAAGCTAGCCTGCCAGTCATACCTGGTTGGCTGAAGAACCTGTCTACCAAGAAGAGCCTAGGGTGCACCCGGGCCTTGCAGAGAGACAGGAGGTTGACGGGACCGAAGCACAGACCAGGTTAGATCGACCCCAATAATTAATAGCTCGGTGAATCGCCGACGTTCACACTTCTTGGCAACTGATCGCTACGCTACCTCGTAGCTGATGGGCCCCTACGAGGTCATTAGGTGCCGAGAAGCCTGAACAGAAACTGTAATTACAGACTCAGGACCACAGTTCATATCGAAAGTTTGGGAATTAGGTCTCAAACAGTTAGGAATACGGGTCACTCATACGTCGGTGTATTGTCTAAATTCTAATAGTGTAGAAAGAGTGAATCGTGAGCTAGGTCGACTAATTAGAACCTATTGCGGCGGAAGTAATAGAAGTTGGGTCGACGCGTTACCGGACATTAAAAATTGCTACAATAATATCGAACACACGAGCACCGGATTCACTCCTAATGAGTTGGCGTTTAGTAGACGGGAACCGTTAACCATTGACAAAGAATTAGGCGATGAACGGTTATTAGGTCATAGTGTGCGAGATACGGAACAGGTGCGGAATGTAGCGATAGAGAACTCTAAAATTTCTAGTGAACGACGTAAGTGATAGGCAGACAAACGGCGTAAGTTAGAAGTCTATCGTATAGGTGATTATGTGAAAATTAAGACTTTTGTGCGTTCAAATAAAGAACATAAAATCATGCGGAAATTTTCATTGTTGTATAAAGGGCCTTATGTTATTTCGGCAGTGGTATATCCGAACTGTTATACTTTAGCAGATCCGGTTTCAAATGAGATATTGGGTAACTAAGGTGCGGGTGTGCCAGGTTGTATAGTTAGGTATATAAATAAGATAAGACAGGAGAGAGCTCAATCGAGTTGTGTAAATATTATATGCATAATTGACAGATTCATCGGTCTGTGTACATGATTTGAGATGTTCGTGCGTATAAAGTAGATATGGACAAAGCATGGGTTAGCATTGTGGTAATGAGATACTTGCGCCATGTTTAACTGAGGTAAACAGTGTCTCAAGGTCTGGGAGGGGGCTGTAATGATACAAAAGAGTCAGTTTATTTAATACTTCATTTTGCGTGACAGAGGGCTAGCCCATCGCCGCACGGTACACATTGAATACAAGAGTCGGTTCAGTTAACGCTTGGGTTATCGAGTAATTCGAATTAAGTTGACAAGAAAGGGGCCAGAGGACGTGGTTGGTTCGGAGAAGAGAGGTCGGGTCAGGTTTTTTTGTCTCATTCCTGCGAAATGTGTAGGGATCAGAGCCGATTTGGTTGCGCGCTGAATAAATTATGAATAACTAAATAATGGAAGGTTCTTATGGAACTATACGGAGAAAGCTAATGTGTTGACTGCAAATATACAATTGCGTTTGATTGTTACGATGTGGTGAGTCTGACATCACGGGTTTGAATATCATTCTAGTTATTTTTGTCTAAGACGCTAGCGGTCGGGCAGGTTTAATTAATCGCAACCGCTTTATAGCCAGTGATCAACAAATTTTGTGTATCGGCAATACCAAATGACTTGAGTCATAACCGAAGGTTGATTAGAAACTTTGCATTCACAAAATTGTAGAACAGCGGGCGTGCATGGCATGGTTGATTGAAATTAGACCCTGTGTAGTTAGAGTTAAGAAGCTAGCGCTTGGACAGATTGTGTCACGCAAAGGACGCTATTTTATCAGACATGTGGGGCCTATAAATACGACCGCGTGGGTGGGGAAGTCATTCAGTCCCTACGTCAAACTACTGTGGTACACGTGTCTTTCGGTAATCTGTACAGTTCGGGCTGCCGTTTTACGCGTCTGGAACTGGAAGATTTGTGATTGCATGCTACAGTGGATTTTCATGTGCGTCTGAAGCGCCGCGATATACCTCGGTTCCTATCCTTTAAATCAACCTACCCCAAAATTCCAAAACTATCCTTGGGTCGTTAGATAAGAACTTTGAGTCTGGGCTTGGAGCGACCCTAATTTCCTTTTTCCTTCACCATAGGGTTCCTGGATTAGCTCTTAGGATATTCGTGAGTTAATCCTTTCTTCATTTCCTTCGTGTAGCGAGTTTTGAAATTCCCACACACACAGTCGTTAACCATACAAACACATTCAAATCATACACAGCCAACTTCGAGTAGTGTCGATGATGGACGTGGTATAACACTAGGATTTTAGACTAGGCTAGACAGGAGTTTAGTTGCGGCTAAACCTAGGGTGTCACGGCATAAGGAGACTGTTTGATCGATGGGGTTCCGCGGATGAAAATAACAAATTCAGAACAAAGTATAAACGTTGTCCACTCAGATAACCTATCCCGTTGATATCTTTGACATTTGAGTGTTGTCAGGGACGCGCGAAGAGATCAAATTACAGTCTAAAGTTCATTGTTTAGGAACGGGTAGATTGTTTTGCCTTGCCTTGGATCGTTATGATTCAAGTTGCATCTTTAAATTAAATGTTAATTTCGCTGGAGATCTATCGTGTAGATTGTGTCACGCAGTTATTTTGCTGGGCTCAGTCGAGGAAGAGCTGTGGTTAACTAGATGCATAAATCGGTATTTTCCGAAGTATGTAACTCGTTGTGGAGAGGGTTAGATCTCCAAAAGTGCTAAAGAAAACGTTTCGATAACATCCAGCTCAAATTGAGCAGAGTTGAAGGTTTCAAAACGTTACGGACCTTTTGAGGAAACCGCTAGTTCATACCCATTTCGGAAAATCAAATCGCAATTGTGTAAACCCGGTCTATTTGGATCGTTATTGCCGTGAAATAATTATATAATTGGAGCCACTAAAGTCGCTACTAGCGAGCACATGAAATATCATTGAGTACTCACGTCGTAACACTACGGCGGATATCCATACGATATCCCAAACAAATATTATAAATTGTGGTCGACCACTTAAAAAGAAGCTCCAAGCGCCCATATATACAAAAAATAAATGGTACCATTACACAAAATATAACAAAGATCGATCTGGCGCAAAACACCGCTAACTGATGCGAAATACCGGCTTGCGGGCATACATGCTTTCTCTGTTTAACTTGAAACTCTAACTTCCTGAACCAATCTTCCGTTCGACTATTGTACGCCTACTGAACTTCTCAACAAACGAGAAATTCAGACTTATCATTCTTAACTAGCAATTTTTACAGCTGAATCGGGACATCTAAGTTGGGGGTAGATACAATAGACGATCATAGCTTCTGACAACGGTAGCTCGACCTAAGCTATTTATGCCGTTACAGTCTGTCTGTAATCAAATCTTGCAAGTTAAATTTGATCCACTTCCCGGTTTCCGATTGAGCTGAAATTTTGTATGCATGTATAAATCGGATTACAATCCAATATTATTATGACATAGAGCTGATCTGATGATAGAGCTGGAAGGTGGCCATAGGAACTCCGTCATTAAACGACGCAACCTCATCGAGTTTGGGCTCGTTTAATTTTTCTTGATGAGTATTTTGACACTAGATGGTAACCAGGGTCTGATGATGGAGCTGGATGGTGGCCCAAATGAACTCCATAATTAAACGACGCAACCCCATCGAGTTTGGGCTCGTTTAGTTTGTCTTGACGAGTACTTTGACACTAAAAGGTAACCAGGGTCTAATGATGGAGCTGGAAGGTGGCCCATAGGAACTCCATAATTAAACGAAGCAACCCCATCGAGTTTGAGCTAGTTTAATTTGTTTTGACGTTTACTTTGATACTAGATGTCCGACCCGTTACAAATAAATATCTGGTGATTACATAACTAATTTAAACATTATTTTACCTTACTACAAATATATAAAACACTCTACTACGTGCTACGAACTACGTCGTAGTAAAATAATTATTGAATTGAAATCTCGATTTAAAAATACTAAAAAGTTAAAAATAAAAATAAAGAAAAAAACTTTTTAAAAACAAGCTTTTATTAAAAATTAACTAAAAAATTTAAAATAAATTAACTCCAATAACAAATATATCACTTTATAAGTTCATTGTTACCTTTAACTATAATTAAGCTTCTTCGTCTACGACAAAATAATTACATACCGTACATAATTATATATTTTTAACATTAACACTTTAATTGTTAAATCTTCCCATTTTTATCACAGTCCCAATTTCATAAATAAAAGCGTGTTACATTTTGATGGTATGATAAAGAACATTTAGCACCTTCTTTTCCTCTCGCTATCACAATGTAACACGCTCTTGTTTTTAAAAAAGTTTTTTTTATTTATTTTTGTTATATTACACTTAGGGCCTTTATGACTGGTTTAAGGCAATATAAAAGGTGTGTAGTACCTGTTGATAAAACAAATACTTTCTTAATGAACCATGTACACTAAAATGTCGACATGATGCTCACAATATTCGATATAGTTAGTTGACTTTAGTAGTCTTCGAGTCCAATATTGAAATTCAAAAGTATTCTAAATTATATTTTTAACCCACATAACTTAACAAGATACAGCCTTTTTACTAGCCGAACCTCTTTCGTGGTCAGAAACGCCATCATAGGTTTCAAGGTGGAGTAAACAATTTCAAAGTTTCGAGTCGAGGTTTTGTATAGCATATTTTATTAATGTTTAGATGATTGCGTTCCCAGAACAAGGGAAAAAAAATAATCACCTGGTACATTTACCCAAAGTGTTGTTCTTCTGACCACTATACGCAACATTAAAAACAAATATTTCCACCTAAAGAAATTCAAGGCTGACGGTAACCAATTCAACAGGGAAATGTTTAGGTACTATAGAACCCGAGTTAAAGACCTCATCGACTTAACCTATGCTGACTACATACGACGTGCTGAGCGGCACCTACAGACTGACCCTACTACGTTCTGGGACTTTATAAAGGACTAACGTAAGTGTAGACAGACTTGCGACGTGTACACTTATGAAGGTAATAAAGTGACCGGAGTATGCGGCTAGTGCGTTTGCCGCTTACTTCAACTTGGTATTCCTGCCTGACAAACCGCTTCTCGATGCGTTCAGTGTGCTGTGATACTTGCTCAGGTGTAAGTCAGGGGAGCACACTTGGCCCTATCCAGTTTCTTATTATGATCAACGATCTTCCTGAAGTCATCAAGACTGCCGAGTGTCTTATGTTTGCTGATGACTTGAAGTTGTTCTTGAGTATCGAGTGTGACGATGACGTTAACGAGACATTGATGGCGTGGTTGAGTGGAGTGTGAGAAATAACTTGACCTTCAATAGCTCCAAGTGCAAGATTATGACTTATGACTATTTGTCATGTCTATTCTATAACTGGCTCCCCTATCATGAGAGTTAATAAAATACGTGACCTGGGACTGACTATGGACACACAGCTAACATTTAATGACCACATTCAAGATACGTGTAAGAGAGCTTACAGGTCGCTTGTGTTTGTAATGAGGCAGGCGAGGGTTTTCATTGATGTTTCTACAGTTACAACATTGTACAATGCCCTTGTCCGTAGCAGGCTTGAATATGACGCTATCATCTGGGACCCACATGAAGTCAAATATAAGCTCATGTTGGAAAAATTGGATATTTTTAACAAATTGCTTCTACCTCACATTCTGGAGTACATTGCTAATAAGACCAATTAATATGGAAAGGCATTGTGTTCCTCAAATGCGCGACGCACATGAAACACTCCACAGCGTCAATTAAAGTACAGAGACGTGGATAATGACGAAATGAAGAAATTCTTGGGATTATGTTTGCTCATGGGACAAGTAAATTTTCCTCAAAAACGAAAACTTTTTACATACAGCGATGTTTTATATTATCAACCCATTTTCCAATACGCTATGTCACCGCTCAGATTCAAATAAATACTAAGTTGCTTATGTGTATCCGAACTCAACTCAAAAGGGAAAGAGAAAATCATCCGTTTCATTGATCTTATGATCGAGAATTTCACAGAATGTTACAAACCTGACAAAGAACTTTCTTTGGATGAATCGATGCTATTATTTAGAGACGACCTCTGAATCTGATCATTCAGACAATATATAAAAAGCAAAAAAGCTAATTATGGGGTTAAGTTGTATGAACTTACATCTTCCGATGGGTATGTCCTCTGGAAAAATCATAAAAGTACAAAAGGGAAGAAAACAGAAAAACCGTAGTGCACTTCATGAAGCCTTAATGTACTACTGTAGTAGTTAGCCATCAAAAGCCTTTGAATTCGGTGGATCTCTCCCAAAAACATGTCGGCCAAAAGACTCATGTTACTGGAACCCTCAGGACCAATCAAAAAGGGAATCCCATAGAGATCACCAATAAAAAACTAAAAAAGGCCAGCATGTATGGGTACGTAAAAACAAGGTTAGTCTTTTGTCAACCCGCGTATCTAAGTGGGTTGACAAAAGACCTGTTTTAATGATTACGACGTTGAAACATCCAAAAATCACCAGTATTATTAATAGACATGGAAATGTGTGTAAAAAGCCAGAAGATGTAGTTTTTTACAATCAATATATGGGGGGGTTGATAGAACAAAGCCAGATGTTCTCATATTATTCTTCCCCTAGAAAAACCTGCGCTGGTATAAGAAAGTGTTTTTCCATATATTTGACCTGTCCTTGAGGAATTCATTTCACATTTACAGAAAGCATTTGAAAGATGGTGATAAACGTTATCAGTTATAGAGAAAGTTTGATATGAACTTTTTTACACACATCACCAGATGTGAAGCCCAATATGTTAATGCAACTGCGGAACAAACACGACAATAGGATCAGGGAACGGCCCGGTACATTGCCGTCTACTCAGGCGCCGCCGTCTACGAGTACTAGCAACAATGAAAATGAGAAAAGTAAAGGCCTTCAGTGCAATGGCTGTCCCGATAAACCAGCACTTTGCGCACTATGCTTTGAAGAGTGCCATATTCAAATTCTTTTTTTTTGATAATTTTATAGATAACTTCCTGATGCCTTGCTAGTAACTAGGTCTGTTTACATCATTGTTTTTTCCAGTCAACATGTGCCACTCGGAAATCATACTCCTTCACAAAAAAGGCGAGCGATCAGATATCGGGAACTACCGTCCTATCAGCCTTACATCCCACCTGTATAAGGCTTTTATCAAAGTGATAGAGCGCCGCATACTCGACCCAGCTCAACCCCCCGAGCAGGTTGGGTTTCGACCCAGTATATCGACCTCAGATCATCTCCATACACTGAACCAGATTATTGAGAAGTATCACTAATATAACCTCCCTCTATATATTGCCTTCGTCGACTACTCAAAGGCATTTGATAGTTTGACACACACATCCATATTTACAGCACTCCATAATCAAGATATAAATACACACTACATCAGCCTCATCAAGGAAATTTATAGAAACAGTACAGCATCAATTAAATTACAGTTTCCGGGTCCATAATTTCCAATTAAAAGAGGCGTCAAGCAGGGCGATCCTCTCTCTCCTAAACTTTTTACGAGCGTGTTGGAAGAGGTCTTTAAGACACTAGAGCTAGATTAAGAGAGCAGTGGTATAGACGTTGGCTAGGCGAAGCTTAAAAACCTTCGTTTCGCTGATGATATAGTCCTGTTATCTAATTCACCTTCTGAGCTACAAACTATGCTGCAACAACTCAGCCATGCAAGCCTCGAGGTTGGACTTAGCATTAACATGTCTAACAGCAAGGAGCATGCGGTAGACGTGGATGGGGTGAGAATTGCATATGTCCAGGAATATATCTATCTAGGCCAAATAGTCTCTTTCCAGGCGCGACAAGACAAGGAAGTCGATAGACGCGTCGACAATGCCTGGAAGAGCTTTTGGACTATGAAGGAGCTCATGAAGGGACAACTTCCGTTGTCCCTGAAACGCAAGCTCATGGACATGTGCATTCTTCCCATCCTTGCCTACGGAGACCAAACCTGGTCTTTGACTGACGCGCAAAGGTTCAAACTCGGGCTTTGCCAGAGAAACATGGAGCGCAGTTTTCTCGGTGTTCGGCTTTTAGACCGGATCCGGAATACAGAGCTGCGCTTCCGAACAAAGATAATAGATAGGTCAGAAGGCTGCCCAACTAAAATGGGACTCGGCCGGCCATGTTGCTCGGATGCTGCCGAATAGCTGGGCTAAGAGAGCCACAGCCTGGCTCCCAGAAAATGCAAAGAGAAAGCGTGGCCGACCCAGGAAGAGATGGAGTGATGAGTTGGGTCTATGGGACAGGATTGGAGGGAGACCGCTCAGAATCGGATAGAGTGGAAGAGGGGGAGAGAAGCCTTTTCCCAGCAGTGGGACATGGTGGGCTCGTAATAATAATAATAACATCATTTGTGTTACTCCATAGATATTTATTTTCAGTGAGCCATTAGTATAAGTTAGTATCAACCATAATTATTGTCTAGTTATAAGTACCCAATATAGTTGTCCTTGTTATGACGAAAGCCCCTACAACTTACTCTATTCGATTATTTTCAGAAGTTTTAATCACAGGCAACGGCCTGATGCCTTGCTAGTAATAAAGTCTGTTTACATAATTGTTGTTATTCCATAGATATTTATTTTCAGTGAGCCATTAATAGCCATAATAACTCGATTATTTTCAGAAGTTTAAAATTATAAATAACTATAACTGCCGCCGTGCTTGTAATTAAGTCAGTTTACATAATTGTTATTATTCCATAGATATTTTATTCCAGATAGCCATTTATAGCCATAAATTTTGTCTGGGTCTATAAGTACCCATTATAGTTTTTGTTACGATGAAAGTTCCTACTACCTTCTCGATTATTTTTAGAAGTTTATTATTTTAGGTAACTGCCTGAACCCTTGCTAGTAATTAGGTCTGTTAATTATTGTGAATCTTACCTGAGACTGAATTAAACATTAATAAAAATAGATGTTTGTGTAAAAATAAGTACTATAACTGCCGCCTTGCTTGTAATTAAATCTGTTATTCCAGTGAGCCATCTTTAGCCACAAGTATTGTCTGGGTCTATAAGTACCCAATATAGTTTTTCTTGTTGCGATGAAAGTTCTTACTACTTACTCGATTATTTTTAGAAGTTTATAATACTAGGTAACTGCATGAATTAATTAAGTCTTTTAATTATCATAAATCATACCTGAGACTGAATGAATGATTAAAAAAAATATATATTTGTGTAAAAACAAGTAATCAATGGTTTTATTTAATCTAAATAGGCACCTACCTTTCTTTTCTTTACCCCGACGTTTTTATACGTTATTAGCAACTAGTTTTATTTACGATCTACAGCACAGGCATCTTCACAAGTCGAGGTAATTATATGTTATTAGCGGCTATGTATATTTTGGTCTATGCTGTACAGCACAAGCGTCTTTATACGTCGACCTTTTTGTACGTTGTTAGCGGCTATATATATATATTTGTCTACGCTTTACAGCACAGGCGTCTATATACGTCGACGTTATTAAACGGTGTTAGCGGTTATGTTCCTTTTTGTCTATGTTGTATAGCACAGACGTATACATACGTCGACGCCTTAGGACGTTGTGCGATACAAGGTAGCTCTCATTTTGCTAGCATTTTGCACAACGTCACTAGACGCCGATCCCATTTGTATGAAAAAATATGTGCATCGCCACATAGTACTTATATATTGGCATGTTTACTTTCAAGGGTTCATGCATTATCTACTACAACAAGATACCTCTGGAGATCTTGAAATTGCCATTTGAGCAATTTAAAAAACCATCTTAAAGCGACTTTGTCGAAAAAGGGATATTACAATATTCAAGATTACTTAAATGATGGGACTGTATGGGTTTAATCTGGCTCAACACAGACCTTGCATTGGTTGGCATTCCGCAGCCGACCTCCTACCCTCAGCAATCCTTGAGGGTCAATAAACGGGTTGAGCCGAGCCACAGCTCCCTTCAGTTGGACGCGTCCGCGTCTCAGAATGTCCAGTTCGGACTTGAAGTGCACCGTCTGCACGTTCCGTACCAATGCGAACAACGCATGGTTCCGTTCCCGTGGTGTCAGGACCTGTGTCCGCACCCGTTGCGCCTCAGAATTAAGACAATCCCGCGCAAAACGGAAGATCCGGGCGGTCACATTGACCAGATTGTCGAGCGAGCTGTACCGTTCCAGCAGGCTGAACTCCTCTTCCGGCTCTGGTTTCGTCATACAGACACCGACTGTCAAGGCCCCGTTCGCCGAGGTAACGCGTGGACTCATTGGCCAATCCGATTCGGCTTGAGTCAACCATTTTGGACCCCACCACAAGAGATGTCCAACTAACTCCGGAGCGTGACACCCACGAGACGCACAGTCTGCTGGGTTCATTTCTCCTGAAACATGTCTCCAGATTAAGGGAACCTCCGAATTCAAAATCTGCGAAACCCGATTCGCCACAAAAATCTCCAGCTTGTGAACTGAAGCCTTCAGCCAGCATAACACGATCTGGATGTCCGTCCAAGCGTAGACCGTATCTTCTAATGCTATTGACCCACGAAGAACCGTCATCGTGTGGTTGAGCAGACGAGTCAGGAGAGCCGCTCCTGAAAGCTCTAATTTGGGAATGGTCAGGCGAGTGCGCAACGGCGCAACCTTGCTCTTGGCCATGACCAACCGCACATCAACCTCCCCCGAGGAGTCAACCGTACGCAGATACACCGCAGCTCCGTAGCCCTTCTCCGAGGCATCGCAAAACCCATGCAGGGTGGCGGTGTATCGTTTGGTGCACCTCACCTTTGTTGTATATTTAATCAATGTATAGATAATGGTGTGTTTCCTGACTTGATGAAACTAAGTAAAGTTATACCTTTATTCAAAGCTAGTAGTAGTACATCAGACCCCACCAATTTTAGACCCATATCGATACTACCAACGCTTAGCAAAATATTTGAAAAACTCATACTTAATCAATTGCAAAGTCATTTTTATCTCAATAATTTAATTCATATTGCTCAGTTTGGTTTCACAAAGGGTCGTTCAACAGCCGATGCTGGTGTTGAACTAATCGACAATATTTTTGATGCCTGGGAAGACGCAATGGATGCAATAGGTGTCTTCTGCGATCTATCCAAGGCTTTTGATTATGTCCATCATGACACTCTTGTCAGGAAGTTACGCCATTATGGTGTAAAAGATCAGGCACTTGGCCTTCTGGAGTCATATCTAACAGATAGGGTTCAGATGGTCGATGTTAATGGGAAAAGATCACCTGGGTCTTCAATAAGTATGGGCGTACCGCAAGGTTCAATTCTTGGTCCTTTCTTGTTTTTAGTATATATTAATGATTTACCTTACCTTGTTAAAGCAAAACATGGGTTAGTATTGTTTGCCGATGATACTTCTTTGATATTTAAAGTTAAAAGACAGCAATCAAATTATGACGAGATAAACAATGCTATCTCTAGTATAGTGAACTGGTTTACTGTTAACAATTTATGACTTAATGAAAAGAAAACTAAATGTATTAAATTCGTGTTACCCAATGTGAACCCGGTAACTACAGACATATTTATAAAAGGACAGAGATTGGACCTTGTGCAGTCGACTGTCTTTTTGGGCATAACTTTAGACGCCAAACTACAATGAGATCCTCATATAAATAAATTGTCGAACAGACTGACTTCGGCAGCGTTCGCAGTTAAGAAAATTAGAGCTCTTACCGACGTAGACACCGCTAGACTAGTCTACTTTAGTTACTTTCATAGTCTAATGACCTATGGTATTTTATTGTGGGGTCACGCTGCGAATGCTAATAGTATATTTATTCTGCAGAAACGGGCTGTTCGTGCAATTTATAGATTAGGGCCTAGAGTTTCACTGAGGGAAAAGTTTAAAGAAATCAATATTCTGACATTTGTGTCTCAATATATCTATGACAATCTTGTGTATGTAAAAAGAAATATAACTAATTTTCAGAAGTACAGTGATATACACAATTTCAAAACTAGAAATAAAGACAAGTTGGTATGTAAGCCGACTACATAAAATTAGTAATTTTTTTAAAGGCAATTGTATACGCTATTACAATAAGGTCCCTACTGATATTAAAAACTTACCTTTAGACAAATTTAAAATAATAATAAAACAGAAATTGTATAAAAAGGTTACTATAGGATATCTGATTAGTTAGAGGACAGATGTCCATGGGATTAGATTGTTTGAGTAACAGGCTGTTTCGATATATAATTAGCATTCATTTTGTAATTTGACAATATTTTATTTAAAAAAGGAAACGCAAAAGATGCGACGACTGTGGAGTTTCTTCGGTGAGCTCTTCTCCACAGATTCCGCCATTGTGTTAGTGAACTCACCCAACAAAAATGTAATGACGGATCTAAGTGATGTAACAACATCCTATGGAAATAAATGATTTTTGATTTGATTTGATTTGATTTGAAACCTCCGTGGCAGTGAAATCCGATTGATGCCAGGGAGGGTCGAAAAGAACGATTCCCACTCGGAGCTCAATGACCGGATCGGATCGTCCCATTTCAGCTCAGCAGACCACAATTGCTGCATAAAACACTTGAGCTGAAATGTTACCGGGGTGATCCACCCGTTTGGATCAAATGTCCTAGCCACCGTTGAAAGGACGTTCCGTTTCGTCCAGACCTTCGGGAAGTCTGTGAGACCTGCAGCAGAGGCAGGTCGCTCGTAACTTGGTTGGCTTTGCAGGATAAGTTACTCAGGGCACGTGGTTCGACACCAGAATTAAGATACGGAGTTCCCAGTAATCTTTTATTCATAAAAGACACCAAGAATTAGTAAGTGTAATTAACGGACTAGTCTTATGTAAAATTACTGCTAATTAAATATTAAAGTTATCACAGAGCAAGGAGTACATGACAGGCCATTGAGAGAGGTTAAGCCGAAGAAAAAAGGGAAAACGGAACTGTCAAAAATGTCATAGACATATATAGACGGGTTACCATAGACTATAGAAGGATGGTTATAGGAGATTATATTTCTAACACTTCCCCTTAAGCTTCACAAACCATCAGTTTTACATTCTTATTAAAGTTATGGCTCTACATTCATAAGTTTAGTAAACTCTACATGCTTAACTCTACTTAAGGGCGTTGTAAGCACATCAGCAACCATATTTTCAGATGGTAGGTATTTTACAGTGGCAAATTTGTCTCTAATTAAGTCTTTTACAAAATGGTATCTTATGTCAATGTGCTTACTTCTTTTATGACAATATTCCTTACATTCTAGGAGCTTATGTGCACTTTGATTATCATTATATATTAAAATATTAACATTTTTACTTGTGAGCTCATAAATTAAATTTTTAATGAAACATAAGTCTTTACACACATCTCCAATAGATAAGTACTCGGCTTCGGTAGAGGACAGGGCTACACATTTCTGTTTTCTAGACTCCCAATTAATGATATTTTTACCAAGTCTTATAATAAAACCACTGTATGATTTTCTGTCTAGCAAATTATTTCCGTAGTCTGAGTCTGCGAAAGCGGTAATTTTTAAATCACTACTCCTATTAAAATATAGGGAATAATTTAAAGTCCCCGCTAAATACCTCAGGACGTGTTTAGCTGCTAGCCAGTGACTCTTATCAAAAGCATGGTTAAATTGGCTCAATTGACTGCAAGCGAATGCTATGTCAGGCCGAGTACACACCGAGAGATACATTAAACTGCCTAACAACTCTCTATAACGAAATAATTCGTTATCAAGTAGAGCTGTAGTAGTAGAGTCACATTTATCTAATTTACAATTTACCATCATAGGTGTACTTACAGACTTTAATTTTTCCATGCCGAAACGTTTTAATAACTGCTTAATGTATTGCGTCTGATTTAATTTTAAAATGCCTTTAGCTCTATCGCGTATAACACATATACCTAAACAATTAACAAGATCCCCAAGATTTTTAACATTACAATATTCTTTTTCTAATAAATTAATTAATGAGGACACACATTCTTTATCTTGAGTAAAAACATAGAAATCATCAACATATAGAGCAATAATTAAGCAAATTGTTACGTTTCTTAACATAGACACATGGCTCACAGCGACTTTGCGCATAGCCGTTATTAACTAATAAATTGTTAACATTCAAATTCCACATTCTACTGGCTTGTTTTAAGCCATATAAGCTCTTATTTAATAAACAAACTTTACAAGGGTCATGAATGAAACCTTCAGGTTGCTCCATAAAAATGGTCTTGTTTAATTTACTATTTCAAAACGCGTTCGCTACATCAATATGCCTTATGTCCATGTCAAGTTCATTAGCCAGTGAGAATAATATTCTCATGGTCGAATGTCTTACGACAGGACCGAAGACATCATTGTAATCTACGCCCTTTTTCTGTGAAAACCCACGAGCAACTAAACGTGCTTTAAATTTATCCTTGCCCAAGGCTTCATTCTTGACTTTAAAAACATTTACATTTTACTATGTTTGTATTATTTGGACGGTCTACAAGCTGCCAAACATCATTATTAATGAGAGCGTCATATTCTTTCTGCATTGCAGTTTTCCAATTATTACTATTATCAGATGCCATTGCTTCATAATAGGAGAGAGGCTCAGGCTCTACGTGAGCCATGAGGGATAAATCAAAATCACCATACCTTGTGGGCATGACACCCCGTGTACTCCGTATGGGACGTCCTGTGCTCAGCTGTGCTGTGGCCTCTGGCACAGGCACTGGCGACTGCTCCCCGGACTCCTCACCCTCGCTGCACGACTGGTAGTGGTAATCAGGCGGGCTCATGACCTGCTCTTGTTCCTCAGCACTGCTCTCCGGCATATGCTGCACCTCATCATCACTAGATGAAGTTGACTCTGCATTCAGGGGCTCGACCTGCACGCTGGTTGCCTCATCACCAGGGCAGGGCTCCAACACCGAAGTTCATGAAACATTACAATTGTTGTATGAGTCATAGCTCACAATATCTTTGTTATTGTGCGCTGTCCCTATCTTTAAATTATTATTATAGGATATATCATTATTTAAAATTTTATTATAATCATTGTTTAAAATTGTATTATTATTAATTGAAACATTATCAGTGGTTAAATTGTTATTATTATTCTTATTAGAATTATTATTTATCACAGTTTTAATAAAATGGACAGATCTAGCCTTAATAACCCTGGTAGGGAATTTGGGATCAATTAACCTATAACCTTTTGATTCTTCACAATAGCCAACAAAAATACACTCTTTTGACTTTTCACTAAATTTAGAACGTTTACAATCAGGTATATGGCAGAAGGCTTTGCATCCAAATACCTTCAAGTGGCTCAGGTCAACTTTGGAGCCTGACCATAGTTCCGCCGGAGTGGCACCAGACACAGCGGCAGTCGGGGACCTATTTTTAATATAGATGGCTGTCATAACCGACTCTCCCCAGTACCGCATGCCTAGTCCTGCATCTATTAGCATGCAGCGTGCCTTAGTGACAAGAGTTTGATTAAGACGTTCCGAGACGCTATTTTGGCTGGGGCTATAAGGTATAGTTACCTGATGAACAATCCCACAATCAGCTAAGTACCTGTCAAACTTATTATTACAATACTCAGATCCTCCATCAGTTCTCAAACATAAAATCTTATGACCTGTCTGTCTCTCAACTAAATTTTTAAAATCAATAAACTTGCTCATAACTTCACTTTTGTACTTTAACAAATAACCATAAGTTTTGCGACTAAAATCGTCTGTGAAAGTCACTAAATAACGTGAACCACCCCAAGAACTTGGTTCTACAGGACCAAAAACATCAGAATGTATTAATTAAAGTAATTTTTGAGCTCTTCTCGCTTCTACCTTAGGAAAACTTTTAACTTTTTGCTTCCCCTTAATACAAGTCTCACAATTCCTAAGCTCACAATCTTCAAAATTGAAATCTAAGCCATAAGAAATATTACGAAGTTCACACATACCTGTTTTGCTCAGATGTGATAAACGGCGATGCCAGACGTGCGCAGGCACGTCAGAGGTTGCATGAGCACAGTGGTGCTCCCTCGTAGCATCTGACGACACACCAGATGTGGACTCCTCACTTGTAGGGTCGTGGTGACTTTGCACACACGCTAAAGCTATGTTGTTCTGTGGATTGAAATTACTCACACGATCTAACACAAAAACACCTCCCCTATCAGAAGCAGTGGCTAAACATTCTTGAGATTTATTAAAGATACGACATTTCTCATCTTTAAATACAACTGTGTGTCCTTTTTGGGTTAATTTACGCACAGATATTAAATTGGTTGCAATCTGGGGCACATACGTTACATTTTCAATTGTTCTTATAACATTATTTTTTAAAACAATCTCAACATTACCAATACCTTTGCATTGCAAGGTATCTTTGTTAGCAACAGTAATGACACAGCTAAATTTTTTGTCAAGAGTTTTAAAATAATGTTCATGCTTACACATGGAATTGGTACAGCCGGAGTCGACTACCCAATCTTCAGAGTTATAGGCAGCGAGCGCGGACACTGAGAGACTATGTTGTACATTATCACTTTTTGTTTTGTCACTATTTCTTAGATCACGTTTTAACTTAAAACACTTCGACTTTTGGTGATTCGTCTTCTTGCAGTAGGTACAAAACAACTTTCCAGGACTATTTTTGCTGAACAAGGCGGCGTTCGCCTTGGCACCATCATTGGTTGTCCGTCTGAACTCTTCTTGTAAAAGCCGGGCTCGCACCATCTCTGTTGTAAGACTTTTTGAAAAATTTGCAGCTTCTAGACTCGAAACCAGTACGTCGTATTCTTGCGGCAGTCCAGACAGAAGTAGCTCTGCGACTTCCTCGTCTGCAATCTTGCGGCCGATGTCATCTAGTTTCTGTGCCAGCATTGTGACACCCTCGATGTATTGCTATATCGAACCGTAATCCGCGTAGCTTGCACGATGTAACTGTCTTAGAAGAACCACTCTCCGGAAGAGACCCTTGTCTTCAAATATTTGTTGCAAGTTGATCCATGCTGCTTTCGCAGTGTCTGCTGTTCGTATATGTTAAATGCAATGCGGTTTTACCGAAAGGCATATTCTAGCTAGGGCACGTTGACATTTGGTCACGTCTGCCTCGGTGCCTTCAACCGCAGCCCACAAACCTTCCATAATAAGTGCATGTCGCATGCAGAATTTCCAATTTAAGTAAGTCCACTCCGTCTAATTTCTCAAACGAGAATGTTGCGTGAGGCACTCGCTCACTCTCGTTGGTCGCCGCCGTCATGGCTTGGTTAGATAAAGTGAGGTTATGTTACCTTGAGATAAACCGCAACCGATCTGTGTCTTCCACTTTGTTGAAGCTTGCGCACCAGAATGAAGATACGGAGTTCCCAGTAATCTTTTATTCATAAAAGACACCAAGAAAATAATTACAGTATTAGTAAGTGTAATTAACGGACTAGTCTTATGTACAATTACTGCTAATTAAATATTAAAGTTATCACAGAGCAAGGAATACATGACAGGCCATTGAGAGAGGTTAAGCCGAAGAAAAAAAGGGAAAACGGAACTGTCAAAAATGTCATAGACATATATAGACGGGTTATCATAGACTATAGAAGGATGGTTAGAGGAGATTATATTTCTAACAGAGTCCAACTCGACCCGATACGAAAACATGTCTGACAGCGGCTGGTACTGGACGCATAATACCGACAACATATTCGGATTTTCCAGATTTTCGAAAATGTGGGGATCCTGCTGGTAGTCATCCGGAGAACCAGACAGCAACTCTGGAGAGTTCGACATCCATTTCCGGAGCTCGTAACCTCCACCCCGTAAGAGCTCAACTAGCTCGTCCCGTCGAGCGAGAATACGGAATCTGCACCGGTACAGATATCGTCCACGTAGAGATCCTGCTCCAGGATCGCTGCTCCTCTAGGGAAATTTAACCGTTCTCGATCCGCTAACTCCCGCAGAGTGCAAATCGCCAAATAAGGACTAGACCGTAGCCCGTACGTGTTTGTGTTCAGCTCGTACACCCTAATGGGCTGATCTGGGCTCTCTCGCCACAGTATCAGCTGATACCGTCTATCGTCAGGGTGAATGACCGTCTGCCTAAACATCATCCGGATGTCAGCTACAAACACAACATTATGTCGATGGAACCGTGTGATAAAATCCGCGATGTCGTGGTTCAACTTCGGCCTTGAATGCAAACACTGGTTCAGGTTCATGCCGTTAGATGTTGATGCCGATCCATCGAACACTACCCGTATTTTGCCCTCCGGGGTCCTCAAGACCGCGTGATGAGCCAGGAAGCAGTGGTCTTCACGCTTCCAGTCAATACGCGAAACCGACATGTGGCCGAGCGACTCGTATTCCCGCATGAAGTCGATGTACTTCTGCCGGAAAATCCCGTCACGCTTCATGCGTCGTTCCATCGACAGAAGCCGCATCTCGGCTGCATGGTGTGAACTGCCCAGAGGTGGGCGATCACTCCAGAATGGAAGACGTGTGAGAAATCCACCTGACCGAAGGCGACCAGTATTGTCGATCAGGTGACTACGACAGCATTAACTCATGTTTGGCTCATGATTACGATTGGGACTCTATTTTAAATAGTAAACCAATAGATGACGTATTTTATGACAATCTGTTATTTTGTGCAATAAAGTATATTGAAATGAAAAAAAAAATGACTCCATTGAACTATTTTATGCCTGTATTTATGAGCTACGTGATAAATTTGTACCGCACAAGTACATAAATGCATCGTCTTTTCCGCCTTGGTACAGCTCCCCTCTCAGGAGGGTGCTTAAAGAAAAGTACAAATACATTAAGAAATTTCATAAATATGGTAACCAATCCGATTATGAATCTTTTGCTTTTCTTGGAAAAAAGGCGAAAACCTTGGAGGAAGAATGCTACCAAAAATATATTTCAAAAGTTGAAAGTTCGATAATTGAAAACCCCAAATATTTTTGGTCTTTTGTCAAATCTCAAAAGAGAAGTGCCAACTCTATTCCGTCCACTTTATTTTATAAAGGGCTGTCGGCTAGTACTGGAGAGGGAATTTGCAACCTTTTCTCCAACTATTTCTGCTCCAATTTTCAATCTCAATCACATAGTTCTTCTTCCGATAGCGGCTTGGGAAACGGCCCTTTAGAAAATGATTATCCATGCTCTATTAGTGACATCGATATTGAACATGCTACTGTATTTAAACTACTTAGGTCGCTTGATATGTCAAAGGGTGGTGGGCCTGATGGCATTTCCTCAGTCTTCATAGTGAGAAGTGCTGAAGGCCTTACATATCCACTGACTCTTCTTTTTAAGCGTTCTCTTTGTAGCGCTGGATTTTCAGTCCATTTACATAGGTTTAAACAGTTGGATTTATGAGAGGAAGATACAGGTATCGCCATCTGGCGGCAGCCTTAACAATGCTTACATTGGGGGAGCCATCTCGCTGCGCGTCGAACAGTATCGATCCAAGTGGTTACGGTGGAACGCCGCTAGAGGGCGCCACCACTCTTAGTGTTGCCCTCGTCTTTTTGTTCCCATGTTGTCGGGAAAATTTAACTACAGCTGGCGGAGTGAACAATTATTTTCAGGCGGGAATCGCTGCCGTGTACCCTAAATGTTGGTGGGGACGCGTCCTGAATGTAAGGTGCAGGAACTGACAGCGGAACGGGAGCTAGATAGAAATTTCGCCCGGCTAATTTACTGTCGCAATCGGCGACGTGAACTTGTCATGGGGGGCTTTCAGCGCGAAGGTGGTATCCCTGATGGAAAGATTGTTCGCGAAGATTTTGGTTATAAATATGCGCCCCAAGCCGGTGGGAGGCTTTTTTCGACGAGAGTGCCGCGAGAGGCACACCGCTTGAGGTGGTAGAAGGAGGAACCACTGACAAGAAACCTTGCCCCTTTTTGCTCCGGGGACGGAGAGAGCGTGCCGTGGTGGACGCGTAGCGGGAAGGAGGTTGTTCCCACGTGTGGTGAGGTGGATGACGCATCGGCTCGCCAGATACAACCCTGCCGAAGACGGGATTTTGGGAGCCGCCAAGGTGACCCGTGCTGGGTGCACCCCGTGGTAGCGGGCGAGGTACATCCTGCATATATAAGTACATAAGATCCCGCATGGCGCCTGTACTGCCAGTGTAGCTGGTGACGCCCTGCTTGTTACTGTTACGCTGATCTTCCCTGCGGGGGGGCTGACCTGAAGAAACAAGGGTCGAGATAAGTGTAGAATTAAGGACGTGTATTATTTAAATAGGACGGCCACTAAGAGAGAACCCCCCCTTGTTTTTCTGTAACAAATATTCCGGAAATAAAACTTGAGAACCAGAATCTCTTCTTTTACTGACCGGAACTAGTACCCCCAGAAAAACGAGGCTACATCTTGAGCAGGGCTATGTACCTAAGGTCTGGAAAGCAGCAAATATTTCTCCTATCCATAAAGGTGGTAGCAAGAGTGACGTTAATGATTATAGGCCCATCTCAAAACTTTGTATTTTTGCCAAGGTATTGGAGAAGCTTGTTTATACTGCGGTATATTCAACTCTCTCAACATCATTTATTCCGGAGCAGCATGGGTTTATTCGAAGACGTTCAACTACTTCTAATCTGCTATCTTTTAATGATTATATTACCTCAAACATGGATGCTGGTGGCCAAGTTGACGCTATTTTTACTGACTATAGCAAAGCATTTGACAGAATAGACCACCAGTTGCTCTTACAGAAATTCCTAAGGGCGGGAATCCATGGTAATCTTTATAGACGGTTTACCTCCTACATTGAAAATAGATCCCAGGCCGTGGTTCTTAATGGGTTTTCCTCCTCCTCTAGTTGGATAAAAATACCTTCAGGCGTGCCCCAAGGATCCTTGCTCGGACCGCTCCTTTTTTCTATATTTGTTAATGATATTTGCCACTGCTTTAGGTTCTCAACATTTTTGCTATATGCGGACGACATCAAAATTTTTAAACGAATTAGCGACGTCAACGACTGCAGTCTATTGCAGGAGGACTTAGGTAGGTTTGAATTTTACTGCCAGCAAAATAAACTAGACCTGAATGTGTTGAAATGTTTTGCTATTACTTTTACCCGTAGCCTTACGCCTACCCAGTACAGTTACACATTCAAAGGAAACCCCCTGAAGGTGGTAGATGAGATTCGTGACCTTGGAGTTATTCAAGATAGTAGGCAAGCTTACGACAAGCATATTGATGGCATTATAAAAAGAGCAAATAAGGCTTTGGGTTTCGTTATGAGAACCTGCTCTCAGTTTACAAGTATTAAAGTTATTAAAATCCTGTATTGTGCTTATGTACGTAGCATCCTCGAGTATTGTTCACAGGTTTGTAACCCTCGATATGAAATTTACATAGATAGGATTGAGTCCATACAGCGTAGATTTCTGCGATATCTGCAATTTAAGTGCAATAATTTTGACTCGGACTATTCAGCTATATGCAAAAGACACCATACACTCCCCCTACAAGAGAGACGACGAATTGCTGACGTTGTACTCCTTTGCAAAATTGCACAAGGAGAAATTGACTCTCCGCAGCTTCTTGCACACATCAAAATTAAAGTCCCTAATAGAACTAATAGACATCCTATTCATCTAGACATACCTTTCAGTTTCACAAATTATAGACAAAACTCCTTTTTCAGTAGAGCGGTAGCTACATTTAACGGTTTGGACGATATCCCCGACCTTGACTTATTCAACTCAAAACCGCAAAGTGTTAAGAAACTCCTGACAAAGCGCTGGTTTACTGCGTTAGCATCTTAAACTAATTAAGTTGTTATTAGGTAATACTATTTGTACCTAATTTTTAATTATTTTCTTTTGTGCATTATGTTTTTTTTCCTTTAACTTACAGTACCGTCTTTTTGTACCTATAATCTCTTGTTAATTATTATGATTAAATTTATAAATCTTGTCAATTATATATAAGTTATACATTCTATCCAGACATAACTATATTTTTTAATTTTTTCTCTGTTTAAGCGCAAGCAGGCAGTTTTTTTTTATTTTTTTTTTTAGCTTCTACATACATACATGCGAGAACACATTAATGGTTATAAGTTATTATATAAGTTTATTAATAGAGTGTGTAAAACTGTTTGTTCTCCTAATACAATAAAATAATATAAAATAAAATTGTTCCGATAAAACTGTTCACACTCTTCTTCAACCGGGTCCAACCGGCGGACCGTAGGTGGTTCCTCCACCTCCCAAAACTTCTGTATCACCTCCGAGAGTACAGAACCGAATAAGGGACTACTAGTCGCTAGGCGTGGGGCAGCCGGCATGACCGGACCCATCACCGCATGGCCCAGTCTGGTGTTGACCGAAACCAGACCAGTCGCCTGCAACACGTGGACACCTGGCACTAACAGGTATCCCAAGGCATCAACACCCAATAAAATGTCTACTGGGCCCGGAATATCAAACTCCGGGTCAGCCAGTAACAACCCAGCGACCAACTGTCGCACCGAGGGCGACAACCGTACGTGAGGGTGTGAGCCCATCACATTAGGCATGACTAATGCCGTGACCGTCAGATTCACCGATGAATCCACCCGTGACGAAAGATTAATCCGACATACTCCCTTAACGGAACCGACTTCCGTGTTCCCAATTCCCCGAATGGAATGTGGATACTCCCTTACCGAAATGCCCAACCGTCTTACAAGGGTGCACGAGACTTAGCACCCCTGGACCCCCGAGTCCAATAGTGCTCGTGCCACACATGATTTGCCGTCCGAACTCCACGCTATCATAGAGGCGGTGGGGAGCATGACCGTCTGTGGAGTGGCGGCACTCTGTAAGTGGGCGGCGTGTCCCTAGCGGGAACCTCCGCGGGATCCGAACCCGCTGAGACCTCCGTTGGCCTTGGAGTAACTCGGCTGCTGATATGCAACCGGCATATCAGACCGTATGTGCATCAAGGGGTCCCAACCCGTATAATAGGCCCCTCGCTGTCCCGGTATCCGATCATACCGGACGGTGTACGGTGTGCCCGGTGCGCACCGTGGATGAATGGGGGAGAGCGGATCCAACCTGGGGCGCTCTAGGAATGGGGGTGACATCCGACTGTTCGCCTTTCAGAGCGACGGGCAGGGTGGCGCAGAAGATGGTGGAATCCCAGCCTACGCGCTACTCATAGGTGCCATCTGACACCCGCCCGTAACACGCGGTGAGCCAGCGGCCCGAAGTCCTCGCTGACCGTGGACAGCGGCGACCGAACCCCGGCTATCCCGCATGTTACCCCCGCGCTGCCCCCTTCCCCTCGGGGGGGGGGTCCCGTCCACGAGTGTCCCAGTCACCCCGTTGGTGACTCCCGTTGCCCGGAGGGGGACTGGGTCCAGCCCTGGTTAGGCCCTGTGGCCGACCAACCTGAGTCCGGCCCTGGTGACCGTCCGAAGGGCCTGACCGATTCAGGCACAACGCTATGTGGTGCTTGCCACCACAGCACTCACACAAGAACGCGCGCGAGCACTCGCTCAGCGTGTGCGGCCCCAAACAACCGAAACACAATCGGTGACAGAAGACTATCTTCCTGCGGGCAGCTACCCCGAGCGCCTTAAATTTGGCGCAACTGGTCACGTCATGACCGGCACTGTCGCAGTGCACACAGCCGTCACCCGACGGCGCGGCATTCAAAACGCCAAATTGTTTCGACCTCACACCCCCCCGTGGGGGCGGGGAGCGCGGCCCCTCCCGCATCCGCGCGGGTTGGCGCTGTACACTGGCCTCCGTGTCCAGTGTGTCACATCGCCTACATTCACCCTCCAAAAAATCCGTCAATTTGACGAGCGTGGGCAGTTCCGTGCTACTGCCCCCATGCAGCTGTTCAAACCGACTTTGAACAGCTGCAGGCAATCGTGACAAAACCATATATAAAATAATATATGACCATTGGTCTACCGGAAGACCAAGTTTCTGAAGGGCCCTAGTGGCCACCAGCACAGGATTGAGCACCTGTACCCGGATGTCAACATCCCGGGTTACTCTAGGGATGCTAAACAGCTTCCCTAGCTGTGCAACTACCAAACGCCGTTTGTGTTGGTAGCGGTCCAACAATATGGACCTTGCTATATTATAGTTGCCCGCCGTGACCGTTAGGTGACCGACCAACTCCTTCGGTTCACCCCGCAGAGCCATCAATAGTTGGGCCAACTTGTAGGCGTTGTCCAGGTCGTCCCGACCGTGGACCAAACTATCAAACAAATTAATGAAGGCCGGCCACTCATCAATTGCCCCACTGAAGGTCGGAATCTCCAGGTGTGGCAGCCGTCCAACAACACCCTTCGGGGGTGGGTCTCCGTTACCCTCCCCACGGTCATTCCTTCGCGACCGCTTAATTTTCTCCGTGCGACGCTCGATGTCACCCAAGCATTCCATCGCTTGGTCAGCATCCGCGCAGAGCTGTTTCACCGTAGCCACCGAAGCTTCATCAGTAAGCTCGAGAGCTTCAGCCTCCGCAGCCAGCCGACACACCTTCCCGACGCGTGTCATTGCGTCCTCCACACGCTTGAGCAGGACATCATCCATGTCGGATCGCTCCACATACTGATGAGTATGGGCGAGCCATCTCATTTCCTCCCGGACACCATTCCGCAGTACCGTGAAGGGTGAAGGTGCCATGTTGACCGATTTAATAGATTCTGGTCCTATACTTCACTACCGAACTAAGTATAGCCAGAGACCAGCACTTGCCCGTCAGCGCTGGGCATAGAAATTAAAACTAAGTTATCAAAACTAAGGCAACCACTAAAACAATTAAATCCTAAAAACATATAATGTGGTCGCCCTGTGGATATACACCTTATAACTATACACTCTAAATCAATTAGAGAATGCCACTATAAAGCACAATAAAAAATAACACACAAAAATTTATTATAAGAAAAAAATATATTTTTAATATAAAGTAGGTAGCCGTGAACCTTCTAGAAGTGGCCTTTCCGATATAACCTACACTTCTACTGAGGTCAGCAAAATCAGCTTAATACCCCTTAAATAGCCTGACCTTGCTCTGTAAACCGAAATAACACTGCAGTACTATAGAACCCGACGTTCTATTACAAGCAATACAATATAGTTACTTCGCGGAATGGCTGTTCAATCCCTATGCCCACAACAGTGGTTTCCGACTACAAATTTATAATAATCGTTAACTAAATCGTCAATTATACGTTCACTAACCGAAAATGAACCCAAATTGTGTTATACCGCCCACAAAAGACTCACTCACAACAAAGAGGCTTCATAATCTTCTCACGCACCCCTTCTGGGGCGTGGGGAGTCGGGGTCAGGTCGATGGACCTCTTCCCGAAGAATCGCCTCTGTCCACTCCTGTGGACAGGTCGTCGGATGGCCCATGCGGGCGGTGGTCTTCTTGTGGCGCTGGTATGCAGTGGGTGATCGCCGGCTAGGCAACCAGGTCGCGTGGCAGGCGGCGGCGGTCGGGCGGGCGCGCGTGGTGCGGTGCCAGTTCGGCGATGTGCGGAAGGTGTGATGCATCCGCACGCGCGAACATGCCCTTCGCCAGCCTCTGGACAAACTGGTCCTCGGTTTCCCATCTTAGGTCCCTCTGGATTGTCGCGTTCCTCACGTAGCGCGGGGCGCCGACGATGGTACGCAGAGAGAGGTTCTCTTGGGCTCGGAGTCTCCGTTTGTTCGTCTCCTAGCACAGGGCGTACCATGCCGGAGCCGCGTAGGTGAGGCGGAATCTCACATAGGTCTTGTAGATCCCGAGCTTCGCCCTCAGAGGGAGGCTGGAGTCGAAAAGTGGACGCAGCTTGGCGCGTGCCACCTTGACCTGGCTGACGACGTTGTCGACGTGTTGCTTCATGGTGAGCCGGCGATCAATGGTCACTCCCAGGTACTTCACCTGCGAAGACCACTCGATGTGCTGTCCCTGGAGCTGGAGCTGTCACAACAAAGATTGCCGACCAATCTGAGGTACCCTATCCCACTACAAAAAAACAACCCTACAACCGTCCGTGAATCGATTTCCTACTAGGAAACCGCGCCTCTGCTACCAAAATGTTAAATCCACGCCTCAACCTAAAAGGGGTGGAATCTTGGTAGGGTTGTTTTTCAGTGGAATGTCACAAGCAGTACTGACCTTGACGCCGTGGACCGGCATTCGAAAGCTCAATTCGAGGCGGGAGTACGGGATTAGGAACACGAGGGTTGGGGGGGATGGGGGTGCTGGGAGTCGAATCTTACTCGCGTCGTAGGCCGCTGCTGTTGCCGTCGTGATGCTGCCGATTACAAGGGTCGCTATCCGAACGCGACGAATTGGTGACCGAACCACTTCAACCTTTCACAGCACGAAGCACTCACTACGATGACGTGAAATCTACTTATTTATTGACAATTATTACGATATTATTATAATTAACATTCCGCCAGGGCCCGAATACCTGACGCCGAAAAATTTTTCCATGTGCAAAGTGACAGCTAGCTAGTCATTTTTTTTTCTTTGCAAGTGACAGCTAGCTAGTAGTGTCCCGATCACTCGCGGTCAATCCGCGTTAAAAAAAAACCGGTGCGTTCCGAAGCATAAATATTAAACACATGATCCAAATAAATTTAGGGTCGTGTTGTTGTTTGATCGACAACGATAGTGCTTATTCTTCGGACACCAAAAACTCAGAAACTCAGCTACTACACTGAGTAGAGTTGCTAGGGGCGAGAGGCTACGATCGCAGATCGACACCTCGCCAGACGAACTTGCCGAGCATATTGCTAGGCCCGTACAAAATACCTCTTGGAATGGTTCGGGAGTAGGTGTATGCGACCAATACGAAGGCAATGCAGAAGTAAATTGATAGATTAATTTAGGAAAACGTGAAAGAAAATGCGGCATGATGATTTTGAAAATGACTCAGTAGTTCGCTAGGCATAAAAGACAGGTTCACATTACATCACATGACACATTAAGGGTCCAATCGAAGTTTAAATTTATGAAAACACCATTCACATCTTGCAGAATAACTTAAATAATTTGCAGTGCACGTTCCAAGGAGGTTTTGTTAAATATGTTTAGCAAGGGGATTGAACTATGACAGACCTGTGGCACATTAGTTATAACCTCAAAACCTTTGTAAAATAGGTAGAAAAACTGTCATTTTGTCAAATTATACATGACAGTCTGTCAATAGCTTCAAGGCCTCAAAGTATTAATCTATTTCTTAGTCCTCTGCCGAAAAAAATACTGCAACATGGCGCGTCCACATTGGACGAGCGGTAATTAGGAGCCACGGCGAGCGCGACTGACTTTAGTGTGTGATGTATTAGAGTAAATAAGGTGGTGTATGTATCCTTGCGGTCCTTGCCTGATTGCGTTAGCTAGTAGATATGGGATGCGGGGCAGTGATGAATAAAAGCACGATCTTCGAACAAACATTATATATTAGCCGAAGCACAGTGAAGGAACAGTTTTTAGCATACACGATGCACTATTTAGTGGAGCACTAATGAGGATATAGATAGATACAGCTAAAGCACAGTCTTAAGCTGAAATATAAAACCTTGATTTGGTTTTATGAGAATGCCGTGCACATATATCAAGACTAAAAATGAAGATGGCGCGCTGCGAATGCGTATACGTATGGCTAAGAGCAGGGAAATATCTAATAACCAAATTAATTTCACTGTCCTTTGATTTGTATTATAAATTGAATTAAATTGCAACTTCATATAAAACATAAAGAAAAACAACCAAAATACAAGTGTTAATAAATATAATGAGTAACAGAATGTAGTGTAGTGGGCTCTGGATTAGTATCTATTGTAACAATGCTGAGGTTATCAGGTAAACAGATATCGAAGTCCAAGTAAACAACATCGAAAGTCACATAAAAACCAGGAATCAGTACGATAAATAAGCCAAAATCATCAAAATTTCGGAGCGGACCGAGCAGAAGTTATTATCAATTTGACAAAGCAATATTTATTTATTTAATTATAATTGGGCGTGCTAATCTGTTTTGAGGTGAATTTTGCCAGTGTCACGTGTATTTGAAAGATAACATTTTTTTTATCGAGAACCTGTAAATTTGCGTCTTGAGAATAATTTGTTGCACATAAGCACTACCCGGGAGCACGTGAAGGGCTGTAGGAAGCAAAATGTATAGCCCCTCTCTTTGCATCGACTACTTCGACACATTAGAATCCCTCCTTAATGAACTCTCACCTCTGTAAAACGATACCCTCATTGTAGGTGATTTCAACACCTACAATGTCTCCTCAAAACGACTTCCGTTCTTTGATTATTTATTTATTTTATTTATTTATTTTATTATCTTTCTACCGTCGTCTTTCTATCGTTCTACCAAACTCAAGTTTATAGTCGACTCCTTCAATCTGCATATTCTGCCTCTTGATGCCACGCATTTCCAATCTCACTGCTCTACCTCTCTCCTCGATATTACGATCGTTTCTAACATGGATAAGGTTGTACATGTACATGGTCAACTCAACTCTCCTTTCTCGTTCCACGACCTTATCTATCTTTCGTATAAGATCAGGCCTCTCAAGAGCAGAGCAAAATTTCTTAATATTCGTAACTTTAGGGATATTAACCCAGAGTCTCTTAGGTCGGATGCCTTGTTGATCGACTGGTCCCTGTAATATCCAGCGAGACCATGGAGGTCTTCACGACAAGGGTGCACCTATAAAAAAGTAAGAGTAAAACACCTACCCGCCCATTGGCTAACAGATACTATTGAGCGTCTAATGGCCAAGAGGAACAGAGCCAAGTGTAAATAACATAAGAATCCGACATATGACAATTTTCTTTCTTACAAATGTCTTCGCAACCGCTGCAACCGTCTGTGTCGTGATGCTCATCCAAGGCACATCCACGAGAGTATTGAAAGTTACACACCAGCTCAGGTGTGGAAGTTTCTAAAAACACTTGGCATAGGTAAGACTCAGGACTTCCATGCTGGTAATGTTGATCTCAACGGTCTCAGCCAGTTCCTTTCTGCCCCACCAGTTGTGATGGATCCCACAGTTAAACAAGCCGCTCTTCATAGCCTGCGCTCTAATTTCTTACCCGACACCACACCAATCAACTTGAGCAATGTTGGAATCTATGCGGTCAAGAAGACGGTACTAGCAGTCAGCTCGAAAGCCGTAGGTGATGATAAAATCTGCCTTAAAATGTCAAGTCAATGTTAAAGTATTTTATTACTGTAGATATTTACATATTTTATTTTTTATTTTATTAACATTTGAAAACCAACAGCTATCTTTAAATTAACAATAGGAATCTTATATAAAAACAAAAAAGCCAATTATAGGCTTTCGCCGACAAAATACACAATAAACAAATAAAACAATTAAATAACAGAAGTGGTTCGCATAATACATAGCCCTATACGTTGTAAGATGACATACAATAACAAGTCACATTAGAAAGTAAAAAAATATTAAATAACAGAAAGTCGAAATACTTAGCCATTCCAGTCATAGAAAAAGTCTCGGTATAGTGATCTCCTTGCTGGATTAACACCAGTGTTAAACAGGTCAAGATCAATATCTCCGCACAGATTGTTGAATCTCTGACAAGCACGCCAGAGGATCGTATTTTGTCTGTAATCTTTGACTTAGGGAGCGAGAATAGCGCATTATGACGCAATAGCCTACGGGGCGCTTTAAATGATAATTGAGCAAGTAAATCAGAGCAATCAATGATATTAGAGGTAATTTTGAAAAGCAATACCAAATCTGCAACCTCGCGTCTGAGTTGAAGAGGAGCCAAATGATGTTTTCTACAAATATCGAGGTAAGAATCTGAATTGTATTTAAATTTAGTCCGGTAACAGTGATATCGCATAAGTTTACGCTGAATATTTTCGATCCGGTTATTATAAATATTGTAGCGAGGACTCCAAACCTGTGAAGCGTATTCAAAGTCAACGTCAAAGTCAAAGTACTTTATTACTGTAGATATTTACATATACTTAGCAAACGTCAATTTTGCCTCTCCTCTACATTGGACCACTGTGGGAGAAGGAGGGCATAGAAACTGCCACTGATTGATTTTTAGATCTCTTTTAAAAATAGGTTATGCTTAACTATTACAAATATGAAAAAATTAAATATTATGATAAATAAGCAGGAATAAATAATTACAAAATTATTAACAGCAAGGCCTGAGTAGAGCTAAGATTAACCCCATACAGTCCTGTCATTTAAGTAATCTTGAACATTGTAATATCCCTTTTTTGACAAAGTGGCTTTAACATGCTTTTTTAATTGCTCAAATAGCAATTTTAAAATCTCCAGAGATATTTTATTATAGTAGAGAATACACTGACCCTTGAAAGAATTGCTAAACTTCGCGAATCTAAATCGGGGCGCTCACAGTCTGTAATTATTTCTTAGGTTAACATTACAGCTATCGCTAAGTTTGGAAAATGTTGTTAGGTTCTTGCGTTCATACATTATATTTTCGAAAATAAATTGACTAGCTACTGTTAGTATGTCAATTTCTTTAAAAAGTTATCTTAAGGAGTCTGTTTGTTTTAAATTATAAATTGCTCGAATAGCTCTTTTCTGTAAAATAAAAATAGTTTGAATATCCGCTGCTTTCCCCCACAACAAGATACCATAGGATATCACACTATGAAAGTAACTAAAATATACTAGCCTAGATGTAGCCACATCCGTGCTTTGTCTGATTTTCCTAACAGCGTAAGCCGCAGAACTTAATTTACCAGCCAATTTATCTATCTGGGGTCTTCATTGCAATTTGCTATTAATGGTTATTCCAAGAAACTTCGTAGCATTTACTAATTCGTGCTGTTGTCTAAAACTAAATTGGTCTCAACTTGCCTGACATTTGGAAGTGAAAATTTGATACATTTGGTTTTACCAGCGTTTAACAATAAATTATTAACTGTGAAATAATTCAAGGTCAAAGACAAAAAACACCATTAACATCATCAAAATCTGCTTATTGTCTTTCAATTTTGAAGACCATTGAAGTATCATCAGCAAATAACACTATGTCAGTTAATTTCTCCACCATGAAAGGCAGATCGTTAATATATACCAGGAATAAGAAAGGACCTAATATGAAACCTAGTGGAACGCCAATTTTTACACCCGATCCATCAGATTGAACGCCGTTAACTTCTGCCTTTTGAATTCTATTGCTTAGGTATGATATTAGTAAATCCAACGCTTTATTTCGAACTCCGTAATTATTTAATTTAATTAATAGCGTATTATGATCAACACAATCAAATGCCTACAACAGGTCGCAAAAAACTCCGATAGTATCCTGTGCGGCCTCCCATGCAGAATAAATATGACATATAAGGGTAATACTTGCATCCGGAGTCGATTTACCCCTAGTGAAACCGTATTGTTTGGCGTGGAGTTGTTTTGTACGGTTGAAGTGTGAGAACATTTAATTGAGTATAATCTTTTCAAATATTTTACTTAGTGTTGGAAGAACAGATATTGATCTGAAATTTGAAGGATCACACTTATTTCCCGATTTGAACAGAGGTATCAGTTTACTGTGTTTCATGAGGTCTGAGGAAGCCCCATCGTCAAGACATTTATTGAATATATAAGCTAAGTAAGGGGCTATAACTAGAATTACTGAACCAATGACTTTGACTGATATACCCCACAGGTTTTCCGTATTTTTTAAGTTAAGTAATTTAAACGTTTTGACAATGTCCTGGGGATATACATGATGAAATTTTAAATATACCTTACTGACGCTAGTGTTATTTTTTAATAAAGTCTCTGATTCATGTGTAGATGAATTTAGACGATCTGTTGTGGGTACATTGGTGAAGAATGTTTGAAAGGTCGAGCAACATCATAGCTGGATTCAACAACATCATCACCTATCTTTAGGCAGAAATCATTGTCCCTTGGTATAACTTTGCCAGTTTCACGGTTTATAATTTGCCAAACTGTTTTCATTCTATAATTTGAATTTTAAATTTTTATATTAATGTGTAAAGTTTTTGCAGTTCTTCAAGGTAAGCAGTTAATTAATCTTTTACGTATGAATGCACAGTCACAAAAAACGTTATCTAAGCAGGTTTGGCTGGTAAGTGTAAATCTAGATAGCTCTAAAAATATATGACATAAATTAAACGATTTGAATAAAGTTATTAATCGTTGCTTCATTGTTGTTCCTACGAGAAAATCTACATTAAGATCGCCACAAATAATTAACTTTTTTTCTGTTATTACATAGTTTAGAGTGGGCTTCCCCCATAATTTTCTCAAATATTTCAAAATTTCCATGGCCTATTCATCCTTTGGTGGCCTGTAGACACAAACAATAATAAATCTATCTAACTCAACACAGGATACCTCTATTTGTCTTTCAACAGCAAGTGCAAGAATATCTTTCCGTTGTTTCACCTTAATATTATTTTTCACGAAGATTAAAGTACCACCTCTATCAGCAGTCTTTCTATTGTAACAACTGACAATTTTGTAATTATTTATGTTAAAAGACATCATATTTTCCTTCAACCAGTGTTCTGTAACACAAATAATATCAATGTCAGATTTTTTTAGAAATAATTCTAATACAAGTTCTTTGCCAGGTAGCCCCTGGATGTTTTGATGGGTAATATTTAACTGGGGCTTACATTTTGACATATTTAGTGGCTCTTGTATGCCAGAGATTTCCTCTATTGTCATAAGATCTAATTTAAATTACTTGGAACAGATTCCAATGTTGCATGCAAAGTATGATTAACAGGTGAATTCCCAATAGGGGTGCATGTCATATTACTCTTAACATAAGCTGATGTCAAGTTGAACTTGGTTAAACCAACAATAGCTGCGTCGCATATATTATAAGCTAACAATGTAGCTACTAGTTTTTTATATTTATTAGACAGATACAATGTATCCTGAGTCAGGGTAAAGTTATGAATAAAAATATTCATGTCGAAATATAAAATAGCATCGCTGTGATGACACATTAAATTAAATAAATGAATATTCATTCTGATTCAATGATTTGTTCTGTAGTTCTGTCAAATTACAGGCATATGGAAAATTGCCCAGAATAAATTTGCATTTCATCCTACTATGTTAGTCTAGAAGTGTTTCAACACTTTTATTCAAATCATTCCGACTAATTTTTGAATGATTTCCCACCATAATTTCAATAGTGCTGTACTCAGCATAGATACCGCGACTAATTATCTTCACAAGATCTACAAATGAACTATTTGGACAGCAAATGTTCGTTACTTTTTGGTTAAGCCGGTAATGTAATAGAGGCCCAAATCCCACCTACTTTGTCGGAGAACAATAGAGTTTTTCTCTGAGCACATATATTGGTAGCTGGTGGTACACGAGTGGAGTTGAGTGGCGGTGTAAAGATCCCCCCCTTTTATGTTTTTTTTTTTTATTTTAACCTATACTTAACAAAACGCTTTTAAGCATATGTTAATTGCAGAAATATTCAATAGTAATATTTCTCAGTGTAATGGCCAAATGTGATCGTATTACTGTGGTAGGACTTGCTACGTTGTGTAATTTTTTGTTTCAGCAAACCCAGATTCTTTTAGAGGCATGAAATAGGTAAAGAAAATCCATGAGACAGAAATTAATAGTTTGAGATGGAGGTGATGTAATTGGTCATAAAAATTTGTTTAGAAAGACTTGGAAAGATCCTTGGACGAGGCAAACATCGAATAATTATAAACTTAAAGAAGGTAGTTACAGTTCCCTAAATCTAGATTCTGTCGCTTTTGTCATAAAAAATGGGGGAAGGGGGGGAGTGGTAGATGCCCCAAACCTCGCATCTACCTGCGAATTCCAACCAACATTGCTAAATGAAAGATCTCGCATCTAGATTAACATCTAGTTGCGAGATCTGTTGAATTACCTTTAATGAGGAGTAAGGATTTCCCTAAGCTTGGCACAGGATGCTACAATAGGGCCTAACGGACTCTAAGTGACGCATGTACTTATGTCAAATGACAAACTTGGAGCTATTTTGATATTCCCTACGGGTGTGATTCCTCGACCGAATGCAAATCATATTAATTCGTTAGCATTCCCGCAGTATGAAACTGCAACAACGCCACGTGACTCGGAAGTATTCGCGGTCACCTGTCCCATTCAGACAACCGCGAGAACCGGCCAGCAATAATTTAATTCGCGGGGTTTGGAAGACATATTCCCATCCTTTCTTACGTAACGGTGTGACCTACTCCCTTGCCATCGGGCACCACTACTACTCGACATGACAATATGTACATCCCCTACCCTGTAAGACTTTTCAGGCAATCACACCACCTACAAAGGGACAGATCCCTATTATTCGCCCAAGTTTGCAAATATGACACAACCACCACATCACACAAGAGGATAAATTACAATTAAATATACAATACAAATAGCCAACAGGCACTCCGGCTACCAGGTTGTGAAGTTTTAATCAACACCAAACCGACAGCATAATTCTTATCTGTAATAAATAACAATCAAAAATAGCTTCAATTGAAGCAGGCTAGATAAATTAAGTATATGTAGGTTTTTAAGAACGCTAATGTAAGCTCTGTCATTCGTAAGAATTTGGTATAGTTAAAAAACTTCACGGAAGGTGGAGAAAAATGTAGCCAGAGTAGTTCTATAAAACGTTAATAAATACAAGTGCCAAGTAGATTAACGTAATACTACTAAGTGTTACCTGTGTAACTTAATTTTACAGAAATTTAGAACACAAAGGAAGGGAAATAAACTAATCCGTCAGTTTGATTATTACAGGATGAGCAAACTGACAAAGAACTCAACTGTAATTTTAGTTCAGGATATAAGGATGGGGAATGCCTACCTAAGCGGCTAGCCGACGACAGATCTATTTTAATCAGTTTTGAAAACCCAGTAACACGCATCTCATGTCGACGCAGCTATTTAAATAGGCGAACGACAGTGCTACGCATTACGGATTATCATTCCACGCTTTGTACTACATAACATTTTCCGTTTGTTATTCAGATAAGTATAATGAGGAGTCCGAGTCGAGATTATTAACTCAAAGTTCCAGTAACAATTATATACGCCCCTACTAAGCCCGAAACTTCTACTATATTGACACTGCCTTGTGGTGTACAGTTAAAAAGGACAAGCAACGACAATATTGACAATACACGGTACCGGTATTTAAAGTGAAGAGCAATCAATAAAATCAGGTTAAGTAAACTGTGCATCAAACCAGACAGGAGTTCCCGGCGCGCTGAGATGCCGCGCGAAAGCAGGTCAAAGCTCAGGTCAAAAATGGTCAGGTACAGCCGCGCGTTGCTAAGCCAACAAGCGCGAGCGCAGCCCCTGGAAATGTCTGCCCGATACGAAATGAGTGATACGTAATAGCAAATAGTTTTAAGCAAGTTCACGTCGCGAACCCGAATTTCAAATTACGCGTAACATAAAAATAGTTATATAAACAATAGTAAAATATAAATCACAGCAAGTACAAACAAGATTAGGCACACGTCACCGGATTGTAATAAATACTTGACAAAGTGGGCTTAGGCCTATTCCTCTGTCAACCACGAGAGCTTGTTATACCTAATAAACTTTATCATTCTAGAGCTGAATCAGATCAATAAATATGATTCAAAATGGCAAAGAAATGCGTCTTGCATATCTTAAAATAAATTTAAAAGCGTTAATCAATTTATTAACTATAACTATTGAATTATACTCAGTGATCTGGATTCGAACCAGATTAATTATAATTCTCCGTGGTCTAATGGGCCTCACGCTTGCCTCTCAAATAGAAGATGCAGGTTTGACTCCGATGTACGACATACTAGCCCCTTAATGATAAATTTATTAACTATAACTACTGGATGATAATCTGTTCTCTGGATTCGAATCAGATTAATTATAAAGAGCTCCGCCCACGCTTGCCTCTCACACAGAAGTTGCAGGTTCGACTCCCGACCATGTACCAATGCGACAATCAATCCAATTTAAGTACATTATACGGACGTTCTAACGGTGATGGAAAACATCGTGAGGAAACCTTTACTACTCCATAGCTGCGGCGATGGCTAATTGTCAGCCAAGTCGGAGCATGAAATAACCGGCTCAAAGCGGGCACAGTTGCGCCCCTACCACCCCGCATGGGAAAAGGCGTGACGCTATGCAATTATAATTCTCCACATCTATGAAATGTAACAAAATAAAATAGACTTACCACTTTGTGCTATCCTTCACTCGACAGCCGACACCTACCACGAGTACCTTTACTCACCACTCGGCGAAGGCCTTTTGACGCCGCAGTCTCGCCTCTCACGCCCGACACCAGGAAATCCCCCACACTTCCTGTACTCCCGCTCTGTGAAGTCGCTCGCTGTCAACCCGACCTCCTTGTTCCGTGTCTCAACCCGGTCTCCTCTGTCAAATTCCCGGCTTTTCGGCGTAGGCGCAGCCTTACCCACTCTACTACCTACCCTTCCAGTCTCGACCAATCACATCGCCAAATCTCATTCAAGATTACGCCCCTATGTCATCTCATTGGCCCATGTACTCATGGTGCTATCAGGATTATTATTTTAACAAGCATAATAATTAGCCTATTTAGTTCTTTCCATGCCTAGATCCACCCCAAGAAATAGAACGATGCTGACGATACTGATACATGAAACTTTTCGCCACCGTCTATAAGATGTTGTTAATATTAGGTTTTCGCTATATACTTTATTTGGTTCTTTACGTCACACACTTGCCCAAAGTGGGTGATAAAATAATTAGCAACCAAGATTAAATATATCAGGATCTCATTTTAGTATGTTACCTAAAAACAATGATTCAGTGAATGATTATGAGCCTAATCTAACCTATCAGAGCTTAATTAATTTCAACGACCCGAATGGCCGAGTCGGCAGTGCCCTACCTACGAAGCCAAGGGTCCCAGGTTCGAGTCCCGGTGGGGGCAAATATTTGTTCGATGAAAATGGATGTTTGTACCCTAGTGATATCTGTATATCTATCATAGTATAGTATTTATAAGTATGTGTAACGTTGTCTAGTAACCAAGATACAGGGAATCCTAGTATGGGCCAGATCAATGTGTGTAAATAGTGCCCAAGGTATTATTATTATTATTAATTTATTTCAAAGATGTCATACGGCATTCATTTAGTGGGGTTCCAACAATGGCATCGATCCCTGGCTTTATTTAGACAACAACGTCTTAAAATAATAAAAAATCCGCGCGGTAACGGCCTTTTTACACAGTCATCATTGAATTACTGCAGGACAGAGTATTGTAAAAAATAACAAATTACAAGTTAAGACTTGTAAGCAAGTCTTAACTTGTAATTTGTTAGAACTTTGTATTTCTTGCCATGGTGCAAGTAATTGGCCAGAAGATAAATGACCTTTATTTTATTATCTCGAATGATCATAAGAGTGACTTTGTGATAGACTAAATTACTTACTTCCTAACAAGCCATACATAGAACTGAGCTTTGGCTAAATGGTTCTGGTCATTTTTTCTTTTAAGTCTAACAAAACTAATCGGTGCACATTTGTTTACAGTCAGATTTTATTACTTTATTACTTAAGTTATTCCCAAAACTCCAACCAACCGATACGAACTACCTTTCTTGATTTTATGATAATTTTGTATGATTTAGTTAAACAGTGCAAGTTGGGATTGTTACAGCGGGACACACGTGTTGAAGTGCGGTGCGATGCACGTGGCGGCGGTTGGCGCGGCATTCGTGGCAGCGAGCGTCGCAACGTGCGCAACGGCAAATTGCGCGGCCCTCGGGGCAGCATGCGGTATGACACACGCCTCAGCGGGGACAGTGAGGGTGCGGCGCTCGCGCTGTTGAGTTGCGAGGTGCCTCCTCGTCTGTTTGCTGCTCTACGAAAAAACGCTGTTTTTTCGTCGGGGCAGCGGTGGATGCTGCAACACTCTCGTTGAGGGGGTCGAGACCAGAGTTAGTGATGTGGGCTCGTCCTCCTTGCTGGTCTCATTCTCTTCGTCCTCAATTAGGAAGCCCACCAATTCCGCCTTCTGTGTGCTTAGTAAGAGTTGCACAGAGCCAATCGAATGACTTTACGATCGCGTTAATCGAGCATTCACTGTGAAAAGTGACAATCGAGTATTTGCGAGTATTTGCGAGTCGCATTCGATTATCACTATTCGATTGACGTTTACTCACCGTGACTTGCGTTCGTTTTTATTTTTATGTTTGTAGCTCCGTAGCGACAGAATGAACAAGCAGCCAAATGACAAACCACCTTCTTGATGACCTATGCCGATTACAAAGGTGCATATCATATTTTGACATGCTGATGACGCGATTTTGACTTGTTTATAAACAAACAATCTTGCATATTTTGATCTTCTGATTTTGATTGCCGGATTTCCAAAGATACCGAAAGTCCACTATGAAAAGGAGTGCGCAACAATTTGAAATGCTTGTAACATTTATATGGGGCAGTAAGTGTGCCTAATGTGCTGTATTATTTAGTGTTATTTGTTGAACCTAACCTATATCGTGATTTATCTTTCTCTTCTTAATCAGCATGTTCGCCTCCACTGTTGGATCGCCAATTCGTGCGATCTGCTGCCATTCTCATCCATGTTAGGCCGATTGAACCGTAGCAGTTGATAAATATGTGGCTTTATTTTTTCAGGCACGGTGATCTGCTAAACCCACCACCAATGCAAAGGGAAGAATTTCTCATATAAAAACGTTTGGGAGGCCTTGACTGCTTTATTAAATAGTGATGGAAGTGGTGACAAAAAATCCACAGAAAAGTGGAAAAAGGTTAGGCTTCAAGTGTTGATCAGCTGGTTGAGAAATTCGGTGGTGGTTTATAAGCTACATATTTATATGTTGACTATACGTATCCTACTTACTATAAGCATAATAAACATTTATTTATATGAAAAAACAATTTTATTTTATCCCGTTTTACAGTGGACAATATTTTATTGTTGTATTATTCTGACTAATTGGTCCCGTAATACCCTTCGAAATATATCTGTGGTGGCACTTCGTTCTGTAACGTCGTATTTTGATCTAGCCCCAAACTAGGATTCCCTGTATCTTGGGTAATACGATACACATACTTATATAGATAAATATTATAATGAGATAGATAAATAACCATGAATAGGGTACAAACATCCGTTCTCATCAAACAAATATTTGCCCCCACCGGTACTCGAACCCCGGAACCTCGGCTTAGTAGGCAGGGTCACTGCCGACTCGGCCATTCGGGTCGCGAGTTACAGTTTACACTATTCGTTTTAGGTTAATTTAGACGCTCTCACCTTAAAATCCAAAGTGAGAACTTTACTTTGCGAATGTGAGCGATTCATCATTCGAACTGTCGAAATGATGACGTATATATAACTCGCACTCGCAAAATCAGCGTAAACGCGTTCACTTCTCGATCGTCACCGACAAATGGAACGCATTCGATCGTGACAAAAAGTGACAATAGTGCTTTGTAAACTCGTACTCAGAATTTAAAGTTCAAATCGTTGCCACTAGGAGGCGCTGGCTCAATGCCATACAAAACTGAGTTCGCGTTAACGCGTTCGATGAGTTAGAAAAACTCCCACTAAGCACACTGCCGTTGTAGCTGAACTAACTCAGCGGCTCTGAGTTCGGCTAACTCACTCTGTTATTTGGCATAACATTGTAGTGTATTTGCTAGGTCATGTAGATGCTGGATTTATATTCGGGCATCTTGGAGTTCCGACTGTCAGCCTACATTTTTTCCCCGGAGCTCTTGCAGTAAGTAGATTCTTAATATTCTGTTTGATTGCCGTTTCACATTTTGCCTAGTAGTTTTACATTACATCTAGTTTTCTTCATGAATTTATTTAATTTCAAATAATTTTTTTATTTTTCTGCTGCTTGTCTGCATGGCTTGAACAATAGTGCTTACGTTGGCTACTTCTAGTTCTTGTTGGATAGAGGTAATGTGGCGAGATTCGTTGTAGTCTTTTTCTATGCACATATCAGTCAACTTCAAGTTTGCTTCATTGAGTTGATACCAACTCAACTGGAGGAATTTACTGCGGTCACAAGCAAAAGCAAGGTCAGTGCGCAGGGTGTCAAAAGATTCCACTAGTTTTTCCAATCTTTGAATCTCATTTTGCGACTCCTCGTGTATTTCTTGCAAAGTAGACACACTATCTCTTATCTGTGAGTTCTTGGCTTTCAAGATTTTTATTTCATAGTCATTTTCATTGCACTCTTCCAATATCCTTTGGTTTAACGCCTTTGCGTCACTTTTTTATTGCTGCAGTTTAGAAATTCGCTGCTCTGCAGGCATTTTCCGCGTATTAATATTTGATGCTATGCCTGAAAATAAAATAAAAAAGAATGGGTGCTCCGAACAAAAATAAAATAAAACAAAAGGAATAAAGACCTGCAGTTAGTAGCTGTAGTACAAATATGATAGTTCCTTATTCTCTATATAGCTATTCTATGTCAAAGTCAATCAAGTTTCAATTATCTTATTAAAAGTAAGTATAGGTTAACAGTATAAATGTCCTGAACTAATGAAAGTTATACTCAATTATCTAAAAATAAGCAAGTGCAGATCAGCTGTGAAGTGAGTACCTAATATGTCTCTAGAATTACATACAAGCTTACACTTTATTCACACTGATTGCCAAGGTCAGTGCACTTATGTACATCGTGTAATAAATATGAGTGAACGGCTAGTTTTATCGTCAAAAGTACTTCCACAGATTCTTTTAACAATCCTGGATGAACTTTGCCAGCTATTACACAAGTTATAAATTTTTCTCTATCGAATGGCATCTTCCCCACTATGTGTAAAAAAGCATTAGTCATTCCGCTTCCTATAACTTCTATTCCCACCTCTTTTTAAGAGTATCGACCTATTGTAATCCTACCCATCCTCTCCAAAGTTCTTGAATCCATTGTCCATACCCAACTCTCTTATTAGCTTCACTCAAACAATCTGCTAAACATGTACCAGTCAGGATTCAGACCGGGATTGCCTCGACATACCAAAATAACTCTTACTCAATCTCTCATTCTACCCCTCATCTATTACGCTGATGTCTGCTGGATCAGTGCTAACAAAGAACTACTGAACAAACTCGAACGACTTCAAAATCTCGGGATTTGGTTTAGCTTCGGGCTGCGCAAATTCGACCATGTGTCACAACATCGCAGGGAGTTGAAGTGGCTGCCAATTTGTCTTCGTCGGGATTCACACATCCTCAATTTCCTCTACAACATTTTACGTAATCCACGCTATCCAACTTTACTGCGAAACAGTTTTCAACTTCTTTCTTCCAGCAGGCCTCAGATAACTCACGCAGTTTCCATGCTCACAACTCCACAGCATATCACCGCTTTCTAGGAGAACGGATTTAGACCCCGGGCCGTTCGGTTGTGGAATGCACTCCCCTGCACCATCAGGGACAGTCCTATTCTGAATATCTTTAAAATGCGTGTGAAAGAGCATTACCTCTCCCTTTAGAGTTATAGGTAGTATGCATGTAAGTATGTATCAGTATAGTGTATACAATAGTTGTTGTAGTATATTATAAGTATATTATTACATAGTTTATTTTATTTATTATTTTATATATTGTACAAATAGGTCTACCCCTGCTCAACCATCAACTTTTTCCATGTTAACCTGGTTTGCTGGAAGAGATCTCTTATAAGAGATGAGCTCGCCTTTGTACACTTTTTTATGTTACTCTTGTTTTTTGTTTGCTTTGTGTGCAATAAAGAAATTATGAACCAAGATTTCCTTCGGACGTGAGCAACTTCTTCCTGACAGAGAAATCGTTTGTGTTGTAACATTCAGTTGTCAAAACATGTATGAAAATCGTAAATACCTGCTTTTCAACACAAAGCCATTAATCAATATTTTTACAATTCCATCGTGCATCGCCAGATATTTTAATGTCAGCTTTAATGTATATAGCTGTCTTCATTATTTGTAAGTTAGAATTATCGATCAGTTCGCATTCGTCTATCAATAAGTCCGCACCAATTGTAATAATTAAAAATAAAGTGATTTGTCAAGATACCAATTTTCTTTCCTGTTCCAAAAATCATTCCATTCCATTCCAGTATCAAGCTTAAGGTACCGCCAGCAAGGGCTCGTACATTAAGTGGTCCTTCAAAACCTGTGTTTAGTGTTACTTTGTGTTTTAATCGTGTGACTGCGAATCGGTTCTGCTGGCCTGCCACCAGCGGCAATCCCCGGTAGAATTGAGAAAGCGCAAAAGTTATACGTGAGGAATACAAAGACACGCATGACCAAGCGATCAAGGGTTCAAGCCATAAGAAGGTTTTTACCAAGAGAACAAGCTCTTCCAAATTTAACAAGAGATCAAGCTCTACAAGTATACAAGCACATCATAGACGACGGCGGGAGCAGCGGGCGGCGGGAGGCGCGTCCGCGCGCCGCTCCGCAGCTACGCGCTGCTCTTGACTTAGAACGAAAGCATTGTCGCGATCGCACCTGATAGCTTTTACTTGTAATATTTCTCACCTTTTGACCTATCATACCAACTTTATCTACAGTCCACTTTCTATCATTTACCTGGCCTATCTAAGGTCCTTCTTTCCGTTAAGAGATATCAAGTCAAAATTTTGAAAAAGGACATGCGCGCCACGTGCAGACTAAGTCAAGCCAAAGGGAGCCCGGAATTCAGCTAGCCATTCAATTCAACACGCATCGGTCAGCGCAACAGCGAGGACATCAGCACGACTAGCAACCGGAAATATCAAGCGGCAGCTTCATCACCAACACGACAGTCACGATAACGGACGAAAAAAGGGTTTGTTAGCAGCAGTTGTGAGTTTGACCAATTTAACTTCCTCTGACCCCAAGCTTAAACTTCGCATCATATTCGCATCATTATCGTTTCAGCATATCGTTGATTACTGTGCCTAAAAAACGTTCAACCTTGTATCAACTACATCATCACTGTTCCGGCTTCCCTCCACTCTGAGGGGTGCGGGGCGCGGGGCGTCGGGCCGCCATTACAGACCAGCACTCAATCTTTAACCACTGTACGTGATCTTGTCGCGCATCTCATTTATTTCAATAAATACAGTCATCAAGCTATCGAAGAGTTTAACTAATGGTCCTTCAACCCTCAAGAACTAAGAGGACGGTATAATCAAGATCGTTCCTTCCCTAAATCCTAAAAACGACAGAAGAAATTCAAGAAATACTTACATACGACGCACGCGCCTGCGACGTGATCAAGTCGCCTTGAACAAAGGATACCTGTGTAGGGGGCATATTTCTACATCGAGGATACCTTTTCGTCATCAAGTCGGCTACAGTGGAGATTCAAGACACTCCTATTTGGCGATTATCAAGTTTTACACGCAAATAGCGGACTAAGCCAGCATTGACATCATCATACCTATTACTTAGTTTGTTTGTGGATTGGACCCGATTTCAAGCACAGGAACACTTCAAGTCAACATACAAGGACATTCTTCATCAAATTTCATCACAATTGACCATCAAACCAAGATTAAACACAGTCATACAGTGAAGTGGACTTTGTACCCTGTGCACCACGCATGCTCGGAACAAAGGAATCAATTGAGTAAGTCCATTCGAATACATTTCCTTACTTCCTTTCATAATTTCCTATCAGCATTCTCAACTTAATATACTATTTCATTGCAGTGTTGACATCTGTTCGGATTCACAGTGTGATAAAATTAAAATCACATTAAAATCATCAGACTAAAATAATGTCAAATCAAATAATTCATTTAATTTCGCATTAAAATAGCTACGCAATTTAGTAATCCGTGTTACGCTTACGCCCATATTTAGATTAGCCTATTTGGCAAATAATTTTACAGTACCGTTACATTGTTGCAAAGTGATACCTGTCTTGACGGTCGCTCGCCGAGCGCCCATTGTTTACATATCAGTCGTATCACATTGCTTTTGCTAATACATTTTGTGGATTCCATTGTAATAACTTTGCCTAGCTTATCTTTTATTAGTCAATATAGGAGATGCACGAATTATTCATATTCATATTCATATTCATTTATTTGCATATAACATGTACAATACACACTACAGTTGGAAAATTTATGTAGGGTTCATGCACCCTGACAGGGTATAACAAATTTATCTACACATACACATAACTTTTACATTGACCCGATCAGCTGTTCACAGGTTAATTGTCAATTGTCAATTGTAAGACGGGCTGGTTTCCGCAACTCGACGACGAAAGCGCCTATTTTGCGTGTGGGTGGGAATGCGACATCATTCGAGCCAACCCAACTTCTCCAGGAACGCCAGTAGGCCCTTTACGTTACCGACTATCCCTGGAAGGTCCCTCGATTGACCGAGGTGTTTAGCCCTGTAGTCCGCTACTCCTGTGCACTCCATGAGGACGTGAGCAGCCGTTTCTTCTGCCTCCAAGCAGGCTCTGCAAAGGGGGCTGTCGGTAACACCTAGGACATATAGATGTTTGTTAAAGAAACCATGGCCAGTAAGTGCTGCAGTTACCAGTCGCATGCGCGGCCTACTAAGTCGAAGCAAGGTCTTAGCCAGCCTAGCGCTAGGGGACGGCAAGGCCAGCTTAGCCTGCCTGCACTCCTCATGGTTTGTCCAAAGAGTGGCATGATCATTCCTGGTCGACTCTCTCAGAAATGAGCGTACCATCTTGAAGGGAAGAGGGATGATAGGTTCGGGACCATACGCTGTCAAGCTAGATCCTTTACGCGCCAACTCATCCATTGAAGGATTACGCGGTTGTGTTGACATACCTCCATTAGTCGTTTGTGACACTCGTAGATTAGCCCTGAGTTAATAGTGTTGCTATTTAGGGCTTGTAGGACGGCCATGCTATCCGAGAGGATTCGAATGGAGGAATCTCTTACCTTTATCGATGCTATGGCATTAGCGGCCGAGATGATGCCCATGCATTCAGCTTGAAAGACAGTATTATGGGCATCCAGTGGAATGGCCATCTTGATGTTTAGGTCCTCCGAGAAGGTGCCTGAACCAGTGCCTGCTTCAGTTTTTGAACCATCGGTAAAAATTCTGAGCTCTTTAACGTCGAGCCCCTCAACCCGATGGTCTTCATGTAACTGTATATTGTATTTTTTGTCAAAAACAAATTGTTTAGGGATTCTGTCACTGCAAGCCATAGAGATGGGAAATTTTTTGTAAACTTCCCCTAGGATGGCGGTGTGTGAGGTCCTGTTTTTCCTCCAAAGTCCTAAGGTGTTGAGTCTCATCGCAGATGACGCGGCCTCCTGCTTAATATATAGCTGGAGTGGCGGAAGACACAGCATGGCCTCCATTGCTGCTGTTGGAGTAGTTCTCATACTACCTGTGATAGCCATGCAGGCCAGCCTTTGGAAGCTTTGGAGTTTGCTTACCATTGTGGTTAGTTTGGTCCTGGTCCACCACACCACAGCTCCGTAGCAGACAAGAGGACGGATCACCGTTACGTACAGCCAAAGAATGATGTTGAGAGAAAGTCCCCACTTTTTCCCCACCATTCTCCGACACTGCCAGAAAGCAATACTCGCCTTCTTTAGTTTGTTGTCGATGTGGCTACTCCAGTTGAGCTTGCTGTCCAAGGTTATGCCCAGGTACTTCACCTCAGTTGCTAGCTGGAGTTCCGTTCCAAAGAGCTTAGGTAGGGTATACCTACCAAGAGCCCTATTGTTAGTGAACATGACCATTACCGTTTTTGTTGGGTTAACCGCCAGGTCATATTCTAAACACCAGCGCTCCACGATGCGAAGAGCTGTTTGTTTAAGGTTGCATACTGTGCTCGCAAATTTACCTGTGATGAGGATTACCAAATCGTCGGCGTATCCTACGGTGCAGTATCCATTAGCGTTAAGCTTGGTAATCAGGTCGTTAATGACCAGATTCCACAGAAGCGGGGAGAGCACTCCTCCCTGCGGGCATCCCCGCACTACCTCCGCCGATAGGGACTCTCCAGCTAGACGCACGATACGTTTGTTAAGCATGTTTGTGACCCAGTTGTTTACAGCTGTTGACACCCCATGCCTTGTTAGAGATGCACTTATACTGCTATACTGCGTCTTGTCAAAGGCACCTTCTATATCAATAAAAGTTCCAACACAGATGCATTTGTTTTGAATCGCCTCTTCAATTGTGGATACAACTGCATGGAGAGCCGATTCAGTAGACTTACCCAAACTATATGCATGCTGATTCTTGTGTAAGGGTATATGTTTTAACGCTCCATCTCTCAGGTGTCTCTCGCACAAACGTTCGAGAGTTTTAAGCAAGAACGAGGTGAGACTAATCGGCCTGAAAGATTTAGCGTTAGTGTAGTCGCTCCTTCCTGGCTTCGGTATGAAAATTACGTTTACTACTCTCCACCTTTTGGGAACGTATCCGAATCTAAGACATGCTTTCATGATTCGGACCATTATATTGATGACGGGTTCCCCACCCCACTGTAGAAGTGCTGGGAAGATTCCATCTGGTCCTGCTGATTTAAAAGGTTTAAAGCTATTAATGGCCCATCTTACCTTGTCAGCAGTGATAATATTATTAGTTATGTCTAAGTGGTCGACAGCTTCATGGTGAACCTCTTCCGGCCACACAATCTCTTGAATAGTTCTACTTCCGGGAAAGTGAGTTTCCAACAAGAACTGTGTGTTTCTGTGGTGGAAGAGGTCTATGTTCCATCGGGTTTTTTAAGCGACCCTAGACTGGAGTTGCCTTGTTGAGCTAGTATTTGCCTTACCCGATTTGCTTGATCAACGGTTTCAATGTCGCTGCAGAATTTCCTCCATGAGTTGCTGCTTTTGAACCGTAGTCGTTTCTTGTACTTGGATTTGGCATCTTTATAGTTGTCCCAATCCTCATCAGCACTGGTGTTCATCGCCCTGTTTAGCAGTCTTCTGATCTTAGCACGCATCCTATCTAGATCAGGACCCCACCAAGGCTGCCCCTTGATGTTGGTAGGCGCTGGTGTGCTAAGCGGGCAAGTTGAATGGTAGCAGTCTATTGAAGTATTTGTAAAATCTGTTACCTGTTGTTCGATTTGTTCGGGTCCCTCCGGATCTGGTAGAGTCTCAGCCCAAGCAAGTCTTTCACCTAGGATAGCTCTGTACCTGGTTCTGTCAGTCTTGCGTGGGTTTCTCTTAGGGACAGTTGGGGAGAACGCTGCGTTGATCTCGAAGCGTATCCATCGATGATCAGAGCATGACGCCTCGTTGGACACATGCCAGCCCCCAACGTCGTCGGATATGTCCGCCGTTGCGGTAATATCAACGATAGTTCTGCTCCGCTTGGTAACAAAAGTTGGTTCAGAACCTATGTTAAGCACATTGAGGTTTGTAGTAAATAGGTATTCAACAAGTGTCTTACCTCTGCTGTTCATATCTGGCATGCCCCACAGTGGGTGATGCGCGTTCGAGTCGGCCCCAACGATGAGCTGGAGGCCCGACTTCTCGCAGTGGTCCACCAGCCGGCACAGGTCGTGTGGAGGCGGGTTGTCTTCCGCAGGCATGTAGGCGGAGGCCACCACGAGCTCGCGACACCTAGCTGTGTCGGGCAGTTGCAGCCTTATGGCACACAGGTCCCTGGAACAGAACTCTGTTAATGGCTGTGCTGGGATGTTGTTAGTAGTTATGATGCACGTTCTAGGGTTATCGTGATCAGTTGTACCGAAAAGCTTACCTCTCAAATTGGCGAGCCCTCGAATGCTACCGCGGTTGATCCACGGCTCCTGGATCAGAGCCACGGCAGTGTTGTTTGCCCCCAACCAGCGTCTTAACTGGGCCGTTGCAGTTTGGCTGTGTTGGAGGTTGGCTTGGAGGATTTTACAATCGCGGGAGAGGGACGCCATTTTTGGTCAACCCCTCCTCCACCTCCAAGACGAGTTCCTCCTCCAGCCGCATGGACAGCTCCTCGCCCTCAGAGGGCACCACTGCTGGTTCTGGCTCATCGCCTTCACCAAGCAGCATGGCCTCCCAGTGCGCGTGCTCGTCCTGCGGTTGAGCAGCAGAACTTTCCCCGACTGCATCGGGGCCTGTTTGCTGCCGCTCTGGAGTGGAACTCTGGGGCTTGGCTGTTCTTGAAGAAACCCCAGTGATGACCAGCTTAGAGCTGGTCTGCGCTACCACCGGTGGTTCCTTCACAAATTTCCCACCGGGTCCCTGAAATTTGAGGTAGACCGAACCACTACCAAAAAGGAGCTGTCTGCCCCTTCCCAGCAGGGTCGGCACCACATCTTCAGGGACGTCTGTGATGAGAAACAGGTTGTCCTGCTGCTCATCCACTTTCTGGAGGAGCCATCGGTCAACCTGTGCCCACTTGTTCATAAAGTGGAGGACTACGCCGACGTCGGGCGCAGACTTCCACTTGCCTCGTTCGTTGGGTATGAGCACCCCACATCGAACCCTGCGGACCATCTCCGATTGGCGTTTCACCACCAACTGTACGTTGGATGGTGTAGACACACCGGAGACACACTCCCGCAGCCAGTTCAGGGAGTATTCGTCCTCCACGAACAGTTTAAGGTGGCCGTCCTCGTAACGAGGCTTGCCACCGAATTTGGGGTTTTCCTTGCTCGGATCCGCCAACGCTTCCCTCAAGATTTTGTCATCAATCTCGTTGAGGATGAGCGTTGACAGATCCTGTGAAATATGACCAGTAGCGACGTCAGTTACGGCGATGTACTGGTCAGATTTCACCTTCTGAGCATAGGTGACCCCAGCTCTGCGCGCTTCCGTGCATTGCTTTTTAGGCTCCACTCGAGGAGAAATACTATCCTCTAGTCGAGCCCTCTTAGCAGCCGCGCGCTCGTTTTTGCCGGATCTCTTGGCAGATTTCAACTTCTTGTTAGAAGTTGGACCACCAGAGAACGCTACGGTAGGTTTAGCCCCGTTTGAGTCTAGGGTTGCCCCTTTGACACCACGGGAGCCGGTCACCTTACCCGCAGCTCCAGCTGTATTAACAGCGGGACCGCCATCGGTCGTCACCGTGGCAGATGGAACCCCATCTACGCCGGCAGCGGCCGATGTGGCAGCCAAACGCTGTTTTTTCTTCCACCGACGATTCGCCTTACGCCCTGGTCCGGTTTGCACCGTATCTGGACGTTTAGTCGATGGGCCCTTCCCTTGCAAAGATTGCATGGGTGGTTTACCCTTTCGACCAACCGTCGTCCAGGCGCTGGCGAAATGCTCGGCGATGTTTGTCGAATGGCTCCGCGCACCGGGTTGCCCCGTGGCCCTGCCTCTCGACTAACTTTCGGGCTTTTTGCAGCTAACCTCCACAGTGGAATCACTACCGGTTTGCACCGGTAGGTCACTGATGGTGGCAGTGCGCCCAGTTGAGGCTTGAGGATCTGCCGAGGCAGATTCTCGCACCTGTTTGGAGACGCTTGCGGTTTTCACCGCTGGAAGCGTTCCAGATGGGTTTTTTGACCTGACACGATCCATGGCCAAATGTATAGAGATTCGTCTACTCGATTTCCCACCCTCCACGGAGCCCACATAATTGAGAGCGCCTACTCGCTTGGAACAGCTTTCAGTCGCTAGGAGTACCGAGTAGATATAGGAGCATAGGGCTGGTACTTGGCGCGACATCGGGAGCTCGCTTGTGTGGACGATGGGAACCAAGGTGTCAGCGACATGGTCCCACCGCCGTAGTCACCGAAGCTTACCCCGTCAGCATGACCCATCCCTCCGCTATGACTGACGCCTTAGCGGACCCTACACCCCTAGCCGTGGCCCTCTGACGGGACACTTGGCCGTTACCCCAACCCGCGGCTACGGGCGAGGCTACCGTTTTGCCTGAAATCCAGGCCAAAGAGGGCGTGTTGCCTTACGAAGCTAAATCCACAGCAACGCTCGGCTCAACCCCCCAGGACCCCTTCATCCTGGCCTACGGTGGTCAACTGCGCAGACCACAAGACGCAGGTGAGTGTAGATAGTCTGCCGGGTACACCCACTTTAACCGACAGAACCGGAGCTACTTTTAGCCATCGGCTAGTAAGAGGTCCGGGGACCAGTCACTAGCCGCTGTTACCAGGGTGCACCAGGAGGAAGCAGAAGTTATGCAGGCGGACGTATCCTTCTGCATCACTTCAGCACCCCCACACTAGGAGGTAGTCGCTCAGAACACCCTGTGTTCACAGGTTAAAGAGACTAAATTTATTTTCCTAATAATTTTTATCTTCGAAGAATTCCTGCAGCACGTAGTAGCATTTTTCGGCGAGGTAACATTTTAAAAGTTTTTTAAATTTTGTTAAATCTTCCATTTCCTTGAGATTTTTGGGTAAATTATTATATATTTTTGTAGCCATGGTAAAGGGACCACATTGTACCATTTTAAGTTTTGTCTGGGGACAGGATAAGTAGCTTTTAGGTCTTAAATTATTTGGACGGGAATATTTTGGGAACATATATAAGTTTTTTTTTACAAAGTTGCTGATTTCTAATATATAGATAGAAGTTAGTGTAAGTATTTTATATTGTTTAAAATAGGGCTTGCAGCTAGTCATATTGTCTACATTAGCAATTATCCTGACGCATTTCTTTTGTAATAAAAACAAGTTTGGTACCTTGGTACTGTTTCCCCATACCACTATACCATATTGTAGCCACGCGTGAGCATAGGCATAATATGCTGAGAGAGCAGTCTTCACATCTGTGTATTTCTTTAATTCGAGCAGCGCGTAAGTGAATCTTGATAGTTTGGTTGATATATTTGCAATGTGGTCTTTCCAGTTTATATTGCTATCTATGTTAATGCCTAGTAAAGGGTAAGTTTTAGCACATTCGATTTTATTACTTAGATATGAGTAGTTTATTTCTAAGGGACGTTTTTGATGTGGTTTAAATTGTAATAGTTTTGTTTTGGAATAATTTATTTGTAAATTGTGTTCATTTATCCAGTTAATTAATGTATCAAATGTAGTTTTAAGAAGAACGTTGAGGTCGGTGGCATTTTGGCAAGGTATAACTATTGATATATCGTCGGCAAATAGAGTGGATGAATGGTTAATTTGTTTAGGCAAGTCATTAATGTAGAGCAGAAAGAGAATGCACCCCAGTACACTTCCTTGGGGGATTGACTTAGTGACATGTGCTTTTTCAGATCGCACTTTATAAATCAAACCAGTTTTACCATCATAATGTTCTATTTCTACAAGTTGATATCTGTTTGATAAGTAAGAGTCGAACCATTGGTGCACAATACCACGAACACCTATTCCATATATTTTTTTAAATAATATATCATAAAGGACACGATCATACGCCTTGCTCATATCGAGAAGTAAACCAATAGCATATTTTTTATTATTTATAATATTTAAAATATCTGTAATATATTTATAAACAGCTAGTGATGTCGAGTGGTTTTTTCTAAATCCATATTGGGACTTACTAAATATATTAAATTGTTCACAGAAGGAATACAGTCTGTTTGCCATGGCAGTTTCAAAGATTTTTGCGAATGTAGGTAAAAGAGCAATTGGTCTGTAGTTTGTGCAGTTACTTTTGTTACCTTTTTTGTAAATAGGTTTAATTATGGATAGTTTTAAGAGGTCTGGTACTGTACCATCTGCAAAAGACTGATTTATAAGAAACGACAGAATAGGGGCCAATGTTTCAGCACATTTTTTTATTAGTAATGGGGGCAGTTCGTCATGACCGAAACTTTTTTTGTTTTTTAATTCTTTTATTATTTTAATAACTTCAGGGATGGTAACTGGTTTTAAGTACATTGAATTTTCAGATGTCTCAATTACAGCTTTTCCTTTTGGTGCGGGAAGCGAGGGATCTGAATTTGCAACATTCAGGAAAAAGTCGTTGAAAATATTAGCTATATGAAGCGGGTTATCTATTATTTTATTTTTTTCATTCAATTTAATGTTAACTCTATCTATTTTTGTAACTTTGTTAGTTTGTTCCTTTATTAAGTGCCAAGTCGATTTTATTATGTTATCAGAGTTTTTGATTTTATTAATGTTTTGGATCCTTTTAGACGTTTTTACAATTTTTTTCAATAATAGTTTATATTGTTTATAGGCATTATTTAGAATTTTATTATCTATTTTATTTACAAGTAGTTTTAGTAGTCTTTTATTCTTACAGGATTATTTTATACCTTTTGTTAGCCATGTTTTTTTGCTTTTAAGTTTTATTTTAACATTTTTTAGGGGTATAGTTTTATTTAGAATGTAAGTTAATTTTGATTGAAATGACATATATAGTTCTGAGATGAAATTGTTTATATTTTGGTCATTAAATATTCTTTTTTTTACTGACCATGTAGTTCGAGCGTTATTATGATCGGTGGGTATTTGTATTGTTGTACCTTTATGATCTGAAAAACCATATTCATGGACGGAGATGTTTTCTTTTTTTACAATAAAGTTAGTAAATATTAAATCTAAACAAGTAGACGAAGTTTCAGTTATTCTGGTAGCCTCTTTTATATGTTGGTGAAAGTTGTAGCTTTTCATTAGATCAATAAAGCTTGATCTTAGCATATAATTTACTAGCATATCAATATTAAAATCACCTCCTATTATAACATTTTTCCTTAAATATTTCTTCTTTACGTGCTGCAAGAGATTTGTTAAGGAATTAAAGAAAATATTAGGCATCCTGGTGTGATCTGGCCAATAAATAACAATAACAATTAATTCTAACTTAGGTATCTCAATGGCACAAGTTTCAAATATAAACTCTATATTCATTCTATCAATTTCTTTCAGTTCAATAAACTCAATATTGTCTTCGAGTAGAATGCAAGTTCCTCCTGCCCCATGATGAGATCGACAAAAGGATGCTTCTAGCTTGAAGCCGTCTACACGCAGCAGATCTATCGTTGATGGAGATATCCACGTTTCTGTAAGGCACATCATCTGGATATTTTCATCTTCTTCTGTTGCGGCTTCTACTAAATGTTGCTTATTTTTGAAGCTCTGTATATTCTGGAATAAAATTTTAATATTATGGTCCAAAAAAATCTGCAGAAATCGTTGTGTTTGGTGGGGATGCCACCGTGGCGTCTAATATTTGAGTTACAACATTCATGTTTGTTCTGTTGATGATATTGTCATCAAGGGGCTCTGGATTATAATGTCTTCCATTTATAATAAGTTTGTCATCAATTATATTGGCTCGATGCCCATCGCGACGTGCTTTTATTAGGGTTTCTATTAATTTCTTTCGTTTTTGCAGGGATTCTTCTCCCAATACTTCCGATACAGCAAGCCCTGTTTTCTTGACATAACTTCGGTGTTGTAGTATTTGTCGTGTGAGGTTCTTTCTCATCAATTCAATTTCTAAGGGTCTTCGAAAGCCTTTTTTTCCAATTCCTTTTATATTTTCTACATATCCCTGTATATTTATGTTTAGTATATCCTGGAACATGCAGACTACCCTTTCGTATAATTGTCCGCTTTCTTCCCATCTATTTTCTTCCAATCCGTATAAAATTATTTTCTTGTCTCTACTTCCTTCACAGCATTTCCCTGTCGGTACAGTATTTTTGTTTATTTCTATATTTTTGTTAATTTTATGTATTTCTGTTTGTAGTTGCACGTTTTCTTTCTTTAGATTTATTATGACTTTGTTTATGTTATCTATCTCTTTATTAATTTGGTCTTGTTTCTGAGATACAGCTATTCTAGTTTTCGAGAGCTCTTGTTTCACTTTATTTATTTCATTAATGGTTACCGTTTCTACCGTCGTTTTGAGTTCTGGTAGCCAAGTCTCCTTAATAGAGTATAGTTTTCTATCAAATAGGGCTTCCAATTGTTCAAGTGTTACTCCTATTATAGTATTTTGCATTTGTTGATTATCTGTTTGTGTGTTTTGCTCGTTAATTAATAATTCTTGATTGATAGTATCGCCTAAGATACTCTTCTCATCGTCGGAGTACAATTCTTCTGGTGCATATATGCTTTTTTTTTGTCGGAGAGTAACATTGCTTCTATCTATAATTTCTAACTTGTTCGACAATTTGCGAGCAACCTCTTGGGTATTTTCTGAGGGGTAGCTGTGCCCCTTTTTATCGCCTGTAGTAGACACTGCAGGGTCTGCTGCCATCGCACGGGCCTGGGGACTGGCCGGCATCATGTCATCATTTCTCGTCCGCTGCATAAGTCGACGGCAGTTTGGGCAGGTCCAGGTACGCTCGAGGTCTTGCTTGCATTCAACAAAATAGGCTTTATTTATGTTTAATTAAAGAATTGGTCAAGCTACGCGGGAATGTTAAGGCTAAGCTTACGCTATTTGGCAATTATTTAAAAACCATTGATGGCAGACAGCCATTGACAGACCTTCAAATAACAGAAATAGAACTACGTTTGTCAAAAACTGAGAATACATTTTCTGAATTTGATCAATTACAGACGGAGTTCGAGTCATTGTCTGAGGAGAAGACTACGTACGAAGAACGTGAATGGTTCGAAAACAAGTATTACATGCTGGTTGCTCAAGCGACTGCGATGGTGCACCAGGAGCGCAGGGTCCGTGATGAGCAGCGTGACGACCGCCGCCGTTGCACAGACATTCCAGATCCACACGACTTTGTAAGACTGCCCAAAATCAACCTGCCTCTCTTCGATGGAGACTTTCAGCACTGGCTTGAATTCAGAGATACGTATCTTTCAATCATACACAATAATAAATCACTCAGCGACATTAATAAATTTCATTACTTGTGAGCAGCCCTTAAGGGGACCGCATCCGTAATAGTTCAGAATATCGAGTTCAGATCAGATAACTATAAAATTGCATGGAATTTATTGACAAACCATTATGAGAATGAACAACTTCTTGTCAATAACCATGTAAATGCATTGTTCAACTTACAACAAGCTCAAAAGGAATCAAGTTATTTTCTCAGAAACATGATTGATGTGACGAATAAAAATTTACGTGCGCTAGCCATTATAGGACAACCTACTGACCACTGGGACACGCTAGTCATTCACATCATGTCGATAAAGTTAGATGACGTTTCTTTCCGCGAATGGGAAGAATACCGCAACACAATCACTAGTTATCCGAAACTCGGGCAATACATACATTTTCTCACAAACAGAGCTGATCTTTTAGATACAATACAACAAGAAATTTCGCATAAACAGATCATACAACAGAAACAAACAACAATCAATACACAAATACAATCAAAACACAGTTCAGACAGAACAAAAAACATTCACAATATTGCATGCCCTATGTGCAACAAAAATCACTATTTATTCAGTTGCCAAGAATTCAGAAATAAAAAAGGTCAACACTCGTATACAGCAAATTAACAATTTCAAAGTTTGCAAAAAAATTTTAAGGCCGGGTCACTCGGATAAGCAGTGTAAACTTTCACATTGCAAATACTGTAACCTTAAACATAATACACTTATACATACAGACAACCAATCAGAAACAGCAACACCACTTACACTTACACCATCTACAGACAAATCAGAAACTAAATTCAGTTGTGTCCTGCACAGCATTGGTGAGGGTGACGGACTCAGCGGGGAGACATCGCACAGCTCGCGTCCTGCTGGACGACGGCAGCACTTCCCACTACGTCACGCAGCACCTCTGTGAGGAACTAGGTCTGACAAAACATGTTACGGGCTCCACTTTTGTAGGTATAAACAATCAACGTTCCTATTGTGCAGAGTCTTGTGACTTGACCATCCAGTCAAATTCAGGAGGGTATCAAGCCACCATAAAATGTTTTGTTTTGCCGGAAATAACCAGACTTCATCTTACATAGACATCACAGATTTGCCTCTTCCTATGGGCATTCAGCTAGCAGATCCTGCATTTAATATACCCTCGACTGTAGACATATTACTCGGGTCAGAAATATTTTGGGATATCATAACTGTCAACTTCATCGATTTAGGTAAACAACACCCAAATTTGCAATTAACTAAATTAAGTTGGTTAGTATCAGGCGTTGTACATACAAATACAACACAAAACAGCACCACACAGAATAACACAGAACACTCTTCATGTTACTTTCTTCAAAATACTGATGAGTCGCTACTTACACGGTTCTGGGAGTTAGAGTCAGTCTCGCCAAGCACAGTATGTCGCAGGAGGAGTGCGCGTGTGAACAACACTTCGCAAAGACCACGCAGAGTGACGACGAAGGAAGGTTTGTAGTCTCTATACCTTTAAAAGACTCACCTGAAGTGCTTGGAGATTCGTACGCGGTAGCAAAACGACCTCTTCTATCCCTGGAGCGCAGATTTGAACGCGATTCACCATTGAGAGAAAGGTACTTACAATTCATGGCTGAGTACCTCTCTCTAGGTCACATGAGTGAGAACAAACAGACATCAGAACAGAAAATCAACTATTACCTGCCTCATCATGGGGTAATTCGGGAGTCCAGCACGACTACCAAATTACGATGTCTTTGACGTCTCCGCCGTAACATCTTCAGGTAAGTCATACAACAATACACAGATGGTTGGGCCGGTCGTACAGGACGACCTCCTATCTATTTTACTCAGATTCAGACAACACAGATACGTTATATCAGGCGACATAGAAAAATGTTACAGGGCTATTGTAGTTGCACCTACACACAGTGATTTACAACAGATCTTATTTCGATTTAATTCCGTCAGAACCAATTAAATCATACACACTCAAAGGCGCCATACCTGGCTACAAAATGCTTGGTATCACTAGCAGAACAATGTGAAAACGTCGACGTTAAAAACTCTATACATAGAGATTTTTACGTGGACGACTATATCAGTGGGGAAGACTCTATCGATCACGTAATAGATCTCGCTCAAAATGTGAGAAACACTTTGGACTCAGCCAAATTCAATTTACGGAAATGGCAGTCAAACAATCAGAAAATATTACAAACAATTAATCAGACGCAGAACACAAATACAAAATACTCATCAGAACATAGTACAGATAAAGCAAATATAACAGAAAAAACATTAGACTTAAATGAATCACTTCAGAATAAAACATTAGGTTTGAATTGGAATTCAAAATCAGACAAACTTTTTTTACTATCAACATTCAGACGAACAAAAGAAAAGTTACAAAGCGTGTTATTCTATCTCTCATCAGTCAAGTACCCTTTAGGTTTGATAGGGCCGTGTACAGTCGAGGCGAAAATTATGATGCAGGGGTTGTGGTTGGACAAATGCGGATGGGACGACGAAGTGAGCTATGTCATTAAAACTAATTTCCTGAGTTTCATTGAATCACTTTCAGCTATAAACTCACTTTGTATTCCACATTGGGTTTGTTCTGACGCAATTGTTACACTTGAACTTCACATATTTACAGACGCCTCAGAACGTGCATACGGAGCGTGTGTGTACGTCAGAAGAGTGAATGACGGAGGTAAAGTAACAGTCCATCATCTTGCCTCCAAAAATAAGGTAGCACCTTTAAAACCCGTAACTATTCCCAGACTCGAATTATGCGGTGCTTTACTCGGGACAAGGCTTTGCACAAAAGTTACGCAATCTTTAACAAAGTCATTTGATAATAATTGTTATTATTGGACAGACTCAATGACAGTCCTAGGTTGGCTAAATACTTCACCAAGTCGCCTAAAGACTTTTGTACGCAACAGGATAGGCGAAATTCAAAATTTTACTTCAGCAAATAAGTGGAGTTACGTACCATCAAAATTAAATCCTGCGGACCTGGTTTTTCGTGGAGTAAAAGCTGACAATTTAACAGAGTCAGCGCTGTGGTTGTCAGGCCCAAACTTTCTTCATCTGACAAACATTTAAATTCCAAAAACACCAGTTGCGCACACAAACACACCACTTCCAGATATAGTATTACATTTAACACAAACAGACGAAGCAGACAAAAATAAAATATCAGAATCAATATAGAAAAAATCAAACTATACAAAACTAATCAGATCAGTAGCTTACATACACAGATTCATAAAAAATTGCAGAAACCTTTCCAATAAAACTTTAGGTAATCTGTTTCCTACAGAGCTTAAAGCTGCAGAGTTGGTTGTTTTACGCACAACACAACAGCACATGTTTTCAGAAGAATTAGATTTGCTTAATTCAGGACAGAGCTTGCCTAAATAGAATAGGTTAAATTCATTATCACCATTCATCGACACGGAAGGATTAATACGTGTCGGTGGACGTCTTAGTAACTCACACTATTCATTCGATGTCAAACATTATGGAATGTTTGACATCGCATTACACACCAGGTATAAAAAAGTCATCTGAAACAAAAAGGGACATGTTTGTTAGCCTTAAGGGCTCAAAATGTCCAATCCTTAAAATACTTTATAAATTGTACTACTCGATTTTGAGTAAAGTCATCACATTTGCAAAACGAGCTTATAATGAACAATAGATCATTAATTCACATGACAAGGTTTAGTGTACTTGGAAGCTAATAATTGACAATATTAAGGGCCATAAAAAAAACGAAGCCGATACTTACGTTGGACTGAAAAACTTCTTTTATGTGCCAAACATCACATTACACAGATATTATTCAGTAAATATCACAAGGACTTATTTCATGCTGGGCCTCCTCGCGAGGCGTACTGTTCATGGCTGCGTACGTTGCTCTAGGTTTAAACCTATTCAGCTGATAATGGGTGACCTATCGCGAGACAGAGGACAACTCGAGTTCCCATTTCTACATACGGGTATCGATTACGCTGGAACAGTGCAGATTGTTGACAGAAAAGGTAGAGACGGTAGGCTTACAAAGTCGTATATTTGCATTTTTGTATGTTTTGCAGTCAAAGCATTACACCTGAAACTCGTCACGGATCTTACCAGGGAAGCGTTCCTGGCCGCTCTTTACCACTTTATGAGTCGGCGTGGTAAGCCACAGACTCTCTCCTCAGACAATGCAACGACCTTTGTTGGAGCCAATAATGATCTTATCGAGTTCTTCACAAAGTATTCAGGTGACATACAATCAGAAATTACAAATCAAGGTGTCAACTTTAAATGTATCCCTCTATATTCCCCACACTTTGGCAGCTTATGGGAATCAGCTGTAAAATCAGTCAAGCATCGTCTTCGTCGCATTCTTTTATTAACTCATCTTACATACGAAGAGATGTCAACATTATTAATTCAGATAGAAGCAATTCTCAACTCCAGACCTATGATACCTCTATCATCAGACCCTACAGACCTCCCATGCCTCACACATGCCCACTTCCTTATTGGATGAACGCTCTTAACAGTTCCTCAACCGCCACTTGCTAAAGCAAACATCAATCGCCTACAGCGCTACTATACTATATCCAGGACCAGACAACGTCAACAGAGTTGCAGACATTCAGACCAGGAAGGGCGTCATTCAGAGATCATACACCAAAATATGCCCTCTTCCTGCTCCATCTACTTGTTGAAACCTTCAAGACTTCAACCCCCCGGAGCATGTTCCGGCTTCCCTCCTCTCTGAGGGGTGTGGGGCGCGGGGCGTCGGGCCGCTGCGGTGGCCGCCATTACAGACCAGCACTCACTCTTTTACCACTGTACGTGATCTTGTCGCGCATCTCATTTATTTCAATAAATACAGTCATCAAGCTATCGAAGAGTTTAACTATCACAAATTCATCGGAAATCATTGTATCAGATATTTTTTGCATTCTACCTCACATTTATTAATATTCATCATATTTGGGACAAATCACTTTATTAACCCTCACGATCAAAACTAATATCATATTTACATTAATTGTGTTCTAATAAAACCAATTACGCTTTCGCTTCAGGTTTTTTCGCCTTGCTAGCGTGTTTTTAATAAAACCAATTACGCTCATCAGCGCGGCGCCTACCGTTGCATCGCTCATAAAATATAAGTATCTATTAATTACATTCAAAAACTTTCATAAAACATGCCTGATTAATTACCCCTCGCTCTGAAACAGATGAGTTCAACAGAACAGAACTTACAAAAAAAGACACACACAATTCAAATATTAAAAAATTACCTTGATTCTTTGTCCTCAGCCAATCAAAAAGGATTATCAAAATTAGATCTTTTGCGGGTTAAAAATCGCCTTGAAATCTTTAAGTTGTTGCCACAAGCTTAAGACGAAAATCAGACTTTAATCGATGAAATTGTCGGCATTCCAGAAGAGCAAATGAAAGAGTGGGAACAGTTTGAATCGGATTATCAAACTCAGCTCGCACTTGCCATGCAGCTGATATGAGACAATTAATCTACCACCGTCGTCGACAGGTCTGTACAAACAACTCTGGATGCAAGTGCGAAAAGGGCTTTTATCAAACTTCCAAGGATCGACCTTCCACTTTTCTCAGGTGAATATCATGATTAATAATAATACCTTGGACACCATTTACACACATTGATTAAGCCCCAAACTAGGATTCCCTGTATCTTGGGGACTAGACAACGATACACATACTCATATAGATAAATATTATACTAAGATAGATAAACAACCATGACTAGGGTATCCGTTCTCATCAAACAAATTTTTGCCCTCACCGGGACTTGAACCCGGGACCCTTGGTTTCGTAGGCAGCGTCACTGCCGACTCGGCCATTCGGGTCGTCAATTGGCTTGAATTCAGAGATACATTCGTGTCACTCATACACAACAATACAATGATAGATAATATTCAAAAATTTCATTATTTTCGTGCATCTTTGCAAGGTGAAGCCACTGAAATCATAAAATCACTCGAAATGTCATAAAAAAATTACAGAGTAACATGGGAGCTAACTACCGACCGTTACAATAACACGCATCAACCATGTTCACTCACTATTTAACATACACCACATTCACAAATAATATTCTGCGTTACTGAGACAATAGGTGATGATGTTGTTAAATCCAACGCTGAGGTAGCTCGAGCTTTTGAAACATTCTTCACCAATGCACCCTTACTCACAACAGAGCATCTAAATTCATCTCCATATGAAGCAGAGGTTTTGTGAAAAAACAGCACTAGCATCAGTAATGTAGATTTAAAATTTTATCATGTATGTCCCCAGGATATTGTCAAAACGTATAGATTACTTAACTCAAAAAAGGTCCTCAAAAAAGACCTGTGGGGTATGTCAGTCAAAGTCATTGGTTCAATAATACTTGTCATCCGCTTGATTGCGCATGGATACCTAGGTATCCAAGAATTTGTACCCTCCGATTGCGCGTGGATACCTAGGTATCCAGAGGCTTTGTGTGACGACACGGTGTCAAAATCATGTTGTTTCTTTTACACCAATCACTTTATCCATAAGGACCGTATTCTATCTCTTTCTGCTTGAACTATGCTTTATTTTTTCATACAGCCACACTAAATTCAACAAGTAGTGTCATTGGAAAAAAAAACAGTGTGTATAAATACGGCGCGCTGGCAAATGCTAACGAAACTTTGTAAGCTTATAAATAAATATTTTTTATCTACGAAATGCAAGTTTATTTTTTTCGGATGTTAATGTAATACAGGAATCATATAAAATACATAAAAAAGTAGGTTGTAGATTTACTTTTTTTATAAAATAAAATAATATTGACCTTAGTCAGCGGATATTCAAACTATTTTTATTTTACAGAAAAGAGCTATTCGAGCAATTTATAATTTAAAACGAACAGACTCCTTAAGAGAGCTTTTTAAAGAAATTGACATACTAACAGTAGCTAGTCAATTTATTTTCGAAAATATAATATATGTACGCAAGAACCTTACAACATTTTCCAAACTTAGCGACAGCTGTAATGTTAACCTAAGAAATAATCACAGACTATGTGCGCCCCGTTTTAGACTCGCGAAGGTTAGCAATTCTTTCAAGGGTCAGTGCATTCTCTACTACAATAAGATACCTCTGGAGATTTTGAAATTGCCATTTGAGCAATTTAAAAAGCATGTTAAAGCGACTTTGTCGAAAAAGGGATACTACAATGTTCAAGATTACTTAAATGACAGGACTGTATGGGGTTAATCTGGCTCAACACAGACCTTGCTGTTAATAATTTTGTAATTATTTATTCCTGCTTATTAATCATAACAATTAAATTTTTCATATTTGTATTAGTTAAGCACAACCTATTTTTAAAAGAGATCTAAAAATAAATCTGTGGGAGTTTCTACGCCCTTCTTCTCCCACAGTGGTCCAATGTAGAGAAGAGGCAAAAAATGACGTTTTCTAAGTATATGTAAATATCTACAGTAAAAAATAAATAAATAATAAAGTCCATTTTACACATGAAGTTTGTGTTTACAAGTTTGTATGGACTGTACAAACAGTCTTAAAAAAATCAACGCCTGACCATTAAAATTGTTTGTTTACGATCTCTAATAATAACAAAATTTCGAGCAGAAATCTTAAGTACCTACATCATAAATAATGTTTTTGTAAGGCGACTCACCGCGCACTTGAGACCTCCGAATACCGAAGGCCCCCCGCGGGGATTGCTTCGCGCGAAGAAGCGGTTATAGCCCCACACCTAGCTTATATATTTAATAAATGTGTTGATGATGGAGCTTTCCCAGACCTCATGAAACACAGTAAACTTATACCTCTGTTCTAGTCGGGAGACAAGGGTGATCCGTCAAATTTCAGACCAATATCGGTTCTTCCAGCACTAAGTAAAATTTTTGAAAAGATTATACTCAATCAAATGCTCTCACACTTCAACCGTACAAAACAACTCCACGCCAAGCAATTCGGTTTCACTAGGGATAAATCGACTACGGATGCAGGTATTACCCTTATATCTCATATTTATTCTGCATGGGAAGCCGCACAGGATGCTATCGGTGTTTTTTGCGATATGTCGAAGGCATTTGATTGTGTTGATCATGACATGTTACTAATGAAATTAAATCATTACGGAGTTAGAAATAAAGGGTTGGATCTACTAAGATCGTACCTAAGCAATAGAATTCAAAAGGTAGAAGTCAATGGCGTTAAATCTGATGGATCGGGGGTAAAAATTGGCGTTCTACAAGGTTCATATTAGGCCCTTTCTTATTCCTGGTATATATTAACGATCTGCCTTTTATGGTGGAGAAATTGACTAATATAGTGTTGTTTGCTGATGATACTTTACTGGTCTTCAAAATTGAGAGACAAAAAGAAGATTTTGATGATGTCAATAGAGTATTATCTTTAACCTTGAATTGGTTCACAGTTAACAATTTATTATTAAATGCTGGTAAAACCAAATGTATCAAATTCTCACTTCCAAATGTCAGGCAAGTTGGGACCAGTTTAGTGTTGGACAGCAATACGTTAGAATTAGTGAATGACACGAAGTTTCTTGGAATAACCATTGATAACAAATTGCAGTGGGGAACCCACATAGAAAAATTGGCTGGTAAATGAAGTTCTGCAGCTTACCCTGTAAGGAACATCAGACAAAACACGGATGTGGCTACATCTAGGCTAGTATATTTTAGTTACTTTCATAGTGTCATGTCCTATGGTATCTTGTTGTGGGGGAAAGCAGCGGATATTCAAACTATTTTTATTTTAATTAAAAGAGCTATTCAAGCAATTTATAATTTAAAACGCACAGACTCCTTAAGACAGCTTTTTAAAGAAATTGACATACTAACTGTAGCTAGTCAATTTATTTTCGAAAATATAATGTATGTACGCAAGAAACTTACAAAATTTCCCAAACTTAGCGATAGCTGTAATGTTAACCTAAGTAATAATCACAAACTACTTGCCGGTTTAGACTCGCGAAGGTTAGTAATTTTTTCAAGGGTCAATGCATTTTCTACTACAACAAGATACCTCTGGAGATCTTGCAATTGCCATTTGAGCAATTTAAAATCCATGTTAAAGCGACTTTGTCGAAAAAGGGATATTACAATGTTCAAGATTACTTAAATAATGGGTCTGCCTATATCTATAATATGTTCAGTGGAACGGGAAACCACTAAGACTGAAAAGGAGGTCAGATGTTGTGTCTGGCCGCCGGTAACTGCAAGCCCTCTACCGATGCCCTAGGCCATCCACCTTGTCTAACTGAATCGCCGAGTCCGCCAAATAACTTTGCATATCTGCTTCATGTTGCCTTCCTCGCCGAGTCAGATTTTGTGCGCTATGCGGTAGGGTTCCGCGTATATCTTGTCCACCGAAATGGCAAGCCCCTCATCCAGGTTTAGCCCGTGAGCCGACACGGTTGTTCGGGGTGTGTGCGTTGCGCGCATTACAGCTACTAGGAGCTACTGGTGAGAGTTTATGAGCTACCAACGAATTTTAGAACTATCTATGCTACTTACAGAGAAGTCGGCTGGCAGAGATAGATGCTAATAACCCACTACACCCCTGCAAGTATTGCTCTCAGAAACATAACACAATGTTACATTTGATGGAACCACGAGCATCCCATACGACTCTAACAAGTACCCAACAGTCTTCAGTCTTACTATCAACTGCCCTAGTAAGTGTTATTGGCAGTAAAGGCGAACAACACATCGCCAGAGCATTACAAGATAACGGTAGTACCTCTTGCTACATTACAAAACAACTCTGCACTAAACTAAATCTTCCATTACAATTCATTCAGGGTTCCGTTTCAGGCATCAATCAATAACGCACAAATATATCTCACAGAACAAACATAAAAATCAAATCAATACACAACTGCTACGCAGTAAATACATCATGCTTAGTACTCGAAACAATTTCACCTTCGATACCTAGCATACGCATTCAACACTGAGGGTATTAACTTACCTAAACACATGAAACTCGCTGACCCGCAATTCTGTGAGCCAGCACCAATCGATCTTCTACTTGGTGCAAGTATATTCTGGAAGATAATGGGTAACGGCTGAATTCAGCTAGGCGAGCAACAGCCAACATTACAGGAAACTGAATTGGGCCGGTTAGTTTCAGGTAGTACCCCAGATATAAATAGTGAAAAAGACAATGCATGTTTTTTCACACACAATAGCCCCGATTAATTATCGCGTTTCTGGGAGTTAGACAGCATGTCCACGTCTCAGGTCAATGAAAAGAACACTGCGCAGATATTTTATCCTGGCCGCTTACTTTAATATACAATCATTCACTAAGCTAAGGGGTCTTTCCCGATAAGTGGAAAATGGGTAAGATAGTTCCCATACCCAAGGAGGGTATCAACAAGGACATCAAGCAGTACAGACACCTCACAAATATTCCCATTTTCGCAAAAATGTTCGAGACTCTTGTATATCCACACCTGCTGAATCAAGTATCTAACCAACTGTCTGACAGATAGCACGGCTTCCTCCAAGGCAGATCTACGAATTCTAACCTCATAGCATACACCGATCACCTCATTAGTTTTGTGGATAGGCGGGTATAAGTGGATGCAGTATATACGGACTTTAGCAAAGCTTTTGATAAGGTGGACTTTGACACTCTTGTAAGGAAACTCAAACGACACGGCGTTCTCAATCCTCTGTTGGGGTTGATTCGATCTTACTTAATCGATCGTAAGTCCTACGTAGTAGTCAATGGTCAGCAGTCCGCTCCTTTCAATGCAACCTCAGGCATCCCGCAAGGCTCCCATCTTGGTCCTCTGCTGTTTGTGGTACACATAAACGACGTTTTTGACTGCTTCAAATACGCCGAGGCATATATGTTTACGGATGACCTAAAAATAATCCTTCCCATTTCTGAAGAGGGAGATGCACTTAATTTGCAACTAGACATAGACAGACTTTGTCAATGGTGTTCAATACCACAAAGTGGAGCTAAATTCAAATAAGTGTTACAGTATATCTTTTACACGTAATATCAAGCATTTTTCCACGAGTTATACTCGTGGTGCGAACCTTCAACGAGTTAACATAACATACCTTGATGTCCTTATAGACAGCAAACTTAGCTTCATCCCTCACATTGAAAACATCAGTAAGAAAGCACCCAAAATGTTGGGGTTTCTCGTTAGAGCCGCCAAGCCTTTTAGAAAGGCTTGTACTAAAATAATGCTCTATAACACGTTAGTCAGAACAAACTTGGAGTATTTCTCACAGGTGTGGAAACCATTTTATCAGGTCCATAAAGACACATTGGAAAGAGTCCAAAAGAGATTTCTGTGCTACCTTGCTAACACCACTCTTGGCGACCTCTAATTTCGGTCATATTGTACCAACCCCCCCTCGAGTTAACCGAGCGATTCTATGAAAAGTAAATTTAAAGATATAACCAGCTAACCATTAATTTAATGTCAGATGGAATTTAGGCTGGTTGAATAAAGCTGGGCTATATAAATAATAGGCACTGGTTCATAACGTGGTACAGAAGACTTTACTCTCAGGAAAGCAAAAACGAACAGAACATAACGAGAATCAGACTACGAAATGATAGAAATACTACTGCTAGATTCTAAAACAAAATACAAAATTAATACAAAAAAAGGTATAAAAAAGAAGAAAAGGTTTCCAAATAGGTGCGTCGTGCACATTACCCTTACGCATTTTTATTTGAATATTTCTCCAATTGGAAAGATTCCAATACCAACGATTGCGATTATCTTATTTAGATGATTTGGCCAAAGTAGTTGATCGTCTATGGGTAGGACAGCAGACGTTGTGATAGTAATAACCTAAAGTTCTTTTTAGAGTGGTTTTGGTTAAACAGTATCGTCATGAGGTTCCCCAGCCAGTGATGAATATAAGTGACATAAAATATTGATAAGCATCGAGTCCGTGCTTATTAGAACAAATTCCAAGTAAATAACCATTTAAAAGACATTTCGATTACATGTGTTTATAAAGGAGGGTTTGTGCTAGAGCTCACGTCCAGAAGGGACACGGGCCTTAAGGTCGGCCCCTTAACCCCGCCCGACGCCAGTGGAGGTCAACCGAGTTCTACGGACCCAATACAGACGAAGTTAGATTTAGCTAAGCAAAATAAGCTTAAATTTTATAAAATAATGCTTACAACCACTCAAAATTGTAAACACAATTTATAAGAAAACATAGGGTTAACTATGTGTTCATTAGTACGCTTTTGGCGTTATCTTTCACCTGTTTTGGGGCCATCCTCCTCCCACACATTCCCATACACAATCTACGTGACTGCATTATTTTAAGACTGCTGAAGACCTGGAATTAGCCAACTGAATACACCAGCACCTAGAGACCATCTGGATCTACTCAAATCTTTCTCGAGTTAGTTTACCTGCCAATCAACTACATATAGACTATTTGGGTTATATTTTTTTATATGATTTGATATTGTGATTTCTCTCATCCATCAGTCCAACATGTTTGTTGATCGGTTACGGGATATTTTTATTTGCACCTACCCGTCTCTTAAGTTTTATTCCGTAACCATTTTGATGTTCATCCAGATATTTTATATATAAATTCGTTTTAAGACATGTAAATTCAGCGTAACTACTTAGGTCACTAGATTGATAATATAGCGTGTGTGTAGGTTTGATTCTATCGGATTTCAGGCCATCCACAGGCATTCTACAGCGAAGTAAACTTCACTCTAAACAGGGGCGATGAGCGTCCCTGAATGATGCGACCAGGTTCTGTACTACAATTTCAAATCAATCCGAATTGTACAAATCCATCTTTTAATCGGGGTATGCGAGTTGTTATCCAAACCATGAGTAAGAAGAAGTCTAGGCACTACGTGCTTACGACAAAGGTATGAACCAGATAGTACTCAAAGCAGTGACAGCCTTTGAAAAATGGAAAGCACAAGTTCGTTCGAATTCCAATACAGTAAGAATGATCGACCTTCTGAATCGGAGGCGTTTCAGAAGGGGAGAATGACTGCTAATAAACCTTAGGCCGTGTAGAATCTAGTAGAGTGTTCTTATAGTAATGTCAGCTTCTTGTAGAGTAAATTTGTATGTGTGTGTTTTGTGAATGACCAAGTAACCACGTCAATCTACATGCTATATGGAATTAGAATATGTTTGTCATTTAATGTAAAGTTAGGTAGGCCAACCAACATGATATACGGTCAAGAAAAGAAAGATCAAAACAGCCATAATCAAAAAAATATTTAGTTTGTTAGATAGTTTTATAAGTATTTAGGTATTTCAAGAGTGAGAAGGAAATAACGTAATTATTTGTAGTCATACGAATTTCAGATACTTGTTTGTTACATAAACCTAAATAATTGTGTTTGTCTCCCTAACTACAAAACCTGGACAACCTCGGTTTAGCCGCAACTAAACTCATGTCTAGCCTAGTCTAAAATCCTAGTGTTATACCACGTCCATTATCGACACCACTCGAAAATGGTTGAGTTTGATTTGAATGTGTTTGTATGTTTAATGACTGTGTGTGTGGGAATTTCAAAACTCGCTACACGAAAGGAATGAGGAGAGGATTAGCCCGCGAATATCCTAAGAGCCAATCCAGGAACCCTATGGTGAAGGAAAAAGGAAATTAGGGTCGCTCCAAGCCCAGACTCAGACTCAGATCAATTACCTACAAGTTCTTATCTAACGACCCAAGGATAGTTTTGGAATTTTGGGTAGGTTGATTTAAAGGATAGGAACCGAGTTATATCTCGGCGCTTCAGACACTCACGAAAATCCACTGCAACACGCAATCACAAATATCCCAGTTTCAGACGCGTAAAACGGTGAACCGAACTGTATAGAATTCCCGAAAGACGTGTGTCACAGTAGTTTGACGCGGAGACTGAATGGCTCCCCCTCCCATGCTCCGAAAATACAATCTGAGTCTTAACTCACACTTCACTCGACGACCAGCAACAAAAAGCCCCCCTTCATCTCGACCCATCACTTTTATATTCTCTCTTCCCACCAAAACGTCCTACTCCAGGCATGCTCGCCAAACCATCATGTCAAACTCCGCGAGTCATTCTCATTGGTTCGTTTCATTTCCTTTCGAAACTCAGTGCTCTGATTGGTTACTGGTCTACACCGTATACACACTTTATATTTTAGATCACACAGTTCAACTAGAAATAGACTTTATAACATCATTAAATAATCGAAATAAAATAATACTCATTTGTTTTCTATATAAAACATCTTATTGCAATTATAGTGAATAAAGTTCTTATTTGATTTAAACCATCTGGAATTTAAAGGCGATCGTCCGCCATCTGTATTTCCATCTGTGAACTAACTACGCATCTGTTTGACCTACCAAACTATATCGTAATTAAACACCCTTACGTATGAGTTTCGATAGATTGAGCCATGGTAAATGCGACATTTCAAAACAACATCACAAATGTGTAAAATGGTCACAATTCGATATCCACTGAAAGCAATGGTGAAGATAAACCATGTTCATTTTAAATTTATGATTCACGACCTTTTTCATAGCTCCCAAACCTTATCCACATTTTGGAGATTGTTTAAACAAATACATTTCTACCTACTGATAAATAAACCAAATGTTTGTTTCGTCACAATATGCCGAACGGCTCGGTCACTTCCACATGATGCCTCTTACAGTCAGAAGAAAGGTTCACGACTTGTAATTTATGCATAAAGTGCTAAACGGTCAGGTGGACTGTCCGCAGCTCTTGGATTCATTCACCATCTCGGTTCCAAGCAGACTCCCACGACCAGGCACTCATAAACTGTTCAGAGAAAAACTTTGAAAGACAAACCTCGGCCGGCATTGACTCCCCCACTACAAGAATGATACTAATGTATAACACTCTGCACATATGTCAAACATCATCCTTCGACGTGTTTCATGATAAACTTTCTTCATTCTGTCTAAAGCTCGAACTACACCTGACTAACTAATCAATTAATTTATCGAATCGAACCAATTCAAATAAATTCCTTAAAAAATAACCCCTTTTTAATTTTAATTTTAATTATAATTATACATTATCTAATTCAAATAAATGTATACCTACTTTATTTGCCATACGGTAATTGTCTTGTAATTGTTTATTACTAATTATCTGTTATCATGTTATTACTTAATGTTATATAAGTTTTTTTTTTATAAGCGGGCTGTGTTTGCCTTTAAGTAGACAAACATTTGAAATGTAAACTTTTAAGAATTATATTAAGAAAACATGTATTGTCTGTTGGCAAACCTGAAATAAACAAAGTAAAATAAAAATATCCGCTCCGGAAGCCCGCCTGCTCCACTGACTGGTATTGCTCCAGTTTTTGGGTCAGTCTATTACTCAGGACCTTAGCGAACAGCCTGTACACCTGGGATAGGAGACTGATAGGCAGGTAATTCTACAGTAAGTCCTTGTCTACCTTCTTGTGTAGAATTGTTACTGTCGCCCTTATCCAGGCGCTTGTTGTTGAGCTGCTCACTATCACTGTGTTGAAGTTGAACTCGGAACCCTAAAAATGATAAAATTGATATTCGGCATAACCACTAATCATTGCATCTCTGATAGTAACTTAGCCTCAAATATTGAGGCTGAATATCATATTTCAGGCAGGGGTAATAATTTTGAAGCTGAGTTATTAATGAATTAAGTAAGGTTAGATTTTCTTTGATATTCGATTTAATACTACCCTTTAATTTATTTTTTCGGTAACACTTACACAATTTCTGTCTAAACGTGATGCCAGTTTGTTTCCTTGATGAGTATTCATCAGGCCTAAACTGTATCCAAAGGATTCGTTTCAAATTACCATTTTCAATTAATACTTCCAACAGCATGCTACCAAGGAATAATGGAAGCCAGAGAGTAGAAACCAGAGAACCACAGAACAGTGCATCAGGTTCACTGCAATTGAAGATGGTACGGAATTATGTGTTTCTTGGGATTCTAGTACTTCTTACTACGGTAAATATTGAATTATTAATTAAAAAGATTAAGGGAAATTATAAGTCAAATTACAGATTTTTTAATGGCTACGTGATCTAACTTCTCCTTTTATAACAAAGCATCGGGAAAAATTATGCGTCGTTTTTACAACGCCAACTAAATATTCTATAGAAAGCGTCAAGTAAAGATCAAAAATTATTTTTACTTGTCCTTCCTATTTATATATTGTCACATAATTTACTAACTCAACCACGAATTTTACATCTTATCACCTTTTCACGTTAAATAGCTTCAACAGAAGGTCCTCAACAAGAATATCATTCAAGCTTCCATTCTCAGTATCATTAATTATAACTTAGCATGCAAAATAAATAACACATCATATTCCTTTAACGTGAAAATAGCCACTGCAAGATTTGGCGCGAATGCGCAAGACGTCAGTGACCGGCCATTTGCACCAATCAGAGAGCGCCATTCGATTCATGTACCGACGAGTTAGTCACGTGTATTTGTTTATTGTCGTTAGTGCGTTCGGATTGCAATTGTTTCATCTGTATTTAAAAATAAAGCATTCCAATAAGTTACATGCTCTTTGACTAGAGTAGGTTATTGTGTATTGCAAAGCTGTATTCAGACCCATCCAAAACGGACCAAAACCAAGACGAAGAGTATCTTTGTCCAACACCAGACACTACCCATCCTTTCACTGGGCGTGAAGTTCATCGTGCCCTCATGGACATGAAGAACAACAAGAGCCCCGGTGAAGATGGTGTCACGACAGAGGCTTTGAAATTTGGAGAACCCGTCTTGCTTCCCCACTTGGCCAATCTTTGTAATAACATACTCTACAGAGGTCATTTTCCAAGTAAGCTATGCCACTCTTACATAATTCTGTTGCACAAAAAGAATGATAAAAGTGATATCGGCAACTATCGACCCGTAAGCTTGGTATCCCATATTTATAAAATATTTATAAAACTTATTGAATCGCGTATAGCTATACATCTAGATGCAAGTCAACCGCAGGAGCAATCAGGTTTCAGACCTGGCTTCTCGACTACTGACCACCTCCACACGCTCAACCAGATCATCGAGAAGTTCAACGAATTTAATAAGCCGTTATATCTGGCTTTTGTGGATTACTGCAAAGCATTTGACAGCATCTCTCACTCAGTTATTCTCAGTGCCTGCACTCGAGGAGATCTTTGGGAAGCTGACGGGATCATGGACAAATAACGGAATCGTCGTCGGTGGCAGAAGGCTCACTAACCTTCGCTTCGCCGATGACATTGTCTTGTTCGCACCGTCAGCTCCTGAACTGAGGAAGATGCTGCAAGAGCTCAGTAATGCAAGCCTTGAGGTTGGACTGAAGATGAATCGTTCAAAGACACAACTTATGACCAATTGCGCGAAGCGTAGAGTGGAAGTAGATGGGCAGGTTATAAAATATGTTGACGAATTGAGCCAGATAGTCTGTCGTGTGACGACAAGAACCTAACCAGAACCTAACAGAAACAACAACCAGGATAAAATTTAAAGTGACAGTTTATTGGTTATTTACAGTGAAGTCTATAAAAAAGATGATGCGAAGATGAGGATGAATGAGATGTGAAACAGGTTTTATAAAATACAGATATCTGGATAGAAAGAAGGAAGCGGAGAACACGGAGAGAAGTAGACCAGTGGGGTGATGACCAGGATGCAGGTGTATTTGTTGTTGTAGATGTTGTTGAAATCGTCGTTGTAGGAACGGTAGCGGCGTACTTGTAGCTACGGCTCGCTGGATCCCGTTGTAAAAATCGTCGTGGTAGGAACGGTAGCGGCGTACTTGTAGCTACGGCTCGCTGGATCCCGTTGTAGAAATCGTCGTTGTAGGAACGATAGCGGCGTACTTGTGGTTACGGCTCGCAGGATCCCGTTGTAGACGGAGTATTTGAAGATACGAAGGAGTTTGAAGGCTTCGCAGGATCCCGTTGTAGATGGAGTATTTGAAGATTTGAGGGAGTTTGAAGGCTTCGCAGGATCCCGTTGTAGATGGAGTATTTGAAGATTTGAAGGAGTTTGAAGGCTTCGCAGGATCCCGGGGTAGAGCGACCCCGGGATAAGGCCTTTAAGTGATACTTCCAGTTCAGAAGCTGACGTGAGACTCCAGAATTTCAGAAATGTTCCGCTTTTATACCCTTTTTGGAGAGTTCTAAAAATTATTTAAATTAAACGTAATTTTTATGAGTGGCCAAGAGAGAAAGAGTATTTTTGTAAAAGTATTAAAGCAAACATATCAGACCGCTAACTAGTTTGAATGGGCATTGCCATGACAACCAGATAAACAAAGACGTCAACAAACGTCAAAGTTTAGTTTCAGGCTCGTAATACGATAAACAATAATAAAAACATGAAGTAAATTACATAACAGCGAAAGAAAAAAAGTAGCGCACCAGCGCGCACAAAGCCCGAGATTGCAGAGTTTCGGAGAAAGCCAAAAACAAGGTCACCAAAGGTCAACCCCTTCACTATCGATTTACAAGAGCTAATAGTATGAAAATACAAAGCAAACATGATTTGTTAATGTATTCTTATGGTTTAAAACATTACAGGGTCCTATGGAAATAAAAGTGATGACCAATATCAGACTGTACAGCATGAATGCATGACAGAGCAAGGTACCCTGAAGGACAAACAAAAAGACTGATGGTGGAGCTGGAGCTAAGGGATAGGAAGCAAGAATAGCATGTAGGTAGCATAACACTACAAGTCTCATTCGAAAACAGGCAAAGCAAGGAGATCGAAAGACGCATTTCGAACGCCTGGAAGAGCTACTGGTCCATGAAAGAGCTGATGAAGGGCAACCTTCCATTGACACTAAAGCGGAAACTCGTCGACTTGTGTATCCTGCCCATTCTCACCTACGGCGCTCAGACGTGGTCGCTGACCGATCGTCTGAAGTCCAGACTCAAGGTTTTCCAAAGGGCTATGGAGCGTAGTATGATAGGAGTCAAACTGACGGACCGTATCAGGAATACGACGCTGCGCTCTATAACTCGCATCACTGACGTGGGTGTACAGAGCGCCAACCTCAAGTGGAGCTGGGCCGGACATGTCTGCCGTATGCACCCGGATAGGTGGGCAAAAATTGCCACCGAGTGGGTGCCTCAAGAAGGACAGCGCCGAAGAGGCAGGCCTAGGAGGAGATGGCGTGAGGACCCGGAGAGGTACCTCCCGGACTAGGAAGAGAAGGCGCAAGATCGGGAAGTATGGTCCGAAAGTAGGGAGGCCTTTGCCCAGCAGTGGGAAGCATTATAGGCTATTTAAAAAAAAAGTTATTGTGACTAAATTTCAATTGGGTTATGTTAGAATTTAGAAAAAGCAAAACCGGAGCGTAGCGGAGCAAAGCGTATGCAAGTTAAAACAACATTTAATGATATGAATAGTGTTTTTGGGTAATATTGGGTAATATTATTGGCCATAACATACTATATGATGGCAATTTTAGCAAAATTTTGACCATAAACTAATGTGAAATAAGTAACATTTTAAATGTACTGAGTTAAAAATTCAGAAGCTAATAATTATTTGATGTCATATATTAATATTTTAGAAGTTTACTGCTTGATATGAATGCATGTTACAAATTAAGATGTTAAAAAATTACCACCATGCTGAGTTGTATTTAGAGTGGCTTACATAGAAGATAACTAAGATAGTATCACTCAGACGCTCGTTAATTGTGGCTGACTTAGTAATTTAGAAGAAAATGTAGATTAGGCGGTGTATAGGCGAATAATGCAATAAAAAAGAAGAGGAAGTCTGTTTAATTAGCACTCAATTATTAATTAATAGTAATAAACCACATAAGAAGTACTGTCATTCTTTATATGTTTTGCAGATTTCAATTAGCGAGGGCTACAATGATAACCTCAATGATGTTGAAACTTCCATTGGCTTAACTTTACAATTACCTTACGGTGAGTCATAATTACCTGTCAATTACACGAAAATATAATACAACTTCTAACAATAAGAAAACATAGCGTCAAGACCTACCCATTTGGAGTGCCTGAGGCATATTAGTACCCACGTTGGCAAGGTATTAGAAACATTTTTTTTTCGTTGATAATTAGAGTCCTAAATGATTCAACCGTCGGAACACAATTGTATTCCAGAAAAGATTTTTTGAAAATTTATAGTATTGAAAAGTCAAAGTCAAAGTAATTGTCAACATTTCCTTATTACTGGAGATATTTAAAAGTCTACAGTTATAAAGATACACATACTTAGTAATGTATTTTTTGGCCCCTTCTCTATATTGGACCACTGTAGAAGAAGGAAAGCGATGAAACTATCACAGATTGATTTTAAGATCTCTTTTAAAAATGTTTGTATTTAACTAATACAAATATTACGATATTAATTATTAGAAATAATATGCACGAACAAATAATTATAAAATTATTAACAGCAAGTTCTGTGTTGGAGAAGGTATGATCAAATCGGTTTATTGTTAAAAGTTGTTGTAATGGCTGTGTGACCTTTAAACTTCATGAACGAGTCATGAATTTGCGCATTTTTTATAAATTTTCCACCCCTCACACCTCTGACCCCTTGAAGTTTATCGTATGAACAAGAGGAACTATAATAAAAAAACAACCCGAATACATTTTATTTAAATACCACATACGTACAAACTCATGAATGCACCTGGGTACATATATAGAGTGTGAAAGGAGAATTGTTCAGGCCTCTCGGCACCCAATGACCTCGCAGGGGCCCATCAGCTACGAGGTAGCGTAGCGATCAGATGCCAAGAAGTGTGAACGTCGGCGATTCACCGAGTGTTAATTATGGAGTCGATCTAACCTGGTCTGTGCTTCGGTCCCGTCAACCTCCTGTCTCTCTGCAAGGCCCGGGTGCACCCTAGGCTCTTCTTGGTAGACAGGTTCTTCAGCCAACCAGGTATGACTGGCAGGCCAGCTTCGACGAGCACAGTGTTCCAACACAGGTTATGTTACGTGGGAAAAACCAATCGGCCACGTAAATGCGAACTTTATCTGGTTCGGGGAACCACAACACACTCAGCTATATAGACAATCCTGAGGGGAACCCGAATACATTCCAGATGGCTTGCGATTTAAATTCAATACCCTAATCAATACGCGTTACATTGCGAGGGCTTTCGTCTGTCAGTTGTCAAAAAACTGCAAGGTTGGCAGCAACGTCAAATTCAAAATGGCCGTTCCGAAACCATCGATCGAATATCGATTTGGAATCGAACAATCACCCGCCCGGACAGGCACCCACCTGTCCCCTAATCTACGGGCAGCCGAGACAACGTTGCTACCGCTCGTTTTAGAACCGAGCCTCCTACTAGAACCTCTGCAGACCGGGGGGTCCCGTCCTTGCCAGGGAACAAGTTAACAATGCGCCCCCTGCGCCAACGTAGTGGCGGTAGGTTAGCATCCTTAACCAGAACGAGGTCACCAACACTAGGGGGGCTGGTTTTGTCAGTCCACTTAAGGCGCTGTTGTAAGATATGCAGATACTCGAGCGACCAACGCTTCCAGAAATTCTGAGTAAACTGCTGCAGCATCTGGTACCTTGACAACCGATACAATTTCACTCCCTCGAAGGGGTGCTCGGGCAACGCGTTAAGTGGCTGTCCTATCAAGAAATGGCCTGGGGTCAGAGCCTCCAGGTCATTTGGATCCGAGCTGAGCGGACACTACGGTCGCGAATTGAGAACGGCCTCGATCTTACAAAACAATGTCGCGAGCTCCTCAAAAGTCAGCGCGGTCTGACCTACTATACGCCCCAAGTGCGTCTTAGCTGACCTAACTACGGCCTCAAAAATCCCACCCCAGTGGGGGCAACTCGGTGGGCTGAAGGTCCACTGTATACCCCGACGGGAGAGGGCCGTTCCAATATCCACTTTATTTACATTCAAAAAGTTGACTATCTCTCGTAAGTATCGTTCCGCACCGACGTAGTTAGTGCCGTTATCAGAGCGGATCAAAGTTGGAAGTCCCCTTCGAGAAACAAACCTATCCAAACAAGCAATGAAAGCCTCTGTCGAGAGATCAGCAACGAGCTCGAGATGTACCGCCTTGGTGGATAAACAAACAAACACACATGAGCTATACCGGTCCAGCAGAAACCCGGCGTCAGGGTCCTCAGCCTTCTGGGTAACATGCACGGCCGCTCTGGGGCCATGATCCGAAGATACTACTACATGGCTGTGGGGCCAGTCCGATTCTCTCCTGGCAAGCCAGGGTGGTCCCCACCACAAATGGTGTCTAACGAGTTCAGGAGCCCGACATCCCCTGGATGCACAATCAGACGGGTTCAATTCTCCTGGAACATGTCTCCAGGTCAGTGGGACCTCAGACGACACAATCTGGGAGACACGGTTCGCAACAAAAACCTCTAAGTTATGGACCGAAGCCTTCAGCCAGCACAAAACAATCTGGCTGTCCGTCCACGCGTACACCGTATCCTCCAAAACCACTGACCCACGCAACACTGTTAGAGTGTGATTCAAAAGTTTGGTCAAAAGAGCAGCCCCGGACAGTTCCAGTTTTGGAATCGTCATCCTTGTCCGAATAGGCGCTACCTTGCTTTTTGCCAAAACCAAACGCACTTCAACCTCCCCGGTGGAGGTGACGGTTCGCATATAAACCGCTGCCGCAAACCCTCGTTCAGAGGCATCACAAAACCCGTGAAGGGTTGCCCTGTAATCCCCAGCAGGGACCAATTTCCTCGGCAGCGATACATTATTTATATTGAGGCCCAACCATTTTGCTAAATCATTCGATACAATGCAGCCCTGAGCTCCAGAATCTAATAGGGCGCGAACGTATGTTGGGTTGCCCGCCAAATCCCAAACAAGCACAGAGGCGGTCGGTAACACCACCGTCTCCGGTTGGGGGGCAACAAATTGTTGGGCCGCAAATTCCTAGCGAGGGCCCCCGGGGCCCCACTGTGCCTGTAACCGATCAGGTAGGCAGCTATACGCCAGAGGGTCCCATTGTACAAATGGCCCACGCGCCGGTTCCATTGCCACCCTACGACGCCCCCCGAAGGGGGCTGGGCGTGAATTCAACCGTGGCCGCTCCATGAGCGGGGGGGACATCACATGCGACCGACGAGGACGAGGCGACGAGCGGGGCGACAACTGAGGCGGCGTCCGAACCGCATCCGCATAGCTCGAAGGTGTCCCATGCCACCCGCCCGTTACGGCCCGCTCAACATACCCAATGTCCCGCTGAGTCGGATGCTGAGTCGCAACCGAAAACTCAGGGCCCCCCATGTGATGACCCTGAGTGCGGCCCTGCACCCCTGGGTGGCTGCGTGCTTGTGGCCCCATTGCCCGCTGAGTCGGATGCTGAGTCGCAACCGAAAACTCAGGGCCCCCCATGTGATGACCCTGAGTGCGGCCCTGCACCCTAGTACCGCCCTGTGCACGTGGGGACATTGGCCCCTGAGTTGCGCTCCGAGTCGCAAACGAATTCTCAGGGCCCCATGCCGTGTCACCCTGGGTACGGCCCTGTGGACGTGGGGACGTTGGCCCCTGAGTTGCGCTCCGAGTCGCAAACGAATTCTCAGGGCCCCATGCCGTGTCACCCCGGGTACGGCCCTGTGGTGGCTGTTGGCCGGACCGGTTCATGCACAACAGATTGTTGTGGGCCCCACCACAATATCCGCACATTTTTGTGCGCGTGCAGTACCTAGCCATGTGTGGCCCGAGGCACAGGAAACACCAGCTCCGCTGCTTGGCCATCCGGCGCCGTCCCTGAACCCTAAGTTCCCCGAACTTATTGCAATTGGCCACAGCATGGCCAATCTGCCTACAACATGGGCAGGTCTCACTATGTGGGGTCAATGCACTCACAGTCCCATATGACTGCCGGTTGGTGCGGTCCTTCATCGTCGGAGAGCCCCTGCTCACAGCGCTCCCGGCAGCTCTCTGTGGCTCCGAAGGATGGGTGACCGTCAACCCCAAATTCTCTGCCCGTCGAGCCTCCTCTTCCAAGAATCCGACCAAGTCGGAGAAGGCGGGCAGGTCCTCGGCCGACCTCCCGTGAGACTGTTCGAAACGAGTCTGCACGTCAGTGGGTAGGCGGGAAAGTACAATGTACAACAATAGGTACGACCATTCACCAACCGGAAGTCCAAGATTCTCTAGAGCCTTGGTGACGGACAACAATGGGTTCAAAACCTCCGTCTGTATGGCCCCGACCTTGTTCACAACCGGGATACTAAACAAACGGTTCAGTTGGGCATCGGCCAACCTCCGTTTGTTATGGTAACGTCTGACCAACAATTGTCTGGCCGTTTCATAGTTACCCTCCGTAACTGTCAAATGAGCGACCAGCTCCCTAGGCTCACCCCTCAATGCTGCCACCAGCTGAGCCATCTTGACAGACTTGGTAATGTCCGATCGCATGTGCACCAAACTGTCGAACAGATTGATGAAGCTCATCCATTCACCGGACACTCCGTCAAAAGTAGGCATAGTTATGGCAGGTAACCTGGACCCCGAACCCTGAAGCGGCAGAGGTGCTTCAATGTCACCACCATGGCTGGACTCGCGCTGTCTACGTATGTCCGCAGCCTTCTGCGTGATAGCAGCTGCCATCTCCATACATTGGTCGACATCCCCTAGCAACCGTGACAGCCTGTCAGGTGCGCAACCATCAACTGATTCCGCCTGCGCGGACAATTCGAGCACCCTGTTGTAACGTTCCTTAACGTCCATAGACCGCTCCAATACCACATCATGCCTATCTAAACGGTCTATCAGACCGTGTGCGGAGGAAAACCATCTGAGTTCCTTAGAAACACCCTTCTGGATTTCAGATAACGACATGATCGGAACGATACTTACTCACAATTTGCAGTAACTCAATTTTATTGGACCCTCCAGTCTATAACCCAAACGAGGGAACCCTAAACCACAACTTAAACAATGCTGTTTTCCTTAAACAATAGGAACCGAGTTTTATATCTATATAAATTTTGTAAATACAATTTAGTTTCCCTTTATCATTATAACACACACAGATAGTCAATATTAGTTCAAGTTATAAATTGCTATAAACTGAAAACAATGTAATAGCCTGCTATCAATAGATGTAACTACCTATGTTAACCAAACATTCATTAGCATTACTAGACCACTAATAGATTGACTAACTGGTACTTCAATGCAAATTTCAATTCACCTACAATGTACCTAAGTTGAGTACCTACTATTCTGAGTCACATCTCAGTACAACTGGTCATTTAGGGAAAACTGTAATATCTGTCTGTCTACTACCAGCAATAGACTTATAGCTTACAATACTACCAATCTATGTGGATACAGGAACAACACCAAGTTAGCTAATAACCGCCTATACCTACAGATTGATAGTCCCAAATCGTGGGTTCCTGGAGCCCTTGACGGCTGCAAATCTCAGGAAACCACGCTCTGCTACCAAAACTGTTCAGGCCTCTCGGCACCCAATGACCTCGCAGGGGCCCATCAGCTACGAGGTAGCGTAGCGATCAGATGCCAAGAAGTGTGAACGTCGGCGATTCACCGAGTGTTAATTATGGAGTCGATCTAACCTGGTCTGTGCTTCGGTCCCGTCAACCTCCTGTCTCTCTGCAAGGCCCGGGTGCACCCTAGGCTCTTCTTGGTAGACAGGTTTTTCAGCCAACCAGGTATGACTGGCAGGCCAGCTTCGACGAGCACAGTGTTCCAACACAGGTTATGTTACGTGGGAAAAACCAATCGGCCACGTAAATGCGAACTTTATCTGGTTCGGGGAACCACAACACACTCAGCTATATAGACAATCCTGAGGGGAACCCGAATACATTCCAGATGGCTTGCGATTTAAATTCAATACCCTAATCAATACGCGTTACATTGCGAGGGCTTTCGTCTGTCAGTTGTCAAAAAACTGCAAGGTTGGCAGCAACGTCAAATTCAAAATGGCCGTTCCGAAACCATCGATCGAATATCGATTTGGAATCAAACAAGAATTCAAATGACCACCAAAATATTTTATTCCTACTGTAGTATGGTGGTACGTGCAATAGGCTAGATGTTAGAGTTAACTACAAAATAATGTACGTAGCGCTGTGTTAGCAATAAGGTAGGTATATAAGTACAAGCACGTTCAATAGACGGACTTCTACTACCAACAACTATCGTATCATTTATCCTTTATTACATGGCGACCTTGCCTTGGGACACAGGAATCTACTGATTACTCCGGAGAAAATCGAGAAAATCAAGAAAATCGATAAAATCAAGAAAATCGAGAAAATCAAGAAAATCGAGAAAATCAAGAAAATCGAGAAAATCAAGAAGATCGAGAAAATCAAGGAAATCGAGAAAATCAAGAAAATCGAGAAAATCAAGAAAATCAATAAATCAAGAAAGACAAAATGGCATTTATCAGATTCACAGTGGGGAAGTTATTGTGGAGCTGGCGGGACCAATGAAAATTATGAGGTATGTGAAGATAAAGCTGACTGAAGGACGACGCCACGTGCAGGAATCAGAAAGCACGATAATAATAAATTGGGACGCCGATAGAAATAATCAGACAGGAGCAAGAAAGAACGCAGCTGAACCGCCATCAACACCAGCAGGTACACCAACCACCACTGGCAGCACCACCATCATCACCAGGAGCACCATCATCAACATCGGCAGCACCACCACCACCACCGAAAGCGCCGTCATCAGCATCGGCAGCACCACCGTCAACACCGGCAGCAACAGTACCAACACCAGGACCAGCATCGATGCGTCAACCGTGGTCTACCACCGCAGGGCACGGAAGGGGGAGATCTACGGCCGTTATAAGGCCAAGGGTGGTACCGACAAATCAACGGTACAACCATCAGCCGACCCCACCACTGCGACAAACTCAGCTCATGATACGAGGAATTGGACGAGGCCGACTAGATAATATCTAAAAAGAAGAATAAGTCTAGTCAAACATTTACGAGTGAATCCTGATTTATTTTATCAGTATGAAGATTTTCTGCGACCGGACGAGGAGTGAGTGTTACCCGGCTCGAACAGGTCAGGGCTATCCCGGCCATCGAAGCGGACCAGGGTTATCCCGGCCAACTCAAGAAGATGACAACCACGTGCATCTTCGAGCAGTATCCAGTATCAACATGCGTCACGTCCGCCCAGCTGCCGTCATCACCATCCACGCGACGATGACATGCATCGAGCGACCTACTTCGACGAAATGTTGTTACTATGAGGTAAATTAATTAATTGTTTCAGGAAGGATTAGGAACATAGGTTTTGTTATCAAAGTTTCATCTAACATATAATTATGCTTGTAATATCTAGTGTCACAGTCATGAGTAAATAATTAGTAAATTCATAATCATTTCAAATCAAAGTAAAGTTTTTAAATAGCGTACGAGTAGGTAATTACGTATCGCTAATACAGTGCATTCCGAGTTGAATGACTGTAGAATAATTTCTAGGTCAAGTGGTAATACCGACGGCCTACTGACAATTTAATAGAGAGATTCGAGTAAATGAATTACATAAGTAAATGATATATTTTGTGTTGCGAATTGGAAAGGTTTAAGGTTCGGTACATTAGTAAGATATAGAAATTGGAGATAGGGAGCTAGTCCTTCTAGTCATACAGACAGATTAGAGGTCATTGTCTTAAATTGTAGCGGCTCTATTCTCTATTACAGGTGCACAAAATAGGTGGCCTGATATGCCAATATCAGGTGACCATGCCCACGAGATATATAGAATAGGTAGGGTGATCATGCCCACGAGATGTATAGTGTATGTAGGAGAATTATGTTCTTGCTCATAGTGTTTGGACTGTCGTGCCCTCGGTGAAAGACATAATTATAAGTAAGGCATTAGTGGAAATAGTATACAAGAATAGAATGAATAATAGATGACATGAAGGTTAAGGAGTTTTGACTAACTAATTGTCTGATCAACCAAATGTTATGATAGTTCTCACTTCCCAGAGTTATTGTGTTAGTAATCAGAGAGCTACAGAATGCTCAATAAGGGTTAAATACCAAAAGTGTAAACGTGTGTTTGAAAATTGTAAGTATGAGGAAAATGTACCGATACCACGATAGGAAATTTCAGTTAGATCTTATTAACCTTTAATTTATGTTTTTCTTTTTAATACAGATTTATAAAGTTCACGTGACACTAGGTAAAAATATAACATAGGATCACTCTTAACATGTCATGTGTTGTGTTATTATTATGTAAAGGTATCAGAAAAATAAAAATGTAACAGGTAGTACGTTTAAGGATTTAAATCGAATGAGTAATAGTATATTACGATGGGATATTTTTGGTCTCAGATATTTTGATGTGTTTTCGTCTTTCAATATGTAAAGTATTTCGATTTATATGTGTGTTTTAAATTTCAAGACAGGTAACTAGCAATTATCTAGGTCATTATTTTATTCAAGAATTTGTCCATAGTTCACATTAATCTAACTCTAGGAAACTTGTCAGCATATTTTTACAATACTCTGCCTTGCACTTTTATTTACAACAATGCAGTTAGGTAGAGTAGGATTTCACAATATTGTAATGCAAGTACTATCATACCATTTTAGGTTTGAAAAATAATTTCTTTGTTGATGAAGAAATTATTTTTTTTCGCTACCCCGATGGTGAAGGAAGTAAAAGGGGAGGTGTAGTATGGTGGTACGTGCAATAGGCTATATGTTAGAGTTAACTACAACATAATGTACGTAGTGCTGTGTTAGCAATAAGTTAGGTATATAAGTACACGCACGTTCAATAAACGGACTTCTACTATCAACAACTATCGTATCATTTATCCTTTATTAAACTACCCAAAATGGGTAAATGATCACCAAAAGATACCGAAAACATCAGCGCAAAATACTGCGGTAGTTTTATGTGAAGGGTAAAGGGGGTGAGTGAAATGAAGACCCCTTTATATTTCGTGTTAGGTTGAACATGTAAGAACAACAAAAAATACTTAAAAACATAAACTTAAGTACACAAAACATAAAAAGAAGTTTGGTGATCATTTATCCAAACACAATTTGGTGATCAGGTGCGATACCAATGAAACGTGACTTCGAAAAGCATCTCGGTGCCTCAAAACCGAAATCCATTGCTCAGTACCTCCAGCAAGAAAGAAAAATGACAAGGAACCCAACTTTATCATTGGCCTACAAAAAATTACAAAAAACTCGGTCATATGCGCAAGCCCGCTCGGGTGAATGAACCCGTATGCTACCTACCGCACCACGGTGTATTAAAGCCAGACTCAACTACGACCGCCTTAAGTGTTGTTTTCAACGCCTCAGCAAAGACGTCATCGGGTTACAGTCTCAATGACCTAATGTAATGCGGCGCCAACTTACAACAAGACCTAAAAGGCCTTATCATTAAATGGAGGACCATTAAGTTTGTAATCACTGCAGACATTGGAAAATTCTTCCGCCAAATCCTTGTGAGGTAAGAGGATCTACCATTACAGTCGGTATTGTGGCGAGATTCACCCCGAGAGCCAGTCCAAGAATATTATCTGACCACCGTCACCTACGGGACTAAGGCTGCCCCGTGTCTCGCAATGCGCACAATCAGACAAATAGCCAAGGATAACGCCGACGACCATCGCTACAGACTCGCAACGATGGTTCTACAAGACTCCTTTTACATGGACGATTTACTGAGTGGCCATGACTCACTAGATCAAGCAAGAGAACTGCAATGCCAAATGATCGGACTTCTCCAAAGAGCTGGCATGAACCTGCGGAAGTGGTCCAGCAATGAACCAAAGGTCATTGCAAACTTATCATCCGACCAACTAAACGCGCCAATGGAGTTCAAATATGCCAAAACACGGCACGGCACGGCACAACGAAGGTCACGCGAGGCCCCTGACAAGTAGGGGCCACCCAAGACCGGGGAGGACGTGACCCCCCGAGTTGACGCCGCGGGCATGAGGCAACAAATAAGACCTGGACCCCGCAACCGTAGTGGTTCCCGCGCTTCGCGCGGAAACACACTCCGCAGACCACAGCGTCGAATTCACGCATCCTATACAAGATATTACAAAAACTTACTACGTGAATTGAGCAACTCTAAGAAGCTACTCCGAGCCGACATCATTACAAGAAAGAAAAGGAGTGTTTTTCTTCAACCAGGCGCCAGGCGCCAGATGCCAGACACCCCCACTCCCCTCCTCTTGCACCCCTCTCGCTGTGAGAGAGAGAGAGACGAAAGTCGCAACGTCGGGTCTATACCCGTGTCTATACACTGCCGTGTCAGACGTTGCGCGGTAACTTGCGGTACTGGAGGCTGCGGGCGACTGCGGCAAGGAAGAAGAAGGAGAGGCTTCGCTAAGCGCCTCCCACTCATCGTTGCAAGCGAGACGGCACAGGTCCCATAGATCAGTCCGCGTCTATCAAGCTGTGGCGAAAGTCCACCACAGGGACACTCAAGCGTCCAATACTGAAGTTGTCGCCGTTAACTATTGTAAGGATGGGCCTATAGGTGGTAAATGATACAAGTATATTGTTCAATGTACAGTCGTGTAATGCGTAATGTTACAAATAAGGTTGGCTATTTATAGACGTAGGTAATTAGGGTTCAGGTGTGCATACACTACACCTTCCCCCTTTTTTTTTTTAAAGAAAAAATATCCATATAATTTTTTGTAATAATTCAGATCACATAAAATATCAAAACAACGTTAAAACAACAAAAAAAAATCATTTGTGTAAAATTAAAATTTTAAATTCAACATCTGTATATTACACAATATCTTTTTCAAAATACTTCTTCAGAAACTATTTTGTAATTACCATAAATAAATTATTTTGTCTATTAGCCTTTAATTTTTTACAATAACCACACACTGTCATTGATTAGAAATACGTAAGTAAGTACTTATAACTTCAAGAAAACGATATAATGTTTCTAATTTATTTCTAAAGCATAAATGATTAGGTAGGTACCTACAAAATATATCAGTTTATATATTTTCTAAAAAACTTTTAAACAAAATATAAACGCATTTCTCATTCCTTCTGTATCCCTTTCCTTTCTTCACGTATTTATTTACTTTAACAAATATTATTCCTTTATCACAAACTACTTTATATTCCTTTATCCATAAAAAAGAAAAACATGACATCCAATAAAAATATAAATCTTCATCCCAAAACTAACAAAAATGTACTCGCTTTTCATAAACAATCGCTATCAATCAAATTCTCTATTTTATTTCATTTAATTTTACACTTCTTATAGGTACTTTCATTATTTCGTAGGGCGCACTGTAAGTTTCCGGAATGAATATGAAAAAATACTATTAAAGGTACAAAATTAATTTATTGTTTTTCAAAAAATCTCCCTTGGCGTCTATGCACTTTTTCATTCGATGAAACCAGTTTTGAAAACTTTTGTGCCACTCCTCTCTGGTGACCAATGAAACGTGTTTTTCATACTCCTCGACAGCCTCTTCTGGTGATGAAAATCGTTGACCGCGTAATTGGTTCTTAATTTTTGGGAACAGAAAAAAGTCACAAGGTGCCAGGTCGGGACTGTATGCAGGATGACTCATGAGTTCTACATTTTTCGCCTTCAAAAAGTCGTTTGTCTGTCTGGCCGTGTGAGAACTAGCATTGTCGTGGTGCAGGATGATACGGCGTTTACGGTTATTTTTACGGAGTTCGTCAATAACTTCCGGCAAACAAATAGTCGTGTACCAGTCACTATTCACTGTACGACGATTCTCTAAAGCAACAGTAGCCACGTGTCCAGTTTTATTAAAAAAAGAAGCAATCATCCGCTTAGATGCACTTTTCACGCGCGCCACTTTGGTTGGTTTCGGCTCATCTTGAAAGACCCATACGCTCGATTGCTGCTTTGTTTTGGGATCGTAGCAATAAATCCATGTTTCGTCACCTGTTACTATGCCCCACACCAAATTTGACGCACCTTCGTTGAATCTGGTAAGCATGGCACTGCACCAAGTGACGCGGTCCGTTTTTTGAGCCTCGGTCAAGTTGTGTGGGATCCACCGCGAGCACAGCTTTCTCACACCCAAATGTTTGTGTAGGATTCATTGTATTTGACTCATGCCTATTTCTAAGGATGCGCGAATTTCATGGTAGGTCACATGCCTGTCTGTTTCAATCATACGGCGCACAGCATCGATGTTTTTGTTGGTCACAGCGGTGGACGGCCGACCATCGCGAGATTCGTCACTGAGATTGATACGACCACGCTTGAATTCTGCAAACCAGCTATAAACAGTTGTCTTGCATGGTGCTTCATTGCCAAAAGCTGTTTCAAGCCGAGCGATGCTCTGTTGAGCTGTCAAATTACACTTAAAATCGTAGAAAATCATGCTACGAAAATCTTCCCGAGTTAAATCCATGTTGATGCAGACACACAATTTTTTAAATGGCGCCACAAGTTAAAAACAAAAGGCAGTCAGATGAAACAAACTGCATTCTACAGACTTCTATTTTCAAATGTTGCAATAAATTTTTAAATATTGTTTATGTAAGTGGCCAGTTCCGGAAACTTACAGTGCGCCCTATGTATTTATCGACGACATTCATAAGGTACTTTTTTTTCAATACTATCAGGTGTCAGCTTTGTTATTTCCTTAGCGAGTTTAGGTTATCGATTTAATTAGGCATTTTAGTTAGAATACAATCAACTCTCCACGTAACCACAACTTACGGGAAATTAGTCTCCATAATCTCTCATGTACCCTTTGACTTTGGAATATACTTTGATTGGACTTCTCATCTTTTACTGCATCTCTCGTCAACAACAACAACGGGAACCATCTCAAGACACACACTGTGGCCCATACAGATATGGTGGCTTTTTTTGGTGTTACTACCATGTGCTTGCTCCAACTTAATTTGTACCCAACCCATACACCTAGATAGAGAGTCAGAGTCAGAGTCAGAGTCATTTTTTTATTGAATATAAATAAATAAATTATCTTATTCAACGTCAAAATTATACTTACTTATAACTACAAGTAAATTTTTTTTATATAAAAAAAAGACTACACCGTTTCGGAAGCTGGGCCTCGGGGTTAAGAAGAAACGGCAAGAAACTCCCCCATACCTTTTTTTTTTTTAGATATTTCACGTCTTTTAATAGTGTTAGTGTTTTATTAAAGAGTTTGGGCAGCCTGTGACTCATGGCAGTTAGAGGCTGCCCAAACTCGTTAATAATTTATCTTTTTTGTAAATAGTACCATCTCAGTTTTGGTGGGATTTACTGAGAGTTCGTTATTTTACCATGTTTCTATCTACTGGAGTGCTAATTGGATCCGGTCAAATATCGTGTTTATAAAAAGGCCGTTCACGAGTATTGTCACGTCATCGGCGTATGCTATTGAGTAGAATCCTCTTATGTTCAGTTGTGTCACCAGGTCGTTACCTATTAGTTCCCACAGCAGTGGTGATAGCACACACCCCTGTGGACAGCCCTTGGCCAATTTGCATTTGATTTTATCGCTGATTTCCAGAGAGATTATTCTTGACTCCAGCATTTTTGTAATCCAGGTTATCATGTTAGGGTTGGTGCCTAGTTGCTACAATCTAGTTCTGTTGCTATTGAAGTTTGTTTTATCAAAAGCTCCTTTGATATCTATAAATACCGCCAGGCATGACTGTTGGCTTAGTATTGACCTTTCTATCCTTCTGACCACTGCGTGTAAGGCAGTCTCTGTGGATTTTCCCGCTTGGTACGCATGTTGGTTTGGGTGTATAGGGTTGGTTCTAATGGGACCGTCCCTTATAAATCTATCACACACTCTTTCTAACGTTTTCAGAATGAATAATGTGAGTCTTAGGGTAGGTACTATAGGTCTGAAGGATTTAGGCTTAGTATAGTCGCCCTTGCCTGGTTTCGGCAGGAAGACAACTTTCACTTCTCTCCAGATCCTAGGCAGGATATGTCTAGCTGAGTGCTAGACATACCCTAAATATTTTTACAAGTCTTATCAAAATGAACTTTGCTCCCCATTGCAGTAGGGCTGGTATATACGCCGTCAGCAGTGTATTCGCTTCTACAATAAAATATCAAAGGAATCATTGATCCTCCCTGAAAAGAGGTTCAAAAACTATGTTAAAAATGAGCTGTTAAGAAAGTCCTATTAAAGTATTAAGGACTACTCAGATGACAAAACTGCATGGTCCATACCATCTCAACGCACAAAAATTCGACGAGGGGCGATGGATCAAGTCTACCACTCGCCGGCGAATTTCCTTAGACCGAAACAAGTACCTGTTGTGAAGTCACTTTTTTAAAAAGGAGGTATGGGGGAGTTTCTTTCCGTTTCTTCTTAACCCTGAGGCCCACCTTCCGAAACGGTGTAGTCATTTTTTTATATAAAAAAAAATTACGTGTAGTTGTAAGAGAGTATAATTTTGACTTTGAATAAGATATATATATTTTTATTTTTATTTTATTCATATTCAATAAAAATAATCATTTATGAATCTTAGATTTTGAATTCTGGTCCTGGTGATTTATATGGAAGGAAAGAGCTGATCGCCCATCTCACTTTATCTTCATCTATCAGTTTTTATACTTCCATTCATGCTTCCGACGGGATTGTTGATGTTTGCGACGAGCTTGGTGTTTCCGTCGGTATCTCTACCTCTTTTGCGGGTAGGATTGTACACCCCGGGAAATGCGTTTGTAGCAATACACAACAAAACTCTTCTTCGCTCTTGGTATATTCTCCATAAGGTTTTTTTATCGAACCAAGTTGGTTTTGTGGGTCTTTACCTATTAGCTTTTTAATTCGTGAGGCCTGCAACTCGCTGTTTAACGAGCTGCAAACATTTCTCCACGATTCTCTAAAATTGCACCTAGTTTGTTTTTTAAAACTGGTTACGTGCTTTTAAAAAGCTTTCCAGTTATCTTCTGCCTTCGTATTGATGGCCTGATTGAAAAGCTTTCTGATATTAACCCACATTATCTCCAGACGCCTTTGGATGGCTTCGCTATCATCATACTGCACTTATATTTTCCATCTCCAGCTCATGATGTAGGGAAACAGTGTGAACATTTTAGATACCTAGTTGCCTTTTCCTGACAGACTGGACTTGACACTGCAACGACATTACTCACGCGCTTAGTGAAGAAAGCGCAGATAGTTTCGAGATCTTGTACTTGTGAATACACCTCCATAACTGCCAGCCGCCTGGTACTATTAGCGCGCGTGCGAAGCGAGGTTTGGCTGTACTGCACCTGATTTCCGTTTTTTATACTGCATTGGTTTTTATGCTTGGAACTCAACCACTATATATATACTAGCAGACAAAAAATATAATAATATATATATATATATACATATTATTATATTTTTTGTCTGCTCTCTTCCAATAAGAATTGTATGGCTTGTAATAATAACCTACAATACAAAGGCGAATCAATAGTATGCGTAGTTTATAAAAATATATTTCACTATCAATGCCTGAATATAACTGCAGCTGATTATCTGAGACACCAGCATGAGCTTATTAAAACGGCAAAGTGCCCTGAACGCAAGTACAGAATGGATAGGGCTACTAAAAGGAATGATGATACCCCAGTGAAAGCAACATCGACTCTGCCCCCCTCCACATTTGGAATGGATGCATCAGTAGTGTTGTGCGACGAGGCCGCTCATGATACCATCCAAGACAACATGAATCCGTCAACATCGCTTTCAGATTTGTCCATGCAATACGTTAATGTGGCCCCGCAAACCCAATCGGAAACATATACCTCTTTCGCGCATGATGAATCTCTCCTAGAGAAGCGTGAGAGCTCCACATCTCCTTATAGTCAGCTGCTCGACACTGTACAGAAATTTCAGAATAATTTTGCTACTTTGCATGACATCGCTTACTTAAGCCATGACATTATGCCGAGAAGAAATAGCAAGTTTCAAAACAGAAATAGCCTCCGTCAAAGATAAGATACAGCAACTGGAAATATATGAATCCGAAGTCCATGCGCTACGTAAGGAAGTCAAGGAGCTACGTGCTGAAATGGACAATCGTAGCAAAAGTGACGTAATGAATGATGTTGAAATTATTGGCGTCACCGAGCATTATGGCGAAAACGTCGCTCATATAGTAAACAAGATAGCTAAATCTCTGAATGTTAATGCTTATTGTTATGGATATTGTGTACATCTCTCGAGTCGGCAGACGTCAGTCTGGGTAGTCGGGCACGAGACCTCGTCCTATCGTTGTACGCTATACACGCCGTGCACCCCGTGACCAATTTCTGAATGCTGCATGCGTGCGTCGTCATATAACCACTGACCATGTTGGTGTGGCTGGAACTCAATTTACATCAATAATTTAATAATAATAATAATAATTTAATTTAATAATTTATTTCATCATCAATAGTTACAAGTGTTACCAACTAAGTCCTCTTAATAATGTCACAATAATAAATTGGGAACATCTGAAGCCTGAACTAGGTATAAATAACCTGTGTTTCTGGCCCCAGCGCAACTTCCGGATTAAGGTTGGATGCTAAATTTATATAGGGTAGCGACTATCCGATGGATTATCGAGAAAAATATAGAACTAAAAGTAATTAATTACAAAAATAAAATTTAAACTTAACTTAATTGAAGAATTGGAGATTTGACCTCTCTTTGTGTTACATGTGTGTGTGTGTGTGTGTGTGTGTATGTGTGTGTGTGAGAGGGTGAGTATTTTGTGAATCCACTGAGTTGAAACAGGTATCGTACACATATTAAAACAATTTAAAACAAATGACACAAGCTACTTAAATAAATAAATAAATACTTATTTAAATAAAAACTGATCTATGTCTGTGATTGATACAATACATAAATGTTATTGAATTGATACATACATACATGTTATTACATATACCTACATAAGTAGTTTTACAATAAGTCTTCAATATGCTTCAATTTATCATATCAGCAAACTGAAGATATCTTCAGTTAGCTGGTAAGACAGGGGTTTTATATATTAAGATACTGCAGCTTTTAGATGATGGCTGTTAAGGGGACATATATCTATTTGTTGATTTATTCTATTATAAATAAAGTGACCCAAGAAACAGAAAAACTTATGGGAAAACGAGGTTCTGAAAATGCGTGAGGGAATGAAAACTCTGTCTTCACGGCGTTTTTTACGAGATCCGGGGTTAAATGTTGATAGGGAATGTTGTTTAATAACTAATTGATAAATAAAAAGTTGGCGAACAGTGAGCACATCACAAAAATCATAAAGTTGCTGAGTAGGAAAGAGAAAGGGTTTGAAGGTACAAACCTTTAAGATGGCTCTTTGAGCCCTTTCTTATTTAAGGAGTAGGGTTTTTGATGCTCCACCCCAAGACGTTATGCGGTAGGTCAAAATTGATTGACAGAGAGCTAGATATATGCGTTTCATCAACCCTCCGTCAGCCACATGACGCAGAGATTTAAAAACATATATGAGTTTTCTAACTCTACCGCATAAAAGAAGGATGGGTGGACCAAAGGTAAGGTGATGGTCTCTCAGTACACCCAAGTACTTAATGCTCTCAGTCTTAGAAAGGAACGGGCAACAGCATCGAATGTTTTTCGGGTCAGTGCAATTGTGGGCCTGTATCGTTCCATTGTGAGCCGTTCCAGAAAATCTGGTATTAAATGTGTTAAGAATTTGAACAAAATGTGGTGATATTGTGAACATTGAGCACTAAGCAAAACATCACAAGCAAAGCCGTTATCGATGACACATCGATCTACTATATATAGGCTGATTTTCGCTCACCTATAAGAACGTTCGTGTAGCCCTTCGGTGTATGAGCTCGGATTACGAGTACGGACTAACGCGTGCACTGTGCGTTCGAGCCTCGACCGCGTCAGCTTTTTTTCATTTTGTTGTTTTTTTTTTTTCTCTGATTTAACTAAACGGAGAAATCAATCTGTTAACTTATCTATAAACACAAAAGGGGTTTTTTGTTTTGCTTGTGATTATATTGAAACATACTAAGAATGTCTACCAAACTGAAAAAGAGCACATGCCAAGCTTGCAAAAAAGAGATTAAAAAGACAGTATAAAATGCTCCAAATGCAAAATGATCTTTGATATCAGGTGTGTTAAGATAACACTTAAACAATTTAGCTTGATGACGCGGGATGATAAACTTACTTGGAAGTGCCCATCTCCTTGCGATCAGAAAATAAATATTTGTATGAGTAGCCGTTCAAACTTTCCCAGTGTAAATAACAGTGATACTACACCGCCTACGTCGGAAAAAAGGAACATAAATTTAAGGAGTCAGAAAAGAAGAAGAAAGCTTTCACCAGAACAGAAAGTCAAACAAATAACGGACCAGCCACCTATTTGTACGAATGATCTTTTGCTCGACGGAGGCAACACCCAGTATTGGTACTTTCGCACAAAGTGGCGATATGTTAGCAAATTTCAATGAGGAGCCATGCCCTGAAATTCATAAAAATGTCTCTCAGATCTCGAGTACAAGAGACATCACTTCTTTTTCGAACGGGAACAGTTTTGATATACTGAACTCGACGCCAAACGATCTAAGCACGCATAGCTTACCAAATCTTGACTCACAGATCGAAAACTTCTTAGTGGAACAACTGAAGAATCAAGTGAAATCGCTCCAAGAAAAGCTGCTTGGAGCGGATGCCGAAGTTCAAAAATTACTAAACGAGAACTACGAGTTGCAGGATGCCTTAATTGAATCGCGTCGAAAATGTGATTTGTATAGGAATTTGGTCCAAAGTAAAACTATAGGCTCTCCTCTTAAGACGCCTACAATTAAAATTAATAAACATAATACACAGTCACACAAGTCTTTTAGTCGTGGTAAGAAAAAAATGTCTATTTCATGCGGTGAAGAATTTGTCAATATCGACCTAGGAGGTGACCTTTGACAAGCATAAGGACCGGCCTGAGGCTGAGATCCAAAGCCAAAGCCTGTCAGTGGATGCTGACGCCGACTTATCACAATGTATTCTCCCTAGAGACCAGAAAGAAGCACAAGGAATTGATAACAATGAGAAAAATATTTTGCGACCAAAAAAAGACTCATTTCGACCTAGAGACATAAATACCCAAAAAACTGGGAGCCGGTTGTGTATTGTTAGTAATATTAATGGCAAGACTGGTAAAAAAATATTACCAACTATGCTTGACTTGTTTAATAACTCTGAATGTATTCACCATTCCACTCCAGGTGGAAAGATACGAGATATTTTGAAAACGCTGCCTACAAAACTCCAGGGATATACGAACAACGACTGCTGCGTTCTGTTAATTGGCGAGCAAGACTACGAAGAATTCGAGCATACAGCGCTTGTTCATGAGATCAAATCGGCGATTGAGAAAGTAACTCACACTAACTTAGTAGTGTGTACACCGACTTACATTTGTGGGGCTCCGTTATTTAATTATAGAATAGAATTATTCAATACTTACCTTAATAATGTCTTAGGAAACCTACATAACGCTCACTTTTATGATTCCAATGTTAACGTAACTTTTGATATGTTCTCATCGCTTTCAGGGAAAATTTTAGGTACGGGGATGAAAAATATTTTACAAAATGTTCAAGTAATACTGCACAATATCCAGTTTTTTCGTGAGCAAAAATGACATCAAAACAATATGTGACTCAGAACCAAGTAAGAGTACCACCTTTAACCTTTTTTATCAAAATTTATGCGGTATTTTAAATAAAAAGAATGAATTGGAATTGTATGTGCATAGTCTTTCTGATGTTCAACAGTACATCTGTGTCAGTGAACATTTTCTCCACAAAATATCTGCACCATTATTCAGTTTATCGGAATATAAACTTGCCGTATACACTACACGATCAAGAAAGATAAGAGGTGGGTCTCTTATTTTGAGTCACGATACTACCCAATGTGAAGAGCTTGCAATTTGTAAAAAGTTGTACAAAGAAGAATATTTTGAAGTTTGTGGGGTTAAAGATTGTAAAACTAATGTAAGCATTATCTGTTGTTACCGTTATCCAAATGAAGTTAATTTGGCAAATTTTATGGAAAGCCTTGAGCAACTTTTAGAGCCTTTCTTCAACAAAAAATGCATTATTTGCGGTGACTTTAATATTAATATACTCAGACACGATAAACATTCTGCAGATTTCTTGTCACTTCTTACGTGTTATAACTTTAAATGCCTTATTAAAGGTCCCACTTTTGCTCGTAATAATTCAGAATCTTGCCTAGATAATGTTCTTACAAATTTACTAGAAGATTCGATAGCCCCACCAGTGGTGGATAATAATGGTTTGGCTGATGGCCACGCAAGCCTGCTTAGCTCCTTTGCAATTAATGTGGTATGTAAAACAAGGCACAATGATAAACCATTACGCAAAGAGGTCAGAATTTTCCCTGATAAGGAAAAAGAAATATTTAGAAATAGGATAAAAGGGAACAATTGGCAGGGTATAGGAGTAAACACTTTCATTAATAAATTCCACCAAGTTTTTGTAGGAAGCTTTAAGATGCACAACAAAGTAATTAACAAAAAAGCATTTGGCAAAATGAAATGGATCACTGAGGGTATCAAACTATCCAGTAAAATGACGCGCTTTTTATAATGACACATTAATCTTTGAACTCAGAATCAGTTGTGCGCTATAGTAACAAGTATGTTAATATTTTTAGACGTGTTATTAAACACGCTAAAAAGTTAGCAGTAGAGACGCAAATATTTAAAGCAAAAGACTCGTCAAAAGAGATATGGAAGGTAATACAAAAGCATCGAAACAAGATAACCAAAGAGGAAGGTAATATACTGTTAAAAACAGCCTGCACAAATGGACATGAACAGACACTTGACGACCCCAATGATGTCTGTGCTACTTTTCTCAAGAAATTCAGTCGAAATAGAAGTAGAAACAACACTACTGAGGCAGCTCTCGCCATTTTACGATCACATGTAGACAAATCATAATGAAGTGAGGCGTCTAGTTCAAAACCTTAAACCTAAGAGGTCGTGTAGCTATGATGGCATTCCGTTTACGGTAATAAAAGACAACATCGATATACTTGCGAGTCCTTTAGCTTATTTAAAAAAAAAAACTAAATGCTTTTTTACTGGAAAAATGCTACTACTCAATAGAGGAATATTGTACGGAATCAATGACTACTTTGTAATGTAAAATAATGTAATTATATATATATATTTTCTGCTTTTCACTATAATGTTTTAATTAATTTAATTTAAGTTGACATTGTTTGATATCACTGTACCTATAAGATTTTTTTTTAGTGTATTTGATGTAGTGTAATTTCACATGTGTTCTTAATTGATTAAATGTTTATTGTTAGTTATATTTTACTTAACCTTGTTTTTTGGTACTAGTTTTTAAGAATGTTTATTTTTAATTTAATTTATTGTAATATGTTATTTCACACACAACTTATGTTGTTAATGAATAAATAAATGAAATGAAATATTTTACATATGTCTTCACCGTGATATTTTTTCAGATTGTAATTTTACATGTCATTTATCCTATACAATGTTTTCCAAAAATAGACTATTTAAAATCGGTCTCTTTAATGCACAATCCTTAAATACATGCGGAGATGAATTTGTTGCTGTAGCTATAAAATACTCGCCAGATATTCTTGTAATTAATTAATCTTGGCTGAGAAAAGGTTGTGAGGAACTAGCACCTGTGATTCCAAATTATAATTTCAAAATGTTATCTCGCCCCGAGACTACACACGGTGGTCGCGGTGGAGGCTTAGCTTTTTATACCAGGCAAGGTTTGAATACACGGACATTGACTAGTGATACGACCATAGAGCAGTGGTGGCTTATATTGACTGTAAACGGTAAGAAAATAGCAATTTGCACAGCGTACCGACCGCAATGGCAGTCTGTCGATACTTTTCTTGACGCATTGTTAGATATGCTCTCAACACTTAATAATTTTGATCACATCATATTACTAAGCGATTTTAATATCGATCAGTTAGACCCTACAAATTCTAAGTTTAATAAGTTCAACACATTTTTACAAACTACAGGGTTTACTCAAATTGTTACCGAACCTACTAATTTTACTGATCATAGTGCGACTTTGCTTGATGTTATTTGTACTGATCTTGCAAGTAGGCAAGTAGAGATTAGTAACCCTTCTGGTTTAAATGGCCATGCTATGGTATTTGCGTCTCTGAACATAAAAATAGATAAATATATACCCAGGTGTATACAGTTCAGACCGATAAAGGATATAGATATACAATTTAAAAAACACAACTACTTCGATTATTCCCAAAAAGCGCAGGCCTCTTAAGCCCTGGATAACTCCAGGTCTTATAAAATGTATGCGCAACAGATCCCTGTTGCGCATACATAGTGATATGTGCAACAGATCCCTGTTGCGCATATCACCTATATAGAAACTGTAAAGCCAACCCAGACAACGAAATACTAAAAATAACCTACGTCAGATACAGAATTTTTTGTACCAAAATTTTAAAGAAAACCAAAAGAAAATTTGACACTATTGAGCTAGAAAAGGCAAGCAAAAATATTAAAAACTTATGGGACACAATAAGAAGACTAACCAACTCCACCAAATCTGTAAAATCACCTACAGAGCTTCTTAAAACTACCATAACACCAATACACTCATGCAATGAAGTAAATAAGTTTTTTGTGAATATAGGCAGGGAGCTGGCTGATGGTATATTACAACTACCACCATCGACAATATCAATCCTACCACCTCAATCTTCTTCCACACCGATGACATCCTCCTTTGCTTTACTAGAAACAGATCCAGATGAAGTTTTAAGTGTTATACGGTCACTGAGACCATTTGCTGCTACCGGTTGGGATGGAATCTCTACAGTAATTCTTCAGAGATACATAAAACCTCTGGCTCCTATTCTTAGCCATATCTTTAATCTCTGCTTTCTGAATGGTATCTTTCCAAATAATTTTAAAAAGGCTATTATTCATCCCATTTTCAAGAGTGGAGATAGGTCGTCTCCAACGAATTATCGTCCGATTGCTGTCCTTACGTCGCTCTCAAAGATACTTGAACGAATTATAAATAACCGACTTCTCACCTATCTAGAAAATAATAAAATCCTCTCACATACATATTCAAAAATCTTCGAAACATTGCTAGTGCAACCATCATTAAAAATACTTATCTTGCCCTTTGTCAATCTATTATAGCCTACTGTATCCCCTGCTGGGGAGGTGCCGCAAAAACAACAATGAAACCCCTAGAAATAGCTCAACGCGCCATCCTTAAAGTGGCAACTAAACGCCCTATTCTATTTCCCACAGTTCAACTGTACAGTCTTTGTAAGATACTATCAGTCAGGCAACTATTCATTTTTAATACAATAATATTGCAACACCACCTCACACCATACGAACCTACTATGAAACGACGTAAAGATAGGATTTGCAATGTTCCCTTTCCAAGATTAATTTTCACAAAACGCTTTAACCTTTATATTGGTCCCTTTTTGTATAACCTGTTTAACAAGATTGAATATATTTATCCGCTTCTGTCTCATGAATGTAAACAAATAGTAAGTAATTACTTAAGTAACTTAACGTATGATGAAACTGAAAACCTTCTAAAACCCTATTCCTAATATTTTTCATACAAGTAGGTAGGTCGAACGAAAACACAGACATATACACACGCTTTCCAAACACACCACACAACACACCCTCACACACTATACACTTACACAACTTCACAAATACACACACATACCCACACACCACTTTGTTATATATTATGTAATATATTTAGCTAATCCTAATTTATAGGTACTTGCCACCTTTAAATGTATGTTAACTTTATTATGCTTACCTATTCTTACATTAGAGGCATGAGCCTGCTTTTTATTAATACAGGCTATTAAAATAGCCTAGCAATGAGAGCAGTTGCATTTGCAACTTTTGTGATTCAGAAACCTGTGGCGTAATCCTAATAAAACAAAAATTTTGTACATTTTCTTTTGGAGATTAAATGCATTTTATTTTTTTTATTTTTTTTATTATTTGAAAACGAATTACAAGCTTACGATTGGGATGCTCTGGATCTGGTTCGTACTGTTGATGATATGTTACAACTACTATATTGTTATATTTTGGATATATTCAATAGACACGCCCCCAAAAAGTTAATTTATCTAAAGAAAACACCTATGCCTTGGTTATCGGACAATAGCATTACGTAAATACCATATAACACATGATCAAATTGACAAGAATTACTTTAAGCAATTGCAAAACTATATTGTCGATCCAATCCAATGCTGAAGGCTCTTATGAAGTTAATATGGACATGATACTGCTAACTTTACCTTTTACCTTACCCGTCATTACCAAAATCATAAATAAATCCATCTGTTCTGCCACATTCCCCTCTTCATGGAAAACTTCTCTTGTCTCACCCATACCCAAGATATGTAATCCGAAAGAATTTAAATATCTACGGCCAATCAACATTGTACCTTACCTCTCCAAAGTGCTCGAAAGAATTGTTTTCTGGCAACTGGCCAAATATGTTGAGCAGAATAATATCCTTCCTGTAGCTCAATCTGGATTCCGTAAAGGAGTGAGTACCAGCACAGCTCTACTTGATGTTATTGACAATGTCTTGATCGCACAGGATGCAGGACAAGCCACCCTGCTTACTTTGTTAATTTTTTTTCGGGCATTTGACTCCATCAGCATCCCTTTGTTATTAAATAAAATGTCATATTGCGGATTCAGCACTCCAACCATTTCTTGGTTTGAGAGTTATTTATCTGATAGACTCCAAGCAGTTCAAATCACCTTAAGCGATGGAAGTGATGGCAGATCTCGTGCCAAACCCGTGAGCAGGGGAGTACCACAGGGCACAATTTTAGGCCCACTTCTATTCATTATTTATACTGCTGATATTATTAACCACATTAAACACGGTAAATATCATATTTATCCATCGATGTGCAGATATACATTCCTGTAGATCCAAAAGATGTCTCGACTGCACTCAAGAAACTAAATGAAGATCTTGATAGAATTTCTCAGTGGTCAACTCGTAATGCGCTACTACTCAATCCAAGCAAATCGCATTTCATGATTCTAGGTTCAAAAAACAGATACTTCAGACTGCTTTTCAAAATCCTAAAGTTGAAATTCTTTGTGGGAATGTGGAGTATGTCACTAAGGCGATAAATTTGGGCTTACTCATGGATAATAAGCTTAGGTTCGAATACCATGTTCTGAGCATTGTGAAAAGTTGCATGTTCCGGTTGAAACTACTTTATAAAATTCGCTCTTTCCTAAGCGAAGAACTACGCTTGACACTTTGTGAATCGCTTATTTTATCTAAATTAAACTACTGTGATATTGTTATAGTTCCACGTTTATTATCCACGTCAAAAAGTGCCTTACAACGATTGCAGAACGCTTGTATCAGGTTTTGCTATAAAGTTCCACCACGTAGTCATGTAACGCCTATGCTAAATAATAATGGTCTACTTTATATGGAATCCCGTAGAAAACTTCATCCTGCCACCTTAATTTTATCACTACTTAAAAATAAAAAACCCTCATACCTCCATGAAAAACTATCATGGAAAACGTATGGTTTTAATTCAAGGAATAATAATGGTTTTATACTCTTAACACCTTATCACAAAACTAAAGCTTTTGAGGGAAGTTTTCGGTATCAGGCTACTAAATGCTGAAACATCTCCCTCCAACACTTCGTATTCCTACTATTGACTCTGTACGTTTTAAGAAAAAGTACAAAATTATTTTACTAGATAAACAAATGTTGATCTGATGGTGAAGGCTTCCCGCGGTAGTACTTAAGAATACATTATATTATATTATTTATCATTTTATTATTGTACATCATTTATAATTATATAGAAATTATATATAGCATTTTTATTTTCATATTAATATACATATTTACTTTATCGTAATGCAATCCATTATGTATATTGTTATTATTCTAAATATTTATTAAAATCGTTATAATTATTTTTAATGTGTGTGGTCAAGTGTTGAATGAAGTATTTTGAAATGCAATCGATATGTATGATTTATGCTGTCCATTTTTTGAGCTGTTTGTGTTTTATGTAAATTTTAATTTAGTTTAATTTTAAATGGCAATCATGTCTTTGGTGCTTTTGCATTCCAGAGATCTATCGAGCGAGCAATAGGGTGCGACTGAAAATCAGCGTTTCCTTCCTTGGGAGTAAAGTTATTGCTGAGTTCGTACCTTTTTCAAAGGTTTGTATAAAATACACAATAACTTAGTCCTATTAATTTGTTATTGCTAGCTTAGACGTATACTAGTTATAAGTGTAGTTTTATAAGCAATTGTTAAAATATTAAGGCCTATTTTTCTTACTTTTATTTGCAGTACAGTTTTTTTTGTTGTAATGTCATGTTACCATGTATTGTGTACAGAATTATGAAATAAATGTTTCTCTCTCTCTCTCTCTCTCTCTCTCTCTAATCACCTCCTCAATCAGTTGGTAGCTTTTTTTGCTTTTAATCGTCTCAACTCAAAGTTCGTTTCATTTGTTTCTGCTAGAAGGCGGTTTTTGATCTCTTCGGCTTCAGTTATGTTCTGTTGAAACTTGGCCTTCTGTTGCTCACCATACATTCTACGGGTCGTCATCTTACTTCAGGTTGGTGGCAGGCTCTGAGTAAGAACAATTCTGGCGTATTTAGGAATGGCTACCCGTTACTCTGTTACTGTAGTGCCCTACTTCATTGATATTATTCAGTGCCTAATGAATAGTTAAATACATAAACAGAAAATATGTAGATTGAAACTGATAGGAAAACTAGAAAATATTCAGAAAAGTATTTAGTTTTTTTTTTAATTCTAACCTAAGCAGGGCCTTAAATTGTATTATTTATAATTAATGATTAAACGATTTTACCTGTACGTGAAGTTCTATCATAATTATAGGAGTGCTTTGTCCGAAGAGATTAGCAATGACACTTGTAGTACCGCGTAGTGTACGCCTTTCACACACTATATTTTTGGAATCCTTTATTTGAATCCATTTTTTTTTTTTTGGTAGTTGTGAATCACCTCAACCGCGCGCATTTTGCAACCTTCATTTAGTTCAGAGATACGTATTAATATCGTTCCAATAAAAAAGTATTTCATGATCTTACTTCATAGGGTGTAGATTTAATAATTTAGAAGCAAGGGTGGGAGGGTTTGCTAATCTCTTCGGACAAAGCACTCCTATAATTATGATAGAACTTCACGTACAGGTTAGTTCGTTTAATCATATGTCGTGCTTTGTCCTTTGAGATTAGCAATGACACTTGTAGACTTTTAGAGCTAATCGTGAAATATATCACTTTCGGATGGAACCAGATATAATTAAGACATTATAACAATAGACCAATTGCTTTCAATTGTTCGATTTACTTAATAATGTTCTAGCAAATGAATCGTCATTACAATAATTATCTACCGTTTTGGTATAAAATTTGGCAAAAGTGTAGGAGTTAGCACTCCAGCCAGCTGTTTTTCTTATTCTGTCAAGACTGACACCGAAGGAACGAGCTGCAGATGTAGCGGCATGCCGCGTACTATGTGCGGAATAAACAGACACATCTATGCCACACATATCTAGGGTAGATTTAACCCAACGGCTCAAAGTTTGTGAACCTACTGCCCTATATGGCTTTCTTATACTAATGAATAAATTATCAATATCCGCACGCATTGGATTTGTTAAATCTAAGTATGCATTTAATGTTCTTGCAGGGCATATTTCGGGCCGTTCATCGAAAAACGGTATAGATAATATCGGTTAGGACGCTCCAACGCGAGCTGTTTTAATCAGGTCTGGATTTTTTATGATGACCTTTGTGGATTGTGACTCGATGTTGCAAACTCTAATTTTTGAAATTGTTTGAGATCTGTGAGCCATAATTAAGGCGAGAAGCGTAACTATTTTAAAAGTTTTTTTTTTTTTTGGAAAGTCAAGCCTTCATTTGGATACCAATATAGCGACGTAGTTAAGAACCAAGGTAGTGTCCCAAGTAGTGTTATACCTCGGCAAAGGAGGCCTTAAACGGAATATGCCCTTAAAGAACCTCTTCAAATTACAATCATCTCCGATATCGTTTAGTCCAGAGCTGTCATTATCAAAGATAATGCAGAACGGCAAGTATTTAAAGTACCATACTGGGCACCAGCTTCAAATAATTGCGTTAAGAAGGTTATCACATTAGAAATAGGTGTTTCATATATATCCAGATTATTTTGATTGCAAAATAGAAACCATTTCTTAAAATAGACCTCGTATTGTTTCATGGTATTGTCCGATAAGGAAGAGGCCATAATGTCCATTGCGGCTGATGGAATATTTCTTCTTAACATGGCTTGTTCGACAATATTCCTGCTACCAGGGTAACTTGGGTGTGGATTTGTCGATAGCTGGAATAAGGAGAAACTATTAAGTTATCATCTGCTTTCAATAATAATAATTCTGATTTTAATAACCTCTTAAATAGAGCGAATCATGGTTGAGTGGGCCATTATGGTACCATCATGATGCCCCTAGCTTTATCAGTGATTATCTTTCGCAACGACTTAAGGATCATGGTGAAAGGAGGGAACGCATAAAAATAAAGATCGGACCAGGATATTCTGAAAGCATTGATTGCAAATGCGTCCGGATCTTTATGCCATGAGACTCTGCTGGCAAATAAGTCTACAACAGGTGGTTGAAACTTTGTAATTATCCTTTTAAAGTCATAATCACTTAGCTCCCATTCTATATCTGGGTGTATGCGTCTTGATTCGGCATCAGCGATTACATTATCAGATGATCGAATATATGTAGCATAAACATCTAGGCTTCGACGTGCACACCACTGCCATAACTGTTTCGTAACATCTGTTAAGTGTGGATATTGAATCCCACCCATTCTATTCACATATGATATGGCAGTGGTGTTGTCTATTCGTAGTAAGATTTGACAATTTGTTAAACTCTTTGCAAAATATGCAGCCAATATTTCGGGATAATTAATATGTTGTAATCGTTCCTCCTCACTCCATAGTCCACTTGCGGTTTCTTCTCCACACGCAATCCCCCACCCCGTTTTAGAGGTGTAACGTACTACCTCCTTGACCATATTGGCTACTGGCGGATTAGCCAGTTAAAAACTAAAACTATAAAAATTCGGAAATTCGGGTCTGGAATCTCGTCTGGCAGCTGATTGTTTTTTTGAGGCAGACATTGTTTGAGCTCTGAAACGTGAGGTTGTATCTTCTGCATCAATAATTTTTAAGTCACGTCTTTGTTGCGGCGATGGGCTAGTCCCTTTAGTACTGTAATGGAGCTGAATGTTTAGTTGCTGTAAAGTGCAGTAGTTTATATGAAACTTCCCTACTATCCCCAATCCATGGGTAAGCATTGGTTCGTAGTTAGTCTTTCTTATTTTCGTGTATTTTATACTCTCTATGTATTTCCCTTTTCTATACAGTGTCTATTGGACTGCGGCACTCTTAGATCCTAATTACCCTAGGGCCCTCGTCGGAAGTCTCCGTGTGGGGAGCCGTCGCCTGATAGCTGGGCGCTGTAGCGCTTTTGTATTCCTATCATTCACACTGGTCTCTTTCCAGGGTTCCACGCCGAGGAGTAATATCCTCCTGGCGCTAACGGAGCTCTGAATCGGTTCCACGCCGAGGAGTAATATCCTCCTGGCGCTAACGGAGCTCTGAATCGGTTACACGCTGAGGAGTAATATCCTCCTGGCGCTAACGGAGCTCTGAATCGGTTCCACGCCGAGGAGTAATATCCTCCTGGCGCTAACCGCATGATCACTTGTTGACGTCTGGAGAAGTGGACCAGTCGGATTGAGTCTACCAAGGAGCTGAAATCTACAAATTCCCGGCGAGTCCCTATCCAGCGTTTCAATTATATCACCAATATTCGACTCACGACCCTGTGATTAATAAATGTATCTTGAGCCTGCCAACAATCTCTTTTGGTCAGGTTAGAGTCTCACTGTTTCAATGGCGCCCGGATTAAGGGAATATTGGTGATAGAGTTTTATGTCTGGTCAGAGTAGTTAGGCCATAAGAGCGCCGTAGAACGCTAGATTTCTTTCGTAGCTTGTATATTTTGATGTGTTTATTTTTGTCTGACAGGAGTATATTTAATCGTTTATCTGGGTACCTACCTCATTTCTACATTATTTATGGTCGCAGTCTGACGGCTGTTGTCATATTATAATTGTTGATAAATATTTTCCTCCAAATTCTCAGTACGAAAAATAAATTGATAAATTGTGAAGATTTTAGTAGGGAAACTTTTCGGACTATTAAATAATAAATAAGGTTAGTGTTTAACGGCCGATTTCTCGTACATTTAATCTGTTGTTGACGGTCCTTTATCAATTTCAGCTGTCAAAACGGTAGATCAATGGCTTGATTTTGTACCAGAAACCGGGCGTTAGTCGTGTACTCTGCTTACTTTCATGTAAATTTGTACAGTTTACTAGATAGGGAGTAAACATGACGTTTCCTATAAAATATCTGTCGCTAAATAAGGACGAATTGGAGTATGAGGTTGAGCTTCGAGGAGGTACACCGGGTACTGTTCCTTTATGTATGTAATAAGTATTTTGATCCTTGTATTCTAAAAACCATCTATATCTACAGCTATGTAAAAGTTCTTTATTGTGTAACGTTACTCTGCAATGTCTGTTACTTTAGCTTATGGCCTCTTGAACTATAATTCTCTACTTTTTTACTCTTTGTTGTAGAATAGATATTCTACTCTATTATTATTTTCTGTACCCACTAACGGTGCAGGAAGTCTTGAACACTTGAGGGAGCTGCCCCTCATGGTGTTATTCTGCGTTACGATAGTAGCTAAGCTATCGGGGCGTTTATGTACTAAGGTTCTTATTTTAGTTCAAGGGATCTTGCTTATTTTTCAACTTCTGACAGTTAGTCTGGGTGTGCATTTGGCTATAATAATGGCACCCTGTGTGTAAGGCTGTGTTTACACGATGTTAGTGTGGACTCTTGTATGAACTTAGTATGAATTCTGATGTCTGATTGTTGGTACGAATGTGTGATGTTTGTATGTAGTTGAGCTAGACTGTTAGTTATATATTTCTCTGACATTGTAGATGGCGAGCTTTAGAGAATTTTATCTTAAGTAGTTAATTTGGTAAGTTAGTTTAGTTTAGTTAGTATCTTAGAGGATTTTATCAGGTAAAATCCTACCCAAACAAGACGGGTATGTAACGTACTACCTCCTTGACCATATTGGCTACTGGCGGATTAGCCAGTTAAAAACTAAAACTATAAAAATTCGGAAATTCGGGTCTGGAATCTCGTCTGGCAGCTGATTGTTTTTTTGAGGCAGACATTGTTTGAGCTCTGAAACGTGAGGTTGTATCTTCTGCATCAATAATTTTTAAGTCACGCCTTTGTTGCGGCGATGGGCTAGTCCCTTTAGTACTGTAATGGAGCTGAATGTTTAGTTGCTGTAAAGTGCAGTAGTTTATATGAAACTTCCCTACTATCCCCAATCCATGGGTAAGCATTGGTTCGTAGTTAGTCTTTCTTATTTTCGTGTATTTTATACTCTCTATGTATTTCCCTTTTCTATACAGTGTCTATTGGACTGCGGCACTCTTAGATCCTAATTACCCTAGGGCCCTCGTCGGAAGTCTCCGTGTGGGGAGCCGTCGCCTGATAGCTGGGCGCTGTAGCGCTTTTGTATTCCTATCATTCACACTGGTCTCTTTCCAGGGTTCCACGCCGAGGAGTAATATCCTCCTGGCGCTAACGGAGCTCTGAATCGGTTCCACGCCGAGGAGTAATATCCTCCTGGCGCTAACGGAGCTCTGAATCGGTTCCACGCTGAGGAGTAATATCCTCCTGGCGCTAACGGAGCTCTGAATCGGTTCCACGCCGAGGAGTAATATCCTCCTGGCGCTAACCGCATGATCACTTGTTGACGTCTGGAGAAGTGGACCAGTCGGATTGAGTCTACCAAGGAGCTGAAATCTACAAATTCCCGGCGAGTCCCTATCCAGCGTTTCAATTATATCACCAATATTCGACTCACGACCCTGTGATTAATAAATGTATCTTGAGCCTGCCAACAATCTCTTTTGGTCAGGTTAGAGTCTCACTGTTTCAAGGCATCAGAATAGATTTCCAGGCAAAATTCGTCATTTTTGATAGTCTTTACCGAGTGGGAAATTGCATGTTTCCACGGACTTTAATCCGAAATTATGTAGCTATATGTAGATATCGTCATGTAGCTGTCATAATCATTATCTTTGATCAAGCTTAAAATTTACAGCGTTCAAAGAGCTTTGTATAAAGCCAACCGTATTCAATGGCAGGGCAGGCCGAAACTAAAAGACCCACAAAACTGGCAAAATCTCTTATTTTACTTCTCTTGAGTTAAAGATACTTAGTAATCTCAGTTGGGATACATTTTACCTTTTCTACAGGAAGACTAACCTGGAACTTTTGCGAGTCAATTACATATCCTAGGAATTTACAAATTTTATAGGGAGTAAGGCAGCTTTTTCCTTCGTTAATGATAAAGCCTAATGCTGTCAATAGTCTTTTTGTATCGCATATGTTCTTCACAACACATTCATCGTAAAACTGGCCAATTAGCAAAAAATCATCTAAATAAACCGTAGATAGATAACCCTTAAGGCGAAGAAGTTTTACAACCGGTTTCAAGATTTTGGTGAACACGAACGGTGCCGTACTAAGGCCGAAAGGTAAAAACGTTGAATTCGTAAGTATCTTGCTCCCACTGAAATCTCAAATATTTTTTGAAATTAGGATGGATTTTTATCAAGAAATATGCATCTTTCAAATCGAGCGTACTCATGAAACTATTCCTCGATATTAATTTTAATGCTGTACGCAAGTCCTCAATTTTAAAGTGAGCTGTGTCAATGAATTTATTAAGAGATTTTAAGTTTAATATCAATCTCATTTTTCCATTGGGCTTTGGGATCAAGAAGATACTTGATAGATATTGATCATGACAAAAAATACATTTTGATACTGCGCCTATTGATAACAGATTGTCAATCGCTGTCCTAAATTGTTTTTTGTCAGCTACAGAGTAATTTTGGAATTTTGGTAAAGCCTTCTGTGTCACAGGACGAGAAAATTGTTTTTTATATCCTTCAATATATGAAAGAATAAGCGGATCTTCAGTTAATAATCTCCATATGTCATAATGTAACGCAAGCCTACCGGCATAGTTTACCGGGATTATCTGCGATGGTACTGCTGATTGGGTTGCCGATACGACGATGGTTTCGATGAAGGACCCGGCCGATTCTTCATCGAAGTCGTGGCAAGCTCCTTCGTCCTTTGTACTCGCTGCTGCCTGCAAGGCGGAAGAGGACCCTTCCAGTTTAAACGCTTCGCTGGCGCTGGCTTTTTGCTTGGTTGAGGCTTGGGTACTTGACTGGACTTCAGTTCTGCGCCGGATTTATTTATGGCTTTAGCTGATTTTAAAGTGTCAGCTAAATTTTCACTGAAGAGGTACTGGTCAATTTTGGTGTTTTGAAGTTGTGATTTCATCTCAGTTTTCAAAGCAGTTAGGATAAATTGTTTACGTGTTTTCGAGTGTGCATGTTGGCAGTCACATAAAATTTTGCACGCATCCATCAAAGTTTTTACCATTTTCATGTCCTTGTCCTTTGTCGAAATCAAATTGGATAAGACTTCGCTCAGGCATGCTATAGCTACCGTCAGATCTTTTTGTCCTTCTTCAATCGATTTATCACGCCTGGTCATCGTATCGCTAACCGCTGCTTTGATCTCTCCGTTAAGGACAGGCGGGTCGATTAACTTACAGTTACTAGGTGTAAGATACTTTTCTTTCAATACTTTTCGGGCTTCTTTAGTGAGCCCTGTTGTGGCGTAGTGTTCAAGCCGAACTGCTATGTCCTTTTGTATCTCCTTCCCGTAAGTGTTAAAAACCATGGGATCATCTCCTAGAAGCTGTAATATGTCAAAATCAATTGTATTAGTCTCGTCTGGGATGGCAGCTTTGGCCGTGTCCGTAGATAGCGGCACCGTCGTTTCATCAGTCTGACTGGTTTCGACCGGTAGGATTGGGTCTGTTAGCTCGTCAGGCTCATAATCGCTGAATGCTGGTTGTACTATTTCAATGTCCGAAAATAACGAGACCAAAGCAATGATAATTCAGTCTAACTTTAACTAGTCCCTAGTACTAGTCGCTATAGCCAGCCTGAGGATATCAATATATGCCTATAGTTGAAACAAGGAGCTAGTCCTCAGGTAACATCAGTCATGAACCATTCCACTAGTAATGGCCGCTTAAGACTGTGACGTTAGCAAGTATGCAGATGAAACAGTCCCCAACAGTACTGTTCGCTAATTCTACTACTTTGCTAACTTATTGATCTTGCAATTCGGCAAAACAACACCTAACTTGTAGGTATGTACGTAATAAGTCTGTAAACCAGTCCCATTGTACTGGCCGCTATAGACTATATAGGTACATAGGTAGAATGAAACAGCCCCAATGTGCTGTCCGCTTTAACTACTTTAGCTTGATTACAAAACCAATAAAGTAAAAACACAGTGTTTATTTACTTGAAATTGAATAATTTGGTTGGTATAATCATGTAATCGTTAATTAGAGTACAATCCTCTTGTAACGAAAATAGTGTTCAAATTGCAATATCAATGTTGGCAGCATAGATGCGATGTGTAAAAAGTAGGTCACGTCCCTATTCCGGACGTGCGTACCTGGCGGGTATGACCTCGAAGGCGTGGAACCTCGCGATGACGACGTATCGTCGGAATCTTCCTTGTTTCGCCGGTGCCGTCTTCGTGCTAGTTTTCTTTGCAGCTTTCTTATTTTTCGTTCAACTGCGACATCGTCGTCGTCGTCGCGGTGTTTTTTTTTCCGCGGCATTCCAACAGTTCACCAAGAGTTCAAAATTCACAACAACAGCTACTAGAATAGGGGTGCGGTCGGAACGCGGGCGCAACGTATGGAAAGACGGAGCACTAGAACGCGAATGAAGGTTGCAAAATGCGCGCGGGTGAGGTGATACACAACTACCCCGAAAAAAAAATGGATTCAAATAAAGGATTCCAAAAATATAGTGTGTGAAAGGCGTACACTACGCGGTACTACAAGTGTCATTGCTAATCTCAAAGGACAAACAAATAATTATGTTCCTTTGCTACGTTTACTATTTTGACTAGGAATAAATAGTTTTAAAAGCTAAGTAACGGTACTTCCCCGGTTTTCTAAAGAAAAGATACAATCTTTTTAAATCACGAACGATGAAGCGCCGGCCTCCTCCGGTATTCGAGTATCAAGCAAATTCAGCAAAATTATGAGACCAACGGTATCTTTTTATTGCGTTGGCCTATAAAATTTGATATTTCACAACTTCAAGAGACCACAGACTTGAATAATCGATATTCATTTCAACACGATACCTCTACGCATTTCTAAGAAAAAGGGTTTTGACAGACGGATGGACAATGAAGTGATCATTTGAGAGTTCCTTTTTTTCCTTTTAGGAACCCTAAAATTGATAAAATCGTCACAAGTTAAATTGGCCACATAACTATTTGTTGCATCTCTGATAGTAACTGAGCCTTAAATATTGAGGCTGAGTTATTATATTTTAGGCTGAGTTATTAATTTTGAAGCTGAGTTATTAATTCATCAAGTTAGGTTAGACTTCTTATATTTGATATTCGATTAAATACTACCCTTTATTATTTTTTCCGTGACATATACACAATTTCTGTCTAAACTTGGTTTTCGTTTATTGTTATTCGTCAGGCCCAAACTGTATCCAAAGGATTCGTTTCAAATCATCAAGGAGGTAATTTTCAATTAATACTTCCAACCGCATGCAATATAAAGAAATGATTGAAGCCAGAGGGTAGAAACCACAGAAGATGGTACGGAATTATATGTTTCTCGGGATTCTAGTACTTTTTGCTACGGTAAATATTTAATGAGTAATAAGTACACAATACATTTATTATAATAAACCACATAAGAATGCAATTCTTTATTTGTTTTGCAGATTTCATTCAGCGAGGGATACAATGATAACCTCCATGATGTTGAAACTTCTGATGGATTAACTTCACAATTACCTTACGGTGAGGCATTATTACCTATAGATTTTACATACATATAATAAAACTTCTTACAGTAATAAAATATAGCGTCACAACCTGCCCATATGGGGTGCCAGAGGCACAGTGCACCCACATTGGCTCGACTTTAGAAAGCGTTTTTTTTTTGGGGATAATTAGGGTCCTAATTGATTGATTCTAAGATAACTTTAAAAAATGATTTTATTTAACTTATACAAATATTACAATATTAATTATTATAAATAATTTGCACGAATAAATAATAACAACATTATTAACAGCGAGTTCTGTTTTGAGTAAGATCCCTACGCAGTCTTATTTTTTATGTAATTTTGAATATTGAAATATAGACAGTCGTTTCTACATCGCAATGGCTATTTCGAAATCACTCAAAATACATTGTTTGAAGTTAAAAAGTAATGGAACACTGGGTTTGTATTGAAGTATACAATTTTATTTGTATGGGTTATAGGTTAGGTTCGAACTTAGAAGAGGCAAAACCGGAGCGCAGCGGAGATAAGCGAATGGAAATAAAAACATAACCGTTTGTCTATTTCGTCTCTAAATACACTTATAATGCATAGGAAAAATCAGCAAAATCATCTAGAACCATACGTTTTCTATAGTCCATCCCCCAAGTTAGGCCATTCATTGAAACATCTATCACATGACCTATTATAAAAATCTTGTAAAATAAAACAATAAAGTTTAAAATATTTCTTATACAGTCGGGCTATTAACAAATAATACAGAGTTAGAGGATGTCCGGTTATTTACGATAAGACTAAACTCGCATAAACAGGTTGTAACAAAAAGGTGCGTGTGGTGTATTTTAGTGGAGTCATCCTGAAAAACCTTCACTATGAATCCAATTCGATCTGAGCATCTTTATTTTTAAACACTTCCATACATTTTGGACTGAGCGGTCTATCGATTAGTATGGAACCTCTTTTTATTTAATTGAAATAATAAAGTTAGTCTGATCGGTTCGGTCTTTTGTTAATAGTTCTTGTCGGTTTTTTGTTAATAGTTCTTGTAATGGCCGTGTGAGCTTTAAACTTCATGAACGACAAAGGAAATTTGCGTTGTTTTTCAAAAAATTCCGCCCCCTTACACCTCCGACCAATAAATTTTTTGAAAAAAAATAAAACCCGACTGCATTTTCTTTTAATACCACATAATTACAAACTTATGAATGCACCTGGTTACGTACATGAAGTATGAAAGTTGCCGTACCAATCACTTTGTAATACCATATTGGATAATTTCCAAAAACTGATTTGACAAAAATTTGTATAATTATCGAGCCTGCTCACAAAATTGCACGTGAATCGGTTGGAAAATGCGACCTGAAGAGGAGAACCTGAGGACAGCCGCACTACAATACGAAAGCATTTTTGCACTAGCTGAAACGGAGAAACTTCGTCGCGCTACGCATTCTACTAATAAAATCATGCTCAATCAGGATAGCTAACATAGATTGCCCTAGAGTGCACGTATTATTAAATGTATGATTCTGTTTCTTACTGTAAAAATAATCAAATGCATTTTACTTCAGATGACGTCGACGCCGAAGATAAAGCGAAATTTCTACTCCGTATATTTCCATCCAGAGTACACAAAACAAAAATGTCGACAGCTTCAAACTCAAATGGTAAGCACGAATGACAAAGGTAAATTGAATTCATCATGTGGCCAGCATGCTTCGACCCACTGCTGGATATCTCTTGCACCTCTCTATAGCGCCACCCAAGCATACGTTATATTGAGGTAAAGCATAATAGCAATATATAGGATGTAACATGATATAAACAATTACATACAGGCACATACAGGTGAATCATAATAGCACTATATAGGATGTAATAAGATATAAACAATTACATACAGGCATATACATTGCTTCTGGCCTTACACTAGGATGGATAACCTGTGTGGGAACCAGAATGGAGAGTAATAGAATAATAGAAATTTTCCACCCCCTTACACCTTCGACCCCTTGAAGTTTATCGGATGAACAATTGGAACTATAATAAAATTCAAACCCTACTGCATTTTCTTTAAATACCACATATGTACTTACAAACTCATGAATGCACATGGTTACGTACATGGAATATGAAAGTTTCCGCACCAATTACTTTGTTACCAAACCAAAATTAAAATTAATTACCAAAATTTCCAAATTGACAAAAATAAATATAATTATCGAGCTTGCTCACAAAATTGCACGTGAATTGGTTGGGAAATGCGACCTGAAAAGGAGAACCTAAGGACAGCCGCACAAAAATACGACGCTTCGTCGCGCTACGCGCTCGTTCATATAGATATTTCTGCTACACTCTAATAAAATCATACTCAATCAGGATAGCTAAAAAATTTCCCTAGTGTGCACGTACTATTAAATGTATGATACTGTTTCTTACTGTTAAAATAATCAAATGCATTTTACTTCAGATGACGTCGCCTCCAAAGATGTAGTGAAATCCTTTAGATCCAAAAGGAAAAATGAAAAAAAAATTGGCGGCAGATTTGACGAACTTGCCAAACCTGCCAAACTCAAATGGTCCGACGGATGACAAAGGTAAATTTAATTCATCATCAGGCCAGCATGCTTCTACCCACTGCTGGATATCTCTTGCACCTCTCTATAGCGCCACCCAAGCATATATAATATTGAGGTGAATCATACACTATATAGGATGTAACATGATATAAACAATTACATACAAGCACATACATTGCTTCTGGCCTTACACTAGGATGGATACCCTGTGTGGGAACCAGAAAGGAATGGGTCATATTTTAAAAACGATTGTTAGGAACATCATTCTCAACTATTTTTATTATGACACGGATTTGATCATAACAACTTTATATTTCATTCCTCATGAAGTAAAACATAGTTGCTTAAATCAAATCAATTGTATAGAGAAAGTTGCTCAGAATGATGTCCCTTGCAACTGCTTAAAATATGGCTACACGTTCCTGTAACAGCCTGTATAATCGTCTAATAAAGGTTATTTTATAGGTACGACAGACCAATGAGTTAAATAATATTTTAATACACCAAAATGGTCCTTCAAAAACCATTTTACGACTGAAATGTTTATACGATTGTTATTGTTTAGATCGAAACGGGCCTATTTGCGGTTTCTTCTCGATAAGTGCAAATCGGAACGCACCCTACTTTTTGGTCTGTGAAAGATTGAAAATTCCACTTGTCTTTTGACAGACAGATGAATAAAAATATGTAACCACAAAAACAGGTGAATATGGCCGCGCGGTAGACGCGATGTTTTTTAAATTTTCTTCGAATTGAGCGAAAGTTTGGACCCAAAGCAGTGTTCCAACGGCGAGTTTTGCTTGCTGAGTTCAGCACCGCGAGTCGGCCGAAGATATTGAACAATATTTTTGGACTAGCAAGAAGGTTTCCACTCCTCGTTTATTGAATGCCTCAGAGCCCCCGGGATGTTGAGTCGTGGATAGTGACGTGATTTTGTGTATTTCGCGGGGAACCAGCCACGCATAGTTAGTATAAGGATAGAACAAACACTTGACCTGATGGTCACCTCAAGATTGACATGGAGTGGTGAAGCAAAAAGTTTGCCAGACACGTCTGGCCCCATCGCATCGGAGAACAGAAACACGCTCGGTAGACAGGTAAAAATATTTCTAAATCCGCCAGTAGTTTGACTAGGCTTTACGATGTATTTGTTGTTGTTGTAGTTACTTGTAAATGTATAATTTAACAAGATTGAAAATAAGCCATTAAAAGTGATCCTTTAAGTGATTTGATGAGCTTATTTCCTGTACCTACAATAATTATTTCATTGAACTTTGAACTTTGATTTGCCTTAAAATGCAGTTGTGTATATGAGAAATAGGTCTCATAGCTGATAGTGCGATATTGTGGGGTTCTTATAGGTTATGAATTTTGAGTGAAATTTTAGTATTGTTCAACCATAAGTGAACTTTAGAAACCTTATGAACAGTGTTCAACAGAAACTGTAGATCCATTTATTTGTGGACCTACTATGAACGTAGGTTTACCAAGTTTGTGTTGATTTGACTAGAATACATACGGCAGTGTTCTATATATATATTGGGATTAGTAAATAAGACATAAGTTGAGATAGAAATATTTTCCGAAAATTATTAAGCTATGAGGGAAACTAAAACTTGTTTCTTGGACCCCACATTGTTTTGGGTTCAAATTTGGGCTCCGTTGGACGGACCATTTATCGGAGGGTTCTGTAAATGAAATTTGTTGTAAATTGTAGGATCGTTCATCATGTCCTTGTTAGAACTTCAAGCTGGAGTAAGCGTGCATAGGCGGTGGGTCTCGTCCGTCTACTCTTTGATAACAAGCGTTGATAGGAACGACGTTGATTTGTTACGTGCTGAGGAAGCCTGTGATGCAGCTCTCTGTTCTCACGCAGAGATGAATAAAAGGGCTCCGGCTGACAAATTAGGAAAATTAAGCCGATGTCTCCCGATGTATGCATAGCGCAGCGTACTACTGACTTAAGAAGACAGCGCCAATCTGGTTGTAATGATGAAGTAGAAGAACCACCTCATTAAAGATTCGTATCTCGATTACCGGTAATTCAGGTACCCCACTTGATTGTATTGTGGGCGAATGGACTAGCTTCATTAATTTATTTGTTACATCCTGTTCCATTTAAAGGAGGATTTACCCAAAGCCTATAAGATGGCTCAGATGGTGTCAGCTTTAAGCGGGAAGGCTAAGGGTTGGTTTCACACATGGCCATTACGGAGGTTAACTACGGTATAACCCGACCGTTGTTGTTCAATCATTACTACAACAAACGTTAGTTGGTTGCAGCCCAGTTAAAACGGCTGTTCATTATTCCAATTATGACTCGGATTGGTGCTAAACAGACAGAAGTGTTGAATCCTGTATTTTCGGTTAACAAGACGTTGGAAAACTTAGGGTTACCAGTAGGCGAATGGTAGTACCTACTATTGCATATTGTTTTATCTCGCCTCTCTAGAGATGTGTAGATCCCGAGCATCGCCCTCAGAGGGAGCTGGCCTGCTTTCTTGTGCTGCTCTTATACTTTGCGGGGAGCAGCCTTGATTTTGACATGTAACGGCATAAAGGCTAAGGTCGAGCCACCGCTATCAGAAGCTATGATCGTCTATTCTATCTACCCCAAAAAGAGATGTCCCGATTCAGCTGTAAAATTTGTAAGTTAAGAATGATAAGTCTGAATTTCTTGTTCGTTGAGAAGTTCGTTAGGCGTACAATTTAGTCGAACGGAAGATTGGTTCAGGAAGTTAGAGTTTCAAGTTAGACAGAGAAAGCATGTATGCCCGCAAGCCGGTATTTCGCATCAGTTAGCGGTGTATTGCGCCAGATCGATCTTTGTTGTATTTTGTGTGATGGTACCATTTATTTTTTTGTATATATGGGCACATGGAACTTCTTTTCGTGTGGTCGACCACAATTTATAATATTTGTTTGGGATATCGTATAGACATCCGTCGTAGTGTTACGACGTGAGTACTCAATGATATTTCATGTGCTCGCTTGTGGTGGTTCCAATTATATAATTAGTTCACTGCAATAACGATCCAAATAGACCGGGTTTACACAATTACGATTTGATTTTCTGAAATGGGTTTGAACTAGCGGTTTCCTCAAAAGGTCCGTAACGTTTTGAAACACTCAACTCTGCGCAATTTGTGCTGGATGTTATCGAAACGTTTTCATTAGCGCTTTTGGAGATCTAACCCACTCCACAGCGAGGTACACACTTCGGGAAATACCGATATATGCATCTAGCTAACCTCAGCACTTCCTCGACTGGGCCCAGCAATAAATACTAGACGCAGCCTACACGTTAGACCTTCAGCGAAATTTACATTTAATTTAAAGATGCAACTTGAATCCAAACCGATCCAAGGCAAAGCAAACCAATCTACCAATTCCTAAACAATGAACTTTAGACTATAAGTTGATCTCTTTGCGCGTCCTCGACAACACTCAAATGTCAAAAAATAACAACGTGATAGGTTATCTGAGTGGACAACGTTTATAATTTGTTCTGAATTTGTTATTTCCATCCGCGGAACCTCATCGATCAAACAGTCTCCCTATGCCCTGACAACCTAGGTTTAGCCGCAACTAAACTCCTGTCTAGCTTAGTCCAAAATCCTAGTGTTATACCACGTCCATCATCGACACCACTCGAAAATGGTTGAGTATGATTTGAATGTGTTTGTATGTTTAATGACTGTGTTTGTGGGAATTTCAAAACTCGCTACACGAAAGGAATGAGGAGAGGATTAGCCCGCAAATATTCTAAGAGTCAATCCATTAACCCTATGGTGAAGGAAAAGGAAATTAGGGTCGCTCCAAGCCCAGACTCAGACTCAGATCAATTACCTACAAGTTCTTATCTAACGACCCAAGGATAGTTTTGGAATTTGGGGTAGATTGATTTAAAGGATAGGAACCGAGGTATATGTCGGCGCTTCAGACACTCACGAAAATCTACTGTAACACGCAATCACAACTCTTCCAGTTCCAGACGCGTAAAATGGCAGCCCGAACTGTATATAATTCCCGAAAGACGTATGTCAAAGTAGTTTGACGCAGAGACTGAATCCTCCCCCTCCCACGCTCTCGTATTTATAGACTCCACATGTCTGAAAAAAAATGGCGTCCTTTGCGGAACACACGCTGCCCAAGCGAAAGCTTCTTATCCCTAACTACACAGGGTTTAATTTCAATCAAACATGCCAAGCAGGCCCGCCGTTCTACAATTTTGTGTATGCATATTTACTATGATCAACCGTCGGTTATCACTCAAGTGTATATGACTGCATACATTTCCTGTTCGCTGACTGACCATCTCGTTTGAGCCCCCTTAAATGCCTGCGAACAAAGCCCTTTAATGCGTTCCTGGCCCAAATCCTCTAATTGATAAACATAACCCCCAATTCCTATAGCGCTGGCGTCACATTGAACATAATATGTCTTTTCCACCAATGGCTGACTCAATATTATACTTTCCGAGAATTGTTTTTTTATCTCGTCAAAAGCAATCTGCATGTGCGCACTCCAAACGAACTTGACTCCTGACCGTAATAAATTGTATAATGGTCGCGTTATTGTTCCAAATTTTTTTATGAATCTCCGAAAGTAATTTATGAACCCCAAAAACGCCCTCAATTGCCTGACAGTTCTGGGTGACAGATATAATTTAAGTGTTTAAATTTTGTCCGGGTCCATCTGCAAACCTTGTGTAGACAAAATGTGCCCCAATAATTTGACCCTTTTTTGTGCGAACTCGCATTTTTTTAGTTTGCATGTGAAGCCCGCGTCTTTCAATTTACTCAGAACCGTGTCCACTTGAGACAAATGCTGATCGATGTCACCCTCAGTTAAATTCGCCTAATCGTCAACAAAATTTAAACAATATGACCTAACCTCTGGCCCTAGGATTAAGTCCATGGCCCTCGAAAATGAACCCATACTGGTTTTCAACCCCTGAGGTAAAACGTTGTAAACATAACTTCTGCCTTGATATACAAAACCCGTGTATCGTTTTGATTCGTCCGAATAATGGTATAGAAAAATAAGCATCTTTGATATCTATGACACCTTTATAATTTATCCGGTGCTCCGACGGCAATATCTCACTCATTAAAGGTGTAGTTTCAACTTCCCCAACCATTCCCGTGTTTAATTGTCGCGCATCGAGTAATATCCGAACCTCCCCTGACTTCTTTAGTGCACAAGTCAATGGACTGCTGAAATCCGTAGATTGCCTGCTAATAAAACATATCTGTTCCATTTCTTCCAATCGTTTTGTTACTTTATCGCGAAATGCGAACGGTATGGGATAGCTTCGTTTTACGAAAGGCGTTTCATATCTCATTTTTATCTCATGTATATATTTATTTGTCCGACCTACCCTATCGCTACACAACTCTGCATGTTTATTTAACACCGGCAATAACTTTGTTTTGTGTTCAACAGGTATTGATGAATTATTCACATATTCCTCTATCATATTTCTACTGGTATCTTGGTTCTGCAATTCTATTGTACAACAACAAGCTTCCTGATCGGGCCCCGTACCTAATGGTATTTCACATATCTGCCCGGCGCTTCGTATAATTGTCTCTTATTTCCCTCACACATTAAACTGGCTCGCGTCTGTTGTATAAAATCAAATCCTAAAATTAAATCTATAGGCACCCTTGTTAATACTAGCATTGGAGTATCGATAACGCATTCACCTATTGTTAATCGTAACGTGACTAACTTATCAACCTTCTCCCTACTGACCCCAAACGCACCTGTGATTCTCAAACTTGGGATCGGTATTTCCGTTGGTTTTCCCAATTGCCTGCATACTTCATCATACACTCCTCGACTTATTACACTGATTTCGCTCCCCGAATCAACCAAACTCCTTACAAAAATATTTCCAATACACACATCTATCTCAGGTAATGTCAAGGTACTACATAGATCGTGCCCACACTCAGTCGAATCGTCGTCTCTGAATATCGTATGTAAACGCCTGTCATTGCGGTTTCTACAATCCAATCTCGATTTTTCATCTAAACACACGGCATATCCATGCGCTTTATCTGCTAGTAATTGAATAAATTCATTCACACCCACGTTTGAATCCAAATTACACAAATCATACAGTCTATGCTTTCTTTCAATTTGATCTGCTGTCCACCCAAAGCGTAATAAATATCTGAGCGCGAACGACCCGCGCGAGTCCACTAGTTTTTTGAATTCTGATTCATCGCATTATTCCTGTCACTTGAACCTTGCCCTGCCTCTGTATTACCTGAACTATCATTGCCCTTTGAAACTCTGCCTTGAAACTAGCCTGAAGCTGCCTTCCTCTACCGCGAAAATAACCGCGAGCGCGCGTCCCAAATTCATTTCGTGCCTTTGTTCCCGCGTTATAATTATTCCTAAGACTCACCGCGTTATATCGCATCGTATTTACTCGCAAAGCACGATATTGACCTCGCATGTAGCTATCCCGACTTACGTTGTTCGTATTCATTGTCTCCGAACTATGCAACGCACTTAATCTCCCATCGATATTCCGTTCTAAATGCCGAAGGAACTCGACCGCGTCTCGTATTGTCATTGGTTCCTTTCTAGCAAAAAACGCTACCTGAATATCGCGCGGCAACTGTCTGAAAATCGTGTTGATCTTCTCCGTATCAGTAAACGGTATCGTAAGCTCATATATGCTATTCAATTGAGAGGCAAAGAATTCTTCCATACTTTGACCTTTCTTGGAATCGAACTTCGCGGTTAGGAATCTTTGTTTAATTAATTCCTGTTCATTATCTCCCCAGAATACCTCTCTGAAATCTTTTTCAAAATCCGAATAAGTTCGCCATGAGTCTCTGAATATGCTCATTCGAATATTTGCAATTCCTACCAAGTTATCCGTTGCCCATATCAAAGCCCTCGAACTATCTCCCGAGACTTTAATATAAGCCTTTAAATCTCATAAGAAAATCATCGGATTTTCCGAACTCCGCCCATCGAATGTTGGCAACTTCTGTGTTATTTTCACTATGCATGATTGACGTTTTTCTACCGATTGTTCAAACGTCTCTAGTTCCTGTCTGTCCGTCTGTCTGTCTGAAGTCCTACTAGCATTGCTCGCACTCGAACCACGCTCCAAACTGTCTAAACTATTCACTATTTCAGATAACAATTGCGTCACCTGTCCTGACGCCATTTCATTATTTAAAACACTTGTCTGCGAAAGTGAGTCGTCTTGTACAACCCGACTAACGTTTTTTTTTAGGCCGGCCCATTATTCCTCAAAACTAAACCTCCGACTTGTCCGATGAATTGTGAAAACAATGCCCCTTTTTTTTGTTGTTGCTTATTTATCTTACTTACAAAACTGAACTGTTTAAAATCGTTTCTACGTTGTGTTATTTTTAAAAGTAACGCGTTAGACCTTGATTCTTTAAGAATATCTAGGTATCAGAATATCTTGGATATCCTTCGGTCTCGGCACCAGAAAATCTGTAACGGCATAAAAGCTAAGGTCGAGCCACCGCTATCAGAAGCTATGATCGTCTATTCTATCTACCCCAAAAATAGATGTCCCGATTCAGCTGTAAAATTTGTAAGTTAAGAATGATAAGTCTGAATTTCTTGTTCGTTGAGAAGTTCGTTAGGCGTACAATAGTCGAACGGAAGATTGGTTCAGTTCAGTTTCAAGTTAGACAGAAAATGCATGTACGCCCGCAAGCCGGTATTTCGCATCAGTTAGCGGTGTATTGCGCCAGATCGATCTCTGTTGTAATTTGTGTAATGGTACCATTTACTTTTTTGTATATATGGGCGCATGGAACTTCTTTTCGTGTGGTCGACCACAATTTATAATATTTGTTTGGGATATCGTATAGATATCCGTCGTAGTGTTACGACTTGAGTACTCAATGATATTTCATGTGCTCGCTAGTAGCGGCTTGTGGTGGTTCCAATTATATAATTAGTTCACGGCAATAACGATCCAAATAGACCGGGTTTACACAATTGCGATTTGATTTTCTGAAATGGGTTTGAACTAGCGGTTTCCTCAAAAGGTCTGTAACGTTTTGAAACCTTCAACTCTGCGCAATTTGAGCTGGATGTTATCGAAACGTTTTCATTAGCACTTTTGGAGATATAACTCACTCCACAGCGAGGTACATACTTCGGGAAATACCGATATATGCATCTAGCTAACCTCAGCACTTCCTCGACTGGGCCCAGCAATAAATACTAGACGCAGCCTACACGTTAGACCTCCAGCGAAATTAACATTTAATTTAAACATGCAACTTGAATCCAAACCGATCCAAGGCAAAGCAAACCAATCTACCAGTTCCTAAACAATGAACTAGACTGTAATTTGATCTCTTCGCGCGTCCCTGACAACACTCAAATGTCAAAAAATAACAACGATAGGTTATCTGAGTGGACAACGTTTATACTTTGTTCTGAATTTGTTATTTCCATCCGCGGAACCTCATCGATCAAACAGTCACCCTATGCCCTGACAACCTAGGTTTAGCCGCAACTAAACTCCTGTCTAGCCTAGTCTTAAATCCTAGTGTTATACCACGTCCATCATCGACACCACTCGAAAATGGTTGAGTATGATTTGAATGTGTTTGTATGTTTAATGACTGTGTGTGTGGGAATTTCAAAACTCGCTTCACGAAAGGAATGAGGAGAGGATTAGCCCGCGAATATCCTAAGAGCCAATCCAGGAACCCTATGGTGAAGGAAAAGGAAATTAGGGTCGCTCCAAGCCCAGACTCAGACTCAGATCAATTACCTACAAGTTCTTATCTAACGACCCAAGGATAGTTTTGGAATTTGGGGTAGGTTGATTTAAAGGATAGGAACCGAGGTATATCTCGGCGCTTCAGATACTCACGAAAATCCACTGTAACACGCAATTACAACTTCCAGTTCCAGCTCGTGTGGTATACGGACTAAAAACAACCCCTTTGTTTTTAACAGTTGTCTTAGTAAGAATTAACTGTGAGCCATGGGTTAACTGTGAGCCATGGAATTAACTGTGAGCCATGGAGTGACTGAATCCTCCCCCTCCCACGCTCTCGTATTTAAAGACCCCACATGTCTGAAAAAAAATGGCCTCCTTTGCGGAACACACGCTGCCCAAGCGAAAGCCTCTTATCATTAACTACACAGGGTCTAATTTCAATTAAACATGCCATGCAGGCCCGCCGTTCTACAATTTTGTGTATGCATATTTACTATGATCAACCGTCGGTTATCACTCAAGTCATTTGGTATTTCCGATACACAAAATTTGTTGATCGCTGACCATAAAAGCTGTTGCGATTAATTAAGCCTTCCTGACCGCTAGCGTCTTAGACAAAGATCACTAGAATGATATTCAAACCCGTGATGTCAAACTCACCACTTCGTACCAAACAAACGCAATTGTATATTTGCAGTCAACATAATAGCTTTCTCCGTATCGTTCCATAATAACCTTCCATTATTTAGTTATTCATAATTTATTCAGCGCGCACCAAATCGGCTCTGATCCCTACACATTTGAATGCGACAAAAAAACCTGACCTGACCTAGCTTCTCCGAACCAACCACGTGCTATGGCCACTTTTGTCAACTTACTTCGAATCACTCAAATAACCCAAGCGTTAAAGAAACTGACACAGCTAATTCCGATTCTCACTGTACACTGATTGCATTCGTTAAGCGATGTTCCATTACAGACATACCTATCTGAAGAATTGTCTACAACAATTCATGCCCAAATAATGAATCTGGAAGCGGACCGCATTTCGATGGCCTCCGAATTATCCACAATTTAAGACAAAATAACCTCTTTTGAACTACACAACATGAAAACAAAACACGAAAAAAAGAAACAATGAAACCAAAGCTATGCTGTACGAAACAATTTCTAAACTCTAGAAGACTTTGAACCTGGGCTTTTCACATGGTGACATCCTAGACGTGAAAAGCGGACCCTCCAAAAAGGAACAAAAGACTTCAACCCTCATACTGGAATTTTCAAACACACTTTCAAAGTCGCAGTACCTTGGCATAACCAAAGAATTTAACAAAAATAAAGACAAAGAATTAAAGCTGAAAAGCACTAATCTGGACTTCACTGAAACAGCTACACCGACGTACATAGATGAACTTTTGACCACAGCTTCAAAAAGGCTGTTTTACTTAATCCGCAACTTCATAAAACGAAGCCTCAACATTATTTATACAAACATAATAAAAAAAATGTTATAAAAACAAAGACCAGATTTTCAGATTAAAAGTGAAATACAATTTAACTCTCCAGCTTATCCAAATACGAAATTACTACTTAGGAAACATTGTAAATCACTTTCTATTATCGCACTTTTTTCCAGTGCTGCTTGTATTAATTTACACTTTATGCCTACTTTTTATTTAACCTACTCTACGCAAAATTCACCCAACTTACTACTTATAAGACAACAACCACAACACACAACACAAAAAACTATATGCAATTGAAACCCATATTAGTAAAAAATCCTTTTTTAAAACAAATTCTCTTATCAGCTCACAACAAAAGGGGGTCCCATTTAAATACACTCACAAGATCCCAACACACTCTTTCAACCTCTGTCCTACTCGCGCACCGTACATGACGAAATCAATTGTTTAATAATAGCCTAGACAAATTTAACCTGTCAACCGTTATACTATGCACACCAGAAGTTGCTGACAATTTTATTCCAGACACAAACAAAAACATAAAGATCCTGTCTCTTAATATCCGATCAATAAAAAAATCTTCAAACATTACTTTCTAGGCTAAAAATAGACTGCGATATTTTGGTGTTTACAGAATGTTGGCTATCCTTTGTATCAAATACTTTACTTCCCTCGCTTAACAACTATACTCCTATATAGACCTGTAAACATCTTATCAAAAGAACGTAGTGGTTTACAGTTAATCTGACCTCCCTCATACGTATGAAGAGCTAGACTTGAATGAAGCGGCTTCTGGGCTTTTAATCAAACTCTGTACCGACACTGCTTTTATTTGCATCTACCGGAATCCTTAAAATAGCAACATAGACCCCTTAATAAACGCTCTTTACCTAATAATTCCTACCCTTTCCCCATAAAAGTCTATGATTCTTGCCGGCGCGCCGGATACGCGGAAACTCTACTTAAGGCCCAACATCACACAAAACCACTAAAGAGAGTTTTGGCAAACATAAATATAAAATATATTTCCAATAAATTTATCGGTCTCAAAAAAATATATGTTATTCACAAAAAGACAGTCTAGTTTAAATCCTATGTCGTTACGCGATTGGATTAGTTTGGCTCGATCGTAAAAAATTCTGAACATAGTCTATATTTAAAAGGGTATACAATAATTTTAATATGAAAATACTAATTTTTCTCATAATTTTTATACCTAAATTTTCCTCTTTTAGAGCTCCGTATCAATCCTTAAATTTTATCATATAGCTTATTTCAGTTTTTCAGTAAATTCGAAAAACACCTAATTTTAAAGTATCCGGGCGGCCCGATGCTATTCCGTGCCGCCCGCTACCCCGCCAGTTCTGCTACCCTGCCAGAAGACGAAGGGCGAATGCGGCGCCCCTCACCTCAACAGCCAGAACTGGGCCTTTAGTCTGTATTCGTGGTTCTTCATGCCTAAGATGCTCTTGCTCATGCATCTTATGCATGCATAAGATCCTTAAGCACACTACTGAGGTAATAAAGACCTCGTTACTTCCGATTGGACAGTTCTCCGAAGAAGCTCAAGAAGCGAGAAACAAAGATATACGCCGTTTACGGCTGCGTAATACTCGCAAGACGTCACGTATTGCCACGAACACAGACTTGATGCACATTTTTTGGCATCATCTGACCCTTTGATCAACTCACTCAGAGATATTCCTAGAAAAAAGACCGACCGTAGTATATGGTAAATGAACCTACCAGAATTACCGATGAAGAAGAAGTTATATTAACAGATACTTCCCAGTTATGTAGAGACATCAAAATGATACTTAACCGATGCTTAAGTGACCATGGAATGGTGTTGCTAGACCTAAACATTAAAAAACCAAAAATTGTAAAACAAATCAGAATCCGGCAAAAGCTAGACACTATAGACACGGAACAGTTCACTACAGACTTACATCTTACTCATTGGCTCAATATCTATGTTTTGAACACCGTCGACGAAATGATTGCGACATTTCATAATTACGTAAGCAACTTGTTTAAAAACAAGTTGCGCACCAGTCCAAAGACAAACTTCAAAGGGGAAGCATAAGCCATGGATAACTGATACGGTGAAATTCATGATGAGTTTACGAGATGGTGCCTTACAAAGAGCCCAAAATCTCAAAACTGATAGTTCCATAAAATATTATAAGAGTCTGAAAAACCTAGTTACAGCCACCATTGAGCGAGAACACAATGCATATTTTAACCATTTCATCCACAACAATATAAATAAACCCAAAGAGCTATGGTCTAACTTAAAAAAAAACAGCTGTACTCAACAACAAGCATCCTAATATAATACCCGATTATCTTAATGACCCTGATAGTATATATAATCATTTTTAAACTTGCCAGTGTCTATTGTATCAAGTAACCAAGCCAGCTTTACAAGCCATTTTTACTGCGAAACGACAGCAACAGAAGTCCTCAAAATAATAAATAATATCAAAACAGAAGCAACCGGCCATGATGGCTTAGATATAGACATGACTAAATTATCACTAGATGCTACTCTTCCCATTTTCACAAGAATTATTAATGTCTCCATTAGATATAACACTTACCCATCCTGCTGGAAAAAAGCTTTAGTTATACCGGTACCAAAAAAAGACTCTATAACTGATCTAAAGACCTACGTCCGAAATCAATCTTACCCGTTCTGTCTAAGATCCTGGAAGAGGTAGTACTACGACAGGTTCAAAAATATGTGGAAAGCAACAATATTATACCAAAACACCAGTTAGGGTTTCGAAAAGGCCACGGTACAGAAACCGCCCTCCTGCATATCACTGACGAGCTGACAGAGGCTACTGACAGCGGACTGTGTAGCATTAAGATACTTTTGGACTATTCTCGCGCTTTTGACTATCTAGACCCATAACTACTTTTGGAAAAACTACATCAGTATGGCTTCTCGAAGAACTCCTGTGCATGGTTCCAATCCTTCCTTTCATATAGGCAGCGAAAGAGGGCGAAAAGATATACTCCACAAATAGGAACGTTACGCGAGGCATCCCACAGGGCTCCCTATTAAGTCCTGTACTGTTTTCCATATTTACAGCAGATTTCCCACAACACATAACGTTCTGTAAATATCATCTCTATGCCGATGACACTCAAATATATGTCTCCTTTAAAGCCGACAATACCACAACTGCCATTTCAAAAATCAACGATGACCTTACAAGAATCTTCGATTGGTCGCTACGCAACGGTTTAGCCCTCAATCCCGCAAAATCGCAAATGTTAGTGCTAGGAACAAGAAGACAAATAGAGAAAACATCAATACAAAAATACGAGGCAAAAATTAACAACATTGCTCTCGCACAATTACCATCGGCATGGAATCTGGGACTGATGGAAGACGGCGAGCTCATCAAAATCAACTTAAAATGCATGTACACAAAACAATCCGTTACAGAAGCTGCTTCAGATTTATGGCTGCAAGCATATGGAATGATCTACCTCCGCCTCTTAGAACAAAAATAAGCCCTCACTACTTTAAAAATAAATACAGATCAGCTCTAATGAAACGCCAAAATGATACTCAGCACTTGAAGCATGCTTACTGGAAAGAGTTTAGCATAAAAAACTATTTATAAAGTAAGAGCCCTGGACAAGGAAACACAAACTAGTTAATACACACACTCTCACCCTCTCACACACAAATTCACACACAAACACACACACACACACACACACAATATAATACAAGAGTCCGCAGAAGACAGTCCAAATGGTAACTAAGCGATTTAATTTTTCTGTGATTTTGGCTTATTTTATTATATAAATTTAAACTCTATGGGGACCCTCGATGACAATTTACCCCGCTCAAAACCTCAAGGAAGAGGGATAGGCTGAAAATCAGCGCTACATGGAGTCCCGATTCCATGTTAGCGGGAGCTGAGCCACTTCCAATTGTCTCAGGCAAATCTTGCATGTATCAAAAAACTGTATTCTCTATGGCAATAAACGTAGATTATTTTATTATATTATATTTTGTCATTTTAATAGGTAACATTTGACGTCTGTCATTTTTATCTTCATAGTGAGGTGACCTGCTTAAAAACATCGATTAAATTGAATGAATCGATACGGACTTGATGACACGGACATTTATTCAGTTGAACTATTAGAAATGTTATTAGTACTGTCATCTTCATCAAAAGGGAAAAAAGGGATATTACAATGTTCAAGATTACTTAAATGACAGGACTGTATGGGGTTAATCTGGCTCAACACAGACCTTGCTGTTAATAATTTTGTAATTATTTATTCCTGCTTATTAATCATAACAATTAAATTTTTCATATTTGTATTAGTTAAGCACAAGCTATTTTTAAAAGAGATCTAAAAATAAATCTGTGGGAGTTTCTACGCCCTTCTTCTCCCACAGTGGTCCAATGTAGAGAAGAGGCAAAAAATGACGTTTGCTAAGTATATGTAAATATCTACAGTAATAAAGTACTTTGACTATTGACTATTGACTATTGACTGCTGTCAGTACTCAGATATATTATTAATTAATTTTCAATAATATTGACTATTCTCACATCTCGTTCGAAATCTTGTAACATTATTTTCTTTGTTTTCTCTACGACTTTTCTCCAGTCTTCTGTAGTGACTTCTGCACACGTAGTTTGTCATCATTTTAGCAGTACTGAAGGGTGGTCCAGTATTTTTCCGCGCTGCATGACCCTTTATTTGTGCCCAAATAAGCTCGATGGCGTTATACTGGCAATGGTGGGGAGTCAATCGAATAACTTCATGTCCATGGTCTAGGGCTAGTTCATCGATTACATAGCGGAGCTTGGACGGCTTAGTTGCTTTTACCAGATTTAACAACTCAACTTTTAATAAAGTTGGTCTTCCATCCACACCATTTCTAGCCACGAGATAATTTTTTGCTTTTATTTGCTTGAAACGGTGGCTTATCAACTTCTACAGAATGATACGGTGTATTGTCCATTATAATTTTCGATGGTTTTCTAAGCTGACTAGTAGCTTCTCAAACCACTCTTTACAAACCTCATTTGTAGTTTTATAGGAGAATGCGAGGAGGCAGTCTGGAATAAAACCTTGAGAAGCTGATCCCGCGTGACATATAATAAGTTGGGCTCCTTTTCCCGATGGAACTTTTGAGGTGGAGGCCGCTGTATCATCGGTCCATTTCCGCGAAACCGTATGGTTCGTATTTAACCATGTTTCGTCAATAAACACGACGTTATCCCAATATGTAATTGCATTTACTTGTCGTAAGAATGTTACTCTCTTCAAAATAATATCGTAGCGTTCTAGCAGGATTTTCCGCTTGTCAGATTTTTTAAATCTAAAGCCAATCGATTTCAAAACCTTTGATAGAGACGATTTACCGCCAAAAATAAGCCTGCGTTTTTTAACGAAATCATTAGCTTTTCCCGTGTAGGATATTCTTTTCTCGAGAAATATCCATAAATATGGTTGCGAACTGCAGCAGCATCAAAATTATCAACGCCAACAATTTTCTTATCCCACTTTCTTTTTTTCGGTTTACGTAATCTTCTGAGCCTGATGGTCCGTATATCTCTTTCAGAATTTGAGTTAGTGTGCTCTTCCCTATTCCCAATGCCTCGGCAACGCGTTCTCTTGGTCGAGTTAATGGTAAAAGAGGCCCGTCGTTAACTGATTCACGTTCAAAATAATTGTTCAATATCACCACTAATTCGCGAGATTGACTGTGTAGCGATTTCTCCCGTTTTGACATGGTAAGACTGTAATGTTGTTCTTTTTTACTAATCTTTAAGCTATTGGAGTCCAATTTATAGCCAGGTAAACTTAGTCAGTAAGATCAGTCCAATAAAAATGCCGGGTCAGAAGAAAATAACAGAGAGCACACCAAAAACGCACAGTCACTTCGCACAACGACAAAAGACTGCGTCATGTAATGGCGACAAGACATGACGTCATTGACAGGCACTAGTGTTGCCAGCAACATCTCACCTTATTTGTACTAACACTAATGATTTTTTTATTTCGTTATTGTTTGTATTTTTCTACATAGTTAAAAGAATAATAAATATAAGTTAGTTTTATTATAGTCACAACGTGGTTATTAGTTTGTGGTGATATTTCTTCACAAGTAATCATTGCATTCGATTCTACTTATCACCTTTCGATTTTTGGAGTAACATCCCTAGTGTTTAAAAAGAGAAAGGGTTAACTGACGCAAAATCGTAACGACGTTCTGTTCTTTAGATCAGAAATTGTTTATTATGTTTAGAATGGTTTATTAGTGAAAGCGAATCGTAAAATTATTAGTATCGGTCATTATTACAATATGTAAGTTAAGCAATTGTGCAGTTCTAACAAAACAAAAAAATATATTATTTTATTCCCGCCGTTACAAGAATAGAATAGAATAGAATAGAATAGGCATTTATTCGCTGTATCAGCACAAACACAATAATATAAAAGTATTACATGGAATGAAGTAGGTACTATTTAAAAATAAAATAAAATTCAGCAATAAAACTACCCACTATTAGTACCCATAAACATTTGTGAGGGGTTTCGCTGCCATGTGCACATGCTGCGACAGCAAAAGAGTTCAGACTCAGCATAATGTCACAGGAAATCCTGTGACTCTGGTTTTCAGTCTGGGGCCCAGAAGATATAATATGATTTAAAATATTAATTTGTCCAGGTGGCAAGTGTAATAAATAAAATAAACTAAACTTAATATTGGTGGGAAGTGTGAGAATAACCTAGGCTAAGTACCTATTCTCAGAATAAATAAAAATTAAAAACAAATGAAATGTGCGGAATTAAGTTGTGAAAGAGAATTGTAAATTGCATGGTTGTTGCATGCAAATGTTTGGTGTGTTGAATTGTATTGTAAGTAATAATGTCAAATCATAGATACACAAGAAAATATAAAATTTAAATTAAATCACTACATATACACATTAAGGATTTGAATAAATCTTAAGAATAAAATAAAATAAAATAAGCTGGAAAACGCGGCACGCAGCACCACGTCCGCGGTCGTGGCAGCATCAGGTACTCTGCTTTTGTTGCTCCAATAACTGTGCTCGAATTCGTCTTTTGAATATTGTTTTTGTTTTTGTTTTTGTACAAGGTTACGTTGTTGAATTTTGATCAGACGTCAAATCTTACCTATTAAAATGACCCGACTGTAATTATCCTGCCTACAGTGGCCATTTCGCCACATAGTTGTATTTTAGTTAGAAATAATCTAGATTATACAGAATCTGACTCGTCTGAGGGTGTAGAAGAATTACTTTTGTATTATTTTGTGTACATAAATCGATTTAGGGTAGTTTTTCATTAATTATTTAATTAAATACGTATATATTATGATGTATCCGTTTTATTTAAGTTATAGTTGAAATTTTGTAAATATCGTTGAATTTGAGTATTGTTATTATTCAATATATTTATCTTCATTTATTTCCAAAAGTTGTTGTATTTATTTTGAATAAACATATTTTTGTGTTTTTTTTTATATATATTTTTATATCCTCTCAAATCGTGGGATAGTCTCGAATCCTACTATTATCAACAATTTACTGTTATTTGAGCTAAAATTAGTCTTTATAAATAAAAACATATTTTGTCCAGCTAGCAGTTTCTAGATGAATCAGTGTGCGGCGAGATAAACATCGATATAACACCCGGTTCACTGGAGTCCTGCTCCCTTAACTACTTACACCGACTGGCTTTTCTCGGCCTTCCAGCACAAGATTTACCTATAAGAGACAACAGCTGCCTCGACCATATAATGATGACATCCCGCCTCCCCTACCAAACCCTAATCCTTGAAACCTACGCCACAGATCACCGCCCCACCATTTTTTTTTATTCATTAATTTATTTATTTATTTATTTATTCAGGTAATCAACAGCGTTACAAAACAGATAATCATTAAAATTAACACGAATTGCATAGCCAATAATATATTACCCTAAAAAGATCCTTTTGTTGTTACAGTATGTGTTTGAGTGAGGCAAAAAGAAACGAACCAGTTTTTTAATGCTTTCAGTCTATTACATTTACATATTTATGTTTATACAAATATATAATGTAGATATAATAAACAGATTCTATAAAAAGATTATATAGATAGAATAGATTATATATAAACAGATATGCAATAAATATATTTCTGTAAAAATAATATAATATCGCTCATTTGCGACAAAAACGTGACAAAGTAAAAATATCAATTTGTGATAAAACGCATATGAAAGTTTAAAATTCCTGTAACTTTTTAATTATTATGTTTAGACTATTCTGCTCAATACAACATAACCTCAAGATTTTCGTTTTTTTTGTATTAAATTGTGTTCAGACCTTTAAGTCAGTAATTAAATTTATTATAATTAGTTATTTAAAAAAGGATCCTCCTTGCTGCGTTATTCTTGTAAAAAAATTGCAGTATTGCAAAACAAACAGATAAGTACCGTTTTTCTTGAAAAAAAAATCTAACCCTTTGTAAGTTATGTCGTATTGTTACGTTTTTATTGATAATCTGTAATCTAAATGTATGGAACATTTTAATTAAGACACGTTACTGTCGTAGAAATCTCTTAATTTTTGTATTTTGTTTTACAAAATGAAAGATATTTTAGCGAAGTTATTGTGTAACTTTCGCTAAAAATACAAGCAATAATCACATTTAAAAAAATATTATAATATAACCAGACACTAATATCTGTAGTTTTACTTTTACTCACAACCGTTAGCAATTATAACGTTATTAAATATTTAAGAATTTAAATCTTATCTCTCTCTCTGCTTATCTCAGTAATATTAGGAAACTAATCTTAATTAAGTCTCACATAAATCAAATAAACATCTTAGCAAAACAAATCACAGAAAGATAATCATTCAGTACAAAGATTATCCTCTAATAATAAAATATTAGGAACATAACATTATTATTATTGCTTTTTAGCGGCACAAAGTTTCAAGGCATTATTGAATTCACAGTTCACTTAATAATAATAAAATCTGAGTAAATGAAATAAAAAAACTTAACACTTAAATCTACAAAGATTCGTAAAAAGGTCTCTAGTACCTTGGAATGTGGTTTTTGTTGATCAGTTCCATTAGATCAGCCTTCTTTCTTTCAGCTATTCCGGTTTAGTTGTGTAGGCCTTTTTAACCTCAATATCAATGTCTTTTTTCTTCTTTATGACTATAGCTTTTTTAAACTCCTCTTCTCCGTATGAGTTTTTGTAATAAATTGCCCGAGCATCATCCTTTATGACTTTTATCATCTTCACTTCACTGATTTTGACTGGAACGTTTTCGTAATTTTTTTGTATTGCAAAAGACATTTGACTTCATACATTCTTCCAGTCATAAATATCTTCAAAGCACATTTCGTTCACTCGGAATGGCTCACTCTTTTTACGAGCAGATTTGATAGCACTGATGAATGCATCGGGCGTGTACATAGGTCCTCTTTGCAATTCTCTTCGCACTTGTCTTTCTATTTGTGAGTGTGCCGAATCCCCTTTATTTTGGGTATGTCCTCTGATTAAATATTTGTGTGTTATTGACTTTATATTTGGAAATTTCTGAACCGCGAAAAGGTACATGGCCACCATAAATTTGTTTTTTTGTTGGCCAGCACAGTTATCAGAATAAAATACTACATTCATATCTTCGGTACCGTTTGATATCTGCTCGAGATACTTAAATACACACGTACCTATTTCATTCACACCCCTGCTTGCATTTGCTTCATCCCATACATAACATTCTACAGTATTCTTCTGGACGTCATATACTGTGAGATTGAGTACATTCAATTTGGATTTGTAGTAAAACACGGATATCTCGCCTTTCGGACACTGAAATACTGCTTGCAAGTCATATACGCATGCTGTCAGTTCTTCGTTTTTCTCGTCTTTTTCTTTTTCTAATCGTGATAGCCTCTTCTCTTCATGATGTTTTTCATAAGCGTCCTTTTTAGCTTCTTTTTCTTCGGGTGATGAATTTTTAAGCGCTTCGCATACGTCACACATATCTTTTTTTGGTGTAAAAAATGAAATGTTGTGCTCTTGAGTAAAAATCCGGTAGAACATTACATAGTTGATGAAAGGAACTTTCTTTTCCTTACAGATTTTGACGTAATCGTGATGCAGATCAGCAATAGTTTTGCTTCCATCAATGAAGGTTCTTCTTGAATGGGCTCGGGTATAGTGAGATTCAATTTTGGGTATTGAATCTATGAACTACTTTGCTCCTTCTTTAATATTATCGTCAATTTTTGGTTGCTTTCCATGTCGTCCACGTTATCTGTCATCAATGAAATATTTTTTTCCTTGTTTTTCTTGCTTAATGCAGTTGTTATTGGGCGATTATTGATACAAAGCGTATTTTTGAAAAACATCTTGCACACTCTATATTTTTTTCCCTTCGAAATCAAATAAAAAGCATTATTAGTTCGCTTTGGTTCAATAACCTGTCCTTCATTATCGAATTTGACATAACGATTTGCTGGAATAGCTTCTTCAACGGATGCAGCGATGAAACTTCATTGCTTTTCGATCTCTCCTAAATTCCAGTAATCTTTCAGTATTTCACGGCGTTGTTTTTCGGAAAAGTTTTTTTGACACTTGAAAATGCAGGTTTCCTTACAGGGTTCTCTTAGTTGACGGGGTGGAACAGTTTTTGTGTTGATTTTGATTCGTAGGACTGTCCTGCATTTCTTAACTGTTTAGTAATGTTTTTTTTTCCATTTTTCTTTATTCAGTGGTCTTTTTTTTCCTTTTTTTGTAGGTGTAGGGTCTTCATTTGTGCTAATCTGTACGTTTGCAGATGGTAGTTGATTTTTAGGTGCAATTGCTTCATCAAATGGTCTTTTTTTTGCTTTTTTTACAGGTGTTGTTTCTCCATTAGTACTCTTCTGTATGTCTGCAGGCAGTACTTGATTTTTAGGTTCAATTTCTTCATCCAACGGTTTTTCTTTTTCTTTTTTAGCAGGTGTTGTATTTTTATTGGTGCCCATCTGTATGTCTGCAGTCGGATATCTATTTTCAGATACAAATGTTGGTGTTTGTCTTCCTGTGGGCATGATGCTTGCAATGGCATCCAGCATTTATTGTCTCATTCTATCGTCATTTCCTGTCATCATTAGTTTAGCTGTGTTATCTTTTCTTCATTTAAAATCGTATTTTGTATGATATTTGTTATGTTCTCATTTTTTTGTTCGACATCAGTCTGTATAGTACGTATATCAGTCTTATTAGGATTTTCGCTGTCGTCTATAATATCGTTATCTTCACTAGAACTCTCAATTCTTCGTTGATCTTGAACTAATTCGTAGTCAGGATCCTTCACTGAGTCGTCAGAGTCTGCAGCAAAAAAAAATATTATCACAATACTGGGGCATAGCATAGCGCTATCATTAAAATACAGAAACTAACATTATCATCTTAGAGAGAGAGAGAGAGAGAGGAGAGAGAGAGATAGAGAGAGAGAAAACTTTACTGTATTCACTAGGAAATTATCATACATCATACTCGTTCTTAAATTTCGTAAGTTTCCTATTGTTTTGATGCATTCCTAGTAAATAATAATATTGTTGCTCATAGTAATTCCCAAAAACATACTCTTTGAAAAAATATACTATACTTCGTGATATATTAAATGATACTTATTTGTGTGCACTGTGAATAAAAATACTGCTATATTGTTATTATAAGTGAACATACCTTCAATAATTGATGGTATTGATGATGAAGAAGTGCTGCTGCTCAAAGAACTACAACGAGCCGGCCGGTTACATTGCAGTTGTTGTTCTTCCGGTGCTGATTCACATGCTAAAAAATAAATTGGTTATTCAGTTCATTTATATTTCGAGAATCAGTATTATCTTTTCATTTTTCTAAATAACGTGAATGTTCATTAATTCCTCGGACAAGATTTACAATCTTCCTAGACCGTGATTCCATCTGAAAAATAAATTGTAATTAGACAATGTTTTTATCATTTATAATGCAACATTGTAAGCTATTCGTTGTAAAAATTTATAATTTTTAACAAGAATGTGTTAACTTGAGATAACCAACATTAAGACCAAACATTTTGTACTTTTATTATCAACTGTAACGGAACATTTAAATTAACCAACAAAAAACATTGTTTATTTCAGCAACAACGGTACAATCCTATGTAAACCATAGCATGCGATTACTATTTTTACTACAATAATGACCCACATACAAATGTCCCGTTATAGCTGCAAAAATAAATCACTAAAAAAACAAAAATCTGTATTTACCTTTTCATCAAAACCGTGACACCATGAGCTGTTACGTTTTTGCCGCAATCGGGCAGCACTTTCCTCCTCAAGCGAGCGGCGACAACTGACGTGAACCGATCTTGCATTAAACTTAGGGGCGGAAAGAGATGGCGCTAAACCGATAGTCGCCGACCTTTTCCCTCATAACTCAGTCATTTTCGGCGCTAGAAATATCGCGTTTTCGCAGCAAGTAGAGCGCGATGCGCCGGATTCTACTGTATCATTATTCCATAACGATACATATTTGCGTTAACACGTTCTTGTCGCAAATGAGCGATATGTTGCTTAGTTTATTGTTCCGGTTGTGTAAAGTGTTTGAGAATGCAGTTTCTGAAGGAGGCCTTGGAGTTATTGAACGGGTCGATGTGTTGGAAGGTGGTTGTCCTAGATTAAAACCAATTCTTGATCATAGCGTATAACGTATTTTCATAGCTGTCACTATTTTGGACGGTATTAAATCTATTACCAATTTTATGTATATGTCACCGTAAGGTTGTCAAAATAGTTAGTTTATAATCTAACATTTTTTTCTCTCGTTAGTTTACAAACTATTATATATTGTAAACTGTACCGTACTGCTTACGATACGACGCTTTAGTTTATAATAAAACCGTTAGATTTTGAATGGGGGCCCAATTCCGGTACACAATGACAGCTTTGATCCCTTTACTAAAAAAAACATTCAGACGGGAATCAATAAATTCTTTGAAGGCGGTTCGGACTGCCCCATCGGAGTTGTTTTTTTTTCCCTTTCAAGAAGTTATCCAAATTTCGAAAAAAATGGTAATCTGTTTGATCAAGGTCCAGAGAGTACGGTGGATAGTTACGACCTCGGCCACCACAAAATACACAACATTGGATGAAGATTTCGAAAGTTTTTATCTCACCACAATTCTATCAATATCTAATCCTGAGACCGCTACAAACACCCTTGTCACCAACTTATTATTTTTTTAAACTCAAAACACCATAATTAGAACCATCTAAAAAAATAACAGAATTAGTAAAGCCTTGATTACACCCGAGATTTCACGCTGCATGCGTAACAGAAATAGACTACATGGCGCCCTGCTATACATACAAAACAATGTCGGCATATTTTTCATTAGAAAAACTAGCCATAACGGGAAGCTTTCGACCCAGAGCCCAGAAAACATTGAAAAAACTCTAAGACGTGAATAAACAATGTTTTAAATTAGCCCAGTGAAATAGCAATTGACATTTAAACAACAAAAGAAGATCGCGAAAAATAATAATAAAATAAATAGGTTTGATTTAGTTCAATCCAATTCATTTCCAATTCGTAGGCTGTTTAGTGCATAGGAGATGCATAAGGCGGTCATAAGCTATCTTGACGACTGTTTTCCCATTTGCTGGATCAGAAAAGACGGACCTATTCCTAGGCCTGCTCGTTCACAAGACCTGACCCCAATAGACTATTTTGTGTGGGGATGAACCAAAGAACTAGTCTATTCCAACATAGTCATAAACACAAAAGAAGAGTTGATTTCAAAAATAAGAATGTCTTTCGACACCATGAAAGATGAAATGATGCTCAAAATCACGATCACAGAAGTCCGAAGATGGGCTCGTGTCTGTGTGAGGAACCAAGGATCTCATTTCGAGCATGAATAGCATACATTTAATTAATTAAAAAGGCTGTCTAAAAAGTTTATTTTTCTCCCTCCAACTGGTTAGTAGTGACTTAGTAGTGACTCCCTTAAACTGGTTAGTAACCAGTTTAAGGGAGAAAAACAGTATTATAAATAAATTGTGACTAACTTCAAGAATGTGTGAGGTATCAACGTCAATAATACCTTTAATGAACGATTATTAACTAAGTTTTTTTTATAAAGATTTGCAAATAAAAATCTTTCACTTGTTTTTGTTAAATTAGGTCCAAAAATACTTATTTTATTGTTGATTAAAATTTGCCGTGCTCTGCAATGGTCTGTAAAAACCAAGTCTGATGCAGCAGATGCACAAATCAAGATTCATTAGAATGATTATTAAATGATTTATTAGAATCAATTGTAAAATAATCCAATTTTATTGTTAAGTTTTGCAATGATAATCTCTTAACTATGAAAATCTGGAAATTTAACGGTAAGACTTCGCCATATGTATGTTTGGCACAAATGGTTCATTCTGTAGTAACTTCGGTTTAAGTCTTTGCATAGATCTGCCGGACACATTGTATATAATGTGATCAATAACTTTATAGGGCAAATTCATATTATAAAATGTCATAGTATATTTTGGGAATTGATTAAAATAAAATAAAAATGATAAATATTAGAATAATAAAAGGAATATTTTATTTCACTGGGCTAATTTCAAACATTGTTTCTTCATGTCTTGGAGTTTCTTCAATGTGTTTTGGGCTCTGGGTCGAAAGCTTCCCGTTATGGCTAGGTTTTCTAATGAAGAATATGCCGAAATTGTTTTTATGTATGGCAGGGCGCCATGAAGTCTATTTCTGTAACGCATGCAGCGTGAAATCCAGGGTGTCATCAAGGCTTTACTAATTCAGTTATTTTTTGAGATGGTTGTAATTATGGTGTTTTGAGTTTAAAAAAATAATAAGTTGGTGACAAGGGTGTTTGTAGCGGTCTCAGGATTAGATATTGATAGAATTGTGGTGAGATAAAAAAATTCGAAATCTTCATCCAATGTTGTGTATTTTGTGGTGGCCAAGGTAGTAAATATCCACCGTACTCTCCGGACCTTGATCCAATATATTACCATTTTTTTCGAAATTTGGATAACTTCTTGAAAGGGAAAAAAAATCAACTCCGATGGGGCAGTCCGAACCGCCTTCAAAGAATTTATTGATTCCCGTCTGAATGTTTTTTTTAGTAAAGGGATCAAAGCTGTCATTGTGTACCAGAATTGGGCCCCCGTTCAAAATCTAACCGTTTTATTATAAGCTAAAGCGTCGTATCGTAAGCAGTACGGTACAGTTTACAATATATAAATAGTTTGTAAACTAACGAGAAAAAAAATGTTAGATTATAAACTAACTATTTTGACAACCTTACGGTGACATATACATAAAATTGGTAATAGATTCAATGTTTTAATACCGTCAAAAATAGTGACAGCTATGAAAATACATTATACGCTATGATCACGAATTGGGTTTGAATCTAGGACAAAAAGGGTGGGGCGTTGATCTGTGGCGTAGGTGTCAAGGATTAGAGTTTGGGAGGGGAGGCGGGATGTCATCATTATGTTGTCGAGGCAGCTGTTGTCTCTTATAGGTAAATCTTGTGCTGGAAGGCCGAGAAAAGCCAGTCGGTTTAAGTAGTTAAGGGAGCAGGAGTCCAGTGAACCGGGTGTTATATCGATGTTTATCTCGCCGCACACTGATTCGTCTAGAACATGCTAGCTGGACAAAATATGTTTTTATTTATAAAGACTTATTTTAGCTCAAATAGCAGTAAATTGTTGATACTAGTAGGATTCGAGACTATCCCACAATTTGAGAGGATATAAAAAAATATAAAAAATATTTAATTAAATAATTAATGCAAAACTACCCTAAATCGATTTATTTACACAAAATAATACAAAAGTAATTCTTATACACCCTCAGACGAGTCAGAATCAGTATAAGCTAGATGATTTCTAACTAAAATACAAGTATGTGGCGAAGTGGTTTCTGAAGGCGGGATAATAAATTACAGTCGGGTCAATTTAATAGGTAACATTTGACGTCTGATCAAAATTCAACAACGTAACCTTGTAACGGCGGGAATAAAATAATATATTTTTTTGTTTTGTTAGAACTGCACAATTGCTTAACTTACATATTTATTGTAATAATGACCGATACGAGTGATTTTACGATTTGCTGACAACAATTTCTGATCTAAAGAACAGTACGTCGTTACAATTTTGCGTCTGTTAAACCTCTCTCGTTATATGTCCTAGCGATAGGTTTTCGTCCACAAATTCTTTGTAAAGCGAAACAATAATTTTATGCTTCGAAAATTTCCGTTCGAGTTGTTGAAATTGCGTTTTTTTTCGACTGCCCTAAGTCGGATTCGGCAGTCGACTTAAGAGGAAGTCGCACTTGATATCACCCGTCGCTCAACCTTGTTGTTGTAGACTTATAGGAATTAATGCAATCTTACTCCCCCGTCAAATTTCTTGATGGTCCTTGAATGTCCTTTTTTGCAAAAATTGTTGTGAGGACCTACATATATTATTCAGCACAACGTTAAAATGCAAACTTTGAATACTTCTAATACATACATCCAAGTCTTGTTTCTTGGGCTAATGGTGATGAATCTTGTTTTCATTCTCCGCTATGGATAATGTTGGCGTATACTTTAGAGCCCAAGAGTATGTTAATGGTATTTCTCAAGTAAAATTGTGGATCGGCTAATACTATTCCTTCCAGGAACGCCCATGATGGTTTGCTGATGGTATTGTTGGGTAAGTTTCTTGTCAAAATTTTCATAATTAGTGTTTCTACTTCAATGGACCATCTTAATGAAGTGCATAATATTTTTATAGCGCTTTTACATGTTGTGTCGTTAGTGCCAATTCCATTAATAACGCCTTTGCAAAACTGTTTGTGATTTTTCAGAAGTTGTGTAGCTCGATTGCTTATCAACGACACTCGTGAGCCTTGATCTATGAGCGCGCGCAAAGTACGTTGAACGCCGTGGCAATCTTGTACTTTTGACAACGTTGTCGCTAGCACAACCTTGTCATCTGACGCTTTTTGTGTCAATAGTCAATAGTCAATAGTCAAAGTACTTTATTACTGTAGATATTTACATATACTTAGCAAACGTAATTTTTTGCCTCTTCTCTACATTGGACCACGAGTATTCTCGCATAACTGTTGCGCAACATGCGTATTCTTAGTCCACTGTTCTTAGTCCACTGTTAGGTCCCGAGCGGCATATTTCTTTAGGCTTGATTCTTGAAAGCGTCATGTAGAATGGTGTTATGATAGCCATTACATTCAAGGCATTGCAAGGCAGGTTGATGAAGAATCTTTCCCTATATTTGAATATAGACAAATACTAGCTATTTTAAACTTTGTAATTGTTTTCAGGATCCATTCCTCTGAACTGTGGGCAATAATCGATCCCGTGATCTTGAGAGCAAACCGGAAATTTTATCTGATTTCTTGATTGATTATTCGAAGCAGCGTTGTTGCTTGAGTAGTACTGCCTGTAACGTAGTCCATTTTTGAGGGCTATCATGCAGAAGGTTGATTGTTATACGACTTATGAACTGCATTTTCCTGTTTTCCCCTTCTGCTTCTAATGCAGTAAATTTTAATTCTAATAGTGATAACTTGATTATACACTTTATTTGTAATTATTGCAATTGGTAGGCACTTATTGATGGACGAAAGTGAACTGATCGATAAATCTGACTCACAAAATTATGAGAAAAATAATATAAATTAAAGCTGACGTTAAAATATCTGACGATGCACGGTGGAATCGTACAAATTTATAAAAATAATGTAAAATAGGTCATTACTCCCTCAAGAATTATGAAATATAGTTCTTTAATTCAATAATATATAATAATAATGTAGCTCATTAATGTCCCACCGAGGAGCAAGGGCCTTTACCCGGATACGAGTAATATAGAGCCATACTTCAATATTACATGAAAAATGTCACACCACATACGAACTTATAAATGCACCTAGTTACATACATGGAATATGAAATTTCCGCACAAATAATTTTGTAAACAACATTCTAAACACACAGGAAATTTAAAGATACCTTATGCAAGAAACCTAAATACTATTGTGTGGTGGTACGGAACCCTTCGTGCGCAAGTCCGACTCGCACTTGTTTTTAAATCAACTCATTTTCCTAATTTATCAATTTAAAACGTAATTAAAATAGATACAGAACGCGATATGGGCTAGGCCATGATGATACTCGTACAAATATACACGGTAAAGCAATGCAGCCCTGGGAAATAAACACTATCATCTCATAATCCACCTATAATCGATCGTCCTGTATACTTATAATATGGGCTAGGCTGGCAATGTAATGAATATAATATATATATATATATATATAATATATAGCTAATGAAACGTAATGACATTTCATTAGCTAGCTATTTTACCTCTCGTATATTCATTCGTTTCACATCATAACTTTCTGTGTTTTCAGATTCACCAGCCAATAAAAAAATACTTTTATCTAGTAAGTAGTCTTGTGTGATATATTTGATAGAAATTATGGATATTTAATGTCGGTGGTCCTTGTTATTTTGACAATCACTTAGCTACGCAAAGAAGGTCCCTTTTTTGCTTACATCTCGAAAACAATGCGTCATAGGAAATTTTGTTATTCCACAAAATTTCCTATGACGCATCGTTTTTTATATAAAATTCTCTATAAATTTGCTTATAATTACTTTTTACTTATACGCAATTGTTGTCGAGGATATTTCGACGTTTCCATCCACAAGAATTCGTTTCCTAAACATTACTAACCCGTTGATTGACTTTGGGTTCTCTGGGTACCCAAAAGGCCTTTATAGGTTTTGAATTCTATTACCATGGCATAAAGTTCAACATTTCGACCCGTTAAAATGTCAAAGTCAATCATGCTGCTAATGATATATTCTGAATGCTGCTATTCGACGCATTGGAGTGAAAAGGGTTACGTAGATATGCCTCTATGTGTACTAAGGTACTGCACAAACTTCACTGGAAAATTAAATAGAAGTAATTATAGGAGTGACTTTCCACTTTCCTCATGCAAGCTTTCTGGATTTTTGAAAATAAATTTTATTTCATGTCAATGGGCCATATGGCCGCCAGAATTCGCTGATATCATAGAATGAAAAAAGAGATCTACTCAGAAGTGACAACTGTCCGTGCATTATTATATGTAAATAAAGAAATGCATTTTTGGAAGCAAAGAGTATTATTCATCTGAGATTTTTGGGGTTCGTAACCATTACGTGCCAATAGCATGAAGGCGTGTTACCACTATTCTCTGAATAATTTTGACAACTCCATAGCATCTTAAAATCCGTAGATCCAATTGACCGTGGTCAGATTCCACTAAAATCTGAGCATTAAATTATGATTGGAGGTTATTTCCACTAGCACAAAGGCGGGATAACAGTTACCACTATTATCTGAGGGTCAATTGTATCTACTGTCAGACACACAGACGTACATAAAGGTCAAACACATTACCCTTCTCTTTTTCGCTTCGCTGTAGTCGGGTAAAAATAGCTCGGGCCGTTCCGACTTTTACACGAAACTTTGAAACACGTTTTTTGTTTGAGAAAGCGTCTCTACTCTATATGCTAGTAATAGTAACTCAATGCCTACATATTATTTTTTCATCAATAGATCGATCTCGTAAAAATATTTGTTGCATGAGGCTATGATATAACCATATAAGTATAACAAAGAATATTGACGACAAATCTTCGATACGTCGTCATTCTTCTCAGACTTTTGAGGGTTTCAAAATATTTAACGTGTTCCTAATCGAACGCAGTAAGTGCGATTCGGTACGCACATTTTTCTCTCGGTATGTCAAAATAACGTATTGAGGTTAGCTGTCACTGTCAACACATTTTTGTCTCGATCGGGTGGCCCCGCGATGATATCGAGTGAATTTGGAGAATTGTAATGGAAATCAAGTAATATTATATCAATCCATTCCCAAAACGGGTGTTTGATAGTCAATATTGTGACTCCGCGTCATTGCCAGTGCATTCTATGATATAATTTGGCTAGATGGAGTTATCGCGTGTGTTGGACGATCTACATGGAGATGCCACGCTGGCCTGATACCAGTAGCGTGAGAACAATGACTACCGCGGAGAACCAGGCTTGTTAGAATAATGGTATAAGTGTCGCACGTGCATTCGAAACCTCCCGGGATGTACATGCTTTTAGAACTAAGTGGAACAGTGTGTCACTTGCTGTTGGCAAGGTGATGCAGAGAACCTCCTTCAGCGAAGAACTGGAAATTATACCAAGTCGCTTGCCCGGTATCTTGCTGGGAAGGAGGTCGTCACCACAGCTGGACACACACCCAAGGTATCTTTAGATAAAAAGTTTGTGGCTCGGCGAAGCGCCGACAGATCTGACCTCCATCAAGGTCGGACGAGTGTTTCTACTAGCTATGGGCCCCTTGTCTGAAATGAAAGTACAGTGTAACAAGATTGTAAATAAGCCCTCAAAAGTGAACCTTTAAGAGATATTTGGTAAGTAAGTAACTCATTAGTAAGTAACATAGTCTGGTCATTGAACTTTGAACTTGGTTCACCTCGCAGAGCAGCTGTTTTGTTGTGAACAATCTATCAGCTTATAGTTTAGTAGTTAGACATTGTGGGTTTGTTATATGTTTTGAGTAAAATTGTAGTAATGTAGGACCATAAGTGAACTGTAGATCAATTTATTTGTTGACCCACCCTTAGGTGTGTATTGTTCTCATAGCTGTAAAAATTGAATGAAAACTTAATTTTCACTATTTTTCGGACTAAACATTATTTTGGCTATATTTTAGGGTTCCTTTGGGCAGAGGACATATTGAAGGGATCAGAACATTTAAGTTTTTTGTGAATTGTAACTATCGTTCTGCAATATGTCGTTGAAGGATCTGTAGGCGTCTTTAAGCAAGGAACTTCGGTGGATTACATCCATCCACGCTTTGATCAAGTGCGTTGATAGGAACGATGTTCTGTTGGAACGTGCGGCAGAGTTCAAGACACGCTGTGATGCAGCCCTGGACCTCAGTGAGCGCGCCGAATTGGTGAATAAGGCGTTACAGGAGAAGTTATATAAATTATCTGTCAATGTCGACCAATGTTTGAAAATATCAAACAAAGAGCTGCCGACATTCGGAGAAAGCGTGGAGTTGGTTGAGAAAGCATTTGAGGTCTGATATTACAATATCCATCAAAATGGCGCAGCTTCTGGCAGCTTTAAGAGGCAAGGCGAAGGAATTAGTCGCACATCTAGCTGTTACAGATGGGAATTATGAGACTGCCAGGCAGCTTTTGATTCGACGCTACCGTAATAACGGATATTAGCTGATGCTCAATTAAACCGGTTATTTAGCATCCCAATTGTGACTAAGATTAGCGCAATAAAAACGGACGTGTGGAATCCGATATTGTCGGTCACAAAGGCATCAGAGAATCTTGGACTCCCGGTCAGCGAATGGTCGTAGTTTTTGCTATACTTACTCGCTATGCTTACTCGTTTCGAACAGTCGCACGGAAAGTCGGCCGAGGACCTGCCTGCATTCTCCAAGTTAGTTGAATTCTTGGAAGAAGGGTCACATCGGACGAAAAATATGGGTCTGTCGGTCACTCACCTTACGGAACCACAGAGAGCCACTAGGGTGCTATGAGCAAGGGCCTTCCGACGAGGGGAGAGTAAAGAAATGGACAATCATATGCGATGGTGAGTCCAATGACCCATGAAAATGAGAATTGTCAATGTGGTAGGAAGAGTGAGCATGCAAGTTCAGGGAACTTAAGAGTACAGGGACGACTTCAGATGACCAAGCAATGAGGCTGGTTTTTCATGTGCCTATGACCGCACTTGGCCAGAGACTGTACGTGCACGAGTTCATGCGGCGTTTGTGCAAGTTCTGTAGAGGTGGCCATAGCAAGCTGTTGAGTTTGAACCTGTCTGACCAACAGCACCCACAGGGCCGTATTCAGGGTGACACGTCAAGGGGCACTGAGTGATCGGTTGAGTACTTGCTCCAGCATGACAATATATTTACGCTCATGTGGAGACCATAGCGTTGCATTAGTTCGGGTCGGATCACAGGATCGGGTAGAATCACCAGTATAGGGACGTACTCAGAGTGACGTCGGAGACTTTGTTTGTAAATCAGGCTGTCATGGGCGGGTGTCAGTGGACACCCTCGAGCTTTGCACTTAAGGGTCGGACTCCGCCTCGGGTGTCACCCCACTCGTCACCGCCTCTACGTTAACATCGGTTATGGATCCCGCTAATCGAGCGTACGCGGCTGAACTTCCGCCCTCCCCCCTACAGGGGGCATCGTGGGGTGGAATCAGAGCCGAAGGCGCGCGGGCCGTATGAAGCTTTTAGGGACCCACTTGCATATAACGACCGGCCTGCTCAAAGGGACCAAGCAGCGTCAGGAATTCATGGCCCAACCACGTGTTGCCCCCCAACTGGGACAGCGGTATTGCTCATCGTCTCCGTGCTTGTTTGGGGTGCGGCAGGCAACACAACATGCGTTCGCGCCCTTTTAGACTCCGGTGACCAGGAGTGTTTAGGTCGAACGATTTAGGGTAATGATTGGAGGATACGGCTGGCGGAAGGGGGCATCGTGGGTTGGAATCAGAGCCGAAGGCGCGCGGGCCGTATGTAGCTTTTTGGGACCCACTTGCATATATCGACCGGCCTGCTCAAAGGGACCAAGCAGCATCAGGAATTCATGGCCCAACCACGTGTTGCCCCCCAACTGGGACAGCGGTATTGCTCATCGTCTCCGTGCTTGTTTGGGGTGCGGCAGGCAACACAACATGCGTTCGCGCCCTTTTAGACTCCGGTGACCAGGGCTGTTTTAGGTTGAACGATTTAGGGTAATGATTGGAGGATACGGCTGGCGGAAGGGTTCGGTCCATATCTTAGAGGTTTTTGATGCAAACTGCATATCTCACATTCGGTTCCCTGAGGTTCCACTGACCTGGGGACATGCTCCAGGAGAGTTGAACCCGTCGGATTGTGCATCCAGGGGATGTCGGGCTCCTGAATTATTGAGCATCATTAGTGTTGGGGTTTGCCGCATTTTGCTCGTCACCCGTTACTGCTTCCTAAAGGAGGGGGGGGGGGGGGGGCTGCAGGTAAATGAAAGGCCTATTGCGAATGTTTAATCGGACTGCAACGCCACACTCCAGTGGGAGTTAGAGGTGTTGTCTGGCCTTATAGAGCACCTTATTTCTGTGCATTTGTCCGTCTATCCACCATCGCTGTTGATCTCGAGCACGTTTCTGACCTCTCGACTGAGGCATTTGTTGATTACTTGGACAGATTTGTTTCCCGAAGAAGACTGCCAGCTTGTAGGTGCAGAACGATACTTACGAGAGTTCTGGATATTTTTGAATATTAATATGGTGGATATAGGAACGGCCCTCTCCTGTCGGGTCATACAGTGGAACAGACAGTCCTCCTGGTCGCCCCTTCTGGGTTATTTTTTTAAAAACCTTACTTAAGTCAGTTAGGACGCATTTAGGGCGTATAGAAAGTCACCACCACGCTGAATTTTGTAGAATTCGCGACGTTGTTTTGTAAGATCGAAGCCAATTTCAACTCGTGATCATTTATTGATAGGACAGGACAGCCACTCAATGCGCTGCCCGAGCACTCCTTCGAGGGAGTGAAATTATATCGGTTGTCAAGATGATGTCGCAGCAGATTACTCAGTATTTGTGGAAGGGTCGGTCGCTCGAGTATCTGCACATCTTGCAACAGGGCCTTAAGTGCACTGACAAACTAATGCCCCTAGTATTTGTAACCTCGTGCTGGTTAAGGATGATATTCCACCGCCACTGCGCTGGCGCAAGGGGCGCATTGTTAACTTTTTCCCTGGAAACTATGGGACCTCCAGTCTGCAGAGATTCTAGTCGGGGGCTCTGACCTCACGTTGCCAACCTTGTCTCGCCTGCCCGTAGATTATGGGACAGGTTGGGGACCTGTCCGAGCGGGTGAGTTTTCGAAACCAAATGCAGTCATATATAAGTACTCGTTAGTGCAATTTGGTAAGCACATTTTTTCTCGGTTTTTAAAAGAATATCTCTCACATGTTTAGGTATTTATTCATTTAACATACGAAACAAAAACGGTTATTGCTAGTTAGAGTTGGTTTTACATTAGCTCGTTGTCTTGGGTCCGGATATTCTCAATGGATAAAGAGGGCTTGTAAGGCAGAAAAAAACGTTTTTGCGTCACAGTTTTACAGCTGTATAGGTTGAGGAATAGGTTTTTACTATTGTTGTAATTTATTTTCTTTTGTTTCTTTGATTTTCTGTTAAACTATCTGTGTCCAGTTTTTGTTTGGATTCTTTGGTCCGTATGCACGTGCAAAGTGCACCTGCTTCTTGGCCTGGGATTATATTGCGATTATGTTGCATGGCTTTATGACACTTTACTGTGCTTAACAGGGTCGGTTGATACCTTTAGGAGAATGGCAAGTTGCAATACTTTGACCCAGATAATTATAGGGGGTATTGATATGTATGTATGTCTCACCATAAACTCCGGGGTTCTTCTAGTAGACTAGCCTGTGGAAAAATAATATTGGTTTCATGCATTAGGACACTGAATCGTAACAGGCTCACCGGGTTATACTAATTTAGTTGACTCTGCTAGGGGTGCCTAGGCGTCTTGCAACGTACACTGTGACTGTGACAGCAGTGTGGCGTGGTAGTTTATCTGGAGAGCTAGGTAATGCTCCGATCCTAGTTAGGGCGTAACTCAGAGCCTATCTAATTCACACTTCACTTCCTCGCTGTCCAGCACAGCTCGCCACGTCGCTATCACAGCCACAGTATACGACTCTAGGTGCCTAGGCGCCCCTAGCAGAGACATCTACATAAGTAACACACAAGAGCTTGACATTAAGGTATATGTAAATAATCGCGTATCCCGCTCATATTGAGGATAGATATCAGAAGTTAGTTGTAAACTATTATAATTATTGTTTTGATTATTGCTGTTGCAGAACGCCGAGCTGAACGCTTTGGCTTCCAAAAAGAAACTCCTTGTGGGGTTCGAAATATTTATTATTTATCTATTTATTTCAAGTTCATTCTCCGGAATCTTACTTTTTGGCCCATTCATTCGCGCTCGATCAATATAGTAGGGACACATAGACAAACACAAAATGTCAAGTAATATGGTAATATGGTATGGTAAAATCTGCGCAAAGTTTCTTTGGCTCTCTTTATCGCTTAGGGTAAGGTGGGGTGAGTCAGAGACACGCGATGGTTTGCTCAGAGACAATAAACTTTGCGCGAACTGTACCATAAAGTGCCGCGTTGGCGAGAAAATTGGATGTATAGATCCTCAAACTTATCTGACCCGCTGACGGCGTCGCTAGCTTCAATGGCTTACGAATGAGATTAGCTTACGCCACCGGGACAGATAAGTTTGTGGATCTAAAGACAATTATCGAATAATATGTGTCACTTATGTTGTCTTTTTTGTCTCCATTAAATTGTCAAGATATATCTACTTGGATTTACTTTAGGTACCTTATATAAATAAATGTTGAAACTTTCCTAATTGTGGATATTTAGTAAATAAATAGGTACCTTATGTTAATACTTGCTAGTAATTCAAGATAGATATCTACTGCAACTAAAATTACGACCACAAGTCAAGGAGTTATATAGGTACATATGTAAAAAATCATTTGGATTTCTTGACCGACAGTATCGGTACCAATCATTGGCTACTGCTCCTTTTCGAGGAAATCGGTTAAACCTGATAGTACATCCCTTGCGCTTGTGAAAATTTTGTTTAAGCAATACAATCACTTTCACTAGGTTAATCCATTGTAGAACAAGCATTTGTTAACTTTCGTAATTTACTTATCATTAAAAATGTACCGCATTGAAAATTACACTCATTAATTATTTCACATTTTTTTTTAAATATTTCTGAGCTCGGTACGGTAAGGCCTTTGCCCAGCCATGGGACACCGTATAGTATAGGCTACGCAAAAATAATAATTAACCTATCTATCTACGTCTTCCTACATGATAGGAGAAATTGTATTTAAAAATAGATGTTGTAGGTGGTTTTCATAGACGCTTTTGAAATATGTATTCAATAAAATAACGCCGATGTTCCTTGTTCGAAATTCGACAAGCCATGTCAGGTTCTGTTTGCAAACTTGTTGTTTTTTATTTAATGCAAACTGATATAAGTTAACGCCTCTGAAATAGGTTCAAACAGTATTTTTGTTTTAGTGCCTCTCATCAAACAACTTGCAAACCAAGGAAAGAAGAAATTAATGTCAGAAGACAATAATTTTGGCAATGGTATATGAGTAAGTACGAATCACTTTTAATAAATATACATATATATTTATTATAAGAAAACCGATTTTAAAACATTAATAAATAACTTAATAAAAATTTAAAAATCTGACTGTGTTACACCAACGAGCATAAAATATGCCGATAAGACTAAAAGTAATTATTGAGATCCGATAAAATTATTTCAGTACAACATGAAATTCAAATTAAATGCAAGTGGAACCCACTGTAATACATTTGATTGGTCCCGCCTTGAATTCAATTTTTCAGTATCGTACCGTGTCATATACTATAATATTTTATCGAATCTCAATAATTACGTTAATAATAATAATTGTTTATTTTTCCAGACTATGTCCAATATAAAATTAAAATGTCAAAATTGAAAATAATTACAAATATTAAAATAATAATAAGAAAAACAAAAAATATTAAAGAATTTGGAAGGCACATATCACACGAGTATAAAACACACCCCACTGCACTGCACCTTGCCTGGTAGTCAACCTGGTGACGCATGATAGTCCCGCCATGTCTGGTGGAGTGGGCTGCCCATCCATTGACGAACGGCGCTCAGGATGGAGTTACTCGAACCCTCGATGTGAGCACACGCCCCAGTCGAGTGCAGGCGCAGCAGCGCCGCCCAGCACGGCGCGCGGCCCACGGTGAGCATCTCGCTGGCGCTGCACCAGGGCGGCAGGCGGTGCAGCGCACGCCATGCGTTGTTGAACGCGACGCGCATGCGCCGCATTGCCTCCACCGAGTGCGAGCACCACAACTCCACCGAATAAACGCTTGTGCAGTAGGACAGGAACAGCTGCCTCTTCACCCTGTCGCTACAGCGCTGGAAGCGCCTGGCGAGCATGTTGGCACGCACGGTTATTGCACGGCGCTGGCGCTCGATGTCGGCGTTATCGGACAGGTCAGCCGTGATTATGTCTCCGAGGTATTTGACTTCCTCGACTCGGTTTAGTGATCGCCCGTTGAGCTGAAGAGGTATTTTTGTGGTGGGCGTATGCGCCGACTTATTTATTTATTTATTATCTTTGGTACACGAAACAGCATTGAAGATAATACACTATAACATGAACACACTATAATATGACAACGGGTGAAAGGCTGTCTTCAGCGCCAAAAATATGTGTAAACAGCATGTTATAAAAAAAGAGTATGTGCCTAATTAAAATTATACTTACAAAAAATCAAAGAACACTAAAGAAGAAATTAACAATTTAAACAAATTAAATTACACATAAAACAGTTTCAACAAATTAACAATTTCAAAGTCTTTTAGAAAAATCTGCAGAATTTTAACAATTTACATAAAATAGAAAATAATTTACAGAAAATATTATTTGAGGATATTACGCATTTTAAACTTAAAATAAGGCAACGAATCATGGTAGATATCAGGGACGTCGTCTTCGCTGGCAGAAAGCTCGTTAAAGTAGCGACACATACGAAGAGTAGGGTTGTTAGCGCTGATGTTGGATTTGCACGGCGAGATGAAGAAGGGACGTGGCTTTCTAACTAATCTGCTGGGTGCGCGGAAGTTAATGTCTGAGAGAATAGAAGTTGTAATGGTGCCGTTAATTATTTTGTGTAGGTGGATCAGGTCCTGAAGCCCGCGACGTGATTCAAGGGTTTCTATCGGGAATTGTTCACACCTACTTTCGTTAGACCTTAGTAAACGACGAAGCCCGAAACGCGCGCAAAGCATACGAAGAAAACGGTTTTGGACTGACCCTACATGGTTGATATGGACTTTGTACATTGGCGACCATATGACAGACGCGTACTCCAACCTACAGCGGACAAGTGTATTATACAGTAAGATTATACTTGCTGGATTTTTAAACGACTTGGTGACCCGTAAGATAAAACCAAGAAGCTGGTTTCATTTCTTGACGAGGGCGGAGCAATGCTGGTTGAAGCTTAGCTTCTCGTCAAATACAACTCCCAGATCAAGTGCTTCGGATTTTCTTTGCAATGCGACATCATCTAAGATGTAATTAAATTGGACAGGGTTGTGGTTACGAGTCATTTTTATCACAAAGCACTTGTCTGCAGCCAGAATCATGTGGTTGTCTTTACACCAATGTGACAGGTTACGCAGATCCTCCTGAAGGGCAGTGCAGTCGCGTTGCGTACGGATACGAGTAAATATTTTGAGATCGTCGGCGTACAATAAGCATGGGCTTTTAAGTTTAGACACCAAGGCGTTTATGAAAATGAAGGGCCCTAATAGGGATCCTTGAGGAATACCTGAAAAAATATCAGTTAGCCTTGACAAGTGTCCTTTCAGCGCTATGATCTGATTACGATTCCTAATGTAAGATTCCACCCAACGAAGAAAATTACCGTGTACACCGTGTGAGGAAAGTTTGTTACAAAGGATGCGATGGTTAACTTTATCAAAGGCTTTCCGGAAGTCAGTATAAATTGAATCTACTTGGCAGCGATCGTTAAAAGCTTGACAAATGTAATTGGTGTATTCAAGCAGATTGGACACTATGGATTTACCCCTTACAAAACCGTGCTGCTCAGGTACAATTTGTGGATTGACGTGATTGTAAAGTGCGTCGAAGATAAAAGACTCAAACACCTTGGAAAGACACGACAATATGCTAATAGGCCGGTAATTGCCGCAGTTGTTAATATCTCCTGATTTGTGTATGGGCACAACGTACGCCAGTTTCCAACTTTTCGGATAGGTCCCCGTGCGGAATGACTTATTGAAGATCTGTGTGAGCGGAAGGGATAGAGCTGCGGCACAGTGTTTAATAAAGCAGGGGGGAAACCCATCGGGACCAGCGCCCTTGTTGACGTTTACACTGGCTAACTTCTTATAGACTGAGTTCTGAGGTATTTTCATATTAGCTAAGGTGTTATTACATTCGCTGATGACACACTCACTCACATCATCGCCGGTGTTGTCCTTCTCAAAGACTGATGCGAAGTAATCGGAGAATAAGTTACATATTTCTTGCCCACCACGAGCAGATTTTTCACCAAAATACATGGTCTCCGGAATCGAGTTATTAGCTCTTTTGGTCTTAACGAAAGTGAAAAATAATTTAGTCGTTTCACTAAGAGAGTCCTCAACGCTATTAAGGAAAGATTTGTAGCAGTCCTTAATTATTTTTTTGGATCTAGTGCGTAGCATTTGGAACTCATCGTAGTCGCGGGGATTCTGATATTTTTTATAATGTCTGTGAACTTTATTTTTTTCCTCTATGCAAGCTTTTAAGGGTTGTGAAAACCAAAGGGGATGTCTACTGTCACCAACTCTTTTAAGCGGTGTGTTTTGTTTTATAATGTCATTCAAGGTAGAATAGAAAGCCTCCAGGTCCAGATTGACGTCAGCATTACCCAACAATACGGGCCAGTTAATTGAGTCTAGAGCTTGGATGCACTTAGCAAAGTCGCATTTGCGGTAATTAAGAGTTTTTTTTGACTTTGCGATTAGCGGTCTGGGCACATCCAGCAGTTCGGCCACGATTGCCGGATGGTGCCTGTCGGCTCGAGATATGGCGTCACAATCGGTCAGAGTTAGGTTTGGGTAATCCGTTAATATTAAATCCAAAATTCTGTTGTTAACGTTGCACACATGGTTGCACTGGCTTAAACTACCGAGTGCCATCAAATTAAGAAGCAGCTCGGATTTAGAGTCGAGTGGACCTGTGTTAAGCATGCTGTGGGACGAGGCTGGGTCGCGTGTCCATTCCAGGTTAGGGAACTTAAAGTCGCCTAAAATGATTGTTTTGGTTTTATGGTCTCCAACTCCAGCGAGTAGTTTGTTTGAGCATATTTCGAACCAGTTACTGAATTTATCCATTTTGAGATAATCTGGGAGGTAAACAAGACAAATATTTAGGGAGGGTCCGGCCGTGCTGGTCTTCACCGTGACCTAGAGGTCTTCAAGAGAGCTCTCCATATCATGATGCCTGGATACATGGAAGTGCTTTTTAATTGCTAGTAAAACGCTACCACCGGACTGTTTGAGAGAGGTGGAAGTCTCTCGGTCCCTGCGAAAAACCACGTATCTGTCATCTATGACCTCGTTTGTAAAAATGCCGCTATCAAAGTTAGTTTCCGTTAATCATGGGCCTTGTATTTCCTCGCGGCTGCGTGTAGATCTTTGGATGTTCCGCGACGAAGATCGGCCCGTCTGCTCCTGATAAGCCGATTAGGTTCGAGCTGATGTGAGTTAAGAGGTGTTCTTTGTTATATTTTTTCACCGCGGATATTATATTGTCACGGTGACGTTCAGACGGCAGGGTGATAAGTGTGTTGCGGGGTCTCGACGAGGTACTATCCAGTTTGGCTAGTCTTCGGCAGGTCTGATTTCAGGTTCCGTTATCGGGACTTTTATCACCTCACACAGGTCTTTGAAGAGCTGCACGACGTTTTCATTATTTCGCTCGGGCACTGCGTGAAGCTCTAGATTGTGGCTCCGGGAGAGTTTTTCGGACTCAATCACACGGTGTTGAAGCTTTTCCATATCATGCTGAAGCTGGGTGATTTGCTTTTCAAGCTCAACACACTTCTTGCTGGAGGCTAGCAGCTCGCTCTTGCACTCCGTCTGTTCCGCAGCCAGGAAATCAGTAGTGGCGCTAAACTCTTCCTTCAGCGATTCTATGGCCACTTTTATTTCCGACGAAACTGCCGCTTTTATAATATTATGGATGTTGGCGAGGGCCGCGTTGATATCCGACTTCCAGTCATTGCGTAGGGATTCAAACTTTGCGTCCAGGTGGGTGGTTAGGGCCGCGGAATCCACGTTTATCATTGAAGCCTAGCTTGGGGTGTCTGCAGATGATAATGCTGGGGAGGCCAACTGGGCAGGTGGCGGCGGTGGGGTTTGGCCCTTTTTAAGCGATTTACAATCAGCACATTTCCATTTACCTTTATTCATAGGTAGTACTCGCTTGAAGTCGGCCTCAGTCATACCTGCGTATTTGTAATGTAATATGCACTGACAGGCAACGCATTTCATCAATTCATTGGTGGAAATGTCGAGATTGCATATTTTACATGCCATCGTGAGATCCGGGCACCCTCTGCGATCAAAATGTGCAATCTTGGAGATGACAAGTGCGGAGTACCAGGATCGGTAAGATGCGCAGAAGGTGATTAAACCGGCTTCCGTCACCAGCAATGACTAAGATCCTGCGAGCGCCCTGGTGTACCACAGTCGGGTTTTGTTTTGCGTTTTATCGTTTTTTATGACGTTATTGATTTCCTGAATTATAGTCAAAATGACGTAAAATCAACATTCCTAGAAATGCCTTTTCCCGTTATAGGTTTTGAATTTTATTTCCATTAAAGATAATTAAAGATTGGATCCACTAGATGGCATTATTATGGAGAAAATCTGCAAGCCCGACGCTATCTAGTGGCATTTTTTGGAACAGTGGGTGCAACTTTCAAACTCACTTTTTATGATGCTGCACCCGAAGAGTTCCAAACGGGAACGTGTTGGTAAGCCCCCTCTGTCCTTGCGTCTGTACGTTTGTGTCAGCTGGCTGTAGCTCATGAATCGTAATAGCTCGGAAATTCAAATTTTCATAGAATGTGTAATCTGTTGCCGCTGCAGCCACAAATAAAACTACACGCAATTAAAAAAAAAAAACATTTTCGTTAAGTGTTCGTTGGCAAGTTCGACTCATCCTTGCCCAATTTTTATAAATTATTGAGTTTGAAGCCGCAGGATTAGCTGTAAACATTGTAATGAAACCTTAAATCTCAAAGGCTTAAAAAAACTCCATAGCTACTGCATAAATTGTTCATTGGTTTGCAGATAAAGTAAAGAGAGTACATTACCGCTGGATATCTGAGGGGGTACACAGGCGATGGAAGGGGGGTAAGCAGTTACCCAGTAAGTCCTACAAAATTATGTACCTCTTTCAGATAAAATAAAATAAATGTGTGTCCTAACACCTATGTTTTTATTTTTAAATGTCACAATCAAATATTTGCTTCTGCCAAAAGGCCTTTTCCCAGCAACCGCTGTGAAGTTGGCAGCCAAAAGTTAGTAGCCAATATAATCTGACCAAATTAAGGAGGTATTTTTATATTACACTTAGGGTCTTTATGATTGGTTTAAGGCAATATAAAAGGTGTGTAGTACCTGTTGATAAAACTAATACTTTCTTAATGAACCATTTACCCTAAAATATCGACTGCTCACAATATTCGATATAGTTATTTGGCTGTAGTAATCTTCGAGTCCTATATTTGAATTCAAAAGTTTTCTACATTATGATTTTAACCTACATAACCTAGCAAGATACAGCCTTTTTACTAGCCGGACCTTCTTCGTGGTCAAAAACGCCAACAGCGGTTTCAAGGTGGAGACAACAAATTCAAAGTTTTACTTTTACTCGGCTGTGGTATAGGCGTTCTAGTTCAATATTGACATGTTATAGTATTTGCTTATGCAAGATTATGCTTGAGAACCTTATCAACATAACTAAATACAGCTTATTTACAAGCCAAACTTCCTTCGTAGTGAAATACACCAACAGCGGTTTCAAGGTAGGGACAACAAATTCAAAGTTTTACTTTCCTTCGGCTGTGATTGTGTCTTCTAGTTCGATATTAGCATGAAATAGCGTTATCGATTTCGCTTAAGGATAAACTAAATACAGCTTAATACAGCTTATTTACAAGCCGAACCTCCTTTATAAAAACCAGCAGCGGTTTCAAGGTGGAGAAAACAAATTCAAAGTTTCACTCTCAGTCGGCTGCGATTGTGTCTTCTTGTTCTATATTGGCATGTAATAGTAGTTAATGTGACTGATACATAATGGAGGGCATTAAAATTCGAGAGTGGGTTTATCAAACGAGCCGAAGGCGAGTTTTAATGCCTAATTATGTACAGTTACATACACTAGTTTATCTACACACATATCATAAGCTCTCTTTGATGTGTTCAGGAACCGCATGTTTGACCGGAAATATGGCATTGAGTTATTTAGCTTGTTCTGTAGTACCAATTTCACAGACAAAGTAGGGGCGGCACGCAGGCGGACGTCGGCGTTCGAAATTTGAATCTCATAATATGTAGAAATTTTACACGTTATGGTCATAATGTTCAATATTCAGAAAGATTAACATTATGCTGATCGTAACGTGCGGTTTTTGGACGCAGTAAAGAGAGTTTATGATACGTGTGTAGATAAAAGTGTTTTTGATTATGCTATAAGACCTACTGAACAAAGCCAGACCCAGATAATTCACAAGCCAAAACTTCTTCGTGGTCAAAAACACCAGCAAAGGTTTCAAGGAGACAAGAAATTCAAAGTCTCACTTTCAGTCGACTGTGTTAGTATCTCCTCGTTCGATATTGGCATTTAATAGTATCTAAGTATATGCTTTAAGACAAACTTAACATTGTCAGACAAGGTTTATTTACAAGTCGAACCTCCTATGTCGTCAAAAACACTAACAGCGGTTTCAAGTTAGAGAAAACAAATTCAAAGTTTTACTTTTAGTCGGCAATGGTAGTGTCTTCTAGTAGAGTATGAGCATTTAACAGTGTTCTTGATTATTCTCTAGAACCTAATTAACATAGCTAGACGCAGTTTATTTACCAGCCAAACCTTCTTTATGGTCAAAAATATCATCAGATGTTTCCAGGTGGAGAAAACAAATTCAAAGTTTCGAGTCGACGTTTTGTATAGCACATTTTATTCATGTTTAGACGATTGCGTTCCCAGAAAAACGGGTAAAAGAATAATCACCCGGTACATAATAATAATAATAATACCTTGGACACTATTTACACACATTGATCTAGCCCCAAACTAGGATTCCCTGTATCTTGGGTACTAGACAACGATACACATACTTATATAGATAAATATTATACTTAGATAGATAAACAACCATGACTAGGGTACAAACATCCGTTCTCATCAACAAATATTTGCTCCCATCGGGACTCGAACCCGGGACCCTTGGCTTCGTAGGCAGGGACACTGCCGACTCGGCCATTCGGGTCGTCTTACCCAAAGTGGTGTTCTTCTGACCATTGTACGCAACATTAAAAACAAATATATAAATAAACAAATATTTCAAATATGAGCGGCACCTACAGACTGACCCTACTTCCTTCTGGGACTTAATAAAGAACCAACTTAAGTGTAGACAGACTTGCGACTTGTAAACTTATGAAGGTAACAAAGTAACCGAAGTAGATGCGGCTAGTGCGTTTGCCGCTTACTTCCAATCGGTATTCCTGCCTGACAAACTGCTTCTCGATGCGGGAACTGCTGAGTGGAGGGCCGGATCAGCGGAACCTTCTCGCGTATCGCGGTCGATAACATCTCAGTCGCAGACCTACGCCGGGCTGGACGACGACTAAAGCCACGATCATGCCTTGGACCTGACGGCATCCCGCCATTCGTGGTAAGTGACTGTTTGTCAGCACTGGCGCAACCACTCTTTCACATCTTCAACACAGCCTTAAAACCTCTACATATCCAGGACGTTGGAAATTGTCGCGTGTCACGCCCGTGCTCAAGGACGGTTCTAAGGCTGAAGTGGCCAACTATAGACCCATAGCTGCCCTCTCTGTTTTTGGTAAGATCTTTGAAATCATAATTAACTGTTACGTCACCCAGCAAATAAGAGTTCATCTAGCAGAAGCATAGAATGGATTCCGTCCTGCTCGTTCGACGGTGACTAATCAACTTAACTTTGTTAACTACGTATCATTAGCTATGAACAAAAAGAGACAAGTAGATGTGACCTATTTTGACTTCATAAAATCTTTTGATCGTGTCCATAACGATGTGCTACTGCAAAAATTTGCTGCCATAGGTTTCACTCCCAAGCTATTCAAGCTGTTTGCTAATTACTACGCTAACAGGTTACAATACTTACAGGTTTCCGGTATGCGTTCAGTGTGCTATGATACTTGCTCTGGTGTAAGTCAGGGGAGCACCCTTGGCCCTACCCAGTTTCTTATTATGATCAACGATCTTCCTGAAGTCATCAAGACTGCCGAGTGTCTTATGTTTGCTAATGACTTGAAGTAGTTCTTGAGCATCGAGTGTGACGATGACGTTAACGAGACATTGATAGAGTGGTTGAGTGGAGTGTGAGAAATAACTTGGCCTTCAATAGCTCCAAGTGCAAGATTATGACTTACACTCGACTCTTGACTCCTATTTGTCATGTCTATTCTATAACTGACACTCCTATCATGAGAGTTAATGAAATGCGTGACCTGGGACTGACTATGGACACACATCATTTCAGCCTGTTAGTGTCCACTGCTGAACATAGGCCTCTCCAATCGCACTCCAGCGTGACCGGTCCGTAGCCACCTGCATCCAACGAGATCCAGCGATCCTCACCAGGTCGTCGGTCCATATCGTAGGTGGCCGACCCACACTGCGCTTGCCAGTACGTGGTCTCCATTCAAGGACCTTTTTGCCCCATCGGTCATCCGATCTTCGCGCTATGTGGCCTGCCCATTGCCACTTCAGCTTGCTTATCCTACGGGTTATGTCAGCAACTTTGGTTCTTCTACGGATCTCCTCATTTCTGACTCGATCTCGTAGAGAAATACCAAGCATAGCCCTTTCCATAGCTCGCTGCGCGACATTGAGCCCATGGACACACAGCTAACTTATAATGACCACATTCAAGATACGTGTAAGAGAGCTAACAGGTCGCTTGTGTTTATAATGAGGCAGGCGAGGGTTTTCATTTGTGTTTCTACAGTCACAACATTGTACAATGCCCTTGTCTGTAGCAGGCTTGAATATAACGCTATCATCTGGGACCCACGTGAAGTGAAATATAAGCTCATGTTGGAAAAATTAAGAATTTCTTGGGATTATGTTTGCTCATGGGACAAGTAAATGTTCCTCAAAAACGAAAACTGTTTACATACAGCGATGTTTTATATTATCAACCCATTTTCCAATACGCTATGTCAATTTTCCATGTGATGCTTATGTGTATCTGAACTCAACTCAAAAGGGAAAGAGAAAATCATCCGTTTTATTGATCTATCTTATGACCGAGAATTTCAGAGAATGTTACAAATCTGACAAAGAACTTTCTTTGGATGAATCGATGCTATTATTTAGAGGTCGTCTGTCATTCAGACAATTTATAAAAAGCAAAAAAGCCGAGTGTGGGGTTATGTTTTATGAACTGACATCTTCGGATGGGTATGTCCTTAATATACCTAGTCGGTCCTTAAGTTCTGTCACAAGGTTTTTGATAGATAAAACTCAGCAATAAACTTTTTCTTATTCGTATTATACATGATTAAAAAGCTTATTTTATACGAATCAAATTGCAATACAATACATTTTGTACAATCATCGCAATATGACAAAAAACCTTATAACTTGAGACAATCGCGAACCCAAAATACGCCGCAACTGACAAAAATACCACTTACCACAAATTTAATAAAAAAATAGTGTTCCAGATAACCAACAAGCTTTTTTTTATTTATTCTGAAACCACGATTTTAGACCATGCTTAACAACTAGCATTTGATTTTCTGTTAGCTTTCAGTTCCAACTGCTCCCAAAGAGAACTTTACGTACTTTTTACGTTTTCACAAAAACGTATAAAAATGATCTTGTGGGCAACAAGTACACTACGTAAAATGTGAATATGAAAATTTGTTTCACCCAGACTTAGTTATCTTATGCTTCAAAATGAAGGTAACGGGTTCAGAGAGGGTTCTGACTAAAATCTCACGTAAGTTTGAAAGGTTTTAAGAGTCATGGAAAAAAGATAAAGTGAATCACGTCCGTATTTTTGATTGGTTAAAAAAGTGCAAAATCTCTGAAGAAACTAGCATTTGTGTAATATGGCTTTAAGCATTTAAATCCAATAATCGTTCTAATTTATCAGTATTTAATGAGCTATCAAATCGTATATAGTATTAAATAAAAATAAACTTGGTATTATTTACTATGCGGCAAAATATTTGTGACAGAACTTATGGACCGACTAGGTAACTATGTACTCTGGAAAAGATAATGAAAGTACAAAAGGGAAATAAACAGAAAAAACCGTAATGCATTTCATGAAACCTTACTGTACTACTGTAGTAGTTATCCATCAAAAGCCAATGGCCTTTGAATTCGGTGGAACTCTCCCAAAAACATGTCAGCCTAAAACTCATGTTACTGGAACCTCAGGACTAATCGAAAAGGGAATTCCATAGAGATCACCAATAAAAAACTAAAAAAAGGCCAGCATGTATGGGTACGTAAAAACAATGTTAACGAATCTAAGTGGGTTGACAAATTTAAATTTAAATTTTAAACAAAAAAAAACCTATTTTAATGACTACGAAGTGAAAAGATCCAAAAATGACAAGTATTATTGATAGACATGGAAATGTGCGTGAAAAGCCAGAAGCAGTTATTTACAATCAATCAGATCTGATCAGAGGGGTTGATAGAAAAAACCAGATGGTCTCACATTAATCATCCCCTAGAAAAACACTGCGCTGAAAGTGTTTTTCCATATATTTGACCTGTCCTTGTGGAATATTTCAAAATTACAGAATGCATTTGAAAGATGGTGATAAACGTTATCACTTTTAGAGAAAGTTTGATACGATCTTTTTTACACACATCACCAGATGTGAAGCCCAATATGTTGATGCAACTGCGGAACAAACACGACAATAGGATCAGAGAACGGCCCGGTATATTGCCGTCTACTCAGGCGCCGCCGTCTACGAGTTCTAGCAACAATGAAAATGAGAAGAGTAAAGGCCACTGGGCTGAAAAAACCACTAAAAGAAGGAACAAAGAAATCCAGAAATGACATGAAATGTAAAATGTGTGCTAAGAAGAAATTGAGAAGAGAGACAGGCCTTCAAAGCAATGGCTGTCCTGATAAACCAGCACTTTGCGCACTATGTTTTGAAGAGTGGCAAATTCAAGACTGATTTTTGTTGATAATTTTATAGAAAACTTCCCGATCTGAGCTAATAATTAAGTCTGTTTACCTAATTGGTGTTATTCCATAGATATTTATTTCCAGTCAGCCATTAATAGCCTTAAGTATTGTCTAGGTATAAGTACCCAATATAGTTGTCCTTGTTATGACGAAAGTACCTACAACTTACTCTACTCGATTATTTTCAGAAGTTTAAAATCATAGGCTTGCCTTATGCCTTGCTAGTAATTAAGTCTGTTTACATAATTTTTGTTATTCCATAGATATTTATTTTCAGTGAGCCATTAATAGCCATAGGTATTGTCTAGGTATAAGTACCCAATATAGTTTTCCTTGTAATGACGAAAGTTCCTACTACTAATCGATTCTTTTCAGAAGTTTAAAATTATAGATAACTATAACTGCCGCCTTGCTTGTTATTAAGTCTGTTTACATAATGTTATTATTCCATAGATATTTTATTCCACTGAGCCATCTATAGCCATAAGTATTGTCTGGGTCTATAAGTACCCAGTATATTTTTTGTTACGATGAAAATTCCTACTACCTACTCGATTATTTTTAGACGTTTATTATTATAGGTAACTGCCTGAAGCCTTGCTAGTAATTAAGTCTGTTAATTATTGTGAATCTTACCTGAGACTGAATTAATGATTAATAAAAATATATATTTGTGTAAAAATAAGTACTTTAACTGCCGCCTTGCTTGTAATTAAGTCTGTTTACATAACTGTTATTATTCCATAGATATTTAATCCAGTGAGCCATCTTTAGCCACAAGTATTGTCTGGGTCTATAAGTACCCAATATAGTTTTTCTTGTTGTGATGAAAGTTCCTAATACTTACTCGATTATTTTTAGAAGTTTATAATTATAGAAAACTGCTTGAAATAATTAAGTCGGTAAATATTGTGAATCTTACCTGAGACTGAATGAATGATTAATAAAAATATATATTTCTGTAAAAACAACTAATTAAAGGTTTTATTTAATCTAAATAGGCACCTCTCTTTTGCTTCTTTACCTCGACGTTTTTATAAGTTATTAGCGACTAGTTTTATCTACGATCTACAGCACAGGCATCTTCACAAGTCGACGTAATTATACGTTATTAGCGTATATTTTGGTCTATGCTGTACAGCACAAGCATCTTTATAGGTCGACGTTTTCGTACGTTGTTAGCGGCTATGTATATTTTTGTCTACGCTTTACAACACAGGCGTCTATATAAGTCGACGTTATTACACGGTGTTAGCGGTTGTGTACCTTTTTGTCAATGTTGTATGGCACAGACGTATACATACGTCGACACCTTAGGACGTTGTGCAACACAAGGTAGCTCTTATTTTGCTAGCATTTTGAAAAATGTCACTAGACGCCGATCCCATTCGTATGAAAAAATATGTACATCGCCACATAGTACTTCGATATTGGCATGTTTACTTTATATGTTTACTTTCAAGGGTCAATGCATTCTCTACTTCAACAAGATACCTCTGGAGATCTTGAAATTGCCATTTGAGCAATTTAAAAACCATGTTAAAGTGACTTTGTCGAAAAAGGGATATTACAATGTTCAAGATTACTTAAATGATGGGACTGTATGGGGTTAATCTGGCTCAACACAGACCTTGCGTTAATAATTTTGTAATTATTTATTCCAACTTATTAATTATGATAATGACTAAATATTATATTTTGTATTAGTTAAGCATAAGCTATTTTTAAAAGAGATCTTAAAATCAATCCATGAGAGTTTCTACGCCCTTCTTCTCCCACAGTGGTCCAATGTAAAGAACTGGCAAAAAATGACAATTGCTAAGTATATGTAAATATCTACAGTAATAAAGACATTCGGAATTTTAGAATTACGTGAAAGTGTTAAAAACTATTTATATGATCCAAATAAATTTAGGGTCGTGTTGTTGTTTGGTCGATTTGGTTTGCTTATTCTTCGGACACTAAAAACTCGGCTACTACTCTGCGTAGAGTTGCCAGGGGCGAGAGGCTACGATCGCAGATCGATACCTCGCCAGACGAACTTGCGCGGCATATTGCTAGGTCCGCACAAAATACTTTCTGGAATGGTCCGGGAGTAGGTGTATGTGACCAATACGAAGGCAATGCAGAAGTAAATTGATAGGTTAATTTAGGAAAACGAGAAAGAAAATGCGGCATGAAGATTTTGAAGATGACTCAGTAGTTTTCTAGGCATAAAGAGACAGATTTTATATATAACGGCATAGGCGTTCATAGCCTATGCCGGAAGGCATTAAGGGTCCAATCGAAGTTTAAATTTATGAAAACACCATTCACTTCTTGCAGAATAACTTAAATAGTTTGCAGTGCACGTTCCAAGGAGGTTTTGGTAAATATGTTTAGCAAGGGGATTGAATTGTGACAGACCTGTGGCACATAAGTTATAACCTCAAAACCTTTTTAAAATAAGTAGAAAAACTGATATTTTGGACGAAAATGGCCTTGCTTACAGTCTGTTGTAACCAACAACGACTCCGGAACACCGAAAGATCCATGTAGGGCCTGGCATAAGTATTTATTAGCGCACTCCGCTGGTATTCAGTAAAAGCTGAAATATGAACAATACTTTTTACTTATCACTCGACACACAACACGGCTTTGAAGAGCGAAAGGATTTAGAACTTACCGTTGCTGTGATAACAGCCACGTAGGTTATTATGTATACGTTTTACGTAGGTTATGAAGATACAGCTAATTGGACTGCCGGTCGCTGCAATTTAAGAATACGTTGTCAAAACCAATTTATACGGTACTTAATAATTCACTGGATACCTGAATGAATGAATGAATACTTTATTGCCCAAAACAAATATACAGAGACATACAAAGAAAGACATATGTACAAGAGGTGCGCTTATCTCTATAAAAGAGATTTCTACCAGTAAACCCAGTTAGGAAAGGACAGTGGATTGTGAGAGTAAAACCTATTTGCAAAACAAATAATTCAAACAAAATAATAAAGATATCAGTAGGTACATATGCCTATTACTACTACTACACCTAATTTATATAATATTATATACATACACCTCTCTAGCCGAACGTCGAAACCCTTACAAGGGAACGAGTAAGTAATAAAATACGAAGCATCTAACTCGCTGGCCTATTAGAAAGGAAGGCACAGGTGATGACTTTCCAAAATCGATCTCACTACACGATGTTGCCAACCGCCACAGACGAGGGGAACGAAAACGAAACGAAAGTTGAAGTGACCATAGATTATAAGATTAATTTAAGATACCAACATAACAAATTGACGAGAAATGGAATAAATTGTAAATCGCTGAGGCGTTATTTTATGCCTGAAAATTGTACATTACAGTTTGTCAATAGTTTCAAAGCCTCCAAGTATTAATCTATTATTTAGTCCTCTGCCGAAAAAAATACTGCCACATGGCGCGTCCATTGGACGAGCGGTGGATAGGAGACACGGCGAGCGCGACTGACTTTAGTCTGTGGTGTATTAGAGTAAATTAGATGGTGTATGTAACAACGTCAAAGTCAAAGTCAAAGTACTTTATTACTGTAGATATTTACATATACTTAGCAAATCAATTTTGCCTCTTCTCTACAATGGAACACTGTGGGAGGAGAAGGGCGTAGAAACTCCCACAGATTTATTTTTAGATCTCTTTTAAAAATAGGTTGTGCTTAACTATTACAAATATGAAAAATTTCATTATTATGATTAATAAGCAAGAATAAATAATTACAAAATTATTAACAGCAAGGCCTGTGTTGAGCTAGATTAACCCCATACAGTCCTGTCATTTAAGTAATCTTGAACATTGTAATATCCCTTTTTTGACAAAGGGGCTTTAACATGCTTTTTTAATTGCTCAAATGGCAATTTCAAGATCTCCAGAGGTATCTTATTATAGTAGAGAATACACTGACCCTTGAAAGAATTGCTAACCTTCGCGAGTCTAAATCGGGGCGCACACAGTCTGTGATTATTTCTTAGGTTAACATTACAGCTATCGCTAAGTTTGGAAAATGTTGTTAGGTTCTTGCGTACATACATTATATTTTCGAAAATAAATTGACTAGCTACTGTTAGTATGTCAATTTCTTGAAAAAGCTCTCTTAAGGAGTCTGTTCCTTTTAAATTATAAATTGCACAAATAGCTCTTTTCTGTAAGATAAAAATAGTTTGAATATCCGCTGCTTTCCCCCACAACAAGATACCATAGGACATCACACTATGAAAGTAACTAAAATATACTAGCCTAGATGTAGCCACATCCGAGCTTTGTCTGATTTTCTTAACAGCGTAAGCCGCAGAACTTAATTTACCAGCCAATTTATCTATGTGGGGTCCCCACTGCAATATCCTTGCGGTCATTGCCTTATTGCGTTAGCTGGTAGATATGGGATGCGGGGCAGTGATGAATAAAAGGACGATCTTCGGTCGAACATTATATATTAGCCGAAGCACAGTGAAGGGACAGTTTTTAGCACACACGATGCACTATTTAGTAGAGCAATAGTGAGGATATAGATAGATAAAGGTTAAGCACAGTCTTAAGCTGAAATATAAAACCTTGATTTGGTTTTATGAGAATGCCGTGCACATATATCAAGACTAAAAATGAAGATATCGCGCTGCGAATGCCTATACGTATGGCTAAGAGCAGTGAAATATCCAATAACCAAATTAATTGCACTGTCTTTTGATTTGTATTCTAAATTGAATTAAATTGCAACTTCATTTAAAACATAAATAAAAATAACCAAAATACAAGTGTCAATAAATATATTGAGTAACAGAATGGGTAGTAATAGTGGGCTCTGGATTGGTACCTATTTTAACAATGCTGAGGTTAACAGGTAAGCAGATATCGAAGTCCAGGTAAACAACATCAAAAGTCACATATAAACCAGAAATCAGTTCGATAAATAAACCAAAATCATCAAAATTTCAGAACGGACCGAGCAGAAGTTATTATCAATTTGCAAAGCAACATTTATTTATTAAATTTGAATTGTGCGTGCTAACCTGCTTTGAGGTGAATTTTGCCAGTGTCACGTGTATTTGAAAGATAACAATTTTTTATCCAGAACCTGCAAATTAGCGTCTTGAGCATAACTTGTTGCTCATTAGCACTACCCGGGAACACGTAAAGGGCTGTAGGAACCAAAATTTATAGCCCCTCTCTTTGCATCGACTACTTCGACACATTAGAATCCTTCCTTAATGTTCATTGTTCAGAGTTCTCTCACCTCTGTATAAAGATACCCTATTCTAGGTGATTTCAACACCTGTCTCCTTAAAAACGACTCCCGTTCTACCAAACTCAAGTTTATAGTCGACTCTTTCAATCTGCATATTCTGCCTCTTGATGCCACGCATTTCCAACCTCACTGCTCTCCCTCTCTCCTCGATATTATGATCGTCTCTAACTTGGATAAGGTCACTTTACATGGTCAACTCAACTCTCCTTTCTCGTTCCTCGACCTTATCTATCTTTCGTATAAGATCAGGCCTCTCAAGAGCAGAGCAAAATATCTTGATATTCTTAACTTTAGGGATATTAACCCAGAGTCTCTTAGGTCGGATGCCTTGTCGATAGACTGGTCCCCTATAATATACAGCGAGACCATTGACCAGAAAATCGACAAGTTCAATATCATAATCCTAAATCTCTACGACAAGCATGCCCCTATAAAAAAGTGAGAGTGAAACACATACCCGCCCCTTGGCTAACAGATACTATTGAGCGTCTAATGGCCAAGAGGAACAGAGCCAAGTGTAAATACCGTAAGAATCCGACAGATAACAATTTTCTTTCTTACAAATGCCTTCTATTCACTTCTATTCATTATTTATAATGCTGATATTATTAACTACATTAAACACTGTAAATATCATATTTATGCAGACGATGTGCAGATATACATTCCTGTAGATCCAAAAGATGTCTCGACTGCACTCAAGAAACTAAATGAAGATCTTGATAGAATTTCTCAGTGGTCAACTCGTAATGCGCTACTACTCAATCCAAGCAAATCGCATTTTATGATTCTAGGTTAAAAAAAACAGATACTTCAGACTGCTTTGCAAAATCCTAAAGTTGACATTCTTGGTGGGAATGTGGAATATGTCACTAAGGCGTGAAATTTGGGCTTACTCATGGATAATAAGCTTAGGTTCGAAGACTATGTTCTGAGCATTGTGAAAAGTTGCATGTTCCGGTTGAAACTACTTTATAAAATTCGCTCTTTCCTAAGCGAAGAACTACGCTTGACACTATGTGAATCGCTTATTTTATCTAAATTAAACTACTGTGATATTGTTATAGGTCCAGGTTTATTATCCACGTCAAAACGTGCCTTACAACGATTGCAGAACGCTTGTATCAGGTTTTGCTATAAAGTTCCACCACGTAGCCATGTAACGCCTATGCTAAATAATAAAGGTCTACTTAATATGGAATCCCGTAGAAACCTTCATCTTGCCACCTTAATTTTATCACTACTTAAAATAAAAACCCTCATACCTCCATGAAAAATTATCATGGAAAACGTATGGTTTTAATTCAAGGAATATTAATGGTTTTATACTCTTAACACCTTATCACAATGTAACGATCCCAACATGCACTGTTTAACTAAATCATACAAAATTATCATAAAATCAAGAAAGGTAGTTCGTATCGGTTGGTTGGAGTTTTGGGAATAACTTAAGTAATAAAGTAATAAAATCTGACTGTAAACAAATGTGCACCGATTAGTTTTGTTAGACTTAAAAGAAACAATGACCAGAACCATTTAGCCAAAACTCAGTTCTATGTATGGCTTGTTAGGAAGTAAGTAATTTAGTCTATCACAAAGTCACTCTTATGATCATTCGAGATAATAAAATAAAGGTCAGTTATCTTCTGGCAAATTACTTGCACCATGGCAAGAAATACAAAGTTCTGGGTAAGCAAGTCTTAACTTGTAATTTGTTATTTTTTACAATACTCTGTCCTGCCAATTCAATGATGACTGTGTAAAAAGGCCGTTACGGCGCGGATGTTTTATTATTTTAAGACGTTGTTGTCTAAATAAAGCCAGGGATTGATGCCATTGTTGGAACCCCACTAAATGAATGCCGTATGACATCTTTGAAATAAATTAATAATAATAATAATAATACCTTGGGCACTATTTACACACATTGATCTGGCCCATACTAGGATTCCCTGTATCTTGGTTACTAGACAACGTTAAACATACTTATAAATACTATACTAAGATAGATATACAGATATCACTAGGGTACAAACATCCATTTTCATCGAACAAATATTTGCCCCCACCGGGACTCGAACCTGGGACCCTTGGCTTCGTAGGGCACTGCCGACTCGGCCATTCGGGTCGTTGAAATTAATTAAGCTCTGATAGGTTAGATTAGGCTCATAATCATTCACTGAATCATTGTTTTAAGGTAACATACTAAAATGAGATCCTGATATATTTAATCTTGGTTGCTAATTATTTTATCACCCACTTTGGGCAAGTGTGTGACGTAAAGAACCAAATAAAGTATATAGCGAAAACCTAATATTAACAACATTTATAGGCGGTGGCGAAAAGTTTCATGTATCAGTATCGTCAGCATCGTTCTATTTCTTGGGGTGGATCTAGGCATGGAAAGAACTAAATAGGTTAATTATTATGCTTGTTAAAATAATAATCCTGATAGCACCATGAGTACATGGGCCAATGAGATGACATAGGGGCGTAGTCTTGAATGAGATTTGGCGATGTGATTGGTCGAGACTGGAAGGCTAGGTAGTAGAGTGGGTAAGGCTGCGCCTACGCCGAAAAGCCGGGAATTTGACAGAGGAGACCGGCTTTAGACACGTAACAGGGCAGTCGACAGGGAGGAGGACTTCATCAAGCGGAATAACAGGAAGTGCGGGAGTTTTTCTGGTGCCGGGCGCGAGAGGCGAGACTGCGACGTCAGGGGGCCTTCGCCGAGTGGTGAGTAAAGGTACACGTGGTAGGCGTCGTCTGTCGAGTGAAGGATAGCACAAAGTGGTAAGTCTATTTTATTTTGTTACATTTCAGAGATGTGGAGAATTATAATTACATAGCGTCACGCCTTTTCCCATGCGGGGTGGTAGGGGCGCAACTGTGCCCACTTTGAGCCGACTATTTCATGCTCCGCCTTGGCTGACAATAAGCCCATCGCCGCAGCTATGGAGTAGTAAAGGTTTCCTCACGATGTTTTCCATCACCGTTAGAACGTCCGTATAATGTACTTAAAATGGATTGATTGTCGCATTGGTACATGGTCGGGAGTCGAACCTGCAACTTCTGTGTGAGAGGCAAGCGTGGGACCCATTAGACCACGGAGCTCTTTATAACTAATCTGGTTCGAATCCAGAGAACTGATTATCATCCAGTAGTTATAGTTAATAAATTTATCATTAAGGGGCTAGTATGTCGTACATCGGAGTTGAACCTGCATCTTCTATTTAAGAGGCAAGCGTGAGGCCCATTAGACCACGGAGAATTATAATTAATCTGGTTCGAATCCAGATCACTGAGTATAATTCAATAGTTTTAGTTAATAAATTGATCAACGCTTTTAAATTTATTTTAAGAAATGCAAGACGCATTTGCCGTTTTGAATCATATTTATTGATCTGATTCAGCTCTAGAATGATAAAGTTTATTAGGTTTAACAAGCTCTCGTGGATGACAGAGGAATAGGCCTTAGGAAGTATTTATTACAATCCGGTGACGTGTGCCTAATCTTGGTTGTACTTGCTGTGATTTATATTTTACTGTTCTTTATATATCTATCTTTATGTAACACGTAATTTGGAAGATTCGGGTTCGCGACGTGAAGTTGCTTAAAACTATTTGCTATTACGTATCACTCATTTCGTATCGGGCAGACATTTCCAGGGGCTGCGCTCGCGCTTGTTGGCTTAGCAACGCGCGACTGTACCTGACCATCAGCCGGCTGAACGGGTAAGCTTTGACCTGCTTACGCGCGGCATCTCAGCGCGCCGGGAACTCCTGTCTGGTTTGATGCACAGTTTACTTAACCTAATTTGTTGAGTGCTCTTAATTTTAAATACCGGTACTGTGTATTGTCAATATTGTCGTTGCTTGTCCTTTTGAACCGTACACCACAAGGCAGTGTCAATATAGTAGAAGTTTCGGTCTTAGTAGGGGCGTATATAATTGTTACTGGAACTTTGAGTTAATTATCTCGACTCGGACTCCTCGTTATACTTATCTGAATAACAAACGGAAAATGTTATGTAGGTACAAAGCGTGGAATGATAATCCGTAATGCGTAGCACTGTCGTTCGCCTATTTAAATAGCTGCGTCGACATGAGATGCGTTTTACTGGGTTTTCAAAACTGATTAAGGTAGATCTGTCGTCGGCTAGCCGCTTAGGTAGGCATTCCCCATCCTTATATTCTGAACTAAAATTACAGTTGAGTTCTTTGTCAGTTAGCTCATCCTGTAATAATCAAACTGACGGATTAGTTTATTTCCCTTCCTTTGTGTTCTAAATTTCTGTAAAATTAAGTTACACAGGTAACACTTAGTAGTATTGCGTTAATCTACTTGGCACTTGTATTTATTAACGTTTTATAGAACTACTCTGGCTACATTTTTCTCTACCTTCCGTGAAGTTTTTTAACTATACCAAATTCTTACGAATGACAGAGCTTGCATTAGCGTTCTTAAAAACCTAAATATACTTAATTTCTCTAGCCTGCTTCAATTGAAGCTATTTTTGATTGTTATTTATTACAGATAAGAATTATGCTGTCGGTTTGGTGTTGATTAAAACTTCACTACCTGGTAGCCGGAGTGCCTGGTGGCTATTTGTATTGTATATTGAATTGTAATTTATCCTCTTGTGTGATGTGGTGGTTGTGTCATATTGCAAACTTGGGCGAATAATAGGGATCTGCCCCTTTGTAGGTGGTGTGATTGCCTGACAAGTCTTACAGGGTAGGGGATGTACATATTGTCATGGCGAGTAGTAGTGGTGCCCGATGGCAAGGGAGTAGGTCACACCGTTACGTAAGAAAGGATGGGAATATGTCTTCCAAACCCCGCGAATTAAATTATTGCTGGCCGGTTCTCGCGGTTGTCTGAATGGGACAGGTGACCGCGAATACTTCCGAGTCACGTGGCGTTGTTGCAGTTTCATACTGCGGGAATGCTAACGAATTAATATGATTTGCATTCGGTCGAGGAATCACACCCGTAGGGAATATCGAAATAGCTCCAAGTTTGTCATTTGACATAAGTACATGCGTCACTTAGAGTCCGTTATCCTTACTCCTCATTAAAGGGAATTCAACAGATCTCGCAACTAGATGTTAATCTAGATGCGAGATCTTTCATTTAGCAATGTTGGTTGGAATTCGCAGGTAGATGCGAGGTTTGGGGCATCTACCACTCCCCCCTTCCCCCATTTTTTTATGACAAAAGCGACAGAATCTAGATTTAGGGAACTGTAACTACCTTCTTTAAGTTTATAATTATTCGATGTTTGCCTCGTCCAAGGATCTTCCCAAGTCTTTCTAAACAAATTTTTATGACCAATTACATCACCTCCATCTCAAACTATTAATTTCTTTCTCATGGATTTTCTTTACCTATTTCATGACTCTAAAAGAATCTGGTTTTGCTGAAACAAAAAATTACACAACGTAGCAAGTCCTACCACAGTAATACGATCACATTTGGCCATTACATTGAGAAATATTACTATTGAATATTTCTGCAATTAACATATGCTTAAAAGCGTTTTGTTAAGTATAGGTTAAAATATAAAAAATAAACATAAAAGGGGGGGATCTTTACAACAAAACTAGAGCTTTTGAGGAAAGTGTTCGGTATCAGGCTACTAAATGCTGGAACATCTCCCTCAACACTTCGTATTCCTACTATTGACTCTGTACGTTTTAAGAAAAAGTACAAAATTATTTTACTAGATAAACAAAAGTTGATCTGATGGTGAAGGCTTCCCGCGGTAGTACTTAGGTATATATTATATTATATTATTTATCATTTTATTATTGTACATCTTTTGTAATTATGTCGAAATTATATATAGCATTTTTATTTACATAATAATAAACATATTTACTTTATCGTAATGCAATCCATTATGTATATTGTTATTGTTCTAAATATTTATTAAAATCGTTATAATTAATTTTAATGTGTGTGGTCAAGTTTTGAATGAAGTATTTTGAAATGCAATCGATATGTTTGATTTATGCAGTCCATTTTTTGAGCTGTTTGTGTTTTATGTAAATTTTAATTTAGTTTAATTTTAAATGGCAATCATGTCTTTGGTGCTTTTGCATTCCAGAGATCTGTCGAGCGAGCAATAGGGTGCGACTGAAAATCAGCGTTTCCTTCCTTGGGAGTAAACTTATTGCTGAGTTCGTACCTTTTTCAAAGGTTTGTATAAAATACACAATAACTTAGTCCTATTAATTTGTTATTGCTAGCTTAGACGTATACTAGTTATAAGTGTAGTTTTATAAGCAATTGTTAAAATAATAAGGCCTATTTTTCTTACTTTTATTTGCAGTACAGTTTTTTTTGTTGTAATGTCATGTTACCATGTATTGTGTACAGAATTATGAAATAAATGTTTCTCTCTCTCTCTCTCTCTCTAATCACCTCCTCAATCAGTTGGTAGCTTTTTTTGCTTTTAATCGTCTCAACTCAAAGTTCGTTTCATTTGTTTCTGCTAGTAGGCGGTTTTTGATCTCTTCGGCTTCAGTTATGTTCTGTTGAAACTTGGCCTTCTGTTGCTCACTATACATTCTACGGGTCGTCATCTTACTTCAGGTTGGTGGCAGGCTCTGAGTAAGAACAATTCTGGCGTATTTAGGAATGGCTACCCGTTACTCTGTTACTGTAGTGCCCTACTTCATTGATATTATTCAGTGCCTAATGAATAGTTAAATACATAAACAGAAAATATGTAGATTGAAACTGATAGGAAAACTAGAAAATATTCAGAAAAGTATTTAGTTTTTTTTTAAATTCTAACCTAAGCAGGGCCTTAAATTGTATTATTTATAATTAATGATTAAACGATTTTACCTGTACGTGAAGTTCTATCATAATTATAGGAGTGCTTTGTCCGAAGAGATTAGCAATGACACTTGTAGTACCGCGTAGTGTACGCCTTTCACACACTATATTTTTGGAATCCTTTATTTGAATCCATTTTTTTTTTTTTTTGGTAGTTGTGAATCACCTCACCCGCGCGCATTTTGCAACCTTCATTTAGTTCAGAGATACGTATTTATATCGTTCCAATAAAAAAGTATTTCACGATCTTACTTCATAGGGTGTAGATTTGTAGAAGCAAGGGTGGGAGGGTTTGCTAATCTCTTCGGACAAAGCACTCCTATAATTATGATAGAACTTCACGTACAGGTTAGTTCGTTTAATCATATGTCGTGCTTTGTCCTTTGAGATTAGCAATGACACTTGTAGACTTTTAGAGCTAATCGTGAAATATATCACTTTCGGATGGAACCAGATATAATTAAGACATGATAACAATAGACCAATTACTTTCAATTGTTCGATTTACTTAATAATGTTCTAGCAAATGAATCGTCATTACAATAATTATCTACCGTTTTGGTATAAAATTTGGCAAAAGTGTAGGAGTTAGCACTCCAGCCAGCTGTTTTTCTTATTCTGTCAAGACTGACACCGAAGGAACGAGCTGCAGATGTAGCGGCATGCCGCGTACTATGTGCGGAATAAACAGACACATCTATGCCACACATATCTAGGGTAGATTTAACCCAACGGCTCAAAGTTTGTGAACCTACTGCCCTATATGGCTTTCTTATACTAATGAATAAATTATCAATATCCGCACGCATTGGATTTGTTAAATCTAAGTATGCATTTAATGTTCTTGCAGGGCATATTTCGGGCCGTTCATCGAAAAACGGTATAGATAATATCGGTTAGGACGCTCCAACGCGAGATGTTTTAATCAGGTCTGGATTTTTTATGATGACCTTTGTGGATTGTGACTCGATGTTGCAAACTCTAATTTTTGAAATTGTTTGAGATCTGTGAGCCATAATTAAGGCGAGAAGCGTAACTATTTTAAAAGTTTTTTTTTTTTTTTGGAAAGTCAAGCCTTCATTTGGATACCAATATAGCGACGTAGTTAAGAACCAAGGTAGTGTCCCAAGTAGTGTTATACCTCGGCAAAGGAGGCCTTAAACGGAATATGCCCTTAAAGAACCTCTTCAAATTACAATCATCTCCGATATCGTTTAGTCCAGAGCTGTCATTATCAAAGATAATGCAGAACGGCAAGTATTTAAAGTACCATACTGGGCACCAGCTTCAAATAATTGCGTTAAGAAGGTTATCACATTAGAAATAGGCGTTTCATATATATCCAGATTATTTTGATTGCAAAATAGAAACCATTTCTTAAAATAGACCTCGTATTGTTTCATGGTATTGTCCGATAAGGAAGAGGCCATAATGTCCATTGCGGCTGATGGAATATTTCTTCTTAACATGGCTTGTTCGACAATATTCCTGCTACCAGGGTAACTTGGGTGTGGATTTGTCGATAGCTGGAATAAGGAGAAACTATTAAGTTATCATCTGCTTTCAATAATAATAATTCTGATTTTAATAACCTCTTAAATAGAGCAAACCATGGTTGGGTGGGCCAGTATGGTACCATCATGATGCCCCTAGCTTTATCAGTGATTATCTTTCGCAACGACTTAAGGATCATGGTGAAAGGAGGGAACGCATAAAAATAAAGATCGGACCAGGATATTCTGAAAGCATTGATTGCAAATGCGTCCGGATCTTTATGCCATGAGACTCTGCTGGCAAATAAGTCTACAACAGGTGATTGAAACTTTGTAATTATCCTTTTAAAGTCATAATCACTTAGCTCCCATTCTATATCTGGGTGTATGCGTCTTGATTCGGCATCAGCGATTACATTATCAGATGATCGAATATATGTAGCATAAACATCTAGGCTTTGACGTGCACACCACTGCCATAACTGTTTCGTAACATCTGTTAAGTGTGGATATTGAATCCCACCCATTCTATTCACATATGATATGGCAGTGGTGTTGTCTATTCGTAGTAAGATTTGACAATTTGTTAAACTCTTTGCAAAATATGCAGCCAATATTTCGGGATAATTAATATGTTGTAATCGTTCCTCCTCACTCCATAGTCCACTTGCGGTTTCTTCTCCACACGCAATCCCCCACCCCGTTTTAGAGGCATCAGAATAGATTTCCAGGCAAAATTCGTCATTTTTGATAGTCTTTACCGAGTGGGAAATTGCATGTTTCCACGGACGTAAATCCGAAATTATGTAGCTATATGTAGATATCGTCATGTAGCTGTCATAATCATTATCTTTGATCAAGCTTAAAATTTACAGCGTTCAAAGAGCTTTGTATAAAGCCAACCGTATTCAATGGCAGGGCAGGCCGAAACTAAAAGACCCACAAAACTGGCAAAATCTCTTATTTTACTTCTCTTGAGTTAAAGATACTTAGTAATCTCAGTTGGGATACATTTTGCCTTTTCTACAGGAAGACTAACCTGGAACTTTTGCGAGTCAATTACATATCCTAGGAATTTACAAATTTTATAGGGAGTAAGGCAGCTTTTTCCTTCGTTAATGATAAAGCCTAATGCTGTCAATAGTCTTTTTGTATCGCATATGTTCTTCACAACACATTCATCGTAAAACTGGCCAATTAGCAAAAAATCATCTAAATAAACCGTAGATAGATAACCCTTAAAACCGGTTTCAAGATTTTGGTGAACACGAACGGTGCCGTACTAAGGCCGAAAGGTAAAAACGTTGAATTCGTAAGTATCTTGCTCCCACTGAAATCTCAAATATTTTTTGAAATTAGGATGGATTTTTATCAAGAAATATGCATTTTTCAAATCGAGCGTACTCATGAAACTATTCCTCGATATTAATTTTAATGCTGTACGCAAGTCCTCAATTTTAAAGTGAGCTGTGTCAATTAATTTATTAAGAGATTTTAAGTTTAATATCAATCTCATTTTTCCATTGGGCTTTGGGATCAAGAAGATACTTGATAGATATTGATCATGACAAAAAATACATTTTGATACTGCGCCTATTGATAACAGATTGTCAATCGCTGTCCTAAATTGTAATTGGTAAAGCCTTCTGTGTCACAGGACGAGAAAATTGTTTTTTATATCCTTCAATATATGAAAGAATAAGCGGATCTTCAGTTAATAATCTCCATATGTCATAATGTAACGCAAGCCTACCGGCATAGTTTACCGGGATTATCTGCGATGGTACTGCTGATTGGGTTGCCGATACGACGATGGTTTCGATGAAGGACCCGGCCGATTCTTCATCGAAGTCGTGGCAAGCTCCTTCGTCCTTTGTACTCGCTGCTGCCTGCAAGGCGGAAGAGGACCCTTCCAGTTTAAACGCTTCGCTGGCGCTGGCTTTTTGCTTGGTTGAGGCTTGGGTACTTGACTGGACTTCAGTTCTGCGCCGGATTTATTTATGGCTTTAGCTGATTTTAAAGTGTCAGCTAAATTTTCACTGAAGAGGTACTGGTCAATTTTGGTGTTTTGAAGTTGTGATTTCATCTCAGTTTTCAAAGCAGTTAGGATAAATTGTTTACGTGTTTTCGAGTGTGCATGTTGGCAGTCACATAAAATTTTGCACGCATCCATCAAAGTTTTTACCATTTTCATGTCCTTGTCCTTTGTCGAAATCAAATTGGATAAGACTTCGCTCAGGCATGCTATAGCTACCGTCAGATCTTTTTGTCCTTCTTCAATCGATTTATCACGCCTGGTCATCGTATCGCTAACCGCTGCTTTGATCTCTCCATTAAGGACAGGCGGGTCGATTAACTTACAGTTACTAGGTGTAAGATACTTTTCTTTCAATACTTTTCGGGCTTCTTTAGTGAGCCCTGTTGTGGCGTAGTGTTCAAGCCGAACTGCTATGTCCTTTTGTATCTCCTTCCCGTAAGTGTTAAAAACCGTGGGATCATCTCCTAGAAGCTGTAATATGTCAAAATCAATTGTATTAGTCTCGTCTGGGATGGCAGCTTTGGCCGTGTCCGTAGATAGCGGCACCGTCGTTTCATCAGTCTGACTGGTTTCGACCGGTAGGATTGGGTCTGTTAGCTCGTCAGACTCATAATCGCTGAATGCTGGTTGTACTATTTCAATGTCCGAAAATAACGAGACCAAAGCAATGATAATTCAGTCTAACTTTAACTAGTCCCTAGTACTAGTCGCTATAGCCAGCCTGAGGATATCAATATATGCCTATAGTTGAAACAAGGAGCTAGTCCTCAGGTAACATCAGTCATGAACCATTCCACTAGTAATGGCCGCTTAAGACTGTGACGTTAGCAAGTATGCAGATGAAACAGTCCCCAACAGTACTGTTCGCTAATTCTACTACTTTGCTAATTTATTGATCTTGCAATTCGACAAAACAACACCTAACTTGTAGGTATGTACGTAATAAGTCTGTAAACCAGTCCCATTGTACTGGCCGCTATAGACTATATAGGTACATAGGTAGAATGAAACAGCCCCAATGTGCTGTCCGCTTTAACTACTTTAGCTTGATTACAAAACCAATAAAGTAAAAACACAGTGTTTATTTACTTGAAATTGAATAATTTGGTTGGTATAATCATGTAATCGTTAATTAGAGTACAATCCTCTTGTAACGAAAATAGTGTTCAAATTGCAATATCAATGTTGGCAGCATAGATGCGATGTGTAAAAAGTAGGTCACGTCCCTATTCCGGACGTGCGTACCTGGCGGGTATGACCTCGAAGGCGTGGAACCTCGCGATGACGACGTATCGTCGGAATCTTCCTTGTTTCGCCGGTGCCGTCTTCGTGCTAGTTTTCTTTGCAGCTTTCTTATTTTTCGTTCAACTGCGACATCGTCGTCGTCGTCGCGGTGTTTTCTTTTCCGCGGCATTCCAACAGTTCACCAAGAGTTCAAAATTCACAACAACAGCTACTAGAATAGGGGTGCGGTCGGAACGCGGGCGCAACGTATGGAAAGACGGAGCACTAGAACGCGAATGAAGGTTGCAAAATGCGCGCGGGTGAGGTGATACACAACTACCCCGAAAAAAAAATGGATTCAAATAAAGGATTCCAAAAATATAGTGTGTGAAAGGCGTACACTACGCGGTACTACAAGTGTCATTGCTAATCTCAAAGGACAAACAAATAATTATGTTCCTTTGCTACGTTTACTATTTTGACTAGGAATAAATAGTTTTAAAAGCTAAGTAACGGTACTTCCCCGGTTTTCTAAAGAAAAGATACAATCTTTTTAAATCACGAACGATGAAGCGCCGGCCTCCTCCGGTATTCGAGTATCAAGCAAATTCAGCAAAATTATGAGACCAACGGTATCTTTTTATTGCGTTGGCCTATAAAATTTGATATTTCACAACTTCAAGAGACCACAGACTTGAATAATCGATATTCATTTCAACACGATACCTCTACGCATTTCTAAGAAAAAGGGTTTTGACAGACGGATGGAGAATGAAGTGATCATTTGAGAGTTCCTTTTTTTCCTTTTAGGAACCCTAAAATTGATAAAATCGTCACAAGTTAAATTGGCCACATAACTATTTGTTGCATCTCTGATAGTAACTGAGCCTTAAATATTGAGGCTGAGTTATTATATTTTAGGCTGAGTTATTAATTTTGAAGCTGAGTTATTAATTCATCAAGTTAGGTTAGACTTCTTATATTTGATATTCGATTAAATACTACCCTTTATTATTTTTTCCGTGACATATACACAATTTCTGTCTAAACTTGGTTTTCGTTTATTGTTATTCGTCAGGCCCAAACTGTATCCAAAGGATTCGTTTCAAATCATCAAGGAGGTAATTTTCAATTAATACTTCCAACCGCATGCAATATAAAGAAATGATTGAAGCCAGAGGGTAGAAACCACAGAAGATGGTACGGAATTATATGTTTCTCGGGATTCTAGTACTTTTTGCTACGGTAAATATTTAATGAGTAATAAGTACACAATACATTTATAATAATAAACCACATAAGAATGCAATTCTTTATTTGTTTTGCAGATTTCATTCAGCGAGGGATACAATGATAACCTCCATGATGTTGAAACTTCTGATGGATTAACTTCACAATTACCTTACGGTGAGGCATTATTACCTATAGATTTTACATACATATAATAAAACTTCTTACAGTAATAAAATATAGCGTCACAACCTGCCCATATGGGGTGCCAGAGGCACAGTGCACCCACATTGGCTCGACTTTAGAAAGCGTTTTTTTTTTGGGGATAATTAGGGTCCTAATTGATTGATTCTAAGATAACTTTAAAAAATGATTTTATTTAACTTATACAAATATTACAATATTAATTATTATAAATAATTTGCACGAATAAATAATAACAACAGTAGTGAAGAATTGTTACTTTTGGATCACCCCCTCGCCTTGCTCGGGGGTGATCCATGCGTAACAATTCTCCGATGGTTAGTATTCTCACGCTAAATAAAATTCTAATTCAGAACCCATATCATTCTGATCATTTGTAGTTTTTCTAGTACTCAATCGAGCAAAAGTATGCCTATTTTATTTTGAACCCCGCTTTGCTCGAGCATGATCCATTGATCATGGCCCATGGCGCATTCGTGGCCCATTGTTCAATGATTAAGTTAAAGTTAGAGTTAACTACTACGACAGATCCAACTATGTTTCTAAGCTTAACTACTTAGTATTCTAATGCCTGTCTCATATCGATAGTCTAGTTCGATATTTCTGTCTTGGTAATATGTATGCTTGAACTCATCATGTCTAAATTAGTTTTAATGTTATGTGATCAACAGATGATGATAAAAATACTCACTTCTGCTAAAAATATCTAAATAATAGGATCTCCATAAATTAAGTAATTGAAATAAATAACCATACTGTAAATTAGTTATTGAATACTTTATTATTTAAAACACACCATTTTTTTATACACATTACGTTTTTCAACGCACATATTGTTGGGTGATAAATACAGCTATAAATATCAGAACATAAATTATACTCTTTATACAAATTCAATAAATTAGGACATCCATATTCCTCAACATTATAAATATTATTATTATCTAAAATATTTTTCAACCATGACACTTTTTCAAGACCCTTACAATAAATTTCTTTATTTTTAAAGAAAGATAAAAAATATGATGTATGATATTCGTAAGGTACGATTCCTTCACACCATGAAATTTTCCTATTCCTCTCTATCCAAGTAACATGTTTTTTTTCCATGGCTGTTAAATCAGAGTATGGACACGGGGGCTTAAATAAAAACACTTGTACTTTGTCATCATATAGTACAGCCAATTCTTTTAGTATAAAACAATTTTTTTCTGATTTAAATCCCTGAACATCTACAAACACTTTCATGATAATTTACGCACAATGTTGCTCAGTGGTTTATATTCAATAAGACGGTCGTTAATGATTAAACAATAAGCACTTGTTTTGTCTGGAAATTCCTTCGAAGTTTCAATTTCTAGTCTTACATCAACTGGACCAGTTTTTAGAATTTCATTTTGCCTCGAACAGTCAATGACGACTAGAGGGGCTTTCTCCTTGAAAGTTTGAAGATTAAGTAATGGGTCGATCGGAAGGTTGTAGAACAACTGACGGAATTTAGCATACATTTCGTATAATATATAGTACTTATTCTCATCAAATTTAAGGTTAAGAGCATCATACGGGTAATAATGTGAATTTAAATATAGCGTCACATTTTTTAGAGCACAGTGATCAAAAATAGAACTATCATTAATTTTACTATTTTTTTTATCGGTTTGCAGACCAAATATGACATACCGAGGTTTTTCTAATTGAGATGCTGTTTTAACTGCCCATGTATGCTTTGTTGTTTTAGGCAAAAGTGGATATTCATATAGATCCCAATTTCTGAATGGAATTTGTATGGGAATGTCTTTTTCTAAATGCTTCAGCAATATTAGCCTTTGCTTATCTGAAACCTTCACATGCGGCATTCGCCATTGTATTCGTTGAATATCAATGGTTACAGAATTATCTGCATCCGTTATGACGCTGTTTAGATTTGAGCTACCTCTATTAAGAATGAGCTCATGTTTACAATTAATGATTACTTTATTATAGTCTTCTGCAAATCCTAAAACTTTATTTAACGGTAAAAGAGCACTGAAATTTCCACCATGATTTTTCAATCCATTAGTGTTCCACCCCCAAACTGCAGCTGCCTTGTTTTCACCTTCATTCATTGAAATATAAGATTTTAACGTTGTTGTTATGCCAGCATTTCTTACACGATCTATTTCAACCCCATTGATCTCATACCTTATATCTTGGAAAAGAAATGTTATTGCATTATTGCAAAAATTAACATCTTTTTTCACAATTTTACCAGTTGCATCCTTATGAGAAATAACAACACAGCCTTCTATGTAAATACAACTGGCTGAAGGGAGAATATAGATATCCTGCTGGTGAATAGGAATTCTTATTTCATCATTTTCATTGAAACTATTGTTGTATGGGTTGTATGTATGAACTTCATAACTCTCTATAGAGTTATCAAACTGCGCCACATTGTTTATATGAAGAATATTCATAGCTTGAAACCAAGTGCTTTCAGAAAATCTATGTTATTTTTAGTGATATTTTTATTTTTTGCGGGAGTACGTGTTAATCGCTTAACAACATTCCTTCTAATAACACACTTGACTCCCATGTTAGGGACTTTATAATTATTGTTATTGTAGAAAACAATCATCGTCTTTTTCTCAAGTGAAGACACAATTGGATACTTTCACCTCTGAAATTGATTTGATTACCATCCAAGTCTAAAATGTTTATATGTATTTCTGAAATAACGCTTTGTTTAACAGGAAAATAAATCATAGTACTAGGAGTTTCCACAAATCTATGACCTGGAGGAACATTTGGAACAAATTCATAAATAATATGTGTGAGAGCACCGTTCGTATATGAGCCTTGAACTAAATCACATTCAATCCTTATAACAGTTGTCGGCAGAATGTTAACAACTTTAGCCGACTCATGCCATTTATTTGCTTCTAATGTCACCTTTTCAAACCCTAGTAAAGATCCAATACTATTTTCAACATCAAAATTAATGGGTTTACTACAAAATATTGCACATTTCATGGTGTTGTTATTCGGTCTTATCTGAAACTCACAATTTTCAATTCTGTCTGCGAGGTACTCATTTATATCATATAAATCATACAAGCCAGTAGGTATTTTTATTTCATTTTTTTCTCTTCCATATGAGAAAACATTGTTATTATGATCTATATTTGGTATTGAATTAAATGCTGAAAAATATATTAAACCACATTCGTAAAGACCATCTAACGTAAGAGAAGGCATATATCTTGACTCCAGCATAGATTTATCACCGGTGATAGTGAGCGTTAGAGACATTATGGAGGACTGAATTATAAATTACAACTAGGTAATATTTATCTTCCCACATTTTCCCAAAACTTCTTAAGATATTTCAAACAAAGATGGCCACAGTTAAAAGTATTATGTTTTTGAAAATTCTCATAATTATAGTTAATGCAGGATCCCATATAATTTAAAAACTCTCTCGGGGGTCTTAAGTTTCCATAACTGTCAAAATATTCAATTTTATCCTTCATTTTGGCATAGGCTACCCAATGTGTTCCAGAATTCTCAGAACTGTCTAAATTAATTATACCACACTCATTTCTTAAAGGTTTTTTCGGTAATTCGTTTCTCATGAATACCCCTCGAAAATATGGTATATCATTCGAATTATTTAATATATCAATGTTGCTGAGAGCTCTGTTAGGTAGCCGTTTACTTAGTTTTTTTGAGTTGTATATATACCTAACCCGCTTCCATGCTGCTTGAGCTGTAAACCTTGACCGATACATACATCATTCATTTTCTCATTGAATCGTTTTAGTTCAGATAAACGTTTTTTTGCCGATTTTATTGTGTTGACTGCTTTAGCAATACCTGCTGCTCCACCTGCTAAACTACCTACTGTCGACAATCCAGCAAATATCGGGATCAGAGGTAAAAATCCGCCAGTTTTCGGTACTGGTATGATTCGTGGTATGCCCATAGGTAAATCTGAAGCAAACTCTTTAGCTGCTGCGATAGCTAGCTCGATTGCTGCTTTTTTGCATTTAGGTTTAAGTTTCTGAACATGTTTTTTAGCATGATTGATCATATTTTTGAACGTCTTTTTGAATCCTGCACCCGATTTTTTAATAACGATCCTTCTTTTTGAGATTTTCTCTCTGGGTTTTAACGATGATTTCTTTTTGTTCATGATTATAAAAAAGGTATACCAGGAAAATAGTTTAGCTGTTAACTATCCTCGAACGAACTCTGGAATGGAATGATAACTTATTACGATAGGACCTGGTTATAAAACTTTAGATTTATCTATCCAACTGTTCTCGTTAGAAGAAAAGCCTAGCCACTTAACCAATAGACGATTGCCTTTAGTTTTTAATACTTTTTCAACTAAATAAATATCGGGGTGCGGAGTTATTTGAAGTTCTTGTTTATAAAATGCCCCTAATATTGGCTGGCTTTTTGCATCAATTAAGAGGTATGTGGGAGGAGCTGTATTGTTAACTTTTATTATTTTAAACACCTCTGTTGACCAATTGGGAGTATATCCTTTTTCAAACGTTCCTTTGTATTTGCTTATTCTAACAAAATCTCCAACTTTTAATTTGCTAGGAGGACTCATGGTCTGCAATTTGCTCTGCTGTGCTTTGTATCTATTCAGAATTTGTTTTTTATTATATATATTAACTTTATCTGGAGCTAATCCAATAGTTCTGTGAAAGGAAGCATTATACGACCTCAATGCGGTATCTAATATACCATCAGCCCATTTATAATTCCCATTCATACTAAAATGCTTATACAATTTGTTTTTCAACGTCCTTATAAATCTTTCTACTATAGATGCCTTCTTAGTAGAATATGTGGAATAATGGTTTATACCATATTTTTTTATTAAACTATGAAAACTTGTGTTATAAAATTCTGTACCCAAATCAGTTTGTAGGTTTTTTGGAATACGTCCCTTATCTATTAACATTTGAAATGCTTCAGCAACAGATTCTTTGTTCTTCTGCTTAAGTGGATATGCCCAAGCATATTTTGAGAATGAATCGATGACTGCTAAAATAAATTTATTTTTTGAGTTCTCGTTTGAAAAAGATTGCATATCTATTAAATCAGCTTGCCATAAATCATCGATATCTTTTAATATGACACTTCTTCGCGGAAAATGTTTTCGAGCATTTTTATGTATTTCATTTACCACCGTTTGTTTGCTCATTTTCTTTTTTGTTTTTGTGCAATATCATCTAATTTTCTATCTACTTTATTAACATCGTTATTCAATTGAGAAAGTAACTGTTCAACTGTTTTTATTTTTTTTGTAAGTTCACAAAGTAATTTATCAACATAGTTTTTAGTGGCGCAGTCAGCAGGATCAATTGGTTCCCCAATATGCTTTAAGGTTTTATGTTGGAGATCAAATCTATTTTCAAGTTGTTTAGTATTTATAATTCTTTTGTGAACATGATGGCCAAATTTATCAACATTCATGTTTAACTGAAAGAATATAACTAAGCTATAGTTTAACGAACATTCGCTTTTATTTATTTTTTTATGATGCCGGCTTCTTTTAGTTCTTCAATAATTGATATTATTTCATTATTATGGCTTGTGTTTCCAGCATCTTTAGATGCAATTAAAATTTTCAATCTTTCTATTAGCTCATTTGGATCATCCCAATAAACATAGTCAGTGTTTTTTTTATATTTTTTTAGAGGTCTTAAATATCCTCCTTGCTTAATATCCTCAACATTTTTATCAGAGAATAATGGTCTAATGATTTTACAATACTTTATACCCTTATCGCCTTTGATTTGTGCAGAAGGATTGAAATCCCTTTTGTGAGCATTTGTTGAACGTAATATCTCTTTATAAGCAATTTTATCACTCTCAGTAATGGTCTTTAATTCAGGTTTACTCTTTAATAATAACTGCTCTATTCCTGGTGTTATCATATATTTCTTATCACCCACTCTAATCATTCTTGTACCATCTTGCGGCCCTGAAATCGATACTACGGTATTCCCAATCAATAACAAATTGTTCTCGCTTCGTATTCCAAAAGGAATATTCAATTCCCTATATTCACTATTATTTTCACTCAATGGTTCTGGGGTACTAAAACTTAAATCGTTAGAAAAATCATTATGTTTAACAGGTGTAACACAGCTTTCTGCTGGGTAATCCATTTTACTAATACATTCATTACTACAGTCTTGGTCGGCTAGTTCTAGAGACATTTCATCATTTTCAGGTATTATCGATGAAACTATCTTATTGATGTGCCCTTTACTACATTCTCTTATAGACTTTGTATTGCTACCAAGTGTAACCAATGTATCTAAAGGATCAACTATAGCTTTGAACATTTTTCGTGTTCTCATATCATAGTTATTTTCCTCTTCACGTAACCGTTTTGCTTTACTTTTAATTGCTTTTACAGACTCTATTAACTGTTTTTTAACATTTGAGTTCAATTTAGAATTCATTTTATGTAATCTGGTTAAGTCTTCCAGCTATTGATGTGGAATGATTTAAATGTTATCCAGGGTTTCTATTTATGTATAAAAAGTTGATTTTTGAATTGTTTTTTTTTTAAAGTCAGCCTTTTAATCAAACTCTACAAAAACATCAAACCCTTTTCTATACCGACCATTTTTTAAACTACAGTCTTTGTTTATTAACAAAAACATATATAATTCCTTCCATATCTCAGCACATAGTTTTTTAAAGTCAATCCAGCTCATATCAGAATTAACATGTTCATCATAAATATGCTTCAAGTTTATATCATCCTGCCTGAATATAATTAGGAAATTAACATTGTCTCTTATGAGCTGTTTCGGTATTTTTGAATAAGTTTGTGATAAATAGAAATAATCTATTTGTTTATGCCTACCCATCGAGTAGTGATTTCTAATATTTATCTGATTTTCACAAGTTACATCATCAAATATGAAGATGGAATTGCTTTTTGCATCAGTTGGGGAAATAAGATCCTTATCGGTCTTAAATATAAAGAAATGTATACTAGGAATTAAACTAAAGACATCTTTCAGAAAACAATATTTAGGTTGAAAGGCTGTTTTGCTATAAAGATAGACATTATGAAACTTGAGACCATTTTCATGTATTAGTAAAGTTATCATGATGTTTGTTTTTCCACAGTTAGAAGGACCGCATATTATGGATCGAATTGTATTAGGAAGCAGTACACCATGTCTGTAAGATCTGGATGGAGCACCAGCATTGATTTGCTTAATTTCTAAAGATACGGCTTGCTTGACCAACTTCATTATTAGGTATGATATCTGCTTTCAATATATCACATGATTTATAAGCATTCAATACATGGGATTAGAAGTTGCAACATGATTCCGAATTATCCAAATTCATCAAAACTGTGTTGTAATTGGATAAGAAGTTTTTAGATTTGTTTACATTCTTTAAAAGGTGCTGCCTACTTATGGCCTTAGTAAGAGGGAGTATGACATCCAATTACATCATACAAGTTTCACAGCTCCAGTCCAAAGCACACCTCATCTGAGCAGTCATATTAAATTAAAATAAGTAAGTATGATTACTATGTACCTAGTCTAACTCCTACCATTTCTGATTTCCTAATAGATAACAGTTTCAGCTATTCATGTTTTGATTTCATAGCTTTTTTCTAATTGTTGCATACTTTTGTGTTTTCAGATAATGGCAGAGCTTACAATTGATCTTGAAGAAGACACGCCGATCACCAATCCTTACTATTATGTGCAAAATGTTGACGACTACATCAGCAAAAATTATCCCACGCTATTCCATTCACAAGCTGATGAAAAAAACCCAGATGTTAATAAGGAGAGCGGAAATGAAGCAGCAGCAAAAAAAAAGAAAGTTATAAGACGCTTTACACGTGTCACTCATACTCCTGCTAATTCCTCGTTTGTTATGAAGAAATCAAAGCAAAAGGGACATCGAATGATAAAAATTCAAATACATGACTTAAGTGATAAAGAAGATAGTGATGACAATCCTACTGTGAGCGTGCAGTATATAGCAAACCAGCACTATGATGAAGTGCTAAGATTGGCGGAATCCCTTGTTTCTAAGATTTCTAAAGAACTAGGGGAAGGAAGTGGTTGTTACGATGTTCCTTATTAAGTTTCCGATAAATATGTATCGTCTCTAAAATATAAGCATGACAAATTACCTATTTCAAATAAAAAATTCTTCTGAAATGAAATATTCTTTTTTATTTTAACAAAGATTTCTATTAGGTGATTAGCACTAATTAACGATTGCGTTTTTAATTTTTTATAGCTTGAACTTACCAAGTAATTAGATGTTATAATTTTAAATGTTTGAAAATAAAAGGCTGGACAAAATTCGTATTACCTCAATGCAATCGTGAATTAGGACTACTAAAGTAAGAAAAAATAAAACATTTTTTTATAACATAATTTGATATTTATTCTGATAAACATGATAAACATTTGTCATACAATCCATTAGTTGCTTATGTAATAGGTTATATCTATTAATTAAAGGGTATATGAAGACAAGGTTATAAGGTTAAAATATAGTTTCACAGTGTCCCCAAGGTAAAGTAGAAATATTATCATCTAAAATGACACGCTTATCATCATCTCTCGACAAAACTAATTTATTTATTCTTTGTGTATAAATTTTATGTTTTCGAGATTTGATTATAAACATATTATCTCTAATACATTCGTTATAAAGTAAAGCATCCTTATATTTCTTAAAATTAAGTTTTCGGGTTACACACTTTTTTATTCCCTTAGCTTTAGTTATTATAGCTTTTTGCGATTTAATACAGTAAAGTTTAGCTCTTAGACCTACAAACTCTGTCACTATCTCACCACCCATCTCATCTTTAAAGTAACCGGGTATTTTAGCATTATTGGAGGGTATATTATATATATTATTTTTTTCAAAATTACTGGTGTCAAAATGTTTGATATTATTGCGGAGATCGCTGTAAAAGTCTCTAGTTTTGATCAAATACAACAAACTATCAGTGTCAGTGTAACAAAGTTGAATGTTATCTTTATAGAGACCTTTCATCACATTATAGTGAAAATTATATATATGACATTTCGCTAATTCCAAGATGGTGAATCCAACATAAATTGGGCGATCTAGAATTACTTTTGATTTATGCAATTGAATGGCTACTAAAGTTTGTGAAAAAATCGAAATATCTTTAAAATTTGGAAGACTTACATACTTTTCAGCCCCAATGATCTTATTCGTGATATTTGAATTATCTTTCCAAATGTTAACCAATTTAACATCAACATGCTTTCTCTTATTTTCTATTGTTTTTCCAAAAATTGAATTGTTCTGTTTTTTGAAAAAATCTCTTTCAAAATCAGAATTCGCCTGCTGTCTGAGAAATGTATTTAGCATTATATACGGCTTCAAGAAGTTATCTTGCTCAAACGATAAAATTCTATGTATTTTTAATAATATCAGACCATGTTCAAGACATTCCTTTAAGTGTGTATAATGTATAATGTACTTATGTTTATCATAAACACTTGCTATCAATTTTGTGTTTTTACTACCAAAAGGAGTAAACTTTTCAGATGCAAAGGGTAGATCCGAATGGTCATCATGCAATTCAGATGGATAATGCAAATCTACCTCCAGAATGTATCCCGTTTTGTCATCTTTTGATAAGTTACTTAGGTCAAACATTTCAACTTCACAAGTTTCTAAGAATCGAAAATTTTTCATTGGGAGTTTCTGCATCATAGCGTATCCATATAAATTGACACAATCTAGATAAACCAAAAAACTGTCTGTTTCATTAGAGTTGTAATTCGGAAGATATTTATTATTCGCTTTAGCATATCTCAGAGAACATTGAGCAAGACCTCCACGTATACCCTTCTCTATTAGCTGATATATTTCTATATCCGAAATTAAATCCAGTACCACATTTGTGTATAAAAGCATGGCATCCCAACTTAATGAAGGTGATGATACATAGTGACATGGCTCAAGCTTGTAAAATTTTAAACTCATATTTCGGAACTTTTCGAATACATCACATAACAACAAAACGTCACACTTTAAATATAGATCAGTATATTCACCAAGGGTTTCAATCCCAAAAGCTTTCCAAACAGTCAAAGCATGTTTGTAATCATCATCAGTAATATTTTGAGATGTCAGTTTGTTATAAAACTTTGACTTCTCAGGCAGCTGTATTTCATCATACCGATCCCACTTGTCCACATAGTCATAGCAATAAACCCCTTTCTGACATGCCAAATTAAATAATTTCTCATCATTAAAAAAAGATTTTAACTGTTTAAAATCTTCAGACTTCATAGTTCGTACTAAACTATCTAAGCTTGAACTCAAGAAATTAAATGAGTCAATAAATTTCATCTGAATAATGTTTTCTGCATTTATTGGGATAAATTTTGTGAATGAGATATACTTTTCCTTGGTTTTGGGTATTAAGTTAATTCTACCAAAAACATTTGATAGCTCATTAATAAATAGATGGCAATCGTATCCTGATAAATTGTGAAATATGATTGGGATGAATGGACAATCTACAACTTCCAAGTTACATTTATTGTGGGCAGCCCCTCTATATTGACCTGTGAAATGATCATGATCTTTTACTTTTACATCATTGTCGGAAAAAACATTTTCACAGATATAACATTCTTTTGCATTTTCAAAAGAAAGTTGTTGTGACTCACTCAATGGATTGATTACCCTTTTAACTGCTAGTATTTCATATAAAGTTTGTAAATCATGTACTAATGATTCTACAAATTTCTTCGAGCAATCTGGTCCTCTGTATGAAACAAAGTTATTTAGTTCAGGATTTGAATCGCAACAAATAAAATAGGCAAAACAAGAAGCCTCATGTATTTGAATGTTCTCTGTATAAGCTGATTTACTTTTATCAGAACACTCTCGTAATAAACTTTCAAAATCACCGTATATTACAATGGGTATTCTCTGTGTTCTTTCGTAATGAGAAAACCTTAGTTTTGAGTTCTCTTCAGGTAGAATAGTTTTTACTCTTGCACAATCATGATTATTTAATTTATCCTCACTATCAAAATACGAGAAGCATTCATCACATAAAAACATCTTTTTTCTATTTTTTGTTATCTGTTTATGTACCAATCGTTCAAAATTGGAAATTAAACAGAAATGATTTTTACCATTTCTGCTAATGTATAGTAAGTTGACATGAAAGAGCTTGCGTTTAGCTGTTTTGTACAAAGGACCAACGACTGTGTCATGCTTTTCTAAACCATAAACATTTACGCTAATGGTGGGATTATTTTTCTCAAATTTTCTTATATCGTCTACGCTTGGAGGGAATGTAATACCATCAACATTTAATATTGTTGAGTAATGGGGATATGATGATACTCTATTCTTATTTCGTTGTACAGGATAAATATGAGCAATAATACACCATGCGAAACAAAATTCATCATCATTGCAGATGTTTATACATGATTTAGTATTTCTTATTCTTGGTGGAAGTGGTATATGAGACCCAGCACGTAAAGGATTATATTTAACAATATTCACTTCTAAATGACTCACAAACTCTACAGACCATCCAGATTCTGATGATTCAAACTCAGAGCTGTTTAAATGATGTCAATTATACTAAGTGTTTAGTTTTAAACCACACCACTAGATGGCGTTGGTAGTACTTTGCCTCGCGGTATCGTAAGGTTTTCATCTCAGCTTATATTTCTAACATGTAATTTGAATTGTTGAGTTTTAATTAAGAGTTTAACAAGTACTTAAATACAGTGCAGTGAGTAAAGTAAAGTGAAGTGTTTTAGTTCTCCATAGTGGTCCTTCGAAACGGATTTGTATTTGGGACAGTGCGAGTGCGAAATTTGACCTTGAGAATTTTACAGTTGTGTTCTAAAGACTTAGAAAAATCACGATCAATAAAAAGACTTGTAAAATTTCAAGAGTGTAATCTGGACTTAGAAAAATCACGATCAATAAAAAGACTTGTAAAATTTCAAGAGTGTAATCTGGACTTAGAAAAATCACGATCAAAAAAAAAGACTTGTAAAATTTCAAGAGTGTATTCTGAACTTAGAAAAATTACGATTAAAAAAAAAGACTTGTAAAATTTCACACTTCGAAAAAAAAAAAAAAATTTTTTTTTTAAGAATTTAACTACGTCTACAAATCAGTTATATCAAGATGGCTGAACTTTGCATGTCTCAGATTGATCTTAAAGAAAGAATTGATAAGATTTTAACGAATACTAAAAAGACAAGTAAGAGTTTACGTACACTCGGATTTTATGAGACACTGTAACGGGCCCAGGGCTAAGGGTCGTAGCCGCCGCTAACAGTAGCTATGATCGTCTATTCTATCTATCCCAAAATGAGAGGACCCGATTCGGCTGTAAGTTTTGTAAGTAAGAATGATAAGTCTGAATTTCTCGTTCGTCGAGAAATCCGTTAGGCGCACAATAGTCGAACGAAGCTTGGCTCAGAAATTACAGTTTCTAGTTAGACAGAGAAAGCATATATGTCCGCGAGCCGGTAATTCGCATCAGTCAGCGGTGTATTGCGCCTTAACGATCGTTGTTATATTTTATGTGATGGCACCATCTGGTTTTTGTATATATGAGCGCATTGGAACATCTTTTGTTGTAATTTTAGTTTTAGTTTTAGTGATCGATCACAGTTATAGTATAGATATCCGTCGTAGTTTTACGACGTGAGTACTCAATTATATTTCATGTGCTCGCTCGTAGCGGCTTGTGGTGGTTCCAATTATATATTTTGTTCACGGCAATAACGATCCGAAAAGACCGGTTTACACAATTGCGATTTGAGTTCCGAAATGGGTTCTGAACTAGCGGTTACCTCAAAAGGTCCGTAACGTTTTGAAACCTTCAACTCTGCGCAATTTGAGCTGGATGTTATCGAAACGCAAGCATTATTGTTTTAGGATATCTAACCCACACCATAGCGAAGTGCATAATTCGATAAATACCGAACTATGAATTCCACTAGCCGCAGCACGTCCTGGGCTGAGCCAAATCATATATACCGACTCAACTTACACATTAGATATCCATCGAAATTTACATTTAATTTAAAATGCAACTTGAATCCAATCTGACCCAAGGCAATGCAAAACACCTACCCGGACCTAAACAATGAACTTTAGACTGTAAATTGATCTCTTCGCGCGTCCCCGACAACACTCAAATGTCAAAATATCAACAGTATATGTTAACTGTGTTGACACCGGTTTAACTTTGTTCTGAATTTGTTATTTCCATCCGCGGAACCTCATCGATCAAACAGTCTCCCTATGCCCTGACAACCTAGGTTTAGCCGCAACTAAACTCCTGTCTAGCCTAGTCTAAAAACCTAGTGTTATACCACGTCCATTATCGACACCACTCGAAAATGGTTGAGTTTGATTTGAATGTGCTTGAATGTTTAACGACTGTGTGTGTGGGAATTACAAAACTCGCTACTCTAAAGGAATGAGGAGAGGATTAGCCCGCGAATATCCTAAGAGCCAATCCAGGAACCCTATGGTGAAGGAAAAAGGAATTTAGGGTCGCTCCAAGCCCAGACTCAGACTCAGAATAATTGACTTACAAGTTCTTTCCTAACGACCCAAGGATAGTTTTGGAATTAGGGGTAGGTTGATATAAAGGTAGGAACCGAGGTATATCTCGGCGCTTCAGACACTCACGAAAACCCACTGAAACTTCGCAATCACCAATTCGTATAGTTCTGACGCGTAACACGGCAGCCAAAACTGTTTAGAACTCGTGAAGACGACTGTCACAGCGGCTAGACGCAGAGACTGAATGAATTCCCCTCCCACGCTCTGGTATTTATATGCCCCACATGCGTCCTTTGCAAATACGCTCTGCCCAAGCGAAGCTTCTTATCACTAACTACACAGGGTCCAATTTCAACCATGCCATGCAGATCCGCCGTTCTACAAATTGTGTGTACGCATATTCACCACGATCAACCGTAGGTTATCACTCAAATCATTTGGTACTGCCGATACACAGAATCTGTTGATCGCTGACCAATAAAAGCTTGTTGCGATTAATTAAGCATTACCCGACCGCTAGGTGCGCGTAGCAAAAGACCTCTAGAATGATATTCAAAATAGAGGTGTCAAACCCTCCATCTCATACCTCAATCGCAATTGTATATTTGCAATCTACATAATAGCTTTCTCCGTTCCGTAATAACCTTTCATTATTTAGTTATTCATAATTTTATTCAACGCGCAGCCAAATCGGCTCTCATCTCTACACATCTCGCAGGAATGCGACAAAAAAAACTGACCTGAACTGAAATTCCACGAATGAACCCACGCGTCTGTTTTTTTTCCAAACTTTGCCAGTAAGCTATGCAAAACCCCCAAACGTTATCTGAACCGATTCTCGTATTCAAAACAGCGCGGCGTTGGGCTAGCCCTCTATCACGCAGAATGAAGTATCTAATGTACCGACTCTCGTGTACCATTACAGCCCCCTCCCAGACCTTGAGACACTGTTTATCTCAGTTAACATGGCGCAAGGATCTCATTACCACTATGCTACCCATACTTTGTACATATCTACTCTATATGTTCGGACATCTCAAATCATGTACACCGACCGATGAATCTGTCAATTATGTATATAATATTTACACAACTCGATTGAGTTCTCTCCTGTCTTATCTTATTTATCTATCTTACTATACAACCTCGCTTACCCGCAATTTATCCTAATTCGTATTACTATATATATACAAATTGTTTTTTTTTTTTTTTTTTGGTTTTTTTTTTTTGTTTTTGTTTCCAAACCATGCAAGATCCTTAAACCTACAAAGTAGTTATTCAAATTTACAGCTTACAGCTTAATTATATAACCTTTATCCACTATCTTATTTATCTACGCCCTTATTCGTCCTCACATAATACCTGGCTATATTTATAGTATTGAAGTTACCCAATATCTCATTTGAACCCGGATCTACTAACGTATAACAGTTAGGATATACCACTGCCGAAATAACATAAGGCCCTTTATACAACAACGAAAATTTCCGCATGATTTTATGTTCTTTATTCGAACGCACAAAAGTCTTAAGTTTCACATAATCACCTATACGATAGACCTCTAACTTACGCCGTTTGTCCGCCTGTCGCTTACGTCGTTCACTAGAACTTTTAGAGTTTTCTATCGCTACACTCCGCACCTGTTCCGAATCTCGCACACTATGGCCTAATAACCATTCATCGCCTAATTCCTTGTCAATAGTTAACGGTTCCCGCCTACCAAACGCTAACTCATTAGGCGCAAAGCCTGTGCTTGTGTGTTCGATATTATTATAGCAATTCTGAATGTCCGGTAACACGTCTACCCAACTACGATTACTTCCGCCGCAATAAGTCCTAATCAGCCGACCTAGCTCGCGATTCACTCTTTCTACGCTATTAGAATTTGGACAATACACCGACGTATGAGTGACCCGAATCCCCAGCTGTTTGAGTCCAAATTCCCAAACTTTCGATATGAACTGTGGTCCTGAGTCCGTAATTATAGTTTCGATAGGTACTTCCCTATGAAATCTCTTTGTACAAGCGAGCACGCTCCTACCTGTCGCTTTTCGCATTGGATATAATTTTATTACTTTACTGTACACGTCTTGAATCACATATATATATTGATATCCGAATTTACCAACGGGCAATGGCCCATAAAGGTCCGAGAAAACTTTCTCACCCAACCTTTCCGCCAACACCGGTGTACAAGGACCAACGGTATTGTTAGTACTTGGCTTGACCTTTTGACATATGTCACAACTTCTTATCACCGCGCTTATCACCCTACTCATATGAAGAAAATAATATCTGTCCTTCATCAGTGCTAATATTTTATATCTGCCGTAGTGACCTATTTCTTCATGTATGTGTAAAATTAGTTCCTCCTGTAGTGATTTCGGAATTACTAGCAACTGTACGTTCCGCTTCGGCACGTGAAAATATAACGTATCACCTACTAGCTTGTAATTTCCAAAACCTCTCGTTCCGGTATCTACCACATTACGTCTGATACAACCGCTAATTCGATTTAACCGCTCATCTTCGCTTTGTAATCTCGCAATGTCCCGTAAACTCGAAATAACACTTGCGGTATTCGATGCCTGAAACCAGAATATTCCCGGCTGAACATTTATACTGTCATTCATACCTCCAGGTCCCGCCATTTGCCTGCTTAGCGTGTCGGCAATTTGATTATCAGTCCCTCGCACAAATTCTATGTCGTAATCGAATTGCTCTAAAAACATAATCCACCTCGTTACGCGTGCACCCAATAAAGTCCACGACTTAATGAACGTCAAACTTTTATGATCAGTTCTAATAATAACCTTTTCTCCCCGCAAGTATATCTCAAATCGCTTTAAAGTGTATATAACTGCATACATTTCCTGTTCACTGACCGACCATCTAGTCTGGGCACCCTTGAATGCCTGCGAACAGAACCCTATAATTAGTTCCTGGCCCGATTCATCTAACTGATAAACATAGCCCCCAATTCCTATAGCGCTGGCGTCACATTGAACATAATATGTTTTTCCCGCCAATGGCTGACTCAAAATTATACTTTCTGAGAATTGGTTTTTTATCTCGTCAAAAGCACTTTGCATCTGCGCACTCCAGACGAACTTGACTCCAGACCGTAAATAATTGTACAAGGGCCGTGTTAACGTTCCAAAATTTTTTATAAACCTCCTGAAGTAATTTATGAACCCCAAAAACGCCCTCAATTGCCTGACAGTTCTGGGTGACGGATATAATTTAAGTGTTTCAATTTTGTCCGGGTCCATCTGCAAACCTTGTGTAGACAAAATGTGCCCCAATAACTTAACCTTTTTTTGTGCGAACTCGCATTTTTTTAGTTTGCATGTGAAGCCCGCGTCTTTCAATTTACTCAGAACCGTGTCCACTTGAGACAAATGCTGTTCGAAGTCACCCTCAGTTAAAATTGCCAAATCGTCAACAAAATTTAAACAATATGACCTAACCTCTGGCCCTAGAATTAAGTCCATCGCCCTCGAAAATGAACCCACACTGGTTTTCAACCCCTGAGGTAAAACGTTGTAAACATAACTTCTGCCTTGATATACAAAACCCGTGTATCGTTTAGATTCGTCTGATAATGGTATAGAAAAATACGCATCTTTGATATCAATAACTCCTATGTAATTTATCCGGCGCCCGGATTGCAATATCTCACTCATTAAAGGTGTGGTTTCAACCTCCCCGACCATTCCAGTGTTTAATTGTCGTGCATCTAGCAAAATACGGACCTCTCCTGTTTTCTTTAATGTACAAGTCAATGGACTGCTGAAATCCGTAGATTGCCTGCTAATAATACCTATCAATTCCATCTCTTCCAAACGTTTTGTTACTTTATCGCGATATGCGAACGGTATGGGATAGCTTCGTTTTACGAAAGGCGTTTCATCTCTCATTTTTATCTCATGTATATATTTATTTGTCCGACCTATCCTATCGCTAAACAACTCTGCATGTTTATTTAACACCGGCAATAACCTTGTTTTGTGTTCAACAGGTATTGATGAATTATTCACATATTCCTCTATCATATTTCTACAGGTATCTTGGTCCTGTACTTCCATTGTACAACAGCAAGATTCCGGATTAGGACCAGTACCTAATGGTATTTCACACATCCGCCCGGCGCTTCGTATAATTAGCCTCTTATTACCCTCACACATTAAACTCGCTCGCGTCTGTTGTATAAAATCAAACCCCAAAATTAAATCTTTAGGCACCCTTGTCAATACTAGCATTGGAGTATCGATAACGCATTCACCTATTGTTAATGGTAACGTTACTAATTTATCAACCTTTTCCTTACTGACTCCAAACGCACCTGTGATTCTCAAACTTGGAATCGGTATTTCCGTCGGTTTTCCCAATTGACTGCATACTTCTTCGTATACTCTCCGACTTATTACGCTGATTTCGCTCCCCGAATCAATCAAACTCCTTACAACAATATTCCCAATACGCACATCTATCTCAGGTAATGTCAAAGTACTACATAACTCGCGCCCACACTCAGTCGAATCGTCGTCTCTGAATATCGTATGTAAACGTCTGTCATTTCGATCTCTATAATTTGATCTAGATTTTTCCTCTAAACACACGGCATATCCGTGCGCTTTATGCGCTAATAATTGAATAAATTCATTCACACCCACGTTCGAATCCAAATTACACAAATCATACAGTCTATGCTTTTTCCCAATTCGATCGGCTGTCCACCCGAACCGTAATAAATATCTGAGCGCGAACGACCCGCGCGAGTCCACTAGTTTTTTGAATTCTGACTTATCGCATTATTCCTGTCACTTGAACTTTGCCCTGCCTCTGTATCTCCTGAACTATCATTGCCCCTCTGAAACTTTATTGCCTTGAAGCTAGGCCTAGGCTGCCTGCCTCTACCGCGAAAATAACCGCGACCACGCGTCCCAAATTCGTTTCGCCCCTTCGTTACCGCGTTATAATTATTACTACGACTTATCGCGTTATAACGTAACGTATTTACCCGCATAGCTCGATATTGCCCACGCATATAGCTATCCCGCCTCACGTTATTAGTATTCATAGGTTCCGAATCATGTATCGCACTTAATTCCCCATCGACATTCCGTTCTAAATGCCGAAGGAATTCGACCGCATCCCGTATGGTCATAGTCTCCTTTCTAGCAAAAAACGCTACTTGAATATCACGCGGCAACTGTCTGAAAATCGTGTTGATTTTCTCCGTATCAGTAAACGGTATCGTAAGCTCATATATGCTATTCAATTGAGAGGCAAAGAATTCTTCCATACTTTGACCTTTCTTAGAATCAAACTTCGCAGTTAGGAATCTTTGCTTAATTAATTCCTGTTCATTATCACCCCAGAATACCTCTCTGAAATCTTTTTCAAAATCCGAATAGGTTCGCCATGAGTCTCTGTATATGCTCATTCGAACTTTCGCAATTCCTACCAAACTATCCGTTGCCCATATCAAAGCCCTAGAAGTATCTCCCGAGACTTTAATATAAGCCTTTAAATCTCTTAAGAAAATCATCGGATTTTCCGAATTCCGCCCATCGAATGTCGGCAACTTCTGTGTCATTTTCACAATGCATGATTGACGTTTTTCTACCGATTGTTCAAACGTCTCTAGTTCCTGTCTGTCAGTCTGTCTGTCCGAAGTCCTACTAGTATTGCTCGTGCTGGAACCCCTTTCCAAACTGTCTAATCTTTTCACTATTTCAGATAACAATTGCGTCACCTGCCCTGACGCCATTTCACTTGTGTGTGAAAGTGAATAATAATAATATTATTAATAATAATAATACCTTGGACACCCTTTACACACATTGATCCAGCCCAAAACCAGGACTCCCTGTATCTTGGGTACTAGACAACGTTATATTTACCTATATAGAGAAATATTATACTTAGATAGGCAAACAACCATGACTAGGGTACAAACAACCGCTCTCATCAAACAAACATTCGCCCCACCGGGACTCGAACCCGGAACCCCCGGTTTCGCAGGCAGCGTCACTACCGACTCGGCCATTCGGGTCGTCAACCCGTGCTATCGTCTCGTGCTACCCGACTAACGTTTTTTTCTAGTCGTAGCTCGTCTGAAACCAATGCCCCTTTTTTTTTGCTTATTTCTTATTTACAAAACTGAACTGTTTAAAATCGTTTCTACGTTGTGTTATTTTTAAAAGTAACTCGTTAGACCTTGATTCTTTTAGAATATCTAGGTATCAGACTATCTAGGATATCCTTCCGTCTCGGCAACAAAACTCTGTAACGGGCCCAGGGCTAAGGGTCGTAGCCGCCGCTAACAGTAGCTATGATCGTCTATTCTATCTATCCCAAAATGAGAGGACCCGATTCGGCTGTAAGTTTTGTAAGTAAGAATGATAAGTCTGAATTTCTCGTTCGTCGAGAAATCCGTTAGGCGCACAATAGTCGAACGAAGCTTGGCTCAGAAATTACAGTTTCTAGTTAGACAGAGAAAGCATATATGTCCGCGAGCCGGTAATTCGCATCAGTCAGCGGTGTATTGCGCCTTAACGATCGTTGTTATATTTTATGTGATGGCACCATCTGGTTTTTGTATATATGAGCGCATTGGAACATCTTTTGTTGTAATTTTAGTTTTAGTTTTAGTGATCGATCACAGTTATAGTATAGATATCCGTCGTAGTTTTACGACGTGAGTACTCAATTATATTTCATGTGCTCGCTCGTAGCGGCTTGTGGTGGTTCCAATTATATATTTTGTTCACGGCAATAACGATCCGAAAAGACCGGTTTACACAATTGCGATTTGAGTTCCGAAATGGGTTCTGAACTAGCGGTTACCTCAAAAGGTCCGTAACGTTTTGAAACCTTCAACTCTGCGCAATTTGAGCTGGATGTTATCGAAACGCAAGCATTATTGTTTTAGGATATCTAACCCACACCATAGCGAAGTGCATAATTCGATAAATACCGAACTATGAATTCCACTAGCCGCAGCACGTCCTGGGCTGAGCCAAATCATATATACCGACTCAACTTACACATTAGATATCCATCGAAATTTACATTTAATTTAAAATGCAACTTGAATCCAATCTGACCCAAGGCAATGCAAAACACCTACCCGGACCTAAACAATGAACTTTAGACTGTAAATTGATCTCTTCGCGCGTCCCCGACAACACTCAAATGTCAAAATATCAACAGTATATGTTAACTGTGTTGACACCGGTTTAACTTTGTTCTGAATTTGTTATTTCCATCCGCGGAACCTCATCGATCAAACAGTCTCCCTATGCCCTGACAACCTAGGTTTAGCCGCAACTAAACTCCTGTCTAGCCTAGTCTAAAAACCTAGTGTTATACCACGTCCATTATCGACACCACTCGAAAATGGTTGAGTTTGATTTGAATGTGCTTGAATGTTTAACGACTGTGTGTGTGGGAATTACAAAACTCGCTACTCTAAAGGAATGAGGAGAGGATTAGCCCGCGAATATCCTAAGAGCCAATCCAGGAACCCTATGGTGAAGGAAAAAGGAATTTAGGGTCGCTCCAAGCCCAGACTCAGACTCAGAATAATTGACTTACAAGTTCTTTCCTAACGACCCAAGGATAGTTTTGGAATTAGGGGTAGGTTGATATAAAGGTAGGAACCGAGGTATATCTCGGCGCTTCAGACACTCACGAAAACCCACTGAAACTTCGCAATCACCAATTCGTATAGTTCTGACGCGTAACACGGCAGCCAAAACTGTTTAGAACTCGTGAAGACGACTGTCACAGCGGCTAGACGCAGAGACTGAATGAATTCCCCTCCCACGCTCTGGTATTTATATGCCCCACATGCGTCCTTTGCAAATACGCTCTGCCCAAGCGAAGCTTCTTATCACTAACTACACAGGGTCCAATTTCAACCATGCCATGCAGATCCGCCGTTCTACAAATTGTGTGTACGCATATTCACCACGATCAACCGTAGGTTATCACTCAAATCATTTGGTACTGCCGATACACAGAATCTGTTGATCGCTGACCAATAAAAGCTTGTTGCGATTAATTAAGCATTACCCGACCGCTAGGTGCGCGTAGCAAAAGACCTCTAGAATGATATTCAAAATAGAGGTGTCAAACCCTCCATCTCATACCTCAATCGCAATTGTATATTTGCAATCTACATAATAGCTTTCTCCGTTCCGTAATAACCTTTCATTATTTAGTTATTCATAATTTTATTCAACGCGCAGCCAAATCGGCTCTCATCTCTACACATCTCGCAGGAATGCGACAAAAAAAACTGACCTGAACTGAAATTCCACGAATGAACCCACGCGTCTGTTTTTTTTCCAAACTTTGCCAGTAAGCTATGCAAAACCCCCAAACGTTATCTGAACCGATTCTCGTATTCAAAACAGCGCGGCGTTGGGCTAGCCCTCTATCACGCAGAATGAAGTATCTAATGTACCGACTCTCGTGTACCATTACAACACGCTTAGAATTAGCGGAAGGTTATTGGAAAGAGTATAATACACAGAAGACACATATTCTAAGTACCGTTTCTGACAAGGTCGTTAAAGAAACAGGATTTAACATTCGAGAACATTTCGATTTAACAGAAGAAAGTTATTTGGCACTCAAAACGTATATGAAAGAGGCGATCAACGAGTTAAAAAACGCTGACAAGAAACAACAGAATAATGAAAGCAGTGAATCGGTAGTGAGTGACAATTCAGAGGGAAAGGTTAAGCGGATGAAAGCTAAGCTTCCACCCATAGCCATACCTACCTTTTCAGGTAGTTACAGTGAATGGATGAGCTATAGAGATTTATTCACCACACTCATCCACAAGGAACCAGGTCTCTCAAAGATTGAAAAACACCATTACTTGAAGTCAAGTTTGTCAGGTGAAGCCGAACAATTGCTGAGACATTTTACTCTTACGGAAGCTAATTATGAAAAGTCTTGGAAGACACTAGAAGAGAGATACAATAATAAAAGAGTTATTGTGAGCAACATCCTTAATCGCCTACTTAACCAAAAGAAGCTGACAATAGAATGCGCAAGTGGTCTGAAAGAATTATTGGACACAACAAAAGAATGCCTTAATTCTCTGGATAATTTGGACATCGACACTTCTGCATGGGATGCGATTGTGGTACATATAGTAGTCTCCAAGTTGGATATCGAGACACACAAACTTTGGGAACAATCACTTGGATCCACAACAGAAATACCAAAGTTTACCACATTAGCTCAGCATCTGGAGAATCGCTTCCGATCGATGGAGATGATTAGCGTCACACAAAGAAAAGAGTTTGCCAAACCACCACCACGTCCTGCACCAAAAACTACAACTGTAAAAACTTTCGTCGCAGAAATAGAAAGCACCTGCACCTACTGCAATCAGAACCATTACTTATGCCACTGTAAAGATTTTGCCACACTAGATATTCCACAACGTCAAGAATTTGTAAAGAATAACGGAATATGCTTCAATTGTCTTGTAAAAGGACACTCCGTTAGTCACTGCCGACAAAGCACATCCTGCAAAAAGTGTTACCGTCGTCACCACACGTTGCTCCATGCTACGCACACGCACAAGACAGCTGTCACACCTGAGAAACCCGAGGAAACACAAGCTATAAGCATGAAAACTGAATTCATGAATTCGCAAGTTTTGCTAGCTACAGCACTGGTTGCAGTTCAAGCTATAAACGGAGAGACACACATTCTCCGAGCCCTCATTGATCAAGGATCTCAGGCCTCCTTTGTTACTGAAGCTGCTTCTCAACTACTCAATCTCAAGCGCACAAGTGTTAATGGCAAAATCTCTGGAATATCTGACACATCAGTGATAACTACAAAGTCTATGGTCACACTATCATTCCACTCTCTGCACAATCGAGAAATGACACCAATCACAGTCAACGCATATGTCCTAAGGAGACTTACCTCATTGCTACCCTCCCATGAGTTTCCTGTGGATGCTTGGCCATCACTTGAAAAATTAAACCTTGCAGACCCACAACTCCACAAACCTGGCTCCATTGACATTTTACTTGGTGCCGAAGTGCACGCACAAATCATGCTAGAAGGATTAAAGAGACACGACACATTAATCGCACTAAATTCACGTCTAGGCTGGTTGATATCTGGCAAAATAGAGAAAACTCCAACCACCCAGCCACACAATATAGTAGTTGCTCATGCGAATTTTGAGGTTGATCAATTGCTAAGAAAGTTTTGGGAGATTGAAGAATACTTACCACACACGAAGCCTATGGCGAAATTAGAGACGTTGTGTGAAGAGCATTACAATACTCACACTCGGAACACTGACGGTCGTTACATCGTGAGTCTCCCCTTCAAAGATGATTCAGACACCAACTTAGGTGATTCCAGGCCACTGGCAGTCAATCGTTTACTTCAAATGGAGAGACGTACTGCACGCCAACCTGAATTAAGAGACGATTACTGTAAGTTCATGCAACAGTACCTTACAGATGGTCACATGGAAAAGGTACCTGAAAAAGAAAAGAAAAATGAATATACACAAAGGGATAAAAGGATATATTACTTACCTCATCACGCAGTCGTTAGAGAATCTAGCATCAGCACAAAACTCAGAGTGGTCTTCGACGGAAGTGCCAAACCTGAAAAAGGAAATTCACTCAATGACGAATTGCTAATTGGTCCTCCTCTACAAGCAGACATTCGAGATTTAGTTACGAGATGGAGACAATACAAATTTTGCTTAGTAGCTGATATACAGAAAATGTATAGACAAATACTTATATCCAAAGAAGACACCGAATATCAAAGAATTCTGTGGCGGGAAGCACCGAACAAACCAATAGAAGAATATCGGCTACTTACTGTAACATACGGTACTTCTTGCGCACCGTTTTTGGCGATTCGAACACTGCATCAACTTGCTATAGACGAACGTGAAGAATTCCCTGAAGAAGTCGAGAAGCTGAAAGTCGATTTATACATGGACGATCTGATGACGGGTGCGTCCACTGAAGAGACTGCGGTTCAACTGCAGACACGCTTGACAGCGCTACTGTCTAGAGGTGGCTTTCCTTTGCACAAGTGGGCTTCGAACAGTGAATTAGTGTTGAGTAATATCCCAAACTCTAATAAAGAACCTCAAAGCTCGGTGAATATCCAAGTTGATGAATCAGTGAAAACTTTGGGTATAATGTGGAAACCTCAAAATGACAATTTCGAGTTGAAAATACAAATCGACTGTAAGAATACACACTTTGCCACAAAAAGAAATGTTTTGTCTGCAATAGCTAAGACTTTCGACCCCCTGGGTTGGTTAGCACCAAGTGTCATAGTTCTAAAGATGTTTATGCAAAAATTATGGGCTGCTGGCTTAGGTTGGGATACAGAACTACCAGATGAACTCAAAAATGAATGGTTAACTTACTTAGAGAAATTTGTTAACATGAAACCCATTCAACTACCTCGATGGTTAGGAATTTCTGTCGCCACAATTCATGTTGAACTTCACGGCTTCAGTGATGCTTCTGAAACCGCATATGCTGGGGTGGTGTACCTCAGAGTTTGGGATGGCCAAGACGTCAGAGTTAGTTTGATTATAAGTAAAACTAAAGTTGCCCCCGTAAAACAAGTGTCTGTGGCTCGCCTTGAACTCTGCGGTGCCGTGCTATTATCTAAGATGTTATACGATGTAAAGACAAGTCTAAAAATACCTGACGATCGTGTTTTTGCATGGTCCGATTCTACCATAGTTCTGTCGTGGTTGCGAAAAACTCCAAATACCTGGACAACGTTTGTTGCGAACCGTACCACAGAAGTGTTGAATGTCACTAACAGTAGCCAGTGGAATCATGTAAGTTCCTCTGAAAATCCAGCCGATTGTGCTACACGAGGTGTTAATCCAGAGGAGCTCCCAAACAAAGAACTATGGTGGCATGGCGCACCTTTTTTGAAACAGAAAGATATTTGTTACCAACAATTTGTAGCTATTGCCGAAGACGAGTTACCTGAAAGAAAGAAACTTACAAAATTTACTTATCATTGTGTAGATGATGATACTGAAGAACATCTTAATAGGTACTCTACACTGTTAAAATTGGTTCGAGTCACTGCGTACTGCATTCGATTTGTAAACAAATGTAAATCTCACAAAAACCAAGACAATATACAACCGCTGCCTTCCTATTTGACAGTGAGTGAAATTCGAAATGCCTCCAATATATGTATACGACTTTCACAAGCTAAACATTTCACAGCGGAAATTGAACTGTTAACACATGGTAAATCTGTAACCAAATGCAGTAAGATATATGCATTAAATCCATTTCTAGATGATTCGAGAATTCTGAGAGTGGGTGGACGTCTAACCAATGCTGATATAGCGTTTGATTTGAAATTTCCAATTGTTCTGATGAATAAAAGTAAGCTTGCGGAGCTTATAGCTACTGAAGCTCATCACAAAACTTTGCATGGTGGCCATCAACTCACACTCAATTATGTTAGACGTAAGTACTGGATAGTTGGAGCTAAACAACTTATAAAGAAAACTGTAAGAAAATGTATACCATGTTTTAAGCAGTATGCAACACCAATCACTCCATTCATGGGCAATTTACCCCAGTGCAGAGTCACACCAACCCGACCATTTCGCAGTAGCGGTGTAGATTATGCTGGTCCTTTTACTCTAAAGCTGTACACAGGTAGATGTGCGAGAACTTGTAAAGCATATATTTGTTTGTTTGTTTGTACTGTGACAAAAGCCATTCACCTTGAACTGGTGAGTGATCTCACAAGCTCAGCCTTTTTAGCAGCATTTAAAAGATTCACGTCGCGTCGTGGCCATTGTAGCGACTTGTGGAGCGATTGTGGAACCAACTTCATAGGAGCCTCACGCGAGTTAGATCTTGCTTTTAAAAATAGAAAATCACAAGTAGTTGCGGAAATTGCTGAATTGTTATCCAATGATGCCACAAATTGGCACTTCAATCCCCCTAGTAGTCCCCACTTTGGCGGATTGTGGGAAAGCGGTGTAAAATCCGTAAAAGGTCATTTGAAACGTGTTATCGGACAAACTTGTCTCACTTTCGAAGAATTTGCAACCTTTTTGACCCAAGTTGAAGCTTGTGTTAATTCTCGTCCTTTAACTTTAATATGTTCCTCTCTCGATGAACCTCCACTTACCCCTGGACATTTTCTCATAGGAGAACCTCCAATTACAATACCGGAAGAAGATTATACGAATGCCAAATTGAATTCCTTAAAACGTTGGCAAACTGTTCAGCGCTTGGTGCAATGTTTATGGCAGCGATGGCAAATTGAATATCTGACTAATCTGCAGCATCGTTACAAATGGAACAAAAATGTTCCAGACATTGACATAGGTACTATCGTTTTAGTAAAAGATGAACATTTACCTCCGGGAAAATGGCTTTTGGGTAGAGTTGTTACAAAACACCCGGGAACAGATGGTATAACTCGAGTTGTTTCACTCCGGTACAAAAATTGTATATTTAAAAGACCTCTTACTAAGTTATGTCCTCTGCCCCTGGATGATTAATAGGGTAGATATTTCTATAATTTGTTGTTATGTGCGATTTGTTTAAGGACCGTATTGTCCTTAGGCGGCGATGATGTTTAAATGATGTCAATTATACTAAGTGTTTAGTTTTAAACCACACCACTAGATGGCGTTGGTAGTACTTTGCCTCGCGGTATCGTAAGGTTTTCATCTCAGCTTATATTTCTAACATGTAATTTGAATTGTTGAGTTTTAATTAAGAGTTTAACAAGTACTTAAATACAGTGCAGTGAGTAAAGTAAAGTGAAGTGTTTTAGTTCTCCAGAGCATTTGGAAATCATTCTATCATAACACATCTGTAATAGTTTCAAAATATCAGTACTTTGGTAAACGATGTTGTATGATGTATTAAATGATTTTAAAGACGTTTGCTCATTTTTCAGTAGGATAAATGATATGAAAAGCTCGAAACCAATTTTTACCGACTTATGAACTTTCAAACACTCGCTTATCAAGGAAATAGTAGTATCAGTTATTTCTTGCAGAAACACTTCAGGCGAGATTATACCTTCTGTAGCATTTATTCGATAACTTACAATTTTATTCTTAAATGCACTGGCTAGTATTTGAACATTTTCATAACTTGTTTGAATTAAACAGTTAGATTTATGAATATTAGTCCTTTTATGTGCAGATATGTTGGAAACATTCAAACTGCATGCTTTACAGTAAACCATTGTGTCTGCTTCAATTACAGATTTTAACTTTAATTATAAGTGTGTACTCGAAGTAAAATGATGTTGTGTTGTTATGATGGAATAATATATTCTTTTAGTTTTGTATTTTAGATTTTTGGAATTTTTCATTAGCTGAAAAAAATTACTATTTAAAAAACATTAGATGGGTAAAGAATTGGTTGGATGTGCTTAAAGTGTTATGTTGTTATGATGGAATATTATATTCTTTCGGTTTTGTATTTTAGATTTTTGGAATTTTTCATTAGCTGAAATAAATTACTATTTAAAAAACATTAGACGGGTAAAGAATTGGTTGGATGTGCTTAAAGTGTTATGTTGTTATGATGGAATAATATATTCTTTCGGTTTTGTATTTTAGATTTTTGGAATTTTTCATTAGCTGAAATAAATTACTATTTAAAAAAACATTAGACGGGTAAAGAATTGGTTGGATGTGCTTAAAGTGTTATGTTGTTATGATGGAATATTATATTCTTTCGGTTTTGTATTTCAGATTTTTGGAATTTTTCATTAGCTGAAATAAATTACTATTTAAAAAACATTAGATGGGTAAAGAATTGGTTGGATGTGCTTAAAGTGTTATGTTGTTATGATGGAATAATATATTCTTTCGGTTTTGTATTTTAGATTTTTGGAATTTTTCATTAGCTGAAATAAATTACTATTTAAAAAACATTAAATGTGTAAAGAATTGGTTGGATGTGCTTAAAGTGTTATGTTGTTATGACTGAATAATATATTCTTTCGGTTTTGTATTTTAGATATTTGGAATTTTTCATTGGCTGAAATAAATTACTATTTAAAAAAACATTAGATGGGTAAAGAACTGGCTGGATGTGCTTAAAGTGTTATGTTGTTATGATGGAATAATATATTCTTTCGGTTTTGTATTTTAGATTTTTGGAATTTTTCATTAGCTGAAATAAATTACTATTTAAAAAACATTAAATGTGTAAAGAATTGGTTGGATGTGCTTAAAGTGTTATGTTGTTATGACTGAATAATATATTCTTTCGGTTTTGTATTTTAGATTTTTGGAATTTTTCATTGGCTGAAATAAATTACTATTTAAAAAACATTAGATGGGTAAAGAACTGGCTGGATGTGCCTAAAGTCTGCTTTGGCCGCTGTGACAGCTCTCGTGATAACTTTCCAAACATCTGAATCATCATCTATGGTGGACTTGTATGTGATAAGAGCATTTTTATAACGATTGTTACCATGCCGCTCAGCATCCTTGCTGTTGTGGATAGTCAGCTCCACATAGTAGGCCCCCTGTTTAGTCAGATCCTTCTGGAACGTGTAGCCGGATCCAACGCGTCTGCTCAGGAAACTGCGTAGAGCTGCTGCTCGGATAGGCTGGGTTCGATCTTCCTCATCCTGTAAATAAGACACAACACAATTAAAATAAATGTTTAATGACATATCCGCTACCTACTAGATTAAGTTGAGATGTAATGTAATGTACCTAAAAAACAGGAATGCTGATTGGGCTAGAAAAATACGAAAATAGGGATAGCTTATTTCTCTGCGGTGGAATGCATGCTAGCCTTGTTTATATCACCTTCATGAAATAAATATACTAATGATAAAGATTGCATCACTGGATAGCCGTAGGTAGTTGGTAAAATATAATTTAACTCACATCAGAATCCGGAAATACTCGAGGGCTCTTAGACTTCTTCTTTGGTGGAGGCTCAGTCTCTGATTCCGAATCGCTCCCAAATAGTGACTTGCTTGCAGCCACCGCCGCTGTAGACGCCTTACTGGCTTTCGGCTTACTCTTCTTAGCAGCGGAGGCCTTAGGTTTGCTGGTTGATTTCTTAGGCGCTGGTTGTGTCGGCGGGATGTCCTCTACATCGGAGTCAAAGGGATTCAGAGACGACCTGTAAAAACAAAACGATCAATGATAAAACTAATTTGCAAAAATATAGTTATAAGAGCTCCGTGGTCTAGTGGGTTTCATGCTTGCCTCTCACGCAGGAGATGCAGGTTCGAATCCCGGTGCTGACCATGACCAATGAGATAAGTCATTTATCTTAAGTACGTTATACGGACACTAACGGTGATGGAAAACATCGTGAGGAAACCTTCATTACTCCATAGCTGCGGCGATGGGCTAGCCCCCTGTCACGCAAAATGGAGTATTGAAACACTGGCTGAAAGTGGGCACAGGTTTGCCTCTGCCACCCCGTATGGGAAAAGGCGTGACGCTATGTATGTATGTATGTATAGTTATAAGTACTTACATACTTGCGGAGTTTTAAGTCTTCAACTGCAGACGGTTAAAAAATATTATGATGCACAATGTATCCAGATCGCTCTTATATAGGCCAATTATATAAAGGTGAGATCTTTGTGTAAATTCGCCTTTCTCATGAAATTGCCAACGCGTTTTTCATACAATTTTCAACCTTACTTAATAGATGTATAAAAGTCCCTTTACAATTATCTATTTGTCAACAATTTGCTCGCTACCTTATAGTTACCAAATTGGAATATGTTGTTACATTCCTTTCCTTCTTAAAGCAATAGGAGATGATGATCACTTATGGTCATGCTATGTACCTGACTCAAGAGAGAGGTGAAATATAAGGGGTCATGTTAGACTGGTTGAATATCATATGATGATGATACTATGGTATTGAATAATATCTAAAAACCAGTTTAAGTTAAACCCTCGTGCCTTTTTTCCCAGATGAGGTTGCTGAGGCATTATGTCCTGCATAGTGAGGACTTGACAACATACTTGGCTAATGCTGGGCTATCCCCTCTTGTCATTCGAAATGAATACCGGCTGAACTAGGGCTCAGTTGTGCATCTGCCACCCCAAACTGTAAAAGACATAATGCTATAGTTTTATAGCGCATCGATGAGCTAGCCCCTCTGTCACACAACATTAAGTATGGATTCAACTGAACGCGGACGCAATAATTATGCCTCTGCCACTCCACATGGGAAAAGGTGTGATTCGGTATTCGTTTGTGTTTCATGGTTTATTCCATGATGAGGTAGCTAGGGCATAAATATTTGCATGTGTTTAGCCACCATGGTTCCCCATTAGTTGCATGATGGTTAGGGGGCAAGCCCATCGTTATACATATCATGAGAAAAAACTTACTTATTTTATACTAAAGAATCAGGATTTTGGAGATTTCAGTCGATATAGACGCCAGCATCAGGTACATAACACTTTCTCTACAATAATACAGGGTGTAATAAACATCGATTTAGTCAAAACAACTTTATTTTTACGTTGCTATAAACGCATATACAGCATGTAACAGAAAGGGTATGATAATATGATAGATGTTCTTAGGGACATCATTCTGAACAACATTCGACACATTTCCCCCTTTCTGATTAAAATCCCCTTTCTATTACCAACAACACCCTGTAAATCATCAGACCACCCAGCTCAAATTATACAAGATGTAACAGAAAGATGTATTCATATTTTAGGGGGGTTGTTAGGAACATCATTCTGATCAACTTTTACTATGAAACCGATTTGATCAGAGCAACTTTATTTTTCACTTCTCTACACGTTTTGTATCGGGCTATCAGCTGATTTGTATGGAGAAGTGAAAAATAAAGTTGTTCTGTTCAAATCGGTTTCATATTGAAAGTTGATCAGAACGATGTACAAGACAACCTCCTAAAATATGAAAGTAAAAATATACTGTTACACCCTGTATAGGAGAAAAAAATAATAGTTAATCCGATGAAATCAATTTCATAACGGAAGTTGTTTGGAATGATGTACCTCGCCTACCTCGTTGAGTTAATACACTTCTTCTGTAACATCCTGTATGAAAAATCATATTGTACAATAAAGAGAGACATTGAGTTCATGATTCTATACATGATAAACTAAACTAACTAATTTAAAAAGAGATTTTGTAAATGGGATCTAAGGATACTGCAAACTAAAGGTTTAGTTGCTTTGTTTACGTTGATACGTTCTAAATCGACGTCATTAGACATCCCCAATTGCATAAACCCGCGGGGCACGCTATCATTCCAATAATATAATTCATATTCCGATTAATGCGGTAGGAGGCTAGACCATTGTCGTAGTACCTAACATACGTAAGAAAATCTGTGTAGGTAACGTGTGTAAGATAAATTACTTCTTAATGATATAAGGTATGAGCATTGGGAAGCGATGATGCGATCATGTTGTAGCCATTTCTGTATTATGCGCACAGTTGTCTGTTTAACTATGTCTCTACATACTCGTAAATGATACGAACAGACGTGCATGCGGCGGCGCTGTATTTATAATGCATAAAAGGTATGAGGTTTGATCGCAGATCGGTGTAGATGTGCAATCGCGGACGCGCGGATTACACACGAAGCGAAACGATGATATTTTATTTTGCATAAGAACATTTACCATTGGAGGATTGTTACTTTTGGATCACCCCCGAGCAAGGCGAGGGGGGTGATCCAAAAGTAACAATTCTTCACTACTAACAACATTATTAACAGCGAGTTCTGTTTTGAGTAAGATCCCTACGCAGTCTTATTTTTTATGTAATTTTGAATATTGAAATATAGACAGTCGTTTCTACATCGCAATGGCTATTTCGAAATCACTCAAAATACATTGTTTGAAGTTAAAAAGTAATGGAACACTGGGTTTGTATTGAAGTATACAATTTTATTTGTATGGGTTATAGGTTAGGTTCGAACTTAGAAGAGGCAAAACCGGAGCGCAGCGGAGATAAGCGAATGGAAATAAAAACATAACCGTTTGTCTATTTCGTCTCTAAATACACTTATAATGCATAGGAAAAATCAGCAAAAGCATCTAGAACCATACGTTTTCTATAGTCCATCCCCCAAGTTAGGCCATTCATTGAAACATCTATCACATGACCTATTATAAAAAATCTTGTAAAATAAAACAATAAAATTTAAAATATTTCTTATACAGTCGGGCTATTAACAAATAATACAGAGTTAGAGGATGTCCGGTTATTTACGATAAGACTAAACTCGCATAAACAGGTTGTAACAAAAAGGTGCGAGTGGTGTATTTTAGTGGAGTCATCCTGAAAAACCTTCACTATGAATCCAATTCGATCTGAGCATCTTTATTTTTAAACACTTCCATACATTTTGGACTGAGCGGTCTATCGATTAGTATGGAACCTCTTTTTATTTAATTGAAATAATAAAGTTAGTCTGATCGGTTCGGTCTTTTGTTAATAGTTCTTGTCGGTTTTTTGTTAATAGTTCTTGTAATGGCCGTGTGAGCTTTAAACTTCATGAACGACAAAGGAAATTTGCGTTGTTTTTCAAAAAAATCCGCCCCCTTACACCTCCGACCAATATATATTTTGAAAAAAAATAAAACCCGACTGCATTTTCTTTTAATACCACATAATTACAAACTTATGAATGCACCTGGTTACGTACATGAAGTATGAAAGTTGCCGTACCAATCACTTTGTAATACCATATTGGATAATTTCCAAAAACTGATTTGACAAAAATTTGTATAATTATCGAGCCTGCTCACAAAATTGCACGTGAATCGGTTGGAAAATGCGACCTGAAGAGGAGAACCTGAGGACAGCCGCACTTCAATACGAAAGCATTTTTGCACTAGCTGAAACGGAGAAACTTCGTCGCGCTACGCATTCTACTAATAAAATCATGCTCAATCAGGATAGCTAACATAGATTGCCCTAGAGTGCACGTATTATTAAATGTATGATTCTGTTTCTTACTGTAAAAATAATCAAATGCATTTTACTTCAGATGACGTCGACGCCGAAGATAAAGCGAAATTTCTACTCCGTATATTTCCATCCAGAGTACACAAAACAAAAATGTCGACAGCTTCAAACTCAAATGGTAAGCACGAATGACAAAGGTAAATTGAATTCATCATGTGGCCAGCATGCTTCGACCCACTGCTGGATATCTCTTGCACCTCTCTATAGCGCCACCCAAGCATACGTTATATTGAGGTAAAGCATAATAGCAATATATAGGATGTAACATGATATAAACAATTACATACAGGCACATACAGGTGAATCATAATAGCACTATATAGGATGTAATAAGATATAAACAATTACATACAGGCATATACATTGCTTCTGGCCTTACACTAGGATGGATAACCTGTGTGGGAACCAGAATGGAGAGTAATAGAATAATAGAAATTTTCCACCCCCTTACACCTTCGACCCCTTGAAGTTTATCGGATGAACAATTGGAACTATAATAAAATTCAAACCCTACTGCATTTTCTTTAAATACCACATATGTACTTACAAACTCATGAATGCACATGGTTACGTACATGGAATATGAAAGTTTCCGCACCAATTACTTTGTTATACCAAAATTTCCTAATTGACAAAAATAAATATAATTATCGAGCTTGCTCACAAAATTGCACGTGAATTGGTTGGGAAATGCGACCTGAAAAGGAGAACCTAAGGACAGCCGCACAAAAATACGACGCTTCGTCGCGCTACGCGCTCGTTCATATAGATATTTCTGCTACACTCTAATAAAATCATACTCAATCAGGATAGCTAAAAAATTTCCCTAGTGTGCACGTATTATTAAATGTATGATACTGTTTCTTACTGTTAAAATAATCAAATGCATTTTACTTCAGATGACGTCGCCTCCAAAGATGTAGTGAAATTGTTAATCCCTTTAGATCCAAAAGGAAAAATGAAAAAAAAATTGGCGGCAGATTTGACGAACTTGCCAAACCTGCCAAACTCAAATGGTCCGACGGATGACAAAGGTAAATTTAATTCATCATCAGGCCAGCATGCTTCTACCCACTGCTGGATATCTCTTGCACCTCTCTATAGCGTCACCCAAGCATATATAATATTGAGGTGAATCATACACTATATAGGATGTAACATGATATAAACAATTACATACAAGCACATACATTGCTTCTGGCCTTACACTAGGATGGATACCCTGTGTGGGAACCAGAAAGGAATGGGTCATATTTTAAAAGCGATTGTTAGGAACATCATTCTCAACTATTTTTATTATGACACGGATTTGATCATAACAACTTTATATTTCATTCCTCATGAAGTAAAACATAGTTGCTTAAATCAAATCAATTGTATAGAGAAAGTTGCTCAGAATGATGTCCCTTGCAACTGCTTAAAATATGGCTACAAGTTCCTGTAACAGCCTGTATAATCGTCTAATAAAGGTTATTTTATAGGTACGACAGACCAATAAGTTAAATAATATTTTAATACACCAAAATGGTCCTTCAAAAACCATTTTACGACTGAAATGTTTATACGATTGTTATTGTTTAGATCGAAACGGGCCTGTTTGCGGTTTCTTCTCGATAAGTGCAAATCGGAACGCACCCTACTTTTTGGTCTGTGAAAGATTGAAAATTCCACTTGTCTTTTGACAGACAGATGAATAAAAATATGTAACCTCAAAAACAGGTGAATATGGCCGCGCGGTAGACGCGATGTTTTTTAAATTTTCTTCGAATTGAGCGAAAGTTTGGACCCAAAGCAGTGTTCCAACGGCGAGTTTTGCTTGCTGAGTTCAGCACCGCGAGTCGGCCGAAGATATTGAACAATATTTTTGGACTAGCAAGAAGGTTTCCACTCCTCGTTTATTGAATGCCTCAGAGCCCCCGGGATGTTGAGTCGTGGATAGTGACGTGATTTTGTGTATTTCGCGGGGAACCAGCCACGCATAGTTAGTATAAGGATAGAACAAACACTTGACCTGATGGTCACCTCAAGATTGACATGGAGTGGTGAAGCAAAAAGTTTGCCAGACACGTCTGGCCCCATCGCATCGGAGAACAGAAACACGCTCGGTAGACAGGTAAAAATATTTCTAAATCCGCCAGTAGTTTGACTAGGCTTTACGATGTATTTGTTGTTGTTGTAGTTACTTGTAAATGTATAATTTAACAAGATTGAAAATAAGCCATTAAAAGTGATCCTTTAAGTGATTTGATGAGCTTATTTCCTGTACCTACAATAATTAGTTCATTGAACTTCGAACTTTGATTTGCCTTAAAATGCAGTTGTGTATATGAGAAATAGGTCTCATAGCTGATAGTGCGATATTGTGGGGTTCTTATAGGTTATGAATTTTGAGTGAAATTTTAGTATTGTTCAACCATAAGTGAACTTTAGAAACCTTATGAACAGTGTTCAACAGAAACTGTAGATCCATTTATTTGTGGACCTACTATGAACGTAGGTTTACCAAGTTTGTGTTGATTTGACTAGAATACATACGGCAGTGTTCTATATATATATTGGGATTAGTAAGTAAGACATAAGTTGAGATAGAAATATTTTCCGAAAATTATTAAGCTATGAGGGAAACTAAAACTTGTTTCTTGGACCCCACATTGTTTTGGGTTCAAATTTGGGCTCCGTTGGACGGACCATTTATCGGAGGGTTCTGTAAATGAAATTTGTTGTAAATTGTAGGATCGTTCATCATGTCCTTGTTAGAACTTCAAGCTGGAGTAAGCGTGCATAGGCGGTGGGTCTCGTCCGTCTACTCTTTGATAACAAGCGTTGATAGGAACGACGTTGATTTGTTACGTGCTGAGGAAGCCTGTGATGCAGCTCTCTGTTCTCACGCAGAGATGAATAAAAGGGCTCCGGCTGACAAATTAGGAAAATTAAGCCGATGTCTCCCGATGTATGCATAGCGCAGCGTACTACTGACTTAAGAAGACAGCGCCAATCTGGTTGTAATGATGAAGTAGAAGAACCACCTCATTAAAGAGTCGTATCTCGATTACCGGTAATTCAGGTACCCCACTTGATTGTATTGTGGGCGAATGGACTAGCTTCATTAATTTATCTGTTACATCCTGTTCCATTTAAAGGAGGATTTACCCAAAGCCTATAAGATGGCTCAGAGTGTGTCAGCTTTAAGCGGGAAGGCTAAGGGTTGGTTTCACACATGGCCATTACGGAGGTTAACTACGGTATAACCCGACCGTTGTTGGTCAATCATTACTACAACAAACGTTAGTTGGTTGCAGCCCAGTTAAAACGGCTGTTCATTATTCCAATTATGACTCGGATTGGTGCTATACAGACAGAAGTGTTGAATCCTGTATTTTCGGTTAACAAGACGTTGGAAAACTTAGGGTTACCAGTAGGCGAATGGTAGTACCTACTATTGCATATTGTTTTATCTCGCCTCTCTAGAGATGTGTAGATCCCGAGCATCGCCCTCAGAGGGAGCTGGCCTGCTTTCTTGTGCTGCTCTTATACTTTGCGGGGAGCAGCCTTGATTTTGACGTGTAACGGCATAAAGGCTAAGGTCGAGCCACCGCTATCAGAAGCTATGATCGTCTATTCTATCTACCCCAAAAAGAGATGTCCCGATTCAGCTGTAAAATTTGTAAGTTAAGAATGATAAGTCTGAATTTCTTGTTCGTTGAGAAGTTCGTTAGGCGTACAATTTAGTCGAACGGAAGATTGGTTCAGGAAGTTAGAGTTTCAAGTTAGACAGAGAAAGCATGTATGCCCGCAAGCCGGTATTTCGCATCAGTTAGCGGTGTATTGCGCCAGATCGATCTTTGTTGTATTTTGTGTGATGGTACCATTTATTTTTTTGTATATATGGGCACATGGAACTTCTTTTCGTGTGGTCGACCACAATTTATAATATTTGTTTGGGATATCGTATAGACATCCGTCGTAGTGTAACGACGTGAGTACTCAATGATATTTCATGTGCTCGCTTGTGGTGGTTCCAATTATATAATTAGTTCACTGCAATAACGATCCAAATAGACCGGGTTTACACAATTACGATTTGATTTTCTGAAATGGGTTTGAACTAGCGGTTTCCTCAAAAGGTCCGTAACGTTTTGAAACCTTCAACTCTGCGCAATTTGAGCTGGATGTTATCGAAACGTTTTCATTAGCGCTTTTGGAGATCTAACCCACTCCACAGCGAGGTACATACTTCGGGAAATACCGATATATGCATCTAGCTAACCTCAGCACTTCCTCGACTGGGCCCAGCAATAAATACTAGACGCAGCCTACACGTTAGACCTTCAGCGAAATTTACATTTAATTTAAAGATGCAACTTGAATCCAAACCGATCCAAGGCAAAGCAAACCAATCTACCCGTTCCTAAACAATGAACTTTAGACTATAATTTGATCTCTTTGCGCGTCCCCGACAACACTCAAATGTCAAAAAATAACAACGTGATAGGTTATCTGAGTGGACAACGTTTATACTTTGTTCTGAATTTGTTATTTCCATCCGCGGAACCTCATCGATCAAACAGTCTCCCTATGCCCTGACATCCTAGGTTTAGCCGCAACTAAACTCCTGTCTAGCCTAGTCCAAAATCCTAGTGTTATACCACGTCCATCATCGACACCACTCGAAAATGGTTGAGTATGATTTGAATGTGTTTGTATGTTTAATGACTGTGTTTGTGGGAATTTCAAAACTCGCTACACGAAAGGAATGAGGAGAGGATTAGCCCGCAAATATTCTAAGAGTCAATCCAGGAACCCCATGGTGAAGGAAAAGGAAATTAGGGTCGCTCCAAGCCCAGACTCAGACTCAGATCAATTACCTACAAGTTCTTATCTAACGACCCAAGGATAGTTTTGGAATTTGGGGTAGATTTATTTAAAGGATAGGAACCGAGGTATATGTCGGCGCTTCAGACACTCACGAAAATCCACTGTAACACGCAATCACAACTCTTCCAGTTCCAGACGAGTAAAATGGCAGCCCGAACTGTATATAATTCCCGAAAGACGTATGTCAAAGTAGTTTGACGCAGAGACTGAATCCTCCGCCTCCCACGCTCTCGTATTTATAGACCCCACATGTCTGAAAAAAAATGGCGTCCTTTGCGGAACACACGCTGCCCAAGCGAAAGCTTCTTATCCCTAACTACACAGGGTTTAATTTCAATCAAACATGCCAAGCAGGCCCGCCGTTCTACAATTTTGTGTATGCATATTTACTATGATCAACCGTCGGTTGTCACTCAAGTGTATATGACTGCATACATTTCCTGTTCGCTGACTGACCATCTCGTTTGAGCCCCCTTAAATGCCTGCGAACAAAGCCCTTTAATGCGTTCCTGGCCCAAATCCTCTAATTGATAAACATAACCCCCAATTCCTATAGCGCTGGCGTCACATTGAACATAATATGTCTTTCCCGCCAATGGCTGACTCAATATTATACTTTCCGAGAATTGTTTTTTTATCTCTTCAAAAGCAATCTGCATGTGCGCACTCCAAACGAACTTGACTCCTGACCGTAATAAATTGTATAATGGTTGCGTTATTGTTCCAAATTTTTTTATGAATCTCCGAAAGTAATTTATGAACCCCAAAAACGCCCTCAATTGCCTGACAGTTCTGGGTGACAGATATAATTTAAGTGTTTAAATTTTGTCCGGGTCCATCTGCAAACCTTGTGTAGACAAAATGTGCCCCAATAATTTGACCCTTTTTTGTGCGAACTCGCATTTTTTTAGTTTGCATGTGAAGCCCGCGTCTTTCAATTTACTCAGAACCGTGTCCACTTGAGACAAATGCTGATCGATGTCACCCTCAGTTAAATTCGCCTAATCGTCAACAAAATTTAAACAATATGACCTAACCTCTGGCCCTAGGATTAAGTCCATGGCCCTCGAAAATGAACCCATACTGGTTTTCAACCCCTGAGGTAAAACGTTGTAAACATAACTTCTGCCTTGATATACAAAACCCGTGTATCGTTTTGATTCGTCCTGTTATAACCGAATGTAGTTTGCAGTAAACGCTGACTTAAGCTAATTCATTTTATATAAAACTGTTTTCGATAGAGACTGGCGGCAGTCACCCCACAACCTTTGTCCGATACATACATTGTAAACTCTCGTTATTTTTGTCTAAAATTCGGTGTGTAGTACAGTGAAATAAATTTATTCAGCAGCAGTAATAAAAGTGTTTTTTTTAAAAAGGACCCACGGAGCGCCATCCTTACAAATTTGGTGTCAGAAGTGGGATCTCAGGAAAACTCGTGAGTACTGAGATTCATAGGTGTTAGGCGCGTCGCGAAATAACTTCCCGCCTGACAACCATTTAGTGGCTCTGTGGAGTAAGGTCCTTTAATAGACAGTGGTCGACGTTAAGACTTGGGCATACAAGCTTAAGCCCGCGCTGCTGCTCTCGAGGTCGACGATAAGTCTCCGCTGCCAGGCGCGAGCCCGCATCTCATCCTGGACGCTTCCTGCTGCTGTGGTCGACGTTAAGTCTCCGCTTTCGAGTGTGAGCCCGCACCACAATTGTCTGCACCACCACCGTCTTCATAAACGGACGGGTGAACCAATCATCATCATCATCAGCTCATATTGACTTTCCACGTGGAAGTCAACGGGATCACGAACAACGCAACGTGACTTCGAGGTACTCCGTAATACGACTCCCTGGGTCGCCGGGCCTTCGACGTCTGTTGACGTCATTACTGCGTCGCACTGCAGTTGCCGTGCGCCGTTTCTACGCGGTTTTTGGAAAAAGCCGTTCTTCAAAATGTTCGTGAGTGCCGTCATCATTCTGTGAGTTATTTTATCTATTCCTAACTTTCTAATTGAAGTGAATGTGCAAGTGATTTTTACAAGTTTTACAACTATATACATCAAGATTTATTTTTACAAACTTTCTATAACTATTTTTAAAGTGCAATCACACTTTCTACTGTATTTTACATTTTTATTGATTGTGTTTACTGATGATCTGTACTACATTACAAAAGCTGTAACTTAATGTCGACTGGAAAAGAAGTAAAATTAGAAGAAGAAGCCGATAAATTAACTACATCTGATTCAGAAAGTTCCTCTTCTGAAAGCCAAAACCAAAGCCCCAAAGTAACAATTAGAAAAAAAGAAAAACCCAAAATGACTTCATCAATTACTCTTTCGTTCCTGACCAAATTCATAAAACCCTATAATGGGGACCGCGAGTTGTTGCCAGCATTCTTGACTAATTGCGAAAACGCATTCTCATTAGCTAGTACAGATCAACAGGATGTTTTATGCAAGTATATCGTGTCACAACTTGAGGGCAAGGCGCAGTTAGCCTGCTGCCTCAAGAAATTCAGTACTTGGCCTGAAATCAAACAATTTCTTAAGGCCACGTTTGGAGAGAAAAAACATTCAACTCATTTGCTCGTCGACTTACAAAATTGCAAGCAATTGCCCACAGAAGATGTGACACAATATTCATTACGTGTTGAATCATGTCTCACACGTTTACAGTCTGATATACATTATAGTTGCGGCGATGACAAAGAATTAATCGGCAGATTAGCCGCTATGGAGGATCTTGCCCTTAACACATTTTTGTTGGGAATGAATTCCAACTACTCTCACATAGTGCGCTGTAGGAATCCAAAGACCCTTTCAGATGCTATAACTCATGCTATTGAGGAAGAAAAGCTTTATAAACTTTCTAAACTAGCACAACGCCAAAATAAGCAGTGCTCTATTTGCCAGAAGTCTGGACATTTGGCCTCTGATTGTTACAAAAATAAAGCGAAAACTTCAAGTCCTAATTTCCATCACGTAAATTCGAATCCTCATGTTGCTCAAAGAAACAACCAGAATTCAAGGTTTTCCTCGAACAAAACTTGCGTATATTGCAAGAAACACGGTCACTTGATCGGCGAGTGTCGCAAACTTAAGTATAAAAATAATCAAAACGCAGCCGACTCCCACGACGCTGCATCGCCAAGCGCAGGTGCATTTCACAACAACGCGGCAAACAATAGTCGCTCTAATGTTCATGTTGTTAGCGTTTCTTCTGATGACCAAGTTGATTTAAACTAAACACTGTTTCGGTCTCGTGTCTGCCGGAACAATGTAATAATGTAAACGACACGAATGATAAGCCTTCTATAGGTAAACCCCGTGCTCTTAAATTACCCCCAGCACGGAAGATTAAAAATCAACCCTATGCTCTTAAATTACCCCCAGCACAGATGATGGAAAATGAATCTCGACAAATTGACCAGTCTTTGTCTACTGAGTTCTCAGCAAAGTTGCAAGGTCGCACCTGTAGCACACAAGCCGTGGCACAGGATTCTTCTGCACCTTCCCCTCAGTCAGAACCTTATTTCACTGAGTTTTCAACTAAGCTACCAGGCAGCACCTGTAAAAATCAGGGTTTTGATGCGCCTCTACCTCAGTCTAAAATTCAAGACAAAAGACTCAAATCTTGTGTTCTTAAATCTGTCCTAACACAAGTTAATCCTGAAATTATTTTTGGTCATTCAAATGAACTTTGAGATTCTAAAACTATTCCCTCTACTCGCGACAAACCGAGTTTTTCTTCTAGGGATTTTATACGTGAAAAGAGTTATAAAATTAATAACGTGAACAATAAAATATCTTTACCACACGTTTATTTAAAGACACATTTAAATGAAAAGCCTCTATGCTTTCTTATAGACACTGGGTCCTCAATTTCTATTGTAAAACAGTCAAGTTTGATCAAACCAGTGCTCGGAACGTTAACAGTCACTCTAAAAGGTTTAAGTGACAACGATTCCACATGTGAATCTCTTGGGTCCATCCAGCTCAATTTTGAACACGTAATTTCCGATAAAAGCAAAATAATGTTTGACTTTTTGTTCCACGCGATTGACGACAAGATCAATCTATATTTTGACGGAATCATAGGTAGTGATTTTATTCGAAATTTCAAAATCGACGTGCAGTATTCCACAAATTCATTAAACATGCAAGGACACTCGATACCTATATGCTTTAGTAAGCCATCATATGTTATACCTCCACGGTCAGAGATGGTGATTGAATGCCCAATTGCCAATCTATCAGATTTTTCAGGCCAAAAAGAAGCCTTAATATTAGATCAACAAATTTGTGAAGGCGTGTTCTTAGCAAACTGCATAGTCAATGTCAAATCCAACAATAGGGTAAACGTATCAGTATTAAACACTACTGAATCCGAGATTTCAATAGATAACTTCAAGGTTCAATTAACAACCCTTGAGTTTCCGTCATCAGACTCAGATGATGCTCAGCATGAGCTCATTCATCAGCTGAGTTCTTCAAACACTGATCGTTCTAGACAGGTTCTCGAGCAGATACGATGCTCTCACTTAAACGCAGAAGAAAAGAAGGCGTTGATGACCTGCCTTTCTAAATATTCTGATATATTTCACCTTAATGGTGAATTCCTAACTCATACAGATAAAATTCAACATTCTATTAATACCGGGGATGCACCTCCTATCCATGTTAAGTCATACCGGTTCCCAGAAATTCATAAAGAAGAGGTAGAAAGTCAAATAAAAAAAATGCTTGACCAAAATATAATTCGCCCTTCAACCTCCCCCTGGAATGCACCAGTGTGGGTTGTTCCTAAGAAACTCGATGCCTCTGGCAAGCAAAAATGGCGAATCGTAATTGACTATAGACGCCTTAATGACGTCTCAGTTTCGGAGGTTTACCCTCTTCCTCTCATAACAGATATCCTAGACCAGTTAGGTCACTCAAAGTACTTCAGTACTCTTGACCTGGCTTCAGGATTTCATCAGCTGTTGCTAGATCCCAAAGATTCTGAAAAAACTGGCTTCAGTGTTACGACTAATGGTATCTCAGGACATTTTGAATTTACCAGAATGCCCTTTGGTTTAAAAAATGCTCCATCCACATTCCAGAGACTCATGAATTTAGTCCTTTCTGGGCTCCAAGGTCTTCATTGTTATATTTATTTGGATGACTGCATCTGTTATTCACATGACCTTCAATCTCACATGCAAAAACTAGAACTCATATTTTCAAGATTCAGAGAGGCCAACTTGAAGTTGCAGCCTGACAAATGTGAATTCTTGCGACGCGAAGTCGCTTATCTCGGGCATGTCATAACCGACAAGGGTGTTTTGCCTAACCCAGACAAGGTAAAGGCTATTTCCGAATTCCCTACACCCAAGAACCCGAAAGACATAAAATCTTTTCTAGGACTAACCGGCTATTATAGACGTTTCATAGAGAATTTCTCTCACTTAACTAAACCTTTAACCTCATTATTGAAAAAAGACACAGTGTTTCACTGGTCTCATGAACAAGAACAAGCATTCAGCATTCTGAAAGAAAAGTTAGTCTCAGCACCATTATTACAGTACCCAGATTTCAGTCAAACATTCATCATAACTACAGACGCTTCTAACTACGCCATTGGCGCAGTACTGTCGCAAGGCGAAATTGGAAAGGATAAGCCAATAGCATATGCGTCTCGTACATTAAATAAATGCGAAGGAAACTACTCCACGACTGAAAAGGAGCTTCTCGCTATTCTTTTCGGCGTCGACACTTTCAGACCATATATTTATGGGTATAAATTTCGGATTGTCACTGACCACCGTCCCCTTACATGGCTTTTCAATGCAAAAGATCCAGGAGGACGTTTATTGCGATGGCGATTGAAACTAGAGGAGTATGACTACGAGATAGTTTATAAACCGGGCCGTATAAACTCAAATGCTGACGCTCTATCTCGTAACCCAGTAAATGCCATCACTCTTTCAGGAATAAATAAGACAACTTATGAACAATTTTTCAAGAAACAATTCACGAAATCAATCTCTAATGATACGCAAATTCAGGAATATAACCAAAGTTTAACTTCCACGAAACTTAAATCGATAGCTTGTCCAGTTTCTCTAGATTTTGATAGCTCTATGCCGCACAGCGAACAACTGTTATCCGTAGTAAACAATTCTGCCGAGCTCTTATCAGCCGAACGGGAACTTGAAACCGTGCAGTCAGTTGAGGCGACTAATAAGAAGCTCTATTTCTTATACACTAAAATCCATCATTATGATGAAACGAGTTACAGAACTATTTATAATTTATTACTCAAATTGAGAGACTTGATCATTTCCGAAGATGATTATGATAAGGAGCTAGCTATTTCAGATTTTACAGAACCTTTCACCAAGCTAGCTTATGTAAAAATATATAATATGATATCATACATATTTCATGGCACAAACATAAAAGTACATATCTATAAAAACCAAATTCGTTATCCTACTCCGGCCGAGGTTCCAAATATCCTGAAAGAAAATCACGGCACGACCATAGCTGGTCACCCAGGAGTAAAACGCATGCTCAACAGAATCAAAGCTTCGTTTTATTGGAAAAGCATGAGGGCAGATATTGAACGTTTCGTAAAAGATTGCAGATTATGTCAAGTAAATAAGCCACTACGAGCTTCCAACAAAGCACCCATGGTGATAACATCCTCGAGCACTAAGCCATTCGAGAGATTAGCTCTAGATATTGTTGGAATTTTGCCTGAAGCTGGCCTTCAAAAATTCAGGTACATTTTAACTCTTCAGGATGACTTAACGAAATTTTCTTGTGCCTATCCTATGATAACCTCTACTACTGATGAGATTGCACGTAACCTCATACATTTCTTCTCACTATTTTCATTTCCAAAAATGATCCTCACAGACCAAGGCACATGCTTCACATCTGAATTATTTAAACAATTGACTGAAATTCTTAAGATCAAAAACTTATTCTCTACACCTTATCACCCTCAAACAAATGGCGCTCTAGAGCGTAGTCACGCGACTCTTAAGGAGTACCTAAAGTCTTTCGTGAATGAAAATCACGACGATTGGCATTGCTATCTAGCAACTGCAATACTAGCTTATAATACAACTCCGCATTGTACAACAGAATTCACTCCGTTTGAACTATTGTATGGCCATAAACCTTCCATTCCCAGTAGTTTATACGATTCAAGTGATAGCACAACATATGCCGAATATATACGCGCTTTACAGTACAGAATGAAGTACTCCCGTGAAAAAGCTTTAGAAAATATTACTAAAAGTAAAGAACAATCAAAAAGATACTATGATGTTTCATCCAGAACAAAAACGTATAAATCAAGAGATATGGTTTACATTAAACAACATCATAGGCTGCGCAAGGCCCTGTCCTCAATCTGGAAAGGACCTTATAAGATAGTTAAAGTAAATGACAAGAATAATGTTACAGTCAGCATAAATAGGAAACATGTGAAATATCACATTAATGAAATAAAGTTAGCACAATAATTGTTTCAGATTCGTCCTTGGAACAAGTTATTCAGAACATATCCAATCAATCACGCACAGTCCCGGACTATACTTCGATCCGACGTCTGTGGTATATTTCTATGACGACTACTGGAATGTAGTGACGCATCTAGAAGTTATACCTATTGAACCTTACTTACAAAAGATTGACCAATCGATCTCGAGCATTTCTAGCTTTTGTGAAAAAGCACAGAATTTAGCTATTGATATAAATTGTAAGGATGCCATAAACCCTCTTCAGATTTTGATAAAAGCTAATAAATTAAAATATGATTCATTTTCTCATTTAATATCGGAATCGAAACCTCAAGATCGCTTCAAGCGAGCCCTGGAATTTGGCGGTGAAATTCTTAAATTTTTCTTTGGCACTCTAGATGCAGACGATGCTAGGAAATATGATGACGCATTGTCCACATGTGAACATAACGACCAGGAGATATTTTCATTAATGAAGGATAACATTCACATTGTCCAATCAACCATAAATAATTTCAATACCTCTATTCTAAAATTAAATGACAATAAGAAAAGAATAAATAAACAAATCGTAAAACTAAATAACATATTTGAACAAAATAATAAAGTAACTACAAACTGTGTAAATCTTTCAAAAATCAATTCTATTCTCAATTTAATTGAAGCATCATTACTTTCAGTATCTAATATTTTAGATACAATTTTGAACTCTATCCTCTTTGCTAAAGCTAATATTTTACATCCGTATGTTTTGACTCCCACTCACCTGTTTAACGAGCTAAGTAAAAGCAAGATGTATAAAAAGAACATTGAGTTCCCAGTTTCTCTATCACTAGAGAATATACATAGTATCATAGATCTATCTAGGATGACTTCATATTACTATAATAATAAGATTATGTTTGTAATTCAAATACCCTTGATTAACCCAGTTAAGTTTAATGTTTATAAGATTTTACCGTTGCCTACACCGAAAGATGAGTACAACTTCCAAACTTATGTTTTAATTCATTCATCTAAGATGTATGTAGCCCTTACGGATGATAGATTAAGTTACGCATTATTAGATAGCCTAAGTGATTGCCATAAGGTTAATTATGAGTATATGATCTGTCCATTACCCTCTGTTTTATCTACAATAAACAATCCTTTATGTGAAACAAAACTGTTAACAGAAGTAACATTGTCTCTTCCCGATATCTGTGACTTTAAGATAATATATGGTCATGTTAATATATGGCAAAAACTTAATGATGGCAGATTTATCTATGTACAGTCTAAGCCTAACAAATTATCAATGAAATGTAAAAACAATATAACAGATTATACCCTGCAAGGTACAGGAATTATATCCTTAAAAGAAGATTGTACAGCATACTTTCAGACTTTACAGTTTCACTCATCTCAAAAGTATAAACAAATTTTGCCCAGCCAATTGTTAATCGATTTCAACATAATCGAAGATGATTGTTGTAAGTATAATTTTATCAATAATAGTGCAGGTGTAATTTCTGCTATTTCTATAACTGATGTTGATTTAGAATCACTGAAACTAGCTTCTCATAAACTTGATAATCTTGAAAACCAAATTAATCAAGCTAAGAATCAGTCCCATATATTTAAATACGGACATTATTATTCTGGAACTACTTATGCCATAGTAGTAGCTATTATAATTTACTTAGTATATAAGGCATATAAGAAATGGTTTTCACTCTGCTGTAAAAACACATCTTGTTGCATCCAAATATATAACCAGTGTCATAATAAGAAGTCTAGTAGAAATGAAACAAAATATAATACATCTATTGAATTCACAGAATCTGATGAATCATTTGAATGCGATAAGAAGTCTGTTAGAAGCCTGCCTGAAATAGAAATAAATAAAAACAAAAGTAAAGTTATGTTTAGGAATTTTGAAAAAATACCCGCAAATCGGAACTTAAGTAACTATTAATAATAAAATAACATATTAAAAATTATTGATTTCTATTTCGGAACTTAGATTTTACTATTATAGTGTAGCGATACTGCTTAAAGATAGTAAAGGTGACATTCAAGTTAGTATTTAGTCACTGTATCTTATTTTGATTTTAATCTTAATCTATTTGTTTTGTTTACTCCTTCGTTTATCTTAAATTGATAAAGCTCAGTCTTATGGGGGGAGATGTTATAACCGAATGTAGTTTGCAGTAAACGCTGACTTAAGCTAATTCATTTTATATAAAACTGTTTTCGATAGAGACTGGCGGCAGTCACCCCACAACCTTTGTCCGATACATACATTGTAAACTCTCGTTATTTTTGTCTAAAATTCGGTGTATAGTACAGTGAAATAAATTTATTCAGCAGCAGTAATAAAAGTGTTTTTTTTAAAAAGGACCCACGAAGCGCCATCCTTACAGTCCGAATAATGGTATAGAAAAATAAGCATCTTTGATATCTATGACACCTTTATAAATTATCCGGTGCTCCGACTGCAATATCTCACTCATTAAAGGTGTAGTTTCAACTTCCCCAACCATTCCCGTGTTTAACTGTCGCGCATAGAGTAATATCCGAACCTCCCCTGACTTCTTTAGTGCACAAGTCAATGGACTGCTGAAATCCGTAGATTGCCTGCTAATAATACCTATCTGTTCCATTTCTTCCAATCGTTTTGTTACTTTATCGCGATATGCGAACGGTATGGGATAGCTTCGTTTTACGAAAGGCGTTTCATATCTCATTTTTATCTCATGTATATATTTATTTGTCCAACCTACCCTATCGCTACACAACTCTGCATGTTTATTTAACACCGGCAATAACTTTGTTTTGTGTTCAACAGGTTTTGATGAATTATTCACATATTCCTCTATCATATTTCAACTGGTATCTTGGTTCTGCAATTCTATTGTACAACAACAAGCTTCCTGATCGGGCCCCGTACCTAATGGTATTTCACATATCTGCCCGGCGCTTCGTATAATTGTCTCTTATTTCCCTCACACATTAAACTGGCTCGCGTCTGTTGTATAAAATCAAATCCTAAAATTAAATCTATAGGCACCCTTGTTAATACTAGCATTGGAGTATCGATAACGCATTCACCTATTGTTAATCGTAACGTGACTAACTTATCAACCTTCTCCCTACTGACTCCAAACGCACCTGTGATTCTCAAACTTGGGATCGGTATTTCCGTTGGTTTTCCCAATTGCCTGCATACTTCATCATACACTCCTCGACTTATTACACTGATTTCGCTCCCCGAATCAACCAAACTCCATACAACAATATTTCCAATACACACATCTATCTCAGGTAATGTCAAGGTACTACATAGATCGCGCCCACACTCAGTCGAATCGTCGTCTCTGAATATCGTATGTAAACGCCTGTCATTGCGGTTTCTACAATCCAATCTCGATTTTTCATCTAAAAACACGGCATATCCATGCGCTTTATCTGCTAGTAATTGAATAAATTCATTCACACCCACGTTTGAATCCAATTACACAAATCATACAGTCTATGCTTTCTTTCAATTTGATCTGCTGTCCACCCAAAGCGTAATAAATATCTGAGCGCGAACGACCCGCGCGAGTCCACTAGTTTTTTGAATTCTGATTCATCGCATTATTCCTATCACTTGAACCTTGCCCTGCCTCTGTATTACCTGAACTATCATTGCCCTTTGAAACTCTGCCTTGAAACTAGCCTGAAGCTGCCTTCCTCTACCGCGAAAATAACCGCGAGCGCGCGTCCCAAATTCATTTCGTGCCTTTGTTCCCGCGTTATAATTATTCCTAAGACTCACCGCGTTATATCGCATCGTATTTACTCGCAAAGCACGATATTGACCTCGCATGTAGCTATCCCGACTTACGTTGTTCGTATTCATTGTCTCCGAACTATGCAACGCACTTAATCCCCCATCGATATTCCGTTCTAAATGCCGAAGGAACTCGACCGCGTCTCGTATTGTCATTGGTTCCTTTCTAGCAAAAAACGCTACCTGAATATCGCGCGGCAACTGTCTGAAAATCGTGTTGATCTTCTCCGTATCAGTAAACGGTATCGTAAGCTCATATATGCTATTCAATTGAGAGGCAAAGAATTCTTCCATACTTTGACCTTTCTTGGAATCGAACTTCGCGGTTAGGAATCTTTGTTTAATTAATTCCTGTTCATTATCTCCCCAGAATACCTCTCTGAAATCTTTTTCAAAATCCGAATAAGTTCGCCATGAGTCTCTGAATATGCTCATTTGAATATTTGCAATTCCTACTAAGCTATCCGTTGCCCATATCAAAGCCCTCGAACTATCTCCCGAGACTTTAATATAAGCCTTTAAATCTCATAAGAAAATCATCGGATTTTCCGAACTCCGCCCATCGAATGTTGGCAACTTCTGTGTTATTTTCACTATGCATGATTGACGTTTTTCTACCGATTGTTCAAACGTCTCTAGTTCCTGTCTGTCCGTCTGTCTGTCTGAAGTCCTACTAGCATTGCTCGCACTCGAACCACGCTCCAAACTGTCTAAACTATTCACTATTTCAGATAACAATTGCGTCACCTGTCCTGACGCCATTTCATTATTTAAAACACTTGTCTGCGAAAGTGAGTCGTCTTGTACAACCCGACTAACGTTTTTTTTTAGGCCGGCCCATTATTTCTCAAAACTAAACCTCCGACTTTTCCGATGAATTGTGAAAACAATGCCCCTTTTTTTTATTGTTGCTTATTTATCTTACTTACAAAACTGAACTGTTTAAAATCGTTTCTACGTTGTGTTATTTTTAAAAGTAACGCGTTAGACCTTGATTCTTTAAGAATATCTAGGTATCAGAATATCTTGGATATCCTTCGGTCTCGGCACCAGAAAATCTGTAACGGCATAAAAGCTAAGGTCGAGCCACCGCTATCAGAAGCTATGATCGTCTATTCTATCTACCCCAAAAAGAGATGTCCCGATTCAGCTGTAAAATTTGTAAGTTAAGAATGATAAGTCTGAATTTCTTGTTCGTTGAGAAGTTCGTTAGGCGTACAATAGTCGAACGGAAGATTGGTTCAGTTCAGTTTCAAGTTAGACAGAGAATGCATGTATGCCCGCAAGCCGGTATTTCGCATCAGTTAGCGGTGTATTGCGCCAGATCGATCTCTGTTGTATTTTGTGTAATGGTACCATTTATTTTTTTGTATATATGGGCGCATGGAACTTCTTTTCGTGTGGTCGACCACAATTTATAATATTTGTTTGGGATATCGTATAGATATCCGTCGTAGTGTTACGACTTGAGTACTCAATGATATTTCATGTGCTCGCTAGTAGCGGCTTGTGGTGGTTCCAATTATATAATTAGTTCACGGCAATAACGATGCAAATAGACTGGGTTTACACAATTGCGATTTGATTTTCTGAAATGGGTTTGAACTAGCGGTTTCCTCAAAAGGTCTGTAACGTTTTGAAACCTTCAACTCTGCGCAATTTGAGCTGGATGTTATCGAAACGTTTTCATTAGCGCTTTTGGAGATATAACTCACTCCACAGCGAGGTACATACTTCGGGAAATACCGATATATGCATCTAGCTAACCTCAGCACTTCCTCGACTGGGCCCAGCAATAAATACTAGACGCAGCCTACACGTTAGACCTCCAGCGAAATTAACATTTAATTTAAACATGCAACTTGAATCCAAACCGATCCAAGGCAAAGCAAACCAATCTACCCGTTCCTAAACAATGAACTAGACTGTAATTTGATCTTTTCGCGCGTCCCTGACAACACTCAAATGTCAAAAAATAACAACGTGATAGGTTATCTGAGTGGACAACGTTTATACTTTGTTCTGAATTTGTTATTTCCATCCGCGGAACCTCATCGATCAAACAGTCACCCTATGCCCTGACAACCTAGGTTTAGCCGCAACTAAACTCCTGTCTAGCCTAGTCTTAAATCCTAGTGTTATACCACGTCCATCATCGACACCACTCGAAAATGGTTGAGTATGATTTGAATGTGTTTGTATGTTTAATGACTGTGTGTATGGGAATTTCAAAACTCGCTACACGAAAAGAATGAGGAGAGGATTAGCCCGCGAATATCCTAAGAGCCAATCCAGGAACCCTATGGTGAAGGAAAAGGAAATTAGGGTCGCTCCAAGCCCAGACTCAGACTCAGATCAATTACCTACAAGTTCTTATCTAAAGACCCAAGGATAGTTTTGGAATTTGGGGTAGGTTGATTTAAAGGATAGGAACCGAGGTATATCTCGGCGCTTCAGATACTCACGAAAATCCACTGTAACACGCAATCACAACTTCCAGTTCCAGACGCTTAAAACGGTAGCCCGAACTATATAATGTATATAATTCCGAATGTATATAATTCCCGAAAGACGTATGTCACAGTAGTTTGACGCAGAGACTGAATCCTCCCGTTTTTTTTTTTTTGTTGGAGGGGAAAAAAATGGAGTTACCCATGCCCAGGAGTCAGACCTCCGGGTTCGGGTCCGGGTCCCCACATATTGAGCGGGCATCAGCTCGTGTGACAATTTTAGACAAAATAACCTCTTTTGAACTACACAACATGAAAACAAAACACGAAAAAAAGAAACAATGAAACCAAAGCTATGCTGTACGAAACAATTTCTAAACTCTAGAAGACTTTGAACCTGGGCTTTTCACATGGTGACATCCTAGACGTGAAAAGCGGACCCTCCAAAAAGGAACAGAAGACTTCAACCCTCATACTGGAATTTTCAAACACACTTTCAAAGTCGCAGTACCTTGGCATAGCCAAAGAATTTAACAAAAATAAAGACAAAGAATTAAAGCTGAAAAGCACTAATCTGGACTTCACTGAAACAGCTACACCGACGTACATAGATGAACTTTTGACCACAGCTTCAAAAAGGCTGTTTTACTTAACCCGCAACTTCATAAAACGAAGCTTCAACATTATTTATACAAACATAATAAAAAAAATGTTATAAAAACAAAGACCAGATTTTCAGATTAAAAGTGAAATACAATTTAACTATCCAGCTTATCCAAATACGAAATTACTACTTAGGAAACCTTGTAAATCACTTTCTATTATCGCACTTTTTTCCAGTGCTGCTTGTATTAATTTACACTTTATGCCTACTTTTTATTTAACCTACTCTACGCAAAATTCACCCAACTTACTACTTATAAGACAACAACCACAACACACAACACAAAAAACTATATGCAATTGAAACCCATATTAGTAAAAAATCCTTTTTTAAAACAAATTCTCTTATCAGCTCACAACAAAAGGGGGTCCCATTTAAATACACTCACAAGATCCCAACCCACTCTTTCAACCTCTGTCCTACTCGCGCACCGTACATGACGAAATCAATTGTTTAATAATAGCCTAGACAAATTTAACCTGTCAACCGTTATACTATGCACACCAGAAGTTGCTGACAATTTTATTCCAGACACAAACAAAAACATAAAGATCCTGTCTCTTAATATCCGATCAATAAAAAAATCTTCAAACATTACTTTCTAGGCTAAAAATAGACTGCGATATTTTGGTGTTTACAGAATGTTGGCTATCCTTTGTATCAAATACTTTACTTCCCTCGCTTAACAACTATACTCCTATATAGACCTGTAAACATCTTATCAAAAGAACGTAGTGGTTTACAGTTAATCTGACCTCCCTCATACGTATGAAGAGCTAGACTTGAATGAAGCGGCTTCTGGGCTTTTAATCAAACTCTGTACCGACACTGCTTTTATTTGCATCTACCGGAATCCTTAAAATAGCAACATAGACCCCTTAATAAACGCTCTTTACCTAATAATTCCTACCCTTTCCCCATAAAAGTCTATGATTCTTGCCGGCGCGCCGGATACGCGGAAACTCTAGTTAAGGCCCAATATCACACAAAACCACTAAAGAGAGTTTTGGCAAACATAAATATAAAATATATTTCCAATAAATTTATCGGTCTCAAAAAAATATATGTTATTCACAAAAAGACAGTCTAGTTTAAATCCTATGTCGTTACGCGATTGGATTAGTTTGGCTCGATCGTAAAAAATTCTGAACATAGTCTATATTTAAAAGGGTATACAATAATTTTAATATGAAAATACTGATTTTTCTCATAAATTTTATACCTAAATTTTCCTCTTTTAGAGCTCCGTATCAATCCTTAAATTTTATCATATAGCTTATTTCAGTTTTTCAGTAAATTCGAAAAACACCTAATTTTAAAGTATCCGGGCGGCCCGATGCTATTCCGTGCCGCCCGCTACCCCGCCAGTTCCGCTACCCTGCCAGAAGACGAAGGGCGAATGCGGCGCCCCTCACCTCAACAGCCAGAACTGGGCCTTAAGTCTGTATTCGTGGTTCTTCATGCCTAAGATGCTCTTGCTCATGCATCTTATGCATGCATAAGATCCTTAAGCACACTACTGAGGTAATAAAGACCTCGTTATTTCCGATGTGACAGTTCTCCGAAGAAGCTCAAGAAGCGAGAAACAAAGATATACGCCGTTTACGGCTGCGTAATACTCGCAAGACGTCACGTATTGCCACGAACACAGACTTGATGCACATTTTTTGGCATCATCTGACCCTTTGATCAACTCACTCAGAGATATTCCTAGAAAAAAGACCGACCGTAGTATATGGTAAATGAACCTACCAGAATTACCGATGAAGAAGAAGTTATATTAACAGATACTTCCCAGTTATGTAGAGATATCAAAATGATACTTAACCGATGCTTAAGTGACCATGGAATGGTGTTGCTAGACCTAAACATTAAAAAACCAAAAATTGTAAAACAAATCAGATTCCGGCGAAAGCTAGACACTATAGACACGGAACAGTTCACTACAGACTTACATCTTACTCATTGGCTCAATATCTATGTATTGAACACCGTCGACGAAATGATTGCGACATTTCATAATTACGTAAGCAACTTGTTTAAAAACAAGTTGCGCACCAGTCCAAAGACAAACTTCAAAGGGAAAGCATAAGCCATGGATAACTGATACGGTGAAATTCATGATGAGTTTACGAGATGATGCCTTACAAAGAGCCCAAAATCTCAAAACTGATAGTTCCATAAAATATTATAAGAGTCTGAAAAACCTAGTTACAGCCACCATTGAGCGAGAACACCATGTATATTTTAACCATTTCATCCACAACAATATAAATAAACCCAAAGAGCTATGGTCTAACTTAAAAAAAAAACAGCTGTACTCAACAACAAGCATCCTAATATAATACCCGATTATCTTAATGACCCTGATAGTATAAATAATCATTTTTAAACTTGCCAGTGTCTATTGTATCAAGTAACCAAGCCAGCTTTACAAGCCATTTTTACTGCGAAACGACAGCAACAGAAGTCCTCAAAATAATAAATAATATCAAAACAGAAGCAACCGGCCATGATGGCTTAGATATAGACATGATTAAATTATCACTGATGCTACTCTTCCCATTTTCACAAGAATTATTAATGTCTCCATTAGATATAACACTTACCCATCCTGCTGGAAAAAAGCTTTAGTTATACCGGTACCAAAAAAAGACTCTATAACTGATTTAAAGACCTACGTCCGAAATCAATCTTACCCGTTCTGTCTAAGATCCTGGAAGAGGTATTACTACGACAGGTTCAAAAATATGTGGAAAGCAACAATATTATACCAAAACACCAGTTAGGGTTTCGAAAAGGCCACGGTACAGAAACCGCCCTCCTGCATATCACTGACGAGCTGACAGAGGCTACTGACAGCGGACTGTGTAGCATTAAGATACTTTTGGACTATTCTCGCGCTTTTGAATATCTAGACCCATAACTACTTTTGGAAAAACTACATCAGTATGGCTTCTCGAAGAACTCCTGTGCATGGTTCCATTCCTTCCTTTCATATAGGCAGCGAAAGAGGGCGAAAAGATATACTCCACAAATAGGAACGTTACGCGAGGCATCCCACAGGGCTCCCTATTAAGTCCTGTACTGTTTTCCATATTTACAGCAGATTTCCCACAACACATAACGTTCTGTAAATATCATCTCTATGCCGATGACACTCAAATATATGTCTCCTTTAAAGCCGACAATACCACAACTGCCATTTCAAAAATCAACGATGACCTTACAAGAATCTTCGATTGGTCGCTACGCAACGGTTTAGCCCTCAATCCTGCAAAATCGCAAATGTTAGTGCTAGGAACAAGAAGACAAATAGAGAAAACATCAATACAAAAATACGAGGCAAAAATTAACAACATTGCTCTCGCACAATTACCATCGGCATGGAATCTGGGACTGATGGAAGACGGCGAGCTCATCAAAATCAACTTAAAATGCATGTACACAAAACAACCCGTTACAGAAGCTGCTTCAGATTTATGGCTGCAAGCATATGGAATGATCTACCTCCGCCTCTTAGAACAAAAGTAAGCCCTCACTACTTTAAAAATAAATACAGATCAGCTCTAATGAAACGCCAAAATGATACTCAGCACTTGAAGCATGCTTACTGGAAAGAGTTTAGCATAAAAAACTATTTATAAAGTAAGAGCCCTGGACAAGGAAACACAAACTAGTTAATACACACACTCTCACCCTCTCACACACAAATACACACACAAACACACACACACACAATATAATACAAGAGTCCGCAGAAGACAGTCCAAATGGTAACTAAGCGATTTAATTTTTCTGTGATTTTGGCTTATTTTATTATATAAATTTAAACTCTATGGGGACCCTCGATGACAATTTACCCCGCTCAAAACCTCAAGGAAGAGGGATAGGCTGAAAATCAGCGCTACATGGAGTCCCGATTCCATGTTAGCGGGAGCTGAGCCACTTCCAATTGTCTCAGACAAATCTTGCATGTATCAAAAAACTGTATTCTCTATGGCAATAAACGTAGATTATTTTATTATATTATATTTAGTCATTTTAATAGGTAACATTTGACGTCTGTCATTTTTATCTTCATAGTGAGGTGACCTGCTTAAAAACATCGATTAAATTGAATGAATCGATACGGACTTGACGACACGGACATTTATTCAGTTGAACTATTAGAAATGTTATTAGTACTGTCATCTTCATCACTGCTGTCAGTACTCAGATATATTATTAATTAATTTTCAATAATATTGACTATTCTCACATCTCGTTCGAAATCTTGTAACATTATTTTCTTTGTTTTCTCTACGACTTTTCTCCAGTCTTCTGTAGTGACTTCTGCACACGTAGTTTGTCATCATTTTAGCAGTACTGAAGGGTGGTCCAGTATTTTTCCGCGCTGCATGACCCTTTATTTGTGCCCAAATAAGCTCGATGGCGTTATACTGGCAATGGTGGGGAGTCAATCGAATAACTTCATGTCCATGGTCTAGGGCTAGTTCATCGATTACATAGCGGAGCTTGGACGGCTTAGTTGCTTTTACCAGATTTAACAACTCAACTTTTAATAAAGTTGGTCTTCCATCCACACCATTTCTAGCCACGAGATAATTTTTTGCTTTTATTTGCTTGAAACGGTGGTTTATCAACTTCTACAGAATGATACGGTGTATTGTCCATTATAATTTTCGATGGTTTTCTAAGCTGACTAGCAGCTTCTCAAACCACTCTTTACAAACCTCATTTGTAGTTTTATAGGCGAATGCGAGGAGGCAGTCTGGAATAAAACCTTGAGAAGCTGATCCCGCGTGACATATAATAAGTTGGGCTCCTTTTCCCGATGGAACTTTTGTGGTGGAGGCCGCTGTATCATCGGTCCATTTCCGCGAAACCGTATGGTTCGTATTTAACCATGTTTCGTCAATAAACACGACGTTATCCCAATATGTAATTGCATTTACTTGTCGTAAGAATGTTACTCTCTTCAAAATAATATCGTAGCGTTCTAGCAGGATTTTCCGCTTGTCAGATTTTTTAAATCTAAAGCCAATCGATTTCAAAACCTTTGATAGAGACGATTTACCGCCAAAAAATAAGCCTGCGTTTTTTAACGAAATCATTAGCTTTTCCCGTGTAGGATATTCTTTTCTCGAGAAATATCCATAAATATGGTTGCGAACTGCAGCAGCATCAAAATTATCAACGCCAACAATTTTCTTGTCCCACTTTCTTTTTTTCGGTTTACGTAATCTTCTGAGCCTGATGGTCCGTATATCTCTTTCAGAATTTGAGTTAGTGTGCTCTTCCCTATTCCCAATGCCTCGGCAACGCGTTCTCTTGGTCGAGTTAATGGTAAAAGAGGCCCGTCGTTAACTGATTCACGTTCAAAATAATTGTTCAATATCACCACTAATTCGCGAGATTGACTGTGTAGCGATTTCTCCCGTTTTGACATGGTAAGACTGTAATGTTGTTCTTTTTTACTAATCTTTAAGCTATTGTAGTCCAATTTATAGCCAGGTAAACTTAGTCAGTAAGATCAGTCCAATAAAAATGCCGGGTCAGAAGAAAATAACAGAGAGCACACCAAAAACGCACAGTCACTTCGCACAACGACAAAAGACTGCGTCATGTAATGGCGACAAGACATGACGTCATTGACTGGCACTAGTGTTGCCAGCAACATCTCACCTTATTTGTACTAACACTAATGATTTTTTTATTTCGTTATTGTTTGTATTTTTCTACATAGTTAAAAGATAAATATAAGTAAGTTTTATTATAGTCACAACGTGGTTATTAGTTTGTGGTGATATTTCTTCACAAGTAATCATTGCATTCGATTCTACTTATCACCTTTCGATTTTTGGAGTAACATCCCTAGTGTTTAAAAAGAGAAAGGGTTAACTGACGCAAAATTGTAACGACGTTCTGTTCTTTAGATCAGAAATTGTTTATTATGTTTAGAATGGTTTATTAGTGAAAGCGAATCGTAAAATTATTAGTATCGGTCATTATTACAATAAATATGTAAGTTAAGCAATTGTGCAGTTCTAACAAAACAAAAAAATATATTATTTTATTCCCGCCGTTACAAGAATAGAATAGAATAGAATAGAATAGGCATTTATTCGCTGTATCAGCACAAACACAATAATATAAAAGTATTACATGGAATGAAGTAGGTACTATTTAAAAATAAAATAAAATTCAGCAATAAAACTACCCACTATTAGTACCCATAAACATTTGTGAGGGGTTTCGCTGCCATGTGCACATGCTGCGACAGCAAATGGGTTCAGACTCAGCATAATGTCACATGAAATCCTGTGACTCTGGTTTTCAGTCTGGGGCCCAGAAGATATAATATGATTTAAAATATTAATTTGTCCAGGTGGCAAGTGTAATAAATAAAATAAACTAAACTTAATATTGGTGGGAAGTGTGAGAATAACCTAGGCTAAGTACCTTTTCTCAGAATAAATAAAAATTAAAAACAAATGAAATGTGCGGAATTAAGTTGTGAAAGAGAATTGTAAATTGCATGGTTGTTGCATGCAAATGTTTGGTGTGTTGAATTGTATTGTAAGTAATAATGTCAAATCATAGATACACAAGAAAATATAAAATTTAAATTAAATCACTACATATACACATTAAGGATTTGAATAAATCTTAAGAATAAAATAAAATAAAATAAGCTGGAAAACGCGGCACGCAGCACCACGTCCGCGGTCGTGGCAGCATCAGGTACTCTGCTTTTGTTGCTCCAATAACTGTGCTCGAATTCGTCTTTTGAATATTGTTTTTGTTTTTGTTTTTGTACAAGGTTACGTTGTTGAATTTTGATCAGACGTCAAATCTTACCTATTAAAATGACCCGACTGTAATTATCCTGCCTACAGTGGCCATTTCGCCACATAGTTGTATTTTAGTTAGAAATAATCTAGATTATACATAATCTGACTCGTCTGAGGGTGTAGAAGAATGACTTTTGTATTATTTTGTGTACATAAATCGATTTAGGGTAGTTTTTCATTAATTATTTAATTAAATACGTATATATTATGATGTATCCGTTTTATTTAAGTTATAGTTGAAATTTTGTAAATATCGTTGAATTTGAGTATTGTTATTATTCAATATATTTATCTTCATTTATTTCCAAAAGTTGTTGTATTTATTTTGAATAAACATATTTTTGTGTTTTTTTTTATATATATTTTTATATCCTCTCAAATCGTGGGATAGTCTCGAATCCTACTATTATCAACAATTTACTGTTATTTGAGCTAAAATTAGTCTTTATAAATAAAAACATATTTTGTCCAGCTAGCAGTTTCTAGATGAATCAGTGTGCGGCGAGATCAACATCGATATAACACCCGGTTCACTGGAGTCCTGCTCCCTTAACTACTTACACCGACTGGCTTTTCTCGGCCTTCCAGCACAAGATTTACCTATAAGAGACAACAGCTGCCTCGACCATATAATGATGACATCCCGCCTCCCCTACCAAACCCTAATCCTTGAAACCTACGCCACAGATCACCGCCCCACCATTTTTTTTTATTCATTTATTTATTTATTTATTTATTTATTCAGGTAATCAACAGCGTTACAAAACAGATAATCATTAAAATTAACACGAATTGCATAGCCAATAATATATTACCCTAAAAAGATCCTTTTGTTGTTACAGTATGTGTTTGAGTGAGGCAAAAAGAAACGAACCAGTTTTTTAATGCTTTCAGTCTATTACATTTACATATTTATGTTTATACAAATATATAATGTAGATATAATAAACAGATTCTATAAATAGATTATATAGATAGAATAGATTATATATAAACAGATATGCAATAAATATATTTCTGTAAAAATAATATAATATCGCTCATTTGCGACAAAAACGTGACAAAGTAAAAATATCAATTTGTGATAAAACGCATATGAAAGTTTAAAATTCCTGTAACTTTTTAATTATTATGTTTATACTATTCTGCTCAATACAACATAACCTCAAGATTTTCGTTTTTTTTGTATTAAATTGTGTTCAGACCTTTAAGTCAGTTATTAAATTTATTATAATTAGTTATTTAAAAAAGGATCCTCCTTGCTGCGTTATTCTTGTAAAAAAATGCAGTATTGCAAAACAAACAGATAAGTACCGTTTTTCTTGAAAAAAAAATCTAACCCTTTGTAAGTTATGTCGTATTGTTACGTTTTTATTGATAATCTGTAATCTTAATGTATGGAACATTTTAATTAAGACACGTTACTGTCGCAGAAATCTCTTAATTTTTGTATTTTGTTTTACAAAATGAAAGATATTTTAGCGAAGTTATTGTGTGACTTTCGCTAAAAATACAAGCAATAATCACATTTAAAAAAATATTATAATATAACCAGACACTAATATCTGTAGTTTTACTTTTACTCACAACCGTTAGCAATTATAACGTTATTAAATATTTAAGAATTTAAATCATATCTCTCTCTCTGCTTATCTCAGTAATATTAGGAAACTAATCTTAATTAAGTCTCACATAAATCAAATAAACATCTTAGCAAAACAAATCACAGAAAGATAATCATTCAGTACAAAGAGTATCCTCTAATAATAAAATATTAGGAACATAACATTATTATTATTGCTTTTTAGCGGCACAAAGTTTCAAGGCATTATTGAATTCACAGTTCACTTAATAATAATAAAATCTGAGTAAATGAAATAAAAAAACTTAACACTTAAATCTACAAAGATTCGTAAAAAGGTCTCTAGTACCTTGGAATGTGGTTTTTGTTGATCAGTTCCATTAGATCAGCCTTCTTTCTTTCAGCTATTCCGGTTTAGTTGTGTAGGCCTTTTTAACCTCAATATCAATGTCTTTTTTCTTCTTTATGACTATAGCTTTTTTAAACTCCTCTTCTCCGTATGAGTTTTTGTAATAAATTGCCCGAGCATCATCCTTTATGAATTTTATCATCTTCACTTCACTGATTTTGACTGGAACGTTTTCGTAATTTTTTTGTATTGCAAAAGACATTTGACTTCATACATTCTTCCAGTCGTAAATATCTTCAAAGCACATTTCGTTCACTCGGAATGGCTCACTCTTTTTACGAGCAGATTTGATAGCACTGATGAATGCATCGGGCGTGTACATAGGTCCTCTTTGCAATTCTCTTCGCACTTGTCTTTCTATTTGTGAGTGTGCCGAATCCCCTTCATTTGGGGTATGTCCTCTGATTAAATATTTGTGTGTTATTGACTTTATATTTGGAAATTTCTGAACCGCGAAAAGGTACATGGCCACCATAAATTTGTTTTTTTGTTGGCCAGCACAGTTATCAGAATAAAATACTACATTCATATCTTCGGTACCGTTTGATATCTGCTCGAGATACTTAAATACACACGTACCTATTTCATTCACACCTTTGCTTGCATTTGCTTCATCCCATACATAACATTCTACAGTATTCTTCTGGACGTCATATACTGTGAGATTGAGTACATTCAATTTGGATTTGTAGTAAAACACGGATATCTCGCCTTTCGGACACTGAAATACTGCTTGCAAGTCATATACGCATGCTGTCAGTTCTTCGTTTTTCTCGTCTTTTTCTTTTTCTAATCGTGATAGCCTCTTCTCTTCATGATGTTTTTCATAAGCGTCCTTTTTAGCTTCTTTTTCTTCGGGTGATGAATTTTTAAGCGCTTCGCATACGTCACACATATCTTTTTTTGGTGTAAAAAATGAAATGTTGTGCTCTTGAGTAAAAATCCGGTAGAACATTACATAGTTGATGAAAGGAACTTTCTTTTCCTTACAGATTTTGACGTAATCGTGATGCAGATCAGCAATGGTATTGCTTCCATCAATGAAGGTTCTTCTTGAATGGGCTCGGGTATAGTGAGATTCAATTTTGGGTATTGAATCTATGAACTGCTTTGCTCCTTCTTTAATATTATCGTCAATTTTTGGTTGCTTTCCATGTCGTCCACGTTATCTGTCATCAATGAAATATTTTTTTCCTTATTTTTCTTGCTTAATGCAGTTGTTATTGGGCGATTATTGATACAAAGCGTATTTTTGAAAAACATCTTGCACACTCTATATTTTTTTCCCTTCGAAATCAAATAAAAAGCATTATTAGTTCGCTTTGGTTCAATAACCTGTCCTTCATTATCGAGTTGCGATACATAACGATTTGCTGGAATAGCTTCTTCAACGGATGCAGCGATGAAACTTCATTGCTTTTCGATCTCTCTTAAATTCCAGTAATCTTTCAGTATTTCACGGCGTTGTTTTTCGGAAAAGTTTTTTTGACACTTGAAAATGCAGGTTTCCTTACAGGTGTAACGGTTTACCTTTATTTCTACTAAATTAAAGATCTATACTATATTTAAAAGCCTAACTATATATTTACAACTCAAAAATCATCCAATCCACATATTACAACTATAATAAATATAATGTATTTACATACAGACAGAATCGTTTGCGCACATTTACTATTAGGCAAACTAGTTACGAATACAATGAGTGACGTCACCGACTCGCGATAAGAACGCGGCCGCGACCAGCGAAGGCGACACGCACGCCACTGACATTTGCATTACGGCGAGGACCGCGACAGGTCAACCACTTTAATAACCATGGGATTTATTCCCAAAGATTTTCTAACTATGATGGTGTGACAGATGCTAAGTTTCGGAGTGAACCATCAATACCTATAACCTGTGTTAAAATTAAGTGCCAGTATTTCCCCGAATTGGGTGAGTGTTGTGAATATTTTACTACTTAGATTAAGTTATCATAGATAGTTATAAATCACTTTACATGTAGAAAATATTAAAAATATAACTAGTTCTCACTGTATATTAGTCTTAATCATGTTATAACATTATCTGCCCATTTGAATCATGCTGGGACTATCACGCTTCTAAAGGCTTCTAGAAATATCATCTACCCACTTCATAAAAAACTCATGTAATATTAGCTAAATTACATTATTTCTAGCTAATTAAATTGTAATTTCATATACAATCGCAGTATAATGCAACAATAATGCTTTTGGTCATATTGTAATTAGTTTAGTACATTTCTTCATAAGGTTTTGATAATTTCATTTCATATTTTGCTTGATCATGAAACTGTTGATTTTGTTTGTGACTGCCACATCTTTTGATCACCATTAAATGCTTTGGGGTTCACTAATATAGCCAACTAAAACGCGAGCATATTTATTCAACAATAAATCCCGATGTCGCAGTCACTTACACGAATTTGGACTTTTTGTGAAACGACTATTTTCCGGGAATTCCAGGGACCAAGTTTGGGGTTTGATTTGGAGCTCACCAACCTTCACGCGCATGCTCCTGCGCGTATCCGGTAGACCTGCGTTGCAGACCCGAATCCCGGAACCTCGAACTCCCGCTTCAACATCTACGTGGACTACGTGCCGTTGGACAGTGCAGGGAAGTGACCCCAATTACAAGGACGTTGTTTCACACTAAATGCCAGCCAGATATAAACCCGCGACCTAGTCGAGTCTACTTTTCATTTTTAATAAATAATTGTAAATTTCCTTTCGGGTTGTTTAATTTCGACCGGCTTCAATCTACCTACATTTATGCGACGCTAAAACGTCACAATGGCGCCCAATCTAGGTATTTTCTGAGCTGAGCATATGAAACGGGTCCTTGGCATTTGTTATCTTTTTGGTTTTCATGGGTGTTGGTGGCTATATTAATCATCACGTGTATACTTCTAGATTTATATTTCCTTGGTGTTATTAAACCTAATTTTAAGGTTGATTTGAGCAGTTGTTTGGTACGTGGTTGCCTTAATTCTAAAGGCTTATATTAATAATAAGTAGTACAAAGTATCAAATACGTGTCTACCCACAATACTTACATTTATAAACCTATTATAACTTAATTTAATAAATACAATATTCTAACTACCTATTACTTATACCACATACTTAGCAACTATACAATCACTGCTTTTCAATCATTTGTAATCACAACGCATACCCTTTTCTGTGAAAAAGTAAACATGTCGTATCCGATTAAGTATCTGTCACTCCAAAAAGCTGAACTCGAATACGAGGTCATCCTTAGAGGTGGTACAGGCGGCTCTGTACAAGATCTTCGTAGTCAGATTGTTAAATTAGCAATACCCCCTGAGGACATTTTGGAATCTCACTTAGAGCCTGCGGTTGACCTGGACGCAGCCAAGGAAAGTCTAACAAAGTCTCAAACTATGCTGTCGTCCCTAAAAAGTAAATTTGACAAAACGTTATTCTTGCGCACTGAAGATTTACTGCATCATATTTACCACAGACTTAAACGCATCACAAATGTCAGTGCTCAGGTAGTCGATCAGCATAAATCGAATTGCACTATATTTAGCAACCAGTACAAAGAAATCACAGTATTAAGACCAGCTTCAAATTCTAATGCAGGTTCAAACTCAGAACCTGAAACTACTGAAACTACAGTGGTTACTTGCGATCGTAACCTGTCGTCTGATTTGACAAAGTTAAAATATTCTGGCAAATCCTGTGTTTTCTCTTTCATACAAAGAGTGGATGAATTTGTAGACGCTAGGAACACCTCGAAAGACCGGCTACTAAAGTTTGCATATGAGATTTTTACGGACGACGCACTACACTGGTTCCGTAGTATTAGAGAAAGTGTGCAAACTTGGGACGACGTTGTCGTACATCTAAAACAAGATTTTAGTCAAAAGGACTATGACTACCGCCTTTTGGCTGAAATTCGGTCTCGTACGCAGGGTGAGCTCGAAAACATCTCAATTTACCTGTCTATTATGCATGGCATGTTTTCGAGGCTAAGCAAACCACTGTCTGAAGCTGATAAATTAGAAATTATTTTACATAATATCAGACCATGCTACGCTAGCACTTTGACAGCTTCTCCCGAGATCATGGACCTGAAGTCTTTGAAAAGTATGTGTTCTAACTATAAGAACATACATTCGCGTATGTCTCTTTTTCATGAGCCTCCTCGCGTGACTCCGGAAACTGTAGCACCGGAGTTCGCTTACACTAAACAACAAAAAACTAGCAACTACTATCCGAATAAAAGCTACCAAAGTGCTAACTATAATGAAAAATATAAGAGTTATGCTACACCTAACAAATATAATAACTACCCAAATACTTATAACTACAACAATAAACCTAAAATTACACAAGAAAGACCTGCAAGTACCAATGCTTTGCAAGTGACACCGAGCAGCTCTAAGGATGTCCATACAACCCGAAAATATTGCCCAAGGTGTCGCAGTGATACTCATTCCCTAAAAGAGTGCACTCACAATTACGCGGAATTGTTTATCCCAGCCAAGGTTGACTTACTCATTGCGTACGGCCCCGGTTTGGCTAGCCAGAAGGGAGGCAGATTCATACGACGATTCATTGAGACATATTCTGGAGTGTATTTTGAATGTTAAACTGTCTCCCTCTCAGTGGTCTCAGGCTGCACTACCCATCAGGTTCGGTGGTCTCGGCGTTCGTCGCCTACAGGACACGGAGCTCCCCGCTTTCTTGGCATCTTCGCATGGGGTGTTTAAACTTGTCACTCGCATTTTAAACATTAATGGTGACAATTTAAACATTCCGTTTGCGGCCGAGGCCTTGCGGCTGTGGCGTGTCCGTTGCCCGGGGAGAGATGAGCCAGAAAAGCCAGGCGTTCAGCGAGCCTGGGATGAGGAGATTTGCAAGGCTTCCCTTGACGGTTTGGTGGAGCAAAGCACAGGTGCCGAACTTGCTCGCCTCCGTGCAGCTTCCCAACCAGAGTCAGGCGCCTGGCTACATGCGTTGCCATCTCCGCAGTTGGGCACCTTTTTAGATGACAACTCCCTGCGTGTGGCCGTGGCGCTTCGTTTAGGCTGTGATATATGCGAACCACATCGCTGTGTTTGCGGTGCCGCAGTAGATTCGCTGGGGCGTCACGGGCTGCATTGTGTTCGGAGTGCAGGCAGACTCTCTCGCCATCACTCTATTAACGACATCGTCCGGAGGGCTCTCGTCTCTGCTAACATTCCGGCGGTTCTTGAACCTCCTGGTTTGTGTCGCAGCGACGGAAAGCGTCCGGATGGTTTGACGTTAGTCCCGTGGGAGAGGGGTCGCTGTCTTCTATGGGATGCGACCTGTGTGTGCACGTTTGCCCCATCCCACATCGGCTCAACTGTGGTAACTCCGGGTGCTGCTGCTGAGTTTGCGGCACGGCAGAAGTGCACTAAATACGCGCAGTTAATGGGTAGTTATCTGTTCGTTCCTTTGGCCGTCGAGACTACTGGGGTATGGGGTTCGCAGGGTAGGGCCTTTGTCAGGGACATTGGGCGTCGCTTGAGGGACCGAGGCTTTGACAACCGCTCCGGGGCTTTCATGGTCCAGAGAATCTCACTCGCTGTGCAGCGCGGGAACGCCGCCAGCGTGATGGGCACCTTTGGACCGGGAGATTCTTGGGGCGGTCTGTTTGTCTAATTGTTTTATCCGTGTTGTATTTTATATGACGAAACTCTGGTGAAATTTGACATTTTATTTTACTGTTAGAATTAGTTTTATTGTTTGTAATTTTTTATTGTAATTTAATGTAATTTTAATTATAATTTTATATTGTAATCTATTGTAATTGACATATTATTATGAACTTATGAACTAATTTTGTATAATTTAATCCAATTTGAATTAGTGTTTGAATTTAATCCATTTTTGTAATTAGCACATAATGTATATTGTTTTATAAATAATTAGTAGGTACTGAGAAAATATTTTACTATAAAGCGAACCGCTCTCAAAGAGTGCAAGCAGCCACATTTTGATATATGCTTTAAGTGTGGAAACAAAGGCATTCGCTATCCTGACTGTACAACCTGCAATCCTAAACCTAGTCACTCAAAAAACTGAATTTAGTGGATTGTAGTGAACGTGAAGCTGACAGTAAACCTAATGATAACTTTGATAAAACAGAGTGGAAATCTTGGCTGGATTTAATATCTAAATTTTTCTCTTGTTATTCTGTCACTTCAATCCACGATTCACATAATGCAACAGAACAGGCAAACAGCAGACCATACGTCGCTGTCAATATAAACGGTATTACTATCAATGGTTTATTGGACACTGGTAGTAGTGTCACAATTCTTGGACAAGATTATCATACCAATTTCTTAGATGCTGGTTTTAGGCTTGATAACACTGAATTATTAAATTTTGTCGCTGCAGGTGGGCAAAAGCTGAATAATGTTGGTGTCATAAATTTACCTGTCTCATTTTTGGACCAACTACACATTCTGAAAGTTTACGTAGTACCAGAGATTCAAAATCCCTTGATTTTAGGCATGGATTTCTGGAGACTTTTTAATTTGTTCCCTGAACATTTGGACTCTATCATGATAGGTAAAGAGACTGTCACTCCAGATATTCTATCGATTAATACTCCTACTCACATATGTGATTACGACCACCTTTCTACAGAACAAAAAGTTACGGCTGATCATATCACAGCACAGTTTTGTGACATCTCATATGAAGAACGTGGTCTTGGTCGCACAAGTCTAATTACTCACGGTATCGATACTGGGAATGCTGCTCCTATACGTCAAAGGTACTACAGAATGTCACCTGAAAAACAACGAATACTAGTTACTCAACTTGACGAAATGTTACGAGAAAACGTGGTAGAACCTTGCGAAAGCCCTTGGTCATCTCCAGTACTACTGACGCCTAAAAAGAATGGGGAACTAAGGTTCTGCTTAGACAGTCGTAAGCTTAATGCCGTTACTGTGAAAGATGCATACAGTCTTCCGTACATTTCTGAGATACTTGACAACTTACGAGACGCGAAGTATCTTTCTAGTTTAGATCTTTCTAAAAGTTTCTGGCAGATTCCTATAATGGAAGAAGACCGGTGTAAGACGGCTTTCTATATTCCTTCTAAAGGTACATTTCAATTTACTTCTATGGCGTTCGGTCTTACTAATGCCCCTGCCACGCAGCAGCGACTGGTTGACATGTTGTTCTACGGTCCAGAGTTCGAAAATAAAGTATTTGTATACCTAGACGACATTATCATTGTTTCACCGACCTTCGAACAACATATCTCCCTACTTGTCCGTGTTCTGGAAAAACTAAGAATGGCGAATTTGACTATAAGTTACAAAAAGTGTCAATTTTTCAGAAACAAACTAAAATACTTGGGTTATGTGGTGGATCATAATGGACTACATCCAGATCCCGAAAAGGTAGAAGCTATTATTAATTACCCTACCCCTACTAATTGCAAGGAGGTGCGTCGATTCATAGGCACAGCATCGTGGTATCGTCGATTTATACCTAACTTCAGTACAATAGCTTCACCACTTAATAAATTAACCTCCCTTGCTAAAAACTCTCCTCCATTCAATTGGTCTTCCGACGCCGAAAAAGCATTCCGCACTTTAAAAGAAGCTCTTATATCTTCACCCGTATTATCATGCCCCGACTTTTCATAAGCTTTTCAAGTGCATACGGATGCAAGTGATTTCGGTGTTGGCGCGGTTCTAACCCAGATTAGGAGAAGGTCATTGCCTACATGAGCAAGTCCCTCTCTAGCAAGGAACGCAATTACAGTGCTACGGAAAGGGAGGCCCTAGCAGTCTTGACAGCTATCGAACACTGGCGATGCTACCTGGACAACGGCAAAACGTTCATTGTGTACACCGACCACTCGTCCTTAAAATGGTTCTTGAATTTAAATAATCCCACAGGTTGTTTAGCTCGTTGGGGTGTTCGTATGTCCTCATTCGACTTCGACATCAAACATCGTCGTGGCTCAGAGAATGTAGTCCCTGACAGTCTTTCCCGTTCAGTACCAATAGCTACAATAGATCAGGACTCTTCGAATCACGACATGTTCTACTCTACAGGTGACAGTTGGTATCTTAACATCTACCACGGTTGCCAAAACGCTCCTACATCGTTTCTTAACTATAAAGTAACAAATGGAAAACTTTTTAGATATAAAAAGAGTTTGAATCCCTTAACTCGTGAGTTTGAGTGGAAAGAAGTTATTCCTGTTGAGTACAGATCGGACATAATTACAAAAAATCACACTGATCCTACTTCAGGCCACTTTGGCATATACAAAACTCACAAACGTCTTTCCTTAAATTATTTTTGGCCTGATATGCACCGCGATGTCTCCAAATTTGTAACTACTTGCGACACATGTTGTGCGCACAAATATCCTGCACATGCTACACTTGGCATTATGGGCCGTCCTAAAGACTGTTCACGACCGTTTCAGATGCTGAGTATGGATCTAATAGGTCCCCTACCACCTTCACGAAAACAAAACACATTTATATTTGTAGTTCATTGTTGTTTTTCAAAATATTGCCTAATGTTCCCTATTCGTCGCGCAACTTCCGAGATAATAGCTAAGTTACTCGAGGAAGAAGTTTTTCTTGTTCACGGTGTACCCAGCACTGTATTAATGGACAACGGAAAACAATTTGTGGGAAATATTCTAAAGCAACTATATAACAAGTACAATATCCCTAACATCAAGTTCACACCTAAATACACGGCCCAGATTAACAGTGTTGAACGCTACAACAAGACTCTTTTAACAGCAGTATCTACCTACATTGAAAACGACCATAGATCTTGGGACTGTAACCTATCAAAAATCCAATTTGCCATGAATTCATCGGTAAACGAGGTGACTGGTTATACGCCGGCATTTTTGGTATATGGGCGTGAATTAGTTACTACTGGCTTGCATTATATCGATACGGACCTCAGCGATGATATAATTTTCACCCCTAGGGACGAATACGCTGAAAATTTAGGTAATTTAAGAACTGTATTCGAAAAAGTACAATTGTGCCTAACTTAAGCTCATTCGAGAAATAGTGGTCATTATAACCTGCGCCGTAAAGACGTAAATTTTAAAGTAGGTGACATCATTTGGAAGAAGACATTTTTCCTAAGCAACAAAAACAAAATGTTTTGTAAGAAGCTTGCTCCGAAGTTTACAAAGTGCAAAATCGTAAAGAAAAAGTCTAATTTAGTATACGAACTCGAGGATATGACCGGAAATAATATAGGAGACTGGCATGTCAAAGATTTCAAATTAACTAACTATAAGCAATAATAGAATTTGTAAGTACCCTGTGTAACTCATGTTACTATCTCTACGCTAATAGTCTGATTTAATCCACAAGCTCACTAATAATATATTTTCATAAGGAAGCTGTGTTATTGTGTGTGTGTGTATATACGTAAAAATAAATATTGAAAAAAAAATCGTGTCCTCTACCGGATGACGAAGTATTTTCCTATACCTTACAGTGTACTGTAATTAGGAGTCTATGTCTACTATAAAGACAAATAACAAAAATAATGACAGCATATACAGCCTTGATACTGTGGGTAAGAATTGGACTAACCTTATATCCATCAATAGTTATATAAGAGTATTATATTACTTATTACATTAAAATACTCAATCTGTATGGACGCAATAACACACATTATACGTGTCTATTGCCTGTTTGCTAGCGTGAAGTATGTATGATTAGGGGAGGAATGTTGAGAGAGAGGCCTGAATGATAACTAGTATATCTATTGAGCAGCATAGAGAGATAGCGGATTTTTTCAGCAAAAATCCTAACCTAAAAAAGGGGGTATGTAACGGTTTACCTTTATTTCTACTAAATTAAAGATCTATACTATATTTAAAAGCCTAACTATATATTTACAACTCAAAAATCGTCCAATCCACATATTACAACTATAATAAATATAATGTATTTACATACAGACAGAATCGTTTGCGCACATTTACTATTAGGCAAACTAGTTACGAATACAATGAGTGACGTCACCGACTCGCGATAAGAACGCGGCCGCGACCAGCGAAGGCGACACGCACGCCACTGACATTTGCATTACGGCGAGGACCGCGACAGGTCAACCACTTTAATAACCATGGGATTTATTCCCAAAGATTTTCTAACTATGATGGTGTGACAGATGCTAAGTTTCGGAGTGAACCATCAATACCTATAACCTGTGTTAAAATTAAGTGCCAGTATTTCCCCGAATTGGGTGAGTGTTGTGAATATTTTACTACTTAGATTAAGTTATCATAGATAGTTATAAATCACTTTACATGTAGAAAATATTAAAAATATAACTAGTTCTCACTGTATATTAGTCTTAATCATGTTATAACATTATCTGCCCATTTGAATCATGCTGGGACTATCACGCTTCTAAAGGCTTCTAGAAATATCATCTACCCACTTCATAAAAAACTCATGTAATATTAGCTAAATTACATTATTTCTAGCTAATTAAATTGTAATTTCATATACAATCGCAGTATAATGCAACAATAATGCTTTTGGTCATATTGTAATTAGTTTAGTACATTTCTTCATAAGGTTTTGATAATTTCATTTCATATTTTGCTTGATCATGAAACTGTTGATTTTGTTTGTGACTGCCACATCTTTTGATCACCATTAAATGCTTTGGGGTTCACTAATATAGCCAACTAAAACGCGAGCATATTTATTCAACAATAAATCCCGATGTCGCAGTCACTTACACGAATTTGGACTTTTTGTGAAACGACTATTTTCCGGGAATTCCAGGGACCAAGTTTGGGGTTTGATTTGGAGCTCACCAACCTTCACGCGCATGCTCCTGCGCGTATCCGGTAGACCTGCGTTGCAGACCCGAATCCCGGAACCTCGAACTCCCGCTTCAACATCTACGTGGACTACGTGCCGTTGGACAGTGCAGGGAAGTGACCCCAATTACAAGGACGTTGTTTCACACTAAATGCCAGCCAGATATAAACCCGCGACCTAGTCGAGTCTACTTTTCATTTTTAATAAATAATTGTAAATTTCCTTTCGGGTTGTTTAATTTCGACCGGCTTCAATCTACCTACATTTATGCGACGCTAAAACGTCACACAGGGTTCTCTTAGTTGACGGGGTGGAACAGTTTTTGTGATGATTTTGATTCGTAGGACTGTCCTGCATTTCTTAACTGTTTAGTAATGTTTTTTTTTTCCATTTTTCTTTATTCAGTGGTCTTTTTTTTCCTTTTTTTGTAGGTGTAGGGTCTTCATTTGTGCTAATCTGTACGTTTGCAGATGGTAGTTGATTTTTAGGTGCAATTGCTTCATCAAATGGTCTTTTTTTTGCTTTTTTTACAGGTGTTGTTTCTCCATTAGTACTTTTCTGTATGTCTGCAGGCAGTACTTGATTTTTAGGTTCAATTTCTTCATCCAACGGTTTTTCTTTTTCTTTTTTAGCAGGTGTTGTTTTTTTATTGGTGCCCATCTGTATGTCTGCAGTCGGATATCTATTTTCAGATACAAATGTTGGTGTTTGTCTTCCTGTGGGCACGATGCTTGCAATGGCATCCAGCATTTATTGTCTCATTCTATCGTCATTTCCTGTCATCATTAGTTTAGCTGTGTTATCTTTTCTTCATTTAAAATCGTATTTTGTATGATATTTGTTATGTTCTCATTTTTTTGTTCGACATCAGTCTGTATAGTACGTATATCAGTCTTATTAGGATTTTCGCTGTCGTCTATAATATCGTTATCTTCACTAGAACTCTCAATTCTTCGTTGATCTTGAACTAATTCGTAGTCAGGATCCTTCACTGAGTCGTCAGAGTCTGCAGCAAAAAAAAAATATTATCACAATACTGGGGCATAGCATAGCGCATTAAAATACAGAAACTAACATTATCATCTAAGAGAGATAGAGAGAGAGGAGAGAGAGAGATAGAGAGAGAGAACACTTTACTGTATTCACTAGGAAATTATCATACATCATACTCGTTCTTAAATTTCATAAGTTTCCTATTGTTTTGATGCAAATTACGTTTGGTCGCAACGAAGGATCCAAAAAAAATCAAAATGCTTTTGACTTATTTTATTAATTAATTCTACAGAGTTGCGACTTCAATCGATGTAAGATATAAAGTGACTCTATACAATGGAAAAACCTAAATTCTAAAAAGTAGCTACGTGACGTTAAATGCACCGTCAGCCGTCTTGGCTTACACGAGGCACGAATATCAGGTCATCGTCATGGTCGGCGGTATCACACGTTAAATGCACCGTCAGCCGTCTTGGCTTACACGAGGCACGAATATCAGGTCATCGTCATGGTCGGCAGTATCCGTGGAAAGTACGTATGTAACACCTCCCACCGCAGATCAGGAACTATTTGAGAGGTATCTTCGAAAATGTTGCTGAGACAAGATTAGGATCAAATTTTGTTCTTTCTGAAATCTCAGAATATATCTCTTTAGGTTTATCGGACTCTGCTTTGCCAACTTGTTTCTTAATATTGACCGTCTTGGTGTAATATTTCCGAATTATGACTGCTATAACGAGTGCACATGCACTGAATAGTATCGTATAGATGGGTATTGTAGTATGGTACAGACTATTATCTGTAGCCTTCTTCAAATGTACTGGTGACTGTAGGGATATCTTCGTGCTGCTAGCGTGTAGATTTTCCAAGTTGATAGAGTTCAATTCCAAAAGTGTATGCGACTGCAACCCTGCAGTGCTGGTTAATTCATTTCTGGACGGTAATTCAGTTATCTTCAATACTTGTCCTCTGGTACGGTCGTGACTGTTAGTTATGGTGAATTCTGGAGTCTGGAGGAAACAGCCATGTGGTCAAACTGCGAGATAGCTGCCTTGGAGTGTTTCGTATTTATTCTGTCCGCAGGACGTCTGAATTTTGGTAGGTTTCGGGAAACTTAGGGTGTAGTGCTTATCGTCGAGTTTTTCAAGTGCTTCTTTGGTGAGACTGATGGTGGTCGGCTTGCAGGACTCGTCGATTCGCTGGGCCGTAATAAGTTGCTGGATACAATCTGGTTGGTCTCGAAGCTGGTAGTTGAATTGTTCCTCGCAGAGATACCATACAGTGGTCTTCGGACATTCTGTCTCTATGTACATGAAATCTTTCTCATGAATTGCTATGTAAGGGGATGTAGGAATAAGGGACTCGTGATTTTTATTGGGTACAATAGATAATTTATAAAGGGAATAGATTTTGGATACGACAATCGGTAACTTGAAGACTATGACAATTTCCTTGTTACTATAATATGAGCCTGTTTTTATTATATCGTAATATTCCCTCAAATCTATATCTAGAAGTTTATCCTTCTGATATATATATCTTAACATATATTTTAAACTACCTATGGTTAAAGCCGAATGATAAGTGCTCGATGCACGAATGAAGGCTAAAGTAGTTTCTAACTTAATCAATTCTTCTGTTAAACTATCTATATTATCTCCTAAGATTAAAAGAAGCTGTGCTAAATGGGCATAGCTAACAAAATCAGCTGATTGGTAGCTCTCTCCTTTCATTACGTTATTAAGGACGTTTTTAATTTTCTCTTGGTTTTCTATGATACTGTTTAAAATAACTGAATGCTGGGACATCCATTCTTTACTGATCGTAATATGATTATTAATTTCTGAAGCTAATTTATCTTCGTTATTTTGTAATACTTTAATAGCATTGTTATAATAAGCAGCATCTGTGTAATCGAGATTTCCTGTTATACTTTTGATAATGGAACCTAAACCATCAATGAGTCCCCTTTTAGCTCGACTGGGTTCGAAAGTTAATAATTGTTCAGCTACTTTACCTAGCTTACTACTGAGATAATCAAGGTGGGGCTCAAATAGAGATAAGGTCCTATTATTTAGCTGAGGTCTAAAACTATCGATTTGACTTTTAACTAAATCGACTTTAGAGTGAATATCCGATAGACTTATACTTTGTACGAATGAGTGATAGTGAGATATTACTCGGGTTGGTCCTAGTTTAAAGGGAAGCAGTCCAGGTCCTTCTTCTAAGGAGTCAAGTGTTATCTCTTGTGCGTGGGTCTGGTGAAGTAGCAGAATCAATAGTGTCCTGCAACAATTGTGCACTATTAGGGACCCTTTTAAGGCGTGATTTTGCTACTGGGCAAGGCTTCTTTTTAGTATAGATATGAATAGGCAAGTCAGCAAGGACTGTATCTTGAGCATAGCGGGCAGCTAGTTTCTGGCGAGCTGCTAATGGGTTTCGAATGAATATCTGCTGTTCAGGTATAAGCTCTACTTCCGGCTCACGATCTTTATTTCGAGCTTCCGTTAGCTCGGTACGACGGCTAAGGGATGTCTCGTTTATCATCTCATAGACTTTAGACATTTTGCTACGATGTTCCTGGGTATACTGTTGGAGTAAGTGTTCAGAAAGATCTATATCGAGAGGATCACGAGGATCGAAGTGTCCTGTTATAATATCTAGGGGTCTACATTTAGTGAAACTATGGATTGAGCTGTTATAAGCTAGAATAGCATACGGCATGAGATTGACGACGGATTCGTTTTTCTGATTTAATTTTAAGATACGTAAGTGTTCTAATAAAGTTGAATGAAAACGTTCAACCATTCCATTTTCATTAGGGGTGTGTGCTGAGATCTTATGATGCTGTATTTTATGGAGTCTAATGAATTCTGAGAATAACTGGTTAGTAAACTCAGTACCACGATCTGTTACTGCTACCAGGGGCATACCGTGATGAGTACAGAAATTTAAGAGGGCCTGAATCACACTAACTGCGGTACCGTCTCTGAGATGATATGCTTGAGCATATTTCGAGAAAGCATCAACTATGGTAAGGTATTTCTCATTTTGAGCAGTGAAGAGGTCTAGATGAACGATCTCGAATGGTTTAGAAGGGGGTGGAACAATGTGAAAACGTTGCTTGATAGGACTGCGGTCATATTTAGCTTGACCACAGATAGAACATTCATTAATATACTTGGTTATGTGTTCTTTCATTTTTGGCCAGTAAAACTTATTAGACAGAGCTAAGTAACATTCAGAAATGCCACGATGGTTAGTTTTACCTTCATGGTATCTCTGAATGATTTCCTGTTGACGTAAATATTCCTTTACATTTTCATGTTCGACTTTAGTTAAGACCATAGTCATTGCTGAACTTTTGAATTTTTCCTGTATGATGGGGATGATCGAATACATAGCCAAGGGTGGATGTATAATAAGACCGGTTTTAACTTTAGGGTTAACGAATTCCTTAATAGCATTAACCACATCTTCCTCAAGAATAGATTCTGAAATTTGGATAGTGGTTCGAGTATGTGTGTCGAAAGGCTTAGTTACTGTAGTACGACCTTTAATATCACCAACTAATTTGAAACAAATCTGTCTATTGAACTTATTGAGGGGTTCGTCGGTTATTGGGACTTCTAGAATGGGGTTTTCCTGGCTGGTGTGAGCTGTTGCTGTAGTTGACCCAGAAATTGAAGGTGGTTTCTCTGATGGGTTAGCTACAACTGAACTTATTTCCTCATTATTGATTTCTATTCGGGATAATGCATCTGCATTCGTATTAGCTTTACCTTGCTTATACACAACGGTAAAGTTATAGTCACTTAATTTCATTTTCCATCGGGTTAAACGTGAATTTGGCTCTTTTAGCGTCATAACCCATTGAAGAGGTTTATGGTCAGTTACAATTTGGAACTTGCGGCCGAATAAATAGGGACGAAAGTACTTTGTTGCCCATACGATGGCTAGGAGTTCTTTTTCGATGGTACTGTAATTTATCTCACTACCGTTCAGTGTTCTAGATGCGTAAGAGATAGGTTTATCTGAACCTAGGGGACCTTGGGAGAGAATAGCACCAATGGCTAGATTAGACGCGTCAGTTGTTAAGATGAAATCTTTCGAGAAGTCCGGATACTGTAGAATCGGATCATTGATCAGAAGTGTTTTACATTTTTCGAAACAGGATATATAATTTTCATCTAATCTGATTTTTGAACCTTTTTTCAGACATTGCGTGAGAGGTTTGGTTATCTTGGCAAAGTCTGGAATAAACTTTCTGTAATAACCGAGAAGTCCAAGGAATCGCTTAATTTCAGTAGGAGTTTTAGGAATGGGGTACTTCTCAATAGCTGCTAGTTTTTCAGGATTAGGTTTGATGCCATTTCGAGTTATCACATGACCTAAATAAGCTGTTTCAAGTTTCAAGAACTCCGATTTATCCATTTGAACCTTAAAATTCGATTCACGCAATCGCTGAAAAACCTTATCTAAGTTAACAATATGCTCCTGAAGGGATGTGCTGAAAACTATTATATCATCAAGATAAACCAGGCAGATGACGTTTTGGAGGCCTCTGAGGACATTATCCATCACTCGCTGGAAGGTAGAAGGACTATTTTTGAGACCCATGGGCATCCTCAAAAATTCAAAGTGCCCATGCTCCACGTTGAAAGCTGTTTTTGGGATATCCTCGTCCTGCATCTCCACCTGATAAAATCCGCTGGCGAGATCTAGGGTGGTGAAGTATTGACAATTGCCTAATTTATCAAGGACATCCGTTATGTTAGGTATATTATAATACTATAATGTCGTCCGCTGTGCCTGAACAAGGTCCATAATGTTGTAACTTTATAATATAACTTTATAACTGTGGAATGCAATAAATATACTTGATACTTGATACTATGTTAGGTATGGGGTATTTATCGTCTATGGTCTTCTCGTTCACTTTCCGGAAGTCTACAACAATGCGCCATTTCGTTTTGCCAGACGCATCTGTCTTTTTGGGAACGACCCAGATTGGCGAGCTCCATGCGGAGTCCGAAGGACGAATTATTCCTTGTTCTAACATTTTTCCAATCTGGTCACTAACTTCCTGCTTATGAACAAACGGATATCGATAGCTTTTTGTGTAAACTGGGACCTCATCTGTAGTTCTAATGCAGTGCTTGATCTTATTTGTGAACGTTAGCGGTTCGCCTTCGATATAAAATATATCGGCGTACTGAGAACAAAGTGATTCTAAGTTAGCGCGTTCTTCCGCGTTCAAATGACTCGTCCGTAAGCGAGAAAGTACTTCTTTCGATCGCGGCGATAATTGCTGGGACCGTTCGCATTCGTTGTTATAAATTTCACCGTGAACGGGTTGATACATAGAAAAGATGACGTCATTTGGACTCGGGTTAGTTACTTCTAAAATACCACGACGATTTATAACTGATGTCAAGCAATCACCTACAATGCAATTAGATATTACTTGCTGTGAAATAATTGCATCACCGTCATGCATGTTGACCGGTATTCGCACCAATTTTGATGAATGCGCTGGAATGATATCTTCGTAGAGGTTCACGTTGCATGAGTCGTACATGATAATGGGAATTTTAGTACTTTGTGTTTCAAGAAATTTGTCTTTATAATTTATGTTACATTCCCAACTGGTCAGTAAATCTGATCCTATAAGACCGTCGAAATAATCATGAAATTTATATACGAAGAACGTGATATCATTTCTGTCATTGAATTCGGGGAAACTTGGCAGGGTTATAGAATAGTCATTGCAGCTAGTAGCATGCACATTAGTTACTTCGAATGGATCATAGTTCAGTGGAATGTGCTGAAAATATTTTTCAATAGTTTCAGGACTTATAAACGACTGATTGGCACCAGTGTCTATTAATAATTTAAGTGGGGGGTTCGCGATCTGAATAAACGGTAGTTGCCGTTGGGTCTGTAAATTAATTTCTATTTTAGTCTGTCTGACTTGGATGATTTGGGAAAATCCTCAGGTATGGAGGATGAAGGCTGTGGAAACATATCATCGGTATTGGAGTTCACCTCGGGGACAGGTTGATAAGAGTAACTTGACTCGGGCTCGCCTGAGAGATAAGGATTGTACTCATAGTAGTCGTTGCTCTGTTCCGGGAAATAATCTACGTCATACGTGGGGCCATATTCATAGTCATCATAGCCATAGCACTCATTGAAGTTAGTCTCTCGCGATTTAAAATAATTATTCGGAGGTGGATTGCCATGTCGGGTCCAATCATGACCGGAGGGTGGCAATGGTTTAGGTACATAAGGGACAACTCCACTCATAGGTTTTGGTGCGGTATTATGGTTTGCACCAAAATGATTAGGGTTCCGCGGTTGCATACGGAAGACATTACTGTGAGGGTTATAATTCGGTGGTGGCGCTCGGAACATTTGTTGCGTGCGCGTGGGCATATTAGCCATGCGTTGGGGTGCACTGAATTGGGGATGAGAATAATTATTATTCGGTTTCCATAAGGGCACGGTACCAGGGCGCTGTTGCCAATTGGGCAACGGGTTAGCGAAGTTGTGACGTTGTGCCATCGGCATAGGTGGCACAGAAGGGGCACTATGGATAGGGCTCATTTTTATAATGGGCTGATAATGGGGGTGTTTTCGATCAGATAGGGACTCATTTCGATTTTGAAGGTACATGACGTTCACTTCCTCCTGTACATATTCTAAAGCCTTTTCGATAGTTTCGGGTCTCATACACCGAATACGGGAACCTAGCGGCTCTTTCAGTCCTCTGATGAAAGATTGCAATGCAAGTTTTTTATATAACTCTCGTTTCGCTTCGACCGTTGTGGCGACACTCTCATGCAATGTAACATAGGTCATTATGGTACTAAAAATACTTTGGCATCGCTCATAGAGATCTTGTGGGGTACCTTGGCCTTGTGATAGGAGGGACATGTCATTGTAAAGTGCGGTCTCGTCTCGTTGATCGGCAAAATTATTGATAAGGGCACTTTTAATACCTATCCAACTATTTGGAATGCCGTTGGAATTGATCGTTCGTGCTGCGGCACCGGTGATTTTATTTAAAATACCATTCAGCAGACATAAATTCGCTAACTCATTATCAGGGCCTGGTTTCACATATACACTAACTAGCTGGTCGCATAACTGTATGAACCTAGTTAGTACATTGGGGTTGCCGTCAAATTCGGGAAGGGGCCTTAAGGCCTTGTAAATGGTATCTACGCCTGTGTTTTCCATTCTTCTACGTGATCTATGACTTTGTACTTGTTCGTCTTCCTCCGCTTCGTCTATTCGTCTAAGAAAATCTTGGGCTACTCTACGGTTCCCTACTACACTACTGGGGTAGTAAGTCGCCGATTGTCGTCGTTGGACGCGTGGGTGGAAAATTTTGGGAAATTTATATTATACAGGGCTAAAAATAGGATTAAAATAGGGGATGAGCAATCACAAGAAAGAATCAAGTGTACTCACATTAGCATCTTGGTATCTCTGGGCGTATCAATGTCTGGATACTCCTCCGCTGGCTGACCGACGTGATTTATTTGTAGGTTTCGGGATAGCTGACGACGTTTCCCGGGCCACAGGAATCAGATTGGCAGGAACCAGGAAGCACTGACTCAGCTATCCTACCGGCTGCGCCAATTACGTTTGGTCGCAACGAAGGATCCAAAAAAAATCAAAATGCTTTTGACTTATTTTATTAATTAATTCTACAGAGTTGCGACTTCAATCGATGTAAGATATAAAGTGACTCTATACAATGGAAAAACCTAAATTCTAAAAAGTAGCTACGTGACGTTAAATGCACCGTCAGCCGTCTTGGCTTACACGAGGCACGAATATCAGGTCATCGTCATGGTCGGCGGTATCACACGTTAAATGCACTGTCAGCCGTCTTGGCTTACACGAGGCACGAATATCAGGTCATCGTCATGGTCGGCAGTATCCGTGGAAAGTACGTATGTAACATGCATTCCTAGTAAAAAATAATATTGTTGCTCATAGTGATTCCCAAAAACATACTCTTTGAAAAAATATACTATACTTCGTGATATATTAAATGATACTTATTTGTGTGCACTGTGAATAAAAATACTGCTATATTGTTATTATAAGTGAACATACCTTCAATAATTGATGGTATTGATGATGAAGAAGTGCTGCTGCTCAAAGAACTACAACGAGCTGGCCGGTTACATTGCAGTTGTTGTTCTTCCGGTGCTGATTCACATGCTAAAAAATAAATTGGTTGTTTAGTTCATTTATATTTCGAGAATCAGTATTATCTTTTCATTTTTCTAACTAACGTGAATGTTCATTAATTCCTCGGACAAGATTTACAATCTTCCTAGACCGTGATTCCATCTGAAAAATAAATTGTAATTAGACAATGTTTTTATCATTTATAATGCAACATTGTAAGCTATTCGTTGTAAAAATTTATAATTTTTAACAAGAATGTGTTAACTTGAGATAACCAACATTAAGACCAAAAATTTTGTACTTTTATTATCAACTGTAACGGAACATTTAAATTAACCAACAAAAAACATTGTTTATTTCAGCAACAACGGTACAATCCTATGTAAACCATAGCATGCGATTACTATTTTTACTACAATAATGACCCACATACAAATGTCCCGTTATAGCTGCAAAAATAAATCACTAAAAAAACAAAAATCTGTATTTACCTTTTCATCAAAACCGTGACACCATGAGCTGTTACGTTTTTGCCGCAATCGGGCAGCACTTTCCTCCTCAAGCGAGCGGCGACAACTGACGTGAACCGATCTTGCATTAAACTTAGGGGCGGAAAGAGATGGCGCTAAACCGATAGTCGCCGACCTTTTCCCTCATAACTCAGTCATTTTCGGCGCTAGAAATATCGCGTTTTCGCAGCAAGTAGAGCGCGATGCGCCTGATTCTATTGTATCATTATTCCATAACGATACATATTTGCGTTAACACGTTCTTGTCGCAAATGAGCGATATGTTGCTTAGTTTATTGTTCCGGTTGTGTAAAGTGTTTGAGAATGCAGTTTCTGAAGGAGGCCTTGGAGTTATTGAACGGGTCGATGTGTTGGAAGGTGGTTGTCCTAGATTAAAACCCAATTCTTGATCAGAGCGTATAACGTATTTTCATAGCTGTCACTATTTTGGACGGTATTAAATCTATTACCAATTTTATGTATATGTCACCGTAAGGTTGTCAAAATAGTTAGTTTATAATCTAACATTTTTTTCTCTCGTTAGTTTACAAACTATTTATATATTGTAAACTGTACCGTACTGCTTACGATACGACGCTTTAGTTTATAATAAAACCGTTAGATTTTGAATGGGGGCCCAATTCCGGTACACAATGACAGCTTTGATCCCTTTACTAAAAAAAACATTCAGACGGGAATCAATAAATTCTTTGAAGGCGGTTCGGACTGCCCCATCGGAGTTGATTTTTTTTCCCTTTCAAGAAGTTATCCAAATTTCGAAAAAAATGGTAATCTGTTTGATCAAGGTCCAGAGAGTACGGTGGATAGTTACGACCTCGGCCACCACAAAATACACAACATTGGATGAAGATTTCGAAAGTTTTTATCTCACCACAATTCTATCAATATCTAATCCTGAGACCGCTACAAACACCCTTGTCACCAACTTATTATTTTTTTAAACTCAAAACACCATAATTAGAACCATCTAAAAAAATAACAGAATTAGTAAAGCCTTGATTACACCCGAGATTTCACGCTGCATGCGTAACAGAAATAGACTACATGGCGCCCTGCTATACATACAAAACAATGTCGGCATATTTTTCATTAGAAAAACTAGCCATAACGGGAAGCTTTCGACCCAGAGCCCAGAAAACATTGAAAAAACTCTAAGACGTGAATAAATAATGTTTTAAATTAGCTCAGTGAAATAGCAATTGACATTTAAACAACAAAAGAAGATCGCGAAAAATAATAATAAAATAAATAGGTTTGATTTAGTTCAATCCAATTCATTTCCAATTCGTAGGCTGTTTAGTGCATAGGAGATGCATAAGGCGGTCATAAGCTATCTTGACGACTGTTTACCCTTTTGCTGGATCAGAAAAGACGGACCTATTCCAAGGCCTGCTCGTTCACAAGACCTGACCCCAATAGACTATTTTGTGTGGGGATGAACCAAAGAACTAGTCTATTCCAACATAGTCATAAACACAAAAGAAGAGTTGATTTCAAAAATAAGAATGTCTTTCGACACCATGAAAGATGAAATGATGCTCAAAATCACGATCACAGAAGTCCGAAGATGGGCTCGTGTCTGTGTGAGGAACCAAGGATCTCATTTCGAGCATGAATAGCATACATTTAATTAATTAAAAAGGCTGTCTAAAAAGTTTATTTTTCTCCCTCCAACTGGTTAGTAGTGACTTAGTAGTGACTCCCTTAAACTGGTTAGTAACCAGTTTAAGGGAGAAAAACAGTATTATAAATAAATTGTGACTAACTTCAAGAATGTGTGAGGTATCAACGTCAATAATACCTTTAATGAACGATTATTAACTAAGTTTTTTTTATAAAGATTTGCAAATAAAAATCTTTCACTTGTTTTTGTTAAATTAGGTCCAAAAATACTTATTTTATTGTTGATTAAAATTTGCCGTGCTCTGCAATGGTCTGTAAAAACCAAGTCTGATGCAGCAGATGCACAAATCAAGATTCATTAGAATGATTATTAAATGATTTATTAGAATCAATTGTAAAATAATCCAATTTTATTGTTAAGTTTTGCAATGATAATCTCTTAACTATGAAAATCTGGAAATTTAACGGTAAGACTTCGCCATATGTATGTTTGGCACAAATGGTTCATTCTGTAGTAACTTCGGTTTAAGTCTTTGCATAGATCTGCCGGACACATTGTATATAATGTGATCAATAACTTTATAGGGCAAATTCATATTATAAAATGTCATAGTATATTTTGGGAATTGATTAAAATAAAATAAAAATGATAAATATTAGAATAATAAAAGGAATATTTTATTTCACTGGGCTAATTTCAAACATTGTTTCTTCATGTCTTGGAGTTTCTTCAATGTGTTTTGGGCTCTGGGTCGAAAGCTTCCCGTTATGGCTAGTTTTTCTAATGAAGAATATGCCGACATTGTTTTTATGTATGGCAGGGCGCCATGAAGTCTATTTCTGTAACGCATGCAGCGTGAAATCCAGGGTGTCATCAAGGCTTTACTAATTCTGTTATTTTTTGAGATGGTTGTAATTATGGTGTTTTGAGTTTAAAAAATAATAAGTTGGTGACAAGGGTGTTTGTAGCGGTCTCAGGATTAGATATTGATAGAATTGTGGTGAGATAAAAAAATTCGAAATCTTCATCCAATGTTGTGAATTTTGTGGTGGCCAAGGTAGTAAACATCCACCGTACTCTCCGGACCTTGATCCAATATATTACCATTTTTTTCGAAATTTGGATAACTTCTTGAAAGGGAAAAAAAATCAACTCCGATGGGGCAGTCCGAACCGCCTTCAAAGAATTTATTGATTCCCGTCTGAATGTTTTTTTTAGTAAAGGGATCAAAGCTGTCATTGTGTACCAGAATTGGGCCCCCGTTCAAAATCTAACCGTTTTATTATAAACTAAAGCGTCGTATCGTAAGCAGTACGGTACAGTTTACAATATATAAATAGTTTGTAAACTAACGAGAAAAAAAATGTTAGATTATAAACTAACTATTTTGACAACCTTACGGTGACATATACATAAAATTGGTAATAGATTCAATGTTTTAATACCGTCAAAAATAGTGACAGCTATGAAAATACATTATACGCTATGATCACGAATTGGGTTTGAATCTAGGACAAAAAGGGTGGGGCGGTGATCTGTGGCGTAGGTGTCAAGGTGTTAGGGTTTGGGAGGGGAGGCGGGATGTCATCATTATGTGGTCGAGGCAGCTGTTGTCTCTTATAGGTAAATCTTGTGCTGGAAGGCCGAGAAAAGCCAGTCGGTTTAAGTAGTTAAGGGAGCAGGAGTCCAGTGAACCGGGTGTTATATCGATGTTTATCTCGCCGCACACTGATTCATCTAGAACATGCTAGCTGGACAAAATATGTTTTTATTTATAAAGACTTATTTTTGCTCAAATAGCAGTAAATTGTTGATACTAGTAGGATTCGAGACTATCCCACAATTTGAGAGGATATAAAAAAATATAAAAAATATTTAATTAAATAATAAATGCAAAACTACCCTAAATCGATTTATTTACACAAAATAATACAAAAGTAATTCTTATACACCCTCAGACGAGTCAGAATCAGTATAAGCTAGATGATTTCTTACTAAAATACAAGTATGTGGCGAAGTGGTTTCTGAAGGCGGGATAATAAATTACAGTCGGGTCAATTTAATAGGTAACATTTGACGTCTGATCAAAATTCAACAACGTAACCTTGTAACGGCGGGAATAAAATAATATATTTTTTTGTTTTGTTAGAACTGCACAATTGCTTAACTTACATATTTATTGTAATAATGACCGATACGAGTGATTTTACGATTTGCTGACAACAATTTCTGATCTAAAGAACAGTACGTCGTTACAATTTTGCGTCTGTTAAACCTCTCTCTTTATATGTCCTAGCGATAGGTTTTCGTCCACAAATTCTTTGTAAAGCGAAGCAATAATTTTATGCTTCGAAAATTTCCGTTCGAGTTGTTGAAATTGCGTTTTTTTTCGACTGCCCTAAGTCGGATTCGGCAGTCGACTTAAGAGGAAGTCGCACTTGATATCACCCGTCGCTCAACCTTGTTGTTGTAGACTTATAGGAATTAATGCAATCTTACTCCCCCGTTAAATTTCTTGATGGTCCTTGAATGTCCTTTTTTGCAAAAATTGTTGTGAGGACCTACATATATTATTCAGCACAACGTTAAAATGCAGACTTTGAATACTTCTAATACATACATCCAAGTCTTGTTTCTTGGGCTAATGGTGATGAATCTTGTTTTCGTTCTCCGCTATGGATAATGTTGGCGTATACTTTAGAGCCCAAGAGTATGTTAATGGTATTTCTCAAGTAAAATTGTGGATCGGCTAATACTATTCCTTCCAGGAACGCCCATGATGGTTTGCTGATGGTATTGTTGGGTAAGTTTCTTGTCAAAATTTTCATAATTAGCGTTTCTACTTCAAAGGACCATCTTATTGAAGTGCATAATATTTTTATAGCGCTTTTACATGTTGTGTCGTTAGTGCCAATTCCATTAATAACGCCTTTGCAAAACTGTTTGTGACTTTTCAGAAGTTGTGTAGCTCGATTGCTTATCAACGACACTCGTGAGCCTTGATCTATGAGCGCGCGCAAAGTACGTTGAACGCCGTGGCAATCTTGTACTTTTGACAACGTTGTCGCTAGCACAACCTTGTTATCTGACGCTTTTTGTGTATTCTCGCATAACTGTTGCGCAACATGCGTATTCTTAGTCCACTGTTCTTAGTCCACTGTTAGGTCCCGAGCGGCATATTTCTTTAGGCTTGATTCTTGAAAGCGTCATGTAGAATGGTGTTATGATAGCCATTACATTCAAGGCATTGCAAGGCAGGTTGATGAAGAATCTTTCCCTTTATTTGAATATAGACAATTACTAGCTATTTTAAACTTTGTAATTGTTTTCAGGATCCATTCCTCTGAACTGTGGGCAATAATCGATCCCGTGATCTTGAGAGCAAACCGGAAATTTCATCTGATTTCTTGATTGATTATTCGAAGCAGCGTTGTTGCTTGAGTAGTACTGCCTGTAACGTAGTCCGTTTTTGAGGGCTATGATGCAGAAGGTTGATTATTATACGACTTATGAACTGCATTTTCCTGTTTTCCCCTTCTGCTTCTAATGCAGTAAATTTTAATTCTAATAGTGATAACTTGATTAATCACTTTATTTGTAATTATTACAATTGGTAGGCACTTATTGATAGACGAAAGTGAACTGATCGATAAATCTGACTTACAAAATTATGAGAAAAATAATATAAATTAAAGCTGACGTTAAAATATCTGATAATGCACGGTGGAATCGTACAAATTTATAAAAATAATGTAAAATAGGTCATTACTCCCTCAAGAATTATGAAATATAGTTCTTTAATTCAATAATATATAATAATAATGTAGCTCATTAATGTCCCACCGAGGAGCAAGGGCCTTTACCCGGATACGAGTAATATAGAGCCATACTTCAATATTACATGAAAAATGTCACACCACATACGAACTTATAAATGCACCTAGTTACATACATGGAATATGAAATTTCCGCACAAATAATTTTGTAAACAACATTCTAAACACACAGGAAAATTAAAGATACCTTATGCAAGAAACCTAAATACTATTGTGTGGTGGTACGGAACCCTTCGTGCGCAAGTCCGACTCGCACTTGTTTTTAAATCGACTCATTTTCCTAATTTATCAATTTTAAACGTAATTAAAATAGATACAGAACGCGATATGGGCTGGGCCATGATGATACTCGTACAAGTATACACGGTAAAGCAATACAGCCCTGGGAATTAAACACTATCTCATAATCCACCACCTATAATCGATCGTCCTATATACTTGTAATATGGGCTAGGCTGGCATAGCGTGACAAGACAATAAAATGGATGAAGTAAAAAAGTTTTGGTCATAGATTATAATTTAGTCAATGATGAATTGATGATACAATCAAGACGTATAGATCCCTAAAATATTTGAATAAGAAAACTATAACCTGAAAATCTGAGTAAAAATTATCTTACGATTTCACGTTTATGCCAGGTTTAAAAAAACCTCGTTTAAAGAATTCATCATTGTAAATATTGTAACATAATATGATGATCTTATTGCAGTACGAGACGCCCGGGAAGCCTGCCATTTTCCTATACAAAACATCTATTTTACACACAAAAGCGTTATCACAGTTTCCGCCATGAAACATTAACATTATAAAATTTAGTTGTCTTGAAATATTGCCACAGTAACCCATCGAATATGTCTTTATACAGTAAATAATAATTTGCGGTTTTTGGTTTTTTCCTTTATTTGACCTTACTTTTTGCCAAATTTCATGATTCTAGGTCAACGAAAAGCACCGTATAGGTTTTGATTTTACCCTTGCGGCTATCAAACAAAGTCAGGAATTTAGCGGCTTTAAAGGCCGTATCTTTAATTATGGCGAATGATTTTCATTTTCAAAATATAATTACGCTGAACGTGAAATTGAAGAGTTAAGAAATAAATTATGCCTCTTTTTAAGAGCATATTAAATTTTTTACTGTTGTCATACATATTTAAGTAATATTGCAGTTTTTTTTTGAGAAAACTAATCTTTCAGCTAGGGACATCCATTAATATTTAGAAAAATCATATTACAATAGTGAAATTATCAAAGATAATTTCCTTGTTGCACACTTTTCATGTATCGTGTAGGAATTTCTTTAAAACTGTAAAACACCACACTTCGGGACACTTTTGGGGTCATGGGCAGGTGACTCGCGGAGAGGAGGTCAAAAATTTTTACTTTACTATATACCCTTCTTTCCTTAATAAATAAAACAACTGCATTATTTTACCAAGTTTTTGCTAAAAATCTTGTATATAGTTAATAATGTACGCAATTTATTTATTTTTTATTTGAAACCATATTTTTCATATTTATGAGTACTATCACTCCTCAAATTTGTCAGCTAATGAAATGTCATTCTATACTTATCTATAGTGATTAATATATTGTCGCATTTTAAATTTGAAACCATAGTTTATAAATTTATGTAACTATCACTCCTCAATTTTGTCAGCTAATGAAATGTAATGACATTTCATTAGCAATATACTTAACTTGACCGAAATATTTTACCTCTCTTATATTCATTTTTTTCACATCATAACTTTCTGTGTTTTTCAGATTCACCAGCCAATAAAAAAATACTTTTATCTAGTAAGTAGTCTTGTGTGATATATTTGATAGAAATAATGGATATTTTAAGTCGGTGGTCCTTGTTATTTTATTTTGACAATCACTTAGCTACGCAAAGAAGGTCCCTTTTTTTGTTTACATCTCGAAAACAATGCATCTTAGGAAATTTTGTTACACCACAAAAATTCCTGTGACGCATCGTTTTTCATATAAAATTCTCTTTAAATTTGCTTATAATTACTTTTTACTTATACGCAATCGTTGTCGAGGATATTTCGACGTTTCCATCCACAAGAATTCGTTTCCTAAACATTACTAACCCGTTGATTGACTTTGGGTTCTCTGGGTACCCAAAAGGCCTTTATAGGTTTATAGGTTTTGAATTCTATTACCATGGCATAAAGTTCAAAATTTCAACCCGTTGAAATTTCAAAGTCAATCATGCTGCTAATGATATATTCTGAACACCCAGTGGAATTCCGAAGGCGACAAAACTAACTAACCAACACAATAAAGAACATCGGTGATTGCCCATACATATTTTTATCTGAAGCGAATTTGTAACGTCTTTTTACGACAATCGTCCTACGGACTTTGAGTATTTAAATATGTGCCGTATGTATGCGGAAATATCTATTTCCACGTAATGTTAAGATAAGTTGACGACCGTCACAGATAAGGTATATTTATATTCATCACGTAGTTTCGTAGTAAGTTGTATATAACCTTAGTATATCCTACAATAAATTAGTCTAGTCTAGTCTCGTATTTGCGCGCATCTCAAGCCTTTTACTTTACTCCCGAAGATGTCGCTCTCCTTATAATTGCCTCTGGCAAAGTGGTGACCCGACTTTTGAACATCAGCAACCTTCGGTAGTAACAGCATGGACCCAGCCGCGAAGAAAACTCCGTGTGCTGCCACCTTAGAAGTGCAAGCAAGAAGCACTTCGTCCAAGATCGCCGAGCCCCGACTTCTGCATACCTATTTCAAACCACGCTGCAGAAATCCATAATTAAGACCCCACCCAAACCAAGACGACATCAAGCAAGCCATGACGGACCAGAAGCCAAAATATTTCAACTGAAGATTTCACGCATCGAACTCAAGATACCGCAAGAATAATGAACCGATAGTCAGCCGACTGCTGATTTATCAAAATGGAGCTCGCACCAGCAGAAACGAACGCGTCGGCAAATTCATTCACAGTAAGCAGTTTTTTCAAGTTGAAAGGACGTTCCGTTTCGTCCAGACCTTCGGGGAGTCCAACTTGACCCGATACGAAAACATGTCTGACACCGGCTGGTACTGGACGCCTAATACCGACAACATATTTGGATTTTCCAAATTTTCAAAAATGTGGGGTTCCTGCTGGTAGTCATCCGGAAGACCAGTCAGTAACTCTGGAGAGTTCGACATCCATTTCCGGAGCTCGTAACCTCCACCCCGTAAGAGCTCAACTAGCTCGTCCCGTCGAGCGAGCGCCTCCTCTACGGACTCTGCACCGGTACAGATATCGTCCACGTAGAGATCCTGCTCCAGGATCGCTGCTCCTCTAGGGAAATTTAACCGTTCTCGATCCGCTAACTCCCGCAGAGTGCGAATCGCCAAATAAGGACTAGACCGTAGCCCGTACGTGTTGGTGTTCAGCTCGTACACCCTGATGGGCTGATTTGGGCTCTCTCGCCACAGTATCAGCTGATACCGTCTATCGTCAGGGTGTATGACCGTCTGCCTAAACATCATCCGGATGTCAGCTACAAACACAACATTGTGTCGACGGAACCGTGTGATAACATCCGCGATGTCATGGTTCAACTTCGGCCCTGAATGCAAACACTGGTTCAGGTTGATGCCGTTAGATGTTGATGCCGATCCATCGAACACTACCCGTATTTTGCCCTCCGGGGTCCTCAAGACCGCGTGATGGGGCAGGAAGCAGTGGTCTTCACGCTTCCAGTCGATACCCGAAACCGCCATGTGGCCGAGCGACTCGTATTCCCGCATGAAGTCGACGTACTTCTGCCGGAAAATCCCGTCACGCTTAATGCGTCGTTCCATCGACAGAAGCCGCGTCTCGGCTGCATGGTGTGAACTGCCCAGCGGTGGGCGATCACTCCGGAATGGAAGACGTGTGAGAAATCGACCTGACCGAAGGCGACCAGTATTGTTCCGATAAAACTATTCACACTCTTCTTCAACCGGGTCCAACCGGCGGACCGTAGGTGGTTCCTCCACCTCCCAAAACTTCTGTATCACCTCCGAGAGTACAGAACCGAATAAGGGACTACGAGTCGCTAGGCGTGGGGCAGCCGGCATGACCGGACCCATTACCGCATGGCCCAGTCTGTTGTTGACCGAAACCAGACCAGTCGCCTGCAACACGTGGACACCTGGCACTAACAGGTATCCCAAGGCATCGACACCCAATAAAATGTCTACTGGGCCCGGAATATCGAACTCCGGGTCAGCCAGTGACAACCCAGCGACCAACTGTCGCACCGAGGGCGACAACTATACGTGAGGGTGTGAGCCCATCACATTAGGCATGACTAATGCCGTGACCGTCAGATTCACCGATGAATCCACCCGTGACGAGAGAGTAATCCGACATACTCCCTTAACGGAACCGACTTCCGTGTTCCCAATTCCCCGAATGGAATGTGGATACTCCCTTACCGAAATGCCCAACCGTCTTAAAAGGTTGCACGAGACTAAGCACCCCTGGGCCCCCGAGTCCAATAGTGCTCATGCCACACAAGATTTGCCGTCCGGACTCCACGCTATCACAGAGGCGGTGGGGAGCATGACCGTCTGTGGAGTGGCGGCACCCTGTAAGTGGGCGGCGTGTCCCTAGCGAGAACCTCCGCGGGATCCGAACCCGCTAAGACCTCCGTCGGCCTGGTAACTCGGCTGCTGATATGCCGGTGGCATATTAGACCGTATGTACATCAGGGGGTCCCAACCCGTATAATAGGCCCCTCGCTGTCCCGGTATCCGACCATACCGGACGGTGTACGGTGTGCCCGGTGGCCACCGTGGATGGAGGGGGAAGAGCGGGTCCAACCTGGGGCGCTCTAGGAATGGGGGCGACATCCGACTGTTCGCCTCCCTGTTCGCCTCCCAGAGCGACGGGCAGGGTGGCGCCATCTGACACCCGCCCGTAAAACGCGGTGAGCCAGCTGCCCGAAGTCCTCGCTGACCCTGGACAGCGGCGACCGAACCCCGTCTATCCCGCATGTTACCCCCCGCGCTGCCCCCTTCCCCTCGGGGGGGTCCCGTCCGCAGGTACCCCAGTCACCCCGTTGGTGACTCCCGTTGCCCGGAGGGGGACTGGGTCCGACCCTGGTTGGGCCCTGTGGCCGACCAACCTGAGTCCGGCCCTGGTGACCATCCGAAGGGCCTGACCGGTTTAGGCACAACACGATGTGGTGCTTGCCACCACAGCACTCACAGGGGAAGGCGCGTGAGCACTCGCTCAGCGGTTGCGGCCCCAAACAACCGAAACACAATCGGTGGCGGAAGACTTCCTTCCTGCGGGCAGCTACCCCGAGCGCCTTAAAGTTGGCGCAACTGGTCACTTCATGACCGGCACTGTCGCAGTGCACACAGCCGTCACCCGACGGCGCGGCATTCAAAACGCCAAAATGTTTCGACCGCCCACCCCCCCGTGGGGGTTGGGGGCGCGGCCCCTCCCGCATCCGCGCGGGTTGGTGCTGCACACTGGCCTCCGTATCCAGTGTGTCGCATCGCCTGCATTCACCCTCCAAAAGATCCGTCAATTGGACGAGCATGGGCGGTTCCGAGCTATTGCCCCAATGCAGCTGTTCAAACCGACTTTGAATAGCTGCAGGCAACCGTGACAAAACCATATACAAAACAATATATGACCATTGGTCTACCGGCAGACCAAGGTTCTGAAGGGCCTTAGTGGCCACCAGCACAGGGTTGAGCACCTGTACTCGGATGTCAACATCCCGGGTTACTCTTAAGATGCTAAACAGCTTCCCCAGCTGCGCATCAACCAACCGCCGTTTGTGTTGGTAGCGGTCAAACAATATGGACCGGGCTATCTTATAATTGCCCGCCGTGACCGTTAGGTGACCGACCAACTCCTTCGGTTCACCCCGCAGTGCCATCAATAGTTGGGCCAACTTGTAGGCGTTGTCCAGGTCGTCCCGACCGTGGACCAAACTATCGAATAAATTAATGAATGCCGGCCACTCATCAATTGCCCCACCGAAGGCCGGAATCTCCAGGTGTGGCAGCCGTCCAGCAACACCCTTCGGGGGTGGGTCTCCGTTACCTTCCCCGCGGTCATTCTGTCGCGACCGCTTAATTTTTTCCGCGCGACGCTCGATTTCGCCCAAGCATTCCATCGCTTGGTCAGCATCCGCGCAGAGCTGCTTCACTGCAACCACCGAGGCTTCATCCGTAAGCCCGAGAGCTTCAGCCTCCGCAGCCAGCCGACACACCTTCCCTACGCGTGTCATTGCGTCCTCCACACGCTTGAGCAGGACATCGTCCATGTCAGGTCGCTCCACATACTTGTGAGTATGGGCGAGCCATCTCATCTCCTCACGAACACCATACCGCAGTACCGTCAAGGGCGAAGGTGCCATGGTTACCGATTCAATTGTTTCTGGTCCTATACTTCACTACCGAACTAAGTATAGCCAGAGACCAGCACTTGCCCGTCAGCGCTGGGCACAGAAATTAAAACTAAGTTGTCAAAACTAAGGCAACCAGTAACCCAATTAAATCCTAAAACATATTTAATATGGTCGCCCTGTGGACATACACCTTATAACTATGCACTCTAAATCAATTAGAGAATGCCAACATAAAACACAATACAAAAATAACCCAAAAAATTGATTATAAAAACAATACAAAATAAAATGTATTAAAAAATAATAAGTGGTGGGCTCCGAGACTATAAACCTAAACAATATAGCTCCCTAAACCACACTGGATTCCGAAATCCAAGCTGTTTTTAATATAATGTAGGTAGCCGTGAACCTTCTAGAAGTGGCCCCTCCGATATGACCCACACTTCTACTGAGGTCAGCAAAATCAGCTTAATACCCCTTAAATAGCCTGACCCTGCTCTGTAATCCGAAATAACACTGCAATGCTATGGAACCCGACTGCAATACTATAGTCCGACCGAATGACTGTGTCTTATGCACACCGAGTAGTTTCCGACTACAAATTTATAATAATTGTTAACTAAATCGTCAATTATACTTTCACTAACCGAAAATGAACTTTAATTGTGGTATACCGACCACAGACTCACTCACAAACTGATTGCCGGCCAATCTGAGATATTCTTTTCTCCCAACTACAATGTGGCAAAAAAAAACAACCCTACAACCATCCGTGAATCGATGATTTCCCACTAGGAAACCGCGCCTGCTACCAAAGTGTTTAATTCCACGCCTCAACCGAACGGCGTGGAATCTTGAGGGGGTGGTTTTCACCAGCACGGGGAGAATCGCAAGTGGTACTGACCTTGACGCCGTAGACCGGAATTCGAAAGCTCAATTCGAGGCAGGAGTACGGGTTAAGGAGCACAAGGTGTGGGGGGAGAGGATTCGAATCTTACTCTCGTCGTAGCCCGATGCTGTCGCCGGCGTGTTGCTTGCCGACACGAGGAGTCGCTGTCCGAATGCGACGAGTTGGGGACCGAACAACTTTAACCTTCACAACACGAATCACTCACTCCGATGACGTGAATCTACTTATTTCCCGACGATTATTATGGTTAAAACTCCGACCAGGCCCGACACCTGTGTTAGACAATTGTTACACTAAAATACAGTCAAAGCCCGACGCCATGTGCTGACATTTTTTCTCACGACCAGAAAGTAACCTCTAATTCGTCATCTCGGTTCTATGCAAGTGACAGCTGCGGTTCCGTTTCCGCTAGTGATGTCCCGATTACTCGCGGTCGATCCGCGCAACGAAAACCGGTGCGTTCCGAAGCATAAATATGAAACACTTGCACAAATTAACGCAATAGTGGAGGAACGCAAAACGGCGCACTATATTATCGCCGGCGACTTCAACGCGGACCCTACCCCGATATTTGGTAAAGAGCTGGAAGGATTCTGTAGTGAGTACAAATACCAGTATATAGATAAAGAAAGACTTCCCGATTCTTCATACACATACGTGAGTTATGCTCACGGGACCACCTCGTGGCTCGATCATGTTATTGTGACTGAGACGGTCGGTGTGATAGTAAACAACATATGCATCGATTACGGCGTGGCATGGACAGACCATAGACCTATATAAATTGTGGAGTTACAAATAGACAGCCTGGTGTCATGCGAGGATGTATCCAATTTGAACACTCAGAAGCTACATAATCACTGGAAATGGAATCCGAGGAATATGAATCATATAGCGCATTATACTGAGATAGTCGAAAAACATGCACGTGAACTACTCAAAGTCCCGTTCTCTGGTAATGAATCCATAGATTCCATGTACAACGCATTAGTGTCTACAATGCAATATGCCGCGATGACAGCTTTCAGCACCAACAGACAGATTAATAAGCGTCGGAAGAAAACACCGGGGTGGAGTGAGCATATTGCGGAGTCATATGCCGAGTCTAGACGCGCACTACTTCTATGGCACCAAGATGGACGACCGATCACAGGCTCATCAGCTGATAAGCGCAGACAATGCCGTACGGTATTTCAACGGGAACTCAAAAAGTGCCGGCGATTGGAGGACAAGATAGTAATGGATAAAATTGCCAATAGTATGAAGCAGGGAGATTTTAAGAGATTTTGGCAACAAACCAAGAAAATACTGAAAGTCAGAATTCCAACGCCGTCGCATATTGGAGGTGAGACTAATAACAAAGAAATCACTAATAACTTCAGCAGGATTTTTCTTCAACCCAACAATATGACACAGAATTCTACCAGTCAGACCGGGCAGTACACTCAGCAGAAACACGACGAAGTTGACGTATCACCGGAGTGCATATTTAAAATAATAAAGGGTGTGTCGAGAGGCAAGTCGCCGGGCATAGACAGCCTTAGCATTGAGCATGTGCAGAATGGAGGCAGATTCATACCTATTCTTCTGTCTAACTTATACACAGCAATGCTGAGAACGGCATATATACCGAAAGCCATGGTGGAAACTGTAGTGGTACGTATCGATTTTAAAAACAAAAAGAAAGACCTATCCAGCCCAAGTAATTACCGTCCAGTGTCACTCGCTACTATCCTGGCAAGATTGTTTGAGAAAGTTCTCAACCACATCGCAGAACCATACCTAGGCAGCAGTGATAACCAGTTTGGGTTTAAACGGAATGCTTCGACGACAGACGCCATTTATACAGTCAAACAAGTAGCACAATATCACAAGCAGAGAAAGACGTCAGTCTATGCCAGCTACTTGGATCTGAGCAAGGCGTTTGACCGAGTACAACATAGCCTACTGTGGCAGAAGTTGAGGGATCGAGGAGTGCCAGAACCAATAGTGAACGCACTGAGCCGATGGTACTCACAACAAACCAACGTCGTGCGCTGGAACGGAGTCACATCGGATCCGACTCATTTATCTTGCGGTGTGAGACAAGGAGGGAGTATGTCACCGGTTCTATTTAATATCTATATGGACGGGCTAAGCGAAGAGCTGACGGAAGCAGGAGTCGGGTGCTCCATGAACGGCTGCATGATCAACAATGTGGCGTATGCAGACGACATGGTGCTCTTGGCACCAAGTGTAACAGCATTGAGGGAGTTACTGCATATCTGTGAAACATATGCAGCCACACATAACATGCTGTATAACGCAGAGAAGTCGGTATACATGATCTTCGAGTCATCCAACACACCGAACGCGGAACTCCCGTTGGAGCTAAATGGACAGAGCCTCTGCAGGGTCCACAAAGTTGAGTACCTTGGCCATATCATCAAGAGTTCACTGTCAGATGATGATGATAAAGAAAGACAGCGCAGAGCTATCGCCATGAGGGCGAACATGTTGGCGAGGCGATTCACAAGATGTAGCAAGGATGTGAATCAACAGCTCTTTCTGTCATACTGCACAAGCGTGTATACTGTGGAGCTGTGGAGCAAGTACACACAAGCCAACATTAACCGTATCCGTGTGCAATACAATAACGCGTGGCGCGCCATGTTCCGCCTGCCCCGCGCCTGCAGCGCGAGCGAGATGTTCTGCGCGGGGAGGGCGCCGGGCTGGGCCGCGCTGTTGCGCCAGCGCACCCACGCACAACGCGCCAGGGTCTTCAGCTCCGACAATCACATAATTAGTGCAGTGCGTGAATGGAGTGCTAGTCCTATCCATCTTAAGTGGAGTGAATATCATAGACCAATTTAATGTAAGTTAATTGTGATAAATTTAAAATTTTTAAAATTTTAATTCAAATGTGTAATTGTATTGTATTGTATTGTGTGTTTTGTAATTTAATTGTTTTGTAATTTTAATTTTATCAATTGATTTAGTATGTAGAATTGTATAATTCTGGATAATAAACTAATAATAATAATAATAATAATAATTAACAACCCAGTGTACATTAATCCTAGGCTAAACAATCATAAAATAATAAGGTTTACAAGGCTGTACAAAAAGCCTATTGAAACATATAAATATGGGATTAATTTGATAACATAAGCTACGAGGTTAATCTTTGAGACAGGTTATGTCCATTTTAGTGAATGCACATTTTTAATATCTATATAATACTGACTTATACAAGATAAGAATACCAGCTAGCTTAGGAATACTAGCTCAGACAGTCATTAAGTATATTTTGACCCGCCCCGCCGCCGCGCCCCCAAACACGTCCGCCGCCGCGCCCGCAACAAGGCCCGGCCGCCCAATGCCTCCCGCCTCTACCGCCGCGCAGAACGCAGCCGCGACCGCCACCACCACCGCCACCCCGTCGGGAGACGCTGCGCCGAAGCAGCCCCGCCAGCCGCGCCTCTTAGTGGAGGCCCTACCCAACTGGGCCGAACACTTCAAGGCGATAGCCAGCGAGCTCGGCCGGGCCCCCAGTGCGCGCGCCTACCAAAAGGGTGTGCGCTTCACCCCCACGGCCAACGACGAGTACCGGCTTGTACAGCGCTATCTGTGCAGGCTGGAGAAGGACCACGGAGTTCGGTGGTTCTCTTACTCGCTGCCGGCCGACAAGAACCAGAAGGTGGCGATCCGCGGGCTGCCTTCCAACACCACGCCGGAAGAGATCGTCGCGGCACTTGCAGAACTCGGTGTGGAGGCCGAGTACTGCAAGCAGATGTGCCACAGGTGCCAACAGTTCCGGCACTCGTCGCACCCACCGCCCCCTGGCATGCGTGCGTTGCGGCGGTCCCCACTCGGCGCGGGAGTGCCCCCGCCCGAAAGAACAGACGCCGACGTGTGCCAACTGCGGTGGCCCGCAAACGGCCAACAATGCAACGTGCCCCATGTTCCGCAAGGAGGCGCGGAACAAGAAGGCCAGCACTTTGGAAATCACTAATGCGCCTGGGCCCAAGAAGATGCAGCCTCCCCCTCCGCCACGTCCTGATCTGCAGGAAGAAACGGCGCCCGCATCGCTAATGACGCAGGCGAACGACGGAGTCCCCAGGCAGAAGACGAAGCGGGGGGGGGGGGGGGAAGAAGAAGAAGAAGGTAACAGCTCCGCCTGCCGCCGGCGCCGCGGCGGCTACTCTCGCCGCTAGCGAGACTGCGGCCGCCGCTGGCGCCGCCACTTCGGCTGTGGCGATAGGGCAGCAGGACTTGGGGCACCTCACAGCCCTGCTCGCCCTCCTCAGCGACCCCACTGCCCTGGGCAGACTCACCGCTCTGCTCCGCAATGCATGAGCCGCTCAGGGTCGTCCACTGGAACACGCAGTCGCTGACAGGGAAGAAGCGGCTGCTCCACGTGTTCCTGAGGGACTACCGCGTCGACGTGATGCTCATCAGCTAGACATTCCTAGCCGGAAGCGACAAGCTGTCGCTGCCCGGCTACTTTGTCTACCGCAAGGACGAGAAGTCCACCAGTGGCCGTGCCTTTCGAGGCTTGGCAGTCATCGTCGGCAGGAAGATCGTCCACCAGCTCGTTGACGCCCAGGAGTATACATCCCTGTATGCTTTGGGCGTCGACCTCCAGGTCGCCGGCCAGGTGCTGCGACTGTACGCCGTGTTCAAGCCCCCCAGTACCCCAATCCGCACATCTGAGCTACGGGGGTTGCTACAGTCGCCGCATCCGACACTCGTCGCTGGCGACCTCAACGCCAAGCACACCGTCTGGAACTCCACCAGGGTGTGCCCAGCTGGATGCGCCATCCTTGCCAACTCCGTGAGCCACAACTACGATGTCATCGGTCCCGACGAGCCCACCCACTTCGATTCGCGGGCCGGTTGGGACACCATCGACGTCGTAGTCGTCAGAGGTCTCCGGACTCCGCCGAGCCAGGAGGTTCTCCCTGACTTCCCATCGGACCACAGGCCAGTACTTTTCGTCCTGGCGGACCTGCCCACCCGGGTCTTTCTGCCAGCATCACGCCGACGCTACCAGTGGGGCGCCTTCACCGCCGCCCTCGACCAGTCTTCGACCACATGTCCAGTCAACCAGCCGGAAGACGTTGACCGCCTGGCATCACTGCTGACCAGCCAAATCCGAGACGCGCTCGACCTATCATCGCACACCGTAGCTCGCGGGGGGAAGCCCTCTCTTCTTCCTGCTGAGCTACGCGCACTCATCTGCGATAAGCGCGCTCTCCGGAAGCAGTGGCAGCAAACCCGCTGCCCAACGATGAAGACCAGGCTCAACGCCATGACGGCAGAGCTGAAGCGCCGACTTGATCTCCACCCCGAAGAATCTTGGGAACGCCACGTCAAGTCCATGGGCGACCACGTCCCCTCCGTGCATCGCCTATGCCGGGGTTTGTTGACTACTCCAACTCCCGTCCAATCAATCCTGGGCAGCGACGGCTTACCAAGATTTTGAGCCCAAGACCGTGCGGAGATCTTCGCCGAATGCCTCGAGAAGCAGTTCAAGCCGAACCCTACGGATGATGTGGAGCACGTCGCAGCAGTCGAGAGACACCTGCGAAAGTACTTCGCCTCGCCGATAGCTCCTGAAGAGGACCCCACTGTCGTCACGTCCAGCCAGATCATGCGTGCATTCAGACGTACCAAGCCCAGGAAAGCCCCGGGCGCAGTCCGCATACCTAACATGGCGCTGCTACATTTGCCGCCACGTACTGTGGCGGCCGTTACACGCCTTTTTAACGGTATCTTGCGCAAGGGCCACTTCCTAACCCAATGGAAGGAGGGCTTGGTCATCATGTTGCCCAAGCCGGGCAAGGACTCCAAGCTGCCTGAGAGCTATCAGCCGATAACTCTACTGAGTACCATCTCAAAAGTGTTTGAGAAACTCCTGCTGCGAAGCTACTGCCCCACATCCAGCCGCGCCCGGAACAGATCGGCTTCAGGCCCGAGCATTCTACGACGCTTCAGATCACCAGAGTACTAAATGACATGACGTTTTGTTTCAACAAGAAGGAATACACTTTCGCAGTACTCCTGGACATGGAGAAGGCGTTTGACAGAGTATGGCACGAGGGGTTGCTGTACAAATTGTCGACGTCTCCAGCCCCAAGAAGACTGGTCCAGATCATCGCCTCCTTCCTGAAGAATCGCCGCTTCCGAGTGATGGTGGAAGACGCCGTCTCCGAGGAACACCCCGTTGCAGCCGGCATCCCTCAGGGGTCCTGCCTGTCTCCAGCCTGTTACTCCCAATATACGGACGACAACCCAGTCGGGCCGGGTGCCCAGCTGGCACTCTTCGCCGACGACGCTGCCTACTACGCGTCGTCGATCCAGGCTCGGCACGCTGCCGTCAAACTGCAGCGCACCCTGGAAATCTTGCCCGACTGGCTCGCCAAGTGGCGGTTATCCGTCAACGTTGGGAAGACGCAGGCGCTCATCACAGGCCAGTCCCCCCCTTCCACCACTCCAGCTCCAAGGACAGGACATCGCGTGGTCTCCGCAGGTGAAGTACCTGGGAGTGACCATCGATCGCCGGCTCACCATGAAGCAAAATGTCGACAATGTCGTCAACCAGGTCAAGGTGGCACGCGCCAAGCTGCGTCCACTTCTCGACTCCAGCCTCCCTTTTAGGGCAAATCTCGGGATCTATAAGTGCTACGCGAGATCCCGCCTCACCTACGCGGCCCCGGCATGGTACGCCCTGTGCTCGGAGACGAATAAACGGAGACTCCGAGCCCAAGAGAACCTCTCTTTGCATACCATCGTCGATGCCCCCCGCTACGAGAGGAATGCGACGATCCAGAGGGACCTCAGATAGGAAACAGTGGACCAGTTTGTCCAGAGGCTGGCGAAGGGCATGTTCGCGCGTGCGGATACCTCATAACATCCGCATATCCGCGACATGGCGCCGTACCACGCGCGCCCGCCCGACCGCCACCGCCTGCCACGCGACCTGGTTGCCTAGCCGGCGATCATCCAACGGAACACCCCAAGTGAGAAGATCTTCACCGCCCGCGAGGTCCCCCCGATGACCTGTCCTAAGATTGGACAGAGGCGCTTCCTCAGGAAGAGATCCGTTGATCTGTACCTGACTCCCCACGCCCCAGAATGGGTGTGTGAGAAGATTGCATGATTGATTGAAGGGTTTGATCGTTCCCACTCAATTGGTTGTCTAGGATTAATCCTAGATATTTAACGGTCTTATTCCAGGGTATGATGTGATCGTCAATTAATAAATTTCGTTGGCATTTGTCTAGCGCGAGTAAATAAGATTGCATCCGTTTTTGTGCTATTTAACTTCAGCTTCCATGTGGTAAAAAAATTGTATAGGCCTCCTTTAATGATGTTAAACATGCTGTATCATGCATCGTTCTTAGAATGTCAAGCATCTCCTGTGTTGTTGAATCCTGTCTCAGGTTATGGGTGGGAAGTAGCGGTGGTGGATCTGCAAGATTTGCAGAACTAGCGATGTCAGCCCATGTTCTATCATCGCGCATTAAGGCCGGTTTTATGCCAGGCAGCTTAGGAGCAGGATGATTCAGGATAGCAGGAAGGGCATCTGTTTAATATTTATGCTTCGGAACGCACCGGTTTTTTGTTGCGCGGATCGACCGCGAGTAATCGGGACATCACTAAGCGGAAACGGACCGCAGCTGTCACTTGTACCAACGAGAGGATAAAATTGGAGGTTATCTTACTTTTTTCTCGTCGGGAGAACAAACATGTCTGCTCAGGCATCGTGCCATTGATGGTATTTCGGTGTACCAATTATCAAATACAGGCGTCGGGCCTGGTCGGAGTGTTAATCATCTACATCGTCGGGAAATAAGTAGATTCGCGTCAGCGGTCAAGTGATCCGTGTTGATTGGACATCGTCGTATCGGTAGCGGCGACTCCACGTGACGGCAGGCAGCACGCCGGCGACAGCGCCGGGCAGCGACGGCAAGGTTCAGTTCCATCTCCTATCCCAAAACTGTCTCCTATCCCGCATTCCTGTCTCGAATCGAGCTTTCGATCCCGGTCTGCGACGACAAGGTCAGTAACAATCATTCAACTCACTTTTCTCTCACGTGCTGGCAAAAGCCCACCCCCTCAGGATTCCACGCCGTTCGGTAGGCGTGGAAATTAATCAGCATCTGTACGGGTTACTCTTATTCTGTCCAGATAAGAAAGCCTCTGGGGTCACTTGTAGTAGTTTGCTGGATGCTCTTCTTTACAGTTGCAACACTGAGCGGGAGTTGAACGATCCTTTTTAGGAATGCTTTGGTTTCGTGTAGTTCAGTGCACTTCACGCACCTCGGTGGCAAATTGCAGTTACGAGCTGCTTGCCCAAAATTTTGGCAACGGTAACATTGCGTGCCGGCAGATTTGTTTGCCTTGAATCTCGTAATTTCTACAACGCAGTTTCCAATGTATTTTATCTGGCGAAACTTGACAATGTCTATTCCAGGGGGAAATTGGACCAAGTATGGTGGGCACGTTGCACCTGATTTGGATGGCGACACGAGTTTAGTTACGATCGCCCCGTCAAAACCAAGTTCTTTTAGATCCTCAGGTAAGGTGGCTTCAAAATATGCAGGCAGGCCTCGGATGACTTCTTTCGTCATTTTTTCGTCCTTCCTGGTGAAAGTGTGGAACTGGACATTTCCAGCTCGGAGACCGTCGATGATTTGTTACTCGCAGCGGAGTAGCATTGAACAGCCACTCGATTGTTGCTTGTATATTGAAGGTGGAAGTTTTTATCGATTTTATCGATCATTCCTTTGATACTACCGTGAGTCCAATTATCTTGGATCTGAATAATGATGGGAGGAACTCGTGTCGAGTTTTTCTTCACTGTCACTGCGTGTTTTAAAGGTTCGGATAGGCCTTGATTTTGATCCACGGATAGGTTGCTGAAGCGGTTTTGAGTGATGAGTCTGGGCTTTTCAGAGGCTGTTTCGGGACTTGAAGCAGCAGCAGATCGCTTCGGCAGATGCCAATCATCTGAAGTTTCGTCAGCTCTTGTGCGCTTATAATTGAGGCTGGAGCTCGAGGAGCTCCAGCTTACGACTTAATCCTTGTTGGATTCAACGACGATATCGATACTCCCAACTATCGATAATTTGCCCCATCACTAGTTGAAGTCGAGCGGGAACCGGTTGGTTACTTGAGATGTAAAAACAAACGTGCACGCGAAACGATAACCCAACGATGAATAAAACAGTGAACAGCGGGCCCTATGGTGGACTGGATCTTTTAACAACTTTTTTTTTCTGGCCTGTTCAAACTGGCTACAATTGTTTTTGTTGTCCTTGTTAACTTTTCCTGTTTTGCAGCACCACCATTTTGCAAACCATCTTTCGCCACATTTTCGAGCAGTGGAGTGAAATAGTACTTTTAATTGCACTACATTAAATGTGATAATGTATGTGTAAGAAATAAATTATTTTATTCATACATCACAGTAAAAATATCTTAAGTTAGTCCATCGGTGTAATTGGCAACTGGATAATGATGTAGCATGAATTTTGACAGGTCTGATTACTATACCTTTATGGCTATACCGTGCTTGAGGCCATTGAAATAACTTATTGATATACATTTATTTTGAGGTGATGTTTATTTTCCTATCGGTAAATAAATTGTTCATATCTTTAATGTTTAACTATCCTAAGTTACCGAATGACCGACTTAAACTTTTTATTTATGATCTCAGGGTAATGCGTAATGTGTTATCTACTTTGTAAAGTGAACCAAATGGTTATAGATTAGAATTGTGTTAACTAATCTGTAAACTGAACCAAATGATTCAGTTTATAGATTAGTAAACTGAACCATTTGGTCACACTTTTTTGGGTACATTCCGGATTTGACTTACTGATCAACTCACCCAACACATCAATAAATCATGCGTATCGTGAGTGCATCGGCTGTGGACAGTAACCCACCCCATGCAGCCAAAAACTGCTCAGGGATGTTTGATTGGTTAGGAAATTAATGAAAAAAGTAAATTTACTTCACAATTAATTTAAAAACTGACCTGTTATGTTTTCCTAACTGATAGGAAAAATCGGATTTAAAAATAGATGTTGTAGGTGTTTTTCATAGATGCTTTGGAAATATGTATTTAATAAAAGTTCGCCGATGTTTTTTGTTCAAAATTCGACAAGTCATGTCAGGTCAGGATAAGTTAACGCCTCTGAAATCAACAATATTTTTGTTTTAGTGCCTCTCATCACACAACTTGCTCAACAAGGAAAGACGAAATTGTCAACAAGTTTTTCAAAACTCATCAGCGCAATAGGTTAATGAGTAAGTATAAATGACTTTTAATAAATATATATTTATTATAAGAAAACCGACATTAAAACAAATAACTTAATAAAAAAACAAAAAATCTGACTGTGTTACACCAACAAGCATAAAATATGCAGATAAGACTAAACGTAATTATTGAGATCCGATAAAATTATTTCAGTACAACGTGAAATTACATTCAAATTAAATGCAAGCGGAACCCACTGTATTAGATTTGATTGGTCCCGCCATGAATTAAAATTTTCAGTATTGTACCGCGTCGTGTACTATAATATTTTTATCGAATCTCAATAATTACGATAAATCGTGTCTGCTTGTTTTATGATTTTAAGTGCACCACAGTCGGGAATTTGTTTTGCGTTTTATGGTTTTTTATGACGTCATTGATTTCCTGAATTATAGTTAAAACGACGTAAAATCAACAAATGCTTAGTTTAAGGCAAATGTTTATTATTCATAGCTTGGTGCAAGATTAGTAAATATTTACGCACTCGCCGTTTAAAGCCCTTTGATTCCCCACCCGCGCCATCAAGGCGAATCTAATGACGCATCATTTATCAAAATCGGTTGAGCCGTTGAGTAGCATGTCATTCCTAGAAATGCCTTTTCCCGTCATATGTTTTGAATTTTATTTCCATTAAAGATAATTAAAGATTGGAGCAACTAGATGGCATTATTATGGAGAAAATCTGCAAGCCCGACGCTATCTAGTGGCATATTTTGAAACAGTGGGTGCAACTTTCAAACTCACTTTTTAGGGTGCTGCACCCGAAGGGTGACAAATGGCACCCTGTTAGGAAGCCCCCTCTGTCCGTCCGTTTTGTACGTTTGTGTGTCAGCGGGCTGTAGCTCATGAATAGTAATAGCTCGGGAATTCAAATTTTCATAGAATGTGTATTTCTGTTGCCGCTGCAGCCACAAATAATGAACCCAATAAAATAAAATAAAACTACATTTTTGTTACGTGTTCCGGAACACTTCGTTTGCAAGTTCGACTCATCCTTGCCCAATTTTTTTTAATTATTAAGTTTGCAGCCCCAGGAATAGCTGTTAACATTGTAATGAAACCTTAAATCTCAATGGCTTAAAAAAACTCCATTGCTACTGCATAAATTGTTCATTGGTTTGCAGATAAAGTAAAGAAAGCACAGTACCGCTGGATGTCTGAGGGGGTACACAGGCGATGGAAGGGGGGTAAGCAGCTAACCAGTGAGTCCCACAAAAGTATTTACCTCTTTCAGATAAAATAAAATAAATGTATGTCCTAACACCTATGTGTTTATTTTTAAGGGTCAAAATCAAATATTTGCTTTTGCCAAAAGGCCTTTTCCCAGCAACCGCTGTGAAGTTGGCAGCCAAAAGTTAGTAGCCAATATAATCTGACCAAATTAAGGAGGCACTTTTACAAGATTTTATTTAGTTTCATATGTCCCGTTGTCTGTCTGTCTGTCTGTGCTGTAATGGTACACAAGAGTCAGTTCATTTAATATTTCATTTTGCGTGACAGAGGGCTAGCCCATCGCCGCACGGTACACATTGAATACAAAAGTCTGTTCAGTTAACGCTTGGGTTATCAAGTAGTTCGAAGTAAGTTGACAAGAAAGGGGCCAGAGGACGTGGTTGGTTCGGAGAAGAGAGGTCGGGTCAGGTATTTTTGTCGCATTCCTGCGAAATGTGTAGGGATCAGAGCCGATTTGGTTGCGCGCTGAATAAATTATGAATAACTAAATAATGGAACGTTCTTATGGAACTATACGGAGAAAGCTAATGTATTGACTGCAAATATACAATTGCGTTTGATTGTTACGATGTGGTGAGTCTGACATCACGGGTTTGAATATCATTCTAGTGATCTTTGTCTAAGACGCTAGCGGTCGGGAAGGTTTAATTAATGGCAACCGCTTTTATAGCCAGCGATCGACAAATTTTGTGTATCGGCAATACCAAATGACTTGAGTGATAACCGAAGGTTGATTAGAAACTATGCAAACACAAAATTGTAGAACAGCGGGCTTGCATGGCATGGTTGATTGAAATTAGACCCTGTGTAGTTAGAGTTAAGAAGCTAGCGCTTGGGCAGATTGTGTCACGCAAAGGACGCCATTTTTTCAGACATGTGGGGCCTATAAATACGAGCGCGTGGGTGGGGAAGTCTTTCAGTCAGTACGTCAAACTACTGTGGTACACGTGTCTTTCGGTAATCTCTACAGTTCGGTCTGTCGTTTTACGCGTCTGGAACTGGAAGATTTGTGATTGCGTGCTACAGTGGATTTTCGTGTGCGTCTGTAGCGCCGAGATATACCTCGGTTCCTATCCTTTAAATCAAGCTACCCCAAATTCAAAAACTATCCTTGGGTCGTTAGATAAGAACTTGTAGGTAATTTGATCTGAGTCTGAGTCTGGGCTTGGAGCGACCCTAATTTCCTTTTCCTTCACCATAGGGTTCCTGAATTAGCTTTTAGGATATTCGTGAGTTAATCCTTTCCTCATTTCCTTCGTGTTGCGAGTTTTGAAATTCCACCACACACAGTCGTTAACCATACAAACACATTCAAATCATACACAGCCAACTTCGAGTGGTGTCGATGATGGACGTGGTATAACACTAGGATTTTAGACTAGGCTAGACAGGAGTTTAGTTGCGGCTAAACATAGGGTGTTAAGGCATAGAGAGACTGTTTGATCGATGGGGTTCCGCGGATGAAAATAACAAATTCAGAACAAAGTATAAACGTTGGTAAAAAGGTAACCAGGGTCTAATGATGGAGCTGGAAGGTGGCCCATAGGAACTCCATAATTTAACGAAGCAACCCCATCGAGTTTGGGCTAGTTTTATTTGTTTTGACGATTACTTTGATACTAGATGCTCGACCCGTTACAAATAAATAACTGGTGATTACATAACTAATTTAAACATTATTTTACCTTACTACAAATATGTAAAACACTCTACTACGTGCTACGAACTACGTCGTAGTAAAATAATTATTGAATTGAAATCTCGATTTAAAAATACTATAAAGTTAAAAATAAAAATAAAGAAAAAAAAAAAACTTTTTAAAAACAAGCTTTTATTAAAAAAGAACTAAAAAATTTAAAATAAATTAACTCCAATAACAAATATATCACTTTATAAGTTCATTGTTACCTTTACCTATAATTAAGCTTCTTCGTCTACGACAAAATAATTATATACCGTACATAATTATATATTTTTAACATTAAAACATTCACATTGATACAAATACAAATACAAATACAAAATATTTATTTACCAGATTGGGTTGAAATATACAAGTTGCTTGTGGACCCCACACTAGGTTTAACCTGTCACGTGGAGTCCTGGCTAAATTACAAGTTTACAAATACTTAATTAGTTGCTAAATACATAAGTTAGTTTATTCGTAAAGACGAAAATGATTTTATTTAAGTTTTAAGTTTTTTTTTTTTTTTTTTAAAAAAGGAAAAATTATATAAAACTAAAAATTTAAGCTAATTAAGACCAACAGTTATATAAATATGTATATATTACAAATAAGAGTGGTATTGTGTATGTAAGCAGAAAATGTTAAGGATAAATAAAGATAATTCATAATCAGTTTAATTTTATGAGGGATGTCATTTGGATATAGATAATGTAAAATAAATATAAAGTGTATGTGTATTTAGATTAGTGAATATGTAGGAATATAAATAAATATGTGTGTGTTATTATTACTTAGGTACAAACGGATAGGAGGGCTTCGGTTTTGTCATAATCTAGAGTCGACAGCCATTTCGTTATTGTAACCTTAGCCTCTGGGATGCTGGAGTGTTTAATGTCTGTGTTCTTACAGACTACGTTGTATATAAAGGGGAAGGTGAAGGAACTGAATCTCTGAGCAAATGCCGTACGGACAGTGGGCGTTGTCACTTTGTATACTCTCCTAGCCATCATTGAGCTGTATTCGTCCGAGTTTATAATTAACTTATGTTTGTACAAGGCTGTTCTTAGAATATACAGTTGTCTAACGGACAGTACTTGGCATTCTCGTAAGACCTCTGCAGTGGGATAAATGAAAGGCTTTTTCATCATCACCTTGAGTATAGACCGCTGAGCCCTTTCCAGTGTGATCATAGCAGTTTTTGCTGCGCTGCCCCAGGCTGTGATGCAGTATAGCAGGAGAGATTGGCCCAGGGATGTGTATACTAGTTTTAGCACCTCCTTAGCAGCACCCCGCCTAAGAAACTTCATAACAGGTATGAGCCTTCTGAAACGTCCCGCCACGATGTTAATATGGGATGGATGGATGGGATGGGATGGATGGGATGGGATGTTAATATAAAACGAATACTTTCTTAATGAACCATGTACACTAAAATGTCGACATGATGCTCATAATATTCGATATAGTTAGTTGACTGTAGAAGTCTTCGAGTCCAATATTGAAATTCATAAATTATATTTTTAACCCACATAACTTAACAAGATACAGCCTTTTTACTAGCCGAACCTCTTTCGTGGTCAAAAACGCCAACAGCGGTTTCAAGGTGGAGACAACAAATTCAAAGTTTTACTTTTACTCGGCTGTGGTAGTGCGTTCTAGTTCAATATTGGCATGTTATAGTATTCTAGATTATGCTTGAGAACCTTATTAACATAACTAAATACAGCTTATTAACAAGCCAAACCTCCTTCGTAGTGAAATACACCAACAGCGGTTTCAAGGTGGAGACAACAAATTCAAAGCTTTACTTTCCTTTGGCTGTGGTTGTGTCTTCTAGTTCGATATTAGTATGAAATAGCGTTATCGATTATGTTTTAGGATACACTAAATACAGCAAGACAAAGCTTATTTACCAGCCGAACCTCCTTCAAAAACACCAGCAGCGATTTCAAGGTGGAAAAAACAAATTCAAAATTTCACTCTCAGTCGGCTGTGATTGTGTCTTCTCGTTCTATATTGGAATTTAATAGTATCTAAGATTATGCTTTAAGACAAACTTAATATAGTCAGACAAGGTTTATTTACAAGTAGAACCTCCTATGTCGTCAAAAACACCAACAGCGGTTTCAAGTTAGAGAAAACAAATTCAAGGTTTTACTTTTAGTCAGCTATGGTAGCGTCTTCTAGTAGCATATTAGCATGTAACAGTGTTCTTGATTATTCTGTAGGACCTAATTAACATAGCTAGATCCAGTTTATTTACCAGCCAAACCTTCTCTATGGTCAAAAACACCATCAGAGGTTTCAAGGTGGAGTAAACAAATTCAAAGTTTCGAGTCGAGGTTTTGTATAGCATATTTTATTAATGTTTAGATGATTGCGTTCCCAAAACAAGGGAAAAAAATAATCACCCGGTACATTTACCCAAAGTGTTGTTCTTCTGACCATTGTACGCAACATTAAAAACAAATATTTCCACCTGAAGAAATTCAAGGCTGACGGTAACCAATTCAACATGGAAATGTTTAGGTACTATAGAACCCGAGTTAAAGACCTCATCGACTTAACCTATGCTGACTACAAACGACGTGCTGAGCGGCACCTACAGACTGACCCTACTACGTTCTGGGACTTTATAAAGGACTAACGTAAGTGTAGACAGACTTGCGACGTGTACACTTATGAAGGTAACAAAGTGACCGGAGTATGCGGCTAGTGCGTTTGCCGCTTACTTCAACTTGGTATTCCTGCCTGACAAACCGCTTCTCGATGCGTTCAGTGTGCTGTGATACTTGCTCAGGTGTAAGTCAGGGGAGCACACTTGGCCCTATCCAGTTTCTTATTATGATCAACGATTTTCCTGAAGTCATCAAGACTGCCGAGTGTCTTATGTTTGCTGATGACTTGAAGTTGTTCTTGAGTATCGAGTGTGACGATGACGTTAACGAGACATTGATGGCGTGGTTGAGTAGAGTGTGAGAAATAACTTGACCTTCAATAGCTCCAAGTGCAAGATTATGACTTATGATTAATTGTCATGTCTATTCTATAACTGGCTTTCCTATCATGAGAGTTAATTCAATACGTGACCTGGGACTGACTATGGACACAAAGCTAACATTTAATGACCACATTCAAGATACGTGTAAGAGAGCTTACAGGTCGCTTGTGTTTGTAATGAGGCAGGCGAGGGTTTTCATTGATGTTTCTACAGTTACAACATTGTACAATGCCCTTGTCCGTAGCAGGCTTGAATATGACGCTATCATCTGGGACCCACATGAAGTCAAATATAAGCTCATGTTGGAAAAATTGGATATTTTTAACAAATTGCTTCTACCTCACATTCTGGAGTACATTGCTAATAAGACCAATTAATATGGAAAGGCATTGTGTTCCTCAAACGCGCGACGCACATGAAACACTCCACAGCGTCAATTAAAGTAGAGAGACGTGGATAATGATGAAATGAAGAAATTCTTGGGATTATGTTTGCTCATGGGACAAGTAAATTTTCCTCAAAAACGAAAACTTTTTACATACAGCGATGTTTTATATTATCAACCCATTTTCCAATACGCTATGTCAGCGCTCAGATTCGAACAAATACTAAGTTGCTTGTGTGTATCCGAACTCAACTCAAAAGGGAAAGAGTAAATCATCCGTTTCATTGATCTTATGACCGAGAATTTCACAGAATGTTAAAAACCTGACAAAGAACTTTATTTAGATGAATCGATGCTATCATTTAGAGACGACCTCTGAATCTGATCATTCAGACTATATATAAAAAGCAAAAAAGCTAATTATGGGGTTAAGTTGTATGAACTTCCATCTTCCGATGGTTATGTCCTCTGGAAAAGATCATAAAAGTACAAAAGGGAAGAAAACAGAAAAAACGTACGTATACTTTCGTTGTCCCTGAAACGCAAGCTCATGGACATGTGCATTCTTCCCATCCTATCCTACGGAGCCCAAACCTGGTCTTTGACTGACGCGCAAAGGTTCAAACTCGGGCTTTGCCAGAGAAACATGGAGCGCAGTTTTCTCGGTATTAGGCTTTTAGACCGGATCCGGAATTCAGAGCTGCGCTTCCGAACAAAGATAATAGATGGCTCAGAAGGCTGCCCAACTAAAATGGGACTCGGCCGGCCATGTTGCTCAGATGCTGCCGAATAGCTGGGCTAAGAGAGCCACAGCCTGGCTCCCAGAAAATGCAAAGAGAAAGCGTGGCCGACCCAGGAAGAGATGGAGTGATGAGTTGGGTCTATGGGACAGGATTGGAGGGAGACCGCTCAGGATCGGATAGAGTGGAAGAGGGGGAGAGAAGCCTTTTCCCAGCAGTGGGACATGGTGGGCTCGTAATAATAATAATAACATCATTTTTGTTATTCCATAGATATTTATTTCCAGTGAGCCATTAGTATAAGTTAGTATCAGCCATAATTATTGTCTAGTTATAAGTACCCAATATAGTTGTCCTTGTTATGACGAAAGCCCCTACAACTGACTCTATTCGATTATTTTCAGAAGTTTTAAATCATAGGCAACGGCCTGATGCCTTGCTAGTAATAAAGTCTGTTTACATAATTGTTGTTATTCCATAGATATTTATTTTCAGTGAGCCATTATTAGCCATAATTACTCGATTATTTTCAGAAGTTTAAAATTATAGATAACTATAACTGCCGCCGTGCTTGTAATTAAGTAATAATAATAATAATAAAAATATTTATTCATCAAAAAACTTGGACAGTAAAAAGTTACAATTAAAGGTACTTAGCTAAATAGATTGATACAAAGATAATGTGAACATCTGAGCCTGAGCTAGGTCTAAACCTGTATTTCAGGCCACAGCGCTCTTCCCTTAAAATATGTAAAGCTAGTTTATGGTACACAGAAAGAAACCAACAACAAAAATAGTAACATTTAAAATTAAAAACATGTTGTACCTAAATTAGTAGTTATACTTATACAATTAACATGAAAAAATAATAATAAGAGAGTGGGTTAGTGAGTTTGTTTGTGATCCTCTCTGTGTGTGGCGTGATTGTGAATGAGTGTGTGTGAGAGGGTGTGTGAGATTAACACATATGTCAGACTTTTATTATAATTATTAAAATAGTAAATATTTTTGTAAGTACTTAGAAATATTATTTGGTTAGCTAGTAATTTTGAGTAATTCCTCAGTTTTGTCATAGTCGAGTGAGTGTAATATTTTATATACCGTTTTATTAAATCAAATGTTGAGAGAGTATAAATTTCAGCTATTCTATTTATTCTATTGTATAGGAAGGGACCAAGGAAGCAGGGAAATTTATGAGCAAAAGAGGTTCGAAACAATATATTGTCTAAACAAACAAACAAGTCAGTTTACATAATTGTTATTATTCCATAGATATTTTATTCCAGATAGCCATTTATAGCCATAAATATTGTCTGGGTCTATAAGTACCCATTATAGTTTTTGTTACGATGAAAGTTCCTACTACCTTCTCGATTATTTTTAGAAGTTTATTATTTTAGGTAACTGCCTGAACCCTTGCTAGTAATTAGGTCTGTTAATTATTGTGAATCTTACCTGAGACTGAATTAAAGATTAATAAAAATAGATGTTTGTGTAAAAATAAGTACTATAACTGCCGCCTTGCTTGTAATTAAATCTGTTATTCCAGTGAGCCATCTTTAGCCACAAGTATTGTCTGGGTCTATAAGTACCCAATATAGTTTTTCTTGTTGCGATGAAAGTTCCTACTACTTACTCGATTATTTTTAGAAGTTTATAATTATAGGTAACTGCATGAATTAATTAAGTCTTTTAATTATCATGAATCTTACCTGAGACTGAATGAATGATTAATAAAAATATATATTTGTGTAAAAACAAGTAATCAATGGTTTTATTTAATCTAAATAGGCACCTACCTTTCTTTTCTTTACCCCGACGTTTTTATACGTTATTAGCGACTAGTTTTATCTACGATCTACAGCACAGGCATCTTCACAAGTCGAGGTAATTATATGTTATTAGCGGCTATGTATATTTTGATCTATGCTGTACAGCACAAGCGTCTTTATACGTCGACCTTTTTGTACGTTGTTAGCGGCTATATATATATTTGTCTACGCTTTACAGCACAGGCGTCTATATACGTCGACGTTATTAAACGGTGTTAGCGGTTATGTTCCTTTTTGTCTATGTTGTATAGCACAGACGTATACATACGTTGACGCCTTAGGACGTTGTGCGATACAAGGTAGCTCTCATTTTGCTAGCATTTTGCACAACGTCACTAGACGCCGATCCCATTTGTATGAAAAAATATGTACATCGCCACATAGTACTTAGATATTGGCATGTTTACTTTCAAGGGTCAATGCATTATCTACTACAACAAGATACCTCTGGAGATCTTGAAATTGCCATTTGAGCAATTTAAAAGGGATATTACAATATTCAAGATTACTTAAATGATGGGACTGTATGGGTTTAATCTGGCTCAACACAGACCTTGCTGTTAATAATTTTGTAATTAATTATTCCTGCTTATTAATTATGATAATGACTAAATATTATATTTTGTAATAGTTAAGCATAAGCAATTTTTAAAAGAGATCTAAAAATCAATCTGTGGGAGTTTCTATGATTGCTAATTATATGTAAATATCTACAGTAATAAAGACATTTAGAATTTTGGAATTACGTCAAAATGTTAAAAACTATTTACATGATGTTAAATTCACGCCTCAACCGAAAAGGGGTGTAATCTTGGTAGGGTTGTTTTTCAGTGGAATGTCACAAGCAGTACTGACCTTGACGCCGTGGACCGGCATTCGAAAGCTCAATTCGAGGCGGGAGTACGGAATGAGGATCACGAGGGTGGGGGGTGATGGGAGTCGAATCTTACTCGCGTCGTAGGCCGCTGCTGTTGCCGTCGTGATGCTGCCGACTACAAGGGTCGCTATCCGAACGCGACGAATTGGTGACCGAACCACTTCAACATTTCACAGCACGAAGCACTCACTACGATGACGTGAAATCTACTTATTTCTTGACGATTGTTACGATATTATTATAATTAACATTCCGCCAAGGCCCGAATACCTGACGGCGACAATTTTTCCATGTGCAAAGTGACAGCTAGCTAGTCATTTTTTTTTCTATGCAAGTGACAGCTAGCTAGTGATGTCCCGATCACTCGCGGTCGATCCGCGCAACAAAAAAACCGGTGCGTGCCGAAGCATAAATATTAAACAGTCACCCGCCCGGACAGGCCCGAACCTGTCCCTAATCAATAGGAAGGCGAGAAAGTGTTGCGACCGCTCTCTTGAGGACCGAGTCCCCCACCTTGACTTCTGCTGATCGAGGCGTGCCATCCCGACCCGTGTACAAATTGACGATCCTTTCTCGTCTCCATCTCAATGATGGCAGGTTCGCATCCTTAATCAGCACCAAATCACCGACTTGAGGGGGGCTCGTCCGGTCAGTCCACTTAAGGCGCTGCTGCAAGATGTGCAAGTACTGAAGGGACCACCGTTTCCAAAAATCTTGAGCCATCTGCTGCAACATCTGCCACCTAGTTAACCGACTTAACTTAACATCACCGAATGGGTATTCTGGCAGGGCGTTAAGTGGCTGACCTTTCAGGAAGTGACCCGGCGTCAACGCTTCCAAATCATTTGGATCCGAACTGAGCGTGCACAACGGACGCCCGTGAAACACACACTAAACAAACCTTCATATAAGTGAAACACTTGCCGTACACTCACTCAGGTACCGTTTTGTCTCTCTTTACTTGGCAAAAGCGGAAGCAAAGTTGAAGACGCAACATTCTGCCACATTCAACAAAAACACACACTTAACACCTTCATTGTGCAATAAACTCCCTAGTGTTCGCTAGTATTCCACCCGGTCATACACTGACACCTATTCGCGGTTTTTTTTCAGACGAAAAAGGGTGCAATGCTGACCCGAAGCAAGATGAGCACACGCGATGTGGAGTTGAAGCTGAAAGCGACCTTGCTGGAGCTCAAGAAGAGCCAAGAGCTTTGTGAAATACTTCTACGAGAGCGAGATGAGTGTGACGAGGAGATAGAAAAGCAAATTAAGAAAAATTCAGCGCTAAAAGAAGAGCTCAGTGAGTTGGACATCCAATGCCAGGATCTCAGTGCCCAGAGAGATGAACTACAACACCAAGTCGACTCATTTTACAAGTGTCATGATGTCCACCACGTAGCATTGCAACACATAAAATCACTTGAACAAAAGCTTGCAGAGGCACACCACGAGCTTCAAGTTTTCAGCGAGCGGGAGGAACAGCGAGACAGTGCTACAACCAGGGCCTTCTATAATGAGGTCATGAGCCAAACTGGCATACCAACTATTGACCTAACAGCTTGTGATCTCACGTGTGATAGTCCTAATAGATCGCAATCAGTAACCACTATGAGCTGTAGTAAAAATAAATTAAAGAAATATGTTAAATTGAATAATTATACAAAAAAAACACAAAAACTAGCTAATAGAAATAAAATATTTTGTAAAAATGTAAATTGTAGCAAGGAACGTGTCGAATTAATTAAGGAAATCGATGATTGTAGATTATGTTTGGAAAAAACTACAGAAAAGTACGAATGTGACACACGGCGACTCCAGTCAGATATGCATATTTTAAACTCATCATTACAAAGTATTACACGTAAATATGAGTCAGCACAATACGAAATTAAGGAACATGTGTCGGCTATGAATAGTTTGTTGGAGACGTGTAAGTATAATTATGACACTTTCATATCTTTGACCGACAATCACATCTGTGATTGTAAACAAGCTCCAGCGGACTGTTGCGTGCCGACCGTGTGTCCCGCCGAGCAGCCGGCCGAACAGCTGATACTGACCCAGGCGCCGCCGTCAGTCGACTTGAGTACTAATAGTGTTATCAATAACGCCTCCTTCTCTCGGACAAAGGATAGGTATATAATTTACAGCGATGAACTTGGAAAAAATATGGGTTTACAACTAAGTCAGCGCGTGGGCCAGGCAATATTAAATAACTGTATGCCTGGCGCCACATATTCACAAATATTAAACAAAGTGTTGTCATCGCAGTTTTTAGAACCAACCACCCTAATTATTTTAATTGGTAGAAGGGAAAATGTATCTAAAAAACTAATTACTAAATACTTTTCCAAATTAAATTCTTTACAAAATGTAGATAGAATAATCTTGTTTGCGTTTCCCTTCAGCCAATCTTTGTCACAACATGAAAATCATATAAGACATGATTATAATACATTCATACACACATTGACATGTCGTCATACTGAAAAATTTCATTTCATAGACACCAATATTTGTATTGGAAAATATTTTTATTTGACTAAGGATAGGTATTACCTATCTAGGTTTTATACAAAACAGATAGCACAGTCACTATCTTATTTTATTTTGAACTCAGTCAAGTTTTTGACTAATTAAACGCCTGCTTCTATTGAGCAGTGTAATAATAATGACATGTACTCCTTGGAATCTGTTCCAAGCTCTTTAAATTAACCCATAGGACAACAGAGAGTAACTCTGGCAGTAATATTAATATTTGTATAAATATACCTTCATCTTGCCCATTAAATCAAGTTACTAGTAATGAAAAATGTAAAAGTAAGAATATTTTAAACGTGGTTCATCAAAAAATACAGGGCATGTTAAGTAAAGAACTGGAAATTGAGTTATTCATGAACTGTAATAATATTGATATTTTATGTATAACAGAGCACTTTCTAAAGAGTTATCAGTTCATGTTCAACTTTAATAACCACCACGTTGCTAGTTCGTTCAACAGAAAAACAGCTGATCGCGGTGGCGTCTTAATACTTGTAAATAATAGTTTTAAATATAAGGAACGAGTTGACATAGTGAGCCTGTCTGTTGAGCGTACCATGGAAATAGCCTGTATTGAACTTAAACAACTTATTGTAATGAGCGTATACAGACCACCAGATTCATCCTTTGATTTATTCGAAAAGAAAATGGATGAAGTGTTGATTAAAATCAGCGATAAAAACATTTTTTTTATAATTTGTGGTGATTTTAATGTTAATCTGTTAGAGGATAATAATATTTGTACTAGATTAAAATCTTTATTTTTATGTCACAACATGAACTATCTGTTTTTGGAGCCTATTAGAATTACTGCAACATCTGCTACCTGCATTGACAATATATTTACTAACATTACGCCCATTTTCAAATCGGTCATCAATAAATTAACCTCTGATCACTCTGGTCAGATAGGTATATTCAATATTAAAATAAAAAAGGACCAAAAAGAGGATATTACATGTGTGCCCGTTAGTGACACTCGGCTTGAACACTACAGGAATAATATTTTAGATAAACTATGGGAAATACCATACAGTGACGATCCAAATTTGTTGTACAACTCAGTATTTAACCTTGTCAAAAATGAATATGATACGGTATTTAAATCAAAAACTATAAAAGTTAATAACAAAGCTTTGTTTAGTGATTGGGCGACAGTTGGAATTCATAGGAGCAGACGAAGATTATATGAACTCTATGAAGAGAAATCATATAACAAAAATACGGCCTTTCTAGATTATGTTCGTAGTTATTCAAAAATGTTTAAACGCGTTTGTGCCGTAGCTAAATCTAATTACATTAAAAACAAAATTGAATCTAGTAGCAATGTAATGAAAACGACTTGGCAAATTATAAACAGAGAGACTGGAAAGGCCAAAGCTACACATAATAACTTCAAGCTTAAGATAGATAATCAATTGCTAAGTACTGACCTAGAAGTAGCAAAAGCTTTCGAAAATGTCTTTACGGACATTCCAGTTTCAACAACCAAGTCTTTAAATTCATCTCCCGCTGCTGCTGAATCTATACTTAAACAAAACTTTGAGGAATGTAAAACAGATTTTAAATTTAGGCACGTAAATAATGATGACATTGTAAAAGCGTTTAAATCCCTGGAAATGAAAAAGACAGCTGACGCCCATGGTCTATCAGTAAAAATTATTAGTTCCATTGTAGATTGTATTGCACCTCACATTTGTTGTATATTTAATCAATGTATAGATAGTGGTGTGTTTCCTGACTTGATGAAACTAAGTGAAGTTATACCTTTATTCAAAGCTGGTAGTACATCAGACCCCACCAATTTTAGACCCATATCGATACTACCAACGCTTAGCAAAATATTTGAAAAACTCATACTTAATCAATTGCAAAGTCATTTTTATCTCAATAATTTAATTCATATTGCTCAGTTTGGTTTCACAAAGGGTCGTTCAACAGCCGATGCTGGTGTTGAACTAATCGACAATATTTTTGATGCCTGGGAAGACGCAATGGATGCAATAGGTGTCTTCTGCGATCTATCCAAGGCTTTTGATTGCGTCCATCATGACACTCATGTCAGGAAGTTACGCCATTATGGTGTAAAAGATCAGGCACTTGGCCTTCTGGAGTCATATCTAACAGATAGGGTTCAGATGGTCGATGTTAATGGGAAAAGATCACCTGGGTCTTCAATAAGTATGGGCGTACCGCAAGGTTCAATTTTTGGTCCTTTCTTGTTTTTAGTATATATTAATGATTTACCTTACCTTGTTAAAGCAAAACATGGGTTAGTATTGTTTGCCGATGATACTTCTTTGATATTTAAAGTTAAAAGACAGCAATCAAATTATGACAAGGTAAACAATGCTATCTCTAGTATAGTGAACTGGTTTACTGTTAACAATTTATTACTTAATGAAAAGAAAACTAAATGTATTAAATTCGTGTTACCCAATGTGAACCCGGTAACTACAGACATATTTATAAAAGGACAGAGATTGGACCTTGTGCAGTCGACTGTCTTTTTGGGCATTACTTTAGACGCCAAACTACAATGGGATCCTCATATAAATAAATTGTCGAACAGACTGAGTTCGGCAGCGTTCGCAGTTAAAAAAATTAGAGCTCTTACCAACGTAGACACCGCTAGACTAGTCTACTTTAGTTACTTTCATAGTCTAATGACCTATGGTATTTTATTGTGGGGTCACGCTGCGAATGCTTATAGTATATTTATTCTGCAGAAACGGGCTGTTCGTGCAATTTATAGATTAGGGCCTAGAGTGTCACTGAGGGAAAAGTTTAAAGAAATCAATATTCTGACATTTGTGTCTCAATATATCTATGACAATCTTGTGTATGTAAAAAGAAATATAACTAATTTTCAGAAGTACAGTGATATACACAATTTTAATACTAGAAATAAAGACAAGTTGGTTGCTTATGTAAGCCGACTACATAAAATTAGTAATTCTTTTAAAAGCAATAGTATACGCTATTACAATAAGGTCCCTACTGATATTAAAAACTTACCTTTAGACAAGTTTAAAATAATAATAAAACAGAAATTGTATAAAAAAGGTTACTACAGGATATCTGATTACTTAGAGGACAGATGTCCAGGGGAATAGATTGTTTGAGTAACAGGCTGTTTCGATATATAATTAGCATTCATTTTGTAATTTGACAATATTTTATTTAAAAAAGGAAACGCAAAAGATGCGACGACTGTGAAGTTTCTTTGGTGAGCTCTTTTCCACAGATTGGGTTAGTGAACTCACCCAAAAAAATGTAATGACGGATCTAAGTGATGTAACAACATCCTATGGAAATAAATGATTTTTGATTTTGATTTTGATTTTGACGCTAGTTCAGTGTCATTTCAAATTTACAGAACAGCGTCGCAAGCTCTTCAAAGCGTAGAGAGGTCTCACCGATGATCCTCGTCAGGTGCGACTTAGCCGATTTTACTCAAAAATTCCTCCCCAATGAGGACATCCCGGCGGACTGAAAACCCATTCAATCCCTCGTCGGGAGCAAGCCGTACCGATGGCGTCCTAGGAACCGTTCGAAGACGGACAGGTATGCCTTCACTAATCTGGCGTTCCGTAGCTGTGAAGACTTGACCATGAATGGTCCCGCGAAATCCGTTCCGACACCCGCAAAGGGCCGGATTTTGTTAACTCTATCCGAGGGCAAATCGCCCATCTGGGGATGCATCGTAGCCGCCTTGGCCCGATAACAAGGCAGGCACCGAAATACGACGCTACGCACTAAGCGTCTTCCCGATAGAATCCAGAACTCGCGCTGGAGAAACGCCATCAAGGCGTGGCATCCGACATGCCCATTCCGAATGTGTCGATCCTGTATCAACAGTTCGACCAACTACCCTTTCTTAGGGAGTAACAACGGGTGGCGAGCCGCATAAGGCAGGTTGGCATTCCGCAGCTGACCTCCTAACCTCAGCAATCCGTGAGGGTCAATAAACGGGTTGAGTCGAGCCACAGCTCCCTTCAGTTGGACGCGTCCGCGTCTCAGAATGTCCAGTTCGGACTTAAAGTGCACCGTCTGCACGTTCCGTACCAATGCGAACAACGCATGGTTCCGTTCCCGTGGTGTCAGGACCTGTCTCCGCACCCGTTGCGCCTCAGAGTTAAGACAATTCCGCGCAAATCGGAAGATCCAGGCGGTCACATTGACCAGCTTGTCGAGCGAGCTGTACCGTTCCAGCAGGCTGAACTCCTCTTACGGCTCTGGTTGCGTCGTACAGACACCGACTGTCAAGGCGCCGTTCGCCGAGGTAACGCGTGGACTCATTGGCCAATCCGATTCAGCTTGAGTCAACCATTTTGGACCCCACCACAAGGGATGTCCAACTAACTCCGGAGCGTGACACCCACGAGACTGCTGGGTTCATTTCCCCTGGAACATGTCTCCAGATTAAGGGAACCTCCGAATTCAAAATCTGCGAAACCCGATTCGCCACAAAAATCTCCAGCTTGTGAACTGAAGCCTTTAGCCAGCATAACACGATCTGGCTGTCCGTCCAAGCTTAGACCGAATCTTCTAATGCTATTGTCTTTTTTATTAATCTTCTAATCCCCTCTCGTCCGAGTCTTGATCGCAAGCAGACGTGTGTCCAGTTTTAATCAAAAGTCATAAATATACTGTATCCTAAATTAACCTTTATTCAAATCAACGAAGTGGTTATAACTGTATCTAATTGCGAAAGTGAAAGGCGCTGGATGACCTTCGATGCCCCGAGAGCCGTGAGTACCGCTCTGCTCTGCACCCCTCCTCACACACCTCGGGTATCCGAGATAGCAATATTGCTGTCCTACTCACCCGTCGCAGGCGCACAAGTACTACGCTACTGGCTGCTACGGGCAATATCTGCTACGCGGCGATACGACGTAGCACAGGCCAGTGTTCCGCGGACTATTATTTATACAAGTACTAGACGCTACGACTCACGACTCGCCTTATAACGGAAATTACAAAATGGATACCTCTCTAAATAAGTCGTACTCAGAGACAGACGTTTCATCAATGGACATACAGAACCATAACCCGACAAATTTTGTAACATCAAGACAACCCAAGAGAAAAAGAAATGAAGAAAAAGACTATGGTGAATTTAAGGAGGAAATGAAAGCTATGCTCGAATCTTTCATCGAGAGACAAGATCGAGAATCCGTAACAAAGGAAATTCGCCAGTCCATTAACAACATAGAAAACTCACTGACGATTCTTAGTGAGCAGAATGAAGACCTCAAAAAGAAGCTTGATATGATGGAATCTGAAAAAAGAAAAGACCGAGAATATTTAACACTGTTGGAAGATTAACTGGAAGATATGCATAGGCAAAGTAGAAAGACATGTATTGAAATTAGAAACGTCCCATACAAGAAGGACGAAACTCAACAGGACCTACTGACAATGACACAGGAACTTTCCAAAACAATTGATGTTCATGACTTCTCAAATAAGGATGTACGAGACATATATCGCGTGAAGAAAAAGGAGCACAACAAAACAGTGGTTGTCGAGCTGCAGTCCGCCTTGGTAAAAAAGGACATCCTGTTTGCCGCAAAAAAGTATAACTCCAAAAATAAGTCGGCCAAGCTCTGTGCTAGACACCTCGGAATCACAGAAAAATCAGACGAGCCAATTTTCATCGCTGAGAAACTAACACCGAAAGCAGCGCGACTTTATTTTCTCGCTCGAGACCTAGCAAAATCGAAAGCTTATAAATTCTGTTGGACCGCTTACGGAAAGGTGAATGTAAGGAAGGATGAGCAATCACCGTTCATTAACATCACCAGTGAGGAGCAAGTACAACATCTTATGAACGTCACTAAATGACTAGCTACAGTTAGATGGTATTTAATGAAGCTTAATTTCATCTTATATTTAATACTAGTTAAGTACACATTGAAAAAACAAACAAACACAAATACTCATTACAACAACCACATAACAAACACACCTCCCTTAACACATACATACACACATACCCCAGAACTACCAGTTTATACTTATATCCTGAAACTATTTGCAGTAGAACACCACTGGACCCTACAACACCTTACAAATGGCTAATTTAACGACTAGACTTCAAGATATAGATCAAATAGAAATAGCAGAGTCAATTAAATGTACCATTCAGGACCTTAATAAAATGATCAATATTAAAACTTCGGACATCACAATACTTTCTCAAAATATGAGGAGCATATATGCAAACACTAGTGACCTACAAATAAACCTGCACGAATTAAACTTCGCAGTTGATGTTATGGTCTTAACAGAATGTAGAATTGAAAAACACAAAAATCTGCCTAATATTATACCATACTCATCACTTTCTACGACAAACCATTTGAATCAGAACGATGGCGTTGTCGCATACGTTAAAGATGGCTGCAGAGCCCGTGTTCGGGAAATAGTACTGGTCCATGCATCATGTTTAGAGATTACTCTTGATAACATGGTAGTGTTAGGTATATACCGCTCACCCTCAAACGATAATATAGATCCTTTCCTAGAATCTCTAAATACACATTTAGAGACACTAAAATCAATCAAAAATATTATAATCACAGGAGACATTAACATAAATATAATACCTAGATCAACTGAGACAGCAAAAGAACGCACAAATAGACTACATTACCTGGACATGTTGGATGCCCACGGTTTACTACCAGGGCACTCACTACCGACCAGGGAAAATAGCTGTTTAGACCACTCTAACCTGAATATTGATAAAACAAAAAGTAGTGCTTTCGTTGCTGTTTTGGACACGACGATAACGGATCATGCAATGATCTTATTAAAACTGTCTAAAATTCAAACGGAAAGTCGCAGTCAAAAAACTAAAAGTGTTATTGATTATGATGGGGCACTTGAGACTTTAAAACATATAAACCTATCAGACTTAACACTAGAAATCGACCCTAATAAAATTACTGATAAAATAGTGAATAACATAACTAAATCATTAGAGGACAACACAAGTATAATACAAATTACTAAGAGTAAACGTATCATTAAACCCTGGATAACCCCAGGCATACTACGATGTATTAAAAATAGAAATAAGATCCAAAAAAAACTTCGTTCTAATCCAGATAATGAAACACTTAAAATCACATTCAGAAGATATAGGAATTTTTGTAATAATTTAATTAAGAAACTGAGGAGGAAGTATGAAAGGGAAGAAATAGAAAAAAGTAGTAATAACCCAAAGTCTTTATGGAAAGCTATAAACAAAATTAGCAACTACAAACCAAGTAAAATCACAAACTTGGATCTGCTAAGATACAAATCAACAACAGACGAATCAGTAAATTCTGTAAATGATTATTTTGCTCATATAGGGAAGAAGCTTGCTGAAGAGATCATAAATAATCCAATGAATCAAAATAAGGAAGTGAAATTACCTAATACGCAACTACAATCTTTCACTCTACTCGACACGGACTATCAAGAAGTAGACACGATACTTATGAGTCTTAAAGCAGATAGTGCGCCAGGGTGGGACGGTATCACGACAAAATTCCTAAAACAAGCTAGATTTATAGTTGTGCCTATCATCTCCCACCTGGCAAACGTGTGCTTTGAGTATGGAGAATTCCCTGTATCTATGAAACAATCTATAATCACACCAGTTTACAAAAGTGGGGACAAGGGGGAAGCTGGAAACTATCGCCCCATATCCGTTCTTACGTCTATATCGAAAATACTCGAAAAACTAATAAACTGCTGATTGATAAACTACTTACAGAAATTTGACATACTCTCAAAATCGCAATTTGGTTTTAGGGAAGGCTTATCCACAGAGGACGCTGTCACAGCACTCACATCACTCATAGTGGAAAATGTCGATAAAAAACTTAAATGCATGACAGTCTTCCTTGATTTAAAAAAGGCGTTTGACACCGTGTCAGTGCCTATCCTCATCCGGAAGCTAGAAAATGTAGGTATTAGGGGAAATTCGCTTTCTTTACTGTCAAGCTATCTAAAGAATAGAAAACAGAGAGTTAAGATAGGTCAAAACATCAGCAGCGACACGGATATTACTTTTGGGGTACCACAGGGCAGCGTCCAGGCCCTACGTTGTTTTTAATATATATAAATGACTTGTGCAACATTAATATAGCAAAGGGGCAGGTCTTTTCTTATGCTGATGATACAGCGATAGTATTTACTGGGACCTCATGGAATGATGTTCGCGAGAGTACGGAGGCAGGTCTTGCTGAGGTTAGTACCTGGTTACGGAATAACCATCTTACGTTGAATACATCTAAAACAAACTACATATGCTTTACCCCATACGTATCCACACAACCAGAAGCAAATTTTAAAGTAAGAATACACGAATGCAGTTACCATAATCTTGCCTCTTATTGTTCGTGTCCGTTGATCGAAAAAGTGACACATACAAAATACTTAGGTGTTATGCTGGATCAACGTCTATCCTGGCACTTTCAGATTGACTTAGTTTTGAACAGAATACGTAAACTCATCTGGCTCTTTAAAACTATGAGACACATAACAACAAGAAGTTTGCTGATGTCTATATACAGATCACTGGCACAATCCATCATTGCATACTGTTTGCCAATTTGGGGTGGGGCTATTAAATCAAAAATGATTGATATTGAAATAGCTCAGAGAACGCTTCTAAAGGTTATACACTTTAAACCACGTAGATTCCCAACTGACGAACTCTATAAACTTAGTGAAGTACTCTCCGTAAGGAAACTGTATGTTTTAAATCTAATACTAAAAACACATAAGACACTCAAAGTCGATCCTAACATACTTAAAAAGAGGAGATGGTTTATGGTTGTCCCGCATCACGTTGTAAAATCAAAGTTTGCTGAAAGACAAATCACAAAAAGAGCTTCAATCCTGTATAATCAGGCAAATAGATATATTAAAATTCATGATAAGACCCTTTATGACTGTAAGACAGCAGTAACAAGATGGCTAATGAATAAATCATATAATGAAATCGAAACTCTTATTGACAATAATGTGATACTAAATAAACAAACTAAAACACTTACACCATAGTATTTCCATATAATATTTACAAAAAGCTAAATATGTTCACAGCTAAATACTTAAATAATAAAATAAACTAATCATAAACTGGTTGATAACGCAAGCACACACACACACACACACTCCCCATCTTGCACACAACACATACACCCTACACACACTCACTACACACACACGCACACACCCTCAAACACACATCTCCTCACACACACATTTCACACTCACATCGACACTTACATACTTACGGACGATATTTCAATCCCAAAATAAGCCAGAACTATTGATAACACTATTGTTAACGACGTCGATTTGAATTTTGGCTGAGTAAATAAAGTTGTATCACACGCAAACGTATGATTAATGTTTTCACATCTTTATTTGTCATTATTTTATAAATTGTTTAACTCAACTCTAAGATGACTTGGAATGAGAGAGCGAAGTCTTCTGGTACAGGTACTTTTACTTAAAAGAAGGCTTCAGCCTAAACAATGTAAATGATTTTCCTTGTTAAACAATAAACATTTTTGTATTTTGTATTTTTGTATTTGTATTGACCCACGAATAACCGTCATCGTGTGGTTGAGCAGACGAGTCAGGAGAGCCGCTCCTGAAAGCTCTAATTTGGGAATGGTCAGGCGAGTGCGCAACGGCGCAACCTTGCTCTTGGCCATGACCAACAGCACATCAACCTCCCCCGAGGAGTCAACCGTACGCAGATACACCGCAGCTCCGTAGCCCTTCTCCGAGGCATCGCAAAACCCATGCAGGGTGGCGGTGTATCGTTTGGTGGGGACCAACCTCCGTGGCAGTGAAATCCGATGGATGCCAGGGAGGGTCGAAAAGAACGATTCCCACTCTGAGCTCAAGGACCCGCCGATCGGGTTGTCCCATTTCAGCTCAGCAGACCAAAATTGCTGCATAAAACACTTGAGCTGAAATGTTACCGGGGTGATCCACCCGTTTGGATCAAATGTCCTAGCCACCGTTGAAAGGACGTTCCGTTTCGTCCAGACCTTCGGGGAGTCCAACTCGACCCGATACGAAAACATGTCTGACACCGGCTGGTACTTGACTTACATAGTAGGATGAAATGCAAATTTATACTATGCAATTTTCCATATGCCTGTAATTTGACAGTACTACAGAACAAATCTGTGCATAGAATGAATATTCATTTATTTTATTTAATGTGTCATCACAGCGATGCTATTTCATATTTCGACATGAATAATTTTATTCATAATTTTACTCTGACACAGGATACATTGTATCTGTCTAATAAATATAGAAAATTAGTAGCTACATTGTTAGCTTATAATATATGCGACGCAGCTGTAGTTGGTTTAACCAAGTTCAACTTGACATCAGCTTATGTTAAGAGTAATATGACATGCACCCCTATTGGGAATTCACCTGTTAATCATACTTTGCATGCAACATTGGAATCTGTTCCAAGTAATTTAAATTAGTTCATAAGACAATATAGGAAATCTCTAGCATACAAGAGCCACTAAATATGTCAAAATGTAAGCCCCAGTTAAATATTGCCCATCAAAACATCCAGGGGCTACCTGGCAAAGAACTTGTATTAGAATTATTTCTAAAAAATTCTGACATTGATATTATTTGTGTTACTGAACACTGGTTGAAGGAAAATATGATGTCTTTTAACATAAATAATTACAAAATTGTCAGTTGTTACAATAGAAAGACTGCTGATAGAGGTAGTTCTTTAATCTTAGTGAAAAATAATATTAAGTTAAAAAAACGGAAAGATATTCTTGCACTTACTGTTGAAAGACAAATAGAGGTATCCTGTGTTGAGTTAGATAGCCATATTATTGTTTTTGTCTACAGGCCAACGAGGGATGAAAAAGGCCATGGCAATTTTGAAATATTTGAGAAAATTATGGAGGAAGCCCTCATTAAACTTTGTAATAACAGAAAAAAGTTAATTATTTGTGGTGATCTTAATGTATATCTGCTTGTTGATACAACACTGAAGCGACGATTAATAACTCTGTTCAAATCATTTAATTTATGTCATGTATTTCTAGAGCCGACTAGAATAACACTTACCAGCCAAACTTGCTTAGATAACGTTTTTTGTGACTGTGCATTCACAAGTAAAAGTTTAATTAACTGTTTACCCTCCGATCACAGTGGTCAAACAGTTTCATTCCCAATTACTATTAAGGACAAGACTGGTCCATCTTTTTATAGGCCTATTACATTCCATAGACTAGAGACATATACGAAAAACTTAGATATAAATTTGCCAGTACCGGATTTTAATGAACAGAACCCAAACAAAATCTACTCAGACTTCTTCAACATTATTCAGACAGAATTCAATAAAGTTTTCAAATTAAATAAAGTCAGTGACTACAACGGTAAATCTAAATTTAATTACTGGGTAACGTTTGGAATTCGTAAAAGTAGAGTTATCTTGTATGACCTTTATGATCAAAAAACCTATAACTTTGATCGAAAATTTCATGACTATGTTAAAAAATATTCCAAAACTTTCAAGTTGGTATGTAGAACTGCAAAAACTTTACACATTAATAGAAAAATTCAAAATTCAAATAATAGAATGAAAACAGTTTGGCAAATAATAAACCGCGAAACTGGAAAAGTTATACCAAGGGACAGTGATTTCTACCTAAAGATAGGTGATGATGTTGTTAAATCCAACGCTGATGTTGCTCGAGCTTTTGAAACATTCTTCACCAATGTACCCGTACTCACAACGGACCGTCTAAATTCATCTCCATTTGAAGCAGAGACTTTATTAAAAAATAACACTAGCGTCAGTAATGTATATTTAAAATTTCATCATGTATATCCCCAGGTCATTGTCAAAACGTTTAAATTACTTAACTTAAAAAATACGGAAGACCTGTGGGGTATATCAGTCAAAGTCATTGGTTCAGTAATTCTAGTTGTAGCCCCACACTAAGCTTATATATTCAATAAATGTGTTGACGATGGGGCTTTTCCAGACCTCATGAAACACAGTAAACTTATACCTCTGTTCAAATCGCAAGATAAGGGCAATCCTTCAAATTTCAGACCAATAGGTATCTGTTCTTCCAACACTAAGTAAAATATTTGAAAAGATTATACTCAATCAAATGCTCTCACACTTCAACCGTACAAAACAACTCCATGCTAAACAATTTGGTTTCACTAGGGGTCAATCGACTACGGATGCAGGTATTACCCTTGTATCTCATATTTATTCTGCATGGGAGGCCGCACAGGATGCTATCGGAGTTTTTTGCGACCTGTCGAAGGTGTTTGATTGTGTTGATCATAATACGCTATTAATTAAATTAAATCATTACGGAGTTAGAAATAAAGCGTTGGATCTACTAAGATCATACCTAAGCAATAGAATTCAAAAGGCAGAAGTTAACGGCGTAAAATCTGATAGATCGGGTGTTAAAATTGGCGTTCCACAAGGTTCCATATTAGGCCTTTTCTTATTCCTGGTATATATTAATGATCTGCCTTTCATGGTGGAGAAATTAACTGACATAGTGTTGTTTGCTGATGATACTTCAATAGTCTTCAAAATTGAAAGACAAAAAGGAGATTTTGATGATGTTAATGGTGTATTGTCTTAAACCTTGAATTGGTTTACAGTTAATAATTTATTGTTAAACGCTGGTAAAACCAAGTGTATCAAATTCTCACTTCCAAATGTCAGGCAGGTTGAGACCAGTTTGGTGTTAGACAACAGCACGTTAGAATTGGTAAATGATACGAAGTTTCTTTGAATAACCATTGTTCAGGCTTCTCAGCACCTAATTACTCGGCCCATGAGCTACGAGGTAGCGTGACGATCAGGTGCCAAGAAGTGATGAACGTCGGCGATTCACCGAGCTGAAGTTATGTGGGGTAGATCTAACCTGGTCTGTGCTTCGGTCCCGTCAACCTCCTTTCTCTGCAAGGCCCGGGCGCACCCTAGGCTCTTCTTGGTAGACAGGTTCTTCAGCCAACCAGGTATGACTGGCAGGCCAGCGTGGTGAGCACAGTGTCCAGCACAGGTTATGTTTCTACTGGTAAATACAAATCGGGCACGAAAATCCGAACTTTATCTGGTTCGAGAGATAACGGCACACTCAGCTATATTAACAATCCTGAGGGAATCCCGAATACATTCCAGATGCCCTACGATTTAATTTCAACACCCTAATCAAAACGCGTTTACAATGCGAGGGCTTTCGTCTGTCAGTTGTAAAAACTGCCAGATTGACAGCTAACGTCAAATTAAAATGACCGTTCAGAAACCATCGATCGAATATCGATTTGGAATCGAACAATCACCCGCCCGGACAGGCACCCACCTGCCCCCTAATCTACGGGCTGCCGAGACAAAGTTGCTACCGCTCGTTTTAGAACCGAGCCTCCTACTAGAACCTCTGCAGACCGGGGGGTCCCGTCCTTGCCAGGGAACAAGTTAACAATGCGCCCACTGCGCCAACGTAGTGGCGGTAGGTTAGCATCCTTAACCAGAACGAGGTCACCAACACTAGGGGGGCTAGTTTTGTCAGTCCACTTAAGGCACTGTTGTAAGATATGCAGATACTCGAGCGACCAACGCTTCCAGAAATTCTGAGTAAACTGCTGCAACATCTGATACCTTGACAACCGATACAATTTCACTCCCTCGAAGGGGTGCTCGGGCAACGCGTTAAGTGGCTGTCCTATCAAGAAATGGCCTGGGGTCAGAGCCTCCAGGTCATTTGGATCCGAGCTGAGCGGACACAACGGTCGCGAATTGAGAACGGCCTCGATCTTACAAAACAATGTCGCGAGCTCCTCAGCGGTCAGCGCGGTCTGACCTACTATACGCCCTAAGTGCGTCTTAGCTGACTTAACTACGGCCTCAAAAATCCCACCCCAAATGGTGGGGGCAAATCGGTGGGCTGAAGGTCCACTGTATACCCCGACGGGAGAGGGCCGTTCCAATATCCACTGTATTTACATTCAAAAAGTTGACTATCTCTCGTAAGTATCGTTCCGCACCTATGTAGTTAGTGCCGTTATCAGAGCGGATCAAAGTTGGAAGTCCCCTTTGAGAAACAAACCTATCCAAACAAGCAATGAAAGCCTCTGTCGAGAGATCAGCAACGAGCTCGAGATGTACCGCCTTGGTGGATAAATAAACAAACACACATAGGTACGCCTTGTATTGCTTAGCGGTACGCAATCGTGAACTCTTCACCATAAACGGTCCTGCAAAATCCGTACCAACACCTGAAAACGGTCTGACCTCATTCACACAATCAGGGGGCAAGTCCCCCATGAGAGGTTGCATCGTGGCAGCCTTAAGTCGATAACAAGGCATGCACCGAAACACGATGTTCCGTATGGCACGGCGGGCAGATAAGATCCAAAACTCCCGCTGGAGCGTGGCCAACAACGCGTTACAGCCGGCATGCGCGTTTTTAATATGACGATCAGTCACCAGCAATTCAACTAACTGTCCCCCCTTGGGGAGCAGAAGTGGGTGACGAGCCGAATACGACAGATTCGCATTGCGCAATCTTCCTCCTACCCGAAGTAACCCGGTCATGTTACCCCCCGCGCTGCCCCCTTCCCCTCGGGGGGGGGGTCCCGTCCGCGGGTGCCCCAGTCACCCCATTGGTGACTCCCGTTGCCCGGAGGGGGACTGGGTCCAGCCCTGGTTGGGCCCTGTGGCCGACCAACCTGAGTCCGGCCCTGGTGACCGTCCGAAGGGCCTGACCGATTCAAGCACAAAGCTATGTGGTGCTTGCCACCACAGCACTCACACGGGAACGCGCGCGAGCACTCGCTCAGCGTGTGCGGCCCCAAACAACCGAAACACAATCGGTGACGGAAGACTTTCTTCCTGCGGGCAGCTACCCCGAGCGCCTTAAATTTGGCGCAACTGGTCACGTCATGACCGGCACTGTCGCAGTGCACACAGCCGTCACACGACGGCGCGGCATTTAAAACGCCAAATTTTTTCGACCTCACACCCCCCCGTGGGGGCGGGAGGCGCGGCCCATCCCGCATCCGCGCGGGTTGGCGCTGCACACTGGCCTCCGTGTCCAGTGTGTCACATCGCCTACATTCACCCTCCAAAAAATCCGTCAATTGGACGAGCGTGGGCAGTTCCGTGCTACTGCCCCCATGCAGCTGTTCAAACCGACTTTGAACAGCTGCAGGCAATCGTGACAAAACCATATATAAAATAATATATGACCATTGGTCTACCGGAAGACCAAGGTTCTGAAGGGCCCTAGTAGCCACCAGCACAGGGTTGAGCACCTGTACCCGGATGTCAACATCCCGGATTACTCTAGGGATGCTTAACAGCTTCCCTAGCTGTGCATCAACCAACCGCCGTTTGTGTTGGTAGCGGTCCAACAATATGGACCTTGCTATATTATAGTTGCCCGCCGTGACCGTTAGGTGACCGACCAACTCCTTCGGTTCACCCCGCAGAGCCATCAATAGTTGGGCCAACTTGTAGGCGTTGTCCAGGTCGTCCCGACCATGGACAAAACTATCAAATAAATTAATGAAGGCCGGCCACTCATCAATTGCCCCACTGAAGGCCGGAATCTCCAGGTGTGGCAGCCGTCAAATAACACCCTTCGGGGGTGGGTCTCCGTTACCCTCCCCACGGTCATTCCTTCGCGACCGCTTAATTTTCTCCGCGCGACGCTCGATGTCACCCAAGCATTCCATCGCTTGGTCAGCATCCGCGCAGAGCTGTTTCACCGTAGCCACCGAAGCTTCATCAGTAAGCCCGAGAGCTTCAGCCTCCGCAGCCAGCCGACACACCTTCCCGACGCGTGTCATTGCGTCCTCCACACGCTTGAGCAGGACATCATCCATATCCGATCGCTCCACATACTGATGAGTATGGGCGAGCCATCTCTTTTCCTCCCGGACACCATTCCGCAGTACCGTCAAGGGTGAAGGTGCCATGTTGACGGATTTAATAGATTCTGGTCCTATACTTCACTACCGAACTAAGTATAGCCAGAGACCAGCACTTGCCCGTCAGCGCTGGGCACAGAAATTAAAACTAAGTTATCAAAACTAAGGCGACCACTAAAACAATTAAATCCTAAAAATATATAATATGGTCGCCCTGTGGATATACACCTTATAACTATACACTCTAAATCAATTAGAGAATGCCACCATAAAGCACAATAAAAAATAACACACAAAAATTTATTATAAGAAAATAAAACTATTTTTAATATAATGTAGGTTGTTCGATTCCAAATCGATATTCGATCGATGGTTTCTGAACGGCCATTTTGAATTTGACGTTAGCTGCCAACCTAGCAGTTTTTTGACAACTGACGGACGGAAGCCCTCGCAATGTAAACGCGTTTTGGTTAGGGTATTGAAATTAAATCGCAGGCCATCTGGAATGTATTCGGGTTTCCCTCAGGATTGTTAATATAGCTGAGTGTGTTATTGTTTCTCGAACCAGATAAAGTTCGCATTTCGTGCCCGATTGTTTTTACCACGTAACATAACCTGTGTTGGAACACTGTGCTCATTGAAACTGGCCCGCCAGTCATACCTGGTTGGCTGAAGAACCTGTCTACCAAGAAGAGCCTAGGGTGCACCCGGGCCTTGCAGAGAGACAGGAGGTTGACGGGACCGAAGCACAGACCAGGTTAGATCGACCCCAATTAACTTCAGCTCGGTGAAACGCCGACGTTCACACTTCTTGGCAACTGATCGTTACGCTACCTCGTAGCTGATGGGCCCCTACGAGGTCATTAGGTGCTGAGAAGCCTGAACAATTTGGTAGCTAGAGCGTGGCTTCCTGAGACTTGCAGCCATCAAGGGCTCCAGGAAGGCACGATTTGGGAATATCAATCTGTAGGTATAGGCGGTTAAGTAAATTGGTTGTTCCTGTATCCACATAGATTGGTAGTATTGTAAGCTATAAGTCTATTGCTGGTAGTAGACAGACAGATATTGAATTGAAATTTGCATTGAATTACCAGTTAGTCAATCTATTAGTGGTCTAGTAATGCTATTGAATGAATGTTTAGGTTAACATAGGTAGTTACATCTATTGATAGCAGGCTATTACATTGTTTTCAGTTTATAGCAATTTATAACTTGAACTAATATTGACTATCTGTGTGTGTTATAATGATAAAGGGAAACTAAATTGTATTTACAGAATTTATATAGATATAAAACTCGGTTCCTATTGTTTAAGGGAAACAACATTGTTTAAGTTGTGGTTTAGGGTTCCCTCGTTTGGGTTGTAGACTGGAGGGTCCAATAAAATTGAGTTACTGCAAATTGTGAGTAAGTATCGTTCCGATCATGTCGTTATCTGAAATCCAGAAGGGTGTTTCTAAGGAACTCAGATGGTTTTCCTCCGCACACGGTCTGATAGACCGTTTAGATAGGCATGATGTGGTATTGGAGCGGTCTATGGACGTTAAGGAACGTTACAATAGAGTGCTCGAATTGTCCGCGCAGGCGGAATCAGTTGATGGTTGCGCACCTGACAGGCTGTCACGGTTGATAGGGGATGTCGACCAATGTATGGAGATGGCAGCTGCTATCACGCAGAAGGCTGCGGACATACGTAGACAGCGCGAGTCCAGCCATGGTGGTGACATTGAAGCACCTCTGCCGCTTCAGGGATCGGGGTCCAGGTTACCTGCCATAACTATGCCTACTTTTGACGGCGTGTCCGGTGAATGGATGAGCTTCATCAATCTGTTCGACAGTTTGGTGCACATGCGATCGGACATTACCAAGTCTTTCAAGATGGCTCAGCTGGTGGCAGCATTGAGGGGTGAGCCTAGGGAGCTGGTCGCTCATTTGACAGTTACGGAGGGTAACTATGAAACGGCCAGGCAATTGTTGGTCAGACGTTACCATAACAAACGGAGGTTGGCCGATGCCCAACTGAACCGTTTGTTTAGTATCCCGGTTGTGAACAAGGTCGGGGCCATACAGACGGAGGTTTTGAACCCATTGTTGTCCGTCACCAAGGCTCTAGAGAATCTTGGACTTCCGGTTGGTGAATGGTCGTACCTACTGTTGTACATTGTACTTTCCCGCCTACCCGCTGACGTGCAGACTCGTTTCGAACAGTCTCACGGGAGGTCGGCCGAGGACCTGCCCGCCTTCTCCGACTTGGTCGGATTCTTGGAAGAGGAGGCTCGACGGGCAGAGAATTTGGGGTTGACGGTCACCCATCCTTCGGAGCCACAGAGAGCTGCCGGGAGCGCTGTGAGTAGGGGCCCTCCGACGAGGAAGGACCGCACCAACCGGCAGTCGTATGGGACTGTGAGTGAATTGACCCCACATGGTGAGACCTGCCCATGTTGTAGGCAGATTGGCCATGCTGTGGCCAATTGCAATAAGTTCGGGGAACTTAGGGTTCAGGGACGGCGCCGGATGGCCAAGCAGCGGAGCTGGTGTTTCCTGTGCCTCGGGCCACACATGGCTAGGGACTGCACGCGCACACAAATGTGCGAATATTGTGGTGGGCCCCACAACAATCTGTTGTGCATGAACCGATCCGGCCAACAGCCTCTACAGGGCCGTACCCAGGGTGACACGGCATGGGGCCCTGAGAATTCGTTTGCGACTCGGAGCGCAACTCAGGGGCCAACGTCCCTACGTGCACAGGGCAGTACCAGGGTGCAGGGCCGCACTCAGGACCATTACATGGGGGGCCCTGAGTTTTCGGTTGCGACTCAGCATCCGACCCAGCGGGACATTGGGTGTGTTGAGCAGGCCGTAACGGGCGGGTGTCATGGGACACCTTCGAGCTATGCGGGTGCGGTTCGGATGCCGCCTCAGTTGTCGCCCCGCTCGTCGCCTCGTCCTCGTCGGTCACATGTGATGTCCCCCCCGCTCATGGAGCGGCCACGGTTGAATTCACGCCCACCCCCCTTTACGGGGAATCGTAGGTTGGGAATGGAACCGGCGCGTGGGCCATTTGTACAATGGGACCCTCTGGCATATAGCTGCATACCTGATCGGTTACAGGCACAGAAGGGCCCCGGGGGTCCTCGCTAGGAATTTGCGGCCCAACCATTTGTTGCCCCCCAACCGGAGACGGTGGTGTTACCGATCGCCTCTGTGCTTGTTTGTGATTTGGCGGGCAACCCAACATACGTTCGCGCCCTATTAGATTCTGGAGCTCAGGGCTGCATTGTATCGAATGATTTAGCAAAATGGTTGGGCCTCAAGGTAAATAGGTATAATAAATCAATACGGGGCGTGGGGAATGTTACGGTTACGAATGTAGTTGGTCAATCGGTGATCACTTTCTCTCCACGTTATGACATTTTGAAAAAAACATCCGTGCAAGCTTTAGTAATGACGCATGTCATGGGCAGACACACCTTGGTGAAGTTGAATCCGGCCGTTCGATTCCTGACATCAGGACTCAAGTTGGCGGATCCCGATTTTGACTCTCCAGCCCCGGTCGACCTGCTACTGGGAGCAGACGTTCTGGGTAGGTTTCTGTTGTCGGATCGGCGAGTTCTTCAGCCGGACGGGTTGATTGCTGTGGATACTAAGTTTGGTCACGTGATCATGGGTCCGGCATTGCCAATGGTTAGGCCTGCCGAGTCAGATGGCATACTTATTGGCTCAGCGTTGTCAGACGTTATCCAACGTTTCTGGGAGATAGAGGAACCTCCCACCGTTCGTCGAATCGACGCAGACGAAGAAGAGTGCGAGTTGTTTTACCAGAATAGTACTGGTCGCCTTCGTTCTGGTCGTTTTGTAACTCGACTGCCTTTCAGGGCCGATCGACCGCCACTAGGAGAATCTAGGAAGATGGCTGAGACGAGATTGATGTCGATGGAGCGTAGGATGACAAGGGACGCCGTATTTAAATAAAAATATGTTGATTTCATGAGGGAGTATGAGTCGTTAGGACACATGTCGGTATCGGGTGTGGACTGGAGATCTGAGGATCATTGTTTCCTTCCACACCATGCCGTCCTACGAACCCCTACCGGCAAGATTCGAGTTGTTTTTGATGGGTCAGCACCTACCTCGAACGGGATGTCCCTGAATCAGTGTCTACATTCGGGACCCAAGTTGAGTCGTGATATTTCGGATATTCTCACGAGCTTTCGGAGGCACCAGATTGTATTTGTCGCAGACATTCGGATGATGTTTAGGCAAACGGTAATTCATCCGGCTGACAGAAGGTATCAGTTGATACTTTGGCGTGAGTCCACGGCCGAGCCAGTCAATGTCTATGAGTTAAACACGAACACGTATGGGTTACGGTCTAGCCCGTATTTGGCGATGCGTACCCTGCGGGAGTTGGCGTCGCGTGACCGTGTGAGCTATCCTAGAGCCGCCGCTATCCTGGAGCAAGATTTGTACGTCGATGACGTCTGCACAGGGGCAGCCAGTGTAGAGGAAGCTCTGGACCGACGTGACGAGCTCATTCAATTGGCTGGTCTCCCAGATGAGTTTCAACAAGACCCGCACGTTTTTGAGAATCCTGACAACCCTAACATGTTGTCAGTACTTGGAATTCAGTACCGGCCCGTCCATGATGAGTTTACCTATCGGGTGGTTTTAGAAACACCGAAGGCCTGGACGAAGCGGTCAGTACTGTCAACGATTGCGAGAACGTTCGACCCGAATGGATGGATTTCTCCAGTCACCTTTGCTCTCAAATGTTTTATGCAAAGGCTATGGGCGGCTCAGTTGACCTGGGACACCCATCTCTCAGGTGATTTGTTGACTGATTGGACGCGAATGTTCACCTTGCTATCGGACATAAATAATGTATCGCTGCCGAGGAAATTGGTCCCTGCTGGGGATTACAGGGCAACCCTTCACGGGTTTTGTGATGCCTCTGAACAAGGGTTTGCGGCAGCGGTTTATTTGCGAACCGTCACCTCCACCGGGGAGGTCGACGTGCGTTTGGTTTTGGCAAAAAGTAAGGTAGCGCCTATTTGGACAAGGATGACGATTCCAAAACTGGAACTGTCCGGGGCTGCTCTTTTGACCAAACTTTTGAATCACGCTACCACAGTGTTGCGTGGGTCAGTGGTTTTGGAGGATACGGTGTACGCTTGGACGGACAGCCAGATTGTTTTGTGCTGGCTGAAGGCTTCGGTCCATAACTTAGAGGTTTTTGTTGCGAACCGTGTCTCCCAGATTGTGTCGTCTGAGGTCCCACTGACCTGGAGACATGTACCAGGAGAATTGAACTCTGCATTCAATTGCAACTCTGATTGTGCATCCAGGGGATGTCAGGCTCCTGAACTCGTTAGACACCATTTGTGGTGGGGACCACCCTGGCTTGCCAAGAGAGAATCGGACTGGCCCCACAGCAATGTAGTAGTATCTTCGGATCATGGCCCCAGAGCGGCCGTGCATGTTACCCAGAAGGCTGAGGACCCTGACGCCGGGTTTCTGCTGGACCGGTATAGCTCACTTGACAAGTTGATAAACGTGTCCACTTGGATTAGGAGATTCGCTCGAAATTGTCGTACTCCTCGCGATCAACGAACGTTGAACCCTATTCTGACTCCGGCAGAGCGAAACGAGTCGCTATTGAATTTGGTCCGGTTGGTACAGTCCTCGAAGTTTGGGGCAGAATTGGAGATTATACGAAGTGGACGTTCGAAATTGAAGGGAGCCGTCGCGCGTCTCAACCCCTTTGTTGATTCGACCGGGTTACTTCGGGTAGGAGGAAGATTGCGCAATGCGAATCTGTCGTATTCGGCTCGTCACCCACTTCTGCTCCCCAAGGGGGGACAGTTAGTTGAATTGCTGGTGACTGATCGTCATATTAAAAACGCGCATGCCGGCTGTAACGCGTTGTTGGCCACGCTCCAGCGGGAGTTTTGGATCTTATCTGCCCGCCGTGTCGTACGGAACATCGTGTTTCGGTGCATGCCTTTTTATCGACTTAAGGCTGCCACGATGCAACCTCTCATGGGGGACTTGCCTTCTGATCGTGTGAATGAGGTCAGACCGTTTTCAGGTGTTGGTACGGATTTTGCAGGACCGTTTATGGTGAAGAGTTCACGATTGCGTACCGCTAGGCAATACAAGGCGTACCTATGTGTGTTTGTTTGTTTATCCACCAAGGCGGTACATCTCGAGCTCGTTGCTGATCTCTCGACAGAGGCTTTCATTGCTTGTTTGGATAGGTTTGTTCCTCGAAGGGGACTTCCAACTTTGATCCGCTCTGATAACGGCACTAACTACATCGGTGCGGAACGATACTTACGAGAGATAGTCAACTTTTTGAATGTAAATAAAATTGGAACGGCCCTCTCCCGTCGGGGTATACAGTGGACCTTCAGCCCACCGATTTGCCCCCACTGGGGTGGGATTTTTGAGGCCGTAGTTAAGTCAGCTAAGACGCACTTGGGGCGTATAGTAGGTCAGACCGCGCTGACTTTTGAGGAGCTCGCGACATTGTTTTGTAAGATCGAGGCCGTTCTCAATTCGCGACCGTTGTGTCCGCTCAGCTCGGATCCAAATGACCTGGAGGCTCTGACCCCAGGCCATTTCTTGATAGGACAGCCACTTAACGCGTTGCCCGAGCACCCCTTCGAGGGAGTGAAATTGTATTGGTTGTCAAGGTATCAGATGTTGCAGCAGTTTACTCAGAATTTCTGGAAGCGTTGGTCGCTCGAGTATCTGCATATCTTACAACAGCGCCTTAAGTGGACTGACAAAACTAGCCCCCCTAGTGTTGGTGCCCTCGTTCTGGTTAAGGATGCTAACCTACCGCCACTACGTTGGCGCAGGGGGCGCATTGTTAACTTGTTCCCTGGCAAGGACGGGACCCCCCGGTCTGCAGAGGTTCTAGTATGAGGCTCGGTTCTAAAACGAGCGGTAGCAACGTTGTCTCGGCTGCCCGTAGATTAGGGGACAGGTGGGTGCCTGTCCGGGCGGGTGATTGTTCGATTCCAAATCGATATTCGATCGATGGTTTCTGAACGGCCATTTTGAATTTGACGTTAGCTGCCAACCTAGCAGTTTTTTGACAACTGACGGACGAAAGCCCTCGCAATGTAAACGCGTTTTGGTTAGGGTATTGAAATTAAATCGCAGGCCATCTGGAATGTATTCGGGTTTCCCTCAGGATTGTTAATATAGCTGAGTGTGTTATTGTTTCTCGAACCAGATAAAGTTCGCATTTCGTGCCCGATTGTTTTTACCACGTAACATAACCTGTGTTTGAACACTGTGCTCATTGAAACTGGCCCGCCAGTCATACCTGGTTGGCTGAAGAACCTGTCTACCAAGAAGAGCCTAGGGTGCACCCGGGCCTTGCAGAGAGACAGGAGGTTGTCGGGACCGAAGCACAGACCAGGTAAGATCGACCCCAATTAACTTCAGCTCGTTGAAACGCCGACGTTCACACTTCTTGGCAACTGATCGTTACGCTACCTCGTAGCTGATGGGCCCCTACGAGGTCATAAGGTGCTGAGAAGCCTGAACATAGGTAGCCGTGAACCTTCTAGAAGTGGCCTTTCCGATATGACCTACACTTCTACTGAGGTCAGAAAAATCAGCTTAATACCCCTTAAATAGCCTGACCCTGCTATGTAAAATAACACTGCAGTACTATAGAACCCAACGTTCTATTACAAGCAATACAATATAGTTACTTCGCGGAATGGCTGTTCAATCCTTATGCCCACAACTGTGGTTTCCGACTACAAATTTATAATAATCGTTAACTAAATCGTCAATTATACGTTCACTAACCGAAAATGAACCCAAATTGTGTTATACCGACCACAAAAGACCAATCTGAGGTACCCTATCCCACTACAAAAAAACAACCCTACAACCGTCCGTGAATCAATTTCCTACTAGGAAACCGCGCCTCTGCTACCAAAATGTTAAAGCCTCAACCGAAAAGGGGTGGAATCTTGGTAGGGTTGTTTTTTAGTGGAATGTCACAAGCAGTACTGACCTTGACGCCGTGGACCGGCATTCGAAAGCTCAATTCGAGGCGGGAGTACGGGATGAGGAACACGAGGGTGGGGGGGGGTGATGGGAGTCGAATCTTACTCGCGTCGTAGGCCGCTGCTGTTGCCGTCGTGATGCTGCCGACTACAAGGGTCGCTATCCGAACGCGACGAATTGGTGACCGAACCACTTCAACCTTTCACAGCACGAAGCACTCACTACGATGACGTGAAATCTACTTATTTCTTGACGATTGTTACGATATTATTATAATTAACATTCCGCCAAGGCCCGAATACCTGACGCCGACAATTTTTCCATGTGCAAAGTGACAGCTAGCTAGTCATTTTTTTTCTATGCAAGTGACAGCAAGCTAGTGATGTCCCGATCACTCGCGGTCGATCCGCGCAACAAAAAAACCGGTGCGTTCCGAAGCATAAATATTAAACACATGAACCAAATAAATTTAGGGTCGTGTTGTTGTTTGGTCGATAACGATACTGCTTATTCTTTGGACACCAAAAACTCAGCTTCTACTCTGAGTAGAGTTGCCAGGGCCGAGAGGCTACGATCGCAGATCGACACCTCGCCAGACGAACTTGCCGAGCATATTGCTAGGCCCGTACTAAATACCTCTTGGAATGGTTCGGGAGTATGTGTATGCGACCAATACGAAGGCAATGCAGAAGTAGATTGATAGGTTAATTTAGGAAAACGTGAAAGAAAATGCGGCATGATGATTTTGAAAATGACTCAGTAGTTCGCTAGGCATAAAAGACAGGGTCACATTACATCACATGACACATTAAGGGTCCAATCGAAGTTTAAATTTATGAAAACACCATTCACTTCTTGCAGAATAACTTAAATAATTTGCAGTGCACGTTCCAAGGAGGTTTTGTTAAATATGTTTAGCAAGGGGATTGAACTGTGACAGACCTGTGGCACATTAGTTATAACCTCAAAACCTTTGTAAAATAGGTAGAAAAACTGTCATTTTGTCAAATTATACATTACAGTCTGTCAATAGTTTCAAGGCCTCAAAGTATTAATCTATTTCTTAGTCCTCTGCCAAAAAAAATACTGCAACATGGCGCGTCCACATTGGATGAGCGGTAATTAGGAGCCACGGCGAGCGCGACTGACTTTAGTGTGTGGTGTATTAGAGTAAATCAGGTGGTGTATGTATCCTTGCGGTCCTTGCCTGATTGCGTTAGCTAGTAGATGTGGGATGCGGGGCAGTGATGAATAAAAGCACGATCTTCGATCGAACATTATATATTAGCCGAAGCACAGTGAAGGAACAGTTTTTAGCATACACGATTCACTATTTAGTGGAGCACTAATGAGGATATAGATAGATACAGCTAAAGCACAGTCTTAAGCTGAAATATAAAACATTGATTTGGTTTTATGAGAATGCCGTGCACATATATCAAGACTAAAAATGAAGATAGCGCGCTGCGAATGCGTATACGTATGACTAAGAGCAGAGAAATATCTAATAACCAAATTAATTTCACTGTCCTTTGATTTGTATTATAAATTGAATTAAATTGCAACTTCATATAATACATAAAGAAAAATAACCAAAATACAAGTGTTAATAAATATAATCAGTAACAGAATGGGTAGTAGTAGTGGGCTCTGGATTGGTATCTATTGTAACAATGCTGAGGTTAACAGGTAAACAGATATCGAAGTCCAAGTAAACAACATCGAAAGTCACATATAAAATAGGAATCAGTACGATAAATAAGCCAAAATCATCAAAATTTCGTTGCGGACCGAGCAGAAGTTATTATCAATTTGACAAAGCAATATTTATTTATTTAATTATAATGGGGCGTGCTAACCTGTTTTGAGGTGAATTTTGCCAGTGTCACGTGTATTTGAAAGATAACAATTTTTATCGAGAACCTGTAAATTTGCGTCTAGAGAATAATTTGTTGCACATTAGCACTACCCGGGAGCACGTGAAGGGCTGTAGGAAGCAAAATGTATAGCCCCTCTCTTTGCATCGACTACTTCGACACATTAGAAACCCTCCTTAATGAACTCTTACCTCTGTATAACGATACCCTCATTGTAGGTGATTTCAACACCTGTCTCCTCAAAACGACTCCCGTTCTACCAAACTCAAGTTTATAGTCGACTCCTTCAATCTGCATATTCTGCCTCTTGATGCCACGCATTACCAATCTCACTGCTCTACCTCTCTCCTCGATATTATGATCGTTTCTAATATGGATAAGGTTGTACATGTACATGGTCAACTCAACTCTCCTTTCTCGTTCCACGACCTTATCTATCTTTCGTATAAGATCAGGCCTCTCAAGAGCAGAGCAAAATTTCTTAATATTCGTAACTTTAGGGATATTAACCCAGAGTCTCTTAGGTCGGATGACTTGTTGATCGACTGGTCCCCTATAATATCCAGCGAGACCATGGAGGTATTCACGACAAGGGTGCACCTATAAAAAAGGAGAGTAAAACACCTACCCACCCATTGGCTAACAGATACTATTAAGCGTCTAATGGCCAAGAGGAACAGAGCCAAGTGTAAATAACATAAGAATCCGACAAATGACAATTTTCTTTCTTACAAATGTCTTCGTAACCGCTGCAACCGTCTCTGTCGTGATGCTCAGCGTCGGCACATCCATGAGAGTATTGAAAGTTACACACCAGCTCAGGTGTGGAAGTTTCTAAAAACACTTGCCATAGGTAAGACTCAGGACTTCCATGCTGGTAATGTAGATCTCAACGGTCTCAGCCAGTTCCTTTCTGCCCCACCAGTTGTGATGGATCCCACAGTTAAACAAGCCACTCTTCATAGCCTGCGTTCTAAGTTCTTGCCCGACACCACACCATTCAATTTGAGCAATGTTGGAATCTATGCGGTCAAGAAGACGGTACTAGCAGTCAGCTCGAAAGCCGTAGGTGATGATTTAATCTGCCTTAAAATGTCAAGTCAATGTCAAAGTATTTTATTACTGTAGATATTTACATATTTTATTTTTTATTTTATTAACATTGGAAAACCAACAGCTATCTTTAAATTAACAATAGGAATCTTATATAAAAACAAAAAAGCCAATTATAGGCTTTCGCCGACAAAAGACACAATAAACAAATAAAACAATTAAATAACAGAAGTGGTTCGCATAATACATAGCCCTATATGTTGTAAGATGACATACAGTAACAAGTCACATTAAAGAGTAAAAAAATATTAAATAACAGAAAGTCGAAATACTTAGCCATTCAAGTCATAGAAAAAGTCTCGGTATAGTGATCTCCTCGCTGGATTAACTCTGACAAGCACGCCAGAGGATCGTATTTTGTCTGTAGTGTTTGAGTTAGGGAGCGAGAATAGCACATTATGACGCGATAGCGTACGGGGCGCTTTAAATGATAATTGAGCAAGTAAATCAGAGCAGTCAATGATATTAGAGGTAATTTTGAAAAGTAATACCAAATCTGCAACCTCGCGTCTGAGTTGAAGAGGAGCCAAATGATGTTTTCTACAATATCGAGGTAAGAATCTGAATTGTATTTAAATTTAGTCCGGTAACAGAGATATCGCATAAATTTACGCTGAATATTTTCAATCCGGTTAATATAAATATTGCAGCGAGGACTCCAAACCTGTGAAGCGTATTCAAAGTCAACGTCAAAGTCTTTATTACTGTAGATATTTACATATACTTAGCAAACGTCAATTTTGCCTCTCCTCCACATTGGACCACTGTGGGAAAAGGAGGGCATAGAAACTGCCACAGATTGATTTTTAGATCTCTTTTAAAAATAGGTTATGGTTAACTATTACAAATATGAAAAATTTAAATATTATGATTAATAAGCAGGAATAAATAATTACAAAATTATTAACAGCAAGGCCTGTGTTGAGCTAAGATTAACCCCATACAGTCCTGTCATTTAAGTAATATTAAACATTGTAATATCCCTTTTTTGACAAAGTGGCTTTAACATGCTTTTTTAATTGCTCAAATAGCAATTTCAAAATCTCCAGAGATATCTTATTATAGTAGAGAATACACTGACCCTTGAAAGAATTGCTAACCTTCGCGAATCTAAATCGGGGCGCTCACACTCTGTAATTATTTCTTAGGTTAACATTACAGCTATCGCTAAGTTTGGAAAATGTTGTTAGGTTCTTGCGTTCATACATTATATTTTCGAAAATAAATTGACTAGCTACTGTTAGTATGTCAATTTCTTTAAAAAGTTATCTTAAGGAGTCTGTTTATTTTAAATTATAAATTGCTCGAATAGCTCTTTTCTGTAAAATAAAAATAGTTTGAATATCCGCTGCTTTCCCCCACAACAAGATACCATAGGACATCACACAGAAAGACACATCACAGAAAGTAACTAAAATATACTAGCCTAGACGTAGCCACATCCGTGCTTTGTCTGATTTTCCTAACAGCGTAAGCCGCAGAACTTAATTTACCAGCCAAATTATCTATCTGGGGTCCCCACTGCAATTTGCTATTAATGGTTATTCCAAGAAACTTCGCAGCATTTACTAATTCGTGCTGTTGTCTAAAACTAAATTGGTCTCAACTTGCCTGACATTTGGAAGTGAGAATTTGATACATTTGGTTTTACCAGCGTTTAACAATAAATTATTAACTGTGAAATAATTCAAGGTCAAAGACAATACACCATTAACATCATCAAAATCTGCTTTTTGTCTTTCAATTTTGAAGACCAAAATCAAATCAAATCAAATCAAAAATCATTTATTTCCATAGGATGTTGTTACATCACTTAGATCCGTCATTACATTTTTTTGGGTGAGTTCACTAACACAATGGCGGAATCTGTGGAGAAGAGCTCACCGAAGAAACTCCACAGTCGTCGCATCTTTTGCGTTTCCTTTTTTAAATAAAATATTGTCAAATTACAAAATGAATGCTAATTATATATCGAAACAGCCTGTTACTCAAACAATCTATTCCCATGGACATCTGTCCTCTAAGTAATCAGATATCCTATAGTAACCTTTTTTATACAATTTCTGTTTTATTATTATTTTAAACTTGTCTAAAGGTAAGTTTTTAATATCAGTAGGGACCTTATTGTAATAGCGTATACAATTGCCTTTAAAAGAATTACTAATTTTATGTAGTCGGCTTACATTAGCAACCAACTTGTCTTTATTTCTAGTATTAAAATTGTGTATATCACTGTACTTCTGAAAATTAGTTATATTTCTTTTTACATACACAAGATTGTCATAGATATATTGAGACACAAATGTCAGAATATTGATTTCTTTAAACTTTTCCCTCAGTGACACTCTAGGCCCTAATCTGTAAATTGCACGAACAGCCCGTTTCTGCAGAATAAATATACTATTAGTATTCGCAGCGTGACCCCACAATAAAATACCATAGGTCATTAGACTATGAAAGTAACTAAAGTAGACTAGTCTAGCGGTGTCTACGTCGGTAAGAGCTCTAATTTTTTTAACTGCGAACGCTGCCGAACTCAGTCTGTTCGACAATTTATTTATATGAGGATCCCATTGTAGTTTGGCGTCTAAAGTTATGCCCAAAAAGACAGTTGACTGCACAAGGTCCAATCTCTGTCCTTTTATAAATATGTCTGTAGTTACCGGGTTCACATTGGGTAACACGAATTTAATACATTTAGTTTTCTTTTCATTAAGTAATAAATTGTTAACAGTAAACCAGTTCACTATACTAGAGATAGCATTGTTTACCTCGTCATAATTTGATTGCTGTCTTTTAACTTTAAATATCAAAGAAGTATCATCGGCAAACAATACTAACCCATGTTTTGCTTTAACAAGGTAAGGTAAATCATTAATATATACTAAAAACAAGAAAGGACCAAGAATTGAACCTTGCGGTACGCCCATACTTATTGAAGACCCAGGTGATCTTTTCCCATTAACATCGACCATCTGAACCTTATCTGTTAGATATGACTCCAGAAGGCCAAGTGCCTGATCTTTTACACCATAATGGCGTAACTTCCCGACAAGAGTGTCATGATGGACGCAATCAAAAGCCTTGGATAGATCGCAGAAGACACCTATTGCATCCATTGCGTCTTCCCAGGTATCAAAAATATTGTCGATTAGTTCCACACCAGCATCGGCTGTTGAACGACCCTTTGTGAAACCAAACTGAGCAATATGAATTAAATTGTTGAGATAAAAATGACTTTGCAATTGATTAAGTATGAGTTTTTCAAATATTTTGCTAAGCGTTGGTAGTATCGATATGGGTCTAAAATTGGTGGGGTCTGATGTACTACCAGCTTTGAATAAAGGAATAACTTTACTTAGTTTCATCAAGTCAGGAAACACACCATTATCTATACATTGATTAAATATACAACAAAGGTGAGGTGCAATACAATCTACAATGGAACTAACAATTTTTACTGATAGACCATGGGCGTCAGCTGTCTTTTTCATTTCCAGGGATTTAAACGCTTTTACAATGTCTTCATTATTTACGTGCCTAAATTTAAAATCTGTTTTACATTCCTCAAAGTTTTGTTTAAGTATAGATTCAGCAGCAGCGGAAAATGAATTTAAAGACTTGGTTGTTGAAACTGGAATGACCGTAAAGAAATTTTCGAAAGCTTTTGCTACTTCTAGGTCTGTACTTAGCAATTGATTATCTATCTTAAGCTTGAAGTTATTATGTGTAGCTTTGGCCTTTCCAGTCTCTCTGTTTATAATTTGCCAAGTCGTTTTCATTACGTTGCTACTAGATTCAATTTTGTTTTTAATGAAATTAGATTTAGCTACGGCACAAACGCGTTTAAACATTTTTGAATAACTACGAACATAATCTAGAAAGGCCGTATTTTTGTTATATGATTTCTCTTCATAGAGTTCATATAAACTTCGTCTGCTCCTATGAATTCCAACTGTCGCCCAATCACTAAACAAAGCTTTGTTATTAACTTTTATAGTTTTTTATTTAAATACCGTATCATATTCATTTTTGACAAGGTTAAATACTGAGTTGTACTACAAATTTGGATCGTCACTGTATGGTATTTCCCATAGTTTATCTAAAATATTATTCCTGTAGTGTTCAAGCCGAGTGTCACTAACGGGCACACATGTAATATCCTCTTTTTGGTCCTTTTTTATTTTAATATTGAATATACCTATCTGACCAGAGTGATCAGAGGTTAATTTATTGATGACCGATTTGAAAATGGGCGTAATGTTAGTAAATATATTGTCAATGCAGGTAGCAGATGTTGCAGTAATTCTAGTAGGCTCCAAAAACAGATAGTTCATGTTGTGACATAAAAATAAAGATTTTAATCTAGTACAAATATTATTATCGTCGTCAGTCGTCCGCACATGCGGTAGCGATAAGTCGGTCATTCTGAGCTCCACTCATTTTAATTCCTAACAATGGTAAAAATGGCTAATCCCGACTTAGATGCTCTAAATAAAGCAGTGAAAAGTGCTATATTACCACTTGAGCAACAAATTCGCTCTCTTATTGCATGTGTTAGTGCTCTAAAGGAAGAAATAAGTGTGCTGAAACCCGTTAGTGTACCTAAACAATCCGCCATACTTCAAACCGCAGCGCAAGCGGCCGTACTGCAGCAGCACCCAGCCAATCCCAGTACCGCTGTGACCACTGCCGCCCAATCAGTGAAGCCGGCCGTCAGCGAGCACGACAGCCGACAAACGAAACGCAATACTCCCAATGCCGTGTCTACAAAGGCACGCGCACAGCTGCAACCGAAAAAGAGGGCATCATTGCCCTTGAAATCAATAGCAACAACCAACCACGAGACACCACAAGCAGCCCCAAGTCCTCCAGTAACAGCACCCTCTAATAGTGTCATCCCCAACGCGACTTCTAAGCTCAGCAGTCCCAACCCGCTAATCATGCAACATGACGACAACGATAGTTGGAAAACCGTATCACACAAGAAGCGCAGACCTAAAGCGCGAATCACTGTAGGTACAGGTACCCCTGACAATGAAATTCAAACAGTGGAACAGCTTAAATATATACAAGCGTGGGCCTTTAAACCCGAGACAACAGAAGCAAATATACACACATTCCTAAACAAAGTGGCCAAATCCAATGACTATTTCGTAGAGAAACGAGTGATAAAGTCAACTAGGCACGCCTCATTTATTATCGGCTTTCCAGAGGGACTATACGAAACCTTTAGTGATGCGTCGGTATGGCCCCCGCGAGTCAGGTTCGTTGACTGGTTTCTCCACCGCCCCCGCGTTGACCAGCGGGGGGAACAGCTCACTGAGCGACGAGCAGACTCACCCCTCGCCGCCCCCACTGACCACGCCGCGGCCAATCTCGCCAAGATGCCCTAAGGTCACCGCTCCCATCTTACTCACCACCAGTCCTGTTGCACCTTCATCACAGCCAGCACCATCAGCACCCAGTAAACCCACCTCTGGCAAGACCCTACGAATCTGGTATCAGAATGTTCAATCCCTAAGAAATAAAACTCCAAATGTTGAACATCATACGCAATCTGAATATCCCTGCGACATTCTTCTCATGTCGGAGCACTGGGTAAAAGTTGACGAAGCAAAACATGTGAATATAATTAATTATGAATTGTTATCCAGTTATTGCCGGCCCACGCGCGAGCATGGTGGTGTGTGCATTTATGTAAACAAATCAATCGATGTTATTGATAGACCCGATATTCGTGATTTCTCGGTTGAAATCCACTGTGAATTTACGGCTATACAATGTGTTTACTTTAATTTACTGGTAATATGTGTATATCGTTCTAACACTGAGGAAGCTAGCTTCGAGATATTTTTAAAGCAACTAAGGTCATTGATGGATTTTATCATTCATGAGAAATGCAATATTCTCCTAGTAGGTGATTTCAACGTAAATCTGCTAATAACATCGAGCCCTAAACGTCAGTTATTGGATCTATGTGCCCAGTATAACCTGTCCTTGAGGGTGAACTTCCCTACACGAGTGCAGGGTGCCTCCTCGACCTGCTTGGACCAGGTCTATACAGATTTGGATCGCAACAACGTGATAACGTCACCGGCAGATACGCATCTGTCTGATCATAAAGGTATCTATATCCAAATTATATACAACTCTAAATTGAATGAAGTAAGACATCTACAGAAGCGAATAACATCGCAAAATAATTTGACGACATTTTTAAATGATATTAATATTGACATGAACCTATTGAATTATAATAAAATTGAAAGTTTTGACACATTTATGAATACGGTCGTGCAATTATTCCACAATCATTGCCCGCTAAGGAAGGTGCCTGAGTGTCGGTTAGATGTTAGATGGAAGAATGATAACTTGCATAAACAAAATGAAATTTTATCCTTGCTAGAATTATATAAAGATACCTACCCACTCAACAACGATATTAAGACTTTGTTTTTTGATTTTAAATGTAAGCACAATATTATGCTTCGGAAGGCTAGATCTGAGTACATTAACAACTTAATAGATAGTAGTTCTAACCAGTCCAAGAGTATCTGGAATGTAATTAAGATGGAGACGTGCAAAGGCCCAGGTAGCAACCCACTGGCTGTCTTGCAACGAAGTGTTGTTGGTCCGTCAGGTTCGGCACGAGAACTGGCAACTAAGGTTAACCAATACTACCTATCTATAGTACGCGATACACCACTAAGACCTAATGTGTATGAGGCCATAAGACTACTGAGTACGAACATACCTACCATATCTACATCTATGTTCTTGGTCCCGTTTACAGTACCTGAACTAAATTGCATCATTAAAAAAATCAAAAAAAAGTCTACTAAAGACATCTACGACTTCCCATGTGACATCCTATGCAAACTACCTCTAAGTACACTAACTATATTATGCGATTTATTCAATAAATGCGCCTCCCAGGGCACTTATCCTTCATCTCTGAAGCGAATAAAAGTGGTTCCCATATGGAAAGGCAAAGGCAACAAGACGGAAATAAAAAGTTACAGACCTATTTCTCTCGTTCCAACCTTCTCGAAGATATTTGAGATGGGCTTGTGTGAGAGGCTAATTAACTTTTTGAATAAAAATTCAGTTCTTTCGGAACACCAATATGCTTATAAGGCCGGCCGGTCCACGGTGGGCTGCGCACGCGTACTGCATCGAGAGGTGCTCGAACTGCTGGAACGAAAACGCCACGTGGCGGCTGTGTTCTGCGACCTGTCACGAGCGTTTGACCTTATTGATCACTCTCTTATTGGAGCCAAGCTGGAACATTATGGAGTACGTGGCCTAACTCTCCAACTATTTATGTCCTTCCTCGCTGACAGGACGCAGATCACGGTGATAGACGGTGAAGTTTCTGACCCCGGTCTGGTCGGGGATAGATCAGTGCCGCAGGGGTCCAACGTAGGGAATACCACGTTCGTCATCCTGATGAACGACCTACCCCATATCGTCTCCGGAACAGCCAAGTCCCTGATGTACGCTGATGATGTCTGTGTTATCGTGGACGGTAAAGATGAGGCTGAATTAAAGAAACACCTCCAATCGATTACCCTATGTCTAACTGAATGGTTCACAGTAAATGGCATGCTACTAAACCTTGATAAGACCCAGGTACTGAGATTCTCGTTGCGCAACGTAGGTGGGGCTCCCCAGGTTCCACTCGTAGTGAACGGGGTCACTCTGCCTGCCACCGACACTGTTCGCTTTGTTGGATTCACTTTTGACGCAGGATTGCAGTGGACTCACCACATTGACTCTTTGTGCAAAAAATTAAACAGTGCGTATTATGCACTATCGAGACTCTCACCTACTCTAACTACATACTATGGCTACTTCCATTCGATACTTTTGTATGGTATAGACTTGTGGGGAATGGCTGCTGAACGCGACAGACCATTTCTCATTCAGAAACGTGCAGTGCGTAGAATTGCCGGAGTACCTAACGACACCCCGGCTCGGGAACTCTTCATTAAGCTAGGTATTCTCACACTACCCTCTATGTACATCTTGGAAGTACTGAAGTATGTGAGGCAGAACCCATCGGAGTACCCAAGCTTCCAGAACCTAGACCGTAGGTATTCTTCTCGACGGCCCCACGACTTGTATTATGCGACCAGTCGTCTTGCTAAAACCAGCAAATCATTGAAGGGTATGGGCCCTACCTTATTTAATAAACTACCAGTGGAGATAAAATCCATCAACATACTAAACATCTTTGTAACAAAGGTAAAAAAGTACCTCCTAAGCAAAGCATACTACTCAGTGTCAGAATTTATTGACGAATAAGTTAACCACTGACTTAATTAACTTATGATTGTAATAAAATTGTGACCTATTTTATTTTTTATTTATTTTTTTATTCTGACATGTAATTTTATTAATTTTCACCTGTAGTGGTATTATTCTTATTATTATGCGATTTTTACATTATTATTCTTTTTGACATAACTTTTATTATTGACTTTTATTAGTGAGTGTATACTATTGTATTATTGTACTATCCTGACATGTTATTCATAATCATTATGCCTGCTAATTTAATTTATTTTCGTTTATTGTATACTGTTGACATGTAATATCTTATTATCAATAAAATATGAATATGAATATGAATATGAATATCCTCTAACAGATTAACATTAAAATCACCACAAATTATAAAAAAATTGTTTTTATCGCTGATTTTAATCAACACTTCATCCATTTTCTTTTCGAATAAATCAAAGGATGAATCTGGTGGTCTGTATACGCTCATTACAATAAGTTGTTCAAGTTCAATACAGGCTATTTCCATGATACGCTCAACAGACAGGCTCACTATGTCAACTCGTTCCTTATATTTAAAACTATTATTTACAAGTATTAAGGAGCCACCGCGATCAGCTATTTTTCTGTTGAACGAACTAGCAACGTGGTGGTTATTAAAGTTGAACATGAACTGATAACTCTTTAAAAAGTGCTCTGTTATACATAAAATATCAATATTATTACAGTTCATGAATAACTCAATTTCCAGTTCTTTACTTAACATGCCCTGTATATTTTGATGAACCACGTTTAAAATATTCTTACTTTTACATTTTTCATTACTAGTAACTTGATTTAATGGGCAAGATGAAGGTATATTTATACAAATATTAATATTACTGCCAGAGTTACTCTCTGTTGTCCTATGGGTTAATTTAAAGAGCTTGGAACAGATTCCAAGGAGTACATGTCATTATTAATACACTGCTCAATAGAAGCAGGCGTTTCATTAGTCAAAAACTTGACTGAGTTCAAAATAAAATAAGATAGTGACTGTGCTATCTGTTTTGTATAAAACCTAGATAGGTATTACCTATCCTTAGTCAAATAAAAATATTTTCCAATACAAATATTGGTGTCTATGAAATGAAATTTTTCAGTATGACGACATGTCAATGTGTGTATGAATGTATTATAATCATGTCTTATATGATTTTCATGTTGTGACAAAGATTGGCTGAAGGGAAACGCAAACAAGATTATTCTATCTACATTTTGTAAAGAATTTAATTTGGAAAAGTATTTAGTAATTAGTTTTTTAGATACATTTTCCCTTCTACCAATTAAAATAATTAGGGTGGTTGGTTCTAAAAACTGCGATGACAACACTTTGTTTAATATTTGTGAATATGTGGCGCCAGGCATACAGTTATTTAATATTGCCTGGCCCACGCGCTGACTAAGTTGTAAACCCATATTTTTTCCAAGTTCATCGCTGTACATTACCTAGTCGGTCCATAAGTTCTGTCACAAATATTTTGCCGCATAGTAAATAATACCAAGTTTTATTTTATTTAATACTATATATGGTTTGATAGTTCATTAAATACTGATAAATTAGAACGATTATTGGATTTAAATGCTTAAAGCCATATTATACAAATGCTAGTTTCTTCAGAGATTTTGCACTTTTTTACCCAATCAAAAATACGGACGTGATTCACTTTATCTTTTTTCCATGACTCTTAAAACCTTTCAAACTTACGTGAGATTTTAGTCAGAACCCTCCCTGAACCCGTTACCTTCATTTTGAAGCATAAGATAACTAAGACTGGGTAAAACTAATTTTCTTATTCACATTTTACGTAGTGTACTTGTTGCCCACAAGATCATTTTTATACGTTTTTCTGAAAACGTAAAAAGTACGTAAAGTTCTCTTTGGGAGTAGTTGGAACTGAAAGCTAACAGAAAATCAAATGCTAGTTGTTAAGCATGGTCTAAAATCGAGGTTTCAGAATAAATAAAAAAAACCTTGTTGGTTATCTGGAACACTGTTTTTTTTATTAAATTTGTGGTAAGTGGTATTTTTGTCAGTTGCGGCGTGTTTTGGGTTCGCGATTGTCTCAAGTTATAAGGTTTTTTGTCATATTGCGATAATCGTACACAAAATGTATTGTATTGCAATTTGATTCGTATAAAATAAGCTTTTTAATCATGTATAATACGAATAAGAAAAAGTTTATTGCTGAGTTTTATCTATCAAAAACCTTGTGACAGAACTTAAGGACCGACTAGGTATATACCTATCCTTTGTCCGAGAGAAGGAGGCGTTATTGATAACACTATTAGTACTCAAGTCGACTGACGGCGGCGCCTGGGTCAGTATCAGCTGTTCGGCCGGCTGGTCGGCGGGACACACGGTCGGCACGGAACAGTCCGCTGGAGCTTGTTTACAATCACAGATGTGATTGTCGGTCAAAGATATGAAAGGGTCATAATTATACTTACACGTCTCCAACAAACTATTCATAGCCGACACATTTTCCTTAATTTCGTATTGTGCTGACTCATATTTACGTGTAATACTTTGTAATGATGAGTTTAAAATATGCATATCTGACTGGAGTCGCCGTGTGTCACATTCGTACTTTTCTGTAGTTTTTTCCAAACATAATCTACAATCATCAATTTCGTTAATTAATTCGACACGTTCCTTGCTACAATTTACATTTTTACAAAATATTTTATTTCTATTAGCTAGTTTTTGTGTTTTTTTATATAATTATTCAATTTAACATATTTCTTTAATTTATTTTTACTACAGCTCATAGTAGTTTGGACCATTGAAGTATCATCAGCAAATAACACTTTGTCAGTTAATTTCTCCACCATGAAAGGCAGATCGTTAATATATACCAGGAATAAGAAAGGACCTAATATGAAACCTAGTGGAACGCCAGTTTTTACACCCGATCCATCAGATTTAACGCCGTTAACTTCTGCCTTTTGAATTCTATTGCTTAGGTATGATATTAGTAAATCCAAAGCTTTATTTGAACTCCGTAATGATTTAATTTAATTAATAGCGTATTATGATCAACACAATCAAACGCCTACAACAGGTCGCAAAAAACTCCGATAGTATCCTGTGCGGCCTCCTATGCAGAATAAATATGAGATATAAGGGTAATACTTGCATCCGTAGTCGATTTACCCCTAGTGAAACCGTATTGTTTGGCGTGGAGTTGTTTTGTACGGTTGAAGTGTGAGAGCATTTAATTGAGTATAATCTTTTCAAATATTTTACTTAGTGTTGGAAGAACAGATATTGGTCTGAAATTTGAAGGATCACCCTTAAACCCGATTTGAACAGAGGTATCAGTTTACTGTGTTTCATGAGGTCTGAGGAAGCCCCATCGTCAAGACATTTATTGAATATATAAGCTTGGTGTTGGGCTATAACTAGAATTACTGAACCAATGACTTTGACTGATATACCCCACAGGTTTTCCGTATTTTTTAAGTTAAGTAATTTAAACGTTTTGACAATGTCCTGGGGATATACATGATGAAATTTTAAATATACCTTACTGACGCTAGTGTTATTTTTTAATTAAGTCTCTGATTCATATGTAGATGAATTTAGACGATCTGTTGTGAGTAGGGGTACATTGGTGAAGAATGTTTGAAAGGTTGAGCAACATCATCGTGTGGTGGTACACCGTCCTAAGATCGTCTAGTTATTAAATTATGGAGTGTATCGAATGTGTTGGATTACTTCAGAACCCTGCAGTGTCGCATTGAATGTGCGAGATATATGACTCTAGTATTTAAATCCGCGTATTGGCTACCAGTATATTGGCCAAATGGATCAAGAACTAACACGTGAACGAAAGTAAGCGGCAAACATGCGTTTGCCGCTTACTTTCGTTCGGTATTCCTACATGACAAACCCCTTCTTGATGCGAAAGCTGCTGAGCGGAAGGCTGGACCGGCGGGAGGCTCCTCGCGTATAGCGGTCGATACTATTACCGTCGCAGACCTACGCCGGGCTGGACGGCGGCTGAAGCCACGATCATCCCCTGGTCCTGACGGTATCCCACCATTCGTGGTAAGAGACTGTCTGTCAGCGCTGGCGCAACCCCTCCTCCATGTTTACAACACAGCCTTGAAGACCTCAACATATCCCTCACGTTGGAAATTGTCGCGTGTCACGCCCGTGCTCAAGGACGGTTCTAGCGCTGAAGTAGCTAATTATAGACCCATAGCTGTCCTCTCTGTTTTTGGTAAGATCTTTGAATCAATAATTAATGGTCACGTCACACAGCAAATTAGAGTTCAGCTAGCAGATGCACAGCATGGATTCCGTCCTGCTCGTTCGACGGTTACTAATCATCTGAACTTTGTCAACTACGTGTCATCTACTATGGACAAAAAGAAGCAAGTAGATGTGACCTATTTTGACTTCAAGAAAGCTTTTGATCGGGTCCATAACGATGTGCTTCTGCATAAGTTTGCTGCCATAGGTTTCACTCCCAAGCTTCTAAACCTGTTTGCAAATTACTTCTCGAATAGGCTACAATACGTACAGGTTTCAGGTATGCGTTCAGTATCCTATGATACTTGTTCTGGAGTAGGTCAGGGGAGCACCCTTGGCCCTACCCAGTTTCTCATTATGATAAATGATCTTCCTGAAGTCATCGAGACTGCCGAGTGTCTCATGTTTGCTGACGATTTAAAGTTGTTTTGGAGCATTGGATGTGATGATGATGTTAAGTTATTGCAGGGAGACATTGATAGGGTAGTTGAATGGAGTGTGAGAAATAACTTGGCCTTCAATAGCTCCAAGTGCAAGACTATGACTTACACTCGACTTCTGACTCCTATATATCATGACTACACTATATCTGGCACTCCTATCGTGAGAGTTACCAAAATTCGTGACCTCGGACTGACTATGGACACAAAACTAACTTTTAATGACCACATCCAGGATACGTGTAAGAGAGCTTACAGGTCGCTTGGGTTTGTGATGAGGCAGGCAAAGGCTTTCAGTAGCGTATCTACAGTCATGACATTGTACAATGTCTTTGTCCGTAGCAGGATTGAATATAATGCAATCATCTGGGACCCACATGAAGTCAAATATAAGATCATGTTGGAAAAAGTCCAGCGTAAATTTGCAAGATCCCTATATAAGATAATGTATGGGTACTATCCACACTTATTTCCGTCTTTGTTCGTAGCAGGAATGGTAGGGATTGACACCCTTGAGTTGAGGAGGAAGCTAGCGCTACTCGTGCACTACTATCTCCTTATGCACAATAGAGTGGACAATCCCACAGCTCTGCAAAGCTGTACCTTATCGGCTCCTAGATGCTTCGCAATGTTGCGCTCTCGGCCGCTTTTTGCGACGGGTGTGGCCCGTACAGAGCATGCTCGACACGCGCCCACCTTCCAGGCACTGACATTGCTGAATGCGTGTATCACTCAGTACCCGGAAACTGATATTTTTGGTATGCGCCTTTGGCAATTTATTCAAATAGTTATTAATTACCTTAACACAATTCTATTTACGTGTGAGAAATTTATTGATTATTAGTTTTTCACAATGAACTTGCTTTAATTTAATTTGTTGATTTTAATTTAATTTATTATTTTATAAATTGTATTGATATATTATTGTATTAATTAATATCTCTATTTCATTGTTGTATTATTACTAATCACATGTGTTGGTGCAAACTGTAAGTGTGATTTATGGATTAATAAAGAAATCTAAATCTAAATCTAAAACACAAAGCCATTCCCCCGAGCTTACTAATCATGGCATCCTGTACGCCTTCCTGAAAGTCCAAGAAGCGTTGGTGACTGAAATAGTGTAATAAACACCCTATTTGATTTACTTCAGATAGCCATAGTAAGTGATCGGTTCGCGTGGAAAAGTGTATGGAACTCGTGTGAGTATATCTCACCAGTCAGCGACCGCCTCACTCTGACACGGGGGAACCCTACGCCCGACTTCAGGCTCTGAATTCAGATTATAGGGGGGCGATGGACCACCTTCGCTGCGAAGCGTTTACATCGACACGTCCAGAGACGTGGATAATTACAAGGTGCTCTAGACTACCTTCCCCCATAGTACCATGGATTTATTTATATTGCAAAGTTCAAGTGTTTAGTTTGGCCAAACTAAGGTCGATGGTCCATCGCAAAAGACAGGACGTGATATATGTGTGCCCAGAGACGCTACCGCCCCGCCACGGAGATACACTGGATTGACCTCTAGGGTCTCGTGAACCATCCTCCTTCTCTGTTCACTTCTACCATCGATACAAAATAACAACAATGAGTGTACTTGGCACTCTAATCATCTAATCTTTATCCAATTATGTAGTAAGAACAAGCACTCAATCTCATCAACACTGCAAGGATCTGTCCAATGAGGCCTAGGTAGTGCCTAATTATACCTATCAAATGAATACTTCTACGATACTTTCCCTTTTGTACTTTCACTGCTGTCACACCGGCACGGCGAATCCACGTAACTCGGAGATGTAGAATGAGCCTACTTCATAGTTTACCGTAATCCCTTAGCTCAGCAAGAAGGTATTGTGACTACGTCACTTATGCTTGTTTCTAGATGCGGTAAAGCTCTGCTCACCTCTTCTAATATGCTGATGCTGGCCTAGACTTTAAGTTGACCGTCGTGAAAATTCTATCAAGTGTAAACTGGGAGCTTCGTGTATCGAGTGGAACGTAGTTAGGAACAGTGGTGATTGCATTTATGTAGTAAAACCCGTTAATTATTTATTTCTGTGATACCAGTGTGAAATGCGAAATACTGAGAATGACAATACTATCCCCACTGTCCTAAAACTTTAACAATGGACCTTATAAATATATTAGACATAATAAAACCAGAGACATAGTAGATCGCTTCGTTTATTTAAGAGTTTAAGATCTACTTCAATTTAAAATTATTAGAGAAACTGGTTTATTATTTAGATTGCCTTTGACGAATCTTTTCCAAAAGCGACCGGACATTTATTTCCTAGGCATTTCTAAGGGGAAAACTTTAATGTCCAAACAAAAAACCCACTTAGACCATTGTCTACTGTATATAGTAGAGCCTGATGTACAGCATTTTGATTCATTTATATAAACTTACTCTAACATTATAATGAAATGAGATTCTCCTCTCTTGCTACAATTACAACTTAATTATGACAATTTCTATCTCTGTTCATAACGAATTCACGTAAATAATTTAGCCATAATTTGCGTCCTTACATACATACATACATAGCGTCACGTCTTTCCCCAGGCAGAGGCCCCATGGTGTCCACTTTGAGCCAGTTATTCAATACTCCATTTTGCATGCCCACCTTACGTAAAAATGAGTTTATTCCTCAACTTTTAACCTGATGTGATTACTATTGTTTGCACTCACTATATTACCCTTTAAATTACTCAATGGCTTTGTTTAGTTTAGATACTCAACACTACTGACATGAGGCTAACTCTGCCTGAATTTACGATTGGTACAAGTTATAACGTTACCAGGTAATGCGACAAGGTATTATCATCGCCACTGGATATTAATTATTACAGTGAACTACCCCATTGAGCTTCATGTTACAATGGGTTTCACGCTTGTTTCTCACATAGGAGATGCATGTTCGAATCCGAATGTAGCTGAGTTCAGGAACTTATCACTATTATTGCACTATATTTTTACACATATTTCTAGTTGAGAGGTATGGATAATTTCACAATATTATCTCAAAAATATGAAAATGGGTTATTCTAATTTAACTCTAACGATGATCTAGGTACGTGATCGATCGGCTGCTAGATCCCGAATGCTCTTCCACAAGTCCAGGGTTACTTCCCCGCACAGCCAGCAACCCTCCCCTCTCCTCGTTGGTCGTCGCTCCTTCAACAGATAAAAAAGAAAGCGGCCAGTACATTGCTTAATTTATGACTACAACCCCGTCATCGTATGTTCCAGGGCTGTCACTGATTAGGCCTATGTCTAAAAGTGATCGATAAATTGGTTGGTTGTCGGATGGTACGCTATTTGGAAAATTACACTTCATTTTAAGATTCAAAATCGCGATGCATTAATAAAAATATGCCAATGAAATGGTTAAGTGTATATACCGTACGCAAGTATAATAATAAATAATCGTATATTGTGTTTCATAAGTATTTACCCTTTACTAACCAGAGTCATTCCCATTGGTTCTTTATAGAGTGTGTTCTCTCAGCTGATTATTAATGTACAGCAATGTCAGATTAAATATTTACTAGATTGTCGTACGTAACGAATTTTACTTTCTACGGGATAAGATTGCCAACCAACCAATTACGACTCCATTCACTCCACTTAGCAAAGTCAACTTTTTAAATTTGCACACAGCGCAATTGACAACCCTACGTGATTTTACACTGAAACTTCGAGAAGTGCATGCGATATTTCCTTGTCAAGCCACCCGTTGCGTATGTCATCTCAACTATCCCTATACAAGCGATAGTTCAGCCCTAAAACAACAAAACAAAAAATGTTTGTCCAATGCCAGTACAATGTCATACAGGAAGTCTAATTTCTCAAGTTCATGGCAGCAGTAATTTACGTCAAGGATATCGTTTTACAACGGTTTTTACAATTTTATGGTTGCCAAAGTGTCGTCTGGACAGAGATTGAATAATAGTCTTTACTAAGAAAGAATGCTGTTCTTTAAATTATAATGTTTCCTGTCCCACGCTTAATATTGGCAGATGTCGGAGTGTCTCTCAAAATGGAACTTTGGTTATTAAAAAACAATAGCGTGAATGTCTTGTCCATCTCAATCGCTGGATTCAACAACTTCATCACCTATCTTTAGGCAGAAATCATTGTCCCTTGGTATAACTTTGCCAGTTTCACGGTTTATTATTTGCCAAACTGTTTTCATTCTATAATTTGAATTTTGAATTTTTCTATTAATGTGTAAACTTTTTGCAGTTCTTCAAGGTAAGCAGTTAATTAAACTTTTACTTATGAATGCAGTCACAAAAAACGTTATCTAAGCAGGTTTGGCTGGTAAGTGTAAATCTAGATAGCTCTAAAAATACATGACATAAATTAAACGATTTGAATAAAGTTATTAATCGTTGTTTCATTGTTGTTCCTACGAGAAAATCTACATTAAGATCGCCACAAATAATTAACTTTCTTCTGTTATTACATAGATTAGAGTGGGCTTTCCCCATAATTTTCTCAAATATTTCAAAATTGACATGGCCTATTCATCCTTTGGTGGCCTGTAGACACAAACAATAATAAATCTATCTAACTCAACACAGGATACCTCTATTTGTCTTTCAACAGCAAGTGCAAGAATATCTTTCCGTTATTTCACCTTAATATTATTTTTCAGGAAGATTAAAGTACCACCTCTATCAGCAGTCTTTCTATTGTAACAACTGACAATTTTGTAATTATTTATGTTAAAAGACATCATATTTTCCTTCAACCAGTGTTAGGTAACACAAATAATATCAATGTCAGATTTTTTTAGAAATAATTCTAATACAAGTTCTTTGCCAGGTAGCCCCTGGATGTTTTGATGGGTAATATTTAACTGGGGCTTACATTTTGACATATTTAGTGGCTCTTGTATGCCAGAGATTTCCTCTATTGTCATAAGATCTAATTTAAATTACTTGGAACAGATTCCAATGTTGCATGCAAAGTATGATTAACAGGTGAATTCCCAATAGGGGTGCATGTCATATTACTCTTAACATAAGCTGATGTCAAGTTGAACTTGGTTAAACCAACTATAGCTGTGTCGCATATATTATAAGCTAACAATGTAGCTACTAATTTTTTATATTTTTTAGACAGATACAATGTATCCTGTGTCAGAGTAAAATTATGAATAAAATTATTCATGTCGAAATATGAAATAGCATCGCTGTGATGACACATTAAATTAAATAAATAAATATTCATTCTGATTCAATGATTTGTTCTGTAGTTCTGTCAAATAACAGGCATATGGAAAATTGCCCAGTATAAATTTGCATTTCATCCTACTATTTTAGTCTAGAAGTGTTTCAACACTTTTATTCAAATCATTCCGACTAATGTTTGAATGATTTCCCACCATAATTTCAATAGTGCTGTACTCAGCATAGATACCGCGACTAATTATCTTCACAAGATCTACAAATGAACTATTTGGACAGCAAATGTTCGTTACTTTTTGGTTAAGCCGGTAATGTAATAGAGGCCCAAATCCCACCTACTTTGTCGGAGAACAATAGAGTTTTTCTCTGAGCACATATTTTGGTAGCTGATGGTACACGAGTGGAGTTGAGTGGCGGGACACACGTGTTGGAATGCGGTGCGATGGACGTGGCGGTGGTTGGCGCGGCATTCGTGGCAGCGAGCGTCGCAACGTGCGCAACGGCAAATTGCGCGGCCCTCGGGGCAGCATGCGGTATGACACACGCCTCAGCGGGGACAGTGAGGGCACGGCGCTCGCGCTGTTGAGCTGCGAGGTGCCTCCTCGTCTGTTTGCTGCTCTACGAAAAAACGCTGTTTTTTCGTCGGGGCAGCGGTGGATGCTGCAACACTCTCGTTGAGGGGGGTCGAGACCAGAGTTAGTGATGTGGGCTCGTCCTCCTTGCTGGTCTCATTCTCTTCGTTCTCAATTAGAAAGCCCACCAATTCCGCGTTCTGTATGCTAACTGCAAAAACTTTACTCATTAATAGAAAAATCCAAAATTCAAATAATAGAATGAAAACAGTTTGGCAAATAATAAACCGCGAAACTGGCAAAGTTATACCAAGGGACAATGATTTCTGCCTAAAGATAGGTGATGATGTTGTTAAATCTAGCGCTGATGTTGCTCGAGCTTTTGAAACATTCTTCACCAATGTACCCTTACTCACAACAGACCGTCTAAATTCATCTCCATATGAAGCAGAGACTTTATTAAAAAATAACACTAGCGCCAGTAATGTATATTTAAAATTTCATCATGTATATCCCCAGGACATTGTCAAAACGTTTAAATTACTTAACTTATAAAATACGGAAGACCTGTGGGGTATATCAGTCAAAGTCATTGGTTCAGTAATTCTAGTTATAGCCCCACACTTAGCTTATATATTCAATAAATGTGTTGACGATGGGGCTTTCCCAGACCTCATGAAACACAGTAAACTGATACCTCTGTTCAAGTCGGGAGATAAGGGTGATCCTTCAAATTTCAGACCAATATCTGTTCTTCCAACACTAAGTAAAATATTTGAAAAGATTATACTCAATCAAATGCTCTCACACTTCAACCATACAAAACAACTCCATGCCAAACAATACAATTTCACTAGGGGTAAATTGACTACGGATGCAGGTATTACCCTTATATCTCATATTTTTTCTGCATGGGAGGCCGCACAGGATGCTATCGGAGTTTTTTGTGACCTGTCGAAGGCGTTTGATTGTGTTGATCATAATACGCTATTAATTAAATTAAATCATTAGCGTTGGATCAACTAAGATCATACCTAAGCAATAGAATTCAAAAGGCAGAAGTTAACGGCGTAAAATCTGATGGATCGGGTATTAAAATGGGCGTTCCACAAGGTTCCATATTAGGCCCTTTCTTATTCCTGGTATATATTAATGATCTGCCTTTCATGGTGGAGAAATTAACTGACATAGTGTTGTTTGCTGATGATACTTCACTGGTCTTCAAAATTGAAAGACAAAAAGGAGAATTTGATGATGTTAATGGTGTATTGTCTTTAAACTTGAATTGGTTCACAGTTAATAATTTATTGTTAAACGCTGGTAAAACCAAGTGTATCAAATTCTCACTTCCAAATGTCAGGCAAGTTGAGACCAGTTTAGTGTTAGACAACAGCACGTTAGAATTAGTAAATGATACGAAGTTTCTTGGAATAACCATTGATAGCAAATTGCAGTGGGGACCCCACATATATAAATTGGCTGGTAAATTAAGTTCTGCGGCTTACGCTGTTAGGAACATCAGACAAAGCACGGATGTGGCTACATCTAGGCTAGTATATTTTAGTTACTTTCATAGTGTGATGTCCTATGGTATCTTGTTGTGGGGGAAAGCAGCGGATATTCAAACTATTTTTATTTTACAGAAAAGAGCTATTCGAGCAATTTATAATTTAAAACGTACAGACTCCTTAAGAGAGCTTTTTAAAGAAATTGACATACTAACAGTAGCTAGTCAATTTATTTTCGAAAATATAATGTATGTACGCAAGAACCTTACAACATTTTCCAAACTTAGCGATAGCTGTAATGTTTACCTAAGAAATAATTACAGACTATGTGCGCCCTGTTTTAGACTCGCGAAGGTTAGCAATTCTTTCAAGGGTCAGTGCATTCTCTACTACAATAAGATACCTCTGGAGATTTTGAAATTGCCATTTGAGCAATTTAAAAAGCATGTTAAAGCGACTTTGTCGAAAAAGGGATATTACAATGTTCAAGATTACTTAAATGACAGGACTGTATGGGGTTAATCTGGCTCAACACAGACCTTGCTGTTAATAATTTTGTAATTATTTATTCCAGCTTATTAAATAAAAATAAATCATAATTGTATTAGTTAAGCACAACCTATTTTTAAAAGAGATCTAAAAATCAATCTGTGGGAGTTTCTACGCCCTTCTTCTCCCACAGTGGTCCAATGTAGAGAAGAGGCAAAAAATGACGTTTGCTAAGAATATGTAAATATCTACAGTAATAAAGTACTTTTGAGGTTTGAGTTTTTTGAGTGGGAATTGCACAGAGCCAATCGAATGACTTTACGATCGCATTAATCGAGCATTCACTGTGAAAAGTGACAATCGAGTATTTGCGAGTATTTGCGAGTCGCATTCGATTATCACTATTCGATTGACGTTTACTCACCGTGACTTGCGTTCGTTTTTATTTTTATGTTCGTAGCCCCTATGCGACATAATGAACAAGCAGCCAAATGACAAACCACCTTCTTGATGACCTATGCCGATTACAAAGGTGCATATCATATTTTGACGGGCTGATGACGCGATTTTGACTTGTTTGTAAACAAACAATCTTGCATATTTTGATCTTCTGATTTTGATTGCCGGATTTCCAAAAATACCGAAAGTCAACCAAGAAAAGGAGTGCGCAACAATTTGAAATGCTTGTAACATTATATGGGGCAGTAAGTGTGCCTAATGTGCTGTATTATTTAGTGTTGATTAATTCCACGCCTCAACCGAACGGCGTGGAATCTTGAGGGGGCTGGGTTGTTGCCAGCACGGGAGAAAGAAGTGATTGGTTATTACCTTACCTTGTCGTCGTAGACCGGAAATCGAAAGCTCGATTCAAGACAGGAATACGGGATAAGGGCACAATTGGAATAGGATAGGAACCGAATCACTATCGCTTCGCTGTTGCTGTCCGACGCTGTCGCCGGCGTGCTGCCTGCCGACACGTGGAGTCGCCGTTCGCATACGACGAGTTGGAGACCGTACAACTTCAACCATCACCATGAATCACTCAACCGCTGACGCGAATCTACTTATTTCCCGACGATGTTTATGATGAGCACTCCGACCAGGCCCGACGCCTGTATTTGGTAATTGTTACACCGAATTACAATCAATGGCCCGATGCCTGAGCAGACATATTTGTTCTCCCGACGAGAAAAGAAAACCTCCAATTTCTCCTCTCGTTGGTACGAGTGACAGCTGCGGCTCTGTTTCCGTTCCGAGTCGCGCAACAAGAGGAGGTGCGTTCCGAAGCATAAATATTAAACAGTCACCCGCCCGGACAGGCCCGAACCTGTCCCTAATCAATAGGAAGGCGAGAAAGTGTTGCGACCGCTCTCTTGAGGACCGAGTCCCCCACCTTGACTTCTGCTGATCGAGGCGTGCCATCCCGACCCGTGTACAAATTGACGATCCGTCCTCGTCTCCATCTCAATGATGGCAGGTTCGCATCCTTAATCAGCACCAAATCACCGACTTGAGGGGGGCTCGTCCGGTCAGTCCACTTAAGGCGCTGCTGCAAGATGTGCAAGTACTCAAGGGACCACCGTTTCCAAAAATCTTGAGCTATCTGCTGCAACATCTGCCACCTAGTTAACCGACTTAACTTAACATCACCGAATGGGTATTCTGGCAGGGCGTTAAGGGGCTGACCTATCAGGAAGTGACCCGGCGTCAATGCTTTCAAGTGATTTGGATCCGAACTGAGCGGGCACAACGGACTCGAGTTCAGTGTCATTTCAATTTTACAGAACAGCGTCGCAAGCTCTTCAAAGCGTAGAGAGGTCTCACCGATGATCCTCGTCAGGTGCGACTTAGCCGATTTAACCGCAGCCTCAAAAAATCCTCCCCAATGAGGACATCCCGGCGGACTGAAAACCCATTCAATCCCTTGTCGGGAGCAAGCCGTACCGATGGCTTCCTGGTTACCGTTCAGGAATTGAGTGACCTCCTGCAGATATCGCCTGGCTCCGACAAAATTTGTGCCGTTGTCCGAACGGATTAATGTCGGGAGGCCCCTTCGTGAGACGAACCGATCCAGACAAGCGATAAATGCCTCCGTAGTGAGGTCACTGACCACCTCCAAGTGGACTGCCTTCGTGGCCAAGCACACGAAGACGCACAGGTATTCCTTCACTAATCTGGCGTTCCGTAGCTGTGAAGACTTGACCATGAATGGTCCCGCGAAATCCGTTCCGACACCCGCAAAGGGCCGGATTTCGTTAACCCTATCCGAGGGCAAATCGCCCATCTGGGAAACAACTTGGGAATGGTCAGGCGAGTGCGCAACGGCGCAACCTTGCTCTTGGCCATGACCAACCGCACATCAACCTCCCCCGAGGAGTCGACCGTACGCAGATACACCGCAGCTCCGTAGCCCTTCTCCAAGGCATCGCAAAACCCATGCAGGGTGGCGGTGGGGACCAACCTCCGTGGCAGTGAAATCCGATTGATGCCAGGGAGGGTCGAAAAGAACGAGTCCCACTCTGAGCTCAATGACCCGCCGATCGGGTCGTCCCATTTCAGCTCAGCAGACCAAAATTGCTGCATAAAACACTTGAGCTGAAATGTAACCGGGGTGATCCACCCGTTTGGATCAAATGTCCTAGCCACCGTTGAAAGGACGTTCCGTTTCGTCCAGACCTTCGGGGAGTCCAACTCGACCCGATACGAAAACATTTCTGACACCGGCTGGTACTAGACGCCTAATACCGACAACATATTTGGATTTTCCAAATTTTCAAAAATGTGGGGATCCTGCTGGTAGTCATCCGGAAGACCAGTCAGTAACTCTGGAGAGTTTGACATCCATTTCCGGAGCTCGTAACCTCCACCCCGTAAGAGCTCAACTAGCTCGTCCCGTCGAGCGAGCGCCTCCTCTACGGAATCTGCACCGGTACAGATATCGTCCACGTAGAGATCCTGCTCCAGGATCGCTGCTCCTCTAGGGAAGTTTAACCGTTCTCGATCCGCTAACTCCCGCAGAGTGCGAATCGCCAAATAAGGACTAGACCGTAGCCCGTACATGTTGGTGTTCAGCTCGTACATCCTGATGGGCTGATCTGGGCTCTCTCGCCACAGTATCAGCTGATACCGTCTATCGTCAGGGTGAATGACCGTCTGTCTAAACATCATCCGGATGTCAGCTACAAACACAACATTGTGTCGACGGAACCGTGTGATAACATCCGCGATGTCATGGTTCAACTTCGGCCCTGAATGCAAACACTGGTTCAGGTTCATGCCGTTAGATGTTGATGCCGATCCATCGAACACTACCCGTATTTTGCCCTCCGGGGTCCTCAAGACCGCGTGATGGGGCAGGAAGCAGTGGTCTTCACGCTTCCAGTCGATACCCGAAACCGACATGTGGCCGAGCGACTCGTATTCCCGCATGAAGTCGACGTACTTCTGCCATAAAATCCCGTCACGCTTCATGCGTCGTTCCATCGACAGAAGCCGCGTCTCGGCTGCATGGTGTGAACTGCCCAGCGGCGGGCGATCACTCCGAAATGGAAGACGTGTGAGAAATCGACCTGACCGAAGGCGACCAGTATTGTTCCGATAAAACTGTTCACACTCTTCTTCAACCGGGTCCAACCGGCGGACCGTAGATGGTTCCTCCACCTCCCAAAACTTCTGTATCACCTCCGAGAGTACAGAACCGAATAAGGGACTACGAGTCGCAAGGCGTGGGGCAGCCGGCATGACCGGACCCATTACCGCATGGCCCAGTCTGGTGTTGACCGAATCCAGACCAGTCGCCTGCAACACGTGGACACCTGGCACTAACAGGTATCCCAAGGCATCGACACCAAATAAAATGTCTACTGGGCCCGGAATATCGAACTCCGGGTCAGCCAGTGACAACCCAGCGACCAACTGTCGCACCGAGGGCGACAACCGTACGTGAGGGTGTGAGCCCATCACATAAGGCATGACTAATGCCGTGACCGTCAGATTCACCGATGAATCCACCCGTGACGAGAGAGTAATCCGACATACTCCCTTAACGGAACCGACTTCCGTGTTCCCAATTCCCCGAATGGAATGTGGATACTCCCTTACCGAAATTCCCAACCGTCTTACAAGGTTGCACGAGACTAAGCACCCCTGGGCCCCCGAGTCCAATAGTGCTCGTGCCACACAAGATTTGCCGTCCGAACTCCACGCTATCACCGAGGCGGTGGGGAGCATGACCGTCTGTGGAGTGGCGGCACCCTGTAAGTGGGCGGCGTGTCCCTAGCGGGAACCTCCGCGGGATCCGAACCCGCTGGGACCCCCGTCGGCCTGGTAAATCGGCTGCTGATATGCCACCGGTGGCATATCAGACCGTATGTACATCAGGGGGTCTCAACACGCATAATAGGCCCCCCGCTGTCCCGGTATCCGGACATACCGGACTGTGTACGGTGTGCCCGGTGGCCACCGTGGATGGAGGGGGGAGAGCGGATCCAACCTGGGGCGCTCTAGGAATGGGGGCGACATCCGACTGTTCGCCTCCCTGTTCGCCTCCCAGAGCGATGGGCAGGGTGGCGCAGAAGGTGGTGGGCTCCCAGCCTTTGCGCCACTCATAGGTGCCATCTGACACCCGCCCGTAACACGCGGTGAGCCAGCGGCCCGAAGTCCTCGCTGACCCTGGACAGCGGCGACCGAACCCCGGCTATCCCGCCTGTTACCCCCCGCGCTGCCCCCTTCCCCTCGGGGGGGGGTCCCGTCCGCGGGTACCCCAGTCACCCCGTTGGTGACTCCCGTTGCCCGGAGGGGGGCTGGGTCCGGCCCTGGTTGGGCCCTGTGTCCGACCAACCTGAGTCCGGCCCTGGTGACCGTCCGAAGGGCCTGACCGGTTCAGGCACAACACGTTGTGGTGCTTGCCACCGCAGCACTCACAGGGGGACGCGCGTGAGCACTCGCTCAGCGGGTGCGGCCCCAAACAACCGAAACACAATCGGTGGCGGAAGACCACCTTCCTGCGGGCAGCCACACCGAGCGCCTTAAAGTTGGCGCAACTGGTCACTTCATGACCGGCACTGTCGCAGTGCACACAGCCGTCACCCGACGGCGCGGCACTCAAAACGGCAAATTGTTTTGACCGCCCATCCCCCCGTGGGGGTGGGGGGCGCGGCCCCTCCCGCATCCGCGCGGGTTGGCGCTGCACACTTGCCTCCGAATCCAATGTGTCGCATCGCTTGCATTCACCCTCCAAAAAATCCGTTAATTGGACGAGCGTGGGCAGTTCCGAGCTACTGCCCCCATGCAGCTGTTCAAACCGACTTTGAACAGCTGCAGGCAACCGTGACAAAACCATATATAACACGATATATGACCATTGGTCTACCGACAGACCAAGGTTCTGAAGGGCCTTAGTGGCCACCAGCACAGGGTTGAGCACCTGTACCCGGATGTCAACATCCCGGGTTACTCTTGGGATGCTAAACAGCTTCCCCAGCTGCGCATCAACCAACCGCCGTTTGTGTTGGTAGCGGTCAAACAATATGGCCCGGGCAATCTCATAATTGCCCGCCGTGACCGTTAGGTGACCGACCAACTCCTTCGGTTCACCCCGCAGTGCCATCAATAGTTGGGCCAACTTGTAGGCGTTGTCCAGGTCGTCCCGACCGTGGACCAGACTATCGAATAAATTGATGAATGCCGGCCACTCATCAATTGCCCCACTGAAGGCCGGAATCTCCAGGTGTGGCAGCCGTCCAACAACACCCTTAGGGGGCGGGTCTCCGCTACCCTCCCCGCGGTCATCCCGACGCGACCGCTTAATTTTTTCGGCGCGACGCTCGATGTCGCCCAACCACTCCATCGCTTGGTCAGCATCCGCGCAGAGCTGCTTCACTGCAGCCACCGAGGCCTCATCCGTAAGCCCGAGGGCTTCAGCCTCCGCAGCCAGCCGACACACCTTCCCGACACGTGTCATTGCGTCCTCCACACGCTTGAGCAGGACATCGTCCATGTCAGGTCGCTCCACATACTTGTGAGTATGGGCGAGCCATCTCATCTCCTCACGGACACCATACCGCAGTACCGTCAATGGCGAAGGTGCCATGGTTACCGATTCAATTGTTTCTGGTCCTATGCTTTACTACCGAACTAAGCACAGCCAGAGACCAGCACTTGCCCGTCAGCGCTGGGCACAGAAATTAAAACTAAGTTGTAGAAACCAAGGCAACCACCAAAACAATTAAATCCTAAACAATATTTAATATGGTCGCCCTGTGGACATACACCTTATAAATATACACTCTAAATCAATTAGAGAATGCCACCATATGGTACAATACAAATAACACACAAAAAGGTATTATAAAAAAAACATATTTTTCTAGAAGTGGCCCCTCCGATATGACCCACACTTCTTTTGAGGTCAGCAAAATCAGCTTAATACCCCTTAAATAGCCTGACCCTGCTCTGTAAACCGAAATAACACTGCAGTACTATAGAACCCGACGTTCAATCTAGTTACTTCGCAGAATGACTGTTCAATCTTTTATGCGCACAAACAGTAGTTTCCGACTACAAATTTATAATAATTGTTAACTAAATTGACACTTATACTTTCACTAACCGAAATGAACTTTAATTGTGGTACCGACCACAGACTCATTGCCGATTTGCCGGCCAATCTGAGATATTCTTTTCTCCCAACTACAATGTGGCAAAAAACCAACCCTACGACCGTGAATCGATGATTTCCCACTAGGAAACCGCGCCTGCTACCAAAATGATTAATTCCACGCCTCAACCGAACGGCGTGGAATCTTGAGGGGGCTGGGTTGTTGCCAGCACGGGAAAAAGAAGTGAATCGGTTATTACCTTACCTTGTCGTCGTAGACCGGAAATCGAAAGCTCGATTCGAGACAGGAATACGGGATAAGGGCACAATTGGAATAGGATAGGAACCGAATCACTATCGTTTCGCTGTCGCTGCCCGACGCTGTCGCCGGCGTGCTGCCTGCCGATACGTGGAGTCGCCGTTCGCATACGACGAGTTGGAGACTGTACAACTTCAACCTTCACCACGAATCACTCAACCGCTGACGCGAATCCACTTATTTCCCGACGATGTTTATGATGAGCACTCCGACCAGGCCCGACGCCTGTATTTGGTAATTGTTACATCGAATTACAATCAATGGACCGATGCCTGAGCAGACATGTTTGTTCTCCCGACGAGAAAAGATAACCTCCAATTTCTCCTCTCGTTGGTACGAGTGACAGCTGCGGCTCTGTTTCCGTTCCGAGTCGCGCAACAAGAGGAGGTGCGTTCCGAAGCATAAATATTAAACAAGTGTTATTTGTTGAACCTAACCTATATCGTGATTTATCTTTCTCTTCTTAATCAGCATGTTCGCCTCCACTGTTGGATCGCCAATTCGTGCAATCTGCTGCCATTCTCATCCATGTCAGGCCGATTGAACCGTAGCAGTTGATAAATATGTGGCTTTATTTTTTCAGGCTCGGTGATCTGCTAAACCCACCACCAATGCAAAGGGAAGAATTTCTCATATAAAACGTTTGGGAGGCCTTGACTGCTTTATTAAATAGTGATGGAAGTGGTGATAAAAAATCCACAGAAAAGTGGAAAAAGGTTAGGCTTCAAGTGTTGATCAGCTGGTTGAGGAATTCGGTGGTGGTTTATAAGCTACATATTAATATGTTGACTATACGTATCTTACTTACTATAAGCATAATAAACATTTATTTATATGAAAAATCAATTTTATTTTATCCCGTTTTACAGTGGACAATATTTTATTGTTGTATTATTCTGACTAATTGGTCCCGTAATACCCTTCAAATCAAATCAAATCAAATCAAAAATTATTTATTTCCATAGGATGTTGTTACATCACTTAGATCCGTCATTACATTTTTTTGGGTGAGTTCACTAACACAATGGCGGAATCTGTGGAGAAGAGCTCACCGAAGAAACTCCACAGTCGTCGCGTCTTTTGCGTTTCCTTTTTTAAATAAAATATTGTCAAATTACAAAATGAATGCTAATTATATATCGAAACAGCCTGTTACTCAAACAATCTATTCCCATGGACATCTGTCCTCTAAGTAATCAGATATTCTATAGTAACCTTTTTTATACAATTTCTATTTTATTATTATTTTAAACTTGTCTAAAGGTATGTTTTTAATATCAGTAGGGACCTTATTGTAATAGCGTATACAATTGCCTTTAAAAGAATTACTAATTTTATGTAGTCGGCTTACATAAGCAAACAACTTGTCTTTATTTCTAGTATTAAAATAGTGTATATTGTGCAAATTCATCGGAAATCATTGTATCAGATATTTTTTGCATTCTACCTCACATTTATTAATATTCATCATATTTGGGACAAATCACTTAATAACCCTCACGATCAAAACTAATATCATATTTACATTAAATGTGTTCTAATAAAACCAATTACGCTTTCGCTTCAGGTTTTTTCGTCTTGCTAGCGTGTTCTAATAAAACCAATTACGCTTATCAGCGCGGCGCCTACCGTTGCATCGCTCATAAAATATAAGTATCTATTAATTACATTCAAAAACTTTCATAAAACATGCCTGATTAATTACCTGTTTAATATTTATGCTTCGGAACGCACCTCCTCTTGTTGCGCGACTCGGAACGGAAACGGAACTAGCAGCTGTCACTTGTATAGAAACGAGATGATGAGTTAGAGGTTACTTTGCTTGACGGGGAAAAAATGTCGGCACATGGCGTTCGGCCCTTGGCTGTATTTCAGTAGTAATAATTGTCTTACCCAGGTGTCGGGCCTGGTCGGAGTGTTAATTATAATAAGCACGGAACAATCGTCGAGGATAAGTAGATTCACGTCATCGGAGTGAGTGCTTCGTGTTGTGAAGCTTGTAGTGGTTTGGTCCCCAATTCGTCGCGTTCGGCAGCGACGGCGACAGCATCGGGCTACGACGAGAGTAAGATTCGACTCCTCTCCCCCCACCCTTTGTGCTCCTTATCCCGTATTCCTGCCTCGAATTGAGCGTTCGAATTCCGGTCTACGGCGTCAAAGGTCAGTACCACGTGTGATACTCCTGGTGAAAACCACTCTACCAGATTCCACGCCCGTTCGGTTGAGGCGTGGAATTAAACATTTTGGTAGCAGGCGCGGTTTCCTAGTGGGAAATCATCGATTCACGGACGGTTGTAGGGTTGTTTTTTTGCCACATTGTAGTTGGGAGAAAAGGGTATCTCAGATTGGTCGGCAATCAGTTTGTGAGTGAGTCTTGCGGTCGGTATACCACAATTAAAGTTCATTTTCGGTTAGTGAAAGTATAATTGACGATTTAGTTAACAATTATTATAAATTTGTAGTCGGAAACTACTCGGTGTGCATAAGAAACAGTCATTCGGTCGGACTATAGTATTGCAGTCGGGTTCCATAGCATTGCAGTGTTATTTCGGATTACAGAGCAGGGTCAGGCTATTTAAGGGGTATTAAGCTGATTTTGCTGACCTCAGTAGAAGTGTGGGTCATATCGGAGGGGCCACTTCTAGAAGGTTCACAGCTACCTTCATTATATTAAAAATAGCCTTTTTTCTATAACAAATTTTTGTGTGTTATTTTTTATTGTGCCTTATGGAGGCATTCTTTAATTGATTTAGAGTGTATAGTCATAAGGTGTATGTCCACAGGGCGACCATATTAAATATTTTTTAGGATGTAATTGTTTTAGTGGTAGCCTTAGTTTTGACAACTTAGTTTTAATTTCTGTGCCCAGCGCTGACGGGCAAGTGCTGGTCTCTGGCTATACTTAGTTCGGTAGTGAAGTATAAGACCAGAATCTATTAAATCGGTAAACATGGCACCTTCGCCCTTGACGGTACTGCGGCATGGTGTCCGTGAGGAAATGAGATGGCTCGCCCATACTCATAAGTATGTGGAGCGACCTGACATGGACGATGTCCTGCTCAAGCGTGTGGAGGACGCAATGACACGCGTCGGGAAGGTGTGTCGGCTGGCTGCGGAGGCTGAAGCTCTCGGGCTTACGGATGAAGCCTCGGTGGCTGCAGTGAAACAGCTCTGCGCGGATGCTGACCAAGCGATGGAATGCTTGGGCGACATTGAGCGTCGCGCGGAGAAAATTAAGCGGTCCCGACGGAATGACCGCGGGGAGGGTAACGGAGACCCACCCCCGAAGGGTGTTGTTGGACGGCTGCCACACCTGGAGATTCCGGCCTTCAGTGGGGCAATGGATGAGTGGCCGGCATTCATTAATTTATTTGATAGTTTGGTCCACGGTCGGGACGACCTGGACAACGCCTACAAGTTGGCCCAACTATTGATGGCTCTGCGGGGTGAACCGAAGGAGTTGATCGGTCACCTAACGGTCACGGCAAGCAATTATGAGATAGCCCGGTCCATATTGTTTGACCGCTACCAACACAAACGGCGGTTGGTTGATGCGCAGCTGGGGAAGCTGTTTAGCATCCCAAGAGTAACCCGGGATGTTGACATCCGAGTACAGGTGCTCAACCCTGTGCTGGTGGCCACTAAGGCCCTTCAGAACCTTGGTCTTCCGGTAGACCAATGGTCATATATTGTTTTTTATACGGTTTTGTCACGGTTGCCTGCAGCTGTTCAAAATCGGTTTGAACAGCTGCATGGGGGCAGTAGCACGGAACTGCCCACGCTCGTCCAATTGACGGATTTTTTGGAGGGTGAATGCAGGCGATGTGACACACTGGATACGGAGGCCAGTGTGCAGCGCCAACCCGCGCGGATGCGGGAGGGGCCGCGCCCCCCGCCCCCACGGGGGGGTGGGCGGTCGACACAATTTGGCGGTTTGAATGCCGCGCCGTCGGGTGACAGCTGTGTGCACTGCGACAGTGCCGGTCATGAAGTGACCAGTTGCGCCAACTTTAAGGCGCTCGGGGTAGCTACCCGCAGAAAGTTAGTCTTCCGCCACCGATTGTGTTTCGGTTGTTTGGGGCCGCACCCGCTGAGCGAGTGCTCGCGCGCGTTCCCCTGTGAGTGCTGTGGTGGCAAGCACCACATCGTGTTGTGCCTGAATCGGTCAGGCCCTTCGGACGGTCACCAGGGCCGGACTCAGGTTGTTCGGCCACAGGGCCCAACCAGGGCCGGACCCAGTCCCCCTCCAGTGACTGGGGTACCCGCGGATGGGACCCCCCCCCCCCCCCCCCCCGAGGGGAAAGGGGCAGCGCGGGGGGTAACATGCGGGATAGCAGGGGTTCGGTCGCCGCTGTCCACGGTCAGCGAGGACTTCGGGCCGCTGCCTCACTGCATGTTACGGGCGGGTGTCAGATGGCTCCTATGAGTAACGCGAAGGCTGGGAGTCCACCACCTTCTGCGCCACCCTGCCCGTCGCTCTGGGAGGCGAACAGGGAGGCGAACAGTCGGATGTCGCCCCTTTTCCTAGAGCGCCCCAGGTTGGATCCGCTCTCCCCCATTCATCCACGGTGCGCACCGGGCACACCATACACCGTCCGGTATGATCGGATACCGGGACAGCGAGGGGCCTATTATACGGGTTGGGACCCCTTGATGCACATACGGTCTGCTATGCCGGTTGCATATCAGCAGCCGAGTTACTCCAAAGCCGACGGAGGTCTGAGCGGGTATGGATCCCGCGGAGGTTCCCGCTAGGGACACGCCGCCCACTTACAGGGTGCCGCCACTCCACAGACGGTCATGCTCCCCACCGCCTATGTGATAGCGTGGAGTTCGGACGGCAAATCTTGTGTGGCACGAGCACTATTGGACTCGGGGGCCCAGGGGTGCTTAGTCTCGTGCAACCTTGTAAGACGGTTGGGCATTTCGGTAAGGGAGTATCCACATTCCATTCGGGGAATTGGGAACACGGAAGTCGGTTCCGTTAAGGGAGTATGTCGGATTACTCTCTCGCCACGGGTGGATTCATCGGTGAATCTGACGGTCACGGCATTAGTCATGCCTAATGTGATGGGCTCACACCCTCACGTACGGTTGTCGCCCCCGGTGCGACAGTTGGTCGCTGGGTTGTCACTGGCTGACCCGGAGTTCGATATTCCGGGCCCAGTAGACATTTTATTGTGTGTCGATGCCTTGGGATACCTGTTAGTGCCAGGTGTCCACGTGTTCCAGGCGACTAGTCTGGTTTCGGTCAACAACAGACTGGGCCATGCGGTAATGGGTCCGGTCATGCCGGCTGCCCCACGCCTAGCGACTCGTAGTCCCTTATTCTGTTCTGTACTCTCGGAGGTGATACAGAAGTTTTGGGAGGTGGAGGAACCACCTACGGTCCGCCGGTTGGACCCGTTTGAAGAAGAGTGTGAACAGTTTTATCGGAACAATACTGGTCGCCTTCGGTCAGGTCGATTTCTCACACGTCTTCCATTCCGGAGTGATCGCCCACCGCTGGGCAGTTCACACCATGCAGCCGAGACGCGGCTTCTGTCGATGGAACGACGCATGAAGCGTGACGGGATTTTCCGGCAGAAGTACGTCGACTTCATGCGGGAATACGAGTCGCTCGGCCACATGGCGGTTTCGGGTATCGACTGGAAGCGTGAAGATTACTGCTTCCTGCCTCATCACGCGGTCTTGAGGACCCCGGAGGGCAAAATACGGGTAGTGTTCGATGGATCGGCATCAACATCTAACGGCATGAACCTGAACCAGTGTTTGCATTCAGGGCCGAAGTTGAACCATGACATCGCGGATGTTATCACACGGTTCCGTCGACACAATGTTGTGTTTGTAGCTGACATCCGGATGATGTTTAGGCAGACGGTCATTCACCCTGACGATAGACGGTATCAGCTGATACTGTGGCGAGAGAGCCCAGATCAGCCCATCAGGGTGTACGAGCTGAACACCAACACGTACGGGCTACGGTCTAGTCCTTATTTGGCGATTCGCACTCTGCGGGAGTTAGCGGATCGAGAACGGTTAAACTTCCCTAGAGGAGCAGCATTCCTGGAGCAGGATCTCTACGTGGACGATATCTGTACCGGTGCAGATTCCGTAGAGGAGGCGCTCGCTCGTCGGGACGAACTAGTTGAGCTCTTACGGGATGAAGGTTACGAGCTCCGTAAATGGATGTTGAACTCTCCAGAGTTACTGTCTGGTCTTCCGGATGACTACCAGCAGGATCCCCACATTTTTGAAAATTTGGAAAATCCAAATATGTTGTCGGTATTAGGCGTCCAGTACCAGCCGGTGTTAGACATGTTTTCGTATCGGGTCGAGTTGGACTCCCCGAAGGTCTGGACGAAACGGAACGTCCTTTCAACGGTAGCTAGGACATTTGATCCAAACGGGTGGATCACCCCGGTAACATTTCAGCTCAAGTGTTTTATGCAGCAATTGTGGTCTGCTGAGCTGAAATGGGACGACCCGATCGGCGGGTCATTGAGCTCAGAGTGGTACTCGTTCTTTTCGACCCTCCCTGGCATCAATCGGATTTCACTGCCACGGAGGTTGGTCCCCACCAAAGGATACACCGCCACCCTGCATGGGTTTTGCGATGCCTCGGAGAAGGGCTACGGAGTTGCGGTGTATCTGCGTACGGTCGACTCCTCGGGGGAGGTTAATGTGCGGTTGGTCATGGCCAAGAGCAAGGTTGCGCCGTTGCGCACTCGCCTGACCATTCCCAAATTAGAGCTTTCGGGAGCGGCTCTCCTGACTCGTCTGCTCAACCACACGATGACGGTTCTTCGTGGGTCAATAGCGTTAGAAGATACGGTCTACGCTTGGACGGACAGCCAGATCGTGTTATGCTGGCTGAAGGCTTCAGTTCACAAGCTGGAGATTTTTGTGGCGAATCGGGTTTCGCAGATTTTGAAATCGGAGGTTCCCTTAATCTGGAGACATTGTTTAATATTTATGCGTCGGAAACGCACCGGTTTTTTGTTGCGCGAATCGATCGCGAGTAATCGAGACTTCACTAGCGAAAACGGACCGCAGATGTCACTCGTACCGGAACGAGATGTAAAATTGGAGGTTATCTTTACTCTTGGTCTTTTTCTCGTCGGGGAGAATAACATGGCGGCTCGGGCCCCGTGGCATTGATGGTATTTCGGTGTACCATTTATCATACAGGCATCGGGCCTGGTCGGAGTGTAAATCTACCTCATAGCGTCGGGCTATTGATTGTAATTAGATTCGCGTCAGCGGTCAAGTGATTTGTGTTGTGAAGCACATAGTCGTATCGGCGGCGACTCCACGTGCCGCCAGCAGCGCGCCGGCGACGGCGTCGGACAGCGACGGCAAGGGTTCGATCCCATCTCCCATTCCAAAACTGTCTCCTCTCCCGCATTCCCCTGTCTCGAATCGAGCCTTCAATCTATCCTGTCTGCGGTGACAAGGTAATAACAAAATTCATCAATTCTTTTCTCTCACGTGCGGCCAAAGGCACACCCCCCTCAGGATTCCACGCCGTTCGGTAGGCGTGGGAAATTAAACATTTTGGTAGCAGAAGCGCGGTTTCCTAGTGGGAAATCATCGATTCACGGTAGGGTTGCCTTTGTCACATTGTAGTTGGGAGAAAAGAATATCCCAGATTGGCTCAAGTCGGCAATGAGTCTGTGGTCGGTATACCACGATTAAAGTTCATTTTCGGTAAGTGAAAGTATAAGTGCCAATTTAGTTAACAGTTGTTATAAATTTGTAGTCGGAAACTACTGTTTGTAGGGGATTGAACAGTTATTCTGCGAAGCCTAGATTGTATTACTTGCGATAGAACGTCGGGTTCTATAGTCCTACAGTGTTATTTCGGTTTGCACAGCGGGGTCGGGCTATTTAAGGGGTATTAAGCTGATTTTGCTGACCTCAAAGGAAGTGTGGTTCCTATCGGAGGGGCCACTGCTAGAAAAATAGTTTTTTTTATAATAACCTTTTGTGTGTTATTTGTATTGTACCACATGGTGGCATTCTCTAATTGATCTAGAGTGTATATTATAAGGTGTATGTCCACAGGGCGACCATATTAAATATTGTTTATGATTTAATTGTTTAGTGGTTGCCTTGGGTTTTACAACTTAGTTTTAATTTCTGTGCCCAGCGCTGACGGGAAAGTGCTGGTATCTGGCTGTGCTTAGTTCGGCAGTGAAGCATAGGACCAGGACAGTTAAATCGGTAACCATGGCACCTTCGCCCTTGACGGTACTGCGATATGGTGTCCGTGAGGAGATGAGATGGCTCGCCCATACTCACAAGTATGTGAAGCGACCCGACATGGACGATATCCTGCTCAAGCGTGTGGAGGACGCAATGACACGCGTCGGGGAGGTGTGTCGGCTGGCTGCCGAGGCTGAAGCCCTCGGGCTTACGGATGAGGCCTCGGTGGCTGCAGTGAGGCAGCTCTGCGCGGATGCTGACCAAGCGATGGAGTGGTTGGGCGACATCGAGCGTCGCGCCGAAAAAATTAAGCGGTCGCGTCGGAATGACCGCGGGAAGGGTAGCGGAGACCCCCCCCTAAGGGTGTGGTTGGACGGCTTCCACACCTGGAGATTCCGGCCTTCGGTGGGGCAATTGATGAGTGGCCGGCATTCATCAATTTGTTCGATAGCCTGGTCCACGGTCGGGACGACCTGGACAGCGCCTACAAGTTGGCCCAGCTATTGATGGCACTGCGGGGTGAACCGAAGGAGTTGGTCGGTCACCTAAAGGTTACGGCGGGCAATTATGAGATTGCCCGGGTCATATTGTTTGACCGCTACCAACACAAAAGGCGGTTGGTTGATGCGCAGCTGGGGAAGCTGTTCAGCATCCCAAGAGTAACCCGGGATGTTGACATCCGGGTACAGGTGCTCAACCCTGTGCTGGCTGTGGTGGCCACTAAGGCCCTTCAGAACCTTGGTCTGCCGGTAGACCAATGGTCATATATTGTTTTGTATACGGTTTTGTCACGGTTGCCTGCAGCTGTTCAAAATCGGTTTGAACAGCTGCATGGGGGCAGTAGCACGGAACTGCCCACGCTCGTCCAATTGACGGATTTTTTGGAGGGTGAATGCAGGCGATGTGACACACTGGATACGGAGGCCAGTGTGCAGCGCAAACCCGCGCGGATGCGGGAGGAGCCGCGCCCCCCACCCCCACGGGGGGGTGGTCGGTCAAAACAATTTGGCGTTTTGAGTGCCGCGCCGTCGGGTGACGGATGTGTGCACTGCGACAGTGCCGGTCATGAGGTGACGCCAACTTTAAGGCGCTCGGTGTGGCTGCCCGCAGGAAGGTGGTCTTCCGCCACCGATTGTGTTTCGGTTGTTTGGGGCCGCACCCGCTGAGCGAGTGCTCACGGGCGTCCCCCTGTGAGGGCTGCGGTGGCAGGCACCACGTCGTGTTGTGCCTGAACCGGTCAGGCCCATCGGACGGTCACCAGGGCCGGACTCAGGTTGGTCGGTCACAGGGCCCAACCAGGGCCGGACCCAGTCCCCCTCCGGGCAACGGGAGTCACCAACGGGGTGACTGGGGTACCCGCGGACGGGACCCCCCCCGAGGGGAAGGGGGCAGCGCGGGGGGTAACAGGCGGGATAGCCGGGGTTCGGTCGCCGCTGTCCAGGGTCAGCGAGGACTTCGGGCCGCTGGCTCATCGCGTGTTACGGGCGGGTGTCAGATGGCACCTATGAGTGGCGCGAAGGCTGGGAGCCCACCACCTTCTGCGCCACCCTAGGGAGGTTCCCGCTAGGGACACGCCGCCCACTTACAGGGTGCCGCCACTCCACAGACGGTCATGCTCCCCACCGCCTCGGTGATAGCGTGGAGTTCGGACGGCAAGTCTTGTGTGGCACGAGCACTATTGGACTCGGGGGCCCAGGGGTGCTTAGTTTCGTGCAACCTTGTAAGACGGTTGGGCATTTCGGTAAGGGAGTATCCACATTCCATTCGGGGAATTGGAAACACGGAAGTCGGTTCCCTTAAGGGAGTATGTCGGATTACTCTCTCGTCACGGCATTAGTCAAGCCTAATGTGATGGGCTCACATTCTCACGTACGGTTGTCGCCCTCTGTGCGACAGTTGGTCGCTGGGTTGTCACTGGCTGACCCGGAGTTCGACATTCCGGGCCCAGTAGACATTTTATTGGGTGTCGATGCCTTAGGATACCTGTTAGTGCCAGGTGTCCACGTGTTGCAGGCGACTGGTCTGGTTTCGGTCAACACCAGACTGGGCCATGCGGTAATGGGTCCGGTCATGCCGGCTGCCCCACGCCTAGCGACTCGTAGTCCCTTATTCGGTTCTGTACTCTCGGAGGTGATACAGAAGTTTTGGGAGGTGGAGGAAGCACCTACGGTCCGCCGGTTGGACCCGGTTGAGGTGAACGGTTTTGTCGGAACAATACTGGTCGCCTTCGGTCAGGTCAATTGTGTCACGCTCCGGAGTTAGTTGGACATCCCTTGTGGTGGGGTCCAAAATGGTTGACTCAAGCCGAATCGGATTGGCCAATGAGTCCACGCGTTACCAAGGCGAACGGCGCCTTGACAGTCGGTGTCTGTACGACGCAACCAGAGCCGAAAGATGAGTTCAGCCTGCTGGAACGGTACAGCTCGCTCGACAAGCTGGTCAATGTGACCGCCTGGATCTGTCGATTTGCGCGGAATTGTCGGAATTCTGAGGCGCAACGAGTGCGGACACAGGTCCTGACACCACGGGAACGGAACCATGCGTTGTTTGCATTGGTACGGAACGTGCAGACGGTGCACTTTAAGTCCGAATTGGACATTCTGAGACGCGGACGCGTCCAACTGAAGGGAGCTGTGGCTCGGCTCAACCCGTTTATTGACTCTCACGGATTGCTGAGGGTAGGAGGTCGGCTGCGGAATGCCAACCTGCCTTATGCGGCTCGCCACCCGTTGTTACTCCCTAGGAAAGGGAAGTTGGTCGAACTGTCGATACAGGATCGACACATTCGGAATGGGCATGTCGGATGCCACGCCTTGATGGCGTTTCTCCAGCGCGAGTTCTGGATTCTATCGGGAAGACGCTTAGTGCGTAGCGTCGTATTTCGGTGCCTGCCTTGTTATCGGGCCAAGGCGGCTACGATGCAGCCCCAGATGGGCGATTTGCCCTCGGATAGGGTTAACGAAATCCGGCCCTATGCGGGTGTCGGAACGGATTTCGCGGGACCATTCATGGTCAAGTCTTCACAGCTACGGAACGCCAGATTAGTGAAGGCATACCTGTGCGTCTTTGTGTGCTTGGCCACGAAGGCAGTCCACTTGGAGGTGGTCAGTGACCTCACTACAGAGGCATTTATCGCATGTCTGGATCGGTTCGTCTCACGAAGGGGCCTCCCGACATTAATCCGTTCGGACAACGGCACAAATTTTGTCGGAGCCAGGCGATATCTGCAGGAGGTCACTCAATTCCTGAACGGTAACCAGGACGCCATCGGTACGGCTTGCTCCCGACGAGGGATTGAATGGGTTTTCAGTCCGCCGGGACGTACTCATTGGGGAGGAATTTTTGAGGCTGCGGTTAAATAGGCTAAGTCGCACCTGACGGGGATCATCGGTGAGACCTCTCTACGCTTTGAAGAGCTTGCGACGCTGTTCTGTAAAATTGAAATAACACTGAACTCGCGTCCGTTGTGCCCGCTCAGTTCGGATCCAAATGACTTGGAAGCATTGACGCCGGGTCACTTCCTGATAGGTTAGCCCCTTAACGCCCTGCCAGAATACCCATTCGGTGATGTTAAGTTAAGTCGGTTAACTAGGTGGCAGATGTTGCAGCAGATGGCTCAAGATTTTTGGAAACGGTGGTCCCTTGAGTACTTGCACATCTTGCAGCAGCGCCTTAAGTGGACTGACCGGACGAGCCCCCTCAAGTCGGTGATTTGGTGCTGATTAAGGATGCAAACCTGCCATCATTGAGATGGAGACGAGGACGGATCGTCAATTTGTACACGGGTCGGGATGGCACGCCTCGATCAGCAGAAGTCAGGGTGGGGGACTCGGTCCTCAAGAGAGCGGTCGCAACACTTTCTCGCCTTCCTATTGATTAGGGACAGGTTCGGGCCTGTCCGGGCGGGTGACTGTTTAATATTTATGCGTCAAAAACGCACCGGTTTTTTGTTGCGCGAATCGATCGCGAGTAATCGAGACATCACTAGCGAAAACGGACCGCAGATGTCACTCGTACCGGAACGAGATGTAAAATTGGAGGTTATCTTTACTCCTGGTCTTTTTCTCGTCGGGGAGAATAACATGGCGGCTCGGGCCCCATGGCCTTGATGGTATTTCGGTGTACCAATTATCATACAGGCATCGGGCCTGGTCGGAGTGTAAATCTACCTCATAGCGTCGGGCTATTGATTGTAATTAGATTCGCGTCAGCGGTCAAGTGATTTGTGTTGTGAAGCACATAGTCGTATCGGCGGCGACTCCACGTGCCGCCAGCAGCGCGCCGGCGACGGCGTCGGACAGCGACGGCAAGGGTTCGATCCCATCTCCCATTCCAAAACTGTCTCCTCTCCCGCATTCCCCTGTCTCGAATCGAGCCTTCAATCTATCCTGTCTGCGGTGACAAGGTAATAACAAAATTCATCAATTCTTTTCTCTCACGTGCGGCCAAAGGCACACCCCCCTCAGGATTCCACGCCGTTCGGTAGGCGTGGGAAATTAAACAGACATGTTCCAGGGGAAATGAACCCAGCAGACTGTGCGTCTCGTGGGTGTCACGCTCCGGAGTTGGTTGGACATCCCTTGTGGTGGGGTCCAAAATGGTTGACTCAAGCCGAATCGGATTGGCCAATGAGTCCACGCGTTACCACGGCGAACGGCGCCTTGACAGTCGGTGTCTGTACGACGCAACCAGAGCCGGAAGAAGAGTTCAGCCTGCTGGAACGGTACAGCTCGCTCGACAAGCTGGTCAATGTGATCGCCTGGATCTGCCGATTTGCGCGGAATTGTCGGAATTCTGAGGCGCATCGAGTGCGGACACAGGTCCTGACACCACGGGAACGGAACCATGCGTTGTTCGCATTGGTACGGAACGTGCAGACGGTGCACTTTAAGTCCGAATTGGACATTCTGAGACGCGGACGCGTCCAACTGAAGGGAGCTGTGGCTCGGCTCAACCCGTTTATTGACCCTCAAGGATTGCTGAGGGTAGGAGGTCGGCTGCGGGATGCCAACCTGCCTTATGCGGCTCGCCACCCGTTGTTACTCCGTAGGAAAGGGAAGTTGGTCGAACTGTTGATACAGGATCGACACATTCGGAATGGGCATATCGGATGCCACGCCTTGATGGCGTTTCTCCAGCGCGAGTTCTGGATTCTATCGGGAAGACGCTTAGTGCGTAGTGTCGTATTTCGGTGCCTGCCTTGTTATCGGGCCAAGGCGGCTACGATGCAGCCCCAGATGGGCGATTTGCCCTCGGATAGGGTTAACGAAATCCGGCCCTTTGCGGGTGTCGGAACGGATTCCGCGGGACCGTTCATGGTCAAGTCTTCACAGCTACGGAACGCCAGATTAGTGAAGGCATACCTGTGCGTCTTCGTGTGCTTGGCCACGAAGGCAGTCCTCTTGGAGGTGGTCAGTGACCTCACTACAGAGGCATTTATCGCATGTCTAGATCGGTTCGACTCACGAAGGGGCCTCCCCACATTAATCCGTTCGGACAACGGCACAAATTTTGTCGGAGCCAGGCAATATCTGCAGGAGGTCACTTAATTCCTGAACGGTAACCAGGAAGCCATCGGTACGGCTTGCTCCCGACGAGGGATTGAATGGGTTTTCAGTCCGCCGGGATGTCCTCATTGGGGAGGAATTTTTGAGGCTGCGGTTAAATCGGCTAAGTCGCACCTGACGAGGATCATCGGTGAGACCTCTCTACGCTTTGAAGAGCTTGTGACGCTGTTCTATAAAATTGAAATGACACTGAACTCGCGTCCGTTGTGCCCGCTCAGTTCGGATCCAAATGATTTGGAAGCGTTGACGCCGGGTCACTTCCTGATACGTCAGCCCCTTAACGCCCTGCCAGAATACCGATTCGATGATGTTAAGTTAAGTCGGTTAACTAGGTGGCAGATGTTGCAGCAGATGGCTCAAGATTTTTGGAAACGGTGGTCCCTTGAGTACTTGCACATCTTGCAGCAGCGCCTTAAGTGGACTGACCGGACGAGCCCCCCTCAAGTCGGTGATTTGGTGCTGATTAAGGATGCGAACCTGCCATCATTGAGATGGAGACGAGGACGGATCGTCAAATTGTACACGGGTCGGGATGGCACGCCTCGATCAGCAGAAGTCAAGGTGGGGGACTCAACTCAGCAACACTTTCTCGCCTTCCTATTGATTAGGGATAGGTTCGGGCCTGTCCGGGCGGGTGACTGTTTAATATTTATGCTTCGGAACGCACCTCCTCTTGTTGCGCGACTCGGAACGGAAACGGAACTAGCAGCTGTCACTTGCATAGAAACGAGATGACGAGTTAGAGTTACTTTGCTTGACGGGGAAAAAATGTCGGCACATGGCGTTCGGGCCTTGGCTGTATTTCAGTAGTAATAATTTTCTAACCCAGGTGTCGGGGCTGGTCGGAGTGTTAATTATAATAAGCACGGAACAATCGTCGGGAATAAGTAGATTCACGTCATCGGAGTGAGTGCTTCGTGTTGTGAAGCTTGAAGTGGTTTGGTCCCCAATTCGTCGCGTTCGGCAGCGACGGCGACAGCATCGGGCTACGACGAGAGTAAGATTCGACTCCTCTTCCCCCACCCTTTGTGCTCCTTATCCCGTATTCCTGCCTCGAATTGAGCTTTCGAATTCCGGTCTACGGCGTCAAAGGTCAGTACCACGTGTGATACTCCTGGTGAAAACCACCCTACCAGATTCCACGCCCGTTCGGTTGATGAGGCGTGCAATTAAACATTACCCCTCGCTCTGAAACAGATGAGTTCAACAGAACTTGCCAATACTAACAAAAAAAGACGAGCCACACACAAATCAAATATTAAAAAATTGCCTTGATTCTTTGTCCTCAGCCAATCAAAAAGGATTATCAGAATTAGATCTTTTGCGGGTTAAAAATCGCCTTGAAATCTTTAAGTTGTTGCCACAAGCTTAAGACGAAAATCAGACTTTAATCGATGAAATTGTCGGCATTCCAGAAGAGCAAATGAAAGAGCGGGAGCAGTTTGAATCGGATTATCAAACTCAGCTCGCGCTTGCCATGCAGCTGATATGAGACAATGAATCTACCACCACCGTCGTCGACGGGTCTGTACAAACAACTCTGGATGCAAGTGCGAAAAGGGCTTTTATCAAACTTCCAACGATCGACCTTCCACTTTTCTCAGGTGAATATCATGATTAATAATAATACCTTGGACACCATTTACACACATTTATTAAGCCCCAAACTAGGATTCCCTGTATCTTGGGGACTAGACAACGATACACATACTCATATAGATAAATATTATACTAAGATAGATAAACAACCATGACTAGGGTACAAACATCCGTTCTCATCAAACAAATTTTTGCCCTCACCGGGACTCGAACCCGGGACCCTTGGTTTCGTAGGCAGCATCACTGCCGACTCGGCCATTCGGATCGTCAATTGGCTTGAATTCAGTGATACATTCGTGTCACTCATACACAACAATACAATGATAGATAATATTCAAAAATTTCATTATTTTCGTGCATCTTTGCAAGGTGAAGCCACTGAAATCATAAAATCACTCGATATGTCATAAAAAAATTACAGAGTAACATGGGAGCTAACTACCGACCGTTACAATAACACGCGTCAACCATGTTCACTCACTATTTAACATACACCACATTCACAAATAATCTTCTGCGTTACTGAGACAATAGGTGATGATGTTGTTAAATCCAACGCTGAGGTAGCTCGAGCTTTTGAAACATTCTTCACCAATGCACCCTTACTCACAACAGAGCGTCTAAATTCATCTCCATATGAAGCAGAGGTTTTGTTAAAAAAACAGCACGTAGTAACGTAGATTTTAAATTTTATCATGTATGTCCCCAGGATATTGTTAAAACGTATAGATTACTTAATTAAAAAAATACTGAAGACCTGTGGGGTATGTCAGTCAAAGTCATTGGTTCAATAATACTTGTCATCCGCTGAATTGCGCATGGATGCCTAGGTATCCAAGAATTTGTACCCTCCGATTGCGCGTGGATACCTAGGTATCCAGAGGCTTTGTGTGACGACACGGTGTCAAAATCATGTTGTTTCTTTTACACCAATCACTTTATCCATAAGGACCGTATTCTATCTCTTTCTGCTTGAACTATGCTTTATTTTTTCATACAGCCACACTAAATTCAACGAGTAGTGTCATTGGAAAAAAAACAGTGTGTATAACTACGGCGCACTGGCAAATGCTAACGAAAGTTTGTAAGCTTATAAATAAATATTTTTTATCTAAGAAATGCAAGTTTTTTTTTCGTATGTTAATGTAATACAGGAATCATATACAATACATAAAAAAGTAGGTTGTAGATTTACTTTTTTTATAAAATAAAATTATATTGACCTTAGTCCATTTTACACACGAAGTTTGTGTTTACAAGTTCGTATGGACTGTACAAAAAGTCTTAAAAACATCAACGCCTGACCATTAAAATCGTTTGTTTACGATCTCTAATAATAACAAAGTTTCGAGCAGAAATCTTAAGTACCTACATCATAAATAATGTGTAAGGCGACTCGCCGCGCTCTGGAGAGCAAGCGCGCCGTGGCGGCAAGCCGCACATTCGGAGGCCCCCCACGGGGAGTGCTTCGCGCGAAGAAGCGGTTATAGCCCCACACCTAGCTTATATATTTAATAAATGTGTTGATGATGGAGCTTTCCCAGACCTCATGAAACACAGTAAACTTATACCTCTGTTCTAGTCGGGAGACAAGGGTTATCCGTCGAAATTTCAGACCAATATCGGTTCTTCCAGCACTAAGTAAAATTTTTGAAAAGATTATACTCAATCAAATGCTCTCACACTTCAACCGTACAAAACAACTCCACGCCAAGCAATTCGGTTTCACTAGGGATAAATCGACTACGGATGCAGGTATTATCCTTATATCCCACAAAGCATCCCAGGAAGCCGCACAGGATGCTATCGGTGTTTTTTGCGATATGTCGAAGGCATTTGATTGTGTTGATCATGACATGTTACTAATGAAACTAAATCATTACGGAGTTAGAAATAAAGCGTTGGATCTACTAAGATCTTTATCTTTATCTTTCTTTATCTTTATACTTTATTGCACAAAAACAGAAGATACAGATACGTCAAAATGGAAACTAGGTGTACAAAGGCGAGCTTATCTCTAAAAAGAGATTTCTTCCAGCAAACCTAATATGGACAGAATACATGAAATAACGGGTAGACCTATGTGCACAACGTTAAAAATATTAAAATAATAAACTAATTACTAATATGTACATAAATACATAATATCAATACAAATAGACAAAATTATACTACATATATATCAAAGCAATAAACCTACATAAATCTAGTATGGAAGAGAAAGATAGTGTTCTTTTAAGCGAGTTTTAAAAATAGAAAGTGACGGGCTGTCTCTGATGGCGCTAGGAAGTTTGTTCCAGAGCCTGATAGCTCGTAGTCTGAACCCATGTTCATATGTGGCTGTATTGTGTTGCGGAGTTATAAGCAGTGATCGAGCGTGAGATCTCCGAGGCCTATCCGAGGACAAAAATTCAAAACGATCTCGTAAGAAGACAGGATAGCGAGGATTAAATAAGATGTTATAGAGGCAGATGAGGATATGAGAATCCCGACGAAGACGGATAGGGAGCCACTTTAACTCCCTGCGAAACTCCGAGACGTGGTCATACTTGCGCAGGCCGAAGACAAACCGAATCCCGAGGTTTTGAAGTCGCTCGAGTTTGTTCAGTTGCTCTTCATTCGCGCTCACCCAGCATACGTCAGCGTAATTGATCAGGGGAAGGAGAAGAGATTGGGCAAGCGTTATTTTTGTCTGACGAGGCAGGAAGTATTGTAGTCGTTTGAGGGAGTGAAAAGTGGCAAAGACTCGCCTACTGACCTCGCTGACATGCGCTGACCAGGAAAATTGGTTATCGAAGAAAACTCCTAGATTTTTGGCCTTAGTACTATATGAGATTATAGTTCCATCATAGGTTATAGGGGCAATGGACAGATTCTGTAACAAGTTAAGGGAAAACCTGGAACCAATAATCAAAGCCAGGGACTTACTACGGTTGACAAGTAGTCCAAAAGAAGTGGCCCAGTCCCTAATTCGCTCGAGATCGGCATTTAACATTCCCACAGCAGACACCATATCACAGGGAGAAAAATGACGATAAATCTGGAGATCGTCTGCGTAAAGATGGTATGATGACCAGAGAGTATCCGAGACGGAATTTATGAAGACGGAGAAAAGAAGAGGAGAGAGAATATCACCCTGAGGGACCCCCGCAACGAGGTCACACCACTCCGTTGAAGTCACCTCCGACCTAATACGTTGCTGGCGACCTCTCAGATAAGAGTCGAACCAGCAAGCAGAGACGGAGGACACATTCAAGGACTTCAGGGTCTCAACAAGGATATCGAAATCAACGCAGTTAAAGGCGCTGCTGAAGTCCAGCAGTGCAAGCACAGTGAGCTGTTTCTCGTCCATCGCATGCTGAATGTAATCGGTGACTTTAAGCAAGGCCGTGACAGTGCTATGACCGGGCCTAAAACCGGATTGCAGTTGATTCAGCAAGTTGTTTGAGCATAAGTAGGAGGATAACTGAGAATGGACAATGGATTCAAGGACTTTGGATAGGATAGGCAGAATGGAAATTGGACAAAACTCTTTAAAAGAGGAGGGATTTGATGTTTTGGGTAATGGGATAACTAAGGCTTTTTTCCACACATTTGGGAAGGAACTATTGGAGAGAGAGAAGTTTATTATATGTGTGATAGCTGGAAGAAGCTCGTCAAGTACGTTGCTGATCATTTTGGAGCAGATATTATCGTCACCCACGGCTTTGGAGGAAATGGAGAGCACTGCTTTCTTAACCGCATCAATTCCGACAAGTCTGAAGTCAAATGGAGTGGAGATGGGAGCAGACCTCGAGCGTAGGTGACACAGAGTGGCATTTTTTAAGGTGGGATCCATGACGACAGGATGAGCTGTGAAAAAAATGTTGAGACCGTTGAGATCAACAATGCCAGCCGCTTGACCCTGAGACTTACCGACACCAAGCGTTCTAAGAAATTTCCATACTTGAGCAGGTGTGTATCTTTCGATACACTCAAATATATGACGGCGCTTGGCATCACGACACATGCGATTACAGCGGAGGCATTTGAAAGTGGCAAGGTTCTCGGCTGTAGGCTCCTTTTTGTTCAGGCATTTGGCTCTGTTCCTTTTAGCCATCAAACGTTTAATAACGTAGGTGAGCCAGGGTGCTGGAAGGTGTTTCACCTTAACCTTTTTGCCATAGGCAATTATAAGGAGAGCGACATCTTCGGGAGTAAAGTAAAAGGCTTGAGATGCGCGCAAATACGAGACTCTACTAGACTACTTTATAATAGGATATACTAAGCTTATATACAACTTACTACAAAACTACGTGATGAATATAAATATACCTTACCTGTGACGGTCGTCAACTTATCTTAACAATACGTGGAAATAGATATTTCCGCATATCTGTGGCGGGCGTATGTGCCGGCACAACCTTCTTGACCGGTGCATGCTTGTCAAATAGTCCCAGAATAATTGCGTTGAAGTGGTGGATCTTATCATCAACGGTCTCACTAGTGAAAATAGGTGTCCAGTCAATCGAAGCGGCATCTGATTTAAGGGATGCAGAATCAATACCCTTGAAGCTACGAATGTAAATAAGTTTTGCATTGCTCTTGGGAGTCTTAATCTTATATGAGAGGTAAATCAGGTCATGATAGGAAAAAGGAGAGTTAATTTATCCATGTGTCGCAACTTTGTCCAAATTAGAAACTATCATGAGATCAAGAAGAGAGGGAGTGCAATGTGGTTGGAAATGAGTAGCGTTGAGAGGAAGAATATGCATATTGAATTTACAATGGACTGTAATTTAGCAGAGCGGGAATCATTTTTAAGAAGACATGTATTAAAATCGCCGAGAAATAGGGTATCATTATAAAGAGGAGTCAGCTCATTAAGCAAAGTCTCAAAAGAGTCAAAGTAATCAATACGAAGTGAAGGACTGTAGAAGACTCCGAACAGAACTTTACTATGGTGAAGACAGATTTCGAGGAAGAGATGTTCTGCTGATTCGGAGTACTCATTCGGGGAGGCACTTATAACTCTGCAAGGGATATCCGAGCGAAGGTAAATAGCTACGCCGCCATCCGCTTTCCCAACTCTGTCGTTCCGATAGAGCTGGTATCCAGGCAGCGAGAACATAGTGGATGGTAAAGTTGGCTTGAGAAAGGATTCAGATACAAGAATACCATCTACATGTTTGCTACTGAACGACTCGAGTAGGTCCGGATAACTGGAGTGAATGCTCTGGGCGTTAATATGAACAATATTAAAATTATTTCCCAGGCCCGCAAAGACAGACGTCAGTTCGACGGATAGCGGTCTCTCCACAAAGGAGTTATCGCTCTCCGCACTAATATAGTCATCACTTGAAGAACATGAGAAGAAACTGTTATCAATAACACATAAACTATCCATACCAAATAAAATAAATATATATTAATAATATAATAAATATGCTAGAATGCGTTATCTAACACAAAATAAAACTACAACTACACTACTAAATAAATATTGAGCTAGACCCTAACCACACAGGAGTGATGAAAGGAATCTGGTAAATAATAAGATCCCATAATATAAAACACAAAAGACAAAAACACACAGGGCAAAAGTCACGCACTTTTGTTTTGTAGACAGCGAGTCAAGATAAAAAAAATCATACCTAAGCAATAGAATTCAAAAGGCAGAAGTCAATGGCGTTAAATCTGATGGATCGGGGGTAAAAATTGGCGTTCCACAAGGTTCATATTAGGCCCTTTCTTATTCCTGGTATATATTAACGATCTGCCTTTTATGGTGGAGAAATTGACTAACATAGTGTTGTTTGCTGATGATACTTTACTGGTCTTCAAAATTGAGAACAAAAAGAAGATTTTGATGATGTCAATAGAGTATTACCTTTAACCTTGAATTGGTTCACAGTTAACAATTTATTGTTAAATGCTGGTAAAACCAAATGTATCAAATTCTCACTTCCAAATGTCAGGCAAGTTGGGACCAGTTTAGTGTTGGACAGCAATACGTTAGAATTAGTAAATGACACGAAGTTTCTTGGAATAACCATTGATAACAAATTGCAGTGGGGACCCCAGATAGAAAAATTGGCTGGTAAATGAAGTTCTGCAGCTTACGCTGTTAGGAACATCAGACAAAACACGGATGTGGCTACATCTAGGCTAGTATATTTTAGTTACTTTCATATTGTCATGTCCTATGGTATCTTGTTGTGGGGGAAAGCAGCGGATATTCAAACTATTTTTATTTTAATTAAAAGAGCTATTCAAGCAATTTGTAATTTAAAACGCACAGACTCCTTAAGACAGCTTTTTCAAGAAATTGACATACTAACTGTAGCTAGTCAATTTATTTTCGAAAATATAATGTATGTACGCAAGAAACTTACAAAATTTCCCAAATTTAGCGATAGCTGTAATGTTAACCTAAGTAATAATCACAGACTACTTGCGCCCCGGTTTAGACTCGCGAAGGTTAGCAATTCTTTCAAGAGTCAATGTATTCTCTACTACAACAAGATACCTCTGGAGATCTTGAAATTGCCATTTGAGCAATTTAAAATCCATGTTAAAGCGACTTTGTCGAAAAAGGGATATTACAATGTTCAAGATTACTTTAATGATGGGTCTGTATAGGGTTAATCTGGCTTAACACAGACCTTGCTTTTTATAATTTTGTAATTATTTATTCCTGCTTATTAATTATGATAATGACTAAACATTATATTTTGTATTAGTTAAGCATAAGCAATTTTTAAATAGAGTTCTAAAAATCAATCTGTGGGAGTTTTTACGCGCTTCTTCTCCCACAGTGGTCCAATATAGAGGCAAAAATGACGAGTGCTAAGTATATGTAAATATCAACAGTAATAAAGACATTTGGAATTTGGAAATTTGGAATTGTTAGACAATGTAAACAAAAACCTCAGAGCCTTTGAAAGCTTGGGAGGAAAAACAGAACACTGGGATACTTTAATTATTTATCTAGTGGCAAGCAAATTGGTTTCGGAGACGCTAAGATACTGGGAAGGATACAAAAATACACTTGACAACATGCCCAAACTTCAAGACTTACGAACCTACCTCAAAGATCGTGCAGACCTATTGAAAACTCTCGAAGATAGCAAACAATGCAATTTAAAATTCGACATAAAATTACAAAAGCAGGGTACACAAATGACTACAAGCACGTCATCACGATTTCCTAGTTGTCCTATCTGCAAAGCACAACTTTATTTGTTTTCGTGTCCTATTTTCAAACAAATGACAGTGGAGAAAAGAATCGAAAAAGTTTCAAAACTGAACGTTTGCTCCAAATGCTTGTATCAAGGACACGAAACCAAGTCATGTCGTGGCGGTACCTGCAAGTGATGATGATGATGATGATTGATTCCGACCGATTACGGTCATGGCGACCACTTCTACTCCTAGTCGGTTTCGCGCGCGTGCGCCCTAACATGGCTTATGTAGCCGATCTTCGCAGCGAAACTCCTTGCGCATTGGGGGCACGTAAGTACCCGCATAGCTGTAGGAAATGGCAGCAGGTGGACGGGATTTTAACAAGTCGCGTTTCATATCAAGGTCAGCTTTACACTGATCCTCGAACTCGCGTACTTGCCTCTTCACAATCCTGCGCCATTCTGGTCGTTGTGCTGCCAAACCTTCCCATTGAGAGGGCTCTATGTTGCATCTTCTCATGTGTCGCTTCTGAACATCTTTGTATCGGAGAAGCTGCCCGCCATGTTTTTGCTTGCCCTCCTCCAGTTCAGAATAAAAGATGCGCTTCGCCACTCTCTCCTCTTTCATACGTGATACGTGACCGCACCATCGAAGCTGCCGACGCATTAAGTAGGCTTCAATGCCACCAACATTGGCTCGTCGCAGAACTTCGGTGTTACGCACTCGGTTGGACCATTTGATTATCATAATGGATCGAAGGCTTTTAAGGTGGAAACGATCCAGAGTGTGTATGTGGCGGCGATACACACACAACGATTCAGAGGAGTATAGGAGATTTGGCAGCACAATTGCCATGTATACTGATATTTTGGTAGCTAGCTTAAGGTCATGTGAGCAGAAGACCTTGTAACACAGCTTTCCAAATGCCGCAGTTGCAGCACCTATCCTGCTGTTGATCTCGGCATCAAGGTCACACTTGGATGTAATAGTGTTCCCCAGGTAACTAAATTTGTCCACCTGTTTAAGCATATCCTCACCTATCTTTATCGACAGTGTCTCTTGACAATGGGTGTCCAGGGACTTGACTGCTGTCTTTTTGACACTAATCTTTAGGCCGAATTTACAGCAAGATTGGTGAAACGCGGACATAAGCTCTTGCAGGCCATCTGGGGTTTCTGCTAGAAAGAATAGGTCATCAGCATACATGATCTCTGTTATCAACGCATACGAGACTTTAGTACATGCCCTAAGTCTAGCTAAATTAAAAAGATAACCGTCTGTGCGAAAGCGGATGCCGACTCCTTCGGGAACTGTCTGTAAGACCTCCTTGACTACCATTGCAAAGTATAAGGCAAACAGTGTGGGTGCTAGGACACACCCTTGCTTCACTCCACAGGTAACGGAGAAGACGTCTGATTGTTCACCGTCTACGGCGACGCAGCATTGCATGTCGTCGTGCAGGAGTCTGAGAAGTCTTACAAACTTTTCCGTGCATCCAATCTTTTCTAGCACCAACCAAAGGGCTTCTCGTGGCACACTGTCAAATGCTTTTTCCAGGTCAACAAAGCATAGATACAACTGCCAACCTTGTTCTCTACTTTTCTCTTGTAGTTGACGAACGGAAAAGATAGCTTCGCAGGTGCCACGATCAGGTCGGAAGCCAAACTGGGTTTCAGGCAGAATTTTTTCGGACAAATCCTTTAGGCGATTTAGAAGCACTCTGGCAAAGGCCTTTCCAGGAGCAGACAAAAGCAAAATATCGCGGTAACAGTTGCAGTCGGATCGGTTACCCTTATTCTTGTAGAGAGCACTAATGCGTGACACTTTGAAGTCATTAGGGACCCGCTCTTCCTCCCACATGCGAACAAACAGTTCCCAAACCAACGTATGCAACTCATCACCGCCGTATTTAAGTAGCTCTCCCGGTATAAGGTCAATGCCAACCGCCCGATTGTTTTGCTGCTGTCTGATGCCAGTGACAACTTTTTCACGTGATAAGGGCTTGTCCAGATCGATGGCAAGCGGGAGTTGAGGCATTAAGCTGATATTTTGTGGATCGGCTGAACGATCTACGTTGAGCAAGGTATTGAAATGTTCAGCCTAACGCATAAGAACATCCTGCTTGCTTGTTAAGAGTTGCATACCGTTTATAGACCTTAAAAGCACCTTAGCTTGGTAGGATGTACCAATCAACTTACGTACCTCGCTGTAAAACTCCCCAAGCTGGTTATGGTGAGCGAGCCACTGCATGTGGCAAGCTTTGTCCTGCCACCAACTGTCTTTTATTTGACGCGACAGCTTGCGCAATTCTAGGTCACTCTCTTTGACTACCGCAACGCCTTCACCTCGCCTACCATGCTATCGCAGAAGGTCTCGGTGTTTGTCGAGTGCTGCCCTGAGAATCTCATCATTTTCATCAAATCAATCTTCATTACGCCGTTCATTTGTACCTACAGTAACAGAAGCGGTATCCATAATATGAGAAGATAAAATCCCCCAGGCAACATCAACATCACTTGTCTCGCTACTAGGCAACGGCATCTCGGTCAAGGCTTTAGCATATTTCTCCCTCACCTCGGGATCTTTCAGCTTCTTCACGTTCAGAGACGCAAGCTTTTTAGTAGTGGATCTACGAAGGTGATGGAGGTGAAGTCGCAGTTTTGTGACAATAAGTCGGTGGTCCGTCCAACAATGCGCGCCACGCATGACACGGATGACTTGCACTTGACGGATATCTTTTTGCCTTACAATAGCATAATCGATCAAATGCCAGTGTTTGGATCTAGGGTGCATCCATGTTGTCTTGTACATACTTGGCGGCAAGTCTAAACATAGTGTTTGATATTGCCAAACCATATTGAGCACAGAGACTGAGTAGCAACTGACATTGCTGTTCATGTTGCCGACTCCATGTCCACCCAGAACTCCAGGCCAAGCCTCATAGTCTCGTCCAACTCTAGCATTGAAATCGCCCAGCAAAAGAATCTGCTCTTTGGTGTTTATGCTGTCTAGGCAATGGGTCAATTTTTCGTAGAACTTGTCCTTGATGTCATCAGATTTTTCTAGCGTTGGAGCATAGACACTGATGACATTAAGGTAGTTATCTTTGTCCAGTTGAATGCGCAATGTATTCACGCGGTCGGAGATGTGTACAGGGTACTCCTCCAGTCGCTTTACCAAGTTATTCTTGATGGCAAATCCTATACCTGATTGCCGAGGTTCGGATGCATCGGTACCTTTCCAGAAGAAAGTATAACCACCACCATCTTCTACCAGCTCTCCTTCATCCGCCAGATGTGTCTCGCTGAGAGCAGCCACATCCACGTTATAACGATGAAGTTCTCGAGCTACAATGGCGGTTTTGCGTTCAGGACAGGCGTTGCCAGCTCGATCAAGAAGCGTTCTCACGTTCCACGCACCGAATGTCATGATAGGTGTTTTCATGTTAACATTTCCTTTGCATTTTCGACCACGCTTAACCCCTCGCACCCCCAGCCACTTGGCGCCGACACAGCTCGTCCCCCAGGCACACTTAAGCCCGCGCGGCGCGCGACACTTGACTGACGTATCAAGTGATTATGTTGAAATGGTAACTCTTAGAACTATGAGAGTGCTAAATATGAGTAGCTAATGAAACCCTCTCTTAGTCAATGCAAAACTAATGTCACAGTGACCTTCCTTTATTATTGTACCGACATGAGAATCACAGACATCTATGAAAATGGTCCTTCTCGACACAAATCTAGCCGACATGAGAAAAACATCAACAAATATACATGTTGTTTGATACCTACGTAATCTACACAATATATCTTTTTTAAAACAATAAAAACATTAGTGTGTTCTTATAGAAACAATTCAATATTCACCATAAAAGCTCAGAAAAGATCAGTCAAAATTCGCTCGCGAGAAATAGTGATTTAGTTTTTTCCAGTCTGAATATTTTTTTCTATGAATGACCATAGACAATTGTATCGGATTATAGACTTTGTCTTATTGAGCGTCTGGAAAATCTTTAACAGTACCAACATGACAAAAATTGGCCAAAATATACCGGTTTAAAAAAGCGCGGGAGCGAGAGCGTCATATGACGCTTGGGGGACGGACGGTACTCGAGGCGAGCGTCATATGAGGCTTGGGGGATTGTAAGGTTAAAAGTGATGCGGTGGCAGCCGCGGTTACTATCACCCTCCGAGTAGGAGCAAGCAATTTTTAGGACACCTTTTCTAGTCCCCTCCCCGGCTGAGCGAGGAAAGCAGTGCCTCTCTAAATAGAGCTGCTTTGTCATCCCGGGTGCTGCCTCAACCGCACTGTTCCCCAAAGTTGCAGTGCGAAAGTGACCACGGCGTGTACTCACGACCCCAGGACCGCCTATGTGCAGGATTCAGACAAAGCCTGGCTTGCATCAAACCAGACCTCTCTACCTTATCCCAGCGCCACACACAGGACTTAAGTGAAATCGGAGTCCAATTAACGGAAGCGGTCAAATACGCAGGAAATTTTAGGGTGTGCGAGCGTCCGCGTAAACGCAAGCGCACACACTCGTCTTCCCTCTTCTTTGTTCAGTGGAACGAGAAACCACTAAGACTGAAGAGGAGGTCAGATGTTGTGTCTGGCCGCCGGTAACTGCAAGCCCTCTACCGGCGCCCTAGGCCATCCACCTTGTCTTACTGAATCGCCGAGTCCGCCAAATAACTTTGCATATCTGCTTTATGTTGCCTTCCTCGCCGAGTCAGATTTTGTGCGCTATGCGGGAGAGTTCCGCGTATAACTTGTCCACCAAAATGGCAAGCCCCTCATCCAGGTTTAGCCCGTGAGCTGACACGGTTGCCCGGGGTGTGGCCGTTGCGCGCATTACAGCTACTAGGAGCTACTGGTGAGAGTTTATGAGCTACCAACGAACTTAAGAAATATCTATGCTACTTACAGAGACGTCGGCTGGCAGAGATAGACGCTAATAACCCACTACACCCCTGCAAGTATTGCTCTCAGAAACATAACACAATGTTACATTTGATGGAACCACGAGCATCCCATACGGCACTAACAAGTACCCAACAGACTTCAGTCTTACTATCAACTGCCCTAGTAAGTGTTATTGGCAGTAAAGGCGAACAACACATCGCCAGAGCATTACAAGATAACGGTAGTACCTCTTGCTACATTACAAAACAACTCTGCACTAAACTAAATCTTCCATTACAATTCATTCAGGGTTCCGTTTCAGGCATCAATCAATAACGCACAAATATATCTCACAGAACAAACATACAAATCAAATCATTACACAACTGCTACGCAGTAAATACATCATGCTTAGTACTCGAAACAATTTCACCTTCGATACCTAGCATACGCATTCAACACTGAGGGTATTAACTTACCTAAACACATAAAACTCGCTGACCCGCAATTCTGTGAGCCAGCACCAATCGATCTTCTACTTGGTGCAAGTATATTCTAGAAGATAATGGGTAACGGCCGAATTCAGCTAGGCAAGCAACAGCCAACATTACAGGAAACTGAATTGGGCCGGTTAGTTTCAAGTTGTACCCCAGATATAAATAGTGAAAAAGACAATGCATGTTTTTTCACACACAATAGCCACGATTAATTATCGCGTTTCTGGGAGTTAGACAGCATGTCCACGTCTCAGGTCAATGAAAAGAACACTGCGCAGATATTTTATCCTGGCCGCTCACTTTAATATACAATCATTCACTAAGCTAAGGGGTCTTTCCCGATAAGTGGAAAATGGGTAAGATAGTTCCCATACCCAAGGAGGGTATCAACAAGGACATCAAGCAGTACAGACACCTCACAATTATTCCCATTTTCGCAAAAATGTTCGAGACTCTTGTATATCCACACCTGCTGAATCAAGTATCTAACTAACTGTCTGACAGACAGCACGGCTTCCTCCAAGGCAGATCTACGAATTCTAACCTCATAGCATACACTGATCACCTCATTAGTTTTGTGGATAGGCGGGTACAAGTGGATGCAGTATATACGGACTTTAGCAAAGCTTTTGATAAGGTGGACTTTGACACTCTTGTAAGGAAACTCAAACGACACGGCGTTCTCAATCCTCTGTTGGGGTTGATTCGATCTTACTTAATCGATCGTAAGTCCTACGTAGTAGTCAATGGTCAGCAGTCCGCTCCTTTCAATGCAACCTCAGGCGTCCCGCAAAGCTCCCATCTTGGTCCTCTGCTGTTTGTGGTACACATAAACGACGTTGTTGACTGCTTCAAATACGCCGAGGCATATATGTTTACGGATGACCTAAAAATAATCCTTCCCATTTCTGAAGAGGGAGATGCACTTAATTTGCAACTAGACATAGACAGACTTTGTCAATGGTGTGAATACCACAAAGTGGAGCTAAATTCAAATAAGTGTTACAGTATATCCTTTACACGTAATATCAAGCATTTTTCCACGAGTTATACTATCAATGGTGCGAACCTTCAACCAGTTAACATAACATACCTTGGTGTCCTTATAGACAGCAAACTAAGCTTCATCCCTCACATTGAAAACATCAGTAAGAAAGCACCCAAAATGTTGGGGTTTCTCGTTAGAGCCGCCAAGCCTTTTAGAAAGGCTTGTACTAAAATACTGCTCTATAACACGTTAGTCAGAACATACTTGGAGTATTGCTCACAGGTGTGGAAACCATCTTATCAGGTCCATAAAGACACATTGGAAAGAGTCCAAAAGAGATTTATGTGCTACCTTACTAACACCACTCTTGGCGACCTCCAATTTCGGTCATATGCCGAACGGCTCGGTCACTTCCACATGATGCCTCTTAAAGTCAGAATAAAGGTTCACGACTTGAAATTTATGCATAAAGTGCTAAACGGTCAGGTGGACTGTCCGCAGCTCTTGGATTCATTCACCATCTCGGTTCCAAGCAGACTCCTACGACCAGGCACTCAAAAACTGTTCAGAGAGAAACTTTGGAAGACAAACCTCGGCCGGCATTAACTCCCCCACTACAAGAATGATACGAATATATAACACTCTGCACATATGTCAAACATCATCCTTTGACGTGTTGCATGATAAACTTTCTTCATTCTGTCTAAAGCTCGAACTACACCTGACTAACTAATCAATTAATTTATCGAATCGAACCAATTCAAATAAATTCCTTAAAAAATAACCCCTTTTTAATTTTAATTCTAATCATAGTTATACATTATCTAATTCAAATAAATGTATACCTACTTAATTTGCCATACGGTAATTGTCTTGTAATTGTTTATTACTAATTATCTGTTATCATGTTATTACTTAATGTTATATAAGTTTTTTTTTATAAGCGGGCTGTGTTCGCCTTTAAGTAGACAAACATCTGAAATGTAAACTTTTAAGAATTATTTTAAGAAAACATGTATTGTCTGTTGGAAAACCTGAAATAAACAAAGTAAAATAAAAATATCTGCTCCGGAAGCCCGCCTGCTCCACTGGCTGGTATTGCTCCAGTTTTTGGGTCAGTCTATTACTCAGGACCTTAGCGAACAGCCTGTTCACCTGGGATAGGAGACTGATAGGCAGATAATTCTACAGTAAGTCCTTGTCTACCTTCTTGTGTAGAATTGTTACTGTCGCCCTTATCCAGGCGCTTGTTGTTGAGCTGCTTACTATCACTGTGTTGAAGTTGAACTCGGAACCCTAAAAATGATAAAATTGATATTCGGCACAACCACTAATCATTGCATCTCTGAAAGTAACTCAGCCTCAAATATTGAGGCTGAATAACATATTTCAGGTAGGGGTAATAATTTTGAAGCTGAGTTATTAATGAATTAAGTTAGGTTAGATTTTCTTTGATATTCGATTTTATACTACCCTTTAATTTATTTTTCGGTAACACTTACACAATTTCTGTCTAAACGTGATGCCAGTTTGTTTCCTTGATGAGTATTCATCAGGCCTAAACTGTATCCAAAGAATTCGATTCAAATTACCATTTTCAATTAATACTTCCAACAGCATGCTACCAAGGAATAATCGAAGCCAGAGAGTAGAAACCAGAGAAACACAGAACAGTGCATCAGGTTCACTGCAATTGAAGATGGTACGGAATTATGTGTTTCTTGGGATTCTAGTACTTGTTACTACGGTAAATATTGAATTATTAATTAAAAAGATTAAGGGAAATTATAAGTCAAGTTACAGATTTTTTAATGGCTATGTGATCTAACTTCTCATTTTATAAAAGACATCGGGAAAAATTATGCGTCGTTTTTACAACGCCAACTAAATATTGACGGCCTCTGTGGCGCAGCGGTTGTGGCTCTGCCTACCATGCGAGAGGTCCCGGGTTCGATCCCCGGCTGGGGGTAATGAAAAAAAAAAAAATAAAAAAAAAAAAATAAAAAAAAAAAAACCCCAGGTCTTGGATGTTTATATGTGTGTGACGTCGCTGTTTCTGGTTACCACGACACAGGGTATCCTAGTGTGGGGCCAGAAGCAATGTATGTGCCTGTATGTAAATGTTTATGTTTATGTTTATGTTTATAGAAAGCGTCAAGTAAAGATCAACAATTATTTTACTTGTCCTTCCTTTTTATATATTGTCACATAATTTACTAACTCAACCACGAATTTTACATCTTATCACCTTTTCACGTTATATAGCTTCAACAGAAGGTCCTCAACAAAAATATCATTCAAGCTTCCATTCTCAGTATCATAAATTATAATAACTTAGCATGCAAAATAAATAACACATCGTATTCCTTTAACGTGAAAATAGCCACTGCAAGATTTGGCGCGAATGCGCAAGATGTCAGCGACCGGCCATTTGCACCAATCAGAGAGCGCCATTCGATTCATGTACCGACGAGTTAGTCACGTGTATTTGTTAATTGTCGTTAGTGCGTTCGGATTGCAATTGTTTCATCTGTATTTAAAAATAAAGTATTCCAATAAGTTACATGCTCTTTGACTAGAGTAGAATATTGTGTATTGCAAAACTGTATTCAGACCCATCCAAAACGGACCAAAACCAAGACGAAGAGTATCTTTGTCCAATACCAGAGACCACCCCTCCTTTCACTGGGCGTGAAGTTCATCGTGCCCTCATGGACATGAAGAACAATAAGAGTCCCGGTGAAGATGGTGTCACGACAGAGGCTTTGAAATTAGGAGAACCCGTCTTGCTTCCCCACTTGGCCAACCTTTGTAATAACATAATCTACAGAGGTCATTTTCCAAGTAAGCTATGCCACTCTAACATAATTCTGTTGCACAAAAAGAATGATAAAAGTGATATCGGCAACTATCGACCCGTAAGCTTGGTATCCCATATTTATAAAACTTATTGAATCGCGTATAGCTATATATCTAGATGCAAGTCAACCGCAGGAGCAAGCAGGTTTCAGACCTGGCTTCTCGACTACTGACCACCTCCACACGCTCAACCAGATCATCGAGAAGTTCAACGAATTTAATAAGCCGTTATATCTGGCATTTGTGGATTACCCCAAAGCATTTGACAGCATCTCTCACTCAGTTATTCTCAGTGCTCTCAGCAACCAAAATATAAATCCGGCTTATATACATGTAATTAAATCAATATACGGCAATAGTAAAGCAAATATAAAACTCCAGTCAGCAGGACCTTCCTTCCTGATCGAGAAAGGTGTGAAACAGGGTGACCCACTATCACCGAAACTGTTCAAATCAGCAATCGAGGAGATCTTTAGGAAACTGACGGGATCATGGACAAATGACGGAATCGTCGTCGGTGGCAGAAGGCTCACTAACCTTCGCTTCGCCGATGACATTGTCTTGTTCGCACCGTCAGCTTCTGAACTGAGGAAGATGCTGCAAGAGCTCAGTAATGCAAGCCTTGAGGTTGGACTGAAGATGAATCGTTCAAAGATACAACTTATGACCAATTGCGCGAAGCGTAGAGTGGAAGTAGATGGGCAGGTTATACAATTTGTTGACGAATACATCTACTTGGGCCAGATAGTCTCATTCGAAAACAGGCAAAGCAAGGAGATCGAAAGACGCATTTCGAACGCCTGGAAGAGCTACTGGTCCATGAAAGAGCTGATGAAGGGCAACCTTCCATTGACACTAAAGCGGAAACTCGTCGACTTGTGTATCCTGCCCATTCTCACGTACGGCGCTCAGACGTGGTCTCTGACCGATCGTCTGAAGTCCAGACTCAAGGTTTGCCAAAGGGCTATGGAGCGTAGTATGATAGGAGTCAAACTGACGGACCGTATCAGGAATACGACGCTGCGCTCTATAACTCGCGTCACTGACGTGGGTGTACAGAGCGCCAACCTCAAGTGGAGCTGGGCCGGACATTTCTGCCGTATGCACCCGGATAGGTGGGCAAAAATTTCCACCGAGTGGGTGCCTCAAGAAGGACAGCGCCGAAGAGGCAGGCCTAGGAGGAGACTGGGAAGAGAAGGCGCAAGATCGGGAAGTATGGTCCGAAAGTAGGGAGGCCTTTGCCCAGCAGTGGGAAGCATTATAGGCTATTTAAAAAAAAAGAAGTTATTGTAACTAAATTTCAATTGGGTTATGTTAGAATTTAGAAAAAGCAAAACCGGAGCGTATCGGAGCAAAGAGTATGCAAGTAAAAACAACATTTAATGATATGAATAGTGTTTTTGGGTAATATTGGGTAATATTATTGGCCATAACATACTATATGATGGCAATTTTAGCAAAATTTTTACCATATACTAATGTGATATGAGTTACATTTTGAATGTACTGAGTTAAAAATTCAGAAGCTAATAATTATTTGATGTCATATATTAATATTTTAGAAGTTTACTGCTTGATATGAATGCATGTTACAAATTAAGATGCTAAAAAAATACCACCATGCTGAGTTGTATTTAGAGTGGCTTACATAGAAGATAACTAGTGGCTAAGATAGTATCACTCTGACGCTCGTTAATTGTGGCTGACTTAGTAATTTAGAAGGAAATGTAGATTAGGCGGTGTATAGGCGAATAATGCAATAAAAAAGAAGAGGAAGTCTGTTTAATTAGCACCCAATTATTAATTAATAGTAATAAACCACTTAAGAAGTACTGTCATTCTTTATATGTCTTGCAGATTTCAATTAGCGAGGGCTACAATGATAACCTCAATGATGTTGAAACTTCCATTGGCTTAACTTTACAATTACCTTACGGTGAGTCATAATTACCTGTCAATTACACGAACATATAATACAACTTCTAACAATAAGAAAACATAGCGTCACGCCCTACCCATATGGAGTGCCAAAGGCATATTAGTACCCACGTTGGCAAGGTATTAGAAAACATTTTTTTTGGTTGATAATTAGAGTCCTAAATGATTCAACCGTCGGAACACAATTGTTTTCCAGAAATGATTTTTTTAAAATTTATAGTATTGAAAAGTCAAAGTCAAAGTAATTGTCAACATTTCCTTATTACTGGAGATATTTATAAGTCTACAGTTATAAAGATACACATACTTAGTAACGTATTTTTTGGCCCCTTCTCTATATTGGACCACTGTAGAAGAAGGAAAGCGATGAAACTATCGCAGATTGATTTTAAGATCTCTTTTAAAAATGTTTGTATTTAACTAATACAAATATTACGATATTAATTATTAGAAATAATATGCACGAACAAATAAATATAAAATTATTAACAGCAAGTTCTGTGTTGGAGAAGTTATGATCAAATCGGTTTATTGTTAAAAGTTGTTGTAATGGCTGTGTGACCTTTAAACTTCATGAACGAGTCATGAAATTTGCGCATTTTTTATAAATTTTCTACCCCTCACACCTCTGACCCCTTGAAGTTTATCGTATGAACAAGAGGAACTATAATAAAAAAACAACCCGAATACATTTTATTTAAATACCACATACGTGCAAACTCATGAATGCACCTGGCTACATATATAGAGTGTGAAAGGAGAATTCAAATGACCACCAAAATATTTTATTCCTACTGTAGTATGGTGGTACGTGCAATAGGCTAGATGTTAGAGTTAACTACAACATAAAGTACGTAGTGCTGTGTTAGCAATAAGGTAGGTGTATAAGTACACGCACGTTCAATAGACGGACTTCTACTACCAACAACTATCGTATCATTTATCCTTTATTACATGGCGACCTTGCCTTGGGCCACAGGAATCTACTGATTACTCCGGAGAAAATCGAGAAAATCAAGAAAATCGAGAAAATCAAGAAAATCGAGAACATCAAGAAAATCGAGAAAATCATGAAAATCAAGAAAATCGAGAAAATCAAGAAAATCAATAAATCAAGAAAGACAAAATGGCAATTATCAGATTCACAGTGGGGGAAGTTATTGTGGAGCTGGCGGGACCAATGAAAATTATGAGGAATGTGAAGATAAAGCTGACTGAAGGACGACGCCACGTGCAGGAATCAGAAAGCACAATAATAATAAATTGGGACGCCGATAGAAATAATCAGACAGGAGCAAGAAAGAACGCAGCTGAACCGCCATCAACACCAGCAGGTACACCAACCACCACTGGCAGCACCACCATCATCAACATCGGCAGCACCACCACCACCACCGAAAGCGCCGTCATCAGCATCGGCAGCACCACCGTCAACACCGGCAGCAACAGTACCAACACCAGGACCAGCATCGATGCGTCAACCGTGGTCTACAACCGCAGGGCGCGGAAGGGGGAGATCTACGGCCGTTATAAGGCCAAGGGTGGTACCGACAAATCAACGGTACTACCATCAGCCGACCCCACCACTGCGACAAACTCAGCTCATGATACGAGGAATCGGACGAGGCCGACTAGATAATATCTAAAAAGAAGAATAAGTCTAGTCAAACTTGTACGAGTGAATCCTGATTTATTTTATCAGTATGAAGATTTTCTGCGACCGGACGAGGAGTGAGTGTTACCCGGCTCGAACAGGTCAGGGCTATCCCGGCCATCGAAGCGGACCAGGGTTATCCCGGCCAACTCAAGAAGATGACAACCACGTGCATCTTCGAGCAGTATCCAGTATCAACATGCGTCACGTCCGCCCAGCTGCCGTCATCACCATCCACGCGACGATGACATGCATCGAGCGACCTACTTCGACGAAATGTTGTTACTGTGAGGTAAATTAATTAATTGTTTCAGGCAGGATTAGGAACATAGGTTTCGTTATAAAAGTTTCATCTAACATATAATTATGCTTGTAATATCTAGTGTCACAGTCATGAGTAAATAATTAGTAAATTCATAATCATTTCAAATCAAAGTAAAGTTTTTAAATAGTATACGAGTAGGTAATTACGTATTGCTAATACAGTGCATTCCGAGTTGAATGACTGTAGAATAATTTCTAGGTCAAGTGGTATGTAATACCGACGGCCTACTGACAATTTAATAGAGAGATTCGAGTAAATGAATTACATAAGTAAATGATATATTTTGTGTTGCGAATTGGAAAGGTTTAAGGTTCGGTACATTAGTAAGATATAGAAATTGCAGATAGGGAGCTAGTCCTTCTAGTCATACAGACAGATTAGAGGCCATTGTCTTAAATTGTAGCGGCTGTATTCTCTATTACAGGTGCACAAAATAGGTGGCCTGATATGCCAATATCAGGTGACCATGCCCACGAGATATATAGAATAGGTAGGGTGATCATGCCCACGAGATGTATAGTGTATGTAGGAGAATTATGTTCTTGCTCATAGTGTTTGGACTGTCGTGCCCTCGGTGAAAGACATAATTATAAGTAAGGCATTAGTGGAAATAGTATACAAGAATAGAATGAATAATAGATGACATGAAGGTTAAGGAGTTTTGACTAACTAATGGTCTGATCAACTAAATATTATGATAGTTCTCACTTCCCAGAGTTATCGTGTTAGTAATCAGAGTGATAAGCTGAGAGCTACACAATGATCAATAAGGGTTAAATACCAAAAGTGTAAACGTGTGTTTGAAAATTGTAAGTATGAGGAAAATGTACCGATACCACGATAGGAAATTTCAGTTAGATCGTATTAACCTTTAATTTATGTTTTTCTTTTTAATATAGATTTATAAAGTTCACGTGACACTAGGTAAAAATGTAACATAGGATCACTCTTAACATGTCATGTGTTGTGTTATTATTATGTAAAGGTATCAGAAAAATAAAAATGTAACAGGTAGTAAGTTTAAGGATTTAAATCGAATGAGTAATAGTATATTACGATAGGATATTTTTGGTTTCAGATATTTTGATGTGTTTTCGTCTTTCAATATGTAAAGTATTTCGATTTATATGTGTGTTTTCAAAATTAAAATGTATAAATTGTAAAATGTTCATTTCATATTTACGATAGGTAAAGTGTATTTTTATTTTCTTTCTTCCAAATTATAGGTGTTATAAACATTGTGATAAATTGTTCTTTTAAATTAATTACGTATCTTTCCCAGGAAAATAAATGATTCTTACTACATGTCTTTCAGTATAAAATATGTGTGTGTAACTTATAAACTGTATCTATTTCAATCAAAATTAAATTTCAAGACAGGTAACTAGCATTTTTCTAGGTCATTATTTTATTCAAGAATTTGTCCATAGTTCACATCAATCTAACTCTAGGAAACTTGGCAGCATATTTTTACAATACTCTGCCTTGCACTTTTATTTACAACAATGCAGTTAGGTAGAGTAGGATTTCACAATATTGTAATATAAGTACTATCATACCATTTTAGGTTTGAAAAATAATTTCTTTGTTGATGAAGAAATTATTTTTTTTCGCTACCCCGATGGTGAAGGAAGTAAAAGGGGAGGTGTAGTATGGTGGTACGTGCAATAGGCTATATGTTAGAGTTAACTACAACATAATGTACGTAGTGCTGTGTTAGCAATAAGTAAGGTATATAAGTACACGCACGTTCAATAAACGGACTTCTACTATCAACAACTATCGTATCATTTATCCTTTATTAAACTACCCAAAATGGGTAAATGATCACCAAAAGATACCGAAAACATCAGCGCAAAATACTGCGGTAGTTTTATGTGAAGGGTAAAGGGGGTGAGTGAAATGAAGACCCCTTTATATTTCGTGTTAGGTTGAACATGTAAGAACAACAAAAAATACTTAAAAACATAAACTTAAGTACACAAAACATAAAAAGAAGTTTGGTGATCATTTATCCAAACACAATTTGGTGATCAGGTGCGATACCAATGAAACGTGACTTCGAAAAGCATCTCGGTGCCTCAAAACCGAAATCCATTGCTCAGTACCTCCAGCAAGAAAGAAAAATGACATGGAACCCAACTTTATCATTGGCCTACAAAAAATTACAAAAAACTCGGTCATATGCGCAAGCCCGCTCGGGTGAATGAACCCGTATGCTACCTACCGCACCACGGTGTATTAAAGCCAGACTCAACTACGACCGCCTTAAGTGTTGTTTTCAACGCCTCAGCAAAGACGTCATCGGGTTACAGTCTCAATGACCTAATGTAATGCGGCGCCAACTTACAACAAGACCTAAAAGGCCTTATCATTAAATGGAGGACCATTAAGTTTGTAATCACTGCAGACATTGGAAAATTCTTCCGCCAAATCCTTGTGAGGTAAGAGGATCTACCATTACAGTCGGTATTGTGGCGAGATTCACCCCGAGAGCCAGTCCAAGAATATTATCTGACCACCGTCACCTACGGGACTAAGGCTGCCCCGTGTCTCGCAATGCGCACAATCAGACAAATAGCCAAGGATAACGCCGACGACCATCGCTACAGACTCGCAACGATGGTTCTACAAGACTCCTTTTACATGGACGATTTACTGAGTGGCCATGACTCACTAGATCAAGCAAGAGAACTGCAATGCCAAATGATCGGACTTCTCCAAAGAGCTGGCATGAACCTGCGGAAGTGGTCCAGCAATGAACCAAAGGTCATTGCAAACTTATCATCCGACCAACTAAACGCGCCAATGGAGTTCAAATATGCCAAAACACGGCACGGCACGGCACAACGAAGGTCACGCGAGGCCCCTGACAAGTAGGGGCCACCCAAGACCGGGGAGGACGTGACCCCCCGAGTTGACGCCGCGGGCATGAGGCAACAAATAAGACCTGGACCCCGCAACCGTAGTGGTTCCCGCGCTTCGCGCGGAAACACACTCCGCAGACCACAGCGTCGAATTCACGCATCCTATACAAGATATTACAAAAACTTACTACGTGAATTGAGCAACTCTAAGAAGCTACTCCGAGCCGACATCATTACAAGAAAGAAAAGGAGTGTTTTTCTTCAACCAGGCGCCAGGCGCCAGATGCCAGACACCCCCACTCCCCTCCTCTTGCACCCCTCTCGCTGTGAGAGAGAGAGAGACGAAAGTCGCAACGTCGGGTCTATACCCGTGTCTATACACTGCCGTGTCAGACGTTGCGCGGTAACTTGCGGTACTGGAGGCTGCGGGCGACTGCGGCAAGGAAGAAGAAGGAGAGGCTTCGCTAAGCGCCTCCCACTCATCGTTGCAAGCGAGACGGCACAGGTCCCATAGATCAGTCCGCGTCTATCAAGCTGTGGCGAAAGTCCACCACAGGGACACTCAAGCGTCCAATACTGAAGTTGTCGCCGTTAACTATTGTAAGGATGGGCCTATAGGTGGTAAATGATACAAGTATATTGTTCAATGTACAGTCGTGTAATGCGTAATGTTACAAATAAGGTTGGCTATTTATAGACGTAGGTAATTAGGGTTCAGGTGTGCATACACTACACCTTCCCCCTTTTTTTTTTAAAGAAAAAATATCCATATAATTTTTTATAACAATTCAGATCACATAAAATATCAAAACAACGTTAAACAACAAAAAAAAACATTTTTGCAAAATTTACAATTTTAAATTCAACATCTGTATTTTACACAATATCTTTTTCAAAATACTTCTTCAGAAACCATTTTGTAATTACCATAAATAAATTATTTTATCTATTAGCCTTTAATTATTACAATAACCACACACTATCATTGATTAAAAATACGTAAGTTAATACTTATAACTTCAAGAAAACGATATAATGTTTCTAATTTATTTCTAAAGTATAAATGATTAGGTAGGTACCTACAAAATATATCAGTTTATATATTTTCTAAAAAACTTTTAAACAAAATATAAACGCATTTCTCATTCCTTCTGTATCCCTTTCCTTTCTTCACGTATTTATTTACTTTATCAAATTCTTATTCCTTTATCACAAACTACTTTTTATTCCTTTATCCATAAAAAATAAAAACATAACATCCAATAAAAATATAAATCTTCATCCCAAAACTAACAAAAATGTACTCGCTTTTCATAAACAAACGCTATCAATCAAATTCTCTATTTTATTTCATTTAATTTTACACTTCTTATAGGTACTTTCATTATTTATTTATCGACGTCATTCATAAGGTACTTTTTTTTCAATACTATCAGGTGTCAGCTATGTTATTTCCTTAGCGAGTTTAGGTTATCGATTTAATTAGGCATTTTAGTTAGAATACAATCAACTCTCCACGTAACCACAACTTACGGGAAATTAGTCTCCATAATCTCTCATGTACCCTTTGACTTTGGAATATACTTTTATTGGACTTCTCATCTTTTACTGCATCTCTCGTCAACTACAACAACGGGAACCATCTCAAGACACACACTGTGGCCCATACAGATATGGTGGCTTTTTTGGTGTTACTACCGTGTGCTTGCTCCAACTTAATTTGTACCCAACCCATACACCTAGATAAAGAGTCAGAGTCAGAGACAGAGTAATTTTTTTATTGAATATAAATAAATAAATTATCTTATTAAACGTCAAAATTATACTTACTTATAACTACAAGTCAATTTTTTTTATATAAAAAAACACTACACCGTTTCGGAAGGTGGGCCTCAGGGTTAAGAAGAAACGGCAAGAAACTCCCCCATACCTTTTTTTTTTTAGATATTTCACGTCTTTTAATAGTGTTAGTGTTTTATTAAAGAGTTTGGGCAGCCTGTGACTCATGGCAGTTAGAGGCTGCCCAAACTCGTTAATAATTTATCTTTTTTGTAAATAGTACCATCTCAGTTTTGGTGGGATTTACTGAGAGTTCGTTATTTTACCATGTTTCTATCTACTGTAGTGCTAAATGGATGCGGTCAAATATCGTGTTTATAAAAAGGCCGTTCACGAGTATTGTCACGTCATCGGCGTATGCTATTGAGTAGAATCCTCTTATGTTCAGTTGTGTCACCAGGTCGTTACCTATTAGTTCCCACAGCAGTGGTGATAGCACACACCCCTGTGGACAGCCCTTGGCCAATTTGCATTTGATTTTATCGCTGATTTCCAGAGAGATTATTCTTGATTCCAGCATTTTTGTAATCCAGGTTATCATGTTAGGGTTGTTGCCTAGTTCCTACAATCTAGTTCTGTTGCTATTGAAGTTTGTTTTATCAAAAGCTCTTTCGATGTCTATAAATACCGCCAGGCATGACTGTTGGCTTAGTATTGACCTTTCTATCCTTCTGACCACTGCGTGTAAGGCAGTCTCTGTGGCTTTTCCAGCTTGGTACGCATGTTGGTTTGGGTGTATAGGGTTGGTTCTAATGGGACCGTCCCTTATAAATCTATCACACACTCTTTCTAACGTTTTCAGAATGAATAATGTGAGACTTAGGGTAGGTACTATAGGTCTGAAGGATTTAGGCTTAGTATAGTCGTCCTTGCCTGGTTTCGGCAGGAAGACAACTTTCACTTCTCTCCAGATCCTAGGCAGGATATGTCTAGCTGAGTGCTAGACATACCCTAAATATTTTTACAAGTCTTATCATAATGAACTTTGCTCCCCATTGCAGTAGGGCTGCTGTATACGCCGTCAGCAGTGTATTCGCTTCTACAATAAAATATCAAAGGAATCATTGATCCTTCCTGAAAAGAGGTTCAAAAACTATGTTAAAAATGAGCTGTAAAGAAAGTCCTATTATAGTATTAAGGACTACTTAGATGACAAAACTGCATGGTCCATACCATCTCAACGCACAAAAATTCGACGAGGGGCGATGGATCAAGTCTACCATTTCCTACTATACATTTTTATCTATGGTCTACCACTCGCCGGCGAATTTCCTTAGATCGAAACAAGTACCTGTTGTGAAGTCACTTTTTTAAAAAGAAGGTATGGGGGAGTTTCTTTCCGTTTCTTCTTAACCCTGAGGCCCACCTTCCGAAACGGTGTAGTAATTTTTTTATATAAAAAAATTACGTGTAGTTGTAAGGAAGTATAATTTTGACGTTGAATAAGATATTTATATTTTTATTTTTATTTTATTCATATTCAATAAAAATAATCATTTATGAATCTTGAATCTTGAATTTTCTGGTCCTGGTGATTTATATGGAAGGAAAGAGCTGATCGCCCATCTCACTTTCTCTTCATCTATCACTTTTTATACTTCCATTCATGCTTCCGACGGGATTGTTGATGTTTGCGAGGAGCTTGGTGTTTCCGTCGGTATCTCTACCTACCTCTTTTGCGGGTAGGATTGTACACCCCGAGAAATGCGTTTGGAATTTTGCCCAATACTCTGATAGTAAGAATGCCGATATTAATTACATTCATTTTTTGGTGAGACCAGGCAAGTTTCCACTAGTGGAATTGTAACTTATAACGCTAGAAGAGCTGCACGATTGTACGCGGAAAGGTTTCTTAACCACAGACCAACACCGTATAAAACTGGTTTAACAGTTGACTTCCAGGAACGATAGGCGTCATTGCGAGAAGACCTGAAACTGCTGATGATCACGTTAATTTAAACCAAGTACAAACGGAACCTGCCACATAAGTGCGTAGTGCAATACACAACAAAACTCTTCTTCGCTCTTGGTATATTCTCCATAAGGTTTTTTTATTGAACCAAGTTGGTTTTGTGGGTCTTTACCTATTAGCTTTTTAATTCGTGAGGCCTGCAACTCGCTGTTTAACGAGCTGCAAACATTTCTGCACGATTCTCTAAAATTGCACCTAGTTTGTTTTTTAAAACTGGTAACGTGCTTTTTAAAAACCTTTCCAGTTATCCTTTGCCTTCGTATTGATGGCCTGATTGAAAAACTTTCTCATATTAACCCACATTCTCTCCAGACGCCTTTGGATGGCTTCGCTATCATCATACTGCACTTATATTTTCCATCTCCAGCTAATGATGTAGGGAAACAGTGTGAACATTTTAGATACTTAGTTGCCTTTTCCTGACAGACTGGACTTGACACTGCAACGACATTACTCACGCGCTTAGTGAAGATAGCGCAGATAGTTTCGAGATCTTGTGCTTGTGAATACACCTCCATAACTGCCAGCCGCCTGGTACTATTAGCGCGCGTGCGAAGCGAGGTTTGGCTGTACTGCATATATATATATATATATACATATTATTATATTTTTTGTCTGCTCTCTTCCAATAAGATATAGAAATTTCTGTAATAATCTACTAAAAAAACTGAAAAGAACACATGAAAAAAATGAAATAACTAATGCAGGCAGTAATTCAAGGGATCTATGGAGAGATATTAAATAAATCTCAAGTACTAAAAATGTAAAGTCTAACGCTGATGGGTTGTTAGGTCCCCCTGGCAATGAAAACACAATAGACCAAGTAAAGAAGAGAAAATGATTGGTAACGTAGACGCACACGTTCCTATACCAACCCCTTCAGAGAGTAGAGTGGAATCTTTTGTTCTGCTAGAGACCGATGTACATGAACTCGAGACTTTAATTAAAGGTATTAAGAGTGTGTGTGCAGTTATTTTGGACAAAGTTTCAAATAGGATCCTTAATTTTTTTAAAGATTTATTTGTGCGTCCGCTCACTCACATCTTCAATGTGTGCTTATCTCAAGGGGTGTTCCCTAGATCCCTCAAAAAGTCCATGACCCTCCCAATCCACAAGTCTGGTGACAGAGACCGTGTCAACAACAGCTATAGACCCATTTCAATTCTGCCATCAATATCCAAGTTGCTAGAACGTCTGGTTAATTCTAGGTTGATCAAGTACCTTTAGGAGATTATTGTAGTGCCGAACTACCAATATCTTATGGGGTTCCACAGGGTAGCATTATTGGTCCTACTCTGTCCCTCATCTACATTAATGACCTGTGCAACTTAAATCTACCTCAAGGTAAAATAGTCACCTATGCAGATGACACGGCTTTATTTTTTCCGCTAAAACCTGGGAACTTACCTTTGAGGTTGCGCAGATGGGCTTTAATTCAGTAAACCAATGGCTCGGAAAAAACTTGTTAACCCTTAACGCGGAAAAGACAAAATATTTGACTTTCTCCATGAGATCTTCTGGAACGGCTCACAACGGAACGATACAGGCCCACAATTGCACTGACCCGAAAAACATTCGATGCTGTTGCCCGTTCCTTTCTAAGACTGAGAGCATTAAGTACTTGGGTGTACTGATAGACCATCACCTTACCTTTGGTCCACCCATCCTTCTTTTATGCGGTAGAGTTAGAAAACTCATATATGTTTTTAAATCTCTGCGTCATGTGGCTGACGGAGGGTTGATGAAACGCATATATCTAGCTCTCTGTTAATCAATTTTGACCTACCGCATAACGTCTTGGGGTGGAGCATCAAAAACCCTACTCCTTAAATAAGAAAGGGCTCAAAGAGCCATCTTAAAGGTTTGTACTTTCAAACCCTTTCTCTTTCCTACTCAGCAACTTTATGATTTTTGTGATGTGCTCACTGTTCGCCAACTTTTTATTTATCAATTAGTTATTAAACAACATTTCCTATCAACATTTAACCCCGGATCTCATAAAAAACGCCGTGAAGACAGAGTTTTCATTCCCTCACGCATTTTCAGAACCTCGTTTTCCCATAATTTTTTCTGTTTCTTGGGTCCCTTTATTTATAATAGAATAAATCGACAAATAGATATATGTCCCCTTAACAGCCATCATCTCAAAGCTGCAGTATCTTAATATATAAAACCCCTGTCTTACCAGCTAACTGAAGATATCTTCAGTTTGCTGATATGATAAATTGAAGCATATTGAAGACTTATTGTAAAACTACTTATGTAGGTATATGTAAAAACATGTATGTATGCATCAATTCAATAACATTTATATATTGTATCAATCAGAGACATAGATCAGTTTTTATTTAAGTAAGTATTTATTTATTTATTTAAGTAGCTTGTGTCATTTGTTTTAAATTGTTTTAATATGTGTACGATGCCTGTTTCAACTCAGTGGATTCACAAAATACTCACCCTCTCACACACACACACACACACACACATGCAACACAAAGAGAGGTCAAATCTCCACATCTTCATAAGTTAAGTTTAAATTTTATTTTTGTAATTAAATACTTTTAGTTCTATATTAATCTCGATAATCCATCGGATAGTCGCTACCCTATATAAATTTAGCATCCAACCTTAATCCGGAAGTTGCGCTGGGGCCAGAAACACAGGTTATTTATACCTAGTTCAGGCTTCAGATGTTCCCAATTTATTATTGGGACATTATTAAGAGGACTTAGTTGGTAACACTTGTAACTATTGATGAAGAAATAAATTATTAAATAAAATTATTATTATTATTATTATTATTAAATTATTGATGTAAATTGAGTTCCAGCCACACCAACATGGTCAGTGGTTATATGACGACGCACGCGTGCAGCATTCAGAAATTGGTCACGGGGTGCACGGCGTGTATAGCGTACAACGATAGGACGAGGTCTCGTGCCCGACTCCCCAGACTGACGTCTGCCGACTCGAGAGATGTACACAATATCCCTTTCATCAGCATTAACATTCAGAGATTTAGCTACCGTGTTTACTATATGAGCGACGTTTTCGCCATAATGCTCGGTGACGCCAATAATTTCAACATCATTCATTACGTCTCTTTTGCTACGATTGTCCATTTCAGCACTTAGCTCCTTGACTTCCTTACGTAGCGCATGGACTTCGGATTCATATATTTCCAGTTGCTGTATCTTATCTTTGTCGGAGGCTATCTCTGTTTTGAATATTGCTATTTATTCTCGGCATAATGTCATGGCTTAAGTAAGCGATGTCATGCAAAGTAGCAAAAGTATTCTGAAATTTCTGTACAGTGTCGAGCAGCTGACTATAAGGAGATGTGGAGCTCTTACGCTTCTCTAGGAGAGATTCATCATGCGCGAAAGAGGTATATGTTTCCGATTGGGTTCGCGGGGCCACATTAACATATTGCATGGACAAATCTGAAAGCGATGTTGACGGATTCATGTTGTCTTGGATGGTATCATGAGCGGCCTCGTCTTTTCCGCGTTAAGGGTTAACAAGTTTTTTCCGAGCCATTGGTTTACTGAATTAAAGCCCATCTGCGCAACCTCAAAGGTAAGTTCCCAGGTTTTAGCGGAAAAAATAAAGCCGTGTCATCTGCATAGGTGACTATTTTACCTTGAGGTAGATTTAAGTTGCACAGGTCATTAATGTAGATGAGGAACAGAGTAGGACCAATAATGCTACCCTGTGGAACCCCATAAGATATTGGTAGTTCGGCACTACAATAATCTCCTATTTTTACAAACTGTGTCCGGTCCGTAAGTTAATCCTCCAGCAGTTTCAATTGAACCCCACAAATCCCCAGAGTATTTAATTTGTGCAAAAGTATGGGTACAGAGACCGTGTCAAAGGCCTTTGTCAGGTCCAGAAATATGCCCAAAACCTTATCGCCACTATCCAAATTTTTCACAGTGTAATCCGTGCGTTCGTGTACTGCATCACTCGTAGATAAATTGCGGCGGAAACCAAATTGGGATTTAGAAAGTAGTTTGTTGTCTTCAAGGTACTTGATCAACCTAGAATTAACCAGACGTTCAAGCAACTTGGATATTGATGGCAGAATAGAAATGGGTCTATAGCTGTTGTTGACATGGTCTCTGTCACCAGAGTTGTGGATTGGGAGGGTCATGGACTTCTTGAGGGATCTAGGGAACACCCCTTGAGATAAGCACACATTGAAGATGTGAGTGAGCGGACGCACAAATAAATCTTTAAAAAAATTAAGGATCCTATTTGAAACTTTGTCCAAAATAACTGCACACACACTCTTAATACCTTTAATTAAAGTCTCGAGTTCATGTACATCGGTCTCTAGCAGAACAAAAGATTCCACTCTACTCTCTGAAGGGGTTGGTATAGGAACGTGTGCGTCTACGTTACCAATCATTTTCTCCGCTAAACTCTTCCCTATATTAACAAAAAAGTCATTTACTTGGTCTATTGTGTTTTCATTGCCAGGGGGACCTAACAACCCATCAGCGTTAGACTTTACATTTTTAGTACTTGAGATTTATTTAATATCTCTCCATAGATCCCTTGAATTACTGCCTGCATTAGTTATTTCATTTTTTTCATGTGTTCTTTTCAGTTTTTTTAGTAGACTATTACAAAAATTTCTATATCTTTTGTATGTGGTTTGTAAAACCAGGTTATCAGGCGATTTAGTAGATTTATTGTAAAGTCGGTCTCTATTTCTCATGCAACGAATAAGACTTGGTGTGATCCATGGCTTTATCACTTTCTGTCGGCGTGAAAACTTTTTGGAGGATGTATTAGCATCAATAGCACCACGTAAATATGTAATGAATAAGTCTAAAGCTCGGTTTGGACTAGAAGAATTGTAAATTGGATCTAGGTCAATTTCGGAGAGACTTGACTCAGACCTGAGAAGTCTATTTTAGTAGCTGTAGTTTGATTAAAAGCTATTCTTTGTTTGACTCTAAGGCAAAGGAGTACGAGTTGGTGATCAGTCAGTGTAGAGTTGGTAACAAGAGTAGTTGCAGAGTGTTTTGTTTTTAAAAAGACATGATCTAAACAAGTACGTTTAAGCCTTGTAGGTAGAATGTGAGCAGGTAGTAGACCATGATACGCACAACATGTAACATCCCCCCTTTATATATCGTCCACCCTTTTTTTTAACGCAGTCTCTTATTAATTGTGATGGCCAAATAAAATAGATCGTCTAGTAAATTAGAACTCCTACTACTTGTGAAACCAGTAACCCTAATTCTAGAGGTATGAGTAAGAAGTGCTGTCAACTTTGACAATAGATTTTAAACAAGGAATGTTTTAAATAGAATATTTAGTAATTTTAAAATATGTCCCCACTAACAAGAATGATACAGATTAATATCCATTAAATGATTAATAACTTTATAAGACAGATTCATATAATAAAATGTCATAGTATTTTTTGAGTATTGATTAAAATGAAATAAAAAATGATAAATATTGAACAAGATAATAAAAGGAAAATTTGATATTCATAAAATTTTGGGGAAGAAACCCCTACCACTTGATTCGGTCTTCTACCCAGATAATTCTACGAAACCAATTAATTTGTAGTTCTGATACTCGTTTATAAAAAGAGTAGCGTATAAGTATTCTGAATTGGATTTAGTCATAGATTCACCGAATTGGGATGGGGTATGACCGATCAGGATGGGATTATAGTTTGTGAATGACATTCAACTGTCTCATCAGTCAATATCTGATATTTATGTAGTAAGATTATATTAAATATTCTTCCACATATAGAAAACTATAAACATACACAATGAAGTTTCACTGGTTGTTTATGTTACACGTTATGTGTTTCAATAAAGACTTATTTGTCTTTTAGTAATGCACAATAGCATAGCATGAAGTATAAAATATTTCTGCACATCCATAGAAGTGCGTAAGTAGCATGATTCATTTTAAGGTTAATGAATTGACCTTCAATCTACCATCAGCAGATCCAAACATGATATTGTTACTTCGTAAAGTGCGAAGATATAAGTATATGTATCCGTATAGTAATATAAATATGCACATCTGAATAGAGCATAACTGTGAATTTCCGTACTTCTATTGCTTCATTTTGGCGTTATGTGAACATTAGCGGTGGCTTTGCGACGGCTTATTCCATAATTTGATCAAAGGTAATTAATTAATAACTATCGTATTAATAAAATTAACCATGACCGCCTTCCATGATTGCAATGCAAGGTCTAGGGAAATTGAACCTTTATCATCATTCAGTTAAGACGAGAATTGCAGGTTTGTTTAGTTAAACTCTGAATTCTCGACATCGAGTCGAACATATCAAATTTAAAACGTTGTTGCAGAAATTAGTCAACTCAGTAACTACTTTCAATAAGTTTATAGTCTCATTGACTCCAAATACTACAAAGTAGTGCTATATTAATATTTCAAACTTCATTCCACGTCGCTGGAATAACCACAAATTGAATATTATTTCGTAATTTCGTAATTTCTTTATTGTACTAAACAAAACAGACAGACAGATAACTTATGATAGAAAAAACATGTACAAAGGCGAGCTTATCTGTAAAAAGAGATTTCTTCCAGCAAACCATGTTGGATAGGAGACGGAGATGATAGGTAAGGGAAAGAATTGCGCGTACAATTAAGACTATATTCTAATATAATACATATTACACATACATAAAACCCTATTGCTAAGAAATATAGACTACATACACAGTTACATAAATATAGCATATCAATAAATATCTTACAAATATACTAATACTAATACAATTATATAGCTAAATAGAAAGTGAAAGATAGTGCTTCTTTAGTCGGTTCTTAAAGATATTCAGTGATGGACTGTCCCTGATGGTGCAGGGAAGTTCATTCCACAGCCGTATAGCGCGGATTCTAAACCCGTGCTCGTAGGTTGCAGTGGAGCGTTGTGGGGCTTTAAGCATAGTAGCCATGTGAGTTCTCCGAGGCCTGCATGAAGAAAGAAATTCGAAGCGATCACGCAGGAAGTTAGGGTACCGAGGGTTCCACAAAATATTGTAGAGCAGGCATAGGATATGAGAGTCCCGTCGAAGACGAATCGGAAGCCAATTCAACTCCCTGCGATGTTGAGAAACGTGATCATATTTTCGCAGTCCGAAGATGAACCGAATCCCGAGGTTTTGAAGTCGTTCGAGTTTGTTCAGTTGCTCTTCATTTGCGCTTACCCAGCAAACATCAGCATAGTCAATGAGGGGAAGTAAAAGAGACTGGGCGAGAATAAGTTTGGTCTGACGAGGAAGAAAGTTCTGAAGTCTCCTGAGAGAGTGAAAGGTAGCGTAAACTCGCCTGCTGTCGCTGATATGCGTTGACCAGGTTAACTGGTTATCGAAAACAACACCCAGGTTTTTCGCTGTGTCGCTATACATGATTACGGTACCGTTATAAGATACAGGAGGGACAGACTGTTGCTTCAACAAACATAGTGAGTGTCTGGTAACTATTATCATGGCCTGGGACTTGTTTGGGTTAACCAGTAGCCCAAATGACGAGGCCCATCCTCTAATCCCCTTTAAGTCAGTGTTTAACGCCTCCACAGCGGAGTTTACATTATCGGGAGAGAAGTGGCGATAGATCTGTAATTCATCCGCGTAAAGATGATAAAAAGATGAGAGGGCATCGGAGATGGAGTTAATAAATATAGAAAATAGAAGAGGAGAGAGAATGCCACCTTGGGGGACACCGGAGGTGAGGTCACACCAATCCGTGCAAGTCGTCTCCGATTTGATACGCTGTTTACGGTCACGAAGGTATGAGTCGAACCAGCTGACAGAATGGGAAGAGAGATTAAGAGATTTGAGAAGTTCAACGAGAATGTCAAAGTCAACACAGTTAAAGGCACTGCTGAAGTCGAGCAGGGTAAGCACCGAAAGCTGCTTCTGATCCATGGCAACCTGAATATCATCCGTCACTTTAAGTAGAGCCGTAACTAAGCTGTGACCCGGTCTGAAGCCTGATTGAAAAGGATTTAATAGGTTGTTAGAGGATAGATATTGGGAGAGCTGGGTATGGACAATGGATTCGAGGACTTTTGATAGGATCGGCAAGATGGAAATCGGGCGATATTCTTTGAAGCAGGTGGGATTGGATGATTTAGGGAGAGGGATAACTAGTGCATGTTTCCAAGCAGTAGGGAAGGAGCAGTTTGAAAGGGAAAAATTTAAAATGTGCGTTATGGGCGGAAGCAGGTCATCTAGGATAGTGAAGATCATTTTTAGGCAGATGTTGTCATGTCCGATTGCTTTGGAGCTAATCGCCAACAATGCCCTTTTAACTGTGCCAACTCCGACATATCTCGTGTTGAAGGGAGTGGTTTTGGGAAGTGACCTAGAACGCAGGCTCCGAAGAGTGGCTTGCTTGACAGTAGAGTCCATCACAACGGGCGGTGCGGAGAGAAATTGATTAAGAGCGTTGAGATCGACATTACCTGAATGCGTGTCCTGGGCCTGGGACTTGCCAATACCAAGTGTCCTGAGAAATTTCCACACCTGAGCAGGAGTGTACCTTTCGATACACTCAAAGATGTGGCGGCGTTTGGCGTCGCGACAGAGACGATTGCAACGATTTCGAAGCGATATTAATTCAAACTCTCAATTTCATTCAACATAAATATGAATAATGTGACAGTTGACTGACTTTATCTAGGATTCAGGTAAAAATAGAGTATATAAGGACAGATATTACTTAATATGAGAAATAAATAAATTCCTTTAAATAACAAACATTAACAGGGAGAGGGATAGGAGTAAATAAATTAAGAATAAAATGTTAGTAAAACATAAGTATAATCTATCGAGAACCCTATAATATTATATTTTTTTATTACCTAGTTATTTATATATATATATATATATATATAATAATAATAATAATTGTTTTATTTCCAGACTATTGTCCAATATAAATGTCGAATAATATAAAATGTCAAAAGATAAAATAGATTAATAATAACATTGATTCACACACAATTTGAATAATTTAACCAACAAATGTCCAATATATGAATGTCGAAAAATGACAAAAAATGTCAAAGATAAAATAGTTTAAAATAATTACATTGTTTCCAATTCAATAATAAAATTAATTAATATCATTTAAAAAACATCATTTAAAATAATTTTACTAACACATTAATCATCATAAAACTGTGGATGAGGATCGGTGCAGGAGCCTCCATTCGCGGTGCAGGGGGCTGGATTGCCATGAGCGAGCAGCCTCCAGCAGCTGGTTGGTGGAGTGCGCTATGTGGGTCCACGCGGTGGCCGTGCCCAGCCGCCGCAGCGCCGCCCAGCCCGGCGCGCGCCCCTCCGCGAACATGCCGCTTGCGCTGCACCAGCGCAGCAGGCGGAACAGAGCGCGCCATGAGTTGCTGTACTGCACGCGCATCTGCTCCATGCTCTTCTTTGTGTACACCGCCCACAGCTCCACAGTGTACACGGACGTGCAGTACGACAGGAAGAGCTGCCTCTTCACCTCCGGGCTGCAGCGCGCAAAGCGCCGCGCCAGCATGTTGGCTCGCAACAGTATAGCCCGTCGCTGCCTCGCGATGTCCAGTCTGTCGTCTAGATCCGCAGTGATGACGTGGCCCAGATATTTAACCTCCTCGACGAACTCGAGGTCTCTGCCGTTTAGTCGCACTGGCGGTATGAAGGCAGGTGTATTTGTCGATCGGAACATCATACACACAGACTTATCCGGGTTGTATGCCATGTTGTGTTGTGCTGCGTATTCCTCACAAACTGCAAGCATGTCTCTCATTGCTGAAATGGATGGGCTGAGTAGAACCATGTCGTCTGCATAGCAGACATGGTTAGTTATGACGCCGTTCATGGAACACCCAACATTGAGCTGGTTCAGTTTGTGAGACAGACCATCCATGTAGACGTTAAAAAGTATAGGTGACATGCTTCCGCCTTGTCTCACACCACACGCCAGCTTTGACGGATCCGATAGGGCCCCATTCCAACGAACGACGTTGCTCTGCTGACTATACCAGGTCTTCAGCACCTTGGTCACGTGACCCGGTACTCCCCGCTCTAGCAGTATCAGCCAGAGTCGGTCATGTGCCAGTCTGTCGAACGCCTTGCTCAAGTCAAGATAACAGGCGCACACAGATGTTTTTCTTGACTTATAGTATCCCGCGACTTGCTTCAAGGTGTAGATGGCGGTACTGGTGGATACGTTCTTCTTGAATCCCATCTGGTTGTCCGCAGTGCTGAGGTAAGGCGCGGCCAGCTCATTAAGCACTTTCTCAAGCAGTCTGGCAATTATCGAGGCTAACGCAATCGGACGGTAGTTACTGCGACTGGAGATGTTTTTCTGCCTGTTCTTGCATATTGGTACAATAACCGCATCCGTCATTGCAATGGGCAGGTGAGCTGTACGCAAGATAGCTGTGAATAGGTGGCTCACTGCTACTATCATGGCCGGGCCCGCATTTTGTAAGTGCTCAATTGATAAGCCGTCCAGTCCTGGAGATTTACCACGCACAGTATTCTTCACGACTTTGTATAATGACGCAGGGCTAACAGTTATAGTGTCGTCAGTGCTGCTGTCATCTTGAAGTGAGTTAGTAGGTGCAAATGTAAATGCAGGGGCGGGTTGCGTAAACAGCTGATTAAAATTGTTCGCTATGTCGTAGTTGTTTGTGACACCATCTATGTGACTGGGACTTGGTGTTTTGGGTTTGATGACGTTATTCGACTTTTGCTAAAAGGACTGAAAGTTCATGCTGTTAAGATCGTTCGCAATTCTGTTCATAGTGATCTGTTCTTTATTCCTTTGGCATTTTTTCAATGCTAGCTTGAAGTTCGCTCGCGCCTGTCTCCTTTGCTCAGCTATCGGTCCCTCTCGTGGGCAGCCGGCTCTGTGCCATAGAGCAAGTGCGCGCTTAGATGTGGCATAGTGATCAGCTACTCGATCGTTCCAGCCCAGTAACGTGCGTCTCTTGGTTTTTGCTCGTTTTGCTTTGTATACAAAGCTAGCGGCATTTTGCATGATTTTGACAACACTCCTATAAGCAATATCGATATGTTGAGGCGTGTACATATGGAGGTAGTTACCACTATTCAAGAGGGCCGACATGTCTCGCTGTACAATTTCTGCATAATGACAAATCTGGTTGGCCGATCTTGGTTTCCATGACCATGTACATGTTAGGTGGTCATTCGTGGCTTCTAACCGGGTGAGGTTATTGATTGTCATTTCAATTGAGATTGGTCTATGGTCTGTCCATGAGATTCCGTAATCTACGTACATTTTGCTAATGGAGTTGTATACCGAATCTGTGACGAGGCAGTGATCTAGCCAGCTCGTAGTTCCGTGCGCGTCGCTGACGAATGTGTATGTCGATCCCGGTAATAGCAATTTATCGGCATATTTGTACTGATTTTCTCTGCAGAAGTCTTCAAGTTCATCTCCAAATGGTGTTCTAGGGTCAGCATTGAAGTCTCCCACTACGATGGAGTTAGTGCATCCACGGTCTTCGACAATAGCATGTATTTTGCTTAATAGCTCACAGTATTCCGGGAAGTTATCAGTGTTTTCGCATGGCATGTAGGATGTTATAACAAGTAGCGTACAGTTATCGCTCAATGTGACTTCTACCGCGCACAGCCGTGGTGTATTGCATTCGACCGGAATTATGCGAAGTATATTTTTGTACAGGATGGCTACTCCACCGTATGGTCTGCCTTTAAGGATATCTTTGGAGGTATCGACTGCTGATATACCCAGGCTGTGACATGACGCGTTATTGCTATCTAGGAAGTGCAGGTCCGTAGGGAGGAGCCAGGTTTCTTGTAATAATACGATATCATTTTCTTCGCACAGGTCAGAAATGAATAGAGCCGAGCTCCGCACAGATTTACAATTAATAGACGTAATCTTTAATTTGCCCTCTTTTGTTTACTTGATATCCCTGTCGGGTTTTAGCATAGTATATGGGCCGGTAATAACGACCAGCGATAACGTCCTTAGGCCAGAAATCCCTGTTTAGGAATGTTTTAATATTCTCCATAGATGTAGTTACAACAAATTCTGAGCTTGAACTGTAGGATTCTCGGGGTGGTAGTTTCCTAATATTCAGCGACGATTATCCCATTGCTTTGATGTAAGAGCTTAGATCTTCAATTGTCATGCAGGGGTCCAGATTAGCGACGTAGATGTCTGCAGTCCTGGGCGCAATTTTAATGTGGGGACCATTTACATCTCCTATCATCATTGTATTATTCACTAAAGAGACTATACATCTCTGTTATTTATATTTTAATTATTTTATTATGACATTTGAGACTTTTTACATCTCTCAGAAACAATAATTAAGTACTTTTTTCTGATAATATGATACAAATAATAATACCAAATGTTCTGTAAAAAATTAAATGAAATGACATGTGAAAGTGCCCTTGTGGCCTATTTACAGAATAAACGTTTTGAGTTTTGAGTTTTGAGTTTTTTAAGTTTATTAGCGGCTTGATTTGTAGACACTCCCCTGATGTTTTTGCTTTGTTTCTTTTTTCTTTTGTGCGTTACTTCAATCCAGCCATTATTTTCATTATTACCAGATGAAGGTTTTGTGGGTGCAGTGCTGACCTTGGCTGCATATGAAGTCTTCTGGGGACTCGATGTTACCTTCTGAGTATGGCCCGTCTGCGAGGTTGGTAGTTTTTCCTTGGCCGGGAGGCTATCGATAGCAGGTGTGGCGGGGGGGCTACTGATAGCAGGTGTGGCGCGATTGATAGGTGAGCATGTAGGTTTTGGATTTGTATCCTGATTACATTCCATTACCAAGCTTATTCCAGCTGGGCCACTGTTGGTTAGATCTTGGCCAAATTGTTGGTCGTCTGATGTTAAAAGTGGGGGGTACCTGTTGCTGTTGATGTGGTGTTTTTGTCTGACGCAATATTTCAAGTTCCTCCCTAAATTCCCCGAGTTGTTCTGAGGTGATATAGGTTGTTTGAATGCGATGCAGGGTTGCCTTTTACAAAACAATATCCTTAAGTAATCTTGTAACGTCGACATGATCAAACGTAACTGGGGGTAGTTTCGCCAGGTCTCGGGCGACGAACACTGGGAGTTCCTTTGGTTCGGTTTCCTTGATGAGGATCATATAATTGTTTAAACCGAATATTTTCTATTACCCTGGTGGATTTTAAATATTGGTTCACGCCTGTCCTGAATATAATGGTTACCGTGTTGGTTGAAATAGTTTTCCCCTTTTTATAATGGAAAATCAAGAGTTTATGAAACCCAATGATTGCTGCAAAGTAGGTAGTTGAAATCCGATAAAACACAAAACTTTCCTGCAAAATCCAATTAAAATAAAACAGTAAAAGATTCTAGAAAACACCGTTCAAATAACGTTCAAATTAATCAACTAAAGAAACTAGGAAACACAATAATTATCTGGTTACCTCCTGTCCGGAAGATAATGGTTACCGTGTTGATTGAAATAGTTTTCTCCTTTTTATAATGGAAAATTAAGAGTTTATGAAACCCAATGATTGCTGCCTAGTAGGTAGTTAAAACCCGATAAAACACAAAACCTTCCTGCAAAACTTCATTAAAATAAAACAGTAAAAGATTCTAGAAAACACCGTTCAAATAACGTTCAAATTAATCAATTAAAGAATCTAGGAACACAATAATTATCTGGTTACTGCCTGTCCTGAATATAATGGTTACCGTGTTGATTGAAATAGTTTTCCCCGTTTTATAATGGAAAATTAAGAGTTTATGAAACCCAATGATTGCTGCCTAGTAGGTAGTTAAAACCCGATAAAACACAAAACCTTCCTGCAAAACTTAATTAAAATAAAACAGTAAAAGATTCTAGAAAACACCGTTCAAATAACGTTCAAATTAATCAATTAAAGAATCTAGGAAACAAAATAATTATCTGGTTACTGCCTATCCTGAATATAATGGTTACCGTGTTGATTGAAATAGTTTTCCCCGTTTTATAATGGAGAATTAAGAGTTTATGAAACCCAATGATTGCTGCATAATAGGTAATTAAAACCCGATAAAACACAAAACCTTCCTGAAAAATCAAATCAAAATAAAACAGTAAAAGATTCTAGAAAACACAGTTCAAATAACGTTCAAATTAATCAATTAAAGAATCTATGAAACACAATAATTATCATTTAAATCAACCAGTAGAAGATTCTAAAAAAACACCAAACACACACAACACAAATAAAACAATTAAAATAAACATTATAGATTCTAGAAGGGAAAAATCGAACTACAATCTAAATATAACTACTAAAATCCCCAGTGTTGAAATTGTCTGGACAATTTTAATAAAAGTTTAATTTTAGAACAAAAAATTGTAGGTATAGTTAATATTCTGTCAATTTCACTGAGGTATGACTAAATTGGACCACAGTATTGTTATTATTTATTTTTTCATTAAAATCTTATTGTTATTAGTTAGAGTAAGTATTTAAATTATACTTATATAATGCATTACAGTCCATTTTAATCTAAAAAAGACTTTTCCCACCTTTAGACCTTGCAATTTTAAAAACAAGAATCACTTCACTTCACTTTAAAAAATGGCTAGGATTTTTTTTTGTCATATAGATTTCTCTGCACTTATATGTCACCCGGCCTTAATAAGGAACACTGAATTTAATTATTAACACTATTGCAAAGGTCATCTTCTCTGCATGCCGCAAGTCCAGGACTTAACACTAGGTAAAGGTGAATTATGTTCAATGTGATTTCTTCAAGCTTGAACAAAATTCTGTGGTGAATCGACAAATAATGTGGAGCCTGTAACAATCATATTCTAGTAGTATGAATAGTTAGAACCCAACCAATTTCACAACAATAACAATAATAAACTTAATTGTAGACAAAGGTTGTTGATAGCCTGGCTCAGCACTTCCTTCTCGTTGTGTTATGTATCGGATGTAATGGAAGGTAATTGAGATACAAAATTTAACGTTCATATTTACCGACTTTACAATTTGATTTATTTCGTAATAGCGAATGTAATTCCCAATCTACACCCATTGCTCTAGTCCCAAATTACAATTCCCTGTATTTTGGGCAACAGACATCGTTGTCTGTTACACGTAAATATATAGATAAATATTAAACTTAGATAGATAAACAACCATGACTAGAGTACAAACATCTGTACCCATCGGACAAACACTTGTCCCCACCGGGACTCGAACCCTGGCTTCGTAGATAGGGTTTCTGCCGACCCATAGGTATATATATCCGTCGCGCCACACGTTGTGAGCGGTGACCTTGAATACGCAGTATTCACCTTTCAATATCTGTACATACGCGCAGTAATTCCCGCCAACGTCGCCCAACGTACTCTATTCGTGGCGCGGCTTGTAAATAATTAACATTATAAAATATGTAAGTACCTAGCTAGGTACTGCTATTGAAATAACCTGTTGATCCTCTGACTTTCCGTTTGTGATAATTATAGGTAACTAGTGGATTCGACAGCCGTTGTCCTGCCGAGCTGATTTGTAAATCTAAACCATTTAGAGGGCCTCCCTACCGCATACAAAAAATTCATTCAAATCGGTCCAGCCGCTTAGGAGGAGTTCAGTGGCATACACACGTTCAGTAGAATTACATATATAATATCCGATACTAACTCATGTGATGTTATGAAATTGGTAGGTATAAATTCTCTAAAATCCTAAATAAGTATCTACCCGATACTAAACTTGCATAATTCCTCATGTTACTATCAGTTACTTAGAACCATTGCTTCTATGATGATTAGTAATAAACCGTCGAATATTTTAGAAGCTCGCGTCTGTGAATGATTAAAGATAGCGTTATAGGTACTTTCTTTTCAGCAATCTGGAAGTAGCTATGTAGATTCATTTAAAATTGTACCTACATCATGGTAGAATGGCTCTAGATTAAAATACTTTAGGCAAAGCTTCCATTTAGACCCTGCACTCGACAATGTTTCCTAAACCTTTCTATATTTGTAGATAGCTGGATCTATTTTAAACCTTGTAGCCATCTGTGTCAAGTGAACGTATGTGAAAGAAAATTACATGATAAATTATGCATCCCCAGTAAAAGTAAATAGGTAAATAAATAACACATTATCTGTCGGATCACCAAAATAAAGGTCACTCACCCCTCATCCTTCCTGAACACAGACAGACGTCCTGTCTAGGAAATAAAAATTAATTGAAACACCAACGCGAATAATGGTTTCCTTTTATTTATTAACTTTAAGACTGAATTAAATTAATTCAAGTGGATCGCCTAAAATTCAGGCTTCTCCTATTTAAACCATTATTTAACAAACTGATTATATTATTTATCGCACTAAAATTGAAACTACTGGTTTTATAATTTAGAGATCACTTTACTTTCCCTATTCCTTCGTAGTTTCAATATTATTTTGAGCCCGTAAATGCTCAAAAATTACTTTAGGTACTTTCCACTATCAAACAGCTGTTTGACCGCACAACGTAGGTAAATAGGTAGGTACTTTAAAACCTTTCAATGGCTCCAGATTCAGGGAGACTTCTCGCGGCAACTCTTATAAAAATATAACTGCCGTAATCGTCCCCACATCGTTCTTTTATACAACAGATTTGGTGTTGCCAGGATTTAGGGATTTTTTTAAAAGTAGTTTTGTGGCTTAATGCTTTAAGCAAACGCAATGTTTTTTGAATATTAACACTCAAGACCAAATTGCCCAACTTTTTCAATATCAACCATTTAGATATCTCATCCCGTTTAGAAAAAAGAAATCCCTAAAAATCCATTAGGGTTCACTGTCATTTTTATTATTATTACTTTTTGCTTTTTATTTACAAATCATCATAAATCAGTAAAATACACAGTTCATTTATATTACATCAATGTGGCAAAGAATTCAAAATAACACTCATCTCAATATCCTTCGTTTCAAAAATTGTTTTGACTTAGTACCATTGTTAAAATCTAAAATTTGTATTCCATTGCAAAACCCAAGTTACCTTCTCAGTGAAACCCTGTTTTGTCATATCCCTTTCTGATGCTAAACGCCATATTTCATCTCTCCCCTCTGGTTTTGTTCCTATACGGAACCCGTACAATATTTTTAAACTCATCTTGACAGATTTTGGGAACATTCCTGCTATTCGTCAAAAGGTGCCGCCACCTCATATGAAACTCAAAATATGTTATAGCGAACATCCATCCTTACACTTCCGCTATCCATTCAAAGATGTCGCTTTTTTTAATTCATAATTAATCTGGCGCATTCTACGTATAGATTTCTAGACTAGATAAATAATGACGATTATAGAAGTAATAGGCAATCACTGTGACGACATATTCAGTAGTTTAAACAAGGTAGAAAATATTTACAAAGATGCATGATAAGCAATTAACTTCTAGGACATAAATTTAATAAGCACAACCCGACACTCCCGAATAGCTATTCAGAAACAATATAATAAACAAACAAAATAACGTTCAAATTAATCAACTAAAGAAACTAGGAAACACAATAATTATCTGGTTACCGCCTGTCCGGAAGATAATGGTTACCGTGTTGATTGAAATAGTTTTCTCCTTTTTATAATGGAAAATTAAGAGTTTATGAAACCCAATGATTGCTGCCTAGTAGGTAGTTAAAACCCGATAAAACACAAAACCTTCCTGCAAAACTTAATTAAAATAAAACAGTAAAAGATTCTAGAAAACACCGTTCAAATAACGTTCAAATTAATCAATTAAAGAATCTAGGAACACAATAATTATCTGGTTACTGCCTGTCCTGAATATAATGGTTACCGTGTTGATTGAAATAGTTTTCCCCGTTTTATAATGGAAAATTAAGAGTTTATGAAACCCAATGATTGCTGCATAATAGGTAATTAAAACCCGATAAAACACAAAACCTTCCTGAAAAATCAAATTAAAATAAAACAGTAAAAGATTCTAGAAAACACAGTTCAAATAACGTTCAAATTAATCAATTAAAGAATCTATGAAACACAATAATTATCATTTAAATCAACCAGTAGAAGATTCTAAAAAAACATCAAACACACACAACACAAATAAAACAATTAAAATAAACATTATAGATTCTAGAAGGGAAAAATCGAACTACAATCTAAATATAACTACTAAAATCCCCAGTGTTGAAATTGTCTGGACAATTTTAATAAAAGTTTAATTTTAGAACAAAAAATTGTAGGTATAGTTAATATTCTGTCAATTTCACTGAGGTATGACTAAATTGGACCACAGTATTGTTATTATTTATTTTTTCATTAAAATCTTATTGTTATTAGTTAGAGTAAGTATTTAAATTATACTTATATAATGCATTACAGTCCATTTTAATCTAAAAAAGACTTTTCCCACCTTTAGACCTTGCAATTTTAAAAACAAGAATCACTTCACTTCACTTTAAAAAATGGCTAGGATTTTTTTTTGTCATATAGATTTCTCTGCACTTATATGTCACCCGGCCTTAATAAGGAACACTGAATTTAATTATTAACACTATTGCAAAGGTCATCTTCTCTGCATGCCGCAAGTCCAGGAGTTAACACTAGGTAAAGGTGAATTATGTTCAATGTGATTTCTTCAAGCTTGAACAAAATTCTGTGGTGAATCGACAAATAATGTGGAGCCTGTAACAATCATATTCTAGTAGTATGAATAGTTAGAACCCAACCAATTTCACAACAATAACAATAATAAACTTAATTGTAGACAAAGGTTGTTGATAGCCTGGCTCAGCACTTCCTTCTCGTTGTGTTATGTATCGGATGTAATGGAAGGTAATTGAGATACAAAATTTAACGTTCATATTTACCGACTTTACAATTTGATTTATTTCGTAATAGCGAATGTAATTCCCAATCTACACCCATTGCTCTAGTCCCAAATTACAATTCCCTGTATTTTGGGCAACAGACATCGTTGTCTGTTACACGTAAATATATAGATAAATATTAAACTTAGATAGATAAACAACCATGACTAGAGTACAAACATCTGTACCCATCGGACAAACACTTGTCCCCACCGGGACTCGAACCCTGGCTTCGTAGATAGGGTTTCTGCCGACCCATAGGTATATATATCCGTCGCGCCACACGTTGTGAGCGGTGACCTTGAATACGCAGTATTCACCTTTCAATATCTGTACATACGCGCAGTAATTCCCGCCAACGTCGCCCAACGTACTCTATTCGTGGCGCGGCTTGTAAATAATTAACATTATAAAATATGTAAGTACCTAGCTAGGTACTGCTATTGAAATAACCTGTTGATCCTCTGACTTTCCGTTTGTGATAATTATAGGTAACTAGTGGATTCGACAGCCGTTGTCCTGCCGAGCTGATTTGTAAATCTAAACCATTTAGAGGGCCTCCCTACCGCATACAAAAAATTCATTCAAATCGGTCCAGCCGCTTAGGAGGAGTTCAGTGGCATACACACGTTCAGTAGAATTACATATATAATATCCGATACTAACTCATGTGATGTTATGAAATTGGTAGGTATAAATTCTCTAAAATCCTAAATAAGTATCTACCCGATACTAAACTTGCATAATTCCTCATGTTACTATCAGTTACTTAGAACCATTGCTTCTATGATGATTAGTAATAAACCGTCGAATATTTTAGAAGCTCGCGTCTGTGAATGATTAAAGATAGCGTTATAGGTACTTTCTTTTCAGCAATCTGGAAGTAGCTATGTAGATTCATTTAAAATTGTACCTACATCTTGGTAGAATGGCTCTAGATTAAAATACTTTGGGCAAAGCTTCCATTTAGACCCTGCACTCGACAATGTTTCCTAAACCTTTCTATATTTGTAGATAGCTGGATCTATTTTAAACCTTGTAGCCATCTGTGACAAGTGAACGTATGTGAAAGAAAATTACATGATAAATTATGCATCCCCAGTAAAAGTAAATAGGTAAATAAATAACACATTATCTGTCGGATCACCAAAATAAAGGTCACTCACCCCTCATCCTTCCTGAACACAGACAGACGTCCTGTCTAGGAAATAAAAATTAATTGAAACACCAACGCGAATAATGGTTTCCTTTTATTTATTAACTTTAAGACTGAATTAAATTAATTCAAGTGGATCGCCTAAAATTCAGGCTTCTCCTATTTAAACCATTATTTAACAAACTGATTATATTATTTATCGCACTAAAATTGAAACTACTGGTTTTATAATTTAGAGATCACTTTACTTTCCCTATTCCTTCGTAGTTTCAATATTATTTTGAGCCCGTAAATGCTCAAAAATTACTTTAGGTACTTTCCACTATCAAACAGCTATTTGACCGCACAACGTAGGTAAATAGGTAGGTACTTTAAAACCTTTCAATGGCTCCAGATTCAGGGAGACTTCTCGCGGCAACTCTTATAAAAATATAACTGCCGTAATCGTCCCCACATCGTTCTTTTATACAACAGATTTGGTGTTGCCAGGATTTAGGGATTTTTTTAAAAGTAGTTTTGTGGCTTAATGCTTTAAGCAAACGCAATGTTTTTTGAATATTAACACTCAAGACCAAATTGCCCAACTTTTTCAATATCAACCATTTAGATATCTCATCCCGTTTAGAAAAAAGAAATCCCTAAAAATCCATTAGGGTTCACTGTCATTTTTATTATTATTACTTTTTGCTTTTTATTTACAAATCATCATAAATCAGTAAAATACACAGTTCATTTATATTACATCAATGTGGCAAATAATTCAAAATAACACTCATCTCAATATCCTTCGTTTCAAACATTGTTTTGTCTTAGTACCATTGTTAAAATCTAAAATTTGTATTCCATTGCAAAACCCAAGTTACCTTCTCAGTGAAACCCTGTTTTGTCATATCCCTTTCTGATGCTAAACGCCATATTTCATCTCTCCCCTCTGGTTTTGTTCCTATACGGAACCCGTACAATATTTTTAAACTCATCTTGACAGATTTTGGGAACATTCCTGCTATTCGTCAAAAGGTGCCGCCACCTCATATGAAACTCAAAATATGTTATAGCGAACATCCATCCTTACACTTCCGCTATCCATTCAAAGATGTCGCTTTTTTTAATTCATAATTAATCTGGCACATTCTACGTATAGATTTCTAGACTAGATAAATAATGACGATTATAGAAGTAATAGGCAATTACTGTGACGACATATTCAGTAGTTTAAACAAGGTAGAAAATATTTACAAAGATGCATGATAAGCAATTAACTTCTAGGACATAAATTTAATAAGCACAACCCGACACTCCCGAATAGCTATTCAGAAAGGACCCACAAATTAATAACCCAAAACCAAAAGTAAAATAGAAAAATAAAAGTTGACAACGGAGAATCGAACCTCGAACCTTAATATTTCAAGTATGGTAACAAAGCGATGAGCCACTTGATCTTATATGAGGCCTTGTGAAATTTGCGATGCCTTCGAAAAACACTAATCTCCATAGCTACGTTTATACCAAATTTATCTTGCCGTTTAATTGAGCATTGGTCAACGCCAAACTTACATCACCGATATTTGTTTGGTTTGAGAATATTTGGCTTCTCTTTTTGCAGTTCATGGTTGAATCATTAAATCACGTTGCCCAAACCTGCAAAATATTCATCCCTTGAGTGCAACTCACTTCCAGCCCCACTGCACCCCCTCTCTTCTAGATCTTATGATTGTTTCTAACATATCCAAGGTTGCTACGCATGGCCAACTTAATGCCCCCTTCTCCTTTCACGATTTGATTTATCTCTCGTTCAAGTTAAGGCCTCCCAAGCGCGCAGCAAAATTCCTGGATATTCGCAGTTTCAAGGGTATGGATCTCAGCTCCCTTAAGTCTGACGCCGCTTCTATAGACTGGTCTCCTGTCGTCTGTAGTGAGACCGTTGATGACAAAGTCCAGCATTTCAACTCGATTGTCTTAAGTTTGTTCGACAAACATGCTCCTGTCAAAAAGGTTAGGGTCAAACATCTCCCTGCGCCTTGGCTTACCGACACCATCAAGGATCTGATGGCCCAGAGAAACCGTGCCAAATGTAGATATAAGAAGGATCCGACGGACGATAATCTCCTTATATACAAACGTCTCCGTAATCGGTGCACCCGTCTTTGTCGAGATGCCAAACGCCGCCACATCTACGAGAGTATCGAGAGTTACTCTCCTGCACAGGTTTGGAAGTTCCTGAAGACCCTTGGTGTTGGTAAGTCCCAGGACGCAGTTGCCGGTAGTGTCGACCTCAATGGTCTCAACAAATTCTTTGCTGTCTCCCCTGTCGTGATGGACCCCTGTGTCAAGGATGCTACCCTTCGTAACTTGCGTACCAGAACGACATCCAGTTGCTTACCTTTCAACCTCAGGTCTGTCGGAGTTGGCGCAGTAAAGAAAGCTATTCTATAAATCTCGTCCAAGGCTGTAGGTGATGACAATATCTGCTCTCAGATGCTATTCAGTGTACTCGATAATGTTTTACCACCCATAACGCATATAATTAACGCGTCGCTGAGCGAGTACTGCTTCCCAAGCCAGTGGAAAAGAGCATTAGTAATACCCCTGCCTAAAACTTCTAACTCGTCCTCCTTCAAAGAGTTCCGTCCCATTTCCATCCTACCAATCCTTTCCAAAGTCCTTGAATCAATTGTCCACTCCCAGCTGTCCTCTTACCTTTCCTCCATGGATTTACTGAACCCTTTTCAGTCTGGTTTTAGGCCAGGGCATAGCACCACCACCGCACTGCTCAAGGTAACTGACGATATCCAACTGGCAATGGATAAGAAGCAGCTCACAGTCTTGACTCTCCTTGACTTTAGCAGCGCCTTCAACTGCGTCGACTTCGATATACTTGTTGAAATCATAAAAACACTCAATGTCTCTTCACACTCGGCTCGCTGGTTTGACTCCTACCTGAGAGACCGCCAGCAGCGCATCAAGTCTGAAGAAGTTACTACGGAATGGTGCAAGCTCTCTACTGGTGTTCCGCAGGGTGGCATCCTTTCTCCTCTTCTTTTCTCAGTTTTCATCCATTCCATCTCGGATGTATTGTCTTCCTCGTATCATCTCTATGCAGATGACCTTCAAATTTATCGGCATTTTCCCCTGTGTGATCTGACTTCGACTGTAGAGGCTTTGAATGCTGACCTCGACAACATCAGGAAATGGGCTCTTTCGTATGGGCTATTAGTCAACCCGGATAAGTCTCAGGCGATGATACTGGGTACACGGCACTTACTTAATTTGTTGCAGCATAGGTCAGTTGCTCCCGTGCTTTATGACGGTACCATTGTCAAGTACAGCGAGAAAGCCAAAAATCTTGGGGTTGTTTTTGATAATCTTTTATCCTGGTCGCCCCACGTTTGTGAGGTCAGCAGACGAGTCTTTGCATCCTTTCATTCCCTTCGGCGTATGCAGTACTTCTTGCCTAGGCAGACTAAAATCATGCTAGTTCAGACCCTTCTTCTGCCTTTAATTGACTACGCCGATGTTTGCTGGGCCAGCGCGAACGAAGATCTACTGAACAAACTCGAGCGACTTCAAAATCTCGGGATTCGGTTTATCTTCGGTCTCCGCAAGTACGATCAAGTGTCCCAATATCGCAGGGAATTGGAATGGCTCCCGATCCGACTTCGTCGTGATATGCACATTCTCTCCTTCCTCTTCAATATTTTGAGAAATCCGCGCTGTCCCGCATATCTTCGTGAACATTTTGAGTTTCTTTTCTCTGGGGATAGACTTCGGAGATCTCACACGGTGTCACTTTTGTCAATTCCTCAGCACAACACTGTTGTTTACGAGCACTCGTTAAGGTTAAGGGCAATACGTTTGTGGAATGCACTTCCTTGCGCTATTAGGGATTGCACATCCTTGTTCTCTTTTAAGAAAAAGTTGAAACAGCATCTCCTCTCTTCCGCATAGTGGGTATCTTATAGTATGTATGTGTATCTATGTATTTATTGTATTCTATTAATTTATTTTATAGTATGTGTAGGATGTATTGTGATTTATCTGATAGTATATTGACTTTATTTCTTTCTTTTAAATCTTAATTGTACACTAGGACTACCTCTCTATAAATATTTTTTCCTTTCCTCACAGGTTAGCTGTAAGAAATTTCTTTTTAGAAATAAGCTCACCTTTGCATATTGTTCGTTGTATTTTTTCCATTGTGTTTTCTGTGCAATAAAGAATTATTACATTATTATTACCTGCCAACGCTTGTCAACTATTTATGGCAAATAAAAAAATGTGTCTCAGATCTTTACATTTCCGTTACAATCTATTAAGATAGTCAAGAGTTCTGGATTCGGAATTGTTTGGCAAAATATCAATGTTTATATCCCCAACTAATGACAAGCTGTTAAAGGACGTTAGATTGGCCAGCGTCTTATTAAGAGAGGTGAGGAATGGATCAATATTTTGGTTAGAGGGGGAGCGATATATAGCAAGTATTGCTGTATCAGTACCAAAATTCAGCAATAGGCTATTAGAATCCTGAACAATGGGTTCATCGACAGATACTTTTAGGTGATTGCGGACATATACTACAACCCCATCATTCTGGAGGTAGTTATTTATGGTAGAGTGATGCATATACCCCTGAAATGGGGATATAATAGAGTTGGCTAAAAGACGACATTCTGTAAGTACAATCACATCACAAACTAAATTAAGTCTAGTTAGTAGCACGTGGAAACCAGCCATATTGCAGTTAATGCTGTGTATATTTTGGGTCAAAACTGTGAGGCACTCATCAGATTTAGGGACTTACATTCCTCGACATCACATGAAAAAGAGTCCAAAACCGTGACACTATCCAATTCCTCGCTTATGACATTATCAAGGCCAGTGCCGACAGGAAGAGCCATGGACACGAGGTAAGTTGTTACAGAGGGGGCCTAATATACCAAAGCAGGTATCAGGATAGGTTTTATAAATATTTGAATTCAGTTTATGTGTGTATATATTATTGCGTCGATGGATAGTATAATATGTGTAGTTATTTAAGTGTGTAAGCGTGCAGAGTGTTGACATACAAGTAAAAACTAGCTTTAAGTCTAAAGTGCGGCGTAGGAGAGCATATAAAATTAATAAAAGTAGAGTGATAAGCTCAGAAACTAGTCAGAACAGCGGTTTTGCTGTCTCCCTTAGCTTATTGAGAGTAGATTCGTCATCCACTCTGATAAAGGGCAGATTGATCGCCTTCCTCAAATATACTTTTCCGTAGGAAATCCAACAAAAAGTAAATTCGTGGGTCTTTACGAAGTCACGAGCCAGGAAGTGAAGTTTTCTGGTTTTTTGATGTGAGGCACTCAGAAACGTAGATAGGAGACACAGGACCGATGAGGCTAAGATGACTGGTGTTGAACTTATTTTTATTGTCTTTTTTACTGTTAAATTTCTTAAGTCCTTTCATGATATTCTCCTTAATTACTACAGAGGTAAAATCTACCACAATAGGTTTTGTCTGATCAGGCTTAGCGAAGCCACGATATATGTCTCTAACATCAGATTTTTCTATGTCGATACCCAGAGCAGCTCCAATTTTTGTAGCGATATTGGAGAGCTCGTCTTTGTCCTCAGAAGGCTGTGCTTTGGGTTTGTTCTTGATTTCGATCTTGACCGAGCAGGAATTTCTCTCTAGGATTTCTAATCGGGTTTTCAGGTCCTTAATGTAGGTTAAATGTTCGCGGCGTTCGGATTTGAGATTTTCTATTTCCTTTTGGATGTCATCGTGCTTCGAGTATAGGATTTCCATAGAAGCTTGATTCTCGGAATTATGTACAACCAAAGTCAGGTTCTGTGCCTTGATCAATGAGCATTTGAGCAATAATGATCGTCGCCTGTATGCTATGACTAGAGCTGCAAAGGAAGAACATGAATACAAATATGTATGGTCCAGAAACGGTCAAATCCTGGTCAGAAAGGTGAAGGGCGGCCCTATTTTCAGAATCAATTCTCAAGAGGACATAGAGCGTCTGCGTAGCGCATTCCAAAAAAAATGCAATCATGTTCATTTATTTTGTGGTCAATCTTAACTTCTGGTAAATCTTATACCAGAGTATATTTGTTTGTTTTACATCTGGTTTTTTCGGAGATGTGTTTTTATTCGAATTATACAAATTGTGCACACATATCAGCTCAAATATTTTCTACAAAATTTCACAAATTTTATAATTGCTCCCTATGCCCTATATATTTTTTGCAACACAACAATAATTACTATATAGTTCTACTTTTTTGTCAACTTACCAAGCTTATATGAATTCACAGATGGCGCTGCCCGTCACTAGAACATCATGCTCGTAGATAATTTGTTATTAAAAATAGAAATATTCATTGAATGTGCTTTAAAATCATCGCGAAATGAGCGCTAAGACTCACAGACTACAGTGATATTGTGGGTGACGTGTAAAAATAGAGTGAAGTGCAATATAACAGTGATTTTATTTACAAGTAACCTTCGGAACTTTGTAACTCACAACATTATTTACGTGAATTATAACTAAAATAAATAATACAAGCAACAGATAATAAAAATCTGGTATTAAATGTGTTAAGAATTCGAACAAAATGTAGTGATATTGTGAACATTGAGCACTAAGCAAAACATCACAAGCAAAGCCGTTATCGATGACACATCGATCTACAATATATAGACTGATTTTCGCTCACCTATAAGAACGTTCGTGTAGCCCTACGGTGTATGCGCTCGGATTACGAGTACGGACTAACGCTTGGACAGTGCGTTCGAGCCTCGACCGCGTCAGCTTTTTTCTTTTTGTTGTTTTTTTTTTTTTTTCTCTGATTTAACTAAACGGAGAAATCAAACTGTTAACTTATCTATAAATACAAAAGGTGTTTTTTGTTTTGCTTTGTTGATTATAATGAAACATACTAAGAATATCTACCAAACTGAAAAACAACACATGCCAAGCTTGCAAAAAAGAGATTAAAAAAGACAGTATAAAATGCTCCAAATGCAAAATGATCTATGATATCAGGTGTGTTAAGATAACACTAAAACAATTTAGCTTGATGACGCGGGATGATAAACTTACTTGGAAGTGTCCATCTCCTTGCGATCAGAAAATAAATAGTTGTATGAGTAGCCGTTCAAACTTTCCCAGTGTAAATAACAGTGATACTACACCGCCTACGTCGGAAAAAAGGAACATGAATTTAAGGAGTCAGAAAAGAAGAAGAAAGCTTTCACCAGAACAGAAAGTCAAAGAAATAACGAACCTATTTGTACGATTGATATTTTGCTCGACGGAGGCAACATTTCACCCAGTATTGGTACTTTCGCACAAAGTGGCGATATGTTAGCAAATTTCAACGAGGCGCCATGCCCTGAAATTCATAAAAATGTCTCTCAGATCTCGAGTAAAAGAGACATCACTTCTTTTTCGAACGGGAACAGTTTTGATATACTGAACTCGACGCCAAACGAACTAAGCACGCATAGCTTACCAAATTTTGACTCACAGATCGAAAACTTCTTAGTGGAACAACTGAAGAATCAAGTGAAATCGCTCCAAGAACAGCTGCTTGGAGCGGATGCCGAAGTTCAAAAATTACTAAACGAGAACTACGAGTTTGCAGGATGCCTTAATTGAATCGCGTCGAAAATGTGATTTGTATAGGAATTTGGTCCAAAGTAAAACTATAGGCCCTACTCTTAAGACGCCTACAATTAAAATTAATAAACATAATACACAGTCACATAAGTCTTTTAGTCGTGGTAAGAAAAAAATGTCTATTTCATGCGGACACTCCCCGGTGAAGAATTTCGTCAATATCGACCTAGGAGGTGACCTTTGACAAGCATAAGGACCGGCCTGAGGCTGAGATCCAAAGCCAAAGCCTGCCAGTGGATGCTGACGCTGACGTATCACAGTGTATTCTCCCTATAGACCAGAAAGAAGCACAAGGAATTGATAACAATGAGAAAAATATTTTGCGACCAAAAAAGACTCATTTCCACCTAGAGACATAAATACCCAAAAACCTAGGAGCCGGTTATGTATTGTTAGTAATATTAATGGCAGGACTGGTAAAAAAATATCACCAACTATGCTTGACTTGTTTAATAACTCTGAATGTATTCACCATTCCACTCCAGGTGGAAAGATACGAGATATTTTGAAAACGCTGCCTACAAAACTCCAGGGATATACGAACAACGACTGCTGCGTTCTGTTAATTGGCGAGCAAGACTTCAAAATCAACGAAGAATTCGAGCATACAGCGCTTGTTAATGAGATCAAATCGGCGATTGAGAAAGTAACTCACACTAACTTAGTAGTGTGTACACCGACTTACATTTGTGGGGCTCCGTTATTTAATTATAGAATAGAATTATTCAATACTTACCTAAATAATGTTTTAGGAAACCTACATAACGCTCACTTTTATGATTCCAATGTTAACGTAACTTTTGATATGTTCTCATCGCTTTCAGGGAAAATTTTAGGTACGGGGATGAAAAATATTTTACAAAATGTTCAAGTAATACTGCACAATATCCAGTTTTTTCGTGAGCAAAAATGACATCATAACAATATGTGACTCAGAACCAAGTAAGAGTACCACCTTAAACCTTTTTTATCAAAATTTATGCGGTATTTTATATAAAAAGAATGAATTGGAATTGTATGTGCATAGTCTTTCTGATGTTCAACAGTACATCTGTGTCAGTGAACATTTTCTCAACAAAATATCTGCACCATTATTCAGTTTATCGGAATATAAACTTGCCGTATACACTACACGATTAAGAAAGATAAGAGGTGGGTCTCTTATTTTGAGTCACGATACTACCCAATGTGAAGAGCTTGCAATTTGTAAAAAGTTGTACAAAGAAGAATATTTTGAAGTTTGTGGGGTTAAAGATTGTAAAACTAATGTAAGCATTATCTGTTGTTACCGTTATCCAAATGAAGTTAATTTGGCAAATTTTATGGAAAGCCTTGAGCAACTTTTAGAGCATTTCTTCAACAAAAAATGCATTATTTGCGGTGACTTTAATATTAATATACTCAGACACGATAAACATACTGCAGATTTTTTGTCACTTCTTACGTGTTATAATTTTAAATGCCATAAATGTGCCACTTTTGCTCGTAATAATTTAGAATCTTGCCTAGATAATGTTCTTACAAATTTTCTAAAAGATTCGATAGCCCCAACAGTGGTGGATAATAATGGTTTGGCTGATGGCCACGCAAGCCTGCTTAGCTCCTTTGCAATTAATGTGGTATGTAAAACAAGGCACAATGATAAACCATTACGCAAAGAGGTCAGAATTTTCCCTGATAAGGAAAAAGAAATATTTAGAAATAGAATAAAAGGGAACAATTGGCAGGGTATAGGAGTAAACACTTTCATTAATAAATTCCACCAAGTTTTTGTAGGAAGCTTTAAGATGTACAACAAAGTAATTAACAAAAAAGCATTTGGCAAAATGAAATGGATCACTAAGGGTATCAAAGTATCCAGTAAAATGAAGCGCTTTTTAATGACACATAAATCTTTGAACTCAGAATCAGTTGTGCGCTATAGTAACAAGTATGTTAACATTTTTAGACGTGTTATTAAATACGCTAAAAAGTTAGCAGTACAGACGCAAATATTTAAAGCAAAAGACTCGTCAAAAGAGATATGGAAGGTAATACAAAAGCATCGAAACAAGATAACCAAAGAGGTAGGTAATATACTGTTAAAAACAGCCTGTACAAATGGACATGAACAGACACTTGACGACCCCAATGATGTCTGTGCTACTTTTCTCAAGAAATTCAGTCGAAATAGAAGTAGAAACAACACTACTGAGGCAGCTCTCGCCATTTTACGATCACATGTAGACAAATCCTAATGAAGTGAGGCGTCTAGTTCAAAATTGTACGGAATCAATGACTACTTTGTAATGTAAAATAATGTAATTATATATATATATTTTCTGCTTTTCACTATAATGTTTTAATTAATTTAATTTAAGTTGACATTGTTTGATATCACTGTACCTATAAGTATTTTTTTAGTCTATTTGATGTAATGTAATTTCACATGTGTTCTTAATTGATTTAATGTTTATTGTTAGTTATATTTTACTTAACCTTGTTTTTTGGTACTAGTTTTTATGAATGTTTATTTTTAATTTAATTTATTGTAATATGTTATTTCACACACAACTTATGTTGATAATGAATAAATAAATGAAATGAAATATTTTACATATGTCTTCACCGTGATATTTTTTCAGATTGTAATTTTACATGTCATTTATCTTATACAATGTTTTCCAAAAATAGACTGTTTAAAATCGGTCTCTTTAATGCACAATCCTTAAATACATGCGGAGATGAATTTGTTGCTGTAGCTATAAAATACTCGCCAGATATTCTTGTAATTAATTAATCTTGGCTGAGAAAAGGTTGTGAGGAACTAGCACCTGTGATTCCAAATTATAATTTCAAAATGTTACCTCGCCCCGAGACTACACACGGTGGTCGCGGTGGAGGCTTAGCTTTTTATACCAGGCATGGTTTGAATACACTGACATTGACTAGTGATATGACCATAGAGCAGTGGTGGCTTAGATTGACTGTAAACGGTAAGAAAATAGCAATTTGCACAGCGTACCGATCGCAATGGCAGTCTGTCGATACTTTTCTTGATGCATTGTTAGATATGCTCTCAACACTTAATAATTTTGATGACATCATATTACTAGGCGATTTTAATATCGATAAGTTTAATAAGTTCAACACATTTTTACAAACTACAGGGTTAACTCAAATTGTTACCGAAACTACTAATTTTACTGATCATAGTGCGACTTTTCTTGATGTTATTTGTACTGATCTTGCAAGTAGGCAAGTAGAGATTAGCAACCCTTCTGGTTTAAATGGCCATGCTATGGTATTTGCGTCTCTGAACATAAAAATAGATAAATATATACCCAGGTGTATACAGTTCAGACCGATAAAGGATATAGATATACAATTTAAAAAACACAACTACTTCGATTATTCCCAAAAAGCGCAGGCCTCTTAAGCCCTGGATAACTCCAGGTCTTATAAAATGTATGCGCAACAGATCCCTGTTGCGCATACATAGTGATATGCGCAACAGATCCCTGTTGCGCATATCACCTATATAGAAACTGTAAAGCCAACCCAGACAACGAAATACTAAAAATAACCTACGTCAGATACAGAAATTTTTGTACCAAAATTTTAAAGAAAACCAAAAGAAAATTTGACACTATTGAGCTAGAAAAGGCAAGCAAAAATATTAAAAACTTATGGAACACAATAAGAAGACTAACCAACTCCACCATATCTGTAAAATCACCTACAGAGCTTCTTAAAACTACCATATCACCAATACACTCATGCAATGAAGTAAATAAATTTTTTGTGAATATAGGCAGGGAGCTGGCTGATGGTATATTACAACTACCACCATCGACAATATCAATCCCACCACCTCAATCTTCTTCCACACCGATGACATCCTCCTTTGCTTTACTAGAAACAGATCCAGATGAAGTTTTAAGTGTTATACGGTCACTGAGACCATTTGCTGCTACCGGTTGGGATGGAATCTCTACAGCAATTCTTCAGAGATACATAAAACCTCTGGCTCCTATTCTTAGCCATATCTTTAATCTCTGCTTCCTGAATGGTATCTTTCCAAATAATTTTAAAAAGGCTATTATTCATCCCATTTTCAAGAGTGGAGATAGGTCGTCTCCAACGAATTATCGTCCGATTGCTGTCCTTACGTCGCTCTCAAAGATACTTGAACGAATTATAAATAACCGACTACTCACCTATCTAGAAAATAATAAAATCCTCTCACATACATATTCAAAAATCTTCGAAACATTGCTAGTGCAACCATCATTAAAAATACTTATCTTGCCCTTTGTCAATCTATTATAGCCTACTGTATCCCCTGCTGGGGAGGTGCCGCAAAAACAACAATGAAACCCCTAGAAATAGCTCAACGCGCCATCCTTAAAGTGGCAACTAAACGCCCTATTCTATTTCCCACAGTTCAACTGTACAGTCTTTGTAAGATACTATCAGTCAGGCAACTATTCATTTTTAATACAATAATATTGCAACACCACCTCACACCATACGAACCTACTATGAAACGACGTAAAGATAGGATTTGCAATGTTCCCTTCCCAAGATTAATTTTCACAAAACGCTTTAACCTTTATATTGGTCCCTTTTTGTATAACCTGTTTAACAAGATTGAATATATTTATCCGCTTCTGTCTCATGAATGTAAACAAATAGTAAGTAATTACTTAAGTAACTTAACGTATGATGAAACTGAAAACCTTCTAAAACCCTATTCCTAATATTTTTCATACAAGTAGGTAGGTCGAACGAAAACACAGACATATACACACGCTTTCCAAACACACCACACAACACACCCTCACACACTATACACTTACACAACTTCACAAATACACACACATACCCACACACCACTTTGTTATATATTATGTAATATATTTAGCTAATCCTAATTTATAGGTACTTGCCACCTTTAAATGTATGTTAACTTTATTATGCTTACCTATTCTTACATTAGAGGCATGAGCCTGCTTTTCATTAATACAGGCTATTAAAATAGCCTAGCAATGAGAGCAGTTGCATTTGCAACTTTTGTGATTCAGAAACCTGTGGCGTAATCCTACTAAAACAAAAATTTTGTACATTTTCTTTTGGAGATTAAATGAATTTTATTTTTTTTATTATTTTTATTATTTGAAAACGAATTACAAGCTTACGATTGGGATGCTCTGGATCTGGTTCGTACTGTTGATGATATGTTACAACTACTATATTATTATATTTTGGATATATTCAATAGACACGCCCCCAAAAAGTTAATTTATCTAAAGAAAACACCTATGCCTTGGTTATCGGACAATAGCATTACGTAAATACCATATAACACATGATCAAATTGACAAGAATTACTTTAAGCAATTGCAAAACTATATTGTCGATCCAATCCAATGCTGAAGGCTCTTATGAAGTTAATATGGACATGATACTGCTAACTTTACCTTTTACCTTACCCGTCATTACCAAAATCATAAATAAATCCATCTGTTCTGCCACATTCCCCTCTTCATGGAAAACTTCTCTTGTCTCACCCATACCCAAGATATGTAATCCGAAAGAATTTAAAGATCTACGGCCAATCAACATTGTACCTTACCTCTCCAAAGTGCTCGAAAGAATTGTTTTCTGGCAACTGGCCAAATATGTTGAGCAGAATAATATCCTTCCTGTAGCTCAATCTGGATTCCGTAAAGGAGTGAGTACCAGCACAGCTCTACTTGATGTTATTGACAATGTCTTGATCGCACAGGATGCAGGACAAGCCACCCTGCTTACTTTGTTAAATTTTTTTCGGGCATTTGACTCCATCAGCATCCCTTTGTTATTAAATAAAATGTCATATTACGGATTCAGCACTCCAACCATTTCTTGGTTTGAGAGTTATTTATCTGATAGATTCCAAGCAGTTCAAATCACCTTAAGCGATGGAAGTGATGGCAGATCTCGTGCCAAACCCGTGAGCAGGGGAGTACCACAGGGCACAATTTTAGGCCCACTTCTATTCATTATTTATACTGCTGATATTATTAACCACATTAAACACGGTAAATATCATATTTATCCATCGATGTGCAGATATACATTCCTGTAGATCCAAAAGATGTCTCGACTGCACTCAAGAAACTAAATGAAGATCTTGATAGAATTTCTCAGTGGTCAACTCGTAATGCGCTACTACTCAATCCAAGCAAATCGCATTTCATGATTCTAGGTTCAAAAAACAGATACTTCAGACTGCTTTTCAAAATCCTAAAGTTGAAATTATTTGTGGGAATGTGGAGTATGTCACTAAGGCGATAAATTTGGGCTTACTCATGGATAATAAGCTTAGGTTCGAATACCATGTTCTGAGCATTGTGAAAAGTTGCATGTTCCGGTTGAAACTACTTTATAAAATTCGCTCTTTCCTTAGCGAAGAACTACGCTTGACACTTTGTGAATCGCTTATTTTATCTAAATTAAACTACTGTGATATTGTTATAGTTCCACGTTTATTATCCACGTCAAAAAGTGCCTTACAACGATTGCAGAACGCTTGTATCAGGTTTTGCTATAAAGTTCCACCACGTAGTCATGTAACGCCTATGCTAAATAATAAAGGTCTACTTAACCCTTAACTACCTACCTCCTATTTTTGTAACATAACCACCTACCACCCGTCTTAGAGACGTGTGTGTCAAATTACCCTCGCCATGTATAATATTTATAACTTAGAGGTTTTGGAAAATAAAAAACATGTTAATAATGTTAGAAACTATGTATTATAATAATAAACACAAAATAAAAACGACTACGTTTTCCATAAACTAAATAACAAAAAACCAACTTACTTTTTTTCCCACAAAAATACAGTCTTTGGATAATGAGAACCATAAAAAAATACAAAAAGATAATACTTATTTAGTACTAATTTTCAATTATTCAATAATCAACAAAGATAAGAAAAAAATTAGTGACGTTCTAGAACAACTCAATCAACAAAATTGCAGACCATTAACTTTACATTTTTTCACGGCAATTACTGCACAGTTTATTAGAGCATTCGAGGCAAATGGGTGCCTTACACTCGAAACAAATATATTGGGTTCTGCGTTTCTTTTTTGGGTCACAAGTAGAACATGTCTTGCGAACAGCTAACCTTTCTTCAGCATAGCTGCCACCTGGAACTTCTACTGGAGCCGCCTCGTCTTTGTGATGGAGTATACGTCGAAGAGCGACTTTTATATCCCGTTGCATCTGAGGATTATTTTCGCGTCGCTCCATATGCGGTCTTGTGAGCTGTTCGGCTAATTTCTTCAGGAATTTGAATCTGCTTTCAGTTTTTTGGGTTTGGCCTTTAGCAGATAAGCTGACAATGTAAAAGTTTGAAGCTGAAATGTCCAGCAACCTGTAAAATACTGCCAACGGCCATCTACGAGTGCGACGGCCTGACGAGTAGTTGGCGCATCTCTGATCTAATAAATCTACACCAATTTTGGTTTGATTATAGTATAGTATTATCTCCGGTTTCTTTGTAGTATTGTCAACATTTGCAGTATGGTGCATACTTGAGACGGTTATCACTGCTTTGTTTAGTTTCGGCACGTACGATGATATTGTGATATCTTTTGTAAATCCAAATACAGTAGAATCAACATTTCTGTTACGAGCGGCCAAAAATTCTGGGGGAATTTCTCTTTGATTCTTTCTCAACGTACCAACAACGGTCAGCTGCTTCTGTTTCATTTGTTCCAATAGCTCTATAGAAGTATACCAATTATCAGTAGTCACATTTCGATTAGAACCTTCAATCGGAGGTATAAGGCGCAGAACTGCCTGAGTAGGTTTTTTCAGTCTTTGATACTCTGCAGACAAATTACACCCATCGGAATCCTTTCCCAAATAAATGTAGGCATTGAGCAAGTATCCTGATCTTGCATCTGTAAGACACTGTATTTTTATTCCATATTTTGCGGGTTTTTTTGGCATATACATTTTGAAACGGCATCTGCCACGAAATGCCACTAACATTTCATCGATACATGCACAACTTCCGATCACATAAACAGCTTGACAACGGTTTATGAAATCATCAAAGAGTTCAGAAATAGGAGCAGAAGGATCGTGCTCTCGACGTACCAGTCTCGTCTCTGCATCATCAAAACGAATGGTTTTGAGCAACACTTCAAATCTGTTTTTACTCAGAATACAACGGTATATTTCCCTTCCTGTCCCGTCCATACTATACCAAGACGTATAGTGTTCGTGGTTTTCCTTGAATATAGCTGTATAGAAAAGGAATCCTATGAAAGCTTTCAATTCAATGAGATCCATATCTTGAACACAGGTTTGCTTTTGATATTTTGGTCTAATCTCCCTTATTTTCTTATTAGTATACAAAACAATTTTTTCGAGCATTTCGTCAGTAAAGAACAACTTCCATATGTCCAGGGGAGAAGATGAAGAATTTATTTGATCTCGGTATTCGGCTTTGATACCCTCACGCTCCCTGACAATGTTGTTTTCTAATGTTCTTGCACGTGAAGACGAAGGAACAGATGCCCAACGGAAACGATTCTTACCAAAATAGTTCTTCTTTCTACGTAATTCTGCCACCGGCATGTCGTCTTCCGATGAAAAGTGAGAGTCTGCAGTCACAGGATCAGTAGAATTTGGAGATGGTTCCCTATTACCTTTTTCCGATGACGCAAGATCTTCCTCACCATCAATTTCAGAATCCGATCCGCAATCATCTTCTACTAGTTCCTGTTCGCCAATATTACTTTCGACTTCACTGCATTCATCGTTAGGCAGATCCTCTTCATCTGACAAACTCATTACCTAACAAATTCTCAATATCCTTGTCTCGTAAAGCCATATTTCACTGAAAAAGTAAAAAAAGGAACACTTGAGTTTAGTCACGCAACCACCTACCACCCGTCTCTGAGACACTCGGCGATAGTTTTTTACTCACCACAGGTAATCAAGCGCACTATCGGCATCGACGAGCGCATGCGCGACACTGAGGGACGCGGGGAGAAGGTACTTGAACGCGCAGGATTGTACAGTGTAAGGGCGTAAAAATATTTGCGATTTTAAAGTAGCTTCCGTCTGGTAGACGGGTGGTAGGTGGTTAAGGGTTAATATGGAATCCCTTAGAAAACTTCATCCTGCCACCTTAATTTTATCACTACTTAAAAATAAAAAACCCTCATACCTCCATGAAAAACTATCATGGAAAACGTATGGTTTTAATTCAAGGAATATTAATGGTTTTATACTCTCAACACCTTATCACAAAACTAGAGCTTTTGAGGGAAGTTTTCGGTATCAGGCTACTAAATGCTGAAACATCTCCCTCCAACACTTCGTATTCCTACTATTGACTCTGTACGTTTTAAGAAAAAGTACAAAATAATTTTACTAGATAAACAAATGTTGATCTGATGGTGAAGGCTTCCCGCGGTAGTACTTAAGTATACATTATATTATATTATTTATCATTTGATTATTGTACATCATTTATAATTATGTAGAATATATATATAGCATTTTTATTTTCATATTAATATACATATTTACTTTATCGTAATGCAATCCATTATGTATATTGTTATTATTCTAAATATTTATTAAAATCGTTATAATTATTTTTAATGTGTGTGGTCAAGTGTTGAATGAAGTATTTTGAAATGCAATCGATATGTATGATTTATGCTGTCCATTTTTTGAGCTGTTTGTGTTTTATGTAAATTTTAATTTAGTTTAATTTTAAATGGCAATCATGTCTTTGGTGCTTTTGCATTCCAGAGATCTATCGAGCGAGCAATAGGGTGCGACTGAAAATCAGCGTTTCCTTCCTTGGGAGTAAGTTCGTACCTTTTTCAAAGGTTTGTAGAAAATACACAATAACTTAGTCCTATTAATTTGTTATTGCTAGCTTAGACGTATACTAGTTATAAGTGTAGTTTTATAAGCAATTGTTAAAATATTAAGGCCTATTTTTCTTACTTTTATTTGCAGTACAGTTTTTTTTGTTGTAATGTCATGTTACCATGTATTGTGTACAGAATTATGAAATAAATGTTTCTCTCTCTCTCTCTCTCTCTCTCTCTCTCTAATCACCTCCTCAATCAGTTGGTAGCTTTTTTTGCTTTTAATCGTCTCAACTCAAAGTTCGTTTCATTTGTTTCTGCTAGTAGGCAGTTTTTGATCTCTTCGGCTTCAGTTATGTTCTGTTGAAACTTGGCCTTCTGTTGCTCACTATACATTCTACGGGTCGTCATCTTACTTCAGGTTAGTGGCAGGCTCTGAGTAAGAACAATTCTGGCTTATTTAGGAATGGCTACCCGTTACTCTGTTACTGTAGTGCCCTACTTCATTGATATTATTCAGTGCCTAATGAATAGTTAAATACATAAACAGAAAATATGTAGATTGAAACTGATAGGAAAACTAGAAAATATTCAGAAAAGTATTTAGTTTTTTTTTAAATTCTAACCTAAGCAGGGCCTTATATTGTATTATTTATAATTAATGATTAAACGATTTTACCTGTACGTGAAGTTCTATCATAATTATAGGAGTGCTTTGTCCGAAGAGATTAGCAATGACACTTGTAGTACCGCGTAGTGTACGCCTTTCACACACTATATTTTTGGAATCCTTTATTTGAATCCATTTTTTTTTTTTGGTAGTTGTGTATCACCTCACCCGCGCGCATTTTGCAACCTTCATTTAGTTCAGAGATAAGTATTTATATCGTTCCAATAAAAAAGTATTTCACGATCTTACTTCATAGGGTGTAGATTTGTAGAAGCAAGGGTGGGAGGGTTTGCTAATCTCTTCGGACAAAGCACTCCTATAATTATGATAGAACTTCACGTACAGGTTAGTTCGTTTAATCATATGTCGTGCTTTGTCCTTTGAGATTAGCAATGACACTTGTAGACTTTTAGAGCTAATCGTGAAATATATCACTTTCGGATGGAACCAGATATAATTAAGACATGATAACAATAGACCAATTGCTTTCAATTGTTCGATTTACTTAATAATGTTCTAGCAAATGAATCGTCATTACAATAATTATCTACCGTTTTGCTATAAAATTTGGCAAAAGTGTAGGAGTTAGCACTCCAGCCAGCTGTTTTTCTTATTCTGTCAAGACTGACACCGAAGGAACGAGCTGCAGATGTAGCGGCATGCCGCGTACTATGTGCGGAATAAACAGTCACATCTATGCCACACATATCTAGGGTAGATTTAACCCAACGGCTCAAAGTTTGTGAACCTACTGCCCTATATGGCTTTCTTATACTAATGAATAAATTATCAATATCCGCACGCATTGGATTTGTTAAATCTAAGTATGCATTCAATGTTCTTGCAGGGCATATTTCGGGCCGTTCATCGAAAAACGGTATAGATAATATCGGTTAGGACGCTCCAACGCGAGATGTTTTAATAAGGTCTGGATTTTTTATGATGACCTTTGTGGATTGTGACTCGATGTTGCAAACTCTAATTTTTCAAATTGTTTGAGATCTGTGAGCCATAATTAAGGCGAGAAGCGTAACTATTTTAAAAGTTTTTTTTTTTTTTGGAAACTCAAGCCTTCATTTGGATACCAATATAGCGACGTAGTTAAGAACCAAGGTAGTGTCCCAAGTAGTGTTATACCTCGGCAAAGGAGGCCTTAAACGGAATATGCCCTTAAAGAACCTCTTCAAATTACAATCATCTCCGATATCGTTTAGTCCAGAGCTGTCATTATCAAAGATAATGCAGAACGGCAAGTATTTAAAGTACCATACTGGGCACCAGCTTCAAATAATTGCGTTAAGAAGGTTATCACATTAGAAATAGGTGTTTCATATATATCCAGATTATTTTGATTGCAAAATAGAAACCATTTCTTAAAATAGACCTCGTATTGTTTCATGGTATTGTCCGATAAGGAAGAGGCCATAATGTCCATTGCGGCTGATGGAATATTTCTTCTTAACATGGCTTGTTCGACAATATTCCTGCTACCAGGGTAACTTGGGTGTGGATTTGTCGATAGCTGGAATAAGGAGAAACTATTAAGTTATCATCTGCTTTCAATAATAATAATTCTGATTTTAATAACCTCTTAAATAGAGCGAATCATGGTTGAGTGGGCCATTATGGTACCATCATGATGCCCCTAGCTTTATCAGTGATTATCTTTCGCAACGACTTAAGGATCATGGTGAAAGGAGGGAACGCATAAAAATAAAGATCGGACCAGGATATTCTGAAAGCATTGATTGCAAATGCGTCCGGATCTTTATGCCATGAGACTCTGCTGGCAAATAAGTCTACAACAGGTGGTTGAAACTTTGTAATTATCCTTTTAAAGTCATAATCACTTAGCTCCCATTCTATATCTGGGTGTATGCGTCTTGATTCGGCATCAGCGATTACATTATCAGATGATCGAATATATGTAGCATAAACATCTAGGCTTCGACGTGCACACCACTGCCATAACTGTTTCGTAACATCTGTTAAGTGTGGATATTGAATCCCACCCATTCTATTCACATATGATATGGCAGTGGTGTTGTCTATTCGTAGTAAGATTTGACAATGTGTTAAACTCTTTGCAAAATATGCAGCCAATATTTCGGGATAATTAATATGTTGTAATCGTTCCTCCTCACTCCATAGTCCACTTGCGGTTTCTTCTCCACACGCAATCCCCCACCCCGTTTTAGAGGCATCAGAATAGATTTCCAGGCAAAATTCGTCATTTTTGATAGTCTTTACCGAGTGGGAAATTGCATGTTTCCACCAACGTAAATCCGAAATTATGTAATCAGGTATCGTCATGTAGCTGTCATAATCATTATCTTTGATCAAGCTTAAAATTTACAGCGTTCAAAGAGCTTTGTATAAAGCCAACCGTATTCAATGGCAGGGCAGGCCGAAACTAAAAGACCCACAAAACTGGCAAAATCTCTTATTTTACTTCTCTTGAGTTAAAGATACTTAGTAATCTCAGTTGGGATACATTTTGCCTTTTCTACAGGAAGACTAACCTGGAACTTTTGCGAGTCAATTACATATCCTAGGAATTTACAAATTTTATAGGGAGTAAGGCAGCTTTTTCCTTCGTTAATGATAAAGCCTAATGCTGTCAATAGTCTTTTTGTATCGCATATGTTCTTCACAACACATTCATCGTAAAACTGGCCAATTAGCAAAAAATCATCTAAATAAACCGTAGATAGATAACCCTTAAGGCGAAGAAGTTTTACAACCGGTTTCAAGATTTTGGTGAACACGAACGGTGCCGTACTAAGGCCGAAAGGTAAAAACGTTGAATTCGTAAGTATCTTGCTCCCACTGAAATCTCAAATATTTTTTGAAATTAGGATGGATTTTTATCAAGAAATATGCATCTTTCAAATCGAGCGTACTCATGAAACTATTCCTCGATATTAATTTTAATGCTGTACGCAAGTCCTCAATTTTAAAGTGAGCTGTGTCAATGAATTTATTAAGAGATTTTAAGTTTAATATCAATCTCATTTTTCCATTGGGCTTTGGGATCAAGAAGATACTTGATAGATATTGATCATGACAAAAAATACATTTTGATACTGCGCCTATTGATAACAGATTGTCAATCGCTGTCCTAAATTGTTTTTTGTCAGCTACAGAAAAATTTTGGAATTTTGGTAAAGCCTTCTGTGTCACAGGACGAGAAAATAGTATTTTATATCCTTCAATATATGAAAGAATAAGCGGATCTTCAGTTAATAATTCCATATGTCATAATGTAACGCAAGCCTACCGGCATAGTTTACCGGGATTATCTGCGATGGTACTGCTGATTGGGTTGCCGATACGACGATGGTTTCGATGAAGGACCCGGCCGATTCTTCATCGAAGTCGTGGCAAGCTCCTTCGTCCTTTGTACTCGCTGCTGCCTGCAAGGCGGAAGATGACCCTTCCAGTTTAAACGCTTCGCTGGCGCTGGCTTTTTGCTTGGTTGAGGCTTGGGTACTTGACTGGACTTCAGTTCTGCGCCGGATTTATTTATGGCTTTAGCTGATTTTAAAGTGTCAGCTAAATTTTCACTGAAGAGGTACTGGTCAATTTTGGTGTTTTGAAGTTGTGATTTCATCTCAGTTTTCAAAGCAGTTAGGATAAATTGTTTACGTGTTTTCGAGTGTGCATGTTGGCAGTCACATAAAATTTTGCACGCATCCATCAAAGTTTTTACCATTTTCATGTCCTTGTCCTTTGTCGAAATCAAATTGGATAAGACTTCGCTCATGCATGCTATAGCTACCGTCAGATCTTTTTGTCCTTCTTCAATCGATTTATCACGCCTGGTCAACGTATCGCTAACCGCTGCTTTGATCTCTCCGTTAAGGACAGGCGGGTCGATTAACTTACAGTTACTAGGTGTAAGATACTTTTCTTTCAATACTTTTCGGGCTTCTTTAGTGAGCCCTGTTGTGGCGTAGTGTTCAAGCCGAACTGCTATGTCCTTTTGTATCTCCTTCCCGTAAGTGTTAAAAACCGTGGGATCATCTCCTAGAAGCTGTAATATGTCAAAATCAATTGTATTAGTCTCGTCTGGGATGGCAGCTTTGGCCGTGTCCGTAGATAGCGGCACCGTCGTTTCATCAGTCTGACTGGTTTCGACCGGTAGGATTGGGTCTGTTAGCTCGTCAGGCTCATAATCGCTGAATGCTGGTTGTACTATTTCAATGTCCGAAAATAACGAGACCAAAGCAATGATAATTCAGTCTAACTTGAACTAGTCCCTAGTACTAGTCGCTATAGCCAGCCTGAGGATATCAATATATGCCTATAGTTGAAACAAGGAGCTAGTCCTCAGGTAACATCAGTCATGAACCATTCCACTAGTAATGGCCGCTTAAGACTGTGACGTTAGCAAGTATGCAGTTGAAACAGTCCCCAACAATACTGTTCGCTAATTCTACTACTTTGCTAACTTATTGATCTTGCAATTCGACAAAACAACACCTAACTTGTAGGTATGTACGTAATAAGTCTGTAAACCAGTCCCATTGTACTGGCCGCTATAGACTATAAAGGTACATAGGTAGAATGAAACAGCCCCAATGTGCTGTCCGCTTTATCTACTTTAGCATGATTACAAAACCAATAAAGTAAAAACACAGTGTTTCTTTACTTGAAATTGAATAATTTGGTTGGTATAATCATGTAATCGTTAATTAGAGTACAATCCTCTTGTAACGAAAATAGTGTTCAAATTGCAATATCAATGTTGGCACCATAGATGCGATGTGTAAAAAGTAGGTCACGTCCCTATTCCGGACGTGCGTACCTGGCGGGTATGACCTCGAAGGCGTGGAACCTCGCGATGACGACGTATCGTCGGAATCTTCCTTGTTTCGCCGGTGCCGTCTTCGTGCTAGTTTTCTTTGCAGCTTTCTTATTTTTCGTTCAACTGCGACATCGTCGTCGTCGTCGCGGTGTTTTCTTTTCCGCGGCATTCCAACAGTTCACCAAGAGTTCAAAATTCACAACAACAGCTACTAGAATAGGGGTGCGGTCGGAACGCGGGCGCAACGTATGGAAAGACGGAGCACTAGAACGCGAATGAAGGTTGCAAAATGCGCGCGGGTGAGGTGATACACAACTACCCCGAAAAAAAAAAATGGATTCAAATAAAGGATTCCAAAAATATAGTGTGTGAAAGGCGTACACTACGCGGTACTACAAGTGTCATTGCTAATCTCAAAGGACAAACAAATAATTATGTTCCTTTGCTACGTTTACTATTTTGACTAGGAATAAATAGTTTTAAAAGCTAAGTAACGGTACTTCCCCGGTTTTCTAAAGAAAAGATACAATCTTTTTAAATCACGAACGATGAAGCGCCGGCCTCCTCCGGTATTCGAGTATCAAGCAAATTCAGCAAAATTATGAGACCAACGGTATCTTTTTATTGCGTTGGCCTATAAAATTTGATATTTCACAACTTCAAGAGACCACAGACTTGAATAATCGATATTCATTTCAACACGATACCTCTACGCATTTCTAAGAAAAAGGGTTTTGACAGACGGATGGACAATGAAGTGATCATTTGAGAGTTCCTTTTTTTCCTTTTAGGAACCCTAAAATTGATAAAATCGTCACAAGTTAAATTGGCCACATAACTATTTGTTGCATCTCTGATAGTAACTGAGCCTTAAATATTGAGGCTGAGTTATTATATTTTAGGCTGAGTTATTAATTTTGAAGCTGAGTTATTAATTCATCAAGTTAGGTTAGACTTCTTATATTTGATATTCGATTAAATACTACCCTTTATTATTTTTTCCGTGACATATACACAATTTCTGTCTAAACTTGGTTTTCGTTTATTGTTATTCGTCAGGCCCAAACTGTATCCAAAGGATTCGTTTCAAATCATCAAGGAGGTAATTTTCAATTAATACTTCCAACTGCATGCAATATAAAGAAATGATTGAAGCCAGAGGGTAGAAACCACAGAAGATGGTACGGAATTATATGTTTCTCGGGATTCTAGTACTTTTTGCTACGGTAAATATTTAATGAGTAATAAGTACACAATACATTTATAATAATACACCACATAAGAATACAATTCTTTATTTGTTTTGCAGATTTCATTCAGCGAGGGATACAATGATAACCTCCATGATGTTGAAACTTCTGATGGATTAACTTCACAATTACCTTACGGTGAGGCATTATTACCTATAGATTTTACATACATATAATAAAACTTCTTACAGTAATAAAATATAGCGTCACAACCTGCCCATATGGGGTGCCAGAGGCACAGTGCACCCACATTGGCTCGACTTTAGAAAGCGTTTTTTTTTTGGGGATAATTAGGGTCCTAATTGATTGATTCTAAGATAACTTTAAAAAATGATTGTAGTTAACTTATACAAATATTACAATATTAATTATTATAAATAATTTGCACGAATAAATAATAACAACATTATTAACAGCGAGTTCTGTTTTGAGTAAGATCCCTACGCAGTCTTATTTTTTATGTAATTTTGAATATTGAAATATAGACAGTCGTTTCTACATCGCAATGGCTATTTCGAAATCACTCAAAATACATTGTTTGAAGTTAAAAAGTAATGGAACACTGGGTTTGTATTGAAGTATACAATTTTATTTGTATCTGTTATAGGTTAGGTTCGAAGTTAGAAGAGGCAAAACCGGAGCGCAGCGGAGATAAGCGAATGGAAATAAAAACATAACCGTTTGTCTATTTCGTCTCTAAATACACTTATAATGCATAGGAAAAATCAGCAAAAGCATCTAGAACCATACGTTTTCTATAGTCCATCCCCCAAGTTAGGCCATTCATTGAAATATCTATCACATGACCTATTATAAAAAATCTTGTAAAATAAAACAATAAAGTTTAAAATATTTCTTATACAGTCGGGCTATTAACAAATAATACAGAGTTAGAGGATGTCCGGTTATTTACGATAAGACTAAACTCGCATAAACAGGTTGTAACAAAAAGGTGCGTGTGGTGTATTTTAGTGGAGTCATCCTGAAAAACCTACACTATGAATCCAATTCGATCTGAGCATCTTTATTTTTAAACACTTCCATACATTTTGGACTGAGCGGTCTATCGATTAGTATGGAACCTCTTTTTATTTAATTGAAATAATAAAATTAGTCTGATCGATTCGGTCTTTTGTTAATAGTTCTTGTCGGTTTTTTGTTAATAGTTCTTGTAATGGCCGTGTGAGCTTTAAACTTCATGAACGACAAAGGAAATTTGCGTTGTTTTTCAAAAAATTCCGCCCCCTTATACCTCCGACCAATATATATTTTGAAAAAAAATAAAACCCGACTGCATTTTCTTTTAATACCACATAATTACAAACTTATGAATGCACCTGGTAACGTACATGAAGTATGAAAGTTGCCGTACCAATCACTTTGTAATACCATATTGGATAATTTCCAAAAACTGATTTGACAAAAATTTGTATAATTATCGAGCCTGCTCACAAAATTGCACGTGAATCGGTTGGGAAATGCGACCTGAAGAGGAGAACCTGAGGACAGCCGCAATTAAATGCTTTCGTATTTAAATACGAAAGCATTTTTGCACTAGCTGAAACGGAGAAACTTCTTCGCGCTACGCATTCTACTAATAAAATCATGCTCAATCAGGATAGCTAACATAGATTGCCCTAGAGTGCACGTATTATTAAATGTATGATTCTGTTTCTTACTGTAAAAATAATCAAATGCATTTTACTTCAGATGACGTCGACGCCGAAGATAAAGCGAAATTTCTACTCCGTATATTTCCATCCAGAGTACACAAAACAAAAATGTCGACAGCTTCAAACTCAAATGGTAAGCACGAATGACAAAGGTAAATTGAATTCATCATGTGGCCAGCATGCTTCGACCCACTGCTGGATATCTCTTGCACCTCTCTATAGCGCCACCCAAGCATACGTAATATTGAGGTAAAGCATAATAGCACTATATAGGATGTAACATGATATAAACAATTACATACAGGCACATACAGGTGAATCATAATAGCACTATATAGGATGTAATATGATATAAACAATTACATACAGGCATATACATTGCTTCTGGCCTTGCACTAGGATGGATAACCTGTGTGGGAACCAGAATGGAGAGTAATAGAATAATAGAAATTTTCCACCCCCTTACACCTTCGACCCCTTGAAGTTTATCGGATGAACAATTGGAACTATAATAAAATTCAAACCCTACTGCATTTTCTTTAAATACCACATATGTACTTACAAACTCATGAATGCACATGGTTACGTACATGGAGTATGAAAGTTTCCGCACCAATTACTTTGTCATACCAAAATTTCCGAATTGACAAAAATAAATATAATTATCGAGCTTGCTCACAAAATTGCACGTGAATTGGTTGGGAAATGCGACCTGAAAAGGAGAACCTAAGGACAGCCGCACAAAAATACGACGCTTCGTCGCGCTACGCGCTCGTTCAGATAGATATTTCTGCTACACTCTAATAAAATCATACTCAATCAGGATAGCTAAAAAATTTCCCTAGTGTGCACGTATTATTAAATGTATGATACTGTTTCTTACTGTTAAAATAATCAAATGCATTTTACTTCAGATGACGTCGCCTCCAAAGATGTAGTGAAATTGTTAATCCCTTTAGATCCAAAAGGAAAAATGAAAAAAAAATTGGCGGCAGATTTGACGAACTTGCCAAACCTGCCAAACTCAAATGGTCCGACGGATGACAAAGGTAAATTTAATTCATCATCAGGCCAGCATGCTTCTACCCACTGCTGGATATCTCTTGCACCTCTCTATAGCGCCACCCAAGCATATGTAATATTGAGGTGAATCATACACTATATAGGATGTAACATGATATAAACAATTACATACAAGCACATACATTGCTTCTGGCCTTACACTAGGATGGATACCCTGTGTGGGAACCAGAAAGGAATGGGTCATATTTTAAAAGTGATTGTTAGGAACATCATTCTCAACTATTTTTATTAAGACACGGATTTGATCATAACAACTTTATATTTCATTCCTCATGAAGTAAAACATAGTTGCTTAAAACAAATCAATTGTATAGAGAAAGTTGCTCAGAATGATGTCCCTTGCAACTGCTTAAAATATGACTACACGTTCCTGTAACAGCCTGTATAATCGTCTAATAAAGGTTATTTTATAGGTACGGCAGACCAATGAGTTGAATAATATTTTAATACACCAAAATGGTCCGTCAAAAACCATTTTACGACTGAAATATTTATACGATTGTTATTGTTTAGATCGAAACGGGCCTATTTGCGGTTTCCTCTCGGAACGCACCCTACTTTTTGGTCTGTGAAAGATTGAAAATGCCACTTGTCTTTTGACAGACAGATGAATAAAAATATGTAACCTCAAAAACAGTTGAATATGGCCGCGCGGTAGACGCGATGTTTTTTAAATTTTCTTCGAATTGAGCGAAAGTTTGGACCCAAAGCAGTGTTCCAACGGCGAGTTTTGCTTGCTGAGTTCAGCACCGCGAGTCGGCCGAAGATATTGAACAATATTTTTGGACTAGCAAGAAGGTTTCCACTCCTCGTTTATTGAATGCCTCAGAGCCCCCGGGATGTTGAGTCGTGGATAGTGACGTGATTTTGTGTATTTCGCGGGGAACCAGCCACGCATAGTTAGTATAAGGATAGAACAAACACTTGACCTGATGGTCACCTCAAGATTGACATGGAGTGGTGAAGCAAAAAGTTTGCCAGATACGTCTGGCCCCATCGCATCGGAGAACAGAAACACGCTCGGTAGACAGGTAAAAATATTTCTAAATCCGCCAGTAGTTTGACTAGGCTTTACGATGTATTTGTTGTTGTTGTAGTTACTTGTAAATGTATAATTTAACAAGATTGAAAATAAGCCATTAAAAGTGATCCTTTAAGTGATTTAATGAGCTTATTTCCTGTACCTACAATAATTAGTTCATTGAACTTCGAACTTTGATTTGCCCTAAAATGCAGTTGTGTATATGAGAAATAGGTCTCATAGCTGATAGTGCGATATTGTGGGGTTCTTATAGGTTATGCATTTTGAGTGAAATTTTAGTATTGTTCAACCATAAGTGAACTTTGGAAACCTTATGAACAGTGTTCAACAGAAACTGTAGATCAATTTATTTGTGGACCTACTATGAACGTAGGTTTACCAAGTTTGTGTTGATTTGACTAGAATACATACGGCAGTGTTCTATATATATATTGGGATTAGTAAGTAAGACATAAGTTGAGATAGAAATATTTTCCGAAAATTATTAAGCTATGAGGGAAACTAAAACTTGTTTCTTGGACCCACATTGTTTTGGGTTCAAATTTGGGCTCCGTTGGACGGACCATTTATCGGAGGGTTCTGTAAATGAAATTTGTTGTAAATTGTAGGATCGTTCATCATGTCCTTGTTAGAACTTCAAGCTGGAGTAAGCGTGCATAGGCGGTGGGTCACGTCCGTCTACTCTTTGATAACAAGCGTTGATAGGAACGACGTTGATTTGTTACGTGCTGAGGAAGCCTGTGATGCAGCTCTCTGTTCTCACGCAGAGATGAATAAAAGGGCTCCGGCTGACAAATTAGGAAAATTAAGCCGATGTCTCCCGATGTATGCATAGCGCAGCGTACTACTGACTTAAGAAGACAGCGCCAATCTGGTTGTAATGATGAAGTAGAAGAACCACCTCATTAAAGAGTCGTATCTCGATTACCGGTAATTCAGGTACCCCACTTGATTGTATTGTGGGCGAATGGACTAGCTTCATTAATTTATTTGTTACACCCTGTTCCATTTAAAGGAGGATTTACCCAAAGCCTATAAGATGGCTCAGATGGTGTCAGCTTTAAGCGGGAAGGCTAAGGGTTGGTTTTACACATGGCCATTACGGAGGTTAACAACGGTATAACCCGACCGTTGTTGGTCAATCGTTACAACAACAAACGTTAGTTGGTTGCAGCCCAGTTAAAACGGCTGTTCATTATTCCAATTATGACTCGGATTGGTGCTATACAGACAGAAGTGTTGAATCCTGTATTTTCGGTTAACAAGACGTTGGAAAACTTAGGGTTACCAGTAGGCGAATGGTAGTACCTACTATTGCATATTGTTTTATCTCGCCTCTCTAGAGATGTGTAGATCCCGAGCATCGCCCTCAGAGGGAGCTGGCCTGCTTTCTTGTGCTGCTCTTATACTTTGCGGGGAGCAGCCTTGATTTTGACATGTAACGGCATAAAGGCTAAGGTCGAGCCACCGCTATCAGAAGCTATGATCGTCTATTCTATCTACCCCAAAAAGAGATGTCCCGATTCAGCTGTAAAATTTGTAAGTTAAGAATGATAAGTCTGAATTTCTTGTTCGTTGAGAAGTTCGTTAGGCGTACAATTAAGTCGAACGGAAGATTGGTTCAGGAAGTTAGAGTTTCAAGTTAGACAGAGAAAGCATGTATGCCCGCAAGCCGGTATTTCGCATCAGTTAGCGGTGTATTGCGCCAGATCGATCTTTGTTGTATTTTGTGTGATGGTACCATTTATTTTTTTGTATATATGGGCGCATGGAACTTCTTTTCGTGTGGTCGACCACAATTTATAATATTTGTTTGGGATATCGTATAGACATCCGTCGTAGTGTTACGACATGAGTACTCAATGATATTTCATGTGCTCGCTTGTGGTGGTTCCAATTATATAATTAGTTCACTGCAATAACGATCCAAATAGACCGGGTTTACACAATTACTATTTGATTTTCTGAAATGGGTTTGTACTAGCGGTTTCCTCAAAAGGTCCGTAACGTTTTGAAACCTTCAACTCTGCGCAATTTGAGCTGGATGTTATCGAAACGTTTTCATTAGCGCTTTTGGAGATCTAACCCACTCCACAGCGAGGTACATACTTCGGGAAATACAGATATATGCATCTAGCTAACCTCAGCACTTCCTCGACTGGGCCCAGCAATAAATACTAGAGGCAGCCTACACGTTAGACCTCCAGCGAAATTTACATTTAATTTAAAGATGCAACTTGAATCCAAACCGATCCAAGGCAAAGCAAACCAATCTACCCGTTCCTAAACAATGAACTTTAGACTGTAATTTGATCTCTTCGCGCGTCCCTGACAACACTCAAATGTCAAAAAATAACAACGTGATAGGTTATCTGAGTGGACAACGTTTAAACTTTGTTCTGAATTTGTTATTTCCATCCGCGGAACCTCATCGATCAAACAGTCTCCCTATGCCCTGACAACCTAGGTTTAGCCGCAACTAAACTCCTGTCTAGCCTAGTCTAAAATCCTAGTGTTATACCACGTCTATCATCGACACCACTCGAAAATGGTTGAGTATGATTTGAATGTGTTTGTATGTTTAATGACTGTGTGTGTGGGAATTTCAAAACTCGCTACACGAGAGGAATGAGGAGAGGATTAGCCCGCGAATATCCTAAGAGACAATCCAGGAACCCTATGGTGAAGGAAAAGGAAATTAGGGTCGTTCCAAGCCCAGACTCAGACTCAGATCAATTAACTACAAGTTCTTATCTAACGACCCAAGGATAGTTTTGGAATTTGGGGTAGGTTGATTTAAAGGATAGGAACCGAGGTATATGTCGGCGCTTCAGACACTCACGAAAATCCACTGTAACACGCAATCACAACTCTTCCAGTTCCAGACGCGTAAAATGGCATTTCGAACTGTATATAATTCCCGAAAGACGTATATCAAAGTAGTTTGACGCAGAAACTGAATCCTCCCCCTTCCACGCTCTCGTATTTATAGACCCCACATGTCTGAAAAAAAATGGCGTCCTTTGCGAAACACACGCTGCCCAAGCGAAAGCTTCTTATCCCTAACTACACAGGGTCTAATTTCAATCAAACATGCCAAGCAGGCCCGCCGTTCTACAATTTTGTGTATGCATATTTACTATGATCAACCGTCGGTTATCACTCAAGTCATTTGGTATTTCCGATACACAAAATTTGTTGATCGCTGACCATAAAAGCTGTTGCGATTAATTAAGCTTTCCCGACCGCTAGCGTCTTAGACAAAGATCACTAGAATGATATTCAAACCCGTGATGTCAAACTCACCACTTCGTACCAAACAAACGCAATTGTATATTTGCAGTCAACATAATAGCTTTCTCCGTATCGTTCCATAATAACCTTCCATTATTTAGTTATTCATAATTTATTCAGCACGCACCAAATTGGCTCTGATCCCTACACATTTCGCAGGAATGCGACAAAAAACCTGACCTGTCCTAGCTTCTCCGAACCAACCACGTGCTATGGCCACTTTTGTCAACTTACTTCGAATCACTCAAATAACCCAAGCATTAAAGAAACTGACACAGCTAATTCCGATTCTCACTGTACACTGATTGCATTCGTTAAGCGATGTTCCATTACAGCCCTCTCCCAGACCTTGAGACACTGTTTATCTCAGTTAAATATGGATCTCATTACCACAATGCTAACCCATGCTTTGTCCATATCTACTCTATATGCACGAACATCTCAAATCATGTACACAGACCGACGACCCGAATGGCCGAGTCGGCAGTGACGCTGTCTACGAAATCAAGGGTCCCGGGTTCGAGTCCCGGTGGGGGCAGATATTTGTTTGATGAGCATGGATGTTTGTACCCTAGTCATGATTGTTTATCTAGCTAAGTATAATATTTATCTATATAAGTATGTGTGTCGTTGTCTAGTACCCAAGATACAGGGAATCCTAGTTTGGGGCTAGATCAATGTGTGTAAATGGCGTCCAAAGTATTATTATTATTATTATTATTAATAATATTTACACAACTCGATTGAGCTCTCTCCTGTCTTATCTCATTTATCTACCTAACTATACAACCTCGTACACCCGCCACTTATCCTTATTCGTATAACTATATTACTTAATTATGACAAAATGGAGGACCTATTGATCATAACTACCTAGCTACCTTCATAAAGGTGCACAAGGAAGTTCATCAATTCTTCTGTTAAAAAAAAATAAAATATAACGCATACTTTATATTAATCTGACTTGTACACTATATTGACATAGTAACGTTGTTTTATTATTATTTTTATTACCTCACACAACCTCTCACACACACTCACTCATACTCATACTACACACAGAGAGGCTCACCCACTCACCCACACACCCATTTTTTTCATATTTTTATAACTTTGTCTTTAGTCAGTATTAGTCAGTAATTTTTGTATAAAAAAGTGTCCGTGTAACTTAAATTAGCTTTATATATATATTATAGGAAGAGCACTGTAGTCTGAAATACAGGTTTATAGGTATAAACCTGTATTTCAGCCTGAGCTAGGTAGCTCAGGCTCAGATGACTCAATTATCATGTGTCACATTTTAGCTAAGGGCCTCAAATATTGTAAACGTTTTCTGTTTATTTTCTTTGAATAAATAAAAATATTTGATATATATATATAATTTTTTTTTTCCATTTTTTTTTTAAATTTCTTTCTTCCTTCCTTTCTAAAGCATGCAAGATCCTTAAATCTACAAGGTAATTACTCAAATTTACAGCCTAAAGCTTACTTATATAACTTTTATACACTATCTTATTTGTCTACGCTCTTATTCGTCCTCACATAATACCTGGCTATATTTATAGTATTGTAGTTACCCAATATCTCATTTGAAACCGGATCTACTGAAGTATAACAGTTCGGATATACCACTGCCGAAATAACATAAGGCCCTTTATACAACAATGAAAATTTCCGCATGATTTTATGTTCTTTATTTGAACGCACAAAAGTCTTAATTTTCACATAATCACCTATACGATAGACTTCTTACTTACGCCGTTTGTCTGCCTGTCGCTTACGTCGTTCACTAGCATTTTTAGAGTTCTCTATCGCTACATTCCGCACCTGTTCCGTGTCTCGCACACTATGACCTAATAACCATTCATCGACTTATTCCTTGTCAATAGTTAACGGTTCCCGCCTACCAAACGCCAACTCATTAGGAGCAAAACCGGTGCTTGTGTGTTCGATATTATTGTAGCAATTTTCAATGTCCGATAACACGTCGACCCAACTTCGATTACTTTCGCCGCAATAAGTTCTAATTAGTCGACCTAGCTCGCGATTCACTCTTTCTACGCTATTAGAATTTGGACAATACACCGACGTATGAGTGACCCGAATCCCTAGCTGTTTGAGACCAAATTCCCAAACTTTCGATATGAACTGTGGTCCTGAGTCCGTAATTATAGTTTCGATAGGTATTTCCCTATAAAATCTCTTTGTACAAGCGAGCACGCTCCTACCTGTCGCTTTCCGCATTGGATACAATTTTATTACCTTACTGTACACGTCTTGAATCACATATATATATATTGATATCCGAATTTACCTACGGACAATGGCCCATAAAGGTCCGAGAAAAATTTCTCACCCAACCTTTCCGCCAACACCGGTGTTCAAGGACCAACGGTATTGTTAGTACTTTGTTTGACCTTTTGACATATGTCACAACTTCTTATCACCGTGCTAATCACCCTACTCATATGAAGAAAGAAATATCTGTCCTTCATCAGTGCTAATATTTTATATCTGCCGTAGTGACCTATTTCTTCATGTATGTGTAATATTAGTTCCTCCTGTAGTGAATCCGGAATTACTAGCAACCGTACGTTCCGCTGCGGCACGTGAAAATATAACGTATCACCTACTAGCTTGTAATTATCAAACCCTCTCGTTTCTGTATCTACCACCCTACGTCTGATACAACCGCTGATACGATTTAACCGCTCATCTACGCTTTGTAATCTCGCAATGTCCCGTCAACTCGAAATAACACTTGCGGTATTCGATGCCTGAAACCAGAATATTCCCGGCTGAACATTTATACTGTCATTCATACGTCCGTGAACCGCTTTTTGCCTGCTTAGCGTGTCGGCAATTTGATTATCAATCCCACGCACAAACTCTATGTTGTATTCGAATTGCTCCAAAAACATAATCCACCTAGTTACGCGTGCCCCCAATAAAGTCCACGACTTAATGAACGTCAAACTTTTATGATCAGTTCTAATAATAACTTTTTCTCACCGCAAATAATAATAATAATAATACCTTGGACACCATTTACACACATTGATCTAGCCCCAAACTAGGATTACCTGTATCTTGGGTACTAGACAACGATACACATACTTAAATAGATAAATATTATATACTTAGATAGATAAACAACCATGACTAGGGTACAAACATTCGTTCTCATCAAACAAATATTTGCCCCCACCGGGACTCGAACCCGGGACCCTTGGTTTCGTAGGCAGCGTCACTGCCGACTCGGCCATTTGGGTCTACTCATCTCAAATAATCTCAAATCGCTTTAAAGTGTATATGACTGCATACATTTCCTGTTCGCTGACTGACCATCTCGTTTGAGCCCCCTTAAATGCCTGCGAACAAAACCCTTTAATGCGTTCCTGGCCCAAATCCTCTAATTGATAAACATAACCCCCAATTCCTATAGCGCTGGCGTCACATTGAACATAATACGTCTTTCCCGCCAATGGCTGACTCAATATTATACTTTCCGAGAATTGTTTTTTTATCTCGTCAAAAGCACTCTGCATGTGCGCACTCCAAACGAACTTGACTCCTGACCGTAATAAATTGTATAATGGTTGCGTTATTGTTCCAAATTTTTTTATGAATCTCCAAAAGTAATTTATGAACCCCAAAAACGCCCTCAATTGCCTGACAGTTCTGGGTGACGGATATAATTTAAGTGTTTCAATTTTGTCCGGGTCCATCTGCAAACCTTGTGTAGACAAAATGTGCCCCAATAACTTGACACTTTTTTGTGCGAACTCGCATTTTTTTAGTTTGCATGTGAAGCCCGCGTCTTTCAATTTACTCAGAACCGTGTCCACTTGAGACAAATGCTGATCGATGTCACCCTCAGTTAAAATCGCCTAATCGTCAACAAAATTTAAACAATATGACCTAACCTCTGGCCCTAGAATTAAGTCCATCGCCCTCGAAAATGAACCCACACTGGTTATCATCCCCTGAGGTAAAACGTTGTAAACATAACTTCTGCCTTGATATACAAAACCCGTGTATCGTTTTGATTCGTCCGAATAATGGTATAGAAAAATAAGCATCTTTGATATCTATGACACCTTTATAATTTATCCGGTGCTCCGACGGCAATATCTCACTCATTAAAGGTGTAGTTTCAACTTCCCCAACCATTCCCGTGTTTAATTGTCGCGCATCGAGTAATATCTGAACCTCCCCTGACTTCTTTAGTGCACAAGTCAATGGACTGCTGAAATCCGTAGATTGCCTGCTAATAATACCTATCTGTTCCATTTCTTCCAATCATTTTGTTACTTTATCGCAATATGCGAACGGTATGGGATAGCTTCGTTTTACGAAAGGCGTTTCATCTCTCATTTTTATCTCATGTATATATTTATTTGTCCGACCTACCCTATCGCTAAACAAATCTGCATGTTTATTTAACACCGGCAATAACTTTGTTTTGTGTTCAACAGGTATTGATGAATTATTCACATATTCCTCTATCATATTTGTACATTCATCATTTGGTATCATTTGGTTCTGCAATTCTATTGTACAACAACAAGCTTCCTGATCGGGCCCCGTACCTAATGGTATTTCACATATCTGCCCGGCGCTTCGTATAATTAGTCTCTTATTTCCCTCACACATTAAACTGGCTCGCGTCTGTTGTATAAAATCAAATCCTAAAATTAAATCTATAGGCACCCTTGCTAAAACTAGCATTGTAGTATCGATAACGCATTCACCTATTGTTAATGGTAACGTGACTAACTTTTCAACCTTCTCCCTACTGACCCCAAACGCACCTGTGATTCTCAAAATTGGGATCGGTATTTCCGTTGGTTTTCCCAATTGCCTGCATACTTCATCATACACTCCTCGACTTATTACAATGATTTCGCTCCCCGAATCAACCAAACTCCTTACAATAATATTTCCAATACACACATCTATCTCAGGTAATGTCAAGGTACTACATAGATCGCGCCCACACTCAGTCGAATCGTCGTCTCTGAATATCGTATGTAAACGCCTGTCATTGCGGTTTCTACAATCCAATCTCGATTTTTCATCTAAACACATGGCATATCCATGCGCTTTATCTGCTAGTAATTGAATAAATTCATTCACACCCACGTTTGAATCCAAATTACACAAATCATACAGTCTATGCTTTCTTTCAATTTGATCGGCTGTCCACCCAAAGCGTAATAAATATCTGAGCGCGAACGACCCGCGCGAGTCCACTAGTTTTTTGAATTCTGATTCATCGCATTATTCCTGTCACTTGAACCTTGTCCTGCCTCTGTATTACCTGAACTATCATTGCCCCTTTGAAACTCTATTGCCTTGAAACTAGCCTGAAGCTGCCTACCTCTACCGCGAAAATAACCGCGAGCGCGCGTCCCAAATTCATTTCGTGCCTTTGTTCCCGCGTTATAATTATTCCTAAGACTCACCGCGTTATATCGCATCGTATTTACTCGCAAAGCACGATATTGCCCTCGCATGTAGCTATCCCGACTTACGTTGTTCGTATTCATTGTCACCGAACTATGCAACGCACTTAATCCCCCATCGATATTCCGTTCTAAATGCCGAAGGAACTCGACCGCGTCTCGTATTATCATTGGTTCCTTTCTAGCAAAAAACGCTACCTGAATATCGCGCGGCAACTGTCTGAAAATCGTGTTGATCTTCTCCGTATCAGTAAACGGTATCGTAAGCTCATATATGCTATTCAATTGAGAGGCAAAGAATTCTTCCATACTTTGACCTTTCTTGGAATCGAACTTCGCGGTTAGGAATCTTTGTTTAATTAATTCCTGTTCATTATCTCCCCAGAATACCTCTCTGAAATCTTTTTCAAAATCCGAATAAGTTCGCCATGAGTCTCTGTATATGCTCATTCGAATATTTGCAATTCCTACCAAGCTATCCGTTGCCCATATCAAAGCCCTCGAACTATCTCCCGAGACTTTAATATAAGTTATTATAAATTTAAATCTCATAAGAAAATCATTGGATTTTCCGAACTCCGCCCATCGAATGTTGGCAACTTCTGTGTTATTTTCACTATGCATGATTGACGTTTTTCTACCGATTGTTCAAACGTCTCTAGTTCCTGTCTGTCCGAAGTCCTACTAGCATTGCTCGCACTCGAACCACGCTCCAAATTGTCTAAACTATTCACTATTTCAGATAACAATTGCGTCACCTATACTGACGCCATTTCATTATTTAAAACACTTGTCTGCGAAAGTGAGTCGTCTTGTACACGGGTTGTACAAGACGACTCACTTTCGCAGACGTTTTTTTTTAGGCCGGCCCATTATTTCTCAAAACTAAACCTCCGACTTGTCCGATGAATTGTGAAAACAATGCCCCTTTTTTTTGTTGTTGCTTATTTATCTTACTTACAAAACTGAACTGTTTGAAATCGTTTCTACGTTGTGTTATTTTTAAAAGTAACGCGTTAGACCTTGATTCTTTAAGAATATCTAGGTATCAGAATATCTTGGATATCCTTCGGTCTCGGCACCAGAAAATCTGTAACGGCATAAAAGCTAAGGTCGAGCCACCGCTATCAGAAGCTATGATCGTCTATTCTATCTACCCCAAAAAGAGATGTCCCGATTCAGCTGTAAAATTTGTAAGTTAAGAATGATAAGTCTGAATTTATTGTTTGTTGAGAAGTTCGTTAGGCGTACAATAGTCGAACGGAAGATTGGTTCAGTTCAGTTTCAAGTTAGACAGAGAATGCATGTATGCCTGCAAGCCGGTATTTCGCATCAGTTAGCGGTGTATTGCGCCAGATCGATCTCTGTTGTATTTTGTGTGATGGTACCATTTATTTTTTTGTATATATGGGCGCATGGAACTTCTTTTCGTGTGGTCGACCACAATTTATAATATTTGTTTGGGATATCGTATAGATATCCGTCGTAGTGTTACGACTTGAGTACTCAATGATATTTCATGTGCTCGCTAGTAGCGGCTTGTGGTGGTTCCAATTATATAATTAGTTCACGGCAATAACGATGCAAATAGACTGGGTTTACACAATTGCGATTTGATTTTCTGAAATGGGTTTGAACTAGCGGTTTCCTCAAAAGGTCCGTAACGTTTTGAAACCTTCAACTCTGCGCAATTTGAGCTGGATGTTATCGAAACGTTTTCATTAGCGCTTTTGGAGATATAATTCACTCCACAGCGAGGTACATACTTCGGGAAATACCGATATATGCATCTAGCTAACCTCAGCACTTCCTCGACTGGGCCCAGCATACTAGACGCAGCCTACACGTTAGAACTCCAGCGAAATTAACATTTAATTTAAAGATGCAACTTGAATCCAAACCGATCCAAAGCAAAGCAAACCAATCTACCCGTTCCTAAACAATGAACTTTAGACTGTAATTTGATCTCTTCGCGCGTCCCTGACAACACTCAAATGTCAAAAAATAACAACGTGATAGGTTATCTGAGTGGACAACGTTTATACTTTGTTCTGAATTTGTTATTTCCATCCGCGGAACCTCATCGATGAAACAGTCACCCTATGCCCTGACAACCTAGGTTCAGCCGCAACTAAACTCCTGTCTAGCCTAGTCTTAAATCCTAGTGTTATACCACGTTCATCATCGACACCACTCGAAAATGGTTGAGTATGATTTGAATGTGTTTATATGTTTAATGACTGTGTGTGTGGGAATTTCAAAACTCGCTACACGAAAGGAGGAGGAGAGGATTAGCCCGCGAATATCCTAAGAGGCAATCCAGGAACCCTATGGTGAAGGAAAAGGAAATTAGGGTCGCTCCAAGCCCAGACTCAGACTCAGATCAATTACCTACAAGTTCTTATCTAACGACCCAAGGATAGTTTTGGAATTTGGGGTAGGTTGATTTAAAGGATAGGAACCGAGGTATATCTCGGCGCTTCAGATACTCACGAAAATCCACTGTAACACGCAATCACAACTTCCAGTTCCAGACGCTTAAAACGGCAGCCCGAACTGTATATAATTCCCGAAAGACGTATGTCACAGTAGTTTGACGCAGAGACTGAATCCTCCCTTGTTTTTTTTTTTTTTGGAGGGGAAAAAAATGGAGTTACCCATGCCCAGGAGTCAGACCTCCCTGCTATGTCCGGGTCCCCACATATTGAGCGGGCATCAGCTCGTGTGGTATACGGACTAAAAATAACCCCTTTGTTTTTAACAGTTGTCTTAGTAAGAATTAACTGTGAGCCATGGGTTAACTGTGAGCCATGGAATTAACTGTGAGCCATGGAGTGACTGAATCCTCCCTCTCCCACGCTCTCGTATTTATAGACCCCACATGTCTGAACAAAAATGGCCTCCTTTGCGGAACACACGCTGCCCAAGCGAAAGCCTCTTATCCCTAACTACACAGGGTCTAATTTCAATTAAACATGCCATGCAGGCCCACCGTTCTACAATTTTGTGTATGCATATTTACTATGATCAACCGTCGGTTATCACTCAAGTCATTTGGTATTTACGATACACAAAATTTGTTGATCGCTGACCATAAAAGCTGTTGCGATTAATTAAGCCTTCCCGACCGCTAGCGTCTTAGACAAAGATCACTAGAATGATATTCAAACCCGTGATGTCAAACTCATCACTTCGTACCAAACAAACGCAATTGTATATTTGCAGTCAACATAATAGCTTTCTCCGTATTGTTCCATAATAACCTTCCATTATTTAGTTATTCATAATTTATTCAGCGCGCACCAAATCGGCTCTGATCCCTACACATTTGAATGCGAAAAAAAAACCTGACCTGACCTAGCTTCTCCGAACCAACCACGTGCTATGGCCACTTTTGTCAACTTACTTCGAATCACTCAAATAACCCAAGCGTTAAAGAAACTGACACAGCTGATTCCGATTCTCACTGTACACTGAATGCATTCGTTAAGCGATGTTCCATTACAGACACACCTATCTGAAGAATTGTCTACAATTGATGCCCAAATAACGAATCTGGAAGCGGACCGCATTTGGATGGCCTCCGAATTATCCACAATTTTAGACAAAATAACCTCTTTTGAACTACACAACATGAAAACAAAACACGAAAAAAAGAAACAATGAAACCAAAGCTATGCTGTACGAAACAATTTCTAAACTCTAGAAGACTTTGAACCTGGACTTTTCACATGGTGACATCCTAGACGTGAAAAGCGGACCCTCCAAAAAGGAACAGAAGACTTCAACCCTCATACTGGAATTTTCAAACACACTTTCAAAGTCGCAGTACCTTGGCATAGCCAAAGAATTTAACAAAAATAAAGACAAAGAATTAAAGCTGAAAAGCACTCATCTGGACTTCACTGAAACAGCTACACTGACTTACATAGATGAACTTTTGACCACAGCTTCAAAAAGGCTGTTTTACTTAACCCGCAACTTCATAAAACGAAGCCTCAACATTATTTATACAAACATAATAAAAAAAATGTTATAAAAACAAAGACCAGATTTTCAGATTAAAAGTGAAATACAATTTAACTCTCCAGCTTATCCAAATACGAAATTACTACTTAGGAAACCTTGTAAATCACTTTCTATTATCGCACTTTTTTCCAGTGCTGCTTGTATTAATTTACACTTTATGCCTACTTTTTATTTAACCTACTCTACGCAAAATTCACCCAACTTACTACTTATAAGACAACAACCACAACACACAACACAAAATACTATATGCAATTGAAATCCATATTAGTAAAAAATCCTTTTTTTAAAGCAAATTCTCTTATCAGCTCACAACAAAAGGGGGTCCCATTTAAATACACTCACAAGATCCCAACCCACTCTTTCAACCTCTGTCCTACTCGCGCACCGTACATGACGAAATCAATTGTTTAATAATAGCCTAGACAAATTTAACCTGTCAACCGTTATACTATGCACACCAGAAGTTGCTGACAATTTTATTCCAGACACAAACAAAAACATAAAGATCCTGTCTCTTAATATCCGATCAATAAAAAAATCTTCAAACATTACTTTCTAGGCTAAAAATAGACTGCGATATTTTGGTGTTTACAGAATGTTGGCTAACCTTTGTATCAAATACTTTACTTCCCTCGCTTAACAACTATACTCCTATATAGACCTGTAAACATCTTATCAAAAGAACGTAGTGGTTTACAGTTAATCTGACCTCCCTCATACGTATGAAGAGCTAGACTTCAATGAAGCGGCTTCTAGGCTTTTAATCAAACTCTGTACCGACACTGCTTTTATTTGCATCTACCGGAATCCTTAAAGTAGCAACATAGACCCCTTAATAAACGCTCTTTACCTAATAATTCCTACCCTTTCCCCATAAAAGTCTATGATTCTTGCCGGCGCGCCGGATACGCGGAAACTCTACTTAAGGCCCAACATCACACAAAACCGATAACCTCACTCAAACAGATAACCTCACTGATTTTCACAATTAAATAAATTCACCAAGCACAACACAATGACCTCTAAAGACCTCTACGCCAAGCTGCAGGAGAACATGGAGGCCATCTCGGAGTCACTCAGTGAGCGCTTCGGGAAGTTCGAGCAGGAGCTGCAAGCGGCCACACCTGCCCCCGGACCCCTGAACATCACAAAGCTGGCGAGTGAGTTCCGTGACTTCAAGTTGCTGGTCTGGAAGAGCCTGGGAGCACTCAAGAATCAACTTGAGTACTTGACCCTCGGCCTCGACCGGCACGAGACTGCGGCGCGGCGTAAAGTGCTGCTAGTTCACGGCATCAAGGAGACCGACAAGGAGCAGCCAGACGAAGTGTTAAGGGCAGTGTTCGCAGACCGCCTTAAATTGCCCGACATGTGCCTCGATGACATCAGGGTGGTGCACAGACTGGGAGCCAAGAGCACGAAGACACGCCCACTGCTGGTTCGCTTCGCCACACACTCAGCACGCTGTGAAGTCTGGGATCGCAAGAAGGAGCTCAAGGGCTCAGGCATTTTGGTGTCTGAGTTTTTGACAAAATCCCGGCACGACGTTTTCTTGGCGGCGCGGAAGCACTTCGGCATCAGCAGCAGTTGGACGTCGGACGGCAAGATACACGTGTTGCTGCCTGACAAGTCGCGGCAGAGGCTGGAGTGCTGGGCAGATTTGCGGCCACTCATGGCGAAGTACCCGAGCAAGGAGACCCCCTCGCCAGCCGGCAAAGGGAATAAACCTGCTGAGGGCGCCGCCGCATCTGCCTCCGGCGTAGTGACCAGGAAACAGGCCACTCAGTCGCAGGGCAAGAAGAAGCAAGGTTAGACCCTCTTCGTCTGTCTCTAAACCAATCAGATTCAGCATTCCGATCCCCCGGTGGGACAGTGCTCATGTCGTGATCCTTTTCTCTACTAGTAAGGTTTTGCGAGGTAGTAGCAACTATTTTTATTTTAAATTTCAAGTCCACTCGATTTATTTACAACTATTGACAGCATATTGACACATTTTTTTTTTTTTTGGTTCATTTGCCTTGTCAGGCAGGCAAAGGTTTCTAGACCATACAGCCTTGCATATTGACACAGTATGATAGTTTTTTTTTTTTTAAGTGCCATTGTGCGGCTTTTGAAGTCGCGGTCCCTCTTGCGCTTACCTTTTTGCTGTGGATTTTATTCTATTGTTAGCGCTATAGTTTATTGCTTTCTTATTGTGTAAAGTGTGTGTGTGTGTGTGTGTGATGTTTATTTACAATGTAATAGTAGGTTTTCTGATTTCTTACAACAATCCATGCCTGGTGAGGGTTTAGGTCACCCCATTGGTTTATATTAGTCTTTTTTTTTTCTTTTGATTCCTTAATAATTATATATTTTCTGCTAGGTATATTCCTATACCTAGTTATATATTTATATTATATCATAGTATATTATTTTATCTACATATTATGAATCTCAATAACGATAGCTTCTTGTCGTGTGCGTCTAGCGATGAATTTGTAAGTGCAGAAAGTGACATTTCCAGTGTGGAAGAACCACTTTCTGGCAAACTCAGAACTGTCTTTGGTGGGTCTGGGAAGAATCTGAACATTGTGCACATCAATGCTCAGAGCATTCACACGAGCTACACCGATCTTATCGAGGCTTTTAGTGACCAACATGTGGACGCTATCCTTGTCTCCGAGTCATTCCTGAAGCCTTCACTCTCCTCATCTATGTACTCTCTTCCAGGCTTCAGGCTCTACAGGAATGACAGAGTCGGGAAAGCGGATGGAGGTGTTGCTGTTTACCTGCGTGCGGATATTCCGTGCAAGGTGATCAGCGCATCCCCTAGCCAGTACTCCGAGTCTGCCGAATATCTCTTCCTCGAAATTCTTCTTTATCACAATAAGGTGCTTCTTGGTGTTGTTTATAGCCCCTCTCTCCGTGTTGATTATTTCGACACCTTTGAATCTATTCTTAATGATTTGACCCCACTTTACGATGACACTCTCATTCTTGGGGATTTCAACACTTGTCTCCTCAAAAATGATTCTCGTTCAGCCAAGCTTAGGTCAATAGTAGATTCATACAATCTGCACATTTTGCCGCTTGCGGCCACCCATTCCCAGCCACATTGCTCGCCCTCTCTTCTTGACATCATAATCATTTCCAACCTGGATAAGGTGGCCACTCATGGTCAACTTAACTCACCTTTTTCTTTTCACGACCTCATTTACGTCTCATATAAAATTAGGTCCCCTAAGTGCAGAACCAAATTTATTGAAACTCGCAGCTTCAAAGCCATCAACCTGGATTCCCTCAAGTCTGATGTTTCACTGGTCGATTGGTCCCCTGTCGTCTTGAGCGAGAGCGTTGATGACAAAATTCACAGCTTCAATACAATTGTCCTGGGACTTTATGACAAACATGCTCCCATTAAAAAAGTTAGAGTGAAGCACCTGCCTGCTCCCTGGCTAAACGATGATATCAAGCGACTTATGACCAAGAGAGATCGGGCTAAGTGCAGGTACAAAAAGGATCCGACAGATGACAATTTTCTCACCTACAAATCGCTTCGAAATCGTTGCAATCGTCTCTGTCGCGACGCCAAACGCCGCCACATCTTTGAGTGTATCGAAAGGTACACTCCTGCTCAGGTGTGGAAATTTCTCAGGACACTTGGTATTGGCAAGTCCCAGGCCCAGGACACGCATTCAGGTAATGTCGATCTCAACGCTCTTAATCAATTTCTCTCCGCACCGCCCGTTGTGATGGACTCTACCGTCAAGCAAGCCACTCTTCGGAGCCTGCGTTCTAGGTCACTTCCCAACACCACTCCCTTCAACATGAGATATGTCGGAGTTGACACAGTTAAAAGGGCATTGTTGGCGATTAGCTCCAAAGCAGTCGGACATGACAACATCTGCCTAAAAACGATCTTCACTATCCTAGATGACCTGCTTCCGCCCATAACGCACATTTTAAATTTTTCCCCTTCAAACTGCTCCTTCCCTACTGCTTGGAAACATGCACTAGTTATCCCTCTCCCTAAATCATCCAATCCCACCTGCTTCAAAGAATATCGCCCGATTTCCATCTTGCCGATCCTATCAAAAGTCCTCGAATCCATTGTCCATACCCAGTTCTCCCAATATCTATCCTCTAACAACCTATTAAATCCTTTTCAATCAGGCTTCAGACCGGGTCACAGCACAGTTACGGCTCTACTTAAAGTGACGGATGATATTCAGGTTGCCATGGATCAGAAGCAGCTTTCGTTGCTTACCCTGCTCGACTTCAGCAGTGCCTTTAACTGTGTTGACTTTGACATTCTCGTTGAACTTCTCAAATCTCTTAATCTCTCTTCCCATTCTATCAGCTGGTTCGACTCATACCTTCGTGACCGTAAACAGCGTATCAAATCGGAGACGACTTGCACGGATTGGTGTGACCTCACCTCCGGTGTCCCCCAAGGTGGCATTCTCTCTCCTCTTCTATTTTCTATATTTATTAACTCCATCTCCGATGCCCTCTCATCTTCTTATCATCTTTACGCGGATGACTTACAAATCTATCGCCACTTCTCTCCCGATGATGTAAACTCCGCTGTGGAGGCGTTAAACGCTGACTTAGAGGGTATTAGAGGATGGGCCTCGTCATTTGGGCTACTGGTTAACCCAAACAAGTCCCAGGCCATGATTATAGGTACCAGACACTCACTATGTTTGTTGAAGCAACAGTCTGTCCCTCCTGTATCTTATAACGGTACCGTAATCATGTATAGCGACACAGCGAAAAACCTGGGTGTTGTTTTCGATAACCAGTTAAACTGGTCAACGCATATCAGCGAGGTCAGCAGGCGAGTTTACGCTACCTTTCACTCTCTCAGGAGACTTCAGAACTTTCTTCCTCGTCAGACCAAAATTATTCTCGCCCAGTCTCTTTTACTTCCCCTCATTGACTATGCTGATGTTTGCTGGGTAAGCGCAAATGAAGAGCAACTGAACAAACTCGAACGACTTCAAAACCTCGGGATTCGGTTCATCTTCGGACTGCGAAAATATGATCACGTTTCTCAACATCGCAGGGAGTTGAATTGGCTGCCGATTCGTCTTCGACGGGACTCTCATATCCTATGCCTGCTCTACAATATTTTGTGGAACCCTCGGTACCCTAACTTCCTGCGTGATCGCTTCGAATTTCTTTCTTCATGCAGGCCTCGGAGAACTCACATGGCTACTATGCTTAAAGCCCCACAGCGCTCCACTGCAACCTTCGAGCACGGGTTTAGAATCCGCGCTATACGGCTGTGGAATGAACTTCCCTGCACCATCAGGGACAGTCCATCACTGAATATCTTTAAGAACCGACTAAAGAAGCACTATCTTTCACTTTCTATTTAGCTATATAATGTATTAGTATTAGTATATTTGTAAGATATTTACTGATATGCTGTATTTATGTAACTGTGTATGTAGTCTATATTTCTTATCAATAGGGTTTTATGTATGTGTAATATGTATTATATTAGAATATAGTCTTAATTGTACGCGCAATTCTTTCCCTTACCTATCATCTCCGTCTCCTATCCAACATGGTTTGCTGGAAGAAATCTCTTTTTAGAGATAAGCTCGCCTTTGTACATGTTTTTTCTATCATAAGTTATCTGTATGTCTGTTTTGTTTAGTACAATAAAGAAATTACGAAATTACGAAAACCACTAAAGAGAGTTTTGGCAAACATAAATATAAAATTATTTCCAATAAATTTATCGGTCTCAAAAAAATATATGTTATTCACAAAAAGACAGTCTAGTTTAAATCCTATGTCGTTACATGATTGGATTAGTTCGGCTCGATCGTAAAAAATTCTGAACATAGTCTATATTTAAAAGGATATACAATAATTTTAATATGAAAATACTGATTTTTCTCATAATTTTTGTACCTAAATTTTCCTCTTTTAGAGCTCCGTATCAATCCTTAAATTTTATCAATTAGCTTATTTCTGTTTTTCAGTAAATTCGAAAAACACCTAGTTTTAAAGTATCCGGGCGGCCCGATGCTATTCCGTGCCGCCCGCTACCCCGCCAGTTCCGCTACCGCGCCAGAAGACGAAGGGCGAATGCGGCGCCCCTCACCTCAACAGGCAGAACTGGGCCTTTAGTCTGTATTCGTGGTTCTTCATGCCTAAGAAGCTCTTGCTCATGCATCTTATGCATGCATAAGATCCTTAAGCACAGTACTGAGGTAATAAAGACCTCGTTACTTCCGATTGGACAGTTCTCCGAAGAAGCTCAAGAAGCGAGAAACAAATATATACGCCGTTTACGGCTGCGTAATACTCGCAAGACGTCACGTATTGCCACGAACACAGACTTGATGCACATTTTTTTGGCACCATCTGACCCTTTAATCAACTCAATCAGAGATATTCCTAGAAAAAAGACCGACCGTAGTATATGGTAAATGAACCTACCAAAATTACCGACGACTCCAGTACATTACTAGAAGTTATATTAACAGATACTTCCCAGTTATGTAGAGACATCAAAATGATACTTAACCGATGCTTAAGTGACCATGGAATGGTGTTGCTAGACCTAAACATTAAAAAACCAAAAATTGTAAAACAAATCAGATTCCGGCGAAAGCTAGACACTATAGACACGGAACAGTTCACTACAGACTTACATCTTACTCATTGGCTCAATATCTATGTATTGAATACCGTCGACGAAATGATTGCGACATTTCATAATAATGTAAGCAACTTGTTTAAAAACAAGTTGCGCACCAGTCCAAAGGCAAACTTCAAAGGGAAGGCATAAGCCATGGATAACTGATACGGTGAAATTCATGATGAGTTTACGAGATGATGCCTAACAAAGAGCCCAAAATCTCAAAACTGATTGTTCCATAAAATATTATAAGAGTCTGAAAAACCTAGCTACCGCCACCATTGAGCGAGAACACAATGCATATTTTAACCATTTCATCCAAAACAATATAAATAAACCCAAAGAGCTATATAGGTCTAACTTAAAAAAAACAGCTGTACTCAACAACAAGCATCCTAATATAATACCCGATTATCTTAATGACCCTGATAGTATAAATAATATTTTTTAAACTTGCCAGTGTCTATTGTATCAAGTAACCAAGCCAGCTTTAAAAGCCATTTTTACTGCCACTCGAGTTTAAATATTCAAGAAACGACAGCAACAGAAGTCCTCAAAATAATAAATAATTTCAAAACAGAAGCAACCGGCCATGATGGCTTAGATATAGACATGATTAAATTATCACTAGATGCTACTCTTCCCATTGTCACAAGAATTATTAATGTCTCCATTAGATATAACACTTACCCATCCTGCTGGAAAAAAGCTTTAGTTATACCGGTACCAAAAAAAGACTCTATAACTGATCTAAAGACCTACGTCCGAAATCAATCTTACCCGTTCTGTCTAAGATCCTGGAAGAGGTATTACTACGAAAGGTTCAAAAATATGTGGAAAGCAACAACATTATATCAAAACACCAGTTAGGGTTTCGAAAAGGCCACGGTACAGAAACTGCCCTCCTGCATATCACTGACGAGCTGACAGAGGCTACTGACAGCGGACTGTGTAGCATTAAGATACTTTTGGACTATTCTCGCGCTTTTGACTATCTAGACCCATAACTACTTTTGGAAAAACTACATCAGTATGGCTTTTCGAAGAACTCCATGTGCATGGTCCCAATCCTTCCTTTCATATAGGCAGCGAAAGAGGGCGAAAAGATATACTCCACAAATAGGAACGTTACGCGAGGCATCCCACAGGGCTCCCTATTAAGTCCTGTACTGTTTTCCATATTTACAGCAGATTTCCCACAACACATAACGTTCTGTAAATATCATCTCTATGCCGATGACACACAAATATATGTCTCCTTTAAAGCCGACAATACCACAACTGCCTTTTTAAAAATCAACGATGACCTTACAAGAATCTTCGATTGGTCGCTACGCAACGGTTTAGCCCTCAATCCCGCAAAATCGCAAATGTTAGTGCTAGGAACAAGAAGACAAATAGAGAAAACATCAATACAAAAATACGAGGCAAAAATTAACAACATTGCTCTCGCACAATTACCATCGGCATGGAATCTGGGACTGATGGAAGACGGCGAGCTCATCAAAATCAACTTAAAATGCATGTACACAAAACAACCCGTTACAGAAGCTGCTTCAGATTTATGGCTGCAAGCATATGGAATGATCTACCTCCGCCTCTTAGAACAAAAGTAAGCCCTCACTACTTTAAAAATAAATACAGATCAGCTCTAATGAAACGCCAAAATGATACTCAGCACTTGAAGCATGCTTACTGGAAAGAGTTTAGCATAAAAAACTATTTATAAAGTAAGAGCCCTGGACAAGGAAACACAAACTAGTTAATACACACACTCTCACCCTCTCACACACAAATACACACACAAACACACACACACACACACACACAATATAATACAAGAGTCCGCAGAAGACAGTCCAAATGGTAACTAAGCGATTTAATTTTTCTGTGATTTTTGCTTATTTTATTATATAAATTTAAACTCTATGGGGACCCTCGATGACAATTTACCCCGCTCAAAACCTCAAGGAAGAGGGATAGGCTGAAAATCAGCGCTACATGGAGTCCCGATTCCATGTTAGCGGGAGCTGAGCCACTTCCAATTGTCTCAGGCAAATCTTGCATGTATCAAAAAACTGTATTCTCTATGGCAATAAACGTAGATTATTTTATTATATTATATTTAGTCATTTTAATAGGTAACATTTGACGTCTGTCATTTTTATCTTCATAGTGAGGTGACCTGCTTAAAAACATCGATTAAATTAAATGAATCGATACGGACTTGACGACACGGACATTTATTCAGTTGAACTATTAGAAATGTTATTAGTACTGTCATCTTCATCACTGCTGTCAGTACTCAGATATATTATTAATTAATTTTCAATAATATTGACTATTCTCACATCTCGTTCGAAATCTTGTAACATTATTTTCTTTGTTTTCTCTACGACTTAGTTGCTTTTACCAGATTTAACAAATCAACTTTTAATAAAGTTGGTCTTCCATCCACACCATTTCTAGCCACGAGACAATTTTTTGCTTTTTATTTGCTTGAAACGGTGGTTTATCAACTTCTACAGAATGATACGGTGTATTGTCCATTATAATTTTCGATGGTTTTCTAAGCTGAGTAGCAGCTTCTCAAACCACTCTTTACAAACCTCATTTGTAGTTTTATAGGAGAATGCGAGGAGGCAGTCTGGAATAAAACCTTGAGAAGCTGATCCCGCGTGACATATAATAAGTTGGGCTCCTTTTCCCGATGGAACTTTTGAGGTGGAGGCTGCTGTATCATCGGTCCATTTCCGCGAAACCGTATGGTTCGTATTTAACCATGTTTCGTCAATAAACACGACGTTATCCCAATCTGTAATTGCATTTACTTGACGTAAGAATGTTACTCTCTTCAAAATAATATCGTAGCGTTCTAGCAGGATTTTCCGCTTGTCAGATTTTTTAAATCTAAAGCCAATCGATTTCAAAACCTTTGATAGAGACGATTTACCGCCAAAAAATAATCCTGCGTTTTTTAACGAACTCATTAGCTTTTCCCGTGTAGGATATTCTTTTCTCGAGTAATATCCATAAATATGGTTGCGAACTGCAGCAGCATCAAAATTATCAACGCCAACAATTTTCTTGTCCCACTTTCTTTTTTTCGGTTTACGTAATCTTCTGAGCCTGATGGTCTGTATTTCTCTTTCAGAATTTGAGTTAGTGTGCTCTTCCCTATTCCCAATGCCTCGGCAACGCGTTCTCTTGGTCAAGTTAATGTTAAAAGAGGCCTATCGTTAACTGATTCACGTTCAAAATAATTGTTCAATATCACCACTAATTCGCGAGATTGACTGTGTAGCGATTTCTCCCGTTTTGACATGGTAAGACTGTAATGTTGTTCTTGTTTACTAATCTTTAAGCTATTGGAGTCCAATTTATAGCCAGGTAAACTTAGTCAGTAAGATCAGTCCAATAAAAATGCCGGATCAGAATAAAATAACAGAGAGCACACCAAAAACGCACAGTCACTTCGCACAACGACAAAAGACTGCGTCATGTAATGGCGACAAGACATGACGTCATTGACAGGCACTAGTGTTGCCAGCAACATCTCACCTTATTTGTACTAACACTAATGATTTTTTTATTTCGTTATTGTTTGTATTTTTCTATATAGTTAAAAGAATAATAAATATAAGTTAGTTTTATTATAGTCACAACGTGGTTATTAGTTTGTGGTGATATTTCTTCACAAGTAATCATTGCATTCGATTCTACTTATCACCTTTCGATTTTTAGAGTAACATCCCTAGTGTTTAAAAAGAGAAAGGGTTAACTGACGCAAAGTTGTAACGACGTTCTTTTCTTTAGATCGGAAATTGTTTATTATGTTTAGAATGGTTTAGTAGTGAAAGCGAATCGTAAAATTATTAGTATCGGTCATTATTACAATAAATATGTAAGTTAAGCAATTGTGCAGTTCTAACAAAACAAAAAAAAATATTATTTTATTCCCGCCGTTACAAGGTTACGTTGTTGAATTTTGATCAGACGTCAAATTATTGAGTTATTAAAATGACCCGACTGTAATTATCCCGCCTACAGTGGCCATTTCGCCACATACTTGTATTTTAGTTAGAAATATTCTAGATTATACAGAATCTGACTCGTCTGAGGGTGTAGAAGAATTACTTTTGTAATTTTTTGTGTACATAAATCGATTGAGGGTAGTTTTTCATTAATTATTTAATTAAATACGTATATATTATGATGTATTACAACATCCGTTTTATTTAAGTTATAGTTGAAATTTTGTAAATATCGTTGAATTTGAGCATTGTTATTATTCAATATATTTATCTTAATTTATTTCCAAAAGTTGTTGTATTTATTTTGAATAAACATATTTTTGTGTTTTTTTTTATATATATTTTTATATCCTCTCAAATCGTGGGATAGTCTCGAATCCTACTATTACCAACAATTTACTGTTCTTGAGCTAAAATAAGTCTTTATAAATAAAAACATATTTTGTGAAACGCCTACCAAATATAGAACCCCAAGATCAAGCCACAGGAAAAGAGAACTCACACCGAAACGCCTTATAATTGGTAATACATGGACACCAGGTGGACGAGACTACGAGGAACAACAAAAATGTGAAGATGGAACAGATTTTACAGATCATCCACAAAACCGCTCAGAACCAGCAAAAATAGAAGAAATAGACCTAAAAACCAAACAACATGAAGAACAAAAATCGAGACAAGAGTATGAAATTAAACCTAATCAAGATGAAAACCTAAATTTAAAACGAAGTGATAACCTAAAAAGTACAGAAACCCCAAGGACCAATGGGAAGCACAGGGTTATGCTGTTTGCAGATGAAAGAGGACATGGTATCAGAGAATCTATTCAAGATCTTCTGGGACAGGATTTCACCGTTACATCACTGATAAAGACAAATGCAACATCCGATCAGGTAGTATCTTCCTGTTTGGAGATATGTAGGGACTATACCGAAGAAGATTATGTAGTATTTCTTCTAGGTACAAATGACAAAAACCCTATCAAAATGCAGTCGCATCTGTACCACATCATGAGTTTATTAAGGACAAATGTTTTACTTGGTACAATCTGTTGGACTAGGTTTCTTAATGAGAAAATGATGAACAAAATGTTCAAATTCTTGTGCACCCAATTTGACCATGCGACCTTTGTAGACTTAACACAACAAGAAAACAATGTAGGTGGTATGACTAGAATCCCTAGACGATTAACTATAAGTAGACAGATTTTAAGGGAAATATTGCGTATAACTAATAAAACAAATCATAGGAGCTTTTTAATAAAATCCAAACAGAACAAACAAAGTGTCACACCACATCTGCATGCGGGGAACATACCAATTAGTAGCCCAATATACAACAATAATTCCTGCTCCCACCAGCCAGCCATTTTGCAAAAGGGCATCATTCCTTACTTCTTCCAGAGAAACACTCAGAAGAAAGCCGTTGTAGATCACAAAATAGTAATCACACAATCAGATCTACCCAAAATGGGCACCATTCCATATTATTTTACAAATAAGACGAAAGCCAGCCTCACACCAAATAACACACAGTTTTTTCGTTCCTAACATCGAGAAATCAGATAAATGTATAGGTATACCCTCTACAAGTACCCTTTCCACTGATAGAAAAGCTAGTAATATGGCAAAAATTAACATTTTTCATCAAAATGTGTGTGGAATCACCAAAAAAATGGATGAATTAGAGATGTACATAGATAGTTTTCAAGAACATTGTCATAACATCGGTATTACTGAACACTTTCTAAACGAACTAGCTGCTTATAATACTAGAGTATCAATGAAACGGGGTGGTTCACTTATTTTAGGACATGCGCAAAAAGGTTATGACGAAATAGCAATTTGTAAGAAACTGTGTAAAGATAAGTGTTTCGAGGTATGTGGTATCAGAGATAAAGATACAAATTTGTGTATTATCTGTTGCTATCGAAATCCGGACTATAATACGTACGATGAGTTCATGGTGTGCCTAGAAAAGCTTTTAGAGCATCATTTCACAAAAACCTGTATAATTTGTAGGGATTTCAACATGGACACCCTTAGTGATAATAATAGACTCAGCAAATTTTTGGCCATGTTGAAATGCAACAATTTTAGATATTTGATAGATACACCAACCTTTATCAGAAATGGTGCTCGCGCATCATGCCTCGACAACTTTCTGACAAATGTGCCGGAAGAGTATATTGAAGGTACGGATGTGGATCATAACGGTATTTCAGATGATCATGCAGCATTCTTTTGTAACCTTAAACTGCCGAATCTAAGTTTAGCACACAAGGAAAACCATACTCTCCTAATAGAACGCAGACAGTATTCAGAAAGCAATAATGAACGGTTTAGATCCGAAGTTATAAGAGGAAACCTAAATGACAAAGGAATAAATGGTTTTATTTCAAGTTTTGGTAAAATTTTCCATAGTTGCTTTGTAAAAAAGAAGAAAAAGATAGCGTTAGGAAAGTCAGGCAAAATTAAATGGCTTACACCAGGCCTAAAAGTCTCAAGTAAAATGAAGAGGGTTTTAGCCAATATGAATAGCTGTAACTAGAGTATCAAGCATTACCGCAGTGAGTATATTAGGATATATAGGAGAGTACTAACACAAGCCAAAAAGCTTGCAGTTCGGTCGGAACTAAATAAAGCAAAATGCTCTACCAAAGCCTTGTGGAAAGTAGTGAACAAACACAGAAATAAGAAAACGATCTCGGTTACAGAAAAGTTATTGCTAAAAGTAAATGACAAAATAATTCACAAACCAATCGAAATAGTAGACGTTTTCGCAGACCAATTTGAGGTTAAATCCGTAGGAATTATAAATGGTTTTCAGCAAGCAGTAGATCTGCTAAAAATTAACTGCCCGAGGGTCACAGGCGAGATGGACTTTAGACAGACGTGTATAACTGAAATCAAAAAGATAGTCCAACTTTTTGAAAGCAAGCCATCATGCGGTTACGATGACATGCCAATCACAGTTATCAAAAACAACATTGATATTTTAGCAGAGCCACTTACAATTTTCTTTAATAACTGTTTAAATATGGCAATTTTCCCAGATCAATTTAAGATCGCCCGTGTATTGCCAGTTCATAAAAAAGGAACAAAAGAAAATCCGTCCCACTACAGACCTATTTCATTATTGCCAGTCCTATCGAAGATATTTGAGAAAATTATAAAGGCAAGATTTCTAGCGCACTTGGTAAACTATAAAATACTAAGTGACAGACAGTTCGGTTATCGGAGAGGTTTGGGTACATCTGGTGCTATTGATACATTGGTAGATGACGTTGTAGGTAAACTAGACGAGAAAATGAAAGTTGCTGCACTTTTTCTAGACTTGAGCTCGGCGTTTGATTTTGTTGACCATGACATTTAAATAGATAAGCTGGAACATTATTTAATGAAATCTTACCTTCAAAATAGGAAGCAGTTTGTTGAACTGTGCTCGACTGATAGTGGATGTCAAATGATAAACAGGTCCAGATTAGTTCATCTGACTAGAGGAGTGCCGCAGGGTTCTATTTTGGGCCCAATCTTCTTTATTGTTTTCACTAACGACCTGTTTGAGTATATTGGTAGGGAAATACCTGATAGTCAACTTGTAGTTTATGCGGATGACACAAATGCTGTCGTTTCAGACAAGGATATAACATCACTCGAATCTAAAGTTAATGTTATTCTAAAGCTGTTTGATTCCTGGTTTACCAACAATAACCTGAAAATCAACACCACTAAAACTAATCTACTCTTATTCAAGACCACCGCACGATATAATGATAAAATAAAGGCTACCCTAAACGGGGACGCAGTGGCGACAGTCAATGTAGTTAGGTTTTTGGGGGTTAATATTGATGCCTCTCTCAACTGGAAGCCCGAACTTACTGCCCTGGAAGGTAGTATTGGCTCAGCGTGCTATGCCCTGAGAAGTCTTAGGGACGTAGTAACTGAAGGACACCTGAAAATGGTTTATTATGCTCTGGTTGAGTCCAAGTTGCGCTATAGCATCAAGTTGTGGGGAAATAGCTATGAATATAATATTTTAAAAGCATTCGTGTTACAAAAAAGGGCAATCCGCACGATAGCTCCTATCCAACAGACGGAATCGTGCAGGCCGCACTTCATCAGGTTGGGTATACTGACAGTTCCGGCGCTTTACTTGCTTGTGCTGATGGATGTTCTAGTTAAGAATATTCACAAAATAGAAAACCATGAACAGAGACATACACGAGAGAATTCGCGTAGAAAGGACTTTCCGATAGTATCTGCACCTAGGTTAGAAGTAGCAAGACATTCAGCGGGTTATCAGTCACTCAGGTTATTTAACCAGCTCCCGACAGAGCTTAAGCTCATGGTTACGCACAGCAGTTTTAAGGACAAGCTAAGAAAATTCTTATTGGAAATGAGTCCATACAGTATTGACGAATTCTGCAATCAATCAAAATAACATTATACTATTTTTATTTATGACATGATATTTTATTCCTTGTGTTTATGAATTTATTTATTAATTGTGACATGCGCATGATTAATTTTAGTTTTGACGTTTAATTAGACGAACTTCACTTATGATTACTAATAACTGTTATGCCAGGTATGTGATTTGTATTGGTATTGAATAATTTATTTTGACATGTCAAAGTGTTTTGTTATTTTGTTTGTCTACCTATCATTTAATTTAATTTCAATTAAGTTACATTTTATTATATTTCTGGCTTATAATGATTTCACTTGTATAGAATTGTTATACCATTTAAATAATATTTTAGTTTTAATCGATGTATTTCAGACACAATTGTACTATTGTTTATGAATAAATACTATTGAACTATTGAACTATTGTCCAGCTAGCATGTTCTAGATAAATCAGTGTGCGGCGAGATAAACATCGATATAATACCCGGTTCACTGGAGTCCTTAACTACTTACACCGACTGGCTTTTCTCGGCCTTCCAGCACAAGATTTACCTATAAGAGACAACAGCTGCCTCGACCATATAATGATGACATCCCGCCTCCCCTCCCAAACCCTAATCCTTGAAACCTACGCCACAGATCACCGCCCTACCATTTTTTTTTATTCATTTATTTATTTATTCAGGTAATCAACAGCGTTACAAAACAGATAATTATTAAAATTAACACGAATTACATAGCCAATAATAGATTACCCTAAAAAGATCCTTTTGTTGTTACAGTATGTGTTTTAGTGAGGCAAAAAGAAACGGACCAGTAGTAGTAGTTTTTTATTTTTTTTTTAATGCTTTCAGTCTATTACATTTACATATTTATGTTTATACAAGTATATAATGTAGATATAATAAACAGATTCTATAAATAGATTATATAGATAGAATAGATTATATATAAACAGATATGCAATAAATATATTTCTGTAAAAATAATATAATATGTTGCTTAGTTTATTGTTCCGGTTGTGTAAAGTGTTTGAGAATGCAGTTTCTGAAGGAGGCCTTGAAGTTATTGAACGGGTCGATGTGTTGGAAGGTGGTTGTCCTAGATTCAAACCCAATTCTTGATCATAGCGTATAACGTATTTTCATAGCTGTCACTATTTTTGACGGTATTAAAACGATGAATCTATTACCAATTTTATGTATATGTCACCGTAAGGTTGTCAAAATAGTTTATAATCTAACATTTTTTTCTCTCGTTAGTTTACAAACTATTTATATATTGTTAACTGTACCGTACTGCTTACGATACGACGCTTTAGTTTATAATAAAACCGTTAGATTTTGAACGGGGGCCTAATTCCGGTACACAATGACAGCTTTGATCCCTTTACTAAAAAAACATTCAGACGGGAATCAATAAATTATTTGAAGGCGGTTCGGACTGCCCCATCGGAGTTGGTTTTTTTCCCTTTCAAGAAGTTATCCAAATTTCGAAAAAAATGGTAATCTGTTTGATCAAGGTCCAGAGAGTACGGTGGATAGTTACGACCTCGGCCACCACAAAATACACAACATTGGATGAAGATTTCGAAAGTTTTTATCTCACCACAATTCTATCAATATCGAATCCTGAGACCGCTACAAACACCCTTGTCACCAACTTATTATTTTTTTAAACTCAAAACACCATAATTAGAACCATCTCAAAAAATAACAGAATTAGTAAAGCCTTGATTACACCCGAGATTTCTCGCTGCATGCGTAACAGAAATAGACTACATGGCGCCCTGCTATACATACAAAACAATGTCGGCATATTCTTCATTAGAAAAACTAGCCATAACGGGAAGCTTTCAACCCAGAGCCCAGAAAACATTGAAAAAACTCTAAGACGTGAATAAACAATGTTTTAAATTATCCAAGTGAAATAGCAATTGACATTTAAACAACAAAAGAAGATCGCGAAAAATAATAATAAAATAAATAGGTTTAATTTAGTTCAATCCAATTCATTTCCAATTCGTAGGCTGTTTAGTGCATAGGAGATGCATAAGGCGGTCAGAAGCTATCTTGACGACTGTTTTCCCATTTGCTGGATCAGAAAAGGCGGACCTATTCCTAGGCCTGCTCGTTCACAAGACCTGGCACCCCAATAGACTATTTTGTGTGGGGAAGAACCAAAGAACTAGTCTATTCCAACATAGTCATAAACACAAAAGAAGAGTTGATTTCAAAAATAAGAATGGCTTTCGACACCATGAAAGATGAAATGATGCTCAAAATCACAATCACAGAAGTCCGAAGATGGGCTCGTGTCTGTGTGAGGAACCAAGGATCTCATTTCGAGCATGAATAGCATACATTTAATTAATTAAAAAGGCTGTCTAAAAAGTTTATTTTTCTCCCTCCAACTGGTTAGTAGTGACGTACTAACCAGTTTAAGGGAGAAAAACAGTATTATAAATAAATTGTGACTAACTTCAAGAATGTGTGAGGTATCTACGTCAATAATACCTTTAATGAACGATTATTAACTAAGTTTTTTTTATAAAGACTTGCAAATAAAAATATTTCACTTGTTTTTGTTAAATTAGGTCCAAAAATACTTATTTTATTGTTGATTAAAATTTGCCGTGCTCTGCAATGGTCTGTAAAAACCAAGTCTGATGCAGCAGATGCACAAATCAAGATTCATTAGAATGATTATTAAATGATTTATTAGAATCAATTGTAAAATAATCCAATTTTATTGTTAAGTTTTGCAATGATAATCTCTTAACTATGAAAATCTGGAAATTTAACGGTAAGACTTCGCCATATGTATGTTTGGCACAAATGGTTCATTCTGTAGTAACTTCGGTTTAAGTCTTTGCATAGATCTGCCGGACACATTGTATATAATGTGATCAATAAATTTATAGGGCAAATTCATATTATAAAATGTCATAGTATATTTTGGGAATTGATTAAAATAAAATAAAAATGATAAATATGAGAATAATAAAAGGAATATTTTATTTCACTGGGCTGATTTCAAACATTGTTTCTTCACGTCTTGGAGTTTCTTCAATGTGTTTTGGGCTCTGGGTCGAAAGCTTCCCGTTATGGCTAGTTTTTCTAATGAAGAATATGCCGACATTGTTTTTATGTATGGCAGGGCGCCATGAAGTCTATTTCTGTAACGCATGCAGCGTGAAATCCAGGGTGTCATCAAGGCTTTACTAATTCTGTTATTTTTTGAGATGGTTGTAATTATGGTGTTTTGAGTTTAAAAAAATAATAAGTTGGTGACGAGGGTGTTTGTAGCGGTCTCAGGATTAGATATTGATAGAATTGTGGTGAGATAAAAAAATTCGAAATCTTCATCCAATGTTGTGTATTTTGTGGTGGCCAAGGTCGTAAATATCCACCGTACTCTCCAGACCTTGATCCAATATATTACCATTTTTTTCGAAATTTGGATAACTTCTTGAAAGGGAAAAAAAATCAACTCCGATGGGGCAGTCCGAACCGCCTTCAAAGAATTTATTGATTCCCGTCTGAATGTTTTTTTTAGTAAAGGGATCAAAGCTGTCATTGTGTACCGGAATTAGGCCCCTGTTCAAAATCTAACCGTTTTATTATAAACTAAAGCGTCGTATTGTAAGCAGTACGGTACAGTTTACAATATATAAATAGTTTGTAAACAAACGAGAAAAAAAATGTTAGATTATAAACAAACTATTTTGACAACCTTACGGTGACATATACATAAAATTGGTAATAGATTCAATGTTTTAATACCGTCAAATATAGTGACAGCTATGAAAATACATTATACGCTATGATCACGAATTGGGTTTGAATCTAGGACAAAAAGGGTGGGGCGGTGATCTGTGGCGTAGGTGTCAAGGATTAGGGTTTGGGAGGGGAGGCGGGATGTCATAATTATGTGGTCGAGGCAGCTGTTGTCTCTTATAGGTAAATCTTGTGCTGGAAGGCCGTGAAAAGCCAGTCGGTTTAAGTAGTTAAGGGAGCAGGAGTCCAGTGAACCGGGTGTTATATCGATGTTTATCTCGCCGCACACTGATTCGTCTAGAACATGCTAGCTGGACAAAATATGTTTTTATTTATAAAGACTTATTTTAGCTCAAATAGCAGTAAATTGTTGATACTAGTAGGATTCGAGACTATCCCACGATTTGAGAGGATATAAAAAAATATAAAAAATATTTAATTAAATAATTAATGCAAAACTACCCTAAATCGATTTATTTACACAAAATAATACAAAAGTAATTCTTATACACCCTCAGACGAGTCAGAATCAGTATAAGCTAGATGATTTCTAACTAAAATACAAGTATGTGGCGAAATGGCCACTGAAGGCGGGATAATTACAGTCGGGTCAATTTGATAGGTAACATTTGACGTCTGATCAAAATTCAACAACGTAACCTTGTAACGGCGGGAATAAAATAATATATTTTTTTGTTTTGTTAGAACTGCACAATTGCTTAACTTACATATTTATTGTAATAATGACCGATACGAGTGATTTTACGATTTGCTGACAACAATTTCTGATCTAAAGAACAGTACGTCGTTACAATTTTGCGTCTGTTAAACCTTTCTCTTTATATGTCCTAGCGATAGGTATTCGTCCACAAATTCTTTGTAAAGCGAAGCAATAATTTTATGCTTCGAAAATTTCCGTTCGAGTTGTTGAAATTGCGTTTTTTTTTCGACTGCCTTAAGTCGGATTCGGCAGTCGACTTAAGAGGAAGTCGCACTTGATATCACCCGTCGCTCAACCTTGTTGTTGTAGACTTATAGGAATTAATGCAATCTTACTCCCCCGTCAAATTTCTTGATGGTCCTTGAATGTCCTTTTTTGCAAAAATTGTTGTGAGGACCTACATATATTATTCAGCACAACGTTAAAATGCAGACTTTGAATACTTCTAATACATACATCCAAGTCTTGTTTCGTGGGCTAATGGTGATGAATCTTGTTTTCGTTCTCCGCTATGGATAATGTTGGCGTATACTTTAGAGCCCAAGAGTATGTTAATGGTATTTCTCAAGTAAAATTGTGGATCGGCTAATACTATTCCTTCCAGGAACGCCCATGATGGTTTGCTGATGGTATTGTCGGGTAAGTTTCTTGTCAAAATTTTCATAATTAGCGTTTCTACTTCAAAGGACCACCTTAATGAAGTGCATAATATTTTTATAGCGCTTTTACATGTTGTGTCGTTAGTGCCAATTCCATTAATAACGCCTTTTCAAAACTGTTTGTGACTTTTCAGAAGTTGTGTAGCTCGATTGCTTATCAACGACACTCGTGAGCCTTGATCTATGAGCGCGCGCAAAGTACGTCGAACGCCGTGGCAATCTTGTACTTTTGACAACGTTGTCGCTAGCACAACCTTGTTATCTGACGCTTTTTGAGTATTCTCGCATAACTGTTGCGCAACATGCGTATTCTTAGTCCACTGTTCTTAGTCCACTGTTAGGTTCCGAGCGGCATATTTCTTTAGGTTTGATTCTTGAAAGCGTCATGTAGAATGGTGTTATGATAGCCATTACATTCAAGGCATTGCAAGGCAGGTTGATGAAGAATCTTTCCCTTTATTTGAATATAGACTGTAATTGTTTTCAGGATCCATTCCTCTGAACTGTGGGCAATAATCGATCCCGTGATCTTGAGAGCAAACAGGAAATTTCATCTGATTTCTTGATTGATTATTCGAAGCAGCGTTGTTGCTTGAGTAGTACTGCCTGTAACGTAGTCCGTTTTTGAGGGCTATGATGCAGAAGGTTGATTGTTATACGACTTATAAACTGCATTTTCCTGTTTTCCCCTTCTGCTTCTAATGCAGTAAATTTTAATTATAATAGTGATAACTTGATTAATCACTTTATTTGTAATTATTACAATTGGTAGGCACTTATTGATAGACGAAAGTGAACTGATCGATAAATCTGACTTACAAAATTATGAGAAAAATAATATAAATTAAAGCTGACTTTAAAATATCTGACGATGCACGGTGGAATCGTACAAATTTATAAAAATAATGTAAAATAGGTCATTACTCCCTCAAGAATTATGAAATATAGTTCTTTAATTCAATAATATATATTAATAATGTAGCTCATTAATGTCCCACCGAGGAGCAAGGGCCTTTACCCGGATACGAGTAATATAGAGCCATACTTCAATATTACATGAAAAATGTCACACCACATACGAACTTATAAATTCACCTAGTTACATACATGGAATATGAAATTTCCGCACAAATAATTTTGTAAACAACATTCTAAACACACAGGAAAATTAAAGATAACTTATGCAAGAAACCTAAATACTATTGTGTGGTGGTACGGAACCCTTCGTGCGCAAGTCCGACTCGCACTTGTTTTTAAATCAACTCATTTTCCTAATTTATCAATTTTAAACGTAATTAAAATAGATACAGAACGCGATATGGGCTGGGCCATGATGATACTCGTACAAGTATACACGGTAAAGCAATACAGCTCTGGGAATTAAACACTATCTCATAATCCACCACCTATAATCGATCGTCCTATATACTTGTAATATGGGCTAGGCTGGCATAGCGTGACAAGACAATAAAATGGATGAAGTAAAAAAGTTTTGGTCATAGATTATAATTTAGTCAATGATGAATTGATGATACAATACAAGACGTATAGATCCCTAAAATATTTGAATAAGAAAACTATAACCTGAAAATCTGAGTAAAAATTATCTTACGATTTCACGTTTATGCCAGGTTTAAAAAAACCTCGTTTAAAGAATTCATCATTGTAAATATCGTAACATAATATGATGATCTTATTGCAGTACGAGACGCCCGGGAAGCCTGCCATTTTCCTATACAAAACATCTATTTTACACACAAAAGCGTTATCACAGTTTCCGCCACGAAACATTAACATTATAAAATTTAGTTGTCTTGAAATATTGCCACAGTAACCCATCGAATATGTCTTTATACAGTAAATAATAATTTGCGGTTTTTGGTTTTTTCCTTTATTTGACCTTACTTTTTGCCAAATTTCATGATTCTAGGTCAACGAAAAGCACCGTATAGGTTTTGATTTTACCCTTGCGACTATCAAGCAAAGTCAGGAATTTAGCGGCTTTAAAGGCCGTATCTTTAATTATGGCGAATGATTTTCATTTTCAAAATATAATTACGCTGAACGTGAAATTGAAGAGTTAAGAAATAAATTATGCCTCTTTTTAAGAGCATATTCAATTTTTTACTGTTGTCATACATATTTAAGTGATATTGCAGTTTTTTTTTGAGAAAACTAATCTTTTAGCAAGGGAAATCCATTAATATTTAGAAAAATCATATTACAATAGTGAAATTATCAAAGATAATTTCCTTGTTGCACACTTTTCATGTATCGTGTAGGAATTTCTTTAAAACTGTAAAACACCACACTTCGGGACACTTTTGGGGTCATGGGCAGGTGACGCCCGGAGAGGAGGTCATAAATTTTTACTTTACTATATACCCTTCTTTCCTTAATAAATAAAGGAACTGCATTATTTTACCAAGTTTTTGCTAAAAATCTTGTATATAGTTAATAATGTACGCAATTTATTTATTTTTTATTTGAAACCATTTTTTTCATATTTATGAGTACTATCACTCCTCAAATTTGTCAGCTAATGAAATGTCATTCTATACTTATCTATAGTGATTAATATATTGTCGCATTTTAAATTTGAAACCATAGTTTATAAATTTATGTAACTATCACTCCTCAATTTTGTCAGCTAATGAAATGTAATGACATTTCATTAGCAATATACTTAATTTGACCGAAATATTTTACCTCTCTTATATTCATTCGTTTCACATCATAACTTTCTGTGTTTTTCAGATTCACCAGCCAATAAAAAAATACTTTTATCTAGTAAGTAGTCTTGTGTGATATATTTGATAGAAATAATGGATATTTTATGTCGGTGGTCCTTGTTATTTTATTTTGACAATCACTTAGCTACGCAAAGAAGGTCCCTTTTTTGTTTACATCTCGAAAACAATGCATCTTAGGAAATTTTGTTACACCACAAAAATTCCTGTGACGCATCGTTTTTCATATAAAATTCTCTTTAAATTTGCTTATAATTACTTTTTACTTATACGCAATCGTTGTCGAGGATATTTCGACGTTTCCATCCACAAGAATTCGTTTCCTAAACATTACTAACCCGTTGATTGACTTTGGGTTCTCTGGGTACCCAAAAGGCCTTTATAGGTTTATAGGCATTTATATTCTTGAAGTCTGTAAATTTGTTAAGAGAAACCTGGAGCTATTTTAAATGCATAATAATGAAAATAAAAGAACAGTGAGGCATAAAACGTTAACCTATCCTAAAGTTAGACTCGAGCTTGATAGACGAAATAGTCATTACATGGCAATAAAAATATTTAATTCCCTGCCGAAAGACATAAGTTCTCTCCCAGAAAATAGATTCGACAAAGCGCTTTCTAACTGGTTGGTTAAAAAATGTATATACAGTATAAATGATTTCTTTAAACCATAATGAATTTCAAATCCAATAATGACATCTTAAATTCTTGACATTGTATAATAAATTTTGTAAATAATATAGCTTCTAATTTTAAATCATTATATTTGTATACCATATAATGGTGCTACACGCTTGTCCGTATTTATGTATTATATAAAACCTACATGTAGCGTGTTTGCTGACAAATAAAGACTTGAATTGAATTGAATTGAATAGGTTTTGAATTCTATTACCATGGCATAAAGTTCAAAATTTCAACCCGTTAAAATGTCAAAGTCAATCATGCTGCTAATGATATATTCTGAACACCCAGTGGAATTCCGAAGGCGACAAAACTAACTAACCAACACAATAAAGAACATCGGTGATTGCCCATACATATTTTTATCTGAAGCGAATTTGTAACGTCTTTTTACGACAATCGTCCTACGGACTTTGAGTATTTAAATATGTGCCGTATGTATGCGGAAATATCTATTTCCACGTAATGTTAAGATAAGTTGACGACCGTCACAGATAAGGTATATTTATATTCATCACGTAGTTTCGTAGTAAGTTGTATATAACCTTAGTATATCCTACAATAAATAAGTCTAGTCTAGTCTCGTATTTGCGCGCATCTCAAGCCTTTTACTTTACCCCCGAAGATGTCGCTCTCCTTATAATTGCCTCTGGCAAAGTGGTGACCCGACTTTTGAACATCAGCAACCTTCAGTAGTAGCAGCATGGACCCTGCCGCGAAGAAAACTCCGTGTGCTGCCACCTTAGAAGTGCAAGCAAGAAGCACTTCGTCCAAGATCGCCGAGCCCCGACTTCTGCATACCTATTTCAAACCACGCTGCAGAAATCCATAATTAAGACCCCACCCAAACCAAGACGACATCAAGCAAGCCATGACGGACCAGAAGCCAAAAGATTTCAACTGAAGATTTCCCGCATCGAACTCAAGATACCGCAAGAATAATGAACCGATAGTCAGCCGACTGCTGATTTATCAAAATGGAGCTCGCACCAGCAGAAACGAACGCGTCGGCAAATTCATTCACAGCAAGCAGTTTTTTCAAGTTCAAGACATAGGAAGCCGTTTCAGCCCCTAGAAGAGTATTGAAACATCATCGATATACCTAATTCAACAAATATTAAAATCATCCAGGAAGAACATCGCACGAAGAATAATCAAATCACTGAAAAGAGAGATATATATATATATATATACGATTGGTGTACAAGATGTGCCCTATGTTGCCAAATCCCAAGGTTTTTAGGCACACAAATTTCATCAATCGACAACTTAATATTCACTGAAGAGTGAAGAGCACGCACGTACATATGACGTACGAGATCATTGACTGCCTACAGCCAAGGTTACAGATTTAATGCTGACGCTGATTCAGCACAATCATCCTTGTGTAGGTACGATCGCAATTATAAACAAACAGTGATTACAACTTCAACGACGTGCGATGTAAATTGACTCATCGATTCCTGAAAAACATGTGCGGCTGCAGCATCAGACGACTCTCCTGCGGGTCTTTTCCAGGTTATAGGTTTGGTTTGTTTACTAACCGCGAAGCCCCATTATCCTAGTGATTTTCTGTTTTCCAGTTTTAAGTTTATTTTATGTAGTGTGCGGCCAGACACAAGACTCGCCTGTAGGTAAATATTATGTTATTCTTTAAACTTATGAGGAATTCACATAACCGTAGTTCCTTTATTTTCCTAATTCGTGTAAGAGTTACCTTTAGATTAAGTTGAAATATGCTCTATTACTGTCTAGTTTTATTTAACAATAACTTTCCTTATATATAAAAATAGATTAAGTTAAAGTATGCACAATTAAGATCTGGTTTTATGTTTATTAAAATACTACTAGTTATTATTGCAGTTGATATAAGTTTGTTATGTTATCTAACTTAGATTTTTTCCATTGTTATAAGTACATTCATTTATTTTTTTCCCTAAAGGGGGGAGTATCTGTGCCGGCACATACGCCCGCCACAGATATGCGGAAATATCTATTTCCACGTAATGTTAAGATAAGTTGACGACCGTCCCAGATAAGGTATATTTATATTCATCGCGTAGTTTCGTAGTAAGTTGTATATAACCTTAGTATATCCTATAATAAATTAGTCTAGTCTAGTCTCGTATTTACGCGCATCTCAAGCCTTTTACTTTACTCCCGAAGATGTCGCTCTCCTTATAATTGCCTATGGCAAAATACCTGAGTAGACGCTTCGGCTTGATTTATTTTAAAACACATTTAAGTAAATTGACTCAAACGCGCTCAGTCTGTGCTAAGCGGCTGCAACAGCTCGAAGCATTGGAGTGGCAAGGGTTACATAGATATGTACTAAAGGTACTGCACAAACTTCACTGGCAAATTAAATAATAGTAAAGGAGTGACTTTCCACATGCAAGCTTTCTGGATTTTTGCAAATCATTTTTAATTCATGTCAACGCGCCATATGGCCGCCATGATTCGCTGATATCATAGAATGACAAAAGAGATCTACTCAAAAGTGACAACTGTCCGTGCATTTTTATATGTAAATAAAGAAATGCATTTTTGGAAGCAAAGTCTGAGATTTCTATAAAAATCTCAGATAACTAATAATCTAGTCATCTGAGATTATTGGGGTTCGTAACCATTAAGTGCCAACAGCACGAAGGCATGTTACCACTATTCTCAGAATAATTTTGAAAACTCCATAGCACCTTAAAATCCGTAGATCCAATTGACCGTGGTCAGATTCCACCAAAATCTGATCATTAAATTATGATTGGAGGTTATTTCCTCTAGCACAAAGGCGGGCTAACAGTTACCACTATTCTCTGAGGGTCAATTGTATCTACGGTCAGACACACAGACGTACATAAAGGTCAAACACATTACCCTTCTCTTTTTCGCTTCGCTGTAGTCGGGTAAAAATAGCTCAGGCCGTTCCGACCACAATGACTTTTAGGTAGGTACAATACAAAAGAAGTGACACTTCTGCGGTGTACTATCTCGCCGCGCCCTCCGCTCGCCCCTGTCATGAAGTTGAAACACGTTTTTTGTTTGAGAAAGCGTCTCCATACGCTTGTAATAGTAACTCAATGCCTACATATTTATTTTTTCATCGATAGATCGATCTCGTTAAAATCTTTGTTGCATGAGGCTATAATATAAACATATAAGTATAACAAAGAATATTAACGACAAATCTACGATATGTCGTCATTCTTCTCACTTTTGAGGGTTTCAGTATTTAACGTGTTCCAAATCGAACTCAGTAAGTTGTGCGATTCGGTACGCACATTTTTTTCTCGGTATGTCTAAATGACGGTTTGAAGTTAGCTGTCACTGTCAATACATTTTTGTCTCGATTGGGTGGCCCAGCAATAATGTCGAGTGAATTTGGACAATTGTAATGGAAATCAAGTAATATTAGATCAATCCATTCCCAAAACGGGTGTTTGATAGTTAATATTGTGACTCCGCGTCATTGCCAGTGCATTCGATGATATAATTTAGCCAGATCGAATTATCGCGTGTGTTGGACGATCTACACGGAGATGCCACTCTGGCCCGATACCAGTAGCGTGAGAACATTGAGTTCCACGGGGAACCAGGCTTGTTAGAATAATGGTATAAGTGTCGCACGTGCGTTGGAAACCTCCCGGGAGGTCCGTGCTTTTAGAACTAAGTGGAACAGTGTGTCACTTGCTGTTGGCAAGGAGATGCAGAGAACCTCCTTCAGCGAAACTTGCTGGGAAGGAGGTCGTCACCACAGCTGGACACATACCCAAGGTATCTTTAGATAAAAAGTTTGTGGCCGACAGATCTGACCTCTATCAAGGTCGGACGAGTGTTTCTACTAGCTATGGGCCCCTTGTCTGAAATGAAAGTACAGTGTAACAAGATTGTAAATAAGCCCTCAAAAGTGTACCTTTAAGAGATATTTGGTGAGCTCATTAGTACGTAACATAGTCTGGTCATTGAACTTTGAACTTGGTTCACCTCGCAGTGCAGCTGTTTTGTTGAGAACAATCTAACAGCTTATAACTTAATAGTTAGACATTGTGGGCTTGTTATATGTTTTGAGTAAAATTGTAGTAATGTTGGACCATAAGTTAACTGTAGATACATTTATTTGTGGACCCACCCGTAGGTGTGTATTGTTCTCATAGCTGTAAACATTGAATGAAAACTTAATTTTCATAATTTTTCGGACTAAACATTAGCTTGGTTATATTTTAGGGTTCCTTTGGGCAGAGGACAAATTGAAGGGATCAAGGGAACATTTAAGTTTTTTGTAAATTGTAACTATTGTTCTGCAATATGTCGTTGAAGGATCTGCAGGCGTCTGTAAGCAAGGAACTACGGTGGATTACATCCATCCACGAGCGCGCCGAATTGGTGAAAAAGGCATTACAGGTGAAGTTATAGAAATTATCAGACAATATCGACCAATGTTTGAAAATGTCGAACGACATAGCACAAAGAGCTGCCGACATTCGGAGAAAGCTTGGAGCTGGTCGGTGAAGCATTTCAGGTCTGATATTACAATATCCATCAAAATGGCGCAGCTTCTGGCAGCTTTAAGAGGCGAGGCGAAGGAATTAGCCGCACATTTAGCTGTTACAGATGGGAATTATGAGACTGCCAGGCAGCTTTTGATTCGACGCTACCATAATAACGGATATTAGCTGATGCTCAATTAAACCGGTTATTTAGCATCCCAATTGTGACTCAGATTAGCACAATAAAAACGGACGTGTGGAATCCGATATTGTCGGTCACAAAGGCATCTGAGAATCTTGGACTCCCGGTCGGCGAATGGTCGTATTTATTGCTATACTTACTCGCTGTGCTTACTCGTTTCGAACAGTCGCATGGGAAGTCGGCCGAGGACCTGCCTGCATTCTCCGAGTTAGTTGAATTCTTGGAAGAAGAGTCACATCGAGCGAAAAATATGGGTTTGTCGGTCACTCACCTTACGGAACCACAGAGAGCCACTGGGGGTGCTATGAGCAAGGGCCTTCCGACGAGGAGAGAGGACAGAAATGGACAATCATATGGGACGGTTAGTCCAATGACCCATGATAATGAAAATTTTAAATGTTGTAGGAAGAGTGAGCATGTCGTGGCCAACTGCGATAATTTTAGGGAACTTAAGAGTTCAAGGACGGCGTCAGATGACTAAGCAACGAGGCTGGTTTTTCCTGTGCCTATGTCCGCACTTGGCAAGAGACTGTACGCGCACGATTTCGTGCGGCGTTTGTGCAGATTCTGTTGTGGTGCCCATAGCGAGCTGTTGTGTTTGGACTCGTCTGGCCAACAGCACCCACAGGGCCGTATTCAGGGTGACACGTCAAGGGGCACTGAGTATTCGGTTGCGTACTTGCTCCAGCATGACAATATATTGGGGGAACATTGCTAGTGGTTCTCCGACCTACCAGGGTGCCGCGTATGTAGATAAGGCCGTCACGGGCGGGTGTCAGTGGACACCCTCGAGCTTTGCACGCGCGGGTCGGACTCCGCGTCGGGTGTCACCCCACTCGTCACCACCTCTACGTTCACATCGGTTATGGATCCCGCTAATGAAGGGTACGCGGCTGAACCTCCGCCCTCTCCCCTACAGGGGGCATCGTGGGGTGGAATCAGAGCCGAAGGCGCGCGGGCCGTATGAAGCGTTTTGGGTCCCACTCGCATATAACGACCGGCCTGCTCAAAGGGACTAGGCAGCATCAGGAATTCATGGCCCAACCATTTGTTGCCCCCCAACTGGGACAGTGGTATTGCTCATCGTCTCCGTGTTTGTTTGGGGTTCGGCAGGCAACACAACATGCGTTCGCGCCCTTTTAGACTCCGGTGTCCAGGGCTGTTTTAAGTCGAACGATTTAGGGCAATGGTTGGAGGATACGGTGTATGCATGGACTGCAGCCAGATTATTTTAGTGCTGGCTGAAGGGTTCGGTCCATACCTTAGAGGTTTTTGATGCAAACTGTATCTCTCACATTCGGTTCCGTGAGGATCCACTGACCTGGGAACATGCTCCAGGAGATTTGAACCCGTCGGATTGTGCATCCAGGGGATGTCGGTCTCCTGAACTATTGAGCATCATTAGTGTTGGGGTCTGGCGCACTTGGCTCGTCACCCGCTACTGCTTCCTTGAGGGGGGGGGGGGGGTGGCGGGGGGGTGCAGGTAAATGAAAGGCCTATTGCGAATATTTCAGACACACTCTAGTGGGATCTTTTGAAGCACCTTATTTCTGTGTATTTGGTGGATATTGGGACGGCCCTCTCCTGTCGGGTCATACAGTGGAACAGACAGTCTTTCTGGTCGTCCTTTCGGGGTTATTTTTTTTTAAATCTTACTTAGGTGAGCTAGGACGCTTTAAGGGCGTATAGTAAGTCAGACCACACTGACTTTTATAGAATTCGTGATGTTGTTTTGTAAGATCGAAGCCAATTTCAACTCGTGATCATTTATTGATAGGACAGCCACTCAACGCGCTGTCCAAGCACTCCTTCGAGGGAGTGAAATTATATCGGTTGTCAAGATGATGTCACAGCATATTACTCAGTATTTGTGGATGAGTCGGTCGCTCGAGTATCTGCACATCTTGCAACAGCGCCTTAAGTGCACTGAAAAACTAGTCCCCCTAGTATTTGAACCTCGTGCTGGTTAAGGATGCTATTATACCACCACAGCATTGGCGCAAGGGGCGCATTGTTAACTTATTCCCTGGAAACTATGAGACCCCTGGTCTGCAGAGGTTCTAGTCGGGGGCTCTGACCTCACGTTGCCAACATTGTCTGGTCTGCCCGTAGATTATGGGACAGGTTGGGACCTCTCCGGGCGGGTGAGTGTTCGAAACATACATACCTACTCGTTAGTGCAATTCGGTACGCACCTTTATTCTCGGTTTTTCAAATATTATCTCTCACATGTTTAGGTATTTATTTATTTAACATACGAAACAAAAATTGTTATTGCTAGTTAGAGTTGGTTTTACTTTAGCTCATTGTCCTTTGTCCGGATATTCTCAATGGATAAAGAGGACTTGTAATGCAGAAAAAAACGTATTTTCGTCACAGTTTTACAGCTGTGTAGGTTGAGGAATGGGTTTTTGCTGTTGTTGTAATTTCTTTTCTTTTGTTTCTTTGATTTCTTGTTTAACTATCTGTGTCCAGTTTTTGTTTGGATTCTTTGGTCCATGTGCACGTGCAAGAGACCTGCCTGCTTCTTGGCGTGGGATTATATTGCGATTTGTTGCATGGCTTTATGACACTTTACTGTGCTTAACAGGGTCAGTTGATACCTTTAGGATAATGGCAAGTTGCAATATTTTGACTCAGATAATGATAGGGGGTATTGTTATGTATTGGTGAGACATAAACTCCGGGGTTCTTCTAGTAGACTAGCCTGTGGAGAAATAATATTGGTTTCATGCATTTGGACACTAAATCGTAACAGGCTCACCGGGTTATACTAATTTAGTTGTCTCTGCTAGGGGTGCCTAGGCGCCTTGCATCGTACACTGTGGCTGTCACAGCGGTTTGGCGTGGTAGTTTATCTGGAGAGTGAGGTTATGCTCCGATCCTAGTTAGGGCGTAGCTCAGAGCCTATCTAATTCACACTTCACGCACTGCATTTTCCTCGCTGTCCAGATATACAGCTCGCCACGTCGCTGTCAAAGCCACAGTATACGACTCAAGGCACCTAGGCGCCCCTAGCAGAGACATCTACATAAGTAACACACAAGATCTTGACATTAAGGTACATGTAAGTAATCGCATCTCCCGCTCATATTGAGGATAGATACCAGAAGTAAGGATGTTCTCAGGCGGGACAAATGGCACGCGTCCCGGGGTGGTTGTAAACTATTATAATTATTGCTTTGATTATTGCTGTTGCAGAACACCGAGCTGAACGCTTTGGCTTCCAAAAAGCAACTCCTTGTGGGGTTCAAAATATTTATTATTAATCTATTTATGTCAAGTTCATTCTCCGGAATTTTACTTTTTGGCCCATTCATTCGCACACGATCAATATAGTGGGGACACATAGACAAACAAAAAATGTCAAGTAATATGGTAAAATCTGCGCAAAGTTTCTTTGACTCTGTGACCTCTCTTTATCGCTTAGGGTAAGGTGGGGTGAGTCAGAGAGACAAGACAGTTTACTCAGAGACAATAAACTTGGCGCGAACTGTACCATAAAGTGCCGCGTTGGCAAGAAAATTGGATGTATAGATCCTCAAACTTATCTGACCCGATGACGGCGTCGTTAGCTTCAATTGCTTACGAATGAGATTAGCTTACGCCACCAGGACAGATAAGTTTGTGGATCTAAAGACAATGATCGAATAATACGTGTCACTTATGATGTCTTTTTTGTCTTCATCAAATTGTCATGAAATATCTATTTGGATTTACTTTAGGTACCTTATATAAATAAATGTAAAAACATACCTAATTATGGATATTTAGTAAATAAATAGGTAACGTACCTTGCCAGTAACTCTAGATAGATATCTACTGTAACTAAAACTACAACCACAAGTCAAGGAGTTATATAGGTACATATTTAAAAAATCATTTGGATTTCTTGACCGACAGTATCGGTACCATTCATTGGCTACTGCTCCTTTTCGAGAAAATCGGTTAAACCGTTGCGCTTGTGGAATTTTTATCTAAGCAACACAATCACTTTCACTAGATGAATCCATTGTAGAACAAGCATTTGTAAACTTTTGTAATTTAGTTATCATTAAAAATGTACCGCATTGAAAATAACACTCGTTAATTCTTTCACATACTTCCGCCTAAGTTTAATTTTTTTAAATATTCCTGAGCTCGGTACGGTAAGGCCTTTGCCCAGCCATGGGACACCGTATAGATAAAAATAATAATTAAATTACCAGACCAGTTTTAGTAGCCAGTCATTCTGATTGGTCAGCACAAGTCGTGTTCTGATTGGATCTGGATCTTTTAACAACTTTTTTTTCTGGCCTGTTCAAACTGGCTACAATAGTTTTTGTTGTCCTTGTTAACTTTTCCTGTTTTGCAGCACCATTGCAAACCATCTTTCGCCACATTTTCGAGCAGTGGAGTGAAAGAGTACTTTTAATTGCATTTTATTAAATGTGATAATGTATGTGTAAGAAATAAATTATTTTATTCTTACATCACAGTAAAAACATCTTAAGTTAGTCTATCGGTGTAATTGGCAACTGTTGTTTGTTTGTTTGTTTTAAAATATACTTACGGTTACCTGTCAATATATATACGAGAATATCATGCATGTAAGAAAAAACATAGCTTTATTTAAAATTGTAGGTGATAGCCATACAATTAACACTAGAAATAAAAATAGGTTAGCACTACCATTATTTAGACTAAGTAAAGTAGGCACATCATTCATGGGGCACTGTATTCGCTTCTACAATAAAATACCACAGGAATCATTGACCCTTCCTGAAAAGAGGTTCAAAAACTATGTTAAAAATGAGCTGATAAGAAAGTCCTATTATAGTATTAAGGAATACTTAGATGACAAAACTGCATGGTCCATACCATCTCAGCGCACAAAAATTCGACGAGGGGCGATGGATCAAGTCTATCACTCGCCGGCGAATTTCCTTAGACCGAAACCAGTACCTGTTGTAAAGTCACTTTAAAAAAAAAAAGGTATGGGGGAGTTTCTTGCCGTTTCTTCTTAACCCCGAGGCCCACCTTCCGAAACGGTGTAGTCTTTTTTTTTATATAAAAAAAAAATTACTTGTAGTTATAAGTAAGTATTATTTTGACGTTGAATAAGATAATTTATTTATTTATATTCAATAAAAAAATGACTGACTCTGACTCTGGTCTTCATTAATGATAAACTTAAATATTTAACAACCCAGTGTACATTAATCCTAGGCTAAACAATCATAAAATAACAAGGTTTACAAGGCTGTAAAAAGCCTATTGAAATATACACAGTCAGGTCATAAGTTCTGTCACACAATAAAAACTTTTGAATTTAGAACGCTGGCCACAAAAAAGTTTATTGAATTCGAATTTCTAATTTTTCATGAAAATAAAAATGTGTACTTTTTAGAATTTCCCGCATTTTTAAATATGGAGTTGACACTTAAAGGAGACCGTGTCGCAGTTATTACGTTGCATCGTTGCGGTTACGCGCCAATTCAGATTTTCGACTTACTGAAAAATTTGAATATAACCAAAAGATTCGTTTATCGTACCATAAAACGATACAATGAAGACTCTAGTATAGATGACAGGTCAAGAAGTGGTCGCCCTCGCTCTGTTAGGACTCCAGCAGTGATAAAAGCTGTGAAGGCGCGAATTCAAAGAAATCCCATACGTAAGCAGAAACTGTTGGCCCTTCAGGTGGGGTTAAGGAGGACCACGGTGAAAAGGGTGTTAAATGAAGACTTAGGGCTTAGGGCTTATCGAAGAAAAACAGGACATCGTTTGGACGCTCGTTTAATGGACCTGAGACTGAAGAGATGCCGCGCTTTGTTGAAGCAGTACGCGGGAAAAAAGCATCGGGAAATTCTTTTTTCGGATGAAAAAATTTTCACCGTGGAAGAGAGACTACAACAAACAAAATGATAAGGTGTACGCACACAGCAGTGAAGAAGCGAGCAACCGTATTCCGCGTGTCCAACGAGGTCATTTTCCATCCTCGCTCATGGTTTGGTTGGGAGTCTCTTATTGGGGCTTAACTGAGGTACATTTTTGTGAGAAAGGCGTAAAAACTAATGCAGTTGTGTATCAAAATACAGTCCTCAAGAACCTTGTGGAACCTGTTTCTCATACCATGTTTAATAACAGGCACTGGGTATTCCAACAAGATTCTGCGCCAGCTCATAGAGCGAAAAGCACACAAGACTGGCTGGCGGCGCGTGAAATCGACTTCATCCGGCACGAAGACTGGCCCTCCTCCAGTCCAGATTTGAGTCCGTAAGATTACAAGATATGGCAACACTTGGAGGAAAAGGCCTGCTCAAAGCCTCATCCTGATTTGGAGTCACTCAAGGCATCCTTGATTAAGGCAGCCGCCGATATTGACATGGACCTCGTTCGTGCTGCGATAGACGACTGGCGGCGCAGAATAAAGGCCTGTATTCAAAATCGCGGGGGTCATTTTGAATAAACTTTATTACCATAAGAATCTATGTTTTATTAAGTTCATTTTGCTATATAAATGTTTACATAAATAATGAACATGTCTAAATTATTTCATATTGCACATGTGACAGAACTTATGACCTGACTATGTATAAGTATGGGATTAATTTGATACCCATAAGCTACGAGGTTAATCTATGAGACAGGTTATGTACATTTTAATGAATGCACATTTTTAATATCTATATAATACTGACTTATACAAGATAAGAATACCAGATAGCTTAGGAATACTAGCTCAGACAGTCATACTTAATAATTCTTCTATCATTGCGCATAAAGGCCGGTTTTATGCCAGGCAGCTTAGGAGCAGGATGATTCAGGATAGCAGGACGGGCATCTGTACGGGTTACTCTCATTCTGTCCAGATAAGAAAGCCTCTGGGGACACTTGTGGTAGTTTGCTGGATGCTCTTCTTTACAGTTGCAACACTGAGCGGGAGTTGAACGATTCTTTTTAGGAATGCTTTGGTTTCGTGAGGTTCATTGCACTTCACGCACCTCGGTGGCAAATTGCAGTTACGAGCTGCATGCCCAAAATTTTGGCAACGGTAACATTGCGTGCCAGCAGAATTGTTTGCCTTGAATCTCGTAATTTCTACAACGCAGTTTCCAATGTATTTTATCTGGCGAAACTTGACAATGTCTATTCCAGGGGGAAATTGGACCAAGTATGGTGGGCACGTTGCACCTGATTTGGATGCCGACATGAGTTTAGTTACGATCGCCCCGTCAAAACCAAGTTCTTTTAGATCCTCAGGTAAGGTGGCTTCAAAATATGCAGGCAGGCCTCGGATGACTACTTTCGTCATTTTTTCGTCCTTCCTGGTGAAAATGTGGAACTGGACATTTCCAGCTCGGAGACCGTCGATGATTAATTTATTACTCGCAGCGGAGTAGCATTGAACAGCCACCCGATTGTTGCTTGTATATTGAAGGTGGAAGTTTTTATCGATTTTATCGATCATTCCTTTGATAGTACCGTGATTCCAATTATCTTGGATCTGGATAATGATGGGAGGAACTCGCGTCGGGTTTTTCCTCACTGTCACTGCGTGTTTTAAAGGTTCGGATAGGCCTTGACTTTGATCCACGGATAGGTTGCTGAAGCGGTTTTGAGTGATGAGTCTGGGCTTTTCAGAAGCTGTTTCGGGACTTGAAGCAGCAGCAGATCGCTTCAGCAGATGCCAATCATCTGAAGTTTCTTCAGCTCTTATGCGCTTATAATTGAGGCTGGAGCTTGAGGAGGTCCAGCTTACGACTTTATCCATGTTGGATTCAACGACGATATCGATACTCCCAACTATCGATAATTTGCCCCATCACTAGTTGTAGTCGAGCGGGAACCGGAAGGTTACTTTGTAGGTAAGAACAGACGTGCGCGCGAAACGATAACCCTACGATGAATGAAACCGTGAACAGCGGGCCTATGGTGGACTGGATCTTTTAACAACTTTTTTTTTCTGGCCTGTTCAAACTGGCTACAATTGTTTTTGTTGTCCTTGTTAACTTTCCTTTTTTACTGCACCACCATTTTGCAAACCATCTTTCGCCACATTTTCGAGCAGTGGAGTGAAATAGTACTTTTAATTGCACTACATTAAATGTGATAATGTATGTGCAAGAAATAAATTATTTTATTCATATATCACAGTAAAAATATCTTAAGTTAGTCCATCGGTGTAATTGGCAACTGGATAATGATGTAGCATGAATTTTGACAGGTCTGATTGCTATACCTTTATGGCTGTTCTGTGCTTGAGGCCATTGAAATAACTTATTGATATACATTTATTTTGAGGTGATGTTTATTTTCCTATCGGTAAATAAATTGTTCATATTTTTTATGTTTAACTATCCTAAGTTACCGAATGACCGACTTAAACTTTTTATTTATGATCTCAGGGTAATGCGTAATGTGTTATCTACTTTGTAAACTGAACCAAATGTTTCAGTTTATAGATTAGATTTGTGTTAACTAATCTGTAAACTGAACCAAATGATTCAGTTCATAGATTAGTAAACTGAACCATTTGGTCACACTTTTTTGGGTACATTCCGGATTTGACTTACTGATCAACTCACCCAACACATCAATAAATCATGCGTGTCGTGAGTGCATCGGCTGTGGCCAGTAACCCACCCCATGCAGCCAAAAACTGCTCAGGGATGTTTGATTGGTTAGGAAATTAATGAAAAAAGTAAATTTCCTTCACAATTAATTTAAAAACAGACCTGTTATGTTTTCCTAACTGATAGGAAAAATTGGATTTAAAAATAGATGTTGTAGGTGTTTTTCATAGATGCTTTGGAAATATGTATTTAATAAAAGTTCGCCGATGTTTTTTGTTCGAAATTCGACAAGCCGTGTCAGGTTCTGTTTGCAAACTTGTTTTTTTTTTAAATTTAATGATATAAATTAACGCCTCTGAAATCAACAGTATTTTTGTTTATTTGCTTGTTTTAGTGCCTCTCATCAAACAACTTGCCCAACAAGGAAAGGCGAAATTGACAACAAATATGGACAAAATTTGGACCAAATAATTTTGGTTAATGAGTAAGTATAAATGACTTTTAATAAATATATATTTATTATAAGGAAACCGACATTAAAACATTAGTAAATAACTTAATAAAAAATCAAAAAATCTGACTGTGTTACACCAACAAGCATAAAATATGCAGATAAGACTTAACGTAATTATTGAGATCCGATAAAATTATTTCAGTAAAACGTGAAATTACATTCAAATTAAATGCAAGCGGAACCCACTGTATTAGATTTGATTGGTCCCGCCTTGAATTAAAATTTTCAGTATTGTACCGTGTCGTGTACTACAATATTTTTATCGAATCTCAATAATTACGTTAAATCGTGTCTGCTTGTTTTATGTTTTGAAGTGCACCACAGTCGGGTTTTTGTTTTGCGTTTTATGGTTTTTTATGTCATCATTGATTTCCTGCATTGTAGTCAAAACGACGTAAAATCAACAATTGCTTAGTTTAAGGCAAATGTTTATTATTCATAGCTTGGTGCAAGATTATTAAATATTTACGCACTCGTCAAAACTAATGACGCATCACTTATCAAAATCGGTTGAGCCGTTGAGTGGTATGTCATTCCTAGAAATGCCTTTTCCCGTCATAGGTTTTGAATTTTATTTCCATTAAAGATAATTAAAGATTGGAGCCACTAGTTGGCATTATTATGGAGAAAATCTGCAAGCCCGACGCTATCTAGTGGCATATTTTGAAACAGTGGGTGCAACTTTCAAACTCACTTTTTAGGGTGCTGCACCCGAAGAGTTACAAATGGCACCCTGTTAGGAAGGCCCCTCTGTCCGTCCGTCTGTACGTTTGTGTGTCAGCGGGCTGTAGCTCATGAATCGTAATAGCTCGGGAATTCAAATTTTTATAGAATGTGTATTTCTTTTGCCGCTGCAGCCACAAATAATGAACTATAAAAAAAAATAACATTTTTGTTACGTGTTCCGGAACACTTCGTTTGCAAGTTCGACTCATCCTTGCCCAATTTTTTTTTAATTATTAAGTTTGCAGCCCCAGGAATAGCTGTAAACGTTGTAATGTAACCTTAAATCTCAATGGGTTAAAAAAACTCCATTGCTACTGCATAAATTGTTCATTGGTTTGCAGAAAAAGTAAAGAAAGCACAGTACCGCTGGATGTCTGAGGGGGTACACAGGCGATGGAAGGGGGGTAAGCAGCTAACCAGTAAGTCCCACAAAAGTATGAACCTCTTTCAGATAAAATAAAATAAATGTGTGTTAACACCTATGTGTTTATTTTTAAGGGTCATAATCAAATATTTGCTTTTGCCAAAAGGCCTTTTCCCAGCAACCGCTGTGAAGTTGGAAGCCAAAAGTTAGTAGCCAATATAATCTGACCAAATTAAGGAGGTACTTTTACAAGCTTTTATTTAGTTTCACCTGTCCCGTTGTCTGTCTGTCTGTCTGTAATCAAATCTTGCAAGTTAAATTTGATCCACTTTCCGGTTTCCGATTGAGCTGAAATTTTGCATGCGTGTATAAATCGGATGACAATGCAATATTATTATGATATAGAGCTGATCTGATGATGGAGCTGGAAGGTGGCCATAGGAACTCCGTCATTAAACGACGCAACCTCATCGAGTTTGGTCTCGTTTAATTTGTCTTAACGAGTACTTTGACACTAGATGGTAACCAGGGTCTGATGATGGAGCTGGAAGGTGGCCCGAATCAACTCCATAATTAAACGACGCAACCCCATTGAGTTTGGGCTCGTTTAATTTGTATTGACGAGTACTTTGACACTAGATGGTAACCAGGGTCTGATGATGGAGCTGGAAGCTGGCCCATAGGAACTCCATAATTAAACGAAGCAACCATATCGAGTTTGGGCTAGTTTAATTTTTTTTGACGATTACTTTGATACTAGATGTCCGACCCGTTACAAATAAATAACTGGTGATTACATAACTAATTTAAACATTCTTTTACCTTACTACAAATGTAATGTAAAACACTCTACTACGTGCTTCGAACTACGTCGTAGAAAAATAATTATTGAATTGAAATCTCGATTTAAAAATACTAAAAAGTTAAAAATAAAAATAAATAAAAAAAAACTTTTTTAAAAACAAGCTTTTATTAAAAATTAACTAAAAAATTTAAAATAAATTAACTCCAATAACAAATATATCACTTTATAAGTTCATTGTAACCTTTAACTATAATTAAGCTTCTTCGTCTACGACAAAATAATTACATACCGTATATAATTATATATTTTTAACATTAAAACCTTTACACTTTAATTGTTAAATCTTCCCGTTTTTATCACAGTCCCAATTTTATAAATAAAAGCGTATTACATTTTGATGGTATGATTAAGAACATTCAGCACCTTCTTTTACTCTCGCTATCACAATGTAACATGCTTATGTTTGCTCATGGGACAAGTAAATTTTCCTCAAAAACGAAAACTGTTTACATACAGCGATGTTTTATATTATCAACCCATTTTCCAATACGCTATGTCAGCGCTCAGATTTGAACAAATACTAAGATGCTAATGTGTATCCGAACTCAACTCAAAAGGGAAAGACAAAATCATCCGTTTCATTGATCTTATAACCTAGAATTTCACAGAATGTTACAAACCTGACAAAGAACTTTCTTTGGATGAATCGATGCTATTATTTAGAGACGACCTCTGAATCTGATCATTCAGACAATATATAAAAAGCAAAAAAGCCAATTATGGGGTTAAGTTTTATGAACTTACTGAAAAGATCATAAAAGTACAAAAGGGAAGAAAACAGAAAAAACCGTAGTGCACTTCATGAAGCCTTAATGTACTACTGTAGTAGTTAGCCATCAAAAGCCTTTGAATTCGGTGGATCTCTCCCAAAAACATGTCGGCCTAAAGACTCATGTTACTGAAACCCCCAGGACCAATCGAAAAGGGAATCCCATAGAGATCACCAATAAAAAACTAAAAAAGGCCAGCATGTATGGGTACGTAAAAACAAGGTTAGTCTTTTGTCAACCCGCGTATCTAAGTGGGTTGACAAAATACCTGTTTTAATGATTACGACGTTGAAACATCCAAAAATCACCAGTATTATTAATAGACATGGAAATGTGTGTGAAAAGCCAGAAGAAGTAGTTTTTTACAATCAATATATGGGGGGGTTTATAGAAAAAAGCCAGATGGTCTCATATTATTCTTCCCCTAGAAAAACACTGCGCTGGTATAAGAAAGTGTTTTTTGTATTTGACCTGTCCTTGTGGAATTCATTTCACATTTACAGAAAGCATTTGAAAGATGGTGATAAACGTTATCACTTATAGAGAAAGTTTGATACGATATTTTTTACACACATCACTAAATGTGAAGCCCAATATGTTAATGCAACTGCGGAACAAACACGACAATAGGATCAGAGAACGGCCCGGTACATTGCCGTCTACTCAGGCGCCGCCGTCTACGAGTACTAACAACAATGAAAATGAGAAGAGTAAAGGCCACTGAGCTGAAAAAAATCCACTAAAAGAAGGAACAAAGAAAGCCAGAAATTACATGAAATGTAATTTCTGGCTTTCCGGGTCCATTATTTCCAATTGAAAGAGGCGTCAAGCAGGGCGATCCTCTCTCCCCTTAACTTTTTACGAGCGTGTTGGAAGAGGTCTTCAAGACACTAGAGCTAGATTGGGAGAGCAGGGGTATAGACATCGGCGAGGCAAAGCTTAAAAACGAAGCTTAGTTCAGACCCTTCTTCTGCCTTTAATTGAGTACGCCGATGTTTGCTGGGCCAGCGCGAACGAAGATCTACCGAACAAACTCGAGCGTCTTCAAAATCTCGGGATTCGGTTTATCTTCGGTCTCCGCAAGTACGATCACGTGTCCCAATATCGCAGGGAATTAGGCTGGCTCCCGATCCGACTTCGTCGTGATATGCGCATTCTCTCCTTCCTCTTCAATCCCTATCCCGCATATCTTCCTGAACATTTTGAGTTTTTTTTCTCTGGGGATAGACTTCGGAGATCTCACACGGTGTCACTTTTGTCAATTCCTCAGCACAACACTGTTGCTTACGAGCACTCGTTTAGGTTAAGAGCAATACGTTTGCGGAATGCACTTCCTTGCGCTATTAGGGATTGCACATCCTTGTTCTCTTTTAAGAAAAAGTTGAAACAGCATCTCCTCTCTTCCGCATAGTGGGTATCTTATAGTATGTATGTGTATCTATGTATTTATTGTATTCTATTAATTTATTTTATAGTATGTGTAGGATGTATTGTGATATATATGATAGTATATTGACTTTATTTCTTTCTTTTAACTCTTAATTGTACACTATAAATATTTTTTCCTTTCCTCACAGGTTAACTGTAAGAAATTTATTTTTAGAAATAAGCTCACTTTTGCATATTGTTTGTTATATTTTTTCCATTGTGTTTTCTGTGCAATAAAGAATTATTATTAAAAACCTTCGTTTCGCCGATGATATAGTCCTGTTATCTAATTCACCTTCTGAGCTACAAACTATGCTGCAACAACGCAGCCATGCAAGCCTCGATGTTGGATTTAGCATGAACATGTCAAAGACCAAGGTCATGTCTAACAGCAAGGAGCATGCGGTAGACGTGGATGGGGAGAGAATTGCATATGTCCAGGAATATATCTATCTAAGCCAAATAGTCTCTTTCCAGGCGCGACAAGACAAGGAAGTCGATAGACGCGTCGACAATGCCTGGAAGAGCTTTTGGTCTATGAAGGAGCTCATGAAGGGACAACTTCCGTTGTCCCTGAAACGCAAGCTCATGGACATGTGCATTCTTCCCATCCTTACCTACGGAGCCCAAACCTGGTCTTTGACTGACGCGCAAAGGTTCAAACTCGGGCTTTGCCAGAGAAACATGGAGCGCAGTTTTCTCGGTGATAGGCTTTTAGACCGGATCCGGAATACAGAGCTGCCCTCCCGAACAAAGATAATAGATGGCTCAGAAGGCTGCCCAACTAAAATGGGACTGGGCCGGTCATGTTGCTCGGATGCTGCCGAATAGCTGGGCTAAGAGAGCCACAGCCTGGCTCCCAGAAAATGCAAAGAGAAAGCGTGGCCGACCCATGGAGTCATGAGTTGGGTCTATGGGACAAGGAGTGGAGGGAGACCGCCCAGGATCGGATAGAGTAGAAGAGGGGAAGAGAGGCCTTTGCCCAGCAGTGGGACATGGTGGTCTCGTTATAATAATAATAACATCATTGTTGTTATTCCATAGATATTTATTTCCAGTGAGCCATTAATAGCCATAAGTATTGTCTAGTTATAAGTACCCAATATAGTTGTCCTTGTTATGACAAAAGGCCCTACAACTTACTCTACTCGATTATTTTCAGAAGTTTTAAATCATAGGCAACGGCCTGATGCCTTGCTAGTAATAAAGTCTTTTGACATAATTGTTGTTATTCCATAGATATTTATTTTCAGTTAGCCATTAATAGCCATAATTACTCGATTATTTTCAGAAGTTCTAATTATAGATAACTATAACTGCCGCCTTGCTTGTAATTAAGTCAGTTTACATAATTGTTATTATTCCATAGATATTTTATTCCAGTGAGCCATTTATAGCGATAAATATTGTCTGGGTCTATAAGTACCCATTATAGTTTTTGTTACGATGAAAGTTCCTACTACCTTCTCGATTATTTTTAGAAGTTTATTATTATAGGTAACTGCCTGAACCCTTGCTAGTAATTAAGACTGTTAATTATTGTGAATCTTACCTGAGACTGAATTAAAGATTAATAAAAATAGATGTTTGTGTAAAAATAAGTACTATAACTGCCGCCTTGCTTGTAATTAAATCTGTTTGCATAATTATTATTATTCCATAGATACTTTATTCCAGTGAGCCATCTTTAGCTATAAGTATTGTCTGGGTCTATAAGTACCCAATATAGTTTTTCTTGTTGCGATGAAAGTTCCTACTACTTACTCGATTATTTTTAGAAGTTTATAATTATAGGTTTCTATAGCCTATACTATATACTGCCTGAAGTAATTAAGTCTTTTAATTATCATGAATCTTACCTGAGACTGAATGAATGATTAATAAAAATATATATTTGTGTAAAAACAAGTAATCAATGGTTTTATTTAATCTAAATAGGCACGTACCTTTCTTTTCTTTACCTCGACGTTTTTATACGTTATTAGCGACTAGTTTTATCTATGATCTACAGCACAGGCATCTTCACAAGTCGACGTAATTATATGTTATTAGCGGCTTTGTATATTTTGGTCTATGCTGTACAGCACAAGCGTATTTATACGTCGACCTTTTTGTACGTTGTAAGCGGCTATATATATATACATAGTCAGGTCATTAGTTCTGTCACATGTGCAATATGAAATAATTTAGACATGTTTATTATTTATGTAAACATTTATATAGCAAAATCAACTTAATAAAACATAGATTCTTATGGTAATAAAGATTATTCAAAATGACTCCCGCGATTTTGAATACAGGCCTTTATTCTGCGCGGCCAGTCGTCTATCGCAGCACGAACGAGGTCCATGTCAATATCGGCGGCTGCCTTAATCAAGAATGCCTTGAGTGACTCCAAATCAGGATGAGGCTTTGAGCAGGCGTTTTCCTCCAAGTGTTGCCATATCTTGTAATCTAACGGACTCAAATCTGGACTGGAGGAGGGCCAGTCTTCGTGCCGGATGAAGTCGATTTCACGCGCCGCCATCCAGTCTTGTGTGCTTTTCGCTCTATGAGCTGGCGCAGAATCTTGTTGGAATACCCAGTGCCTATTATTAAACATGGTATGAGAAACAGGTTCCGCAAGGTTCTTGAGGACTGTATTTTGATACACAACTGCATTCGTTTTTACGCCTTTCTCACAAAAATGTACCTCAGTTAAGCCCCAATAAGAGACTCCCAACCAAACCATGAGCGAGGATGGAAAAAGACTTCGTTGGACACGCGGAATACGGTTGCTCGCTTTTTCACTGCTGTGTGCGTACACCTTATCATTTTGTTTGTTGTAGCTCTCTTCCACGGTGAAAATTTTTTCATCCGAATAAAGAATTTCCCGATGCTTTTTTCCCGCGTACTGCTTCAACAAAGCGCGGCATCTCTTCAGTCTCAGGTCCATTAAACGAGCGTCCAAACGATGTCCTGTTTTTCTTTGATATGCCCTAAGCCCTAAGTCTTCATTTAACACCCTTTTCACCGTGGTCCTGCTTAACCCCATCTGAAGGGCCAACAGTTTCTGCTTACGTAAGGGATTTCTTTGAATTCGCGCCTTTACAGCTTTTATCACTGCTGGAGTCCTAACAGAGCGAGGGCGAACACTTCTTGACCTGTCATCTACACTAGAGTCTTCATTGTATCGTTTTATGGTACGATAAATGAATCTTTTGGTTATATTCAAATTTTTCAGTAAGTCGAAAATCTGAATTGGCGCGTAACCGCAACGATGCAATGCAATAACTGCGACACGGTCTTCTTTAAGTGTCCACTCCATATTTAAAAATGAGGAAAATTCTAAAAAGTACACATTTTTATTTTCATGAAAAATTCCAAATTCGAATTCAATAAACTTTTTTGTGGCCAGCGTTCTAAATTCAAAAGTTTTTATTGTGTGACAGAACTTATGACCTGACTGTGTATATATTTGTCTACGCTTTACAGCACAGGCGTCTATATACGTCGACGTTATTATACGGTGTTAGCGGTTATGTACCTTTTTGTCTATGTTGTATAGCACAGACGTATACATACGTCGACGCCTTAGGACGTTGTGCGATACAAGGTAGCTCTCATTTTGCTAGCATTTTGCACAACGTCTTTGTATGAAAAAATATGTGCGTCGCCACATAGTACTTAGATATTGGCATCTTTACTTTCAACGGTCAATGCATTCTTTACTACAACAAGATACCTCTGGAGATCTTGAAATTGCCATTTCAGCAATTTAAAAACCATCTTAAAGCGACTTTGTCGAAAAAGGGATATTACAATATTCAAGATTACTTAAATGATGGGACTGTATGGGTTTAATCTGGCTCAACACAGACCTTGCTGTTAATAATTTTGTAATTATTTATTCCTGCTTATTAATTATGATAATGACTAAATATTATATTTTGTATTAGTTAAGCATAAGCAATTTTTAAAAGAGATCTAAAAATCAATCTGTGGGAGTTTCTATGATTGCTAATTATATGTAAATATCTACAGTAATAAAGACATTAAGAATTTTGGAATTACGTCAAAATGTTAAAAACTATTTACATGATCCAAATAAATTTAGGGTTTGTTGTTGTTTGGTCGATAACGATAGTGCTTATTCTTCGGACACCAAAAACTCAGCTACTACTCTTACCTCCTGCCTACATCTGTACTACACACAGTACATAGGAAACAAAAATATAGTACCGGTTTTTGACATGGTAAGACCTTAATGTATGAGTGGTGACATCTATTGATTATATTCGTTTCTAAATGGAGATATACATCAAATGCCGCGTGGTCCTCTTTTTTCAAAATGGCGATGGAAGATGGACGTGTGTTGATGCGTGCGCGCAAAGGTAAGTTAATCGATTAAAATCTTATTGAAATCTATATTATTATTGGAATTCTTGCGTTTATGAAGTTATTCGAAGTATGAAATAGTGATATACATTTTTATTTTCGTGTAATTGTGTAAAACATGCAAGATACCGTTAAATAACTTGGAGATATGTGACATCCCAAGAAAGGAAAACGAGAACCTGCATGAAGTAGTTACGAAGATTGCAGTAAAAATTTACCAAAAACCCAATGATATCATCAACGTTTACAGGAAAAGCAGCCACCCAAGATCCACGCAAAAAACTCATCCTCCGCTGGTAGTGACTCTTCGAGATGGAATGCGGGGGCACTGGCTGGAGGCTGCGAGAAGCACTACCGTCACCGCGTCTGACCTGGGGCTCGAGGGTGAGTCCAAGGTCTATCTCCGTAAGGCCCTCACTCCTGCTACCGCGCATCTGCTGTGGAAGGCCAAAACCGACCTTAAGATGACCAACAAGTTTAAATATGTGTGGTGCAAGCGTGGTGTAGTGCTTATAAAAAAAGATGATAATGAAAAAGCCATTGTTGTGAAGTGTGTACAGGATGTGGAGAAATGGTCGCGCGACCGTGAGTAAACTTTGCCCTCTTTGTAATTTATCAAACTATAATATAAATAATAATTGAAAGAGCTTGATTCAGACAAAAGTATTTGTGAAGGAACATTTAGGAATTGGAATGCATTTACCCAGTCCATTCCATTTAATAATAATAGTATTTTAACCTTACATGTCAACATACGATCTTTATTAAAAAACTTCTCGCATTTGGAATATATTGTATCAGATAGCCGTATCAAAATTGATCTCATAGTTTTAACTGAAGCTAATATAAAAGAAATCTGTAAATCCTTGTTTCAACTAGATAACTACACAATGAATACAAACTTAAGACTACATAAAAAGGGTGGTGGTGTCATACTGTATGTACACAATAGCCTTAACTTCATTCAGACAGAACGGAATTCCTTGTACTTTGAATCTATTATGGGTGAAATTGTAAATGGCGATAACTACAGGTTAGGTATTTGTACCATCTATAGACCGATAAAGACCAAAAACGATTTATTAGAGATATAAGCACTTATCTTAAGAAATACTGTACTCGCCAAGATCTTTTTTTAATAGGTGATATAAATATCGACCTAAAGTTAGATTCACAAACAAAAACAAATTATATCAATGAAATGTGCATAGCTGGATTGGAATGTGGCATAAGTCAATACACCCGCGTTGAAAAAAAAGGCGACCTAGTAACAAAGTCCTGTATAGATCATGTATTCACGCGAAGTTTGAAAGGACGGTCAGTGCACACAGGCGTAATTACACAATCATTAGCCGATCATTATATAACAGCTTGCGCCTTTGTGTGCGTGGAATCTTTGTCACGACCCCCACCATGCGTTAAATACAAATTGGACAATGACCTAGTTCATAAAAAGCTACAGATGATTGATTGGAGCGCTCAATTTCACCAATCCAAGCGAAATTTCGAACTTTATTACAGACAAATTTGATCATATATATAATAAATGTAAAATTAAAATAAATATAATGAATACAAGTAACAGAAAAATATGTAAATGGATAAATAATAAAGCTAAAAATATGTGTAGTAAAAGAGATGTACTATTACAACTTTGGAAAAAGGATGAACAAAACATGCAAAAGCGTCTTCACTGTAATACGTACAGAAACAAGACAAATAAATATTTAAATTCACTAAAACATGATTACATAAAAAACGAAGTCAAGGAAAATTTCAAAGATTAAAAAAAAATATGGAAAGTCATTAACAGAATATGTGGAAAAATAACAAAATCAATTGATGAAACTATTTTAAAATCATTTAAATTACCAAAAGAAACCCTTGCCAACAATTTTGCAAACGAATTTCAGTCGAATGTTAAAAATATTACAATTACTTGCGACACCCCTATATTAAATCCAAATAGCTACGAAAGAAACCCTGATATTGCAATGCGACTAAATCTTGCTACGAATGAGGTAATACACAAAATATTACAACATCTAAATCACAACAAAAGTCCGGGTTTTGACGAGATTCGGGCAAGTGATCTCAAATACATAAATAATGACATAACCCCCGTTATAACCCACCTCATTAACAGGTGCATTGCTGAGTCAGTTTACCCAGATAAGCTCAAAATAGGAATCATCCGGCCAATCTATAAAAAAGGGTCGCATAGTGTGTATGATAATTATAGGCCTATAACTATTTTATCTTGTATTGATACGATAGTTGAGAGGTATTTCGGTAATGAAATATCACGTTATCTCGAGAAAAATAAAGTCATAAACAAATACCAATTCGGCTTTCAAAGGAACCGAAGTACCTCTCAGCTGTTATGTCAATTCACTAATGAAATAAATAAGCATTTAAACTATAAGAATCATACTGTGGTTATATTTATAGATTTTAGTAAGGCAAGATTTTGATACCCTACGGTATAAAACGTTATTTACAAAGCTCCAGCAGAATGGTATTCAGGGCCCTTTACTTGACTGGCTTATGGATTATCACTTCAATAGAAATACAATGGTCAAGATAGCTGATAGATATAGTAACAAAATACCTACTGATGTGGGCACTGCCCAAGGGTCCATTTTAGGACCAACTGAATATTTATTATATGTAAATGATATGATCAATGTTATCAAAGATGGATCTATTTATAAATTTGCTGACGACACCTGTATTGTTGTATCACATAAGAACTTATCTACGGCTGAATACATGATGCAGAATAATTTTAACTTACTGTGTAAATGGGCATACGATGTGGGACTAGTCATTAACGCGGATAAAACAAAAGCAATGCACATTCACTGTTCGCATAACAAAACCTCATATGTACCCACCATCGTCGCTCACGAGCATACGTGCCTACATCTAAACAACATACGGTGCCAATGTAAAAACATAGATTTTGTACACCAACATATGTATATAAGTCTTATAATTGACCATAGGCTCAATTGGGGACCTCATATTAACTATGTTTGTGATAAACTTCGCTCATTTGCAAGCAGATTAGCTATACTAAAATATAAACTACCTTATTCAATATTAAGAACACTTTACCTTGCTCTTGCTGATAGTATAATTAGTTACGGATTAAGTAGTTATGGAAGAACCTATGTAACTGCATTAAAGGCTAAGGTCGAGCCACCGCTATCAGTAGCTATGATCGTCTATTATATCTACCCCAAAATGAGATGTCCCGATTCAGCTGTAAAATTTGTAAGTTAAGAATGATAAGTCCGAATTTCTCGTTCGTTGAGAAGTTCGTTAGGCGTACAATAGTCGAACGGAAGATTGATTCAGGAAGTTACAGTTTCAAATTAGACAGAGAAAGCATATATGTCCGCAAGCCGGTATTTCGCATCAGTTAGCGGTGAATTGCGCCAGATCGATCGTTGTTGTATTTTGTGTGATGGTACCATTTATTTTTTTGTATATATGGGCGCTTGGAACTTCTTTTAGTGGTCGACCACAATTTATAATATTTGTTTGGGATATCGTATAGATATCCGTCGTAGTTTTACAACGTGAGTACTCAATGATATTTCATGTGCTCGCTAGTAGCGGCTAGTGGTGGTTCCAATTATATATTTAGTTCACGGCAATAACGATCCGAATAGACCGGTTTACACAATTGCGATTTGATTTACCGAAATGGGTTTGAACTAGCGGTTACCTCAAAAGGTCCGTAACGTTTTGAAACCTTCAACTCTGCGCAATTTGAGCTGGATGTTATCGAAACGTAGTCATTAGCGCTTTAGGAGATCTAACCCTCACCATAGCGAAGTGCATAGTTCGGTAAATTCCGAACTATGAATTCCACTGATCTCAGCACGACCTCGGCCAAGCAAAATCATAAATATTTGACTCAGCCTACACATTAGACCTCCAGCGAAATTTACATTTAATTTAAAGATGCAACTTGAATCCAAACTGACCCAAGGCAAGGCAAAACAATCTACCCGGTCCTAAACAATGAACTTTACACTGTAATTTGATCTCTTCGCGCGTCCCCGACAACACTCAAATGTCAAAATATCAACAGAATAGGTTATCTGTGTTGACACCGGTTTAACTTTGTTCTGAATTTGTTATTTCGATCCGCGGAACCTCATCGATCAAACAGTCTCCCTATGCCCTGCCAACCTAGGTTTAGCCGCAACTAAACTCCTGTCTAGCCTAGTCTCAAAACCTAGTGTTATACCACGTCCATTATCGACACCACTCGAAAATGGTTGAGTTTGATTTGAATGTGCTTGTATGTTTAATGACTGTGTGTGTGGGAATTTCAAAACTCGCTCCTCGAAAGGAATGAGGAGAGGATTAGCCCGCGAATATCCTAAGAGCCAATCCAGGAACCCTATGGTGAAGGAAAAAGGAATTTAGGGTCGCTCCAAGCCCAGACTCAGACTCAGATCAGTTACCTACAAGTTCATATCTAACGACCCAAGGATAGTTTTGGAATTTGGGGTAGGTTGATTTAATGGATAGGAACCGAGGGATATATCGGCGCTTCAGACACTCACGAAAAACCACTGAAACACGCAATCACAATTCGTATAGTTCAGACGCGTAAGACGGCAGACCAAAACTGTTTAGAATCGTGAAAGACGACTGTCACAGTAGCTAGACGCTGAGACTGAATGCCCTTCCCTTCCCCGCTATCGTATTTATAGACCCCACATGTCTGAAAAAAATGGCGTCCTTTGCGAACACGCGCTGCCCAAGCGAAGCTTCTTATCTCTAACTACACAGGGTCCAATTTCAACCAAACATGCCATGCAGATCCGCCGTTCTACAAATTGTGTGTACGCATATTCACTATGATCAACCGTAGGTTATCACTCAAGTCATTCGGTATTCCCGATACACAAAATCTGGTGATCGCTGACCATAAAAGCTTGTTGCGATTAATTTAAGCCTTCCCGACCGCTAGCGCGCTAGACAAAGACCACTAGAATGATATTCATACCCGTGGTGTCAAACTAGCCATATCATACCAAACAAACGCAATTGTATATTTGCAGTCAACATAATAGCTTTCTCCGTATCGTTCCATAATAACCTTCCATTGTTTAGTTATTCATAATTTATTCAGCGCGCAGCCAAATCGGCTCTGATCCCTACATATCTCGCAGGAAAGCGACAAAAAAAACCTGACCTGAACTCTGTTCCTGGAACCAACCCACGCGCTCGGCTCATTGGTTTTTGCTAACTTACCCTGAGCTACTCAAAACCCCAAACGTTATATGAACCGATTCTCGTATTCGAAACAGCGCGGCGATGGGCTAGCCCTCTGTCACGCAAAATGAAGTATCAAATGTACTGACTCTCGTGTACCATTACACCTATAAAACTTATCTTATTAATATATATAAATTACAACTAAAATTGTTAAAAACTATTGTACCTAAAAAACCTAAAATTTTGTATGAAAATAATGAAATTGGATTATTTCAACATAGTAACATTCTACCTATTAACCAAAAAGTTAAGATTGCTATTCTTAAGGAAGAGTTTAACTGTATTAGCATATTAAATCCTAAGATTCGCTATAAACCTCTAAGAAAATTAAGTTGCACTAAAAATATATATCTTACCCAAGTTTAATAATTTGTATGGAAGAAGAACTAGTGAGTATCTTCTCCCAAATATACTAAATGATATGGATACCTAAAAGACAAACACACAAACATACCTAAAAGAAAAAACTTCATGTCATATCTCAAAAAACATTTTGCTAATAGTGGTGACTGTGAGTATATATTATAAGTTATGAGGTATTTGTTTTTCCTTGTATGTGCTCATAGATACCACTACTACCTTGATGCAAGCTTGTTATTGTTTTTGTCTCTGTTGCTATGAATTATCAATTATTGTTAATTAAACATATCAACCTATTAAGTAAGTAGGCACTCAATTTAACTCTTTTTCTTGTATATGTGGATCGCGGGCGGCCCTCACATGCGGGCAGGCGGGAGCGTGTTGTGTGTGCGGACCGACCACGAACACCACCTTATGTTAGAAATAGTTATGGATATGGGCAGCTTACTTGCCTGGAATGATTACCTATTATTTTTAATTTACAAATAAAAATTATATAAGTTCCGAACTCCCAATCACTGATAAATCCTGAGGGTTTTTGTGATTGTTGATTGTTGATTGTTGTATGTAATTAAGTTAAGCCTATGAAAATAAAAATAATTAAAAAAAAAAAAAAAAACATAGATTTGGTTTTATGAGAATGCCGTGCACATATATCAAGACTAAAAATGAAGATAGCGCACTGCGAATGCGTCTACGTATGGCTAAGAGCAGAGAAATATCTAATAACCAAATTAATTTCACTGTCCTTTGATTTGTATTATAAATTGAATTAAATTGCAACTTCATATAAAACATAAAGAAATATAACCAAAATACAAGTTTTAATAAATATAATGAGTAACAGAATGGGTAGTAGTAGTGGGCTCTGGGTTGGTATCTATTGTTACAATGCTGAGGTGAACAGGTAAACATATATCGAAGTCCAGGTAAACAACATCGAAAGACCTTAAACCTCCTGGTTTAAGGTCGTCGTATTTATCGTACTGATTCCTATCAGTACGATAAATAAGCCAAAATCACCAAAATTTCGGAGCGGACCGAGCAGAAGTTATTATCAATTTGACAAAGCAATATTTATTTATTTAATTATAATTGGGCGTGCTAGCCTGTTTTGAGGTGAATTTTGCCAGTGTCACGTGTATTTGAAAGATAACAATTTTTTATCGAGAACCTGTAAATTTACGTCTTGAGAATAATTTCTTGCACATTAGCACTACCCGGGAGCACGTGACGGGCTGTAGGAAGCAAAATGTATAGCCCCTCTCTTTGCATCGACTACTTCGACACATTAGAATCCCTCCTTAATGAACTCTCACCTCTGTATAACGATACCCTCATTCTAGGTGATTTCAACACCTGTCTCCTCAAAACGACTCCCGTTCTACCAAACTCAAGTTTATAGTCGACTCCTTCAATCTGCATATTCTGCCTCTTGATGCCACGCATTTCCACTCTCACTGCTCTACCTCTCTAATCGATATTATGATCGTTTCTAACTTGATCAAGGTCGCTGTACATGGTCAACTCAACTCTTCTTTCTCGTTCCACGACCTTATCTATCTTTCGTATAAGATCGGGCCTCTCAAGAGCAGAGCAAAATTTCTTAATATTCGTAACTTTAGGGATATTAACCCAGAGTCTCTTAGGTCGGATGCCTTGTTGATTGACTGGTCCCATGTAATATCCAGCGAGACCATGGAGGTCTCCACGACAAGCATGCACCTACAAAAAAGTAAGAGTAAAACACCTACCCGCCCATTGGCTAACAGATACTATTAAGCGTCTAATGGCCAAGAGGAACAGAGCCAAGTGTAAATAACATAAGAATCCGACATTTGACAATTTTCTTTCTTACAAATGTCTTCGCAACCGCTGCAACGGTCTCTGTCGTGATGCTCAGCGTCAGCACATCCACGAAAGTATTGAAAGTTACACACCAGCTCAGGTGTGGAAGTTTCTAAAAACACTTGGCATACGTAAGACTCAGGACTTCCATGCTGGTAATTTAGATCTCAACGGTCTCAGCCAGTTCCTTTCTGCTCCACCTGTTGTGATGGATCCCACAGTTAAACAAGCCACTATTCATAGCCAGCGCTCTAAGTTCTTACCCGACACCACACTATTAAACTTGTGCAATGTTGGAATCTATGCGGTCAAGAAGATGGTTCTATCAGTCAGCTCGAAAGCCGTAGGTGATGATAAAATCTGCCATAAAATGTCAAGTCAAAGTCAAAGTACTTTATTACTGTAGATATTTACATATTTTATTTTTTATTTTATTAACATTGGAAAACCAACAGCTATCTTTAAATTAACAATAGGAATCTTATATAAAAACAAAAAAGCCAATTATAGGCTTTCGCCGACAAAAAGACACAATAAACAAATAAAACAATTAAATAACAGAAGTGGTTCGCATTATACATAGCCCTATACGTTGTAAGATGACATACAGTAACAAGTCACATTAAAAAGTAAAAAAATATAAAATAACAGAAAGTCGAAATACTTTGCCATTCTAGTCATAGAAAAAGTCTCGGTATAGTGATCTCCACGCTGGATTAACACCAGTGTTAAACAGGTCAAGATCAATATCTCCGCACAGATTGTTGAATCTCTGACAAGCACGCCAGAGGATCGTATTTTGTCTGTTATGTAGTAAGTGTTTGACTTAGGGAGCGAGAATAGCGCATTATGACGCAATAGCCTACGGGGCGCTATAAATGAAAATTGAGCAAGTAAATCAGAGCAATCAATGATATTAGAAGTAATTCTGAGCAGGAATACCAAATCTGCAACCTCGCGTCTGAGTTGAAGAGGACCCAAATGATGTTTTCTACAAATATCGAGGTAAGAAACTGAATTGTATTTAAATTTAGTCCGGAAACAGAGATATCGCATAAATTAACGCTCAATATTTTCAATCCGGTTAATATGAATATTGTAGCGAGGACTCCAAACCTGTGAAGCGTACTCAAAGTCAAAGTCAAAGTCAAAGTACTTTATTACTGTAGATATTTACATATACTTAGCCAACGTCAATTTTGCCTCTTCTCTAGATTGGACCACTGTGGGAGAAGGAGGGCGTAGAAACTGCCACAGATTGATTTTCAGATCTCTTTTAAAAATAGGTTGTGCTTAACTATTACAAATATGAAAAAAATAATTATTATGAATAATAAGCAGGAATAAATAATTACAAAATTATTAACAGCAAGGCCTGTGTTGACCTAGATTAACCCCATACAGTCCTGTCATTTAAGTAATCTTGAACATTGTAATATCCCTTTTTTGACAAAGTGGCTTTAACATCCTTTTTGAATTGCTCAAATGGCAATTTCAAAATATCCAGAGATATCTTATTATAGTAGAGAATACACTGATCCTTGAAAGAATTACCAACCTTCGCGAATCTAAGCCAGGGCGCTCACAGTCTATAATTATTTCTTAGGTTAACATTACAGCTATCGCTAAGTTTGGAAAATGTTATAAGGTTCTTGCGTACATACATTATATTTTCGAAAATAAATTGACTAGCTACTATTAGTCTGTCAATTTCTTTAAAAAGTTATCTTAAGCAGTCTGTTTGTTTTAAATTATAAATTGCTCGAATAGTTCTTTTCTGTAAAATAAAAATAGTTTGAATATCCGCTGCTTTCCCCCACAACAAGATACCATAGGACATCACACTATGAAAGTAACTAAAATATACTAGCCTAGACGTAGCCACATCCGTGCTTTGTCTGATGTTCCTAACAGCGTAAGCCGCAGAACTTAATTTACCAGCCAATTTTTCTATGTGGGGTCCCCACTGCAATTTGCTATCAATGGTTATTCCAAGAAACTTCGTATCATTTACTAATTCTAACGTGCTGTTGTCTAACACTAAACTGGTCTCAACTTGGCTGACATTTGGAAGTGAGAATTGGATACACTTGGTTTTACCAGCGTTTAACAATAAATTATTAACTGTGAACCAATTCAAGGTTAAAGACAATACACCATTAACATCATCAAAATCTTTTTTTTGTCTTTCAATTTTGAAGACCGTTGAAGTATCATCAGCAAATAACACTATGTCAGTTAATTTCTCCACCATGAAAGGCAGATCGTTAATATATACCAGGAACAAGAAAGGACCTAATATGGAACCTTGTGGAACGCCAATTTTCATACCCGATCCATCAGATTCAACGCCGTTAACTTCTGCCTTTTGAATTCTATTGCTTAGGTATGATCTAAGTAGATCCAACTCTTTATTTCGAACTCCGTAATGATTTAATATAATTAATAGCGTATTATGATCAACACAATCAAACGCCTTCGACAGGTCGCAAAAAACTCCGATAGCATCCTGTGCAGCCTCCCATGCAGAATAAATATGAGATATAAGGGTAATACCTGCATTCGTAGTCGATTTACCCCTAGTGAAACCGTATTGTTTGGCGTGGAGTTGTTTGGTACATTTGAAGTGTGAGAGCATTTGATTGAGTATAATCTTTTCAAATATTTTACTTAGTGTTGGAAGAACAGTTATTGGTCTGAAATTTGAAGGATCACCATTATCTCCCGATTTGAACAGAGATATCAGTTTACTGTGTTTAATAAGGTCTGAGGAAGCCCCATCGTCAACACATTTATTGAATATATAAGCTAAGTATGGGGTATAACTAGAATTACTGAACCAATGACTTTGACTGATATACCCCACAGGTCTTCCGTATTTTTTAAGTTATGTAATTTAAGCGTTTTGACAATGTCCTGGGGATATACATGATGAAATTTTAAATATACCTTACTGATGCTAGTGTTATTTTTTAATATAGTCTCTGCTTCATATGGAGTTGAATTAAGACGATCTGTTGTGAGTAGGGATACATTGGTGAAGAATTTTTGAAAGGTCGAGCAACATCATCGCTGGATTTAACAACATCATCACCTATCTTTAGGCAGAAATCATTGTCCCTTGGTACAACTTTGCCAGTTTCACGGTTTATTATTTGCCAAACTGTTTTCATTCTATTATGAATTTTGAATTTTTCTATTAACTATTGGTCTGTCACGTAATCAAATATGACCGCGTTAAAAAAGGGCCTGTCTGTCACGTAATCGAATATGACCGCGGTCTGAAGTAAGCATATTTTGATCGAAAGTAACAACAAAACATAGGAATATTTCTTTCTAGCTTGCACCAAAATGTAGCCGAAAGAACAAGGATGGCATACTATCCATTGATTAGCCTCTAAAGCCAGCCATCGGCGGTTAGTAAGGCAATGAAGTGACGCGCTCGCCAGTGGCAAAGTATCTCTTGATCGTGTGCCTGCGTCGACTCAAGATAAATAATTGCAAAAAATTGAATGAAGAGAAGTGTTATATTTATTGAATTCCTTGGTTTAAATATGTGAATAGAACACTAACATTTAAAAACAATGGTTTATTTTTTTATTTATTATGACCTTTGTTCAATAAATTGGGAAAAATTCACTGACCCTTGATTTCAAATTAGAATTTAGAATATATTGCTAAGCTAAACTGGACTAAACTATTTTTATTGATTTAGCTTATTTAATATTATTTCAGAGTTATAGTTTAGAAAAAACAGAGTTATAAACAGAGTCATTTTTTATGAATGCTCCTCGCTGGCCCCGTGACATGGCAGCCTTTTTGCGTATGCGTTCCGACAGTTCAATGGTTAATGTGTAAAGTTTTTGCAGTTCTACAAACCAACTTGAAAGTTTTGGAATTATTTTTAACATAGTCATGAAATTTTCGATCAAAGTTATAGGTATTTTGATCATAAAGGTCATACAAGATAACTCTACTTTTACGAATTCCAAATGTTGCCCCGTCATTAAAATTAGATTTACAGTTGTAGTCACTGACTTTCTTTAATTTAAAAACTTTATTGAATTCTGTCTGAATAATGTTGAAGAAATTTGAGTAGATTTTGTTTGGGTTCTGTTTATTGAAATCCGGTACTGGCAAATTTATATCTAAGTTTTTCGTATATTTCTCTAGTCTATGGGATTTAATAGGCCTATAAAATGATGGACCAGCCTTATCCTTAATAGCAATAGGGAATGAAATTGTTTGACCATTGTGATCGGAGGGAAAGCAGTTAATTACATTTTTACTTGTGAATGCACAGTCACAAAAAACGTTGTATAAGCAAGTTTCGCCGGTAAGTGTAAATCTAGTTGGCTCTAAAAATACATGACATAAGTTAAACGATTTGAATAAAGTTATTAATCGTTGTTTCATTGTTGTTCCTACAAGCAAATCTACATTAAGATCGCTACAAATAATAACTTTTTTCTGTTATTACATAGTTTAGAGAGGGCTTCCTCCATAATTTTCACAAAATTTCGAAATTGCCATGGCCTTTTTTATCCCTCGGTGGCCTGTAGACACAAACAATAATACGGCTATCCAACTCAACACAGGATACCTCTATTTGTCTTTCAACAGTAAGTGCAAGAATATCTTTGCGTTGTTTCACCTTAATATTATTTTTCACTAAGATTAAAGAACCACCTCAATCAGCAGTCTTTTAATGTAACAACTGACAATTTTGTAATTATTTATGTTAAAAGACATCATATTTTCCTTCAACCAGTGTTCTGTAACACAGATAATATCAATGTCAGAATTTTTTAGAAAGAATTCTAATACAAGTTCTTTTCCAGGTAGCCCCTGGATGTTTTGATGGGCAATATTTAACTGGGGCTTACATTTTGACATATTTAGTGGTTCTTGTATGCTAGAGATTTCCTCTATTATCTTATGAACTAATTTAAATTACTTGGAACAGATTCCAACGTTGCATGCAAAGTATGATTAACAGGTGAATTACCAGTAGGGGTGCATGTCACATTACTCTTAACATACAAAGGTTTAGTATAATTATTTCTACATTCGTCATTTCCTACTGGCACCCTAGTTATTTTCTCAACAATAACAGGGTCATAAATATTGTGTGCCAATAATTTGGCAATCTGTCGCTTAGATGACGCAGGTACATACATTGCATCCCTAGTCAGTATAAAATTTCGAATAAACTTATTCTTATCAAAATATAATACTCGGTCCCGATGACCAAACGTCAAGTTATACATAAGCTCGTTGAGTCTAGAAATCCGGTCATTTCGTGCCTCTGTTAAAGCTTTTGAATAGGGAAAACCACACAGAATAATTTTCCTTGCCCGGAGAGATACTATAGATTCAAAGTAATTAATCAAATCGCCTTGTTGAACTCCTGTGGTGTTCCCTATTTGTAATACAATAGTTGTATTACTGTCATACTCCCTATTAAGCATGCAGTTTACTATCTGCATGTAAGATGCATCTGGCATAAAAATGTTTTCTACATGCTGCCGTAAGTTATTCTGCAGCTTGATACCTAAACCTACACCTAATTTATCTGAGTACATAACTGAATTGCTGGTGGGTGTTGATCGCCAATGTCCATCTAAGGCATCACAGGTTGATGTGTTGCTATGGCCCGTGGTTCCATTTGATGCTACTGATGGACCACATGACTTGACTACATGTGGCTGTGCTGGATTCCGCAGTATAGAGGCCGGTGTGATGACAAGCAAGCCTGCCCGCTGGCAGTTTCAGTTCCCTTCCGCTGCTGGGGGCTCAGCTGTAAAGGGGCTGCTTTCCCCGGCAGGTCCGGTGGTGGTGGCAGGGCTGGCAGAGACAATCGTTGTTCAGAGTCTTCCATGTTTGTCTGACACAAGGACACAAAGCTCTCAAGATTGCTTTTGCTTAGTGCAATCAACTCATTCATTGATGAGATACATTCATCATCACAACAGTACATACTGAGTGTGTACTGTTGAGCACTTACATGTGATGTCCACTAACTCATACTGCAGATTTTTGAACCGAGTTTGTAGTTCAGCCATGGCTAGCTCAAATGTTCTATTTTGCTGGTAAGTAGTTCTTTTTGATACTCAGACACCTCAGTAACTAATTGAATTTTTTGTCTGTGCACTGGTATACTTTCCATGCTCTTACGGTTTTGTTTTACAAGTCTTTGTACTTTCTGGATGTATTTCTTGGTTTTTACTTATTTTCTTATCTTATTTGCACTATTCATTTTCATGGCAGTTGAATTCTTCATGGTACAGGAGGTATCACAAGCTGTTAAGTCAATAGTTGGTATACCAGTTTGGCTCATGACCTCATTATATAAGGCCCTGGTTGTAGCACTGTCTCGGTGTTCCTCCCGCTTGCTGAAAACTTGAAGCTCGTGGATTTTATGTGTTGCAATGCTACGTGGTGGAGATCGTGACACTTGTAAAATGAGTCGACTTGGTGTTGTAGTCCATCTCTCTGGGCACTGAAATCCTGGCATTGGATGTCCAACTCACTGAGCTCTTCTTTTAGCGCCGAATTTTTCTTAATTTGCTTTTCTATCTCCTCTTCAAACTCATCTCGCTCTCGCAGAAGTATTTCACAAAGCTCTTAGCTCTTCTTGAGCTCCAGCAAGGTCGCTTTCAGCTTCAACTCAACATCGCGTGTGCTCATCTTGCTTCGGGTCAGCATTGCACCCTTTTTCGCCTGAAAAAAACCGCGAATTGGTGCGAATTATTGCACAATAAAGGTGTTAAATGTGTGTTTTTGTTGAATGTGGCAGAATGTCTAGATTACTTCTAACGTACGTACAATAAAGAATTTCAAAGTTTTAGCTTTTTTGAAGTCTCTTGAGGAACGCATCACAAAACCCAGAGTCCTTGAGGCTCTAGTTATAATACTATCAACATGGGCATTAAATGTCAGTTTAGAATCATGGATCACTCCCAAATCCTTAACGAATGAATCCCTTTTTAATTTCTCACCCTTCACAATATAATTAAAGAAAAGTGGACACTTTTTACGAGAGAAGGAGACAATACTGTATTTGGAAGGATTTAGGTCAAGCTGATTGACATCGCAATAGTGTTCTAAACGGAACAGATCTGTTTGAATAGCTTCAGCATCGGCATTTGTGCTTATGTTGGTAGAAATCTTCATGTCGTCAGCGAAAGATAACAACCTAGCAAAATTAAAGCACAAGTCAATGTCGTTCACAAATACCACAAAGACTAACGGACCCAACAACGACCCCTGTGGCACACCGCTAGGAACCTTAACCCAACTAGACATATAATTATCAATAACAACAGCCTGTGAGCGATTGTCTATACAAGAAGTAAACCACCGCAGTAGGTCACCCCTAATAGCAATTTTAGATAACATACTTAACAGGAGATCGTGCTGATTCCTATCGAATGCCTTACTGTAATCGGTGTAAACGACATCAACCTGCAATCCACCGTCCATGGCAACCGTCAAGGCATTGTTAAATAATACGAGGTTGGAAATGTGGAGCGACCCTTGAGAAAACCGTGCATCGTGTCACTAAAAGACTGTTTTAATGCTCCTTATAATTGATTTTAAATGATCCTTTCAAACACTTTGGAAACAATGCAGAGTTTAGATATAGGGCGATAATTAGTGACATAAGTCTTCGGACTTTTCTTATCCACAGGGGTGATAAAAGCTTGTTTCCAAATATTAGGGACAGTACCAGACGCAATAGATTTTCTAAATAATATTGATATTGGCACCGAAAGAGTATCTGCACAGTTTATCAAAAAGATGGCTGGCAAATGATCTGGTCCAGCAGATTAAGAGGGATCGAGTTTCTTAAACAAATCAATAACCTCTTTAATATCTATAAAGATAGAAGAAATGTATCAGAGCAATCGTCACCGGACACGTCGTGCCTACTAGAAGATTGAGATTGATTTAAAAAGTTGGACTGGAAGTACGACGAAAAAGCATTACAGATAGAATCGCCTGAATTGAGTATTTCATTACCATATTTGAGGCTGCTAGGCATGACGTTACTTTTAGATTTTGAATTAACATAAGACCAGAAAAATTTTGGAAATTTTAAGATTGAATTCTCAACAGAGTTTATATATTTATTATAACATGATTCTTCTAACGACCTCACCCTGTCCCTTAGCAAATTAAATGTATGTATGTCTGACAAATTCTCTATATACTTAGCAAACGTATTTTTTTGCCTCTTCTCTACATGGGCTTGGAGCGACCCTAATTTCCTTTTTCCTTCACCCCTATGGTTCCTGGATTGGCTCTTAGGATATTCGCGGGCTAATCCTCTCCTCATTTCCTTCGTGTAGCGAGTTTTGAAATAACCACACACACAGTCGTTAAACATACAAACGCATTCAAATCAAACTCAACCATTTTCGAGTGGTGTCGATGATGGACGTGGTAAAACACTAGGATTTTAGACTAGGCTAGACAGGAGTTTAGCTGCGGCTAAACCTAGGTTGTCAGGGCATAGGGAGACTGTTTGATCGATGAGGTTCCGCGGATGGAAATGACAAATTCAGAACAAAGTATAAACGTTGTCAACTCAGATAACCTATCCTGTTGATATTTTTGACATTTGAGTGTTGTCGGGGACGCGCGAAAAGATCAAATTACAGTCTAAAGTTTATTGTTTAGGAACGGGTAGATTGTTTTGCTTTGCCTTGGATCGGTTTGGATTCAAGTTGCATCTTTAAATTAAATGTAAATGTCGCTGGAGGTCTAACGGGTAGGCTGTGTCTAGTATTTATTTGCTGGGCCCGGTCGAGGAAGTGCTGAGGTTAGCTAGATGCATAAATCGGTATTTACCGAAGTATGTACCTCGCTGTGGAGTGGGTTAGATCTCCAAAAGCGCTAATGAAAACGTTTCGATAACATCCAGCTCAAATTGCGCAGAGTTGAAGGTTTCAAAACGTTACGGACCTTTTGAGGAAACCGCTAGTTCAAACCCATTTCGGAAAATCAAATCGCAATTGTGTAAACCCGGTCTATTTGGATCGTTATTGCCGTGAACTAATTATATAATTGGAACCACCACAAGCCGCTACTAGCGAGCACATGAAATATCATTGAGTACTCACGTCGTAACACTACGACGGATATCTATACGATATCTCAAACAAATATTATAAATTGTGGTCGAACACACGAAAAGAAGTTCCATGCGCCCATATATACAAAAAAATAAATGGTACCATCACACAAAATACAACAAAGATCGATCTGGCGCAATACACCGCTAACTGATGCGAAATACCGGCTTGCGGGCATACATGCTTTCTCTGTCTCACTTGAAACTCTAACTTCCTGAACCAATCTTCCGTTCGACTATTGTACGCCTAACGAACTTCTCAACAAATGATAAATTCAGACTTATCATTCTTAACTTACAAATTTTACAGCTGAATCGGGACATCTCTTTTTGGGGTAGATAGAATAGACGATCATAGCTTCTGACAACGGTAGCTCGACCTTAGCCTTCATGCCGTTACAGTAAGTCGTTTAAAAGCAGGGAAAACGCTATGTTTGACAGTGAAGATCCCTGTGGTACGCCCATATCAGTAGAGAGGCCGTGCGACTTTACAGTGCCCGCCACTCCGACAACGAACTGCGTTCTTTCGCGCATGAAACATGTTATCAACGCCAAGGCTGGTCCGGCAATTCTGTAGTGCTGAAGCTTCATATGCAGCACATTGTGATCTGCAACATCGAAAGCTTTCGACAGATCACAGAAGCGCATAGCGACGGCTTGGCGTCGCTCACGAGCATCCAGAACTCTCCTCACTATCCCTCTCGCTAGCTGGGTGGTGAAGGGTCCCTCGCGGTAAGCATACTGCCGGTCCGTGAGGGCTGAGGTGTTCGCAAGATAGTCGGTGAGACAGGAGCTAAGTCCATTGTCCAGAATCTTTGCTATTGCCGGTATAATCGAGATCCGACGATAGTGGCTGTGATCATCTTTGTTACCCTTACCCTTGCATAATGGGCTCACTTTTATTTGTTTCATGCATTTTGGGTAAGTGCCAAGTTTTATGCACCCATTGAAAATCACAGAGAGTGGGTTGCATATGTATTCGGCGATACTATAAATAAGGCTAATTGAGATATCATAGATATCTTTAGTTGGTTTCTTTGCTACTCTTTTTTTAATTATACGAAAGAGTTCGGCCGGTGTGAATGGGCAGAACCGCACCGAGCAGTCAGTCGGCGCGTGCGCAGCCAGCAACGAGGTGCGCGCAGCGCACACGTTGGCGTGCGGGGCTCCACACAGCCGGGTTGCATTAACAAATTGCAGGTTGAGGAAATCTACGACATGTTTTTTAGATAAGAAAATTTGGCCCGTCGATGTTTCATAATTTGGGTAAAATCAACATTAGCCTTTCTACTTTTACAAGTTTCGGTATGGACTATTCGCCACATGGTTTTTACGACTGTTCGATTCCAAATCGATATTCGATCGATGGTTTCTGAACGGCCATTTTGAATTTGACGTTGCTGCCAACCTAGCAGTTTTTTGACAACTGACAGACGAAAGCCCTCGCAAAGTAAACGCGTTTTGGTTAGGGTATTGAAATTAAATCGCAGGCCATCTGGAATGTATTCGGGTTTCCCTCAGGATTGTCTATATAGCTGAGTGTGTTGTGGTTCCCCGAACCAGATAAAGTTTGCATTTACGTGGCCGATTGGTTTTTACCACGTAACATAACCTGTGTTGGAACAATGTGCTCATTGAAGCTGGCCCGCCAGTCATAGGAGGTTGGCTGAAGAACCTGTCTACCAAGAAGAGCCTAGGGTGCACCCGGGCCTTGCAGAGAGACAGGAGGTTGACGGGACCGAAGCACAGACCAGGTTAGATCGACCCCAATTACTTCAGATCGGTGAAACGCCGACGTTCACGCTTCTTGGCAACTGATCGTTACGCTACCTCGTAGCTGATGGGACCCTACGAGGTCATTAGGTGCTGAGAAGCCTGAACATTTTGGTAGCAGAGCGTGGTTTCCTGAGATTTGCAGCCGTCAAGGGCTCCAGGAAGGCACGATTTGGGACTATCAATCTGTAGGTATAGGCGGTTAGGTACTTGGTTGTTCCTATATCCACATAGATTGGTAGTATTGTAAGCTATAAGTCTATTGCTGGTAGTAGACAGACAGATATTGAATTGAAATTTGCATTGAATTACCAGTTAGTCAACCAGTTAGTTAACATAGGTAGTTACATCTATTGATAGCAGGCTATTACATTGTTTTCAGTTTATATCAATTTATAACTTGAACTAATATTGACTATCTGTGTGTGTTATAATGATAAAGGGAAACTAAATTGTATTTACAGAATTTATATAGATATAAAACTCGGTTCCTATTGTTTAAGGAAAACAACATTGTTTAAGTTGTGGTTTAGGGTTCCCTCGATTGGGTTGTAGACTGGAGGGTCCAATAAAATTGAGTTACTGCAAATTGTGAGTAAGTATCGTTCCGATCATGTCGTTATCTGAAATCCAGAAGGGTGTTTCTAAGGAACTCAGATGGTTTTCTTCCGCACACGGTCTGATAGACCGTTTAGATAGGCATGATGTGGTATTGGAGCGGTCTATGGACGTTAAGGAACGTTACAATAGGGTGCTCGAATTGTCCGCGCAGGCGGAATCAGTTGATGGTTGCGCACCTGACAGGCTGTCACGGTTGATAGGGGATGTCGACCAATGTATGGAGATGGCAGCTGCTATCACGCAGAAGGCTGCGGAGTCCAGCCATGGTGGTGACATTGAAGCACCTCTGCCGCTTCAGGGATCGGGGTCCAGGTTACCTGCCATAACTATGCCTACTTTTGACGGCGTGTCCGGTGAATGGATGAGCTTCATCAATCTGTTCGACAGTTTGGTGCACATGCGATCGGGCATTACCAAGTCTGTCAAGATGGCTCAGCTGGTGGCAGCATTGAGGGGTGAGCCTAGGGAGCTGGTCGCTCATTTGACAGTTACGGAGGGTAACTATGAAACGGCCAGGCAATTGTTGGTCAGACGTTACCATAACAAACGGAGGTTGGCCGATACCCAACTGAACCGTTTGTTTAGTATCCCGGTTGTGAACAAGGTCGGGGCCATACAGACGGAGGTTTTGAACCCATTGTTGTCCGTCACCAAGGCTCTAGAGAATCTTGGACTTCCGGTTGGTGAATGGTCGTACCTACTGTTGTACATTGTACTTTCCCGCCTACCCGCTGACGTGCAGACTCGTTTCGAACAGTCTCACGGGAGGTCGGCCGAGGACCTGCCCGCCTTCTCCGACTTGGTCGGATTCTTGGAAGAGGAGGCTCGACGGGCAGAGAATTTGGGGTTGACGGTCACCCATCCTTCGGAGCCACAGAGAGCTGCCGGGAGCGCTGTGAGTAGGGGCCCTCCGACGAGGAAGGACCGCACCAACCGGCAGTCGTATGGGACTGTGAGCGAATTGACCCCACATGGTGAGACCTGCCCATGTTGTAGGCAGATTGGCCATGCTGTGGCCAATTGCAATAAGTTCGGCGAACTTAGGGTTCAGGGACGGCGCCGGATGGCCAAGCAGCGGAGCTGGTGTTTCCTGTGCCTCGGGCCACACATGGCTAGGGACTGCACGCGCACAAAAATGTGCGGATATTGTGGTGGGGCGCACAACAATCTGTTGTGCATGAACCGGTCCGGCCAACAGCCTCCACAGGGCCGTATCCAGGGTGACACGGCATGGGGCCCTGAGAATTCGTTTGCGACTCGGAGCGCAACTCAGGGGCCAACGTCCCCACGTCCACAGGGCCGTACCCAGGGTGACACGGCATGGGGCCCTGAGAATTCGTTTGCGACTCGGAGCGCAACTCAGGGGCCAACGTCCCCACGTGCACAGGGCAGTACCAGGGTGCAGGGCCGCACTCAGGACCATTACATGGGGGGCCCTGAGTTTTCGGTTGCGACTCAGCATCCGACCCAGCGGGACATTGGGTTTGTTGAGCAGGCCGTAACGGGCGGGTGTCATGGGACACCTTCGAGCTATGCGGGTGCGGTTCGGACGCCGCCTCAGTTGTCGCCCCGCTCGTCGCCTCGTCCTCGTCGGTCACATGTGATGGTTCCCGCGCTCATGGAGCGGCCACGGTTGAATTCACGCCCACCCCCCTTTACGGGGAATCGTAGGTTGGGAATGGAACCGGCGCGTGGGCCATTTGTACAATGGGACCCTCTGGCGTATAGCTGCATACCTGATCGGTTACAGGCACAGTGGGGCCCCGGGGGTCCTCGCTAGGAATTTGCGGCCCAACCATTGGTTGCCCCCCAACCGGAGACGGTGGTGTTACCGATCGCCTCTGTGCTTGTTTGGGATTTGGCGGGCAACCCAACATACGTTCGCGCCCTATTAGATTCTGGAGCTCAGGGCTGCATTGTATCGAATGATTTAGCAAAATGGTTGGGCCTCAAGATAAATAGGTATAATAAATCAATAAGGGGCGTGGGGAATGTTACGGTTACAAATGTAGTTGGTCAATCGGTGATCACGTTCTCTCCACGTTATGACATTTTGACAAAAACATCCGTGCAAGCTTTAGTAATGACGCATGTCATGGGCAGACACCCCTTGGTGAAGTTGAATCCGGCCGTTCGATTCCTGACATCAGGACTCAAGTTGGCGGATCCCGATTTTGACACTCCAGCCCCGGTCGACCTGCTACTGGGAGCAGACGTTCTGGGTAGGTTTCTGTTGTCGGATCGGCGAGTTCTTCAGCCGGACGGGTTGATTGCTGTGGATACTAAGTTTGGTCACGTGATCATGGGTCCGGCATTGCCAATGGTTAGGCCTGCCGAGTCAGATGGCATACTTATTGGCTCAGCGTTGTCAGACGCTATCCAACGTTTCTGGGAGATAGAGGAACCTCCCACCGCTCGTCGAGTCGACGCAGACGAAGAAGAGTGCGAGTTGTTTTACCAGAATAGTACTGGTCGCCTTCGTTCTGGTCGTTTTGTAACTCGACTGCCTTTCAGGGCCGATCGACCGCCACTAGGAGAATCTAGGAAGATGGCTGAGACGAGATTGATGTCGATGGAGCGTAGGATGACAAGGGACGCCGTATTTAAACAAAAATATGTTGATTTCATGAGGGAGTATGAGTCGTTAGGACACATGTCGGTATCGGGTGTGGACTGGAGATCTGAGGATCATTGTTTCCTTCCACACCATGCCGTCCTGCGAACCCCTACCGGCAACATTCGAGTTGTTTTTGATGGGTCAGCACCTACCTCGAACGGGATGTCCCTGAATCAGTGTCTACATTCGGGACCCAAGTTGAGTCGTGATATTTCGGATATTCTCACGAGCTTTCGGAGGCACCAGATTGTATTTGTCGCAGACATTCGGATGATGTTTAGGCAAACGGTAATTCATCCGGCTGACAGAAGGTATCAGTTGATACTTTGGCGTGAGTCCACGGCCGAGCCAGTCAAGGTCTATGAGTTAAACACGAACACGTATGGGTTACGGTCTAGCCCGTATTTGGCGATGCGTACCCTGCGGGAGTTGGCGTCGCGTGACCGTGTGAGCTATCCTAGAGCCGCCGCTATCCTGGAGCAAGATTTGTACGTCGATGACGTCTGCACAGGGGCAACCAGTGTGGAGGAAGCTCTGGACCGACGTGACGAGCTCATTCAATTGCTGGAACGAGGCGGCTATGAACTACGCAAGTGGATGTCCAACTCCCCTGAGTTGATGGCTGGTCTCCCAGATGAGTTTCAACAAGACCCGCACGTTTTTGAGAATCCTGACAACCCTAACATGTTGTCAGTGCTTGGAATTCAGTACCGGCCCGTCCATGATGAGTTTACCTATCGGGTGGTTTTAGAAACACCGAAGGCCTGGACGAAGCGGTCAGTACTGTCAACGATTGCGAGAACGTTCGACCCGAATGGATGGATTTCTCCAGTCACCTTTGCTCTCAAATGTTTTATGCAAAGGCTATGGGCGGCTCAGTTGACCTGGGACACCCACCTCTCATGTGATTTGTTGACTGATTGGACGCGAATGTTCACCTCGCTATCGGACATAAATAATGTATCGCTGCCGAGGAAATTGATCCCTGCTGGGGATTACAGGGCAACCCTTCACGGGTTTTATGATGCCTCTGAACGAGGGTTTGCGGCAGCGGTTTATTTGCGAACCGTCACCTCCACCGGGGAGGTCGACGTGCGTTTGGTTTTGGCAAAAAGCAAGGTAGCGCCTATTCGGACAAGGATGACGATGCCAAAACTGGAACTGTCCGGGGCTGCTCTTTTGACCAAACTTTTGAATCACACTCTAACAGTGTTGCGTGGGTCAGTGGTTTTAGAGGATACGGTGTACGCTTGGACGGACAGCCAGATTGTTTTGTGCTGGCTGAAGGCTTCGGTCCATAAATAAGAGGTTTTTGTTGCGAACCGTGTCTCCCAGATTGTGTCGTCTGAGGTCCCACTGACCTGGAGACATGTACCAGGAGAATTGAACCCGTCTGATTGTGCATCCAGGGGATGTCGGGCTCCTGAACTCGTTAGACACCATTTGTGGTGGGGACCACCCTGGCTTGCCAAGAGAGAATCGGACTGGCCCCACAGCCATGTAGTAGTATCTTCGGATCATGGCCCCAGAGCGGCCGTGCATGTTACCCAGAAGGCTGAGGACCCTGACGCCGGGTTTCTGCTGGACCGGTATAGCTCACTTGACAAGTTGATAAACGTGTCCACTTGGATTAGGAGATTCGCTCGAAATTGTCGTACTCCTCGCGATCAGCGAACGTTGAACCCTATTCTGACTCCGGCAGAGCGAAACGAGTCGCTGTTGAATTTGGTCCGGTTGGTACAGTCCTCGAAGTTTGGGGCAGAATTGGAGATTATACGAAGTGGACGTTCGAAATTGAAGGGAGCCGCGCGTCTCAACCCCTTTGTTGATTCGACCGGGTTACTTCGGGTAGGAGGGAGATTGCGCAATGCGAATCTGTCGTATTCGGCTCGTCACCCACTTCTGCTCCCCAAGGGGGGACACTTAGTTGAATTGCTGGTGACTGATCGTCATATTAAAAACGCGCATGCCGGCTGCAACGCGTTGTTGGCCACGCTCCAGCGGGAGTTTTGGATCTTATCTGCCCGCCGTGTCATACGGAACATCGTGTTTCGGTGCATGCCTTGTTATCGACTTAAGGCTGCCACGATGCAACCTCTCATGGGGGACTTGCCCCCTGATCGTGTGAATGAGGTCAGACCGTTTTCGCAATACAAGGCGTACCTAAGTGTGTTTGTTTGTTTATCCACCAAGGCGGTACATCTCGAGCTCGTTGCTGATCTCTCGACAGAGGCTTTCATTGCTTGTTTGGATAGGTTTGTTTCTCGAAGGGGACTTCCAACTTTGATCCGCTTTGATAACGGCACTAACTACATCGGTGCGGAACAATACTTACGAGAGATAGTCAACTTTTTGAATGTAAATAAAGTGGATATTGGAACAGCCCTCTCCCGTCGGGGTATACAGTGGACCTTCAGCCCACCGATTTGACCCACTGGGGTGGGATTTTTGAGGCCGTAGTAAAGTCAGCTAAGACGCACTTGGGGCGTATAGTAGGTCAGACCGCGCTGACTTTTGAGGAGCTCGCGACATTGTTTTGTAAGATCGAGGCTGTTCTCAATTCGCGACCGTTGTGTCCGCTCAGCTCGGATCCAAATGACCTGGAGGCTCTGACCCCAAGCCATTTCTTGATAGGACAGCCACTTAACGCGTTGCCCGAGCACCCCTTCGAGGGAGTGAAATTGTATCGGTTGTCAAGGTATCAGATGTTGCAGCAGTTTACTCAGAATTTCTGGAAGCGTTGGTCGCTCGAGTATCTGCATATCTTACAACAGCGCCTTAAGTGGACTGACAAAACCAGCCCCCCTAGTGTTGGTGACCTCGTTCTGGTTAAGGATGCTAACCTACCGCCACTACGTTGGCGCAGGGGGCGCAATGTTAACTTGTTCCCTGGCAAGGACGGGACCCCCCGGTCTGCAGAGGTTCTCGTAGGAGGCTCGGTTCTAAAACGAGCGGTAGCAACGTTGTCTCGGCTGCCCATAGATTAGGGGACAGGTGGGTGCCTGTCCGGGCGGGTGATTGTTCGATTCCAAATCGATATTCGATCGATGGTTTCTGAACGGCCATTTTGAATTTGACGTTGCTGCCAACCTAGCAGTTTTTTGACAACTGACAGACGAAAGCCCTCGCAAAGTAAACGCGTTTTGGTTAGGGTATTGAAATTAAATCGCAGGCCATCTGGAATGTATTCGGGTTTCCCTCAGGATTGTCTATATAGCTGAGTGTGTTGTGGTTCCCCGAACCAGATAAAGTTCGCATTTACGTGGCCGATTGGTTTTTACCACGTAACATAACCTGTGTTGGAACACTGTGCTCATTGAAGCTGGCCCGCCAGTCATAGGAGGTTGGCTGAAGAACCTGTCTACCAAGAAGAGCCTAGGGTGCACCCGGGTCTTGCAGAGAGACAGGAGGTTGACGGGACCGAAGCACAGACCAGGTTACATCGACCCCAATTACTTCAGCTCGGTGAAACGCCGACGTTCACGCTTCTTGGCAACTGATCGTTACGCTACCTCGTAGCTGATGGGCCCCTACGAGGTCATTAGGTGCTGAGAAGCCTGAACAACGACGTTGTCACTTTTTTGAATGAAAGCGGAGAAGTATTCAAGTCTCTGTGTATATAGTTTGTTTTTAAACCCTCCGTTAATTCATCAATTTTCTCGACAAGACGACTATTATTCGGGTAGGCAGTTTTAGCTTCGATGAGATCAAAGTCAAAGTCAAAGTACTTTATTACTGTAGATGTTTACATATACTTAGCAAACGTCAATTTTACCTCTTCTCTACATTGGACCACTGTGGGAGAAGGAGGTCGTAGCAACTGCCACAGATTGATTTTTAGATCTCTTTTAAAAATAGGTTGTGCTTAACTATTACAAATATGAAAAATTTAATTATTATGATTAATAAGCAGGAATAAAAAATTACAAAATTATTAAGAGCAAGGCCTGTGTTGAGCTAGATTAACCCCATACAGACTTGTCATTTAAGTAATCTTGAACATTGTAATATCCCTTTTTTGACAAAGTGGCTTTAACATGCTTTTTAAATTGCTCAAATAGCAATTTCAAGATCTCCAGAGGTATCTTATTATAGTAGAGAATACACTGACCCTTGAAAGAATTGCTAACCTTCTCGAGTCTAAATCGGGGCGCACACAGTCTGTGATTATTTCTTAGGTTAACATTACAGCTATCGCTAAGTTTGGAATATGTTGTAAGGTTCTTGCGTACATACATTATATTTTCGAAAATAAATTGACTAGCTACTGTTAGTATGTCAATTTCTTTAAAAAGCTCTCTTAAGGAGTCTGTTTGTTTTAAATTATAAATTGCTCAAATAGTTCTTTTCTGTAAAATAAAAATAGTTTGAATATCCGCTTCTTACCCCACAACAATATACCATAGGACATCACACTATGAAAGTAACTAAAATATACTAGCCTAGATGTAGTCACATCCGTGCTTTGTCTGATGTTCCTAACAGCGTAAGCTGCAGAACTTAATTTACCAGCCAATTTATCTATGTGGGGTCCCCACTGCAATTTGCTATCAATGGTTATTCCAAGAAACTTCGTATCATTTACTAATTCTAACGTGCTGTTGTCTAACACTAAACTGGTCTCAACTTGCCTCACATTTGGAAGTGAGAATTTGATACACTTGGTTTTACCAGCGTTTAAAAATTTTTATTAACTGTGAACCAATTCAAGGTTAAAGACAATACACCATTAACATCATCAAAATCTGCTTTTTGTCTTTCAATTTTGAAGACCATTGTAGTATCATCAGCAAATAACACTATGCCAGTTAATTTCTCCACCATGAAAGGCAGATCGTTGATATATACCAGGAACAAGAAAGGACCTAATATGGAACCTTGTGGACCGCCAATTTTTACACCCAATCCATCAGATTTAACGCAGTTAACTTTTGCCTTTTGAATTCTATTTCTTAGGTATGATCTTAGTAGATCCAACGCTTTATTTGGAACTCCGTAATGATTTAATTGAATTAATAGCGTATTATGATCAACACAATCAAACGCCTTCGACAGGTCGCAAAAAACTCCGATAGCATCCTGTGCGGCCTCCCATGCAGAATAAATATGAGATAGAAGGGTAATACCTGCATCCGTAGTCGATTTACCCCTAGTGAAACCGTATTGTTTGGCGTGGAGTTGTTTGGTACGGTTGAAGTGTGAGAGCATTTGATTGAGTTATAATCTTTTCAAATATTTTACTTAGTGTTGGAAGAACAGATATTGGTCTGAAATTTGAAATATCACCCTTATCTCCCGATTTGAACAGAGGTATCAGTTTACTGTGTTTCATGAGGTCTGGAAAAGCCCCATCATCAACATATTTATTGAATATATAAGCTAAATGTGGGGCTATAACTAGAATTACTGAACCAATGACTTTGACTGATATACCCCACAGGTCTTCCGTATTTTTTAAGTTAAGTAATTTAAACGTTTTGACAATGTCCTGGGGATATACATGATGAAATTTTAAATATTCCTTACTGACACTCGTGTTATTTTTAATAAAGTCTCTGTTTCATATGGAGATGAATTTAGACGATCTGTTGTGAGTAGGGGTTCATTGGTGAAGAATGTTTCAAAAGCTCGAGCAACATCAGTGCTGGATTTAACAACATCATAACCTATCTTTAGGCAGAAATCATTGTCCCTTGGTATAACTTTGCCAGTTTCATGGTTTATTATTTTCCAAGCTGTTTTCATTCTATTATTTGAATTTTGAATTTTCCTATTAATGTGTAAAATTTTTGCAATCCTACAAACCAACTTGAAAGTTTTAAAATATTTTTTTAACATAGTCATGAAATTTTCGATCAAAGTTATAGGTTTTTTGATCATAAAGGTCATACAAGATAACTCTACTTTTACGAATTCCAAACGTTGCCCAGTCATTAAATCTCGATTTACCGTTGAAGTCACTGACTTTCTTTAATTTAAAAACTTTATTGAATTCTGTCCAAATGATGTTGAAGAAGTCTGAGTAGATTTTGTTTGGGTTCCGTTCATTAAAATCCGGTACTGGAAAATTTATATCTAAGTTTTTTGTATATGTCTCTAGTCTATGGGATGTAATAGGCCTATAAAATGATGGACCAGTCTTATCCTTAATAGCAATTGGAAATAAAACTGTTTGACCACTGTGATCGCAAGGTAAGCAGTTAATAACACTTTTACTTGTGAATGCACAGTCACAAAAAACGTTATCTAAGCAAGCTTGGCTGGTAAGTGTAAATCTAGTTGGCTCTAAAAATAATAATGTTATTAATCGTTGTTTCATTGTTGTTCCTACAAGCAAATCTACATTAAGATCGCTACAAATAATTAACTTTTTTCTGTTATTACATAGTTTAGAGAGGGCTTCCTCCATAATTTATTCAAATATTTCGAAATTGCCATGACCTTTTTCATCCCTCGGTGGCCCGTAGACACAAACAATAATATGGCTATCCAACTCAACACAGGATATCTCTATTTGTCTTTCAACAGTAAGTGCAAGAATATCTTTGCGTTGTTTCATCTTAATATTATTTTTCACTAATATTAAAGAACCACCTCTATCAGTAGTCTTTCTATTGTAACAACTGACAATTTTGTAATAATTTATGTTAAAAGATATTTAACATTAGGCTTACGTTTAAGGGGAAAGCATATATTTGATTTACTTATAATAACATTTAATAGTGACTGGGCAAGCTCCTTAATGGTTGTCTTTCTACGGAACAAATACTCCCAATCTACACTACATATAGCTAGTGCAAATTGTGCTCGAGATGCCGCTGTGTAGTCTCTGACCAAGCGGGTGGCGGGAGGGCGAGGGGGCAGCGCCCCGCACACCAACTCCGCGCGGACGCACAAGTGGTCACTCAGGTTTGTGGAGACGGGTCGCACCGCAGCGGTGAACCGGTCCCCAGTGTTGGTGTAGATGTGGTCGAGTGATGACGCCGATGTGGATGCTATGCGCATAGGGAAGTCTACCAAGCTACTGAAGCTATGTGGTTCGAGTAAGTCCCTAAGTTCTTTGTGTTCAGAACTGTCTGTCATTGTGTCAATATTCGCGTCTCCTAAGACAATACACTCGAGACCGGTCTCGTTAATCTTACCAAGAAGATTATCTAATACAGCTATGAAGTCAGATGCCTTAATTTTATTAGTACGATAAAAACACACTACAAGTAATTTGTAGTCTAATAGTTCAATTGCCGATATTTCACAGTAGCGTTCAACGGCTAACTTACATATGTTAGAATGATCGATGGCTTTTGTGTTGTCATTTACAAATAAGCAGAAACCACCGTGTTCATAATTAGATCGACAATAGCTTGATATCAGAGTAAAGTTAGTCAAGTGAATACATTGCAACTCATTGTTTTTTAACCAGTGCTCTGCTATAGCTATTATATTACATTTTAACTCATCTCGTGTTAACACTTCTAAGCTTCTTGTTTTATTATTTAATGACTGTATATTTTGCAAGGCAATGGTGATGGTGGTTTTTTTTACTGATTGCCTGTATTTGGGGGGCTGGCGGCGGCGGGGGTGACGGTAGCAGGGGGACGGGCGCAGGCTGCGCTGTTGCCGGCTCGGGGTTTGCGGCCGGGTCTCCTCCGGGAGCTGGAGTCAGGGGACGAACGCGCCGCTCGCCTACTGCTGGGACGAAACCACTCCGTTACCTCTGTCCTCGGCGGCCAGTTGTCTGGTTTCATGAAGAAGTCGAACTTACTGGTTGGGATTGATATGGCAAATGACGCGTAGTACTCATGTATGAGCTCAAGCTTATCCACTTTGTAGCTCCCTGTAGGCTGCTTCTTCTCTATGTAGGCTAGCATGGACTTCGCTGTAGTTTCTGGACGTAGGAAACAAGCGTGGTGGATCTTCGTAGTCCTTTCTACTGTCTGTAGATCCGGGTCAACAGAGCCGGCCCCGCAGATGACATTAATCCCAGAGTTTCGACGCCATCCGCGTTTCTGTACTACGTGCCAGTCGTCATTTTCAGTAATAATCAGGCTTGGGGTCATTATATCATTAATTGGATCAGCAGCCGTTAATGGGGATAATGTTTCTATCGTTTTAATAGCGTCAACATGGGTATTCATGGTGTTCGGATGTGTGGAGAGAGACTTCCGATGGGAGCAGCCGCAGTCTTTACCCCTTGCACTAATGAATTCGCCGGTGGTTCCGATGGTTTAACGGTCGCTGGTTGGTGCTGAGGCGGTTTAACTCGTGCGATGACGCGCTGTTCACGAGCTGTGATTGAGCCATACTGTAAAATTCGTGCAGATGTGGTTGCACCACGTGGCGGCTCATTCGCCGTCAGCTTTTTTCGTTCGAAAATCTTCGATAGCGGTTGGGCTGCTTGGGGTGTTATGGCGGCCGCAGAATTCGGCTTTGTAGAACTTCGATTGTTTCCTCTTTCTTCTTCTAGGAGCGCAATAGCAGCTTCTAACTCACACAACTTAAGTTCTATGGGTTCTAGGCACTTCTTTGTTTCCACTATGTCGGCTATTCCACCACGTGGCGGCTCATTTGCCGTCAGCTTTTTTCTTTCGAAAATCTTCGGTAGCGGTTGGGCTGCTTGGGGTATTATGGCGGCCGCAGAATTCGGCTTTGTAGAACTTCGATTGTTTCCTCTTTCTTCTCCTAGGCGCGCAATAGCAGCTTCTAACTCACACAACTTGAGTTCTATGGGTTCTAGGCACTTCTTTGTTTCCACTATGTCGGCTATTCCACCACGTGGCGGCTCATTCGCCGTCAGCTTTTTTCGTTCGAAAATCTCCGGTAGGGAAAATCTTCCTTTCCGCGAATGGGAAGAATACCGCAACACAATCACTAGTTATCCGAAACTCGGGCAATACATACATTTTCTTACATACAGAGCTGATCTTTTAGATACAATACAACAAGAAATTTCGCATAAACAGATCATACAACAGAAACAAACAACAATCAATACACAAATACAATCAAAACACAGTTCAGACAAAACAAAAAACATTCACCATATTGCATGCCCTATGTGCAACAAAAATCACTATTTATTCAGTTGCCAAGAATTCAGAAATATAAATGTCAACACTCGTATACAGAAAATGAACAATTTCAAAGTTTGCAAAAATTGTTTAAGGCCGGGTCACTCGGATAAGCAGTGTAAACTTTCACATTGCAAATATTGTAACCTTAAACATAATACACTTTTACATACAGACAACCAATCAGAAACAGCAACACCACTTACACTTACACCATCTACAGACAAATCAGAAACTAAATTCAGTTGTGTCCTGCACAGCATTGGTGAGGGTGACGGACTCAGCGGGGAGACATCGCACAGCTCGCGTCCTGCTGGACAACGGCAGCACTTCCCACTACGTCACGCAGCACCTCTGTGAAGAACTAGGTCTGACAAAACATGTTACGGGCTCCACTATTGTAGGTATAAACAATCAACGTTCCTATTGTGCAGAGTCTTGTGACTTGACCATCCAGTCAAATTCAGGAGGGTATCAAGCCACTATAAAATGTTTTGTTTTGCCAGAAATAACCAGACAGTTGCCTTTATCTTACATAGACATAACAGATTTGCCTCTTCCTATGGGCATTCAGCTAGCAGATCCTGCATTTAACATACCCTCGACTGTAGACATATTACTCGGGGCAGAAATATTTTGGGATATCATAACTGTCAACTTCATCGATTTAGGTAAATAACAACCAAAGTTGCTATTAACTAAATTAGGTTGGTTAGTATCAGGCGTTGTACATACAAATACAACACAAAACAGCACCACACACAATAACACAGAACACTCTTCATGTTACTTTCTTCAAAATACTGATGAGTCGCTACTTACATGGTTCTGGGAGTTAGAGTCAGTCTCGTCCGAGCTCAGTATGTCGCAGGAGGAGCCCGCGTGTGAACAACACTTCGCAAAGACCACTCAGCGTGACGGCGAAAGAAGGTTTGTAGTCTCTGTACCTTTAAAATACTCACTTGAAGTGCTTGGAGATTCGTACGCGGCAGCAAAACGACGTCTTCTATCCCTGGAGCGCAGATTTGAACTCGATTCACCATTGAGAGAAAGGTACCTACAATTCATGGCTGAGTACCTCTCTCTAGGTCACATGAGTGAGAACAAACAGACATCAGAACAGAAAATCAACTATTACCTGCCTCATCATGGGGTAATTCGGGAGTCCAGCACGACTACCAAATTACGAGTTGTCTTTGACGCCTCCGCCGTAACATCTTCAGGTAAGCCATACAACAACATACAGATGGTTGGGCCGGTCGTACAGGACGACCTCCTATCTATTTTACTCAGATTCAGACAACACAAATACGTTATATCAGGCGACATAGAAAATTTTACAGGGCTATTCTAGTTGCACCTACACACAGACATTTACAACAGATCTTATTTCGATTTAATCCGTCAGAACCGATTAAATCATACACACTCAATACCGTCACATATGGCACGTCATCGGCGCCATACCTGGCTACAAAATGCTTGGTATCACTAGCAGAACAATGTGAAAACGTCAACGTTAAAAACTCTATACATAGAGATTTTTACGTGGACGACTATATAAGTGGGGGAAACTCTATCGATCACGTAATAGATCTCGCTCAAAATGTGAGAAACACTTTGGACTCAGCCAAATTCAATTTACGGAAATGGCAGTCAAACAATCAGAAAATATTATATACAATTAATCAGACGCAGAACACAAATACAGAATACTCATCAGAACATAGCACAGATAAAGCAAATATAACAGAAAAATCATTAGACTTAAATGAATCACTTCCAAATAAAACATTAGGTTTGAATTGGAATTCAAAATCAGACAAACTTTTTTTACTATCAACATTCAGACAAATAAAAGAAAAGTTACAAAGCGTGTTTATTTTATCTCTCATCAGTCAAGTATTCGACCCTTTAGGTTTGATAGAACTGTGTACAGTCGAGGCGAAAATTATGATGCAGGGGTTGTGGTTGGACAAATGCGGATGGGACGACGAAGTGGGCTATGACATTAAAACTAAGTTCTACTAACTAAACTTAGTTCAAACTGGTATGACTATATGGTGAACCGCTGATTGAATGGTGTATGAGGCTGCGTGAGTGTGTGTGTGTTTATGTGTGGTATCGATTTCCGATGGGAAATAGTAAAAGTAATTCTAAGATAATGTCATGAGAAAATCAATATAATAACTAAGTTAGGAGGGGTGACGAAGTTCAAAACTGCAAAATATTTCCTAACTTCCGACAAAAAGTCAGTCAGGCAGCGATTAAATAAAAATATATCCAGCTCTGGGAAACGCTCCTCATAAAAATTGATACTCCTATTCAAGGGTGAGTAAGAGGCGTAATTGGTGTGCGTGCGCGCATGGTGCAGCACTGCAGGCACACGTCCGTGCCGGCGTGTGCGCACAGGGGCGACGCGCAGCAGCACTCTGCTCACCAGTTCGCTGCTGTCGATGCCCGCGTGAATCACGCCGTGAAGTAATTTCATATCCGCGAATAATCTTCTCTCCGCCAACGACACCAAGCTATGGTCATGTAAACTGTCCCTGCCACTGGTGTTGCGGTAACCAAGCTGCCTGATAAATCTATTCTGCACCGACTTCATTCATTCACTGTGCGTCGGGTATACTGGAGACCAGACAGGTGAGGCATACTCTAACACACTGCGGACGTACGCGAAGTAAAGCTGTTTAAAGGCTGGGGAAGACCGCAGTGGTTTGGAACTTTGAACTTTGAACTTTGAACTTTTTATTTATGTTTTTACAAAATTGAGCTTAATATATAATATTACAATTACTGATAAATTTTTTTAGCTAATAGGTACAGTGGTTTGCTGGCCCCGAACTAGGTAGTCCTGTATTTCAGGTACCAAAACAGACAGGTGAGGCATACTCTAACACACTGCGGACGTAGGCGAAGTAAAGCTGATTAAAGGCTGGGGAAGACCGCAGTGGTTTGGAAGCACGATAAATAAATCCTAGCGTTTTGGTAGCCTTTAAAATAATGTGTTCGTAATGGGGTACGAAAGTAAGTTTGCTATCCAAAATAACGCCAAGGTCTTTGATTTGTGCGACCCTCCCTATCTGCTGATTGTTTAAAACATAATTAAATTGTAGGTACGATCACTTTCTGGAGAAAGTGAGGGACTGGCATTTCGGAGGGTTAAGATCCAGGCTGTTTCGCTGGCAATAATCACCGAGCCTGTGCAGATCTTCCTGAAGATTGAGACAATCTGTCACGTCCCCGACAGGAATAAAAACTTTGGTGTTGTCGGCATACATGAGAAATCGGGCGAATCTAAAGCATGTCGCGATGTCGTACAGGCAGACGTTAAAGAGAAGTGGACCAAGATGTGAGCCTTGTGGCACACCTGAAGGGATGGGAGCGAAGCGATAATGATGAGGACCAATACGGACAGCCTGACTACGATTCCTGAGATAGGACTCAAACCATCTGAGGAGATCGCCGTGGACACCGATTTCAGAAAGTTTAAACAGAATTATATCATGTCTTAGCCTATCGAAGCATTTAGAGTAGTCGGTGTATACGGCATCCACCTGATAACCATTGTCCATATGACCCGCCACCGAGTCAATAAACTCGACAAGGTTAGACACAGTCGAACGTTTCCGCATGAACCCGTGCTGTTCCGGTAGAATGCTCTGTTATTACCTGCTCTGTTCTACCCGTGCTCTGTGATAAACCTATCTCATCCTGACATGGTTTGCTGGAAGAGATCTCTTGTTGGAGATAAGCTCGCTTTTGTACACTATTTTAATATATATCTTGTCAATATAATTATTTGTGTGCAATAAAGAAATTATGAATTATGAATTATGAATGCCGCGAGCTACAATTAGGTAGATTTGATCATGGACAATAAGTTCGAAAATCTTGCTGAATACTGGCAACACAGACACAGGACGATAGTGTTCGGCGCTTAACTTAGAACCCCCCTTGTGGATCGGGACAATAAATGCTTTTTTCCATTGGACAAGGAAAATGTTTTCTTTAAGTGATCTTTGGAATATAATGTAAAGTGGAAAAGCATGTTGGTCTGCGCAAAGACGCGTAAAAATTGGTGGGATTCCATCGTGACCTGCACCCTTATTGGTATTAATCTTTTTGAAATATGTGTGGACCGAGTTCATGGATAATTCGATTGCTAACAGAGTCTCGATCCGAGGATGGTGGCACTGGGCGGTTGTTTAAATCACTGTTAACCGATAAGAAATATTCCAGGAATACATCGCAGGCTTCCTCTCCGTTGTTAGAGATACGTGAGCGAAACGATATACGCTCCGGTAGCCCGTTATCACACCTCATGTCCTTAGCGTAACGCCAGAACATTTTAAGATCGTGCGTGAAGGCAGCGCTGCATTGCACAATGTAATTATTCCAGCACCGTCTTTGCATATTTTTGTGTCGCCTTCGGAGTATAGAAAAAGACTCATAATCCCGAGGATTACCTTTCTTCTTCCACAAGGTATGGATTTTTTTTTTCTTTGATTATTTTTAAAAGTGGTCTGGAATACCAAATTGGGTCATTATCGGGGTACTATAAACGAAGGGCACATAATTATTAATAACAGAATTGAGCGTCGAATAGAAAGAGTCGACCGCTTGGTCTAGGTGTTTATTTTCAAAAAGGGCAAACCAATCCACGCTAGAGAGCTCCCGTAGTATCTCACCATAGTTTCCCTTTTAAAACCTAAACATTTTCCTAGGAGAATGGCGAATAAATACAGTCATCAAGCTACCGAAGAGTTTAACTATCAAAAATTCATCAGAAATCATTGTATCAGATTTTTTTTGCATTCTACCTTACATTCATTAATATTCATCATATTTGGGACAAATCACTTTATTAACCCTCCCGATCAAAACTAATATCATATTTACATTAATTGTCTTCTAATAAAACCAATTACGCTTTCGCTTCAGGTTTTTTCGCCTTGCTAGCGTATTCTAATAAAACCAATAACGCTTATCAGCGCGGCGCCTACCGTTGCATCGCTCATAAAATATAAGTATCTATTAATTACATTCAAAAACTTTCATAAAACATGCCTGATGAATTACCCCTCGCTCTGAAACAGATGAGTTCAATAGAACTTGCCAATACTTACAAAAAAAGACGAGCCACACACAAATCAAATATTCAAAAATTACCTTGATTCTTTGTCCTCAGCCAATCAAAAAGGATTATCAGAATTAGATCTTTTGCAGGTTAAAAATTTAAACCTTTAAGTTGTTGCCACAAGCTTAAGACGAAAATCAGACTTTAATCGATGAAATTGTCGGCATTCCAGAAGAGCAAATGAAAGAGCGGGAGCAGTTTGAATCGGATTATCAAACTCAGCTCGCGCTTGCCATGCAGCTGATATGAGACAATGAATCTACCACAGTCGTCGACGGGTCTGTACAAACAACTCTGGATGCAAGTGCGAAAAGGGCTTTCATCAAACTTCCAACAATCGACCTTCCACGATTCTCAGGTGAATATCATAATTGGCTTGAATTCAGAGATACATTCGTGTCACTTGTACACAACAATACAATGATAGATAATATTCAAAAATTTCATTATTATCGTGCATTTTTGCAAGGTGAAGCCACTGAAATCATAAAATCACTCGAAATGTCATCAAAAAATTACAGAGTGGCGTGGGAGCTAACTACCGACCGTTACAATAACACGCGTCAACCATGTTCACTCACTATTCAACATACACCACATTCACATATAATCTTCTGCGTCACTGAGACAATTGTCAGACAATGTAAACAAAAACCTCAGAGCCCTTGAAAGCTTGGGAGGAAATACAGAACACTGGGATACTTTAATTATTTATCTAGCTGCAAGCAAATTAGACTCGGAGACGCTAAGGGAAGAATTCAAAAATACACTTGACAACATGCCCAAACTTCAAGACTTACGAACCTACCTAAAAGATCGTGCAGACCTATTGAAAACTCTCGAAGATAGCAAACAATGCAATTCAAAAGTCGACATAAAATGACAAAAGCAGGGTACACGAATGACTACAAGCACGTCATCACGATTTCCTAGTTGTCCTATCTGCAAAGCAGAACATTATTTGTTTTCGTGTCCTGTTTTCAAACAAATGACAGTGGAGAAAAGAATCGAAAAAGTTTCAAAACTGAACGTATGCTCCAAATGCTTGTATCAAGGACACGAAACCAAGTCATGTCGTGGCGGTACCTGCAAGTGATGATGATGATGATGATTGATTCCGACCGATTTCGGTCATGGCGACCACTTCTACTCCTAGTCGGAATCGCGCGCGTGCGCCCGAACATGGCTTATGTAGCCGATCTTCGCAGCGAAACTCCTTGCGCATTGGGGGCACGTAAGTACGCCAACCGCGTTGTTGTAGGAAATGGCAGCAGGTGGACGGGCTTTTAACAGGTCGCGTTTCATATCAAGGTCAGCTTTACGCTGATCCTCGAACTCGCGTACTTGGCTCTTCACAATCCTGCGCCATTCTGGCCGTTGTGCTACCAAAACTTCCCATTGAGAGGGCTCTATGTTGCATCTTCTCATGTGTCGCTTCTGAACATCTTTGTATCGGAGAAGGTGCCCGCCATGTTTTCGCTTGCCCTCCTCCAGTTCAGAATAAAAGATGCGCTTCGCCACTCTCTCCTCTTTCATACGTGATACGTGACCGCACCATCAAAGCTACCGACGCATTAAGTAGGCTTCAATGCCACCAACATTGGCTCGTCGCAGAACTTCGGTTTTACGCACACGGTCGGACCATTTGATTTTCATAATGGATCGAAGGTATTTAAGGTGGAAACAATCCAGTGTGTGTATGTGGCGGCGATACACACACCACGATTCAGAGGAGTAGAGAAGATTTGGCAGCACAATTGCCATGTATACTGATATTTTGGTAGCTAGCTTAAGGTCATGTGAGCAGAAGACCTTGGAACACAGCTTTCCAAATGCCGCAGCTGCAACACCTATCCTGCTGTTGATATCGGCATCAAGGTCACACTTGGATGTAATATCCACACCAATCTTTATCGACAGTGTCTCTTGATAATGGGTGTCCAGGGACATGACTTCTGTCTTTTTGACACTAATCTTTAGGCCGAATTCACAGCAAGATTGGTGAAACGCGGACATAAGCTCTTGCAGGCCATCTGGGGTTTCTGCTAGAAAGCATAGGTCATCAGCATACATGATCTCTGTTATCAACGCATACGAGACTTTAGTACATGCCCTAAGTCTAGCTAAATTAAAAAGACCACCGTCTGTGCGAAAACGGATGCGGACTCCTTCGGGAACTGTCTGTAAGATATCCTTGACTACCATTGCAAAGTATAAGGCAAACAGTGTGGATGCTGGGACACACCGTTGCTTCACTCCACAGGTAACGGGGAAGACGTCTGACTGTTCACCGTCTACGGCGACGCAGCATTGCATGTCGTCGTGCAGGAGTCTGAGAAGTCTTACAAACTTTTCCGTGGATCCAATCTTTTCTAGCACCAACCAAAGGGCTTCTCGTGGCACACTGTCAACCCTTTTTCCAGGTCAACAAACCATAGATACAACTGGCAACCTTGTTTTCTACTTTTATCTTGTAGTTTACGAACGGAAAAGATAGCTTCGCAGGTGTTACGATCAGGTCGAAAGGCAAACTGGGTTTCAGGCAGAATTTTTTCGGACAAATCCTTTAGGCGATTTAGAAGCACTCTGGCAAAGGCCTTTCCAGGGGCAGACAAAAGCGAAATACCGCGGTAACAGATGCAGTCGGAACCGGTTACCCTTATTCTTGTAGAGAGCACTAATGCACGACACTTTGAAGTCATTAGGGCCCGCTCTTCCTCCCACATGCGAACAAACAGTTCCTAAACTAACGTATACAACTCATCACCGCCGTATTTAAGTAGCTCTCCCGGTATAAGGTCAATGCCAACTGCCCGATTGTTTTGCTGCTGTCTGATGGCAGTGACAACTTCGTCAAGTGATAAGGGCTCGTCCAGCTCGATGGCAAGCGGGAGTTGAGGCATTAAGCTGATATTTTGTAGATCGGCTGAACGATCTACGTTGAGCAAGGTATTGAAATGTTCAGCCCAACGCAAAAGAACATCCTGCTTACTTGTTAAGAGGTGCATACCGTCTATAGACCTTAAAGGCACCTTAGCTTGGTAGGATGTACCAATCAACTTACGTACCTCGCTGTAAAACTCCCCAAGCTGGTTATGGTCAGCGAGCCACTGCATGTGGCAAGCTTTGTCCTGCCACCAACTGTCTTTTATTTAACGCGACGGCTTGCGCAATTCTAGGTCACTGGCTTTGACTACCGCAACGCTTTCACCTCGCCTACCATGCTGTAGCAGGAGGTCTCGGTGTTTGTCGAGTGCTGACCTGAGAATCTCATCATTTTCATCAAACCAATTTTCATTACGCCGGTAATTTCTACCTACAGTAACAGAAGCGGTATCCATAATATGAGAAGATAAAGTCCCCCAGGCACCATCAACATCACCTATCTCGCTACTAGGCAACGGCTTCTTGGTCAAGGCTTTAGCATATTTCTCCCTCACCTCGGGATCTTTCAGCTTCTTCACGTTCAGAGACGCAAGCTTTTTAGTAGTGGATCTACGAGGGTGATGGAGGCGAAGTCGCAGTTTTGTGACAATAAGTCGGTGGTCCGTCCAACAATGCGCGCCACGCATGACACGGGTGACTTGCACTTGACGGATATCTTTTTGCCTTACAATAGCATAATCGATCAAATGCCAGTGTTTGGATCTAGGGTGCTTCCATGTTGTCTTGTACATACTTGGCGGCGAGTCTAAACATAGTGTTCGATATTGCCACAGTATTGAGCACAGAGACTGTGTAGCAACTGACCATTGCTGTTCATGTTGCCGACTCCATGTCTACCCAGAACTCCAGGCCAAGCCTCATAGTCTCGTCCAACTCTAGCAATGAAATCGCCCAGCAATAGAATCTGCTCTTTGGCGTTTATGCTGTCTAGGCAATGGGTCAATTCTTCGTAGAACTTGTCCTTGATGACATCAGATTTGTCTAGCGTTGGAGCATAGACACTGATGACATGAAGGTTGTTATCTTTGTCCAGGTGAAGGTGCAATGTGGTCACGCGGTCGGAGATGTGTACAGGGTACTCCTCCAGTCGCTTTACCAAGTAATTCTTGATGGCAAATCCTATACCTGATTGCCGAGGTTCGGACGCAGCGGTACCTTTCCAGAAGAAAGTATAACCACCACCATCTTCTACCAGCTCTCCTTCATCCGCCAGATGTGTCTGGCTGAGAGCAGCCACATCCACGTTATGACGATGAAGTTCTCGAGCTACAATGGCGGTTTTGCGTTCAGGACAGGCGTTGCCAGCTCGATCAAGAAGCGTTCTCACGTTCCACGCACCGAATGTCATGATAGGGGTTTTCATGTTAACATTTCTTTTGCATTTTTGACCACGCTTAAAAAATGATGCGGTGGCAGCCGCGGTTACTACCATCCTCCGAGTAGTAGCAAGCAATTTTAAGGACACGTTTTCTAGTCCCCTCCCCGGCTGAACGAGGAAAGCAGTGCCTCTCTAAATAGAGCTGCTTTGTCATCCCGGGTACTGCCTCAACCGCACTATTGCCCCAAATTTACAGTGCGAAAGCGACCACGGCGTGTACTCACACCCCCAGGACCGCCTATGTGCAGGATTCAGACAATGCCTGGCTTGCATCAAACCAGACCTCTCTACCTTATCCCATCGCCACACACAGGACTTAAGTGAAATCGGAGTCCAATTAACGGAAGCGGTCAAATACGCAGGAAATTTTAGGGTGCGCGAGCTTCCGCGTAAACGCAAGCGCACACACTCGTCTTCCCTCTTCTTTGTTCAGTGGAACGGGAAACCGCTACGACTGAAGAGGAGGTCAGATGTTGTGTCTGGCCGCCGGTAATTGTAAGCCCTCTACCGGCGCCCTAGGCCATCCACCTTGCCTTACTGAATCGCCGAGTCCGCCAAATAACTTTGCATATTGCTTTCTGTTGCCTTCCTCGCCGAGTCAGATTTTGTGCGCTATGCGGAAAGGTTCCACGTATAACTTGTCCACCGAAATGGCAAGCCCCTCATCCAGGTTTTGCCCGTGAGCCGACACGGTTGCCCGGGGTGTGGCCGCTGCGCGCATTACAGCTACTAGGAGCTACTGGTGAGAGTTCATGAGCTACCAACGAACTTTAGAACTATCTATGCTACTTAAAGAGAAGTCGTCTGGCAGAGATAGATGCTAATAACCCACTACACCCCTGCAAGTATTGCTCTCAGAAACATAACACAATGTTACATTTGATGGAACCACGAGCATCCCATACGACACTAACAAGTGCCCAACAGACTTCAGTCTTACTATCAACTGCCCTAGTAAGTGTCATTGGCAGTAACGGCGAACAACACATCGCCAGAGCATTACTAGATAACGGTTGTACCTCTTGCTACATTAGAAAACAACTCTGCACTAAACTAAATCTTCCATTACAATTCATTCAGGGTTCCGTTTCAGGCATCAATCAATAACGCACAAATATATCTCACAGAACAAACATACAAATCAAATCATTACACAACTGCTACGCAGTAAATACATCATGCTTAGTACTCGAAACAATTTCACCTTCGATACCTAGCATACGCATTCAACACTGAGGGTATTAACTTACCTAAACACATAAAACTCGCTGACCCGCAATTCTGTGAGCCGGCACCAATTGATCTTCTACTTGGTGCAAGCATATTCTGGAAGATAATGGGTAACGACCGAATTCAGCTAGGCAAGCAACAGCCAACATTACAGGAAACTGAATTGGGCCGGTTAGTTTCAGGTTGTACCCCAGATAGAAATAGTGAAAAAGACAATGCATGTTTTTTCACACACAATAGCCCCGATTAAATATCACGTTTCTGGGAGTTAGACAGCTTGTCCACGTCTCAGGTCAATGAAAAGAACACTGCGCAGAAATTTTATCCTGGGCGCTCACTTTAATATACAATCACTCACTAAGCTCAGGGGTCTTTCCCGATAAGTGGAAAATGGGTAAGATAGTTCCCATAACCAAGGAGGGTATCACAAAGGACATCAAGCAGTACAGACACCTCACAATTATTCCCATTTTCACAAAAATGTTCGAGACTCTTGTATATCCACACCTGCTGAATCAAATATCTAACCAATTGTCTGACAGACAGCACGGCTTCCTCCAAGGCAGATCTACGAATTCTAACCTCATAGCATACACCGATCACCTCATTAGTTTTGTGGATAGGCGGGTACAAGTGGATGCAGTATATACGGACTTAAGCAAAGCTTTTGATAAGGTGGACTTTGACACTCTTGTAAGGAAACTCAAACGACACGGCGTTCTCAATCCTCTGTTGGGGTGGATTTGATCTTACTTAATCGATCGTAAGTCCTACGTAGTAGTCAACGGTCAGCAGTCCGCTCCTTTCAATGCAACCTCAGGCGTCCCGCAAGGCTCCCATCTTGGTCCTCTGCTGTTTGTGGTACACATAAACGACGTTGTTGACTGCTTCAAATACGCCGAGGCATATATGTTTACGGAGACCTAAAAATAATCCTTCCCATTTCTGAAGAGGGAGATGCATTTAATTTGCAACTAGACATAGACAGACTTTGTCAATGGTATGAATACCACAAAGTGGAGCTAAATTCAAATAAGTGTTACAGTATATCTTTTACACGTAATATCAAGCATTTTTCCACGAGTTATATTATCAATGGTGCGAATCTTCAACGAGTTAACATAACACACCTTGGTGTCCTTATAGACAGCAAACATAGCTTCAACCTTCACATTGAAAACATCAGTAAGAAAGCACCCAAAATGTTGGGGTTTCTCGTTAGAGCCGCAAAGCCTTTTAGAAAGGCTTGTACTAAAATACTGCTCTTTAACACGTTAGTCAGAACAAACTTGGAGTATTGCTCACAGGTGTGGAACCCATTTTATCAGGTCCATAAAGACACATTGGAAAGAGTCCAAAAGAGATTTCTGTGCTACCTCGCTAACACCACTCTTGGCGACCTCCAATTTCGGTCATATGCCGAACGGCTCGGTCACTTCCACATGATGCCTCTTACAGTCAGAATAAAGGTTCACGACTTGAAATTTATGCATAAAGTGCTAAACGGTCAGGTGGACTGTCCGCAGCTCTTGGATTCATTCACCATCTCGGTTCCAAGCAGACTCCTACGACCAGGCACTCAAAAACTGTTCAGAGAGAAACTTTGGAAGACAAACCTCGGCATTAACTCCCCCACTACAAAAACGATACGAATGTATAACACTCTGCACATATGTCAAACTACATCCTTCGACGTGTTTCATGATAAACTTTCTTCATTCTGTCTAAAGCTCGAACTATACCTGGCTAACTAATCAATTAATTTATCGAATCGAACCAAGTCAAATAAATTACTTAAAAAATAACCCCTTTTTAATTTTAATTTTAATTATAATTATACTTTATCTAATTCAAATAAATGTATACCTACTTAATTTGCCATGCGGTAATTGTCTTGAAATTGTTTATTACTAATTATCTGTTATTATGTTATTACTTAATGTTATATAATTTTTTTTTTATAAGCGGGCTGTGTTCGCCTTTTGAGTAGACAAACATCTGAAATGTAAATTTTTAAGAATTATTTTAAGAAAACATGTATTGACTGTTGGCAAACCTGAAATAAATTAAATAAAATAAAAATATCCGCTCGGGAAGCCCGCCTGCTCCACTGGCTGGTATTGCTCCAGTTTTTGGGTCAGTCTGTTACTCAGGACCTTAGCGAACAGCCTGTACACCTGGGATAGGAGACTGATAGGCAGGTAATTCTACAGTAAGTCCTTGTCTACCTTCTTGTGTAGAATTGTTACTGTCGCCCTTATCCAGGTGCTTGTTGTTGAGCTGCTCACTATCACTGAGTTGAAGTTGAACTCGGAACCCTTAAAATGATAAAATTGATATTCGGCACAACCACTAATCATTGCATCTCTGATAGTAACTCAGCCTCAAATATTGAGGCTGAATATCATATTTCAGGCAGGGGTAATAATTTTGGAGCTGAGTTATTAATGAATTAAGTTAGGTTAGATTTTCTTTGATATTCGTTTTAATACTACTCTTTAATTTATTTTTTCGGTGACACTTACACAATTTATGTCTAAACGAGATGCCAATTTGTTTCCTTGATGAGTATTCATCAGGCCTAAACTGTATCCAAAGGATTCGTTTCAAATTACCATTTTCAATTAATACTTCCAACAGCATCCTACCAAGGAATAATCGAAGCCAGAGAGTAGAAACCAGAGAACCACAGAACAGTGCATCAGGTTCACTGCAATTGAAGATGGTACGGAATTATGTGTTTCTTGGGATTCTAGTACTTCTTTCTACGGTAAATATTGAACTATTAATTAAAAAGATTAAGGGAAATTATAAGTCAAGATACAGATTTTTTAATGGCTACGTGATCTAACTTCTCATTTTATAACAAAGCATCGGGAAAAATTATGCGTCGTTTTTACAACGCCAACTAAATATTCTATAGAAAGCGTCAAGTAAAGATCAACAATTATTTTTACTTGTCCTTCCTATTTATATATTGTCACATAATTTAATACTAACTCATCCACGAGTTTTACATCTTATCACCATTTCACGTTATATAGCTTCAACACAAGGTCCTCAACAAAAATATAATTCAAGCTTCCATTCTCAGTAACATTAATTACAACTGAGCATGCAAAACAAATAACACATCATATTCCTTTAACGTGAAAATAGCCACTGCAAGATTTGGCACGAATACGCAAGACGTCAGCGACCGGCCATTTGCTACCAGCTATCAGAGAGCGCCATTCGATTCATGTACCGACGAGTTAGTCACGTGTATTTGTTTATTGTCGTTAGTGCGTTCGGATTGCAATTGTTTCATCTGTAATTAAAAATAAAGTATTCCAATAAGTTACATGCTCTTTGACTAGAGTAGGTTATTGTGACTAAATTTCAATTGGGTTATGTTAGAATTTAGAAAAAGCAAAACCGGAGCTTAGCGGAGCAAAGCATATGCAAGTAAAAACAACATTTAATGATATGAATAGTGTTTTTGGGTAATATTGGGTAATATTATTGGCCATAACATACTATATGATGGCAATTTTAGCAAAATTTTGACCATAAACTAATGTGGAATGAGTTACATTTTAAATGAACTGAGTTAAAAATTCAGAAGTTAATAATTATTTGATGTCATATATTAATATTTTAGAAGTTTACTGCTTGATATGAATGCATGTTACAAATTAAGATGCTAAAAAATTACCACCATGCTGAGTTGTATTTAGAGTGGCTTACATAGAAGATAACTAGTGGCTAAGATAGTATCACTCAGACGCTCGTTAATTGTGGCTGACTTAGTAATTTAGAAGGCAATGTAGATTAGGCGGTGTATAGGCGAATAATGCAATAAAAAAGAAGAGGAATTCTATTTAATTAGTACCCAATTATTAAGTAATAGTAATAAACCACATAAGAAGTACTGTCATTCTTTATATGTTTTGCAGATTTCAATTAACGAGGGCTACAATGATAACCTCAATGATGTTGAAACTTCCATTGGCTTAACTTTACAATTACCTTACGGTGAGTCATAATTACCTGTCAATTACACGAACATATAATACAACTTCTAACAATAAGAAAACATAGTGTCACGCCCTACCCATAGGGAGTGCCAGAGGCATATTAGCACCCACGTTGGCAAGATATTAGAAAACATTTTTTTTTGGTTGATAATTAGAGTCCTAAATGATTCAACCGTCGGAACACAAATGTTTTCCAGAAATGATTTTTTGAAAATTTATAGTATAGAAAAGTCAAAGTCAAAGTAATTGTTATCCTTTCCTTATTACTGGAGATATTTATGAGTCTACAGTTATAAAGATACACATACTTAGTAAACGTATTTCCCTTCTCTATATTGGACCACTGTAGAAGAAGGAGAGCGATGAAACTATCACAAATTGATTTTAAGATCTCTTTTAAAAATGTTTGTATTTAACTAATACAAATATTACGATATTAATTATTAGAAATAATATGCTCGAACAAATAATTATAAAATTATTAACAACAAGTTCTGTGTTGGATAAGGTCTGATCAAATCGGTTTATTGTTAAAAGTTGTTGTAATGGCTGTGTGACCTTTAATCTTCATGAACGAGTCATGAAATTTGCGCATTTTTTATAATTTTTCCACCCCTCACACCTCTGACCCCTTGAAGTTTATCGTATAAACAAGAGGAACTATAATAAAAAAAACAACCCGAATGCATTTTATTTAAATACCACATACGTACAAACTCATGAATGCACCTGGGTACATATATAAAGTGTGAAAGGAGAATTTAAATGACCACCAAAATATTTTATTCTAGATGTTCTAGATGGCTAGATTTTAGAGTTGACTACAACATAATGTACGTAGTGCTATGTTAGCAATAAGGTAGGTATATAAGTACCCGCACGTTCAATAAACGGACTTCTACTACCAACAACTATCGTATCATTTATCCTTTATTACATGGCGACCTTGCCTTGGGCCACAAGAATCTACTGATTACTCCGGAGAAAATCGAAAAAATCAAGAAAATCGACAAAATCAAGAAAATCGAGAAAAACAAGAAAATTGAGAAAATCAAGAAAATCAATTAATCAAGAAAGACAAAATGGCAACTATCAGATTCACAGTGGGCGAAGTTATTATGGAGCTGGCGGGACCAATGAAAATTATGAGGAATTTGAGGATAACGCTGACTGAAGGACGACGCCACGTGCAGGAATCAGAAAGCACGATAATAATGATTTGGACGCCGATAGAAATAATCAGACAGGAGCAACAAAGAACGCAGCTGAACCACCATCAACACCAGCAGGTACACCAACCACCACTGGAAGCACCACCATCATCACCAGGAGCACCATCATCAACATCAGCAGCACCACCACCACCACCGAAAGCGCCGTCATCAGCATCGGCAGTACCACCGTCAACACCGGCAGCAACAGTACCAACACCAGGACCAGCACCGATGCGTCAACCGTGGTCTACAACCGCAGGGCGCGGAAGGGGGAGATCTACGGCCAAGGGTGGTACCTACAAATCAACGGTACTACCATCAGCCGACCCCACCACTGCGACAAACTCAGCTCATGGTACGAAGAATCGGACGAGGCCGACTAGATAATATCTAAAAAGAAGAATAAGTCCAGTCAAACATGTACGAGTGAATCCTGATTTATTATATCAGTATGAAGATTTTCTGCGACCGGACGAGGAGTGAGTGTTACCCGGCTCGAACAGGTCAGGGCTATCCCGGCCATCGAAGCGGACCAGGGTTATCCCGGCCAACTCAAGAAGATGACAACCACGTGCATCTTCGAGCAGTATCCGCGTACGTCCGCCCAGCTGCCGTCATCACCATCCACGCGACGATGACATGCATCGAGCGACCTACTTCGACGAAATGTTGTTACTATGAGGTAAATTAATTAATTGTTTCAGGAAGGATTAGGAACATAGGTTTTGTTATCAAAGTTTCATCTAACATATAATTATGCTTGTAATATCTAGTGTCACAGTCATGGGTAAATAATTAGTAAATTCATAATCATTTCAAATCAAAGTAAAGTTTTAAAATAGCATACGAGTAGGTAATTACGTATCGCTAATACAGTGCATTCCGAGTTGAATGACTGTAGAATAATTTCTAGGTCAAGTGGTAATACCGACGGCCTACTGACAATTTAATAGAGTGATTCGAGTAAATGAATTACATAAGTAAATGATATATTTTGTGTTGCGAATTGGAAAGGTTTAAGGTTCGGTACATTAGTAAGATATAGAAATTGGAGATAGGGAGCTAGTCCTTCTAGTCATTCAGATAGATTAGAGGCCATTGTCTTAAATTGTAGCGGCTCTATTCTCTATTACAGGTGCACAAAATAGGTGGCCTGATATGCCAATATGTAGGGTGACCATGCCCACGAGATATATAGAATAGGTACGGTGACCATGCCCACGAGATGTATAGTGTATGTAGGAGAATTATGTTCTTGCTCTTAGTGTTTGGACTGTCGTGCCCTCGGTGAAAGACATAATTATAAGTAAGGCATTAGTGGAAATAGTATACAAGAATAGAATGAATAATAGATGACATGAAGGTTAAGGAGTTTTGACTAACTAATGGTCTGATCAACCAAATGTTATGATAGTTCTCACTTCCCAGAGTTATTGTGTTAGTAATCAGAGTGATCAGCTGAGAGCTACAGAATGCTCAATAAGGGTTAAATACCAAAAGTGTAAACGTGTGTTTGAAAATTGTAAGTATGAGGAAAATGTACTGATACCACGATAGGAAATTTCAGTTAGATCTTATTAACCTTTAATTTACGTTTTTCTTTTTAATACAGATTTATAAAGTTCACGTGACACTACAACATAGGATCACTCTTAACATGTCATGTGTTGTGTTATTATTATGTAAAGGTATCAGAAAAATAAAAATGTAACAGGTAGTATGTTTAAGGATTTAAATCGACTGAGTAACAGTATATTACGATAGGATATTTTTGGTTTCAGACATTTTGATGTGTTTTCGTCTTTCAATATGTAAAGTGTTTCGATTTCGTGTGTTTTCAATATTAAAATGTATAAATTGTAAAATTTTCATTTCACATTTACGATAGGTAAAGTATATTTTTATTTATTTTCTTTCTTACAAATTATAGGTATTATAAACATTGTGATAAATTGTTCTTTTAAATTAATCACGTATCTTTCCCAGGAAAATAAATGATACTTACTACATGTCTTTCAGTATAAAATATGTGTGTGTAACTTATAAACTGTACCTATTTCATTCAAAATTAAATTTCGAGACAGGTAACTAGCAATTATCTAGGTCATTATTTTATTCAAGAATTTGTCCATAGCATACATCAATCTAACTCTAGGAAACTTGTCAGCATATTTTACAATACTCTGCCTTGCACTTTTATTTACAACAATGCAGTTAGGTAGAGTAGGATTTCACAATATTGTAATGCAAGTACTATCATACCATTTTAGGTTTGAAAAATAATTTCTTTGTTGATGAAGAAATTATTTTTTTTCGCTACCCCGATGGTGAAGGAAGTAAAAGGGGAGGTGTAGTATGGTGGTACGTGCAATAGGCTATATGTTAGAGTTAACTACAACATAATGTACGTAGTGCTGTGTTAGCAATAAGGTAGGTATATAAGAACTATCTATCATTTATCCTTTATTACACTACCCAAAATGGGTAAATGATCACCAAAAGATACCGACAATATCAGCGCAAAATACGGCGGTAGTTTAGGTGAAGGGTAAAGGGGGTGAGTGAAATGAAGCCCCCTTTATCCTTCGTGTTAGTTCGAACATGTAAGAACAACAAAAAATACTTAAAAACATAAACTTAAGTACACAAAACATAAAAAGAAGTTTGGTGAATATTTATCCAAACACAATTTGGTGATCGTTTTCTAATTTGGCGGTCGTTTCGTGTACAAGCATACAGCGAAAATAGCTTTGTTTACAAAATTAGCTTACTTGTTTACTCTTTATTTTACAATAAAACAGTGTCTCTAACGTACTCATTAGAATCGGTCGTTTCATTTCATAAGCCGCTTCCTCTATCAATATAATTCGTTATTATCAATATCATACATCCTATCAATATCAGTAAAGTGCGAGCAGCGCACATTTTGGTCCTTCGAACCGGATCTCGATCTACGGACCCATCGCGCGAGATACGTGATTCCGCGCCATCATCATCAATTATCATCGTGCACCATCAGAAGAACACCTGATCTTATCAAGAGCACAAGTATCAACATAAATTAGTATCAACTTCAGGAAAACTAGAGGGTACCTAACTACTAGACTTGAAGCATTAGACAGTTTGTGGTCCGCCTTTCTCCAAAATAATGAAGAACTTTTGAAGTATGATGAGAGGACATCGGAGTTCTTCCAAAAGGACATTTATCAACAAATGGAGAAGTTCTACAGGGCTACTAGAGGGATGATTACAACCGTCAAACCGGTAGCTACCCCCTCAACGACTCCTTCGACCAGCAAATCATCAGATAGGAAGTTTAAGGTACCAGTTATCACTATCGACAATCGGGAGCAATCTACTACATCAGAAATTGATGCCTTACTAGTGCAACAGCGAGCTTATATGAGAGCTTTCCAAAGGCAAATAAATCGTATCGATATCACCAAAATCCAAGAGAAATGGGAGATTGAGGATGAGCTCAAGAGCCTTAAGCATCGCTGGAATACCATCGACGATCTGCATCTACGAATCGACAGCATCCTGCGCGAATCAGACTGCGAATATCAAGCAGAGTTCCTGTTCCAGGAAGGCATGTACCACGATATCAAGAAACAGCTTAACAGAAAACTATGTTTTAACCGATCTGCGGGAGTCAGTCCCTATAGTTGAAATTCCCACCTTCTCAGGAAAATTTTCATTGTGGCCAGCCTTCTGCGACCTGTTCAATGAGACAATACATAAGAACAAATATCTCAGCGACGCCCAGAAAATACAACACCTAAAGGGGAAAAAAAAGGTGAGGCTGAACGCCTGATACAGCATCGTCACGTAACCGCAGATAACTATGAAGCTGCATGGGATATCCTAAATCACCGCTACAATAACCCCCAGATGTTATTTACCAAACAAATCGAGATGCTCCTCAATCAAAGAGGAGACTTTGTCCAAAGACAAACTTCGTTTGAGCTCAAGAGGTTATTCGACACCTCTAACGAATGCCTCTATGCTATCGAAAATCTTGGGATTAACACGGGAAACTGGGATCCACTCCTAGTTCATCTCCTATCAAAGAAGCTAGATGCGGACATGTTCAAGGTTTACAAGGAATCCCGCAGGTCTCCCAAGGAACTTCCTACACTCGAAGAATTCATGGACTATCTGAAATCCAAATTCACTATACTGGAGCCAATCAACAGCAAGGAAAAGGAATCTCTACGTGCAAAACCATCACACCAACAGCAGAAATCATTCCCTGACAAAGGAAGGTTCAACCGAAGAAACTATCAAGCTGTAGCAACATCTTCCCGAAGAAAACGTGCCCATCCATGCCCCATGTGCAGCGCAGAAAATCATGTCCTATATCAATGTCCTAAGTTCACAAGCCTGCCATCAGAATATATCATGGACACCCTTCAAGGAAATCTGTCCGAATTTTCTGTACAAACATTACGGCAAAGATTGTATATCGAACAAGAAATGCAAAGAATGCAATGGCCCACATAATACATACGTTCATAACGCGGCTATTTACTCCGAGCAAATTCGTCATCAAAGATCTTCAAAGTCAGCAACATCGCCCCGGCAACATAGCGCTAATCATGTCGCAACGGATGAGGAAGAAATATTGTTGACAACTCTATCAATCCGGGTCAAATCTGCTGATGGCACCTACGTCGTGCTACGGGCCCTTTTGGATCAAGGGTCCCAAATATTACTAATATCAGAAAATGCTACTCAGATGTTGGGATTACCAAGAAAGCACTACGCTGCATCTGTATCGGGAATTGGACCGAACAGCAAGCTTAGCAAGGGCTTGGTCACACTAGAGTGTGACTCAACATATGGAGATTATCAATTCACAACACAAGCCCTTGTCATTGCACGTGTCGTAAACAACTTGCCAAACTCATCATTTGCCAAACAATCATGGCCACATCTCCAAAATATCAAGCTTGCGGACCCTGAATACAATCTATCAAAACCCACGAACCTGCTGCTTGATGCCAGCGTGTATTCAGAGATTATCATGAACGGTCTTATCAAAGGTCCGCTCCATGCCCCGATAGCACAACAGACTCAGCTGGGGTGGATACTGTCCGGCAACGTAAAGTCATTCAGTTATAACGTTGTTCTCAATCAAATGGATAACTTATCAAAATACTGGGAACTCGAAGATATCTTTGAAGGTTCCACGAGCCACAGCCTAACCGAAGTGGAGCGATACTGTGAAGATTTTTATCAATCAACTGTAAACGCTTAGAAAACGGGAGGTATAAGGTTGCGATACCAATGAAACGTGACTTCGAAAAGCATCTTGGTGCCTCAAAACCAAAAGCCATTACTCAGTACCTCCAACAAGAAAGAAAAATGACAAGGAACCCAACTTTATCATTGGCCTACAAAGAATTCATGAAGAAATATCAAGAACTCGGTCATATGCGCAAGCCCGCTCGGGTGAATGAACCCGTATGCTAACTACCGCACCACGGTGTATTGAAGCCAGTCTCAACTACGACCGCCTTACGTGTTGTTTTCAATGCCTCAGCAAAGACGTCATCGGGTGATGGACGGACCCTGCGGACGGATCGCACGGACGTGACCCTGCCTACGAAGCCAAGGGTCCCGGGTTCGAGTCCCGGTGGGGGCAAATATTTGTTTGATGAAAACGGATGTTTGTAACCTAGTCATGGTTGTTTATCTATCTAAGTATAATATATATCTATATAAGTATGTGTATCGTTGTCTAGTACCCAAGACACAGGGAATCCTAGTTTGGGGCTAGATCAACGTGTGTAAATTGTGTCCAAGGTGTCCAAGGTTACAGCCTCAATGACCTAATGGAATGCGGCGCCAACTTACAACAATACCTACAAGGCCTTATTATTAAATGGAGGACCCTTAAGTTTGTAATCACTGCAGACATTGGTAAATTCTTCCGCCAAATCCTTGTGAGGGAGGAGGATCAACTATTACAGTCGATATTGTGGCGAGATTCACCCCGAGAGCCAGTCCAAGAATATCATCTGACCACCGTCACCTACGGGACTAAGGCTGCCCCGTTTCTCGCAATGCGCACACTCAGATATATAGCCAAGGATAACGCCGACGACCATCGCTACAGACTCGCAACGATGGCTCTACAAGACTCCTTTTACATGGACGATTTACTGAGTGGCCATGACTCACTAGATCAAGCAAGAGAACTGCAATGCCAACTGATCGAACTTCTCCAAAGAGCTGGCATGAACCTGCGGAAGTGGTCCAGCAATGAACCAAAGGTCATTGCAAACTTATCATCCGACCAACTAAACGCGCCAATGGAGTTCAAAGATGCTGAAACACGCAAGGCACTGGGACTACAATGGAACCCCACTTCAGACGCCTTTACTTATCAGAACAAGTTGGATCAGTCAAGCAAGACGGACATCACAAAAAGGCTGTTGCTATCAGAAATACCAAAAATCTTCGACCCTCTAGGTTGGCACCGCTGACCATTAGATGCAAGGTCCTGTTCCAAAAAAACATGGCTGGAAGAGATGTCATGGGACAGCAATTTGAAACCAGAACTACAGACTGATTGGATCAAACTTAAGTCAGACCTACAGTCGATGAATAATATCAAGATACCCAGATGTGTGGGTCACATCGGTCAATCACTTTGCCTGCACGGATTCTGTGACGCGTCAGAATCAAGCTACGCGTGTGCCGTGTTTGCAATCGCCACGAACGGTAAAGGCGAGTACACATCAACTCTGGTGGCTGCCAAAACAAAGGTAGCACATACCAAGAAGAAGGTATCATTGCCACGACTGGAGCAACTGGGGGCACTCCTACTATCCCAGTTAGTGAAGAAAGTCACTGAATCACTATCAGTGGCACATATCACCATACATGCTTGGACGGACTCCATGATTGTACTTGGATGGATACATGGAGATATATCAAGATGGAAGCAGTTTGTTGCGAACAGAGTTCAACAAATCATCTCTATAATTCCTAAATGCTCATGGAGACACGTTCGATCAGAAGAGAATGCTGCGGACTGCGCCACAAGAGGATTGACAAGCGTACAACTTTTAGAACACCCCTTGTGGTGGGAAGGCCCTTCATGGTTGAAAACATTCGACTCAAGCGTTCCCAAACAAGCCACATATCAAGAACCGACGATCGAAGTCAAGCGAGAGCACAATGTGAACGCAGCCTTATATAAAGATAACTCAGCTTCGATAATAATGACTTTATTGCAAAACAACAGTTCCGTTATGCGTGTAGCGAAAAAAATTGCATGGATACTACGATTTAGCCTGAGTCAGCAAAAAACTTTGCCCCGACCATTAGAATGTGCAATAAAAACGGCTGAGCTACGGAGTGCTATGAATCTTATTATCAAGACAGTACAACGCGTTGACTTTGGAGAGGAGATATCAGATTTAAAATCAAAAACTCGAGTAAAACACAATAGCAAACTATCAAGCTTGAACCCGTTCCAGAACAAACAGGGACTACTAGTGGTTGGTGGACGTCTTGCTAACGCGCTCATACCTAATTCCGCAAAGCACCCAATCATCTTATCACCATCCAGTCGCCTGACAGAACTGGTAATCGCTCAAGCGCAAACAACGACTCTACACGGTGGCCCAAAATTAACCCGTCACACGTACGAGAACAGTACTGGATCCTCAGTGGAATTCGTACCGTGAAAAAACAACTACGACGCATCAACAAGAGACCAGACCACAGCTCATGGCGGACCCGCCTCAACCACGTGTCGTCCCTTCCCGGCCCTTCACCAACACTGGGGTTGACTTTACGGGCCATATCAGCATCACATCAAATAAAGAAAGAGGCATACGCACGAGCAAAGGCTATGTGGCAGTCTTCGTATGTCTGGTCACCAAAGGTGTACATTTAGAACTGGTCTCGGATTTAAGCACAGCAGCATTCCTAGCTGCATTCAGAAGGATGTGCTCTCGCCGAGGAAAGCCAGGACACGTCTATAGTGATAACGGCACGAACTTTGTGGGTGCCTCTCGAATCTTGAAAGCAGAGTACAAGATGATTCTTCAAAGTATCAACCCTGAGGCTATTAAAGACATTAATGAGATGGGCATCACCTGGCACTTCAACGCTCCCGCTTGGCCATCTGCAGGAGGACTTTGGGAAGCAGCTGTCAAGAGCTTCAAGTACCATCTCAAGAGAGTCCTGGGAGAGCAAAGGTTAACGTACGAGGAGTTCACGACGTTACTCTATCAAATTGAAGCCTGCCTCAACTCAAGGCCATTGTGTCCCCTATCAGAGAACCCAAATGACGACATTCTCACTCCGGGACACTTTCTAGTGGGAGGTCCAATTTTATCACGCCCTCAATTGGACCCTGACCACTTGAACTTATCAAACCGATGGCGAATGGTTCAGACAATGAACAAACTCATCTGGAAGAAATGGTCCAGCGACTATCTGCAATTACTTCAGACAAGATCGCGGTGGAGATACCCGACAAGGAACTTGGAAGTAGGCGATGTCGTCATATAATTCCTTAATGCTCATGGAGACACGTTCGATCAGAAGAGAATGCTGCGGACTGCGCCACAAGAGGATTGACAAGCGTAAAACTTTTCGAACACCCCTTGTAGTGGGAAGGCCCTTCATGGTTGAAAACATTCGACTCAAGCATTCCCAAACAAGCCACATATCAAGAACCGACGATCGAAGTCAAGCGAGAGCACAATGTGAACGCAGCCTTATATAAAGATAACTCAGCTTCGATAATAATGACTTTATTGCAAAACAACAGTTCCATTATGCGTGTAGCGAAAAAAATTGCATGGATACTACGATTTAGCCTGAGTCAGCGAAAAACTTTGCCCCGACCATTAGAATGTGCAATTAAAACGGCTGAGCTACGGAGTGCTATGAATCTTATTATCAAGACAGTACAACGCGTTGACTTTGGAGAGGAGATATCAGATTTAAAATCAAAAACTCGAGTAAAACACAATAGCAAACTATCAAGCTTGAACCCGTTCCAGAACAAATAGGGACTACTGGTGGTTGGTGGACGTCTTGCTAACGCGCTCATACCTAATTCCGCAAAGCACCCAATCATCTTATCACCATCCAGTCGCCTGACAGAACTGGTAATCGCTCAAGCGCATACAACGACTCTACACGGTGGCCCAAAACTAACCCTGTCACACGTACAAGAACAGTACTGGATCCTCAGTGGAATTCGTACCGTGAAAAAACAACTACGACGCATCAACAAGAGACCAGATCACAGCTCATGGCGGACCCGCCTCAACCACGTGTCGTCCCTTCCCGGCCCTTCACCAACACTGGGGTTGACTTTACGGGCCATATCAGCATCACATCAAATAAAGAAAGAGGCATACGCACGAGCAAAGGCTATGTGGCAGTCTTCGTATGTCTGGTCACCAAAGGTGTACATTTAGAACTGGTCTCGGATTTAAGCACAGCAGCATTCCTAGCTGCATTCAGAAGGATGTGCTCTCGCCAAGGAAAGCCAGGACACGTCTATAGTGATAACGGCACGAACTTTGTGGGTGCCTCTCGAATCTTGAAAGCAGAGTACAAGATGATTCTTCAAAGTATCAACCCTGAGGCTATTAAAGACATCAATGAGATGGGCATCACCTGGCACTTCAACGCTCCCGCTTGGCCATCTGCAGGAGGACTTTGGGAAGCAGCTGTCAAGAGCTTCAAGTACCATCTCAAGAGAGTCCTGGGAGAGCAAAGGTTAACGTACGAGGAGTTCACGACGTTACTCTATCAAATTGAAGCCTGCCTCAACTCAAGGCCATTGTGTCCCCTATCAGAGAATCCAGATGACGACATTCTCACTCCGGGACACTTTCTAGTGGGAGGTTCAATTTTATCACGCCCTCAATTGGACCCTGACCACTTGAACTTATCAAACCGATGGCGAATGGTTCAGACAATGAACAAACTCATCTGGAAGAAATGGTCCAGCAACTATCTGCAATTACTTCAGACAAGATCGCGGTGGAGATACCCGACAAGGAATGTCGTCATTATCAAAGAGGACAACATGCCCCCCGGGAAATGGGCTTTGGGCCGAATAACTGACGTCCATCCTGGAAAGGATGGCTATACCAGAGTTGTCTCCCGCAAGACCAAGGACCACGCTATCAAATGACCTATCACCAAGTTGATCCGGTTACCGGTAACTGAAGACGACAAACAAGATAAATCATCCGTGGACCAACCACTCACGGCCGCTCAAGATGACGATCAATAAACGAGCAGAAGGGCAAAGCAGAAAAAAGGCATCATCAAGAATATTTTCACGACGCTCTTACTCCTGTTTTCTATGTTCCTTCCAACTGCCTTATCACATTCCTTCAACGTGACAATGGCAACTCTCTCTACTTCGACAAAACGGCAGACCTGCGGTTTATCAAAGATCACTGGAACATGGTTGTATATTACAACATGTCAACCTTCTGGCATAGCATGTCAAGTATTGAGCAATATGTAGACCATCTTAAGAACGTGAGTGCCAAGGACGAATTATGTTCTATCATCGCTTCACAATTCGATCAGAACTGAAAGAGATGCAACACTACAACAACCTTCTCAGGCACAATAAGCAATCGAGAACAAAAAGAGGACTGATAAACGGCATTGGGAATGTTGCAAACTATCTCTTTGTAATGTTAGACGACAAATTTGCGGATCAATACGCTCAAGACATTGAGAAGCTCCAACTGAACGACAACCATCTCTTGAAACTCTTGAAAAACCAGACGTCCATTCTTGAAGCGCAGAATAACATTCTACATCGTAACGAGAAACTCATGAACGAACAATTTATGGCTATTAACCGGCATATCAACAACATATCAATGGAAATCTATCAAGCCGAAAGGATAAGCCAATCTGCATTGAATGCATTTTACACTGTTACGAGCGCTATGTCCATTGACGTCATCATATCAAATATCAGACATATACAAAAGACCTTAGTCAATACCGTCACCGACATCTATCAAGGCCGTCTCGACGCGCACTTATTATCACCACAACAGTTGCAAAACCAAATGCACATGATATCCGGCCAGTTACAAGGCGATTTATCACTACCAACTCCGCCGGACGATATCAAAACTCTACATCAGCTGTTACAAGCAAGGGCCAAGGTGACAGATGCCTACCTCATCATAGAAATAAAAATACCACTGGCTACTAAGGAGAGTTACGAACTTGATTACGTCGTCAGCTTACTGCAGAAACGGAATCTCAAGACCTACTATGTGAAACCACGAACCGACTACATCGCGTTCAACACAAGACAGGATACTTGTATCCCAATATCACAGACGGACTTGTCTTCGTGTATCAAATACAACCAAAGGGGCTTCCTCTGCGATTTGAATAACCTCATCTATGAACTTGCGGTAAAACAATCAATATGCTATGTCAAGGTAATGAGCAAAGTAGGTGAACAATTGTTTTGCAAGACAAGGTCGGCGGAATGCCTAAGCAAATGGATCAAGTTACACTCCGGTAGTTTCTGGCTCTACTCATGTTGCGGAGAATTCACCTTCCGCATTTTGTGCCCGGCCGGCCCGTCGTCGCAAAGTCTGCGCGATAATGGCATAATTATCCTAGGTCAGGATTGCGTCATCAAAGGAGACTTCTTTACTATACTGGGACACCAAGACTATCGTAACCAAATCTTTATCAACAATGAAGAAGCTTTCCACCTGACTGAAAGAGTGTCCCCCCTCAACAATTACATCAATACGAGCCTATCAAGATATCATATGTTGGAACTTGAAGATTAGGACCGTCAGTACAAGAAAATTCATAACCAACTAGATGTTCTTAAGATTGCTGAGGACACGGGTGTGACTTTATCAGTACATAATACGCATCACTATACGATTATATACATTCTGACGATAGTATGCGCCCTGATGGTTGGAACCGGCTGTTATCTTATCAGACTACGACGCCGTCGCGTTTTTGAGAGACGCCAAGAACAGCAGCCAACTGTGATATTTACAAGGATGGCTCCCCCAATACCACAAATGACTACCGCTACCTCGCGACCGGCCCTTTACAGTGAAGTCCATCATCCGGTATGCACAGACTAATCCAGCAAAAGGACGGAATTCAAATTCAGGATTCCTCAACATTAAATTAAGTTTTTGTTCCTTGATAATCTTATATAATTTGCATCAATAATGTTTTATATCATGTAATTTATTGTAATAACTTAAAGATATTTTTCTTGTTTGTAGACGGCAAGTGTACGAGCATACAATGAAAATTGCTTTGTTTACAAAATTAGCTTACTTGTTTACTCTTTATTTTACAATAAAACAGTGTCTCTAACGTACTCATTAGAATTGGTCGTTTCATTTCATACGCCGCTTCCTCTATCAATATAACTCGTTAGTTATCAATATCAATATCAGTAAAGTGCGAGCACCGCACATTTCGTATTTATTGATAAAATAGGTGCGTTTTTGGTGATCGTTTTAACACAAGCCGTATAAAAGTTACCGCACCAATTACTTTGTAACACCACATCTCCACCATTTTTGAAAATTTCCAAAATCTGAATTGACAAAAAAACATATAATTATCGAGCCAGCTCACAAAATTGCACGAGAATCGGTTGGAAAATGCGACCTGTAGAGGAGGACCAAAGACTGCCGGACAGAAATACGAAAGCATTTTTGCCCAAGCTGAAAGGAGGCGCTTCGTCGCGCTACGCGCTCGTTCAGATGAATATTTGTGGTACAACCTGTAACAAAATCATGCCGAATTAGGTTACCTAACATCAACTAAGCCCTAGAATGCACGTATTCTGTAAAATTTATGATTCTGTTTCTTACTGTAAAAATAATCAAATGCATTTTACTTCAGATTACGTCGGCGCAAATGATGTCGTGCAATTGCTACGCCAACCACAATTCCTAAGAAATCCTCCTTGGTTCCATCACTCGAGAGCGCCTCCGCTGAATTATAAACCACCTCTAACCGTAAAACCAAAATGGCACCCACACAAATGGAAAAAAACCTTGGCGACAAATTCGAATAGTTTGACGAACTCTAACCTGCCGAACTCAAATGGTCTGACAAGCACGAATGAAAATGGTAAATGAAATTCATCATCACCTCAGCACGCATCGACCCACTGCTGGATGTCTCTTGCACCTCTTTATAGCGCCACCCAAGCATATGCAATATTGAGGTGAACCATGATAGCACTATACAAGATGTAACGTGACATAAATATTTACATACAGGCACATACATTGCTTCTGGTCTCACACAAGGATACCCTGTATCGTGTGAACCAGAAATGACAGGAACTAAAGGGTGTAGTCATATTTTAAAAGTGTTTGTTAGGGACATCATTCTGAATAATTTGTATTATGACACGGATTTGATCAGAACAACTTTATTTTTCATTCCTCGTGAAGTGAAAAATAAAGTTCCTCTGATCAAATCACTCTCATAGAGAAAGTAGAAGCGAAAGTTGATAGAAAGATTTTTGAATGTTTATTATACACGAAATACAGCAAAATTATCTATTAAAAACGTTTTTATGACTGAAACGTTTTTATGATTGAGACCATTATCTGATTGTTGTGTCATTCGTTTGTGATTATGTTTATTGACTCTATGAATTGAATCGATTAAAATGAAATTTGAAACATGCTAATTAACGAGTAGACTAAAACTAACTTAAAATAGTATTATGACGGGCGCAATTCTCCACGCGCCGCCATATTAAAATAAATAAAAAGATATCCTTTTTTACATAGAAATGTAACCGCTTAACCCATACAAATTCATAAAGGTTAAGTAATTGAGAATAATAAAAATCAAAATTACTCTAGAATTAATCTAGAATTGTGATATAAATCAGAATATAAATCAGTGAACGCGCACAATCCGATCGATTAATGCTTGTCGCGTCACGTCGATGTTCTGGCAGTTCGCTTGATCTAAAGGTCCGACCGATTGTCGGCTTGATGTGAAACAATTAATGAAGTATTCTGAAGCTTTTGTAGTAATATAGTTACTAAAAGAGCATTGAAATAGTAAGCACAAAAATTTAAGTTAAAAATCATCGAGAACATTCAATTTCCATTAAAACTATAGGTCCGATTTTTTTATCTCCGTCGTCACCGCTGTCTGAGTTGTTTTCGTTAATCTCTAGAGCGGCGATGTGGATCCACGGCATGATGCGAACCGCAGCAATAGTAGTTAGACGCCTGCCTTGAGTGTTATTTAGCCCTGCAGTAGTCGCGACCTTATATCGGTCCTTATCCAATTCTTTCGTAACTCGATAGGCGCCTACATATTATGATAGAAGCTTTTTCGTTGTTAAAACACGTCCGCGTTATCTTGACGAGTTAACCTTCTGTATATAGGTGAGCTGGTTTCTAACCCCTGTCGTATCTCTCTTTTTGTCTTTATTGATCGTCATCTATCCTATCCCTGACTTGCACTCTGATTTCAGAAAGATCACATCTATCGCGAGTCTCACCTTCAATTTCATCGAGCACAGGCGTAATCTTGCCGTCCATGAAGGTTCCAAACAGTACTTCGGAAGGAGCTTTTCCAGTGGTCTTCTGGATCGTGTTGTTTAGTCCCCACTGGATTTGCCTCAAGAGACTGGCCCAACTCTTCTTACTGTACTTTATACACAAGGCTTTCAGCGAATCGAGGATGGTGCGTTTGTACCAATCGACTTACCCGTTCGACCTGGCACTAGCCACAGCATTCAGAACATCCATTACACCCTTATCCAAATAAAACTTTCTAAATGCATGAGATGTATAGCCACTGCCACAATCACTAATAAGGCGGTTAGGAGTTTTGGAAGTGCTAAAGATATCTTCCAGAATTCGAATAGTGTTTTGGGTGTTAGTATTCCTAACCGGTCTAATGAGGCATAATTTTGTGAAGGCGTCCAAATGTACGAGATCTACGAAAAATCTACGAAAAGGTAGCGTGTAGCATATGGAAAAGAACCACTACTTTAGCTATGGGGTGGAGAAGGCCCTCGGGGCCATTGCAGTTGTTCTTTGCGTAAATCCATTCTATGCAGGTATTAACGTACTTTTTGACAAATCTGGACACAAACTAATAATGCTTCTTCATATACTCGAGGGCCTTTCCCACCCCAAAACGACCAGGATCATCATGGTTCATGCGGCAAAGTTGCCACCTGGCGCTTTTTCTAACAACCCATTGAATATCACCTTTATCATGTAACGGTACAATAAACATAATTGTCTGTCATGTATTGCATGCCTTTCTCATTCAAAATTGAAACATCTTATAGGCTGTGGGTAGGTCCCCCCTTAAATGCACCAGGCAACAAATAGAGGAAACTGACCCATTCATTTGCAACTCCGTCTAAGTGATGCAGCTCTACAGCTGGCAATTAGACACTACACTTTGAGGGGGAGGGCCGTCACTCTCAACAACGCGGGCAGCTCTGCGCTGTCGTTGTAGGTCTGCAGCCGTCTAGGTGATGGTTGATAGCGGCCTTTTCCAAAAACAGATTGACTTTCGCTATCAGTTTGTTTAACTGGGTTTTGGAGAACCCTTAATGGATTCCGGTTTGGCACACAACTCTAATACAATATTGGAGCGATCTTTTACCTCCAAGGCGCTTCCCAATACAACATATCTCCAATCCTTGCGTGCCAATAAGGCAAGGGACGACGAGAACCATCTAAGTTCTCTGGTAACATCTCTTTGAAGCTCTGACAGGGGTATTTTTTATAACGATATTTACAATTTACAAAAACCTTAATTTACAGAACCCTACAATGAATGGTCCGCCCAAGGAAGCCCTCATTTGAATCCAAAGTAACGTAGGGTACGAGACATTTTTAAATTTATGTTTCAATAATTTTCAGTATAATAATTCACTGTTAAATATAATAATAATTATTCGATTCGCGACGCGCCGTTTGGCCGCTAAACAGCGTCTGTAAGCGCATCTCTCATTTTTATTCGCTAAGCGTAAGAAAAACGGTCGTTTAACCAAGTGAAACGTGTACAAATGAAATACAACATAATCATCATCAAATTGTGCATATAATTATCCCGGTATCATAAGCAGGGATGCACTTTATAACACAGAAATAAATGTGAATACGTTGATCACGCGGTATGAACGTGGATCAGCTGGTGGCGGGTTACTTTCACGGTTCCGCGAGCCGCTTAAGCGTCAACTTCGCGTGCAGCACCACTCCAGCGGTAACCAGCAGCGGCAGCGGTGAGTCACCTCCACGCGCTAATCGTCACCCGTCGTTCAATTTATATGGACATTTTCTTTGACATAAGCTTAGCTTTGACATTTTTACTATTTTTATTTTTTAATGTACCTATTTTTATTTAAATTGAATGTAATTTGATTTGTAATCTGTGATATTTACTCTATTATGTTTGTCTGCATTTATTATGAGTGCGCCTACAAGCAGTATGTGGTTCCACGTGGCTTCAACGTGCACATTAGCCGCATCCACGGGAGTAGTCAGTCGCGTACCGCGCGGTTCTCAGTCCAGGATGCTCCGGGGGTAGTTGCGCCACCACCTTCGTTGGACCGTTTGTCAAATTTCAGAAAAATGTAAGGGTGCTTAAGCACATACCAAAGGGCGCTAGATGCATTGCTGCGTCGAAGTTGTCGCAGGTTATTGAGCGTTGCATCCAGTCCAATGACCTATTGGATTGGTATAGCCTTTTTATATTTTCCTAAACAGCGCTCAGGGTTCCCTCTTTGGAGGACCGCAGTCGCTCACTTACCGCAAAAGTGAAGGAAAATGTCACAAATAGAAGTCCGGGTGAATCACTACCGTTACTTTTAGCCCCTAGGGGAGTTTCCTTTAGTCCGAGGTCACTTTATAGTTGAATCGAAGGTGCATGATGGTGACCTCAGTGGCGCGGTCAGGGTTTTATTGTCAGACTGCACCATCGCGGACGATAATGTTGAGACCTTTTGCGCCTTGCGAGACAAACATCCTTCTCCCAGCCGTCCTTTAGACTCTCCTTCGGAGCCAGATCTTTCGTCGGAGTGCCTGTCCGTGGAGGTAGAAGACGTAGCGCAGGCTATAGCTACTTTTAAGTACGGTTCCGCTGGAGGTTTGGATGGCCTGCGCCTAAAGCACCTTAAGGAATTGACTTCTTTGGGGGCAGGTGATGGCGGGGTGGCCCTGCTGGGTTCATTATGTAACCTGGCAAACTTTATGTTAAAGGGCATGATTAATAGGGAGGTTTGCCCTTTTCTATACGGCGCCACTCTATGTGCATTAAAGAAGAAGGACGGGGGAATTCGTCTCATTGCCGTGGGGAGCGTAATTCGCCGTTTGGTGGCAAAAATGTGCTGTGTTGTGGCGAGGGATGCTATGGCTTCAAAGCTATAACCTGTGCAGCTAGGGTTTGGTATAGCTCTTGGATGTGAGGCTGCTATTCATGCCACGCGGTCTTTTGCCATGAGTAGGGACACAACAGATGACATCATTGTTGAAGTGGACATAAAAAACGCCATTAATTCTGTTGAGCGGGATGTCATCTTGGGGAAGGTGTTGTCTTGTTGTCCTACTTTGTACCCTTTCCTGCATCAGTGCAACAGTGACCCAAGTAATTTATTTTTTGGTGAGAACTTGGTGCAGTCCCGTGTTTGTGTACAGCAGGGTGATGCTTTGGGTCCTATGCTTTTCAGCTTGGCAATTCAGGAAGCCGTGGCCTCTCTGCGCTCCCCGCTGAATGTGTGGAATCTGGACGATGGCACGATCAGTGGTAGTCCGGAGGAGGTTGTGGAGGATTTGGGACGGCTAAGTCAGGGGTTCGGCGACTTAGGACTTAGTCTGAATACTCAGAAGTGTGAGGTGTATTCTTGTTTTGGGCAATTGGCGCAGGAGTCGTACGCCGATATAAACTCGGTTGTACCGGGAATTGTCCTTGTGAGCAGGGTGGATTTCACACTTCTGGGAGCCCCGATTTTCCCGGAGGGAATCCCTGGAGTTATTCATTCAAAGATTGTTATCCTCGCGGCATCCAAACAACATCTAAAGAAGCTCTCCGCACACGTTGCCTAACTAACTTATTCAATTCGGACTGCTCCGGTTTGGTTGCATAGGCAGGCAACTTTAAGTTATGATGCAGTTTTAAAGGATTTACTGGAGTGCATCATAAATGTGGAAATGTCCTCGTCTCAGTGGATGCAGGCTGCGCTGCCTGTCCGGCATGGGGGTTTAGGAGTGCGGCGCTTACAGGACACTCAGCTTCCAGCCTTTTTGGCTTCTTCGTATGGTGTTGTGGATCTCGTCACTCATATCTTGGGTATTCATGGTGATGGGTTTCGCATCCCATTTCCGGAGGAGGCGGAGGGCTTATGAAGAGCTCGTTGTACTGGGCGTGATCTTCCAGAAAGGCTGAACAGTCAGCGTTCTTGGGACAAGGTCATGTGCGAGGTCAATCGCGATGAGCTGATTATTCAGTCTGTAGGACCGGAATTGGCGCGGTTGCGTGCGGTTTCTCAGCCCGAATCGGGTCTGTGGCTGCACGCATTACCTTCCCCACAGCGAGGCACACTTTTAGACAATGATTCTTTACGTGTGGCAGTCGCCTTGCGTTTGGGTTGCACTATCTGCCAGCCGCATCGATGTGTTTGCGGGGCATGGGTGGGCGAGTTGGGCCGCCATGGCCTACATTGAGTTAGGAGCGCTGGCAGGTTTTCGCGGCACCACGCAATCAATGACATTGTCCGTAGGGCGTTAGTTTCGGCTAACGTTCCGAAAGTGCTGGAGCCGCCAGGTTTGTGCCGTTCAGATGGGAAGCGCCCTGACGGCCTGACCCTGGTTCCTTGGAAGAGAGGGCGTTCTCTTTTGTGGGACGCAACTTGTGTATGTACCTTCGCAGCCTCCCATGTAGGGTGACTGCGGCTACCGCTGGTGCTGCGGCCGAATCTGCCGCTAGACAGAAGTGTCTAAAATATGAGACGACTGGGGTATGGGGGGCGCAGGGTAAACTATTTATAAGAGAGTTGGGACGCCGCCTTAGGGATAAAGGTTTCGACTACCGCTCTGGGGCATTTCTTATGCAGAGGATATCACTGGCTGTTCAGCGTGAAAATGCTGCCAGCGTTATTGGAACCTTTAGCACGGAAATGTCACGGCGCGGTTTGTTCAGTTAATTTTAAGTTTTGACATTTTATAATTTCTAATTGATATTTAAATGAAATTTGACGAAGCGTGTGTGGATAGTATTTTGAATGTATATATTTTTTGTAGTTTTGTAAATTGTGTTTTTTTTTATAAATAAATTGATTTCATAATATTAATATATATAGTACACTAAACTATACCGTGGCAGTCAATCAACACAACTTCAACACTGCGTTCATTGTTCTGCGTTTGTCCAGAAATAAATCAATTCAAATAAAAAAGCTTCTCAAAATTTATAACATATAACACCACAATATGACACTATGAGGTGTAACCAAGTTCAAAGTTCAATAACCTGACTATTGCATGTATGTACGTGCTTTTTTCAATCTTGTTACACTTTACATTTACAAGCATTTCCTATGGTAACAACAATACAATACACTACAAATCTGCACTGATAGCAAAAGGCGGATATTGGAACTGTTCTTACCTATCCTCGGGTACCTTATGTAGTCTTTGACTGTGATTTAAACCCGCGTTTTTATCCACCAGAGATTCATGAAAAGATCCACGCTGTGTCTGCCAAATTTTAGAAAACTTCTTAGGGTCGTGGTCACGGCGCGTGCCCATAGACAGCTAGAAACTCTGGCTCACTGCCGTCAGGGTCTCTAACGACGGCGTTACGCCGTGTTGGGTTACTTACCTGGCGGGGTCTTCCACAGACTACGACCTGGCTTCCGATGCGATGGTGCCAAGCGCGCCTGGCAAACCTTCTTGCTTCACTTCTTCAAGCCAATTTTGGTGTCACCATCAGCTCAATCTAAGTCTATTAGTTATTCTAACTATGCGTGGTTGTTTCCCCGCGAAACACACAATTCTAACGCTACTATCAACACCAGTAACCACGACTAAACATATTGGCGGGCCCTTGGCCCTTGTTTACGCTAGAGGCGTGACGTTGGCGCATGCGTGCACGTATTCGCCTTTCCACCAATCCCCGGCCGAGACGGCACAGCATCTCCCACTCTGCATATTCATTTCGTCCGTGAACTGCTCTGCGGCTAGACGCTAGCTGATTTCCAGCCCAGCTCCGGGCGCAAATCCGTCGTGACCGCCATTCCGCTAACCACATGGTGTGATTCCTTTATCCTAATAACTAGATATCTAGCTATCAGTTTTGCGTGTGAAGTGTACGTAAACCCCCTTTGCCGCGAACTATTTGAGCACTGGACTGACCCAATGCACACACGTGTCATTCACGCACGATCCATTTCAGCCATCTGGAATTCCATCCTTCAAAAGGGGGACCGCCACCAGATATCCCAAGCAACCTCGAATCATCCCTTTAGAAAGGTAAGCCAAGAAACCATTCAAGGTATTTACTGCTCATCAACCCACTTCCGACTCATCTACGTAAGTGACATTTTCCAATAATTGCAGGACTTCCTTGAGGCGTTGCAGACACTCTCCGGTATTTTTACCAAAAATAAGGATGTCATCGATATAAGCTGTCGCTTTATTGAATTGCACAAAGCCTAGTATTGTGTTCATCATGTTTTGGAAAACTTATGCGGCGTTTGCCAAGCTGAAGGGCATAATTTTAAATTCGTACTAGCCGTCCGGTGCGACAAACGAGACAAGGTGCTTGCTCTTCTCTGATATAAGAATTTGGTATAACTTTGATGATAGATCGAGTGTGATGAAACACGTTTGCCTATTGAGACGAGCAATTTCGTCTTCAATGATTGGCATCGGGTATCTTTCCTTAACAGTGATTAGTCAATTAACAAGTCCAGAATCCTGTAGTCCATCCTTTATGCGCACTAGGATGATCAGACTGGCATATTCGGACGCTGATTCCCTAACTATACACGCATCAGGCATTTCGACCACCATTGTCCGCACTTTCTCTCGCACATAATGCGATAATCTGTATGGCCATCCGTGTATCGGGCAAATAATTCTTTAAAAACTTTTAAAACACGGTTTGAAATGTTATCCCAGCCAACAGCGCAGACATTCTTTAACCCAGAAATCAATCTCCCAACCTCACCTATATCAGTTTCTAATAGGACAAACGATTTGAGTGTGTTGGGGGTTCGCGTGGGGAGAGTTGAATCAACTGGAAACTGCGACACATACAAATTTACTCTACCAGAAGCTGACATTACTATAAGAACACTCTACTAGAATCTACACGGCCTAAGGTTTTTTAGCAGTCATTCTCCCCTTCTGAAACGCCTTCGATTCAGAAGTTCGATCATTCTTACTGCACTGGAATTCGAACGAACTTGTGCTTTCCATTTTCCAAAGGCTGTCACTGCTTTGAGTACTATCTGGTTCATACCTTTGTCGTAAGCACATAGTAGCTAGACTTCTTATTACTCATGGATTATTAGAGAACTACTCGCATACCCCGATTAAAAGATGGATTTATACAATTCGGATTGATTTGAAATTGTAGTACAGACCCTGGTCGCATCATTCAGGGACGCTCATCGCCCCTGTTTAGAGTGAAGTTTACTTCGCTGTAGAATGCCTGTGGATGGTCTGAAATCCGATAGAATCAAACCTACACACACGCTATATTATCAATCTAGTGACCTAAGTAGTTACGCTGAATTTACATGTCTTAAAACGAATTTATATATAAAATATCTGGATGAACATCAACATGGTTACGGAATAAAACTTAAGAGACGGGTAGGTGCAAATAAAAATATCCCGTAACCGATCAACAAACATGTTGGACTGATGGATGAGAGAAATCACAATATCAAAAAATATAAAAATATATCCTTAATAGGGCAGGGAAACTAACTCGAGAGGGATTTGAGTAGATTCAGACGGTCTCTAGGTGCTGGTGTATTCAGTTGGCTAATTCCAGGTCTTTAGCAGTCCTAAATATTGCAGTCACGTAGATTGTATATGGTAATGTGTTGGAGGAGGACGACTCAAAACCGATGAAAGGTAATGCCAAAAGCGTACTAAAGAACACATAGCTAAGCCTATGTTTTCTTATACATTGTGCTTACAATATTGAGTGGTTGTAAGCACTTTTTTTATAAAATTTAAGCTTATTTTGCTTAGCTAAATCTAACTTCATCTGTCTTGAGTCTGTAGAACTCGTTTGACTTCCACTGGTGTTGGGCGGGGTTGATGGGCCCTTCCCTAGGGCCCGTGGCCCTTCTGGCCGTGAGCTCTAGCACAAACCTTCCTTTATAAACACATGTAACCGAAATGTCTTTTAAATGGTTATTTACTTAGAATTTATTCTAATAAGCACGGACTCGATGCTTATCAATATTTTTATGTCACTTATATTCATCACTGACTGAGGATCCTCTTGACGATACTGTTTAACCAAAACCACTCTAAAAAGAACTTTAGGTCAATCCCAATTTTGATTAAGAGGCAATTTGCCCCAGAATATTGCGGTTCCTCAGCTATAACTTTTAGATCGTCTTTTATATATGCGACGAAGCCATCATTTTGTAGGTGGTTAAACATAGTGGCATAATGAACGTAATTTTTCAAGTAGGGAATAACAGTAAGATGTTAATGGAGTATTGTCTTTAACCTTTAATTAGTTCACAGTTAATGATTGTCAAATGCTCGTAAAACCAAATGTATCAATTTCTCACTTCCAAATGTCAGGCAAGTTGAGACCAGTTTAGTGTTAGATACCAACACGTTAGAATTAGTAAATGATACGAGGTTTCTTGAAATATCTAATACAAAATATCTGAAATAAATATAGGGTAGTATATTTTAGTTACTTTCGTAGTGTCATGTCGGATGGCATCTTGTTGTGGGGGAAAGCAGCGGATATTCAAACTATTTTTATTTTACAGAACAGAGCTTTTCGAGCTATTTACAATTTAAAACGAACAGACTCCTTAAAAGAGCTTTTTAAAGAAATTGACAGCTACAGCTAGTCAATTTATTTACGAAAATATAATGTATGTACGCAGGAACCTTACAACATTTTCCTAACTTAGCGATAGCTGTAATGTTAACCTAAGAAATAATCACTAGTTACGCCCCGGTCGAAGGTAAGCAATTCTTTCAAGGGTCCGTGCATTCTCTACTACAACAAAATACCTCTGGAGATCTTGAAATTGCCTTTTGAGAATTTTAAGAACCATGTTAAAGCGACTTTGTCGAAAAAGGGATATTACAATGTTCAATATGATACGGTATTTAAATCAAAAACTATAAAAGTTAATAACAAAGCTTTGTTTAGTGATTGGGCGACAGTTGGAATTCATAGGAGCAGACGAAGATTATATGAACTCTATGAAGAGAAATCATATAACAAAAATACGGCCTTTCTAGATTATGTTCGTAGTTATTCAAAAATGTTTAAACGCGTTTGTGCCGTAGCTAAATCTAATTTCATTAAAAACAAAATTGAATCTAGTAGCAATGTAATGAAAACGACTTGGCAAATTATAAACAGAGAGACTGGAAAGGCCAAAGCTACACATAATAACTTCAAGCTTAAGATAGATAATCAATTGCTAACTACAGAAATTTTCGAAAGCTTTTGCTACTTCTAGGTCTGCCTAGAAGTAGCAAAAGCTTTCGAAAATTTCTTTACGGACATTCCAGTTTCAACAACCAAGTCTTTAAATTCATCTCCCGCTGCTGCTGAATCTATACTTAAACAAAACTTTGAGGAATGTAAAACAGATTTTAAATTTAGGCACGTAAATAATGAAGACATTGTAAAAGCGTTTAAATCCCTGGAAATGAAAAAGACAGCTGACGCCCATGGTCTATCAGTAAAAATTATTAGTTCCATTGTAGATTGTATTGCACCTCACCTTTGTTATATATTTAATCAATGTATAGATAATGGTGTGTTTCCTGACTTGATGAAACTAAGTAAAGTTATACCTTTATTCAAAGCTGGTAGTACATCAGACCCCACCAATTTTAGACCCATATCGATACTACCAACGCTTAGCAAAATATTTGAAAAACTCATACTTAATCAATTGCAAAGTCATTTTTATCTCAATAATTTAATTCATATTGCTCAGTTTGGTTTCACAAAGGGTCGTTCAACAGCCGATGCTGGTGTTGAACTAATCGACAATATTTTTGATGCCTGGGAAGACGCAATGGATGCAATAGGTGTCTTCTGCGATCTATCCAAGGCTTTTGATTGCGTCCATCATGACACTCTTGTAAGGAAGTTACGCCATTATGGTGTAAAAGATCAGGCACTTGGCCTTCTGGAGTCATATCTAACAGATAGGGTTCAGATGGTCGATGTTAACGGGAAAAGATCACCTGGGTCTTCAATAAGTATGGGCGTACCGCAAGGTTCAATTCTTGGTCCTTTCTTGTTTTTAGTATATATTAATGATTTACCTTACCTTGTTAAAGCAAAACATGGGTTGGTATTGTTTGCCGATGATACTTCTTTGATATTTAAAATTAAAAGACAGCAATCAAATTATGACGAGGTAAACAATGCTATCTCAGTATAGTGAACTGGTTTACTGTTAACAATTTATTACTTAATGAAAAGAAAACTAAATGTATTAAATTCGTGTTACCCAATGTGAACCCGGTAACTACAGACATATTTATAAAAGGACAGAGATTGGACCTTGTGCAGTCGACTGTCTTTTTGGGCATTACTTTAGACGCCAAACTACAATGAGATCCTCATATAAATAAATTGTCGAACAGACTGAGTTCGGCAGCGTTCGCAGTTAAAAAAATTAGAGCTCTTACCGACGTAGACACCGCTAGACTAGTCTACTTTAGTTACTTTCATAGTCTAATGACCTATGGTATTTTATTGTGGGGTCACGCTGCGAATGCTAATAGTATATTTATTCTGCAGAAACGGGCTGTTCGTGCAATTTATAGATTAGGGCCTAGAGTGTCACTGAGGGAAAAGTTTAAAGAAATCAATATTCTGACATTTGTGTCTCAATATATCTATGCCAATCTTGTGTATGTAAAAAAAAATATAACTAATTCAGAAGTACAGTGAAATACACAATTTTAATACTAGAAATAAAGACAAGTTGGTTGCTTATGTAAGCCGACTACATAAAATTAGTAATTATTTTAAAGGCAATTGTATACGCTATTACAATAAGGTCCCTACTGATATTAAAAACTTACCTGTAGACAAGTTTAAAATAATAATAAAACAGAAATTGTATAAAAAAGGTTACTACAGGATATCTGATTACTTAGAGGACAGATGTCCATGGGAATAGATTGTTTGAGTAAAAGGCTGTTTCGATATATAATTAGCATTCATTTTGTAATTTGACAATATTTTATTTAAAAAAGGAAACGCAAAAGATGCGACGACTGTGGAGTTTCTTCGGTGAGCTCTTCTCCACAGATTCCGCCATTGGGTTAGTGAACTCACCCAAAAAAATGTAATGACGGATCTAAGTGATGTAACAACATCCTATGGAAATAAATGATTTTTGATTTGATTTGATTTGATTCAAGATTACTGAAATGACGGGACTTAATGGGGTTTATCTGGCTTAACACAGACCTTGCTGATAATAATTTTGTAATTATTTATTCATGCTTATTAATTATAATTTATGTGTTAGCTTAAGATTTGACATTCTCCAAATGTAACCTATGTGTTTCTTATGGAAAAAAACTATTTTTGAATTTTGAATAGTTAATATTGTAATATTTGTATTAGTTAAGCACAAGCAAATTTTAAAAGAGATCTAAAAATCAATCCGTGGAAGTTTCTTCGCCCTTCTTCTCCCACAGTAGTCCAATGAAGATATTTGCTAAAAATGACCATTGCTAAGTATATGTAAATATCTACAGTAATAAAGATATTTGATTGATTGATTGCCATCTGAACAGTATCAATTTAAGCCCTCGTACCATGTCTTGGTTTCTGCATTGCATAGTGGGTAGTTTTTTTTTTATCCCAGCCACACACTGAAGCGCACTCGTTAACCTTCTTCAACCAAACGTCAATACGCTGCTTCTTAGTGGAAGGATCAAAATTTGGCAAAATGTTCTTATGATCCAGTTTTGGAACAGGTGCAGCCTGGGTGGATGGCTGTGATACGAGACCACCTTAAATATAATTAAAATATCTATGACATCTCTTTTAGAAAAAGAAGGAATACGTGACCTTGGTAACTCTCCTGCGTTGCCGCAAACCTCTGTACGCCGCTCTGCTGGTGCTCCACCTCGACGAGAGGAGTTTGGATGGCAGAATTGTTTTACGGTGACCCGCAGTAGAGACGTGATTTGCCGACCGGCAGCATCCAGCCGCTCGCACTCCCGTTGAAGCTCACGCTCAAGCATCTGCTTAAGGCTCTGACCAAGCCCTGACTGAGTCGCGACTTCGTCGGCGCTCGGGGGCCTGGCTCTGCAGACACGACTTTCCATCCATCATCTGCGAACTCAGAAAGCCAGAAGAAAAGACAAATATTAGGCACAAGCATAATTTATTCTCGTGCCCCGTAGGTGAAATTTAGGGAATCCCTAACACAGAAAAACGATCAAAAGTGAATAGGAAAATTTCAAAAATACCCTTAATTATAATGTTGAGCAAAAAAAAACTGACTTGGAAGTGTTGAACGATCAGCCACGTGGTAATAAAGATTATTGGCGTAATAACTATACAAAATATTACCCGTATCACATAAAATATAGTAAAAAGAAATATTTTTTTACAATAAGAAAAAAACTCGTGGATGCCAAAAGGTTTAAATCATTAGGTTTTCAGCAATTAACTAGGAGATTTATTAGCAAAATTAACAATATTCAAACACTTCTTGAAGCGGGGGGAAAGAAAATGAAAGCTAGTTTAAAATTCAAAATCAAAACACAATTCAAACAGATACAGAACATACAACATACGCGATATGGGCTGGGCCATGATGATACTCGAACAAGTATAAAGCAATCCAGCCCTGTGAAGTACAATTTTAACTTCCCTCTATGCCCTATAATTCCCGCAAAATAAATTATTTGCATTAGTTTTACCAAGTTTTCTGTTAAAAATCGTAATGAATATATTGTCGCTTTTTATTTATTTGTCATTTGAAACGATATTTTTCACATTTATGAGTACCATAACTCCTCGATTTTGTCAGTTAATAAAATGTCATGCTATACTTAGTTAGACCTTAGTAAATATTTTACATGTCTTGTATTCATAAGTTTCGCATCATTACATCCTGTTTTTTTCAGGTTTACCAACCGGCAATAAATGGCTTTTACCAAGTAAGTAGTATTGTGTATTTGATTGAAATAATGGATATTTTATATCGGTGGTCCTTGTTATTTTCACAATCACTTAAGAATGAACACACACAATACGCAAAAAAGCCCCGTTATTATTATTTTTTTTGCTTACATCTCGAAAACAATGCGACGTAGGAAATGTTGTTTTACCACAAAATTTCGAATGGCGCATCGTTTTTTCTATTAAATTCTATTTTATTAGTTATGTTCCGTTCACTCGCGGTCAATCCGCGCAACAAAAAACCGAGGTGCGTTCCGAAGCATAAATATTAAACAGTCACCCGCCCGGACAGGCCCGAACCTGTCCCTAATCAATAGGAAGGCGAGAAAGTGTTGCGACCGCTCTTTTGAGGACCGAGTCCCTCATCTTGACTTCTGCTGATCGAGGCGTGCCATCCCGACCCGTGTACAAATTAACGATCGTCCTCGTCTCCATCTCAATGATGGCAGGTTCGCATCCTTAATCAGAACCAAATCACCGACTTGAGGGGGGCTCGTCCGGTCAGTCCACTTAAGGCGCTGCTGCAAGATGTGAAAGTACTCAAGGGACCACCGTTTCCAAAAATCTTGAGCCATCTGCTGCAACATCTGCCACCTAGTTAACCGACTTAACTTAACATCACCGAATGGGTATTCTGGCAGGGCCTTAAGGGGCTGACCTATCAGGAAGTGACCCGACGTCAACGCTTCCAAATCATTTAGATCCGAACTGAGCGGGCATAACGGACGCGAGTTCAGTGTCATTTCAATTTTACAGAACAGCGTCGCAAGCTCTTCAAAGCGTAGAGAGGTCTCACCGATGATCCTCGTCAGGTGCGACTTAGCCGATTTAACCGCAGCCTCAAAAAGTCCTCCCCAATGAGGACATCCCGGTGGACTGAAAACCCATTCAATCCCTCGTCGGGAGCAAGCCGTACCGATGGCGTCCTGGTTACCGTTCAGGAATTGAATGACCTCCTGCAGATATCGCCTGGCTCCGAAAAAATTTGTGCCGTTGTCCGAACGGATTAATGTCGGGAGGCCCCTTCGTGAGACGAACCGATACAGACATGCGATAAATGCCTCTGTAGTGAGGTCACTGACCACCTACAAGTGGACTGCCTTCGTGGCCAAGCACACGAAGCCGCACAAGTATGCCTTCACTAATCTGGCGTTCCGTAGTTGTCAAGACTTGACCATGAATGGTCCCGCGAAATCCGTTCCGACACCCGCAAAGGGCCGGATTTCGTTAACCCTATCCGAGGGCAAATCGCCCATCTGGGGCTGCATTGTAGCCGCTTTGGCCCGATAACAAGGCAGGCACCGAAATACGACACTACGCACTAAGCGTCTTCCCGATAGAATCCAGAACTCGCGCTGGAGAAACGCCATCAAGTCGTGGCATCCGACATGCCCATTCTGAATGTGTCCATCCTGTATCAACAGTTCGACCAACTTCCCTTTCCTAGGGAGTAACAACGGGTGGCGAGCCGCATAAGGCAGGTTGGCATTCCGCAGCCGACCTCCTGCCCTCAACAATCCTTGAGGGTTAATAAATGGGTTGAGCCGAGCCACAGCTCCCTTCAGTTGGACGCGTCCGCGTCTCAGAATGTCCAGTTCGGACTTAAAGTGCACCGTCTGCACGTTCCGTACCAATGCGAACAACGGATGGTTCCGTTTGCGTGGTGTCAGGAACTGTGTCCGCACCCGTTGCGCCTCAGAATTGCGACAATTCCGCGCAAATCGGAAGATCCAGGCGGTCACATTGAACAGCTTGTCGAGCGAGCTGTACCGTTCCAGCAGGCTGAACTCCTCTTCCGGCTCTGGTTGCGTCGTACAGACACTGACTGTCAAGGCGCCGTTCGCCGAGGTAACGCGTGGACTCATTGGCCCATCCGATTCGGCTTGAGTCAACCATTTTGGACCCCACCACAAGGGATGTCCAACTAACTTCGGAGCGTGACACCCACGAGATGCACTGTCTGCTGGGTTCATTTCCCCTGGAACATGTCTCCAGATTAAGGGAAACTCCAAATTCAAAATCTGCGAAACCCGATTCGCCACAAAAATCTCCAGCTTGTGAACTGAAGCCTTCAGCCAGCATAACACGATCTGGCTGTCCGTCCAAGCGTAGACCGTATCATCTAACGCTATTGACCCACGAAGAACCGTCATCGTGTGGTTGACCAGACGAGTCAGGAGAGCGACTCCTGAAAGCTCTAATTTGGGAATGGTCAGGCGAGTGCGCAAAGGCACAACCTTGCTCTTGGCCATGTCCAACCGCACATCAACCTCCCCCGAGGAGTCGACCGTATGCAGATACACCGCAGCTCCGTAGCCCTTCTCCGAGGCATCACAAAACCCATGCAGGGTGGCGGTGTATCGTTTGGTGGGGACCAACCTCCGTGGCAGTGAAATCCGATGGATGCCAGGGAGGGTCGAAAAGAACGAGTCCCACTCTGAGCTCAATGACCCGCCGATCGGGTCGTCCCATTTCAGCTCAGCAGACCACAATTGCTGCATAAAACACTTGAGCTGAAATGTTACCGGGGTGATCCACCCATTTGGATCAAATGTCCTAGCCACCGTTGAAAGGACGTTCCGTTTCGTCCAGACCTTCGAGGAGTCCAACTCGACCCGATACGAAACGAAAAACGAAAAAATACGAACATGTCTGACACCGGCTGGTACTGGACGCCTGATATCGACAACTTATTCGGATTTTCCAGATTTTCGAAAATGTGGGGATCCTGCTGGTAGTTATCCGGAAGACCAGACAGTAACTCTGGAGATTTCGACATCCATTTCTGGAGCTCGTAACCTCCACCCCGTAAGAGCTCAACTAGCTCGTCCCGTCGAGCGAGCGCCTCCTCTACGGAATCTGCACCGGTACAGATATCGTCCACGTAGAGATGCTGCTCCAGGATCGCTGCTCCTCCAGGGAAATTTAACCGTTCTCGATCCGCTAACTCCCGCAGAGTGCGAATTCGCCAAATAAGGACTAGACCGTAGCCCGTACGTGTTGGTGTTCAGCTCGTACACCTTGATCTGGGCTCTCTCGCCACAGTATCAGCTGATACCGTCTATCGTCAGGGTGAATGACCGTCTGCCTAAACATCATCCGGATGTCAGCTACAAACAGAACATTGTGTCGACGGAACCGTGTGATAACATCCGCAATGTCATGGTTCAACTTCGGCCCTGAATGCAAACACTGGTTCAGGTTCATGCCGTTAGATGTTGATGCCGATCCATCGAACACTACCCGTATTTTGCCCTCCGGGGTCCTCAAGACCGCGTGATGAGGCAGGAAGCAGTGGTCTTCACGCTTCCAGTCGATACCCGAAACCGACATGTGGCCGAGCGACTCGTATTCCCGCATGAAGTCGACGTACTTCTGCCGGAAAATCCCGTCACGCTTCATGCGTCGTTCTACCGACATAAGCCGCGTCTCGGCTGCATGGTGTGAACTGCCCAGCGGTGGGTGAACACTCTGGAATGGAAGACGTGTGATAAATCGACCTGACCGAAGGCGACCAGTATTGTTCCGATAAAACTGTTCACACTCTTCTTCAACCGGGTCCAACCGGCGGACCGTAGGTGGTTCCTCCACCTCCACCTCAGACCTTAGTGGCCACCAGCACCGGTTTAAGCACCTGTACTCGGATGTCAACATCCCGTGTTACTCTGGGGATGCTAAACAGCTTCCCCAGCTGCACATCAACCAACCGCCGTTTGTGTTGGTAGCGGTCCAACAATATGGACCTTGCTATCTCATAATTGCCCGCCGTGACCGTTAGGTGACCGACCAACTCCTTCGGTTCACCCCGCAGAGCCATCAATAGTTGGGCCAACTTGTAGGCGTTGTCCAGGTCGTCCCGACCGTGGACTAAACTGTCAAATAAATTGATGAAGGCTGGCCACTCATCAATTGCCCCACTGAAGGCCGGAATCTCCAGGTGTGGCAGCCGTCCAACAACACCCTTCCGGGGTGGGTCTCCGTTACCATCCCCACGGTCATTCTTTCGCGACCGCTTAATCTTCTCCGCGCGACACTCGATGTCACCCAAGCATTCCATTGCTTGGTCAGCATCCGCGCAGAGCTGTTTCACCGTAGCCACCGAAGCTTCATCAGTAAGCCCGAGAGCTTCAGCCTCCGCAGCCAGCTGACACACCTTCCCGACGCGTGTCATTGCGTCCTCCACACACTTGAGCAGGACATCATCCATGTCCGGTCGCTCCACATACTGATGAGTATGGGCGAGCCATCTCATTTCCTCCCGGACACCATTCCGCAGTACCGTCAAGGGTGAAGGTGCCATGTTGACCGATGTAATAGATTCTGGTCCTATACTTCACTACCGAACTAAGTATAGCCAGGGACCAGCACTTGCCAGTCAGCGCTGGGCACAGAAATTAAAACTAAGTTGTCAAAACTAAGGCGACTACTAAAACAATTAAATCCTAAAAATATTTAATATGGTCGCCCTGTGGATATACACCTTATAACTATACACTCTAAATCAATTAGAGAATGCCACCATAAAGCACAATAAAAAATAACACACAAAAATGTATTATAAAAAAGTGGTGGGCTCCGAGACTATAAACCTAAACAATATAGCACCCTAAACCACACTGGATATCGAAATCCAAGCTATTTTTAATATAATGTAGGTAGCCGTGAACCTTCTAGAAGTGGCCTTTCCGATATGACCTACACTTCTACTGAGGTCAGCAAAATCAGCTTAATACCCCTTAAATAGCCTGACCCTGCTCTGTAAACCGAAATAACACTGCAATACTATAGAACCCGACGTTCTATTACAAGTAATACAATATAGTTACTTCGCGGAATGACTGTTCAAGCCTTATGCACACAACAGTAGTTTCCGACTACAAATTTATAACTATCGTTAACTAAATCGTTAATTATACGTTCACTAACCGAAAATGAACCTAAATTGTGGTATACCGACCACAAAGACTCACTCACAAAAAAGATTGCCGACCAATCTGAGGTACCCTCTCCCACTACAATGTGGCAAAAAAAACAACCCTTCAACAGTCCGTGAATCGATTTCCTACTAGGAAACCACGCTCTGCTACCAAAATGTTGGATCCACGCCTCAACCGAAAGAGTGGAATCTGTGAAGGGTTGTTTTACAATGGAATGTCACGAAGTAGTACTGACCTTGACGCCGTCGACTGGTATGCGAAAGTTCAGATTCGAGGCAGGAGTACGGGATGAGGTACACAAGGGTGGGGGGTGTTGGGAGTCGAATCGTACTCGTGTCGTAGCCCGCTGCTGGTGCTGTCTTAATGCTGCCGACTACAAGGGTCGCTATCAGAGCGCGACGAATTGGTGACCGAATCACTTCAAATTTTCACAGCACGAAGCACTCACTACGATGACGTGAAATCAATTTATTTATAGTAGATTATTACGAGATTATTCTATAAATACCATTCGGCCAAAGCCCCGATGCGTGACGCCGAAAATTTTACCACGTGCAAGTGACAGCTAGCTATTTATGTTCCGTTCACTCGCGGTCAATCCGCGCAACAAAAAACCGAGGTGCGTTCCGAAGCATAAATATTAAACACTCCGGAATCTTATTTTTATGCCCATTCGTTATCGCACGATAAATGGGGTAGGGGACACATTAGGGGAGACTGTAGAAACCAGTAGTAATTTGAAATTTTAACTATTTTATTGTTCATCCCCTTTTTTTACTTCAAATTCATATTCATATTCATATTCTTTATTGCACAGAAATCTTAATAGTAAGGTAACAAAACATTTTATGAGCAAAGGCGAGCTTATCTCTGAAGAGAGATTTCTACCAGCAAACCTAGGCAGGACAGGAAAAATTGTGCAACAGGAGAGTCCTAGTGTGCAATAAAACTGTACACATCTATTTGTTTACAACTAAAACATAATAATGTAATAAATGATATACACTTAATAAAATACAAAAGCAAAAAATAAAATATATATCAAACATATTCTACTTATATATACATATATAAAAATACCTATCACGAAAGATTTCTCTTTCGTGATAGGAATTTTTATACTACTGAAATAAAGCAGTGTAAGGACCGTAAGCTGCTTTTGATTCATAGCTAATTGAATGTCGGCAGTGCTGTGGTAGACCTGTGACCCGGCCTGAAACCTGATTGGTGGGGATTCAGTAACATTTTTGAGGAAAGGTAGGAGGAGAGTTGGGAGTGAACAATTGATTCCAGGACTTTGGAGAGGATAGGCAGAATAGAAATGGGACGGAAATTTTTAAAGGAGGCGGGATTGGACGTTTTGGGGAGGGGAATCACAAGTGCCAATTTCCACATTTAGCTTCTCGCTTGGGAGGCTTTATCTTATAAGAGAGGTACATAAGATTGTGATAGGAGAAAGGGGCGTTAAGTTGGCCATGCGCAGCAACCTTAGATATTTCAGAAGTAATCATTAGATCTAGAAGAGAGGGGGTGCAGTGTGGTTGAAAGTGAGTGGCCTCTAGAGGAAGGTTATGCATGTTAAATGAACTTACAAGAGAATTCAGCTTCGCTGAGCGACCGTTATTCTTGAGAAGGCAGGTGTTGAAGTCGCCGAGAATTAGGGTGCCGCTATAAAGAGGAGTCAAGTCACTAAGAAGGGTTTCAAAAGAGTTTAAATAGTCGATTTGAAGAGAGGGGCTATAATAGACACCCAGGAGGACTTTGTTGTGACGCAAGAATATATCCAGGAACAGGTGTTCAGCAGAACCAGAGTACAGGCTTGGCGACTGGCTGATGACTTTGCATGGGATGTCAGAACGTAGGTAGATAGCAACACCGCCATCAGCCTTGCCTATCCTGTCTTTCCGGTAGAGACTGAACCCTGGCAGAGCATACATGGCAGAAGAAAGAGATGGCTTTAGAAAAGATTCCGAAACAAGAATGCCATATATGTTCAGGTCACTAAAAACTACAAGAAGGTCAGCATAGCTGGTATGAATGCTTTGAGCATTAATATGAACAACGTTGAAGATCGCACCAAGGTTTGAAAACACCCGTTTCAAGTTATATGACAGCGAATCATCCGCTGTTGACCCAACACTTCCCGCACTAACAGAAATATCATTATCACAAGATGAGAAGATACTATTACTAAAGTTGTAGGTATCCATAGTCTAAAATAAATATACTAATACAATAAATACATACAATATATATATATATATATATATATATATAAATATATATAATAAATAAACCCAATAATCGATATGACCCTAAAAAAATAATCAAATACTTAATATAAATAAATAGCCTGAACTCAGTCGTACATACACTGGGCTTACCGGGGGAAAAATCAGAAAAATATTTCATCATAAACATTGAGGAAGAATAATACACATAAATGGACTAATTTCACGAAAACGGGACACATTGTGGAACAATCACTAATACACAGAGCATTATAGGTAATATGGAATACTAACATTATTTTTGTATAGAATTAACATTAAATTATAAGGAACACGCCCTGCGTTCCGTCCGACAATACAGCTACAACAGCTCAACGTTGGATGAACGTTGGGGCAGTGTTGGAATAGAAGCATGACATGAACATGACACAATGACAAACATGATATTGATTGAATGTTTACTTCAGACAAGCATGAAACAGAAACCGAAAAATAAATACACACAATATTGAAGGTGAACAAAAATAAATGAATAAAATAAACTACCTTGTTGGGAAAATGAGTATTACCCGTCCAAATTGTGATAGCGAGTACGGAAAAGATGTTTATTTCTTGGCTTTAGTCGGACCAGCGCGCCTAATTTGACGCTTGGCACCGAAGAGGCAGCTACTGGACCTGAAGCAACCCCAGCCGACTTTGGAGCAGATATCTTAGCAGGTTCCGACTGCCCAACAGAAGGAGGGAACTTGCTGGTGTGAACCAGAAGCTCCGACATACGCTCCACCTTCTGTCTGGATTTGTCAGGAAGCAGCAAGACGATCCTGCCCTCTGTGGTCCAGCAATTCTGCACACCAAAGTGCTTCCTGGCAGCCATAAACACCTCATGCCTTGTCTTTGTTAAAAACTCGGTTACTGTGACTCTGGATCCCTTCAATGCAGTCTTGCCTTTCCAGGCCTCTGAGCGAGCACTAAAGGTCGAGAACCTCACCAGCAACGGACGGGGATGCGACGGCTTCTTCGTGGATCCTAGTCTATGCACTAAACTGATGTTGGACACACACTCCGGGGACAACTTCATTTGGTCGGACAAAACTGCACGCCCAATGTCAACGGAGTCCTCATTCTCCACTTCAGGAACACAATGGAGAAGAAGCACCTTCCGTTTGGATGCCATCTCGAGACGGTCCTGGCCAGCAAGCCACAACTCCATCTGTGCGCGCAGCAAGTCAAGGCAGTTCCAAGTGAATGCCTTAAATTCCACAAACTCGCTGGCGATGGTGTTGAGATCGGGTGGGCTGCTGGACGAGGACATGGTGGCGGCCTCCCGAAGGTCCTTCTCATATTGTGACATCCTGGAGTTGAAAGTGATCACTATCTTCTCCATATTGTTGTTCAGTTTAGTGTAGAGCTCCATTGTTATATGAATTCCAGGTATGTATATGGAAAATGTGATTTGCCCAGTGATGTTAGGGGTCCAGGCCTAGATTTACAATAAAAATACTGACATTAAACTTTTATTTTAATTGAAATTAATTTAAAATAGATAGACAGACTTTTTAAATGTTGCTTGCTAGGCTACCCTACAAAAACAAGCAAATTCAAACTCAAACTCAATTTTTTTATTGCAAATACGCAAAAATAATGCACTCTTACAAATCAAACACTTTATATAGGTACATGAACAAAAATAAAATAATAATATGATCAAATATGATCAACTAAACTAATGAGTACATGACCGATTAAGGGTTGAGTTTGAAATAGGAAATCTCCCTTATAAGTGGTGATTCATGGCTGAAGCTCGCACAGGAAAAGAAGACTCCATAAACTCTAAAGTGCATCGGAAATACGCCTGTCAGAAAAGATAGCACCAAGAAAGTCTACGGGGATGTATTTTTATTTTTTTGTATATATATTTTTTTGTTATTGTGCAATGTAATCTTATGACAATATTATTAAATTTAATATTAATATTCTAAGATCATATCCATAATGATGCCAATACGATGTCTCAAAATAAGAATCTAACAAAATAAATAAATAAGAACAAAGACAAGCTGTAATGAATATAACTTATGAGAAACCAGACTGGAACAGTATAACTTGTGCATCAACCATCTCCCCCCTCGCCATATTTCACTTTATCTACTTGAACTAAAACTACAACCACAAATCAAGGAGTTATATAGATACATATGTAAATATCATTTGGATTTCATTGGCTACTGCTACATTCCGAGGAAATCGGTAAAACCTGATGGTACATCCGTTGCAATTGTGCAATTTTTGTTTGAGCATAAACGGTTATTGATTAGTTACGTCGAAAGAGATTGGCAATCTCCGACTAATGTGTGACAGCGCAACAACAAAGCACGGGATTGACCAGGATGCCAACAAACATCAAAGTGACGTTTTGTCAGTCCAAACCTGTGTGATTAGATTGGATCGCATTGGAAATAACCACTGCCAAAAAAGCAATATGAAGAAAAATAAAACATTGTTGTCGGGTAAAGTGAAGTGAGTTTTAATGCCGGACCATAGGTGAGGCTCTCTAAGAGACGATCTATTGCCCTTTTGTCCGAGACATTAAATAATTTATTTGATGACTACTGCGAGGAAACAAAAAATAATTCTTTTAATTTTATTTATTTGCAGCGTTTCTAATTCTGTTCAATAAATCTGTAAATCAGTTTAGTTCTGAGTTAGTCTATATTTCAACTATTCTAAATTACCGAATGACAGACTTGAACTTTTACCAGCATAACAGCTTTTAACAGCTTAGTAAACAACCATTCAGTCACACTTTTTGTCGGGACGTTCCAAATTTGGCTTACTGATCAATAAACCCACAGAACACAAACCGTGCGTATCGTGAGTATGCCGGTTGTGGAAACTAAATCCATGCAGCTAATATCGGATCAGGGACATTTGACTGGTTAAGATATTATTGGAAAAAAGCTATTAAATATCTAATTTATTATATAAAGTGGCTATCGTAGACGCTTTGAAAATGTGTATTCGACAAGCCATGTCTGGTTTATTTGCAAACTTGTTTTTTTATGTAATGTAAACTGAAGCAAGTTAACGCATTCGGAATAGGTCTAACAGTATTTTTGTTTTAGTGCCTCTCCTCGCACAACTTACTCCAGATGGTGCGCAGGGTAAAATAGTTACTGAGTAAGTGTGAATCACTTTTAGTATATATAATATATTACATGAACACCGATTTTAAAACATTAATAAATAACGTCATAATAAAAAAAAAGACTGTGGTACTCTAAAAAGCACGTTATTATTCAGATTCGTTAAGTCTAATCTGCTTGTTTAATGCTTTTTGGTGTACTGCAGTCGTGTTTTACTTTTGCGATTTATGTCTTTCTTTATGACGTCGTTGATTTCCTGTTTTTCATCATCATCATCATCATCCTGCTTTTTAGTAAAAATATATGTCACATCTACAAAACCGTAGTTTCAAACTAATGTTTATTGTTTATTGCTGTCTGCAAGATCAGTAAATATTTACTTTCTCGCCGTTTAAAGTTCTTTTGATACCCCACTCGTGTCATCAAGATGAATGTAATGATGCATCATTTATTCAAACTGGTTGAGCCGTTGAGTAGTTAAGAGGGGACACAGGAGCAGACCTCCTCTTTTCTTCTCGCTGCAGTTGGGCAAAATTCAGGCAAGTGCTAGCCGGATTCGCTTACAAAAAGTTCCATTACGGTTCGAGATACTGCCCGCTAGATAAAACTGTGGCAGTAAGAGAGATGGACAGCGGAGGCAAAATTTATTAATAGGAAAGCTTTGGCACCCTTCCTTTACGGAGCCCTCAGATAAAAGGTTGGAGTTCGGGTACGGAACCCTTAGATTAAAGGTTGGAGCCACTAGATAGCATTAATGTGGAGAAAATGTGCAGGCCTCTAGTCTAGGCATCTAGTGAGGTTGTTTGAAAACGTGGGCACAACTTTCAAACTCACTTAATAGGGTGCTGCACCCGAAAGTTTCCAAACGGGGCCCCGTTACTAAGCCTCCTGTTTCCGTTCGACTGTACGTATGTCAGTAATGAACCGATATAGCCCGAGAATTTAAATTTTCATAGAATGTGAATTTCTGTTGCCGCTAGAGCAAAAAATAATGAACTACACGCAATAAATTAAAAAAGGTCAAGTGCGAGTCGAACTCCCGCACGACGGGTTTCGTACCACCGTATAATGGTAGAGACGGTGTGGAGTGAATAGTTTGCTTTTACATAGCACAATGTTGTTTACAAAGTTATTGGTGCGGCTACTTTCACACTCTATGTATGTAACCAGGTGCATTCATAAGTTTGTGTGTAGTTTACTGATTATTTTATTTTGATTTTTTTTTAGTATAATTTGATATAGCGACAGCAAAAATACATCATCTTTGAACATTTGAACTGCCTTACTATCACGGTTCATGAGATACAGCCTCGTGACAGACGGACGGCCGGACGAACACCGGAGTCTTAGTTATTACTAAGACTCCGGTGTTCGTCCGGAGTCTTAGTAATAATTTTACCCGTTGGGTACAGAACCCTAAAAACTGGACGTTTTTTTGCGTTTTTTCTTATATGTTGTTAGGGAACCTTCATGTGCAAGTGCGACTCTGATGTGGCCAGTTTTTTTTCGTTTAGTTTGAAGCTACAGGAAGGCTGGCTCTAACATCGTGATAAAGCGGTAAGACACAAATTTTTAATGGCTACAGAGATAGCTTATAAACCCATTTCCGTATTGCATAAATTGCTCATTGGTTTGCAGATAAAGTAAATAAAGCATAGTAAAAATGGATGTCTGAGAGGGTACACATGTGTTTAATCGTTTTGTTTTCAGTCTTGTTAACAACTTATCCAATGCGGTCCTATCCATCATCCCATAGGTGTCTCGAAGCTATTCAATACATGTGTACCCTACACATGTGTTTAATCGTTTTGTTTTGCGCCTTTCGGTTTGGATGCAACTACCTACATAAATTAAAATTATTTTACTACCCGCAAATATCTCGAGCTTGACAGATACGGACTGATGTATGATGTGAGTCTATCGTAAAAATAAAATGGTCTTGCTGTGTAGTTCCTGAATAAATCAAGAGAAATCCGAGTGCTGTAAAAAATCACAAGTGACCAACTGCAAATAATCCCTTTTGGTCCATCGACCTCGGACACCTCAACGTAAAGTTAACCAACCATACTGACAATTGACAAATTAATCCTCATTTAGTAGCAGAGCGTGGTTATATTCCCTCATTTCTTTGATTTCCCTCCTTTTTGATTATTTGCGGGTCCCCTGTTTTAGTAATAGTTTTCGCCTATTAAATATATTATTAGTGACCATCCGATCGGTGCGATTTGTCAATTTACATGTGGTTCCCAAGTACTTATTATGTAAAAGCCCAAAGCCCTAGACCAGTTAGTCTATGCGTAATTAGATAATTTACGAACATTATAGCCTTAAACATAAAACAATAACGCATTTTTGTGCTTGGTGTGATTTTCATAATCTATACCTACATACCTCAGCATTCCATTGTCGGCCGGCGAGCGATCATTGAACTTGATTGATAGGATAACAATGCCTACTTGTTGCGACCGTGTGCTATTTTCTTGATTGTTACCTAAATCTAAGTAAACTGTGTAAATTCCTGTGTGAAGTCATTTGTTGGATTAAACTAACTTACCTAAATAGGTACCAAAATTTTTATAATGTCGAATAGCGGTGATGATACTGTGAAGCAATAGCTATTTGTTGAAACTTCTGACTATCAAAGGGCAAATGGTGTTTTTCGGTTCGTGATTGAATAGCTTCGAGACACCTATGGGATGATGGATAGGACCGCATTGGATAAGTTGTTAACAAGACTGAACGATTTGCAGGATAATTATACCCAATTAAAAGATGCGTGTAAGGTACTCCTTGGTGGTTTAGACACAACAGTTGATAAAACTGAATATAAAGACGTCCTAATCGACATGAAATCCATGCAAATTATGGTAGATGACCTGCGCGTTAGATACTCCGAACTCCGTCCCCGAACCCAAAGTGATAAACCAGCAGCTTTAAGTACCCCTAACAGAGACCATAAGCAATCGTTATATAGTTCAAGCTATAGATTGCCCGATCTTCCCGTCCCCAGGTTTGACGGAAAACCTGATTCCTGGATAAGTTTCATTGACTAGTTTGATAGTGTTATTGATTCCCAACCAAAACTCATACCTGTCATCAAACTTCAACATTTGATCAGTGCCCTTTCGAATGAGCCTAAAGGCTTTTTACAGTATTTAAAGATTGAAGCGGGTAACTACGATGTTGCTCGCGACCTGTTGAAACGTAGATATCATAATAATTGTGTCTTAGCCGATACCTTCATTACCCAAATATTGAACATACCCGAGATAACCATGAAATTGGTCGGTTGGCGCGCAAGTTTCCTCAATCGTTGTTGAAGGCCTATCGCTGCGTAGAGACGATGCCCATGGCCGTTTTAATGGAGTAAATCCGGTGCATGGAGACTATGTTGCCGCTGCCTGCCTCTTACAGTAGAGATAAGTCCCAATCGCAATAATTAGAACATGGCCAATGTTTGACAGTTTATGGCCCACACTCGCCATACATACCTGTTCAACTTTGGTCGTACATGCTACTACATATTTGTATGTCGAAGTTGCCCACAGAGCTGAAATGCCGATTTGAGCGACGTAATGGTGGAGATACTAACGACCTACCTAAGTTAGATCAATTGATTACCTTCTTGGAGGACTAGTGTCGTCATCATCATAAAGTAGGAAACGCCGAATTAGTGACTGGCCTACTTTATTCCTGTGTAGCATCGGAAATAATTTTTTGAGAGAATGTGACGAATTTAGACGTATGACCCCACGTGATCGTTCCAAATTTGTGAAAATTACAGGCCTTTGCTACCGGTGCATGGACAAGCACCCGAGAGCTTCATGTAAGAGAGATTATAGATGTGCTACATTCCATCGTAGTTCCCATCACACAATGTTGTGCTTCAATGATCCCCGCAACCCCGAGAAAAAAATGGAATTACCCATGCCCAGGAGTCAGACCTCCCTGCTATGAATTTCCCTTTGACTCCCACCTACCTTCCAGCATTGCGTGGCATCAATAATGTTTCATCATTAGAGGCCCGCGGTTCCATGTCGCTTACCTTTAAACCTGTGAATTGCTCCTACCCTGAAGTCATAACCACGGCATTGCTTGTAGATGTGATTGCTGGTACTAACCCTGAAGTCAAGCTCTTTACACCTGTGACGGACTCCAACTTTGAATACCTAGCCCTATCGATATTTTACTTAGTGTTGACGTCTTTGGCATCATCCTTTATATGGAGAGATCCTTACGTGACTCTAGTGATGTCACAGCCATTTCAACTATTTTCGGCTATACTATATCAGGCCCCATTGCACGTAACTTTGAGACAGTAAACCCGCCAATGAGAGGCCTATCTCTGCACCGAATTGTAGAAACATTTTGGGTGGTTAGGGAAACCCCTCAACTACCCCCTATTAACCCTTTAGATATATTTAGATATATTTAGATATATTGTCCCAGTAGGTACACATAATCCAAATCAGAAGGCACAGAAGAGCGAAAGGCACAAACACAAGCACAGAATTAGTTCATAGGCAGAAGTATAGTTTATAGGAAAGCACGGAAGTAGCAAAACAAGCAGTAATTATAATAAACAGTACGAGCCGCGTAAGCCGGAAGCGAGAACGTCAAGCGTGCGGTTAGCGTCGCATCTAGGCTGTGACTGGCTTGACCTCTGTCCACTTTGCGCGTGCGCGGGCGCAGCGCCGCCGCCCGGCCGGTGCGGACCCAGAGGTCGATTAATCTACGTATCGATAAGCTCATCGATATATCGACACTCAACCAATAGGTAGGCATTATGTTTGTATCGCGGTTACTTGAAATAATAAGCCACTTATTATTTTGTATTGTTTTCATAATCAAGTTTTGTGGGTTATTTTTGTATTGTGTTTTATAGAGGCATTCTCTAATTGATTTAGAGTGAATATTATAAGGTGTATGTCTACAGGGCGACCATATTAAATATTGTTTAGGATTTAATTGTTTTAGTAGTTGCCTTGGTTTTTACAACTTAGTTTTAATTTCTGTGCCCAGCGCTGACGGAAAAGTGCTGGTCTCTGGCTGTGCTTAGTTCGGTAGTGAAGCATAGGACCAGAAACAATTGAATTGGTAACCATGGCACCTTCACCCTTGACGGTACTGCGGTATGGCGTCCATGAGGAGATGAGATGGCTCGCCCATACTCACAAGTATGTGGAGCGACCTGACATGGACGATGTCCTGCTCAAGCGTGTAGAGGACGCAATGACACGCGTCGGGAAGGTGTGTCAGCTGGCCGCGGAGGCTGAGGCCCTCGGGCTTACGGATGAGGCTTCGGTGGCCGCAGTGAAGCAGCTCTGCGCGGATGCTGACCAAGCGATGGAGTGCTTGGGCGACATCGAGCGTCGCGCCGAAAAAATTAAGCGGTCGCGTCGGGATGACCGCGGGGAGGGTAGCGGAGACCCGCCCCCTAAGGGTGTTGTCGGACGGCTGCCACACCTGGAGATTCCGGCCTTCGGTGGGGCAATTGATGAGTGTCCGGCATTCATCAATTTATTCGATAGCCTGGTCCACGGTCGGGACGACCTGGACAGCGCCTACAAGTTGGCCCAACTATTGATGGCACTGCGGGGTGAACCGAAGGAGTTGGTCGGTCACCTAACGGTTACGGCGGGCAATTATGAGATTGCCCGGGTCATATTGTTTGACCGCTACCAACACAAACGGCGGTTGGTTGATGCGCAGCTGGGGAAGCTGTTCAGCATCCCAAGAGTAACCCGGGATGTTGACATCCGGGTACAGGTGCTCAACCCTGTGCTGGTGGCCACTAAGGCCCTTCAGAACCATGGTCTGCCGGTAGACCAATGGTCATATATCGTGTTATATATGGTTTTATCACGGTTGCTTGCAGCTGTTCAAAGTACGGTTTGAACAGCTGCATGGGGGCAGTAGCTCGGAACTGCCCACACTCGTCCAATTAACGGATTTTTTGGAGGGTGAATGCAGGCGATGCGATACCATGGATTCGGAGGCCAGTGTGCAGCGCCAACCCGCGCGGATGCGGGAGGGGCCGCGCCCCCCACCCCCACGGGGGGGTGGTCGGTCAAAACAATTTGGCGTTTTGAGTGCCGCGCCGTCGGGTGACGGCTGTGTGCACTGCGACAGTGCCGGTCATGGAGTGACCAGTTGCGCCAACTTTAACCTTACAATCCCCCAAGCCTCATATGACGCTCGCCTCGAGTACCGTCCGTCCCCCAAGCGTCATATGACGCTCTCGCTCCCGCGCTTTTTTAAACCGGTATATTTTGGCCAATTTTTGTCATGTTGGTACTGTTAAAGATTTTCCAGACGCTCAATAAGACAGTCTATAATCCGATACAATTGTCTATGGTCATTCATAGAAAAAAATATTCCAAACGTGCCTCAAAAAAAACACTTTTTCGATTTCCGTATTTTTGGAAAATTTCAAACGCTGAAATATTGAACAGTTTATATAAGAACACACTAATGTTTTTATTGTTTTGAAAGGGTAATGTTATTTAGATTACGTAGGTATCAAATAACATGTATATGTTGTTGATGTTTTTCTCATGTCTGCTAGATTTGTCGAGAAGGACCATTTTCATAGATGTCTGTGATTCTCATGTCGGTACAATAATAAAAGATGTTCACTGTGACATTAGTTTTGCATTGACTAAGAGAGGGTTTCATTAGCTACTCATATTTAGCACTCTCATAGTTCTAAAAGTTACCATTTCAACATAATCACTTGATACGTCAGTCAAGTGTCACGCGCCGCGCGGGCTTAAGTGTGCCTGGGGGACGAGCTGTGTCGGCGCCAAGTGGCTGGGGGTGCGAGGGGTTAAGGCGCTCGGTGTGGCTGCCCGCAGGAAGGTGGTCTTCCGCCACCGATTGTGTTTCGGTTGTTTGGGGCCGCACCCGCTGAGCGAGTGCTCACGCGCGTCCCCCTGTGAGTGCTGCGGTGGCAAGCACCACATCATGTTGTGCCTGAACCGGTCAGGCCCATCGGACGGTAAACAGGGCCGGACTCAGGTTGGTCGGTCACAGGGCCCAACCAGGGCCGGACCCAGTCCCCCTCCGGGCAACGGGAGTCACCAACGGGGTGACTGGGGTACCCGCGGACGGGACCCCTCCCCGAGGGGAAGGGGGCAGCGCGGGGGGTAACAGGCGAGATAGCCGGGGTTCGGTCGCCGCTATCCAGGGTCAGCGAGGACTTCGGGCCGCTGGCTCACCGCGTGTTACGGGCGGGTGTCAGATGGCACCTGTGAGTGGCGCGAAGGCTGGGAGCCCACCACCTTCTGCGCCACCCTGCCCGTCGCTCTGGGAGGCGAACAGGGAGGCGAACAGTCGGATGTCGCCCTATTCCTAGAGCGCCCCAGGTTGGATCCGCTCTCCCCCCTCCATCCACGGTGGCCACCGGGCACACCGTTCGCAGTCCGGTATGGTCGGGTACCGGGACAGCGAGAGGCCTATTATGGGGGTTGGGACCCCCTGATGTACATGCGGTCTGATATGCCACCGGTGGCATATCAGCAGCCGAGTTACCAGGCCGACGGGGGTCCCAGCGGGTTCGGATCCCGCGGAGGTTCCCGCTAGGAACACGCCGCCCACTTACAGGGTGCCGCCACTCCACAGACGGTCATGCTCCCCACCGCCTCGGTGATAGCGTGGAGTTCGAACGGCAAATCTTGTGTGGCACGAGCACTATTGGACTCGGGGGCCCAGGGGTGCTTAGTCTCGTGCAACCTTGTAAGACGGTTGGGCATTTCGGTAAGGGAGTATCCACATTCCATTCTGGGAATTGGGAACACGGAAGTCGGTTCCGTTAAGGGAGTATGTCGGATTACTCTCTCGTCACGGGTGGATTCATCGGTGAATCTGACGGTCACGGCATTAGTCATGCCTAATGTGATGGGCTCACACCCTCACGTACGGTTGTCGCCCTCGGTGCGACAGTTGGTCGCTGGGTTGTCACTGGCTGACCCGGAGTTCGATATTCCGGGCCCAGTAGACATTTTATTGGGTGTCGATGCCTTGGGATACCTGTTAGTGCCAGGTGTCCACGTGTTGCAGGCGACTGGTCTGGTTTCGGTCAACACCAGACTGGGCCATGCGGTAATGGGTCCGGTCATGCCGGCTGCCCCACGCCTAGCGACTCGTAGTCCCTTATTCGGTTCTGTACTCTCGGAGGTGATACAGAAGTTTTGGGAGGTGGAGGAAACACCTACGGTCCGCCGGTTGGACCCGGTTGAAGAAGAGTGTGAACAGTTTTATCGGAACAATACTGGTCGCCTTCGGTCAAGTCGATTTCTCACACGTCTTCCATTTCGGAGTGATCGCCCGCCGCTGGGCAGTTCACACCATGCAGCCGAGACGCGGCTTCTGTCGATGGAACGACGCATGAAGCGTGACGGAATTTTCCGGCAGAAGTACGTCGATTTCATGCGGGAATACGAGTCGCTCGGCCACATGTCGGTTTCGGGTATCGACTGGAAGCGTAAAGACCACTGCTTCCTGCCCCATCACGTGGTCTTGAGGACCCCGGAGGGCAAAATACGGGTAGTGTTCGATGGATCGGCATCAACATCTAACGGCATGAACCTGAACCAGTGTTTGCATTCAGGGCCGAAGTTGAACCATGACATCGCGGATGTTATCACATGGTTCCGTCGACACAATGTTGTGTTTGTAGCTGACATCCGGATGATGTTTAGACAGACGGTCATTCACCCTGACGATAGACGGTATCAGCTGATACTGTGGCGAGAGAGCCCAGATCAGCCCATCAGGGTGTACGAGCTGAACACCAACACGTACGGGCTACAGTCCAGTCCTTATTTGGCGATTCGCACTCTTCGGGAGTTAGCGGATCGAGAACGGTTAAATTTCCCTAGAGGAGCAGCGATCCTGGAGCAGGATCTCTACGTGGACGATATCTGTACCGGTGCAGATTCCGTAGAGGAGGCGCTCGCTCGACGGGACGAGCTAGTTGAGCTCTTACGGGGTGGAGGTTACGAGCTCCGGAAATGGATGTCGAACTCTCCAGAGTTACTGACTGGTCTTCCGGATGACTATCAGCAGGATCCCCACATTTTTGAAAATTTGGAAAATCCAAATATGTTGTCGGTATTAGGCATCTAGTACCAGCCGGTGTCAGACATGTTTTCGTATCGGGTCGAGTTGGACTCCCCGAAGGTCTGGACGAAACGGAACGTCCTTTCAACGGTGGCTAGGACATTTGATCCAAACGGGTGGATCACCCCGGTAACATTTCAGCTCAAGTGTTTTTTATGCAGCAATTGTGGTCTGCTGAGCTGAAATGGGACGACCCGATCGGCGGGTCATTGAGCTCAGAGTGGGACTCGTTCTTTTCGACCCTCCCTGGCATCCATCGGATTTCACTGCCACGGAGGTTGGTCCCCACCAAACGATACACCGCCACCCTGCATGGGTTTTGCGATGCCTCGGAGAAGGGCTACGGAGCTGCGGTGTATTTGCGTACGGTCGACTCCTCGGAGGAAGTTGATGTGCGGTTGGTCATGGCCAAGAGCAAGGTTGCGCCGTTGCACACTCTCCTGACCATTCCCAAGTTAGAGCTTTCGGGAGCGGCTCTCCTGACTCGTCTGCTCAACCACACGATGACGGTTCTTCGTGGGTCAAAAGCGTTGGAAGATACGGTTTACGCTTGGACGTACAGCCAGATCGTGTTATGCTGGCTGAAGGCTTCAGTTCACAAGCTGCAGATTTTTGTGGCGAATCGGGTTTCGCAGATTTTGAATTCGGAGGTTCCCTTAATCTGGAGACATGTTCCAGGGGAAATGAACCCAGCAGACTGTGCGTCTCGTGGGTGTCACGCTCCGGAGTTGGTTGGACATCCCTTGTGGTGGGGTCCAAAATGGTTGACTCAAGCCGAATCGGATTGGCCAATGAGTCCACGCGTTACCACGGCGAACGGCGCCTTGACAGTCGGTGTCTGTACGACGCAACCAGAGCCGGAAGAAGAGTTCAGCCTGCTGGAACGGTACAGCTCGCTCGACAAGCTGGTCAATGTGACCGCCTGGATCTGCCGATTTGCGCGGAATTGTCGGAATTCTGAGGCGCAACGAGTGCGGACACAGGTCCTGACACCACGGGAACGGAACCATGCGTTGTTCGCATTGGTACGGAACGTGCAGACGGTGCACTTTAAGTCCGAATTGGACATTCTGAGACGCGGACGCGTCCAACTGAAGGGAGCTGTGGCTCGGCTCAACCCGTTTATTGACCCTCAAGGATTTCTGAGGGTAGGAGGTCGGCTGCGGAATGCCAACCTGCCTTATGCGGCTCGCCACCCGTTGTTACTCCCTAGGAAAGGGAAGTTGGTCGAACTGTTGATACAGGATCGACACATTCGGAATGGGCATGTCGGATGCCACGCCTTGATGGCGTTTCTCCAGCGCAAGTTCTGGATTCTATCGGGAAGACGCTTAGTGCGTAGCATCGTATTTCGGTGCCTGCCTTGTTATCGGGCCAAGGCGGCTACGATGCAGCCCCAGATGGGCGATTTGCCCTCGGATAGGGTTAACGAAATCCGGCCCTTTGCGGGTGTCGGAACGGATTTCGCGGGACCATTCATGGTCAAGTCTTCACAGCTACGGAACGCCAGATTAGTGAAGGCATACTTGTGCGTCTTCGTGTGCTTGGCTACAAAGGCAGTCCACTTGGAGGTGGTCAGTGACCTCACTACGGAGGCATTTATCGCATGTCTGGATCGGTTCGTCTCACGAAGGGGCCTCCCGACATTAATCCGTTCGGACAACGGCACAAATTTTGTCGGAGCCAGGCGATATCTGCAGGAGGTCACTCAATTCCTGAACGGTAACCAGGACGCCATCGGTACGGCTTGCTCCCGACGTGGGATTGAATGGGTTTTCAGTCCGCCGGGATGTACTCATTGGGGAGGAATATTTGAGGCTGCGGTTAAATCGGCTAATTCGCACCTGACGAGGATCATCGGTGAGACCTCTCTACGCTTTGAAGAGCTTGCGACGCTGTTCTGTAAAATTGAAATGACACTGAACTCGCGTCCGTTGTGCCCGCTCAGTTCGGATCCAAATGATTTGGAAGCGTTGACGCCGGGTCACTTCCTGATAGGTCAGCCCCTCAACGCCCTGCCAGAATACCCATTCGGTGATGTTAAGTTAAGTCGGTTAACTAGGTGGCAGATGTTGCAGCAGATGGCTCAAGATTTTTGGAAACGGTGGTCCCTTGAGTACTTGCACATCTTGCAGCAGCGCCTTAAGTGGACTGACCGGACGAGCCCCCCTCAAGTCGGTGATTTGGTGCTGATTAAGGATGCGAACCTGCCATCATTGAGATGTAGACGAGGACGGATCGTCAATTTGTACACGGGTCGGGATGGCACGCCTCGATCAGCAGAAGTCAAGGTGGGGGACTCGGTCCCCAAGAGAGCGGTCGCAACACTTTCTCGCCTTCCTATTGATTAGGGACAGTTTCGGGCCTGTCCGGGCGAGTGACTGTTTAATATTTATGCTTCGGAAACGCACCGGTTTTTTGTTGCGCGGATCGACCGCGAGTAATCGGGACATCACTAGCGAAAACGGAACTAGCAGCTGTCACTCGTACCGGAACGAGATTGACTATCATCGTGGCTTCCATTGCAGTTTGTATCGTGGACAAACTCGTGTTGATTTCATTCAAGAAAGTGAAAATGTTTTGAAACTGCTTGCAAAATGAACGCGCTTGTATTAAAGGCGAAGTCTGAGTTAATTGATTTGCATTCGAGCTGTAGTGAGCCCTTGCAGCCGCCGGAGATGGACCCAATGCCTGATATAGTAGCGGCAACCCTTTGTCTGGGTAGTTTTAGCAATTGTGCCGCGTTCTCAGAAATCAGGTTAACCTGATAGCCTTGATCCAAAAGGGCGCGAACAGTTACGTAGTTGCCATCCAATGCTTTCACTTTTATAAGTGCAGTAGTAAGAAGTATTTCTAAAGAGTTATTGGAGGCATGATTTGCGTTATAGTTTTGTGACGTAGCCGGGCTAGATTTTCCGACATTTTGTTTCATAAGCAGTAGAGTATGATGTTGTAGGTCACATTCCTTGCATGTTTTATCCGACGAACATCCTGCTTGTCCATGACTGTAAAGGCAATTTTTGCACACGTTTAATTTGCCTACAGTATCATTTCCCTTTCTTGAGTCCATTGCGATGAATTTGCGACACTGCATTAAAACATGCGTTCCATTGCACCGGGGGCATTGGCCGAAAGACACGTGGTGGCTCTTTGCATAGTCGAATCTTTTAGGCTTGAACGCCATACTTTTATTCTTGTCTTGAACTTTGTTCGATGTGACTGCAGTTTGGTTTTGTGTCGTTGGTTCCTTTTGTCGATTTCGCAATGACTCCAATGCCCAAAATTTATTTTCCAGAAAGTGGTTGAATTCCTCAATAATTGGTATTTCCCGAGGCTGCTGAAGTTCTTTGGTATATTCCGCATAAGTATTGGTGTCAAGTTTCAGAGACATCAAATGCGCCATAATGGGACTCCAAGGGACTGTATATATGCCGATGTTCTCGAGTCCGTTTAAACGTGCGTTCTACGATGACGTCATGCATTTTCTTCAAGTTATAACAGTTGGCTTGAGAAATAGTAGGCAGATTGATCATCTAATTTACGTAAGTAGTTAATAGAAGTCTTCGACTATCGTATCTATGTGTGAGAATCTCCCAACAGGACTCGTAGTTGCTTGAATTGATGTGGAGATGTTGGACTAATCGTTCCGCTTCGCCTCGCAATTTCGCCTTCAAGTGCTGCATTTTTTGAGCTTTGGAGAGTGAAGGATTATTGTCTACAATTTCCAGGAAGAGATCCTTGAATAAGATCCACTGCGAGTAGTTTCCGAAGAACTCGGGAACATTGATCTTAGGAGCTGACTGTTGAAAGTGTCTATTTGAGCAGATCATGCTTATGAGTTCCTTTTTTATTCCCTCATAACGCGTCTCCACAGCATCGAAGTTTTCGAAGTATGAAGGGTCCCTGAAGACCTCCTTGATCTCCCAGTGTAGCTTGTCGATATCACCCCATTTTCCCTTGAGCAGAGTAAGGTGTTCTTCTATCTCCCACCTGTCTGATAACTCATCCATGTTGATCTTGGAGAATGCTTTGTGTATGGCCTTGAAGTTGCGGTGCTGCTTGGCAAGTAATTCGAAGACCTTTTCATCTTGTGCTGGTGGGGTTGGTGGTGCAGAACCAGGACGACTTGTCGATTGTCGGCCGGTAGGGACTTCAAGTTTATCCATACCCATTACAGGGGTATCTGACAGTGTTGTAAACGGATTATGATTTCACCTTTGAGATCATTGTAAATGATCTTGGTTCTTGCGTAGATATCTTCCACGAAGTATTGATGAGATTTGTCTTCCAGTAGTAAGATTTTACTGTTCCGTTCGTCGAAGTCACGCCACAGGTTTTCTAGAGAAGCAGGTTCTCTTAGTTCGGTAGTTTAGGGTTTTTCTCGACGCACTGTCCTTTTTATAGTTGGCGCAAATCGATTTGATGTTCTCAAATACTTCGGATTGTGTCTGAAGTTCAGTAGCCATCTTGAGTAGTTAATTATTCGATGCTGGCACGTAGTAGACGGCGGCAGTCCCAGTCAGGTGCGTAGTAGACGGCAAGGTATCGTTTCTGGCACGTAGTAGACGGCGACAGCTTCCCTCGACCAGTATTTTGCGTAGTAGATGGCAAAGTACTGCTATTGGCCGATAACAGTTGAGCGTGGTAGTAAGTAGATCCACAGGTTTAAAGGTGGTAGTTGAATTCTTGGATTCGCAGACGTGGGTCTCAATGCTCTCTAATCCCACCACCGGTATATGCGACGTCTCAAATCCAGGTCGGTTAGACCGCTTGTGGAAGCCGACTGGAACGATTTGCTATCGATGGAGGACCAAAGGAACAATGAGTCACTTACTTGTGGGAACCCAAAAATCCGGCTCGAAGGACCAAAACATGTAGAGTGTGCTTAGTGGACGGCGACACTCACACGTGACTCTTGTAGAAAGTAGTAAAAGTAGTAGGTATACACCGATATAGTAAGTATAGATGTATATTGAGCGAGTCTCTTACAACACTGCCTTCCTAAATAAAATAACATTAGTTTTATTACAACTAGGTTGCGCGCTAAGCAAAATGTACTATGTGAGATCGTACAGGCAGTTCAGTGTCTTTTTTAGGTAATAATGTGCCCTTCAGGTTCTTCCAAAGTCTTTTTGGGTTCCGAATATTATTGTTAATGTTGTGTCTAAAGAATGCAAATTTTTGCCTTATTTACTATACCTTTCAAGTCTTGAAAATATTTTTTCTTGCCCACCGTTTTACTTTTATGATACTCTATGGCGGCTCGATCACGGAGTCTCATCATGACTTTAATAGTGTCCGTAATCCAAGGGTAGGAGCGGTCTTTTATAACCACCGACCTAACAGGCGCATGAAAATCAAATATTTGTACAACAGATTGGTTAAATATCACAAGCATCTCGTTAACGTCTGAGTGTTGAGCTATCAGATCCCATCGTATAGCTTGTAAGTTACTGTTGAAACTATTCACAGCTATATTTTTTATGGACCTATACGTGACAGTACGTGGGGTGATTTTGGCTCGCTTTATGTTGAACTCACAGACCACAAACCGATGCCCGTTGAGCCTTCCGACCGGGTCCAGAGTTATGCTTTTTGCAAGCAAATCAGAGCACACCACATCAATGAGCGAGGTACAAGTATCCGTAAAATGAGTAGGTTCTGTAAAAAGCTGCTCTAACTGGAAACAAGATAGGAAAGATTTAAACTTGATTGTTTTACTGTCATCTAAGTAGTTCGTATTAAAATCACCTACTAGTATTATATTATCGCATGCCGGAATTGAGCTCACTGAATCTGTAATTGCGTCGAAAAATAAGGTCATATTGACCCAATCCGGCCTATATGCCGTGCCAATCATTATTTTATTTCCGTTAAGGTTCACAGTGAGCCACATTTGCTCAACCACAGCGTGCAGCGGGTCGACCGGGTGGCGCCACGCCCGAACAGTGATCCCCCGTCGTACGTAGAAACCAACCCCGCCACCTCGCGTGCGATGCTCGCGCGGTCGCGGAGTGTGCCGGAACTGGTAGCCGGGGATGGCAGGCGCTCGACCTTCCTGATCCTCGTGCACCCACGTCTCGTTCACGGCTAAAATATCAATGCCTCTCCGAGTAACTGCCGCTATCGTGTTGTCGTGGTTAGTGCCGAGGGAACCTGCATTGTATAACCCAACTTTTAAATTTTTGGAAGCCATTACATAAATTGCAATACTACATTTTCAAAACAAATGATTGACACCGAGCGCAATACAATGAATGCATTTTTGTTTAAATAAATTACGACAGTAACATTATTACTTTTTGGGAAACAACACATTCTGTGATGAAATGAATTTATCTCTAGTATGTTGTGTACATATTTTAATAGTGATAGAATTACACAATTCGCAACCAAAATGTCACGCTTAACATAACCTAAATGTAGGTTTGCACTATGGAAAATAAAAAACAATAATTTAAAAATAGATCCTTCGTGCTAACGAGAAACATGAACTCATCGAGGACTGCCGACTCTGATGACAATAAAAATATATTTAATACAAAAAAAACAACTGATTAGTATCAGTTTCAGATTGTCCGCATATAGGAGGCATTTGGCGTGTTATATCTCTGCTACTAGGTCATTTATCATGATGATATACGAGCAACGGACCAAGAATAGAACCCTGACTAACCCTAACCGTGTGGGGTACGGCTGGGACTCAAAACAGCCATGACGCACATATTGTTGACGGTCCTTCAGGTAGTCAGCGAAGTAGACCAACAGCCGAGGGGCAAATCCAATGGCATACAATTTCTTCATCAAGACGTCGTTGTCGGTTCTATCGAACGCCTTACGGAAGTCCAGATAGGCGACGTCCACCTGACATCCCTGGTCCATGCTCTCTGAGACAATCTCGACTAACGTCAGTAAGTTGGTCGTTACTGAGCGACGACTCCTGATCCCGTGTTGTGAGTCACACAAATACGGTGCTATTTCCGGACTGACTTTACCATATATGATTGACTCAATCGCAATCGCAATCGCTGATCGCAATCGGTCGATGTTGATTAACAGAGATTTTCCCTTGCTCTAGAGCTAGGTTGAATATACGACCCAATGGTACAACCAGCTGATCGCTATAGGCCTTTAAAAAGTAAGGAGGGACGTTGTCCGGTTCAATTGCGCTCCTTGGCCTTAGCTGCTTCAGTCCTTCCTCTACATCCCTACGAGAAACACGTAGAATTTGGACGTAGTTAACCATCCGCGAGTCATGGGAAATGTTTACCAGATCCGGTGCAAGCGCCGGTACGTCATTGAGGAAAACGTTGGAGAAGTAATCTGCAAGTGTGACTGCTGCTTTCTCTCCAACATAGTCTTGCCCCTGATGAGAGACCCGCGGTTCGAAACCACCCTTCGATCTGAGGCCACTTACTGGTTTCCAAAATGCGCGTAGGTTATTTCTGATATTGCTTTCTATATTCTTTATGTGTTTCATGTATGCTGTAGCTACGCGGGACTTAATGCTGGCTCTCAGCTCACTGAATGCGAAGTAGTCGGCTGGCCTCTCTGATGATTTCTATTTATGGTGGAGCTTAGCCTTAGTGGCGAGGTCTCTTATAATATCACCAGTGTACCACACCGGATATCGTCTGGTGGATTGGCTTGGCCTCATTTTCTTCGGGGTCGATGCATTGAAAATCTCGTAGCTGGAATCGTAGAAGCGGCCAACCGCCGTCTCCGCATCCGGTGCTTTGGCAACATTTCCCAAGATACGCTACGCATGAGATCCTAAAGGACTGCGTTGTTGCCCTTGGCAAAAGTGCAGTCATTGTTTCCGCCAATGTTGCTAGTCTTTCAACAACGGCACAATGAAGTCGAGAGACGGGTGGTAGGCATCAGTATGGGGCACCAGGCTGCCTGACACGGCTGCACGTACGGTTACGGCACGGGACGCTCTCCGGCAGCAACACCACATCTAGTACGCCACCATGAGCATTCATCACTGTTGAATAATAGACATGTGTCCTGTGCGAACATTTATTGCACGACTGATAACTCAGTGCGCTGCTTTGCGCATCTAGCCTACTAACACATACATAACACCTCCACTCTTATTTACTAAAAAAAAACAAATATAATCTAAACATAATTTAGTGGACTTTATAGAAAAGTCAAACAAAATAAGCAGATAAATCTAATACAGACTTAAACTAAAGAATAAGTAGATATGCAAGAGAATTGTACATACTGGTTTTGGTCTGCTTACTTCAAGAGTTACTTCTCTATTAGTTGTGCTATTAGTAATATCGTTATCCCGCGTTACCCTGTGTTTTAGTTGATTGACATGCCTGTGTATCTCGGTTCCATAAATAGATTTAATAGTGTAATTCGTATTACCATTTCTTTTAATTACGGTGCCCGCTAGCCATTTATCCGTACCTCTGTATTCTCGATACCATACTTGCGCACCGGGCTCGAGTTGACGATGTGTACCGCCCGCTACCTCTTCACTCCGTGCTTGACGGGCGGCTACTCTCGTTTCTCGTTCTGGTTTCAATATATCTAGTCTCATACGGAGGTTCCGGCCCTGTAAGATTTTTGCTGGACTATCGCCGGTGGTAGCATGTTCGGTATTTCTATACGCCAATAAAAACCTACACAAAGCCGTATGCACGTCTAAATTTTGTTTATATGCCTTTTTAATTAAATACAAAGACAAAAAGACAAAATTTATTTATTTCTCATAGCACAACTTATCGTATACTATGTAGGTAAACTAACAAACAGTAACAGTTAACATTACTACAATATAAAGTACACTAGATTTTCAGTTTAGTTTACTAATATGCACATACGATACAAATGTACTTGAGCATAGCTTTAACAAAAATAGTGTTTAATAGCAGACCCCACACTAAGTCAGACTTGTCCTGGCGGCCTAGACTTTGCCAGAGGCAATTATAAGGAGAGCAACATCTTCGGGAGTAAAGTAAAAGGCTTGAGGTGCGCGCAAATACTAGACCTACTAGACTAATTTATTATAGAGAATCCTAGCTTATGTACTAGGTTGGTACATGTTATTTATGACGTGCATAAGACATAGTGCGTGATGAATATAAATATACCTTATCTGTGACGGTCGTCAACTTATCTTAACGTTACGTGAAAATATGACTAACATACTCAACCGGCACAGATACTCCCCCCTTTAGGGACAAAAATAAATGATTGTACTTATAACAATGGAAAAAAATCTAAGTTAGATACCATAACCAACTTATCAACTGCAATAATAACTAGTAGTATTTTAATAAACATAAAACCAGATCTTATTTGTGCATACTTTAACTTAATCTATTTTTATTTCTAAGGAAATTTATTGTTAAATAAAACTAGACAGTAATAGAGCATATTTCAACTTAATCTAAAGGTAACTCTTACACGAATTAGGAAAATAAAGGAACTACGGTTATGTGAATTCTATATAAGTTTAAAGAATAACATAATATTTACCTACAGGCGAGTCTTGTGTCTGGCCGCACACTACATAAAATAAACTTAAAACTGGAAAACAGAAAAACACTAGGATAATGGGGCTTCGCGGTTAGTAAACTAACCTTACCTATAACTGGAAAAGGTCTGCAGGAGAGTCGCCTGATGCTGCAGCCGCCCATGTTTTTCAAGAAACGATAAGTCAATTTACATCGCACGTCGTTGAAGTTGTAATCACTGTTTGTTTATAATACCGACCGTACCTACACAAGGATGATTGTGCTGAATCAGCGTCAGCATTAAATCTGTAACCTTGGCTGTAGGCAGTCAATGATCTCGTACGTCATATGTACGTGCGTGCTGTTCACTCTTGAGTGAATATTAAGTTGTCGATTGATGAAATTTGTGTGCCTAAAAACCTTGGGATTTGGCAACATCTTGTACACCAATCGTTTATATATAAACATAGTCAGGTCATAAGTTCTGTCACATGTGCAATATGAAATAATTTAGACTTGTTTATTATTTATGTAAACATTTATATAGCAAAATGAACTTAATAAAACAAAGATTCTTATGGTAATAAAGTTTATTCAAAATGACCCCCGCGATTTTGAATACAGGCCTTTATTCTGCGCGGCCAGTCGTCTATCGCAGCACGAACGAGGTCCATGTCAATATCGGCGGCTGCCTTAATCAAGGATGCCTTGAGTGACTCCAAATCAGGATGAGGCTTTGAGCAGGCCTTTTCCTCAAAGTGTTGCCATATCTTGTAATCTAACGGACTCAAATCTGGACTGGAGGAGGGCCAGTCTTCGTGCCGGATGAAGTCGATTTCACGCGCCGCCAGCCAGTCTTGTGTGCTTCTCGCTCTATGAGCTGGCACAGAATCTTGTTGGAATACCCAGTGCCTATCATTAAACATGGTATGAGAAACAGGTTCTACAAGGTTCTTGAGGACTGTATTTTGATACACAACTTCGTTCGTTTTTACGCCTTTCTCACAAAAATGTACCTCAGTTAAGCCCCAATAAGAAACTCCCAACGAAACCATGAGCGAGGATGGAAAATAACCTCGTTGGACACGCGGAATACGGTTGCTCGCTTCTTCACTGCTGTGTGCGTACACCATATCATTTTGTTTGTTGTAGCTCTCTTCCACGGTGAAAATTTTTTCATCCGAATAAATAATTTCCCGATGCTTTTTTCCCGCGTACCGCTTCAACAAAGCGCGGCATCTCTTCAGTCTCAGGTCCATTAAACGAGCGTCCAAACGATGTCCTGTTTTTCTTCGATATGCCCTAAGCCCTAAGTATTCATTTAACACCCTTTTCACCGTGCTCCTGCTTAACCCCATCTGAAGGGCCAACAGTTCCTGCTTACGTATGGGATTTCTTTGAATTCGCGCCTTCACAGCTTTTATCACTGCTGGAGTCCTAACAGAGCGAGATCGACCACTTCTTGACCTGTCATCTACACTAGAGTCTTCATTGTTTCGTTTTATGGTACGATAAACGAATCTTTTGGTTATATTCAAATTTTTCAGTAAGTCGAAAATCTAAATTGGCGCGTAACCGCAACGATGCAACGCAATAACTGCGACACGGTCTTCTTTAAGTGTCCACTCCATATTTAAAAATGAGGAAAATTCTAAAAAGTACACATTTTTATTTTCATGAAAAATTCGAAATTCGAATTCAATAAACTTTTTTGTGGCCAGCCTTCTAAATTCAAAAGTTTTTATTGTGTGACAGAACATATGACCTGACTGTGTATATATATCTCGCTCTCTCACTCTCTTCAGTGATTTGATTATTCTTCGTGCGATGTTCTTTCTGGATGATTTAAATATTCGTTGAATTAGGTATATAGATGATGTTTCAATACTCTTCTGGGGGCTGGAACGACTTCCTATGTCTTGAACTTGAAAAAACTGCTTGCTGTGAATGAATTTGCCGATGCGTTCGTTTCTGCTGGTGCGAGCTCCATTTTGATAAATCAGCAGTCGGCTGACTATCGGTTCATTATTCTTGCGGTATCTTGAGTTCGATGCGGGAAATCATCAGTTGAAATTATTTGGCTTCTGGTCCGTTTTCAAATCTGGTCCGGTCATGGCTTGCTTGATGTCGTCTTGGTTGCCGAAGCCGGTGCTCGGCGATCTTGGATGAAGTGCTTCTTGCTTGCACTTCTAAGGTGGCAGCACACGGAGTTTTCTTCGCAGCTGGTCCATGCTGCTATTACCGAAGGTTGCTGATGTTCAGAAGTCGGGTCACCACTTTTCCAAAGGCAATTATAAGGAGAGCGACATCTTCGGGAGTAAAGTAAAAGGCTTGAGGTGCGCGCAAATACCAGACTTACTAGACTAATTTATTATAGGGAATCCTAGCTTATATACTAGGTTGGTACATGTTATTTATGACGTGCATAAGGCATAGTGCGTGATGAATATAAATATACCTTATCTGTGACGGTCGTCAACTTATCTTAACGTAACGTGAAAATATGACTAACATACTCGACCGGCACAAAGACTAAGGTTACCAACATGATTTTATGTAAATGGGAGTAGACAGTTTGCTCATTTCACGTTATATAAGTCAGTAAACACAGTAATGTGTTACTTTAAAATACTATTACAAGTTAGAAATAATTTTGAACACGTTAATTGAAAATGTTTAAATATAAATATTGAATTTTAATAAATGCGACTATGACAAATGTAGATCCGAAATAAAAGCTTTTCCATGGGATAAGGAGTTATTGAAATTAGGAACAAATGAATGCGTCAAGCTATTTTACGAAACATTAAATACAATTATAACTAAACACACACCCTACAAGAAAAACGGCTCTCATAAATACCCCATATGGTTTACAGATAGTTTAAAGCACACCTTGGCTGAAAAACACAAATATCATAAGAAATACAAAAAGTATAATAACCCACGCGATTATGATACTTACGCATTACTGAGAGATAGAGTCAAGGTGATGCTTAATACCTGCTACAAGAATTTTATTGTAAGCGTTGAAGACTCCTTGTTGTCGGGTAATACTAAGCTCTTTTGGTCATTCGTTAAAAATAAGCGTTATACAAATACCATCCCTCGGAAAATGTACTATGAGAATAACTCTACATCTGAACCTACCGAGATATGTCAGCTCTTTTCCAGATTCTTCGGATCAGTTTATGAACGTAGGACTGACAATGTACCCAACCCTGAAGATTGTAGTCCCCACAGTGACGCATTGCACAATGTACAGCTATCTCATGAAGAAATACTGACGAAACTCAAGTCTCTGGATGCAAATAAGGGAGCAGGACCGGATGGTTTACCCGCACGTTTCGTGAAGCTGTGTTCGGAAGAGCTAGTCATTCCCTTATTTATAATTTATAACAAGTCACTCGTTTCTGGCATATTTCCCGATATTTGGAAAAAGGCGTACATCGTGCCGATTCTTAAGTCCGGTGAGGCCCACAATTGTAGTAACTACAGGCCAATTAGCATACTGTCATGTTTAGCTAAGCTTTTTGAAACCTTAGTGTATGACTACATATATGCTCATGCCAAACCTACAATAACCTCTGTTCAGCACGGATTCGTGAAATCAAAATCTACAACAGCTGCTGTATAGTTGCTGCTAGAATACATGCATTACATTCACAACTCATTTAACAATAAATTACCAGTCCACAGTATTTACACAGATTTTAAAAAGGCATTCGACAAAGTTAATCATAATACATAGTAAAACTTAAAACCCAATTCGGCATTCACGGTAATCTCCTTAGGTGGGTCACCTCCTACTTAACACATAGGTCTCAAATAGTGGCAGTAAAGGGCTTTTACTCTACCTCACTCGAAATCACGTCTGGCGTGCCCCAAGGTAGTCACCTTGGGCCCTTACTGTTTGTCTTATTCATAAATGACTTGACACGTGACATAAAATCTAATTGCGTCTTATACGCCGATGACTTGAAAATATTCAGTTCTATAAAAACTGTTGAAGACTGTCAAAGCATACAAAATGACCTGCTCTCCCTATCCACCTGGTGTGAGAGAAATTGCATGAGGCTCAGTATTGAAAAATGTTTTGTCATGAAATTTTCTACAACGAAAAATGGTTTAATTTATACCATATAAAATAGATAATCAGCAGCTGAACTACGTTAGCACGGTGCGAGACCTGGGAGTGATACTGGATAGGGAATTAAGCTTCAGGGCGCATTATGTACATCTAAAATCCTCGTGTAACAAATTGCTAGGTTTCCTCTCTAGAATAAGTAAAGACCTCCATAACCCTCGCTCTTTGATAACACTGTTTAACAGCTTTATCCGAAGCAAATTGGAATACTGTTCTGTGGTCTGGAGTCCCTTTTATAAAGTACACATTGATACCATAGAAAAAATACAAGCCAGGTTCCTTAGAATAATGGCATACCGTAATAACCTAAAAATACAAACTTCGACGTTACGAAACGCGACTTAAACACTACGGATTGAATTCTTTGGAAACTCGCAGATCTATTAGCAGTCTAACCACCCTACATAAAATATTGCATGGAAACTTACACACATCTCTTTTGAGCGAAATTAAAATAAGTATTCCACCAATTCTTCAGAGGTCCACCAGAAAAAAACTACATTCTAATTACCTGTGTATAGAACGCAAAGAGCTTATCATGAACCACTTCCTAGTATGTTTCGTCTCTACAACAATACATCTAATGAACACGACACCTTGGACATATTTACGAAACTGTCTACCTTCAAAAATAACGTTCGAAAATCTTTAGCTAATTTACCTGATGAATAACAGTCTTTAAGTACTTAGTTTGAGCACCTACATATAGTTATTTTCTTTTCTTTTAATTTAGTTTTTAGTTTTTACCTTACTTAAATACACTGTCCATAAATGAAAAGCTGTCAAAACACCTAGTAGGATATTTTACATGTTTTAAATTAAGATGTCTATATTAAGAATTGCTTTGTATTACATCTGTTGTGTTTTGCAATAAATAAAATAAAATAAAAAAATAAAATAAAATAAATAAGAAGAAAATAAATACATATTACATCAATAATAAAATATAAATATAAGAAAAAGTAAATCATAATATTAATATCAATATATACCGTTATATCGTCATTTAATTATTGTTGTACCTTTAGGACAGCTTCGGTAGAGTCATAGTCCAGGGTAAGCAGCCAGTTGGTGATTCTGTTTTTTACCACCCAACTAGTGCAGTTTCTAAGGTCACAGTTCTTACTGACTTGCTTGTAAATGTAAGGGAAAGCAAAAGATTTAAATCTTTGCGCAAAGGCCGTTTTAATAAGAGCAGTTTTAACGTTTAGACGATAACGTCGTCCAGTCTAGTTCTGAGCACAAGATTTAAGCTCCACTTTGTTATACAGGAGAGCTACTCGCAAAAAATACAATTGCCTTACCGATAAGACCTTCGCTTCCTTGTAGGTTTCGTAAGTTGGGTGCCAGAATGGTTTTTTAAGAATGACCTTGAGAATTGACCTTTGAGCCCTTTCAAGTGGAAGTAGGGTGGTTTTTGCAGCGCTGCCCCATACCGCAATACAATAAGATAAAACTGATTGGCAAAGTGACAGATAAACGAGCCTCAGGATAATGTTATCAGCACTGTTCCGCAGAAGCTTCATGATACCAACAAGCCGCCTACACGCCCAGCCACACAGTGCACATGCTGTTTGAAGTTTAGATTCTCATCTATCACAACACCGATTGAACATGTTCTATATTCGTGCACGAGCAGGTAACTGAGGAGTTTTTAGATAAGCCCAAGTCTTTACATGTGTGAACCCTGATGTTATGAGACAAAAGAGGCTGAGAAGCAGCCGTTTTGTGAAAGCAAACATATTTTGTTTTTTGAACGTTAAGAGTGAGCAGTTTTTTTTGAAACCAGTTTGCTACAGATACTAGTCCAATCTCTGTTTGAGATAATACATTATTCCAAGAGTCTCCCCTAAACAGCAAGGCGGTGTCATCTGCGTAACATATCACCTCAACCCTCTCACCAGCAAAGTCCAGTTGCGTTAAGCCGTTGATGTACATTATGAACAGCGTGGGTCCGTCGTTTAAGCAAATTGTTGTAAAAGTTTCGATATCTTTTGTAAGATAGCTGCAGAATCATATTATTAGGTTGCTTACGAGCATGACTGTGCAATATATCGCGGTTTCGGGTACAACGTATAAGCCCCGGAGTCATCCAGGGCTTAAGATTAAACTTTGAACGACTTATTGTGGTTAATCTTGTGTTTTTTTCAACAATTTTGTCTTAAATACTCATAGAAGAATAAGCAGCTTCCGATGAATTAGTTTTATTCGTAATATTGGACCAGTCGTAGTCAGTTAGATCTTTCGCTACTGTGTGATAATCCGTTTTTAAAACAGTTCTTTTACGCATCATATTTGATTCTAAAGGAAAACCTGTCATCACTAAGTCATGGTCTGTTAAAGAGAATTTACAGACGATTCCGACCGCGTTGATATTTGAGTCAACAAAAATGTGGTCTAAGCAAGATTTTAGTCTTGTAGGTTTCGTGATGCAGGGTTAAAGACCCATTTCTGCTTTTAAACAAAGGTAGTCATTTGCCTGTTCCAATCTCTGCTGCACTGGTTCGTCAGAGAGAATGTTTATGTTAATATCTCCTGCTATAATAACCTTTATTTTTGGATAACGTAGTTTAATAATGGATTCAAGGGAGGTCAAATAGTTATCAGTGTTTTTATAAGAGGGGGAGCGATATATTGCAAAGATAGTATGATGTTTAGGGAATTCAATCGCCAGGCATTCTGCGTCGGATATATTTGGCTCGCTGACATTTACATCCCAGTTGTCTTTTATATACACAATGACACCAACGGCCTCATTGTTTACAATTTTCGTAAAATAGTGGGTATATCCGTCAATGCTTCTCACCACCGTGGATTCCCTTATGTGGCATTCAGTTAGAATAATGACGTCAAATTCAACATTTAGTCTACCAAGCACAATCAAAAAATTGTCGAAATTCTTTGAGTTGAGGATTTTAAAATTATGATCTTTATCAAAAATGCCTTTGCATTTTTTAGGAAAATCCAAGACATGACAAGGAACAGAAAGAGTATCATCAATATCTTTGCCTAGTTCTATGATAAAAAATATTTTTTTCTAGTATGTTTTGTGATCCAGAATGAGTTTTCCTTAGTCATGTCATAGAGAGGAAATTGTGGGGATTTTAGCTGAGAAAATGATGCACGATATATGGTATAAGATAAATATAGAATACGAGTACAGTTAGAATATAATATGAAATATATACGAACATTATATTCAAGGATATATACGTACAGACAACAAATAATGCTACTTATAGATATAAAACTACGCAAAATTATAATACGAGAAAGAGAGTATAAGTTAAAGGCTAAAGACTCTGGTTATAAATTTATCTGGACAAAAAACTGTCGCATTTTTGTAAGAAGGGCTATAAATGCGCCGCAAATTTTAATATCAACAGAAACAGACTATATGAAAATTATATAACTGAAATTTACCTAACTGCCGCCTTCACCTTTGTTAACATGCAATATAAACTAAACACATACACATACACAACTCAACCACCACTAGCACAACATCACCACAACACTCACACACCCGAGAGAATTATACCTACCTGCCTACCTATATTTATACCTATACATCACTATGTTATCTTTTACATCACACCAATGACATCAAAATTAATATGCTTATCAATGTGTCTAATCGGAGCCGTCTCTGTCGTCTGCAGAACTATTATTAATAAATACAACTTAAACCAATCTACATGTTATGAAATAACTATGTCGAGCCAGCATAAAATTCAAAAATCATAGCTTACGCATATTTTATCAAAACGTGAATGGTCTGAGGACTAAGACTATGATTTTTTATAATAGTATCGCGGCATTTGACTATGACCTCATTTTAATCACAGAAACGAAACTGTGTGAGGGTTTTCTTAACGCGGAGATCGCGGATCCCAATCGCTATAACATATTCCGTCGCGACCGTGCATCTGCGACGGCCGGCGGTGGTGTAATGGCACTTAGCTCGCCCGCACTCAATGCGCGCGCTCGGCCTGAGTGGCATCGCGCCGACCACGAAAGTATATGGCTGACCGTGCCGGGCGGCGCAATTGCTTCCAAACATGATCTGCATATTTCCCTTGTATACTTACCTCCTGACGTAAACCTACCTGAACGCGTACAGTACTTTCTCAAGGGGCTGAGTGATATCACCCAGCAACACCCGGATGACCTGTACCTTATAGTAGGAGATTTTAATCTACCCTGCCTTTATTGGGACACAAGTGCGCCACTATGCATGAGGACTGGTCTAGTCGCTCTTCAGAACTCTGCCACCAACCTAACATGCTTAATGAACTTCCTTGGTCTTACTCAACACAACAGGCTGAAGAACTGCTGCGAAAACATTTTGGATCTTGTCTACACCAATTTTCCATTAGACATACATCAGGCTCCGTCACCAGTTGTAGATGAAGACCGTTTCCATACAACCCTTGTAATGGAAACCGCAGACATTGGCATAGTTGATATCCCCACCATTAAGCAGCTCAGGTACCAATTCCGTAAGGCAATTATGAAGACATGAACAATTATCTTTCCAAAATCGACTGGTCTAGCGTCGACTCTGGCTCGCTTGATGACGCGGTCTGCTTGTTGAACTCACATATACATGATGCCATAGAAAAATACGTCCCTAAGAGAACAACAAGCAGCTCGCGTCAGTACCCAATCTGGTATAGTCGGTCACTGGTTGCCATTATCAGAGAGAAAAACAAACTGCATAAGGTATGGAGAAAACATAGGAACCCCGTAGACTACAAGGCGTTCTCTCTCCTCCGTAGTAGGTGCAAACTCGCTCAACATAATTGTCACATAAGTTACATAAACCTGGTACAAGATAGCATAAAAAATAACCCGAAACTTTTCTGGTCGTACGTTAAAAATATGCGTAGAGAAGGCTCGGGTTATCCCAGTAATATGACTCATGGCGCGGTTGCCCTTCAAACCGAAAAAGACACTTACAATGCCTTCAATGAGTACTTCGGTAGGATGTTTAGCGAACCCGCTGCAGTATACCACAACACTAACCTCCTCGAACCAGCCCATCCCAGAGTTATAAGCGCGGTGCGAGTATCTACAGACAGCGTTTTCAAACTACTCAGCACCCTGGACAAAAGTAAAGGCCCCGGCAGCGACAAGTTTCCTCCAATACTAATCGCCCGCTGTGCCAAGGTTCTCGCTGTACCACTTACAACCATCTTCAACAGGTCATTCTGCGAAGGTGTCTTTCCCAATCAGTGGAAATTTGCAAATATTGTGCCTATACACAAAAAAGGTTCTAGGCTGCCTGTAGAACACTACAGGCCCATATCGATACTCAACGCATTCAGCAAAATTATGGAGCGAGTGGTCCACGACCTTATCTACGCCACTATTTCCAATAACATCCCTGGGGAACAGCATGGTTTTATGAGGTCTAAATCTACCACAACTAATCTGGCTACTTTTGTAGATGCGGTACTTAGAGACATGGATGGCGGTGGACAGGTGGAAGCCATCATAATAATAAGGTGGAAGGGTCAATATTGGGTCCCCTATTATATGTAGCCTAACTATACGATATATGTGTGTGCTTCCACCACGCCAAATTCCTCCTGTATGCTGACGATAACAAAATATATAAGCAAATTAAGTCTACTCAAGATTGTGATCTGCTGCAGGAGGATTTGGATCGTCTGACACACTACTAAGATATAAATAGAATTAATGTCAATGCCTCGAAATGCAACACCATCAGCTTCACAAGAAGAAACCAGCCCATTTCGCACAGCTATCATCTCAACAATATCCCTATTCTGAGAGTTCACTTCATACGCGACTTGGGGGTGATTGTTGATGATAAGCTGACATTCGAGGAACATGTAGAGGCAATAACTAGCAAAGCTTTTAGAAATTTAGGGTTTATTTTAAGAGTCACCAAACCTTTTTCAGATATGGGATGTGTTCGAATACTTTACTGTGCATATGTGAGAAGTGTCCTTGAATATTGCAGTACTTCTTGGAATCCACAGTATAGCGTCTACGTGGACAAAGTAGAACGCATTCAAAAGAAGTTTTTAAAACAACTTAACTTCCGTGAGAGATTTTCAAGCGAAGGATACGAGAACTCTTGCCAACACCACGGTTTCGAGAGCCTCGAGAACCGTCGGAAGATGCTTTATATGATGCTCCTCTATAACGTCTGTAGCGGAGGTGTCGATTGCCCTGACCTCGTTAACTCATTACTTAAACTGGATGTACCGTCTATTCGCACTCGCCACTCTGCAAACAAACTCTTCCATATTCCCTTCGCACGCACAAACTACGCAGCTAACTCAATCAGCTGCAGGCTGCCCCGCACTTACAACAAGTACTTTGCCGACCCGGACATTTTTCATCTATCAAAGCCGCTCTTCAAAAAACGGATTATGTCGTTGCTTAAGGAACAAAAGTAAGCCTGCCTTCTGTTCCTGCATAATCATTTAAATTCTCTCTCTCTCTCTACCATACACACACTCACATACACATAGTCCCATATACACAAACTCACTCACATAACCACAATAATGTAATTTTGATGTAAGTTAATTTAATTTTTGATTTAATTTAATTTTTCTTTTTAATGTAAACTGTATGCTTTCTATCATACCTGCTTAGTCTTACTTAATTTTTAGTGGTTAAATTCCATTAATATTTCTATTTATATAGTTTAATAAAACATTATGACAAAATAATGACAGTTTGTAATTGGCCAAAGATAAGTTTACCTTTTTGTCTTATTTGTATCGTATGTGCTGTAAACTCTGTAATCAGTAAATAAATAAATAAATAAATAAATAAATAAATAAATAAATAAATAAATAAATAGAACATGAATTGCACGTTTACAGATTTTGACCGCGCATTGTAGTGATAGCCTTCACCTTTTCAGGGTCCACCCGAACCCCGTTTTCGTCTAAATTAAATCCTAGATACCTCACTTATTTTGCTAGGAATTCGCATTTAGTCTTTTTAATTTTTAAACCATTTTTTTCCAAAATCTCTAAGACTTCTTTGTCGGCACATATTCTCAAACCACCGTCGGCTTTGTTCACCGAGACCAACGTCGTGACCCAGTCTGAGTGGGTGACCGGCTCGACAACCCCGGCCCGTAGCATGCCGTTTAGCTTGGCATCGACGCGCTCGCGCAGCGCATATGGCAGCGGCCGCGCACGACAGTAAATAGGAACCGCGCCCTCACGCACTCTCAGCGCAGCACAGCCTCCGGTGTATTTACCCAATGTGCCGTCAAACAACGATTCATGTCTGGAAATAATAGCACCTATAATTTTCTGATTGTTCGATTGAACACCGGATATAACCTGATTGTTTAGCAGGTTAACTTTAGGCATTTTAACAGGTATATTCAATTCCGCTAACCATTGCCTACCCAACAAATTTGTGGTTCCCCTGTTCATTACATACAATGAAACGGCACAAAGGCTAAGGTCGAGCCACCGCTATCAGTAGCTATGATCGTCTATTCTATCTACCCCAAAATGAAATGTCCCGATTCAGCTGTAAGATTTGTAAGTTAAGAATGATAAGTCCGAATTTCTCGTTCGTTGAGAAGTTTGTTAGGCGTACAATAGTCGAGCGGAAGATTGGTTCAGGAATTTAGAGTTTCAAGTTAGACAGAGAAAGCATATATGTCTGCAAGCCGGTAATTCGCATCAGTCAGCGGTGTATTGCGCCAGATCGATCTTTGTTGTATTTATTGTGTGATGGTACCATTTATTTTTTTTGTATATATGGGCGCTTGGAACTTCTTTTAGTGGTCGACCACGATTTGTAATATTTGGTTGGGATATCGTATAGATATCCGTCGTAGTTTTACGACGTGAGTACTCAATGATATTTCATGTGCTCGCTAGTAGCGGCTTGTGGTGGTTCCAATTATATAATTAGTTCACGGCAATAACGATCCGAAAAGACCGGTTTACACAATTGCGATTTGATTTTCCGAAATGGGTTCTGAACTAGCGGTTACCTCAAAAGGTCCGTAACGTTTTGAAACCTTCAACTCTGCGCAATTTGAGCTGGATGTTATCGAAACGTAGTCATTAGCGCTTTAGGAGATCTAACGCACACCATAGCGAAATGCATACTTCGGTAAATTCCGATCTATGAATTCCACTAGCCACAGCACGTCCTCGACTGAGCCTAATCATATATATTTGACTCAGCCTACACATTAGACCTCCAGCGAAATTTACATTTAATTTAAAGATGCAACTTGAATCCAACCTGACCCAAGGCAAAGCAAAACCACCTACCCGGTCCTAAACAATGAACTTTAGACTGTAAATTGATCTCTTCGCGCGTCCCCGACAACACTTAAATGTCAAAATATCAACAGGATAGGTTATCTGTGTTGACACCGGTTTAACTTTGTTCTGAATTTGTTATTTCCATCCGCGGAACCTCATCGATCAAACAGTCTCCCTATGCCCTGCCAACCTAGGTTTAGCCGCAACTAAACTCCTGTCTAGCCTAGTCTCAAAACCTAGTGTTATACCACGTCCATTATCGACACCACTCGAAAATGGTTGAGTTTGATTTGAATGTGCTTGTATGTTTAATGACTGTGTGTGTGGGAATTTCAAAACTCGCTACTCGAAAGGAATGAGGAGAGGATTAGCCCGCGAATATCCTAAGAGCCAATTCAGGAACCCTATGGTGAAGGAAAAGGAATTTAGGGTCGCTCCAAGCCCAGACTCAGACTCAGATAAATTACCTAAAAGTTCTTATCTAACGACCCATAGATAGTTATGGAATTTGGGGTAGGTTGATATAAAGGATAGGAACCGAGGTATATCTCGGCTCTTCAGACACTCACGAAAAACCACTGAAACACGCAATCACAATTCGTTCAGTTCTGACGCGTTACACGGCAGACAAAAACTGTTTAGAACTCGTGAAAGACGACTGTCACAGTAGCTAGACGCTGAGACTGAATGCTCTCCCTTCCCCCGCAATCGTATTTATACACCCCACATGTCTGAAAGAAAAAATGGCGTCCTTTGCGAACACGCTCTGCCCAAGCGAAGCTTCTTATCACTAACTACACAGGGTCTAATTTCAACCATGCCATGCAGATCCGCCGTTCTACAAATTGTGTGTACGCATATTCACTATGATCAACCGTAGGTTATCACTCAAATCATTTGGTACTGCCGATACACAGAATCTGTTGATCGCTGACCAATAAAAGCTTGTTGCGATTATTTAAGCCTTCCCGACCGCTAGCGCGCGAAGCAAAGACCACTAGAATGCTATTCATACTAGTCGTCTCAAACTCTCCATCTCATACCAACCAAACGCAATTGTATATTTGCAATCAACATAATAGCTTTCTCCGTATCGTTCCATAATAACCTTCCATTATTTAGTTATTCATATTTTATTCAGCGCGCAGCCAAATCGGCTCTGATCCCTACACATCTCGCAGGAATGCGACAAAAAAAAACCTGACCTGTAACCTTCCTCGAACCATCCCACGCGTCGGCTCATTGTTTTTTTGCTAACTTGCTCTGAGCTACCCAAAAACCCCAAACGTTATATGAACCGATTCTCGTATTCAAAACAGCGAGGCGATGGGCCAGCCCTCTATCACGCAGAATGAAGTATCAAATGTACCGACTCTCGTGTACCATTACAACAAGTCTAGCGTTTTCTTCCTATTTTCATAACTGACGACGACCTCTATGTACCCCAAGGGCTGAACGGTCGATCCGTCATAAAACTTTAGGGTCAAATTATAGGCATTCAACTGCAAGTTGCTAATTAATACGTCATAAACATTTTTACCAATACAAGATAACGCCGATCCAGTATCGACCTCCATTGCTAACAAACAACTTTCAACCCTCATATTCATACACACCGGTTTATATTTGCTTAACGCCATCTGGAACATAGGTTGTTCTTCTTTGCTGTCTTCATCCGTATGTGTGATGTTGGTATCGTCGTCGCAAAACATCTCTCCTTGCTCTTCTAATGAGTGAAATTGAGCATGGGCCCGCTCCCGGCCCCCTCTTGCCGCACCGCGCGCCCCGCGTCCCACGCCTCCGGACCACGAGCCTCGACCTCCGCTGCCACCGCTGCTGGCGCTCGCTCCACGCCCGATCATGCGACCTCCGCGTGTACTTGTTTCAAAACTACCGGCTATTCCCGCCGTTTGTCCCCGCCGTCTCGAATGGTTGTACTCCATATTCCTGGATCTTCTAGGACACATTCTCCTCAAGTGATCTATTTCTTGACATAGGCTGCACACGTAATCTTTATATACACAGTCGCTACCTTGATGTCTGCTATCTCCACATCTTGTACATTTGCCGTAGTTTAACTTATGCATTCATTCTGCCAGCTCCACAGCGCCCCGCTCCACCGCCTTTGCATCTCTTTCAGCAGCTTCCAATGATAAGGCCAAAGAAACAGCTCGAGTATACTGTAACTTGTCCTCTGCGAATAGTCTTTGCCGAATTATCTTGCTTTTCAACCCACAAACCAGCTGATCTCCAAGATTTTCGTCTAGGGCCGATCCAACCTCGCAAAATCTTGATAGTTTTTTAAGCTCCGCCACATACTCGGTTATTGACTCGTTACTGAGTTGTCGACGTTGACGGAATGTATAACGCCAATTCCGATGGTTTTGGCTGAAGATGGAAAGCCAATAACTCCACTGCCCGTTGGTAGGTTAACGCTGAAAGCTTCGTAGGGCTAGCCAACGTAGCCAAAAGTTCATACGCGTCTTCGCCCATAACCGAAATTAATGTCAGTAGTTTGAACTCCCCTGCTACTTTGTTAACCCAGAAATAACTCTCCAGTCTTTCCACATAGCTAGACCAATTCCCGGTCTTTACTGAAAACTCTCGAACCTTTCCGACTGACATTTTGTTAATAAACACTGCAAATGCACTGCACCGATAGTTAATATTTTGTCCGTTCGATAGATAGAATTTGTTTTTCCGCGTTCGCCACTGTTGAATAATAGACGTGTGTCCTGTACGACCATTTATTGCACGACTGATAACTCAGTGCGCTGCTTTGCGCATCTAGTTTACTAACACATACATAACAATCCCCTCATTCATCTCATACAAACTACAAATACTGAGAAAATAACAGTAATAATTCGCAACAGACACTAATGCACTATTCATGTTTAGGTCACCGAGAATAATTAGGTTTCCTTTTATTCCTGGCAGATTTTCTTAAATTTTTATGTACAGACTTAGATTTTGTGCGTCCTTTTCTGCCTGTGTAATTGTTTTCTTGTTTTTCTTCTTACTGGGGTCAAAATATACGACACAGACCGTAAACTCAGCACCATCTATTGAGAAGGTCGCCCATAGATCTTTGCCATGAACAGTCTCGAAATCGCGGCGTCGGCGAAGTGTGATGCTGGGGCGTGCGGCGAGCAGCATGCCTTCGCACTTGGTGGCGCGGTCCTGGCACAATAAGCTCCAGCCTCCCGCCGTCACCTCGGCATCTCCGATAGACGAGTCCAAAAATGTTACTGCAACGGCGACGAGGTCCTGTTATATTACTGGAAAGTTATTCCGCCAGAACTCTAACCGGCTCTTTATACCTCCAACGTTTTGATAGAGTATATCGAGGGTCTTATCGGTGATCGCTTTCGGACTATCCTTGCGTACCAGACTTTGGTCTTACTCCTCGAAAGCGAATCCAAGGTTTCACTCTGGCATTGTCCGGCCACATCTTGATCACGTAACATTTTCATACAAGTCGACTGGAACACCTATCTTGTATGATTTGTAATCCCCTCGAGGTCTCAGTTCTTCGACTATTCCACTGCCCGGTGTACAAAGCCCCTGGAGATATGCCTTCACATCCTCCGCTCAAGAATGGAAAAATCTCCGGCGTTCCACTGCTTTTAGCATGGTTACGCTAGGTCCAACGGTACAGCACAAGGATACGGGTCGGCGTGCCGGTCGGCGCCCTTTTTTTCGTACCTGTGTCCAGCCTTCTTCATTTCCGGACTCCTCTGATGAATTTTGTACAGTTTCGGGTTGTTCTGTCTGCGGTTCCTGTGGGGTTTTGTCTTCCGTGGATGGTAGCTTGTGGCTGGGTTTGGTTGGCTTGTTTTGATTTCTCGTCCTAGGCTTAGTTGTTGTAGCCATATCGGTGTATGACTTTTTATCTTCGGGACGCACACAACTCCTTCTTTTTAATTAATAAATCATCATTAATAAATGATGATGCCTTTATTTCAGCAGCTCCTACTGTGGTTAGGGTGTTGTCGCCAATTCTATTTATACTGGAGCGGCACTCTGGACAGGCTAGTTTAGTTTTGCAGTGGTTGTTAGCTGATCTGCGCCAGAAATGCACAGCAAATTGAAGACGTGCTTAAAACCTTCTACCATGCATTGTATTTGCTCCTCTGTAACTGATAGCAATACTTGGCAAGCATATCAGCTGCAATTATCATGCTCTAAGGAAGTCATCGTGAATCACGGCAAAGCAAATCTCACCTCAACAGCTTTTGAGATATGGAATAAGTACTCAAGCCTTGCCAAGAAAATCGCTAGTCATGAGTCCTTGAACCAAAGATCACGTCATTACGCATGCACTTAGCGTGGCGTAGCGTAGCAAAAGCTAAGCGTAGCAAGCATAGTGTTGCAATCAGTGTAGGAAGCAGGAATAATTACGCGTCGAAAAAGTATGCGAATCGAAATGTCAGTGACTCTTATGTACACTGACATAAGGTTCTTGTTTTCTGAACTCGAACACTTTTTCGCTCTGGTTATTATTCCTGCTTGAGCCACTGAGCTGTATTTGGAGCACTGACGTACCTCACTGCGTAGCTCCACGGGAACCGACTCGCCTCTCTCGCTGACACTTGTAGGTCCAAACCTCGCGCGCCGTGAATTTGGACGCCCTTGGAGATCTTCAGCAAATCGGCTGTCTTCTTCACGAAACTGGAGCAGCCAAACTTTAGGAACTATCGCTAACACGTTCTAGACACGCCTTTGGGTAGAGCATAGTCACAGTTCTGCGTAAGAGTAAGCAATAATTGGGCTTTGGTTAAACAGCCATTCGCGAATTTATGGCATGAATATGCGACTACGATTGTGCGTGGTGACCGTACACGACTGCTCGCTTCAGAAGTGCGATACCCCGATACCTTATGTCAGGACAACGCGAAGAACTGAAAAACAGGCGAACGAAGTGATCCTATCACTTTGCTACTGCCCAGCCAGTCTTGAAAAAATCGATTAACATACATAAAAAACATAAATCCCGAATAAATTGTAAACCTCCTCTTTTTGTTTACTCATTTTAAAATTATTTATTTTGTTTTGTTAGGTGCCTTCAAAACCAAAAATACATTGTGGTTTACATTGCAAAAAAAATTGGCATTTATGATTTCAGCGCGAATGTTACAAAGCGTAAATGCAAAATGCGTACATAGCGACTTTGTCGAAAAAGAGATATTAACTAATTAATTAATGTTCAAGACTACTTAAATGACGGGGCTGTATGGGGTTGATATAACTCAACACAGACCTAGCTGTTAATAATTTTGTAATTATTTATTCCTACTTATTAATAAGAATAATTATATTGTAATATTTGTATCAACAAATCATGCTCAGCGGTGTGAGTTGTTTAGCTTGTTCTGTAGATACGACATAACGCAGATGTTCCGTTGTGTGTCATCGCAAATAAATTAAAATAAATTAGAATAATAGTTAATAACTTAAAAAGTTAAAACATACGGCATAATTAGGGTATGAATATTAAGTGTTAACGTTATCTTGCAAAAGTATTCAGTAATTATAAGAAAATAATGAGTGATAACAGTGGAGTGAATATGTAAACAAACACAGTATAAAAGCGTATAATAGTGCTTCAAGAAGGTTTAGAGTCTAAACTTTAGACCATTTTTTTACAAGTGCTACAAGTGTTGAAATATGTGCATTATTAAATAACAATGATTAAATCCAAACATTAAAGTGAAATAATAACGCACGATTTATATTGGACTCTGAGGGTAAGCTGTGCAATAGACAAAAAAGCTATTATCAGTAACATCAACATAGGTACGCTTATTTCGTTGCCACGTTTATCACATCGGTAGCTCAGAGGGCTAGTTCGACTGACTGCTGCCTGCTCGTCGGGCCGCTGGTTCAAACCCTCACCGCTCAATTTAATTTTGTTTTGTTAAATTTTTGTTTTGTTTGTTAAAAAATGAATATATTTGAAAATATTACATTTAGAAGGAAGCGCACCGAATCAGAAAAAATTGGTGAGTCAAACAACACTATGACTACAGTAAGTGATCGAACAATAGATGGCACCACAAATAGTCTGCCAGATACTTCTATTGAAAACGACGAACGCTATTGCGAATTAGAACAGCAAATAAAACAATTAAAGCTCGAACTAAATACAGCTCACCGAGAAGTGACCGAGAAGTCCGAATACATCTAAACATAGAAAATTCCCAACTTAAACAAACTATTGAGGAGCTTTCGAAAATACAGGATTAAATAAACAAGGTAACGGAAGCCTTAAAAATGACATTACCACACCTAAAAAGGAAAAGGAAAGATGAATCATTCAACCCCAGCTAAATCTACACGCCAACTTGCTAAAAAAGGAGATTTGACACAAACAACGCAGTCTCACGAATCTTCGAATATTACGCAATGTAAATAGAAAGAAATGCAGAGCCATGAAGCCATAATTACCAAAAAGAGAACAGTAATAGTAGGAAAAGGAAATAAATCCATTCATTCGCAAGCAAATGCCAAAAGAAAAGTCAAACTCTGCATTTTAAAATACAATAGTCAGAGCGGAGCTATTGATTTACTGGATAGTACTTTTAGATCGTCTCAGTACACATACTGTCATTATAAAAATACAGATTCAAACCTTGACGTACTTTTAACAAATATTGACAACAAATTGCAGGGATTTAACTCATCCTATTACTGCATTATAATGATTGGAGAATCTGATTTTCTACGTACAAGTAACTTTTTTGTCTTATAGTGGTAACAAGTTGCAAATAGTTACTTTGCAACTTGTGACCACTATTAGACAAAAAATAATGAAAATTACGCATACAAATTTCATAATCTGTGTACCCACCTATGTTTGCGGAGCAGCGCTATATAATTGTAGGGTTGAAATGTTTAACACTCTCTTGAGTCTAGATGTAATGACTCATAACTATGCACTGTTGTTTGACACCAACTCTGACCTAACATATAGTTTGTTTTCTGAACAACACTGAGGGTAACACTGGCTGTCAAACGGCAAACAGCTGATTTCACTACGTCCCTAGAAAAATTTATATTTTAATATGATTTAGTGTAATTCTGAGCCCAAATTAGTGTTATTTTAGGATTATAGTGTAATGTTAAGTATTTCTATTGTTTGCAGTGTGTTTTAGTGACGTTTACTAGTGTCTCGAAACATGTTAAATTTGTGACCGTTGCAGGTTATAAATTTAAAAGTATTTGTTATTTCCGTACACTTTCAGCGCTTTTTGTTACCTTATTGTTAAATTATTATATTTAACAACGTTTAAAATATATTTCATAGCAATTAGTGATGTGCAAACGCTGAAAAACGTTACTATTCCACGTAAGTAATTTCGCATTGTTTTGGTGTGCAATTCCTTGATTCTTATCTCAACTGTAACCATGATGACCCGCAGAGCTGCTGCTGTCGCCTCCCGATAGCAGGAAAATGACAAGCTCAAAGTTACCTTACTAGAATTAAAAAAATCAAAGGAAATGGTCACCGAATTACTCTGTGAAAGGGAGGAAAATGAGAAAGAGCTAATATCAGTACTTGAAAGTAGAGATAAGCTAAAGAAACAATTATGTGTATTAGAACAAGAATGTAGTGATGTAATTGTTGAGCGGGACAAGCTGCAGGTCACCGTAGATAGCTTCACTGTATGTAGTGCAGAGTACGAGCAAGCCCTGAAATGGATTGATTCCCTGGAGAAAGCATTGTTCGATGCCCATGAACAAATACATGCACTCCAGGAGGAGAAGAAAAACACCGCAGCGTTGCAGACCCAGAGCCTCTACAGTGAAGTCGCAGGGATCAGCCCGCAGCTGGTTACTGTTGCAACTGGAAGCCTTGATGATGTCATTGATTTAACTAATGACACATTGCCCACATCAAGGTTATTAAGTTGCAGCAATAACAAACTAGGTAAAATAAATAGGTATATACGGAAAACTCAGAAATTAATAAAACATAATAAATTGTGTACTAAAAACTTAAAAGTAAGCAAGAAAAATGTAAACTTATTACATGATTTGAATATGTGTGTATTAGAATTAGAAAGTACTAAGTTGATGTATGAAACTGACACACAAAACTTACATTTGAAAATCCAAAGCTTGGAGGATTCATTGAGATCACTAAACAGTGCATATTTGAACTCTGAGAAAGTTATAAATGAATACTCATTGGCTATGGATGATTTAATTCAAGAAATGAACCATAATTGTGAGCGGTTTGAGTCGCTGACCAACAACCATACTTGTCACTGTGAGCAGAAAGGTGGTTGTTTGACAGCGGGCAACTCTCCGGGCTTGTGTGACAGTTTACCAACACAAGGTGTTACTGATAATAGTTCTGCCAAGTCTGATATGACCACAACACCTGATATTATAATGTACTGTGATGAGATTGGAAGTGGCATGGGCTCAGCACTCCACTCATACTCTAAGGGACATAGTGTTATTAGTAATTGCTCACCTTTTAGCACTGTAGATAATATTATAAATCAAATTTTGAATGACAGCACTATCACAGCCAGTGCCACACTGATAATTTTCATGGGCAATAGGGGAGATGTGAACAAAAAAAATTTAATAAAATTTTATGAAACATTGCATGGTCTTAGTGTGAAAAAAATTATATTGTTCACATTTCCCTACTGCAACCAATTGACACAAAATGAAAATGTATATAGACATAATATGAATATAACTATGTACAATTTATGTACATATAATAATAAGTTTGATATTATTGACACTAACAATTATGTTAGTAATTATTTTACTATGACTAAAGGTACATTTTACCTTTCAAATTATTGTAAACGACAAATAGCTATGTCACTATTATATTTATATGACATTACAGCCAAAAATTTGGCTTCTAACTCTGCTTTTACTGAGCAGCCTAATATGAATCTGGTATCAGACCAGAATAACAGGATGCATTTAAATTAGTTCATAGGACTGTTGGGAACACTGCCCACATTAAATATTATAATTTGTCATCTGGCAATTTTGTCTCTCTGGTCTGGACAATGCTAACGTGTGTGCATCGCTGTATTTAAATATCCTCGAAATAATAATAAAGTGCAGTTATTGTGAATTTAATCAGCGTTTATAAATCAAGACTACAGTCCCGCTTCGTTTCATGGTCCTTCGACAAGAAGAGATCCAGCGAGGGATAAGTACGAGCTGTTGGCAGATCTCACACCGCAACGCGCTCACCTGCTACTTCCGCCATTGTTTCTACGGGTTGGCGAGCGGCGAGTACGCGATTTCGTGTCGTAGCCACACAAGTGAAGTGCATTTGGGCAGGGCTTAGTGTGGTCAGATCAGTGTGATAGTGCCGTTAAAATCATACAAAAACATCAAGTTCTGGCAGATTTCAGACGACGCGACGTCGTTTCATTCATTACATTCCCGCCATTTATTCTACGTGGCGGGCAGCGGTGAATCGGTGATCGCGCGATTTCGTGTCGGTCAGTTGGCAAAAAGTTCCTCAGTGGTTGGCAACAAGAACTCAAGGTGCGTTCGGAACCTGCGCGCGCGGCACAGCAAGCGAGGCCAGGCGTGCGACAAAGAGAAGACACTAGCGCTAGCGGCGGCCTTGCTTGGAACTACTGCGGTTGCTTGCTGCGTCGGAGCCTAGCTGTCGGCCATTTTGTAGCACAAACCTTCCCACCCAGTTCTCTCGTTGGATTCGTATTAACAATTTGCGTCAAAGAAACAGTTTAGTTTACAGTATTGTTTAATAATTAATTAGGTTATTGCACAAAATTGTATCAGTGTAGTTGTGCTTACTAAGCGGTGTACCTAATTGGAAAATGGAGTCACAACAGTTGGTCGCGACTAGAGGTTACTTGAAAGGTAATTTGACACGGCTTTTTAACTTTGCTAGCAATGAAGAATGTGTGGCAAGATCTTCGACCGAAGCGCTAAAGGTCAAAGCAATACGTGCGGTAGATTTGTTTGCAGATTATGAGAAGTGTAATATGAAAATATTAGGCTTGGATGACAAAGACAAAGAGGATGTGTCCATTACGGAGGAAAATTACTTCCATATCATATCAACACTCAATGGCATAATTAAACAACGCGAAAGCCAAGAATCAACGCCTTCACCGCCATCTGCTCCAATTTCCAAGCTAAAACTTCCACCCATTAATGTACCGATATTTGGTGGTAAGTTTAGTGAGTACATTCCATTCATAAACCTGTACAACTCTGTTATAAATGAGAATGATTCCATAGACTATGTACAAAAACTATATTATTTGCGTGCATATCTTAGGGATGAGCCCTTGCAATTAATAAAAAACTTACCTTTGACGCACGAAAGTTACAACAAGGCACTTACATTGTTGAATGATAGGTACAACAATAAATTTAGGATAATTAATGAGCACATAGGTACACTGTTGGATCTCAAACCTCTAATAAAGTCAACTGCGAGCAATCTCAGAGAGTTTGTTTCGAATGTTAAGCAAGAGCTTGCCGCTTTGACCAATTTGGATCCTAACGTTAGGTATTGGGATGCTATAATTTTGTGTGTACTTTGCCGCAAATTAGATGTCTACACATCGAGAGCATATCAGCTAGAGAGAGACAGCAGCATAGACCCCACCGTGGAGGACTTCCTCAGCTTCGTCGACAAGCGTGCGCTGGCATTGGAGAATTCTGAGCCGATCTATGGCCAGCCACACCAGCAACGCAAGGATGTAAAAGAGCAGCGTCCAGGTTTATCCACGGGCAAACTGGTAGCCTACACAGCAGCCTCTGAAGCATCATGTCTTTTCTGTAAGTCCAATCATAAGTTATACTTGTGTCAAAGCTTTCAGTTATTGCCTGCCAATAAAAGGATACAGTTTGCAGATGAAAAAGGAATATGCCATATATGCTTAGGTACGCATGCAGGGAAATGCAGATTTCACTTTCGGTGTGCAGAATGCAAACAGAAGCATCATACTCTGTTACACCGCGATAATGATAAAGTGAACAGTCAGCAAGCCGCAGTGTCACCCGCTTCTTTGGCGGCGAATAATATTATGACTAATAATGTACTCTTGCCCACAGCCCAAGTAAAGCTTCTTGCTCGAGATGGCACCGAGATGACTTTCAAAGCCCTGCTAGACAGTGGGTCACAGCTGTCCTTTATTTCTCAAAGGGCCGTTCAGCTGCTAGATTTAAAGCCCCTGCAGAATAATATTAATATAGTAGGGATAGTCAACACTCAGGCCAGCGTGAAGCGCTGTGTGCCAGTCGAAATACATTCATTGGTCAATCCATTCAAGCTATCGGCTACTTGTCATGTAGTTGAACAGATCACATGTGAGCTACCACAGAGAAAAGTAGATCTCTCAGACTTTGCGATCCCATCAAATATAAGGCTGGCAGATAAAGATTTTAACATCCCCAGTCAAATCGATTTGCTAATGGGAGCCGACTGTTTTTTCCAGGCTATGCTGCCACCGGAGTCGACGATCTACGGGCCTGCAGCGCCGCCTAGCGGGGCGCAGCTTTCGACGCCAGGTGCACGGCATCCACAGCTAATTAATACGCAGTTCGGCTACATAATCGGGGGAAGCTTGCCTTCAAATGTCTGCAATCAGGTAGCAGTTCTTAAATGTGTCACATGTGAATCAGATATTAATGAAAATTTAACAAACTTCTGGAAGAGCGAGAGCGTTCCCGAAATTTACAATGAAAAGTCTTCAGAGCAGGAGCTCTGCGAGTATATATTTCAAAAGACTGTTCAGTTGAAGGATGATTGTTTTGAGGTTGCTTTACCCTTGAAACTCCCACTCAAAGATGTAAACGATGCGCTAGGAGACTCATTTCATTTCGCGTTAAAAAGGTTTTTAAACCTCGAAAAGAAATTGCACAAAGACCCCAACCTTTTCATAGAATATCAAAAGTTTATACACGATTACTTAAATTTAAATCACGGGCATTTTGTTGACATCGAGAGCTATCAGCTTAGTAAGGACGCGGTCTACTTCCTCCCACACCAGGCGGTACTCAAGCCCGACAGTAAAACTACTAAGTTACGTACGGTTTTTGACGCCTCGATGAAGACAAGTAAGAAAGTATCGCTAAATGATTTGCTACTAAACGGACCGACCGTACAGAGAGATCTTTTTGACATACTGCTTTTGTTCCGTTTTGGTGACTATACATTCACTACGGACATAAGACAAATGTTCCGAAACATCCGCGTAATACCTGAGCATACTTCCTTACAGAATATTCTATGGAGAGACAGCCCCGATGAGACCATCAAGTGCATCAGGCTGGATAGAGTGAGCTATGGTCTAAAGAGCTCAAGTTATTTAGCTACACGTTGTTTGAAAGAGCTTGCGATGCAAAATGAACGCAAACTGCCCTTGGCTTCGTTCATTTTGAACAACTGCACCTATGTAGATGATGTGCTTTACTCAAATAGTGATTTAGACATGATTTTAGAAGCAAAATCGCAGCTTCAGCGGCTGCTGCAAAAGGGGAGTTTCAAGACACATAAATGGTCGTCAAATGACAGTAGGATATTAGAAGATATTCCTTCAACTGAACGGCACTTTGACGAATTAGAATTTGAAAACAACGGCTGTAGTTTAAAAACCTTAGGTTTGCAGTTAGTTGTGCATCAAGATAAGTTTAGAATAGCAAGTCCAGAATTTTTTGATGCAAAGAATATTACCAAAAGAGAAATATTGGCATTCATAGGAAAGTTCTTTGACCCAATGGGGTTCGTGGGTCCCATCTTTGTACAGGCCAAGGCTATAATGCAGTCTTTGTGGTCCAGCCAGACGGACTGGGACGCCACGCCTGACGAAAATATTAAAAAAGAGTGGTTGGAATTCTTGTCAAGTCTTGCAAAAATGGATCCGATTTATATAAGTAGAAATATTCAAATATCTGATTCAGACACAGTTGAACTCATAGGTTTCTCGGACGCATCCAGTTCGACTGCATACGGCTGCTGTGTATACCTGCGCGTCACCGATAATAAAGGTATAGTACATGTACATTTGCTCTGCTCGAAATCCCGCATAAACCCGCTTCAAAATAAAAACCTAACCGTGCCACGCTTAGAATTAAATGCGGCGCTACTCCTGTCTGTTTTAATTGCTAAGGTTTCAAACACGCTTAAATTAAAATTAAAAATAAGCCGAGTTTACTTGTTCTCTGATTCCAAAATCGTGCTGGCTTGGTTACGGACGGAAGCGATGAGGTTGACGGCTTATGTGGCGAACAGAGTAAAAGCTATAACTAACAATACTGCTGACTGTCAATGGTTATATGTCAACACCAACGAGAACCCAGCTGATTACATAAGCAGAGGGGTCAGGCCACATGAGTTTAGTGGCTGCGATTTATGGTGGCATGGGCCTCGATTTTTGCATGACAGTGAGTACAGGTTCAATCAAGATATAGAGTTACCTTCAGACTTACCTGAGAGCCGGTCCAGCGCAGCGATCTCCTCCAATGTGGGATCTGCAGCTCTTCCAGTAAACGACATATTGCAAGGTATACACAAATATTCTAGCATCCATAAAATGACACGCATTTTAGCATATGTAGTAAGATTTGTCAACAATTTGAAAGGCAGTAAGGCCTCGCATAATTTTTTGACGAGTACAGAACTAAACAGTGCGCATATGTTGCTCATTAAATCTGAGCAAGAAATACATTTTCATGAGGAAATCGAATGCCTAAAGAAAAATCAATGTGTGAAGGGATCCCTACATACCTTGCATCCGTTCTTAGACAATATAGGTATTCTGCGTGTAGGCGGCAGGTTACACCACGCTAATATCCCATACAATCAGAAGCATCAGGCGATCTTGCCTAAGCAATCGTATGTCACTGAATGCATTGTTAGGTCTGAACACGAGCGTCTCCTGCATGCGGGACCTAGGCTATTATTGTCAAATTTAAACCAGAAATACTGGATAACTAACGGCTTGTTATATGTAAAAAAAATAACAAATAAATGTATTAAATGTTTTAGGCAGAAGGCCACTGCTTCCAAGCAACTAATGGGTTCCTTGCCGGCCGGGAGGGTGACTGCGATGAGTCGTCCCTTTGAAAAAGTTGGAGTAGATTTCGCTCCTGCGTCCAGGTCCTCCTGTAAATGTAAAGCTTGCGCGCGTGAGGCGATCGATTATAGGTAAAGGTTACATTTGTGTGTTTGTTTGTTTCGCCACTAAGGCAATACATCTAGAGCTAGCCTCAGATCTCACGTCCGATACCTATCTCGCGTGCCTACGTAGACTAATATCAAGAAGAGGCCTGCCGAAAGAAATATACTCTGACAATGCCAGCACCTTCAAGGGGGCAAGGAATCAGTTAGTGGAGCTATATACTTTGTTGTCTTCCAGGGACCACCAAGGCAAAGTTGTTCAATTTACAGCAGAAAAAGGAATTGACTTTCACTTTATTCCAAGTTATTCACCTACCTTTGGGGGCCTTTGGGAGGCAGCAGTTAAAAGTACTAAGTACCATTTACGAAGAGTAGTACAGGGTCACCAGCTAACCTATGAGCAGTTAAATACTGTGTTAGTAGAGATAGAGTGTGTACTTAATTCTAGACCTTTGTTACCAATATCTTCAAGTGATGTAAATGACTATAGCTATTTGACTCCAGGTCATTTTTTGATAGGAAATGCTCTAACAATGTATCCAGAAAATGATGTGTCTAATGTTCCACAAAATAGGTTAAAATTTTGGCAGTTATGTACACAGATAAAGCAGTCATTCTGGAAAATGTGGCACAAACAGTATCTCAATGTATTGCAAAATAGACCTAAGTGGTTAAACGTTTCACCTAATATTAAAATAGGTACTTTAGTGATACTAAGGGAGGATAATGTTCATTCTATGTTATGGCCAATGGCTAGAGTGGTAAATACATACCCTGGTCATGATGGCCACGTTAGGGCCGTTGAGGTCAGAACTGCTAATGGTAAAACCCATACTCGATCTATTTTAAAAGTATGTGTCCTACCCTTGGATACATAATTTTTATGTTACTATGTGCTATACATGTGTTTCTTTCTGTGCAGTGATTTGATGTGCTGAATTTGTGTGGCTTTTGTATAGATATAGTTTGACACATCAAAACATTGCATTTTAGTTTTATAGCACTTATAATACTTATGTATAAGTAATTCTTGCGTTGTAGCTTGTAACACAGTGTTTAATGTTGTTTAGTTTCTCGGGTGTTATATTTTGTATAGGTACCTAATCTGTATTAGCTAGGTAACCTATCTCAATTCATTAATGTTAAAAATATCGAACTTTCATTATGTATAAAATTCATTGTTAGTTTTGCAGTAAATTACTAAAGGCGGCAGCATGTTGGGAACACTGCCCACATTAAATATTATAATTTGTCATCTGGCAATTTTGTCTCTCTGGTCTGGACAATGCTAACGTGTGTGCATCGCTGTATTTAAATATCCTCGAAATAATAATAAAGTGCAGTTATTGTGAATTTAATCAGCGTTTATAAATCAAGACTACAGTCCCGCTTCGTTTCAAGGACAACAGAGGACCCAGGCTCTGGCAACATATGTTCTAGTATATTAGAAAACCCTAAGAATAAGGGAAGCTCACATGCTAAGTATATAAGCCTGGTTCATCAGAATATTCAATGTATTAGAGGCAAAGATCTACAAATAGAGTTATTTTTAAATTGTAATAAAATTGACATTTTGTGCATAACAGAGCACTGGTTAACTATTAATGAAATTATGTTTAGCTTTAAAGATCACCAGGTTGGTAGTTCGTTCACCATACTTAATTCAATACATGGTGGGGCATTAATCATACTAAACAATCATATGAAATTCAAGGAACGTAAGGACATTGTTTCCTTATCTGTTGAACGAACTATAGAACTTGCAGCTGTGGAATTAGAACAGTTCATAGTTATATGTGTCTATAGGCCACCCTTGAGCGACTTTGAAATGTTCGAGAAAATAATGGAATCCGTCCTAACTATTTCATCACACAGTACGAAACGATTAATTATATGTGGTGACTTTAATGTTAATCTGTTAGAAAGAACTACTCTCAGCGTTAGATTAATAAATCTTTTCTCATCATTTAGGCTTAGCCATTTATTTATGGAGCCAACAAGAGTGACTGCTACTAGTGCTACATGCATTGACAACATTTTTACTGATGTTATTCCAATCAGTAAAAATGTTATCAGTGAATTGGATTCAGATCATTTAGGTCAATTATTTCAATTTGATTCTATTAGAGAACCTGTCATTAAAAAGAAAATTTCGTTTGTGCCAGTAACTGCTGACCGGTTAGAAAGAATGAGATACTCTTTAGCCCAGGAACTACCGTTTTTGGCTGCTGAACAGTCTCCTAATATAATGTATAACTTATTCTTTGAAACCTTTATGAAACAGTACAGCGCGATATTCACTTCAAAATCGGTTGTGGTTAGTGGTTCAAACGACTTTAGTACGTGGGCTACTGCAGAGTTGCATAAACGCAGGCAAGCATTGTATGCATTGTATGAGGAACGACGGTTCAACATGAGTGACGAATTTAAAGAACAAGTCAAACAGTTCTCCAAACAATTTAAATTAGACTGTCATACAGCTAAACGTAATTTTCTGAGTAGTAAAATTAAGAATAGTTCCGATGTTATAAAAACGACTTGGAAAATAATTAATGAGGAGGCCGGTCGTAGTAAAAAAGCGAGTCACGATTACGAACTAAAAATCAATGGACAGCTTACGAGTTCTAGCTTAGAAGTTGCAACTGAATTTGAATCGTTTTTTACTAATGCACCGGCTTCCACGACTAAGTATTTAAATTCGTCACCTTTGTCTGCTGTTGCAATATTAAAAGATAATGTCTCAGAGTGTGCTTCATACTTGAATTTTAAGCACGTCACAAGTTCAGATGTCGTAAAGGCATTTAAATTGATAAATGTTAAGAAAACGAATGATCTTTGGGGACTCTCTGTTCACGTCGTTAAATCCCTGATCGAATTAATTGCACCTGACCTAGCGGTCATTTTCAACAATTGTATAGACTGCGGTGAATTTCCTGATTTAATGAAACGAAGTAAGATAATTCCCCTCTTCAAAGCAGGTAGTACTCAAGACCCCACCAATTTCAGACCTATATCAATACTACCAACTTTTAGTAAAATTTTTGAGAAATTAATCTTATCACAGCTATTACATCATTTTGAATCAAATAAGCTAATGCATAACAAACAGTTTGGATTCACTCGCGGTCGTTCAACAACAGATGCCGGAATTCAGTTCATTGAAAGTATTTTTGATGCCTGGGAAGAGTCACAAGATGCCCTAGGCATTTTTTGTGACTTATCTAAGGCTTTTGATTGCGTTTGTCATGAAACATTGATCAGGAAATTACATTATTATGGAGTTAGAGACACGTCATTGAATTTGTTAAAATCTTATCTGAACGGAAGAATACAAAGAGTAGACGTAAACGGAGAACGATCACCAGGATCATTGGTTTCTTTGGGCGTGCCACAGGGCTCAATATTGGGACCCTTCCTATTCCTCATCTATATAAACGACTTACCCTATCTAGGAAGGGACTGTCATGATATGGTACTGTTTGCTGATGACATCTCACTTATTTTTAAAACAAAGCGAAACCAACACGCTACTGATGATCACGTGAACAATACCATATCAAGAGTGGTAAATTGGTTTAATGTTAATAATTTGCTATTAAATGAGAAAAAGACTAAATGTGTTAAGTTTCTTACTACTAACGTTAAAAATAATCAGACATGTATAACAATTAAAAATGAGGAATTGGAATTGGTAACCAGCACAGTGTTTCTAGGTATAACGTTGGATTCCAAACTCCAATGGGGTCCACATATTGATAAGCTATCGAACAGACTGAGCTCTGCAGCTTTTGCATGCAGGAAAATCCGTCACTTGACAGATTTAAAAACAGCCAGATTAGTTTATTTTAGTTATTTTCATAGTATTATGTCCTACGGTATTCTGCTCTGGGGTAGTGCTGCTGACATAAATACTATTTTTGTGCTGCAAAAGCGGGCTGTTCGTGCGATTTATAAAATGAATAATAGAGATTCTCTTAGAAATAAGTTTAAAGAAGTAAATATATTGACAGTCCATAGTCAATATATTTACGAGAATATTATGTATGTCCATAAGAACATTGTTAACTTTCGAAGAAACTGTGATATACATAACTTTAATACTAGAAACAAGGACAAACTTGCAGTGCCCACTACTCGGCTCCATAAAATAAAAAACTCGTTCAAGGGTAATTGTGTAAGATTTTACAATAAACTCCCAAGCACTTTGACAGATCTATCAATTAATAAGTTCAAGAAATACATCAAGCAAAGGCTTATTTCTAAAGCTTACTACAGTATTAAAGAGTACATAGACGATAAAAATGCTTGGGACTGAATTGTTCTAATTAATTGTGAGCATCCTCACTGCCAGAGTTTCTTTTACTGGACACTTGGAGGCCTTTTACACCTCCAAAGATTAATTTAATTATACAACTCTTGACTGTGGGGACCATTTACATCTCCTTTTATCATTGTATTATTGACTAAAGAGACTATACATCTCTGTTATTTATATTTTATTATGACATTTGAGACTCTTTACATCTCTCAGAAACAATAATTAAAAACTTTTTTTTTCTGATAATATGATAATAATACCAAATGTTCTGTAAAAAATGAAATGAAATGACATGTGAAAGTGCCCTTGTGGCCTATTTACAGAATAAACGTTTTGAGTTTTGAGTTTTTAGTTTTTGAGTTTTGAACGAACAGGCAGGTTGAACTTCTTTGGCTTACACAATATAATAAAAAACATCTATGAGATTATTACACCAATAGATTTTTCTTCAAAATATTTAGTTATAAAAAACATACTTAATGCAACAGGTCAAGAAAATACAAATTACATTAACAGTCATTCCAGTGAAAATGTAAATGATCTTTTTCGTGTATAATAAAATTCACATACTACATCAAAATATTAATGGTCTGATTAGTAAGTCGGATGTGCTTTTTATAAATCTAGAAGAGCTAAAAACTTCTGGCAAATCAGTTGACGTACTGTGTGTGACAGAACATAATATGATATCTGGTGATACAGGCTATATTAACATGCCGAATTATCAGCTAGCAACAAAGTACTCTAGGCACAATCGGCATGGAGGTGCTTGCATACTTGTAAAAAACAATCAAAAATTTTAAGTGCTAGATGAAATATCAAAATTTAATAGAACAAATTTGCTTAAATGCTGTTCAATTGAATTGATTGAACATAACATTATCATAATATGTATGTACAGAATACCTAAATATAAAGCTGACATCCTCCAAACGTTTTATGAAAGTTTAGAAAATATTCTTAAATTATACTGTTATAATTCTAATAAAAGCCTTGTTGTCTGTGGCGATTTTAATATTGACATTTTAGTTAGAAATACAAATTCTCTTAACTTTAAAAACCTCATCAGTAGCTACAATCTAAGAATCGAAATTAACCAGCCGACAAGACTCAGGAGTAAAACGTGTCTAGATAATCTTATTCATAATATACGTGGCTGTAAAAGTGAAGTGATAGAGATGGCTCTTTCGGGTCACACAGTGCAACTCTTACAGTGCCAGACCAAAAAAACCTGTATAAAGCCTTTTTGGTATATCGAAAACAGAGATTACAGCGAAGAAAATATGATAAAATTTAGGAACTTTATAGGTAGCCTATCATTCAGTGACGTTTTTGGTAATGAAGACCCAAATGAAGCATATAACAATTTTCTAGAATTATTTATTTTAATATATGATAAATGTTTCCCTACAATTAAAGTGAAGATGACTACCAATGCTAAGGCAAAATGGCTGTCTAAGGGTATCAAGATTTGTAGCAAATGCAAAAGATAAATATTCATGACATATAGAAGAGTTCCTAGCAAGGAAAATAAACTCAAACTTAAGTCATATTCCAATAGACTTAAAAAAATATGAAACTGACACAGAAGGCTCAAAACAATAACTTCATTAAATCATCTAGCAATAAATCGAAAGTAACATGGAAAGTTATCAGCAGTAGTAAATCAAAATTTCCAAAAGAATCTATACAACATATAAAGACCTATGACAAAAATATTTCTAACCCACAAGAAATCGCGCAAGCGTATAATGATCATTATATTGACACAATCCAAAGATATGGCAATAAAAAACAGAATATAATCATAAATGAGAATAAGCATTATTCTTTAATGCTTATGAGGCCAACAGACCCTTACGATATATTAAAAATAATTTCAAATTTAAAAAATACAAGTAGCACAAGTAGAAATGACGGAATAAATACTAAAATCATAAAATATGTATCTGACTTAATATCTCCGGTTCTAAGTAATATTATAATATGTGTATAGAAAAAGGAAATTTTCCAGATAGGTTAAAGTCCACAATTATTAAACCTATTTTTAAAAAAATCGACAAAGAAAACATGTATTTTAGACCTATTGCGGTGATTCCAGTTTTTTCCAAGATATTAGAAAGGGTTATTTATAAAAGCTTGTATGACTATTTACAATCAAATAACGTTTTAGTTGAAGAGCAAAAAGAATTCAGGAAAGGCCGAACAATTGATATGGCAGTCTTTGAATTTTTAACCAAAGTGATAAATTGCATGGATCAAGGACGTCCAGTCTCAGCTCTTTTCATGGATATGAAAAAAGCGTTTGACTTTGTAGACCATGAAATTTTTCTTAATAATTTGGAGGGTTATGGAGTTCGTGGGACTGTTCTTAATTTACTAACGTCATATTTGAATAAAAGGTCACAAGTAACACAGATAGAGAGGATTTGTCCTAATTGCACTACTGAAAAAGTATATACCTCAGGTCTACGTCAAACTGAATTCGGGGTTCCACAAGATAGCGTGCTAGGCCCATTGCTATTTTTGGTGTACATAAATGATCTTCCAAAAGTAGTAAATCACCCCATTGTTCTTTTTGCTGATGATAGTACGGCGTCATTTATGGAGAAAGATAAAAATTTGCCAAGAAACTCAAATAAATGCTTCATTAGACAAAATTATTGACTGGATGACATCCAATAATTTAATTATAAACTTGACAAATTGTTACATTATGCATTTTAGACAAAGGGCTAGTCCGGATAAATTTGACATACATTATCGCAACACCATCATAGACGTAACACAAATAACTAAATTTCTTGGAATTACCATTGACTATAAATTGAACTGGAAAGCACAGATTGACAACATTTGCAAAAAACTAAATAAATTTTCTTATGCGTTACATGTACTATCAAAGATAGCGAATGAAGAAACGGTTGTTACTACCTACTATGGCTATGTATATTCCACACTAAGGTATGGTATAATATTTTGGGGTAATTCTACCGACATAGACCAAGTTTTTAAATCCCAAAAAAATAGCATCCGTGCTATGAAAAATCTAAAACCTACAGACAGTTGCAAACAACATTTGATTAAATTGAAAATTCTCACATTACCATGTCTGTACATCTACGAGATAGCCTCTTTTGTAAAATCCAACAGACATCTTTTGGTAGTTTTAGAAGTATTATACACCAAAACAAGGTAGCGGCAAAATCACATAAGACGGCTCTTTAAAGTAAAAGCGTTTTAGGAATGGCTCCAAAAATATTTAATAATTTGCCCACTTATATAAGAGATATAGACAACGTCATGCATTTTAGATCGAAATTGAAAAAGATGCTAGTCGCAAAGGCATATTATACTGTGCAAGAGTACCTTACAGACCAAAACTAGACATATTAAGGGCACATCCGAACGAATAACAAATTATGTTTTAATCATGAGTCATGACATAATTGTATTCGCTATAACTTCTAGTAGTTGGTTATTATATATATTTTTTAATTTTTGTTTTCTTCATATCTACTTATACATAGTTTGACATTAACTTATCTTTTGACATTATATGTGTTAATAATGTATCTATTTAATTGATTTGTACACCTTTAAGGTAGACCATAGCAGATCATAATTATTTGATCTTGTAAACGCCTGTCTCAAACCTATGTCATAAATAAACGGTTTTGATTTTGATTTTGATTTTGTATTACTTAAGAACAACCAATTTTAAAAGAAATCTAAAAATAAATCTGTGGGAGTTTCTACGCTCTCCTTCACCCACAGTGGTTCAATGTAGAGAAGGGGAAAAAGTGACGTTGTTAAGTACATATATGTAAATATCTATAGTTACAAGAAATTTTGAAAACATGAATACTTTGGTGCTTTGGCGCATGAGTTCGTTCCTTATCATGTTGCGACGGGATAATCCGAGCATTGACCTTTTCATTGCTCTTTGCGTGACTTTGAGTTTGTGCATCATCCCGACAGTAAGAGTCCATGTTTAGCAAGCGTAAGTCATCACCGGGAGAATACTCTAGTCTTAAGGGCTTGAGGGAGCTTAGAGTGGAAGACATCCTTGAGCTTCAGAAGGCTGCCCACGCACGAGGTCTTCTCCACATTCTTTGGTCAATCTCTTGGTCCAGTGGGTCTCGTCCAAGCCTCATGATCTAACCTAAGTAGTTATACTCCTCCACTTGCTCTACCGCTCGGCCGTCATCTGTGATCTGAGATTGAGACATATCGGTCGGGCCTATAACCTTGGTCTTATATGAATTCGTTTTAAGGACTACCCGTACTGATGCGTTGCAGATATCATTAAGCATTTTTTCCAGTTATCTTGGTGTTTCGGCAAGTATGACGATGTCGTCTGCAAAGCGGAGGTGGTTGAGGTATTCTCCATCCGCGTTAAATGCCCAAAACATCCCAGTCAAGGGTTTTGAAGATCTTCCATTGCTTTGGTGAAAATCTTTGGAGATATGACGTCTCCTGTGCATAGGCCTATTTTGACTGGAACAGGCGTTATGGAACCTTGGACTTGCACAGTCATTGTGGCAGAGTAGTAAAAACTCATCAGTATGTACGGTCCTACCGAACATGTTAGCAACCGCTATTTGCTGAAGTTGCTATTTACTTGGCCGCGAGTATTTTTACATCGTAATTAACATATTTTATTATAACTGACGAGTACGTCACTAACCGTCGTAAGTCATACACATATCGGAAGAGTTACCACCCTTTACTGTGTTTACCTACTTATACAATAAAAATGCATAAAAAGGATTGGAACTTTACTTTCCGCGACGTGCTACAACACATCATTATTACTACTACTACTAAAGTCTGACTGGACTATACATTTTGGTCCTTCGAACCTCAGGTATTTGGCATTTTGTATTTTATTTACGGTAGCGAATCGGTTTAGCTGGCCTCCCACAAGCGGGTCTCACCAGTTAGATTGAGAAATCGCACATGTCGTATGTTGAGTATAAAGTGCTATTGCCAACCAGCAACCACTCGTCAGCGAAGACTGGAACCACAACTGAACAACTTCGGTTTCATATTCGTCATACGGAAGGTGGGAAGACTGCGGAAACTCTGCTGTCTTCGCGCTGGGAACTTGCGACCTCAGCTATCTATCATTGTCAACTACGTGATAGACTACCGCCGAGCTACTGAAACTACCTACATCAACTTCAAACAACTTGAACTCTCGCCATGATCAACCTGCAGCAAGAATGTATCAAGAACATCAAAACGTTGTGTACTAACTACAAAAAAGACTCCTCAGGGAAGAAAACTGAAGATTACTTGGTTAAACGCCTCGAGTCGCTTATAAACCAATGGATGGACTTCGAGGACCGTCACCAAACACTTGTGGATACTTGCGAGGATAAAGACATCCCCTACTTCACCCAAGATATCTACACTAGATTAAAAGAAATGTAAAAAACTACCCGGAAGAACATGGAAGTAGTACTGCAACAATATCGTCATAGTCATCGACAGGAAGAACATAGTCTTCGACTTAACGGGAGTTTTGGACGACAACAATGACGACGACGCTGTGAGGAAACTACTGGAGAAACAAGAGTGTAACTTTATGGTTCTTGATCGCGCCATGTCTAAGATCGACGTGCAAAGTATCTCGCAAAAGTGGGAGCTTGAAGATCATCTCTCTGTTCTCAAGTCGAGACGGGACGTTGTCGATAAACAACACTGGGAATTGGAAGCTAAACTCAAAGGCTCCAATCTCAAATACTACAATACATTTGTCACCATGGAAAATAAGTACGATACATTGAGACATACATTGAATACAAAGATAAGCTCTACCGCGCACTACAAATCATCTACTCCCAAGATACAAGTTCCCGAGTTCTCTGGAAGTTACACCCAGTGGATATCCTTCAAAGATCTATTTTTGGAAACGATCCATAACAACCCTGGGCTAAACAACGCACAGAAGATGCAGCATCTAAAGTTCAAACTGAGGGGAGAAGCGGTACGTCTGGTTCATCATTTAAACACCAGTGCTGAAAACTGCATGTCATGCTGGGAGATACTTCTTCATAGATATGGCAATCGTCGGCTGCAATTCACGTCATTCGTCAACTCTTTGTTAAACCTGCCTGTCATACAAAATCCCGACAGCAATAACATCAAAAAGATGCATGACATCATGACTGAATGCCTAAGCGGGCTAACTAACATGGAAGTCGATACAACTAACTGGGGCCCGCTCATCGTACACTTAATGTCTCAGAAACTGGACTCCACGACTTTCACCGAATACAATAAGGATTTGCAAGACCACAGGGAATTGCCCAATTTGACCAACTTCCTAAGCTTCCTCAAAAGTAAATTCATGGCTTACGAAACTATGAAGAATACGAAAAAGGAAGCACCCTCCACCACCACTCAAAAACAAACTACGTCCAAGCCTAACAACTTTCAATTTGGCGGGAAACGGAATTATTTCGAGCCAAAGAAAAGCTATACAAAAACATTCCACACTACATCGTTCGGTTCATGCCCTCATTGCACGGGTGATCATGTGTTGATGCAATGCCCGAAGTTCATCAACACCGATACTGAACAGCGAAATAACCTAGTTGCAAAACTACACGTGTGCAGAAACTGTCTCTACAGCCACGGAAATGCGAACTGCAATTCTACGAAATCTTGCAAGGAATGTAATATCATACTTTATTACATTTTAATAAAAAACCGACTAGAAACGAGGCCGATAGATCACGTCCATCTACCTTTTAGATCAGGGCTCGCAAGTTAATTTGATTTCTGAGAGAGCTGCACAACTACTGAAACTGGAAAGGAAACGTCTACATGCAACTGTCTCAAGAGTTGGGAGTATAACCGGTGACTGTAAAGGACGTCTACTACTTAACTGCAAGTCAATCCACTCCGAATACTAGATTGAAACTGAAGCTCTTATCATGAAGAAACTTATCTCTAACTTACCGAACTCTACATTTGATAACACACATCAACAACCTGAAACTGGTAGATCCCGAGTTTAACGTCTCACGCCCCATCGACTTACTACTAGGAGCTAATGTATATTCGGAGATAGTTTTAGACGGAGTCCTGAAAGGATGTCATTCATCACCCGTTGCCCAACAGACGCAACTATGGTGGATTCTATGTGGCAAATTAAAGACTTTTAAATGTCACGTAAATATGATCAACATGGAGGAAATATCAAAATTTTGGGAGAACGAAGATGTTACTCAAACTACTAACGACATACCGCAGGACGACTACTGTGAACAACTTTACTCGAACACAGTACAACGGGACACAGATGGAAAATACATCGTAGAAATTCCATTCCTTCCCGGATACGAGGAAAAGCTGGGCGATTCCAAACCAATCGCTATGGCGCAATTCCTACAACAAGAAAAAAGGCTGCAATGAAAAAATAAACTAGCTGGACTGTACAGAGACTTCATGCGAGAACACGCCGAATTGGGTCATATGAAACTCGCGCCTCTAAACTCGCCCTCCACATCTGAATGTTACCTTACTCATCATGGCGTAGAACGGGAACAATCAACAACAACAAAAGTGAGAGTGGTTTTTAATGCATCGCAAGCTACTTCCGGCGGCTCTAGTTTGAATCAGCTACAAGAAAAGGGACCCAATCTACAAAAAGATATCTAATCCCTCATTATTGGCTGGAGGTCATACAGGTTCGCCTACACAGCGGATATTGAAAAGATGTACCGTTGTATTTGGATAGCCGATCACCAGCAAAAACTACAGAAAATATTGTGGTGTGACAACCCTACTTAAAAACTGCAATCTTACAAACTACGCACCGTCACCTACGGAATGAAATGCGCACCATGGTTAGCTATGAGGACTCTCAAACAGCTCGCCATGGACGACGGCCAAAAAAGCCCAGAAGCAGCCAACGTACTACAGAATCAACTTATATGGACGACCTCGTCAGTGGTAGAGACACTATTGAGGAAGCCAAAAACTTACAAATCGCCCTTATCGAATAACTAAAAGGAGGCGGTATGAACTTACGCAAGTGGACATCGAACCATCCCGCATTACTAGAGAATTTGTCGAACGATCAACTATCAGTTCAGAACTCATTTGACTTCAAACACGGAGAATCGATGAAGATGCTGTGTCTGGGATGGAATCCGACGAGCGATACTTTCATCTTTAATTGGGAATTAGAAGACACCCCTTCTGGATCTCCAATAACCAAGAGAAAACTACTATCAGAGATTTCGAAGCTGTATGACCCACTCGGCTAGTTTTCACCAATCACTATCGCACCAAAGTGACTTTTTCAAAAAGTGTGGGTTGATAAACTTGGCTAGAACGATGCCCTCCCGACAGACATTCAAAAGGAGTGGTAAAAAATGAGATCAGAGCTCCCCGTGATACAAGACATAAAACTTAATCGGTGGCTTGGTGGAAACCAAGATAGTATCGAGTTGCTTGGTTACTGTGACGCAAGCATGAAAGCATATTCGTGCGTCATCTACAGCCGAGTTATCAACTCAAGCGGCCCACCTACTATAACTCTACTCGCCGCGAAAACTAGGGTTGCGCCACTGTCACAAAAATTGACACTACCACGATTAGAGCTATGCGGTGCCCTACTACTGGCCCAACTTATCCAAAAAGTAAAGGAAGCCTATAAGAAACAAGATATGAAAGTTCAGGTCTGGTGCGATTCGCAAGTGGTACTTGCTTGGCTTCAAGGAGATATGACGCGATGGGAGAGATACGTCGCAAACCGAGTAACCAAAATCACTCTAGTGATCCCTGCGAAAGATTGGCACTATATAAAATCCGAGATCAACCCTGCAGATTGTGCGTCACGTGGTCTATATCCCACCCAACTACTCAACTACAAATTATGGTGGAATGGACCCGACTTCCTATTAACTCAAGACTAAACACAGTCCCAAAATAAACCAGTCTGTCATTTTACTGCGAGTAACGAGATTGAAAAACCTGCGACAACCCTAACTTCAAATGATGACAAGAATATTATAAGTGAATTACTTATAAAATGTAGTTCATTAACTCGGGTAACAAGAATCATTGGCTGGGTACGACGCTTCGGTACAAATGCACGGAACAGTGAGAAACTTGAAACCGGCGGCATCTTATCTACGAAAGAAATTACCGCTGCAAAACAGTGTATAACTAGACACGTGCAGCAACGTGACTTTGAAAATGAATACAACTGTCTTAGTAGGGACAAACCAATACCGAACAGGAGCCCGATCTTCAAACTAAATCCTTACTTGGATGAAGAAAAGATTCTGCGTGTGGGTGGGCGTCTCAACAAATCAGCCCTTCCATTCGAGATGAAGAACCCCGTCATCATACCCCACAAAGGACGCTTTACGGAACTACTGATTGAGCAAGCACATTTAACCATACTGCATGAGGGTGCGCGACTGACTCTAGCGCACATACAAAAACGCTATTGGATTGTTGGCGGGAATCGAGCTGTCAAGTCCAAATTGACCCGCTGCGTACGTTGTCACCGATACAAGACGACAACGAATAGCCAACTTATGGGCGACTTGCCACCAAAACGTACAACTCCTTCGCGACCTTTCACACACACCGAGGTCGACTTCACCGGTCACGTAGAGGTCAAAACCAACAAGGGCAGAGGCGTCCGGACTTCAAAGGGCTACATAGCTATTTTTGTATGCATGGCCACAAAAGCCGTGCATATTGAACTCGTGTCGGACCTGTCAACGGAAACTTTCATAGCAGCTTTCCAAAGAATGTGCGCGCGACGAGGAAAGCCAAGCCATGTATACTCTGACTGCGGGACCAACTTTATTGGAGGAGCCAAGTTGTTACGCAACGAGTTCGAGGAGTTCAAAACGTTGATGTCACCAGAATTCTTCGAAGAAATCAACAAACTGGAAATACAGTGGCATTTTAACGCACCGGCATGGCCATCTGCTGGCGGACTGTGGGAAGCTTCCGTCAAGTCGATGAAACACCATCTACGTCGTGTCCTGGGAGAACAAAAGCTCACTTTCGAAGAATTCTCGACTCTACTAACTCAAATCGAAGCATGCATGAACTCCCGCCCTCTATGCTCACTTACTGAAGATCCGGAGGAGTTCTATAACTACCTATCACCGGGTCACTTTCTGACTGGCGGGCCAACGATGTCACTGCCCCGCTCCGATCACAGCGACGTAAGAACCCTAGACCTACGGCGTCGCTGGCAATTAACTGAAAACATGTTGCAGCAATTTTGGAAAAGTTGGTCAAACGAATACTTGACGCAGCTACAAAGTCGTTGTAAATGGAATAAGCCGACAAATAATCTCAAAGTGGGTGACGTCGTATTAGTGAAAGATAACAACGTGCCGCCCGGGAAGTGGGCTTTGGGAAAAGTGTTACAAGTACACCCGGGCACCGACGGCTACGTGCGAGTGACTACTCTGAAGACGCAAACAGGCATTACTAAGCGCCCGGTAGTGAAATTGTCACCACTACCGCTGGACAATACATCTGCTACTGAAATTCTAGAAGAAGATACAAGAGATAAACCAAAATCGCCGAAGAGAAAAACATCTGTGAAAAGATCACTTACAACATTGATTACGCTACTCGTGACAATGTTTACATTAGTCAGCGGCGCAGGGTGTTCTGAGCGACTACCTCCTAGTGTGAAGGTGCTGAAGTGATGCAGAAGGATACGTCCGACTGCATAACTTCTGCTTCCTCCTGGTGCACCCTGGTAACAGCGGCTAGTGACTGGTCCCCGGACCTCTTACTAGCTGATGGCTAAAAGTCCCTCCGGTTCTGTCAGTTAAGGTGGGTGTACCCGGCAGACTATCTACACTCACCTGCGTCTTGTGGTCTGCGCAGTTGATCACCGTAGGCCAGGATGAAGGGGTCCTGGGGGGTTGAGCCGAGCGTTGCTGTGGATTTAGCTTCGTAAGGCAACACGCCCTCTTTGGCCTGGATTTCAGGCAAAACGGTAGCCTCGCCCGTAGCCGCGGGTTGGGGTAACGGCCAAGTGTCCCGTCAGAGGGCCACGGCTAGGGGTGTAGGGTCCGCTAAGGCGTCAGTCATAGCGGTGTGATGGGTCATGCTGACGGGGTAAGCTTCGGTGACTACGGCGGTGGGACCATGTCGCTGACACCTTGGTTCCCATCGTCCACAGAAGCGAGCTCCCGATGTCGCGCCAAGTACCAGCCCTATGCTCCTATATCTACTCGGTACTCCTAGCAACTGAAAGCTGTTCCAAGCGAGTAGGCGCTCCCAATTGTGCGGGCTCCGTGGAGGGTGGGAAATCGAGTAGACGAATCTCTATACATTTGACTATGGATCGTGTCAGGTCAAAAAACCCACCTGGAACGCTTCCAGCGGTGAAAACCGCAAGCGTCTCCAAACAGGTGCGAGAATCTGCCTCGGCAGATCCTCAAGCCTCAACTGGGCGCACTGCCACCATCAGTGACCTACCGGTGCAAACCGGTAGTGATTCCACTGTGGAGGTTAGCTGCAAAAAGCCCGAAAGTGAGTCGAGAGGCAGGGCCACGGGGCAACCCGGTGCGCGGAGCCATTCGACAAACATCGCCGAGAATTTCGCCAGCGCCTGGACGACGGTTGTTCGAAAGGGTAAACCACCCAAGCAATCTTTGCAAGGGAAGGGCCCATCGACTAAACGTCCAGATACGGTGCAAACCGGACCAGGGCGTAAGGCGAATCGTCGGTGGAAGAAAAAACAGCGTTTGGCTGCCACATCGGCCGCTGCCGGCGTAGATGGGGTTCCATCTGCCACGGTGGCGACCGATAGCGGTCCCGCTGTTAATACAGCCGGAGCTGCGGGTAAGTTGACCGGCTCCCGTGGTGTCAAAGGGGCAACCCTAGACTCAAACGGGGCTAAACCTACCGTAGCGTTCTCTGGTGGTCCAACTTCTAACAAGAAGTTGAAATCTGCCAAGAGATCCGGCAAAAACGAGCGCGCGGCTGCTAAGAGGGCACGACTAGAGGATAGTAATTCTCCTCGAGTGGAGCCTAAAAAGCAGTGCACGGAAGCGCGCAGAGCTGGGGTCACATATGCTCAGAAGGTGAAATCTGACAAATACATTGCCGTAACTGACGTCGCTACTGGTCATATTTCACAGGATCTGTCAACGCTCATCCTCAACGAGATTGATGACAAAATCTTGAGGGAAGCGTTTGCGGATCCGAGCAAGGAAAACCCCAAATTCGGTGGCAAGCCTCGTTACGAGGACGGCCACCTTAAACTGTTCGTGGAGGACGAGTACTCCCTGAACTGGCTGCGGGAGTGTGTCTCCGGTGTGTCTACACCATCCAACGTACAGTTGAAGGTGAAACGCCAATCGGAGATGGTCCGCAGGGTTCGATGTGGGGTGCTCATACCCAACGAACGAGGCAAGTGGAAGTCTGCGCCCGACGTCGGCGTAGTCCTCCACTTTATGAACAAGTGGGCACAGGTTGACCGATGGCTCCGCCAGAAAGTGGATGAGCAGCAGGACAACCTGTTTCTCATCACAGACGTCCCTGAAGATGTGGTGCCGACCCTGCTGGGAAGGGGCAGACAGCTCCTTTTTGGTAGTGGTTCGGTCTACCTTAAAGTGCCGCAAACTCGTGGTGGCCTCCGCCTACATGCCTGCGGAGGACAACCCGCCTCCACACGACCTGTGCCGGCTGGTGGACCACTGCGAGAAGTCGGGCCTCAGCTCATCGTTGGGGCCGACTCGAACGCGCATCACCCACTGTGGGGCATGCTAGATATGAACAGCAGAGGTAAGACACTTGTTGAATACCTATTTACTACAAACCTTAATGTGCTTAACATAGGTTCTGAACCAACTTTTGTTACCAAGCGGAGCAGAACTATCGTTGATATTACCCTGGCAACGGCGGACATATCCGACGACGTTGGGGGCTGGCATGTGTCCAACGAGGCGTCATGCTCTGATCATCGATGGATACGCTTCGAGATCAACGCAGCGTTCTCGCCAACTGTCCCTAAGAGAAACCCACGCAAGACTGACAGAACCAGGTACAGAGCTATCCTAGGTAAAAGACTTGCTTGGGCTGAGACTCTACCAGATCCGGAGGGACCCGAACAAATCGAACAACAGGTAACAGATTTTACTAATACTTCAATAGACTGCTACCATTCAACTTGCCCGCTTAGCACACCAGCGCCTACCAACATCAAGGGGCAGCTTTGGTGGGGTCCTGATCTAGATAGGATGCGTGCTAAGATCAGAAGACTGCTAAACAGGGCGATGAACACCAGTGCTGATGAGGATTGGGACAACTATAAAGACGCCAAATCCAAGTACAAGAAACGACTACGGTTCAAAAGCAGCAACTCATGGAGGAAATTCTGCAGCGACATTGAAACCGTTGATCAAGCAAATCGGGTAAGGCAAATACTAGCTCAACAAGGCAACTCCAGGCTAGGGTCGCTTAAAAACCCGATGGAACATATACCTTTTCCACCACAGAAACACACAGTCTCTTGTTGGAAACTCACTTTCCCGGAAGTAGAACTATTCAATAGATTGTGTGGCCGGAAGAGGTTCACCATGAAGCTGTCGACCACTTAGACATAACAAATAATATTATCACTGCTGACAAGGTGAGATGGGCCATTAATAGCTTTAAACCTTTTAAATCAGCAGGATCAGATGGAATCTTCCCAGCACTTCTACAGTGGGGTGGGGAACCCGTCATCAATATAATGGTCCGAATCATGAAAGCATGTCTTAGATTCGGATACGTTCCCAAAAGGTGGAGAGTAGTAAACGTAATTTTCATACCGATGCCAGGAAGGAGCGACTACACTAACGCTAAATCTTTCAGGCCGATTAGTCTCACCTCGTTCTTGCTTAAGACTCTCGAACGTTTGTGCGAGAGACACCTGAGAGATGGAGCGTTAAAACATATACCCTTACACAAGAATCAGCATGCATATAGTTTGGGTAAGTCTACTGAATCGGCTCTCCATGCAGTTGTATCTACAATTGAAGAGGCGATTCAAAACAAATGCATCTGTCTTGGAACTTTTATTGATATAGAAGGTGCCTTTGACAAGACGCAGTATAGCAGTATAAGTGCATCTCTAACAAGGCATGGGGTGTCAACAGCTGTAAACAACTGGGTCACAAACATGCTTAACAAACGTATTGTGCGTCTAGCTGGAGAGTCCCTGTCGGCGGAGGTAGTGCGGGGATGCCCGCAGGGAGGAGTGCTCTCCCCGCTTCTGTGGAATCTGGTCATTAACGACCTGATTACCAAGCTTAACGCTAATGGATACTACACCGTAGGATACGCCGACGATTTGGTAATCCTCATCACAGGTAAATTTGCGAGCACAGTATGCAACCTTAAACAAACAGCTCTTCGCATCGTGGAGCGCTGGTGTTTAGAATATGACCTGGCGGTTAACCCAACAAAAACGGAAATGGTCATGTCCACTAACAATAGGGCTCTTGGTAGGTATACCCTACCTAAGCTCTTTGGAACGGAACTCCAGCTAGCAACTGAGGTGAAGTACCTGGGCATAACCTTGGACAGCAAGCTCAACTGGAGTAGCCACATCGACAACAAACTAAAGAAGGCGAGTATTGCTTTCTGGCAGTGTCGGAGAATGGTGGGGAAAAAGTGGGGACTTTCTCCCAACATCATTCTTTGGCTGTACGTAACGGTGATCCGTCCTCTTGTCTGCTACGGAGCTGTGGTGTGGTGGACTAGGACCAAACTAACCACAATGGTAAGCAAACTCCAAAGCTTCCAAAGGCTGGCCTGCATGGCTATCACAGGTAGTATGAGAACTACTCCAACAGCAGCAATGTAGGCCATGCTGTGTCTTCCGCCACTCCAGCTGTATATTAAGCAGGAGGCCGCGTCATCTGCGGTGAGACTCAACACTTTAGGACTTTGGAGGAAAAACAGGACCTCACACACCGCCATCCTAGGGGAAGTTTACAAAAAATTTCCCATCTCTATGGCTTGCAGTGACAGAATCCCTTAACAATTTGTTTTTGACAAAAAATACAATATACAGTTACATGAAGACCATCGGGTTGAGGGGCTCGACGTTAAAGAGCTCAGAATTTTTACCGATGGTTCAAAAACTGAAGCAGGCACTGGTTCAGGCACCTTCTCGGAGGACCTAAACATCAAGATAGCCATTCCACTGGGTGCCCATAATACTGTCTTTCAAGCTGAATGCATGGGCATCATCTCGGCCGCTAATGCCATAGCATCGAGAAAGGTAAGAGATTCCTCCATTCGAATACCCTCGGATAGCATGGCCGTCCTACAAGCCCTAAATAGCAACACTATTAACTCAGGGCTAATCTACGAGTGTCACAAACGACTAATGGAGGTATGTCAACATAACCGCGTAATCCTTCAATGGATAAAAGGACACAGCGGATCAAGAGGTAACGATGCAGCGGATGAGTTGGCGCGTATCTAGCTTGACAGCGTATGGTCCCGAACCTATCATCCCTCTTCCCTTCAAGATGGTACGCTCATTTCTGAGAGAGTCGACCAGGAATGATCATGCCACTCTTTGGACAAACCATGAGGAGTGAAGGCAGGCTAAGCTGGCCTTGCCGTCCCCTAGCGCTAGGCTGGCTAAGACCTTGCTTCGACTTAGTAGGCCGCGCATACGACTGGTAACTGCAGCACTTACTGGCCATGGTTTCTTTATTAAACATCTATATGTTCTAGGTGTTACCGACAGCCCCCTTTGCAGAGCCTGCTTGGAGGCAGAAGAAACGGCTGCTCACGTCCTCATGGAGTGCACAGGAGTAGCGGACTACAGGGCTAAACACCTCGGTCCATCGAGGGACCTTCCAGGGATAGTCGGTAACGTAAAGGGCCTACTGGCGTTCCTGGAGGAGTTGGGTTGGCTCGAATGATGTCGCATTCCCACCCACACGCAAAATAGGCGCTTTCGTCGTCGAGTTGCGGAAACCAGCCCGTCTTACAATTACAATTACAAATTAGTCAGCGGCGCACGAGCTAACGCCGGTGCTCACTTATCGCAAGGCGCTCGTATTACAGAACTGGAGCCGAATCGACCGATCTACTACGACGCCACCGGAACATTACAAACAGTACACGATGAATAGACTATACTCATGTACTACAATCTAACTAATTACTGGAACGGTGTACAAAATATCGAATATTATCTTCACAATTTGACTGAACTGTGCAAGAGAACAGATCCAAGATACTGCAAGTCCACGTTAAATCAGTTGGACCACGAAATGGATTTACAACGATATTCTACTAGCTCCACACCGACACTTATCCGACAGGAAGAAAAGAGGTCTTATTAACGGGATCGGCAGCATCGCCAACAGCCTTTTTGGTATACTGGATCAAAACTTTGCTGATAAATATGAAAAGGACATTAAAGCATTACAAAACAACGAGAAATACTTACGCGAATTGACAAAAAATCAGACCTCCCTTGTAGAGCTGGAAAATAAAGTTCTCAAAAATACTGAGGACAACATCAACAGACAGTTCATCATGTTAGAAGAATTTATGAATCAGACAGATTCGAATATGGCCAGAATCGAGTCAACTTTAGAGATCATGATGGCTACTACTTTCTTCAACTCTGCCTCTTTAACGACATACTTACTAACGAAAAATATGAGAACAATGCAGGAACTTTTATTTGATTCTTTGACGGACGTCTACAAAGGACACATGGATGTACATCTCCTCTCTCCAGTAGAGCTGATTAAGCAGTTACACCTGATTTCTGGAAGACTACCGAAAACGTTAACTCTTCCCGTAGAAAACGTCGAAAAGGATATCAAGGATGTGTATAAACTTATCCATGTGAAGGCTCTAGTGACGAACAACTACTTCCTATTCGAAATACACATTCCTCTCACATCCGACCAAGATTATCTCGTCTACCGCGCCATACCTCTGCCTGTGAAAACCGAGTCGGAGATAACTATTATGCAGCTGCAGGCGCAATATGTAGCTGTGAACTTCCAGCTGAACAGCTACATCACCGTGAGTGAAGATGAGATGAAGCTGTGCAGTCGACTAAAACCGGACCGCTTCATTTGCTTCAAAAACATACCAGTATATAATTTAAACAATAACTACGCTCCTTGCGAAGCAAAAATGTTAAGTCATCATACTACAAGTTTGACTAGGACACCGTGTAGCGTCCAACAGTCTACATGCGATAATTCCTGGATCGAGTTACACGCGACGAACAGCTGGCTGGCCGTGTGTTGCGGAACATGCACGTTCCGTACAATATGTGCAAGTGACGTCAAGGCGCATACCATAACGGCGTCTAGCGTCATGGCACTATCAGAAGGGTGTGTTCTACAATCAAAGTAGTTAACTATTTATTCGCACAACGAATACAATACCAACATGAAGATGAGTCACTTCTTCGACTTCCCCGATCTGAATACAACTGTAAACAATATTGTGGATCTATCGTACCAACGAAGAAGAAATACTTTACCAACAAATCCAGGAGAAACAGATGAGATAGAGAAACAGATACTCACATTAAAAAGTAAAGAAATTCTACCTTCAACCGTGACAACTTACGATACTCATCTGTATGCGATAACTTATACGCTACTTGAAGCAGTAATCGTCGCAGCCGTCGTATGGACTTTAAAGCACCGTGCAGCGCTGTTTCTATGCAGTAGGAGAGGCAAGGGAAACAAAGATGTACCCCTTCACGAAGACATCGAGCTACAGAGCCTACCCAAGCGGACTGAGAGAGTGCCGGCGCCCGTGCAGCAGCGACGCACGCACGCTCCCGTGGCCCACGACAACGTCGCCTTCGACTTTGACACATAATTAATTTTTACTTGTGTTTTATCGATTTTATATTTACTTGCTTTGTATGGGTAACTCTCCGATTTTATTCTTATATTAAAATAACTTAGTTTTGCTCCTTTTGGGGTTGCCAGTATGTACGGTCCTACCGAACATGTTAGGAGCCGCTATTTGCTGAAGTTGCTATTTACTTGGCCGCGAGTATTTTTACATCGTAATTAAGATATTTTATTATAACTGACGAGTACGTCACCAACCGTCGTAAGACATACACATATCGGAAGAGTTACCACCCTTTACTGTGTTTATCTACTTATACAATAAAAGTGCATAAAAAGGATTGGGACTTTACTTTCCGCGACGTGCTACAACACATCATCATTACTACTACTACTAAAGTCTGACTGGACTATACACAGTATCTGGAAGTATTTTTGGTCGTTCTGCATTCGTAGCTAAGTACGGGTTTTAACGCGAGTAAAAATAGCTGAGAACACTATTATTAAGTAATATTTCAACCCCATTTCGAACCCCACTTCAACTCCAAACTCTCCCGTTAAAAGCCAGTTTTTTTTGTAAACAGTCACAATGATCAGCAACAACATAGAAAAAATGTACATTTAAATATTCAGAGTTTAAATGCTGCAAAGGTGTCCTTACTTGAGATATGGCTCAGCAATGAAAAAAGTGTTGAAGTTTTATGTATAACTGAGCATCATAGAGTCCAGGAAGATTTAGAGAGGATTATTATAGCTGGGTTTAAATTAGCATGCAGCTTCTGTCGCAAAAATAGAACCAGTAAAGGTGGCTGTTGCATATATGTAAAGGTAGGAAATCGCTATACTGACTTAAAAAATCTAAAAGACTATTCCATTCCTTACATCTTTGAAATATATGGGATCGACTTGTATGGATACTACGTAATTAGTTTATACAGACCCAAGACAGAAAAAGATGATAATTTCCATCAATATCTTGAAAACGTCTTAACTTATGTATTTAAATCTTGATCTTGATGGCGACCGTCGCGACCGTCGCAACAACATCAATCGCTCAGTTTTATAAATGTACAATTTAATAATATTCTTCAAGAATTTAGTGCTAAATATAATAAAACTCTATTCGTATGGTTATAAATATTCAGTGCAAGTGTTATCTAACATAATTATTCACAAATAACAGGAAAAAAGTGATAAACCGGCCAAATATTTTTGTGCACACAAATCCGTATTTTGCCTACAAACTGTTGGAACAACTGACTTTTTAACTGCAGTTTCGTGAACAAATAACAAATTGTGCGACAAACCAACAAAGATAAACCAATATTGGATAAGTTGGGAAACATTTATTTGCTCATAACCTCAAAAGATCAAAATCCAACCATCTACAGAAGCCGGATTCTTATGCAAAACAAGCGCCATCTATGAATGAGTAGATTTACTAAAATATTAAGGTAAGATCCATCGACATATTAACAAGATTGCTTTAGCTACTCGCCACTAGATGCCGTTATAAGTACCTTAACAGATATAAAGTGGAAACACACACACACAGTGATAAAATACGCTAAGCCCTACGCATAATAATGAGGAACTGTGGAGCATGCGCTAAACACGTCTACATACAAGAACTACTGGATTGTACTAAATGCAAGGAACCTTTCCATTTTGGGTGTTTGAATATAAACAAAAACTATTTTATTGAAAAGAAACAAGATCTTGAGCGAAACTGGATCTGCCCAAACTGCCGTCAAATCACACAACGTACAAGAAACGACGACATGGCCCCGGCTAGCCCCATGGCTCGCGCGATGACAGCTGACCATGCAATACCAACTACTAGTGAAACAGGACAAACCAGCTCCATGTCAAGCCATATCCAAAACGACGCCCATAATAACGATAATAACGATAATAATAATATCACTCATCGATCTAAGAGAAACATGCCTACTGAATTGGAGAACTCTTACTCTAGTTCGGAAGACTTGAGTAAACTAGGAGACACATTACAAACAGAAGATACCCTGAATACTGACATGAAAACTGAATTAACTCTACACAATTTAAAAGAGATGATTAATGCACAATTAAAAGAAAACAATAAAGCCATTATATATGAATTACAAAGAACAATACAACTTGAAATAAATGAAGCCATAATAAAAGTAAAAGAAGATCTAAAGAAAAAAACTGAATTTCTCACGAAAGAAAACTCGATAAGAGAAGTAGATATAGGAAAAATAAATGAAAACATTAAAAAACTAGAAGAAAAAAATGAAACTCTCAGACAAGAAATAAATACACTACAAAACAAAATTTCTACCGTCGCAGTTACACAAACATGGCCTGCGAAGGACAACACTTCTAAGAAGATCGTTATCTACGGCCTCACCGAATACTACAAAGAGCATGAGTACGACCTGCATGATAGAGTAAGCCAAATATTCTATGACATCTTACAAGTAGACCTAACAGGGTACATCGACGAGTCTTACAGAGTAGGAAAATTTAATAACAATCATAACCGACCGCTAGTCGTGGAACTAATAAGTAAGAAAATGGTAAAATATGTACTAGAAAACCAGCACCACTTCCAAGGTACTGGACTATCCATTACTGCGTTCCTAGATGAAAAGGCAAGACAAGAAAGAAAGATGATACGAGATGAAATGTTTTTGGCCAGAAAAAAAGGGCTGTATGCAGAAATCCGTAATAACAAGCTCTTTATAGAAGGAAAACAAATAGAATTAGAAAATGGAAACAACGAAGAACAACAACAACCAGCCCATGATCTACAGAACAGAAATAACTACAGAGATAATACAACTAGAAATAACTACAGAGATAATACAACTAGAAATAACTACAGAGATAACACATCAAACAATTCCTTTCGAAACAGATTTTAATTTTAAAGCCCTTTTCCAGAATTTTCAAAGTCTTCACAATAAGCAACACCTACTAGAAGCATTCATCGATGAAACCCATAATTATCAAGCATTATGCATTTCGGAAACTTGGCTAAACCAAGATAAACTAGAACTATTAAATTTTAGTAACTACAAAACTGCAGCATCATTTTGTAGAAAACAACGCACAGGCGGCGGCGTGTGTATTTTGTTGCAAGAACACATAGAGTACGAGGAGATACAGGAAATTGCCGAGTTATCCATAGAATATGTATTGGAAGCGTGCGCAACCCTACTACCTAAAGAAAATGTCCTATTGATCACTATGTACTGGAATGGAAGACGGGAGGACATATTTAATGAACAATTAGACAAAATATTAAAGTTCACTAGCATAAAATATTCGAAATACAAAGTCATTATAGGGGGTGATTTAAATATAAATATTCTACTTAAAACTACTAAAACTAATCAATTTCTAGATAAAATGTCAGAACATAACTTCTCTCAACATATAAAAGAACCAACTCACATTACACCAACCTCATCGACATGCTTAGACTTAATATTTACAAATTTCACTGGAAAAAATATATACACGGCGGTAAAAGACTTTGGATTTACATATCATCTTGCGACAATCCTACATACCAATCTGTCCCATACCACGGAACGAATCGCATGGTTTACAAATAAAAGAATATTTAATAACAGCAACATAAATCTTTTCAAATCTGAATTAAATAACATTAACTGGCATGCTATAATAACAGAAAACAAAACCGTAAACGAAAACTATGAAATATTCCACTACACTATTACAGATATACTAAATAAATCTATACCAAAAAATAAAATTAAGTTAAGGACAAAATTAAAAAAATACTGGTTAACAGTTGGCATAAAAACCGCCTGTAAAAATAAAAGACTGCTAAAAATACTTACATTAAAATTCAATAACAAAATCCTTACAGACTACTACAAAAAATACGAAAAAACATTAAAAAAAGTCATTACGATATCTAAAAAAATTAACTATATAAATAAAATGAAAAAATCTAACAATGTAGTAAAAACTATGTGGAATATTGTAAAGGAAAAAATTAATAACCAACCAAAAAAGGAAAAAAACAATATTAAACTACTAGTAAATAACAACTTAATCATTAAACCAAGAGAAATATCTAACTGTTTTAATACTTTCTTTACATCTCAAGGTGAGGTAAGCACCCAAAATTCAAATAGCAGCGCCACTTTGCGCGGTCGGCCAGTCCTCTCACCCACTGAAAATACAATGTTTCTACGTCCAGTAACGCGTAGAGAAATATTTAAATTATTAAAAAATCAAAAGACAAATATGAGTCATGGCTTTGATGAAATACCACCGATTATTCTTAGACAATGTGCGGAGCAGTTAACTCTGCCACTTTTCCTATTAATAAATCAATCGCTAACTGAAGGTGTTTTTCCAGATTTACTAAAAAAGGCCGTAGTAAAACCTATTCACAAGAAAAATAGTAAACTCGATGTAAATAATTACCGCCCGATCGCGTTATTACCGTCAGCCTCTAAAATATTCGAAAAAGTTATGTATGACCGTGTATATACTTTCTGTGAGAAATATAAAATTTTAGACGATTGCCAAAACGGCTTTCGAAAAAAGCATTCCACTACCTTAGCAGTTTTTAAATATATACAGGAAATAGTTAACATCTTAGATAATAAACAGTATGCAGTCGGAATCTTGCTAGACATGACTAAAGCTTACGATAAAGTGCAATACAAAATATTGCTAGATAAATTATATGGTGTAGGAATCCGCGGAATTGCTCATAAATGGTTCACATCTTACTTACACAATAGAGAACAGTTGGTTGAAATAGAATTTTTTAACCACCAAACAAGCGAAATTCAGAATATTCGATCAAATAACACTAGTATACACGCATCCATTCCCCAAGGTAGTGTAATAGGATGCCTCCTATTCCTAATCTACATCAACGACCTACCAAAGATCATAGATAAAAAGAAATGCGTCTTATTTGCCGACGACATTTCCCTACTTACGTCATGCTACAATGAAATTGATCTGAATGGAAAGCTATTCCCCATTCTAAATAAAACTGTAAATTGGCTTAGTGATCACAACCTCGAAATTAACTATAAAAAAACAAAATTAATGTTGTTCCACCCATACCAGAAATCTCCTATCAATATTAACCTGACATATAATAATATTGAACTTGAAACTGTAAATAATTTTAACCTACTAGGCCTAACAATAGATACACATATAGACTGGAAAATTCATATAACAAAGATTAGAGCTAAACTTTCAAAATTCGCCTATGCATTACGAGTAATAAAAACTACTACAGATCTAAAAACTGCAATTACTGTATACTATGCCTACGGGCATGCATGGTTAAACTATGGCATAATCCTTTGGGGAAACAGTACAAATGCTTCTTCCATCTTTACTCTGCAAAAACGTCTAATCCGAATTTTGGTAAATATAGAGTCAACCGATAGTTGTAGACCTCACTTTATAAAGCTTGAGCTCCTCACACTAACAAGCATTTACATTTTTGAAACTTGTAAGTTTGTGCGAACATATCCCGATTTCTATACAAAACGAGAAAATATACCTACTAACTACTCTCTAAGACCCACCCGTAAAAATAATCTAATACTGCCCGCCTCCCGCCTGAAACTCCATTCATCTAGCCCATTAATAATGTCAATCAAAATATACAATAAATTACCCGAATATATTAAAACAGAAACAAGCAACAATACATTTACAAAACTTTTAAAACAATTATTGATATCAAAATGTTACTATACCTTAAATGAATATTTAGAAGATATATTTACTATACCTACCTAAATCCTACTATACCTATATACCAAATTTATAAAAACTTCACTAGAAGATAAACTTAAAAGATATTTAATATATAACTAAAGAAGAAGGCCGCACTAAGTGATAGGGGTTTTTAAAAAAAAAAAAAAAAAAAAAAATATAACTAAATATATACTGAAATAGATAATAATATAATATATACGAAAATGATGATGACTTAAGATAATAGAGAAATAAATATGTTTAAATATAAATATAAAAGTAATATGTACCATATAAAAGTAATATGTACCTACCTAAATAAATATTTAAATTCTTTAGTATTATATAAATTTAACTTAGAAGTAAGTCATTATATAAGTTTCAAGCGTCCTCCAAGAGGACACTACATTGCCATGCCCGTGTCAGGGTCCATATTTGGTACTTTGTTAAATCTATTCTACCATCTTTGTAAACCTATGGAGTGCAATAAATGATTGAGTATTGAGTATTAAATATAAGGAACGTAAAATCATAATATGTGGTGACTTTAATATCAACACCCTTGTAGACTCAGTTGAGGCTAGGGAGTTTATCGGGGTACTACAGTCGTACAATGTAAAGCTTTATATAAAAGAGCCAACCCGCATTACCAGCCACAGCCAAACCTGTATTGATAACATGATTTCCAATATAGACTTAGGAGACACACGTGTTATAGAAATAGGATTATCAGACCATACACTTCAGTACGCTTCTCTCAACCTTCCACAAAAAAAGGGCCCTACAAAATACTTCATACAAGTATGAAATGTTAAGATCTCTAACCTTGAAAAACTGAAAGAAAGCGTACAGCAAACATCATGGGATAGAGTATTTGCTGAGCCTGACTTAGAAAAGAGCTTCAACATCTTTCATGATGTTTTATTAGAAGCTTTCGACTTTTGTTGTCCTTTAATTAAAATAAGAGGTGACGCCTCCAAAAACAAAACAAAAAAAGACTGGCTCACCCCAGGCATTAGAAAGTCAAGCAAGACTAAAAGAGATCTCTTCGTTAAAGCTAAGCAATCCAAAAATATTCAGCAGCTCTAGCATTATAAGTTATACTCTACTATTTTAGGGCGAGTTATAGAGATGTCAAAGAAACTTGCAAACAAAAAAAATATTTTAGTCTCTCACGATAAAGTAAAAGCCACCTGGAACCTAATAAACTTGAATATAAAAGGGAGAAAAGATTTAGACATTCGAGACCCCTGTAGGGTCTAACGGATAGAAAAAAAACAGCAAAGTAAAATAATGAAGCAGCAAACTTATTCAACCACCACTTCACAGATTTGTCTGAAATGCCAAGAGGAAATTCTCAAATAAAATTACCCGATTTTCACCATAGATCTATGTTCGTAAATGAAATTGAGATCGGCAAACTTCACAAACACGTGAGGAACCTTAAAAATAAGAAATCAAGTGACTATGACGCTATATCGGCTAGCGTCATAAATCATATATATGATGCCATAGCGATCCCACTCCTCTACCTCATAAATTTGTCGCTAAGAGAAGGCGTCTTTCCATCAAGACTAAAAAAGGCTCAGGTAATACCGATACATAAAAAAGACGACCTACTGGATGTCACAAACTACAGACCCATATCGTTGCTCCCAATTTTGTCAAAACTGTTCGAAAATGTTATGGCAGAAAAGTTAAGTCTTTATCTGTGCGCGGAAAAAATATTGGCAAAAGAACAATTCGGATTTCAAAAAGACATTTCCACCATAGACGCTATTTTTGAAATGACAGTGTACAGTTTGTACATAATTAATAACGACCTACTTTTAATTTGTTAGCGTTGCACTTAGCATGACGTTAGTACCTATACAAAAACAAGCAGTAGCAATACGATATTGATCGGGTTAACATCTACCAAGAAAGACTTGCCTAATTTATCTGTATTTCGTGTTATTAAGTGACAATATAGTGCTTTACTGAACTTTGGTGATCTTTCTCTAACTAATTACAACAACTACAACAACCCATCATAGCTACCAGAGCTTAAACATAACTTCCGATAACATCTTCAAGACGTGCGGCCACTACACCGTACATCTTTATGGTCCTTCGAGCATCGAGAAGCAAGTGCCACAAACTAAGCGATTCTTTGTTCCTTCTATTCCTCACTGATAACGGATCGGTTCTTTCGGCCTCCACCAGCGGAATCACCGAATTGAATTGAGAAGTCGTAAACATCGGTGCAGGGACGGAGGGGATTGAGATTCACGGCCGTGATCACTTGCATCCATCATCCAGCGAGCTCTGAACTGAAACTACTTACTTCAATCAACAACAACTTTACCTTTTCACGTTACTGTGAACTGCAGGACGTGAAAGTGAACAAACAATAACAACTTTACCTTTTCGCGTTACTGTGAACTGCAGGACGGGAAAGGAGGACAACTAAACTTCGCCGAATCCCTGAGCGTTCAAACTTGAGGAACATCATGGAACATCTAACTTTACAACTTGAACTTTTTAACAAATTCAAACAAGGATGCATTAATTATGGGAAGGACGGCTCATCAAGGAAGACTAAGGACTACCTATCGAATACGCTCTCCAAATTCGACGACTACTGGCAGGAGTTTGAAGAAAGGCATGGAACAATTGAGGCCACGGTTCCTGAAAAGAACATCAAGTACTTTACCGATGACGTCTATGCTATGACTAAGAAAATGTATGAAAAAACGAAAGATGACATTTTGAAGAAACTGCAAGTTCTTCAAGGGTTAAAACTAACCCCTACCGACTACAACATCAACTTTGATTTGGCGGGGATCCCAGAGGCTAATGAAAACAACATCAACTTACTTATGTTCAAGCAAGAAATTAACATCAAAGCGCTTGATCGCGCCATGGCGAAAATCGATTTTCAGTCCATCACTGAAAAATGGGAACTGGAAGATTGTTTAGCCATCTTAAAGTCGAAATGGGAACCTGTCGACAAACTGCACTGTGAGATTGAGGCAAGTCTGGCGGGGGTCCAGTGTGAGGCATACAACTGTCTTTTCCTGAAAGGCGAACAGGATTATGAACAATTACGCAAACAACTAAAAAACAAACTACATTCAACAATGCACTATCAGCACTCTGCGCCGCGAGTCGACATACCGGAATTTAAAGGAGACTACAGACAGTGGATTTCTTTTAAAGATCTATTTACGGAAACAATCCACAACAACCCCACTATAAACAAGGCGCAAAAGATGCAGCATCTAAAGACGAAACTTCATGGTGAAGCTGAGAGGATTGTTCAACACCTATCGATCAGCGCGGATAACTACGATTCATGCTGGGCACTTTTAGTGCAAAGATACGACAATCGTCATCTGCAATTTGTGACCTTCATGAACACCATAATGCATTTGCCCAACATACAACAACGCGACGCGTTCAACTTAAAAAAGATGCATGACGTCATAAACGAAGCTGTCAACGGTTTCGTGAATATCGGCCTAGACGTACAAACATGGGACCCCATCATTGTGTATTTGATGTCGCAAAAACTGGACGCAACTTCCTATGAGGACTATGTGAAGACTCGGGTTGATCAACGAGCGATTCCGAAACTTGAAGAATTTTTAAAATATTTGGAGGGAGCATTTCTCGCCTTTGAAGCAAAGAAAAGCACAAGAAAAGAAAACTCAACGAAGCCCTTCTCCATCCCGTCGAATAAACAAACTCAAGAAAAAAAACATTTTGACTACAAACCAACATTTAACAAAATCTGTCATACAACTTATGGACAATGTCCTTTATGCAGCGAAAATCATGTTTTGATGCAATGTCCGAAGTTCGTCGACATGGATACAGCGAAAAGAAACGGCACAATTGCGAAACTTCGTTTATGCAAAAACTGTCTTTTTAGCCACGGCTCGGACGCTTGCAAATCAGCGAAAACATGCAAAGAGTGCAATTTGAAACATCATACGATGCTTCATTACGCAAAGAAAACAACTGCAAACATAAACATCTCAACTCAGCAATCATCCAATTCGGGTCAAGCAAATACTTCAAATCACGCACCAACTAACGATAAAGAGATTTTATTAACAACAGTTCAATTGAATATTAAATCTATTGACGGAACTTACCAAAATCTTCGCGGACTTCTGGATCAAGGAGCACAAGTAAACCTGATCTCGGAAAGGGCGGTTCATCTTCTAAAACTACCCCGAAAGAAATTTAATGCTAGCGTCAATGGAATTGGATCATCTTCAGGGGAATGCAAAGGAAGGCTTCAAATAAACTGTAAATCAATTAACTCGGATTACACGTTTGAAACTCAAGCGCTGATTATGAAAAAAGTAACTAACAACTTACCGAACGTGTCATTCCCCAAGGCTAACTGGCCTCATTTAAGCAACTTAAAACTCGCCGATCCGGAGTATAACATCTCTCAAAACATAGATTTCTTACTTGGGGCAGGAGTGTACGCTGAAATAATTCTGGACGGCTTACTGAAAGGCAATCAACAAGCCCCTATTGCACAACAAACGCAGTTGGGGTGGATATTATGTGGCAGCATAACTAAATCATACTGCTGTAATGTAACTTTGATTGACCTACAAGAACTAACACGCTTTTGGGAAACCGAAGACATCTCCCAGCAGCAACCGGATACGCCAAGGGAAGAGCAATGTGAAGAGTTTTACAAGAAGACTGTTCAGCGTAATTCTCAAGGACAATACATTGTTCAGATGCCCTTATGTTCGGATTTTGAGAGAAAACTTGGCAATTCAAAAAACATAGCCATCTCGCAATTTCTTCAACTTGAAAAGAGACTGGAGAGAAAACAACAACTAGCGACCATGTATCGAGATTTCATGAAAGAATACGAAGATTTAGGTCACATGGCGCCATCACAGACCACAACATCAGCTCTTCAGTGTTTTCTCCCACATCATGGAGTGTTGAGAGAAAGTTCAACTACAACCAAACTTTGAACAGTGTTTAACGCATCTCAGAAGACATCTAGCGGCTACAGTCTCAACAGCCTGCTAGAGAAGGGTCCGAACCTACAAAAAGACATTCAAGCATTGATTTTGAAGTGGAGAACTTACCGCTATGCCTTCACAGCGGACATTGAAAAAATGTACCGTTGCCTCTGGATTCAGGAAGAACAACGAGACCTGACGAAAATCATCTGGAGAGCCTCACCAACAGAAAACATGCAAGAATACAAATTACAAACTTTAACCTACGGTACTAAGTGTGCTCCATGGCTGGCGATGAGAACTTTGAAACAATTAGCTAGTGATGATGGAGACAAGGTACCATATCCAGGTGCAGCAGTAACCTTGACTCAAGAGTTCTACATGGACGACCTGATGAGCGGTCATTCGTCTCTGGAAGAAGCTAAAAAGCTACAAAAATCACTCATCATGTTGCTACAAAGAGGCGGCATGAACCTAAGAAAGTGGAGCGGAAATCACCCTGCTCTGTTAGAGGAACTAACTGAAGAGCAAATTTCGACAAAAAACAACTTTGAATTTAAATACGAAGAATCACAGAAAACCCTTGGTCTAACCTGGAACCCGGAAGCGGATACATTCAAGTTTAACTGGCCACTCCAACAAACCTCAAAACTAACAAAACGAACACTCCTATCAGAGATTTCCAAACTTTATGACCCGTTGGGCTGGCTATCTCCCGTTACACTAACTGCCAAGCTTATCTTTCAAAAACTATGGATAAGTAACCTGAGATGGGATGAAGAGGTACCAATGGAGGTTAAAACAGAATGGCTTAAACTGAAAGGTGAAATACCAATCATTCCAGAAATACGAATTCCCAGATGGATTGCCGGATTAAATAACAACATCGAGCTATTGGGATTTAGCGACGCAAGTGAAAAAGCGTACTCCTGCGTTGTCTACAGCCGAGTCCTAAATAAACACGGAGAGTTTGTTTTAACCCTACTGATCGCAAGAACTCGTGTGGCGCCAATATCACAGAAAATAAGCCTACCAAGAATGGAACTATGTGGCGCTCTCCTGTTAGCGGAAGTAATGAAAAAAGTTCAAACAGCTCTCGCCGGCTACAACATAATCAAACGAGCGTGGTGCGACTCACAAGTGGTGCTAGCATGGATACAAGGTGAATCATCGCGGTGGGAAACCTACGTAGCAAACAGAGTCAATAAAATAAAACTTATATTGCCAGCTAACACTTGGCAATACGTGAAATCGGAGCTCAACCCAGCTGATTGTGCATCCAGAGGTTTACAACCAAGTAAACTACTCACCTTTAGCCTTTGGTGGCAGGGCCCAGAGTTCCTAAAGGACCCCGAATATACCCTACAAGAAACATCAACATCGTCTCAACAATGCCTCTATACAAACTTAACAGAAAGCAAAGAAAGCGAGAAACATAACAGCAACATAATAACTATCAATAAAAAACCCGAGAATTTTATAGAAATATTACTGGTGAATAACAGTAATTTGACCCGAGTTCGCCGAGTCATTGCCTGGATTTTGCGCTTCGTCACAAAAACGCAATCTACTGCAAGTCAACAAATACCTCACATAACAACAAACGAATTGACCAAAGCGAATGAACTGATAATTAAATACGTGCAGGAAAAGGAATTTGAGGTCGACTACAAGCTACTTCAGAACAATAAACCTTTACCTTCAAAAAGCAACATCAATAAACTTAACCCTTACATGGACGAGAACAACATTATGCGTGTGGGAGGTCGACTGAACAAATCAATATTACCAGGTGGCATGAAAAATCCTGTAATTCTCTCACGCAACGGAAGATTTACAAAACTTATGATCGAGCACGCGCATCTTTCGACATTGCATGGCGGAGCGCGGCTCACACTAACATACATACGGTACTGGATAATCGGGGGCAATAGAGCCGTCAAATCCATCTTGCACAACTGTGTTCGATGTCGTCGCTTCGGTCCTCATAAAAATTTTTAACTGATGGGAGACTTACCGAAGCAACGCATCACCCCATCGAAGCCATTTACGCACACCGGCGTGGACTTTACGGGCAGCATTGACATCAAACTAAACAAGGGAAGAGGAGTGAAAACATCCAAGGGCTACATCGCAGTCTTTGTGTGTTTGGCCACGAAGGCTAAACACCTTGAACTTGTATCCGATCTCAGTACGGAAACATTCCTCGCCGCATTCCAGAGAATGTGCGCTAGGCGCGGGACGCCGAAATGTGTATATTCAGACTGCGGAACCAACTTTATTGGAGCTTCGCTTCGACAAGAGTTTGTCGACTTTAAGAAGATGATGACTGAAAAATTCTTCAACGAAATCAGTAAAATGGAGGTGACTTGGCGGTTTAACGCACCATCATGGCCGACAGCCAGAAGACTATGGGAGGCTGCGGTCAAATCCATGAAACACCATCTTCGCCGAGTACTGGCGGAACAGAAATTAACCTATGAAGAGTTCCTAACTTTGCTAACGAAAATCGAAGCATGCCTTAACTCAAGGCCACTGTGCCCCTTAACTGAAGATCCAGAGGAATTTTACAACTGCCTGACACCCGGGCACTTCCTCACCGGTGGCGCAACGTTGACACCACCGTTATCGGATTATACGGACATCAGGAGCATCGACATACGGCGCCGCTGGCAATTAACTGAACATATGGCACAACAATTTTGGAAAAACTGGTCAAACGATTATCTAAATCAACTTCAAACTAGATGCAAGTGGAACAAGCCTAACAAAAACATCAAGATAGGAGATGTTGTCTTGGTTAAGGAAGACAACCTCCCCCCCCGCAAAATGGGCAATGTGACGTGTGATGGAGGTTCACCCCGGCGCTGATGGCTACGTACGCGTAACTACTTTAAAAACTCAAACTGGAACGATCAAAAGACCCGTAACAAAACTATCATTATTGCCTACCGAATCGGAAAAGAATGAAAACAGAACAAAGTACGACGAAAAACATGTGGACCCGAACAGCAATAACATGAAAACCCAAAGAAAGGTTCAAAGGGTCTACACGGCTTTCTCTGTTCTGACGACGATGCTATTAATGTTTACATTCATCACTGGAACGTACGCAACTTCAACAAAAACACAAATAACCAAGGTGGAACCCGAGCGGCCGATTTACTACGATAAGCTAGGAGCGCTTCAAGTTACACACGATGAATGGACATTAGTCATGTATTATAACTTTACTAACTACTGGGATGGAATTCGACGAATGGAAGGATATCTCAACGACATTAATAATTTCTGCCAAAAAACGGACCCCAGATACTGCAAAACGACACTGGATCAACTTTACTACGAGAACGAAGAACTTAAAACATACAATACTATGCTACTGTCTCCACATGCCCACCTAGGCGAGAGAAGAAATAAACGGGGACTGATCGACGGAGTAGGCTACGTCGCAAACAGCCTGTTTGGAGTGCTGGATCAGCGATTTGCGGAAAAATATCAAGATGATATTCAATCGGTGCAAGAAAACGAAAAATACTTATTACAACTTATAAAAAATCAGACCTCAATAGTCGAACTCCAAAACGACTTACTCAAGAAAAATGAAAATAATATACAACAACAGTTCAACATGATCGACGGCTTTATCAATCAAACCAACATTAACTTTGCAACAATTAAAGAAGAATTAGAAGTCGTAATGGAGACAACCTACTTCAGCTCGGCATCCCTGTCAGCCTACATGCTTATTAACAACTTGAAAAAAATACAAGAAATAATTTTCAATACCCTCACTGACGTGTACCAAGGACACATTGACGTTCATTTGATTACACCTACTAAGTTAATGGAACAACTGAAAAACATAAACGAACAACTACCGAAGACCCTGTCAATCCCGGGCGACACTGATGTCACGAAGAACATCAAGGAATTATACAAGCTTTTGAAGAATGTGCCGATCTACAATCTTCATAACAACATTGACAAAACTCCGTGCGAAGCAAAGTTACTGGGTCACACAACGACCTTGCCCTGTGACGTTAAACCGGCGTCATGCAAGACAGAGTGGATCGAGTTGCACCTAACGAACAGTTGGCTGGCAACATGCTGCGGGACATGCACTATACGGACTATCTGCAACGAAGACATCGCATAATACACGCTCACATCTGCCGCTATCATAACAATATCACAGGGGTGTGTGCTACAGTCCGATGATCTTAGCATCTTCGCACACAACAAATACAAAAGTAATGCAACAATAAACTATAACATTCCGGAAGCAACAATAAACTCTACTGTAAACAACATAGTGAGCCTGACCTATCCTAAGGTGCCTTATCAACTTACGAGCGAAAATGCTGACATGAAGAAACTCAGAGAACAGGTTGAATTTCAGAAGAGAAAGGAAAATAGCCTGCCCGCCAACTTAACAAGACATGATCTGCACCACTACGTGGTTGGCTACTCGATGGTCACCGTCCTCATCATCGTCGGCATCGTGTGGGTGGCGAAGACTCACTGCCTTCCAAAATGTACGAGAAAACATAATGCAGTCAGAGAGCGGCGCGAGTAAATCGAGCTATCAACGATAAGCACAGAACTGCAGAATCAGCAAAAACCAACACGGGGCAATCCGAGACCGATGACGCCTCGAGCGGATGCATCGCGGCGGGACTTTATTCTCGGTGCAGACAATTTAGTTTTTAATTTTGATTAATTTTATTGTTAAGGCAAATCTTTCTTATCATAATTTTATCTTTTCTTGGGGCTTCCAAGATGTACAGTTTGTACATAATTAATAACGACCTACTTTTTATTTGTTAGCGTTGCACTTAGCATGACGTTAGTACCTATACAAAAATAAGCAGTAGCAATACGATATTGATCGGGTTAACATCTACCAAGAAAGACTTGCCTAATTTATCTGTATTTCGTGTTATTAAGTGACAATATAGTGCTTTACTGAACTTTGGTGATCTTTCTCTAACTAACTACAACAACTACAAGAACCCATCATAGCTACCAGAGCTTAAACATAACTTCCGATAACATCTTCAAGACGTGCGGCCACTACACCGTACAGACAGAATAGGTTGCTGAAGCCTTAAATAGAAACTCAAACGTCATGACAGTTCTCCTTGACCTATCAAAGGCTTTCGAAAACGTAAGTCATGTAATTCTGGTGGAGATTTTAAACCGCTACGGCATACGGGGCCCGGTTAATGATTGGTTTGTTTCATACCTAAGCGAGCGAAAACAGAGTGTCTTGTTACCAACCATGGGAGAAAAAATGATCTTAAAAAATGTAGAGTCAAGCTGCCGCGAAACTAAAATAGGAGTGCCACGGGGTAGTATATTGGGCCCAATTTTGTTTTTAATGTATATCCATCACCTTCCGCTTTTAGTAAACAATAAAATTGTAATTTTTGCGGACGACGTCTCTGTGTTTTTTAAATTTGAACGTAGCAAGTGTGAAGATTTAGCCAAAGAAATTAATACAACGATCGGCGTTGTTGTAAATTGGTTTAATTCTTTAAATCTGAGTACAAATGTTAGCAAAACGAAACTCATGTATTTTAAAAACTACAACACCCATTTGCCACACCTTGACATTCAAGTAAACGGCAAAAAATAGAATCGGTTTCGTATGCCAAATTCTTAGGAATCCATACAGACTGTAACTTAAATTGGAAACGACACGTTGAAGTTCTTGAAGGTAGACTCAGTAGTTTCTGCTACGCATTGCGGTCTTTGAGGATAACGACAAAAATAGCTGCTCTACAGGCTTACTTTGCGTTCTTCCAGTCTAGGATAATACATGGTTTAGTGGTCTGGGGGGGTTGTATTGAAATTAAAAAGATCTTCACATTACAAAAAAGGGCAATCCGTATTCTTGACGATCTTAAGTCCAGTATAGATTCATGCCGCTGTTCTTTTAAAAAACTTAAGATTCATACCATTACAGCACTCTACATAACAGAGTTATGCAAGTTGGTCAGGCGCTATCCTAAAAAGTTTCCCCAGAGGCCACCTGGTGTAAGTGAAAGGCTGAATAATAAACACAAACTGAATTTAGAAAATCCGTTGAGCAGAACAGTGTCGCACACACGTAGCACAAAGGTGACCGCAATAAAAATTTACAATAAGCTGCCTGAAGATATCAAAGCTTTATCTGGAATCTCCTTTTTTAATTAACTTAATAAATATGTATTAGAAATGTGTCCATAAGACTTATATGAATATTATAATTATAATTAATTAATAATAAGATAACGAAATACAATTCCACAAAATGATATTATTTAGGATATTAAAATTCAAGTGATCGTGTGTAGTTTTTATTCTTTTATGACTTTGTGACTGTGTAAATTTTATTATAATTGCCTTGTTAGTATTTAAATCCTTGTATAATAAGTTGCTACACTCTTATGAGTAAAATTACACTGACTCATTATTGTTTTTATCATAAGATCTTTATAAACGTGTAATTTATGGCAATAAAGAACTGAACTGAACTGAACTGATATTAAGTCTAGGACATTTTTGTACCCATCGAGGAGCAAAAGCCTTTACTTGAATTCGAGTAAGATTGAGCCATATTTCATCATGCTGGCTCAGTGCGTGTTGATTTAGTTTTCTATCTGACAACATTAATGAGCTACACTACAGTATCTCTAACAGCCAGATGCAGAAACGATCTTCAAATTTTAAATCCCCATTATCTATCATCTATCCGGAATGGGTCAACAATCAACATGGTAGCAGCTAGAATTGGGCATGTAAAAAGAAATCAAGAATACCAAAATCCGGGTAGATCTGTCGTAACCAATGTCGACTCCGGAACGCCGAAAGATCCGTGGCACAAGGTTTCCTCAGCGCACTCCGCTGGTATTCGACAAAGGCGTTGCAGTGATTACAGCCCCATAGATTATTATTTAGCCGTTTTGCGTAGGTTATGTGGGAACAACTACGGGGACTGCCGGTCGAAGGGAAGGAGATATGGTAAGTACTTCTTCAGTAATTAATAAAGCACGAAGCAGTGAGCTCGACGGATTATTCCAAAAAGGCCGGTGATCACTTTTCGAAATAGATCTGACAGCTCAATCCCATTACTCGTATACTGAATATTTGGATGAAAATGGCCGAAAAGTGAGGAAAATGTGCGAGATCTTTTACGAAGCTAGAAAAAACGGAAGACATGCAATTATACGGAACAACAAGTTATACATAGATGGCAAGACACATAAGCCAGAACATGAAAAAAATAGATAACAGAAACTCAGCACAAAATTCTGACATTGAAAACAAGACATTTCGGAACCAAAGAAACACAATGTGATTGCAATGTATTATTTCAAAACATACAAAGCCTAAATAATAAAAATCATATACTAGAAGCTTTCCTAGAGAAAAATACAAAGTATCAAGCAGTCTGTATACAAGAATCCTGGCTCTCACAAGGACAATTAGACTTAATAAATATAAAAAAATTACCAAATTACATCAGCATTCTGCAGGAAGAAATGAAGAGGAGGCGGAGTTTGTATACTACTACTTGATAACCTAAAATACAAAGACAGAATAGATATCACAAACATGTCAATTGAATATATACTAGAAGTATGTGCAACTGAAATAATTGATGAAAATATTATATTAATAAATATGTATTGGAATGGAAGAGAGAAGGAAATTTTCAATAAACAAATAAATATAATTTTAGAATATATAACTAAGAATTTCTCAGATCGCAATATAATATTAGGTGGAGATTTTAATATAAATATTTTATTGAATAGTTCTTTCACAAACGAATTCATTAATTTGATGTTACAAAATAATCTTACTCAACATATATATTTACCTACATACCTACACTTATGCATAGATCTAATATTCACAAACTTTCACGATAAATATACTGTTACTAAAGTAGAGGAACTAGGATTTACAGCACATAAGGCAACTACTATCCAATTAAACATAAGGACAGATACAGTCTCTATCTCTCTACAGTTTTAAGATACAGGCTACATATTACATGAAAAAATGGTTCTAGAACGATATATCGTCTTTTTTTTATTTATATTTACAAATATAAATAAATTCAAAGAAAAATTAAAAACCATCACTTGGGATAATATCTTACATAAAGATAAAACAGTAAATGAAAACTACGAGATATTTTATCAAATAAAAAAAAAAAACTTGACGAAACCATATCCAAAAAAGTAATTAAAATAAAAACAAACAATGTAAATATTGGCTAACACCTGGCATAATACTCTCACCTAAGAATAAAAGATTATTAAAAATACTATCCTTAACATCCAAAAGTGACGTACTTCAATCCTACTACAAAAAATATGAAACAATACTTAAAAAAACAGTTATAAGAGCAAAAAAATTACATTACATAAACAAGCTAAAAAATTCAAATAATACAATAAAAACTATCTGGGATATAATTAAAGAGAGGACTAATAAAAAACGTCAAAACCAATCACATAATATTACATTAAAAATAAATAATACAGTGTATTCCGAACCAATCGCTGTTACCAACATATTTAATGACTACTTTACAAAAATAGGGGAACAAAATAATATACTACAAAATAATAGTACTGCATATAAAAGGCTATCCAGTAATGAGCCCTACTGAAAATTCAATGTTCTTGGCTCCTGTAACACATCACGAAATACATAAAATAATCCGAAATTAAAAAAATAAAAATAGCTTCGGTGAGGACGAATTACCACCAACACTAATAAGACAGTGCCTTCCACCTTGATAAACCAATCATATATTATGGGGACATTTCCAGACTTACTTAAAAAAGCCATCATTAGACCTATACATAAGAAAAATTCAAAGTCCGACCCAATTAATTACAGACCCATTGCAATACTTTCAACAATTTCGAAAATTTATGAAATGTCTATTTGTAACCGCGTAAACTCTTTTTGCGAAAAATACAAAATCTTTGCAGAGAAAATACAAATACATTAAAGAAGCTCTAAGTAAGAATATCATTAATAAGAAATCATACGCAGTGGGCCTTCTTTTAGATATGTCTAAGGCATACGATAGGGTAAATCACAGAATTTTATTGTAACGCTTGTTGGGGGTCTGGGTAAAACAAAACACTAATTAAAGATTTACGAGGTTTGATTTAAGAAAACTCCAGGATGCCCAACAATTTACTATGCGTTGATTTAGCCCTCAGGGATGAGTTCTAGATTTCACTATTATAGGTAAGCCGTGTCCACTTAGCACTGCCTTGATAGGTAACCACTTCCCTGTAGCTATGCGGCAGGTGGTGGCGCGCGTCTTGTGATGTCACCGATGTAGTCTGGAGTCAGGCAGGGCAGATCAGCAGCGGAAAGTGGCCATCAGGGTTCCAATATATTTTGGGTCCGGCAAGTAAAACCCTGGAATTACCAATTGGGGGATTGGGCATTTTGCAAAGTCTAATTCCACCTTACTGCCTGCAACATCCGTTGATAAGCGTTGATCGAAGCGCTACTAACAGGAAGGCTACCAAAACCATTAAATAGTGATCAATGATGTTGCAGCAGTATAAAAAAATACAGTTTAGGTATAGAAAGTGGAAGCACCAAATCACATCGTTTAATAAAATTACAATTTATGCGAAATATGGTATAAAAGCTATACAAGCAGCTGGGAATTATATTATTCATTCAATATATGTTCAATTCATATGTAACTACGCTTTAAAACCTATTTAGCATATAGATATTAATAGCTAGCGGGTAGGTATAGACTCGGCTAAGTAGACAAAGGAATTTCATCATCCTTGTTGTTCACGAATAACGGTATAAAATGATGGAATGATTCTAGTTACAAAATAAGCGTTTTAAGTAACATTAGGCATGTAATATAAATCTACTGATTCACATTAGTAAAGGTTAGAACTATAAGTTATAATTTTTGCAACACTCACCCGACTGGGAAACACACACACCCATTAAAATTGATAGGTAGCTAAATAAGCATCATTGAACACTGCGCTCCACCATGCACAGGACAATAAAACCAAACAATTGGAATTAGTTTAAAATAAATAATAAATTAGCGCTCCAAAGTAGTGGTGGCGAATGTGAGGTACGGTAGCCCTGAGCAAAGTGAGTCCTGGCCGCACCCCGCTCCACGAGTATTCGTGTGACGTTTTAGGAGTGTCAATAATATTCACTTAGTCTTTAGTATAGATCCTTTATTACAGTTCAGCTTTACACGGTACACCTGGGATAACACAGAAGAGACAAGTTACTTAGAACGCGATTACGGAACGACTAACTCGCAAGCAGAGCGCACTCGCTACCACTGTTACATCTTGCTGACATAAGCATGTCCCTACACTCATCCCCCTCTTAAAAAACAAAAATTTTACTTGAAATTTTTAACAATTACAAAACATTATGCAAAAACTTACTTGACTGACTGTACTTTGAAACGTCCAATACAATGCAAAAATACCTGATACTATCTGTAATGATTCTACTGACTCTAAGTTCTGAGCAACGCTGCAATGATAAACACTAATGCAAAACTGTATTCTGATTCTGAATGATGAAATATACCTTCTGTTAATATATATCGTCTTTCATTTGTTATTTATAACAATGCTTATGCCTACATCCGTTTAACAAAACATTGTCTACATGTATTCCTTTCTAATTCAAAGATTAGAAATTACACTTGCAATTAAATACGTTAGTTAAAACTTGTTGGAATGAGTACCTCCTTGGCGTCATACTAAGTACACAATCCCACGAAAGTCCTACGTTGATACTCATTCCAACAATTACACATAAGTTGTATATCAATCAATACGTTATCAAACTTACTTGGGACGAAATACTGTAGTTATACAAAACTGAACTGAGGATAACCCACTTAAGTCTAACATAAAATACTTTAGTACATTCCATATTAACTTGTGTGACACAAAAATAAACGTACACCTATTCATTTTTGTGTCCCCAAGCCAACGATACATACATATGCGGTACATGTGTTTCAATGCCCGACTTGAAATTCAATACATTGCAATACAATACAATACAATACTTTGCAAATACAATCAATAGAAAAAAACTTACGAGACTACTTCGTAATCGCTACACACTTTGGGATGCTGCATTCATGTCCTTTCTAAACAATTTTCTTAGATGATTCTTGTAAAGTCTGAAGGCCACATACAAATACATAAGCACTACAGCCACTGTCAGCACCATCAACATCACAAAATTACTATTAACTTTTGTTTCTACCTCTGTGATGCGCGGACTCGCGTTATTAGCTCCGTTTTGCGCAATGAGTATTTCCTCGTGCTTGCTTTGATTTCCACCCATTGTGTTCCAAAAAATAGCAATTTTGTTAACTCGATACAATTGATGCGCTATGGGCCCGATAAGTAACTCTTATCAATATTGCGGTAATAATGACGATTTACTCTCGCACAGCTATATTTAAACTATTGACTATTCTAATTAATGGTGCTGACCGCTGAGGTAAACATTTTTCTTACAACAACATCCGTCATTTAACATCTGACAAAATCCGTATTTAAACTATATTATTTTCTATTCAAAACTTATACCTATTGCGTGTGCTCAATTAATGAAGCGCACGGGTCGCTGCACGACGCGGCCGCTACGTGTGCACTTTTCGCTGGCGGGTACTAAATCTGCCGCTGGCTCGAAATTTGAAAAGGGGGGTGGCATGTCTATTTTCTGTTGGTTTGTTTATCCCCTAACTCTCAATGCTACCCTTGGGTTTCTGCCTAATGTATCTTCGTCTTCCCTAATTAAATACGCCGGTTTAAGCCTGTCTATAGAAACTTGCGTGATTCTGTTGGGCAACTGTATCGAATAATATTTGTCTGTTCTACTTACTATTTTGTACGGTCCGTCATACGGTGGCTGTAAAGGCTTGCGTACGGCGTCATTTCTAATAAATACATACTCACATAATTTCAGGTCCGGATGAACAAACACGGTTATAGAATTCGAGTGTGAACTGGGCTGGGGCCTATTCTGTGCAATTGACTTACGCAGTGTTTCCAAGTACTCATGTTCATCTAACGATCTCTGAGGACTCTGTACATACATTTCACCTGGTAAAGTGATTGTCTGTCCATATACCAGTTCTGCGGCACTTATCCCTGAATCACTACGAATGGCTGTTCTCAACCCAAGCAGGATCGTTGGAAGTTCGTCCACCCACGAGGTCTGCGATAACCTTGCCATTAACGCCGCCTTAAGGCTACGGTGCCAGCGTTCTATCATGCCGTTGCTCTCGGGGTGGTATGGGGTTGTTCTGATTCTACTTACCCCTAACATATGCATCAGTTTTGTGAACAAATCACTCTCGAATTGCCGGCCTTTGTCTGTGGTTATTACCCTGCAATTTCCAAATCGACAAATCCAGCCCTCGTATAGCGTTTTTGCAACTATATCTGCCGTTATTGTTTTCAGTGGGAAAGCCTCAGGCCACCTGGTGAATCTGTCTATAACTGTCAATACATACCTGTACCCTTCCTGAGTTGTCTGTAGCGGGCCAACTATATCGACGTGAATATGTTCGAAACGTTCTTTCTTCTCAAATTGTCCTATCCCGGAGCTGGTATGACGCACTACTTTGGCTCGCTGACAGGCGATACAAGTTTTGGCCCAAAGGCCTACATCCTTATTCATACCTGGCCAAAAGTACCTCTTAGCTACCATTCTCCTTGTTGTCCTAATACCTGGGTGGCTGATGCCATGAATCGCATCAAAAACTTGTTTCCTCATATTTTCCGGGACGTATGGTCTAATATTTTTCTGAGTTACTTCACAATAAATCTTGCTGTCTGAGTTGGGCATGCTACATTGTTTCAATTCATAACTATTTTTATCGCTCGCTTCATTTAGCAGTAATGTAATCTGAGTATCGGCTTCCTGCGCTCTTGCTAGGTCTGCGAAATCGAACACAGTGGGACATTCTATTGTTTCTACACGGGACAAGGTGTCAGCTACAATGTTTAGGTCGCCTTTTATATGTCGTATATCTGTTGAGAACTCACTTATGTATGCTAATTGTCTAATTCTTCTAGCTAATTCCTTGCCGTTGTCGGGCTTTGTAAATGCGAATGATAGCGGCTTATGGTCCGTGAAGATTATCAATGGTCGGCCTTCGATCATGTTCTGGAAATGTTCGATTGATAAGTATATTGCTAAAAGTTCCCTGTCATAGGTACTATATTTAGTCTGAGTACCGGAAAGTTTCTTTGAGTAAAATCCTAACGGTCTCCACGACTTACCATCCCACTGCTGTAGTACTCCGCCGATACACGAGTCAGACGCATCAGACATCAGTGCTAAAGGAACGCCTTCCAATGGATGAGCTAGGGTAATAGCATTTCTAAGGCTCACCTTACATTGTTCAAATGCTTTACTCGCCTCCTCCGTCCACGTTATTCTGGTCTTATCTCTTTTCTTAGTGTTGTGCAGAAACTTGTTCAGTTCCTGCTGTTGTTCCACGGCTCTGGGCAGATGAGATCTGTAAAAATTAATCATCCCTAAGAATCTTCTCAGTTGTTCTACTGTTTGTGGACGAGGAAAATTCATGATGGCCTCCACTTTACTTTGGAGGGGTGTGATACCCTCCGCCGATACCTCATAACCAAGGAATTCTACTTTATCTTTTGCAAATTCACACTTTGCCATATTGATGGTTAGCCCGCACTCACTATACCTTTGGCAAACCACATCAAGGTGTTTCTTATGGCATTCCACACAATGACTCGATATAATGACGTCATCAATATAAAAGAATAGGTTCGATTTTTCGGTACTCGATTCCCTGGTAGCCTCGCACCTAATCTGTTCTATGCCTTTTAATACTACGTCGTTCATGAACCTTTGATACGTCTGGGCTGCGTTGCATAGGCCAAACGTCATTCTGGGAAACTCGAATAGCCCAAATGGGGTAATTATTGCGGTTTTTTCGACGTCCTGAGGATTGATTGGGATGTTATGGAATGCCTTATTTGCATCAATATGCGAAAAAAGTTTCTTACCTGAAAGTCCATATGTGAAGTCCTGCAGTCTTGGGATGGGGTAACGGTCCGGCTTGGTCGCCGCGTTCAGCTGCCTGTAGTCACCACAGGGTCGGATTTGCCCATCTTTCTTGGGCACAACGTGAAGCGGGCTTGCCCATTCGCTCTTCGATGGACGGCAAATACCTAATTCTTGCATATTCCTAAATTCCTCCCTGACCTTGTCATACCTATCTGGGGGTAAACGTCTCGCCTTTGCATGAACAGGTGGGCCCTTTGTATCAATGTAATGGTGTACCCCGTGTTTAGTATCATATTTCAGGTTAAAAGGCCTGGTTATGTCTGGGTATCTAGCCAAAATTTCGCTACAGGGGTTTCCGCCATCGAAAGTGCTCACTGTAGTAGCCCCATCATCAACCAAAATTCCTATTGTTTTTAAGTCAGTAATTTTATCTCGCAAACATTTCCCACTTACATCAACTAACAGCTTATAATGCTCTAAAAAATCTGCTCCCAAGATTGGTTTGCTTACATTGGCAATTACAAACACCCATTTCAATGCTCTTCTTAATCTTAAATTTAATTCTAAAGTCACAGTTCCGTAGGTTTGTATCTCCGAACCGTTTGCCGCATATAGTTTATAAGATACATTTCCACGTCGCAAATGTTTGTTCACTTTTGATTTTGGAATAACTGAAATGTTCGCACCAGTATCCACTAACCACCGCAACGCGTTTTTACGATCGTACACACAGAGACGATTTTCTCGCAGCACGGTATTTCCTACGTCTCCTGAGGCCGTTGCTTCTAGTTTTCCGCCGGTTGTTTCCATGCGCAGGGTTTCTCACATCTAGTCGCTCTTGATCTAAATCGGAAATGGTACCGACAGAGCCAGTCCGGACTCTCTGGAGTTCTGTTAGGTGATGGCGATCTGCCCCTTGACGCTGATCTGCCCCTACTCTGGTACCTTGCTTGTGACCTGCCACGTATCTCGCCGCGCAGAGAAGCTACCTCCAGGACCAATTTGTTCATAGCTTTCATCATCTCTTGCATCGCGAAGTTTGCTGCACCGCTGGGTCCGGCGGCGGCTCCAGCCTTGTCTTGGCCCGCTCCCTTACTCATTGTTCCACGTTGAAACTCCGGCCAAGTCGTGGTTACTTAGCCGGGAGTCGTCCCGTCGCCGCTCGTTCGTAGGTAGGTATACACTTGTCACTGCACTGATTCCCAGAAAAAAAGAGTCGGGGTCACCAATTTAGGAGTGTCAATAATATTCACTTAGTCTTTAGTATAGATCCTTTATTACAGTTCAGCTTTACACGGTACACCTGGGATAACACAGAAGAGACAAGTTACTTAGAACGCGATTACGGAACGACTAACTCGCAAGCAGAGCGCACTCGCTACCACTGTTACATCTTGCTGACATAAGCATGTCCCTACAACGTCTACATATCGCTTGCTTCTTCGTTGGTGCGAGTTAAGCGCCTACGGCTTTTGTCATAGCAATAATCTCATTTGGAACGTTGGCTGGTTAAATAACGCTAATCAAGAATCCTTAGACTTAGTTTGTAGAAATCTATTTATTTTATTTGTTAAGTTTAAGTACTAGGATTAAGGTAATATTTAGGTTGTATATAATATCTTTTTCAATAAAATTGTTTACTCGAAGCATGTTAAAACAATTATGTTACATTATTAGACGAACTTTATGGAATAGGTGTGCGCGGAGCACCCCCTAACTGGTTCACTTCATATTTCAAATATACAATCTGTCGAAATACAGCAATCGAATAAAGAAACTAACCAAATACAAAACGTACGCTCAACTAATAGGACATTAAATTCATCAATACCCCAGGGAAGTGTCCTGGGGTGTCTTTTGTTCCTTATATACATAAATGATCTCCTTGAAGTAACGAATGATCACTGCGTGCTGTTTGCGGATGACGTATCATTACTGGTCCCATCAGAAGATAGCTGCCAACTGAACGCAAAGATTATTTCTACATTAGATCTCATTACTAATTGGATGACAAACCACGACTTTGAAATCAATTATAATAAAACTAAAGTAATGATATTCCACTCCCGACAAAAAAGCAACTAGATTTCGTCCTCACCTACTACTATTTCTATTTGAGTACCTTTATAAGTACTCAAATAGAAATAGTAGACCGGTTCACTTTGCTTGGAATTCAAAAAGATTCACACGACAACTGGAAACAAAACACCCAAAAAATTTGTAACAAGATATCTCAGGTCTCTTACGCACTTAAAGAAGTTAAAAAATCCACTGATCTGAAAACTGCTTTTTTATTTATTTATTTATTGATCTTAAAAAATCCACAGCTAATACAATTATGTAAGGCGAGAAAAATAATCTTAACATTAGCCAATAACGGATTTACATTTTTTTGTTTAAATATTATAAGACAAACGTACTTGGCGATTATACTTATATAAAGAAATTATAACCAAAACTAGTTATACATATATGTAAGTAGTGTTGATTTCGTTTTAAAAATTTAATTTATATTATTGCAAGTTGAGATGTTGTGTGCCGGTTGTGTAAGTAGTGTAGGTTGCATGTGTTGTGTAGTGGTGTGAGTGTAGTTGTACCTGTATCTGCTTAGCCCTACGACGAGGATGGTCTTGGGATCGGGACTGTGTCTATTGGATTTCCACTAAGCAGCGTGTGCTCTTGCGGTATACTATGCATACACTTTCGCTTGGCTCAGCTACGGCATAATTTTATAGGGAAACAGCGCAGTTGCCCCAGCAATAGTCATCTTATAAAAAAAACTAATACGGATCCTAGTAAATATCAAACAAACGGACAGTTGTAAAACTTTCTTTCAAAAACATAATATTCTGACTTTACCATGCTTATACATATACGATATGTGCAAATTTGTCCGTAATAATGAGAATCTTTATCATAAACGCGGAGAAATCCCCTTAAACTACTCATTAAGACATAAACACAGACTCATCCAACCCTGCACTTCTACTCTAAATATGTACTCATCTAGTCATCATGTTATGAGTATCAAAATATATATTAAATTACCCCCCCTACTTAAAGATGAAACCAATAACGTAAAGTTCCTAAAAACATTAAAAACTATATTAATCAATAAAACATGTTACAGTATAATATATATATAAATATTTTCCGACGCTACAGGGAAGCGAAACCTAGGAAGAAAATCCATAGCTAGGCTAGATAATATTTGGTGTTTATTTAATAAATTCTGTATCTTTAGTCTTAAGGTATGTATAGATATGGGTTTTTTGTAACCTTAAATAAAGATGATTATTATTATTATCATTATTATTATTATAAATGAATATTTTATAGACACATCATTTAAGAAAAATAAATAACTTAAAATTACATTAAAACACAGATATATATGAATAACACTAACTTATAAATATATGCTTGTACACCACAATTACACAAACACACATACACACACACACACGTACACATAAACATACCTCAATAATTCATATTTTATATTAGTCATTAGTATTATGCCTCTCTACTGTTGCAGGGTCCATAAATTGTACCTTAATTTAAGAACAAATGTTTATGTACTTTATAAAATGATAATCTTGCAATGCCCTTGCAGGGCCCATGTTTGGGGACTGAACCTTATTTTGTCATGTTTGTACCACATGTAAGCAATGAATAAAAGATTAAATGATTTATCGCTGAGGCGTTATTTCACGCCTAAAAATTATACATTACACACACCCTCAACCAGGAGATTTTTACTAAGAAGTAATCTGAAAGAGGAAAATTCCAGCTCGCCCTCGAGCTGAGTACACTACAAAAACAACAATAAAATCAGGTGAATCCCTTAATTAAGGTACAGATGAACACTTTGACGAAGACTCCTGGCCCAGAATCACATGTCCTGTAGTACCTTGGCATCAATTGAGTTCGCGTGACCGACGCTGGAAACAACTGCGCCGAGGCCTGCGGTATCTGCAGTAGAATAGTAACTAGAACTAGCAGTTACAATTTAATAGATGATCTAAAAATTTTCTAACGGTCCGGGGTTTTCGTGTTAATTAAGTCAAAGTGTAACGTTAGGTAGCGTTGGCAGAAACTGGATTGCAGTCTTTTATGTGTCATTTTTCCAATCACTTTCCATTTTCATCCTCAAGTTCGTATAACAGGCGGGACATCTTCCGTATCATGCGACAATTTTCATATTTAGGGGCCAGCTTTGCAGCAAAATATCTCCCAGTGTTGCTCCGCTTGTATGTTCGTTCCCACACTTCATCAACCATATTGAATTCTATGTCACGTCGCTTCTCTTTTTAATACTTAATGTTACGATCGTAAGCTTTCTGCAATAACTCTGTCACGGTTGGATAAGTTTCTTTTAGCACTTTTATCTTATCAAAGTAATCGCGCCTAGAAGCGAAGATGATCTATTTTACCACTTCAGAGTGAACGAGGTAGACTCGTTTACAGAGGTATTCAGTGCGAACTGAATCCTTGAAATGATAATATCCCATACGACAAAAGGAGAGATCGCCGTCACCAACTTTTTATCTTAACGTTCTACGGTGTTAACTTGGGGGCAATAAACTGGGAAGTAGTGTAATTGATGAATGTTGTAGTTGGCCAATAACTTCTGAACGTCACCGCCAGTAAAATAAGAGGCATTTTCCGCAATGATAGTTTGTGGAATGCCGTGGACCATAAAAACATGGTTTTCCAACTTCTGGAAAAACACTTTTCTGGTTGCGCGGCGCATCGGAAACAGCATACAGTACTTGGTAAAGCAACAAACGACCACCAACAGGTAAGTATTTAATTGTCTTGAAGGTGGTAAGGGTCCGACAGTCCAGACTTAGGCATTGAAACGGAAGACAGTAAACCTTTGCGCTTCCCATGAAACCAGGGGTCGGGTGTTGACTGTGCTTGTATGCTGCACAATCAGTATAATTAGCGACAAACCGAACAACATCTTGGTACACGCCTGGCCAGAAGTAGCGGAGTTTCAGCTTTTTATAAGTCTTCGCCGTATCTAGATGGGCATCGCGGAATTCCATAGGGATCCTTCCATTCGAATTCAGATATAAAAATATTTAAAAATTTGTTAACAATATAGGTGACCGTCTTTTAATTGAAAATTAGACACCCTGGTTTGGCCTCACATTTCATATATAGATTTAAGTACCACGCTTCCGCAATGCTGGTATCGATGAAGTGTACCGGGACTGCTCTTGATAAGGCGTCCGGCACCACATTTTCCGAACCACGACGGTGCTCGACTACGACGTTATAAGGAGAAAGACGGCAACCCCATCTCTCGTGTCGTCCTGTAGGATTTTTAAGGTTAAGAAACCATTTTAAACTCGAATGGTTCGTTATTATTTTAAATTGACGGTCCCCTTCGAGATACGGCCTAAAATGTTCAACAACATTGACGACAGCTAGGGCTTCTCTCCCAGTGGCTGAGTAGTTCCTCTCCTGCGGCGTAAGTGAACGACTGTAGTACGCTAGGGAGTGCTATTCACCGTCGAAATCCTGAGGCAAGGTTCCACCAATTCTAAACTCTGACGCATGTACCGCAAATGGTTTGGAGAAATCTGGACAGGCTAGAACAGGTGCAGTTATCATCGCTACCTTCAGTTCACTGAAAGCTCTGTCAGCTTCTGGCTTCTGGTGACCAACAAAAAGGTGGAGCACCTTTCCGAGTTGAAGTTAATTGGTTAAGAGGCCCTGCTATGTTGCTGAAGTTCTTAATAAAACGACGGTAGTAAGATGCAGTGCCAAGAAAACGTATGACATCTTTGATCGTCTCGTAGCTATAATAAAAAGCTTGACCAAATATTTCATTTTCATTTCATTTCGTTTATTGCCATAAATTACAGTAATTAAGGTACAGATGGTCGTACAGGATAGCTCTATGTAATTTTACTCAACGAGTGTAGCAAATATCACAAGGGAGATATAGGTAAATACCTCAGGCAAAAATACACTAACTATGTCATGATAACAATTAACAATACATTATAATTAGATGTCACGGGGTTCGAGATAAAATAATGTCACTTAACAATTAATCAATGGCTTATACAGAAATACAGTTGAAGGATAACTTAAAACAATCGTCATAAACATAAATTAAAATTAAAGAACTCATCCAAATCATAGGGCGACACCGTTAATAAATAGTCTTTGAGGCTTATGATGAACCTATTTTCGGTCAGGGTCTTAATACTTAAAGGTAGGCTGTTAAACACCCGGATGGCAGTGAACTTTGTAGAAAGAGTATATGAAGCAGTTCTACAATGTGGTATCTCTTAATTGCCCTTGTTTCTTTTATTTATTCTTTCACTTAAGCCTGGCACCCTTTGAGGAAACTTATGGGGATAGCGCCTTATAAGTTTATACAATTCAATTATATAAAGGGCAGTGATGGTATGAATTTTTGATTCCTTGAAAGACGTTCTACATGACTCCATGCTAGAGCTGATGTTGTTTATAATGCGGATGGCTCTCTTCTGCACTACAAAAAATTATTTTAATGTCAACGCTCCCTCCCCACACTGCCAAACCGTATAGCACTCTTGATAGAAAAAAGGCAAAATAAGCTTGTAGGGCAGCCTTCTTTGATGAAATTTTGATCAAGTTTCTTAGGGAATACCACACTTTCCTACCAAAACATCAACATGCCTCTTCCAGTTTAGGTTCACATCCGTGAAAATTCCCAAAAATTTTGCATGGAAAACTGATTCAATTTCTTCGCCCTTTTGTTTTATGCTAAGTTAAGGTACTTGGGTGTTGTGATTTCTGAAATGAATCAGTTTGGTTTTTCTGACATTAGCGCTCAGGTTGAGATTCTCAAACCATTCTATAATGCCATTTATAGATTCATTGATTGTAATTGATAGGTTTGCATGATTGCCTCTTTAAACCTAAAAAATACAGAGACATCATCAGCGAACATTACAACCAAATTCCAAATGTCTTTATTACTGTAGATATTTACATATACTTAGCAATCGTCATTTTTTGACACTTCTCTACATTGGACCACTGTGGGAGAAGAAGGGCGTAGAAACTCCCACAGATTGATTTTTGCTTTTAGTTTGTGATGGCAAATAGTTGATGTATAGAAGGAATAGAATAGGCCCCAATATTGATCTTTGGGGGACTCCAGTCTTTGTTAGATTACAGTTAGACTCAACCTCATGGAGGACACCCCTATCATCAATGGTAGGCAAAACTACGAACTGAGACCGGTCACTAAGATACGACACGAACCAATCACTTGCTATCCCTCTAACGCCATATCTATTGAGGATATTTATTAATGCAGCGTGATTAACATGGTCAAAGGCCTTCGATAGATCAAGGAGGACTGTTATAATATTGTCATTTCTATGGAGTGATTCAGCTATAAGGTCCGTCATTTCGAAAATAGCGTCTATAGTAGAGGTATCCTTTTGAAAGCCAAATTGTTCTTTTGCTAGAATTTTTTCAGAATACAGGAAATTTCTTAATTGGTCCGCCATTATTTTCTCGAACAGTTTTGATATAATGGGAAGTAGAGAAATCGGTCTGTATTTAGTGACATCATACCTGTCATCGGACTTATAAATTGGCTTTACCATGCCTTTTTAAGTTTATCAGGGAAAACTCCTTCACTTAGGGATCTATTAATCAAGAACAGAAGGGGGTCGTGGATAGCTTTAGCTATGTACTTGATTACCATCGATGACATAACATCATATCCACATGATTTTTTATTTTTAGACTCTCAATTTTTTTCGATAACTCTATGCTACTGATGGGTTTGATAAACATTGACGACGGATGGAAATCAGGCAATTTTAGGTTTACTTGTGTGTTAATGTTAGTATATGAATTTGTAAAGTAAGAGTTAAAAATATTAGCTGCATCATGATTATCAAGGGCCGCCATCGAGTTACCATTTTCCGACAAGCCAGTGTAATCTATTATCTCTAGATTGACTTTCCCAGAGATGTGCGTATTTATCAATTTCCAAGTAGCTTTAACCTTGTTATGAGAATTCATTATAATCTCCTCATTGCACATTTTTTTAGCAAGATGAATTATCTGGCCTAATATAGTTGAGTACTTTTTATAATATTTAGAATCAGATTCGCAATTAGTAACTTTAGAATTAATAAATAGTTCACGTTTAGTTTCGCACGACTTTTTCATTCCCGGAGTTAGCCAATTTTTGTGATTTTTGGTTCCATTCCCTCTAACCTTAATTAAAGGGCAACAGGTCTCAAAGGCTTCTATCAGTAAGTCATGAAAGGAGTTGAAGCATTCATTGAAGTCATTGCCATTATATACCTCGTCCCATGACAATTGAAATAATTGCACAGAAAGCTTATGGAGGTTTGTTTCATTCAGGATTCTCACTAATTTGTAGAATTTGGAAATATTTTTCTGTACTTCTATATTAAGGGAAGCATACTGAAGGGCATGGTCAGATAAACCCAACTCAACAACGCCCGATGTGTTTAAGTCCACATTTGAAATAATATTATCTAGACAGGTCTGGCTATGATTTGTGATACGCGTTGGTTCTGCTATAAATAGCTTCATACGATATGACAGGAGCAGACTTAAGAATTCATTCGATTCCGCAGACCCGACAAGCGTATCGATATTAAAATCCTATCGCAAATTACAATTCGCTCTTTATGTCTTAAAACTAGGTTGAGTACATTTTCAAAATACTTGAAAAAATTATCGTCCTTAATTGTTTTCGGTCTTTATGCACAGATAATGTAACTACCGCCCAAGTTAATACCGCAGATTTCGAAGATATTGGGAATAGACAATTCATTTATTTTAGTTAGCTCGATATGCTGAGTGCCATCCCTGATGTAGATGCACGACCCACCTTTACTCCTTCTTCCATTTCGACAAAAACTAGTGGCCAATTTAAAACCTTGCAAACTTATCGTTGCCAAATCCTCGCAGACTCTGTGGTGTTCAGTTATACATAGAATCTTTACATTTTTTCCCATCTCCCCGCTCAGACAATATTTGAGTATAGACAGCTTAATCGAGTTTAGGCTACAGATGTTGACATGTGCAATCTTTTTATTGGCAATGTGAGTTGCATCATGTAGGTTTAATTCCCTGTGACAACCTTATGAAAACCCTGGCTGATCTTAGTAGATTTAGTGTTGTTGGGAGAAATAGAATTTGAATAGCCCATATCTACTTCGTTCTTGGTTACATTTTGGACATCATCATCTGTTTGGGCTTCTACATTTTTGGTAGCTGTGATTTTATATGAAGCATTTTGGGACCTGTGATATTCATCATAGTTTGTTTCTTAATTTTGTCTAAGGATTTCCCTATATACATTTCTACAAATATAGAGTCTTGATGGCCTCTCCTCTTCATCTATATTGACAAAGGTTGCATGTTCGAATCTAGAGCAAAGCAATTTCAAAGTACTATTATTCTTTTTCTCATTTAGAAATGTTGCATTTCTGACATTGCATAATATTACATTTGTATGGGAGCTCTGGCTCAAATGATAGTACAACATTGATTAGAAATGCAAAGGGTCCTTGTCATTGGACCCTGCCAATACTATAACGAAATCTTTCTTCGTATAATCCTTACATAGGTTCGTGCTGGATTCCATTACCTGACTCATAGTAGCATTTGGTTTAATAAAGGACTCAACATTGTATTTACCATCTGATCAGGCTTCTCGGCACCCGTGACCTCGCAGGGGCCCATCAGCTACGAGGTAGCGTAACTACCGGATGCCAAGAAGTGAGAACGTCGGCGATTCACCGAGCTAAGTAAATAGATTCTATCTGACCTGGTCTGTGCTTCGTTCCCGTCAAACTCCTGTCTCTCTGCAAGGCCTGGGTGCACCCTAGGCTCTTCTTGGTAGACAGGTTCTTCAGCCGACCAGGTATGGCTGGCAGGCCAGCTTCGAAGCGCACAGTTTCCAAATACGAACTTTATCTGGTTCGGAGAACCACAATACACTCAGCTATAAGACAATCCTGAGGGGAGCCCGAATACAATTACAGATGGCTTACGATTTAATTTCAATTGCCCAAATCAATACACGTACATTACGGGGGCTTTTTCGTCAGTCAGTTGTCAAAACTCTGCTCTGTGGCAGCTCCGTCAAATTCAAAATGGCCGTTCCGGAACCATAGATCGAGTATCGATTCTGAATCGAACAATCACCCGCCCGGACAGGCACCCACCTGTCCCTTAATCTACGGGCAGCCGAGACAACGTTGCTACCGCTCGTTTTAGTACCGAGCCTCCTACTAGAACCTCTGCAGACCGGGGGGTCCCGTCCCTGCCAGGGAACAAGTTAACAATGCGCCCCCTGCGCCAACGCAGTGGCGGTAGGTTAGCATCCTTAACCAGCACGAGGTCACCAACACTAGGGGGGCTGGTTTTGTCAGTCCACTTAAGGCGCTGTTGTAAGATATGCAGATACTCGAGCGACCAACGCTTCCAGAAATTCTGAGTAAACTGCTGCAACATCTGATACCTTGACAACCGATACAATTTCACTCCCTCGAAGGGGTGTTCGGGCAACGCGTTAAGTGGCTGTCCTATCAAGAAATGGCCTGGGGTCAGAGCCTCCAGGTCATTTGGATCCGAGCTGAGCGGACACAACGGTCGCGAATTGAGAACGGCCTCGATCTTACAAAACAATGTCGCGAGCTCCTCAAAAGTCAGCGCGGTCTGACCTACTATACGCCCTAAGTGCGTCTTCGCTGACTTAACTACGGCCTCAAAAATCCCACCCCAGTGGGGGCAACTCGGTGGGCTGAAGGTCCACTGTATACCCCGACGGGAGAGGGCCGTTCCAATATCCACTTTATTTACATTCAAAAAGTTGACTATCTCACGCAAGTATCGTTCCGCACCGACGTAGTTAGTGCCGTTATCAGAGCGGATCAAAGTTGGAAGTCCCCTTCGAGAAACAAACCTATCCAAACAAGCAATGAAAGCCTCTGTCGAGAGATCAGCAACGAGCTCGAGATGTACCGCCTTGGTGGATAAACAAACAAACACACACAGGTACGCCTTGTATTGCTTAGCGTTACGCAATCGTGAACTCTTCACCATAAACGGTCCTGCAAAATCCGTACCAACACCTGAAAACGGTCTGACCTCATTCACACGATCAGGGGGCAAGTCCCCCATGAGAGGTTGCATCGTGGCAGCCTTAAGTCGATAACAAGGCATGCACCGAAACACGATGTTCCGTATGACACGGCGGGCAGATAAGATCCAAAACTCCCGCTGGAGCGTGGCCAACAACGCGTTACAGCCGGCATGCGCGTTTTTAATATGACGATCAGTCACCAGCAATTCAACTAACTGTCCCCCCTTGGGGAGCAGAAGTGGGTGACGAGCCGAATACGACAGATTCGCATTGCGCAATCTTCCTCCTACCCGAAGTAACCCGGTCGAATCAACAAAGGGGTTGAGACGCGCGACGGCTCCCTTCAATTTCGAACGTCCACTTCGTATAGTCTCCAATTCTGCCCCAAACTTCGAGGACTGTACCAACCGGACCAAATTCAGCAGCGACTCGTTTCGCTCTGCCGGAGTCAGAATAGGGTTCAACGTTCGCTGATCGCGAGGAGCACGACAATTTCGAGCGAATCTCCTAATCCAAGTGGACACGTTTATCAACTTGTCAAGTGAGCTATACCGGTCCAGCAGAAACCCGGCGTCAGGGTCCTCAGCCTTCTGGGTAACATGCACGGCCGCTCTGGGGCCATGATCCGAAGATACTACTACATGGCTGTGGGGCCAGTCCGATTCTCTCCTGGCAAGCCAGGGTGGTCCCCACCACAAATGGTGTCTAACGAGTTCAGGAGCCCGACATCCCCTGGATGCACAATCAGACGGGTTCAATTCTCCTGGTACATGTCTCCAAGTCAGTGGGACCTCAGACGACACAATCTGGGAGACACGGTTCGCGACAAAAACCTCTAAGTTATGGACCGAAGCCTTCAGCCAGCACAAAACAATCTGGCTGTCCGTCCACGCGTACACCGTATCCTCCAAAACCACTGACCCACGCAACACTGTTAGAGTGTGATTCAAAAGTTTGGTCAAAAGAGCAGCCCCGGACAGTTCCAGTTTTGGAATCGTCATCCTTGTCCGAATAGGCGCTACCTTGCTTTTTGCCAAAACCAAACGCACGTCGACCTCCCCGGTGGAGGTGACGGTTCGCAAATAAACCGCTGCCGCAAACCCTCGTTCAGAGGCATCACAAAACCCGTGAAGGGTTGCCCTGTAATCCCCAGCAGGGACCAATTTCCTCGGCAGCGATACATTATTTATGTCCGATAGCGAAGTGAACATTTGCGTCCAATCAGTCAACAAATCACCTGAGAGGTGGGTGTCCCAGGTCAACTGAGCCGCCCATAGCCTTTGCATAAAACATTTGAGAGCAAAGGTGACTGGAGAAATCCATCCATTCGGGTCGAACGTTCTCGCAATCGTTGACAGTACTGACCGCTTCGTCCAGGCCTTCGGTGTTTCTAAAACCACCCGATAGGTAAACTCATCATGGACGGGCCGGTACTGAATTCCAAGCACTGACAACATGTTAGGGTTGTCAGGATTCTCAAAAACGTGCGGGTCTTGTTGAAACTCATCTGGGAGACCAGCCATCAACTCAGGGGAGTTGGACATCCACTTGCGTAGTTCATAGCCGCCTCGTTCCAGCAATTGAACGAGCTCGTCACGTCGGTCCAGAGCTTCCTCTACACTGGCTGCCCCTGTGCAGACGTCATCGACGTACAAATCTTGCTCCAGGATAGCAGCGGCTCTAGGATAGCTCACACGGTCACGCGACGCCAACTCCCGCAGGGTACGCATCGCCAAATACGGGCTAGACCGTAACCCATACGTGTTCGTGTTCAACTCATAGACCTTGACTGGCTCGGCCGTGGACTCACGCCAAAGTATCAACTGATACCTTCTGTCAGCCGGATGAATTACCGTTTGCCTAAACATCATCCGAATGTCTGCGACAAATACAACCTGGTGCCTCCGAAAGCTCGTGAGAATATCCGAAATATCACGACTCAACTTGGGTCCCGAATGTAGACACTGATTCAGGGACATCCCGTTCGAGGTAGGTGCTGACCCATCAAAAACAACTCGAATCTTGCCGGTAGGGGTTCGTAGGACGGCATGGTGTGGAAGGAAACAATGATCCTCAGATCTCCAGTCCACACCCGATACCGACATGTGTCCTAACGACTCATACTCCCTCATGAAATCGACGTATTTTTGTTTAAATACGGCGTCCCTTGACATCCTACGCTCCATCGACATCAATCTCGTCTCAGCCATCTTCCTAGATTCTCCTAGTGGCGGTCGATCGGCCCTGAAAGGCAGTCGAGTTACAAAACGACCAGAACGAAGGCGACCAGTACTATTCTGGTAAAACAACTCGCACTCTTCTTCGTCTGCGTCGACTCGACGAGCGGTGGGAGGTTCCTCTATCTCCCAGAACCGTTGGATAGCGTCTGACAACGCTGAGCCAATAAGTATGCCATCTGACTCGGCAGGCCTAACCATTGGCAATGCCGGACCCATGATCACGTGACCAAACTTAGTATCCACAGCAATCAACCCGTCCGGCTGAAGAACTCGCCGATCCGACAACAGAAACCTGCCCAAAACGTCTGCTCCCAGTAGCAGATCGACCGGGGCTGGAGTGTCAAAATCGGGATCCGCCAACTTGAGTCCTGACGTCAGGAGTCGAACGGCCGGATTCAACTTCACCAAGGGGTGTTTGCCCATGACATGCGTCATTACTAAAGCTTGCACGGATGTTTTTGTCAAAATGTCATAACGTGGAGAGAACGTGATCACCGATTGACCAACTACATTTGTAACCGTAACATTCCCCACGCCCCGTATTGAATTATTATACCTATTTACCTTGAGGCCCAACCATTTTGCTAAATCGTTCGATACAATGCAGCCCTGAGCTCCAGAATCTAATAGGGCGCGAACGTATGTTGGGTTGCCCGCCAAATCCCAAACAAGCACAGAGGCGATCGGTAACACCACCGTCTCCGGTTGGGGGGCAACCAATGGTTGGGCCGCAAATTCCTAGCGAGGACCCCCGGGGCCCCACTGTGCCTGTAACCGATCAGGTAGGCAGCTATACGCCAGCGGGTCCCACTGTACAAATGGCCCACGCGCCGGTTCCATTGCCACCCTACGACGCCCCCCGAAGGGTTGTGGGCGTGAATTCAACCGTGGCCGCTCCATGAGCGGGGGGGACATCACATGCGACCGACGAGGACGCGGCGACGAGCGGGGCGACAACTGAGGCGGCGTCCGAGCCGCATCCGCATAGCTCGAAGGTGTCCCATGCCACCCGCCCGTTACGGCCTGCTCAACATACCCAATGTCCCGCTGAGTCGGATGCTGAGTCGCAACCGAAAACTCAGGGCCCCCCATGTGATGACCCTGAGTGCGGCCCTGCACCCCTGGGTGGCTGCGTGCTTGTGGCCCCATTGCCCGCTGAGTCGGATGCTGAGTCGCAACCGAAAACTCAGGGCCCCCCATGTGATGACCCCGAGTGCGGCCCTGCACCCTAGTACCGCCCTGTGCACGTGGGGACATTGGCCCCTGAGTTGCGCTCCGAGACGCAAACGAATTCTCAGGGCCCCATGCCGTGTCACCCTGGGTACGGCCCTGTGGTGGCTGTTGGCCGGACCGGTTCATGCACAACAAATTGTGGTGGGCCCCACCACAGTATCCGCACAATTTTGTGCGCGTGCAGTCCCTAGCCATGTGTGGCCCGAGGCACAGGAAGCACCAGCTCCGCTGCTTGGCCATCCGGCGCCGTCCCTCAACCCTAAGTTCCCCGAACTTATTGCAATCGGCCACAGCATGGCCAATCTGCCTACAACATGGGCAGGTCTCACCTGCACCCCTGGGTGGGGTCAATGCACTCACAGTCCCATACGACTGCCGGTTGGTGCGGTCCTTCCTCGTCGGAGGGCCCCTACTCACAGCGCTCCCGGCAGCTCTCTGTGGCTCCGAAGGATGGGTGACCGTCAACCCCAAGTTCTCTGCCCGTCGAGCCTCCTCTTCCAAAAATCCGACCAAGTCGGAGAAGGCGGGCAGGTCCTCGGCCGACCTCCCGTGAGACTGTTCGAAACGAGTCTGCACGTCAGCGGGTAGGCGGGAAAGTACAATGTACAGCAGTAGGTACGACCATTCACCAACCGGAAGTCCAAGATTCTCTAGGGCCTTGGTGACGGACAACAACGGGTTCAAAACCTCCGTCTGTATGGCCCCGACCTTGTTCACAACCGGGATGCTAAACAAACGGTTCAGTTGGGCATCGGCCAACCTCCGTTTGTTGTGGTAACGTCTTACCAACAATTGCCTGGCCGTCTCATAGTTACCCTCCGTAACTGTCAAATGAGCGACCAGCTCCCTAGGCTCACCCCTCAATGCTGCCACCAGCTGAGCCATTTTGACCGACTTGGTAATGTCCGATCGCATGTGCACCAAACTGTCGAACAGATTGATGAAGCTCATCCATTCACCGGACACTCCGTCAAAGGTAGGCATAGTTATAACGGGTAACCTGGTCCCCGATCCCTGATGCGGCAGAGGTGCTTCAATGTCACCACCACGGCTGGACTCGCGCTGCCTACGTATGTCCGCAGCCTTCTGCGTGATAGCAGCTGCCATGTCCATACACTGGTCGACATCCCCTAGCAACCGTGACAGCCTGTCAGGTGAGCAACCATCAACTGCTTCCGCCTGCGCGGACAATTCGAGCACCCTGTTGTAGCGTTCCTTAACGTCCATAGACCGCTCCAATACCACATCATGCCTATCTAAACGGTCTATCAGACCGTGTGCGGAGGAAAACCATCTGAGCTCCTTAGAAACACCCTTCTGTATTTCAGACAACGACATGATCGGAACGATACTTACTCACAATTTGCAGTAACTCAATTATATTGGACCCTCCAGTCTACAACACAAACGAGGGAACCCTAATCTATAACTTAAACAATGCTGGTTTCCCCAAACAATAGAAACCGAGTTTTATATCTACACAAATTCTGTAAACAACAATTTAGTTTCCCTATATCATATAACACACACAGATAGTCAATATTAGTTCAAGTTACAAATTGCTATAAACTGAAAACAATGTCCAAACATTCATTAGCATTACTAGACCACTAATAGATTGACTATGCAAACTTCAAACTGCAAACATGATATGACTTCAATGCAAATTTCAATTCACCTACAATGCACCTGAATGTAATTACTATTCTGAGTCACATCTCAGTACAACTGGTCATTTAGGGAAAACTGTTATATCTGTCTGTCTACTACCAGCAGTAGACTTATAACTTATAATACTACCAATCTATGTGGATACAGGAACAAAACCAAGTTAGCTAATAACCGCCTATACCTACTGATTGATAGTCCCAAATCGTTCCTTCCTGGAGCCCTCGACGGCTGCAAATCTCAGGAAACCACGCTCTGCTACCAAAATGATCAGGCTTCTCGGCACCCGTGACCTCGCAGGGGCCCATCAGCTACGAGGTAGCGTAACTACCGGATGCCAAGAAGTGAGAACGTCGGCGATTCACCGAGCTAAGTAAATAGATTCTATCTGACCTGGTCTGTGCTTCGTTCCCGTCAAACTCCTGTCTCTCTGCAAGGCCTGGGTGCACCCTAGGCTCTTCTTGGTAGACAGGTTCTTCAGCCGACCAGGTATGGCTGGCAGGCCAGCTTCGAAGCGCACAGTTTCCAAATACGAACTTTATCTGGTTCGGAGAACCACAATACACTCAGCTATAAGACAATCCTGAGGGGAGCCCGAATACAATTACAGATGGCTTACGATTTAATTTCAATTGCCCAAATCAATACACGTACATTACGGGGGCTTTTTCGTCAGTCAGTTGTCAAAACTCTGCTCTGTGGCAGCTCCGTCAAATTCAAAATGGCCGTTCCGGAACCATAGATCGAGTATCGATTCTGAATCGAACACCATCTAAGAGATCAACCAGTATTTTATTCATGCCTTTGCCGTGTTCATCGGTTAGTAATAGTATTTTTCCTTTTTGATTGCCTGTCTTGTCCGTCGTTGACCTGGGTGGTTTACGCGTGTGGTTGAGATCAGTCGCGGCTGCTTACGTTACGTCGGGTCGGCAGAAACTCGACAGCTCCACATCGACAGCTCTGTCGGTACTATTGCACTTATTTCGCACGTTGGATGAGGCTTGAACTGGATTATTGGTCGTAGCCATTTGTTTAATAACTCCACATTTGTGAACTGACCTGGAGACACACGGGGGAATCCTATTTTCATATTACTGGGACGTATTCGTCTATACTGGGGATGAGAAAAAAATAATTCCCGGGGATGATCCGCCACTGGTGATCCCAACGGACTTCAGAACCTCAATCCTCCTCTTATTTTACTTCAATGATTTGTGCAATCCAGCTTTCTCCAGAATAAGATTATCTATTTCCGTATTTGCAGCCACAAGCCGCAAACGTAGATCCTCATTTTCCTCCCGAAGCTCCCGATCATTATCTGTCATAATTAGCAAGCTTTGCGTAGACATATTCAGTAGCGACTCATATTCATCGGTTTTATTAAGTAATTGTCTTGGCTTGCTTTGTATAATATTATTTTCTTGTGTAGTTGATAATGGGGTTTCTGGTACGATTTCGCTGATATTAACTTTAGTTGTTTCTGGATCTCGGGTGGTCCCGCCGCGACAAGTTGAATTCAATCTTTAGATCATTGATGTTAGCCATGTAGTATGCCTGGGTTATATTAACACAGTTATGGTGAAATGTATTACGGCAGATCACACATTTCAACAACTCTGAAGGGTAGGCCGCCTCCAAGCAAGCCTTGAATTTATACATTGTTCGATAATGCGCTCCCAATAAAAAAACAAAGAAACAAAAAAGAAGTCCGCGGCTCGAACCAATGCTTCACACGATTTTATTTTCTCTGTCGGCTTTATCGTGAACTACAGGGAGCGTTCGGTGCTACCCTCTGTCGGTGAGTAGCGGTAAACGGAATGATTCCTTCTGTGTGGATCTTTGCAGTAGGTCGTTCTTGCGTAGTTCCATTAATCTACGATAGATGGACGTGAGTGCGATTTCGGAACATTTTGTTGGATTGATGCAGTATCAAAACGATGGAAGTCAGATGTCAAAAGTGGTCGTGCGTTGACAATAGCTTCCGCTTCCGAAAGGAGTGTCCCCAGCACTTTGTCAGATGGTGTTCGATCTCTGAGTGTAACACGAAGCGCTGAAGAACTCTTCACCAATCGTTCCCATGCACCGCGATGGAGGAATAAACTTCCATTCTATTCTGCTGTTGCTCGCAAAGTCCGCCACTTCCTGGCCGTACAGTTCACGCAGCTGTCTATTCGCGCCAACGTTATCTGAGAAGGCACGAAGTCCGTGCCGTTATCTTAGAAGATTTGGTTTGGAGTTCCCCGACGTGCGATCAAGCGGAGAAGGCACATTATGGCGGCGTCGGTTGAGAGGCTATGGTCTATATCCAAGTGTATCCCTTGAAGTCATGCATATAAAGAGGGTCACCCATCGTTTCTCGTGCCTGCGTCGAATGGTTGTTAGCAGCGGTCCAAAATAGTCCAGACCCACGCACGTGAATGGCCATTTCCCAAAATACAGACGAGCACTTGGAAAATCCCCCATGGGTGTTTGAACTGGTGCCCCGCGTACTAACTTGCAGAGCTGGCAGCTGCATATAATCGACCTGACAGAGTTCCGTAGTCCTAGGATCCAATATTTTTGTCGGAGTTCGTTGATCACGGTTTCCGCGTTGGCGTGCCCGAACTTGTCGTGGAAGTATGTTTTAAGAAAGCGAACGGCTGGGTCTTTCCCATCCAATGTGATAGGATTCGTGTCTGTCGAGACACCTACTATGGCGGCGGCCCGTCCTTGAACGTACAACAAAACCTTCTGGTTCACACGTGGGCTGAGGGTTGCGAGCCGGCTTTTTGGTGGGATTGGTTTCTTACGGCAAAGGCATTGTAATTCCTGTCGGAATGCATTGTTCTAGCTGTAGCGTAGAATGTGGACCTCCGCGTGTTATAGGTTTTGCGCGGTGAGTGCCCGAAAGGGTGTTTTCGTGGGAGTGTGCGACAACGAAGAGATATGTTTGGTAAGAATAAAGGTATTAGAAGCCCCCCTCACCCTTGTGATGCATGCGGCTATAAATCGATGCGCTCTAGCGGTTGCTCTAACCACTCTAAGCCATGAACTAAAATGAGCTGGGTCAGCTGAAACTGGTAATGATGACTTGACCGTACTAAAATAGTTGCAGCTGACATGATTGCATGACGACGGGATGGATTTTAACAGTTTTGATTGCGCTTTACTAATTAATACGTACAGATGGTTTCTGTTCCTGGTCAATTAATGATTCTACCTTGTCACCTCCCGCTGCTGGCTCGCGCGATTCTACGTTGAACACGGTACTATCAAAACGTGTCGCATCATCAGAGACTTTTAATGCGATCGGAATCCAATGCCAATCTGTAATGACACTGTTTTCTAGGATCTCTCCCACACGATTGGCTTCAAAGAGTTTATATTTTCGGGCATCGCTACGTAGGCACTGTTCAAGTCGGGAGATAACGGCGATCATTCAAATTTCAGACCAATATCTGTTCTTCCAACACTAAGTAAAATATTTGAAAAGATTATACTCAATCAAATGATCTGCCACTTCAACCGTACAAAACAACTCCACGCTAAACAATATGGTTTCATTAGGGGTAAATCGACTACGGATGCAAGTATTACCCTTATATCTCATATTTATTCTGCATGTGAGGCCGCACAGGATGCTATCGGAGTTTTTTGCGACCTGTCGAGGGCGTTTGATTGTGTTGATCATAATACGCTATTAATTAAATTAAATCATTACGGAGTTCCATTCCTCTTTCGTCCGGACTCCGATTGAAGCGGTCGCGCTACAAGTGTATTCCCCGGTCGACCGAAATTTTAATATCCTACCTAAATAAATAACTTGTTTGCGTAAACTACTTTATCATTGCTGAGGTGGTGTGAGTAAGGTGGCCAATAGTACCTTACGTTTGGGTGAAATACAAAAACACCTACATAACAACTCCACAGTACACGCAAGAAACTCACAGAAATTCAATAGTCAACATCAATCACAATGTTCGACAACACTTTTGTTAAAGGTTAAAGGAAGAGACCAACACGTCGGTTGCTAATCTATCCAACATACTAGAAGAATCACCCCCTCCACAATTCGTGACTGCCCGTGGGAAAGTCAATCAGAAAAATACCTCCGAGGACGCAATATTAGCTTTCTTGGCAGAAATGAAGCGGGAACATTCGGAACAATTTGGAGTACTCAGTGCCCAAATAAGCAAGATTAACGAACATCACACAAAGATACTCGAACAACAAGCTTAACTCGAGGCATCCGTAAACTTTTTATCCTCGCAACATGACCAACTTAAGCAACAAGTGGACGGCCTGGAAACAAAACTTGATGCCAAAATAAAACTAGAAAAGGATGTGAATCAGCTTTACATAAATGAACTGGAAGACAATATCAAAGATCTCCAGCGAAAACTTCGCTCAAAAAGCATTGAGGTGAGGAACAAACCATTTCATAAAGGGGAGAACTTTACGAACATGATAAGGACTTTTTACCAGGTACTATCCTTGCCTTTCGATGAGCACGACATTAAGGATGTTTATCGATTGTCCAGAAAAGACATCGCAACTAAGCCACTGATCTTGGAGATGGACAGCACCAATTCAAAAGCGGTACTACTGGATGCTATAAAATCGTATAATCTTCAAAACAGGCAAGAACCATTGAACACCATAACCCTGGGACTAACAGGCAACAAAACACCAATATATGCGTCTGATCACCTGACTAAAAAGCGGCCAAGCTATACTACCTGGGCAGAATGCTCAAACGCAATCATAACTTTAAGTTCTGCTGGTCAAACACAGGAAAGATCTTCATAAAGAAAAATTAAGAGTCACCTGCCATCGAGCTGAAACATGAAAAGCAGGTTCTACTGATTGAGCAAGCACTGCGGAGTAACTGACTAGCCATAACCATAAACAGTATACCTAACCGTATTCTTGTTAATATCTCTTCAATTATAGACCAAGGAAGTAAGTTAAACGCCACACATGACCACACCCAACTCATCAGATAAGAAACTACAAACAAATCCTACAATCACAAAAATACATCAATTACATCAAAAAAACAACATAAAACCTGCAAAACAAAAAACAACCCACCTTGTCTCTCTAAAAACAACAATATAAGCTTAACTATGCCAAAATCACTACAAAAGTACCAAAACCAACCACCTTGACCCAATTATAACTTAACTTACATACACTACACAAACTACGAATCATGAAAAACACAACACAAACAAACCAACCTTATCTACTCGAGTTCCTCCAATTCCAAGTCCTGAGCACAGGCTCTACCCGAATTCATTTCAAATTCACATTTAAAAACCTAATAGATGACATAGACAGCACATCAATATCCAGCAGTTTTTTGGAAACCGAACCAGAGTTATGCAAATCTAAACTTAACTTAAAACATGGTAATCTCACTGTTATTACGCAAAACATACGCAGTATTAACAAAAACTTTAACAATTTTTTAGTACTTCTTACAAGGTTAAAATTTATACCAGACATTATAATACTCACTGAGTGTAGACTCACCAAAGACGTTCCACCACAATTTCCGTTGACTGGGTTCAACCTATTTTATTCTAAAACATATTTAAACCAGAACGACGGTATTGTTGCTTAATGTAGAAACAACATAAAAGTCACAGTTGATGAACCTTTATTCGAAGAATCTAACTGCTTTATTCTTAAAATTGGAAAAGATATAATAATAACATCTATCTACAGATCTCCTAGTTTTGAAAATACAGACAAATTTATTAACTCCCTCGACCTTACTCTGGCAAAATACTCATCTGCTAAGACAAACATAATAATAGGGGACATTAACATAGACATCAAAACAAACAATGACAACAGGCACAGTGACAGATACCTAGACCTGATAGCCCTGCACGGTTACTACCCTGCTCACTTACTACCTACTCGTGAGGCGAACTGTCTCGACCATATACTTCTCAAAACTGACAAGCCTAGTACAGCAGTTGTTTGTCAGACTAGTGTTACTAATCATTCGATAGTAATGGTGTCCATCGAAATGCAATTAGCTGGGACCTCACCTTTGCCTAGGTCTATAACAAAAATTAACTATGAAGCTCTTGAAAAAAAAAACTACTAGAAACCAACTGGGACCCTTTCTACCAAATTGAAGATCCAAACATTGCTTGCGATCACTTTATTAAACTTCTCACAACTCTTTACAATGAATACAAAACTACTCATAAATAACCCCACAGAGTTTACGGTATGAAACCCTGTATAACCCCCAGCCTGATAAAATGCATGAAAAAACGTGACGTTTTGCACAACAAACTGAACAAATACCCAAATAATGATAACGTAAGAACAACGTATCATAAATATCGAAACACTTACAACTTTATTCTTCAAAACTTAAAAACCCAACATGAAGAAGAACTTATCCGCAAAAACATACGTTGCCCAAAAAAAACCTGGCAGGCAATTAAATCAATCTGCCACATACACGCTGAGAAAAAAACATGGAACGACCTTCTTGAAATAGGTGACACACCATCTTTAGCTCTAAACTTGGTGAACGACTACTTCACTTCAATTGGCAGTAATCTGGCTAACGACATACTCACCTCATCGAACCTAACAGAGAAACAACTCACATCAAGGAAAGAAATAACCCCTAGATTCAACTCTTTCTCACTCTTCCTGACCCCGACTGATACCGTAGAAACCTCCAAGTTTATAATGAGTCTCAAATCAGACGGTTCGCCCGGCTGGGATGAACTCCCACCTAAACTTTTCAAAAATTTAAAACATATAATTGCAGAATATCACACATTATTAACCTGAGCATATCATCGGGCATTGTTCCTGAACTGCTGAAATTGTCCGAAGTTTGCCCTATCTATAAAGATGGTGAAATAACTGATCCCTGTAACTACAGACCAATCTCTCTACTGACTGTAACAGCAAAAATACTAGAGAAAGTAATTAACCATCGCTTAACCAAGTACCTAGAGTCCAACAAAGTGCTTGCCGAAAATCAATTTGGATTCAGAGCCAAGAGGTCCACGGAGGACGCCATCACCCTACTTACAGACTCCATAGCTAGCTCAGTCAACAAAGGAGAGAGTTGTATTGGTGTCTTCCTGGACCTTAAAAAAGCATTTGATACAGTGTCAATTCCCTTTCTCTTAAAAAAGCTAGAGGCACTTGGAGTGACTGGAACGGCTCTCGCATGGTTCACAAGCTATCGGACAACAAGGCGACAGTATGTCAAACTAAACAACTCAAAAAGCGACACTATGTACACACTTTTTGGGGTCCCGCAGGGAAGTGTGCTTGGGCGACGCTGTTTCTAGCTTACATAAACGATATATTTAAAATGGAAGCAGTGTCGGCTCAGGTACTGGCTTTTGCTGCCGACACGGCTTTACTCTTTAGGGGGGGGATATGGGAAAAGGTCAAAGCTAAAACTGAAGAAGGCCTAATACAGGTCTCACAATGGCTTTAGTCAAATCTTCTTACATTAAACACCTCTAAAACCAAATTCCTATGTTTTCACATAACCGATGCAACTAAACCTGAAGACTTCATGATCAAAATTCACTCCTGTAATAATCCTCGCCCTCATCAACCCTGTTCATGCAGTCACATCGAACGCACAACAAATATAAGATACCTGGGTGTCATAATTGACGAAAAATTAAACTGGTCTTACCAAATCGCTGCAGTAGTGCCTAGAGTCAGAAAATTATTTCACATATTTAAACGGCTCCGTAAAGCGGCTAATAAAACTGTTTTGGAGTCGGTATACTACGCTCTGTGTCAGTCAATAATCAGCTACTGCATTGTGGTGTGGGGGGGAACTCACAAAACGACACTAATCAAACTCGAACGCGCACAAAGAGCAGCGCTAAAAGTTCTTCACTCCAAGCCCTATCGTTTCTCTACAAAAGAACTTTATCAAGAAAGTAAGGTACTCACAACTAGACAAATTTACATACTAAAAACCTTAAGATGGTTCCACAAAAACTCTGCAGCAACCCACTTAGTATCTATTCGGCCCACGAGGTATGACCGCTGGCGCGTACCTAAAATTAAGACAAAGTTTGCAAGTCATTTTTACAAATTTAAAGGCCCCATCTTGTACTCTAAAATTAACATCACACTTCAGATTGTCAATTTATCCCTATAAATGTAAAAAAATCGTAACAAAATGGCTATTGCAAATGAACTATGATGAAACCGAAGATATTATCTAACGAAAACTAAATAAATAAAAATTTACAATTATAACAATACAATCAAATACTCACTTACCAAAATTCAAAACAAATAAAAATTTACAATTAACCCATTTAGACCGATAATTATTTTTTTCAAAAACCTTGATTTTTATCAACAAAATCGTGTTAGGGGAAGCCTATGTTTACAGTAAAAATATTAAAAAAAAATATCTGTGAGTGGGGGGCCTAGAGGGGGGTGTACCATATATGGTACAGTAGGACAATAGAGATGCAAAAAATATGAGTTCCATGAAAAAGTTTTATTTACTTTCTTGTGTGATAAATAACAAAACATTCCACATGTAAACCAATATCACACTTGATACACCTTGTAGAACATTGTTTGTGGCATTGTCCACACCTGGTTCGTTTTTCTTGCTTAGTGACAAGGTGGTCTTTGCCGTCATATCGAGAGTCATGGGTTACATAAGATGGCCGACTAGGTCCTCGCTTCTCGCGTTGTTTATTGCCATCAATTATAGAATTTGCAATTCGACGTCGGAAGTTTAGGAGATCCATATTGCCACCATTGTGTCTATAGAGCAACCAAGCATTTTGTACAGACATATCAACGCAATGAAGAATCAGAGGCATGTACCACTTTTTTCCTCGAATGCTAGTGCGAAGTGCAGATATATTTTGGTCCGATAAATCTACTCCACCCATGTTTTTATTGTATTGATGGATAAGATGGGGTTGAGACACAGATATTTTCTTTTTCAGTTGCTGGGAATATCTTTCAGTTTTGTGGACAGGATTTATACCAACTGCATTTGAACATACTGAGACAATACTGTTATCATGCCATTTGCAAATTATGACATCATCAGACAAACGATAATCGTAAAAGCCTCTTTCTTTGTTTTTCGCTTCTTTGTTGCCCAATAAAGGGCATTTTGCACACCTGTTTTCCCTCACAGTCCCTGTTATACGAAAACCCCTCTCAGTCAGCTCGTGGATCAAAGGTAAGCCTGTAAAGAAATTATCTATAAAAAGATGATAGTCTTTACCATATCCCAACTGCGCTAATTGATCTGCATACGTCAAAACTACACTTCCACCGAGACCAAGCTGAGAGTAACGGGCATTCGCAAATGTAGACGCGCCTTGATATGGCTCAAACCATGCAATGTAACCTCCTGAATTAGCACCAACCCATAGTTTATATCCATACCGTATAGGCTTTCCACGAATAAATTGCTTGCAGCCATGACGACCAAAATATGGCACCATAGCCTCGTCGATGCTATGGTTCTCCTTATGCGGACAATTCTCAAGGAACTTTGCAGCTAAGAGTTTTAGTAGCGGACGAACTTTTGCAAATTTATCCGATCCATCTAAATTCAGATTATCAGCCACATGAATGTTGGCATATACATACGCGAATCTATCTCTAGACAGTGCTGTAGCAATCAAGCAGTTTCTGGAATCTGGTGCATTTTCCCAGTACATTCTTCTTCTGTTGACTTGAAAGTAGCCACTGACCAGCAAAATTCCGACCAAACACTTGATTTCTTCAATTTTGACGTCAGCAGCAAGAAGTTTTCGTGCTAAATATCTATTGGTCTCAATAGTTAGCAACTCAAACACGTCATCAGAAAAAAAACAAAGAAAACCATTCTATTGGAGTTCTTTCAAGAGAAACATGATACAGAGGTTTCCAAGTGGTAAGTCTTGGTTGTAAGTCTCGTTTTCTCCAGCTATATTTCATGGAACGTTTTTGCAAGGGTTCGTGTGTTTCTTCACTATCCTGTCCTTCAAGTTGTTGCCCTTGATCATCAGGTTCCCGTTCTTCTGGAGATGCAGCAAGCTCAGCTGGTGCTCGAAGCAAACTAGGAGGCAGGTTATTTATGTTGACGTTATCTTCTTCGCCAGAGTCTTCATCAGTCTGATTATCATTGGCTGTGTTAGGTGGCAGTAAAAAAATATCATAATCTTGCCCTTGGTTGCTGGTATCATCATCTTCCTCAAGGATTGTTGCAATATCGTGCAGAGTCAATGGTCTGAAACAATAAACAAAATAAATATAAACAATTTTCAACTTACATTTTGTCGCATATTTTGCCCATATATGAACCTACTGTACCATATAGGGTACACCTTGTTTATGGTTCAGCATACTGTACAAAACTAACAAAAGAAAGATTTTGTTAGAGGCATGACATCTATTGTACCCTAATCATCAGAACAATGCATAGAAACAATAGAATTTTGAATAATTACGATAGTACTTACCTTCTTGATGACATCGTGATTATTTTTCTATGTTTTTGCCGGATAATATCCAAAATATAATGCAATCCACTCGCACAAACGTATTTATAATATTTTATACGCTAAGCTAACTGTCTAAACTGATTGTCACAATCGTTATAAAATATTTGAAATATGTGGGTATCCCGAAATATTTTTACAAAGTTACTGTACCACATATGGTACGGTAGGTCTAAATGGGTTAAAACACTAAAGACGAATACCTATCTAAATTCCAAATAAAAATACAATCAAATACTTACTTACCAAAATTCAAAACAAATAAAAAATTTCAACTATAACACTAAAACGAATACCTAGATAAGTTTTAGCACACGTAAACGACGTTTTAAAAAATAAAGATTTAATTGAGATAAGATGTTACAATGTCTTAGAGCTCTTAATACGACTATTTTACTTAATTACTGCCTCAAGACTGAGGGCAGAAAGCAGAGAGGTCTCCCGGCTCACGCTTTGTCAGCTCCTCATCATATCGCACTTCCAGGGCTCAGCCAAATATGGCGTCATCGGTATGTGAAGAGCCGTGAGACTTAACTCCTTCCTCCTTAAGTTCGAAGTTCTCTTTCGTAGAAGCAGAACTTCGAAAATATACCTTTAAACGGTTATAAGTATAATAAAAAGTAAGGATACATAGAGCTAAACAAATTATAATGTAAAGTCCGATCGTCCAAACACTAATGCTTTTCACTGTTATAATTGGCCTTTCACTTTCACTGTTATCAGGAATTTTCTTCAGGGCATATGTTAAAAACCTGATGTTGGTTAGGTTAATATCTTCCAGGTTTACAGGTTCCGGTATTGATGCTGTTTCAGCTAGAGGATGTACTATAGGTAAGTCGACAATTGGCATTTTATCCATAATGCTGTTCTGAAATTCTATTGTATGCATTTTTAAAGAGATATTTCCGATCTTAACTTCACATGGATCATTTAGGGTAATTATGTAAGTTCCGTGAATCTTTTGGCGGAATATCTCGCAGGTTCTGGTAAGTAAAGTAGTATCTCCACTGTAGAGTATTCATCTATTAATCTTTATGAGGTCAAGTTTCAGTGCTCCAATCGAAACGGGTATTTGAGTGCATGACGTCACATTCTCTGCATACGTCATTAGCTCTGTTATGCAGTGATCCTGTAGATACTGGGACACATCATCTCTGAGGCATAAGTAGCTGTATTCATCTATTTCTTGGCATGGACGTGTGAGTATTATGATCTTTCTTCCTTTCGCTAGGATATAGGGGTATTTGGGAATTATAATGCAGGAGTTTATAATAGATATAAGTATTCCGTATTTAATTTTCTTACAGGACTTGCACGAATTTATAAAAGTGGATATAATTTGTTCCATGTTGTGCCAAAAATATGTTCGTTTTATGTGAGAAAGCGTTTCCCGGACACCGCGATGGCAAGTCTTGCCCTCATGGTATTTTCGTACAATGTTTTGCTGTTCATTTTCGTCGTCAACGAATACTACTCTTTTGGTACATTCTAGAAATTTAACCTGTTCTCTTTTGAAGAGGAAAATCACAGCTTCAGTAAACTGTCGGCGATGCTTCTCGTCCACAAAATATATAAAGTATTTAGTCCTGTTTCTGACGTATTCTTTTAAAAACTGCTTTACTAAGTCAGGTTGGTTTGTGGGTAGGTGTACTTCTAAAATACGCTGTTTTGTTCTCGAATTGTCCTTTACTGCCAATTTGTCAAGTTGCCATGTGTAAACTAATATTTGATTTGGTTTTGTATCTATTGCTTCCTGTAATATGGGTATTCCTTCTGATTCAGTGTCTTGTGCAGAGTGTACAGTGTCTGTGTCCATTGATTTTTCAGATGCAGTTATTGTTGAACTAGATGGGCTGGCTATTGAGTAAGGGGGAGTCGTTTTATTTGATTGAGTTCTTTCTGAGTCTGTGTCCGGGTTAGTGATAATTGGTACAGGTTCCCTTTTCTTTTTTAATAATGCACACTCTTGCTCTATTTCCTTGATTATTTTTTGAATTTTCTTTTGTTCTTCAGGATCAACATTTACTTGTACAGAGACGTCGTCCGTTTTGTCTAGTGCGTTTAACCTTATACGGGATAGTGCATCTGCATTACAATTTAGTTTTCCTTTCTTTTAAACTGGGTCAAAGTCATATTCTGCTAATCTTAAACGCCATCGTGTCAGTCTACTATTTGTGTCAGTTAAAGATTTCAGCCACTGAAGGGGTTTATGGTCCGTCACTACTCAAAACTTATGTTTAATGTTTAATGTTTAATGGCCCAAACTATTGCAAGTAATTCTTTCTCTGTTGTACTGTATCTAGTTTCAGCGGGATTCAGTGTTCTGCTAGCATATGCCACTGGTCTGTCACTTCCAACTGTTCCTTGTGATAGAACAGCTCCAAGTGCAAAATCAGAAGCATCTGTCGACAATATGAATGGTTTGTTCATGTCAGGGTACTGAAGTATTGGGGCGTTTACAAGGAGTTCTTTGCATTTTTCAAAAGCGGCTATGTATTTTTCATCATTGGTTGGCATTTCACTTTTCTTCCTAAGTCGTACTGTCATGGGTTGCGTGACTTTTGCAAAATCTTTAATGAATTTACGGTAGTAGCCTATGAGTCCTAAGAAGCTTTTAATTTCGGTTGATGTTTGGGGCAAAGGAAAGTTTAGTACGGCTTTTATCTTGTCAACATTTGGTTATAGTCCTTCACTTGTAACTGTGTGACCTAGGTACTGTACCTCTTTTCTCAAGATCTCTGATTTGTCTAGTTGTATCTTTATGTTAGTTTTGCGTAATCTGTCAAAAATGAGTCTAAGTTTGGCTATGTGGTCCTGTAAACTGGCTGAATATACTATAATGTCATCCAAATACACTAAACAATGTATCCCTTGTAGTCCTCTTAATACATTGTCCATCGTCCTTTGGAATGTAGTAGGTGCTGTCTTTAGACCAAATGGCATTCTTGAAAATTCGAAATGTCCTGCTTGTGTTGTGAAAGCTGTTTTGGGTCGGTCGCGTTCAGCTACTTCTATTTGATGGTAGCCGCTAGCTAAATCTAAAGTAGTAAAGTAGCAGCTTCTTCTTAGTTGGTCAAAGAGATCTGTGATGTTGGGAAGTGGATATCTATCGTCGGTAGTAATCTCATTTAGTTTCCTAAAATCAATTACTAGCCTGTACCTTTTTTCGTTTGATGCGTCCGGTTTTTTTGGAACTAAATGCACTGGGGCACTCCAGGGTGAAAATGATTCTTTAATGATGTCATTGTTTAACATTTTGTCTACCTGTTTATTGATTTCTTCGTTTACTACCGGTGGTTGTCTATAGGGTCTGATGTAAATAGGATCTTCATTTCGGGTTCTAATGTGATGTTTCACTTCATTAGTGAAAGTCAATGGTAGTTCTTCTGTATAAAATATGTCCCTATATTCATGACAAAGTTTGGTAATTTTGTTTTTTTCTTCAGTGTTCATGTGTTCTAATCTGAGTTTTTGTAAATTTTCCGTTAATATTTGGTCTATTTCGGTGTTGTCTTTAGTGTAATTATTTGTTAGTCCATTTTCATTGTATTTGGTTACTTTGAAAGGTCTGGTTATCGTCAGATCCTGTGCACTGTCCAAAGTGTTCTGTATAATAGTCGTTGCGTAACCATCCTCATATTTAACAATAGCGCTGGGCATCCTAACACCATTGGTAAATGCTACGAAGTTCATTATTGCGTCTCCGTCCTTCAGGTCAGTCGGTAATTTTACTCTTTTCTCACACCTAGGTGGTATCAAAATTTTATCTGTTGGGTTATATATCATAGGTATGACTGCAGATTTTGTATAGATCATACCATTCTTCATGTCTATTTTTGCATCAAGTTGTTGTAAAAGGTCACTTCCAATAAGTCCGTCATATCGTCCATCTACATCTTACACGTAAAATTTGTGTGATTCTGGGCTGTTAAATGTCTGGAAAAGATTTATATGTATTGTCTCATTATGTGAGCTTGAGGCGTGCGTACTTATAACCTCAAATAGTTCATGCTGAATATATTGTTGGAAGTACTCATGTGCTTTAGTTGGGCTAATAAATGATCTAGCACTACCTGTATCGATCATGAACCTCGAATTTATTTCAGGAATGTGTATGTATGGTAGTCTTAGTTGTGGGCTACAATTTATTGTTACTATCTCTGGTTGTTGTGGTGTGTAGCTATGTGAAAATTTTCCACAGTTTACATGTTTGTCTCTACTTCTTGTTCTTGTACCTGGCAATCTTCATTATCAATAGTGTATTCGTTACAGTCCTGGTTGTCATTCTCATAATATGGTTAATTTTCAGCTTCAGTTTCATTGATATTGTATAACTCATTAAGGCGGAACCCTGGTTTTAAGGGAGGTGCCGTCCTCATGCTAACGTCTGTCGATTTCTGTGGCAAGTTCGGTCTGAATCCTGTAGGTTGGGGCTGGCCAAGGCCAGGTAGTTTATAACCGAATTGGAATGAGGGTTTATATCCTGATTGTTGTGGAGGGTTTGGTCTTTAACCAAACTGCTGTTGGGGTAAATTTGGTTTGTAACCAAACTGTTGTTGGGGTAAGTTTGGTCTGTAGCCAAACTGTTGTTGGGGTAAGTTTGATCGGTAGCCAAACTGTTGTTGGGGTAGGTTTGGTCGGTAGCCAAACTGTTGTTGGGATAGGTTTGGTCTGTAGCCAAACTGTTGCTGATCTACGGGAGGCTTAACATCAATTTTTTATGGAGGCTGTGTTACCGTAGGCTTAACGCCGAATTGTTGTAGAGATGTGGGTGTATTTTGTTGCTGAAACGGTTTGTTACCCAAACCATACATTTTATTTCTTGCACTGTATTGAAATAAGAAATTTACCTCCTCTAGTACTGTACTGAGTGCATTTTCAAGTGTGTCAGCTCCCTTCAGTCTTACTATTCTCAACATGTCATGGGGTAGATTATATAAGAACACGTCTTTCGATGTATTGTTATAAATCGTGATTTTACTTTGTCTTAGCGCATCGTCCTGAATTCTATTTACTTTTGCGATTAACGTGGATCTAATGTGTTGGATTCTATTACAGAAATCTAGATATGATTCGCCAGAGTTTATCTTTAGGGTCTCTAATTCAATGGCAATTCATTCTTCAGAACGCGGATCTCAGAAATGTTGTTCTAACGCTAACTTTTAAGTCTTGGCGCTCACTTATCAAAGTGGCGGCCTTTCCAGTTAATTTTGTTGTTATGATTTAAAATATGTATAGATCCTGAGCCTGGTTACCTTCGACACGGCACATAGAGATAAAATATTCACATTTTCGAATTAAAAGGTTTAACAAATGTTCATTAATATCGAATTTCGGGATGACACTTGCTATTTCTTTCGGTATTTGAACTAGATTTTCCATTTTTATTTATTTTATAACAATATTTAATTTAATACTATAACCACTTATTACTATTTTATTTGTAAATCACTATTGGAATAGGCAGCAATAACTGACAGCGATGTTTTGTCTGTCTGTTAGCACTGTCCCTCCTTAATACTACTTAAAGGTACTTGTTGAAAAGGACGTGAAAATTGCGCCGGCGATGCTGTCCAGACACAATCCTGCACTGTCCCTCACTATCTTTAATGGTTGAATAGGAAGCGAAAACTGCGGTGGCGATGCGAATCCACAGTACACAATTTTGCGCAATCCTTCACTATAAAATATGTGGAATGGGAGAGGAGAATTGGAAAGCGATTTCGTCACGATGCGATGTACTCACACTTCTGCCATCGTCCCTCCTTGAGCCTTGAGGTCCCGTCGTCCACTGCACTGACTCTATAAAATTCATTTGGTTCGAGGATTCCCGTTGTATCGCGTGAAAACGTCCGTTGGTTTTTAGTTTCCCCAACGCGGAAATCCTACCGGCTGCGCCAGATATGTTTTAGCGCACGTAAACGACGTTTAAAAAATAAAGATTTAATTGAGATAAGATGTTACAATGTCTTAGAGCTCTTAATACGACTATTTTACTTAATTACTGCCTCAAGACTGAGGGCAGAAAGCAGAGAGGTCTCCCGGCTCACACTTTGTCAGCTCCTCATCATATCGCACTTCCAGGGCTCAGCCAAATATGGCGTCATCGGTATGTGAAGAGCCGTGAGACTTAACTACCTATCTAAATTCCAAATAAATAAAAAAAAACGATAAAAACAATGCAAATAAATACTTACTTACCTAAATACAATACTTTCCTACCAGAACATAATTAAACTATAACTCCGCATAAATTAATCTGCAATCACCAGATATACTGTACAAATTTATCCATCACGCACACTCACATAGCCTGGACACGATCACGTGGTACTAACAAACATACTTCACGACCCTAAGCTGCAGGCATACGATGTTTGCTTCAATATTGTTCCTTATTTTAATAAGAAAACAGAAAACATAAAACATTCCTCATTCATTAGCCATTTGAACACTTATCAATCGTAATGTGGAAATGTTTCACTACCTACCCTAACATTTATGTTGTTTAAACTTAATCGTAACTCACTTAGTTCACGTAATTTGTAAAACCTATCTAACTGATTGCGATAAACAAGTTGTACTTACATGTGTAATGTACCTACTTACTTATTACAGTATCATTTTTTCTAAAATATTATCTTATATGTAACTTTACAAGTAATTTTTAATAGTTCATACGTACTTAACTTATGTTAAATTTTATTTTATTGCCAACCAAGTATACGAAAGATGCCTGGCTACCCATAGCACAGGGAATCCTAGTTTGGGCGCCAGGAACCCAAAATGTAAGCTAAGTAGGCAAATAAAACGTTTTCATTTCATTTTCATTTTCATTTCATTTCATTTTCATTTCATTTTCATTTCATATCCTTTCATTTCATTTCATTTCATTTCAGTTTAAAATAAAGCGTTTGATCTACTAATATCATACCTAAGCAATAGAATTCAAAAGGCAGAAGTTAACGGCGTAAAATCTGATGGATCGGGTGTTAAAATTGGCGTTCCACAAGGTTCCATATTAGGCCCTTTCTTTTTCCTGGTATATATTAATGATCTGCATTTCATGGTGGAGAAATTAACTGACATAGTGTTGTTTGCTGATGATACTTCAATGGTCTTCAAAATTGAAAGACAAAAAGGAGATTTTGATGATGTTAATGGTGTATTGTCTTTAACCTTGAATTGGTTCACAGTTAATAATTTATTGTTAAATGCTGGTAAAACCAAGTGTATCAAATTTTCACTTCCAAATGTCAGGCAAGTTGTGACCAGTTTAGTGTTAGACAACAGCACGTTAGAATTAGTAAATGATACGAAGTTTCTTGGAATAACCATTGATAGCAAATTGCAGTGGGGACCGCACATAGATAAATTGGCTGGTAAATTAAGTTCTGCGGCTTACGCTGTTAGAAACATCAGACAAAGCACGGATGTGGCTACATCTAGGCTAGTATATTTTAGTTACTTTCATAGTGTAATGTCCTATGGTATCTTGTTGTGGGGGAAAGCAGCGGATATTCAAACTATTTTTATTTTACAGAAAAGAGCTATTCGAGCAATTTATAATTTAAAACAAACAGACTCCTTAAGAGAGCTTTTTAAAGAAATTGACATACTAACAGTAGCTAGTCAATTTATTTTCGAAAATATAATGTATGTACGCAAGAACCTTACAACATTTTCCAATCTTAGCGATAGCTGTAATGTTAACCTAAGAAATAATCACAGACTATGTGCGCCCCGTTTTAGACTCGCGAAGGTTAGCAATTCTTTCAAGGGTCAGTGCATTCTCTACTACAAAAAGATATCTCTGGAGATTTTGAAATTGCCATTTGAGCAATTTAAAAAGCATGTTAAAGCGACATTGTCGAAAAAGAGATATTACAATGTTCAACATCACTTAAATGACAGGACTCTATGGGGTTAATCTGGCTCAACACAGACCTTGCTGTTAATAATTTTGTAATTATTTATTCATGCTTATTAATCATATTAATGAAATTTTTCATATTTGTATTAGTTAAGCACAACCTATTTTTAAAAGAGATCTAAAAATCAATCTGTGGCAGTTTCTACGCCCTCCTTCTCTCACAGTGGTCCAATGTAGAGAAGAGGCAAAAAATGACGTTTGCTAAGTATATGTAAATATCTACAGTAATAAAGTTCTTTTACTTTGACTTTGACTTTGCCTTAGGAAACCTAAGACGGTCACAGAATCACACCAGAAGTAACGCCGAATCGGTTTATTACGATGTATGTCACAGATGAAACGAGCGAGACGTGAGGCTATCAACGCGCCTTGCAACTCAAGTCGTGGTATTGACACGGGCTTCAGAGGCGTCACACGAGCTTTACTTGCTATCAAAGCTAAGCTAGATAGGCCTGAAATATCACAAAACCGCCCATAAGCAACCGCAACATAGGCAGACTCACTCGGATCGCAAATCACATGCAGTTCACGCTCTGTAATACTTATGTTGTCCGAAAAATAGCCTTGGTATGCTTATTTGTGAAATTAGCTCTAAGCTTTCGAACCACTCACGCCACGTTTCGCAATAATCTACGCCAAATCGTTCATCCCATCCCAATCCATTCTTTACGCCACAAGTTTTGAAAAATAATAGGACCTTTTATAATTACAGGCTTTATTAGAATTCCCAAAGGGTCGTAAATTTGCATAACCAGTGTTAGAGCTTGACGTCAAAACTAAACTTTAACTCGCCGCGGATTGGTTTCCAGATGAGACCTAGTGTTCTGGTGGCAGCGTTTGTACATAACTCTACGTCCTTACTACTAACGACGTCGGATAATAGCTCGGCTGGCAACGGGGCTAAAGATGCTGGATCGTTTGCTATCCAACCTCGCATTTCAAAACCTCCACGTTTATGAATCGTCACGACGTCGGAAGCCTGACGAGCCGCATCGTTCAGACTATTCAGACTACTGATAAAATCGTTCTTGTACGTGTCTTTCCTGATTTCCTCCACGGCCGCAGGAAATTCCTTTTGGAATTCTGATGCATTGATATTTGTTATGTAAATTGCCGTCGATGGGCTGGAGCAAGCGCCAAACATCATCGACGATATTTGATATACTTTATGGGATAAGAAGCATCGTCCCGCCAGAGGAATCGTTGGGCGTCCCTATTCTGCTGTATTATTTTTACTTGTGGAAAAATTTCCTTTAAATCAGAGGTGAGGGCAATCCTCCCTTCCCTAAAACTCATCAGTATTCCCAATAAGGGTTGTAAAAAATCGGGTCCCAGTAATAGCATCAAATTCAGCGAAACTACCTGCAACTGAGCTGCGGCATCATGAACGACGCGAACTTTGGGGTCTACCCCGGTACACTCCTCCTTAAGAGTCTACCCCGGTACACTCCTCGGCGTAGCCCTTAGTAATTGTGTTGCAGATATTATTCCTATATCGTTCCGCATACTCGGGGTCTCTCAACATCTTTGCTTCAAGGCTCCTGAACCTAGATAATGCTAACGGGTAGCTAAAAGGAATATGCAAATGAATGATCGCCTTCCAAAGAAGTCCTACTTGGAAACATCCCTCGGGGAGTCGGCGAGCCGTTCGTTCGAGTATACTAAGCGCGCGTTGGTCATCGGTACTACGTGCTTCGTGCATAGAAATACCAATTGTGTCTAGCTTATACTGCGCCTTAATGAGATCCTCGAGCTCAGAACTGACATCTACAGTTTCAGTGACATGGGCATGGTACGCCGTTTCGACGGTTTCAACGGGGCTAGAACTACTACTAGCAAAACCGAAAAGTACACAGCCTAACGCTGTTCGTATTGCAACTGGTTTTGATTTCGTGCCCTTTCTGGTGGCTGACGCTATGGACAGTTATCAGTTGTCCATACTTATTACTAACATAGGCTTGGCACAGTCATAGAAAGCTGTGTTGTTATGTCCTTTAGGTAGGAGTAGCGATGTAAGTCAGTACAGCTAATCGTTTGCTTGCATACAATGCCTAAGTTTTTTATTGAATACGCTCTATGACCCGGAAAGTTTCGCTCGCAAGTTTACCACTAATCTCGAAATCCACGTACTGAACTGCAGTCTGCCTGCTTAATCCACCTTCAAAGTCTAAACGAATTAGTCCCTTACGTCCGGTAACGCCAATACGGTCATAAATTACGGAATCGATGAACGTCATTGAAGATCCATCGTCTAATAACGCGAACGTGTCTAGTTTGCCCGCGGGTCCTGAAACCGTTACCGCGACTATCTTCAGGAAGGGGCTAAAGCTGGTTAGGTCACCCGTCTCGCTCGTTGAGTTCGGCGTCACGGTCGTGTGAGCGGCCACCTAGTGCGTAGTGTCGTCCCCCGAAGCGCTTAAAGGCAGCAGTAGAGGGGCCCGAGGAAGACGAGTCGTTTTCAGAGTAGACTTCACGTTGAATGTAGTGGTGGGACAAATATCAGGATCGTGAAGCAAGGTGTGATTACAATTTCCTAATTCGCATTTGGTTTTATTTTTATTACATAGATGAAAGACGTGATAACTCTTTGTCAAACAACGATAACAGATTTTTTCTTCTTAAGTGAACTGCCACCTGTCACTGACTGACATTAACTTGAAGCTGTCACAAGTCGATATGTCATGCGATTGATTACAAAACAAACAAGAAATTTGTTTGCAATTATTTTGGTTCTGAGCATGCTTTATAGGTGCGGCCTGCTGATGTGATTGGCCAGGTTTATATGAAAACTCTGATATAACATGAGTACGCTCCCGTGATATGTAGCCGAAAGCAGTTTCCGTGACGCTGCCAAACCTCGCGTGTAAGTCCACCTCGCGAGCTAAAAAGTTGGACAACATCTCCACTCTTCCGCTGCTGGAGGCGGTCCCGTGATCGGCTTATGTCGCGGCATAGTTTATCCATCTCGTGCGTAGCAGCAGGGGTAGCTTAATCATAAGCGCCGCAAACAACTCTGGGGAATACAAATAGTCAGAAGCTTGTAACAATTTAACTACCTCTATACAGTTGCGAACTCGAGATGAGAAAATCGACAGCTCTTTTAATTCATTGCTAACCTTAGGCAGAATTCGGATCTCTGCAACTTCTCTCAACACGATTTGCTCCGGTCGGCCAAAACGCCGATTTAGTTCTTCCATGATGAGATGGGGTACCTGAGCCGTTGCCAAGAGTACACAAACGGCCTCTCGTGCTATCCCCTTAAGAGCTATGCTAAGCCGGGCTAGATTTTCAGACGGTGTGTATAGTTCTTCCATGATGAGATGGGGTACCTGAGCCGTTGCCAAGAGTACACAAACGGCCTCTCGTGCTGTCCCCTTAAGAGCTATGCTAAGCCGGGCTAGATTTTCAGACGGTGTATATATTTTTTCATAATCATAATATGACCGTTCGAATACCAACCAATCGAGGGGTGACTTACCACAAATGCTGCAAGGTTAATGTTAGACTTTTGGCGGTTTTCATTAATATTAGAAAAAACCAAACCCTCTATCGCAGAAGCCAGCATGAGCCTGTGCTCAAGCTGGTCTGCGTCATCGTTTCTGTGCTGATGACACAGGAGCCTTCGATTCGCACGAGTAATCTCGCTGAAGGCTATACATTTTTATCTATGCTGAAGGCCGGCCTGGGCGTCGTTGTCGGCTGTTCTTAACTTACAAGAAGAAGAAAACTTACCAAACTTACGTACCTACATAATGACTTACACCTACCAGCATGCAGTAGCTTGATAAAGAATAAGAAGGTAAGTATTAAATAAAGATACGGACCCGTATCTCGATCGAGGTGAACCCTTTACGTCTTTGGTATTTATATCTAAGTGCCAAGGGCATCATTTTTATGGTCGAACGTCGGAGTTCTACCCTCCGAGCTAGTGTAAACTGTGTTACGGCAAGGCAGTTCACACGCCGCCGCCGTCGTGTTATTTAAACTGAAATCTGACCATTTCCCGTTGACCGTACGATATCACCAAGTGTGTTAGTCACACAGGTCAACCAACATTGGCAGATGTACAAAAGAAAGGTGATTAAGTCACATGCACTTGATAGTATAAGCAAAAGTTTTCAATACTGCTAAATAATAAGTAGTTATCATATTTAAACTTAAAAAGGAAAAACAGAAGTGCTATTTTACACTGATAAATAATCATTATATTTTTTACAGACTTAGTAGAATGCATTAATTGACTACAAGTTGGCTAATCATAACATACTTAAGTTTAAAAATTGTTAAAAAGTGTGGAGTGGGTGTTGTTGCGTGATCTCTCTCACTGTGTATGTTTGTGTGTGTTTTTTTGTGTGTGCGTGTGGTGTGTGTGAGTGATGTGTGTTTGCATGTGCACATGCTTGCGTTTGTGTGAGGGTATTAGTAAGAGAGTGTGTGTATATGCTAATGTATGTAATTATATAATTATTTTATATACTATGATGACTTATTCAGTTGCGCTTCATAGTATTTCTTTTTAGTAATTTTAATATTTTATTGCATGAGTTTCTGTAATTAATATATTCCAACCATAATAGTAAATTATCACTATCTTTTTAGGGTTCCGTACCCGAAGGGTTCAAAACGGGACCCTATTACTAAGACTCCGCTGACCGTCCGTCCGTCCGTCCGTCCGTCTGTCACCAGGCTGTATCTCAAGAACCTAGCTAGCTAGAGTGTTGAAATTATCACAGATTATGTATTTATGTTGCCGCTATAACAACAAATACTAAAAAACAGGATAAAAGAAATATTTGAGGGGGCTCCCATACAACAATTCTTTCAATACCACATACAAACTTATGGATAGACCTGGTTACGTACATGGAGTGTGAAAGTAACCGCACCAATAACTTTGTAAACAATATTTTGCTGTGTAAAATCCAAACTATTCACTTCACACCATCGCTTCCATTGAACGGTGGTACGGAACCCTTCGTGCGCGATTTAGACTTGCACTTGACCGTGTTTTTACGTTTTTATGTAGAGAATCTCTTTTTCTCATAGATTTGACTAACCCCACCGTTATCCATGGTTTGAGAGGGCTTTTCTTGTTGGGCACTTTTTTGATACGTGAGTTTTTATTTACTATATCCTGTAAGCGAGATATCAATATATCAGCAGCCATGGTAGCGTCTTCACTTTTGTAGAATGCATTCCACGATTCTTCACTAAGACATTTTCTAAGTGATTGATTCCACGCCTCACCGAACGGCGTGGAATCCTGAGGGGTTGTGCCTTTGCCAAGTGAGAGAAAAGAAGTGATGAAATTGGTTACTGACCTTGTCTCCGTAGGCAGGAAATCGAAAGCTCGATTTGAGACAGGAATACGGGAAAAGGGCACAGTTTGGGATAGGATATGGAGTGAATCGGAACCTATCGTTGCTGCCGACGCTGTCGCCGGCGTGCTGCCTGCCGTGACCGTGGAGTCGCCGCTACCGATGCGACGATGTCCAATCAACAGGGATCACTTGACCGCTGACGCGAATCTAATTACGATCAATAGCCCGACGCTATGAGGTAGATTTACACTCTGACCAGGCCCGATGCCTGTATTACAATTGGTACACCGAAATACCATCAATGGCCCGATGCCTTGGTAGCCATGTTATGTTCTCACCGACGAGACAGGCCAAGAGAAAGATTAACCTTCAATTTTACATCTCGTTTCCGATACGAGTGACAGCTGCGGTTCTGTTTCCGTTCCGAGTCGCGCAACAAGAGGAGGTGCGTTCCGAAGCACAAATATTAAACAGTCACCCGCCCGGACAGGCCCGAACCTGTCCCTAATCAATAGGAAGGCGAGAAAGTGTTGCGACCGCTCTCTTGAGGACCGAGTCCCCCACCTTGACTTCCGCTGATCGAGGCGTGCCATCCCGACCCGTGTACAAATTGACGATCCGTCCTCGTCTCCATCTCAATGATGGCAGGTTCGCATCCTTAATCAGCACCAAATCACCGACTTGAGGGGGGCTCGTCCGGTCAGTCCACTTAAGGCGCTGCTGCAAGATATGCAAGTACTCAAGGGACCACCGTTTCCAAAAATCTTGAGCCATCTGCTGCAACATCTGCCACCTAGTTAACCGACTTAACTTAACATCACCGAATGGGTATTCTGGCAGGGCGTTAAGGGGCTGACCTATCAGGAAGTGACCCGGCGTCAACGCTTCCAAATCATTTGGATCCGAACTGAGCAGGCACAACGGACGCGAGTTCAGTGTCATTTAAATTTTACAGCACAGCATCGCAAGCTCTTCAAAGCGTAGAGAGGTCTCACCGATGATCCTCGTCAGGTGCGACTTAGCCGATTTAACCGCAGCCTCAAAAATTCCTCCCCAATGAGGACATCCCGGCGGACTGAAAACCCATTCAATCCCTCGTCGGGAGCAAGCCGTACCGATGGCGTCCTGGTTACCGTTCAGGAATTGAGTGACCTTCTGCAGATATCGCCTGGCTCCGACAAAATTTGTGCCGTTGTCCGAACGGATTAATGTCGGGAGGCCCCTTCGTGAGACGAACCGATCCAGACATGCGATAAATGCCTCCGTAGTGAGGTCACTGACCACCTCCAAGTGGACTGCCTTCGTGGCCAAGCACACGAAGACGCACAGGTATGCCTTCACTAATCTGGCGTTCCGTAGCTGTGAAGACTTGACCATGAATGGTCCCGCGAAATCCGTTCCGACACCCGCAAAGGGCCGGATTTCGTTAACCCTATCCGAGGGCAAATCGCCCTCGTCGCCCTCCCTGTCGATCCTGTATCAACAGTTCGACCAACATCCCCTTCCTAGGGAGCAACAACGGGTGGCGAGCCGCATAAGGCAGGTTGGCATTCCGCAGCCGACCTCCTACCCTCAGCAATCCTTGAGGGTCAATAAACGGGTTGAGCCGAGCCACAGCTCCCTTCACTTGGACGCGTCCGCGTCTCAGAATGTCCAATTCGGACTTAAAGTGCACCGTCTGCACGTTCCGTACCAATGCGAACAACGCATGGTTCCGTTCCCGTGGTGTCAGGACCGGTGTCCGCACTCGTTGCGCCTCAGAATTCCGACAATTCCGCGCAAATCGGCAGATCCAGGCGGTCACATTGACCAGCTTGTCGAGCGAGCTGTACCGTTCCAGCAGGCTGAACTCCTCTTCCGGCTCTGGCTGCGTCGTACAGACACCGACTGTCAAGGCGCCGTTCGCCGTAGTAACGCGTGGATTCATTGGCCAATCCGATTCGGCTTGAGTCAACCATTTTGGACCCCACCACAAGGGATGTCCAACTAACTCCGGAGCGTGACACAATTGACCTGACCGAAGGCGACCAGTATTGTTCCGATAAAACTGTTCACACTCTTCTTCAACCGGATCCAACCGGCGGACCGTAGGTGGTTCCTCCACCTCCCAAAACTTCTGTATCACCTCCGAGAGTACAGAACCGAATAAGGGACCACGAGTCGCTAGGCGTGGGGCAGCCGGCATGACCGGACCCATTACCGCATGGCCTAGTCTGGTGTTGACCGAAACCAGAACAGTCGCCTGCAACACGTGGACACCTGGCACTAACAGGTATCCCAAGGCATTGACACCCAATAAAATGTCTACTGGGCCCGGAATATCGAACTCCAGGTCAGCCAGTGACAACCCAGCAACCAACTGTCGCACCGAGGGCGACAACCGTACGTGAGGGTGTGAGCCCATCACATTAGGCATGACTAATGCCGTGACCGTCAGATTCACCGATGAATCCGCCCGTGACGAGAGAGTAATCCGACATACTCCCTTAACGGAACCGACTTCCGTGTTCCCAATTCCCCGAATAGAATGTGGATACTCCCTTACCGAAATGCCCAACCTTCTTACAAGGTTGCACGAGACTAAGCACCCCTGGGCCCCCGAGTCCAATAGTGCTCGTGCTACACAAGATTTGCCGTCCGAACTCCACCACCACCGGTGGCATATCAGACCGCATGTACATCAGGGGGTCCCAACCCGCATAATAGGCCCCTCGCTGTCCCGGTTCCCGACCATACCGGACTGTGAACGGTGTGCCCGGTGGCCACCGTGAATGGTGGGGGGAGAGCGGATCCAACCTGGGGCGCTCTAGGAATGGGGGCGACATCCGACTGTTCGCCTCCCTGTTCGCCTCCCAGAGCGACGGGCAGGGTGGCGCAGAAGGTGGTGGGCTCCCAGCCTTCGCGCCACTCATAGGTGCCATCTGACACCCGCCCGTAACACGCGGTGAGCCAGCGGCCCGAAGTCCTCGCCGACCCTGGACAGCGGCGACCGAACCCCGGCTATCCCGCCTGTTACCCCCCGCGCTGCCTCCTTCCCCTCGGGGGGGGGGTCCCGTCCGCGGGTACCCCAGTCACCCCGTTGGTGACTCCCGTTGCCCGGAGGGGGACTGGGTCCAGCCCTGGTTGGGCCCTGTGACCGACCAACCTGAGTCCGGCCCTGGTGACCGTACGATGGGCCTGACCGGTTCAGGCACAACACGGCGTGGTGCCTGCCACCGCAGTCCTCACAGGGGGATGCCCGTGAGCACTCGCTCAGCGGGTGCGGCCCCAAACAACCGAAACACAATCGGTGGCGGAAGACCACCTTCCTGCGGGCAGCCACACCGAGCGCCTTAAAGTTGGCGCAACTGGTCACCTCATGACCGGCACTGTCGCAGTGCACACAGCCGTCACCCGACGGCGCGGCACTCAAAACGCCAAATTGTTTTGACCGACCACCCCCCCGTGGGGGTGGGGGGCGCGGCCCCTCCCGCATCCGCGCGGGTTGGCGCTGCACACTGGCCTCCGAATCCATGGTGTCGCATCGCCTGCATTCACCCTCCAAAAACTCCGTTAATTGGACGAGCGTGGGCAGTTCCGAGCTACTGCCCCCATGCAGCTGTTCAAACCGACTTTGAACAGCTGCAGGCACCCGTGACAAAACCATATATAACACAATATATGACCATTGGTCTACCGGCAGACCAAGGTTCTGAAGGGCCTTAGTGGCCACCAGCACAGGGTTGAGCACCTGTACCCGGATGTCAACATCCCGGGTTACTCTTGGGATGCTGAACAGCTTCCCCAGCTGCGCATCAACCAACCGCCTTTTGTGTTGGTAGCGGTCAAACAATATGACCCGGGCAATCTCATAATTGCCCGCCGTAACCGTTAGGTGACCGACCAACTCCTTCGGTTCACCCCGCAGTGCCATCAATAGCTGGGCCAACTTGTAGGCGCTGTCCAGGTCGTCCCGACCGTGGACCAGGCTATCGAACAATTTGATGAATGCCGGCCACTCATCAATTGCCCCACCGAAGGCCGAAATCTCCAGGTGTGGAAGCCGTCCAACCACACCCTTAGGGGGGGGGTCTCCGCTACCCTCCGCGCGGTCATCCCGACGCGACCGCTTAATTTTTTCGGCGCGACGCTCGATGTCGCCCAAGCACTCCATCGCTTGGTCAGCATCCGCGCAGAGCTGCCTCACTGCAGCCACCGAGGCCTCATCCGTAAGCCCGAGGGCTTCAGCCTCGGCAGCCAGCCGACACACCTTCCCGACGCGTGTCATTGCGTCCTCCACACGCTTGAGCAGGACATCGTCCATGTCGGGTCGCTCCACATACTTGTGAGTATGGGCGAGCCATCTCATCTCCTCACGGACACCATATCGCAGTACCGTCAAGGGCGAAGGTGCCATGGTTACCGATTTAATTGTTCCTGGTCCTATGCTTCACTGCCGAACTAAGCACAGCCAGATACCAGCACTTTCCCGTCAGCGCTGGGCACAGAAATTAAAACTAAGCTGTAAAACCCAAGGCAACCACTAAACGATTAAATCATAAACAATATTTAATATGGTCGCCCTGTGGACATACACCTTATAATATACACTCTAAATCAATTAGAGAATGCCACCATGTGGTACAATACAAATAACACACAAAAGGTTATTATAAAAAAACTATTTTTCTAGCAGTGACCCTCCGATAGGAACCACACTTCCTTTGAGGTCAGCAAAATCAGCTTAATACCCCTTAAATAGCCCGACCCTACTGTGTAAACCGAAATAACACTGTAGGACTATAGAACCCGACGTTCTATCGCAAGTAATACAATCTAGGCTTCGCAGAATGACTGTTCAATCCTTTATGCGCACAAACAGTAGTTTCCGACTACAATTTATAACAACTGTTAACTAAATTGGCACTTATACTTTCACTTACCGAAAATGAACTTTAATCGTGGTATACCGACCACAGATTCATTGCCGACTTGAGCCAATCTGGGATATTCTTTTCTCCCAACTACAATGTGACAAGGCAACCCTACCGTGAATCGATGATTTCCCACTAGGAAACCGCGCTTCTGCTACCAAAATGATTGATTCCACGCCTCACCGAACGGCGTGGAATCCTGAGGGGTTGTGCCTTTGCCACGTGAGAGAAAAGAAGTGATGAAATTGGTTACTGACCTTGTCTCCGTAGGCAGGAAATCGAAAGCTCGATTCGAGACGGGAATACGGGAAAAGGGCACAGTTTGGGATAGGATATGGAGTTAATCGAAACCTATCGTTGCTGCCGACGCTGTCGCCGGCGTGCTGCCTGCCGTGACCGTGGAGTCGCCGCTACCGATGCGACGATGTCCAATCAACAGGGATCACTTGACCGCTGACGCGAATCTAATTACGATCAATAGCCCGACGCTATGAGGTAGATTTACACTCTGACCAGGCCCGATGCCTGTATTACAATTGGTACACCGAAATACCATCAATGGCCCGATGCCTTGGTAGCCATGTTATGTTCTCACCGACGAGACAGGCCAAGAGAATGATTAACCTCCAATTTTACATCTCGTTTCCGATACGAGTGACAGCTGCGGTTCTGTTTCCGTTCCGAGTCGCGCAACAAGAGGAGGTGCGTTCCGAAGCACAAATATTAAACACTAAGACAGTCCGTGTTCGTCGTAACTTTAGTGTATACTGTTGTTTTTTGGTCACATTTTTGTCCATGTGTAGAAGGAAAGGACAACGATCCGTAAGCTCTTCATATACAAGTGTGTGGAATTTGTGTTGTGATCTTATCATAAAGTGATCAAGACATGTACTTTGTCTTGTTGGGCGATCTATACCCTGACTAAGTCCATGGGTATCTAAGAGTTAGCCTATTGGCTGTTTCCTCGGTATTGTCGGGTAATGTGTTTATGTTTATATCGCCTGTGAGAATAATATTCTTAGTTTTAACGTCCTGCAGGATATCACCAAGCGAATTTATGTAGTTGGTGGGGTTTCTCAAGCAGGGGGGTCTGTAGGAACACAATATTGTGTACTCATCGGACAGGTTTAGAAGAATACAATTGCCTTCAACTAGGTTGGGTTCACTTGATACCACATCTATACCTTCTTTCACATAAACAACAACGCCGTCGTTCTGGTTATGGGTGGTCTACTATAAAACATTTGGTATTAGTCGAGTTTTGGTGGTACACGGTTGTTGGAGGTCCAGCATTCCGTAAGTACAATAATATCGATTGTTACATCAATGCTGGATATAAACACCAAAAATCTATCCAAGTTGCATTCAATACTTCATATATTTACAGTAATTATAGTTAGGGAATTTTCCTTATCATGGTAATAGTTTTAAAGTGTTGAGCTTTCAGCAGGATTATTTGCAAAACTACAGGTTATATTATAGGTGTTATCGACGTCAGAAGCCACTTATGTACCACAGATGAATTTTATTGTCATTTTGGTTGATGGGTTTTATGAGGGTCTCATAGATTTTGTGTTTATACAACATATACAATGAAAATAAATACAGCTCGATCAAGCATAGAAAGTTTACCCTAAAACATTTAGATATACCATTTAAATTAAAATTAAAACCAAGAGCCACATTATATCCTGACACATAAGTCCACATGAAAAGAGAAAATAAACAAATATAAGCATATACAATTTGAGGTTTAAAAACAACCGGTTCAAACACGAGGTTATTCGATATTGGCCTTATAAGTACGGCTAGTCAATTGTTAATTTTGGACTTCAGGTCATTAATATCGGCTTCGTTACGTATCATATGGAACGGGTCCCCCTCATGCTTCCGGAGATATACATGTCCATTTGTTGTCCATAGGGTAAACATAGTAGTAACTGGCACTTTAAGCGACTGGCACCTTAAAAAATATTATCATAAAAAAGTATAGCATTGCCTGATTACGGTAATGGCTTTAATGACGAAGAACAACATGAGGAATAATAAACGATCCTAAACGGAATGAAATAAGGTTCTTTTATTGAGTTTTGTGGTCATTGTATTCAGAGCTCCGAAAAAGTGCAGTAACTGGCACACAAAATCAATTACTGTCAGGTTTTATACCAGTAACTGGCATGTATTCTGAAATAGTAAAATTTGATAGAAAAGTAAATTCAATGAATTCAAATTCAATGAATTAAACTGTATTTAATGAAATATAACGATAAGCTACTTCAGGGATCTTAAATAAATGAAACATCAGTATCCAAGAGTTTTAATTTTATTTTCAAAATAACCTAATTATGAGATCAACTTTAATTTTTGTTCATAACTTACAACAAGTAGGTACCTAATTAATAATATCAAATCAGATTCTTCAGCAGATTCGTTAAACGCATTCTCAAAAGATCTTAGCTAGGTATTCATTTTGCTTTCGAGAATGCGGTTAACGAAATCATCTACTGAAGAATCAGACTCCACATTGAAACACTTATGGCAAACAAAATCGTCCTCTTCCTCCGATGGTATGTGAACTCTATGTTTCAATGGCACGCATTTTTGGTGATAATTGAGCCGACACTCCGAGCAAAGCACACCAAGTCTTTTTATATCGTAATTACAAACAGAGCATATCTGATATAGCTTTTTTAAAGGTGATCTTCCTGCTATACTCGTAGCTGTGTTAGTGTCAGTTGTATTTGTTAGATGAAGTTTCACAGTTTTTTTTGCATTTATCTTCTTTATTTTGCTCCGCTTGTTCTGTTTTACTTCTCTTATCTTGTTTTGTCTCTGAATCTGAATAAAACTAAACCATGGTATAACTGGCATCGCCCAGTAACTGGCACACCTAAGTGTTATTATCAAATAATAAGCGAATAAATAAAGTAACGCCATCTTTTATGTGTTTGTAGGTATATCTGATTATTCTTCGATAGTTTAGTTCCATTTCGTACTGATAGATGGACTTATACCCGCGCTGTAATTTTTCGAAGTCATTGCGGCGCAGGGTGTGAAAGAAAGTGCACGTTTCTAATTTTTTTCGTAAGGTGAAACAAATCGTATTCGAAAGATTTCCTCGTAAATAAAAACTTTGTTGATACCACGCTCATGACAACGAAGAAAGAAAAGGTACGTACAATACGTATATTGTTTGTTTGTCGTTGATTTTGCTTGGGTTTAAAATTTGTGGGGGGGTGCCAGTTACTGAAATATAGTTTGCTTACTTGCTTTATAACTGGCAGGACCCTGCCAGTAACTAAATGCTTGCTCCTTTCTAATTTTAAGAGATTTGATACTTTCAATATATAGCTAATATGATTTAATTTACTTTGCAAAAACTTTCAGTATGCTGAGACATTTCTTTCAGTAACTGTCAAGAGGTTGCCACTTACTAATTTTCATGTGCCAGTTACTGGATTATTGGATTAACATGCTTCTAATACATTTAAATTGATTATTTTATCTTCAGGGAAATGGCGAAAAAAAGACAATATACTAAAGACAACATAGACCAAGCTGTGAAGTATGTACAAGACGGAGGATGCAAGAGTACAGCTGCTAAGATTTTCGGAGTCCCCAGGAGCACTATTCAATTCAAGATAATCAATCCTGACACCAAATTCAAGTCGGGTCCTGATCCAGTTTTAAACGCCGACGAAGAGTTGACAATAGAAAATTGGATTATACAGCTGGCTAAGCAGGGATTTCCAAGAAAGAAGAAGGATATTACAGCTGTCATTCAGTCGTACCTTAATGAGAATCCAAGGCCGAACCCTTTTAAAGACAACAAACCAGGTGATTGTTGGTTTAAAGCATTTCTAACACGGCATCCTCGCATAACTGCAAGGACATCTGAAGGGGTTACTAATGCCAGCGCATGTGTAGGAGAAAAAGACATCCGAAAATGGTTTGATCAAATATCAGAATATTTTACAGAACAAAATCTTACCCAGGTATTGGAAGACCCATCACGCATTTTCAACGCAGATGAAACTGGTTTTAACATCTGTCAAAAAACTGGAAAAGTTTACGCAGAAACGGGTTCTAAGAATGTGTATGAGATCGAAAAAGCTTCATCAAAAGAGAACATAACAGTTATGTTTGCTTTTAGTGCCAGTGGATCAACATTAGATCCACTGGTGATCTATCCATACAAAAGACTACCTGAGAAAATATGCAGCAAGTTACCCCCAACGTGGGGCGTTGCAAGGAGCGAGAAAGGATGGATGACATCACAGGTATTCTATGAGTACATCGCAAACGTATTCTACCCGCAGCTTGTTAGGGACAACATCGCTTTACCTGTAATACTTTTCGTAGATGGGCATAAAACTCATCTTTCGCAAGAAGTTACCACATTGTGTGTAGAACTTGGCATACACCTGATTGCCTTATATCCAAATGCGACCAGAATTCTCCAGCCCGCCGATGTAGCTGCATTTAAACCCATTAAGTCAGCTTGGCAAGAAGGTTTGAGGGCTTGGCACGCCGAACACAACTATCGTGCATCATTGAATAAAGTGACATTTGGGCCTTTACTAGAGAATGTAATTCGTAATTGTGTCACCAAAGAAACTTTAGTGAATGGATTCAGAGTGACTGGCTTGTGCCCCTTCAATGCTGACAACGTGGACTACAATAAATGCCTAACCAAAGTTGAAGATCACCCAGTTAGAGAACAAGATATATCAGACATAACGTGGAAGATGGATTACAAGACTTTTACAAGAATCGTCGGGAAAGAAAAAATTGAAGAGTTTTCAACTACTTCTGAAATTTTTGATGGCGACATTAAAGTTTTATATAGACTGTGGCTTAAATTCAAAGAAAGTATAGGATGCAGTAATAATACAAATGATGAGATGGTTGATCAGAACAATTCTGAGTTGGGTACAATCCATAGTCCAGTCTGCTTTTCCGAAATCGACATGCCAAGCGATATAGCTGATGCAGGTACGCCCATATTAGACCCAGTTACTGGTATTTTTCACTCTAGCCAAGCAGCTACTGAATCCAGTGACGTTGGCAGGAGGTGGGGCTTCGTCGAGTGTCGAGAGTAGTTGACCTTGATGGACTCGCTTCGACTGGGACGCGTGAATTGCGCCTCGCCTCGTCGCATAGATTAGGTACGTAATAACAATTAGTAAATATCACTGTTTTGCAGAATTGTGTGGTTTATTTAAAATAATGTTTATGACACTGTAAAGTACACTGTTCACCCTACGTTTAGCTATTACTTTTGGCATTGACAAGTTAGATTTCACTGTTGTTCTCTATTTTTGATGACGGAGCAACATATAGAACGATGTTTATTCAACGCGCGCGCGGCGGAAGAGAAGGAGAAAGGAGATCTGTATAAATAAAACCAAATTCATAATAAAAATTATGGTAAAGGGTTCATAATACAAATATGACTGATAGGTACAAAGCATCTTATGTGGGTTCGAATGCGCTAATGCATCCTTTAGGAAATAAGTTTCAATAATTTTTCTGTGTTATCATAGTCTAGACTCGTTAAGTATTCATCAACCAAAAGCTTACATCTACGTAGTGTACAATTTTGTTAGTTAGGAACCTTACTATTGGTTCACAGTTAATAATTTATTGTTAAACGCTGTTAAAACCAAGTGTATCAAATTCTCACTTCCAAATGTCAGGCAAGTTGAGACCAGTTTAGTCTTAGACAACAGCACATTAGAATAAGTAAATGATACGAAGTTTCTTGGAATAACCATTGATAGCAAATTACAGTGGGGACCCCACATATTAAACCCAATTAGCTGGTAAATTAAGTTCTGCGGCTTACGCTGTTAGGAACATCACACAAAGCACGGATGTGGCTACATCTAGGCTAGTATATTTTAGTTACTTTCATAGTGTCATGTCCTATGGTATCTTGTTGTGGGGGAAAGCAGCTGATATACAAACTATTTTTATTTTACAGAAAAGAGCTATTCGAACAATTTTTAATTTGAAACGAACAGACTCCTTAAGAGAGCTTTGATATTGATAATCTAACTGTATCCAGTCAATTTATTTTCGAAAATATTATGTATGTACGCAAGAACCTTACAACATTTTCCAAAATTAGCGATAGCTGTAATGTTAACCTAAGAAATAATCACAGACTGTGTGCGCCCCGATTTAGACTCGCGAAGGTTAGCAATTCTTTCAAGGGTCAGTGTATTCTCTACTATAACAAGATACCTCTGGAGATTTTGAAATTGCCATTTAAGCAATTTAAAAAGCATGTTAAAGTGACTTTGTCGAAAAAGCGATATTACAATGTTCAAGATTACTTAAATAACAGGACTGTATGGGGTTAATCTATCTCAACAAAGACCTTGCTGTTTATAATTTTGTGATTATTTATTCCTGCTTATTAATCATAATAATCAAATTTATCATATTTGTAATAGTTAAGCACAACCAATTTTTAAAAGAGATCTAAAAATAAATCTGTAGGAGTTTCTACGCCCTCCTTCTCCCACAGTGGTCCAGTGTAGAGAAGAGGCAAAAAATGACATTTGCTAAGTGTATGTAAATATCTACAGTAATAAAGTACTTTTACTTTGACTTTGACTTTAACTAAGCCTATTATATAGGTACGGGCCCATAAAGAATAGAAAACCCTGAGCAAAGCTTGTTTTCTGACAGATAACATGCGAAATTTATTATACAGCATACAAGTGGGATATCTAAATTTTCTTAATTTTGCTACTTTTACCCTTTTTTCCTTTTCCAGTGGCAGGAGTATGGTCTTACTGCAGCCTCCCCAGATGACTATTGCATAACTTATGACCGCTTGCGACAGTGGGTAGTAGGTCATTTTTATCACTCCATCATCTTTGATGTGTCTTAAGTTTTTAAAGATGCTTATAAGTTTTCTGGTTCTCTAGTGAGGGCGTCCACATGCAGTCTCCTGTTCAGGTTTTTGTCTATGATTACACCCAAGTACTTTAAACAATCGACTCTGGACAGAACATAACAGTCGCAGTCATTATCGCCTTCGCAAGTATGGGCTCGTATGTTAAGATCATTTGATGACAATGCTTTATTGTGTATGCTAAACGACATAAACTTGGTTTTCACTAAATTCAAGGTAAAATATTACTGTCCATCCATTTCATAATTTCGGAAAATTCAGTTTCGGCACTAACACTTTACCAGCCGAGCTTTTTGTCACCCGCATTCCCCCGTACGCCGGCCATTTTGGTCATTTTTGTATATTCGATACAAAAGAACTAAAATAGATACGCATTTAGTTTTTTTTTGTATATGTTAAACCTTATGTTTTATTGTAATAAAAAATAAAACAATTATTTTTACATATTAAGGGCAGTAAAAAGAAGTCTCTTTTCCACCCCGTTTGCCAGTCTGCTTTTTTATTGTATCGGCGCAAACCTTACAAACTCTCGTCGTCGCTTGACCGGGCTACGCTCCCATCCACCCCCCTGACCCCACCTCCGACCTCACGTAAATGAATGTAGCGTTTATAGCGTTGCGTGTAGCTACGCAACGCTATAAACGCCGATCACTACGAAGCATCGTGTTTTTAATGAAAAATCAAGGAACGGCCGTCACGACGTGGGTTCGTGATCGGCGTACGGGGGGAAATTGAGCATCAGAGTCGTGATCGGCTGTCAAAGTGCTAAGCTTGACATCTCTCCAAGACTTAGCACTAAATACAACAACCGTGTCATCAGCAAAAGTAACGATTTTTGCATTTGTTAGCTTTGCACAGGTCATTTATTTATATTAAAAAAGTGTTGGCCCCAGAACTGTGTCTTGTGGTACATCGTAGGAGACTTCCATGTAAGAGCTACTTATCTAATCTTAACAGATTGCATCCCATTACTTATATAGTCTGAAAGTAGTTGCAGCGGTAGACCACGCACTCTAAAGCATTCTAACTTTTTTATTAAGATTGGTAAATATTGGTATTATTGGGCTATGATTCGGATAAATAGCAAACACCGTTTATAGTTTAACTGAGATTTTATTTTATATATGTCACTTGAAAGCAATATCGACCAACTCCGAGCACTGACAGTACGAGTAAAATAAACATAAAAAGATGGCCTTACTTTTGCATGTTTAAATCGATTAATAAGTAATGTAACAAGCCATATCAACTAGCGCTGTGGCGGCCTGGGTTGACAACTAGTTTTCGCGACCTCACAACTAGATGGCGCTGCCTGTATCCTGCCTCGCGCAATGACTTTGTTCCGTCCGAATGAATATAAACTGATTGTATCCACTCAATTGTTAATTCTAATCTCAACAGATTAGCATCCTCATAAGTGCATCGGGTTGTTGCGTCTTAAGAGACAAATAAATCACGAACCACTGCTTGTGCTGGAAGTTGTATAGGTCAGAACCTGCGTCGTCTACGTGGACGTACGTAGACGTCTACGTCTTATGGACCCGTTTGTCGGACTGGGGACGACCAGCAAAGCTTATTTATTGAATCACTGTAAAACCCTGAAACTCCTGAAGATAACCAACACTACTGAAATACTTGGAAATCCTTTCATTCGAAGATTCCCCGCTACATAGTCAGAGTCAGAGTCATTTTTATTGAATATAAATAAATAAATTATCTTATTCAACGTCAAAATTATACTTACTTATAACTACAAGTAATTTTTTTTTTAATAAAAAAAGACCACCGTTTCGGAAGCTCTCTACAAACTGGCGACCAACGTTGGGCAAACCGTAGATGCAAAGGAATCAGCCATAGCAACAAGAACTAGATCTGGAAGAGTAACTAAACATCCAAAGAAATTGGACAAAGCGGCGGCAACGAAGATGTCTACGTCACCGCAACCTGGAGCGTCTGCACCAGCCATCTCCTTCTCTGTTAAACAGTTTCAACAAATGATATTAACCATTTCTGATGGACGCAAGGGTTCTTTTGCAACCTGCACTGCTACGTACGAAGGAGAAAAGGATACACAGGTGCTTGAATCTTTCCTGGCTATAATTGCCATATTCAAGCAAACAGAAAAGATTAGCGAAACAGATGCAATTCTCACCTTACCACTACTATTGAGAGGAGAAGCTGCTATCTGGGAGTAAGAGACCAAATAACAACCTGGCTGGAATTCGAAAGCAAGATACGCCAAGCTTTTGCACTCAAGAAACCTGCCTACATACTTTATCAAGAAATAGTTGTGGTAAAGCCAAAAGAATCAACAGCCAAGTTCATCGCCTACAAACGAATGTTGTTAGCTCAATTACCGAGACCGGAGCACACGGAGCAACAGCAATTTGATATGGTTTATGGACTGCTTAAACTGAAGATACGCGAGAAAACACCCCGTAGCTCCATCACAACCTTCGACCAACTGCTGCCCGAAGCTAGAGGCGTAGAGCAACCACTCCAGGATAGAGTTGCGGAGGAAGACACATCGAAACAATCGATTCCGCAATCAAAGCAAAAAGGCAAGAGGTGTAAATTCTGTCAATAATTTGGCCATATTGTGGAAGAATGTCGGAAACTTAAATTAAAGGAAGAGACAAAGACAGAGACTCCAGCTCCCATGGCTCCAACACAGACCCAGCAGAAACGACAAATTCACTGTTATGGTTGTGGTACACCCGGAGTCGTCCGCAGTAAATGTCCCACCTGTGCCAGCCGTCACCTTGAAATAAGCGCTTTGAGCATCACAGACGTTCACGCCCGACCCGTCGTTTTCATTGAAATCGGGAAAATCCGAACGATCGCGCATATCGACACATGCGCCAAGACGAGCGTGGCCTCATACGACCTCTACCGCAGACTACGGGAAGCAGGTCATAAATTTAATGAAGCCAGGGTATGCGTTTCATTGGCAGCCGGATTGAGAAGGAAGCAGCAAGTGCTGATGACCAAGGTACCCGTCACCCTCAGCGGTAGAGAAGTGGAAACCACCTTTATCGTCTTGCCCGAGGCAAGAGCCAATAACACCCTGTTGGGGATTTGATTTATCCAGGATGCCAAGATGGTCCTTAACCTTCCCCAGTTCACCTGGAACTTTGCAGGTGAACCTCACCGCCTCCAAGAACTCATCGACGAAGAATTTGTTTCATTTAAAAATAATGCAACACCGGAATTAATCTTCGCACCGAACATTCCAGGGGAAACATTGACTATACCTCAAAGAGACAAACCGGCCACTGCTGGCACTAGACTGAAACGATTACAGTTTACAGAACCTCGCAAACTTCTCTTTGAGGGCTACTGCCCAGAGTTTGCTGAGCACATGATGGAAGACGCAAAAATGGTTATCAACGAGTCGGAAGTCACCCTTTCCCCATACTCTCAGAGTCTCTTCCCCGACAATAGCACTCTCGACATCAAATCATTAAACATCGAGGACTACACGTAAACGAAGAACAGAGAGGAGCCCTAAGAGATTTTTTGATCGAATATGAAGATATCTTCAAAACGAACTACAGGCCGGCACTGCATGTGGAGCATGCCATCGATACCCAAGATCGGGGCCCCATAGCCGTACCACCGTATAGACTGGCCCAACCTCGAAAGAAGCAACTAAGTCTCGAAATCGATAAAATGCTTAGCGAAGGGATCGTAGAGCCTGCATGTCGTCGTGGGCAGCTCCAGTCGTCACGATTCCCAAACGTGATGGAAGTCTTTGTGTCTGTGTAGACTATAGGAAGCTGAACACCATTACAGTCACTGACACATATCCAATGCCCAGAATCGACGACCTGCTGCATGAGGCCAAACCCACACCATTTATGAGTACGCTGGACTTGAAGGCTGGTTATTGGCAGATTAAGGTTAAAGAAAGCGATCAAGAGAATTTTATCACGCCTCTAGGCGGTTATAAATTTAAAAGAATGCCATTCGAGCTAAAGAACGCCCCTGCAACTTTTCAGCGGATGATGGACGGTTTCGCAGCAAGCTCAAATAACGTCAAGGTTCTGATATATTTGGATGATCTTTTGATATTCTCCGAAACATTCCCTTCTCAACTGGATGATTTGAGACAAGTATTTCAATGATTACGAGAATATAACCTGAACGTAAATGAAGCCAAATGCAAGTTTTGCTGCACTTCTATTAAATACCTGGGATATCTGATTACCTCCGAAGGTCTTCGCCCTGATCCAGAGAAGATCAAAGCTATCAGCGAGCTTTCAAATCCTAGCAGCCTGAAATATCTGATATCATTCATCCAGACCTGTTCATGGTATCGGCGATATATTGATAACTTCTCCGCTATCGCAGAACCACTGACTCGTCTCACCAAGAAAAATACTGCTTGGGTGTGGACAGATGCACAAGAGGCGGCCTACAACGAATTAAAACGCCGATTGACGTCTGCTCCAGTATTGCGCCAAGCCGATGAGAACAAACCTTATGTCATAAAGACAGACGCAAGCAATTATGCTCTTGGAGCTGTTTTGGTCCAGGGGGAGGGCGAAGAAAAACATCCAGTCGAATACGCAAGTAGATTGCTTACCCCTGCAGAACGTAATTACACCGCTACTGAGAGAGAAGCCCTGGGAGTTGTATGGGCAGTGAACAAGTTTCGAGGCTATATTAAAGGACTGCCAGTGGTAGTAGTGACTGATCACCAGGCACTTAAGTGGCTTATGGGACTTAGGTCACCAAAAGGAAGGCTTGCCCGATGGGCATTACAACTTCAAGCCACTGATCTTACTATCAAGTTCTCGCCAGGTAAAACCAATGTGGTAGCTGACGGACTTTCCAGACCACCTTGTGTTGAATCAAATTCTGACAATTGTAACATATGCTCGATCACTATTGATGTACCCGCTCGAAGCCCAAAGGAAGTCAGAGAAGAACAGTTAAAAGATGAATACCTGGAGAAAATTGTCAAGAGTTTAGAAAATTAAGGCAACGATGAGAATGTAAGGTACTGGATAAACAAGGGTTACCTGATGAATAACGGTCTACTCTATAGACATAGTCTCGAAGCTGTTGATGACGACGCTCAGTTGATGGTACCAGTACACCAATGGCCTCAATACTCTTGGCTTACCACGACGATCCACTAGCTGGACATTATGGAGTGGAAAAAACCTTAACAAGGATAACCAAGCGATATTGTTGGAAGGGAATGAGAAAATACATCGCAGCCTACATTAAAAACTGTAAGGCCTGTCAGCGATATAAGCCTTCCAACCAAAAACCAGCTGGCTTACTACAAACCACAGCCATGAATCAACGTTTCGAAAGTATAGCATTTGATTTATTTGGGCCCCTACCTAAAACCAACGATGGAAAGACATGTATCCTGATTGTGGAGGACGTAGCGTCGCGTTGGGTTGAGCTTTTTGCCCTAGACTCCGCTCCTTCTGTGAAATGTGCCATGGTCTTAATCAATGAAGTGTTTCTGAGGTATGGCGTACCTCGAAGAATGACAAGAGATAACGGCACTCAATGCGTAAGTGCCTTAATGCAACAAGTAGCTTATTGTCTGAAGATCAATCACGTCTTCACTCCTCTTTATCACCCACAAGCCAACCCTGTTGAACGCCGTAACCGAGACTTGAAAACCTAATTGGCTATACTGATTGAGGGCGGCTCACATGGAACTTGGGCTGAATTTCTACCAAGCATCCGTTTTGCTATGAATTCAGCAGTTTGCGCTCAACGAGTTATACACCTGCTTATCTGACATTTGGACGAGAGCTGAGAAGCCCACGGGACAATGAGTTCGACTACAGACAGATCGTTATCTCTGAGAACCTAATTCCCGAGATAACCCCAAAGTTAGTGACCTTAGCTAATAATCTATTAAAAGCCTGAGAAGTTCAAGAAGGAAAAGAAGAAAACAGAAAATGTTATGTGAACCAACACCGCCGTTTACCACCTAGCTTTGAAAAAGGAGATCTGGTGCTCATAGCTATGCATCCAGTGAGCAAGGTCAGCCAAGGGGTTAGTGCTAAGTTTACGCCGCGAAGAGATGGACCCTACGCGATATTGTAATCACATGGGCCAGCCTCCTACGAAGTCGCCTCAACTGATAACCCCGACCTTCCGATAGGCGTGTATCACGCTTCTTCTCTGGTGCCTTACCATGGAGATCAATCAGAACTACCGATCCAGCCTCTGAAGAAGAGAGGAAGGCCACGAAAGCCAGTTGTTAAGAAGACATCACCAAGAAGTGGGCGCTATCGCCCAAAGAAAACTTAAACAATCCTACTCGCCGAGACGTCTTCGTGGATTGAGGGGGAGCCTGTAACAAGCCATATCAACTAGCGCTGTGACGGCCTGGGTTGACAACTAGTTTACGCGAACTCACAACTAGATGGCGCTGCCTGTACCCTGCCTCGCGCAATGACTTTGTTCCGTCCGAATGTATATAAACTGATTATATCCACTCAATTGTTAATTCTAATCTCAACAGATTAGCATCCTCATAAGCAAGTGCATCGGGTTGTTGCGTCTTAAGAGACAAATAAATCACGAACCACTGCTTGTTCTGGAAGTTGTATAGGTCAGTACCTGCGTCATCTGCGTGCGTCCTTTGGACACGATTGTCGGACTGGGGACGACCAGCAAAGCTTATTTTTAATCACTGTAATACCCTGAAACTCCTGAAGAATTCCAACACTACTGAAATACTTGGAAATCCTTTCATTCGAAGACTACAGTAATCAATTGATTTTTGCAAATGAAATAATGAATTCAACAGTAAAGACACAGTATCGAATGCTTTGGCTAGATCTAGAGAAAATTTGATACATTTTTTATTACTATCTATTTCATTAACAATATGAGAAACTATCCTATCTATGGCCTGACTCGTCGATTTATTTGCTCTGAAGCCAAATTGGTTTTTAGAGAGCAGGTTGTGAGTCTCTGAAAATGATACAAGCCTTACATTAATAACCTTTTCAAGAATTTTTGCAACCGTTGGCAGTAAAGATATAGGTCTATAATTGCTGAAATTATCTTTATCTCCTGATTTAAAAACTGGTACAACAACAGACTTCTTTAACGACTGAGGGAACACTCCATTAGACATACACAAATTACATATATAGGAAATGTATATATATAGGAAATGAGGATAGTGGCAACCCTAGCCGCTAATACATGTAAACAAGTGAACTTACATTGTTTTTATAGATTTTTGTGTTAGCAAGTGAGTTACAAGTCCAGAAAGTTATTGCATAAACACCACATAATGTCAGGAAGTGTGTACACGCAATGAAGACGGTCATCCATATCACACGGGTCCAAAAACAAGGAAAATATTTTGCACCGGTATATAGGCACATAATCAGTATAATACTCGTATACACCCAAAATAACAGATATTTTTTCCAAAAACGCTTGTTGTCGATCAGCTTATTGGTGGATGTTTACAACGTGTGTGTCATGATGCAGTAGTACCAACATTACGAAATGAAAGCGGGTTCAAGCAGATGATGACTCGCTTATCGTCGTTCCATGTTACGCAGTGTGCTTCGCTTTGAACACTTGGCCTTGCTTTGGTCGTGCCGTGCAGCCTTGCTTGTTATTTGACACTTAGTGTGAGCGGTTCTTAGTTCTCGTTCGCGGGAGAGCTCAGTGCCTAGAAAGCTTGAATGAACATGGTGTTTTTCTTGTGCATACTTCATTTTTGATTAGTATTGTGTTTATAACATGTTTATTGTTTGTGCAATTTTTTTTTTTTGCCATTTGTAGATATTATCAAGCTGGGATGAATAATTTTTATATACTTGTAAGGTTCATAATTCATAATTATTTATTGCACAGACACATATTCAATTTAAAAGGTTACACTAGGAGAAATTATATGTACAAAGGCGAGCTTATCTCTAAAAAGAGATTTCTTCCAGCAAAACAAGGCATAAAAGGGAAATGTATCATGAAATGTAGGCAGTGTACAATATCTAATATCTAATTTATACTAAAATATATATAATATAAAATACGGAAAATAAAATACTTATATACCAGACAACTAAATACAATACATACATATACCTGCAAATATAGTTTATATATGATAATGATATACATACCATAACTCTCACGAAAGAGAGAGGAAGTGCTCTTTTACCCGGTTTTTGAAAGAGACAATAGTGGGACTGTCTCTTATAGTGCAAGGTAGTGCGTTCCACAGTCGAACCGCCTGCAGCCTGAATGAGTGCTCATATGCCGAGGTGCTATGCCTTGGAGTGGCTAAGAGTGAGACCGTGTGAGATCTCCGGTGCCGATCTCCTGAAAAGAGATACTCAAAGCGGTCTCGAAGGTAGCTGGGGTAGCGCGGGTTTTTCAATATATTGAAAAGATAAGAGAGAATATGAGTGTCTCGGCGACGATGAATTGTAAGCCACCCCAACTCTTTGCGATATTGAGAAACATGGTCGAAATTGCGCAACCCGAAGATAAACCGAATCCCAAGATTCTGAAGTCATTCGAGTTTGTTCAGTAGATCTTCGTTCGCGCTCGCCCAACATACATCGGCGTAGTCGATTAGCGACAGAAGAAGGGACTGAGCAAGGGTGATTTTGGTCTGCCGTGGCAAGAAGTATTGCCAACGCTGAGGGAGTGAAAAGACGCAAAGACCTGTCTGCTGAACTCGCTGACATGTGGAGACCAAGACAACAGGTTGTCAAAAATAACCCCAAGGTTTTTCGCCTGATCTGTATACTCTATTGTGTTTTCATTATATGACACAGGAACAATATGTTTTTTTATCAAGGAAAGCGTGTGCCTGGTTCCTAAAAGCATGGCTTGTGATTTGGTCGGGTTTACCAACAGCCCGTATGATAAGGCCCAGTCTTTCACATTCTCGAGGTCAGCATTCAGTGCCTCCACGGTTGAGGCTACATCGCAGGGGCAAAAGTGGCGATAAATTTGGAGATCATCTGCGTACAGATGATACGAAGAAGAGATAACGTCGGAGATAGAGTTGATGAAGACTGAAAATAGAAGAAGAGAGAGAATACCACCCTGAGGCACTCCTGAGGAAAGGTCACACCATTGAGTTTCAGTCTCTTCAGACTTAATGCGTTGCTGACGACCTCTCAGGTATGAGTGGAACCAGTTAGCAGCATAGACGGAGACATTCAGTGAGCTCAATATAGCGACCAGAATGTCAAAATCGTCGCAGTTAAAGGCATTGCTGAAGTCAAGCAGGACTAGGACCATGGCCAACTTCTGATCCATGGCTAGCTGTATGTCATCGCTGACTTTTAAGAGTGCTGTGGTAGTACTATGGCGTGGCCTGAACCCAGATTGGTAAGGATTGAGAAGTTTGTTTGATGAAAGGTAGGAAGAGAGTTGGGAGTGGACTATGGATTCAAGGACTTTGGAGAGAATGGGTAAGATAGATATGGGCCTATAACCTTTGAAGGAGGAGGGATTGGATTTTTTTGTCAGTGGGATAACGAGTGCTTTTTTCCACAGACTAGGAAAGGAGCTTACCGAGAGAGAGAAGTTGATGATGTGGGTAATTGGAGGAAGCAATTCCTCAAGGAAGCTGTGGATCATCTGATGGCTGACGTTGTCGCCACCAGCAGCTTTGGATGTGATAGCTAGCACTGCCTTTCTAACTGCACCGATTCCAACAAGCTTAAAATTAAACGATGAGGTGTAGACTGCAGCCTTGAACGTAGACAGTGAAGGGTTGCCTCCTTAGTGGTAGGGTCCATCACGACGGGAGGAGAAGAAAAAAACTGGTTGAGACCGTTAAGATCGACATTACCTGAAGAAGATTCCTGGGACTTGCCAACACCAATGGTCTTAAGGAACTTCCATACCTGAGCTGGAGTGTACATCTCTATACGCTCATGGATGTGGCGTCGCTTGGCATCGCGGCACATGCGGTTGCACAGGTTACGGAGGCGTTTAAAAGCTAGAAGATTTTCGTTGGTTGAATCTCGCTTATATCGCCCTTTCGCACGGTTTCTTTTTGCCATTAAATACTTGATGGAGTCGGTCAACCATGGGGCAGGGAGATGCTTGACCTTGTTCATTGGTGCGTGCTTGTCGAACAAACCCACGACAATTGAGTTAAACTTCAGGATTTTATCATCAACGGTCTCGCTAGTGATGACAGGGGTCCAATCAATAGATGAGGCATCGGATTTAAGGGAGTCGAGGTCCACACTTTTGAAGCTCCGAATATCCAGAAATTTGGCTTTGCGCTTAGGGGGCCTAACTCTGTATTAAAGATAAACCAGGTCGTGATAAGAGAATGGAGCGGTAAGCTGACCATGAGAAACCACATTGGCTGTGTTGGAGATGATCATGAGATCGAGTAGGGACGGAATACAATGTGGTTGAAAGTGAGTAGCGCCGACGGGAAGAATATGTAAGTTGAAGGAATTTACAATTGATTTAAGTTTGGTAGAGCGGGCGTTATTTTTAAGAAGACAGGTGTTAAAATCCCCGAGGATGAGAGTGTCACTATAAAGAGAGGTCAAGTCACATAGTAGCTTTTCAAAAGATTCAAAGTAATCGATGCGGAGTGAGTTTATCTTCGGGTTGCGCAATTTCGACCATGTTTCTCAATATCGCAAAGAGTTGGGGTGGCTTACAATTCATCGTCGCCGAGACACTCATATTCTCTCTTATCTTTTCAATATATTGAAAAACCCGCGCTACCCCAGCTACCTTCGAGACCGCTTTGAGTATCTCTTTTCAGGAGATCGGCACCGGAGATCTCACACGGTCTCACTCTTAGCCACTCCAAGGCATAGCACCTCGGCATATGAGCACTCATTCAGGCTGCAGGCGGTTCGACTGTGGAACGCACTACCTTGCACTATAAGAGACAGTCCCACTATTGTCTCTTTCAAAAACCGGGTAAAAGAGCACTTCCTCTCTCTTTCGTGAGAGTTATGGTATGTATATCATTATCATATATAAACTATATTTGCAGGTATATGTATGTATTGTATTTAGTTGTCTGGTATATAAGTATTTTATTTTCCGTATTTTATATTATATATATTTTAGTATAAATTAGATATTAGATATTGTACACTGCCTACATTTCATGATACATTTCCCTTTTATGCCTTGTTTTGCTGGAAGAAATCTCTTTTTAGAGATAAGCTCGCCTTTGTACATATAATTTCTCCTAGTGTAACCTTTTAAATTGAATATGTGTCTGTGCAATAAATAATTATGAATTATGAACCTTACAAGTATATAAAAATTATTCATCCCAGCTTGATAATATCTACAAATGGCAAAAAAAAAAAATTGCACAAACAATAAACATGTTATAAACACAATACTAATCAAAAATGAAGTATGCACAAGAAAAACACCATGTTCATTCAAGCTTTCTAGGCACTGAGCTCTCCCGCGAACGAGAACTAAGAACCGCTCACACTAAGTGTCAAATAACAAGCAAGGCTGCACGGCACGACCAAAGCAAGGCCAAGTGTTCAAAGCGAAGCACACTGCGTAACATGGAACGACGATAAGCGAGTCATCATCTGCTTGAACCCGCTTTCATTTCGTAATGTTGGTACTACTGCATCATGACACACACGTTGTAAACATCCACCAATAAGCTGATCGACAACAAGCGTTTTTGGAAAAAATATCTGTTATTTTGGGTGTATACGAGTATTATACTGATTATGTGCCTATATACCGGTGCAAAATATTTTCCTTGTTTTTGGACCCGTGTGATATGGATGACCGTCTTCATTGCGTGTACACACTTCCTGACATTATGTGGTGTTTATGCAATAACTTTCTGGACTTGTAACTCACTTGCTAACACAAAAATCTATAAAAACAATGTAAGTTCACTTGTTTACATGTATTAGCGGCTAGGGTTGCCACTATCCTCATTTCCTATATATATACATTTCCTATATATGTAATTTGTGTATGTCTAATGGAGTGTTCCCTCAGTCGTTAAAGAAGTCTGTTGTTGTACCAGTTTTTAAATCAGGAGATAAAGATAATTTCAGCAATTATAGACCTATATCTTTACTGCCAACGGTTGCAAAAATTCTTGAAAAGGTTATTAATGTAAGGCTTGTATCATTTTCAGAGACTCACAACCTGCTCTCTAAAAACCAATTTGGCTTCAGAGCAAATAAATCGACGAGTCAGGCCATAGATAGGATAGTTTCTCATATTGTTAATGAAATAGATAGTAATAAAAAATGTATCAAATTTTCTCTAGATCTAGCCAAAGCATTCGATACTGTGTCTTTACTGTTGAATTCATTATTTCATTTGCAAAAATCAATTGATTACTGTAGTCTTCGAATGAAAGGATTTCCAAGTATTTCAGTAGTGTTGGAATTCTTCAGGAGTTTCAGGGTATTACAGTGATTAAAAATAAGCTTTGCTGGTCGTCCCCAGTCCGACAATCGTGTCCAAAGGACGCACGCAGATGACGCAGGTACTGACCTATACAACTTCCAGAACAAGCAGTGGTTCGTGATTTATTTGTCTCTTAAGACGCAACAACCCGATGCACTTGCTTATGAGGATGCTAATCTGTTGAGATTAGAATTAACAATTGAGTGGATATAATCAGTTTATATACATTCGGACGGAACAAAGTCATTGCGCGAGGCAGGGTACAGGCAGCGCCATCTAGTTGTGAGTTCGCGTAAACTAGTTGTCAACCCAGGCCGTCACAGCGCTAGTTGATATGGCTTGTTACAGGCTCCCCCTCAATCCACGAAGACGTCTCGGCGAGTAGGATTGTTTAAGTTTTCTTTGGGCGATAGCGCCCACTTCTTGGTGATGTCTTCTTAACAACTGGCTTTCGTGGCCTTCCTCTCTTCTTCAGAGGCTGGATCGGTAGTTCTGATTGATCTCCATGGTAAGGCACCAGAGAAGAAGCGTGATACACGCCTATCGGAAGGTCGGGGTTATCAGTTGAGGCGACTTCGTAGGAGGCTGGCCCATGTGATTACAATATCGCGTAGGGTCCATCTCTTCGCGGCGTAAACTTAGCACTAACCCCTTGGCTGACCTTGCTCACTGGATGCATAGCTATGAGCACCAGATCTCCTTTTTCAAAGCTAGGTGGTAAACGGCGGTGTTGGTTCACATAACATTTTCTGTTTTCTTCTTTTCCTTCTTGAACTTCTCAGGCTTTTAATAGATTATTAGCTAAGGTCACTAACTTTGGGGTTATCTCGGGAATTAGGTTCTCAGAGATAACGATCTGTCTGTAGTCGAACTCATTGTCCCGTGGGCTTCTCAGCTCTCGTCCAAATGTCAGATAAGCAGGTGTATAACTCGTTGAGCGCAAACTGCTGAATTCATAGCAAAACGGATGCTTGGTAGAAATTCAGCCCAAGTTCCATGTGAGCCGCCCTCAATCAGTATAGCCAATTAGGTTTTCAAGTCTCGGTTACGGCGTTCAAGAGGGTTGGCTTGTGGGTGATAAAGAGGAGTGAAGACGTGATTGATCTTCAGACAATAAGCTACTTGTTGCATTAAGGCACTTACGAATTGAGTGCCGTTATCTCTTGTCATTCTTCGAGGTACGCCATACCTCAGAAACACTTCATTGATTAAGACCATGGCACATTTCACAGAAGGAGCGGAGTCTAGGGCAAAAAGCTCAACCCAACGCGACGCTACGTCCTCCACAATCAGGATACATGTCTTTCCATCGTTGGTTTTAGGTAGGGGCCCAAATAAATCAAATGCTATACTTTCGATACGTTGATTCATGGCTGTGGTTTGTAGTAAGCCAGCTGGTTTTTGGTTGGAAGGCTTATATCGCTGACAGGCCTTACAGTTTTTAATGTAGGCTGCGATGTATTTTCTCATTCCCTTCCAACAATATCGCTTGGTTATCCTTGTTAAGGTTTTTTCCACTCCATAATGTCCAGCTAGTGGATCGTCGTGGTAAGCCAAGAGTATTGAGGCCATTGGTGTACTGGTACCATCAACTGAGCGTCGTCATCAACAGCTTCGAGACTATGTCTATAGAGTAGACCGTTATTCATCAGGTAACCCTTGTTTATCCAGTACCTTACATTCTCATCGTTGCCTTAATTTTCTAAACTCTTGACAATTTTCTCCAGGTATTCATCTTTTAACTGTTCTTCTCTGACTTCCTTTGGGCTTCGAGCGGGTACATCAATAGTGATCGAGCATATGTTACAATTGTCAGAATTTGATTCAACACAAGGTGGTCTGGAAAGTCCGTCAGCTACCACATTGGTTTTACCTGGCGAGAACTTGATAGTAAGATCAGTGGCTTGAAGTTGTAATGCCCATCGGGCAAGCCTTCCTTTTGGTGACCTAAGTCCCATAAGCCACTTAAGTGCCTGGTGATCAGTCACTACTACCACTGGCAGTCCTTTAATATAGCCTCGAAACTTGTTCACTGCCCATACAACTCCCAGGGCTTCTCTCTCAGTAGCGGTGTAATTACGTTCTGCAGGGGTAAGCAATCTACTTGCGTATTCGACTGGATGTTTTTCTTCGCCCTCCCCCTGGACCAAAACAGCTCCAAGAGCATAATTGCTTGCGTCTGTCTTTATGACATAAGGTTTGTTCTCATCGGCTTGGCGCAATACTGGAGCAGACGTCAATCGGCGTTTTAATTCGTTGTAGGCCGCCTCTTGTGCATCTGTCCACACCCAAGCAGTATTTTTCTTGGTGAGACGAGTCAGTGGTTCTGCGATAGCGGAGAAGTTATCAATATATCGCCGATACCATGAACAGGTCTGGATGAATGATATCAGATATTTCAGGCTGCTAGGATTTGAAAGCTCGCTGATAGCTTTGATCTTCTCTGGATCAGGGCGAAGACCTTCGGAGGTAATCAGATATCCCAGGTATTTAATAGAAGTGCAGCAAAACTTGCATTTGGCTTCATTTACGTTCAGGTTATATTCTCGTAATCATTGAAATACTTGTCTCAAATCATCCAGTTGAGAAGGGAATGTTTCGGAGAATATCAAAAGATCATCCAAATATATCAGAACCTTGACGTTATTTGAGCTTGCTGCGAAACCGTCCATCATCCGCTGAAAAGTTGCAGGGGCGTTCTTTAGCTCGAATGGCATTCTTTTAAATTTATAACCGCCTAGAGGCGTGATAAAATTCTCTTGATCGCTTTCTTTAACCTTAATCTGCCAATAACCAGCCTTCAAGTCCAGCGTACTCATAAATGGTGTGGGTTTGGCCTCATGCAGCAGGTCGTCGATTCTGGGCATTGGATATGTGTCAGTGACTGTAATGGTGTTCAGCTTCCTATAGTCTACACAGACACAAAGACTTCCATCACGTTTGGGAATCGTGACGACTGGAGCTGCCCACGACGACATGCAGGCTCTACGATCCCTTCGCTAAGCATTTTATCGATTTCGAGACTTAGTTGCTTCTTTCGAGGTTGGGCCAGTCTATACGGTGGTACGGCTATGGGGCCCCGATCTTGGGTATCGATGGCATGCTCCACATGCAGTGCCGGCCTGTAGTTCGTTTTGAAGATATCTTCATATTCGATCAAAAAATCTCTTAGGGCTCCTCTCTGTTCTTCGTTTACGTGTAGTCCTCGATGTTTAATGATTTGATGTCGAGAGTGCTATTGTCGGGGAAGAGACTCTGAGAGTATGGGGAAAGGGTGACTTCCGACTCGTTGATAACCATTTTTGCGTCTTCCATCATGTGCTCAGCAAACTCTGGGCAGTAGCCCTCAAAGAGAAGTTTGCGAGGTTCTGTAAACTGTAATCGTTTCAGTCTAGTGCCAGCAGTGGCCGGTTTGTCTCTTTGAGGTATAGTCAATGTTTCCCCTGGAATGTTCGGTGCGAAGATTAATTCCGGTGTTGCATTATTTTTAAATGAAACAAATTCTTCGTCGATGAGTTCTTGGAGGCGGTGAGGTTCACCTGCAAAGTTCCAGGTGAACTGGGGAAGGTTAAGGACCATCTTGGCATCCTGGATAAATCAAATCCCCAACAGGGTGTTATTGGCTCTTGCCTCGGGCAAGACGATAAAGGTGGTTTCCACTTCTCTACCGCTGAGGGTGACGGGTACCTTGGTCATCAGCACTTGCTGCTTCCTTCTCAATCCGGCTGCCAATGAAACGCATACCCTGGCTTCATTAAATTTATGACCTGCTTCCCGTAGTCTGCGGTAGAGGTCGTATGAGGCCACGCTCGTCTTGGCGCATGTGTCGATATGCGCGATCGTTCGGATTTTCCCGATTTCAATGAAAACGACGGGTCGGGCGTGAACGTCTGTGATGCTCAAAGCGCTTATTTCAAGGTGACGGCTGGCACAGGTGGGACATTTACTGCGGACGACTCCGGGTGTACCACAACCATAACAGTGAATTTGTCGTTTCTGCTGGGTCTGTGTTGGAGCCATGGGAGCTGGAGTCTCTGTCTTTGTCTCTTCCTTTAATTTAAGTTTCCGACATTCTTCCACAATATGGCCAAATTATTGACAGAATTTACACCTCTTGCCTTTTTGCTTTGATTGCGGAATCGATTGTTTCGATGTGTCTTCCTCCGCAACTCTATCCTGGAGTGGTTGCTCTACGCCTCTAGCTTCGGGCAGCAGTTGGTCGAAGGTTGTGATGGAGCTACGGGGTGTTTTCTCGCGTATCTTCAGTTTAAGCAGTCCATAAACCATATCAAATTGCTGTTGCTCCGTGTGCTCCGGTCTCGGTAATTGAGCTAACAACATTCGTTTGTAGGCGATGAACTTGGCTGTTGATTCTTTTGGCTTTACCACAACTATTTCTTGATAAAGTATGTAGGCAGGTTTCTTGAGTGCAAAAGCTTGGCGTATCTTGCTTTCGAATTCCAGCCAGGTTGTTATTTGGTCTCTTACTCCCAGATAGCAGCTTCTCCTCTCAATAGTAGGGGTAAGGTGAGAATTGCATCTGTTTCGCTAATCTTTTCTGTTTGCTTGAATATGGCAATTATAGCCAGGAAAGATTCAAGCACCTGTGTATCCTTTTCTCCTTCGTACGTAGCAGTGCAGGTTGCAAAAGAACCCTTGCGTCCATCAGAAATGGTTAATATCATTTGTTGAAACTGTTTAACAGAGAAGGAGATGGCTGGTGCAGACGCTCCAGGTTGCGGTGACGTAGACATCTTCGTTGCCGCCGCTTTGTCCAATTTCTTTGGATGTTTAGTTACTCTTCCAGATCTAGTTCTTGTTGCTATGGCTGATTCCTTTGCATCTACGGTTTGCCCAACGTTGGTCGCCAGTTTGTAGAGAGCTTCCGAAACGGTGGTCTTTTTTTATTAAAAAAAAAATTACTTGTAGTTATAAGTAAGTATAATTTTGACGTTGAATAAGATAATTTATTTATTTATATTCAATAAAAATGACTCTGACTCTGACTCTGTAGCGGGGAATCTTCGAATGAAAGGATTTCCAAGTATTTCAGTAGTGTTGGTTATCTTCAGGAGTTTCAGGGTTTTACAGTGATTCAATAAATAAGCTTTGCTGGTCGTCCCCAGTCCGACAAACGGGTCCATAAGACGTAGACGTCTACGTACGTCCACGTAGACGACGCAGGTTCTGACCTATACAACTTCCAGCACAAGCAGTGGTTCGTGATTTATTTGTCTCTTAAGACGCAACAACCCGATGCACTTATGAGGATGCTAATCTGTTGAGATTAGAATTAACAATTGAGTGGATACAATCAGTTTATATTCATTCGGACGGAACAAAGTCATTGCGCGAGGCAGGATACAGGCAGCGCCATCTAGTTGTGAGGTCGCGAAAACTAGTTGTCAACCCAGGCCGCCACAGCGCTAGTTGATATGGCTTGTTACATTACTTATTAATCGATTTAAACATGCAAAAGTAAGGCCATCTTTTTATGTTTATTTTACTCGTACTGTCAGTGCTCGGAGTTGGTCGATATTGCTTTCAAGTGACATATATAAAATAAAATCTCAGTTAAACTATAAACGGTGTTTGCTATTTATCCGAATCATAGCCCAATAATACCAATATTTACCAATCTTAATAAAAAAGTTAGAATGCTTTAGAGTGCGTGGTCTACCGCTGCAACTACTTTCAGACTATATAAGTAATGGGATGCAATCTGTTAAGATTAGATAAGTAGCTCTTACATGGAAGTCTCCTACGGTGTACCACAAGACACAGTTCTGGGGCCAACACTTTTTTAATATAAATAAATGACCTGTGCAAAGCTAACAAATGCAAAAATCGTTACTTTTGCTGATGACACGGTTGTTGTATTTAGTGCGAAGTCTTGGAGAGATGTCAAGCTTAGCACTTTGACAGCCGATCACGACTCTGATGCTCAATTTCCCCCCGTACGCCGATCACGAACCCACGTCGTGACGGCCGTTCCTTGATTTTTCATTAAAAACACGATGCTTCGTAGTGATCGGCGTTTATAGCGTTGCGTAGCTACACGCAACGCTATAAACGCTACATTCATTTACGTGAGGTCGGAGGTGGGGTCAGGGGGGTGGATGGGAGCGTGGCCCGGTCAAGCGACGACGAGAGTTTGTAAGGTTTGCGCCGATACAATAAAAAAGCAGACTGGCAAACGGGGTGGAAAAGAGACTTCTTTTTACTGCCCTTAATATGTAAAAATAATTGTTTTATTTTTTATTACAATAAAACATAAGGTTTAACATATACAAAAAAAAACTAAATGCGTATCTATTTTAGTTCTTTTGTATCGAATATACAAAAATGACCAAAATGGCCGGCGTACGGGGGAATGCGGGTGACAAAAAGCTCGGCTGGTAAAGTGTTAGTGCCGAAACTGAATTTTCCGAAATTATGAAATGGATGGACAGTAATATTTTACCTTGAATTTAGTGAAAACCAAGTTTATGTCGTTTAGCATACACAATAAAGCATTGTCATCAAATGATCTTAACATACGAGCCCATACTTGCGAAGGCGATAATGACTGCGACTGTTATGTTCTGTCCAGAGTCGATTGTTTAAAGTACTTGGGTGTAATCATAGACAAAAACCTGAACAGGAGACTGCATGTGGACGCCCTCACTAGAGAACCAGAAAACTTATAAGCATCTTTAAAAACTTAAGACACATCAAAGATGATGGAGTGATAAAAATGACCTACTACCCACTGTCGCAAGCGGTCATAAGTTATGCAATAGTCATCTGGGGAGGCTGCAGTAAGACCATACTCCTGCCACTGGAAAAGGAAAAAAGGGTAAAAGTAGCAAAATTAAGAAAATTTAGATATCCCACTTGTATGCTGTATAATAAATTTCGCATGTTATCTGTCAGAAAACAAGCTTTGCTCAGGGTTTTCTATTCTTTATGGGCCCGTACCTATATAATAGGCTTAGTTAAAGTCAAAGTCAAAGTAAAAGTACTTTATTACTGTAGATATTTACATACACTTAGCAAATGTCATTTTTTGCCTCTTCTCTACACTGGACCACTGTGGGAGAAGGAGGGCGTAGAAACTCCTACAGATTTATTTTTAGATCTCTTTTAAAAATTGGTTGTGCTTAACTATTACAAATATGATAAATTTGATTATTATGATTAATAAGCAGGAATAAATAATCACAAAATTATAAACAGCAATGTCTTTGTTGAGATAGATTAACCCCATACAGTCCTGTTATTTAAGTAATCTTGAACATTGTAATATCGCTTTTTCGACAAAGTCACTTTAACATGCTTTTTAAATTGCTTAAATGGCAATTTCAAAATCTCCAGAGGTATCTTGTTATAGTAGAGAATACACTGACCCTTGAAAGAATTGCTAACCTTCGCGAGTCTAAATCGGGGCGCACACAGTCTGTGATTATTTCTTAGGTTAACATTACAGCTATCGCTAATTTTGGAAAATGTTGTAAGGTTCTTGCGTACATACATTATATTTTCGAAAATAAATTGACTGGATACAGTTAGATTATCAATATCAAAGCTCTCTTAAGGAGTCTGTTCGTTTCAAATTAAAAATTGTTCGAATAGCTCTTTTCTGTAAAATAAAAATAGTTTGTATATCAGCTGCTTTCCCCCACAACAAGATACCATAGGACATGACACTATGAAAGTAACTAAAATATACTAGCCTAGATGTAGCCACATCCGTGCTTTGTGTGATGTTCCTAACAGCGTAAGCCGCAGAACTTAATTTACCAGCTAATTGGGTTTAATATGTGGGGTCCCCACTGTAATTTGCTATCAATGGTTATTCCAAGAAACTTCGTATCATTTACTTATTCTAATGTGCTGTTGTCTAAGACTAAACTGGTCTCAACTTGCCTGACATTTGGAAGTGAGAATTTGATACACTTGGTTTTAACAGCGTTTAACAATAAATTATTAACTGTGAACCAATAGTAAGGTTCCTAACTAACAAAATTGTACACTACGTAGATGTAAGCTTTTGGTTGATGAATACTTAACGAGTCTAGACTATGATAACACAGAAAAATTATTGAAACTTATTTCCTAAAGGATGCATTAGCGCATTCGAACCCACATAAGATGCTTTGTACCTATCAGTCATATTTGTATTATGAACCCTTTACCATAATTTTTATTATGAATTTGGTTTTATTTATACAGATCTCCTTTCTCCTTCTCTTCCGCCGCGCGCGCGTTGAATAAACATCGTTCTATATGTTGCTCCGTCATCAAAAATAGAGAACAACAGTGAAATCTAACTTGTCAATGCCAAAAGTAATAGCTAAACGTAGGGTGAACAGTGTACTTTACAGTGTCATAAACATTATTTTAAATAAACCACACAATTCTGCAAAACAGTGATATTTACTAATTGTTATTACGTACCTAATCTATGCGACGAGGCGAGGCGCAATTCACGCGTCCCAGTCGAAGCGAGTCCATCAAGGTCAACTACTCTCGACACTCGACGAAGCCCCACCTCCTGCCAACGTCACTGGATTCAGTAGCTGCTTGGCTAGAGTGAAAAATACCAGTAACTGGGTCTAATATGGGCGTACCTGCATCAGCTATATCGCTTGGCATGTCGATTTCGGAAAAGCAGACTGGACTATGGATTGTACCCAACTCAGAATTGTTCTGATCAACCATCTCATCATTTGTATTATTACTGCATCCTATACTTTCTTTGAATTTAAGCCACAGTCTATATAAAACTTTAATGTCGCCATCAAAAATTTCAGAAGTAGTTGAAAACTCTTCAATTTTTTCTTTCCCGACGATTCTTGTAAAAGTCTTGTAATCCATCTTCCACGTTATGTCTGATATATCTTGTTCTCTAACTGGGTGATCTTCAACTTTGGTTAGGCATTTATTGTAGTCCACGTTGTCAGCATTGAAGGGGCACAAGCCAGTCACTCTGAATCCATTCACTAAAGTTTCTTTGGTGACACAATTACGAATTACATTCTCTAGTAAAGGCCCAAATGTCACTTTATTCAATGATGCACGATAGTTGTGTTCGGCGTGCCAAGCCCTCAAACCTTCTTGCCAAGCTGACTTAATGGGTTTAAATGCAGCTACATCGGCGGGCTGGAGAATTCTGGTCGCATTTGGATATAAGGCAATCAGGTGTATGCCAAGTTCTACACACAATGTGGTAACTTCTTGCGAAAGATGAGTTTTATGCCCATCTACGAAAAGTATTACAGGTAAAGCGATGTTGTCCCTAACAAGCTGCGGGTAGAATACGTTTGCGATGTACTCATAGAATACCTGTGATGTCATCCATCCTTTCTCGCTCCTTGCAACGCCCCACGTTGGGGGTAACTTGCTGCATATTTTCTCAGGTAGTCTTTTGTATGGATAGATCACCAGTGGATCTAATGTTGATCCACTGGCACTAAAAGCAAACATAACTGTTATGTTCTCTTTTGATGAAGCTTTTTCGATCTCATACACATTCTTAGAACCCGTTTCTGCGTAAACTTTTCCAGTTTTTTGACAGATGTTAAAACCAGTTTCATCTGCGTTGAAAATGCGTGATGGGTCTTCCAATACCTGGGTAAGATTTTGTTCTGTAAAATATTCTGATATTTGATCAAACCATTTTCGGATGTCTTTTTCTCCTACACATGCGCTGGCATTAGTAACCCCTTCAGATGTCCTTGCAGTTATGCGAGGATGCCGTGTTAGAAATGCTTTAAACCAACAATCACCTGGTTTGTTGTCTTTAAAAGGGTTCGGCCTTGGATTCTCATTAAGGTACGACTGAATGACAGCTGTAATATCCTTCTTCTTTCTTGGAAATCCCTGCTTAGCCAGCTGTATAATCCAATTTTCTATTGTCAACTCTTCGTCGGCGTTTAAAACTGGATCAGGACCCGACTTGAATTTGGTGTCAGGATTGATTATCTTGAATTGAATAGTGCTCCTGGGGACTCCGAAAATCTTAGCAGCTGTACTCTTGCATCCTCCGTCTTGTACATACTTCACAGCTTGGTCTATGTTGTCTTTAGTATATTGTCTTTTTTTCGCCATTTCCCTGAAGATAAAATAATCAATTTAAATGTATTAGAAGCATGTTAATCCAATAATCCAGTAACTGGCACATGAAAATTAGTAAGTGGCAACCTCTTGACAGTTACTGAAAGAAATGTCTCAGCATACTGAAAGTTTTTGCAAAGTAAATTAAATCATATTAGCTATATATTGAAAGTATCAAATCTCTTAAAATTAGAAAGGAGCAAGCATTTAGTTACTGGCAGGGTCCTGCCAGTTATAAAGCAAGTAAGCAAACTATATTTCAGTAACTGGCACCCCCCCACAAATTTTAAACCCAAGCAAAATCAACGACAAACAAACAATATACGTATTGTACGTACCTTTTCTTTCTTCGTTGTCATGAGCGTGGTATCAACAAAGTTTTTATTTACGAGGAAATCTTTCGAATACGATTTGTTTCACCTTACGAAAAAAATTAGAAACGTGCACTTTCTTTCACACCCTGCGCCGCAATGACTTCGAAAAATTACAGCGCGGGTATAAGTCCATCTATCAGTACGAAATGGAACTAAACTATCGAAGAATAATCAGATATACCTACAAACACATAAAAGATGGCGTTACTTTATTTATTCGCTTATTATTTGATAATAACACTTAGGTGTGCCAGTTACTGGGCGATGCCAGTTATACCATGGTTTAGTTTTATTCAGATTCAGAGACAAAACAAGATAAGAGAAGTAAAACAGAACAAGCGGAGCAAAATAAAGAAGATAAATGCAAAAAAAACTGTGAAACTTCATCTAACAAATACAACTGACACTAACACAGCTACGAGTATAGCAGGAAGATCACCTTTAAAAAAGCTATATCAGATATGCTCTGTTTGTAATTACGATATAAAAAGACTTGGTGTGCTTTGCTCGGAGTGTCGGCTCAATTATCACCAAAAATGCGTGCCATTGAAACATAGAGTTCACATACCATCGGAGGAAGAGGACGATTTTGTTTGCCATAAGTGTTTCAATGTGGAGTCTGATTCTTCAGTAGATGATTTCGTTAACCGCATTCTCGAAAGCAAAATGAATACCTAGCTAAGATCTTTTGAGAATGCGTTTAACGAATCTGCTGAAGAATCTGATTTGATATTATTAATTAGGTACCTACTTGTTGTAAGTTATGAACAAAAATTAAAGTTGATCTCATAATTAGGTTATTTTGAAAATAAAATTAAAACTCTTGGATACTGATGTTTCATTTATTTAAGATCCCTGAAGTAGCTTATCGTTATATTTCATTAAATACAGTTTAATTCATTGAATTTGAATTCATTGAATTTACTTTTCTATCAAATTTTACTATTTCAGAATACATGCCAGTTACTGGTATAAAACCTGACAGTAATTGATTTTGTGTGCCAGTTACTGCACTTTTTCGGAGCTCTGAATACAATGACCACAAAACTCAATAAAAGAACCTTATTTCATTCCGTTTAGGATCGTTTATTATTCCTCATGTTGTTCTTCGTCATTAAAGCCATTACCGTAATCAGGCAATGCTATACTTTTTTATGATAATATTTTTTAAGGTGCCAGTCGCTTAAAGTGCCAGTTACTACTATGTTTACCCTATGGACAACAAATGGACATGTATATCTCCGGAAGCATGAGGGGGACCCGTTCCATATGATACGTAACGAAGCCGATATTAATGACCTGAAGTCCAAAATTAACAATTGACTAGCCGTACTTATAAGGCCAATATCGAATAACCTCGTGTTTGAACCGGTTGTTTTTAAACCTCAAATTGTATATGCTTATATTTGTTTATTTTCTCTTTTCATGTGGACTTATGTGTCAGGATATAATGTGGCTCTTGGTTTTAATTTTAATTTAAATGGTATATCTAAATGTTTTAGGGTAAACTTTCTATGCTTGATCGAGCTGTATTTATTTTCATTGTATATGTTGTATAAACACAAAATCTATGAGACCCTCATAAAACCCATCAACCAAAATGACAATAAAATTCATCTGTGGTACATAAGTGGCTTCTGACGTCGATAACACCTATAATATAACCTGTAGTTTTGCAAATAATCCTGCTGAAAGCTCAACACTTTAAAACTATTACCATGATAAGGAAAATTCCCTAACTATAATTACTGTAAATATATGAAGTATTGAATGCAACTTGGATAGATTTTTGGTGTTTATATCCAGCATTGATGTAACAATCGATATTATTGTACTTACGGAATGCTGGACCTCCAACAACCGTGTACCACCAAAACTCGACTAATACCAAATGTTTTATAGTAGACCACCCATAACCAGAACGACGGCGTTGTTGTTTATGTGAAAGAAGGTATAGATGTGGTATCAAGTGAACCCAACCTAGTTGAAGGCAATTGTATTCTTCTAAACCTGTCCGATGAGTACACAATATTGTGTTCCTACAGACCCCCCTGCTTGAGAAACCCCACCAACTACATAAATTCGCTTGGTGATATCCTGCAGGACGTTAAAACTAAGAATATTATTCTCACAGGCGATATAAACATAAACACATTACCCGACAATACCGAGGAAACAGCCAATAGGCTAACTCTTAGATACTTATGGACTTAGTCAGGGTATAGATCGCCCAACAAGACAAAGTACATGTCTTGATCACTTTATGATAAGATCACAACACAAATTCCACACACTTGTATATGAAGAGCTTACGGATCGTTGTCCTTTCCTTCTACACATGGACAAAAATGTGACCAAAAAACAACAGTATACACTAAAGTTACGACGAACACGGACTGTCTTAGTGTTTAATATTTGTGCTTCGGAACGCACCTCCTCTTGTTGCGCGACTCGGAACGGAAACAGAACCGCAGCTGTCACTCGTATCGGAAACGAGATGTAAAATTGGAGGTTAATCATTCTCTTGGCCTGTCTCGTCGGTGAGAACATAACATGGCTACCAAGGCATCGGGCCATTGATGGTATTTCGGTGTACCAATTGTAATACAGGCATCGGGCCTGGTCAGAGTGTAAATCTACCTCATAGCGTCGGGCTATTGATCGTAATTAGATTCGCGTCAGCGGTCAAGTGATCCCTGTTGATTGGACATCGTCGCATCGGTAGCGGCGACTCCACGGTCACGGCAGGCAGCACGCCGGTGACAGCGTCGGCAGCAACGATAGGTTTCGATTAACTCCATATCCTATCCCAAACTGTGCCCTTTTCCCGTATTCCCGTCTCGAATCGAGCTTTCGATTTCCTGCCTACGGAGACAAGGTCAGTAACCAATTTCATCACTTCTTTTCTCTCACGTGGCAAAGGCACAACCCCTCAGGATTCCACGCCGTTCGGTGAGGCGTGGAATCAATCATTTTGGTAGCAGAAGCGCGGTTTCCTAGTGGGAAATCATCGATTCACGGTAGGGTTGCCTTGTCACATTGTAGTTGGGAGAAAAGAATATCCCAGATTGGCTCAAGTCGGCAATGAATCTGTGGTCGGTATACCACGATTAAAGTTCATTTTCGGTAAGTGAAAGTATAAGTGCCAATTTAGTTAACAGTTGTTATAAATTGTAGTCGGAAACTACTGTTTGTGCGCATAAAGGATTGAACAGTCATTCTGCGAAGCCTAGATTGTATTACTTGCGATAGAACGTCGGGTTCTATAGTCCTACAGTGTTATTTCGGTTTACACAGTAGGGTCGGGCTATTTAAGGGGTATTAAGCTGATTTTGCTGACCCCAAAGGAAGTGTGGTTCCTATCGGAGGGCCACTGCTAGAAAAATAGTTTTTTTATAATAACCTTTTGTGTGTTATTTGTATTGTACCACATGGTGGCATTCTCTAATTGATTTAGAGTGTATATTATAAGGTGTATGTCCACAGGGCGACCATATTAAATATTGTTTATGATTTAATCGTTTAGTGGTTGCCTTGGGTTTTACAGCTTAGTTTTAATTTCTGTGCCCAGCGCTGACGGGAAAGTGCTGGTATCTGGCTGTGCTTAGTTCGGCAGTGAAGCATAGGACCAGGAACAATTAAATCGGTAACCATGGCACCTTCGCCCTTGACGGTACTGCGATATGGTGTCCGTGAGGAGATGAGATGGCTCGCCCATACTCACAAGTATGTGGAGCGACCCGACATGGACGATGTCCTGCTCAAGCGTGTGGAGGACGCAATGACACGCGTCGGGAAGGTGTGTCGGCTGGCTGCCGAGGCTGAAGCCCTCGGGCTTACGGATGAGGCCTCGGTGGCTGCAGTGAGGCAGCTCTGCGCGGATGCTGACCAAGCGATGGAGTGCTTGGGCGACATCGAGCGTCGCGCCGAAAAAATTAAGCGGTCGCGTCGGGATGACCGCGCGGAGGGTAGCGGAGACCCCCCCCCTAAGGGTGTGGTTGGACGGCTTCCACACCTGGAGATTTCGGCCTTCGGTGGGGCAATTGATGAGTGGCCGGCATTCATCAAATTGTTCGATAGCCTGGTCCACGGTCGGGACGACCTGGACAGCGCCTACAAGTTGGCCCAGCTATTGATGGCACTGCGGGGTGAACCGAAGGAGTTGGTCGGTCACCTAACGGTTACGGCGGGCAATTATGAGATTGCCCGGGTCATATTGTTTGACCGCTACCAACACAAAAGGCGGTTGGTTGATGCGCAGCTGGGGAAGCTGTTCAGCATCCCAAGAGTAACCCGGGATGTTGACATCCGGGTACAGGTGCTCAACCCTGTGCTGGTGGCCACTAAGGCCCTTCAGAACCTTGGTCTGCCGGTAGACCAATGGTCATATATTGTGTTATATATGGTTTTGTCACGGTTGCCTGCAGCTGTTCAAAGTCGGTTTGAACAGCTGCATGGGGGCAGTAGCTCGGAACTGCCCACGCTCGTCCAATTAACGGAGTTTTTGGAGGGTGAATGCAGGCGATACGACACCATGGATTCGGAGGCCAGTGTGCAGCGCCAACCCGCGCGGATGCGGGAGGGGCCGCGCCCCCCACCCCCACGGGGGGGTGGTCGGTCAAAACAATTTGGCGTTTTGAGTGCCGCGCCGTCGGGTGACGGCTGTGTGCACTGCGACAGTGCCGGTCATGAGGTGACCAGTTGCGCCAACTTTAAGGCGCTCGGTGTGGCTGCCCGCAGGAAGGTGGTCTTCCGCCACCGATTGTGTTTCGGTTGTTTGGGGCCGCACCCGCTGAGCGAGTGCTCACGGGCGTCCCCCTGTGAGGGCTGCGGTGGCAGGCACCACGCCGTGTTGTGCCTGAACCGGTCAGGCCCATCGTACGGTCACCAGGGCCGGACTCAGGTTGGTCGGTCACAGGGCCCAACCAGGGCTGGACCCAGTCCCCCTCCGGGCAACGGGAGTCACCAACGGGGTGACTGGGGTACCCGCGGACGGGACCCCCCCCCCGAGGGGAAGGAGGCAGCGCGGGGGGTAACAGGCGGGATAGCCGGGGTTCGGTCGCCGCTGTCCAGGGTCGGCGAGGACTTCGGGCCGCTGGCTCACCGCGTGTTACGGGCGGGTGTCAGATGGCACCTATGAGTGGCGCGAAGGCTGGGAGCCCACCACCTTCTGCGCCACCCTGCCCGTCGCTCTGGGAGGCGAACAGGGAGGCGAACAGTCGGATGTCGCCCCCATTCCTAGAGCGCCCCAGGTTGGATCCGCTCTCCCCCCACCATTCACGGTGGCCACCGGGCACACCGTTCACAGTCCGGTATGGTCGGGTACCGGGACAGCGAGGGGCCTATTATGCGGGTTGGGACCCCCTGATGTACATGCGGTCTGATATGCCACCGGTGGCATATCAGCAGCCGAGTTACCAGGCCGACGGGGGTCCCAGCGGGTTCGGATCCCGCGGAGGTTCCCGCTAGGGACACGCCGCCCACTTACAAGGTGCCGCCACTCCACAGACGGTCATGCTCCCCACCGCCTCGGTGATAGCGTGGAGTTCGGACGGCAAATCTTGTGTAGCACGAGCACTATTGGACTCGGGGGCCCAGGGGTGCTTAGTCTCGTGCAACCTTGTAAGAAGGTTGGGCATTTCGGTAAGGGAGTATCCACATTCTATTCGGGGAATTGGGAACACGGAAGTCGGTTCCGTTAAGGGAGTATGTCGGATTACTCTCTCGTCACGGGTGGATTCATCGGTGAATCTGACGGTCACGGCATTAGTCATGCCTAATGTGATGGGCTCACACCCTCACGTACGGTTGTCGCCCTCGGTGCGACAGTTGGTTGCTGGGTTGTCACTGGCTGACCTGGAGTTCGATATTCCGGGCCCAGTAGACATTTTATTGGGTGTCGATGCCTTGGGATACCTGTTAGTGCCAGGTGTCCACGTGTTGCAGGCGACTGTTCTGGTTTCGGTCAACACCAGACTAGGCCATGCGGTAATGGGTCCGGTCATGCCGGCTGCCCCACGCCTAGCGACTCGTGGTCCCTTATTCGGTTCTGTACTCTCGGAGGTGATACAGAAGTTTTGGGAGGTGGAGGAACCACCTACGGTCCGCCGGTTGGATCCGGTTGAAGAAGAGTGTGAACAGTTTTATCGGAACAATACTGGTCGCCTTCGGTCAGGTCGATTGTGTCACGCTCCGGAGTTGGTTGGACATCCCTTGTGGTGGGGTCCAAAATGGTTGACTCAAGCCGAATCGGATTGGCCAATGAATCCACGCGTTACTACGGCGAACGGCGCCTTGACAGTCGGTGTCTGTACGACGCAGCCAGAGCCGGAAGAGGAGTTCAGCCTGCTGGAACGGTACAGCTCGCTCGACAAGCTGGTCAATGTGACCGCCTGGATCTGCCGATTTGCGCGGAATTGTCGGAATTCTGAGGCGCAACGAGTGCGGACACCGGTCCTGACACCACGGGAACGGAACCATGCGTTGTTTGCATTGGTACGGAACGTGCAGACGGTGCACTTTAAGTCCGAATTGGACATTCTGAGACGCGGACGCGTCCAAGTGAAGGGAGCTGTGGCTCGGCTCAACCCGTTTATTGACCCTCAAGGATTGCTGAGGGTAGGAGGTCGGCTGCGGAATGCCAACCTGCCTTATGCGGCTCGCCACCCGTTGTTGCTCCCTAGGAAGGGGATGTTGGTCGAACTGTTGATACAGGATCGACACATTCGGAATGGGCATATCGGATGCCACGCCTTGATGGCGTTTCTCCAGCGCGAGTTCTGGATTCTATCGGGAAGACGCTTAGTGCGTAGCGTCGTATTTCGGTGCCTGCCTTGTTATCGGGCCAAGGCGGCTACGATGCAGCCCCAGATGGGCGATTTGCCCTCGGATAGGGTTAACGAAATCCGGCCCTTTGCGGGTGTCGGAACGGATTTCGCGGCACCATTCATGGTCAAGTCTTCACAGCTACGGAACGCCAGATTAGTGAAGGCATACCTGTGCGTCTTCGTGTGCTTGGCCACGAAGGCAGTCCACTTGGAGGTGGTCAGTGACCTCACTACGGAGGCATTTATCGCATGTCTGGATCGGTTCGTCTCACGAAGGGGCCTCCCGACATTAATCCGTTCGGACAACGGCACAAATTTTGTCGGAGCCAGGCGATATCTGCAGAAGGTCACTCAATTCCTGAACGGTAACCAGGACGCCATCGGTACGGCTTGCTCCCGACGAGGGATTGAATGGGTTTTCAGTCCGCCGGGATGTCCTCATTGGGGAGGAATTTTTGAGGCTGCGGTTAAATCGGCTAAGTCGCACCTGACGAGGATCATCGGTGAGACCTCTCTACGCTTTGAAGAGCTTGCGACGCTGTGCTGTAAAATTTAAATGACACTGAACTCGCGTCCGTTGTGCCTGCTCAGTTCGGATCCAAATGATTTGGAAGCGTTGACGCCGGGTCACTTCCTGATAGGTCAGCCCCTTAACGCCCTGCCAGAATACCCATTCGGTGATGTTAAGTTAAGTCGGTTAACTAGGTGGCAGATGTTGCAGCAGATGGCTCAAGATTTTTGGAAACGGTGGTCCCTTGAGTACTTGCATATCTTGCAGCAGCGCCTTAAGTGGACTGACCGGACGAGCCCCCCTCAAGTCGGTGATTTGGTGCTGATTAAGGATGCGAACCTGCCATCATTGAGATGGAGACGAGGACGGATCGTCAATTTGTACACGGGTCGGGATGGCACGCCTCGATCAGCGGAAGTCAAGGTGGGGGACTCGGTCCTCAAGAGAGCGGTCGCAACACTTTCTCGCCTTCCTATTGATTAGGGACAGGTTCGGGCCTGTCCGGGCGGGTGACTGTTTAATATTTGTGCTTCGGAACGCACCTCCTCTTGTTGCGCGACTCGGAACGGAAACAGAACCGCAGCTGTCACTCGTATCGGAAACGAGATGTAAAATTGGAGGTTAATCTTTCTCTTGGCCTGTCTCGTCGGTGAGAACATAACATGGCTACCAAGGCATCGGGCCATTGATGGTATTTCGGTGTACCAATTGTAATACAGGCATCGGGCCTGGTCAGAGTGTAAATCTACCTCATAGCGTCGGGCTATTGATCGTAATTAGATTCGCGTCAGCGGTCAAGTGATCCCTGTTGATTGGACATCGTCGCATCGGTAGCGGCGACTCCACGGTCACGGCAGGCAGCACGCCGGCGACAGCGTCGGCAGCAACGATAGGTTCCGATTCACTCCATATCCTATCCCAAACTGTGCCCTTTTCCCGTATTCCTGTCTCAAATCGAGCTTTCGATTTCCTGCCTACGGAGACAAGGTCAGTAACCAATTTCATCACTTCTTTTCTCTCACTTGGCAAAGGCACAACCCCTCAGGATTCCACGCCGTTCGGTGAGGCGTGGAATCAATCACTTAGAAAATGTCTTAGTGAAGAATCGTGGAATGCATTCTACAAAAGTGAAGACGCTACCATGGCTGCTGATATATTGATATCTCGCTTACAGGATATAGTAAATAAAAACTCACGTATCAAAAAAGTGCCCAACAAGAAAAGCCCTCTCAAACCATGGATAACGGTGGGGTTAGTCAAATCTATGAGAAAAAGAGATTCTCTACATAAAAACGTAAAAAAACGGTCAAGTGCAAGTCTAAATCGCGCACGAAGGGTTCCGTACCACCGTTCAATGGAAGCGATGGTGTGAAGTGAATAGTTTGGATTTTACACAGCAAAATATTGTTTACAAAGTTATTGGTGCGGTTACTTTCACACTCCATGTACGTAACCAGGTCTATCCATAAGTTTGTATGTGGTATTGAAAGAATTGTTGTATGGGAGCCCCCTCAAATATTTCTTTTATCCTGTTTTTTAGTATTTGTTGTTATAGCGGCAACATAAATACATAATCTGTGATAATTTCAACACTCTAGCTAGCTAGGTTCTTGAGATACAGCCTGGTGACAGACGGACGGACGGACGGACGGACGGTCAGCGGAGTCTTAGTAATAGGGTCCCGTTTTGAACCCTTCGGGTACGGAACCCTAAAAAGATAGTGATAATTTACTATTATGGTTGGAATATATTAATTACAGAAACTCATGCAATAAAATATTAAAATTACTAAAAAGAAATACTATGAAGCGCAACTGAATAAGTCATCATAGTATATAAAATAATTATATAATTACATACATTAGCATATACACACACTCTCTTACTAATACCCTCACACAAACGCACGCATGTGCACATGCAAACACACATCACTCACACACACCACACGCACACACAAAAAAACATACACAAACATACACAGTGAGAGAGATCACGCAACAACACCCACTCCACACTTTTTAACAATTTTTAAACTTAAGTATGTTATGATTAGCCAACTTGTAGTCAATTAATGCATTCTACTAAGTCTGTAAAAAATATAATGATTATTTATCAGTGTAAAATAGCACTTCTGTTTTTCCTTTTTAAGTTTAAATATGATAACTACTTATTATTTAGCAGTATTGAAAACTTTTGCTTATACTATCAAGTGCATGTGACTTAATCACCTTTCTTTTGTACATCTGCCAGTGTTGGTTGACCTGTGTGACTAACACACTTGGTGATATCGTACGGTCAACGGGAAATGGTCAGATTTCAGTTTAAATAACACGACGGCGGCGGCGTGTGAACTGCCTTGCCGTAACACAGTTTACACTAGCTCGGAGGGTAGAACTCCGACGTTCGACCATAAAAATGATGCCCTTGGCACTTAGATATAAATACCAAAGACGTAAAGGGTTCACCTCGATCGAGATACGGGTCCGTATCTTTATTTAATACTTACCTTCTTATTCTTTATCAAGCTACTGCATGCTGGTAGGTGTAAGTCATTATGTAGGTACGTAAGTTTGGTAAGTTTTCTTCTTCTTGTAAGTTAAGAACAGCCGACAACGACGCCCAGGCCGGCCTTCAGCATAGATAAAAATGTATAGCCTTCAGCGAGATTACTCGTGCGAATCGAAGGCTCCTGTGTCATCAGCACAGAAACGATGACGCAGACCAGCTTGAGCACAGGCTCATGCTGGCTTCTGCGATAGAGGGTTTGGTTTTTTCTAATATTAATGAAAACCGCCAAAAGTCTAACATTAACCTTGCAGCATTTGTGGTAAGTCACCCCTCGATTGGTTGGTATTCGAACGGTCATATTATGATTATGAAAAAATATATACACCGTCTGAAAATCTAGCCCGGCTTAGCATAGCTCTTAAGGGGACAGCACGAGAGGCCGTTTGTGTACTCTTGGCAACGGCTCAGGTACCCCATCTCATCATGGAAGAACTATACACACCGTCTGAAAATCTAGCCCGGCTTAGCATAGCTCTTAAGGGGATAGCACGAGAGGCCGTTTGTGTACTCTTGGCAACGGCTCAGGTACCCCATCTCATCATGGAAGAACTAAATCGGCGTTTTGGCCGACCGGAGCAAATCGTGTTGAGAGAAGTTGCAGAGATCCGAATTCTGCCTAAGGTTAGCAATGAATTAAAAGAGCTGTCGATTTTCTCATCTCGAGTTCGCAACTGTATAGAGGTAGTTAAATTGTTACAAGCTTCTGACTATTTGTATTCCCCAGAGTTGTTTGCGGCGCTTATGATTAAGCTACCCCTGCTGCTACGCACGAGATGGATAAACTATGCCGCGACATAAGCCGATCACGGGACCGCCTCCAGCAGCGGAAGAGTGGAGATGTTGTCCAACTTTTTAGCTCGCGAGGTGGACTTACACGCGAGGTTTGGCAGCGTCACGGAAACTGCTTTCGGCTACATATCACGGGAGCGTACTCATGTTATATCAGAGTTTTCATATAAACCTGGCCAATCACATCAGCAGGCCGCACCTATAAAGCATGCTCAGAACCAAAATAATTGCAAACAAATTTCTTGTTTGTTTTGTAATCAATCGCATGACATATCGACTTGTGACAGCTTCAAGTTAATGTCAGTCAGTGACAGTTCACTTAAGAAGAAAAAATCTGTTATCGTTGTTTGACAAAGAGTTATCACGTCTTTCATCTATGTAATAAAAATAAAACCAAATGCGAATTAGGAAATTGTAATCACACCTTGCTTCACGATCCTGATATTTGTCCCACCACTACATTCAACGTGAAGTCTACTCTGAAAACGACTCGTCTTCCTCGGGCCCCTCTACTGCTGCCTTTAAGCGCTTCGGGGGACGACACTACGCACTAGGTGGCCGCTCACATGACCGTGACGCCGAACTCAACGAGCGAGACGGGTGACCTAACCAGCTTTAGCCCCTTCCTGAAGATAGTCGCGGTAACGGTTTCAGGACCCGCGGGCAAACTAGACACGTTCGCGTTATTAGACGATGGATCTTCAATGACGTTCATCGATTCCGTAATTTATGACCGTATTGGCGTTACCGGACGTAAGGGACTTATTCGTTTAGACTTTGAAGGTGGATTAAGCAGGCAGACTGCAGTTCAGTACGTGGATTTCGAGATTAGTGGTAAACTTGCGAGCGAAACTTTCCGGGTCATAGAGCGTATTCAATAAAAAACTTAGGCATTGTATGCAAGCAAACGATTAGCTGTACTGACTTACATCGCTACTCCTACCTAAAGGACATAACAACACAGCTTTCTATGACTGTGCCAAGCCTATGTTAGTAATAAGTATGGACAACTGATAACTGTCCATAGCGTCAGCCACCAGAAAGGGCACGAAATCAAAACCAGTTGCAATACGAACAGCGTTAGGCTGTGTACTTTTCGGTTTTGCTAGTAGTAGTTCTAGCCCCGTTGAAACCGTCGAAACGGCGTACCATGCCCATGTCACTGAAACTGTAGATGTCAGTTCTGAGCTCGAGGATCTCATTAAGGCGCAGTATAAGCTAGACACAATTGGTATTTCTATGCACGAAGCACGTAGTACCGATGACCAACGCGCGCTTAGTATACTCGAACGAACGGCTCGCCGACTCCCCGAGGGATGTTTCCAAGTAGGACTTCTTTGGAAGGCGATCATTCATTTGCATATTCCTTTTAGCTACCCGTTAGCATTATCTAGGTTCAGGAGCCTTGAGGCAAAGATGTTGAGAGACCCCGAGTATGCGGAACGATATAGGAATAATATCTGCAACACAATTACTAAGGGCTACGCCGAGGAGTGTACCGGGGTAGACTCTTAAGGAGGAGTGTACCGGGGTAGACCCCAAAGTTCGCGTCGTTCATGATGCCGCAGCTCAGTTGCAGGTAGTTTCGCTGAATTTGATGCTATTACTGGGACCCGATTTTTTACAACCCTTATTGGGAATACTGATGAGTTTTAGGGAAGGGAGGATTGCCCTCACCTCTGATTTAAAGGAAATTTTTCCACAAGTAAAAATAATACAGCAGAATAGGGACGCCCAACGATTCCTCTGGCGGGACGATGCTTCTTATCCCATAAAGTATATCAAATATCGTCGATGATGTTTGGCGCTTGCTCCAGCCCATCGACGGCAATTTACATAACAAATCTCAATGCATCAGAATTCCAAAAGGAATTTCCTGCGGCCGTGGAGGAAATCAGGAAAGACACGTACAAGAACGATTTTATCAGTAGTCTGAATAGTCTGAACGATGCGGCTCGTCAGGCTTCCGACGTCGTGACGATTCATAAACGTGGAGGTTTTGAAATGCGAGGTTGGATAGCAAACGATCCAGCATCTTTAGCCCCGTTGCCAGCCGAGCTATTATCCGACGTCGTTAGTAGTAAGGACGTAGAGTTGTGTACAAACGCTGCCACCAGAACACTAGGTCTCATCTGGAAACCAATCCGCGGCGAGTTAAAGTTTAGTTTTGACGTCAAGCTCTAACACTGGTTATGCAAATTTACGACCCTTTGGGCATTCTAATAAAGCCTGTAATTATAAAAGGTCCTATTATTTTTCAAAACTTGTGGCGTAAAGAATGGATTGGGATGGGATGAACGATTTGGCGTAGATTATTGCGAAACGTGGCGTGAGTGGTTCGAAAGCTTAGAGCTAATTTCACAAATAAGCATACCAAGGCTATTTTTCGGACAACATAAGTATTACAGAGCGTGAACTGCATGTGATTTGCGATCCGAGTGAGTCTGCCTATGTTGCGGTTGCTTATGGGCGGTTTTGTGATATTTCAGGCCTATCTAGCTTAGCTTTGATAGCAAGTAAAGCTCGTGTGACGCCTCTGAAGCCCGTGTCAATACCACGACTTGAGTTGCAAGGCGCGTTGATAGCCTCACGTCTCGCTCGTTTCATCTGTGACATACATCGTAATAAACCGATTCGGCGTTACTTCTGGTGTGATTCTGTGACCGTCTTAGGTTTCCTAAGGCAAAGTCAAAGTCAAAGTAAAAGAACTTTATTACTGTAGATATTTACATATACTTAGCAAACGTCATTTTTTGCCTCTTCTCTACATTGGACCACTGTGAGAGAAGGAGGGCGTAGAAACTGCCACAGATTGATTTTTAGATCTCTTTTAAAAATAGGTTGTGCTTAACTAATACAAATATGAAAAATTTCATTAATATGATTAATAAGCATGAATAAATAATTACAAAATTATTAACAGCAAGGTCTGTGTTGAGCCAGATTAACCCCATAGAGTCCTGTCATTTAAGTGATGTTGAACATTGTAATATCTCTTTTTCGACAATGTCGCTTTAACATGCTTTTTAAATTGCTCAAATGGCAATTTCAAAATCTCCAGAGATATCTTTTTGTAGTAGAGAATGCACTGACCCTTGAAAGAATTGCTAACCTTCGCGAGTCTAAAACGGGGCGCACATAGTCTGTGATTATTTCTTAGGTTAACATTACAGCTATCGCTAAGATTGGAAAATGTTGTAAGGTTCTTGCGTACATACATTATATTTTCGAAAATAAATTGACTAGCTACTGTTAGTATGTCAATTTCTTTAAAAAGCTCTCTTAAGGAAACTGTTTGTTTTAAATTATAAATTGCTCGAATAGCTCTTTTCTGTAAAATAAAAATAGTTTGAATATCCGCTGCTTTCCCCCACAACAAGATACCATAGGACATTACACTATGAAAGTAACTAAAATATACTAGCCTAGATGTAGCCACATCCGTGCTTTGTCTGATGTTTCTAACAGCGTAAGCCGCAGAACTTAATTTACCAGCCAATTTATCTATGTGCGGTCCCCACTGCAATTTGCTATCAATGGTTATTCCAAGAAACTTCGTATCATTTACTAATTCTAACGTGCTGTTGTCTAACACTAAACTGGTCACAACTTGCCTGACATTTGGAAGTGAAAATTTGATACACTTGGTTTTACCAGCATTTAACAATAAATTATTAACTGTGAACCAATTCAAGGTTAAAGACAATACACCATTAACATCATCAAAATCTCCTTTTTGTCTTTCAATTTTGAAGACCATTGAAGTATCATCAGCAAACAACACTATGTCAGTTAATTTCTCCACCATGAAATGCAGATCATTAATATATACCAGGAAAAAGAAAGGGCCTAATATGGAACCTTGTGGAACGCCAATTTTAACACCCGATCCATCAGATTTTACGCCGTTAACTTCTGCCTTTTGAATTCTATTGCTTAGGTATGATATTAGTAGATCAAACGCTTTATTTTAAACTGAAATGAAATGAAATGAAATGAAAGGATATGAAATGAAAATGAAATGAAAATGAAATGAAATGAAAATGAAAATGAAATGAAAACGTTTTATTTGCCTACTTAGCTTACATTTTGGGTTCCTGGCGCCCAAACTAGGATTCCCTGTGCTATGGGTAGCCAGGCATCTTTCGTATACTTGGTTGGCAATAAAATAAAATTTAACATAAGTTAAGTACGTATGAACTATTAAAAATTACTTGTAAAGTTACATATAAGATAATATTTTAGAAAAAATAATACTGTAATAAGTAAGTAGGTACATTACACATGTAAGTACAACTTGTTTATCGCAATCAGTTAGATAGGTTTTACAAATTACGTGAACTAAGTGAGTTACGATTAAGTTTAAACAACATAAATGTTAGGGTAGGTAGTGAAACATTTCCACATTACGATTGATAAGTGTTCAAATGGCTAATGAATGAGGAATGTTTTATGTTTTCTGTTTTCTTATTAAAATAAGGAACAATATTGAAGCAAACATCGTATGCCTGCAGCTTAGGGTCGTGAAGTATGTTTGTTAGTACCACGTGATCGTGTCCAGGCTATGTGAGTGTGCGTGATGGATAAATTTGTACAGTATATCTGGTGATTGCAGATTAATTTATGCGGAGTTATAGTTTAATTATGTTCTGGTAGGAAAGTATTGTATTTAGGTAAGTAAGTATTTATTTGCATTGTTTTTATCGTTTTTTTTTATTTATTTGGAATTAAGATAGGTAGTTAAGTCTCACGGCTCTTCACATACCGATGACGCCATATTTGGCTGAGCCCTGGAAGTGCGATATGATGAGGAGCTGACAAAGTGTGAGCCGGGAGACCTCTCTGCTTTCTGCCCTCAGTCTTGAGGCAGTAATTAAGTAAAATAGTCGTATTAAGAGCTCTAAGACATTGTAACATCTTATCTCAATTAAATCTTTATTTTTAAAACGTCGTTTACGTGCGCTAAAACATATCTGGCGCAGCCGGTAGGATTTCCGCGTTGGGGAAACTAAAAACCAACGGACGTTTTCACGCGATACAACGGGAATCCTCGAACCAAATGAATTTTATAGAGTCAGTGCAGTGGACGACGGGACCTCAAGGCTCAAGGAGGGACGATGGCAGAAGTGTGAGTACATCGCATCGTGACGAAATCGCTTTCCAATTCTCCTCTCCCATTCCACATATTTTATAGTGAAGGATTGCGCAAAATTGTGTACTGTGGATTCGCATCGCCACCGCAGTTTTCGCTTCCTATTCAACCATTAAAGATAGTGAGGGACAGTGCAGGATTGTGTCTGGACAGCATCGCCGGCGCAATTTTCACGTCCTTTTCAACAAGTACCTTTAAGTAGTATTAAGGAGGGACAGTGCTAACAGACAGACAAAACATCGCTGTCAGTTATTGCTGCCTATTCCAATAGTGATTTACAAATAAAATAGTAATAAGTGGTTATAGTATTAAATTAAATATTGTTATAAAATAAATAAAAATGGAAAATCTAGTTCAAATACCGAAAGAAATAGCAAGTGTCATCCCGAAATTCGATATTAATGAACATTTGTTAAACCTTTTAATTCGAAAATGTGAATATTTTATCTCTATGTGCCGTGTCGAAGGTAACCAGGCTCAGGATCTATACATATTTTAAATCATAACAACAAAATTAACTGGAAAGGCCGCCACTTTGATAAGTGAGCGCCAAGACTTAAAAGTTAGCGTTAGAACAACATTTCTGAGATCCGCGTTCTGAAGAATGCATTGCCATTGAATTAGAGACCCTAAAGATAAACTCTGGCGAATCATATCTAGATTTCTGTAATAGAATCCAACACATTAGATCCACGTTAATCGCAAAAGTAAATAGAATTCAGGACGATGCGCTAAGACAAAGTAAAATCACGATTTATAACAATACATCGAAAGACGTGTTCTTATATAATCTACCCCATGACATGTTGAGAATAGTAAGACTGAAGGGAGCTGACACACTTGAAAATGCACTCAGTACAGTACTAGAGGAGGTAAATTTCTTATTTCAATACAGTGCAAGAAATAAAATGTATGGTTTGGGTAACAAACCGTTTCAGCAACAAAATACACCCACATCTCTACAACAATTCGGCGTTAAGCCTACGGTAACACAGCCTCCATAAAAAATTGATGTTAAGCCTCCCGTAGATCAGCAACAGTTTGGCTACAGACCAAACCTATCCCAACAACAGTTTGGCTACCGACCAAACCTACCCCAACAACAGTTTGGCTACCGATCAAACTTACCCCAACAACAGTTTGGCTACAGACCAAACTTACCCCAACAACAGTTTGGTTACAAACCAAATTTACCCCAACAGCAGTTTGGTTAAAGACCAAACCCTCCACAACAATCAGGATATAAACCCTCATTCCAATTCGGTTATAAACTACCTGGCCTTGGCCAGCCCCAACCTACAGGATTCAGACCGAACTTGCCACAGAAATCGACAGACGTTAGCATGAGGACGGCACCTCCCTTAAAACCAGGGTTCCGCCTTAATGAGTTATACAATATCAATGAAACTGAAGCTGAAAATTAACCATATTATGAGAATGACAACCAGGACTGTAACGAATACACTATTGATAATGAAGATTGCCAGGTACAAGAACAAGAAGTAGAGACAAACATGTAAACTGTGGAAAATTTTCACATAGCTACACACCACAACAACCAGAGATAGTAACAATAAATTGTAGCCCACAACTAAGACTACCATACATACACATTCCTGAAATAAATTCGAGGTTCATGATCGATACAGGTAGTGCTAGATCATTTATTAGCCCAACTAAAGCACATGAGTACTTCCAACAATATATTCAGCATGAACTATTTGAGGTTATAAGTACGCACGCCTCAAGCTCACATAATGAGACAATACATATAAATCTTTTCCAGACATTTAACAGCCCAGAATCACACAAATTTTACGTGTAAGATGTAGATGGACGATATGACGGACTTATTGGAAGTGACCTTTTACAACAACTTGATGCAAAAATAGACATGAAGAATGGTATGATCTATACAAAATCTGCAGTCATACCTATGATATATAACCCAACAGATAAAATTTTGATACCACCTAGGTGTGAGAAAAGAGTAAAATTACCGACTGACCTGAAGGACGGAGACGCAATAATGAACTTCGTAGCATTTACCAATGGTGTTAGGATGCCCAGCGCTATTGTTAAATATGAGGATGGTTACGCAACGACTATTATACAGAACACTTTGGACAGTGCACAGTATCTGACGATAACCAGACCTTTCAAAGTAACCAAATACAATGAAAATGGACTAACAAATAATTACACTAAAGACAACACCGAAATAGACCAAATATTAACGGAAAATTTACAAAAACTCAGATTAGAACACATGAACACTGAAGAAAAAAACAAAATTACCAAACTTTGTCATGAATATAGGGACATATTTTATACAGAAGAACTACCATTGACTTTCACTAATGAAGTGAAACATCACATTAGAACCCGAAATGAAGATCCTATTTACATCAGACCCTATAGACAACCACCGGTAGTAAACGAAGAAATCAATAAACAGGTAGACAAAATGTTAAACAATGACATCATTAAAGAATCATTTTCACCCTGGAGTGCCCCAGTGCATTTAGTTCCAAAAAAACCGGACGCATCAAACGAAAAAAGGTACAGGCTAGTAATTGATTTTAGGAAACTAAATGAGATTACTACCGACGATAGATATCCACTTCCCAACATCACAGATCTCTTTGACCAACTAAGAAGAAGCTGCTACTTTACTACTTTAGATTTAGCTAGCGGCTACCATCAAATAGAAGTAGCTGAACGCGACCGACCCAAAACAGCTTTCACAACACAAGCAGGACATTTCGAATTTTCAAGAATGCCATTTGGTCTAAAGACAGCACCTACTACATTCCAAAGGACGATGGACAATGTATTAAGAGGACTACAAGGGATACATTGTTTAGTGTATTTGGATGACATTATAGTATATTCAGCCAGTTTACAGGACCACATAGCCAAACTTAGACTCATTTTTGACAGATTACGCAAAACTAACATAAAGATACAACTAGACAAATCAGAGATCTTGAGAAAAGAGGTACAGTACCTAGGTCACACAGTTACAAGTGAAGGACTATAACCAAATGTTGACAAGATAAAAGCCGTACTAAACTTTCCTTTGCCCCAAACATCAACCGAAATTAAAAGCTTCTTAGGACTCATAGGCTACTACCGTAAATTCATTAAAGATTTTGCAAAAGTCACGCAACCCATGACAGTACGACTTAGGAAGAAAAGTGAAATGCCAACCAATGATGAAAAATACATAGCCGCTTTTGAAAAATGCAAAGAACTCCTTGTAAACGCCCCAATACTTCAGTACCCTGACATGAACAAACCATTCATATTGTCGACAGATGCTTCTGATTTTGCACTTGGAGCTGTTCTATCACAAGGAACAGTTGGAAGTGACAGACCAGTGGCATATGCTAGCAGAACACTGAATCCCGCTGAAACTAGATACAGTACAACAGAGAAAGAATTACTTGCAATAGTTTGGGCCATTAAACATTAAACATAAGTTTTGAGTAGTGACGGACCATAAACCCCTTCAGTGGCTGAAATCTTTAACTGACACAAATAGTAGACTGACACGATGGCGTTTAAGATTAGCAGAATATGACTTTGACCCAGTTTAAAAGAAAGGAAAACTAAATTGTAATGCAGATGCACTATCCCGTATAAGGTTAAACGCACTAGACAAAACGGACGACGTCTCTGTACAAGTAAATGTTGATCCTGAAGAACAAAAGAAAATTCAAAAAATAATCAAGGAAATAGAGCAAGAGTGTGCATTATTAGAAAAGAAAAGGGAACCTGTACCAATTATCACTAACCCGGACACAGACTCAGAAAGAACTCAATCAAATAAAACGACTCCCCCTTACTCAATAGCCAGCCCATCTAGTTCAACAATAACTGCATCTGAAAAATCAATGGACACAGACACTGTACACTCTGCACAAGACACTGAATCAGAAGGAATACCCATATTACAGGAAGCAATAGATACAAAACCAAATCAAATATTAGTTTACACATGGCAACTTGACAAATTGGCAGTAAAGGACAATTCAAGAACAAAACAGCGTATTTTAGAAGTACACCTACCCACAAACCAACCTGACTTAGTAAAGCAGTTTTTAAAGGAATACGTCAGAAACAGGACTAAATACTTTATATATTTTGTGGACGAGAAGCACCGCCGACAGTTTACTGAAGCTGTGATTTTCCTCTTCAAAAGAGAACAGGTTAAATTTCTAGAATGTACCAAAAGAGTAGTATTCGTTGACGACGAAAATGAACAGCAAAACATTGTACGAAAATACCATGAGGGCAAGACTTGCCATCGCGGTGTCCGGGAAACGCTTTCTCACATAAAACGAACATATTTTTGGCACAACATGGAACAAATTATATCCACTTTTATAAATTCGTGCAAGCCCTGTAAGAAAATTAAATACGGAATACTTATATCTATTATAAACTCCTGCATTATAATTCCCAAATACCCCTATATCCTAGCGAAAGGAAGAAAGATCATAATACTCACACGTCCATGCCAAGAAATAGATGAATACAGCTACTTATGCCTCAGAGATGATGTGTCCCAGTATCTACAGGATCACTGCATAACAGAGCTAATGACGTATGCAGAGAATGTGACGTCATGCACTCAAATACCCGTTTCGATTGGAGCACTGAAACTTGACCTCATAAAGATTAATAGATGAATACTCTACAGTGGAGATACTACTTTACTTACCAGAACCTGCGAGATATTCCGCCAAAAGATTCACGGAACTTACATAATTACCCTAAATGATCCATGTGAAGTTAAGATCGGAAATATCTCTTTAAAAATGCATACAATAGAATTTCAGAACAGCATTATGGATAAAATGCCAATTGTCGACTTACCTATAGTACATCCTCTAGCTGAAACAGCATCAATACCGGAACCTGTAAACCTGGAAGATATTAACCTAACCAACATCAGGTTTTTAACATATGCCCTGAAGAAAATTCCTGATAACAGTGAAAGTGAAAGGCCAATTATAACAGTGAAAAGCATTAGTGTTTGGACGATCGGACTTTACATTATAATTTGTTTAGCTCTATGTATCCTTACTTTTTATTATACTTATAACCGTTTAAAGGTATATTTTCGAAGTTCTGCTTCTACGAAAGAGAACTTCGAACTTAAGGAGGAAGGAGTTAAGTCTCACGGCTCTTCACATACCGATGACGCCATATTTGGCTGAGCCCTGGAAGTGCGATATGATGAGGAGCTGACAAAGCGTGAGCCGGGAGACCTCTCTGCTTTCTGCCCTCAGTCTTGAGGCAGTAATTAAGTAAAATAGTCGTATTAAGAGCTCTAAGACATTGTAACATCTTATCTCAATTAAAGCTTTATTTTTTAAAACGTCGTTTACGTGTGCTAAAACTTATCTAGGTATTCGTTTTAGTGTTATAGTTGAAATTTTTTATTTGTTTTGAATTTTGGTAAGTAAGTATTTGATTGTATTTTTATTTGGAATTTAGATAGGTATTCGTCTTTAGTGTTTTAATTGTAAATTTTTATTTGTTTTGAATTTTGGTAAGTGAGTATTTGATTGTATTGTTATAATTGTAAATTTTTATTTATTTAGTTTTCGTTAGATAATATCTTCGGTTTCATCATAGTTCATTTGCAATAGCCATTTTGTTACGATTTTTTTACATTTATAGGGATAAATTGACAATCTGAAGTGTGATGTTAATTTTAGAGTACAAGATGGGGCCTTTAAATTTGTAAAAATGACTTGCAAACTTTGTCTTAATTTTAGGTACGCGCCAGCGGTCATACCTCGTGGGCCGAATAGATACTAAGTGGGTTGCTGCAGAGTTTTTGTGGAACCATCTTAAGGTTTTTAGTATGTAAATTTGTCTAGTTGTGAGTACCTTACTTTCTTGATAAAGTTCTTTTGTAGAGAAACGATAGGGCTTGGAGTGAAGAACTTTTAGCGCTGCTCTTTGTGCGCGTTCGAGTTTGATTAGTGTCGTTTTGTGAGTTCCCCCCCACACCACAATGCAGTAGCTGATTATTGACTGACACAGAGCGTAGTATACCGACTCCAAAACAGTTTTATTAGCCGCTTTACGGAGCCGTTTAAATATGTGAAGTAATTTTCTGACTCTAGGCACTACTGCAGCGATTTGGTAAGACCAGTTTAATTTTTCGTCAATTATGACACCCAGGTATCTTATATTTGTTGTGCGTTCGATGTGACTGCATAAACAGGGTTGATGAGGGCGAGGATTATTACAGGAGTGAATTTTGATCATGAAGTCTTCAGGTTTAGTTGCATCGGTTATGTGAAAACATAGGAATTTGGTTTTAGAGGTGTTTAATGTAAGAAGATTTGACTAAAGCCATTGTGAGTCGCCCAAGCACACTTCCCTGCGGGACCCCAAAAAGTGTGTACATAGTGTCGCTTTTTGAGTTGTTTAGTTTGACATACTGTCGCCTTGTTGTCCGATAGCTTGTGAACCATGCGAGAGCCGTTCCAGTCACTCCAAGTGCCTCTAGCTTTTTTAAGAGAAAGGGAATTGACACTGTATCAAATGCTTTTTTAAGGTCCAGGAAGACACCAATACAACTCTCTCCTTTGTTGACTGAGCTAGCTATGGAGTCTGTAAGTAGGGTGATGGCGTCCTCCGTGGACCTCTTGGCTCTGAATCCAAATTGATTTTCGGCAAGCACTTTGTTGGACTCTAGGTACTTGGTTAAGCGATGGTTAATTACTTTCTCTAGTATTTTTGCTGTTACAGTCAGTAGAGAGATTGGTCTGTAGTTACAGGGATCAGTTATTTCACCATCTTTATAGATAGGGCAAACTTCGGACAATTTCAGCAGTTCAGGAACAATGCCCGATGATATGCTCAGGTTAATAATGTGTGATATTCTGCAATTATATGTTTTAAATTTTTGAAAAGTTTAGGTGGGAGTTCATCCCAGCCGGGCGAACCGTCTGATTTGAGACTCATTATAAACTTGGAGGTTTCTACGGTATCAGTCGGGGTCAGGAAGAGTGAGAAAGAGTTGAATCTAGGGGTTATTTCTTTCCTTGATGTGAGTTGTTTCTCTGTTAGGTTCGATGAGGTGAGTATGTCGTTAGCCAGATTACTGCCAATTGAAGTCAAGTAGTCGTTCACCAAGTTTAGAGCTAAAGATGGTGTGTCACCTATTTCAAGAAGGTCGTTCCATGTTTTTTTCTCAGCGTGTATGTGGCAGATTGATTTAATTGCCTGCCAGGTTTTTTTTGGGCAACGTATGTTTTTGCGGATAAGTTATTCTTCATGTTGGGTTTTTAAGTTTTGAAGAATAAAGTTGCAAGTGTTTCGATATTTATGATACGTTGTTCTTACGTTATCATTATTTGGGTATTTGTTCAGTTTGTTGTGCAAAACGTCACGTTTTTTCATGCATTTTATCAGGCTGGGGGTTATACAGGGTTTCATACCGTAAACTCTGTGGGGTTATTTATGAGTAGTTTTGTATTCATTGTAAAGAGTTGTGAGAAGTTTAATAAAGTGATCGCAAGCAATGTTTGGATCTTCAATTTGGTAGAAAGGGTCCCAGTTGGTTTCTAGTAGTTTTTTTTTTCAAGAGCTTCATAGTTAATTTTTGTTATAGACCTAGGCAAAGGTGAGGTCCCAGCTAATTGCATTTCGATGGACACCATTACTATCGAATGATTAGTAACACTAGTCTGACAAACAACTGCTGTACTAGGCTTGTCAGTTTTGAGAAGTATATGGTCGAGACAGTTCGCCTCACGAGTAGGTAGTAAGTGAGCAGGGTAGTAACCGTGCAGGGCTATCAGGTCTAGGTATCTGTCACTGTGCCTGTTGTCATTGTTTGTTTTGATGTCTATGTTAATGTCCCCTATTATTATGTTTGTCTTAGCAGATGAGTATTTTGCCAGAGTAAGGTCGAGGGAGTTAATAAATTTGTCTGTATTTTCAAAACTAGGAGATCTGTAGATAGATGTTATTATTATATCTTTTCCAATTTTAAGAATAAAGCAGTTAGATTCTTCGAATAAAGGTTCATCAACTGTGACTTTTATGTTGTTTCTACATTAAGCAACAATACCGTCGTTCTGGTTTAAATATGTTTTAGAATAAAATAGGTTGAACCCAGTCAACGGAAATTGTGGTGGAACGTCTTTGGTGAGTCTACACTCAGTGAGTATTATAATGTCTCGTATAAATTTTAACCTTGTAAGAAGTACTAAAAAATTGTTAAAGTTTTTGTTAATACTGCGTATGTTTTGCGTAATAACAGTGAGATTACCATGTTTTAAGTTAAGTTTAGATTTGCATAACTCTGGTTCGGTTTCCAAAAAACTGCTGGATATTGATGTGCTGTCTATGTCATCTATTAGGTTTTTAAATGTGAATTTGAAATGAATTCGGGTAGAGCCTGTGCTCAGGACTTGGAATTGGAGGAACTCGAGTAGATAAGGTTGGTTTGTTTGTGTTGTGTTTTTCATGATTCGTAGTTTGTGTAGTGTATGTAAGTTAAGTTATAATTGGGTCAAGGTGGTTGGTTTTGGTACTTTTGTAGTGATTTTGGCATAGTTAAGCTTATATTGTTGTTTTTAGAGAGACAAGGTGGGTTGTTTTTTGTTTTGCAGGTTTTATGTTGTTTTTTTGATGTAATTGATGTATTTTTGTGATTGTAGGATTTGTTTGTAGTTTCTTATCTGATGAGTTGGGTGTGGTCATGTGTGGCGTTTAACTTACTTCCTTGGTCTATAATTGAAGAGATATTAACAAGAATACGGTTAGGTATACTGTTTATGGTTATGGCTAGTCAGTTACTCCGCAGTGCTTGCTCAATCAGTAGAACCTGCTTTTCATGTTTCAGCTCGATGGCAGGTGACTCTTAATTTTTCTTTATGAAGATCTTTCCTGTGTTTGACCAGCAGAACTTAAAGTTATGATTGCGTTTGAGCATTCTGCCCAGGTAGTATAGCTTGGCCGCTTTTTAGTCAGGTGATCAGACGCATATATTGGTGTTTTGTTGCCTGTTAGTCCCAGGGTTATGGTGTTCAATGGTTCTTGCCTGTTTTGAAGATTATACGATTTTATAGCATCCAGTAGTACCGCTTTTGAATTGGTGCTGTCCATCTCCAAGATCAGTGGCTTAGTTGCGATGTCTTTTCTGGACAATCGATAAACATCCTTAATGTCGTGCTCATCGAAAGGCAAGGATAGTACCTGGTAAAAAGTCCTTATCATGTTCGTAAAGTTCTCCCCTTTATGAAATGGTTTGTTCCTCACCTCAATGCTTTTTGAGCGAAGTTTTCGCTGGAGATCTTTGATATTGTCTTCCAGTTCATTTATGTAAAGCTGATTCACATCCTTTTCTAGTTTTATTTTGGCATCAAGTTTTGTTTCCAGGCCGTCCACTTGTTGCTTAAGTTGGTCATGTTGCGAGGATAAAAAGTTTACGGATGCCTCGAGTTAAGCTTGTTGTTCGAGTATCTTTGTGTGATGTTCGTTAATCTTGCTTATTTGGGCACTGAGTACTCCAAATTGTTCCGAATGTTCCCGCTTCATTTCTGCCAAGAAAGCTAATATTGCGTCCTCGGAGGTATTGTTCTGATTGACTTTCCCACGGGCAGTCACGAATTGTGGAGGGGGTGATTCTTCTAGTATGTTGGATAGATTAGCAACCGACGTGTTGGTCTCTTCTATATCACCTTTAACAAAAGTGTTGTCGAACATTGTGATTGATGTTGACTATTGAATTTCTGTGAGTTTCTTGCGTGTACTGTGGAGTTGTTATGTAGGTGTTTTTGTATTTCACCCAAACGTAAGGTACTATTGGCCACCTTACTCACACCACCTCAGCAATGATAAAGTAGTTTACGCAAACAAGTTATTTATTTAGGTAGGATATTAAAATTTCGGTCGACCGGGGAATACACTTGTAGCGCGACCGCTTCAATCGGAGTCCGGACGAAAGAGGAATGGAACTCCGTAATGATTTAATTTAATTAATAGCGTATTATGATCAACACAATCAAACGCCCTCGACAGGTCGCAAAAAACTCCGATAGCATCCTGTGCGGCCTCACATGCAGAATAAATATGAGATATAAGGGTAATACTTGCATCCGTAGTCGATTTACCCCTAATGAAACCATATTGTTTAGCGTGGAGTTGTTTTGTACGGTTGAAGTGGCAGATCATTTGATTGAGTATAATCTTTTCAAATATTTTACTTAGTGTTGGAAGAACAGATATTGGTCTGAAATTTGAATGATCGCCGTTATCTCCCGACTTGAACAGTGCCTACGTAGCGATGCCCGAAAATATAAACTCTTTGAAGCCAATCGTGTGGGAGAGATCCTAGAAAACAGTGTCATTACAGATTGGCATTGGATTCCGACCGCATTAAAAGTCTCTGATGATGCGACACGTTTTGATAGTACCGTGTTCAACGTAGAATCGCGCGAGCCAGCAGCGGGAGGTGACAAGGTAGAATCATTAATTGACCAGGAACAGAAACCATCTGTACGTATTAATTAGTAAAGCGCAATCAAAACTGTTAAAATCCATCCCGTCGTCATGCAATCATGTCAGCTGCAACTATTTTAGTACGGTCAAGTCATCATTACCAGTTTCAGCTGACCCAGCTCATTTTAGTTCATGGCTTAGAGTGGTTAGAGCAACCGCTAGAGCGCATCGATTTATAGCCGCATGCATCACAAGGGTGAGGGGGGCTTCTAATACCTTTATTCTTACCAAACATATCTCTTCGTTGTCGCACACTCCCACGAAAACACCCTTTCGGGCACTCACCGCGCAAAACCTATAACACGCGGAGGTCCACATTCTACGCTACAGCTAGAACAATGCATTCCGACAGGAATTACAATGCCTTTGCCGTAAGAAACCAATCCCACCAAAAAGCCGGCTCGCAACCCTCAGCCCACGTGTGAACCAGAAGGTTTTGTTGTACGTTCAAGGACGGGCCGCCGCCATAGTAGGTGTCTCGACAGACACGAATCCTATCACATTGGATGGGAAAGACCCAGCCGTTCGCTTTCTTAAAACACACTTCCACGACAAGTTCGGGCACGCCAACGCGGAAACCGTGATCAACGAACTCCGACAAAAATATTGGATCCTAGGACTACGGAACTCTGTCAGGTCGATTATATGCAGCTGCCAGCTCTGCAAGTTAGTACGCGGGGCACCAGTTCAAACACCCATGGGGGATTTTCCAAGTGCTCGTCTGTATTTTGGGAAATGGCCATTCACGTGCGTGGGTCTGGACTATTTTGGACCGCTGCTAACAACCATTCGACGCAGGCACGAGAAACGATGGGTGACCCTCTTTATATGCATGACTTCAAGGGATACACTTGGATATAGACCATAGCCTCTCAACCGACGCCGCCATAATGTGCCTTCTCCGCTTGATCGCACGTCGGGGAACTCCAAACCAAATCTTCTAAGATAACGGCACGGACTTCGTGCCTTCTCAGATAACGTTGGCGCGAATAGACAGCTGCGTGAACTGTACGGCCAGGAAGTGGCGGACTTTGCGAGCAACAGCAGAATAGAATGGAAGTTTATTCCTCCATCGCGGTGCATGGGAACGATTGGTGAAGAGTTCTTCAGCGCTTCGTGTTACACTCAGAGATCGAACACCATCTGACAAAGTGCTGGGGACACTCCTTTCGGAAGCGGAAGCTATTGTCAACGCACGACCACTTTTGACATCTGACTTCCATCGTTTTGATACTGCATCAATCCAACAAAATGTTCCGAAATCGCACTCACGTCCATCTATCGTAGATTAATGGAACTACGCAAGAACGACCTACTGCAAAGATCCACACAGAAGGAATCATTCCGTTTACCGCTACTCACCGACAGAGGGTAGCACCGAACGCTCCCTGTAGTTCACGATAAAGCCGACAGAGAAAATAAAATCGTGTGAAGCATTGGTTCGAGCCGCGGACTTCTTTTTTGTTTCTTTGTTTTTTTATTGGGAGCGCATTATCGAACAATGTATAAATTCAAGGCTTGCTTGGAGGCGGCCTACCCTTCAGAGTTGTTGAAATGTGTGATCTGCCGTAATACATTTCACCATAACTGTGTTAATATAACCCAGGCATACTACATGGCTAACATCAATGATCTAAAGATTGAATTCAACTTGTCGCGGCGGGACCACCCGAGATCCAGAAACAACTAAAGTTAATATCAGCGAAATCGTACCAGAAACCCCATTATCAACTACACAAGAAAATAATATTATACAAAGCAAGCCAAGACAATTACTTAATAAAACCGATGAATATGAGTCGCTACTGAATATGTCTACGCAAAGCTTGCTAATTATGACAGATAATGATCGGGAGCTTCGGGAGGAAAATGAGGATCTACGTTTGCGGCTTGTGGCTGCAAATACGGAAATAGATAATCTTATTCTGGAGAAAGCTGGATTGCACAAATCATTGAAGTAAAATAAGAGAAGGATTGAGGTTCTGAAGTCCTTGGGATCACCAGTGGCGGATCATCCCCGGGAATTATTTTTTTCTCATCCCCAGTATAGACGAATACGTCCCAGTAATATGAAAATAGGATTCCCCCGTGTGTCTCCAGGTCAGTTCACAAATGTGGAGTTATTAAACAAATGGCTACGACCAACAATCCAGTTCAAGCCTCATCCAACGTGCGAAATAAGTGCAATAGTACCGACAGAGCTGTCGATGTGGAGCTGTCGAGTTTCTGCCGACCCGACGTAACGTAAGCAGCCGCGACTGATCTCAACCACACGCGTAAACCACCCAGGTCAACGACGGACAAGACAGGCAATCAAAAAGGAAAAATACTATTACTAACCGATGAACACGGCAAAGGCATGAATAAAATACTGGTTGATCTCTTAGATGGTAAATACAATGTTGAGTCCTTTATTAAACCAAATGCTACTATGAGTCAGGTAATGGAATCCAGCACGAACCTATGTAAGGATTATACGAAGAAAGATTTCGTTATAGTATTGGCAGGGTCCAATGACAAGGACCCTTTGCATTTCTAATCAATGTTGTACTATCATTTGAGCCAGAGCTCCCATACAAATGTAATATTATGCAATGTCAGAAATGCAACATTTCTAAATGAGAAAAAGAATAATAGTACTTTGAAATTGCTTTGCTCTAGATTCGAACATGCAACCTTTGTCAATATAGATGAAGAGGAGAGGCCATCAAGACTCTATATTTGTAGAAATGTATGTAGGGAAATCCTTAGACAAAATTAAGAAACAAACTATGATGAATATCACAGGTCCCAAAATGCTTCATATAAAATCACAGCTACCAAAAATTTAGAAGCCCAAACAGATGATGATGTCCAAAATGTAACCAAGAACGAAGTAGATATGGGCTATTCAAATTCTATTTCTCCCAACAACACTAAATCTACTAAGATCAGCCAGGGTTTTCATAAGGTTGTCACAGGGAATTAAACCTACATGATGCAACTCACATTGCCAATAAAAAGATTGCACATGTCAACATCTGTAGCCTAAACTCGATTAAGCTGTCTATACTCAAATATTGTCTGAGCGGGGAGATGGGAAAAAATGTAAAGATTCTATGTATAACTGAACACCACAGAGTCTGCGAGGATTTGGCAACGATAAGTTTGCAAGGTTTTAAATTGGCCACTAGTTTTTGTCGAAATGGAAGAAGGAGTAAAGGTGGGTCGTGCATCTACATCAGGGATGGCACTCAGCATATCGAGCTAACTAAAATAAATGAATTGTCTATTCCCAATATCTTCGAAATCTGCGGTATTAACTTGTGCGGTAGTTACATTATCTGTGCATAAAGACCGAAAACAATTAAGGACGATAATTTTTTCAAGTATTTTGAAAATGTACTCAACCTAGTTTTAAGACATAAAGAGCGAATTGTAATTTGCGATGATTTTAATATCGATACGCTTGTCGGGTCTGCGGAATCGAATGAATTCTTAAGTCTGCTCCTGTCATATCGTATGAAGCTATTTATAGCAGAACCAACGCGTATCACAAATCATAGCCAGACCTGTCTAGATAATATTATTTCAAATGTGGACTTAAACACATCGGGCGTTGTTGAGTTGGGTTTATCTGACCATGCCCTTCAGTATGCTTCCCTTAATATAGAAGTACAGAAAAATATTTCCAAATTCTACAAATTAGTGAGAATCCTGAATGAAACAAACCTCCATAAGCTTTCTGTGCAATTATTTCAATTGTCATGGGACGAGGTATATAATGGCAATGACTTCAATGAATGCTTCAACTCCTTTCATGACTTACTGATAGAAGCCTTTGAGACCTGTTGCCCTTTAATTAAGGTTAGAGGGAATGGAACCAAAAATCACAAAAATTGGCTAACTCCGGGAATGAAAAAGTCGTGCGAAACTAAACGTGAACTATTTATTAATTCTAAAGTTACTAATTGCGAATCTGATTCTAAATATTATAAAAAGTACTCAACTATATTAGGCCAGATAATTCATCTTGCTAAAAAAATGTGCAATGAGGAGATTATAATGAATTCTCATAACAAGGTTAAAGCTACTTGGAAATTGATAAATACGCACATCTCTGGGAAAGTCAATCTAGAGATAATAGATTACACTGGCTTGTCGGAAAATGGTAACTCGATGGCGGCCCTTGATAATCATGATGCAGCTAATATTTTTAACTCTTACTTTACAAATTCATATACTAACATTAACACACAAGTAAACCTAAAATTGCCTGATTTCCATCCGTCGTCAATGTTTATCAAACCCATCAGTAGCATAGAGTTATCGAAAAAAATTGAGAGTCTAAAAATAAAAAATCATGTGGATATGATGTTATGTCATCGATGGTAATCAAGTACATAGCTAAAGCTATCCACGACCCCCTTCTGTTCTTGATTAATAGATCCCTAAGTGAAGGAGTTTTCCCTGATAAACTTAAAAAGGCATGGTAAAGCCAATTTATAAGTCCGATGACAGGTATGATGTCACTAAATACAGACCGATTTCTCTACTTCCCATTATATCAAAACTGTTCGAGAAAATAATGGCGGACCAATTAAGAAATTTCCTGTATTCTGAAAAAATTCTAGCAAAAGAACAATTTGGCTTTCAAAAGGATACCTCTACTATAGACGCTATTTTCGAAATGACGGACCTTATAGCTGAATCACTCCATAGAAATGACAATATTATAACAGTCCTCCTTGATCTATCGAAGGCCTTTGACCATGTTAATCACGCTGCATTAATAAATATCCTCAATAGATATGGCGTTAGAGGGATAGCAAGTGATTGGTTCGTGTCGTATCTTAGTGACCGGTCTCAGTTCGTAGTTTTGCCTACCATTGATGATAGGGGTGTCCTCCATGAGGTTGAGTCTAACTGTAATCTAACAAAGACTGGAGTCCCCCAAAGATCAATATTGGGGCCTATTCTATTCCTTCTATACATCAACTATTTGCCATCACAAACTAAAAGCAAAAATCAATCTGTGGGAGTTTCTACGCCCTTCTTCTCCCACAGTGGTCCAATGTAAAGAAGTGTCAAAAAATGACGATTGCTAAGTATATGTAAATATCTACAGTAATAAAGACATTTGGAATTTGGTTGTAATGTTCGCTGATGATGTCTCTGTATTTTTTAGGTTTAAAGAGGCAATCATGCAAACCTATCAATTACAATCAATGAATCTATAAATGGCATTATAGAATGGTTTGAGAATCTCAACTTGAGCGCTAATGTCAGAAAAACCAAACTGATTCATTTCAGAAATCACAACACCCAAGTACCTTAACTTAGCATAAAACAAAAGGGCGAAGAAATTGAATCAGTTTTCCATGCAAAATTTTTGGGAATTTTCACGGATGTGAACCTAAACTGGAAGAGGCATGTTGATGTTTTGGTAGGAAAGTGTGGTATTCCCTAAGAAACTTGATCAAAATTTCATCAAAGAAGGCTGCCCTACAAGCTTATTTTGCCTTTTTTCTATCAAGAGTGCTATACGGTTTGGCAGTGTGGGGAGGGAGCGTTGACATTAAAATAATTTTTTGTAGTGCAGAAGAGAGACATCCGCATTATAAACAACATCAGCTCTAGCATGGAGTCATGTAGAACGTCTTTCAAGGAATCAAAAATTCATACCATCACTGCCCTTTATATAATTGAATTGTATAAACTTATAAGGCGCTATCCCCATAAGTTTCCTCAAAGGGTGCCAGGCTTAAGTGAAAGAATAAATAAAAGAAACAAGGGCAATTAAGAGATACCACATTGTAGAACTGCTTCATATACTCTTTCTACAAAGTTCACTGCCATCCGGGTGTTTAACAGCCTACCTTTAAGTATTAAGACCCTGACCGAAAATAGGTTCATCATAAGCCTCAAAGACTATTTATTAACGGTGTCGCCCTATGATTTGGATGAGTTCTTTAATTTTAATTTATGTTTATGACGATTGTTTTAAGTTATCCTTCAACTGTATTTCTGTATAAGCCATTGATTAATTGTTAAGTGACATTATTTTATCTCGAACCCCGTGACATCTAATTATAATGTATTGTTAATTGTTATCATGACATAGTTAGTGTATTTTTGCCTGAGGTATTTACCTATATCTCCCTTGTGATATTTGCTACACTCGTTGAGTAAAATTACATAGAGCTATCCTGTACGACCATCTGTACCTCAATTACTGTAATTTATGGCAATAAACGAAATGAAATGAAAATGAAATATTTGGTCAAGCTTTTTATTATAGCTACGAGACGATCAAAGATGTCATACGTTTTCTTGGCACTGCATCTTACTACCGTCGTTTTATTAAGAACTTCAGCAACATAGCAGGGCCTCTTAACCAATTAACTTCAACTCGGAAAGGTGCTCCACCTTTTTGTTGGTCACCAGAAGCCAGAAGCTGACAGAGCTTTCAGTGAACTGAAGGTAGCGATGATAACTGCACCTGTTCTAGCCTGTCCAGATTTCTCCAAACCATTTGCGGTACATGCGTCAGAGTTTAGAATTGGTGGAACCTTGCCTCAGGATTTCGACGGTGAATAGCACTCCCTAGCGTACTACAGTCGTTCACTTACGCCGCAGGAGAGGAACTACTCAGCCACTGGGAGAGAAGCCCTAGCTGTCGTCAATGTTGTTGAACATTTTAGGCCGTATCTCGAAGGGGACCGTCAATTTAAAATAATAACGAACCATTCGAGTTTAAAATGGTTTCTTAACCTTAAAAATCCTACAGGACGACACGAGAGATGGGGTTGCCGTCTTTCTCCTTATAACGTCGTAGTCGAGCACCGTCGTGGTTCGGAAAATGTGGTGCCGGACGCCTTATCAAGAGCAGTCCCGGTACACTTCATCGATACCAGCATTGCGGAAGCGTGGTACTTAAATCTATATATGAAATGTGAGGCCAAACCAGGGTGTCTAATTTTCAATTAAAAGACGGTCACCTATATTGTTAACAAATTTTTTAAATATTTTTATATCTGAATTCGAATGGAAGGATCCCTATGGAATTCCGCGATGCCCATCTAGATACGGCGAAGACTTATAAAAAGCTGAAACTCCGCTACTTCTGGCCAGGCGTGTACCAAGATGTTGTTCGGTTTGTCGCTAATTATACTGATTGTGCAGCATACAAGCACAGTCAACACCCGACCCCTGGTTTCATGGGAAGCGCAAAGCTTTACTGTCTTCCGTTTCAATGCCTAAGTCTGGACTGTCGGACCCTTACCACCTTCAAGACAATTAAATACTTACCTGTTGGTGGTCGTTTGTTGCTTTACCAAGTACTGTATGCTGTTTCCGATGCGCCGCGCAACCAGAAAAGTGTTTTTCCAGAAGTTGGAAAACCATGTTTTTATGGTCCACGGCATTCCACAAACTATCATTGCGGAAAATGCCTCTTATTTTACTGGCGGTGACGTTCAGAAGTTATTGGCCAACTACAACATTCATCAATTACACTACTTCCCAGTTTATTGCCCCCAAGTTAACACCGTAGAACGTTAAGATAAAAAGTTGGTGACGGCGATCTCTCCTTTTGTCGTATGGGATATTATCATTTCAAGGATTCAGTTCGCACTGAATACCTCTGTAAACGAGTCTACCTCGTTCACTCTGAAGTGGTAAAATAGATCATCTTCGCTTCTAGGCGCGATTACTTTGATAAGATAAAAGTGCTAAAAGAAACTTATCCAACCGTGACAGAGTTATTGCAGAAAGCTTACGATCGTAACATTAAGTATTACAAAGAGAAGCGACGTGACATAGAATTCAATATGGTTGATGAAGTGTGGGAACGAACATACAAGCGGAGCAACACTGGGAGATATTTTGCTGCAAAGCTGGCCCCTAAATATGAAAATTGTCGCATGATACGGAAGATGTCCCGCCTGTTATACGAACTTGAGGATGAAAATGGAAAGTGATTGGAAAAATGACACATAAAAGACTGCAATCCAGTTTCTGCCAACGCTACCTAACGTTACACTTTGACTTAATTAACACGAAAACCCCGGACCGTTAGAAAATTTTTAGATCATCTATTAAATTGTAACTGCTAGTTCTAGTTACTATTCTACTGCAGATACCGCAGGCCTCGGCGCAGTTGTTTCCAGCGTCGGTCACGCGAACTCAATTGATGCCAAGGTACTACAGGACATGTGATTCTGGGCCAGGAGTCTTCGTCAAAGTGTTCATCTGTACCTTAATTAAGGGATTCACCTGATTTTATTGTTGTTTTTGTAGTGTACTCAGCTCGAGGGCGAGCTGGAATTTTCCTCTTTCAGATTACTTCTTAGTAAAAATCTCCTGGTTGAGGGTGTGTGTAATGTATAATTTTTAGGCGTGAAATAACGCCTCAGCGATAAATCATTTAATCTTTTATTCATTGCTTACATGTGGTACAAACATGACAAAATAAGGTTCAGTCCCCAAACATGGGCCCTGCAAGGGCATTGCAAGATTATCATTTTATAAAGTACATAAACATTTGTTCTTAAATTAAGGTACAATTTATGGACCCTGCAACAGTAGAGAGGCATAATACTAATGACTAATATAAAATATGAATTATTGAGGTATGTTTATGTGTACGTGTGTGTGTGTGTATGTGTGTTTGTGTAATTGTGGTGTACAAGCATATATTTATAAGTTAGTGTTATTCATATATATCTGTGTTTTAATGTAATTTTAAGTTATTTATTTTTCTTAAATGATGTGTCTATAAAATATTCATTTATAATAATAATAATGATAATAATAATAATCATCTTTATTTAAGGTTACAAAAAACCCATATCTATACATACCTTAAGACTAAAGATACAGAATTTATTAAATAAACACCAAATATTATCTAGCCTAGCTATGGATTTTCTTCCTAGGTTTCGCTTCCCTGTAGCGTCGGAAAATATTTATATATATATTATACTGTAACATGTTTTATTGATTAATATAGTTTTTAATGTTTTTAGGAACTTTACGTTATTGGTTTCATCTTTAAGTAGGGGGGGTAATTTAATATATATTTTGATACTCATAACATGATGACTAGATGAGTACATATTTAGAGTAGAAGTGCAGGGTTGGATGAGTCTGTGTTTATGTCTTAATGAGTAGTTTAAGGGGATTTCTCCGCGTTTATGATAAAGATTCTCATTATTACGGACAAATTTGCACATATCGTATATGTATAAGCATGGTAAAGTCAGAATATTATGTTTTTGAAAGAAAGTTTTACAACTGTCCGTTTGTTTGATATTTACTAGGATCCGTATTAGTTTTTTTTATAAGATGACTATTGCTGGGGCAACTGCGCTGTTTCCCTATAAAATTATGCCGTAGCTGAGCCAAGCGAAAGTGTATGCATAGTATACTGCAAGAGCACACGCTGCTTAGTGGAAATCCAATAGACACAGTCCCGATCCCAAGACCATCCTCGTCGTAGGGCTAAGCAGATACAGGTACAACTACACTCACACCACTACACAACACATGCAACCTACACTACTTACACAACCGGCACACAACATCTCAACTTGCAATAATATAAATTAAATTTTTAAAACGAAATCAACACTACTTACATATATGTATAACTAGTTTTGGTTATAATTTCTTTATATAAGTATAATCGCCAAGTACGTTTGTCTTATAATATTTAAACAAAAAAATGTAAATCCGTTATTGGCTAATGTTAAGATTATTTTTCTCGCCTTACATAATTGTATTAGCTGTGGATTTTTTAAGATCAATAAATAAATAAATAAAAAAGCAGTTTTCAGATCAGTGGATTTTTTAACTTCTTTAAGTGCGTAAGAGACCTGAGATATCTTGTTACAAATTTTTTGGGTGTTTTGTTTCCAGTTGTCGTGTGAATCTTTTTGAATTCCAAGCAAAGTGAACCGGTCTACTATTTCTATTTGAGTACTTATAAAGGTACTCAAATAGAAATAGTAGTAGGTGAGGACGAAATCTAGTTGCTTTTTTGTCGGGAGTGGAATATCATTACTTTAGTTTTATTATAATTGATTTCAAAGTCGTGGTTTGTCATCCAATTAGTAATGAGATCTAATGTAGAAATAATCTTTGCGTTCAGTTCGCAGCTATCTTCTGATGGGACCAGTAATGATACGTCATCCGCAAACAGCACGCAGTGATCATTCGTTACTTCAAGGAGATCATTTATGTATATAAGGAACAAAAGACACCCCAGGACACTTCCCTGGGGTATTGATGAATTTAATGTCCTATTAGTTGAGCGTACGTTTTGTATTTGGTTAGTTTCTTTATTCGATTGCTGTATTTCGACAGATTGTATATTTGAAATATGAAGTGAACCAGTTAGGGGGTGCTCCGCGCACACCTATTCCATAAAGTTCGTCTAATAATGTAACATAATTGCTTTAACATGCTTTGAGTAAACAATTTTATTGAAAAAGATATTATATACAACCTAAATATTACCTTAATCCTAGTACTTAAACTTAACAAATAAAATAAATAGATTTCTACAAACTAAGTCTAAGGATTCTTGATTAGCGTTATTTAACCAGCCAACGTTCCAAATGAGATTATTGCTATGACAAAAGCCGTAGGCGCTTAACTCGCACCAACGAAGAAGCAAGCGATATGTAGACGTTGTAGGGACATGCTTATGTCAGCAAGATGTAACAGTGGTAGCGAGTGCGCTCTGCTTGCGAGTTAGTCGTTCCGTAATCGCGTTCTAAGTAACTTGTCTCTTCTGTGTTATCCCAGGTGTACCGTGTAAAGCTGAACTGTAATAAAGGATCTATACTAAAGACTAAGTGAATATTATTGACACTCCTAAATTGGTGACCCCGACTCTTTTTTTCTGGGAATCAGTGCAGTGACAAGTGTATACCTACCTACGAACGAGCGGCGACGGGACGACTCCCGGCTAAGTAACCACGACTTGGCCGGAGTTTCAACGTGGAACAATGAGTAAGGGAGCGGGCCAAGACAAGGCTGGAGCCGCCGCCGGACCCAGCGGTGCAGCAAACTTCGCGATGCAAGAGATGATGACAGCTATGAACAAATTGGTCCTGGAGGTAGCTTCTCTGCGCGGCGAGATACGTGGCAGGTCACAAGCAAGGTACCAGAGTAGGGGCAGATCAGCGTTAAGGGGCAGATCGCCATCACCTAACAGAACTCCAGAGAGTCCGGACTGGCTCTGTCGGTACCATTTCCGATTTAGATCAAGAGCGACTAGATGTGAGAAACCCTGCGCATGGAAACAACCGGCGGAAAACTAGAAGCAACGGCCTCAGGAGACGTAGGAAATACCGTGCTGCGAGAAAATCGTCTCTGTGTGTACGATCGTAAAAACGCGTTGCGGTGGTTAGTGGATACTGGTGCGAACATTTCAGTTATTCCAAAATCAAAAGTGAACAAACATTTGCGACGTGGAAATGTATCTTATAAACTATATGCGGCAAACGGTTCGGAGATACAAACCTACGGAACTGTGACTTTAGAATTAAATTTAAGATTAAGAAGAGCATTGAAATGGGTGTTTGTAATTGCCAATGTAAGCAAACCAATCTTGGGAGCAGATTTTTTAGAGCATTATAAGCTGTTAGTTGATGTAAGTGGGAAATGTTTGCGAGATAAAATTACTGACTTAAAAACAATAGGAATTTTGGTTGATGATGGGGCTACTACAGTGAGCACTTTCGATGGCGGAAACCCCTGTAGCGAAATTTTGGCTAGATACCCAGACATAACCAGGCCTTTTAACCTGAAATATGCTGTCATAGTGCTTTTTGCAGACTGTGCAGGTCAATAGCTCATTGCCGTGTATTTGTCTGCTACATGCGCCACAGTTTTTACTCATGGTGAATCCGAGCCTTGGTCCGCTCAAAAATAGCACGATCTGTCGGACCGTGTATAGCGCTTGCGCCTCGAAGCGCCGTGGTCACGTTGAAGTTGGAGTGAGCGGTTGCGGTAGATAGGTCACGCATGAGTGGGACAAGGATAGTAGCGGAGAAGCAACTTCAGTTGTTCGGCGCCGATTTAATTTTGTTATAATTATACAAATTATATATAATTATACAAAGATACAGGGAATCCTAGTTTGGAGCTAGATCAATGTGTGTAAATAGTGTAAAGGTATTATTATTATTATTATTATTATTATTAGAAGCCGCGAAACAGAAGGCCGCAATTAAAAATGGACCTTCGCGATAAAAATGGATTGATAAAACCTTAGAAGCGCAACTCGCAGCGCTTATTGACGAGGAGGACCCAGAGGAATACAGTTCACAGATCGATAGCAATGAACCTCCTCGGATTGAAATAGCAGATTGGGTCAAGCATCACAGCATCTACTACTACATGGAGCTGCCTCCAGGGCGGCAAGTGCCGGATCAGGAGTCACATCGGGCGAGCTGTACATTTCGGCCCCAGCATTACACCTGTACGTATCGTGCCAGCCATACTGGATGCACCCGCTATGCCCGCCACAGCCCCGCGCGCCGCCAGCCTCATGCCGGCCGCGCCGTCCCCGCTCGAAGACACCATCATGGTACTCAACCAAACGGTGCAAACGCTTGCTGGAGTTCTGAATAACATCTCCGTTGCCAACAACCAGGGGCCTAATGTCAATTTGCTTAGCCACATCAGCACACCTAAGGACCTCCCTGAATTTTCAGGCGATTCAATTGGAATGGGTATCGTCCAAACAGGTTTATGAGGAGTCTACTGAGATCTGCAAGTTTAAGTGACAAGGAGAATTAATGGCGGTTACGTAAAGGTCTTCAAGGAGTCACAAAAGACGCCGTCACAGCTCTGTTCATCAGCGCCACATCACCATATAAAGTGATGCTAATGCTCGAGCTACATTTTTGAAACCCCGATGGCATTATTTTCCGTATTTTACAAGACATCAAGGGGTTACAACCGTTGCAAAATGATTATCATAAGGATATTGTCACATTTGCAGTCAAAATTTAAAACTTCGTGGAATCAGTGCGAGCAGTCGGATGTGAGGAGTACCTGCAGCGCATGAAAATCGTCTTCATCATCCTATCCAAGCTGCCCACTGTCCTCATCTCAAAATGGTCGTCTGACCATGATACAGTTAAAAACAAATCAAGGACGGGCAGGTATCAAGATTAGTCATTCTACCAGATTTCCTTTATGACGAAGCGTTGAAGATATCTACAACTGCTATTTTCTGACTACTATGTGGAACGATCACTTTAAAAACAAACATACTGATCACTCAACTTCACGCACACATACTGATCTACTATAAGCAGAAGGCGTTGTGATATGTTTATTTTGCCGCACATCTTCTTGTTCGGGAACCGAACACCTTTTGCTGACGCCGAATGTATAGTCAGCGACTCAAGTTAAATTATTTAGTGCATTTCAAAGAGCCGCGCGTGCCGGGTGCATTCATAACAATTTCATACATAATTATCAACTGTTCAACATAAACCGTGAAATTCAGTGATTCAGTGATATAACATTGTGTTTTCATTTCAACCAATAACTCAAACAAGGCCTCACTCCAAACATTGATCATTCGAGCCATTCGGCTGGACCCCGCGCTAATTGCAATCGGTTTGCTGGCCTTAAAGAACGGCCTCATCAGTTGGATTGAGTATAATAATAATAATAATACCTTGGACATCGAGAAGGTGCAAACATCACGTTTCATCATCAACAACCAAGTCTTTAAATTCATCTCCCGCTGCTGCTGAATCTATACTTAAACAAAACTTTGAGGAATGTAAAACAGATTTTAAATTTAGGCACGTAAATAATGAAGACATTGTAAAAGCGTTTAAATCCCTGGAAATGAAAAAGACAGCTGACGCCCATGGTCTATCAGTAAAAATTATTAGTTCCATTGTAGATTGTATTGCACCTCACCTATGTTGTATATTTAATCAATGTATAGATAATGGTGTGTTTCCTGACTTGATGAAACTAAGTAAAGTTATACCTTTATTCAAAGCTGGTAGTACATCAGACCCCACCAATTTTAGACCCATATCGATACTACCAACGCTTAGCAAAATATTTGAAAAACTCATACTTAATCAATTGCAAAGTCATTTTTATCTCAATAATTTAATTCATATTGCTCAGTTTGGTTTCACAAAGGCTCGTTCAACAGCCGATGCTGGTGTTGAACTAATCGACAATATTTTTGATGCCTGGGAAGACGCAATGGATGCAATAGGTGTCTTCTGCGATCTATCCAAGGCTTTTGATTGCGTCCATCATGACACTCTTGCCAGGAAGTTACGCCATTATGGTGTAAAAGATCAGGCACTTGGCCTTCTGGAGTCATATCTAACAGATAGGATTCAGATGGTCGATGTTAATGGGAAAAGATCACCTGGGTCTTCAATAAGTATGGGCGTACCGCAAGGTTCAATTCTTGGTCCTTTCTTGTTTTTAGTATATATTAATGATTTACCTTACCTTGTTAAAGCAAAACATGGGTTAGTATTGTTTGCCGATGATACTTCTTTGATATTTAAAGTTAAAAGACAGCAATCAAATTATGACGAGGTAAACAATGCTATCTCTAGTATAGTGAACTGGTTTACTGTTAACAATTTATTACTTAATGAAAAGAAAACTAAATGTATTAAATTCGTGTTACCCAATGTGAACCCGGTAACTACAGACATATTTATAAAAGGACAGAGATTGGACCTTATGCAGTCGACTGACTTTTTGGGCATTACTTTAGACGCCAAACTACAATGGGATCCTCATATAAAAAATTGTCGAACAGACTGAGTTCGGCAGCGTTCGCAGTTAAAAAAATTAGAGCTCTTACCGACGTAGACACCGCTAGACTAGTCTACTTTAGTTACTTTCATAGTCTAATGACCTATGGTATTTTATTGTGGGGTCACGCTGCGAATGCTAATAGTATATTTATTCTGCAGAAACGGGCTGTTCGTTCAATTTATAGATTAGGGCCTAGAGTGTCACTGAGGGAAAAGTTTAAGGAAATCAATATTCTGACATTTGTGTTTCAATATATCTATGACAATCTTGTGTATGTAAAAAGAAATATAACTAATTTTCAGAAGTACAGTGATATACACAATTTTAATACTAGAAATAAAGACAAGTTGGTTGCTTATGTAAGCCGACTACATAAAATTAGTAATTCTTTTAAAGGCAATTGTATACGCTATTACAATAAGGTCCCTACTGATATTAAAAACTTACCTTTAGACAAGTTTAAAATAATAATAAAACAGAAATTGTATAAAAAAGGTTACTACAGGATATCTGATTACTTAGAGGACAGATGTCCATGGGAATAGATTGTTTGAGTAACAGGCTGTTTCGATATATAATTAGCATTCATTTTGTAATTTGACAATATTTTATTTAAAAAAGGAAACGCAAAAGATGCGACGACTGTGGAGTTTCTTCGGTGAGCTCTTCTCCACAGATTCCGCCATTGGGTTAGTGAACTCACCCAAAAAAATGTAATGACGGATCTAAGTGATGTAGCAACATCCTATGGAAATAAATGATTTTTGTTAGTTTTTTTTTTTTTTGAGGTTTGCCGAGTAACTAGCTAAGAAGAGTGAGTGCCGAACAACAAACATTTATGACATTACGAGAGCGACGGAGAACATTAAGGTTCAGCAACAACTAACTTCTAGAGCGATGGAGAACATTAACAATGGAATGACGACGACAGCTATGGAGAAACTGCTTGTCAACTTCAGGAAAGATTAAACGAAAAATAAGCCAAATATAGTAAGTAACAGAATTGAGAAACTAACGGATCTGTTTCGTGACTTCCACGCGAATCATCTTATTCTAAGTTAGTACGAAAATAAAAACGCATGATTACTTAAGGGTGAACATTACGAGACAACAAAAACATTTAATTTCAAGATATTAGTCATTTTGGGAGAAGTATAAAAAGGTAGTGCAGCAACAAATATCAACAACAATATCATCAGTACAGCAACAAAAATTTGGAACGCCAAAGGAGAGTACTCTGACATTTACAAAAAACTAGACGAGAAGCTACGCGTAAGCAGGCGGCTAACTACAAGGTTTCCCAGAAAACAATATCGAACATAACAGAGAAATGGGAGTTCGAAGATGCCCTGAAGACTTGGGAGACTCATTGGTCGATAATAGATTCATGGCATTGGGAATTGGATGGTGAGCTTAATTATCAAGTTAATTAATATTTCAACATTATTTAACAATTACGAGAAACAGTACAACAAGCTCAAAAAGAGGATCAACTCTAAGATTTGGTCAGAAACACACAGTGACAAAACAACCCCGAAAATGAAGGTACCGGTTTTTCATGTCAATTACAACCAGTAGGTGTCCTTTAAGGACCTGTTTCCTGAAACTATCCACAAGAACCCTTCGATGTGTAACGCATAGAAGATGCAATTTCTGAAAGAAAAAGTAAGTGAAGAAACTGAGCGTCTGATACAGCGCCTCAACATTAGTTCTGACAACTACACAGTGTGCTGGGATATCCTGAACCATAGCTACAATGAAAATGAAAATGTTTTTTTTTATTTTACACAACTATTTTACATGACATAAGTTGCACAAGCCCCACACAAGGTCTCCCCGTGTCGTGGGTACTCGGCTCAACCATAAATAATACACATTACTTGCACAAAATAAAGTCGCTTGTAAGTAATACTTAATAATCTTAACCTAACTCAGGTAAGACGGTGTATTTTACAGTGTGGTGGACAATTGTTCAGTATGATATACTTACAATAAAATAATACATGCTGAAAATAATATAAGATAAGGTAAGGTACAATAAAACACTATTTAATAACAATTAGTTAGACCTGGTTATTCAATCTATGAGTTCCTCAGTACCATCATAATTAAATAGCTTAAAGCCACTGTTAGGGTGCTTTTTAGAATCGGTATGTGTTTGGTTGCATAAGGGTTCCATCTGACTTCAACAATATGGTGTATAGCCTGGGAGCGATAGCCCTGTAATGCCTACCAGCAAATAGGCTCCGACGGAAGCCTGTATTTGGGCATCGTGCAGTTCTTTTGTTGGTGACAGGGACAAAGGGTACGGCCCTATTGTGGTATCGTATAAGTGATTGGGGGACGAAATTATTTTTAACTGAGTTGACCTTAGCTTGCTCATACACTAAGGCAGTTGGAGATTTATACGGCAGTGAAATCAATACCTTAACGACAAAACGCTGTGCTCGTTAAAGCTTGAGCATGTGTGTTTTAACGGCGCCTCCCCAAGGACAAATAAAGTAGCCCAAAATACATTGGCAAGGTGCCTTGTAAGTTTGAAATAAACGCTTTTGATCCGCTACTGTACGTAAGTTCCGAAATATGTATATCAGCTTACGTTCCCTTGCCGTGGTAGCTGGTATATGTGGTTCTCATCTTAGATGCTCGTCTACGATAACGCCCAAATACTTGACAGAGCCCACCCTATCCAGGAGTGGGCAAGTGTATGTCGTGTGCCTGATTCCATTCGTGTCACGGTTACACGGAAATGCATGTATAGTTATTTTGAAGTCATCTTTGGGGCTGTTCACCTTTGTCATACTGTAGCATTGGTACTTAGTTTTTTGCGTATTTAATGTAAGCAGGTTATCTTAGCGGCGACCCAGAATTTTACATTTGTCACCCGGTGGACGTGTTATTGGGAGCCGAAGTATGTTCACAAATTATACTCAGCGGAGTCATTAAAGAGATTGACTCACGTCAACCGCTAGTTCAACAATGGCACCTTGGTCGGCTATTGTGTAGAAGCACCAAGACATATAAATGCAACATAGTTAGATACGAGTTAGATGGGAAAAAAAAAGTGTTGGGAGTTAGAGGAGATTAGTGAACAGTCAAACTTATCAGTGGAGGAGCAGCATTGTATAACATACTACAACGAAACAACTAATACCAGAAATAAAGATGGCAAATATGAAGTTAGATTAACATTGGAAGAAGACATTGAGATTAGACTCGGGTCGTCCAAACAGACCGCCTTAGCACAGTTTAGAAATTTGGAGATTTTTTTAAAGGCGGTGAATTATAAAACATTCAAGGAGTACAGAGCCTTAAATCATATGAAATCGACGTAAAGAATGCGAGTGATAGTATAGTGTTGCTTAAAGACCCGTCATCGATTAAAGCCGGAATACTACTAGTATTCCGTTTTTAATCGATGACGGATCCTCTGTTTCGTTACCACGCTGGCACGCTGCGCGTGCTTGGCGCTTTCATGATAATGAACTAGTCTGCAAATCTACCGTTGTGAATGTACCTTACGGGTATAGACGATAAGGTGCATAATATAAGGGTGCGTTGGATAGATACTCCAAATACTTACTTTAACTTCTATCTATATATTAGAATCTTGCAAATTTGTAAGAAAACATGGTAACTTATACTCCCATCTAGAAAATAAAAATAAAAGGAATAATCGAGACCAAAATAAATTAAAGAAACCACCTGTGTGAAATTTTCAAAGTTAGAACTCGTGTCTTCTAGTCCCCATGATATGACCATCAAAATATACAATCACATACCAAATTACTTAAAAAACATAGAGAAAGAAACACTATTCATTACTTATTTAAAGAAGTTCCTCATTGAAAAATGCTATTATGATGTGAAAGAATTTTTCAATGATAAAATTAGGTAAACATTTCTAGTCGCTAATTAGTTGTTCATTACATGTTATTACTAATTTAATGTTTATATAATTTACTCTTAATTTATTTCTTTATTGTTAATAATAATAATCTCTACAATATTTTTCTAATTGTCTCTATACAATTTTGAACATAAATGTAATCATCCTATTTTTTGTAAAATGGACAACTGGCTGTCCTTCGCATGTTGCTGTGCCCTAGCAGGGCGTCACAATGTACTAACTTTTATTTTACCACCTTGTGAAATTTTGTGACTTTGCAATAAACTATTATGAACTATTATTATGATGAACTAAATTTACCTTTGCAATGCTTATCTATTTTGAATTGTATTAACACTTCATACTTAACGGATATAACAGAAAAGTTGTGCACTTCTGAGATGAAGCCTGAATTGTTAATTGGTTAACCTAACTTTAAATCTTTTATGTGCCAGGAACCCAAGAAATTACCGAAGAGGTCCTCAAGTTCATATACCAATGACGACTTCTTGTTAATTATCTTACATTTTAACAACTTAGGAGCTAACTCCTTAGATAACCGATTAGCTTTATCGCTCAGGTAGTAAGTTCTTTTCCAAACAAAATTGCCTACATTAAACTCAGCTTGCTTACGATGCAAATTATAAGGTCCACAATTTCTCTCGTGAGCCCGTAGTATACACGATTGAATCTCATCAAAGATTTTCCGTAAAGGACTCTCCGCGAACACATCTTGTACGAAATAAAATGCGTGGGAAATGAAAACTTATAGAGTTTAATAAAAATATAAAAATATAGTCAGAGCACGCAGCCGTTTCATTTAGCAATCACAAGAAGAAGGAAGTGTTGCCATAACAAAAAGTCAAAATAGCACCAGAACAGTGTTGCAAGCTTATATACTAAAATAACTACTATTTTCGTTATTACAATAAATAAAAATCGTATATGTTTAGATTGTTCTAAACATAATTGGGGCCGGCAGTAAGCTACTCGACAGGTAATTGACATAGCCGTTTTTTGACCTTCTGTAAACTTTGTTATTCATTTTAATATCGGCCGCTCTTACTACATTGTCTGTACCTGGGTATGTTTTTACAATTCGAGCCATCTTATAATTTAATGGTGCAGTGTTCATATCTTTTACAATTACCAAATCACCTTCTTTAAGGTTTGGTTGAGGATATTTCCACTTGGGACGGCTTTGAAGCTGTGTAAAATAATCATTTGACCATAATTTCCAAAAATCTTGTTTTAGTTTGGTACAACGATTCCAAAATTTTAAACGATTGACCGAAACATCTGTAAAATCAACTTCAGGATAGCTAGCCAGAGCTGTTCCAATCAGAAAATACGCAGGAGTTAAATAATTACAATCATTTGTATTTGCAGAAAGTAGAGGCCTAGAGTTAAAAATTCCTTCGATTTGTACAATTGAGCTCTTCATAGGTTAAACATTGGTTCCCTACTACTCTCTTTAGATGATGTTTTACACTTTTAACACCGGCTTCCCACAATCCTCCAAACTCAGGTGAATAACTGGGTATAAACCTAAATTTTATATAATGTTGAGAGCAAAAAACATTGACAGTATCCCTGTGGTTTTTGGAGGACTGTAGGTCATACAACTTTTTCATTTCATTTGACGCTCCCTTAAAGGTTTTAGCGTTGTCACAATATATATTTGTGGGCATGCCACGCCTCGAAATAAAACGCTTGAGACATGCTAAGAAGGCTTCAGTTGTTAAGTCCGATACGAGCTCTACATGTATAGCTTTTATAGCAAAGCAAACGTAAAGCGCGATGTAACATTTCTTAACGATAGGCTTTCTAACCCTAGCAACCTTCATATCGAAGGGTCCACAGAAATCAACGCCGACATGCTGAAATGGCCTGGACGCTGTAATTTATTCTTGCGGGAGAGAACCTATCAACTGCTTAGCAGCCTCAGCCTTTAAACGAAAACACTTGACGCATTTACGCACCACTCTCTTGACCTCTCGAATACCGCTGACTATAGAGTACCTTTGGGATAGAGAGCTCAAAACTAACCTAGGGCCTGCGTGTAAGAGTCGCATATGTTCTCTTTCTATTATGAGATTAGTTATGTGAGAGTTTTTCGGAAGGATAGATGGATGCTTTTTATCGAAAGACATTTCCTTGGCATTATGGAGCCTACCTCCTACTCTAATAATACCTGTTTTTCAAAGAAAGGGATAAAGACTACCTATTCCTGTTTTTATATTTTTTCCAGCAGAGAGTGACTCTACCTCTTTAGCAAAATGTTGCATTTGAGTACAACGCACGATGACTGACATAGAAACGCGAAGCTCCTGAGGAGTTAGGCTACTGTCCGTAATTTTATTTTTATTTTTCGAACAGTTGTTATAGAACCTGTAAATATATCCTATTACTTTCTGTAATATATAAACGCTAGAATATTTTTCAAATAGCTTTGTTTAAAACGATAGCTCTACCTGTGTCAAGTTACACGGTACGTCTAGCTCATCAATCTGTTCAGTGTCTGTGGACAAATCAGACAAATTTAAACTTTCAAAATTCAAATTTGCAGAGACCATAGCTCCTGCATGAATATTTTGGCTATACTAAGCCGAGAGGGTCAAACATCTGCCCTATAAAGCTCAGAATTTTTCTTTTTGTATTTAAATTATGGTCTTCATCAAATAAAGGACTTGAAAAAGTGAATGTATCTGAAGTTATATCATACATTAGACCTAGAGTCTTTACTAAATTGTCCCCACTCATGTCTACATGTTCAAATTGTTTTTGCTCGTCTGGAATACCATCTAGGACCTCAAGGGCATTGGAGCACCATTTGTGTAGAGAAAAACTACCTAACTTGAGGAGCTCTACCAATTGGTACCTTAGCTCATGCAGCTGCTCTATATTGTCTGACCCACCCAGTATATCATCGACGTAGGTACTCTTGATCATTATTTCAGCAGCAAGTGGGTACGTACCCTTATAGCGATGAGCTAACTCAAGTGAGCATCGAGTGGTCAAGAATGTAGAGGCCTTCAGTCCGTAAGTGACAGTCTGAAGCTGTAAGCAGCTGATAGGCTTCTTAGGATCATCTCGCCGTAGAATATTTTGAAGGCAAGTGTGGTGGCTATTTAACATAACGTTGCGAAAGGCCTTTTGAATGTCACAAATTATGGTGTAAATGTAGGTCCTGAACAAGATAAGAATATCAAAGAGCTCACTCTGTACCACGGGGCCATTCAGGATGACGTCGTTGAGGGACACCTGGCTGCGGGACTTCATACTCCCGTCAAACACAACTCGAAGTCGGGTTGTCTTACTTGCCTCGTTGATAACAGCATGGTGTGCTAGAAAGTAAACAGGATCTCTATCAATATCGTAATTCGCAACCTCTACCACCTTTGCATGTCCTAGCTCTACGTACTGATCTATTGACGATCTATTGACGACCCGAATAGCCGAGACGGCAGTGACCCTGCCTGCGAAGCCAAGGGTCCCGGGTTCGATTCCTGGTGGGGGCAAATATTTGTTTCATGAGAACGGATGTTTGTACCCTAGTCATGGTTGTTTATCTATCTAAGTATAATATTTATCTATATAAGTATGTGTATCGTTGTCTAGTACCCAAGATTCAGGGAATCCTAGTTTGGGGCTAGATCAATGTGTGTAAATAGTGTCCAAGGTATTATTATTATTATTATTATTAACAATTTATACTGCTCTAGTAACAAAGGATTTGTTTTAAACCTTTTTTCTAACTTTAGAAATCTTTGGTAGGCAACTGAAAATGAATCACCAAGCTGCAATTCTTCCAGAGTTGTGATGAGAGGCATATCTACATAGAAAAGTACTTATAAAGAACTAAAATCTCTGGTAAATATATCTTTGTATAACGAAAAGCGAGCCTTCTTTGAATCCAAAATTAACCACACAGCAAACCCTAAAACTCTATGGAAGAATCTGAAAAAAACAGTACTCCATAGCCATAATGATCCCGACCTTCTATCTCATTTCAATGATCCGAATGCTATCAACCAACACTTTCTTAACGTACCTGGGGAAACGGAGGTCAGTATCTCATACTTGACGTACTATGAGTTCAATAGATTTGGCAACTCTACTTTTCATCTCGAACCAATAAGTCAGACTAATCTTTAGGGGATCATCAAGGGACTTACGTCTAATGCGAAAGGGGCAGACAAAATTACCTTAAGTATGATTCTTTTAACACTTCCCAATACCCTGGACATAATAACATTCACGATTAATTATTCCATTCAATCATCAACTTTTCCCGATCTATGGAAGGCTGCGATAGTCCGGCCTATACCTAAAAAAGCAAACCCCGCAGACGTTAATGAACTAAGGCCAATAAATCTACTTTTTTGCCTCTCTAAATTACTAGAAAAGGCTGTATCAGTGCAACTTACTCGATATCTGGAAATTAACAGAATCCTCCCTTGTTTGCAATCTGGATTCCGAAAATCCCGGAGCACTGCCACGACCCTACTTGACGTAGTAGATAATATTATAGCTTCCCAAGATGTAGGTAACGGTACAGTGCTGACTTTACTTGATTTTTCCAGGGCGTTCGACGCTATTAATGTTGCGCTGCTATTGCCAAAATTATCCTTTTATGGTTTCGAATCAAGCACTGTTGCCTGGTTTCATAGCTACCTATAAAACCGGACCCAGCGTGTGGAAGTTCGCAGAGGAGACGGCTCCGTCTTGTGCTCAGCTGATTCTCCGATTACGAGAGGCATTCCACAAGGATCAATACTTGGCCCCATACTATTTATATTATATAGCGCTGACATTACTCGTTGTTTAGAGAACTGTTCCTATCATTTGTACGCAGACGACTTACAAGTATATTTATCCTTTAAACCAGACGAAACCTCTGCTGCTACTGAAAAAATCAATCAAGATCTCCATCGTATTGTCGCGTGGTCCACTCAAAATAGTCTAATGCTTAACCCCAATAAATAAAAAATTATGGTCATTGGAAGTAAAAAACAAATAAATAATATAATTTCTCACAAGCCTGAAATCAAAATCATGGAAAAGAGCATCGAAAGGGTTGACGAAATTCGTAACTTGGGGTTGCTGATGGACAGTACCCTCAGATTTGAGAAACATGTCGCAAATACAGTGCGTAACTGCTTCTATCGATTAAAAATACTGTACAAAATTAGGCCTTTCCTCAGCATAGATCTTCGTGTGCAGCTGTGCGAATCTCTTGTGCTTTCGAAACTAAATTATATGGACACGGTATATGACGCGCGCCTCCTGAACCGATCTGAACGTCTACTTCAGCGTGTTCAGAATGCGTGCGCCAGGTTCTGCTTCAACCCCCCGCGCTCATGTCACCCCTTACATCAATAAGTCCAATCTTCTAAAACTTAGCGCTAGAAGAAATCTTCACTTTGCGACGCTGTTTTTTGGAGTAGTAAGATTTCAGGTTCCGGAATACCTTTACTCTAAACTTAACTGGTCCCGTAGGAACCCGACTAACTCAAGAGCAGCCACATCTCTGCTGTCGTGTCCAAGACACAAGACTGCTGCATCCGTGGTAGTTTTCGCTATGCTGCAACCAAATGCTGGAATAATATACCACCCCCGTTTCATGATCTGAAATCAATTAGCTCCTTCAGACACAAGCTCAAGGCACATTTGTTAGCAGCACAAAAAACCATACTATAGGATAGAGCACAGTTGACTTCACCAAATACCTCTACATAGGTATACATATATACATAATAGGTCTACCCAAACTCTCACTCCCTCGCAGTCTCACAAATTTCCACTACTTAAGCTACACTACTCACTTTGTTCAGGCCTAACATATGTCCAATAAAATACTTATTTAGAAGCGTTTTTATGGTTTATTAGATAAAAGGGTTAAGTACGTATTTGCGTGTACAACTGTGATTGTCGTCTGCTATGAGAGTGCTTTCGCGGTGGTCGGGGCCCGTCTTGCCCCCCCGCCGCCTCCTCAGCCCTCTCCGTGATCTGAAGCCGGTTAGGGTTCGGTAGTGAACATACTCCGGGGCCTAGAAAGCTTCAGGTTTCAAAGAGATGTAGTAGAAGTTGGTAAGAGACACAGCTTGTTTACTGCTCTCTTTATGGAGCCTCTTATGGTGTGGACATCAGCTACTCTGTTGATGCCATCTTGTCCGGGGTGTAGATGTGATATTCTTCCCATTCTCCATCTTAATTGTGGTTGATTTTCTTCTTTTATGACGACCAAGTCGCCGACGGCGGGCGCTTGTTGTTGCCCGACTCGCCATTTGGTTCGCTGTTGTAGCTCAGCCATGTACTCCAGGCGCCACCTTTCCCAGAACCGCTGACGAAGTTGTTCGATGAGGAGGTACCTGTTGGGTCTTGCAGCAGTAACCGGCCGGGACGGCACCGACATGAGCGGCCGCCCGATTAGGAAGTGCCCTGGAGTCAGAGGGGAGAGATCATTTGGGTCTGACGAGAGAGGAGATAGCGGACGTGAGTTAAGGATAGCTTCTATTTGTGTGAATAACGTCGCTAGCTCCTCAAACGTCAGGGAAGCATTGCCAGCTATACGCTTCAAGTGGTGCTTAGCTGATTTTATACCAGCCTCCCATATACCTCCAAAGTGAGGTGAATATGCGGGGCTGAATATGAATTTAAAACCCTCATTTGCAGAATAATTATAAATGGACTGTTGGCTGGACTGAATAACCCTACCTAGTTCATTGCTTGCCCCCTGAAAGGCTCCCCCATTATCACAATGGATTTCATAGGGCTTGCCCCTTCTAGAACAGAATCTACGAAGGCACAGGACGAAAGCTTCAGTACTGAGGTCACTGACTAGTTCCAGATGAACTGCCTTTGTTGTAAGACAGACAAACAAACACAGATAACATTTGGTAATTCGATTGCCTCGCCCCTTTCGGCTAGATATAAGGAAGGGCCCACCAAAGTCAATTCCGCAGGTATGAAATGGGAAGTCGGGATTTGTTCTTACTGAAGGTAAATTCCCCATTATTGGTTGTAATGTCTTTCCACGTAAACGTGTGCATACAACACATTTTTTTGTAGTAGTTCGGGCGAGAATTCTACCTCCTATTGGCCAGAACTCCTCGCGAACCGAAGCCAGTAAATGTTGTGGACCAGCGTGAAATAACCGTAAGTGTTCATATCTCATTAATAATTGGGTAAATCTACTTTTAGAATCTAATAAAATGGGGTGCTTTTTGTTAAAGTTATAACTTGAGTTGTGCAAACGACCTCCTACCCGGAGTATGCCGTTTGAGTCGATAAATACATTTAGTGATATCAATTTTGATTTATGATGTAGTTGCTCACCTTTGCTCAAACATTGAAGTTCGTTTGAAAATGATTCTAATTGACTTTGTTTGATTAGAACATTTTGTGACTGTTCCAGTTCATTTGAATATAATGGACCATTTAATTTTAAATTGTTATGTTTACAATTGTTAATGAACCTCAACACATAAGCAACTGTCCTTTTTAATCGTTGATAATTAGAATAATTATCGATATTTATGATGGGACAGTTGTTGTTAATTATATAATTATCATTGCAACTAACAGGGAGTGACAACGTGGTGACAGGCAGTGTTTTAATTTCTGGTAAGTTAAAAGTTGGTAAGTAGGTACTTTTAGGCCATTCAGAGTGCTCCTTCATGAGAAAGGAAGGACCTTCCCACCACAGGAGAGACGACTGCAGCAGGTGTGGGTCAACACCCCTTGACGCGAGATCGGCGGGATTCAAATCTGTAGGTATGTGATTCCATTTAAATTCTGACGTTAATTCATTTATCTCATTCACTCGATTACGCACAAAGGCATTTAGATTTCTTGGCGGCGATTTTAACCAACCAAGAACGACTGTTGAGTCAGTCCACATTGTTTTTTGTGTGATAGTACACGTAAGTGATTTTGTGACCTTGGTGCATAAACGAGCTCCCAACAAAGCCCCACATAACTCTAATCTCGGAATCGTCATTGGCTTTAAGGGTGCAACCCTGGCCTTAGCGCACAATAGTTTGACTTGAATGTGATTATTTTTGTCCGTGGAGCGCAGGTAAACACACGCGCCATACGCGACCTGAGAAGCATCAACAAAACAAAGCAACTCCACAGACTCGGGAAAATCGCATAAGACATATCTTGGCACTATTATTTTAGATAACTGAGGTAGGTTATCTATGAAGGTTGACCAACATTTGTGAAACTTTTGTGGAACTGGCTCATCCCAGCTCAGCTTTGCAGCCCACAATTTTTGTAAGATAATTTTAGCCTTAATTATACATGCCGAAAGTAGGCCTAGCGGGTCAAATACTTTGCATGTCATTGAAATTATGGTCCTTTTGGAAATTTGAGCGTTGCATTCAATGTCTGTTGAAAACTGTAACGTATCAAGATTTGGGGCCCAATTAAGGCCTAACACGGACGATTCTTTACATAATTCCATAGAATCGGAAGTTAATTTCTCACCTTCAAAAATTTGAGGACAATTTGTTCTAATTTTTTGTAAAGGAAAGCATGCAGACTGCAACACTTTGTTAACATTGTTGTATATATATTTTAAGTCATCCTCCGATGAGGCTCCGGTATTCAAATCGTCTACATAAAAATGATTTTTTATTACATTGGATATAACTTTGTCTTTACAGTTTTGTGACAATTGTTCAAGACATCGAGTACTTAGAAACGGCGCCGACGCCGTCCCATATGTAACGGTATTTAGCTGCATTGTTTTTAATGGCTGGCTTTCGTCGTCCCGCCACACTATCAGCTGTAGGTGCCGCTGTGACTCATCTATAGCTATCTGCCTATACATATTTTCTATATCGGCCGTTAAGACAAACCGATATACTCTGAAGCGCAATAATATTGATAGCAGGTCGCTTTGAACTACGGGGCCAATTAGTTGTATATCATTAAGTGATTTACCGGAAGAAGTTTTCGCAGACGCGTCAAAAACAACTCTTAATTTAGTTGTCTCTGAGTTTTCTCTAATTACAGAGTGGTGGGGTAAGAAACACCCGAATTTTGGCCGTTCTATCACACTTAGATGACCTAGATTGGCGTATTCATGTATAAAGTTGCTATAGGCCTCTTTTTGTTCGGGAAATTTGTTTAATTTCTTTTCTAAATTTAGAAACCTTTTCTTAGCGATATAATAAGAGTCACCGAGTGCCTTTTCTGGCTCCTCTTTGAATGGAATTTTGACTGAAAATCGGCCATTATCTAATTGACGGACATTTTCCGAAAAATGGGACTCACATGATTTTTCTTCCATGGAATATGACTTATTCATAGTTTGTAACTCTTCGATCTCCCAAAACTTTGTAAGGGAATCGTCAATTTCATGGCTAAAATTGCAGTTTACCTCTGGGTTAGGGTGACCATCTCCATTTGTTGGACCGGACACCAACCATCCAAACATTGAGTGTTGCAAGGTAGGTTTCTGGAGACCTAACTTTATTTGTTTCGCACCTACAATATCCCAAAAGACATCTGCTCCTAGAAGTATATCTATTTCGGAGGGACGATAGAAAGCAGGGTCAGCTAACTCAACGTTGGTCGGTAATTTTAGCTCTTGGACATTTACCTCTACGTTTGGTAAAGTACCTGTAATTTTTGGGACGACTAGGCCCGTAACTTTGATTTCGAACGCATTGATTCGTGAATTTATTATAAACTGACATCGGTCAGTAATTTTGCAAACCACATTGCCAATACCAGCGACGTTTATTGGTTTACCAGGAATATTAGTTAGACCAGCCCTTTTTCTCAGGTTTGCCGTAAGAAAAGATGACTGACTTCCTGTGTCCAACAAAGCACGTGCTAAGTGACTTGTGTTGTTATTTTCGTTGAAGATCTCAACTTGTGCCGTACAAAGGAGAACTTGCGCCGAAGCTTGAACTGATAGAGATACTGGCAATGTGGATTGGGTTGTTATGTCCTGATCATTATCGACCTGCCAGTGAACAAGATTATTATGCTTTTTCTTACTCATCCTACAAAGCCCTTTCAAACGACATTGGCCTGTAGCATTGCCACTTCGAAGACAGTTGCTGCAAAGTTTCAATCTTTCTACCTCTTTAAGTCTGCCTTCTACAGTCATAGTTTTAAATTGGGAACATTGATGGAGCATGTGATTTTCACCGCAAACAACGCAGGAGTAACTCGCTGCTTGTTTGTTGTTGGCTGCTACGACAAGAGACTTGGTAATCCTGTTTTCTTTGTACACAGGTTTATGGTCACCTTTATCAGTTCGATTACTACAGTATGAAGTCTCTAATATGTCCGCTCGACTGCTAAGAAACCTTTTAAATTCCTCCATTGTAGGCAATTCTGATAAATTACTCTTGAATTCCTCCCACTTCCTACTGGTGATGGGATCTAATTTTCCTGAGACCATATAAATTATTATTGTGTCCCATTGATCTGTTGGCTGACCAAGTGTGTTTAACGCCCTAAGATTTTTAGAGACAAGATCAATTAAGTATCGTATTGCCTTGAATGACTCCTTTGTTATAGGGTCGATATTGAACAAAGCTTTGAGATGGTTGTTTATCAGAATATTTGTATTATTATACCTGTCACACAACAGTTCCCACGCAACAATGTAGTTATTGGCAGAAAACTCAATCGATTTTATAACTACTGCAGCACTGCCTCCTAAAGCGGCCCGCAGATAGTGAAATTTGTTTATCGGTGGAATAGAATTGTTTGAATGTATGACTGAGTCAAATGTGTCCTTGAATTCTAACCATTTTAGATAATTGCCATCGAATGAAGGTAGTTTTATGGTAAGTAATTTTATCCCACTGCTAGCACCTAGCTGTGAGTCCTGGTCTGCCTGATCAGCCTTGCCAACCCCTGATGACTTGTCCAACATATTTTGTGCTTGACACAAAAGCGAAAAAAATCTACTTTCAAGTGCATTCCGTTCTTGCAACTGCACTTCTAAGTCCGAACAGTGAAATTCTATGCTAGTCTGCAGTTCATCAAAGGAGGCAAATAAATTTTCGAATTTAGTATATCTCCTTGTTAGTTCCCCAACTTGAAGACTAGTCAAGGCCATCCCAGGTTCACAAGACAGGAAAGGAGTTAAATAGTCCTTAAATATAGTGACTTGTCCCTTTATAGCGCTGCGCTTTTTAATGAGGTCCTTCCCAACATCGCCAGACGTCATTGTGTGATTTGATGACGCAGGAAAACCAGTTTTGGTGCCCCCAGTACCAGCCTCCTTGTCCGATAGCATTTACAGTTATATTATGGTATAGCAATGAAGTAAATAAAGTTAAATTGTGCAACCGAACCCTTGAAGAGCGAACACGTCCAGTCCAGCAACAGAAGACTCGCGCGAGATCACGCAGCGATCACGTGCTACAGCTGCTGGACACAGCTCAAGGTCGAGCGGGTCACAACGGCGGCGCGAAACGCAAGCGCAGATCCTGGAATGTTCAGCAAAACCGTTTAGATATCTAGTTGCAATATTAATTTATTGAGGGTAATTTACTAATTATTTTGTAATGAAATTTTGGACTTTGAACTTCAGTTAAAGTTCTATAAGCAATTAAATTAATGCTTAGTTAGTTTACTAATGAGACGATGCTTTGCAATCACAGCATACCAAGCACACACAACACGTTATTTATAGTCTGTTTACAGAATGCGTTTATAAGCAGGTACGAGTCCTAAGGAGTTACTGCATAGATGCCTAATCCGCTTAATAGCAAGAGAATAGGGATTTATAGAAGTTTATGGAAAGCTACGGTGTTGTTATTCCACATTACGAGAATAAGATTAAAAAAGGTTACTTTAGCCCTTTGATGAACAGCCGCGCACCTTTTACTTCTATTTTTATAATCTATGCACAGTAAATAACTCCAGCTCGGGTAAACTATTTGCAAAATAGCCAAGCGATAAGCCTAAGCAAACCAAAGCGATGCTAGCGTGGCAAGGTCACCTAACGGTTTTAAAGTGACTCAGTTATTCACACAAATAAAAGGGGAACAGGATAGAAAAATACGGGAATGGGCATGTACTTCCCTCGGGCCAGTCTTCCAGACCTCCAGGTTAACTGCAGCACACCAAATCTTCGCTCCAACAGTCCTCTTCAGTTAGGTATTCGAAATCCTTTGTTCTCCGCTCAGATGACTCGACATAAATTTCCCGCCGGTTTTTGCAAATCTTCTTTATTATTTATTTGTCACGGTCGCCAAATATGTTCAGGCCTAACATATGTCCAATAAAATACTTATTTAGAAGCGTTTTTATGGTTTATTAGATAAAAGGGTTAAGTACGTATTTGCGTGTACAACTGTGATTGTCGTCTGCTATGAGAGTGCCTTCGCGGTGGTCGGGGCCCGTCTTGCTCCCCCGCCGCCTCCTCAGCCCTCTCCGTGATCTGAAGCCGGTTAGGGTTCGGTAGTGAACACACTTACCCCAACATTTAACATATGACTGTATGATTGGATTGTTTGTATGTCTGTTTTTTTAACATATGATTGGCTTTATTTATATAATTTTATTTTAATTTCCGATCGTTTCTTGTTGTTGCATTTTGCCACTGGTGCATAATTATGCTTGAGCTCTTTCTGCGTATTTACTTTTACTCAGATTATAAGTTTAGTTTTAAGTTTCTAGTTTTAGGAAATGGTGTGAGCTGAAAACCAGCGTTACGTGTAGCTCACTGCTACACGTAACACATGCTGAGCTCAAACCATTTTGGCATCTAAAAACCTCAACCCCGAACTGTACTATGGTTTCTTTTTCTTTCTGTATATCCTTGTGTTTATTTGTCAAATAAATATATTTCTATTTCTATTTCTATTTCTATCTATTATCTTTCAGACTCATAGAACTCTGAAAACTTTCTTCAGCCTTAACAAACTCATCACAACTCGGTTTCACAGGCTCGGGTACTTTTTCAGACAGCCAAAAATTCTCCATTACATTTTCTTACAGGGTGTTTTGTAATACCGGTCCATTTTGAATTTTAATACAACCATCTAGCAAAACATTGAAATAAACATCCGCACCCAGTAACAAAAAAATCTCAGCTGGGATATTGAAATCATCGTCTGAAAGTTTCACATTTTTGGTAAGTTCCATCCGGATACATTAATAAATTGTTGGGGTAATTTTGTTGTTATTGTGTCAACAATGTGACATTTTAAATTTAATTTTACATTATTGTGGCATGGAAGCACACTTAAATTTACAAGTTTATTGATTTGTGTTTGTTTATTACCTATACCTATAATATTATGGGTTTGATTCATAGTAATCAACCCAAGTTTGTTTACAAAGCTGGTTGTAACAAAAGATGCCTGGCTGCCCGTGTCAAGCAAAGCTCGGACAGAAACTTTTTCACCATGTTGATTTAATAAATTAACCTTTACAGTCGGAAGCAAAATGTTGTTAGAAACCGGGTTAGACAACAAAGTCACAGCAGGCTCAATAGGTGCTGCCTTTTCTTCATGCAACAAAGTGTTGTGTCCTAATTTACATATTTGACATTTGAAATTAAACTTACATTTTCCGCTGTGTGTCTTTAGACATGTGGTACATAAATCATGGTCCTGCACAAATGACTGGCGAACCTCTAATGCTGCCGTTTTGAACTCCGGACAGCTGAAAAGAGGGGTATTTTTTCCAACACGAACTCATTCGTATGAAGTTGAGGGGGGGAGGGGAGGGAGGGGGGGGGGGAGGAAGTAACCCCCCTCTAAAATATCCAGTCTAGGAAATGTATGGTTTTTTTGTTATATTGTTGGGCTTCGCTTCGCTCACCCCCTTTACCCTTCACCTAAGCTCCGCAGTATTTTGCCCAATAGCACAAAAAAGTATCTAATAGTATCCTATCCTAACTTGTAGGTTTATGAATAAAACATGACAAAATCAGTATTTTTGATGTGCAATTAAATACTTGCCTTTTTTATGAGCCCTAGTAGCCAGAGCTAAGGCGATTTCGAACATCAATACTACAAACAATGACTTTTTGTAAAAATCCTATAGTAAAAAATAACCTCAAAATGGATTTTTGAAAATTCATAACAAAAAAACCATACATTTCCTAGACTGGATATTTTAGAGGGGGGTTACTTCCTCCCCCCTCCCTCCCCTCCCCCCCTCAACTTCATACGAATGAGTTCGTGTTGGAAAACCAACCCTCATGGTCACTTTTGTTACAGTGTTTACACATTTTTTTTACTTGTGAGGCAACATTGGTCACCTTTGATGGAGTAGATTTATAAAATCTACTTGTACTTCCATAGCAAGTACTATTGGGGGGTAAGCTATCCTCTAACGCTATAGCGCGCTTTTCAAGGAAGCTCAAAAACTCTACCATGGAAGGCAATTTTTATAAATCCCTATCTAATTGATAAGCCCTATTTGTTATTTGATCAAATTTTCTTGTTAGAATGGAAATTAGCAACATGTCCCATGTATCGATGGGCTGTCCCAGATTTTTTAATGCATGCAGCTGTTGCTGTACATCAGACACAAAAGACCTTATTGAGGCTGCAGTGCCTTTTTGCATTGTAGGCAAATCTAATAGACCGCTTATATGATTTCCTATTAACCGCATTTTGTTATCAAAACGCTTTTCCAACAAGCCTAGTGCTTCCCTGTAAGACTGAGTTAGGTTGGAGTGTAGATAAGGGGGCGCCAAGGAAAAAAAAACTTAGAATTTTTTCTGCGTTTAGATGCTTCCGCCCCCTTATCGACACTCTGACCCATAGTTATCGACGAAAACGACAGCGAACAGGTTGGTCTATTAGAAGAACAATATTATTCTGTGCTAGCAAAAATTAATGCCTCTTTAAAACAGATAGGTAAAAAATCAGTCTCAGAATGTCACAATGTTTCAACATGTAAATTGCCAACCATTGATATAACCCCCTTTGACGGAAAGAACTTCACTAAATTCAAGCCATTCTATGATTTATTTATGGCTGTTATCGATAATAACAGATCATTATCTGATGTGCAGAAGCTATTCTATTTAAGAAAAGGGGGCGCCAAGAAAAAAAAAACTTAGAATTTTTTCCGCGACGCCTCAATCGTTTTTCCAGATTTTCTATCTTTTCTTCATCGGTTTTCTTTCTTTTAGATATCTTTCCGTGCAAATGAAAAATTTGTTGCGTAAAGTCACCGCGCAAAAAAGAATAATGACAGATAGGCATAGAGCAGACAAGACGGGTGTAATCCATAGACTAAAGACATTTTTTTTTTTTTAGTCTCTGAATATGCGTTTAGTTGCCGAGTGAATCGAATAAACTACTTGTTAAATCAATATATCTTCGAGCGAAACACTGAAACTATAATAGTAACGAGGACATAAACTTACGTTCCAATGCCAGGAATCGTTTTTTCGCATGTTGATAGGAGTTACCCAGGCTAGCTGGATCGCCTGAGAAAGGTAACGCCACTGAATATCTACCAGACTCATCACGAGATTTTTTTTTTCTAAATTCGCTCTCACATTCTAAGTCTGCGGGACTCAAGACGGCTTCGCACGTAACTTCCTCTAATTGCCAAAACCTTTGTAATAGGGAGTTTATGTGAGGTTCTGGTTGTACCGTCGAACACAATGAAACGTACTGAGCGGAATCCAACTGAGCTATAGGTACACTTCCTATAATCATGTCACCAAAAATGGTTTCGAAAGCGGTGGGTGTACCAGGCGGCCCGGTTACACGGTTAGTTAGCAATATTTCACTGAATAATTGCGCGCCGATGAGTATATCTATCTCACCAGGCTTCTGAAATGTAACGTCAGAGAGAGGAATGTCCTTCAAATGCTGTAGTGAGCTGATATCAATCGGCGTCGTAGGCAGACTGTCAGTGATGCGGTCGATGACGTAAGCGTTCAGCGGAATAACAATACCCTTATCAAATCGTGAAGTAAGGCCTAAAGACATCGCGCCCTTAATTGGATTAGGTGCGGACCCTATACCCCGAACCACCGCACGCGTAACCTTTTCATAACCCAAACTTAGCTTAGTGCAGCATGTCGTAGTTATAAAATTACTCTGAGAGCCCGGATCCACCAGCGCTCGCACACATTGCTCATGTCCATCTGAATCATTGATCAAAACTTGTACCGTGCCTAGAAAATAAGTCTCGCTTCGCGGTGTATTAGCCTGCATGTTGCACAGCGAGATATTATTCGCGGTTAATGGAGATGGATTCGGCCCATCCCAGACAAGGATCGCTAGTCGCAGCGCGCGCGGGGGCGGGAGCGTTGGCGGTAACATAAGCGGTATTATGAGCGGGAGTCGAAGTTGGATCATCGCGCGATTGCATTGCGGATCCGCAAGGTTCCTTATTATCAGCGCGCGCGCTGACCAGCTGTTTTCTACATAGCAGCGAGTGATGTTTGCACGCGCAGTAGCGGTACGAGAATGCTGACCTACACGCTTTATTGACATGCGTCAAACTTAAACAATTGCTGCAACCGTTGTTAACGCGCACAAACTCAAATCTCTCTTCAACAGAACGCTTGTGAAATTCCGGACATTTATACAGGTTGTAATGATCAATTTCAAAGCAAAGCGGGCAGTTATTGTTAGGTGTATTTGAAGTTGCGGCCGCAACAAACGCGTGTGTCGACTTTGAATTAAAAGAGCCTTTATTATTATTGGGAGAAGGCGGCTCAATATAGCGGCGCGGTGCAGTGGCAGATGTAGTGCGTTCAAGTATTTTAGTTTGCTCGCGAAGAAACACGACTAAATCAGCGTAGGTCGGCAATGAACCGCGATGATGCATTTCGAACAATCGAGCGGTTTCGGAATCTATTTTCTTCAGCGCTATGAATAGTAGCGTAACATCAAACAGAAAAACCGACTAATTCTAGCTTAGGCAATCGTACCAACTTTCTTATGGGTTCTACTACACTCGGGACCGCAATAGCTGGCGGCGCTGGCTTCGGCGACAGCTTGTCAGCGACATATGTGCAGCGGCAGTACAGTTCTTCAAAACTGCTAAAACTTTGATAGTAAACATCTGATTTGGGATTCATTAACAACTGAATCTCATTGAGATCGTACACAACCTTATGAAATTCTGAGCGTAGTTCTTTTAAGGTAGATATGCTACCTAGTAACATATCCGCGGGCAATTCATCTTCGACAGCGCGTTAAGATTAATTGTAAAGTGCCTGCAACCGAGCAAAGATCACATCCCGTTTTCCGGTCAAATTTCTGCGACACTAGAATGGAATGGAATGCTGACGACACTCAACTTTTATTTTTTATGCAGGTAGATGCCTATACCTTGTTAGCAATCTCGAAGCACGCGGAGAATCTTTCTAATGATTTTAGACCATAAAGTGGTAAATGAGCGGTTAATTAGGAATAGTGTAACAAGCGGGAATACATTTACTTGATTTAGGGGGAGAATACTTAGGTATCACACTACTAGCTGGTATTAATGGACGGTGGAAGTGGAACGGCTTGGCGCCGTGAATTCTACCTACTTTATTCCGCGACTAACCACGGCTCGAAGAACCAAAAATGTTGAAGCGACACCAAACTATATGATAGGGACTACTTTCATGTTATATAATTAAGTAAAGAACTCACGAATCCCCAAAACCATTTACTGCCTCGTCCATTTACTGTTTCATATCAAGGTCAGCTTTACGCTGAACCTCGAACTCGCGTACTTGCCTCTTCACAATCCTGCGCCATTCTGGCCGTTGCATGTTGCATCTTCTCATGTGTCGCTTCTGAACATCTTTGTATCGGAGAAGCTGCCCGCCATGTTTTCGCTTGCCCTCCTCCAGTTCAGAATAAAATATGCGCTTCGCCACTCTCTCCTCTTTCATACGTGATACGTGACCGCACCATCGAAGCTGCCGACGCATTAAGTAGGCTTCAATGCCATCAACATTAGCTCGTCGCAGAACTTCGGTATTACGCACACGGTCGGACCATTTGATTTTCATAATGGATCGATGGCATTTAAGGTGGAAACGATCCAGAGTGCGGATGTGGTAGCGATATACACACCACGATTCAGAGGAGTATAGGAGATTTGGCAGCACAATTGCCATGTATACTGATATTGTGGTAGCTAGCTTAAGGTCATGTGAGCAGAAGACCTTGGAACACAGCTTTCCAAATGCCGCAGCTGCAGCACCTATCCTGCTGTTGATCTCGGCATCAAGGTCACACTTGGATGTAATAGTGTTCCCCAGATAACGAAATTTGTCCAACTGTTTCAGCATATCCTCACCAATCTTTATCGACAGTGTCTCTTGATAATGGGTGTCCAGGGACTTCTGTCTTTTTGACAATAATCTTTAGGCCGAATTTACAGCAAGATTGGTGAAACGCGGACATAAGCACTTGCAGGCCATCTGGGGTTTCTGCTAGAAAGCATAGGTCATCAGCATACATGATCTCTGTTATCAACGCATACGACACTTTAGTACATGCCCTAAGTCTAGCTAAATTAAAAAGACCACCGTCTGTGCGAAAGCGGATGCGGACTCCTTCGGAAACTGTCTGTAAGACCTCCTTGACTACCATTGCAAAGTATAAGGCAAACAGTGTGGGTGCTAGGACACACCCTTGCTTCACTCCACAGGTAACGGGGAAGACGTATGACTGTTCACCGTCTATGGCGACGTAGCATTGCATGTCGTCGTGCAGGAGTCTGAGAAGTCTTACAAACTTTTCCGTGCATCCAATCTTTTCTAGCACCAACCAGAGGGCTTCTCGTGGCACACTGTCAAATGCTTTTTCCAGGTCAACAAAGCATAAATACAACTGGCGACCTTGTTTTATACAATTCTCTTGTAGTTGACGAACGGAAAAGATAGCTTCGCAGGTGCCACGGTCAGGTCGGAAGCCAAATAGGGTTTCAGGCAGATTTTTTTCGGACAAATCCTTTAGGCGATTTAGAAGCACTCTGGCAAAAGCCTTTCCAGGGGCAGACAAATGCGAAATACCGCGGTAACAGTTGCAGTCGGAACGGTTACCCTTATTCTTGTAGAGAGAACTAATACGCGACACTTTGAAGTCATTAGGGACGAGCTCTTCCTCCCACATGCGAACAAATAGTTCCCAAACCAACGTATACAACTCATCACCGCCGTATTTAAGTAGCTCTCCCGGTATAAGGTCAATGCCAACCGCCTGATTGTTTTGTTGCTGTCTGGTGGCAGTGACAACTTCGTCACGTGATAAAGGCTCGTCCAGCTCGATGACAAGCGGGAGTTGAGGCATTAAGCTGATATTTTGTAGATCGGCTGAACGATCTACGTTGAGCAAGGTATTGAAATGTTCAGCCCAACGCATAAGAACATCCTGTTTGCTTGTTAAGAGGTGCATACCGTCTATAGACCTTAAAGGCACCTTAGCTTGGTAGGATGTACCAATCAACTTACGTACCTCGCTGTAAAATTCCCCAAGCTGGTTATGGTCAGCGAGCCACTGCATGTGGCAAGCTTTGTCCTGCCACCAACTGTCTTTTATTTGACCTGACAGCTTCTAGGTCACTGGCTTTGACAACCGCAACGCTTTCACCTCGCCTATACCATGCTGTCGCAGGAGGTCTCGATGTTTGTCGAGTGCTGCCCTGAGAATCTCATCATTTTCATCATGTAGTATGTGTCCACATGTACGCACACACACTCACACCTTACGTCTATATAAGTAGGACTGTACTGTTATATGAGACATTATTATACTGATACACGTAACATTCAACAACTTTTTTACTCCAACAACCCCTCTATCAAGGCCCATCCTCACATGGCGACCTTGCCAGGCCAGCCTACCTTTCCCGAGGTAGTGCTGTGCTAAATGGCAGTTAAGTGAAGAGCCCAAGAAGAAAGAAGAACAACCACCTATCACGAAGACCCTAAAAAGCGGTACGAACGAGAGAACGAGCGTTGCACAATGTTACCACGTTTGACGGTAACCAGGTTCCAGTAAAAGAAGCAGATGACCAAGGATGAAGAAAGAAAATTAAATAGAAGATGCTCAATAATAAATAAGTCAAAATAGAGCGAAGAAGAAGTTAGCTGCTGGGTGCCGGACGTTTTCCAAGCCTCTGCTGCGAGGATGATGCAGGGCGCTGGGAGCATAGTACGGGAGCAAGTGAGGAGCAGCTGGCAGATTTCCGGGACATGCCGGCTCCGGCACGAGCTGCCACCTACGTTGAGAACCACGCGACGATGACGTGCGCCAGGCGAGACATACTTCGGCGTAAATTTTCTTCGTTCCTACTGTGAGTCCATTTAATTAATTTATCAGGCAGATGTTGTAATTAATTGTTTAAATGTTGTATTATTTATGATCAAGTAATTGAAGAAGTTATTATCATTATATTTATTAAATTTAATTCAAAAAGCAATATTTTGCTCGCACTACGCAGGTCAATTTTATCATTGCAATGAGGTTATTTTTAAAGTGGATAGTTTTGCGAGAATCATTTCTAGAAGCCTAACAATCTATAATATCAATGCCGTATTTTTTTTTAATAACCAATTTAAGATATTTGATTTATAATTCTGACACTTATGACATGATTCAAACAAACATATATATTTTTTATTTTAATACCTCATAGATGTGCATCTGCCACCTAATATGGGAAAACGGCATAACAATTTTGTAGAAAAGCAGAATGAATTTCAGTACAGAGTTCAAATTACATTATCTAGGTCACATAAGTTGGTTACTAAGAGGCGGTTAGGTAAGAACATATCATATACATATCATCTTGCGACAATCCTACATACCAATCTGTCCCATACCACGGAACGAATCGCATGGTTTACAAATAAAAGAATATTTAATAACAGCAACATAAATCTTTTCAAATCTGAATTAAATAACATTAACTGGCATGCTATAATAACAGAAAACAAAACCGTAAACGAAAACTATGAAATATTCCACTACACTATTACAGATATACTAAATAAATCTATACCAAAAAATAAAATTAAGTTAAGGACAAAATTAAAAAAATACTGGTTAACAGTTGGTATAAAAACCGCCTGTAAAAATAAAAGACTGCTAAAAATACTTACATTAAAATTCAATAACAAAATCCTTACAGACTACTACAAAAAATACGAAAAAACATTAAAAAAAGTCATTACGATATCTAAAAAAATTAACTATATAAATAAAATGAAAAAATCTAACAATGTAGTAAAAACTATGTGGAATATTGTAAAGGAAAAAATTAATAACCAACCAAAAAAGGAAAAAAACAATATTAAACTACTAGTAAATAACAACTTAATCATTAAACCAAGAGAAATATCTAACTGTTTTAATACTTTCTTTACATCTCAAGGTAAGGTAAGCACCCAAAATTCAAATAGCAGCGCCACTTTGCGCGGTCGGCCAGTCCTCTCACCCACTGAAAATACAATGTTTCTACGTCCAGTAACGCGTAGAGAAATATTTAAATTATTAAAAAATCAAAAGACAAATATGAGTCATGGCTTTGATGAAATACCACCGATTATTCTTAGACAATGTGCGGAGCAGTTAACTCTGCCACTTTTCCTATTAATAAATCAATCGCTAACTGAAGGTGTTTTTCCAGATTTACTAAAAAAGGCCGTAGTAAAACCTATTCACAAGAAAAATAGTAAACTCGATGTAAATAATTACCGCCCGATCGCGTTATTACCGTCAGCCTCTAAAATATTCGAAAAAGTTATGTATGACCGTGTATATACTTTCTGTGAGAAATATAAAATTTTAGACGATTGCCAAAACGGCTTTCGAAAAAAGCATTCCACTACCTTAGCAGTTTTTAAATATATACAGGAAATAGTTAACATCTTAGATAATAAACAGTATGCTGTCGGAATCTTGCTAGACATGACTAAAGCTTACGATAAAGTGCAATACAAAATATTGCTAGATAAATTATATGGTGTAGGAATCCGCGGAATTGCTCATAAATGGTTCACATCTTACTTACACAATAGAGAACAGTTGGTTGAAATAGAATTTTTTAACCACCAGACAAGCGAAATTCAGAATATTCGCTCAAAGAACACTAGTATACACGCATTCATTCCCCAAGGTAGTGTAATAGGATGCCTCCTATTCCTAATCTACATCAACGACCTACCAAAGATCATAGATAAAAAGAAATGCGTCTTATTTGCCGACGACATTTCCCTACTTACGTCATGCTACAATGAAATTGATCTGAATGGAAAGCTATTCCCCATTCTAAATAAAACTGTAAATTGGCTTAGTGATCACAACCTCGAAATTAACTATAAAAAAACAAAATTAATGTTGTTCCACCCATACCAGAAATCTCCTATCAATATTAACCTGACATATAATAATATTGAACTTGAAACTGTAAATAATTTTAACCTACTAGGCCTAACAATAGATACACATATAGACTGGAAAATTCATATAACAAAGATTAGAGCTAAACTTTCAAAATTCGCCTATGCATTACGAGTAATAAAAACTACTACAGATCTAAAAACTGCAATTACTGTATACTATGCCTACGGGCATGCATGGTTAAACTATGGCATAATCCTTTGGGGAAACAGTACAAATGCTCCTTCTATCTTTACTCTGCAAAAACGTCTAATCCGAATTTTGGTAAATATAGAGTCAACCGATAGTTGTAGACCTCACTTTATAAAGCTTGAGCTCCTCACACTAACAAGCATTTACATTTTTGAAACTTGTAAGTTTGTGCGAACATATCCCGATTTCTATACAAAACGAGAAAATATACCTACTAACTACTCTCTAAGACCCACCCGTAAAAATAATCTAATACTGCCCGCCTCCCGCCTGAAACTCCATTCATCTAGCCCATTAATAATGTCAATCAAAATATACAATAAATTACCCGAATATATTAAAACAGAAACAAGCAACAATACATTTACGAAACTTTTAAAACAATTATTGATATCAAAATGTTACTATACCTTAAATGAATATTTAGAAGATATATTTACTATACCTACCTAAATCCTACTATACCTATATACCAAATTTACAAAAACTTCACTAGAAGATAAACTTAAAAGATATTTAATATATAACTAAAGAAGAAGGCCGCACTAAGTGATAGGGGTTTTTTAAAAAAAAAAAAAAAAATATAACTAAATATATACTGAAATAGATAATAATATAATATATACGAAAATGATGATGACTTAAGATAATAGAGAAATAAATATGTTTAAATATAAATATAAAAGTAATATGTACCATATAAAAGTAATATGTACCTACCTAAATAAATATTTAAATTCTTTAGTATTATATAAATTTAACTTAGAAGTAAGTCTTTATGTAAGTTTCAAGCGTCCTCCAAGAGGACACTACATTGCCATGCCCGTGTCAGGGTCCATATTTGGTACTTTGTTAAATCTGTTCTACCATCTTTGTAAACCTATGGAGTGCAATAAATGATTGAGTATTGAGTATTGAACAAGCTTGAACTATCGCATTGCATGATGTGAGAATTTGTTTCCGCTAACAAGTAAAGGTAATAGGTATATTACTGTGATGATATATGATTTTGATGACCATTATTAGATAGTTTCAATTTGTAAAGGGTTGACGTCATTAACTTATTTCAATTTAATATTTTAAATTATTTCATTGACGTATGAGAATATTAATTTCGTATTGATTAAAAGTAGGTATTTACTTAAAAAAGAGAAGAAGGTTCCTTGTGTGAAAGTTGATAAAATATTATTAACAAAAGTGATAATGAATGATGATATTCTAATATAATGAATTAATACTAGGAGACAACTTTATTAGAAACCGTATTTGGTGATGGAGGTTGTTCAAGATTATAGGGTTCAGCAGAGGAATGAAGTATTGAACCGTACGTTAAAATAAAGCATGATAGTGAGTGAAAATAGAGTGTGATGTTTGAAATAATGATGATGGCGTGTAAGAGATAAATATATAAAATCGATGATGTACTTTTAGAAGAACCAATAATATTTTCATTTTTTTTCCGCAGCATTTTGAGAAATTTTCAGATTAGTAACAGTTTACAATAACATGCAGAATGGCAATTAAAAATAATAATTTAGAACTACGGAACCACAATTTCATTTTTACATGTAGTAAACTTATATAAGTTTGCTACAAGCAGTGCACAGTATTACTGAAGTGAAACACTGCGTTTGGGGATAAAGAAAGTTAACTATAGAATTATAGTCTGACCAACATGGTCAATTCGAAATTAATTGCAATTTTTTTTTAAAGGAGGATTTTCACAGGATGTTTACGAATTTTTAGTTTGAGATCGAAATAAAGAGACTCTTTTTGCTTGGAAATTAAATTAGTTGTAGTCATAAAGTCAGTTTAGATAGAAAGTGGAACATTATTATCATAACTTTTTTATCGGATTTTATTGTTTATATAAACCCTGTTTCGGTTTAAGGCTATTTTGTAAAATTTTGGAATATCAATTGATAGTATAAAGGGAAGATGAAGAATTTATAAGATAAACAAAGGAGCTACCTGTAATAATAATAATAATAATAATAATAATAATACATGTAGAATTGTACGGAAATTCATGGGCAAGGACCGTGATCTTTAGTAGATAAGCACTTGGCGTAAGCCCGTGTATCAGAACCTCTTTATTACAAGAGTGAAATGAAAAATTCATAAAAATATAATAATAATAATAAAAGCGACTTATGACCAAGAGAGATCGGGCTAAAGTGCAGGTACAAAAAGGATCCGACAGATGACAATTTTCTCACCTACAAATCGCTTCGAAATCATTGCAATCGTCTCTGTCGCGACGCCAAACGCCGCCACATCTTTGAGTGTATCGAAAGGTACACTCCTGCTCAGGTGTGGAAATTTCTCAGGACACTTGGTATTGGCAAGTCCCAGGCCCAGGACACGCATTCAGGTAATTTCGATCTCAACGCTCTTCATCATTTCTCTCAATCATTTTCTCTCCGCACCGCCCGTTGTGATGGACTCTACCGTCAAGCAAGCCACTCTTCGGAGCCTGCGTTCTAGGTCACTTCCCAACACCACTCCCTTCAACATGAGATATGTCGGAGTTGACACAGTTAAAAGGGCATTGTTGGCGATTAGCTCCAAAGCAGTCGGACATGACAACATCTGCCTAAAAATGATCTTCACTATCCTAGATGACCTGCTTCCGCCCATAACGCACATTTTAAATTTTTCCCTTTCAAACTGCTCCTTCCCTACTGCTTGGAAACATGCACTAGTTATCCCTCTCCCTAAATCATCCAATCCCACCTGCTTCAAAGAATATCGCCCGATTTCCATCTTGCCGATCCTATCAAAAGTCCTCGAATCCATTGTCCATACCCAGCTCTCCCAATATCTATCCTCTAACAACCTATTAAATCCTTTTCAATCAGGCTTCAGACCGGGTCACAGCACAGTTACGGTTCTACTTAAAGTGACGGATGATATTCAGGTTGCCATGGATCAGAAGCAGCTTTCGGTGCTTATCCTGCTCGACTTCAGCAGTGCCTTTAACTGTGTTGACTTTGACATTCTCGTTGAACTTCTCAAATCTCTTAATCTCTCTTCCCATTCTATCAGCTGGTTCGACTCATACCTTCGTGACCGTAAACAGCGTATCAAATTGGAGACGACTTGCACGGATTGGTGTGACCTCACCTCCGGTGTCCCCCAAGGTGGCATTCTCTCTCCTCTTCTATTTTCTATATTTATTAACTCCATCTCCGATGCCCTCTCATCTTCTTATCATCTTCACGCGGATGACTTACAAATCTATCGCCACTTCTCTCCCGATAATGTAAACTCCGCTGTGGAGGCGTTAAACGCTGACTTAGAGGGTATTAGAGGATGGGCCTCGTCATTTGGGCTACTGGTTAACCCAAACAAGTCCCAGGCCATGATTATAGGACACTCACTATGTTTGTTGAAGCAACAGTCTGTCCCTCCTGTATCTTATAACGGTACCGTAATCATGTATAGCGACACAGCGAAAAACCTGGGTGTTGTTTTCGATAACCTGTTAACCTGGTCAACGCATATCAGCGAGGTCAGCAGGCGAGTTTACGCTACCTTTCACTCTCTCAGGAGACTTCAGAACTTTCTTCCTCGTCAGACCAAAATTATTCTCGCCCAGTCTCTTTTACTTCCCCTCATTGACTATGCTGATGTTTGCTGGGTAAGCGCAAATGAAGAGCAACTGAACAAACTCGAACGACTTCAAAACCTCGGGATTCGGTTCATCTTCGGACTGCGAAAATATGATCACGTTTCTCAACATCGCAGGGAGTTGAATTGGCTTCCGATTCGTCTTCGACGGGACTGTCATATCCTATGCCTGCTCTACAATATTTTGTGGAACCCTCGGTACCCTAACTTCCTGCGTGATCGCTTCGAATTTCTTTCTTCATGCAGGCCTCGGAGAAGTCACATGGCTACTATGCTTAAAGTCCCACAACGCTCCACTGCAACCTACGAGCACGGGTTTAGAATCCGCGCTATACGGCTGTGGAATGAACTTCCCTGCACCATCAGGGACAGTCCATCACTGAATATCTTTAAGAACCGACTAAAGAAGCACTATCTTTCACTTTCTATTTAGATATATAATGTATTAGTATTAGTATATTTGTAAGATATTTATTGATATGCTGTATTTATGTAACTGTGTATGTAGTCTATATTTCTTAGCAATAGGGTTTTATGTATGTGTAATATGTATTATATTAGAATATAGTCTTAATTGTACGCGCAATTCTTTCCCTTACCTATCATCTCCGTCTTCTATCCAACATGGTTTGCTGGAAGAAATCTCTTTTTAGAGATAAGCTCGCCTTTGTACATGTTTTTTCTATCATAAGTTATCTGTATGTCTGTTTTGTTTAGTACAATAAAGAAATTACGAAATTACGAAAAATAAATAATAATAATACCTTGGACACTATTTACACAAACACCTGTATGAATGAACGTGTGCATAAAGGATGTTATTAGGATTATTATTTTTTATGGAAGAAAGATTGATGAATACAAAGTAATTATAATGGGTATGTATGTATTATTGTAGTTAGCCAGTACCTAATTAGAATGAAATATGATATGATGATAAGTTTAATTAGTAACTGATATTTTGGAAACTTTTGCGATTTGAGGATGTTTGATCAGAACAGTAAGAATTATTTAAAGGTAAGATTTATTTATGTATAAGTAGTTATCAGTTATCAGTTGAAGAGTTATCAGATGGTTAAATGAAATGTAAGATGTTTTGCAATGTTTGTAGATGTTGATGACTTTATTTGATTTGGCACAAGTTACAGCATATTGTTTAAAAGTAGTATATTTGAAATTAAAAGATCAAAAAGTCAGATTGCATTGTATAGGTTATTCATTTTAACTTTTGAATTTATAAGTAAATTTTCATTTTAATGTTAGAAAAAAGAAAATATAAATTTTTGTATATTTCAAAAAAAAAAAAGGGGGGGAAGGTGTAGTATGTTTCCACATGTACGCACACACACTCACACCTTACGTCTATATAAGTAGGACTGTACTGTTTTATGAGACATTATTATACTGATACACGGAACATTCAACAACTCTTTTACTCCAACAACCCCTCTATCAAGGCCCATCCTCGCAATCAAACCAATCTTCATTACGCCGGTCATTTCTACCTACAGTAACAAAAGCGGTGTCCATAATGTGAGAAGATAAAGTCCTGCAGGCAACATCAACATCACCTGTCTCGCTACTAGGCAACGGCTTCTCGGTCAAGGCTTTAGCATATTTCTCCCTCACCTCGGGATCTTTCAGCTTCTTTACGTTCAGAGACGCAAGCTTTTTAGTAGTGGATCTACGGTGATGGAGGCGAAGTCGCAGTTTTGTGACAATAAGTCGGTGGTCCGTCCAACAATGCGCGCCACGCATGACACGGGTGACTTGCACTTGACGGATATCTTTTTGCCTTACAATAGCATAATCGATCAAATGCCAGTGTTTGGATCTAGGGTGCATCCATGTTGTCTTGTAGTTGGCGGCGAGTCTAAACATAGTGTTCGATATTGCCAAACCGTATCGAGCACAGAGACTGAGTAGCAACTGACCATTGCTGTTCATGTTGCCGACTCCTTGTCTACCCAGAACTCCAGGCCAAGCCTCATAGTCTCGTCCAACTCTAGCATTGAAATCGCCCAGCAATAGAATCTGCTCTTCGGCGTTTATGCTGTCTAGGCAATGGGTCAAATTTTCGTAGAACTTGTCCTTGCTGTCATCAGATTTGTCTAGCGTTGGAGCATAGACACTGTTTTCTTTGTCCAAGTGAAGGCGCAATGTGGTCATGCGGTCGGAGATGTGGACAGGGTACTCCTCCAGTCGCTTTACCAAGTAATTCTTGATGGCAAATCCTACACCTGATCGCCGAGGTTCGGATGCAGCGGTACCTTTCCAGAAGAAAGTATAGCCACCACCATCTTCTACCAGCTCTCCTTTATCCGCCAGATGTGTCTCGCTGAGAGCAGCCACATTCACGTTATAACGATGAAGTTCTCGAGCTACAATGGCGGTTTTGCGTTCAGGACAGGAGTTGCCAGCTCGATCAAGAAGCGTTCTCACGTTCCACGCACATCATGTTAACATTTCTTTTGCATTTTCGACCACGCTTAAAAGTGATGCGGTGGCAGCCGCGGTTACTACCACCCTCCGAGTAGGAGCAAGCAATTTTTAGGATACCTTTTCTAGTCCCCTCCCCGGCTGAACAAGGAAAGCAGTGCCTCTCTAAATAGAGCTGCTTTGTCATCCCGGGTGCTGCATCAACCGCACTGTTGCCCCAAAGTTGCAGTGCGAAAGCGACCACGGCGTGTACTCATACCCCCAGGACCGCCTATGTGCAGGATTCAGACAAAGCCTGGCTTGCATCAAACCAGACCTCTCTACCTTATCCCATCGCCACAGGACTTAAGTGAAATCGGAGTCCAATTAACGGAAGCGGTCAAATACGCAGGAAATTTTAGGGTGCGCAAGCGTCCGCGTAAACGCAAGCGCACACACTTGTCTTCCTTATTCTTTGTTCAGTGGAACGGGAAACCGCTACGACTGAAGAGGAGGTTAGATGTTGTGTCTGGCCGCCGGTAACTGTAAGCCCTGTACCGGCGCCCTAGGCCATCCACCTTGCCTTACTGAATCTCCGAGTCCGCCAAATAACTTTGCATATCTGCTTTCTGTTGCCTTCCTCGCCGAGTCAGATTTTGTGCACTGTGCGGGAGGGTTCCGCGTATAACTTGTCCACCGAAATGGCAAGCCCCTCATCCAGGTTTAGCCCGTGAGCCGACACGGATGCCCGGGGTGTGGCCGCTGCGCGCATTACAGCTACTAGGAGCCACTGGTGAGAGTTTATGAGCTACCAATGAACTTTAGAACTATCTATGCTACTTACAGAGAAGTCGGCTGGCAGAGATAGACGCTAATAACCCACTACACCCCTTGTGTACACTACACAATGATACTTTAAATAAAATGGTTAGGAATAAATTTAATACCTATAAAATACAGAGAAAATACAAAATAATTACTGATATACACTACATAAACTTTATATATAATAATATAACTACAATATACATCAATAAGTTTTATAATGGCTTTAAGCATCAAATAAATAAGATACAAAATAAGGTATTACAATCAGAGAGAATCAAAATTCAGGCTAGGTCATAATCCAGTTGCCACTTATAACGATAAGAGATTTTTACTGCGATGTACGGATCAAATAATTTATTTCTTACAGAGCAATTGTCACAATGAATAGTTATGGTTAACTATTCATTGTTTTGCGGCCAACAAATATGAGCAGGCGAGAAAAAAACATTGGTTGTTAAAGGAGCCAGTCCACCAATCACATGATCCGTTGTTCACTGTTTCGTCCAATCAGAATACGACTTGTGCTGCATATGTCATAAAATCGCAATGACTGGCCACCAAGAAGGGTATCGTTAGAATGACACTTAGAGACAGATTATATAGGAATAGCGTAAAGGTGTATTTTCACACTACAATTTCAACTCAAGCTGTAACTATTATTTCAACTACTTACTTATCTTTATTATTGCAGAGTAATAAGTTCCGATTTATGCGATATATATATATATATATATATATATATATATATATATATATAATAGTTACACTTTGAGGGTACACTTATCTCTTTTTAGGGGCTACATAGCGGTTGTTTTGCTTTCACCAACGGTAATGTGCCACCTACGCTGCTAGGGGCCCCCTAAATTTAGGGACGCTAAGAGATGTTTTCTTGGAAAAAGTTTGCAACTTATTTATTTCTTAGTAAAATCAGTAAAATGGACAATTGTATAGATTTGATTGATGACTTTGAGGCTCATGGTCTTGACGACATCAGTTTCCTAACAAACCCAAATCTTACGAGGCGGGCCTATTTTTGAGAGGCCCGATTTTTTCGCTAGGTTCGACGATGTAGATTTTGTAAGACGTTTTAGGTTATCTCAACGGACTGTTCTTTTTTAAATACCAAAGTTGAAGTTCAACTGAAATTTAAATGAATGATCGCGCTAAAATGAAAAACAGTGCTTTTTCTATCATGAAAGGCAAAGATTAGTCACCAAAAAGCCATCTGTTTTCATGTATTTTTACATAATTATTACATATTGCTTGCGGAATCAATATAGAATGTGTAATAAAACATGAAATGTAGCTAAATTGTTCATCATAATCACGAAAAACACATTTAAAATAAGTTTACCGGTTAAATTCCTCGAATCACAATACTAGAGCATAGACAAATCGTCACTTAGGTAAGTAGCTCCTTGTTAGGTGTTTCTTTGCACGGTGAAAACGAATTTAAGTTACGGGATGGATTAGGGGACGACTTAAGCTAGGAGTTCCAGTGTAAGAATAGGATCTGAAAGGTTGGACCTCGTTGAGGACCCAATCTTTCTTGGAATCACTATAGATTCGAAACTTCAATGGGGTCGGCACATATCTAATCTCGCATGAAGACTTAGCTCAGCCGCTTTTGCGGTCAGACAAATCAGATATCTTATCACAGACCAGATATCGAGATAGACAGCGAAAGTCTACCTACTTCGCATGTTTTCAATAGTTGGACTCCACTCATACCAATAATAACAACAGAAGCACTACCATCCTCTTCTGAAAAGTCTTTAGATTACTTGGTTGAAAATGTGCCCCAAAACAAGGATGGCTTTAACTTCAAGCCAATAGGCTCTATAACTATAGTTAAAACATTTAAACTTCTTAGCATGAAAAAGACTGAAGATTTATGGGGCATGTCGGTTAACGTTAAATCAGTAATCGATGTGATTACACCATACATGGCAATCACATTCAATAGTTGTATAGCAAACGGAGTTTTTCCTGACCTCATGAAAATGAGCAGATTAATACCACTTTTCAAATCCGGTAGTAAACACGACCCTGCCAACTTCAGACCTGTATCTGTATTGCCAGTAATGAGAAAGGTGTTTGAAAAGGTCATATTGAGTCAACTACTCTCTCACTTCAATGCATCTGGGCTACTCCACAAAAAACAGTTCAGATTCACTAAAGACAGATCAACAACAGACGCCGGAGTAGCGCTAGTAGAACACATTTATATTGCGTGGGAAGGATCACAGGATGCGGTTGGTATTTTCTGTGATCTTTCCAAGGCCTTTGACTGTGTGGACCATCAAACTCTTTTGCTCAAACTTCAACACTATGGTATCAAAGATAATGCGTTAAAATTAATGGAATCTTATTTAATGGAAAGATTACTAAAAGTAGATATAAACAGATGCAAGTCCACTGGAACCCATATGAATATTGGTGTACCCCAGGGTTCTATCTTAGGTCCGTTCCTTTTCTTAGTGTACATGAATGACCTGCCTTATATGGTGGAAAAAATGACTCAGATTGTTCTATTTGCTGATGACACATCTATTATTTTCAAGGTGAAAAGACAAGAAGAAATTCTAGACGACGCAAATAGTACACTCTCTCATGTGTTAAGTTGGTTCAATGTAAACAACCTGTTATTAAACTCAAAGAAGACTAAATGTATCAAATTTTGTTTGCCTAATGTACGACAGGTTGAAAGCAGTGTTAGAATAGGATCTGAAAGATTGGACCTCGTTGAAGACACAATCTTTCTCGGAATCACTATAGATTCGAAACTTCAATGGGGTCCTCACATAACTAATCTCGCACGAAGACTTAGCTCAGCCGCTTTTGCGGTCAGACAAATCAGATGCCTTACAGATGTTAAACTGCCAGATTGGTCTACTTTGGTTATTTTCACAGTATTATGTCTTATGGAATATTGCTCTGGGGGAGAGCAGCAGCTATAAATACGATATTTTTCCTACAAAAAAGGGCGATCAGGGCGATATAAAATTAGATGCTAGAGAATCATTAAGAGAAAAATTCAAAGAAATTAATATACTTACGGTTACCTGTCAATATATATACGAAAATATCATGCATGTAAGAAAAAACATAGCTTTATTTAAAATTGTAGGTGATAGCCATACAATTAACACTAGAAATAAAAATAGGTTAGCACTACCATTATTTAGACTAAGTAAAGTAGGCACATCATTCATGGGGCACTGTATTCGCTTCTACAATAAAATACCACAGGAATTCTTCTATATTCTACAACAAATATCAAGTCTATCACTCGCCGGCGAATGTCCTTAGACCGAAACCAGTACCTGTTGTAAAGTCACTTTTTAAAAAAAAAGGTATGGGAGAGTTTCTTGCCGTTTCTTCTTGACCCCGAGGCCCACCTTCCGAAACGGTGTAGTCTTTTTTTTATATATAAAAAAAATTTACTTGTAGTTATAAGTAAGTATAATTTTGACGTTGAATAAGATAATTTATTTATTTATATTCAATAAAAAAAATGACTCTGACTCATCCCGGCTCAGTCGCTCTCTGGCTGTTCGAATGTAAGCCGTGTACTAATAAACATAAAAATGCCTAACTGTGCCGTTGTGAATTGCAAAAATCAAGCTATGTTGTTTCCAAAGAAAACGACGGCGTAACCTTTCATACGTAAGTAATTTTATTTCTGAAATTCGCCTAATTTATTTAATAATCAATTATTTTTAATTTCGAGTAGCGTCTCCCGTTTTTACTGAGATATGTTGAACCATAGCGTATATTTCCCATGGACTTCATCCACTGCTGCTTCCACTTTACACTATTCATGGATATCTCTTTTGTAGCCCTCAATGAACAGTGAAGCAAACTATACTTTCGTTAACCTTATAGTTGCATGGTACAGTCGATTTGCTCATTTTTCTGTCGATTTAATCAGAAAGTGTTGTACAATGCGATTATTCTTGCAAAATCGCTGGACGATTCGATTTTGTTGACGGAACAATGATAATTCTGAGTTGCATTTTCATTACAATCTATATTTTAGTAGTAGAATAACGTAATTAATTAGTTTAATCATGACTTAAAATTTAAGCTTTTTTCGTGTAACTCAGCATTACATAGAAAATCGATTAATAATTCATTCCCCTGTCAATACAACATCGATTCACTTCGAGAGAGGAATGAGTAGAAGACAGAGGAATGATTTAAAAAAAGATAAGTAGGTAGGTATAACAAGACTGAACAAGTAAGTTGGTAATACTGTAGTAAAACGGGTCAGAGCGGCGTTGCGGGAACCTTTACTTAACGAGGAGCGAGACAACGGGAGTAGGTTCAAAGCGTAAGCGAGGAGCGGCATAAAGGGGGAGCGAGGCAAAGGGAAGAAATCGTATTTTGATACCCAGGGGAGAATAGAGATAGCTCCCAATCTCTCTTCTCTAATACTTTACGAAGTAGTGGGCGTAAGATTAATTTCTATTTATCCTTGGTTATCAATACACCCCGTTTTACGTTACCTACATTATTCTAGTCAGCCCCCTTAATTAGTAACTTTAATCCAGGTCAAATGCAACGCAGTGTCAATTTTTTTTTTTTTTTTTAAGGCTGTTTATTTCAAAAAAAAAAAAATTATATACATTACATGGCATGAACTTAACTTCTAATCTTAATATTTAAAGATTTTTTGAGTTAAGGAGCTGCTTATTCATAAATTTACATATACATTATATTTTTACATTTATTGAGGTAGGTTTAAACAAGTACCGCTTAATAATATTTTTTGTTTGCTGACAAGTTTTGTTTTCTATTCTACTAACTAATTCTATTGGAAATCTATTCAATACTCTAGGCAGAATTGACTGCCAGACTCTCTGGCCATATTCGTTTTTACTTGTTGGTATCTCGAAGTTTGAAAGATAAGGTAGGTTACGTAGATTTACGGGTCTTTTCTTTTTTTTTAAAAGGGGTATATTTTCATTATACTGAATAACAATTGCCAAATCCAACTTATCAAATACGTTCATCACTTTACAATAATTGAATAGATTTTCATAGTTATTTTTATATTTATATTTAATCTTTGCGGGAACAATCGCTTTCAGTAATCTTAATTGTAGGTTGTAAATATGATTTAAAGATGTTTTGAGTGTTCTTCCATAGCTGGCTAAGCCATAGCTTATTACAGAATCAGCCAAGGACATGTAAAGGAGTCTTAGCGTATTATAGGGAACTTTATGCCTAAGTACACACAGTTTTGACAAAATGGATCTTAGCTTATTACATACATGCTCAATATGTGGACCCCAGTTGAATCTATGGTCTATTTTTAGTCCAAGGTAAGTATGTTCTTGTACAAGATCAAGATGAACGCAGTTACAGGAAGCGCTCTGTAGGTGCATACAGTTGTGTTCGTGGGCCACGATCGCCGGTATAAAGTTTTTTTTTTTATAAGGCGAATGAATATGCATGAGTTTTGTTTTAGAGTAATTTATCGATAAACCTAGATCGTGAGCCCACTTACATAATAGATCAAAATCCTCCTGCATCATACTTTGGGCCATCTCAAGGTCCTGATGAGCGGTAGTTATACAAGTGTCATCTGCAAACTGATATACTGAGCCATGCCGAAATATTTTGCACATATCATTGACGTATAATAAGTACTCGGTTGGTCCCAGGATCGATCCTTGTGCCGTACCACATAAGGTGGGAATCAGATCACTGAGTTCACCAGCTATGCTTACCGCGTTATACCTATTAGTATGATAGTTTTTCATGAGTTCTAGCACAGGTCCCTGTATACCGTTCTGCTGCATTTTCTGGTAAAGTGTCTTATAATTTAAAGTGTCAAAAGCTTTACTGAAGTCTATCATAAAGGTAATTGTACATAACTATGGGAAATCTGACACTATTCCTCAGTTTAAGATCGATTCGAGTTACTGAATAAGGGGGCTAGACGGATTTACACATGAATAATAAAAGGTAAATAGGTACTACAGACAAATACAAACTTTAACACTCTATGCTGTGATATCCGGATCCGACGCTACGATACGATCTCCCGCTCGAAACACTGCCGGCTTACTGTCAAAAAGGCAACGCGGTAGGTACGTGGTCGTGGTAGGTAGGGGATTCCCACAGCAGCGCTCATTTTGAATCGATTTGGCGGCGCGCCTTTGACTCTGTTTCACGATTAACATGTCAACCCATCACTAAAAGGCGCTCGTGACGTCACAGTAGGTACTGAAAAAGTTACACGGTTGGTTCTCATACATTCTACCTTGTTTGCTGCGTCTATCTCGATATCTGGTCTGTGTATCTTACAGATGTTGAAACTGCCAGATTGGTTTACTTTAGTTATTTTCACAGTATTATGTCTTATGGAATACTGCTCTGGGGGAGAGCAGTAGATATAAATACGATATTTGTTTTACAAAAAAGGGCGATCAGGGCAATATATCAATTAGATGCTAGAGAATCACTAAGATAAAAATTCAAAGAATTTAATATACTTAAGGTTACCTGTCAATATATATACGAGAATATAATGCATGTAATAAAAAAGGTAGCTTTATTTAAAACTGTAGGTGATAGCCATACGATTAACACTAGAAATAGAAATAGGTTAGCACTACCATTATGTGGACTAAGTAAAGTAAGCACATCGTTCAAGGGGCACTGTATTCGCTTCTACAATAAAATACCACAGGAATAATTGATCCTTCCTGAAAAGAGGTTCAAAATCTATGTTGAAAATGAGCAGATAAGAAAGTCCTATTATAGTATTGAAACGGTTAAGGGGTTCTCTATCTATGAAAAGATAGTTTACACAATTTACAAAGATTAATTTAAGGAAAGCCAGAGCAAGGTCGTGGGTGTGAACTCATTAGACGGACTTTGCGCGTTTAGGATGCGACTCCCCTGGTGAGATCCGGTAGCAGGAGTGGCAGCACACAACGGCCAATAGAGGGCCGTGAGGCATCCAGTTCAACAGAGGGGTCTCAGGTCCAGTGGTGTGAGCAGGAGGGTAGGTAGGCGGGATTACAGGTGGAACCCTGCGGAGGACACAGCGTGAGGAGCGGAAAAGAATCCAGGATCCAGATAATCTGCAATGCTCCGACAGGCTCACCGAGGTGGGAGAGCCGTATAGGAACCTAGCTATCGGAGGCATTGCAGACGGAGTTGTAGCAGTAGGGATGGAGATACACAAGACATTTACAAAATTATATACACAGAAAAATAGAAAGGATACGAGCCATACAAATGTTTACATACCCAAGCGTGGGGGTCAGCAATTAATTACAGCACATCAAGTAAATGCATTCTATGTACACAACACAAGTTATTTACAAAATTATGTCTATAAACAATTATGAGGGACATGCCCATCGCTGCAACTAATGCGTAATGAGGCGGTAAAAATAAACTGACAGAGGATACGTCTTACCTATTCAGAGCTCAAGGAAGAAATGCGTCAAAAACAACGAAGAGCTACAAGACGAAATTCCAAGCTTGAATTCTTAACCTTTGCTTTTCAGAAGACTAGTCAGCCAGTAGGCTTGTCAAATGAAATGAAAGAAGTTTTACTACAATCTTTATGCTTAAGTATGACTTAATAGTAAGTAGAACTTAATTTTAAGCAGACCATGTGACAGTATTAAGGAATACTTAGATGATAAAACTGCATGGTCCCTACCACAGAGCATTGAATATTAGAGAGAGGGCAAGCCGCCGCGTAACGGCTGCCCGTTGTATGCCCAGTGTGCCCAATTCCCGAGTGCACGCGCCGATCGCCTTAGAATACTGACAACAATTGGCTTTATTTTCTATAATGCCGGCCTGTGCAGTTATCCTATGTGAAAATCGCAGTGAATCGACAAATTTCCATAATAAGGGTATAACATTTCACAGGTAAATACTGAAAATACAATATTTCTTCAATAAAACGACACGATTAACGAAATATGCCGAGGAAGTAATGCTATTGAGTCGCATCCAGATTCCGTCTCTGTCATACTCATTAGCGTTACCTACTAGCGAAAGAGACAGGAAATAAATTTAATGTCCATGACGCTGTGTGTGCTTTATGAAACAATGTGCGCCTCATGCGCACTTATACAGCCACATAACTGCGTTGCCTGTGTTTACCAATACGAGAGTAGAGATAAATGTGTAAGTGTTTATTATGTGTGCGTGTCGTTGTGTTTATTTAATGATACGTTGTGTGCGTGAATTCAGCTGTCGCTTTTTTAAAAAGAAAGAAACCATTCAAGGTACCTACCGCCCCTAACCACTTGCGATTCTTCTAACAAATTTCTCCATCAACTCATCCCATCTCAACTGTGCAGCTGTTTCACTGGTTTTGGTCCTTCGAGTCTACTTTGGTCCGCGTTTGGCAAAGTCTCGTTCGAGTTAATAAATGGGAGCACATAATTTGGTGCTTTGTGCGGTGCTTCGTACCCAGTTTCGCTAGCAGTCGCGCGCGGTTTGGTATCGAGACAACATGCCGAATGATCCGTCAAAAAGTGTAAAAACGATACCAATCATATATGTATTGAAAAAACATGGTGTGTCGTATTTTCGGTAAGTAACAATTATAAGTTTTATAACGTAAAAGAATTGGGGCTAAATTCACCCTCAATCTTACCTAATAACGTAATTTTAGAATAAATATTTTAATAAATGCGTTGGGTGGAACAAAGTTCCTCGCCGAATGAATGGAGTCGTTTTTGACATCTTGTGTTGAGAAAGTTTGGCGCCTATTTTTATTTTTGCTTCACATAATGTTTATAATTAATAACTATATAATATATATAATAATAATAATAATATTTATTGTCACATAAAGAAGTACAAATAGTTACAATGGTGCTATTTAATGTAGGCTAGATTAAATTGCTAAAAAATACATTGTAGCATCTGTCGCTGAGCTAGGCGTAAGACCTGTATTTCAGCAAAACAGCGCCCAAATTCCCAGTGTTTTAAACAAAAATAAAAATTCTTGCTTCTGATTTTATACTATATCATGTCGTGTGAGGACAAGAACCTACCAGAAACTAACAGGACCTAACAAGAAACAACAACCAGGATAAAATTTAGAGTGACAGTTTATTGGTTATTTACAGTGAAGTCTATAAAAAAAGATGATGCGAAGATGAGGATGGATGAGATGTGACAGGTTTTATAAAAGACAGGTTAAGTAACAAAAAAGGAAGCGGAGGACACGAAGAGAAGTAGACCAGTGGGGTGATGACCAGGTTGCGGGCGTATTTGTAGTTGTAGATATTGTTGAAATCGTCGTTGTAGGAACGGTAGCGGCGTACTTGTAGCTACGGCTCGCTGGATCCCGTTGTAGAAATCGTCGTTGTAGGAACGGTAGCGGCGTACTTATAGCTACGGCTCGCTGGATCCCGTTGTAGAAATCGTCGTTGTAGGAACGGTAGCGGCGTACTTGTGGTTACGGCTCGCAGGATCCCGTTGTAGAAATCGTCGTTGTAGTGAACGTTTGAAATCGTCGTTTGAAGGAAACGTTTGAAGGTCGAGAGAGTTTGAAGGCTCGCAGGATCCCGGGGTAGTGCGACCCCGGGATAAGGCCTTTAAGTGATACTTCCAGTTCAGAAGCTGACGTGAGACTCCAGAATTTCAGAAATGTTCCGCTTTTATACCCTTTTTGGAGAGTTCTAGAAATTATTTAAATTAAACGTAATTTTTGTGAGTGGCCAAGAGAGAAAGAGTATTTTTGTAAAAGTATTAAAGCAAACATATCAGACCGCTAACGAGTTTGAATGGGCATTGCCATGACAACCAGATAAACAAAGACGTCAACAAACGTCAAAGTTTATTTTCAGGCTCGTAATATAAAATTCAACAAGTCCACATAGCCAAAATTACATAACAACGAAAGGAAAAAGGGTAGCGCACCAGCGCGCACGAAGCCCGAGATTGCAGAGTTTCGGAGAAAGCCAAATACAAGGTCACCAAAGGTAAGCCCCTTCGCTATCGATTTAGAAGTGCTGATAACATGAAAATGCAGAGCGAAAATGATTTGTTAATGTGTTCTTATGGTTTAAAACGTTACAGGGTCCTATGAAAATAAAGGTGATGACAAATATGAAGCATGACAGAGCAAGGTACCCTGAAGGACAAACAAAAAAGACTGATGGTGGAGCTGGAGCTAAGGGATAGGAAGCAAGAATAGCATGTAAGTAGCATAACACTACATTTTTCCCCCGACCCTGGAAAAATTTTTGACTCAGCAAAAATTTTGATATGTACAAAAATAAACCATAAAAACACAGCTTTGCAGAAACAGACATCAACAGGCAAAATCAGATATACCATCTCTTACATTCATCATCTTCATTCCGGTAAGGGTGGAGTTCACATTCAATGACTACCACTCTAAAAGTGTGTTTTCAAAAGGACATTCAGGCTTACTTAAGGAGTTGTCATCCGCTCCTGCGTGGAAAAAAAAAATAAGTAGAGGTAAAGAGAAACAAATTAATCCTAAGGTAGCTTTAGTCGCTACTACTTAAGACAAGATTAAGAGCGGCCAGAGCGGTAGAGCTCGAAGCCAGAGATCAGCCACATCGCCAACGAGATGTGTCTGAAATAAAGATTAAAAAAAAATAGGTGAAGACTAACCAACAAAAATTCGAGGTCCTAAAGTAAAATGTGTTGAAGAACACTGGATTAAAGGAAGATATAAAATAATAAGGTGAAAATGATGGTGATATTTATACATATATACAAAGTAACAGTTAATAGAAGTTAAGAAAATTTAGGATTTAATGTCTTTAATGTGCCACTTGCCTCTAACTCCGTTAGGGTCTTCTAGAACGTATACCAATGGTGAAAGTTTGGTTATTATTTTACACTTAACGAATTTAGGGGCAAGTTTAGCATTAAAGTATGCGCCAGCATTGCTTAAAACATGGTTTTTACGCCAAACAGTATCTCCCACATTAAATTCTTTAAAAGTACGGTGAAGATCATAGCGAGCGCTATTTTTAGCGTGAGCTATGTGAAGTTTAGTTTGAACTCTGTGAAAGATAGATGAGAGGAGACCAGCATTAGACGCGTAAATATCACGAGGCATAAATATCAATTCCTCGAGATTCTGAGTTGGAGTATAGAAGGAACCACAAGGTATTGTTTCCCTACCAAAGACTAAAAAGTTTGGAGTAAAGCCAGTAGCAACGTTTGTAGCGCTGTTCATTGCGAACTGAATCTTAGTAAGATGGTTGTCCCAGGATCTATGATCGTCTCCTACTAGGGATGCTAGAGCTGTAATAATCGTACTATTAAATTTCTCTGTAGGATTAACCTGAGGACAATATAAAGCTGTGTGAAAAATACAAGGAACGTTCTAAGAATTTAAGAATGAGTGGAATTCTCGCGACTGAAATTGAACAGCGTTGTCCATTATTATAGTTTGGGGAATGCCATGAACAAGAAACACTGAATTTTCCAAGACATTAATGATATTAGCTGAAGTAGCCCGTTTAAGGGGAAAAATCATAGTATATTTAGTAAAATTGCAGTTAATTACCAGAATATACTGATTTCTTCTCCGGGTCATAGGCAACGGACCCATATGATCCAAGGATATAGTTTGAAAAGGTCTGGAGCAAAGTTTAGGTTTACCCATAAGACCATAGGGAGAATGATTAGGGTGTTTGTAGGTTAAGCAGGTTTCACATGTCGAGATTAAATTGGCAATGTCCTTAAACATACCCGGCCAACAGTATTTTAAAGATATTTTCTTGAATGTTTTGAAGATACCAAGGTGGAGTTCTGAAGGGGAACCATGGCTAACTTCAATAAGTGCATGTCTATCTTGTGGCAGTGGAACTTCTTTCCAAATAAAGTCGTCGTTTAGATAATCGGAAGAATGGATGCAGCGGTAAAGTTTGTTATCTCTGATAGTGTAGTTGGGATATGCGTCTGGGTTGTTGGAGCATCCAAGAAAAATCTTGTTGTAGTGTTCAAGTTCACGATCAGGTGGTTCTTCAATCGTAATAGGATGTACACCTTGAGGTGGAGTTTCTTGTGTATCAGGACGTTCTTTATGCTTATGTCTTGATAAAAGGTCAGGAACAACGTTATCCTTCCCTTTTTTATGTTTCAGGATAAAATTAAAACATGATAAGCGTAGAGTCCAGCGAGCAAGTCTTCCAGATGGATTCGATAAGTTCTGAAACCATTTAAGTGCAGCGTGGTCAGTATATATTGTAAATTCCTTACCATTGTCTAGGTAACATCTCCAATGTTCTAGCGCAGTTATTACAGCTAATGTTTCTCTTTCAGTAGTTGAGTAGTTTTGTTGATTTTTGTTTAGTGCTTTACTCATGTAAGCAATCACGACTTCTTTGTCATCTTGATGTTGAGTAAGCATTGCTCCTATGCCATAATTTGATGCATCACAATGTACAGAAAAGGGTAGTTCGAAGTTAGGGCAAGCAAGGACAGGAGCAGTTACCAAAGCTTCTTTAAGTTTCTCGAAAGCAGCTGCAGCCTTGGAATTCCATAAAAATTTAGGAGCGTTCTTCCCGGAACAGGTTAGTTGGTTGAGCGGGGAGGCAATAGTGCTGAAGTTTGGAATGAATCTTCTAAACCAGCTGCAAGTACCTATGAATCTTCGAACTTCTTTTCTGCAAGTAGGTACAGGATATTCTAGAATAGCCTTTATTTTATCTGGATCAGCACGTAGACCATACTCGTCCACTAGAAAACCAAGGTATTTCAGTTCTTTCCTGAAGAATTGACTCTTTTCAAAGTTAATAGTCAGATTAGCGTTTGAAAGTTTTTCCAGAACTTTCATGAGAAGCGATATGTGCTCATCAAAAGTCTCGCTAATAATAATGATGTCATCCAGATAGCAAAATACCTTGTTCTCAAATTCAGGAGAAAATAGCGTATCCATTAATCTTTGTTGAGTTGCAGGTGAGTTAGTGAGACCAAAAGGCATTACTTTGAATCTGAACATACCTCTTCCAGGAACATAAAATGCTGTCTTATCTCTATCAGCAGTATTCAAGGGAATGTCCCAAAATGCTTTCGCAATGTCGATGCTTGATAAGTGTTTGGCATTTCTCAGGTTGTCCAAAATTTCGCTTATTAGAGGCAGACTATAAGCATCACGACGTGTAACTGAGTTAAGCTTCCTGCTATCTACACAGAAACGCCATTCCCCATTCTTCTTTGGAGTGATGAGGACTGGAGATAACCATGGACTATCGCATTGTTCAATGACGTTCCATCCCAGCATCTTGTCAACTTCATTAATTAAAGCCTTTTGTTTTTCAGGAGACAGTCTGTAACATCTTTGTTTGATCGGAAGAGAATCACCAGTGTCAATCTTGTGGGTGATTAAGTGTGTGTTTCCCAGAACACCTTTTTCTTCAAAAGAGATTGTCTTGAAGCGTTGGATGATGTCATTAGCGATGTTCTTTTGATTAGGAGTTAAATGCTCATAAGGTCAAACTTTAATACCTTTAGTGTCGATAGCCAAGCATTTAGGATCTGTAAAGTTAAGAGAAGTTAAAACACTAGGTAGAAGATTAAATTTTCTCCAAAAGTCGATACCTAGTATTAGAGAAGGGAATATTTCAGGGAAAACATAAGCTTTAATCAAGTGAGTTTCGTTATTGAAATGGACAGGTAAGTCAAAATAACCCAAGGAATTAATTTTTTGATTATTAGCAGTAGAGACAGTAATAATATCTGACTTGAAAAGTTTGCAGCCCAGTTTAAGAATTTCCAAATGAGAATTATTACCCAGAATAGTTACTGAGCTGCCAGAATCTAGTAAACCAGATAAAGTTAAGTCATAAATTTTGACATTAACGAATGGACGATTAAGATCTTGTTCTTTGGAGTAGAGTGTAAAAGAGATTTTGTAGCAAGCAAAGAAGTTTTGAATTGTTTTGAGCCAATTAGTCCAATCGTCCTTATCAAAATTTGAGTTACTCTTCAAGTCAGCAGTTAGTTTTTTGTACTAGTATTAGGTTTGGGAGAACAAGTAGGGCACTCTGCAGTTTTAACACCCTTAAGACCACATCTGAAACAAATCACGAATCGTGGTTGAGTGCAACTGTTCAAAGTATGACCCAGTTTACGACAGCGAACGCAAAAATAATTTTCTTGGGGAGCTGCAGTTTGAGAGAGACTATTAACTTGTCTAGAAGGGTATTTGTAGGTTGGAGTGAATTTATTCATGAAGGGAGGAGAAGGTCGCGAGTTATTAGAAGAGTTTGGAGAGTCAACTGAACTTGAAGTGGAATGCTTGTAGTTGAATTCCGAAACATGAGGACTTTGTTGCAAATTTGGTTCTTTAAATTGTTTGTCTCTGTCTAGGAACTTTTCATAGTTTTGGCAAGTGGCCAAAAGAGAATCGATAGAGTCAATGTCTTTTAGAGCTACGAAGACTGAATAACATGGGCGAATATTTCTCAAAATAATCTCCAATTGATCTGTTTCAGAAAGTCTTTTTGAAAGGCGAGCGAACATTCCAGACATGATGGATATAAAGATGACGATAGGTTCATCACGACCTTGAGTACGGTTCCTAATCGCTTCTAGAAGTTTATGATCATAATCAAAACCACCAAAGTCTTTGATTAGTAAAGAAGAAAGTTCGTTCCAAGTTAAGTTTGGATTCTGATTATATTTAAATCTGAACCAATGAAGGGCATTGTCGGTGAAGATTTCGAACGCCTGAGAAATCAATAAGTCCCTGGACAAGCCACGAGCTAAGCTATATTCTTCGAGTTTTTGAAGAAAGGATCTTCGACAGCTTTTACCATTGAAGGTGTGTCTTTTCAGATCTTTGAAGACGTTAGTTGGAGGGAAAGATTGAGGTGGTGGTGGAGGATACGGGGTATGGGTCTGAACAGAAGTTTGAGAAACAAGAGGGGGTTCCATGACAGTCGGTTCAGCAGGAAGGTCCAGTGATGGAGAGTGATTTGCAGTTGAAGGTAGAGCCAAGGATCCGAACTGTTTAGAAATATCGTCAAATTTCAACTTCAAAGTATCGAAACTAGCTTTAGAGTCTGGATATAAGTCCGTATCTATTCGCTCCAATCTGTAAAAAACATGATTAATAAAAGTTTCTATTAATCGTAAGTATTTGGTTTCCCCTTGTAACAATTTTTCTATTTTACAATCCAGGTAAGTTAGAGTAGAACCAATTTGAGATAAGTCATCCTCAATCGGAACTGGAGAAGTCAGAATATCTTCGGGGTGAGAATTCGCAACTAAACGCAAAACCTGTTTTTTAAGAAGCAAAACAGTATTAGCTGGTTCCTCATATCTAATCTTTACTTCGTATTCGAGCTCGGCCTTGTTAAGGAATTCGTACTTAATAACCCTTTCCATTGTTAAAGTTAAGTGTAGAGTCAAGTGTTATAGAAGTGAAGTGAAGTGAAGTGAAGTGAAGTAATGTAAGTTAAATGTAGGCCTAAATATAATCCAGATAAGTTGAAAAACTAGATGAAGTTTTGTTTTAGAATTTGGAAAATGTGAAAAGGATGAATAGATAAAGATTTAAGAGTGAAACAGAAAGCAAATCAAAGGGAAAGAGACAAGGCGCAGAAAAGGTGAAGAGTGGAGAAGAACTTTTACGTTGGGCGCCATAATGTCGTGTGAGGACAAGAACCTACCAGAAACTAACAGAACCTAACAAAAAACAACAACCAGGATAAAATTTAGAGTGACAGTTTATTGGTTATTTACAGTGAAGTCTATAAAAAAAGATGATGCGAAGATGAGGATGGATGAGATGTGACAGGTTTAATAAAAGACAGGTTAAGTAACAAAAAAGGAAACGGAGGACACGAAGAGAAGTAGACCAGTGGGGTGATGACCAGGTTGCGGGCGTATTTGTAGTTGTAGATATTGTTGAAATCGTCGTTGTAGGAACGGTAGCGGCGTACTTGTAGCTACGGCTCGCTGGATCCCGTTGTAGAAATCGTCGTTGTAGGAACGGTAGCGGCGTACTTATAGCTACGGCTCGCTGGATCCCGTTGTAGAAATCGTCGTTGTAGTGGTTTGAAGGAAACGTTTGAAGGTCGAGAGAGTTTGAAGGTTCGCAGGATCCCGGGGTAGTGCGACCCCGGGATAAGGCCTTTAAGTGATACTTCCAGTTCAGAAGCTGACGTGAGACTCCAGAATTTCAGAAATGTTCCGCTTTTATACCCTTTTTGGAGAGTTCTAAAAATTATTTAAATTAAACGTAATTTTTGTGAGTGGCCAAGAGAGAAAGAGTATTTTTGTAAAAGTATTAAAGCAAACATATCAGACCGCTAACGAGTTTGAATGGGCATTGCCATGACAACCAGATAAACAAAGACGTCAACAAACGTCAAAGTTTATTTTCAGGCTCGTAATATAAAATTTAACAAGTTCACTTAGCCAAAATTACATAACAACGAAAGGAAAAAGGGTAGCGCACCAGCGCGCACGAAGCCCGAGAATGCAGAGTTTCGGAGAAAGCCAAATACAAGGTCACCAAAGGTAAGCCCCTTCGCTATCGATTTAGAAGTGCTGATAACATGAAAATGCAGAGCGAAAATGATTTGTTAATGTGTTCTTATGGTTTAAAACGTTACAGGGTCCTATGAAAATAAAGGTGATGACAAATATGAAGCATGACAGAGCAAAGTACCCTGAAGGACAAACAAAAAAGACTGATGGTGGAGCTGGAGCTAAGGGATAGGAAGCAAGAATAGCATGTAAGTAGCATAACACTACAATCTATACTAACTAATATCTACATTACAGATAATTAACATCAAAGTCCAAAAAATATATTTGGTTAGTACGGTACCAATAGGTTTTTCCCCAATTTTTTTTATAAGCTTTTAGTAATAAGATTATGCTTAATTTTGATAATAATGATTTTATGCATTAGTTTTACAACAATTATCATCATCATAATTACATTACATATACAACATTATTATTCCAGATTTCCAAAACATGAAGTCTGTCATTCAACATGAAGCCAAACATGAAACTGGCGGCAAATTATTGCAAATGAAAGGGGCGATAAATATTTTAAGCCAAAGGATACAAGTGTGGTTTGTAAATTTGCAAAAAAGAAAATATTAAGAAAAAAATCTCTTCTAAACGACAACCGTCTTACCACAAAAAACTTTAACCATTGTTTAACACATGATTATAAAAATCGTTACCACAAAACTGATTTTAGCGTCTTAGCAGGGATAGGCATGGCTTATATTATGTGATCAATTTAGGCAACCGAGAAAGCTTGTTTAGTGAGTGTCTTGTTTGTCAAGATGGCGGAATTATTGACCAGCTGTTCTGCTGTGTTGGTTTTGTTTACGAAGAAGCGGTTTTTACTCCATTAAAGTCCAAGTTTTACCGTGAGGAAACCTTCATATCCCCATAGGCCATCGTGGGGAAACCTCCTTAGTGGCCACGATGGGCTATCCCCCTGTCATGTAAAATGGACTTAATTATCTAAAAGTGGGCACAACTGTGCCTCTGCCACCCCGTTTCGAAAAAGCATAAAGCTATAAATCATCCAATGATGAAATTTATGGTGGGCTACTGGGAGACAGTGTATAGGTCGCGCGACATGTTATGAGCGATGGCCTTGAATGCGCTTTCCAATAGCTGTACAAATGCGCAGTAATTCCTGCTAACGTCGCCCAGCGCTCTTAACTTACTTATATACTATGGCATGAAATTTGTACATCTGCAACCGGTGTGCCCATCCACTATAAAAACCATACTAGCCGCAAGCCACAGCAATCTTGGGAGAAGCTGGAGTTGGTGCAGGAGTTAGGCCAGTTTTTGAAGGAGATAAGCCGGCTTTTTACCATGGGATGTAATGAATTATGTATTAAGATGCAGGCAGATACACGAAGACAGTGGCGCTGGTCCCAGTGAGACTGGTAGCCAGTACTGGCCGGGTACTCTATTCACCCCAGCACTCGCAGACATCACTGGACTGGCTTGATTTTATAAGGCCAATACAAGGTTTTCACAAGGGCAACACCAAGCCAGCTAGCACTGGCCTCGGGTAAACCAACCTTAACATCTCAAGTTGTGAAATAAATATTGCTTGCGAGTCTTTCTAGTGCCCGTTCAGCAATATTTATTTTACATATTGAGATGTTATTTAAATTAGATTATATCCCATAGTGAAAAGCTGGCTTTATTCATTAAGGACCCCTGGAATGAAAGGAAATAAGCGAAGAAGTAATAACAGCACATTTTGATATCAACATTTTTAATTTGTCATTAACAATTTCATTAATATCGCCAATTCCTTGAAAGATTTTCTATCTCCATTATTAATGTTTCTATCTGAAGGATTAATGTTTACACCACAATTAATTTGTGGGTTTTTATTTCCATATTTGATTCAAGTATGTATGGCGGCTTTGCTGATGCTGAAAAGACAAGATTTCAATTAAATTATACCAAAATGCTAAGGCAGAGGTGGACTCGACACTTGGTTAGAGGGGATGACGGACAGTGGCCCGTAGCGATAGAAAATACAAGGGGAAAGATAGGACCATCCAGTGGGCATTGTCCGACGATATTATCAAGTCAACATCTCTCTGCATGCAGTTGGCAAAGAACTTTCGAGAATGGCGCGATAGAAGAGACTTGTCATTGATCGACTTGATTCACTAACCAAGAGGCCTATGCCCGGAAGTGGGTTGATGTGTGCTGAAAACGATTATGAAGATTTCTTACCTTTTCTGGTGAAAATTAGGTGTTGTTTTGTTGATCGTCATCACTACCCAGGGTAAGTGCTGGGCGGGCAGTAAGATCCAAGAATTTCCTTTCCTGAGCAAGGGATAAATAATAATATCCCGAACCAAAACAAACAAATTGTCTGACGAACTTTCAGTGACAGTTCCGTGTGTCGTTCCGTTCCGTTTCGCTGATTATTTTTAGTCGTGTTTGATAAAAGTATTAAAGTGAACGGTTTTTCTACACAAAAATAAGGATTTACCACTACTTTACCTAACCATGTTCTTTTACTAAGTTAGGAATTACATTAAGCATAAAATATTCCATCAAATTATGTATTCATTCTTATGTTATTCGCGTAAAATGAAACCATGAACGTTTTTTTAAATATTTTTTCATATTGTGTTGTACGGCCCTGGAAATTCAGTCCTTTGAGACTAGTTGATGAACCAACGAAATTAACTGAATGATCTAGCCGTTTTTTAGTAAGATACTCACTAAACACTTTTTTGTGGTAACGAAATTTAGAAGCTTGCTAACCATTTGTTTACTGATAGATGATGATTTTGCTAAAGAAGTGATCATACTGTGTTTTTATTATTTTTTGTAGTAAGACGGCAAGTGTTTAATAAGCTTAATTTGTTTCAAGGTACATAAAAATATATATTTTTAAACAATTATAACCTACTTTGTTTAAATTCACCTTTTCCATTTACACTCCCAATCAGGGCTTTTCTGTAAGTTGTCTAAAGTGACGTAATTAAAAAAAAAACCGGTCAAGTGCGAGTCTAAATCGCGCACGAAGGGTTCCGTACCACCGTTCAATGGAAGCGATGGTGTGGAGTGAATAGTTTGGATTTTTCACAGCAAAATATTGTTTACAAAGTTATTGGTGCGGTTACTTTCACACTCCATGTACGTAACCAGGTGCATCCATAAGTTTGTATGTGGTATTGTTGTATGGGAGCCCCCTTAAATATTTATTTTATCCTGTTTTTTAGTATATTTTGTTATAGCGGCAATAGAAATACATAATCTGTGAAAATTTCAACTCTCTAGCTAGCTAGTTTCTTGAGATACAGCCTGGTGACAGACGGACGGACAGCGAAGTCTTAGTAATAGGGTTCCGTTCTTACCCGTTGGGTACGGAACCCTAAAAACTACAAACCCGACTGTGGTTTATTAAAATGCACTAAAAGCAAGAAGATAATACTTAGCGTAATTATTGAGATTCGATAAAATGATTGCAGTACATTGTTAAATTGAATGAGATTTAAATGTTGATGGATTACCATTTTAAGTTATTTTTATTACCATTGCCATTTTCCTGCTTTTTAGTACAACACTAGGAAAAATCTGTAGATAGGTACTTAGTTTAAAACTACACTTTATTTTTTATAGCTTATGCAAGATTTGTGTATTTTTCCGTAATTTACTTTTAAGCCCTTTATTTTGATACCCCACTCGAGGGTCTTGAAAAAAAAAAAAAAACCCGCACATAAAATCCGCCATTATTTTGTTTATCATATTAGAGTTTGATTTCTTATTTAATTGGATATTACTTTTTCTGTATATTGTTTGTGTATGTACAATAAAGAAAATATGAATTTATAAATTATGAGGTCAGACTCATACACGAAGAGACCCTTACTATCGTATAGTGTATTTACAGATAGAGCTTAGTTCTGTCTCACGTTATGAGTAATCTTCGATTATTGCTTAAAGCATAGCTACAAATTATTACGTCCAAAACGTAACTTTAACATTGCATATTTCACAGACCTACAGACCCCCTGTTCCATTGTGAGCCGGTGGCAATAAATTTTATGAGGCACGATGCGCTCGCATTTTGTAATTTCATAACCGCCAAACACTGGCATTGGAAATACAACGCGTTGCAACGGTAAGTCTAACGTCATAGGGTAGTATTTCAAAAACTAAGTATGAGCAAAGTCAAAGTACTTTATTACTGTAGATATTTACATATACTAAGCAAACGTCAATTTTGCCTCTTCTCTACATTGGACCACTGTGGGAAAAGGAGGGCGTAGAAACTCCCACAAATTGATTTTTAGATCTCTTTTAAAAATAGGTTGTGCTTAAATATTACAAATATATTATTATGATTAATAAGCAGGTATAAATAATTACAAAATTATTAACAGCAAGGCTTGTGTTGAGCTAGATTAACCCCATACAGTCCTGTCATTTAAGTAATCTTGAACATTGTAATATCCCTTTTTTGACAAAGTCGCTTTAACATGCTTTTTAAATTGCTCAAATGGCAATTTCAAAATCTCCAGAGGTATCTTATTATAGTAGAGAATACACTGACCCGTGAAAGAATTGCTAACCTTCACGAGTCTTAATCGGGGCGCACACAGTCTGTGATTATTTCTTAGGTTAACATTGCAGCTATCGGTAAGTTTGGAAAATGTTGTAAGGTTCTTGCGTACATACATTATATTTTCGAAAATAAATTGACTAGCTACGGTTAGTATGTCAATTTCTTTAAAAAGCTCTCTTAAGGAGTCTGTTCGTTTTAAATTATAAATTGCTCGAATAGCTCTTTTCTGTAAAATAAAAATAGTTTGAATATTTGCTGCTTTCCCCCACAACAAGATACCATAGGACATCACACTATGAAAGTAACTAAAATATACTAGCCTAGATGTAGCCACATCCGTGCTTTGTCTGATGTTCCTAACAGCGTAAGACGCAGAACTTAATTTACCAGCCAATTTATCTATGTGGGGTCCCCACTGCAATTTGCTATCAATGGTTATTCCAAGAAACTTCGTATCATTTATTAATTCTAACGTGCTGTTGTCTAACACTAAACTGGTCTCAACTTGCCTGACATTTGGAAGTGAGAATTTGATACACTTGGTTTTACCAGCGTTTAACAATAAATTATTAACTGTGAACCAATTCAAGGTTAAAGACAATACACCATTAACATCATCAAAATCTGCTTTTTGTCTTTCAATTTTGAAGACCATTGAAGTATTATCAGCAAATAACACTATGTCAGTTAATTTCTCCACCATGAAAGGCAGATCGTTAATATATACCAGGAATAAGAAAGGACCTAATATGGAACTTTGTGGAACGCCAATTTTTACACCCGATCCATCAGATTTAACGCCGTTAACTTCTGCCTTTTGAATTCTATTGCTTAGGTATGATCTTAGTATATCCAACGCTTTATTTCGAACTCCGTAATGATTTAATTTAATTAATAGCGTATTATGATCAACACAATCAAACGCCTTCGATAGGTCGCAAAAAACTCCGATAGCATCCTGTGCGGCCTCCCATGCAGAATAAATATGAGATATAAGGGTAATACCTGCATCCGTAGTCGATTTACCCCTAGTGAAACCGTATTGTTTGGCGTGGAGTTGTTTTGTACGGTTGAAGTGTGAGGAGAGCATTTGATTGAGTATAATCTTTTCAAATATTTTACTTAGTGTTGGAAGAACAGATATTGGTCTGAATTTTGAAGGATCACCCTTATCTCCCGATTTGAACAGAGGTATCAGTTTACTGTGTTTTATGAGGTCTGGGAAAGCCCCATCGTTAACACATTTATTGAATATATAAGCTAAATGTAACTAGAATTACTGAACCAATGACTTTGACTGATATACCCCACAGGTCTTCCGTATTTTTTAAGTTAAGTAATTAAAACGTTTTGACAATGTCCTGGGGATATTTCACAATTCTTTATTGCACAGAACATTACAACAATATAATTATACACGAAATTAAAAGGCAAAGGCTAGCTTATCTCTCAACAGAGATTTCTTCCAGCAAACCTATCTGGATAGGATACATATAAAATGAAAAGGGTAGTCTAGTGCAATTAAATACTTACCAAATACCAATAAAATATGATACTTACTATAAAAATACATATAATCAAAGAAATAGTAGATAAAATAAGAATAAACAAATAATAATAAATAGATAAATACAATAACATACTTATATATACAATATCTATGATGAAAGAGAAAGTAAGTGCTCTTTCAAGCGATTCTTAAAGGAGAAAAGAGTGGGACTGTCCCTTATAGTGCAGGGAAGTGCGTTCCACAGCCGAATGGCCCTCAGCCTGAACGAGTGCTCGTAGGCGACGGTGTTATGCTGCGGAATACATAGAAGAGACACCGTGTGAGATCTCCGCTCCTTGCCTCTGGAGAAAAGGAACTCAAAACGTTCACGAAGGTAGGAAGGATATCTGGGGTTTCTCAAGATGTTAAAAAGTAAAGTCAATATGTGGAAATCACGGCCAAGACGAATCGGGAGCCAACCCAGTTCCTTGCGATACTGCGAGACGTGGTCATACTTGCGCAGCCCGAAGACGAACCGAATCCCGAGGTTCTGAAGTCGTTCGAGTTTATTCAGTTGTTCTTCGTTCGCACTCACCCAGTAAGCATCGGCATAATCAATTAAAGGAAGAAGAAGGGACTGGGCTAGAGTGACTTTAGTATGCCGTGGAAGGAAGTATTGTAATTTCCGAAGAGAGTGAAACGATGCAAAGACTCGTCTGCTGACCTCGGAGACATGGGGCGACCAAGACAGCATGTTGTCGAATACAATTCCGAGATTTTTAGCTTTATCGCTGTATTTGATTACGGTTCCATCAAATATTAGAGGAGCGATTGGGAGTTGTAACAGGTTAAGAGAGTATCGGGTTCCCAAGATCAAGGCCTGTGACTTTCTCGGGTTGACCAGAAGCCCATATGAGAGGGCCCACTTCCTGATATTCTCGAGGTCAGCATTCAGAGCCTCCACAGCCGGAGTCACATCACGCGGAGAGAAATGCCGGTATATTTGGAGGTCATCTGCATAAAGATGATATGAAGAAGTAAGTACATCAGAGATTGAGTTGATAAAAACCGAGAACAGAAGGGGTGAAAGGATGCCACCCTGAGGAACCCCAGTGAATAGATCGCACCAATCGGTGGATGTTTCCTCAGAATTGATGCGTTGTTGTCGATCTCTGAGATAGGAGTCAACCCAGCGGGCGGCATGAGAGGAGACATTAAGTGAATGGAGGATCGCAACCAGGATATCAAAATCCACGCAGTTGAAAGCGCTGCTGAAGTCAAGCAGTGCCAGCACAGACATCCTCTTCTGATCCATCGCAAGTTGGATGTCATCTGTCACTTTGAGTAGAGCGGTGGTAGTGCTGTGACCCGGCCTAAAACCCGATTGGAAAAAATTAAGGAGATTCATGGAGGAAAGATAGGTGGATAGTTGAGTGTGTACAATGGATTCAAGGACTTTGGAAAGGATGGGCAGGATAGAAATAGGACGATATTCTTTGTAGGAAGTTGGGTTGGATGTTTTAGGCAAAGGGATCACGAGAGCACGTTTCCACTGACTAGGAAAGTGACAGTCAGAGAGTGAAGCATTAATTATGTGAGTGATAACCGGCAGCAATTCTCCAAGAACACTTGTCAACATTTGAGAGCAGATTTTGTCATCGCCGATGGCTTTTGATGAGATTGCTAGCACTGCTTTCCTGACTGCAGCGATTCCAACATGACGCAGATTGAAAGAAGAGTGGCAGGAGACAGTCTTGGAAAGCAAGTTGCGGAGTGTGGCATCCTTGACAGATGGATCCATATGGACGGGGGGGACAGCAAAAAAATGATTGAGACCGTTAAGGTCGATGTTACCAACCGTCAGGTCCTGGGACTTACCAATACCAAGGCTCTTCAGAAATTTCCAAACTTGTGCAGGGGCGTAGTTTTCGATACATTCAAATATATGACGGCGTTTGGCATCTCGACACAGACGGGAGCAGCGATTACGAAGACTTTTGTATGCTAAGAGATTTTCGTCGGTCGGATCCTTTTTGTATTTAGTCTTGGCACGGTTTCTCTTAGCCATCAGACCCTTAATGGTATCAGTAAGCCATGGAGCGGGGAGATGTTTAACTTTAACCTTCTTGACAGGAGCATGTTTGTCAAACAAGCTCAGGACAATCGTGTTAAAGTTTTGGACCTTATCATCAACGGACTCACTTCCCAGAACAAGGGACCAATCTATGAAAGAGGCGTCGGATTTAAGGGAAGTGACATCAATACCCTTGAAACTACGAAGTTCAAGAAACTTAGCTCTACGCTTGGGGGGCCTAATTTTGTAGGATAGGTAAATTAAATCATGGTAGGAGAAGGGGGCACTGAGTTGACCATGTACGGCAACCTTAGTGGGGTTAGATATTATCATCAAGTCAAGAAGAGAAGGGGTACAGTGAGGCTGAAAGTGAGTGGCATCAAGGGGAAGAATGTGTAAATTCAAGGAGTTAACAATGGATTGCAGTTTGGCTGATCGAGCATTGTTTTTAAGGAGGCAGGTGTTAAAATCACCAAGAATAAGAGTAACAGGATAAAGAGGAGACAGGTCATTAAGAAGAGTTTCAAAAGATTCAAAATATTCTATGCGAAGAGAGGGGCTGTAGTAAACACCCAGAAGAACTTTATTGTGACGAAGACATATCTCTAAAAATAAGTGTTCCGCAGAACCAGAGTATAGGCTGGGCGAGTGGCTGATAACTTTGCACGAGATGTCAGAACGAAGGTAGATGGCAATGCCGCCATCAGCCTTACCCGTTCGATCATTACGAAAGAGCGTGAACCCTGGCAGAGCATACATGGAAGAAGAGAGGGATGGCTTGAGGAAAGATTCGGAGACAAGAATTCCGTGAATATTCTGGTCAATGAAGGCATCAAGAAGATCAGCGTAGCTGGCGTGAATGCTCTGGGCATTAATATGCACGATGTTGAGATTAAAGCCAAGGGTCGAGAACACGCGTTTCAGATTATCAGACAAAGAGCCATCCGCCGACAACTCACCTCCCGCACTAAGTGAAACATCGCTATCAGAGCTAGAAAAGAAGCTATCGTTAAAATTGTTTAAGGTATTCATAAACTTATACATATAAATTATAAAATAAATTTATATTAATAGGATCTACTTTAAAATACTTTTAGTGCCAAGCCTGAACTCAGTCTTTCACTGGGCATGCTGGGAAAGAAATCAAGGTTAACAGAAATCAACTTGCAATAATTATACAGCAAAAAAGTAAAACAAATAAAACTCAAACAAACAGCAAAGATTCAAGCAATATCGAAATCTCGCTAGTGCGTTTCGTTACGCGTCATACGGAATGTTTGTACAGAGACATGACAGTAACAAGAAAAAAAAAAACCGTCGCTGTCAAAAATGACAGGTGACAGTGAGTGGGTGGATTCAATTACCTACCAAGAAATTATGAATTAAACGAGGGTCGGAAGAGAAAACGATAGATAAAAAAAAAGAAAAACGTGCAATCTTCACAGAAATTGAAAATACACACATAGTCCACTGCGCGCAGGCATAATATACATGATGAAATTTTAAATATACCTTACTGACGGTCGTGTTATTTTTTAATAAAGTCTCTGCTTCGGAGATGAATTTAGATGATCTGTTGTGAGTATAGGTACATTGGTGAAGAATGTTTCAAAAGCTCGAGCAACATCATCGCTGGATTTAACAACATTATCACCTATCTTTAGGCAGAAATCATTGTCCCTTGGTATAACTTTGCCAGTTTCACGGTTTATTATTTGCCAAACTGTTTTCATTCTATAATTTGAATTTTGAATTTTTCTATTAATGTGTAAAGTTTTTGCAGTCCTACAAACCAACTTGAAAGTTTTGGAATATTTTTTAACATCGTCATGAAATTTTCGATCAAAGTTATAGGTTTTTTGATCATAAAGGTCATACAAGATAACTCTACTTTTACGAATTCCAAACGTTGCCCAGTCATTAAATATCGATTTACACTGACTTTCTTTAATTTAAAAACTTTATTGAATTCCGTCTGAATAATGTTGTAGAAGTCTGAGTAGATTTTGTTTGGGTTCTGTTCATTAAAATCTGGTACTGGCAAATTTATATCTAAGTACTTCTATCTAAGATCTTAGGTACAATACTTGGTTTAATGTTTGGCTACCACACGCACATACTCGCATCGAGCGAAGGACAGGTTTTGACGTGATTTTGAACTTGATGCTGTATCTTGGGTATATATGATTGAAGTTCGTACTCTTTCCTGGTGTCTACCAAGATATAGTGGGGGTTCTTGCAACGGATCATTTCAAATTTCAGTTATCATAAGCCTCTTATATCATTCATCGAAAATGCAAACTCGGATTCTGAATAAACTGCTGTAAGGCCTAATCTCCGGAATTTTAATTTTTCTATATGGTAACCCTAGGTGCACACGAAAAATATGTGCTAGTGGGAAATATAATACTGCACCACATATCTCTCATCTCTTCCTTGAGGTCAGCTTGCGTCACAACAATATTCTTCTGGGTGTTTATTATAGCCCCTCACTCCGCATCGATTACTTTGAATCTTTTGAAAAGCTACTATGTGACTTGACCCCTCTCTATAGTGACACTCTCATCCTCGGGGATTTTAACACCTGTCTTCTTAAAAATAACGCCCGCTCTACCAAACTTGAATCTATTGTAAATTCCTTCAACTTACATATTCTTCCCGTCGGCGCTACTCACTTTCAACCACATTGTACTCCCTCCCTACTCGATCTCATGATCATCTCCAACACAGCCAAGGTGGTTTCTCATGGTCAGCTTACCGCTCCGTTCTCTTATCACGACCTGGTTTATCTTTCATACAGAGTTAGGCCCCCTAAGCGCAAAGCCAAATTTCTGGATATTCGGAGCTTCAAAGGTGTGGACCTCGACTCCCTTAAATCCGATGCCTCATCTGTTGATTGGAACCCTGTCATGACTTGTGAGACCGTTGATGAAAAAATCCTGAAGTTCAACTCAATTGTCCTTGGGCTCTTCGACAAGCATGCACCAATGAAAAAAGTCAGGGTCAAACATCTTCCTGCCCCGTGGCTGACCGACGCCATCAAGCGTTTAATGGCAAAAAGAAACCGTGCAAAAGGGCGATATAAGAGGGACCCGACCAACGACAATCTTCTAGCTTTTAAACGCCTCCGCAACCTGTGCAACCGCATGTGCCGCGATGCCAAGCGACGCCACATCCATGAGCGTATAGAGATGTACACTCCAGCTCAGGTATGGAAGTTCCTTAAGACCATTGGTGTTGGCAAGTCCCAGGAATCTTCTTCAAGTAATATCGATCTCAACGGTCTCAACCAGTTTTTTTCTTCTCCTCCCGTCGTGATGGACCCTACCACTAAGGAGGCAACCCTTCATTGTCTACGGTCGAGGGCTGCAGTCTGCACCTCACCGTTTAACTTTAAGCTTGTTGGAATCGGTGCAGTTAGAAAGGCAGTGCTAGCTATCACATCCAAAGCTGCTGGTGGCGACAACGTCAGCCATCAGATGATCCACAGCGTCCTTGAGGAGTTGCTTCCTCCAATTACCCACATCATCAACTTCTCTCTCTCGGTAAGCTCCTTTCCTAGCCTGTGGAAGAAAGCACTCGTTATCCCACTGCCAAAAAAATCCAATCCCTCCTCCTTCAAAGATTATAGGCCCATATCTATTTTACCCATTCTCTCCAAAGTCCTTGAATCCATAGTCCACTCCCAACTCTCTTCCTACCTTTCATCAAACAAACTTCTCAATCCTTTCCAATCTGGGTTCAGACCGGGCCATAGTACTACCACAGCACTCTTAAAAGTCAGCGATGACATACAGCTAGCCATGGATCAGAAGTTGGTCACGGTCCTAGCCCTGCTTGACTTCAGCAATGCCTTTAACTGCGTCGATTTTGACATTCTGGTCGCTATATTGAGCTCACTGAATGTCTCCGTCCATGCTGCTAACTGGTTCCACTCATACCTGAGAGGTCGTCAGCAACGCATTAAGTCTGAAGAGACTGAAACTCAATGGTGTGATCTTTCCTCAGGAGTACCTCAAGGTGGTATTCTCTCTCCTCTTCTATTTTCAGTCTTCATCAACTCTATCTCCGACGTAATCTCTTCTTCATATCATCTGTACGCAGATGATCTCCAAATTTATCGCCACTTTTGACCCTGCGATGTAGCCTCAACCGTGGAGGCACTGAATGCTGACCTCGAGAATGTGAAAGACTGGGCCTTATCATACGGGCTGTTGGTAAACCCGACCAAATCACAAGCCATGCTTTTAGGAACCAGGCACACGCTTTCCTTGATACAAAAACATATTGTTCCTGTGTTATATAATGGCATCACAATAGAGTATACAGATCAGGCGAAAAACCTTGGGGTTATTTTTGACAACCTGCTGTCTTGGTCTCCACATGTCAGCGAGGTCAGCAGACAGGTCTTTGCGTCTTTTCACTCCCTCAGGCGTTTGCAGTACTTCTTGCCACGGCAGACCAAAATCACCCTTGCTCATTCCCTTCTTCTGCCGCTAATCGACTACGCCGATGTCTGTTGGGCGAGCGCGAACGAAGATCTACTGAACAAACTCGAATGACTTCAGAATCTTGGGATTCGGTTTATCTTCGGGTTGCGCAAATTCGACCATGTTTCTCAATATCGCAAAGAGTTGGGGTGGCTTCCAATTTGTCGTCGCCGAGACACTCATATTCTCTCTTATCTTTTCAATATATTGAAAAACCCGCGCTACCCCAGCTACCTTCGAGAACGCTTTGAGTATCTCTTTTCAGGAGATCGGCACCGGAGATCTCACACGGTTTCACTCTTAGCCACTCCAAGGCATAACACCTCGGCATATGAGCACTCATTCAGGCTGCAGGCGGTCCGACTGTGGAACGCACTACCTTGCACTATAAGAGACATTCCCACTATTGTCTCTTTCAAAAACCGGGTAAAAGAGCACTTCCTCTCTCTTTCGTGAGAGTTATAGTATGTAGGTATATCATTATAATATATAAACTATATTTGCAGGTATATGTATGTATTGTATTTAGTAGTCTGGTATATAAGTATTTTATTTTCCGTATTTTATATTATATGTATTTTAGTATAAATTAGATATTAGATATTGTACACTGCCTACCCTTTCATGATACATTTCCCTTTCATGCCTTGGTTTGCTGGAAGAAATCTCTTTTTAGAGATAAGCTCGCCTTTGTACATATGATTTCTCCTAATGTTATCTTTTAAATTGAATATGTGTGTGCAATAAAGAATTATGAAATTATGAAATTATGAAATATCTGATGCTGGGAATTCTAAATCAAGGGCAACACAACAAAAAAAAATAGCCAGTGCGGCAAGGGCGACGCGACTAGACGTGCCCATACAAGTGAAGAGCGAGTCAGGTAAGAGCACGCGTATATTCACTCCGTGTTTAATGTGTCTTTCTACCGTTCCAAGTAGTGCAAATGATATTTATAACTTTTTCCCATTATTATATTTCCTAAAAAAATAAGATTTTTGCCATTTCTAATTGATTTAGGACTTGAAAAAGGAAAAACAAAATACCTCCAAATAAGGGCATACATTTTAAGGGGTCAGCCTTATTTCGAGGGTTACATCGAAATAAGGAAATCATGCGTCGTGTTTATTTGCTAATAACTTAAAGAGTAATATCTTATTTAATCAATGCTATGTTATATTGTAATGCTGTTTAGTCTAACCATTTGAAAACCTAATTATGTGGTATGTTTTATCCCCAAGAAATCTTATTTTATTACGAAAACTCTTGAGAAAAAGTGTTGGTTTCTTAGAACGCCTACAAAGTTATTATCTTTTTTAATTGAGAAAAAAGTACTCCTAATATATTACTGTTTACTTGAATCTTGCATATACTTTGAGAAATTTCATCGTTAATCGATTAAGATACCTGCATTTGTTTCGTGATGCAATTTTTATGTGTCGAAATTAGGTTTAAAGAACACTACCAAATCTCCCAATTTCGAGGTACGAATTGTAGACACCCTCGAAATTAGGCTCTATGAGACCGTAATTTCGTGAGTATGCCTCGAAATAAGGAAGTTCATATAGCCTAATTTCGATTTGATATTATCATCTTGGGGGAATGTTTTAGGGTTCCATTGATGTTCAAGTGGTACATAATTTAAGTAAATCTAAGGGAAGTAATTTATTAGGCGTTTCTTAAATTGGTCAGATGTTGCTACGGTCGCCTTTGTACATGTTGTTACTTTGTTCCATTTTTATTTTTATTGTTTTTATGTGCAATAAAGTAAGTATATTTGATTTGTTTTGATATGACTGAACTGGCGAAGCCATTATTTATCTGCAGTTTTATGAGTTTATACAATTAATTTTCAGGGTTCCATTAAAGAAACAAGGAACGTTTCGTCAAGTCTGCCTGTCTGTCTGTCCGTCCGCATGTTTATTCCAAACTATTAGGACTACACAATTGAAACTTGGTATGAAGATGTACTCTGTGAAACGCTTTACAATTTTTATATAAAAAAAAAAATAAAGAAAAAAAATGACAATGCAATTTCGAGACTAAACGCTGGAGTAAGAGAACTTTCAGAAGAGAGTGACACTGACGAAGATTATTATATCTTTACAAATATTGACAGAGAAAAATTTAAACGGCGGTGTTTATTTGAGTTAAATGATTCAGATTCGGATAGTAAGTAGATATAAAGCTAAATATATGGTGTGCCGGTCGACTATGTTAGTCATATTTTCACGTAATGTTAAGATAAGTTAACGGCCGTCACAGATAAGGTATATTTATATTCATCACGCACTATGTCTTATGCACGTCATTAATAATATGTACCAACCTAGTATATAAGCTAGGATTCCCTATAACAAAGTAGTCTAGTATAGCCTGGTATTTGCGCGCATCTCAAGCCTTTTACTTTACTCCCGAAGATGTCGCTCTCCTTATAATTGCCTCTGGCAAATATGGTGTGACAGTAGAAGGTAAGGTTGTTAGAAACATCATTCTTATAAACTTTTTCTATGACACGGAGTTGATCAGAGCAACTTCATTTTTCACTTCCCCATACAAAGCTGAGCACTCGACTGCACTGAGAAATGTAGTTACTGAGGAGTGAAAAATAATGTTGCTCTGATCTAATCGGCTTCATACAGAAATTTATTCAGAATGATGTCCCTACCAATCCCATTTTGAGCTTGTCACCCACTTACTATTACACTCTAATATATAGATGTAGGAAGACATAACGTGATTATAAAAGTAATTTTAGCTGAAGCAATGATGATACTGAATGATGATGATGAATATGAGCAACAACATAACATAGTAAGATTTTATTAAAGTAGTTATCTGACTGAAGGCTAAGCTTGACTGATATTTTTACAAAACGTTGATTTTTTCAGATTATGATTGTCTTGTGAAATAAATGACAAAATTAATTATATACAAGTATGTTTTCAGTTAAAACCTCCTATAATCAAAGCTAGAATCGGTCATAGCACAACAGAAAAACAAATTTTCTACGGAACCTAATAGGTAACAACTTTACAATAATATTTTAAAATAATTTATACTTGGTATTAATATTATCATAACTTAAACCTACAGTTATCATACTCTTCAAATTTTACAATCGTCTTAGTATATTTAGTTAATTTTTTTGCAGGTTTCACTTCTATCGCGTGTGAACTGCACACATGTTTTTTTTTTACCAGAACTTCTTTAGTTACTTCTAAGTGCTGCCGCCTCGCCTAATGCTATAATAATTTTATTTTACAAACAATTTGGCGACAACGTTGCGACATTTAACGGAGAAAGAGGCTGCCATTTTGAGCTCAGATTGGGTGGAGCTAGGGCAGATGGTCCGAAATTGGAACCAAAGGAAATCTGTATTGAGAGCCCTATACCGCTGCTGAGGGGTGTCAAGTTAAGATGATGATGATGATATATACAATCTAAAAGTTTCCAATGGCCTAAATTATCACAGTTAATTTCACAGTAATCAATACCAGGAAATCAATATCCTCTAATTTGTTGTAGTATAATTCACTATACAACTGTACTCTTCCGGCAGTCAAAGTTCAAAATACAAATTCTTTATAACTGTAGATTTTTACATATACTTAGCAAAATTATTTTGTTTGCCTCTTCTCCACTGTGGGAGAAGCAGGGCGTTGAAACTTCTACAGATTGATTTTTAGATTTCTTTTAAAAATTGATTGTTCTAAACTAATACAAATATTGCAATATTAATTAGTATAATTAATAAGCAGGAATAAATAATTACAAAATTATTAACAGCAAGGTCTGTGTTGAGTTAGATTAACCCCCTTCAGTCCCATCATTTAAGTAATCTTGATCATTGTCATATCCCTTTTTCGAAAAAGTCGCTTTAACATGCTTTTTAAATTGCTCAAATAGCTATTTAAAATCCCCAGAGGTATCTTGTTGTAGTAGAGAATGCACTGACCCTTGAACAAATTGCTAACGTTAGCGAAACTACATCGGGGCGCAACTAGTTTGTGATTATTTAAGTTAAGTAAGTTTGGAAAATGTTGTAAGGTTCTTACTTGAGTATATATTATATGTTTATGAGGTATTTGTTTTTTCTTGTATGTGCTCATAGATACCACTACTACCAAACGCTTGATGCAAGCTTGATATTGTTTTTGTCTCTGTTGTTATGAATTATCAATTATTGTTAACTAAACATATCAACCTATTAAGTAAGTAGGCACTCAATTTTACTCCTTTTCTTGTATATGTGGATCGCGGGCGCGGGGCGGCCCTCACATGCGGGCAGGCGGGAGCGTGTTGTGTGTGCGGACCGACCACGAACACCACCTAATGTTAGGAATAGTTATGGATACGGGCAGCTTGCTTGCCTGGCATGATTACCTATTATTTTTAATTTACAAATACAAATTATATAAGTTCCAAACTCCCAATCACTGCTAAATCCTGAGGGTTTTTGTGATTGTTGTATGAATGTAATTAAGTTAAGCTTATGACAATAAAAATACTTAAAAAAAATTACTTACATTATATTTTCGAAAATCAATTGACTATCTACAGTTAGTATGTTAATTTCTTAAAAAAAGCTCTAATAGGCTTTTCATTATAAATTGCTCGAATAGTTCTTTTCTGTAAAAATAGTTTGAATATCCGCTGCTTTCCTCCACAACAAGATACCATAGGACATGCCACTATGAAAGTAACTAAAAAAGCAAATCTCTAAATTCAATCAAAATTCTATCAAACTGACTGACCTAAATCACCACATGGCCCTGTCTATCATACGGTTTTGCCTTTTTATCCCAAATTTACCTATCTCCTTCGATGCTCTCCTCTTTGGAAATACCCTCCCATTCTCAACCTTTTAGACGATATTACCAAAAATACATTAACCAAAATTTTAAACATTAATCTCGATGAACGAAGCTGGACCCAATCTGCCCTTCCAATCAGACACGGTGGCTTGGGGATCCGGAAAATCTCAGATGTGGCGCTCCCGGCCTTCCTGTCTTCAGCCCATAGCACACGTGATCTCTATGGTAAAATCATAAACCCATCACTCGGTGATGTGGAGGTCACGTGTCTGGTCGAGGCCAGGAATGCCTGGACGCAAGCCTGTCCGAGGAAAAATTTTCCAACAAATTTAAACTCTCAACGGCTATGGGACGAGCCACTATGCCGCTGCGGTGCTAGGGTGGACCAACTAGGTCACCACGGCCTCTCCTGCCAACGCAGCGCCGGTCGGTGGTCCCGTCATGCCAATATTAATGACGTCATCCGTCGGGCCCTTGCCAGCTGTGGCGTGCCAGCAATACTTGAACCCAATGGGCTGGCACGCGACGATGGCAAGAGGCCAGACGGAATGACGCTCATTCCCTGGCAGAGCGGGAGGTCGCTAGTATGGGACCTGACCTGCGTTGATACGCTGGCACCGTGTCACCTTTCGGCAACCTCAGCCACAGCCGGCGCTGCGGCGGCAGCAGCAGAGTGTCTCAAAAGCCGCAAATACGCCGTACTCGGCGACGACTAATTGTTTATGCTGTTCGGCATTGAGACCCTTGGGCCGTGGGGCCCTGACGCTCGAAGAGAGGCTCGTCGAAGCGTCAGGGGACCGCAGAGCTGGCGCCTACCTCGCTCAACGCATCAGTATTGCGATACAGCGAGGTAACAGTGCCAGCGTCTTGGGCACCCTCCCGTCCGGCAGCGAAATCAGGGAAATTTTTAATTTAGTTTAGTGCAGTTATAGTTTAGTTTTAGTTTATAATATATAATAGGTAAAAACTGTTTCTAAAATTTTGAAAAAATACTTAATAGCATTCTAGATTAACATCTAGTTGCGAGATCTGTTGAATTCCCTTTAGTGAGGAGTAAGGATTTCCCTAAGCTTGGCACAGGATGCTACAATAGGGCCTTACGGACTCTAAGTGACGCATGTACTTATGTCAAATGACAGACTTGGAGCTATTTTGATATTCCCAACGGATGTGGTTCCTCGGCCGAATGCAAATCATATTAATTTATTAGCATTCCCACAGTATGAAACTGCAACATTGCCACGTGACTCGGAAGTATTCGCGGTCAACTGTCTCACTCAGACAAACGCGAGAACCGGCCAGCAATAATTTAATTCGCGGGGTTTGGAAGACATATTCCCATCCTTTCTTACGTAACGGCGTGACCTACTCCCTTGTCATCGGGCACCACTACTAGTCGCCATGACAATATGTACATCCCCTAGCCTGTAAGACTTTTCAGGCAATCAAACCACCTACAAAGGGGCAGATCCCTATTATTCGCCAAGTTTGCAATATGACACAACCACTACATCACACAAGAGGATAAATTACAATTCAATCCGCACTCCGGCTACCAGGTAGTGAAGTTTTAATCAACACAAAACCGACAGCATAATTCTTATCTGTAATAAATAACAATCAAAAATAGCTTCAATTGAAGCAGGCTAAATAAATTAAGTATATGTAGATTTTTAAGAACGCTAATGCAAGCTCTGTCATTCGTGAGAATTTGGTATAGTTAAAAAACTTCACGGAAGGTGGAGAAAAATGTAACCAGAGTAGTTCTATAAAACGTTAATAAATACAAGTGCCAAGTAGATTAACGCAATACTACTAAGTGTTACCTGTGTAACTTAATTTTGCAGAAATTTAGAGCACAAAGGAAGGGAAATAAAATAATCCGTCAGTTTGATTATTACAGGCTGAGCTAACTGACAAAGAACTCAACTGTAATTTTAGTTCAGGATATCAGGATGGGGAATGCCTACCTAAGCGGCTAGCCGACGACAGATCTACCTTAATCAGTTTTGAAAACCCAGTAACACGCATCTCATGTCGACGCAGCTATTTAAATAGGCGAACGATAGTGCTACGCATTATGGATTATCATTACACGCTTTGTACCTACATATCATTTTCCGTTTGTTATTCAGAGAAGTATAATGAAGAGTCCGAATGGAGATAATTAACTCAAAGTTCCAGTAACAATTATATACGCCCCTACTAAGACCGAAACCTCTACTATATTGACACTGCCTTATGGTGAACAGTTAAAAAGGACAAGCAACGACAATATTGACAAAAAACGGTACCGGTATTTAAAGTGAAGAGCAATCAATAAATTAGGTTAAGTAAACTGTGCATCAAACCAGACAGGAGCAGGAGTTCCCGGCGCACTGAGATGCCGCGCGAAAGCAGGTCAAAGCTTACCCGATCAGCCGGCTGATGGCCAGGTACAGCCGCGCGTTGCTAAGCCAACAAGCGCGAGCGCAGCCCCTGGAAATGTCTGCCCGATAAGAAATGATTGATACCGAATAGCAAATAGTTTTAAGCAAGTGCACGTCGCGAACCTGAATCTTCTAAATTACGCGTAACATAAAGATAGATATATAAACAACAGTAAAATATAAATCACAGCAAGTACAAACAAGATTAGGCACACGTCACCGGATTGTAATAAATACTTGACAAAGTGGGCTTAGGCCTATTCCTCTGTCAACCACGAGAGCTTGTTAAACCTAATAAACTTTATCATTATAGAGCTGAATCAGATCAATAAATATGATTCAAAACGGCAAAGAAATGCGTCTTGCATATCTTAAAATAAATTTAAAAGCGTTGATCAATTTATTAACTATAACTATTGAATTATACTCAGTGATCTGGATTCGAACCAGATTAATTATAATTCTCCGTGGTCTAATGGGCCTCACGCTTGCCTCTCAAATAGAAGATGCAGGTTCGACTCCGATGTACTAGACACTTAATGATAAATTTATTAACTATAACTACTGGATGATAATCAGTTCTCTGGATTCGGAACAGATTAATTATAAAGAGCTCCGTGGTCTAATGGGTCTCACACAGAAGTTGCAGGTTCAACTCCCGACCATGTACCAATGCGACAATCAATCCATTTTGAGTACATTATACAGACTTTCTAACGGTGATGGAAAATATCGCGAGGAAACCTTAACTACTCCATAGCTGCGGCGATGGACTAATTGTCACCCAAGGCGGAGCATGAAATAACCGGCTCAAAGTGGGCAAAGTCTTGCCCCTAACAACCCCACATGGGAAAAGGCGTGACGCTATGTAATTATAATTCTCCACATCTCTGAAATGTAACAAAATAAAAAAGACTTACCACTTTGTGCTATCCTTCACTCGACAGCCGATGCCTACCACGTGTACCTTTACTCACCACTCGGCGAAGACTGCGGCACCTTTTGACGCCGCAGTCTCGCCTCTCGCGCCCGGCACCAGAAAAACTCCCGCACTTCCTGTTATTCGGCTTGATGAAGTTCTCCTCCCTGTCGACTCCCCTGTTCCGTGTCTAAACCCGGTCTCCCCTACCCTGTCAAATTTCCGTCCTTTCGGCGTATGCGCATTCTACCTACTCTACTACCTACCCTTTCAGTCTCGACCAATCACATCGCCAAATCTCATTCAAGACTACGCCCCTATGTCATCTCATTGGCCCATGTACTCATGGTGCTATCAGGATTATTATTTTAACAAGCATAATAGTTAGCCTATTTAGTTCTTTCCATGCCTAGATCCACCCTAAGAAATAGAACGATACTGACGATACTGATACATGAAACTTTTCGCCACCGCCTATAAGATGTTGTTAATATTAGGTTTTCGCTATATATTTTATTTGGTTCTTTACGTCACAAACTTGCCCAAAGTGGGTGATAAAATAATTGGCAACCAAGATTAAATATATCAGAATCTCATTTTAGTATGTTACCCAAAAACAATGATTCAGTGAATGATTATGACCCTAATCTAACCTATCAGAGCTCAATTAATTTCAACGACCCTAATGGCCGAGTCGGCAGTGCCCTACCTACGAAGCCAAGAGTCCCAGATTCGAGTCTCGGTGGGGGCAAATATTTGTTTGATGAAAATGGATGTTTGTATCCTAGTGATGGCTGTTAATCTATCTTAATATAATATTTATAAGTATGTGTATCGTTGTCTAGTAACCAAGATACAGGGAATCCTAGTTTGGGCTAAATCAATGTGTGTAAATAGTGCCCAAGGTATTATTATTATTATTATATTTTTATGAATTTTTCATTTCACTCTTGTAATAAAGAGGTTCTGATACACGGGCTTACGCCAAGTGCTTATCTACTAAAGATCACGGTCCTTGCCCATGAATTTCCGTACAATTCTACATGTAATTAGTATTGTTGCTTTTTGAAGAAGTATGTGTGTGGATCTGGGTATATTTAGTGTTTTGAGACTAGTGTGTAATGTGTATGGGATGACTCCTGTGGATGAGATGACTATTGGGATGGTTTATTATTATTATTATTATGAATTTCAAAGATGTCATACGGCATTCATTCAGTGGGGTTCCAGCAATGGCATCGATCCCTGGCTTTATTTAGATAACAACGTTTTAAAATACATCATAAAACATCCGCGCCGTACCCGCCTTTTTACACCATCATCATGGAATTACTGCAGGACAGAGTATTGTAAAAAATAACAAATTACAAGTTATGACTTGCTTACCCAGAACTTCATATTTCTTGCCATGATGCAAGTAATTGGCCAGAAGATAAATGACCTTTATTTTATTATCTCGAATGATCATAAGAATGACTTTGTGATAGACGAAATTACTTACTTCCTAACGAGCCATACATAGAACTGAGTTTTGGCTAAAGGGTTCTGGTCAATGTTTCTTTTAAGTCTAACAAAACTAATCGGTGCACATTTGTTTATAGTCAGAATTTATAACTTTATTACTTAAGTTATTCCCAAATTCCAACAAACCGATATGAACTACCTTTCTTGATTTTATGATAAGTCAAGTTAAGATGATGATGATGATGATATATATAAATTAAATTTTTCCAATGGCCAAAATTATCACAGTTAATTTCACAGTAATCACTACCAGGAAATCAATATCCTCTAATTTGTTGTAGTATAATTCATTATACCTAGTCGGTCCATAAGTTCTGTCACATATATTTTGCCGCATAGTAAATAATACCAAGTTTTATTTTATTTAATACTATATATGGTTTGATAGCTTATTGAATACTAATAAATTAGAACGATTATTGGATTTAAATGCTTAAAGCCATATTACACAAATGCTAGTTTCTTCAGAGATTTTGCACTTTTTTACCCAATCAAAAATACGGACGTGATTCACTTTATCTTTTTTCCATGACTCTTAAAACCTTTCAAACTTACGTGAGATTTTAGTCAGAACCCTCCCTGAACCCGTTACCTTCATTTTGAAGCATAAGATAACTAAGTCTGGGTAAAACTAATTTTCATATTCACATTTTACGTAGTGTACTTGTTGCCCACAAGATCATTTTTATACGTTTTTCTGAAAACGTAAAAAGTACGTAAAGTTCTCTTTGGGAGCAGTTGGAACTGAAAGCTAACAGAAAATCAAATGCTAGTTGTTAAGCATGGTCTTAAATCGAGGTTTCAGAATAAATAAAAAAAACCTTGTTGGTTATCTGGAACACTGTTTTTTCATTAAATTTGTGGTAAGTGGTATTTTTGTCAGTTGCGGCGTGTTTTGGGTTCGCGATTGTCTCAAGTTATAAGGTTTTTTGTCATATTGCGATAATCGTACAAAATGTATTATATTGCAATTTAATTCGTATAAAATAAGCTTTTTAATCATGTATAATACGAATAAGAAAATGTTTATTGCTGAGTTTTATCTATCAAAAACCTTGTGACAGAACTTAAGGACCGACTATGTACAACTGTACTCTTCCGGCAGTCAAAGTCAAATTTCAAAACACAAATTATTTATTACTGTAGATTTTTACATATACTTAGCAAAAGTATTTTGTATGCCTCTTCTCCACTGTGGGAGAAGCAGGGCGTTGAAACTTCTACAGATTGATTTTTAGATCTCTTTTAAAAATTGGTTGTTCTTAACTAATACAAATATTGCAATATTAATTATTATAATTAATAAGCAGGAATAACTAATTACAAAATTATTAACAGGAAGGTCTGTGTTGAGTTAACCCTCTACAGTCCCATCATTTAGGTAATCTTGATCATTGTCATATCCCTGGCCAACAAGATCAAGTACCAAAGAGTGATTCTCGTCACAAAGAACAAAGAAAACGTCATTTGACACATCCACAAATAAGTTGTTTTTCTTGAGGCCAGATGGGACTTAAAATGACAGACTGCGCTAAAATACCAAAAACGTCCCAAACTCAATCTAATACCTGTGCGTTTTGTGAAAATGTTAACACCAACAAAAATAATGTTAATCTTTGAAGTGAACGTGAGGGTGGTTGCAAAAATAACTGACAACAACAGCAGTCGTTCAGGGTAACCCAGTAGATGTTTTAATTGATAGTGGTGCATTGAATGTCTAACTAAAAACAAACTCACTGTGTTTGAGTCTAACTAAAAACAAACTCACTTACGCCCTTCAAAAAACTTTTTGAAGGGCGTAAGTAATCACAAAATAGTCACTCGTACCTACGTGACTCTTACGGTGGAATTTCACGACATATCGATTGAGGTAGATCTAGTAGTAATTCCCGGTTCGCGCATGACGGTCCCCATAAATATAGGCACATATATCCTCAATCGAGTCGGAGTTGTTTACGTGCCTAAAGACCAATATACCTGGCGCGTGCCAGTGAGACATTAGTAGAGGTTGAGCTTGTTAAGAGTGTTTCCTGATGAGCAGCAGCACATCGTTGTTGATAACACACCGGACCTCATCCTGAAACACTGTTGGTACACCGGTCTTAGACAATTTGTCATTTATCTCCGAAAAAGGAGTCCTTAGATCCCCCCACCAACTGATTACCTCTTGGGAAAAACCGTATATTCCCTTTGACACCTTACACACGGATGTGTTAGGTCCCCTGCCAAAGTCAAAAGGATTTAAGTTAATTTTGATAACAGTAGACTCCTTCACAAAGTATTGCCTACTATACCCAATCTATAGGCAAGATGTTAGCGAACTTAAGGCGACGTGAGTTCAGCGCTTGACTGCTTTCGAGGGGGTGAGGTGCGGGGCCTGAGGGGAGCAGGTGCGGGGTTGCCCCGCTTGCAAGCGCGCGAAATATTTATCTTTGCGCGCTCGCTCGCTCGCTGCTGAGATGCCACAGTATAGCTATTAGCAGTAACAACACCCGTCAGTACAACGACGACGGTGCTTTGAAATAAAGATGATTGGATATTGAAAATTATGCAGGGTGTTTTGGGGAAGAGTGTAGATATTTTGCAGATGGACCGGGTCGGTCCATAAGATCATTTTATAGTATGGAAACCATGGTCCGATATCCTTTAGTTTTTAAATTATGGGTTAAAAACTGATTTTATCAAATCTTTACACTTTTTGGGTTACCAAGCTAAAAAATAAACACAGTTTCAGATTAAATACAGTTTTTTTTTATTTATCAATTTAAACACATGACACACGATTAATTTAAAGTCTTAAAACTATCCCGAAATCAAAAACAATCAAATTGTGGTCAAAAGAAGAAAAAAAAACAAAAACCAAATCTTAGTGATTTTTATCATTTCAATGTATATTTAAAAAAAATGTGTTGGTGAAAAATTATTAAAATTTCTAAAAAAACAACTTATCTTTTGCCCTTATATTGATGTATCAAATAACAAACTATGCCTCATATTCACGGAGATATGAGACTTAACATGCAGGGATTCATCAAAGCGGACTCGCCTCAGGCAACAAAGTTGCAATAATAATACCTGCTAGGTATTATTATTGCAACGGTACTCAGCAATAGAAAGGTAACTAACATTTCACAAATGCCGCACAGATATCAGTCATATCTTGTTATTAAATTTGGTATTCAAAATGGCTTCCGGCATTTCGAAGAAAAGCTCGTGCATATCGTCTGACTTCTGTAGTTGTTATGCCTAATGTTTTATTACATTAGGCATAACATACATACATAACATACGTTATGTCTATTAATCTTCGGCCCATACTGGTTTCACTCATAGAATTTCCATGCTCTTCTTCTATTATTAATGATTCGTCTTTTTGGCTCCTAAAACAAATATTTATCAAGCGTAAGTATTTGTCACGGTTATCAGTTAAACAATACAAATATCATTTTCCAGATATCAAAATCAGTATCGCTGGTTTTTGATCAGGCGTCAATCTTTGCACGATTGACGCTTATATATATATCAAAAATAATCCGTTGAAGTAGTAATAAAATCAAGTTAAGAAAGATTTATGAAAAAATCAATGAGAATCTACGAGATTTTCTCCAAAAAAAATATTTTTTTACTACTTGAACGGATTATATTGTGGTATCTTAGATACTCATCAACTTTGAATATTTTGAGTATCTTACCGTGTTTTTTTCAACACGATTAACCTCCTATGTCAAAAATTATCATTAATTTTTCAAATAATGACCTCTATTTGAAAAATTAATGATATCTACGTGCCCGAACAAAACACTTTGAAGTCCGATAAAAAAAAAGTAAATTTTCTATAATTTTTTAGTCGATAAAATAAGCTAAAATTTTACGTATATTCTTATGTGCACTTTTGAAGAATCAACCTGTATATATTATATTGTTGAGTTTATACTTACGGTGTCGGTGAAATTGGCTGAATATTTTCATCCAGTGAACTGTCGCATCTGAAATAAAGTTAAAAACAATATTATATATCTATAGAAATAATACAATTGTAAACGACCCTTGTATATACGAAATACCAAAACAACACACAGTATATCCACATTAATTTAATTTTGTGATGTCTATACTTACGGTGTCGGCGACACTGTGCGCAGCGGCACCAAAGGCTGCCTTTTTTGTCCGTACAATCCATAATAGATGAACTTTCGCATCTGAAATAAATTGAAGACATTCATATTTCTAAAATTGACTATGAAATTGACGTGAACAGTTTCCACACTGATATCAGAAATTCCCTGCACGATATTCTCAAATACTATTTAACGGCTTTACAGATAATTTGCCAAGAAACATTTATGTTTCTCGCATGAAAAATAAAATACCGTAGTTGTTCTACTGATATTTTCATACACTGTGTTTATTTCCCGGTGTAGGCGACTCCGGTATCGTGTTATAGTGCCGTCCCTCTCGGCCTCCTGTCAAACTATATTTCGTTGAGCGGGATGGCACTGTCACTATACAACAATCGAAATTCGAACATCGGAGTAGTTCTGGGTTTGGAAATCCACACAAGATATTCGCTTCTAACTATGATTATTTTACATTGTTCTGGAATATACTAATGAATTAATGATAAAAGGAGGCTAACTGGAATTGAAGGGCTAATTGGAACTGCAGAGATTTGGCTGCAATTTCTATTAGTTTTAATTAGCCCCTCAATTCCAATTAGCCCCCTTTTATATTTTTCTTTAAAAAACTATTAAAAATATTATAATTTCCACTTGCTGATTTGATGTTGTCGACGTTATAGATATTTCCTTGTCATTTTCTTTATTGTGGACCGACCAACTAAAACAACGAAACGTAAGATTATTGTTTATTGACAACACATAAATAATTAAATATTGCTTATCGTATTGCCTTGCGCGTCAACAAAAATGTACATTACCTACCATTCGGAATTGCATTATAATTACCCTAGTAAAGCAGTTTTCTTTCCATTATCTCTCACAGTCTCGAGGTGACGAAGTCTTGAACGTTTCCTTTTATTTTTTACCCAATTTTATGAAACGACGAATGGCCGCACAGCACAGCGGCACAGGTCAAACCTAGAACGCAGCTCGCGGAGCACTGAAGGCTGAGAGCGATCGAGGGCCGCGCGGCCGTAAATCGCTGTTTTTTTATTATTTAATTAAAATTATTTTAATTTATAAAGTTATAGCTGATTACGCTCGTAATTAAAACTATGCAAATTTTGGCATAATTTTCGTTTCAAAAGATGATTGAATTGAATAGTGATATTTTTTAAACAGTGCAATTTAGAGTCGTGTTCGCTATTTTATTATATCGAGCCAAAAGTGCTTAATCGTGTTTTGAATAGCTGTTGACCCTGCAGAAAGGTCTTAAGATTTCTATGTAAAATTTCTGGAAACCAAATTGAAGTTGTTCAATTATATATAAATTTTTCAAATAAGCGTATTCCTGAACTCACGTCGCCTTAAGCGCGTTTTCACAAACGCAGTCTCTCTGTTTGGGGTCCCAAAATTATTGGTAGCGGACCGAGGCAGGATGTTCGAGTAGGCAGAGTTTGTGAACTGGATTAAGGGGCTGGGTTGTGACTTCCATCACATAACGCCTGAGATGCACCATGCGAATGGGCAGGTTTAGAGATATGCTCGTACAGTTTTAAACATGATTCGCATTGAGGCTAATCATAAGAAAACTTCATAGTCTGACGAATTATGGTGATTTCAGCTTGTTTTGAATATCACAAAACAAAAGACGACACAAATATCGGCACTAAACTTACTCATTTGGCACTGACGCGTCTACGCCGGTTATTCGCGCTTTAGTTCGTGATTTTGCAGCCGACACATCAAGAACAAATCGGGAGGCTTGGCAAGAAATTTGCAGAGGCAGAGCATCGGAGCTTCTCAAGCGTAAGCAGACTAAGCAAGACTCTTATGCGAATCAGCAGCGACAAGCACCCCGTGTGTTCAAAATTGATAACCTCGTGTATGTAACCAAATATTCACAGTCAACAGGGAAGCTCGATTCCGGGATGAGAGGGCCTTACAAGATAGTGAAGGTTCTCCAGAGTGGACGATATGAACTGAAATTGTTGGCCGGTTCATATGTTAAATCCACATAGGCTGCTGCCCAGTACCTAGTACTGTGGCGCGGGGAAAGGTGCCCTGATACGTGTGCTGCATTCTTTGAGAGTGAGTATGCTGGTTGGATATGGTAGATGCCACCTCTGTCTAGGGATACGGCAGGTAATGCCTCTATCCATAGATATGACTAGTGATTTTCTCTATACGGGTGATTCGTAAGGGCTTAACAGCTCCATCGCTTTCGTGCACGGTTTAGTGACACAGCGGATTTTGCCCGCCAGCTTATGGCTGGCAGCCTTTGGCTGGTAGGGTATGGTAGATGTCTAGGGATACGGCATGTAATGCCTCTATCCATAGATATCTGGACTGACTGACCGTGGACTGGTGGAGCGTCTCTATCCGGGTGATGCGTAAGAGCTTAACCGCTCCATCGCTTTCGTGCACGGTTTAGTGTCACGGCGGACATTGTCCGGCAGCTTATAGTTGGCAGCCTTTGGCTGGTTGGGTATGGAAGATGCCGCCTCTGTCTAGGGTTACAGCAGGTAATGCCTCTATCCATAGATATGTCTGGTGGAGCGTCTCTATCCGGGTGATGCGTAAGGCCTAGGGCCTAACCGCTCCATCGCGTTGGTGCACGGTGTCACGGCGGACTCTGTCCGGCAGCTGGTAGCTGGCAGCCTTTGGCTTGTTAAGATGATGGATGTTAAAATGTTTCACTTGTATGCAGCGATGATGAATGATCGGTGCATTCGAAAGTTTTAATGACTGTGATGCATAGTGCTGTTAGAACTAGGGTTAGGTTAGGGTAGGTAAATCATGTAATTTGATCATTTCATGCCAACCGAAAGATAAAATTCTACGATATAGCTAGCGCCACCTGGGACTTTTATTACAGGCGTAAAATTTCCTCCGTTGCTGCAACGTGAAACGTGCCACGTCAACGATGAATAAAGGTGAAAGCTTTGTAACATTCGCGCTAAACTAATGAGTGCCAAATTTTTTGCTAAGTAAATCACAATGTTTGTTTGGGTTTGAATACACATAACAAAACAAAATAAATAAATTTAATAAATTTACAAAAAGAGGAGGTTAATATTTCTTCGGTTCTATGTTTTTTATTAATGTTAGTGGATTTCTTCGAACTTCTATCTTTTTTACATGACCCGAATTCAGGGCTAAGTCACTTTCTATCTTTTAAGTTGGGTGGCTTATAATTCAATGTTACTTGGCTTTGTTTTTTAGTCGACGATCGTAAAAATTCGCATTTGCTTGAGTTATTATTAAGTTTTCTTAGATCTGCTGTCTTTTATGAAGTGAAGCAGAAACAAATGCGAATGCATACCTATTATTTGTTTAGCTATTAGCTAAGCAACTATGCCTAACTAAACATCGTGCGTATCAATGCACTAAGCCAGGGGTTCCCAAAGTGTGCGCCGCGGCGCCCTGGGGCGCCGTAGATAGTGAACAGGGGCGCCGTGAGTTGATCCTCTATCATAATGCGAAACCACAAATATTCGCGGGTACCTAAAAGTAAAAAGCAACAATACCTATATTGAGCGCTCGCGTCGGTAAAGAACATAGGTCGGTAAAGCCCGCCGTTGCCGGTCACTCGCCAAAAAGTAGGTACCACGCGCTTGAGAACCGTTGATACCCTACCCCTCCCACCCACGTCCACTTTGCTGCGAGCCGCGCGAAGAGACGGACGTGTCATCGTGTTTTGTTTAGCTTTGCTTTTCGACAAGGATCTCACGCACAATGGACATTTTTTTTTAAATAAACAAGTCGGCAGTTAAAATGATAGCGATAAAGCATCTACTAGAGGCGGCGGGGAAGCAATGAAGCGAAAATACCGTAAATACGATATATAATTATACTACTTTTTCTAGTAATTTGTAATGCATTCTCCACATTATTTCAGTCTACTTTCCTTAAACCTACGAAAGGTTTTAATTCATCTCCCTCACTTAATACTACTACCATTGGTCATTCAACTCCTAATAATATAACCACTGGTTTAAGCAATATTGAGGTTAACCCTATAGAAGATAAGATTTTGCTGAATAAACTAGATACATCAAAAGCACCCGGTCCTGATAATATCTCGTCGAAATTCCTTCTAAAGAGTTCTTCAGCTATCGCCCATCCAATAGCTGCCTTATTTAGTAAATCACTTTCATATAATATTGTTTCTAGCGTATGGAAATCTGCTTTTATAACCCCAGTCCATAAGAAGGATTCTAAAACGGAAATAAGCAATTAAAGACCTATATCCAAACTATGCATTATTGCTTTATTTTAAAGTTATTAAAGTTTTCGAAAGAATAGTTTATAACCAAGTGTACGGTGTCTTAAAAAATACATTTAGTCCATTTCAACATGGATTCTTGAGAGGAAAATCTACAGTGTCAAACCTCATACTCCTGAATGATTAAATCACTGAAGCAATGGATAATGGTCAGCAAGTCGATGTTATATATACAGATTATAGTAAGGCGTTTGATAGAATAGATCATAATACATTAATAAACAAGCTTATTGGAACGGGAATACATGGTAATCTGCTGAGGTGGTTTTCATCTTATATCGATAATAGATTCCAGGCTGTCGTCCAACAATTACGTTTCTAGTTGGGTCCCTGTTCCAAGTGGAGTCCCTCAGGGATCCCTGCTTGGTCCTTTATTTTTTATCATTTATGTGAGAGATATCGAATCGTGTTTTAATTCATCAAATCTATTGAGTTTCGCAGATGATATGAATTCTATTATATCATCTCATGTTGATGTGATTGCCCTTCAGGCAGATCTCACTCGCTCAGAAGATTATTGCCGTATCAATAAGTTAGAGCTGAATCCTTCTAAATGATTCGTCTGTACTTTTACCCGTAAATTCAATGTTCTGCACACAAACTATACTTTACAAGGCCGGGATCTTTCTAGATGTAATATAATGCGTGATCTCGGTGTACACCATGACTCAAGGTTGCTCTTTGATCGTCATGTTGAAAAAATTTTCAATAAAGCTTCGAAATCACTGGGTGTTATTATGCGAATATCTAGGAGTTTTACTAATATCAAAACTATAAAACTATTATATTGTACATTTGTAAGAAGTAACCTTGAGTATGCGTCCCAGATATAGAACCCGAACTATGCCACTTATATAAATCGTATTGAAAATATCCAAAAGCGGTTCCTGAGGTACCTATGTTTTAGAGTTAAAATTCCCTATAAATCCAATAATTATCAAAATCTCTGTAAACAATTTCACAATATCAATATGTTAAAAATAATTAATAATGACATCGATTGTCCGGTCCTCCTGAGCAAACTTAAATTTTTTGTACCACAGAGGACACTCAGATTCAACCCTCCATTAAATGTGCTTAGAGCCTCAACTAACTATAGACAAAATTAATTTATGATACGAGCAAGCAGGACTGTTAACTGTTTTAGCAAGTTGTTGGACATAGACATATTTGATACCAATATTGTCAAGGCAAGGCGGTGCCTAACCCTTAACCTTTTTAGTGTATAGTTTTTTTCTCTTTTTTAATATCGTTTTTGTGTCAATATGTCACTGTTTGTTTTATTGGCAAGTGTGACAAATATGATGAGTGTTCCCATGTTTAATTTTTGCTCTATTTCTATAAGTGAATACCTGTAATTGGCTTTCTATTTCTATTTTAGTTTTTAAGTAAATTAGTTTTATAGCTGTTGGTTTTCCAAATTTTTAATAAATAAATAAATTAAAATAAATAATAGCTATTTGGACTTTGGTTTTAATTCAATAGAAGTAAACAATGAAGAAAAACCGCAGTGTGTGCTTTGTTTTAAAATACTATCATCCGGAAGTATGCTTCCAAGTAAGTTAAAGCGAAATCTCGAGACAATTCATCCAACTACGTGATGGCGCGACGTGGTGAGGGCCGCGCGTGTCGGCCCGCGCGACCAACAGCCGACTGACGGCGGTGGCGGCAGCGACAAGGCACCCCGCCCACGTATCATCGTGGTCAGCTTGGCGCGCCGGGTGCTGCGCGACGAGTTCCTAAAGAACGCGAGGGTTGGCCATGGGGCTACCACTGAAGGCCTCGGTCTTCCACAGCACGTGCCACAAAAGCTTTTTATTAATGAGCGTCTGACCAAGAAAAACCTTGTCTTGTTTGCCAAGGCCCCCAACATGGATTTCACGGCGAAATGGCGTTACGTTTGGACCACGGACGGTCGCATTTTTGCCAGACGAGAGAACTTGTACCATCACCACCAAATACCATCTGCGTGTTGAGGCTGACTTAGTCCGTGTTTTTGGGTAGTGCCAGTGTTTGAGCAGAGATTGAATATTTAAATCACTCGCATTACCAATTTTCATTGTGTTCGTCATTGCTTATAATTTGTTTATTTTTGTGTTGTATAAACTGACTACAATTTTTTTTTCTTGATAAATAAGTTTTTAAATGTTTTGAACAATTTTGAAGTCATTTACGTATGAGGGTTCCGTTGCTGTGTGTGCCTGCGGGGCAGTGGATGGGTTCAGATAACGCACGATGATTGCTATAGTCCCACAGGTTGCTCACAATCACTATTTATCATGTTCGCGTAAATATTATTTAATTAACTGCTATTATCATATAATACACCTATACAATAATGATACTCATAACAAATCACTACATGATTTTCAACAAAACACACACTTCTGCTTTGTTACACTACTATTTTCTCAAAATCTTATAAGACAAAGTTCTTAAAAGTTGGTTTCTGGAACGCGGGTTCTTTAGGTACTGGACACGATGAGCTCATAGTTGCGGTGGAGCAGCGAGCTCCGGAACTATTGGCCATCAATGAGACGTGGTTGGGCCAGGACGACGTAGGTTACGCCCCCGACATCACCGGCTATAGACTGCGACATATCGCGCGCCCGCGCAGCGTCAGGCTGGCGCGGAGTGGTGGGGTGGGATTTTATGTGAAGATAGGTATAAAGGCGAGACTACACTCCCATCCAGAATCCACCGTTGGTGTTAAACAGATGTGGCTATCTATGAATGTAAACGGTATTAAAATTATTATTGGAACCACCTATCGACCACTGTGGATGAATGTTAACACTTTCTTTAATGCACTTACCGATTCTTTATCTAGTTTTTCCTATTTTGACAAGATAATACTATTAGGCGATTTTAACATAGATTTTCTTGATAAAGGCAACAATATGACATGTAAATTACAACAATTCCTAGCGTACTCCAAACTTTTAAATATTGTCGATAAACCGACCCATTTTACTGATCATAGCGCAACCCTAATTGACTTGGTCTGTACGGACGTAACTCTTACTTCAATATCAGTTGATCACATTCCTGATCTCGGGAATCACGCAATTATTACTACAAAAGTTATACCTCCTGTTCGCACTGTCATGTATAGACCAATTAAAAACATTAACATGGTAACATTCGAAAATGACCTGCAACATGTTGACTGGGACGTGATTCTACACTGTGACAATGTGGACCTTATGGTGTCGACCTTCAATGAGTGCTTAGTAGCACTTTATGATAAGCATGCACCAGAGCGTAAAACAATAGTCAGGGAAGTGTCAAAACCGTGATTAACCAGTAATGTTAAGTACATGATGCAACTTCGTGATAGGGCACACGATAAATATAAGCAATCCCGATTGCCGGTTGACAGAGACCAGTGATCTTTGAAACACCTTGTTGCTGTTAGTCATTACTCAGAAAAGAAGGCATTTTTCGAACATAATATTAATAATAATATTGGAAGTCCTAAGAAGCTATGGCAAACTCTTAAGAATACAGTTCTTCCCAAGAAGTACAACGAATTGCGCATCTGAAAGATCCAAATGAGATGATCACCCACTTCCTCAATGTGCCTGGAGACAATGGTGTTACGATATCTAATCTTAGTTACTTCGAGCATCATAGGTATTGTAACGCGTCTTTTCAGATGCAACCGGTCAATGAGAGTAAATTGGTAAAAGATATTTTAAACATCCCATCAGAAGCCCGCGGTAGTGATGGAATTACTAGAAGTATGGTTCTATTTACACTACCTACAAATCTTAGGATGATTACAGCTATTGTGAATAGGTCCATCACCACTTTTACCTTTTTTTTTTTTTTTTAATAATAATCATGTTTATTCAATAAAATTGCTACAGTTTTGTCATACATTGGTACAGACAATATAAGAGTCGTTACTCCCCAAAGTAGAGTTTCCCCTGTGTTTTGGGATAAGTAACATACGCTCCTCCCTACTTATATGCAACAATATTGTCTAACAAAAAAGAAAAATGTTCTGTAATTTAATTATGTACATACAGTTTGACTTAATTTATATTTATAGTAACATTTAAAGTTATAAAGTTAAGGATCTTATATAATAGTTAAAAGTTAATTTGATAAAATGGGATTAATTTTTACATATGTGACACAAAACTTACTTGAAAAGGCATCTAATCGCTATTGGAGTGTTTGTAGTGTGAGTTATGAAAGAGAAGTTGATAAGTGTAATGCATGTATGTAGAGTGTAGTGTGTAATGAATGTTATAATGTATTTGATATACAATACCACCTACATGTTTACTAAGAAATTAATGAGAGATATTAACTTAGGATGGTTATAAATTTCTCTGTTGCATCATAATTATTTAACCTCAACCAATTGTAAATAGTTATTTTGGATTCATATGTATTTTTTGAGTAAATATCTTCAGATTGGCAGATTTTATTATACAAATGTGGGCCCAGAAATTTAAAAAATCGTTGCATAAAACTTGTTTTGCAAGAGATGGTTATGCATACTTTATCTTTGCGACGTTTTGATAGTGGTTTGTAATAAAGTGTTTGGTGTTGCTTTAGAAGGATACTCTGAATGAATAATTGTCTAACTGATAGGACTTCACAGTAATTATATAGTTCTTCCGTTGGAAATAATCTGGGTTTAAAGGTTTAGGATTGCACGTTGAGCACTTTCTAAGTTAATAAGAATAGATTTATTTGCTCCTCCCCAGCATGATATGCAATAGCGTAAGAGGGATTCGCATAGAGCATAATTAATATTTTTAAGAACAGAGGCTTTAGTGATATGTCGTAGATTTTTAAATATATATATCAATTTTCGAACTTTAGCACTTAGAGTTACTATATGTGTATTAAAATTTAAATTTTCATCTAGAATTATGCCAAGATATTTTATAGTTGAGGTTTTCTCTAATGGTTTGCAAGTGCAAAGATTTACATCAGTACAACCATGTGAGGTAATTTTGAGGTTTTTAGGGGGTTGAGTGGAATTATTTATAGAAAAGGTTAAGTATTTAGTTTTGTCAGAGTTAAGGGTTAAAATATTTTTCTGAAGCCATTTAGAAATAATGTCGAATCCATGTTGTGCACTCTCGAAAGCTTCTGTCCATTTTTTACCACTAAAAAGCAAAATGGTGTCGTCGGCATAGGTAACTATATTACCACCTGGGATTTTAAGGTTGCATAAGTCGTTAATATAGACTAGGAAAAGGGTGGGACCCAGTAAGCTGCCTTGAGGAACCCCCCATTCGACTGGTTGAGTGCTGCTCATATGGTCACCTATTTTGACACTTTGCTTCCTCTCTGACAAATAACTTTTAAAAAGGTTAAGTTGTGTGCCCCTCACACCCAGGGTGTCGAGTTTATTCACAAGGAGTGCGGTCAAGACCGTATCGAAAGCTTTGGCCAGATCGAGAAAGATCCCTATACATCTCTCGCCTCTATCCAAACGCCTCTATACAAAGTCTGTAACAAGATGGACTGCATCAGACGTGGACTTCCTAGAGCGAAAACCAAACTGTCTGTCAGATAAAATATTGTTTTTCTCGAGATAATTTAAAAATCGGATATTGATAATTTGTTCCAGGATTTTAGACAGTGATGGGAGAATCGAGATTGGCCTATAGCAGTCAACACGGTCGCGTTCGCCCCCCTTATGGATGGGTATGACCACTGATCTCTTTAGAGCGTCAGGGAAAATTCCCATTTCTAAACAAAGATTAAAAATGTGGCATAGATGAGGGACCAAAATGCTCCTGTGCTCCTTTAAAATCTTGTTCGGGATGTTGTACCATCCTACAGAACACGCATTTTTTAGCTGCATAATTAGTCTACTGACTTCTTCACAGTCAGTATTTAACAAGATGAAAGAGTCTGATCTCCTATCAGACATAGCATCAATATCTTTGTGATTTGTGCATAGGTCATTATTTATATTCTCAGCTAGCTTTTTGCCCACATTTACAAAATAATTATTGACTAGTTCAATTGAATCAGATGGTGAATCTTTTATTTTGAGTAGTTCGTTCGGTTTGTTTTTAGTTTTTGTGGTATAAGTGATTAATTTGATGGCTTTCCATAATTCTTTACTATTTTTGCCCGCTTTATCTATTAATGTTTTGTCATACAGTCTTTTTTGCTTCTTTAATAAGTTATTACAAAGGCATCTATATCTATGATATGTTATTTTAATAATTTCATTTTCTGGTTTAGACATAGACTTTTTGTGTAGCTTGTCCCTATTTCGTAAGCACCGAAGAAGGCCCGGTGTTAACCATGGTTTTAAGATCCTCTTGCTACATGAAACCTTGTGAATTGTTGTGTTACTGTCCAAGACAATTTGAATTAGTCTTATAAATTCATTCATAGCAGAGTTTGGATCCAGAAAATCATAAATATGAGTAAAATTGGTGCTATTTAGATCTTGTGCAAAAGCCTGGAAGTTTAGTCTACCATAAGAAGTAGGAAGCAACAGTCTCTTCTGATCCAAATTGAGACATAAAAAGGCAGCTTTGTGATCAGTGATAGAAGAGTTCAGTACTATTGTGCTAAATTCCCTTTTAGTTTTAACAAGAACATGATCAAGACATGTGCGGCTAGCATCTCTGGTTACAAAATTATGCCCAACAAGAAGCCCATGAGTAGCTATAAGATTTAAGTAGGCTTCAGCTTCTGTGTCGTTGTTTTCTGAAATAAGGTCAATATTTGCTCAGGGCTCTGGAAAAAATCGACTATTCGGCCAATTCCCAAAAATAATGACCCGAAAAATGTGACTGATCATAGACCGATAAGTATACTACCATACTTATCCAAAGTTTTGGAAAGGGTTATATGAAACCAGATTACTTCATTCCTGGAAAAAAATGGGATTTTGCCTAAGTTGCAGTCAGGGTTTAGAAAAGAATACAGCACAACCACTGCCTTACTAGATGTCGTGGATAATATCCTAGCTTCCCAGGACAAGGGTTTTAGTACTATACTGGCATTACTGAACTTTTCTCGAGCTTTCGACTGTTTAAATGTAAAAATGTTGCTGTCTAAACTAAATTACTATGGCTTTCATATTGAGTCGATAAAGTGGATTGAGAGCTATCTTGACCATCGTTACCAACAAGTTGTTATTAGTGACAAGGATGGATCTAGTTACTCATCTGATTGCATACTCTCTGGAAGAGGCGTCCCTCAGGGGTCCATTCTGGGACCTATACTATTTATTTTGTACAGTGCAGATATAATAGGTTGCATTAAGCACAGTAAGTGCCATTTATATGCTGATGATCTTCAGTTGTATATAGATTCCAATAAAGATAAAATCGAAGAGGCCGTCAGAAATATAAATGAGGATCTCGCTATAGTATCCCTCTGGTCTGCTAAAAATGCATTATTTTTAAACCCATCGAAGTGAAAGTACTTAATTATTGGCTCAAAAATACAAATATAATCCATAATTGACTATGATCCCGAAATTTCGATCTCAGGTGTTCGCCTGGAACGAGTCAGTGAAGCCCGAAACCTTGACATACTAATGGATAGTGAATTACGCTTTGAAAAACATGTCGTAGATGTCGTAAAAGCCTGCTTTTATCGGCTCAAAGTTTTGTACAAGGTTAGAAGATTTCTAAGTGTTGATATGCGTGTCAGGCTTTGTGAATCTCTGGTGCTCTCTAAAATAAACTATGGCTTGTTGGTTTACGGCCCATATATATACAAACGAACAGAGAAGTTGATACAAAGGGTACAAAATGCCTGTGCTCGGTATTGCTTCAAGATTCCTCCGAGCATGCATGTCACACCATATTTCAATAGTGCCGATATGCTGAAATTAAGGGCAAGACAAGATTTATATTTTTCAACACTTTTGTTTGGTGTTAATAAAACAGGTAAACCTGAATACTTATTTGAAAAACTGACCTGGAGGTTTTCGCGCCACCACACAAACAGAAATAATTCCTGCGTTCTATTGGTTCCTCGCCACGGAACTGCGGCGTTTCGTGGCAGCTTCAGGTACCTTGCCACAAAATGCTGGAATAACATACCCCCTCCGCTGCGAGAGCTCAAAACAAAAACAACATTCGAAAGACGAATTCGAGCACAGTTATTGGAGCAAAAAAACAGCTGATTTTATTCTTAAGATTTATTCAAATCCTTAATGTGTATATTTAGTGATTTAATTTTATATTTATTGTGTATCTTTGATTTGACATTATTATTTACAATACAATTCAACACACCAAACATTTATTTATTTATTCCTATAATGAAATTTAAAATTGTCTTTCACAACTTATTTCCGCACTTTTCATTTGTTTTTAATTTTTATTTATTCTGAGAATAGGTACTTAGCCTAGGTTATTCTCACACTTCCCACTGTTCAGTACAATTTTAACATACATAGATAAGCTGGTAACACTTTTGTCTGTGGTCAGCTTCTACCTTTTTCTTTCTCGCTCTCTATGGTCGATACTATGTTCGAGTATGTAACGTTGCCTTTTTATTAATTTCAATAAAATAGTAAAAGTTAAATCTTCCGACTGCATTTTTATTCTAACATGCAGCCGTGTGGTCCTTCATCAACCGGATAATAAATACAGTGCATTTCGACGTTGAGCTCTGCTTTGGTTGTGACTTGCGATTTCGAGTCGCTGGCCGGCGTGGGGTAATTACACCTCAATACAGGCGTAATAACAGCAGAAAGGAGCCAAAATCAAGAACTGCGTAAAAGTTTACACCTCAATAGGTTTGTACAGAAGTGCAGTGAAAATATAAAAGTGAAATTAGCAAAAAAGTGCGAGAATTTTCAATACCAAAATGGCGGCTTGATTTCGTTGTGCGATCGACATATATTTGCAGTGAGTGATTACGTCATCAGGTTAGCTTCCGCTGTCTATGTGCGCAACTACACGTTTTTAGGTACACATTATAACCTCAAATATAAGGTAATTTTTTTACAAGAAAAATGTCTCACACAGAAGATGAGCTAAAGCGTTTGCGTCTACAGCGGGGACAGTTAAAACGAGCAATAACTCGTGCGGAGAGCTGAAAAACAGACCCCTGTCTGGCTGATCTCGGTATAGAAATGCTGCAAGTAAGGAAGGAGAAACTTGTGAGTACATTTAGCAACTATGAAAGTGTAAATTTGGACATTTTGGAACTAGATGAAAAAGATGAAGATGATGTAGCCATCTATGAACAAAAGTATTTTAGTTCTCTTGCTTAACTTAATGAAACTATAAACCAATTAATGCAAAAGGATGTATCGGTGTCCCACTGTTCTCATGTGTCTACTTCAAAGCTACCAACCGTTGAGATATCCTCATTCGATGGTAAGGACTATACTCAATTCAAACCATTCCTTGAACTGTTCCTAGCAGTAATAGACAAGGACAAGTCACTATCTGTTTCTGTCAATTTAAATGTAAAATATGTAAAAGTTCACACAATACACTATTGCATTGTGATGAAGACCTAAAAAATTACAGCAGCTCCGATGAGGCCCCAGTCTCTTTAACTTCCAGCAATGATATTTCAGGGTGTAATGTGTTACTTCCTACTGTAAAAGTTAAAATGCAAGACAAATTTGGTTGTGATCTCTATGTCCGAGCATTGCTCGACAGCGGAAGCCAAGCATCTTTTATAACAAGTGATTTAGTCAAAAAATTGAGTTTGTGTCCCATGACTCAAACTAATAATATTATTGGCACAGGTAATACCAGTACCAAAATAAATCAATGTGTAAATGTCAACATAGAATCCTGTAAAAATGACAATATAAAATTCAACTTAAATTGCCATGTGGTTAGTTCTATAACTACACCGCTTCCGCAACATTATGTGAAAATTTCAAAATTGGATATTCCAAAAAATTTACAGCTGTAAGATGATCAGTTTAATATTCCTGCTGAAATATCATTGCTCCTGGGTGCTCCTACATCTATTTCAAAAGTGTGTTGGATGGATGTATAAAAATTTGTAATGGCCCAGTATTGCAGAATACCCTATTTGGATATGTAGTAGCGGGAAGTATAAATCAAAATATTAATAACAATAGCTCATGTGCTAATATTGTGTCTAATTTTGCAATTACAGATCAATCAAAATTAGAAGATGTAATCCAGCAATTCTGGCTAACAGAGAAGGTTCCCGAGCCTGTAAAAAAGGTATCTGGTGAGTTTGAACAAGCAGAGCAAATCTTTAAAGAATCTGTGTGTACAAAAAATAGTACATTTTACGTCGATTTACCTCTCAGCCAACCAATTGAAGAACTACAGCTCGGGGATTCTTTCTCTGTTGCCTTGCAGAGATTTTTAATTTTAGAAAATAAGCTACAACAAAATTCTCTCTTGTTAGAGCAATATAAAAAAATTGTAGAGCAATACATTGAATTAGGACATGCCAAGGAAGTTGATATTGCCTCATATGATGTCTATAATGGTCCTGTGTTTTTTCTAGCCCATCATGCTGTGCTCAATGAAGAGAGCAAGACCACTAAGTTACGAGTGGTTTTCGATGGTAGTATGAAAACAAAAAACAAAATATCTCTGAACGATATCATGCTAAATGGTCCAGTTGTGCAGGGTGAGTTATTTGATATTCTCATCTTATTCCGTACCTATATTTACACCTTAATATGTGATATTCAGAAAATGTTTCGTTGTGTCTTTGTCAATAAAAAACATAGAGCCTTAATGAATATCCTTTGGAGGGATGACCCAAGTAAACCCATTACTTGCTTGCAGTTGCAGACGGTGACTTATGGCTTAAAGTCTTCCACTTACCTAGCCACTAGGTGTTTAATAGAGCTCGCTAATCAGTATTACGAAAAATACCCCCTCGCTGCTCAAGCAATACTTACGTTGATGATGTATTGACAGGGTTTGACGATCTTGAGGGACTCCATACGTTAAAATTACAACAAGAAGATCTCTTAAAGTTAGGCAATTTTAAATTACATAAATGGTGCTCTAACTATCCATCAGTACTTAACGATGTACCAAGTCAAGAGAGGTATTTTGATGAAATCAACTTTAACTCTGCTAGTGTTATGATGGCATTAGGGCTGAAATACATTATTATTTCAGACAAATTTACATTTCAAAGTCCTCACAGTGATGATGGTAAATTAAAAACAAAAAGAAAGGTCCTTAGCTTTATAGGCAAGATATTTGACCCTTTGGGCTTACTTGGTCCTATCACTGTGGCAGCCAAATTGTTTATGCAAAAACTCTGGACAGTAAAAATAGGGTGGGACTCTATATGCCCTCAAAATTATTTAAACGAGTGGGAAAAATTCCTAAATAAATTGAAAAGCATGGACAAAATATGTGTTCAGAGATTGATCAATGATAGGAATGTATGTACCATGGAATTGATAGGCTATGCAGATGCATCATTTCAAGCTTATGGGTACTGTCTCTATCTCAGAGTCATTGACAATGATGGTAGAGTCCGGATAAACTTAGTTTGCTCAAAGTCTCGAGTAGCTCCCATAAATAAAACACTTACCATACCTCAGCTTGACCTTAACGCTGCTCTCCTACTAGCACAGCTTGTATCTAGAGTTAGTAAATTACTTACCTCAAGATAATTTAAATAAAAAATTTTTAAAAATAATTAAATTTTAAATTAAATTTACATAAAAATTATATCATTATTGCATTATTTTATTTAATTATAATAATAATTTTTATATAAAAATAAATTTTATTAAAATTTTGTTGATGCTGTATTCTTATACTCAGACTCCCAAATTGTATTGGCCTGGGTAAAGCTAGGTAAAATTAGGGCAAATACTTATGTCAACAATAGAGTCAAAGAGATAGAGTCGCTCACTACAAAGGATAGCTGGCACTATGTGCGATCTAGTGACAATCCCGAAGATTTAATCTCGCGAAATAATATAGAGCCCCAATACCTGCCAGAAAACACCCTATGGTGGCATGGTCCCCAGTACTTAGCTGATGTAGAGTTTGAACATGGCAAGGAAGATTATTTGATCAAGAACAAGATAACGAAATACCTTGCAATTTAACCAAGGTAGAGGCAACTCTACCATTAGATTTGCTTGAAAAATACTCTGATTTAAACAAATTACAGAGAGTCGTAGCCTATCTGTATAGGTTCTACAATAATTGTAAGTCTACTAATAAAATTAAGAGCAATTTAACTCCCATAGAGTTACATAATAGCCTGCTAATCATAGCTCGATGTGCTCAAAGACAACATTTTCAAAAGGAAATAGAGTTATACTCGCTGGTAAAGATGTAAAGACTGGAAAAGGTAATCTCCATCCATATGTCGATAACTTAGGTGTCCTTCGTGTAGGCGGTAGGTTACAAAATGCTGATCTCCCTGAAGATAAAATGCACCCTGTAATTTTACCCAAGGGCTCCCATATAACAATTCTAATAATACAAAAAGAGCACCTGCGGCTATTGCATGCTGGTCCAAGACTAATTTTAAGTTCGCTCTCACAATAATTCTGGATTATAAATGGCATCCGTGAAATAAATAAATTAGTTCGAAAGTGTATTAAATGCATGCGGTTTAAATCTGAAACTGCCAAGCAACTAATGGGTTCACTTCTGCGAGAACGTATCACAGCTAGTAGGCCCTTTCAGTTTGTGGGCATCGACTTCTACGGACCTTTTAGCATGAAAATCGCACGTATCAGAAAGCCACTCGTGACTCGTATATGTCTGTTTCTCAACAAAAGCTATACACGTAGAGTTGGTTTCTAACCTTACAACTGAAGCCTTTTTGGCCTGGCTTGATAGATTTATTGCGCGCCGTGGGATGCCCACAAAAATATTTTGTGACAACGCTAAGACGTTTAAAGGCGCAGCAAATCAATTAAAATAACTGTATAACCTAAATAATTCAAATTCTCACAGAAATAGTGTGTATGAATACTGTTCAAAGAAATATATACAATTTATGTTCATTCCTAGCTACTCACCAGAGTTTGGTGGCCTTTGGGAGGCGGGAGTGAAAAGTGTAAAGTACCACCTAAAGAGAATCGTGGGCAACCTATGTTTGACCTACTGTAGAAGTGTTGAGGTAAGCTTGGTGGTAAAATGACGATAATTTCACAGTAAAACGAATTTATTTGCGTGAGCACACACGTTACATGTAATGGTAGGTAGAAGAAGCAATAAGCAGTGTTGCTATAATAAAATTAAATCTCCAACATGCTGGGGGGCCCAGAAATTATGCTAGTACCAAATACAAAGGCTACAACAATAGTCATTTTTCTTATAGTTAATGGGACTGTAAAAACAACTTGTAATTTAAGAAATACTTATAACACATTATTCTGATTAAAAAAACTACAAGACGCACCAGCATGAATGAACATATTAAACTAGTTAACTAAACAATAACATAGTTCTTATTTTAGTTTCTTGGAACTCTTATATTATCTAAGTTATTATAAGTCACATTTTACCTTATCAAGTAAAAAAATGGAAAAGCATATAGCATAGGTAAGTTTGAAATGTAATGTTTCATTTTAAGCAAGTTTACTTATCAAACTAACACCTTAGTTGTAACTTATTCTAATCAAGATGTTTACTAACGTTAACGGTAAGTACAACATATCTAATTTAACGGTAATACACATACTTTAGTAACAGATCTAATATGAGTTTTTCTGTTAGGAGTCATAACTTCAAACGCTCTCACATGATTATCCTTTCCAGGAAAAACCTGCGTCACACGAGCCATCGGCCATGTTAGTGGGGAGGTACCATTATCAATTAAAAGTACTAAAGAACTAACTGCAATATTACTTTGAGTTGTTTGCCACTTTGGTCTACTCTGCAATACATTTAGGTAGTATCTATACCAAAGTTTCCAAAAGCTTTGAACCATATTATTACATACATTCCACATTTTTAATCGATTTACAGGGGTACAAGATACATCATGATCAGGATAAGTTGTCAAGCTAGTACCTATTAAGAAATGCCCTGGCGTCAGGTATGTAAAATCATCATTATTCGAGGTCATTGGTAAAAGTGGTCTTGAATTTAGTATTCCCTCAATTTGCACTAACACGGTATTTAGTTCCCCATATTTCAATACACTCCTTTGGATAACTCGTTTTAAATGAAACTTAGTGCTTTTTACGGCGGCTTCCCATAACCCACCAAATACAGGGGAGTAAGCAGGGATAAAATGAAATTTAATCGGATTTTGTGACGCAAAATTATTTACCTGCATTTGATGATTTTTTGAGCCTAATAGTTTATATAAATCATTTAACTGAGAACTTGCGCAACGAAATGTACTAGCGTTATTACAATAGCAGTCACTTGGTAAACCTCTTCTTGAAATAAACCTCCTAAAACACGCAAGAAAGGTGGCAGTACTTAGATCAGAGGCTAGCTCTAGATGCACAGCTTTAGTACTGAAGCATACAAAAACGAGAATATACCCTTTACCTGTGACTGAACGACGAATACGGGACTGTTTTACCTCGACTGGTCCTGCAAAATCCATGCCCATCTTCTGGAAGGCTCGTAGAGGCTGAACAACTCTATCGCTAGGTAGAGACCCCATGAGTTGTTTTGCTGCAGAGGATTTTAATTTAAAACATGTGATACACTTGTGGGTGATCTTTTTTACCTCTCTTATGCCATTCGTAATCCAGTATTTTTCGTTGAGGCTTGACAATAGCAACTTGGGACCAGCGTGTAGTAATCTAGCATGTTCGCTACGTATAATCAATGTAGTGATGTAAGAACCTCTTACTAAAATTATAGGATGTTTTTGTGTGTAACTGATGTCAGAGTTCTGAAGCCTTCCGCCTACTCTTAAAATATTTTCTTTATCTATGAACGGATGCAAAGGCTTGAGAGAGCCACTAATATCTTTGTTTGATTTTAAGGCATGAATCTCGTTATGAAAATTAATACTCTGATCATATCTAATGATAACTAATAAAGCTCTTTGTACTTATTTTGCAGAAAGATATCGTTTTTTTAATTGAATATTTTTATCACCTACCTTTAGTTTCAAATTATCGCAAAACCTCAGAATGTAGGCCAAAATACGTGTCATTTTATGTATATCTGAATATTTGTTTTTGAAGGATTGAAGAAACTCATTTTCTTTAGCTGTGATATCGCTGGAGTTTGTCGGACAGGCGGCAGTCTTAATTTCAGGTAAGTTTTCCACTGGTAAGTATACTTCATTATTTTCAAACATATACCCTTTTTTTTGCAGGAACGCCGGACCATTCCACCAGAGGGCGTAGCCGGGAAGCGCTTGCGGATCCACGCCGCGACTGATGAGATCTGCGGGATTGTCCTGTGATTGTACATATAGCCATTTCCAATTACCTGTTAACTCCTTTATCATTCTCACTCTGATGGAAGCATAAGCTTGAAGCCGTGAAAGATCAGTGTCGATCCAAGCAAGAACAATTTGTGAATCACTGTGCAAGAAGACATCGTCAATCTTGATTTTTAAAATTAGCGTAGAATATACTTTAGAAGCAAGTTTTGCTAATAACAGCGCCGCATTTAATTCCAGCCGGGGGATTGTGAGTGGCTTCGCGCGGGGGTTTATGCGTGACTTTGAGCATAATAAGAAAGTCCTTACATTACCTTCTTTCTCCACCACCCGTAGATATAAGCAACACCCGTAGCCAGTCGAAGAGGATGCATCAGCAAACCCGATCCTATATCTATTACAGCTACTGCAGTTGTACTGCAGTAGATTCCTATCTAGTTGCATACTAGCTAAGTTTTCAGAAAATTGTAGCCAGTCATATATAATTTTTTCAGACGGCGTAGCATTCCAATCCAATTTGTCTTCCCAAAGTTGTTGCATGATTGCCTTTGCCTTGACTATGATAGGGCTAGCGAAACCTAAGGGATCATAAAATCGAGCAATGCAGCTTAGAATGCTGCTCTTTGTAATGTTTTTGTTGGGCGTTTGATTTTCAGAACTTGAAATAGTAAATGAGTCTTGTTTCAAATTTAATTGCAAGCCTAATGTTTTTATATTAAAATTACAATCCTGTTCAAAGTCTAAACTCTCAAAATGCTGTTTTTGTAATGGAATGTCTGACAGCACACTGGCTTGATTTGAAGACCATTTATGTGTCTCTAAACTCCCAAGCTTAAGCATTTCACACAGCTGACGCTTTGTTTCCATTAAAATACCCAAATCTGCATTACTATATAACACGTCATCAATGTAAGTGCAGTTTTTAAAACAAAGGATGCAAGTGGTAAGTCACGCTCATACCGGTTAGCTAATTCAAGCAAACAGCGAGTTGCAAGATAGCTAGAGCTTTTTAAGCCGTATGTTACAGTGTCTAAGCAAATGCATTGAATTGGCTCTTGAGGATTATTTCGCCATAGAATGTTTTGAAGTGGTGTGTGTGTAGGATTCAAGTTAATATTCCTAAACATTCTCCTGATGTCAGTGGCAAACATATAATCCCCAATTCTAAATAGCATTAAAATTTCAAAGAGGTCACGTTGTACCTTTGGGCCATTAAGTTGTATGTCATTAAGAGATATACTTTTATTTGTAGGCATGGAGCCATTGAAAACAACCCTAACTGGTGTACTCTTGCTTCCCTCATTTATCACTGGGTGATGGGGAAGAAAATATACAGGGTCTTTTGTAAAATCATAAGAGTTAATGTTAACATAGTGAGCCTGCCCTAACTCAATGTACTCATCAATAAACTTTTGATGCTGTGTTAACAAATTAATATTTTTGTGCAGCCTTTTTTCCAAACTAAGGAATCTAAACAAAGCCAGATCAAAAGAACTTCCTAAGGTCTTAGTAACTTGATCCAAGTTTACCTTTAAAGGCAGATCAACCTGGAATTTTTGATTTTCAAGTTTTACTGAGTTTGAAAAAATTAATTCAGCCTGTTCTGTTTCACTGCACTGTTCGTTAACTAACTGAGGAACATCCTCTACCTTCCAAAAATTTTTTACTGTTTCATTAAGTTCACTGATAGCATTATCGCATGTGTGACAGTGTAGTGATATTACATTATTATTGTTAGTAATAGTTGGCAAAGCCCCCGCAATAATTTTCCCAAACCTTGTGTTAGTTACGACATATGATGCTTGTGTCTCCTCATGCTGCTGCTGGCGGCGAGTCTGAGCGCGCTGCTTGCTGGACGCTAGCGGACTCGACTCCCGATCCGACTGAGGTAGCAACACCTTGAAGAAAATGTCGGCACCCATTAACATATTGATCTCAGATGGGGTGTTGAATGTACTATCGGCCAGGTCTAAACCAGGGGGTAAATTTAATTTTGACATATCAATCGGCTGTTGGGGAAGTTTGCATGCAATATTATCAACAACATGAAAATTTATAGTTGTTTTGTAATCCGATGTCAATGAACACACTTCTAAAGGAATAGAGTATTTTATATTATTAATTGAGCTTGTAACTCCCACGATATTAATGTTAGATCGCGTGGGTGTTAATTTTAACACTTCTATAACTTTGCTTGTGACTAGAGAAGCCTGTGACCCTGAGTCCAAGATTGCCTTGACATGTACTTCCTTGTTGTCCTTGGAAAATAATTTTACCCGAACTGTGGGAAGTAAAACATTATTGTTCACATTAGAAAATAAAGTAACAGGTGTATTCGCCTCCTCAGGATGCACCAATGAGTTGTGATTCTTTTTGCAATGGCTACACCTGAAGTGGAACCTGCACTTTCCTTTGTGTTGATTTAAACAAACATTACACAAGTTATTTTCAGTAACCACTTTAATTTTTTCTGCAGAAGGCAGTAATTGGAAGCTTTTGCAAGCATAAATTTTATGAGAAGTAGACTTACAGCTTGCACAAGGTTCTCCCTGAACCGCTATATTGACAGCCAGCTTGCCAGTAGACTTCCAGTTGCTGGTAGAAGCCGGTGCATCAGAATTTTCTGAAGCTAATGCCCGCTTCTCCAGAAATTCCAACAACTCCGCAACCGTTGGCTCCTTGTCTATGTCACGTTCCAGTTGGAATGCCGTCGCTGTGTATCCATCTAATTTCCGGGTGAAAATAACAATTAAGATTGGATCCCATTTACCTACTTCAATTTCTAAGTTTTTTAACGCTGCTAAAGACTGTTTAATTTGTGAGATAAACGCTCTTATGTTGCCACCCTTCACTAAAGCAGGTAAATCTAACAGTGAAGAAACATGTTCTTTTACAATTTTTGCTTATTGTAATACCTGTCCTTCAATAATTTCCTAGCTTCCAAGTAACTGCTATGATCAAGCGGTAATTATTTTATAATATTCAAGGCTTCGTCTTTTAAGAACGAACGTAAGTAGTGTAATTTTTGTATATTGTCCAAGTTTTTGTCATTGTGGACTAATTAATCAAATAAGTTTATGAATGTCACATATTTTGCACTGGACTTACCATCAAACGCATCTATTTGAATCGTAGGGAGTTTAAGTTTCCTATTGTCCCCTGTATTGGTGGTGGAGGAGAAGAAGAAACGCAGTCTTGCTGTTTGGCTATGGAGTCGAGGAAATTGGCTTTCGTGAAGTAATAATTTTCTTCGACCTTCCCGATATCTTCCATGTCATCGGGATTCAAAGCAAGAATCTGACAATTTTGCCTCTCATATTTTGTGAATGCAGTATTTAAATGGTTCAACTTTGATTCTAATTGTAATTTCGAAACCACTGATAAATCATCTTGGCAAACAAAAGTGTACAATCTCGTAAGCGTACCTTTTAAGTAGCCCCGTTAAGCCACCAGAGTCTGCAGCTTCTCTTTGTCCTTTCCGTCAACAGACATTTTTGAAAACACTTATCGTAATTCGTATACAAATTACAACGTAACTTAACACGCAGTACAATATTTTTGCAACAAATTCTGCACAAATCGGTACAAATAATCAACTCGTGAGAAAATGGTCAACAAAATGGCGATCGATTGAACTAACAGCGTGATCCCAATGTGCCAGACGCAGACGCCACGCGGTAAAATTGCTTTGTTAGTAGTCCCGCTCACTCTCGCGAAGGATCCGATGCCGCGTCTCGCTCTTGCAAGCGTACTCGACAACTTCCGACTAGATATCAGACGCAGATGCCCCGCGACAAATTTTCTTGGTTAGTCGTCCCACTCACTCTCGCGAAGTGTCCAATGCCGCGTCCCGCTCTTGGTAGCTTGCTCGATGACGTCAAACCCGGATGACGTCGAGGTTATTATCTGTCGTCTCGCTTGCTCTCGCGAAGTCCGTAAGTGCAATCTTTCTTTGTCTCGCTCACGGTGAAATATATTTGTTAAGTTGTCGTACCTGTCGTAGTGTAGCTAGAATTAATCTTGGAATCTCCCAATAAATGCGTTTGGTAACCTGTACTTGTAGCGAAGCCGAATGTTGATTTGCAGCTTGCCGAATATGAATAATATTACCCAAACGATGGAATATAGACGTACTTTTGCACTTTGTTTAGTGAAATATGTAGATATCTTGCATGTTATGCTCACGATTCCGATGAACTCGCTGTGAACTCGCAGCGTGGCCGGATGACGAAAAATGGAGTCGCGTCTTGCCGCCCGCCGAAATTGCGTCTTTTTACCTTCTTTTAGTTGAAACTCGCGCTGATTCTCTTGCAAACGTTCGAAGGACCATATTTAGAAGTGTTGAGGTAAGCTTGGTGGTAAAATGACGATAATTTCACAGTAAAAGGAATTTATTTGCGTGAGCACACACGCTACATGTAATGGTAGGTAGAAGAAGCAACAAGCAGTGTTGCTATAATAAAATTAAATCTCCAACACCTACGAAGAATTTAATTCCATCATAATTTCAATTGAATGCCTTCTTAATTCAAGGCCACTACTCTCAGATGGCGCTTCCAATGATTGTAGGTATCTAATTCCAGGGCATTTTCTAATTGGTACGGCTCTCACTACCTACCCGGATATAAATCTGGAAAATGTGTCAGTCAACAGATTGAACTTTTGGAAAATAGTTAAGAAACTAAAGCAAGATTTTTGGAAGGTATGGTCTAACGACTACCTTAACCAACTGCAAAGCCGTAACAAGTGGAAATATGACTTTGAAAATGTAAAGGTAGGTGATGTAGTCATTGTAAAAAATATGAATACAGCACCCTTAGACTGGCCTGTAGCCAAAATTGTTAAAATTTTTCCTGGACCAGATAAAAAAGTTAGAGTAGTAGAAATAAAAATAGGTAATAAAACCTTTGTTAGATCTATTGCAAAACTGTGTCCTTTACCATTAGACTAAATTAAAAACTAAATTTATTTCAAAAATCGAATGTAGAGTCTGCATACTTTTATGTTTAAATTATGTACTTGGCCTGGCCCAATTATGTTCAGTACAATCTGAACATACATAGATAAGCTGGTAACACTTTTGTCTGTGGTCAGCTTCTACCTTTTTCTTTCTCGCTCTCTATGGTCGATACTATGTTCGAGTATGTAACGTTGCCTTTTTATTAATTTCAATAAAATAGTAAATGTTAAATCTTCCGACTGCATTTTTATTCTAACACCCACCAATATTAAGTTTAGTTTATTTTATTTATTACACTTGCCACCTGGACAAATTAATATTTATACATCATATTTTCCGGTGACATTATACTGAGTCTGAACCCTTTTGCTGTCGCAGCATGTGCACATGGCAGCGAAACCCCTCACAATTTTTTTTTTTTTTTAATTTTTTTTAATAGTGGGTAGTTTTATTGCTGAATTTTATTTAATTTTTAAACAGTACCTACTTCATTCTATGTAATACTTTTATATTCATGTGTTTGTGCTGATTCAGCGAATAAATGCCTATTCTATTCTATTCTATTCTAACTATGACTGAAAAATCGCGACGTTTTTTTCACCATAATTACAAAATTTAATAAAAATAAAAAACGTGTTCACTCAACAAGCCTCAGTACCTAACAACGCACTGTTAGCATCATTCAAGGTGGCATACAGGGTGGCAAAATGCAAAAAACCTCATACTATTGCAGAAGAGCTTATTCTACCAGCTGCTCTCGACATTGTAAATATTATGGTGGGAGAATCGGCTGGATAATTAGTTTCCAAGGTACCCTTATCTAACAATACTATAAGTCGAAGGATCCATGACATAGCTGAGTATCTCAATTATCAATTAACAGAAAAAATAAAAAGCAAGGATTTTGGTTTGCAACTTGATGAGGCAACTGACAGTAATAATGATGCACATCTCAATTGCTACGTACGATTTCTGAGTGACTAAGTATAGTGTAGTGTAGTGCAGTGGAAATCCCGTGCAAGGGGATCAGCGCGTCCCCTAGCTAGGACTCCGAGTCGGCTGAACATCTCTTTCCCGAAATAACTCTTCACCATTGTAAGGTCCTCCTTGGTGTTATTTATAGCCCCTCACTTTGCATCGATTACTTTGACACATTAGAATCCCTCTTTATAACGATATCCTCATTTTTGGTAATTACAACACCTGTCTCCTCGAAAACGATTCCCTTTCTACCAAACTTAAGTCCATAGTCGACTCCTTCAATCTGCATATTCTGACTCTTGATGCCACACATTTCTCTCTCCTCGATATCATGATCGTCTCTAAATTGGATAAGGGCGCCGCACATGGTCAACTCAGTGCTCCTTTCTCGTTTCATGACATCATCTATTCTTCATATAAGATCAGGCCTCTCAAGAGCAGAGCAACATTTCTTGATATTCTTACTTTTAGGAAAATTGACATAGAGTCTCTTAGGTAGGGTACCTTCTCGTTCCCCTGTAATATTCAGCGAGACCATGGACGAGAAAATCGACAAATTTTAATATCATAGTCATAAGTGTCTACGATAAGCATGCAACTATAAAAAACAGAGACAAGTGTAAAAACCGTAAGAATACATATGAAAATTTCCATTCTTACAAATATCTCCGTGTTGATGCCAAACGTCGGCACATCCACGAGAGTATTGAAAGTTACACACTTGCTCAGGTGTGAAAGTTTCTAAAAACACTTGGCACAGGTAACTATCAGGAACTACATGCTGGTAATGTAGATCTCAACGGTCTCAACCAGTTGCTTTTTGCCCCACCTGTTGTGGATCTGTGATGGATCCCACTGTTAAACAAGCCACTCTACAGAGCCTGCACCCTAAGTCCTTACCCAATACCACCCCATTCAACTTGAGCAATACTTGAATCTATGCGGTCAAGAAGGCGGTCCTAGCAGTAAGCTCGAAAGCTGTAGGTGACGATAAAATTTGCCTTAAAATGCTTTTAACAATTCTGGATGATCCACTGCTAGCTATTACACACGTAAATAATTTTTCCACATCGAATGGCATCTTCCATGTGGAAAAAGCATTAGTTATCCCGCTCCCTTAAACTTCCAGTTCCACCATTGTAAAGGGTATCGTCCCATTGCGATCCTACCCATCCTCTCCAAAGTCCTTGAATCCATTGTACATACCCAGCTCTCTTATTACCTTAACTCAAACAATTGCTGAACATGTAACATGTAACATAACAGTCAGGATTCAGACCGGGTCATAGCGCCGTCAAGGCTCTAATTAAAGTCATAGATGACACCCAGGTAGCCATGGACCACAAACAGCTTTCCGTGCTGGCTTAACTTGACTTCAGTAGTGCCTTAAACTGCATAGATTTCGACATTCTCGCTGAGCTTCTTAGATCCCTTAACGTCTCCTCCTTCTCTGCCAGCTGAATCGACTCTTATTTGAGGGATCGGCAATAGCGTATCAGGTCGGAGGAGGTATCCACTGAATGGTGTGACCTATTTACAGGCCTCCCACAAGGTGGCATTCTTTCTCCTCTTCTATTCTCGATTTTATTAACTCCATCTCGGATGTCCTGTCTTTCTCATATCATCTTCACGCTGATGATCTCCAGATTTATCGCCACTTCTCTCTTAACGATGCCAACTCTACTGTGGAGGCACTCAACGCTGATCTTGAGGGTATAAGAAGTTGGGCTACATTCTTCGGACTCCTGGTCAATCCGAGCAAGTCGCAGTCCTTGATTATAGGTATCAGACATTCTATTAACTTATTGCAGCAACAGCCCATTGCATTTGTCACTTTTAATGGTACCACAATCGTATATAGCGATAAAGCTAAAAACCTGGGTCTAATCTTCGACAACTAGTTATCCTGATCATCCGTCATTCCTGACAATAAGAGAGTCGCTGAGTATTTGCTACCTTTCACTCTCTCAGGAGACTTTACTACTACTACCTCGACATACCAAAATCACTCTCGCTCAATCTCTCGTTCTACCAATCATCGATTACGACAATGTCTGCTGGGTCAGTGCTAATAAAGAACTACTGAACAAACTCGAACGACTTAAAAATCTCGGGATTCAGTTTTATTTCGGGCTGCGCCAATATAACCATGTATCACAACATCGCAGGAAGTTGAAGTGGCTGCCGATCCATCTTCGTCGGTGTTCAGGATTCTCAGCACCTAATGACCTCGTAGGGGCCCATGAGCTACGAGGTAGCGTGACGATCAGGTGCCAAGAAGTGATGAACGTCTGCGATTCACCGAGCTGAAGTTATGTGGGGTAGATCTAACCTGGTCTGTGCTTAGGTCCCGTCAACCTCCTGTCTCTCTGCAAGGCCCGGGTGCACCCTAGGCTCTTCTTGGTAGACAGGTTCTTCAGCCAACCAGGTATGACTGGCGGGCCAGCGTGGTGAGCACAGTGTCCAGCACAGGTTATGTTTCTACTGGTAAATACAAATCGGGCACGAAAATCCGAACTTTATCTGGTTCGAAAGACAACGGCACACTCAGCTATATTAACAATCCTGAGGGAATCCCGAATACATTCCAGATGCCCTGCGATTTAATTTCAACACCCTAATCAAAACGCGTTTACATTGCGAGAGCTTTCGTCCGTCAGTTGTCAAAACTGCCAGATTGACAGCTAACGTCAAATTAAAATGACCGTTCAGAAACCATCGATCGAATATCGATTTGGAATCGAACAATCACCCGCCCGGACAGGCACCCACCTGTCCCCTAATCTACGGGCAGCCGAGACAACGTTGCTACCGCTCGTTTTAGAACCGAGCCTCCTACTAGAACCTCTGCAGACCGGGGGGTCCCGTCCTTGCCAGGGAACAAGTTAACAATGCGCCCCCTGCGCCAACGTAGTGGCGGTAGGTTAGCATCCATAACCAGAACGAGGTCACCAACACTAGGGGGGCTAGTTTTGTCAGTCCACTTAAGGCGCTGTTGTAAGATATGCAGATACTCGAGCGACCAACGCTTCCAGAAATTCTGAGTAAACTGCTGCAACATCTGATACCTTGACAACCGATACAATTTCACTCCCTCGAAGGGGTGCTCGGGCAACGCGTTAAGTGGCTGTCCTATCAAGAAATGGCCTGGGGTCAGAGCCTCCAGGTCATTTGGATCCGAGCTGAGCGGACACAACGGTCGCGAATTGAGAACGGCCTCGATCTTACAAAACAATGTCGCGAGCTCCTCAAAAGTCAGCGCGGTCTGACCTACTGTACGCCCTAAGTGCGTCTTAGCTGACTTAACTACGGCCTCAAAAATCCCACCCCAGTGGGGGCAAATCAGTGGGCTGAAGGTCCACTGTATACCCCGACGGGAGAGGGCCGTTCCAATATCCACTTTATTTACATTCAAAAAGTTGACTATCTCTCGTAAGTATCGTTCCGCACCTATGTAGTTAGTGCCGTTATCAGAGCGGATCAAAGTTGGAAGTCCCCTTCGAGAAACAAACCTATCCAAAAAAGCAATGAAAGCCTCTGTCGAGAGATCAGCAATGAGCTCGAGATGTACCGCCTTGGTGGATAAACAAACAAACACACATAGGTACGCCTTGTATTGCTTAGCGGTACGCAATCGTGAACTCTTCACCATAAACGGTCCTGCAAAATCCGTACCAACACCTGAAAACGGTCTGACCTCATTCACACGATCAGGGGGCAAGTCCCCCATGAGAGGTTGCATCGTGGCAGCCTTAAGTCGATAACAAGGCATGCACCGAAACACGATGTTCCGTATGGCACGGCGGGCAGATAAGATCCAAAACTCCCGCTGGAGCGTGGCCAACAACGCGTTACAGCCGGCATGCGCGTTTTTAATATGACGATCAGTCACCAGCAATTCAACTAACTGTCCCCCCTTGGGGAGCAGAAGTGGGTGACGAGCCGAATACGACAGATTCGCATTGCGCAATCTTCCTCCTACCCGAAGTAACCCGGTCGAATCAACAAAGGGGTTGAGACGCGCGACGGCTCCCTTCAATTTCGAACGTCCACTTCGTATAATCTCCAATTCTGCCCCAAACTTCGAGGACCGTACTAACCGGACCAAATTCAACAGCGACTCGTTTCGCTCTGCCGGAGTCAGAATAGGGTTCAACGTTCGCTGATCGCGAGGAGTACGACAATTTCGAGCGAATCTCCTAATCCAAGTGGACACGTTTATCAACTTGTCAAGTGAGCTATACCGGTCCAGCAGAAACCCGGCGTCAGGGTCCTCAGCCTTCTGGGTAACATGCACGGCCACTCTGGGGCCATGATCCAAAGATACTACTACATGGCTGTGGGGCCAGTCCAATTCTCTCTTGGTAAGCCAGGGTGGTCCCCACCACAAATGGTGTCTAACGAGTTCAGGAGCCCGACATCCCCTGGATTCACAATCAGACGGGTTCAATTCTCCTGGTACATGTCTCCAGGTCAGTGGGACCTCAGACGACACAATCTGGGAGACACGGTTTGCAACAAAAACCTCTAAGTTATGGACCGAAGCCTTCAGCCAGCACAAAACAATCTGGCTGTCCGTCCAAGCGTACACCGTATCCTCCAAAACCACTGACCCACGCAACACTGTTAGAGAGTGATTCAAAAGTTTGGTCAAAAGAGCAGCCCCGGACAGTTCCAGTTTTGGAATCGTCATCCTTGTCCGAATAGGCGCTACCTTGCTTTTTGCCAAAACCAAACGCACGTCGACCTCCCCGGTGGAGGTGACGGTTCGCAAATAAACCGCTGCCGCAAACCCTCGTTCAGAGGCATCACAAAACCCGTGAAGGGTTGCCCTGTAATCCCCAGCAGGGACCAATTTCCTCGGCAGCGATACATTATTTATGTCCGATAGCGAGGTGAACATTCGCGTCCAATCAGTCAACAAATCACCTGAGAGGTGGGTGTCCCAGGTCAACTGAGCCGCCCATAGCCTTTGCATAAAACATTTGAGAGCAAAGGTGACTGGAGAAATCCATCCATTCGGGTCAAACGTTCTCGCAATCGTTGACAGTACTGACCGCTTCGTCCAGGCCTTCGGTGTTTCTAAAACCACCCGATAGGTAAACTCATCATGGACGGGCTGGTACTGAATTCCAAGCACTGACAACATGTTAGCTAATGAACAATAGACTGAAACGCTACTTAGACGACAAAAATCTCCTATCAGATTGCCAGTTTGGTTTTAGGAATGGAAGGTCAACAGAAGATGCTATTGCTGCACTTACTGACAAAGTTGTTAATGGTTTAGACAAGCGTCAAAAATGTTTGGGAATATTCCTAGACCTAGCCAAGGCATTTGACACCGTTTCTGTCCCCATCCTTCTGGATAAACTCGAAAGTTTCGGTGTTAGAGGGATCGCACATGAACTTTTTAAGGACTACCTACAAGAGAGACAACAACGAGTCAAGATAGGCCCCCACTACAGTAGTGATAGCTATGTTACCTACGGAGTACCGCAGGGCAGTGTTCTTGGCCCAACGTTGTTTCTTGTATACATCAACGACCTGTGCGATCTCTCTCTGAAGGATTGCAATATTTACACTTACGCGGATGATACGGCGCTTATATTTAATAGTAAGAGCTGGAGTGACGCGATTATCTCTGCAGAGCAGGGACTTCGCTGTGTTTCGGAATGGCTAGAAAGCAATTTGCTCACTCTTAATGTTGCAAAAACAAAAAGTATGTTCTTCTCCATACTTAAATCAAAACTTCCGGCCCTCCACGTCGGAATAAAAGCCCACTCTTGCTCTTACCCGACCAACGCCACATGCTCTTGTGAGAGAATTGAGAGAGTAGATAAAATAAAATACCTTGGTGTGGTAATTGACCAACAACTAAACTGGCTTCCCCAGATTGACTCAGTCGTCTCACGTGTGAGAAAATTAAGTTGGATATTTAAAAACCTTAGACACGCCATGCCTCCGGATATGCTCAGAGCGACTTACATTGCTCTAGTTCAGTCTGTACTATGTTACTGTGTAACTGTCTGGGGTGGTGCTTGTAAGACGAAGATGTTATCACTTGAAAGAGCCCAGAGATCGCTCCTGAAGGTGATGCTCATCAAACCTTACAGATTTCCCACAACCGATCTCTTTTCCCTTGCTAATGTACTTAGTGTAAGACAACTCTATATACTCCAGTCGGTTCTCAGAAGACACCGCAACAGTATCAATCCAAGCAATAATCACAAGAGAAGACATGATATAATATTCAAAACACCAAGCTTTGAAACAGAATTTGCAAGAAAACAATTTACCATTCAATCAACACTTTTGTATAATAAGATAAACAGAATCTGTAGCATACAGATTCTGTTCAAACGATGCTCTCGTTTGAGTGTAAGTCCTCAGTATCAAAATTGCTCAAAACCTTGGATTATGCACACACTGAAAAATTTCTAGTTATTGTTAAATAACATTAAAATTGTTAAATAACAATAAATTAAATACTTCACGATAATACGATTTTAAACGGACATTTTAGAATTTAAATTATCTTAAATTATTTTTATTTTTTATATTTACAGAGACATTTACGACATTTATATTTACATAGAAAATAGATTCTTACATGAACTTACGCAGATAAGACTCATCTCCTCATCCCCTGTCCCTTACACATATACACACAATACACACAATACACACTACATCTCCTTCAGACACTCACAACACTCACATCTTCTCTCCACACTCACTATAGGTATACACTCTACATAACAACCCCAATTTAATATATACCCAAAATTATTAGCTTGTAAGAATATTTGATTTTAAATCTTAATGCATAGTTATTTAACTAAACTAAATGTATATTACTGTAATATTTAATTTTATTTTATTAATTTAGAAAAGTCTGTCTACTTGCCATTATTCATCAAATTAAAGTGTATCACAATGGGAATTGCGGGGTACTTGTCATACAGATTTTATAAATCTAGTACAAGGCCCTATCGTATATTTTGTAATTGATTTCAATTTTTGAATAAATGATTTTTGTATTTTGTATTTTGTATTTTGTTAGGGTTGTCAAGGATTCTCAAAAACGTGCGGGTCTTGTTGAAACTCATCTGGGAGACCAGCCATCAACTCAGGGGAGTTGGACATCCACTTGCGTAGTTCATAGCCGCCTCGTTCCAGCAATTGAATGAGCTCGTCACGTCGGTCCAGAGCTTCCTCTACACTGGCTGCCCATGTGCAGACGTCATCGACGTACAAATCTTGCTCCAGGATAGCGGCGGCTCTAGGATAGCTCACACGGTCACGCGACGCCAACTCCCGCAGGGTACGCATCGCCAAATACGGGCTAGAACGTAACCCATACGTGTTCGTGTTTAACTCATAGACCTTGACTGGCTCGGCCGTGGTCTCACGCCAAAGTATCAACTGATACCTTCCGTCAGCCGGATGAATTACCGTTTGCCTAAACATCATCCGAATGTCTGCGACAAATACAATCTGGTGTCTCCGAAAGCTCGTGAGAATATCCGAAATATCACGACTCAACTTGGGTCCCGAATGTAGACACTGATTCAGGGACATCCCGTTCGAGGTAGGTGCTGACCCATCAAAAACAACTCGAATCTTGCCGGTAGGGGTTCGCAGGATGGCATGGTGTGGAAGGAAACAATGATCCTCAGATCTCCAGTCCACACCCGATACCGACATGTGTCCTAACAACTCATACTCCCTCATGAAATCGACGTATTTTTATTTAAATACGGCGTCCCTTGACATCCTACGCTCCATCGACATCAATCTCGTCTCAGCCATCTTCCTAGATTCTCCTAGTGGCGGTCGATCGGCCCTGAAAGGCAGTCGAGTTACAAAACGACCAGAACGAAGGCGACCAGTACTATTCTGGTAAAACAACTCGCACTCTTCTTCGTCTGCGTCGACTCGACGAACGGTGGGAGGTTCCTCTATCTCCCAGAAACGTTGGATAGCATCTCATAACGCTGAGCCAATAAGTATGCCATCTGACTCGGCAGGCCTAACCATTGGCAATGCCGGACCCATGATCACGTGACCAAACTTAGTATCCACAGCAATCAACCCGTCCGGCTGAAGAACTCGCCGATCCGACAACAGAAACCTACCCAGAACGTCTGCTCCCAGTAGCAAGTCGACCGGGGCTGGAGTGTCAAAATCGGGATCCGCCAACTTGAGTCCTGATGTCAGGAATCGAACGGCCGGATTCAACTTCACCAAGGGGTGTCTGCCCATGACATGCGTCATTACTAAAGCTTGCACGGATGTTTTTGTCAAAATGTCATAACGTGGAGAGAACGTGATCACCGATTGACCAACTACATTCGTAACCGTAACATTCCCCACGCCCCGTATTGATTTATTATACCTATTTACCTTGAGGCCCAACCATTTTGCTAAATCATTCGATACAATGCAGCCCTGAGCTCCCGAATCTAATAGGGCGCGAACGTATGTTGGGTTGCCCGCCAAATCCCAAACAAGCACAGAGGCGATCGGTAACACCACCGTCTCCGGTTGGGGGGCAACAAATTGTTGGGCCGCAAATTCCTAGCGAGGGCCCCCGGGGCCCCAATCTGCCTGTAACCGATCAGGTATGCAGCTATACGCCAGAGGGTCCCATTGTACAAATGGCCCACGCGTCGGTTCCATTGCCACCCTACGAAGCCCCGTAAAGGGGGGTGGGCGTGAATTCAACCGTGGCCGCTCCATGAGCGGGGGGGTCATCACATGTGACCGACGAGGACGAGGCGACGAGCGGGGCGACAACTGAGGCGGCGTCCGAACCGCACCCGCATAGCTCGAAGGTGTCCCATGCCACCCGCCCGTTACGGCCTGCTCAACACACCCAATGTCCCGCTGAGTCGGATGCTGAGTCGCAACCGAAAACTCAGGGCCCCCCGTCCACACCCTAGTACTGCCCTGTGCACGTGGGGACGTTGGCCCCTGAGTTGCGCTCCGAGTCGCAAACGAATTCTCAGGGCCCCTTGCCTTGTCACCCTGGGTACGGCCCTGTGGTGGCTGTTGGCCGGACCGGTTCATGCACAACAGATTGTTGTGGGCCCCACCACAATATCCGCACATTTGTGTGCGCGTGCAGTCCCTAGCCATGTGTGGCCCGAGGCACAGGAAACACCAGCTCCGCTTCTTGGCCATCTGGCGCCGTCCCTGAACCCTAAGTTCCCCGAACTTATTGCAATTGGCCCCAGAATGGCCAATCTGCCTACAACATGGGCAGGTCTCACCATGTGGGGTCAATGCACTCACAGTCCAATATGACTGCCGGTTGGTGCGGTCCTTCCTCGTCGGAGGGCCCCTACTCACAGCGCTCCCGGCAGCTCTCTGTGGCTCCGAAGGATGGGTGACCGTCAACCCCAAATTCTCTGCCCGTCGAGCCTCCTCTTCCAAAAATCCGACCAAGTCGGAGAAGGCGGGCAGGTCCTCGGCCGACCTCCCGTGAGACTGTTCGAAACGAGTCTGCACGTCAGCGGGTAGGCGGGAAAGTACAATGTACAACAGTAAGTACGACCATTCACCAACCGGAAGTCCAAGATTCTCTAGAGCCTTGGTGACGGACAACAATGGGTTCAAAACCTCCGTCTGTATGGCCCCGACCTTGTTCACAACCGGGATGCTAAACAAACGGTTCAGTTGGGCATCGGCCAACCGTTTGTTGTGGTAACGTCTGACCAAAAATTGCCTGGCCGTCTCATAGTTACCCTCCGTAACTGTCAAATGAGCGACCAGCTCCCTAGGCTCACCCCTCAATGCTGCCACCAGCTGAGCCATCTTGACAGACTTGGTAATGTCCGATCGCATGTGCACCAAACTGTCGAACAGATTGATGAAGCTCATCCATTCACCGGACACGCCGTCAAAGGTAGGCATAGTTATGGCAGGTAACCTGGTCCCCGATCCCTGATGCGGCAGAGGTGCTTCAATGTCACCATCATGGCTGGACTCGCGCTGTTTACGTATGTCCGCAGCCTTCTGCGTGATAGCAGCTGCCATCTCCATACATTGGTCGACATCCCCTATCAACCGTGACAGCCTGTCAGGTGCACAACCATCAACTGATTCCGCCTGCGCGGACAATTCGAGCACCCTATTGTAACGTTCCTTAACGTCCATAGACCGCTCCAATACCACATCATGCCTATCTAAACGGTCTATCAGACCGTGTGCGGAGGAAAACCATCTGAGTTCCTTAGAAACACCCTTCTGGATTTCAGATAACGACATGATCGGAACGATACTTACTCACAATTTGCAGTAACTCAATTTTATTGGACCCTCCAGTTTATAACCCAAACGAGGGATCCCTAAACTATAACTTAAACAATGTTGTTTTCCTTAAACAATAGGAACCGAGTTTTATATCTATATAAATTCTGTAAATAACAATTTAGTTTCCCTTTATCATTATAACACACACAGATAGTCAATATTAGTTCAAGTTATAAATTGCTATAAACTGAAAACAATGTAATAGCCTGCTATCAATAGATGTAACTACCTATGTTAACCAAAACATTCATTCAATAGCATTACTAGACCACTAATAGATTGACTAACTGGTAATTCAATGCAAATTTCAATTCAATATCTGTCTGTCTACTACCAGCAATAGACTTATAGCTTACAATACTACCAATATATGTGGATATAGGAACAACCAAGTTACCTAACCGCCTATACCTACAGATTGATAGTCCCAAATCGTGCCTTCCTGGAGCCCTTGACGGCTGCAAATCTCAGGAAACCGCGCTCTGCTACCAAAATGTTCAGAATTCTCAGCACCTAATGACCTCGTAGGGGCCCATGAGCTACGAGGTAGCGTGACGATCAGGTGCCAAGAAGTGATGAACGTCGGCGATTCACCGAGCTGAAGTTATGTGGGGTAGATCTAACCTGGTCTGTGCTTCGGTCCCGTCAACCTCCTGTCTCTCTGCAAGGCCCGGGTGCACCCTAGGCTCTTCTTGGTAGACAGGTTCTTCAGCCAACCAGGTATGACTGGCGGGCCAGCGTAGTGAGCACAGTGTCCAGCACAGGTTATGTTTCTACTGGTAAATACAAATCGGGCACGAAAATCCGAACTTTATCTGGTTCGAGAGACAACGGCACACTCAGCTATATTAACAATCCTGAGGGAATCCCGAATACATTCCAGATGCCCTGCGATTTAATTTCAACACCCTAATCAAAACGCGTTTACATTGCGAGGGCTTTCGTCCGTCAGTTGTCAAAACTGCCAGATTGACAGCTAACGTCAAATTAAAATGACCGTTCAGAAACCATCGATCGAATATCGATTTGGAATCGAACAATTCGAACAGTCGGGATTTACACATTCTCAATTTTCTCTATAACATTTTACGGAATCCACGCTACCCAATCTTCCTACGAGTCAGTTAACAATTTCTTTCTTACAGCAGGCCTCGGAGAACTCATGCAGTTGCCATGCTCACAACTCCACAGCATAACACCGCTTTCTGTGAGAACGGGTTTAGACCCCGCGCCATTTGTTTGTGGAATGCACTCCCCTGCACCATCAGGGACAGTCCTACTCTGAATATATTTAAAAGTCGTGTGAAGAAGCATTACCATTCTCTTTAGAATTATAGGTAGTATGCATGTAAGTATTTATTAGTTTATTAGTGTAGTATATACTAAAGTAGTTGTAGTACATAATAACCTCCTTATTCATAAAACTTATCAAACCTATGATAGCTAAAATGTGCTTTGTCCTTTTCTCACAAACACAAATTTCAAAGTGACAAACAAGGACAAACTAATTATGAGGTCATTATAGTTAAAATAGGTTTATTAGACGTTTGTGAATAAGGCGGTAAGTATTTAGTATATTATTATACATAGTAATGATATAATTTATTTTATTTATTATTTTGTATATTGTACACATAGGTCTACCCCTGCTCAGTAAACAATTTTTGCCATGTTAACCTGGTTTCCTGGAAGAGATCTCTTATGAGAGATAAGCTCGCTTTTGTACACTGTTTTTATGTAAAGCTTGTTTTTGGTATTGTTTGTATGATTTGTATGCAATAAATAAATTATAAACCAAACATTCTCCACAGAAATACAATAAAACGTTTTGACACTTTTTTTACACAGCAGGCTCAACGTGTGCAAGATAATTTTTAACATGCAGAATTGTCGTCAACCGCAGTGTTGCAATCAGATAAACGGAACTCTTCTGGTGTTGCAATTTTTTTTATTGGATTGAGTGGGTACCTAAGGGTTTACTGTGATATTTTAACATAAAACAAGGTTTCTCAGGGATCTGTACCCTTGGGAACGCGTACCCAGGTGGCGGATAGGGGACCGTCCGCTGCTCTTCGGGCAAGCCGCTTGAAAATACTCCAAGGTCTGGATTGACCGAAGAGCTGGAGGGAAGGAGATGTACATCTCCCGCGGACCACTCAGATCACCTCAGTCGGGCCTCTTGGATTTACTCCAAGGTCAGGGCCGGCTGAGGAAGGCGTCGTTGGGCAGGACTTCACGTAGGGGATGGCGGCGGATGAACACAAAGAGTGTCAACGGCGGCTCCCACAGCCTCGTCAGCGGGGGTTACTGCCATAACCGTGAAGGTTCCCATAGTTAAAATAATGCTGAATTGTACTATGAATGTTGATGTAACCCAGAAGGGTACTGGCTGTGAAGCCGGAGAATCCCTCCCCGAGCTTGTCCCGGGCAGCCTTTCGTTCTCTGGGATGGGCAACGGTATACTTTGTTCGAACTATGGTCAAGGCGGCGACAAAGTTTGCCACTCGTCACGCCTAACCTGCCGGAAGGGCGAAAAGCAGGCTTTGGACACCCGCTTTGCTACTTGGAATGTGCGTGAAGCGATGAATGAAAATATTGATGAAGTGTGTGATATGATGGATAAAAAAAGAGTAGATGTGTGTTTTGTGAATGAGACTAAAAGGAAAGGGTCAGGAACAACTACCCATGGCCTTTTTACAGCCTACTGGGGTTACAGAGGCCGTGGTAGGATGTAAGGGGGTAGGGATTGTCCTCTCCCAACGTATGGCACAGTGTGTTAGTAAGTATGAGTGTGTAGATCCAAGAATCCTCTGAGTCAGACTCAAGGTGGGGCTTATACGACTATTTACAGTAGGCGTTTACGCTCCAGATATGGGTCTGACGCAGAGGGTTCGAGAGGAGTACTGGGAAAATGTGCGAGAGGTATTAATGAAATGCGATGCAAACGAGCGGATCATAATGCTAGGGGATTTTAATACATGGGAGTGAAACGAGATGGTTATGATCAAGTGCTGGGTATGATTGGTGACGAAAGAGTCAACGAGAACGGCTTAGGTCTTCTCGAAGTGTGTCTGGAATATAATCTTTGTGTAACGAACATTTTGTTTTGTCACAAAAAGATCCACATGTATACTTGGAAGAGACAGCAAGTAAGGAGTATGATTGATTTTATAATTGTTGATGAAAGACTGAGAAAAAACGTTGTCGACAAGAGAATATGGCGGGGCGCTAACCTAAGATTGGATCATTTTCTGGTGATAAGCCAGATAAATGGTCTGCTCAAACGATGGCGACATCACCCTCAAATGCCGACAACAGAGTTAGAACGTATAAAAGTAGAGACATTACGAGAAGAGTGTGTGAAAGAAGAATATAACAGAGACTGGCTGTACACTTTGAGAAGATTAATTTGAAAGGAGAGTGTGACCTTGCCATGGAACAGTTTTGGTCAATAATCAAAAATAGAGTGATAGAGTCTGCAAGAGAAGTATGTGATGTGACCAAAAGGAAGAAAGGAAAAGACCAGAACAAGATGTCTGGTGGGATGATGAAATAAAAAAGGTGGCGGACGATAAGAAAAAGGCATGGTTGGACTTGTTAGCTAAAAAACCTGACATGAGAGTAAATGATGATAGAATAAATAAAGATGATATGGATAGAGCGATTGAAAAGTATAGAGTCTTGAAAATACTGGAGAAAGAATGTGTAACAACAAAGACAGAATAGATAAAAGAACGATTTGAAGGGTTTCTGACAATTTCCGGGAAAAACAAAGATGTTTTGGACATTAGTGAAGGATGCCCGAGGAAAGTCAGAAAAAACTTAATTTTAATGTAAATAGAAGTGAAAATGGTGATATTTTGAATGAGGAAGAAAAGTCTCTGGATCGATGGAAGGGATATTTTGAAAGTCTTTTCGAACGTGAGGGGACTGGACGTGTAGCTGCAAGCATATCCTCATCACCCCTAGTAGACACCTGCCGTACCCGCAGCTGTCGCTGATGACTCGACATTGACATAAGTTGAGTACGAAAGTGATAATATAAGCATGAAAGAAATAGTATGTGGATGAAAAGTATGAAAACAAGTAAAGCGGCACGGTATAATAGAGTATCGTTAGAGATATTGAGGGGAGAAGATGGCGTCGTGGCTAGTAAGCTGTACCGACTCTTTAATATATGCTGGACGATCGGTGGGATGCCAGGAGACTGGTGCAAGGCTGTTATCGTCCCACTTTATAAGGGTAAGGGTTCACAGCAGGACTGTAAAACCTACCGCGGTATTAGTCTTCTCAGCATCGTCGGTAAATTGTATGCAAAAATATTGATTGAACGAGTGATGAACCTGATCTTTGCTCTAAGATGCGTAACAGAGAAGCATCTGGCTTTGAGGCAAAAAGTTTACTGCGCTTTCGTAGACTTAGAAAAGGCATATGATAAAGTGATGAGGAATGATTTATGGGAAACACTATCCGTGTATGGAGTGGACAGCCAAATGATTCATTCACCGAAGTCCTTGTACGACGACTCCAGTGCATGCGTGCGATAAACGGTGCTTACACGGGCTTGTTTAACATCGAACATGGTGTAAGACAGGGCTGTGTAGCATCGCCATGGCTGTTCGATTTGTTTATGGATAGTTGTTGGAATTATTTGAAAGAGCGTGATTGTGGGATGCAAATGGGAGAGTTACTTATCAAGTGCCTCTTATACGCCGATGATCAAGTTTTTCTTGCGTCGTCGGTGGGTGAGCTGCAGGAGATGGTAACATTCATGAACGAATCACTTAAGAAGAAGGGAATGAATGTGAATGTCAGTAAAACGAAGGTCATGGGTTTAGAAAAGGATGAAGAATTAACAAAATGCGTGATTATGATTGATGATGAACAAGTAAAACAAGTGAATGAGTTAATATACTTGGGTGGTATTACAAGAGATGGGAAATATGAGGGTGATGTTGAAAGGAGAGTGAGTGCGGGCAATAAAATCAATGGGATACTGCACTCCTTGATGAGTAGCCAAATGGTGTCCCAAAAGGCACGTTTGGCGATTCAAAATGGAGTGTTGAGTCCGACATTGATGTATGGCAGCGAATGTTGGGTATGGCAGAAAAAGCATGAAAGCCGAATAAACGCTGTAAAAATTAGGTCTTTGAGGAGTATATGTGGAGTAACATTGAAAGATAGATTGAAGAATGAATTTATGAGGGAACGCTGTGGATTGAAAGAATATTTAGTGACAAGGATAGAGAAAGGCCAGTATAGATGGTTTGGTCACGTTTAAAGGATGAATGAAAGGCGATTGGCGAAACAGATATATACAGCGGGTGTGAAAGGAGCCGTCGGACGGGGACGCCCAAGAAAGTCATATAAAGACCAAATGGGCGATTTGTTAGTGAAGGGGCAAATACGAAGTACCCGTAATCGGCGAGCTTGCATGAAGAGACTTCTGAATGTTGAGGAAGCGAGAGATGTATGCCAGGATCGTAGCAGGAGCATATTTTTGTTTGTATGTATGTATGTATGTAATTAGATTTTTTATGATTTCATTTAGCAAAATTGGGGGCCCCTGCTGGAAAACACATTTTTTTTAATGTCACGTAAAAGTAAATACATAGGTTTCAGGACACATATTTATTTTATTTCATCTGAAAGAGGTACATACTGGTGTAGAACTTACTGATTAGCAGCTTATTTATCTTCCATCGCATGTGTTCCCCTTCAGACATCCATCTTTATCATGCTTTTTTTACTTTAACTGCAAACCAATGAACAATTTATGCAATACGCAAATGCGTTTATAAGCTGTTTCTGTGGGCTTGGAAATTTTGTGTCTTACCATAAAAAACAAACTCCTGTTCAACACTCATTGAAAGACCAAAATATACAGGATTTGACATTTATTCTGAAGACTATGTGTAACATATTTGTTAAGGTTGTATCACGATGTTAAAGCCAGCCTTCCTGTAGCTTTATACTTAATAAAAAAAATTTGGTTGTCTGCAAAGTCGGTTAACGGACGCGTGTTAACGTCATAAGGTGAACGCTTAGGCCGATCGTGCCTCTCTATCTCTTGTTCCGCGCTCTAGATTGCACGCTCAGCTCAGGAACGTGACAATGAGTCTTGCTTTTTCATGCGTGCAGCTGGCGTTGATCAATTTATAAGACATTATCATGTCAAAAAAATAATGGCCAAGTCCGAGTCGAATTTGCAAACGAAGGGTTCCGAAACAAAAAACTCACAACAGTGTCCTTTGATTTATTTTTAATAGCGTGTAGTTAATTATTTGTTGCTGTAGCGGCAACAGAAATACACATTCTATAAAAATAAAAAACTGGAGCTATTACGGTTCATGAGATACAGCCCGCCGACAGACAGACGTAAAGACGAACGGACAGAGTAGGCTTAGTAACACGGTGCCGTTTGGATCCATTCGGGTGCAGCACGCTATAAAGTGAGTTTGAAAGTTGCGCCCACGCTTTAAGCAACGCCACAAGATGGCGTTAGGTTTGCTGATATTCTCCCCACTAATGCCATCTAGCGGCTACATACTTCAATCTAAGGTTCCGTGCCCCAAGGGTGTCGAGGGTACCCTATTTCTAAGCCTCCACTGTCCATCTCTCTTGCTGCCAGAGTTTTTCTCCAGCGGGCAGGATCTCAAACCGTAATGGAACTTATTGCTAGCGCATCCGACTAGCACTTGACTGGATTTTAACCAACTGCAGCGAGACGGAAAAGAAGGGGTATGATTTTGACGTGTATGTATGTATGTATGACTGCTTCTGTGTCCCCTCTTAATTACTCAACGGCTCAAACCGATTTTGATAAATGATGATGCGCCATATCATTCGTCTTGATGGCGCTAGTGAGGTATCAAAAGGGCTTTAAACGGCGAGTAAGTAAATATTTTCTGCCTGTCGATTCTATAAAAACCACCACTTCACTTCACCCTCACTTCACTTCACTTCGTATATATACTTACGCTGCACTTGCGTATGTGGCAGCTAGTTGAACTAAATTTTGACAGATAAAGTATGAGATGAAGCGAAGTGAAGGTGAAGTGAAGTGATCGGATTTTATTTAATCGACAGGCTGATCTTGCACACAAACTTAAAATAATAAACATTTGTTTGAAAATAAGGATTTGTAGATTTGACGTATGTTTTCACTTAAAAGAAGGAAATCAATGACGTCATAAAAAACCCATAAAACGCAAAAAATAAAATCCATCTGCGGTACACCAAAAAGCATAAAACAAGCAGATTAGACTTAGAATCTCAATAATTACGTCAAGTCGTATCTGCTTATTTTATGCTTTTTGGTATACCACAGTCTGTTTTTTTAATATTATTAATGTTTTAAAATCGGTGTTCATATAATATATTATATATACCATAAGTGATTCACACTTACTCATAAACTATTTTACCATCCGCACCTTTTGGAGTAAGGTGTGTGAGGAGAGGCACTAAAACAAAAATACTGTCAGACCTATTCCAAAGGCGTTAACTTACTTCAGTTTACATCACATAAAAAAGAAGTTTGCAAATAGAACCAGACATGGCTTGACGAATTTTGAGCAAAGAACATCGGCGAATTTTTATTTAATACATATTTGCAAAGCGTCTATGATAACCACCAACGTCTTTTTTTAATATCAGTTAGAAAGACATTTCAGGCCAGTTTTTCAAAATAAATGGAAATTTAATAGCTTTTTCCGATATTTTCTTAACTAGTCAAACGTCCCTGATCCGATTTTAGATGCATGGGTTTAGTTTCCACAACCGGCATGCTCACGATACGCACGGTTTGTTAATGTATTGGGTGTTCTGTGGGTTTATTGATCAGTAAGCCAAATTTGGAACGTACCCGACACAAAGTGTGACTGAATGGTTCAATTCACTAATATGAGGCAGATTACGCTAAGATTTTAAATAAAAATTTCAAGTCTGTCATTCGGTAATTTAGGATAGTTGAAAATTAGACTTAACTCAGAACTAAATTAAAGATACGAACAATTTATGTACCAATATGAAAATAGATATAACGTCAAAATAAATGTAAATCAATAAGTTTTATAATGACCTCAAGCAGGATACAACCACACAGGTATAACAATCAGACCTGTCAAAATTCAGGCAACGTCATAATCCAGTTGCCACTTACACCGATGGACTAACTTAAGAGATTTTTACTGTGATGTAATGATGCAATAAATGGACGCCAAACAATTCGGTTTCACTAGGGGTAAATCGAATACGGATATAACCCTAAAATCTCATATTTATTCTGCATGGGAGGCCGCACAGGATGCTATCGGAGTTTTTTGCGATCTGCCAAAGGCATTTTATTGGGTTGATCATGATACGGTTCTATTGAAATTAAATAATTAAGGACTTAAAAATAAAGCGTTGGATATACTAAGGTCATATTTAAGCAATATAATTCAAAAGGTCAACGACGTTAAACCTGATGGATCGGGTAGCACGCTTATTCCTGGTATATATTAATGATCTGCCTTTCATGGTGGAGAAATTGACTGGCATAGTATTCTTTGCTGATGATAAACATAAACATAACATAAACATTTACATACAGGCACATACATTGCTTCTAGCCCCACACTAGGATACCCTGTGTCGTGGTAACCAGAAACAGCGACGTCACACACATATAAACATCCAAGACCTGGGGATTGTTTTTTTTTTTTTTTTCATTAGCCCCAGCCGAGGATCGAACCCGCGACCTCTCGCATGGTAGGCAGAGCCACAACCGCTGCGCCACAGAGGCCGTCAAACTTCACTGGTCTTCAAAATTGAAAGACAAAAATAAGATTTTGATGATTTTAATGTAGTATTATATTTAAACTTCAATTGGTTCACAGTTAATAAATTATTGTTTAACGCTGGAAAAAAATTGTACCGAATTCTCACTTACAAATGACAGGAAAGTTGAGACCAGACCAAACCAAATATTTGTTTGATGATAATGGATGTTTATACCCTAGTTATGGTTGTTTATCTATCTAAGTATAATATTTATCTATATAAGTATGGGTATCGTTGTCTGGTACCCAAGATACAGATAATCCAAGTTTGGCGCTGGATCAATGTGTGTAAATAGTGTCCATGGTATTAATATTATTACCTATATAACTCCTTGGCTTGTGGTTGTAGTTTTAGTTACGGTAGATAAAAAAGGTGATAATCAAAAACGTAGTTAAAATTACCAATTTCTACTGGGCCCCAGTTTATTGATTGACAGGATTGTTAATTGTCATAAACATGATTTCTTATTATGTTAAGATCAGCAATAAAATTTAGATAATTATGTGTAGCGATAAATTTTATAAACATGATTCCAATAGATATATGTCAGGACCATATATGAAGTAATAAAAATATATATATATATATATATAAATACTTAGAATAAATAAATAAATATGTATGAACAGCACACCCACTTTTCTCAGTTAAGGTGAATATCTATCTATCTAGAATTAGTAGCAAGTGTTAACATTAGGTACCTAATTATTTACTAAGCATCTACAATTAGGTAAGTTTTTATATTTAGTTGAAGAAGGTACCTAAATTGAAGTCAAGCAGGTATCTTTGGTATTGACGACGTCTGTGGTGCAGCGGTTGTGGCTCTGCCTACCATGTGAGAGGTCCCGGGTTCGATCCCCGGCTGGGGGGTAAAGAAAAAAAAATCCCAGGTCTTGGATGTATATATGTGTGTGACGTCGCAGTTTCTGGTTCCCACGACACAGGGTATCATAGTATGGGGCCAGAAGCAATGTATGTGCCTGTAAGTTAACATAAATGTATCTTGGCAATTTAATGGAGAAAAAAATGGCAACATAAGAAACACATATTATTCGATCATTACCTACTTCCAGTTTTCTCGATAACGTGGCACTCTGTGGTACGTTTCATTGTCTCTGAGTGAGCTGTCACGTCTCTCTGTCTCACCCCACCTTACCCTGAGCGAGAAAGAGCGGTCACAGAGCCAAAACTTGGTGCAGCCTTTCCCATGTTACTTGACATTTTTTGTTTGTTTATTTGTACCACATTTATAGTGCGCGGACGAATGGCCCTAAAAGTAAGATTCCGGAGAATAAACGTAGAAATAATAAGATTAAATATAAAAATTATGAACACCTTAAAAGTTTGACAAGCATGATGACGTATTCCTGAACTCGCTTCCTTGCTTTACTTATATGGTTGTATCATATATTCTTACAGGATCGACATTATTATGAAAAAAAATTCAATCTTTAGGACAATTGTCATAACTAGACGTTACAAATTCGCTTCAGATAAAAATATGTATGGCCTATCACCGATGTTCTTTATTGTGTTGGTTAGTTAGTTTTGTCGCCTTCGGAATTTCACTGGGTGTTTAGAATATATCAATAGCAGCATGATTGACTTTGACATTTTAACGGGTCGAAATTTTGAACTTTATGCCATGGTAATATAATTCAAAACCTATAAAGGCCTTTTGGGTAGCCAGAGAACCCAAAGTCAATCAACGGGTTAGTAATGTTTAGGAAACGAATTCTTGTGGATGGTAACGTCGAAATATCCTAGACAACGATTAAGTATAGGAAAAAGTTTATAAAATATAAAAATAGAGAATTTTATCGAAAAATCGATCCGACATACGACATTTAATAAAATTTCCTATGGCGCATCGTTTTCGAGATGTAAGCAAAAAAAAAACAAAAAACGAAACCTTCTTTGCGTAGCTAAGTGATTGTCAAAATAACAAGGACCACCGACATAAAATGTCCATTATTTCAATCAAATATATAACGCAAATACTACTTACTAGGTAAAATGTATGTCTGGTCGCCGCCTAACGCCGGTGAACCTGAAAAAAAACATGATATAATGATGCAAAGTTATGATGATATGAACATGTAAAATCTTTAGGTCTGACTAACTATAGAATGATATTTTATAACGGAAAAAAATTAGGAGTGAGGCTACTCGTATATGTGAAAAATATGGCGTCAAATGAAAAATACAGCAATAACTAATAATACAAAAATTTTAGCAAAAAAACTTGGTATATCAAATGCAGTTCCTTTATTTATTGGGAAATGTTGGGTATAACGACGACGACCCGAATGGCCGAGTCGGCAGTGACCCTGCCTACGAAGCCAAGGGTCCTGGGTTCGAGTCCCGATGGGGGCGAATATTTGTTTGATGAGAACGGACGTTTGTATCCTAGTCATGGTTGTTTATCCATCTACCTATCTATCTAAGTATAATATTTATCTATATAAGTATGTGTATCGTTGTCTAGTATCTAAGATAAAGGGTTTCCTAGTTTGGGGCTAGATCAATGTGTGTAAATAGTGTCCAAGGTATTATTATTATTATTATTATAAAGTGAAGTTAAAATGTATGTTTCCCTCTCATATAAGCGTCACCTCCCCGCGACCCCGAAATTATCCAAAGAATCCTAAAGCGTGGTATTTTACAGTTTTAAAGACTTACTATTGCACACACAAAGGCGTTAGTTTCCGTACTCTATGCCACGTACTACATTTTTTAAATATATTAATAGTATTTCTTTGCTGAAAGTTTAGTTTTCTCTAAAAATTACTACAAAACCGACTTAATTTGTATAATTACAGTAAAGAATAGAATAGGCTCTTGAAAAGAGTCATAATTTATTTCTTTAAATTTCACGTTGCTGTGCTATTTTGAAAATTAAATTTCATTCGGCGCAATAAAAGATACGGCCCCCTTAGCCCCTAAATTCCTTTAAATACTTTACTTGATAGTCGTAAGGGTACAATCAAAACCTACACGGTGTTTCCCGTTTACCTAGAATCATGAAATTTGACAAAAAGTCTTATAGCAAAAATAAAGGAAAAATTTACTTAATTATAAAGTAAATTTGTACTTCCATAACAAAAAAACGTGATTTGTTCATAACCCTCGGTGCGCGATTCAGACTCGCACTTGGCCGTTTTTTTAAAAATATTTTTTGGTCCTTATGTTTTCTTGTAAGAAACTATTTTTTAGTTCCTAACCGGTACACATGTTTATATATCGCTGAATGACTCTTTATTTGTCATGAATGACATGTGAAAGTGCCCTTGTGGCCTATTTACAGAATAAACGTTTTGAGTTTTGAGTTTTGAATTCCTTAGCAACGTGAAATGAAAGTGTTAAGAAATTAAAAGCCATTTTTTTTTAGAGCGTTTCTATTATTTACTGCTGTAAGACATATTTGGGCTGTACTGTGGTAATATTTTGAGAGAACTAAACTTTCAGCAAAGAAAATCTATAAATATTTTATAAAGTAGGTTTTTAGTATGGGCGTCTCGTACGTCCGCATTGAGATCATCATGTTATGTCACGATATTTATAATGATGCGTTCTTAAATCGAGAATATTCTTGAAGCTGGGATAAACGTGAAATCATAAGATTTTTTTTACTGAGAATTTCAGGTAATACATATTCTTGATTGCATCATCTTTGACCAAATAATAATCTATGACCAAAAATTCCTGACATCATCAATTTTATTTTATTGTCATGCCATACGCATAGCCCAGTCCATATTATAAGCATACAGGACGATGAACACGTGTATTACCATTATCACATAGTGTATATTTCCCAAGGCTGTATTGCTTTAACGTGTATACTTGAGCGGGTATCATCATGGCCCAGCCCATATCGTGTTATGTATCTGTTTCAATCACGTTTTGATTTTGAATTTTAAACATGATTTTATTTTCTTTCGCGCAGCTTTAAAAAGTATTTGAAAAGCTAACAGAAATCCCCATAAAGTAAGGAAATTGATAAATTGGGAAAATTAATCGATTAAAAACCAAGTGCGAATCGGACTTGCGCACGAAGGGTTCCGTACCACCGCACAATGGTATTTGAGTTTTTTGCGTGGTTATTAAGTATATTTAATTTTCCTATGTGTTGAGATTGCAAAATGTTGTTTACAAAGTTATTATTTACCAGGCATTTACAAGTTTGTATGTTGTATTGAAAGAAATTTTGCCTATTTAAACTATACATTTTTCAATATTTTCCCTGTAATATTGAACTAAAGACCTATATTACATAATTCTTAAAAAAAAAACAAGGTCAGTAGTTTCTGAGACAAGGGGAGAGGAAAATGGTATTTTTGCCTATTTTCTTAAATATTTGTTTACTAAGATGTCAGTTTTATAAAATTTTATATTTGAGATCCTCGCAATAAGCCCTTTCATAAGACTTGTCACGATACAGTTTGGAATACTTAATTTTTTTTCATGATGATTTTCCACCAATTGTGCCCACCTATGTAAACCATACATTTCTCATAATTTTCCTGTAATGGCGCGTCCGCACGCTCGGCGAGCCTCCACAAGCCATCATAATTTCAAGCGTTGGCCCCCCAATATACCCAATAACCCCTTATTAAAATCATACATTTCTCATTATTTTTCCTGTAACCTTCTTGCCCAATTTCATGATTCTAGTAAGTAACCGGAAGTAACGTACAGATTTAGATTCTTTTACGAGCATAACGCAAATTCAGCAAAATTGTGACGTAGTTGTCTTCTACACAAAAAATAGGAGACTACAGAATCAAGCAATTGATATTCATTTCATCATGATACTTTTAACAGTTACTGAGGTAATGACAGAAGGACAGACAGACAGAAGTTGGGATTTTTCCCTTTGTTTTAATCAGTGGTTTAAACAGTGGTTTAATAGTGGTTATTGAAAATATATTTCGTATCGTCGTATAGTAGTAGTACATCCAAAAATCTTATAAAAAAGTTTATTAAACGTTATCGCAAACGAACTATACGAAAATCTTATCAAATGGTCTCAATGAAAACGTTAACATAACAATAGTATAAACTTTTCAGTCGCAAAATGGTTTTTGAAAGAAAATTTTACTGTATTGAGTAAATAAAATGTTAATAATATTTTAAAAACACATTGGGCCTATAAAATAATCTTAATTAGGCGATTATACTAGCTTTAACAGAAAGGTGTGACGTCATTCTGAGCAACTTTCTTTTTGAAAGTGATTTGATCAGAGCAACACTACTTTTCACTTCCGAGGAATGAAAAACTAAAAAATAAAGTTGTTCTGAACAAATCCGTGTCATAATAAAAATTGTTCAGAACGATCTCCCTAACAACCACTTTTAAAATATGACTACACCTTTCTGTTACTGTCCTTTCTGGTTCCCACAACAAAGGGTATCCTAAGGTGGGGCCAGAAGCAATGTAAGTGCCTGTATGTAAATGTTTATTTCATGTTACATCGTGTATAGTGCTATTATGGTCCGCCTCATTATAACATATGCTTGGGTGGCCCTATAGAGATGTGCAAGAGATATCCAGCAATGGGTAAACGCATGCTGAGCTGATAATGAACTTCATTTACCATTTTCGGTATCACTCAACGGCAGGTTAACGTCCGTCGGAGCACTGTTAACGTCCGGCAACGTTAACGGCAGGTCTTCACTGGAAACGATTTGACGCCTAATTCCTAGGTTTTGGCGCATGAATTGCAGAACATCATTGGCACCGACGTAATCTGAAGTAAAATTCATTTTATTGTTTTTACAGTAAGAAACAGAATCACACATCTGCATAATACCTGCACTTTGGGGCGATCTACGTTAGCTGTCCTGATTGAGCATGATTTTATTACAGGGTGTAGTAGAAATATTTGGGCTAACGAGCGTGTAGCGCTGACGATGCGTCACCGTTTCAGCTTGGGCAAAAATTATTTCGTATTTCTGTCCGAATGTCCGGATTCACGTGTAACTTTGTGAGAAGGCACGATAATTATATGCTTTTTGTGCCAATTCAGTTTTTGGAAATTTTCCAAAATGGTGGAGAAATGGTGTCACAAAGTAATTGTTGCGGCAACTTTTAAACATGAGTTTGTATGTGGTATTAAATGAAAATGCAGTCGGTTTTGTTTTATATTATAGTTCCACTTGTTCCTCCGATAAACTTCAAGGGGTCAAAGTTGTGAGGGGGCAGGAAATTAAAAAAACGCAAATTCCCTGTGTCGTTCACAAAGTTTTCAGCTCACACAGCCATTACAACCACTTTTAGCACGAAACAAATTTCATCAGACTATCTTACTTATTCAAAGTAAATAATAGTAATCCATCTACCGCACAGCCCAAAATGTATGGAAATGTTTAAAAATAAACATGATTTGGATTCATAGGGAATGTGATTCAGGATGACTTCACTAAGATATGACTACACTTTTCTGTTACACCCTGTATACGCGGCTTTAGTCTTATCGTAAATAACCGGACACCCTGTAATTCTGTACTACTTGTAAACAGCCCCTACTCTATAAAAAATATTATATTCCCACCATATTTTAAACTCTTTTTTTACGAGATTTTAATAATACGAAATGTGATAGATTTACTATTAATGGATTAACTTGGGGGAATGACTAAGTACAGAAAGCGTACGGTTTCAGATGATTTTGCTGATTTTTCTGCGCATTATAAATAAGTATATTTAGAGACGACATAGAAAAACGGTACTATTGCTTAGGCTTCTCTCGGCTGCGCTCCGGTTTTGCTTCTTCTAAGTGCAAACCTAACCTATAACTTATACGGATAAAACCTCCGAAATGCAAGTATTTTGAGTGATGACGAAACGACTGACTAAATTTCAATATTCAAGATTATTATTAATTTATATTGTAATATTTGTAATAGTTAAATACAATAAATTTTTAAAAAAGACCTTAAAATCAATGTGTGGGACTTTCATCGCCCTTCTTCTTTTACAGTGGACCAACGTACAGAAGAGGCCAAAAATACGTTTAGTAAGTATGTGTATCTTTATCACTGCATATAATATAATGAAATATCTCCAGTAATAAAAACATTTTTACTTTGACTTTTTGTTACTATAAATTAAAAAAAATAATCTGGAAAACAATTGAGTTCCGAAGGCTGCAACACTAGGATCGTTTACCCATAAGACCTAGCTATCCACAAAAAAAAGAAAAAAAAAAGCTTTTTAAAGTCTACCCAACGTGAGTACTTCTCTGCCTCTGACTCCCTATAGGAGTAACTCGTGTCGACGTATGTTTTATTATTTTTAGAATTTATATTATTTGTAGGTTTGCCTCACCGTAATGATTTTGTGACGTTAAACCATCAGAAGTTTCGACATCATCGTAGCCCTCGCTGAATGAAATCTGCAAAACAAATAAATACAGTTCTTATGTGGTATAATATTATACATTTATTGAGTAGTTATAACGGTACTAATTCAGTGTTTACCGTAGCAAAAAGTACTAGAATCCCAGTAAACACATAATTCCATACCATCTTCAATAACAGTGAACTGGATGCACTGTTCTGTGGTTTCTACTGTCTAGCTTCGATTGTCCCTTGATATATCATGCTGGTGGAAGTACCTATTAATTGAATTTTAAATCTGTAGTGATTTGAAACGAATCCTTTGGATACAGTTTAGGCCCCAAGAATACCAATCAAGGAAGCAAATTATCACCACGTTTTGACAGAAATTGTGTACGTGTCACGAAAAAAAAATAAAAAAAAAATTGTGGCAGGTCCTTTCTCGCAAGTTGGTGCCAACGACTCTTCCGCTATCCGTCACATCGATGAAGATGATGTGTCCGAGGATGGACCCCTATCAGAACTGGCCGTGTCAGGATAGATGAGGCTTTTGTGTAGTCATCAGCGGCGGTGTGAGGCGCCGTGCCTATAAATATGGGCGAAACTGGGGTTGGGGCTCCCATTTGCTCGTCTGCGCTCAGTGACGTTGGCATGTGGGTTCGGTGCTCAACGCAGTTGGCTGGTGCGATTGTTCGTTGTTTTGTATTTTGCTGTTAATGGCTGTGTAAATTTAATTTGTGATTATTACTGGATTTTTGTTTTAGTTTGCAAATAGTTTTATAATCATAAATCGAGAGAATAAAGTAAGGTTAAATTTGTAATTGTTTTTATTTTAAATAAAATTATCCTTCTGCTTCTAAAAATATGTATACCAGGATTAAGGAGGGGTCTCCAGCCTCCCTCTGAGGGCGAAGCTCGGGATCTACAAGTGCTACGTGAGATCCCGCCTCACCTACGCGGCCCCGGCATGGTACGCCCTGTGCTCGGAGACGAACAAACGGAGACTCCGAGCCCAAGAGAACCTCTCTTTGCGTACCATCGTCGACGCCCCCCGCTACGTGAGGAATGCGATGATCCAGAGGGACCTCAGATGGGAACCAGTGGACCAGTTTGTCCAGAAGCTGGCGAAGGGCATGCTCACAACATCCGCATATCCGCGACATGGCGCCGTACCACGCGCGCCCGCCCGACCGCCGCCGCCTGCCACGCGACCCTGTTGCCTAGCCGGCGATCATCCAACGGAACACCCCAAGTAAGAAGATCTTCACCGCCCGCGAGGGCCCCCCGATGACCTATCCATAGGAGTGGACAGAGGCGCTTCTTCAGGAAGAGATCCGATGATCTGACCCTGACTCCCCACGCCCCAGAATGGGTGCGTGAGATGAAAACTTGATTGATTGATTGGGGCTCCCATTTGCTCGTCTGCGCTCGGTGACGTTGGCATGTGGGTTCGGTGCTCATCGCGGTTGGCAGGTGCGATTGTTCCTTGTTTTGTATTTTGCTGTTAATGGCTGTGTAAATTTAATTTGTGATTATTACTGGATTTTTGTTTTAGTTTGCAAATAGTTTTATAATCATAAATCGAGAGAATAAAGTAAGGTTAAATTTGTAATTGTTTTTTTTTTAAATAAAATTATCCTTCTGCTTCTAAAAATATGTATACCAGGATTAAGGAAGGGTCTTATATGGAACCTTGTGAAATGCCAATTTTTACTCCCGATCCATCAGATTTAACGCCATTGACTTCTGCCCTTTGAATTATATAGCTAAGTATGATCATAGTAGATCCAACACTGTATTTTTACTCCTTAATTATTCCTGGGTGCGATTGTTACAAGACCGGGGAGATCGGCGCTTTAAAGCCATGTGGGCTGAATATGATGATGATATGATAAATGATTTTATTTTATTAGTAGCGGATCATGGTCAAGACAATCAAATGCTTTCGACAGATCGCAAAACACTCCGATAGCATCTTGTGTGCCCTCCCATGAAGATTAATATGAGATACAAGGGATTACCCCTACTTAATCGACTACGGATGCAGGTATTAACCTGCATCCGTAGTCGATTTACTCCTAGTAAAACCGAGTTGTTTGGTACGGTTGAAGTATGAGAGCATTTAATTGAATATTGTTGACCCAATCGTACTTTATTACATTCTACTTGACTAGACAAACACACAATTTTTCGTCTTATAAGCCGTAGGTTGCATTCATCATCGTTAAGTACTTTCATATTTGTTACAGTAATATAAGCAAATTGCGTAACCAATCGGTGATCCAATTAGAGTTTCCATCAAACTCAAGGACTAATCTCAAGGCTTCATTAATCCTATCTGTTTAATATTTATGCTTCGGAACGCACCGGTTTTTTGTTGCGCGGATCGACCGCGAGTAATCGGGACATCACTAAGCGGAAACGGACTGCAGCTGTCACTCGTACCAACGAGAGGAAAAAATTGGAGGTTATCTCTTTACTACTTTTCTCGTCGGGAGAAAAACAACATGTCTGCTCAGGCGTCGTGCCATTGATGGTATTTCGGTGTACCAATTACCAAATACAGGCGTCGGGCCTGGTCGGAGTGTTAATCATCTACATCGTCGGGAAATAAGTAGATTCGCGTCAGCGGTCAAGTGATCCGTGTGAATTGGACATCGTCGTATCGGTAGCGGCGACTCCACGTGACGGCACGCAGCACGCCGGCGACAGCGTCGGCAGCGACAGTGAGATTCACTCCATATCCTATCCCAAACTGTGCCCTTTTCCCGAATTCCCGTCTCGAATCGAGCTTTCGATTTCCTGTCTACGGAGACAAAGGTCAGTAACAATCATTCAACTCACTTTTCTCTCACGTGCTGGCAAAGGCCCACCCCCACAGGATTCCACGCCGTTCGGTAGGCGTGGAAAGTAATCACTATCTGTTAGGTCTAACTGAAGTAGAAGTGGAACCCCATTTGGCAAGCGCAAGTATATGTCGTAAATTAATCATGGAATTTGATCATTTCATGAAATAGCCAGCCGAATGACAAAATTCTACGATATAGCTAGCGCCACCTGGGACTTTTATTACAGGCGTAAAATTTCCTCCGTTGTTGCAACGTGAAACGTGCCACGTCAACGATGAATAAAGGTGAAAGCTTTGTAACATTCGCGCTAAACTAATGAGTGCCAAATTTTTTGCTAAGTAAATCACAATGTTTGTTTGGGTTTGAAGACACATAACAAAACAAAATAAATAAATTTAATAAATTTACAAAAAGAGGAGGTTAATATTTCTTCGGGATCTATGTTTTTTATTAATGTTAGTGGATTTCTTCGAACTTCTATCTTCTATCTTTTTTACATGACCTGAATTCAGGGCTAAGTCACTTTCTATCTTTCAAGTTGGGTGGCTTATAATTTTATATTATAGGCTTATATTTATTCGCATTTGCTTGAGTTATTATTAAGTTTTCTTAGATCTGCTGTCTTTTATGAAGTGAAGCAGAAACAAATGCGAATGCGTACCTATTATTTGTTTAGCTATTAGCTAAGCAACTATGCCTAACTAAACATCGTGCGTATCAATGCAATAAGACAGGGGTTCCCAAAGTGTGCGCCGCGGCGCCCTGGGGCGCCGTAGATAGAGGACAGGAGCGCCGTGAGTCGATCCTCTATCATTATGCGAAACCACAAATATTCGCGGGTACCTAAAAGTAAAAAGCAACAATACCTATATTGAGCGCTCGCGTCGGTAAAGAACATAGGTACCTAGTTACGTCGCGTCGCCCGCCGTCGCCGGTCACTCGCCAAAAAGTAGGTACCACGCGCTTGAGAACCGTTGATACCCATCCCCTCCCACCCACGTCCACTTTGCTGCGAGCCGCGCGAAGAGACGGATGTGTCATCGTGTTTTGTTTAGCTTTGCTTTTCGACAAGGATCTCACGCACAATGGACAGTTATTTTTTTAAATAAACAAGTCGGCAGTTCAAATGATAGTGATAAAGCATCTACTAGTGGCGGCGGGGAAGCAAAGAAGCGAAAATACCGTAAATACGATATATAATAATACTACTTTTTCTAGTAATTTGTAATGCATTCTCCACATTTTTTCAGTCTACTTTCCTTAAACCTACGAAAGGTTTTAATTCATCTCCCTCACTTAATACTACTACCATTGGTCATTCAACTCCTAATAATATAACCACTGGTTTAAGCAATATTGAGGTTAACCCTATAGAAGTTAAGATTTTGCTGAATAAACTAGATACATCAAAAGCACCCGGTCCTGATAATATCTCGTCGAAATTCCTTTTAAAGAGTTCTTCAACTATCGCCCATCCAATAGCTGCCTTATTTAGTAAATCACTTTCATATAATATTGTTTCTAGCGTATGGAAATCTGTTTTTATAACCCCAGTCCATAAGAAGGATTCTAAAACGGAAATAAGCAATTAAAGACCTATATCCAAACTATGCATTATTGCTTTATTTTAAAGTTATTAAAGTTTTCGAAATAATAGTTTATAACCAAGTGTACGGTGTCTTAAAAAATACATTTAGTCCATTTCAACATGGATTCTTGAGAGGAAAATCCAGTGTCAAACTTCATACTCCTGAATGATTACATCACTGAAGCAATGGATAATGGTCAGCAAGTCGATGTTATATATACAGATTATAGTAATTCGTTTGATAGAATAGATCATAATACATTAATAAACAAGCTTATTGGAACGGGAATACATGGTAATCTGCTGAGGTGGTTTTCATCTTATATCGATAATACACAGTCAGGTCATAAGTTCTGTCACACAATAAAAACTTTTGAATTTAGAACGCTGGCCACAAAAAAGTTTATTGAATTCGAATTTCGAATCTTTCATGAAAATAAAAATGTGTATTTTTTAGAATTTCCCTCATTTTTAAATATGAAGTGGACACCTAAAGAAGACCGTGTCGCAGTTATTGCGTTGCATCGTTGCGGTTACGCGCCAATTCAGATTTTCGACTTACTGAAAAATTTGAATATAACCAAAAGATTCGTTTATCGTACCATAAAACGATACAATGAAGACTCTAGTGTAGATGACAGGTCAAGAAGTGGTCGCCCTCGCTCTGTTAGGACTCCAGCAGTGATAAAAGCTGTGAAGGCGCGAATTCAAAGAAATCTCATACGTAAGCAGAAACTGTTGGCCCTTCAGATGGGGTTAAGCAGGACCACGGTGAAAAGGGTGTTAAATGAAGACTTAGGGCTTAGGGCATATCGAAGAAAAACAGGACATCGTTTGGACGCTCGTTTAATGGACCTGAGACTGAAGAGATGCCGCGCTTTGTTGAAGCGGTACGCGGGAAAAAAGCATCGGGAAATTCTTTTTTTTGGATGAAAAAATTTTCACCGTGGAAGAGAGCTACAACAAACAAAATGATAAGGTGTACGCACACAGCAGTGAAGAAGCGAGTAACCGTATTCCGCGTGTCCAACGAGGTCATTTTCCATTCTCGCACATGGTTTGGTTGGGGCTTAACTCTTATTGGGGCTTAAAACTGAGGTACATTTTTGTGAGAAAGGCGTAAAAACGAATGCAGTTGTGTATCAAAATACAGTCCTCAAGAACCTTGTGGAACCTGTTTCTCATACCATGTTTAATAACAGGCACTGGGTATTCCAACAAGATTCTGCGCCAGCTCATAGAGCGAGAAGCACACAAGACTGGCTGGCGGCGCGTGAAATCGACTTCATCCGGCACGAAGACTGGCCCTCCTCCAGTCCAGATTTGAGTCCGTTAGATTACAAGATATGGCAACACTTGGAGGAAAAGGCCTGCTCAAAGCCTCATCCTGATTAGGAGTCACTCAAGGCATCCTTGATTAAGGCAGCCGCCGATATTGACATGGACCTCGTTCGTGCTGCGATAGACGACTGGCCGCGCAGAATAAAGGCCTGTATTCAAAATCGCGGGGGTCATTTTGAATAAACTTTGTTGCCATAAGAATCTATGTTTTATTAAGTTCATTTTGCTATATAAATGTTTACATAAATAATAAACATGTCTAAATTATTTCATATTGCACATGTGACAGAACTTATGACCTGACTATGTAGATTCCAGGCTGTCGTCCTCAACAATTACGTTTCTAGTTGGGTCCCTGTTCCAAGCGGAGTCCCTCAGGGATCCCTGCTTGGTCCTTTATTTTTTATCACTTATGTGGGAGATATCGAATCGTGTTTTAATTCATCAAATCTATTGAGTTTCGCAGATGATATGAAAATTTATTTTATTATATCATCTCATGTTGATGAGATTGCCCTTCAGGCAGATCTCACTCGCTTAGAAGATTATTGCCGTATCAATAAGTTAGAACTGAATCCTTCTAAATGATTCGTCTGTTTTTTTACCCGTAAATTCAATGTTCTTCACACAAACTATACTTTGCAAGGCCAGGATCTTTCTAGATGTAATATAATGCGTGATCTTGGTGGACACCATGACTCAAGGTTGCTCTTTGATCGTCATGTTGATAAAATTGTCAATAAAGCTTCGAAATCACTGGGTTTTGTTATGCGAATATCTAAGAGTGTTACTAATATCAAAACTATAAAACTATTATATTGTACATTTGTAAGAAGTAACCTTGAGTATGCGTCCCAGATATGGAACCCGAACTATGCCACTTATATAAATCGTATTGAAAATATCCAAAAGCGGTTCCTGAGGTACCTATGTTTTAGAGTTAAAATTCCCTATAAATCCAATAATTATCTAAATCTTTGTAAACAATTTCACTTTTTACCTCTTCAAAATAGGCGGAATATTGCCGATGACCTATATATGTTAAAAATAATTAATAATGACATCGATTGTCCGGTCCTCCTGAGCAAACTTAAATTTGTTGTTCCACAGAGGACACTCAGATTCAACCCTCCATTAAATGTGCTTAGAGCCTCAACTAACTATAGACAAAATTCATTTATGTTACGAGCAAGCAGGTGTTACACAATAAGCAGACATTCAACAACAGGGAAACGAATGTGAGGGAAATAAACGAGTGAGAGTCTAACCCGCTCAGTATTTGATGGGTTACAATGTAATGAAACCTTTTAGTTAAATTGAGTAACTGGGCGTACGAGTCTAGAATTTACCGAATACAATATATAGGGTCACGCCTTTTCACATAAGGGGTCGCAGAGACACAGTTGTGCCAAAGTTAAGCCGGATATTCATTACTCAATTTTGCGTGACCGAGGCTAGCCCTTCGGCGCAACCTAACCATCTAGAAATAATAGAAAGTAAACGTTTACCACGTTGAAGCCTTTAGGTTTCCAAACTCCGCGTATATTTACGATGGGCTTACTTTCTGCTGCCTGCTTAACCCTGTTTTATTTAACTAGCCTGCCTATTAGTAAATAAGTGGAGTATTTAGCGTATACATAAGTATCCATGGTATAGCCATGGCGATATCTATAGTTTTAACTGAAATCATATATGGGAAGTTGTTTCAAGCCAAACACCATATAATTATATGTGTTAACGACGAAAGCGACGTCACTGTTTAAATGATTACTATAAATATATTGTTAAAATAAATAAATAAAGATAATATTTGTAGGACATTAGAGTTAAGGAAAACCTAGTTAAGCAACTTATGTTTTCATTTAACGGTAGCCTAATGTACGAGTGCTAAACTATCCCCTTTTATAAGAGTTTCACCTTATAATAAAAAAGGTCTGACTTATGTTTTGTGTTCATATTCTATTAGATTTAAGTATGTTATGAGAATAAAGATATTGTATTGGTTGTTTTTTGATGTGTAGCCTGTGCGAACCGAGCTCCGATTGAAGCGACTCGAGGCGCGCAGGCACCTATATTTAATACCTCGGTGAGGCGGGGGACCGCGGGCCGGCCAAAATAATACAAAACCCTTATTAGAAAGCCCGCGGTCACCCAAATCATTATGTAAAAGGATATTTAGAGACTCAAGGTATTGAATAAGCATAGATTTAAGACAATTATGTAAAATAAAACCATTTTAATTAGAAATAAAGCCTAGCGGGGAAGGAGGGGCGAGGAAGGGGGCGGTGTGCGGCGCGGGGTCTGAGGTAAACAAAACTACTCTCAGGCGGTCCAATAAAAGGCGCGCGCGCGCCGCCGAACATTCATTCCCGATCGAGCTACAGCAGAAGAAGCATCAAGGCCTCCCCCTCGCCTCTCCGCCTGCAAATATTGAAGAAAATCTACAGTCCACGCTGCGCCCCGCAATAAGTACACACAAATACGAATTGCGGGGTACTCTATGTACATCGCGTTCATTGTTTGGTCCTCGTCGAAGCCGGATCACTGAAGCATCAAGAAAATTAAGAAGATGGTTGTAACCAGAAGTAACAGCGGAAAAGAAGACTCTTCCGGCAGCGGCGGCACAACGACGGAAACCGTGACCGGGACCGATACCACGACTGGAACCGGTACCACGACCGGCACCGGCACAACCGAAGACACCAACGCGACGACGGGCACGAACACGACGGACGCACGTAGTCACGACACGACCTCCGGCAGTAACGCCAGAGGCCACGTCGACACGTCAGGAATCAGAGCCACACCCGCCGCCAGCACAGACACGGTCATCGAACGCCACACCGCCGAGTTAATGCCGCCACCGACGAACACGAAAACGCTCAAGCCTGCTCGGTCGTGCCGATCCAAGGCCTCTAGCAAGAGACTCCTCGCGGAGTTAGAGGCCAAGGAGAGGCTAGCCGAGTTGGAGCTGAGGCGTATAAATGCCGAAGCAGAACTAGCGAAGATTCGGCAGGAACGCATCAACGCGACGTCGTCGCCGGAAGAGTCCAAAGAGGAGGAAGACCTTGCCCCACAAAGAATAGGCGATTGGCTCAACCGAAAGCCAGAAACAGAAGCCGCGATAGAAATCCCCATCAATGAAGAACGACGGGAACTCACCGCGTGCGCCACTACATTGCGCAAGCGGCGGGAGCCGCTACAAGAAGCTCCACAGAGACCCGCCGTGATGGACGTTACGTCGCTATCAACAGCCCTGGCCGAAGCCCTGCAAACAAGCAAATCAAACAAGAAGTACATACCAGACCTACCAGTCTTCAACGGCCTGTGCAACGAGTGGCTACACTTCAAGGCCGCTTACATCGAGTCCTCATCAAGTTTCTCTGCGTGTGAAAATGTGGCCCGAATCCGAAGAAGTCTCAAGGGTGTCGCTTGGGAGGCCGTCAGCGCCCTCCTCATCAGCCAGCCGCACCTGGAAGACGTCATCAAAGCACTAGAACGAAGATTCGGAAGACCAGACGCGCTACTAATGGGAGAAACAGAGAAGATGAAGGGGCTGCCACGACTCACCGACAGCCCACGTGACCTATGCATATTCGCCGGCCGCATCGCCAACACCGTTGCCACAATCGAACTACTAAAAAAGCCGCAGTACCTCTACAACCCGGAGCTACTGCGAACGATTGTGGACAAGCTAACGCCGATATTGAAGAACAAATGGTATGACTACGCCATAGAAAAGGAAGACACGCCCGAACTTAAGAAGATCGCCGACTTCCTGAATAGAGAAGCAGACAAGTGCGCCCCCTACGCCCCGCCCGAACAAACGTCAGACTTCCGGGAAGCCCGGCCGACGGCGCGCAAGAGGACCGAGCGCACCTACGCTGCCACCACAGAAACTCCAAAGAAGAAAGAAGAGAAGCACGCGTGCCCACTATGCAAACACGCGTCGCATCTGCTCCCAGCGTGCCCACAATTCAACAAACTCACCGTGAACGAGCGCTGGGAAGTCGCAAAGAAAAACCACACGTGCTACCGCTGCCTGTCAAGCACACATCACCGCTTCACGTGCCGCGCAAAACCGTGCGGACACGAGGGCTGCCCCATGCGACACCATCAACTGCTGCATCACGAAAAAGCCGCTCCCACCGGAGCAGCCGCCTCAGAAGAGTCGCAAAAGAGAAAAGAAGAGGTGGTGGCGGTCACCAGCGAGCGCACGGCCGCGCCCGCAACCGCTACTACACGAGGCTACTTGAAAATTGCACCTGTCATACTGCGGGGGCCCCGGGCCGAGATTCAAGCCTACGCCCTCCTTGACGACGGGAGCACCGTGACGATCGTGGACGCCGCACTCGCCGACGCCCTCGGCCTCGATGCACTGAGGCGCCTATACACGCTCGAGAGGAAGTTGGACCGCGATGACAACCTGAAAAAACAATATGAAGAACGCATCAACAATCTACTTACCTCTAACTACGCCGAGCGCGCCGACACGCCGCCTAGCGGAAGAACGTGGTACTTACCGCACTTCGCCGTCTGCAACCCGGAGAAAAAGAAGATTCGAGTGGTCCATGACGCCGCAGCCTCCTCACACGGCCGCAGCCTCAACGACATGCTCCTTCCGGGCCCAGACCTCCTTCAGTCGTTGCCCGGGGTCATCATGAGATTCCGACAACACAGCATCGCAGTAACGGCCGATCTGAAAGAGATGTTCATGCAGATAAAAATACGTGAAGAAGACAGAGATGCACTACGTTTCCTGTGGCGAGGCGATCGCCGTACGGGAGAACCAGAAGAATACCGCATGACCTCCGTGGTGTTCGGCGCATCGTCGTCTCCGTGCACCGCTATATACATAAAGAACAGAAATGCACAAGAACACGCATCGCTGTACCCACAAGCTGCGCAAGCAATAGAACGAAACCACTACGTAGACGACTACCTGCAGAGCTTCAACACTATAAGCGAAGCAAAGAAAATAACAAAAGAAGTCGACCACGTTCACAAACAAGCCGGTTTCGAGCTACGCGGGTGGGCCACAAACGAACGCGACGCTATCAACAACGTTGTCAACAAGAAAGAGCGAGATGGCAACACGGTCCCCATCGGCGGGAGTGAGATAGAGAAGACACTCGGGCTATTATGGGACACAAACGAGGACACCATCCGTTTTCGTCTCAACTTACGAAGAGCTCCGCCCGAAGTCATCAACGATCTCCGCCCACCGACAAAGCGGGAGGCCCTCAGCATCATTATGTCAATATTCGACCCCTTGGGCCTCATCTCACCATTGACAACACCGGCGAAAAGAATCATACAAGATACGTGGCGCTACAACACGGGCTGGGATGACGACATCACGGAAGGCCTGCGCGGGCGCTGGAGCGAATGGCTAGGTCGCCTACGTGACCTAGGTAACCTAAAAATACCAAGATGTTACGACACGACTCCGGCCGCCCGCTACGAAGTCCACACGTTCGTCGACAGCAGCGGGGAGGCCTATGCTACCGCGGTGTACCCACCAAACCAATCTCCATACCACGGCTTGAACTACAAGCGGCCGTGCTAGGTGTGCGGATCGCCCAAGCCGTCATACAAGAACACGACTTCGAGATCGCCTCGAAAACGTATTGGAGCGATTCACGCACAGTACTAGCGTGGATACGGGCCGAGCCGCGCTCCTACAAGACATTCGTGGCACACCGACTCGCAGAAATAGAAGACAACACTAAGAAAGACGACTGGAGGTGGGTGCCGACCGCACACAACGTTGCCGACGACGCCACCCGAGCGACGCCAGCGGACTTCGACTCGAACCACAGGTGGTTCAACGGCCCCTCGTTTCTATACTCACCCGAAGCGAGTTGGCCCCGAGAGCACATTGTCGAAGTTGCCGCCACCGGCGAAGAAAAAGAAGTCTGCGCTGCAGCTACCTGCCCTCGGGAGCCAGAGCATCCGCACCTACCCCAGTTCGAGCGCTTTTCCAAATGGACCCGTTTGTTGAGAGCGATAGCACGAGTACTACAGTTCGTTGACCTACTCCGACACAGGCCTCCCCTCGCAGCGCCTCCGGCCACCGAAACAGTAGCGGCGGCAAAAAGAAAACGGACCCGCGCCAACAACGAACGAGATCAAGCCTGGAACAAGCGAATGAACAAAACGTGCACGAGAGCGCCCGTCGGCTCGGCGCCCCCCGGCGCAGCACCTCCACAGAGAAAGTTTGTAACGCTAGAGGCGCCGTACCTACTCGCCGCCGAACAATTATTAATTCGTGCCGCACAAGAAGACTCCTATGCCCGAGAGAGACAACGCATACGGGAGGGCCGCACGCCAGACAAGGAGGACCGACTAGCAAAGCTGAGTGTGTACATAGACGAAAAACACATACTACGACTACGAGGCAGGATCGAGGCGGCCGACAACTTCTACGAAGAAACAGTGCGACCAATAATACTACATGGGAAACATTATTACACAGAATTATATGTTTCGCACGTACACGAGAAGCTACATCACGGCGGCACGGAAATAGTGGTCAACGAGCTCCGTCAGCGATTATACATAACGAAGATTCGCCCGACGGTCAAAGAAGCCATCGCCCGGTGCCCAAGCTGCAGACTGAAGAAGGCGAAGCCGGCGCAGCCCTCCACCGGAGACCTACCAGCGGCGCGCCTGGCGCACCACGCACGCCCCTATACCTACACGGGCCTAGACTACTATGGGCCACTGGAGGTCACCGTGGGCCGACACCGTGAAAAGAGATACATCGCGCTGTTCACCTGCATGACTTCAAGGGCAATACATCTCGAAGTGGTGACCTCGCTCAGTACCGACTCTGCCATCAACGCACTGCGCCGTTTCATCGCACGGCGCGGGTGCCCCACAGAACTATGGAGTGACAACGCGACAGCCTTCCGGGGTTCCTGCCGCGAGCTGGCGGAGGCAATGAAGGACGCCGCTCACGCCCGCCGCATCAACTGGCGCTTCCTGCCCCCCTCTGCCCCTTTCATGGCAGGGGCGTGGGAGCGTATGGTCCGCACCGTGAAGGAGGCGATGAAGGCCACGCTGCACGAGAAACACCCCAGCGACGAGACACTGCAAACGCTGCTGGCGGAAGCGGAGGCCACAGTGAACTCCCGCCCCCTCACCTACGTGCCCGTGAACCCAGAGGACCCTCCGGCGCTGACACCCAATATGATCCTGCTCGGGCCGGACTGCTACTCACCAGCGCCCGGCACGTTCACCGACAGCAACGCCAACGCCCGTCAACACTGGTGGCGCGCGCAGCAGCTCGCCGACACCTTCTGGCGCCGCTGGGTGCGCGAGTACGCGCCCTTACTCCAACATCGGCGGGAGCCGCACAATAAAGGGACACCCCCGGCCGTCGGTGACGTGGTCATCATCTGCGACTCCAACCTCCCCCGCAACACATGGCCGCGGGGTCGAGTGACGAGGACGTTCCCGGGCAAGGACGGCGTGGTGCGAGTCGTCGACGTGGCCACCAGCAACGGCCAAATCCTGCGGCGACCGACCAAGAAGATCGTCGTTCTACCAGTAGATTCGCAAGGCGACGGCGGGAGAAATGTTAACGACGAAAGCGACGTCACTGTTTAAATGATTACTGTAAATATATTGTTAAAATAAATAAATAAAGATAATATTTGTAGGAAATTAGAGTTAAGGAAAACCTAGTTAAGCAACTTATGTTTTGTGTTCATATTCTATTAGATTTAAGTATGTTATGAGAATAAAGATATTGTCGTGTGGTCTGCGGAGTGTGTTCTCGCGCGGAGCGCGAGGACCACTACGGTTGCGGGGTCGAGGACTTATGGTTGCCTCATGCCCGCGGCGTCAACTCGGGGGATAACGTCCCCCCCGGTCTTGGGTGGCCCCTACTTGTCAGGGGCCTCGCGTGGTCTTCGTTGTGCTGTGCTTTCGCCGTCTATTGGCATACACTGGCGACAACGGTGCGGGAGCTTCTTCTTCTTCACTGCGCCGTGCTTTCGCCCTCTTCTGCGGGCTTACACTGGCGACAGTGGGATGAGCAGCAACTCTCTTGGGAGTGGTCTGCCTTCAGGCGGACGTGCGTGATGCGGAGCAATGTCGTGGAGATGTGCGTGGCGGCTGTTGTCGGCGCAATCGTACATGCGCCGTGCCAGCCGTGCGACGAATTTCTCCACGGTGGGCATCCGGGTATCCCTCAAGATGGTGGTGTTGCGCACGTACCGCCCGGCTCCTGTGATCACCCGCAGGGAGATGTTCTGGAACCGCTGCAGCCGTGCCTTCTGGGTCTTCGACAGTAGGGCGTACCATGCTGGAGCCGCGTAGGTGAGCCGCGAGCGCACATAGGCCTTGTACACCCGCAGCTTGGCTCTCAGAGGCAGGCTGGACGACAGGACAGGCCGGAGCATTGCCCGCGCGGCTTTGGCCCGGTTGATGCAGTGTTGCACCATCGGGACCATGCGCAGCGAGCAGTCGATGTTGCAACCGAGGTATTTCACCGTCGATTGCCACTCGATGTCCCGGCCCCTCAGCTGTAGCGGGGTCGGACGGCGGGAGCGGGTGGTCAACAGGGCTGTTGTCTTCCCGACGTTCACCGCGGTCCGCCATTTGTCCAGCCAGGGCGGCAGCAGGTCCAGGAGTCGCTGCATCTTCCTGCAGGCGAGCTCAATTTTGCGCGACGACGCGAAGTAGGCGCTGTCGTCGGCGTAGAGGGCGAGCACAACGTCTTCCACCCCCTCCTCGAGATGGCCCTCGAGTGTAGGGATGTCGTTGGTGTAGAGCGCGTAGAGCACCGGCGAAAGGCAGCTGCCTTGCGGGACTCCTGCGCTGATGGCCTTCGTCTGGGAGTGTGCATTCTCGACCGAGACGAAGAACCGCCGGTCTTCCAGGAAGGAGGCCACGATCTGCCCGATCATTGGGGGCACACCTGCGTCCAGGAGCTTGAAGAGGAGCCCCTCGTGCCACACTCGGTCAAAGGCTTTCTCGATGTCAAGAAAGACCCCGACGGTGTATCGGCCCCTGTTCAGCTCCGACGCCAGGTAGTGTAGGACTCTCGCCAACTGGAGCGTCGTGCTGTGGCTGTCACGGAAGCCATGTTGCTCTGCCCTCAGCTGGATGTGGGGCAGGATTCTCCGTAAAAGCAGGCGCTCAAACAGCTTGGCGATATGAGGCAGCAGGGTGATCGGGCGGTAGCCTCCCGGGTGTCTTCTGTCCTTCCCCGGCTTGGGGATGACGATCACCTTGCCCTCCTTCCAGAGGGCGGGGAAGTGTCCGGTGCGCAGGATGCCGTTGAACAGCCGCGTCAGCGAGACGACGGCTCTCCTTGGCAGCTGTACTAGGGCCCCCGCGACGACTCCGTCCGGGCCCGGGGCCTTCCGCTGGTTCAGCTTCAGGGCCACCTTCCGGACTTCGCGGGGCGACATGGAGTAGTCGCCGGCGAGGGGAGGCGCGGGGGCCGCCAGGAAGCGCTCTACGCGCTCCACAACAGCGGCGTTGTGCTCGTAGTCGGCGATGGGGTTGGGCTGGAACTGCCCAGCGAAGTGGTCTGCCAGGATGGCGGCTCGATCTCGTGCGGCGTAGCGGCGCCTGCCCGTGTGATCAAACATGGGGCAGACCGGCTCGGGAGTTGACGTCAGGCTGCGGTTCAGGCGGTGAAGGGCGGTGTCATCTTGGGAGGCCTGGTCAATGGTGCGTTCCCAGGACTGTCCCCTCAGCTCGATGATGCCCGCGCGCAGTTCTTCTCCGAGCCGGTTGATCTCCGCCTTGATCACAGGGCAGCGCGTGTGGTGCCAGGTTCGACGAAGACGGCGCTTGAGGTCCAACTTCTTGCGGAGGTGTGGAGGGAGCCTCTCCTTCCGCAAGACCGGCGGTGGTTTGGTGGTGGTGGCTGCGGCTTGAGCGGTGGTGATGGCTGTGGTGATGGCCACTGCCGCGGCTTCTACCTCTTCCTTGGTAGAAACACCGCCGGGGAGCTGCGTTGTGTTCAACTCCAGCTGGTATTTGTGCCAGTCCGTCTTCGTTCTTGGACGCGGTGCCGACGTGAGATCGGCCTCCACCCCGAGGACCAGCAAGATAGGCAGGTGGGGGGTGTCGATGTCGTACAGCTCTCCGATGGCGATGGGGAACTGTACGTTCTTGACCAGATATTGTATTGGTTGTTTTTTGATGTGTAGCCTGTGCGAACCGAGCTCCGATTGAAGCGACTCGAGGCGCGCAGGCACCTATATTTAATACCTCGGTGAGGCGGGGGACCGCGGGCCGGCCAAAATAATACAAAACCCTTATTAGAAAGCCCGCGGTCACCCAAATCATTATGTAAAAGGATATTTAGAGACTTAAGGTATTGAATAAGCATAGATTTGAGACAATAAATGTAAAATAAAACCATTTTAATTAGAAATAAAGCCTAGCGGGGAAGGAGGGGCGAGGAAGCGGCCGGTGTGCGGCGCGGGGTCTGAGGTAAACAAAACTACTCTCAGGCGGTCCAATAAAAGGCGCGCGCGCGCCGCCGAACATTCATTCCCGATCGAGCTACAGCAGAAGAAGCATCAAGGCCTCCCCCTCGCCTCTCCGCCTGCAAATATTGAAGAAATTGCGTTATCATTCGAGCCCTCTTCGCCATCAACCTAATAAGAAAATCTACAGTCCACGCTGCGCCCCGCAATAAGTACACACAAATACGAATTGCGGGGTACTCTATGTACATCGCGTACAATATGTGTTCCTAATAGATGCACTGATAAGGTAATCCCTCGACATGGAAACTACAAGAAATCCGATACTTCTACACACTTTTATTAAAAACACAACTTGGATTCTATTTAAACTAACATCATTTAAGAGAAAGATTATAAAACAATACAATCAATGCTCATCTTGTGACTTTCCGATACTCCTGCATACTTTTATTTAAACCAACATAATTTAACCAAACAATAAAACAATCCGGCAGAGTTATCACTACAAAATCCAGTCCAGGAAAAAGGTCCCCGTACCTCGTACAATCCCCTTTTATATAATGCTAACTGTTCCCTCCAAAGATGTTTCGCGCCAACCCCTCCTGTTACTTCGTACATTTTATCCGCCGGAAATGTATCAATTACAAAGAAATTATACATGCTTGTAAGAAAATACCTATTCAGTTAAATTCTACATGTGTTTTTGTACATAAAACTTTCTCAATCGTATTAATTACACTTTTCTATCCGTTTTACCCATACCGGACATACGTACATTTTAATTCAATGCAAAAGGAAACTTAACAGAAATAAAGCTAGGTTTCCATAACATTGGTACAATTAAATATTTGAAATTATTTACTTATATAATGGATATTTGAGATTATTTACTTATATAATGCTAACTGTTCCCTCCAAAGTTGTTTCGTGCCAACCCCTCCTGTTACTTCGTATATTATATCCGCCGGAAATGTCTCAATTACAAAGACATTATACATGCTTGTAAGAAAATACCTATTCAGTTAAATTCTACATATGTTTTTGTACATAAAACTTTCTTTATTGTATTAATTACACTTTTCTATCTGTTTTACCCACAGATATCGAGAGATAGGCCCTTGGCGCTAAGCTTGTATCGGAACCAGTGTCGCCGAAAACTAAGAACACGCATACATTTACACCACTCGTACATCAATCCCTCCGCTTTTATTGGTCAGTGCAATGTCATGCACCTATCGTCCGAACACACCCACACTACCGCAGGTATACTAGCTAGTCGAGCTGGTATTGGGACAATGCAAGGACAGCGTGTATCATCGATCGATTATAATTTATAGACACTGGTATAGACAGTCGTATACAATGCCGGGTTCTATAAATAAAATAGTAAATTGTTTGTAAATACGACATATTTATTTTACAAGAAACACCTAATACTGTGTATACAGGATGTAACAGATACGGGGTGACAAGCCGAAAAGAGTTGTTTGCGACATAATTTTGAACGATTTTCTCTATGAATCTGATTTGATCAGAGCAACTTTATTTTTTACTTCCCCATACAAATCAGCTGACCTGCAGCTCGGCCCAAAATGTACTGAAAAGTGAAAAACAATGCTGATCAATTCAGTTTAATCAAGAAAGATGTTCAGAATGATGGCCTTAATAACCGCCTTTCGGCATTTATACCCTTTCTGTAAAATCCTGTACAGTTAAATACTACCTATTGACCAGATAAATGTAAATTTTTATCAAGAACTTGCCGTTTTGACAATTGAGGCGTAGCGTTTTTTTCCAAGTAATGCAGTCTTATATTGGTATATCTTTCCATTACAGCTTTTATCAGTAATATTAGATGATTATCCATTAGGTTTTGTTCGAATTGGTGAAAATCTATTTCGTTGAACAGATTCATGCCAATGAATCGGGGTAGTGCTTTAGACATTAATGATTGTTTTAGATTTTTAACCCTAACCTTTATTTTGTCTTTGGTAAGCACAGTTGATTTTATGATCACTTCCATGTTTTTGCAAATTGTTTTAACGTTATGGGAAGGATATATTAAGCCGCCTTTATCCTTGAGTTTTATAAACTTATGTGTATCGTCCGGGCCGCTTGACAGTAGCGCGCTTGTGCATACGTCGCATTTCACAGTTTTAATCAGAGTATGAACGACGAAGCCAGCTACGTAAGTTATGGTTTGTGAGCTATATTCTGTTAGATCATCAACCATCATTTCTACTTCTTTGTCGAATACTGCCATTTCATGTAATATATTTATGTCGTCACACTCTTCATCTCGTAATCGGGGATCGATAGTGTGGTTGATGCGAACAGCCGATGAACATGTCAGAAGGGACATCTTTTCGAGTGCTCGGCAGTTCCCACTGTCCACGTCTCGGAGTTCTGACTTGACCATCAATTTTTTGTATACTGATTTGAATTTTCGTGCTGTTGGGTTTGTATTACAACCCCCGTGGCTTCGAATTTGGCTAAAAAGCAGCTCAAGATGGTCCTGACTAATCTTGTAAAAAGGGAAGTAGCTTAGTTTTCGTTCTTTTTCAACTAGCCGAACATACAAATCTTTGAGGCTCTTTATACAGATCAAAAATCCGACAAAACCAGTTTTCCTCGATGAGTCAATTACTGCCGTACCATCCACAAGCTTCAATTTTTTCAGGTTATTTTCGGCTTTTTCCAGAAAATCAAAGATTTCAACCTTATTGTGTTCACAGATTGGCTTTTGTAATGTAACTGGGCTACATGTCTGGAGTTCAATATATCAAATTGATTGTTGACTATTTTCAGAAAGTTGACTGTGCCATCGACATTTTGAAAACCTGGTAAATTTAGTTCTGAGCAAAATGTTAATGCGACTGCCACACTGGTGCTGAACAATTGGGATGCCAATCTCACTTTCATTTTCTGGTTTTTAAAGAATATGTGGCCTCGACGCAATTTGTTAGCTAAGTGCATCTTTTCTTCTTCTTGGACATCGTTAAATTTTTTTAAATGTGCCCATTCCACTTCTTTTTGTGTTTCATCAACAAAGCTTCCTTTGGCTTCAAAAGCATTCCACAATAACTTCAACATATGACATGGATCGGGAAAGATGAAGATCGGTTTCTTTGTAACGGGATGTTCGAAATTTGTTTTAAAGTCTTCTATGTTCAGTGAGCACCCAAGTTCTTTAGTCATTGTCATATTTGCAGGGCAGCCGTCAAAAGTAAGTGATGTTATTTTGATTCCCGTTTCTTGTAATAGTTCAAGACATTATGTAACTAGATTCGCTCGTTGTTCTCCTGTAACACCAGCGACTAGAAAATTCCAAGGGGCATTAATTGCGGTTACTAGAAAAACCAGAGCTTCCTTTGCCTCGGGCAAAGAATCTGTAGCGGCCATTTTGAAATTGCATATATCTACATATCCATGCATATACTCACCGTCCCACTCTACACGACGGCGAATGACCATTTCATCGAGTACAAAATTACACACCAGTGTATAATCTGTATTTTCATCTTTCAGCTTGATAGCTTCAAATGACTCCTTTGTAAACCCGGGGTCGGAGTCAATCGCCTCGTACCATTTCCTTATGGTGCGAACGTGGGGAAGGCAAGATTGAAACTTTTGCCGCACATATTCGTAGGCCTTTGGCGAATAAAAATGAAGTGTACAGGCAAAAGTTCTGCATTCTGCTGAGTATTTTTCAGTGGATTTTTTGTCGACAGATTGTTTTTTCTCACATCGTTCAATGAGATCAGCCACTCCTACACCTAAACCTTCTAATTGTGTGACTTGATCAGAATTAACTAACTTTTGATCTTTAAGATGTCTCAGAACATCTTCCATGTTTAATTTTTTTTTGCGGTAGCGGCTGTTTTGTTTTTGAAGAGTTTTAATTTTCTTATTTTTTTGCTCGAGTACGATTTCCAATTGGTCTTTCCGATGGCGCAGCTTCCTCTTGCGTGGGGTCTCGAAAATGCTGTGATTTTCTTGGTCCTTGTCCTGTAATTTGTATGTTTAATTTAGTTGCTGTGTTAGTCTTCTTATAACAGGAATATGAATGGGCGATAGAAGTATGATAAAGAAAGAAAGGTACCTTTAAATTAAGATAAATTGGGATCAAATGTGCCTTTGCCACCCCGCATGGAAAAAGGCGTGACACTGTCTGTATGTTTACTTTTATAAAATTCAATAAAATTACAATTAAAATAATAATTCAAATACATTTCTTACATTTTCATTACCTACTCTGTCCGTGGTCAGCAAAGACGGTTCTTCAGACTCAGCTTGTCTATGTCTAAAAATAAAGATGTAAATAAGTAACCCGAAGATTTTTGTAAATTGTTTTAATTTGACCCGATTTACATCATTGCTGCCATCTCCTTCAGACACGCATTCATTCAAATGTGTTTTCTCTGGTTTTATGGTATCCTGAGACAAAAAGGTGCATGCAAATAGTATTTAAATACGTATCACGCAGTTTTTCAGGTTAAAATTTCAAAAAAATACACCTGATCGCTGCTATCTCCTACAGAGACGCATTCATTGAAATGGTTTTTCTCTGGATCTCTGGTACCCTAATAAAATAAGATGCATTACTAAAAGTTATATGCAGTTAGTAAAGGAATTTATAATTTCAAGTAGATATTCAATTTATAATCTAGAAACAGTCTTTTTATAGTGGTATGGTGTAAGAAATATTTTAAACCTTACCATTGTATGAAATTGAATAAAAATTACTAACATGAGACATCATAACTGGTATTTTAATCGTCGGCACTGCCCATGGCCACATTCGCCTGTGTTTCTTTAATTTTTGAAAAAAATTCTCCTCGAAATGAATTGAGCATATTTTACATTGTTTTTGTGGAAACCAGCGAGGCCCTCTCATTACCGCTTCGATCCATTTTTCTTTTATTTTTGGTTCACTAGGAAAACTGAAACATTGATTAGCGTGATAAAATACATAACTTTATCATTGAAGCAAATTGGAATAGTAACTATAAAAATCAAAATGGCGGCCAATATTCAAAATCTGAATACTATATCATAATTGTATTCTAATAAACTTATTTATGTGGATTTGGATAGCTAGCTAATTAAAAACATTATTTAGTCGCAGACACGATATATTCAGTGGTTCCACAAAAGCAAGAGAGAAATGTCAAACATAGTCTTGCCAGTATCTAGTTTACAATTTTCCCAATATCCTCTCCAAAATGTAAACCCATTTTTCTTGACAGGTAATCTTGCTTCGATTTGGGCAGTGGCTTGGTTAGAATGTCAGCGGTCATCTCATCAGTTTGAATGTAGTTAATGCAGACGTCACGGCTGCTCACACGGTCTCGGATGAAGTGATGACGCACATCAATATGTTTGCTGCGAGCCTGAAAACTTTGAGTACACGTTAGCTTTATTGCACTCTGGTTATCACAATACAGTGTGATAGGTGTGGCCGACTCATTTGGCCACAACTCGATGTGAAGTTGCCTTAACCATAAGGCTTCTTGTGTTGCTGAAGACAGTGCCATGTATTCTGCCTCAGTAGTAGAGAGAGCAACGGTTGGCTGTCTCTTTGAGCTCCATGATATGACAGATCCCTGAAATAGAAATACATATCCGGTACAGGAGCGGCGATCTACAGAATTTGAGGCCCAATCAGCATCACTGTAACCTGTTATTGACTGTCCATCAGGTTTATAGACCAATTTTGCATCTTTGGTACCTTTAAGGTATCTCAGTAACCTCTTCACGGCTTGCCAGTGTTGCATATCAGGTTTATTGTTGAATCTACTCAATACATTTACTGCATAAGTTATGTCGGGGCGAGTTCCTTGTGCTAAATATAGCAAACAGCCTATGGCCTCATGATATGGAGCTTCTTGTGTGATGTCCTCTCCTGAATTTGAAAAAACCATCCCAGGTTCCATCGGTGTGCTTGCCGGCTTACATTCATTCATACTGAATCGCTGCAGAATGTTCTGTATGTATCTTGCTTGGTCTATGCATATTTCATCTTTCTCCCGAGTGATTCTCAAACCAAGGCAATATTTGGCTGGTCCTAATTCAAGCATTTTAAGTTTGCTTTTCAATTTAGTTTTTATCAAGTGTGCTTGATAAACATCTGTATAAAACAACAGCAAATCATCATACAGTCTATAGCCTTTTGTTTCATGACAATATCCAACAAATATTAATTTCTGTGACTTACTATCCCATTTCTTTCTTTTATCTTTAGGTACGTGTGTCATGACCTTGCAACCAAATATTCTTAAGTTGCTGATATCAGGTTTATTCCCACTCCATAATTCTTCAGGGGTTTTGTAGTCCAATGACCTCGTTGGAGATCTGTTGACAATGTAGGCCGCCGTAGACACAGCCTCAGCCCAAAAAGATTTTGGTAAACTGGAATTGAGAAGCATACATTTAGCTCGTTCAACAAGTGTACGATTCATTCTTTCTGCCAAACCATTTTGTTCCGGGATGTATGGATTTGTTGTTTGATGTAGAATTCCATTTTTCTTCATAAAACTTTCGCAGTCGTTGTTTATATATTCTTTACCATTATCAGAACGGAATATTTTAATTTTTCTGTCTAATTGGTTCTCAACAAAGCTTTTAAATTCTTTAAATTTATCTAATGCCTCTGCTTTTGATTTCAAAAAGTAGACATATACCTTGCGGGAGAAATCATCGATGAGTGTCATATAATATTTGGCCCCTCCGAGAGACTTGTTTTCCATGGGTCCACATAAGTCGGAGTGGATCAGCCCAAGAAGTTCAGAAGCTCTAGTACCTTCATGCTTAAACGGCTGCATAGTCTGTTTACCTTCGAGACAAGAAGCACAGATAATTTTAGAGGCCTTTGACTGTGACAGTACGGCTCCAGTCGTTGATTCAGTGATTTTCTTAAGGTCTTTAAAGTTTAGATGAGCATATCTCTGATGCCACACATAATTTGATACATATAGGGCATATGCTGCATCATGGACCACATACATATTGTTCTGTCTGTTTGCAATAAGTACTATATTGCTATTCTGGCGAATGTTACAACCTTTATCATTAAATTCCACATGACAGCCATTCTTAGTCATCTGACTAACAGATAGCAAATTGGTAGCAAGTTTTGGAACAAACAAAACATTCTTTATCTGTATTTTGTTGTTCTTGTGGTCTGTATTTGTAGTTATGTTGACACATCCCATTCCATGTACCTTGTAGTGTTATGCTACTTACATGCTATTTTTCGGTCTGTTCCGCTGGATACTTGCTGAGCTGTACAGCTTGATATTTGGTTTCACCTTTATTTTCATAGGACCCTGTAACGTTTTAAACCATAAGAACACATTAACAAATCATTTTTGCTTCGTATTTTCACACTATCAGCACTTCGAAATCGATAGCGAAGGGGTTTACCTTTGGTGACCTTGTATTTGGCTTTCTCCGAAACTCTGCAATCTCGAGCTTCGTGCGCGCTGGTGCGCTACCCTTTTATCTATCGCTGTTATGTAATTATGGCTATGTGAACTTGTTGATTTTTCTATTACGAGCCTGAAACCAAAATCTGACATTTACTTTATTGTTGTTTATCTGGTTGTCATGGCAATGTCCATTCAAACTCGTTAGCGGTCTGATATGTTTGCTTCAATACTTTTACAAAAATACTTTTTCTCTCTTGGCCACTCACAAAAATTGCTTTTAATTTAAATAATTTTTAGAACTCTCCAAAAAGGGTATAAGAGCGGAACATTTCTGAAATTCTGGAGTCTCACTTCAGCTCTCAAGCAAGAAGCATCACCTAAAGGCCTTATCTCGGGGTCGCACTACCCCGGGATCCTGCGAGCCTCTACTACTACGCCTCCTATCTTGGCGAGCCTCTACCCTGGCCGGCGCTTCGTTGGGTCTCCACTTCACCTGCCCGTTCTCTGCTTCACCTGCCCGTCGGTGACTTCAGGCCGACACGTTGCGGGCCTCTACCCTGGCTGGCGCCAAAATCACATAACAGCGATAGATAAAAGGGTGGCGCACCAGCGCGCACGAAGCTCGAGATTGCAGAGCTTCGGAGAAAGCCAAATACAAGGTCACCAAAGGTAAACCCCTTCGCTATCGATTTAGAAGTGCTGATAGTGTAAAAATACGAAGCGAAAATGATTTGTTAATGTGTTCTTATGGTTTAAAACGTTACAGGGTCCTATGAAAATAAAGGTGAAAAAATATACAGCTATACAGCTCAGCAAGTATCCAGCTGAAGAGACTGGAAAATGGCATGTAAGTAACATAACACTACAACCTCCAATTGTTTGTTGTCTGCGATTTTAATAGTTGTAACTCGCGCTGGCTCGTAGTTGTATATCCATTCGCGATTGCCAGTCATATGCATGCTGGCACCGGAATCAATAAACCAGCAACCATCAATTGATCCCGACGATGCGGAGATAGCTGCTAGAAAACCAGAATTAGCATTAGATTGTTTCTTCGTTTTACAATTAGTACTTATGTGTCCATATTTGTTACAGGAATAACATCGTGGTCCTTTGCTCTGCTGCTGCTTTTTGTGTTTGTGATGGTTCGTATAAAACGCTGACATATCACTACCTTTGACATCTTGAAGTATTTTGGTTTTAACAGAATCTGCACAGATCTTCACACCTGAACTCTCCATGGCCATGATCATAGGTTTGTATGATTCCGGCAAACCTGCCAGAAGCAGTGTCCCGAGCCATTCATCATCAACGGCAAAACCTATGTTTCTGAGTTTGTGTGCGGTCGACATAACCTTGTTAACGTAATCTTTAACATTTGAACAACTGTCTAAGTTTGTCGAAATAAGATCTCGGAGCAGACCTACCCTTCTTGTCAATCCGGAGTCATCAAAAGCACGTTTTAAGTTAGACCATACCTCCTTGGCACTTGTAGCCTCTTGAATGTGGACGTAATTCAACGGGTCCACCAGTAATATGATTTTGGCCTTGGCACGCACATCGTTTTTTGGGTCCACGGTCGCACCATCTTGAGGCTCAACACATTCCCATAAATCCTCATGTTCTAAATAAGTCTTGACAGCAAATTTCCACGTGTTGTAATTGTCGCGGCCCGTCAATTTGGCAATGCTTGCCGTGATTGAATTGCTTGACGACATTGCTGAAAAGATTGGCTGAAAGGAAACACGCTGCGGAAACACGGAAACACGCTGCGTGAGATAATGGCGGATGACGTGACTATACGGTTGCCGCCGGTCTAACTTTAATCCGACTGAATCTGCGAGTTTACTGTTTACTTTAATAAAATTTTTATATCTACGCTATCCAGGCGTCTGGGCCCATAACCTAATGAACTTATTTATGTGGATTTGGATAGCTAGCTAATTAAAAACATTATTTAGTCGCATACACGATTTATTCAGTGGTTCCACAAAAGCAAGAGAGAAATGTCAAACATAGTGTTGCCAGTATCTAGTTTACAATTTTCCCAATATATTCTAACCGGGTCCCCAGATATCGATTTTGAAGCAAATCGGACCAGTAACTACGAAGTTCGAAATGTCGGCAACTTTTTCAAAATATGACAGAATCATGATTGGACCTCAACCGGATCCCCAGATATAGATTTTGAGTCAAATCGGACTCATAATCGGACTAATAACTATACAACCCCTTTTTCCCGACTTTTTTGCGTCGAAATTACCCGTGTATTCTCAGTTCACAGTTGTTCTGCCTCCAGAGACCCCTTTGCCTCTCTTCTTTTTTTCAACAGAATCCTTACAGCTAGAAAGAGAGGCAAAGAGGTTTCTGAAGGTAGAATAACTGTGAACGGAGTTCATTCTGATTCGGACTTAGCCGAGAAATTCTCTTCGGACCTGACTGAAAGCATCGGAATTTCCGATCAATACTTATAACACCCCATTATCCTTCGTCGGGCGAGGTTTTAAACAAACTTAAAATCTAAACTGCCTATTTGGCAATCATTGGAATAACTAACAATAAACTTACGTATTATGAGTAATAAAATAACTATATTATTACATTAACTATATTAGTAATTGCGGAATGATAAAATCTATTGATTCAAAAACATAATTCTCCTATCAGTATCCCCATCACTATATGTCGTCTCTGTGTGCGTGTAACAGTTCGCATCCGTATCACGATGCATCTTTGCTTTCGTACTTAGATAAGTGTGAAATATTCATTGCGTGTTAGCTTGGCAATACGTAGTGAAATTAAGATACAAAACAAGCAATGTATATTAAACTTAGCTAGAACAACATGACATTTTCACTTTAATGTCAATTCGTGAAGAATTTTCCGCGAATGATCTATTTTCGTAATAATGTTTATTTCTTGTGTTTTAAGAAGAAATAATAGTTGGAATGAGACTTACAAGTGATATGTGACACCGGCGTTCTTGGAGTTCACAATCTCGTTTCTATTTTTGCACGTGAGTATTGCACAGGTCGGCATTTTCGAAAAACAACGGAAATGAATTCGTCACTGCGGTCGCCCAGTGACTACCGAGAATTTTTAATATCGAACCTGTCGGAGCTACATTTGTTCGCACGTGCCACGCCCCTCAACCTATCTCTCGATATCTGTGGTTTTACCCATACCGGACATGACGTACATTTTAATTCAATGCAAAAGGAAACTCAACAGAAATAAAGCTAGATTTTTCATAACATTGGTACAATTAAATATTTGAGATTATTTACTATTTATCTTGCTGGGTTTAATGTTTCTTGTTGGACAAAATATTTATACAAAATTCAAATCTATAGTCTAATTCATAACCACTAGCGCCATCTTCTTGAAATGTTATCAACATCTGGTCGTCGCTTAGACGTCCATGTTTCTTGATCACAAGTAAATGAATCTTATTCCCATTAGTAATTTTGGTTTAATTGATTAATTAATCAATAGTCCCTCGACTATTAATCTTCTCTTTGATCCGAGTACTATCACAGGACTGTTAACTGTTTTATCAAGTTGTTGGACATAGACATATTTCATACCAATATTGTCAAGGCAAGGCGGTGCCTAACCCTTAACCTTTTTAGTGCATAGTTTTTTTTCTCTTTTTTAATATCGTTTTTGTGTCAATATCTCACTGTTTGTTTTAATTGGCAAGTGTGACAAATATGATGAGTGTTCCCATGTTTAATTTTTGCTCTATTTCTATAAGTGAATACCTGTAATTGGCTTTCTATTTCTATTTTAGTTTTTAAGTAAATTAGTTTTATAGCTGTTGGTTTTCCAAATTTTTAATAAATAAATAAATAAAATAAATAATAGCTATTTGGACTTTGGTTTTAATTCAATAGAAGTAAACAATGAAGAAAAACCGCAGTGTGTGCTTTGTTTAAAAAAAATACTATCATCCGGAAGTATGCTTCCAAGTAAGTTAAAGCGAAATCTCGAGACAATTCATCCAACTACGTGATGGCGCGACGTGGTGAGGGCCGCGCGTGTCGGCCCGCGCGACCAACTGCCGACTGACGGCGGTGGCGGAAGCGACAAGGCACCCCGCCCACGTATCATCGTGGTCAGCTTGGCGCGTCGGGTGCTGCGCGACGAGTTCCTAAAGAACGCGAGGGTTGGCCGTGGGGCTACCACTGAAGGCCTCGGTCTTCCACAGCACGTGCCACAAAAGCTTTTTATTAATGAGCGTCTGACCAAGAAAAACCGTGTCTTGTTTGCCAAGGCCCCCAACATGGGTTTCACGGCGAAATGGCGTTACGTTTGGACTACGGACGGTCGCATTTTTGCCAGACCGGAGAACTTGTACCATCACCACCAAATACCATCTGCGTGTTGAGGCTGACTTAGTCCGTGTTTTTGGGTAGTGCCATTGTTTGCGCAGAGATGGAATATTTGAATCACTTGCATTACCAATTTTCACTGTGTTCGTCATTGCTTATAATTTGTTTATTTTTGTGTTGTATAAACTGACTACAATTTTTTTTCTTGGGCAGTGGATGGGTTCAGATAACGCACGATGATTGCTATAGTCCCACAGGTTGCTCACAATCACTTTTTATCATGTTCGCGTAAATATTATTTTATTAACTGCTATTATCATACAATACACCTATACAATAATGATACTCATAACAAATCACTACATGATTTTCAACAAAACACACACTTCTGCTTTGTTACACTACTATTTTCTCAAAATCTTATAAGACAAAGTTCTTAAAAGTTGGTTTCTGGAACGCGGGTTCTTTAAGTACTGGACACGATGAGCTCATAGTTGCGGTGGAGCAGCGAGCTCCGGAACTATTGGCCATCAATGAGACGTGGTTGCGCCAGGATTACGTAAGTTACGCCCCCGACATCACCGGCTATAGACTGCGACATATCGCGCGCCCGCGCAGCGTCAGGCTGGCGCGGAATGGTGGGGTCGGATTTTATGTGAAGATAGGTAAAAAGGCGAGATTACACTCCCATCCAGAATCCACCGTTGGTGTCGAACAGATGTGGCTATCTATGAATGTAAACGGTATTAAAATTATTATTGGAACCGCCCATCGACCACCGTGGATGAATGTTAACACTTTCTTTAATGCACTTACCGATTTTTTATCTAGTTTTTCCTATTTTGACAAGGTGATTAGGCGATTTTAACATAGATTTTCTTGATACAGGCAACAATATGACATGTAAATTACAACAATTCCTAGCGTACTCCAAACTTTTAAATATTGTCGATAAACCGACCCATTTTACTGACCATAGCGCAACCCTAATTGACTTGGTCTGTACGGACGTAACTCTTACTTCAATATCAGTTGATCACATTCCTGATCTCGGGAATCACGCAATTATAACCGCAAAAGTTAAACCATCATGTATAGACCAATTAAAAACATTAACATGGTAACATTCGAAAATGACTTGCAACATGTTGACTGGGACGTGATTCTACACTGTGACAATGTGGACCTTATGGTGTCGACCTTCACTGAGTACTTAATAGCACTTTATGATAAGCATGCACCAGAGCGTAAAACAATAGTCAGGGAAGTGTCAAAACCGTGGTTAACCAGTAATGTTAAGTACATGATGCAACTTCGTGATAGGGCACACGATAAATATAAGCAATCCCGATTGCCGGTTGAAAGAGACCAGTGATCTTTGAAACACCTTGTTGCTGTTAGTCATTACTCAGAAAAGAAGGCATTTTTCGAACATAATATTAATAATAATATCGGAAATCCTAAGAGCTATGGCAAACTCTTAAGAATATAGTTCTTCCCAAGAAGTACAACGAATTGCCAGAGCATCTGAAAGATCCAAATGAGATGATCACCCACTTCCTCAATGTGCCTGGAGACAATGGTGTTACAATATCTAATCTTAGTTACTTCGAGCATCACAGGTATTGTAACGCGTCTTTTCAGATGCAACCGGTCAATGAGAGTAAATTGGGAAAAAATATTTTAAACATCCCATCAGAAGCCCGCGGTAGTGGTGGAATTACTAGAAGTATGGCTCTATTTACACTACCTACAACTTTTAGGATGATTACAGCTATTGTAAATAGGTCCATCACCACTTTTACCTTCCCAGGGCTCTGGAAAAAATCGACTATTCGGCTAATTCCTAAAAATAATGACCCGAAAAATGTGACTGATCGTAGACCGATAAGTATACTACCATACTTATCCAAAGTTTTGGAAAGGGTTATATGTAACCAGATTACTTCTTTCCTGGAAAAAAATGGGATTTTGCCTAAGTTGCAGTCAGGGCTTAGAAAAGAATACGGCACAACCAATGCCTTACTAAATGTCGTGGATTATTATCCAGCTGGGAAGCTAGGATATTTCCTAGCTTCCCAGGACAAGGGTTTTAGTACTATACTAGCATTACTGAACATTTCTCGAGCTTTCGACTGTTTAAATGTAAATATGTTGCTGTCTAAACTAAATTACTATGGCTTTCATATTGAGTCGATAAAGTGGATTGAGAGCTATCTTGACCATCGTTAGCAATAAGTTGTTATTAGTGGAAAGGATGGATCTAGTTACTCATCTGATTGCATACTCTCTGGAAGAGGCGTCCCTCAGGGGTCCATTCTGGGACCTATACTATTTATTTTGTACAGTGCAGATATAATAGGTAGCATTAAGCACAGTAAGTGCCATTTATATGCTGATGATCTTCAGTTGTATATAGATTCCAATAAAGATAACATCGAAGAGGCCGTCAGAAATATAAATGAGGATCTCGCTAATGTGTCCCTCTGGTCTGCAAAAATGCATTAGTTTTAAACCCATCGAAGTCAAAGTACTTAATTATTGGCTCAAAAATACAAGTATAATCCATAATTGACTATGATCCCGAAATTTCAATCTCAGGTGTTCGCCTGGAACGAGTCAGTGAAGCCCGAAACCTTGACATACTAATGGACAGTGAATTATGCTTTGAAAAACATGTCGTAGATGTCGTAAAAGCCTGCTTTTATCGGCTCAAAGTTTTGTACAAGGTTAAAAGATTTCTAAGTGTTGATATGCTTGTCAGGCTTTGTGAATCTCTGGTGCTCTCTAAAATAAACTATGGCTTGTTGGTTTACGGCCCATGTGTATACAAACGAACAGAGAAGTTGATACAAAGGGTACAAAATGCCTGTGCTCGGTATTGCTTCAAGATTCCTCCGAGCATGCATGTAACACCATATTTCAATAGTGCCGATATGCTGAAATTAAGGCGAGACAAGATTTATATTTTTCAACACTTTTGTTTGGTGTTAATAAAACAGGTAAACCTGAATACTTATTTGAAAAACTGACCTGGAGGTTTTCGCGCCACCACACAAACAGAAATAATTCCTGCGTTCTATCGGTTCCTCGCCACGGAACTGCGGCGTTTCGTGGCAGCTTCAGGTACCTTGCCACAAAATGCTGGAATAACATACCCCCTCCGCTGCGAGAGCTCAAAACAAAAACAACATTCAAAAGACGAATTCGAGCACAGTTATTGCAGCAACAAAAGCAGAGTACCTGATGCTGCCACAACCGCGGACGTAGTGCTGCGTACCGCGTTTTCCAGCTGATTTTATTCTTAAGATTTATTAAAATCCTTAATGTGTATATGTAGTGATTTAATTTTATATTTATTGTGTATCTATGATTTGACATTATTATTTACAATACAATTCAACACACCAAACATTTATTTATTTATTCCTATAATGAAATTTACAATTCTCTTTCACAACTTATTTCCGCACTTTTCATTTGTTTTTAATTTTTATTTATTCTGAGAATAGGTACTTAGCCTAGGTTATTGTAACGATCCCAACATGCACTGTTTAACTAAATCATACAAAATTATCATAAAATCAAGAAAGGTAGTTCGTATCGGTTTGTTGGAGTTTTGGGAATAACTTAAGTAATAAAGTTATAAAATCTGTCTGTAAACAAATGTGCACCGATTAGTTTTATTAGACTTAAAAGAAACATTGACCAGAACCATTTAGCCAAAACTCAGTTCTATGTATGGCTCGTTAGGAAGTAAGTTATTTAGTCTATCACAAAGTCACTCTTATGATCATTCGAGATAATAAAATAAAGGTTATTTATCTTCTGGCCAATTACTTGCACCATGGCAAGAAATACAAAGTTCTGGGTAAGCAAGTCTTAACTTGTAATTTGTTATTTTTTACAATACTCTGTCCTGCAGTAATTCAATGATGACGGTGTAAAAAGGCCGGTACGGCGCGGATGTTTTATTATTTTAAAACGTTGTTGTCTAAATAAAGCCAGGGATCGATGCCATTGTTGGAACCCCACTAAATGAATGCCGTATGACATCTTTGAAATAAATTAATAATAATAATAATACCTTGGGCACTATTTACACACATTGATCTGGCCCAAACTAGGATTCCCTGTATCTTGGTTACTAAACAACGTTACACATACTTATAAATACTATACTAAGTAAATATATACAGATATCACTAGGGTACAAACATCCATTTTCATCGAACAAATATTTGCCCCCACCGGGACTCGAACCTGGGACCCTTGGCTTCGTAGGTAGGGCACTGCCGACTCGGCCATTCAGGTCGTTGAAATTAATTAAGCTCTGATAGGTTAGATTAGGCTCATAATCATTCACTTAATCATTGTTTTTAGGTAACATACTAAAATGAGATCCTGATATATTTAATCTTGGTTGCTAATTATTTTATCACCCACTTTGGGCAAGTGTGTGACGTAAAGAACCAAATAAAGTATATAGCGAAAACCTAATATTAACAAAATTTTATAGGCGGTGGCGAAAAGTTTTATGTGTCAGTATCGTCAGTATCGTTCTATTTCTTGGGGTGGATCTAGGCATGTAAAGAACTAAATAGGCTAACTATTATGCTTGTTAAAATAATAATCCTGATAGCACCATGAGTACATGGGCCAATGAGATGACATAGGGGCGTAGTCTTGAATGAGATTTGGCGATGTGATTGGTCGAGACTGGAAGGGTAGGTAGTAGAGTAGGTAGGGCTGCGCCTACGCCGAAAAGCCGGGAATTTGTCAGAGGAGACCGGGTTTAGACACGGAACAGGGGAGTCGACAGCGAAGAGGCCTTCATCAAGCGGAATAACAGGAAGTGCGGGAGTTTTTCTGGTGCCGGGCGCGAGAGGCGACTCTGCGGCGTCAAAAGGCGTTCGCCGAGTGGTGAGTAAAGGTACACGTGGTAGGCATCGGCTGTCGAGTGAAGAATAGCACAAAGTGGTAAGTCTATTTTATTTTGTTACATTTCAGAGATGTGGAGAATTATAATTACATAGCGTCATGCCTTTTTCCATGCGGGGTGGTAGGGGCACAACTGTGCCCACTTTTAGCAGGTTATTTCATGCTCCGCCTTGGCTGACAATTAGCCCATCGCCGCAGCTATGAAGTAGTAAAGGTATCCGCACGATGTTTTCCATCACCGTTGGAACGTCCGTATAATGTACTTAAAATGTATTGATTGTCGCATTGGTACATGGTCAGGAGCCGAACCTGCAACTGTTCTGTGTGAGAGGCAAGCGTGGGCGGAGCTCTTTATAATTAATCTGATTCGAATCCAGAGAACTGATTATTATTATCCATTAGTTATAGTAAATAAATTCATCATTAAGTGGCTAGTATGTCGTACATCGGAGTCGAACCTGCATCTTCTATTTGAGAGGCAAGCGTGAGGCCGATCAGACCACGGAGAATTATAATTAATCTGGTTCGAATCCAGATCACTGAGTATAATTCAATAGTTATAGTTAGTAAATTGATCAACGCTTTTAAATTTATTTTAAGATATGCAAGACGCATTTCTTTGCCGTTTTGAATCATATTTATTGATCTGATTCAGCTCTAGAATGATAAAGTTTATTAGGTTTAACAAGCTCTCGTGGTTGACAGAGGAATAGGCCTAAGCCCACTTTGTCAAGTATTTATTACAATCCTTCCTTACAAGTGATTCATATTTTACTGTTGTTTATATATCTATCTTTATGTTACGCGTAATTTGGAAGATTCGGGTTCGCGGCGTGAACTTGCTTAAAACTATTTGCTATTACGTATCACTCATTTCGTATCGGGCAGACATTTGCAGGGGCTGCGCTCGCGCTTGTTGGCTTAGCAACGCGCGGCTGTACCTGACCATCAGTCGGCTGATCGGGTAAGCTTTGACCTGCTCGCGCGGCATCTCAGCGCGCCGGGAACTCCTGTCTGGTTTGATGCACAGTTTAATTAACCTAATTTATTGATTGCTCTTCACTTTAAATACCGGTACCGTGTATTTTCAATATTGTCGTTGCTTGTCCTTATGAACTGTACATCACAAGGCAGTGTCAATATAGTAGAAGTTTCGGTCTTAGTAGGGGCGTATATAATTGTTACTGGAACTTTGAGTTAATTATCTCGACTCGGACTCCTCATTATACTTATCTGAATATCAAACGGAAAATGATATGTAGGTACAAAGCGTGTAATGATAATCCATAATGCGTAGCACTGTCGTTCGCCTATTTAAATAGCTGCGTCGACATGAGATGCGCGTTACTGGGTTTTCAAAACTGATTAAGGTAGATCTGTCGTCGGCTAGCCGCTTAGGTAGGCATTCCCCATCCTTATATCCTGAACTTAAATTACAGTTGAGTTCTTTGTCAGTTAGCTCATCCTGTAATAATCAAACTGACGGATTATTTTATTTCCCTTCCTTTGTGCTCTAAATTTCTCTAAAATTAAGTTACACAGGTAACACTTAGTAGTATTGCGTTAATCTACTTGGCACTTGTATTTATTAACGTTTTATAGAACTACTCTGGTTACATTTTTCTCCACCTTCCGTGAAGTTTTTTAACTATACCATATTCTTACGAATGACAGAGCTTGCATTAGCGTTCTTAAAAATCTACATATACTTAATTTATTTAGCCTGCTTCAATTGAAGCTATTTTTGATTGTTATTTATTACAGATAAGAATTATGCTGTCGGTTTGGTGTTGATTAAAACTTCACTACCTGGTAGCCGGAGTGCGGATTGAATTGTAATTTATCCTCTTGTGTGATGTAGTGGTTGTGTCATATTGCAAACTTGGCGAATAATGGGGATCTGCCCCTTTGTAGGTGGTTTGATTGCCTGAAAAGTCTTACATGCTAGGGGATGTACATATTGTCATGGCGAGTAGTAGTGGTGCCCGATGGCAAGGGAGTAGGTCACGCCGTTACGTAAGAAAGGATGGGAATATGTCTTCCAAACCCCGCGAATTAAATTATTGCTGGCCGGTTCTCGCGTTTGTCTGAGTGTGACAGTTGACCGCGAATACTTCCGAGTCACGTGGCAATGTTGCAGTTTCATACTGTGGGAATGCTAATAAATTAATATGATTTGCATTCGGTCGAGGAACCACATCCGTTGGGAATATCAAAATAGCTCCAAGTCTGTCATTTGACATAAGTACATGCGTCACTTAGAGTCCGTTAGGCCCTATTATAGCATCCTGTGCCAAGCTTAGGGAAATCCTTACTCGTCATTGAAGGGAATAAAACAGATCTCGCAACTAGATGTTAATCTAGATGCGAGATATTTCACATAGAAATGCTGGTTGGAATTCACAGGTAGATGCGAGGTTTGGGGCATCTACGACTCCCCCTTCCCCCATTTTTTTATGACAAAAGCGACAGAATCTAGATTTAGGGAACTGTAACTACCTTCTTTAAGCCTATAATTATTCGATGTTTGCCTCATCCAAGGATCTTTCCAAATCTTTCTAAACAAGTTTTTATGACAAATTACATCACCTCCATCTCAAACTATTAATTTCTTTCTCATGGATTTACCTATTTCATGCCTCTTAAAGAATCTGGGATTGCTGAAACAAAAAATTCGGCAATAGCGTATCAGGTCGGAGGAGATATCCACTGAATGGTGTGACCTATTTACAGGCCTCCCACAAGGTGGCATTCTTTCTCCTCTTCTATTCTCGATTTTATTAACTCCATCTCGGATGTCCTGTCTTTCTCATATCGTCTTCACGCTGATGATCTCCAGATTTATCGCCACTTCTCTCTTAACGATGCCAACTCTACTGTGGAGGCACTCAACGCTGATCTTGAGGGTATAAGAAGTTGGGCTACATTCTTCGGACTCCTGGTCAATCCGAGCAAGTCGCAGTCCTTGATTATAGTTATCATACATTCTATTAACTTATTGCAGCAACAGCCCATTGCATTTGTCACTTTTAATGGTACCACAATCGTATATAGCGATAAAGCTAAAAACCTGGGTCTAATCTTCGACAACTAGTTATCCTGATCATCCGTAATTCCTGACAATAAGAGAGTCGCTGAGTATTTGCTACCTTTCACTCTCTCAGGAGACTTTACTACTACTACCTCGACATACCAAAATCACTCTCGCTCAATCTCTCGTTCTACCAATCATCGATTACGACGATGTCTGCTGGGTCAGTGCTAATAAAGAACTACTGAACAAACTCAAACGACTTAAAAATCTCGGGATTTTGTTTTATTTCGGGCTGCGCCAATATAACCATGTATTACAACATCGCAGGAAGTTGAAGTGGCTGCCGATCCATCTTCGTCGGGATTTACACATTCTCAATTTTCTCTATAACATTTACGGAATCCACGCTACCCAATCTTCCTACGAGTCAGTTAACAATTTCTTTCTTACAGCAGGCCTCGGAGAACTCATGCAGTTGCCATGCTCACAACTCCACAGCATAACACCGCTTTCTGTGAGAACGGGTTTAGACCCCGCGCCATTTGTTTGTGGAATGCACTCCCCTGCACCATCAGGGACAGTCCTACTCTGAATATATTTAAAAGTCGTGTGAAGAAGCATTACCATTCTCTTTAGAATTATAGGTAGTATGCATGTAAGTATTTATTAGTTTATTAGTGTAGTATATACTATAGTAGTTGTAGTACATAATAACCTCCTTATTCATAAAACTTATCAAACCTATGATAGCTAAAATGTGCTTTGTCCTTTTCTCACAAACACAAATTTCAAAGTGACAAACAAGGACAAACTAATTATAAGGTCATTATAGTTAAAATAGCTTTATTAGACGTTTGTGAATAAGGCGGTAAGTATTTAGTATATTATTATACATAGTAATGATATAATTTATTTTATTTATTATTTTATTATTGTACACATAGGTCTACCCCTGCTCAGTAAACAATTTTTGCCATGTTAACCTGGTTTCCTGGAAGAGATCTCTTATGAGAGATAAGCTCGCTTTTGTACACTGTTTTTATGTAAAGCTTGTTTTTGGTATTGTTTGTATGATTTGTATGCAATAAATAAATTATAAACCAAACAGCCTCCACAGAAATACAATAAAACGTTTTGACACTTTTTTTACACAGCAGGCTCAACGTGTGCAAGATAATTTTTAACATGCAGAATTGTCGTCAACCGCAGTGTTGCAATCAGATAAACGGAACTCTTCTGGTGTTGCAATTTTTTTTATTGGATTGAGTGGGTACCTAAGGGTTTACTGTGATATTTTAACATAAAATAAGGTTTCTCAGGGATCTGTACCCTTGGGAACGCGTACCCAGGTGGCGGATAGGGAACCGTCCGCTGCTCTTCGGGCAAGCCGCTTGAAAATACTCCAAGGTCTGGATTGACCGAAGAGCTGGAGGGAAGGAGATGTACATCTCCCGCGGACCACTCAGATCACCTCAGTCGGGCCTCTTGGATTTACTCCAAGGTCAGGGCCGGCTGAGGAAGGCGTCGTTGGGCAGGACTTCACGTAGGGGATCACGGCGGATGAACACAAACAGTGTCAACGGCGGCTCCCACAGCCTCGTCAGCGGGGGTCAATTGTCAATTGTCAATTGTAAGACGGGCTGGTTTCCGCAACTCGACGACGAAAGCGCCTATTTTGCGTGTGGGTGGGAATGCGACATCATTCGAGCCAACCCAACTCCTCCAGGAACGCCAGTAGGCCCTTTACGTTACCGACTATCCCTGGAAGGTCCCTCGATTGACCGAGGTGTTTAGCCCTGTAGTCCGCTACTCCTGTGCACTCCATGAGGACGTGAGCAGCCGTTTCTTCTGCCTCCAAGCAGGCTCTGCAAAGGGGGCTGTCGGTAACACCTAGGACATATAGATGTTTATTAAAGAAACCATGGCCAGTAAGTGCTGCAGTTACCAGTCGCATGCGCGGCCTACTAAGTCGAAGCAAGGTCTTAGCCAGCCTAGCGCTAGGGGACGGCAAGGCCAGCTTAGCCTGCCTGCACTCCTCATGGTTTGTCCAAAGAGTGGCATGATCATTCCTGGTCGACTCTCTCAGAAATGAGCGTACCATCTTGAAGGGAAGAGGGATGATAGGTTCGGGACCATACGCTGTCAAGCTAGATCCTTTACGCGCCAACTCATCCGCTGCATCGTTACCTTTTGATCCGCTGTGTCCTTTTATCCATTGAAGGATTACGCGGTTGTGTTGACATACCTCCATTAGTCGTTTGTGACACTCGTAGATTAGCCCTGAGTTAATAGTGTTGCTATTTAGGGCTTGTAGGACGGCCATGCTATCCGAGAGGATTCGAATGGAGGAATCTCTTACCTTTCTCGATGCTATGGCATTAGCAGCCGAGATGATGCCCATGCATTCAGCTTGAAAGACAGTATTATGGGCACCCAGTGGAATGGCTATCTTGATGTTTAGGTCCTCCGAGAAGGTGCCTGAACCAGTGCCTGCTTCAGTTTTTGAACCATCGGTAAAAATTCTGAGCTCTTTAACGTCGAGCCCCTCAACCCGATGGTCTTCATGTAACTGTATATTGTATTTTTTGTCAAAAACAAATTGTTAAGGGATTCTGTCACTGCAAGCCATAGAGATGGGAAATTTTTTGTAAACTTCCCCTAGGATGGCGGTGTGTGAGGTCCTGTTTTTTCTCCAAAGTCCTAAGGTGTTGAGTCTCACCGCAGATGACGCGGCCTCCTGCTTAATATACAGCTGGAGTGGCGGAAGACACAGCATGGCCTCCATTGCTGCTGTTGGAGTAGTTCTCATACTACCTGTGATAGCCATGCAGGCCAGCCTTTGGAAGCTTTGGAGTTTGCTTACCATTGTGGTTAGTTTGGTCCTGGTCCACCACACCACAGCTCCGTAGCAGACAAGAGGACGGATCACCGTTACGTACAGCCAAAGAATGATGTTGGGAGAAAGTCCCCACTTTTTCCCCACCATTCTCCGACACTGCCAGAAAGCAATACTCGCCTTCTTTAGTTTGTTGTCGATGTGGCTACTCCAGTTGAGCTTGCTGTCCAAGGTTATGCCCAGGTACTTCACCTCAGTTGCTAGCTGGAGTTCCGTTCCAAAGAGCTTAGGTATGGTATACCTACCAAGAGCCCTATTGTTAGTGAACATGACCATTACCGTTTTTGTTGGGTTAACCGCCAGGTCATATTCTAAACACCAGCGCTCCACGATGCGAAGAGCTGTTTGTTTAAGGTTGCATACTGTGCTCGCAAATTTACCTGTGATGAGGATTACCAAATCGTCGGCGTATCCTACGGTGTAGTATCCATTAGCGTTAAGCTTGGTAATCAGGTCGTTAATGACCAGATTCCACAGAAGCGGGGAGAGCACTCCTCCCTGCGGGCATCCCCGCACTACCTCCGCCGATAGGGACTCTCCAGCTAGACGCACGATACGTTTGTTAAGCATGTTTGTGACCCAGTTGTTTACAGCTGTTGACACTCCATGCCTTGTTAGAGATGCACTTATACTGCTATGCTGCGTCTTGTCAAAGGCACCTTCTATATCAATAAAAGTTCCAAGACAGATGCATTTGTTTTGAATCGCCTCTTCAATTGTGGATACAACTGCATGGAGAGCCGATTCAGTAGACTTACCCAAACTATATGCATGCTGATTCTTGTGTAAGGGTATATGTTTTAACGCTCCATCTCTCAGGTGTCTTTCGCACAAACGTTCGAGAGTTTTAAGCAAGAACGAGGTGAGACTAATCGGCCTGAAAGATTTAGCGTTAGTGTAGTCGCTCCTTCCTGGCTTCGGTATGAAAATTACGTTTACTACTCTCCACCTTTTGGGAACGTATCCGAATCTAAGACATGCTTTCATGATTCGGACCATTATATTGATGACGGGTTCCCCACCCCACTGTAGAAGTGCTGGGAAGATTCCATCTGGTCCTGCTGATTTAAAAGGTTTAAAGCTATTAATGGCCCATCTCACCTTGCCAGCAGTGATAATATTATTAGTTATGTCTAAGTGGTCGACAGCTTCATGGTGAACCTCTTCCGGCCACACAATCTTTTGAATAGTTCTACTTCCGGGAAAGTGAGTTTCCAACAAGAGACTGTGTGTTTCTGTGGTGGAAGAGGTATATGTTCTGTTCGATTCCAAATCGATATTCGATCGATGGTTTCGGAACGGCCATTTTGAATTTGACGTTGCTGCCAACCTTGCAGTTTTTTGACAACTGACAGACGAAAGCCCTCGCGATGTAACGCGTATTGGTATAGGGTGTTGAAATTAAATCGTAAGCCATCTGGATTGTACTCGGGTTCCCCTCAGGATTGTCTATATAGCTGAGTGTTTTGTGGTTCCCCGAACCAGATAAAGTTCGCATTTACGTGGCCGATTGGTTTGTCCCACGTAACATAACCTGTGTTGGAACACTGTGCTCGTCGAAGCTGGCCTGCCAGCCATACCTGGTTGGCTGAAGAACCTGTCTACCAAGAAGAGCCTAGGGTGCACCCAGGCCTTGCAGAGAGACAGGAGTTTGACGGGAACGAAGCACAGACCAGGTCAGATAGATTCATAAGTATTAGCTCGGTGAATCGCCGACGTTCACACTTCTTGGCATCTGATCGCTACGCTACCTCGTAGCTATGGGCCCCTGCGAGGTCATTAGGTGCCGAGAGGCCTGAACATTTTGGTAGCAGAGCATCGGGTTTTTTAAGCGACCCTAGCCTGGAGTTGCCTTGTTGAGCTAGTATTTGCCTTACCCGATTTGCTTGATCAACGGTTTCAATGTCGCTGCAGAATTTCCTCCATGAGTTGCTGCTTTTGAACCGTAGTCGTTTCTTGTACTTGGATTTGGCATCTTTATAGTTGTCCCAATCCTCATCAGCACTGGTGTTTATCGCCCTGTTTAGCAGTCTTCTGATCTTAGCACGCATCCTATCTAGATCAGGACCCCACCAAGGCTGCCCCTTGATGTTGGTAGGCGCTGCTGGTGTGCTAAGCGGGCAAGTTGAATGGTAGCAGTCTATTGAAGTATTTGTAAAATCTGTTACCTGTTGTTCGATTTGTTCGGGTCCCTCCGGATCTGGTAGAGTCTCAGCCTAAGCAAGTCTTTCACCTAGGATAGCTCTGTACCTGGTTCTGTCAGTCTTGCGTGGGTTTCTCTTGGGGACAGTTGGGGAGAACGCTGCGTTGATCTCGAACGTATCCATCGATGATCAGAGCATGACGCCTCGTTGGATACATGCCAGCCCCCAACGTCGTCGGATATGTCCGCCGTTGCCAGGGTAATATCAACGATAGTTCTGCTCCGCTTGGTAACAAAAGTTGGTTCAGAACCTATGTTAAGCACATTGAGGTTTGTAGTAAATAGGTATTCAACAAGTGTCTTACCTCTGCTGTTCATATCTGGCATGCCCCACAGTGGGTGATGCGCGTTCGAGTCGGCCCCAACGATGAGCTGGAGGCCCGACTTCTCGCAGTGGTCCACCAGCCGGCACAGGTCGTGTGGAGGCGGGTTGTCCTCCGCAGGCATGTAGGCGGAGGCCACCACGAGCTCGCGGCACCTAGCTGTGTCGGGCAGTTGCAGCCTTATGGCACACAGGTCCCTGGAACAGAACTCTGTTAATGGCTGTGCTGGGATGTTGTTAGTAGTTATGATGCACGTTCTAGGGTTATCGTGATCAGTTGTACCGAAAAGCTTACCTCTCAAATTGGCGAGCCCTCGAATGCTACCGCGGTTGATCCACGGCTCCTGGATCAGAGCCACGGCAGTGCTGTTTGCCCCCAACCAGCGTCTTAACTGGGCCGTTGCAGTTTGGCTGTGTTGGAGGTTGGCTTGGAGGATTTTACAATCGCGGGAGAGGGACGCCATTTTTGGTCAACCCCTCCTCCACCTCCAAGACGAGTTCCTCCTCCAGCCGCATGGACAGCTCCTCGCCCTCAGAGGGCACCACTGCAGGTTCTGGCTCATCGCCTTCACCAAGCAGCATGGCCTCCCAGTGCGCGTGCTCGTCCTGCGGTTGAGCAGCAGAACTTTCCCCGACTGCATCGGGGCCTGTTTGCTGCCGCTCTGGAGTGGAACTCTGGGGCTTGGCTGTTCTTGATGAAACCCCAGTGATCACCAGCTTAGAGCTGGTCTGCGCTACCACCGGTGGTTCCTTCACAAATTTCCCACCGGGTCCCTGAAATTTGAGGTAGACCGAACCACTACCAAAAAGGAGCCGTCTGCCCCTTCCCAGCAGGGTCGGCACCACATCTTCAGGGACGTCTGTGATGAGAAACAGGTTGTCCTGCTGCTCATCCACTTTCTGGAGGAGCCATCGGTCAACCTGTGCCCACTTGTTCATAAAGTGGAGGACTACGCCGACGTCGGGCGCAGACTTCCACTTGCCTCGTTCGTTGGGTATGAGCACCCCACATCGAACCCTGCGGACCATCTCCGATTGGCGTTTCACCACCAACTGTACGTTGGATGGTGTAGACACACCGGAGACACACTCCCGCAGCCAGTTCAGGGAGTACTCGTCCTCCACGAACAGTTTAAGGTGGCCGTCCTCGTAACGAGGCTTGCCACCGAATTTGGGGTTTTCCTTGCTCGGATCCGCCAACGCTTCCCTCAAGATTTTGTCATCAATCTCGTTGAGGATGAGCGTTGACAGATCCTGTGAAATATGACCAGTAGCGACGTCAGTTACGGCGATGTACTGGTCAGATTTCACCTTCTGAGCATAGGTGACCCCAGCTCTGCGCGCTTCTGTGCACTGCTTTTTAGGCTCCACTCGAGGAGAATTACTATCCTCTAGTCGAGCCCTCTTAGCAGCCGCGCGCTCGTTTTTGCCGGATCTCTTGGCAGATTTCAACTTCTTGTTAGAAGTTGGACCACCAGAGAACGCTACGGTAGGTTTAGCCCCGTTTGAGTCTAGGGTTGCCCCTTTGACACCACGGGAGCCGGTCACCTTACCCGCAGCTCCAGCTGTATTAACAGCGGGACCGCCATCGGTCGTCACCGTGGCAGATGGAACCCCATCTACGCCGGCAGCGGCCGATGTGGCAGCCAAACGCTGTTTTTTCTTCCACCGACGATTCGCCTTACGCCCTGGTCCGGTTTGCACCGTATCTGGACGTTTAGTCGATGGGCCCTTCCCTTGCAAAGATTGCTTGGGTGGTTTACCCTTTCGACCAACCGTCGTCCAGGCGCTGGCGAAATGCTCGGCGATGCTTGTCGAATGGCTCCGCGCACCGGGTTGCCCCGTGGCCCTGCCTCTCGACTCACTTTCGGGCTTTTTGCAGCTAACCTCCACAGTGGAATCACTACCGGTTTGCACCGGTAGGTCACTGATGGTGGCAGTGCGCCCAGTTGAGGCTTGAGGATCTGCCAAGGCAGATTCTCGCACCTGTTTGGAGACGCTTGCGGTTTTCACCGCTGGAAGCGTTCCAGATGGGTTTTTTGACCTGACACGATCCATGGCCAAATGTATAGAGATTCGTCTACTCGATTTCCCACCCTCCACGGAGCCCGCACAATTGGGAGCGCCTACTCGCTTGGAACAGCTTTCAGTCGCTAGGGGTACCGAGTAGATATAGGAGCATAGGGCTGGTACTTGGCGCGACATCGGGAGCTCGCTTCTGTGGACGTTGGGAACCAAGGTGTCAGCGACATGGTCCCACCGCCGTAGTCACCGAAGCTTAACCCGTCAGCATGACCCATCCCTCCGCTATGACTGACGCCTTAGCGGACCCTACACCCCTAGCCGTGGCCCTCTGACGGGACACTTGGCCGTTACCCCAATCCGCGGCTACGGGCGATGCTACCAGCGGGGGTAACTGCCATAACCGTGAAGGTTCCCATAGTTAAAATAATGCTGAATTGTACTATGAATGTTGATGTAACCCAGAAGGGTACCGGCTGTGAAGCCGGAGAATCCCTCCCCGAGCTTGTCCCGGGCAGCCTTTCGTTCTCTGGGATGGGCAACGGTATACTTTGTTCGAACTATGGTCAAGGCGGCGACAAAGTTTGCCACTCGTCACGCCTAACCTGCCGGAAGGGTGAAAAGCAGGCTTTGGACACCCGCTTTGCTACTTGGAATGTGCGTGAAGCGATGAATGAAAATATTGATGAAGTGTGTGATATGATGGATAAAAAAATTTTGTGAATGAGACTAAAAGGAAAGGGTCAGGAACAACTACCCATGGCCTTTTTACAGCCTACTGGGGTTACAGAGGCCGTGGTAGGATGTAAGGGGGTAGGGATTGTCCTCTCCCAACGTATGGCACAGTGTGTTAGTGAGTATGAGTGTGTAGATCCAAGAATCCTCTGAGTCAGACTCAAGGTGGGACTTATACGACTATTTACAGTAGGCGTTTACGCTCCAGATATGGGTCTGACGCAGAGGGTTCGAGAGGAGTACTGGGAAAATGTGCGAGAGGTATTAATGAAATGCGATGCAAACGAGCGGATCATAATGCTAGGGGATTTTAATACATGGGAGTGAAACGAGATGGTTATGATCAAGTGCTGGGTATGATTGGTGACGAAAGAGTCAACGAGAACGGCTTAGGTCTTCTCGAAGTGTGTCTGGAATATAATCTTTGTGTAATGAACACTTTGTTTTGTCATAAAAAGATCCACATGTATACTTGGAAGAGACAGCAAGTAAGGAGTATGATTGATTTTATAATTGTTGATGAAAGACTGAGAAAAAACGTTGTCGACAAGAGAATATGGCGGGTCGCTAACCTAAGATCGGATCATTTTCTGGTGATAAGCCAGATAAATGGTCTGCTCAAACGATGGCGACATCACCCTCAAATGCCGACAACAGAGTTAGAACGTATAAAAGTAGAGACATTACGAGAAGAGTGTGTGAAAGAAGAATATAGGAAGAGACTGGCTGTACACTTTGAGAAGATTAATTTGAAAGGAGAGTGTGACCTTGCCATGGAACAGTTTTGGTCAATAATCAAAAATAGAGTGATAGAGTCTGCAAGAGAAGTATGTGATGTGACCAAAAGGAAGAAAGGAAAAGACCAGAACAAGCTGTCTGGTGGGATGATGAAATAAGAAAGGTGGCGGACGATAAGAAAAAGGCATGGTTGGACTTGTCAGCTAAAAAACCTGACATGAGAGTAAATGATGATAGAATAAATAAAGATGATATGGATAGAGCGATTGAAAAGTATAGAGTCTTGAAAAGACTGGAGAAAGAATGTGTAACAACAAAGAAGGAACAGATAAAATAACGATGTGAAGGGTTTCTGACAATTTCGGGGAAAAACAAAGATGTTTTGGACATTAGTGAAGGATGCCCGAGGAAAGTCAGAAAAAACTTAATTTTAATGTAAATAGAAGTGAAAATGGTGATATTTTGAATGAGGAAGAAAAGTCTCTGTGTCGATGGAAGGGATATTTTGAAAGTCTTTTCGAACGTGAAGGGACTGGACGTGTAGCTGCAAGCATATCCTCATCACCCCTAGTAGACACCTGCCGTACCCGCAGCTGTCGCTGATGACTCGACATTGACATAAGTTGAGTACGAAAGTGATAATATAAGCATGAAAGAAATAGTATGTGGATGAAAAGTATGAAAACAAGTAAAGCGGCACGGTATGATAGAGTATCGTTAGAGATATTGAGGGGAGAAGATGGCGTCGTGGCTAGTAAGCTGTACCGACTCTTTAATATATGCTGGACGATCGGTGGGATGCCAGGAGACTGGTGCAAGGCTGTTATCGTCCCACTTTATAAGGGTAAGGGTTCACAGCAGGACTGTAAAACCTACCGCGGTATTAGTCTTCTCAGCATCGTCGGTAAATTGTATGCAAAAATATTGATTGAACGAGTGATGAACCTGATCTTTGCTCTAAGATGCGTAACAGAGAAGCATCTGGCTTTGAGGCAAAAAGTTTACTGCGCTTTCGTAGACTTAGAAGAGGCATATGATAAAGTGATGAGGAATGATTTATGGCAAACACTATCCGTGTATGGAGTGGACAGCCAAATGATTCATTCACCGAAGTCATTGTACGACGACTCCAGTGCATGCGTGCGATAAACGGTGCTTACACGGGCTTGTTTAACATCGAACATGGTGTAAGACAGGGCTGTGTAGCATCGCCATGGCTGTTCAATTTGTTTATGGATAGTTGTTGGAATTATTTGAAAGAGCGTGATTGTGGGATGCAAATGGGAGAGTTACTTATCAAGTGCCTCTTATACGACGATGATCAAGTTTTTGTTGCGTCGTCGGTGGGTGAGCTGCAGGAGATGGTAACATTCATGAACGAATCACTTAAGAAGAAGGGAATGAATGTGAATGTCAGTAAAACGAAGGTCATGGGTTTAGAAAAGGATGAAGAAGTAACAAAATGCGTGATTATGATTGATGATGAACAAGTAAAACAAGTGAATGAGTTAATATACTTGGGTGGTATTACAAGAGATGGGAAACATGAGGGTGATGTTGAAAGGAGAGTGAGTGCGGGCAATAAAATCAATGGGATACTGCACTCCTTGATGAGTAGCCAAATGGTGTCCCAAAAGGCACGTTTGGCGATTCAAAATGGAATGTTGAGTCCGAAATTGATGTATGGCAGCGAATGTTGGGTATGGCAGAAAAAGCATGAAAGCCGAATAAACGCTGTAAAAATTAGGTCTTTGAGGAGTATATGTGGAGTAACATTGAAAGATAGATTGAAGAATGAATTTATGAGGGAACGCTGTGGATTGAAAGAATATTTAGTGACAAGGATAGAGAAAGGCCAGTATATATGGTTTGGTCACGTTTAAAGGATGAATGAAAGGCGATTGGCGAAACAGATATATACAGCGGGTGTGAAAGGAGCCGTCGGACGGGGACGCCCAAGAAAGTCATATAAAGACCAAATGGGCCATTTGTTAGTGAAGGGGCAAATACGAAGTACCCGTAACCGGCGAGCTTGCATGAAGAGACTTCTGAATGTTGAGGAAGCGAGAGATGTATGCCAGGATCGTAGCAGGAGCATATTTATGTTTGTATGTATGTATGTATGTAATTAGATTTTTTTATGATTTCATTTAGCAAAATTGGGGGCCCCTGCTGGAAAACACATTTTTTTTTAATGACACGTAAAAATAAATACATAGGTTTCAGGACACATATTTATTTTATTTCATCTGAAAGAGGTACATACTGGTGTTGAACTTACTGGTTAGCAGCTTATTTATCTTCCATCGCATGTGTTCCCCTTCAGACATCCATCTTTATCATGCTTTTTTTACTTTAACTGCAAACCAATGAACAATTTATGCAATACGCAAATGCGTTTATAAGCTGTTTCTGTGGGCTTGGAAATTTTGTGTCTTACCATAAAAAACAAACTCCTGTTCAACACTCATTGAAAGACCAAAATATACAGGATTTGACATTTATTCTGAAGACTATGTGTAACATATTTGTTAAGGTTGTATCACGATGTTAAAGCCAGCCTTCCTGTAGCTTTATACTTAATAAAAAAAATTTGGTTGTCTGCAAAGTCGGTTAACGGACGCGTGTTAACGTCATAAGGTGAACGCTTAGGCCGATCGTGCCTCTCTATCGCTTGTTCCGCGCTCTAGATTGCACGCTCAGCTCAGGAACGTGACAATGAGTCTTGCTTTTTCATGCGTGCAGCTGGCGTTGATCAATTTATAAGACATTATCATGTCAAAAAAATACTGGCCAAGTCCGAGTCGAATTTGCAAACGAAGGGTTCCGAAACAAAAAACTCACAACAGTGTCCTTTGATTTATTTTTAATAGCGTGTAGTTAATTATTTGTTGCTGTAGCGGCAACAGAAATACACATTCTATAAAAATAAAAAACTGGAGCTATTACGGTTCATGAGATACAGCCCGCCGACAGACAGACGTAAAGACGAACGGACAGAGTAGGCTTAGTAACACGGTGCCGTTTGGATCCCTTCGGGTGCAGCACGCTATAAAGTGAGTTTGAAAGTTGCGCCCACGCTTTAAGCAACGCCACAAGATGGCGTTAGGTTTGCTGATATTCTCCCCACTAATGCCATCTAGCGGCTACAAACTTCAATCTAAGGTTCCGTGCCCCAAGGGTGTCGAGGGTACCCTATTTCTAAGCCTCCACTGTCCATCTCTCTTGCTGCCAGAGTTTTTCTCCAGCGGGCAGGATCTCAAACCGTAATGGAACTTATTGCTAGCGCATCCGACTAGCACTTGACTGGATTTTAACCAACTGCAGCGAGACGGAAAAGAAGGGGTATGATTTTGACGTGTATGTATGTATGTATGACTGCTTCTGTGTCCCCTCTTAATTACTCAACGGCTCAAACCGATTTTGATAAATGATGATGCGCCATATCATTCGTCTTGATGGCGCTAGTGAGGTATCAAAAGGGCTTTAAACGGCGAGTAAGTAAATATTTTCTGCCTGTCGATTCTATAAAAACCACCACTTCACTTCACCCTCACTTCACTTCACTTCGTATATATACTTACGCTGCACTTGCGTGTGTGGCAGCTAGTTGAACTAAATTTTGACAGATAAAGTATGAGATGAAGCGAAGTGAAGGTGAAGTGAAGTGATCGGATTTTATTTAATCGACAGGCTGATCTTGCACACAAACTTAAAATAATAAACATTTGTTTGAAAATAAGGATTTGTAGATTTGACGTATGTTTTCACTTAAAAGAAGGAAATCAATGACGTCATAAAAAACCCATAAAACGCAAAAAATAAAATCCATCTGCGGTACACCAAAAAGCATAAAACAAGCAGATTAGACTTAGAATCTCAATAATTACGTCAAGTCGTATCTGCTTATTTTATGCTTTTTGGTATACCACAGTCTGTTTTTTTAATATTATTAATGTTTTAAAATCGGTGTTCATATAATATATTATATATACTATAAGTGATTCACACTTACTCATAAACTATTTTACCATCCGCACCTTTTGGAGTAAGGTGTGTGAGGAGAGGCACTAAAACAAAAATACTGTCAGACCTATTCCAAAGGCGTTAACTTACTTCAGTTTACATCACATAAAAAAGAAGTTTGCAAATAGAACCAGACATGGCTTGACGAATTTTGAGCAAAGAACATCGGCGAATTTTTATTTAATACATATTTTCAAAGCGTATATGATAACCACCAACGTCTTTTTTTAATATCAGTTAGAAAGACATTTCAGGCCAGTTTTTCAAAATAAATGGAAATTTAATAGCTTTTTTCAATATTTTCTTAACTAGTCAAACGTCCCTGATCCGATTTTAGATGCATGGGTTTAGTTTCCACAACCGGCATGCTCACGATACGCACGGTTTGTTAATGTATTGGGTGTTCTGTGGGTTTATTGATCAGTAAGCCAAATTTGGAACGTACCCGACACAAAGTGTGACTGAATGGTTCAATTCACTAATATGAGGCAGATTACGCTAAGATTTTAAATAAAAATTTCAAGTCTGTCATTCGGTAATTTAGGATAGTTGAAAATTAGACTTAACTCAGAACTAAATTAAAGATACGAACAATTTATGTACCAATATGAAAATAGATATAACGTCAAAATAAATGTAAATCAATAAGTTTTATAATGACCTCAAGCAGGATACAACCACACAGGTATAACAATCAGACCTGTCAAAATTCAGGCAACGTCATAATCCAGTTGCCACTTACACCGATGGACTAACTTAAGAGATTTTTACTGTGATGTAATGATGCAAAAAATTGTCGCCAAACAATTCGGTTTCACTAGGGGTAAATCGAATACGGATATATAACCCTAAAATCTCATATTTATTCTGCATGGGAGGCCGCACAGGATGCTATCGGAGTTTTTTGCGATCTGCCAAAGGCATTTTATTGGGTTGATCATGATACGGTTCTATTGAAATTAAATAATTAAGGACTTAAAAATAAAGCGTTGGATATACTAAGGTCATATTTAAGCAATATAATTCAAAAGGTCAACGACGTTAAACCTGATGGATCGGGTAGCACGCTTATTCCTGGTATATATTAATGATCTGCCTTTCATGGTGGAGAAATTGACTGGCATAGTATTCTTTGCTGATGATAAACATAAACATAACATAAACATTTACATACAGGCACATACATTGCTTCTGGCCCCACACTAGGATACCCTGTGTCGTGCTAACCAGAAACAGCGACGTCACACACATATAAACATCCAAGACCTGGGGAATGTTTTTTTTTTCATTACCCCCAGCCGAGGATCGAACCCGCGACCTCTCGCATGGTAGGCAGAGCCACAACCGCTGCGCCACAGAGGCCGTCAAACTTCACTGGTCTTCAAAATTTAAAGACAAAAATAAGATTTTGATGATTTTAATGTAGTATTTTCTTTAAACTTCAATTGGTTCACAGTTAATAATTTATTGTTTAACGCTGGAAAAAACCAATGGTACCGAATTCTCACTTACAAATGACAGGCAAGTTGAGACCAGACCAAACCAAATATTTGTTTGATGATAATGGATGTTTATACCCTAGTCATGGTTGTTTATCTATCTAAGTATAATATTTATCTATATAAATATGGGTATCGTTGTCTGGTACCCAAGATACAGATAATCCAAGTTTGGCGCTGGATCAATGTGTGTAAATAGTGTCCATGGTATTAATATTATTACCTATATAACTCCTTGGCTTGTGGTTGTAGTTTTAGTTACGGTAGATAAAAAAGGTGATAATCAAAAACGTAGTTAAAATTACCAATTACTACTGGGCCCCAGTTTATTGATTGACAGGATTGTTAATTGTCATAAACATGATTTCTTATTATGTTAAGATAAGCAACAAAATTTAGATAATTATGTGTAGCGATAAATTTTATAAACATGATTCCAATAGATATATGTCAGGACCATATATGAAGTAATAAAAATTTATATATATAAATACTTAGAATAAATAAATAAATATGTATGAACAGCACACCCACTTTTCTCAGTTAAGGTGAATATCTATCTATCTAGAATTAGTAGCAAGTGTTAACATTAGGTACCTAATTATTTACTAAGCATCTACAATTAGGTAAGTTTTTATATTTAGTTGAAGAAGGTACCTAAATTGAAGTCAAGCAGGTATCTTTGGTATTGACGACCTCTGTGGTGCAGCGGTTGTGGCTCTGCCTACCATGTGAGAGGTCCCGGGTTCGATCCCCGGCTGGGGTTACCCCCCAGCCGGGGATCGAACCCGGGACCTCTCCCAAAAAAGAAAAAAAAATCCCAGGTCTTGGATGTATATATGTGTGTGACGTCGCAGTTTCTGGTTCCAACGACACAGGGTATCATAGTATGGGGCCAGAAGCAATGTATGTGCCTGTAAGTTAACATAAATGTATCTTGGCAATTTAATGGAGAAAAAAATGGCAACATAAGAAACACATATTATTCGATCATTACCTACTTCCAGTTTTCTCGATAACGTGGCACTCTGTGGTACGTTTCATTGTCAGTGAGTGAGCTTTCACGTCTCTCTGTCTCACCCCACCTTACCCTAAGCGAGAAAGAGCGGTCACAGAACCAAAACTTGGTGCAGCCTTTCCCATGTTACTTGACATTTTTGTTTGTTTGTTTGTACCACATTTATAGTGCGCGGACGAATGGCCCTAATAGTAAGATTCCGGAGAATAAACGTAGAAATAATAAGATTAAATATTAAAATTATGAACTTAAAAGTTTGACAACCATGATGACGTATTCCTAATCTCGCTTCCTTGCTATACTTATATGGTTGTATCATATATTCTTACAGGATCGACATTATTATGAAAAATAATTCAATCTTTAGGACAATTGTCATAACTAGACGTTACAAATTCGCTTCAGATAAAAATATGTATGGCCTATCACCGATGTTCTTTATTGTGTTGGTTAGTTAGTTTTGTCGCCTTCGGAATTTCACTGGGTGTTTCGAATATATCAATAGCAGCATGATTAACTTTGACATTTTAACGGGTCGAAATTTTGAACTTTATGCCATGGTAATATAATTCAAAACCTACAAAGGCCTTTTGGGTAGCCAGAGAACCCAAAGTCAATCAACGGGTTAGTAATGTTTAGGAAACGAATTCTTGTGGATGGTAACGTCGAAATATCCTAGACAACGATTAAGTATAGGAAAAAGTTTATAAAATATAAAAATAGAGAATTTTATCGAAAAATCGATGCGACATACGACATTTAATAAAATTTCCTATGGCCCATCGTGTTCGAGATGTAAGCAAAAAAAAACAAAAAACGAAACCTTCTTTGCGTAGCTAAGTGATTGTCAAAATAACAAGGACCACCGACATAAAATGTCCATTATCAATCAAATATATAACGCAAATACTACTTACTAGGTAAAATGTATGTCTGGTCGCCGCCTAACGCCGGTGAACCTGAAAAAAAACATGATATAATGATGCAAAGTTATGATGATATGAACATGTGAAATCTTTAGGTCTGACTAACTATAGAATTATATTTTATAACTGAAAAAATTTAGGAGTGAGGCTACTCGTATATGTAAAAAATATGGCGTCAAATGAAAAATACAGCAATAACTAATAATACAAAAATTTTAGCAAAAAAACTTGGTATATCAAATGCAGTTCCTTTATTTATTGGGAAATGTTGGGTATAACGACGACGACCCGAATGGCCGAGTCGGCAGTGACCCTGCCTACGAAGCCAAGGGTCCTGGGTTCGAGTCCCGATGGGGGCGAATATTTGTTTGATGAGAACGGACGTTTGTATCCTAGTCATGGTTGTTTATCCATCTACCTATCTATCTAAGTATAATATTTATCTATATAAGTATGTGTATCGTTGTCTAGTATCTAAGATAAAGGGTTTCCTAGTTTGGGGCTAGATCAATGTGTGTAAATAGTGTCCAAGGTATTATTATTATTATTATTATAAAGTGAAGTTAAAATGTATGTTTCCCCCTCATATAAGCGTCACCGCCCCGCGACCCCGAAATAATCCAAAGAATCCTAAAGCGTGGTATTTTACAGTTTTAAAGACTTACTATTGCACACAGAAAGGCGTTAGTTTCCGTACACTATGCCACGTACTACATTTTTTAAATATATTAATAGTATTTCTTTGCTGAAAGTTTAGTTTTCTCTAAAAATTACTACAAAACCGACTTAATTTGTATAATTACAGTAAAGAATAGAATAGGCTCTTGAAAAGAGTCATAATTTATTTCTTTAAATATCACTTTGCTGTGCTATTTTGAAAATTAAATTTCATTCGGCGCAATAAAAGATACGGCCCCCTTAGCCCCTAAATTCCTTTAAATACTTTACTTGATAGTCGTAAGGGTACAATCAAAACCTACACGGTGTTTCCCGTTTACCTAGAATCATGAAATTTGACAAAAAGTCTTATAGCAAAAATAAAGGAAAAATTAACTTAATTATAAAGTAAATTTGTACTTCCATAACAAAAAAACGTGATTTGTTCATAACCCTCGGTGCGCGATTCAGACTCGCACTTGGCCGTTTTTTTTTAAATATTTTTTGGTCCTTATGTTTTCTTGTAAGAAACTATTTTTTAGTTCCTAACCGGTACACATGTTTATATATCGCTGAATGACTCTTTATTTGTCAAAATTCCTTAGCAACGTGAAATGAAAGTGTTAAGAAATTAAAAGCCATTTTTTTTAGAGCGTTTCTATTATTTACTGCAGTAAGACATATTTGGGCTGTACTATGGTAATATTTTGAGAGAACTAAACTTTCAGCAAAGAAAATCTATAAATATTTTATAATGTTCATGTTTCGTGGCGGAAAGTGTGATATCGCTTTTGTGTGTAAAGTAGGTTTTTAGTATGGGCGTCTCGTACGTCCGCATTGAGATCATCATGTTATGTCACGATATTTATAATGATGCGTTCTTAAATCGAGAATATTCTTGAAGCTGGGATAAACGTGAAATCGTAAGATTTTTTCTACTGAGAATTTCAGGTAATACATATTCCATATTCTTGATTGCATCATCTTTGACCAAATAATAATCTATGACCAAAAATTCCTGAAATCATCAATTTTATTTTATTGTCATGCCATACGCATAGCCCAGTCCATATTATAAGCATACAGGACGATGAACACGTGTATTACCATTATCACATAGTGTATATTTCCCAGGGCTGTATTGCTTTAACGTGTATACTTGAGCGGGTATCATCATGGCCCAGCCCATATCGCGTTATGTATCTGTTTCAATCACGTTTTGATTTTGAATTTTAAACATGATTTTATTTTCTTTCGCGCAGCTTTAAAAAGTATTTGAAAAGCTAACAGAAATCCCCATAAAGTAAGGAAATTGATAAATTGGGAAAATTAATCGATTAAAAACCAAGTGCGAATCGGACTTGCGCACGAAGGGTTCCGTACCGCCGCACAATGGTATTTGAGTTTTTTGCGTGGTTATTAAGTATATTTAATTTTCCTATGTGTTGAGATTGCAAAATCTTGTTTACAAAGTTATTATTTACAAGGCATTTACAAGTTTGTATGCGGTATTGAAAGAAATTTTGCCTATTTAAACTATACATTTTTCAATATTTTCCCTGTAATATTGAACTAAAGACCTATATTACATAATTCTTAAAAAAAAACAAGGTCAGTAGTTTCTGAGACAAGGGCAGAGGGAAATGGTATTTTTGGGTATTTTCTTAAATATTTGTTTACTAAGATGTCAGTTTTTTAAAATTTTATATTTGAGATCCTCGCAATAAGCCCTTTCATAAGACTTGTCACGATACAGTTTGGAATACTTAATATTTTTTCATGATGATTTTCCACCAATTGTGCCCACCTATGTAAACCATACATTTCTCATAATTTTCCTGTAATGGCGCGTCCGCACGCTCGGCGAGCCTCTACATGCCATCATAATTTCAAGCGTGTGGAGAGCTTGGCCCCCCAATAAACCCAATAACCCCTTATTAAAATCATACATTTCTCATTATTTTTCCTGTAACCTTCTTGCCCAATTTCATGATTCTAGTAAGTAACCGGAAGTAACGTACAGATTTAGATTCTTTTACGAGCATAACGCAAATTCAGCAAAATTGTGACGTAGTTGTCTTCTACACAAAAAATAGGAGACTACAGAATCAAGCAATTGATATTAATTTCATCATGATACTTTTAACAGTTACTGAGGTAATGACAGAAGGACAGACAGATAGAAGTTGGGATTTTTCCCTGTGTTTTAATCAGTGGTTTAAACAGTGGTTTAATAGTGGTTATTGAAAATATATTTCGTATCGTCGTATAGTAGTAGTACATCCAAAAATCTTATAAAAAAGTTTATTAAACGTTATCGCAAACGAACTATACGAAAATCTTATCAAATGGTCTCAATGAAAACGTTAATATAACAATAGTATAAACTTTTCAGTCGCAAAATGGTTTTTGAAAGAAAATGTTACTGTATTGAGTAAATAAAATGTAAATAATATTTTAAAAACACATTGGGCCTATAAAATAATCTTAATTGGGCGATTATACTAGCTTTAACAGAAAGGTGTGACGTCATTCTGAGCAACTTTCTTTTTGAAAGTGATTTGATCAGAGCAACACTACTTTTCACTTCACGAGGAATGAAAAACTAAAAAATAAAGTTGTTCTGAACAAATCCGTGTCATAATAAAAATTGTTCAGAACGATCTCCCTAACAACCACTTTTAAAATATGACTACACCTTTCTGTTACTGTCCTTTCTGGTTCCCACAACAAAGGGTATCCTAAGGTGGGGCCAGAAGCAATGTAAGTGCCTGTATGTAAATGTTTATTTCATGTTACATCGTGTATAGTGCTATTATGGTCCGCCTCATTATAACATATGCTTGGGTGGCCCTATAGAGATGTGCAAGAGATATCCAGCAATGGGTAAACGCATGCTGAGCTGATAATGAATTTCATTTACCATTTTCGGTATCACTCAACGGCAGGTTAACGTCCGTCGGAGCACTGTTAACGCCCGGCAACGTTAACGGCACGTCAGGCATGTCTTCATTGATTTGACGCCTAATTCCTAGGCTTTGGCGCATGAATTGCAGAACATCATTGGCACCGACGTAATCTGAAGTAAAATGCATTTGATTGTTTTTACAGTAAGAAACAGAATCACACATCTACATAATACCTGCACTTTAGGGCAATCTACGTTAGCTGTCCTGATTGAGCATGATTTTATTACAGGGTGTAGTAGAAATATTTGGGCTAACGAGCGTGTAGCGCTGACGAAGCGTCACCGTTTCAGCTTGGGCAAAAATTATTTCGTATTTCTGTCCGGATGTCCGGATTCACGTGTAACTTTGTGAGAAGGCACGATAATTATATGCTTTTTTTGCCAATTCAGTTTTTGGAAATTTTCCAAAATGGTGGAGAAATGGTGTCACAAAGTAATTGTTGCGGCAACTTTTATACATGAGTTTGTATGTGGTATTAAATGAAAATGCAGTCGGTTTTGTTTTATATTATAGTTCCACTTGTTTCTCCGATAAACTTCAAGGGGTCAAAGTTGTGAGGGGGCAGGAAATTAAAAAAACGCAAATTCCCTGTGTCGTTCACAAAGTTTACAGCTCACACAGCCATTACAACCACTTTTAGCACGAAACAAATTTCATCAGACTATCTTACTTATTCAAAGTAAATAATAGTAATCCATCTACCGCACAGCCCAAAATGTATGGAAATGTTTAAAAATAAACATGATTTGGATTCATAGGGAATGTGATTCAGGATGACTTCACTAAGATATGACTACACTTTTCTGTTACACCCTGTATACGCAGCTTTAGTTTTATCGTAAATAACCGGACACCCTGTAATTCTGTACTACTTGTAAACAGCCCCTACTCTATAAAAAATATTATATTCCCACCATATTTTAAACTCTTTTTTTACGAGATTTTAATAATACGAAATGTGATAGATTTACTATTAATGGATTAACTTGGGGGAATGACTAAGTACAGAAAGCGTACGGTTTCAGATGATTTTGCTGATTTTTCTGCGCATTATAAATAAGTATATTTAGAGACGACATAGAAAAACGGTACTATTGCTTAGGCTTCTCTCGGCTGCGCTCCGGTTTTGCTTCTTCTAAGTACAAACCTAACCTATAACTTATACGGATAAAAACCTCCGAAATGCAAGTATTTTGAGTGATGACGAAACGACTGACAAAATTTCAATATTCAAGATTATTATTAATTTATATTGTAATATTTGTAATAGTTAAATACAATCATTTTTTAAAAAAGACCTTAAAATCAATGTGTGGGACTTTCATCGCCCTTCTTCTTTTACAGTGGACCAACGTACAGAAGAGGCCAAAAATACGTTTAGTAAGTATGAGTATCTTTATCACTGTATATAATATAATGAAATATCTCCTGTAATAAAGACATTTTTACTTTGACTTTTTGTAACTATAAATAAAAAATAAAATATCTGGAAAACAATTGAGTTCCGAAGGCGGCAACACTAGGATCGTTTACCCATAAGACCTAGCTATCTACCAAAAAAAGAAAAAAAAAAGCTTTTTAAAGTCTACCCAACGTGGGTACTTCTCTGCCTCTGACTCCCTATAGGAGTAACTCGTGTCGACGTATGTTTTATTATTTTTAGAATTTATATTATTTGTAGGTTTGCCTCACCGTAATGATTTTGTGACGTTAAACCATCAGAAGTTTCGACATCATCGTAGCCCTCGCTGAATGAAATCTGCAAAACAAATAAATACAGTACTTCTTATGTGGTATAATATTATACATTTATTGAGTAGTTATAACGGTACTAATTCAGTGTTTACCGTAGCAAAAAGTACTAGAATCCCAGTAAACACATAATTCCATACCATCTTCAATAACAGTGAACTGGATGCACTGTTCTGTGGTTTTTACTGTCTAGCTTCGATTGTCCCTTGATATATCATGCTGGTGGAAGTACCTATTAATTGAATTTTAAATCTGTAGTGATTTGAAACGAATCCTTTGGATACAGTTTAGGCCCCAAGAATACCAATCAAGGAAGCAAATTATCACCACGTTTTGACAGAAATTGTGTACGTGTCACGAAAAAAAAATAAAAAAAAAATTGTGGCAGGTCCTTTCTCGCAAGTTGGTGCCAACGACTCTTCCGCTATCCGTCACATCGATGAAGATGATGCGTCCGAGGATAGACCCCTGTCAGAACTGGCCGTGTCAGGATAGATGACGCTTTTGTGTAGTCATCAGCGGCGGTGTGAGGCGCCGTGCCTATAAATATGGGTGAAACTGGGGTTGGGGCTCCCATTTGCTCGTCTGCGCTTGGTGACGTTGGCATGTGGGTTCGGTGCTCAACGCAGTTGGCTGGTGCGATTGTTCGTTGTTTTGTATTTTGCTGTTAATGGCTGTGTAAATTTAATATGTGATTATTACTGGATTTTTGTTTTAGTTTGCAAATAGTTTTATAATCATAAATCAAGAGAATAAAGTAAGGTTAAATTTGTAATTGTTTTTTTTTTAAATAAAATTATCCTTCTGCTTCTAAAACTATGTATACCAGGATTAAGGAGGGGTCTCCAGCCTCCCTCTGAGGGCGAAGCTCGGGATCTACAAGTGCTACGTGAGATCCCGCCTCACCTACGCGGCCCCGGCATGGTACGCCCTGTGCTCGGAGACGAACAAACGGAGACTCCGAGCCCAAGAGAACCTCTCTTTGCGTACCATCGTCGACGCCCCCCGCTACGTGAAGAATGCGACGATCCAGAGGGACCTCAGATGGGAACCAGTGGACCAGTTTGTCCAGAGGCTGGCGAAGGGCATGTTCGCGCGTGCGGATAGCTCACAACATCCGCATATCCGCGACATGGCGCCGTACCACGCGCGCCCGCCCGACCGCCGCCGCCTGCCCCGCGACCTGGTTGCCTAGCCGGCGATCATCCAACGGAACACCCCAAGTAAGAAGATCTTCACCGCCCGCGAGGGCCCCCCGATGACCTGTCCATAGGAGTGGACAGAGGCGCTTCTTCAGGAAGAGATCCGATGATCTGACCCTCACTCCCCACGCCCCAGAATGGGTGCGTGAGATGAAAACTTGATTGATTGATTGGGGCTCCCATTTGCTCGTCTGCGCTCGGTGACGTTGGCATGTGGGTTCGGTACTCAACGCGGTTGGCTGGTGCGATTGTTCCTTGTTTTGTATTTTGCTGTTAATGGCTGTGTTAATTTAATTTGTGATTATTAATGGATTTTTGTTTTAGTTTGCAAATAGTTTTATAATCATAAATCGAGAGAATAAAGTAAGGTTAAATTTGTAATTGTTTTTTTTTTAAATAAAATTATCCTTCTGCTTCTAAAAATATGTATACCAGGATTAAGGAAGGGTCTTATATGGAACCTTGTGAAATGCCAATTTTTACTCCCGATCCATCAGATTTAACGCCATTGACTTCTGCCCTTTGAATTATATAGCTAAGTATGATCATAGTAGATCCAACACTGTATTTTTACTCCTTAATTATTCCTGGGTGCGATTGTTACAAGACCGGGGAGATCGGCGCTTTAAAGAAGAGGCCTATACCCAGCAGTGGGTCGATGTGGGCTGAATATGATGATGATATGATAAATGATTTTATTTTATTAGTAGCGGATCATGGTCAAGACAATCAAATGCTTTCGACAGATCGCAAAACACTCCGATAGCATCTTGTGTGCCCTCCCATGAAGATTAATATGAGATATAAGGGATTACCCTTACTTCATCGACTACGGATGCAGGTATTAACCTGCATCCGTAGTCGATTTACTCCTAGTAAAACCGAGTTGTTTGGTACGGTTGAAGTATGAGAGCATTTAATTGAATATTGTTGAACCAATCGTACTTTATTACATTCTACTTGACTAGACAAATACACAATTTTTCGTCTTATAAGCCGTAGGTTGCATTCATCATCGTCAAGTACTTTCATATTTGTTACAGTAATATAAGCAAATTGCGTAACCAATCGGTGATCCAATTAGAGTTTCCATCAAACTCAGGGACTAATCTCAAGGCTTCATTAATCCTATCTGTTAGGTCTAACTGAAGTTGAAGTGGAACCCCATTTGGCAAGCGCAAGTATATGTCGTAAATTAATCATGGAATTTGATCATTTCATGAAATAGCCAACCGAATGATAAAATTCTACGATATAGCTAGCGCCACCTGGGACTTTTACTACAGGCGTAAAATTTCCTCCGTTGCTGCAATGTGAAACGTGCCACGTCAACGATGAATAAAGGTGAAAGCTTTGTAACATTCGCGCTAAACTAATGAGTGCCAAATTTTTTGCTAAGTAAATCACAATGTTTGTTTGGGTTTGAAGACACATAACAAAACAAAATACTTAAATTTAATAAATTTACAAAAAGAGGAGGTTAATATTTCTTCGGGATCTATGTTTTTTATTAATGTTAGTGGATTTCTTCGAACTTCTATCTTCTATATTTTTTACATGACCTGAATTCAGGGCTAAGTTACTTTCTATCTTTCAAGTTGGGTGGCTTATAATTCAATGTTACTTGGCTTTGTTTTTTAGTCGACGATCGTAAAAATTCGCATTTGCTTGAGTTACTATTAAGTTTTCTTAGATCTGCTGTCTTTTATGAAGTGAAGCAGAAACAAATGCGAATGCGTACCTATTATTTGTTTAGCTATTAGCTTAGCAACTATGCCTAACTAAACATCGTGCGTATCAATGCAATAAGCCAGGGGTTCCCAAAGTGTGCGCCGCGGCGCCCTGGGGCGCCGTAGATAGTGGACAGGGGCGCCGTGAGTCGATCCTCTATCATTATGCGAAACCACAAATATTCGCGGGTACCTAAAAGTAAAAAGCAACAATACCTATATTGAGCGCTCGCGTCGGTAAAGAACATAGGTACCTAGTTACGTCGCGTCGCCCGCCGTCGCCGGTCACTCGCCAAAAAGTAGGTACCACGCGCTTGAGAACCGTTGATACCCATCCCCTCCCACCCACGTCCACTTTGCTGCGAGCCGCGCGAAGAGACGGACGTGTCATCGTGTTTTGTTTAGCTTTGCTTTTCGACAAGGATCTCACGCACAATGGACAGTTATTTTTTTAAATAAACAATTCGGCAGTTCAAATGATAGTGATAAAGCATCTACTAGTGGCGGCGGGGAAGCAAAGAAGCGAAAATACCGTAAATACGATATATAATAATACTACTTTTTCTAGTAATTTGTAATGCATTCTCCACATTTTTTCAGTCTACTTTCCTTAAACCTACGAAAGGTTTTAATTCATCTCCCTCACTTAATACTACTACCATTGGTCATTCAACTCCTAATAACTGGTTTAAGCAATATTGAGGTTAACCCTATAGATGTTAAGATTTTGCTGAATAAACTAGATACATCAAAAGCACCCGGTCCTGATAATATCTCGTCGAAATTCCTTCTAAAGAGTTCTTCAACTATCGCCCATCCAATAGCTGCCTTATTTAGTAAATCACTTTCATATAATATTGTTTCTAGGGTATGGAAATCTGTTTTTATAACCCCAGTCCATAAGAAGGATTCTAAAACGGAAAAAAGCAATTAAAGACCTATATCCAAACTACGCATTATTGCTTTATTTTAAAGTTATTAAAGTTTTCGAAAGAATAGTTTATAACCAAATGTACGGTGTCTTAAAAAATACATTTAGTCCATTTCAACATGGATTCTTAAGAGGAAAATCCACAGTGTCAAACTTCATACTCCTGAATGATTACATCACTGAAGCAATGGATAAAGGTCAGCAAGTCGATGTTATATATACAGATTATAGTACCTAATTCGTTTGATAGAATAGATCATAATACATTAATAAACAAGCTTATTGGAACGGGAATACATGGTAATCTGCTGAGGTGGTTTTCATCTTATATCGATAATAGATTCCAGGCTATCGTCCTCAACAATTACGTTTCTAGTTGGGTCCCTGTTCCAAGCGGAGTCCCTCAGGGATCCCTGCTTGGTCCTTTATTTTTTATCATTTATGTGGGAGATATCGAATCGTGTTTTAATTCATCAAATCTATTGAGTTTCGCAGATGATATGAAAATTTATTTTATTATATCATCTCATGTTGATGAGATTGCCCTTCAGGCAGATCTCACTCGCTTAGAAGATTATTGCCGTATCAATAAGTTAGAACTGAATCCTTCTAAATGATTCGTCTGTTTTTTTACCCGTAAATTCAATGTTCTTCACACAAACTATACTTTACAAGGCCAGGATCTTTCTAGATGTAATATAATGCGTGACCTCGGTGTACACCATGACTCAAGGTTTCTCTTTGATCGTCATGTTGAAAATTTTTTCAATAAAGCTTCGAAATCACTGGGTGTTATTATGCGAATATCTAAGAGTGTTACTAATATCAAAACTATAAAACTATTATATTGTACATTTGTAAGAAGTAACCTTGAGTATGCGTCCCAGATATGGAACCCGAACTATGCCACTTATATAAATCGTATTGAAAATATCCAAAAGCGGTTCCTGAGGTACCTATGTTTTAGAGTTAAAATTCCCTATAAATCCAATAATTATCTAAATCTCTGTAAACAATTTCACTTCTTACCTCTTAAAAATAGGCGGAATATTGCCGATGACCTATATATGTTAAAAATAATTAATAATGACATCGATTGTCCGGTCCTCCTGAGCAAACTTAAATTTGTTGTTCCACAGAGGACACTCAGATTCAACCCTCCATTAAATGTGCTTAGAGCCTCAACTAACTATAGACAAAATTCATTTATGTTACGAGCGAGCAGGTGTTACACAATAAGCAGACATTCAACAACAGGAAAACGAATGTGAGGGAAATAAACGAGTGAGAGTCTAACCCGCTTAGTATTTGATGGGTTACAATGTAAGGAAACCTTTTAGTTAAATTGAGTAACTGGGCATACGAGTCTAGAATTTACCGAATACAATATATAGGGTCACGCCTTTTCACATAAGGGGTCGCAGAGGCACAGTTGTGCCAAAGCTAAGCCGGATATTCATTACTCAATTTTGCGTGACCGAGGCTAGCCCTTCGCCGCAACCTAAACATCTAGAAATAATAGAAAGTAAACGTTTACCACGTCGAAGCCTTTAGGTTTCCAAACTCCGCGTATATTTACAATGGGCTTACTTTCTACTGCCTGCTTAACCCGGTTTTATTTAACTAGCCTGCCTATTAGTAAATAAGTGGAGTATTTAGCGTATCCATAAGTATCCATGGTGTAGCCATGGCGATATCTATAATTTTAACTGAATTTATCTTTGGGAAGTTGTTTCAAGCCAAAGACCATATAATTATATGTGTTCCTAATAGATGCACTGATAATGTAATCCCTCGACATGGAAACTACAAGAAATCCGATACTTCTACACAATTTTATTAAAAACACAGCTTGGATTCTATTTAAACTAACATCATTTAAGAGAAAGATTATAAAACAATACAATCAATACTCATCTTGTGACTTCCGATACTCCTACACACTTTTATTTAAACCAACATAATTTAACCAAACAATAAAACAATCCGGCAGAGTTATCACTACAAAATCCAGTCCAGGAAAAAGGTCCCCGTACCTCGTACAATCCCCTTTTATACAATGCTAACTGTTCCCTCCAAAGATGTTTCGCGCCAACCCCTCCTGTTACTTCGTACATTTTATCCGCCGGAAATGTATCAATTACAAAGAAATTATACATGCTTGTAAGAAAATACCTATTCAGTTAAATTCTACATGTGTTTTTGTACATAAAACTTTCTCAATCGTATTAATAACACTTTTCTGTCCGTTTTACCCATACCGGACATGACGTACATTTTAATTCAATGCAAAAGGAAACTCAACAGAAATAAAGCTAGGTTTCCATAACATTGGTACAATTAAATATTTGAAATTATTTACTTATATAATGGATATTTGAGATTATTTACTTATATAATGCTAACTGTTCCCTCCAAAGTTGTTTCGCGCCAACCCCTCCTGTTACTTCGTATATTATATCCGCCGGAAATGTCTCAATTACAAAGAAATTATACATGCTTGTAAGAAAATACCTATTCAGTTAAATTCTACATGTGTTTTTGTACATAAAACTTTCTTAATTGTATTAATTACACTTTTCTATCTGTTTTACCCACAGATATCGAGAGATAGGCCCTTGGCGCTAAGCTTGTATCGGAACCAGTGTCGCCGAAAACTAAGAACACGCATACATTTACACCACTCGTACATCAATCCCTCCGCTTTTATTGGTCAGTGCAATGTCATGCACCTATCGTCCGAACACACCCACACTACCGCAGGTATACTAGCTAGTCGAGCTGGTATTGGGACAATGCAAGGACAGCGTGTATCATCGATCGATTATAATTTATAGACACTGGTATAGACAGTCGTATACAATGCCGGGTTCTATAAATAAAATAGTAAATTGTTTGTAAATACGACATATTTATTTTACAAGAAACATCTATTACTGTGTATACAGGATGTAACAGATACGGGGTGACAAGCCGAAAAGAGTTGTTTGCGACATAATTTTGAACGATTTTCTCTATGAATCTGATTTGATCAGAGCAACTTTATTTTTTACTTCCCCATACAAATCAGCTGACCTGCAGCTCGGCCCAAAATGTACTGAAAAGTGAAAAACAATGCTAATCAATTCAGTTTAATCAAGAAAGATGTTCAGAATGATGGCCTTAACAACCGTCTTTCGGCATTTATACCCTTTCTGTAAAATCCTGTGCAGTTAAATACTACCTATTGACCAGATAAATGTAAATATTTATTAAGAACTTGCCGTTTTGACAATTGAGGCGTAGCGTTTTTTTCCAAGTAATGCAGTCTTATATTGGTATATCTTTCCATTACAGCTTTTATCAGTAATATTAGATGATTATCCATTAGGTTTTGTTCGAATTGGTGAAAATCTATTTCGTTGAACAGATTCATGCCAATGAATCGGGGTAGTGCTTTAGACATTAATGATTGTTTTAGATTTTTAACCCTAACCTTTATTTTGTCTTTGGTAAGCACAGTTGATTTTATGATCACTTCCATGTTTTTGCAAATTGTTTTAACGTCATAGGAAGGATATATTAAGCCGCCTTTATCCTTGAGTTTTATAAACTTATGTGTATCGTCCGGGCCGTTTGACAGTAGCGCGCTTGTGAATACGTCGCATTTCACAGTTTTAATCAGAGTATGAAGGACGAAGCCAGCTACGTAAGTTATGGTTTGTGAGCTATATTCTGTTAGATCATCAACCATCATTTCTACTTCTTCGTCGAATACTTCCATTTCATGTAATATATTTATGTCCTCACACTCTTCATCTCGTAATCGGGGATCGATAGTGTGGTTGATGCGAACAGCCGATGAACATGTCAGAAGGGACATCTTTTCGAGTGCTCGGCATTTCCCACTGTCCACGTCTCGGAGTTCTGACTTGACCATCAATTTTTTGTATACTGATTTGAATTTTCGTGCTGTTGGGTTTGTATTACAACCCCCGTGGCTTCGAATTTGGCTAAAAAGCAGCTCAAGATGGTCCTGACTAATCTTGTAAACAGGGAAGTAGCTTAGTTTTCGTTCTTTTTCAACTAGCCGAACATACAAATCTTTGAGGCTCTTTATACAGATCAAAAATCCGACAAAACCAGTTTTCCTCGATGAGTCAATTACTGCCGTACCATCCACAAGCTTCAATTTTTTCTGGTAATTTTCGGCTTTTTCCAGAAAATCAAAGATTTCAACCTTATTGTGTTCACAGATTGGCTTTTTGTAATGTAACTGGGCTACATGTCTGGAGTTCAATATATCAAATTGATTGTTGACTATTTTCAGGAAGTTGACTGTGCCATCGACATTTTGAAAACCTGGTAAATTTAGTTCTGAGCAAAATGTTAATGCGACTGCCACACTGGTGCTGAACAATTGGGATGCCAATCTCACTTTCATTTTCTGGTTTTTAAAGAATATGTGGCCTCGACGCAATTTGTTAGCTAAGTGCATCTTTTCTTCTTCTTGGACATCGTTAATTTTTTTTAAATGTACCCATTCCACTTCTTTTTGTGTTTCATCAACAAAGCTTCCTTTGGCTTCAAAAGCATTCAACAATAACTTCAACATATGACATGGATCGGGAAAGATGAAGATCGGTTTCTTTGTAACGGGATGTTCGAAATTTGTTTTAAAGTCTTCTATGTTCAGTGAGCACCCAAGTTCTTTAGTCATTGTCATATTTGCAGGGCAGCCGTCAAAAGTAAGTGATGTTATTTCAATTCCCGTTTCTTGTACTAGTTCAAGTCATTGTGTAACTAGATTCGCTCGTTGTTCTCCTGTAACACCAGCGACTGGAAAATACCCGACAGGTATCTTCCAAGGGGCATTAATTGCGGTTACTAGAAAAACCAGAGCTTCCTTTGCCTCGGGCAAAGAATCTGTAGCGGCCATTTTGAAATTGCATATATCTACATATCCATGCATATACTCACCGTCCCACTCTACACGACGGCGAATGACCATTTCATCGAGTACAAAATTACACACCAGTGTATAATCTGTATTTTCAACTTTCAGCTCGATAGCTTCAAATGACTCCTTTGTAAACCCGGGGTCGGAGTCAATCGCCTCGTACCATTTCCTTATGGTGTGAACGTGGGAAGGCAAGATTGAAACTTTTGCCGCACATATTCGTAGGCCTTTGGCGAATAAAAATGAAGTGTACAGGCAAAAGTTCTGCATTCTGCTGAGTATTTTTCTGTGGATTTTTTGTCGACAGATTGTTTTTTCTCACATCGTTCAATGAGATCAGCCACTCCTACACCTAAACCTTCTAATTGTGTGACTTGATCAGAATTAACTTACTTTTGATCTTTAAGATGTCTCAGAACATCTTTCATGTTTAAATTTTTTTTGCGGTAGCGGCTGTTTTGTTTTTGAAGAGTTTTAATTTTCTTATTTTTTTGCTCGAGTGCGATTTCCAATTGGTCTTTCCGATGGCGCAGCTTCCTCTTGCGTGGGGTCTCGAAAATGCTGTGATTTTCTTGGTCCTTGTCCTGTAATTTGTATGTTTAATTTAGTTGCTGTGTTAGTCTTCTTATAACAGGAATATGAATGGGCGATAGAAGTATGACAAAGAAAGAAAGGTACCTTTAAATTAAGATAAATTGGGATCAAATGTGCCTTTGCCACCCTGCATGGAAAAAGGCGTGACACTGTCTGTATGTTTACTTTTATGAAATTCAATAAAATTACAATTAAAATAATAATTCAAATACATTTCTTACATTTTCATTACCTACTCTGTCCGTGGTCAGCAAAGACGGTTCTTCAGACTCAGCTTGTTTTGATGTCTAAAAATAAAGATGTAAATAAGTAACCCGAAGATTTTTATAAATTGTTTTAATTTGACCCGATTTACATCATTGCTGCCATCTCCTTCAGACACGCATTCATTCAAATGTGTTTTCTCTGGGTTTATGGTATCCTGAGACAAAAAGGTGCATGCAAATAGTATTTAAATACGTATCACGCAGTTTTTCATCTTAAAATTTCAAAAAAATACACCTGATCGCTGCTATCTCCTACAGAGACGCATTCATTGAAATGGTTTTTCTCTGGATCTCTGGTACCCTAATAAAATAGTTACTAAAAGTTATATGCAGTTAGTAAAGGAATTTATAATTTCAAGTAGATATTCAATTTATAATCTAGAAACAGTCTTTTTATAGTGGTATGGTGTAAGAAATATTTTAAACCTTACCATTGTATGAAATTGAATAAAAATTACTAACATGAGACATCATAACTGGTATTTTGATCGTCGGCACTGCCCATGGCCACATTCGCCTGTATTTATTTAATTTTTGAAAACAATTCTCCTCGAAATGAATTGAGCATATTTTACATTGTTTTTGTGGAAACCAGCGAGGCCCTCTCATTACCGCTTCGATCCATTTTTCTTTTATTTTTGGTTCACTAGGAAAACTGAAACATTGATTAGCGTAATAAAATACATAACTTTATCATTGAAGCAAATCGGAACAGTAACTATAAAAATCAAAATGGCGGCCAATATTCAAAATCTGAATGCTATATCATAATTGTATTCTAATAAACTTATTTTTGTGGATTTGGATAGCTAGCTAATTAAAAACATTACTTAGTCGCAGACACGATATATTCAGTGGTTCCACAAAAGCAAGAGAGAAATGTCAAACATAGTGTTGCCAGTATCTAGTTTACAATTTTCCCAATATCCTCTCCAAAATGTAAACCCATTTTTCTTGACAGGTAATCTTGCTTCGATTTGGGCAGTGGCTTGGTTAGAATGTCAGCGGTCATCTCATCAGTTTGAATGTAGTTAATGCAGACGTCACGGCTGCTCACACGGTCTCGGATGAAGTGATGACACACATCAATATGTTTGGTGCGAGCCTGAAAACTTTGAGTACAGGTTAGCTTTATTGCACTCTGGTTATCACAATACAGTGTGATAGGTGTGGCCGACTTATTTGGCCACAACTCGATGTGAAGTTGCCTTAACCATAAGGCTTCTTGTGTTGCTGAAGACAGTGCCATTTATTCTGCCTCAGTAGTAGACAGAGCAACGGTTGGCTGTCTCTTTGAGCTCCATGATATGACAGATCCCTGAAATAGAAATACATATCCGGTACAGGAGCGGCGATCTACAGAATTTGAGGACCAATCAGCATCACTGTAACCTGTTATTGACTGTCCATCAGGTTTGTAGACCAATTTTGCATCTTTGGTACCTTTAAGGTATCTCAGTTACCTCTTCACGGCTTGCCAGTGTTGCATTTCAGGTTTGTTGTTGAATCTACTCAATACATTTACTGCATAAGTTATGTCGGGGCGAGTTCCTTGTGCTAAATATAGCAAACAGCCTATGGCCTCATGATATGGAGCTTCTTGTGTGATGTCCTCTCCTGAATTTGAAAAAACCATCCCAGGTTCCATCGGTGTGCTTGCCGGCTTACATTCATTCATACTGAATCGCTGCAGAATGTTCTGTATGTATCTTGCTTGGTCTATGCATATTTCATCTTTCTCCCGAGTGATTCTCAAACCAAGGCAATATTTGGCTGGTCCTAATTCAAGCATTTTAAGTTTGCTTTTTAATTTAGTTTTTATCAAGTGTGCTTGATCAACATCTGTATAAAACAACAGCAAATCATCATACAGTCTATAGCCTTTTGTTTCATGACAATATCCAACAAATATTAATTTCTGTGACTTACCATTTCTTTCTTTTCTCTTTAGGTACGTGTGTCATGACCTTGCAACCAAATATTCTTAAGTTGCTGATATCAGGTTTATTCCCACTCCATAATTCTTCAGGGGTTTTGTAGTCCAATGACCTCGTTGGAGATCTGTTGACAATGTAGGCCGCCGTAGACACAGCCTCAGCCCAAAAAGATTTTGGTAAACTGGAATTGAGAAGCATACATTTAGCTCGTTCAAAAAGTGTACGATTCATTCTTTCTGCCAAACCATTTTGTTCCGGGATGTATGGATTTGTTGTTTGATGTAGAATTCCATTTTTCTTCATAAAACTTTCGAAGTCGTTGTTTATATATTCTTTACCATTATCAGAACGGAATATTTTAATTTTTCTGTCTAATTGGTTCTCAACAAAGCTTTTAAATTCTTTAAATTTATCTAATGCCTCTGCTTTTGATTTCAAAAAGTAGACATATACCTTGCGGGAGAAATCATCGATGAGTGTCATATAATATTTGGCCCCTCCGAGAGACTTGTTTTCCATGGGTCCACATAAGTCGGAGTGGATCAGCCCAAGAAGTTCAGAAGCTCTAGTACCTTCATGCTCAAACGGCTGCCTAGTCTGTTTACCTTCTAGACAAGTAGCACAGATAATTTTAGAGGCCTTTGACTGTGACAGTACGGCTCCAGTCGTTGATTCAGTGATTTTCTCAAGGTCTTTAAAGTTTAGATGAGCATATCTCTGATGCCACACATAATTTGATACATATAGGGCATATGCTGCATCATGGACCACATACATATTGTGCTGTCTGTTTGCAATAAGTACTATATTGCTATTCTGGCGAATGTTACAACCTTTATCATTAAATTCCACATGACAGCCATTCTTAGTCATCTGACTAACCGATAGCAAATTGGTAGCAAGTTTTGGAACAAACAAAACATTCTTTATCTGTATTTTGTTATTCTTGTGGTCTGTATTTGTGGTTATGTTGACACATCCCATTCCATGTACCTTGTAGTGTTATGCTACTTACAGGCTATTTTCCGGTCTGTTCCGCTGGATACTTGCTGAGCTGTACAGCTTGATATTTGGTTTCACCTTTATTTTCATAGGACCCTGTAACGTTTTAAACCATAAGAACACATTAACAAATCATTTTCGCTTCGTATTTTCACACTATCAGCACTTCTAAATCGATAGCGAACCTTTGGTGACCTTGTATTTGGCTTTCTCCGAAACTCTGCAATCTCGAGCTTCGTGCGCGCTGGTGCGCTACCCTTTTATCTATCGCTGTTATGTAATTTTGGCGCCGGCCAGGGTAGAGGCCCGCAACGTGTCGGCCTGAAGTCACCGACGGGCAGGTGAAGCAGAGAACGGGCAGGGGAAGTGGAGACCCAACGAAGCAAACATATCACTACCTTTGACATCTTGAAGTATTTTCGTTTTAACAGAATCTGCACAGATCTTCACACCTGAACTCTCCATGGCCATGATCATAGGTTTGTATGATTCAGGCAAACCTGCCAGAAGCAGTGTCCCGAGCCATTCATCATCAACGGCAAAATCTATGTTTCTGAGTTTGTGTGCGGTCGACATAACCTTGTTAAGGTAATCTTCAACATTTGAACAACTGTCTAAGTTTGTCGAAATAAGATCTCGGAGCAGACCTACCCTTCTTGTCAATCCGGAGTCATCAAAAGCACGTTTTAAGTTAGACCATACCTCCTTGGCACTTGTAGCCTCTTGAATGTGGACGTAATTCAACGGGTCCACCAGTAATATGATTTTGGCCTTGGCACGCACATCCTTTTTTGGGTCCACGGTCGCACCACCTTGAGGCTCAACACATTCCCATAAATTCTCATGTTCTAAATAAGTCTTGACAGCAAATTTCCACGTGTTGTAATTGTCGCAGCCCGTCAATTTGGCAATGCTTGCCGTGATTGAATTGCTTGACGACATTGCTGAAAAGATTGGCTGAAAGGAAACACGCTGCGGAAACACGGAAACACGATGCGTGAGACAATGGCGGATGACGTGACTATACGGTTGCCGCCGGTCTAACTTTAATCCGACTGAATCTGCGAGTTTACTGTTTACTTTAATAAAATTTATATATCTACGCTATCCAGGCGTCTGGGCCCATAACCTAATGAACTTATTTATGTGGATTTGGATAGCTAGCTAATTAAAAACATTATTTAGTCGCAGACACGATATCTTCAGTGGTTCCACAAAAGCAAGAGAGAAATGTCAAACATAGTGTTGCTAGTATCTAGTTTACAATTTTCCCAATATATTCTAACCGGGTCCCCAGATATCGATTTTGAAGCAAATCGGACCAGTAACTACGAAGTTCGAAATGTCGGCAACTTTTTCAAAATATGACAGAATCATGATTGGACCTCAACCGGATCCCCAGATATAGATTTTGAGTCAAATCGGACTAATAACTATACAACCCCTTTTTCCCGACTTTTTTTCGTCGAAATTACCCGTGTATTCTCAGTTCACAGTTGTTCTGCCTCCAGAGACCCCTTTGCCTCTCTTCTTTTTTCAACAGAATCCTTACAGCTAGAAAGAGAGGCAAAGAGGTTTCTGAAGGTAGAATAACTGTGAACGGAGTTCATTCTGATTCGGACTTAGCCGAGAAATTCTCTTCGGACCTGACTGAAAGCATCGGAATTTCCGATCAATACTTATAACACCCCATTATCCTTCGTCGGGCGAGGTTTTAAACAAACTTAAAATCTAAACTGCCTGTTTGGCAATCATTGGAATAACTAACAATAAACTTACGTATTATGAGTAATAAAATAACTATATTATTACATTAACTATATTAGTAATTGCGGAATGATAAAATCTATCGATTCAAAAACATAATTCTCCTATCAGTATCCCCATCACTATATGTCGTCTCTGTGTGCGTGTAACAGTTCGCATCCGTATCACGATGCATCTTTGCTTTCGTACTTAGATAAGTGTGAAATATTCATTGCGTGTTAGCTTGGCAATACGTAGTGAAATTAAGATACAAAACAAGCAATGTATATTAAACTTAGCTAGAACAACATGACATTGTCACTTTAATGGCAATTCGTGAAGAATTTTCCGCGAATAATTTATTTTCGTAATAATGTTTATTTCTTGTGTTTTAAGAAGAAATAATAGTTGGAATGAGACTTACAAGTGATATGTGACACCGGCGTTCTTGGAGTTCACAATCTCGTTTCTATTTTTGCACGTGAGTATTGCACAGGTCGGCATTTTCGAAAAACAACGGAAATGAATTCGTCACTGCGGTCGCCCAGTGACTACCGAGAATTTTTAATATCGAACCTGTCGGAGCTACATTTGTTCGCACGTGCCACGCCCCTCAACCTATCTCTCGATATCTGTGGTTTTACCCATACCGGACATGACGTACATTTTAATTCAATGCATAAGGAAACTCAACAGAAATAAAGCTAGATTTTTCATAACATTGGTACAATTAAATATTTGAGATTATTTACTATTTATCTTGCTGGGTTTAATGTTTCTTGTTGGACAAAATATTTATACAAAATTCAAATCTACAGTCTTATTCATAACCACTAGCGCCATCTTCTTGAAATGTTATCAACATCTGGTCGTCGCTTAGACGTCCATGTTTCTTGATCACAAGTAAATGAATCTTATTCCCATTAGTAATTTTGGTTTAATTGATTAATTAATCAATAGTCCCTCGACTATTAATCTTCTCTTTGATCCGAGTACTATCACAGGACTGTTAACTGTTTTAGCAAGTTGTTGGACATAGACATATTTCATACCAATATTGTCAAGGCAAGGCGGTGCCTAACCCTTAACCTTTTTAGTGCATAGTTTTTTTTCTCTTTTTTAATATCGTTTTTGTGTCAATATCTCACTGTTTGTTTTAATTGGCAAGTGTGACAAATATGATGAGTGTTCCCATGTTTAATTTTTGCTCTATTTCTAAAAGTGAATACCTGTAATTGGCTTTCTATTTCTATTTTAGTTTTTAAGTAAATTAGTTTTATAGCTGTTGGTTTTCCAAATTTTTAATAAATAAATAAATAAAATAAATAACAGCTATTTGGACTTTGGTATTAATTCAATAGAAGTAAACAATGAAGAAAAACCGCAGTGTGTGCTTTGTTTAAAAAAAATACTATCATCCGGAAGTATGCTTCCAAGTAAGTTAAAGCGAAATCTCGAGACAATTCATCCAACTACGTGATGGCGCGACGTGGTGAGGGCCGCGCGTGTCGGCCCGTGCGACCAACAGCCGACTGACGGCGGTGGCGGCAGCGACAAGGCACCCCGCCCACGTATCATCGTGGTCAGCTTAGCGCGTCGGGTGCTGCGCGACGAGTTCCTAAAGAACGCGAGGGTTGGCCGTGGGGCTACCACTGAAAGCCTCGGTCTTCCACAGCACCTGCCACAAAAGCTTTTTATTAATGAGCGTCTGACCAAGAAAAACCGTGTCTTGTTTGCCAAGTCCCCCAACATGGGTTTCACGGCGAAATGGCGTTACGTTTGGACCACGAACGGTCGCATTTTTGCCAGACCGGAGAACTTGTACCATCACCACCAAATACCATCTGCGTGTTGAGGCTGACTTAGTCCGTGTTTTTGGGTAGTGCCAGTGTTTGCGCAGAGATGGAATATTTGAATCACTCGCATTACCAATTTTCACTGTGTTCGTTTCACTTTAGGTACTGGACACGATGAGCTCATAGTTGCGGTGGAGCAGCGAGCTCCGGAACTATTGGCCATCAATGAGACGTGGTTGGGCCAGGACGACGTAGGTTACGCCCCCGACATCACCGGCTATAGACTGCGACATATCGCGCGCCCGCGCAGCGTCAGGCTGGCGCGGAGTGGTGGGGTGGGATTTTATGTGAAGATAGGTATAAAGGCGAGACTACACTCCCATCCAGAATCCACCGTTGGTGTCGAACAGATGTATTAAAATTATTATTGGAACCACCTATCGACCACCGTGGATGAATGTTAACACTTTCTTTAATGCACTTACCGATTCTTTATCTAGTTTTTCCTATTTTGACAAGGTGATTAGGCGATTTTAACATAGATTTTCTTGATACAGGCAACAATATGACATGTAAATTACAACAATTCCTAGCGTACTCCAAACTTTTAAATATTGTCGATAAACCGACCCATTTTACTGACCATAGCGCAACCCTAATTGACTTGGTCTGTACGGACCTAACTCTTACTTCAATATCAGTTGATCACATTCCTGATCTCGGGAATCACGCAATTATAACCGCAAAAGTTAATCCTCCTGTTCGCACTGTCATGTATAGACCAATTAAAAACATTAACATGGTAACATTCGAAAATGACTTGCAACATGTTGACTGGGACGTGATTCTACACTGTGACAATGTGGACCTTATGGTGTCGACCTTCAATGAGTACTTAGTAGCACTTTATGATAAGCATGCACCAGAGCGTAAAACAATAGTCAGGGAAGTGTCAAAACCGTGGTTAACCAGTAATGTTAAGTACATGATGCAACTTCGGGGACACGATAAATATACGCAATCCCGATTGCCGGTTGACAGAGACCAGTGATCTTTGAAACACCTTGTTGCTGTTAGTCATTACTCAGAAAAGAAGGCATTTTTCGAACATAATATTAATAATAATATCGGAAATACTAAGAAGCTATGGCAAACTCTTAAGAATATAGTTCTTCCCAAGAAGTACAACGAATTGCCAGAGCATCTGAAAGATCAAAATGAGATGATCACCCACTTCCTCAATGTGCCTGGAGACAATGGTGTTACAATATCTAATCTTAGTTACTTCGAGCATCACAGGTATTGTAACCGGTCAATGAGAGTAAATTGGGAAAAAATATTTTAAACATCCCATCAGAAGCCCGCGGTAGTGATGGAATTACTAGAAGTATGGTTCTATTTACACTACCTACAACTCTTAGGATGATTACAGCTATTGTGAATAGGTCCATCACCACTTTTACCTTCCCAGGGCTCTGGAAAAAATCGACTATTCGGCTAATTCCCAAAAATAATGACCCAAAAAATGTGACTGATCTTAGACCGATAAGTATACTACCATACTTATCCAAAGTTTTAGAAAGGGTTATATGTAACCAGATTACTTCATTCCTGGAAAAAAATGGGATTTTGCCTAAGTTGCAGTCAGGGTTTAGAAAAGAATACAGCACAACCAATGCCTTACTAGATGTCGTGGATAATATCCTAGCTTCCCAGGACAAGGGTTTTAGTACTATACTGGCATTACTGAACATTTCTCGAGCTTTCGACTGTTTAAATGTAAGTATGTTGCTGTCTAAACTAAATTACTATGGCTTTCATATTGAGTCGATAAAGTGGATTGAGAGCTATCTTGACCATCGTTACCAACAAGTTGTTATTAGTGGAAAGGATGGATCTAGTTACTCATCTGATTGCATATTCTCTGGAAGAGGCGTCCCTCAGGGGTCCATTCTGGGACCTATACTATTTATTTTGTACAGTGCAGATATAATAGGTTGCATTAAGCACAGTAAGTGCCATTTATATGCTGATGATCTTCAATTGTATATAGATTCCAATAAAGATAACATCGAAGAGGCCGTCAGAAATATAAATGAGGATCTCGCTAAAGTGTCCCTCTGGTCTGCCAAAAATGCATTAGTTTTAAACCCATCGAAGTCAAAGTACTTAATTATTGGCTCAAAAATACAAGTATAATCCATAATTGACTATGTTCCCGAAATTTCAATCTCAGGTGTTCGCCTGGAACGAGTCAGTGAAGCCCGAAACCTTGACATACTAATGGACAGTGAATTATGCTTTGAAAAACATGTTGTAGATGTCGTAAAAGCCTGCTTTTATCGGCTCAAAGTGTTGTACAAGGCTAGAAGATTTCTAAGTGTTGATATGCATGTCAGGCTTTGTGAATCTCTGGTGCTCTCTAAAATAAACTATGGCTTGTTGGTTTACGGCCCATGTGTATACAAACGAACAGAGAAGTTGATACAAAGGGTACAAAATGCCTGTGCTCGGTATTGCTTCAAGATTCCTCCGAGCATGCATGTAACACCATATTTCAATAGTGCCGATATGCTGAAATTAAGGCGAGACAAGATTTATATTTTTCAACACTTTTGTTTGGTGTTAATAAAACAGGTAAACCTGAATACTTATTTGAAAAACTGACCTGGAGGTTTTCGCGCCACCACACAAACAGAAATAATTCCTGCGTTCTATCGGTTCCTCGCCACAGAACTGCGGCGTTTCGTGGCAGCTTCAGGTACCTTGCCACAAAATGCTGGAATAACATACCCCCTCCGCTGCGAGAGCTCAAAACAAAAACAACATTCAAAAGACGAATTCGAGCACAGTTATTGGAGCAACAAAAGCAGAGTACCTGATGCTGCCACAACCGCGGACGTAGTGCTGCGTACTTGGCTTGGTGATCTTCTCACACCCCTTCCAGGGTGCGGGGTTGCGGTCCCGGGGCAATGGCCCCCTTCCGCGGAGTCTTCCGCTGGCCGTGACTACGGCCAGGTCATTGGGTGGCTGAGGTGTTCTTCTTCGGGTTGTGTGGCCTCAATCCAGGGGTGCTGCCGGCTCGGCAACCAGGTCTCGGGGTAGGCGGCGACGGTCAGGCGGGCGCGCGTGGTATGGCGCCAGGTCTCGCACGAGCGGGTGTTGAGAGCCGTCCGCTCGTGCGAACATGTTCGTTGCCAGCCTCTGGACGAACTTGTCCAGTGTCTCCAATCCTAGGTCCCTTGCGATCGTTGCGTTTCTCACGTAGCGAGGCGCGCCGACGATGGTACGCAAGGAGTGGTTTTCTTGGGCCCGGAGTCTCTTCTTGTTGGACTCCGAGCAGAGGGCGTACCATGCCGGCGAGGCATACGTGAGGCGGGACCTGATGTACGTTTTATAGATCCCGAGCTTCGACCGCAGGGGGAGGCCGGAGTCCAAGAGTGGACGAAGTTTTACCCGTGCAGCCCGGACCTGGTTTACGACGTTGTCGACGTGGGTCTTCATCGTGAGTCGGCGGTCTATGGTGACCCCCAGATACTTCACTTGGTGCAGCCACCCAATGTCCTTCCCTTGGAGTTGGAGTGGTGGTGGCAGGTTGCTCTGGCCGGTGATCATCGCCTGCGTCTTCCCGACGTTGACGGAGAGCCTCCATTTGGCCAGCCATTTAGGCAGGGTGTCCAGCGTGCGTTGCATTTTAACGGCGGCGTGGGGTGCTTTGTAGGACGACGCATAGTATGCTGCGTCGTCAGCGAAGAGGGCCAGCTGTACACCAGGGCCAACTGGGATGTCATCCGTGTATCGGGAGTAGCAGGCGGGTGAAAGACAGGAACCTTGTGGGACGCCGGCTTCGATGGGGCGGGCTTCTGACACGGCCTCTTCCACCACCACTCTGTAGTGGCGACTCCGTAGGAACGAGGCCACGACGCGGGTGATTCGTCGTGGAGCTGGGGACGTCGACAGCTTGTACAGCAACCCCTCATGCCATACTCTGTCGAACGCCTTCTCCATGTCCAGGAGTACTGCGACGGTGTATTCTTTCTTATTCCGACAGACCGTCATGTCGTTCAGTACCCTGGTGAGCTGGAGCGTCGTCGAATGCTCTGGCCTGAAGCCGAACTGTTCCGGGCGAGCTTGGATGTGTGGCAGCAGTCTTCCTAGCAGCAGCTTCTCGAACACCTTTGACATGGTGCTCAGGAGGGTGATGGGCCGATAGCTCTCGGGCTTCTTGACATTCTTGCCCGGCTTGGGGAGCATTATGACCAGGCCTTCCTTCCATGTAGTAGGGAAGTGCCCCGTGCGCATGATGCCGTTAAACAGGCGCGTCATAGCCGCCACAGTCGGTAGCGGCAAGTTGCGCAGCGCCATGTTGGTGATTCGGTCTGCGCCCGGGGCTTTCCTGGGCTTGGTGCGCCTGATCGTTCGCAGGACTTGGCCGGGCGAGAAGAAAATGGGGTCCTCTTCAGGAGCTATCGGCGTCGCGAAGTAGTGCCGCAGGTGTTCCTCCACTGCTGCTACGTGTTCGGCGTCGTCGGTGGGGTTCGGCTTGAACTGCCTCTCCAGGCATTCGGCGAAAATTTCAGCTCGGTCTTTTGCTCTGAATCTCGGGAAGCCGTCGCTGCCCAGCAGCGGTCGAACAGGAGCCGGGGTGGCCGACAGCTGCCGGCATAAGCGATGCACGGAGGGGACGTGATCGCCTACGGACTCGATGTGGCGTTCCCAAGATTCTTCGGCGTGGTCGGCAAGGCATCTTTTGGTGGTGGCCGTCATGGCGTTGAGGCGGGACTTCAGAGTTGGGCACCGGGTTTGTTACCATAGCTTCCGGAGACGGCGCTGTTCGCAGATCAGTGCCTGAATCTTCGCCGGGAGGGGTTGGGGTTTCCTCCGGCTAGAGACGGTGGGCGAGGATGTGTCGAGCGCGTCCTGGATCTTGCTAGTCAACTCTGAAGTCAGTGCTTCGACGTCTTCTGGCTGTGTGGCTGTCCGGGTGGTGGGGTTTTCGGCGAGTGCGGCCGAGAAGGAGGCCCAGTTGTACCGTCGACGGGGCGCTGGTGGCGAGACTCTTGTTGGTAAATCCGCAAGGACGAGGAGAATGGGTCTGTGATCCGAAGGGAGGTCTGGCAGGACTTCCTGGCTTGGCTGGGTCCGGATTCCTTTGTAGACTACGATGTCGATGATGTCCCCAGAGCCGTCCGGGTTGTAGTGAGTCGGCTCATAGGGTCCGATGACATCGTAGTCGTGGCTCACGGAGTCGGCGAGGAGTGCGCGTCCGGCGGCGCACACTTTCGAGGAGTTCCAGTGTGGGTGCTTGGCGTTGAGGTCTCCGGCGATGAGAGTCGGTTGCGGCGACTCCAGTAGTCCCCGGAGCTCCCTGGGATTGAGTCTCTCACCGGGGGGGTGATAGGCGGCATAGAGTCGCACAACGTTGCCGGCGACCTGTACTTCGACGCCAAGGACGTAGATTGTAGTGTGCTCCTCGAAGTCGATGGGTTGGTGGACGATACTCCTTTTAACCAGGATAGCCAGACCTCTGTAGGCAATCCCCTGCGGGGATCGCTCGTCCTTGCGGTAGGTTGTGTAGCCGGGGAGGGTGAGCTTCATCTTCACGGTGAGGTGGGTTTCGCTAACCAGCATGACGTCGACTCGGTACTCTCGCAGGAAGGTTTTCAGCAGCTGCTTCTTTCCTTTGAGTGACTGGGCGTTCCAGTGCACAATCCTTAGGGAGTCAGCCATCAGGGCAGATGTTCGGCGATACTCCTTAGGACTGCGGGATCTTGGAGTGCTTTGATGAGTGCTGCGACAAGATCCCTCGGCGGTTCGTTCTCTGGTGGAGGTGGTGGTGCTGCGGCTCCTTTCTCCTCAGCCGCTCCCGGCACTTCGTTCTTTTTCTTTCCCCCCTGCTTCCGTTTGCGCTTGGGTAGGGGCGCGCCTGTCGCGGTGGCCGGGTTGGCCTCCGCCATGAGTGATGAGGGCGCCGACTCCTGCACAGTTGGGGGTTTGGGGGGTGGCGGCTGCGTCTTGGGGCCATCGGTGCGGGCCGCTGGACCGGCCTTCTTGTTTCGGCTCTCTTGCCGGAATACAGGGCACGACGTGTTGTTTGCCGTGTGCGGGCCTCCGCAGTTGGCACACGTCGGCGGCATCTCTCTAGGCCGGTCGCAGTCCGCGGCGGGGTGCGGTCCTCCGCAACGCACGCAGGCCTGGGGGCGGTGGCAGTTGTGGCTGCTATGCCTAAACTTCTGGCATCGGTGGCATTGAGCTGGTCCTTTCTTCCCGCGCCACGCCTCGATCTTCACGCCGGGCATAAAAAGTAGCTCGTCTGTATCGTACAGACTGGCTGTTATACCCGGCGTCTTCTTCAGCTGCGCGTGGAAAATGCAGCCCGGTCTGCCCTTCCGTGCCCGAATCTGTTTGACAAAGCTGGCCTCGTAGCCGCGCTCTGCCAGCGCGGAAGTGATCTCCACGGGCTCAGTGTTTGCCGGCAGCCCCCGGATGGCAATCTTCAGGCTCCTTTCGGCGGGAAGCGAGTAGGAGTACCAGTGCACCCCTGTGGTCTTCTCCAACGTCGAGAGGTACGACTGGACGCACCGGTATTCCTTGTCATCTGTAGGCGAAAATCGTACACCCTTTTGGTAGGGGCGCACGTTCGGGACCCTCTTCAGCCGCTGCTGGATATCGCGGAAGTGGTGGACCCAGTTCGGGAGGGTCTCCACCACTATAGGCGGGTAGCGCGGCTTGGAGGGCGGTTTCGTGACGGCCACGCCCGTAGCGGGGGCACCGGGTGGCGGCGGGGCGCCTGCGGTAGGCGACGCGGCGGGGGGCGCACTAGCGGGCACAGCGGGGGGTGCGGCGGGTGGCGGGCGGCGGGCGACGGCGGGCGGTGCGGCGGGGGGCACGCTAGCGTCGCCAGTGCGGTGGGCATGGGCGCGTATGCGGACGCGGCCGCCGCGTACGAGGTGGCCAGCGGCTCCGGCGATAGCCGCGGCATGTCGAGGCCTCGGGGTTGCGGGGGAGTCGGTGACGGCGAGGGCTCCAGCAGCGCTCGCTTCGCGGCTTCCTGCTGCAAGTCGTCCGAGAGTCGTCGTTTGCCCCCACGGGGCGGCGGCAGAATGAGGGGCTGCGAGCGGGCCTGCTCCAGCAGCCTGGCGTCCAATAGTTCGTCGCCGATGCTTGCTAGCTGGCAGCCTTCCATGGCTGCGCGGCGCTCGACGAGGTAGGCCTCCATGGCCCGCAGAAGTCCCGCCGAAAACAGTTTGGCGTCACGGGCACGAATTAAATACAATTCGTCCAGCGTGAGCTCTGCTCTCGGCGAGACTGGTCGCGGGACGATCGGCGACCCGTATTCTGTCGAGGTCGACAAAACCAGGGGCCGCTCGAGGGAGGCCGATCTGAAGCGGTGGCGGGGGATGGTGCGCCTCGGCGTTTCGCCCAGTGGAGGGCTCCCGTCCGGCGCAGCGTAGCCCTGAGAAGGGCTGTGGAACTCATCCATAGCGCTGGTTGGCTATGGATGAGCTGGCACGGGAAGGGGTTCCGATCTGGCACGACCTTAGGCCGAAGCCGACGTCCGTCCGCCCCCGAAGGTTTTCCCCTCCGTGCAGTTCGCGACGCGGTTGTAGCGCGAACGCGACGCGCACGGGCGCGTGTTGACGCGGGCGTTTCGCAATGAAACGGCGCGCAAGCAGCTGAGTGGAGCGTTGTAGTAGGTCCGTATGCGTGGATGATCGCGGCTCAACTCCAATGGCTATCTTCTGGCCAATTACTTGCACCATGGCAAGAAATACAAAGTTCAGGGTAAGCAAGTCTTAACTTGTAATTTGTTATTTTTTACAATACTCTGTCCTGCAGTAATTCAATGATGACGGTGTAAAAAGGCCGGTACGGCGCGGATGTTTTATTATTTTAAAACGTTGTTGTCTAAATAAAGCCAGGGATCGATGCCATTGTTGGAACCCCACTAAACAAATGCCGTATGACATCTTTGAAATAAATTAATAATAATAATAATACCTTGGGCACTATTTACACACATTGATCTGGCCCAAATTAGGATTCCCTGTATCTTGGTTACTGGACAACGTTACACATACTTATAAATACTATACTAAGATAGATATACAGATATCACTAGGGTACAAACATCCATTTTCATCGAACAAATATTAGCCCCCACCGGGACTCGAACCTGGGACCCTTGGCTTCGTAGGTAGGGCACTGCCGACTCGGCCATTCAGGTCGTTGAAATTAATTAAGCTCTGATAGGTTAAATTAGGCTCATAATCATTCATTGAATCATTGTTTTTAGGTAACATACTAAAATGAGATCCTGATATATTTAATCTTGGTTGCTAATTATTTTATCACCCACTTTGGGCAAGTGTGTGACGTAAAGAACCAAATAAAGTATATAGCGAAAACCTAATATTAACAACATTTTATAGGCGGTGGCGAAAAGTTTCATGTGTCAGTATCGTCAGTATCGTTCTATTTCTTGGGGTGGATCTAGGCATGTAAAGAACTAAATAGGCTAACTATTATGCTTGATAAAATAATAATCCTGATAGCACCATGAGTACATGGGCCAATGAGATGACATAGGGGCGTAGTCTTGAATGAGATTTGGCGATGTGATTGGTCGAGACTGGAAGGGTAGGTAGTAGAGTAGGTAGGGATGCGCCTACGCCGAAAAGCCGGGAATTTGTCAGAGGAGACCGGGTTTAGACACGGAACAGGGGAGTCGACAGCGAGGAGGCCTTCATCAAGCGGAATAACAGGAAGTGCGGGAGTTTTTCTGGTGCCGGGCGCGAGAGGCGACTTTGCGGCGTCAAAAGGCCTTCGCCGAGTGGTAAGTCTATTTTATTTTGTTACATTTCAGAGATGTGGAGAATTATAATTACATAGCGTCACGCCTTTTCCCATGCGGGGTGGTAGGGGCACAACTGTGCCCACTTTGAGCAGGTTATTTCATGCTCCGCCTTGGCTGACAATTAGCCCATCGCCGCAGCTATGAAGTAGTAAAGGTATCCGCACGATGTTTTCCATCACCATTGGAACGTCCGTATAATGTACTTAAAATGGATTGATTGTCGCATTGGTTAATGATCAGGAGCCGAACCTGCAACTGTTCTGTGTGAGAGGCAAGCGTGGGCGGAGCTCTTTATAATTAATCTGATTCGAATCCAGAGAACTGATTATTATTATCCATTAGTTATAGTTAATAAATTTATCATTAAGTGGCTAGTATGTCGTACATCGGAGTCGAACCTGCATCTTCTATTTGAGAGGCAAGCGTGAGGCCAATTAGACCACGGAGAATTATAATTAATCTGGTTCGAATCCAGATCACTGAGTATAATTCAATAGTTATAGTTAATAAATTGATCAACGCTTTTAAATTTATTTTAAGATATGCAAGACGCATTTCTTTGCCGTTTTGAATCATATTTATTGATCTGATTCAGCTCTAGAATGATAAAGTTTATTAGGTTTAACAAGCTCTCGTGGTTGACAGAGGAATAGGCCTAAGCCCACTTTGTCAAGTATTTATTACAATCCGGTGACGTGTGCCTAATCTTGTTTGTACTTGCTGTGATTCATATTTTACTGTTGTTTATATATCTATCTTTATGTTACGCGTAATTTGGAAGATTCGGGTTCGCGGCGTGAACTTGCTTAAAACTATTTGCTATTACGTATCACTCATTACGTATCGGGCAGACATTTCCAGGGGCTGCGCTCGCGCTTGTTGGCTTAGCAACGCGCGGCTGTACCTGACCATCAGTCGGCTGATTGGGTGAGCTTTGACCTGCTTTCGCACTGTGAAGCATCTCAGCGCGCCGGGAACTCCTGTCTGGTTTGATGCACAGTTTACTTAACCTAATTTATTGATTGCTCTTCACTTTAAATACCGGTACCGTGTATTGTCAATATTGTCGATGCTTGTCCTTATGAACTGTACATCACAAGGCAGTGTCAATATAGTAGAAGTTTCGGTCTTAGTAGGGGCGTATATAATTGTTACTGGAACTTTGAGTTAATTATCTCGACTCGGACTCCTCATTATACTTATCTGAATAACAAACGGAAAATGATATGTAGGTACAAAGCGTGTAATGATAATCCATAATGCGTAGCACTGTCGTTCGCCTATTTAAATAGCTGCGTCGACATGAGATGCGCGTTACTGGGTTTTCAAAACTGATTAAGGTAGATCTGTCGTCGGCTAGCCGCTTAGGTAGGCATTCCCCATCCTTATATCCTGAACTAAAATTACAGTTGAGTTCTTTGTCAGTTAGCTCATCTTGTAATAATCAAACTGACGGATTATTTTATTTCCCTTCCTTTGTGCTCTAAATTTCTGTAAAATTAAGTTACACAGGTAACACTTAGAAGTACTGCGTTAATCTACTTGGCCATTGTATTTATTAACGTTTTATAGAACTACTCTGGTTACATTTTTCTCCACCTTCCGTGAAGTTTTTTAACTATACCAAATTCTTACGAATGACAGAGCTTGCATTAGCGTTCTTAAAAATCTACATATACTTAATTTATTTAGCCTGCTTCAATTGAAGCTATTTTTGATTGTTATTTATTACAGATAAGAATTATGCTGTCGGTTTGGTGTTGATTAAAACTTCACTACCTGGTAGCCGGAGTGCGGATTGAATTGTAATTTATCCTCTTGTGTGATGTAGTGGTTGTTTCATATTGCAAACTTGGCGAAGAATAGGGATCTGCCCCTTTGTAGGTGGTTTGATTGCCTGAAAAGTCTTACAGGCTAGGGGATGTACATATTGTCATGGCGAGTAGTAGTGGTGCCCGATGACAAGGGAGTAGGTCACGCCGTTACGTAAGAAAGGATGGGAATATATCTTCCAAACCCCGCGAATTAAATTATTGCTGGCCGGTTCTCGCGTTTGTCTGAGTGAGACAGTTGACCGCGAATACTTCCGAGTCACGTGGCAATGTTGCAGTTTCATACTGTGGGAATGCTAATAAATTAATATGATTTGCATTCGGTCGAGGAACCACATCCATTGGGAATATCAAAATAGCTCCAAGTCTGTCATTTGACATAAGTACATGCGTCACTTAGAGTCCGTTAGGCCCTGTAGTAGCAGCCTGTGCCAAGCTTAGGGAAATCCTTACTCCTCATTTAAGGGAATTCAACAGATCTCGCAACTAGATGTTAATCTAGATGCGAGATCTTTCACTTAGAAATGCTGGTTGGAATTCACAGGTAGATGCGAGGTTTGGGGCATCTACCACTCCCCCGTTCCCCCATTTTTTTATGACAAAAGCGACAGAATCTAGATTTAGGGAACTGTAACTACCTTCTTTAAGCTTATAATTATTCGATGTTTGCCTCATCCAAGGATCTTTCCAAATCTTTCTTAACAAGTTTTTATGACAAATTACATCACCTCCATCTCAAACTATTAATTTCTTTCTCATGGATTTTATTTACCTATTTCATGCCTCTTAAAGAATCTGGGATTGCTGAAACAAAAAATTCGGCAATAGCGTATCAGGTCGGAGGAGATATCCACTGAATGGTGTGACCTATTTACAGGCCACCCACAAGGTGGCATTCTTTCTCCTCTTCTATTCTCGATTTTATTAACTCCATCTCGGATGTCCTGTCTTTCTCATATCGTCTTCACGCTGATGATCTCCAGATTTATCGCCACTTCTCTCTTAACGATGCCAACTCTACTGTGGAGGCACTCAACGCTGACCTTGAGGGTATAAGAAGTTGGGCTACATTCTTCGGACTCCTGGTCAATCTGAGCAAGTCGCAGTCCTTGATTATAGGTATCAGACATTCTATTAACTTATTGCAGCAACAGCCCATTGCATTTGTCACTTTTAATGGTACCACAATCGTATATAGCGATAAAGCTAAAAACCTGGGTCTAATCTTCGAGAACTAGTTATCCTGATCATCCGTCATTCCTGACAATAAGAGAGTCGCTGAGTATTTGCTACCTTTCACTCTCTCAGGAGACTTTACTACTACTACCTCGACATACCAAAATCACTCTCGCTCAATCTCTCGTTCTACCAATCATCGATTACGACGATGTCTGCTGGGTCAGTGCTAATAAAGAACTACTGAACAAACTCAAACGACTTAAAAATCTCGGGATTCAGTTTTATTTCGGGCTGCGCCAATAAAACCATGTATCACAACATCGCTGGAAGTTGAAGTGGCTGCCGATCCATCTTCGTCGGGATTTACACATTCTCAATTTTCTCTATAACATTTTACGGAATCCACGCTACCCAATCTTCCTACGAGTCAGTTAACAATTTCTTTCTTACAGCAGGCCTCGGAGAACTCATGCAGTTGCCATGCTCACAACTCCACAGCATAACACCGCTTTCTGTGAGAACGGGTTTAGACCCCGCGCCATTTGTTTGTGGAATGCACTCCCCTGCACCATCAAGGACAGTCCTACTCTGAATATATTTAAAAGTCGTGTGAAGAAGCATTACCATTCTCTTTAGAATTATAGGTAGTATGCATGTAAGTATTTATTAGTTTATTAGTGTAGTATATACTATAGTAGTTGTAGTACATAATAACCTCCTTATTCATAAAACTTATCAAACCTATGATAGCTAAAATGTGCTTTGTCCTTTTCTCACAAACACAAATTTCAAAGTGACAAACAAGGACAAACTAATTATAAGGTCATTATAGTTAAAATAGGTTTATTAGACGTTTGTGAATAAGGCGGTAAGTATTTAGTATATTATTATACATAGTAATGATATAATTTATTTTATTTATTATTTTGTATATTGTACACATAGGTCTACCCCTGCTCAGTAAACAATTTTTGCCATGTAAACCTGATTTCCTGGAAGAGATCTCTTATGAGCGATAAGCTCGCTTTTGTACACTGTTTTTATGTAAAGCTTGTTTTTGGTATTGTTTGTATGATTTGTATGCAATAAATAAATAATAAACCAAACAGCCTCCACAGAAATACAATAAAATGTTTTGACACTTTTTTTACACAGCAGGCTCAACGTGTGCAAGATAATTTTTAACATGCAGAATTGTCGTCAACCGCAGTGTTGCAATCAGATAAACGGAACTCTTCTGGTGTTGCAATTTTTTTTATTGGATTGAGTGGGTACCTAAGGATTTACTGTGATATTTTAACATAAAATAAGGTTTCTCAGGGATCTGTACCCTTGGGAACGCGTACCCAGGTGGCGGATAGGGGACCGTCCGCTGCTCTTCGGGCAAGCCGCTTGAAAATACTCCAAGGTCTGGATTGACCGAAAAGCTGGAGGGAAGGAGATGTACATCTCCCGCGGACCACTCAGATCACCTCAGTCGGGCCTCTTGGATTTACTCCAAGGTCAGGGCCGGCTGAGGAAGGCGTCGTTGGGCAGGACTTCATGTAGGGGATGGCGGCGGATGAACACAAACAGTGTCAACGGCGGCTCCCACAGCCTCGTCAGCGGGGGTTACTGCCATAACCGTGAAGGTTCCCATAGTTAAAATAATGCTGAATTGTACTATGAATGTTGATGTAACCCAGAAGGGTACCGGCTGTGAAGCCGGAGAATCCCTCCCCGAGCTTGTCCCGGGCAGCCTTTCGTTCTCTGGGATGGGCAACGGTATACTTTGTTCTGACTATGGTCAAGGCGGCGACAAAGTTTACCACTCGTCACGCCGAACCTCCCAGAAGGGCGAAAAGCAGGCTTTGGACACCCGCTTTGCTACTTGAAATGTGCGTGAAGCGATGAATGAAAATATTGATGAAGTGTGTGATATGATGGATAAAAAAAGAGTAGATGTGTGTTTTGTGAATGAGACTAAAAGGAAAGGGTCAGGAACAACTACCCATGGCCTTTTGACAGCCTACTGGGGTTACAGAGGCCGTGGTAGGATGTAAGGGGGTAGGGATTGTCCTCTCCCAACGTATGGCACAGTGTGTTAGTGAGTATGAGTGTGTAGATCCAAGAATCCTCTGAGTCAGACTCAAGGTGGGACTTATACGACTATTTACAGTAGGCGTTTACGCTCCAGATATGGGTCTGACGCAGATGGTTCGAGAGGAGTACTGGGAAAATGTGCGAGAGGTATTAATGAAATGCGATGCAAACGAGCGGATCATAATGCTAGGGGATTTTAATACATGGGAGTGAAACGAGATGGTTATGATCAAGTGCTGGGTATGTTTGGTGACGAAAGAGTCAACGAGATTGGCTTAGGTCTTATCGAAGTGTGTCTGGAATATAATCTTTGTGTAATGAACACTTTGTTTTGTCACAAAAAGATCCACATGTATACTTGGAAGAGACAGCAAGTAAGGAGTATGATTGATTTTATAATTGTTGATGAAAGACTGAGAAAAAACGTTGTCGACAAGAGAATATGGCGGGGCGCTAACCTAAGATCGGATCATTATCTGGTGATAAGCCAGATAAATGGTCTGCTCAAACGATGGCGACATCACCCTCAAATGCCGACAACAGAGTTAGAACGTATAAAAGTAGAGACATTACGAGAAGAGTGTGTGAAAGAAGAATATAAGAAGAGACTGGCTGTATACTTTGAGAAGATTAATTTGAAAGGAGAGTGTGACCTTGCCATGGAACAGTTTTGGTCAATAATAAAAAAAAGAGTGATAGAGTCTGCAAGAGAAGTATGTGATGTGACCAAAAGGAAGAAAGGAAAAGACCAGAACAAGCTGTCTGGTGGGATGATGAAATAAGAAAGGTGGCGGACGATAAGAAAAAGGCATGGTTGGACTTGTTAGCTAAAAAACCTGACATGAGAGTAAATGATGATAGAATAAATGAAGATGATATGGATAGAGCGATGAAAAGTATAGAGTCTTGAAAAGACTGGAGAAAGAATGTGTAACAACAAAGAAAGAACAGATAAAAGAACGATGTGAAGGGTTTCTGACAATTTCCGGGAAAAACAAAGATGTTTTGGACATTAGTGAAGGATGCCCGAGGAAAGTCAGAAAAAACTTAATTTTAATGTAAATAGAAGTGAAAATGGTGATATTTTGAATGAGGAAGAAAAGTCTCTGGATCGATGGAAGGGATATTTTGAAAGTCAAAAGAACGTGAGGGGACTGGACGTGTAGCTGCAAGCATATCCTCATCACCCCTAGTAGACACCTGCCGTACCCGCAGCTGTCGCTGATGACTCGACATTGACATAAGTTGAGTACGAAAGTGATAATATAAGCATGAAAGAAATAGTATGTGGATGAAAAGTATGAAAACAAGTAAAGCGGCACGGTATGATAGAGTATCGTTAGAGATATTGAGGGGAGAAGATGGCGTTGTGGCTAGTAAGCTGTACCGACTCTTTAATATATGCTGGACGATCGGTGGGATGCCAAAAGACTGGTGCAGGGCTGTTATCGTCCCACTTTATAAGGGTAAAGGTTCACAGCAGGACTGTAAAACCTACCGCGGTATTAGTCTTCTCAGCATCGTCGGTAAATAGTATGCAAAAATATTGATTGAACGAGTGATGAACCTGATCTTTGCTCTAAGATGCGTAACAGAGAAGCATCTGGCTTTGAGGCAAAAAGTTTACTGCGCTTTCGTAGACTTAGAAGAGGCATATGATAAAGTGATGAGGAATTATTTATGGGAAACACTATCCGTGTATGGAGTGGACAGCCAAATGATTCATTCACCGAAGTCATTGTACGACGACTCCAGTGCATGCGTGCGATAAACGGTGCTTACACGGGCTTGTTTAACATCGAACATGGTGTAAGACAGGGCTGTGTTGCATCGCCATGGCTGTTCAATTTGTTTATGGATAGTTGTTGGAATTATTTGAAAGAGCGTGATTGTGGGATGCAAATGGGAGAGTTACTTATCAAGTGCCTCTTATACGACGATGATCAAGTTTTTGTTGCGTCGTCGGTGGGTGAGCTGCAGGAGATGGTAACATTCATGAACGAATCACTTAAGAAGAAGGGAATGAATGTGAATGTCAGTAAAACGAAGGTCATGGGTTTAGAAAAGGATGAAGAAGTAACAAAATGCGTGATTATGATTGATGATGAACAAGTAAAACAAGTGAATGAGTTAATATACTTGGGTGGTATTACAAGAGATGGGAAACATGAGGGTGATGTTGAAAGGAGAGTGAGTGCGGGCAATAAAATCAATGGGATACTTCACTCCTTGATGAGTAGCCAAATGGTGTCCCAAAAGGCACGTTTGGCGATTCAAAATGGAGTGTTGAGTCCGACATTGATGTATGGCAGCAAATGTTGCGTATGGCAGAAAAAGCATGAAAGCCGAATAAACGCTATAAAAATTAGGTCTTTGAGGAGTATATGTGGAGTAACATTGAAAGATAGATTGAAGAATGAATTTATGAGGGAACGCTGTGGATTGAAAGAATATTTAGTGACAAGGATAGAGAAAGGCCAGTATAGATGGTTTGGTCACGTTTAAAGGATGAATGAAAGGCGATTGGCGAAACAGATATATACAGCGGGTGTGAAAGGAGCCGTCGGACGGGGACGCCCAAGAAGGTCATATAAAGACCAAATGGGCGATTTGTTAGTGAAGGGGCAAATACGAAGTACCCGTAACCGGCGAGCTTGCATGAAGAGACTTATGAATGTTGAGGAAGCGAGAGATGTATGCCAGGATCGTAGCAGGAGCATATTTATGTTTGTATGTATGTATGTATGTAATTAGATTTTTTTATGATTTCATTTAGCAAAATTGGGGGCCCCTGCTGGAAAACGCATTTTTTTTAATGACACGTAAAAATAAATACATAGGTTTCAGGACACATATTTATTTTATTTTATCTGAAAGAGGTACATACTGGTGTAGAACTTACTGGTTAGCAGCTTATTTATCTTCCATCGCATGTGTTCCCCTTCAGACATCCATCTTTATCATGCTTTTTTTACTTTAACTGCAAACCAATGAACAATTTATGCAATACGCAAATGCGTTTATAAGCTGTTTCTGTGGGCTTGGAAATTTTGAGTCTTACAACAAAAAACAAACTCCTGTTCAACACTCATTGAAAGACCAAAATATACAGGATTTGACATTTATTCTGAAGACTATGTGTAACATATTTGTTAAGGTTGTATCACGATGTTAAAGCCAGCCTTCCTGTAGCTTTATACTTAATAAAAAAAAATTGGTTGTCTGCAAAGTCGGTTAACGGACACGTGTTAACGTCATAAGGTGAACGCTTAGGCCATTCGTGCCTCTCTATCGCTTGTTCCGCGCTCTAGATTGCACGCTCAGCTCAGGAACGTGACAATGAGTCTTGATTTTTCGTGCGTGCAGCTGGCGTTGATCAATTTATAAGACATTATCATGTCAAAAAAATACTGGCCAAGTCCGAGTCGAATTCGCAAACGAAGGGTTCCGAAACAAAAACTCACAACAGCGTCCTTTGATTTATTTTTAATAGCGTGTAGTTAATTATTTGTTGCTATAGCGGCAACAGAAATACACATTCTATAAAAATAAAAAACTGGAGCTATTACGGTTCATGAGATACAGCCCGCCGACAGACAGACGTAAAGACGAACAGACAGAGTAGGCTTAGTAACACGGTGCCGTTTGGATCCCTTCGGGTGCAGCACGCTATAAAGTGAGTTTGAAAGTTGCGCCCACGCTTTAAGCAACGCCACAAGATGGCGTTAGGTTTGCTGATTTTCTCCCCACTAATGCCATCTAGCGGCTACAAACTTTAATCTAAGGTTCCGTGCCCCAAGGGTGTCGAGGGTACCCTATTTCTAAGCCTCCACTGTCCATCTCTCTTACTGCCAGAGTTTTTCTCCAGCGGGCAGGATCTCAAACCGTAATGGAACTTATTGCTAGCGCATCCGACTAGCACTTGACTGGATTTTAACCAACTGCAGCGAGACGGAAAAGAAGGGGTATGATTTTGACGTGTATGTATGTATGTATGACTGCTTCTGTGTCCCCTCTTAATTACTCAACGGCTCAAACCGATTTTGATAAATGATGATGGGCCATATCATTCGTCTTGATGGCGCTAGTGAGGTATCAAAAGGGCTTTAAACGGCGAGTAAGTAAATATTTTCTGCCTGTCGATTCTATAAAAACCACCACTTCACTTCACCCTCACTTCACTTCACTTCGTATATATACTTACGCTGCACTTGCGTGTGTGGCAGCTAGTTGAACTAAATTTTGACAGATAAAGTATGAGTTGAAGCGAAGTGAAGGTGAAGTGAAGTGATCGGATTTTATTTAATCGATAGGCTGATCTTGCACACAAACTTAAAATAATAAACATTTGTTTGAAACTAAGGATTTGTAGATTTGACGTATGTTTTCACTTAAAAGAAGGAAATCAATGACGTCATAAAAAACCCATAAAACGCAAAAAATAAAATCCATCTGCGGTACACCAAAAAGCATATAACAAGCAGATTAGACTTAGAATCTCAATAAATACGTCAAGTCGTATCTGCTTATTTTATGCTTTTTGGTATACCACAGTCTGTTTTTTTAATATTATTAATGTTTTAAAATCGGTGTTCATATAATATATTATATATACTATAAGTGATTCACACTTACTCATAAACTATTTTACCATCCGCACCTTTTGGAGTAAGGTGTGTGAGGAGAGGCACTAAAACAAAAATACTGTCAGACCTATTCCAAAGGCGTTAACTTACTTCAGTTTACATCACATAAAAAAGAAGTTTGCAAATAGAACCAGACATGGCTTGTCGAATTTTGAGCAAAGAACATCGGCGAATTTTTATTTAATACATATTTTCAAAGCGTCTATGATAACCACCAACGTCTTTTTTTAATATCAGTTAGAAAGACATTTCAGGCCAGTTTTTCAAAATAAATGGAAATTTAATAGCTTTTTCCAATATTTTCTTAACCAGTCAAACGTCCCTGATCCGATTTTAGATGCATGGGTTTAGTTTCCACAACCGGCATGCTCACGATACGCACGGTTTGTTAATGTATTGGGTGTTCTGTGGGTTTATTGATCAGTAAGCCAAATTTGGAACGTACCCGACACAAAGTGTGACTGAATGGTTCAATTCACTAATATGAGGCAGATTACGCTAAGATTTTAAATAAAAATTTCAAGTCTGTCATTCGGTAATTTAGGATAGTTGAAAATTAGACTTAACTCAGAACTAAATTAAAGATACGAACAATTTATGTACCAATATGAAAATAGATATAACGTCAAAATAAATGTAAATCAATAAGTTTTATAATGACCTCAAGCAGGATACAACCACACACAGGTATAACAATCAGACCTGTCAAAATTCAGGCAACGTCATAATCCAGTTGCCACTTACACCGATGGACTAACTTAAGAGATTTTTACTGTGATGTAATGATGCAAAAAATTGTAGCCAAACAATTCGGTTTCACTAGGGGTAAATCGAATACGGCTATAACCCTAAAATCTCATATTTATTCTGCATGGGAGGCCGCACAGGATGCTATCGGAGTTTTTTGCGATCTGCCAAAGGCATTTTATTGGGTTGATCATGATACGGTTCTATTGAAATTAAATAATTAAGGACTTAAAAATAAAGCGTTGGATATACTAAGGTCATATTTAAGCAATATAATTCAAAAGGTCAACGACGTTAAACCTGATGGATCGGGTAGCACGCTTATTCCTGGTATATATTAATGATCTGCCTTTCATGGTGGAGAAATTGACTGGCATAGTATTCTTTGCTGATGATACTTCACTGGTCTTCAAAATTGAAAGACAAAAATAAGATTTTGATGATTTTAATGTAGTATTTTCTTTAAACTTCAATTGGTTCACAGTTAATTACTTATTGTTTAACGCTGGAAAAAACCAATTGTACTGAATTCTCACTTACAAATGACAGGCAAGTTGAGACCAGACCAAACCAAATATTTGTTTGATGATAATGGATGTTTATACCCTAGTCATGGTTGTTTATCTATCTAAGTATAATATTTATCTATATAAGTATGGGTATCGCTGTCTGGTACCCAAGATACAGATAATCCAAGTTTGGCGCTAGATCAATGTGTGTAAATAGTGTCCATGGTATTAATATTATTACCTATATAACTCCTTGGCTTGTGGTTGTAGTTTTAGTTACGGTAGATAAAAAGGTGATAATCAAAAACGTAGTTAAAATTACCAATTATTATTATTATTATTATTATCGTTTATTCGTAAACAAAATACATTGTGTTCGAAATAAGTTTAAATCACTGTCACATTATTGCATGCAAACAAATCCAAATTATACAAAAATTAAATAGTCATATAACAAGAAATAAAATAAAATCCAACAATCATTTCAAATAATAATCCTTACAAGTCAATTCATAAATTCAAATGTCAATAACAATACAACAAAATCAAACTAGTTATGTCACCTTCAAAATTCATCTGTTTTAATCTTACTTTAAATACGTCAATAGATTGAATTGTTTTTAACTCAGTAGGCAACTTGTTAAAAAATTTAATTGCTTGATAATAAGCACAATGTGAAACTATATCTAACTTAGGACCTATATCAAAAGTAAGGTCTTTCCTTCTAGTTCCTACTCTTATAATCCTCTGTTTATCTGTTTCACCATTTTGGTTTTTTACAAGTCTGGTAAGCACTACCAAAATATATAGGCTCGGCACCGTCAAAATGTTGAGTTTCTTAAAACTTGGCATACATGATTCCCAAGGCGGAATACGCTCGATAATACGTATAGCTCTCTTCTGCGCAACGAAGGCCTTCTTGAGATTTTGCTGATAACTGCCCCCCCACAGCGCTATACTGTATCTTAGTTTGGACTCTACCAAAGCATAATAGACCATTTTCAGTTGATCGGTAGTAAGTTCATCTCTTAAACTTGATAAGGCGTAACATGCAGAACCGATGGAATCCGTAACTGACTCTAGCTCTGCCTTTCAATTTAAGTCGGCATCTATGGTGACACCTAAAAATTTGGTGGTCATGACCGACGAAATTTGCTGGCCCCCTATTGACACATTTATACTATCATTTACTCTAGTAGTGGTTCTAAATAGGATAAGGCTTGTTTTGTGTACATTCAGAGTCAAGTTATTAGCATTAAACCAATTCTTAAATTTAACCGTAGCACAATCAACTCTAAAATAAGCTCAGACAAATTCGATCCAGAAATAATGGCATTAGTGTCATCCGCAAAGAGCACGAGCCGGAGACCATGTTCAACGTTCGACATATAAGAAATAAGATCATTTATGAAGATAATAAATAGAATAGGCCCTAATATAGATCCCTGCGGCACTCCCTGCAAAATCTTGACAAACTTAGATCTAATGCTCTTCTCAGTTGTGTCATCAACTACGCTTTTGATCTCCACAAACTGCCTCCTGTTTGACAAGTAAAATCTGAAAAGATTGTGGGCCTGGTTCCTGTCATGATCAACCGTGTCAAATGCCGAACTTAAGTCCAAGAAGAGACCCGCTACCCTTTTTTTAAAGTTTAACTCCCGCAGTAGATCCTCCACCAATGTGTTCATAGCCTCACTACTGGGCCCCAGTTTATTGATTGACAGGATTGTTAATTGTCATAAACATGATTTCTTATTATGTTAAGATAAGCAATAAAATTTAGATAATTATGTGTAGCGATAAATTTTATAAACATGATTCCAATAGATATATGTCAGGACCATATATGAAGTAATAAAAATATATATATATATATATATATATATGAATACTTAGAATAAATAAATAAATATGTATGAACAACCACCCACTTTTCTCAGTTAAGGTGAATATCTATCTATCTAGAATTAGTAGCAAGTGTTAACATTAGGTACCTAATTATTTACTAAGCATCTACAATTAGGTAAGTTTTTATATTTAGTTGAAGAAGGTACCTAAATTGAAGTCAAGCAGGTATCTTTGGTATTGACGACCTCTGTGGTGCAGCGGTTGTGGCTCTGCCTACCATGTGAGAGGTCCCGGGTTCGATCCCCGGCTGGGAGGTAAAGAAAAAAAAATCCCAGGTCTTGGATGTATATATGTGTGTGACGTCGCAGTTTCTGGTTCCCACGACACAAGGTATCATAGTATGGGGCCAGAAGCAATGTATGTGCCTATAAGTTAACATAAATGTATCTTGGCAATTTAATGGAGAAAGAAATGGCAACATAAGAAACACATATTATTCGATCATTACCTACTTCCAGTTTTCTCGATAACGTGGCACTCTGTGGTACGTTTCATTGTCTCTGAGTGAGCTGTCACGTCTCTTTGTCTCACCCCACCTTAAGCGGTCCTAAGCGAGAATGAGCGGTCACAGAGCCAAAACTTGGTGCAGCCTTTCCCATGTTACTTGACATTTTTTGTTTGTTTGTTTGTACCACATTTATAGGGCGCAAACGAATGGCCCTAAAAGTAAGATTCCGGAGAATAAACGTAGAAATAATAAGATTAAATATTAAAATTATGAACACCTTAAAAGTTTGACAACCATGATGACGTATTCCTAATCTCGCTTCCTTGCTATACTTATATGGTTGTATCATATATTCTTACAGGATCGACATTATTATGAAAAAAAATTCAGTCTTTAGGACAATTGTCATAACTAGACGTTACAAATTCGCTTCAGATAAAAATATGTATGGCCTATCACCGATGTTCTTTATTGTGTTGGTTAGTTAGTTTTGTCGCCTTCGGAATTTCACTGGGTGTTTAGAATATATCAATAGCAGCATGATTGACTTTGACATTTTAACGGGTCGAAATTTTGAACTTTATGCCATGGTAATATAATTCAAAACCTATAAAGGCCTTTTGGGTAGCCAGAAAACCCAAAGTCAATCAACGGGTTAGTAATGTTTAGATATAAAAATAGAGAATTTTATCGAAAAATCGATACGACATACGACATTTAATAAAATTTCCTATGGCGCATCGTTTTCGAGATGTAAGCAAAAAAAAACAAAAAACGAAACGTTCTTTGCGTAGCTAAGTGATTGTCAAAATAACAAGGACCACCGACATAAAATGTCCATTATTTCAATCAAATATATAACGCAAATACTACTTACTAGGTAAAATGTATGTCTGGTCGCCGCCTAACGCCGGTGAACCTGAAAAAAAACATGATATAATGATGCAAAGTTATGATGATATGAACATGTAAAATCTTTAGGTCTGACTAACTATAGAATGATATTTTATAACGGAAAAAAATTAGGAGTGAGGCTACTCGTATATGTGAAAAATATGGCGTCAAATGAAAAATACAGCAATAACTAATAATACAAAAATTTTAGCAAAAAAACTTGGTATATCAAATGCAGTTCCTTTATTTATTGGGAAATGTTGGGTATAACGACGACGACCCGAATGGCCGAGTCGGCAGTGACCCTGCCTACGAAGCCAAGGGTCCTGGGTTCGAGTCCCCATTGGGGCAAATATTTGTTTGATGAGAACGGACATTTGTATCCTAGTCATGGTTGTTTATCCATCTACCTATCTATCTAAGTATAATATTTATCTATCTAAGTATGTGTATCGTTGTCTAGTACCTAAGATACAGGGATTCCTAGTTTGGGGCTAGATCAATGTGTGTAAATAGTGTCCAAGGTATTATTATTATTATTATTATAAAGTGAAGTTAAAATGTATGTTTCCCCCTCATATAAGCGTCACCGCCCCGCGACCCCGAAATAATCCAAAGAATCCTAAAGCGTGGTATTTTACAGTTTTAAAGACTTACTATTGCACACAGAAAGGCGTTAGTTTCCGTACACTATGCCACGTACTACATTTTTTAAATATATGAATAGTATTTCTTTGCTGAAAGTTTAGTTTTCTCTAAAAATTACTACAAAACCGACTTAATTTGTATAATTACAGTAAAGAATAGAATAGGCTCTTAAAAAGAGTCATAATTTATTTCTTTAAATTTCACGTTGCTGTGCTATTTTGAAAATTAAATTTCATTCGGCGCAATAAAAGATACGGCCCCCTTAGCCCCTAAATTCCTTTAAATACTTTACTTGATAGTCGTAAGGGTATAATCAAAACCTACACGGTGTTTCCCGTTTACCTAGAATCATGAAATTTGACAAAAAGTCTTATAGCAAAAATAAAGGAAAAATTTACTTAATTATAAAGTAAATTTGTACTTCCATAACAAAAAAACGTGATTTGTCATAACCCTCGGTGCGCGATTCAGACTCGCACTTGGCCGTTTTTTTTTAAATATTTTTTGGTCCTTATGTTTTCTTGTAAGAAACTATTTTTTAGTTCCTAACCGGTACACATGTTTATATATCGCTGAATGACTCTTTTTTTGTCAAAATTCCTTAGCAACGTGAAATGAAAGTGTTAAGAAATTAAAAGCCATTTTTTTAGAGCGTTTCTATTATTTACTGCAGTAAGACATATTTGGGCTATACTGTGGTAATATTTTGAGAGAACTAAACTTTCAGCAAAGAAAATCTATAATTTTTTTTTTTTTTTTTTTTTTTTTTTTTTTTTTTTTTTTTTTTTATTTATTCATATATTCAGAACTTAGATTTAGGTACATTTAGCAGCGAACGAAAACCAGACATGGTTTATCCGTCGCTGTCATTGCTCTCGTTATACAGTTAATAGTTTATTTATAAGCAGATACATTAGGTGTATAATAAAAAGTGAATGAAGTTAGTTCTTAGGTAAAACTCAAGCTAAGACCTTTTGTTCTATGTTAGGTAGGTATGTAACTATCAATTAAGTGGTTTTTAACCTTTAAACTAAAATCATTATTGTTTATAAACATGTTTTGGAGATCTATTGGTAGTTCATTTACAATTTTAGGCAAGTAGTACATCCATGTTCGTTGACCATACACATTATTGAAATGTGGCAAGTGGAATGAGTTTTGATAAGGTAAATTACGCAATCTATCGGGTCGCTCATTTTTGTTCAATTTTGTTTTGTTATGGTTTTCTTCAATTAGTGTATGTAATTTTATTTTATCAAAAACTGTGAGAATTTTGCAGTATTTAAATAGTCCGTTCCATTGATTTTTATTTTTACATTCCATCTTAACTTTTTTTGGCGCAATGAGTTTTAGCATACTGGTTTGTAGTTTGTAGATATAGTCTAGGTAAGTTTTATATGTTTTGCCATAGCTAGATAAGCCGTATCCAATGATTGATTCGGCCATTGCTAGGTATATTAGTCGTAGAATTTTATATGGGACTTTATATTTTAATATGGCTAGCTTGCTTTGTATAGCTCTCAGTTTTTGACATACATGTTGAATGTGTGGTCCCCAGTTGAAGCGCTCGTCAATAATAAGGCCCAAATATTTGTGTTGTTTTACTATATCTAGCGCATTGCATTTACAGTTTAGGTGTTTATTATGGAAGCAGTCGTGTTCGTGAGTTATTACTTTTAATGAGTGTTCATCTGTATTGTGCGAGGATCTAATGTGAATGATTTTAGTTTTGTTACGGTTTAGCACCAGCCCCACGTCGTGTGCCCATTTGCATATCAAGTCAAAGTGTTCTTGCATATGTTTTTCTGCTACCCGTATATCCCTGTGAGCCGAAATCAGGCATGTATCGTCGGCGAATTGGTAAACTGACCCTTCCTGAGTGACGTTACACATATCATTCACATAAAATAAATACTCTAAAGGAGCTAAAATGGACCCTTGTGCGGTGCCCTCTCCTGTAGGTATAGCGTCACTCAGAGTATCCGCAATTTTTACTACTGTCTGTCTATTGCTATGGTAATTTTTTATGCAGTTGAGTAGTGGTCCGGAGATGCCGTTTTGATCTAATTTGTTATAAAGTGTTTCGTATCTTAATGTCTCGAATGCCTTACTGAAGTCTATAAATATCGTAAGTACATGTTTTTTATTGTTAAGGTGTTCGTTAATTTCGTTTGTAAATTTAGATAATAGTTTTACCGTACTCTGGTTTTTTTGAAATCCGTATTGTTTATTATTAATAATATTATTCTTTTGTATATAATTGTTTATTTGGTTGCCAAAATATCTTTCAATAATTTTGTCGATACATGGTAGTATAGTGATTGGTCTATAGTTGTTTACGTCATTTTGTTTACCGCTTTTGTATATTGGTCTTATTACACCTATCTTTAACTGTTCGGGGTAGATGGATGACTCAATACATCTGTTTATTAGGTGTGTTATTATAGGCACTAGGTCGTTACTTATATATTTAATGTCCTCCACTCGTATTCCGTCTATGCCCGGACTTTTTTTTCTGTTCATATGTCGAATAATTTTTTCCGTTATTTCATTTTTAGCTTTATATATTATTATATTATTATAATGTTCATGTTTCGTGGCGGAAAGTGTGATATCGCTTTTGTGTGTAAAGTAGGTTTTTAGTATGGGCGTCTCGTACGTCCGCATTGAGATCATCATGTTATGTCACGATATTTATAATGATGCGTTCTTAAATCGAGAATATTCTTGAAGCTGGGATAAACGTGAAATCGTAAGATTTTTTTTACTGAGAATTTCAGGTAATACATATTCTTGATTGCATCATCTTTGACCAAATAATAATCTATGACCAAAAATTCCTGACATCATCAATTTTATTTTATTGTCATGCCATACGCATAGCCCAGTCCATATTATAAGCATACAGGACGATGAACACGTGTATTACCATTATCACATAGTGTATATTTCCCAGGGCTGTATTGCTTTAACGTGTATACTTGAGCGGGTATCATCATGGCCCAGCCCATATCGCGTTATGTATCTGTTTCAATCACGTTTTGATTTTGAATTTTAAACATGATTTTATTTTCTTTCGCGCAGCTTTAAAAAGGTTTTGAAAAGCTAACAGAAATCCCCATAAAGTAAGGAAATTGATAAATTGGGAAAATTAATCGATTAGAAACCAAGTGCGAATCGGACTTGCGCACGAAGGGTTCCGTACCACCGCACAATGGTATTTGAGTTTTTTGCAATTGCATGTGTTTAGTTTGCAAAATGTTGTTTACAAAGTTATTATTTACCAGGCATTTACAAGTTTGTATGCGGTATTGAAAGAAATTTTGCCTATTTAAACTATACATTTTTCAATATTTTCCCTGTAATATTGAACTAAAGACCTATATTACATAGTTCTTAAAAAAAAACTAGGTCAGTAGTTTCTGAGACAAGGGGAGAGGGAAATGGTATTTTTGCCTATTTTCTTAAATTTTTGTTTACTAAGATGTCAGTTTTATAAAATTTTATATTTGAGATCCTCGCAATAAGCCCTTTCATAAGACTTGTCACGATACAGTTTGGAATACTTAATTTTTTTAATAAATAACCTATGTAAACCATACATTTCTCATAATTTTCCTGTAATGGCGCGTCCGCACGCTCGGCGAGCCTCCACAAGCCATCATAATTTCAAGCGTTGGCCCCCCAATAAACCCAATAACCCCTTATTAAAATCATACATTTCTCATTATTTTTCCTGTAACCTTCTTGCCCAATTTCATGATTCTAGTAAGTAACCGGAAGTAACGTACAGATTTAGATTCTTTTACGAGCATAACGCAAATTCAGCAAAATTGTGACGTAGTTGTCTTCTACACAAAAAATAGGAGACTACAGAATCAAGCAATTGATATTCATTTCATCATGATACTTTTAACAGTTACTGAGGTAATGACAGAAGGACAGACAGACAGAAGTTGGGATTTTTCCCTGTGTTTTAATCAGTGGTTTAAACAGTGGTTTAATAGTGGTTATTGAAAATATATTTCGTATCGTCGTATAGTAGTAGTACATCCAAAAATCTTATAAAAAAGTTTATTAAACGTTATCGCAAACGAACTATACGAAAATCTTATCAAATGGTCTCAATGAAAACGTTAACATAACAATAGTATAAACTTTTCAGTCGCAAAATGGTTTTTGAAAGAAAATGTTACTGTATTGAGTAAATAAAATGTAAATTATATTTTAAAAACACATTGGGCCTATAAAATAATCTTAATTAGGCGATTATACTAGCTTTAACAGAAAGGTGTGACGTCATTCTGAGCAACTTTCTTTTTGAAAGTGATTTGATCAGAGCAACACTACTTTTCACTTCACGAGGAATGAAAAACTAAAAAATAAAGTTGTTCTGAACAAATCCGTGTCATAATAAAAATTGTTCAGAACGATCTCCCTAACAACCACTTTTAAAATATGACTACACCTTTCTGTTACTGTCCTTTCTGGTTCCCACAACAAAGGGTATCCTAAGGTGGGGCCAGAAGCAATGTAAGTGCCTGTATGTAAATGTTTATTTCATGTTACATCGTGTATAGTGCTATTATGGTCCGCCTCATTATAACATATGCTTGGGTGGCCCTATAGAGATGTGCAAGAGATATCCAGCAATGGGTAAAAGCATGCTGAGCTGATAATGAATTTCATTTACCATTTTCGGTATCACTCAACGGCAGGTTAACGTCCGTCGGAGCACTGTTAACGTCCGGCAACGTTAACGGCAGGTCTTCACTGGAAACGATTTGACGCCTAATTCCTAGGTTTTGGCGCATGAATTGCAGAACATCATTGGCACCGACGTAATCTGAAGTAAAATGCATTTGATTGTTTTTACAGTAAGAAACAGAATCACCCATCTGCATAATACCTGCACTTTAGGGCAATCTACGTTAGCTGTCCTGATTGAGCATGATTTTATTACAGGGTGTAGTAGAAATATTTGGGCTAACGAGCGTGTAGCGCTGACGAAGCGTCACCGTTTCAGCTTGGGCAAAAATTATTTCGTATTTCTGTCCGGATGTCCGGATTCACGTGTAACTTTGTGAGAGGGCACGATAATTATATGCTTTTTGTGCCAATTCAGTTTTTGGAAATTTTCCAAAATGGTGGAGAAATGGTGTCACAAAGTAATTGTTGCGGCAACTTTTATACATGAGTTTGTATGTGGTATTAAATGAAAATGCAGTCGGTTTTGTTTTATATTATAGTTCCACTTGTTCCTCCGATAAACTTCAAGGGGTCAAATTTGTGAGGGGGCAGGAAATTAAAAAAACGCAAATTCCCTGTGTCGTTCACAAAGTTTACAGCTCACACAGCCATTACAACCACTTTTAGCACGAAACAAATTTCATCAGACTAGCTTACTTATTCAAAGTAAATAATAGTAATCCATCTACCGTACAGCCCAAAACGTATGGAAATGTTTAAAAATAAACATGATTTGGATTCATAGTGAATGTGATTCAGGATGACTTCACTAAGATATGACTACACTTTTCTGTTACAACCTGTATACGCGGCTTTAGTCTTATCGTAAATAACCGGACACCCTGTAATTCTGTACTACTTGTAAACAGCCCCGACTCTATAAAAAATATTATATTCCCACCATATTTTAAACTCTTTTTTACGAGATTTTAATAATACGAAATGTGATAGATTTACTATTAATGGATTAACTTGGGGGAATGACTAAGTACAGAAAGCGTACGGTTTCAGATGATTTTGCTGATTTTTCTGCGCATTATAAATAAGTATATTTAGAGACGACATAGAAAAACGGTACTATTGCTTAGGCTTCTCTCGGCTGCGCTCCGGTTTTGCTTCTTCTAAGTACAAACCTAACCTATAACTTATACGGATAAAAACCTCCGAAATGCAAGTATTTTGAGTGATGACGAAACGACTGACTAAATTTCAATATTCAAGATTATTATTAATTTATATTGTAACATTTGTAATAGTTAAATACAATCAATTTTTAAAAAAGACCTTAAAATCAATGTGTGGGACTTTCATCGCCCTTCTTCTTTTACAGTGGACCAACGGACAGAAGAGGCCAAAAATACGTTTAGTAAGTATGTGTATCTTTATCACTGTATATAATATAATGAAATATCTCCAGTAATAACGACATTTTTACTTTGATTTTTTGTTACTATAAATAAAAAATAAAAAATCTGGAAAACAATTGAGTTCCGAAGGCTGCAACACTAGGATCGTTTACCCACAAGACCTAGCTATCTACCAAAAAAAGAAAAAAAAAAGCTTTTTAAAGTCTACCCAACGTGGGTACTTCTCTGCCTCTGACTCCCTATAGGAGTAACTCGTATCGACGTATGTTTTATTATTTTTAGAATTTATATTATTTGTAGGTTTGCCTCACCGTAATGATTTTGTGACGTTAAACCATCAGAAGTTTCGACATCATCGTAGCCCTCGCTGAATGAAATCTGCAAAACAAATAAATACAGTACTTCTTATGTGGTATAATATTATACATTTATTGAGTAGTTATAACGGTACTAATTCAGTGTTTACCGTAGCAAAAAGTACTAGAATCCCAGTAAACACATAATTCCATACCATCTTCAATAACAGTGAACTGGATGCACTGTTCTGTGGTTTATACTTCTAGCTTCGATTGTCCCTTGATATATCATGCTGGTGGAAGTACCTATTAATTGAAAATTAAATCTGTAGTGATTTGAAACGAATCCTTTGGATACAGTTTAGGCCCCAAGAATACCAATCAAGGAAGCAAATTATCACCACGTTTTGACAGAAATTGTGTACGTGTCACGAAAAAAAAAATAAAAAAAAATTGTGGCAGGTCCTTTGTCGCAAGTTGGTGCCAACGACTCTTCCGCTATCCGTCACATCGATGAAGATGATGGGTCCGAGGATGGACCCCTGTCAGAACTGGCCGTGTCAGGATAGATGAGGCTTTTATGTAGTCATCAGCGGCGGTGTGAGGCGCCGTGCCTATAAATATGGGCGAAACTGGGGTTGGGGCTCCCATTTGCTCGTCTGCGCTCGATGACGCTGGCATGTGGGTTCGGTGCTCAACGCAGTTGGCTGGTGCGATTGTTCGTTGTTTTATATTTTGCTGTGTAAATTTAATTTGTGATTATTACTGGATTTTTGTTTTAGTTTGCAAATATTTTTATAATCATAAATCGAGAGAATAAAGTAAGGTTAAATTTGTAATTGTTTTTTTTTAAATAAAATTATCCTTCTGCTTCTAAAAATATGTATACCAGGATTAAGGAGGGGTCTTATATGGAACCTTGTGAAATGCCAATTTTTACTCCCGATCCATCAGATTTAACGCCATTGACTTCTGCCCTTTGAATTATATAGCTAAGTATGATCATAGTAGATCCAACACTGTATTTTTACTCCTTAATTATTCGTATATTTCGTATATATTTACTGCACATAAAACAACATAAGATATAATAAACAGAAAGGACATCTACAAAGGCATGCTTATCTCTAAATAGAGATCTCTTCCAGCAAACCCAAGGTTGATAAAAATAATTTAATATACAGGATAGACCTATGTGCTCTGATAAGATACATACATATATTACTGAACTATTGAATTAACTGCTAGATACACTACATACACAAGTACATAAATATTATATAAAAATATAAATACACCTAAATAAACTAATATATACAAAGCTCAAATCTAGGATAGAGAAAGATAATGCTCCTTCAAACGATTCTTAAAGACGGGCAGAGATGGACTATCTCTGATAGTGCAGGGAAGCGAGTTCCAGAGAGTGATCGCCCGCAATCGAAAACAGTGCTTGTATGCGACGGTGTTGTGATGAGGTATAGAGAGCAGGGAAGCCGTGTGAGTTCTACGTGGACGAGCCGAAGGGAGAAATTGAAAAAGCTCACGGAGAAAGCTAGGGTATCGAGGGTTGGTTAAGATGTTGAATAGAAGAGTGAGGATGTGTGTGTCCCGACGAAGACGAATCGGCAGCCATTTTAACTCCTTGCGATACTGCGAGACGTGGTCGAACTTGCGCAGTCCGAAGATAAACCGAATCCCGAGATTTTGAAGACGCTCGAGTCTGTTCAGTTGCTCTTCGTTGGCGCTAGCCCAACAAACATCGGCATAATCGATCAAGGGGAGAAGAAGAGATTGAGCAGGAGTAATTTTTGTTTGATGGGGCAGAAAGTTCTGAAGCCGTCTTAGTGAGTGAAAGGTGGCAAAGACGCGCCTACTGACCTCGCTGACATGGTCTGACATGGACTAACGTCCAGGAGAGTTGTCTATCAAACATGACACCCAGGTTTTTGGCCTTGTCACTGTAGGCGATTAGAGTACCGTCATAGGTAACCGGCGGTATGGGCAATTGTTGCAATACGTTTAAAGAGTGTCTAGTACCTATAATAATCGCCTGGGACTTACTGGGGTTTACCAGCAATCCGTATGACAAAACCCAGGTTCTGATGTTCTCAAGGTCAGCGTTCAGTGTGTCTATAGCCAGGTTCACATCACTAAAGAGGAAATGACGATAAATCTGAAGATCATCAGCAAAGAGATGATATGGGGAGGAGATAACATCGGAGATGGAGTTGATGAAGACAGAGAATAAGAGAGGGGAAAGAATACCACCCTGTGGAACTCCCGCCAAAAGATCGCACCACTCAGTAAAGGTCTCCTCAGACCTTATGTGCTGCTGGCGATCTCTAAGATAAGAGTCAAACCAGCAGGCCGAGCGAGACGAGACATTAAGGGACCTTAATATTTGAGTGAGAATGTCAAAATCAACACAGTTGAAGGCGCTACTGAAGTCAAGCAGTGCTAGCACAGAAAGCTGTTTGTTATCCATAGCGAACTGGATATCATCCGTGACCTTTAACAAAGCCGTTGCGGTGCAGTGACCTGACCTGAAGCCGGATTTGAAGCGGTTGATCAAATTATTTCTGGATAGATAGGAAGAGAACTGGGTATAGACAACGGATTCAAGAACTTTGGAAAGGAGCGGTAGGATGGAGATGGGACGAAACTCCTTGAAGGAGGAAGGATTGGATGTTTTAGGCAAAGGGATGACATGTGCCTTCTTCCATACTTTGGGAAAGGAACACTCTGATAAAGAATAGTTAATTAAATGAGTGATTGCAGGAAGCAGCTCGTCGAGCACGCTCCTGATCATTCGAGGACAAATGTTGTCATCTCCAACAGCTTTAGAAGAAATTGCCAGCACTGCCTTCCTAACAGCATCGACTCCAACCGGGCTGAACTCGGAAGGAGTAGTAGTAGCAGCAGGTCTTAACCGGAGGCTACGCAGGGTGGCTTCCTTGACGATAAAGTCCATCACGATAGGGGGGGCAGAGAAGAATCTATTGAGACCGTTGAGATTGACATTACCGACTGGCAGATCCCGGGACTTACCGACGCCAAGAGTACGTAGAAACTTCCACACCTGAGCAGGAGTGTAGTTCTTTATGCACCCGTATATGTGGCGGCGCTTAGCGTCACGACACATACGGTTGCATCGATTACGGAGAGATTTGAATATGTGAAAGTTCTCGTTAGTTGGGTCTTTCTTGTAGCGGCATTTAGCTCGGTTCCTCTTGGTCATTAAGCGTTTGATAACGTCGTTTAGCCAAGGTGCGGGCAGGTGCTTCACCCTAACTCTCTTGATCGGAGCGTGTCTGTCAAACAGCCCCAAGATAATTGTGTTGAAGTTGTTGACTTTGTCATCAACGGTCTCGCTAGAGATGACGGGGGACCAATCAATAGAGGAGGCATCAGCTTTAAGAGAGTCAAGATCCAATTTTTTAAAGCTGCGAATATCTAAGAATTTAGCTCTACTCTTGGGAGACCTTATCTTGTATGATAGAAATATCAGATCATGGTAAGAGAAAGGGGTATTGATTTGACCGTGAGCAGCTACCTTATCAGGATCGGATGTTATAATCAGATCAAGGAGGGAGGGTGTACAATGAGGTTGAAAGTGAGTAGCATCGAGGGGAAGAATATGCATATTCAAGGAGTCAACTATCGACTGGAGTTTATCAGAGCGACATTTATTTTTGAGAAGACAGGTGTTAAAATCACCAAGAATAAGAGTATCACTATACAGTGAGGTCAATTCATTCAAAAGGGATTCGAACGACTCAAAGTAGTCTATACGAAGAGAAGGGCTGTAGAAAACACCTAGAAGAACCTTATTATGGTGAAGACAGATTTCCAAGAAAAGATACTCCGCAGATTCGGAGTAATGGCTCGGAGAAGCACTGACTACTTTGCACGGGATATCCGAGCGCAGGTAGACAGCAACCTCTCCGTCAGCCTTCCCAACTCTGTCATTCCTAAACAGCCTGTATCCTGGAAGACAGTACATAGAAGAGGGCAGGCTAGGCTTAAGGAATGATGGAATGATTCCGACACAAGAATGCCGTCTATACATTGCTGACTAAAAGTGTCTACAAGGTCAGAAGTGTTCCTGGGTGCGATTGTTACAAGACCGGGGAGATCGGCGCTTTAGAGAAGAGGCCTATATCCAGCAGTGGGTCGATGTGGGCTGAATATGATGATGATATGATAAATGATTTTATTTTATTAGTAGCGGATCATGGTCAAGACAATCAAATGCTTTCGACAGATCGCAAAACACTCCGATAGCATCTTGTGTGCCCTCCCATGAATATTAATATGAGATATAAGGGTAATACCTGCATCCGTAGTCGATTTACTCCTAGTAAAACCGAGTTTTTTGGTACGGTTGAAGTATGAGAGCATTTAATTGAATATTGTTGACCCAATCGTACTTTATTACATTTTACTTGACTAGACAAATACAAAATTTTTCGTCTTATATGCCGTAGGTTGCATTCATCATCGTTAAGTACTTTCATATTTGTTACAGTAATATAAGCAAATTGCGTAACCAATCGGTGATCCAATTAGAGTTTTCATCAAACTCAGGGACTAATCTCAAGGCTTCATTAATCCTATCTGTTAGGTCTAACTGAAGTTGAAGTGGAACACCATTTGCCAAGCGCAAGTATATGTCGTAATTAAATCATGGAATTTGATCATTTCATGAAATAGCCAACCGAATGATAAAATTCTACGATATAGCTGGCGCCACCTGGGACTTTTATTACAGGCGTAAAATTTCCTCCGTTGCTGCAACGTGAAACGTGCCACGTCAACGATGAATAAAGGTGAAAGCTTTGTAACATTCGCGCTAAACTAATGAGTGCCAAATTTTTTGCTAAGTAAATCATAATGTTTGTTTGGGTTTGAAGACAAATAACAAAACAAAATAAATAAATTTAATAAATTTACAAAAAGACAAGGTCAATATTTCTTCGGGATCTATGTTTTTTATTAATGTTAGTGGATTTCTTCGAACTTCTATCTTCTATCTTTTTTACATGACCCGAATTCAGGGCTAAGTCACTTTCTATCTTTCAAGTTGGGTGGCTTATAATTCAATGTTACTTGGCTTTGTTCTTTAGTCGACGATCGTAAAAATTCGCATTTGCTTGAGTTATTATTAAGTTTTCTTAGATCTGCTGTCTTTTGTGAAAATGAAGCAGAAACAAATGCGAATGCGTACCTATTATTTTTTTAGCTATTAGCTACGCTCAGCTCAGCAGACCACAATTGCTGCATAAAACACTTAAGCTGAAATGGTACCGGGGTGATCCACCCGTTTGGATCAAATGTCCTAGCCACCGTTGAAAGGACGTTCCGTTTCGTCCAGACCTTCGGGGAGTCCAACTCGACCCGATACGAAAACATGTCTGACACCGGCTGGTACTGGACGCCTAATACCGACAACATATTCGGATTTTCCAGATTTTCGAAAATGTGAGGATCCTGCTGGTAGTCATCCGGAAGACCAGACAGTAACTTTGGAGAGTTCGACATCCATTTCCGGAGCTCGTAACCTCCACCCCGTAAGAGCTCAACTAGCTCGTCCCGTCGAGCGAGCGCCTCCTCTACGGAATCTGCACCGATACAGCTAGTCCACTTAGAGATCCTGCTCCAGGATCGCTGCTCCTCTAAGGAAATTTAACCGTTCTCGATCCGCTAACTCCCGCAGAGTGCGAATCGCCAAATAAGGACTAGACCGTAGCCCGTACGTGTTGGTGTTCAGCTCGTACACCTTGATGGGCTGATCTGGGCTCTCTCGCCACGGTATCAGCTGATACCGTCTATCGTCAGGGTGAATGACCGTCTGCCTAAACATCATCCGGATGTCAGCTACAAACACAACATTGTGTCGACGGAACCGTGTGATAACATCCACGATGTCATGGTTCAACTTCGGCCCTGAATGCAAACACTGCTTCAGGTTCATGCCGTTAGATGTTGATGCCGATCCATCGAACACTACCCGTATTTTGCCCTCCGGGGTCCTCAAGACCGCGTGATGAGGCAGGAAGCAGTGGTCTTCACGCTTCCAGTCGATACCCGAAACCGACATGTGGCCGAGCGACTCGTATTCCCGCATGAAGTCGACGTACTTCTGCCGGAAAATCCCGTCACGCTTCATGCGTCGTTCCATCGACAGAAGCCGCGTCTCGGCTGCATGGTGTGAACTGCCCAGCGGTGGGCGATCACTCCGGAATGGAAGACGTGTGATAAATCGACCTGACCGAAGGCGACCAGTATTGTTCCGATAAAACTGTTCACACTCTTCTTCAACCGGGTCCAACCGGCGGACCGTAGGTGGTTCCTCCACCTCCCAAAACTTCTGTATCACCTCCGAGAGTACAGAACCGAATAAGGGACTACTAGTCGCTAGGCGTGGGGCAGCCGGCATGACCGGACCCATTACCGCATGGCCCAGTCTGGTGTTGACCGAAACCAGACCAGTCGCCTGCAACACGTGGACACCTGGCACTAACAGGTATCCCTAGGCATCAACACCCAATAAAATGTCTACTGGGCCCGGAATATCAAACTCCGGGTCAACCAGTGACAACCCAGCGACCAACTGTCGCACCGAGGGCGTCAACCGTACGTGAGGGTGTGAGCCCATCACATTAGGCATGACTAATGCCGTGACCGTCAGATTCACCGATGAATCCACCCATGACGAGAGAGTTATCCGACATACTCCCTTAACGGAACCGACTTCCGTGTTCCCAATTCCCCGAATGGAATGTGGATACTCCCTTACCGAAATGCCCAACCGTCTTACAAGGTTGCACGAGACTACGCACCCCTGGGCCCCCAAGTCCAATAGTGCTCGTGCCACACATGATTTGCCGTCCGAACTCCACGCTATCACAGAGGCGGTGGGGAGCATGACCGTCTGTGGAGTGGCGGCACCCTGTAAGTAGGCGGCGTGTCCCTAGCGGGAACCTCCGCGGGATCCGAACCCGCAGAGACCTCCGTCGGCTGTATTTTTTTATCATGGCCAGGCATGCTAAAGAACACTTTTTACTTATTTGTCTACTTTGTACTTTTTATTTCATCATATAAAGTTTCAGACTATTTTAGGAAGCCAACTTTATTTAGATTTTTTTAAATTAACACACCTCTTGTGACGTTCCTTGTTCACAGGCTTAAGGCTGGTTACTTTTGATTATAAATAAAAAAAACTATATGTTATTATTTGTTTAAGTTCCAACTGATATCTGCTTTATCTACAGTCAAAAAAAACTATTGAAACTTGACAGTTTTATATTCATTGACAGTATATATATATATATATATATTGAATTCGACAAACTTCACCGTAGAAGATAACTGAAGTACTGTTTTTATGAAATGTTTTTACGGATATTTCAGTAATCTTATACAAATATAATATATACTTTATTGCACAGTAAATAATGAGTACAAATAAATTAACACTAAAGCGCAAAGGCGAGCTTATCTCTAAAAAGAGATTTCTTCCAGCAAACTCTTGACTTGACTTGGCGGCGTCAAAGAAAAAGCACTAAGCAGCAGTCTCAAGTCCTCTGGGAGTTCGAAGCGATGGTTGGCCTGTACCGGGACCTCGCTAGAGGCGCCGGTCAGGGCTTCGTTGAGACTGCTACCTATGTCAGAGATTTTGGCTTCTAGTTGGGCTCTATTGTCAATTTGTGATGTGATATCTAATCCAATTTTCTGAGAGCTTGTTTGAATTTATGGTTGTTAATAACGGTCCTGGTTTCAGTCGGTTGGTCGAATGGCCTGCGAGATAGTATAAGACCGGTCTATGATCCGAGTGAAGCTCGCTAAGTACACTTATATCCCTGACTGGGAGGTCAATGTTTTTGAAGATACAGTAGGAGAGAATGTCTGGTCTGTGGTCAGCTATGAAGGGGTAATGGATCGGGGCATAGGAAGCTATGACTTCGCAGTCATCGAGGGATTCGAGGAGTCTGTGTACTGTCCGTCCGTTGGTATTTGTCTCATTACAGTTCCATTGCTGGTACTTGCTGTTGAAGTCACCGGCTAGGATAACCGTACTACCTAGTTCTAAGAGGGCTTTGGTATCATTAGCTACCATCTTCTGTTCGGCCGGCAGATAGACTGATGCTATGACTATGGGATCGTGACCTGACATTGCAATGCGGATGGCAGTTGCTTCGCAATTTTCTAGTTGGGGGGTGACTATAGGAGAAACGTGCAAAGAAGTTTTAATTGGTCAACTCTGAAGTTGATTATAAAAACTCTCTCCCTCCCATTTACTCCCTTCCCGAGATCACTCTTGAGGAAGTGCAAAAAGTAATAAAGGAACTCAAACCTAAGAAAGCCCCGGGGCTTGATAAAATCACTAATACGGCAATTGAATCCTTCCCTCTCAGACTCCTAACAACCCTTACGGTAATTTGCAATGCCTCCCTCCATTTCTGTGCCTTTCCAACCGCATGGAAAGAAGCTGACGATATTGGCTTTCACAAACCCCGGAAAGATCGAACTGACCCCACTTGCTATCGCCCCATTAGCTTACTCTCTTTCATAGGCAAAGTCTACGAACGGCTTATTCTCAACCGACTCAAAGACATTTGCATAGATAAAAACCTCATACCCAACGAGCAGTTTGGCTTTAACCCCTCGCACCCCCAGCCACTTGGCGCCGACACAGCTCGTCCCCCAGGCACACTTAAGCCCGCGCGGCGCGCGACACTTGACTGATGTATCAAGTGATTATGTTGAAATGGTAACACTTAGAACTATGAGAGTGCTAAATATGAGTAGCTAATGAAACCCTCTCTTAGTCAATGCAAAACTAATGTCACAGTGACCTTCCTTTATTATTGTACCGACATGAGAATCACAGACATCTATGAAAATGGTCCTTCTCGACACAAATCTAGCAGACATGAGAAAAACATCAACAACATATACATGTTATTTGATACCTACGTAATCTAAATAACATTAACCTTTCAAAACAATAAAAACATTAGTGTGTTCTTATATAAACTGTTCAATATTTCAGCGATTTAAATTTTCCAAAAATACGGTATAAATAAAAGTGTTTTTTTTGAGGCACGTTTGGAATATTTTTTTCTATGAATGACCATAGACAACTGTATCGGATTATAGACTTTGTCTTATTGAGCGTCTGGAAAATCTTTAACAGTACCAACATGACAAAAATTGGCCAAAATATACCGGTTTAAAAAAGCGCGGGAGCGAGAGCGTCATATGACGCTTGGGGGACGGACGGTACTCGAGGCGAGCGTCATATGAGGCTTGGGGGATTGTAAGGTTAAACCCAAACACTATTGTGTCAAACAGGTGCACCGCTTATCGGAGCACATTTACAAAGGGTTCCACACAACGGAAAAGTCCAAAGATACCGGTGCCATATTCTTTGACGTAGCGAAAGCTTTTGACAAAGTTTGGCACAATGGTCTTATTTATAAACTTTACCAACTCAACCTCCCCGATAGGCTTGTACTCATTATCAAAGACTACCTCACTGAGCGCAGTTTTTGCTATCGAGTAGTGTCGGCAGGCAGCACGCCGGCGACAGCGTCGGGCAGCGAATAGTGAGATTCAGTCCCCATCCTACCCAAACTTGTGCTCCTATCCCGTATTCCTGCCTCGAATCGAGCTTTCGATTTCCGGTCTACGACGGCAAGGTAAAGTAACAATCAAGATTTTCTCTCCCGTGCTGGCAAAAACCCAGCCCCTCAAGATTCCACGCCGTTCGGTTGAGGCGTGGAATTAAACATTTTGGTAGCAGGCGCGGTTTCCTAGTGGGAAATCACCGATTCACGGACGGTTGTAGGGTTGTTTTTTTGCCACATGGTAGTTGGGAGAAAAGAATATCTAAGATTGACCGGCAATCAGTTGTGAGTGAGTCTGTGGTCGGTATACCACAATTAAAGTTCATTTTCGGTTAGTGAAAGTATAATTGTCAATTTAGTTAACAATTATTATAAAATTGTAGTCGGAAACTACTCGGTGTGCCTAAGAAACAGTCATTCGGTCGTACTATAGCATTGCAGTAGGGTTCCATAGCATTGCAGTGTTGTTTCGGATTACAGAGCAGGGTCAGGCTATTTAAGGGGTATTAAGCTGATTTTGCTGACCTCAGTAGAAGTGTGGGTCATATCGGAGGGACCACTTCTAGAAGGTTCTCGGCTACCTACTTATATTAAAATTGCTTGGATTTCGGAATCCAGGTTTAGGTTTATAGTCTCGGAGCCCACCACTTATTATTTTTTATTAAATTTTATTTTTTATTGTTTATATAACAAATTTTGGGTGTTATTTTTATTGTGCTTTATGGTGGCATTCTCTAATTGATTTAGAGTGTATATTTATAAGGTGTATGTCCACAGGGCGACCATATTAAATATTGTTTAGGATTTAATTGTTTTAGTGGTTGCCTTGGTTTTGACAACTTAGTTTTAATTTCTGTGCCCAGCGCTGACGGGCAAGTGCTGGTCTCTGGCTGTGCTTAGTTAGGTAGTGAAGCATAGGACCAGAAACAATTGAATCGGTAACCATGGCACCTTCGCCCTTGATGGTACTGCGGTATGGTGTCCGTGAGGAGATGAGATGGCTCGCCCATACTCACAAGTATGTGGAGCGACCTGACATGGACGATGTCCTGCTCAAGCGTGTGGAGGACGCAATGACACGCGTCGGGAAGGTGTGTCGGCTGGCTGCGGAGGCTGAAGCCCTCGGGCTTACGGATGAGGCCTCGGTGGCTGCAGTGAAGCAGCTCTGCGCGGATGCTGACCAAGCGATGGAGTGCTTGGGCGACATCGAGCGTCGTGCGGAAAAAATTAAGCGGTCGCGTCGGAATGACCGCGGGGAGGGTAGCGGAGACCCCCCCCCCCCCTAAGGGTGTTGTTGGACGGCTGCCACACCTGGAGGTTCCGGCCTTTGGTGGGGCAATTGATGAGTGGCCGGCATTCATCAATTTATTCGATAGTCTGGTCCACGGTCGGGACGACCTGGACAACGCCTACAAGTTGGCCCAACTATTGATGGCACTGCGGTGTGAACCGAAGGAGTTGGTCGGTCACCTAACGGTCACGGCAGGCAATTACGAGATAGCCCGGTCCATATTGTTTGACCGCTACCAACACAAACAGCGGTTGGTTGATGCGCAGCTGGGGAAGCTGTTTAGCATCCCAAGAGTAACCCGGGATGTTGACATCCGGGTACAGGTGCTCAACCCTGTGCTGGTGGCCACTAAGGCCTTTCAGAACCTTGGTCTGCCGGTAGACCAATGGTCATATATCGTATTGTATATGGTTTTGTCACGGTTGCCTGCAGCTGTTCAAAGTCGGTTTGAACAGCTGCATGGGGGCAGTAGCTCGGAACTGCCCACGCTCGTCCAATTAACGGATTTTTTGGAGGGTGAATGCAGGCGATGCGACAAATTGGATACGGAGGCCAGTGTGCAGCGCCAACCCGCGCGGATGCGGGAGGGGCCGCGCCCCCCGCCCCCACGGGGGGGTGGGCGGTCAAAACAATTTGGCGTTTTGAATGCCGCGCCGTCGGGTGACGGCTGTGTGCACTGCGGCAGTGCCGGTCATGAAGTGACCAGTTGCGCCAACTTTAAGGCGCTCGGGGTAGCTGCCCGCAGGAAGGTAGTCTTCCGCCACCGATTGTGTTTCGGTTGTTTGGGGCCGCACCCACTGAGCGAGTGCTCACGCGCGTTCCCCTGTGAGTGCTGTGGTGGCAAGCACCACATCGTGTTGTGCCTGACCCGGTCAGGCCCTTCGGACGGTCACCAGGGCCGGACTCAGGTTGGTCGGTCACAGGGCCCAACCAGGGCCAGACCCAGTCCCCCTTCGGGCAACGGGAGTCACCAACGGGGTGACTGGGGTACCCGCGGACGGGACCCCCCCCGAGGGGAAGGGGGCAGCGCGGGGGGTAACAGGCGGGATAGCCGGGGTTCGGTCGCCGCTGTCCAGGGTCAACGAGGACTTCGGGCCGCTGGCTCACCGCGTGTTACGGGCGGGTGTCAGATGGCACCTATGAGTGGCGCGAAGGCTGGGAGCCCACCACCTTCTGCGCCACCCTGCCCGTCGCTCTGGGAGGCGAACAGGGAGGCGAACAGTCGGATGTCGCCCCGATTCCTAGAGCACCCCAGGTTGGATCCGCTCTCCCCCCTCCATCCACGGTGGCCACCGGGCACACCGTACACCGTCCGGTATGGTCGGATACCGGGACAGCGAGGGGCCTATTATGCGGGTTGGGACCCCCTGATGTACATGCGGTCTGATATGCCACCGGTGGCATATCAGCAGCCGAGTTACCAGGCCGACGGGGGTCCCAGCGGGTTCGGATCCCGCGGAGGTTCCCGCTAGGGACACGCCGCCCACTTACAGGGTGCCGCCACTCCACAGACGGTCATGCTCCCCACCGCCTCGGTGATAGCGTGGAGTTCGGACGGCAAATCTTGTGTGGCACGAGCACTATTGGACTCGGGGGCCCAGGGGTGCTTAGTCTCGTGCAACCTTGTAAGACGGTTGGGCATTTCGGTAAGGGAGTATCCACATTCCATTCGGGGAATTGGGAACACGGAAGTCGGTTCCGTTAAGGGAGTATGTCGGACTATTCTCTCGTCACGGGTGGATTCATCGGTGAATCTGACGGTCACGGCATTAGTCATGCCTAATGTGATGGGCTCACACCCTCACGTACGGTTGTCGCCCTCGGTGCGACAGTTGGTCGCTGGGTTGTCACTGGCTGACCCGGAGTTCGATATTCCGGGCCCATTAGACATTTTATTGGGTGTCGATGCCTTGGGATACCTGTTAGTGCCAGGTGTCCACGTGTTGCAGGCGACTGGTCTGGTTTCGGTCAACACCAGACTGGGCCATGCGGTAATGGGTCCGGTCATGCCGGCTGCTCCACGCCTAGCGACTCGTAGTCCCTTATACGGTTCTGTACTCTCGGAGGTGATACAGAAGTTTTGGGAGGTGGAGGAACCACCTACGGTCCGCCGGTTGGACCCGGTTGAAGAAGAGTGTGAACAGTTTTATCGGAACAATACTGGTCGCCTTCGGTCAGGTCGATTTCTCACACGTCTTCCATTCCGGAGTGATCGCCCAGCGCTGGGCAGTTCACACCATGCAGCCGAGACGCGGCTTCTGTCGATGGAACGACGCATGAAGCGTGACGGGATTTTCCGGCAGAAGTACGTCGATTTCATGCGGGAATACGAGTCGCTCGGCCACATGTCGGTTTCGGGTATCGACTGGAAGCGTGAAGACCACTGCTTCCTGCCCCATCACGCGATCTTGAGGACCCCGGAGGGCAATATACGGGTAGTGTTCGATGGATCGGCATCAACATCTAACGGCATGAACCTGAACCAGTGTTTGCATTTAGGGCCGAACTTGAACCATGACATCGCGGATGTTATCACACGGTTCCGTCGACACAATGTTGTGTTTGTAGCTGACATCCGGATGATGTTTAGACAGACGTTCGGCTGAGCATCTCTTCCTTGAGATCAGCTTGCATCACCACAATATTCTTCTGGGTGTATATTATAGCCCCTCACTTCGCATCGATTATTTTGAATCTTTTGGAAAGCTACTAAATGACTTGACTCCTCTCTATAGTGACTCTCTCATACTCGGTGATTTTAACACCTGTCTTCTAAAAAATAATGCCCGCTCCGCCAAACTTGAATATATTCTACATTCCTTTGACTTGCATATTCTACCCCTTGCGGTACTCACTTTCAACCACACTGTACTCCCTCTCTTCTCGATCTCATGATCGTCTCCAACACAGGCAAGGTGGCTTCCCAAGGCCAGCTTACTGCCCCCTTCCCCTATCACGACCTGGTTTATCTTTCATACAAAGTCAGGCCCCCTAAGCGCAAAGCCAAATTTCTTGATATGCAGAGATTCAAAGGCGTTAACCTCGATTCCCTTAAATTCGATGCCTCATCTATTGATTGGACCCCTGTCATCACTAGCGAGACCGTTGATGACAAAATCCTGAAGTTTAACTCAATTGTCCTGGGACTGTTCGACAAGCACGCACCAATGAAAAAGGTCAAGCATCTCCCTGCCCCTTGTTTGACCGACTCCATCAAGTGTTTAATGGCAAAAAGAAACCGTGCGAAAGGGCGATATAAGCGAGAATCAACCAACGAAAATCTTCTAACTTTCAAACGCCTCCGTAACCTTTGCAACCGCATGTGCCGCAATGCCAAGCAACGACACATCCATGAGCGTATAGAGATGTACACCCCAGCTCAGGTCTGGAAGTTCCTTAAAACCATTGATGTTGGCAAGTCCCAGGAATCCTCTTCAGGTAATGTCGATCTCAACGGTCTCAACCAGTTCTTCTCTTCTCCCCCCGTCGTGATGGACCCTGCCGCTAAGAAGGCAACCTTTCGTCATCTACGGCTAAAGGCTGTAGTCTGCACCTCACCGTTCAACTTCAGCTTCGTTGGAATTGGCGCAGTTAGAAAGGCAGTGCTAGCTATCACATCCAAAGCTGCTGGTGGCGACAACGTCAGCCATCAAATGATCCACAGCGTCCTTGAAGAGTTGCTTCCTCCAATTACCCACATTATGAATCAATAGTCCACTCCTAACTCTCTTCCTACCTTTCATCAAACAAACTTCTCAATCCTTTCCAATCTGGGTTCAGACCACGCCATAGTACTACCACAGCACTCTTAAAAGTCAGCGATGACATACAGCTAGCCATGGATCAGAAGTTGGTCATGGTCCTAGCCCTGCTTGACTTCAGCAATGCCTTTAACTGCGACTATTTTGACATTCTGGTCGTTATATTGAGTTCACTGAATGTCTCCGTCCATGCTGCTAATTGGTTTCACTCATACCTGAGAGGTCGTCAGCAACGCATTAAGTCTGAAGAGACTGAAACTCAATGGTGTGATCTTTCCTCAGGAGTGCCTCAAGGTGGTATTCTCTCTCCACTTCTATTTTCAGTTTTCATAAACTCCATCTCCGACGTCCTCTCTTCTTCGTATCATCTGTACGCAGATGATCTCCAAATTTATCGCCACTTTTCGCCCTGCGATGTAGCTTCATCTGTAGAGATACTGAATGCTGACCTCGAGAATGTGAAAGACTGGGCCTCATCATACGGGCTGTTGGTGAACCTGACCAAATCACAAGCCATGATTTTCGGAACCAGGCACACTCTTTCCTTATTACAAAAGCCCATTGTTCCTGAATCGTACAATGGCATCACAATAGAGTTTACTGACAAAGCAAAAAACCTCGGGGTTATTTTTGACAGCCAGCTGTCTTGGTCTCCACATGTCAGCGAGGTCAGCAGACGGGTCTTTGCGTCTTTCCACTCCCTCAGGCGGCTGCAGTACTTCCTGCCGCGGCAGACCAAAATCACTCTTGCACATTCCCTTCTCCTGCCGCTAATCGACTACGCCGATGTCAGTTGGGCAAGCGCGAACGAAGATCTACTGAACAAACTCGAACGACTTCAGAATCTCGGGATTCGGTTTATCTTCGGGTTGCGCAATTTCGACCATGTTCCTCAATATCGCAAAGAGTTGGGGTGGCTAACGATTCGTCGTCGCCGAGACTTTCATATTCTTTCATATCTTTTTAATATATTGAAAAATCTGCGCTACCCCAGCTACCTTCGACAGCGCTTTGAGTATCTCTTTACAGGAGCTGATCGGCACCGGAGATCTCACACGGTCTCACTCTTAGCCACACCAAGGCACAATACCTCGGCGTATGAGCACACCTTCAGATTGCAGGCGGTCCGACTGTGGAACGCACTTCCTTGCAAGATAAGAGACAGTCCCACTCTTTTCTCTTTCAAAAACCGGGTAAAAGAGCACTTCCTCTCTCTTTCATGATAGTAGTTATAGTATATATATTATTACTATATGTACAGGTTTATGTATCTATTGGTACTGTCTTAGCAAGCTGAATGCATCATAATCGATAACACCTAAGATTTATTTATTTATTTACTGATTACAGAGTTTACAGCACATACGATACAAATAAGACAAAAAGGTAAACTTATCTTTGCAAAAATCCGCAAAGTGCGTCGTCAATAAGCTAAGAAATTAAAATTACCAAATAATTAAAAAATACACACACACAAAAACTGAACATAATAAAAAACAAAATACTAAAAAAATAAACCGCTCCAGGACATGCCCGACCCAAAGGTACCCATCACACTGGCAGCATTACCGCGCTGCACGGCGAGTGAGATCCTTTGGATCAGGAACGCTACGGAACGATTGTCAAAACCTCGGTCCCTCAAGCGTCGCCCAATGTCCTTGACAAACATCCTGCCCTGAGCACCCCAAATACCCGTGGTCTCGACGGTCAAGGGAACAAACAGGTAGCTCCCCATCAGCTGTGCGTATTTTAGGCATGGTACTTACTTAGTAGTTTGGTATATAGATAAAATAAAAAAATTACATATTTTATAGATATTCAATTTATTTATTTATTATTTATTATACCTAGGTTATTTGATATTGTGCACTGCCTAGCCTTTCTTGGTAAATTTTCCTATCATGCCTTGGTTTGCTGGAAGAAATCTCTTTTTAGAGATAAGCTCGCCTCGTTTTCAACAAATGTAACTTTTTATTTATCTTTGTGCAATAAAGAATTATGAAATTATGAAGGTCTGTAACTTTTTATATCCGTCTTGTTGCCTCTGCCTTTCCATATGGGAACCACTTTTATTCGCTTCAGCGATGAAGGATAAGTGCCCTGAGAGCCACATTTATTGAATAAATCGCATAATATAGTTTGTGTACTTAGAGGTAGTTTGCATAAGATGTCACAAGGGAAGTCATATATGCCTTTGGTAGACTTCTTTTTTATTTTTTTAATGATGCAATTTAGTTCAGGTACAGTAAACGGGACCAAGAACATAGATGCAGATATGGTAGGTGTTTTCGTACTCAGTAGTCTTATGGCCTCATATACATTGAGTCTTAGTGGTGTATCGCGTACTATAGATAGGTAGTATTGTTTAACCTTAGTTGCCAGTTCTCGTGCCGAACCTGACGGACCAACAACACTTCGTTTCAAGACAGTCAGTGGGTTTACCTGGGCCTTTGCACGTCTCCATCTTAATTATATTCCAGATACTTTTGGACTGGTTAGAACTACTACCTATTACGTTGTTAATGTACTCAGATCTAGCCTTCCGAAGCATAATATTGTGCTTACATTTAAAATCAAGAAACAAAGTCTTAATATCATTGTTGAGTGGGTAAGTATCTTTATATAATTGTAGCAAGGATAAAATTTCATTTTGTTTATGCAAGTTATCATTCTTCCATCTAATATCTAACCGACACTCAGGCACCTTCCTTAGCGGGCAATGATTGTGGAATAATTGCACGACCTTATTCATAAATGTGTCAAACTCTCAATTTTATTATAATTCAATAGGTTCATGTCAATATTAATATAATTTAAAAATGTCGTCAAATTATTTTGCGATGTTATTCGCTTTTGTACATGTCGTATCTTATTAATTTGGAGTTGTATGTAATTTGGATATAAATATCTTTATGATCAGATAGATGCGTATCTGCCGGTGACTTTATCACGTTGTTGCGATCCAAATCTGTATAGACCTGGTCCAAGCAGGTCCTATAGATCCAGATATCTACAAATATAGAAAGGTTTAGTAAACACTGTTGAGTGCAGGTGTCTAAATAAAATCTTTGCCCAAAGTATTTTAATTTAGAGCCATTCTACCATGATGTAGATTTAAGGGTAGGTACAAATTTAAATTAATCTACATACCATCGTTGTCTAGTACCCAAGATACAGGGAATCCTAGTTTGGGGCTAGATCAATGTGTGTAAATGGTGTCCAAGGTATTATTATTAGTATTATTATACCTACTTCTAGATTGCTGATAAGAAGGTATTACGCTATCATTCACAATTCACAGTCGCGAGCTTCTAAAAGTTGTGACGGTTTATTAATAACCATCATAGAAGAAATGGTTCTAAGTAATTGATAGTAACATGAGGGATTATGCAAGTTTAGTATCGGGTAGATATCTATTTAGGATTTTAGAGAATTTATACCTACCAATTTCATAACATCACATGAGTTAGTATCGCATATTATATATGCAATTCTACTATACGTGTGTATGTCACTGTACTCCTCCTAAACGGCTAGACCGATTTGAATGAATTTTTTGTATGCATTTAGGTGGCACCCTGGATGGTTTATGTCGAATCCACTAGTTACTTATAATTATCACAAACGGAAAGTCAGAGGTTCAACAGGATCTTTCAGTTAAGCAGTATCTAGCTAGGTGCCTACATATTTTATAATGATAATTATTATTTTCCAGTGCATTTAAAGTATCTGACTAGGCTGTTATAATTGGGTCTCTGTTTGAATTTGTATTCGAAGCAGTACAAATCGCGCCACGAATTGAGTGCGCTGGGCGACGTTGGCGGAAATTACTGCGCGTATGTACAGTTAATTAAAAGTGACTACTGCGCATTCAAGGTCACTGCTCACAATGTGTGGCGTGACGTGTATATACCTATGAGTCAAAATCAAATCAAATCAAATCAAAAATCATTTATTTCCATAGGATGTTGTTACATCACTTAGATCCGTCATTACATTTTTTTGGGTGAGTTCACTAACACAATGGCGGAATCTGTGGAGAAGAGCTCACCGAAGAAACTCCACAGTCGTCGCATCTTTTGCGTTTCCTTTTTTAAATAAAATATTGTCAAATTACAAAATGAATGCTAATTATATATCGAAACAGCCTGTTACTCAAACAATCTATTCCCATGGACATCTGTCCTCTAAGTAATCAGATATCCTATAGTAACCTTTTTTATACAATTTCTGTTTTATTATTATTTTAAACTTGTCTAAAGGTAAGTTTTTAATATCAGTAGGGACCTTATTGTAATAGCGTATACATGTGCCTTAAAAATAATTACTAATTTTATGTAGTCGGCTTACATAAGCAACCAACTTGTCTTTATTTATAGTATTAAAATTGTGTATATCACTGTACTTCTGAAAATTAGTTATATTTCTTTTTACATACACAAGATTGTCATAGATATATTGAGACACGAATGTCAGAATATTGATTTCTTTAAACTTTTCCCTCAGTGACACTCTAGGCCCTAATCTAGAACAGCCCGTTTCTGCAGAATAAATATACTATTAGCATTCGCAGCGTGACCCCACAATAAAATACCATAGGTCATTAGACTATGAAAGTAACTAAAGTAGACTAGTCTAGCGGTGTCTACGTCGGTAAGAGCTCTAATTTTTTTAACTGCGAACGCTGCCGAACTCAGTCTGTTCGACAATTTATTTATATGAGGATCCCATTGTAGTTTGGCGTCTAAAGTAATGCCCAAAAAGACAGTCGACTGCACAAGGTCCAATCTCTGTCCTTTTATAAATATGTCTGTAGTTACCGGGTTCACATTGGGTAACAGGAATTTAATACATTTAGTTTTCTTTTCATTAAGTAATAAATTGTTAACAGTAAACCAGTTTACTATACTAGAGATAGCATTGTTTACCTCGTCATAATTGTCGTCATAAAAGTCGGCAGAGACCCTACCTTCGAAGCCAGGGTTCGAGTCCTGGTGGGGACAAATATTTGTCCGATGAGTACAGATGTTTGTACTCTAGTCATGGTTGTTTATATATCTAAGATTAATATTTATCTATATATTTATGTGTGTCGTTGTCTGGTGCCCAAAACACAGGGAATCCTAGTTTGGGACTAGAACAATGCGTGTATAATAATACTTTGGACATTATTTACATAGTGTCCAAAGTATTATTAGGTATCTAGGAAACCAAAAGATAGATAATGATTCGATGAATTCTTATTAGATAGTTAGGTACCTACCTTAGTTAAAAGACTATGGAGTCAAGAGTCAAGATTCAAGAGTCAATATTTTTTATTGAATATAAATAAATAAATTATCTTATTCAACGTCAAAATTATACTTACTTATAACTACAAGTAAATTTTTTTTTATATAAAAAGAGACTACACAGTTTTGGAAGGTGGGTCCTATGGCGCTGTGGGTGTGATTCTGCCTACAATACGAGTGGTCACGAGTTCGATTTCCGGCCGAGGACAATAGGATCAGAGTATGTGCCTATGTATAAACGTCATGTATGTATATTTTATGCATCCTTTATGAGGGGAAGTAATGCGATTTTTTTATTAGGAAGTTTAATATTAAACTCGTTTAATTAAATACCTATCTTTGTTGATACTTTCGTTAGTAAGTAGGTAAATATATGTATGTTTGGTAGGACACGAATTTTGTATTGGCCCCCTATGACGAAATGAACGTAGGTATTAAATACGATTATGGAATTATTAATGCCTAGGTAGATGTCACGGGTTGTTGATTGGGCAGTGATCTATAGGTACATTGTTAGATAGTAGGTTAGATTGAGTTTTCTAAGTTAATTTTCGTAGGTAGATACGTGGGTAGAATGAGTACCTATATGTGTGGAAAGAAAGATATATTTTTATTGTTTCTAAACCATGTTTCCGGGAGTATCTACCTATAATATAGACCTTAAAAATAAAGATAAAGAAGCATAATTTCGTAACGCGGGTAAATAAATAGGTACTGTAGGGATATTGTCACTTCTTTGAGACTGCCTATACTTGAATTATAAATTATTTGTATAAAATTTGTATAAAAGGGATCCACAACTGGCTCGATAGCCATTACGCTAATCCTCACTATATAATTTAGCTCAGTCGCTGGCCGAAGCCTAAGGTGAAGTGTGTCACATTGACTTCTCACATCCAAGCCTCTTTCTTTTTAAAACTACAAAATAAGTAACAGTGTCAAACTGTCTAAAGAGGCCCGCATACAATATAATTGCATAAACAAATATCGAACCTTACAATCATTCTCCCCTCCCTCCAAAAAAAAATTCCAACAGTTTTTTTTTTTTTTTGCAAATTGGCAACCCTAACTCAAAGTTTAAAATCTAAAATGACAACGCTATCTCAAAGTCTAAAATCCAAAAAACATTAAATGTTAACATTAAGTTAGTTTGCTATGCTTGAAATCTAGAAAACAGTAAATATGCCGCAAGCATAATTTTAAATAACATCGAGTACCCTAATATTAAATTCTGATCACGCATAAGAACAGTACCAAAACAAAACATTGACATGAATAAGAATAAATTGACAAGAAATAGAATAAACTGACCGAAGGTCATATGTTAAGTTACATACCTAACTACACTAAGGGTGTAGATCCTACTTAATATAAACCTAACTACACTTAATGTGTAGGCTATGCACCTTAAAAAACTTAAATTATAACACCCTATGATCCCATCATACAATAATTTGCGGCTTAACACTAACCTACCTAACGCTAGAAAACTGTCTATTACAATACGAAGGCAAACAGCTGAATCTAGCTAAGATTTAGCTTCTCGAAAGGTTATCATTCGACAAACTTTCTAACAAAAAAACTAAAGAAAAACTGATCAGACAACTATAATACCTCCGTTCCTAAAATTAACACAACTCCATCTTTGCTTAAAAATTTTTGAACACATTGTGAACTCTTTCCACCGAATGGAAATATTTCAAAAATTAACGCAGGCAAAGATCAAAGAAAAAAATTATCAATTTCAAATATAGGAAACGTCAACCATATTAACAGGATTAATCTATAGAACCGTATTACTAAGCCACAGCTTAAGAATGAGTTCATTAAAATTCGTTCCAATAATACGATGAAATCAACTAGCTTTAAAAACGATACTACAACTTACAAACATCTCAACTAATCCATTGGAATTCAGTAAACTATCTTATACTATTAACAGGTTAAGATAATCGCCGTGAGTTGCAACCAATTATCGAATACCCGAGTTATCCCACATCAGAAATTACTTTCATTGAGAAACCTTCGTTACCAACTTTATGAACAACCCATACTCTCCCCTTACCAAATCATCCCAACTCTATACTTTAAGAACGCAGGAACCAAAACAGAACCCTATGACGAATAGCTATTGCCTTGTCATACTGCTTTCAAAGATAAAACCAGGCGATCGGTTCAAACAATTATTCGAACTTTCGTTTATAAAAGTTTCTCATATAAAGGTAATCTACCACGGAAATCTAGTATGTTACAGATATTTCTTGGGTCTTTGGTGAACGGTCCTCATCAAACATCATAGTTCAGCAACAACATGAAAAGAAACACCGGTTAATAAACAATTCATAACACTACCACATACATAAACCACAAACCATCAACCGGGATAAAATTATATTATACTCCTAATATATAATTATTTAATATCAGACGAACTCCTCAACGCAGCACAAAGCGTTTTAAACTATTTGTGTTAACAATTACGCCCCGTGACCGTGAGTTCAGACGACGAATCAGCACATTCGTTAGACCTCCCAACGATCTCAATGACCTTGTATGGTCCTTGATACAGACGTACCAACTTCATACATCTTCCCGTTATCCGCCTTGGTACGTATAACAAAACTAAGTCATTCACCCGGAACGATCTGTAGTGTAGTAATCTATATAATCGCATGTAACCAGTATTTAGAGGCAGTAATAAATCATAAGCGCAACTTGTCGTTTCTCTTGAAGCCTACCAGCTTCCAACCTTACATGGCGACCTGTGCCAGTGGGGATCTGCCTCGTGCCCGCGCGAGTGCATAACTTTCGCCGAATATGGAGCGCGAACTATAAACATTGAGTGATCTGTGCAGTTTTAGAGACGATTACAAATTAGAATAATGAAATCATTAAAACATAACTTCGTGAGACTTTGTGCCGAGTGCCGATCGAAATCGCTGTTTGGTGTTAATAAAACCGTGTAGTGATGGGCAAACCAAATTCCAAGGAAAAACAAGAAGTAATTATCGCACAAAATGCTGCAGGGGGTGAAAATTCAGCGTCGATTGAGCAGTTGAAGTATCACGCAAGTAACACAAACTTATTACTTATTGGGATATGTGTCATTTTAACGGCAGTTGGAGTCATTTATTGTATGCGACACTATAGAAAATGTCATGGAAACTGGATAGCGAGGGAAATTAACGAAAACGAGCTGCGACGATCAATGAGTCTGATGCGTCGAAGGGAAGGTAAAATTCAAGAAATAGTGTGAAAAGTGCAAAAAGTGATGTATCGGCGATGTGGCTATGAAAAGTGCATTTTGAAGTGGTCATCTGACAAAGTTACTGAGTAATCGGTGTATACGTTCAATGTAATCCGTAGTTTTAATAAAATATGTAATCGATTAGACACAATTATAAGTAAAACTCATATAACCGCAAATAAAATTAATAAAATATTAATAATAATTAATGGCTAAAGTATGTAATGGCAAGTGAGCTGGAAGAAATTTATGGTAAATTGAAAAGTATAAAAGAATACTTAATTAAACTAGGACCAAGTCGAAGGACACCAAAAGTGAAAAAGGAAAAATGTTCTGAAGCAAGTACATTGTATTCTAGTTATAACTTAGCTGAGGAGTTAGTAATTAAACAAATATCGAGTAAGGAATTAAATGATAGGGATATTAAAATTGTGACCGAATTGTGTAAGAATATAAAATCATTATATTTAAGAATTAAGGAACTTACGGAACTAACGGAACTGACGGAAAACATCAACATGGAGAAATTTGAGCTCAAAACGGCTGTGTCTTTGTTACCAGTCATGACAGGGGACGAAAAAGTTACGAAACAACTAATTTCGAATATCGAAATGTACAGTAACATGATAGGTGAAACAGAAAAAACAAATTTAATTACTTTCGTACTAAAATCAAGGTTGTCAGAAAATGCAAAATTACAAATGTGTGAAACTTATACGTCTGTTTCCAGTTTGATCAAAGATATGCGGGAGAGATTGTTGGCAAAAAAGTCGGATACTGCGATTCAACAAAAGCTGCAACGGGTGCAACAAGGTACCAGGCGAATCGAGGAATTCGGTAAGGAAATTGAAAAATTATTTGTGGACCTAACTATTTCTCAGGCCAGCGGAGATCAGCAAAAATATACTATTCTGAAACCGATAAATGAGAGAAATGCTATAAAACGATTTTCTGATGGGCTAAGAAATGGTAGGCTCAGTACAATTATAGCGGCGCGAAACTACTCTACGTTGAGCGACGCGATTCAGGGCGCTATAGATGAACAATTGTCGTGCAGAAATGAAGACGAAGTGATGAATTTTCATCGAGGTAAGTCAACATATCACCAACATCGTGGGAACTCGACCTACCGAGGGCGCGGTTCATTCAGACGGCGGCAGGCGGAATTTTTCACCAAGATACCGCGTTTTTCGTGGCCGCAACTCGTATCGAGGTTGGAACGGTGGTAGAGGTTTTTCACGGAACGAACAAGTAAACATGGCTGAGACGAGTGATAACAGGGATAATAACGATTTAAATGTTGGGAAAAAGGAGTCGGAAAATCTGTTTTTTCGATCATAATCATTTCTATTGCGAAAATTATAACTCTGTTCATTTCAAGGTACATGATGATTCACGCAGTTGGTTGGTTGATACGGGAGCAACCATATCGGTAATCAAGTTAGAGAGCTTAGACAAAAACAACATTCCATTCCATATAGAGCGGATTAGAATAAAAGGTATAGGTGGTTACGTGTACAGTGAGGGACACATAAAGTTAAAATTAGTTTATAATGAATATGAATTTGAACACACATTTTACATATTCAAACACTTACCGTGTAGAACTGATGGCATATTAGGCCAGGACTTTTTGACTAAATTTCGATGCGTATTAAACTTTGAGAATAATACTTTAACAATAAATCAAAATTGTTTGGTTACGATTCCGTTACAAATGGGTCAACTTGGTTGCAACAATTACATGACAATTCCAGCACGATGTGAGTACATACACTATATCAAAACTGATGTCAATGAAGAGAGTTTGGTTATCTCTAAGCAATTATGTGAAGGTGTGTTTCTAGCATCACTGTTAGTAAAGCCCCGAAATGGTCAAATACCGTTGAAAATTCTTAACACGAGAGATGAGGAAGTGTATCTGAGTTATTTTTGTCCTAATTTAGTGGGATTAAAAGACTATACGATATGTGCATTTGAAAATGAACTTAATAGCGCTGACCGAGTAAAGAAGTTATTTTCGGTCCTCAAGTTGAAACATTTAAATACAGAAGAGCAAATATCTATAGAAAATATATGCGCTAAATATTCCGATGTTTTCTTTTTACCAGGTGACAAATTAGGAGTTACAAACTTGTATAAACAGTCAATACAGATAAAAGAGAATACTACACCATCATATACTAAACCGTATAGACTACCGAGGGTACAAAAAAGTGAGATAGATAAGCAAATTGACAAAATGATAGAAAATGATATTATAGAAGAAAGCACAAGTGAATGGTCCAGTCCAGTACTACTGGTTCCCAAGAAAAGTGATAGTCCAGGAAATAAGAAATGGAGGGTTGTTATAGACTATAGAAAACTTAACGAGCGTATTAAAGATGATAAGTTTCCGTTACCCAATATCACAGAAATACTAGACTCTTTATCAGGATCGGTTTATTTTACACATTTGGATTTGAATCAGGGATACTATCAATTGGAATTAGATACAGAAAGTAGAAAATACACGGCATTTACTACAAATAAACAATATCACATGAAACGCCTACCAATGGGACTTAAAACTAGCCCTAGTGCGTTTAGTAGATTAATGACTGTAGCTATGTCTGGTCTCAATTATGACAAATGTCTAATATATTTAGATGATTTGATTTGTTTCGGCAGAAACCTTGAAATTCATAATAAAAATTTAACAGATATTATGGAAAGACTAAGAAAAGTTAATTTAAAATTAAACCCAGAAAAGTGTGACTTCCTAAAGAAACAATTATTATATCTAGGTCATGTTGTATCAGTTGACGGAATTCTTCCTGATCCCGAAAAGTCACGAGTAATTCAAAATTATCCCACTCCGAAGAATAGTGATGAGGTCCGTAGATTCGTTGCTTTTGCAAATTATTATCGTAAATTCATACCTAAATTTGCAGAAATATCAATACCATTGAACAAGCTACTCAGAAAACATGTGAAATTCGAATGGACAAAGGGATGTGAACGTTCATTTACAGACTTAAAGAAATCACTTATGAGTCCTCCAATTTTACAATACCCTAATTTTGATGAAGATAATGAATTCATTTTACATACGGATGCATCTGGTTCAGCAATAGGTTCAATGCTATGTAACAAAAACGATTTACCTATAGCATATACAAGTCGTTCATTAAATAAGGCAGAACTCAATTATCCCACCATAGAAAAAGAACTACTTGCAATAGTTTGGTCAGTCAAATACTTTAGGCCATATTTATATGGGAAAACTTTTACAATCAAAACGGACCACAAACCTCTAGTACATTTATTCAGCATTAAGAATCCTTCAAGTAGACTATTAAAATTTCGCTTAACGTTGGACGAATACGATTATAAGATAGAATACGTCAAAGGTACAAGTAATGTTGCTGCAGACGCATTATCACGTATCATTATAACATCAGACGAGTTGAAAAATATGAATGGAGAAGTGTGTAATATAATGACAAGAAGTATGAAGAGGAGAATGCAAGATGACAGTAGTAGTAGGAAAATTATAGATAATGAGGATGAAAGCGGTAATTGGTCTGATCACCCAAGAGTCGTTGAAGCCTTAAAGAAACCCAAGAATTGCACTGAATTAATAATGAAACAGTATAAGGTGACAAAAGATGATGATATTGAACGATATAATGACTTTATCTTCAAAATGAAGAAATCAATAATTTACATAGATCCTAATTCTCGATCATGCAAGACGCGAGACGTATTCGTGAGAGATTTGGACATTTTATGTAAAAAACTATCGATAGATGAAATTTATGTTATGAACAATGAAGAAAGTATGAAAATTATAAAATGGTTAACCAATAAAGATGAAAATACATTAAGTGGGACCGGTCCACGAGTTGTTATTTTGAAAAACATACGTCGTATAAATGACAATGATGACATTAAAGTAATATTAAATGATTTCCACTTGCTTCCTACTAGTGGACACGCAGGTGTACGAAGAATGCTAAATAATATAAAAAAGTATTATTTCTGGCCGAAAATGACAAATGACGTCAGCGAATTCGTTAGGAAATGTAATAAATGCCAAAAGCAGAAACATTCATTGCATACTAGACAACCATTGGTAATAACAACGACCGCGGATACTGCTTTCGATAAGCTATTTTTAGATATAGTTGGGCCCTTAGATAAGGATTATTATAATCATTCGTATATTCTAACGCTGCAGTGCGAGTTAAGTAAGTACGTGGAGGCGTATCCATTAGAATCTAAGAGTAGTGTAAGTGTAGCACGAGCGTTCGTCGAGAACTTCATTTTAAGGTATGGGATTCCACGAGAAATAGCTACAGATAAAGGCACCGAGTTTATTTCAACCACCATGACTGAGGTATGTAAATTATTAAATATCAAGCAAACAAACTCTACAGCATATCATCACGAATCAATTGGTTCTTTAGAAAATACACATAAATCATTGAACGCATATTTGAGAATACAGACCGATAATAATTCACGATTTTGGAGCACATGGATTCCGTATTGGTGTTTTTCGTATAATACATCCGTTCACACTGAAACTAAATATACTCCGTACGAACTTGTGTTTGGAAAAAGATGTAATATTCCTAGTAATTTACAGAATAATACCGTTGAACCATTGTACAATGTAGAAAATTATCCATTAGAACTCAAATATAGATTACAAAAAGCTCAACAAGAAGCTAAGAAAAATTTAATTGAAAGTAAAGAAAAACGAAAATGCAATTTAGATAAAAATATAAGACCAATGTATTACAAGAAAGGCGATATGTTATTATTAAAAAATGAGGCAGGCAATAAATTCTCTGATGTTTTCTCTGGTCCTTATGAAGTGTTACAAGATTGTGAACCTAATGTTAAAATTTTGGTAAAAAATCAAGTAAAACTAGTACATAAGAATAGAACAAAAATGTATTTTGTATAAAAAAAAATGTACCATTAAGGTTATTTTTTTTTCTTTTTTTGGTAGGGCGTGTAGTGTAGTAATCTATATAATCGCATGTAACCAGTATTTAGAGGCAGTAATAAATCATAAGCGCAACTTGTCGTTTCTCTTGAAGCCTACCAGCTTCCAACCTTACAGATCTGGGTTTTGATCTCATATCGTAATACCGCTTTTGTACACGCTGTGCGTTCGCAATATTTCCTAACGCCTTAGTCAGCAGCCTACCCATACGATTTACCCTTTCATCTATCGTTTCGTCTAAACCAACTGCGTTTAATCCTAATGATCGATCCACCACTGAGCACGATTCCCTACCAAATAAAATATTATACGGCGATACTTTCGTTGACGCCTGCACGCTAGTGTTATACGCATGTACTACCAAAGGTAAAACCGAGCACTATTGCCTTTGATTACTACCTAAATATTTTGATAACATCGAAGTAAACGTTCTATTCATTCGCTCTACCAAACCGTTACTCTGTGGGTGAAACGAACTTGTATGTATCATTTTAGCCCCAAAGTGCTCTACCGTTTCTTTTACAATTCCCGCCGTAAAAACTGTTCCTCTATCTGAAATAATTTCCCTAATCGGCCCGAACCTACAGAAAACTTCCTCAACTAAAAACCGCACTACATCTTCCGATGTAATCCTAGGTAACGCCTTACATATCGCAAACCGCGATGCATATTCTACCGCGACTATAATAAAACGGTTATCTCTCGACGAACGTGGAAACACTCCTAACACGTCGATTCCTACCTTCTCAAAAATATCCGAGACCCTAATCGGCATCAAATCTGCTACGCTTTTAACTAATTTCCTTTCTTGACATGGCATGCACGAAGCTATGTAACGCTCTATCTCCTTATCGGCTTTCGGCATGAAATATTTCGACCGAAACCTCTTAAACGTCTTTGCGAGACCCAAATGACCTCCTGTCCACGCCTCATCATGTAATTCGTTCATTACATTTTGAAACAAAGACCTAGGCAATACTAATACCTCCCTAATTTCTCCATCTCTACGTACGCTTTTATATAATAAATTATTTCTCAAACAAAATCCGCTACGCCACGCTTCCGGACGTTCGCTCAACCGCGTTAACCATCTACTACAAAATGAATCGTTCTCTTGATCCGCCTGTAACGACTCTACTTTAATACTAAAAACTTCCAAACCATCATCATCAGGTTCAGAACGAGAAGAAGACTGAGGTCCTTCTGTTTCCCGTTTCCCTTCTTCCATTAGCGGATTCCTACTCAAAAAATCTGCCACTACATTGTCGTTCCCCGAGCAATGAACTATCTCGAAATCTTATTCTTGTATCGCTAACGCCCATTGCGCTAACCTACCAGACATATCTTTTTTCGACTGTAACCAACATAACGCGCTATGGTCTGTAACAACCTGAAAATACGATCCCCAAGATAATGCCTATAGTGCCTTAACGCCCATACTAACCCCAGACACTCTTTCTCCGTGGTACTATATTTTTTCTCCGCATCCGTTAACTTCCTAGTAGCATAGGCAACCGGACTCATTTTTTCAACGCCCTGCATCAATACTGCACCTAACGCCTCGTTAGACGCATCCACATAAACTCTCGTAGTAACCGACTTAGCCCCCGAATAATAGGAAAGTATTGGCGCACTACACATAAACTTCTTAATATAATCGAACGAATTCTGCAATTCTTCATTCCATTGAAACTTTACCCTCTTTTTCATTAATTTAGTGAGAGGTAACGATATTCTCGCAAAATTCGATACAAATATTCTATAATAAGAAAATAAACCTAATAATTGTTTCACATCCTTCGTAGATGTGGGAGTTGGAACCTGTTGCATGGCCTTCAGCTTTTTCTCACTAGGTTTTACTCCTTCATCCGAGATTCGATAACCTAGCATCTCAATCTCGCAAAAACCAAATTTACATTTGGATGGCTTGAAGATCAAGTTCGCTTCTCTAAACCGCCCAAAAACTTTCTGCAACGTATCGGAAAACTCCTCGAACATTCTACCATACACAATTACATTGTCTACGTAAACCATAACCCCTTTAAATCTTAAATCCGCCAAAACTTTATCCATCATCCGTTGGAAAACTGCTTGACTCGTTGCCAAACTGAACGGAACAACATTAAATTCATAAAGACCCGTGGTCGTGACGAAAGCCGTTTTATGCATACCTTCCGTAATAACCGTCTGCCAATAACCTGAATTGAGATCTAACTCCGCAAAATACTTGGCCCCGGCCAAACTATCGACAATGTCTTCTATCCGCGGAAAAGGATAACTATCTCTACAAATTTTCTTATTTAATTTCCGATAATCTATACAAAACCTCCATGCATTATCGGGCTTTTTAATTAACACAACGGGCGCAGCATAAGAACTAGTGGATTCCCTAATAACACCTAGTTTCAACATCTCCGCGACCTGCTCCTCAATAATTTCTCGTTGCACCGGCGAAACGCGATACGGGTGACAATGAACCGGCTCTTCATCATTAGTCTTAATATCGACCGACACTATCTCCGACCTACCTAACTGGTCAGTTGCAAACGCAAACCTATCCGCATTCCTATCCAACAACGCCAATAATACCTGCTTTTCATTCCTACATAAATCCTCATTTACGATAAACCGTTTATCTTCTACCCCAAACGCAAATTCGCACGAATCCGATAACCCCGAGAAATAAACGTAATCGCCCTTTCTTAACTCCTGAAAGTCGATAGAATTTATCACGTCCCGATCCTCGATAACCGTGGTTTCCCCGAAGTTCATTTGTTTCCTTCTAGAACCGTCTAGAAAGTCCGACCCTATCTTTTGTTTTGAAAGAATCCCTACGCGCATGACATTTCGTTTTACCGGTGTCATGTTTTGTTTCGTATGGAAATTATTGAAAAACGGTATTTTCCCCTGGAAAAAACACATACACGAATGAACAAAATCAATATTCATACCGTTCTTTATTAAAAAATCCACCCCTAAAATAATGCTACAATTTAAATCAGTTATTACTAAAAAATCCTGTGAAAAGTTAAAATTGTCCAAACTAAAATCTATATCACATTTCCCTACAATTTGCAATAAACTTCCATTAACCGCCTTAACCCGTCTCTTCTCTTCTTGCATACATCTCGCACCCACTTGATCTGCAACGGCTGGGCTGATGCATGAAGCCGTAGCGCCTGTATCTAAAAGAGCTACCACGTTTACCCCAGAAGAATTCAATAAAACTAATGGTCTGACCTGCTGATCCGCCTCGACTGCGACGATCTTCCCCATTGGTCGTTTCGCTTCCGTGCTTCGCTGCTGAACTCGTCTGAGGCCCTCATTCCATGGTCAGCCTGGTCACCGCTATCGGTTTCTAGTGACGACGTGTTGCAAAATATGCTTGCCTAGGACGCAAATTATAATTATTAGTACTAGGTCTAATATGTGGTTCCTGACCACTTGTCGACGACGAAACATTCGGCGTTCGTCGTGGGTCTTGAGTAGGGCTTTGATTAAATTGTGTGTGAAACGGTCTGTCTCCCACCCCTCTATTGCTATGGGCCAAATTCGGTCCAAAAGTTGCCGGGTTCCTAAACACATTTACATTATCATCACTTCCCAGACTTAATTTCTCCATCTGTACCAGTACTGCCTTTAGCGCCTTCTTATCTACAAAATGGCTCAACATTAATTTATTTCTAAGATGGTTTTGCAATTCTCTTAAAAATTTGTAGTGTTATGCTACTTACATGTCCTTTTCCTTGCTGCAGCTGCTGCTAGATGCTTGCTGAGCTGTGCAGCTTATTATTTTGTCATCACCTTTATTTCCATAGGACCCTGTAACGTTTTAAACCATAAGAATACATTAACAAATCATTTTTTGCTTTGTTTTTTTTCATACTATCAGCTCTTGTAAATCGATAGGGAAGGGGTTTACCTTTGGTGACCTTGTTTTTGGCTTTCTCCGAAACTCTGCAATCTCGGTCTTCGTGCGCGCTGGTGCGCTACCCTTTTTCCTTTCGCTGTTATGTAATTTACTTCATGGTTTTATTGTTGTTTATCGTATTACGAGCCTGAAACTAAACTTTGACATTGGTTGACGCCTTTGTTTATCTGGTTGTCATGGCAATGCCCATTCAAACACGTTAGCGGTCTGATATGTTTGCTGCAATACTTTTACAAAAATACTTTTTTTCTCTTGGCCACTCACAAAAATTACGTTTAATTTAAATAATTTTTAGAACTCTCCAAAAAGGGTATAAAAGCGGAATATTTCTGAAATTCTGGAGTCTCACGTCAGCTTCCGAACTAGAAGTATCACCTAAAGGCCTTATCCCGGGGTCGCACTACCCCGGGATCCTGCAAGCCGTTCCTTCAAAAACAATCCTTCAAACAACGGGATCCTGCGGGCCTTCAAACTCCCTCAAACCTTCAAACAATCCTTCAAGCAACGGGATCCTGCGAGCCGTTTCCTTCAAACACGATTCTGCGAGCCACTCCTACAACGGGAAACTGCGAGCTGTAACTACAAATACGCCCGCTACCGTTCCACTCCTACAACGGGATCCTGCGAGCCGTAACTCCAAATACGCCCGCTACCGTTCCACTCCTACAACGGGATTCTGCGAGCCTTAACTACAAATACGCCCGCTACCGTTCCTACAACGACGATCTCGACAACATCTTCACCAACAAATAGACCTGCATCCTGTTCATCACCCTACCGGTCACCTACTCCCCGTGTCCTCCGCTTCTTCTTTTTCCATATCTAATCTATATTTTATAAAAACCTGTTCACATCTCATCCATCCTCATCCTCGTATCATTTGTTTATCGTCTTCACTGTAAATATCTAATAAACTGTTACTACTAAATTTTATCCTGGTTGTTTTCTGTTAGGTTCTGGTTAGGTTCGTATCCACCCACGACAAATTGTGTTATAAAAATGTCATCTTTGGTAACTCTAGCCTTCCTCGCTTGGTCCCCTAAGTAATGGAAGTAGTCCAACAAACTTCTTTTCTCTTGCTTGGCATTGTAGAACTTCTCTGCAAAGTCTGTGCTTCCAAATTTCTCATTAAATTTATCCACCACCTCTTCAAATGTCTGGGCACTGCCCCTAATTTCCCTAAAAAAATATAAGGCTCCACCTTTTAAATACGAAGGAAATAATAATTTTAATTCCTCCGACGATATAAATTTCTTCCTCGATGCAGCATCTCTTAAGTCTTCTAAAAAGTCTTCAAAGGAATCCTGTGGACTCCCCGAAAAACAAGTTGACAAATCCTCCATCATGAAATAATTTCATAAATTTTTTCACAAAATGTCCGCTGCTATAAAAATCTTCCCACAATATTTTTCTATTCGATTCTTCACTCGCTTGGCAGGTCGAGGTAATTCCTAAATTAAAAACTTAAGAAATATACTTCCTTTAGTGTAGTTTCAATCCTTCCTCGATTTTTCAAGGTCTGGATTGACGATCACTATCCTCTTCTATTACGTCACTACTTATGACGTCACCTCTTATTCCTTATAGAAGCGGCCGAAGCCTAAGGTGAAGTGTGTCACATTGACTTCTCACATCCAAGCCTCTTTCTTTTTAAAACTACAAAATAAGTAACAGTGTCAAAGTGAACACCCACTCTAAAGAGGCCCGTATACAATATAATCGCATAAACAAATATCGAACCTTACAGTACCTATGCTAGTTGCGTTAGATTGCCTACATAATTATTGTAGATGGCGATGTTAGGGTAGATATCCCTGTTCGCGCCACCTAGCGGCGTTGTTTTGAAGCTTTGGATTGGCTGGTGCTCAAGCAGGCGTGTGCGCATGACATCGTCATAGTTTGCGTGTTTGCCGCATCGCTAGTTTCACACAGTTAACTTCAACTAGAGCTTATTCGTTACTGAACCTCAGATTTGTAATAACATTCGCTATTACGAAATAAATCAAATTGTAAAGTCGTGTAGCGCAGGACCCCCAGCGCCATCTACGCACAAGACGAGCACCTCGTAAATACTCTCCGTCGGACGCGTTCGTTTAATAAAAGCTTCTTGGAACGCATCCTTTGCCCCCTCCCGGCGACGTCCGGCAGAGTATTTTCGATGTGCGAACCACAAACAAATCGTAGCGTGTTTTTATATCTATAATAAGTAAAATCTTATAATAAACGGATTCAAAACTGCTAAACTGGCTGCCCAACGTGTTTAGTGTTCGTGGTAATTACTTTCGTGAAAGAACAATGCCTCGCGGACGGAAAAAGCCTTCAGAAAACTCGTTCGCCTCATTAGACGAGAATTATGGCGGACAAAACGGCTCCGACGCGCCAAATATTACGGTCGGCCAAGCTGATTTCGCCGCCCTAATGGCTTCAATAACACAAACTCAAACAGAGTTCTGTAATCAGATATTGGAGCATGTGAGATCTTCGACGCCGGCCGAAAACTTATCACCTTCGAATGGAAATTTCGCAGTGTCAAGCAAAATACTCCGGCGCCCCAATCGAGTCACTAGAAAATTTCATTGACGCAATCGTCACATACAAAAGTACAATCAACGTCTCAGACGAAAACGCGCTGCGCGGTGTATCACTCCTTCTCACGAATGCCGCTGGGTAAAGGCGGATATCCAGACGTTGGAGGACGCTATCAGTCAACTAAGATCTGCGTTCGGCGAACGACAACCACAATTCAGGGTGTACCAGGATTTGTACAGGATGGTGCAAGGTACAGAGGAGGAGAAAGTGAGATACCAATTCGCCAAACTACCTAAAGGAGATCTGAGCGAGAAGGTAACTGGACATGTTATACGGAATGTTAAACATCAAGTTGAGGAAGAGAATTGACAGAGAAGACTTCAAAACATATGATGAACTTCTGCGGAAAGCTCGAAGTGTGGAGGACTCGGCACGAGACTACTCTCTGCCGGCAAGGCAGCGGTCACCGGCCCGATTTGCTGCTACTGCCCCGCCGTCCTGTAAGCCGCCCGGCGTCGGGTCGCTGCACACCAGCCTGCCTGCTCAGCGGTTGCCGGCGCCCCAGCGCGCCCATTTTGGCACCGCTCAGTCATCATACGAGCCGTGTGATACGGGCGCTCAGCGCACCCTGTCACAGTCGTCGATTTGGGCGCAGAGGTTGCCCGCACCGGCCGCCCAGTTCGCCATGCCGGCACTGCAGCGTCAAAGCGCCGTGCCGCCACCGTCGCCGGCCGCTGCTGATCCGACAAAGCGTATGTACTGTACATATTGCAAAAGGTATGCAACTCATACTGTTTCTTCATGTCCACGTTTGTCGGCGCCTAGAGGCAATAATTCAGGTGTTGCCTGTTACAACTGCGGAGAAGTAGGGTTTATCAGACAGAACTGTCCAAAATGCAATTCTGTATCCGCAAGTTCGTGTTTTTACGCATGTGATATACCAGTCGAAGAAAATGTGACAATTCATTATGAGCTTGTGTATGAGTCCGGGATTAAACCAATAAGTATTTTAGCCAATGAGTCTCAGGCACTAACAAATGACCATGGGCTTCTTTCCCATCTCTTGGACGAATCTGAAGATATCTTCAAAGAATAAGGATCTCCAACGGAGTTTGCAGACCACAAGATTGACACCGGAGGTCATCCTCCGGTCTTCGTGCCCCCATATCACGTTACACCAGCGAAGAAAGAAATTATGCGTCAGGAGGTAAAGAAAATGCTTGAGGAGGGTATCATCGAGGAGTGTGAATCACCATGGGGTGCATCAGCACTGCTGGTATCGAAGAAACGCCAAGGTGAGTTCAGATTTTGCGTTGACTTCCGAAAGCTGAACGCAATTACAAGAAACGATAAATACCCAATGCCATCTATAGATGAGCTCATACAGAGCACTAAACCTGGCTGCGTAATGAGCATCATAGATCTTAAATCAGGATTCTGGCAGGTGGGAATCAAGGACATTGAGGACCGGGACAAAACAGCTTTCTCAGTACCGACTATGGGAACGTTCCGTTTCACTCGGATGCCCTTTGGCCTGAAGAATGCCCCGTCAACATTCCAACGCCTTATATACAGATTTCGTGCTAGCCCATCATTGAAGGATGTAACCATTCTAGATTACCTAGATGATATCCTGGTTATATCACCTGATTTCGACCAGCACATACAGGATCTGCGTGCAGTGTTTGACTGACTAAGAACATTCAAGCTGCGAGCAAACCGAGAAAAGTGTAAGTTTGCATGTAAATACTGAAATACTGAAATACTCATTTATTCATAAATCATAATAATTTATATGTCAGACAGGAAATGGTACATATGAGTTTTACAAAAAATGTCAAGTTAGTAAAAGATATTATTCTTTTACAATTATACTACACCTTATTATACAAAAGTATAATATTCAAATAGGTATTATATCAATGTCAAGTAAATTAAATTAGTATTATTATGTCATGATACAATGATAAATCAATATACAATTTTTATGAAAATCTAGCTTAACGGACAGGGAATTACTTTCATATTCTGAAAGAATTCGTCAGTTGTATAGCATGCCATACCAACCAGTATCTGTTTCAACTTAGAAATGAATATGCTCTCTCTAGTCGCGCTTTTGATGTGATCAGGAAGACAGTTATAAATCTTGGGCACAAGAGTAAATAAACACTTGTTGGCTTTGGTGAGTCTCCTGGATGGTACATACAGGTGATCACGACGTCGGGTGTTGATAGTATGCGTGTCACTTTTCTTTTCAAATTGTGACAAGATCCGTCTCGCGTACTTAGCTATTTCTAATATGTATAGCGAGGGAAGAGTTAGAATTTTATACTTGATAAAGAGCTCTTTTGCAGAAAAGTCCCAAGGCACGCCCGTTATGATTCTTACTGCCCGTTTCTGCATTCTTAGAGCCCTTTCGCAGTCTGAGACGTCTCCCCATAGGTCCACCCCGTAAACTAGTATGGAGTGAAAGTATCCTTATTATGCTTTCATAATATTGTCAATGGTTAATGTTGGGGCCAGCCTAGACAGAGCGAAGCAAGCTGAGGATAGTCTATTGCACGTGGCATCGATGTGCGGTGCCCACGTGAGGCCGGCGTCGATGGTGAAGCCCAGGTAGCGGACCTGGTCCACCTGCGGTACCGTGATCCATCACAACTCACGTTCAGCTCATGACCCCTAGCTTTCCTTAACTGAAAGTGCATAACCTTGGTTTTTTCGAGGTTCAGTAGCATTCCGTTGACAGAAAACCAATGAGCCAACTTACTCGTTACGCGACTTAACTTTAATTTTAGCATCTCAAAATCGTCAGCAGCTACAATTACGCAAGTGTCATCGGCGAATAGGACGTATTCAGCTTCATCAGAAGCAACAGAGATGTCGTTCATTATGATGAGGAACAAAATGTTGCCCATAGTTGAGCCTTGAGGCACAGCACAGTTTCCAACTTGCTGAAGTTCAGACTTAGCACCAAGAACGAAAGTTCACTGCTGGCGGTGCGACAAGAAACTGGCTATGATTTTGTGAAAGTTATCCTTTACACCGTACCTGTTCAACTTCTCCAGTATGAGCGCATGGTTGACAAGATCGAAGGCGCGCGACAGGTCGCAGAACATGGCCGCGACCTGTCGCCCGTCCTCGCGCCGGCCCATCACTCGCGCTACCACGTCACGAGCGGCGTCCACTGTCGACCGGTTTGATTGATAGGCATATTGTTGTTTGTTCAGTAAGTTATTATGTCTAAAGTGCTCGTCCAATCTGTTGCTAATGATACGTTCAAACACTTTAGAGAATATCGGTATTTGTGCAATCGGTCTGTAGCTTTTTTCTACGTCCATCTCGCCCTTGCCTTTGTACACTAGTTGAATTTTTATTTATTTAAGAGACTGCGAGTAAACGCCACTTTCAACGCATTTATTAAGAAGCATACATAATAACGAAATTACAACTGGGGTGTATAATCAAATACATGAGTTGGCATGTTATTTATATCAGTCGAGTTTTTACGTTTTATACTTTTTATCACGGAAAGTGTTATTGGTATAAATTGCAACTTTAGCTCTACCGTGCCCTCAAGGTATGAGTTGAAGTAGTTCATAGCTATTGAGAGGTCGGGTCGTGCACGGGGGTTATTGTTGGCCTCTACGTAGTAGCGATTGAGGGCGGCGGCGGCTGCACCCGCGCGCTGCACCTGGCTGTTCCCGGCAGACTTGCTCACCAGCAGGTCGAGGGCTCCCCCGCGCCGCGCCTCGCTTCGGCCAGTTTCAGCCTCAATTACTCGCCACACGGTGCGGCGCATGTCGAACTTTGGGTTGTCGATTTGTTTGTTAATGAAGTCACGACGTGAGTTACGTAATTCCATTGAATATTGCATTTCGAGCCGCAACAAGTCACTGGTTGGTAGGAAATTGTCATGTTTATCACTATGGTTCGCTAATGCAAATTTTATTTTGCGAATTTCGCATCGCAGTTTTTTAACCCTATGATTGGCCCAGGAGAAAGTTTTTTTTTACAGGATATTTTCTAATAGGGAAGTATACTTGATAAAGATGCTTAGTTACATTAAGAATTGCGTTTAATTGGTCATTAGGACAGTGCCACTTATGAAGTATGTTATCCCAGTTATACATAGATAGGGCCTCGTAGAAATTATCAATTTGGAGTTGCGAAAACAATCGTTTACAGGTAACCTCATTATGGTTCAAATGTTGACCTTTTATTTGAGCTACAACAATAAACCCAGAATGATCCGACAAATACATTTCGACAGGGGTCACTTTTAGAATATCATTAATCGGAATGTTAGTGTAGGCATGGTCGAGGCAAGTGCTACTAGATGATGTCACTCTAGTAGGAAAATTAACTAACGTTACAAAACCATGTTGTTTTAAAGAGGAAATTAATCTCTTAAACGGTAACGTTTTACTTAAAATGTCAATGTTGATATCACCAACTAAAATGAGTTTATAATTATTGGATGCATTTAAATCAAGTAAAGAGTTAATTTTAGGAAAAAAGATATCAATGTCACCTCTGTTTTCACCTTGTGGGGGTCTATAAATACAGACAACGATCAGGTTTAGACCGACACACTCGACCGCACACACCTCGAAGTGCATATCCACGGACAGCGCGGCGAACTCCCTGCGCTCGATGGTGAGGAGGTCTGGCCGCACGTAGATGCAGGCGCCGCGTCCCTCGCGGGTCATGCGCGCGTAGCTCGCCACCAGCTTGTAGTTTGCCATTCGGACACAGGACAGCTCGTTGGGACGGAGGAAGTGTTCGGTGATGCACAGAACATCAACGTCTTTATGGAGCAACTGAAGTTCACATTCTAGTTGGAAGCATTTATTCTCCAGTCTATATATGTTCTGGTGGATTATCGATATGTTACGCGATATTATATTGGTTATCATCGAAGTACCATTTCCAGTATCAGTGGCAGTGTCATTAGAGTCCAGGTGGTTAAGGAGTCTCGGCTGGGGAGGACTCGGCGGCAGCGGCAGGACAGGTTGGGGCTGCGGCGGTGGGGGCACCGGTGACGTCACAGCGCTGAGCGCTCTGTCCCCGCTGTTGGTAGCGGGGCTTGGCGGGAAACCAGTCACAATATTTAACGTGCGGGGGCCACAAAGCAGGCGAGTCAACTTTCTGTAGCAGACTTTCTGGTATACCAATAACGAATGCAGCATGTTTATCCGTCTTCAGCTTCCGTTTTTCTACCTCATATCGATCTGATGTTACAATTCTGTTGAGAAAATTTAGCACGTTGTGCGTCGTCGTATTCGGTTTGAATGACGAAGCCTGTATATACTTGATTCGTTCAACCGATTGCAGTTCTTCGTCGATTTTTCCAGCTCCAATGCATATGTTGGAATTTCGTTGCCGCTATTAAGCGGCAACGAAATCTTTTTTCGTTGAACTGTTGTCCAGCCCTCCTCATCAGACGCTCTGTCAATACCAGTCAGAGGTTCCTGTGTCAGGTTCGCATTTGGAACAGTCGAGTTCGTGGCCACAGCTTTAGGCGTGATCGTTGAAGCAGATGACTCACTGGCGTCGGTCACACGGCGCTCGTCGGAGATCTTCGGAACATTGACAGGGGCAGCGGCGGTTGGCGATGGCGCAAGCGACGTGCGGGCTACCGTCTTTGTGATTTTGTTCTGACATCTAGCGCTCGATTTTCCTTCGCCTTTAAACGCGCTTGGCGGACCGGGCGCTGCAGCGGCGGAGTAGGTGCGCTCGTTAGCGGAGTGGGCGTGAGGGTAGTCGGCGATTGTTGCTGTGGGTTGTTAGCAATTCTCAGCTTAGTTATCAAGTCGTTATGAGCACTAACTGTTGATTCTATCAAGTCTTCAAGTCTATCAAGTCTTCTGGCACTAACTCTCGTACACAGTGTCTCAATAGTCTTTTGCAGAACTTTCACTAAACTTTCAAGGGCTTTAGAAGCCATTTTACACTTTTAAACAATTAAAATGCGCGGTGCACATATGTTTGAGTTGGTGGTACGGCGGTGACTGATGATGTGATGAAATAAAGTACTTAGGTCACGTCATGTCGTCTTCCGGTATATCACCAAACAATGAGAAAACTCAAGCAATTCTGGAGATGAAGAGGCCGTCGTTGTTGAAACATCTAAGGAGTTTCATACAAACATGCTCATGGTTTAGGAAATTCATAGAAGGATTTTCTCAGATTTCAGAACCCTTGACAAGACTAACAAGAAAGAAATAACCGTGGCAATGGGGGGAAGAGCAAGAGAATGCCTTCGAGGAGCTGAAGGCAAAGCTGACTACTGCACCAGTCCTCGTTCCACCTGACTACTCGAAGCCGTTCATCCTCCGGACAGATGCCAGTAACTACGCACTAGGCGCTGTCCTCCTGCAAGGAGAAGAGAAGGACTAACGCCCAATCGAGTACGCCAGCCGCCTGCTTTTACCTGCCGAACGAAATTACTCAACGACAGAGCGGGCCGTCTGGGCTGTTGACCGCCTCCGCGGCTATATAGACGGACACCCGGTGATAGTAGGTACAGACCACCAACCCCTAAAGTGGCTAATGACGATGAAGTCTCCGTCCGGTCGCCTAGTCAGGTGGGCGCTCAAACTTCAAGCTTATGACCTTCGCTTCGAATATACTCCAGGAAAAGCCAACGTGATCGCCGACGCTCTTAGCCGTCCTAACTGTGACGAAAAAACCATAAAAGCTTGTGGTTTATGCTCCGTGATAGGGGATCTACCCACAAGAAGGCCCTCTGACCTGCGACAATCTCAGCTGGCTGATCCTGATATTCAGAAGATCGTGGATGGACTTGAGAAAGGCGAAGAAATTGATGCTCGACGATGGTCTGGACGAGGCTACCTAATGTAACAGGGAGTTCTATACCGGTGCAACCCGGACTCTGAAAGTAAGGACCCGCAGCAGATAGTGCCTGCGTCGCTGAGAGCTGATGTCGTCAAAGAATGCCATGACAGCCCTTTGGCAGGCCACCACGGTGTTGATAGGACGTACCAAAGGATCATTCAGCGTTTTTGCTTCCCAGGTATGAGGCGCTTTGTAGCTGATTATGTCAAGACCTGTGCCGACTGCCAAAAATATAAGTCTACCAACGAAAAGCCACCAGGGCTCCTTCAAACACCGGTATTGAATCAGCGAAACGAAGTACTAGCAATTGACCTGTTCGGACCTCCTCCACCTGGAGAAAATGGTGAGAAATGGATACTACTTGTCGAAGATACCGCCAGCAGGTAGACAGAAATATACGCCTTAGGGATTGCAACATCAGAGGCGTGTGCGCGCATACTCATTGAAGAATACTTTCTTAGGTATGGCCTGTGCCGTCGCATTATATCTGACAATGGCGTTCAATTTATATCTTCCATTATGCAACAAGTTATGTTCGTACTTGGGATCAAACAAGAGTTGCTGCCGCTGTTTCATCCACAAACAAACCCTGCAGAGCAGAGGAACAGGGAGATGAAGACCCATTTGTCACAACTAGTGGGGGATCAACACAAGTCTTGGCCATCTCATCTGTCGTATGTCCGTTTCGCTATGAACACTGCTCGCTGTCAAACAACTGGAGTGTCACCAGCTTTCCTTACATTCGCTAGAGAGCTAAGAACACCATTAGAAGTCGGGTTTGACATGAGAGCTGTTATCGAAAAGGAAAACTTTGTGCCGCAAATTACGCCGTATCTGAAGAACTTCATCACGAGTCTGTCAGACATCAGGGATAAGGTAGAAGAACAACAAGATCTCAAGAAGAGTCAAGCCGATAAATCCCTGAGGGAAGCTGAACAATATGAAGTCGGAGACGAAGTTTTACTAAACACTCATATACACAGTAACGCAGCTAAGGGAACAACCTCCAAGTTTGTACCAAAAAGGGACGGCCCATACGTCGTGACTGAAAAAATAAGTCCCACTACATATTTGGTGCCTCCACTAGACGATCCGAACAGGAGTTTGGGAAGGTACCACGTCAAAGAAATCACAAAATATCATCGCCGCGGTGATGACATAACACATCCTGTGTTTCCAACGAGAGGGAGAGGTCATCCCAAAGTTAAACCTAACGATAAGCATACTAATGTAAACGAAAATGATGTTTCTGATTATGTGCATAAGCATACTAATGTATCTGAAAATGATGTTGTTTCTGATAATGTGCATAAGCATAGTAATTTAACTGAAAATGATAATGTTTCTGATAATGTGCCAGTACACGAGCAAGGTCGCCCTCATGAACTGGAGGAGTAGACTGTAGCGCGGGACCCCCAGCGCCATCTATGCACAAGACGAGCACCTCGTAAATACTCTCCGTCGGACGCGTTCGTTAAATAAAAGCTTCTTGGAACGCATCCTTTGCCCCCTCCCGGCGACGTCCGGCAGAGTATTTTCGATGTGCGAACCACAAACAAATCGTAGCGTGTTTTTATATCTATAATAAGTAAAATCTTATAATAAACGGATTCAAAACTGCTAAAGTCGTTAAATATAAACGTCCATTTTTTATCTCAATTACCTTCCATTCTGAGACCCACACAATATATACAACGAGAATACATATACAACGAGAAAGGAATGCTGAGCCAGGCTATCAACAACCTATGTCTACAAATAAGTTTATTATTGTTGTGAAATTGTTTGGGTGCTAACTATTCATACTTCTAGAATATGATTATTACAGGCTCCACATTATTTGTCGATTCACCATAGAATTTTGTTCAAGCTTGAAGAAATCACCTTGAAAATAATTCACCTTTACCTAGTTTTAAGACCTGGAGATGAGAAGATGACCTTTCCAATAGTGTTAATAATTAAATTCAGTGTTTCTTATTAAGGCCGGGTAACGAATAAGTGCAGTGAAATCTATATGACAAGTGAACAGTGATTCTTGTTTTTAAAGTTGCAAGGTCTAAAGGTGGGAAACTCTTTTTTAGATTAAAATGGACTATGTAATGCATAATTATACTTATATTATGCATTATATAAGTATAATTTATTACTTACTCCAACTAATAACAAGCAGATTTTAATGAAAAAAAATAATAACAATAACTTTGGTCCAATTTAGTCATACCTCAGTGAAATTGACGGAATATTGACTATACCTACAATTTTGTTTTCTAAAATTAAACTTTTATTAAAATTGTCCAGACAATTTCAATACTGAGGATTTTAGTAGTAACCTACTTACATTGTAGTTAGATTTTTTCTTCTAGAATCTAGAATGTTTTATTTTAATTGTTTTTTTATGCATTTTGTTTTTTTTTTAGAATCTTCTACTGTTTAATTAAAATGATAATTATTGTGTTTCCTAGATTCTTTAATTGATTAATTTCAACTTTATTTGAACTGAACCTTTTACTGTTTGATTTAAATCGAGTTTTGTAGGAAGTTTTTGTGTTTTGTCGATTTTTAACTACCGATGCGATTATTGGGTTTTTTAAACTCTTGATTTTCTATTATAAAAAGGGTAAAACTATTTCGACCAACATGGTAACATTTATTCAAGACAGGCGGTAACCAAACCAATATTTAAATCCACCAGGGTAATGGAAAATATTCGGTTTAAATAATTATATATATATATATTAATAACTAGGTAATAAAAAATTATAGAATATTATGGGGTTCTCAATAGAGTATAGTTATGTTTTACTAACATTTTTATTTCTTATTTATTTAATCCTATCCCTGTTAATATATGTTATTTAAAAGAATTTATTTGCTTCTCGTTTTAAGTAACTAGTAACTCTTATATACTCTATTTTTACCTGAATCCTAGCTGAAGTCAGTCAACTGTTACATTATTCAATTTATGTTGAATGAAATTGAGAGTTTGAATAAATATTCAATTTGTGGTTATTCCAGCGACATGGAATGAAGTTTGAAAATATTAATATAGTACTACTTTGTAGTAGTCAATGAGACTATAAACTTATAGAAAGTAGTTACTGAGTTGATTAATTTCTGCAACAACGTTTTAAATTTGATATGTTCGACTTGATGTCAAGAATTCAGAGTTTAATTAAACAAACCTGCAATTATCGACTAAACTGAATGATGATAAAGGTTCAACTTCCCTAGACATTGTATTGCAATCATGGAAGACGGTCATGGTTAATTTTATTAATACAATAGTTTTTAATTAACTACCTTTGATAAAATTATGGAAAAGGCCGCCGCAAAGCCACCGCCAATGTTCACATAACGCCAGAATGAAGCAATAGAAGTACGGAAATTCACTGTTATGCTCTATTCAGATGTGCTTATTTATATTACTATACGGATACATATACTTATACCTTCGCACTTTACAAAGTAACTATATCATGTTTGGATCTGCTGATGGTAGATTGAAGGTCAATTCATTAACCTTAAAATGAATCATGCTACTTACGTACGTTTATGGATGTGAAGAAATATTTTATACGTCATGCTATGCTATTGTGCATTACTAAGAGACAAATTAGTCTTTATTGAAACACATAACATTTAACATGAACAACCAGTGAATCTTAATTGTGTATGTTTATAGTTTTCTATATGTGGAAGAATATTTAATATAAACTACATAACTATCGGATATTGACTGATAAGACAGTTGAATGTCATTCACAAAATATAATCCTGCCCTGATCGATCATACCCCATCCCAATCCGGTGAATCTATGACGAAATCCAATTCAGAATACTTATACTCTTTTTATAAACGAGTATCAGAAATACAAATTAATTGGTTTCGTAGAATCATCTGGTTAGAAGACCGATTCAAATGGTAGGGGTTTTTTCCCCAAAATTTTATGAATACCAAATTTTCCTTTTATTATTTTAATATTTATAATTTTTTATTTTATGTTATTCAATACCCAAAATAAACTATGACATTTTCTTATATGAATCTGCATTATAAAGTTATGAATACTTTTATGGATATTAATCTGTATCATTCTTGTTAGTGGGGACATATTTAAATATATATCTTTTATTGAAATTTAAAATTACTTATTATTCAATTTAAAACATTGGTTTAAAATCTATTGTCAAAGTTGACAGCACTTCTTACTCATACCTCTAGAATTAGGGTTTCTGGTTTCACATGTAGTAGGAGTTCTAATTTACTAGACGATCTATTTTATTTGGCCATCACAATTAATAAGAGACTTAGGCATAAGGAAAGGGTGGAGTTATATAAAGGGGGGATGTTACAAAGACCCCTCTGAGATTGCCGATATGTTTGGCCGCAGGTTCAAGGTTGTCCCACAGCCAGCCTGATACGCAGCCGGAAACTGCCTCTCAGTCTACCGCTGCCTCTGGTTAGATTCAATTCACGGCTGTTGATATGGCTAGTGCAGAACAGAAGATGAAGAGACGAAAGTTACCGTGCCACGATGGTTTAGGTGTGGAGCACTTACTATGCGCGGTAGATGAGTAGTTTGCAAAGTGATCAGCATTATAGAATAAATGTGTCAGGTTCTGCTATCTCCCTGTTGCCCTCATGAACACTATTGTGACCCCAATAGCGAAGCACAAAACGGGTGACCTGTCATCTGCGGCCAACTATCGTCTAATCTCCCTGGGGACCGTTATAGGTAAAATACTAGAACGACTTCTGCAGCCCGAACTGGTAAGAAAGCTAGAGATAGATGACGCGCAGTTTTGCTTCGTCCTGGTCTCTCGACAGACTCAGCAATCATGAGTCTGAAGAATGCAGGTAACTACTACAAGGATAGGGTAACGTCAGTTTATGCGTGCTTGCTAGATTTGATGTTCGATTAAGTGAATTATAAAACTATCTGGAACAAACTTGTAACGGTGGTATCTGACTAAGGATCTGTTCTAAATAAAGAGTCAGATAAATCACCGGAAAACTTTATTTGAAAAAGGATAGATCAGGGTCGTGAGTAGTCGGCATTGCTGATTGAACGTATTTCACCCAGAAGTGACTCGCCAAGTGGTTCGGGTCTCCTGCGGCATCGCCAATGAATTTCAGTTTTCAGTCGTCAATGAGGGCAGGTCTCCGTCTCGACTTCGGTGACTAGGACCAAGGACCTCGTAGTTCGTAGGTTAGCTTGTAACGGCATAAATAGCTAAGGTCGAGCCATCGCTATCAGAACCTATGATCGTCTATTCTATCTACCCCCAACTTAGATGTCCCGATTCAGCTGTGAAAAATGTCAAGTCAAGAATGATAAGTCTGAATTTCTCGTTTGTTGAGAAGTTCGTTAGGCGTACAATAGTCGTACGGAAGATTGGTTCAGGAAGTTAGAGTTTCAAGTTAAACAGAGAAAGCAAGTATGCCCGCAAGCCGGTATTTCGAGTCAGTTAGCGGTGTTTTGCGCCGGATCGATCCTTGTTATAAGTTGTGTACTGGTACCATTTTTTTTTTTGTATATATGAGCGCTTGGAGCTTCTTTTACGTGGTCGACCACAATTTATAATATTTGTTTGGGATATCGTATGGTTATTCGTCGTAGTGTTACGACGTGAGTACTCAATGATATTTCATGTGCTCGCTAGTAGCGGCTTTAGTGGCTGAAATTATAATTAGTTCACGGCAATAACGATCCAAATAGACCAAGTTTACACAATTGCGATTTGATTTTCCGTAATGGTTCTGAACTAGCGGTTTCCTCAAAAAGTCCGTAACGTTTTGAAACCTTCAACTCTGTGCAATTCGAGCTGGATGTTATCGAAACGTTTTCTTTAGTGCTTTTAGAGATCTAACCCTCTCCACATCGAGTTACGTACTTCGGAAAATACCGATTTAGGTATCTCGTTAACCTGACCTCGCCTCGACTGAGCCCAGCAAAATAAATGCGTGACACAATCTACACGTTAGATCTCCCAGCGAAATTGACATTTATTTTAAAGATGCAACTTGAATCAAAACGATCCAAGGCAAGGCAAAATATCTACCCGTCCCTAAACTATGAACTTTAAACTGTATTTGGATCTCTTCGTGCGTCCCCGACAAGACTCAAATGTCAAAGATATCAACAGGATAGGTTATCTGAGTTGACAACGTTTATACTTGTTCTGAATTTGTTATTTTCATCCGCGGAACCCCATCGATCAAACAGTCTCCCTATGCCTTGACAACCTAGGTTTAGCCTCAACTAAACTCCTGTCTAGCCTAGTCTAAAATCCTAGTGTTATACCACGTCCATCATCGACACCACTCGAAGTTGGTTGTGTGTGATTTGAATGTGCTTGTATGTTTAACGACTTGTGTGTGTGGGAATTTCAAAACTCGCTACACCAAGGGAATGAGGAAAGGATTAACTCGCGAATATCTTAAGAGCTAATCCAGGAACCCTATGGTGAAGGAAAAAGGAAATTAGGGTCGCTCCAAGCCCAGACTCAGACTCAGATCAAATTACCTACAAGTTCTTATCTAACGACCCAAGGATAGTGATAGATTGGAATTTGGGGTAGGTTGATTTAAATGATAGGAACCGAGGTATATCTCGGCGCTTCAGACGCACACGAAAATCCACTGTAGCACGCAATCACAAATCTTCCAGTTCCAGATGCGTAAAACGGCAGACCGAACTGTTCAGATTACCGAAAGACACGTGTACCACAGTGGTTTGACGTACGGACTGAATCCCTTCTCTTCTTCTTCATTATCTTCTCACGCACCCTTACTGGGGCGTGGGGAGTCGGGATCAGGTCGACGGACCTCTTCCCGAAGAATCGCCTCTGTCCACTCCTGTGGACAGGTCATCGGATGGCCCCTGCGGGCGGTGGTCTTCTTGTGGCGCTGGTATGCAGTGGGTGATCGCCGGCTAGGCAACCAGGTCGCGTGGCAGGCGGCGGCGGTCGGGCGGGCGCGCGTGGTGCGGCGCCAGTTCGGCGATGTGCGGAAGGTGTGATGCATCCGCACGCGCGAACATTCCCTTCGCCAGCCTCTGGACAAACTGGTCCACGGTTTCCCATCTTAGGTCCCTCTGGATTGTCGCGTTCCTCACGTAGCGGGGGGCGCCGACGATGGTACGCAGAGAGAGGTTCTCTTGGGCTCGGAGTCTCCGTTTGTTCGTCTCCGAGCACAGAGCGTACCATGCCGGAGCCGCGTAGGTGAGGCGGGATCTCACATAGGTCTTGTAGATACCGAGCTTTGCCCTCAGAGGGAGGCTGGAGTCGAAAAGTGGAAGCAGCTTGGCGCGTGCCACCTTGACCTGGCTGACGACGCTGTCGACGTGTTGCTTCATGGTGAGAATCCCTTCTCCACCCACGCGCTCGTATTTATAGGACGCCCCACGCCCCGCAAATACTGCCCAAGCGCAAGCTTCTTATCATTAACTACACAGGGTCTAGTTTCAATCAAACATGCCATGCACGCCCGCTGTTCTACAATTTTGTGTATGCCGTTATCACTCAAGTCATTTGGTATTGCCGATACACAAAATTTGTCGATCGCTGGCTATAAAGCGGTTGCAATTAATTAAGCCTGACTGCCCACCGGCTAGCGTCTAAGACAAAGTTCACTGGAAAGATATTCAAACCCGTGATGTCAGACTCACCACAACGTAATAATCTATCGCAATTGTATATTTGCAGTCAACATATTAGCTTTCTCCGTATAATTCCATAACAACCTTCCATTATTTAGTTATTCATAATTTATTCAGCGCGCAGCCAAATCGGCTCTGATCCCTACACATTTCGCAGGAATGCGACAAAAAAACCTGACCCGACCTCTCTTCCCCGAATTAACCACGTTCTCTGGCCCATTTATTGCCCACTTACTTCGAATCACTCAATAACCCAAGCGTTAAATGAACTGACTCTTGTATTCAATGTGTGTACCATTACAGTGCGGCGATGGGCTAGCCCTCTGTCACGCAAAATGAAGTATTAAATGAACTGACTCTTGTATTCAATGTGTGTACCATTACAAGCCGAGATTCAAGCTGGGCATTCAGCCCTAAGGCTTGGAAATTTGCCACCACAGGCTTGGTAATTGGCAATCAAGGGCTTGGACCCCGTAGCATTGGAAAACAGTTTGTAGATTAGTCGATTATAAACACAAACAGTGGTAACGACTTTTAGCCCAGACCTCAGATATAGATTTTCTTGCAGACTTTGAAGAAGAACGGCAGTATCGTTCAGAAATCAGCCCCAGAATGACCACGTGACAAAAAAAAAACTGAGCTAAAGTATTTTAAAATTAGAAACTATATACTTTTAACATAAAAAATTGACAGATACAGCTCAAAACAAGGTTCTACTACAATATATATAAACTTAATACGACTAAAAAATAAGCTAAATTAACACATCGTTACATACCCCTTGTTTTGGTAGGATTTTATCTAAAGAAAATCCGCTGAGAAACTAACTAAACCTAACTGAACTAACTAACTAACTACCTAACTAACTCTACTTACATCGTCCATGTATATTACCAACAGGCTTGACGATCAGACATCCTAATAACATACAGCTTCCATACATGGCACTCAATCTAGAATCTTAACTCAAGTTTAGATTCTAGATTGAGTCTAGAATCTTCCTATTACTTTTGAGAGTCAACTTCATATAATTACTGCTTATGCAATTCCAAAAATTCAAAATAACCTTATTCTCTGTATGAATTTTTGGCGTAATATTGGTTTATTTTGAACCTACTTCTGCTCATTTAGGTGTATTCAAGACCTATAAACGTCTTTGTATAAATTTTTATTGGCCTAAGATATTGCGCGATGTTTCCAACTTTATCACTAGCTGTCATACATGCAAGGCATACAAACATCCAACTCACGCTCCTGGAAGTGTTATGAGTCGTCCAAAACATTGCCATAGGCCTTCTCAGATGATTAGCATGGATTAGCTACCGTCTAAAAAACTAAACATTTTTTTTCTCATCATTATGTGTTGTTTTTCCAGGTACTGTCTGCTATTCCCGATTCGTCGTGCTACAGCTGAGATTATAACTACAATTGTTGAGGAACAAGTGTTCCTTGTACACGGAACACTTGTTCCTCAACAATTGTAACATTGAAGAGTGAAGTTAGCGCAGTCCATATCCGCCCGGCAGCCATTGCGCCGGAGTTAGCTGTCATTCACTCATCTGTCAGTGTCATCGGTTTGTTTTGTAAACAAACGTCGTCGTACCGGCTTCTTGTCAACAATGTTAGTTCGTATTCTACGAAGTGCGGATTAGGTATAATAGTGTTTGTGAGTCGTAGAATAAATAAAGCGTTACGTCCTACATACGTCCCACCATGGCCAAGTCCAAGGAAAGTTTGCGTAAACATCGACTTCTGCGTGGCCAATGCAAGGCTACTATCACACGCATTGAATCGTTTGTGAACGACCCCATCAGTTTTGCGTCTGCTACCGTGGATATCCTGGAGGCACGCAAGGAAAAGCTCGTCATGGCGCTCAAGAGCTATGAGGCGGTGCAATTGGACATACTTATGGTTGGAGTGTAGATAAGGGGGCGCCAAGGAAAAAAAAACTTAGAATTTTTTCTGCGTTTAGATGCTTCCGCCCCCTTATCGACACTCTGACCCATAGTTATCGACAAAAACGACAGCGAACAGGTTGGTCTATTAGAAGAACAATATTATTCTGTGCTAGCAAAAATTAATGCCTCTTTAAAACAGATAGGTAAAAAATCAGTCTCAGAATGTCACAATGTTTCAACATGTAAATTGCCAACCATTGATATAACCCCCTTTGACGGAAAGAACTTCACTAAATTCAAGCCATTCTATGATTTATTTATGGCTGTTATCGATAATAACAGATCATTATCTGATGTGCAGAAGCTATTCTATTTAAGAAAATATGTAACTCAGTCTTACAGGGAAGCACTAGGCTTGTTGGAAAAGCGTTTTGATAACAAAATGCGGTTAATAGGAAATCATATAAGCGGTCTATTAGATTTGCCTACAATGCAAAAAGGCACTGCAGCCTCAATAAGGTCTTTTGTGTCTGATGTACAGCAACAGCTGCATGCATTAAAAAATCTGGGACAGCCCATCGATACATGGGACATGTTGCTAATTTCCATTCTAACAAGAAAATTAGATCAAATAACAAATAGGGCTTATCAATTAGATAGGGATTTATAAAAATTGCCTTCCATAGTAGAGTTTTTGAGCTTCCTTGAAAAGCGCGCTATAGCGTTAGAGGATAGCTTACCCCCCAATAGTACTTGCTATGGAAGTACAAGTAGATTTTATAAATCTACTCCATCAAAGGTGACCAATGTTGCCTCACAAGTAAAAAAAATGTGTAAACACTGTAACAAAAGTGACCATGAGGGTTGGTTTTCCAACACGAACTCATTCGTATGAAGTTGAGGGGGGGAGGGGAGGGAGGGGGGAGGAAGTAACCCCCCTCTAAAATATCCAGTCTAGGAAATGTATGGTTTTTTTGTTATGAATTTTCAAAAATCCATTTTGAGGTTATTTTTTACTATAGGATTTTTACAAAAAGTCATTGTTTGTAGTATTGATGTTCGAAATCGCCTTAGCTCTGGCTACTAGGGCTCATAAAAAAGGCAAGTATTTAATTGCACATCAAAAATACTGATTTTGTCATGTTTTATTCATAAACCTACAAGTTAGGATAGGATACTATTAGATACTTTTTTGTGCTATTGGGCAAAATACTGCGGAGCTTAGGTGAAGGGTAAAGGGGGTGAGCGAAGCGAAGCCCAACAATATAACAAAAAAACCATACATTTCCTAGACTGGATATTTTAGAGGGGGGTTACTTCCTCCCCCCCCCCCCTCCCTCCCCTCCCCCCCTCAACTTCATACGAATGAGTTCGTGTTGGAAAAAATACCCCTCTTTTCAGCTGTCCGGAGTTCAAAACGGCAGCATTAGAGGTTCGCCAGTCATTTGTGCAGGACCATGATTTATGTACCACATGTCTAAAGACACACAGCGGAAAATGTAAGTTTAATTTCAAATGTCAAATATGTAAATTAGGACACAACACTTTGTTGCATGAAGAAAAGGCAGCACCTATTGAGCCTGCTGTGACTTTGTTGTCTAACCCGGTTTCTAACAACATTTTGCTTCCGACTGTAAAGGTTAATTTATTAAATCAACATGGTGAAAAAGTTTCTGTCCGAGCTTTGCTTGACACGGGCAGCCAGGCATCTTTTGTTACAACCAGCTTTGTAAACAAACTTGGGTTGATTACTATGAATCAAACCCATAATATTATAGGTATAGGTAATAAACAAACACAAATCAATAAACTTGTAAATTTAAGTGTGCTTCCATGCCACAATAATGTAAAATTAAATTTAAAATGTCACATTGTTGACACAATAACAACAAAATTACCCCAACAATTTATTAATGTATCCGGATGGAACTTACCAAAAATGTGAAACTTTCAGACGATGATTTCAATATCCCAGCTGAGATTTTTTTGTTACTGGGTGCGGATGTTTATTTCAATGTTTTGCTAGATGGTTGTATTAAAATTCAAAATGGACCGGTATTACAAAACACCCTGTAAGAAAATGTAATGGAGAATTTTTGGCTGTCTGAAAAAGTACCCGAGCCTGTGAAACCGAGTTGTGATGAGTTTGTTAAGGCTGAAGAAAGTTTTCAGAGTTCTATGAGTCTGAAAGATAATAGATAGAAATAGAAATAGAAATAGAAATATATTTATTTGACAAATAAACACAAGGATATACAGAAAGAAAAAGAAACCATAGTACAGTTCGGGGTTGAGGTTTTTAGATGCCAAAATGGTTTGAGCTCAGCATGTGTTACGTGTAGCAGTGAGCTACACGTAACGCTGGTTTTCAGCTCACACCATTTCCTAAAACTAGAAACTTAAAACTAAACTTATAATCTGAGTAAAAGTAAATACGCAGAAAGAGCTCAAGCATAATTATGCACCAGTGGCAAAATGCAACAACAAGAAACGATCGGAAATTAAAATAAAATTATATAAATAAAGCCAATCATATGTTAAAAAAACAGACATACAAACAATCCAATCATACAGTCATATGTTAAATGTTGGGGTAAGTGTGTTCACTACCGAACCCTAACCGGCTTCAGATCACGGAGAGGGCTGAGGAGGCGGCGGGGGGGCAAGACGGGCCCCGACCACCGCGAAGGCACTCTCATAGCAGACGACAATCACAGTTGTACACGCAAATACGTACTTAACCCTTTTATCTAATAAACCATAAAAACGCTTCTAAATAAGTATTTTATTGGACATATGTTAGGCCTGAACATATTTGGCGACCGTGACAAATAAATAATAAAGAAGATTTGCAAAAACCGGCGGGAAATTTATGTCGAGTCATCTGAGCGGAGAACAAAGGATTTCGAATACCTAACTGAAGAGGACTGTTGGAGCGAAGATTTGGTGTGCTGCAGTTAACCTGGAGGTCTGGAAGACTGGCCCGAGGGAAGTACATGCCCATTCCCATATTTTTCTATCCTGTTCCCCTTTTATTTGTGTGAATAACTGAGTCACTTTAAAACCGTTAGGTGACCTTGCCACGCTAGCATCGCTTTGGTTTGCTTAGGCTTATCGCTTGGCTATTTTGCAAATAATTTACCCGAGCTGGAGTTATTTACTGTGCATAGATTATAAAAATAGAAGTAAAAGGTGCGCGGCTGTTCATCAAAGGGCTAAAGTAACCTTTTTTAATCTTATTCTCGTAATGTGGAATAACAACACCGTAGCTTTCCATAAACTTCTATAAATCCCTATTCTCTTGCTATTAAGCGGATTAGGCATCTATGCAGTAACTCCTTAGGACTCGTACCTGCTTATAAACGCATTCTGTAAACAGACTATAAATAACGTGTTGTGTGTGCTTGGTATGCTGTGATTGCAAAGCATCGTCTCATTAGTAAACTAACTAAGCATTAATTTAATTGCTTATAGAACTTTAACTGAAGTTCAAAGTCCAAAATTTCATTACAAAATAATTAGTAAATTACCCTCAATAAATTAATATTGCAACTAGATATCTAAACGGTTTTGCTGAACATTCCAGGATCTGCGCTTGCGTTTCGCGCCGCCGTTGTGACCCGCTCGACCTTGAGCTGTGTCCAGCAGCTGTAGCCTATCATACCTGCATAAAAAATAAAAGTTGAGTGTCGTCAGCATTCCATTCCATTCTAGTGTCGCAGAAATTTGACCGGAAAACGGGATGTGATCTTTGCTCGGTTGCAGGCACTTTACAATTAATCTTAACGCGCTGTCGAAGATGAATTGCCCGCGGATATGTTACTAGGTAGCATATCTACCTTAAAAGAACTACGCTCAGAATTTCATAAGGTTGTGTACGATCTCAATGAGATTCAGTTGTTAATGAATCCCAAATCAGATGTTTACTATCAAAGTTTTAGCAGTTTTGAAGAACTGTACTGCCGCTGCACATATGTCGCTGACAAGCTGTCGCCGAAGCCAGCGCCGCCAGCTATTGCGGTCCCGAGTGTAGTAGAACCCATAAGAAAGTTGGTACGATTGCCTAAGCTAGAATTAGTCGGTTTTTCTGTTTGATGTTACGCTACTATTCATAGCGCTGAAGAAAATAGATTCCGAAACCGCTCGATTGTTCGAAATGCATCATCGCGGTTCATTGCCGACCTACGCTGATTTAGTCGTGTTTCTTCGCGAGCAAACTAAAATACTTGAACGCACTACATCTGCCACTGCACCGCGCCGCTATATTGAGCCGCCTTCTCCCAATAATAATAAAGGCTCTTTTAATTCAAAGTCGACACACGCGTTTGTTGCGGCCGCGACTTCAAATACACCTAACAATAACTGCCCGCTTTGCTTTGAAATTGATCATTACAACCTGTATAAATGTCCGGAATTTCACAAGCGTTCTGTTGAAGAGAGATTTGAGTTTGTGCGCGTTAACAACGGTTGCAGCAATTGTTTAAGTTTGACGCATGTCAATAAAGCGTGTAGGTCAGCATTCTCGTACCGCTACTGCGCGTGCAAACATCACTCGCTGCTATGTAGAAAACAGCTGGTCAGCGCGCGCGCTGATAATAAGGAACCTTGCGGATCCGCAATGCAATCGCGCGATGATCCAACTTCGACTCCCGCTCATAATACCGCTTATGTTACCGCCAACGCTCCCGCCCCCGCGCGCGCTGCGACTAGCGATCCTTGTCTGGGATGGGCCGAATCCATCTCCATTAACCGCGAATAATATCTCGCTGTGCAACATGCAGGCTAATACACCGCGAAGCGAGACTTATTTTCTAGGCACGGTACAAGTTTTGATCAATGATTCAGATGGACATGAGCAATGTGTGCGAGCGCTGGTGGATCCGGGCTCTCAGAGTAATTTTATAACTACGACATGCTGCACTAAGCTAAGTTTGGGTTATGAAAAGGTTACGCGTGCGGTGGTTCGGGGTATAGGGTCCGCACCTAATCCAATTAAGGGCGCGATGTCTTTAGGCCTTAATTCACGATTTGATAAGGGTATTGTTATTCCGCTGAACGCTTACGTCATCGACCGCATCACTGACAGTCTGCCTACGACGCCGATTGATATCAGCTCACTACAGCATTTGAAGGACATTCCTCTCTCTGACGTTACATTTCAGAAGCCTGGTGAGATAGATATACTCATCGGCGCGCAATTATTCAGTGAAATATTGCTAACTAACCGTGTAACCGGGCCGCCTGGTACACCCACCGCTTTCGAAACCATTTTTGGTGACATGATTATAGGAAGTGTACCTATAGCTCAGTTGGATTCCGCTCAGTACGTTTCATTGTGTTCGACGGTACAACCAGAACCTCACATAAACTCCCTATTACAAAGGTTTTGGCAATTAGAGGAAGTTACGTGCGAAGCCGTCTTGAGTCCCGCAGACTTAGAATGTGAGAGCGAATTTAGAAAAAAAAAATCTCGTGATGAGTCTGGTAGATATTCAGTGGCGTTACCTTTCTCAGGCGATCCAGCTAGCCTGGGTAACTCCTATCAACATGCGAAAAAACTATTCCTGGCATTGGAACGTAAGTTTATGTCCTCGTTACTATTATAGTTTCAGTGTTTCGCTCGAAGATATATTGATTTAACAAGTAGTTTATTCGATTCACTCGGCAACTAAACGCATATTCAGAGACTAAAAAAAAAAAAATGTCTTTAGTCTATGGATTACACCCGTCTATGTCTGCTCTATGCCTATCTGTCATTATTCTTTTTTGCGCGGTGACTTTACACAACAAATTTTTCATTTGCACGGAAAGATGTCTAAAAGAAAGAAAACCGATGAAGAAAAGATAGAAAATCTGGAAAAACGATTGAGGCGTCGCGGAAAAAATTCTAAGTTTTTTTTTCCTTGGCGCCCCCTTATCTACACTCCAACCAGGCGTTTAATCCGCAAAAGACGGAAAAGTGATGATTCCGAGGGTGACGGCGTCGAGGCGGCGCAGGCGCCGACACCTAACCTTACTAACATATTGAACCACGAGGTCCTCGAGGAAAATGAGTTATATGAGGAAGGATTGGTGGAAGGTAAGTGTTATTTACAATAGCAATGGTGTGGCGTGGTGTCCATAGCAAGAAAACACATGATTTTCCTGTTTTCAAGCGGGTTGTGCACGTGATGTACAAACGCAAAAACGTTCTTCACATTCGGGGTGTTTACGTGATAAACACACGAAGTAAAAAAGCCTGGGGAATGTCCGTGAGGCATTACGAAGGTAGTCAAAGCTAGTTTTCTGTACACGAGGAAAATGAGTTATATGAGGAAGGATTGGTGGAAGGTAAGTGTTATTTACAATAGCAATGGTGTGGCATGGTGTCCATAGCAAGAAAACACATGATTTTCCTGTTTTCAAGCGGGTTGTGCACATGATGTACAAACGCAAAAACGTTCTTCACATTCGGGGTGTTTACATGATAAACACACGAAGTAAAAAGCCTGGGGAATGTCCGTGAGGCATTACGAAGGTAGTCAAAGCTAGTTTTCTGTACACGACTAGTTAAAATGGCGCATTTTCTCCAATTTTCAGATTGCGAGCAAGATGTACTAGACCCAGATATTCTGGAGGCGTTGGGTGAAACACAAGTACCAAAAGCAAATTACGGCCCACCAATCAACAGCGACCTCGCCACACGTTGGTCAGCTATTTTAGTGGCCGGATGTGAGAAAGATGTAAAACTAGGCCTCATAACTGCACATAAAATACCTGAAAACTGCCCTTTGATGGAGGCACCAAAGCTCAATTTGGAGATGGTGGCAGCCATTCCGGACTCTGCAAAGAACAGAGACAGTAAGATAGCTTCCGAACAGAACCAACTCGGTATGGGTATAACTGCCCTCAATAGAGGACTGACCGAACTAATAAAACCGAATCCTCAAAAACTGGAATGCATCAAATTCTTCAGTGAAGCAACCAGAATCCTCTGTGACCTACACTTTAACCAGACGATGACAAGACGAAGACTTATTTCAGGTTCCCTTGATAAAAAGTTTGTTGACCACATCAAAGACAGTAAGAGAACCGATTATCTCTTTGGAACAGATGTAGGCGACAAAATTAGAGCTGTGAAGGAGTTGGAAAAATCCGGAAAATCTTTACTGAAGACCCAGAATACTGGAAAACCTGCTGGACCAGGAGCAAGCAACGACCGAGCTCGTCCGGGAAACTACCCGGGTCCGCCTGATACCAACCAAGGACACTGAACCGAGGCGGACTCTGAAGAACTCAACCGTTCTCCTACAACTGCAGACCGCCACCATCATCAGCAGTTCAAACCTAACACCCACCTCAATATCCGGCCAACCCACGGTTCAACCGACAACGGGCTACAATGCCACCGCCACCACCTCTGCCACCCCGTGCTCCACGATAGAGGTAGGACATGCTGGCCGATTAGCTTATTTTTACAAATGCTGGGAAAATATCACTGATGATGTAACAATGCTCAACCATCTTAAAAGTTATTCAATACCTTTTCATAGTAAACCCTATCAAAACAACATTCCGGGATTATTCAGTCCAAATTCCTCTAAGGAAAAGCTAGATATGAATGTTGTTTTGAAAAAACTTGCTAACATGGGAGCTATATCTCTATGCAAGCCATGTCCAAACCAATTTATATCGAAGATATTTCTTGTACCAAAACCAGATGGGACTAGCAGATTCATTTTAAACTTAAAACAGCTTAATAAGTTCATTACTGCACCTCATTTTAAGATGGAGGACTATAGAACTGCAACCAGCCTGATTAAAAAAGGTGATTTTCTAGCTAAGATTGATTTGCGTGACGCATATCTAGTTTTACCTGTAGCTAAAAAAGATAGAAAATACCTTCGTTTCCAACTTAAAGGCAGGATAGATGCTAAGATCCCAGATAATTATAATTCAACTTCATTATATGAATTTAATGCACTACCTTTTGGATTAAGTTCAGCCCCTCACATCTTTACTAAAGTAATGAAAATTGTAGTTGCCTATTTAAGAGAAAGGGGATACAAATCAGTTGTATACTTAGATGACTTGTTGTGTATAGGATCTAACTACAATTCTTGTTTAAAAAATGTCAAGAACACAAGGAAATTACTAGAATGCTTAGGTTTTATAATTAATGATGAGAAATCCATATTGACACCGTCTCAATTATGTCATTTCTTAGGCTATGTCTTTAACTCCGCTGATATGACCATGAAACTCCCAACTGAAAAAAGAAATTACATCGAAAAATCTGTGAATCGCTTATTAAAGGTACATAAATGTATGATTCGTGAACTAGCACATTTGATAGGTGTTCTCATTGCAGCTTGTCCAGCAGCTGAGTATGGTTGGGTTTACACTAAACTATAAGAACGTCAAAAATACTTGGCTTTGTCTAAAAATAATGATATTTATGACGCAAAGATATCTTTACATTCTGACGCTAAGTTAGTTTCTGAACCTCAGTTGGTGGGCTAGTAACATACAAAAAACATCAAAATCTATTAGACCGATGAATTTCAACTTAGAAATCTTTACAGATGCTTCTAGGACAGGATGGGGGGGGGGTATGTAATGGGAATTGGGTCAATGGAGCTTGGAAGGCAGAGGAAACAAAGTTTCATATTAACTATTTAGAGTTATTAGCAATATAATGTCACGTATAAAAAGTGGTGGTCTCACTGTATGACAAATAATCAGGATCCGTTTTCAGCACCAGTTCCAACAATCATGTCTTTTCTAATGGAATTATATAATGATAATGCATCATATGCGACCCTCAACAGCCATAAAGGGTTTTTATAAAGCCAAACCACCCACACCGAAATATGTTACAACATGGGATCTAAGTGTTGTCTTGTCCTTCTTAGAAAAATGGTATCCTCACCACACATTAAGCTTAGAACAACTCTCAAAGAAATGTGTAACTCTACTTGCTCTGTGTTCAGCACAGAGAGTTCAAACACTCTCTCTGATAAAAATCAGTAATTTGGCAATATCCCCGAGCGGGGTTGATATTAGGATTACCGATTTGATCAAAACTTTAGTTCCCGGGCGAGATCAACCACATATCAAACTCGCATCAACGTCAACAATAAGTATATGGATTAAAAACATTCTGACAGATAGTGGGGTAGACAGCCACGTATTTAGTGGGCACAGCACACGACACCACCACCTCGACGGCGGCTGTGCGTGGTGTGCCAATGCACGACATTCGTCGTGGACAAGGAACTCATAGACTTTTGAAAAGTTTTATAATAGACCAATTAATAATGGGGCTAACTTATTTGCTAAGGCAGTATTGTCCAGTATTTAACTGATGATTTATTTTAATCTTACCAAGAACAAATGTTCCTTTAATATATAAGACTGATTATTTGTAGTATTTTGGCACAATTGCAACAATAAATAAATAACTAATTATTTCTTACGAATAATATTTTTTATTATTATTTTATGTTCACAACTTTATATGCAACTCTAAACAACTACTTGTTAAATCAATATATTGAAGAGCGAAACACTGAAACTATAATAGATGATCAAACAAGCTTACCTTTAAGTGATGTTCGATCACTATTATATGAAGTGTTTCGCTCGAAGATATATTCCCACCCATCCCAATATAAATACATATTTAACCCCTATGGACATAAAGTTGTGCTTGCTCTGAAATAATGACAGATAGGCATAGAGCAGACATAGACGGGTGTAATCCATAGACTAAAGACATTTTTTTTTTTAGTCTCTGAATATGCGTTTAGTTGCCGAGTGAATCGAATAAACTACTTGTTAAATCAATATATCTTCGAGCGAAACACTTCATATAATAGTGATCGAACATCACTTAAAGGTAAGCTTGTTTGATCATCTATTATGTGACGAATATCACGCAATAATTAATGATTACCTCGCGAAAGGATATATGGGGAGATGATGTAGATATGGGGAGATGATGTTTGTCCTACCAATGTTCCCATATGTAGTGGTAGGTATCACTCTTCTGAACAATGACGATATTTTCACGGGTTACTACATCCCCCATCATGCAGTATTGCGGCTGGACAAGGCCACAACGAAGGTTCGCATGGTGATGGATGCTAGTGCGAAAACGGATACGGGCGTATCACTGAATGAAATTTTGCATATGGGCGAAAACTTACAAAACGATCTGTTTTTAATTTTGCTTGACTTTCGGTTTTACGAGATTGCCTTTACTGCAGACATTCGACAAATGTACTAACAAGTTTAAACACGCGACAGTGACCGCATTTACCAAAAAATATATATCGCTTTGACCCGTTCGCGCCGCTGTAAAACATATCAATTGAATCGCGTCTGCTTCGGTCTACGTAGCAGCCCATTTCTTGCCATGCGTGTGCTTAGGCAGCTCTGTGCTGACATGCGCTCAGAGTTCCCGCTCGCCGCGGATATAGTGGAAAATAACTGTTACATGGATGATATCTGTTATTCCATGCCGAACCTCTCAGACTGTATCCAACTGAAAGATAGTCTACGCGAACTCTTCATGGCTGGGGGCTTTGATCTGGTCAAGTGGTCGAGTAATTCACCAAAACTAGTCGATTCATTGCCATATTCTCAACGGTATACTTCAGACATTAAATTTGAAGAAACGGATCAGGCCTTAAAGGTACTTGGTCTTCAGTGGTCACCTGCCACTGATGAATTCAGCAATTGGACGATCGCCCCATTACAAACCGTAATATTTTATCCGTGATCGCGCGACAGTTTAATGTACTTGGCCTCATCGCTCCTGTCATCTTATACGCCAAACTTATTCTACAAAAACTGTATGTTTTGAAAATTGATTGGGACGAGAAAATGTCCTCTGATATTTTACATCAATGGCAGAACTATTTGCATGAGCTGCCTTCATTGCAAAATTTGCGAGTGAAACGTCACCTTGGTGTAAGGGAAAATTCAAAAATATCCGTTATCCGTACATAGAGTCACTGGCTCTCAGTTGCTTACCTTTAAGGAACTTTTAACTGTTATTACACAGATCGAATGTGTAATAAACTCTCGTCCGCTGACGTTACTGAGTGAAGATCCATCAGAACTTAGTGCCTTAACTCCTTCACACTTCTGAAACATCTTCCCGCGTTTGATATTGCTAATGAAACAATCACGTTAATGAAGCGTTATGCGTTATTGGACCAAATGGTACAATCTTTCGCGAAGCGATGGAAGCAGGAGTATCTGCATTTGTTGCAATCTAGAGGTAAGTGGAATACTCCATCCAACCCTGTGAAGGTTGGCTCTGTTGTAGTCATTGTTACGGACAATACTCCACCACTTCAGTGGCCGCTTGGCATTATCACTGCCACCTACCCGGGCAGTGCCGAAGCAACCCGTTATTCGGGTTGCTTCGGTCAGAACGTTCATTACCCACACAATAATCGTAGTTGTCTCTCTCTCTCTCTCTCTCTCTCTCTCTCTCTCTCTCTCTCTCTCTCTCTCAGCCAGTTCCGCATGGTTTTGCCCGCGGATAGACTCATATCCTGCTCGAGAAATAAAACCATCGCCGAAAATATAAACTTTATATTATTATTATTATATTTATATAACACTTCCGCCGTCTGAACCACTACCACCAGTTCTTTACTTAATTATATGTCGGGGACACACGGTTGTTGATTTGATTCTACGCGGGAAACAGAACACAAACGCGCGCCACCGGGCGTTGAACAGAGTCTTCGAGTTTGAGCTGCGAATCGACCGGGCCAGTGACCAAGTACGATCCATCCAGAGCGGTCGAGCAGACCAGACGCCTAGAAACTGTTCCGTGTTCTGTGTACCGGTATGACTATTGCAAATTATTACGGATTGCTAAGATTATTGTATAGAGGAGATATTAGAATTGTTTTGTTATTTTCATCGAGTCAAGTCATTTCATTTCTCGGCAAACCGACACACCCTGTAGAAGCCCACGTAGACATCAACATGGCGGAAGATACCTGTCAGCATCAGCCGTTATCAGAAGTGGGATCAGTGTCGGTTCATGAAGAAAACGACACCGGCGATAACAGTGAAAATGACCGTTGGCGTACTCTGCTCGAAATTCAAAACGCGAAAATGCGAGCGCTGATTGAGGCTATGCAGACGCCTAAGGCAAGCAGCAAAATCGAGCTACCCCAGTTTGATCCGGACAAGACCGACGCAGATGCGAGATCATGGTGCGCGACGGCGGAGTTGTGTTTTGCCGAAAAACCGCTACAAGGTGGGTCCCTTATCCTGGCTATCAGCAAGGCCCTCAAGGGATCGGCATCCACATGGCTGTCACATACCGCGTACAAAGGCATGGATTGGAGCGAGTTCAAGATGCTGTTTATGACGAGATTTGCTGAGAACGAAACTTTGGCAGGTAGTTTGATAAATTTCAAAAACGACAAACCGAGTGAGAAAGAAACATTCTCAGCATTTGCGAATCGCATGATGACCTCACTAATGAACCGTTGGAAAGATGCAAGCAAAGAGCAAATCGCAGTTGCAACCGTTTTATCTCACATCTCGCAATTCGACTCGCGACTACAGAGGCTTGCATTCACCACCAATATCACGACGAGAGACAAACTGCAGCAAGAATTACACGCGTTATCTCATCTCAAACGGAAGTTGAATACAACTGAACGTGAAACCTCGAGTGTGTCTGATGCCAAACGACCGAAAATGAATACCATCAAGTGCTTTATCTGTGGAAAGCTTGGCCATAAGCGTTCCGAGTGCCGTAGTTCCACCAACCGGGAGCGGAGACCTGCGGCGACCGGCACGCAAGCGGCAGCCATGCAGCAGCCGGCGGCGGCGCGGCCACTGACCTGCTACAAGTGTGGCAAACCTGGCCATATCGCGGCGCAGTGCGGCGCGAGCAGCGGCGGTGGTGCGAGCGGCAGCGGCGCGGGCGCGGGCCCGACTCGCATGGAGCGGCGTGTAGATGTGTGCCTTGTGCATCCACCTTCTGGCACAATGGAACATAAAGGTGAGCTGTATCGTTTTGTGTACGATAGCTGTGCTGAATGCTCGCTTATTAAAGAGAGCTATGCGTCAAAATTTAGTGGTAAACGTGTTAACGATGTCATTTGTTTGTCCGGTATTGGACAGTCGCGAATATTCAGCACAGAGCAAATTTTGTGTTTTGTATCAGTTAACGATCACCCTCTGGAACTTCTATTGCACGTTTTGCCCGACAAATATATGCACTACGACATCATGTTAGGACGCGAGATATTAAATCAGGGGTTTTCTGTTAACATGAGTGAGACGGAGTTTCTGTTAAATAAAGAGGCAATTGTTTGCGCGGTTAAGAGTGATGACAAAGTCCGACCCGATCTAAACGCGATAGATACAGACGTGACAGGTTCCGATAAGTCCGATTTAGTGGCGATATTAGACGGCTACTCTGATTTTTTCATAACGGGTTTACCCACGACGCGTGTTACAACTGGTGAACTCAATATACGTCTTATAGACCCGAATCGCACGGTGCAGCGGCGACCGTATAGGATGTCCGAGGAAGAAAGACAGGTTGTTCGTAATAGAGTGGAGGAATTATTACAAGCGAATATCATTCGACCCAGTTCGTCCCCATTTGCGAGCCCAGCGTTACTAGTAGCCAAACGCGACGGTTCGGCCCGTATGTGCGTTGACTATCGCGAGCTTAACAATAACACCGTCGCGGATAGGTTCCCTTTACCGCTGATTGCTGACCAAATTGACCGCTTACGAGGTACCAAAGTATTTAGCCAGTTAGATTGCGCTAGCGGGTTTCATTTAGTACCCTGCAGTGAAGAATCCATCGAACTGACGGCTTTCATAACATCCGAGGGACAATATGAATTTTTGACCATGCCATTTGGTTTAAAAAATGCCATCTCAGTGTTCCAAAGGGCAATTTCTAAAGCCTTAGGAGATTTAGCTAATGATTACGTAATTAATTACGTTGATGACATTTTAGTGGTGGCTTCCGATGTAGAGCAAGGAAAGGAGAGGCTTAATAAAGTGCTAGAGACATTGACGAAGGCGGGTTTCTCGTTGAACCTTAAGAAATGCTCGTTTCTTAAATCGAAGGTAGAATTCCTAGGCTTTGAAGTTGAGGCGGGACAGGTTAGGCCAAACAGTAGGAAAATAGAGGCATTAACTGCTCTACCGCAACCACAGACTGTTCACCAACTGCGGCAGTTCATAGGATTGGCATCCTACTTTCGACAATTCGTAAAAGGATTTTCACAGATCATGGCCCCATTGTACAGACTGACATCATTGAAAGCAGACCTGAACTGGAAACCGGAACATGAGGACATTAGACAAAAAATTATTGCGACGTTAACTGAAAGTCCAGTTCTTATGATATTTGATCCCCAGTATCCTGTTGAGTTGCACACGGATGCGAGTAGCTTAGGTTACGGAGCTATCTTACTCCAGGTGGTAGATGGCAAACGTCATGTCGTGGCGTACTTCAGTAAACGCACTTCCTCAGCTGAAAGTAAATATCACTCATATGAATTAGAAACGCTTGCAGTCGTGAACTCTATCAAGCATTTCAGGCAATATTTGCATGGTAGGAAATTCACGGTAGTTACGGATTGTAATTCACTAAAAGCTTCTCAACACAAGAGGGACCTAACTCCCAGGGCACATAGATGGTGGTGTTTCCTACAGTCATTTGATTTTGACGTGGTCTATAGGGAAGGTAAGCGAATGGCGCACGTAGATTTCCTATCGCGTAACCCAGTAGAATCTCTCAAAGAAAAGATTGTAGAGCCTCGCGTAGACTACAAGCGTGTAGAGATAACTGAACTTTCTCCCAACTGGCTTCTGGCTGAACAGCAAACAGCGTGACGCGGAGGTCTGTAAGATCAAAGACGAGCTTCAAAATGGTCAGATGAACGATCAGGTTGCGAATACCTACGTTATGTGTTCAGGTATTCTACATAGGAAAATTCAGCGAAACGGAAAAACTAAGTGTTTACCCTATTTACCGCGCGCGTTAAGATGGTCGGTTATTAAAAACTTTCACGACTCTCTCAAGCACCTAGGAGCCGAAAAGACACGCGAAAAGATTTTCGACTTTTATTGGTTCCCGGGCGTGACTCAGTACGTGAACAAGTTTGTTGACAATTGTGTCACCTGTAAAGTTGCGAAACCCCATTCGGGAAAAGTTCAGGCCGAGTTACACCCGATACCGAAAGTATCCGTTCCGTGGCACACAGTGCACATTGATGCAACAGGAAAATTATACGGCAAAAATGATGATAAGGAGTACATTTTTGTTATGATAGACGCGTTCACTAAGTTCGTTTTATTGCATCATACATCGAATATAGACTCCAAAAGTAGTATTCGTGCTGTCAAACAGAGTGTAGAGCTTTTTGGCGCGCCGACGCGTATAATTGCGGATCAAGGTAGGTGTTTTACGAGCAAAGAGTTTCGTGAGTTTTGCGAGAACAGTAACATTAACTTGCATCTTATTGCGACCGGCTCATCACGTGCAAATGGACAGGTAGAGCGAGTAATGGGTGTCCTTAAAGCAATGCTTACGGCTGTAGAAACGAGTAATAGGTCATGGCAAGAGGCGATCGGTGAGGTTCAACTTGCGATTAACTGCACGATTAACCGCGTGACTAAGGCTTCACCGCTTGAGCTATTAATCGGCAAAGTAGCTAGACCATTAGCATTGATGTGTAGCGATGTAGAGAGCAACGACAGCGTTAGCTTAGACGAGGTTCGTGAAGTAGCTGCGAATAACATGGAAACGGCGGCGCAATATGATAAGTCGCGGTTTGATAGGACTAAAGCTGCGTTTACTAGATTTTCAGTTGGAGATTTCGTTTTAATGGAAAACGAGGAGCGCAATCAGACGAAGTTAGATCAGAAGTTTAAGGGCCCATTCAAAGTTGTTGAGGTTCTGGATGGTGACCGTTATACTTTGAAAGCATTAAATTCAAATCGCACCTACAAATATGCCCATGAGCGCTTAAGGAGGATGCCAGAGAGCCATGTACCAGTTGAAGTTGAGTTAGATGAGAATTAATTGTGATGAAGAAGCTGTTTAAGAACCTTGTGTCAGCCGTATTCTGACAACCGTACCAGTAGTTACTACGTAGCTGTAGCCCGTTGGAAATCGGTGTCTCTTGAGGAAACTCAAGTAGTCCGTGGGTGCGCAGTGCGCGTTTGACTCTGGCGGAGGTTGGGGTCTACAGAGACCGTAGTGTGTAGTCATGTGTTGGTGCACACGGCGATCCAAGTGGTTGGTTGCGCATATGTTGGGAGCAATGTGTTTGCTGTCGGCTGGAGGGCCGTGGTGGCCAAGGTTGCTTACTCGAGCAGGTCTATGTGACAGACCTAAATGTTTTCCAGTAATTGTGTGATGTTGATACCCTTGTTGTGTGGTACTGGTACATGCCTCGTCTGAGATATTATGAATATTGTTTGCGTAATAAATTAAGGTTTTAAATGTAAAGTAACAAAAGGGTAATCAGATGTGAATTGCATACTATGTCGTTCAGAGATAAACGAAGTTTATTTTTGCTGTCCCTGATTAGAGTTGACTCTGTGTTACATTGTAAGAGTCAGGAATGACCGAGTTGGATACTGTTGCTGACGTCTCCTTCCAGACTGACACACGAGGACGTGAAGCAGCAGGATGGCCGTGTCGGGGACACACGGTTGTTGATTTGATTCTACGCGGGAAACAGAACACAAACGCGCGCCACCGGGCGTTGAACAGAGTCTTCGAGTTTGAGCTGCGAATCGACCGGGCCAGTGACCAAGTACGATCCATCCAGAGCGGTCGAGCAGACCAGACGCCTAGAAACTGTTCCGTGTTCTGTGTACCGGTGTGACTATTGCAAATTATTACGGATTGCTAAGATTATTGTATAGAGGAGATATTAGAAGTGTTTTGTTATTTTCATCGAGTCAAGTCATTTCATTTCTCGGCAAACCGACACACCCTGTAGAAGCCCATGTAGACACAGAAGATACCTGTCAGCATCAGCCGTTATATATAACATGAAAGTAGTCCCTATCATATAGTTTGGTAGTCGCTTCAACAGTGTGCAAAAAAGAATTATGAAAAGTAAATTTGTGATTCTTTAATTTAGTTCTAATTTCCTCTGAGCTAAGTCTAATTTTCAACTATCCTAAAAAAAACAATGACATTCTTGAACTTTTTATTTATTATCTTAGGGTAATGTGCCACAGTTTAGTAAACTGAACTATACAATCACACTTTTTTTCGGGTACGTTCCAAATTTGATTTACAGATCAATAAACCCACAGAACACCCACAATACATGAATGAACCGTGCGTATCGTGTGCATGCCGGCTGTGGAAACTAACCCCATGCAGCCAAAATCTGATTAGGGATGTTTGACTGGTTGAGAAATTAATGGAAAAAGTCAATTAATGAAAAAAACTGGCCTGTATTATCTACCTAACTGATAGGGGGGGGGAAAATATGTTGTTGGTGGTTTTCATAGACGCTTTGGTAATATGTATTGAATAAAAATTCGCCGATGTTCTTTGTCCAAATTTCGACAAGCTAGCACCCGAGCATGCCGAGAGCGGGTGGGATTTTGTCGCAAAAGGTGAGAGACGGAGCTTGTTATAGCGCATAGTTGTTGAGGTTTCGATGGATAGATTGGATGGATTTGTCATAGTTGGATCTATTTGCAAAGTTATTTTTAATGCAATGTAAACTGAAGTAATATATCGCCTCTGGTATTCTAGATCCAGTCTGACTGTCGCGGCAGGGAATCGTTGAAATAAAATAATAGGTATTGGTGCGAGGTGGCGCGTGCGCTTCGCGCTGACTTTATTTGTGGACTGGTTCTGCTTCACGCTGGCTGCGCGCGCGACGGTCCGGCGGTGGTACCCCCCTCGCTTCGTCCCTCATGGTCCGCTTGGACATCTTGCCCCCCGTTGAAAGCTCGGTAGGAGTTTTCAAGAGCTCTTTCAAATTTGTAATAGAGTCTCTGTTGTAGTCGAAACTGTTGAAGTTGAAGCAGTTGAAGTTGAGGCAGTTGAAGTTGAAGCAGTTGAAGTTGAGGCAGTTGAAGTTGAAGCAGTTGAAGTTGAGGCAGTTGAAGTTGAAGCAGTTGAAGTTGTAAGTAAGCAATCAGTCCTTATGGGTTAATGGACTATTGCTGATATCGTACGGTGCAATGTCTCAGTTTTCGTCGTCGAACAAGGGACAGACGCGGTTCAAGGCGCGACGAACAATTCCCTTTTCAGTTTTGAAGTCAGCAACACGGGTGATGTCATCCTTCCCTGGATATAGACGTGCGACTCTTGCAAGACGCCATTTTAATGGTGGAAGATGATCTTCTTTTAGGACAACCATATCCCCGACTTGGAGTGGACGTTGATGAGATCTCCATTTTGATCGTTGTTGAAGCTCAGACAGGAACTCGTTTCTCCAACGCTCCCAAAAATGTTGTCTTATCTGCTCTATGCGTTCAAATCGGGACAAGCGGTTGCTATTGCAGTCCAGTAGGTGCGCTGATGGCAGGAATGTCAATGCCCGTCCAACCAAAAAGTGGCCAGGTGTTAAAGGGTTTAAATCGTTTGGATCCGAAGAAAGCGGAGTCAACGGTCGTGAATTAAGAATAGCCTCAATCTGTGTAAAAAGTGTCGATAGTTCCTCGAACGTAAGATGGGTATTGCCAAGAATACGTTTAAGGTGATGTTTCGCGGATTTAACGCCAGCTTCCCAAAGCCCACCGAAATTCGGCGAATACGCCGGAGAAAATAAAAATTTGATACCGTCATTGGCTGCGTATTCTTTAAAATGCTCGTGGTTTGAACTCAAAAAATAACCTATCTCATTGTTCGCTCCAACAAAATTGGTACCATTGTCGCAATAGATAAAATTTGGTTTTCCTCTGCGAGAGATGAAACGTCGAAGGCATGCAATGAAAACATCCTTAGTTAGGTCACTAGCCACTTCCAAGTGAATTGCTTTCGTGGAAAAACAAATGAATATACATAGGTAACATTTTGTTATCTTACAACCACGACCCTTTCTGTCCGTAATTAAGAAGGGACCCGCAAAATCTGTGCCACAAGTTTGAAATGGGAAGCCTGGAGTGACTCGTGGTGCTGGTAAATTACCCATTAATGGATTAATGATCTTCATTTTCATGCGCCTACACACCATGCAAGCGTTTACGCAAGATCTTGCTAACACTCTGCCTCTAATAGGCCAATACTTATCTCGAATAGAGTTAAGCAAGGACTGCGGACCGCTATGTAGTAATCGGTTATGTTCATAACTGAATAGCAACTTTGTGAAGGCATGAGAAGGATGTAATAGTATAGGGTGTTTCCTATCATAAGTCTCGGAAGCTTGTTGTAACCGTCCTCCCACACGGAGAATTCCGTCGTCATCTACAAACGGAGTGAGGGATATAAGAGAAGATTTAGCTGGTAAGTTTTGTTTTTTATTTAATAATTTAATATCTTCACTGAAACACTCCGATTGTGATTGTTTTATTAAAATGTTCATTGCCGATTCCAGCCAGTCAATCAAATACCGTATAGCCCTATCAGATTCCCTAGGAAGCGGCTCGATCGCAAACAAGGCTCTTAAATGATGGTTCACTAATAAACGCTTGTTGTCGAACCTCTCGCAGAGCAAGTCCCATGCAATTTCATAATTATCAGAAGATACTGGCAGAGATTTGATAATAGTAAGCGCAGTACCCTCTAAAGTAGATCGCAAATAATGAAATTTAGTTACGTCAACAATGGAATCGTTGGAATGTATAAGAGACTGGAAAGTATCCCGGTACTCCAGCCACTTATTATGATTTCCGTCGAAGGAGTTTAATTTAATAGTGGGTAACTTGACGTTACGTAAATGGTTGCAATGATTTGAATTACAGTTTGATGAATTCTCATCACTTCCCTTTTCCTTGCGTGAAAGAAGCCGTTTTGCTCTTGCAATCAATTTAAAAAATTGATTTTCAATTAATTCTCGCTCTAAAAATTGTTCACCAGAATCATCTAGCTCCTCAATTTGTGATTGGATATTATCAAAAGTTGAAAACGCTACTTCTAACTTCGTTACACGCAAAGACAGTTCACCGATCTGCAATTCATCCAAGTCCCTTGATGACGTAATCAACAATGGCTCTAAATATTTAAGAAAAATCGTTAAACGTTGTTTAATAGTACCTCTTTGTCGTACTAACAATTTAAGTTGTGATTCTGCCATAGCAGTAAAAATCACCCGAGCAATACAATAACCACGAATTCACGAACAATAATATAGGTCAAAGTCCAAACCTCAAGCGCGGTAAGTAGGTAGGTACCACGCATCCAATGACGTTAACAAACGGCGCGCAGCTCGATGCGAAGTGCAGCGAACGCAAGCGCAGCGTGAGGTTAACTCGAAACGTGGCGCGTGGCCCGTGGCGGGCGAGGTGTGGTCGACCGAATATGATACCTTGTACGAGTATTCCTGGAATTTACAAACCCGATCGCACGACCGGGAGCTATCTAAATATCTACAAATGATTTTTGCGTAAAATATGACAGCTAAAATGGGAAATATTTCATAAATGTGGCAAAGTATATAGCAAGTAGTAGCTCGGTATGACAAGTAAGCACAATTAACTTGCCTGTAAGCTACCTATGCAAGTCAATAGCAGTGAATTGAATAAAATAATGCAGTTATAATGTAAAATAAGCACAGTATAAATCACTACAGTAAGCCCAGTTCTAGAATTTGAATCTTTATGGCAGTGATTTTTTTTAGGAAAAACTGAATTAATTTAAATAGCAAAGCAACTTACTTTATTTATTCAATTCTGCAATAGCTTAAAGCCAAGTAATGTGCGAAGAAGTGAGAAATCGTTTAGTGAATAGCAAAACTATGACCAAAATGGCGGATGAAATATCGAGATGATATTTGAAAGTAGGTACGTTAAGTGACTACCGACACTGTCGACACAGACTGAGAAGCTACTTACAGATAGAAACAATGAAATAGCGATTAAAAAAAACAAAATAGTGAGGAACGGGCTCACTTTTAGTCTTCGAAGCGAAGTTGACACCCTGTTTCCTTGATGTAATGCGCAATTCCTTTGTTCTCTGACTTCACTTGTATAGTAATCCGTGGAGTGCCGTAGTCCTGTCACGGTCGCCAGCTTCCCTGTCGCGGCAGGGAATCGTTGAAATAAAATAATAGGTATTGGTGCGAGGTGGCGCGTGCGCTTCGCGCTGACTTTATTTGTGGACTGGTTCTGCTTCACGCTGGCTGCGCGCGCGACGGTCCGGCGGTGGTACCCCCCTCGCTTCGTCCCTCATGGTCCGCTTGGACAATGGACATCTGTCCGCTAAGTAATCAGATATCCTGTAGTAACCTTTTTTATACAATTTCTGTTTTATTATTATTTTAAACTTGTCTAAAGGTAAGTTTTTAATATCAGTAGGGACCTTATTGTAATAGCGTATACAATTGCCTTTAAAAGAATTACTAATTTTATGTAGTCGGCTTACATAAGCAACCAACTTGTCTTTATTTCTAGTATTAAAATTGTGTATATCACTGTACTTCTGAAAATTAGTTATATTTCTTTTTACATACACAAGATTGTCATAGATATATTGAGACACAAATGTCAGAATATTGATTTCTTTAAACTTTTCCCTCAGAGACACTCTAGGCCCTAATCTATAAATTGCACGAACAGCCCGTTTGTGCAGAATAAATATACTATTAGCATTCGCAGCGTGACCCCACAATAAAATACCATAGGTCATTAGACTATGAAAGTAACTAAAGTAGACTAGTCTAGCGGTGTCTACGTCGGTAAGAGCTCTAATTTTTTTAACTGCGAACGCTGCCGAACTCAGTCTGTTCGACAATTTATTTATATGAGGATCCCATTGTAGTTTGGCGTCTAAAGTAATGCCCAAAAAGACAGTCGACTGCACAAGGTCCAATCTCTGTCCTTTTATAAATATGTCTGTAGTTACCGGGTTCACATTGAGGCCCTGCATAATAAAAATCACCCAAGGTATCACCAATCGCCGTCTAGATATTTTGATACATACTGCACAGTGATCACCACATATTGTCATAAAGGTAGTCAGTAAGTCTGTAGTCACACATAAGTAAGAGAATAAGTCTACGAAAGGGATAATTAACAAGATAGGTTAAGGGAGTTTGCAATTATGTACTTTCCTATTACAGTGACACACAGTACCATGTGGATCAAAAATCTATGGGCTCTCACATTCGAAGAAAGCGGCACACGTCTCGGAACACCACTCTCCTCGCCAACACTGCATAACTTAAGCACATATTTGAGTGCTAATGTTATACTAAACCAGGCTCACAGCCTCCAGGCCCCACGGCCTCCAGGTACTCAGTCTCCAGGCCCACGGCCTCCAGGCTTATAGCAGAGGCCCAATTTTCCGCTTGCTATAGCCCCCGTGACAAAAGTCACGCCAGATTAGTATCTGCAGACGGTTGCACCGTCTCATATAGCCGGGAACACCCGCTGCCGAGTCATAGCATCCTTTATTCGCTACGGCTCGCCGACGCCCTCGAAGAAAGCTTCGCAGGCGTCTGATGTCCACTCGCCACGCCACAGCACCATGTGCTGCTCTGTTGCTTGGATGCATTTGCCGTAGGAACCCGCCAACAGTTCAGGCTCGTAGCGTAGGTGAGGCAGCCTTGTAAGGGCCCTCATGCAGGAGTCCAGCTTGCCAGCACTCTGCGAATTTTTAGAGAGAAACACGAAGTCACCATTAGAAAACGTCTTAGGTTCCTTACGACCTTCATTAGCATGCGTTTCCTGTCGCCGCTGATTGGCAACGAGCAACTCTGTTGCACGCTGTTGACTCAATGTGGTTAGTGACCAAAGTGTTACACGTGTTAAAGTTACACCCACAACATAATGGTTCTAATGCTGCAGAGCTCGCAGCGTACTTTATTCCACACCTTGTAATAACTTACTGTAGCAGGAAACAACTCGCTTGTGTCCTCCATCACGAACCTGCATAAGCAAAGTTCCATAACCGATAGAACTTGTATCAGTATAGAACTTGTAGATTGCAAGCACCGGTTCTTCTAGGTCTGTGCGTGCAACCTACAATTCCGGTCTCGAAAGCAGCTATTCATTCGGGTTTTTTGAGCGAAATAACAACTTTATCATGGCTCGGCCGTACCTGACCCTCGCTAATAGTCATGCCTCCCAAAACATTCAATATACTTCGCTAGGAAGGGACATTATTATTAGAACCACTGTATATTGAAGTACTCGAACCTCCCCATGTATTCTTCCTAGATTGCTTATTACAGGAAGCTTGCCTGTATCCTAACTGTTTCGCAACATGTGAATTGCGCTTTCTACAAAACGTAACGGGTTTGCCTTTCGTGGGGATCCTACTTTGTGACGTACTAGTACGAACGGTAGACGGAATATTTTTATGCACCCTAGGCTTGAAATAGATTAAGGAAAAATCTAGTCTAAAAGGTAGTTGTGTCTGTGGCTGCTATTCTAATGTGTGGATCAGTAACAAGGCACTGCACTATCGCCGAAATCATTCATAGTCACTCCAATTGTTTTGCGATAAGGCGCGATCTACCTTCTCACACTAATCCTCAATGTTATGAAAACTCTAGATGTAAAAATGATGGTTAGATCTCATCGTAGATACCAATCGCCCGAATCGCATCCACAAATTTTTCTGCCATCGTACTATTTTTTTCGGCATAAATACCTCGCTAGTATTCACGTTTGTATGAATACTTTCCGACACAGACCCAGCAGGCCCGCAGACTCGAGGCTCGATCGGTGGGGGCTGTGCACACCCGGTGCGGGGGCGAGGAGTGTCGCGCATTGAGCCTGCTCAAGCGCATGCCGCCATGCTGGCGGCGGCGGCGTTGGGTCGCGCCAAAATTGTTTGCAGCGAGACGGCGACGACGGGTAGAACAACACCACCACACCACCACCCACAGGCCCAACTGCTTTGCGGTCTTCTAACGCACAGAGGCGAGCCAAGATCGCAGACATTTCCTGTTGCAACTGGCCTTCAGGAGTACGCTCCTTGTATCGTTTTCACTTTTCACTTCACTTTTCACATTATGATGTCGCTCACGTGAACGACTACTTTCACGTCGGCTACGACGTTATTCACAATCCGACATCTTTCACTCGTACAATTTTAAAATTGATGTAGGCGTGTGAGATAGAATCACAGGAATCCTATCTTTCACCGTGACCTCATTGAGCTTACGGAAGTCAACACACATTCTGTCCGACCCGTCTTTCTTTTTGACGAGAAGGATAGGACTTGCGTACTCAGAATCAGACTCCTCAATAATGCCCTTGTCCAAAAGATCTTTAATAATTTCGCGAACGCGAAGCGTCTCGGCATGGGACAGTCTATATGGGCGATAGTAAACAGGAGTGTTAGAGTTAAGTTTTATTGACATACACCCTGTCTTGACAGTTGAGGTCGCAGTACCAGAAATGAAAAATTTTGAAAAGTGATTTACTATTTCTAACAGTTTTTGTAACTGGTCATCAACAAGAGGCGTGTTAATTGGAATAGAAGGCTCAGATTGAACTGCCATCACCGTATCCGTGCTACGTTCAACCCTCGTAAGCCGCTGATAATCCTTGGTGCGAACATACCTAACACCTTCCCTATTCAAAACATCTGTACCTAATATGACTGGAGTGTTCATGTACTGAGATGGTACAATGAACAAGTCTACCTCGAGAGTCAACCCATCAAACTCAATTGGCAATCTTACATAAGACGTACTTTCTACTTCCTGGCTACCCAACCCCTTGAGAATCCGAAAAGCAGGCTTAACATAAATCGAGAAAAATTCAATTAAATCATTTGGCATTAATTTTGCATTAGTTGCCGACGCTCGAATATTCGGATCACTAATGCCGCGTATAATTATTGCTGAAATTAACTCGTCACTAAGACCCCGCACTATACGTAACCGAAGCAATGCCCGGCGTGCATAATCCGCATATGTAGGGTACTCGTCAGAATTCGTATTAATAACCTCGGCCAAAATATTCGCGATATCAGGTGTCTTCGGGCATAACGGCTTAAACTCCTCCTTAAAGTTTGTCCAGGAACGATCACTTGACACCCACTCGTTTAACCATGATCGTGCGTCACCCTTAAGACAGTTGCCGATACGCGAAAGGCATTCATAGTCATTCCACTTGTTACATGATTTTGCACGATCCACTTCCGCACACCAATCATCAAAATTGTGCAAATTCGGATCGAAATTCGAAATATAAAAATGTTGGCTTGACCTACCCGCATAATTAATAGAACGGATCGCATCCACAATGCGATCGGTAACCGACGAACGTTCCGGGGTTGACCTTGGATTTTTCGAATTACGTTCCGAATCGCGAGGTGGCGATCTAGATCTGTAGTGCAAACGCGACGGACCACGGGTAGGCGATATGAGCCAATCCTGTGAGTGTCTCTGACTTCGATCGCGAGGAGGAGACACGCACCTATCTCTTGACCGCGACTTGCGCCTACTTGGCGACACTAACGTACGCGTAGACCGCGCTGGCGACGGGAGACGTGCACGCGAACGTGACGATGTTCGCTGACGCCGCGGTGGTGACCTATCTCGACTCTTATCTCGATTTCTCGAACGAACCACTTGTACATTAGGACAAACCGACGCGGACGAAGCCCTAACCTTTTCTTCTAACATCCTAAGACGAAGCATTAGAGCTTCCATCTCAGAAGACCGTTCACGGCGCCTACTATCACGTCGGTCGCGACTATTGCGACGATCATCGTCGCGATACGGGCTACGACTATCACGGCGGGTCACACTGCGACCACGCCCGTGATCCGACATTCTAATTTACAAGGATTCGAACAATAACTTTGAATTTAGAGTACTTGAGGTAAGTACAGAAGAAAATCACACACAAATCACGAGAATACAAACTAACTGCCACAAAAATAAATGGAGGGAAAAAAAAGGAGGACTCACCCTTGACGACAACGACGACTTGCAATCCACACTTGCACGCGTTAGCAAGTAAAAATAAAAAATAACGAAATCGAGGGTAGATGAAGTTAAATGGTTATTCAAATCATAATCCGATAAAATCACATGTAAAACTAAGCAAGTGGGCAAAAGATTTCGAATCCCACTTCTGATCTTGGAAATAAGACCAGAAGTGTTTTTTTTTTTAATTTAATCACTACTACCTAAGGAAATTCAACTCAAAATAGAATTATTTGACAACAATTTAATTTACACCATTTAACAGTTCATCCAAACGACCAAATTAGAAATTATTACAAACCAAGTAAAGCAATCACAAAATGAACACACAACACTATAACCTCACAATTACGCTAACACTAAAATCGATAACCAAACCGGCAGAGTGACGACCTAATAGCACGAAAAACGAAGCGAGAATGTGGCGGTACCGGCGGGGCATCGCCTTTTATAGTCTCTCCCCTCTACTATTAATCTTCCCTCCAACAATATATTATATGAACATCGATTTTAAAACATTGACAAATGACTAATAAAACAATAACGACCTCTGTGGCGGAGCGGTTGCGGCTCTGCCTACTATGCAAGAGGTCCCGGGTTCAATCCCCGGCTGGGGAAAAAAATAAAAAAAAAAGGTCTCGGATGTTTATACGTCGCTGTTCCAGATTCCCACGACACAGGGTATCCCAGTGTGGAGCCAGAAGCAATGTATGTGCCTGTATGTAAATGTTTATGTTAATGTTTTATAAAAAAAACAGACTGTGGTACACCAAAAATCATAAAATATAAGATAAGAATTAAATTAATTATTGAGATTCGATAAAATTATTATAGTATTTTTGATACCCCGCGGCATCAAGACAAATTTTATGTCGCATAATTTATCAAAATCGGTTGAGCCGTTGAGTAATTAAGAGGGGACACAGGAGCAGACATACATACAAACAAACATACATATATACATACAGGTCAAACTCATACCCCTCCTCTTTTCCGTCTCCGAGCAGACATACATACAAACAAACATACATATATACATTCAGGTCAAACTCATACTCCTCCTCTTTTCCGTCTCCGAGCAGACATACATACAAACAAACATACATATATACATACAGGTCAAACTCATACTCCTCCTCTTTTCCGTCTCCGAGCTGACATACATACAAACAAACATACATATATACATAAAGGTCAAACTCATACCCCTCCTCTTTTCCGTCTCCGAGCAGACATACATACAAACAAACATACATATATACATACAGGTCAAACTCATACCCCTCCTCTTTTCCGTCTCCGAGCAGACATACATACAAACAAACATAAATATATATATACAGGTCAAACTCGTACCCCTCCTCTTTTCCGTCTCGCTGCAGTTGGGTAAAATCCAGTCAAGTACTATCTTGAACCTTAATGGAACCTTTTGTAAGCGAATCCGACTACGCTTACAAAAAGTTCCATTACGATTCAAGATGGCACTATCTTGAGCTGTAATTGAACTTTTTGTAGAACGAAATATGGCTGGAGAAAAGCTCATGCAGTAAGAGAGATGGACAGCGGAGGCTTAGTAAAAGGATACCTTCGGCACCCTTCGGGTACGGAACCCCTGGAGCCACTAGATTGCATTATTGTGGAGATAATCTGCAAGCCTACCGCCATCTAGTGGCGTTGCTTGAAAACTTGGGCGCAACTTTCAAACTCACTTTATAGGGTGCTGCACCCGAAAAGTTCCGAACGGGCCCTATCTGGTACTAAGCCTCCTCTGTCCGCCCGTCTGTACGTCTGTCTGTCAGCAGGCTTTATCTCATGAACCGTAATAGCTCGAAAATTTTAATTTTCACGGAATGTTTACTTCTGTTGCTGCAACAGCAATAAATAATGAACTATACGAAAAAAAGGACGTGTTTTTAGGGTTCCGTACCCGAAGGGTTCCAAACGGGACCCTATTACTAAGACTTCGCTGTCCGTCCGTCCGTCCGTCCGTCTGTCACCAGGCTGTATCTCAAGAACCTAGCTAGCTAGAGAGTTGAAATTTTCACAGATTATGTATTTCTGTTGCCGCTATAACAACAAATACTAAAAACAGGATAAAAGAAAAATTTAAGGGGGCTCCCATACAACAATTCTTTCAATACCACATACAAACTTATGGATGCACCTGGTTACGTACATGGAGTGTGAAAGTAACCGCACCAATAACTTTGTAAACAATATTTTGCTGTGTAAAATCCAAACTATTCACTCCACACCATCGCTTCCATTGAACGGTGGTACGGAACCCTTCGTGCGCGATCTAGACTCGCACTTGACCGGTTTTTTCTTATATAATTTTACGGAACGCTTCGTGTGCAAGCCCGACTCGGACTTGGCCAGTTTTTTTGTTTAGTCTGAAGCTAGAGGAAGCCTGGCTTTAACATCTTGATAAAAACTTAACCGTGCTACTACTAAACATGTTACATATAGTTTAACTTCAAAACAAAAGTCAAATCCTACACAGTAAAAATTATAATCCTAGTGTTGAACAGTAGTTTATTTTTTTGTGGTATGACCCAAAATTTCTATGGCTACGGAGATAGCTAAAAAATCCATTTGCGTATTGCATAAATTGTTCATTAGTTTGCAGATAAAGTAAATACAGCATAGTACAGATGGATGTCTGAAGGGTACTCAGGTGATGGAAGGGGGGTAAGCAGCTAACCAGTAATTCCTACACCAGCATGTGACTCTTTCAGATAAAATAAAATAAATGTGTGTCCTGAAACATTTGTTTTTATTGTTGCGTATCATTATCAAATTTTGCTTTTCCCAGCAGTGGGACACCAATTTGGCTAAATGAAAAAGTAAAAATATCAAATACTACAGCAAAATCTTAGGGACCCACTCTGTTCAACAAAAAAATACTTTGGCAACACCACAGTAGTTTCGTTTAACTGAGGGCAATACGACGTTGACGACAATTCTGCCTGTCAAGTATTGCACATGTTGAGTCTGCTGTGTAAAAAAGTGTCAAAATGTTTTACTATATTTCTTTGGAGGCTGTTAGCTTAATACGCCGCCTAGTGCCGGGCATATATTATGAATAGGTACAGTTGCGTTACTAATGGCGAATCAAATTAAAGGCACCCACTCGGTTTCTGTTTCACTTCATAAATGACAGCACAGATCTATTAAATCAAAATAATAATTTAGGCAAATGCGAATTTTTGTAATCGCTGACTTACACAAGTGGAATTATTATAAATACAAATAACCCGACTGCATTTGCAATCTTCCAGTTTATTTTTTATTTCTTTTTTAAAAAACATAAAATGTCGCAAAAAAATCGGCCATTTTTTACCCAGTATCACTCTCACAGTAGAGCAAAATCTAACGACATCTCTCAAGCTTAAATCCTTTAAGCCATTTAGGCTACAGAGCATTCCAAAGAAATATACATACATACGCTCGAAGAAACATAACCGCAGTCAGGTAAAAACAAAGCCAAATAACGTTGATAAACCTGGCTTCAAAGATAGAAAGCGACTTAGCCTTGATAACAGGTCAACGATGATGTTCAACAAAAACAGGCGAGCGAAGCGAGCCTATCACTTAGCCACTGTCCAGCCAGCTGTCCGGTCTTGAAGAAATTGATCTAACATAAATATAAAAAAATGATCTTGAATAAATTGTAAACCTCCTCTTTTTGTGAACTCGGTTCAAAATTATTTACTTTGTAGTGTTACGTGCTGTTATGAGGCAGTCCCCGTAAGAGTTTTTAAAAAAAACTCTCTGGTATACACAAACACTTTATTAGCAAAACACAATCCCAAATCTTATAATATACTGAATAACTCAATTACATGAATGCATTCGTGACGAGATGAAAATATTGCGATAATTACCGGCAAAGACAGAGTAACGGCTGACTCGAGTTTAGGTAAAAAATGGTTTTTATACAATGCAACCATGACGTCATTGGCTTAACACGGCATGTGGCTTTTCTGCTGACCTAAGAAATCGGTACATAGTGTTACTGGATATAACAGCGCCCCCGTTAAAACGAAGCTTTATCTCAGAAAGATGGAGCTGAGTTAATCAAAACTTAAAATTACTTATTTTCTTACTATCTATGATTATGAATAAATTCTAACACTCTAAATTAGTAACTTGTTATGTTTCTCGTTGAGCTAAAATATACTTTAGATTTTGGAAAATTTGCAGGGGGTAAAGATTTCACAGATTTTTTATCTTCATCTGATGACATTTCATACATTTCCACTGAATGGTTTACATTAGATTCATGAAAATTTTCCCTTTTATTATGACACTGATTGAAGATCTGAATACAGCAGTTGGACGATGAACTTCTTTTGTTACAATATTTATACAACTTATTTATCATATACACAAATATGAAACCGATTATAGTAAGGGTAAAACTAGAGTAATAAGTACCGTATTTAATGAAGTGCGACTGTTGTTGAATATTATTTATATCGTTTTCTAAGCTGTCTAATTTATGGGGTGCATATTTAAGAGAATCAAGGTTAATGTTATTAAGCGAAATAGGTGATAGTGAAGGTAATGTGTGATTAAACTTTTCCTTTCTACAACAATCGTCTTCGATAATATTAAATTTTATATCAAACTCACTACGCATAAGAATTTGCTTAGAACTAGAAGGTAGTAATTGTATCGTTTTACAATAGCCAACACAATCATCTGTAAGTTTTTAGATACCTGTTCCTATGATTGCATAATCGTTAATTTTATCATCAGATTTTACAGTTAGTTGAGTGCGTTTAGATTGGACAAAGATCCATCTATTATTATTCAAAACATGCCAAATGTCTACTTCGCCGAAAATAAGTTTAGTGTCACATTCTTTCGGTAAAGAATTTGTAAGCTCGGTAATTAATCGAGTCTCACAACACGGATTAGTTATAGTAGAGTAATCAGTTGATAAAGGGCAAATCGAATATTCATCGTTAATACTATCACAATAAAGTAGATTATCCATTAAAGTGTAATGTAACTTATCATCACTTAGAATTAAGTATGGTTTTGTGGGTTGAATAAGAGAAAATGTGTTAGGATTGTTTTTATCGTGAGGGATTGGCAACGGAAGCATTTTGTAAACAACGTATTTCTCTGCATAGATTAGAGGAATACTTAAAACAAAAACTAACTTATTATTATAGTAGTAGGACGACAATTTGGACACGTCTATTATACTATGTATATTTTCTATGCTTAGAGGAACTGGGAAGTCTAACTTCCTATTAAAATGGTTACTATTTGTCATTAGTTCCTTATATAAATTCATAGGGGATAGAACAGAGGGATGAAGGATATTCATTTTGGAGAATAGGATAGAATTGAGGACAGAGTCGAGAAAATTAGAAATGGTTAACAACGAACTTTCGACCACATTAATTAAGTTATTAATTCGCGCCATGTAGGTAAGCTGATCACTTATCAGTGTAACTTGAGTCAGTGCCGTATTCATAGTACTGAGTTGAACGTTAAGTTTTTGTTCATTGGAGTTCAATCGAGAGATAGTGGAATTAAATGTGTTTATGCTGGACTTTACGATATGAATATTTTCTTTTATGAGATAGAATAGTTCATTTTCGTTTTTCTGACAAGATTCTATGGCAGCTTCGTATTTCCTGGCATCTTCTGCATCTAAGGAACCGAAGAAGAATTTTAATATTTCGCCTCCAAACTCCAGGGCTCTTTTGTATCGATTTACGTTGTTTGTCAGATTTCCAGATATTAAGTGAGATAATGATAGCAGTTTTATGTGATTTGATTGTAAGAGTGTTTCTGTAGATGTTGATATATCCTTGCATTCGAGAAAGTTGTTCAGGTTAGCTTTACTACATAACTCGATTGTTTTGCTGAGAAGCCTATGGATGTTTTGAAGATAAGGGTCTATTGATACTATATCTATATGCGTTACAACTTTCCATGAATCACGGTAGAAACGGATTGCAGATGAAGGCTCGAAATAGATTCCAGGGCTGTCGAGCATTACTGTAACTTTACTTCCGGCATGACAACGTTGAGATAATATTCTGAAAAGGGGATATATAAACATAGTTAAGTGCGTGCCGGTTTTATTTCGTTCACGTGGTATTTAGTAAATCGACGATTGATGCATAAGGTCACATTGTTTTTGTTGTGTACTTTAATTATCTTATAGGGGCCTTTCCAGACAGGGGATAAAGCCTTACGTAGCCTGTGATGTTGTTTTAGGTAGACAAAGTCGCTTGTTTTATAAGCAGGCTCGCGGGAAGGTGAATCATAATACTGCTTAGAGGTTTCTTTACTTTTTGAAATGTATTCTAATGCTTTTTCGCGACTAAAACGCATTCGATATTTTAGGGCTCGGATGTACTCGTCATATGTAAGATTCTCGTTAGTGTCGTATAGTGAGTTAGGTATATGTGGTTTATGTCCATATAAGAGTTCATAGGGGGTGAATTGAGTGGCAGTGTGCGGGGTAGTATTATAACAGAGTATCGCAGTGGCCAGATAGCAATGCCAGTCATTTTGGTTCTCATTTACGAAGAATTTTAAATATTATTTTAATGTGGCGTGACTGCGTTCCAGGGCACCGTTTGTTTGAGGGCGTAAGGGAGGTTTGGTAAGGCGTTGAAAACAGGGATTTTATTTTGAAAATATTTGTGATTTGTTTGAAGAGGTCAGAGGTGAAACACGTTCCAAGGTCACTTAGTATCATTTTATGTATTCCAAAAAGAGACATGAAATGAATTAAATTTCGTGCTACTTCATCGCTTGTTGAAGTAACCATCGGATAAGCACAGGAGAATTTCGTGAGATCATCCTGGAGTGTGAAAATGAACCTAAAATTCTGGAGACCTGCTTCAGGAAGGGTGCCAACTATATCGAGGGCTAAGCGTTCAAACGGTTTAGTGCTGGATGAGGTAATGATCATAGGTGCTTTGTTACATTTTCGGAGAGGTTTGTTGATTTGACAGGATTTACATGTTTTGACATAATTTTCTATGTCAACCCTCATCGATTTCCAATAATATGAAGATTTTATACCGGTTTAATCCAGGGTGCCCCGCGATTGTGGAGTCATGATTTTCTTTCAAGATTTGAGGGATTTCTGCCGGAGTTGGATAAATTAGTTGATTTTTGTATATGTGTATATGGATATTGGTATTATTAAAGACGTATGAGATCATATTATATAGTTTAGTATAGGAGAGTTAACTATAAGGTTCAGCGAAACCTGATATGGCTAGATCTGCCAAAGTAGGGATATTCTGTAATATGAAGTTTTTCAGGGACAATAAAAGGTCGAATATAATTTTGTAATTAGTTTCATCGTAATGGTGAATTTTAGTAAATAAGAAGTGGTATGTTTTATTATCGTTAGGGAATGGAAGCACAGTGAATGATTTTCGTTCAGAATTCTGTAGAGCTTCTGAGTTTCCCAGTTGAGATAGTATTTCCTCACAACTAGGCATGGAAACGTCAAAGTCCAGGGAAGTGGGGATGGCAATTGATGATAATTTGGATAAATGCAGTTTTTGCGAATGTTCTGTGATTTTAGTGTTTGACGTTTCTAAGGTTTTAGTAAACTGTTTTTTGAAATATTCCTCGTAAGTGGTAGAGGTAGGGTCACGTTGACTTTGTTTACGAGTCGTTACATGAATAGGAATGCGAGAGAGTGCGTCGGTATTTGAATTTAATTTTCCTTGTTTATATATAATTTCATAGTCATACTCTTCGAGCTTTAATCTCCATCGTATGAGTCGACTTCCAGGGTCCTTTACATTGAAGAGCCAGGTGAGAGGACGGTGATCGGTCACAATCTTGAAATTATTACCGTAAAGATAGGGGCGGAAACATTTCACGGCGAAAATGATAGCAAGGAGTTCTTTTTCAGTCGTAAAGTAATTACACTTTGCTTTATTCATAGTGCGAGAGGCGAATACGATCGGAAGATCCTTTCCGATAGGACCTTGCGATAGGACAGCGCCGACTGCGCTATTGCTCGCGTCAGTCGTCACAACGAAAGGTTGGGAAAAATCTGGGTACTGTAGTAGTGGTGCCGTAGTAAGTTTTTCTTTAAGGTGGTTGAACGCTAAATCTTGTTCTGAGGACCAATGGAGGACTACATCTTTCTTCAGAAGAGAAGTGAGGGATAATAGCCGACTAAACCGAGAAACGATTTGATTTCTTTAGGATTTCGAGGGATTGGAAATTCTGTAACTGCTTTAACTTTGTCGGGGTTAGGTTGCACGCCTTTGTCAGTGATGACGTGCCCTAAGTATGTTACTTCGCGACGTAAAAACTCGCATTTATCGGGCTGTAATTTAAGGTTGAATTCACGGAATCTGTCAAAGACAAGATGAAGTTTTTGAATGTGACTAGTGAGGTCATTGGGGTAGATAATACAGTCATCGAGATAAATATAGCAATGTAGGCCTTGCAGGCCTGAAAGGACAGAGTTCATGAGGCGTTGGAAGGTTGATGGTGCATTTTTGAGGCCGAAGGGCATCCTGTTGAATTCGAAATGGCCAGAGATGCCATTGGGGATGAGAACCGTAAATCCGGTTTTTGCTGAGTCAGCAGAATCCATTTTGATTTGATGAAACCCTGAAACAAGGTAAAGGGTGGAAAAATATTTAGAGTGCCCTAACTGATCCAGTATATCGGTGATGAGTGGTATTGGGTAAACCTCAGTTACTGTTACGTCATTGAGACGTCTGTAATCTATCACTATGCGCCATTTTCTTTGAATTGAGGCATCTATTTTCTTTGGAACAATCCAGACAGGCGCACTCCAAGGTGATATAGAGGGTTTTATAATATTTTGGTCTAACATTTTCTTGATTTGTTTATCGACTTCCTGTCGGTGACATTCAGGGAATCTGTAAGATTTAGCATTGATGGGTCCCGCGTTGCCGGTATTAATTGAGTGCTGGGCATTAGTGTGAGTTAGGGGGATAGAAAATGTCAGCATATTTGCTACAGCACTCTAACAATGACTTCTTTTCTTCAGAGTTAAGATGTTCGTGACGAATGAGGTCCACTAAGCTTTGAATACGATTGTTAGAATTAGGGGAAGTGTGGTCTAAGTTCATGATAGATTCGGTGGAACTTTCAAGAAGATCAGAGTAATCAATCGGGGTGATTTTGAAGTCTTTGATTTCAATAGGGGAATCAGTTGTGTTTAAAATAGAAACATTGACGCGTTTGTTGTATTTTATGCTGACTATACAATTAGCTAAGTATACTCCGTCGCATATTGTATGATCTAGTACGAGTCCTTTTTTAATTTCGGATAATTCGGAATCAGAGTTCGAAATAGCACATTCGATGATGCCTTCGGAACGTGCCGGGATTATGTAGGATGGTTGATTGAAATGGATTGTTAAAGTGTGACCATATAGGGAAATTGATTGCGTTTTGTAGTCTATGTTTGAGTCAAAGAATCGCAAGAAATCATTACCTATTATACCGTCATATTTGAGATTTATTTCGTCCTTGATGACGTGAATTTGTACGCAATATTTTTGTCATGTAGACGGAATTGTGTTGTAGGGAACCCAATGTCTCGCAATATGAGTCCGTATCATTAATTCCTTTTAGTTTGATGATTTCAGATGAGAGTGGTAGCTTCCTTTCGAAGCTGGAGTACTTGACAATGCTGACACTTGCTCCAGTATCAATCAGAAAACAGAGAGGGTTTTTGGAGTAGGGTATAATTAAGTAAGTATAAGGTAGGGATATTTTTTTACTTGGTGCTTTAGTTTCATAGCAAGGTAGGTGAGGATTAATTATAGGTTTTAGTTTAGGAATGATCTCGGAAAATTGCGGCGGAGTCTGTGAGTAGTTTTCATTACCGGTCCCGGCAACCACTTCGGCATACGTTTTGGTTTTGCATGGTCTAGTAAAGGAATCAGCGTGAGGGTTGGTGACCATGGGTTTTGAAGGTGAACAAGGACCCAGCTTATTTAAATTAGGATTCAGTGGTCGCTGAGGTAAAATACTCCCATGATTTTTCGGGGTTTTCATAGATTTAGTATGAATCGGCTGGTATGATATAGGACAAGATTCAGGGGCTCGTTTTTTATAAGATTCAGTGCGAGATACCGTGGCAGATTTTGTAAAAGATACAGTGGGCGACGTAGTACGCGATTTAGTAAGAGATGCAGTGTGCGACGTAGTCGGCGATTTAGTAAGAGATACAGCGGGCGACATAGTACGTGATTTAGCAAAAGATACAGTGGGCGACATAGTACGCGATTTAGCAAAAGATACAGTGGGCGACATAGTATGCGATTTAGCAAAAGATACAGTGGGCGACATAGAATGCGATTTAGTGAGAGATACAGTGGGCGTGTCATTCATATTTTCTTTAGATTTCGGCAGACATGAAACCGAAATCGTATTCAGTTTAAAGTCTGATCGTCCTCATTGAATTCTTGCGATTCGCCTTCACAAAAATGCGCTTGCGCTGCCATGTTAGGTGCAGTTGCACTTTGTAATTGAGACCTGTTCGCCGTGTGTTGATAAGAATTCGCATTCGCGGAATTGAAGCGCATATTGTTATTGTATTGTCTTTTGCGACACTCGCTAATGGAATGCCCTACGTTTTTGCAGTAGTTGCAAGTTTTGGGTCCCCTTTGGGGATTAGGAAAAGGTTGGTTGTGTATCGGGCGTGTTTGAGAGCTAGTAGAGGGATGAGGCTGAATATTGTTATGCTGAGGTTGGTATGAAGACTGGGGCCGAAGGTGATAAGATCGTTCATTACGATGTTGTTTGTTACGGAAACATTCAGATGAGGAATGTCCCGTTTTATGACAGATATTACAGGTTTTCGGGGCCTTGGACATGGAGAGATTGAGATTAAACAACTTCTCTTCCTCAATCGCATGCGTAATTGCTTCGTTGAGGATCAATGGATTGCGGCACCTGACTATATGCGAGAAACTAGAGTTAAGACCTAGCAAGAATGTGTTCAGTGCAAGGTCTTCCATCGCAGATACGCGTCCGGGGAGTTCAGTTTTATTCTTACAGGAGTATTGGACGTCAGCTAAAATCTGGGTAAGGCATGTGTTAAGTATGTGGGAAATAACAACACAACGTTCTGCTATAAGGGCTCAGTAACCACTGTTTAATAGAGAGAGAGGTTCGAGCGCGCTGACGCAGTCTAGCGCACTCGATAGTTATAGCTACATACGTAACACTCCTCCGGACTTAGATAAGATACTACAAAGAATGTAATAATATTTACGTGTAACTGATGTATACATGTGAATATATGATACTAGCTAGGTAACTATTGCTTATAATTAACCTTAGGACGGTCTCTTAAATTCATGCTTAAACCTATATCTCTAGGTCGTATTTGACCAGACGTTTGCTCATTAGTTCCTTCTCCCCCAACAAGTTGCGTGCTTGCACATTCTGTGGTGTCAGATGTGTCATCTGACAGCGTGTGAGTCACCGGTGCGCTGGTCGATGCAGTTGAAGCGGCGGCGGCAGCGGGGGTGAGGCTTGGATGTGCAGGCGGAGGGGGTGGCGGCAGAGCTGCTGGCGATGACGAGGAGGTTGACACAGGCCCGTCCTGGTGAGACGACGGTGACCAGTCGTCAAAACTGTCGTCGTTGTCCAGCTCCAAGCCATCATATTGGCCTTTGTATTTTATTATTTGATTTTTGTGTCTTTTTAAACTTATTTCTAAGCTTGGTATATAAACTAAATATATGCTTTGTCCTTGCTTCTCCTTTATAATAGCCTTGATCCATGATGTAGATGTTTTATGGTAAGTACATACTAATACAGTTTCATTTGGCGCAAAGCTTACATTTCTTGTACCTTTATATGTATTACACTGTGAGCACTGTTTGATTCGGACAATTTCTTGCAATGTATCACTCGATATTGACGATGATGATTGGTGGTGTGGATTTAATAAATCTAATCTAGACTTTAATGACCTGCCCAGCATTATTTGTGCCGGTGATAACTCTGTCGTTGAGTGTTTTGAGTTTCTGTAGTCTAATAGGAAATCCCTGAGTTTAAATTGCATATCCTTTTTTGTCGATGATGAAGCCATGATACTTTTAATACCTTTTTTAATTATTTTGACGTATATTTCAGCCTGTCCATTGCTTGATGGAGAATAAGTGGGCGTTGTAACATGCATGATACCGTTCTCTTTACAAAATGACTTAAATTCTGATGACACAAAAGCGGTACCATTGTCGGATACTAATATTTCCATTAACCCAAAATGTGATATAAGTTCGTGTAACTTGTCTATCACTGCTGTTGAGGTACAACAACTCATGTCAAAACATTCCACCCATTTGGAGTACGCATCCACAATGACTAAGTACGTTTTTGCATTTATAGGGCCGAGGAAGTCAATGTGAATGCGTTGCCATGGCTTGTCTGGCAACGGCCAGGGTGTGAGGGGTACCCGGGGTGGCGCCGACCTAAGCGTTTGGCATATTGAGCAGTCTGCTATGAAAACTTCAATCTCCTTGTCTATATTGGGCCACCAAAATCGACCCCTGGCTTCACATTTGGTTTTAATTATTCCTAAATGAGACCTATGTAGTTCACTTAATACCGTATGTCTCAACTGATTTGGAATAATCAATTTATGTCCTCTCATGAGGCAGCCGTTTTCCAGAGATATTTCATATCTGCAATTGTAATATGGCTTTAAAGTTTGGTCACAGTGTTTCGGCCAGCCAAACATAACAAAGTTGCAAACTTGTTTCATAAGTATATCTTTGTTTGTTTGTTCACGCACATCATCGAGTTGTAACGGTAAATTACTATAGTACTGCGCCCTATCACGGTCAGCTGATGCATTGGCCCCTCCCACTCCCACTGAGTTTGTATCTGAATCGGTTACTCCCGCTCGGCTAAAGAAATCTGCGCAGTTTTTTTCGCTTCGAACGTATTCTATTGTGAAGTTGTAAGCAGACAGAAATATCGCGTATCTTTGTAATCTATTTGCTGACACCTCTGGGACACCTTTGTTCGGACTGAAAATTGACAGTAAGGGTTTATGATCCGTGCGAAGGATGAAGGGCACATCTCGTCCATACAAGTACTGATGGTAGCGTTTAACTCCAAAAATTATAGCCGTAGCTTCCTTTTGAATCTGGCTGTAATTTTTTTCAGCTGAAGAAAAGACACGCGATGCATATGAAATCGGTCTTTCCCTGTCATTCTCTAACTGAGACAAAACTGCCCCGAGACCTGAATGTGATGCATCTACAGTTAAAATGAGAGTGGCATTCTGATCAAAATGAGTCAGCACTCTATCAGATGCCATCTCTTTCTTAATTTCGATAAAAGCATCTTCATGTTCTTGAGACCAATTCCATTTTGCGTTTTTGAGCAATAGACTGTAAAACGGGGCCAATACGGTGGACGCAGACGGCACAAAACTCCTGTAATAATTTACTAAGCCAAGAAATGATTGTAATTGAGTTACAATTTCCGGATTTTTGGCATTTACAATAGCATTTACCTTTTCTGGCGACTTATGCAAGCCATTTTTGTCGATTATAAAACCCAAATAAGATATCGACTCTTGGAAAAAACTGCATTTTTCCTTCCTTAAAACAAGTCCTGCCTCACGAAATTTTTCAAGTACTGTTTGGAGACGATTTAAATGTTATTGTCTATTACAACCTGTTATTAAGACATCATCCTGATAAGTCAATACTCCTTCTATACCCGTCAAAGTATTTTCTATTGATCTTTGAAAGATAGCACTAGCACTAGACAGCCCGTATATCAATCGCGTGTACTGGAATAGCCCTTTGTGAGTGTTAATGCATGTGAGTGGTTGTGCATCCTCAGATAACAAAAGCTGCATGTAGGCATTTGATAGGTCAAGTTTTGTGAATTCTACACCTCCATGTAACTTCGCGAATAACTCCTCAATTTTGGGAAGTGGGTATTTTTCGACAACAAGTTGCTTATTTATGGTTTGCGAAAAATCTCCACATATCCTAACATTGCCATTATGTTTAAGGACAGGTACAATGGGGCTGGCATAATTCGAGTGTTGTACTGATTTTAGTATGCCTTCTTGTACCATCCTATTTAATTCCTGGTCCACTTTTTCTTTTAATGCAAACGGGACAGATCTTGCTTTCATAAAGATCGGTTTCGAGTCAGGTTTTACATATAAGCTAACTGTATGCTTATTAAAGCAACCTAACCTGTCTGAAAATACCTCTGGATATTTAGAAGTCAGCGACTTTACTATATTTTCAGTTTTAATGTGATTGATTTTACTTATTTGCAGGTTGAATGCTGACATAAAATTTCTACCCAAGAGAGGTGGGCCGCCGTCAGCTATAACATGTATATCTAAGATTTTAGTATCATTTTCATAAGTCACTGGTAAACTAATTAGCCCTAAAGGATATATTTTACCACCAGTATAAACTTTTAAAACCAAACTACTATTACTTAGCGGAATGTCATTAAAGTGTTTACGGTAAATAAGGTCTGATATCGTTGTTACAAACGACCCACTATCAACTTCAAACAAAATGGTGGTTCCGTTAATGTTTACATTTTGCATCATGGCTTCCCCATTTTGTGTTCGAATGTTATAAATGCATTGACCCTTACCATCATCATCATCATCACCAACATCAGCGCTATCATCTACTACATAGTTGTAATTTTTTTGAATTGAACGATTTTTCTTCGTGCACATCCTCTTCAGATGCCCTTTAACACCACATTGCTTGCAGGTGTGTTTAGCAAACTTGCAGGCATTAGCCGAGTGACTGGTATATCCACACACGCTGCAATGGATGTTGCCCCGGTTTTGTTGCTGTCTTGTAGAAATACGGTTCACGTTTGCAGCTTCCTCCTGAAGTGGGTGCATATATCCTCTTGTCGTCCCTGGAGTCACAAGTCGTGCTGCAGCGCGGGCGCAGCGAAGTCCCTGGGCGATATCTAGTGCTTTTGCCAAAGTGAGGGTAGATGCATCTTCCGTGAATAACTTGTCGCGGGCGGGTCCCGGCTCCATGCCGAGCACGAATCGGTCTCGGAGCGTCTCATCCAATGATGTGAATTTGCAATGGGTAGCTAAGCTCCTAACGCGAGCAGCCCACTCATTTAATTCTTCACCAGGCGTCTGGAGTGCAGCATGGAACATATGACGTTCACCGATTATACACTTCCGCGGGAGAAAGTGATCATCCAGCAATTTCAAAACTTCTTTGTAAGTTAGCGAACTGATGTCCTTTGGATGTGAAAGGTCACGTACTAGCTTGTACGTAACCTCAGCGAGTGCACTGAGCAGTATAGCACGTCGTCTTACTTGTGATTTTTCATCATCGAGCAACACATTTGCCACGCACCACTGTTGAAAACGTTCTTTGAACACTAACCAGTCCTGTGATTCATGATTGAATATTGGTAAAGATCCAATTAGCGACGAGTTTGACATAGTGGCGGTTTATTTGCACGCTAAAGTATTTATTTTTGATCCGAGTCGACACTGTTAAGTATGTGGGAAATGACAACACAACGTTCTGCTATAAGGGCTCAGTAACCACTGTTTAATAGAGAGAGAGGTTCGAGCGCGCTGACGCAGTCTAGCGCACTCGATAGTTATAGCTACATACGTAACAGCATGATTGTACTCGGATTGAATATTCGATTACCGTTTCTGAATAACCTTGCTTACAGCTTTGAAGCTCCAAAAGAAGGTGAGTCGAATGCTTTTTTTCGCCGAATGTAGTCTTAAGAAAGTCCTTTATCTCAGCCCATGTCTGAAAGGTTTTTAAACAGCAAGCTGCTTGGGCTTTTCCTTCTAACTGGGATAGGATGTATTTACATAGAATATTCTGTTGCTCTGTATTCGCAAGCGAAATTGCATTTTCACAATTGGTAATAAGCGGGAACCAAGAAGTAACATCTCGTACTCAATCATATTGTTGTATTTCATCGTGTTGTCGCAAGTTGGACGGGTAATACTTTTATTCTCATTATTACTTTTACAAGGTGGATTTAATATTCCTTTCCAGTTTTCTCTGTGTAGGTAGGTACTTTTTGTTTTGTTTTGCAATAAGTTTCTCGTCAAGTCATGTTTTTCGAACAAACAAATAGATTCTCTCGATGTGTCAAGCAAGTTCCCGACATTCCAACGTTTATCCAACGTTGTGCTGCCACGGCCTAATGGTTATAGTAGCGATGGTGTAATGTTGGAATGCTGGGCGTGTTCGTTTTGTCTATAAATGTAAATTAAGTTTTTTATTTTTACTTCTTATTGTATGTCCAGCTTGTGTTTTTCACTTCAATGTTTGTAAGTTTGTTTTAGTTATTTTGTCCAATTTCTTTCCCAGCAAACCGAGTGTATTGGGTTCAGGCTAAATTATCTGATTTTTTTGGTATTAACTTTTAGGTTAATTTCATTTAAGTATTTATTTCTTATTTATATTTATTATATTATCTAGTTTATGGATACCTTCAACTTTGATGATAGCTACTTCTCTTTCTCTGATAGTGATGTTTCCGTTAGTGCGGTAAGTGATGGGTCGTCATCAGCGGATGACTCGCTGCCCTACAACTTGAAGAGGGTGTTTTCAAACCTGGGTACAAACTTTAACGTTGTGCATATTAATGCACAAAGCATTCACACCAGCTATGCTGACCTCCTTGTTACTTTTAGCGATCAGAACATTCATGGTATTCTTGTTTCGGAACCTTTTCTCAAACCATCACTTCCTTCTGCCATGTATGCTCTGCCAGGGTTTAGTCTCTACCGGAATGATAGGACGGGCAAGGCTGATGGCGGTGTAGCTATATACCTACGTGCCGATATTCCATGCAAAAACATCAGCCAGTCGCCAAGCCTGTACTCTGGTACCGCTGAACACTTGTTCTTGGAGATGTGCTTGCGTCACAATAAAGTCCTCCTGGGTGTCTATTATAGCCCCTCTCTTCGCATTGACTATTTTAACTCATTTGAAACCCTTCTCAATAATCTGACTCCTCTTTATAGCGACACCCTGATTCTCGGCGACTTTAACACTTGCCTTCTCAATAATAACGTTCGCTCGGCAAAGCTCAAATCTCTTGTAAGTTCATTAAACTTACACATCCTTCCCCTGGGTGCCACCCACTTTCAACCACACTGCACCCCCTCTCTTCTAGACCTGATGATTACTTCTAACTTATCCAAGGTTGCTGTGCATGGCCAACTTAACGCACCCATCTCCTATCACGATTTGATTTACCTCTCATTCAAGTTAAGGCCTCCCAAGCGTGCAGCTAAATTCCTCGACATACGTAGCTTCAAGGGCATGGATCTTAACTCCCTTAAATCAGATGCCGCCTCCGTCGACTGGTCCTTTGTTGTTGGTAGCGAGACCGTTGAAGACAAAGTCCAAAACTTTAACTCTGTTGTCCTGAGCTTGTTTGATAAGCACGCTCCGGTCAAGAGGGTTAAGGTTAAGCACCTTCCTGCGCCGTGGCTTACTGATACCATCAAGAGCCTGATGGCCAAGAGAAACCGTGCCAAGAGTAGATTTAAGGTGGATCCGACCGACGAGAATCTTTTATTTTTCAAACGCCTCCGCAATAGTTGCACTCGTCTGTGTCGTGATGCCAAACGTCGTCATATCTACGAGTGTATTGAGAGCTATACTCCAGCACAGGTTCGGAAATTCCTGAAGACTCTTGGTGTAGGTAAGTCGCAGGACTTGGCTGCTGGAAATGTCAACCTCAACGGTCTCAACAATTATTTTGCTAATCCCCCAGTCGTGATCGACCCCCTCGTCAAGGAAGCTACCCTTCGTAACCTACGATCCAAGACCGCAGCCCACAACTCACCCTTCAACTTCAACCGTGTCGGAATCGGCGCAGTAAGAAGGGCAATCTTAGCGATCTCGTCGAAAGCCATTGGTGAGGACAAGATCTGTTCTCAGATGATAACCTGTATCATTGAGGAGCTGTTACCGATCATTACCCACATAATTAATGTATCGCTTGAACAATGTTGCTTCCCCTCTCAGTGGAAAAAGGCACTTGTGATTCCCCTACCTAAATCGTCCAATTCCGTCTCCTTTAATGATTTTCGTCCCATATCTATTCTGCCTATCCTTTCCAAAGTCCTAGAATCAATTGTTCACTGTCACCTCTCCTCATACCTTTCCTCTAGAAACTTATTAAATCCATATCAATCAGGTTTCAGGCCGGGTCACAGTACTACCACGGCATTGCTTAAAGTCACCGATGACATTCAATTAGCCATGGATCAGAAGCAGCTCACGGTTCTCACACTGCTTGATTTCAGTAGCGCCTTCAACTGCGTCGATTTCGATATCCTGGTTGAAATTCTAAAATCGCTCAGAGTCTCCTCGCACTCGGCTCTCTGGTTTGACTCCTACCTGAGAGACCGCCAGCAGCGTATTAAGTCTGAGGAGATCTCAACGAACTGGTGTAATCTTTCCGCGGGTGTTCCGCAGGGTGGTATCCTTTCTCCTCTTCTCTTCTCAGTATTCATTAACTCCATCTTCGACGTTCTTACTTCTTCTTATCATCTCTACGCAGATGACCTCCAAATATATCGGCACTTCTCTCTTAGTGATGTAAATCTGACCGTAGAGGCGTTGAATGCTGACCTCGATAACATCAGTAAATGGGCAATATCATATGGGCTGCTTGTCAACCCGGCAAAATCTCAAGCCATGATTATGGGTACACGGCACTCAATTAACACAATACAAAATATCCCCGTCGATCCTGTGATGTATGAGGGTACGATAATCACCTACAGCGAGAAAGCTAAGAATCTTGGGGTTATATTTGATAACTTGCTGTCCCCATGTTTGTGAGGTCAGCAGACGAGTCTTTGCGTCATTTTACTCCCTACGGAGATTGCAGTACTTCCTGCCGCGGCAGACTAAAATCACCCTTGTTCAGTCCCTTCTACTACCTTTAATAGACTACGCGGATGCTTGTTGGGTCAGTAAGTAAGTAAGTAAGTAAGTAAGTAATGTTTATTTGCACGAATATAGGTGTACATCAGGTGTATAATAATGTAATTTAAAATATGGTTCGCTATACTCTGCCATGCAGCATGCAAATATTAGTTACACGCAAAAAACACAAATTTACATAGATTTACATCAGATGTCAATATTTACTAAACGCGCTAAGGTATTTTTGTTAAATTTATGTCCACAAAATATTATAATGTTACTTAAAACTAGTTATAATGTACATATTATGTCATATTGACGTGTCTTCAATGTAGTCCTGTATTTTATAGTAACATTTTTCGACTAAGAACTGTTTAAGTCTCGCTTTATATATGTGAATATGGTCAATATTCCTAATCGATTTGGGCAATCTATTATACACTTTTGGCGCCATACCATAAATGCCTTTCGAGAATAGAGCTGTGGAGCTAGGAGGAGCACTTAATTTGATGTCTCGTTTACTATACATTGTCTTAAACAAATTCCACTTTACTTTTACAAATACAGCAGTTTCGTAAATGTAGAGAGATGGCAATGTTAAAATTCCTAATGATCTGAAGTGGGGCATACAGCTATCCATTGGTTTTAACTTACAGATTGCCCTTATACATCGTTTTTGGGCTATAAACGCCTTATCTTTGTCCGTTGAGTTTCCCCAAAATATAATGCCATACCTTAGTGTTGAGGCGACAAAAGCATGATAGACAGTCAACAGAGCAGATTGACCGGTAACTTTGCTAAGCATATATAAAGCATAAGAGAGCTGACTTAATTTTTTGCACAAATGTTCTATTTGCGGTTTCCACGTCAAATGTGAGTCGATGTTTAGTCCTAAGAATTTTGTTACTTTTATTTCGTCAATTTTTTTGTTTTTATATTGAATGTCAAGTTTATTAGATTGTATGTGGTTATAATTATTTGTGAATGTCATATAATTTGTTTTCTCAATATTAATTAACAGATTATTACATTCCAGCCAGTCGACTATATTTTTAAGCGAGTCATTAATTTCTAATTCGTATGTATTTGGATCTCGGCACTCCGCAACCATGGTACTATCATCTGCGAATAGAACCATTGAATGTGTAACTGATTTAGGGAGATCATTAATGTAAACGAGGAATAGTAATGGTCCTAAAACGCTACCTTGTGGTACACCATATTGAACAGTTCTCGGATGTGATAGATGATGAATTTCCGTTTTAGTTCTATCGCAAATTCTAGAAATCTGTGTAAGCTGTTGTCTATTGGTTAGATAGCTTTTAATAAGTTCAGCCACATTCCCTCGGACACCGTACACCTCAAGTTTTTTTATCAGCGTTGTATGGTCGACAAAGTCAAATGCCTTCGTCATATCCATGTACAAAGCTGAAACAGGAATCCTTTTATCCAAGCAAGTCACTACCTGACTTAAGAAATCGTAAATGGCTAAGTCAATTGTTTTACTTTTTCTGAATCCCTTTTGCTCTTCTGCAAATATTTTTTTTTTCTCAAAATATTGATAAATGCTATTATAGATTACTTTTTCAAAGACTTTCGATAATATGGGGATTAGTGCAACAGGTCTATAGAAACTCATATTTTCACGGTCCTGTTTCTTGAAGAGCGGTCTAATTATTGAGGTTTTTAATTTCTCTGGATATACGCCTTGCTCTATCGATAGGTTAATTATACAGCTCAATATAGGCGCTATTAAATCTGCCACATATTTTATAACTTTAGTGCATATGTTGTCATATCCAGTACTGTTTGTATTTTTAAGTTTTTTAATTATTTGATATACCTCGAGTGGAGAAGTTGGCTTTAAAAATAATGAGTTAGGATTAAATGGTATTTTCATTGGGGTATTTGTAACGTTCTGTTGACTTCGCTTTGATATCTGATCAATGTAATATTCATTAAATGACTCTGCAATTTCACGTGGATGAGTAATAAGTTCATTGTTATGTCTAATTTGTTTAATGTAATCCTTCGGCTTAGTCTTATTGTTGTTGTAGTTGTTTATTATTTTCCACGTAGTTTTCGATTTGTTATTTGATGTTTTAATTAAGTATTCATTCTGGGACTTCTGTGTCAATTTAATAATTTTTTTGAGTCTTTTTGAATAATTTATAAAGGTTTGTTTGTTTTGTTGGTTTGGGGCTCTCCTTGATTGCCATAACAACTCTCTTTTCCTTTTTGTACAAAGTTTGATACCTTTTGATATCCATTGTGGTCGTCTATTTCTTGAGATCTTTACTTTGATGATGGGAAAACATAGGTCATATAAAAGTTTAAAAGTACTATGGAACTCACTGAAAGCTGCATCAGCGTCTTTATTATTGTATACCTCGCTGAAATTGAGACTTGCAATATGATCTTTAAACTTTTTCAAATACTCTGCACTATAGTCATGCCTTAGTATTGACCAATTTTGGAGGACATTATTATATTTTACTGGACATTTTAGTATCTGACCAGTGTGGTCTGATAGTGCAAATTCTACTATTTCGGCTCTACATCCTCTGATGTTGTGTATAAAATTGTCCAAACATGTCCCACTACTTAATCTCGTTGGTTCATTAAAAATTAATTTTAGATTGTAAGTTAATAATAGTTCTTCGAAATAAACCGCAGATCTATTCTTTTTGAGTCTATCTATATTAAAATCACCACACAATATAATTTTTATTTTACCATTGCAAAGTCTATGTAATAGTTTGTCTATGTTGTTAAAGAATACGTCGTAAGTCTTTGTGTCATATTTTGCTTTTCTATAAATACATATTAAATTGATATTATACTGCGGAATTGTGATGCCACAGCATTCTATAAAATTAGGGATATTGTATTGTGATATATCTATTACATTATAATCAAGTCCGTTATTTACTAGTATGGCAGTACCTCCACTTCGCGTGTTTCTGGCAGAGTAAGTAGCCAGTGTATAGTTTTTGACATTAAGCGAATAAATATCAGTTTCAATCATGTTATGTTCCGTGATTCCTACTATATCTACAATTACTCCATTTGTTCGAAGCTCATCTAGATGTATTGTTAACAGGTCAGACTTATTTACTAGGCCATCGATATTTTGATGAAATATATTTACATGGTTATTCACGAAAAAACGTTACGTCATTAGCATTGTCATTATTCCTATAGTCATTATTATCAACATTGTTATCATTATTACTATCATTATCATTGTCAATCAAATTATTATTATTTGTATTTCCAATATTCCCCGTTATAGCACAATCATTTTTGTAATTAATTTCGAGATCCTCTGTCTGTGTCTCTACATTAATCAACATAGGCAAATCAATTGGTAGACCAGTTTGAGTTTGTCTGGAAATCTTACATTGCGTCAGATCCTTTTGTGGAGGATTGATTCTAATAATTTCTTCAAAAAGCTGTTGACATGCATACTGTCTGTTGAGCCTATATTTTCCGAAATATTTTTTATCATCTTTTTTACTTATACCTAAGAGAGTGGTGTGTGTAAAACGGGAACATATATGCCTGAAAGTACAATTGATCATTTCTTCATTTAAATGCTTACTGTTAACCGTTTTACATATTATTATTTTACATTGTAACATAATACTAAGATTATAATACAGTAACGACTTCATTCTGAGTGGATCTTTATCGTTTGAACCTCCTAAAACGATAACGATATCATTACGACCATAATTGTTGCACAGCGAAAGACATGATTTCATAACTTGGTCCATGGTAGCATTGGGCCTCAGAATTGACTCCACAATATATCCACTTCCCAAAGATTCTTGTAGGATACTGCGCATTCCTTTACCCTGTTCATCGGCTAAGATCATCACTCGTCGCTTTGGTTGTGATTGGTGCTGAGGTTTTGTCTTATTCGTGGTATTTTTTGTCTCTTGAGTAAGCACTGATGCCATAGCTTCGTTGGCCTTAAACGTTGATCTTATGGTTTTAGGTAACAACTCTTTCTGTATAGTCGTTACATGGTCATTGAGCTCTATGGGGCATAGCTTAATAGGTGTAATTTTTTCGACGACTCTATTTGTAAATTCAGTTGGTGTTCTACGGGGAAATCCACCCTGTACAGTATTAGGTGTGATTCTACGGTATTGTGGGGAGAAGAAACCCGGCGCTGCAGTGCTTCTAAATGGCACAGATTGATGAAGGCCCACTGATTTACAGAACTCTAGTTTTTTATTTGTGGTTTCTAAAGTGTGTTTCAGGTTCATAATTTCAATACTCAGGTTATCAATTTCGCTGTTCGCCATCTTAAGTTCTGATCGCAGTTTCACATTATCCTCTCGCAGTTCGTTACACTCTTCGCTGTTTTCCATGGCACTCGGTAGGCTTTGATGTGAGATATTCAGTAGCACCGACTCATTCTGCTGATAATCACAGCTGGTTATAAGACGTCGCGGCGCTCTCATTGTAATATTTTCCCATTGCCCTGTTTGTTTGTTTGTTTGTGGAGTGTGAGTGTGAGGGCTGTCGCATTTGTTGTTGGGTGAAATACGTGGCTGGTCTTGTAGATGTGATATTTTATTCAGAGCTTCCTGGCAAACACTGCATTTATAGTCATTTTGAAGTTTTGATAGATTTCCCATATAATATGCCGTTGTTATATTAAGACAATTATGATGAAATTGGCATTGGCAAATGGAACATGTTAATTTTTCTGGGCCGGGAATTATTCCGTTGCATATTTTGCACTTCATCTTGTTAGATATACAAATGGTGACCTCTGGTGGCGAAATATTGCGACTCTCTCTTCTCTAGTATGGTCTTGTCTAGACTCTGGTTATTAATCCACTGAGTTATCTGTTTTTTTTTTGGAAGTTGCTTGATTTATTGCACAGATGTCACTATATGATTCGTCAGCGGTGAAATAAAGTTGAAAAAAGTTCGAAAAAAGTTCGCTGCGGCTGGGGATCGAACCATCGATCGAAGGATCGCCAGGTGCGGTTAAGAGTTCTTAACCCGTTCGGCTATCGAGTGTTGATACTGATACGTCGAAAATCATCTATGTATCTTATGAGATGATGAAATGCGTGCTTTGTGAGTTATTTCGTTGGTGGACTTTGCACTGACACTCACTTGTTTACACAAAGGAATGCAATTATTTTATTGTTCACAGTTATTATTCACTACGTTTGTCATAAATTGTTGTTGTATATGTTGTTGTTATGTAGTAGCACTTTGTATTAGACCACTTTATTGTTTAATTCTGTTTATTGATGTTGTCATTGTTGTTGTTTACACTTTGTGTCCTTTATCACTTTATTCACTTGTTTAGTCTTGATTTATACATTTGATTTAATAGTATCTATATACACAGTTTATAAATTCACATTTATTTCAGTACGATTAGGCTTAGTTGTATTTTTAATTATTTTTCAACACAGAGATACATTTTTTGGAGTGTATACGTAGCAGCGCCAGTGCGAACGAAGAACAACTGAATAAACTCGAGCGACTCCAAAACCTTGGGATTCGGTTTGTCTACGGGCTGCGCAAGTACGACCATGTCTCCCAGTATCGCAAGGAGCTGGTATGGCTTCCGATCCGTCTTCGCCGTGATATGCACATTCTCTCTTATCTATTCAATATTTTGCGAAATCCCCGCTACCCCACATATCTTCGAGAACGTTTTGAGTTTCTTTTCCCCAGGGATAGTAATCGGAGATCCCACACGGTGTCTCTCCTGTCAACTCCTCGGCATAAAACTGCCGCCTACAAACACTCTTTTAGGTTAAGGGCAATCCGACTGTGGAACGCACTTCCCTGCACTATCAGGAATAGTCCCTCAATTTTCACTTTTAACAAGAGATTGAAAGCGTATTTCCTTTCTCTTTCGTAATTAGTATCATATTTATGTAAGTATATATATGATATTTTGTAGTTTATATATGTGCATGCTATCTAGTGTATTATATAGTTGAGATATATATATTTTTTATTAGGTATATTTTATTTATATTTTAAAAGTAATTTTCGTACGTATGTATACTTTTTTATTGCGCATTAGGACTGTCCTTTTTCATAAACACTCCTGTCTTGCCTAGGTTTGCTGGAAGAAATCTCTTTTTAGAGATAAGCTCGCCTTTGCCTATAAAATTTATTGTAACTGTCTGTTTATCTATGTTTTCTGTGCAATAAAGAATATGAATATGAATATGAATAATAAAGGCGGGTAGAGATTCACGATTCCCATCATAGGGTTTAATAAATTTAGTTAGCACGGATAGTGTTATTTTGTCACTCATTTTACTTTTGGGTAGATCAGAATCTTGTCTCAAATCAGAGTCGGATGACCTAGTATTTGAACTGTTGGCGTCCGAGAAGGAATCTTCAGATTCTTCTTTTATTGCAGGAAGCATGAATTAGGCAGCAGAACAGAGCATCAGATGGTCATAAAAGATTTAGGAACATAGAAAATACTATAATGTTTTATATTATTTAAAGTCTGTAGGGTTTCGCGTCAAATAACTGATAACTTAATAACTTCACTCAAGTCTGGCTTTGGATTTCACTAGTAAATGACAGAAAATAGACTCACAAAATAAGCACGATGTTCAGGAACATTTTGGAGGTTTGCATTTGTCGAAGTAGTTTGCAACGTGACGATTTGATGATCCAGGGAGTCGTATTACAGTTGTTGCGGCGAGGGCACGTTGTCACAGCAAACCTTGAAAAGGCGGGCGCAGGCTCACGAACCGGGTTGGTTCGGAGGCTTATCGTCGACCAGCTGTTGGAATTGTAGGTGCCGTGGTCGTAAGCCTGGGTGGCCCACGACAGTGTTTCGGGATGCGGGCTCAATTGATTACGTTGAGACTGACAGTCGATCCGGTGATGAGCTGCGAACTTAGCTGGTGCCAAGATTTACCGTCGAGCTGATGAGGCTGCCTGCTTGTGTTCGGATAACGGGACTTCTACAGAAGTCACTTATGTTATCCCACCGCTGCCACCAATTTGTTATGAGGCAGTCCCCGTAAGAGTTTAAAAAAAACTCTCTGGTATACACAAACACTTTATTAGCAAAACACAATCCCAAATCTTATAATATACTGAATACCTCAATTACATGAATTCACTCATGACGAGATGAAAATATTGCGATAATTACCGGCAAAGACAGAGTAACGACTGACTCGAGTTTAGGTAAAAAATGGTTTTTATACAATGCAACCATGACGTCATTGGCTTTACACGGCATGTGGCTTTTCTGCTGACCTAAGAAATCGGTACATAGTGTTACTGGATATAACAGTGCGTTAAAAACCAAACAAACTGTAAACATTGCAAAAAATTGGGCACTCATGAATTTCGCGCAAATGTTACAAAGCGTTTTCCTTTATTCATCGCTGACGTAGCACGTTTCACGTTGCAGTAACGGTGGCAATTTTACACATTTAATAAAAGTCCCAGGTGGCGCGGTTGACTGATGTTCCGACTGTGCAGCGACATTAGAACGTGGGAAACGGACCTGGATATTTTTATATCTTGCTCTAGCTAAACGTGGTCGCAATTGTACCTCTGCAACTCCGAATGCGAAATGTCGTGACGGTATGTCACTATGTATGATAGGCCCGACGTACGAACTCATAGGGACAACACCTGTATCAACCGCGCTCTCAAACTAAATTCATAAAAAGTAGTCTAAACCGTACTTTCCACAAAGTAATATACATCCCCGTGTGCCCAGTGAAAACAGCAATAAAGTGGAGAAAACCCTATCGTGTGTTAGTGCAAAATAACAGAATATATCTTCGATAGCATCATCTATAAATAACAAATTTATAAAATTAACCGACTAAAGACACCCGCCGCAGCAGTTACCAGTGCTACGCAACGACGCTGATCAGTGCTACGCGCTACGAAGTGCTACGTCCCAGTGATAAGGTGACGTTTTAATTGCGAGCTATGTAAGGATCAACTTCGCGTGCGGCACCCACCGTGCGGCAAGCAAGCGACAACAATAACAGCGTTGAGTCACCCGCTAATATTCACCGGACGAACGTCCATAGAATACAATATCAACAGAAGCGACAGTGGATTTTGTCTCTGAGAGGTCATCGGCGGCAACGGCAGCGTTTAGAAATTGTTAATATAAGAATTGTTTGATCTAATACAATAATGAATCTGGAAGATAATATAACCTTTAGGCGATACAGTTCTAATTCGCTGAGCGATGAATCAAAATCATCCTTGTTTGATGATTCAAACAGGAGTTTACCGAACACATCATTCAATAACACCCGATGTGCCGGTCGACTATGTTAGTCATATTTTCACGTAATGTTAAGATAAGTTGACGACCGTCACAGATAAGGTATATTTATATTCATCACGCACTATGTCTTACGCACGTCATTAATAACATGTACCAACCTAGTATAGCTAGGATTCCCTATAATAAATTAGTCTAGTATAGTCTGGTATTTGCGCGCATCTCAAGCCTTTTACTTTACTCTCGAAGATGTCGCTCTCCTTACAATTGCCCCTGGCAAAGTGGTGACTCGACTTTTGAACATCAGCAACCTTCGGTAATAGCAGCATGGACCCAGCCGCGAAGAAAACTCCGTGTGCTGCCACCTTAGAAGTGCAAGCAAGAAGCACTTCGTCCAAGATCGCTGAACCCCGACTTCTGCATACCTATTTCAAACCACGCTGCAGAAATCCATAATCAAGACCCCACCCAAATCCAGACGACATCAAGCAAGCCATGACGGACCAGAAGCCAAAAGATTTCAGCTGAAGATTTCCCGCATCGAACTCAAGATACCGCAAGAATAATGAACCGATAGTCAGCCGACAGCTGATTTATCAAAATGTAGCTCGCACCAGCAGAAACGAACGCGTCGGAAAATTCATTCACAGCAAGCAGCTTTTCAAGTTCAAGACTTAGGAAGCCGTTCCAGCCCCCAGAAAAGTATTGAAACATCATCGATATACCTAATTCAACGAATATTGAAATCATCCAGTAAGAACATCGCACGAAGAATAATCAAATCACTGAAGAGAGAGAGAGATATATATAATAATAATACTATAATACTACCTTGGATACTATTTACACACATTGATCTAGCCCCAAACTAGGATTCCCTGTATCTTGGGTACTAGACAACGATACACATACTTATATAGATAAATATTATACTTAGATAGATAAACAACCATGACTAGGGTACAAACATCCGTTCTCATCAAACAAATATTTGACCCCACCGGGACTCGAACGCGGGACCCTTAGCTTCGTAGGCAGGGTCACTGCCGACTCGGCCATTCGGCTCGTCAATATACTTATATAAACGATTGGTGTACAAGATGTGCCCTATGTTGCCAAATCCCAAGGTTTTTAGGCACACAAATTTCATCAATCGACAACTTAATATTCACTCAAGAGTGAAGAGCACGCACGTACACATGACGTACGAGATCATTGACTGCCTACAGCCAAGGTTACAGATTTCATGCTGACGCTGATTCAGCACAATCATCCTTATGTAGGATTACAACTTCAACGACGTGCGATGTAAATTGACTCATCGATTCCTAAAAAACATGGGCGGCTGCAGCATCAGACGACGCTCCTGCGGATCTTTTCCAGATTATAGGTTAGGTTAGTTTACTAACCGCGAAGCCCTATTTTCCTAGTGTTTTTCTGTTTTCCAGTTTTTAGTTTATTTTATGTAGTGTGCGACCAGACATAAGACTTGCCTTTACTTGACTTGTCCTTGATGACGTGAATTTGTACGCAATATTTTTGTCATGTAGACGGAATTGTGTTGTAGGGAACCCAATGTCTCGCAATATGAGTCCGTATCATTAATTCCTTTTAGTTTGATGATTTCAGATGAGAGTGGTAGCTTCCTTTCGAAGCTGGAGTACTTGACAATGCTGACACTTGCTCCAGTATCAATCAGAAAACAGAGAGGGTTTTTGGAGTAGGGTATAATTAAGTAAGTATAAGGTAGGGATATTTTTTTACTTGGTGCTTTAGTTTCATTGCAAGGTAGGTGAGGATTAATTATAGGTTTTAGTTTAGGAATGATCTCGGAAAATTGCGGCGGAGTCTGTGAGTAGTTTTCATTACCGGTCCCGGCAACCACTTCGGCATACGTTTTGGTTTTGCATGGTCTAGTAAAGGAATCAGCGTGAGGGTTGGTGACCATGGGTTTTGAAGGTGAACAAGGACCCAGCTTATTTAAATTAGGATTCAGTGGTCGCTGAGGTAAAATACTCCCATGATTTTTCGGGGTTGTCATAGATTTAGTATGAATCGGCTGGTATGATATAGGACAAGATTCAGGGGCTCGTTTTTTATAAGATTCAGTGCGAGATACCGTGGCAGATTTTGTAAAAGATACAGTGGGCGACGTAGTACGCGATTTAGTAAGAGAAGCAGTGTGCGACGTAGTCGGCGATTTAGTAAGAGATACAGCGGGCGACATAGTACGTGATTTAGCAAAAGATACAGTGGGCGACATAGTATGCGATTTAGCAAAAGATAAAGTGGGCGACATAGTACGCGATTTAGCAAAAGATACAGTGGGCGACATAGAATGCGATTTAGTGAGAGATACAGTGGGCGTGTCATTCATATTTTCTTTAGATTTCGGCAGACACGAAACCGAAATCGTATTCAGTTTAAAGTCTGATCGTCCTCATTGAATTCTTGCGATTCGCCTTCACAAAAATGCGCTTGCGCTGCCATGTTAGGTGCAGTTGCACTTTGTAATTGAGACCTGTTCGCCTTGTGTTGATAAAAATTCGCATTCGCGGAATTGAAGCGCATATTGTTATTGTATTGTCTTTTGCGACACTCGCTTATGGAATGCCCTACGTTTTGCAGTAGTTGCAAGTTTTGGGTCCCCTTTGGGGATTAGGAAAAGGTTGGTTGTGTATCGGGCGTGTTTGAGAGCTAGTAGAGGGATGAGGCTGAATATTGTTATGCTGAGGTTGGTATGAAGACTGGGGCCGAAGGTGATAAGATCGTTCATTACGATGTTTTTTGTTACGGAAACATTCAGATGAGGAATGTCCCATTTTATGACAGAATTTACAGGTTTTCGGGGCCTTGGACATGGAGAGATTGAGATTAAACAACTTCTCTTCCTCAATCGCATGCGTAATTGCTTCGTTGAGAATCAATGGATTGCGGCACCTGACTATATGCGAGAAACTAGAGTTAAGGCCTAGCAAGAATGTGTTCAGTGCAAGGTCTTCCATCGCAGATACGCGTCCGGGGAGTTCAGTTTTATTCTTACAGGAGTATTGGACGTCAGCTAAAATCCGGGTAAGGCATGATTGTACTCGGATTGAATATTCGATTACCGTTTCTGAATAACCTTGCTTACAGCTTTGAAGCTCCAAAAGAAGGTGAGTCGAATGCTTTTTTTCGCCGAATGTAGTCTTAAGAAAGTCCTTTATCTCAGCCCATGACTGAAAGGTTTTTAAACAGCAAGCTGCTTGGGCTTTTCCTTCTAACTGGGATAGGATGTATTTACATAAAATATTCTGTTGCTCTGTATTCGCAAGCGAAATTGCATTTTCACAATTGGTAATAAGCGGGAACCAAGAAGTAACATCTCGTACTCAACCATATTGTTGTATTTCATCGTGTTGTCGCAAGTTGGACGGGTAATACTTTTATTCTCATTATTACTTTTACAAGGTGGATTTAATATTCCTTTCCAGTTTTCTCTGTGTAGGTAGGTACTTTTTGTTTTGTTTTGCAATAAGTTTCTCGTCAAGTCATGTTTTTCGAACAAACAAATAGATTCTCTCGATGTGTCAAGCAAGTTCCCGACATTCCAACGTTTATCCAACGTTGTGCTGCCACGGCCTAATGGTTATAGTAGCGATGGTGTAATATTGGAATGCTGGGCGTGTTCGTTTTGTCTACAAATGTTAATTAAGTTTTTTATTTTTACTTCTTATTGTATGTCCAGCTTGTGTTTTTCACTTCAATGTTTGTAAGTTTGTTTTAGTTATTTTGTCCAATTTCTTTCCCAGCAAACCCAGTGTATTGGGTTCAGGCTAAATTATCTGATTTTTTTGGTATTAACTTTTAGGTTAATTTCATTTAAGTATTTATTTCTTATTTATATTTATTATATTATCTAGTTTATGGATACCTTCAACTTTGATGATAGCTACTTCTCTTGCTCTGATAGTGATGTTTCCGTTAGTGCGGTAAGTGATGGGTCGTCATCAGCGGATGACTCGCTGCCCTACAACTTGAAGAGGGTGTTTTCAAACCTGGGTACAAACTTTAACGTTGTGCATATTAATGCACAAAGCATTCACACCAGCTATGCTGACCTCCTTGTTACTTTTAGCGATCAGTACATTCATGGTATTCTTGTTTCGGAATCTTTTCTCAAACCATCACTTCCTTCTGCCATGTATGCTCTGCCAGGGTTTAGTCTCTACCGGAATGATAGGACGGGCAAGGCTGATGGCGGTGTAGCTATATACCTACGTGCCGATATTCCATGCAAAAACATCAGCCAGTCGCCAAGCCTGTACTCTGGTACCGCTGAACACTTGTTCTTGGAGATGTGCTTGCGTCACAATAAAGTCCTCCTGGGTGTCTATTATAGCCCCTCTCTTCGCATTGACTATTTTAACTCATTTGAAACCCTTCTCAATAATCTGACTCCTCTTTATAGCGACACCCTGATTCTCGGCGACTTTAACACTTGCCTTCTCAATAATAACATTCGCTCGGCAAAGCTCAAATCTCTTGTAAGTTCATTAAACTTACACATCCTTCCCCTGGGTGCCACCCACTTTCAACCACACTGCACCCCCTCTCTTCTAGATTTGATGATTACTTCTAACTTATCCAAGGTTGCTGTGCATGGCCAACTTAACGCACCCATCTTCTATCACGATTTGATTTACCTCTCATTCAAGTTAAGGCCTCCCAAGCGTGCAGCTATATTCCTCGACATACGTAGCTTCAAGGGCATGGATCTTAACTCCCTTAAATCAGATGCCGCCTCCGTCGACTGGTCCTCTGTTGTTGGTAGCGAGACCGTTGAAGTCAAAGTCCAAAACTTTAACTCTGTTTTCCTGAGCTTGTTTGATAAGCACGCTCCGGTCAAGAGGGTTAAGGTTAAGCACCTTCCTGCGCCGTGGCTTACTGACACCATCAAGAGCCTGATGGCCAAGAGAAACCGTGCCAAGAGTAGATATAAGGTGGATCCGACCGACGAGAATCTTTTATTTTTCAAACGCCTCCGCAATCGTTGCACTCGTCTGTGTCGTGATGCCAAACGTCGTCATATCTACGAGTGTATTGAGAGCTATACTCCAGCACAGGTTTGGAAATTCCTGAAGACTCTTGGTGTAGGTAAGTCGCAGGACTTGGCTGCTGGAAATGTCAACCTCAACGGTCTCAACAATTATTTTGCTAATCCCCCAGTCGTGATCGACCCCCTCGTCAAGGAAGCTACCCTTCGTAACCTACGGTCCAAGACCGCAGCCCACAACTCACCCTTCAACTTCAACCGTGTCGAAATCGGCGCAGTAAGGAGGGCAATCTTAGCGATCTTGTCGAAAGCCATTGGTGAGAACAAGATCTGTTCTCAGATGATAACCTGTATCATTGAGGAGCTGTTACCGATCATTACCCACATAATTAATGTATCGCTTGAACAATGTTGCTTCCCCTCTCAGTGGAAAAAGGCACTTGTGATTCCCCTACCTAAATCGTCCAATTCCGTCTCCTTTAATGATTTTCGTCCCATATCTATTCTGCCTATCCTTTCCAAAAGTCCTAGAATCAATTGTTCACTGTCACCTCTCCTCATACCTTTCCTCTAGAAACTTATTAAATCCATATCAATCAGGTTTCAGGCCGGGTCACAGTACTACCACGGCATTGCTTAAAGTCACCGATGACATTCAATTAGCCATGGATCAGAAGCAGCTTACGGTTCTCACACAGCTTGATTTCAGTAGCGCCTTCAACTGCGTCGATTTCGATATCCTGGTTGAAATTCTAAAATCGCTCAGAGTCTCCTCGCACTCGGCTCTCTGGTTTGACTCCTACCTGAGAGACCGCCAGCAGCGTATTAAGTCTGAGGAGATCTCAACGAACTGGTGTAATCTTTCCGCGGGTGTTCCGCAGGGTGGTATCCTTTCTCCTCTTCTCTTCTCAGTATTCATTGACTCCATCTCCGACGTTCTTACTTCTTCTTATCATCTCTATGCAGATGACCTCCAAATATATCGGCACTTCTCTCTGAGTGATGTAAATCTGACCGTAGAGGCGTTGAATGCTGACCTCGATAACATCAGTAAATGGGCAATTTCATATGGGCTGCTTGTCAACCCGGCAAAATCTCAAGCCATGATTATGGGTACACGGCACTCAATTAACACAATACAAAATATCCCCGTCGATCCTGTGATGTATGAGGGTACGATAATCACCTACAGCGAGAAAGCTAAGAATCTTGGGGTTATATTTGATAACTTGCTGTCCTGGTCGCCCCATGTTTGTGAGGTCAGCAGACGAGTCTTTGCGTCATTTTACTCCCTACGGAGATGCAGTACTTCCTGCCGCGGCAGACTAAAATCACCCTTGTTCAGTCCCTTCTACTACCTTTAATAGACTACGCGGATGCTTGTTGGGCCAGTGCGAACGAAGAACAACTGAATAAACTCGAGCGACTCCAAAACCTTGGGATTCGGTTTGTCTACGGGCTGCGCAAGTACGACCATGTCTCCCAGTATCGCAAGGAGCTGGGATGGCTTCTGATCCGTCTTCGCCGTGATATGCACATTCTCTCTTATCTATTCAATATTTTGCGAAATCCCCGCTACCCCACATATCTTCGAGAACGTTTTGAGTTTCTTTTCCCCAGGGATAGTAATCGGAGATCCCACACGGTGTCTCTCCTGTCAACTCCTCGGCATAAAACTGCCGCCTACAAACACTCTTTTAGGTTAAGGGCAATCCGACTGTGGAACGCCCTTCCGTGCACTATCAGGAATAGTCCCTCAATTTTCACTTTTAAGAAAAGATTGAAAGCGTATTTCCTTTCTCTTTCGTAATTAGTATCATATTTATGTAAGTATATGTATGATATTTTGTAGTTTATATATGTGCATGCTATCTAGTGTATTATATAGTTGAGATATATATATATTTTATTAGGTATATTTTATTTATATTTTAAAAGTAATTTTCGTACGTATGTATACTTTTTTATTGCGCATTAGGACTGTCCTTTTTCATAAACACTCCTGGATTGCCTAGGTTTGCTGGAAGAAATCTCTTTTTAGAGATAAGCTCGCCTTTGCCTATAAAATTTATTGTAACTGTCTGTTTATCTATGTTTTCTGTGCAATAAAGAATATGAATATGAATATGAATAATAAAGGCGGGTAGAGATTCACGATTCCCATCATAGGGTTTAATAAATTTAGTTAGCACGGATAGTGTTATTTTGTCACTCATTTTACTTTTGGGTAGATCAGAATCTTGTCTCAAATCAGAGTCGGATGACCTAGTATTTGAACTGTTGGCGTCCGAGAAGGAATCTTCAGATTCTTCTTTTATTGCAGGAAGCATGAATTAGGCAGCAGAACAGAGCATCAGATGGTCATAAAAGATTTAGGAACATAGAAAATACTATAATGTTTTATATTATTTAAAGTCTGTAGGGTTTCGCGTCAAATAACTGATAACTTAATAACTTCACTCAAGTCTGGCTTTGGATTTCACTAGTAAATGACAGAAAATAGACTCACAAAATAAGCACGATGTTCAGGAACATTTTGGAGGTTTGCATTTGTCGAAGTAGTTTGCAACGTGACGATTTGATGATCCAGGGAGTCGTATAACAGTTGTTGCGGCGAGGTCACGTTGTCACAGCGAACCTTGAAAAGGCGGGCGCAGGCTCACGAACCGGGTTGGTTCGGAGGCTTATCGTCGACCAGCTGTTGGAATTGTAGGTGCCGTGGTCGTAAGCCTGGGTGGCCCACGACAGTGTTTCGGGATGCGGGCTCAATTGATTACGTTGAGACTGACCGTCGATCCGGTGATGAGCTGCGAACTTAGCTGGTGCCAAGATTTACCGTCGAGCTGATGAGGCTGCCTGCTTGTGTTCGGATAACGGGACTTCTACAGAAGTCACTTATGTTATCCCACCGCTGCCACCAATTTGTTATGAGGCTGTCCCCGTAAGAGTTTAAAATAACTCTCTGGTATACACAAACACTTTATTAGCAAAACACAATCCCAAATCTTATAATATACTGAATACCTCAATTACATGAATTCACTCATGACGAGATGAAAATATTGCGATAATTACCGGCAAAGACAGAGTAACGACTGACTCGAGTTTAGGTAAAAAATGGCTTTTATACAATGCAACCATGACGTCATTGGCTTTACACGGCATGTGGCTTTTCTGCTGACCTAAGAAATCGGTACATAGTGTTACTGGATATAACAGTGCGTTAAAAACCAAACAAACTGTAAACATTGCAAAAAATTGGGCACTCATGAATTTCGCGCAAATGTTACAAAGCGTTTTCCTTTATTCATCGCTGACGTAGCACGTTTTACGTTGCAGTAACGGCGGCAATTTTACACATTTAATAAAAGTCCCAGGTGGCGCGGTTGACTGATGTTCCGACTGTGCAGCGACATTAGAACGTGGGAAACGGACCTGGATATTTTTATATCTTGCTCTAGCTAAACGTGGTCGCAATTGTACCTCTGCAACTCCGAATGCGAAATGTCGTGACGGTATGTCACTATGTATGATAAGCCCGACGTACGAACTCATAGGGATAACACCTGTATCAACCGCGCTCTCAAACTAAATTCATAAAAAGTAGTCTAAACCGTACTTTCCACAAAGTAATCTACATCCCCGTGTGCCCAGTGAAAACAGCAATAAAGTGGAGAAAACCCTATCGTGTGTTAGTGCAAAATAACAGAATATATCTTCGATAGCATCATCTATAAATAACAAATTTATAAAATTAACCGACTAAAGACACCCGCCGCAGCAGTTACCAGTGCTACGCAACGACGCTGATCAGTGCTACGCGCTACGAAGTGCTACGTCCCAGTGATAAGGTGACGTTTTAATTGCGAGCTATGTAAGGATCAACTTCGCGTGCGGCACCCACCGTGCGGCAAGCAAGCGACAACAATAACAGCGGTGAGTCACCCGCTAATATTCACCGGACGAACGTCCATAGAATACAATATCAACAGAAGCGACAGTGGATTTTGTCTCTGAGAGGTCATCGGCGGCAACGGCAGCGTTTAGAAATTGTTAATATAAGAATTGTTTGATCTAATACAATAATGAATCAGGAAGATAATATAACCTTTAGGCGATACAGTTCTAATTCGCTGAGCGATGAATCAAAATCATCCTTGTTTGATGATTCAAACAGGAGTTTACCGAACACATCATTCAATAACACCCGATGTGCCGGTCGACTATGTTAGTCATATTTTCACGTAATGTTAAGATAAGTTGACGACCGTCACAGATAAGGTATATTTATATTCATCACGCACTATGTCTTACGCACGTCATTAATAACATGTACCAACCTAGTATAGCTAGGATTCCCTATAATAAATTAGTCTAGTATAGTCTGGTATTTGCGCGCATCTCAAGCCTTTTACTTTACTCCCGAAGATGTCGCTCTCCTTACAATTGCCCCTGGCAAAGTGGTGACTCGACTTTTGAACATCAGCAACCTTCGGTAATAGCAGCATGGACCCAGCCGCGAAGAAAACTCCGTGTGCTGCCACCTTAGAAGTGCAAGCAAGAAGCACTTCGTCCAAGATCGCCGAACCCCGACTTCTGCATACCTATTTCAAACCACGCTGCAGAAATCCATAATCAAGACCCCACCCAAATCCAGACGACATCAAGCAAGCCATGACGGACCAGAAGCCAAAAGATTTCAGCTGAAGATTTCCCGCATCGAACTCAAGATACCGCAAGAATAATGAACCGATAATCAGCCGACTGCTGATTTATCAAAATGTAGCTCGCACCAGCAGAAACGAACGCGTCGGAAAATTCATTCACAGCAAGCAGCTTTTCAAGTTCAAGACTTAGGAAGCCGTTCCAGCCCCCAGAAAAGTATTGAAACATCATCGATATACCTAATTCAACGAATATTGAAATCATCCAGTAAGAACATCGCACGAAGAATAATCAAATCACTGAAGAGATAGAGAGATATATATAATAATATTACTATAATACTACCTTGGACACTATTTACACACATTGATCTAGCCCCAAACTAGGATTCCCTGTATCTTGGGTACTAGACAACGATACACATACTTATATAGATAAATATTATACTTAGATAGATAAACAACCATGACTAGGGTACAAACATCCGTTCTCATCAAACAAATATTTGACCCCACCGGGACTCGAACGCGGGACCCTTAGCTTCGTAGGCAGGGTCACTGCCGACTCGGCCATTCGGCTCGTCAATATACTTATATAAACGATTGGTGTACAAGATGTGCCCTATGTTGCCAAATCCCAAGGTTTTTAGGCACACAAATTTCATCAATCGACAACTTAATATTCACTCAAGAGTGAAGAGCACGCACGTACACATGACGTACGAGATCATTGACTGCCTACAGCCAAGGTTACAGATTTCATGCTGACGCTGATTCAGCACAATCATCCTTATGTAGGTACGGTCGCAATTATAAACGAACAGTGATTACAACTTCAACGACGTGCGATGTAAATTGACTCATCGATTCCTAAAAAACATGGGCGGCTGCAGCATCAGACGACGCTCCTGCGGATCTTTTCCAGATTATAGGTTAGGTTAGTTTACTAACCGCGAAGCCCTATTTTCCTAGTGTTTTTCTGTTTTCCAGTTTTTAGTTTATTTTATGTAGTGTGCGACCAGACATAAGACTTGCCTGTAGGTACATATTAAGTAATTCTTTAAACTTATGTAGATTTCACATAACCGTAGTTCCTTTATTTTTCTAATTCGTGTAAGATTTACCTTTAGGTTAAGTTAAAGTATGCGCTATTACTATCTGATTTATGTTTATTAAAATACTACTAGTTATTATTGCAGTCGATATAAGTTTGTTATAGTATCTAATTTAGATTTTTTTTCATTGTTATAAGTACATTCATTTATTTTTTTCCCTAAAGGGGGGAGTATCTGTGCCGGTCGACTATGTTAGTCATATTTTCACGTAATGTTAAAATATCTTGACGACCGACACAGATAAGGTATATTTATATTCATCACGCACTATGTCTTATGCACGTCATTAATAACATGTACCAACCTAGTATATAAGCTAGGATTCCCTATAATAAATAAGTCTAGTTTAGTCTGGTATTTGCGCGCATCTCAAGCCTTTTACTTTACTCCCGAAGATGTCGCTCTCCTTACAATTGCCTCTGGCAAACCCGAATAACAAACGAAGAGCTCGAGAAACTCAGAAATGAACTGCTAAGGGCAGAAAACGAGGAAAGGCTAAAAGCCAATCTACAGAAATCTCACAAATTGATTGAGACGTAGAAAAAACCAAAGAACGCACGACTAATTCCTGCACTCAAAATAGGCTACAATATTTTTGCAAAGAAAACAGCAAAGATCAACCTTTAGATAATAACACCGCGAAAAACTGTGACAAAGACTCAATAGAAGCACAGCTAAGAGAAGCGAATAAAATAAGTGAACACACAATAAATAGTATGAATACAGTAACTATAGAAAGTGTAAAGAGCAATCAAGTTAATGAAAATACTGAAGAAAGTGATGGCAGTGAGACACGCAACAAAGATACTATTCAAATACAAGAGACAGGCCATGGCCATCAGCCAACAATTGAAACCACATTACTAGACACAAATGCTAACAAATAGAAGATAGAAGGTATTAGTAACGACAAAGAAGTGGACATATACTGCGAAGTAACCCAAAAGAAGAATAAGGAAACCCATCCAGAAAACGGCATTACATATAAAAGCAAAGCTAAAAATGAAACACTATACAAGAAGGAAACAAGAACAAAGATATTTATTATTGGTGACCAACAGGCAAGAGGAGTTCAACATGCACTACAAATTCTTGTAGGACCGAGGTACTTGGTTTTCTGTTTTTGGAAAGCTGGAGCAAAAATGTTAGAGAAACCGAGCATTTACATGCATTTAAAAATAAATTAAAAACTCTGCTCGTTAATGCAACTTTTTATTCAGTCAACGAATACTTGACTTACACATGAGAATAATTAATAATTTAATTTTATTATGGACATTACAATCAAAATCTTCAAAATGTTGGAATAACTTGCCGCCACCTCTTTGACAAATAGGTTCCAAACAAGTTTTCAAGAACCAATATTATCAATACCTATTAAATTTGCAGAAGACATGTGTATGTTCCAAATAATCATTATGACAGCATTTTTCTTCAACATTTTTCTTTAACATTAATAAGTTTCATATTTCATCCTAATACCATCCAAAATAATAATTATATGAATACCTACATATATATATACTTTATCAATTTATTTACCTATTTAATTCCCGAATGAACAATTATGGCACCTACCCTAATTTAACTCGACCTTTCGGCGACCTAACTTCTCACTTACTTGGTTTATTTTATTTTATTTCATCCTAATTAACCCACTTAGCAAGTGATATCAATGTGATGGCAAAGATGCTCTCTTCTTCTTTCTTTGTAGCAAATTTATTTTATGCATCACAAGTTCTTCTCCTTCTTGTAAAATTAATTAATTAAGATAATTTTAATCATTTACTTATTTTAAGTTTGTATTGTAAGTAAACTGTATCAAGGTTCTGGCAGAATATCAGCGTTGCAGATCTTCTGCAGCACTTTGCTGAGTCAGAGCCTTTTCTCTATTTGCAATGCATGTTTGAGTTTTTGTCTACCTATGTACTTCTGCTTATTTTAATTGTTTTTCTGTCAAATGTGTATTGTAGAAAGTGAATAAAGATTTTATCTATCTATCTATCTATCAATCATATTTTATTAACCTACATTTGACTTGTAATTAATTTGTGTACTAAAATGTAATTTGCATACCTATGGTTATATCATGTGAAACTAACATTAGATATTTAAGACACCTTATGTACACCATGATAAGCAAATAAAGTTTCTATTCTATTCTATTCTATGTTTTTTTGTTTTTGATTATTATAAATAAATATTAGAGGACAATCTTACACAAATCTAACTAGACCCATAAGTAAGCTCAACAGGGCTTGTGTTATGGGTACTATAGTCGGGCCAAGATAATAGGTGCAATGGGCCAAACTAAATTCAACCTTATTACGTCAGTGACAGAGACGCTGTCCTGTCACCTATTATCTTGACCCGACTTTAGACGAAGATATAGTTAATAGAGATAAATACTTATCAAAATATCTAGAAAACATCCAAGACTAAGAATCAAATATTCATGCTCACCACACAAATATTTGCCCTTACTGGGATTCGAACCCAGGACCGGCAGCTTCGTAGGCAGGATCAGTACCCGCTAGCTAAACTGGTCATTAATTTCAACCGAATAAAAAAAGAGGAGAGGTTCTCAATTATATACGTATGTTCATGTGTAATATTATTGAAAACTCAAAATATCTGAACAAGTATACAAAATTTCATTGGTATGTTTGTTTTCGTATTTTAACTATGGATCGGATTTTGACCATATGCGATATTTGTCCTGGTTGGCAGAAGACGAAGGTTCGCTGGGTTTGAATAGGAATGTTTATGGACTATATAGGTATATTTTTGATTATACCGTGGCGAGGAACGGAAATGTGCTGACTGAGGTATTACAAGCCAGGGAGACCAGCAGGAGAGTAGGATAGTAGGAGCGAATGCCAAGAGTTGCTGATCGATGCGCGGCGATACGAGAACTGGCTGAGACTTTTTTTTTAAATAACACTAGCTTCAGTAATGTATATTTCAAATTACCTGTTGGATATATAATTCAAAGTCATTGGCTTATTATTATATTTATTGCCTCACACTTAGCTTATATGTGTTAAGTTAGTTAGTTCAATAAATGTGTTAACAATGGAACATTCCTAGACCTCATGAAACACAGTAAACTGATACCTCTGTTCGAGTCGGGAGACAAGGGTGATCCTTCAAATTTCAGACCAATATCTGTTCTTCCATGACTAAGAAAATATTTAAAGAAGAAGAAAGACAAAAGAAAGAAACGTTTATTCACAGCTGACGGAGGCGCATACAGTCAACAAGTTCCACCGCACACCAAAACCGCTATCGCAATTCGCCTCAGCAGCTGCAAAATGGCAGCTGACTCAGCATAATGCTAAGGTGAAAAACGCCTTAGCGCTGGTTTTCAGTCAGTGCCAGGGGTGACCCACAAGCGTCGCCAAGCGTGGTACCATGGTGTGTAGATACATTAATAAACATTCATATGTAATTATACTTGTATACATGCTGTCAATACAATAAATATATTAAAGTACGTATCAATGATATTGGTCAGTGTAATAAAAAAAAAACAATTTTTAAAACGAAAATCTAAAACTAAAACATAAAAACCTAGGCACATCCCACCACAGACAAATAAAAACAAAACACTAATTCAATATTCAAAATGGCACAGCAGAGCGGAACAAAAACAAAATACCAAAGAGGACGACAAAAGACAACATCACCAAAAATAAATTTAGAAAATGCGATTACCAGTCCAGTCGGAAGGTCATAAGGTAACGGAAGGGTTATCAGGAATATGGTAGTCTCTGTTTATTAAGAAAGTATACCCTTAGCTTGCGCCGAAAAGTGTACCTACTTGTTGCTTCACGGACTGGGGGAGAGATATCAGTCCAGCACCTGGACGCCGCAAATCTGAAACACTCACGGAACGCTGCCGTTCTACGTGCAGGTGTAAGAATCCTTCCTTCCTTATTCATTTATCGCAGACCCGCCGACCACTCCAGCCTTATAAAGAGGTAGATAGGGGCGTCTTTGCACGTCGTTTCCCCTCTTATGCCTTTCCATCCCTTCTGAACATAATCCAAAACATCCATAATATAGTCGCTAAACCCTTTATAGAATCAAAAAAGATTTTGAAAGACTATCTGTTGTCGCTGAACTATGAAGTTACTGAGACTCTATTGAAATAGTCCATGTGAACTTTATCTGATTATTAACATGCTTTTACTGGCTTCACTTGTACACAGTCAGGTCATAAGTTCTGTCACACAATAAAAACTTTTAAATTTAGAACGCTGGCCACAAAAAAGTTTATTGAATTCGAATTTCGAATTTGTCATGAAAATAAAAATGTGTACTTTTTAGAATTTTCCTCATTTTTAAATATGGAGTGGACACTTAAAGAAGACCGTGCCGCAGTTATTGCGTTGCATCGTTGCGGTTACGCGCCAATTCAGATTTTCGACTAACTGAAAAATTTTAATATAACCAAAAGATTCGTTTATCGTACCATAAAACGATACAATGAAGACTCTAGTTTAGATGCCAGGTCAAGAAGTGGTCGCCTTCGCTCTGTTAGGACTCCAGCAGTGATAAAAGCTGTGAAGGCGCGAATTCAAAGAAATCCCATTTGTAAGCAGAAACTGTTGGCCCTTCAGATGGGGTTAAGCAGGACCACGGTGAAAAGGGTGTTAAATGAAGACTTAGGGCTTAAGGCATATCGAAGAAAAACAGGAAATCGTTTGGACACTCGTTTAATGGACCTGAGACTGAAGAGATGCCGCGCTTTGTTGAAGCGGTACGCGGGAAAAAAGCATCGGGAAATTCTTTTTTCGGATGAAAAAATTTTCACCGTGGAAGAGAGCTACAACAAACAAAATGATAAGGTGTACGCACACAGCAGTGAAGAAGCGAGCAACCGTATTCCGCGTGTCCAACGAGGTCCTTTTCCATCCTCGCTCATGGTTTGGTTGGGACTCTCTTATTGGGGCTTAACAGAGGTACATTTTTGTGAGAAAGGCGTAAAAACGAATGCAGTTGTGTATCAAAATACAGTCCTCAAGAACCTTGTGGAACCTGTTTCTCATACCATGTTTAATAACAGGCACTGGGTATTCCAACAAGATTCTGCGCCAGCTCATAGAGCGAAAAGCACACAAGACTGGCTGGCGGCGCGTGAAATCGACTTCATCCGGCACGAAGACTGGCCCTCCTCCAGTCCAGATTTGAGTCCGTTAGATTACAAGATATGGCAACACTTGGAGGAAAAGGCCTGCTCAAAGCTTCATCCTGATTTGGAGTCACTCAAGGCATCCTTGATTAAGGCAGCCGCCGATATTGACATGGACCTCGTTCGTGCTGCGATAGACGACTGGCCGCGCAGAATAAAGCGCGTATTCAAAATCGCGGGGGTCATTTTGAATAAACTTTATTACCATAAGAATCTATGTTTTATTAAGTTCATTTTGCTATATAAATGTTTACATAAATAATAAACATGTCTAAATTATTTCATATTGCACATGTGACAGAACAGACCTGACTATGTATATGTTTATTAATATGTGAATTTCATATACCTGAGAAAGGTTACATAAAAATAAATATTTTGAATTTATTTTTTATTTTTAATATAATTTTTTTATTAACTATACTATTTTAAACTTTAAGTACTTTTAAATTTAATTTGTAAAATATATTTTATAACTTTTAACTCTAAACCTGCTTTCTAGGTTTGACTTGTTTGTTTGTCAAATTGTCAATTCCTACTGTGTAATCAAGGGTCCCATAGGATAGGCTTTGCCTAGTTTGGGGTCCGCTATTATTTTCTAGTCACTAATATTCTAAACGTGTTTCTTTTCTTTATGTATTAACTTGTGTAGTACTGCGAAGGCAAATAAATGTTTTTTTTTACTTTACTTACCTCACAACACCAAACACCAAACGTTGCGAGGTGAAGTTGTCGCCGCGCATCCATATTCAGAAGTTTTGCGGCGTTCAAGAACGGGGTGATGTGGGATCTAGGACGGACTTTGAAGCAAAAACATGCACACGCGTTTTGGACACTTTGTATCAGCTTCTTCGTCCTTCCAAGTATACAGCCACCATATACGACATCACAGTATTTAATTCTCTATAATATCAGACATTCACAAAGACTGATTCGCAAATCAGTACTAAGGTAATCGCGCACATTATAAAGAAACTTTTAGCGGAAGAAGCAATTGGTCACGATCCTAACTATGTGGTTTTCGAAATGCAATTCACCATCCATCTGTAGACCAAGGTTTTTGGCTTCCACCACCCGTTGCACTGGTTATGGATTTGATGATTTGAGCCCATTACCATGTACTAGGATTTGGCTAGATTCAGTACAAGGCAATTTTTGTCAGACCCAGAAGCAATTTTGTTTAACTCTATATTAATAGCACATACTGCTGCAGCTGCATCGCTAGGCCTGGTTGATGTATAAAATTGGACATCGTCTGCATACAGATGATACTGGCACTTCTCTATGCTTGTAAGAATGTCTCCACTGTACAGAATAAACAGAAGTGGACCAAGAATAGAACCCTGTGGTACTCCTCTCGTCAATGGCTTAATGGTAGAAAGACTCTAGGTTCCATTCCGCCATCATTTTATAACCATCAAAATTTCCTTTAATTTGAAACTCGTACTGATACAATATTTTCACAAAATTAAATCAACAAGATGTAGAACATTGATTGTAGTTTGGTAGCTGCAGAGAAAAGTATCCCCCCGGCAACGACTATTGTATTGAAATATAGCGAAATTATGACTTCGGGGGGGGATACTTTTCTCTGCAGCTGATTGTTAATTTTTTCACAATACATTTTTAAATATACAGATTTTATTATTTCTTAGACATGTAATTATTATTTACGCTATTCCGCTAAGGAATGAATTTATAACCATGTCATCTTTTAGTAACAAATGATGTTTTAGTCTTTCGTTTAATTGTAATCGTTGTTTTATTTGGTTTATCAATTGTTTGTTTTCTTTGTTTTATCAATTTGAGCCAGAATTCTCTGTATATCGTTTTCTGTGCACTTTATTTATTTTTTAACTTCGTCCGAAGTTTTGAAGATATTCATTTTTTTCTATTGATCAGAGAATTCTATCTCATATGCCAGCTTTCAATTGAGTTTTGGTTTGTAGGAATTCCACATTCAATGGAGTCTGCGACCGACCACAATTCTGGTAGAAAGGTTGGTGGTATTTTCTCCCATATAACTTTGAGGGGACTAGTCTTGTTTTTTTTATAGGTACCAGCCAATCGCTAAGTGGTTCAGCCTCAACGGGTAATACTTTTTCTTTAATTTGCCCGAACGCAGATGGAATTTCCGACGCTGTTATATAAGGCAAGGCTGAAATATGTTTCAACTTGCGAGCAAAATCGCTGTCATTTATGTACTTTTCATCTAGTTTAGGCCCCTCAATATGCCGCCAAATAATTTGTTTAAGATGGAATAAACAACATTTATGTTTTGCGCAAGGAAACATACGATGACTAGCATTGATTGCCGCTTTCTCGAAGTCACTTGTGGCTTCAATTGTGTGCCAAATTTATTAATATAAAAAAATAGGACTCTTCGTTTTTTATTCATAAAGAACAACATTTGAAGGTTCCATCCATTACACAGAAATCAGAACAACTACGCAATTTCAAGTTTTCCTCTGTGCTAAAGACCAGCACAATATTACCGTCTGAATGATAATGAGCAATTAAGAACTGTTTCCCATCGATTGTTTCATACTCTGCAGGAATTTCCAGGTCTTCCAGTTTGGTAGGTATTTTCGGTAGCCCTTGGCTTCTAATTCTGTTAATCATTATTTTCATGGACGGATTACTTGGCATAAACGGCGCACTGGTAGATGGGACATTTTGAGTATATTGTTGAATAATTTGCACTGGTGTATCCATATTTCTTCGTGCCTTTTCTTTGAGCTTCAGACGTAACTTACGTTTTTTTATATTATCGGGATCAGTTATATGGCTGTGTGGATGTAGACTTTTACTTGCAACGTAATGTTTTTGTTCTCGCTTTATTGTTTTCAGTCCTAAATTACATCTTTTATTACACTTTTTAATGCAAGTCCAATAAAACACATCATTTCGCACTTTGTTTACACAGTAAATATAACCATCCAATATCAATTGCTGCCTTCCGGTTCGAGATAACAAAATTTCGCACGAAGACATGATTTCAAAGCATAACGCAATCAAAACACATGTGAGAAATTAACTACTTTGTCTCCGATATAAAATTGAAGCAATTACTAAAGTGACAATAATAATATAAAAGTAACCTCCATCGCCATTCAAACTAATAAAAAACTAGAGCAAGGCGAATTGATCTATCAAGTAAAGCCGTCCGAAACGAACGAAGCCGACGAACATAGAATGAGACATATATACATACATAATTAGCTACATACATAGATACACTCGAAAAACATAAGCCTCCTTTCTGAAGGCAGTCGGGTAAAAAGAATCTGTCGCAGTAGAGGTCATTCTAAGATTTGTGTGGTCTAAGTATCGAATAATTGGCTGTCGAAGTAGTGTTCATTCGAAGGTATGTCTTGTCAAATAAATTGCTGTCGAAGCAATGACTTCTTGATCTATGTGTTTTCGAAGTTCGCTACGTATCGAAATAATTTACTGTCGAAGTTCAGTCCGCAACTCCAATTTACCTCTAGAATCAGTTTTGCTGGACCACATAGGGTGATGTCCGTTAAAATTGCCTCCAATAATGGTTTTAGCTTTGAGTAGAGAAAATAAGAAATCCCAATCACTTTGAGCAGTGTAACTGAAGAGGGGCAATAAATGCATATTATATTTTCAATGTGGGTACAGTTAAATAGTTTAACAAGAATGATCTCGATACCTGGGTTAGGACTATGGATCGGACTCATTTGTGACTTGATCGACGGATGAGTCAAGACAGCCACGCCACCATATGAGTCAATCCTATCTATCTTGTCAGAATATGTCATAATTGCTTATCTTTAAACTGCTCTCAGGTTCCAGACAAGTTTCACTTATCAGGGCAATATGAATTTTTCTTGGGTCAAAATTTGTTTGATCAAATTTTGACCCAAGAAAAATTCAATAGTTTTGGGCGTATACTTTGAGCATTCCATTGTAAGATATTTACTACACTCTTCTTTTGTGGTGAATTATCCATTAAATATCCCAGTTATAGATTTTATAATAGACCAGTCCGGATAATTATCTACAAAATAGTTTATCTACCATTCTAGGATTATAGGATTATATATGTTGGTTGCCATCCGTGCCTACATTGTACTCATATCGTGATTTACCGGCCGACGAGCGATGTTTATTTTTTGATGACTTGCCCCGTTGACCGGAGGGTGCATTGCGGACTGGATCAGAAGTGTTTATCTGGGCATTTGTTGTTAATACTTCAGCATAAGTCGGGGATCTATCCATGTCAGAAAAAATCACATAAGCCAAAGACGGTGGCTGTGTAGGTGCGATGTAACGTGGTGAGTCATCTGCCGGGCGTCGCAGTGTTATACTATGTCGGTGCGCTCGTTCCCTGTCATTGTATGCGCCTGCGGTCGAACCCGAGTACTTGTTGCTATTGGCGGAGACGGTGGAACATAGATCGTTAGTGCTCTTTTGTAAGTACAGTTAAAGTCAGCCAATAATTGTCAAAGTATTTTTTCTTTCAAATATATAGGACAGATCCTAGCGAGAATCATTTGGTTACCAGAATAGTTAGAACATACAAATTTCGTTGCTTCGCAATTGGGGTGGTTTTGTTTGCATTTAGGGTTTCTTTTAGATGGACATACTTTCAATGTGTGTCCAAACTTCCAACAGCGTGAACACTGTGTAACCGGAAATTCATAAGGTTCCACAGCGACTCTCAAGTCATGAATATAAAGATAAGGAGGTCGCATTGCCCCTTTGAAGGTCGCATTGCCCCTTTGAAGGTCGCACTGCCCCTTATAACTTCGCTGGGTTCCCATTTGTTGTCATCGTCAAAATTTCGACGCTGTAGTCTCTTCACAGATAATATTTCGATGTCACTTTTCAAGCTACTTAACACCTCCTCATCAACCAACTCCAGATCTATATCTTTAATTACTCCATAAGATACGCCCACTTCAGAGGTCTTTTGACATCGAAAGCCGTTTTCAATCAATATTGGCATTGCATCAGTTTTTCAGCACTAGGATTGTTCTTAAATTGAATAATAATTTTCTACGAATTCACATACTTCACTTTTATAATATCTTCAATCTTTTCTGTCTTGAAAATCCTCGCCAATCCAATCTGTTTAAGGAATTTGCCTTTCCCTGTCATATAAATCTCAGTTATATTATTTACTTCTATGTTGTTTTGTCATTAAGGCAGCTATAACTTTCCAACTTCTTACCCTTTTTACTCACCGTTTCCATTCTCTAGTAATTGGGTTGGACTCAGATTACCTGTACCTTCATCCAGTATTGCACTCGCGATAATATTTGTGGCTGGTTTGAATTATTCACTTATCACCTTGACTTGAATCACTATTATTCCCCATTGTCTACAACAAGAGTTACCACCGCACGAGTAAGTTGAGCGGAAAAAAACCCAGCCGCGAGGAGATTGTTTAGGAAAGAACCAACAGACGTCCTGCGACAGCGACGGTGTCCGCGCGAATTCGAACTTACATTGTTGTACCTACCCGTCATAGTTGTACTATATTGTTGTATAATTGTATTGCATGACTGCGTATTCCGCGCTATGCATAAACGGATTTATTCTTGAAGGTATTGTGTATATGAACTGCCTTATTGTAATTTGAGACTTACTAATAATAATAATAATAATAATGTTTATTGCCAAGAAAAATGCAAAGATAGTACCTAATTTTACATTGATAATTTTGCTGAGGCAATAGGGAGTGGCTCAGCTCCTGCTGACACAGAGCCGGGACTCTGTGTAGCGCTGATTTTCAGCCTCTCCCTCTTTCCTTAGATTTGGAGCGGGGTAAGATGTCATAGAGGGTCACCAGGAGAAGTTAAACTTATGCAAGACAGTGTTAAAAAATTAGATCACTAAATTGTAACAACACTTAATTACTAAATTATAATAACATTGGATAAATTACAATAAAAACACTAAATAATTATCATTTGGGGCTTAGTAAAGTAGTAGTGGTTGGTATTTTTTATGTTGTACTTTGTGTGTGTGTGTGTGTGTGTGTCTGTGTGTGTGTATGTGTGTGTGTGTGTTTGTGTGTGTGCGTATGTGACTGTAGCTTGCGGGCGCTTTCTTTAGAAAAAGTTTTTTATTTGTATATTGTTACGAGCGTGGGGTTCGTATTTGATAGAAAAGCACAAATTAATCCACTAAATAAAACACTGACTTTATTACCCAAATTAGGCACTTACAATTCACACGAACTGTACATAAAATCCACTAAAACACACACACACTATTTCACTAATTATGCACTCACTATTCACACGAAGAGTCCTTCTTTCCGATTATCCTTGTACTAGCACTCGATCGCAGTTAAAATGTAACTAACTCGCGCCGGACGTCGGCGCCTTTTATATCCCGCGGAGCCGCTCTGGACACATTGTCCACACATATCGCGAATATTCTAGTAAGGACCAGCGTGCGGGCCGAGAACATTCGAGACCATATATGTCTCTCTCTAATGGTGCACTCTCTCTGTCACTCCCTTCTCGAATGTTCCGAGTATAGCTATCTCTTTCTAGTAGTGCTATCTCTGTCACACACTTCTCGAATGTTCCCAGTATAGCTATCTCTTTCTAGTAGTGCTATCTCTGTCACTCCTACCGGATATTTCGCCATATAACGATTTGTGCTTCAGAGGCCCATAAGGGGTCCTGAAAACGCCTGAAAACGGGTTTTCAGGTTATGGCGTCATCTGATAGAGGGTGCCCTGAAACGGACTGAAAACATGTTTCAGGCGCCTGAAAACGACGGCAACTTGGGTGAAATTTCGATCTTTAGATATGTGATAGAGTAACTTCTGAAACGGCCTGAAATGACTTTTCAGCCCGCTGAAAACGCCTCTACAGCACTGAAATTGACGTTCAAAGTTTTTTGACCTAACCTACCGGCGTAACACTACCCCCTCCTAAGACATGCTCGTCCCGAGCATCATTACTTCCGTGGTATCCGGCTAGCCGGTCAACATGAACAATCTTGCTCGGACTACGAGGATTCCGCTGGATTCGATACGTGACGTCGTTCATTTTGGTGACTACCTTGTAAGGCCCTTCCCAATTCGGAGATAGTTTCGGGGACTTTCCTACTCGTCGCATAGGGTTATGTAGCCACACCAACGAACCTTCCTCAAATCCCACTTGATAAGACTTCCGGTCATATCGGGTTTTCATCTTTATGCTAGCGTGGAGCCCGTGTTCACGTACCAGGCTGTGAACATCATCAATCCGATCCCGCAAATCACTTGCATATTCCGTGATGGTCCTTGGTGTATCGGGCGGACGTCCAGTCAGGAGATCTGCAGGCAGACGGAGTTCTCTTCCAAAATTCGCATACGATGGAGTAACCGCCGTACTTTCATGAGTTGCCGACCTATAAGACAACAGGAAGAGGGGGATATGCCGATCCCAATCTTTTTGATGGCTCTCAACGACCTTGGCTAGATGTCTCTCCAGTGTCTGGTTAAATCTCTCAACCATTCCATCTGACTGTGGATGATACGCCGTAGTCCTCGTCTTATGAATTCCCATTATGCGACAAGTCTCCTGAAAGACCGCAGATTCGAAGTTTCTTCCTTGATCACTGTGGATTTCGAGTGGTACCCCAAACCGGCAGAATACTTCGTTCACTAACTTTTCAGCTATGGTTACCGCTTCTTGATTAGGAATGGCAAATACTTCAGGCCACTTCGTGAAGTAATCCATCACGACAAGAATGTACTTGTTTCCGGAGTCCGATGCTGGGAATGGTCCTGCGACATCTAATGCAACCCTTTCCCAAGGGGCTCCCACGTTGTACAACTTGAGTGTTCCTCGGCTACGGGTATGCGGTCCCTTGACTGATGCACAGTTAGTGCATCGTTTACACCAATTTTCAACATCTTCTCGGCAGTGAATCCAATAAAAGCGTTGCCGAATTTTCATTAGGGTCCTTTTTACTCCAAGGTGTCCACCGGATGTTCCATCGTGAAATATTCTCAAAACATCTTTCACCCTTTTCTTTGGGACAACGACTTGCAGATGAGCATCCTTCCCATTTGTTGATTCCCATTTTCTACATAGAACGCCATTATGCATAACCAAGCTATCCCATTGTGCCCAGTAGCTTTTTGTTACCGCACTCATAGGAGCTACATCACACCATCTTGGTTTAGGTGCGCCAGCATTAATCCAATCAAAAATGGGTCTCACGTCAGGGTCCTCTTGTTGCGCTTGCTGCATGATTTCATCACTCCACTCGTCGCTAACCGTATCAGTTCTTATCATTCGAACACATTCCTTGCCTTCTTGTCTTGAGCAATGTTTACAGTTGTCCGCACAAGGTCTACGTGATAGGGCGTCAGCATTTCCATGTGATTTCCCACTACGGTGTTCGATGATGAAATCATACTCCTGCAGTTGTTCAATCCATCTCGCCACTTGTCCCTCGGGGTTTTTAAATTCTAGCAACCACTTTAAAGCAGCATGGTCAGTTCTGATACGAAACTTTTTGCCCAGCAGGTATTTGCTGAAATGCTGTAACGTCTTGACAACTGCTAGCAATTCCCTCCGAGTTACACAGTAATTCCTCTCTGGTTTTGACAATGACTTACTGAAATATGCAATCACAACTTCGTTATCTCCTTTCTTTTGCGACAAGACACCTCCAATTCCAGTATTACTAGCATCTGTATCCACAATGAAATCCTCATCCGGGTTTGGATACCCCAATATTGGCGTTTCACAAAGTCTTCCTTTAAGCTCGTTGAAACTTGACTCACATTGTTCGTTCCAGTCAAATGATCGCTTTTCTTCCGTTAATTGATGCAAAGGCTTTGCTATATCCGAGAAGTTCTTCACAAAACGTCTGTAGTATGAACAAAGCCCCAAAAAGGCACGTACTGCAGTCTTGTCTTTTGGTGTCGGCCAATCCTTCACAGCGCTAATCTTCTCAGGATCTGTCTGGATGCCGTCTTTCGAAATCACGTGTCCCAAGTAATTCACTTTACGTTTGAAAAACGAGCATTTCTTCGGACTGAGTTTCAGATTTGCCCCTCGTAGTTTGCCTAGCACCTGCTCCAATTTATTGAAGTGGTCGTTGAAGTCTCTACCAACGATAATGATGTCATCCAAATAGACCAAGCAAGTTTCTCCTAGAAGTCCAGCTAATATTTGTTCCATTAATCTCTCAAATGTGGCTGGTGCATTACACAGTCCAAATGGCATAACATTGAACTGCCAGAGTCCCTTGCCAGTAGAGAAGGCCGTTTTCTCCTTATCCTTGTCCTTGATTTCGACTTGCCAATAGCCACTTTTCAGATCCAACGTTGAAAACCATTTCATTCCGTTCAATGTGTCTAAAGTGTCGTCGATTCGTGGAAGTGGATAACTGTCTTTTTTGGTTACATCATTAAGTCGACGGTAGTCAATACAGAATCTCATGGTGCCGTCCTTCTTCTTAACCAAAACTACGGGAGAACACCACGGGCTTGTTGAAGGTTCAATAACGCCGCTTCTTTGCATTTCCTCGATCATGCCCTCAACCTCCTTCTCCCGAGCTACTGGAACTCTCCGAGGGCGCTGTCGGATAGGCATAGTTTCCCCAGTGTCGATCTCATGCTGAACCACTCCAGTTCTTCCAATGTCATCATCATGCGAAGAAAAGACGTTGCGATATCGTAGCAGTAAGCTACGCGCCTTAAGGAATTCCTCCTCGGTAAGGTGCTCCCTGGAGTCATTAAGTAATTTTTCAACATCCATTGAAGGCTTAACATGCCCAGGTTTCACGTTTTCCTCAGATTACCGGCAGCCTCTTATCCAAGAAATTTCTTGGCATGATCCGACCAGCGTTCCTTTATTGAGGACGCATTCCGTGTCGCTTGGATTAAGGATCCTTACAAATGCTGTAGATGCCGTGGTTACCATTGTACGGGCTGTTATCCACGGTTTATCAGCATCCAACCTCTCTACCACCACACAGCGGTGAGATTGCGGCCTTGTGGAGTTCGGCAATTTCACTGGAACTAAAACCTGTGACCTTCGTTGAAGAATGGTTCTCCTGGTACAGTAAACATTTCCATTCACTCCACCTTGTATAGGAATCTCATCAACTCCAAACTTTACAACTCCAATCTTCAAGTCGATTTTACAGTCATGTCTCCTCATAAAATCCAATCCAATAATGCAGTCGTCGACGATGTTAGCAACGATCACTTTATGCCAGTATTCTTTTTCACCTATTTTCACAGCTAACTCTCGTTCTCCTTGGACGGAAATGTACTGGCCGGTAGCAGTTTGCAGCTGGAGATGCCTAGGTCGGACTAGATGATCTCTGGTCAGGTGTCTCAGTAGCCGAGAGCTAATCACAGTCCGAGAAGCTCCAGTGTCTATGGTAAGGAGACATGGTATTCCACAGATTTCTCCATTGACAACCAGACTATTCCCGTCGTTTGCCTGTGATATCATAATTGGGACATTTCGACCGCCAGCCAGCACTCGTCCCATAGTCCTGGCTTTTATTCGTTTCCCTGTTGGGGCTCTGACTCCACAGAGCCTATTTTCCTCGCCATTGGAGCGGGGTCTCTGTCCCTCCTAGTCCTTTTTGGACAGCCTGACTGCAGGTGACCACGTTCTCCACAATGGTAGCAACGTGGCCCAAATTCGCGGCGGGAATCTACTGGCTTCGTAGTCGACACTTCTCGCACCCTGAAAGGCCTGGATGAATTCTGTCGTACAGCTTCCACCTCGAGAGCGTGGGCTACTGCATCCTTTAGGCTGCCATGATGTCCCAATCGCACGGCTGCCCTCACTTCCAGATCCCGGATCCCATCGATGAAGGCCTGCACCAGCATACTGTCCACAAAGGATGCTGACGTACGTTGATAGGCCTTCCTAACCAACTTCTCGATTTCCAGGGCCCACTGTTGTAAGGACTCGTTACGTTCTTGTGTCCTGTCCTTTAACTGAGCTCGGTACACGTGCTCCAGGTGACTGTCACCGTATCGTGCCTCCAAGGCTTCTAGAAGGCGGTCGTACGTCCGGTCGTTTCCCAGAGCCTCTAGTATGGTAAGAGCCTCGTCGCGCAGCGCTAACGTCAGTGCTGTCCAGGCTTGCTCCTTACTCCAACCATTAGCCTGGGAAACAGACTCGAACTGCAGCTTATAGGCAGTCCACGATGAGCTACCGTCAAAGGGGGGCACTTTGAACCTGCCGCCTCCGGACACCGATGCGTTGGGTACATAGGTACTTGGACCATTAGCCACTTTGATCTCAAGTTTTTGGAGACGGCTCTCACAGGTCTCAATTTTTTTATCGACATCATGGACTCGACTCTCCAGTTTTTCATCCATATCGGCCAGTTTTTCCTGGACCTCGAACAACTCTCTCTTCCATTCGGTCGTGGACTCATGTACCTCACGAAGCATTCGTGCCTGTACCTCCTGGTGATCCTTTTGTTCCCTAAGCTCATTCTGGAGGATTAGAGTCTGTTCTTCCTGTTTCCTGGCCTGTTCCTCCTGTTTCCTGGCCCGTTCCTCCTGTTTTCGCGACTGTTCCTTTAGCTCTCTCGCTTGTTCCTTTAGGAGGACGAAGATAACGTTGAGGTCTACTCCTTGTGCAGCTGGAGCAGGTGATTCCGACGTACCAGGCGTCGAGTCTCCAGACCCAGACGTTTGGCTTCGCGTCGTCACTCCTTTTGGCTCGGTTTCTCGTGGCATTAACGGCATTTTCTATCCCACTTCTGACACCAAATGTTACGAGCGTGGGGTTCGTATTTGATAGAAAAGCACAAATTAATCCACTAAATAAAACACTGACTTTATTACCCAAATTAGGCACTTACAATTCACACGAACTGTACATAAAATCCACTAAAACACACACACACTATTTCACTAATTATGCACTCTCTATTCACACGAAGAGTCTTTCTTTCCGATTATCCTTGTACTAGCACTCGATCGCAGTTAAAATGTAACTAACTCGCGCCGGACGTCGGCGCCTTTTATATCCCGCGGAGCCGCTCTGGACACATTGTCCACACATATCGCGAATATTCTAGTAAGGACCAGCGTGCGGGCCGAGAACATTCGAGACCATATATGTCTCTCTCTAATGGTGCACTCTCTCTGTCACTCCCTTCTCGAATGTTCCGAGTATAGCTATCTCTTTCTAGTAGTGCTATCTCTGTCACACACTTCTCGAATGTTCCCAGTATAGCTATCTCTTTCTAGTAGTGCTATCTCTGTCACTCCTACCGGATATTACGCCATATAACGATTTGTGCTTCAGAGGCCCATAAGGGGTCCTGAAAACGCCTGAAAACGGGTTTTCAGGTTATGGCGTCATCTGATAGAGGGTGCCCTGAAACGGACTGAAAACATGTTTCAGGCGCCTGAAAACGACGGCAACTTGGGTGAAATTTCGATCTTTAGATATGTGATAGAGTAACTTCTGAAACGGCCTGAAATGACTTTTCAGCCCGCTGAAAACGCCTCTACAGCACTGAAATTGACGTTCAAAGTTTTTTGACCTAACCTACCGGCGTAACAATATCATTCCTGTAAGCATGCTTCAGGTTCTCTTTATGAAATTGGCGTTTGATTAGAGCTGCTCTATATTTTATCTTAAATAAGTTAGTACTAACTTTAGTTCTCAGAGGAGGAGGCAAATCATTCCATATACTTGCGGACATAAATCTGAAGCAGCTCCTGTAACGGACTGTTTTGTGTGCTGGTATTTTTAGTTTGTTAATTTGACTGTTTCTCAAAGCTCTGTGGGTTGAGTTATTGACCCATTGCAGCTTTTCAAAAAGGTATTCTGGTTTTTTGTTCCATATGATTCTGTGAACTGTGCAGGCGTAATATAGCTCTCTTCTAGCTTTCATATTGAGGATTCCGTATTTATTTAGGTATGGAGTTACGTATTCCCTTCTCGGTATGTTGTAACAGAAGCGCATACAAGCATTTTGTACACGCTGTATTGCCCTCTCTGTATTATCAGACAGTCTAGGGCCAAACACAGTGCTGCAGTAGTTAAATAGTGACAGAATTAGAGTTTCGCATAGTCGTAATCTCAAATCTTCTCCAATGTACGATCTTATTTTGTATAAAGTTTTTAGTTTGTAAAATGCTGTCTTAACTTTGTTGTTGATGTGCTCAGTAAATTTTAGCTCGCCATCCACTATCAATCCCAGATTCCGTGCTGAAGGTACTTGCTCGAGGGTAATGTTGTAAATTTTTACCTCGTGTTGTTGTATTGAGACCTTCGCTATTTGATTTTTTGTTCCTAAAATTAACATTTGTGATTTGCGGGATTGAGGGCTAAACTATTGCTTTGTGACCAGTCGTAGATGCTAGTTAGGTCCTTGTTGATTTTAGAGATGGCATTTGCGGTATCTTCGGCTTTGTAAGATATTAATATTTGTGTGTCATCGGCATAGAGATGATGTTTACGAGACGTAATGTGTTGGGGGAGATCTGCTGTGAATATTGAGAATAGTACAGGACTCAATAGAGCGCCCTGTGGGACGCCTCGTATAACGCTCCTGTTTGACGAGTATATCTTTTCGCCCTCCTTATTTTCGGTCACCACGATTTGCTGCCTGTCTGAAAGAAAGGACTGGAACCATGCGCAGGAGTTCTTTGAGAAGCCATATTGGCTTAGTTTTCCCAGAAGTAGCTGTGGTTCTAGGCAGTCAAAAGCGCGAGAGTAGTCCAAAAGTATCTTATTGCTACACAGCCCGCTGTCAGTAGCCTCTGTTAGGTCGTCGGTGATATGCAGCATGGCGGTTTCCGTACCGTGCCCCTTTCGGAATCCTGACTGATGCTTAGGTAAAATGTTGTTGCTTTCCACGTATTTAGTTACCTGTTTTAGTACTACTTCTTCCAGTATTTTAGACAAAACGGGTAAGATCGATATCGGACGGAGGTCTTTTAGCTCAGTTATTGAGTCTTTTTTTGGTACTGGTATAACTAGAGCTTTTTTCCAGCTGGATGGGTATATGTTGTTTCTAATAGAGACATTAATAATTTTTGTAATAATGGGAAGTGTAACATCCAGTGTTAATCTAATCATGTCTATGTCAAAACCATCATGACCGGTTGCTTTAGTTTTGATATTATTTATTATTTTGTGTACTTCTGTCATTGTCGTCTCTCGAATATCAAAAATTGACGTGCAGTTAGAATGGCTTATAGACGTGGCTTTGTCTATCGATCCAGTAGGCGCCGGCAAGTTTAAAAAATGGTTATTTATATTGTTAGGACCATTGAGATAATCTGGTATAAAATTTGGATGTTTGTTGTTGATTGCGGCGGTTTTTTTAAGGTTGGACCATAGTTCTTTGGGTTTGTTTATATTGTTATTGATAAAATGGTTAAAATATGCTTTGTGTTCTCATTCAACTGTAGTCGTCACTAAATTTTTTAGATTCTTATAATATTGCATGGAGCTAACAGTTTTAAGCTTTTGAGCTTTTCGCAAGGCATCATCTCGTAAGCTCATCATAAATTTCACCGTATCAGTAATCCATGGTTTAGGTTTTCCTTTTAAAATGTGTCTTTGGACCGGTGCGTGTTTTTCGAACAGGGCGTTTATATACTTATTAAGAGTCATAATCATTTCGTCTACATCGTTCATAAGTAGATGTTGTGCCAATGTGTGAGATGTAAATCTGTAGTAAACTGTTCCATGTTTATAATGTCTAGCCTACGTCGAAATCGAACATGTTTTACGTATTTTGGCTTTTTAATGTTTAACTCTAGCAACACCATTCCATGGTCACTTAAATATCGGTTATGTATCACTTTGATTTCTCTAATTAGATAGGAACTATCCGTTAATACAACGTCTAGTAAGGTGCGGGTGTTTTCGGTAATTCTAGTAGGTTCTTTAACCACTTGTACTAGCCCGTGTTGGTGACAAAACTGAGTAAGCTCTTTTACTCGGGTTGATTCCGTGTTGAGACAGTTAACATTGAGATCACTCATGACAAATGTATAATCGCAGTGGGCCATGTAGTTGATAGAATCGCTGAGGGCATCCAGTGTTTCACTGAAGTTAACCTTTTCAGGTCTATATGCAGTTCCGAGAGCCAGGCATGCACCTGGGGTTTACAAAGTTGTTCCAAGTTTGATGAGGAATGCCTACGGATACGTGCATTCACTTCGCGTCTCACATAGAGAGCTACGCCCCCGCCTCCTTTATTCTGTCTTGCTCTATGAATAAATCTATAATTTGGTAGGGCGAGGGCCAAACCTTCTTGTCCTGTTTTTTTAGTTTTTAGTTTTCCTTAGCCAAGTTTCGTTAATTGCCAGTATATCGGGTAGATTATTAGTGATCGAAACAAATAATTCATCTTGACCCGTGTTTAGTGACCTAGCGTTCAGGAGCCCTAAAGTCATCAAATTCTTATTTGATTTTGAGTTGGCCATTTATGAATTGTAGTGGTATAGTATATGTAGAGTTGTGTAGCGTTATGTATGTGTGTATGTAGTGTGTACTTTCGGAGTGTGAGTAGTGTTTGAAGAGTGTATGGATTGCAAGAGTAGCATTGTACAAACGGCACAAGAGTTGATTAGCAACCAAATTAAATATTGAAAAATTACATTTTAAAAATATTTAAAGATAAATGTTTGACCTATTGTCCAAAATCATTAGAAACAGTGGTGATTAGTCAAAATGTTCAAATTGCAGGTATTCCAAAAACCTTCTGTAAGTCCTCTCCATTGCGTAGTCGATGCCGTGGTTTGCCCTGTTCCTGACGGACGAAGATATTTCCATCGCGTGTCCATACATATCTATATTGCATATTACGCGCCAGCTCGCGAGCTTTTTGGAGTAGGTGGCGGTAATGTCTCGTAAGGCGCTCATTCAGGTATAGAGCGCACGGTGGGCTGGGCAACTGGAGGCCTTCGGTAGTCAGGTTCCGGCGGGTGCGGGCCGCTTGCAGCAGGCGGTCGCGGGTGGCGCGGCGCGCGAGACGCACCACGAGGGGGCGGGTGCGCGGGTTGGTGCCGCTCTTATCTGCCTGCAGGGGGGGGGCAACACGTTCGGCGTTTATTACATCCCTCTCGTCTATCTCGACTCCGATTTTTTTCGCAACGTTCAGTACGATATGTACGCAGTTTTCATTGGCGACTTCTGTGCATCCCGCAATTTCGGTGTCGTTGGTTAGGAGTGCTTGGTCTTTTTCAGCTATATCTGCGCGTAGTTTTTAAAGCGCGTTTTCCAGCACAGTCACATCTTAGCATTGAGTTTCATTTTGTGTCTTCTCCAGATTTACAACTCTCGCCTCTAGTTTGTCTATACGTGTGTTCTGGGCCTGTATTGTACGTGTGAGGGAAGAAATAGCTCCGCGAAGATCATCCATCTGTTGGTTAATGAGGTCCGTCATGTATTTTTTCAGGTCTTCTATCATGTTGCCATAGGAGTCGAGCACTGCGGTACCGCATTCTGGCACTGAAATTTGTTCATCCTGATGTGGCTGAGAGTTTTTTTTTGAGCGGAATGTGATGTTATCCTGTGGGCTATCACTTGTGGCTCGAACAGACGTTACTTTGGTAATGTTGTCAGTCTGAATATCACCGGAGTTACAGCTACCGCGGACTGGAGTATTAATGTTACCTTTCTTAGGTTGCTTATTAATGCATTCCGGGCATCTCCACTGGTCTTTACGTTCCATGAGATTAAATAGTTTCTGGCTGACGTTTGCACAGTCTAGGTCGTATTTAGAACGACATGCTCCACATTGCAGAAAAGCTTTTCTTGGTAGATTGTTTTTGCAACCTGAACACTTCTGACTTGTACTCATTTTTGCGACTGGTGGTGACCTCTTGTGTGATGGCTGTCGATACGATATCGATCCTTAAATGGTAGGTCCTGCAGCAAGGAAGTGGTTCACATTTACGGCACTAGATGTCGCTAGTAATACTCGGTGAGTTCTTTGCTTTAGTTCCTCTATTGAGTCGTAGGTGTCACTATTTAAATAATGCTGTGTAACGGCCCGGCTAATATTGTTTGGTGAATTTTATTTGTGTATTTCACTGTTTTGCACTGTTATTTATTCACAAATTAGTAAACCACGGACGGACGTACACTATAGATGAACATATATTTGATGTTATTTTGAATTAGCACTGGATAGGGATGTAATTGTCGTTTCGCACATTTACACAGTTATTGGGGAAAATATGAAGGTATTGTCTTAGATAACACTTCTACTTGCGCCTTACAGTATGTACTTGGGTTTTCAGATAAACTTTTCACGATTAGACTGGTTTGTTTATTTTTAATACTGTTTTTTACGGTGAGTTGATTTTGATAGGTGTTGAGTGACCTTTGACCTTCAAAAAACCATTTAACTAGCTGACCATATTTTGGGGAATGATAATACCCATCATTATGAACAACTTTTGCCAAGAAACATATGGTCACAAAATCTTAAACTTAAACTCATTGACTTTATTGTGTAGGAATCTAGTTACATATTGTAAAGTGGACACCGCATAACATAACCCGACCAAGTTGCAGAGTCCTTTTGTTGTACGTAATCCGAGTCAAGTGCATACTATTCTATAACCATATTAAGTTGGTCAAGTAGCAAAATTACCTCGTAAAGAGAAATAAGATTCTTCCAGAAGTATCTGCTTCTACGCCTACAATTTCACACGTTAAATCGTATCGTAGGTATTTCGCGTAACATATTCTGGAATAGTTTTGTTTTTTGTTGCAGAATGGCTTAGTGTACTTGTTCGATTCAAAATCGATACTCGATCGATGGTTTCGGAACGGCCATTCCACCAGAACTTCCCAGAGTCCAGGATATGAACAAGCCACTCTCCCAAGAGGACTTCTCAGCGATGGAGGGGCAGCTCAGAGACTGTGTGGAGGAGGACCGGCGGTACTGGAGGGTGAACGACGTGAAGTGTGATGCCATTCACACCGCCAAGACGTATGAGGAGATCGCAGACCGAGTAGCGGCCGCCCATCTCCGACCTTTGAACAAGAATGACTACAAGAACAAAGCAGTTACACCTTGGAACCAGTACGCGGGAAACAATAAAAGTGACGAGTGATATGATAATAACGTATCTGATCAATAAATGAGATTAATGAGTGAAAAAAAAAAAAAAAAAAATTTTCAGGCCTCTCGGCACCCAATGACCTCGCAGGGCCCCATAGCTACGAGGTAGCGTAGCGATCGGATGCCAAGAAGTATGAACGTCGGCGATTCACCGAGCTAAAGTAAATAGATTCTATCTGACCTGGTCTGTGCTTCGTTCCCGTCAAACTCCTGTCTCTCTGCAAGGCCTGGGTGCACCCTAGGCTCTTCTTGGTAGACAGGTTCTTCAGCCAACCAGGTATGGCTGGCAGGCCAGCTTCGACGAGCACAGTGTTCCAACACAGGTTATGTTACGTAAATGCGAACTTTATCTGGTTCGGGGAACCACAATACACTCAGCTATATAGACAATCCTGAGGGGAGCCCGAATACAATTCCAGATGGCTTACGATTTAATTTCAATGCCCTATACCAATACGCGTTCCATCGCGAGGGCTTTTCGTCTGTCAGTTGTCAAAAACTGCTAGGTTGGCAGCTCCGTCAAATTCAAAATGGCCGTTCCGAAACCATCGATCGAGTATCGATTTTGAATCGAACAATCACCCGCCCGGACAGGCACCCACCTGTCCCTTAATCTACGGGCAGCCGAGACAACGTTGCTACCGCTCGTTTTAGAACCGAGCCTCCTACTAGAACCTCTGCAGACCGGGGGGTCCCGTCCTTGCCAGGGAACAAGTTAACATGCGCCCCCTGCGCCAACGTAGTGGCGGTAGGTTAGCATCCTTAACCAGAACGAGGTCACCAACACTAGGGGGGCTGGTTTTGTCAGTCCACTTAAGGCGCTGTTGTAAGATATGCAGATACTCGAGCGACCAACGCTTCCAGAAATTCTGAGTAAACTGCTGCAACATCTGATACCTTGACAACCGATACAATTTCACTCCCTCGAAGGGGTGCTCGGGCAACGCGTTAAGTGGCTGTCCTATCAAGAAATGGCCTGGGGTCAGAGCCTCCAGGTCATTTGGATCCGAGCTGAGCGGACACAACGGTCGCGAATTGAGAACGGCCTCGATCTTACAAAACAATGTCGCGAGCTCCTCAAAAGTCAGCGCGGTCTGACCTACTATACGCCCCAAGTGCGTCTTAGCTGACTTAACTACGGCCTCAAAAATCCCACCCCAGTGGGGGCAACTCGGTGGGCTGAAGGTCCACTGTATACCCCGACGGGAGAGGGCCGTTCCAATATCCACTTTATTTGCATTCAAAAAGTTGACTATCTCTCGTAAGCATCGTTCCGCACCGATGCAGTTAGTGCCGTTATCAGAGCGGATCAAAGTTGGAAGTCCCCTTCGAGAAACAAACCTATCCAAACAAGCAATGAAAGCCTCTGTCGAGAGATCAGCAACGAGCTCGAGATGTACCGCCTTGGTGGATAAACAAACAAACACACCTAGGTACGCCTTGTATTGCCCCTTCTGGGTAACATGCACGGCCGCTCTGGGGCCATGATCCGAAGATACTACTACATGGCTGTGGGGCCAGTCCGATTCTCTCCTGGCAAGCCAGGGTGGTCCCCACCACAAATGGTGTCTAACGAGTTCAGGAGCCCGACATCCCCTGGATGCACAATCAGACGGGTTCAATTCTCCAGGTCAGTGGGACCTCAGACGACACAATCTGGGAGACACGGTTCGCAACAAAAACCTCTAAGGTATGGACCGAAGCTTTCAGCCAGCACAAAACAATCTGGCTGTCCGTCCACGCGTACACCGTATCCTCCAAAACCACTGACCCACGCAACACTGTTAGAGTGTGATTCAAAAGTTTGGTCAAAAGAGCAGCCCCGGACAGTTCCAGTTTTGGAATCGTCATCCTTGTCCGAATAGGCGCTACCTTGCTTTTTGCCAAAACCAAACGCACGTCGACCTCCCCAGGTGGAGGTGACGGTTCGCAAATAAACCGCTGCCGCAAACCCTCGTTCAGAGGCATCACAAAACCCGTGAAGGGTTGCCCTGTAATCCCCAGCAGGGACCAATTTCCTCGGCAGCGATACATTATTTATATTGAGGCCCAACCATTTCGCTAAATCGCGAATCGCTCCAGAATCTACTAGGGCGCGAACGTATGTTGGGTTGCCCGCCAAATCCCAAACAAGCACAGAGGCGATCGGTAACACCACCGTCTCCGGTTGGGGGGCAACAAATTGTTGGGCCGCAAATTCCTAGCGAGGGCCCCCGGGGCCCCACTGTGCCTGTAACCGATCAGGTAGGCCGCTATACGCCAGAGGGTCCCATTGTACAAATGGCCCACGCGCCGGTTCCATTGCCACCCTACGACGCCCCCCGAAGGGTTGTGGGCGTGAATTCAACCGTGGCCGCTCCATGAGCGGGGGGGACATCACATGCGACCGACGAGGAAGAGGCGACGAGCGGGGCGACAACTGAGGCGGCGTCCGAACCGCACCCGCATAGCTCGAAGTTGTCCCATGCCACCCGCCCGTTACGGCCTGCTCAACACACCCAATGTGCCGCTGAGTCGGATGCTGAGTCGCAACCGAGAACTCAGGGCCCCCCATGTGATGACCCTGAGTGCGGCCCTGCACCCCTGGGTGGCCGCGTGCTTGTGGCCCCATTGCCCGCTGAGTCGGATGCTGAGTCGCAACCGAAAACTCAGGGCCCCCCATGTGATGACCCTGAGTGCGGCCCCGCACCCTAGTACTACCCTGTGCACGTGGGGACGCTGGCCCCTGAGTTGCGCTCCAAGTCGCAAACGAATTCTCAGGGCCCCATTCCGTATCACCCTGGGTACGGCCCTGTGGACGTGGGGACGTTGGCTCCTGAGTTGCGCTCCGAGTCGCAAACGAATTCTCAGGGCCCCATGCCGTGTCACCCTGGATACGGCCCTGTGGTGGCTGTTGGCCGGACCGGCTCATGCACAACAGATTGTTGTGGGCCCCACCACAATATCCGCACAATTTTGTGCGCGTGCAGTCCCTAGCCATGTGTGGCCCGAGGCACAGGAAACACCAGCTCCGCTGCTTGGCCATCCGGCGCCGTCCCTCAACCCTAAGTTCCCCGAACTTATTGCAATCGGCCACAGCATGGCCAATCTGCCTACAACATGGGCAGGTCTCACTATGTGGGGTCAATGCACTCACAGTCCCATACGACTGCCGGTTGGTGCGGTCCTTCCTCGTCGGAGGGCCCCTACTCACAGCGCTCCCGGCAGCTCTCTGTGGCTCCGAAGGATGGGTGACCGTCAACCCCAAATTCTCTGCCCGTCGAGCCTCCTCTTCCAAAAATCCGACCAATTCGGAGAAGGCGGGCAGGTCCTCGGCCGACCTCCCGTGAGACTGTTCGAAACGAGTCTGCACGTCAGCGGGTAGGCGGGAAAGTACAATGTACAGCAGTAGGTACGACCATTCACCAACCGGAAGTCCAAGATTCTCTAGGGCCTTGGTGACGGACAACAACGGGTTCAAAACCTCCGTCTGTATGGCCCCGACCTTGTTCACAACCGGGATGCTAAACAAACGGTTCAGTTGGGCATCGGCCAACCTCCGTTTGTTGTGGTAACGTCTGACCAACAATTGCCTGGCCGTTTCATAGTTACCCTCCGTAACTGTCAAATGAGCGACCAGCTCCCTAGGCTCACCCCTCAATGCTGCCACCAGCTGAGCCATTTTGACCGACTTGGTAATGTCCGATCGCATGTGCACCAAACTGTCGAACAGATTGATGAAGCTCATCCATTCACCGGACACTCCGTCAAAAGTAGGCATAGTTATAACGGGTAACCTGGTCCCCGATCCCTGATGCGGCAGAGGTGCTTCAATGTCACCACCATGGCTGGACTCGCGCTGCCTACGTATGTCCGCAGCCTTCTGCGTGATAGCAGCTGCCATCTCCATACATTGGTCGACATCCCCTAGCAACCGTGACAGCCTGTCAGGTGCGCAACCATCAACTGATTCCGCCTGCGCGGACAATTCGAGCACCCTGTTGTAACGTTCCTTAACGTCCATAGACCGCTCCAATACCACATCATGCCTATCTAAACGGTCTATCAGACCGTGTGCGGAGGAAAACCATCTGAGTTCCTTAGAAACACCCTTCTGTATTTCAGATAACGACATGATCGGAACGATACTTACTCACAATTTGCAGTAACTCAATTTTATTGGACCCTCCAGTCTATAACCCAAACGAGGGAACCCTTAACTATAACTTAAACAATGTTGATTTCCTTAAACAATAGAAACCGAGTTTTATATCTATATAAATTCTGTAATACAATTTAGTTTCCCTATATCATATAACACACACAGATAGTCAATATTAGTTCAAGTTATAAATTGCTATAAACTGAAAACAATGTCATAGCCTGCTATCAATAAATGTAACTACCTATGTTAACCAAACATTCATTAGCATTACTAGACCACTAATAGATTGACTAACTGGTAACTGGTACTTAAATGCAAATTTCAATTCACCTACAATGTACCTGTAATGTAATTACTATTCTGAGTCACATCTCAGTACAACTGGTCATTTAGGGAAAACTGTTATATCTGTCTGTCTACTACCAGCAATAGACTTATAGCTTACAATACTACCAATCTATGTGGATACAGGAACAACACCAAGTTAGCTAATAACCGCCTATACCTACAGATTGATAGTCCCAAATCGTGGGTTCCTGGAGCCCTTGACGGCTGCAAATCTCAGGAAACCACGCTCTTGCTACCAAAATGTTCAGGCCTCTCGGCACCCAATGACCTCGCAGGGGCCCATAGCTACGAGGTAGCGTAGCGATCGGATGCCAAGAAGTATGAACGTCGGCGATTCACCGAGCTAAAGTAAATAGATTCTATCTGACCTGGTCTGTGCTTCGTTCCCGTCAAACTCCTGTCTCTCTGCAAGGCCTGGGTGCACCCTAGGCTCTTCTTGGTAGACAGGTTCTTCAGCCAACCAGGTATGGCTGGCAGGCCAGCTTCGACGAGCACAGTGTTCCAACACAGGTTATGTTACGTAAATGCGAACTTTATCTGGTTCGGGGAACCACAATACACTCAGCTATATAGACAATCCTGAGGGGAGCCCGAATACAATTCCAGATGGCTTACGATTTAATTTCAATGCCCTATACCAATACGCGTTCCATCGCGAGGGCTTTTCGTCTGTCAGTTGTCAAAAACTGCTAGGTTGGCAGCTCCGTCAAATTCAAAATGGCCGTTCCGAAACCATCGATCGAGTATCGATTTTGAATCGAACAGTACTTAAACGAATTTAACACGTTTTGCAATCGTAGTTAGGTATTCCCGCCGTACCTACGTAGTTCCCAGCATTTATTGAAAGTTGCATGTTATACTTTGTTTGCAGTACCTACCTTTAAGCGATCATTTCTTGGTGTAATCGCCGTAACGGGATTTGGGTAAAATTATGCGCGACTAACTACAAGTCAATACAATACTTAGGTATCAAACAATATTTGTAACTCGTAACTTTTAGTTTTCTTGCATTCTCTGTTGGACGTATCAATTTTGTAATAGGTATTTGTGCATAGGTACCTAAAATAATGTTCATGAAACAACATGCATCGACAAAAGAAAATGAGAGGAACTAGATCGAAATCTTTCGAAGCAGAAAGTTTAAGTGTAAACGATTTGCCGGCTTTACGACGTATGCGTACACTCGCTTTTAATCGTTTAACAAAAACACTGGATATTGCTCATTTGGCTAAAACCGACGTAAGTAACAACGACAAATTTCTGCCTTATTATTCAGAAGTTCAGAAAAGAGTTCTTAGCTTTGAGGAGGCTCACACCGATATATTGAGTCTTATTGATAGCGACTCGGAGGAGAGCGAAGGTACTATCCGGTCAGATTTTGACGACCGCTACTTCTTAATCCTTTGCATACATCGGCAACTGACTGGCATAGCTAGCGAACCGGACGCAACTCCATCTCGCCCATCAGGTGATGAAATGAGAGTGATCCTTCCAAAAATTAACCTTCCTAATTTCTCGGGAAATATAAAAGCGTGGCCTGAGTTTTATGACGTTTTTAACTCAATTATCCACCAAAATAAGTCGATATCGGATACTGAGCGGATGCACTATCTTGTGTCGAGTTTGTCGGGGGATGCGTTGGCTCTTATTCATACATTCCCCGCCACAGGGTCCTACTATGAAGCAGCGTACAAGTCACTGATAATTAGCATTTACCTGCTGGATGGAGGTGTTAAACGTAAACTTTAAAATAAATTTGCCTCACAAGTTTCGTAGATCCTTGAATACATTTGATGAAAATTTAACAATGCTCAAGCGACTCTATTTACCGACTGGTAAGTGGGATTTTGTCCCGACGCACCTACTTCTGTCAAAAATGGTGCGTTGTGCGTTTGAACAATTACCGACTACGAGCGAGTTGCCTAGTTACGCGTCACTTAATTATTTCCTTTATTCCAAATGCGAAGCTCCCGTACGTGATACATACTTTTCGAGCCCTGACAAGCCTCGCATGTCCGAATCATCTCGATCGTTTGACAAGGATCATATTGCTGATAAAGCTTTTAGCAGCATTAACAACATGAAAAAAACAGAAACAGACGTCAGTCCTGTTATCTAATACGGGCAGCGCACCTCTAAACGAAATATCTTTACAATCGTCACACACATCAGCTTCATCCATTTTACCTCCATACAGCTGCTCATTTTGTGGAGAAGGGCACTCGATCATTCAGTGTAAATTATTTGCGCAAAAATCGCCCCAAGAGCAATTCGATTATGCTGAACAACAGCGCTGGTGTTTTAACTGCTTAAAATATTCACATAGGCTTAAGGAATGCAAGTCCATTTTCAAGTGCCAGAAGTGTCACCAGCGTCATCATACTTTACTTCACCTGGATGGTTCCGATTCTTACTTAGTGGAAGATCCTTCTGATCTGGAGAAAATCTTAACCACGTGCACGCAATTAGCATCTTAACGAATACTCGTGAAGCTTCTGTTGTTCTCTTATCAACAGCTAAGATGAACATTCGCGATTCCTCTGGAAACTTCCAATCATTTCATGCTCTTATCAATTCAGGCAGACAGGCTTATTTCATCATCGATCGCGCTGCCAATCGTTTGGGTTTGCTTCCCTCATCAAGCACTCGGACAATTCGTGGTCTTGGGCAATCCCCAGCTGCCGTCTCCGGCACTGTTAACTTGGAGGTAGGTGTGGGTAAAAGCACAGTATTTAGGATAGCAGCGCTTACCTTATCCAACATCTGCAGCCCGATGCGAAGTGTAAAGTTAGATAAATATGCTTAGAAGCAAATACAACATTTGTTATTAGAAGACCCTGACTGCAATATTCCTGGGAATATCGATGTTCTCTTGGGTGCTCAAGTTTTCTCTTCTATGTTGCTTCCTGGTAGTATTAGTGGAGGATCGCTTCAACCTTCTGCTCTCAATTCTATATTCGGCTGGGTACCAACCTAGTGATATCACTACTCTCTTTATCACTGAAGGTGAACAGCTCAACAATCAGGTTAAGCAGTTTTGGGAGCTTAATTTGGTTCCTCCAGCTACTGCGAAACTCTCACCAGATGAAGAACGTTGCAAAAAACTTTATCTTGACAATCTATTCCGTGACATGACTGGAAGATACAACGTTTTAAAGAAAAGGTTCAGAATCCCCTCTTCCATGGTTCACGAGAAGCGGCACTTAAGCGATTTCGTTAGAGCGAAAACTTATTAAGAATCCCGAACTTCATGCTCAATATTCTGCATTTAAGGCAGATTATTTGCACATCGTCATATGAGTTTGGTTCCTCTTAGTGAACTACTCTCAGGCAAGTTCTATATACCTCACCACTACGTTTGGCGGCCGGATAGCGTTACTACAAAACTCCGTGTCGTTTTTGATGCACTTGCAAAAGACGCACGAAACGTGTCACTCAACGAAACTCTTTTAATCAGCCCGAAACTGGAGGCAAATGTTCTTGATATTCTCTGTCGTATTTGCATCAATCCGATCGTGTTTACTGCAGACGTCCGCCAAATGTACCATCGAATCGTGATAGCTAAAGATGACCGTGATTTCCAAGGAATCTTCTGGCGTTTCAACGCAGCCGAACCCGTCCAGGAGTACCGGTTAAATACTGTCTTACTTAGGCCTAAAATGGAACCCATTTAAGGATAATTTTACCTTTGAAGTAGGACCGCTTACTCGTGAGTGTACGAAACGGATTATTCTTAGCGAGCTAGCACGTATCTTTGATCCTTTGAGATTTTTATCCTCCCCTTAACCTTTCTAGCTAAATTTTTTATCCAGAAACTTTGGATTCTTGCTATTGATTGGAACGCCACCCCTCCTGAAGATATTATCGATTGGGATTGTTACTCTGAACAATTGAGTTCACTAAAATCGTTGGAAATTCCCCGCTGCCTGTCCCTGGATGGCATTCATTCGTGTCAAAATCATGGATTTTCGGACAGCTCCGAAGCTGGATATGGCGCTGTAACGTACCTCCGTGATTTGGATTCTCTAGATAGAGTCCACATTGTCTTCCCTTGTGCTAAATCTCGCGTAGCGCCTATTCAACGCGTTTCTCTGCCACGTCTGGACCTGTGTGCTGCTAGCCTTCGTGCTGACCTCTTAAAATACGTAAAGAAAATCTACTCACCGTTCTTACCATCCTTCAAAGTATTCGTGTGGTCTGATTCAACTGTGGCACTGTCATGGATTAGGGCACCTTCTTATCGTTGGAAAACCTTTGTAGCTAACCGAGTGAGTCACATTCAGGATGCTCTGCCGAACACTAGGTGGAATCATGTTCCGTCCGGTGAATATCCCGCAGACATAGCTTCGCGCGGTCAGCTTACAGCTGATCTGATCAACAACTTATTGTGGTGGGCGGGACCCAATTGGCTAACCCAGTCCTCAGAATCGTGGGCTTCGGGCGAAGCATTTTCCCCATACGAAAACGCAGACACGGTCATTGAGGAACGCGCTCAGAGTTTAGTAACCAATGACTAAACCCATTTTATCGACCGTCTCCTTGATAAATATTCCTCAATTAGGAAAATTTAATGCATCATCGCGTACTGTGGCAGGTTCACGACACATCGTAAAGAAAAATCACATCGGTGTGACCTGTTCCTCAGCCGTTTTGAACTTCACGACGCTTTATCAGTATAGTTAAGCACGTCCAATCGCACTGAAATAACGCGTCTTCAAGAACATAGAATTCTTTCCAAACAAATGCGAAAACTAAATTTATTCATCGACGATTCGGGGATTCTCAGGGTGGATGGACATTTATCACGATTTGGGCTTGAGTTCAAGCATAAACATTCTGCTCTGCTCCCTCGAAACGCAATATTGACTTTGAGAACCATCATCCATGGTTAAACAATATGCACTACCTTTCCGCATTTTGGATACTCTCCCCAAAACGTGCAATTTACCACAGCTTGTCAAAATGTATTCGTTTCTACCGCGTCCATCCGAATCCACTTGAGCCGTTTTGGTGATCTGCCCGCAACTCGCGTTAACCAGGTCAAGCCATTCTCGATTGTCGGTGTTAACTATGGAGGGCCTTTTCGAATAAAATTAGGTTAGGTTTTTTTTTTATTATAAGTAGGGTTGCACCTGGGAAAAATCCTCATGGACGTCTGGGAGGGGAGACCCAGACAGTGTCGGACTCTTACCGACTAAAAAACCTTGATGCACACCCTTTACATTTTACCCTTATCTTAGACAAGGCCTTTTTTATTACCTTTATGTTATTATATCTTATAATTATTTATCTTACTATAACAAAACTACTATAACTAACTAATCTAGGAGATACTTGTTTGTTCTTTTTTTATATATATATATATACTTTTTTTTTCCTTTTTTTTTTTTCACTTCTTCCCTTTTCTTTTTGTTCTTTGTTTTTATATTTATCTCTATGATATTTTCTCATATCATCAAAATATGATAATATCATGGTTTCCTTAATTCTACTTATTTCTTTTATTTACGTTTATAACTATCTTCTTACAATACTCTAAAAATGAATCTTTATGCGTGCCACTTATTATTTTCGCGAAATTTCCACTCTCAATTTTTTCATTTATCTCCTGCTCTACCTCAATTCTTTGGCAAATATTGGACATTCGGCTATGATGTGGGGGACTGTTTCGCTCACGGCTGGGTCGCAGGCGCACGATGGGCTATCCTTACGCTTGAAACGGTGTAGGTATTCGGAAAACCCACCATGCCCTGTGAAAAGTTGTGTTGTGATGTATGATTGTACAATATTTCGTGCTGCTTTGTACGCCGCTGATGCATCAGGGAAAAACAGCTTGGTAACTGCAGCCGTTTTCCCGCCTTTATATCTCCTATTCCATTCGGCAAGTGTTTCTAGTCTGTTCATACGCTTGACGAATGAAACAGGACATAGGTCGTATTGTGGCCGGGTTTTTGACCTGAGAGCAGCATCTTTTGCGAGCTGATCGGCTCTCTCATTTCCTTCCAGTCCTGCATGGGCTTTGATCCAGAACAGAGAAACACACTTGTTCTGGCGTCTACAAAGTGTCAATTTGTCTCTAATTTCAACTGCTAGGGGATGAGTAGAACCGACGTTTGTTGCCGTTTGGAGAGCCGTCATCGAGTCGCTGCAGATACCCACTGTGGTGCACGACGGGTGCTTGAACACTTCTCTAACCGCTTGACAGAGCGCCAGGAGTTCTGCCTGGTAGACAGTGCAGTAAGGCGATAACTTAAGCTTCAAGAATCGAATCTCTGTTTCGCCTCTCCACAGGGACAGCGCCGCAACCACTTTGCCCTCAATCTTGCTGCCATCGGTGAATATGCGAATTTCGAAATTCGAAATTGCCTTATATTGTTCCTCGTCCGCCAAGATGCCGAACTCGACGCTCGTTTGCTCTTGAGACAGTTTCTCATGAAACTGGCTCCAATTAGCTTTTCGTGTGTTGTATATTCTTGTTGTCCGTTTTATATTTGTGCCTTTTGAAGTGCTGTAACTCCGTCAGTTTTTTTGCTACAGAGACGCGATTTCCACCATTAAGTGGCAAGTAACAATTTCGTTAATTCTCTGTCATTAGATTATTATATTTAATATTAAAGTTAATTGATCAAACCACCCCTAAAGATAAGATTAAAAGCCTAAAAGTAATTTATTTAAGATAGATAATAAATAACTATGTCAGTGACACCACACAACCGTTTTATTAATACTGAGTGAATGTTAAAATTTTATAAGTCAAAGGGTGAATTTAGGGGTAGGGGGTTGAGACTTTGCCAAAATGTTCAGGGGGGGGGGGAAAGGGTATGACTCTGGTTCATACCGTAGGGGGGTTCAAAGGGGGGGACCAGGAAAGTTTCGTCAGATTTGCTCTACGACCCTTAGATTTCGAGATATGGGGGTTTTAAAATTTTGTGCAGTTTCTGTTTTTCCCCGGTTAACTTAAAATTTCCAAAACTTAATTTTTTAATGGGATTTTAATACAGTTTTGACAAGTGATTATTCTACGATATTTAGCGGTAATTCGCGTCCAATACCGGTTTGATTAAATTAATTTTTAAATGTTAGGGGTAGTTTACCAAGAACCGCAAATAGCGTGGTTAACCCCCAAAATATTTCGTATAAATTTGAAAAAAATTTAGTAATATTAGGTTGATATTTAACAACTTTTTGGCATTTTAATTATTATTGTCAGATAATATTTAAGGGCACTAATTGTTTGACCTTGAAAACTTAAAATTATTTATCTCAATAACGCCTTTAACTATCAAATTCAAATTTTGTATAGTGATAGAACTTATATTAAGGTATTTAATTCGTACATAAAAAACATATGTCAAGGTGACTAATCTAAATATAAAAATTATATAAACTTTTAATAATAACCTCAAACCTTAGGATATTAATAACAGGTCCAAAAATAGTCCAATTTCAAATCTGAAAACGGTTTATAGTCCATAAAAATATGCTGCGTCCGCTCGGCTATAAAAGTCCTTTTGAAAGGTCTTCCTTCGGGTAGCACATGCTATTTTGAAACTTGTCTTTTCGGCCGTAGTTTCATCAATTTTGATGGTAGAAGGTCGAAAAAATTTTTAAAAATGTAGTACTCACAAGCGCCGTTCTAGAAAATCCAAAAAAGTGATATGTCAAAGATCGCTCTTCGCCGTGACGAGCAAAAGAGTGTTTGAAATGTACAATTTTCAACAAAAAATTCACTTTGGTCACTTTTTAGAGGTAACCCTTGAAGTCCGCAACACTGAATAATAACCACTGTGTTGTAGATGCCGAAAACACGTGAAAGGCACTTTGTTTGACGAAAATCGGTTGAGTTTTCGATTTTTCGCGAATTTTAAGGCGTGGAGCGTTCAGAAACGGGGCGCTCTGGGCTAGCGTAGTGACGCAACTAATTAGGTTAGGTTAGGTTAGGTTAGGTTAGGTCAGTGTGGCGCCTCAGAATACTGAGGCGATCTGGTTCCACAAACTCCCGCGAGGGTGGGAACCGCCCAGCTCCTCGATTCGCGTGGGTGACGTACTGGTCCAGGTGGGGCAGTACATGAAGTACTTGGGCCTCATCCTGGACAGTCGATGGGGCTTCGAGGAACATTTCCGTCGCCTGGTCCCCCGGCTTGAGCGGACAGCTGGTGCTCTACACCGACTGCTGCCAAACCTTGGGGGCCCTGAGGAGGGAGTCCGCCGCCTCTACGGGGGCGTACTGCGGTCCATGGCCCTTTACGGGGCGCCCGTCTGGTCACCTCGACTGACGGGCGTCCGGCGCAACAGAGCACCTCTCTGTAGCGTCCAACGTAAGGTGGCCATTCGGATCGCAAGAGGTTACCGGACGGTATCCTTTGAGGCGGCCACTATCCTGGCGCGCTTTCTTCCGCTGGACCTCCTGGCAGAGATGGACGCGCGGGTGTATGCGCGTCTCCACCGGGAGGAGGCGGAGGATAGAACGCCGACGGAAATTCGGCAGGAAGAGCGGCGAGCCGCAATAGCGAAGTGGCGCGAGAGGCTTTCTGAGCCATGGATCTCGCGCCAGCGCGTCGTAGGCGCTATCCTGCCGAACCTCGAAGCCTGGCTCGAAAGAAAGACGTACGTCACCTTCCGGCTGACGCAGGTGCTTACCGGACACGGTTGTTTCGGTGAGTACCTGTATCGGATCGGACGCGAACCGACGGCGCAGTGTCACCATTGCGGGAGCGACCAGGACTCAGCCCAGCACACGCTGGAGGAATGCCCTACGTGGGCCTCCGAGCGAGAAGTCCTGGTGGCCCGGATCGGGCGAGACCTCTCTCCGCCAGCAGTAGTTGCGGCTATGCTGGCGGATCAAGAGTCGTGGAGCGCAGTGGTCTCCTTCTGCGAAGCAGTAATGCTCCAGAAGGAGGACGCGGAGCGGGATCGGGAGAGGGCTGATCCCGTTCGTAGGCGCAGACGACGCAGGGGCGGTGGCGTGGGCCGCCCTTGAGCCTTATGGCTATCCCTGTAGGTCGGGAGAAAGAATACATCTACAGTAATCCCTGCTTGGCGTAAGAGGCCTCTAAAAGGGAACCGGAATTATGGGCGTTCAGACTTCCAACTCTGAACGCCTATGACTCCAAGACGACGACTGGGAGGGCACCTGAAGCTCTCCCAGGGCGGTCGCTCGCAGTCGCAAGCGGTCGGGGCGGGGGCCCTTGATCGCAACAGTGCGCCGCGAGGAGCTTACGACGGGATTGGTTGTGGCCGTTCCCGTCGTGAAGTGGGAGGAAGTTGAGATGCTTCCTCCCTGGGTGCTGGGGACAGTTCCGGTGCGTGTCACCAGCGGTCCCGGAGCTGCCCTCACCATGCACCATGACGGCCACCCCGGGGGTTTTTAGTGGGTGCAAGCCCCACATAACCGCCCTGGCGCCCCCGCGCCTCGGCGGTATCCGTCAGGGATTTTCCCCCGGGCATCAAAAAAAAAAAAAAAAAAAAAAAAAAAAAGGTTAGGTTAGGTTAGGTTAGGTTAGGTTGGGGTACGAAGTCAGATCACCTCCCCGTGGTGTACCCTGGAAACACTAGTTCTGTCCCAGTGGCTAAGAGTCTGACATGGCTCCCTGATTTTCGCCCTGCTCGTTGCAGAGGAGTTAGTCGGGGAGCGCGAGGAGGACGCATTTCCTCTGCTCATCAGAGAAAATTGCGGAGGGCAGAGGAGTGGAGTGGAGAACACCACTATAAAAAATCCCTAATCCCAAAGTCTGACGTGCTGAGGGGATGAATGGCGGGAGGGAGTCCCGTCCCAAGCGGACGAAGCTGTGGATCAGCAAAACCATGAAATGAGTGCGAAAATTACATGTATACCCCAGGAGGGTACCACCAGCTCCGTCGGTGGAGAATCCCTCCCTGTGCCTTCGGGCACAGGCTGCCCCTCATTCTCTGGGGAGGGCAACACCCATTTTGAAGAGGACCGAGAAGGTCGGAGATCTGTTGTTCCGGGCAGTCGCCTGGAAATAGCGCTGAGTCCTCTCAGGCTGAGAGGCGGAGGTGGCGATGGGGATGGTGGTGCTTTAAGCACGCCCCCGATGCGGGCTGAGCCGGCTGCAGCTCCCCCGCGAGACGCAAAAGGGCGCTTCAGGCGTCCACCCACACCAACACCAGTCATGAACACCAGGCTGGTGTCGACGGACGGCGAGGAGTCTGATGTTTCCTCAGCAATGTCGCTGTCGAGGCCCCCATGAGCAGCATCGATGGGAGGCAAGAGTAGAAAGCGGACGCTATCCACTTCAATGGACTATGAAGACGGAGACCTGGACCCGTCCGCTGCTCCGAAAAAGACGCGGGCGAAGCGGTCACTCCCTAGCGTAGAGGAGCTGGCTGCATCTATGGCGAATATGCCTACCGCGGAAATTCAGAGTTTGATGCGGAGCAACCTTGAGACGATGGAAAAGGTCTCTGACACCTCTAGCCATCTTAAGGGCAACTACGTCCGGAGCCTTAGGATGGCAGCGAGGAAGGTTCAGGCCGGAAGCGAGGAATTGGCTCGGAGGACTAACTCCGATGCCAACATTGAGAGGCTGGAGCGGAAAAACGCAGAACTGCGCTCACAGCTCGCTTCTCTCACCGCAACGGTCGAGGGGCTGAGGAATAAGCTTGCAGCCTTCTCTCAGACCTCCACCTCTCAGCCAGGGCCTAGCCGTGCTGCCAATCCACCATCCAGTATGGCACAGCCTGAGCCAATGCGTCCCCTGCCCTCCAAAGGCAAGAGCCCAGCGGCTGCGTTGCAGAGTCCCGCAGAAACGCTGTCATCTGTTGTGCCAGCTCCGGCGACGGTGGCAATACTGACCGAACCGAGGACCCCGGCAGCGGCCTGGGAAGCCCGGCTGATGGGGCGCATCGGCGCCTTAATTGATGAAAGACTCGGGAAGAGATCGACGACGCAAGCTCGGTTAGCCCCGGAAACCTCGGCACAAACCAAACAGAAGAGGTCAAAAAGGAGGAAGAAGAAAAAGGGGGAAACCAGTGACGGGAGCCAGGCACCGCCTGTCGATGTAAACCGACAGCAGCTGCAGTCTGCGCAATCCCCGCAGGCAGCCACCCAAAGGGAGGCTGCAGCCAAGGCGGAGGACACCTGGACGCAGGTTGTGAGGCGCAAAGCGCTGCCACAGACTGCGTCTGCGCCACCGGCTTCGCATCGACCCCGAATGCCTGCATCAGCTGCAGTTAAGCTGCCGAGGCCGCCTACAAGTGTCGTTGTCACCGTCACCATAGACGAAGGCGCTGAGGTGACGTATGCCACAGTTATGAGAGCCGCTAAGGAGCGGGTAAACCTCCCAGACTGTGGCATTGTGACGGGCTTGCGTATGCGCCAGGCCCAAACGGGGGGCCTCATTTTTGAGGTTCCCGGCCCGGACAGCTCTACAAAAGCAGAGGCGCTCTGCGGACGTCTGCGGGTAGCACTGGCTGACATGCCAGTGCGCGTGGCACGACCCATCGCGACGGCAGACGTTCGGGTGATGGATCTCGATGACTCGATCACCCAAGAAGAGCTGATTGCGGCGATAGCTGCAGTTGGGGGCTGCGAAGCTGCAGACATCAAGGCTGGTGAGATCCGACGCTCTACTGGCGGGCTCGGTACCACAGTAGTGAATGGCCCTATCGTGGGGATGCGCAAGCTGGCCACAGCAAAGCGCATCGACGTGGGATGGGCCTCCGTCAAGGTAGAGGCATTAGAGAAGCGTCCAATGCGATGCTTCCTATGCCTTGAGGTCGGCCACGTAAGCAGGAACTGCTCCACGGGGGTTGACCGCTCGGGATGCTGCTTTGCCTGTGGCCAAAGAGGTCACAAGGCCAGGGACTGCAAAGCGGCTGTTCCAAGGTGCCCAGTCTGTGGAGATCTGAACAGGCCCGCAAACCACAGGATGGGTGCAAAGGCGTGCAATCCTCCAAGGAGAAAGCGGAGGGGCAAGCAAGGCCCCGGCTCTGCAACCCCCACCAATGAGGCGGTGCCGTCAGGAGCACCAGCTGGACAGGGCGGAAGCCCTGCTCTAGCGGAGGCGGCCATGGAGACGTAAAATTCAACAGCTACGTCCTCCAATGCAACCTGAATCACTGCAGGAGTGCGCAGGACTTGCTACTCCATACCCTTGCAGAACATCGGGTTGCTCTGGCCGTCGCGGCAGATCCCTACCAGGTCCCGGACCATCCTCGCTGGTTCGGTGACTCGACGGGCTCAGTCGCAATCCACTGGAGGGGTGGTGAGGGGGACCCTCACTGCGCCTTGCTTGAGCAAGGACAGGGATTCATCGCAGTGGAGTAGGGGCCCCTTGCCATTATCGGCTGCTATATCTCCCCAAACATACCCCTCGCACAGTTCGAAGGGTTCCTTGACCGGCTAGCGGCCTCCGCCCGTCGCTGGTCAACAGAGCCGGTCATTGTCCTGGGCGACTTTAACGCGCGGTCTAGCGCGTGGGGGGATGCCCGGGACAATGTTAGGGGAGATACGGTGCTGGAATGGGCGGCAGGACTCGACCTCCGTTTGTTAAATCGGGGGTCAACAAACACGTGCGTGCGCGTGCAGGGGGAGTCGATAGTCGATCTATCATGGGCGTCTCCTTCTGCACTGTGCTTGGTGACAGGTTGGAGAGTGGCGGAGGAGATGGTCACGCTCTCTGACCACCGCCACATTATAATTAATGTGGAATTCCGCCGCCACAACAGGGCCCTGCGGCCTGATCGACGGAGCGGCCCACCGCAACGGTGGTCCCTCAAGCGGCTTGACAGAGATCTGCTCGAGTCTGCTGCCATCGTTGCTTCGTGGTCGTTAGGACACGAAGAGGTCTCGCCCGATCCTGAAAGGGAGGCGGGTAGATTCGGGGAAACGTTGGCGTCTATTTGCGACGCCTCGATGCCCCGAATCACACTCCGATGGAAAAGGGGCGTACTGGTGGTCGGAGGAGATTGCGCAGCTGCTCGAGGCATGCCTGCGTACCCGCCGCCAGTACCAAAGATCCCGAAGACGACGGCGAGCCACCGCCAGCGAACGAGACGAGAGCTACGTGGTCTATCGAGACGCTTCCAAAGCACTCAGCGATGCTATCGCTAGTGCAAGGTCTCGGTCCTGGAATGAACTCCTCGACGAGCTGAACAGGGATCCAAGGGGGCGCCCGTACAAAATGGTACTGGGCAAGCTCAGACCATGGGTCCCTCCATTGACGATGACCCTGGAGCCCGGCTTCGTGGGGAGGGTGGTAGACACGCTTTTCCCCAGGCTCCAGGATCATCCGCCACCTCTAACCGAAGCGGATTCGATTGAATTCGATTCCGACAGGTTGGGGGTGACGGTCGAGGAGTTGGACCGAGCTGTGAAGCGTCTCATGGCGAAGAACACAGCGCCCGGGCCAGATGGAGTTCCCGGCAAGGCGCTGGGTTTAGCTCTCGCCGCTGGATTGGGTAACTACCTGAGGCAGCTGTTCACCAGCTGCCTCCAAAATAGCGTCTTCCCTTCCGGCTGGAAGCTGGCGAAGTTGGTACTCATATGGAAGTCAGGTCGACCCGCAGACTCACCCTCTGCCTACCGACCCATATGCCTGTTGAGTGAAGTGGGCAAACTCTTTGAGAGAGTCGTTGCCGAGCGACTCAACGGGCATCTAGCTTGCTCAGGTCCCGACCTGTCGGAAGCCCAGTTCGGCTTCCGCCGTGCACGGTCGACGGTGGACGCGATACTACGCGTCCGAACACTGTCGACCCAGGTTGTCTCACAGGGTAGGGTGGCGTTAGCGGTATCGCTCGATATTGTTAACGCCATTAACTCCCTGCCTTGGTCGAGCATCAGGGAGGCGCTCAACTATCACCGAGTGCCCCCATACCTGAAGCAAGTTGTCGGAGCATACCTGTGCAACAGGGATATTACGTTCCCGGGTCGGGATGGCGAAAGTCATCAGAGAGAGGTCGAGTGCGGGGTTCCCCAGGGGTCGGTTCTAGGCCCACTCCTGTGGAATCTCGCATACGATAAAGTACTGCGGGTCGAGGTCACGGTCGGCGTGCACCTGGTCTGCTATGCCTTACAACATTTTCCAAACTTAGCGATAGCTGTAATGTTTACCTAAGAAATAATCACAGACTATGTGCGCCCCGTTTTAGACTCGCGAAGGTTAGCAATTCTTTCAAGGGTCAGTGCATTCTCTACTACAATAAGATACCTCTGGAGATTTTGAAATTGCCATTTGAGCAATTTAAAAAGCATGTTAAAGCGACTTTGTCGTAAAAGGGATATTACAATGTTCAAGATTACTTAAATGACAGGACTGTATGGGGTTAATCTGGCTCAACACACAATAAAATATCTGATTTCTGATTTCTGATTTCAGACCTTGCTGTTAATAATTTTGTAATTATTTATTCCAGCTTATTAAATAAAAATAAATCATAATTGTATTAGTTAAGCACAACCTATTTTTAAAAGAGATCTAAAAATCAATCTGTGGGAGTTTCTACGCCCTTCTTCTCCCACAGTGGTCCAATGTAGAGAAGAGGCAAAAAATGACGTTTGCTAAGAATATGTAAATATCTACAGTAATAAAGTACTTTTGAGTTTTGAGTTTAATGCAGACGATACCCTGGTGCTCGCCGAGGGTGACGACTTCCAAAATACCATCAGGCTCGCCGAAACCGGAGCGTCCCGCGTCGTCGAGGAAATAGAGGGGCTGGGATTGCGTGTGGCGCCTCAGAAGACTGAGGCGATCTGGTTCCACAAACTCCCGCGAGGGAGGGAACCGCCCAGCTCCTCGATTCGCGTGGGTGACTTACTGGTCCAGATGGGGCAATACATGAAGTACTTGGGCCTCATCCTGGACAGTCGATGGGGCTTCGAGGAACATTTCCGTCGCCTGGTCCCCCGGCTTGAGCGGACAGCTGGTGCTCTACACCGACTGCTGCCAAACCTTGGGGGCCCTGAGGAGGGAGTCCGCCGCCTCTACGGGGGCGTACTGCGGTCCATGGCCCTTTACGGGGCGCCCGTCTGGTCACCTCGACTGACGGGCGTCCGGCGCAACAGAGCACCTCTCTGTAGCGTCCAACGTAAGGTGGCCATTCGGATCGCAAGAGGTTACCGGACGGTATCCTTTGAGGCGGCCACTATCCTGGCGCGCTTTCTTCCGCTGGACCTCCTGGCAGAGATGGACGCGCGGGTGTATGCGCGTCTCCACCGGGAGGAGGCGGAGGATAGAACGTCAACGGAAATTCGGCAGGAAGAGCGGCGAGCCGCAATAGCGAAGTGGCGCGAGAGGCTTTCTGAGCCGTGGATCTCGCGCCAGCGCGCCGTAGGCGCTATCCTGCCGAACCTCGAAGCCTGGCTCGAAAGAAAGACGTACGTCACCTTCCGGCGGACGCAGGTGCTTACCGGACACGGTTGTTTCGGTGAGTACCTGTATCGGATCGGACGCGAACCGACGGCGCAGTGTCACCATTGCGGGAGCGACCAGGACTCAGCCCAGCACACGCTGGAGGAATGCCCCGCGTGGGCCTCCGAGCGAGAAGTCCTGGTGGCCCGGATCGGGCGAGACCTCTCTCCGCCAGCAGTAGTTGCGGCTATGCTGGCGGATCAAGAGTCGTGGAGCGCAGTGGTCTCCTTCTGCGAAGCAGTAATGCTCCAGAAGGAGGACGCGGAGCGGGATCGGGAGAGGGCTGATCCCGCTCGTAGGCGCAGACGACGCAGGGGCGGTGGCGTGGGCCGCCCTTGAGCCTTATGGCAATCCCTGTAGGTCGGGAGAAAGAATACATCTACAGTAATCCCTGCCTGGCGTAAGAGGCCCCTAAAAGGGAACCGGAGTTATGGGCGTTCAGACTTCCAACTCTGAACGCCTATGACTCCAAGACGACGACTGGGAGGGTACCTGAAGCTCTCCCAGGGCAGTCGCTGGCGGTCGCAAGTGGTCGGGGCGGGGGCCCTTGATCGCAACAGTGCGCCGCGAGGAGTTTACGACGGGATTGGTTGTGGCCGTTCCCGTCGTGAAGTGGGAGGAAGTTGAGATGCTGCCTCCCTGGGTGCTGGGAACAGTTCCGGTGCGTGTCACCAGCGGTCCCGGAGCTGCCCTCACCATGCACCTTGACGGCCACCCCGGGGGTTTTTAGTGGGTGCAAGCCCCACATAACCGCCCTGGCGCCCCCGCGCCTCGGCGGTATCCGTCAGGGATTTTCCCCCGGGCATCAAAAAAAAAAAAAAAGGTTAGATTAGGTTAGGTTAGGTTAGGTTAAGTTAGGTTAGGTTCTGACAAAGTCAGAACACCTCCCCGTGGTGTACCCTGGAAACAATGGTTCTGTCCCAGTGGCTAAGAGTCTGACATGGCTCCCTGATTTTCACCCTGCTCGTTGCAGAGGAGTTAGTCGGGGAGCGCGAGGAGGCCCTCCTGCATTTCCTCTGCTCATCAGAGAAAATTGCGGAGGGCAGAGGAGTGGAGTGGAGAACACCACTATAAACAAATCCCTAATCCCAAAGTCTGACGTGCTGAGGGGATGAATGGCGGGAGGGAGTCCCGTCTCAAGCGGACGAAGCTGTGGATCAGCAAAACCATGAAATGAGTGCGAATATTACATGTATACCCCAGGAGGGTACCACCGGCTCCGTCGGTGGAGAATCCCTCCCTGTGCCTTCGGGCACAGGCTGCCCCTCGTTCTCTGGGGAGGGCAACACCCATTTTGAAGAGGACCGAGAAGGTCGGAGATCTGCTGTTCCGGGCAGTCGCCTGGAAATAGCGCTGAGTCCTCTCAGGCTAAGAGGCGGAGGTGGCGATGGGGATGGTGGTGCTTTAAGCACGCCCCCGATGCGGGCTGAGCCGGCTGCAGCTCCCCCGCGAGACGCAAAAGGGCGCTTCAGGCGTCCACCTACACCAACACCAGTCATGAACACCAGGCTGGTGTCGACGGACGGCGAGGAGTCTGATGTTTCCTCAGCAATGTCGCTGTCGAGGCCCCCATCAGCAGCATCGATGGGAGGCAAGAGTAGAAAGCGGACGCTATCCACTTTAATGGACTATGCAGACGGAGACCTGGACCCGTCCGCTGCTCCGAAAAAGACGCGGGCGAAGCGGTCACTCCCTAGCGTAGAGGAGCTGGTTGCATCTATGGCGAATATGCCTACCGCGGAAATTCAGAGTTTGATGCGGAGCAACCTTGAGACGGTGGAAAAGGTCTCTGACACCTCTAGCCATCTTAAGGGCAACTACGTCCGGAGCCTTAGGATGGCAGCGAGGAAGGTTCAGGCCGGAAGCGAGGAATTGGCTCGGAGGACTAACTCCGATGCCAACATTGAGAGGCTGGAGCGGAAAAACGCAGAACTGCGCTCACAGCTCGCTTCTCTCACCGCAACGGTCGAGGGGCTGAGGAAAGAGCTTGCAGCCTTCTCTCAGACCTTAACCTCTCAGCCAGGGCCTAGCCGTGCTGCCAATCCACCATCCAGTATGGCACAGCCTGAGCCAATGCGTCCCCTGCCCTCCAAAGGCAAGAGCCCAGCGGCTGCGTTGCGGAGTCCCGCAGAAACGCTGTCATATGTTGTGCCAGCTCCGGCGACGGTGGCAACACTGACCGAACCGAGGACCCCGGCAGCGGCCTGGGAAGCCCGGCTGATGGGGCGCATCGGTGCCTTAATTGATGAAAGACTCGGGAAGAGATCGACGACGCAAGCTCGGTTAGCCCCGGAAACCTCGGCTTAAACCAAACAGAAGAGTTCAAAAAGGAGGAAGAAGAAAAAGGGGGAAACCAGTGATGGAAGCCAGGCACCGCCTGTCGATGTAAACCGACAACAGCTGCAGTCTGCGCAATCCCCGCAGGCAGCCACCCAAAAGGGAGGCTGCAGCCGAGGCGGAGGACACCTGGACGCAGGTTGTGAGGCGCAAAGCGCTGCCACAGACTGCGTCTGCGCCACCGGCTTCGCATCGACCCCGAATGCCTGCATCAGCTGCAGTTAAGCTGCCGAGGCCACCTACAAGTGTCGTTGTCACCGTCACCATAGACGAAGGCGCTGAGGTGACGTATGCCACAGTTATGAGAGCCGCTAAGGAGCGGGTAAACCTCCCAGACTGTGGCATTGTGACGAACTTGTGTATGCGCCAGGCCCAAACGGGGTGCCTCATTTTAGAGGTTCCCGGTCCGGACAGCTCTACAAAAGCAGAGGCGCTCTGCGGACGTCTGCGGGTAGCACTGGCTGACATGCCAGTGCGCGTGGCACGACCCATCGCGACGGCAGACGTTCGGGTGATGGATCTCGATGACTCCATCACCCAAGAAGAGCTGATTGCGGCGATAGCTGCAGTTGGGGGCTGCGAAGCTGCAGACATCAAGGCTGGTGAGATCCGACGCTCTACTGGCGGGCTCGGTACCACAGTAGTGAATGGCCCTATTGTGGCGATGCGCAAGCTGGCCACAGCAAAGCGCATCGACGTGGGATGGGCCTCCGTCAAGGTAGAGGCATTAGAGAAGCGTCCAATGCGATGCTTCCTATGCCTTGAGGTCGGCCACGTAAGCAGGAACTGCTCCACGGGGGTTGACCGCTCGGGATGCTGCTTTGCCTGTGGCCAAAGAGTTCACAAGGCCAGGGACTGCGAAGCGGCTGTTCCAAGGTGCCCAGTCTGTGCAGATCTGAACAGGCCCGCAAACCACAGGATGGGTGCAAAGGCGTGCAATCCTCCAAGGAGAAAGCGGAGGGGCAAGCAAGGCCCCGGCTCTGCAACCCCCACCAATGAGGCGGTGCCGTCAGGAGCACCAGCTGGACAGGGCGCAAGCCCTGCTCTAGCGGAGGCGGCCATGGAGACGTAAAATTCAACAGCTACGTCCTCCAATGCAACCTGAATCACTGCAGGAGTGCGCAGGAGTTGCTACTGCACACCCTTGCAGAACATCGGGTTGCTCTGGCCGTCGCGGCAGATCCCTACCAGGTCCCGGACCATCCTCGCTGGTTTGGTGACTCGACGGGCTCAGTTGCAATCCACTGGAGGGGTGGTGAGAAGGACCCTCACTGCGCCTTGCTTGAGCAAGGACAGGGATTCATCGCAGTGGAGTGGGGCCCCCTTGCCATTATCAGCTGTTATATCTCCCCAAACATACCCCTCGCACAGTTCGAAGGGTTCCTTGACCGGCTAGCGGCCTCCGCCCGTCGCTGGTCAACACAGCCGGTCATTGTCCTGGGCGACTTTAACGCGCGGTCTAGCGCGTGGGGGGATGCCCGGGACAATGTAAGGGGAGATACGGTGCTGGAATGGGCAGCAGGACTCGACCTCCGTTTGTTAAATCGGGGGTCAACAAACACGTGCGTGCGCGTGCAAGGGGAGTCGATAGTCGATCTATCATGGGCGTCTCCTTCTGCACTGCGCTTGGTGACAGGTTGGAGAGTGGCGGAGGAGATGGTCACGCTCTCTGACCACCGCCACATTATAATTAATGTGGAAATCCGCCGCCACAACAGGGCCCTGCGGCCTGATCGACGGAGCGGCCCACCGCAACGGTGGTCCCTCAAGCGGCTTGACAGAGATCTGCTCGAGTCTGCTGCCATCGTTGCTTCGTGGTCGTTAGGACACGAAGAGGTCTCGCCCGATCCTGAAAGGGAGGCGGGTAGATTCGGGGAAACGTTGGCGTCTATTTGCGACGCCTCGATGCCCCGAATCAGACACTCCGATGGAAAAGGGGCGTACTGGTGGTCGGAGGAGATTGCGCAGCTGCGCAAGGCATGCCTGCGTACCCGCCGCCAGTACCAAAGATCCCGAAGACGACGGCGAGCCACCGCCAGCGAACGAGACGAGAGCTACGTGGTCTATCGAGACGCTTCCAAAGCACTCAGCGATGCTATCGCTAGTGCAAGGTCTCGGTCCTGGAATGAACTCCTCGACGAGCTGAACAGGGATCCATGGGGGCGCCCGTACAAAATGGTACTGGGCAAGCTCAGACCATGGATCCCTCCATTGACGATGACCCTGGAGCCGGGCTTCGTGGGGAGGGTGGTAGACACGCTCTTCCCCAGGCTCCAGGATCATCCGCCACCTCTAACGGAAGCGGATTCGATTGAATTCGATTCCGACAGGTTGGGGGTGACGGTCGAGGAGTTGGACCGAGCCGTGAAGCGTCTCATGGCGAAGAACACAGCGCCCGGGCCAGATGGAGTTCCCGGCAAGGCGCTGGGTTTAGCTCTCGCCGCTGGATTGGGTGACTGCCTGAGGCAGCTGTTCACCAGCTGCCTCCAAAATGGCGTCTTCCCTTCCGGCTGGAAGCTGGCGAAGTTGGTACTCATATGGCAGTCAGGTCGACCCGCAGACTCACCCTCTGCCTACCGACCCATATGCCTGTTGAGTGAAGTCGGCAAACACTTTGAGAGAGTCGTTGCCGAGCGACTCAACGGGCATCTAGCTTGCACAGGTCCCGACCTGTCGGAAGCCCAGTTCGGCTTCCGCCGTGCACGGTCGACGGTGGACGCGATACTACGCGTCCGAACACTGTCGACCCAGGTCGTCTCACAGGGTAGGGTGGCGTTAGCGGTATCGCTCGATATTGTTAACGCCATTAACTCCCTGCCTTGGTCGAGCATCAGGGAGGCGCTCAACTATCACCGAGTGCCCCCATACCTGAAGCAAGTTGTCGGAGCATACCTGTGCAACAGGGAAATTACGTTCCCGGGTCGGGATGGCGAAAGTCATCAGAGAGAGGTCGAGTGCGGGGTTCCCCAGGGGTCGGTTCTAGGCCCACTCCTGTGGAATCTCGCATACGATAAAGTACTGCGGGTTGAGGTCACGGTCGGCGTGAACCTGGTCTGCTATGCAGACGATACCCTGGTGCTCGCCGAGGGTGACGACTTCCAGAGATCCATCAGGCTCGCCGAAACCGGAGTGTCTCGCGTCGTCGAGGAGATAGAGGGGATGGGATTGCGTGTGGCGCCTCAGAAGACTGAGGCGATCTGGTTCCACAAACTCCCGCGAGGGAGGGAACCGCATAGCTCCTCGATTCGCTTGGGTGACGTACTGGTCCAGGTGGGGCAATACATGAAGTACTTGGGCCTCATCCTGGACAGTCGATGGGGCTTCGAGGAACATTTCCGTCGGCTAGTCCCCCGGCTTGAGCGGACAGCTGGTGCTCTACACCGACTGCTGCCAAACCTTGGGGGCCCTGAGGAGGGAGTCCGCCGCCTCTACGGGGGCGTACTGCGGTCCATGGCCCTTTACGGGGCGCCCGTCTGGTCACCTCGACTGATGGGCGTCCGGCGCAACAGAGCACCTCTCTGTAGCGTCCAACGTAAGGTGGCCATTCGGATCGCAAGAGGTTACCGGACGGTATCCTTTGAGGCGGCCACTATCCTGGCGCGCTTTCTTCCGCTGGACCTCCTGGCAGAGATGGACGCACGGGTGTATGCGCGTCTCCACCGGGAGGAGGCGGAGGATAGAACACCGACGGAAATTCGGCAGGAAGAGCGGCGAGCCGCAATAGCGAAGTGGCGCGAGAGGCTTTCTGAGCCATGGATCCCGCGCCAGCGCGCCCTAGGCGCTATCCTGCCGAACCTCGAAGCCTGGCTCGAAAGAAAGACGTACGTCACCTTCCGGCTGACGCAGGTGCTTACCGGACACGGTTGTTTCGGTGAGTACCTGTATCGGATCGGACGCGAACCGACGGCGCAGTGTCACCATTGCGGGAGCGACCAGGACTCAGCCCAGCACACGCTGGAGGAATGCCCCGCGTGGGCCTCCGAGCGAGGAATCCTGGTGGCCCGGATCGGGCGAGACCTCTCTCCGCCAGCAGTAGTTGCGGCTATGCTGACGGATCAAGAGTCGTGGAGCGCAGTGGTCTCCTTCTGCGAAGCAGTAATGCTCCAGAAGGAGGACGCGGAGCGGGATCGGGAGAGGGCTGATCCCGCTCGTAGGCGCAGACGACGCAGGGGCGGTGGCGTGGGCCACTTTTGAGCCTTATGGCTATCCCTGTAGGTCGGGAGAAAGAATACATCTACAGTAATCCCAGCTTGGCGTAAGAGGCCCCTAAAAGGGAACCGGAATTATGGGCGTTCAGACTTCCAACTCTGAACGCCTATGACTCCAAGACGACGACTGGGAGGGCACCTGAAGCTCTCCCAGGGCGGTCGCTGGCGGTCGCAAGCGGTCGGGGCGGGGGCCCTTGACCGCAACAGTGCGCCGCGAGGAGTTTACGACGGGATTGGTTGTGGCCGTTCCCGTCGTGAAGTGGGAGGAAGCTGAGATGCTTCCTCCCTGGGTGCTGGGGACAGTTCCGGCGCGTGTCACCAGCGGTCCCGGAGCTGACCTCACCATGCACCATGACGGCCACCCCGGGGGGTTTTTAGTGGGTGCAAGCCCCACATAACCGCCCTGGCGCCCCCGCGCCTCGGCAGTATCCGTCAGGGATTTTCCCCCGGGCATCCAAAAAAAAAAAAAAAACGTTAGGTTAGGTTAGGTTAGGTTAGGTTAGGTTAGGTTAGGTTTAGATTCGGGGAAACGTTGGCGTCTATTTGCGACGCTTCGATGCCCCGAATCAGACACTCCGATGGAAAAGGGGCGTACTGGTGGTCGGAGGAGATTGCGCAGCTGCGCGAGGCATGCCTGCGTACCCGCCGCCAGTACCAAAGATCCCGAAGACGACGGCGAGCCACCGCCAGCGAACGAGACGAGAGCTACGTGGTCTATCGAGACGCTTCCAAAGCACTCAGCGATGCTATCGCTAGTGCAAGGTCTCGGTCCTGGAATGAACTCCTCGACGAGCTGAACAGGGATCCATGGGGGCGCCCGTACAAAATGGTACTGGGCAAGCTCAGACCATGGGTCCCTCCATTGACGATGACCCTGGAGCCCGGCTTCGTGGGGAGGGTGGTAGACACGCTCTTCCCCAGGCTCCAGGATCATCCGCCACCTCTAACGGAAGCGGATTCGATTGAATTCGATTCCGACAGGTTGGGGGTGACGGTCGAGGAGTTGGACCGAGCCGTGAAGCGTCTCATGGCGAAGAACACAGCGCCCGGGCCAGATGGAGTTCCCGGCAAGGCGCTGGGTTTAGCTCTCGCCGCTGGATTGGGTGACTACCTGAGGCAGCTGTTCACCAGCTGCCTCCAAAATGGCGTCTTCCCTTCCGGCTGGAAGCTGGCGAAGTTGGTACTCATATGGAAGTCAGGTCGACCCGCAGACTTGCCCTCTGCCTACCGACCCATATGCCTGTTGAGTGAAGTTGGCAAACTCTTTGAGAGAGTCGTTGCCGAGCGACTCAACGGGCATCTAGCTTGCACAGGTCCCGACCTGTCGGAAGCCCAGTTCGGCTTCCGCCGTGCACGGTCGACGGTGGACGCGATACTACGCGTCCGAACACTGTCGACCCAGGTCGTCTCACAGGGTAGGGTGGCGTTAGCGGTATCGCTCGATATTGTTAACGCCTTTAACTCCCTGCCTTGGTCGAGCATCAGGGAGGCGCTCAACTATCACCGAGTGCCCCCATACCTGAAGCAAGTTGTCGGAGCATACCTGTGCAACAGGGAAATTACGTTCCCGGGTCGGGATGGCGAAAGTCATCAGAGAGAGGTCAAGTGCGGGGTTCCCCAGGGGTCGGTTCTAGGCCCACTCCTGTGGAATCTCGCATACGATAAAGTACTGCGGGTTGAGGTCACGGTCGGCGTGAACCTGGTCTGCTATGCAGACGATACCCTGGTGCTCGCCGAGGGTGACGACTTCCAGAGTACCATCAGGCTCGCCGAAACCGGAGTGTCTCGCGTCGTCGAGGAGATCGAGGGGCTGGGATTGCGTGTGGCGCCTCAGAAGACTGAGGCGATCTGGTTCCACAAACTCCCGCGAGGGAGGGAACCGCCCAGCTCCTCGATTCGCGTGGGTGACGTACTGGTCCAGGTGGGGCAGTACATGAAGTACTTGGGCCTCATCCTGGACAGTCGATGGGGCTTCGAGGAACATTTCCGTCGCCTGGTCCCCCGGCTTGAGCGGACAGCTGGTGCTCTACACCGACTGCTGCCAAACCTTGGGGGCCCTGAGGAGGGAGTCCGCCGCCTCTACGGGGGCGTACTGCGGTCCATGGCCCTTTACGGGGCGCCCGTCTGGTCACCTCGACTGACGGGCGTCCGGCGCAACAGAACACCTCTCTGTAGCGTCCAACGTAAGGTGGCCATTCGGATCGCAAGAGGTTACCGGACGGTATCCCTTGAGGCGGCCACTATCCTGGCGCGCTTTCTTCCGCTGGACCTCCTGGCAGAGATGGACGCGCGGGTGTATGCGCGTCTCCACCGGGAGGAGGCGGAGGATAGAACGCCGACGGAAATTCGGCAGGAAGAGCGGCGAGCCGCAACAGCGAAGTGGCGCGAGAGGCTTTCTGAGCCATGGATCTCGCGCCAGCGCGCCGTAGGCGCTATCCTGCCGAACCTCGAAGCCTGGCTCGAAAGAAAGACGTACGTCACCTTCCGGCTGACGCAGGTGCTTACCGGACACGGTTGTTTCGGTGAGTACCTGTATAGGATCGGACGCGAACCGACGGCGCACGCTGGAGAAATGCCCTGCGTGGGCCTCCGAGCGAGAAGTCCTGGTGGCCCGGATCGGGCGAGACCTCTCCTCTCCGCCAGCAGTAGTTGCGGCTATGCTGGCGGATCAAGAGTCGTGGAGCGCAGTGGTCTCCTTCTGCGAAGCAGTAATGCTCCAGAAGGAGGACGCGGAGCGGGATCGGGAGAGGGCTGATCCCGCTCGTAGGCGCAGACGACGCAGGGGCGGTGGCGTGGGCCGCCCTTGAGCCTTATGGCTATCCCTGTAGGTCGGGAGAAAGAATACATCTACAGTAATCCCTGCTTGGCGTAAGAGGCCCCTAAAAGGGAACCGGAGTTATGGGCGTTCAGACTTCCAACTCTGAACGCCTATGACTCCAAGACGACGACTGGGAGGGCACCTGAAGCTCTCCCAGGGCGGTCGCTGGCGGTCGCAAGCGGTCGGGGCGGGGGCCCTTGATCGCAACAGTGCGCCGCGAGGAGTTTACGACGGGATTGGTTGTGGCCGTTCCCGTCGTGAAGTGGGAGGAAGTTGAGATGCTTCCTCCCTGGGTGCTGGGGACAGTTCCGGTGCGTGTCACCAGCGGTCCCGGAGCTGCCCTCACCATGCACCATGACGGCCACCCCGGGGGTTTTTAGTGGGTGCAAGCCCCACATAACCGCCCTGGCGCCCCCTTGCCTCGGCGGTATCCGTCAGGGATTTTCCCCCGGGCATCAAAAAAAAAAAAAAATAATTAGGTTAGGTAAGGTTAGGTTAGGTTAGGTTATGTTGCGGAGCGGGATCGGGAGAGGGCTGATCCCGCTCGTAGGCGCAGACGACGCAGGGGTGGTGGCGTGGGCCGCCCTTGAGCCTTATGGCTATCCCTGTAGCTCGGGAGAAAGAATACCGCAAGGACCATGTATCATATTTTTTATGACAATATTATGAAGAATTGGATCTTGTTGTTTGTCAGGTATTTCAGCCGATATTATTGCATATATAGAATCTGGTTATACTTTGTTAACCAGCCACAATAAAATGTGGGCGTGTGGTAAACCTCTTTTTTGCCATTCTACGCTGTAAACAAAGGCTTTCGATGGTCCAAAAATATTTTTGTTTGTTAGTAGGACTATCATTTTTTTGAGTTTTAAATTAAATACTCTAGAAACCAAATCATGTCTGTCGTAAGAATGTTGATCGGGTAATAACTCAATTTTTATTTCCGGCCATTCGGAGTTACATGTAAATGTAATGAAGAGATCTGGTCTTCCAAATTTCCTGACATATGTCATGGCATCTTGACTTTTTTCGTTCATGTATCTGGGGGATCCTGTAAATGACGACGGCAATATAACTTGCTGGCCAACATTAGAAGGATTTATATTCGTATCATTAACCACGACATCTCTTAAATGAATGTACTCTTCTGCTCTCAATTTTTTTTTATTTCTTTTGATGAAGTCTAGCCTCTCAGAAATCATTTTAGCCGCCATATCAACACAATATTGGTTGAATAATCCTTTGAAATAATGTATGCTGTTAAAGACATTTATTCTCACCATGAGCCTAAATGCATAGAATTGCATACATCATACAGTTTTAGATCTAGCAGCAGTATTCTGCTGTGAAATATTTATACAGTATTCGTCATTACCAAAGGGAAACAGTAAAGGATACTGAAGTGGGTCATAAGATCTATGAATTTCAGAAACTCGTTGAAGTCCACCATCTTTTGTAGTCAACACAATATCTCGGGGACCTTTGTCTTCATCTATCAAAAGAACAGCTACTTCATCTACTATTGGCGCATTATACCGACCTCGATGCTCGTTCGGAGGTTTCACATCAGCATGAATAATAAGTTTGAAGTCATTCGGTAGTCTATTTTCCAGATTGTAATTAGAACTTTGAATATACGTATTATGATGGTGAAGATATGTTTGAAGAACGTCGATAAGATCGATTTGCCAGCTTGGATTTAAATTTGAGGGCAAGGATACCTGATCTGCATGGGAAACAAAATATATTTGCAAAAATTCGGGTTGTGCCCCTTCAGTTGGAAGTAAGTTACCGATCAAGTGATAAACTTGCCCTTGGACTTTAAAAGTGGGCTTAAAGTTTCCCTCACGAATCTCTTTGGCACCAAATGAAGTCATCTGAAATAGTGTATTTTCATTTCCTACGTTATTAAAAAATAACGTAGGAAATGAAAACTTAACCAAACCGTAACTCGTAATCAAGAAAAAAACAAACGTAAGGTAAATAATTAGGAAACTAATTATTTTTGTCCTTTATTTGGTACTCACGTAAATCGGATAAAATATATGTCTAAAGAATAACCGTAAAACGATAACTGTATGCTTAAACTAAAACCTAACCTAATAAGAATATTTATGTAGATACACCTATTTACAGGTATTATATACAACAAAACAAAAAAAAGTTTTAATTATTATAAACAAAATACTATCCTTAAAACAAACAATACTATAAAGAAAACTATAACACCTACTTATAATTAATTATGTACATCAAAATTTAAAAAAGTGTTAATAATTGTGAAATTATTAGAACCAAAATGTTATCCTTAAAAAAAAATGAAATAGTATTTTAAAACCGGTCAAGTGCGAGTCTAAATCACGCACGAAGGGTTCCGTACCACCGTTCAATGGAAGCGATTGTGTGGAGTGAATAGTTTGGATTTTACACAGCAAAATATTGTTTACAAAGTTATTGGTGCGGTTACTTTCACACTCCATGTACGTAACCAGGTGCATCCATAAGTTTGTATGTGGTATTGTTGTATGGGAGCCCCCTTAAATATTTATTTTATCCTGTTTTTTAGTATTTGTTGTTATAGCGGCAACAGAAATACATAATCTGTGAAAATTTCAACTCTCTAGCTAGCTAGGTTCTTGAGATACAGCCTGGTGACAGACGGACGGACGGACGGACGGACAGACGGACAGCGAAGTCTTAGTAATAGGGTCCCGTTTGGAACCCTTCGGGTACGGAACCCTAAAAAGTATTATTACACGACGATATTACGCTGCATACAACCGTTCAGAAAGGAGCCGACCACGCGTCTGAGCCTACTATACATTTTTATCTATAGTCTGAGCCGCGCGGCACCGGGCGCGGCATGGTACCTCGTAGAGCTACACCCCCCTCTCCGCGTCGCTCGCAAGCAACGCCTCACCTCCTTGCAGCGCGTCATGTTTTTCACATCATGCGGCGCGGGTGAATTTTATATCGGTGTTATTTTAAAATTGTAATAATTATCTTCTAACATGTTCATTGAAATTAAGTGATGTCAAAGACAATTTTGTCCACAATTAAATAATCTTAATCAACAACACATTTATTTGGATAAAGATTAATATTATTACGTTGATACAACTCTTAACAAATAATGCATTAATTTCGACCAAATTTGATTACCATAAAAACGGTTCTAGTGAGTTAATCTTAAAAGATAGACATATACTGTTGCGAAAATTTTTTAGATCATTTTAAGAGGAATAATTCTTTCATACATATATTTTTGGCATCTTGAACCGTTTCCGCAGCGCATGCAACGGAAGCCCTCAAGCATGAACCCGTTTTTTTAACATTTTCCGTTATTTCTTCGCTCCTAATAGTTGCAGCGTGATGTTATATAGCCTAAAGCCTTCCTCTATAAATGGTCTATTCAACATAAAAAGTATTTTTCATTTCGAACCAGTAGTTCCTGAGATTAGCGCGTTCAAACAAACAAACTCTTCAGCTTTATAATATATAAAAATAAAAAAAATAGTATAGATTATTATTATTATTATTATTATTATATTTTTATGAATTTTTCATTTCACTCTTGTAATAAAGAGGTTCTGAAACACGGGCTTACGCCAAGTGCTTATCTACTAAAGATCACGGTCTTTGCCCATGAATTTTCGTACAATTCTACATGTATTTTAGCATTGTTGCTTTTTGAAGAAGTATGTGTGTGGATCTGGGTATATTTAGTGTTTTGAGACTAGTGTGTAATGTGTATGGGACGACTCCTGTGGATGAGATGACTATTGGGATGGTTTTGACAGATTGTACATGCCATTGTGTTTTAATTTTCATTATTATTATTATTATTATTATTATTATTATTATTATTATATTTTTATGAATTTTTCATTTCACTCTTGTAATAAAGAGGTTCTGATACACGGGCTTACGCCAAGTGCTTATCTACTAAAGATCACGGTCCTTGCCCATGAATTTCCGTACAATTCTACATGTATTTAGTATTGTTGCTTTTTGAAGAAGTATGTGTGTGGATCTGGGTATATTTAGGGTTTTGAGACTAGTGTGTAATGTGTATGGGATGACTCCTGTGGATGAGATGACTATTGGGATGGTTTTGACAAATTGTACCTGCCATTGTGTTTTAATTTCAATGGCAAGGTCTGTGTATTTTGTGTTTTTTTCTGTAAACGTTGTGGTAAGGTTGTGTGTATTTGGTATGGCTATATCTATGAGAAATACTGTTTTGTTCTGTTTATCGTGGAGAGTTATGTCAGGCCTGTTGAAATGAATAGTTTTGTCTGTAATTATAGTTCTGTCCCAGTAGAGTTTAAAGTCTGTTGATTCTAAAACTGTTTGAGGTGTGTATTTATAGTAGGCTGTTTTTTGTGCAATCAATTTGTATCTGAATGCGAGGTGTTGGTGTATGATGGCTGCAACTTGGTCGTGGCGATGTTTATAATCTGATTGTGCGAGTGATCTGCAGGCTCCTGTGATATGCTGTATTGTTTCTGAACTATTTTGGCACTGTCTGCACATGTCGCTTGCCATTGTGCGGTCGTGTATGATTATTATTATTATTATTATTATTATTACTACTACTATTACTATTACTATTACTATTACTATTACTATTACTATTACTATTACTATTACTATTACTATTACTATTACTATTACTATTACTATTACTATTACTATTACTATTACTATTACTATTACTATTACTATTACTATTACTATTACTATTACTATTACTATTACTATTACTATTACTATTACTATTACTATTACTATTACTATTACTATTACTATTACTATTACTATTACTATTACTATTACTATTACTATTACTATTACTATTACTATTACTATTACTATTACTATTACTATTACTATTACTATTACTATTACTATTACTATTACTATTACTATTACTATTACTATTACTATTACTATTACTATTACTATTACTATTACTATTACTATTACTATTACTATTACTATTACTATTACTATTACTATTACTATTACTATTACTTTTACTATTACTATTACTATTACTATTACTATTACTATTACTATTACTATTACTATTACTATTACTATTACTATTACTATTACTATTACTTTTACTATTACTATTACTATTACTATTTGTTTAATATTTATGCTTCGGAAACGCACCAGTTTTTGTTGCGCGAATCGATCGCGAGTAATCGGCATATCACTAGCGAAAACGGAACTAGCAGCTGTCACTCGTACCGGAACGAGATGTAAAATTGGAGGTTATCTTTACTCTTTGTCTTGTCTCATCGGGAGAATAACATGGCTGCTTGGGCACCGTGGCATTGATGGTATTTCGGTGTACCAATTATCATACAGGCATCGGGCCTGGTCGGAGTGTAAATCTGCATCGTCGGGAAATAAGTAGATTCACGTCAGCGGTTGAGTGATTTGTGTTGTGAAGCACATAGTCGTATCGGACGGCGACTCCACGTGCCGGCAGCAGCGCGCCGGCGACGGCGTCGGACAGCGACGGCAAGGGTTCGATCCCATCTCCCATTCCAAAACTGTCTCCTCTCCCGCATTCCCCTGTCTCGAATCGAGCCTTCAATCTATCCTGTCTGCGGTGACAAGGTCAGTAGTAAAATTTCATCACTTCTTTTCTCTCACGTGCGGGCAAAAGCACACCCCCTTCGGATTCCACGCCGTTCGGTAGGCGTGGAAATTAAACATTTTGGTAGCAGGAGCGCGGTTTCCTAGTGGGAAATCATCGATTGACGGTTGTAGGGCTGCCTTTGTCACATTGTAGTTGGGAGAAAAGAATATCTCAGATTGGCTCAAGTCGGCAATGAGTCTGTGGTCGGTATACCACGATTAAAGTTCATTTTCGGTAAGTGAAAGTATAAGTGCCAATTTAGTTAACAGTTGTTATAAAATTGTAGTCGGAAACTACTGTTGTTGAGCAAAAAAGATTGAACAGTCATTCTGCGAAGCCTAGATTGTATTACTGCGGTAGAACGTCGGGTTCTATAGTCCTACAGTGTTATTTCGGTTTACACAGCAGGGTCGGGCTATTTAAGGGGTATTAAGCTGATTTGCTGATCTCAAAGGAAGTGTGGTTCATATCGGACGGGCCACTGCTAGAAAAATAGTTTTTTTTTATAATAACCTTTTGTGTGTTATTTGTATTGTACCACATGGTGGCAATCTCTAATTGATTTAGAGTGTATATTATAAGGTGTATGTCCACAGGGCGACCATATTAAATATTGTTTAGGATTTAATTGTTTTAGTGGTTGCCTTGGTTTTTACAACTTAGTTTTAATTTCTGTGCCCAGCGCTGACGGGAAAGTGCTGGTATCTAGCTGTGCTTAGTTCGGTAGTGAAGCATAGGACCAGGAACAATTAAATCGGTAACCATGGCACCTTCGCCCTTGACGGTACTGCGATATGGTGTCCGTGAGGAGATGAGATGGCTCGCCCATACTCACAAGTATGTGGAGCGACCCGACATGGACGATGTCCTGCTCAAGCGTGTGGAGGACGCAATGACACGCGTCGGGAAGGTGTGTCGGCTGGCTGCGGAGGCTGAAGCCCTCGGGCTTACGGATGAGGCCTCGGTGGCTGCAGTGAAGCAGCTCTGCGCGGATGCTGACCAAGCGATGGAGTGCTTGGGCGACATCGAGCGTCGCGCCGAAAAAATTAAGCGGTCGCGTCGGGATGACCGCGGGGAGGGTAGCGGAGACCCCCCCCCCCTAAGGGTGTGGTTAGACGGCTTCCACACCTGGAGATTCCGGCCTTCGGTGGGGCAATTGATGAGTGGCCGGCATTCATCAATTTGTTCGATAGCCTGGTCCACGGTCGGGACGACCTGGACAGCGCCTACAAGTTGGCCCAGCTAGTGATGGCACTGCGGGGTGAACCGAAGGAGTTGGTCGGTCACCTAACGGTTACGGCGGGCAATTATGAGATTGCCCGGGTCATATTGTTTGACCGCTACCAGCACAAACGGCGGTTGGTTGATGCGCAGCTGGGGAAGCTGTTTAGCATACCAAGAGTAACCCGGGATGTTGACATCCGGGTACAGGTGCTCAACCCTGTGCTGGTGGCCACTAAGGCCCTTCAGAACCTTGGTCTGCCGGTAGACCAATGGTCATATATCGTATTATATATGGTTTTGTCACGGTTGCCTGCAGCTGTTCAAAGTCGGTTTGAACAGCTGCATGGGGGCAGTAGCTCGGAACTGCCCACGCTCGTCCAATTAACGGAGTTTTTGGAGGGTGAATGCAGGCGATGCGACACCATGGATTCGGAGGCCAGTGTGCAGCGCCAACCCACGCGGATGCGGGAGGAGCCGCGCCCCCCACCCCCACGGGGGGGTGGGCGGTCAAAACAATTTGGCGTTTTGAGTGCCGCGCCGTCGGGTGACGGCTGTTTGCACTGCGACAGTACCGGTCATGAAGTGACCAGTTGTGCCAACTTTAAGGCGCTCGGTGTGGCTGCCCGCAGGAAGGTGGTCTTCCGGCACCGATTGTGTTTCGGTTGTTTGGGGCCGCACCCGCTGAGCGAGTGCTCAAGGGCGTCCCCCTGTCAGTGCTGCGGTGGCAGGCACCACGTCGTGTTGTGCCTGAACTGGTCAGGCCCTTCGGACGGACACCAGGGCCGGACTCAGGTTGGTCGGTCACAGGGCCCAACCAGGGCCGGACCCAGTCCCCCTCCGGGCAACGGGAGTCACCAACGGGGTGACTGGGGTACCCGCGGACGGGACCCCCCCCGAGGGGAAGGGGGCAGCGCGGGGGGTAACAGGCGGGATAGCCGGGGTTCGGTCGCCGCTGTCCAGGGCCAGCGAGGACGTCGGCCCGCTGGCTCACCGCGTGTTACGGGCGGGTGTCAGATGGCACCTATGAGTGGCGCGAAGGCTGGGAGCCCACCACCTTCTGCGCCACCCTGCCCGTCGCTCTGGGAGGCGAACAGGGAGGCGAACAGTCGGATGTCGCCCCCATTCCTAGAGCGCCCCAGGTTGGATCCGCTCTCCCCCCTCCATCCACGGTGGCCACCGGGCACACCGTTCACAGTCCGGTATGTTCGGGTACCGGGAGAGCGAGGGGCCTATTATGCGTACATGCGGTCTGATATGCCACCGGTGGCATATCAGCAGCCGAGTTACCAGGCCGACGGGGGTCCCAGCGGGTTCGGATCCCGCGGAGGTTCCCGCTAGGGACACGCCGCCCACTTACAGGGTGCCGCCACTCCACAGACGGTCATGCTCCCCACCGCCTCGGTGATAGCGTGGAGTTCGGACGGCAAATCTTGTGTAGCACGAGCACTATTGGACTCGGGGGCCCAGGGGTGCTTAGTCTCGTGCAACCTTGTAAGACGGTTGGGCATTTCGGTAAGGGAGTACCCACATTCCATTCGGGGAATTGGGAACACGGAAGTCGGTTCCGTTAAGGGAGTATGTCGGATTACTCTCTCGTCACGGGTGGATTCATCGGTGAATCTGACGGTCACGGCATTAGTCATGCCTAATGTGATGGGCTCACACCCTCACGTACGGTTGTCGCCCTCGGTGCGACAGTTGGTCGCTGGGTTGTCACTGGCTGACCCGGAGTTCGATATTCCGGGCCCAGTAGACATTTTATTGGGTGTCGATGCCTTGGGATACCTGTTAGTGCCAGGTGTCCACGTGTTGCAGGCGACTGGTCTGGTTTCGGTCAACACCAGACTGGGCCACGCGGTAATGGGTCCGGTCATGCCGGCTGCCCCACGCCTAGCGACTCGTAGTCCCTTATTCGGTTCTGTACTCTCGGAGGTGATACAGAAGTTTTGGGAGGTGGAGGAACCACCTACGGTACGCCGGTTGAACCCAGTTGAAGAAGAGTGTGAACAGTTTTATCGGAACAATACCTGATGACCAATGACCTGACCGAAGGCGACCAGCCTTCGGTCAGGTCGATTTCTCGCACGTCTTCCATTTCAGAGTGATCGCCCACCGCTGGGCAGTTCACGCCATGCAGCCGAGACGCGGCTTCTGTCGATGGAACGACGCATGAAGCGTGACGGGATTTTCCGGCAGAAGTACGTCGACTTCATGCGGGAATACGAGTCGCTCGGCCACATGTCGGTTTCGGGTATCGACTGGAAGCGTGAAGACCACTGCTTCCTGCCTCATCACGCGGTCTTGAGGACCCCGGAGGGCAAAATACGGGTAGTGTTCGATGGATCGGCATCAACATCTAACGGCATGAACCTGAACCAGTGTTTGCATTCAGGGCCGAAGTTGAATCATGACATCGCGGATGTTATCACACGGTTCCGTCGACACAATGTTGTGTTTGTAGCTGACATCCGGATGATGTTTAGACAGACGGTCATTCACCCTGACGATAGACGGTATCAGCTGATACTGTGGCGAGAGAGCCCAGATCAGCCCATCAGGGTGTACGAGCTGAACACCAACACGTACGGGCTACGGTCTAGTCCTTATTTGGCGATTCGCACTCTGCGGGAGTTAGCGGATCGAGAACGGTTAAATTTCCCTAGAGGAGCAGCGATGCTGGAGCAGGACCTCTACGTGGACGATATCTGTACCGGTGCAGACGGGACGAGCTAGTTGAGCTCTTACGGGGTGGAGGTTACGAGCTCCGGAAATGGATGTCGAACTCTCCAGAGTTACTGCACTGGTCTTCCGGATGACTACCAGCAGGATCCCCACATTTTTGAAAATTTGGAAAATCCAAATATGTTGTCGGTATTAGGCGTCCAGTACCAGCCGGTGTCAGACATGTTCTCGTATCGGGTCGAGTTGGACTCCCCGAAGGTCTGGACGAAACGGAACGTCCTCTCAACGGTGGCTAGGACATTTGATCCAAACGGGTGGATCACCCCGGTAACATTTCAGCTCAAGTGTTTTATGCAGCAATTGTGGTCTGCTGAGCTGAAATGGGACGACCCGATCGGCGGGTCATTGAGCTCGGAGTGGGACTCGTTGTTTTCGACCCTCCCTGGCATCAATCGGATTTCACTGCCACGGAGGTTGGTCCCCACCAAACGATACACCGCCACCCTGCATGGATTTTGCGATGCCTCGGAGAAGGGCTACGGAGCTGCGGTGTATCTGCGTACGGTCGACTCCTCGGGGGAGGTTGATGTGCGGTTGGTCATGGCCAAGAGCAAGGTTGCGCCGTTGCGCACTCGCCTGACCATTCCCAAGTTAGAGCTTTCGGGAGCGGCTCTCCTGACTCGTCTGCTCAACCACACGATGACGGTTCTTCGTGGGTCAATAGCGTTGGAAGATACGGTCTACGCTTGGACGGACAGCCAGATCGTGTTATGCTGGCTGAAGGCTTCAGTTCACAAGCTGGAGATTTTTGTGGCGAATCGGGTTTCGCAGATTTTGACTTCGGAGGTTCCTTTGATCTGGAGACATGTTCCAGGGGAAATGAACCCAGCAGACTGTGCGTCTCGTGGGTGTCACGCTCCGGAGTTGGTTGGACATCCCTTGTGGTGGGGTCCAAAATGGTTGACTCAAGCCGAATCGGATTGGCCAATGAGTCCACGCGTTACCACGGCGAACGGCGCCTTGACAGTCGGTGTCTGTACGACGCAACCAGAGCCGGAAGAGGAGTTCAGCCTGCTGGAACGGTATAGCTCGCTCGACAAGCTGGTCAATGTGACCGCCTGGATCTGCCGATTTGCGCGGAATTGTCGGAATTCTGAGGCGCTACGAGTGCGGACACAGGTCCTGACGCCACGGGAGCGGAACCATGCGTTGTTCGCATTGGTACGGAACGTGCAGACGGTGCACTTTAAGTCCGAATTGGACATTCTGAGACGCGGACGCGTCCAACTGAAGGGAGCTGTGGCTCGGCTCAACCCGTTTATTGACCCTCACGGATTGCTGAGGGTAGGAGGTCGGCTGCGGAATGCCAACCTGCCTTATGCGGCTCCACACCCGTTGTTACTCCCTAGGAAAGGGAAGTTGGTCGAACTGTTGATACAGGATCGACACATTCGGAATGGGCATGTCGGATGCCACGCCTTGATGGCGTTTCTCCAGCGCGAGTTCTGGATTCTATCGGGAAGACGCTTAGTGCGTAGCGTCGTATTTCGGTGCCTGCCTTGTTATCGGGCCAAGGCGGCTACGATGCAGCCCCAGATGGGCGATTTGCCCGCGGATAGGGTTAACGAAATACGGCCCTTTGCGGGTGTCGGAACGGATTTCGCGGGACCATTCATGGTCAAGTCTTCACAGCTACGGAACGCCAGATTAGTGAAGGCATACCTGTGCGTCTTCGTGTGCTTGGCCACGAAGGCAGTCCACTTGGAGGTGGTCAGTGACCTCACTACGGAGGCATTTATCGCATGTCTGGATCGGTTCGTCTCACGAAGGGGCCTCCCGACATTAATCCGTTCGGACAACGGCACAATTTTTGTCGGAGCCAGGCGATATCTGCAGGAGGTCACTCAATTCCTGAACGGTAACCAGGACGCCATCGGTACGGCTTGCTCCCGACGAGGGATTGAATGGGTTTTCAGTCCGCCGGGATGTCCTCATTGGGGAGGAATTTTTGAGGCTGCGGTTAAATCGGCTAAGTCGCACCTGACGAGGATCATCGGTGAGACCTCTCTACGCTTTGAAGAGCTTGCGACGCTGTTCTGTAAAATTGAAATGACACTGAACTCGCGTCCGTTGTGCCCACTCAGTTCGGATCCAAATGATTCGGAAGCGTTGACGCCGGGTCACTTCCTGATAGGTCAGCCCCTTAACGCCCTGCCAGAATACCCATTCGGTGATGTTAAGTTAAGTCGGTTAACTAGGTGGCAGATGTTGCAGCAGATGGCTCAAGATTTTTGGAAACGGTGGTCCCTTGAGTACTTGCACATCTTGCAGCAGCGCCTTAAGTGGACTGACCGGACGAGCCCCCCTCAAGTCGGTGATTTGGTGCTGATTAAGGATGCGAACCTGCCATCATTGAGATGGAGACGAGGACGGATCGTCAATTTGCACACGGGTCGGGATGGCACGCCTCGATCAGCAGAAGTCAAGGTGGGGGACTCGGTCCTCAAGAGAGCGGTCGCAACACTTTCTCGCCTTCCTATTGATTAGGGACAGGTTCGGGCCTGTCCGGGCGGGTGACTATTTAATATTTATGCTTCGGAAACGCACCGGTTTTTGTTGCGCGAATCGATCGCGAGTAATCGGCACATCACTAGCGAAAACGGAACTAGCAGCTGTCACTCGTACCGGAACGAGATGTAAAATTGGAGGTTATCTTTACTCTTTGTCTTGTCTCATCGGGAGAATAACATGGCTGCTCGGGCACCGTGGCATTGATGGTATTTCGGTGTACCAATTATCATACAAGCATCGGGCCTGGTCGGAGTGTAAATCTGCATCGTCGGGAAATAAGTAGATTCACGTCAGCGGTTGAGTGTGTAACGTTGTAAGTTACCGTTGTCTTCACTCTATCATTAACTGGTCTTATTTTGAATTTAAGTAGTAATTCTCTTAATAAAACTGCCAAATGAGGCTGGTAATCACAGTATTAATTTTCACGCGCTGTACTAGCAGCATTCCACTGTTGACAGCTCGCTCGCTCTACTGTGACGTCCCTACTTGGAGAGGAATAAAAAGATTCCAAATAGGTAGCCAACAAGAAATTTTATTTAACGAGCGAGCGGAGCGAGCGAGCTGTCAACAGTGGAATGCTGCTAGTACAGCGCGTGAAAATTAATACTGTGATTACCAGCCTCATTTGGCAGTTTTATTAAGAGAATTACTACTTAAATTCAAAATAAGACCAGTTAATGATAGAGTGAAGACAACGGTAACTTACAACGTTACAATTTAAATAAAATTTCTTGTTGGCTACCTATTTGGAATCTTTTTATTCCTCTCCAAGTAGGGACGTCACAGTGCCGAGTGAGTTTTCGGAATCACGCCGGCGCCGCAAAGTCAAGTTGCGGTCACGGCTGGTCAGTTTAAAACGGGCCAATCACAGCAGAGCGAGCGAGCTGTCAACAGTGGAATGCTGCTAGTACAGCGCGTGAAAATTAATACTGTGATTACCAGCCTCATTTGGCAGTTTTATTAAGAGAATTACTACTTAAATTCAAAATAAGACCAGTTAATGATAGAGTGAAGACAACGGTAACTTACAACGTTACAATTACTGTGACGTCCCTACTTGGAGAGGAATAAAAAGATTCCAAATAGGTAGCCAACAAGAAATTTTATTTAACGTGGGTTCTCCAAATGTAGTCTGACCCTGGTTACGCAGCAACGAATCTTCCCTGCGGGTTTTTTGCCGTAGTCGGAGTGCCGCTGACGTCGGAGAAGTAACGGTCCGAATGCAGCCGGAGCAGGGAAGCAGGTTAGCCCGAAGCGGTGTCAGGAACCGGGAAACCGTAGGGTAGTGAGGAAAAGCGGTGATCCCGAAGAGGTGCCAGGAACCCCGAACTCAATCGGGGTTAATATGAAGCACAGACAAAACTAAAACGTAACTACTAGCAGTACGTTATGATTAAACGCAAGCAACCACTGCTTAGAGTCGCTCGTCGGCGTACGGTAAAAAGGGACCGTTACAGAGCGCCAGCAGGACGGACGTGCGCACAGTGCCGAGTGAGTTTTCGGAATCACGCCGGCGCCGCAAAGTCAAGTTGCGGTCACGGCTGGTCAGTTTAAAACGGGCCAATCACAGCAGAGCGAGCGAGCTGTCAACAGTGGAATGCTGCTAGTACAGCGCGTGAAAATTAATACTGTGATTACCAGCCTCATTTGGCAGTTTTATTAAGAGAATTACTACTTAAATTCAAAATAAGACCAGTTAATGATAGAGTGAAGACAACGGTAACTTACAACGTTACAATACCCCCTCGCCCAGTAAAGGGTTTTCATACGTAATGAAAATCCAAAACCTAATTCTAAATATTCTTAACTAGTTTTAGATCCTTAACATGCCAGGTGCCTAAGTCCTTTCCCGTCATATCCTCTAAAATGTATACCAAGGGTGATTTCTTAGCGGAGACGCGACATTTGGTATATTTGGGCGCTAACTTTTTACTAAAGTACTTGTCTTTATCACTCAAGACATAAGCACGTTTTAGGACAATGTCGCCTACGCTGAATTCTGCCTCTTTCCGCCTAAGATTATAGTGCGCCGTATTTTTTTTATGTGCGTGCCAAAGAGATGCCTGTACCTTATCAAAATATTTTGACAGGTGACCCAGATTTTCAGCGTAAATGTCGCGTGGCAGAAATAGTAGTTCCTCACCCAGATCGTTATCTGTATAATGAGAACCACAAGTAACCGTTTCTCGTCCGTACACGAGGAACGATGGAGTGTAGCCAGTTGCTTCATTGACGGAGTTGTTAATGGCATACTGTATTTTGGGAATATTAGTGTCCCAGGTTCTGTGGTCATTGTCCACGTAGGTGGAAATACATGTAACTATTGTTTTGTTATAGCGCTCGACAGTGTTTACTTGCGGAGTATATCTCGGAGAGAAGAATACGTTAGGTATCTTGTATTTCTTAAAGAGGGTATTTGTTACCGAGCTAATAAACTGGGTACCATTGTCAAGGAATATTGTCTGTGGGATTCCGTGGACCAGAAACACAGAGTCCTCCAGAGCCTTGACGACAGCTTCCGAAGTAGCGCGTCGCATGGGAAAAATAAGGCAATATTTTGAGAAGCAACATGTTACGACCAAAATATAACTATTCTGCTTTCGACTGACCGGAAGTGGACCTATGAAATCAATGGATATCATTTGAAACGGCCGTGAGCATTGTTTAGGTCGACCCATCGTACCCAGCGTCGGATGGTTTTGTGGTTTGTAAGTGAGACATTTTGAACAAGAACCAACAAAATGTACGACGTCTTGGTGCATGCCCGGCCAGTAGTATCGAAGAAGTAAGCGTCGATAGGTCTTGAAAATACCCAAGTGAGCAGCAGTAGGGTCAGCATGATTCTCCTCTATGACGCTGTCACGCAATTCTTTCGGCACCACTTCCTTCCAGGAAAACTCCGAAATCATTTCGCACTTATTTTTGGAGTGGCGATAGAGAGCACCACCTTCGATCAAGTAGTTAGGAAAGAGGTTCGGCTTTTCTAAACAACCGTTATAAATGTTTTTGTACCATGTGTCAGTAGTAGTCAAATTAGAGTTGACCGTACTGATAGAAGCACATGGGAAAGCACGAGATAGTGCATCTGGGATGACATTATCGACCCCACGACGATGTTTAAGTTCGAAATTAAAGGCAGACAACCTCACACACCAGCGTGCTAGTCTTCCGGTAGGGTTGTCCAGTGACAAGAACCATTTGAGCGCGGAGTGGTCGGTGTAAACGGTAAAGGTTTTTCCGTTTTCCAAGTAACACCGCCAGTGTTCTAGAGCGGTTAAAACTGCTAGCGTCTCCCTCTCGGTTATACTGTAGTTCTTCTCAGATCCCGACAACGCCCTACTCATGTATGCAATCGGATGTTCTTTACCATCAATCGTTTGTGTGAGCATGGCACCAATCCCAAAATTGCTCGCATCCGTGTGTACTTCGAACGGTAAATCGTAATTGGGACAAGAGAGAACCGGGGCTGATACAAGACACTCTTTTAGCTTATTAAAAGCATCATCAGCTTCAGTTGTCCACTGAAACTTGGGTGCGTTCTTCTTACTTGAAGTCAGCTGGTTGAGTGGTCCGGCAATAGTGCTAAAGTTGGGGACGAAACGGCGGTACCACGTGGCTGTTCCAAGGAAGCGTTTAAGATCTTTTTTTTTTGTGGGTGTTGGGAAATTAAGGATAGCCTCGACTTTTTCAGGATCAGTGCGAAGGCCATGCGCATCCACAACATAACCCAAGTACTTCAACTCATTTCTGAAGAACTTGCATTTTTCAAGGTTGATGGATAAGTTCGCTTGTTTTAATTTATGCAGCACGCCTAGTAGTAAGGACACGTGTTCCTCAAAGCTGCTGCTGATGATAATAATATCATCTAAATATGCGAACGCCTTTAGATCAAAATTCCCGAACAGAAGATCGACAAGCCTTTGTTGAGTGGCAGGGGCATTGGTGAGACCGAAAGCAGTGGTCTTAAAACGGAGAGTTCCTCTGCCTGGAACATAGAATGCAGTTTTGTCTTGATCTTCTGGAGCTATTGGAATTTGCCAGAACGCTTTCGACAAATCTACGCTAGATAAGAATTTTGCATCGCGTAGGTTGTCTAATATTTCAGTTATATAGGGTAGGTTATATGCGTCCTTTTTTGTGACCGAATTCAGTTTACGGCTGTCGAGGCAAAAGCAAGGTTGTCCATTCTTTTTATAGACAATGAGGACAGGGGACGACCAAGCGCTCTCGCAAGGTTCAACTACATCTAACGCTAGCATTTCGTCGACTTGCTCTACCAAAATTCGCTGCTTCTCAGGTGACATTCGATAGTAACGTTGTCTTATAGGTTGAGAGTCACCAGTATCGATATGGTGAGTTATAAGACTAGTTCTACCAAGGCCCATACTGTCAGTGGAGATTTCCTGGAATTGACTGACAATTGAATCGGCTGTGGACTTTTGTGAATCAGAGAGATTATCGTAAGACTGTATAAAAGTCTCATTTTTGTCGATACTTATTTCTGCCAAAGAAGAGTTGGACAAGGTGATGCTACCTAAGTATTTGGGACAAATATTGAAAATCCGCCAAAAGTCAATGCCTAGGATAAGTGGGCTGTCCACATTTGGTAACACGTAACCCTTAATAATGTGGAATTGTTCTTCAAAGTGAATGGGAAGATTGATGTAGCCAATACTTTGAAGGGACTGGCCTCCAGCAGCAGTCACGGAGATACAATCATCGGTAAATACTTTTAGACCATGGTCCGACAATAATTTATGAGAATCATTGCCGAGAATAGTGACAGCAGATCCAGAATCGAGTAGACCAGAAGCAGGGATGTCCCCGATTCTAACGGAAATATAGGGTCTACTGTCCTTTGTTGGTTTACTATCCAGAATTGAGGCGACTCTGAAACTAGAGAAGAAGTTTCTAAGGGTTTGTAGCCATTTTTCAAAATCTACTCTATCGAAATGACCCTTAGAACCGTCCCAATTCTGGCTAATTAGTTTTTTTGAACGGTAGGAGTACATTTAGGGCATTCAGGTTTCTTTACACCTTTATTACCGCACCCAAAACAGACGATGACGTCACGACTAACCTTACACTGACGAAGATCGTGAGTGTTAGAGCGGCATCTTAGACAAAAGTTATTTGACTTTACAGTTGTTGCAGGAGCGATCGCAGAGACATGGTTGTCAGATTTCGTCTTACATGGCTTGTAAGCAAATTCGGGTGCTAGTGTGTGTGTGGTAATCGTTGGTGGCTCGCGAAAGTGTGACATACGGGTTTGTATATTTTCGTAATTTTTGCACAACGTTCTCAATACCCCAATATCCACAATCTGAGTTGCCGAGGCCAACGTACTCGCATAACATGGCCGGATATTGTGCAATAGTATCTCTAATTTGTCCTCTTCGGATAATTGTTTCGATAAGCGCGAAAACATTCCTGCCATTATGGAAAGATAAATGGTTATCGTTTCTGATTCGCCCTGAGTGCGAGCCCTAATTTCAGAAAGTAGACGATAATCATAGTCAGTTTGGCTGAAATCCTCTAACAACAGAGATTTGAGATCCGACCAGTTGTTAACGCTATCTCTTATACTTCGGAACCAGTGCAATGCTTGATCGGTGAAAATTTCCGTTGCATAGGACAGAAGTTTGGAGTCCGAAATATTTCTGGCCTGACACAGTTCCGAAACCCTTTCGATAAAAGCCCGAACACATGATTTCCCGTCGTACTTCAATTTGCTAAGTTCGGAAGTATTGCTACGCTCGCAAGTTACAGAAATCACGCTCGCGCCACTAACAGATGGCGTTGATTCCCTACACGCAGTATTAGACGAGGAAGATATTGAAAGGGGATCCTTTGCTTGTGATAAGAGAGCTAGGATCTTCGAATAATATTTTCGGTAATTCTCCGACAGTTGATCATGGCCCGTTTCGAACTTTTCATCCGTAGGTACCCGACTTAATCTGTGATAGACATGGTGCATCAGATTTTGTGTCCTAAGAAGAGAGGATCTATCTGGTGCAGGTCCGTCAAGAGTAGATTGCACTTTGTCCAAGATTTTGACGACTGCAAGTAAGTCGTCCTTAGGTTCAAGGTGAGATAACAGAACGTCCTCTGACGGGTATTCTGTCACAAGTTTAGTTATTTGTTTACGTAAAATTTCTACGGTAGTGCCTGGGTTTTCACCTCTGATGGCAACTTCGTACTCCAGTTCTGCTTTGTTTAGAGAGAGAAACTTAATTTGAAAAGACATGATGCAGCTCAAATAATAAATACCAAAGAGATGAGTAGTGAAAGTGTACTGATTCCTTTAGTCGCCTCTTACGACATGCACAGGAGGAAATGCAACTGCCGTATTCTTTTTTGATTTCCCGGGACAGCACAGGAAGAGAAATCAAGGAATTGAAAATGACGCTACTAATTAGTCTCCGTTCTGTTACAAAATGATTTATGTACGTTAGGTTTTGACGGTATGAATGAAGTGAATGACGATGTAGAAAAAAATATATATGTTAAAACTGCAAATAAAAATATTGCAACTAGTGGGTAGGTGGTTAATTTTTTTATAAGAGAACGAGAAATTAAAACCAACGTAGGAATTTGAAAAAAACACTACAATTTAAAAGTTTGAATAATAACCACGTACACAGAAGTTGCTAAGCAAAACCAAAATTACAACACAGGTAAACGTTTACAAAAACACGCACACACAAACAACTAACTACTTACAGCGTAAGCAAGGCCAGACTAACCACGTTATGGGCGCCACTGTGACGTCCCTACTTGGAGAGGAATAAAAAGATTCCAAATAGGTAGCCAACAAGAAATTTTATTTAACGTGGGTTCTCCAAATGTAGTCTGACCCTGGTTACGCAGCAACGAATCTTCCCTGCGGGTTTTTTGCCGTAGTCGGAGTGCCGCTGACGTCGGAGAAGTAACGGTCCGAATGCAGCCGGAGCAGGGAAGCAGGTTAGCCCGAAGCGGTGTCAGGAACCGGGAAACCGTAGGGTAGTGAGGAAAAGCGGTGATCCCGAAGAGGTGCCAGGAACCCCGAACTCAATCGGGGTTAATATGAAGCACAGACAAAACTAAAACGTAACTACTAGCAGTACGTTATGATTAAACGCAAGCAACCACTGCTTAGAGTCGCTCGTCGGCGTACGGTAAAAAGGGACCGTTACAGAGCGCCAGCAGGACGGACGTGCGCACAGTGCCGAGTGAGTTTTCGGAATCACGCCGGCGCCGCAAAGTCAAGTTGCGGTCACGGCTGGTCAGTTTAAAACGGGCCAATCACAGCAGAGCGAGCGAGCTGTCAACAGTGGAATGCTGCTAGTACAGCGCGTGAAAATTAATACTGTGATTACCAGCCTCATTTGGCAGTTTTATTAAGAGAATTACTACTTAAATTCAAAATAAGACCAGTTAATGATAGAGTGAAGACAACGGTAACTTACAACGTTACAAGTGATTTGTGTTGTGAAGCACATAGTCGTATCGGACGGCAACTCCACGTGCCGGAAGCAGCGCGCCGGCGACGGCGTCGGACAGAAACGGGAAGGGTTCGATCCCATCTCCCATTCCAAAACTGTCTCCTCTCCCGCATTCCCCTGTCTCGAATCGAGCCTTCAATCTATCCTGTCTGCGGTGACAAGGTCAGTAGTAAAATTTCATCACTTCTCACGTGCGGGCAAAAGCACACCCCCTTCGGATTCCACGCCGTTCGGTAGGCGTGGAAATTAAACACTATTACTATTACTATTACTATTACTATTACTATTACTATTACTATTACTATTACTATTACTATTACTATTACTATTACTATGACTATTACTATTACTATTACTATTACTATTACTATTACTATTACTATTACTATTAATATTACTATCACTATTAATATCACTATCACTATCACTATCACTATCACTATCACTATCACTATCACTATCACTATCACTGTCACTGTCACTGTCACTGTCACTGTCACTGTCACTGTCACTGTCACTGTCACTGTCACTGTCACTGTCACTGTCACTGTCACTGTCACTGTCACTGTCACTGTCACTGTCACTGTCACTGTCACTGTCACTGTCACTGTCACTGTCACTGTCACTGTCACTGTCACTGTCACTGTCACTGTCACTGTCACTGTCACTGTCACTGTCACTGTCACTGTCACTGTCACTGTCACTGTCACTGTCACTGTCACTGTCACTGTCACTGTCACTGCCACTGCCACTGCCACTGCCACTGTCACTGTCACTGTCACTGCCCTGCCACTGCCACTGCCACTGCCACTGCCACTGCCACTGCCACTGCCACTGCCACTGCCACTGCCACTGCCACTGCCACTGTCACTGTCACTGTCACTGTCACTGTCACTGTCACTGTCACTGTCACTGTCACTGTCACTGTCACTGTCACTGTCACTGTCACTGTCACTGTCACTGTCACTGTCACTGTCACTGTCACTGTCACTGTCACTGTCACTGTCACTGTCACTGTCACTGTCACTGTCACTGTCACTATCACTATCACTATTACTATTACTTTTACTATTACTATTATCAGTTTGCCTCGAGTGCCCGTTCCGACTGGTCGCTGCGTCGGCCGTGTGTGACTCACTTGTTTACGTCGCGGACGAACGTGCCTCATTATAATATTGTCGACCTTATTTCACTATAGTATTACAGTTGCTTTGAGTGTTGACGACAATTATATCTACCCTCCAGCAAGAAGCCGACGCTCGGGAACAATATTCTAGGATGAATAATATCGAAATCTCAGGCGTGCCACTTAAAAAGGAGAAAACTTGATTTCAATCCTTCAGAACGTATACAATGTCGTGGGATTACAATTTGAAGTTCAATATATAGACAGCATACAACGGGTGCGACGATTCCAGTCTGTGGAAAGCGGTGAGGGCGCCGACAGCCATTCCCAGCAGTCGTCGAGTATCCGTGAGCCGGCCATCATTGTCAAGTTTACCCGGCGTATGTACAAGGACGAACTTCTGTCGGCAGTACGTGCACGCAGAGGTATCACAACAACCTCCATTGGCCTCAATGGCCCGGCCGCAAACTTATACCTCGGAGATCATCTCGGAGACAACGCCCAGTGTCCGTATGGCATTTGCTCAGAGATTCAGTTCCTTCTCCTTCCCCTTTACATACAACGTAGTCTGTAAGAACACAGACATTAAACACTCCAGCATCCCTGAAGCTAAGGTTACAATAACGAAATGGCTGTCGACTCTAGATTATGACAAAATCATTCACACATATTTATTTATATTCCTACATAATCACAAATCTAAACACACATACATATTATATTTAATATACATTATCTAAATCCACATTACAACCCTCATAAAATTCAACTGATTATGAATTATTTGTATTTATCCTTAACATTATCTGCATACATACACATGTTGGTCTTACTTAGCTTAAATTTTTAGTTTTATATCATTTTCCTTTTTTTCTCTAAAACTTAAAGAATATCATTTAACTAACTACTAACTAACTTACGTAGTTAGCAACTAATTAAGTATACGTAAACTTGTAATTTGGCCAGGGCTCCTCGTGACAGGTTAAACCTAGTAAGGGGTACACAAGCAACTTGTATATTTCAACCCAATCTGGTAAATAGAGATTTTGTATTTTGTATTCACAGCATATTTCAGACTTTCACAGCTGTAATAGACCTGTTTAATTAACCTTATATATTTTCGCGATATACCCAGATGATTTCCACAGAGCTATATAAAAATGAACAGAATCAGTCTTCTTCTTAGAAAAAAAAATGCTTTATAACAGAAACATAAATATTATCTACCCAACCCATGAGTAACACTGTGACAGCTGTCATAGATACCTAGTTCGTTAGCTAAATCAACATCATAAGTACCTTTAATGTGGCTATATACCCAGATATCTATATAACATTTTACATCAAATTTTACATAAAATTTGGAAATTTGGATACTACCCTTATCTTTATCCATCCGCTTTTATATTGGGTATGCTCGGATACAACTCATTAGAGGTCAGACGTAACACCAAGCAGCTTCTGACTGTGTGTCGATTGTTGTGAGGCGACAGTGAATGCGCCGTGCTTGTCGGTACGGTATGCGCGCTATACGTGCCCGACAGATATCTCCGCGCGCGTAGGCACCAGCTGTTAGCGGGCGGCACGTACCGCACGGTAGCGCGCCAGCAGTCTCCACTGGTGAGGGCGCGGGATTGCCTCAATGCTCTGCTGGCTGCAGCACCACTGACTGATCTGTTTGGTGATGAGTGGAGGCATATTGTGCGAGAATGTGGCAGGTTCTGCGAGATGAAGGAGTGAAAGTGTTGTCTTAGAAATATTATTATTATTATTTTTTGCATTGACATTATATTTCAGTACCATTGACATACCTAATAATGTTTAATACTATTTGAATTTGACCTAAATTTTATGTTTAATGTGATTTGATATGTAGTATTTTCTACGAATTTCTACCCTTTGTTCCCTACCTGTGAAATCGACTTACCTAAATTGATACTGACATTGTATAATTATTAGACTTTGTACAGCGCGTTGGGTGTATACCTGTAATGTTGTATATCGTACTTGTATATTATATAAATAAATAAATAAATCAGTTTTTGACATGATAACGTCTGGTAAATCAGTATATTACACCGGCTGCCCGCACGAAAAAGGATGACTCATTGAAACGTTCCGCTTTTTATCAGACATCTTCACGCGAAATCTGGGACCCGAACGTCCTGGGGTTTTTGCTAAAAACACGTCTTATTATCCAACTTAACATTAAGGTTATGTACCATCTCACTTAGTTCAAAAGGGGCAAGGCAGCAACATAAGATGTATACATCAAATTTGCAAAACCTGGCTGTTTAGCTATAGCTCATGTTAACGCTAGTGATTTGAATGTGTCTTGCTATGCGGAAGTTCAGGCGGTGTTTCAGAGTTCATATTCAAACTACTAACTTACCAACAATACGTTAATAACGTTCATAGATGAAATGGGGTGACCTACCTAGGCGAGTACGATACGCGGGCGGGGGGCAGGACGGGGGAAGTAGCCATCGGATTCAAGGTGAAGCAAGGAAAGGCAGTGGTCGTGCAGGTACTTACGATTTCATGCAAAATGCAAGAAATCGTAAGTACCTACCTATATAGGTAATAATATATAGTATATGTGTGTGTGTACATAGGTACGTAGTTACGTTCCTCAAACTATTCGTTAGTTAGTTTAACGCCGATTTCGAGTAAAAAATATCAAGTAATTTTAATAAGTGACCATTCAGAATTAGACCCATTGTTACTTGTAATTAATCTGAATAATTGAAGGTGAAAAAATTGAATTAACAAGTGCAAATAAATGTAAATTTATCGAAATAATTGTAATTTTTAATTAAATCCTTCTTTGTATTATACAAAATTATGATAACTTTGTGATAATAATTCAATTCAATTCACAAAAGTACCCAATTTTTCATCAATGTTTTCTTATGACGTTAACACGTAAAAATATCCTCCGTAAACCGAATGTGTAGACAAGTATTTTTTTTTCTTAGAAACAAAGCAATACCGTATTGGTGGGTAATACAAATAAATTAAATCTAACACAGCACAAGTCTATCACAGCTTAATTGCTGGATTTGTTAAGTTTAGCTATTTAAAAGCCTAAACCTTTAGCCTCCAACATAGATCTGTACAATGAATGTGGCCAACGAAAATATCTTTGAATGCAGTTAAATTGGCCACCTATGCCGGAAACTGTTAAACGTTGATGTAATCACGTGATATTTCGCCATCCTACATAAGAGTTTATGTAGATTCTACTTAGATTTGGCCAAAGCCTTTGACACTGTCTCCGTCCACATACTTCTAAGTAAGCTGGAACTACTGGGAATACGAGGCTTGGCTCTGGACTGGTTGCAAAGCTATTTGTGTAAGGATTGTCCACCAAAGAAGTGACAGCAAAACGATGAGTTTCGGGGTACCGCAGGGCAGTATACTCGGACCAACACTCTTTATCCTGTACATTAATAATATACATAGTTTGCTGCTAAAAATACGGAAATAATTTGCTATGTTGATGATACAGAACAAATTTTCCATGGAAACAGCTGGAATGATGCTTTCTCCAGCGCCGAGTATGGAATGACGATTGTAGCCAATTGGTTGAAAAATCATCTTCTGACACATAATACAAGCAAAAAAAAGTTTTTATATTTTCATAAAACTGCATCTAGGCATAAAACGACTCTAAACTCGGCTATGTATTTGCAGTTGCTGAAAAACTCAGTTTTTAGAATTCCTATACCTCGTACTAGAACCGCCTTTGCCTGTCGTTTTAGCCCATGCATTAACGCACATGTTTACAATCAAATAGTTAAAAAACATGTCTCTCAATAAATCTAAAGCAACTTTGCAGAGATGGTTGGAAACGATTTCATACGACAAAACTGAGATTCTGCTTGCAAATATCGCCTGAAATAAATTTAAATTCAAATTATAAACAAAATCTTATTTAATAAATGCTATATATTTTATTATTCTAAGAAATTATTATTATTTTCCTTTTTATGACGTGCAAATGGCGCGTGACGTACAAATCACTGGGTAAATCGTGTATTTCGATTCCCACGACACAGGCTTGCCTAGTGTGGGGGTCATCGACAACTCATTGTATGTTTTTCTTATATTGATGAATAAATTATTATTTTTTTCAACTCAATTTTTATCGTAATTGATTGATTGATAGTAATCGGCATAGGTGGCCGGTTACCCAAAAAAAAAAAAACAGTAACTGGCCACCCCACCTATTTCTGTAATTAGTGAAATTTAACTCAAACAATGATAGTCATAGTATTATTTGATTCATATGCTACAAAAATAACACTTAAACCAACACAAAAATACCAGAAATAACAAACAAAATAAAATTTATAAAAACTCACCTGCTTAAGCGATTAGTAAGAAACCACCTGTGACGCCGGGCAAGTGGCAAAAAAATAATCGTCAGTTCGGCGCTAGCGGTGATAGCGGTAAAAGAGATCTATGATGAAAGCTAATGAGTCGTAGTATCACCAAAAAATATATAGATGGCGTGTAGTGAATAAAGTTTCCTTATTTTTACATCTAAAGTTATGAGTGGCCGGTTTCCGGGGTAGGGGAGGGGGGCTGGTTTCCCCCGGTTCTACTCTACGCCGACAAACTTTTGAAGTGAAGAACTTCTTTAGCCGTGATTCCCATAGGAATCGGAAAAAGTGAATGAGAATTAATTGTGATGGATTGGCTAAAACCAACCATACCATGAAATAAAATTAGCATTTAAAATATGACATCCTTATTTTTTTCCACTTCAGTATGGGGTTAAGGGTGACTTACTCTGTAGATAGGTCACTGGCTTCATGCTTGGATATTTTTTGTTGTTATCTTGTGTAATTCATTAATTTGTAAGGACTCATTTACATATTTCGACATATTGTTTAAACATAGGTCTACCCCTGCTCAGCAATCAACCTTTCCCATCTTAACCTGATTTACTGGAAGGGATCTCTTATTAGATATAAGCTCGCCTTTGTACACTATTTTCTTCTATACTCTTATATTATATCATTTGTATGCAATAAAGAAATTATGAATAAAAGAAATTATGAATTCGTCAATCATCTTTTTTGCTATCTGTACATTGTCGAGTCGTTGCACATTTAAGATATTTGGGCAATCTAGCTGGAAAAAAATATTTTTTGATTAAGGTGGGTTTCGAAATACCAGGAAATGACATAAAGTCCTAGTATTTACTTTTGAGCGAAGTAGTAAGCAGACACAGTTCACGAAATTGACGAATCACGCTACCTAGATTACCACAATAGTTATAGACATAAACATTTACATACAGGCATCTACATTGCTTCTGGCCCCACGCTAGGATACCCTGTATCGTGGGAACCAGAAACAGCGACGTCACACACATATAACATCCAAGACCTGGGGTTTTCTTTTTCTTTGCCCCCCAGCCTCTCGCATGGTAGGCGGAGCCAAAACCGCTTCGCCACAGAGGTTATCGACATAAGTACGCTCACGCATTAACACTGAAAAATTATCTTTTGTTTCAAATACCATACAAATTAAAACCAGGCCCTGTGAGAATAAAATGTATCTCAAAATAAAGGGTATATTTATTGAAGTAACGAAGTAAAAAAGAATAAGTGTCAAATTCAGTGGCTAGAGTGTTTTTTCCTTCTAAAGTCCAGCAGGAATTCATATTAACTGAGAACTTTCAGTAAATAAAATTTTAATAATAGCCACTATTGAATATTATTATTTGTTATCGTTATTTATCTGCAAAATCCCATTTAATTACGATATATTTAAAAAAAAGTTTTTCATGTATAAATGTCAGCGATAATTTTTTTTATATTTTACTAATTTACTTTAATTTTATATTATCATCAAACGCGACGAATTAGGTTAATATCATATGTTTTTTTTTTCGTTTGTTTTTGTCCTCTATACAATATCAAAAGACGTGCGGGAAAGACTTGAACAAATACCTATTTGGAGGGATATGGCTCTATGACACTTTCCTTATATCATATAAATAAATTATTCAAAACCCACCCAAATAAAAATTATATATTATAATTTTATATTTAAATATTTAGTATGTGCGACGATGCATATTGAAATTCGACTGGGTAACGTTGTAGGTATAGGTAAGTGACGTCACACGTAAATTTTACATGTCCTTTGGAGTACACCAATATATAATGTAGTGTACCATTACACAGTGTATCATTCGGACTATAATGACGAATCGATGAACATCACATTCATTAAATTTCTAATGAGTAGTGAAATTTATTAAATCCCGCGTGACGTCACTTCCGGCTCATTCCGTTCTCTGTAGAACTTTACCCGACTTTCCGACTTGACAGTCCGCAGCATTGTGCGTAGTCGATCGCAAGGCCAAGTCTAAAGCATGTATTGTTGTATCATGGACCATACCTAAGCCTTGAAATACAAGCTTGAAATAAGATCTATGAAATCGAAGTAATCAATGCGATAAGGTTTAATTGAATAATCAAACCGGTTTAAATCCAGTCAAGCCTAGGCCACTTCTTTGACGAAATTAATAACAGATATGATTATAAAATATCTGTTTATATTGTTTTTGGTGAGTATTAAATTAGATAGATTTATGCATGACGAAAGAGTTTCTTTAGTGATGCTAAATCTACAGATATATGTAAGTCAAAGTAAACAAAACAAACATAACGTCACGCCTTTTCCCAATCAGGGTGGCAGAGGCACAGTTGCTGCAACGTTTACTCAGTTATTCAGTACTCCATATTGAGTGACAGTGGGCAAGCTCATCACCATTGCTATGGAGAAAAAAACAAGCTGCGGGGATTTCTGTGATCTTTCTCTTGCCCCGATTAATCAAGAGTACTTAACTGTTGCTCTCTGCTACCTCATTTGGGACCGCCTATAAAGCTTGGCAATTAAATGTAGAAAATAAATGATGGCAACATTTGCAGGCTACCGCGTGTGTTTTTAGTTGCCGTTGAGTGTCCCACTACTGCTTTGCAAAGGTCTCCCCATATTTCCCTATCTTGGGCTACGCCCTTCATCCATCTACCCTGGCAGCAACGTAACGAGGTCTCGCTATCTCCGCCTCGGCCTGCCCCAATGCTGGCGTACATCTTGTCTTGTGGCATCCACTCAGTGACAATATCTGTCTGGGTGCATGCGACAGACATGGCCGGCCCAGTTCCATTTCAGCTTGGCGGTCTGCACAACTACGTCAGCAAGGAGCGCTGGGTTGTGTTCCTTACGTGAGCCGTTCTTCGAATATTTGAAAGGTTAGCCAGCTAGCCTTGTAGCTACTGCGCTCCAAGGCTAGCTGGCAAACCTTGAGTTTGGATTTCGAAGTTTAGTCTTTGACCAAGTCTGAGCACCGGCAGAATATACATATCTAAGAGTTTAAGTCATAGGAAGGGTACCTTTCATCAGATCCTTTATAGACCACAAGCTCTTCCAGGCATTTGACTCTTCTCTCAATTTCCATGTTTTGTCTGTTTTCGTAGGACACTATCTGGCCCAAGTAGGTATACTTGGGCCAGATAATGGCCAATACTCTTCGATATTATGTATAGCCTGGCAATCTACTTCGACCCTACGTTATTGCTATTGGTCATGAGTTGGGTTTTTGACCGATTCATCTTTAGTACAACTTTCAAGGATCGTTGTGCTAAGGTCTTGTAGCATTTTCTTGAGTTTGTTTTTAATAAAGTATTTGATTTATACAATAAAACACGCAGAAGATCGTTACAATTTCACTTTTGTTGACATTATTTATTTTATGCACTAAATAGCCAAGCTGCAGTTGACTTTTCAGATTCAAAAAGCTTATAGCAAACTACACTACCCAGCAATTTTCGATGAGCCAGAGTACCAGACATTAGGAAATAATGATGGCACCTTATGCTGTAAGTTAAATCATATCATCCTCATCATGTAAGATTGAGTCATATCATCATCACCATGATCATGGGATGGGAATCTGGGTGCGATTTTAAATGTTATCACTAACATGGATATGACTTGGAATTCCTGGAGTTCCGGAAAATCGAGGATTTTCTTACTACTTAATTGTATTTTTAAAGGGTGTCCTTACTGATTTGTGCCTGTACAATAAATTATTTGAGTTTTGAGTTTTCACACCATGATAATTATTTTCTTAGGATAATGCAACAACTTTCTCTATGCAATCAATACTGTAAAATGAAATAATCGTCGTTCTATACTAAGTAAAGACCATTCACAAAACTGATCAGCTGAACTTCTTACTAAGTATAAACTCCATTCACTGTTATCTTACCTGTGACATGTGTCATCAAAACACAGGAAGCAAGGGATAACTGTGAGCGGAGTTTATACTTAGTAACACGATCAACTGATCAGTTTTGTATAAGCTCCGCATTGACACTTTCCTTCAAAGTTTTTATATGACGTCATCGCCCAGAGACATGTTGGCCATGTGAAGAAAACATAGTACAGTTAGCAATGATATGTTTGTCGTGACTCGTGAATGAGAGAATATTTTATGATTTCATTAGGTACCTATTTGATATCATTATCACCTGTAAAGGTATTAAATATTGTGTGACCATGTTAAATTTGCAAGGGCTTGGCAAGAAATCCTAGAAAAAAAATGGCAACATAAGAGACATTATTTGAGGAATACTGCATGTTTTAATAGACAAACCAAATATTTGATTAAAATCATGCGGTCGTGTGCAAATGTTGTCATCATTTATTTTCTTGGCTTTCTTGCCAAGGTGTAGCTTGACACAACTCTACCTATGACAAAATTAAGGTGAGAAATGAGGGTATAGGTACTAGGCATGAAGATAATACTCCTTAGTTTCCATAGATGTAGCACACAGTAACAACGACATACTTTACCTAATGAGCCACGTCTAAATTACTGGAGAAGATGAGTACAAAAATACTCAATAGCCGCGCTCACGAAATAAATGTGATTATGTTGAAAAGAACATAGAAGTTACGAAGAGTTTTTTTTAAGCTAGTAGTAAGTAATGCACTTAAGAATGTTTCGGATTCTGAACAGAACGTGTTGAATTTCAAAGAAATCCTAATAAACATGCTAAGATACCTGAAATTAAAAGAAAAAGTTATAACACCTATAATCGCCGCCATAATTGGAAAGTTAGTTGTTAAGTTAACGTACGGTGTGGTGCGGTCCTATGGACACGTATGTTGGACTGGGGATGTCGTGCTGAGTTTTTTTTGAAACACCGTAAATACTGTAAATCTTGGAACTACTGAAAATATACTTCACTACTGAAAACTTGGTGATACTTTCATTCGAAGATTCCCCGTTAAAAAGTCTTAAAAATAAGAAGGGAAAAATAAAATTCCGAGTTTTAAGTTTTAAGTAAAAAATAATACTGGATGACATTGAATATAAGAGATTTGAGAAATATAATTAAATCAATAAATCATCAACACTGAGTGCGAAAAGAATTCGTACTAGGAAAAAAAATAGCTATTGCTAAGCGAGATTTAAATAATGAAGGGAGTGAGACCACATTAAGACACATTTAAATAACAAATTGGGACATCGATTCAAAATGTTATCAAAAAAGGATGACTTTAGGCGAGATTACGCCGTATAAAAGCTAATGGTTTAATTGGTGCTGACAAAAAAACTGTGATATATATTGACGAAACCTGGATCTATGAAAAGATGTGGGCATTCTGCTACGGATAAGGGAGTAAAAAAGAACGATAATACTTCACGCTGGTCGTCGATGGATAATACTTCACGCTGGAAGCGAAAATGGATTTGTAGATCGCAGTAGAAGTGGCGCATTCCTAATGTTCAAAGATCACAAAAACTGGCGACTACCATGAGCAAATGAACTCCGCTCCGATCCGATCACAAAGTGGTTAGGTAGAACAAAAACTTTTGCCTAATATACCGCCGAATTGCATTACAGTAATAGATACCATATCATGCCACCGTAAAGAGGAAGACAGTCCTCCCAAAATAGGTTCAAATCAATTTCCTGTTATTCATTTAAAGGGAAAGACTGGGAATATGCAGTAGAATTATCCTCATTTCGTATCCAACTACTCTGTCCAATACATTTTTCTTTTTTTTTTTTCTTTATTTTACTTTTGACATTTCTTTATTGCGTACAAAGTACAAAGCAATATTTTTCATTGCAGATGTCAAAAATCTATGGATTTAGTGCTGTAAAAATAAAACTATTCGCCAGGAAATATATAATGTATTTACATCCGTTGCTATGGGAAGTATTCATCATATCCATACTTTTGATAGTAATCACACCCATGATTTTATTTTCTGATCATCACACTTACAAGAAAGCTATGGAATATCTATGAGAGTCATCAGGTCTTGGATTTTTATATGTGTGTGACGTCCCTGTTTCTGGTTCCCATGACACAGGGTATCCTAGGGGCCAGAATGTAAATATAATGTTTTATTTAATCAGGTTACGACGATTACAAAATGCAGAATTATCTGGTCAACTGCCACCTGTGCCCTCGACCATCTCAACTACAAAAACGATTGAAGAAGAGGAAACATCACACACAGAAGAATTTAAAGAAATTCAAAGGCCAGAAGAAAATACGCCAGGCGAAATACGAAAAAAAGAAAAAAATAAAAAAAATAAAAAAGTTGAGATTCTAACATCCAGTGCAGAAACAATCTTTAAAGCCCCTAATGGGCGTAACGTCAAGGTGTATGAACTCTCATGGACATTATGTACTCAGAAATAAGAGCCACATTTTACCGAAAAAAACAAATTTTATGGAACTGACACTCCTTTAGCGTTTGAAAGGGCTTTAAAATTTATAGATCATTTCTGATGTTCTATCTAACTAACATAAAAACGTGTTGGTTGATAAACGAAATGTCATTCGTACTGTATATTTTGTGTATTAGTCATTTTGCATACAGGAAAATGTAACGTTACCCAGCAAATAATACTAATGTGTTGTTACTTGAGCAGATTTCAATTAAATAAAAGTTTGTACCTATATGAAAATGGGCATGATTTCATTGATCACCTTATAAATACATTTTTGATTACCTTATAAATAATTTTGGTTCCTAACATTATAGATATGACACCTAAAGTGTGGGACTGAATAATATAAAACAGGTTACCTAATAAATAAATAACAACGGCCAAGTACGAGTCGGACTTGTACACGAAGGGTTCCGTACCATTATTTATAAAAACGGCAAAAAATCACGTTTGTTGTATGGGAGCCCCCCTTAAATATTAATTTAATTATTTATTTTTAAAGTGAATAATATAACTAAATATTATTTGAATATTTGAAGCGTTTACCTGTTGCCGTCATCAATATCGAGAAAAAACCAGCAAAAAAAAAAACACGTTTGTTGTATTGGAGCCCCCTTAAATGTTTATTTAATTCTGTATTTTAGTATTTGTTTTTACAGCGATAACAGAAACACATCATCTGTAAAAAATTAACTATCGCAGTTCATGAGATACAACCTGGTGACAGACGGACAGACAGACGGAAGGACAGCGGAGGCTTAGTAATAGGGCCCCGTTTGGCACTCTTCAGGTACGGAACCCTACAAACTAACACTAAGGCTAAAGGGGCTTCGCCTGACCCACCACTTTGTCCTGATATTTCGTATGCAATTCAGCAGACTTGATCAGGTGACAGATTTACAATTTTGATGACAGGTCTATTATTTAGGAGACATGTTTACAATTATTCTGTGATCCATACTTAGTGGCCGTTTTAATTAATTAGATAATTAAGGTATCAAAAAGTCTCTTTACATTAATTATTACATTTCCTGCACCCTTTACATATTTTATAACCTAATAATCTGATCCGTAAATGCTTCCGAAACTGAAACGAAAAATACTGCAATACCAGTAAGCAACCTAAATTAACTCTGCGTATTAGATCTACTTAAATATGCATATCATACACGTTTGAATACGTGAACCAATAGTTCCGAAAGGAAAGACTCCCTAGCTTTAATAAAAGGAAATGAAATGGTAAAAATAACCTCTAAATCATCGAAGCGATTCGATCTGAGAAGGCGAATTTGGAGGGGTTCACCTTGAGCCTCGATAAAACGCTGAGTGTGTTTGAACCCTCATTGGATAACTACGACCTTTTTATCCCCGCAGTGAAGACAGCTTCCCGCCAACATCCCCAGAGGATGTAGAACCAGCTACGTCACAGGACTAACCCCTGACCCAAAAACGCTCATGGAGTCCTACAAACTGCTATTCGACCAGGACCGGTTCGCGGAAGAGACGATAGCAGAAGGAGTGTGTCTCAAGGAAGCACTAGCTGAAAGCAGACGAGAAAGATGGTGTAACCTGGTTCAAGGAATGGATATGAAGCACAACAGCAAAAAAGCCTGGACTTTCATCAGAAAGCTAAACTGCGACCTCAATATCAGCAACGCCCACTCAAAAGTGTCAGCAGACCAAATAGCAGCCCAGCTTCTCAAGAAAGAACAAACGGCGAGACGGGTCCCACTACCCAAACTGTCAAGCCAAAGTTTAGTTGAGGATGGTCTTCTCTTAACCCCTTTCAACCTGTCAGAACGGAACCTGGCTATAAACAACCTAAAGGAAGGAAAAGCCCCAGGGATAGACGACATCAGAGGGGAGCAGATCAAACGCTTTAGCCCAGTTGCAAGGCCTTGGTTACTGCAGCTCTTTAAACAGTGTTCACTCAAGCATGGTATGCCGGCCGACTGGTGAAAGACACAGGTTGTTTTTCTCCTTAAACCCGGCAAGAATCTCGACGAAGCCAAAAGTTACCGCCCGATAGCGCTGCTGTTCATACTATACAAGCTGTTCGAAAGACCGATCCTCCAGCGCATAGCACCGTCAGTTGACCAAAAGCTGATCCCTGAATAGGCCGGTTTTAGAGCTGTTAAGTCGTGTACAAGCCAGGTTCTGAACCTCACGCAGCACATTGAGAACGGCTTCGAAACTTGTTTGGGTACGGGCGTGGTTCTTGTAAACCTGTTAGCCGCATACAACACAGTCAACCACCGTATGCTCATCCAAAAACTGTTTGACCTCTCCGGGGACTACCATCTTACTCAAATGGTGGCTTCTATGCCGTGGAACAGAAGGTTCATCGTCTCCTTCTAAGGAAAAAGAAGCGCGATCAAAAAAATGGGCTGCCGCAGTGAAGTGTGCTGTCTCCGTTGTTATTCAACATCTACACCAACGATCAGCCAATCTTCGAAAACTTTCGAAGGTTGCGACATTTCCTCTTCACGGATGATCTGGCACTGGCAGCCCAAGCTAAGAAATTTAAAACCATGGATGCCGATCTAACACGTGCCCTCGAAAGTCTCTCGGTGTACTATAGGAAAAACCACCTGCAACCAAACCCAGCAAAGACCCAGGTCTGCGCATTCCACCTCAACAACCTTATGGCAACAGAGAAGCTGAACATCACTTGGCAGGGCAAAAAGCTGGAACATACTTTTACCCCGGTGTATCTGGGAGTAACGCTTGATCGCAACCTATCATTCAAAAGTTACTGCCAAAAGAGCAAGTTCAAAGCCTTTACGAGGAACAACCTGTTGCGACGCATTATGGGCACAACGTGGGGTGCTCACCCGCACACACTAAGAACCACTGCCTTGGCTCTCTGCTACTCAGCGGTGGAGTACGCTGCCCCAGTATGGAACAACTCGCCGCCTCCTCTTCGCCGTGGGGTGGCCTCCATATTCGAGAGGGTAAAATAATGCAACGACTCTCGCCTCCCTTTGTTTGGTCAGGAGCCAGCAAAACCTCGTCTTAAATCCAGAAGAAGCTTCCTGGCCACAACAGACCCTCTTGCTGAGACGCCTGCCGCCTTGAGAGTAACCCACACAAAGCCCTGATTGGGGAAAACCTGAGTAAAAACTCCCTCCGGGCCAAAACCTGGGCTAGCAGCTATGGAAAACCTTGCCTGAGGATGCAAGCACAAGCTGCCGTTACGGAGCCCCTCAAACTTCCGGCCATCTGCTATCGTGCCCGCTATGTCCGACTTCTTGCACTCAGGCCAACCTTATGCAGGCTACTGACAAAGCCATCGCGGTGGCTGAATACTGGAAGGATCTACGTTGATCCTCCCTACAGGTTTCCACACGAAGAAGAAGAATATTCTATATTTAAAGATTTTAGTAATCGTTTTTTTAATGAGAATCCAAAGTTTTATATAGCATTTGGTAATAGGTTAAATATTTTTCAGTTCATTTATGTAAAGCTGATTCTCATCCTTTTCTAGTTTTATTTTGGCATCAAGTTTTGTTTCCAGGCCGTCCACTTGTTGCTTAAATTCGTCATGTTGCGAGGATATAAAGTTTACAGATACCTCGAGTTGAGCTTGTTGTTCGAGTATATTTGTGTGTTGTCGTTAATCTTGCTTATTTGGGCACTGAGCACTCCAAATTGTTCCGAATGTTCCCGCTTCATTTCTGCCAAGAAAAGAAATACCTCCGAGGACGCAATATTAGCTATATTGCGTCCTCGGAGGTATTGTTCTGGTTGACTTTCCCACGGGCAGTCACGAATTGTGGAGGGGGTGATTCTTCTAGTATGTTGGATAGATTAGCACCCGACGTATTGGTCTCTTCTTTCACCTTTGACAAAAGTGTTGTCGAACATTGTGATTGATGTGGACTATTTAATTTCTGTGAGTTTCTTGCGTGTACTGTGGAGTTGTAATGTAGGTGTTTTTGTATCTCACCCAAACGTAAGGTACTATTGGCCACCTTACTTACACCGCCTCAGCAATGATTAAGTAGTTTACGCAAACAAGTTATTTATTTAGGTAGGATATTCAAGTTTCGGTCGATCGGGAGCGCTACACTTGTAACTTGTAACACTTGCGCTTCTATCGGAGTCCGGACGAAAGAGGAGCTGCTCAACTTATTTTCTCAAGCGATGCTGTCACCCCTGACTCCCCAGACACTCTGCACGCGCTGGATTTAAAGCACCCAGCACCTTCACCAACACTACAATTACATGTGGGAATGTCACAGTAAAAAATCTAAATTAATCTTCAGGGACCATCTTTTACCTTCGGTCGTCGGCTGTCAGCAGGGCGACCCACTCGGACTGGCAATATTCAATTTGGTTATCCATCCTACCAGCCTAAATTCCAAATTCAGCATTTGGTACCTAGACGAGGGGACCATAGGAGGCAAAGTCGAAGACGTATTACAAGATTTAGAACACCTAATATCAGAATTCAAAAAAAGGCATAGACTTCAATTTCTCGAAATGCGAATCGCTCATATCCGATAATATTACCCTCTCGGAAAAGACTAAGATCATCTGTACATACAACTTAGCCGCCCCTAACATTGAAATTCTAGACAGAGACTCACTTCGCCTCCTAGAGGACGGGATCCCCAGCATCGTGGATGAACAAATCTCTAAATTCAATTAAATTCTATCAAACTGACCGACTTAAATCCCCACATGGCCCTGTCTATCAGCCGGGTTTTGCCTTTTTGTACCCAAATTTTCCTACCTCCTTCGATGCTCTCCTCTTTGGAAATACCCTCCCATTCTCAACCTTTTAGACGATATATCCAAAAGTACATTAACACAAATTTTAAAAATTAATCATAAACCCATCACTCGATGATAGAGGTCACGCGTCTGGCCGAGGCCAGGAATGCCTGGACGCAAGCCTATCCAAGGCAAAATTTTCCAACAAACTTAAACTCTCAACGGCTATGGGACGAGCCGCTCTACATTAAAACCTGCGAAAATCTGTTAAACACGGCTAATGGTCCAGCAGTGCGCGCTCGTCTCCTAACTACCAGGGAGAAGGAGTCAGGACACTGGCTGCACGCAATCCCATCAAAGCACATTGGCAAACTGCTTAACCGTACCACCCTTACCCACGCCGTTTGCCTCCGACTCGGCGTAAAGACAAATGAAATCCATCGCTGCCGCTGCGGTGCTAGGGTGGACCAACTAGGTCACCATGGCTTCTCCTGCCAACGCAGCGCGGGTCGGTGGTCCCGTCATGCCAATCTTAATGACGTCATCCGTCGGGCCTTTGCCAGCTGTGGCGTACCAGCAATACTTGAACCCAATGGGCTGGCACGCGATGATGGCAGGAGGCCGGACGGAATGACGCTCATTCCCTGGCAGAGCGGGAGGTCTCTGGTATCGGACGCGACGTGCGTAAATACGCTGGCACCGTGTCACCTATCGGCAACCTCAGCCACAGCAGGCGCTGCGGCGGCAGAGGCAGTGTGTCTCAAAAACCGAATATACGCCGCACTCGGCGACGACTGTTTGTTTATGCCGTTCGGCTTTGAGACCCTCGGGTCGTGGGGCCCTGACGCTCGAAGAGTCCTCAAAGACATCTCTAAGCGGCTCGTCGAAGCATCAGGGGACCTCGCTCAACGCATCTGCATTGCGATACTGCGAAGTAATAGTGCCATCGTCTTGGGCACCCTCCCACCCGGCGGCGAACTCAGGGAATTTTTCATTCAGTTTCGTGTAGTTTTAGCATTAGTTTTAGTTTATAATATATAATAATTATATAGTGATAATAATAATAATAATTTAGGAATAAATATTATCTGTCTGTAAAGTTTTTAAATTGCGATGTTGATAATAAATTTAGAATAAATATTTATTAAATATCTTAAAACATAAGCTTAAGTACTCACTAAATATTTAAAACATAAAAATTGTTTTTGCTGATCCTTTTTTGCTGCGCAAATCAGTATTTTTGATGTGCGATTAAATACCAGAAATAATTTGTGGTTTTGAAGCAATAAATAAAAACACACAATTTTTGCAATGTACTGCCGCAATGAGTGACGTAAGAGCCATGTTGTAGTGTGAGCTGTATATGTATGTGCTGTATGGCATCATCACCATCACCGTTAGCCCGTATCACTGTTGGGCATAGGCCTCTTCCAAAACACGCCACTCGCATCTGTCCCCGCCAGTCTAGTCCACTGCTGTGCTGTATGTGCTTTAATAAGGTTGTATGGATAGACGTGCCTTAATAAAGATTTTTGAAAATTGTGCAACCTGCTCTTGGGTTTTCCTAATAAGGCTTGAAATTTTAGAATGTTTTCTTAATATCTGTAGTCTAGGTGTGGTGCAGATACAACGTGCACTGTTGGGGTTAGAGTTATTTTAGTTAGTTAGTTCTTAGATGACGAATGCTGTACAACCAGTACATTGTACAGTAGCAAGGTTTCTTTGGTTTCAAGTTGTTCAAGATTTTGTTTGTTTGGAATGTATTGGTGAGCCTATGAATATCCTGGCATGTATCACATGAGATGATGACTCCTTGCAGTTTGATAATCTCTTCGAATAAATCCTTCCACTGTTATGAATTCTGAGATAGTTCTTGCACTTTGGTTTTTGAAGGGTGTTCTTGAGCAGCACCCTCAGTTCCATGACCGTGGCAATAGCAGCACGACTCCGGGACGCGTCTTCTGAAAAGCCCGTGAGCGAAACAACGCGGGCGCATATTGAAGACCAGTGAAGAATCATTAGCAAACAACACTATGTCAGTCAATTTCTTCATCATGAAAGGCAGATCGTTAATATATAACAGGAATAAGAAAGGGCCTAATATGGAACCTTGTGGACTGCCAATTTTTACTCCCAATCCATCAGATTTAACGCCGTTAACTTCTGCCTGTTGAATGATATTGCTTAGGTATGATCTTAGTAGATCCAATGCTTTATTTTTAACTCCGTTATGATAATATCATGATCATCAAGAAACACCGATAGCATCCTGTGCGGCCTCCCATGCAAAATAAATATGAGATATAAGGGTAATACCTGCATCCGTAGTTGATTTTCCCCTAGTGAAACCGTATTGTTCGGCGTGGAGTTATTGTGTACAGTTGAAGTGTGGGAACATTTGATTGGGTATTTTTTTTTCAAATATTTAACTTAGTGATGGAAGAACAGATATTGGTCTGAAATTTAAAGGATCACCATTATCGCCCGACTTAAACAGAGGTATCACTTTGTGTTTTATGAGGTCTGGGAATGCTCCGGTGTCAACACATTTATTGAATATATACGCTAAGTGTGGGACTTTAATAGAAACTTTGACTGATATACTCCATAGGTCTTCAGTACTTTTTAAGTTAAGTAATCTTAACGTTTTGACAATATCTTATCCATCATTTTATGATAAGATGTTGTATATCCCATGAATGATGAAATTTAAAACCTACATCAATGACGCTAGTGCTGCTTTTTAACAAAGACTCTGCTTCATATGAAGATGAATCTAAATTCATCGCATCGCATTCATCATTCATGCTCTGTTGTGAGCAAGAGTACATTGTTGAAGAATGTCTCGAAAGCTCGAGTACCTCAGCGTTGGATTCAACAACATTATCACCATATTTAAACAGAAATCCTTGCCCCTTGGTGTAACTTTGCCAGTTTCACGGTTTATTATTTGCCAAACTATTTCATTTTATTATTTGAATTTTGTATTTTTCTATTAATTTGTAAAGTTTTTGCAGTTCTACAAACCACCTTATAAGTTTAAGAATATTTTTTAACATAGTTATAAAATTTTTCATCTAAGTTATAGGTTTTTTGTTCATAAAGGTCTTTCAAGATAGCTCTACTTTTACGAATTCCAAACGTTGCCCAGTCATTAAATTTAGATTTACCGTTGTTATTGAAATCCGGTTCTGCAAATTTATATAAGTTTTTCATATAGGTCTCTAGTCTATGGGATGTAATAGGGCTATAAAATGATGGAACAGTCTTATCTTTACTTGCAATTGGGAATGAAACTGTTTGACCGCTGTAATTGGAGGGTAAGTTAATTACACTTTTACTTGTGAAAGCATACAGTCACAAAAAAAGTTATTTAAGCAATTTTGGCTGGTAAGTGTAATTCTAGTCGGCTCTAGGAATACATGAAATAAATTAAATGATTTTAATAAAATTATTAACCGTTGTTTCATTGTTGTACCAACAAGTAAATCTACATTAAAATAGCCACATTTTTTTTCCTGTATTACATAGTTTAGTGAGGGCTTCCTCCATAATTTTCTCAAATACTTCAAAACTGCCATGATTTTTTCCATCCTTCTCTCTCTCTCTCTCTCCTCTATTGTATTTATATGGTAAGTGCAAGAATATTTTTCCTTTGTTTTATCTGAATATTATTTTTACTAAGATTAAAAAACCACCTCTATTAGCAGTCTTTCTATTGTAACAACTGACAATTTTGTAATTATTTATGTGAAGAGACATCATAGTAGAGGTCTGTAGACACAAACAATAATATGGCTATCTAACTCACACACAGGATATCTCTATTTGTATTTATATAGTAAGTGCAAGAATATTTTTCCTTTGTTTCATCTGAATATTATTTTTACTAAGATTAAAAAACCACCTCTATCAGCAGTCTTTCTATCGTAACAACTGACAATTTTGTAATTATGTATGTAAAGAGACATCATAGTTTCCTACAACCAGTGTCCTGTAATTCAAATAATATCGGTGACAGAATTATTAAGAAATAATTATTTTACAAGTTCTTTGCCAGGCAGCCCCTGCATGTTTGGATGGGTAATATTAAAGTAGGGCTTACCCTTTGTCGGAACATTATTTAGTATTGGGATATTATTACACTTTTTTGACTTTTTTAAGGGCAAGACACATTTTAATCTCCTATCCTTGCTTGATATATTTATTGGTTCATGTATGCTAGAGATTTCTTCTATTATCTTAAGAACTAATTAAAATTACTTGGAATGTCTTCCAATATCTCTTGTCTGTGCTCAATAGAAGCAGTCTTGTTAGCCGAATTCTTGGTTATTATACTAAAAAAATAGGATAGCGATACAGATACCTGTCGTTTATAAAAATCTGGAATATAGTAACTACCTTTGGTCAAATAAACATTATCACTAACATAATTGTTAGAGTCAATCAGATGAATCAATCTATTATTTTATGAAATTGTATGTCATGTCTAGCTTATATCTAAGATCATTTTTAGCTTGTGGTAAGCTTTAACTGTATGGTAATGTAAACATTACAATTTTAATAACATTCAGTGAGCATAGTGTTTCAAAATATTTAATTTGGTCCCATTTGTACCTCACCTCCATTTCCAAACATGATTATTAAGTTTGATTCAGGTGTCAGATCAGGTGTTTTTGTTATTTTTTGCATAACATCATGAAAACTGGATTATGGTAAACAGTTATTTATGACTGAGTGCCCCAAGTTATTCGATAATATGCCTAAGTTTCTTCCAATTTCATCACAAAACATTACAGTTTTGCGTGTGATGTTTTTAAGCGAACCTGAAATCTTGGGTGAAGCTGGTCTCTCCGGCGATTGAGCGGAACGTTGGCAATCACACATGATTGCCCACCAAAGAATCATAGCGTTCCTGATTAATATGAGACAGTTTAAGCTCATCCATGGCCAGAGATTACTCCCTAATGGCCTCTTGAGATTTTACATAGAGGGCACTGTGGCTACTTACACACATTCTGCTTACCACAACAACCTTACAGAACCTTACCGTACCAGCAAGCAACACCAGCAAGCAACACCTTACCATTACCAATAACATCAGTAAACAACAGCAAGTATTTCGCAATGTTTTATTGAACACATCGGTTGCAAGAAACAAAGATGGAGTTCTGAAAAGAACTGTTCGCAATGTTATGAGAAACACATCGGTTGCAAGTTATAGAAACAAGGAATGGAGTTCTGAAAAGAACAGCATAACAGCGAGCTGAAGCAAGCGGCAGCAGCGACGACCACGCGGCACGGCGATAGCGGAGATGCAGCTCGCTCGACGTCCGGGCGCAGAAAAGGAACGATTTTTTTTTTTTGTTCTGTTTCACGTGAGTGCGTGCCCTACCGGGGGAGAGGCCCAACCTGGGAGGGTTGTGGTGAGTGGTGTGATTTAACGTAGCCGGGCAAAACTAAGGTGTGTCGCTGCGTCTAAGTGTGACTTGTGCCGGCGTAGAGTGTACGGCGTCATGTGGGGTGCTTTCGGCTTGTGCAGTGTCTGGTGCGGGTGTTCTTGTTAGCCGCCTCCGCCTGCGCGTGCGCGGGCGGTGGATGTATAAGGGGCGGGTGGGAAGAGTCGGGTCGGGGTTGTCTGTGTCCGGGGGTAACAGTAAATTTAATTGCGCCGTAATGGCGTCTTCCGGGTCTAAAAGGATGTTACGGGGGCGTCTTCTCGGTTGGGTTGCCTCGGGGTTTGCAGCGTAGTCAGCCGCGAAACGAATAAGGGGGTTGGAGTGATGTTGAGCTCTATCGAAGTATCGAGTAGAAGCTTTTTTCATGAAGTCGCGGATGGTAGGCACTTTCAGGTCTTTGTGGAGATCAAAATTCCGCACGAACCATGGGGCACCCGTGGCTCGGCGTAGAAATTTATTTTGGAGGATTTGAAGACTGTCTATGTGGATTTTGGCTACATGCGCAAACACCACACTAGCATATGTGAAAATGGGACGGACGCAAGCTAAGTACAATCTTAGCTTATTACGTAAAGAGAGTTTGCTCTTAGATTGAATCAGCGCGTTAAGCCGACTTAGGATGAATTTGGCCCTATTCCTCACAATTTTAATGTGCGGTGCGAAGGTGAGACGGCTATCCAAAGTCACTCCAAGGTATTTCACTTGGCGAGTCCATGGAATAGCGCGTCCAAACAGGGAGATTTGTGGTAAACGAGACCACTCACTGAGTGTTGTGAAGCGAGAGAAGAATATAGCCTGGCTTTTTTCTGGGTTGAGTTCGATCCGCCACTTCTTGAACCAGTCGCCCAAGAGGGTGGCGGCAGTTTGGAGCCTTTTGACGACTATTTCTCTATTCCTACCAGAGTAATAGAGAGCAGTGTCGTCGGCGAAGAGGGCAAGCTGTACATTGTGATGTTTGGGGATATCACTAGTGAAGAGTGAGAATAAGAGAGGCGAGAGCACAAAGCCTTGTGGTACTCCCGCCTTGATTGGATGAGGTCTAGAGTGAGTGCCTTCCACTCTGTACCTAAAACTCCTATTGGAGAGAAAGTCTCTCACAATAAGAATTAATCTGTCAGGGAAATCCATGTTGTACAGCTTGTATATGAGGCCGTTGTGCCAAACCTTGTCAAACGCTTTAGCCACGTCGAAGAATAAAGCGCCTGTGCCTGTCGGCTTTCGCCGATTGAATCCGTCCAAGATAAATTCAGTTATCCTGTGTACCTGGTGGACACAGGAATGTCCGTTTCTAAAGCCGAACTGCTCGTCCGGGACGAGCCCTCGGCCGAAGGCTATCGCCTTCAATCGATTGTTTATCACCCTCTCATAAATCTTACCAAAAGATTTAAGGAGGCTGATAGGGCGGTAACTGGTTGGTTTCGATCTATCTTTACCCGGTTTATGTATCCCAATCACATCAGCTTCCTTCCATGCATCCGGGAACATACAAGTGGCAATGGCGGAATTAAGAATGGTCACTAGTAGGACTAGAAGGGGGTAGGAGAGATTCTTTAGAATCCGATTAGCAATTCCATCAGAGCCTGGGGCTTTTTTGGAGTGAAGCTCCTTGATAATAAGATTGACCTCATTGATGCTAACTAGCTCTACAGTATCCTGGGGAGGAAGTGAGGAGCGTCTGGCGACTTCAGAGTCCACCAGGTCTACGTGAGACTGGTCAAAGGGTTCATTTGACAATGAACATTGGCTCTCTAGACTGTCAGCCAGACACTCAGCCTTGTCAGCATCCTCGAAAGCCTGTGATTGGTCAGGTCTGGAGAGTGCTGGGATATCCACAACCGCGTCCGATTTGAGAGTGCGCGCTAATCTCCAGTAAGCCTGATGATCTGGGGTGAGCTCTATCAGAAGTTGTTCCCATCTCTGGGATCTATGGTCTTTAATGGCAGTTTTAACAAGTTGTTGGGAACTACGCATTGCGATTTTGTTGTCAGAGCTCGGGAAGTTATCATAGGCTCTGGTGGCAGCGCGCATCTCACGGATGAGGTCGCGTATATCCTCAGGAAGACTCCACCTACTATCACCAGATGGGTTGGCTGGCTTTGAACAGGCTTGGATTGACTTTTGGATGTGCGAAGTCAATGATTTTATAGCTAAGTTAACATCAGATTGAGAGTCGATAACTTGTGGAATTTTTTCTAATTCAACGGAGGGAGAGTTTGCCTTAAAGGTGTTGTGGAGCAAAGTCCAGTCTATAGTTGATTTTATGGCGGGCGGGAGGGGTTCAATATTACCAAGTATAGATATCACGGGGCGATGGTCGGATAGCAATTCATGGTATACTTTAATCCCTCTTATTGGGAGAAGAATGTTTTTAAGAAGCATGATATCGAGGATGTCTCCTTCAGAGTCCGGGTTACTCTTAGGGAAGTGAGTAGGAGTCATTGGGGCTATTAGTTCAATAGCAAGTTTCTCGGTTGCTTTCTTTAAGAGAGGACCGTTGGAGTTCGTCACTCTACAATTCCAATTGACATGTTTGCTATTGAGGTCACCCGCAATGATGACAGAATCGCCTAAACTAAGCAGGGACGAGATGTCAGACTCCTCGAGACGCCTACGACTGTCATTTGAGCCCTGTCTCTGGTAGCATGAGGCGATAGTAATAGTTTCATGACCCCTCATTGCTATTCGGCAAACTGAGGCTTCCATGTTTTGAAGTGGTGGACAGTCACACGGGGAGATGTGCAGGCTTCTCCGATAATAGATTGCCGTGCCCCCAAGTCTTTCATTAGTGCGATCATTTCTAATCAATTTGTAATTAGAAATGTTGGGGTTTCTGTGCTGGGGTTTGAGGAAAGTTTCCTGTACAAGAAGAATGTCAATTTGGTGGTCTGATAGGAAGGCGGATACTAAGTCCCTTTGTCTCTTCAAACCATCAGCGTTAAAAAATGCCAATCTCAATGCACTAGGTTTAATCCTACCGGGTGTGGTATCCATTACGGAGAATATACATTACGGTTCCTGAGAACGCCTTTGATCGCCGAAATCAGTGACCTGTGAGCTTGACAGGCTCGCAAGGCAGCAGCAGGGTCCTGCTTTAGTGCTGCAGTGTCAATTTTGAGTAAAAACTCATCAATTTCGTCTGGGTCTATTCTGTCCAAGATGGTCAGTAGGTCTGTCAGATAGTCCCTATTTTCTGTTGGTGGAGGTGGTCTTAATGACCTAGGGGGGGTGGCTCTAGTTGATAAATCAGCTGGGGCTGTTTGAGTATTGCTTGGCATGTTAGCCACAGCGGAAGTAGTGGGAGTAGGGTGATACTGCCGAGAAGGGGGAAGAGGGGGGAAGCTGGTGTGCTGCCCCGATGATCCCTGTACCCAACTAAGTGGCTTAGCCCAGGCATTCTGGCTCGGGCGAGCATGAGCCTGGCCTATGTTAGTTGGGGCCGGGGCTTGGGCTTTCGCCCGTACAGCTTGGCGCGGCTTAGGTCGGGCCGGACAGCCTCCGTAGGCTGCGGTGTGACCGAGCACGCCACAATTGACGCACCCTGGTGGGCCGTCTGACTCCTTGGGGTTGGATGGACGTGTGCAAGCCCCCGGAGCATGATCCTCCAGGCACTTGACACAGCGGCCTTTCCTGTGGCAGTTCTTGGCCGAGTGGCCAAACAGCTGACAGTTAAAGCACTGGAGCGGCTTGTTTTTCCTATGTGGGTTCTCAATTTTCAACCCTGAGATGTGACAGATCTCCATAACTTGGAAGATCTGTTTACCCTGTGGTGATAGATCGACCACAACCAGTACCAGGTCGTACGGTAACTTGGAGCGACCATTGTACATCCTGTGCACTTCGTGCACAGGAATGTTTTTCGCCTTCAAGTCTTCCATGACCTGCTCGCTTCCAATTTCCTTGGGAAGACCCCTAATAACCACACGGAGTCTTCTATCCTCCGGTAGAGTCCAGTGATGGTACTCTATTTTAGTCGCGGTTAGGAACTTAGTTAGAGCCCGGTGGTCATCGGAGGTCTGTAATTGGACTAAAATCCCCTGTGCGGTGTTGGTTGCCCGGATGAAGTTGATTTTACGCTCTTTGAGCGCTCCATCAATCTTCGTCCACATCTCTTTATTTTTAATGCAGATCTTGGGCGGAAGTGCTTTGCGCGTGCCTTGGGCACTTGCTCCGACTGTTGACTGCTGCGACGGCACAGTTTTGGCTGCGGCAGACGGGGTTGGGACGGCCTCGGACGGGCGACCGACCTTGGCGACAGAATTGACAGGATCTGGAGTGGGGGGCCGCTTCAGGGCCCGTTTCCTACGTTGCCTCGGGGGACTGGAGGTGGAGTCTTCTTCCGAGACGGAAGTTTCTCCTTCCTCCGCAAGCCCGTGGAACGAGTTCCTTGGGTCAGAATAGGAATTGTCCTGATCCATCACGACTTCATTTGAATCGGGGGAGTTATTCACCGAGGCGCAAGTCTGTCTTGTCTGTTCCAGGGGAATCACAGTGGGTACGTGATTACTATTGAGAGCCAGCCCGCTCTCAGGCGGAGAGGACGGCGACTGCTCAATCGAGTCTTGTTGCGAGAACAAGACTCGTGAGTCAGCCCAGGACCCTCTCTCAGCGCGAAGTTGGCTGAGCTCTTGGGAAAGTGCAAGATTTGCGAGCCGGAGCTCGTGCAGCTCCTGTTCCATCTTAAAAAAAAAGGCTTACAGCAGGGGGGGGGAGCAATAAAATCTGTCGCCACAGGAGGGGATAACGACCCTCCCTGCCTGAGCAGGGAGGCGTGTGTACCTAAGTGTGTCTGTGTACCTATTGTGTAAAACACTAAACCCACCTCAGGCCAAATCCAAACCACCAGCGGTACACACACTCCTGTAATCGGGCACTGACACAGACACTATATGGCGGAATGTTCCTTTTGCCATGAACGAGCACAGGCGGGGTTCACGTGAGCGCGAGAGAGAAGCGCGCGTGCGCGCGAGAGGGATGCGAGATTCGAAGCGGAGGCCGATACACGCGGGCGTATCGGTCAAGCGGCGAACGACGAGAGAAAAGGAACGAGGCCCCGCGCCACGAGTATTTAACTTGCGACAATATCTCCAAAGCACTATTTGATCTCAAGCAGCCATTGACACTGACAAGTTCAGACTCAAGATTTTGCAGATCTTTCTTACACATTTTAAATTATTACAAAAAAACAATTTTGCTCTTATGATTTAAACTCCTATTGAGTTTATTTGAGATTTTAACATTTTTTATGTTTCAGTGATGTGTTTTTTAAAGTTATTTGTTACTAACAAAATATGGATCATTTTGTATTCTGAAATGAAAGATATATTATTATTATCATTAATGTTAACATATCTTTTTGGTGAGTTTTTGCTGCTTGTTGAACCAGTGCCCACCAATGAGTCTACATAAGTCAAATCAATCACTGAACTTGACACATCTCTACATGCGATAGAAACTTGGCCGGCAAAATTATTCGCTTACATCAATTCCTCAAATAAATTTTGGTTTTTAGTGCTGCTGAAACATGAGAATCCTATTCTTATTTTGTGATTTGCTATATATATTCAGCATACTCTAATCAGCACCGCGTTGATCAAAAGTATGTATTATCATTTTTAACCTATTTTGTTCTTCAAGAACATTTTCATATTGTGAGTGTAACGTAGACAGCCCGGTTTTTAGTTTAGTATTATTACCTAATGCTTCTATCAATATCTTTTCATTGCCCTCTCGTTCACAAGGCAACTGGCTACAAAATTCCCTAGATAGTTTTAATTCTTCTAAAGCCAGTTTTAGTTGGGATTCTGCCTGGCATGCTTTACGGGTTTGCATACGGCTGTCCATTATAGATGTGAATAAGTAGGTATTATGTATGAGTGCCAACAAACTTTTAACTAGGTAGGATAATTATCAGCCAACTGAGGTTGTGTCAGCTCATCCGCATTCGAAATGTTTTTTACTTACGTGATTTATTTGGTTGAAATTAGAATCCAAATGTTATGTTTTTCTGTTGTTTATTTTACTGTTCAATCAATTTAATGATCAGTCTTACTTCTTATTTTACTTTGACATCAATTTCATGATCAGTCTTTTACTGCTTATTTTAACCTTACATCAATTCAATGATCAGTCTTATTGCGTATTTTACTATAATATCAATTTAATTATCAGTTTCACTGCTTATTTCAATGTGATGATCAGTGAAGTTCTATTTCATAACAAAATTGGTGATGATATGTCAAATTGTCAACATACTATGAGCATAATTCTACTTAGTAAATGCTAATCACAACGCCTTTGCAATTCATCTTCTTCTTCTTCTGCATGATCCTATTCACTGCTGGACATATTCACCATAGCAATTAAAACTTTGGTTTTTAGGCAATCTGCTATGTTATTTGTTTGTAATTTTTTTACTTATTGCCGATTGATGTCTCCACCGGACTGGTTTAACTAAATTTATACACATATGTATATCTGGTACATACCGCATCCATCTGCATTTTGCCACCATACTCTATTCACTAGTAGAACAATCTAAAGCAACTTAAAAATCACCTCCTCTCCTACGATAGCGGAGACAGATACTCTCCGCTCAAGGAAATATACTTTACTACTTCAGAATACGGTTTTCCTATTTCCCCACATCATGTGCTAGGGGACAAGGAATATCAAACACAATAAAACCTCGCTACTCTATAATACGGTTGCATAATTACCCTGTAATTTCTACTTTTGGTGAATTGTAACAATCAATATTCCACGCCCGTGAGGTAAGCGCGTCGGTACGCCACGAGCTAGACCGCCACACGACGTTCGAGACAAGCGCCGCTCCCAATTCATCGTCACATGTATCTAAGATCAAAATATCAAAACCAACAACCCTTTAATCCTATTATTGCTTTGTTTGAAGGCGCTTTGCAGGTGTTTTGCGATTACCTTCGAAGAATGTTATCATAAAACTCGTACTCAAATTTCGAAATCGAGAGGTAAGTCATGTTCTATTCATAGATTTTCGAAACATTTTTAATAACAATACGTGTAAAGTCGTTCTACAGCTTTGAGAAATAATGTATAAATACTAGAGTAGGCGCCGCAAACTGACTTTTTTGCAGCTATAAGTAGAGCTAATTCACTCAACCCCAATTCAGTCTGTGCCAAGCGCTTGCCGAGCCGTGACGTGTTTGATTGCGATAGTAAGCAACTAAATAATGCCGTCGTGTATTCTGGGGTACTGTAAAAACTACACAGTTAAGATACAAAAAAGCCAAGGAATAACTTTTCATACGTAAGTACTATCAGTAAATACGCATATTCAATAATATTTTGTGAATTACAAAAATCAACAAAGCGACATGTTTTCTCTTTGAAAATCAAAGAGTAACAAGATTTTGACATGCAGATGTGACATTTCCGAATACCAACGTGTTATGCATGTCGTATATTTTTATTGCACAAGAAAATTCACATTACAAACTTATGTAAAAGACATTTACAAAGGCAAGCTTATTTCTAACAAGAGATTTCTCCCAGCAAGCCCAAGATGTTGAGGATAAATTTCATAGCAGAGGTAGACCCTTGCGCAGAAATACAAGAAAGCATGTCATGATACGAACACAGATGAAATTGCAGTAGGTACTGATGAGAGGCTTTTGAATTTTATTTAGTATATATGTTACCGGCCATACCTGCTTTCAGGACAAACTAGTTTATGTGTTCTCAACTTTATGTTTTAAGTATTTTTTGTTGTTATTACATGTTCAACCTAACACAAAGGATAAAGGGAGCTTCGCTTTGCTCACCCCCTTTACCCTTCACCTAAGCTACCGCAATGTTTTGCCCTGATATAAGCTGCGCAAACTAGTTTATCCTAGCCAAAACTAGTTTGTCCTGAAATCGGGTTTGGCCGGTAACATCTACATCATTTATTACATTATTACGTTTTAGTTGAACACAATTAGATGTATACAGTTTTATTGCGCACTACTACTCTCCTGTTGCACAAATTTTCCTTTCCTGCCTAGGTTTGCTGGTAGAAATCTCTCTTTAGGTATAAGCTCGCCTTTGCTCATAAAATGTTGTGTTACCTTACTATTAAGATTTCTGTACAATAAAGAACTACGAACTACTCCACACAGAATTACGGCATGTCGCATCTGAGCGCAAAGATTTTCTATCTATGACAACTGACACGCCCGCTCACGCCCCTCTCTTCAAGAGGCCGGGCACATATTTTGTTCGAGCTAGCGTCTCTAGTATTTAAACATTATTACTCAAAGTTCTACAGCAGCAAAATACATTCTTCTTGTGATTTAGGATATTTTATTTTTTATTTTTCTCTGCCGGGCGGGAGGGTGTCCAAGACGCTGGCACTGTTACCTCGCTGTATTGCAATACTGATGCTTTGAGCGAGGTAGGCGCCAGCTCTGCGGTCCCCTGACGCTTCGACGAGCCTCTTAGAGATGTCTTTGAGGACTCTTCGAGCGTCAGGGCCCCACGGCCCAAGGGTCTCAAAGCCGAACGGCATAAACAAATAGTCGTCGCCGAGTGCGGCGTATTTGCGGCTTTTGAGACACTCTGCTGCTGCCGCCGCAGCGCCGGCTGTGGCTGAGGTTTCCGATAGGTAACACGGTGCCAGAGTATCTACACAGGTCGCGTCCTATACTAGCGACCTCCCGCTCTGCCAGGGTATGAGCGTCATTCCGTCCGGCCTCCTGCCATCGTCGCGTGCCAGCCCATTGGGTTCAAGTATTGCTGGCACGCCACAGCTGGCAAGGGCCCGATGGATGACGTCATTAAGATTGGCATGACACTGGCGCTGCGTTGGTAGGAGAGGCCGTGGTGACCTAGTTGGTCCACCCTAGCACCGCAGCGGCACCGATGGATTTCGTTTATCTTTACGCCGAGTCGCAGGCAAACGGCGAGGGGCAGGGTGGTACGGTCAAGCAGGGTGCCAATGTGCTTTGATGGGATTGCGCGCAGCCAGTGTCCGGACTCCTTCTCCCTGGTAGCTAGGAGACGAGCGCGCACTGCTGGACCACTAGCCGTGTTTACCAGATCTTCGCAGGTTTTAATGCATAGCGGCTCGTCCCATAGCCGTTGAGAGTTTAAGTTTGTTGGAAAATTTTGCCTCGGACAGGCTTGCGTCAAGGCATTCCTGGCCTCGGCCAGGCACGTGACATCATCGAGTGATGGGTTTTTGATTTTACCATAGAGATCACGTGTGCAGGCCGGGAGCGCCACATCTGAGATTTTTAATTTTAAACAACACTTTCATGCTTTCTGTAAATTTGTATTTACACACAGCTAATTTACTACTCATATTTTTCCTCGTCGCCACATATAATGTCACTATAAATAACTACTTTGGCTCGTCAGCACACCATCGGTAACCTGTTTGGTCGGCGGTCGGACGATAACTGTCCCACCCCGCCATAACTGACGTATGCGCTCGAGACAAAAAAAAATCTATAATTTATAGATAAATAGCCAATACACTACACCTACCTATATTTTTTCTATTATTTTTATGTTCCGTTTGTTTTTGTTTATATATCTGTAACTATTTTCTATATCTATTTCTTATGTTTTAGAGGTAAACTGCGATAGCTTGGTGCGTAAATGACAGTAAAAAGGTTTCTTACTAACAATGACGAATATTGTTGATTAACAACAACACAAATATGATTGTTGATGTTAATGAGTATGGGTTTTCAGACCACAAAGGAGTAGAATTGACTCTACCAATCTCAATTAACATTCCCACTCATTTCTCATTCCAAAAATGAATATTAAACGATGTAAACAAATTAAAAAAAGAGATTAGTAAAATTAACTGGGACGAAGTATTGAATTGATATTCAACAAAGTCGATGAGAACTATAAGTGCTTTAACTCCACTTTACAAGCTCCTTTGAATAAATTTATACCTCTGACAAAAGTTAAGATAGATAAACTAAAATAGAAGAAAAACTTAGATATAAATTTGCCAGTACCGGATTTTAATGAACAGAACCCAAACAAAATCTACTCAGACTTCTTCAACATTATTCAGACAGAATTCAATAAAGTTTTTAAATTAAAGAAAGTCAGTGACTACAACGGTAAATCTAAATTTAATGACTGGGCAACGTTTGGAATTCGTAAAAGTAGTTATCTTGTATGACCTATAACCTATAACAAAACCTATAACTTTGATCGAAAATTTCATGACTATGTTGAAAAATATTCCAAAACATTCAGGTTGGTTTGTAGGACTGCAAAAACTTTACACATCAATTAAAAAATTCAAAATTCAAATAATAGAATGAAAACAGTTTGGCAAATAATAAACCGTGAAACTGGCAAAGTTATACCAAGGGACAATGATTTCTACCTAAAGATAGGTGATGATGTTGTAAAATCCAGCGCTGATGTTGCTCGAGCTTTTGAAACATACTTCACCAATGTACCCTTACTCACAACAGATCGTCTAAATTCATCTCCATATGAAGCAGAGACTTCATTAAAAAATAACACTAGCGTCAGTAAGGTATATTTAAAATTTCATCATGTATATCCCCAGGACATTGTCAAAACGTTAGATTACTTAACTTAAAAAATACGGAAGATCTGTGGGGTATATCAGTCAAAGTCATTGGTTCAGTAATTCTAGTTATAGCCCCACAGTTAGCTTATATATTCAATAAATGTGTTGACGATGGGGCTTTCCCAGACCTCATGAAACACAGTAAACTGATACCTCTGTTCAAGTCGGGAGATAAGGGCGATCCTTCAAATTTCAGACCAATATCTGTTCTTCCAACACTAAGTTAAATATTTGAAAAGATTATACTCAATCAAATGCTCTTACACTTCAACCGTACAAAACAACTCCACGCCAAACAATACGGTTTTGCTAAGGGTAAATCGACGACGGATGCAGGCATTACCCTTATATCTCATATTTATTCTGCACAGGATGCTATCGGAGTTTTTTGTGACCTGTTAAAGGCGTTTGATAGAGTTGATCATAATACGCTATTTATTAAATTAAATCATTACGGAGTTAGAAATAAAGCGTTGGATCTACTAAGATCATACCTAAGCAATAGAATTCAAAAGGCAGAATATAACGGCGTTAAATCTGGTGGATCGGGTGTTAAAATTGGCGTTCCACAAGGTTCCATATTAGGGCCTTTCTTATTCCTGGTATATATTAACGATCTGCTTTTCATGGTGGAGAAATTAACTGACATAGTGTTGTTTGCTGATGATACTTCAATGGTCTTCAAAATTGAAAGACAAAAAGGAGATTTTGATGATGTTAATGCAGTATTGTCTTTAACCTTGAAGTGGTTCACAGTTAATAATTTATTGTTAAACGCTGGTAAAACCAAGTGTATCAAATTCTCACTTCCAAATGTCAGGCAAGTTGAGACCAGTTTAGTGTTAGACAACAGCACGTTAGAATTAGTAAATGATACGAAGTTTCTTGGAATAACCATTGACAGCAAATTGCAGTGGGGACCCCACATAGATAAATTGGCTGGTAAATTAAGTTCTGCGGCTTACGCTGTTAGGAACATCAGACAAAGCACGGATGTGGCTACATCTAGGCTAGTATATTTTAGTTACTTTCATAGTATGATGTCCTATGGTATCTTGTTGTGGGGGAAAGCAGCGGATATTCAAACTATGTTTATTTTACAGAAAAGAGCTATTCGAGCAACTTATAATTTAAACGAACAGACTCCTTAAGAGAGCTTTTTAAAGAAATTTACATACTAACAGTAGCTAGTCAATTTATTTTCGAAAATATAATGTATGTACGCAAGAACCTTACAACATTTTCCAAACTTAGCGATAGCTGTAATGTTAACCTAAGAAATAATCACAGACTATGTGCGCCCCGATTTAGACTCGCGAAGGTTAGCAATTCTTTCAAGAGTCAGTGCATTCTGTACTACAATAAGATACCTCTGGAGATTTTGAAATTGCCATTTGAGCAATTTAAAAAGCATGTTAAATCGACTTTGTCGAAAAAGGGATATTACAATGTTCAAGATTACTTAAATGACAGGACTGTATGGGGTTAATCTGGCTCAACACAGACCTTGCTGTTAATAATTTTGTAATTATTTATTCCTGCTTATTAATCATAACAATTAAATTTTTCATATTTGTATTAGTTAAGCACAACCTATTTTTAAGAGATCTAAAAATCAATCTGTGGGAGTTTCTACGCCCTTCTTCTCCCACAGTGGTCCAATGTAGAGAAGAGGCAAAAAATGACGTTTGCTAAGTATATGTAAATATCTACAGTAATAAAGTACTTTGACTTTGACATAATGGAGTGCATTAATACTCGAGAGTGGGTTTATGAAACGAGCCGAAGGCGAGTTTCCTAATAATATCACTCGAGAGTTTTAATGCCTAATTATGTAAAGTTACATACACTAGATTATCTACACACATATCATAAGCTCTCTTTGATGTGTTCACTAACCGCATGTTCGACCGGCATTATGGCATTGATCATTGCTCTGCAGTTGTTTAGCTTGTTCTTTAGTACCAACTTCATAGACAAGGGGCGGCATGCAGGTGGGCGTCGGCGTTCGAAATTTGAATGTCATAATTTAACAAATTTTGGTATATTATGGTCATAATGATCAATATTCAGATAAGAAATGAGTTTTTACCAAGAAGTTTATCATTTTGCTGGTCGTAACGTGTGGTATTAGGACGCAGTAAAGAGGGTTTGTGATACGTGTGTGGATAAATAAATTAAAAACCCTTTTTTCTACAATGAAACTATACACATCTAGCCCACACTCCATGGTAATTAAAATATATAATAATATACTTAATTATATAAAAAATGTCGAGTTTGTCTTTTATAAAACAACAAAAAAATTACCTAATAGAAAAATGCTATTGCAATATGAATGAATTATTTCAAGATAGTAATTAATTAATTAATAAAAACTATTTAATAAGATAAAAAACTTCAAAAGCTCACAATCACCATAATGAAATAATAATAATGTAATGAAACTATAGTAATCGTATTCATATTTAGATATTACTAATTATTTTTTTATTTTATTGTGTAAAAATAATAAATATATTGATACCTACTTACTTAGTAATTAAGATAAATTGCAAAGCCCTAACAGGGCGCTACATTGTCATCTAACAACCTGCACCTATAAACAAATATGTAACTAATGTACTATAACAATGTAGAAAGCAATAAATAAATTGAAATTGAAATTGTAATTAACACAAGGTTCATTTTCGTAATTATCTATACCTAGGTAGAGATTTGCAATGTCCACAGAATGTCCTATTTCGGTTGCCGCTGTAGGGAGCACCAAATAATGAGATATGTAGCCCCTACCAAATCACCTACCTACCCAACAACATAACATAGCGTCATGCCTTTTCCCATATATGGGGTGGTAGAGGCACAATGGAAAACATGTATGAAATAAGTTGCACTGTAGTAGACCAACTAGAAATATGTGAGAGTATGCTTAAAGGTTTTAGTCTTAATATCCTTACTTACAATGTCCGAAGTAGATCGCATAACTTTGACCAATTTTTACTTATTTTGAATAGAATTAATATAAAATTTGACGTCATTGTCCTCACTGAATGCTGGTTACAGGAGGGAACTATAGTGGGTCTGCTTGACCTCTAGAAAATTTATTAACAAGGCAGGAGGTGTGGTCATATATGTTAGAGCCAGCTGGAACGCAGTAATGGATGAGCCTTCTGAAATACGTGACGCCAACTGCATAACTATTGATATACCAAATTAACTCACAGTTCTAGGCATATACCGGTCACCATCCTTCAAAGACACGAGTAACTTCCTCAATTCCCTAGACACGACTCTTCAAAACCTAACATGCAACAAATGCCTTGTCCTCGCAGGAGATAAACATCGATATCATGCCTGAAGTAAATTCCCACAGCCAATCCGAATACCTGTGCCTAACGGCAGAACATGGACTTGTCCCAGCCACAAATAAACCAACAAGACTTAACTCCTGCCTCGACCATATTTTTGTTAATGATAAGGTAACCTCAGAAGGAGTGGTTTGCACGACAGCAACGACTGACCATGATCTTGCAATGGTTGGTCTCTCAGTTTCACATCCTAATAAGAAAAATCACTCCCGATTAGTTCACAGAGTTAACTATAATGCCATTGAAGAGGAATTAAAAGCGGTTGATTGGTCCGACGTTCTCCAATCGACAGTAGCCTCGGAAGCTGCAAACTACTTTACTAATATTTTATCTAAAACTATCGATAAACACAAGGAAATCATAAAAGTCAGTCGAAGCAAATACAACTTAAAGCCATGGATCACGCCAGGCCTCCTCAGGTGTATGAGGCATTGTGATGCCTTGCATGCTAAAGCCTGCAAACACCCATCAAATCCCATCCTTCAGGTAACCTACAAACGATATCGAAATTTCTTCATTAATCTACTTCATAAATTAAAGCACGAGTACGAAAGATCTAATCTCTTGGAAAACACAGGCAATCCCAAAAGGCTCTGGGCAACAATCAACAACATATGTCAGGCACAAAAGCAGAATAGCAGCGCAAACGAACTTCTCACAACCCACAATACTACTGCCGACTCATTGAATTCATGCAATGACTATTTCTCCACCGTAGGTAAAAATCTAGCCAATAAAACCCTGCAGAGACTTGGTAAAACAGAGGAGGAACTTGCTTCTGAAATTCCCATGGCAAATGTTCATGCTCAGTCTCTTTTTATGCTTGCGACCTATGAACATGAGGTAGGGAAAATTATTAAATGACTACAAGTAAAATGTGCGCCAGGGCTGGATTGTATACACAATCAATTGATAAAACAAACAACTTCCAGATATTACCCCCTTTAACTCACATAATCAACACTAGTCTTTAAACAGGAGAATTCCCCGTTGCCTGGAAAACAGCCGCGGTATGTTCTATTCACAAAGATGGCGCGAAAAACAATCCAGCAAATTACCGTCCTATTTTCTTACTTTCTACTCTATCGAAATTACTAGAGAAAATAGTCAACAGTCATCTTATGAAATTTATAGAACAAAACGAATTGTTACCGACTAACCAATACGGTTTTCGTAAGGTAATGTCTACGGAGGACGCTTTAGGAGACCTCACGGACCTAGTATCGAGTATTCTGGATGGGGGGGGGGGCTGTGTAGGTGTCTTTTTAGACCTTGCGAAGGCCTTCGACACAGTGTCTATCCCCATCCTCCTTAAGAAACTAGAATACTTTGGTGTAAGAGGTGTAGCCCTTAAATGGTTCCAAACCTACCTCACCCACAGGAAACAATGTGTTAAAATAGATGGTCTTATAAGCTCTGAAACTACAACAAGCTACGGAGTACCACAGGGAAGCATCCTTGGGCCATCCCTGTTTCTTGCAGTGACATAGCTGCAGTCCAGCTTAGGGGCGCTGAACTATTTTGCTACGCAGACGATACTGCGGTAATTTTTCAGGAATAGGTCTGGAGTGGGGCTTTCCAAGCAGCAGAAAAAGGCATGACTCGCCTGGGCGAGTGGCTTAGTAAAAACTTACTCACTCTTAATACGACTAAAACAAAGTTCGTCTCATTTCACAAAACCCGAGCTTCAGCTCCTCCTTTCTTACAGAGCATCAAGGTTCATAAATGTGATCAAATTGGGCTGAATTGTGACTGTCCTGAAATAAAGGGTACAACCAATATAACTTGTTTAGGAGTAACCCTTAATGAAAACCTATCTTTTCAATAACACATTAATAAAGTAACTAAAAAAATCAGAAAGTCGATATATATTATGAAAATCCTTAGACACAGTGCACACATTAAACTATACTCCATTTGAATAGCATTTCATAATAATGTAAACAGAATGTCAGTTGACAGTTGTCTATGATTGAGCGAAATTTGAGTGTTGTACCTACACTGATGTCAAAGGCATTGATCAAAGAGATATAGTTCGCTGTCGATTTTTTTCTATTAGTAGTACAAAACCAAGGAGTGGGGCGCGTAATTTCAGCTTAGAGGAGCTCTAGCATCATACTAAAAAACTTAATTAAATTGTTTTAGAAAATTTAGTAGAATAGAAAATAACCGAAGATAGAGAAATATCCCAACCTGACGCGCGTCATTCGCTTGTGACAGATTCATCATCACTTGATGTGTCATCATCGGTCACATTTATAATAAAAGGCTTAGTTACAGCGTCGCTAGCCACATCCATAAGGCCGTCTAATTTTTTCATCCTTTCCTCTTCGTTTTGAACGTGACCGACGCATTTTGCCCATTGGTCTGCTCCGACTCTCGCCAATCCTTATTTTAGCAATTTTTTTATTACTGCCATTTAAAAGATTTATTATTTCTTCCCACGTAAGACTTGACCTGTGCCCAAATCAGTTCTATTGGATTCAACTCACAGTGATATGGAGGAAGGCGCAACTCAGTTACTCCTTTAGATGCGGCGAGATCATCGACATATTTTGTTCTATACTTTTCCTTTACGAATTTTGTGAGTAACTGTGCTTTTATTTCGCTTGCTTCAAACGCTATGGCAACGCTACGTAATAAGTAAGCTTCATATCTAAAAAGAAATAAACAGATTACAGTGGCTTACCATTTTTCAAAATTATGAGCATTCATTTCCCCGTGATAGTCTCCATCTGACTTCTTCGCTTGAAATATCCATTCCCCACCTTCGACAAATCCATCCTCATTTCCTATATGGGTGTATTGTATCCTAAAATTGCCACTATATGCTAAATATCTCGGGTAGACTCGATCCTTAGCGCCGTTTGCGCTCCAAATTGGATCTTCGTCCGAAATTGTCACCACAAACAGAACTTATTGGTGCTCCGAGAGACGATAGTGGCCACGTCTTTACACTAGATGTCACAGAAGAATCCTTATCAAGATACCTAAAGAACATTGATCCCAGCAAGGGAGCCGGTAGCGACAGCATACCTGCAATATTTATCAAAAAATGTTACAAAAGCATCTGTAAACCTCTCGCAATACTTTTTAATCGCTCCATCAAAGAGGGTGTGTTTCCTAATAAATGGAAAGAAGCACATATAGTTCCGATACACAAAAAGGAATCTAAATCACTTATAAAAAATTATCGGCCCATATCAATACTCAATGGTATATCAAAACTATTTGAACTAATAGTCTACGACACTATATATCACACCATTGCTTCTAATGTTGGGGATCACCAACATGGCTTTCTGCGACGTAGGTCCGTATACACTAACTTATGCGAGTTCACCAACTACGTTCTACATAGTATGGAACAGCCAGCTCAGGTTGATGTGATCTACACGGACTTTGAAAAGGCCTTTGACCGTGTGGATCACGATATCCTACTCAGTAAACTGAACACGTTGGGAATCCAAGGCGACCTTTACCGTTGGATCAGTTCATATATAACAAACAGGACGCAAGCTGTAGTACTGGGTGGATATAAATCAAACTACATTGACATTCCCTCCGGGGTACCCCAGGTATCCCACCTAGGGCCTCTATTTTACAATGCCTACTTATATGATCTACATGAATGTTTCACACAATCAAAACACCTTCTGTATGCTGATGACAAAAAAGTTTTCTTTAAAATTACTAACGTTGAGGACTGCTATAAAATTCAAATGGACTTAGACAAATTATCAGCTTACTATAAATCTAATAGAATAAGTATAAACGTAGATAAATGCATTCAAATAACTTATACACGAAAACAAAAACAAATTAATTTTAATTACAAAATTGACAATCAACTTTTAAAACGCGTTGACGAGGTTCGTGATTTAGGCGTTCAATTGGATAGTAAATTGCTTTTTATCAAGCATATTGATATGATAGTAAATAAAGCTTACAGGAACCTCGGTTTCGTGATCCGAGTATGTAAACCCTTTAACGACATCTCATGTGTTAAGAAAGTATACTACGCATATGTCCGTAGTATCCTTGAATTTGCCAGTATCATCTGGAATCCGCAATATGCAGTGTACACTAATAAAATTGAACGAATACAAAAACAGTTTATAAACCACCTAAACTATAGACTGAAAATACAATTCCCATCTTACGAAGAAGCCTGCAACCATCATCGTATTAACACCCTAGTGGATAGACGCACCATGCTTGATATGGCCTTCCTACATGACTTGGCTAACTCCACCATCGACAGCCCCTCTCTAACAACACTGACATCTTTGGTTGTCCCCCGTCGGTGCTCCGCACGACGCCGACAACACGATGTCTTTTACACACCCTATAGCAAGACAAACTACGGTCGTAATGAATACATTTCTAGAGCTACTAAGTGTTTCAATAAGAAATTCAGCAATGGTATAGACATGTTCAATTTATCTAAGGTTGGTGTAAAGAAGCAAGTACTAGATATATTATTAAAAGAGCAAAATCGAGTACCTTGAAATCTATTGTTTTGTCTCGGTATACCTTTCATAGTTTTTAGTGCAACAAAACCTAGATTAATAAAAGTTGTCCTGCTTACATCCTTTATTTTAAGTATTAAGTTCTTATTGGTTCGGTCTAATTAAGGCATCTACAATATCCTAATATTGGCTAAGACAAATTAAGTTACTTAACAACTAAGCTTTATATATGTAGAACTGCTGTTGGATATGTTAACAATAAAAATAAAATAAAAAAATAAAAATAGCTCTCTTTCACTCCTTGTGTAACAAACTATTGTTACCTCCTTGTTTTTTGAGAAAGAGGTCCTATCGTATAAAAATCAAAGTCCGTGATTTTAAGCAGATGTCGTCGATTCAATAATAAATCCAACCAAATCGCAAAGAAAATGTCCTTAATCCAAAATACAAGAAGCAAAGTCGTCGATAATTACTGGAAATGGAAAAACGCAGAGAACTCGGAACAATACCTACTGGCACAGGACAGTGAATGAAGTAACATTTTTTTTTAAATATATATTTCCTCTTTTCACTTTTTGGGGTTCCGTACCCGAAGGGTTCCAAACGGGACCCTATTACTAAGACTCCGCTGTCCGTCCGTCCGTCCGTCCGTCCGTCTGTCACCAGCCTGTATCTCAAGAACCTAGCTAGCTAGAGAGTTGAAATTTTCACAGATTATGTATTTATGTTGCCGCTATAACAACAAATACTAAAAAACAGGATAAAAGAAATATTTAAGGGGGCTCCCATACAACAATTCTTTCAATACCACATACAAACTTATGGATGCACCTGGTTACGTACATGGAGTGTGAAAGTAACCGCACCAATAACTTTGTAAACAATATTTTGCTGTGTAAAATCCAAACTATTCACTCCACACCATCGCTTCCATTGAACGGTGGTATGAAACCCTTTGTGCGCGATTTAGACTCGCACTTGACCGGTTTTTTAGGTTCACCTCCTCCTTCGGTAGCTAGATCTCCTTTAATTTCTTCATTATTCTTTTCATCAGCAATTCAACAACAACATTCAACAAATCAATAAATCAAACCGATTGATCGATCGAATCGGATCGATTCAAAAGAATGAACCACTTTAACTTTCCAAAGACAATAAGACTTTGATGCGCTTTGATGAGTAAAAAAATAATATGACATTTTACAAACATTGAAATATTCGTCGTCCGATGATTTTGCAAGAAAATAACTATCTTAGGGGAGTTACTTGGTGTCGAAATGAACAAGTAAGTAAGTAAGAACAATAAATGATTCCTTGGTATGTGAATGTGTTCAGGATTGATATTCAAATGTAAGTAGTTACGGCGTAATCGTGTGTAAATTGGCTTGTTTACGTTATTATGAAATGCTATTGAAATGAACTTTACTCAGATTAATTTACAAGGCGATCTGTCAATCAGTACTCAGCTATTGTCTATCTGTGTGGGGAGGTGCACAAAAGACAATCATGCTGGTAATTGAAAGAGCTCAAAGAGCTGTACTAAAGGTCATGCTCCGGAAACCTCGCTGTTATCCCACCGCCAACTTGTATGACGACTGTCAGCTTTTGAGCGTCAGGAAACTTTACCTGCTGAGGGCTACCATCACTACCCACCAGGCTTTAATCACATCACCAAATCACGACGCCATTCTAACAAAACGAATATACCAAGCCCCCACCATTCGAGTTGAAACAACCTTTGCTCGTAGATTCGGTAGATATCTCCACGATTTCGTCTACAATAAAATAACAAAGTCGTGTGATCTTAAACAACTCACGATGAGAGAGGTTAAACACCGAGTCAATAAATGGTTACTTACGACGCTTACTTACGACGCTGCTGAAAATCTATTGAATGCCACAATTTAAATGTGATATAATAACATTTTATATATTTTAATAATTAATACATTTTATTATATAATAATAGTATAGGTATTATAAATACTTTATTATATAATAATAGTATAGGTATTATAAATACACACAAATATTATTTAAATTATATTTCCGAAAATTATTGATTAATAAAAAATAAAGATATATATATATATATATATATATCTATATATATATCTATATATATATATATATATATATATATATATATAGATATATATATATATATATTATTGATTAATAAAAAAAAAAGATATATATATATATATATATATCTATATATATATATATATATATATATATATATATATATATATATATCTTTATTTTTTATTAATCAATAATTTTCGGAAATATAATTTAAATAATATTTGTGTGTATTTATAATACCTATACTATTATTATATAATAAAGTATTTATAATACCTTATATATATATATATATATATATATATCTATATATATATATATAGATATATATATATATAATGTATATATACATATATATACATAATATAATTATTATTCGCTAACAAATTAAAACTTTGTATTAAATTAAAACGTTAACTTTAACCTAACTTAAACACAAATAAAACTTAACACACAAATAAAACTTTAAAATTGCGATCGCGGATCTGCTGTGTTGTGTATGGCAACCGGTACAACATGAAGCGCACGATACAGGTTCTCCTAGTGCGCGCTTCGCAAGCAAACCGCCGCCGCCGGACAACTACCCTCACTATTAATCTTGTTACTGTATGATGTTAAAACTCTCTGTATTGTCCAAACTTTATGCTAAATAAATAATTTTGTAATTTGTAAAAAAAAAAAGTGCCCACTTTTAGCAAATTATTCAATACTCCATTTTGCCTGAAATTGTAACGGCATAAATAGCTAAGGTCGAGCTACCGTTGTCAGAAGCTATGATAGTCTATTCTATCTACCCCAAAAGAGATGTCCCGATTCAGCTGTGAAAATTGCAAGTTAAGAATGATAAGTCTGAATTTCTCGTTTGTTGAGAAGTTCAGTAGGCGTACAATAGTAAAACGGAAGATTGGTTCAGGAAGTTAGAGTTTCAAGTTAAACAGAGAAAGCATGTATGCCCGCAAGCCGGTATTTCGCATCAGTTAGCGGTGTTTTGCGCCAGATCGATCTTTGTTATATTTTGTGTGATGGTACCATTTATTTTTTGTATATATGGGCGCTTGGAACTTCTTTTCGTGGTCGACCACAATTTATAATATTTGTTGGGGATATCGTATGGATATCCGTCGTAGTGTTACGACGTGAGTACTCAATGATACTTCATGTGCTCGCTTTAGTGGTTCTAATTATATAATTAGTTCACGGCAATAACGATCCAAATAGACCGGTTTTACACAATTGCGATTTGATTTTCCGAAATGGGTCTGAACTAGCGGAAACCTTCAACTCTGCGCAATTTGAGCTGGATGTTATCGAAACGTTTTCTTTAGCGCTTTTGGAGATCTAACCCACTCCACAACGAGTTACATACTTCGGAAAATACCGAACTAGGTATCTAGTTAACCTCAACTCACCTCGACTGAGCCCAGAAAAATAAATGCGTGACACAATCTACACGTTAGAATCTCCAGCGAAATTTACATTTAATTTAAAGATGCAACTTGAATCAAATCGATCCAAGGCAAGGCAAAACAATCTACCCGTTCCTAACCAATGAACTTTAGACTGTAATTTGATCTCTTCGCGTTCCCCGACAACACTCAAATGTCAAAGATATCAACAGGATAGGTTATCTGAGTTGACAACGTTTATACTTTGTTCTGAATTTGCTATTTTCATCCGCGGAACCCCATCGATCAAACAGTCTCCCTATGCCTTGACAACCTAGGTTTAGCCGCAACAAAACTCCTGTCTAGCCTAGTCTAAAATCCTAGTGTTATACCACGTCCATCATCGACACCACTCGAAAATGGTTGAGTATGATTTGAATGTGTTTGTATGGTTAACGACTGTGTGTGTGGGAATTTCAAAACTCGCTACACGAAGGGAATGAAGAGGGGATTAGCCCGCGAATATCCTAAGAGCTAACCCAGAAACCCTATGGTGAAGGGAAAAGGAAATTAGGGTCGCTCCAAGCCCAGACTCAGACTCAGATCAAATTACCTACAAGTTCTTATCTAACGACCCAAGGATAATTTTGGAATTTGTGGTAGGTTGATTTAAAGGATATGAACCGAGGTATATCTCGGCGCTTCAGGCACACACGAAAATCCACTGTAGCACGCAATCACAAATCTTCCAGTTCCAGACGCGTAAAACGGCAGACCGAACTGTATAGATTACACGAAAGACATGTATACCACAGTAGTTTGACGTGGGGACTGAATCACTCCCCCACCCACGCGCTCGTATTTATAAGCCCCACATGTCTGAAAAAATGGCGTCCTTTGCGTGACACAATCTGCCCAAGCGAAAGCTTCTTATCAATAACTACTATTTTGTGTATGCATATTTCCTATATTCAACCGTCGGTCTTCACTCAAGTCATTTGGTATTGCCGATACACAAAATTTGTCGATCGCTGGCTATAAAGCGGTTGCGATTAATTTAGCCTGCCCGACCGCTAGCGTCTTAGACAACGATCACTAGAATGATATTCAAACCCGTGATGTCAAACTCACCACATCGTAGCAATCAAACGCAATTGTATATTTGCAGTCAACACATTAGCTTTCTCCGTATAGTTCCATAAGAACCTTCCATTATTTAGTTATTCATAATTTATTCAGCGCGCAACCAAATTGGCTCTGATCCCTACACATTTCGCAGGAATGCGACAAAAAAACCTGACCCGACCTCGCTTCTCCGAACCAACCACATTCTATGGCCCCTTTCTTGTCAACTTACTTCGAACAACTCGATAACCCAAGCGTTAACTGAACCGACTATTGTATTCAATGTGTACCGTGCGGCGATGGGCTAGCCCTCTGTCACGCAAAATGAAATATTAAATGAACTGATTCTTGTGTACCATTACAAAATGGGATTAACCCATCGCCGCAGCTATGATCGCAAACGCTGCCAATCACAACGACTAAAACATTAAAGACCTAGTTTCGAATCCTAGATTGGATCAGAAATGATATTATTTTCATTTAACATAACATAGCATCACGCCTTTTCCCGTACGGGGTGGCAGAGGCACAATTGTGCCCACTTTTAGCCAGTTTATCAGTACTATCTTTTGCATGACAGGAGGCTAGCCCATCGCCGCAGCTATGGAGTAATGAAGGTTTACTCACGATGTTTTCCATCACTTTACATACACATTGTCTGAGGATTAGAAAATCAGCCGTAACTTGAACGAACTTGACCTATAAAAAGTATAAATTTTGAATTACTAAAATTAAGAAATACATAGGCGCGTTGTTGCGTTCTAGTGCTCCGGTTTTTTAACTAAAAGCTAATTCACGAAAAGCCAGAGTGACACAACGCAGCAGGCGCTGTACCCCACGGGCTGTTCAGACGATGAATTGTCAATGAGACCGCTGGAAAACCCCGTGTGGTACAACGCAGCGTCGCCCTGTAGCACTCTGGCTTTTCAAGCGGTTCGAAAGACTAAAAAGCCCGTAGGGCACAACGCGGCCCAGCATTGTACCCCACGGGCTTTTCAGAAGATGCCTCCGGGACATTATTATTGCTGAAATTCAGTGACATAAGTACATTAACTACCCACTTGTTTTGCTTAGCTTTAAGATGGTTGGTAGCGATTGTGGTCATTAGGTAGGTGCATAGGTCTAATGTGAAAGATGTTTTCTATGCATGTATGAACGAATCAAGTCGAAAGGGACTGTATTTGTGGGAGGGACGTGTCTCACAAAGATAAGATATGATGGTGTGGTATAGTGTAAGTTATGTGCACTAGATAATTCAAGAAAGCTGTATGACAGTTAGAGCTCTGTTTGGCGCCTGCATTCGTCCACATTTCACTGTGATACGTACATATCTAACATGATTTACAGTATTAATGTTCTATCTATTATTACTATATATGTCACCGTAAGATAGTCAAAACCGTTAGTTGATAAACTAACGCGGCCCGGCAGTTGATCAAATATCGGCAGATAGATACCAGACCGACAGGGTTTAGAATTTACGTTGCTTTTGTTCTTACATGACAACCCAAAACGCAGACTATTCGGGGGCTTCGCTGCGCTCGCCTCCTCTAGTCTTAACCTAAGCCACAGCCTAAGCTACCGCAGTGTTTGCCCTGGTATTTAGTTTACAATTCAAGTTTAAACCAGTTCACTATTTAACGGTTTTAACCGTTAGTTTATCACCTTACGCGTCATATAGTAAGCAGTACGCTACAGTTCACTATCTGTCGAAAGTTGACCAACTAACGAGAAAAAAACGTTAGTTTATCAACTAACGGTTTTGACTATCTTACGTCGACATATACAAGCTAAGATCAACGCACCTATTGCGTTCAGTGTTAGATGATATTATGCAACAGGCCCTGCCGCGACTAATTGCTGCTGTGCTAAGGTAAGGAGGGATTTTTAGAAATGAGATGTAAACGAATGCTCCACCAGGCCAACTAGATACCTGCCAGGCATTTATTAAAATTGTTGGAGTAGTATCTGACGTCCCATTTCAAACAGCCACACCTGCGAAACAAAACATGCTTCAAGGTGTGTGTGACATGAGACGGAAGATACTAATTGACAAAGCCAAATATGCGCATGGCAGAATATGCGTATGGCAGGTGCTTGATGGAATAGTATCTGTTTTACGAAAAATAGAATAAATAATAAATGAAACTAAATAAAAGCTTTTATTTCTACCTTTATTTCATTTATTTCATTTCATTTCATTTATTTATTCATTGCATACATGTGGTACATAAGATGTCAAATAACAAATAAAGACCCTAACATGTGCCCTGCTAGGGCATTGCAAACATAGTTTTAAAATAAAAACTAAAACATAAGATAGTAATCTACTTCCTATGGTACAATATCTTAATCTTATAGAAATCTTTCTTTTCTTTATAACAAACTATAAACGTAGTAAAAATAAAAAGTTTGTAAAATTTTAACATTTAACAAATTTTACTATCTTTGTTGGGTAGGTTCGATATCATAGAACTCTTCTAGGTTGTAAAATGTATTGGCTATTAGGAATTTATGTAGTGTGTTCTTAAACTCTTTAAAGTTATCTAGGTTTTTATAGAAGGTGGTAAGTTATTATATATTTTTACGCACATGTTGTAAGGGCCTGATGATACAAATACAAGATTAGAGTCTGTGGCAGCTAATCTAGGTCGAGGTCTAAGGTTTGCTGGGCGTTCGCGCATAGGGAACATGTGTAGATGTTTTCTTACAAATAATGATAGTTCTAAAATATAGATCGAAGTTAAGGTGAGGATTTCGTAGGTTCTGAAATATGGTCGACAGCTGGTCATTCGGTCTATATTAGCTATAATTCTAACACACTTCTTTTGTAGAACGAAGATGTTGTCTATGTCGACACTCTTTCCCCACACTACGATGCCGTATTGAAGACGAGAATGTGCGTATGCATAGTAAGCTTTCAGGGCGGTTTCTAGATCTGTTGCTTTCTTAATTTCGTTTAGGGCGTATGAAAAGCTAGATAATTTAGATTTCAATTTTCTGATATGATGTTTCCAGTTGAGATTCGAATCAATGTGAATTCCCAGGAAGCAATAGTTGTTCACACATTCAATTGACTTGTCCCTAAATGAAAAGTTTATCTCAAGTGGAGCTCTTTGGTACGGATGAAACTGTATTAGTTTAGTTTTATTAAGGTTAAGTTCGAGATTGTGGTCTTCGAGCCAGTTGACGATAGTATCAAATGTGGAGTTTAGAAGGTTATTTAATGAGTGGACGTGATTGCCTGGGATTAGAACAGAAGTGTCATCTGCAAATAGTGTGCACGAGTCTTCGATAACTTTCGGAAGGTCGTTTATATAAATCAAAAACAGCAAACATCCAAGAGAGCTGCCTTGTGGGATTGATCTGTGTACGATTTTAGTTTTTGACTTTACTTTAGAAATCTCACCTGTCTGATGGTTGTAATGATCTACTTCTACATGCTGTGTGCGTTTATCTAAGTAGGAAGCGAACCAATTAAGGGCTATGCCTCGCACGCCGACTCCTGAAAGTTTTTTAATCATGATATTGTGAAAAACCCGGTCATAAGCTTTGCTCATGTCGAGAAAAATGCCAATTCCGTTTTTTCCATTATTAATAACGTCTAAGACATTATTTATGTGTTTAAAAACTGCTAGTGTAGTAGACCTTGCTTTTCTGAATCCGTGCTGATTATCATTAAAAACATTAAACTTTTCGCAAAATATGTAAAGCCTGTTATACATTGCGATTTCAAAAATCTTAGCAAATGAAGACAAAAGGGCGATTGGGCGATAGTTATTGGTGTTTTGTTTAGAGTCTTTTTTGTGTAACGGTCTGATTATCGACTTTTTTAACAATTTAAGAAAACAGCCGGTATTGAATGATTGGTTTATCAGGAATGCTAACGGCGTGACTAGGTATTGAGGACACTGTTTTAATAAAGATGTAGGGAAGTCGTCAAATCCTGCACTGTTTTTATTCTTTAACTTTTTAATAATTGTGTATACTTCATTGTCAGTTACAGGGTGGATGTAAAATGAGTTTTCGAGCGGGGTTAGTACTGGTCTCCCTGGTGGGGTTGTAGAGGAGTTGTTAGGGTTTTCGCCGACAGATAGGAAAAAGTCATTGAAGGTATTAGCTACATTTTTCGGATCGTTTATTTTTTTGTTTCCCTCTAGTAATTCGATGTTATTTTTGTTTATTTTCCGATGTTTGTTTGATGTCTCTTTTACTACTTGCCACACGGTTTTGATAAAGTTTTTTGAGTTTTTAAGTCTTGTTATATAGTTTAATTTCCTTGATCTAGTAATTGCCTTTTTAAGAGTTTTTGAATATTCTCTGTAATGGTTCTTAAAGATTGTGCTTTTTGTTTGTGATGTATGAATTCTAAGAAGACGTTTATGCATGCATGATTTTTTGATACCTTTAGTTATCCATGTTTGTGTGTTTTATGATTAAGTTTGATTTTAACTTTTGGTATGCATTGATCCAATGTTTGTTTTATTTTGTTATAAAAAGAATCAAAGTTTTTATCAACGTTTGCAGTGGCTTGTAGTATATTTACCCAATTTATTATACTTAAAACTGCAATGAATTTTTGAATATTTAATGAGCTAAATTTTCTCTTTAGTGTATGCCAAGTTTTTGGCTCTTGTTGTGTTTTTGTTAGGTCTATGGGTACAGCAACTGTATGGTCCCTCTATGGTCAGATAAACCAAATTCAGTAGTGGTTACTATTGTGCTCGGTTCGCTGAAATTGGTAAAAATTAGGTCTATGCAAGTGCACGTTTCTGGTGTAATTCTAGTTGGTTCCTTAACTTGCTGGTAAAAATTGAAACTTTTAAATAGATCTAATAATCGTGAGCTGGCTGGGGTTGTCCATAGCATATTTACGTTGAAGTCACCACCCACTATAATATTTTTCTTTTTGTACTTTAGCTGTAATCTATGCAAGAGTTTATCTAGAGAACTATGAAAAAGATCTGGCATTCTGCTGCTATTTGGCCAGTATATTAGAATTATTATTAAATTAGATGTCGGAATTTCAATACCACAGGCCTCGAACACTAATTCGGTCGACATTTCAGGAATATCAACCAGTTCCCTGAAATGTATATGCTCTCTGACATAAATACCAACAACTCCACGAATATGATGCTTTTTACAAAAGAATGTAGCCAATTTATAACCTGTTATTTGTGTAAGTTCTGTTTCTCCTACCAACAACCATGTTTCACTTATACATATAATACTATTTTCTTTTATTCTAGGGTCAGTTTCTATAAGAGGTATATTATGGTTTAAACCTCCTATATTTTGATATAATACACTCGAGCTAATTACGAAAGTTATAGTTTTGGCCACTGGGTGTGTTTCTGTTGCTGTAATTATTTGCTGAGATGATATCGTTGCAATAGTTATTGTTTTGGCCACTGTGGGTGTTTCTGCCGTGATTTGTTGCAGACATGCTGTCATGAGCGGATAAGGCATTGTTAGTAAGTTCAACTGGTGTTGACGTAGAGTCTTGGTAAGGCTTCCCGTTGATGAGGAGACGGTTGTTGCGTATGACTGCGTGTTTGCCTTCTTTCCTTGCTTCACGGAGAATTTTGACAAGGTCTTTTCTTTGTTTCAGCGATTCTTCGTCTAAATGGTAGCAGATACTTAATCCAGTATTCATGAAGTGTTTTTGGTTGGCTATTATGTACTTAGCCATTCTCTTACTTATTAATTCAATGGCCACTGGATTTCTGGCTCCTTTGCGAACCAAACTACGCAGATCTTCGATGTATCCATCCAAGTTCACAGCTAGGATGTCCCTGAATATATATATGACTCTTTTGTAGAGCTCATCATTATCTTCTCAGTTAGGTTGATCTAAACCGTATAGAATTATGGTCTTCATCTGGTCATTTTTTGGTTGAGTTTCTAACTTCTTTGGTAATATTGATGTGTTCTTTTTTATTTCTTCTTTCATAATTAACAGCTGTCCCTCTATTGAGCTGATTCGATCCGTTAGTTTTCCGATCAGGTCCTTCGATATTTTTTGTTGTACTTTTAAAGTGCTTATTTTATTGTCTACCTCTATTTTTAGATTCTTAATGGCTATTTGTATCTCTTCATGTAACATGGACTTTATTTCAGACTTTATTACATCAACTATTTTTGAGTTATTGTTCAGCAACTTGGTTTCCAAGAGCTCACTTATTTTCTCGATGATTCCAAAGTTTTCTTGTTGTGAACCGAGAATAGTGTCTCCAAATAAATTCTCGTCGATGGTTCTGTCGCATGTTGATTCTGCTGTATCATTTGAAATGCCAGAGAAACTAATATCTTCTACTTTATCCTTCGGTTTTTTGCGCAGAGTAATATTCGAGAGTTCTGACGGAATTTCTGGATTGCTGATTCTAATGGGTGTGTTATCTGTGTTATTTTTAGGCTGTTTGCAGATGCAGCTTGGACATTTCCAATCTTTTGTTTGTTGGTGTATTGGGTGGAAAAACAGGTTGTATCTTTGTTCTGACACATTCGCGCAGGTAAGATCATATTCGCCTTTGCAGATATGGCATTTCATAATTTGTTTGTGTTTTATTACCTTATTACAGCCTGCACATATTGCCATTGTAGTATTGAGTTAAAGAAAAATTGGGGTATCCGGTTACAGCAATAAATTTCGGATAGTAGTATATCTATATCTGCTTATGTATATCTGCTTGCTTGGTATCGGTTTGATTTTTAGTTCTTTTATCTGTAGTTCTAAAATCATTGGATGGTGTCTTGTGGCGCTACTAGTACTGCAGTCGTATATTTTTATTTCTTAAAAAAGAAAAGGAAAAAGAAAAAGTATTTTTGTTTTGTGGGGATCGAACCTGCGTCGTTGCAAATTGACTAGGCGTAACGCCTCACCTTAACCGTTCCGGCCAAACACCTGTTACTTCTACTGGCGAAATAAGGTAACGTATGTGTTTGTGAGATAATTTAGCTACTCCTCTCTAGGTGGCGTTAGTAGGTACATGAGTATTTGATTTTGCTGGATCGATCGATACCGAAGAATGATTTGTATTTATTCACTTTTAGGTTATGGTTTTTTTAGTCTTCAATATTAGTTCTTGATCACAAAGAATGTATCACTTTTATATATTTTCACTGTTCAGATGATTACACTAGTATTTTTCAGTCACTAGCACTATTGTTCATTGTCACTTATAACGGTTGATTACGGCACATGATTTCTTCAATTTATCGTCTTTGTAACAATTGATTTGAGGAAATTGTATATTATTCCGGCAAATTGGGAATTTATCACTGTTATTAGGACTATTTTCACTTTGGACACTCAAAACTCTAAAAATATATACGGAGACAGTGTTTACGTCGGCAGTGTTGCCATCCCCATCCCCATATTATAACTTTATATAGTATACAGAATGGGCAAGGGTCCTGTCTATATTATTTTTTGAGTTTAAGGTAAGTATTTTGAAAAATAAAAAAGAAGTCTTAGTTTTTTTCTTTCTTTTGTTGAAGGACACAGTTAAACACAGGTGGTCCGATTTCAATGGTTATTTTACTTAGCGTACTACAGGATAATTTTAGGTAATCTTTGTCTAAGAAATTATTTTTAGTTTAAAATTATGATTTTATAATTGATACATTAAAATTTACGACTTTTAGCCAAATGAAAAAAAATGTTCAAAGCTAACAAAGGTGACCTTTTATATTCAATGCACTGCATTAATATAGGTAAAAACATTTTTGGAGCACTCGCACCTGTATAGTAAAGATAAAAAAAATGTGATAACAATATTACCGAGCTCCGTAGTACAATGGGTTTCAGCTTGCTTCTCACACATGTTAATCAGGTTCGAATCCTGACACCAATGAGATAATTAATTTATCCTAAGTACATTAAGGGCTGAATAAAGGCCAATGGCATTGAGAATTAGACAAAGAAAACAAATACCCGTCGCATCGCTTCGAAGCAGACTGACGCATGCTCCCGCGCAGAGCCCCGCGGGGCAGCCCGAGCTCCGAGACCAAGAAAATTATAGAAAATATTACTAAACTCCTGTAATATTTTCTATAATACATTAAAAATAAAATAAAATAACCAAAAAATTTCCTATTTTCGCGTGTAAGTTTCATATAGGAAACTAATTTCATCTCCGAGCGCTTGTTCATTTAGTTGAATAATAAGCATTGCGAAAAATATTTTTAAGTGTTAAATATAACAGATATCCGGTAATCCGGATATATTTATCCTACATTTTTATGTTGTCTAGTTTAGCCTAGAATTGAAGCTAAAGACGCATTTCTAGCCATGTTTAATCCCTTAAGGGGTAGGTCCCGGCTTCTATCGCTACGTGGTAGTTGTCGTAAAAAACCCTCCACCAACCCGCACTGAGCCAGCCTGGTGGAGTATGGCTTAATCTTACTCGTATCCGGGTAAAGGCGTGTGCCCCTCGGTGAGGACATTAATGGGCTACATTTATTATATATTATTTATTATAACAGTTTAACCATAACCTAGTCAACCTTCAATCTACATAGCTGCGGCGATGGGCTGGCCCCTTGTCACGCAAAAATGGCACCTTTGCTTCACTCCAACCCTTGGTAGAGTACCGCTGGCAGGAACCTAGTTGGCTTAGTGGCGTAGTAAAATGTAAAACAAATAAATGCACGTCACTAAAACAATAACTTTGTGGCATAGAATCTCTGTTGGGGTCAACAGAGATTCTTTGGCCTGTGCCAGTGCCACTGAACGCAAGGTAGTCGTTTAAGCTTCTTCCTCACTGCTCAACTAGATTGCTAAACCAGTTGATCAACTGCTCAAATAGTTTGTATTACCGAACATTTTATGCTCAAGTTAGGTGATCAGTAGGTCATGCTGTTCCCTTCTTCCTTCTTCCCCACCGCACAACTGTATTTACTTCATTGCCTGTGGAACACCCAGGTGTACCATGCGCAAAAAAAAAACTCCTGTGGAACAACCAAGCCGTCCAGTAGTTCCAAGGGTAACTGGTTACAAAAGTCTGGTTACGAAAATGGACGAAGGGAGAATTCTACCCGTGGTACACGTATACCTAATATTTTACTAAAATATTTTGGCAACAAATATAATTTTCACCAAATTTTTTTTTCCTACCCAAAATGGATAAATGAACACCAAAAGTTGCAAAAAATTTCAGGGCAAAATACTGCGGTAGCTTAGGTGAAGCGAAGCGAAGCCCCCTTTATCACAGTCAAACATTTTCGCTTGCAGAAACATTACCACAGATACGTAAAATATATCGAAGAGTTTTGCCATTAGAAAAATAGACAGTGATTATTAAGACCACTACGTAAACGCAAATTGTGAGTTGGTGGCATGAGGTTGAAGTTTCGTAAAACGCAAACGGTGCGTTGCTGGCACGGAAAGGGTTAAACTACAAATATCAGTAGCCCTTTTTTGACAACTGCGTGTGCTGGGGTTGCCAATCCAGTCCATTTCCAATATACTAAATCATCAACATCAACTTGGCTGTCACTGCCTCTGTGGCGGTTATGCTCTGCCCACTGGCTGGGGACACAGAAAAAAACAGGTCTTGGATGTTTATTTGTGTGTGAAGTCGCTGTTTCTGGTTCCCATGACATAGGCTATCCTAGTGTGGGGCCAGAAGCAATAATGTGCCTGGATGTAAATGTTTTTGGGTTACTGCGCAGATTATTCTGTGGAATTTATTTTAAGGGCCCTGATGATTAACCTGAAAGTTACATATGACATGCATACTTTATATTCACTTTTATTCATTACAGGTCGGTTAACTAAAGCTGGCACGTTCAACAAATATTTACACGTTACGCTTGTGTAGTATTCGTGAATAAGGGCGCGGCGTGACGTTGCACTACATGGGCATCAAGAATAGTCTGTCTGTCTCTCTCACGCGCGGTCAAACTTATGAGTATGATGGAGACAGTTATTGTCTTGCTTTTGATGCTTATAAATATAGTGATATTTTTTGCATTCATGTCACATGACAATCTACGAGCGTAATTGTGATTTTTTAATAAGGTTTCCCGGGGCTATTCCGACTAAAAAAGGACAGATAAAAAATTTAAACATCAGCCCTTTTGTATGTAATTGCGACATAGAAAACTTAAAGATTTCATATGATAAAACCGTTGTTTGCGATTATTTTTAATGTTTACTTAATAATTAATAGCCACTCAATAAAAGACAGCACGGCAATTTCTGTGCCAAAATTTAAATAGTTGTGTGTAGTGTTAACTTTCGAAAATTTATCTAAAACTTAAAGCCAGACAAGATTGTCTCATCTTTTATGTGAACTTAAGCTTTGTTGTTCGGTAGCATGATTCGTTTTGCTTTCAATTTAGTTAAACCATTTTGATAGAGTAATTCCGACTACTTTTCATAGATAATAGGACTGGAACACGTTGCTATTATTATAATCGACATGAAAAATAAACTTTAAAACAAATGAATTTACGTATAGATAAGTAAAATCAGTAGAAATATTGACCAATCGCAACACGATTATTTGATACTAGCTATATTTGAAAGCGACTTGTATAAACGATGTTCTGATTGGTATATTTTTCATAAGCGATAGAAATTCTTAGATATGAGAATAACGTTATTCTGACATCAAAATTTACTATCGAAATAGCTGGTCAACCTGGCGGTTCATTACGTAATCAGCCGCCAGATTAACCAGATATTACATAAGATACTATAAATATTGGTATGTTAATCCAAAATCAATCGGTTTTATACAACGTGCCTATTTTTTATCAAGTACTTTATTGCGCACATCTTCGATGGCCTTGATTATGTTTTTTTTTATTTTGTAGTTTCGGACCATCTGTAACAATGTAGACAAAATTTGAGTTTGTAATACTATTGAAGTGAAGTGTTTTGATCGTTTCCATAAAATGTATAATATACACACCCGTTAAAATTGTTGAGGAGAGGTAATAGGTTAATAGGTAAGTAATAAGTTATAGCATAAAATAAAAATTGCCAATATATAGTTCTATGCCCTAATTGTATTTTTTCATGATTTTTTGTTTTTATAATTATCATACTTACTTTATTCTTCCCATCATTAAAAAAGACAGCAAAAAAAAACATTACAACCATTATATACTGTTTATGAACAAAAGATATCGACATAATGGACATCACTAGCGTTTTTTAACTTCACACAAAATCTAGTGGGGTTATTACGACTCTAAGTTAGTCGGACTTACCCCTCGACAACAAATTCGTGGGGCTGTCATAACTATCTCGATAACTACATGAAACGCAGCTTAATGCAGTGAAGCGATAGCAAAAGCGATAGCGACATAAAACGCAGTGAAGAAAACTCAATAGTTTACTCAGACTTACCGTTTATAATTTATTCATTGCACGTAAAAACCACTTTATCACATTTAATTTGGTGAAAGTGCGAGGAGCTGTTTTGTAAACAGCTTTCAAAAAAATAGCGGTTTCAAGAATGGCTTCGTCTATCAAAGAGTTAACATATAAACAATGCCGTCTGCACTTCGTTTTAGAAGTATTAGTTTTACTACCCATTCATTTAGAATGGAAGTAATTGCAATTATTCGGAATAGCCTCACAGTCGGAATAGCCCCGAGTGACCTTAGTGAAATTGCATTAATGTGAGTACTGAGAACGTGCCAGCTTTAGTTAACTGACCTGTACTCGAAATATATATAGTTAAATTAGGGTGTTAGCTAGAACCGTAGAATGCCACAATAATTTCATAAATGCGATCTTATAAAAATAAATTGATTGAAATCGGTTACAACAAAAGAGTAGGCAAATAGTCACTTTTAGGTATCTAGGATCGACTTCTCGTTTGTTGTGACAAATTTCATTCAATTTATTTTTATAAAACGCAAATACATTAAAGGTTACGGTGATGTTAACATCAGGACGAACCCGGGCTTTTCTTAAGGGTAAGCTCTGAGCAATAAAACAATATTCTTTACCTATCTAACTTGGATTACTAGAAGATATTTCTATATTCACTTTATTGCACAAAGCAATGCAAGTCAGATCAATAAATGGGAAAAGCATGTACCATTGTTTAGTACTCCCTAGATACAATATTTTACTAGTTAGGGAGTCAGGGAACCAATTTGTATTGCGTACTAACCTTTTTGTGAATAAATAATTTTACATATATTTTTTTAACAAGAGATTTATTCCATCAAACATAGGATGAATCTTTTTCTCTCTTTGTAGAGATCAGTTCGCCTATGTCTAGTCTTGAGTTAGTGTACACGACATTGGGCACTGAGTTCCAAAGCCACCGTAGCATGTCTGGGAGTAGTTTTCCAACTCTCATGGTGATGAAAAACATCGTGAAGAAATCTTCATAACTCCATAATTACAGCTATGGGCTAGCGCCCTGTCACGCGAAATGGAGTCTAAATATATAAAACAAAGTCGGGTTAGTTACACCATTCATAACTTAGAACTCAAGAACGGCTAGACCGATTTTAATGATCTCTTATTTATTGGATTCGTCTCCGCCCCGAATAGCAGAATAACTATTAAAATATCGGAAAATTTAACGGAAATAAAATCATAAACATTCACATACAGGCACATACACTGCTTCTGGCCTCACACCTGGATACCCTGTGTCGTGGGAACCAGAAACAGCAACGACACACGCATGTAAACATCAAAGACACGGGGATTTCATTTTTCTTTATCCCTAGCCGGGGCTCGAACCCGGGACCTCTCGAATGGTAGGCAGAGCCACAACCGACGCGCCACAGAGATTGTCAAGGCGGTACGAAGTCCTCGCGGTCAGCTAGTATTGAATATAAACGTAAACTTGGGTGAAAATGGTCTCTGCGCCCCTCATGGGAAATGTCACGCTATGCTTTGTATTTGTTTTTCTAAGTGCCCTGACACTTAGAAAAACAAACTTCAAACGAGATTCAACACTTCTCTGAATAACTTTGACATATAATATAGAGCATATTATATTTAGAGAACAGTGTTGACTCGCCGTCGTAGTAGTAGGCCTTAACTTATCTGTCTGCCCTTGACGGTCGTAAAGCCAAAGCCTAAATATGTGACGTGGACAGAAAAACAACATCTATTTTATTTTCTGTCGAACAATGACGATTTTCGTTAATGCTCACAGCAAAAGCAAATATTGTAATAATTAAAACGCTTTTATTTCGATTATTATATTTGCTCGGACGCATTGGATGTTGTTTTGTTTGGGCAGATGCGCGTGATTAAAAACCATTGTTACATTTCGTATAAATAGTTCTTCAAATATTGGTGATTGTGTATAGTATATACCGATTGGTCGAGAGAAGACCATTAAAATGCTGCCTCTCGCTTTGGTACTATTCGTCGCGCAAGTGAGTTTTTTTATTTATTTATTTTTAATCGTTGGTCAAGGATGGAAAACCTACATTTTGCCACTGCCACTAGGTATGGTAAATGGCGTGACGCTATCTTGTTATAGTTATGAATATGTCACGCTAAGATTGTCAAAACCGTCAGAAGATAAACTAACGTATTTTTATCGGCAGATAGTAAACTGTAGCGTACTACTTACTTTATGACGTGTTAGTTGATAAACTTACAGTTAAAACCGTTAAATAGTAAACTGGTTTAAACTTGAATTGCAAACCAAATACCAGGGCAAACACTGCGGTAGCTTAGGTGAAGACTAGAGGGGGCGAGCGCAGCGAAGCCTTGTTAGGTTGACATGTAAGAACAAAAGAAACGTAAATTCTAAACCCTGTCGGTCTGGTTTACTATCTGTCGATGGTTGATCAACTAACGCGTAAGTTTATCAACTAACGGTACAGAAGTACTTGTGTCGTGAAGAGAACTTTATGTAGAGTTCTTATCTGTCGACATCAGCTTTATGAGAAAGTTTCACTGAAAACTTGTTCCATCAGACATGACATTTTCTTTATACAAAACTTTTAGTTTACACGGAACCGAAATATATGAAAGAAAATTAAATAAAGTAAACAGAACTGTTTTATGTGATATACATATTACATAAATAAATAATAATATAAGTTTACTAGTCGCTTACACCAATCAACCTTTTTAGGGTTCCGTATCTTAAAAAATAAAAACGGAACCATTATAAGATCACTCGTCTATGCGTGTGTAAAAGTACCGAGGAATAGGACCGAATTCTGGACCGATTAAGTCGACATTTGGTACACTTATGTATTTATGGGACACAAACACTTAAGTGTTTAGTAAATTAATTAATTTTGAATTTGAGGGGCACTTCTAGGGTGCCAATCAGAAATCAAAAGAATATCTGTTTTTAAAGTTTATCTAGTTTCAAATAAAAAGGCTTGTTGCAAGGGTTTTCCAATATATTTTTTCGCAATTCTGAAACGCTTATTTGAATAAATATTTAAGAAAAAATAAAAAAGACCCTGCTCTATCTCGGTAACTACTAATCCCAATATTTTTATAAGTTACGTAATATAGGTCTTTAAAATAGGAAAAATAATAATATGAGAAATGTATGGTCGGGGTATCGGATCGGGGCGGGGGCTCACGATTAGGGAAATTGCACGGCAGTCCGAAAATATTAAAACGTTATCCAAATTTTATAGTGTGGCATGTCAAATGAAAGCTTGTAGAGAGTATCACAATATTGATTTTTGCATAATTCTGAAATTCTTAATAAAATAATATTTAAGAAAATAGGCTAAAAAAAGGCCATTCAACTGCCCCCCGCCCTAAAATTCTGAAAAAAGCTACGTAATTAGGTAATTACTTAAATATTACAAGAAATATAATAAAAATGGTATTGTTCAATAGAAGGGGCTCATTTAGGAGGCAAAGATTATAATTTTTTAAGTTTTTAAACTGTCGTATGACAGGTCAAATAAAAGGGCTTGTTGCGAGGATCGAAAATTTTTGTTTTTTTTTTTTTTTTTTTTCAAAATAAGGAAATGCTTATTTAAAAAAAAATGAGAAAATAGGCGAGAAATTGGTCAAGTATACGTCAGACTCACACGAAGGGTTTCGTGCCATCGCACAAGAAAACTTCACTACTAAAAATAATGTAACAATAACAAAAAAAAATCCGAACGTGGATTCGAACCCAGAATCCTAAGATTGTGAAAGCAATATCAAACAAATTCCGTCACCACTACTATGTGATATTCCACAAAAACTACGATAGTATTTTAATCATGATATAATTTGTTATATCGCTGGGGTCCGTCCGTCCGTCCGTCACCAGGCTGTATCTCATGAATTGTGAAAGTTAGACAGTTGAAAACAAATACTAAAAAACAGAAAAAAAAATATGCATCTTTAAACTACATACAAACGTATGAATGCACCTGGTTACGTACATGGAGTCTAAAAGTAGCCGCACCAATAACTTTGTAAACAACATTATGCTGTGTAAAATCCAAATATTCACTCCACACCATTCCCTACCATTGTACGATGGTACGGAACCCTTCGTGCGCGAGTTCGACTTACACTTGACCGGTTTTTTTAAATACATTAGGTCTCACCTTAATATTACAATCAAACTGTTTAAACGGCACAATTAAAGGCACGGTGCGGTGATACAGAACCCTTCGAGCACGAGTTTGACTCGCAGTTGGCCGTTTATTTTCTGAGATAGATTTTTTCCAATATGTCCCGAAATATCCATAGTCTAGTATGAGCCTTTATGCCAAACTGATGTTTAGTGTGTGGGAGAATCTCAGAGGAAAACTGCCAGTTATCCACCTATTTTCCGATTTCAGCAAGGACCGATTTTTCAATCCTGAGATAAACATATAGATACACTTTTCACGTCACGCATTTTTCCATACGGGGTCGCAGAGGCACGAGATACATTATTTAGGACATAATACCAGAAATTTAATTATTCAATCATCTCACGATTGAAAAATCGCCCCTCATTGAAAAAGGGGACATAGTTAGGCGTCGATTGTCCACGCACACAGTGGGCATAGCGCCTCGGTACAGAAAACGAGCTTTAGCCAAGTTCTATCACTGAATTTTCCAATGGACAGTTATCTGTCGAAACATACAAGTGCTACGTAATCTGGCTGCAACAATCACTCAACGCCATCACAACTACATGCTTCATATTTCGCGAAACAAAATTGTATTCAAAACTGAGCACCGGGCTGACAAAGCAGGTTCACAGAATTGAGTTATGAGAACTGTTACATGAATGACAGTGCAATCCTGCACGATCAGTGGATTGGCCAGGCGGGTTACCACAATCTTTTTCCGATTCAAATTAGGTTCAAAACAAGAACATCGCCATGGCAACCATTTCTATTCCAATTCGCCATAATGGGCTTTATTTACCTAATACCAAGACTTGTTTTAAGACAGTCAGGGTAATTTTGCGGATCAAATTGGGTGCCTAATCTGAATCGGCATAAGACTTGTGGTAACCCCCAAGTTCATTCCGTGTACTAATAATAAATACAGAATACAGCAATAAAAATATAGATGTAAAAGTGAACCCTTTCACTATTCTGCTGGCCGGAAAAGGAAAAAACCCGGCCAAGCCGAGTCAGACTCGCGCACGAAGGGTTCCGTAACATTATCTATAAAAACGGCAAAAAAATCACGTTTCTTGTATGGGAGCCCCCTTTAAATATTTATTTTATTTTAATTTAAATATTTATTTTTAAACCGAATAATTCTGTGACTTTTTCAAGACGCTTGAAAAACCTGTTGCTGTTATCAATATCGAGTAAAAACGAGCAAAAAAGCGAAGCGAGCGAAGGGCTCCATTTCGACAAGATAGGCTGATTTTGCTATCGTCTCTATATATCTGTCAGTTCCGGTCTAGGGGCCACAGTTTTCAAGCGATCCTCACAAAACTTGGCACACGTGTTCCTTGAAGTAAAATATTTTTTTTACGAAAACATTTTTCGGTTAGGGGGAAAATGGGGCAAAAAGGGGAAAGTTTGCTGTGGCGTTATTTATGAAGGGATCTAGACTAAGTTTGGATGAAATATAAGGTAACACCTCACAGGTTGTTGTGAAAATGATGCCATAAGGGAAGGGAGGAAAATGGGGGCAAAAATTGGGAAAGCCTAATTCTATAACCATTTCTTACGGAATTTAACACAGACTTTCCTTGAATAAACAGATTTTTGTTGTGGAGAGCTAATTGACACAAGTTTGCAATTCCTGTACCGCCCGTGGCACACAAAATGTCATCACACTTCATAATTCATCATTCTTTATTGCACACACACATATTAAATTTAAAAGGTTACTTATGGAGAAATCATATGTACAAAGACGAGCTTACCTTTAAAAAGGGATTTCTTCCAGCAAACCAAGACATGAAAGGGAAATGTATCATGTAAGGGTAGGCAGTGCACAATATCTAATATCTAATCTATACTAAAATACATATAATATGAAATACGGAAAATAAAATACTTATATACCAAACTACTAAATACACTACATACTTATAGCACCTGCACGTATTGTTTATATATTATGATGATATACATACATAACTCTCACGAAAGAGAGAGGAAGTAGTCTTTTACCCGGTTTTTGAAAGAGACAAGAATGGCACTGTCTCTCATAGTGCAAGGTAGTGCGTTCCACAGTCGGAACTCATATGCCGAGTTGCTACGCCTTGGAGTGGCTAAGAGTGAGACCGTGTGAGATATCTACAGTGCCGATCTCCTGAAAAGAAATACTCGAAGCCGTCTCGAAGGTAGATACCCCAGCTGGGGTTTCAATATATTGAAAATATGAGTGTCTCGGCGACGACGAATCGGAAGCCACCCCAACTCTTTGCGATATTAAGTAACATGGTCGAATTTGCGGAGCCCGAAGCTAAACCGAATCCCAAGATTCTGAAGTCGTTCGAGTTTGTTCAGTAGATCTTCGTTCGCGCTCGCCCAACAGCATCGGCGTAGTCGATTAGCGGCAGGAGAAGGGACTGAGCAAGGGTAATTTTGGTCTGCCGTGGCAAAAAGTACTGCAAACGCCGAGGGAGTGAAAAGACGCAAAAACCCGTCTGCTGACCTCGCTGACATGTGGAGACCAAGATAGCAGGTTATCAAAAATAACTCCTAGATTTGTCGCCTAATCAATATTTTCTATTGTGATGCCATTATATGACTCAGGAACAATGAGTTTTTGTATCAAGAAAAGCATGTGTCTGGTTCCTAAAGGCATGGCTTGTGATTTGGTCGGTTTTACCAACAGCCCGTATGATGAGGCCCAGTCTTTCACGTTTTCGAGGTCAGCATTCAGTACCTCCACGGTTGAGGCTACAATGTAGGGGCAAAAGCGGCGATAAATTTGGAGATCATCTGCGTACAGATGATACGAAGAATAAAAAACATCGGAGATAGAGTTGATGAAGACTGAAAATAGTAGAGGAGAGAGAATACCACCTTGAGGCGCTCCTGAAGGAAAGATCACACCATTGAATTTCGGTCTCTTCAGACTTAATGCGTTGCTGACGACCTCAGGTATGAGTGGAACCAGTTAGCAGTATGGACGGAGACATTCTGTTTAATATTTATGCTTCGGAACGCACCGGTTTTTTGTTGCGCGGATCGACCGCGAGTAATCGGGACATCACTAGCGGAAACGGAACCGCAGCTGTAACTCGTACCAACGAGATGAAAAATTGGAGGTTATCTTTTCTTGTCGGGAGAAAAAACATGTCTGCTCAGGCGTCGGGCCATTGATTGTATTTCGGTGTAACAATTGTCTAATACAGGTGTCGAGCCTGGTCGGAGTGTTAATCATCAACATCGTCGGGAAATAAGTAGATTCGCGTCAGCGGTTGAGTGATCCGTGTTGTGATTGGACATCGTCGTATCGGACGGCGACTCCTCGTGTCGGCAGGCAGCACGCCGGCGACAGCGTCGGGCAGCGAATAGTGAGATTCAGTCCCTATCCTACCCAAACTTGTGCTCCTATCCCGTATTCCTGCCTCGAATCGAGCTTTCGATTTCCGGTCTACGACGGCAAGGTAAAGTAACAATCAAGATTTTCTCTCCCGTGCTGGCAAAAACCCAGCCCCTCAAGATTCCACGCCGTTCGGTTGAGGCGTGGAATTAACCAATTTGGTAGCAGGCGCGGTTTCCTAGTGGGAAATCACCGATTCACGGACGGTTGTAGGGTTGTTTTTTTTGCCACATTGTAGTTGGGAGAATTGAATATCTCAGATTGGCCGGCAAGTCGGCAATGAGTCTGTGGTCGGTATACCACAATTAAAGTTCATTTTCGGTTAGTAAAAGTATAAGTGTCAATTTAGTTAACAATTATTATAAATTTGTAGTCGGAAACTACTGTTTGTGCGCATAAAAGATTGAACAGTCATTCTGCGAAGTAACTAGATTGTATTACTTGCGGTAGAACGTCGGGTTCTATAGTACTGCAGTGTTATTTCGGTTTACAGAGCAGGGTCAGGCTATTTAAGGGGTATTAAGCTGATTTTGCTGACCTCAGTAGAAGTGTAGGTCATATCGGAGGGGCCACTTCTAGAAGGTCACAGCTACCTTCATTATATTAAAAATAGCTTGGATTTCGGAATCCAGTGTGGTTTAGGGTGCTATATTGTTTAGGTTTATAGTCTCGGAGCCCACCACTTATTATTTTGTATTGTTTTCATAATCAAGTTTTGTGGGTTATTTTTGTATTGTGTTTTATGGTGGCATTCTCTAATTGATTTAGAGCGTATATTTATAAGGTGTATGTCCACAGGGCGACCATATTAAATATTGTTTAGGATTTAATTGTTTTAGTGGTTGCCTTGGTTTTTACAACTTAGTTTTAATTTCTGTGCCCAGCGCTGACGGGCAAGTGCTTTTCTCTGGCTGTGCTTAGTTCGGTAGTGAAGCATAGGACCAGAAACAATTGAATCGGTAACCATGGCTCCTTCGCCCTTGACGGTACTGCGGTATGGTGTCCGTGAGGAGATGAGATGGCTCGCCCATACTCACAAGTATGTGGAGCGACCTGACATGGACGATGTCCTGCTCAAGCGTGTGGAGGACGCAATGACACGCGTCGGGAAGGTGTGTCGGCTGGCTGCGGAGGCTGAAGCCCTCGGGCTTACGGATGAGGCTTCGGTGGCTGCAGTGAAGCAGCTCTGCGCGGATGCTGACCAAGCGATGGAGTGCTTGGGCGACATCGAGCGTCGCGCGGAAAAAATTAAGCGGTCGCGACGGAATGACCGCGGGGAGGGTAGCGGAGACCCGCCCCCTAAGGGTGTTGTTGGACGGCTGCCACACCTGGAGATTCCGGCCTTCGGTGGGGCAATTGATGAGTGGCCGGCATTCATCAATTTGTTCGATAGTTTGGTCTACGGTCGGGACGACCTGGACAACGCCTACAAGTTGGCCCAACTATTGATGGCACTGCGGGGTGAACCGAAGGAGTTGGTCGGTCACCTAACGGTCACGGCAGGCAATTACGAGATAGCCCGGTCCATATTGTTTGACCGCTACCAGCACAAACGGCGGTTGGTTGATGCGCAGCTGGGGAAGCTGTTTAGCATCCCAAGAGTAACCCGGGATGTTGACATCCGGGTACAGGTGCTCAACCTTGTGCTGGTGGCCAATAAGGCCCTTCAGAACCTTGGTCTGCCGGTAGACCAATGGTCATATATCGTGTTGTATATGGTTTTGTCACGGTTGCCTGCAGCTGTTCAAAGTCGGTTTGAACAGCTGCAGGCAACCGTTGGGCGGTCAAAACAATTTGGCGTTTTGAATGCCGCGCCGTCGGGTGACGGCTGTGTGCACTGCGACAGTGCCGGTCATGAGGTGACCAGTTGCGCCAACTTTAAGGCGCTCGGGGTAGCTGCCTGCAGGAAGGTGGTCTTCCGCCACCGATTGTGTTTCGGTTGTTTGGGGCCGCACCCGCTGAGCGAGTGCTCACGCGCGTTCCCCTGTGAGTGCTGCGGTGGCAAGCACCACATCGTGTTGTGCCTGAACCGGTCAGGCCCTTTTTTTTTTTTTTTTTTTTTTATTTATTTATTTCTTAACTTAAATATTTACATTTCAGTTCCAATGTGCTCTTAAACCACAGAGGTTTTACTGGGCACATGCTATTCGTGGTTGTTTTAATGTACAAAGTAGGTATTAGGTAAGTACACATTGGTTAGGCTTATTCTCTAAACACAGCACAGAACAAATTTCTCCAACCGTTTGGGTGTACACCGTACCTAACCCACCTAGTTATTTTACGTCCTGTGCATTACATTGATCTAATCATATGAACTATATGATGATCATCTAAGTGTTGAGTAGGTGTAGTTATGATGGGATAGGATTATGATACTTATTGCAGTTATGTACCTCCACTGTGTAAAGGCAGTAAGTACGATGTATAGGTGTTTTGATCTAGGTAACAGGCGGTGGGTCGTGAAGCCAGTGCGCGTTTTTCTCGCTCTCACGCCTGTTTGGTTGGGTCGGTATTGGCAGTGCTGACTGACCGGTTGTGGCTTTGATCAAGAAGTGGGCACTTCCTATGTGATACTTGTGATATGGTTACATATTAGCTATTATCTTGTTATTGTAGTCATTTTCTAAATATTATGTATTCAATTATGTATTTAATTTAGTAGGTAGTAATTTTTTATTTTGTGTTTTATATTAGTGATTGTTATTGTTTCTTTTAGGCTGAGGGGTAGTTCATTTATTAGCCGTGGCATTATGTATTTATCCGTTCTTCGACCATAAGTGTTATTGAATCCGGTTGTTGTCATTTCTTTGTTTGTGACTTTTCTTGTGCCAATTTTGTGTTCCACAGGTCGAAGGATGTCACTCCTATTGTATTGTTCTACGAGTAGGCCTACTTTGAACATTTTTTGTATGGGTAAGACTTTGCAGTGTAGAAATAATGAATCGAAGTTTCTGTTAGGCTGAGGTTTCCTTCGGACGGTCACCAGGGCCGGACTCAGGTTGGTCGGTCACAGGGCCCAACCAGGGCCGGACCCAGTCCCCCTCCGGGCAACGGGAGTCACCAACGGGGTGACTGGGGTACCCGCGGACGTGACCCCCCCCCCCCCCCCCCCCCCCGAGGGGAAGGGGGCAGCGCGGGACAGCAGGGGGTAACAGGCGGGATAGCCGGGGTTCGGTCGCCGCTGTCCAGGGTCAGTGAGGACTTCGGGCCGCTGGCTCACCGCGTGTTACGGGCGGGTGTCAGATGGCACCTATGAGTGGCGCGAAGGCTGGGAGCCCACCACCTTCTGCGCCACCCTGCCCGTCGCTCTGGGAGGCGAACAGGGAGGCGAACAGTCGGATGTCGCCCCCATTCCTAGAGCGCCCCAGGTTGGATCCGCTCTCCCCCCTCCATCCACGGTGGCCACCGGGCACACCGTACACAGTCCAGTATGGTCGGATACCGGGACAGCGAGGGGCCTATTATGCGGGTTGGGACCCCCTGATGTACATACGGTCTGATATGCCACCGGCATCAGCAGCCGAGTTACCAGGCCGACGGGGGTCCCAGCGGGTTCGGATCCCGCGGAGGTTCCCGCTAGGGACACGCCGCCCACTTACAGGGTGCCGCCACTCCACAGACGGTCATGCTCCCCACCGCCTCGGTGATAGCGTGGAGTTCGGACGGCAAATCTTGTGTGGCACGAGCACTATTGGACTCGGGGGCCCAGGGGTGCTTAGTCTCGTGCAACCTTGTAAGACGGTTGGGCATTTCGGTAAGGGAGTATCCACATTCCATTCGGGGAATTGGGAACACGGAAGTCGGTTCCGTTAAGGGAGTATGTCGGATTACTCTCTCGTCACGGGTGGATTCATCGGTGAATCTGACGGTCACGGCATTAGTCATGCCTAATGTGATGGGCTCACACCCTCACGTACGGTTGTCGCCCTCGGTGCGACAGTTGGTCGCTGGGTTGTCACTGGCTGACCCGGAGTTCGATATTCCGGGCCCAGTGGACATTTTATTGGGTGTCGATGGCTTGGGATACCTATTAGTGCCAGGTGTCCACGTGTTGCAGGCGACTGGTCTGGTTTCGGTCAACACCAGACTGGGCCATGCGGTAATGGGTCCGGTCATGCCGGCTGCCCCACGCCTAGCGACTCGTAGTCCCTTATTCGGTTCTGTACTCTCGGAGGTGATACAGAAGTTTTGGGCGGTGGAGGAACCACCTACGGTCCGCCGGTTGGACCCGGTTGAAGAAGAGTGTGAACAGTTTTATCGGAATACTGGTCGCCTTCGGTCAGGTCGATTTCTCACACGTCTTCCATTCCGGAGTGATCGCCCACCGCTGGGCAGTTCACACCATGCAGCCGAGACGCGGCTTCTGTCGATGGAACGACGCATGAAGCGTGACGGGATTTTCCGGCAGAAGTACGTCGATTTCATGCGGGAATACGAGTCGCTCGGCCACATGTCGGTTTCGGGTATCGACTGGACGCGTGAAGACCACTGCTTCCTGCCTCATCACGCGGTCTTGAGGACCCCGGAGGGCAAAATACGGGTAGTGTTCGATGGATCGGCATCAACATCTAACGGCATGAACCTGAACCAGTGTTTGCTTTCAGGGCCGAAGTTGAACCATGACATCGCGGATGTTATCACACGGTTCCGTCGACACAATGTTTTGTTTGTAGCTGACATCCGGATGATGTTTAGACAGACGGTCATTCACCCTGACGATAGACGGTATCAGCTGATACTGTGGCGAGAGAGCCCAGATCAGCCCATCAGAGTGTACGAGCTGAACACCAACACGTACGGGCTACGGTCTAGTCCTTATTTTGCGATTCGCACTCTGCGGGAGTTAGCGGATCGAGAACGGTTAAACTTCCCTAGAGGAGCAGCGATCCTGGAGCAGGATCTCTACGTGGACGATATCTGTACCGGTGCAGATTCAGTAGAGGAGGCGCTCGCTCGACGGGACGAGCTAGTTGAGCTCTTACGGGGTGGAGGTTACGAGCTCCGGAAATGGATGTCGAACTCTCCAGAGTTACTGACTGGTCTTCCGGATGACTACCAGCAGGATCCCCACATTTTTGAAAATTTGGAAAATCCAAATATGTTGTCGGTATTAGGCGTCCAGTACCAGCCGGTGTCAGACATGTTTTCGTATCGGGTCGAGTTGGACTCCCCGAAGGTCTGGACGAAACGGAACGTCCTCTCAACGGTGGCTAGGACATTTGATCCAAACGGGTGGATCACCCCGGTAACATTTCAGCTCAAGTGTTTTATGCAGCAATTGTGGTCTGCTGAGCTGAAATGGGACGACCCGATCGGCGGGTCATTGAGCTCAGAGTGGGACTCGTTCTTTTCGACCCTCCCTGGCATCAATCGGATTTCACTGCCACGGAGGTTGGTCCCCACCAAACGATACACCGCCACCCTGCATGGGTTTTGCGATGCCTCGGAGAAGGGCTACGGAGCTGCGGTATATCTGCGTACGGTCGACTCCTCGGGGGAGGTTGATGTGCGGTTGGTCATGGCCAAGAGCAAGGTTGCGCCGTTGCGCACTCGCCTGACCATTCCCAAGTTAGAGCTTTCGGGAGCGGCTCTCCTGACTCGTCTGCTCAACCACACGATGACGGTTCTTCGTGGGTCAATAGCGTTGGAAGATACGGTCTACGCTTGGACGGACAGCCAGATCGTGTTATGCTGGCTGAAGGCTTCAGTTCACAAGCTGGAGATTTTTGTGGCGAATCGGGTTTCGCAGATTTTGAATTCGGAGGTTCCCTTAATCTGGAGACATGTTCCAGGGGAAATGAACCCAGCAGACTGTGCGTCTCGTGGGTGTCACGCTCCGGAGTTGGTTGGACATCCCTTGTGGTGGGGTCCAAAATGGTTGACTCAAGCCGAATCGGATTGGCCAATGAGTCCACGCGTTACCACCTTGACAGTCGGTGTATGTACGACGCAACCGGAGCCGGAAGAGGAGTTCAGCCTGCTGGAATGGTACAGCTCTCTCGACAAGCTGTTCAATGTGACCGCCTGGATCTGCCGATTTGCGCGGAATTGTCGGAATTCTGAGGCGCAACGAGTGCGGACACAGGTCCTGACACCACGGGAACGGAACCATGCGTTGTTCGCATTGGTACGGAACGTGCAGACGGTGCACTTTAAGTCCGAATTGGACATTCTGAGACGCGGACGCGTCCAACTGAAGGGAGCTGTGGCTCGGCTCAACCCGTTTATTGACCCTCAAGGATTGCTGAGGGTAGGAGGTCGGCTGCGGAATGCCAACCTGCCTTATGCGGCTCGCCACCCGTTGTTACTCCCTAGGAAAGGGAAGTTGGTCGAACTGTTGATACAGGATCGACACATTCGGAATGGGCATATCGGATGCCACGCCTTGATGGCGTTTCTCCAGCGCGAGTTCTGGATTCTTAGTGCGTAGCGTCGTATTTCGGTGCCTGCCTTGTTATCGGGCCAAGGCGGCTACGATGCAGCCCCAGATGGGCGATTTGCCCTCGGACAGGGTTAACGAAATCCGGCCCTTTGCGGGTGTCGGAACGGATTTCGCGGGACCATTCATGGTCAAGTCTTCACAGCTACGGAACGCCAGATTAGTGAAGGCATAGGCATAGGTCTTCGTGTGCTTGGCCACGAAGGCAGTCCACTTGGAGGTGGTCAGTGACCTCACTAGAGAGGCATTTATCGCATGTCTAGATCGGTTCGTCTCACGAAGGGGCCTCCCGACATTAATCCGTTCGGACAACGGCACAAATTTTGTCAGAGCCAGGCGATATCTGCAGGAGGTCACTCAATTCCTGAACGGTAACCAGGATGCCATCGGTACGGCTTGTTCCCGACGAGGGATTGAATGGATTTTCAGTCCGCCGGGATGTCCTCATTGGGGAGGAATATTTGAGGCTACGGTTAAATCGGCTAAGTCGCACTTGACGAGGATCATCGGTGAGACCTCTCTACGCTTTGAAGAGCTTGCGACGCTGTTCTGTAAGATTGAAATGACACTGAACTCACGTCCGTTGTGCCCGCTCAGTTCGAATCCAAATGATTTGGAAGCGTTGACTCCGGGTCACTTCCTGATAGGTCAGCCCCTTAACGCCCTGCCAGAATACCCATTCGGTGATGTTAAGTTAAGTCGGTTAACTAGGTGGCAGATGTTGCAGCAGATGGCTCAAGATTTTTGGAAACGGTGGTCCCTTGAGTACTTGCACATCTTACAGCAGCGCCTTAAGTGGACTGACCGGACGAGCCCCCCTCAAGTCGGTGATTTGGTGCTGATTAAGGATGCGAACCTGCCATCATTGAGATGGAGACGAGGACGGATCGTCAATTTGTATTTGTCGGGATGGCACGCCTCGATCAGCAGAAGTCAAGGTGGGGGACTCGGTCCTCAAGAGAGCGGTCGCAACACTTTCTCGCCTTCCTATTGATTAGGGACAGGTTCGGGCCTGTCCGGGCGGGTGACTGTTTAATATTTATGCTTCGGAACGCACCGGTTTTTTGTTGCGCGGATCGACCGCGAGTAATCGGGACATCACTAGCGGAAACGGAACCGCAGCTGTCACTCGTACCAACGAGATGAAAAATTGGAGGTTATCTTTTCTTGTCGGGAGAAAAAACATGTCTGCTCAGGCGTCGGGCCATTGATTGTATTTCGGTGTAACAATTGTCTAATACAGGTGTCGAGCCTGGTCGGAGTGTTAATCATCAACATCGTCGGGAAATAAGTAGATTCGCGTCAGCGGTTGAGTGATCCGTGTTGTGATTGGACATCGTCGTATCGGACGGCGACTCCTCGTGTCGGCAGGCAGCACGCCGGTGACAGCGTCGGGCAGCGAATAGTGAGATTCAGTCCCTATCCTACCCAAACTTGTGCTCCTATCCCGTATTCCTGCCTCGAATCGAGCTTTCGATTTCCGGTCTACGACGGCAAGATAAAGTAACAATCAAGATTTTCTCTCCCGTGCTGGCAAAAACCCAGCCCCTCAAGATTCCACGCCGTTCGGTTGAGGCGTGGAATTAATCACATTCAGTGAGCTCAACCAGTGAGCGACCAGAATGTCAAAATCAACGCAGTTAAAGGCATTGCTGAAGTCAAGCAGCGCTAGCACCGTGACCAACTTCTGATCCATAGCTTGCTGTATAGTCATCGTTGACTTTTAAGAATGCTGTGGTAGTACTATGGCCTGATCTGAATTCAGATTGGAAAGGATTGAGAAGTCTATTTGATGAAAGGTAGGGGTGTTGGGAGTGGACTATGGGATTCAAGGACTTTGGAGAGAATGGGTAAGATAGATATGGGCTTATGATCTTTGAAGGAGGAGGGATTTGATTTTTTTGCAATGGGATGACGAGTGCTTTCCTCCATAGACTAGGAAAGGAGCTTACCGAAAGAAAGAAGTTGACAATGTGAGTAATTGGAGGAAGCAACTCCTCAAGGAGGCTGTGAATCATCTGATGGCTGACATTGTCGCCACCAGCAGCTTTGGATATGATACTAGCACTGACTTTCTAACTGCACCGATTCCAACAAGCTTAAAGTTGTACCTAAAGAAGATTCCTAGGACTTGCCAACACCAATAGTTTTAAGGAACTTCCATATCTGAGCTGGAGTGTACATCTCTATACGCTCATGGATGTGGCGGAGCACCGCGGCACATGCGGTTGCACAGGTTATGGAAGCGTTTAAAAGCTAGGAGATTGTCGTTCGCTGTTCAGCGGCAACAGAAATACATCACCTGTGAAAATTTCAACTGTGTAACTATCACTGTTCGTACGATACAGCCACTGGTGACAGATGAACAGACAGACGGAAGGACAGCGGAGTCTTTGCGTACGGAACCCTAAAAAACTGACATAACAATTACGGCAATTTTAATGTTGTTCCTCCAAAAATCCTCTTCAGTATTTTAGGTGACATCTGTCAATAACATGACTGTTTAGGGTTTAGTACTAACACGTGCGAGCAGTTTAATATCAATATATAAACTCATTACTTTTCTTTAACATTAAATATAGGTATCTTCTTTATTTGTACAACATAACTAAGATTATGTGGGGTCGCCGCATTGTACTGAAATTTGAAATATATATAATATATAGTTTATGTGACTGATACACAATGGAGGGCACTAAAACTCGGGAGTGGGTTTATGAAACGAGCCGAAAGCGAGTTTCATAATAATATCACTTGAGAGTTTTAATGCCTAATTATATACAATTACATACACTAGTTTATGTACCCACATATAATAAGCTCTCTTTGATGTTTTCAGGAACTGTATGTTCGACGGGCAATGCGGCATTGATCATTGCTCTGCACTTGTTTAGGTTGTTCAGTAATACCAACGCGGCACGCAGGGCGTATAATCGCGTTCTGATTGGCCGTCTTCAATTTGAATTTGGCGAACATGCTTCAAAAGATGTTAGAGATGTCAGCGATAGAGAATAGAGCCATACTGTTCACTCCTTTATTTATATTTACATATACTTAGCAAAAGTAATTTTTTGCCTCTTCTATAAATTGGCCCACTGTTGGAGAAGTAGAGATTGATTTTTAAATCTCTTTTTTCTTCTTCCATATTTCGTAAATGATAAGCGATATTTTTCATTGCACTTCTCAAAAACGTATTGGATTTGAGCTGTCAAAAGTTAAGCCATTCGCTTAATAGTCTGTTGTTGTCTCCTTTTTCACTAACTCCCATCTCCACGACAATCGACGCAGTTAATGTTATTTTGACGTTATTCATATGGGAAATTTACATTAATCTTACTTGTATCCTACAGGCTACACAATGACACTTTATATCAAGCAAACCTTCCTAGTCATTATGGTAAATAAACATTCATTCATTCATTCAAACCTTACCTTAGCAAGTAATTATAGGTCTAAGCTTTAGCGGTCACATAAAGTTGTTCCGAATTTCATTATAGCGCAACCTAGATTACTCCAGGGTTTAAAGTGATGTTCACTTCTCATAGTTCTTATTTATATGGCCTTAAAATCTGATTTCGTTAAAACGCACGACGCTCACAGCCCAGCTCCCCGGGGGCGAGGGCGGAGGCGGAGCGCGGCCCCAACTTATTCGAGCTAGTAGTAGTAGCTAGAGCTGGCCACGGTGAGCTGAATGTTTTCGAAAATATTACATAAAACGAAACCCGCGATTCTTGCAGAACACTGCAACTGGAATCATACATTTTCACATGAATTTATTTGAATAAGATGCTGTTTTTAGTAGCCTTGCTTTTTATATTTTCTCGCAGGAGGTGCGAAAAGTAGAATAAACTCTAAAGCTGTTTTGTCTTGCGCCCGCTTGAATCCCTCACTGTACTCAGGACACCGTCTTAATTCCTCGGGAGTTAAATCTGGAGTCCTTCGTTATGTTCAGGATTCAATATCGCACCCGTGACATAAAGCAGTGCTTTATCCCCTTGGTCTACTATTATGTTTTATGAAATAATAGTTTAATACATTCATACATCTAAGAACTATTGAACACATGAGCAGCATGCGCTTCGCAGCAGTCGACAACCGGCTTAAAACTTGTCAACAGTAAAATGAGACGCGTCGACGCATCTAATTTAGTTGCGTCTGCTGCCAGCCCACATGCTGCTTTTATGATAGACAGAGCTCTAAGACATGTATATTACTGGGAATTGGGTGAAATAGTCACGATAGAGGACCGATCACCCGCCTGTGGTTCAGCGGGCGTCCCACCTCGTAATCATTATCAAGACATGTTAACTGAGAACGAGATGGAATACGATCCTTACTGAATTAATCATTAGTGTGACAGAGACAATAGGTTTTGTCACATAGTCCGTCGCAAAATGCCTCTGGGTAGTAGTACTACCCATTTGCAATCTACGGTAAAAAAATGCTTGGGTAGTAGTACTACCCATTTGCAATCTACGGTAAAAAATGCTTGGGTAGTAGTACTACCCAATTGCAATCAAGCGCATAATGGCCGTCGACGTATACATATGTCATTGAAAACAGAAGGTTTGCCGATGATATGCATATGCACGGCACTCAATTAACACAATACAAAATATCCCCGTCGATCCTGTGATGTATGAGGGTACGATAATCACCTACAGCGAGAAAGCTAAGAATCTTGGGGTTATATTTGATAACTTGCTGTCCTGGTCGCCCCATGTTTGTGAGGTCAGCAGACGAGTCTTTGCGTCATTTTACTCCCTACGGAGATTGCAGTACTTCCTGCCGCGGCAGACTAAAATCACCCTTGTTCAGTCCCTTCTACTACCTTTAATAGACTACGCGGATGCTTGTTGGGTCAGTGCGAACGAAGAACAACTGAATAAACTCGAGCGACTCCAAAACCTTGGGATTCGGTTTGTCTACGGGCTGCGCAAGTACGACCATGTCTCCCAGTATCGCAAGGAGCTGGGATGGCTTCCGATCCGTCTTCGCCGTGATATGCACATTCTTTCTTATCTATTCAATATTTTGCGAAATCCCCGCTACCCCACATATCTTCGAGGACGTTTTGAGTTTCTTTTCCCCAGGGATAGTAATCGGAGATCCCACACGGTGTCTCTCCTGTCAACTCCTCGGCATAAAAATGCCGCCTACAAACACTCTTTTAGGTTAAGGGCAATCCGACTGTGGAACGCACTTCCCTGCACTATTAGGGATAGTCCCTCAATTTTCACTTTTAAGAAAAGATTGAAAGCGTATTTCCTTTCTCTTTCGTAATTAGTATCTTATTTATGTAAGTATGTGTATGATATTTTGTAGTTTATATATGTGCATGCTATCTAGTGTATTATATAGTTGAGATATATATATTTTTTATTAGGTATATTTTATTTATATTTTAAAAGTAATTTTCGTACGTATGTAGGACTGTCCTTTTTCATAAACACTCCTGTCTTGCCTAGGTTTGCTGGAAGAAATCTCTTTTTAGAGATAAGCTCGCCTTTGCCTATAAAATGTATTGTAACTAGACAGTTAGATAACCAGACGGTTATCTATGTTTTCTGTGCAATAAAGAATATGAATATGAATATGAATGCATATGCCAGTCATTGGCGAAACTGCTTCTGCGGCCTAGTAATGTTGGAGACACCTTTCCCTTATGAAAATAATTGTGATTTTAATTAAGGCACGTCATGTTACTGTAAAAAAACTGTCTTACAGTCAGAACGCATTTGTTCTAGTTGAAACTAGTCATGTATTGGTGAATATAAAAGCCCGTTTTAGTTATTCTGTACTAAAACTACATTTATTTTATTTACAGAGTGCCCTGTGCACCCCAGTCGTCCTGCTGACACAGCAAAACATCAATAGCATTGCCCCATCCACTGACACTGGTGGACTCATCAACAGGTATGTTTATCAAAATACTACATTATGTTTAGGATATATATTTAAGACGCAAACGCTGATCCATACGATACAGGTCATCCTAGCGTATGGAACAACGAGGCCACAATTCATTATTAAGTATTAAAACTATACTGACGTTTTATAAAAAAGACATTCATTCATTCATATGTAAGTGACACATAGCGTTATGTTACTAGTGAAAATCATCCGAAATTCCATCAGGAGTAAGATATGTTATCTAATATAAATAAATATTGATACATTGCATCTGGGTTGCCTTCTAAATCTGGTGCTGAAGAGTTATCGCTCGAGATTTCTCGACCCGAGAAAAATCGAGAAGTACTCCAATTCGATAACTGGAGAACGGTGATGGAAAACATCGTTAGGAAACCTTCAATCTCCGCAGGTGCAGCGATGGGCTAGCCGCCTGTCGCGATAATAGAGTATTGAATAACTGGCCAAACGCGGGCATGACTGTGCCTCTGTCACCCCGTCTGGGAATTGGCGTGACGCTGTGTTACATTCTCCACCCCCAGCGGTGTAATCGACGGAGCCTATGATGTGAGCGACCGCGGAGAAGACAGCATCTACGGTCTGAACTCGCTGGAAGGGATTTACACCCTGGTCAATAATGGTGACAGAGACGGCCAGGTCATCGGTGTCGGTCAAGCCCTCAACGTGCTGGATGCAGAGTCTGTCGGCAACTCCGGAGACGCTTGTGCTTACGCTAACGTGAGTCAATTGGAAGATAATCTCCAGACACAGAGCTTGATTGCAGACTTAGGGGTAAATTCCAGACGGAGAGGTAAATTACAGATACAAAGTTAAATTAATTGAACGTCTACTTCCTGAACGCGCTGCAAGCGGTCGACAGCCTGGCCGATACTGGCAGCGTGGCCGGCCAGGTCATTCAAACTTCGGAGAGGCTTGTGCTTATGCTAGGTTGAGTCAATTCTAAAATAAATTCCTGACACACAGTTACAGAATACTAAATAGTTCTACGTAACAGAGCTAAATTGCAGACAGAGACACAATCAGGTAATTTCAGATAGCTAAATTCCGGATGCAGAGATAAATTCCAGGTATAGATATAGGTAAATACCAGACACAGAGCCAAATTCCAGGCACGTCGTGTGTGACGTATTCTTTTTACTTAGGTAGTCATCGGCAAATCAAAATCCCAATGCCATGATAAATTTCTTATGTCATTAATTTAAATGCGTTATCTATTCTTTTCTTCAGCTCGTCAATGCCTACGTGAACTACGTGAACACCGGCAACAGCGGCCCACTGAGCAGCGCTCTCGGCGACTACGCGAACCGCCTGGCCGCCAACATTCGCAACATCGTCAACCTCGCCGTCAACCCGGCGGCTGCTCGTTACGCCGTGAGTGTACCGCGCTTGATTGTATGTGTATTGTATGTATGGGGGTGGATGTATGTGTGTATCTGTGCGTGTGTGCAAACTAAGCTAACCGCCTAGCCACCAACGCGCGCGACATCGTGAACCCGGCGCCTACTCGTTACGCCTTAAATGAGCAAAACCATAAGCTGGCGATCTAGAGCTAGAGATATGTAAAGACGCGATAAGAGACAGGAAGCGATCAATATTTTTATTAGAAATGTGTGTCTTGTAAATATTGCCCCACATCCTCGAAGGCTCTCAGCACCAATCCCATGCTAAACATCCGTCTAACAATTCAAAGTTCGCCCGCCAGCACTCCATCAATTATCCTGTCTCGACGAGACACAGTCGCAGGTAGACCGAGACACAGACCGATAGCATCTATCACATAGTTGAACTTTAACGGACATAAGTGACAATGAATTCAGACTGCGTTGCTGAGGCGTCGTCCATCATATATCGAACGGCAATTCATCATTGGGACAGTCCCTTATATCTTGAACCATTGTAGTTACGAAGAGTTGGTTATAGTCAGATAGGTTAATCGATTAGAGTTGGCCGAAGACATTATTGGATCAAATAAGTCAACACAAACAAAAGTTTAAAATGGTGGTTCTCTTCAATTTTATCAGAAGTATATCTGTGAAACAGAGGCCTGTGTGTGTATTAGCTTATAGACGCAATTTAACGATAGAGTAGATCTTTGTGGCTTGCAGCTAATCCATTTCGAAGCTCCACGATATTCATGTTTACTTTCGATTTGTATTGATGATTTTTCACGTACAGCTTCTGTCATACAGTGAAGATTAATGGTAAACTGCGCTGCAAAGGGAATATAAATTGAGTTTAAACGCCGGTTTCTGAATTGAGAAATTCACTAAGTTAATACTTAAATATCGTTCTGCCCCGTTCTTTTTTGTGACATCTGCAGAGACAGAAATATTCTTAAGTATTTGATTAGTGGAATTCTCAAATCAGAAATCGGAGGCAGGTGTGTTAAAAAAGTGTCCTCATAGAACGTCGCTTTGAGTTGTCGTCCCGACGACGCAAAGAACGAGAGAACTCGTTTTGCATCAGGCGTTAAGAAACATTAACTCAAAATTAGGTAGAGGTATGCTAGTTGGCATACATAACGCATAGTGCTACCAACAAGGTAAGACCTCCCGATTCCCGCCCATGTCAGGTGACGTAACCTTTACCAGGGCATAGGCCGCGCCAATTTTTTTTGCCTCTGAGTAAGCTTTGACCTCCCTTTCTCGCTACTGTAAGGGAGAGGTGACAGCTCGCTCAGGAACATATAAACTTGGCGCGAACTGTATATATGTCTAATAGATCTAAGTGGCAACAGTGGTAAATAAAAGCCTAAAAGATTCTCGGTGTGGACATAAATGGGCTAAATTTATTTATTTAATTCACTTAAACCCTAATTTATAGACTGGACCCGTCGGCAACTGCTCAGGAGCTGGACGAATCTACCAATTAGATGCAGCATGGGAAGCCATCATCAGCGGAACCTCTGCTGCTGACAACAGGTAACAAACAAACAGATCATACAATGACGTATACTGCTCTCCATATCTTCATTTCGGGGTGACAATGCCGCAAATTAATTTAACCTAGATGGTGATGTATTTGGGGATGATTTGATGATAGGACAACCTATCTTTGCATGTGGTTAAGCTGTTCAAGACCCAGGGTTCGAATCCCGACTGGGGGGCAGATAAGAAATCGGTCTTGGATGTGTTTATGTGCGTGACGTCTCTGTTTCTAGTCTGGGGCCGAAGCAATGTTGTCCCTGCAAATTAATAAATGTTTGCAAATAAATGTTTAATATTTATTTTATTTTGTTTTGAATAATCCAAGCTCGTTTTCGAATCCGGCCTAAGCAAAAAAGCCTCAGGCTTTGCATGTTATAATGTCCGTGATGTCGCACCAGTTTTTCCTTTTCCACGACATACGTTATCTTGTAGGCCAGAGACAAAATATCGTCACCTTCTCACGACCTCCGTTCATCGGGGCCCTGTCATGTGCGACCTTGTTGTCCTGCTTTCCTCTCTATATCGTTGCACCATCTGGCAGGTGATCTGCCGATTATATGTCCTTATGCAACAAGAGCTCCGTACTCTAGTGGGTTTCACGATTTCTTCTCACGCAGGAGATGTAGGTTTGTATCCAACGCTAAACATGTACCAATGAGATAAGAAATGCATCCTTAGTACATTATCGGACGCTCAGTGTTTCGCGTGAGACGTTAAGCTGTAGGTCTCAGCTACTATCGCTACTTGGTATAAGTAGTCGTAAATCCCCTCCACCAACCCGCACTGAGCCAGCGTGATGGAGTATGGCTTTATCTTACTCGTATTCGGATAAAGGCACGTGCCCCTCGATGGCGACAATAATGGATTACATTTATTATAAAAGTATATGCATAAATATTCATGTTATATGGTCTTCTTCCAGCGCGATCAACGAGCAATTCTGCAACGCCCAAAGACTCTACAACGCTGTCCATGTGCGCAATAACATCATCGGCGCTGGCCTCACCGCCGCCGCAGTGCCACAGGCAGTCCAACTGCTTGGCAATGCCATCGTGCCAGCCGCTAATGTGAGTACACACTATGGTAAAGCCAAAGTATTAGCAAAACGCCTTGACTTGAAAAACTACTTCCCTGCTGTGATATGATGAGTCACGGGGGTCTCACTGCACAGTTTAGGTACGTTTTAACGGCCAACCCGATGGGCGGGAATTCAGTTATGTTGCCGCTCGCTTGGCTGGCAGTCGCGTCGCGCTCTAGCCGCTCCTCATAAGCAACTTTTCTGTGATTTTTGCAACAACAATGACTTAAGTACCTAACATTTTAGGGTCTCTAAAGGAATTGTTCACAACTAAAATTCGATTCCTTTTTAATTGAATACCTACCTTCTTGTTTAACTCAAAGTAAAAACTATAGGCCCAGTATAAAACAAATGACAATTACATAAGTACCTACCTAGCCTTAGAATTTTCCAATACCCTGAATAAGGACTATGTTTATAGTCCTTATTGAGGCTATTTTTATTAACACCTCTCTTAGATAGAGTGGACTAAAATTCACAAACAAAAATAATCGCACGTAGGTAGCCCTACCGTGATCAAGCGAGATAGGAGTTTACAGGGCGACCTTGTGATGTCAGAATAAAAGAAGCTCTCAGGCGTAATGATGCGGCGCATTATAGCCTGCACAGGCGGGGTAACCGATTCTGTAGGTGCTTAGCGATATTTGTACGTAGCGCAGGTGCGAGCTAGATTGCGCTTTATTGTAGCGCAGCGAGAGTAGCTATTTATTTAAGGATATTTGAGAAGTAATCTTTCTGTACGTAGTACTATTAAGTATTCTGTGGTAGTGTGCCTCAGGCGGTCCAACTGCTTGGCAATGCCATCGAGCCGGCCGCTAACATAATAACGCACTATTGTGATCCACCTCGACGACCTCTGTGGCGCAGCGGTTGCGGCTCTGCGACCATGCGAGAGGTCCCGGGTTCGATCCCCGGCTGATGATAGAGAAAAAAAACCCAGGTCTTGGATATTTATGTTGTTTATGTTGGATATTTCCGGTTCCCACGACACAGGGTATCCTATAGTGGGCCAGAAGCAATGTATGTGCCTTTATGTAAATGCTTATATTGATGTTTTTATGAATGTTTACTTTCCATTACGTCAGCTTAAATGTTTGTGCCATTTCGACAAGTTCCCGTTTTGACCAACTGCCATAGGGTCAGATTTTCGCCTTTAAGTCAATGGCGAACATCCACTGTTCTTTACCAACCTTCTCTATCTAGACGCAATAACTGTATTGGTGCTGCCCACGAGTTACGAGGTTATTAACCTCTGGGAGGTGGTCAAATTGGAAAGTTGTCATTAGGAACCATTTCATTACGGGAAGCCATAAGAAAGCACAAGATCGATGCCGAGAACGAATAGGGCTGGGTCTTCCAAGCCCTATTACATCACACTTATAAGCATTGTATATCTTGCAGCGAGCTGCAGATATTGTTAACTCAGCCGAGATTATGCAGAAACATCCCAAAGGCTATAAATGCATTAAATAAATTACAATCAATTTTAAAACAGCGAACGAACACTCAGTTTTCACTTTTTGTATCATTTCAATATTTTTTTCGTCCTCACAGTTCCTGAGGGTTATCGCCGCCGGCGGAGACCCATCCGAAGCTGGAGCCCAGCTCATCCAGGCCATCGGCAAGTCAGCCAGTGCCATCCAAATCTAAGACGGTACGGCGACCCCCCAAAATGTCTATACTCGCCTAGGCTTTACTATACCCTATGTATCATATCATCACCAATTAAACTGACTGCAATAATACAGGAACAACTGACTGTAAACACTTTTGATCTATATAAAAGGTGTTTAGAAGCAAGTTGCATAAAATATTCGTTGTATAGTTCCTTAACCAACTCCCTATTACTGATTATTTTTATATAAAATACACGATCGACTTTAAAACTCACACGACCCGCTTTTCCTTTCTGATAATCGATTCTCAGTTTCATAAAAACTTTTTCTAATAAATCTAAGATGTATCCAGAAGATGTTTTATTTGAGACATGTTTATTTAAGTTTGTAAATATAATGACTGGATTATGCTAGACATGGTGATCGTTTTGAGCTAAACTGACATAAATGATACAAATGTACCAATAGACCTATTAATGATAGAGTTGTTGTCTAGTCATTTTATTTATTAGTTTAGTATCTAGTATTAATAATATTATATGTAATATTTATGCCAATATCTTGTGTTATTTCAGACCTTGTGTCCACTAGGATGTTACCAGTAGGATGCGATTCACAGGGTGCGATTATCATGGATTTGACCCCGAGCTTCTTCGCTATGCTTGGTAAACTTCTATGTCTCCGGCTAACTTGCCCATGCAGGTTTATTCACACAGTGCAATTAATTCCATGCCAGTTGCAAACATATCAATTTCAATCAATCAATCAATCAATATCAAAGTAAACTCAAGTGATAGTATCAGATGTTAGTAGTTAAATCTTAGTAACTACTCGTGTCTCACAAACAACAAAAACCATGATTATTGAACCTAACAAAAATAACAAAAACATTTACTAAGAAGGGCGAGGAAGGTCAAAGTATCAATGAACATAACAGTGACTTGGTAAAACCACTTGCAATTTAATCATAGTGCCCAGGTAAATTATAAAAGAAAACTCCTTAAGTACCGGAGTAGTTTGCTCTTAATGCATCTACTTCGTTACTTTTAACGAAGTAGATGAGAAATCAGGAACAAGTTGCCAACTAATTTTACTACAGTGAACAACAACAGGAGATCAAAGTTGCTTTAGAATATCTTCGCTCGGGCGCGGAATATTGGTTTTTTAATTACAATCTCCCGTGGAAGGTTGAAGACGTTGAAGGCATGCAAATATTGATAAAGTTGAGTGGAAGTGGATCTTCTCACTTTAGCGGGAAACTGCTTTTAGTTTCAGGTTATATCGCTTTTCACATACCAACTTATTCTGAGAAACTGCAGTGCCGCAAACTTAAAGGCCTGTTGGCACTTTGATGAGTGCGGGTGCAGGTTAGGAAAACCCACGTGTCCACACGTGGGTTTTCCTAACCTGAGTAGTGAGAGTAATTACTGATCGGCGAAGTAAGGTGAATGTAAGCGAAACCAATATTTATTGCGAATAGCCACGTCCGGCGCACCATTCCTTCCCTCCACTTGCAGCGTGCCTTCACTAGCTGTTTTCTAAACAACTTTGGGACGTGCTTGTTTAGTAAGTGTTAAGAGAGTTGCAGGGACGTTCGCTTGTTGTCGCCCTACGACTGAATTTTACTATTAGCAGCAACTAAATAGAACTGGATACTATTAAGCACTATAAATTACACAGGCTATAATCACAAAATCACTGATCACTCGTCATCTGCACTCGCACTCATCAAAGTGTCAACGGGCCTTCTCGTCTGCCGTTGACGCGGATCCGCGCTGGAAATTTTCAATTTTATGGTTTTGAATAATTAAATGTTGCAATGTTTGGCAAGCGATAAGTTAACCGATATCGATAGCTCCGATGGCATACGAATGACATTTTATACGGACGACTTAAGTTCTCCTTATGGCCACAGTCTATTGAAGACTCAGATGAGCGAAACTCACAAGATTGGAGCCTGTCAACATTTCCGCATTAAGGCGAAGATATGTCGTAGTATAGCTTAGTATCGAAAACCAGACACACCATAGTGATATTAAGGTGCGTGTGCGGGAAAATTAGCAACACAATTCGTAGTGGTTGAAGGTATGGATAACCTTCGATACTTATAAAAAATAATCGTTGTACTTAGTCTTACTAAATCTCATTAAAATGGCCCGATCGGTTTTTATAATTTCTATTCAGTTTTACTCTCCGCAGTCCAGAGGTTTATTTATTTATTTAAAAAATATTTAACATCTTTCGCTAGATGGCGTTGGTAGCCATAGCATAGCATCACTCAAACTGCATCGTCGTTGATTAATCTATTTACTACATTCAACTTCTTTGTTGGTAGGGGAATCTTCGAGCAACGCGATCGTTCTTACGGGAGTCGCCTTAGCTATGTTTGTACCCCAGATAAACGAAACTCTGCTTAAATAGACGTAGCGTCAATTTGGGATTGCGTACACTTTCTTTGGTGGTTTGGTTGCTTTTGATTTATTGTTGCTCTTCAGAATAAGGTAATACCCGCATGTGTGTAGTTTGTCAGACAACAACAGTATCGAACAGCAGATCTGTAATAGTCATAACATAAACAAAGATTGCATATTTTAAATCTAAACTTTCGAGAATGGTTATTTTAATTTCAAAAGTGATCAACCAGTGACAAAAATTATGAAATTGCATTTATGAAAGTCATTCGCCATGTAGTGAGCACAGAGTAAAATTTACACGAGAAATCATAAAAACTGAGGCAATATCATCAGCTACCACAGGTAAATATATTTGTGATTTTCTTGTATTTTATACCTTTATTGCATACATTAGGATATCGTTAGATTTCCCAAATTATTTCGGATCAGAAATATCAGATTTACGTTTATAGTAGCATATTTACAATAATATATCTTTGAACAAATTTTTCCAAGAAATATCGATAGTGATGTGAAAAATTTATTTTCGATAAATTGTATAGTAAGAAAGAATAGTGCTTAATTGCAATCTTTATTTATGAACCTTTACATTTATAAAACATTGGAAAATTTATGTGTGATTAAATAATTTTAGATTTCCTTGTGAAAAACTATTGCTAAATGTGTGTATTGCGGCGGTATCTCGCGGATCCGGCTGGACGGCAAAAACACGCGCGAATTCTCAACGAGATTTTTCTGCAAATGATTTTATCAGCAATTAAAAAATCGCAGGCTGATGCAATTGATTTTATCAGCAATAAATACATCGCAGTTTGATACAAACTACTATACCAACAATAATCTCCCACGGGATCCGATATTCACAATTCGTCAAAATATACCAATGCTGCTGATATTATTCAATATATTTTACTGATATTTTACTTCGTCAAGGTACGTCAAGTGTACGGTATAATTAAATCATGATTAGCGATCTTTATTAATTAATGGTGTATGAATGGAAATGAATTCCGTGGTGTAATAGGTTTCACGCTTGCTTCTCACACAGGAGATGCAGGTTCGATTCCTGACCATGTACCAATGAGATAATTAACTATCAGAATTCAGTGTTTCGGATCGCACGTTAAGTTGTAGGTCTCGGCTTTCGCTACGTGGTAGTGGTCATAAAACCCCTCCATCAACCCGCACTGAGCCAGCGTGGTGGTGTATGGCTTAATCTTACGAGTATCCGGGTAAAGGCTTGTGCCCCTCGGTGGGGACATAAATGGGGGTACATTATATAAATATTGTAAATAAGTGTTTAAGACATTTTTTGTTGCTATATAATTGTCCATTGAATTATGTATGTTTTATTGATTATATTTTTTTTTTCATTAAAATTATCGTAGTATTTTAATTTTGGTGCACAAAAGGATCCATATTTTATGTGTAAAAGACTACTTAACCTTTATAAGTTTCTTTATATCACACTCAATTCAAACTATTTCATATAAATAGGCCTGCCTGTGAGCTCAGTTTATTTCAGGCTCAGTTTTCTACGCACTGTCATAAAGAGTCACTCACCCAGTGTTTGAGTATTGGGCTGTCGAGCCGACCTGAGATGTCATTCCTCTAGGATGTTGTTAGTGCTGCCACACATTCTGCTTCAGTAAGGAAGCCGTTCTCTGACGTATGATGGCATGGAATCCATCGGTACGTGCCTAAACATACATGCCCGATGCATTACTTTAGGGTGGCAGCCCCAGCAACATCCTAAAAGTATTATAATACCAGACAAGCAGTAAGTAAGTATGAAATGATTTGGCGAAATTGAGTTGCAGTTTGTTTGAAAAAGGATAGGGGTGTAGTTGTATGAAACTCTGTAGTTGCAGGTATAGACAGAGGATAAGTCGAATGACCAACGAGGGCTTCTGTGAAATGGCCGTATTGCGCATTTCGCTAAAGCCCTTATTGGCTGGGTTTTTTGATATGCGTTAAAAGATCTTTCGAATTATCTTCTTCTTGGGATCATTTCACTTCGCAATGTTGACATCGGGGCGCTTTTAGGGTTCCGTAGAGAAACAAGGAACCCTTACAGTTTCGTCAAGTCTGTTTGTCCGTCCGTCCGTCCGTATGTCACAGGAACTTTATGCAAAAACTATTAGGAATTCACAGTTGAAATTTGGTATGTAGATGTATTCTGTAAACCACTTTACGATTTTATGAAATCAAAAAATATTTTAAAAGATAAGATTTTAAGATATAAAACATTTATTAAAAACCGCAAAGATAACTTTGTCATTCATACAAAAACGATGATACACCAAGTTACAACACAAACATCCAGTCACATAATTACTTGCTAAAACGGAAACCTTAATGGGCGAGTCCGACTTGCATTTGGCCACTTTTTTCAATAGTATTAAGTAAACAAAAAAATACAACCTTTAAAACTACAGATTACCTTGAGTTAAAACATCGTTTTTTGTTTACAGCTACTTAGCTTTATATTAAACTATTTGGAATATGTTGCCCGTAAATGAAGATATATTATTTTTAGTACATATTCAATCAAAAGTCATCATCATTTAAATATATTTTATTTTTCATAAAAAAGCAATATGCTTTAATAATTCACGAACATTTTAATTTTCTAGCTCACAAAAGCACATTTCCTAGTGGCATAAGTAGTCACTTACTTGGATGATGATTCACCCAGGTAAGTCAACAAGTTAAGCATAACTGATCTGTTAGCCTCAACAGGTAATGACTGATACGGTTTCCTAGGGGTAAATCGACTACGGATGCAGGTATTATCTCCGAGTTTTTTGCGATATGTCGAAAGCATTTGATTGTGTTGATCGTGATAACACAATCGCGTTCTTTAAGAAAGGTTTTTAAAGAAATTTACATACTAACTGTAGATAGTCAATTTATTTTCGAAAATATACTTCTGGAGATTTGAGCATTTGAGCAATTTAAAACTATGTATAAGCGACTTTGTCAAAAGGGATATTACAATGTTCAAGATTACTCAAATGACGGGACTGTATGGGGTTAATCTAACATAACACAGAACTTGCTGTTAATAACTTTTGTAATTATTTATTCCTGCTTAATTCTTACAATATTAATTATAATATTATACTCAATATTCTAAGAATTGCATTACTTAAACACAACAATTTTTAAAAGACATCTAAAAATCAATCTGTGGGAGATTCTACGCCCTTAGTCTCCCACAGTGGTCCAATGTAGAGAAGCGGCAAAAAATTACGATTTCTAAATATACACAGGGTGTCCGGTAGATCGATGCAAAGATTAAACTAAAGCTAGTACTGACCATTGAGCCAAACATACATGCGGTGAAGTCTTACCGTTATTTTTTTATTGATGATTTAGTATTTTTGAAGAAAATTTCCAGATTTTCTCAGTTAAGTGATTATCATTGCGAAACCAAACAATAATAGGATTATTTTACAGTTGATTCTAATAAATCACTTAATAAACATTCTAATAAATTTTGATTTGTTCATCTGCTACGTCAGAATTGGTTTTTACAGACCATTGAAGAGCACGGCAAATTTCAATCATCAATAAAATACGTTTTTCGGATCTAATTTAACAAAAACAAGCGAAAGCTTTTTAAGTGCAAATCTTTACATACACACATTTTTAGTTAATGATCTTTCATTCAAGGTATTATCGACGTAGATACCTCACACATTCTTGAAGTAATGACCTACTAACCAGTTTGAGGGAGAAAATAGACTTTTTAGACAGCCTTTTTAATTAATTAAATTTATGCTATTCATGCTCGAAATGAGATCCTTGGTTCTCACACAGACACGTGCCCGTCTTCGGACTTCTGTGGTCGTGATTTTAAGCATCATTTCATCTTTCATGGTGTCCAAAGCCATTCTTATTTTTGAAATTAACTCTTCTTTTGTGGTGATGGCTTCGTTAGAATAGACCAGTTCTTTGGCTCTGCCACACACAAAATAGTCCATTAGGGTCAGGTCTGGTGAATGGCCCAGGAATAGGCCCGTCTCTGCCGATCCAGCAATTGGGAAAACAATTGTCAATATAGCTTCTGACTTCAATAGTCCAATGTGCTGGACAGTTTTGTATTAGGATTTGTTGCAACAGATCCGATTTTTTTAAAGGCGGGCGGGTTAGATATTGTTAAAGAAATCCGACAATAATATTACAATAAAATAAATGAATTTGGAGTCCTAATGTAATTGAATAAAAATTATACCACAAAAATTTACTTACATGGGAAATGTAACAGCATCTTTTTGTAAGTTTGATGTCCCAGACCTCTTTTTTCAACAGATAACAAAGAAATTCGGCATTTGAAGAACATAGTCAGGTCATAAGTTCTGTCACATGTGCAATATGAAATAATTTAGACATGTTTATTATTTATGTAAACATTTATATAGCAAAATGAACTCAATAAAACATAGATTCTTATGGTAATAAAGTTTATTCAAAATGACCCCCGCGATTTTGAATACAGGCCTTTATTCTGCGCGGCCAGTCGTCTATCGCAGCACGAACGAGGTCCATGTCAATATCGGCGGCTGCCTTAATCAAGGATGCCTTGAGTGACTCCAAATCAGGATGAGGCTTTGAGCAGGTCTTTTCCTCCAAGTGTTGCCATATCTTGTAATCTAACGGACTCAAATCTTGACTGGAGGAGGGCCAGTCTTCGTGCCGGATGAAGTCGATTTCACGCGCCGCCAGCCAGTCTTGTGTGCTTTTCGCTCTATGAGCTGGCGCAGAATCTTGTTGGAATACCCAGTGCCTGTTATTAAACATGGTATGAGAAACAGCTTCCACAAGGTTCTTTAGGACTGTATTTTGATACACAACTGCATTCGTTTTTACGCCTTTCTCACAAAAATGTACCTCAGTTAAGCCCCAATAAGAGACTCCCAACCAAACCATGAGCGAGGATGGAAAATGACCTCGTTGGACACGCGGAATACGGTTGCTCGCTTCTTCACTGCTGTGTGCGTACACCTTATCATTTTGTTTGTTGTATTTGACTCTTCCACGGTGAAAATTTTTTCATCCGAAAAAAGAATTTCCCGATGCTTTTTTCCCGCGTACCGCTTCAACAAAGCGCGGCATCTCTTCAGTCTCAGGTCCATTAAACAAGCGTCCCAACGATGTCCTGTTTTTCTTCGATACGCCCTAAGCCCTAAGTCTTCATTTAACACCCTTTTCACCGTGGTCCTGCTTAACCCCATCTGAAGGGCCAACAGTTTCTGCTTACGTATGGGATTTCTTTGAATTCGCGCCTTTACAGCTTTTATCACTGCTGGAGTCCTAGGAGTTCTAGTCCGGTTACATTAATAATTAGGAATTAGTGTTCGCACTCACAATTATGTAAATAGCTGTTCACTACTTTAGATATAAGAAAGAAAATTATTATGTTAAGGTCTGTCTCGGTGGAGCACGTAGGAACACATAAATCACAAAATACTACTAAATAGAATATCTTGAATAACTAACATGTGTAACTACTGTGCTTTGCTGAGACGGATCAATAAAAATAAGTGTCTGTTGGTTCTTTACTTTAGAGCGAGCGACAGAGATCACGCATAAACCATGTAGGTTTCCGTGATCGCTCCGTAAACATTGTCTAAAATAAAACAATTTGTAACATGGATAAAAAAATAAAAAAAAAAACAGAGCGAGGGCGACCACTTCTTGACCTGTCATCTACACTAGAGTCTTCATTGTATCGTTTTATGGTACGATAAACGAATCTTTTGGTTATATTCAAATTTTTCAGTAAGTCGAAAATCTGAATTGGCGCGTAACCGCAACGATGCAACGCAATAACTGCGACACGGTCTTCTTTAAGTGTCCACTCCATATTTAAAAATGAGGAAAATTCTAAAAAGTACACATTTTTATTTTCATGAAAAATTCGAAATTCGAATTCAATAAACTTTTTTGTGGCCAGCGTTCTAAATTCAAAAGTTTTTATTGTGTGACAGAACTTATGACCTGACTGTGTATAATAAATAATTTCTAAATTTCAAACATAGAGTTTTAAGATATTTTGAATATATATATTGACGGAAGAACCATATCAATATAAGTTTTACTCGTAGATCCAAAAAATTGGTGATAACCATATATTTAGCTTTTTTTCCATTTAGATTCCCATTGACATATGTGTTTTTTTTTTCAAACTTACAAATTGAAGGAAAAGTTTATTTTCGTAACATATATGTTTTCGGGATTTGGGAAGTGTCTCCTTTAAGAGGAAAAGATGGGCATTTAACAATACCCAGCGTCAAAAAAAGAGTTTTGTTAATCTGTGAGACAGAGAAACCATGACCTATCTTGATCTTAATTGGTGATTCCGTGACCCCTCCGCAATCGAAGACTGGGCGGTCCTCAGCAGCATCTCATCATCATCAATCATCACCAGCTATAAAATCAACCAGAACATTCATCCTCACATAGCACTCTATCACGCTGTCATCCATCAGGCGTACAAGTTCATTTCTCTCACACAGAACCCATGATTACCTCGCGGTAGAGCTTTTGTAAAAATGTCTCTGCATGCCTCTGACATCGCAACATATTCAGCCTCTGCACAGGATACGACCACTGTACGCTGCTTCTTGCTTTTCCATAATATAGGAGCTCCTCCTAGAAGAAATACACTGATATCTCCACCATGATCAGCGTCTATGTATCCAGTCAGACATGTTCCTGTCTTCTCAAAGTTCAAACAGTAAGCTGTACCCTTTAGGTATCTCAGCAATCTCTTTGCTGCGTTCCAGTATTCAATTAGGTAACAACTCTTGATTTGGCTTAGATATGCCACTGTACAACTGATATCAGGTCTTGAGCAAACAGCTAGGTATATAAGTGAACCTATCAACTTCTGGTAAGGAACATCTTTGGGTAGGATGAAATTTGCATCACGGGGTTTCCCCAATTTTCTACCTGTTTCTAGCAGTGTTTTCACTGTCTTAAATTCAGACATTCCGAACTCTTTCAAAATTTTCTGAACATATTCCCTTTGATCAAAGCTTGTTTCCTTCTTGGCGAATTTTCATTCCTAGAAAGCTATCTACTTACCCAAATTCTTCATCACAAATTTACTTTTGAATTATTTCTTGACAATATCTTTCTCAACTGCATCGTCATAGAAGATCAAGATATCATCTAAATAAAATGCAATGTAAATTATATGTTTGCCTCGTTTCCTGGAATAAACACATGGTTCGTTGGCGGACCTTGTGAATTTCATCTCAATCGATGCGTCATGAAGTTTTTATTCCATTCTCTTGGTGCTTGTTTGAGACCATACAGCGTTTTCTTGAGTAAACATACATGATCGTCATTGCCTTTCCCTGCCCAAAGTTTAGGTTGCTTCATGTAAATTTTCTCTCTCAAGTCTCTATTCAAGAATGCTGTCTGTAACTACATACATTTGATCAATTATTAGATCATTCTCAACAGCTATAGCAAACAGAAGTCTCAGTGTGCAATGTTGAATCACGGGAGAAAACGTCTCTGTGTTATCAAGTCCGTGCTTATGTGTAAAGCCACGAGCTACTTGTCTAGCTTTTATATATTTCCTTCCCCCCGGTTCCTGTTTGATTTTAAAAATCCATTTGGCGTCGACTGCGTAATGGTGGGAATCCATATTCTTGACTAAGCTCCACATGCCATTCTTCTCCAAGGTATTAAGTTCAGCATGGCGTCTTGCCATTTATCTCTATCATGTCTGCTGAGCGCTTCTTCAACAGTAATTGGATCATCACTGTGTTCTTCTGTGGCTTCATACAGAATGTAGTCATTGCATCTCTTAGGCGTTTTCTCGCGTAGAGGATATCTCCTGCTGCTCTATGGTTGTTTTTCAGGTGTTTGCAGTTCATCCTGAATTGGTACAACCTCGGTGTACTCTTTCAACTTGATTATGTTCATCTTCTACTAATATATCATCTGCGGTACAATATTTGAACGATTCTTCATTGTTCACAACAACATTGTCTGCTACTGGTTAATTTAACAGCTCAAGTTTCTGTTTCTGCTGCCTTAGATTATTGTGTACCGCTACATTCAACAATTCTGGTAAGATAGTCTCTCTCTTCTTGAAACTGTAGCTTCATATTTACTGAAGAACTGATTCTCGAAAAATGTCACATGTCTTGACTTCTGAAGCTTATGGGTCACCGGATCACATAGCCTATATGTAATATGTGGAAGATGATCTCCTTGCTCTTCGAGTTAAGTTTCTTGCGTTTGGCTTTCTCAAAATGAATAATGCTCTACAACCAGTCTCTCAGCTGGCTTAGGTTCGGTTTTTCTACTGTCCAAGCTTCAAATTGTATCACCGTCAACGCTTTTGTAAGTGAATTCCTCTGCCCAATACATTTTGTTCAGGCCTGCTTCTTTTTATAAGCAAGTGCTTTTCTTAACGAGCGAGCGGATACTGCATTCTGCTACTGAGTTCTGTTTGGAGTAGTAATCAATAGTTAGTTGATTAATAATTCTATTTCCTTTGAATACCTGACTAACGAATTATTTTCCATTGTCAGATCAAAACTTCTTGATCTTTTTGTTATTTTGATTCTCTAGTAACAACTTAAATTCAACAATCTTCGAAAAACTTCACTCTACTTTCGCAGAAAATAAATATAAAGATGTATCTCGTTTTATCGTCAATAAACAAAAGAAAATATCTCATGCCACCGTGTGACTCCGTACTTGGACCGCATACGTCTGAGAGTATAAGTTCTAGGACCTCACTTGCTCTAGATGTGCTCTTTTTCTTAAAATGAGTGCGTGTTTGCTTACCTTTGAAATATGGCTCACATTGTGGTTTATCCTGATTGTTGAAACTTACTTCTGTTGCCATACCATCTCTCAACAGCTTCAAGTTGGGTAATCCGAGTTGTGCCAGTCTATAATATTAAAGCTCGTTATCATCTGGGTTGGAAACTGTGAGTTAGGTTCTGCAATCATAGATTTAAATTTGCAAACTCTTTTCTCACTTTTACAGTTGTAACTCGCTTCTCCTTTTATGTAACATTAATTTTTCTCACAAAGCTCCCGCCACTTGTACCGCCCCGCCTGTGAGATAAGCATATTTAAGCACTTTCCATGTCAGGACATGAGTGGTTGCGCGGACTCTGTATATCACACCCTTTCTCGGAAAATACAACAACCTCCCTCCTACACTCCTCAACCCTCAATAAATTCGCTGACAATCCAGGTAGGTACATACATTACCTCTTCTACTCCAAATTGCATACTTCCATCATTTACGACATCACCCAAACCTTACGCATATTACTTCTGGCTATTAGCTACACTAATCTCTTGAGGAATAATTAAGTCTCTATAGTTAGCTAGCCAGTCAATAACAATCCATTCTTCATCGTTTCTCTTGATGGCACTATAAACAAGAAATGTGTATCCTTGCTTGCATTGGAATTTTTCGGACAAATTATTGCTTTTTGTGGTCCTCCACATGCAACACATTTAATCTCTTTCTTTTGCTTCTCACACTTCTGCTGCGGTTTCTTGTTGTTGTCTTTGTCGTTTGTGGAATCACTCTTGAACCTTGAACGGTTTTCTCTACCTTTGACAATCAACGCATTCTCATTGTATGTCGACGGTACTATCCAGTACAAGCAATTTCGTTTTTACGTAGTTAGTCGGAATTGTGATGTGGACATTCTCTATCGTCATCTTCAACATCTAGCATAAGTGCTACCAGTAGCTCATCATCAAGGTCCTTAAAGATGTCTCTCAGTTGTTGAACTACTCTAAATATTGTGGTCACGTACTCAGTAATACTCTTAAATTGTTCTATCCTCAAACTCACAAGGTTACCCAGTAGTATGCATCTATTAACTATGCCTTTGACTTGGCAGTTCACTTCTAGAGCTTGCCAGACCTCCTTGGCAGTAGTGGCCTGTCAGAGTCAGAGTCATTTTTTTATTGAATATAAATAAATAAATTATCTCATTCAACGTCAAAATTATACTTACTTATAACTAAAAGTCATTTTTTTTATTACAAAAAAGACTACACCGTTTCGGAAGGTGGGCCTCGGGGTTAAAAAGAAACGGCAAGGAACTCCCCCATACCTTTTTTTTTAAAGTGACTTTACAACAGGTACTGGTTTCGGTCTAAGGATTTTCTTATCAGCTCATTTTTAACATAGTTTTTGAACCTCTTTTCAGGAAGGATCAATGATTCCTGTGGTATTTAATTGTAGAAGCGAATACAGTGCCCCATGAATGATGTGCCTACTTTAGTTAGTCTAAATAATGGTAGTGCTAACCTATTTCTATTTCTAGTGTTAATTGTATGGTTATCACCTACAATTTTAAATAAAGCTTTGTTTTTTCTTACATGCATGATATTCTCGTATATATATTGACAGGTAACCGTAAGTATATTAATTTCTTTGAATTTTTCTCTTAATGATTCCCTAGCATCTAACTGATATATCGCCCAGATCGCCCTTTTTTGTAAGACAAATATCGTATTTATATCTGCTGCTCTCCCCCAGAGCAATATTCCATAAGACATAATACTGTGAACATAACTAAATTAAACCAATCTGGCAGTTTCAACATCTGTAAGATATCTGATTTGTCTGACCGCAAAAGCGGCTGAGCTAAGTCTTTGTGCGAGATTAGTTATGTGAGGACCCCATTGAAGTTTCGAATCTATAGTGATTCCGAGAAAGATTGGGTCCTCAACGAGGTCCAATCTTTTAGATCCTATTCTTACACTGCTTTCAACCTGTCGTATATTAGGCAAACAAAATTTGATACATTTAGTCTTCCTTGAGTTTAATAACAGGTTGTTTACATTGAACCAACTTAACACATGAGAGAGTGTACTATTTGCGTCGTCTAGAATTTCTTCGTGTCATCAGCAAATAGAGCAATCTGCGTAATTTTTTCCACCACATAAGGCAGGTCATTCATGTACACTAAGAACAGGAACGGACCTAAGATAGAACCTTGGGGTACACCAATATTCATATGGGTTCCAGTGGACTTGCATCTGTTTATATCTACTTTTAGTAATATTTCCATTAAATAAGATTCCATTAATTTTAACGCATTATCTTTGATACCATAGTGTTGGAGTTTGAGCAAAAGAGTTTGATGGTCCACACAGTCAAAGGCCTTGGAAAGATTACAGAAAATACCAACCGCATCCTGTGATCCTTCCCACGCACTATAAATGTGTTCTACTAGCGCTACTCCGGCGTCTGTTGTTGATCTGCCTTTATTGAATCCGAACCGTTTTTTGTGGAGTAGCCCAGATGCATTGAAGTGAGAGAGTAGTTGACTCAATATGACCTTTTCAAACACCTTGCTCAACACTGGCAATACAGATACAGGTCTGAAGTTGGCAGGGTCTTGTTTACTACCGGATTAGAAAAGTGGTATTAATCTGCTCATTTTCATGAGGTCAGGAAAAACTCTTGCTACAGGAAAAACGTTTGCTATACAACTATTGAATGTGATTGCCATGTATGGTGCAATCACATCGATTACTGATTTAACCACGTTAACCGACATGCCCCATAAATCTTCAGTCTTTTTCATGCTAAGAAGTTTAAATGTTTTAACTATAGTTATAGAGCCTATTGGCTTGAAGTTATAGCCATCCTTGTTTTGGGGCACATTTTCAACCAAGTAATCTAAAGACTTTTCAGAAGAGGATGGTAGTGCTTCTGTTGTTATTATTGGTATGGTACTGAAGAACTTTTCCAATGCGTTAGCAACGTCCTCTTTGATGAGAGTAATTGGTCGTTAACTTTTAAATTAAAACTAGATTCACTAGACCTAACCTTGCCTCTCATTTTTAATAATGTTCCATGTAGTTTTAATTTTGTCGCCAGAAGCTTTGATTTTATTGTTAAGATGTAGGCACTTGGCTTTGTGGCAGTCTTTCCTGAAATTTTTAGAATAATTTTTGACAAAGACGTTAAACTCAGGAAAGTGATCATAGGATTTTTGCTCATACAATTCATATAGTCTGGACCTGCTCTGTCTTAAATCCTCTGTTGCCCATTCAGAGAATTTTGATTTCTTGTCCGTTCTTACTTTTGTCAGATTGAAAACCTTTTCAAAGACTGCAGATATAGATTTGAAGAAGCTGGAATATAATGTGTTCGGATCTTCACAGTAAGGTGTTAACGGTAGACTTGACACTAGTCCACTACGAAATTTTTCCATTTTCTTCAAAGTCACTGGTCTACACAATACTTTAACGGGCTTTATAGCATTACTTTCTTCAAATACTACAATCTGACCAGTGTGGTCTGAACTTAATGCCTTAACTATTTGTTTATCGTGAACACTATATTCACAGAATACGTTATCTAGACAAGTAGCGGAGGTAGCCGTTATTCGTGTAGGCTCCAGAAAGACATTGAACATATTGTAAGACTTAAATACTGCTAGGATCCTAGTGCGAATAGAGCGGTTTGCGGTGTCTAGTAAATCTACGTTAAAGTGGCCGCAAACTATGGATGCAAGTTGAAGAACTTGTTCAATCATTGTTTCAAAGACTTCAAAATCTCCTTCGCCCCGTCTGTACACACTAACAATACTATATTTTTCCATCTCAACACACGAGACTTCAGCATTCATTTCACTAGAAAGACTAATATCCTTTCGTTCTTTACACTTAAAACCATCTTTTACTAAAATTAAGGAACCACCTCTAGTTTTAGTCTTTCTATTGAAACAGCTGATCACTTTATAATTTGTTATGCTGAACTGCATTGCACACTCTTGCAGCCAATGTTCTGTCATACAAATTATATCTATTCTTTCGCTTTCTAAAAACATTTCTAATTCTAGTTGCTTTCCAGAAAAGCCTTGCATATTTTGGTGCATTACCTTTAAGCCGTGCTTTTCTATTGTCGGTTGCGGCAGTTTAAACATACAATAGTATCGTTTGTACATATTGCCTTGTCAGTAGTTACATGCTTCTTAGTACGTGTACTAATCGTTGTGGTGACCGTTATACAATTACTTACTTCTGTTATACTGTTTATAACAGATTCTAAAATTAATGAAGCTAAAGACTTAGCTATTACGTCAGTGTCAATTTTAACAATAATAACTTTGATGTCCTCACTGTTTCCGTCAGTGATGTATTTACAAATTAATATATTTGTGTCAAAGAATACAATTTTTGTATTGCGTACAGTCATATTATACATATACATAGGCACGAAGGCAGGTACCAAAAAGTAGTTGTATCCCATCGTGTGCAGCGCAATATACGTCGCGTGATTTGGTCGGGTTATCTTCTGTTATAATTTAATGTAATTTTACGTGAAGGGTAGACTGAATTAGATTAGATTAGATGGTTCACTTTTTATTTTTAGGTCACGCAATCTTTCATTTGACAAGCATAGTGTGGTCTGTGTACCTGAAGTTTTTTTTTTATAATTATTATTTATTGTACGGACGGACAGACAGCCGGACGGAACGGACGGGCAACCGGACGGTGCGAACGGATCTTGTATGTTCGTATTTGGATTCACTTTGCTGTTTCTTCATTTCTATTTTGTTTTTGCTGCCCACCCACGTCTCATCTATTATTTGTTATCTTGTATAATGTATTTGCTTCCATATGTACTATACTTTTGTAAACCCAGGGTTTGGCTGGGTTCGGGCCTTTGTTTTTTTGGATTTGACTTTTTAATTTTTTTGTGTTTTAGTAGGTTTTATTGTATTTATTTTATTATATATCTATTTATTATATTATAATTACTCATATGGATACCTTCTTAATTAGTGATAGTTACTTCTCGTACTCCGAAAGTGAAGCTTCCGATAGCGTAGGAAGTGGATTGTCGTCCACGGACGACGTTTTGCCTATTGCCCTTAAACGTGTGTTTTCCAACCTCAGTAGGAAGTTCAACGTCGTTCACATAAATGCTCAGAGCATTCATTCCAGTCATGTCGACCTTCTCGACTCCTTCAGCGATCAGAGCATTCATGGTATTCTGATCTCCGAATCATTTCTCAAACCCTCTCTTCCTTCTACCTTGTATGCTCTGCCGGGGTACAGGCTCTATCGGAATGATAGGACGGGCAAGGCTGGTGGCGGTGTTGCTATTTGTACGCGATGTACAGAGAGTACCCCGCAATTCGTATTTGTGTGTACTTATTGCGGGGCGCAGCGTGGACTGTAGATTTTCTTATTTAGGTTGATGGCGAAGAGGGCTCGAATGATAACGCAATTTCTTCAATATTTGCAGGCGGAGAGGCGAGGGGGAGGCCTTGGTGCTTCTTTTGCTGTAGCTCGATCGGGAATGAATTTTCGGCGGCGCGCGCGCGCCTTTTACTTTTTTTTTTTTTTTTGGCTTGATCTTGTCGTTTTTAGACTCTTTGTCCTTCAAAACTTTGCCTTGGGAGTGGGCGGGACAGGTAGTCCCCGCCTCAAATAGTTTATTCACACGTGAGTGCGTGCCCTACCGGGGGAGAGACCCAACCTGGGAGGGTTGTGGTGAATGAAGTGAACTTGGCAGCCGGGCACAACTAAGGTGTGTCGCTGCGTCTCTGTGTGTCTTGTGCCGGCGTAGAGTGTACGGCGTCATGTGGGGCGTCTGCGGCTTGAGCAGTGTCTGGTGTGAGTGATCTAAGTTGCCGCCTCCGCCTGCGCGTGCGCGGGCGGTGGATGTACAATGGACGGGTGGGTATAGTCGGGTCGGGGTTGTCTGTGTCCGGGGGTACTTGTAAATTTAATTGCGCCGTAATGGCGTCTACAGGGTCTGAGAGAATGTTGCGGGGACGACGTCTCGGTTGGGTGGCCTCGGGAGATGCGGCGTAGTCAGCCGCAAAGCGAATAAGGGGATTGGAGTGGTGAATAGCTCTATCGAAGTATCGAGTAGAAGCTTTCTTAATGAAGTCGCGGATGGTAGGCACTTTCAGGTCTTTGTGGAGATCATAATTTCGCACAAACCACGGGGCACCCGTGGCTCGACGAAGAAATTTATTTTGGAGGATTTGGAGAGTATCTAGGTGGGTTTTGGCCACGTGCGCAAACACCACACTAGCATATGTAAAAATAGGACGGACGCAAGCTAAGTACAATCTTAGCTTATTGCGTAAGGAGAGTTTGCTCTTGGATTGAATAAGCGGGTTAAGCCGGCTTAAAACGAATTTGGCTTTATTCCTCACAATTCTTATGTGCGGTCCGAAGGTGAGACGGCTATCCAGTGTCACTCCAAGGTATTTCACTTGGCAAGTCCATGGAATAGCCCGACCAAACAGGGAGATTTGTGGTAAACGAGACCACTCACTGAGTGGTGTGAAGCGGGAGAAGAATATAGCCTGGCTTTTTTCTGGGTTGAGTTCAATCCGCCACTTCTTGAACCAATCGCCCAAGAGAGTGGCGGCTATTTGGAGCCTTTTAATGACTATTTCTCTATTCCTACCAGAGTAATAGAGAGCTGTGTCATCGGCGAAGAGGGCAAGCTGTACGTTGTGATGTTTGGGGATGTCACTAGTGAAGAGTGAGAATAGGAAAGGCGAGAGCACAGAGCCTTGTGGGACTCCCGCCTTTATTGGATGAGGTCTAGAGTGAGTGCCTTCCACTCTATACCTAAAGTTCCTATTAGAGAGAAAGTCTCTGATAATAAGAACTAGTCTGTCAGGGAAATTCAAGTTGTACAGCTTGTAAATCAGGCCGTTGTGCCAAACCTTGTCAAACGCTTTAGCCACATCGAAAAATAAGGCACCCGTTCCTTTCGGCTTCTTTTGGTTGAAACCGTCCAAAATAAATTCGGTGATCCTGTGTACCTGGTGGACACAGGAATGACCGTTTCTAAAACCGAACTGCTCGTCTGGAACGAGGCCTCTACCGAAGGCTATTGCCTTCAGTCGTCTGTTTAACACCCTCTCATAGATCTTGCCAAAGGATTTAAGGAGACTGATAGGGCGGTAACTGGTTGGTATCGATCTATCTTTACCCGGTTTATGAATTCCTATCACATCAGCTTCCTTCCATGCATCCGGGAACATACAGGTGGCAATGGCGGAATTTAGAATGGTCACCAATAGGACTAGAAGGGGGTAGGAGAGGTTCTTAAGAACCCGGTTAGCAATTCCGTCAGAGCCAGGGGCTTTATTGGAGTGAAGCTCCTTGATAATAAGATTGACCTCATCGATGTTAACTAGCTCGATAGTATCTTGAGGGGGAAGTGATGAGCGTCTGACTACTTCAGAGTCAGGTCTACGTGGGATTGGTCAAAAGGTTCATTTGACAATGAACATTGACCCTCTAAACTGTCAGCCAGACACTCAGCCTTGTCAGCATCCTCGAAAGCTAGTGATTTGTCGGGTTTGGAGAGGGCTGGGATATCCACGACCGCGTCCGATTTGAGAGTGCGCGCTAACCTCCAGTAAGCCTGATGATCTGGGGTGAGCTCTGCCAGAAGTTGATCCCATCTCTGGGATTTGTGATTTTTGATGGCAGTTTTAACTAATTGCTGGGAACGACGCATTGCGATTTTGTTGTCAGTGCTCGGGAAGTTATCATAGGCTCTGGTGGCAGCGCGCATCTCACGGATGAGGTCGCGTATATCCTCAGGTAATCTCCACCTACTATCACCAGATGAGTTTACCGGCTTAGTACAGGCTTGAATTGACTTCTGGATGTGCGAAGTCAGCGACTCTATAGCTATGTTAACATCAGATTGAGAATCGATGACTTGTGGGATTCTTTCTAATTCTTCGGAGGGGGAGTTTCTCTTAAATGTGTTGTGGAGCAAAGTCCAGTCTATGGTTGATTTTATGGCGGGCGGGCGGGGTTCAATATCACCAAGTATAGATATCACGGGGCGATGGTCGGATATCAGTTCATGGAATACTTCTATCCCTCTTATTGGGAGAAGAATGTTTTTAAGAAGCATAATATCGAGGATGTCACCTTCCGAGTCCGGGTTGTTCTTAGGAAAGTGCGTAGGAGTCATTGGGGCTAGTAGTTCAATAGCAAATTTCTCGGTGGCTTTCTTTAAGAGAGGACCGTTTGAGTTTGTCACTCTACAGTTCCAATCGACATGTTTGCTATTGAGGTCACCCGCAATGATGACGGAATCACCCAAACTAAGAAGGGAGGAGATGTCAGACTCCTTGAGTTGCCTAAGACTGTCTGTTGAGCCCTGTCTTTGGTAGCATGAGGCGATAGTAATAGTTTGATGACCCCTCATTGCTATTCGGCAAACTGAGGCTTCTATGTTTTGAAGCGGTGGACAGTCACACGGGGAGACGTGCAGGCTTCTCCGATAATAGATTGCCGTGCCCCCACGAATTCCATTAGTGCGATCATTTCTAATCAATTTATAATTAGAAATGTTGGGGTTTCTGTGTTGGGGTTTAAGGAAAGTCTCCTGTACAAGGAGAATGTCAATTTGGTGGTCTGATAGGAAGGCGGATACTAAGTCACTTTGTCTCTTCAAGCCATCAGCGTTAAAAAAGGCCAATCTCAATGCACTAGGTTTAATCCTACCGGGTGTGGTATCCATTACGGAGAATAGACATTACGGTTCCTGAGAACGCCTTTGATCGCCGAAATCAATGATCTGTGAGCTTGACAGGCTCGCAAGGCAGCAGCAGGGTCCTGCTTTAGTGCTGCAGTATCAATTTTGAGTAAAAACTCATCAATTTCATCAGGGTCTATTCTGTCCAAGATGGTCAGTAGGTCTGTTAAATAGTCCCTAGTTTCTGTCGGTGGTGGAGGGGGTCTTGTTGAGTTAAGGGGCATGGCTCTAGTTGATAAATCAGCTGGAGCTGTTTGAATTTTGCTTGGCTTGTTAGCCACAGCGGAAGAATTGGGAGTAGAGGGGTACTGCCTAGAAGGGGGAAGAGGGGGGAAGCTGGTGTGATTGACCGCTGAACCCTGAACCCAACTAAGTGGCTTAGCCCAGGCATTGTGGCTCGGGCGAGGATGAGCCTGGCCTACATTAGTTGGGGCTGGGGCATGGGCTTTCGCCCGTCCTGATAGGCGAGGCTTAGGTCGGGCCGGACAACCTCCGTAGGCTGCGGTGTGACCAAGCACACCGCAGTTGACGCACCCAGGTGGGCCGTCAGACTCCTTGGGGTCGGTTGGGCGTGTGCAAGCCCCCGGAGCGTGGTCCTCCAGGCACTTAACACAGCGGCCTTTCCTATGGCAGTTCTTGGCCGAGTGGCCAAACAACTGACAGTTGAAACACTGGAGCGGCTTATTTTTTTTATGAGGGTTTTCAATTTTAAGCCCTGAAATGTGGCAGATCTCCATAACCTGGAAGATCTGCTTCCCCTGTGGTGATAGATCGACCACAACCAGCACCAGATCGTACGGTAACTTGGAGCGACCATTGTACATCCTGTGCACTTCGTGCACAGGAATGTTTTTCGCCTTCAAGTCATCCATGATCTGCTCGCTCTCAATCTCCTTTGGAAGACCCCTGACAACCACCCGAAGTCTTCTATCCTCCGGTAGAGTCCAATGGTGGTACTCAATTTTAGAGGCGGTCAGGAATTTAGTCAGAGCACGGTGGTCGTCTGAGGTCTGTAATTGGACTAGGATCCCATGAGTGGTGTTGGTGGCCCTAACAAAGTTGATTTTGCGCTCTTTGAGCGCTCCATCAATTTTTAGCCACATCTCTTTGTTTTTTATGCATATCTTGGGTGGCAGCGCTTTGCGCGTGCCCGGGACTGTAGCCGGGACAGCTACAGAGGGCGCTGGCAAGGGTTTGGCTACGGCGGAGGGAGTAGGGGTGGCCTTGGACGGACGACCGACCTTGGCGAGGGAGTTTTCTGGACCAATGATTGGAGTAGGAGGCCTCTTAGAGGCACGTTTCCTGCGTGGCCTAGCGGGGTTGAAATTGTCTTCATCCGAGGCGGAAGCATCTCCTTCCTCGGTGAGACCATCAAAAGAATTCCTGGGGTCAGAGTAAACCTGATCCATTGCGACTTCATTGGAGTTGGGGGTATTAACCGGGCGGCTGGTCAGTAGGGTCTGTTCAAGGGGGATGATGATGGGGTCTTGATTGCTATGAGTCAGCTCGCTCTCAGGCGGAGAGGCCGGCGACCGCTCAAACAAGGTTTGTTGCGAGAACAAACCTTGGGAGTTAGTCCACGACTCTCTCTCGGCATGGAGCTGGCTGAGCTCTTGGGACAGCGCCTGGTTACGGAGCCGGAGTTCATAAATCTCCTGCTCCATCTTAATCTGCACTAATAGGTGGGGGGGAAACAATAAATGTCTGTCACCGGAGGAGGGGACGATCTCCCTCCCTGCCTAGTGCAGGGAGGCGTGTGTGCCTGCGTGTGTTGTGTGCCTACTGTGTAGTACACGTAACCCACCTCAGGCGAAATCAAACCTCCAGCGGTACACTCACTCACTGTAATCCGGCACTTGGTTTTATTTGATTGGAATGTTTTAACACTTCTCATTGGTCACGATAGCGAGAGGGACGCGCGCGTGAGCGCGAGAGGGACGCACGATTCGAGACAGCGACCGATGCACGGGTGCTTCGGGCAAGCGGCGGACGACGAATGCGCCTTTTACTGGACCGCCTGAGAGTAGTTTTGTTTACCTCAGACCCCGCGCCGCACACCGCCCCCTTCCTCGCCCCTCCTTCCCCGCTAGGCTTTATTTCTAATTAAAATGGTTTTATTTTACATTTATTGTCTTAAATCTATGCTTATTCAATACCTTAAGTCTCTAAATATCCTTTTACATAATGATTTGGGTGACCGCGGGCTTTCTAATAAGGGTTTTGTATTATTTTGGCCGGCCCGCGGTCCCCCGCCTCACCGAGGTATTAAATATAGGTGCCTGCGCGCCTCGAGTCGCTTCAATCGGAGCTCGGTTCGCACAGGCTACACATCAAAAAAAAAACAACCAAAAAAATATCTTTATTCTCATAACATACTTAAATCTAATAGAATATGAACACAAAACATAAGTTGCTTAACTAGGTTTTCCTTAACTCTAATGTCCTACAAATATTATCTTTATTTATTTATTTTAACAATATATTTACAGTAATCATTTAAACAGTGACGTCGCTTTCGTCGTTAACACTATTTATCTTCGTTCCGACATTTCTTGCAAAGTCATCAGCCACTCACCTAGTCTGTACTCTGGATCCGCTGAACACCTCTTTCTTGAGCTATGCCTCCATCACACTAAGGTCCTTCTGGGTGTCTTCTATAGCCCCTCTCTCCTCATCGACTACTTTGACTCTTTTGAAAGCATCCTTAATGATCTATCTCCCCTATACAGTGACACACTTATCCTAGGTGATTTCAATACCTGTTTACTTAAAAATGATGTTCGCTCTGCCAAACTCCAGTCTATTGTAAGCTCCTTAAATTTAAATATTCTTCCCCTGAGTGCAACTCACTTCCAGCCCCACTGCACCCCCTCTCTCTTGGATCTTATGATTGTTTCTAACATATCCAAGGTTGCAACGCATGGCCAACTTAACGCCCCCTTCTCCTTTCATGATCTGATTTATCTCTCGTTCAAGTTAAGGCCTCCCAAGCGCGCAGGGAAATTCCTGGATATTCGCAGTTTCAAGGGTATGGATCTCAGCTCCCTTGAGTCTGATGCCGCCTCTATAGACTGGTCCCCTGTCGTCTGTAGTGAGCCCGTTGATGAAAAAGTCCAGCATTTCCAATCGATTGTCCTGAGTTTGTTCGACAAACATGCTCCTGTCAAAAAGGTTAGGGTCAAACGTCTCCCTGCGCCCTGGCTTTCTGACACCATCAAGGGTCTGATGGCCCAGAGAAACCGTGCCAAATGTAGATATAAGAAGGATCCGACGGAAGATAATCTCCTTATATACAAACGTCTCCGTAATCGTTGCACCCGTCTTTGTCGAGATGCCAAACGCCGCCATATCTACGTATTGTATATGTATATATAGTATTGAGAGTTACACTCCTGCACAGGATTAGAAGTTCCTGAAGACCCTCGGTGTTGGTAAGTCCCAGGACGCAGTAACCGGTAGTGTCGACCTCAACGGTCTCAACAAATTCTTTGGTGTCTCCCCTGTCGTGATGGACCCCCCTGTCAAGGATGCTACCATTCGTTACTTGCGCACCAGAAAGACATCCAGTAGCTTACCTTTCAACCTCAGGTCTGTCGGAGTTGGCGCAGTAAAGAAGGCTTTTCTAGCAATATCGTCAAAGGCTATAGGTGATGACAAGATCTGCTTTCAGATGCTTTTCAGTGTACTTGATCATTTGTTACAACCCATAACGCATATAATCAATGCGTCGCTGAGCGAGTACTGCTTCCCGAGCCAGTGGAAAAGAGCATTAGTGTTACCCCTACCTAAAACGTCTAACCCGTCTTCCTTCAAAGAGTTCCGACCCATTTCCATCCTACCAATCCTTTCCAAAATCCTTGAATCAATTATCCACACCCAGCTGTCCTCGTACCTTTCCTCCATGAATTTACTGAATCCTTTTCAGTCTGGTTTTAGACCGGGCATAGCACCACCACAGCACTGCTCAAGGTAACTGACGATATCCAACTGGCAATGGATAAGAAGCAGCTGACAGTCCTGACTCTCCTAGACTTTAGCAGCGCCTTCAACTGCGTCGACTTCGATATACTTGTTGAAATCTTAAAATCGCTTAACGTCTCTTCACACTCGGCTCGCTGGTTTGACTCTTACTTGAGAGACCACCAGCAGCGCATCAAGTCTGAAGAGGTCACTACAGAATGGTGCAAGCTCTCTACAGGTGTTCCGCAGGGTGGCATCCTTTCCCCTCTTCTCTTCTCAGTTTTCATCCATTCCATCTCGGATGTATTGTCTTCCTCGTATCATCTTTATGCAGATGACCTTCAAATTTATCGGCATTTTCCCCTGTGTGATCTGACTTCGACTGTTGAGGCTTTGAATGCTGACCTCGACAACATCAGGAAATGGTCTCTTTCGTATGGGCTATTCAACCCGGACAAGTCTCAGGTGATGATACTAGGTACACGGCACTTACTTTATTTGTTGCAGAATAAGTCCGTTGATCCCGTTCTATTTGACGGTACCATTGTCAAGTATAGCGAGAAAGCCAAAAATCTTGGCGTTGTTTTTGACAATCTATTATCCTGGTCGCCCCATATTTGTGAGGTCAGCAGACGAGTCTTTGCATCCTTTCATTCTCTTCGGCGTTTGCAGTTCTTCCTGCCTAGGCAGACTAAAATCATGCTAGCTCAGACCCTTCTTCTGCCTTTAATAGACTACGCCGATGTTTGCTGGGCCAGTGCGAACGAAGATCTACTGAACAAACTCGAGCGACTCCAAAATCTCGGGATTTGGTTTATTTTCGGACTTCGTAAGTACGACCACGTGTCCCAATATCGTAGGGAATTAGGCTGGCTCCCGATCCGACTTCGTCGTGATATGCACATTCTCTCCTTCCTCTTCAATATTTTGAGAAATCCGTGCTACCCTGCATATCTTCGTGAACGTTTTGAGTATCTTTTCTCAGGGGATAGACTTCGGAGATCTCACACGGTGTCACTTTTGTCAATTCCTCAGCACAACACTGTTGCTTACGAGCACTCGTTTAGGTTAAGGGCAATACGTTTGTGGAATGCACTTCCTTGCGCTATAAGGGATTGCAAATCCTTGGTCACTTTCAAGAAAAAAATGAAACAGCATCTCCTCTCTTCCGAATAGTGGGTATCTCATAGTATTTATGTATATCTATTTATTTATTGTATTCTATTTATTTATTTTATAGTAATTACGTAGGGTGTATTGTGATTTATTTGATAGTATATTTATTTTATTTATTTCTTTTAACTCTTAATTGTACACTAGGACTACCTCTCTATATTTTATTTTTCTCTTTTCTTCACAGGTTAGCTGTAAGAAATTTCTTTTTAGAAATAAGCTCACCTTTGCATACTGTTTCTGTTGTAATTTCCACTGTGTTTTCTGTGCAATAAAGGATTATTAAAAAAATATATATATATACATATTTAACCTATGCGTAGCGTGCTGTTGCTTTCCATTCATTGTATTTTTGTAAGGGAAGGCACATAGAACAATCTTGCCCACTTCTAGATTAGAGAGAGCATCAACAAACTTTATCATAGTTTGTTTTCCTACACCTATACTATTCTCCATATATAATATTACGGTTGTACCCTCCTCATATTTGTATAGTTTAAAATGTTTTTGGCCATAACTTTGAAGGGGACATCGGGCATGCAATAGTTAATAACCGTACCTACGCGACAAGTACGAAGAGCTGGTCCCATACCTTCACCTAGCCTGACCGAGAACATAACAGTCCTACGAGGTGTCAAGTGTGAGGTCCCGGCCGGCGGCGTCACTGTGCACGTCGTTGCAGGGCTGTCTGGCTCCTGGCACTGGCGCTGGTGTGCAGCGGCAGGCTGCGGCGTCAGTGGCGGCGGCGCACGTGTGAGCTCGGCGGTGACGTCACTCGGGGCGAGCTGCTGGTCGCTCGTCACCATGTGTGCAGTGAGAGGACAGACCCGCGGCTGATGTAAAGGGTCAGTCTCGGGCTCTGCGGCGGCGTCGGTGTCGTCACTAGGTGCGAGCTGCTGATCGCTCGCAGTATACTTGATGCGAGGGGTCGCCGGTTGTGGTGGCGCGCTGAGGCAGGCCCGCGGCTGATGTAAAGGATCAACCTCGGACTCCGCTGGCGGCGTATCCCCGGTGTCCAGTGCGACGATGGTGAGCTCTTCAGTGGGCGCGGTGGTGTTTTGCTGAGACTCACATATCTGGCAGTTTTCATGGATGCATTGTCTGACATGAACTAGCAAATCCGTACTAATTGTGAGGCAGATCTTAGCGCGAGCTTTCTGATCTCTCTTCGTTGCCTCTACATCCATGGCAGCTGGTGAAGTTTGTACATAGCTCCATAGATACTCATGTCCTAGGGACATTTCCATCTGAAATTTCCATGTAGTCACTACTGAAGTTGCAACTTCCTTCAAGTTTCTGGAATGACAGCTCTTTCTTAGTACTTTCTCCAGCATTAATCTTCAGTTCGATCGCGAAAAACGGTTTGACAGCTAGGGATAAATTCACTGCAGGATCATAACCTATTGGTAATTCCGTCATAGTGGAACTACCAATTGCTCTAGCAGAGTCGGAAGCAGATCTACCCAAAATATAAGCTGATATTTATCAGAACAAATAGTTCTGTTATTACTGATACAATGTTGATATAACGAGAAAAAACAATGTTATTGACCTCTAGACACTCGCTATTTAGAATATTATAAATTCCCAACTAGCTTAGCGGCCAGTTCAGTTGACAGTGTCAGCCTCCTTTCTCTCCAATAGATTGTAAAAAATATTGAGCAGCATGCATGAATATACCGGAAAATAAAACAGTCAGAAAAACATTCAACCGAGGTTTTTAATCAGTTTCTTGACTCCATGTCACCCCTTTGCGGTTCATCGTCATCATCATCTGGATCCACCGCGGTGGGGCGATATGGTATATCCTCGTCTAATTCATCGACGGTGCGACGTGGACTATGTGCAAGACCATCGATGAAGTCACGGAGCTGGTGACAAGGTTTTATAACCCGTTAATCCTTTATTAGCAAAGATTTAAACGTCTTGGTTGGCAGGTAAATGGACTCTTTACCAAACAACCCAGAACTTTTAAAAAGGAGTAATTTTACTATGAATGAGCAGCGACTATAACTAAATAAGCACCCATAAGCACCCCCGTACGTTAGCGTACACGCATTTCCTGTGAAACCTTTTTGTTTTGTAAGTGTAACTACTAAAAAACTTAAACAGAGTTGATATGTGTTATTTCATACTTCCTAACCTGGCTATTCAGAGATCTTAGATTCTGCAGCAGTTTCAGTGAAGATCTCTTGCTCGTAGGACGAGATGCTTGGAAGAAACGAATAGCACGATGGAACTGAAAGAGAAATCAGTCCTCACTTGTTGTAATGTTGAATATGAACAAATTCTATGATGTTTCTGATTGGTCGATTAATTGCCGCGCAACACCTTGCTATAAATTGCTATACACTTTGCCGGGCTTATAAAAAAAAACCCCACCACCCGTCACTTGAAAGGAAATAACAAGTGGTGGGGTTTGTGTAGCATAGCCTGTCCTGGGACCTTCATGATGATGGCCGTGAAGAACTGACAATGGTGATGACCTACCCTCTCGAGCAGACACCACGGATCCCTCTGCTGCTGCAAAAAGATGGCTTGCTTCTGATGATGATAATGATGATTATGAGGATGTTCGATTCCAAATCGATATTCGATCGATGGTTTCTGAACGGCCATTTTGAATTTGACGTTGCTGCCAACCTAGCAGTTTTTGACAACTGACAGACGAAAGCCCTCGCAATGTAAACGCGTTTTGGATAGGGTATTGAAATTAAATCGCAGTCCTTCTGGAATGTATTCGAGGTTCCCTCAGGATTGTCTATATAGCTGAGTGTGTTGTGGTTCCCCGAACCAGATAAAGTTCGCATTTACGTGGCCGATTGGTTTTTTACCACGTAACATAACCTGTGTTGGAACACTGTGCTGATCGAGGCTGGCCCGCCAGTCACACAGGAGGTTGGCTGAAGAACCTGTCTACCAAGAAGAGCCTAGGGTGCACCCGGGCCTTGCAGAGAGACAGGAGGTTGACGGGACCGAAGCACAGACCAGGTTAGATCGAACCCAATCATTTTAGCTCGGTGAATCGCCGACGTTCAAACTTCTTGGCAACTGATCGCTACGCTACCTCGTAGCTGATGGGCCCCTACGAGGTCATTAGGTGCCGAGAAGCCTGAACATTTTGGTAGCTAGAGCGTGGCTTCCTGAGATTTGCAGCCGTCAAGGGCTCCAGGAAGACACGATTTGAGACTATCAATCTGTAGGTATAGGCGGTTATTAGATAACTTGGTTGTGTTCCTATATCCACATAGATTGGTAGTATTGTAAGCTATAGGTCTATTGCTGGTAGTAGACAGACAGATATTGAGTTGAAATTTGCATTGAAGTACCAGTTAGTCAATCTATTAGTGGTCTAGTAATGCTAATGAATGTTTTGGTTAACATAGGTAGTTACATCTATTGATAGCAGGCTATTACATTGTTTTCAGTTATAGCAATTTATAACTTGAACTAATATTGACATCTATTGATAGCAGGCATTGTTTTCAGTTATAGCAATTTATAACTTGAACTAATATTGACATTGACTATCTGTGTGTGTTGTAGTGATAAAGGGAAACTAAATTGTTATTTACAGAATTTATATAGATATAAAACTCGGTTCCTATTGTTTAAGGAAATCAACATTGTTTAAGTTATAGTTTAGGGTTCCCTCGTTTGGGTTATAGACTGGAGGGTCCAATAAAATTGAGTTACTGCAAATTGTGAGTAAGTATCGTTCCGATCATGTCGTTATCTGAAATCCAGAAGGGTGTTTCTAAGGAACTCAGATGGTTTTCCTCCGCACACGGTCTGATAGACCGTTTAGATAGGCATGATGTGGTATTGGAGCGGTCTATGGACGTTAAGGAACGTTACAATAGGGTGCTCGAATTGTCCGCGCAGGCGGAATCAGTTGATGGTTGCGCACCTGACAGGCTGTCACGGTTGCTAGGGGATGTCGACCAATGTATGGAGATGGCAGCTGCTATCACGCAGAAGGCTGCGGACATACGTAGACAGCGCGAGTCCAGCCATGGTGGTGACATTGAAGCACCTCTGCCGCTTCAGGGTTCAGGGTCCAGGTTACCGGCCATAACTATGCCTACTTTTGACGGAGTGTCCGGTGAATGGATGAGCTTCATCAATCTGTTCGACAGTTTGGTGCACATGCGATCGGACATTACCAAGTCTGTCAAGATGGCTCAGCTGGTGGCAGCATTGAGGGGTGAGCCTAGGGAGCTGGTCGCTCATTTGACAGTTACGGAGGGTAACTATGAAACGGCCAGACAATTGTTGGTCAGACGTTACCATAACAAACGGAGGTTAGCCGATGCCCAACTGAACCGTTTGTTTAGTATCCCGGTTGTGAACAAGGTCGGGGCCATACAGACGGAGGTTTTGAACCCGTTGTTGTCCGTCACCAAGGCTCTAGAGAATCTTGGACTTCCGGTTGGTGAATGGTCGTACCTACTGCTGTACATTGTACTTTCCCGCCTACCCGCTGACGTGCAGACTCGTTTCGAACAGTCTCACGGGAGGTCGGCCGAGGACCTGCCCGCCTTCTCCGACTTGGTCGGATTCTTGGAAGAGGAGGCTCGACGGGCAGAGAATTTGGGGTTGACGGTCACCCATCCTTCGGAGCCACAGAGAGCTGCCGGGAGCGCTGTGAGTAGGGGCCCTCCGACGAGGAAGGACCGCACCAACCGGCAGTCGTATGGGACTGTGAGTGCATTGACCCCACATAGTGAGACCTGCCCATGTTGTAGGCAGATTGGCCATGCTGTGGCCAATTGCAATAAGTTCGGGGAACTTAGGGTTGAGGGACGGCGCCGGATGGCCAAGCAGCGGAGCTGGTGTTTCCTGTGCCTCGGGCCACACATGGCTAGGGACTGCACGCGCACAAAAATGTGCGGATATTGTGGTGGGGCCCACAACAATCTGTTGTGCATGAACCGGTCCGGCCAACAGCCACCACAGGGCCGTACCCAGGGTGACACGGCATGGGGCCCTGAGAATTCGTTTGCGACTCGGAGCGCAACTCAGGGGCCAACGTCCCCACGTCCACAGGGCCGTACCCAGGGTGACACGGCATGGGGCCCTGAGAATTCGTTTGCGACTCGGAGCGCAACTCAGGGGCCAACGTCCCCACGTGCACAGGGCAGTACTAGGGTGCAGGGCCGCAATCAGGGTCATCACATGGGGGGCCCTGAGTTTTCGGTTGCGACTCAGCATCCGACTCAGCGGGACATTGGGTGTGTTGAGCAGGCCGTAACGGGCGGGTGGCATGGGACACCTTCGAGCTATGCGGGTGCGGTTCGGACGCCACCTCAGATGTCGCCCCGCTCGTCGCCTCGTCCTCATCGGTCACATGTGATGTCCCCCCCGCTCATGGAGCGGCCACGGTTGAATTCACGCCCACCCCCCTTTAAGGGGAATCGTAGGTTGGGAATGGAACCGGCGCGTGGGCCATTTGTACAATGGGACCCGCTGGCGTATAGCTGCATACCTGATCGGTTACAGGCACAGTGGGGCCCCGGGGGTCCTCGCTAGGAATTTGCGGCCCAACCATTTGTTGCCCCCCAACCGGAGACGGTGGTGTTACCGATCGCCTCTGTGCTTGTTTGGGATTTGGCGGGCAACCCAACATACGTTCGCGCCCTATTAGATTCTGGAGCTCAGGGCTGCATTGTATCGAACGATTTAGCAAAATGGTTGGGCCTCAAGGTAAATAGCTATAATAAATCAATACGGGGCGTGGGGAATGTTACGGTTACGAATGTAGTTGGTCAATCGGTAATCACGTTCTCTCCACGTTATGACATTTTGACAAAAACATCCGTGCAAGCTTTAGTGATGACGCATGTCATGGGCAGACACCCCTTGGTGAAGTTGAATCCGGCCGTTCGATTCCTGACATCAGGACTCAAGCTGGCGGATCCCGATTTTGACACTCCAGCCCCGGTCGACCTGCTACTGGGAGCAGACGTTCTGGGTAGGTTTCTGTTGTCGGATCGGCGAGTTCTTCAGCCGGACGGGTTGATTGCTGTGGATACTAAGTTTGGTCACGTGATCATGGGTCCGGCATTGCCAATGGTTAGGCCTGCCGAGTCAGATGGCATACTTATTGGCTCAGCGTTGTCAGACGCTATCCAACGTTTCTGGGAGATAGAGGAACCTCCCACCGTTCGTCGAGTCGACGCAGACGAAGAAGAGTGTGAGTTGTTTTACCAGAATAGTACTGGTCGCCTTCGTTCTGGTCGTTTTGTAACTCGACTGCCTTTCAGGGCCGATCGACCTCCACTAGGAGAATCTAGGAAGATGGCTGAGACGAGATTGATGTCGATGGAGCGTAGGATGACAAGAGATGCCGTATTTAAACAAAAATATGTTGATTTCATGAGGGAGTATGAGTCGTTAGGACACATGTCGGTATCGGGTGTGGACTGGAGATCTGAGGATCATTGTTTCCTTCCACACCATGCCGTCCTACGAACCCCTACCGGCAAGATTCGAGTTGTTTTTGATGGGTCAGCACCTACCTCGAACGGGATGTCCCTGAATCAGTGTCTACATTCGGGACCCAAGTTGAGCCGTGATATTTCGGATATTCTCACGAGCTTTCGGAGGCACCAGATTGTATTTGTCGCAGACATTCGGATGATGTTTAGGCAAACGGTAATTCATGCGGCTGACAGAAGGTATCAGTTGATACTTTGGCGTGAGTCCACGGCCGAGCCAGTCAAGGTCTATGAGTTGAACACGAACACGTATGGGTTACGGTCTAGCCCGTATTTGGCGATGCGTACCCTGCGGGAGTTGGCGTCGCGTGACCGTGTGAGCTATCCTAGAGCCGCCGCTATCCTGGAGCAAGATTTGTACGTCGATGACGTCTGCACAGGGGCAGCCAGTGTAGAGGAAGCTCTGGACCGACGTGACGAGCTCATTCAATTGCTGGAACGAGGCGGCTATGAACTACGCAAGTGGATGTCCAACTCCCCTGAGTTGATGGCTGGTCTCCCAGATGAGTTTCAACAAGACCCGCACGTTTTTGAGAATCCTGACAACCCTAACATGTTGTCAGTGCTTGGAATTCAGTACCGGCCCGTCCATGATGAGTTTACCTATCGGGTGGTTTTAGAAACACCGAAGGCCTGGACGAAGCGGTCAGTACTGTCAACGATTGCGAGAACGTTCGACCCGAATGGATGGATTTCTCCAGTCACCTTTGCTCTCAAATGTTTTATGCAAGGGCTATGGGCGGCTCAGTTGACCTGGGACACCCACCTCTCAGGTGATTTGTTGACTGATTGGACGCGAATGTTCACCTCGCTATCGGACATAAATAATGTATCGCTGCCGAGGAAATTGGTCCCTGCTGGGGATTACAGGGCAACCCTTCACGGGTTTTGTGATGCCTCTGAACGAGGGTTTGCGGCAGCGGTTTATTTGCGAACCGTCACCTCCACCGGGGAGGTCGATGTGCGTTTGGTTTTGGCAAAAAGCAAGGTAGCGCCTATTCGGACAAGGATGACGATTCCAAAACTGGAACTGTCCGGGGCTGCTCTTTTGACCAAACTTTTGAATCACACTCTAACAGTGTTGCGTGGGTCAGTGGTTTTGGAGGATACGGTGTACGCGTGGACGGACAGCGAGATTGTTTTGTGCTGGCTGAAGGCTTCGGTCCATAACTTAGAGGTTTTTGTTGCGAACCGTGTCTCCCAGATTGTGTCGTCTGAGGTCCCACTGACCTGGAGACATGTACCAGGAGAATTGAACCCGTCTGATTGTGCATCCAGGGGATGTCGGGCTCCTGAACTCGTTAGACACCATTTGTGGTGGGGACCAACCTGGCTTGCCAGGAGAGAATCGGACTGGCCCCACAGCCATGAAGTAGTATCTTCGGATCATGGCCCCAGAGCGGCCGTGCATGTTACCCAGAAGGCTGAGGACCCTGACGCTGGGTTTCTGCTGGACCGGTATAGCTCACTTGACAAGTTGATAAACGTGTCCACTTGGATTAGGAGATTCGCTCGAAATTGTCGTACTCCTCGCGATCAGCGAACGTTGAACCCTATTCTGACTCCGGCAGAGCGAAACGAGTCGCTACTGAATTTGGTCCGGTTGGTACAGTCCTCGAAGTTTGGGGCAGAATTGGAGATTATACGAAGTGGACGTTCGAAATTGAAGGGAGCCGTCGCGCGTCTCAACCCCTTTGTTGATTCGACCGGGTTACTTCGGGTAGGAGGAAGATTGCGCAATGCGAATCTGTCGTATTCGGCTCGTCACCCACTTCTGCTCCCCAAGGGGGGACAGTTAGTTGAATTGCTGGTGACTGATCGTCATATTAAAAACGCGCATGCCGGCTGTAACGCGTTGTTGGCCACGCTCCAGCGGGAGTTTTGGATCTTATCTGCCCGCCGTGTCATACGGAACATCGTGTTTCGGTGCATGCCTTGTTATCGACTTAAGGCTGCCACGATGCAACCTCTCATGGGGGACTTGCCCCCTGATCGTGTGAATGAGGTCAGACCGTTTTCAGGTGTTGGTACGGATTTTGCCGGACCGTTTATGGTGAAGAGTTCACGATTGCGTACCGCTAAGCAATACAAGGCGTACCTATGTGTGTTTGTTTGTTTATCCACCAAGGCGGTACATCTCGAGCTCGTTGCTGATCTCTCGACAGAGGCTTTCATTGCTTGTTTGGATAGGTTTGTTTCTCGAAGGGGACTTCCAACTTTGATCCGCTCTGATAACGGCACTAACTACGTCGGTGCGGAACGATACTTACGAGAGATAGACAACTTTTTGAATGTAAATAAAGTGGATGTTGGAACGGCCCTCTCCCGTCGGGGTATACAGTGGACCTTCAGCCCACCGAGTTGCCCCCACTGGGGTGGGATTTTTGAGGCCGTAGTTAAGTCAGCTAAGACGCACTTGGGGCGTATAGTAGGTCAGACCGCGCTGACTTTTGAGGAGCTCGCGACATTGTTTTGTAAGATCGAGGCCGTTCTCAATTCGCGACCGTTGTGTCCGCTCAGCTCGGATCCAAATGACCTGGAGGCTCTGACCCCAGGCCATTTCTTGATAGGACAGCCACTTAACGCGTTGCCCGAGCACCCCTTCGAGGGAGTGAAATTGTATCGGTTGTCAAGGTATCAGATGTTGCAGCAGTTTACTCAGAATTTCTGGAAGCGTTGGTCGCTCGAGTATCTGCATATCTTACAACAGCGCCTTAAGTGGACTGACAAAACCAGCCCCCCTAGTGTTGGTGACCTCGTTCTGGTTAAGGATGCTAACCTACCGCCACTACGTTGGCGCAGGGGGCGCATTGTTAACTTGTTCCCTGGCAAGGACGGGACCCCCCGGTCTGCAGAGGTTCTAGTAGGAGGCTCGGTTCTAAAACGAGCGGTAGCAACGTTGTCTCGGCTGCCCGTAGATTAGGGGACAGGTGGGTGCCTGTCCGGGCGGGTGATTGTTCGATTCCAAATCGATATTCGATCGATGGTTTCTGAACGGCCATTTTGAATTTGACGTTGCTGCCAACCTAGCAGTTTTTGACAACTGACAGACGAAAGCCCTCGCAATGTAAACGCGTTTTGGATAGGGTATTGAAATTAAATCGCAGTCCATCTGGAATGTATTCGAGGTTCCCTCAGGATTGTCTATATAGCTGAGTGTGTTGTGGTTCCCCGAACCAGATAAAGTTCGCATTTACGTGGCCGATTGGTTTTTTACCACGTAACATAACCTGTGTTGGAACACTGTGCTGATCGAGGCTGGCCCGCCAGTCACACAGGAGGTTGGCTGAAGAACCTGTCTACCAAGAAGAGCCTAGGGTGCACCCGGGCCTTGCAGAGAGACAGGAGGTTGACGGGACCGAAGCACAGACCAGGTTAGATCGAACCCAATCATTTTAGCTCGGTGAATCGCCGACGTTCAAACTTCTTGGCAACTGATCGCTACGCTACCTCGTAGCTGATGGGCCCCTACGAGGTCATTAGGTGCCGAGAAGCCTGAACAGAGGACCACCTTCCCTCTCTAGCAGACACCACGGGTCTCTCTACATCTACAGGAAGATGGCCTGCTTCTGATGATGTTGATGATTTTGAGGACCACCTTCCCTCTCGAACAGATACCACGGCTCCTGTACTGCTACAGGAAGATGGTCAGCTTCAGATGATGGCGTACCCTCTCTAGCAGACACCACGGGTCTCTCTGCTGCTGCAGGAAGATGGCCGGCGTCAGAGCAGACGCGAAGGAGGCTAGTTCCCGGTCGAGTAAGTCTCCGTGCTGCCCCATGCCGTAGATGCTCCCGCGAAGGCGGTGAAGGAAGGCTGAGTTGGCGTGCTCTTTATCGAAACTGCTGACAATACACTTGCATTACCTAATTACCTAATCCTTCTTACATAGCCGTGATGGTGTTGGGCAAACACCGCTGGGTAAAGGTCTCCCCTTTTAGTGTCCACACGTCCCTGGTCTGAGCCACCACTATGAAACATGTGGAAGTCGTTAAGCCTTATCTCTATTTAGGCTTGCCCCTACTCAGACATAAAATACAAACATACTTATGACTTTATTTTACGTTTTCCTGATGGCTGCCATAAAATTATTTTACTTTCGAATAAGATTTCGCGAACGCTACTGCGGTTTTAGAGAAGCTTAGGATTATTTTGTTCAAAAACCTAGTCCAACCAACCAACAGGTACTTACTAAGGCAAAACAGCAAAAAGCCTCTGGATAAAATCACTAGCTCGTGGCTGGATGGCAGCACAGCTCTGGTCCTCTACATCAGAGTCGTCTTTGCCCCTCGGCAGACCGATAGTGTTGTCCCAGTGATCAGAGTTCATGAAGTCTAGCGCCATGTCCACATGGTCTTGATTCGGGCTGGTGGGTCGACTCTGTGGTTGGAACAACCAGGCTTAACGTTTGATACTGATCCTTTATTTGCCGACCCGGAACCTTAATAGGTAAGTCATACAAGTTGGAACTTGGGGACAAAACAAAAACAACAACAATAGCGTCACGGCTTTTACCATAAAAGGCACAGTTATGACCACAATTATTTTTTTGGAAAACTTTGCATTGCATTAACAGCACCAACAGGGACTACAGCAACTTTTACCTTCGAAAGCAATGTAATTTTTACCGAATCTTGGGATCATTTGATTGGTAATAGGAACAGACTAGATATTTTGGTAGATATAAAGTTAACTTACCATCAAAACTAACCACAAAAACTGCAATGTCCCTTTTTCCATTGTAGACAACGAATTCTATATATTTGCGAGGTACCTATATAAATCACACATAGTCCTACTGCAACTCGGCAAGGATGAAGCGATGCTATTGATTGATGATTGGAATTGTGTACTTTTAGCTCATAATTTCAAATGTACGTTTGATAAAAAACAATAGGAATCTCCGTTATCTCACAGGAATACTGGAAAATGGCATGATACATGTCATGAACATCTATGAAAGAGGTGAATGTCTGTGGGTGAATGCAATGCAAGAATGAATTGTATCTTCTTCCATTCACCTCTTTGTATTATTCTGTATTTAACTGAAATGGTCAGAAAGGGTTGAATTTGACGAAACATGTCTTTTGAAAAGCATTTTTATTCGGTACTACCTAATGTTTCTTGTGATGTGCATGTCAAACTAACCCGAAAAAAATTAGGGTGCTTCGTGCACTCGCCCCTTATAGTATTCACCTAGCTACCGCAGTGTTTTTTCGTTCAATGAAACTTCTTATTCAACCATGCTTGTCCATTTCATGATATGGTCAATTCTACGATATGACGTTACGATACGATCTTATACAAGGCTTATAATATACATATAACAGAAAGGTGAAGTAATTTTTAGAGCTTATTATCGTTTCCACCGCGCACATAGCCGGTGGTTCGTAACTAATAATTGTTCGTCCTTGTACGAAACCAGTTGCGAACAAAGACTGCTTAGTTATTTTACGTAACCAGTTACGAGGGGAGACTATTGTACGAAACCTGTCGATAGTATTACTACCACCGACGTTGGTTATACTTAATTTGTATTAAAATCCTCCTACGAAAGTTTCTCTAGTACTTTTGGTAAAATATTTTTTTGGGAGATTTCTCAATTTTGCGTATTTTGGTACCCTTGTTGCATAGTTTCGAGTTTTCCAAAGTCAAGGTTTTCCATGTAACTTATGACAACTTCCTGCTCTCTTTACTCTTTACTTAACCAAAAACAAGTTATTGTTTCATTCTGACGAAAGCGAAATATTACCACACTGTATTGAATCCGAATTTTGCTTTCATCAGAATAAAAACATCTGCATAATAAAATGATGAAAAAGGAATCTAACGAAAGTGTACCAAATCTATTTCTACAGCATCGTTCAAATACTCAGTAAGCATTGAAGCAGCATAAGTTTTTCATCTTAACTGGTTACGTAAAAGTCATTGATTGCTACTGGTTTAATACAAAGACTGGTTACGAACGAAGTGGTTTTTATAACATAATTATAAACAACTTTCGATATTAAATCGATATGATCAGACCATCATTAGTGTTCCCTTCTTATAATTATCGGCCCTGAATATGTACCCTCTATTTCATATGCCGACAACACAAAAAAAATTGGAGGCCTTCGAATAATTTATAATAGAATCATTAACACAAATACACATAAAAGTAATGATTTTATACAGATATCTTTTGAACTGGAGCCATTGTACATGTCTTCTAAATCTACAGTACTTTCAGTATTGGCCCGCAACTGTACTGGCGCCCTCTGAAATAAGGAAATTAATTTTATATATGATTTCCATTAATTATATGCGTCATTGCAGCAATAATATGAATGCAGATTAAATTAAATTACAATAATATAAATACAGTACAGATTCATTTAATGCAATGCAATAATCCGGGAAAACACAATCATACGTTCGTCGCACAGAATCGTCCGCAATCTTGCACCTAATGCATCACCAAAAAGATCATTCAGTGTTGCTGCAGCCAACAATGTATTGAGGCTCTCTCGCGCGCGGCCGCATGCATAAAAAATAACAACATAATCAGGACATAAGACATTAACAACATAACATCACGCCTGGGGCCCAATTATCTTGAGGAAACGCATAGCGATAGCATATAGATTGCTCCGAAGGGCGGTAAATTCCGTAATTAACAGTCAGTCTCCAATCTAAATAGGCACCACCCGGCAAGCCAAATATGTCATTTTGCGCCCTTGGGTGGTAGCTTTCGATACGCTGTCGCTAAGCGTTTTCCAAGACAGAAAAGTCTATACGGGGTGTCAGAGGCCTCGCCAGCCATCGCCGCATAGAAGACTTGAAGAGCCTGTCAAACTCAATGAGAAACTAGCTGCCTGCTTGTGTGGCTGTTGACCGTGAATATAGCGTGACTTTTAGTTTCCGTTTAAACGGTAGGTTTATGGGGGAAAGTTTTTGATAGTGATTACTATAATTGCTCAAAATGTCTTATTTTGTAAGCGAAAGTGACAGCGTTAATAACTTCCACATAAGAAAGAAAACTCACCTATGGAGCCCAAACATGGGCGCTCACTAAGAAAATTATACACAAAAGCATGGTGGCCCAACGAGCAATGGAGCAGTTTTATGTTAGGTATCTCTCTCTTGACCGCGTGCCAAACGTGGAAATTCGACGGAAGACGAAGTCGAAGATGTAGGTAAGCGGATAATAAGACTGAGGTGGAAATGGGCGGGACAGTTGGTTAGACGGGATGACGGACGGCGGGTCAAAGCAGTCACGGAGTGGTGGCCAAGGGGAGCGACAAGGCAAGTGGGCAGACCACCTGCCCGATGGTCCGACGATATTCTAAAGTCGACAGGATCTCAATGGACGCGGATGGCACATGACTGTAGGGGTTGGCACTATAGAGAAGAGGCCTATGCTGGGATGTGCATGATGAAGAAAGAAAAGAGAGCGCAAGCAATGCGCTCGACTCAAACGAAAGGCAACAAACCACATAAAAAATGTTTAAAAACAAACTACGCAATTTTGTCAAAAAGTTTTTCAAGGAGAGTTTACGCATACATAATATCCACATTTTGAATGCAATTTCGCAATTAAATTAGTTAGGATTGCAGAATTACAGGATCAAAATAAAACAATTAAGAGGTCTTTTCGTAATTAAATGATATCAAGAAAGTTTCATCCAATGTTTACCTTCAGTGAGAATCTTAATCAAATACTCAATAAGCGTTAGATGACTTTATGGTGAAATAAATGGATTCGAAAACACCCATTTTTTACATATCGCCTTAAAAGTCGCCCTGTACATAAAGCTGTTCAAAAAATATATCTAAGGGCCTTAGAAAACGATTGACGACATAATCTCGAGTCAGCTTCGACATTTTCTAGTTTCTTTTTTCTTTTATTACTTAATTAACAGGTCTTATAATCCTGATCTTCCTGATCCTCAGAATCTTATAATCTAACTTAAAGTAATACGGAAGCCACACAGGTTTGCGTTGTGTGTAGTACAAACAACAGTCTAAAAGTTAAGCGTGAAGTCGGTTGCTGGCTGCAAGGCACAACTTTTGAGTAGAAACTCATCGTTGATTTGTCCTTGTCTTTCGCCTATCATCATAAGGGCCTAACAAAACTCTACTAATGATGACGTTACATGATCAGACAGACCCTCGATAGCCTGTCCGAAGCAGGCGCCCCGGCGGTAACACTGGTGGTTTTGGTGACCCTGGGTGATGAAGGTGGCATCGTCACCAGGTTCAATGGCGTCACCTGAGTTAGTGAAAAAATCGGTCAAGTGCGGGTTGGACTCGTACACGAAGAGTTAAGCGTGAAGTAGGTTGCTGGCTGCAAGGCACAACTTTTGTGTAGAAACTCATTGTTGATTTCTCCTTGTCTTTCGCCTATCATCATAAAGGCCTAACAAAACTCTACTAATGATGACGTTACATGATCAGACAGACCCTCGATAGCCTGTCCGAAGCAGGCGCCCCGGCGGTAACACTGGTGGTTTTGGTGACCCTGGGTGATGAAGGTGGCATCGTCACCAGGTTCAATGGCGTCACCTGAGTTTGTGAAAAAATCGGTCAAGTGCGGGTTGGACTCGTACACGAAGAGTTCCGTATCGTGCAAGAAAACCTAAGGACTAAAAATAATATTTTTTTAACCGATACCGATTCGATACCATTTGTTAAATCCACGCCTCAACCGAAAGGGTGGAAGGGTTGTTTTACAATGGAATCTCACAAAGTAGTACTGACCTTGACGCCGTCGACTGGTATTCGAAAGTTCAGATTCGAGGCAGGAGTACGGGATGAGGAACACAAGGGTGGGGGGTGTTGGGAGTCGAATCTTACTCGTGTCGTAGCCCGCTGCTGGTGCTGTCGTGATGCTGCCGACTACAAGGGTCGCTATCAGAACGCGACGAATTGGTGACCGACTCACTTCAACCTTTGACAGCACGAAGCACTCACTACGATGACGTGAAATCTACTTATTTCTTGACGATTAGTAAAGTAAAGTAAAGTAAAGTAAAGTAAAGTAATGTTTATTTGCATGAATATAGGTATAGGTACATCAGGTATTTTATAATATTTCTTATTTAGTATGTGTCTCTATATTCTGCCATGCAGACGTGCAAATGTAATGTCATAAATTATGTACAATTAAGTTAATGATAATATTAAATTAGTTATCTATCTAAGAATGTCAAGGTAATTATTATTCACAATAAATTCATTATTATTTTCTTATCATCTATTTATGTATCATTATAATTATAATACTGTGTTAGATTGAACTGTCCTCCAAGAAGTCATTTAACTTATAGTAAGATTTTTCTATTAAGAAATGTCTAAGTCTAGCCTTGTATGAATGAAGTTGCTCAATATCCCTAATGGATTTAGGCAGCTTATTGTATATTTTTGGCGCCATACCAAATATACTTTTGTTGAATAAAGCAGTAGAGCGGGGAGGTGCACTTAATTTATCATCTCTTTTACTATTTATTTTCCTAAATAATTTCCAGTTCGTTTTTACAAATACAGCTGTTTCATAAATGTATAGTGATGGCAAAGTCAATATACCTAACATTCTAAACTGATTTGTACAACTGTCTGTAGGTTTCAGTTTGCACATTGCCCTAATGCACCGTTTTTGTGCCTTAAAAATAATATCCTTCTCCGTGGAATTCCCCCAAAAGATAATCCCATAGCGCAACGAGGGTGCCACAAAACCGTGGTAGGCTGTAAGACAGGTGTCAGTGCTCAAGATTTTAGACAGTTTTGACAATAAATAGGCATATTTACAGAGTTTGTCACTCACTGATTTTGTTTGTTGTTTCCAATTTAACTTACTGTCAATTGTCAAACCCAGAAATTTTGTTGACTTTACTTCTTCAATTTTAGTGCCATTATATTGAATGTTTATGTTCTCTAATTTTGATACATTTTGATAAAAATTCATTAAGTATGTCTTTTCTAAATTCACGACTAAATTATTACTATTCATCCAGTGTATTATCTCTTTTAAAGCGTCATTAATTTTGGTTTCATTATCGTCAAATTCACTACATTTTATTATTAAAGTGCTATCATCAGCAAATAATGTCATAGGATGAGATATATTTTTTGGGAGGTCATTTATATAAATAATAAAGAGGAGCGGTCCTAGAACGCTTCCTTGTGGGACGCCATATTTTACTTCTCTTGAGTTTGATAGATATTCAGATTCCCGCTTGTTTTTTACACAGATCTGCGCTATTTTTGTCGATTGTGTTCTGTTACTTAAATATGATTTCAGGAGATTAAGGATGTTTCCTCTAATACCGTACGCTTCGAGTTTCCTTATTAGTATTTCATGATTAACATAGTCAAATGCTTTTGTCATGTCCATGTAAAGGGCCACGATTGGTTCTCTTTTATCCATGCTTGTGGTTACATACTGTAAGAATTCGTACACTGCCATGTTTATGGATTTACCCCTACGGAAACCTTTTTGTTCATCAGTAAGTATATCGAATTTCTCCAAATAACGCAAGATAGCCTGATACAAATATTTTTCAAAAATTTTTGATACAACAGATGATAGAGCAATTGGTCGATAATATTTCATAAGTTCTCTGTTCTCTCTTTTAAAGAGTGGTTTTATAATTAATGGCTTGAGCGCTTCTGGGTATAAACCGGAAGATATGGAGGCGTTTACAATGTGGCTAAGAGGTTGAGCTATAATGTCATAAACATATTTTATTGCCTTCGTATGTATACCATCATATCCAACGCTGTTTTTATTTTTTAGTGAACCAATAATTGTTGTAATGTTTTCTGGTGTTACAGGGTTTATGAAAATCGATTGAGTCTGATTATTTATTTTCATTCGAGAAGTCACATCCGAACATTGATCTGTTGGTTTTATTTGATCTATGAAAAAATCATTGAAAGCTTCTGCTATTTTTAGTGGGTCAGTTATTTCGTTATCATTAATTTTTAATTTTCTGATTGGATCATTGGGAACAGATGTCTTAGCGCTATTTATGATACTCCAAGCGCTTTTTGATTTATTGGTTGAATTTTTTATTAAATAATTGTTTTGTGCTTGCTGTGTCAACTTTATAATTCGCTTGAACCGTTTGGAATAATTTTTAAATATATTTTTATTTTCTTGAGTGGGTTTCTTCCGCCATTGCCACAGAAGTTGTCGTTGTCGTTTACTGCATGTCTTAATACCTCTCGATATCCAGCTAAGTTTCTTTTTAGTTTTAATTTTTATGTCTATATAAGGGAAGCACAAGTTATATATTAAAAGGAAAGATTCCAAAAAACTATCATAACATTTGTTTGGATCATCTGATTGATACACTTCCGAAAAAGATAAACAAGTTAGATGTTTTCTAAATTTTTTTAAGTTTTCCTGGCTAAATATCCTTTTTTTAGTTCTCCAATAATCAAGTATGCATGTTTTCTTAATAGGACATTTAAGCAATTGCGCTGTGTGATCCGAAAGGCCGTAATCAATGACCTCTCCTTTGCATCCTCGTTTAAAATTATGAGCAAAATTGTCTAAGCAGGTACCACTCTCAGGTCTAGTGGGTTCAGACAATGCTAATGCAAGATTGTAGCCTAGCAATAAATCTTTAAATTCCCTAGTTTGACAGTTATTCTTCAGTATATTTATGTTAAAATCTCCACAGATAATAACCCGCCAATTTTTGTTTATTTTTTTAATACACAATTCATTTAATATAGTGGTCATTTTGTCAAAAAAGAACTCAAGATACGCAGCCTTTTGCTTATTTTTAGGGATTCTGTACACGCATGCTACAATAACTTGGTAGTCAGTAAGCTCTACCGCACAACATTCAAATATTCCTCTGACAGATATTTTAGAAATACTAGGGAGATTCCTATACAGTATACCTTTTCTAACCAATATACAAGAACCACCCTTATTCCTGTTATCTCTACAATAGTGAGAAGCTAGCTGATAATCGGGCAGAACAAGCACGTCTTCACTTCCTGATTGCATGTTGTGTTCCGTGATGCAAATAACGTCAATTGTTGATTTATTCGCATCGAGATTCTTTAGATGTAGAGTTAACATTTCTGATTTGTTTATTAGTCCGGCTATATTTTGATGTAAAACATGCAGGTTACTCGTCACGAAAAAACTGGTCAGCATTATTGATTGAAGTGTTGGTCATATTATCATTTTCTGTGCTTTCATCATCATTCATAATTTCTATGTTATTAATAATTTCTTTCAGGTCCTGAAATATTGCACGAATTCCATTATTATTAATCTTGCCGTTTCGTTTGACAAACATGTTGTAGTCTTGAGTTAGTTGCTGGTTCGAATCTAGAATGTAAGCATATTGATGCGTCGCGTTGTCTAAGCATAGCAGACTATTAAACGACTCTATCCGACAATTAAACATTTTGCTGTACTCAGTGCATTTGAATGTCGGAAGGCATATAATTGTATTTGTCTGCTGGAGTCCTTGAAGTATTTGACGGATGAGATAAATCAACTCGAGGTAATTATTGGTCGATTCAAAATCCGTCTCTCCAATCATAATAACGCAGTAGTCATTCTTTGTGAAAGATTCCAGTGACTTGTCTATTCCGTTCAAAAGCAGATCTTTCACGCCGACATGAGGAATCACTTTATGACAGATGAAGAAGTTTCCAAAAGTATTCTCTGAAGTGCTCAGTATGCTATTTTTATTGTTGCTACTTATTATTTGTATCTTATGTATCTTTTGACTTTCAGGATTTTTCTTCCTTGTAAGTTTGTGACCAATCACTCGCTGGGATTCGATGACTGGAACGAGTAATTTTTGCTGTAGTACCTCAATCTGTTGATTCAAACCGGTTATTTCATTTTTGGCATCCTTCAGTTCTTCATTTAAGGCTTCCATTTTTTGTTGCAATTCCTGAATTTCCGAATTAGACTCGGATCGTACTGGCGCAGATGACGATTTCGGAGAAGTTAATTGTCTTAGATCTTGACATATAAGTGAGAATCTCCGTTTCTGTTTTTGATTAATATTTTTAGAGGCAGTTAGAGGTGTTTGGCAAAGCTTCTTTAGGGTATCTACCTCAATTAACAGTTGACTTATTTGCTTCTTTAGTTGGTTATTTTCTAGTATTATGTTTTCAAGTTCTGCTTCCGTAGACATGAGGTTAGATTTAATTTGAGCCATAGTTTCACTCATCGTGACATCTGTAACTGTTTCGTCAGTCATATTATAATTAAGACTTCGTGACAATCTTGGTGTAGCCGATAACTCAAACGATGCAGAGAAGTCATCCGCGGTGTCTTGGTTATTAACTGGTGACGACGTTGCGCTCTTGGGAGAGAGACACTGTGGCTGTGGTACGGGTGAACTTTGCTTAGAGGATGCAGTGATTTTATTTAGTTTTTTCCTAAAGGTGATATTACTTTGTTCTTGTCTTAATGTAGATGGCTGTTGGAGACATTGCGGACATTTCCATCGTCTCTTTGATTCTTCGCTCTTTAGACGATATAATTTTTCTGAACAGCCGGCGCAGTCAAATTCAAATCTTTTCTTGCAAGACATACATATAATCGTATCTTTTGTGTTAACATTTTTCTTACATTTGGAACATTGTACTGTATTTGATTTTGGTTTTATTGTTTTGCAGACACTGTCCGCCTTATTTGCCATTGTAGCTTATTTATCTTATTGTCTTATTATATTATATTGGGCGCAGCAGCTGAAATACGGTATTATGTAGCAGTATGGCGTAGCAGCGTGGCAGAGCAGCGCGGCGTAGAAGCGTGGCGTAGCAGCGTGGCATATCAACGTGGCGTAGCAAGCGCGGCGTAGTAGTGTAGCGTAGCACTGCGGCGTAGCAATGTCACGTAGTCCGGCGTAGCTCCCTTGGTAACTGTCAGTAGGCGGGTTATCGATTAAGACTGGAGGCGCCCTCTATTGTGAAGTCTGTGACGTGGTGTCTGTAATCGAATGGATGATCTTGCCGTATAATATATATTTTTTATATTCGCCACTAGATGGCGGTAGTAGTTTTGGTGAGGTAGGTATGTAGTTACTATCGCTTTTGTGCAATAGATGGCACTATTTAAAAATTATGCACTGTAACGGTGGGGAAATCGTGTTTTGGAGTATTTACACGTTATTACATATGAATTCACTGTAAATTTATTACACTTTGTGAAAACACAGAAGGATGTTCATTTTTCACGCATATTTAAGGTTTATTATTCACTAAGTTCACTGTTTTAAGTCTTCACTGCCGTTTTATGTATTTTGATTGGTTTTGTAGCAAATCCATTAATAAAGTTTTGGATAACACTTCCAATTATGCACTTCACTTGGTTCTTTGTGTTTATTGAAGAATTTATCACAAAAACTGTTTTGTTTATTTTATACAAAAAAATATCTAGGAGCTGACTTTTAGTCCGAGCAGGTGGCGCTAGTGGGCGCTGACTCTACCGAGTACGAGATTATTATAAATAACATTCAGCCAAAGCCCCGATGCTTGACCGCCGAATATTTTTCCACGTGCAAAGTGACAGCTAGCTAGTGATGTTCCGCTCACTCGCGGTCGATCCGCGCAACAAAAAACCGAGGCGCGTTCCGAAGCATAAATATTAAACAGTCACCCGCTCGGACAGGCCCGAACCTGTCCCTAATCAATAGGAAGGCGAGAAAGTGATGCGACCGCTCTCTTGAGGACCGAGTCCCCCACCTTGACTTCTGCTGATCGAGGCGTGCCATCCCGACCCGTGTACAAATTGACGATCCGTCCTCGTCTCCATCTCAATGATGGCAGGTTCGCATCCTTAATCAGCACCAAATCACCGACTTGAGGGGGGCTCCTCCGGTCAGTCCACTTAAGGCGCTGCTGCAAGATGTGCAAGTACTCAAGGGACCACCGTTTCCAAAAATCTTGAGCCATCTGCTGCAACATCTGCCACCTAGTTAACCGACTTAACTTAACATCACGGAATGGGTATTCTGGCAGGGCGTTAAGGGGCTGACCTATCAGGAAGTGACCCGGCGTCAACGCTTCCAACTCATTTGGATCCGAACTGAGCGGGCACAACGGACGCGGGTTCAGTGTCATTTCAATTTTACAGAACAGTTTCGCAAGCTCTTCAAAGCGTAGAGAGGTCTCACCGATGATCCTCGTCAGGTGCGACTTAGCCGATTTAACCGCAGCCTCAAAAATTCCTCCCCAATGAGGACATCCCGGCGGACTGAAAACCCATTCAATCCCTCGTCGGGAGCAAGCCGTACCGATGGCGTCCTGGTTACCGTTCAGGAATTAAGGTGACCTCCTGCAGATATCGCCTGGCTCCGACAAAATTTGTGCCGTTGTCCGAACGGATTAATGTCGGGAGGCCCCTTCGTGAGACGAACCGATCCAGACATGCGATAAATGCCTCCGTAGTGAGATCACTGACCACCTCCAAGTGGACTGCCTTCGTGGCCAAGCACACGCACGTGGCGAGCCGCATAAGGCAGGTTGGCATTCCGCAGCCGACCTCCTACCCTCAGCAATCCTTGAGGGTCAATAAACGGGTTGAGCCGAGCCACAGCTCATTTCAATTGGACGCGTCCGCGTCTCAGAATGTCCAGTTCGGACTTAAAGTGCACCGTCTGCACGTTCCGTACCAATGCGAACAACGCATGGTTCCGTTCCCGTGGTGTCAGGACCTGTGTCCGCACTCGTTGCGCCTCAGAATTGCGACAATTCCGCGCAAATCGGAAGATCCAGGCGGTCACATTGACCAGCTTGTCGAGCGAGCTGTACCGTTCCAGCAGGCTGAACTCCTCTTCCGGCTCTGGTTGCGTCGTACAGACACCGACTGTCAAGGCGCCGTTCGCCGAGGTAACGCGTGGACTCATTGGCCAATCCGATTCGGCTTGAGTCAACCATTTTGGACCCCACCACAAGGGATGTCCAACTAACTCCGGAGCGTGACACCCACGAGACGCACAGTCTGCTGGGTTCATTTCCCCTGGAACATGTCTCCAGATTAGGGGAACCTCCAAATTCAAAATCTGCGAAACCCGATTCGCCACAAAAATCTCCAGCTTGTGAACTGAAGCCTTCAGCCAGCATAACACGATCTGGCTGTCCGTCCAAGCGTAGACCGTATCTTCTAACGCTATTGACCCACGAAGAACCGTCATCGTGTGGTTGACCAGACGAGTCAGGAGAGCCGCTCCTGAAAGCTCTAATTTGGGAATGGTCAGGCGAGTGCGCAACGGCGCAACCTTGCTCTTGGCCATGACCAACCGCACATCAACCTCCCCCGAGGAGTCGACCGTACGCAGATACACCGCAGCTCCGTAGCCCTTCTCCGAGGCATCGCAAAACCCATGCAGGGTGGCGGTGTATCGTTTGGTGGGGACCAACCTCCGTGGCAGTGAAATCCGATTGATGCCAGGGAGGGTCGAAAAGAACGATTCCCACTCTGAGCTCGATGACCCGCCGATCGGGTCGTCCCATTTCAGCTCAGCAGACCACAATTGCTGCATAAAACACTTGAGCTGAAATGTTACCGGGGTGATCCACCCGTTTGGATCAAATGTCCTAGCCACCGTTGAAAGGACGTTCCGTTTCGTCCAGACCTTCGGGGAGTCCAACTCGACCCGATACGAAAACATGTCTGACACCGGCTGGTACTGGACGCCTAATACCGACAACATATTCGGATTTTCCAGATTTTCGAAAATGTGGGGATCCTGCTGGTAGTCATCCGGAAGACCAGACTGTAACTCTGGAGAGTTCGACATCCATTTCCGGAGCTCGTAACCTCCACCACGTAAGAGCTCAACTAGATCGTCCCGTCGAGCGAGCGCCTCCCGCAGAAACTAACTCCCGCAGAGTGCGAATCGCCAAATAAGGACTAGACCGTAGCCCGTACGTGTTGGTGTTCAGCTCGTACACCCTGATAGGCTGATCTGGGCTCTCTCGCCACAGTATCAGTTGATACCGTCTATCGTCAGGGTGAATGACCGTCTGCTAAACATCATCCGGATGTCAGCTACAAACACAACATTGTGTCGACGGAACCGTGTGATAACATCCGCGATGTCATGGTTCAACTTCGGCCCTGAATGCAAACACTGGTTCAGGTTCATGCCGTTAGATGTTGATGCCGATCCATCGAACACTACCCGTATTTTGCCCTCAGGGGTCCTCAAGACCGCGTGATGAGGCAGGAAGCAGTGGTCTTCACGCTTCCAGTCGATACCCGAAACCGACATGTGGCCGAGCGACTCGTATTCCCGCATGAAGTTGACTTACTTCTGCCGGAAAATCCCGTCACGCTTCATGCGTCGTTCCATCGACAGAAGCCGCGTCTCGGCTGCATGGTGTGAACTGCCCAGCGGTGGGCGATCACTCCGGAATGGAAGACGTGTGATAAATCGACCTGACCGAAGGCGACCAGTATTGTTCCGATAAAACTGTTCACACTCTTCTTCAACCGGGTCCAACCGGCGGACCGTAGGTGGTTCCTCCACCTCCCAAAACTTCTGTATCACCTCCGAGAGTACAGAACCGAATAAGGGACTACTAGTCGCTAGGCGTGGGGCAGCCGGCATGACCGGACCCATTACCGCATGGCGCAGTCTGGTGTTGACCGAAACCAGACCAGTCGCCTGCAACACGTGGACACCTGGCACTAACAGGTATCCCAAGGCATCAACACCCAATAAAATGTCTACTGGGCCCGGAATATCAAACTCCGGGTCAGCCAGTGACAACCCAGCGACCAACTGTCGCACCGAGGGCGACAACCGTACGTGAGGGTGTGAGCCCATCACATTAGGCATGACTAATGCCGTGACCGTCAGATTCACCGATGAATCCACCCGTGACGAGAGAGTAATCCGACATACTCCCTTAACGGAACCGACTTCCGTGTTCCCAATTCCCCGAATGGAATGTGGATACTCCCTTACCGAAATGCCCAACCGTCTTACAAGGTTGCACGAGACTAAGCACCCCTGGGGCCCCGAGTCCAATAGTGCTCGTGCCACACATGAATTGCCGTCCGAACTCCACGCTATCACAGAGGCGGTGGGGAGCGTGACTGTTTGTGGAGTGGCGGCATCCTGTAAGTGGGCGGCGTGTCCCTAGCGGGAACCTCCACGGGATCCGAACCCGCTGAGACCTCCATCGGACTCGGAGTAACTCGGCTGCTGATATGCAACCGGCATATCAGACCGTATGTGCATCAAGGGGTCCCAACCCGTATAATAGGCCCCTCGCTGTCCCGGTATCCGACCATACCGGACGGTGTACGGTGTGCCCGGTGCGCACCGTGGATGAATGGGGGAGAGCGGATCCAACCTGGGGCGCTCTAGGAATGGGGGCGACATCCGACTGTTCGCCTCCCAGAGCGACGGGCAGGGTGGCGCAGAAGGTGGTGGACTCCCAGCCCTCACGCCACTCATAGGTGCTATCTGACTCTCGCCCGTAACACACGGTGAGCCAGCGGCCCGAAGTCCTCGCTGACCGTGGACAGCGGCGACCGAACCCCGGCTATCCCGCATGTTACCCCCCGCGCTGCCCCTTTGCCCTCGGGGGGGGGGGGGTCCCGTCCGTGGGTACCCCAGTCACCCCGTTGGTGACTGCCGTTGCCCGGAGGGGGACTGGGTCCAGCCCTGGTTGGGCCCTGTGGCCGACCAACCTGAGTCCGATCCTGGTGACCATCCGAAGGGCCTGACCGATTCAGGCACAACACGATGTGGTGCTTGCCACCACAGCACTCACACGGGAACGCGCGCGAGCACTCGCTCAGCGTGTGCGGCCCCAAACAACCGAAACACAATCGGTGACGGAAGACTATCTTCCTGCGGGAAGCTACCCCGAGCGCCTTAAATTTGGCGCAACTGGTCACGTCATGACCGGCACTGTGCACACAGCCATCACCCGACGGCGCGGCATTCAAAACGCCAAATTGTTTCGACCTCCCACCCCCCCGTGGGGGCGGGGGGTGCAGCCCCTCCCGCATCCGCGCGGGTTGGCGCTGCACACTGGCCTCCGTGTCCAGTGTGTCACATCGCCTACATTCACCCTCCAAAAAATCTGTCAATTGGACAAGTGTGGGCAGTTCCGTGCTACTGCCCCCATGCAGCTGTTCAAACCGACTTTGAACAGCTGCAGGCAACCGTGACAAAACCATATATAGAATAATATATGACCATTAGTCTACCGGAAGACCAAGGTTCTGAAGGGCCTTAGTGGCCACCAGCACTGGGTTGAGCACTTGTACTCGGATGTCAACATCCCGGGTTACTCTAGGGATGCTAAACAGCTTCCCTAGCTGCGCATCAACCAACCGCCGTTTGTGTTGGTAGCGGTCCAACAATATGGACCTTGCTATATCGTAGTTGCCCGCCGTGACCGTTAGGTGACCGACCAACTCCTTCGGTTCACCCCGCAGAGCCATCAATAGTTGGGCCAACTTGTAGGCGTTGTCCAGGTCGTCCCGAACGTGGACCAAACTATCAAATAAATTGATGAAGGCCGGCCACTCATCAATTGCCCCACTGAAGGCCGGAATCTCCAGGTGTGGCAGCCGTCCAACAACACCCTTCGGGGGTGGGTCTCCGTTACCCTCCCCACGGTCATTCCTTCGCCACCGCTTAATTTTCTCCGCGCGACGCTCGATGTCACCCAAGCATTCCATCGCTTGGTCAGCATCCGCGCAGAGCTGTTTCACTGTAGCCACCGAAGCTTCATCAGTAAGCCCGAGAGCTTCAGCCGACACACCTTCCCGACGCGTGTCATTGCGTCCTCCACACGCTCGAGCAGGACATCATCCATGTCCAGTCGCTCCACATACTGATGAGTATGGGCGAGCCATCTCATTTCCTCCCGGACACCATTCCGCAGTACCGTCAAAGGTGAAGGTGCCATGTTGACCGATTGAATGGATTCTGGTCCTATACTTCACTACCGAACTAAATATAGCCAGAGACCAGCACTTGCCCGTCAGCGCTGGGCACAGAAATTAAAACTAAGTTGTCAAAACTGAAGCGACTACAAACACAATTAAGTCCTAAAAATATTTAATATGGTCGCCCTGTGGATAACACCTTATAACTATACACTCTAAATCAATAAGAAAATGCCACCATAAAGCACAATAAAAAATAACACACAAAAATGTATTATAAAAAAAGGGTGGTGGGCTCCGAGACTATAAACCTAAACAATATAGCAAAATCAGCTTAATACCCCTTAAATAGCCTGACCCTGCTCTGTAAACCGAAACAACACTGCAATACTATAGAACCCGACGCTCTACCACAAGTAATACAATATAGTTACTTCGCGGAATGACTTTTTAATCCTTATGCACACAACAGTAGTTTCCGACTACAAATTTATAATAATCGTTAACTAAATCGTTAATTATACGTTCACTAACCGAAAATGAACCTAAATTGTGGTATACCGACCACAAAAGACTCACTCACAACAAAGATTGCCGACCAATCTGAGGAAACCTCTCCCACTACAACGCGGCAAAAAAAACAACCCTACAACCGTCCGTGAATCGATTTCCTACTAGGAAACCACGCCTCTGCTACCAAAATGTTAAATCCACGCCTCAACCGAAAGGGTGGAAGGGTTGTTTTACAATGGAATGTCACAAAGTAGTACTGACCTTGACACCGTCGACTGGTATTCGAAAGTTCAGATTCGAGGCAGGAGTACGGGATGAGGAACACAAGGGTGGGGGGTGTTGGGAGTCGAATCTTACTCGTGTCGTAGCCCGCTGCTGGTGCACGCGACGAATTGGTGTCCGACTCACTTCAACCTTTGACAGCACGAAGCACTCACTACGATGACGTGAAATCTACTAATTTCTTGACGATTAGTACGAGATTATTATAAATAACATTCAGCCAAAGCCCCGATGTTTGACCGCCGACAATTTTTCCACGTGCAAAGTGACAGCTAGCTAGTGATGTTCCGCTCACTCGCGGTCGATCCGCGCAACAAAAAACCGAGGCGCGTTCCGAAGCATGAATATTAAACACCATTCTCTACAGATTACGGATCCGACGTCAGACCTATTGCGCCGGCGACGATAAAAGGTGCCGGAAAATTTGCGTGATATTTAAATCATGATGATTTGGTTATTCACAGGGTTTTGAATATTAAAACACGTCTCTTTAACTTAATTTAACCCCCTTTAATTTATAAAATCTCGTGGAGTCAATTATTTTTTGCTTTTGCGGTAAAAGAAATACACAATCTGTAAAAAACAATTATATACCTATTACGGTTCATGAGATACAGTCCTCCGGTGATGGATAGACAGCGCAGGCTTAGTAATAGGGTCCCGTTTGGCATACTTCGGGTACGGAACACTAAAAACATCTCCCTCCTTTTACGCCGTCGGGCAATATTACCGATTACCGCTGAAGTGTAGGATAGGCGTGTGAAGATGTTCGGAGATTTTTGAGTCGAGTTTTTCACTTGGTTTGTTAGAAAGGGACGGATATAGGGATCGCTTACAGGGGCCCGATTCTCTTATGAAACACGAATAGCAATAATGATAGAATGCTCCTAAGAGCGCAAATTTCCGTATTTGGCTTGTCGATAGCGCATAATCTGTTTGGACACAGACTGCCAATCCAAGTACGGAATTTTGCACCCTTGCGAGCAATCAATACACTTTTGCTATTCGTGTTTCATAACGGACTCGAGCTCCAGATTTCCAAGGCCAAACCCTTAGTTAGGGTCAGACCAAAGATAAATATACCGCATGGATGAAGTCCTCCATGATGAACCTGGTGCGGGCCAGGAGGGTGTCGAGCCCTTTCATGTGGCGAGCTACTTCGGAGGGGCTGGTCGTCTTCAGGTACTTTGTGATCTAGTGGATAAGGGGAAACAAATGGCGTGATTCAATAGAACTAGTCGCTGCGATGTGCTAGCCACAGCTTGAGCGCCGTAAACTCGACCCACGCGATGGTCCGCGGGAGCCTTGTGTCCGATACAGTTAAGATTATTTTCGCGTAAAGGAAGGGTCGAGTTTATGGCGATCAATCTGTAGTCGTAGGAGTAGAGGACTAAAGAGGGTGAGTTCTATATTGCGTTGCCTCTTAACCAGGTCCAGTCTTTGTAAGGTTAAATAACAGGCTAAACGTGGGCGCGACTGTGCCTATATGGGAAAAAGCTTGAAGCTATGTGTGAATTTGAATCCAAGACGAATCTATTCAGAGTTACCAACCCAATTAAATGTCCATAAAGAGCTCAAAGTAAAGCTAAAGAAGGTGTATTCAATTCTTATCAGTCAGAGTGTTGACCATATCGAGAATGGTCAAAGCAGAAACATCTTCTTAACCTTCACCTTCTTAATGGAACACCACCCCGACTGCTTCATCGTAGCCGGATCAGTCACAGTCAGCCACACCAAGCCCAGAACCCTCGGAAAAGTCGTATGCGGTTCAGCAGTCATGTCCCTCGGCATCTTGATCAAAGAGTCCAGATCTGGTTCCCGGTTTAGGAGGGAAGTTTGCGTGAGGATGTTGGAGGAAACGAGGGATTGGACTAGTTCCGTGATGAGGGTGCCGTCGTCGCCTTCCAGGTTTCTGGAATCATGGGTGGATATACAGAACGGGTTCTTAATAGACAGGTGATGTAGTTCAGGACATAAATATAGGTTATGGAGTTAAAAAGTATATTTGTATCCTTCCTGTACGAAATACGTAAAAGACTCGAATGGGCAAAATAAATAACGTAGCATGCCTATGTAGTCGAATCGAAAAACAACTCTACAGACTCAGCGCTGAAGTTTTTTGGGATTCGAACCCAGGAACTCTGGATCCTCAGGTTTGTAAACCAGAGTATCGGTCACCAATCATAGAGGTCGTAATGTTCCGGACCAGTATACTCAAAACTAATCAGAACTCAACAAAATGATATCTCATGATCATAGCTAGATCGACACAAGGAGTTCCTTAGTCTCTATCAACCCCTCATCCGCGAGAAGGATATTTCGGATTGTATATGAAAATTTTAAACACTATTAAGTAATACCATCTTTTTATGTTTTACATCAAATCATGAATGAGTTTTTTTCACTTTAATTTATTGCTTCGTTTTATGTTTACATCAAATTCACAATGAAATTTTTACAATATTGATTTATTGCATCGTTTTATGTTTACGTCAAATACCCAATGAATAATTTTTACGCTAATATTTATTTTATGACATCCACAACTTAATATATTACTATAGATATATTTGAGCTATTTTATTTTGTAAGAGCTTACTTGAATCTTTTAGTTTTGGTATGAAATTATAATTATAATTGATTATAATTATTCATATTCATATTCATATTCATATTCTTTATTGCACAGAAATCTTAATAGTAAGGTAACAAAACATGTTATGAGCAAAGGCGAGCTTATCTCTAAAGAGAGATTTCTACCAGCAAACCTAGGTAGGACAGGAAAAATTGTGCAACAGGAGAGTCCTAGTGCGCAATAAAACTGTACACATCTAATTGTTTACAACTAAAACATAATAATTTAATAAATGATATATACTAAATAAAATACAAAAGCAAAAAATTTTATATATATCAAACATATACTATGTACTTATATATACATAGTCAGGTCATAAGTTCTGTCACATGTGCAATATGAAATAATTTAGACATGTTTATTATTTATGTAAACATTTATATAGCAAAATCAACTTAATAAAACATAGATTCTTATGGTAATAAAGTTTATTCAAAATTACTCCCGCGATTTTGAATACAGGCCTTTATTCTGCGCGGCCAGTCGTCTATCGCAGCACGAACGAGGTCCATGTCAATATCGGCGGCTGCCTTAATCAAGGATGCCTTGAGTGACTCCAAATCAGGATGAGGCTTTGAGCAGGCCTTTTCCTCCAAGTGTTGCCATATCTTGTAATCTAACGGACTCAAATCTGGACTGGAGGAGGGCCAGTCTTCGTGCCGGATGAAGTCGATTTCACGCGCCGCCAGCCAGTCTTGTGTGCTTTTCGCTCTATGAGCTGGCGCAGAATCTTGTTGGAATACCCAGTGCCTGTTATTAAACATGGTATGAGAAACAGGTTCCACAAGGTTCTTGAGGACTGTATTTTGATACACAACTGCATTCGTTTTTACGCCTTTCTCACAAAAATGTACCTCAGTTAAGCCCCAATAAGAGACTCTCAACCAAACCATGAGCGAGGATGGAAAATGACCTCGTTTGACACGCGGAATACGGTTGCTCGCTTCTTCACTGCTGCGTGCATACACCTTATCATTTTGTTTGTTGTAGCTCTCTTCCACAGTGAAAATTTTTTCATCCGAAAAAAGAATTTCCCGATGCTTTTTTCCCGCGTACCGCTTCAACAAAGCGCGGCATCTCTTCAGTCTCAGGTCCATTAAACGAGCGTCCAAACGATGTCCTGTTTTCTTCGATATGCCCTAAGCCCTAAGTCTTCATTTAACACCCTTTTCACCGTGGTCCTGCTTAACCCCATCTGAAGGGCCAACAGTTTCTGCTTACGTTTGGGATTTATTTGAATTCGCGCCTTCACAGCTTTTATCACTGCTGGAGTCCTAACAGAGCGAGGGCGAACACTTCTTGACCTGTCATCTACACTAGAGTCTTCATTGTATCGTTTTATGGTACGATAAACGAATCTTTTGGTTATATTCAAATTTTTCAGTAAGTCGAAATTCTGAATTGGCGCGTAACCGCAACGATGCAACGCAATAACTGCGACACGGTCTTCTTTAAGTGTCCACTCCATATTTAAAAATGAGGAAAATTCTAAAAAGTACACATTTTTATTTTCATGAAAAATTCGAAATTCGAATTCAATAAACTTTTTTGTGGCCAGCGTTCTAAATTCAAAAGTTTTTATTGTGTGACAGAACTTATGACCTGACTGTGTACATATATAAAAGTACCTATCACGAAAGAGAAAGGAAATGCTCTTTCAATCTTGTCTTAAAAGTGAAAATTGAGGGACTATCTCTAATAGCGCAGGGAAGTGCGTTCCACAGTCGGATCGCCGTTAACCTAAACGAGTGTTTGTAAGCGGCAGTGTTATGCCGAGGAGTAGAGAGAAGAGACATCGTGTGGGATCTCCGGTTGCTATGCCTGGAGGAAATAAACTCGAAACGTTCTCGAAGATATGAGGGGTAGCGGGGATTTCGCAAAATGTTGAACAGATAGTAGAGAACGTGCATATCACGACGAAGGCGGATCGGAAGCCACCCCAACTCCTTGCGATACTGTGAGACATGGTCATACTTGCGCAGCCCGAAGACAAACCGAATCCCGAGGTTTTGAAGTCTTTCGAGTTTGTTCAGTTGTTCTTCGTTCGCACCGATCCAGCAAACATCTGCATAGTCGATTAAAGGTAGTAGGAGGGACTGGGCAAGGGTGATTTTAGTCTGCTGTGGCAGGAAGTGCTGCAATCTCCGTAGGGAGTGAAATGACGCAAAGACTCGTCTGCTGACCTCACAAACATGGGGCGACCAGGACAACAATTTATCAGATACAACCCCAAGATTCTTGGCCTTCTCGCTGTATGAAATTATGTTACCATCATACACTATAGGGTCGACGGGCATTTTCTGAACTAGGTTATGAGAGTGACAAGTACCCAAAATCATGGCCTGCGATTTGCCCGGGTTGACAAGCAGACCATAAGAGGTAGCCCATTTCCTGATGTTATCGAGATCAGCATTCAACGCCTCTACTGTTAGATTCATATCACACGGAGAGAAGTGCCGATATATTTGAAGGTCATCTGCGTACAGATGATAAGAAGAGGTAAGAACGTCAGAGATGGAGTTAATGAATACCGAGAAGAGGAGAGGAGAAAGGATGCCTCCCTGCGGAACACCTGCGGAGAGATCACACCAGTCCGTTGAGATCTCCTCAGACTTAATGCGTTGCTGGCGGTCTCTCAGGTAGGAGTCAAACCAGCGAGCAGAGTGCGAGGAGACATTAAGTGACTTTAAAATTTCGACTAGTATATCGAAATCGACGCAGTTAAAGGCGCTACTGAAATCAAGCAGTGTAAGGACCGTAAGCTGCTTTTGATCCATAGCTAATTGAATGTCGTCAGTGACTTTGAGCAGTGCTGTGGTAGTGCTGTGACCCGGCCTGAAACCTGATTGGTGGGGATTCAGTAACATTTTTGAGGAAAGGTAGGAGGAGAGTTGGGAGTGGACAATTGATTCCAGGACTTTGGAGAGGATAGGCAGAATAGAAATGGGACGGAAATCTTTAAAGAAGGCGGGATTAGACGTTTTGGGGAGGGGAATCACAAGTGCCAATTTCCACTGGCTGGGGTAGCAACATTGGTCAAGCGACACATTAATTATGTGGGTGATGAGAGGTAACAGTACATCAATGATAGTTGTTATCATCTGCGAACATATCTTGTCCTCACCTATGGCCTTCGACGAGATTGCTAGTATTGCCCTCCTTACTGCGCCGATTCCGACAGGGATGAAATTAAATGCTGAGGTGAGGGATGTTGCCTTGGACCGTAGGTTACGAAGGGTTGCATCCTTGACGAGGGAGTCCATCGCGACAGGGGGAGTTGCAAAGAAACTATTGAGACCCCGGAGATCGACATTTCCGGCTGCCAATTCCTGTGACTTACCAACACCAAGGGTCTTCAGGAACTTCCAGACCTGTGCTGGAGTATAGCTCTCGATACATTCATAGATATGACGGCGTTTAGAATCACGACACAGGCGAGTGCAACGATTACGGAGGCGTTTGAAAATTAAAAGATTCTCATCGGTCGGATCCCTCTTATATCTAGACTTGGCACGGTTTCTCTTAGCCATCAGACCCTTAATGGTGTCAGTAAGCCACGGTGCAGGAAGATGCTTCACTTTAACCCTCTTGACCGGAGCATGCTTATCAAACAAGCTCAGGACAATAGAGTTGAAGTTCCGTACTTTGTCATCAATGGTCTCACTACCGTAGACAGGCGACCAGTCGACAGAGGAGGCGTCTGAATTAAGGGAGGTTATATCCATGCCCTTGAAGCTACGAATGTCAAGGAATTTAGCTGCACGCTTGGGAGGCTTTATCTTATAAGAGAGGTAAATAAGATTGTGATAGGAGAAAGGGGCGTTAAGTTGGCCATGCGCAGCAACCTTAGACATGTCAGAAGTAATCATTAGATCTAGAAGAGAGGGGGTGCAGTGTGGTTGAAAGTGAGTGGCCTCTAGAGGAAGGATATGCATGTTAAATGAACTTACAAGAGAATTCAGCTTCGCTGAGCGACCGTTATTCTTGAGAAGGCAAGTGTTGAAGTCGCCGAGAATTAGGGTGTCGCTATAAAGAGGAGTCAAGTCACTGAGAAGGGTTTCAAAAGAGTTAAAATAGTCGATTCGAAGAGAGGGGCTATAATAGACACCCAGGAGGACTTTGTTGTGACGCAAGAATATCTCCGGGAACAGGTGTTCAGCAGAACCAGAGTACAGGCTTGGCGACTGGCTGATGACTTTGCATGGGATGTCAGAACGTAGGTAGATAGCAACACCGCCATCAGCCTTGCCTATCCTGTCGTTCCGGTAGAGACTGAACCCTGGCAGAGCATACATGGCAGAAGAAAGAGATGGCTTGAGAAAAGATTCCGAAACAAGAATGCCATGTATGTTCAGATCACTAAAAACTACAAGAAGGTCAGCATAGCTGGTATGAATGCTTTGAGCATTAATATGAACAACGTTGAAGTTTGCACCAAGGTTTGAAAACACCCGTTTCAAGTTATATGACAGCGAATCATCCGCTGTTGACCCAACACTTCCCGCGCTAACAGAAATATCGTTATCACAAGATGAGAAGAAACTATTACTAAAGTTGTAGGTATCCATAGTCTAAAATAAATATACTAATAAAATGAATACAAATATATATATATATATATATATATATATATATATATATATATATATATAATAAATAAACCCAATAATCGACATTACCCTAAAAAAAAATATTCAAATTAATATAAATAAATAGCCTGAACCCAGTCGTACATACACTGGGCTTTTCGGGGGAAAATTCAGAAAAATATTTCATCCTAAACATTGAGGAAGAATAATACACATAAATGGACTAATTTCACGAAAACGGGACACATTGTGGAACAATCACTAATACACAGAGCATTTAGGTAATATGGAACACTAACATTATTTTTATAATTAATTAATATAAAGAACTAATATTGTATACCTCCTTATTTATATTCTATTTGGCTAAATTGGGCAGGGTGTGGAATCACAAAACTGGTAACTTTGTAGACCCTGCCCCACACGAGACAGGCTGTGCCTAGTGTGGGGTGCGACAGCAAGCAATATTATGGACTTATTTGTAGCTTTTACCTTATCCCATTGTATAATGTAATTAAGTCATTTTATGCATGCTTTTATTTCAACCTCATACAAACAAACACATGTGTTTGTTTGTATGAGGTTGAAATAAATTTCTATTCTAAATTCTAAATTCATGTACCTAATTGTGCGGAACTAACTTCAGTAACTCTAGCAGCAGTCTCCCAACCTTCCCAGCCGCAGGTTTCGGGTAGGCCGTGCAGTTTAAAGCTACGACGCCGGCAGGAAGCGCTGTCTCTACTGTGTACGCGTCCACCATCTCGCGTTGGCGCAAGTCTTCTGCCGCGAACCTGGTATTGGTATTAGAATCTGGCATGAAAAGAGGTCTGTCTGAGATAAATAAGATCACTTGTTTTCATATCTTCAGGTGTTATTTGTTTTTTAAATAAAAATAAACATGTTCACGAGCCAAGACGTATTTTCTCATATAGATTCATCCACGTTTAGCCAGAAATCCACTAGGTACTCCTTACTCCTCCTGCGTGACTTGGGGCCAGTGCATGGCCACCGTCTGGAGATACAAATTTCTTAGTCCATCAGGCCCAAATGCCATGGACAGAGAAAAATGGAGAAGACTCTTATACCAAAACTCGGCCTCAAGCCCCACTTAAGGGTAAGGAGACTCAAGACTCAATGGAACACTGACGGATGGACATATAAGGTACTAACCAGTCCAGGGTCAATGCTGATCGGTAGGCAGCGAGGCCAGCGACTATTTTGCGGGTCACGTGGTAACGGTGGGGGCGGGTGCGAGCATCTGTGGCCTGTTGGTTAGAAAACAAAGCTCCACAGGCTTATTCGCGGCGGCCTCTTTCCCCATCGTAGCATCTCCAAGTGGTTTTAGTATGGACTTTCCTCCAGAACCTGATGTATCGAATTCTCGAGTAGTCGTAGCTAGAGCTGCAAGAGCATATAAGGGGCCCACAGCCACCTTGAACTAAATACCAGAGCCAGGTGTAAGCGAAGAATATCGCATCTATTTCAATACTAGCCTAGTAAAGACATCACGCAGTGTCTGATAAAACAAAAGTGTTGATAAGCACTTCATCCGTCTGTTTATGCTATTAGGTCTTCTCTTACGTTCCCTATCCCGCAACAGATAAATGTCTGAAAAAGGAAAGTTAGTCCGAGCTTTCTCAAAATCATATAAAATACGTTATATAATAACCAGGATACAATGATAGGAAGCCAAATCGCAGAGTTCGCTCAAACTCGAATTAAATTCAAGAAAGTTTTTCAATTCGCTCCTTGCGGAACTCCAACAGAAATGAGTTTGTGAAAATTTTCTGTCTTATGCAAAAATGAAACAAGAAGTTTTACGAGTGCCTTACTTATAAGATACATTCACCTACCTGATATTGTATGTTTTATTTTGTTATGTAGGAAACCCTCGAAACGAGTTTTGTAAAGTTTTGACCGGTTCTGCCGACTTGAGCAGTTTGGTGCCTCAAAAATATCCACGAAATTTTTCCCTGACCCACAAATACAGTGAAAATCTATCATACAATAGTTAAAATAGGGGGCCCAAATATAAATTATGAAGGTTTCCCGGTGTACTTATGATATTAGGAAAAGTTGCGGCAATAATGAATATGACTCGACTTTTATCCAGCATTTGTTGTGTATATTACATCCATAATTGAAATCTTCATATTTCCTCGGTTTTAGTTTGAAAATATACTTTTTTAAATAATTTAGGTCTTTATATTAGCGTATTACAGGATATACATTAAACAAATACTGTAGCTTTATTAGTGCATCACCTATGTAATGTTACGGCTAAAAGTAGGTGTGAAACTAAACTTCTTTCAACAGAGCCTCGGCTCATGTTGGATATTATGTTCATTGCGATAAATTATTTCAACATTAGCCGGCTAAACTGCAGTCTAGCCTCACGCTGTGAGGCTTAAGATGGCTGAGAAAAGACATTTTAGCCGGCTATACTTAAGTATACTTACATAGGGTAATGTTAAAAAATACCATCTTTTGCTGGAATAAGTACTAGCTAGTTGGTAACACCTTCTCGGTTTCACCAAACAGCTAGACGCTTGGTATTCCGTATTGTGTACATTTTCGATTGTGCAAGCAATACTGTGGTGAAGCATGTCTGAGTGGAGAGAGCATATTAGTATTATTAGTATGCATAGCCACACACTATCTACTACCTATTATAGGGTGTCCGTTAAACTGGCGATATGACAAAATAAAATTGCAGGTGTCTACAAATGTTCATTATGAAAAAAAAGTTTGTAAATAAACGTGACATGATGCTGTTATGACAACCCTGTGATTTGATTTTGGCTTATCGCCTGCTAAGGGGTTGCTCTGTAAATACCAGCGTGATGTTGTGTGAGAAAATTCTCGTGAGGGAGTGGCAAAGACAAGTAAGTCACGTTAATGAACGACAAAAGCGATCATAAATAAACATATGAAAATTTGCAACATTACCCGCCTAATGTCACACAAACCAAAACGCATCGGTTAATGTGCAGTCTAGCCGGTTAAAGAAGAAGTCACTTATCACAAACGAACATTTTTACGGACATTAGCCGAGGCTCGAAAGTAACCTTAACATTAGCCGGCTAAACTTAAATTTAAGTTCATACCTATCTTTAGCCATAACAAAATGGCCGAGCAACCTGCCCAATGTTAAGGCAAGTTAAGGGTTAAGGGCTAAGCAAATTTAGGCTCGTAAAAATGTTTAATGGCGCATCAACGCAAAATAGCGTGCAACCTCCGGGGCCAGTTTATGGCGTATATAAATTTCGCCCTTTTACCATCTTTACATCTTGTTTTACGTCGTAGACGGAACAACATAATGTTTTTCTTTTGAAATCTAATAAAGATGTTGTTATCTGTTTTCTTCCGGGGAGATATCAAGAGCTATATGTATAGTTCCGTGATAGAGTTAGTAAGAGATATCGATAACGAAACTGAGTCCATAATATAAAATTTCCATATTAAGATCGCCCTTAGATGCTATTATGTCCATTCTAGGTTTGCTGGAATAAATTACGTGTGATAAGCTCGATTTTGTACATTTATTTTCCTTTTTAATTTGTCGGGTTTCCCTTACTTTTTTCAATAAATTATGAGTAAGTTTACGTTAGCTCTGCTGATTCTTATGAAGTGCCCGGACAAAAAAACTGTGAATAGGTGTACTTCCTGTTTACATGGAGTTCTTAGCTCTCTACTTAAACAAGTTTATACTCATATTACTCACACATTAACTATGGCCAAATTATAGCCTAGTACAGTTCCGTTTGTATAAAGGTAAAGTTAGTGCGATATCCGAAGCATGACATAAGATCGATAAATGGTCAAATAGTGTACACAAATGACGCACTCGTCAATGCGACACTCATGCTACTGGTCGATTCAAGAAGTGTCATTACAAAAAAATTGACTGAACTAATTACAGAAACTAGAAACAGAGTTTGGAATAGAACCTAAGGCAACCGGATATAATCTGTCGGATTTCAAGCCGTTTCAGTTCAGTTCAGTAGTTACTAAGTCAGCAGCAGACTAAATACATAATTGGTTGAAATTCGTCCGATCTGAACATCAATACAATAACACCGCATCACGCCATCTCCCGTAGGGGTTGGCAGAGGCACAGTTGTTCATTCGTTAAGCAGTTCATCAATACAAATAAGTTCAAAAGCCAAATGATAAAGCAGCACTTGTTGGCGACTGTAAATAGAAAATTATTATAATAGAATCTGTGGCGAGCGTTCTTTTATTACATCGTAAAAGTCTTAACTTACGAAGGAAGTGGCAGCCGGTATTTATTTTTTAATGTACAACGTACCTAGTCAAATATTCTGAATTATCATATCTGGTGCATTAGACCTGCCTGATGCACTGGCATCAGTAAAAAGAATGACAAGGGCAGTGATATTTTACATCAGCTGTCTATATGCCAATAACACCTATCCCTCACCAATAATGAATATGCAAGAACATGTCGCATTTACATCTTCGTATACGACTGCTACAGGCCTCATTACAAGAATGTTTCATTCATATAATATGGTATGCGCTATTCAAACGATATAGATATTTTCCACGACACTCTTAGTGAATTCAAATCAAAAATTCTTAATATTTAACTAATTGACGTCAAATTCAATTAATTTAATCCTTAGTTAGGTACTTATACTTGTTATTAGCAATTTATTAATTACATAAATTATAAATTATAAAGCTATAGTTGTTATGTTAATGTTGTTGCGTGATAAAACTGTAAATGATGTGCTTGTCTATAAAAGGAATTTCATCAGTATTTGTCAGTGTTAAGATCGTTATGTGTGTAAAAATATGTATTCTGTTGATGTGCCTACTAATAAATAAATAACCAAATAACTGGTGCCTTGTCGAAATACCCTAATTATTAATTATCGCCCATTTTATGTTTACATGTCTAGGACCAATGTTGGGTATCATAGCATTTGTGAATTTCCCGTAGTATGACTACGTATACTTACTACTATAAGTTATTCTCATCGCACTCTGAAGATGTAGATGTAGATACATTTAATCTTAGGTAAAGTAAATTCAAAAAGAACATGACAGCGGCCTTTGCTGTTTGATTTAGCTTGTAATCATCTTCTCATATATAATTATATTCTTCCAGCTCTGTAGGTTCAGTAATTACTGAGATACAGAGCCCTAAATATATTTTTTCAGAAATTTTAAACTCGAACTATTTTATACAAACTAACTTCCAAAATTAAACTTATATTGGCATTACTTCAGCCAGGCAAACAAGTACGAGTTGGCTCCATACACCACGGCATTGATCACAGAAGAGGCTATGCGCAAGGGAACGAAACTCCGCAGTACTCAGCTTTCACTCCGCTTCCTCGAAACATCTCAGTAGGAGCCAACACGTTTTTTGTGGTAGATGGGGGTTACTTACTGCACAAGGTGATATGGCGTCGTAACGAATCCATGAGGGATATCGTCACAGGTTACGTCAGCTACACCATCAATCATTTCGGACGGAACATTGCTGTAGTCTTTGACGGATATCCTAAGGATGGGGCAGAGAAGAACACAAAAACTGCCGAACGCTTAAGGCGCTATGGTTCTATACAGTGTCATAAAGTAATCTTTGAAGAGTCAACCATAATAAAAATGGCCCAGGAGAAGTTATTGGCTAACGACAGCAACAAAAGACGACTGATTGCTCTGATTTGCTCCGCCTTCCAAAGCCAGGGAATTGAGACAAAGCAGGCAGTCGAGGATGCTGACTGCGACATCGTCAAGGTGGCACTTGACAAGAGCACCTCTTTTCAATCACTGGTAATCATTGGACAGGATGTGAACCTCCTTGTCCTTCTCAATGGTTTGGGATCGGCTGTAAATAATGTTTATTTCCAGAAAAGTGGCAGTGGTGACTCTGGCCCGTTACAATATTCCTCAACCTCATTCAATCGTGGAGATTTAGAAGTCCCCCCAGGATTCGAGATGTTTTTTCACGCCTTCACTGGGTGCGACACCACCTCTGCTCTTTTCTGGCATGGGAAAAATAAACGGTGGAGCGCAATTCAGAAAAACGCCGAGCTCATCGCCACAGCTGAAGTGTTCCTCCAACCTAACTCAGACTACCAAGCCATTGCAGATGCCGGAGTGAAGTGCCTAATAGCTTAGTATGGAGGAGACTACAACCAAGATACAGCCTCCGCTACTAAAAATTTGTAAAAACAGCCGCCGTTGCTAAGGCTGACCTCGCTCGTTTGCCTCCAACGGAAGAACCTACCACCAAATTCAGAAGTGGTTGGGAATAGAAAAAGATGCCACTCAATGGGGATGGAAAAAGACCGAACAGGGGCTCATTCCAAAAACAATGATGAGCGAAGTGGCACCACCCTCCCTTCTGAAATTTTTATCATGCGGTTGCAAGAAAGGTTGTAGCGGAGGCGGCTGTACCTGCGTAAAAGCAGGCCTCAAATGCTCCGCACTCCTGTAAACTTTGCTCCGGTGTCTCTTGCAATAACGTCGCCGAGCTTCAAATTGCCGAAGAAACAGAATTCAACAATGATGTACCGATTTTTCAGGCTGAATCAGACAATTTTTATAACCCACCCACGAAGCGTCCAAAAATAATAATTTTAGTCAAAAATAATGTCCTTTTAATGCCTTGTAAATATGTTTCGTATATATTTACAACAATAAATATATATTTCTTGTGGATGTATATGATTTGTATATGATGATACCCGTAAGCCATTGTGAGAACTAAACAGAGCAAATTTGCAAAAAATGCAGTTTCCCATTTTTTGATTTTTAAGATTTGTGAGTAAACTATATGGCCTACCGACGTCATTTTTTTGCTTAAATTAAAGCTAATTACATTTGCTACAACATCTTTTCCTATAGTTTTACCCTTTCAATGAGTATTTTCCCCGATATTGGGGTCGAAAATTGACCAAATATTGAAATTTACTTTTTTGGAAAAAAATAAATTTTTGGAGGGCTGTATCTCGGTACGTATCTTAGCTACAGAGCTGGTTTTGATTTTTAATTGTAGCATTTTTAGTCTACTTTAAAATATTTTGGTTTTAAACATATACCAAAAACGCATAGATTAGGATTTATATTGACGATACCAAAAACAGTGCGAAAATATCGCGGTTTTTCGAGTGCTGCAAAGTTAGCACAGGTCTTTCGAAGCTGCAAATTTGCATATACCTACGCTACTGGTTACCCTAACATTATACAAAAAAAAACGGTCAAGTGCGAGTCTAAATCGCGCACGAAGGGTTCCGTACCACCGTTCAATGGAAGCGATGGTGTGGAGTGAATAGTTTGGATTTTACACAGCAAAATATTGTTTACAAAGTTATTGGTGCGGTTACTTTCACACTCCATGTACGTAACCAGGTGCATCCATAAGTTTGTATGTGGTATTGTTGTATGGGAGCCTTAAATATTTATTTTATCCTGTTTTTTAGTATTTGTTGTTATAGCGGCAACAGAAATACATAATCTGTGAAAATTTCAACTCTCTAGCTAGCTAGGTTCTTGAGATACAGCCTGGTGACAGACGGACGGACGGACGGACGGACGGACAGCGAAGTCTTAGTAATAGGATCCCGTTTGGAACCCTTCGGGTACGGAACCCTAAAAATCAGAACTAGAAGTTAGTTTGCGATTTTAATGTTCGATATGACTGACCTATGAGTAATCGCGTAATAAATACCCAAAAAAAAACAGACGATTTAACAACCTCCTCCTTTTTGAATTCAGTTGAAAAGAAAACAAAGACCTTACCTTACTTACCACTAAACCCCTAGAATTAACGCTATAACGCTTATCTTCATTATAAAATATTATGTGGTAATCATTTTAATAACTGCGCAAAATCACCGGCAGTAAACATCATAACGAGGTCTGGTATAAACAAGCAGTTAAAATATCGACTGGGGAACGCTCGGGATCGACACGAAAATTTAGACTTGAAAAATAAATAAACACACGAAACTAGAAGAAAGAAAATAAACCCGTTGGTAACTCAGGTTATTCAAAATACATACTGACTGAATCTCCGTCGGGTCACAATCGAATCCTCAACCAGTGACTCAAAGTAAAGAAGGTAGTGGTAATTCGTGTCAATGATCAAGTTCTCTTCAGTAGCTCTGTGTTCCTAATTTATCTTTGGGTTTCCATTATGTGACTTTATTGTAATCATCTTTGGATAGTAAATAATATAAATAATTAGCAATTACCTTCATTTCTACGATCCAAACCATTGACGTCGCTTCTCCGGTTCTTCTGGTGGACTTGCCTGAGAATAAGTACTTTGAACTACCCCTAATTTTATCACTTACAGCCGAGTATATGAGGAAACCTTAGAAATTCTAAGGAGGAAACTTACCTCAATGCAAAGAAACGTGAGGAACAACTGAGCAGTCCACATTTCTCGGGTATCATTTTACTAAAATGGGGGATTTTGTTCAAAAGCCTTCACTAAAACGTGTATAAAACATTGATATCGGACAAAACATGATTTTAGTTTCGTAGAAAATACAAGATCAACAAACAAATCTTTGACACCAACCATACGAGCAATTTACGATCAAAGAGTATATAATTTACTAGTTTACGATATTGACATTTGAATAATTCTCTATGATTCAAAAACAAATTTAAGGACCTCTGCACACGAAGCCAATGATAATAAACATCAATCGGTGATGCGAGTTGCTAACTAGTTTACTTTCTTTGTATTCTTAAGAGACGCCGTACATAAGGCTTCTGGTTGAGGACTCGTTTGTTACTCATTGTGGTTACCAGGTAGCAACCGGTATAGACTATTTTCAGTAGAGCTACGCGTTCATAAGGGCTTAGCTTTATATTAATATGAAATTGTGTTGTTCTCATGTTGACGGGAGGCATTTTGCGTGTGATAAAATCCGGAACTAATGTGCAATTAAATTTACATACAGGTACATACATTGCTTCTGGCCCCACACTAGGATACCCTGTGTCGTGGGAACCAGAATCATCCAAGAAATGGGATATTTTTTTCTGTATCAGAGCCACAACCGCAGCGCCACAGAGGTCGTCAATTCCGTAGTAGGTACCTATCGCTGTCCCGCTCACTCGCTGAGTAACTACGCTCGCTGTCTCGCTCACAAACAAATTCAATTGATAAACAAGTTCCAAGTGTTTCCTACATTGAGTTGAGACTAATTGAAACAAAATTTTATCCAAAATATGTTTATTAACTTAAAGTTAATAAAATTAACACTTACAAACTATAAAATTACCTCAATGATAAATAACACTCACACAGATATTCTTAGAACCTCATATGTTACATGATTTTATTTTCGACAGCACCACCCTAAGCAAGGTCGAAGCTCTATTTACAAAAACATTTGTAAAGTTAATTCGAAAAATATTTACAATCTGTAAATAGTGTACTGAAAATAGTTTGTAAGATATTTACAATAATTAAAGTTACCGCTAATTTCAAAGTTGTACCTACATAATAAGAGCTTGAACATTAGTAATCTCAGAAATACAAAATTCACACGAGGTTTTGAGTTTTGGAGATTGGGAAATCGCTTTTGTGGAGAATTGTAAAAAGAGCAATAAAGGTAATAGATTCATCTTTTATAGTCGTATACCTTCTTTTTTTTACGTAGCCTCGGTTGTGTCCCACTGCTGGACAAAGGCTTTCCCTATTTTGGACCACACTTTCCAGTGCCACCCCCACCCAGTTCGGCAGAAACCTATCAAGATCATCCCGCCATCGACGTCTTGGCCTTCCTATACGTCGGTACCCATTCGGTGGACAGTTTGGTTTAAAAATCTATTATTATTTTTGATTGCAGATTCGTCTCAGTTTCGGACATTTTGACCCTCTATTTGCATAAACATTTAATTACAAATTGTACAACAAATATGAAGCATTGGATTGACAACGAAAAATGAAACTGATAAGACAAGATTCATGAACTCTCCTAGCAGTTGAAGAAAGTTGTACTTGCATAAGTTAGTCTCTGTCTAACATAGTGGGCTAGCTAGCCTTTCGTTATTGCCGGTGGGGGCAAATATTTGTTTGATGAGAACGGATGTTTGTACCCTAGTCATGGTTGTTTATCTATCTAAGTATAATATTTATATATATAAGTATGTGTATCGTTGTCTAGTACCCAAGATACAGGGAATCCTAGTTTGGGGCTAGATCAATGTGTGTAAATAGTGTCCAAGGTATTATTATATATTATATATATTATATTATATTGAAGTTTACTGAGATTGTCTTCATCACATTGTAAACAGGTCCACCGCCGACAAACGTAATTTTAGATTCAAATATTACAAATTCAAATATATTTTTTTTGGGTAACATACTTTTTTAAAGCAGCAACACTATTTCCATTGCTACCAACTTGACGGCGAAGTGAAAAGTTATGTGGAAATCGAAGCGACACAGACAGCATATTAATGTTTCGTGCGAAGGAAAAGGGTTCAAGGTACTAGAATAGTTAATGTCGTCACATTTACATGCCATTGTAGGCGGGACCGCCGCCGCCCTCCGGAACTACCCAGTTGATATTCTGCGAGGGATCCTTGATGTCACACGTCTTGCAGTGAATGCAGTTCTGAGCGTTGATCTGCAGCCGCTGCCCCGAGCCGGATTCTAGGGGCACGTACTCGTAAACACCTGCAATGTAGGGTGACACGTTTGAGAATATTTTTAAAAGAGATGTGTGGGAGTTTTCTGGTGACATTTACTATTTTAAATTTAACTGTACTTTTGGGTCCTAGACAGAAAACCAGCGTCATAGGATTTCCTGTAACACTATGTTGAGTCTGAGCCCTTTTGCTGTCGCAGCATGTGCACATAGCCGTTAAACCACTCACAACTTTGTGTGGGCGTATCTTTAAAGAATATTGTTATGAATTTGCAATTGATTATATATTTTCTCTTGTTTTTGTTGATTTATGTACGTGTTTTGAATTGTGTTACTTTTTTTTGTTATTTTTTATGAGTGTTTATGAGTTTATGCTGATACAATAAATAAATGGCATTCTATTCTATTTCCTCGCCCTTTTTCTCCCACAGTGGTCAAATGTAGAAAAGGGGCAAAAATCACGTGTTCTAAGTATATTCTTTAATATCTACAGAAATAAAGAGATTTGATTTAATAGTAGTAGTGCGCGGCTTGTACACAATTTTGGTATTCATGCCATTTGGCATATTATACCTGACGTTACCTGGCTTTAAGCCTAATATAGAGAGTAGCATACTTGACTTCCTTTCCGGTGCGACGAAATTAGCCCCAAACAGCTCACTTCCTGTTTAAAACTCCTAAAATACATGTCATATCCGTTTTGAACCTCAGCAACATTGCGCGCGTAGTTTCAGAAATGGCGGCCATTGTAGCCAGCGTTATTGCGCGTGCTAAATTTTCAGGTCATTGGCGTTTTGGATTTCTTTCCGTGCGAACATATTCCAAATTTGAATATATTTTTCCAAGTTATTTTCTATATCTGGAATTATTACGGTTGAAGTGTTCAGCGTAAGAAAAATGAATCCGTTCAATAAAAATAAAAGTGGTAAATCTTCTAAACGGAGAAAAGCCCCGCGTAGTGATTCATCAAGTGATAGCTGCAGCAGTTCCACTTCTACGTCTCCGGAGAGGAGCAGCCGGAAAAGAAGACGTCGGGGGAGTGAGAGCTCTAAGAGGATAAGTAAACTGGAAAAATCGTTCCAAGATTTAGCTGGCAAGGTCTCGTCACTGCATGACCTTTTGGTTAACAAATCGAGTGACGGAATATTGCCTTATTCAGATAATGGTTCCGTTTTATCTCTGTCTCCGTGTAGTGACCTTGAGAGGGAATTACGTAGCCCCGATAAGAAAATACAATTGAAAATGGAAACTACCCTTAAAAGTCAAACATTACGATCGTCCGAACTTCATGTCGAGACAATTAAAAAACTTCAATATTTCGATACATGTGACTGGAGTCAGGTAAGGTATTCGGGGACGCAAAAATTGTATAATTCTGTACCTGGGTTCGTTGAACTCGAGTGTAATGACCTTGCCAAGCCCTTCGATCGTAACCATTCTTTGGCGGCAACGGAGCGATCACTCGCGTCTATATCACACGGCCTGATAATGAAGAACGAGGCGCTTAAACAGGGTTTTTCGACCTTCATCTCTTGGCTTGGCGAGAGAGGTGAAGAGAATCCCACTACAGCGAACCAGGTTTGTGACAAAATAAATGAGATATTTTCCGAGGGGGAATACAATAAGGTTCATTCTGATCTGTTGCAAATGGTCTGCGGAAAAAGGGCGGACTTCGTCCAGCAGCGTCGCGATTCAATTCTGAATTTCGTTCGCGAACGTCACATAAAAGAAACCTTACGTAAAATTCCACCCTCGGTAGATATTTTTTTTAACGAGGCCCAGTTTTCAGACTTCCTACTCAAGCAAGGAGGAACCGGGAAGATTTTTATGAACATAAGACCGCCTGCGCAAGGTGCGTCGAGAAAGCGTTCCCTTGCGCAAAGGGATCTCCCGCAACATGACGTTGCCGCCTACGCCGGCCCGAGCCAGCCCGCGCCCGCGCGCAGCGGTGACGCGCCCCCGCCGCCCGGGCTACCTGGGCCGCGCCGCCCGCGCAGGGCGAGCGCGAGCGCGGGGGGGAGGCATTTCGTGGAGGACGACGCAGCGAGCGCGACCGGCAGCGACGTGGCGGCGCCAGGGGCAAGTCTGGACGCCGTAATACAAGGAACTATTGACTATCTGCAGACGTTTCGGGCGGGGCGACTGAAACAAAAGTTGAGAGTTTGGAGGAAGTCGAGGGGAGACCCCCTCTCGTACACCCGTCGAGGATTCCGAAGATGTTTCATACGAAAAGTTCTCTTCATATGAAACATCAGATTATAAAATTGTCAAATCAAGGAGTCATAGAACGGGTGACGTCGTCGCCGAGTTTCGTTGCAAACATTTTTCTAGTGAAAAAGAAGGGTGTCCGAGGAAACTCCTATCGTCCCGTAGTAAATCTGAAGCTGTTAAACCAATATGTATATGTAACCAAATTCAGGTTAATAAACATGTACAAGGTGCCGGACTTCCTCCAACCTCGAGATTGGCTAATCAAAATCGATCTTTCAGACGCATATTTTCATATACCAGTTGCCCCGGTCCATCGACCCTTTCTTCGGGTCATTTATGCAAGGAAATTGTGGCAAATGACTTGCCTACCCTTCGGCTTGGCAACAGCTCCAAAGGTCTTTGCCAGTATTACGAATTGGGTCGCGCAGACTCTAAGAAATCATTGCCCTGGCTTGCGACTGATTGTCTATCTCGACGATTTTTTAATAGCTTCTCAGTGTCCACAGCAGCTAAAAGAGCACACTTCTCTTGTGGTGAGAACCCTGCAAAGTCTGGGATGGATGGTAAACTTCAAGAAGTCTGTTTTGATGCCTCAGAAATCCATAGAATACCTCGGTGTTACATGGGACCCGTGGAAGAACGAAAAGAGGCTTCCCCAGGAGAAGCTAAAAGTTCTGAGGCGCAAAACCCAGAAGATGTTGACCTTGGACGAAGTAAGTCTGCAACAAATTCAAAGTTTGTTGGGTTCATGGAATTTCGCCAGCTTTGTGGTTTCACGGGGTCGCCTGAACTCACGCGCCCTATTGTCATTAGGCCACCAGCTAATGAGATCAGACTGGGTCTGTACAAGAATGCTACCGGAAGAGGTTCAGCAGAATCTTCAATGGTGGGCACGCAACTACATGTCGTGGTCCCTTCTGCACTTTCCACCACACACTTCCTATCCACAGATTCTTCTGTGAAGGCCTGGGGCGCACAGCTCGACACTCTGATGATGTCAGGAGCGTGGACAGCAGAAGAGGAACATCTTCACAGCAATGTCTTAGAGATGCTAGCAATTCTACGAGTTCTACAGCAAAAGGGAAGGATCTTAGCAAACTCCAGTCTGTTGGTTCAATCAGACAACCGAACTGTCGTGGCGTACTTACGCAACGAAGGCGGCTCGAGGTCCCAGCAGCTGCTCGAGCTAACGTACGAGGTACTTTTCGTCGTAGATCATTTTCATATCCACATGACGGTCTTTCACATTCCCGGCCGGTACAACTACGTCACCGATCGCTTGTCGAGATCAAGAGTCTCAGCGGAATGGCATCTGCAGAGCAACGGAGCTTGGGAGGTGTTTCGGAGATGGGGAATCCCAGATATCGATCTGTTTGCGTCCAGGAACGCGTACGTAGTCCCACTTTACGTAAGTCTAGACTTGATGGACCCCCAAGCAGTGTTTCACAATGCCTTCAGCCAGGACTGGCACTACAAAATGGCGTGGTTATTCCCGCCACCTTGCATAATCCCAAGAGTGTTAACTCACTTGAACCGGGCCTCCGGGGTTTACATTCTAATAGTCCCCGATTGGAAAAAGGTATTCTGGAGACCAGACCTAGAAGCCCGAGCCCTGGACCCTCCTCTACAGGTGAGAGACTTAGATCAAGTTTTGATAGACACACAGACAAACTTACCACCACCGCAAGTGCATCAAATGAACTTACAAGCGTGGTGAATTCAGGGTGGTCCTCAATGCTAGACGCCTGGAATCAAAGCCAAATCGGAGTCCTGGATAGGAGCTGGAGAAATTCAAGTATGAGTTCGTATAAACCAGCTTGGAAGCGATGGGTGAAATGGTCAAGGGAAAATGAGGTTAACATGTACCAGCCGCAGCCTCAGGATGTTGCCCGTTTTTTAACAGATCTTCATCTAAAGTACAATCTTGCCTATAGTACTATTTGTGTGCACAAGTCTGTTGTGTCAACATTTTGTCGACCGATTCTAGGTAACCCGTAAAGTTCACATATAATAATAAGACAGACTTTAAAGGGCATAGCTTTACAACAGCCACCCAAACGTAAGCCACCAATCTGGGATGTTAAGGTGTTAACGGCTTATCTCACGTCACACGCTCCACATAGTTTTTCGCTTTTTGAAGTATCTAGAAGAGTGGCTATTATTTTGCTATTATGTTCGGGACGCAGAGTCCATGACCTTACCTTGCTAAGATGCGATTCTGCTAATTGCATAATTGAGAATAACTCAATAGTTATGTGGCCAAAGTATGGCTCTAAGACGGATAACTCATCGTACAGACAGTCTGGCTGGCGTCTACTAGCTTGTAGCTCGAACACTAACGTAGACCCCGTGTTCTGGGTCACCAAATTGTTAGAAGTATCACAATCTCGCAGAGGTAATTTAGATTCCTTGTTCATTAGCACATGTGGCACACCAAAGCCTGCCACACCTACCATTATTGGAGGGTGGATAAAATCCGTCCTCAAGCTAGCAGGAATTGATTCTAGTCCAGGTAGTGTTCGGTCGGCAGTCGCCTCTGCTAGTTGGTTGGACCACACACCTATTGATCAAATTTTAAGTCGTGGCAACTGGAAATCAGCAAGGACTTTTCACAAATTTTACAAAAAAGAAGTTAATTCTAGCCCGACCAATAGCACTGCTTTATCTAATCTATTTCAATCAGTTTAATGAATGTATTTTTTATTTGTAACTACTATTGTGTTATCAATTCATGCAAAACACTTGTGTTCTATGTTGTATATACAATTATATAGGTTCTTGTATATTTGATGATCATAATTTACACATAAATGAACTCCTAGTCATATCACATTGGCGTTTTTAACTCAGCAGTCGATACCAAACACTACTCAATATTAGGCTTAAAGCCAGGTAACGTCAGGTATAATATGGAAATTTTACCTGAAAATAAAATTATTATTATACATACTTACCTGGCTTTAAGCCTAGGTAAATCGCTGCCTGCTGTTCACATTACTGTGCATATTATTGTGCATTGCACGATCGTGACACATTCTTAGACACGATCAGCTCTTTATTGAGTTGCCAATGACCTGAAAATTTAGCACGCGCAATAACGCTGGCTACAATTGCCGCCATTTCTGAAACTTTACGCGCGCAATGTTGCTGAGGTTCAAAACGGATATGACATGTATTTTAGGAGTTTTAAACAGGAAGTGAGCTGTTTGGGGCTAATTTCGTCGCACCGGAAAGGAAGTCAAGTATGCTACTCTCTATATTAGGCTTAAAGCCAGGTAAGTATGTATAATAACAATTTTATTTTCAGGTAAAATTGCCATAATATACACATAACTCTTTACATCGCGTAGCTGTCAAACATGAGGAAAGAGAGTAACTAAGCAAAGAGTTTCACTAATCTGAGTCCGCTATCAAAGCAAAAGGCTGAACTTCCCATAAAAAAATATTTCGATCTTTCGGCTGTTTCTTTGCGTTTTTCCTAATTTTATATGGGAAATATTAAACTGCACATAAAAAAATACTGATTTGCTTGCGGATTCGTCACAGCAAACATCACGGCAAAATACTGCGGTAGCTTAGATGAAGGGTAAAGGGGGTGAGCGAAGCGAAGCCCCCTTTATCCTTCGTGTTAGGTTGAACATGCAAAAACAACAAAAAATACTTAAAACACAAACTTGAGTACACATAAAATATTTAAAACATAAAAAGTGTTTTTGCTGATCCTTTTTTGCTGTGCAAATCAGTATTTTTGATGTGCGATTAAATACTAGCCATTTTATAATTATCTAAACCGCGTTCGGACTAGGAGAATAAAAAATAGGGATTGTACAAACCGGTCGGATCATTTTAGAGTTCTAGTGAGTTCTAGTAACACATAGCGATTTGATTTTATAAGTATAGATTGGTTTCTAACATAATATGGCATTTATATAGAGGCACATACATTGTTTCTGGCCCCACACTAGGATACCGTGTCGTGGGAACCAGAAACAGCGACGTAACTAACATGTAAACATGTAAGACCTGGGAATTATATTTTCGTCTTCCCCAGGTGGGATTCGAACCCGGGACCTCTTGCTTGGTAGGCAGCGCCTCCCGAACCGCAACTATCTATAGAGATTGCTTGATGATTGACAAAATACTGGATTTGCCTGACTGAATCGCTAAATAGCTACAAAAAATTAACGCGACTAGAAATACTGGCTTCGTCTGACAAAATTACTGAATTGCGCGACTAGACATCTAAAAACAGCAACTTGAAAATGTTAATTCGAGTAACATTAAATCCAAAACGAGCGCTGGATTTTGATGTTCTTACATGTTCAACCTAACACAAAGGATAAATGGTCTTTGTCATTCTCCTACCCAGACCTACCACTTCACCCAGACAGTATTTATTTAGCCAATAAGCGGTGGCTAAACCATTCAGTAATTTAGTCGCGCAATTCAGTATATTTTTCACTAATTTCAGGAAATTCCGATGTTCATGGTCATTCGCGCCATAATTATTGCGCTTGCTTCTCACACAGGAGTTTCGAGGCGGCAGGTTCGAGTCCTGACCATGTACCAATGAGATAATTAATTTATCTTAAGTACATCATCTCGGACATTCAGTGTTTCGGATGACACGTTAAGCTACTATCGCTATGTGGTAGTGGTCGTGAAACTCCTCCATTAACCCGCATTGAGCCAGCGCGGTAGGATATGGCTTAATCTTACTCGTATCCGGGTAAAGGCCTCTCGGTGGGGACATTAATGGGCTACATTTATATTTTATTATCATTATTTATTATTTAATAATACCTTATAATAATACCTTGGACACTATTTACACACATTGATCTAGCCCCAAACTAGGCTTCCCTGTATCTTGGGTACTAGACAACGATACACATACTTATATAGATAAATATTATACTTAGATAGATAAACAACCATGACTAGGGTACAAACATCCATTCTCATCAAACAAATATTTGCCCCCACCGGGACTCGAACCCGGGACTCTTGGCTTCGTAGGCAGGGTCACTGCCGACTCGGCCATTCGGGTCTATCCCCTGCCTGTACAGTCCGTACTCGCTAAATCACCTGTATTTAAGTAAAGCAGTATATATACTGACCTGCCGGACAGAACCTCGCCTCTGGTCCGTCGTACACCGCGAGGTTGTGGTTCACGGGTACGGAGTCGTCTTTCAGGGTGAGGTGGGCTGGCTGGTCCGCTTCGTGGTTCGTGCCTGGTGGAGGAAAGTTGAGCTGTCGGAATCGGTTCAGCCTTGAAGGAATCTGTGGGCTGTAGACCTCGCGATTCGCGATATTTTAAACATTTCATGTGATATAGACTATTTTTCAGAGGATGAAAAAAAAGTACGGACAAAAATGTTGCGTCTTTATAAAAGGGTGACAAAAAGGTTTTGGAATGGCTGAAATTTGTTGGTTTTTTTTACATTTTCAACCCCCATATCTCCGCCATTTGAAAAAACTCCAAAAACTGAATCGACAAATTAAAACAATTTATAATTATCAAACCTGCTCACAACATTTCACAAGAATCGGTTGAGAAATGCCTGTAGAGAAGAACATCCGCACAGCCGGACAGACATGCGAAATCATTTTTGACCAAGCTGAAACGGAGACGCTTAGTCGCGCTTCGCGCTTGCCCGGGCAACAAGCACAAAGGATAGCTACAATAACGAAAGAATGTTCCAGTAAAACTATGATATATAGGGTATATTAACCTGTTAGTGCGACGGAGGAGAGGAGGTCGAAGGTGACGACGTTGTCTGGTTTCGGGTACTCAATGGGAGTGCATTCCTTCGCGGGCTTCAGGCGAGCGTGGTCCGCTCCTAAAACAAACAATAAGTAGGTAAGATAACGACCTCTGTGGCGCAGCAGGGGTTCGATCCCCGACTGGGGAAAAAACCCCAGGTCTTGGATGTTTATATGTGTGTGTCATCGCTGTTTCTGGTTCCCACGACACAGGGTATCCTAGTGTGGGACCAGAAGCAATGTATGTAAATGTTTATAAGTATTTGGGTTTTGCATTCCTTTAGGTGTTGATACAACAATTTCGGCAAAGTCACGTGTTGAAACCACCATCGGAAACAGTAAGTACTCCTTAGTTGTAATTCTGATATCAAAGTCACGTGTAGAGACCTGCACCATCGGAAACTATGAGTACTCCTTAGTTGTAATTCTGATATCAAAGTCACGTGTTGAGACCTGCACCATCGGAAACTATGAGTACTCCTTAGTTGTAATTCTGATATCAAAGTCACGTGTTGAGACCTGCACCATCGGAAACAATAAGTACTCCTTAGTTGTAATTCTGATATCAAAGTCACGTGTTGAGACCTGCACCATCGGAAACAATAAGTACTTCTTAGTTGTAATTCTGATATCAAAGTCACGTGTTGAGACCTGCACCATCGGAAACTATGAGTACTCCTTAGTTGTAATTCTGATATCAAAGTCACGTGTTGAGACCTGCACCATCGGAAACAATAAGTACTCCTTAGTTGTAATTCTGATATCAAAGTCACGTGTTGAGACCTGCACCATCGGAAACAATAAGTACTCCTTAGTTGTAATTCTGATATCAAAGTCACGTGTTGAGACCTGCACCATCGGAAACAATAAGTACTCCTTAGTTGTAATTCTGATATCAAAGTCACGTGTTGAGACCTGCACCATCAGAAACTATGAGTACTCCTTAGTTGTAATTCTGATATCAAAGTCACGTGTTGAGACCTGCACCATCGGAAACTATGAGTACTCCTTAGTTGTAATTCTGATATCAAAGTCACGTGTTGAGACCTGCACCATCGGAAACAATAAGTACTCCTTAGTTGTAATTCTGATATCAAAGTCACGTGTTGAGACCTGCACCATCGGAAACTATGAGTACTCCTTAGTTGTAATTCTGCTATCAAAGTCACGTGTTGAGACCTGCACCATCGGAAACTATGAGTACTCCTTAGTTGTAATTCTGATATCAAAGTCACGTGTTGAGACCTGCACCATCGGAAACAATAAGTACTCCTTAGTTGTAATTCTGATATCAAAGTCACGTGTTGAGACCTGCACCATCGGAAACTATGAGTACTCCTTAGTTGTAATTCTGCTATCAAAGTCACGTGTTGAGACCTGCACCATCGGAAACTATGAGTACTCCTTAGTTGTAATTCTGATATCAAAGTCACGTGTTGAGACCTGCACCATCGGAAACAATGAGTACTTCTTAGTATTACCTCTGGACTGAAGACAATAAAACCAAATAGGAATTATACAAAACCGATCGGGCCATTTTGGAGATTCAGTAGTGGAATAGACAAACGTACATATTTTATAAGTATAGAAGATAAGGATATCTCTTAGGTCATGTTGATCTCTTCTCTAGTCCTGATAAGATAAGTTTATGGTAATTTATATTTTACTTCTTTAAAAGTTTTTTTTATAGTAGTTTATGTGACTGCTGCATAATGGAGGGCATTAAAACTCGAGAGTGGGTTTATGAAACGAGCCGAAGGCGAGTTTCATAATAATATCACTCGAGAGTTTTAATGCCTAATTATGTACAGTTACATACACTAGTTTATCTACACACATATCATAAGCTCTCTTTGATGTGTTCAGGAACCGCATGTTTGACCGGCATTGTGGTTCTGCAATTGTTTATCTTGTTCTTTAGTACCAACATCAAGCAGACGGGCGTCGGCGTTCGAAATTTGAATGTCAGTACCAACTTCACAGACAAACTAGGGACGGCACGCGGGTGGGCGTCGGCGTTCGAAATTTGAATGTCATTATATGTAGAAAAACTACACATAATGACCATTATGTGTAGTTTACCAGATACGAAACGAGTTTTTACCAAGTAGTTTAACATAATGCTGATCGTAACGTGCGGTTTTTGAACGCAGTAAAGAGGGTTTATGATACATGTGTAGATAAAATATGTTAGCAAGATGTTTTTTATATTGTGTTTAGACTTTAGTCTGTTTACGAATTGTTCTCAAGTGTGTTTATACTTTGGTTGACAGTCTAGTAATGAATATTGATTTCCTATTTTATGTTTAAGTGATTGTTATCTGTTTTACATACCTAATAAATTAACTAATTAATTAATTGATTTAGTTCCATTTTTCTCACGCAAAGAAATATTGGTAAAAACCGGCCAAGTGCGAGTCAAATTTGCACACGAAGGATTGGAAGTAACGTTTGGATGTAATGTTGACATGTTGATCTAATTTTATTAATAGCCCTTAGATGAGTTATTTTGTTAAAAATAAGATATTTGTACTTTTAGATTGAACTCCTTAATATGAGTGTATTGCACTAATTAATTATAGGTCTAATATAAATATTAATAATTGAAAGCATAACAGTGGCTCGCGGTTCCGTCAATAAATACAAAAAAAACACGACTTGGGACACCTTAATTTTTTTTGTTCCATATTGTTCATTATTTGTTGCAGTAGCGTTTCATAACATAACATAGCATCACGCCTTTTCCCGTACGGGGTGGCAGAGGCACGGTTGTACCAACGTTCGGCCAAATATTCAATACTCCATTTTGCGTGACAGGGGGCTCGCCCATCGCCGCAGTCATAGCTGATTGAAGGTTTTCTCACGATGTTTAAATACACATTATGTTTATATTTCAACTCTATTCCAGCTATTATGGGTCCATGAGATAAAAAAACCCTAAAATCCTTGGCCACTGATTTGATTCGGACCGCATCACAACATCAGTTACCTCCATGGCTGAAGGTCCAGGGCTCCTTGCCCCTCACGAGTGTGGAGAAGCCGGAGTAGGCGACTCCGCCGAACAGTCCCAGCTTCGTGTGGAACGAGGGACGGCAGTTGCGCACTTCCTGTAAACAAACAATGGCATAATTTCTTTTATCTACACACGTATCATAACTGCGTTCAAAAACCGCACGTTACGATCAGCATTATGTTAAACTACTTGGTAAAAACTCGTTTCGTATCTGGAAAACTACACATTATGGTCATTATGTGAAGTTTTTCTACATAAAATGACATTCAAATTTCGAACGCCGACGCCCGCCTGCGTGCCGTCCCTATTTTGTCTGTGAAGTTGGTACTGACATTCAAATTTCGAACGCCGACGCCCGAAGTTGGTACTACAGAACAAGCTAAACAACTGCAGAGCCACAATGCCGGTCAAACATGCGGTTCCTGAAGTGTGTGTGTGTGTGTGTGTGTAAATAAACTAGTGTATGTAACTGTACATAATTAGGCCTTAAAACTCTCGAGTGATATTATTATGAAACTCGCCTTCGGCTCGTTTCATAAACCCACTCTCGAGTTTTAATGCCCTCCATTATGTAGCAGTCACATAAACTACTATTATCTACACACGTATCATAAACCCTCTTTACTGCGTAAAAAACCGCACGTTACGATCAGCATAATGTTAAACTACTTGGTAAAAACTCATTTCTTATCTGAAAAATTACACATAATGACCATAATGTGTAGTTTTTCTGCATATTATGACATTCAAATTTCGAACGCCGACGCCCGCCTGCGGCACGTTGGTACTACAGAACAAGCTAAACAACTGCAGAGCCACAATGCCGGTCAAACATGCGGTTCCTGAACACGTCAAAGAGAGCTTATGATATGTGTGTAGATAAACTAGTGTATGTAACTGTACATAATTAGGCATTATGTAGCAGTCACATAAACTACTATTATCTACACACGTATCATAAACCCTCTTTACTGCGTTCAAAAACCGCACGTTACGATCAGCATTATGTTAAACTACTTGGTAAAAACTCGTTTCGTATCTGGAAAACTACACATAATGGTCATTATGTGTAGTTTTTCTACATATAATGACATTCAAATTTCGAACGCCGACGCCCACCTGCGTGCCGTCCCTAGTTTGTCTGTGAAGTTGGTACTGACATTCAAATTTCGATTGTTTAGCTTGTTCAGTAGTACCAACATCACAAACAAAGTAGGGGCGGCACGCAGGCAGGCGTCGGCGTTCGAAATTTGAATGTCATAATGTGTAATTTTTCAAATAAGAAATGAGTTTTTACCAAGTAGTTTAACATTATGCTGATCCTAACGTGCGGTTTTTGTACGCAGTAAAGAGGGTTTATGATACGTGTGTAGATAAATAATAATAAAACTACTTAAAATCACGATTTATCTGACACAAAGTCTTCATCCGGACTTGGTGAAACAGGCCATAAATGCTACACACCTTCAGTTCTCTGTACACGTAGGAATTGTTCAACTTTTCTTCGTACTTCAGTGGCTGCACTCCTGTCTCGTGCGTCGCTTCGCCGGAGAGGATCAGGTCCATCGCCGCTTCCGCCGCCAGCATGCCTGTGCCATATACATGACGATATGAAGAATTTGAGCGATATCGTTTCATGGTAAATTACATATTTTGGCGATTCAGTTTTATGAATATTTAGGGTTCGTTATAAGGAAAAAAGGAACCCTTATTAAAGTGATCCTCACTTTGTTCTCCGTCCGTCCGTTGTGCCCCCTTTTTCTCAGGAATGCGTGCAGGTATCAAATTGAAATTTATATCAATTACTCACGTCTGTGGACTCTTGGAGATATGAAAGATTCAAATTTCTAGGTCCACGCAATAAAAAAATACGGCCGTTTAAGTCCCAAATTTGCTGAACTTGCCAAATTTGCTTGATACTCGCAAGGGAATTAAACCTATGTTGACCTAGGATCATGAAATTTGGCAAAAAGCAAGGTCTTATAGCGCAAATAAATAATAAAATCCGAAAACTGTAAATTTGTTATTTGATCCCAAAAAAAAAGTTCTTAGTGAAAATACATATTTACTTATAAACCCATCGTAAACGTAACTAAGAGCTCCCATGGTCTAGTGATTACACCCTCACCTGTCACACAGGAAATACAGGTTCGAATCCCGGTGCTGACAACGTATCTATGCCTCTGCCACCTCTTGTGGGAAAAGGGGTCGCACTATGTATGTAACTGTACAATTACCTAACTGTTAAATTAATACGCACTTAATGTTTTCTAGCTGCCCCCACGGGCATACGCGTTTTTCGGCTTCTCATAGATTACGACCAGAAAATGTACTTCCCTTTAAGGTACCTAAGCATCAACATCATCGTCAACTCAGTTCATATCGATATAATTTTGTTGGGCATGGGCTTTTCCTGATAGAATCCAAAACAGCTTCGCGTCCAGTACAGACAAATGGCGCCATCAAATAGACAAATGAGGTCGAATCTAAACAAACACCAGTACAAGCAAGCACGCTCTTCTTTGGTCACGTGATTTAGGCACGCTTATGATTATTTAATTATTAACTGGCTGGGAAGGAAGAAGAATAAAATCCCGGTCTTGGATGTTTATGTGTGTGACGTCACTGTTTCTAGTTCCCACGACATCGACACAGGCTATCCTAGTGTGGGGCCAGAAGCAAGATACTGTGTATAACAGAAAGGTGTATTCATGTTTTAGGGGGTTGTTAGGGGACATCATTCTAAAACACTTTCACCATGAAACCAATTTGATCAGAGCAACTTTATTTTTTACTTCTTTATATATTTTAGGCCGAGCGATCAGCTGATTTGTGTTGAGAAGTAAAATAAAGTTCCTTTCCACAAATCGGTTTCATGGTGAAAGTTGTTCAGAATTATGTCCCTAAAACACCAGCCTCCTATATGACTACACCTTTCTGTTACACCCTGTATAAATGCTCATGTTTATGTTAATAATGCACAGGCAGTTGAATAGTATTATTTATCTATGAATTCCGCAAACGATATATTTAGCGAGAAATCTGAGATTAAATTGTAAAAAACCGGTCAAGTGCGAGTCTAAATCGCGCACGAAGGGTTCCGTACCACCGTTCAATGGAAGCGATGGTGTGGAGTGAATAGTTTGGATTTTACACAGCAAAATATTGTTTACAAAGTTATTGGTGCGGTTACTTTCACACTCCATGTACGTAACCAGGTGCATCCATAAGTTTGTATGTGGTATTGAAAGAATTGTTGTATGGGAGCCCCCTTAAATATTTCTTTTATCCTGTTTTTTTAGTATTTGTTGTTATAGCGGCAACAGAAATACATAATCTGTGAAAATTTCAACTCTCTAGCTAGCTAGGTTCTTGAGATACAGCCTGGTGACAGACGGATGTAATAAAACGTGCGATTGTAAGTGCGCTCCAACCTTTTGAACGGAAAATTGACTTCATTTTGAAAAAAATAAGTGACCTTAGTGACGAAATTCGCGAACTAAAAGCCGGATTTTTATCCGACTGCACCAGAAGGAGGGTAACGTTATCTCGGTTAATGATAATTCCTATGAACACGCAGATGAAGTTGCGAGCATCAGGTGGTATATCAATAAATCTGTTACACACCGCCCACCCCGTAGAAACTCTTGTTAAAATATAATATGATACCTCGCTTATGTACAAGGCACAGCCCAAAGAGGTTTGTTTGGATGCGAGTTTCGTGTTTCGAACTTTTTGTCAGTGTAACTGGCCAGGTTTTTTGTTGTTTTTGAAAAACGCTTAGTACATTTTTATTTGTAGCGACTAACTTTGCAATTTTTCTAAAGTTTTGCCTGAATTGAGAAAGTTTTTTGAGATTCTAATACTATTTCAGTTTTGTTTCCTGCATATTCCCAGTTTGCAGATTTGATAGTTCTTATTGCTGGTTTAGTTGCTTTTTTTGGAATTTAGGTGTTTGTTTCTCTGGTGTTCATTCAAAAGACCACTACAACACAGCCACACATAGACACACGCACAAACATACGTAGTAGGCAATACAACCGAATTGAGAATCGTTTTAAAGTCGGTTAAAAAGCAGAAATAATTTCAAAGACTAAATTCCCGTCATTGACGAACTTTTTCCATAAACTTGACATACATACATAATAGCTCTCTACAAGTTTCTACGGAACCTGCTAGCAGAATTGACTCACCGCTCTTCATGGCGTTGTGCGTGCCCTTGATGCGCGGCACGTTGAGGAAGCCGGCGGAGTCGCCCGCCAGGCAGCCGCCAGGGAAGCTGGCTCGCGGTAGACACTGCCAGCCGCCCTCCACGAGGGCTCGCGCGCCGTACGCGACGCGGGCGCCGCCTGCGGTACACACTCCAATTTAACGACATGCTACTTTTAAGAGCATTCAGTAGCACGTTCTTGGACGCGTCCTTAGGCTCGATTCACACGATTTAAAAGGTGGAGGACAATGCCGTGGGAATCGAGCCTAAGTCGCTACTTTTGGCTGAGTGTCCCATTAGCGACGCGCGGAGACGCAAAGCATAATGGATTCTGAATGGATGCAAGCGCGCGACCCTTTCGTCTTGCCGTATGCGACCTCCAATTTTTGAACCTGTCAGAGGTCATTTATGGCTCATAAACTTTTGAGTCGACTGAAGATTCGACGCTACGTAAACAGGCAAACTATTAAAGATGGTAATATTAATCCAAAACAGAATCCTGCTTATTCCAGAGCTGATTAAACCACACGGAAGTTACTGTTTATTGAGACTATGGAGCATCTTCTAGGGGGGGGGGGGGGGGGATAAAATAAATTCATGATTTTTTTGTTTCAATATACCTGACAGACCATCTTCTCGAAACAGGTATGAGCTGCCCCCCAGGTTAAATCCTGGATACGCCCTTGCTATGGAGAGAGGATTAAGCCCGGCAGTGGATCCATGTGATAACTCCATCCACATCCAGACGGTGATAACTTTCACATGATTAATTACTAACCTTCAAACATCGGATAAACATAGGGATGAGTCTTGAACTTCTGGAACTCCCTGAAGGGACTCAAGTAAGGGTTTGAATAGTCCAGCCCCACCACGAAGCCCACTGCCACTAAGGGCGATTCTCCCTCGGGCGTGTTGAGGTGGTATATAAAGGAACCGCCGTAGGTGTTCTTGTCTAGCGGCCAGCCGATTGTGTGCTCAACTAAACCGGGGTGGTGGTTCTGAAAAAAGGGCATTTATATGAATTTATCTACACACGTATCATAAACCCTCTTTACTGCATCTAAAAACCGCACATTAAGACCAGCATAATGTAACACTAATTGGTAAAATCTCATTTCTTATCTGAAAATTTGACCATAAATTATGACATTCAAATTTCGAACGACGACGCCCGCCTACGTGCCGCCCCTAGTTTGTCTGTGAAGTTGGTACTACTGAACAAGCTAAACAACTGCAGAGCAATGATCAATGCCACAGTGCCGGTCAAACATGCAGTTCCTGAACACATCAAAGAGACCTTATGATATGTGTCTAGATAAACTAGTGTATGTAACCGTATATAATTAGGCATTATGTAGCAGTCACATAAACTACTATTGTATATCATAGCTGAACTTATTTTGACAAAAAATGCGGGGTCACGCCCGCTGCCAAGGAAAATGGCGAAATCAAATACTGGCTAAACTTGAGCACTGCTTTATCTGCCACTCCGAAAAGGAAACGGCGTGACGCTATTCTTAACCCCCATAGAAGAAAAGGAAGGGTGTTATAATTAACCCCCGACAACGAAACAGAAGGGTGTTATAAAAATATCCCCCGACGACGAAAAAGAGGGGTTATAATTAACCCCCGACAACGAAACAGAAGGGTGTTATAAAAATATCCCCCAACGGCGAAAAAGAGGGGTGTTATAGTTGACCCCAACGACGAAAAAGAGGGGTGTTATAATTAACCCCCGACGACCAAAAACAGGGGTGTTATAATTGCCCCCGACGTCGAAAAAGAAGGGTGTTATAGTTGACCCCAACGACGAAAAAAGAGGGGTGTTATAATTAACCCCCGACGACCAAAAACAGGGGTGTTATAATTGCCCCCGACGACGTCGAAAAGGAAGGGTGTTATAGTAGACCCCAACGAAGAAAAAGAGGGGTGTTATAATTAACCCCCGACGACCAAAAACAGGGGTTATAATTGCCCCCGACGTCGAAAAAGAAGGGTGTTATAATAAAAAAACACGACGACGAAAAAGAAGGGTGTTATAATTAACCCCCGACGATAAAAAAGAGGGGTGTTATAGTGAACCCCCGACGACAAAAAAAAATGGTTTATACATATAATACCTTCCGTCTCTCCTTGGCCACCACTCTGTGACTGCTTTGGTCCACCGTCCGTCACCCCATCTAGCCAAGTGTCCCACCCATCTCCAACTCAGTCCCGTTATACGCTTACCTACATCTTCGACCTTCGCCTTCGGTGGTATTTTGACGTTTGACACGTTTGGTTGTAACTTAAAACAAAATCCATTTATTTACTTACCTCTGGCTTGACCTCCCAAATCTCTTTGAGTCCTATGCCATACGACTGAGGCTCACTCTTCTCTCGCAAATTAAACTTTTGCGACACCATCTTAGTGAGATGTCCGTGGCATCCTGCAAAGAAAACAAGAGGGCTGGATTCGGCAATAACAGGCCGCGCCAATTTCGTCTGGCTCTGAGCGAGCTGTGACCTTTCTTTAATAGGGTAAGGTGGGGTGAGAGAGAGATAGGTGACAGTTCGCTCAGAGACAAATAAACTTGGCACGAACTATACAGGGTTACTGGTAAGTCGACCTTCATACGTTGGGAGATGCTAGCATGGGTCAAAACTAACTAGCCATTGTTACTATGAAACACTCTTCCAAAAAAATATGTTTTAAAGTTATTGTACTTTTACCCATACTTTGTACCAATTTTCTTTTTCTAAAGGATTCAGTTCAGTGTTTTGCTGGTTTTAGGTAAAAATAGAGTAGTTAGTAAAAAATAGGTGACGCATCCAAAACATTAGAAGGCAGCTAGTGGCAGATCACCAGAGTGGTCAAAAGTGAATTGAGAAGTAGATTAAGAAATTGTATAAGGAACAGGGGAGGTCATGTTGAAAATAAAATGTAAAGAAGTAAGAAAATACTCTAACCTGGGGCCTATTTCATAGATAATACATATTTTGTACTATTATAATAGTTTTTAATTAATAATACTCGTAAAATTATTACCTGTGTGCGATAAATGTTTATGTTTGTGTTATGTTATGTAATAACTTAACTCTTCCGAGCCTGTACATTCTGGAGATATGTAAGCACGTAAGGCTAAACCTCAAAATTTTCCCCACGAACGCTCAAAAGCAAATCAGACCTAGCCCAAGACGCGGTCACCTATTATTTGTGACGCCTAGACGATTGGCCAAGTCAGATCACTTTTTGTCCACAATTGGCCCTAAACTGTATAACGTAATACCTGATGATGTAAAGGATACACCCAGTGATACAACTTTCCTCAGAAACAGAAACCTGTTAGTGATAAATGCGTGCTATTCGATAGACGACTTCTATAAAATCGCTTGGTCAGAACAATAAAGTTGTGCAATAATATAATTAATAAATCGGAATATATAATAAGTATACTAAACTGAAACCATTAAAAAATAATAATAACAATAAACAATCAAATTTTTATAAAATATATGAAATGTATATTTTGAATATTACGCTTAATCTAAATTGAAATTATGTTAGTAATGATATAATGATAATGACTAATATAATTATTACTCTAGTGACGTGTAAAATATGTTTATTAATAAACAATTCAATTCAGTGAAATATAAGTAAGTAGGTAAGAAAATAAAAATATTTTGTATAAAAATGTTTTTAATCTTATCTTAGAATCCGCTTCCTCGTCTACTTCATCGCCTAGTTTTTCCAAGACTAATAAATAAAAATGTACTATAGTACCTTTTTAAATAGCTAAAAAGTGGAGATAATTTCAGTATCGTTTGTACAAATAGTTACTGTATTAGAGCCAAAGGTGAGTATTAAGGAATACACAATTTCATACAGTACTTCACATTGTGCCACACATTTGACTACTACAGCAACTGATGCCCGCTCAATGTGTAGGGACCAAGTCATAGCAGGGAGGTCAGACTCCTGGGCATGGGTAATTCCATTTTTTGCCCTTTCAACAAAAACGCACATTCGACAGCATCTTATGAGAAATATGGTGAATACACCAGTGATTTGTGCCTATGGATCTTTTAGAACACGGTTAGACAATTCTTTTTTTTTTATTCTTTTTTATAAGTTGTCATGACATGAATATCATCACCTGAAAACATAGCGGAACAATTTGAATATTTTTTGCTATTTGGAAACTTTCAAAGACTGGAACTTTTTGTATCCAGATGTATCCAGACTAAATTTTGGATATGATGTTACTAAGACTCTCATCCTTAATATGAATCTTATTTTTCACGCTCAAACCTGCTCATTATGCGTCTTTTTTTTCACATTTTTCAGAACAAATCATTGTAATTTCGAAAAAGAATTTTTCGAAAAATGGCTGATACAAGAAAAGGAAAACTGAATTTCACGGCTTTTCGAATACCTTTACGGCGACATTTGGTCTGGCTGATATGACTGAAGACTCAGCAAGCAAGTCAAAATTGGCTTCTCCGAAAATGTCCGAAAAATGGGAGTCATCATGTAGATCAAAGGATCACTTTCTACTGAAGAATCAAAGTTGGTTGGAGGGTGTTCGACTTTAAGGTTGAACTGAGCAGTCCAAGCACTTCGACACCTGTTCAAGTCCAGGAAGACCTCATAAGTCATTCAAAGAGTCATCTTACAAGACAAAGAAAAGGTGCGTGGATATAGTGCAAACTTGGAATGCTGATGAGTTGACCACTGCTGCAGAAGTTGCCAATAGATCTGCAGGGAAGCGAAATGTTGCCCAAGCCAACAAACGTGCAAGTGACGGTTCGAAGGATGCATGTGGCCCGAGAGAACTTTTGTGTACTAACGCTAGGCAATTGAGAATAAATGGAGCGTTAGCTTACTACGTAGACGCCATATGCATTGTTTACTCTTATAAACAAACAACAAAATTGGTCGATGAAGGCGGGGCGTCAAGTTTTTCCATCGTGAGTCCATAATATCTTGTTATACTTTGAAGGAAAACATACAATTATGTTTTTTATTTTATTGACATGATGTAAGGTGATATGCAAATTTTATTTTTAATGTGATTTTTTACATTTTATGTGTGCTTGGTATAACGCTTTGGATTGTTATCTGTAAAGTTGAAAACTAAGATGGAATAAATAAATAAATATAAATACACTCTGAGTTCTGTTTTGAGTAAACATGTAATTGATTGTTGAGAGCCAAATTTATCTTTCTTCGTAGCTTTAAGGGATTGATCCATCGTTACTCCAATCTGATGCATCATCAATCGATTGGTCACCTGTCATTTCTAGTGAGGCCGTTGACGACAAGATCCACCATTTCAACACAATTATTCTGGGACTATTTGACAAACACGCACCCATCAAAAAGGTCAAAGTAAAACACCTTCCTGCGCCTTGGCTCACGGACCCCATCAAACGGTTGATGGCTAAACGGAACCGAGCTAAATATCAGCATAAAAAGGAACCCACCGACGATAATTTTGCTGCCTACAAATGCCTCCGGAACCGTTGTAACCGTATGTGCCGTGATGCCAAGCGCCGCCACATCTTTGAGTGCATTCAAAACTACACCCCTTCCGAAGTGTGGAAATTCCTGAGATCTCTAGGTGTCGGTAAGCCCCAGAATCAAATGGTTGGTGACGTCGATCTCAACGGTCTTAACAGATTTTTCTCGGCTCCCCCAGTCGTTATGGATCCCATCGTTAAGGATGCCACTCTGCATGGGCTCCGCTCCAGGCCGGCGTTGACCTCCACTCCTTTCGACTTCAGTCCAGTCGGAATTGACACAGTTAAGAAGGCGGTGCTGGCTATGAGCTGCAACTACAATCATCAGGCGGAGGCGGTCGATAACTGGGTCAACTGTAATATACCTTATACCCATACGTCTTTACTAATAAAAATAGTTATTCACGGTTTAACTTATACAGTGTATTGTCCTTTTCAAACGTCGAGGTAATGTCAATTTTCTAAGCTAGACAAAACACTGCATAAGTAAAACCGTGAATAACTTTGATTTGACTGCCCAAACTAAATTCAAGTAGTAGTACTAGTCTTCACAAAATAATGAAATAATGTACATTGCCTGTACAGGCAAGAATGCGAGACCTGTGCCTTATCCAACTAATTTATAAATGTGAAAGAAGCGATGTTTCAATGTTTGGATGTTTGTGTGTTTGTGCCTCAATCGCGCTCAAACGGCCGAACGGATTTGAATTTAGCACAGAGATAGTTTATGATCTAGATTAACATATAGGATACTTTTTATCCGACTGCACTAGAAAGAGGGTAACGTTATCTCGGTAAATGATAATTCCTAGGAACACACAGATGCAGTTACTGGCATCAGCTAGTAAATAATATATTTCACTTAGCTTCTTTATTGCGACTTTGCGATTGCTTATTGGTCGATTTTCCACTTGAGTTTGATATCAGTTGTCATGACATGAATATCATCACCTGAAAACATAGCGGAAAAATTTTAATATTTTTTTGCTATTTGGAAACTTTCAAAGACTGGAACTTTTTGTATCCAGATGTATCCAGACTAAATTTTGGATATGATGTTACTAAGACTCTCATCCTTAATATGAATCTTATTTTTCACGCTCAAACCTGCTCATTATGCGTCTTTTTTTTCACATTTTTCAGAACAAATCATTGTAATTTCGAAAAAGAATTTTTCGAAAAATGGCTGATACAAGAAAAGGAAAACTGAATTTCACGGCTTTTCGAATACCTTTACGGCGACATTTGGTCTGGCTGATATGACTGAAGACTCAGCAAGCAAGTCAAAATTGGCTTCTCCGAAAATGTCCGAAAAATGGGAGTCATCATGTAGATCAAAGGATCACTTTCTACTGAAGAATCAAAGTTGGTTGGAGGGTGTTCGACTTTAAGGTTGAACTGAGCAGTCCAAGCACTTCGACACCTGTTCAAGTCCAGGAAGACCTCATAAGTCATTCAAAGAGTCATCTTACAAGACAAAGAAAAGGTGCGTGGATATAGTGCAAACTTGGAATGCTGATGAGTTGACCACTGCTGCAGAAGTTGCCAATAGATCTGCAGGGAAGCGAAATGTTGCCCAAGCCAACAAACGTGCAAGTGACGGTTCGAAGGATGCATGTGGCCCGAGAGAACTTTTGCGTACTAACGCTAGGCAATTGAGAATAAATGGAGCGTTAGCTTACTACGTAGACGCCATATGCACTGTTTACTCTTATAAACAAACAACAAAATTGGTCGCTGAAGGCTGGGCGTCAAGTTTTTCCATCGTGAGTCCATAATATATTGTTATACTTTGAAGGAGAACATACATTTATGTTTTTTATTTTATTGACATGATGTAAGGTGATATGCAAATTTTATTTTTAATATGATTTTTTACATTTTATGTGTGCTTGGTATAACGCTTTGGATTGTTATCTGTAAAGTTGAAAACTAAGATGGAATAAATAAATAAATATAAATACACTCTGAGTTCTGTTTTGAGTAAACATGTAATTGATTGTTTTCCTCATAAGCCTGAATAATGGGTTTTTTGTAGTGGTTTGTTTTTTGTTGTTTTAATAGTAGTTTATGAGACTGATAGATAATGGAGGACATTAAAACTCGAAAGTGGGTTTATGTAACGAGCCGAAGGCGAGCTTATGATATCTACACGCATATCATAAGCTCTCTTTGATGTGTTCAGGAACCTCATATTTGACCGGCATTGTGGCTCTGCAATTGTTAAGCTTGTTCTGTAGTACCAACTTCACGCAGACGGGCGTCGGCGTTCGAAATTTGAATGTCAGTACCAACTTCACAGACAAACTAGGGACGGCACGCGGGTGGGCGTCGGCGTTCGAAATTTGAATGTCATAATATATAGAAAAATTACACATTATGGTCATAATGTGTAATTTTTCAGATAAGAAATGAGTTTTTACCAAGTAGTTTAAAATTATACTGATCGTAACGTGCGGTTTTTATATGCAGTAAAGAGGGTTTATGATACGTGTGTAGATAAAATAATAAATGTATTATATGTTTATCTAAAAGCACCAAAAACTGGACTTAATCACCAAGAAAATGAGAATTGGTATGAAATATGAGCAAAAGTGACGTGTTTCTACAAAATTCGTTAAGTCCCCTAACTCGAAAACGGTAATTTTTTGGGTACCTAGCGTGTTTTATAGCAACAATATGGTTAGTTTTAACTAATGCTAGCATCTCCCAACGTATGTGGGTCGACTTACCAGTAACACTGTAAAAGTTGAGAAATAAAGCTCTTGTATGTGTATACTTGCGTAGTTTGCGAAGGGTTTGAGATGTCAGATTTCGTGTCCGTGAACACATAGCGTTGCTCGAGCGCATTGTTTGAGACAAAATCACATACAATGTAACTTCTGTCTTTGAATTTTGTCGCCTGAAGCAGCTTCTGCTAGCCTTTGTCAGTGAAGCCTCAAGCGAGTTTCAACCTTATGGCTTAGTTATAAAGTTCAAAACCAAAACTATTGTTGGCTCCCGGCACTCTCAGTGATAAAGGTTTCAATGAAGTGCCGCTCAAATGTCTTACTGCCGCTGTCACTTCCAAGGTGAGATACTATCCGTCGAACTTCCAAGGTGAGATACTATCCGTCGAACTTCCAAGGTGAGATACTATCCGTCGAACTTCCAAGGTGAGATACTATCCGTCGAACTTCCAAGGTGAGATACTATCCGTCGAACTTCCAAGGTGAGATACTATCCGTCGAACTTTTAAGACCACCTGTTTAGCTTAGCGGGTAATGACCATACCTAAAAAGCTGACGGTTCTGGGTTCGAATCCCGGTAAGAGCAAATATTTTTGTGATGAGCATGAATATGTATTTCTTAGTCTTGGATGTTTTCTATCTATTTACATAAGTATATATCTCTATTATATATAGCGTCGTCTAGTACCCATAACACGAGCCTTGTTGAGCTTAGTATGGGGCTATTTCGATTTGTGTAAGATGGTCTCTAATACTTAAATTTACATTCATAAACTTAGTTATGCATTTGGGCCTTATAATTACGAAATGAACTTACCTTCACTGAATATAGTGATCTTGGAGTGGAACTCCATGCCGCGTTCAAACAGGTCCTTCGGGCTGCCGTCCTTGGCCACGCCCACGTCGCCGGTAGCCACGCCCTTCAGAGAGCCGTCAGAGCGGTAGAGCAGCTCTGCGCCTGCGCAGCCTGGCCATACCTGCGATGATAAACAACAGTAAGTGTTTCTTCTGTCATGCACAAAACACAAATACTACGAGTCATATCCTCAGAAAGCAAAAGAAAGAATTCAGTGCAGGCGAGACCTGAGAAATGCGTTTGAGTGAGTGATCCATTCATATAATACTTCGACGAAGTGCGAGACATGTCTAAGTAAGTTTCGACAGTATAGTGTAGGTGTACTCTTGTCAAGTAGCCCATCGGCCAGCCATGTGCTCGCATACACTCACAATTCTCAGTAGCCTTATTATCTATTTCTGATATCAAACTCAAGTGGAAAATCGACCAATAAGCAATCGCAAAGTCGCAATAAAGAAGCTATGTGAAATATATTATTTACTAGCTGATGCCAGTAACTGCATCTGTGTGTTCCTAGGAATTATCATTTACCGAGATAACGTTACCCTCTTTCTAGTGCAGTCGGATAAAAAGTATCCTATATGTTAATCTAGATCATAAACTATCTCTGTGCTAAATTCAAATCCGTTCGGCCGTTTGAGCGCGATTGAGGCACAAACACACAAACATCCAAACATTGAAACATCGCTACTTTCACATTTATAATATTAGTTGGATAAGGCACAGGTCTCGCATTCTTGCCTGTACAGGCAATGTACATTATTTCATTATTTTGTGAAGACTAGTACTACTACTTGAATTTAGTTTGGGCAGTCAAATCAAAGTTATTCACGGTTTTACTTATGCAGTGTTTTGTCTAGCTTAGACAATTGACATTACCTCGACGTTTGAAAAGGACCAACACTGTATAAGTTAAACCGTGAATAACTATTTTTATTAGTAAAGACGTATAGGTATATTACAGTTGACCCAGTTATCGACCGCCTCCGCCTGATGATTGTAGTTGCAGCTCATAAGAAGCGTATATGCGTGTATGTAAATGTATGTGTGTTTGTTTACCTCAGCACCGACCGCCTCCGCCTGTTCCCCCAGCCACCGCACCAGGTGTCCAAGTCTCACCACGTAGTTGCCGTGGTTGTAGTTGGGGAGACCTGCCAACATTCACGTCGTTGGTCAATACTCGCGCCATCTTCCCTCGGAGTTATACCGAGGGAAGATGGCGCCACTGGCCATGTAAACAGTTAGCTCCTCGTAAATTAATCCTTAAAAATAGTAAATTCTGTTTATTTCCTTATATTCTGCGCTAATTATAAAGCTTACATGAAGGTGCATCAGTGAAAGTGTTAACCCGATCAAACTCAGCAGATTATCGCCAAAAAACAAATAAAGAGTTTGATTCCAGATACATTGTTATAAACAAATATATTCGTGAAGTCAGTGCATAGAATAATAAAATTGTGCTACAGAATCAAATTTAACAACATTTCCAACATAGTGACAATCCATAATAGTGATAATATTGTGATAATATTCTAATTTGTAAATACGAGTTCGTTTGTTTTTGAATATGGCTGACATTGCACTGTCCTTAGCGTCCTTCTAACCTCATTTACTACTAGCGCCATCTACAGCTATTAAAAAATACTTTTCGCTATTCTGCAATAGAGGGAGCCACGCATAAACTATCAATACCGAGCCACTACTGACCAACAGAGGGAGCTACCGCCCCCTTACAGCAGGCCTGCCGCCTTGGTAGTGCGAGTGTGTGACTGATTGGCGCTGCCGCGCGACTGTTTTAATTATGAGAAAGTGTAGTATATGTGCAGGGGCCGTATGGCCAAGTGAGTTACTGAAATGTGTAATCTGTAGTAGCACCTGCCATCATAATTGCGCTAACATAACCAAGGCGTACTATATGGAGAACTCTGTCAATCTGAGTAGAACATTCAAATGCCTAAAATGTCAGCATACTTCGAATAAGGTCGTGCAGCAGCAGCGTCAAGACTTCGGAAACCAACCAGAACTCCTAATGAACCCCTTAAACAGTAGCACTCCACAAACGAGAGATAAAAACATAACTTTCAGGAATCCGAGAAAAATATTTGATTTAACAGAAGAAGAAAAAATGGTAATGAAATACTTTGACCAGCGTACAGACGAAAATGGAATAGACCTCTGTCGTAATATTCAGGAACTAACAGAGGAGAACAAACGATTGCGGAATGCCTGTGATATGGCAAACAAAGAATTAAAAAAATTAAATTCTGCAAACCCTAGCCCCGAAGGTCATACAACTTCATCGCACAGGTTCTACTCACCACAATATCACCGCAACTTCAGACCGAATATGATGCGCATCGGCTTTCCGCGTACTTCACCTAGGCAGTGTACGCTGGGCGTTATACAAAGGGACCATCCACAAACTACCACACGTCTCTCGGCAGCGCTGCCGCCAGAGGGCGCCACGTCTGCCAACTTGAGCATCCGCCGAGCGCTGATGACGCGGCTACCGGAACTCCAACATCGAACTGAGTACAAGAGCCCTTTACTTGGAAGCCACGGAGATACAAATGTAGTTGTCCAGCATCTGAGCACGGATACCCTCACATTCGAGAACCTGGGAGATACAATAAGCTCTACAGCTGAAAGCCAAGGAGAGGCAAGAAGCTTCCAAGAACAGACAGCATCTAACACCCAACCTGCATTGACGACGAAGCCATCAGAATCTCAACGTCTAAGACCGGATACTACTACACTTGAGAGGCACGGAGACTCCGCTACAAACCCTATCGATGAATGTTATTTGATTACTGAGAGTAAGAGTGTAGTTCCTCCTCCTATCCAACGGAGGGCGTTAGTGCTGTCTGATGAAAGTGGTAGAGGCATTAATAAAATTCTGCGAAATCTACTAGGAAGTGGCTACAATGTAGAGTCTGTTATTAAACCTGATGCCTCTTTGGATAATGTACTTGACTCCAGCCATCGTCTCTGTAATGACTTTACACGTAAGGATATTGTAATAATAGTAGCAGGTTGCAACGATAAAGACCCCCTTAGACTACAGTCAATGCTGTACTCAAACCTCAGCCATCTAGCTAATACCAATGTACTATTGTGTAAATTCGGTGCTAGCAAGTACTTGAATGACGCTAAGGTGAGCAGTACGTTCAGGTTTGTATGCTCCCGGTTTCCACATGTCACATACATTTGCGAGGACGTAAAGCACTCTCGACTCTATGCAGGTAGAAATATACTAAGGGAAATTCTTAGAGTTGAGTACAAACAAAAGTATTTGCAATACATAAACAACCTAGAGACATCCCATAAAAAAGTCTCAGACACTTCTGTCTGCGAATTGCAAGAAGATAATGTAAAATTGCAATCGAATGTGTATCAAACTCCAAGCAGTACTGCTCCTGAAAGCAATCGGGATTTTCTGTAGGTAGTCACAGTGAGCTAGGCCATGCTTCTTATGCCTCTAATAAGAAAATAGCACATGTTAATATTTGTAGTCTAAATGTTAAGAAGTTATCTCTACTAGAGATTTGGCTGGATGGGGAGATTGGCAGAAATATAGAGGTTTTGTGTATAACGGAACATCATAGAGCTCACGAAGATTTAGTAAGAATAAATATACCAGGTTTTAAATTAGCTACCAGTTTTTGCCGCAACGGTAGAAAGAGTAAAGGCGGATCTTGTATTTACATTAGAGAGGGTACACATCATAGTGAAATAACAAAAATAAAAGATATGTCTATATCAAAACTGTTTGAAATATGCGGCATTAATTTGAGTGGTACTTATGTAATATGTGTGTATAGACCAAAAACAGTTAAAGATGACCATTTTATTGAGTATTTCGAAAATGTACTCAACTTTATCTTCGAACATAAAGAACGCAAAGTTATTGTCTGTGGTGATTTTAACATCGATACACTCGTTGAGTCTGCGGAATCAAAGGAATTTGTAAGTCTACTACAGTCTTATCATATGAGGCCATTCATAAGAGAACCTACTCGTGTCACCTATCATAGTCAGACTTGTCTTGACAACATTATCTCTAATATAGTATTAAATACACCAGGCGTCATGGAGTTAGGCTTATCAGATCATTCCCTTCAATATGCATCTTTAAACGTACTAATCAAAAGAGACCACCAAGTCTTTTTCAAAATAGTAAGAAACTTAAAGGAAACAAATCTCCAAAAGCTATCAGAGCAGTTACTTAAATCGTCATGGCATGAGGTATACGATGGCAAAGACTGTAATGATAGTTTCAATATTTTTCACGACAAACTAATGATGGCTTTTGAGACATATTGTCCAGTAATAAAGGTAAGGGGGGACATAAATAAAAATAATAAAAGCTGGCTTACACCGGGCATTAAGACGTCATGTGAGAAAAAAAGGGAACTATTTATTCAATCTAAAGTTACTAAAAGCCCCTCTAAGCTAAAACATTACAAAAAATATTCAAGCATATTAGGGAAGGTAATTCAACGCTCTAAACAAATGTGCAACGAAAAAATTATATTATCTTCTAATGACAAGGTGAAAGCCACTTGGAATTTGATAAATTCACATGTAACTGGAAAAAAGAATGTAGAGGTCAGAGATTACACTGGGTTGACAGATAATACGAATACGGCAAATAGCAACCAGCACGCTTCTGATATCTTCAATACTCACTTTACAAATATATGCAGTAGTAGTAACATAGAACAAAAAAACATAAAATTACCGAACTTTCATCAAACCTCAATGTTTATTAAACCAGTTAATTGTGAAGAACTAATAAAAAAGATAAGAAACCTTAAAAATAAAAAATCATGCGGTTATGATGGAATGTCGTCCATTGTAATCAAACACATAGCGGAAGCTATTCAGGGCCCCCTCCTATTTCTTATAAATAAATCCTTAAGCGACGGAGTTTTTCCAGATAGATTAAAAAGGGCACATGTTAAGCCAATTCACAAACGCGATAATAAATTGGATGTTTCCAAATACAGACCTATCTCTTTACTACCAGTGCTGTCTAAACTCTTTGAAAAAACAATGGCCGACCAATTACGCATTTTTCTGTGTACACAAAATATCTTAGCAAACGAGCAGTTTGGATTCCAGAAAGATATGTCGACCATGGATGCAATCTTCGAGATGACTGATTATATAGCAGAAGCCCTCAACAAAAACGAACGAAATACTGAATACTGAATACTAATCGCACTTCAGTTTTAGGTAATAGTGCAGCGATCCGAACATTGTGGGCAAGCGATTTGTGACGAGCCGGATGGCCTAGTCGGCAGTGACCCTGCCTACGAAGCCAAGGGTCCCGGGTTCGAGTCCCGGTGGGGGCAAATATTAGTTTGATGAGAACGGATGTTTGTACCCTAGTCATGGTTGTTTATCTATCTAAGTATAATATTTATCTGTATAAGTGTGTGCATCGTTGTCTAGTACCCAAGATACAGGGAATCCTAGTTTGAGGCTAGATCAATGTGTGTGTGCCCAAGGTATTATTATTATTATTTAGGGTGGGCGTGGCTACTAAAACCTTATACACGACGGTGAATCAGGGCCCTGAATGAAAGTTGGCCTATATGGGATCATTACTGCCTTACTCTTATTACAGAGGTGTAACTCTAGTGGCTCTGTAAGCTGTAGACCACGCGAGTGACACTTTCTTTTAATAATACATACAAACTTATGAATGCACCTGGTTACGTATATGGAGTATGAATGTAGCCGCACCAATAACTTTGTAAACTACATTTTGCGGTCTTAAAACGAAACTATTGACTTTTCACTAAAATTATATAGTCTCTTACTCTCACGGTCCCTACAAATCCAACGACAAATAATTTGTTAAAATCCGTCAAGCTATTTGGACTGTGGCGGTTTTTTGAAATTCATAATTTAGAAAAATTTCCAAAAACAAAACAAATCTATTTAATCATCGAACCTGCTCACAAAACTTCAAGAGAATCAAACGAGAAATGCGGCCCGTGAGGATAACATCCGGACATAAGAAAGCATTTTTGCCCCAATCCGGAGACGCTTCGCTCGCTCGGTCAATAAGAGAGGCAATCCCTATTAAGGTTTTAGGGAACCTGCTTCGGTCTAATGTAATAAGCCTGCAAAGAAAGTTTTGATCACTATCGGACTTTACGCCCTAATTGCGAACCCAGTACTTTTTTGAGCCAATTTAGGGTTCAATTTAGGGTAGGGTCAAGTATCCTATCAAACCCATGACTTGAGTGAGCAAGAAATCAATCCTACTCTTGACAATACAATAGGCTCTTTATCGTGATACTCGTTTTCTCTTTTATTATTTTTCTTTTTGGCCTCTGCAAAATTTCTGGACATCTCTCAGGCATTTGACCGAGTATGGCACGAAGGACTACTCTACAAAATCAGACTGTAACTTCCCATCAATTACTACCTATTCCTCAAATCATGTCTGAGTGAGAGATACTTCTTTGTCAAGCTGGGAGCGGTCTCAACTACTTTACACCCAATACAAGCAGGAGTGCCACAGGGAAGTGTCCTTGGACCTGTACTATATATCCTTTAGACCGCAGACTTACCAGTCAGCACTAATGTTGTTACTGGAACCTTTGCTGACGACACGGCAGTCCTAGCCTCAGACCAGAGCCCAACAGCAGCTTCAGCCAAACTTCAATCGAGCAAAAATTCCATAACAGACTGGCTTAGGGACTGGAGAATAAAATCAAATGAAACCAAATCTGTTCAAGTTACCTTCACCACCAGAAGAGACACATGTCCTCCAGTTATGATGAATGGGAATCAAATACCTCAAGAAGATGAAACCAGATATATTGGTATCTTTCTAGAACGACGCTTAACCTGGAGAAAGCACATATTCACGAAGCGTAAAGCCTTAGGCCTGAAGCTCCACAACTTATACTGGCTCCTAAACAAAAAGTCGCAAATGTCACTGGAGAGCATGTTACTAATCTACAAATGCATCATAAAATCTATATGGACCTACGGCATACAACTTTGGGGAACGGGTGCCAAATCAAATATCGCGACCCTTCAAAGGTTCCAATCAAAAATTCTATGACTAATCACAAATGCACCATGGTACATTACTAATGAAGGCATTCATCGAGATTTGAAAGTCCCCATGGTACAGGAGGAGATTGTATCCAACCTCAAGAGATATAAAGCAAGACTAGAAAGGCATCCTAACTCACTGGCCCTAAACCTGATGATGGAACCGATAACCGATAAAAGACTAAAAAGAAGAGCACCACAAGATCTGCTAAACTAATCTAAGAATAAATTTAAAGGATGGTACACTGGTCCCATACCTAAAAGCCTGTCTACACATCAAATCTATAGCTGAATGTCCTAGATGACAGATTGCTGTATAAAAGGAAGACATAAAAAATAAAAATAAATTGGAATTAAGTAAGAGTGTTACTCGAAGGTCAGTGTGCCTTTTGGCAAAGGCCTCCAGCAACCATTTAATAAAACAGCTAAGCAATTCACCTTTAAATGCCGGTAAAGGTATTCTCCCAGAATTAGTCAGGTAACCAAACTTGTCCTTAGTGACCGGAGTGTCCATCGGGCATCCCTTGTCCTTCCAGTCCGGGATCAGTTCGTTGAGTGCTATGGGGTCCACGCAGGCCCCGGATAATATGTGGCCTCCGGTCTCGGCCGCTTTCTCTAGCAGAGTCACTCTTACTTCCTGAAAGTTTTGTGAGATTTAACATTATTATTTGAAGCCATCACGTCGCAATGGTAGGCAAAGGCCTCCCAGCCGTTTTTCTACTCTTCTCGATCCTGAGCGTTAATCCCCCAGTTCTCCAGAATGCAGTACCAGTATCAGTACCCCAGAATTCACTTAAATGTTCATAAACCTCAAGTTCCTTGGATGTCATCAGGTTAGGTGACATTGAATGTCGTTAGTGGTTTGTCTGGTATAAAAAAAAACAATGTAGCCCATACATGTCCCCTCCGAGAGGCACAGGCATAAGAAAGATTGACACGGGACACCCAGCCGCACAAGCGCTTCCAAAGTACCAGTAGCGCTAGGCCACCAAGGGCGCTGGTATCATTCATAGAAAATTATAAGATAAAAAATACATACAGCTCCCTTTTCCTCAGCAATCTGTCTTGCTCTGATAGCAGCAGACATGCCGGCCGGTCCTCCACCGATTATGAGAATGTCTGTCTCCTCGGCCACGCGCTCCATATTTATATCTGAAAGTTCAGTCAAATAATTTGGGTTTGATAATTGATATTGAACTTTATGCCTTGAGAATAGATACAAGTTTTTCTTAAGCCAGGTATTTTTAACCAGTATTTTTGATGTGTTCTTTAATATTTCCCATAGAAAATGACCCCTTCTATCTACCTTTTTAATTTGGCCAATGATGCACCAAACAACCTATATCACATAGTGACGGGAATAGATGTTTTGATATCAAGCCAAACATATCTTTTGAGGAAAACACATATATCGGGAATCAGATTATTTAGGAAACCGTAGTGACGAGAATGGGTGTTTTGGAACAGGTGTTTTGGGAAATGGAATGGTTTTGGGATTTTCCGGAGCCCCTAAATGTATTAGGAGAGTTGTAGGATCAGCCACATTATAGCACAATATGCGGAGCCATAGCTCTCTCTCCCAACCCGCCTTTTTTTTATCACCACTAGCCAAGGTCTTCCCACAGCTGGGCAAAGGCCACCCTTCCCCTATTCCAATTTTCATGCTCCTGGGGCCTTTTCAACCCGCTTTACTACACTTAACCCGTCAAACGTCCTATGCGCTACATAAGCGCATAACTTTTTTGGGCGGCTAGCGTCCTGTGCGCTGCATAAGCGCATAGAAAGTATTGCAAGCTTCGACGTTTTATGAATATTCACCAAGTTTCAGAATGTTCCCGGAAGTAGTCTTAGATTATGAGTAGTTTAGTTGGCAACCGTGTGATATGATTGGAACTGACATTGAGACAGCCAAATCAGATCAAAATAAATAAAATACCAAGCCATGTTGCCATTTTGGGCAGGCCGGCCGCAGACTTACATTTTATGTTTGTCAATATTTATTTATTGTGAAGTAATTACTGTGTTTTGTAATAAAATAATACATCTTATCGCTGGAGAAATGAATAGTGGTGATGTGAAAAATGGAAAAAAGTGTAAGTTTTGTGTTTGGCCCGTAAGAACGAAATATAATTAGACGTGTCAGTGTCAAATAATGGATTCTGAAAACAATCGATGAAAAGCCTTATCAACTTTATTATCACATGTGAGTACTATACATCACAAGATAGGTAATTTCATAAACTTTATTATGGTACATAACATGTTAGGAAACTAATAAAATAACCTAACAAACTTAAGAAATTCCTAACGCAAGTCGATTGAAAGTTTATTTTCGCCAGAACCTTGGACGCGTTAGGGTCCTCGAGATTCGCTGTACAGGGACATTCCAGAGGTTAAAGATATTTGGCGCAGTCTATAAAAGTAGTAACAAGTTTCTAGCTAGCTCATCACCGGACAGTACCACTTTAATTATGTTAGTAGGTACTAAGTCCCGGATATTCAAACACAAGCAAAACACATAATTTCTTGGTTACCTTTCCATCTTGGATCCTTCTCTCTCGGATGTATTGTGTAGTGAGTAGTTATTTTTGGCTGAACATCAGAATAAAGTCTTCTAGCAGCGGTTGTAAGCCTCCCGACTGAAAATTACATGGTAATTCAAAATTAAAAACAAAACAAATCAAAACAAATGAAGAATGAACTTTGAACTCATAGTACTTTTTTGTTGCGTAAGTGTTTTAAATATAATGAGAAATATTAGCTAACGGGGTCCGTGCATTGTGCTCACATTTAATTGATATTTAGCTATAATTCAGAAATTATTCCATGAAAATATTGCAGAAACTGAAAGCAAACAGCTGATTTACAACGTCATCAAAACAACATCTATCTGAGGAAAAGTTAAATAACTAATAATGCCTAGAGAACTAATAATAATTTGACTTTACTAAAATCAAGGCAAAGTGACTGGTTGGCGTTGAATTTCATGAAAAACAATTATTTATTTACCCTGACGAGCCGAACTAACAAGAGCCGCTGCCATCTTTGTTAAGACTGCGCGTTCCGTTTCACACGGACACGACCGACAAATAAAAACATATAAATAATTCACTCATAATTTCACAATTTCTTTATTGCACACAAAATTTAAAGCAAAATTATATTGAAAACAAAACAGTGCACAACGGCGTATACTTATCTCTAAATAGGAGATCTCTTCCAGCAAACCGACTTAGAGAGCGAGGGTAGACTAATTGTGTACAATTGTATTTAGACTACATACCTAAACCACATTCTCGCAGAAAGGAAGGACAGCGAGGGTTACGTAAAATATTGAACAGGAGATTAAGGATATGAGTATCCCGGCGAAGACGTATCGGGAGCCAGTTCACTCCTTGCGATACAGCGAAACATGATCATACTTGCGCAACCCGAAGATAAACCGAATCCCGAGGTTTTGAAGTCGCTCGAATATGTTCAATTGTTCTTCGTTCGCCATCTGCATAATCAATGAGATGTACAAAAGGAGAGACTGGGCAAGTGTGAATTTGGTCTGTAGGAGGTTGGAAGTTCTGAAATCTCTTTAGAGAGTGAAAGGTAGAAAAGTATCGACGACTGACCTCATTGACATGCAGTGACCAGGACAGATAGTTATCGAAGATAATGCCCAGGTTTTTAGCTTTCTTGCTATACATGATAATGGTACCATTGAAAGTGACAGAAGAAATGTGCTGATTCTGCACCAGTTTAAGAAAATATCTGGTACCAATAATCATGGCCTGGGACTTGGTCGGGTTAACCAAATGACCGAAGGAAGAAGCCCAGACCCTAATACCTACCCTCTAGATCGGCGTTCAGTGCCTCCACAGCAGAATCAACATCGCAAGGAGAGAAGTGGCGATAAATCTGGAGGTCGTCGGCATAGAGATAGTAGGAAGAGGGCAATATGTCTGAAATGGAGTTAATGAAAATGGAAAACAGAAGGGGAGATAGTATGCCGCCTTGGGGAACACCAGAAGAGAGGCTACACCTTTCAGTGGATACCTCCTCCGACCTGATACGCTTCTGCCGATCTCTCAGATAGGAGTGGAACCAGCTGGCAGATAAGGAGGAGACATTCAAAGACTTAAGCAGTTCAACGAGGATGTCGAAATCAACGCAGTTAAACGCACTACTAAAGTCCACAAGAGCCAATACGGTGAGCTGTTTGCTGTCCATAGCTAGCTGAATGTCATCCGCGACTTTAAATAAAGCAGTAACTGTGCTATGGCCCGGTCTGAATCCTGGCTGGAATTGGTTCAGAAGATTGTTTGTAGTGAGGTAGTGAACAAGGGACTCGAAGACTTTGGAGAGGGTGGGCAGGATGGAGATAGGGCGATAGGAAATAGGATTCGAAGTTTTAGGTAAAGGGATCACTAATGCTTTTTTCCAAACGTTAGGAAAAGAGCCATTGAGCAGGGAAAAAATAATTATGTTTGATATTGCAGGAAGAAGTTCTTCCAGGATTGTGCACAACATCTTAAGGCAAATTTTGTCATCACCTGCTTCGAGTTAACCGCTAGTACCACCTTCTTAACTGCGTCGATTCCGACACCACTTAAGTTGAATGGTGTTGTGTTGGGCAGGGGTTTAGAGCGCAAGCTCTGAAGAGTGGTTTGTTTGACGGTCGGGTCCATCATACCAGGTGGGGCGTAAAGAAACTGGTTGAGGCCATTGAGATCAACGTTACCTGGGAAGAGATCCTGGGTCTTACCTGTACCAAGCGTTCTCAAAAACTTCCATTTTCTCCTTCCCTAACACACTACTAAGCCGCACTACTTGGGTATTTTTTTTAGCAACGATGCTATCATTACACGAGTGCAAATGCAATTTATTACCGGGGACATAAGTGAAGGTCATGCTTTAGATTGAGACAGTTTAGTTTTATATTTAAAATCATCATTTTAACAGTTAATTCTAGCAATTGTGGTATGTATTTGCGTTTTTTTTGTCCAAATGGATTCACTAGGGAGCGTGTTAAGTTTTGTGTTATGTACGAGTTACGTTTTGTGTTATGTGTTAAGTTTGACGTTGGATATTTGTTAAATAAACCGCTACGCTAAATGTAAATTTTGTTTCTTTTTTACCCAAATCTAGGTCCGAAAACAAATTAGGTAGTGTAATGGGAACACGTATAACCCTACCAGTGGGGAAGGAGTGTATATGTCACCGGAAAATAACACGATCCGCAAGTTTATAATCTAGATTATATTAGGCTAGGTTAGGTTAGGTTAGGTTATGTTAGGTTATGTATTCTTTCTCCCCCCTGAGGGAACCGGAGTTATGGGCGTTCAGACTTCCAACTCTGAACGCCTATGACTCCAAGACGACGACTGGGAGGGCACCTGAAGCTCTCCCAGGGCGGTCGCTGGCGGTCGCAAGCGGTCGGGGCGGGGGCCCTTGATCGCAACAGTGCGCCGCGAGGAGTTTACGACGGGATTGGTTGTGGCCGGTCCCGTCGTGAAGTGGGAGGAAGTTGAGATGCTTCCTCCCTGGGTGCTGGGGACAGTTCCGGTGCGTGTCACCAGCGGTCCCGGAGCTGCCCTCACCATGCACCATGACGGCCACCCCGGGGGTTTTTAGTGGGTGCAAGCCCCACATAACCGCCCTGGCGCCCCCGCGCCTCGGCGGTATTCGTCAGGGATTTTCCCCCGGGCATCAAAAAAAAAAAAAAAGGTTATGTTAGATTAGGTTAGTATATTTATAAACATGCGGATTTTTTTTTAGGAAATTTATAAACTTGCGGATCTTGTTATTTTGGTGACATATACGTATTTTACAAATACCTACGACGCTACAGGACCAGTAGTGCAGAAGGGAAAAAAATACCCACACATTACCTGTAGTGCGGCTTTGTGGTGAAGGAGTGAAATAATTTATAAGCGCCTAATAATTAAGTAGATTTTTTATAGTTACTACAGTACGCTAGGTATATAATCAACAGTGGGTGACAGCCCACTTTCCAATCAGGCTTATGATGATGATAATAACGAAATACAAAATTAAACAAAACGTTTTTGTGAACAGTGGTTCTCAATTTGTTTTCACACGGAACAATGAGGATTTTTTTGGCAGCTCAATTATCAGAAATATAGTAAGGCCATCTTTAACGCATCTGTTGAATTTAGAAAAAAGCTTGCTCTGAAAGTTCCTACGTTTTTACCTAAGTAAATTTTTGTATTTTGTGAGTGAGCAAGTTTCTGGCTTTAAACTGTTTGATGACATGACTTAATTTAATTTTGATAAAAACAACAATCACATATTATTATTATTTTATTAATATACGCTTATTGATAACAGTATGGTTGCAAGACATTTCATTTGACTGGTTTCATCTGCCACAGTCCGTCGTTTAGGTAATGGCAGTTCTCAATTCCGACGCCCTTGTTCACTTTGGCACTGGAAAAACAAACACATTGATTTAAACTAAGAGCGTGATTATGATTGATGATGAACAAGTGGAACAAGTGAATGAGTTTACACTTGGGTAGCATCTGGGAAATGAGATGGGAAATGTGAGAGAGATATTTGAAAATGAAATTGATATAGTTTATTTCTGAGCAATAAAAACAGTTCTGCTGTCATAACAAATACGTATAACAGTATTAAAGTCATATTCAACTCCTAAGGGTTTCCCCTGTGTTTTGGGATGAGTTAATAGGTTTTACCTCATAAAAGTTCTTAATACAGGTTAGAAAATAAAAATCAAAGTCTAAAACTTAAAAAAATAGCATGCACAGTGTAACGGCGCGTTCCGAATTGCACCATAATCGATTATAGCCAATACGAGGTTGTTCCGAATGAGTTTAAGCTTGACAACGATAGCTTAAAATGGTTGATATGACGTAATGAATGACATCATTAACGCCGCCATGTTGTGTTATCATCGACCATGCTTCTGAGCGTCAGCACTGTTAGCGAGCCATGAAAAGTGACAACTGTCACGCTGACTGCTGACAATCAAACAGCAACCAGCAGCGACTCCTGGCGCTCCTTAATTGATTAGTTCCTCACTTCTTCACCCAAAACAAAGCTAATATAACAACTACGACTGTCTACTACTACGACTCGAAATGACAAAAACGTCAATAACTAACAAAAGTTGGGTTATAATAGTGTCATCTGTCAGTGTCAACGTCTACCATCGCGTTTAAAGCGTTCCGAATAGTATATTGATGGTCGCCATTTCCCACCTGGAGCGGGCATGATGGTCGTGACGTCACGTGAGCGATGATGTCTTTGTTGACGTGACTCGGAACGCGACATAAGTGTAAGCAAGTGAAGTGGTAGTTAGTGCATGTATTGCCTTACTCTTTGGTGTAGTGTAATCAAGTGTGAGAGTCGTTGAAGAGTGTTGTGTGTGGGCTGAGGTGTGTAGAGAATGTGAGTGTAGAGTTGGTATATACTATAAATATTACTTGAAAGGAGAGTGAGTGCGGGAAATATAATCATTGGAGCACTGCACTCCGTGATGAGTACCACAACTCTGTCACAATAGTCACGTTTGGCTATTCTGAATGGAGTGTTGAGTCCGACATTGATGTATGGGAGTGAATCTTGGGCATGGCAGAAGAAGCATGGACGCAGAATAGACGCAGTGGAAATGAGGTCGTTGAGGAGTATGTGTGGAGTAATGTTGAAAGATTGAGTAATGAAGTTGTAAGGGAACTCTGTGGCTTGAAACAAGACAACGTGACATGGATAGAGAAAGGTCAGCATAGATGGTTTGTTCACGTTGATATGACGAATGAAAAGATCTATACAGCGGGTGTGAATGGAGCCGTCGGTCGGGGACGCCAAGAAGGTCCTACAAAGACGAAATTGGCAATTTATTAGTGAGGGGGAAAATTAGAAGTACCCGTAGCCGGCGAGCTTGATGAAGAGTCTTATGCATGTTGAGGAAGCGAGAGACGTATGCCAGGTGCCAGGTGTGCTGGCCCGCTCGTCCGTCACATACATGCGGAAAAATCCCACCACATACTGTACCATGACCACCAAAATATTAGTTTCCTAGCCAAAATGTGTAAATGCTACCCAAAATGGGTATGTGATCACCAAAACTTGCAGAAAATATCAGGTCAAAATAGTGCGGTAGCTTAGGTGAAGGGTAAAAGGGGTGAGCAAAGCGAAGCCCCCTTTATCCTTCGTGTTAGGTTGAACATGTAAGAACAACAAAATATACTTAAAACATAAAAAGAAGTTGATCATTTATCCAAACAGAATTTGGTGATCGTTTACTAATTCTGGCGGTCATTTCGAATTTATTGGTAGTAAGATAGGTGCATTTTTGGTGATCACTGATCATTTAAACATAAGCCATTTTATAATATCTCTCCCGACATTTTTAACATGTACCAACTTAGTAGGTATATAAGCTAGGATTACATTCCAATCAAATAGACATTAACTGAGCATGCCTTAAGTTACCCAACTGTCAGCAACCAGGATAGAAGCAAGTGCCGGTATGTGGTCTCTACATACCCCTCTTCCGGGAAAATGGCGTGAGCATATGTATTTATGCATTTTTTTTACATTTGCAGTAGAACATATATTTTGCTTTTAAATTTTCTTCAGACCACCCATAGAAAACTTTTTGTGAAACTAAATTAAATCTTACATGTCGTCAGTAGATAGTGAGGTCATTCCGACAGCCAGCGCATGTTGCTTGCCTTCCGCCATTACAGCCACCACCTGCGAAGTTACAAACAAAAACCATTTTTATTAAAGAAATCAAAGTAACAGCTGTTAGCAGTAGTAAACTCATCTCTGGCTTGGCTTACATCATCGAGGTATGTAGAAGGTTGGAGCTACAAAACTAGACAGATCTAAACGCATGTATCACTTATACCCTTATTCACATAACAACGAAGTTAAATGACAGTTCCAGTGTTACCCCTTTTTGGTAGAAAAATAATAGTGATGGGGTTAATAATGATTTAGTACATTCTATTTTCTCAATTATATCTAATATACATAATATGTAATTATTATTAGGTTGTGTGTATGGTAATCAGTTAAGTCACGTAAGGACACCGGCTGAGCAAACTAACAAAAGAGAACAATGACGGTTAACGAGAGGGAGAATAGCATTAGTCAGTGCAGAGGTTTTCTTACTCATTATTACTATTACTCACAAAAAGTTGACACAATTTGCTTCTGATACCTCAAATGGAAATAAAGCGTAATGCTATCTAATGTCACAGTAAATTTTGACAAACATTCATTACTAATTCTGATTTTAAAGAATCACTCTATTCTAAACATACAGCTTTTCATTCTATTTAGAATGAATGAGAACATCACTACCAAACTGTACATGGCAACATTATTTCAAGAATTGACATTTGATGTCGTCAGTTTACAGATAAAAAATATTTATATCACTCCAAGAGCTTTAGTTAGTTGTATGGTATGGTAATTTTCTCACCTGGCCCTTAACCACTTGTGTCATACGTGCCCCAGGAGACGTCAGTCCAGGGCACATAATATTTGCTCCGGACAGAACAAAACGGATCGCGCCTTTATCTACTTGCTCCATTGGCAAGAAGAATGGGTCTGGAAGGAAAAAAATACACAATAGTAAGCGTACATCCTTAAGTGCGACTATAGCTTGTCAAATTCGTACGTAGCAATCATTGTCTGCGGGCGACGGGGGACGAAAGATGCGGGGGCGGGAAAGAAGAGCGCCCCGCCGACGGCGCTCTTCTTTCCCGCCCCCGCAGCCCCTGCAACTTTCGTCCCCGTCGCCCGCAGACCATGGGAGTGCTACGTACGAATTTGACAAGCTATAGCTAGAAGTCGAAATAAGACTTAACTCGAGCAAACTTTGACAACCCCGTACAAATTTATATGAAGTTGTCAAAGTGTACTCCAGATAAGTCTTATTCCGCTTTCTAGCTAGTGGCACTAAGTATGCCGGATGTCTTCCAAAGAAGCCATTTTCCCGTTAAAGGTTTTTAATTTTACTACCATGGCATAAGGTTCAAAATCGCGATGTCTCATAACCAGGTCCAGGTCTCCAGACGTTAATATGGATTTTGTAATTGATACTGTGTCTCTGCCATCCCTTATGGGCGCCATTTCCCAGGTGCTACGTTCCTATGTAGGTATGTCGGAGTTAGTTGGTTAAATCAGACACTTAACTAACTCTCTAGACCGTTAATTAAATACCGACGTTTAACCATGTCACTAAAGTTCCATCAGACAAGTGAGTAAACGAAACGTTTAACGAGTTGTCTAAACGTTCCTAGGCAACAAAACATATACAATATAAATATTTTTAAGTGTAACTTAAGTTTATGTTTTAAGTATTTTTTGTTGTTCTTACATGTTCAACCTAACACGAAGTAAAAGGGGGCTTCGCTTCGCTCACCCTCTTTACCCTTCACCTACAGTTAAACCTTACACCTTAAGTACACAAAACATGAAAAGACGTGATCATTTATCCAAACACAATTTGGCGGTCGTTTCGAATTTATTGGTAATAAAATAGGTGCGTTTTTGGTGATCGTTTAAACATAAGCCTTCATGAAATTGTTGACTACTTATATCATGAAATGGTCGACTATATCATGATATAGTCAATTCTACGATATGGTTAGGACATGTACAGGTGTTTGGAGTATGGAGCAACAACTTTTTGGGGGAGTTAAGGAGGTTGTGGTGAGCATGGTTGCACACTAGTTGAGATATGACTTTTTCTGGAGAAAAATATCCAAAAAGTTCCACTTAATCCCTAATATTTTTGTTGCTTCTTAAAACAATTGTACAATACATGTTTACTTTTACTTACACTTGTGCAGTAGCCTCAAAGTCGGCATCCATGGTCCTTCGCGCTGCCTGAAGAACAGCAGCTCGCCGGCACTGTTCACCATAATCTCGAGGTGGTCGTGGCTGGAACGTAACAATATAACATGGAGAAATAAAAGATAAGTTCACATGTACATCATACACGAATTTACGAAAAAAAATAGAAATTCGTGTGAGCCGCGGTTTGAGACTGGAGTCGTTTTACGTCGTAGATCAATTCAAGTTAAAAGTTTCATCCACTCCACGCTAAGCACGGACTCTCCACATAGCGTCGTCTTTTACCATTACGGAGTAACAGAAACTCAGCCAAGGTAGCCAAGTTGCATTCGCTAACTACTCAAATTATCACTCGCTACGAATGTATGCCCTCTGGCGTATGCCGTGCAAATTACCACGTTTATTAGCGTCGAAGCGAGTGAAACATCGAATAAAAATAAACATAAACATTTTTAGACAGGCACATACACTTTTGGCCCCACACTAGGATACCCTGTGCCGTGGAAACCAGAAATAGCCACATCACACACATATAAAAATCCAAGACATGTTTTTTTTTCTATTTATCCCCAGCCGTGGATCGAACCCGGGACCTCTCGCATGGTAGGGAGAGCCAGAACCGCAGCGCCAACTTGACTACAGGGGCTGTTCCGCCCACGACGTTTGTCCAGTTATTCAATACTCCATTTTGTGAGACAGGGGCTAGCCCATCGCAGCAGCCACAGATGGTCAAAAGATGTTCCACGACCAAATATGGAGCCGTGGCATCCAGAAGGACAAAGTCCTACTGGAGAAAGTCCAAAGAAGAGCAACCAAGATGGTTGTAGGACTCAGTGGCAAGCCTTATGAGCAGCGACTTTCAGAGCTAGGACTAAGTACACTAGAACAACGACGCCAACGTGATAGCGTGAAGATCTCATAGAAACATATAAAATTCTAACTGAAAACTATGACGTTACAACCATTAAAGACAAGTTTATGAAGAAGCACCACCTCATGGGGCACTCACTGAAACTCCAAGGGTTAACATTTACAAGTAACCCTTGCAAACACCTTCTGTCAGACCGAGTGGTCCGCGAGTGGAACAGACTTCCAGAAACTGTAATTAGTGTGCCAACAGTGAGCAGCTTCAAAAATAGACTTGAAAACTTTATAAAACAGTGCAGTGAAATGTGGATTGATATGCATGCATCAGCTTTAAGCTGTCTGTAGGTTATACATAATAATAATGATGTGATACTTACCATTTCACGATCCGGAAGGTGTCCTTCTTGGGCAGCACCTGGTCGATGTGGCTCTCCAGGTGCGGATACAGCTCCAGAAGTCTGGACCTGATGCCCTTCTGCACTGAGGACTTTAGCTGCTGAACTCCGGAGATGCTCTCCTTTTCGTCGAACCTGGGGAGTTGGATGGACACTTGTATAACTCATAGCGTAGTCTTTGCACATACCTACTACCGCCAAAGTTATCTTGGCGCTTCTCTCTGATGACGCCATAGCGTTCGTTACTGTCCTACTGACGCGTCGAGGGTGAGAGCAAGCGAAAGAGCGAGGGAAATCGCATTTCTCGCGGGTGCCAAGTTAACTGTTGCGGGCAGTAGGTCTACAGGCCGCGCCGTGTTTCTTTGGCTCTTAGTACAGTATTATAGTATCCATGCTCTGAGCGAGCTGTGAATACTCTTTCTCGCATATGGTAAGGTGGGATGAGAGAAAGGTGATAGTTCGCTCTGCGCCACAGAAACTTGGCGCGAACTCTACCTATTGCTAAATATATCCTGTCTATCCCTGGTTTGCTGGAAGAAATCTCTTGTTAGCGACGAGCTCGCCATTTTACATGTTTTTTTCCATTTTCATGCGTGAATCTGTGACGGGAAAACATCCGTGTTAGACTGCCAAAACCATTTGTTTTTTTCTTATTGATTTGTGCTACTTATCTTGAAACAATACGTTCAGATAGTCAGATTATTATTGGTAAATATACATATATAAAGATAAAGATATCTTTTATTTTTATCACGTTTTATAAATTTTATTGCGTTATACATCTTACGTATTATTGTTTAGGTGTCGATATCAGAGCGATAACTCAAAGATAACCCAAATACAGAGGATGAAAAACTGTTCATATGTTTATCTACACACGTATCATAAACCCTCTTTACTGCGTACAAAAACCGCACGTTCGATCAGCATAATGTAAAACTATTTGGTAAAAACTCATTTCTTATCTGAAAATTTGTACATTATGACCATAATGTACAAAAATTTGTCAAATTATGACATTCAAATTTCGAACGACGACGCCCGCCTGCGTGCCGAAAACTCTAGAGTGATATTATTATGAAACTCGCCTTCGTCGGCTCGTTTCACAAACCCACTCTCGAGTATTAATGCCCTCCATTATGTAGCAGTCACTTAAACTACTAATAAAATTAAATATAGGTAATTATTATTACGCAGGAAAAAATAATAGGTACTATCTATACCAGTAGGTAATTATGTGCTCTGCCTGGATGCTCATCATTCTTCGCCATCATTGCTAGATATGTGCCATATATAGGTAAATAAATACGACGGCATATCTTCTGGTTTGTCTGACGAGGAATCTTTAGGAAGATTCATGTCAAATTGTGTGTTTTAAGTACTAATGAGTGATAATGTACTGTACTACAATGTACTACAGTGTGTGTAAATAGTGTCAAATAATACCTTTGACACTATTTACACACACTGATCTAGACCCAAACTAGGATTCCCTGTATCTTGGGTACTAGACAACGATACACATACCTACTTATATAGATAAATATTATACTTAGATAGATAAAAAACCATGACTAGGTTATAAAAATCCGTTCTCATCAAACAAATATTTGCCCCCACCTGGATTCGAACCCGGGACCCGGCTTCGGAGGCAGGGTCACTGCCGACTCGGCCATTCGGGTCGTCAGGTGGTCATAAAAAAGGTTGAAAACACTGCTATAGTAGTTACCACAGTAAAGGGCGTTATTAATTTTTATGGGGGTATTAGTAGTGTTTATTGACGTATTACGTCAGATTAAATAAAAATCAAATCTGTTCAAATCCAGATTTGAACAGATTAGATTTTTGGGTTAAGGTTTATTGAGTATTTGATTAAGATTCCCACTAAAAGGACAACGCGATTGGATGAAATTTTTTTAATCAGGAAAACACCTTTAAATTGTCGTATTTTTTCCTGTAATTCTGAAATCCTAACTAATTTCATTGTGGAACTGCGTTCAATATTAAATTTTTAAAACAATTTTTCTGTGGTTTAGCGCTACGTTATGACATTTTATCCCGATTCCGTCCCTCTCACACTGCGGGTCTTTCCGCCTGGAGTAACGATGACCTTTGCACGGACGAGCTATCGCCTTAATCTGTGCATTGAGTGACCATCAAGCTATGAGTTGCCGGTTGTGCATCCAGCCAGCGAGTCGTAAAGTGTGTAGGCGTTGTTTCTGCTGATAGAAGCCTGAATCGGTCGTTTGCCATTACATGTTTTAAGCCATTTTGCTATGGCTTCATGCGCGCGGTATTCGACGGGTATTGAACTTGCGGAAGGGGTCCCCGTACGTAGCTGCGAAGAACGCTGTTGCAAAAAAAAATGGTTGTTTGTAATGTAGGTTTACGATCGAGATGTTTACGTGATAAATCTCCATTCGTTTGTATGCCGCTAGAGTGAGAGAGACGGAAGATCGGTCCACTCACTCGAACGCTATGCCAGCCTCCGCTCGTGAGGATTCCGCGTGACAAGTTTCACGGAATGACTGGCAGCGCTCGAGATGAGACGGGAGATCGGTCCGTCTCTCTCTCGTTATACCTGCGATCGCGCTCGTGAGGTTTTGGTGTGACACAAGTTTCTGAACATGTCACCCGACTAAAACGATTTTAAAGACGTTATCACGTCAAAAAATAAGGCTGGTCTAAATAACTTTCTAATAGTCGTTTTTGCGAAGGTACGTAGCCGCGAAGAATGTTTATGGGAGAACCTTTTTGACTGCTTCATAGTTTCGAATGCTTGGTTATTAAGGAAATACGTGGATCCCAACACCCTGCACGTGCCTGGGTAGCCCTGGGTAGTGCTAACTAGAAACAAAGCCATCTGAAGACGTTAATTATTAGGGTAAGCGAAGCGAGGCACACACCCACAAAGTTTTCTAGGTAGTCAAAGAACCCTTCTCAAAGTAGCTACCTAAGTAAGTATATTGTTTGTTCCCTAACCGCTGACAGCGGCCGTTTGACTCACTTCCATATTTTGACACATATCGCTAGTCCTTTAATAGCATTGAACTACTATTACTAGGTTTAATAAGTCTATTTCGACCACTTATCATTTCGACAACTTTTCAGTTTTGTGCTAATTCAACAAATCCCCATTTTGAGCACTTTTCGACCATTTCCAAGTTGGACATCTTCCCAACTTCGATAACTCTTTGGCTGTAAGTCATGGGCGAATACCTATTTTTTAACCTTGCGCTACTTTATCCCTGAATCCTCCTTGGGGCCTGCCCACGTGCTACAAGGGTTAAATGTAAGTAAAAAGTTGTCGGAATGGGAAGAGGTCATAACGGGAATGGTAAGTGATCGAAATGAAAGTAGGTCGCTAGTTAGCAGCGTGTTAATATATACCTATCTAGGGAAACGTCGGCCGCTCACTGAGTAGAGAGAACAAAAGAAAGGCCCGCTAGCTATTAAGACAAAAGTTGGTAGTGGCGCCAAGCGAAGAAAGACCTAAATCTATCTTACTATATAGTTCAAGGTTCAAGGTCTCATAAACAAAATTAGTCTTTGGCTCGAGTGTTAAACACTGCGTATATTTTTAGCGCAATAATTGACAGAAGCGTCGCATTGTTTAGAAATAATAGGGAAGCACACTCCGTAGTCGTAATTTCATCGGTAATTATATCTATCTAGACTAGACGTCCCGAATGGCCGAGCCGGCAGTGACCCTGCCTACAAAGCCAAGGGTCCCGGGTTCGAGTCCCGGTGGGGGCAAATATTTGTTTGATGAGAACGGATGTTTGTACCCTAGTCATGGTTGTTTATCTATCTAAGTATAATATTTATCTATATAAGTATGGGTACCGTTGTCTAGTACCCAAGATACAGGGAATCCTGTCCAAGGTATTGTATTATATTATATTATATTCTCTATCTCTGAATTCAATCCTCAATAATCCCAAAAACTTTCAAATGTATGCGAAAACAGCCTTTTGAAGTCTCAAATAAAATAGGAGTATTAAATCAGTTGTTTGTTTGTTTATACTAGATTGTTGATCATGAGTGCCAGCAAGGATAAGTGAACGTACTTATACGTAATTTTATTATTTTTGATCGACAGAAAACTTCTCCCATTTTATCACAAAATCTGTCTTTCACGATTACTAGCTAGTATTAAATCTCACATCAAAAATACTGATTTGCACAGCAAAAACACTTTTTATGTTTTTTTTTGTTCTTGCATGTTCAACCTAGCACGAAGGATAAAGGGGACTTCGCTTCGCTCACCCCCTTTACCCTTCACCTAAGCTACCACAGTATTTTGCCCTGATATTTGCTGTGCAAATCGTGCAGTTTAATATTTCCCTAAAAAAAATATGTAATATTGTCGCACCGAATTTATATTCGTGTTATTTATTTAATTGTTATAAACATATAAGTGATTTTAGTTATCAATAGTTCGGTGAAAAGCTAGCTCGTGTAGTATACGGACTAAAAACAACCCCTTTGTTGTGTTGTGTGAAACAGTTATCGTACGATGTTAATGTTAGCTATGGCCTCGGTACCTATATGCTGAAGGCGTTCTACCTGCAAGTTGCCCAATTGGCCGATATATATGTGTGTGTATGAAATATGGGAGGAGTTTGCTGCTTACCCGATTTTACAAGCGGACATCAGCTCATAATCAGGGGGCATGACAGCGGCATGTTAGGGGTGCAGATGGCCCCCGCTACTATGAGATAGTTATAGTTTAACCGCCTTAAAATAAACCTAATAAACCTATTTTAACTATAATGCTGTTATAATTCGTTTGTCTTTGTCTGTCACTTTGAAATTCTTGTTCGTGTAAAAAGGACAAAGCACATTTTAGCTTTCATAGGTTTGACAAGTTTTATGAATAAGGAGGTAAGCCTGTACTAATCCTAAACTATGTAATCTAGATTTTGGTCATTTGGGGGGGACAAAGTCGCAATAAAAGACAGCTCGTTTGAAATAATCGTGTTGTTAATGGTCTGAATGGTAGAAATATTGCTTTTAATTAAACATAGCAACGCTATTTAAAAACCTAAATCTCCCTTCGCGATCTCATCCTGTCTGAGGAATACTGTGTTGTCCTAATTAATATTATTTAATACAATTTCATTCATTGTAAATCAATTAACTATTGAATATATTTCACCACGTCTATTTGCCTAATATACCGTGAAGTGAATTCCGCATTTTATGTAGCAAGGAACTCCACGCTTGTCGGTGCATCAACCCACTGGCATATTACTCTGCCAACACTGAATCCAGCTCCAGTATAATTTATTGATATGGATTCAGAGGTTTTTCTGTTCATATGTCCCAAATAAAGAAAAAATAAGGTAAGTTCGCCTAATAAGGACCAGGTTTTTGTAAATCTTTATAAATCTGATTTAAGAAGTATTTTAACTTAAAAAACATATGAAATGTACAAATTGCCTATATTAGAAATAAAAACATTAACCAAAAATCATGAATCCAAAGTAAATTTATGACAAAAATTGTTTTTAAAAAGCTTGTCAATGGACCTTATTATGAATAGGTGATCTCAATAAGGCCCATTCCTGCTCCTTAGATAATTCCGAAACCACATAATTTAATTCTTTTATTTCATATTTTTTGTTAACTGTTACAATTGTTTTTGTCATTCCAGATGGATTAATCCAAAAATTCATAAGAATTGTAGTGTTAGTCCTTAAAAAGTCTATAGAAACTTAAAAGCAGAAAAATAGATTAGATTTATGTCTTTTAATAAAACACGGTTTTGTATTGTATTGATATTTACTAAGTGAAACTATTTTAAGCATTAAACAACATATTAAGGAACATTTTCAGTCATTAGCCCTTGGGCCTTATTAAGTCTTTAGAAATCACATTTTTGGCGGTGGGCCTTATTTGGACCTATCAAATAATAAAAATAAATTGAACTCAGGAAACTCAGTGACACAAACTGGTCTTAGTAATTGACAGCAACATAAGCAACATAATTTTGAAATTAAATCAAGACAGGGTTATGCCATGTACAAAAATGCACGTAACAATAATTTGTCACTAACTCATTCCTAAGTTCTTGTAAGTACCTACATATTAAATATTAGGAAATTTAAAACTGAAAACTAAAGATAAACTCAAAACAAAACTTACATAACAAATCAGATCAAAACAAATAATAGAAATATCTCTAACTCAGGAAACTCAACAAACTTGTTTTAGTAATTGACAACAACATAATTTTGAAATTAAATCAAGACAGGGTTATGCCATGTCCAAAAATGCACGTAACAATAATTTGTCACGAACTCTTTCCTAAGTTCTTATACATATAAAGTAGTGAAACGGCATTACAAAAATAAAACTAAAAAATATTTTTCTGTTTAACAAGAAGTCATTGTAAAACTTACAGCAATCCGGACATATAAAGTCATCTAAATCTTCTTTTGTTAGGCCTACACATTCCTCGTGATAACACAAAACGCAGATTTTGCACTGACGCATATCTGCCACATTATTACTTTTGCAAGCAGGACAGTACCAGTCTTCCTTAAGTTTTTTAGATTTATGTATTTTTGTCTTCCGTGTCGAATTCTCTTTGCTTTCATTTTGTTGTTTAGCTTTAGACTTCGATGTTGTTGTAACACTTTTGTAAGTGTTTTGTTTTTGTTGGTACTCTGCTGTCTTTTGTTTGTTAGCTTTAACGTTTTTGTGCCCTTTTTTACCTTTTTTGGTTTGTTCTTCATTATATTTCTTCTTCTTGGTTGATTTTTGGTTTTTCTCTGCTTCCTTGTCTATGAATAAATCTTTGGTTATGCGTTGTCCTATGTAATTAATCGCTTTGCGCCTTGGCTTTGCCTTAGTTTGGGCATAATTAGGAGTCGGAATAAATTGTTGAAAAGGTGTCCTTTGCACACTAGAAACGTTTTGCTTTTCGCTAAATCTTGATAATGGGGTATCGTCATCATCGGAACTGTCTGAACCTTTGATCCAACATGTTTCTGAATTGGTATCTCATTTTGTTCTTCGTCAGATGCCGTAGAGGATGACGTATAAATTCTGATATTCCCAACATGTTTCTGAATTGGTATCTCATTTTGTTCTTCGTCAGATGCCGTAAAGGATGACGTATAAATTCTGATATTCCTTGCTGGATAATTTAGATGAATTGGCAGATGGTGTTCAATGTCTGAACCTTCAGACGGGGAGGATAAAAGGGTAGGTGGACGACGAAGGTGCAATCCTGAAGGGCCAGGAACGGGAGTACTGTAGCGAACATGCAATCCTAAAGGGCCAGGAACGGGAGAATCGTAGTGAATATTCTCCATTGGTAAATTGTTCGCGATTGAATCTATTTCCCCTTGTGCTGATTCAGTAGAAGAGCTGTAATCCACTATTTTTTTTAAAGTATGATTAGCCTGTACCACTTGTTTTTTTGCTGAAGTTAGATTTTGAGCTGAGTTATCTTCATCATAGAAAGTGACATCTGGGTCGACGGTGTCATGTGGGACTTGAATACATTCGGGAGAACTTGGTGCCGTCACTGAAATTTGAGCTGAGTTATCTTCATCGTAGAAAGTGACGTCTGGGTCGAAGGTGTCATGTGGGACTTGAATACATTCGGGAGAACTTGGTGCCGTCACTGAAATTCCAGTACCTGAGGGTGCTAAAGTCAAATGAGTCAGTATAGACGGCACGAAAGCTTCTTCTGGGATCGCACTTGGGTCCCAGGGGTATAGACCAGTTGCCCTGAATCCACTCTCAATATTGCTTTGAGTCATGCACTTTGACCTGAATCCACTCTCAATATTGCTTTGAGTCATGTACTTTGACCAAACCTTTGTCAAGATTTAATTGGAACGAGCTTTAGTGAGCTTTTTTTGTGGGTTTTGGTAATTAAACTGTAATATCTGTTCGTCCCAAAAGAGCTCGAAAGACTTGTTGATAGATTTGTCGAGTGGTTGCAGCTCGTGGGTGGTGTTTGAAGGTAAGCAATAAAGGACTATGTCCTGTTTTTCCGCTGCATCAACAATGTTGCAACCTAAATGCGTTGAAGCTCCGTCGAAAACAAGAAGGCACTTGCCTGGAGATTTGTATTTTGCCAAGTGGTTGATAAAGTCCACGAATAGTTCAGTGGTCATAGAGCCTTTTGGAGCCATTTTGACCAAGGTCCCCGGGGGTAAATTTTCTTTAAACTCATCACGCATTCTCTTGCCCTTGAATAGTATCATTGGGGGAATTGCCATCCCAGCAGCATTTACGCAGATAGCAACAGTCACATTTTCTGCATGCTCTTGAGCTATAAGATGGACCCTGCGTGAACCTTTCTCAGCCAATACTTGTGGTTGCCGATGAACTGTGAGCCTGCACCCCTTTTCATCAATATTATATGGACGTTCCGGATTTTCGTCTGTGTTAAGGTCGTCATATATTTCCCGGATTGCTTTGAAGTGCTGTTCAACTATAGGCTTATTTAGCTTTTGAGCCCTAGCTGGATTCATAAATTGTGCTTTACGTTTTGAAATATCTTTATTTCTCGCTAGGAAGTTTTTGAGCCATTTTCTGCCAGCTGTCGATTTTTTGTCACTAAAACAGTTTTTGATGTTGTGCTTCTTACAAAACAAATAAGCGTGTCTACGCATTAGTTTTGGGGTTAAGGGAACTCCTATTTTTGAAAACCTCTTTATTCTCTCCGCCAAATCCTTTTCTTGCGCTTCCGTAAAAATAGCTTTTCTTCCCATCCTCTTTACTGCACTTCCAGACTTTATATAATTCTTAAGAGTTCGTCGTGGTATATTGTATTTCAAAGCGACCGCACGCTACGACATCCGGCTATTCTTTATTTCTTCTAATGCATTCTTCATATCGCATTGAGACCATCCTATTCCACGCTTTTTTTTGGTTGTTGGTTACATATTTCTTGCACTAAAACCAAAAATGTTATTATAAAAATAAGCCGAACAGAGTTTTATACACCTAATAAGGTCCGGTCCTTATTTGGTGACAAGGACGTGGTCCTTGTTAGGCACTTCGCCATCCTGCAGAAAACTAATCAAAATCGACAAAAAATTTGTTCTTTCAATAACCTTACCATCACAATCCACGCCTAAATGTTACTTATTCCTTTTCATGTACAAACTTCTTGCCAAAACGAAACAGAAACACTTGAATTAATCGAATAACACCAACAAATTTTATAAAATGACCTACGAGTCGTGACGTGAACTGCATCGACAGGCATGCTGACAAAATGGCGGCTTAAAACCCAAGTAATGCCAATGCGCTTCAATGATTGGTTAATGAGGAGCGTCGGCGCGAAATTTGATTTCAATTTAGTATCGGGAGCGGGATTTTTGAAATGGTGGCTATTATTAGGAACCGGTCCTTATTAGGCGAACATACCTTAGTACATTGTTGCCCAGGTATAGAAAGTAAGCAATAAACGGACGAGTTAGTTCGACGAAGATGCGAGTCCATCTATTGCACTTTCTACCGAGGCATTTACTATGTGCTTTTCACGCCTAATGTAAGGAAATAAAACAGGTTTAGTACACAGTATAATACACAGTTTAATTAAAAGTAATATTGATATTCGCATTAGGGCAGTTGTGGAATGACAAGGAAATGTTTTTTCCCGGAACATTTATATTAGTATTTTGTGTCATTTCGGCCGGTATGGAGTGTGATGCTAATAATAATAATAATAATAATAATACCTTGGACACTATTTACACACATTGATCTAGCCCCAAACTAGGATTCCCTGTATCTTGGGTACTAGACAACGATACACATACTTATATAGATAAATATTATACTTAGATAGATAAACTAATGGGATATCATCGAATGATGCAGGATGAGGTGAGTTTGACAGTAAGGTTTCCTTAGGTGTTGATGGTCCTGCTTTCGTGTCTGCTGATGTAGACGGACGAGCACGTAAATTTATCGCCTCATTAATTTGGTGGTTGACTTTGACTTTATTTTCTACTGAGTCTGCTATATATGCTTCTGCCACCTTATCCGATGCACAACCGCCATGCCTTTTCAATGTGATTAAATTGGCACCGGAGTCTGCTAGCAGAGTTGCCGAGGTTCTTCGAAAGCAGTGACCGGTGTAAGATTCAGCGTCCAGAAGCTTCAAATAGGCCACAATGGTTTTTGGTATAGCACGAAGTTTATGCCGGCCTATAGGCTGCTTGGTACATTTACCATTAACATAATTTAGGAAAAATCTATTACATCCCGCGTTTTCCGGGCGGAGGTTTTGATATTTTTTGACAATTTCCAAAAATTCATCACGAATGATAAACGACCGATAAATTTTTGTTTTAGTGTTTTTCAGTTTGACCAAAATCATATCGTGGTGATCTTCAATGTCATCGATTTTTATATTAATTAATTCAGCTGCCCTGCATGCCCCATTTACTCCAAATATTAAAATGACCTGTAATAATGGTAATAATTTGGTTAATACAAAATATATTAAGCAACGGAAAGGAAAAATAACCATCGGTCACGTTGTGAAATAACTTACCTTTGTTGCTAAAAACACTTCATCAGGTGCATCTCTCAAGAAACTTTCAACATTTTCCGCTGTCAAGACCTTTGATTTTTTTGATTGAAAGCCTTCTGATAGCCTTTTCAATAGAGTTAGTAACTTGGTGTAGTTTTTGATATTGATGTTGTGCTCCGTATTAAGCGTTGCCTTTAGCATTGAATAAATGCCCCATAAAGTGGAGGATTTATATTTTTTCGAGAGTTCATCAAAATACGTCAGCATTACACTTTCAGAGAAATAGTTTTTTTTTTTATTTTTTTGCCATGTCTTGAAATTTTCATACACTTTCTTATATTTATTTCGGGATTTAATGGGCAATAAATTTCGAATCACTGACTTTGCAGTGTTTTGAATTTCCGGCGGTGTAAGATCCATGTCCGTACTCGTGTCACTCATTGTTATTTATTTTTATTTCAAATCGTACAGAATTATACACAATTATCTGAATGTTTGTTTCCGATCTAAAGAACAGACAGAAGAAATTTTCCTTCCCGCCTTTTCAAATTTTTTATTTATACTTTTTTTAAGCATGCAAAGGCGTTTTTCACATACTTAAATAAAAAACGCTTACAATCGTAAAAGTACACATTCATTGAGCGAATTTGACGTTTTAATTTTTTAATTAAACGCACAAATGTAATGTTGCTCTAATAATTTTGTTATTTTCTGAACGAGTTACTAATGTCAAAAATAATCGACCAATAGCAGAGTAGAAAGTAAAAAAGGCCGCTAAACACTACATTTTACTTTGCAAATCTACATTGTTTGACTGTTTTTGAATTGCACTACTAAGAACTACTTTCTACTCTCATTTCAATCTATCTTTGGCCATATTTCCGAGCAGTGGCGTGAAAAAAATATATACAACCAGGCGAATGGTAGGCGCCTGTCATTCAATCGGACATAATTTTCTGTCTGCTGTTAGTGCACGGATAACCGGGTGATTGCACTTGTTTACAAAGGTCAAAAGATAGCAGAAAACATAATCCATGTAACAAGAGAAAGATTAATGAGTACAATGATGACTTGAGTGTGGATGGGAATAAATAACTACACATTTGACGTATTCAAACAAAATAAAATAAATCTTGGGATACAATATATACTACTCAAAAGAAAATAAGGGCCACTTACATATTTCTGTTTTTGAGTAAATTTTTAGATGTAAACTAATTAATAAGTGACTAATTAATGATGTCCGGCCTCCTTCAGTATCCAACCTCTTTAACGCTGGTGTTTAAGTCTTACAGCTGGCCAGAAATTGAAGCAAATAAAAAAAAAACAAGTTTCAGGTCAAATTCCTTTCAGATGGAATCACAATTTTATTCTGTTAAAAAACTATTTCTGTCCATCTTTTGCTTCTTAAAACATCTTTTGTTAATAATGCCACGTCAACGAAGGCATATGGATACCATTACTGCCACCAGAGCCGTTACATTGATTGCTGAAGGTCATTCACAGCGGTCTGTAGCTTTTTCGTTGGGTTTCTCTCGCCGAGCCATCCAAAATGTGTGGCATCGGTTCCAAGAGACTGGCAGTGTTGCAAGAAGGCCTGGATCGGGCAGGGTGCGAGCGACTACGGCACAAGAGGATCGCTACATCCGATTGAGTGCCCGTCGAGAGCGCTCTGTGATGGCACGTAAGTTACAAAATCGCCTACGGTTGACAACGGGGACTCGTGTTAGTGACCAAACGATACGTAATCGACTGCATGAAGACCAGCAAAGGTCCAGACGCCGAGTAGTACGAATTCCTTTATCTAGGGTTCAACGTGGAAACCGTTTAAGTTTTTGCCGCGAACATTCAGATTGGAGCATTAATCAATGGGGTATGGTGCTCTTCACAGATGAGTGTAAAGTGAAGCTTTGTAGTGATGATCGGCGGATTAGAGTATGGAGACGACAGGGTGAGAGATTTTCCGATGTCAGCATCAAGGAAATTGACCGCTTTGGAGGTCCTAGTGTGATGGTTTGGGCTGGGATTAGCTTACAAGGCAAAACTGAGCTGGTTTTCTTAAATCAAGGCACAGTAACTGCACAACGGTACATCGATGAAGTCATCAGGCCTCATGTGATTCCATTCTCACAGAGAGTGGGGCCAGGGTTCTGGTTAATGCATGACAATGCACGCCCACACACAGCTCGGGCCACTCAGGCTGTACTGGATGACTCCCATATTCGTGTCCTACCATGGCCAGCGTATAGTCCGGATTTAAATCCAATAGAGCATATGTGGGACCAATTAAAACGAAGGGTTAGGGAGCATGAGCAAGAGGTTCACAACCAGCAACAGCTTATGGATGCTCTGAAACGTGCGTGGGAAGAGATACCTGATGAAAACATCAGAAACTTAATCGAGAGTATGCATTCAAGGCTCCAGGAGTGTGAAAACAGGAGAGGAGGACACACCCGTTACTAAACCATTAAAAAAACAGCTTGTGTCAGTTTTTGTTTTGTGTTGCAAAGAGTTTCTGTTTAGTTTTTGCTGTTGACAATGGAATAATTTCATGTTAATTGAAATAAGTGAAACAATTGACTACACAATTAAATGGTTATTAGCATAAGTTAAAAAAAAGCCTTGTTACATGCTATTTTAATAAATATACATTACTGTTTACTATATTTTTCACGTAGCAATCAAAATACTTAGTGGCCCCTATTTTCTTTTGAGTAGTATATATTATATCCCATTGTGGATAGCCGGCTTTATGTCGTTTCGCCGAAGAGGCGCGGAGTGAGGGGACAGGTAAATACACCCTTAGACGCCCTTCAAATATCGCTCGTAATAGTAGTTTATGTGACATTATTAATACAGCATTAATACTCGTATGATAATAATATATATGTGTAATAATAATATCACTCGAGAGTTTTAATGCCTAATTATGTACAGTTACATACACTAGTTTATCTACACACATATCATATCCTCTCTTTGATGTGTTCAGGAACCGCATGTTTGACCGGCATTGTGGCATTGATCTTAGCTCTGCATGCAGTTGTTTAGCTTGTTCAGCAGTACCAACTTCACAGACAAACTAGGGGCGGCACGCAGGTGGGAGTCAGCGTTCGAAATTTGAATGTCATAATTTAACAAATTTTGGTAGATACATTATGGTCATAAAATATCAATATTCAGATAAGAAATGAGTTTTTACCAAGAAGTTTATCATAATGCTGGTCGTAACATGTGGTTTTTATTTTTATAACACATTAAATGCGAAACACTTAATTCAAGTAGTAAAACATTTGCGATATCCTGCTCATTTTGGAGTCAATGATTTTTCATCCAAATTCTTAACAAAAGTTGTTGTTTTGGTGAAACGGGTTATCCAATTTGGTGTTGCTATAGGTATTGCGTAACTGTATAGTTGTGAGTTTCTCTTCCGACTGTGCGCTGCATTGTTAGGGAGATATCAAGGCATTTTGGTATTTTAAAGATGTACCAAAAACTGCCCTATGGTGTTATAATTGAAAAATAGTAGATTGTTGCACTAAGCAGAAAGTAATTTATTATTGCATCGAGTGTTATTTGCGCTTGCTTATTTGAGCGCTAGCGAGGGCTCTAAAAGGCACGAGTGAAATATAAATTACTTATTTATGCACCTCGCAGGTGCATAATTTGCTTTTCTTTCAACGGCTGCAAGGAAAGTAGGTGAAAATTAAAAGTAGCGAAAGAAAGATAGTTTAGTAGATAAACTAGTGTATGTAACTGTACATACATGACATTTAAACAATAAAAGAAGATCGCGACAAATAATAATAAAATAAAGAAGTTTAATTTAGTTCAATCCAATTAATTTCAATTTCGTAGGCTGTTAAGTGCATAGGAGATGCATTAGGCGGTGAAAGCTATCTTGACGATTGTTTTCCCATTGCTAGATCGGCAGAGACGGCCTATTCCTTGGCCTGCTCGTTCACCAGACCTAACCCCAATGGACTATTTTGTGTGGGGCAGAGCCAAAGAACTGGTCTATTCTAACGTAGCCATCAACACAAAAGAAGTTGATTTAAAAAATAAGAATGGCTTTCGACTCCATGAAAGATGAAATGATGCTCAAAATCACGACCACAGAAGTCCGAAGAGGGGCTCGTGTCTGTGTGATGAACCAAGTATTGAATAGAACGCATGTTCTTAACGCGCAACGCCTTAAATTTTTTTTTTTTAAACTATGATGTGTGTCGTCTATGGCCAATCTTACTTCCTGTAAGCCTCTCGTAATGGCGATTATATTTTGTCCCTATTTTCGTGTATTTTATAAGTATTCAATTAACCAAGTGACATTTACTGTTGTAGACATTTATTCTGATGAATAAACTGTTCGTACAAAGTTTAACTGTATTTTGGTATGGTCGTGGCACACAATTCCACTGCCTGTCACTCAAAACCGACTAATCTTATAGGTTATGTCCTCAGTGCAGTTGTGCCTCGCGATTTGCTTATATACTGTGTGGAATACATCTGAGAATCGGGCTACTGAAGTTTATTTCCACAAGACATCACAATGTCCACTCCGCGATCGTCATCATCGTCGCCGATGTCGGGTGAGGCCCCCCGTATGGAACACGTGGCAGGAGCCCCCGCGACTGCGTCTGCGCCTCATGTGAGTGTGAACAACATTGAGAGGTTAGAAGGAGCCGCCAACTTTCACACGTGGAAGTTTTCTATGAAAAATCTAATGATATTGGAAAACCTGTGGAATGCGGTCGAAGGGCGAGACAATGACGGGGAAGTATTGAATAGAACGCATGTATCTATGCCTTAAATATTTTTTTTCAAAAAAACTATGATGTGTGTCGTCTATGGCCAATCTCACTTCCTGTAAGCCTCTCGTAATGGCGATTATATTTTGTCCCTATTTTCGTGTATTTTATAAGTATTTAATTAACCAAGTGACATTTATTTTTGCGCCATTTATTCTGATGAATAAACTGTTCGTACAAAGTTAAACTGTTTTTTGGTTTGGTCGTGGCACACAATTCCACTGCCTGTCACTCGAAACCGACTAATCTTATACCAAGGATCTCATTTCGAGCATGAATAGCATACATTTAATTAATTAAAAAGACTGTCTAAAAATCTATTTTTCTCCCTCAAACTGGTTAGTAAGTCATAACTTCAAGAATGTGTGAGATATCTACGTCAATAATACCTTAAACGAAAGATCATTAACTAAGAATGTGTTTATAAAGATTTGCACATTTCACGGCTTTCACTTGTTTTTGTTAAATTATGTCCGAAAAACTTATTTTATTGATGATTGAAATTTGCCGTGCTGTTTAATGGTCTGTAAAAACCAAGTCTGACGTAGCAGATGCACAAATAAGATTTATTAGAATGCTTGTTAAGTGATTTATTAGAATCAATTGTAAAATAATCCAATTATTGTTTAGTTTTTTTTCATTTTCAATTTCAATTTTCAATTTCATCGGACTTAGATGATTAGATGGCAACACATATAATAATTATCACCAAAAGTTGCAAAAAATATCAGGGCAAAATACTGCGGTAGCTTAGGTGAAGGGTAAAGGGGGTGAGCGAAGCGAAGCCCATTTATCCTTCGTGTTAGGTTGAACATGTAAGAACAACAAAAAATACTTAAAACATAAGTACACAACACATAAAAAGAAGTTTGGTGATCATTTATCCAAACACAATTTGGTGGACATTTGTCCATTCTGGCAGTCATTTCGAATTTATTGATAGTAAAATAGGTGCGTTTTTGGTAATCGTTTAAACATAAGCCGATGATTATTGTTATTTAACTCCGGGTCATATTGTCGGTAGTGAGTTTTCTATGTATCCAGAGAGGGATCTCTATTAGATATACCAAAATTTACCGAATAGACTTCAGTTTTGCCAATCGAAGCAGTCCTTTTGGAAGACTTTGCACAAGCATTATTTGATTTTATTACCTACAAAATAGGTTGAAATGTAAACATGATGTATGTTTTTAATGTAATGTTAGGAAGTTTGGTTATCTTGAAAGAGGATAATTCTCCAGGCATACCTAGGCCTATGGGCAAAATAGTTAAGCTATTTACAGGCAATGATGAGAACAGGCGACACACTAAATTGTAAACTAAAAAAATGGTGTAATCAAAGTACATCCTGCTTATTTTGTGATTATAGCAGGAAGTTTTTGTGAAATGACTCAGCCCGCGTGTACAAACAAATATTGAAACGGTGACATTTATCAGTGTTTCTAAATCATACTTTCTTGCTAGTGTTTGTTGTACTTGATTAATTACGCCCACGATTATAAAGTTTTCTAACAGGTATCTACTCTATTGATACAAGAAGTTTTCGCCGCCCCGCTAGAACATCCGAGGTTTGTCACTTATAAACATAGCCACAGAAGAGATAAAAGTAGATACTACGACATAGCTTAACATAACGTTAACATCTATCTATATCCTCGAATCATGTAAGTTCATAAGAAAACACATACATTTATACTTATTAAAACCATAAAAAGAAACGACCGAGGTAAAAATAAATTAAAAGTCCCTTTTTCTACAATGAAACTATGCACATTTCCCATGCGGGGATGCAGAGGCACAGTTGTGCCACGTTTGGATAGTTCATTGATAAATGTGCAAAGTTAAGTATTTTTTAGATCAGCAACAAACGTCCGCAAGCAATGTGAACTCTGACCTATTGTTCTATGGACAGATTAACAAACACCTCCTCCATATACAACGTGTTCTGTTGTATATGGAGGATATATGTACCCACCCACTTACAACGCATTCAAGCAGGATGGATGTATCGTTATTTCAACATGCGCGCACGCACGCACCTCAATGTCAGATAGTGGTCGATCGAACACGTGCTATTCATAATATTATCACACGAATTCTAGCTGTTCTACTACTGAAGAAGTAAAACAATTGATTTTCCCTATATTAATGTACTCTATGCAATTGGTGCAGGGGAGGTTATCCCATCGCCAGGGCTACGGAGGTATGAAGATTATACCTGACGATTTTTCTATATCGCCGTCCGTGTACTTAGATTATTACATAGTCCAGTTTTAATTAAGATATTTAACGGAATCTTAATAGAGAATCATTTATATCCCTGCTTCTAAGGGCTATCGGAAATGACGATAGAAGCCTCGCCCAGCAAAGTAGATAATTTCCTAGAGGGCGCAAGGTCACACACGATCGATATTCAACAAATAGATAGGCAGCTATAACTTCTCGACAACGGTAAACAAATTGGATGCAACACTTCAAGAAATTAAGTTTGACGATAATGATAATTTGACGACCTCTGTGGCGCTGTGGTTGTGGCTCTGCCTACCATGCGAGAGGTCCCGGGTTCGATCACCGGCCCGGGATAAAGAAAAAAAAACCCAGGTCTTGGATGTTTGTGTGACGTCGCTATTTCTGGTTCCCACGACACAGGCTATCCTAGTGTGGGGGGCCAGAAGCAATGTATGTAACTGTTTGTTTATATGACTGGGGAGTAGTTAGTTAGTTAGTAGTAGTTTATGAGACTTGGGGAGTACCTGGAAATTTAGGAAATGAATATGACTGGTAGGACGTCAGGATTACCTTAGCATGACCTATACGGCAATAAAGTGGTAGAACGATGTAATGAAAATTAATGAAATAATTACAACCTTAACTATTTTATTACATACGTAGGTATATGAATTTACATTGGTAATTTAAATGTCATTCGCCTTCGTTATCATTACTTACTTACGTGGTAGGATTTAATAGGAACCGAAAATAATCTGTTATCACTTTAATTATCCTAGAAATTAAAGGCAGTGTTATTTTGATATTTTTATTACATAATCATAATTTTTTCCAACAATTAAACACAAAAAATAAAAATTACAAGTTCGATCAAGGAGTTGGAAAACAAATTCAAGGTTAAAAATAAAATAAAATAGAAAAATCGCCACAGCTCTATGTATCAATATAATTTACGATTTCGAGAAAATTACATTTTGATTTGTCTTTTGAGATTTACAGTACAACATTTTACAACAGGGTAATATTAAGAAAAACAATAAATTGTATATCCAAACCACATCAAACTACCAATGTTAGATAAACCAAATCTTAAGATAACTTAAGGGGCTGGTTCCGCCCCCTAATCGGCACTCTGACCGATACCCAGAATAATTTAAAATCCCATCCTGACTTGCAATTTATCACAACATCTCATGTTACGAATAAGGGTTATTTTAAATACGTTTTCCATAAAATTCTTTACTCTTATGAACACTTACAATTTAGAATATACATATGTTTAGCCTAGTTTAATGTTACAGGTAGGATACAAATGAAATGGCTAATTTTCATTAATTCAAGCACCTACAAAATAAAACCACACACATTTATCAATGTATGAGAAAGAAAAAGTGTGAGAATATTTTATAATATGAAAATATTTATACTGATTAACCTTTTTACTGTGGTGAGTAAGTTTCCCTGGTCCTTAAATTCATTATCTTTCTTTGGTTGTATTTATCTTTGCTATATGATATGCTTGGAACTCACGAAACCCATTGTACTAGCCTGAGGAACATTGTATTAAATAGAATGTGAAAATACAGGTAAACAAAACAATATTCATAAGTTTACATTGCATTTTTTGAATTTAGAATTGTAACTGGACAACCCAAAATATGTATGTCTTTCTGTCAAATTATGTAGTACTGGGGGGTTACCACAATTTTTTTTCCTGTTCAAATTAGGTTCAAAACAAGAACATGACCATGGCAACCATTTCCATTCCAATTCGCCATAATGGGCTTTATTTACCTAATAACAAGAATTGTTTTAAGATGGTCACGGTAATTTTGCGGATCAAATTAGGTTCCTAATCTGAATCGGCATAAGACATTGTGGTAACCCCCCTGTAACTACAACTCCAAAATTAGAGGACAATTGGATCATTATACATAAAAGGTTAAGAACAGTATTCATTATTATCACTGGAGAACCAGTCAGACAATGAAAACAATAAATTCAAGAACAAGTTTTTAAAGATTCTAAAAAGTAATTCTACAAAAAGGCATAGTTACATAGAGAAAGCTGTAAACATATTATAGAAGAACAAAGCAGCAACTTTAGTTTAGAATTAACTAGAGCAGAAACACAGTGGCATTCTACTTGCACAATGGATTTCATAAGTGATGTCATTAGAACCTGTGCTAAATTATAAGAATTAAAAAAACAAGACTTGGAAGAGCCACCCCCATATTCATGAAGCCCCCATTCCATTTTCTAGAAGCATCTTAAACCTTCTAGGACTAGGAGGAATCACCAACCAATTTACTCAATTTTGTTTGTTTGTTTACAATTATAACATTCACAGCATTGAGTTCAATTTTAAATACAATACAGCTGGTTCTACCTGGGAAGATCCATCTTCACACACCAGTTAATATAGATCTATAGTATAGCTTAGTAAATGAGTGCTCAAAAGGGTCTAGATGGAAAAGTCCAAAGCAGAAAATTTTACTGCTGAACTTTGTTTGGAATATAAATTCGTCGTTTTTGAGATATAAGCGAAAGACCCAACCTTTTTGGTTCACCCCAGAGGGGTCAGGACTTTTAGTATGTGTGTCACCTGACTAGTCCTAAACAAAGTTCCAAACTCAAACTTTCTGCTTTCAACTTTTCCATCTAGAATAATGTGTTGCCCAGTTACTATGATAAAATCGAAAGTAATTCTCAGTAATTACCTAATCTAAATGGATTTGTTTGAATTTAATAAGGATTAGTAGTTAGCGTGAATATGTATACTTGAAAACAATTTGCTTACTTAGTGCTTGAATTTTAGGTTAGGTAGATTTATTCTAAATGCTTAAAGTAATTAAAAAATAAATAATTATCTAAGTGCGAATAAAAAAACCTTACTTGTGATCAGCAGTTAAGTCGTAAAACCAGAAATCAGTCAAATAATTTGTTTTATACAAGGATTTTAACATCTCTTTAAATATTTATAATGCCAAATAATATCATTACAACTTCAAAATATTTTAAAAACAAATTGAAAGATTGTGTTCTCTTTTTCAGCCTCATTAGTGTATGTAAACTGTATTTTAAAAACAACATCCTGACAATGAAATAGAGAGAAAATGATAATTGTGTTATCTAATATCAGCCTGTCCTCAGTCAGTTGTGTTACTAATTGTCATAGTTCTCATGATCTGTGATACCTGCCTGTAACTACTTAAATTTATCTATGGTCTACTATCACATATTGATGCCAAGGGTCTAGAATGCAATAGATGACGGTGGCATAGAACATTCCCCGACCGTCACTCTGTAAGAAGCCAACTCGCTGATGCCATGGTAATGCACAAACGCAGCCATGATCACCAGAACATGGAATATCTGGTGGGACTGGAACCAAATGTCACATTTGCCAGGGAACCACCGTTCTGGCACTCTCAATGCATAAAACATGGCTCCCAGGATGTACAGTAAACCCATCAGAATCAGCCAGCCAAGGGATGTCATACTCACCTGAGTAAACCAACCCTCGGTAAACCCGTAATGGATAGCTGGCACCACACCTGACAAACCAAAACCCATGAACACGCCAGCCCGGAGAGGTCTCAGATGTGGTTCTGAAAATCTGTCCCACAATGACACAATTATTGACAAGATTCCTAATACAACCACTACAGATAAATAAATAATTTTCGGCTTGTAATGGCAGTAGAAACTGTAGTACAACCAAGGCACAAATGAACCCATGATAAGCAGCGCAATCCCACAGTAATCAAGTTTCGAAAATAGTTTCCCAACCATCTCCGAGTGGCAGTAGAGTGTGTGGTATGCAAAAGAGAAACCGAGACAAATAATAGCCCCAACAAAGAACACTCCAAAGATCATTTTCTCCTGCATTTGAATTTCAATTGATGGCCGAGACAAGAAATAGATTGCTACACCAATAAACGCAACACAGCCGAGCAGATGGGTCCAGATGTTGCCGGTCTCAGTATGGATACGGAATATAGAGGCGAAACAAGCGCTGAATGATGGCAGGGGGGGTCGGTGTCCTTTGTGGAGATAGTCGTTGTCCTGCAGCCAGCGGGGCAGGTGGCGGAAGTGACAGACGTTCCACGAAGCCTCCCAGACCTTGCGGACGAACTCCTCCGCCTGCTCTGCAGCATTGTGGGCCAGAGCTCCGAGGTCAATCTCATCGGAGAGAACACCAGCTTTTAACACCTCCGCCATCTCCGCATCCAGAAGATGTTGGTCCTCTGGTGTAGAGGGCAAAGGGCAGCCTTCTTCTTCTTCCGCTAACACCTCGTCGAGGTCATCCAATTGAGAGGCCAAGCTCTCGGACTCCCATCCTTGCCGTCGTCGGAGCCCGTCGGAAGAAACGCTGTGCCCGGTGTCAGAGTCGAGTTCCCACATCTTTTTAACGTTGTCAGCACACCGCAACAACCATCAGCAGACACAACAAACACAAATAACGGTACAAACACGACACGACGACCTTTTCACTTTTCGAATATGTCGCAGTTACGTCACGGCCACGCGTAATTTGTAAATAGTCTGGACTAAGGATCTTGAAGGTATGACGAGAATTTAGATAGTTCGACGGTGCAAAGATCGCGGCTCGTTGATCATGAAACGTTGGCGAGCAAATGTGCGTGACTGCTGCCAAGCTGGACGTTAATCACCATCTTTCTTTTCAGCAAAGTGCAACCAACCAACACAATCAACAAATTTTATTTGAGTGACGATTCATCGATACGTCTGTGCGACTCGTTTATTCGATTGTTTCAAAGTTACATTAATATCCAGATAAAATTACGAATATCCAACTGTAGTAGGTGTATGTAAGATGCGCTAACTATATTCATACCTAATCAAAATAATGGTGAAACTGTTACAGGTACAGAATCTAGGCCACAAATCTATGATATTATAAGAATCGAATGAAGATCGAGTCGTTCGAGATCGTTCCGGTCCGACCTGTCCATATTAAAAAAATCCATAGTCAGTACCGGAGTCGGTAGGATGACGAGGGTCGAGGAACGAGAGTAAGTGAAACTCCACGTGTCCGGCGGAGTCGTACGTCGTTGTCGCGTCGATGCGAAGAGGATCGAGGAACAATCCGAAAAAAAATGCTATCAATTGCCAATCGGCAGTTTGATAATACGTATTATGTAAATGTAGGGGGGTTATTTGGAGCTTCCCTGTCCCCGTATTGTGCGAGGAAATGTATAGTTTTTGAGAAATAAATGAATTTAGAAACTTGAGTTTATGTTCACATAATTTTTGCTATGAAAGTGACATGATGCAAGTATGCAACCCGTAGAGGGTTAGGGGACAGCTTCCTTTGCGATCTTGTGGCATTTCAGCCTATTTGTTTATTGACGGAGACTCGGTTTTATTAAATTACGATTGAAATTACAGTCAAAGTCAATTCTGCCATTTATTATAGCATAGAAATATAATATTTCTTTAGTCAAATTTGGCTAGTGTAGGTTATTGTGGATAAATTTCAAATATTATAGGTTAGGTTAGAATTTAGAAGAAGCAAAACCGGAGCGTAGCTTAAAAACGTATTATTATTGTTTTACGAAAATTATGTAAATATTATACCTCAAAATTAAAAACATATTTCCTCGCAAAAAAAAACATTACTAGGGGGACAGGGGAGCTCTAAATTAAGGAGAACGTTATCTATAGTTTACCCATTGATTGTAGTAGCTGTTTCGCAATTCGAATTTCCTGAACAACAAGAACCAGATAGACAAGAACTGTCGGACTCGCTGACCTGGCTATACTCCGCGGAACGAGACGAGATCATTAGACTCTCGCGTCGGAGTCGGAGTGAGTGAGTGAGTATACACCGCGGAGAATACTAACGGAACCATGTCCGCACCCAAGATGACAAGTTCCAGTTTCGATCACTCCCAGGAGATTGTTCGTGAATCTTTAGAATCGATTTTCGAATTGTTAATGTACCGTGTAGTTTACCGATACCGAGTGGATACATGATAACATCACTATTCATCGACGTCTTTCTTTTCTGTGATTGGTTTAGTAAATTTCGACCAATCACAAGCTACCTATTTATTTTATAACCTTCAAACACCAGAAAACCAACACAATTACGATAAATCACAACATCTGGCAATAATCTTCAAAGGTACTCACTTTTTGAACATTTTGCTGCTAGGCGAACACAATGATATAACACAATATTATTTTTTACAGAAAGTGGAACTGTACAAAACACTTCACTGAAATTTTATGGTTGTGGTCGAACTGTGACTTGAATAAACTTCAGCCTAGTGCTGTTGTCCAATGAAACGCAATCTTTAATCCTATTAGTCAGATAACTCATGTTACAGTAGTGCCAACCTTAAAGAACATTTCATCTTACGCATCAAACATGTTCAGCTAACGTTTTGTAAAAAAAAAACTGTGATTCATAAATAAACCAATCTTAGCGTTAATAAAGAATGGCCGCAAAAAACGTGTATATTAAACGTGCGCCACACCGTTATAAACAAGGCTTCCACAAGGATGACCTTGGTGGGAGGCTTGTGAAGCCCGCGGTTGGTGTTTCCGTCTACACAGGTTTACAACAAGGCCCCCACTTCATTGATCATTGTGCTGTCGACTCTGAGTAACACTGCGTAAGTATTTACATATTCCAATATGGCTCCGTGCCTATCACAGAGAGTTAGAGAAGCACTTTTCTTTAGTAGGCAAATTTGAAGTGGTCGATTTGCTTCTTAGTTAATGCTTCATTCGCTGCTGGGTCTATGGCCTATGGCCTTTAATTTCTCTGTCAGCATACTTTTATACATTTCCCAGCATAGGTACTTTTTTTAGGCTGTGTCTGGGTATGATATAAAGATGTTATAAATATGTAAATACTTAGTTAAATTATATTAAATATACTTACGCAGTAGGTTAAGTTAAGCCTGTAATGGTAGCTGGAAATGGAAATATAAATAAATAAATAAATGATTCGGAGGATAGGTCCCAGAGACTCGGCATATCACTATATAGTTCGATAAACTCGGTTAGAGCTTTTTCCCCTCACCTCGCCATTTTAATGATTTCATACGTTGGAATTTAACAATACATGGGCGCGCACAGACTGCCCCTGCGCAGCGCAACTGACCACCTACCAGTGTGACCATCTCGAAATTGGAAATCCTGCCATGCTAAAGATGAAAACCTGCCAAATTGTGCCACACACTTCGAATAAAGTGCCGAAAAAATGCCTACTTTTTAAAGACTAGAATCTAAACGTTTAATTTTAATTTACAAAAATGCTAAAGAAACGACTTAAAAAGGAGAAGGTTCTCAATTCGCCTTTTGTTTATTTTTATATTTTTGTTACGCGATTCTTCCGTCAATTATGAATGGATTAGGATGTTTTTTTTATCGGTAGGTCATACTTTGGAGGTAGCCTTATATAAATTTTATTAAAATTTATTCAGCGCTTTTTTAAAAAGAACAACAATATCAAAGGCAAAATAATTCACAAAGTTAAAAATTTGAAAAAATATTGGTTGTCTGTGACGTGATAACGTCTTATAAATCGATGAACGCCGGCTGCACGCACGAAAAAACATGACTCATTGTCACATTCTGCCTGAGCCGAGCGTGCAAGCAGGAGGGCGGAACAAGCGGTGAAGAGGCACGATCGGCCTAAGCGTTTCTTATGACTTATGACGTTATCTCGTAAAATTATCGTCCGTAAATCGACTTTACAGACAACCAATTTTTTGAAATATTTAGCTTGTGGAAATATTTTTGCCTGACAAAATTTCCTATTTGAGTGCGAAACTTGAAAACTTTAATTCTTCCAACTTGAAAACATAAAAACAAAGTTTCAGTACGTTGTCATTAAAGTCTGTCTGTCTAGTCTACAAAAATTAAAAAGAAGTATTTTTATCATCCGAAGTGAATGATTTTGAAGAAGTCAGAAATAAAGTAATTAAATATTCTGCAATGTTTTACTAAAAAGAATAAACTGAATAAATATTGTTATGAACATAATGTTAATTATGTAACATTATAAAAGTAAACAAGTAACAAATAAACACAACAAGTAATAACAATTTACAAAGATGAGTCCCAGTCCCAGACCACAGGTAAAGTGGATGTTGCCATTTAAAATTTTGGTAATGTTTTCCCTTATATTTTAATATCTTGAAATACTGCCAAAAACTGCCAGTTTCATAAAACGTCACCATAATCTGCCAGTGGTTAAATTACTGGACTATAACTGCCAAAAAGGCAAGAAACTGCCACATATGGTCACACTGCCACCTACCATGCGTGGTGGATGGAACAAGCGTCTACAATGTGGAGAGCGCCGGCCTCCACACGCGGTTGGCAACGCACGCCCGTCCGCAAAGGTTTTGGTTGCAAACAACCGTCTACACAGTTTTACTCGCGATAGGGTTCGGTCAATTTAGCTCACCGCTCCTCAAAGAACCAGGTTGCTCTTTATGCTCTTGTAGCTCTTTCCGCTCCCGAGCCCGTGTTGTCTTAAACCAGAGAGATATAGGCATATTGATCGCAGCTCGCACGCGAAATACGCTCTCTTGTCAAGTCAGTTGTAAGGCTATTTTGGTGTTTGTGTCCTGGTGGATCTTTACTCTGCAATTTTGAATAGATGCACACGTCGTAGCATACGCATTATATATATTTTCTATCGGAATAATTCTTCTTGTCTGTGCTATTTTAAAATAAAGATTTAAGTATATGATAAAACAATTCGAATATAAGACAGCTTAAAGGATTCAAATGATTTCAAATGTGTTTCCATCACATCTTAGAATTATGAATAGTAAATTACGTACGTTAACGTTACGTAATAAACTTCAAGAATATTCTAGGTATGCTTGAATGGTAGAAAGAATATTCAGTGACAATTAGATTTTAAAATTAAAACCCTTGTGTTGTATATTATTTAGTTAATTTACAGTCGGCATATTCATATTATTCGGCTATTCGAACCAAAACTACAAAAAAATACTCCAACTCGAACAATACAACCTCTACGCCTTCACTCCGTCTACGCTCGCGGGCGCTCTTCTCAACTCGGCTTCCGTTCCGTCCAAGTATGCCATCTAGTGAACGATATTCGACACGGTCGGTTCTAACAATCGATCGATCTTGAAGTGAGCTGCTGAGCGTGTGAGCGTCACTACGGCAGAGAGCTGTGTCGCTCAGTTCGTATGTGGGATCGATCAAAAGATCTGTATCGCTCGCGAGCTACGCAAGCCTAGTGGAAACGCTTGTGGAAGCCTTGTTGGCAACAATGTGGCACGGCTTTTAATAAGAGTCAGAACACACTTGGGAGTATCACATCCAGAAACTGTGTGGGAAGTTGGGAAGCGCATGTTTCGCCCTCAGTAGATTATCCTCGACGTTACCTCAAGAAGCTGTCCGAACCTGCTACTTCGCTACTCTCCAGTCGCTACTACAGTACTGTATTGAGTTCTGGGGAAGCGCTGCCGACTGGGATCGCGTCTTCAGACTCCAAAAGCGAGCCGTACGACTGATAGCGCACTTCGCCCAGGATACGTCCGCCAGGCCCCACATTGTAACGCTCGGGATTTTAACATTATCATCCCTGCCAATTCTCCAAGTTGCCACATATGTGATAATAAATTACGACAAATTACCAAAACGAGGAGACAAAAATAATCGCACTACTAGAGGTTTAAATAAACTTTCCGGCGTTCCTAGTAGGCTACCAAAAACATCTAAGACAATACAAGTGATGGGTCCAGACGTGTATAACGCGCTACCAAAAGAGATCAATAATGCTCCGAGCTTGCCAAATTTCAAATACAAATTTAAAAAAAGGCTCGTCGAGAAGTCTGTTTATACCTATGTGGAATTCATAAAGGACAAGGCCCATTTATGTATGGAATATAAAAGACCAATAAAATTGTTCCAATATGCAATTCAATAATTAATTGAATATGCACAATTAGATAAAATTTATATAATATTTAATTATAAATGCATCTTATCTTATGATAATGTGACGACTGTAATATTTATTCCCAGTTATTTATTTTATGTTAGTGACTTGTAAATATTTTTTACCAATAAATAATGTCTTATGTCTTATGTCTCACCGTGGGAACAAATTTCCCTTAACATTGCGCTGCGACCACAGATTTATAAGTGTAGTACCTAGCTGCGACGACGGGACTACGTGACACTGTCCAACGTTCATCGTCACGTTTGTTACAGCGACATGTTAATGCTTATGAGAATGGGTTCAGACTACGAACTATCAGTCTCTGGAACAAACTCCCCAGCGCCATCAGAGACAATTCACACTTTTAAAAGTCGTTTGAAAGAACACCATTTATCTCTTCCATGATAAGTATTAGTATTTATTTGTATCTACTTTGTATGTATATGTTACATCTGTATGTATAGCATTATTTTTTGTATTATGTAGATATTGGTAAGTAGTTTATTATTTTTATTAATATTTTTATTGTTGTGCACATAGTTCTACCTTTAGTTTCTGTTTTTCCTCTCCACTCTAGGTTTGCTGGAAGAACTTTTTAGAGATAAGCTCAGTAATTAAGTGCAGTGAATAGTACGAAAAAGCTACAACGGCAATTGCAATTATATAATTTTCGTTACCTACCAATAAAGCAAGTTAAGCCATATAGCAAATAGCAGAATAGCCATTAATTTTAGCAGCTTAAATAAAATAGCACAGCAACTATATAAATTATTTAAAATTAGCAGTTATGCCCACCTCTAGTCCTCTACTGCGACAAGTTGCATGCGACATGCAACCTACCAATTTACGAGGCAAAGTCAAATTATCTTATTAAATGTCTGTGAGTCAAATTGCATCGTGAGTAGGGCGTTTAACGGAACGTCATTGTCGCCAATAAACGTCAAACTTCAAAACTTCGATCGATCCACCATGTGTTAACGGTGATGATAATCATTTAGATTTTGGCGGAAACATAACCAAATATGTCTGATTTAGTGGAAGTATTAGTTACTTGTGACACAAACAATACATTGTGGACATGCTGTGTGTGGGACGCGCACACTGGAACGAGTCTCATGACTTACAGAGGCGGAGGAACCGCCGAGGCTAGAACCCTCACGTTTGTCGGAAGCGACTTCATAGCCGCAGTAGAAAGGACCAAACCCATTCTTCACATCTGGCCCTTGAATTCGTACCAGACAGTACAAGGAATGCGCTTCATTCTGCCGGGTAAAGCAAGCGCCTTTAATGTCACACAAGATGGATCGTTTTGTGTGGCTGGGATTGATGAAAAGATATACTTGTGGCAAATTGCATCTGGAAGCCTTCTGACAATCATCAACCGTCATTATCAAAAGGTTGTCTTGCTGAAGTTCTCATCTGACGGCCGTTATTTCATATCAGCAGCAGAGGATGGTATGGTCATGGTGTGGTCCCTGTCTACTGTAGCAGCACACCCTGAAGTAGAATTGGTGACCCAAACAACAGCTGGTCAACATGATCCAGTACATGTTTTCTCAGACCATTCCTTGCCGGTCACAGATTTGTGCATAAGTATGACTGGAATGCATGGGACACTTTGCACAGTATCTAGTGACAGAACTTGTAAAATCTACAACTTAACCTCTGGAGAGATGCTGCTGAATCTAGTATTTGATTCACCTCTACTTTCTGTTACATTTGATGTACTGGAACTGAATGTTTTTGTTGGTACAACGGAAGGAAAAATCCATCAATTTAGTCTAACACATCCACCTAGAAATAGAGATTTATTGGTGAATACTGACGAACATTGCTCAACATATATAGCCCATACTAAAGGTGTTACCTGCTTGTCTATATCTTTGGATGGAGAAACTCTGATGTCAGGATCCAATGATGAGCAGGTGATTTTATGGCATATTAGAAGCAGACAAGCTATTAGGACAATAAGACACAAAGGACCCATAACAAACGCATTCTTCACTATAAATAACCCAGCTATTTATAAACAAGATTTCTCTCCGAGTGTGATTCTCCACAGCTTAGAAAGGACATTAGAAAAAGATGCCGATGAAATCACTGAAATTGAGATTCTAGTAAACAAGAAAAATAATTTCTGGCCGGAACGAAAAGAGTTGGAGGTTGAATATTATGGTCCGTCTAAGGACATGGAATTGGAATACAAGAAGAATGAGGCAGTTCTAAAAGATGAACTAGAGAAGTTAAAGAAAATTAATGCTAATATGTACACATTTTCAGTTGAAAAAGCTATAAAAGCTATACCTAATGTAAATGGAAGTAAAAAGAAAAATAAAAAATCCAAAAAGAAGTGAAACCGGTATCTATATTGTTGTTGTTCACGGGTTGTTTTGATGTCTGATGAATGTTATCTATCACTTGCACAAGCATTGCTATTATTACAAAGTATAAATATGAATTAATGATTGACCTAGCACTTACCTTTTATTTATTATCCTAGTTGGAGTGTAGATAAGGGGGCTCCTAGTCAGCAGCTTCAAAAGACGAAAGTTCAAAAAAAAAAATACAAGAGGCCAGTTCCACCCAGTTAGATTATAATCAGGGACATGATTTAAATATTAGAGAGGCATGGCATACCTTAAATACATTGCATGCATTGTTGCGACGTATATAATAGAGGTGAAGTATATATATTAGAAAGGTCCTGACCGGCACTAGGTATTTTTCAATACTACTCGACACCTGGTCCGCAAGCGTGATCCATCCATCACGTATACGCGGTAAGCGATGCGCGAGCCGCCTGTTCCCAGCGGCGTAGGTACTCGATGCGATGCGTGTATCAAGTACCTATTCGGCGGCCACAACGTGTGTTCGGGGTGTGTCGGAAATGTTCGCCGTCGCAGGACTCGGGAGAAGTGCAGATTCTGTGCTTCGAACTTTTCATCGTAGGAGGGTGTGGGTGAGTGGGGATCTCTTTTTCGCTTCATAATGAGTAAAAAGTACGTTGTCTATTCGCCAAATGGAACTTTAGAATCATGGAGGTCGTTGAATCCAGTAGTGTACCCGGACGAATAAAGTTGACACCTCGCTGGGATGCCATTGCTTTAGAACGCCGTAATGACGTCACGAACACAGGTGTCAAGATAATTCATTCGGATTTCGGACTCCGAGATTTTCCCGCTTTTTCTTCTTTCCTTTTCCAAAAAAAGTTAATTAATTAGGTAACTTTTCACAAATTAAAACGTTTTGTTAAACTATATACTTATTTACTAACGGTCTTACTAATAAAACAAGTTATTCACGGTTTAACTTATCCAGTATTTTGTCCTTTTCATCCGTCGAGTAAATGTCAAATGTCAAAGCAAGACAAAACACTGTATAAGTTAAACCGGGAATAACTTCTTTTATTAGTAAGGCCGTAAAAATACAGGGTTGCTAATTCCCTATATATTTTCCCCCTAACCAAAGTCAAAGTCCCGCTTAAAGGCCCAAAATAAATTGTAAAAAATCCCAAAAAAACACTATCTTTCAATTAGTTATTATTATTTATTTATTATAACACAATATTAAGTAGGCCGAAAAAACAATCCCTTTCTCCAGAAGTACTTTTAAAGTCGTACATTTGTTTCTGCATACTTGCAATTCTTGTGCATAATAGGTCTATCCCTTCGCATGAAACTATTTTTCCCTGTCAGCCCTGGGTTTGCTGGAAGAAATCTCTATATAGAGATAAGCACGCCTTTGTTTACTAACTATGTTTGTAATTGTCCACTAATGTGTATATGCAATAAAGTATAATAAATTCTTTTCTCTCTCAAATCTCTCACACAGCACAGCAACAAATAGCGAACTCCCTTCCGCAAAATATATTTAACTATGCTCTGTAAAACAATATAAACTATTCATGATAGTTGTGAGAGCTGTCATCAAAATCACGCCTATCAAGTACCGTATTTTGTGACGGTGAAATGTATGGGAGATAAATATCATACTTTAGACGCAAATTGTGATTTCCTAGGGTCATCGTGGAAAAAGACAGGTTATCGATCCTGAAAAAATTAATTGATAATATAATAGTGTGAGAAAATGGATGGAGATATAGAATTTGATGATGATGATGATTGATGAATTGGGTTGTGAACCTTTTTTACAAGAATAACAAGGTGTTAAAAGTTCCCTGTGTTTGATTTAATTGAAACATTCTGTTACATTTAGTCAAAATAAAGATTATTATATCGAACTATTCCAGTTTTGGTCTGACAGCTGACATTTTATTATGTATGTCTTCTTTTTATGTCTCAAACCCTTAAAAATAACTATGTAATCACTTAAAATTTAAATATATGTTAATTGGTGCTGTCCTAATTGGCTGTGTACTTTTCTGATAGGTATATTATTTTTTGATAATTTATTTTTAAAATATACAGTTAAGAAACTCATTTAAATATTATTGGGTTTTATTCATTGCGTCTATTAAAAAAAAAAATAACTCCAAAAGTCAACGTGACGTCACTAGAGACGTAATGGGATAAATTTATTTGCGCCTACCATAAAAAAGTGGCAGTTAACCCTTAAATGCATTTTGTGCCGAAAACGGCACAACAACTTTGTTCTCTATTACAACGTCAAACTGTTGTCTAACATAATGTTGCCTGATACAAATATTTTATATGGACACTAATGATCAAAGAAAACAATGTTTTGTCGATGGACATGTCAGCCATTTTCAACAACCTGTCAAATTGTTGATGAGTCCGTTGTCTTTGCGTTTGGTAAAATTTTCATTTTTCAACCGAAGATAATCAAGAGTATTTTGACATATATTGGCGAGAAATAATATTGATATCGCAGGTATGTTCGTCATTTTATTTTGTACATCAATATTTGTGTGAATTTCCTAAAAAGTAACATGTAAAACGACAAAATTAGAATTGTCCCGAAAACGACCCATCATGCATGTAGGGTATGGTACATTCTATGTACTTGGCTTATGATTTCTGATAATTTTTATAACTTTTGCTCTTTTGCTGCTTGGTTTGAGTTTGCTTTTGTTTTGTTTTTAGCTATGAAAGATAAAAATTTGGAAGAACTGCTTCGCCAGCTAGAAAATGGCGAAATTTCCGAAGATGACGCCGAATCTGATGGTGACGAATTAGAGTTCTATGCAAGTCGCCGGGAACTTTTGGATGAATTAGAAGCTGATGAAGGAGTTGATGCTGCTGAGAGTGGTGAGCACTTCAATGAAGATGATCAACCTTTGGTTGGCGATGATGGTGCTCTTGGCTGTGATAATGATCCTCCTTTACTCGTAGATGTCAACGCCCCAAGCACTTCTCAGAGCTCAAGTTTCTTGTTAACCAGTCGAAATCTTTTATGGAGAAAACGGAACCTGGTTTTTGATGAAGATAAAATAGCTTTCATAGGGTCTGATGAATTCCCTAGTGACATCATGGAGCTAAGCACGCCGTTGCAATTTTTCAATTACTTCTTTACTGATGAGTTGATTGAAACAATTGTGAAAGAATCAAACTCATACGCAATACAACAACAGCCCAATCGAACTGAAATATTGACAAAGAATGATTTTCTCAAATATGTGGGTATTGTTACTTTCATGTCTGTCTACCACTACCCCAACATAAGATCATACTGGGGTAAATTTGGGTTCAACTCAATTCGAGAAGCTATGGCTGTCAATAAATTTGAAAAGATAAGAAGAATATTACACTTCAATGATAACACAAAACACCTACCTGTGAGCCATCCAGATCATGATAAGTTGCACAAAATTCGACCTGTGATAGATCACTTGAACCAAAGGTTTTGTAGTGTACCTATTGCACAAAGATTGTCCATCGACGAACAGATGTGCTCAACCAAGGTGGGGCACTTTTTGAAACAATATTTGCCTAATAAGCCTCACAAGTGGGGCTTCAAACTATTCGTGCTCTGTAGCTTGCTTGGCTATGCGTACAAATTCATTATATATGCTGGAAAAGAAAATGATGACAGGCTTCCAGGTGAACCTGACATTGGAGTGGTTGCACAAACCGTTATAAAGCTGCTGAGAGTGGTCCCTCGCCAACGAAACCACATTGTGTACTTCGATAATTATTACACATCCATACCACTGCTGTATTTTTTAAAAATGCAAGGTATCTATGCCCTAGGTACTATTCAAAGAAATCGTTTAGGAAAAACATGTAAAATACCGTCCAAACCAGAAGTCATGAAAAGCTCTGTGCCGAGAGGAACGTACGCAGAATATACCACAAATGTCGACGGGGTTGAGGTTACTGCAGTCTCTTGGAAAGACAACAAACAGGTGGTTCTTACATCAACATACGTTGGAGCTGAACCTGTAGAAAAGATAGAACGCTATGATAAAAAAGAAAAACGAAAAATCAAAATTGATTGCCCAAAACTAGTGAAGGAATATAATGCGCATATGGGAGGTGTGGACCTAATGGACGTCCATCTGGGTAGGTATAAAATTCAGATCAAAAGCAGGAAATGGTACATGAGAATATTCAACCATCTTTTGGATCTAAGTATCATCAACGCATGGATTCTCTACAAGCAAGTACGCAGTCGAAAAAACACCCCTAAAAAAGAAATTATGGATCTAGGCAGTTTCCGATCAGAACTAGCGGATACATTATGTAAATACTCCACACCTGTTGCAAGGGGTCGTCCAAGCTCAAGTTCTATGCAGGAGCCTCCTTGTAAAATAAGAAAAGGGAAACCATGTCAAGCTTTGCCCCCATTGGATGTGATACTCGATGGAGTGGGACATGAACAAATAAGAATGCCCGACAGACAAAGGTGTATGTTCCCATCATGTAATTTGAAAACAGTCACTATGTGCAGTAAGTGTAAGGTACATTTATGTGCAAAGAAATCAAAAAATTGTTTCAATGAAATTCACAAAAAATGAATGTACTACTCGTACCTATTATTACTCAAATGCATGCAGTGCCGAAAACGGCACATGATGTTTTTTGGCTAAAATAAATAATAACACGTAACTGAGATTTTTTTAATTATTTTTCCATAATTCTATAGCTAAATTATATGCTGAAATATATTTTTTCTAAAAAAAAAAATGTTTCATGCATTTAAGGGTTAAGCAACTAAAGAGTGCCAAGTATACCTATAGACTTATTTCTTTCTTTCTTTCACAGTTGACTTCACTGATATTTAGTGAAGTCAACTGTCAAAAAACATCACGTCACTCAAGTTAGGCCTAACCAATCAATCAATCAAATCTCTTTATTACCTACTGTAGATATTTACATATACTTAGCAATCGTCATTTTTGTCACTTCTCTAAATTGGACCACTGTGGGAGAAGGAGAGCGTAGAAACTCCCAGATTTTTATTTCTTGTTTGATAATAATTTTGTATTTTACTATTAATTTGTAAAGTTTTTGCAGTTCTACAAACCAACTTGAAGTTTTTTTTTTACTTAGTCATGAAATTTTCTATCAAAGTTATAGGTTTTTTGTTCATAAAGGTCATACAAGATAGCTCTACTTTTACGAATTCCTAATGTTTCCTAGTCATTAAATTTAGATTTATCGTTGTTGGTACTGACTTTCTTTAATTTCAAAACTTTATCGAATTCTGTTTGAATAATGTTGAAGAAGTCAGAATAGATTTTGTTCAAGTTCTGTTCATCAATGGCAAATTTATATCTAAGTTTTTCATGTACGTCTCTAGTCTTTGAGATGTAATAGACCTATAAAATGATGGATTAGTCTTATTTTTAATAGCAATTGGGAATGAAACTGTTTGACCACTGTGATCGCAGCAGTTAAATACATTTTTACTTGTGAATGCACAGTTACAAAAAACGTTATCTAAGCAAGTTTGGCTGGTAAGTGTAATTCTAGTCGGCTCTAGAAATACATGACATAAATTAAATGATTTGAACAGTTATTAATCGTTGTTTCATTGTTGTATCTACAATCAAATATACATTAATCGCCACAAATAATTAACTTTTTTCTGTTATAACAACGTTTAATGAGGGCTTCCTTCATAATTTTCTCGAATATTTCAAAATTGCCATGGCCTTTATCATCTCTCGGAGATTTGTAGACACTAACAATAATATGGCTATCCAACTCAACACAGGATACCTCTATTTGTCTTTCTACAGTTAGTGCAAGAAAATCTTTCCGTTGTTTCACCTTGGTATTATTTTTTACTAAGATTAAAGAACCACCTATATCAGCAGTCTTTCTTTTGTAATAACTGTCAATTTTGTAATTATTTATATGTTAAAAGACATCATATTTTCCCTTAACTAGTGTTCTGTAATACAAATAACATCGGGTCAGAATTATTAAGAAATAATTGTAATACAAGTTCTTTGCCAGGTAGCGCCTGCATGTTTTGTTGGGTGGGTTTAAGTGGGGTTTACCCTTTGTCTGAAACCTAACCAAGACAAAATTATTGAATAATATTGTGATATGATTAAAAAAATCTAATTCGTTTTCAATAATGGGTATCAAAGAGTGTTTTGTCCCATAATGTTCAAACAGCAGTGATAACCCGGATTTGTTATTCATACCAATTCCAGAACAACTTCGAGAAGAATGGTGTTAAGTGAACGCAGAATATTTCAAGAATTATTCGCAGTTTTGTTTAGGCTAAATTTGTAAGATTATATAATATACACAAACTTTATTAAAAGGCCCCCGGGCGTCTAAGTGATGGAATGAAACAAGCTTCTACCGCTAACTTGTGGAAGGACTTTTAAAAGGTCTTTGGGCTCTAGGAGGCTACGGATAATCATGGGTGCCAACTGGCCAACGGAGTCAAATTTCATTTGTCTTTTTTGATGTTCCTTGTTTGAAGATGGAGATACGTCGTTAAGGTGGTAAGTAAATCCAAGCTATTCTTTGATATATTTTCTTTATTTAATGAATTGTTCTATGGAAAATGGTGCTGAAATAGTAAATTTTCGTTTGACATATCAATTTCCCACCTAATTACAATAGTTTTTTTTTAATAACTTCTGAAACTTAGAAGACCTTTTAAAAGGTATGTGGGTTTCTACTATAACTTATATTTTGAAAGGCTTATGGGCATTCATTCACTTAGATTTTGAAAAGCTTGCGGATATAATCAGATGTAAAATTAAAGGTCAAGTGCGAGTCAGACTAGCGCAAGAAGAGTTCCGTAACAAACACAGATTTGGAATGTTTTCATATGAAAAAATTAGACTATCCCGAAATTAAGACTAATTTGCAGAAACATCTGTAAGAGGTAATATGGGTATGTTTTTAAAAGGCTTATGAGCATCTATCACTATATTGAGCTTTGTGAGCTTTCTCTATTAATGAATTGAAAAATATTACCATTAATGGACTTTTTCCAGTTTTATTTACTAACACCTCAATGGTTAACATTTCAGCTATACATTGATAAACATATAATGCCACTTTTACTTGAACATTGGACTAATAATTACATATTAGTTGTTGATGAGCTGTTATTTTAAAAAGGTTGTAATGAAATGAAAAATATACAAAATTGTTTATTTTTAATTTTTCATACATTTTAATCCTTTAGTTTCGTAAAAAACTATCTATTCGCACAACATACTCAATTAAGTTGAAAAGAAAAATTTCACATAAACCGCATTAGTGATTGCGAGCCAAATGCCTTTTAAAAGTTTCTTTAATTTTGACAGTAATCCTAGCTAAAAACAGTCTTTATCCATCCTTTATCAATAAAAAAACCCACATTAGTACAATCAGTTTTAGTTACACATTAGTACAATCAGTTTTAGTTACTCTGGGCGTCTACCTTGCGAACATTATAAAAGTACTTTGGGCGTGTAGCACTACTGCGGCAAATAAGACTGGGCGTTAGGAGGTTATACAAAGCATTTGCTAGAAATATTAGACACAAAATTGAAGCTGTGCAGCTGACCATAGCTGACTCATCATTGATACTACCATAAGTACCGCGGGTATATAAATCGATGGTGAGGTGTGACGCCTGCTGAACACGGGTGGGTGAAGGATCCTCTATCGTGACAATTTTACCCAATTCCCAGTGTTTGAGCACCGGTTACTGTGGATTTAGCCGATTTCCCTCCCCAAATCTCCTTGTTCTTGAGTTGCTATTATAGCAGTCTGGGTTCTGGCCCAATAAATCTGGTATGCACCGAATCTTGCCAGCTCGTCTGCTCTTATATTTCCTTGGATCCCTTCGTGTCCGGGCACCCATGCAAAAATTATTTCCGAAACACTTTCCAATGAGTAGAGTTGCCTTGCATTCATTGAATAGTGCCGATTTAATCATTGGTTGTCTTAGCACCTTTAACACTTTGACCACCATCAATAAATCAAAACATTATCCAGAAACTGGAAGTTGGCGGAAGTAATTTATAAGAATAGCCAGTCGGGTGCACATCACAAAAGGTGTGCAAACCGTATTCCAGAGCCGGGCACCGCCGAGTGCATTTACAGATAGAATAGCGAGCACCGCCGACTCGCCTCGTGGGTTCTGACGTCATCCAGGATTGTGCCGGAAATTCCCAACGTTCACTTTGATTTTCGAATTATCGCCTAAGTACCTATTATCTTCAAAAAGTTTAAAGACAAGTTGCATAGCAAAATGGGGCAAGAAAGCGGGGCTCACTCACTCGCTATGTTCACATTCACATTTCCATTCATGTGAAAGTAAATAGCGATAATCCTAGCTAGCTGCGTATGATTGGACCCGCTAGTCGAGTCGGCGGCGTGGGTAAATGTCATCATGTCGTGGTAACAGTATTCGATAAAAACTTCGCCTGGTGGGTGCTTGGCACAGAAAGTTACAAAATTGCATAAGTGGCAAAGTTACTAGTCTTATTTTCATATCTGATGTTTCCTTTAGGGCAGCAGCACATTCCATTATAGCGAATATTTCCGCTTGGAACACGCTGGCGTATAGCCCCAACGTCTGTTACTATTCAATATACAGTAACCAGCTCCTGCTAGTACTACGCTCTTTTTTCTTGAACCATTCGTGAAGCAAGTGATCGCCGGTTGTTCTATGTCTATTACCCAATTTTCTCTTGTTCCTATATGGATATGATATTTTTTTTCAAATCGTATCTTTCTTTATCATTATTACCACGGGTATATAGTGATATATGCGATTACTGGTCCGCTTCTCAAGCAAAAATAAAAGCAGTAGGGAATGGTTGCACCCACCTTAAAATTAAAATAATAGTTATTTTTAATAATGCAAAAAAAGATATGTACAATAATATACAAAATTGCATACCTATTGCCACAACAAACAAGTTAAGTTATAATAATAATAATTCTTTATTGCACAGAAAACACAATGGAAAAAATATAATGATAAATATGCAAAGGTGAGCTTATTTCTAAAAAGAAATTTCTTACAGCTAACCTGTTATACAATATGTTTAATTCTCAAACCCCCAGGATGTTTTGAGGTTTTGAGGCGAGATTTTGAACCTTATGCCATGGTATTAAAATTCATAACTTATATGGGAAAATGGCATCATATGATGTCTTGGGTCATTGAGAGGAAGAGCATACTGTACGCGTTATACATTATCAAGAAAACTTCAATCGTTTGTCACGGCAATACATGTGCAATTTTGCAGCCGATAAATAAAGTGAGAACCAAACTTGAATCTAGCTCGGTTGTTTGGAATCCGCACGAAATCTTCCTTATGCTCGAGAAGGTACATAAAGCTTTCCTAGGATACTGATATAAGAGGAAATTTGGATACTACCCTTACCTTTATCCATCCGCTTTTATATTGATTATGATCGGATACAACTCACTAGAGGTCAGACGTAATACCAAGCAGCTTCCGTCTCTGTGTCGATTGTTGCGAGGCAACAGTGACTGTGTCACGCTGGTCGGGACAGTATGCGCGCTATTCGTGCCCGACAAATATCTCCGCTTGCGTAGGCACCAGCTGTTAGCGGACGTCACACACTACATGGTGGTGCGTCAGCAGTCTCTGCTGGTGAGGGCTCGGGACAGTCTCAACGCTCTGTTGGCTGCAGCACCATTGACTGATCTGTTTGGTGATGCATGGAGGCATATTGTGCGAGACTGTGGCAGGTCCTGCGAGGAGAATGTGCCAAAGGATTGTGTGATGCTGTAATTTAAACTGATTGTATTGAAATTTTATCTGACAATTATTATTATATTAGATATAATATTAGATCAATATCTAATTTTATTTATGACATTACTCTTTTATTTTATTGACATTAGGTATGTAAGGTGATATGCTAATTGTATTGAAATTTTATCTGACATTGATCTTATTTAATTTTATTTTATTGACATTATGCGAATTGTGTTTTTACTATATATTTTTTAATATTTTACATGTGCTGTGTATAACGCTTTGGATTGTTATCTGTAAAGTTGTACATTAAGATAGAATACATAATAAATAAATAATTAATAAATAAAAAATCTTCTAATATTTCCCACTTGCAGAAGCTGGATAATCAGAACAGTTTGACTCCACGATCACAGCATCAGTAACTTACTTACATGAAGGCTTTGTCTCCTCTGACTTCAGCAATGTAGTGGTTGCTGGAATTCGACGTGAACTTCGACATGATCATAATTTTGGTAATTTGAGGGTTTCAAGAATCTGCTTTTTATTAATTTGCCCTTCTTTTAACTAATAAAAACGAAACGATAAAATATCAAAACAAAACGCTGAATATAACCTACAATCACGAGAGGTCACATTGTTTTTTTTTGTAGGTAGGGCCGGCCGGTAAAAGCATTTTAACAAAAATCTTATGATGATGTCATAGATAGTGACCTATCTGTGACATCACCAGAATTAATGTCATTGTGTTTTATTAAAATATCTTAAAATATAATATATGTCATCATAAAATTTTCAAAACCGTTGGTTTATAATCGAACGTTTTTTTCTCGTTAGTTTTCGAACTATCGTACTTCTGCTTCTGCTTTTCGCCGGGTCGCATGGCCTTAGGTACAATGCAAAAAAAAGTGAAATGCTCATTTTCAAGGCGGGCACCAAATCACCATCGTTTGTACCACCAGTCCGGCTGTGTGGAATACCCGTGTCCAGAGTTTCGGAATTTAAGTACCTAGGGCATGTGGTCACGGAGACACTCACAGATGATCTGGACATGGAGAGAGAGCGCAGGGCGTTGTCAGTCCGCTGTAACATGCTGGCCCGCAGGTTTGCAAGGTGCACTAAAGAAGTGAAACTTACACTGTTTAGAGCCTACTGTCAAACCTTCTACACCTGCAGTCTGTGGATTCGCTATACGCAGAGGGCCTACAGCTCCCTGCGTGTCCAATACAATAACGCGCTGAGGATTGTGTTGGGGCTGCCGCGATACTGTAGCGAGTCGACGATGTTTGCGGAAGCAAGAATAAACGATTTTTTCGCCATACTGCGTAACAGAGTAGCGTCCATGTGGAGTCGGACTCGCGGCAGCTCGAACTTGATCCTCAGAACGCTGGCTGATAGGGTCGACAGCCCTATGATGAAGCACTGGGTGGATGTGCACTTAAATAGGAATAAGAAGTAAGTGAATGTGATGTGTAATAGACATAATTATGACAGAATGACGAATGAGTGTGTGGACTTAACTTACATACTTAGATCTTGTTTTCTGTGTTACCAATTAATTTATTTTTTGTTTTGTGTCATTATTTCAATTTATTTTTCATTTTACCGTGTTTAATTATGGATGTATATCTGAAATAAATAAATATTATTATTATTATTACTTCTTACTGATGAAACTTAAAGAAAGATTGTCTGACATAAGTCAGGTTGAAAAAAAGTTGTAAGTTTAGTTGAAAATAAATATTGATTGTGTTACACGATGTTTGCTTATACTACCGTAGGCACAGTACCAATAGGTTATGGGCATAATGCACGGACAAATAAGCAAGTAAACACGTACATTCCATCAACTCACCAAACTCCGACGAAAGCTGTGATGGGGATGACCCCAGAAGAGAAATATAGCGGCAAAAAGGTTAATGTAAAACACTTACGAGTATTTGGTTGTTTGGCATATGCGCAGGTTCAAAATAGAACTAAATTAGACCCAAAGGCGAAAAAGAACATCTTTGTAGGCTACTGCGAGGAAACAAAAGTGGACCGTCTGATTGACCCTATAAACCGAAACAAATGCATAAAGGCAAGGAATGTAACATTTTTAGAAAATTGGTTTCATAAAGAAAACTTCCAAAACGATGTGGTGTTGACGGAGGATATATCCCACGATTTGACAAAAATGAACCAACCAATTTAACTGCCAAGATATAATCCAAACGACAGCAGTGCCGTCCCCAATGAAAACTTAGATGACTCAATAATGTCCATTCCAGAACGAGAAGATATCACACCGGTGACGAGCAACAGCGAACCTGATAATTCGTCTGATGAAACTTACATTCCAGAGGAGCCGTCTTCCAGTAAAGACTTGGAATGGAAAACGATGAGTATGCTGCAATAGCACAAGAATCCATATTGTTGACAAATGAAACAGGATCTGAAGATGACCCTAAAAGTGTGTCAGAAGCGCTGAATGGACCTGATAACTTGAAATGGAAAGACGCCATGGCAGATAAGTATCAATCGTTCTTGGATAATAATTGCTGGACTTTGATGAATGCTCCAACGACCTAGAAGCCTGTGAAGTGCAAATGGATCTTCAAGAAAAAATGCGGTCTCAACGGGGAAATCATAAAATACAATGCTCGCCTGGTAGCCAAAGGCTTTACACAAAGATATGGTATTGATTATGAAGAAACGTTTTCTCCCGTCGTTAGATATTCAACGATCCCTACTGCCCTGGCTACAGAATGTTCTATGGACATCGACCATCTAGACGTTAAAACAGCATTTTTAAATAAAAACCTGGCAGAAACTATCTATATGGAACAGCCCGACGTGTTCCGCATAAGAGGAGAGGAACACAGAGTCTATAAATTAAATAAAGCTATATATGGGCTGAAACAAGCCTCAAAAAGCTGGTATGATAAGATAACAACGTTTTGATTGAGAGGCTATACTTTAAAAAAAAACGTCAGAACCATGTGTCTACACGAAGATGAACAATTGCGATGAAAACATTACTATATTAGCTCTAAACGTTGATGACATCATGTTGTTTACAACAAATGAAGCTGATAACATAGAAATAAAAACACGACTCATGAATGAGTTTAAGATGAAGGATTTAGCGCCAGCCCAACATATCCTTGGAATGAGAATCCAGAAAATCGACGAAAAGATCATCATGGACCAGTCAATTTACATAAAACAAGTCCTAAAAAAAATCAGCATATCAGAATGTAAGCCAGCTCGAACTCCAATGGAAACTGGATTGAAATTGGTTAAAGCTGAGACTAAAAATGTTGAACTGGAATACAGACAGTTGATTGGTTGTTTGATGTACATTGCTATCTGCACCAGACCAGACATCGCTCAGGCAGTAAGCTGACTAAGTGTTATTCTGAAATGCACTGGAAAGCAGCTAAGCGTGGGCTTCGCTACCTCAGAGACACTGCTGATCATTGCCTCGTGTTCGAGAAGAGCACAGTACGGCTTAGCTGGTTACGTGGATGTAGACTGGGCGTCATGCGAAATAGACCGACGATCTTTTACTGGATGTGTGTACAAGATAGGTACTTCAACGGTTTCCTGGGAAAGTAGGAAACAAAGAACTGTTGCCCTGTCAAGCACCGAGGCGGAGTATATGGCTCTCTCTGACGCGTGTAAGGAGGCCTTATTTCTTCGGACCTTTTTATATGAACTTTTCGGCCAATAACCAATCTGCGCAAAAGTTATATACTAACCCGATGTTTCATTCCAGAAAACATATCGATGTACGACATCACTTTATTCGCGATATCGTTAGTAAGGCTATCGTTGATGTTAATTACTTATCAACTAATCAAACGACGGCTTATATAATGACGAAGCCACTAACAGCAGAAAAGCATCTTATGTTTGTCAAGCATTTAGGATTAAAACCCAATTTAACATAGGGGAGGTAAAAACTATTTTAATTTAAGTTTTGATAAAAATGCTTCAATTGTTTTTATTTGTTATTTTATGTTGCTTTGCTGCGTTGAGTTTATTTAAGTGTTGATTACTTATTTCATTGTCATCTTTCGTTTAAGGTTAGGTGATGAAACTTAAAGAAAGATTGTCTGACATACTTCAGGTTGTAAACAAGTTGTCAGTTTAGTTGAAAATAAATATTGATTGTGTTACACGGTGTTTACTTATATTACTATAGTACCAATACTTACGATATGACGCGTTAGTTTATAATAAAACCGCTAAATTGTGAACTAGTTTAAACTTGAATTGCATACGAAATTCCAGGGCAAACGCTGCGGTAGCTTAGGAGAAGACTAGAGGGGGCGTGCGCAGCGAAGCCCCATAATAGTCTTCGTGTGAAGTTGACATGTAAGAACAAAAGTAACGTAAATTCTAATGACCCTATCGGTCTGGTTTATAATTTGTCGATTGTTTACAAACTAACGCGTTAGTTTATAAACTAACGGTTTTGAAAATCTTACGGTCACATATACACTTATTTAGTAATCTGATATAAAGAAACTCTACAGAAAACATATTTCTCCATATGATTTCAAGATTTCCGTTCCTGTCCAGAAAGTTAGCAACCCCAATTGTTGTTTGTCCGGGTCTTTTGTTATGATCTCAACTTAAAGGAAGATTCACCGATTACTGTACAACGTGATCCCCTTCGTTTATAACTGTAAACTGTATTTACTGGTCCAATAGTAAACCAAAAATTGAATTGAATTGAACTAACGTTATATTTCAAGTCGAGAGAACATAGATTTAGTTTTTTTTGTTTCCTGTGGTTGAGCGTGTTTTCGAAAGCAAGGATTCGACCATAGATGAATTTGAAAAGTGCCATCTACTAGCTGTCCCAGTCAAACATAAATTACGAGATATTCCACTAGATGTCACTTTTTTCAACCCATCAAATAATGGTATTAAAAATAAATAAATCATAATCCCCCTAAATTTACTCCTTAAAATGTTAAACCCCTTAAAAACCCCATTCGACGTCCTTTCGTCCTAATAAAATATCCACAGATTAACCAAGGTAACTAAAGTATGCTTAGGTATACATACAATATACATACATATACAATATACGTACATATAAATTTTGGCACTTGACTAGATTCATTCATATGTACTCAATATTAAGTAGGTACAGTAGCGGTCTAGCTAATCTCTGACATTGACCTGAGCTCTCACAGAACATTAAAAAAAATATACATCCTTCCGAAGTATAGCTCTTTTTATCCTGGTACCTAACGCCCTAATCTGCAAGAACGTGACTTTACAAGGTATTTTACCGGGTTGGCGCGACAAGGCGTGCCCTCATACTGCGATACTACTATAAGTAGACTTCAGGAACAGGTATTTGGATCGAGTATTTTTTCGGACTAGGAACAGGTGGACTAAGTACGAAATTTACTTAGCACGATTATCTCTAGTTATGGATTTAGCTAAAGTAAAAAACTGTCACTTATTGTTCTTCCTACTATTATGTAAGATGGCGGTGGGAGCAATATATGTGTTCCTGCAGCTAGCTTTACCTCTACGGGTTACCTCTATACTAATCAATATATGTGTTCCTGCAGCAAGCTTTAATTCTACATGTCAGCTCTTAATTTAATAGGCCACAAGTTTTGTTTGATCAATCAGTGAAGGCATCACTACCGGCTACTTTAACAAAAATAACCAACATTAAATTGCGCGAAAAGGAACGTTGAGTTTATGTTTTTTGTTTCGTCTTTTCCGAACGTAGCCGTAGTTAACCGTACTTGTAACACAGATTTAAAAAAACAAACGCACAAACCAAACGTCATCTTGCTTCTGTGAACGTTTGTTTTTTCCATCGCATTTTCTAATTTTTCTCACTTTTACGACCGTGTTTTGATTTTTACTCGTACAAATTCTACATGTGCTAATAAGACTAATGTTTTGGGATCGAAAGATGTTTTTATGACAGCATCTAACTAAAAGGTAAGCATACCCAGTCGTTTTGAAATGGAGCAGTAAAAATAAGTTTCAGTGCGTCACAATCACAAACCAGGTGCTATTGTTTACTATTTTCAGCAAAGCAAAGCGATGTCGAAAGGCGTTGCTATTCCTGAAGGTAACAAAGACATTGGTGGTCTGAGGGAAGATGTAGCCTTATCACCTACAGCAGCAGAAAAGAGAGAAGGTGCTATTGGATTGTTCAGTAGATTCCTGAGATTTGACTCTTTGAGCAAGAGAAGCACCTGTTCAGGAAGCCCCACAACTACGGAGCCTCTAACAACATACTATGGTGTTTATATCCCTTGTGAAATAAAGAAGGGACCTGATGAAGGTTTGTGCAACTTGCTCACTAAAATGTGAATGACCTTAACTTGCTAAAAGTGAATTTTATTCATGTGTCTAACTAAGAAAAGAAAAGGTTTGGATAAGAGGGCGGCAAGGAAAGGGCTTCCGCCCCCTTATCAACACTCTAAACGTAATCTTGAACATTGTAATATCCCTTTTTCGACAAAGTCGCTTTAACATACTTTTTAAAATTGCTCAAATGGCAATTGCAAAATCTCCAGAGGTATCTTATTGTAGAAGAGAATGTACTGACCGTTGAAAGAATTGCTTACCTTTGCGAGTCTAAACCGGGGTGTAACTAGTCTCTGATTATTTCTTAGGTTAACATTACAGCTATTGCTAAGGTAAACTGCCCTAACTTCGCGGTAAAATAATCTGGAAAGTAAGACAGGAAATTAAGCATTTCTGCGCATGATAGGTAGTGTATTTTTTTTTATATAGTAGTCTATCTTATATTTTATGTTTCTACTGATAATTAATTTTATTTTGATTTATTTCTTATTTTAAAAAAATATTGAAATGATCGAGTCGATTTTCCCTTATTTCGAGGTATAAATTTATTTTTTGCCTAACTTCGCGTTATAATCTCTTCCTAATTTCGAGGGTCGAGGTCTAATGATTCTATAAGGATTGGAACCCCAAAAGTCTAACTATAAGTCAAAACTACAGTAGGATTTTGCAGACCTTTTTTATAACAATAAATTTTTGTAATTAATTAAAAATACTATGACATAACAAAAAATACACCTCAACATAAAACAAAACAAACAAGCAGAGAAATTAATATAAATAAATATGATTTTCTGATTGGATGAACGACTTCGATTATGACAGATAAGAGGAGGAGGAGCGGGGTGGACAATGTGATGCGAAACAATACTTCCAACTTCCATATCACAGTCAGAATCAGAACTATTTTCTGGTGTATCATCGTCAGAGTTTTCATGAACGGTGATTACAAAACTAGCCATATAATTTTCCAACTCAGGTTCGTGTTTTCGGTACTCGTTTTCGCATTTGATGGCGTGGTCACATACTTTGGCCCAAACATCGGAACCAATCATATTGTTATGAGCGTGGGGTTCGTATTTGATAGAAAAGCACGAATTAATCCACTAAATAAAACACTCACTTTATTACCCAAATTACGCACTTACAATTCACACGAACTGTACTTAAAATCCACTAATTAAAACACACACACTGTTCGATTCCAAATCGATATTCGATCGATGGTTTCTGAACGGCCATTTTGAATTTGACGTTGCTGCCAACCTAGCAGTTTTTGACAACTCACAGACGAAAGCCCTCGCAATGTAAACGCGTTTTGGTTAGGGTATTGAAATTAAATCGCAAGCCATCTGGAATGTATTCGGGTTTCCCTCAGGATTGTCTATATAGCTGAGTGTGTTGTGGTTCCCCGAACCAGATAAAGTTCGCATTTACGTGGCCGATTGGTTTTTACCACGTAACATAACCTGTGTTGGAACACTGTGCTCATTGAAGCTGGCCCGCCAGTCATAGGAGGTTGGCTGAAGAACCTGTCTACCAAGAAGAGCCTAGGGTGCACCCGGGCCTTGCAGAGACAGGAGGTTGACGGGACCGAAGCACAGACCAGGTTAGATCGACCCCAATTACTTCAGCTCGGTGAATCGCCGACGTTCACACTTCTTGGCAACTGATCGTTACGCTACCTCGTAGCTGATGGGCCCCTACGAGGTCATTAGGTGCCGAGAAGCCTGAACAATTTGGTAGCTAGAGCGTGGCTTCCTGAGATTTGCAGCCGTCAAGGGCTCCAGGAAGGCACGATTTGGGACTATCAATCTGTAGGTATAGGCGGTTAGGTACTTGGTTGTTCCTATATCCACATAGATTGGTAGTATTGTAAGCTATAGGTCTATTGCTGGTAGTAGATAGACAGATATTGAATTGAATTACCAGTTAGTCAATCTATTAGTGGTCTAGTAATGCTATTGAAGAATGTTTTGGTTAACATAGGTAGTTACATCTATTGATAGCAGGCTATTACATTGTTTTCAGTTTATAGCAATTTATAACTTGAACTAATATTGACTATCTGTGTGTGTTATAATGATAAAGGGAAACTAAATTGTATTTACAGAATTTATATAGATATAAAACTCGGTTCCTATTGTTTAAGGAAAACAACATTGTTTAAGTTGTGGTTTAGGGTTCCCTCGTTTGGGTTGTAGACTGGAGGGTCCAATAAAATTGAGTTACTGCAAATTGTGAGTAAGTATCGTTCCGATCATGTCGTTATCTGAAATCCAGAAGGGTGTTTCTAAGGAACTCAGATGGTTTTCCTCCGCTCACGGTCTGATAGACCGTTTAGATAGGCATGATGTGGTATTGGAGCGGTCTATGGACGTTAAGGAACGTTACAATAGGGTGCTCGAATTGTCCGCGCAGGCGGAATCAGTTGATGGTTGCGCACCTGACAGGCTGTCACGGTTGCTAGGGGATGTCGACCATTGTATGGAGATGGCAGCTGCTATCACGCAGAAGGCTGCGGACATACGTAGACAGCGCGAGTCCAGCCATGGTGGTGACATTGAAGCACCTCTGCCGCTTCAGGGTTCGGGGTCCAGGTTACCTGCCATAACTATGCCTACTTTTGACGGAGTGTCCGGTGAATGGATGAGCTTCATCAATCTGTTCGACAGTTTGGTGCACATGCGATCGGACATTACCAAGTCTGTCAAGATGGCTCAGCTGGTGGCAGCATTGAGGGGTGAGCCTAGGGAGCTGGTCGCTCATTTGACAGTTACGGAGGGTAACTATGAAACGGCCAGGCAATTGTTAGTCAGACGTTACCATAACAAACGGAGGTTGGCCGATGCCCAACTGAACCGTTTGTTTAGTATCCCGGTTTTGAACAAGGTCGGGGCCATACAGACGGAGGTTTTGAACCCATTGTTGTCCATCACCAAGGCTCTAGAGAATCTTGGACTTCCGGTTGGTGAATGGTCGTACCTACTGTTGTACATTGTACTTTCCCGCCTACCCGCTGACGTGCAGACTCGTTTCGAACAGTCTCACGGGAGGTCGGCCGAGGACCTGCCCGCCTTCTCCGACTTGGTCGGATTTTTGGAAGAGGAGGCTCGACGGGCAGAGAATTTGGGGTTGACGGTCACCCATCCTTCGGAGCCACAGAGAGCTGCCGGGAGCGCTGTGAGTAGGGGCCCTCCGACGAGGAAGGACCGCACCAACCGGCAGTCATATGGGACTGTGAGTGCATTGACCCCACATAGTGAGACCTGCCCATGTTGTAGGCAGATTGGCCATGCTGTGGCCAATTGCAATAAGTTCGGGGAACTTAGGGTTCAGTGACGGCGCCGGATGGCCAAGCAGCGGAGCTGGTGTTTCCTGTGCCTCGGGCCACACATGGCTAGGGACTGCACGCGCACAAAAATGTGCGGATATTGTGGTGGGGCCCACAACAATCTGTTGTGCATGAACCGGTCCGGCCAACAGCCTCCACAGGGCCGTATCCAGGGTGACACGGCATGGGGCCCTGAGAATTCGTTTGCGACTCGGAGCGCAACTCAGGGGCCAACGTCCCCACGTCCACAGGGCCGTACCCAGGGTGACACGGCATGGGGCCCTGAGAATTCGTTTGCGACTCGGAGCGCAACTCAGGGGCCAACGTCCCCACGTGCACAGGGCAGTACCAGGGTGCAGGCCCGCACTCAGGACCCTGGGTCATGGGGGGCCCTGAGTTTTCGGTTGCGACTCAGCATCCGACCCAGCGGGACATTGGGTGTGTTGAGCAGGCCGTAACGGGCGGGTGGCATGGGACACCTTCGAGCTATGCGGGTGCGGTTCGGACGCCGCCTCAGTTGTCGCCCCGCTCGTCGCCTCGTCCTCGTCGGTCACATGTGATGTCCCCCCCGCTCATGGAGCGGCCACGGTTGAATTCACGCCCACCCCCCTTTACGGGGAATCGTAGGTTGGGAATGGAACCGGCGCGTGGGCCATTTGTACAATGGGACCCTCTGGCGTATAGCTGCATACCTGATCGGTTACAGGCACAGTGGGGCCCCGGGGGTCCTCGCTAGGAATTTGCGGCCCAACCATTGGTTGCCCCCCAACCGGAGACGGTGGTGTTACCGATCGCCTCTGTGCTTGTTTGGGATTTGGCGGGCAACCCAACATACGTTCGCGCCCTATTAGATTCTGGAGCTCAGGGCTGCATTGTATCGAATGATTTAGCAAAATGGTTGGGCCTCAAGGTAAATAGGTATAATAAATCAATACGGGGCGTGGGGAATGTTACGGTTACGAATGTAGTTGGTCAATCGGTGATCACGTTCTCTCCACGTTATGACATTTTGACAAAAACATCCGTGCAAGCTTTAGTAATGACGCATGTCATGGGCAGACACCCCTTGGTGAAGTTGAATCCGGCCGTTCGATTCCTGACATCAGGACTCAAGTTGGCGGATCCCGATTTTGACACTCCAGCCCCGGTCGACCTGCTACTGGGAGCAGACGTTCTGGGTAGGTTTCTGTTGTCGGATCGGCGAGTTCTTCAGCCGGACGGGTTGATTGCTGTGGATACTAAGTTTGGTCACGTGATCATGGGTCCGGCATTGCCAATGGTTAGGCCTGCCGAGTCAGATGGCATACTTATTGGCTCAGCGTTGTCAGACGCTATCCAACGTTTCTGGGAGATAGAGGAACCTCCCACCGCTCATCGAGTCGACGCAGACGAAGAAGAGTGCGAGTTGTTTTACCAGAATAGTACTGGTCGCCTTCGTTCTGGTCGTTTTGTAACTCGACTGCCTTTCAGGGCCGATCGACCGCCACTAGGAGAATCTAGGAAGATGGCTGAGACGAGATTGATGTCGATGGAGCGTAGGATGACAAGGGACGCCGTATTTAAACAAAAATATGTTGATTTCATGAGGGAGTATGAGTCGTTAGGACACATGTCGGTATCGGGTGTGGACTGGAGATCTGAGGATCATTGTTTCCTTCCACACCATGCCGTCCTACGAACCCCTACCGGCAAGATTCGAGTTGTTTTTGATGGGTCAGCACCTACCTCGAACGTGATGTCCCTGAATCAGTGCCTACATTCGGGACCCAAGTTGAGTCGTGATATTTCGGATATTCTCACGAGCTTGTGTGTTTGTTTGTTTATCCACCAAGGCGGTACATCTCGAGCTCGTTGCTGATCTCTCGACAGAGGCTTTCATTGCTTGTTTGGATAGGTTTGTTTCTCGAAGGGGACTTCCAACTTTGATCCGCTCTGATAACGGCACTAACTACATCGGTGCGGAACGTTACTTACGAGAGATAGTCAACTTTTTGAATGTAAATAAAGTGGATATTGGAACGGCCCTCTCCCGTCGGGGTATACAGTGGACCTTCAGCCCACCGATTTGCCCCCACTGGGGTGGGATTTTTGAGGCCGTAGTTAAGTCAGCTAAGACGCACTTGGGGCGTATAGTAGGTCAGACCGCGCTGACTTTTGAGGAGCTCGCGACATTGTTTTGTAAGATCGAGGCCGTTCTCAATTCGCGACCGTTGTGTCCGCTCAGCTCGGATCCAAATGACCTGGAGGCTCTGACCCCAGGCCATTTCTTGATAGGACAGCCACTTAACGCGTTGCCCGAGCACCCCTTCGAGGGAGTGAAATTGTATCGGTTGTCAAGGTATCAGATGTTGCAGCAGTTTACTCAGAATTTCTGGAAGCGTTGGTCGCTCGAGTATCTGCATATCTTACAACAGCGCCTTAAGTGGACTGACAAAACCAGCCCCCCTAGTGTTGGTGACCTCGTTCTGGTTAAGGATGCTAACCTACCGCCACCTACGTTGGCGCAGGGGGCGCATTGTTAACTTGTTCCCTGACAAGGACGGGACCCCCCGGTCTGCAGAGGTTCTAGTAGGAGGCTCGGTTCTAAAACGAGCGGTAGCAACGTTGTGTCGGCTGCCCGTAGATTAGGGGACAGGTGGGTGCCTGTCCGGGCGGGTGATTGTTCGATTCCAAATCGATATTCGATCGATGGTTTCTGAACGGCCATTTTGAATTTGACGTTGCTGCCAACCTAGCAGTTTTTGACAACTCACAGACGAAAGCCCTCGCAATGTAAACGCGTTTTGGTTAGGGTATTGAAATTAAATCGCAAGCCATCTGGAATGTATTCGGGTTTCCCTCAGGATTGTCTATATAGCTGAGTGTGTTGTGGTTCCCCGAACCAGATAAAGTTCGCATTTACGTGGCCGATTGGTTTTTACCACGTAACATAACCTGTGTTGGAACACTGTGCTCATTGAAGCTGGCCCGCCAGTCATAGAAGGTTGGCTGAAGAACCTGTCTACCAAGAAGAGCCTAGGGTGCACCCGGGCCTTGCAGAGAGACAGGAGGTTGACGGGATCGAAGCACAGACCAGGTTAGATCGACCCCAATTACTTCAGCTCGGTGAATCGCCGACGTTCGCACTTCTTGGCAACTGATCGTTACGCTACCTCGTAGCTGATGGGCCCCTACGAGGTCATTAGGTGCCGAGAAGCCTGAACACACACTATTTCACTAATTATGCACTCACTATTCACACGAAGAGTCTTTCTCTCCAATTATCCTTGTACTAGCACTGGATCGCAGTTAAAATGAAAACTAACTCGCGCCGGCCGTCGGCGCCTTTTATATCTCGAGGAGCCGCTCTGGACACATTGTCCACACATATCGCGAATATTCTAGTAAGGACCAGCGTGGGGGCCGAGAACATTCGAGACCATATATGTCTCTCTCTAATGGTGCACTCTCTGTCACTCCCTTCTCGAATGTTCCGAGTATAGCTATCTCTTGCTAGTAGCCCTATCTCTGTCACACACTTCTCGAATGTTCCGAGTATAGCTATCTCTTTCTAGTAGTGCTATCTCTGTCACTCCTACCGGATATTTCGCCATATAACGATTTGTGCTTCAGAGGCCCATAAGGGGTCCTGAAAACGGTTTTTCAGGTTATGGCGTCATCTGATAGAGGGTGCCCTGAAACGGACTGAAAACATGTTTCAGGCGCCTGAAAACGACGGCAACTTGGGTGAAAATTCGATCTTTACATATGTGATAGAGCAACTTCTGAAACGGCCTGAAATGACTTTTCAGCCTGCTGACAACGCCTCTAAAGCACTGAAATTGACGTTCAAAGTTTTTGACCTAACCTACCGGCGCAACAATATTAACCTTTTCCTGTACTAATTGTTTCACAGTAGTCATATTCATACTGATGTTTCTTTTGGATACGTATCCCTTTATTTGAGACCATATGTTTTCAATCGGATTGAAATCAGGATGATATGATGGCAATCTTAGTACGCTGTGTCCATATTCGTTCATAAGTTTATCTATAGAGTATTCTACAAAGTCTTGTTTGTACTTGCAAATAATTTCATATATTTCAAGTTTTGTTAATGACGGATCAATCGGAACGTTATGTTTGGATAGCCAATCAATCATGTCTTGCTTCCTGGTATTTGAATTAGGAGGTTTTTCTACGTACTTATTATGATATGCAGCATTATCTACTACTTGTACCGAATGTGGAGCTAAGTTTGGAATGAGTTGATTACGAAGCCATTTTTCATAGTTTTCATTGTTCATCGCGTTGTGATAGTCACCTGTTTTATCAGTAGACTGATACATTAACAATGCCCCAGATATAAACCCCTTTCTACTACCAGCGTGCACTATTATAAGACGTTGTCCTTTAGAAATTAACTGTTTCACTCCGTTTTCTGACGAGTCAGCCCAGCTTTTACCTGCCAAATGTGAGGTATGGATGTATGTTTCATCCATATAAACAATCTCTCTCCCTTGCAATCTGTACTTTTTTATCGCGGCTAAAAACTTTACTCTTTTTAAACGAACATCATCTTTCTCGATAAGTAATTTTCTGTTGTTTTCAACTTTTTTATACCGAAATCCCATTTTTCTAAGAATTTTTCTTAGCGTAAAGTCACATCCCTTAAAATTTATGGCTTCGGATAACTTGGACTTCAGGGCTTTAATTGTAGGTACTTGTTTGTATATCAAATGGAAATTATACACTAATCGGCGTATAACGTTGTAGTCAAAATCGTCAAGACCTAGACAAAATAATTTATTTGGTCTACCCAACTTTGCCGACTTCAGACTATTGGAGGTGGATTGATTTTTGTATTCTTTTTGCAATATTTTATTTACTGTTTGTTGAGAAATTCCACTGGCCTCCGAAACTCGTTTTTGGACTTTACAAAAGTAAGCAGTATAGTTGGTATGTTTGAATTTATCATTTTCAGTTAAGAAATATAAATAAATATTGAAAATAACTTCGCAGGCTTGCCGATCTAAAAGTTTCCCTTTTCTTAGTGCTTTCGGCATGTCTGTTATAAATTGTTAATGTGGATCGAATAAAATCAATGTTTATTATTTACAAAAATGACAGACAAGAGTGAAATGTAAAGTCAAAAAAATAATAATAGGTGGCCTGCATTAATACACGAGTCCATGAAGTTTATCACAAAATCTAACATAAATATCAACAAAATATTTCTGTGGTATTAACTACTCTATATAGATACTTCCTCTTGCAATGCGACCGTTCTCTACGTTGTCTCGATGGGTACTGAGTGCGATGAAGTAGTAAGACAAAAACGAACATTTCCGAGAAAATACGAAAGGAAAGGATTATTCACTACATCTGTACTTACTTTATTGCACATAAAAACAATAAAAATAAAAATGGAACAAAGTAACAACATGTACAAAGGCGACCGTAGCAACATCTGACCAATTTAAGAAACGCCTAATAAATTACTTCCCTTCGATTTACTTAAATTATGTACCACTTGAACATCGATGAAACCCTAAAACATTCCCCCAAGATGATAATATCAATCGAAATAAGGCTATATGAACTTCCTTATTTCGAGGCATACACACGAAATTAGGGTCTACAATTCATATCTCGAAATTGGGAGATTTGATAGTGTTCTTTAAACCTAATTTCGACCCATAAAATTGCATCACGAAACAAATGCAGGTATCTTAATCTATTAACGATGAAATTTCTCATAATATATGCAAGATTCAAGTAAACAGTAATACATTAAGCATACTTTTTTCTCAATTAAAAAAGACAATTACTTTGTAGGCGTTCTAAGAAACCAACACTTTTTCTCAAGAGTTTTCGTAATAAAATAAGATTTCTTGTGGATAAAACATACCACATAATTAGGTTTTCAAATTGTTAGACTAAACAGCATTACAATCTAATATAGGATTGATTTAATAAGATATTACTCTTTAAGTTATTAGCAAATAAACACGACGCATGATTTCCCTTATTTCGATGTAACCCTCGAAATAAGGGTGACCCCTTAAAATGTATGCCCTTATTTGGAGGTATTTTGTTTTTCCTTTTTCAAGTCCTAAATCAATTAGAAATGGCAAAAAACTTATTTTTTTAAGAAATATAATAATGGGAAAAAGTTATATATTTGCACTACTTGGAACGATAGAAAGACACATTAAACACGGAGTGAATATACGCGTGCTCTTACCTGACTCGCTTGTATGGGCACGTCTAGTCGCGTCGCCCTCGCCGCACTGATTTTTTTTTGTTGTGTTGCCCTTGATTTAGAATTCCCAGCGTCATTTATGTGGTACGATATTATATTTCGCACTAGCACATATTTTTCGTGTGCACCTAGGGTTACCATATAGAAAAATGAAAATTCCGGAGATTAGGCCTGATTTGTATCGGAAATTCCTGAGATTTATTCGTAATTTCAATTAAAACCTAATGAAGCTCTACAACCTATATTTACAATAAAAAGTCACAATTTTATTAATTTAATTTTTTTAAGTTTAATCACCTCACCACATACACGCCAGCGCAACGCACGCACACGAAGATACCTACTCCACCTGCGCACCGCGACGCGCCCCACCTCCCGCCGCCCCTCAGTCAGTTTGGCTTGTAATGTTGTTAAGACTGGACGCTACGCTTACGCTCGCTCTGCGCACACGCGTGGTGGAGACGAACGATAATTATAAACCAATACGATACGAGTTAAAAGTTGTAAAATAAAATGTCTTCAAACAGCAAGCGTTCACGGTACGTTTATACATTCACTGGTGTTTTAAAAGAAAGATTTCCAATGATTAAAGAGGGTAGAGAACCTACTGAAGCGTTTTTTACAATATGCAATAACCATTTTTCAATTAAATTCAAAAGAGCTGGTGACATCAAAAAACACATATCATCGGAAAAACATACGAAAAATACATTGACAGTGTCAAGTAATATTAAAATTGACTCGTCATTTCAACCACATAGTTCTGGACTGACAGACAAAAATCCAATATTGAAGTTTTGCTCGGTTTTATTGAAAATTCCTGAATTCCGGAGATCTTACGACAATTCCGGGGTTCCGGAGATTGGTCTAAAAGTCCGGAGATCTCAGGACAATTCCGGAGATCTCAGGACAATTCCGGAGATCTCAGGACAATTCCGGAGATATGGTAACCCTATGTGCACCTATACCTACTTAATCGCGGACTTAAACATGAAAACATAAATACCTCCAATTAAGGACGTGATTTTCAATACCTCGAAGTAAGGGCGGTTTACCTTAAGTTTGGAAAATGTGAGGTTCTTGCGAACATACATTATATTTTCGAAAATAAATTAACTAGTTTCAGGTAGTAGTCAATTTCTTGAACAATCTCTCGTTAGAAATGTGTTCGTTTTAAATTATAAATTGCTTGAAAATACCTTTTTAGGGTTCCCTACCTTAAAAGGAAAAAAGGAACCCTTATAGGATCACTTTGTTGTCCGTCTGTCTGTCTGTCTGTCCGTCTGTCACGACCCATTTTTCAGGAACGCGTGGGTCTGTGGTCCCTTGGAGCTGTGAAAAAATTAAACTTCTAGGTCCACGCAATCAAAAGATACCGCGATATTATGTCATAATCTTGCTGAATTTGTATGAACTCGCAAGGGAATCAAAACTTATAGGGTACTTCTGGTTGGCCTAGGGTCATGAAATTTGGAATTAAGGAAGGTCTTAAAGCACAAGTCTGTCTGTCTCACCGTCTGTTAAGACTTTCTCAGAAACGCATGGAGGTATAAAGTTGAAATTAATATAATAGGGTACTGACAGCGTGCATGGAACCCTTGGTGCGAGAGTCCGACTCGCACTTGACCGTTTTTTTTTTTTTTTTGTAAAATCATGCTTTCCCCATCAACAAGATACCACAGAACAGATGTAATAATAGAGCTGGGTGTCTTTTTCACAACATTTACAAAACTATATATTGGTTTGGGGGCTGTCATATCTTTGATTAATAAAAAAATCTAATATTTCCTTTTTTTTTTGGCTATGCCTCTACGTGGGTACATTAATAGCCTATATTTATCTATTTTATACATATTTCATTACAGAAGCCCTACATGTATACAAAAACAAATTGGAAGCCTTGGAACTAGTCAAGCGATACAAATTGGCACGCTTCAAAGCTTTCCAGAACCACCAGGATGCCGTGTCATTTGCACTCCGAGGCGCCGACATTGAAACCCATGAGAGTGACATCAGTGAGTGCAAATGAATTCAATATTAACTGCATGATCTATAAGGCCTGTGCCCCTTGGTGGCAAAAAATAAATAGCTCTTTACGACTAACTCATTTAAATGCCAGATATGCCAGACTGTTGAATAAGCAAAAAAAGTTTTGCTCTCTATATAAATCATTATCATCATCTCATCCTGTCATCCCTCAGCAGATCTTATGCAAATATTTAATATTAGTGATTTATTTTAATTATATAAATCTTGATTGAATTTATTTTTAGTAACAAATTTAGTAGGTAATCTTATTTTAGGAATACTACTCCATTTCGTAAAGCCTTGGGCTTTTAGGTTGAGAAAGAAACGGCAAGAAAACTCAGGCCAGCCCAGCAACGTTTGCAAGTTTATGGAGTGATTAAGTCTTTATCATTGAAGTATTCATTAATATCATAGTATATCATCATCATAGTATATAATCAATCAAGCACTTGATTAGGTGAAGTCTTATTAAATATATTTTTTAAAACTCTAAGGTAATTATTTTAAAATACAAACATTCCTCCAGATCACTAAATAAATGATTATAAGCTTGTTTTGTGCCCATTCAAGAGCAGCATTAGATATTACTTTCTTATCATAATGTCTTTTAGGTATCCAAGAAGAACTCTCTTTGTTATCAGTTTGTTGACCAATCCATTTCAATTATTAATTATTTGTATACTGCTGCATTAGTTAAATACTTAAGCTGCTTTAGTTTGTTTCTTAGTCAACGTAAACAATGTTATTACATATATACTATTTACATATGGGCTGGCAGGAGCACAGTTGAACATGATATGATTATAATTTTCCTCAGTTAGTCCTCTATAAGAAATCCACATTTTAAAAGAAAGCATACACATTTTATAATCTATTATTGTCTTGTAATGTTATGCCTCTATTGTTTGATATCTTTGTGTTAACATTGTCACCATTGCATTGCTAATTATTCAAAACATGTCCCAGTAGGTTACTAATATAACTGTCTGTTTATCTATGTTTTATGTGCAATAAAGAATATGAATATGAATAATACTTATTTATATTCATATTCTTTATCATACTGCAACTATATGATAAAGTATAATTAGTGGATTGGTAGTGTTGCGTCTATCTACATATGTACAATCCTATACATTTTTGAATGCCAGTTTTTTGTGCATGCAGAACTTACTTTTTTTTTATTTTTTTATTTAGCCATTAAGGTGTCCCACTGCTGGGCTAAGGCCTCCCCCTATTTCGTCCACACTTCCCTGGTCTGTGCCACCTCCGGCCACCCCGGCAAAAACTTGTCGAGGTCGTCCCGCCGTCTCCGTTTAGGCCTGCCTCTACGCCGGTATCCGTCCTGTGGCACCCAGTTAGTGGCGATTTTCGCCCATCTATCTGGGTGCATGCGACTTACGTGGCCGGCCCAGTTCCACTTTAGCTTAGCGGTCTGTGCACCCACATCAGCGATGCCAGTTAAGGAGCGCAGTGTGGTGTTCCTTATGCGGTCCGTCCTACGGACACTTAGGATGCTGCGCTCCATTGCTCGCTGGCAAACCTTGAGTTTGGACTTCTGAAGTTCGGACAAAGACCATGACTGAGCGCCGTAGGTTAGGATAGGCAGGATACACATGTCGATGAGCTTGTGCTTGAGGGTCAGCGGAAGGTTACCCTTCATAAGAACTTACTTTACTCTAGATTTTTAATTAATTTAACTCTGTATGTAGATTTATAACTAGATATTTGAGTTAAAATTATTATGTTGATTTAACCTAGAATTGCAAGCAAACACTCTATGTTGTCCCGAGATGTATGTTAACAGTGGGATAAGTAGAAGCAAAGTGCCGCTTAATCATCGTTGACTTAAAAACCCCGCTCGTACCTCACAAAAAATATTAATTCAAATTTGGAATTTAGGTTTTGCTCTGTAGATATACTATCGAGTGGTACGCGAGCTGTTGGGTAAGTTATGCCAACAATGTAAAGTATACCTTATGAGTCCCCGCAGATCAGACTTTTTGATCGAAAGATAGTATGGTCTGGTTGGGCTGCAGGCGTAATACGGCCGATACTTAATCGTTATAATGAGCACTTCATACTGATTAAGAGACCTACTGAACTATAGGCGGATAGGAAGTCTGTGCTCTGGGGCTCTCGGGCGTATTTCCTACGCGAGAGACTGATGAATGACTTTGAATATCCATCAGTCATTATAATCATCCCACTTTGCATACATTAAGGATATAGGTACATTAAATAGGGTAGTAATAAAAGCTCCGACAAAAAAAAACAAGTATTGTCCTTCCTGAAAATATTTAATCTACTGAATAAAATACTAACTTCCCGACTATATTTGTCCGAATAAAAATGATGAAACGACCGAATAAGATACTGAAATCTGCGAAAAACAAACATGGCTGTTGATTGCTACAATACTTTTCTACCAGATTAAATTACATTCTAATAAAAACTATGCTCTGTAGTTTTTATCTTTACTTGCCTACTATATTAATTCATAAATTAAATTTGATATTTCATAGACTGTGGTTGTTCAGGCTTCTCAGCACCTAATGACCTCGTAGGGGCCCATGAGCTACGAGGTAGCGTGACGATCAGGTGCCAAGAAGTGATGAACGTCGGCGATTCACCGAGCTGAAGTTATGTGGGGTAGATCTAACCTGGTCTGTGCTTCGGTCCCGTCAACCTCCTGTCTCTCTGCAAGGCCCGGGTGCACCCTAGGCTCTTCTTGGTAGACAGGTTCTTCAGCCAACCAGGTATGACTGGCGGGCTAGCGTGGTGAGCACAGTGTCCAGCACAGGTTATGTTTCTACTGGTAAATACATATCGGGCACGAAAAACCGAACTTTATCTGGTTCGAGAGACAACGGCACACTCAGCTATATTAACAATCCTGAGGGAATCCCGAATACATTCCAGATGCCCTGCGATTTAATTTCAACACCCTGGTCAAAACGCATTTACATTGCGAGGGCTTTCGTCTGTCAGTTCTCAAAACTGTCAGATTGACAGCTAACGTCGAATTAAAATGACCGTTCAGAAACCATCGATCGAATATCGATTTGGAATCGAACAATCACCCGCCCGGACAGGCACCCACCTGTCCCCTAATCTACGGGCAGCCGAGACAACGTTGCTACCGCTCGTTTTAGAACCGAGCCTCCTACTAGAACCTCTGCAGACCGGGGGGTCCCGTCCTTGCCAGGGAACAAGTTAACAATGCGCCCCCTGCGCCAACGTAGTGGCGGTAGGTTAGCATCCTTAACCAGACGAGGTCACCAACACTAGGGGGGCTAGTTTTGTCAGTCCACTTAAGGCGCTGTTGTAAGATATGCAGATACTCGAGCGACCGACGCTTCCAGAAATTCTGAGTAAACTGCTGCAACATCTGATACCTTGACAACCGATACAATTTCACTCCCTCGAAGGGGTGATCGGGCAACGCGTTAAGTGGCTGTCCTATCAAGAAATGGCCTGGGGTCAGAGCCTCCAGGTCATTTGGATCCGAGCTGAGCGGACACAACGGTCGCGAATTGAGAACGGCCTCGATCTTACAAAACAATGTCGCGAGCTCCTCAAAAGTCAGCGCGGTCTGACCTACTATACGCCCCAAGTGCGTCAAGTGATTTTGGGGCGTATAAAAAAAAAAAAAAAGCAAAGTGTTCAGGCCTCTCGGCACCCGATGACCTCGCAGGGGCCCATAGCTACGAGGTAGCGTAGCGATCAGATGCCAAGAAGCAAGAACGTCGGCGATTCACCGAGCTAAGTAATAGATTCTATCTGACCTGGTCTGTGCTTCGTTCCCGTCAAACACCTGTCTCTCTGCAAGGCCTGGGTGCACCCTAGGCTCTTCTTGGTAGACAGGTTCTTCAGCCAACCAGGTATGGCTGGCAGGCCAGCTTCGACGCACACAGTGTTCCAAATACGAACTTTATCTGGTTCGGAGAACCACAATACACTCAGCTATAAGACAATCCTGAGGGGAGCCCGAATACAATTGCAGATGGCTTACGATTTAATTTTAATGCCCAAAATCAATACGCGTCACATTACGGGGGCTTTTCGTCTGTCAGATGTCAAAAACTGCTCTGTGGCAGCTCCGTCAAATTCAAAATGGCCGTTCCGGAACCATAGATCGAGTATCGATTTTGAATCGAACAATCACCCGCCCGGACAGGCACCCACCTGTCCCTTAATCTACGGGCAGCCGAGACAACGTTGCTACCGCTCGTTTTAGTACCGAGCCTCCTACTAGAACCTCTGCAGACCGGGGGGTCCCGTCCTTGCCAGGGAACAAGTTAACAATGCGCCCCCTGCGCCAACGTAGTGGCGGTAGGTTAGCATCCTTAACCAGCACGAGGTCACCAACACTAGGGGGGCTGGTTTTGTCAGTCCACTTAAGGCGCTGTTGTAAGATATGCAGATACTCGAGCGACCAACGCTTCCAGAAATTCTGAGTAAACTGCTGCAACATCTGATACCTTGACAACCGATACAATTTCACTCCCTCGAAGGGGTGCTCGGGCAACGCGTTAAGTGGCTGTCCTATCAAGAAATGGCCTGGGGTCAGAGCCTCCAGGTCATTTGGATCCGAGCTGAGCGGACACAACGGTCGCGAATTGAGAACGGCCTCGATCTTACAAAACAATGTCGCGAGCTCCTCAAAAGTCAGCGCGGTCTGACCTACTATACGCCCTAAGTGCGTCTTCGCTGACTTAACTACGGCCTCAAAAATCCCACCCCAGTGGGGGCAACTCGGTGGGCTGAAGGTCCACTGTATACCCCGACGGGAGAGGGCCGTTCCAATATCCACTTTATTTACATTCAAAAAGTTGACTATCTCTCGTAAGTATCGTTCCGCACCGACGTAGTTAGTGCCGTTATCAGAGCGGATCAAAGTTGGAAGTCCCCTTCGAGAAACAAACCTATCCAAACAAGCAAGGAAAGCCTCTGTCGAGAGATCAGCAACGAGCTCGAGTTCAGGAGCCCGACATCCCCTGGATGCACAATCAGACGGGTTCAATTCTCCTGGTACATGTCTCCAGGTCAGTGGGACCTCAGACGACACAATCTGGGAGACACGGTTCGCAACAAAAACCTCTAAGGTATGGACCGAAGCCTTCAGCCAGCACAAAACAATCTGGCTGTCCGTCCACGCGTACACCGTATCCTCCAAAACCACTGACCCACGCAACACTGTTAGAGTGTGATTCAAAAGTTTGGTCAAAAGAGCAGCCCCGGACAGTTCCAGTTTTGGAATCGTCATCCTTGTCCGAATAGGCGCTACCTTGCTTTTTGCCAAAACCAAACGCACGTCGACCTCCCCGGTGGAGGTGACGGTTCGCAAATAAGCCGCTGCCGCAAACCCTCGTTCAAAGGCATCACAAAACACGTGAAGGGTTGCCCTGTAATCCCCAGCAGGGACCAATTTCCTCGGCAGCGATACATTATTTATATTGAGGCCCAACCATTTCGCTAAATCGTTCGATACAATGCAGCCCTGAGCTCCAGAATCTAATAGGGCGCGAACGTATGTTGGGTTGCCCGCCAAATCCCAAACAAGCACAGAGGCGATCGGTAACACCACCGTCTCCGGTTGGGGGGCAACAAGTTGTTGGGCCGCAAATTCCTAGCGAGGGCCCCCGGGGCACCACTCTGCCTGTAACCGATCAGGTAGGCAGCTATACGCCAGAGGGTCCCATTGTACAAATGGCCCACGCGCCGGTTCCATTGCCACCCTACGACGCCCCCCGAAGGGTTGTGGGCGTGAATTCAACCGTGGCCGCTCCATGAGCGGGGGGGACATCACATGCGACCGACGAGGACGAGGCGACGAGCGGGGCGACAACTGAGGCGGCGTCCGAACCGCACCCGCATAGCTCGAAGTTGTCCCATGCCACCCGCCCGTTACGGCCTGCTCAACACACCCAATGTGCCGCTGAGTCGGATGCTGAGTCGCAACCGAAAACTCAGGGCCCCCCATGTGATGACCCTGAGTGCGGCCCTGCACCCCTGGGTGGCCGCGTGCTTGTGGCCCCATTGCCCGCTGAGTCGGATGCTGAGTCGCAACCGAAAACTCAGGGCCCCCCATGTGATGACCCTGAGTGCGGCCCCGCACCCTAGTACTACCCTGTGCACGTGGGGACTCTGGCCCCTGAGTTGCGACCCAAGTCGCAAACAAATTCTCAGGGCCCCATTCCGTATCACCCTGGGTACGGCCCTGTGGACGTGGGGACGTTGGCTCCTGAGTTGCGCTCCGAGTCGCAAACGAATTCTCAGGGCCCCATGCCGTGTCACCCTGGGTACGGCCCTGTGGTGGCTGTTGGCCGGACCGGTTCATGCACAACAAATTGTTGTGGGCCCCACCACAATATCCGCACAATTTTGTGCGCGTGCAGTCCTTAGCCATGTGTGGCCCGAGGCACAGGAAACACCAGCTCCGCTGCTTGGCCATCCGGCGCCGTCCCTCAACCCTAAGTTCCCCGAACTTATTGCAATCGGCCACAGCATGGCCAATCTGCCTACAACATGGGCAGGTCTCACTATGTGGGGTCAATGCACTCACAGTCCCATACGACTGCCGGTTGGTGCGGTCCTTCCTCGTCGGAGGGCCCCTACTCACAGCGCTCCCGGCAGCTCTCTGTGGCTCCGAAGGATGGGTGGCCGTCAACCCCAAATTCTCTGCCCGTCGAGCCTCCTCTTCCAAAAATCCGACCAAGTCGGAGAAGGCGGGCAGGTCCTCGGCCGACCTCCCGTGAGACTGTTCGAAACGAGTCTGCACGTCAGCGGGTAGGCGGGAAAGTACAATGTACAGCAGTAGGTAGGACCATTCACCAACCGGAAGTCCAAGATTCTCTAGGGCCTTGGTGACGGACAACAACGGGTTCAAAACCTCCGTCTGTATGGCCCCGACCTTGTTCACAACCGGGATGCTAAACAAACGGTTCAGTTGGGCATCGGCCAACCTCCGTTTGTTGTGGTAACGTCTGACCAACAATTGTCTGGCCGTCTCATAGTTACCCTCCGTAACTGTCAAATGAGCGACCAGCTCCCTAGGCTCACCCCTCAATGCTGCCACCAGCTGAGCCATCTTGACAGACTTGGTAATGTCCGATCGCATGTGCACCAAACTGTCGAACAGATTGATGAAGCTCATCCATTCACCGGACACTCCGTCAAAAGTAGGCATAGTTATAACGGGTAACCTGGTCCCCGATCCCTGATGCGGCAGAGGCGCCCCAATGTCACCACCATGGCTGGACTCGCGCTGCCTACGTATGTCCGCAGCCCTCTGCGTGATAGCAGCCGCCATCTCCATACACTGGTCGACATCCCCTAGCAACCGTGACAGCCTGTCAGGTGCGCAACCATCAACTGCTTCCGCCTGCGCGGACAATTCGAGCACCCTGTTGTAGCGTTCCTTAACGTCCATAGACCGCTCCAACACCACATCATGCCTATCTAAACGGTCTATCAGACCGTGTGCGGAGGAAAACCATCTGAGCTCCTTAGAAACACCCTTCTGTATTTCAGACAACGACATGATCGGAACGATACTTACTCACAATTTGCAGTAACTCAATTATATTGGACCCTCCAGTCTACAACACAAACGAGGGAACCCTAATCTATAACTTAAACAATGCTGATTTCCCCAAACAATAGAAACCGAGTTTTATATCTACACAAATTCTGTAAACAACAATTTAGTTTCCCTATATCATATAACACACACAGATAGTCAATATTAGTTCAAGTTATAAATTGCTATAAACTGAAAACAATGTCCAAACATTCATTAGCATTACTAGACCACTAATAGATTGACTATGCAAACTTCAAACTGCAAACATGATATGACTTCAATGCAAATTTCAATTCACCTACAATGTACCTGTAATGTAATTACTATTCTGAGTCACATCTCAGTACAACTGGTCATTTAGGGAAAACTGTTATATCTGTCTGTCTACTACCAGCAGTAGACTTATAACTTATAATACTACCAATCTATGTGGATACAGGAACAAAACCAAGTTAGCTAATAACCGCCTATACCTACAGATTGATAGTCCCAAATCGTGGGTTCCTGGAGCCCTTGACGGCTGGAAATCTCAGGAAACCACGCTCTGCTACCAAAGTGTTCAGGCCTCTCGGCACCCGATGACCTCGCAGGGGCCCATAGCTACGAGGTAGCGTAGCGATCAGATGCCAAGAAGCAAGAACGTCGGCGATTCACCGAGCTAAGTAATAGATTCTATCTGACCTGGTCTGTGCTTCGTTCCCGTCAAACACCTGTCTCTCTGCAAGGCCTGGGTGCACCCTAGGCTCTTCTTGGTAGACAGGTTCTTCAGCCAACCAGGTATGGCTGGCAGGCCAGCTTCGACGCACACAGTGTTCCAAATACGAACTTTATCTGGTTCGGAGAACCACAATACACTCAGCTATAAGACAATCCTGAGGGGAGCCCGAATACAATTGCAGATGGCTTACGATTTAATTTTAATGCCCAAAATCAATACGCGTCACATTACGGGGGCTTTTCGTCTGTCAGATGTCAAAAACTGCTCTGTGGCAGCTCCGTCAAATTCAAAATGGCCGTTCCGGAACCATAGATCGAGTATCGATTTTGAATCGAACAGCTGACTTAACTACGGCCTCAAAAATCCCACCCCAGTGGGGGCAAATCGGTGGGCTGAAGGTCCACTGTATACCCCGACGGGAGAGGGCCGTTCCAATATCCACTTTATTTACATTCAAAAAATTGACTATCTCTCGTAAGTATCGTTCCGCACCTATGTAGTTAGTGCCGTTATCAGAGCGGATCAAAGTTGGAAGTCCCCTTCGAGAAACAAACCTATCCAAACAAGCAATGAAAGCCTCTGTCGAGAGATCAGCAACGAGCTCGAGATGTACCGCCTTGGTGGATAAACAAACAAACACACATAGGTACGCCTTGTATTGCTTAGCGGTACGCAATCGTGAACTCTTCACCATAAACGGTCCTGCAAAATCCGTACCAACACCTGAAAACGGTCTGACCTCATTCACACGATCAGGGGGCAAGTCCCCCATGAGAGGTTGCATCGTGGCAGCCTTAAGTCGATAACAAGGCATGCACCGAAACACGATATTCCGTATGGCACGGCGGGCAGATAAGATCCAAAACTCCCGCTGGAGCGTGGCCAACAACGCGTTACAGCCGGCATGCGCGTTTTTAATATGACGATCAGTCACCAGCAATTCAACTAACTGTCCCCCCTTGGGGAGCAGAAGTGGGTGATAGCCGAATACGACAGATTCGCATTGCGCAATCTTCCTCCTCCTCCTCCTTCCTCCTAGTAACCCGGTCGAATCAACAAAGGGGTTGAGACGTGCGACGGCTCCCTTCAATTTCGAACGTCCACTTCGTATAATCTCCAATTCTGCCCCAAACTTCGAGGACTGTACCAACCGGACCAAATTCAACAGCGACTCGTTTCGCTCTGCCGGAGTCAGAATAGGGTTCAACGTTCGCTGATCGCGAGGAGTACGACAATTTCGAGCGAATCTCCTAATCCAAGTGGACACGTTTATCAACTTGTCAAGTGAGCTATACCGGTCCAGCAGAAACCCGGCGTCAGGGTCCTCAGCCTTCTGGGTAACATGCACGGCCGCTCTGGGGCCATGATCCGAAGATACTACTACATGGCTGTGGGGCCAGTCCGATTCTCTATTGGCAAGCCAGGGTGGTCCCCACCACAAATGGTGTCTAACGAGTTCAGGAGCCTGACATCCCCTGGATGCACAATCAGACGGGTTCAATTCTCCTGGTACATGTCTCTAGGTCAGTGGGACCTCAGACGACACAATATGGGAGACACGGTTCGCAACAAAAACCTCTTAGTTATGGACCGAAGCCTTCAGCCAGCACAAAACAATCTGGCTGTCCGTCCAAGCGTACACCGTATCCTCCAAAACCACTGACCCACGCAACACTGTTAGAGTGTGATTCAAAAGTTTGGTCAAAAGAGCAGCCCCGGACAGTTCCAGTTTTGGAATCGTCGTCCTTGTCCGAATAGGCGCTACCTTGCTTTTTGCCAAAACCAAACGCACGTCGACCTCCCCGGTGGAGGTGACGGTTCGCAAATAAACCGCTGCGGCAAACCCTCGTTCAGAGGCATCACAAAACCCGTGAAGGGTTGCCCTGTAATCCCCAGCAGGGACCAATTTCCTCGGCAGCGATACATTATTTATGTCCGATATCGAGGTGAACATTCGCGTCCAATCTGTCAACAAATCACCTGAGAGGTGGGTGTCCCAGGTCAACTGAGCCGCCCATAGCCTTTGCATAAAACATTTGAGAGCAAAGGTGACTGGAGAAATCCATCCATTCGGGTCGAACGTTCTCGCAATCGTTGACAGTACTGACCGCTTCGTCCAGGCCTTCGGTGTTTCTAAAACCACCCGATAGGTAAACTCATCATGGACGGGCCGGTACTGAATTCCAAGCACTGACAACATGTTAGGGTTGTCAGGATTCTCAAAAACGTGCGGGTCTTGTTGAAACTCATCTGGGAGACCAGCCATCAACTCAGGGGAGTTGGACATCCACTTGCGTAGTTCATAGCCGCCTCGTTCCAGCAATTGAATGAGCTCGTCACGTCGGTCCAGAGCTTCCTCTACACTGGCTGCCCCTGTGCAGACGTCATCGACGTACAAATCTTGCTCCAGGATAGCGGCGGCTCTAGGATAGCTCACACGGTCACGCGACGCCAACTCCCGCAGGGTACGCATCGCCAACTACGGGCTAGACCGTAACCCATACGTGTTCGTGTTTAACTCATAGACCTTGACTGGCTCGGCCGTGGTCTCACGCCAAAGTATCAACTGATACCTTCTGTCAGCCGGATGAATTACCGTTTGCCTAAACATCATCCGAATGTCTGCGACAAATACAATCTGGTGTCTCCGAAAGCTCGTGAGAATATCCGAAATATCACGACTCAACTTGGGTCCCGAATGTAGACACTGATTCAGGGACATCCCGTTCGAGGTAGGTGCTGACCCATCAAAAACAACTCGAATCTTGCCGGTAGGGGTTCGCAGGACGGCATGGTGTGGAAGGAAACAATGATCCTCAGATCTCCAGTCCACACCCGATACCGACATGTGTCCTAACGACTCATACTCCCTCATGAAATCGACGTATTTTTGTTTAAATACGGCGTCCCTTGACATCCTACGCTCCATCGACATCAATCTCGTCTCAGCCATCTTCCTAGATTCTCCTAGTGGCGGTCGATCGGCCCTGAAAGGCAGTCGAGTTACAAAACGACCAGAACGAAGGCGACCAGTACTATTCTGGTAAAACAACTCGCACTCTTCTTCGTCTGCGTCGACTCGACGAACGCTGGGAGGTTCCTCTATCTCCCAGAAACGTTGGATAGCGTCTGACAACGCTGAGCCAATAAGTATGCCATCTGACTCAGCAGGCCTAACCATTGGCAATGCCGGACCCATGATCACGTGACCAAACTTAGTATCCACAGCAATCAACCCGTCCGGCTGAAGAACTCGCCGATCCGACAACAGAAACCTACCCAGAACGTCTGGTCCCAGTAGCAGGTCGACCGGGGCTGGAGTGTCAAAATCGGGATCCGCCAACTTGAGTCCTGATGTCAGGAATCGAACGGCCGGATTCAACTTCACCAAGGGGTGTCTGCCCATGACATGCGTCATTACTAAAGCTTGCACGGATGTTTTTGTCAAAATGTCATAACGTGGAGAGAACGTGATCACCGATTGACCAACTACATTCGTAACCGTAACATTCCCCACGCCCCGTATTGATTTATTATACCTATTTACCTTGAGGCCCAACCATTTTGCTAAATCATTCGATACAATGCAGCCCTGAGCTCCAGAATCTAATAGGGCGCGAACGTATGTTGGGTTGCCCGCCAAATCCCAAACAAGCACAGAGGCGATCGGTAACACCACCGTCTCCGGTTGGGGGGCAACAAATTGTTGGGCCGCAAATTCCTAGCGAGGGCCCCCGGGGCCCCAATCTGCCTGTAACCGATCAGGTATGCAGCTATACGCCAGAGGGTCCCATTGTACAAATGGCCCACGCGCCGGTTCCATTGCTACCCTACGATTCCCCGTAAAGGGGGGTGGGCGTGAATTCAACCGTGGCCGCTCCATGAGCGGGGGGGACATCACATGTGACCGACGAGGACGAGGCCCTGCACCCTAGTACTGCCCTGTGCACGTGGGGACGTTGGCCCCTGAGTTGCGCTCCGAGTCGCAAACGAATTCTCAGGGCCCCATGCCGTGTCACCCTGGGTACGGCCCTGTGGTGGCTGTTGGCCGGACCGGTTCATGCACAACAGATTGTTGTGGGGCCCACCACAATATCCGCACATTTGTGTGCGCGTGCAGTCCCTAGCCATGTGTGGCCCGAGGCACAGGAAACACCAGCTCCGCTGCTTGGCCATCCGGCGCCGTCCCTGAACCCTAAGGCCCCTACTCACAGCGCTCCCGGCAGCTCTTTGTGGCTCCGAAGGATGGGTGACCGTCAACCCCAAATTCTCTGCCCGTCGAGCCTCCTCTTCCAAAAATCCGACCAAGTCGGAGAAGGCGGGAAGGTCCTCGGCCGACCTCCCGTGAGACTGTTCGAAACGAGTCTGCACGTCAGCGGGTAGGCGGGAAAGTACAATGTACAACAGTAGGTACGACCATTCACCAACCGGAAGTCCAAGATTCTCTAGAGCCTTGGTGACGGACAACAATGGGTTCAAAACCTCCGTCTGTATGGCCCCGATCTTGTTCACAACCGGGATGCTAAACAAACGGTTCAGTTGGGCATCGGCCAACCTCCGTTTGTTGTGGTAACGTCTGACCAACAATTGCCTGGCCGTCTCATAGTTACCCTCCGTAACTGTCAAATGAGCGACCAGCTCCCTAGGCTCACCCCTCAATGCTGCCACCAGCTGAGCCATCTTTTGACAGACTTGGTAATGTCCGATCGCATGTGCACCAAACTGTCGAACAGATTGATGAAGCTCATCCATTCACCGGACACGCCGTCAAAGGTAGGCATAGTTATGGCAGGTAACCTGGACCCCGATCCCTGATGCGGCAGAGGTGCTTCAATGTCACCATCATGGCTGGACTCGCGCTGTCTACGTATGTCCGCAGCCTTCTGCGTGATAGCAGCTGCCATCTCCATACATTGGTCGACATCCCCTATCAACCGTGACAGCCTGTCAGGTGCACAACCATCAACTGATTCCGCCTGCGCGGACAATTCGAGCACCCTATTGTAACGTTCCTTAACGTCCATAGACCGCTCCAATACCACATCATGCCTATCTAAACGGTCTATCAGACCGTGTGCGGAGGAAAACCATCTGAGTTCCTTAGAAACACCCTTCTAGATTTCAGATAACGACATGATCGGAACGATACTTACTCACAATTTGCAGTAACTCAATTTTATTGGACCCTCCAGTTTATAACCCAAACGAGGGAACCCTAAACTATAACTTAAACAATGTTGTTTTCCTTAAACAATAGGAACCGAGTTTTATATCTATATAAATTCTGTAAATAACAATTTAGTTTCCCTTTATCATTATAACACACACAGATAGTCAATATTAGTTCAAGTTATAAATTGCTATAAACTGAAAACAATGTAATAGCCTGCTATCAATAGATGTAACTACCTATGTTAACCAAAACATTCATTCAATAGCATTACTAGACCACTAATAGATTGACTAACTGGTAATTCAATGCAAATTTCAATTCAATATCTGTCTGTCTACTACCAGCAATAGACTTATAGCTTACAATACTACCAATCTATGTGGATATAGGAACCAACCAAGTTACCTAACCGCCTATACCTACAGATTGATAGTCCCAAATCGTGCCTTCCTGGAGCCCTTGACGGCTGCAAATCTCAGGAAGCCACGCTCTAGCTACCAAAATGTTCAGGCTTCTCAGCACCTAATGACCTCGTAGGGTCCCATGAGCTACGAGGTAGCGTGACGATCAGGTGCCAAGAAGTGATGAACGTCGGCGATTCACCGAGCTGAAGTTATGTGGGGTAGATCTAACCTGGTCTGTGCTTCGGTCCCGTCAACCTCCTGTCTCTCTGCAAGGCCCGGGTGCACCCTAGGCTCTTCTTGGTAGACAGGTTCTTCAGCCAACCAGGTATGACTGGCGGGCTAGCGTGGTGAGCACAGTGTCCAGCACAGGTTATGTTTCTACTGGTAAATACAAATCGGGCACGAAAATCCGAACTTTATCTGGTTCGAGAGACAACGGCACACTCAGCTATATTAACAATCCTGAGGGAATCCCGAATACATTCCAGATGCCCTGCGATTTAATTTCAACACCCTGGTCAAAACGCATTTACATTGCGAGGGCTTTCGTCTGTCAGTTCTCAAAACTGTCAGATTGACAGCTAACGCCAAATTAAAATGACCGTTCAGAAACCATCGATCGAATATCGATTTGGAATCGAACAGTGGTGCTATTTTAACTATGATGTTGTACTGAAAATACTATTATGCGTGGTTATACAGATACTTATTAAAAATATAAAATGTACTTGTGATAATACCGTTTTACTTGCTTTTCTTATCATGAATGTTACTTACCGCGGGTTATCTTTGGTATCGGTACCTACTTCAGGCGTTAAGAAGTAACTTCCGTCGTATGTTAGCGAAAATATATTTAAATAGTAGGTAGAGAGAAGAATATGACATTACTTTGTACTTATGTTAGTTGTCAGGATCGAAATTATATATAACCCAACTGAAATTTAGCCCGCTCCGGAGCTCCGGATTGCTTCTTCTATGTTCCAACCTAACCTATAATAAAATAGAAATTAAGCCAAAATAACCTACTCTAGCCAAATTTGTCTTTCTGCGTTCCGTTACTAAAAACTGAATCTCAGTAAATCCAAAAGTACACATTGAAATAAGCACAAGTCCAAAAACGCTTAGAAACAAGCTTGTGATGCAAAAACATTTTGTATTTTCATTACTATTGAGAGTTAAAAATATATTTGTAAACCGATCATAGAAATTAAAATAGTCTATGCAAGTCGTAAAAATATGATTATTTTCACAAAACCTCTGTTGTCGGTAATTTAGTTGGAGGTTCAGTATTTTATTTGGAAGTTTAGTTTTGTTATTCGAAAATCCTTTTTTTTTTAGTAGTATTGTAATTTGAAGAAGCTCTTATTTGGTTGTTAAATTGGTCATTTTTTCCATGTTTTTTGTTTTTTTCGGTCGGAAATTCATTGTAACGCAGCTTAATTAGTATAATAGTCGGACGCAGACCGCTGGAGATTAATTTTTAATTAGTTTTTCGGAACCGTTGTTATTAACCCATTAAATATAGTTAGAAAAGCCTAAATGCGTACGAAAGTTTAAAACGTTATCTAATCAGAGATTCGCGTGTTAATAATATTGGCCAAGTTCAAATTACTCATAGGCAAAAATTTGATTATGCTAACTTATCTGTTGGTAATTTGTATTAGTAGTTAGTACAATGAAGCCTTGCTCAACTATGTAAGACTAGCAGGTGCTCGCCGCTTCGTTTGCGCAAATTCCTAGAAATATGGCCAGTCCATATACCTCTCGCCACGAATAAAGAGCGCTGGGCGACGTTGGCGGGAATTACTGCGCATATGTACAGGTATTGAAAAGTAACTACTGCGCATTCAAGGCCACCGCTCATAACGTGTGGCGCGATGTAGCAATATGAAAGTCCCCTCCTCCTTCCTCCCCTTCTCCTCCTCGGTAACGTGAAGTAAAACCTTTTTTTAAAACACCCTCAGTGTCTCGTGACAGGAGGACCATGCAAGTAAGGGTCAGACATAGGTGATGCATAGGCATCAGTCTCCCTTTCCTTTTCTAAGCGAAAGAAGGAGGAGGAGACTGTCCCATTCATCTGCATCTTGCTGTCTCTAGACGCTAGAGGGTCTGTTTTCGATTTTGATTTTTGAAGTTGCTCCCGGTCTATACGACATGATTTACGTGAAAATGAAAGCATTAAGATAATTAATGCTGGTTCGGTATTGCGGTATTTCACCCTTAACCTCTCGAGCCCTGGACCTGGTTATGAGCGATTTTGTACCTCATGCCTTCAAAACAAAAGGGTATAGATGTGCTCATAAGTTATTATTGTTCTGCGTTTGCAGTTGCGGCAGGCTACGGAGTTACATTTTGAAATCAATCTCAAACTATCCCTCTGTGATTTCAGCGCTCGTGGGCGAAAAACCCTATCCATTCAAGGCGCCGAGCCCCCAAGACATGGTGGCGCTTCGCAAGGCCATTGAGGCTGGGCTGGCCGGCACTGTGCAGGACAGAGTGTGGGACAACCCTCGGTACCTCGTGAGCAGTGGCAGCACGCCCGCCATACTGCAGGTAAGTGTCGCCCATCGATAGCTATAGATAGACTTTCGATAGTCCAGAAGAATCAATTGTATCGATATACCAGGGAAATACTATGGATAAATTGCATTACTATTCACACAATTCTTTATTGCACAGAACATTACAACAATACAATTATACACGAAATTAAAAGGCAAAGGCGAGCTTATCTCTCAACAGAGATTTCTTCCAGCAAACCTATCTGGATAGGATACATATAAAATGAAAAGTGCAATTAAATACTTACCAAATACCAATAAAATATGATACTTACTATAAAAATACATATAATCAAAGAAATAGTAGATAAAATAAGAATAAACAAATAATAATAATAAATAGATAAATACAATTACATACTTATATATACAATACCTATGATAAAAGAGAAAGTAAGTGCTCTTTCAAGCGATTCTTAAAGGAGAAAAGAGTGGGACTGTCCCCTATAGTGCAGGGAAGTGCGTTCCACAGCCGAATGGCCCTCAGCCTGAACGAGTGCTCGTAGGCGACGGTGTTATGCTGCGGAATACATGAATAGATACCGTGTGAGATCTCCGCTCCTTGCCTCTGGAGAAAAGGAACTCAAAACGTTCACGAAGGCAGGAAGGATATCTGGGGTTTCTCAAGATGTTAAAGAGTAAAGTCAATATGTGGAAATCACGGCGAAGACGAATCGGAAGCCAACCCAGTTCCTTGCGATACTGCGAGACGTGGACATACTTGCGCAGCCCGAAGACGAACCGAATCCCGAGGTTCTGAAGTCGTTCGAGTTTATTCAGTTGTTCTTCGTTCGCAGTCACCCAGCAAGCATCGGCATAATCAATTAAAGGAAGTAGAAGGGACTGGGCTAGAGTGACTTTGTAACGGTGTAATTTCCGAAGAGAGTGAAACGATGCAAAGACTTGTCTGCTGACCTCGGAGACATGGGGCGACCAAGACAGCATGTTATCGAATACAACTCCAAGATTTTTAGCTTTATCGCTGTATTTGATTACGGTTCCATCAAATATTAGAGGAGCGATTGGAAGTTGTAACAGGTTAAGAGAGTATCGGGTTCCCAAGATCAAGGCCTGCGACTTTCTCGGGTTGACCAGAAGCCCATATGAGAGGGCCCACTTCCTGATATTCTCGAGGTCAGCATTCAGAGCCTCCACAACCGGAGTCACATCACGCGGAGAGAAATGCCGGTATATTTGGAGGTCATCTGCGTAAAGATGATATGAAGAAGTAAGTACATCAGAGATTGAGTTGATAAAAACCGAAAACAGAAGGGGTGAAAGGATGCCACCCTGAGGAACCCTAGTGAATAGATCGCACCAATCGGTGGATGTTTCCTCAGAATTGATGCTTTGTTGTCGATCTCATCGATACTATCGATAGCTACATCAATAACCACTTCACTATTGATAGTATCGATACTATTGCAAAGCATGACGTAACAATTATCGTTGATATCGATAGTGTGACTGATTTTAAGGTCATCATTAGTGTTCGCCATTAGCCCTTACATCGACCCGCAAAGACCCAAATGGTGGAGTATGGCTTAATCTCTCTCGAACTCGAGTAGAATCTCCTCCAAGGCGTCTCGTGCACACGCGCAGGTGTAGGGGGCGTAGCGGTCGAGCCTTGAAAGGGTGATGGTTTGAACTTCGGCCGGGGAGGAAGAGGAAAATATCCGGTATTGGATGTTTGTGTTTGTGCGGCGTAACGGTAAAAAAACTAGTAAAACTGTATTGATCGATGTTATTAATCTCAGATAACTAATATCGATACAGTTTTAGATTACTAATCTGTGATGCAACGTATATAAACAATAAAAAAGTTGTTTTATGAAATAAGTGTTATAATATAACTTATTAATTTTATTTCGGTATTGTGTGTATAAAGTATGTCAATATAAACCCATTTTGAAGTTTGTAAATCGAATTTTACGATATGATAGTAGATAATAGTATTTTATGTGACTGATACATAATGGAGGGCATTAATACTCAAGAGTGGGTTTATGAAACGAGCCGAAGGCGAGTTTTATAATAATATCACTCGAGAGTTTCACCAAACTTCACAGACAAACTATGGGCCGCACGCAGGCGGCCGTCGGCGTTCGAAATTTGAATGTCATAATTTGACAAATTTTTGTACATTATGGTCATAATGTACAAATTTTCAGATAAGAAATGAGTTTTTACCAAATAGTTTTACATTATGCTGGTCTTAACGTGCGGTTTTTAGACGCGCTAAAGAGGGTTTATGATACGTGTGTAGATAAAATACGTTAGTAATTTTCTTGTAGGTAAGTGAAAAAGATCCGTTACTAACGCTATCTATCCTTTGCATAGTAACTATAAGCATCCCACAGCTGTGGAACATAAAGTCCGCCACCAACAAAGAGGTTAAATGTATCACCTAATTAATCAATAGCAAAGGAGTTTGAATCTTCTATGGCTAACAACACCATCTAGCGATAGGAATCTGAGACTTCTCCACTTCCCATACAAAACATTATTTGATTTTTTGGCTGTTTCTCTGCTTATATTATTTTTACCTAAACCTCCTCCGGACTGAGGAGAATAAATGTGAATAGGAATTATTCAAATAGGTCGGGCCATTTTAGAGATTTAGTAAGACTAACGTATTGCGATTTATTTTTATAAGTATAGAGATTTTAATTTTTAAGTCTTCCTTTACGATGGTAATGATACGGAACCCCTCAAGTGCGATTCCGACCCGCACTTGACCGAATTTTTATATGCTTTTTTTTTTAGTTTCACCTGTCCCGGGCTCTGTCCTGCTGTAATAAGTTAAATTTGACCCACTTCCCGATTTCCGATTGAGTTGAAATTTTGCATGCTTAGAAAAATCGGATGACAATACAATATTTTTATGACATGGAGCTGATCTGATGATGAATCCGGAAGATGACTGTAATAAACCGACGCAACACCATCGAGTGTGGGCCCGTTTAATTCGTCTTGACAAGTATTCATATTCATATATTTATTGTGTCATTGTGGTACATTTTAACAAAATTTTATCCAACAATGAACCCTGTAAGGGCACTACAATGTCTTAATAACTAGCTTACAACTAACATTTGTGATGGTTAAATATTATTTTCTTATTATATTATATTATTTACTATACTTATTACATTATTATATTATATTATATATATAATATATTATTATTATTATTATTATTATTAATTTTTTTTAAGTATGAGAAACATAAGAAATTATTAACTGCTGAATTATTATATAATTGTTAGGTTTAGTTTGTTATTAATTAAAATTCTATTAAAATATTATTTAATATTTTATAAAATTTTATATTATAGTAGTTTATTATATATTATTTAATTCTTATTTTATTGGTTATTGTTTATCATTTAGGAACTCGTTAATATTGTAATAGCGCTTTGTAATCAGCAATTGCTTAAGTGATTTTGTGAATTTGTTCTCTTTAGTTTCATTTAATATATATTCAGGTAAATTATTATAGATTTTTATCGACATGCTTAGTGGGCCAGATGAGTGAAGTTTTAAATTGGAGGAGAGCTGTGCCAGTCCTTTCCTGGGTCTTAAATTTCGGTTGGTCTGCATTTTCTCTTGACGGGTTTTATAGAACTCAGGGTGTTTGCGAACGAACTTACAGGTTTCTAGGATGTACATACAGGTTAGTGTTAAAATGTTGAGTTCCCCAAAATATGGTTTGCAACTATCGGTCGATTTTATATTTGCTAATATTCGGATAAGCCTTTTTTGTAGGGTAAACACACTTGAGACATTTGTACTATTTCCCCACAATATTATTCCGTAACTTAGCCACGCATACGCATAGGCGTAATAAGTAACTAGAGCAGTTTTCTGGTCGGTAGACCTCTTTATTTCACGGAAAGCGTAAACAAATTTTGATAATTTTGAATTTAATTTTTCAATGTGTTTTTTCCAATTTATATTTGTGTCGATATTAACTCCAAGTAGCGAAAAATTATTTATTGAATCAAGCTTAATGTCATTAAATTGAAAATTTATATCTATAGGTTTTTTTTGAGAAGGATAAAAAGGTATTTACTTTGTTTTTTTTAAATTTATTTGAAGGTTATGTTCTTCTAGCCAGTTTATGATTTTATTTAATATTGTGTGAAGGTTTTCGTGCAGTTCTTGGTTATTTGTGCATGAAGTAAGTATAGACATATCGTCAGCGAACAGGACACTAGGGTCAACTATGGATTTGGGCAAGTCGTTTATGTAATAATAATAATAATAATTTAATAATAACAATAATATTTTTATTTCAAATAACTTAACATACTCTAACACCAACAATAACTCATAAAAACTAGGTATTTGTATAATACAACATTATGTGAGTTGTTGTAGTGGTAGTGAGTAGTGTAGTGCCCTCCGTACTAGTCAAGACTGTATGACGGCAGAGCATTGCTCTTCTCACAGCTGAACAAAAACTAAAAACAATTTGCAATAGACTCCTGTCTAAGTTTATAAGATTGTTATTGGAGCAGAGTGCAGTATAAGTACTAATATAGAATAAATAGTTAACAACTTATAAGTAATTTAGGTATAATATAGAAATAGAAATATAGAAAATATATATATTGCATATTTTAAATATATGTAGGTATAGTTATATGTTGTTATGTAGATTTTATACTATCATACATAATATTGTTTGGATATATAATTTTTTAAATATAAATAAGTAAATAATATACATAATGCTTCACTTCAAACAAAAGCTTCCAAAAGCTTTTCCGTAAGATCGTAGTCTAATGATATAAAATACTTATCCAGCATTTTCGAGCAGGAGTAGGTGTTACATTCTTTGAATGTTGTGAGAATCTTATTGATTTTATTATAAAGAAGGGGCCCGCGGAAGTAACCAAATGAATGGACAAACATTGTGCGACAATAGGGAATCTCGTATACCCGATCTTTTCTACGTTTCTCTGTAGTGTCGCGACCAGGTATCGAATGTTGGTGTATCAGTAATGCCTTTATATAGAGTTGTCGGACTGTAAGCACAGAGTATTCCCTGTATAGATCGGTAGTGGAGGACATGAAGTTTTTAAAGTTTATAACTTTGATAATTGCTCTCTGAGCTCTCTCAAGTTTCAAGAGGTTGGTCTTGCCTGTCCCACCCCACGTCCTAATAGCGTAGGAAATTATTGACTGGCAGAGACAATAATAAATAGACCTAACTAGATGTGGATCCTGCAGATGTCGTAATTTTTTAAAAATACAGATTAGTTTTCTTACTCTGCCTGCTAATACCCGAACCTGTTCTTTCCAATTGAGACATTGGTCAACAATCACTCCCAGATATTTGATTGTTTTGGTAGACGTGAGAGAAGGGCATGAGCAGGCTGTAACATTCTGGCAAGAGTGGGCCCTCAGACTAAATTCCGGTTGTGGCTGACCATTTTTTCTCATACTGAAGGAGATGTATTTGGTCTTAGATACATTTAGTGTAAGAATGTTACTGTTCAGCCAATTCAGAACTAGTCTAAAACCAGCCTCTGCCAAGTCTTTGACATCACTCCATGATTTGCCATTAAAAAGAAGTACAGTGTCATCGGCGAAGGTTACAATTTTGCAATTCTTGAGTTTGAGCAAGCACAGATCGTTGATGTAAATAAGGAATAATGTAGGTCCAAGGACTGAACCTTGGGGAACACCAAACGATACAGCTGCTTCGGTACTGGTTTCCTCATCAATCCTGACATACTGCCGCCGACCACTCATGTAGCTCTTAAACAATTGAAGGGGTTCACCTCTCACACCCAGGATTTCAAGTTTCTGAAGCAAGATGGGGACAGAGACTGTATCAAATGCCTTGGCCAGGTCAAGGAAAATTCCTAGGCATTTATTGCTGTCATCCAGTTCCTTGGCCACATGAGTCACAAGGCCATCAATTGAATATAATTGCATCTGAAGTGGACTTTCCCCTTCTGAAACCATATTGATTTGGTGCCAGGAATTTACTTTGCTCCAAATAGTTAATAAGTCTAGAATTAATAACCTTTTCCAAAATTTTAGACAGGACTGGAAGCAGGGAAATTGGTCTATAATTATTAACACTATCTTTTTTGCCATTCTTATAAATAGGAATTACGATTGATTATTTCAACACATCAGGAAACACGTTGTCAGAAAAACATAAGTTGCACAAATATGTAATCGGCTTGATAAGGATATCTTTGGCAGTTTTGAAAAACATAGATGAGATACCATCCCATCCAGCAGAGGCCGTGTTCTTTAGAGACATTAGAATTTTTCTTATTTCAATCTCATCAGTGGGTAGAAGAACAAACGAGTTAAGGGTGTTAACATTTGAACGGTAGTTAGACGCAAGCTCGGTATCAGATTTGTTCAATTTCCCTAAGATGCTATCTGCCAGATGTTGGCCCACGGTGGAGAAATGTGTGTTGACCATATCTACCGAAGCTTGTCGATTACGTGATAGTTGAAGTAGTTCTACCGGTGACTTTGAGTGAGTACCAAAATTGCAAATACCACGTATAGTCTGCCAAGTCTTTTTCATATTGAACCTGTGTTTATTAATTTCAGTCCTTTCATAGCGACGTTTGATCTTTTTGAGTAAGTTATTGCAAAAATTTCTATACCTCTTGTAAGTAACATGTAGTACGGAATCAAATGGCGATTTTTTAAGTTTTAGGTGCAATGCATCTCTGAAACGCATGCATCTAACTAAGCCTGGAGTGATCCATGGCTTCATAGGAGCTTTTCTCTTGGCTAGTTTTACGATGACAGTGTGCTTATCCAGTGTATCCGATACTATTTGAAGAAAGTTAAAGGTTGCGGTATTTGGATCATTATCATTTAATACTCCTGTCCAATCTAGCAAACGCAAGTCGCCGAGTGCAGCCTCGTAATTTACCCTCTTATGCAAGGTCACAAGGTCATCAGTGTACTTACCAAATGGAATTGATGCCATAACACAGCTATGGTCTGTTACAGATGAACTACAAACTACAGTAGTTATTTTGTTTGAATTTAACTTGGCAAATAAGTGGTCTAAACATGTGAGTTCTCTTGTCGGGAAGGTATGGGTAGGAAGTAGTCCATGCATAGCACATAACTCCAGCAATTCGGAAGATCTGTTGTCCGAGTTTTCTTCTGAAATATCAATATTTATGTCTCCAATTATTAGAATATTGGGAGTAGTTTTTAAATCATTTAATAGACTATTTAGAGATGTTAGAAAATCTTCAACCTTGTCATTACTATGTAAATTAGAAATAGTAAACAACCAATCACACTTCCTTGTGGAATGGAAGCGTTTATATCCACGGCATCTGACTGGACTTTTATAATTTCTTTTCTTTCTATGTTATAATATTCTAGTTCTACTAGTTGCTTCCTATTTGTTAGGTATGAAGCAAACCATTTATGTGAGATGTCGCGTATTCCCATATTATATAATTTATCTAATAAAATATTATATTGCACTCTGTCATAGGCTTTTGACAAGTCTATTAAAATCCCTACTGCGTATTGTTTGTTATTTATAATATTAAGAGCCGTTTGAATATATTTAAATACCGCTAATGACGTGGATCGCTTTTTTCGGAAACCGTTTTGGCTTTCGTCAAAGAGTTTGAATTTCTCACAGAATGTGTACACACGATTACACATCGCTTTTTCAAATATTTTTGACGCTGTTGGAAGTAAAGCAATTGGACGATAGTTGGTTGTTTCTAATTTAGAATCTTTTTGGTGTACAGGTTTTATTAGTGATATTTTCATAAGGTCTGGGAAAATACCTTCGTTGAACGATTGATTTATCATTATATAGAATGGCAACGTTAACTCCTCTGCGCATTGTGTGAATAGGCTTGGTGGTAATTCATCTACGCCACAGCTATTTTTCATTTTTAATGATTTTATTATATTATAGACTTCGCGATTGCTTACAGGGTATAAGAACATTGAGTTTTCAGGTGGATTAAGCGCGGGGCGGCCACCTGATGAGATTGATCTGTTTTGTCCTACAGAAGCGAAAAATTCATTAAATATGTTTGCTACTTGTGTATTATCTGTGATTATTTGATTGTTGGTTTTTAGTTCAATATTTGTCTTTTCCCTTTTTCCCTTTTTATTACTATGTTCTTTTATTATATTCCACATTGTTTTTATCACATTTTTTGATCTTTTTATTTTATTCGCGTTACATATTTTTTTGGAATTTATTACTATCTTCTTTAAAAATTTTACATATTTTTTATAGAAATTTGTGAGTATATTGTTATAATTAGATTGTATTATGAGTATTTTAATAACCTTTTATGTAAGCAAGATTTTTTAATTCCTACTGTTAACCAATGTTTTTTTGGAGAATTATTGAGCTTTATCATTTTTATGGGTATGCATTCATCTAAAATAATTTTCAATGTATTATGAAATTTTTCATATTTTTCATTTATATCGTTATTTTTGTCTAATAATGCGTACCAGTCAATAGTTTTTAAACGAGATTTAAATAATTGAATGTTTCTTTCACTGTATATTCTTTTTGTTGCATACCAAGTTATTTTTTGCGTCATTTGGGATAACTGATGGCTTATAGTTACACCTTTATGGTTTGAAAACCCTAGGTCTACTACCTTAGTTTTTAATGTGCTTTTATTTGTATTTGTAAATATTAAATCCAGACAAGTTGATGATGTTGGTGTAGAATGTGTTGGCTCGGTAATATATTGCTTGAATTTAAACTCTAACATGAAATTTAAAAGTTTTGTACTTTTTGGGGTTGTTTGTAGCATATCTGTATTAAAGTCTCCTCCTATAATAACAGTAAATTTGTAATATTTCTCTCTGATAAAGTTTAATATTTTATCTAGTTGTTCATAAAATATCACCTCCTATCTTCTATTCCAGTATACGGTAACAATCATTATATTTTCCTTTTTTAGTATTAACGCACACGCTTCAATAACATATTCTATAGACATGTCAGCTATTTCTTGTATTTCTTCGCTTTCTATATCTTCTTGTAAGAGAATACAGACGCCGCCTCCTACTCTATTTTTCCGACAGAATGATGCTGCAAATTTGTAGCCGTTGAACTTAAGTAGTTTAAGTTTTTCTTCTGTGAGCCAAGATTCAGTTCCGCATATTGATTGATATATGGGGTCTTGATCTATGAAGGATTCTACTAGTTCTTGTTTATTGAAGATACTTTGGAAATTTTGATATAATATCTTAAAATATTGGGCTGGGTCTTCGAGAGGAACCAATTCTTGTATTATCATTCATGTTGTTGTTTTCGGTTTCTGTTTCTTGTTGATCGTTTGGTTTTGGTTGTTTATTTGTCTCTGTATCCATTTTCGTCTGTCTTCCTTCTATGTAAAGTAAATTATTCTTAATGACTGCATGTAATCCTTTTTTCCGGGCAATAAACATTTCTTCACGCATCTTCTTAAGATTTTCTCTTGATTCTTTATCTCTGTCTTATAAAGTACTCTGGTCCTAGATGATATTAAGGGTCTGATGATGGAACCGGAAGGTGTGTGTGGGTGCGCGTGTGTGTGTGTACGTGTGTGAATATGAGGTGTTTGTTTGTCGAATCAGAGATTTCCATTTCCTTAAATAAATGTTTTTGGTTGTTGTGTATTTTTTATAATCAACTATTTAATTTGCTTGACCCTATCTTCGCACAAACCTGTGATATAAACTGAGCCCGGTTTTGGCAAAAGACATTCGCCCCCGCAAAGTGCTTGTCGTACATATCAATGCTTCTATTTAGCGGTGAATTGGTGGCATAGTTGGTGCCCGCGCGCTCGTGCCCGTTACAACTAATACAATCATAATTAGATTTAAAAAAAAAATGCTTGTTTAAAGTTATCCAACTTATGTATGGGTTCCCAACAACGCAATGAAAAAGAGTGATCGACCCGGGAAGAGAAGGTGGGATGAGCTGGTTCTTTGGGACCGCCCAGGATATCCAAGAGAAAAAGGGGAGAGAGGCCTTTGTCCAGCAGCGGGACATCACAGACTCACAATAATAATCCAACTTATTTTCTCTTCACAGGAAGGTTCGCGCTACAATGCTCTTCATGTGGCGGCCAAGGCAAGGAACGCTGAGCTCTGCAACCTCATACTGACGACAGTCGGGAACCCCGCCTTCGTGCAGACCCTGTATGGCTCCGATGCGGATCCCGAATGTTGTAAGGTAAGCGATGAGTCCTCCCGCCTAGCACCGGGCGGAGATGAACAACACTATACACTATATTTTTGCCCACGACGGACGGCACGGAATGGAAATGGTATATACGTTCGGGGTTACAGGTTGTTTGTGTAACTGTTAGCATTTTCCTGGAAAACTACTCGACCGATTTTGATGCGTTTTTTTGCATTAAACGGCTATAATTTCAGATCAGGTTCTTAGATGTGTTTTACGGTTGTAGACCACTAGGAGGCGCTGCAGCAGCCAGGATAGTTGGCGCTAGAGGGCTTCTAAGAAACTATTTGGCCATTTTCGATGCGTTTTTCTGCATTATACGCTCAGCGGCAGAAAATGTGACCCAGGTGATCAAAGTTTAAAGTTAAACTGTTAATTATGGGATATCTTGAAGTGGTAAGGATATAACTGATTTAAGTTACCCCATTTGTTTAATTAAGTATATATTTGAGGGAAAACTTGGGTCCAAATCGTCTGTTCTTATACCTTGCTGCTAAATTTGACGCTTTCTGAGTCCACGGCCACGTCCTTGTGAACTCTACAAAACTCAGTGGCGTTTTCCTCGTACTTTGTTTATCACGTTCCACTTTCCACATGTTCCTTACTCACATTGGTGCTGGACATGATTGCGCTCGTGTATTGAGCTCTTTTAATTTTAACCAGGTTGTCATATTGTTTTTTTAGTTTATCCATTAGGCCCGTGACTACGGTATAGTTAGGCGAGAGCTCGAGTACGTTGAAGAGTAGGGATTTGATATTTCTGAGCTCATGTGTGACCTACGATTGTCATTTTGTGAGTGGTTTCGATTGAGAAAAAAATCACACGTGGCGAGATCATCGATCGAATCACCTTTTTGGTAACAAATGTGCTGCCAGTCTACAATCGCAATAGACGCACGCTCGCACGAGGTAGTCCACTGGGGTTTCCCCACTGATTACTGTTATTGGCAGAGTTAGCTGTACCTCCGGCCGTGATAGCCGGTTAATTATAATGAAGTTAAAGAATCCGAGTCCACGAGTTGGATTATCACCTTGTAGATTATTACTTGAGCAATAAACTCAATAAAAGTCACAACATGATCTTGGAAGAATTCTTCAACAGCCCTGGCCGCTGTTAGGCACCAATCCACAATGACAAGCTCCGTCCACCCCTTCAAATATACCTCCCCACACCGTGAATGACCTACCTTGGTAATTCACCGCCTGACGTGTCAAGATTGGAATAAAATAACTTATTATTCCCTCTCCCATGATAATCTGGTGCTGCTAGGGCTTCTCTGACCCATCGGTAAACTAGACTTTCCCCCTTGGTCTTGTGCCCACATCACGTATTCACGGTAAATTTCACACTGGTCTCTTTGCACATAAATTACGTTCCTCCACTCTTCGACTTCTGGAACGTTCACTGAAGATGATGCCATGTGTCGCTGGAAGCCGCTGCCTAATCTGAACTGCGGCGAGTAAGCGGATTCTTACCAATTTCATTTATCAAACCGGTCATTATGGCCGGAGGTATACCTAAGTCTGCCACTAAATATGGTCGCCGCCTAAGGGGTCCACCAAAGACGGCTTATGGGTTTTCCGCAGTACTTAATTACGTATTTCCATGAAACTAAAAATGACGGAATATAAAGTAATTTCAAAAAACTTCTTTTAATTCAGTTTTGTAAATATCCGGAGAAAAATGTGATGGTTTTCAGACTTTGATTTTTCATGTCTAGATCTATCTTACGCCTGGGAGTAAGGCGTTGGTTTCGTATTGATCTAGCTAGACTATCATTTTTCTTAATAAAACGACGTCACTTTTTGGGCGGGCGTTTTATCATACTGTGTGGTTCTCTCATTTTCCGAGCGAGAGACAGCATGACTTAAGTTAGCGTCAAACTTTTAGCTGTCGGCTGAGCAGCCGGGCCGGGTCGGGCTATCAGTGTTCTTTACGCTTTGACGACCTCGGCGTCGTTTCAGTCCAAGGCTCTGCCTTCCAAGAGAGAGGTCCCGGGTGCGAAGCACAGCCTCGACCGCAATACCACAGCGACCGTTATATTGTGTGTGACGTCGCCGTTTCTGGTTCGCACGACACAGGATATCCTAGTGTGGGGCCAAAATCAATGTCTGTACACAATAGTAGTTTATGTGACAGCTACATAATGGATGGCATTAAAACTCGAGAGTGGGTTTATGAAATAAGCCGAAGACGAGTTTCGTAATAATATCACTCGAGAGTTTTAATGCCTAATTATGTAGAGTTAAATACGCTAGTTTATCTACACAGATATCATAAGCTCTCTTTGATGTGTTCAGGAACCGCATTTTCTACCGGCATCGTGGCATTGATCATTCTGCAGTTGACAAACTAGGGGAGGCAAGCCGGCGGGCGTCGGCGTTCGAAATTTGAATGTTATAATAATATGACAAATTTCGGTATATTATGGTCATAATTTATCAATATTCAGAGAAGAAATGAGTTTTTACCAAGAAGTTTATCATTATGCTGGTCGTAACGTGCGGTTTTTGGACGCAGTAAAGAGGGTTTATGATACGTGTGTAGATAAATGTTTAAATATACATAAAAATGCTTACAAATGTACAACAACTTTTGCAGGAGTTCGCGTCAATCCTCGTCGACCGCTACCTGAACACGCCCGACAAGGCGATGAACGAGACTCCCCTCCACTTCGCCTGCAAGTTCGGGGCGGAGCAGTGCGTAGATGTGCTCACTGCCTACCCCCAGTGCAATAAGGCTGCCGTGAATAAGTACGGCGAGACGCCGGAGAGTGTGAGTATACCTAGTCCAGCCATAAATTTGGTCACAAGGAAAATATGCCTAAATCATATTTCGAAAGTAAAAAGTAACAGACTATATTTCAAGAAGAGAAAAATTACACTGCACATCAAAAATACTGATTTACATAGCAAATATCATTGCAAAATGCTGCGGTAGCTTAGGTGAAGGGTAAAAGGGGTGAACAAAGCGAAGCCCCCTTTATCCTTCGTGTTAGGTTGAACATGACAACAACAAAAAATACTTAAAACATAAACTTGAGTACACATAAAATATTTAAAACATAAAAAGTGTTTTTTCTGATCCTTTTTTGCTGTGCAAATCAGTATTTTTGATGTGCGATTAAATAGTAGCCTTTCAATAATATTAATGATTTCCTATTTTATCATATATACAAAATGTTCAAAATGTCCGTCTTTTGTAAACACTGCATCAAGTGGTCGGTCTACCCCACTCTCGTAGCACGCACTGTTCTGTTGTCAGAGTTATAGTAGCCGCTGCTGCCACTAAGTCACGCTTGACTTGATTTTTTTATGAGCTTCGAGCTGGCTTTCTCCTCTAAAACATACCATAGTCGGTAATCCGAAGGGTAAAGCTTAGAGCTGCCAATCTTCGGCGGCAATTCAACCAGAGAAATTTTCCTTACACCAGCGTTGCGCAGTTCGCGCTTTGTGTACAAGTGTTTTCTGTTGGAATATCAAATGCTGGTTGGAAAATAAAGTTTGGATCAGGGGCTTGACAACAGGCTCCAAAATGACAGACTGATCTCTTTCTCACACTTAGCCATCGCCGAGGCCGGGTGGGTGGGGGCCTCTCCATCGCCGAGGCCGGGTGGGGGCCTCTTTCCACTTTAGCAACCTACTCTGAGGCTTCTTAAGAGATGTCGCGCATACTTGATCATTTTGCAGTTTCATTCAACTTTTCCCTTAGAGATATTCAAACGTTGCGTGCTGCTGCCGCTACTTCTTGGCTCTGGTCGCTCTAATGCCACGCAGATCTACTTTCAAGCTATGTCCGGTACTTCGACGATAAGCACCGAGATTCAGTTGTTGACTGATAATGCGGAAAATTGTCCTGGCTGGTGTTTTCATAACTCTCTAGAGTTATGAAAACACCATGATTATATGATTCTCTGTTTGAGGAGAGGTTTTCCACGAATTCGCTCGGCATCGGCTTTAATCGCTGCTGGGGTCCTGGAAACTCGTGGACGGCCCCTTTTGAGTGTGTTATCCAGAGAGGAGTGACCCCTTTTGATAGTTTGCACAGTCGAGTACTTTCATATATCGAGAGACTAGGTGCAATAACTGAAACTCTATTTTAAATTAACTGAATTCTTGAACAATAGTTAGGCCAGACTAGGTAGTTTCGAATGCTCGAAAGAAATGCCATTTAGAAATGGTATTGTTAAATAAAAAAACTAGCCATACCAGTGAGCCGTCGATTCTGCGTTATCTGCGCTTTTTTCTCATAGGGCTCTCGCTATTTCGAACGCGGCGTACCAACCCATAGATTTCAATATGGATTTCTAAAATTGTAAAGGATTATCGCACAGGAAATAAATACATAGTTTACCGCTATGAAAAGACACAATATTTCACCCTTGAGCGTCGCGTCGCGAACGCACTGATGGTATTACTCTTAATAAAGTCATTAACAATATTATCGATGCCCCTGAGTTATTAAAATCTCTTTCCTTTAGAGTACCCCGTCGTTATGAGCGAGATTTTCAGTGTAAAGTTTCGTAGCTTCAAACAACAAACCTTGAAGTGTATTAATAGTTTTTAATTAGATAGTTGACTTTTATTGCATTTTTTGTCTGATCATATAAAAAATTAGTTTTTGTTAGAATGTAAAGGTATTTTTGGTAGCATCGATTTTACAACTTAGAATTTCTATTTCTAGTTTATTTTTAGTACCTATATAAGTTACATGGTTTAGAATTAGGATGCTATTGAATTGTAGTAAGGTTTTCATTCTCTATTTAAGAAAACTGTAGGTCTATAACTCTTGTTACCCTATATTGTAACAATGTATTATATAAGGGACTGTTTGTTTCTAAATAAAGATATTTTTTATTTTTATTTTTTAAAAACGTTGGGCGTACTGTAGTTGCTAGGTTTTTAATATTTCTAATATTGACATGGTATGACAGGTGATCTGCAACCGCTCATCCGGCGGAACCCCTGGCGCAGTGACAAGAATCCGTGACATGCTGCAAGAGCGGTTCTACGTGCCGGTTCTACACACTGAAGACGGCAGCGCAGCGCCCTTCATAGGCAGTGCCTTCACACCAGCGCAGCCGCCCGTAAGTTGAATCCTTAGTGAGCCAAGTATTCAAGCAGCGCCATGTTGCAAGAGCGGTTCTACGTGCCTGTGCTACACATTGAAGACAGCAGCGCAGCACGCGCTATAGGCAGGGCCTTCACTCCCGCGCAGCCGCCCGTCGCAATGTGTAAGTAGACTCCTGGAGTAAGCGAGGTATTCAAGCAGCGCCATGTTGCCAAATCTGTTCCACGTGCCGGTCCTATACACTGAGGACGGCAGCGTAGCGCCCGTCATAGGCAGGGCCTTCAATCCCGCGCAGCCGCACCTAAGTAGAATCCCGAGTAAGCGACATATTCAGGTAGCGCCATTTTGCCAAAGCGGTTCTACGTTCCTGTACGACTCACTGAAGACGGCAGTGCAGCGCTCGTCATAAGCAGGGCCTTCACTCCCGCGCAGCCACGCATTTTTAGAATCCTGATTGAGCAAGGGATTCAAGCAAAGCCATGTTGTCCAGCTGTTTATGGCAAGATCAAGCAAACTAACACTACAAGTGAACTGAGCAAGGGATCCTAACCGAATCATGAGTGAGCGAGGGATTAAAGCTACATCTTAAGTTCAAACGCCTTACCGAGCCTAATAAAGTCCCCACCTACTGGCTCAGGCCTTCAACCGGATAGTTTTTAAGGATGGTAAAAAAATATGTGATAAAGCATTGGCACATAGCCTCATTATCTCAAAATAAATAACTGTTTCTCAATACCCAGGAAATCAACCAGGACCCATTAAGCCCGCGTTTCGAGATGCTCGCGTACGCGGGCCCCATGCAGGCGCGTTCGGCCGCGGAGTTCCGCCGCCAGTGGAAGACTCCGCCCCGCGCGCCCGCCTTCCGCCTCCGGGAGCAGAGCAAGGGGCTCGAGACTGTTGGCAGGTACACAGAGACTGTTAGCTCACTACATCTAGCTAGTCCATGTGGGGTGGCAGGCAGGCACAGTTCCGCCGCCAGTGGAAGACTCCGCCCCGCGCGCCCGCCTTCCGCCTCCGGGAGCAGAGCAAGGGGCTCGAGACTGTCGGCAGGTACACAGAGACTGTTAGCTCACTACATCTAGCTAGTCCATGTGGGGTGGCAGGCAGGCACAGTTCCGCCGCCAGTGGAAGACTCCGCCCCGCGCGCCCGCCTTCCGCCTCCGGGAGCAGAGCAAGGGGCTCGAGACTGTCGGCAGGTACACAGAGACTGTTAGCTCACTACATCTAGCTAGTCCATGTGGGGTGGCAGGCAGGCACAGTTCCGCCGCCAGTGGAAGACTCCGCCCCGCGCGCCCGCCTTCCGCCTCCGGGAGCAGAGCAAGGGGCTCGAGACTGTCGGCAGGTACACAGAGACTGTTAGCTCACTACATCTAGCTAGTCCATGTGGGGTGGCAGGCAGGCACAGTTCCGCCGCCAGTGGAAGACTCCGCCCCGCGCGCCCGCCTTCCGCCTCCGGGAGCAGAGCAAGGGGCTCGAGACTGTCGGCAGGTACACAGAGACTGTTAGCTCACTACATCTAGCTAGACCATGTGGGGTGGCAGGCAGGCACAGTTCCGCGGCCAGTGGAAGACTCCGCCCCGCGCGCCCGCCTTCCGCCTCCGGGAGCAGAGCAAGGGGCTCGAGACTGTCGGCAGGTACACAGAGACTGTTAGCTCACTACATCTAGCTAGTCCATGTGGGGTGGCAGGCAGGCACAGTTCCGCCGCCAGTGGAAGACTCCGCCCCGCGCGCCCGCCTTCCGCCTCCGGGAGCAGAGCAAGGGGCTCGAGACTGTCGGCAGGTACACAGAGACTGTTAGCTCACTACATCTAGCTAGTCCATGTGGGGTGGCAGGCAGGCACAGTTCCGCCGCCAGTGGAAGACTCCGCCCCGCGCGCCCGCCTTCCGCCTCCGGGAGCAGAGCAAGGGGCTCGAGACTGTCGGCAGGTACACAGAGACTGTTAGCTCACTACATCTAGCTAGTCCATGTGGGGTGGCAGGCAGGCACAGTTCCGCCGCCAGTGGAAGACTCCGCCCCGCGCGCCCGCCTTCCGCCTCCGGGAGCAGAGCAAGGGGCTCGAGACTGTCGGCAGGTACACAGAGACTGTTAGCTCACTACATCTAGCTAGTCCATGTGGGGTGGCAGGCAGGCACAGTTCCGCCGCCAGTGGAAGACTCCGCCCCGCGCGCCCGCCTTCCGCCTCCGGGAGCAGAGCAAGGGGCTCGAGACTGTCGGCAGGTACACAGAGACTGTTAGCTCACTACATCTAGCTAGTCCATGTGGGGTGGCAGGCAGGCACAGTTCCGCCGCCAGTGGAAGACTCCGCCCCGCGCGCCCGCCTTCCGCCTCCGGGAGCAGAGCAAGGGGCTCGAGACTGTCGGCAGGTACACAGACACTGTTAGCTCACTACATCCAGCTAGTCCATGTGGGGTGGCAGGCAGGCACAGTTCCGCCGCCAGTGGAAGACTCCGCCCCGCGCGCCCGCCTTCCGCCTCCGGGAGCAGAGCAAGGGGCTCGAGACTGTCGGCAGGTACACAGAGACTGTTAGCTCACTACATCTAGCTAGTCCATGTGGGGTGGCAGGCAGGCACAGTTCCGCCGCCAGTGGAAGACTCCGCCCCGCGCGCCCGCCTTCCGCCTCCGGGAGCAGAGCAAGGGGCTCGAGACTGTCGGCAGGTCATCATGCTCATGATTATTATACTTATAGTCAGGACAAGTCGGTATTTAAAAGATTGTAAACAAAGGTGACCGTATAACGATTATGCAGGCTACAAACAAAACTAAACTAATCTGAGAGAAAGAAACCTATGGTTGGTTTCGATGCCGTAAGAATTTTGACAACTGTCATTACATTTGCTTGTTTAAAATATTTTAAACATGTACTTGTCTCGCCAATAGACTACATCGACGCACTGCTGGATATAGGCCAGACCTCACAATTTTGTGCCAGCAGTGGTGTCCAGCAATATAATCATAAACATAAACAATTTAGCAAACTTTCGTCCATTCTTCAGGTCCTAGCATATCGTGTTTTCTAAGAGCAGCTTCTTGACATTCGCTTTAATCATAGCTATATTTTTAGAAGCAACATATCCTTTTAATTGTCCGCAAATATTTTGTATGGGATCCAAATCCGGATAATACGGAGCCAAACGAACTGCAGTGTGACCATGCACTTGCAAGACTTGATTTGCATAAAAATCCAGTTTTGGTATTTTCCTTTTTAAAATTTAAGTCTTTTTCCTTCAGAATATTTCGTACGCTCTTTACAGATATTCCCGTTGCCTCACTAACTCTTTGAGGTACTTTTTGAATATAATTATTTTCATAAATTTTAAATTCTTCGCTACAAAAGTATTTACAATGTCGTGAGATTGTGCATCAAGCTTTAAACCTGTCTAATATTACTGGCAGACGGAACAGGATATAGGAATTTACAACGCCAAATATAAATCAATCTACTTTGTTGATATTATTATGACCAATGCCTTATTTGTCAAAGACTCTAAAGTTTGTCAAAAATTATGAATGAAACTTTTTGTTTGACTTAGTTACTCTGTGTCAAAACCCGAACAATATCATCTCATAAACCACAAGTAGTTTAAATCTTTTACCATGTGTGTTGTTCATGTGTTGCGAGTAATATCTAGCGGCCTTACTAATTAAAAAGTTATTCACGGTTTAACTTATTCAGCGTTTTGTCCTTTTCATATGTCGAGTAAATGTCAAATGTCAAAGCTAGACAAAACACGTATAAGTTAAACCGTGAACAACATCTTTATTATTAGGAGTTTAAGTCTATGTTAAAACAAATTTCAGCGACTAATACCGAGAAGTTTTGAGCGAAAAAGAAAATAATATCGTACTGTACAACACCGCCACAATATGTGTGCATCTGATATCGTGACGTCATTACGATGCTTTTAGGGTAATACATTCCAGCGAGGTGCACAAATAATATGACCGGATTGTATAACGGTATAACAGCCTATGATCTGATGATTTGTTATCGGCGCGACCAACTGCACCAACACCCCTCCGAGTAGGGCTCGCTCCCCAGATAATAACGTAAAATATATGCATGAATTAGTGAAAGATGGTTTGTGTTCCTAAGACACAGGATTACCTGTATTTTAGTATGTGAATGTTGACCCTCGCCTGATGCTGAGAGTTCATTCTACTTTATAACACGAAACACAGCATGTATTCGAGAATAACGTTATCGATGAAGGCAAAGCGAGTGTTTATTTTTTGTGGCAGGTCAATAAGTTCATGAAACTTAATAATTCCTTTCCACTTTCCAGGGACCTAGCGGAGAAAATGATGGTCGGCTGGAAGGAATACTGGCCCTTCCTCGACACGTTCACAGACCTCCGCACCAAGGAGGGCCTGGACCTGCTCGAGAGCTATCTCAAAGCCAAATACGAGCTAGCCTCCTCCCTCGCCTACAGCGACAGCATAGACCACTCGCCAGAAGACATCTCTCTGTCGAGAATATGCCTCAACTTCTCACAACTCTCCTCGCCGAAAGACAACACCATGAGTCCGATGTCGGAGCTCTGTGAATCGATGAAGACCTGCACGATATCGACCGAACGACCTGCGCATTGGAGGAAAACCGATCCGATAAGACAAAGAATGTGCAGACAGCCCGGCAAACTGAACGCACTTCCTAATGGAGACTCGACGCCGATAATAAACCATACAGTCAGCCAACTATTGTGCATAGAGAGAACCTGTCAAGTCTTCGCGAAGAGAATCGCTGATGCATTAGTGTTCTCGCTGACAGCGGAACCGGAAGTAGCGGGCGACTCGCTGAAAAACGAGGCGAAGCATCTCCAACACACAATCTTCACCTATATGGACGATGAGCGGTTCCAACACATAAACTTCGCGCTAATACACTCCCGCTTAGCCCAACTAGTCATCTTCAAACTCAAACAGCAAACTAAAGAACTAGACGATGTCAACAACCTGCTAGACTTCCTAATAAAACTTCGCTGTCCAAACGACGACATATTCAGTTCTGATGACGAAAGAAAGCCAGTTCACCGCGGTCCAAATAGAATCAAAATAAGTCATGTCATCGATAGTCATGTTAGGTGCTTAGCTAGTTTTATATCTGAAGAGTTAGAGGGTGATTCGAAACGTGGTCCAGCGGGGTCTGAAGTGGAGTGTGTGGAGATCTGGAACCAAGCGTCTAAATGTCGGTGTGATTGGAAAATTGGGAGTTTTGAGAGGAATAGCAAGAAGAATGCGTCGTTCAGGAAGAACAGATCGATATTGTCGACGAGTCCGAAAAGCGAGGGCTTTATACGGAGATTGACCTTCGATTATGAGTTTGGTAAGTGGTATATTTGTGTTTACATACAGAATACTTATGAGATATATTTGTACACTGAGAAACGGACTCAACTGTACCAGGCTAAAAATTTCCTGCGAGGCAGGCGAGTGTGTACGTACACCCACGGAAGATTTCTAATGTATCCTAACTTAAGGCTGGGCAACCCGTCAGCGGAATTTTACCTTCCGCTAACTTTTAGAGGATTATGATTCAAATGTGAAAAAAAATGACTCTTCAATCAAAGCATATTAACTTAATATTTTTATAACGATTATTACGATTACGCAATCACGTCCGGTGCGAAATTGTAAAAAAGAATATAGTGGAAAACAGATTTTGTGATCACTTTGGGAGACTTTCTATCGAGCAAAAATAATCAAATAACGTTTACACGTTAATGAATGCAAGCTGTCACTCGTGATCAACAAGCTAGCATAAAGAAACGGCTGCTATAATACACCCATTTTGCGTAACTTGAGATTTGCAAAATGCGGCGCCTTAATCAGGCATCTGTTTCCAGGCGACGGCAAGTCCCAGCCCGCGGACGCGTGCCGGCCGCTCGGCGTGAACTCGCCCGCGGGAGACAGTCCTGCCGCCGGCGCCGTGTTCACGGTGGAGATGGACAAGTGCCAGGTGCTGGAGGCTGAGGTACGTACCCTTGTTCAATCGGGAACGGTAAAACTATTCACTAGTTTGCTGGAAGAAATCTCTTGTTAGTGTTAGCATTTGTACATGTAATTTCCATTTTTATTTGTATTTCACTGTTTTGTGCGATAAAGTTATATACTTGTCGTGTCGTGCCGTGTCCATCGGAACGGAGAACACCCAATGGAAAACCAATAACGAGAAATTATGTCAAACAGAGATAGAATGAGATCGATAGTTTTATACTCCATTTGCAGAAACAAGTAAATAGAGCGGTCTTAGTTACCCTATTTCATACAAAAGACAAGGACAAAAAATCGTTAGTGCGAGTCAACCAAACTGGTTAGAAGTAAAGGCGCATTCATGACGCGCGCTCACGCTACATAATAGGCAGATAATTAAGTTCACACAATAATTATATTATTATGAGTATTGGTTTAGATACCGGGTCATTCAATTGTGGAATGCACTCCCCTGCACCATCAGGGACAGTCCTACCTTTAAAATATTTATTTAAAAGTCTCGTGAAGAAGCATTACCTTTTTCTTTAGAAATATCGGTAGTATGTATGTATTTATTAGTATATATATGTGTATATATTTCTAATATATTAATTCACGTTCGTTCGTTCCAAGTGTATAGTCGCTCACAAAACTATCTGCGCCTTATCACAACAAACAACTTGACGCTGCACCACCATGAAACAGTCGAAGGAATGAGACAAAAGCCAGGTTAACCCAAAAAGGTACATCACTCAACGAAGCAGTGCTGAAACCCGAACTGTATGCCTTGATCAAACGACATAAAGACCAATTTAAAAATTCAGTATCGATAACATTTAATCCGAAAATCGCCAAACTGCTCTCCGCTTGCGGGGGGCAAGCCAGCCGGATCTGAAACCTATTAAGATAGCATGGACACACATCAAAGGTCACGTGGCTAGTAAATACGTTAACTGTTAACTGGCATGTCATCTGCGTGATTGTATTAGTGAATGAAAAGGTAAATATCATGGGAGAAGAAGAGTGGAAGAAATTGTGTAGTGAAGTGAAAACATTGAAGATGAATATTGAAAAAAAGACCGTGTAGTCTACCTGATGACGGAAACATTTATCATTCCTTGATGATGATGATTCGGATAATTATTATGGCGAAGACATCTCAAGCGAGGATGACAATGATTCATCACCATTGCCTCAGGTAGCACAAATGTCTCAGCGTCATCTGGTTTTCATGTGACCCAAGAAGATTTAATGGAAGGCGTGTCACCCTTTGTTTATGTTTTAACTCATCTCTACCTTCTGATTTTATGTTTTAACACTCTCGCTCGGGTATGAACACCTTCCATACACTTGGCTTTTCATAGGATGTGAACTCTAATACCATGGCATAAGACGAAAATCGCGATGCATTAAAAAAATATGCAAACGAACCGATTAAGACTTCAAATAAAATAAAGCTGAAGCAAACGTATATTCATTCTAGCCTGCAACCTAAGTACTTATTATTACACATATGTATAGAAAAAAAAATACAATACTTTCGGGCGTGACTGTACCCATGAGAAAACACATCCCCTCCACCATCGTTTAGCGTCTTTTTACGTGACGGGAACTGTACTTGTTTTGGCTATACTCGATTTACCGAAACAAGTTATTGGGAAAGAAATGAACTGGCATCTGATTGGTAGGGCCACATGTTCACAGTGCGAGAAGTTTTGAGTTTGTTCGTGCGACTCGTACCGTACAGACGTGTATCTTGTGTTAGTGCAATTGATAACTTTTTCCTGTGACTCGGATAGTTCATAGGACTTTCTGATTGATTATATTTTCTTATGACCCGGCTTGTTTATTTTAAAATTTTCGAGTGTAGCTAAACAAAAACATATACATCGCAACTTTTTAACAAACAATGTTGGACCACTGATGTTAGGTCACCTGTAAATATTATTAAGAAGAACTAAGATTGCCTACCTAACTAAAATTACGCATGATTCATAATTTCATAATTTCTTTATTGCACACAAATAATATATAGACACCAAGAGTTACATAAAAATAGTGTACAAAGGCGAGCTTATTTCTAATAAGAGATCTCTTCCAGCAAACCAAATTAGGATGGGAAAGGTCGATTGCTGAGCAGGGGTTGACCATGTGTAGAACAGTATAATTTATTACTTGGATATATATTATATCTCAATAACTAATATAAAACAATATTAACTAAATATACGAGTCCTTACATAAATATTATATAATATAATCGTACATGCTAAACATAAATACGCGGGAAGCTATGGTCGACTGATGAACTTGGAGCGCGCGCGCACGGACATACCGCCCCCCGCCCCCGTGTTACCCCGTTGCAGCCCCTTCATACCACTCTTTCTGGTTCCCACAAAATAGGTTATCCTAGTATGGGGCCAGAAGTAAAATATGTGCCTGTATGTTTATGTTTACGATGATGATGAAAGCTGCGATTTCGAAGAACCAAGAGATAGGTCTTGATAACAGAAAATAAATCCCTATAATACAAAAAATATGTTTATATAAAACCATATTATTTCTTTTGCACGTAAGTGTGCATGCGCGAACTTTCCCCCACTACGTTACTCTATGCCCAATAATTTTTTTCGGCATCTATATTAAAAATATTTTAAACATGCAAATGTATGAGTGACAGTTGTCGAAATTCTTAAGGCGTCAATTGATTGGTTTTTCAAAGACAAGTTCAGATTTTTTTAAGCCTGCGGAATCGGCTAATGTCACCTTTGTTAGCCATCTTTAGACCTACAGAGAGTTCACAGTTATTTTACCTTTGACATGTGTCATCAAAACACAGGAAATAAGAGACAGAGCTGTGCGTCAATCTCCTCCTTCTTTTGCTTAGAAAAGGAAAGGGATACTGACACTTAGCTGTCCCTTACTTCCCGTGGTTTGATGACAAATGACAGAGGTAAAATATCTACGGGAACGGAGTATACTTGCCTTGTTGCCGACCCGAATGGCCGAGTCGGCAGTGACCCTGCCTACGAAGCCAAGGGTCCCGGGTTCGAGTCCCGGTGGGGGCAAATATTTGTTTGATGAGAACGGATGTTTGTACCCTAGTCATGGTTGTTTATCTATCTAAGTATAATATTTATCTATATAAGTATGTGTATCGTTGTCTAGTACCCAAGATATAAGGAATCCTAGTTTGGGGCTGGCTCAATGCGTGGAAATAGTGTCCAAGGTGTTATTATTATTATATGGCTGGTATTTAATCGCACAGCAAAAATACTCATTTGCGCAGCAAAAAAGGATGTGCAAAAACACTTTTTATGTTTTAAATATTTAATGAGTACTTAAGTTTATGTTTTATGAATTTTTTGTTGTTCTTACATGTTGAACCTAAAGCTATCGCAGGAAATATAAGGGATATTTGCTGCGCAAATAAGTATTTTTGAAGTGCAGTTTGATATGTCCCTATATTATTGCTTTAAAAGGTGAATTTTAATTAGGTTACCAAATTTTTGGGAATGACAGTTGGTATGATTATGGACAACTTTCCCAAAGGAACATATGGTCACAAATCACTTTTTTTTTAATAAACCTTAGTACAATGACCCGATCAACTGATTACAAGGTAGTAGTGGGAGACCTAAAATTTTTTTCGTTTGCGACCATAGGCCTCTAGGGGAAAGTTGTTCATAATAATGTCTACTATCAGTCCCCAAAATTCGGTCAGTTAGTTAAATGTTTGTCAGTTCCAATTCGTGTTTACAGCCAATCACCTTCCGTAACGCTTTACCCAATACCATTATCCGTTTTCCTAGGTGTCGGACGACGAATCTGTCGCATCGTGCAAGTCGGACGCGTCGGACTACCACACCGCGTCCGACGCGTCCGACGACGACATGGTGGATGCGAGCGACCGCGCCGCTATAGAGCCTTTCATTTACGGGTGAGTGTGATCATATGATCCAGACATTAGGCCGAATTCATACAGAAGAGTATACATAACCATAGTTATAATATTTGCTGTGTAACTATATATTAAGCATTTACAACAATCCCGACATTTGTTGAATGACATCGATATACTACGTAGAAACTGCAGAGATTCTATAAAAATATGCTATTCCACAATTGGACTATGGATCAAACATCAATTTTCAATTTTAATTTACTTTAATAAAATTATGTTGTTAGTAGACTTACTTTTTTATAGCCTCGCAGGAGGTGTGAAAGTGCTCCTCGGGGATAAAGCTGTTTTGTCTTGGGCGCTCAGAACCCCTCAATGCAAAAAGGACTCAGTCTTAATTTCCCGAGCAAAGACACCCTTGCTACTACGATCGGGAGTTAAATCGGGAGTACTTCGATACGCTCAGGAGTAATTCAATATCGCGGCCGTGACATAAAACAGTGCTTAATCTCCTTGGTGTGTAATCTACTATTATTCATTCGGCCCATTAAACGCAAATACACGGACCGCCCAGTCAACTCGGTCGGTCCGGTATGTTACTTTCAAACAGTCAAATGGCACAAATAGCCACTTATAGGTGCCACGACTATGACAGAGGAAATAGAAGAGACTGGACATGGGACAGACCACCCGTGGGCTATCGAAAGCAGCAATATCTGCAACTTAATTCAAAACGAGTCTTTACTTGCAAGTAGAGTTCCGATATGAACAATATCTTTAACTTAATTCAACACGAGTCTTTACTTGCAAGTAGAGTTGCGATATGAACAATATCTGTAACTTAATTCAACACGAGTCTTTACTTGCAAGTAGAGTTCCGATATGAACAATATCTTTAATTTAATTCAACACGAGTCTTTACTTGAAAGTAGAGTTCCGATATGAACAATATCTGTAACTTAATTCAACACGAGTCTTTACTTGCAAGTAGAGTTCCGATATAAACAATATCTGTAACTTAATTCAACACGAGTCTTTACTTGCAAGTAGAGTTCCGATATGAACAATATCTGTAACTTAATTCAACACGAGTCTTTATTTGCAAGTAGAGTTCCGATATGAACAATATCTGTAACTTTATTCAACACGAGTCTTTACTTGCAAGTAGAGTTCCGATATGAACAATATCTGTAACTTAATTCAACACGAGTCTTACTTGCAAGTAGAGTTCCGATATGAACAATATCTGTAACTTAATTCAACACGAGTCTTACTTGCAAGTAGAGTTCCGATATGAACAATATCTGTAACTTAATTCAACATGAGTCTTTACTTGCAAGTAGAGTTCCGATATGAACAATATCTGTCTGCACCTTGATTCAACACGAGTCATTACCTGCAAGTGGACTTGCTTTTTGACCGATATGAATGATATCGTCATAGTTTGAATTCTTTGTTTGTCATTTAATAAACTATTTTAATCAACAATATTTGTCTGGTTCCAGTGAGGAGCCATCAAAGACGGACAGGTTGGTCTTCGACGCGGTCTCACAGTGCCAGTTCACGGCGGAAGAGTTCCCCAACGTGTACCGGTGGCGGCACACCGTGGGGCTCTATACTGCGGACGAGCGGGAAGCGTGAGTTTACAGTTCCTTCACACACGACACTTGGATGTTGTTACCTGATGTGTTCTTGTCCCTTCTTTTAGTTTGAAACGGCTGGATTCCTGCCTCGTGAAGTACATTAAGCCTGGGCACCCCGACAACGGTACTTATACCCTTATCGATCAATATACGAAGAAAACTGACAGCTTCACACGTAACTTCTCGAAATAATGTTGCCATCTATAGTTTGACAGTGATATTCTCATTAATTCTAAACAGAATGAAAAACTGGTTAATGTGTTAGATAAATATTACAATAAGTATTTGATAAAATATTTCAGAAATCAGTACTGGTTTGTGCGTTTTATTTTCACTTATGGTAAATTACAATTTGCCCAACCGAGCCGACCGGTTTCATCGGAGGCCACTCACTCAATCACTCACTCACTCGCGTCGTAACTACGCTCTCTGTCTCTGTCTTCCACGTGCTGTCTGCAGTTGCGGTCCGCTTCCAACAAAAACTTCGCACATGTTCGCAATTGAACTGTGCGAGCTGCAGGTTTCTCAATGAACAACACTATAAAATCATTTCCATCTATCGTCGCGCCCCACGTTATGAGCGGTGGCCTTGAATGCGCAGTCGTCACTTTTCAATACCTGTACATATGCGCAGTAATTCCCGACAACGTCGCCCAACGCTCTTAATTCGTTGCGCGGCTTATACAAGACATTTGTCATCTGCTAAGTAAAGGGTTAAGGGTTAAATTGAAGATATAGCTTAAAGACTAATACGGCGTGCAGGAAAATCAAACAGACACATTGACATATTGACACAAATAAATATCAACCTTAAGTTGACAGACTTAAGGATCTACATACTTCAATGGAATATTGTGGTTGCCGTTTCGCTTTCCAAAACATGACGGAAAAAAAAAAAAAAACTAACCTATCAGTAAAGGTACCTGTATGTTATTATATGGGGACATAATATTTTTATCTATAATTCAAAAAAATACACGAGTTAAGTATAATATCATAATGTTTATTTCATATTATACATTAAATAATGTTGTTTACAGTTTCACGTAGTAACAATATCAAAAACACATTTCTAACTAATTCGTAAGGTTCGGTGTAGCTTTAGTATTCGTGATGATAAGAATACCTTAAATACCTGTACTTTTTCCGGTAGTAAGGATTTAAAAAAGTTTTTTTGCTAATACATAATATGACATAACATACGGGGTGGCAGTGGCACAGTTGTGTCCTAATAATTTAATTACAAATCAAACAAATTTTATCATTATCTTATTTGGCATGGGCTAGCCTTTAGAAAGACGGCCGTTTCAGATGCTTTTTCTGATTTTTTCTATGCTTCATTACTGGATTTATAGATGATTTCAAAATACGCGAACCGTCGGAAATAATTGTGTTCGAGTTATTATTTTTTTAAATCGCCATTTCAAGCATTCGGGATCGTGGGGATTTGGCAGTATTAGTAAAATTCATTGACCTCGTAGCCATTGCCCTTGACCTTGAACTTGACCTTTCATTTAAAATTCGCAGAAAATTCTCAGTAGTGCCATTTCTTACGCTCAATGTCTTCGACCTTGACATTTCGTGCATATTTCGCATGCCAATGGCCGCGAGGTCAATAAACTTTGAAGGACATCTAGCGTTATAAAAACGGCAAATTCGTCGTTTCCCCACCCTAATACTCTCACACCCCCGCGGTCCCGAATGCCCGGTAACCCCCCGGGGGGTTACCACAATGTCTTATGCCCTGGTCAAAATTGCGGGTGCGTCTTGTCCTGTATCTCCTTAGGGGTGGTTCCCACTGGACAGACGCAGTTAGAACCGCCCCTAATGCTCTAGAGAGAGTGACCTATGTTGAAAGATGATTACTTCAGCTGGCGGCCCCTCGCCGTGGTGCCGGACGAGTCCGCCGCGCGGCACTCGCTCGCCCTGCCCCCGCCGCTCGCCGGCTCCCCGCGCCGCTCGCCTCGCCGCCGCGACGCGTGCAGCACGCCCAAGCGGGACGGGGAGAGGGAGGAGAGGGAGGAGAGGGGCGTGTCGCTGCAGGTCAGTCCGAACTCACATCATCGTCATTGGCCTTATCAATTTTACAGATGTATTGCTCCCATAGTACCTATTTGGGGTCGAAATTCATCAAAGGGTCACAAGCGTAGCGAGTCATGCTCTCGCCTTTTCCCATACGGAGTGACAGAAACACTGTTGCGTCCACATTTAACCATTTATTCAATACATTGCATTATCGTCATTAAAATAAACTGCTTATCACACTGGCTGACCCCATTACTAAGCCTCCGCTGTCTGGCCGTCTGTCTTTTGTCTGTCCGACAGCGGACTCTATCTGATAAACCATACTAATCAGTCTTTTCGCCGATGATATATCGATAAATGTATCTCGTGAAATTCCTGGCAATTTAAACTAGAGATCGTATAATCGGATGCATTTTTACCTAATTTATGGAATGCCCTATTGCATCAAAAAAATCCCGCGATATCGGGATCAACAAATTTAGTGTTCTTGTAGAATCTAATGAATATTTACCTACATTCAGGTGTTGGCTAATATGGAATATACATGTGTATCGATTATATATGTCGATCCCCAATCAACGAAGGAGTTCGGCAAAATAATATCTCGTGTTTCTAACGCGTCTGTGAAAACCACCGATATCAAAGAAAAACATTTATTTCTATACATTTTTTCATAGTATTATGGAAGACATTACAGGCCACATTATAATATATTGTATAATTAGAAAGTCAAATGACTTTCTCCGGTTTTGTTCTCAGCTTTTTACATTAGGTGTTTTTTTATTCGCCGGCACCAGCCGTTGCCAGAGTACCATGTTTATGTATACGCCGGCACCAGCCGCTGCCAGAGTACCATGTTTATACGCCGGCACCAGCCGCTGCCAGAGTACCATGTTTATGTATACGCCGGCACCAGCCGCTGCCAGAGTACCATGTTTATGTATACGCCGGCACCAGCCGCTGCCAGAGTACCATGTTTATGTATACGCCGGCACCAGCCGCTGCCAGAGTACCATGTTTATGTATACGCCGGCACCAGCCGCTGCCAGAGTACCATGTTTATGTATACGCTGGCACCAGCCGCTGCCAGAGTACCATGTTTATGTATACGCCGGCACCAGCCGCTGCCAGAGTACCATGTTTATGTATACGCCGGCACCAGCCGCTGCCAGAGTACCATGTTTATGTATACGCCGGCACCAGCCGCTGCCAGAGTACCATGTTTATGTATACGCCGGCACCAGCCGCTGCCAGAGTACCATGTTTATGTATACGCCGGCACCAGCCGCTGCCAGAGTACCATGTTTATGTATACGCCGGCACCAGCCGCTGCCAGAGTACCATGTTTATGTATACGCCGGCACCAGCCGCTGCCAGAGTACCATGTTTATGTATACGCCGGCACCAGCCGCTGCCAGAGTACCATGTTTATGTATACGCCGGCACCAGCCGCTGCCAGAGTACCATGTTTATGTATACGCCGGCACCAGCCGCTGCCAGAGTACCATGTTTATGTATACGCCGGCACCAGCCGCTGCCAGAGTACCATGTTTATGTATACGCCGGCACCAGCCGCTGCCAGAGTACCATGTTTATGTATACGCCGGCACAAGCCGCTGCCAGAGTACCATGTTTATGTATACGCCGGCACCAGCCGCTGCCAGAGTACCATGTTTATGTATACGCCGGCACCAGCCGCTGCCAGAGTACCATGTTTATGTATACGCCAGAGTACCATGTTTATGTATACGCCGGCACCACCCGCTGCCAGAGTACCATGTTTATGTATACGCCGGCACCAGCCGCTGCCAGAGTACCATGTTTATGTATACGCCGGCACCAGCCGCTGCCAGAGTACCATGTTTATGTATACGCCGGCACCAGCCGCTGCCAGAGTACCATGTTTATGTACACGCCGGCACCAGCCGCTGCCAGAGTACCATGTTTATGTATACGCCGGCACCAGCCGCTGCCAGAGTACCCTGTTCCTGAGTCCACTATGTCGGTGCCTGTGCCGCTTGGCTAGATTGATAATAGTTATTTGGTCTTGTTTGTATACCTACTAATTCTTATTATAATTAATTTGAAAAACATGCCCTAAATTCCATACTTATTTACTCCGCCGCAACCGGTGCGTATTTAAAAACGCCTCACACAGTCTTGGCACAGAGTAAATAATCAATACGAATATTAATAGGTAGTTATGGGATACCAACAGGAAAGTAAATATAACCTCCAAATCCATAAACAACAAAATAATTGTAACATTAAAAAAGTTGCCAAGTGCGAGTCGGACTCGCCCATGAAGGGTTCCCTTGTAGCAAGTTATTATGTGACTGGATTTTTGTACTGTAACTTTGTTTTTCATAGTGTTTGTATGAATGAGAAAGTTATCTTTGCGGTTTTAAACGGTTGATAAACGTTTTATATCTTAAAAACTGCTTATTTTATTATGTTCAAATCAATTTTCTTTGAAAGTCTATATTGAGATACACAGCATATATTTTTTGCAGATTTTACACTCTCTTTTTACTTTTAAATATAGGGGGGGGGGGCACATATTTTTCCACTTTGGTAGGGTCTGTGTCTTTAACGATTTACTTTGAGGAAAAATGGTTTTAGGAACCTCAACGTCACATATGGGTTTGATTTAAAAAAAAAAATGGTTTCAGTTCCATGTATGGGAAGCCCCCTTTAATTATTTTAGTTTTTAAATTTTTGTATAAAAATCGGTTCACAGAATACATCTACACACAAAGTTTCAACTGTGTATCTTAATCGTTTCTGCATAAAGTTGCTTTGACATAAGGAGCACAGACAGACTTGACGAAACTATAAGGGATTGTAGGATCTCCGGGTTCCGTATAGCCTCTGTACTGTCAAACCCAAAAATGCAAAATGGCCGCGTCTGTCACGGGGTCGCACGCGAACTCCGCTCGCTAACGTCCCGTTTCATTAAAATGACGATATCTCTATTTTTTCTATGGGAGCTCTCTAAGAAAGTTATATCGTTGGAATGGCTTTTAAATAAGCTACCGGATAAAAAGGAATAGTCCAGTTTTGCCTAGCAATATATTTTAATTTTAAATCTAATTTGATTTTTTTTTTATTTTTTTTCTTCCAATTATTGTAGAAAAAAATGAAAAATGGAAAAAATATATCATGTTTGTAGTTTATTTACATCTAAATACGTTATCGCACATAAATAATTAACAATAACATGCCTCCCCATACAATAATCCTGGAAAGCAATCACCACAACCACACCACCACTCAATAAGCGCTGGCACGTGACTGACGGCGCGATATTTCATTGCCTCGGTCAACCACTAATGCTTGCTTTAGAGTAGAAACAAAGGATGTTATGCCTTTCTCCTTCTTTCGGCAACGTTTAGTGGAAGTTTGAGGAAGATAGACAAACGCTTTGATTAAATAACGGTCCTTATTTATACTCGGCGCCACGACTAAAGAGCTTTGTCCTTGAATGCGCAGTAGTCACTTTTCATGTTTGGCGCGGGGAAGTGAGGAGCGACGGGGGCGGTAGTCAGCGCCGGCACCTGATTCGTTGATCAGTCGCTTCCCGATGCCCGCACCGAAAGCACGTCTCGAAGCTTCTTGAGTACAGTCGCATACAATATTACCCAACGTTATCTTTCGCCCCGGTCGAAAATGCCGAAAAATAAAGTACTGACTAGGCAAGCTAGAAAAATGGTTTACGATGTGAACTGTTATATCAAAAAGAGTCTGATGAAATACTGATGAAGAAGTCTGATGAAAAACTTAATTGTGGTTTAATTGTTACAAATTATTAGTCAGCGGGAAGAAAAGAGTGTGCAGGACTATTACTACAAGTATCTATATTCACTAGGCCCTAGTGACTAGGGGAATTCTATGCTAGGGGGTTATTTATATATAGGTTTCAACCTTGACGTTAACAAATGTTGTCAATAGAGAGTACCTATAGTTTATTTTACACAAAGTCCATTATTTACATCGGCTAATATCCCAATCAACAAAATATCAAACAGAGAAAAAATAGAAGTGAAGAAAGTCCTGAACACTCATTCCTTCACACTAACCCTAAAAACGCACTTCGGAATTATGCCGCGACTGTACACATGCGCAGTAATCCCCGCCAGTTTCTCCGAGAGCTCTTTATTCGTGGCGCCGAGTGTACCGCCTTTTACGCATCGGTCAAAATGTGTCCGCGTGACAGACTGGGGTATTTTGCATCGGTCAAAATGTGTCCGCGTGACAGTCTAGCGGATAGGCCATCTACGGAACCCGGAAATGGCCTCTAACAACAAAACATCTTATAGGATCGACCTCATGAATATAGCATCAATTAAATAAGACTATTCTTATGAATAGACGTTACAAATTCACTCGAGAGAATCGTAAGTATGGAGAGTTGCCGATGTCCTTTTGTGTTTTTCTCCTCTTACAACCTGCTCCCATACATATTTGCATCGGGAATTAAAAATTAACTTTTAGTAAATATGCATCCGAATAAACTAAATATTTTTTAAAGCCGCTCCCATACTATGCATTCGAATAGTTATGCACTCCCTGGCGTCCCAGGATATTAGAAAGAAAAAAAAACTTCCATAGTTTTATAGCAAATTTAACTTTAGGTAAAGGCTTGTGTTTAAACGATTACCAAAAACGCACCTATTTTACTACCAATAAATTCGAAATGACTGCCAAAATGGATAAATGTCCACCAAATTGTGTTTGGATAAATGATCACCTAACTTCTTTTTATGTTTTGTGTACTTAAGTTTATGTTTTAAGTATTTTTTGTTGTTCTTACATGTTCAACCTAACACGAAGGATAAAGGGGGCTTCGCTTCGCTCACCCCCTTTACCCTCCACCTAAGCTACCGCAGTATTTTGCCCTGATATTTTTTGCAACTTTTGGTGTTCATTTAGCCATTTTGGGTAGGAAAAAAATCTAATCATAATAGAGACATGACATGAAATATATATAATGATGTACAATGTGCGACTTTTCAGGTATTGTAAATCATCGACATTTGAATGGGAATCATTCGAAATGTCGATTCTGACATCGAAATATTGGCCTTTCAAGTAATAAGGCAGCTGGAGTACACACATTTTAGCATATTACTTTTTGAAGACTCAAACCCACCAATAAATGAAATAGTTAGAGACGAAATACCTAGGCCTGTTGCAACACGCGCCCGGCCGGCCTAGAACCCTGTTGTGACGTCATAGGTCCCTACCGGTTAGCCGGCGGCAAGCGGCTCTCCCGTATTGCGTGTATTTTAGTGATTTTTGCTACTGAATTTTAGTGTTTCAATATAAATTTTGGAGACCAGTAAATCTTAAAGTATGGAAATCTGTTATCTCAGCGCAATCAGATAATTTACCAAAGGTGGACTTTTTTAAGGTGGCTAAGAGATTCGGGGAGACAAACCGAAATGGTAAGAATTTTCTTAAGTATATCGCTGTATATGTGGCAGTTAGTTGGTTAAATCAGAAACTTAACTAACTCTCTAGACCGTTAATTAAATACCGACGTTTAACCAAGTCACTAAAATCCTGTCAGAGAAGTGAGTAAACGAAACGTTTAACGAGTTGTCTAAACGTTCCTAAGCTGTTGCCTAGGCCTAGACGTATTGCCTATACATATACAATATAAATATTTTTATGTGTACTGTTTATGTTTTAAGTATTTTTTGTTCTTACAAGTTCAACCTAACACGAAGGATAAAGAGGGCTTCGCTTCGCTCACCCACCCCCTTTACCCTTCACCTAAGCTACCGCAATGTTTTGCCCTGATATAAGCTGTGCAAATCAGCTGTTGTCGTGACGCCATCTTGTTTACAAACACGCCGGCTTTTGGTAAGACAAATTGTTAAACGTTTTCGACGATGCTTTATTTAAATCATAATCGGAATTTAATTAATGGTCTAGAGAGTTAGTTAAGTGTCTGATTTAACCAACTAAGTGCGACATTTAAACAGGTGTCCCGAATCTTAACGTCAAGCGGGCACCAGGAGCTCCATTTTTGAATCACTCGCCACGCAAGCGACCGCCCGACAAGCGACACGATTGGTAGAGATTAATTACGTCGAGTGATATGAACCAATCGTTGCGCTTGGCCAGCGCTCGCCACGACGCGAGTGATTCAAAAATAGAGCTCCAGGTCACAACCACACTTCGTATTTTGCTCAATTAATAAGATACAACAAATCATGTCATCAATAGTCATCATTCGTCAGATCGTAGATTTGGCGGCTTATCACATGGCGGCTTCTGGTGGCGCGATTGGTATGATATCGGTCTCGAAATATTTAAGTTCTAGGTTCGACTCCACGTTCGGACATAAAAGTGATGCAACGAATACGTATATTCGTATTTGCCGAATAATAAACATTTACCGAATATTCGTATTCGGCGAATACGCGCGTCGGTCGTCGGCGCGGAAAAATACGACGATCCAGTGGCCTTTTGGCGAGAAGATGTCCATTTTCCAAGTTTGAAAAAACTCGCCCAAAAATATTTTTCACTGAAGCCATGTTCAGTCGCCTCGGAAAGACTTTTTTCAACAGCTGGAAACATCCAGACTGAAAAAAGAAATCTCCTAAAACCAGAAAATCTACAAATGTTATGTTTTTTTATATAAAAAATTGCCTATTGTAAATTTTAATTATTAGGAGAATAGAAATTCATCAAATAAATCAGTCTTTTATTACCATGGCGAGATATTCGTAAAAGTAGTATTCGTTGCATCACTAGACATAATGTTATGTTCTTATTTATTTTATTACTTTTAGAGTTTTCTTGTACGATGAGTACCCTTTACTCAAGTCACTGGAGCAGACCGATTAAATAATTTTTGTATAATAAGCCTTAATTCGTTGCAGGTGTCAAACTGGCTCCGCGTCACGGGTCCGAACTCGCCTCGATCCGCCTCCGCTACCAAGAACGTAGGACACAACGTGAGCTTTGGGTTTTAAGTTCCCACCTTTCCTCAAATAGAATTAATACCGAACAGTTAGCACCGGAGCAATATGGAACAAGGATCCTATTTCAAATGCTTGGAAGCATTGGGGCATGTCAAACTCGTACTTTGCCAAATGTGTAGGTTGAAAAATATACTACTGGGTTCACGCTACAACGCTTTGCGTCTCTGAGAGTCGCTAAAAGGAAACTTGAGCCCGTACATAGCACATCTCTGGGGGCGGTGAACGGGTTAAGGCCCTACTTAGATTGCGATTAGGAGGCAGGTTCTGGTTTAAGACATTAATCATACTGTTGTGTTATGAAGTTACTTTGAGTCATAATAATACCGTGATATGACAACAAGTTTCCTGCTATGGTGCTATAATTTTTGGTTCCAAATTAATATATCAATGCTCACTACTGTTTAACCATAGTTTTGATGGGTGATTTGCTATTGCGACCAGAAATATATTGTTCTCTGTTCAACGTTAAATAATATGGTACATTATTAGCAGAGATCGGAATGGATGGGTTCATTGACATCAACCATAGATGTGGACCTGCCCCGGAACGACTGTAACTTCGAGATATAAGGGAAATAAAAACTAATTTTAATGGAGTAAAGGATAAAACAATGAAGCGCCTGTGGTCTAGCGGCACTCATGCGGGTAAAGCGACATCTGACCGAAGCGGGAACCGAAAATAAAGTTGCTATGATACAATCGGTTTCTTAGCTAAAGTTGTTCAGAATTATGTCCATAACAACTCCCTAAAATATGACCTGTTACACGCTGTTTATATAGCTAAATATGTCCGGGGCACGTCCATATTACTACCAAGTATCGCAAATATCAAAACAGCTCAAACCATTACGATCTCATTTTTCTGCCAACATGTATCTGTAGAAAAATAATGCCATGTACCTGTAGCTTTATTATGTATCTGTGAAAACCTGCCCGATATCCTTTAAATTGATGTTTTGAAACTGAACTGATTGATGAGGTGTCTGCTGGGCGAGTAGGGCTGATGACAAACACAAGCAATAGCGTCCAAAAGCGACCCGCAAGCCCAAAAGCGAGAAGTAGAATCCCGTCGGTCAGAATAGACATCTAGAAATACCAATCGCAATCCACGTCAAATGGCTGTGTCAAATGACCAATCAGATTAAGATTATTTCAATGGGCTGTCAATTAAAAATATTTTAAGTTGAATTGGTGTCTATGGATATATAATCGGGCTACAGGTTTTAAATAACCACACAGAATCTGATCGCAGACCGACTGTAATGGGAAAGAATATCATAAAATAGGTTTAGATAATACGTTTTCGAAAATGGTTGCGTTCACAGAGTATTTGATTCAGTGAAACGGTGAATGTAATAGACATCTTTTAAATTCGCTGTGTTTTCGAATTACTGTAGAGATATTAATAGATGATTATATTTACCGTTGTAGTAATATTATGTGTTGTTTATAATATTAAATAGTATTGGTATCCTTGTAATTTCGGTATAGTATATTGTCTGTCCAGCGAATTATAATTCAAGTAAAACTTGTGTGATCCACTCTATTGATGTTGATTTTTTAATAATTATGGATGTAAAAACTCAATCTATTTTAATATTCTCGGAGATAATACTGCCTGACAATTATTAATTCTAGTTTATTAGTTCGAAATAATGAAATCTCTTAATTTAGTAAGTATGACATTATAGTACATATATCTAGGTATACGGTGATTGGTTAATCGATACATATATTGTGAATGGTTCAAGTAGAGCCCTTTTCCAGTAAATTTAATCCTGTAGTACCCTATCCGAAAATGGGTATGTATCCATTCACCAATCAACCTGTATACAGGGTTGCAAGTCGCATACCGAATCGCATGGCAATAGCAGTAGCGAGGGCCCGAAATGTCGGTTTTTTTGTATCTTGTGCGGCGCGTCTCTGCGCTGTTGACAAGTCAAAACCTGTATTTCGCGCCCTCGCTATTGATATTGTCATGCAATTCTGTACGCGACTCGCAGCCCAGGTAAGACGGGTCTCACCCCGAGAATTGCTATTATGTACGTGCACAAGGCCGGCCAACGGGCTTCTCGACAAGAGTACACTACACTGTCGAAATTGTCATAGACACGTCTCACTCTTCGACAAAGTCATACACGGATGGAAGCACGCACACAAACGCATTTCTCGGGTCTCACCATCCCGCCTGTACGACTTATCAGTGTGTTCTTTTGTTTCGTTATTTGAATTTAGTAACAAGTAAAAGATTGATTAGCATTTGTGAATAAGGGCTCTTTGTGTCGTGCTGATTGCAACACGCACGCGGGACTGCCCCGCATTCCATCACGCATTGAGGTTCAATCCCGTGTAAATCCACGTACGTGCTGAAATCCGTACGATACTAAGGGATCTATTACATTGTCAAAAGATAATGGATTAAATATCATTTAAATGACAGGGTAATAGGCCCCTAAAAGAGCCCTAAGATATGGGAAATTATTAATTATTTTTACAGGTACAATAGTCTCCTTTTAGTAAGCATTTATAGTTTTGGGTAACCTAAGCGGGGTGCTCATTAACATTTACGTATCGAGAAAGTTAGCATCTAGATACCATTGTGAGCCTTTTGTACAAAGAAATTAAGGACAGTTAGAATCGAGGCGTTTACTTTTTCGTTACGTTCGTTTGTGATTTTGCCCCAAACAAGATATCTGCGTATGCTGTTCTAATCTCTGATATAATGAAAACTTCTAAATTCTAATATCAAGAACAAATACCAAGAACTTGTGATTAAAGATTATATATATAATTTATCCTGTTTCCACATAATTTGACCAATGTCACTTATAGGGTATGGCACGAAAATAGCATTCGCATGATTTATTGTCTCCAGATAATTTGTCCATTGTCACTTATCTTTATAGGAAAGGCACGAAAACTGCGACTATGAATGTTTGTACTTTTATATTAAAAATTAAAACATAACAGAAAATTGTAAAATAAAATGTATGCGGAGAATAAAAACTATTACTTTGGATTTGTTCGTTTCAATTATTTCCCCAGAATAAGTCATCATCTGTAGGCATTGAAGTCGGCGACATCATCCCATCCGCGTTTTGGAAACTGTTATAGTTGTCGACATCAGCTGAAAAGTCGTCAGGATATTCCACTGAGTTCTTCGTCGAATCATTGTCACTGTCATTCTGCCTTTTGTCTTGTACTGCCTCTTGTGAGTTGCTCTCAGATAGATCATTGTGGTCATTGCAGATTGCTTCCAAGACATCGTTTCTAGTTAGTTTAGCTTCGTGTTCCGGAGATCTACTTCGCGAACGCCTTCCGTGTTCAATTTTCGCGTTCCTTTCTTTCTGACTATTTTCATCCGGCGCGATTATGATGGTCATTTCCGAGATCATTTTTGAACCTTTCATGTTTTCTTTAGGAATCTTGTGCGACTCTATTGAGCTCTCTATGAATAGTAGGATATCATTCGATCCGTGATCATCATTTTTCATTACCAAATTGGAGTTATTATAGTCTTCAACATTGACAACGCTAGACTCAATATGAACTTCATTATCTTCGCGACAAAGGTCTGTTTTTGGTGAGGTTTCCTTCAAATTGTACATTTGGTTAAGGTCTTGTTCTTGAATTTCCAGTTCCACCTCTGTAACTTTCTTTTTCTTTAATAATACTTCCCTTTTTAATTCCTTATAGTCCTGCAAAAGTATCTTTTCTTTTTCCGTGTCTTCACAATTATCTTTGACTAGATCTTTACTCTTCAGATGGCTGACTGCTCTAGCATGTTGTGACGTCCTATATAACTTGCGGAATTCCGGCAAAGGAGTGTCTAGATAGGTCTGGATATTAGAACTCGGCCGGTTCTCTTTGCCTATGGCTGTGAGAGTATGCGGGATGGGGCTGACGAGGTTTCTTGCTGTATGTCTGTTTCTGAAATGTGCGTTGCAGTTGTTTGTAAAGTCTGTGAACGCTGTGTTGAACTCTTGCATGGTGTGTTGTTCGTTCGTTAGTTTATCTGGCGTTGTTTGTCTTGGTTGTCTTTCTGAACAGAAACATGAATAAAAGTTAAAGTTGTGGCTGATAAGTGCTAATATGATTTGGCTCGTTAAAGAGGAAGGTTTTTGCACTCACAGCGCTTAACTAAGGAGGTGCCAGTTGGAGGTTGTGGAGAGGTGCCGGAAGTGTTTTCAACATACTTGATTGTAAGGTGACTCTTAATGGCAACGCATTTAGATTCATAATAGACCTTACTACGCACTAATGTTTTTTACTCTACATTAACGCACTAGGGCGGTTTTATAACTACTGTTTTTTTCAATATCCACTACGAGATTTATGCCTTTAAACAATGACTATTTTTGTGAATAAATAAACTATTTTAGGTTAAGAACATATTATGATAAATCAATCATCACATTTTAATCATTATTTCATATTTTGTTGTTCTTAATTCATATTTTTTATTGCACACAAATAATTGGAAAAACAGAAGTCCATAAATTAGTGTACAAAGGCGTGCTTATCTCTAATAAGAGATCTCTTCCAGCAAAGATCCCATGAGAAAGGTCTACCCCTGCTCAACAACCAACCGATGTGTACAGTATAACAACAAACTAAATATTAGGTCCTTTCATATGAAATTGGCGTTTCGCCGTACTGGCCACTTTGATCTCAAATATCTCCTCTATGGTTAGGAATTCCAAATTCAAATTTATACAGCTGTTTACTCATGTATTTGTGTTTCTAAAATTATAATTCATTTGTTTTTTCCTCAATTGTTTTTTTTCTTGCGTCACTCAGCTTACAAAATGGAAAACTTGAAATATCGCGTTATTTACGAGTATGAGTTCTACCTTGGCACCAGTGCTGAAGAAACGGCTCGAAGGATTAATGATGTGTATGGCGACGGTGCCGCAATAGAAAACACAGTGCGTTTTTGGTTCCAACGTTTTCGTTCCGGAAATTTCGACCTGCAGAACAAGCCCCGTGGACGGCCGGAGACCAAAGTTGATAATGAAGAATTGAAGGCTATTGTGGAAGCGGATCCATCGCAAACCACGTCCGAGTTAGATGCAGGCTGCGGTGTTAGTGATAAAACTGTTTTAATCCACTTGAAGCAAATTGGGAAGGTGAAAAAGCTTGAAAGGTGGATACCTCACGAACTAAGTAAAGCAAATCAACAAACGCGCGTTGACTGCTGCGTTATATTACCCGGCACAATAATGAAACGATTTTAAATCGAATCATTACCTGTGATGAAAAGTGGATCCTGTACGATAATCGGAAGCGCTCATCGCAATGGCTGTACCCTGCCGAACCAGCCAAACCATGCCCCAAGCGAAAATTGACTCCAAAAAAGTTACTTGCGAGCGTTTGGTGGACTAGTGCTGGTGTCGTTCACTACAGCTTTCTTAAATCTGGCCAGACGATTACGGCAGATGTCTATTGTCAGCAACTGCAAATCATGATGGAAAAGCTAGCTGCTAAACAACCGAGGCTGGTCAATCGCTCTAGGCCACTGCTGCTTCATGGTAACGCTAGACCACACACTGCACAATAAACGGCTACCATATTAGAGGAGCTTGGATTGGAATGTCTAAGATATCCACCGTACTCTCCGGACCTTGCTCCAACAGATTACCAATTTTTTCGAAATTTGGATAACTTCTTGAAAGGGAAAAAATTCAACTCCGATGGGGCAGTCCAAACCTCCTTCAAAGATTTTATTGATTCCCGTCCGAATGTTTTTTTTAGTAAAGGGATCGAAGAAATACCTATGAGATGGCAAAAGTGTATAGATAGCAATGGTACATACCTTGATTAAATAAATATATTACATTAAAAAAACGACTTTATGTTCCTCCCATGCAAAACGCCAATTTCATATGTAAGGACCTAATCTAGGAAAGCCTACCTACATAAATAGATTATAATTCCTAAACTAAATAACAAAATATGATATAGATAAATATATATATAAATATAAAAAAATGTATTAAATAATCAAATTATTTATACATTTATTTATTACATTTTTATAGGTTGTTTAGGGGTTTTGCCAGTTCCTTTACATAGTGTGGCGTTCGGAAAAAAAAAACATGGCGCAATTTTCCATAAATATTTGTTTACGTTTTCGTTGTTAACAATACAAGTCTGTTTTTCCTCGCAAGAGTATAAGGTTTAATGAAATTTATTATCACTAAAGACATAGGTCACTTACGTGATAACATAGATAAAAATACATTTAAATGTCCGTCGTCGACATAGTTCTAATAAGTACAATACGAGGTGACAGCCAGTACAGTTCGGGTAGGTATGTCAAAAAAATTATGAAGTAACTATGTAAGTATCGAAGGACGTATGGTTACATTCCCACTTGTCGATAAAATATGTTGAGTTAATAGTCTTTTGAATGCATACATTGTTTGAGCGTTTCTTATAGATGAGGGTAGTTGGTTATAAAGTCGCGCTCTGTCAGTAGTTATCATCGTTTTGCCGTAATTAGTTCGATGTCTGGGTATGACTAGGAAGCTTCCTCGCCGCGTACAGCGGCCGCCTATAACTTGTTTTCGCTGGGTGAACGTTATGTTAGTATGGATACTACTGTTGAGGGATTTTCGAATAAACATACATACGCTATACTTGTAAAGATTTTTGATATCCATTAATTTTGTTTCTGCATATACTTGTTTTGTCGGTGTGTAATAATTATAATTGAATAATAATTGATTATTGAAAAACGACGTATGAAACTCGTGTGCATTAATGCATACTCCGCTAGCTTAACGAATAATTATTTATGTATATGTCTCCGTAAGATAGTCAAAACCGTTAGTTCATAAACTAACGCGCTAGTTGATCAACTAACGACAGATAGTAAACCAGAACGACAGGGTTTATAATTTACGTTTCTTTTGTTTTTCCATGTCAACCTAACACGAAGACTATTCGGGGGCTTGGCTGCGCTCGCCCCCTCTAGCCTTCACCTAAGCTACCGCAGTGTTTGCCCTTGTATTTCGTTTGCAATTCAAGTTTAAACCAGTTTACTATTCAACAGTTTTAACCGTTAATTTATCAACTAACGCGTCATATAGTAAGCAGTTACTAACTGTCGATAGTCGGCCAACTAACGAGAAAAATAACGTTAGTTTATCAATTACCTTAGTTTATTAACGGTTTTGACTAACTTACGGTGACATATATAGTACTCTATTTTCTTCTATAATTTACATCATATTTACATTCCGCACTAGTGCTTTTTACTTTAATTTTTTATCATTATTTCATCAAATTATATTTTTTTCACTTATTAACCTTAATTTGTGAATTCAAACATTAATTGTATCGGCTGTTTAACGGTTTTGCCAGTGCATTTTTTTATTTATTTTCTTTATCGCTGCATTACCGCAAGAAACTACTCGATAAATCGCTATGAGTGTATTTTAAGACATTTGCTTAATCCTGTTAGTTTTACCCTTAACTAAACGTGTTAAATTACAACGTTTTCTGTCTCACCGTCAGTTCCCGGGTTGGTCCTTCGTCCTCGTCCCTCCCTGTACTGTCTATAACTTCTCTCCACGGCTTCGGCTTCTATCTCCAATTTCTTGAGTCTCAGCCGAGCCTCTTTCAGCACTGATGAAGGCGAATTCTCTTGCGGCCGAGTCGGTTTTGTGGTGAACTTGCTGTGGTCATAAAAGGGAACTCAGGGTTTAACAGAATGATGTCATGTTTAGGAAGTTATAACACCAATAGACAAAAAACATGATAGCTGTCAAAAATCAAGACACACAAATACTCTCATACATTGTACGTGACCTAACGTCGTTTCTGAATGAATCCAGTCCAAACTGTGACTCTCCCGGGGAGCCTTATCGCTATAACTATGTCCCCGCCACCCCGCACATTACAATAATCTATGATACACACAGGTCGGCAATATCGTACTTTCTCGGTGTAGCTTTCGCCTCCTTCAACAGCGATCTTGAGCTTTTGTCTCTGTTATGAACTTGCAACTTCGGAGAGCGCCTGCCATAGGCTCGCAGGAGCTGCTGAATACGTTTCCTGGAATGGCAATGGCGAATGGAAACGGAATTGCAGGCTACTTCGTGCTAATCGATGTACAAGGTAAAGCCAAAAGAGGGCGCAACTGCGTTATATTGAATTTTCATACATTCCTGCATCGCGCAACAAAATGTCTACCATCTTACAATGTTTGAAGTAAGTACCATAAACCGTGAAACTGGCAAAGTTATACCAAGGGATAATGATTTCTGCTCAAAGATAAATGATGATGATGTTAAATCCAACGCTGAGGTAGCTCGAGCTTTTGAAACATTCTTCACCAATGCACCCTTACTCACAACAGAGCATCTAAATTCATCTCCATATGAAGCAGAGGCTTTATTAAAAAATAGCACTAGCATCAGTAATGCAGATTTCAAATTTAATCATGTATATCCCCAGGATATTGTCAAAACGTATAGATTACTTAACTTAAAAAATACGGAAGACCTGTGGGGTATATCAGTCAAAGTCATTGGTTCAATAATACTTGTTATAGCCCCACACCTAGCTTATATATTTAATAAATGTGTTGATGATGGAGCTTTCCCAGACCTCATGAAACACAGTAAACTTATACCTCTGTTCAAGTCGGGAGACAAGGGTGATCCGTCAAATTTCAGACCAATATCGGTTCTTCCAGCACTAAGTAAATTTTTGAAAAGATTATATTCAATCAAATGCTCTCACACTTCAATCGTACAAAACAACTCCACGCCAAGCAATACGGTTTCACTAGGGGTAAATCGACTACGCATGCAGGTATTATCCTTATATCTCATATTTATTCTGCATGGGAAGCCGCACAGGATGCTATCGGTGTTTTTTGCGATCTGTCGAAGGCATTTGATTGTGTTGATCATGGCACGCTACTAATGAAATTAAATCATTACGGAGTTAGAAATAAAGCGTTGGATCTACTAAGATCATACCTAAGCAATAGAATTCAAAAGGCAGAAGTCAACGGCGTTAAATCTGATGGATCGGGGGTAAAAATTGGCATTCCACAAGGTTCCATATTGGGCCCTTTCTTATTCCTGGTATATATTAACGATCTGCCTTTTATGGTGGAGAAATTGACTAATTACCATAGTGTTGTTTGCTGATGATACTTCACTGGTCTTCAAAATTGAAAGACAAAAAGAAGATTTTGATGATGTCAATAGAGTATTATCTTTAACCTTGAATTGGTTCACAGTAACAATTTATTGTTAAATGCTGGTAAAACCAAATGCATCAAATTCTCACTTCCAAATGTCAGGCAAGTTGGGACCAGTTTAGTGTTGGACAGCAATACGTTAGAATTAGTAAATGACACGAATTTTCTTGGAATAACCATTGATAACAAATTGCAGTGGGGACCCCACATAGATAAATTGGCTGGTAATTTAAGTTCTGCGGCTTACGCTGTTAGGAACATCAGACAAAACACGGATGTGGCTACATCTAGGCTAGTATATTTTAGTTACTTTCATAGTGTCATGTTCTAAGGTATCTTGTTGTGGGGGAAAGCAGCGGATATTCAAACTATTTTTATTTTACAGAAAAGAGCTATTCGAGCAATTTATAATTTAAAACGCACAGACTCCTTAAGAGAGCTTTTTAAAGAAATTGAGATACTAACTGTAGCTAGTCAATTTATTTTCGAAAATATAATCTATGTACGCAAGAACCTTACAAAATTTCCCAAAATTAGCGATAGCTCTAATGTTAACCTAAGAAATAATCACAGACTACTTGCGCCCCGGTTTAGACTCGCGAAGGTTAGCAATTCTTTTAAGGGTCAATGCATTCTCTACTACAACAAGATACCTCTGGAGATCTTGAAATTGCCATTTGAGCAATTTAAAAACCATGTTAAAGCGGCTTTGTCGAAAAAGGGATATTACAATGTTCAAGATTACTTAAACGATGGGACTGTATGGGGTTAATCTGGCTCAACACAGATCTTGCTGTTAATAATTTTGTAATTATTTATTCCTGCTTATTAATTATGATAATGACTAAATATTATATTTTGTATTAATTAAGCATAAGCAATTTTTAAAAAAGAGATCTAAAATTCAATCTGTGGGAGTTTCTACGCCCTTCTTCTCCCACAGTGGTCCAATGTAGAGAAGTGGCAAAAATGACGATTGTTAAGTATATGTAAATATCTACAGTAATAAAGAGATTTGGAATTTTGGAATTTTTTTACCTCAGGACAGCTTGACGTTCTTCTGACATATGATTTTTCGGTGTTGTGTCTATTCTGGCGTCGGCGCTGGCTGTAACAAAATTATATTCGTAATCCCACTGTTAAATCGGTTCCAATCCCGGCAGAGGAATAAATCCTAGGGTCTAGGCTAGAGTGTGTGTTATCGCTATATCTGGCCACGAGGTAACTTACTAGGACCAGGGGCCTATTTCATAGAAATATTCGTCTCATTATAATAGCTTTTAAAGATAAGTTATTTTTTATTATTTTTATTAAATCATGACCGACATTAGACTAGTATCTCTATGAAATAGGCTCCCAGAGGCTATCTGTATGTATTTGTCACCGTAAGATAGTCAAAACCGTTAGTTGATAAACTAACGGGCTAGTTGATCAACTATCGACAAATAGTAAACCAGACTTTCTTTTGTTCTTACATGTCAACCTAACATGAAGACTATTTGGAGGCTTCGCTGCGCTCGCCCCCTCTAGTCTTCACCTAAGCTATCGCAGTATTTGCCCTGGCGTTTCGTTTGCAATTCAAGTTTAAACCAGTTTACTATTTAACGGTTTTAACCGTTAGTTTATCAACGAGCGCATCCTAAGGTAAGCAGTACGCTACAGTTTACTATCTGTCGATAGTTGACCAACTAACGAGAAAAAAAAAACGTTAGTTTATCAACTAACGGTTCTGACTATCTTACGGTGACATATACATAGTATTAATTTTTATTCCCAATAGTCCATGTCTTTATACTTTTACTTGACAAAGGCGCAGCGAAATCAACAATCCGACGGGATCGCACTGGATCCGGTTAGAAAGGAACTGTGAACTGTGTGCTATAGAGAAAAGGCAAGGCCCAGCTGTGCATCGATGTTGGCTGAGTATGAATAAATGAAGAGAATGGATGAGAAGTCCTGGGTTTGAATCTCGGCTGGGGAGCAAGATAAACAAAACCCCGTTCGGGATGTTATTATATGTGTGATTTCGCTGTTTCTGGTTCCCACGTCACAGGGTGTCCTAGTGTATCCCAGATTAAATGAATGAAGTTATACCAGGGTACCCACATGGGCGTTGTGCGCTAGTCCGCTCTCTGATCACAGGGGAGTGCGGACGCGACTTGCTAACTCCGGAGACGGGTGAGCCGCGTCGCATGGCGCGCCACTGACTGATGAGGTGCCTATTGGGTGAGTAGGACTGTTTAGAAACACGAAAAAAATACCGTGCAGCACATCCGTACACATGTTAGAAGTAAATACAGGGACCACAACCATAAATAAAATTGGAATAAAAATAATCCGGTATTCGACAACGTAGTCCAATAAATCTAGAAACGTGTCTCAAGCTGAACCTATTTCAACAAAAAAAATTGACAATATCAGAATTTTATATTTCCAGCGGTTGTATTTTGTAAACAAAATTTTTTGTTCAAAAGAAAGCACTTGACTAGCACGTCACATGCTAATACAAAGAACTCGTGAACGAAATTACCGCTTCTGACAGTTTATAAAAAGTATATATTTTGACTAGCAGTCAATTACCCTACACATATATTGTCTAGCAAGACATTTTTTAGGATATACTGAAAGCCCAGCAACATGTAAAATTGTCAAAACTTTATCGAGCATCTGTAGACCTTCTTCGAAATTCTGACATTTTATTAGTACGTCGTCTATGTAGATAAGTTGTATGTCACTAAGCAGTCGACGCACTGCTGCTATTATTGAGCGTTGGTAGATGAGGGGGAGGGGGGGATTAATTACCCGAACGGCATCATGACATATTCATATTCAAGCCATTAGGCGTTATAAAGGCGGTTTTGTGGATCGATTCTTCCTTAACTGGGATGTGGTGAAAGCCCTATGCCACATAACTCAGCATCTGACAATATGTCTAATTGGTCAGATATTATTGATAGTGGAAATTTGACAGGGACTGTATTGCGGTTTAGTTCGATATAATCGATACATATCCTGTCATCGCTATTATTCTTCTTCACTAAGATCACGGGAATGCTAAACTCTGATGTACTCTCGCGAACAAGACCATGAGCAGTTAAATCCTCTACAATGCTATTTATTTTTTCAAGCTCTTTCGGTGTCATTCGTATGGACGACGAGATACTACTTTGTTGGGGTCTTTTAGCTGAATGTTCATGCTGCCAGTTTAAACTTTTGATGTAGGGACACCAGTTACAAAAAAATCTTAATGTTTTTCCAGAACAGCCCTAAGCTCCAGAATTTGTGCCTTATCAGTCAAGTCGGTGTCAATAGAATTCATAAAATTCTCTTCTGCCACGTTCATGATAACACCAGTTCTTCTTTATTTATAATGACTGAAAGACACGGGGTTTGCATGAGGTCATTCCCAAATAAAATGTCACAAGGAATTTAATCATCTTCCACCACATGAAAATTTCTCTCAATAAATATGTTTCCTGTATAACAACAGCTCCGAAGCCCTTTACCATTAGCGAGTAATCTTCACGTTTTCCTGGTAGTGATGAACTGAGTGACCTTACCAAACCAGGGAACGGTCTGCACCGCTATAAAATAGCAACTAGTTTTTGGTCACCAATTTTTAGATGCATAGGTGTTGAAACTTGACAGTCTGTTGTACCGGCAAGATTAACTCTTTTGGCACCGTCTGAAATCATTTTGGAACAGGTATCTACTAAGTGACCCGTTTTGGAGCAATAACTGCATTTTGGGCCAGGGCGCACATTTCGGCTGAAATTCGAGGCATTGTTTGTCAATAATGATTGTCCGTTCGGTTACCTTTTCCGCTGAATAGGTAGATTGCAGGTGACCCGCCTTTCCACATTTGAAACAGTTAATGTCACGCCCCAAACGCAGGCGTACTTGCTTGGCGGGTTGTAGTGCGACACTCGGTCTAAATTTGTCATGTCGCTCCCGCTTCATTGTAGAGACAACTGAAATCAATTCAGGAACAGTTGATAGTAAGCGCATTCTTAAATATTCAGTGTCGATACATCCCCCCCTATGCCAGCTTCAACAGCATCTTTTTCTTCGTCACCATTCATGATTCTCGTCCAAAGATTCCAAGCTTTAGTTATTGATTCAGCAAGGTTCGCAGCATTAAATTTATTGTTGCGGAGCTTGATGAAATTGTGGAGTATTTGGCTTCTGGTGCAAAGGTTTGAATCAATGCTTTTCTCATGGCTGCGCTGATAATTTCGATGGCGTCGATCACCGCGGCCATGATTGGAGCGTCCTGGCGCTCAGTGTAATGCTCCGGGGGCGTCGGCGGGCGGGGGTGGGCTGGCGAAGGATGGCAGCTGGCGGGTTGCGTCGGCACTAGTGGCAGCTCTGCCGCGGTGCCTCCTGACGGTTTCTTCTAGGTGCGGCGCCCCTTCCTGCGGGGCTTCGCCTGTTCGCCTCATGTAATAGGCGGGATGGCTGGAGTCCTGAGGGTGGCGCCTTTCGTCTCCTCACCGCATCGCAGGCAACGTACGGAGCGATGACAGTTTGCCGAAGCGTGGCCGAAGCCTTGACAGCGATGTCACTACGAAAGTCCCTTGGGGCCGCGCCATCCTTCGGCGGTGTTGCCCGGCATGAAGAGCTCTTTCTGCTCGATGCTGCCGGCGGTCTGTTTCTCCGCCAACAGGGGGTACACGAGGCAACCGGCGCGACCCATCCGGCCGAGTACCTCTTTGGGCTAGATGGTCGGGAGCTCACAGATGGCGTTCTTGAAGGGGCGGTCCGCGTCCAACGAGTAACAAAACCACGATATAGCTTTGTCGACGCGGGCCGCCTCGTCCAGACAGCGGACAATTAGCCAGTACTCCTCCGGGTTGTGGCGTAAAGCGAACCTGTTTTCCAAAGGGTCGGTCATTGGGGGCGTGGCCTAGGGCTTCCTTCCTTCCTTTCCAAAAAAGAAGGTGGTGGAAGTTCCAGCCAAGTGGTGAAGGACACACAGAAATAGCTGCGGGTTGCAAGAGCTCTATGCATAAATGTAACCCGTTCGATTGCTCCCCGCTTTAGCCTCATACTGAGATGAACTCGGAATGAGGTTGGGTGGAGGTGGGATATGCCCTGTACACATAGTACACTTACCGTCTAGCATCACTGCTTCTCTCACCGACCACGCCCACAAACGGCAGCGTGTCCCCTGGCAGCACCACCGGCGGGGCGCGTGCAGGCAGCGCTAGCAGCTGCTCGCCTCCTCCTGTGCCGCCGGGGGAGGAGTGTGGCACGGCGCCGGCCCTGACAACATACGGAGAAGTCGTGAGCAATCAAGCATCATATAAAGTATTATTTTAAGTGTTTTTTTTAATGTAACGCGATTTTCAACCTTGCGACTTGGTAATAGAGTCCAACACCAATGAAAAAATGTTGTCCTACGAATAGAAGGTCGCCGGAATGTATGATGTTAAGATTAACACTTTCGCTGTGTAGATGTTTCTGGTTTGTTATGTTATGTTAGAATGTGTTGACCTATTTGAGTAGCTCACGTGCTCACATATCTGATGCTGATTGAACCAGTAACTTCGTCTTCGTAGAGTTAAGTATCTTAAGCTTGGGTATCTCGATCGCAACGCACAACACTGCGGTAAGCGTTATGCGACGTCGGACACGTGATTGTATTAAAAATGTCTAGTCTGTTGTTACGCCTAGGCACGCGCTCTCGCGATGAACACAATCCGCTGCGTAGTATTGTACCGTGTACCGTGTAACGCAGCGCTGTGCGTTGCGGTCCCGAGTCCCAAGCGTTAAATACGTCGCGTGCGCAAGCACCTCCGTTGTTATATGAAACCGCCAGCCGTGATGCGGTGTCAAACAAAAATAAGAACGCGCCCAGTCAGCAGCAAGTGCGTTGTGCGTCCACTTCATCTGACAAAGGCTACGTTTGCAAGAGTGTTCTACCCAATCGGAATTGAAGGATTGGGTACCCAAAAGGGCATGCCGTGCAATCGTAGCATTTTGCACATAGCACGGCGCCTAATTGTGCTGTTTGTATAAGATCTAAGTAGATATTAAGGAATTATCGAATAGTGATTTGACCGAATACCGACTAATAGAAAAATTGGTTAAATAAGCCGAATACCGAATAATTGACTAATATTCGTTGCATCTGTACTAGATACTGCCCACCTCTGTAGAGTGATGTAGAAGGGTTCGGGCGCCCTCGCCTCCGACGCTGTGTTCCGTTGTCGTAGTTCCTGCACGGTGCGCCTGGCTTCCGCTAACTCGGTGCGCAGGCGCAAGTGTTGCAAGGAGAGGGAGGCTATGTGTTCGCGTTGCTGTGGAGATCATTTTAATTTGAATGTATTACTGGGTGATGGTTATTTTGATTTAATAGTAGTTTATGTACCGGTTACACAATTAAAGGAATTAAAATATCATCACAGGGGTGTTTTAATGCCTAATCATGTTTAGTTACATACAGTGATTTAGCTATACACATTTTAAACTGTCTATGATGTGTTCAGGAACCGCATGTTACGACCGGCATTGCGGCATTGACATTTAATTTCGAATAGAACATCATCTCAACTGATATTATAATTGAGGTCAGATCAAATTGCTTTGTTTTTCAGAGATTTTTAGAAATTAGAATGTAATAAGAACGTCGAATATAATGTTATTATAAAGCTTGTACTGTTTTTCAGAGATGTTTTAAATTTTAATGTAATAAGAACTTCTAAGTCGATGTTCTAGCTATTAACTAACTAAAACTATTTCACTGATAAGAAATGTGTTCTAACAAAACAGTTTTTATCTCTAAGCTAGTCGTTATTTGCGGTTTTTAAACGCATTATAGAGGGTTTATGATATGGGTGGTGTAGATAAAAAAAGAACCCCTCCGACACAATTAATAAAACCTATTGTCTGGAATTCACCTGACTTGTTTCCTTGTCAAGCTGATAACTTTCGACCCACTGAAACGATTTTGGTGGCTAAAACATGGCTTAAGAACTAGCAGGGAAGTCTACTACCATATACAGAAAACCGTATTAAGTTCTGTCCACCCGTTTGAGCGCAAGAGTGCCGCGGACAGACATACAGGCACCACTCTTTTTCGTAGGGAGTTTTTTCACGCATTTTTTATGGTAATGTACCGTATTTGTATGGTAAAAACCGTTCTTTGTCGTACCAACCGTAACTAAAAAAATCAAACCCGTATTTTGTTTATAAATTACTCAATTAAAATGATATAAAAGCTTTTTGCGGAATTTACTTGTTTGTATATATAATTATGTACCTACTAACCTAGTCAATCTACACAAGTAAATCACGCAACAAGCTTTTATATCATTTTAATTGTGTAATTATTTTTAGTTACGGTTGGTACGAGAAAGAACGGTGTGAACATTACCATAAAAAATGCGTGTATATATTTCAGAGTCCTATGTTGAAAAGAAAACCTTCTCTCTGATAAAATGAAGCAAAATTTTATTTTCTCCTTTTTAGGGCATTTAAATAAAAGCTTTGTTTAAATATTTTTTTTTACTTTTAATTTATTTTCTATCTTTTAGTTATGTATTTATGCTTATTCGTGCTATTGTATCTAACTACATGTTCCTTAATTTAATTAATGCTTCATTGTTGACTGGTCTGGTGGTTGGACCCGTTAATTTTGTACAATCTAGTTCCTCAATCAGGAGACCTTCTAGTGATTTCACTCTACTTAGGGCCACGTATGCTTGACCAGCAGCGAAGAGCTTTGATCCTAAATAGACAACGGCGTGGTCAACAGTACTACCCTGCATTTTGTGTACTGTACAAGCCCAGCATAATACTATTGGTAGCATCCTCCGTTCAGCAGTACCGTGACTATATTTTGCTGGAAATTGTACAGACTTGGGTTGAATAATGTGGATACCATCTTTGCCGAAGTCAACACAAACAGATGGAATGTCAGTATCATACATTTGCGCTCTCCGGAAGCTGGGCCATATGATTTCTGTAATATGTACAATAGCGCCATTCACCAGACCTTCTAGACCTTTGGACACATCTACATTATAGCGCAACATTACCTTGGCCCCAACTAATATTTCCAGATCTTTAGGTAGCCCTCCTGTCTTGTTTATATCAGAAGGTATAATCTTACTTAAATCTTTACAGTCATTTTTTGCACTCTCTTTGGGTCACAGATATTGATATGCGTATCACGTTCCAATATGTTTTGAGTTAATTGCCTGTGACGGTCGGACAGATGGACGGGCAGACGCATACACGCACGAGTGATCCTGTAAGGTGTAATTTGGTGTTATACCGAATCTAATCTGATGGGTTAGGTAAACTAGAAAACTGTGAGGGGTTGTGTCTTTTTTTATTACAGAGTTCCCCTGGCCACCTTCCAGCTCCAGCATCAGATCAGCTCTATGTCATAAAAAATATTTTAGGATCAAAGTTTTCGTCAAGACGAATCGAACGAGTCCAAACATGATGGGGTTGCGTCGTTTTATTACAGAGTTCCCCTGGCCACCTTCCGACTCCAGCATCAGATCAGCTCCATGTCATAAAAAATATTCTAGGACCAAAGTATTCGTCAAGTTGAATCGAACGAGCCCAAATTCGACGGGCTTGCGATGTTTTATGACAGAGTTCCCATGGCCGTCTTCCGTCTTCATCATCAGATCAGCTCCAAGTCAGAAAAATATTGCATTGTCATCCAACTTACATACGTATGCAAAATTTCAGCTCAATCGGATAACGGGAAATGGGTCAAATTCAAGCCGACATTTTTGACGCGAACCATGATATTTGACGCGAACCATGATACCCTATACATACATACAGACCTATCAACTTAAGCTGATACTTGCATTTGTGTGAGTGATCGCCAAAAGTACAGTTAGTAAAACACATACAAATAAAATCAATGTTTTATTTAAACGAAGTCCATAAAACACAATGTTACCAACTGTCCAATTCTCGACCTCATAATGACTGAATCTTATAACTCTTCTACTCCGCTCATTGCATCTTCATCTTCACTCTCGTCTGATGATTCATCAGAGTCAGAGCCTGTGTTAATAATTAATCGTTCCGTTATATCGTCGATTGTAGGAGCCATTAGCAGCAGCCAGGAGCAGTAGGAGCCATTTCACTAATATTTCAAACACAATCAATCACATAAAATTACACGTCTATCTGCTACCAGTACCGGAGGTGAAGTGAAGTATGTGAGCGGGCGGCAGGGAAGCGGTGCGTACACGTACACTCACACAAATGCAAGTATCAGCTTAAGTTGATAGGTCTGTACAGTGCAAGTTAAATAAAAGCTTTTAAAAAAAGCAATTTATTCATTTAAACGTTGTAAAAAATATTAAGTTATGTTGCTTTGTTAGTCATTTAAAAATAGGTGACGTGTCTTTTTTAACATTTGAATATAATCCTCTAAAAAAAACTGAAGCTAAAATTCTATTTTTCGCTGTCGGGGATCCCAGCCTTAGCTCTCTGGGTGTATGATGGATCGGTTAGGATTTTGTCTTGTATTACTCTGAACGTATCTGTATGGTATGTTAAAAATGCCTGACCTGTCTAGCTAATTCCCTCAGGGCCTCAGCGTCAGCCTCGCTGCACTCGTGCAACGCGTTCTCACTCTCTCTTCTCTCTGCTTCCACTATCGAGGCACTGCTGGTAGGGCGGGGACACTCTTCTACGTTCCACTAAAACATACAAAACTATAAATATAAAATTCAAATACCTTCGATACATTAATGTTGTTCCCTTATTATGGTGGTTCCCTTATTTCTAAACACTGACACTTTAATAAAATATACATTAAAACCATCTCAGTGAAGTCTACTACCGGTAAAAAAACTTTAGGCGCTAGGGTGCCATAGACAGACAAAAAGGCACATGCACAGACAGACAGACGCTTAAAACTTATTTAAGACGAGCGAATGGCGACAGAACTCGGCGCGAGTAGGTATTTACCAAAATACAAGCTATCTCAGAGCTATAAGAGCGCAATTGCCCAAATTTTCGGCCGAATTATGCTTTTGGGCGGTAACGTTTTTCTACCCCTAAACCTTTATGGAATAAGACAAATTTGGTCTCATTCGTTTTCACACATCATAAACGATGCTTGTAGTTTTTCCTTTTTTTTGAAAATCTGGCTTGATTGGTTAAAAATAAATAATATGCTGGAGGGTTTTTTTTGGTCAAAAAAGTGAATGTTTAGGTCCTTATATTTACTACAATACAAAATATTAAAAAAAAACAAAACGCACGAGCATTGTTTTTCATAGTATCTCAAACATGTGAAAAAATTGTGGAAATCGGACAAGGTTTAAGGGGTGAAAAAAGTTTCCGCTTATTGTATGGAGGCTCGCGCCCACACGATTCTCTTAAACACTCCTCTTTTTCGTTGGGGGATAAAAACTAATAGCATCCGCCTTTTGATAAAGGGGGTGGCGTGGCAATAGTTTTATTTTGTTAGTATGGATTTTTCAATCCACAGATAATGTTTTTTACTTGTACACAATATTGTTTCTATGCTAGTTCGGGGCGCCGAGCGCTGGTTGTACGGAGGTTCTAGCGGTGATGGAAAACTTGTGAGGTAACCTTAATATCTCTACAGTTGCGGTGATGGGCTAGCACGCAAAATGGAATACTGAATAACTGGCTAAACGAGAGCGAAACTGTGCCTCTGCCATCCCGTATGGCAAAAGACGTGACGCGTGTATTATGGTACTAGCCGTTGGCCGCGGCTTCACCACGGTATATGACAAGATAGTCCAATAAATCTAGACACGTGTCTCAAGCTGAACCTATTTCAACAAAAATCTGAATTGTATAATTCAAGCAGTTGTATTTTATAAACTCAATTTTGTGTCAAAAAGGCAGCATTTGACTATGACGTTACATGCTAGTATGTCTAAAATGTATCTATTTTGACAATCAGTCGAATACCGTATAGTGGCCAAATCACAAGCGAAGACTTTTTTATTTTTTAAATTTAAATTTCTTTGGATGTAAGGATGGGGCCTTGATACAGCATTTTCGTGAATACTCCCCCTCCCCTTTTTCTCTCCTTTGGGCAATTTTGAAAATGACACCGTCAATGGCTTCTCGTGTCTAGAAACTACTTCCTACTATGCGCCACATCTTCACGGGTAAAGTAGTTTTGAGTTTCATACACAATCTTACCCACAGGTCTTTTTTAGGGTTCCGTACCTTAAAAGGAAAAAAGGAACCGTTATAGGATCACTTCCTTTTTCTCAGGAACGCGTGCAGGTATTAAATTGAAATTGACACCAATTACTCAAGTCTGTGGACCCTTGGAGCTATGAAAAATTCAAACTTCTGGGTTCACGCAATCGAAAAATACGGCCGTTTATGTACCAAATTTGCCGAACTTGCTGAATATGCTTGATACTTACAAGGGAATCACAATCTATAGGGTACTTCTGGTTCATCTAGATACATGAAATTTGGCAAAAAGCAAGGTCTTACTGCACAGGTAAACGGCAAAATCCGAATACTCTTAATTTCAGTCTGTACGTCTGTCAAGACCCTCTTTCTCAGGAACGCGTGGAGGTATCAAGTTGACACTAATATCAATTGCTCAGCTCAGCTCAGAATCTATGGTTTCTTGAAATTGTCAAAAAAAAAAAACATATAAGTGATCAAAAAATAAATGCCGTCAAGCGCTCAATCATTCACGGACACCCTGACACATGTAATTAGAGCCCATGCCAGAGCGGTAACTGTCATTCGAAGTAAGTATATAATAAAGCTCTGGATGAAACCAGGCCTTATCCGCTGCATTAAACACAGGGATATGCTACATTTAAGTGCAAAAGATCCGCAAAATATTATTAAACAAATATCTTACAAAAGGTACAAGAATTATTGTAATGATATTTTAAAGAGACCTAAGAGCCAACATAATAATTCCACTTCCCTCAATGCTGGAAAGGAGCCACGGTGGTTCCGATAAAGACAAGTGGGGACAAAACCAAACCCTGTAACTACAGGCCAATCTCTCTGCTTAGCACTCTCTCCAAAACCCTGGAGAAAATTGTGAGTGTGAGTCTTGTTGGGTATTTGGGAGTCCCCCGGGCACCTTGCAAATAGTCAATTTGGTTTCCGCCAGGGTAGATCCACGGAGGACGCTGTCACTGCACTACTTAAAGTTGTAAGCTAAGGGCTGGATAAAAGCAGAGCATGTGTAGGCGTTTTCCTGGATCTAGCCAAAGCATTTGATACAGTTTCTCCGCAGATACTTCTTGCAAAACTGGAAATACTTGGCATTCGTGACACGGCTCTGGATTGGTTCGGAAGCTATCTCTTGGATAGATACCAGTGTCTCAAAACAGGAGATAAACTTAGTTCCCCCACGAGCCGATAAATTTTGGTGTGCAGCTTATGGTTAGAAACTAACCCCAATTTGTAAACTTAAAATAGGCCAGGACTCCACGAGTCAGGTTATACCTAGTGTGGAGTCTGCAAGCAACTATGTACAATGTTCAACACAATTTGTTAAATAAAGTTTTGTTGTATTTGTATTTGCTACGCTACATAAGGAACCCCTGTACAAAGTTTCAGGACACTAGATCCACCGGTTTAGGCTGTGCGTTGCCTGTCAGTCAGTCAAATACCGATTTATTAAATAGATCCTAGGCTTAGATAGACGCATCTAAACTCACCTGACAAAAGTTAACGTTCTTCATTTTCTTCAGATTATTCACCACCTGATTGGGAGCGCTCTTCAGACCGGTCGGTATTTCGCTATCGCTGTATCTCTCAACCACTTGAGTATTATTCAACGATATTTTCGACGGCTCACTGATAATTTCCGTATTCGTAAAAGACTCTTTCACATTTTTTGTTTCAGATTTGGTCGTTTCTAGGTACTTTTTCAGTATCGACAGCTCGCTTCCAATTTTTTCGTACTGCAAGTATAACTCTTGTTTTTCTTCTTGCATTATGGGATTATATTCTAGCTTCTTGAGGCTGTCTAGTTCTAAGCGTTCTTTGGCTATGGCGTTCCGTTCTGTTTTTATGTATTCCAGCTGTTTCACTAGAATGGTAAGTTCGTTAGATATCTGTGTTCGGATGTCGTCTCCGCGCTTCTTGAGGGTAGCTTCCGCTTCTGCCAACTGTTTCTTTAGGTCGGCTTCCTGTAAATGATTAAACATATTCGAATTACTTATTACATATTACTGAAGATATTTACATATTCTTATAAACGTAATTGTTTTGCCTCTGACCAAAACTGTAGGAGTGGGGGCGCAGAAACCGCTTAGATTAATGTCTCCACCTTTTTTAAAAATGTGATGTGTTTAACTAATAATTAATATTAATTAATAATTATTAACAGCGGGTTATTTTTGAGTTAGATTAACTCCATGCAGTATTGTCATTGTCAAACAGAACCATTACAGGATCACCCGCCCGTGTGACTGTCCTAGGTGTAATACGACCGAATTCTGTATATTGCCAATCACTATGCAACCAATCTCAACTCCCTTCCATAATTATATCAAAAGGACATCCGCCGTATATTTTAAAATATTTTTTACATTATCGACATTTTTATTTTTTTATGCGACGTTGCCAAACTTCCAATAACTGCAAGCATACTATTTTAAGCTTTAATACAAGATACAACGGTCTAATTTGCTTGCAAAGCTTAGAATGCAAAAACAATCCCAGAAACATGTGTTTGACGGACAGAAACAGAATCCCATTAAAAGCACCATAGCATCGAATGACAGAGTACGCGGGCAGTGTGGGGTGCTCTATAAGACAGCAAGCTGGATAGATATTACGAGCCGAGTAGACGGCGTAGGCGGATGAAGGAGCCAAGCTGAGGGTAGAAATCACAACAAAACAATATGAAATTAACATTATTTATTGATGTTATAAGATCACTGAACTGTTAAACGTACACAGTGAAATAGAAAAATAAACGTAGGTATTATTTAGACAAATCCCATACATGTTTTGAAAGACTTTTGGCTCCTATGTCCCTAAAAATTTAAAAGATTTGAAAAATCTACAATATGCGGACGCAAAACCAAATACGGTGTGAAAATTTTATCCCATCTGGCATCCGTACATGTGTCTCAAAAATATGCAGCCCGGAATCAACTCACACATATTTATTGCTAAGTTAGTAACATTATTTTAATAACAGAACCACAACTAGTGCGCTACAAAACAAAACACAAAGATTATTGATTACTGATATATTAAAACAAACACATATATGGGCGCCAATCTAAACACGATATCTACGATTTTGATGTATCTGGCGTCCGCATATATGTATAAATGTTTTTTTTAAATAGTCCTTCTAGAATTAATAAATTCACATTTGTCACAAAGTGACAGTAAGCACAACAAAAGCATAATTAAAGTGCTACAAAACAATATACAAAGGTTATTTTTTACTGAAATAACAAACCAAAAACATATATGGACGCCAAACTAAACACAGTATCAATAATTTTCAAATATTTGGCATCCCAATATATATCTGTTGTTGTTTCATTCATTCTGGTTAGGCATAAAGCTTATCGTCGTTTTTCTTTACTCTTGACTTCAGAAGTCTTTTTTTAATTTCTTGCATAGCCTTGACAAATTATTAGCCCAACTCATTGAAATGTGTGTTCGTAGTTTACACATTTTAATACTCAAGAGGATTACGACGATCAATAAAATCGGATCGTTCAGTAGCGCCTTCTATTACTTCTCACTTTTACCAAATTACCTTCCTTGCCCCATTATCATACTTTTTCCGTCACATTACCACAGAAAACGAATTAAGAAAATTAACAAAGAATGTCAAAACTATATCTGCTTTAAAAATATGTACAGTAAAGTACGGTCGCACGAATTAAGAATTTTGCACATTGACTCCTAGCTACTTGTATCTTTCGCTCGCGCGTAAATGATATCGCCTTCATGCTCACAATTGAACTGTGCGAGCGCCACGCCAAATATAATTTACGCATGAGCGAAAGAGGCTAGTAGCTAGGGGTAGATGTACGAAATTCCTTCTGCTCGGCGACCGTACTTTAGTAGAGAATTTAGAATGTGATTCGACTACTGTCGGAAAAACTAGGATGGAAAACTGCCTCGATCACATTATAAAAGGACTAGGTACGGGGCGGAATCCGCGATCTTTATTGACTAGCATTATCAATCTTGATATTGCCATGGTTTTAAGCACACCGAAGCATCGTGAGTATGAAACCGTCAAGAAAAAAAGTAAAGTATGGTGCAGTCAGAAATTACCTGAGACTGGAAAGCCGTAGAGATATTCACATCAATTCTCCAAACAAAGATGTTGCGACAAATACTTCATAGATAAATATTAGCAGATCGAAATTTAACTTGAAGCCTTGGATCACGCCCGGTCTCCTAATATAAGCTGCACTTGGAAGAAATAAAGGATACTAATAACAATTTACTCGAGGTTACTTACAAGAGGTACTAAAAACGATCTGTTACACCGACTCAAAACAACTCACGAAGCTAAAGAGCTAGAAGACAGCCAGGGCAATCCCAAACAGTTATGGAAACTTATAAAAAAATATGCTTCCAAAAGTCTAAACGAAAGTATTCACTGGAACTGCTCGACATTAAAAATAGTGTCAAGGCCTTTCTCAACAACTGCAACGAATACATCGCTAAAGTGGGCCAAAATCTCGACAAGATGACCCTAAACAACTCTTTCTTAACTCTACAGTGGACACAGCTGTGATCCAACTCCTGACAACTTCAATAACCTGCTCATCAAAGTCATAGCCCCTAAAATAGTAAAAGCGCTCTCACAAATTTCAACTTGAGTCTTGTGACTGGCATATTTCTGGAAGCATGGAAAATAGCCAACGTGTCACTTTTTCATAAAGGTGGATCTAAAACCGATGTGAGGCACTAAATACCAATCTCGCTCCTGAACACAATGTCGAAGATGCTTGAGAAGTTTGTAAACAACCGCCTTATCGACTACCTAGAGAAGCTGAGACTACTAGCAGGTAGACAATTTGGTTTCCGCAGAAACAAATCGACTGGAGATGGTACCACTCTACTCCCTAACCTATTAGCTTCGCATATAGACTTAGGTGAGAGATATCTTAGTGTTTTCTGGCCTAGTGAAGGCGTTCAACACTATCTCCATACCAATCCTGTTACAAAAGTAGAACGATTGGGCATTGGAGGGTTAACACTAAAAGGTTGAGCAGTTACCTAATGGATAGGAGACAGTGTCTTAGGATCAAGCCCTGCTCAGAGACGAAGGAATCGGCTCCACTGAGTTTCGGAGTCCCTCAAACAGCCATTCTGTTCCATGGAAAATCCTGGAATAGTGTTTACAGAACGCGCGTCGGGGTTAAGACAGGTGGTGGATTAGTTGAAAGTGAACTTGCTAACACTTAAAGCCAGCAAAACTAAATACCTGGCTTTCCACATCACCGAAGTATCTGCCCCTCAAGGAAACGCCAGGCTGCTATTCCATAGTTGCAATCCCACCTCAACATGTCACTGTCCTGAAGTGCAGTGAAGGGAAACTTTTAAGAATTTAGGTCTAATGCTGGACGACATACTCACATTTAGAGCCCATACCTCATTGGTATCTGGTCGTATAATATGTAAACTCATCAACCTCATATATTATGTCTCAATTGCTAACTATATAATAGAAACCTTAATTAATTTGTAACAATATACCTTAATCGTACGCGTTTATACTTTATTCAACAGATCTTTTTTATCAACAGACTTTGTCATGTATCCTTTCTGTTTGAATAAATAGTAATATGTGGTTATTGGAGTTGGTTGCATAATTATTTTATTATTAGATTTGATAACATTGTGTTGACTGTTATTTGACCCAAATAAAGAGAAAAAGAAAAAAAAACATGAAACTTTGGAGACACTCGGCGAACAAAATCCTACTTATTTCCATTTATACAGCTTTGTGTCAAACATGCCTAACTAACATGCATATGCAAAGATATTCGAGGTTATAATATACCCAAGTCTAAATTTTCATGTCTTCCCTCAGCTCTCTAATAGACAGCACGGCTTTGTTCAAGGCAGGTCAACCAACTCTAATCTTGTCGCATTCGCAGATCGACTGGCTGAGTTTGTGGACAAGCGTGAACAAGTGGATGCTGTATATACAGATTTCAGCAAAGCATTTGATAAGGTGGACTTTGAATCTTAGTACACAAACTCAAACGTTACGGCGTGCTTAACCCTATGTTGGACTGGATACAATCTTACTTGACAGAACGAAAATCATATGTGGTAGTCAACGGCACACAATCGGAACCTTTCAGCGCAACGTCAGGCGTCCCACAGGGGTCCCATCTGGGTCCCCTGTTGTTTATAATATTTATAAACGATATTGTAGATTGTTTCCAACACGCTGAACCATACATGTTTGCCGACGACCTAAAACTACTCAAAGCCGTCACTAACGATTTGGATGCACATGATCTACAACAAGATATTAGCAAACTATACCAATGGTGTGTACTTAATGGGATGGAGCTTAATCCGAGTAAGTGCCACCATGTGTCCTTCACGCGTAATACCAGTCATTTCGACTCAATACAATATTGACGGCACAAAACTAGAACAGGTTAACATCATTCGAGACCTTGGTATCCTGGTTGACAGCCAACTTAGTTTTACTCCTCACATAGCTAGTATAACAACGAAGGCATCTAAAATACTAGGTTTCCTCTTAAGAGCTTCCAAACCTTTTAGAGATGCCAAAACGAAGATATTGCTTTTTAACACGCTAGTTCGATCTGTTCTGGAGTACTGCTCACAGGCATGGAGCCCATTCTATCAGGTTCACAAGGATACAATAGAAAGAGCTCAAAAAAGATTTGTATGGTATCTTGCACACACTACCTATAAGGATCTCCAACTTCGCTCATATTAGGAAAGATTAGCACACTTCCAAATGACATCTCTTGCTGTCAGAAGGCAAATACTAGACATGACATTCATGTACAAGGTGCTTAACGGCAAAATAAAGTGTCCACAATTGTTCCACTCCTTCAGCATAAACGTTCCAAACAGGCTCCCACGACTTGGTACCTACAAACTCCTCAGAGAGCGTCCTTGGAAAACTAACCTCGGTCTCAATGCACCCATCACCAGAATGACACGCCTTTACAACACTATGCACAAGAACACAGAATTGGATATAGACGTATTCAACGACAGACTTGGCTCGTTTAGATCCAAGGTCGAGTCTCATTTATCCCACGTACCCCAATAATTAATTATAATTAAAATAGTAATAGTAATAACAATAATAATAGTAATTAAATAATAACAATTGTAAATAAATGATATCTTACTTACAATAATAGCTGTAATAATACCAAATAATACCAAATGTCGAATTTGCATGTTGTGTTTACCTTTAAGTAGATGAACATCTAGCACTAATGTAATAATTAATATATATGAATGTCTTATTGTATCATCTGTTGGTGAACCTTAAACAATAAAATAAAATAAAAATAAAAATAAAATATGTAGCGGTGCATGCTGGATCTTCACCAGGGATAGCGCTTCACCATCTAGCGCGACACTATCTTTCGCGTCACTGCCGAGGCAATGAATAAGTAGCTGTATTATAACTCTGCAGTGGAGGGCTTGGAAAGCCAACCTGGTTGCGAATTAAGTACGTACAGGTTGCGTAATTTATAGGCACAAGGGTACAAGTAAAATTATCATTTTTTTCTACAGATCTCGAACCTTCTTTCGACAACGATGAAATAGTCCTTTTACGCCGATATTTATTTTTCTCCATCTTCTTTTCGAGTTTTCTTAGCTTCCTTGAGATATCACTTATGTTTTCACAATTTTTTTTTTCGGCATGGCGAAATTTTAACTTACTTTTTAGAAATCGAAAGATGCTTGCTGAGTGATCGAAACTGAAAACGTGAATGACGAACGACAGATGACGGAGGCGCGGGAGGAAACGAAAAAAAAAGACCAATACCCTCAAATACAGTGTTGAGTGATGACCGCTGGATGCGCTACTACATAGTATTATCTCTTACTTTGGGTTACTCAATTCTTCAATAATAATGATAGAACTTCACGTACGGGTACTTACCAGGACCATATTTGCACGCCGTTTCCCTGATTTTTCCTTTCCGTCTATTCAACAGGATCCAAAATACCGATAATGTCGCCTACAAACCCTTTCAGGAAACAAAATAAGATTCTGAAAGAGTTTGTGTTGTCGCTGAACTCGATTTGAAATCATTTTCTTTTATTTTGTTACGCATGTTTAAGCTGCAATAATTATATTACCTACTTTTTCCCTGCCTTCTATGTACCTATATAATAAACCGTCTTGTTTATATAACTTTTAATGTATCATAAAGGATCCCATAGGACAGGCCCTGACTAGTTTGGAATCCGCCATTTATTTTCTAGACATTGTATACAATATCTAAACATGTATTCCTTTTTTTACAATTACTTCCAAGGCAAATAAATTATTATGAACGCAAACTTCAAAATCAACGAACACTTCAATAATATTAAACTGTGGACTATGTAGGTAAGAAACTCCACACGCTCCGATAAAAAAAAAACACTATGAACGAAGTTTGGCAACGTCTCATTCTTCGAGCGGACGTTTTTTTGCGACTGTAGCGCCACTGTAATTTGATGGGGAAAATAGCAGAACTATAGAAATGTACAGTCAAGGCATACTAAGGACTAAATGACGTCCGAGTAAAAAAAACATGGTATACACATTTTAAAGTTATTTCGATTCATTTAAGGTTATAGTTTGATTCTAACTTAGATTTTTGTTCATTGTTCATTGTTCATTGTCATATTTCCACGTAATGTTAAGATAAGTTGACGACCGTCACAGATAAGGTATATTTATATTCATCACGTAGTTTTGTAGAAGTTGTATATAAGCTAAGTATTTCCTATAATAAATTAGTCTAGTATTTGCGCGCATCTCAAGCCTTTTACTTTACTCCTGAAGATGTCGCTCTCCTTATAATTGCCTCTGGCAAATACTATTAATGCGTAATTTGATGGTGACCAGCAGAACTACGACCTAATCACAAAACACAATACATGAACATCGCACCATCAATTGGTTACTAGCGGAACTTCGTATTCACCTTGTCGTTGAGCTTGCCTCCCTCGCTGCGCACGAGGTGCATAGCGCGCGCGAGGTGCGCGTGCTGCGAGCGCATGTTGCGCGCCAGGCCCCACAGGAAGCGCTTCTTGTCTTGCACGTTTCGTTCTAGCTCGGTCTGGCGCGCTTGGAACGATTGTTCGAGCTGGAAACAAGGATTAACTATGTTAAGCCGGGTAGTACAAAGCCAAAACCTGTGTATGGCTTAACGCTGCCTGTTAGGTCCTAAAGTATACAGACTTTGACTTTCACTCATGCGCATACCGATTAAACAAAATCTGTGTATGCCTCAACAACTAATGTTGTTGATTGGTTGCTACAGCTCACTTTCTGTCCGACATCTAAAGTTGGTTGTGTTAGGTCGCAATATACAACCTGGAGCCGAGGCGAAGTAGAGCAGAGCGAGGCGACCCCATGTTGTTTGACAGATGCGTATTGGTTGCTATAGTAAATATTTAAACACGTAGAGATAACGAGTACAAATGATATTATTGGCTCAACACCCGCCGCAGGCTGAGTTGAGAGCTACAAAGATTTTGTTCAGTTGCCATTTACAACAAATATAATATCACCAACATATTTTTTTCCTACCCAAAATGGATAGTAATGAACACCAAAATTGATAATATCCAATATCAGGGCAAAATACTGAGGCAGCTTAGGTGAAGGGTAAAGGGGATGAGCGAAGCGACCTTTTATCCTTCGTGTTAGGTTGAACATGTAAGAACAACAAAAAATACTTAAAACATAAACTTAAGTACACAAAACATAAAAAGAAGTTTGGTGATCATTTATCCAAACACAATTTGGTGGACATTTATCCATTCTGGCAGTCATTTCGAATTTATTGGTAGTATAATAGGTGCGTTTTTGGTAATCGTTTAAACATAAGCCTTTTTAAATTCCCGAATGAGCCCAAAACCGGTCAAGGGCGAGTCGAACTCGCGCACGAAGTGTTCCGTACCACCGTACAATGGTAGGAATGGTGTGAAGTAAGTAGTTTGGATTTTACATAGCAAAATGTTGTTTACAAAGTCGTTGGTGCGGCTACTTTCACACTCCATGTATGTAACCAGGTGCATTCATAAATGTGTATGTGGTATTGAAAGAATTGTTTTATGGGAGCCCCTTTAAATATTTATTTTATTCTGTTTTTTAGTATTTGTTGTTACAGCGGCAACGGAAATACGGACGGACGGACGGACGACGGGCACCGGAGGCTTAGTAATAGGGACCCGTTTGGCACCGGTTTGGTTTCGGGTACGGACCCCTAAAAATGAATATTCAATATCAAATGATAGAAGTAGGACTTTTTATGTTTTTTACATACAGGCCAATGAATGTATGTATATGTATGTATGTGACATTGCTTCTGGCCCCACACTAGGATACCCTGAATCATGGGAACCAGAAACAGCGACGTCCGGGATCACACACATATAAACATCCAGGACCTGGTGGCTTTTTTTCTTCTTTACCCCCAGCCGAGGATCGAACCCGGGACCTGTCGCATGGTAGGCAGAGCCTCAACCGCTTCGCCAGAGGTCGTTAAAATAATCGTGTTGTGATTGCTGATAGAAATTTCCAGATGTCAGGTCAGGTACAGATCCCGACGATTTGTAAACCTCCTACTTTGTGAAGTCGGTTGAAAAGCAGTTAAGAATGTAAATACCTGGTCCTTCTTGCTTTGCAGCAGGATAAGTTGCCCGGCGATGTTGTGTCGGTGCTTCCTCTTCTCTTCTTCTTTGACCATCTCCACTTCCGCTTCGTAAACTGCTTTCAACTGCTGGAACATCTGGAATGGCGCCACAGAGACATACTCAGCTATGCACCGTGGATATTTACTTATATATTCACTAATTCAAATTACTCAGCTCGGAATACAGGTTGCGCCAAGTTTATCTGTCTGAGTGCCGCGTGGAGGACTCAACCTCTCTCTCTCTCTCTCTCTCTCTCTCTCTCTCTAACCCTGTGCGAAAGAGAGGTAAATACAAAACATACACAGAGAATCTTGGCGCGACATTTAAGTAGTTACTTACATTTTAGTTAGGCATTCAGTAAATCAGTGTTAAAAGGGATATCTCGAGAACACAACGTTTTTGAGTTTAATGAAATGAATCATCTACTTCTATTTAATATCGCTAACAAGGGATATAAAGAAACAAGATATCTAACAAAGAGATGTCTTACGAAGTAACATAATAAATACATGAAACTTTTGCATGAAGAGAAAATACGTAAAAGAGAAAAGACCTCATCAATGAAGGTTTCCTCCATAAGGCTTATATTCTTCATCATGGCCGCGCTGTGGCTCGCTTTGACGGAATTATCCGCGACAAACTGCAAGGTCTGCAATAGAGTGGTGCAACGGGATACTTTCAAGAGCAGATTTTTTTCAAAATCCAGGATTGATGGCGTTGAAGACAACCCCTATCTTTTATTTACTTTGGCACATGATGGCTGTAGTAAATATGGTCAGAGGACCCTTAAATCGATAACAGATGCTTCATGGTAACATTCAACATGGTAACCTAAAATGTCACGTTAGCGAGGTAATTGGAAGATAAATTAATAAATAAATGTTTGAGTACATTGATTATTTCATTCCAATTCGTGCAAATGTGACTCTGTCGAGTTCATAGCATATAAGCAATATTTTTATACCCACGAGTCGATTTTGTGTGTTTATAGTCCAAAAGTACCAATTGGCGACCGGTTGCCTAGCGGGTAGTGACCCTGCCTAAGTAACTGTCGGTCCTGGGTTAGAATCCCGGTAAGGGCAAATATTTGTGTGATGAGCATGAATATTTGTTTCTTAGTCTTAGATGTTTTCTATGTATTTACATAAGTATTTATCTTTATTAAATATATCGTCGTCTAGTACATACCCATAACACGAGCCTTGTTGAGTTTACTATGGGCCTAGTTCGATCTGTGTAAGATTGTCCTCTAATATTTATCATATTTATTAATTACTCAGATTCAAAGGAATGCCAAACCCAAGATGTTTGGGTGAATTCCTTCAACAGGGCCTTTTTCTCAATAGACTTGGGAAAAACATGAGTCTGAGATCGCTCTCTATTTTCCTTACTGCCTCTTACCTCAGTCAAACTGCTCTTACTCCTCCTGTATTTCTCTATCAGCCGGATCTCTCTCTGCTGACAACGCTTGCAGTGATGATGATGCTTGCATGCGGTTTGACTTTTTCTATTTGAATTCCTTTCTTCGCGTAGCTCGTTACCAATACTCTGTGTTGCACTGTCTTCGGATAGGTTGTCTGTGAATGAATGTTAAGGAAATTAAGTTATACTTTATACTATTTAGTTGGTTAAAATGCAGACTTTAATGGCGATACGATACAACATATAAGGGTAGTTATGGGATGGATGGGCTGTGAAGCAGTGGACCAGAATGGCTGATTTCATACTTCAAATTCAAATTCAAAATTTTTATTTTCATTATGAACATACGAAATATGAATATGTTTAGAAAACGTAATTTTTGCCTCTTCTCTATTAGACAACTGTTGGAGTAGGTAGTATGGCGAAGAAACTCCCACAGATTGATTTTTAGATTACTTTTAAATATAGCTTTTGTCTAAATAGTGCAGGAATAAGTAATTAAGCTGTGTTGAGTGTTAATGCACACTTGTAATTTAGGTTATCTTTAATATTGTAATCCCTTTTTAGTAAAAGTGGTTTTTAATGGTACTCATATAGCAATTTCGCGAGCCTTAACAGGGGCAACTAGTCTGTGATTATTCCTTAGGTTGACATTACAGCTATCGCAAATTTTGATGTTCTTGACAGCGTAAGCCGCGAAACTTATTCTACCAGCTAATTTATATGTAGAGTCCCCACTATAATTTGCTGTCAATTGCCATTCCAAGAAACTTCGTTTTTCGAAAGCTCGATCGTTAGATTTAATAACATCATCACCTTACTTTAAGCAGAAATCATTGAACCTAGGTATAACTTTGCCAGTTTCACGATTTAATTTTGTATTTTTCTGTTAAAGTGTATTTTTGCATTTCTACAAACCCACTCAAAAGTTTTGGAATATTTTCGAACAGTCATACAAGATAGCTCTCCTTCAACAAAATCCAAAAGTTGCCCAGAAATAAAAATTTTATTAACCGTAACCACTACGTTTTTTATTTTAAAACATTATTAAATTATATTTGAATAATGTTGAAGAATTCTGAATAATTCTAGTTCGGGTTCTGTTCACAAAAGTCCGGGACCTGAAAAATTCAGATCTAGGTTATGCATATAAGTTTCTTTCTATTCTATGGGATGTAATTAGCCTACAAAATCATGGACCAGGTTTAGCATTAATAGGAATTGGGAATGAAACTATTTGATCGCTGTCATCACATTATAAGCAGTTAATCATATTTTACTTGTGAATTTAATCACAAAAAACGTTATCAAAGCAGGTTTGGCTGGTAAGTGTAATTCTAGTCGGCTCTAAAAATACATGATATAAATTAAACTATTTAAATAAAGTTATCAATTGTTTCATTTATATTTATTGTTGTATCCACAGGTAAATCTACATTAAAATCGCCATAAATAATTAAGCTTTTTTGGTTATAACATAGTTTAGTGAGGGCTTTTTGCGATATGTCGGAGGCATTTGATAGTGTTGATCATGATACGCTACTAATGAAATTAAATCATTACGGAGTTAGAAACAAAGCTATTGAGGTAGGAGGCTGTAGCTAATCAATGAGACAGTAATGCAGAGCTGTGATATTTTATTTAATAATTAATCACATATATGTACAAATTAACCAATCAATCTAGAACGAACCGACCGATAACAATATTGTGGAGCGTGTGAGCAAGACGGGTGACAGGCTGTCACGCGGTATATAATAAGGATGACTGCTCTGTTCGGGCTCCCACACCCAATACACGGACGACATCCCCGTCGGGCCGGGTGCCCAGTTGGCACTCTTCGCCGACGACGCTGCCTACTACGCTTCGTCGATCCAGGCTCGGCACGCTGCTGTCAAACTGCAGCTGGACATCTTGCCCGACTGGCTCACCAAGTGACGGTTGTACGTCAACGTTGGGAAGACACAGGCGCTCATCACAGGCCAGACCCGCCTTCCACTATCGCTCCAGCTCCAAGGACAGGACATCGTGTGGTCTCCGCAGGTGAAGTGGGAGTGACTATCGATCGCCGGCTCACCATGAAGCAACATGTCGACAACGTCGTCAACCAGGTCAAGGTGGCACGCGCCAAGCTTTGTCCACTTCTCGACTCCAGCCTCCCTCTGAGGACGAAGCTCGGAATCTACAAGTGCTACGTGAGATCCCGCCTCACCTATGCGGCCCCGGGATGGTACGCCCTATTTTCGGAGACGAACAAACGGAGACTCTGAGCCCAAGAGCACCTCTCTCTGCGTACCATCGTCGGCGCCAGAGGGACCTTAGATGGGAATCTGTAGACTAGTTTGTCCAGAGGCTGGCGAAGAGCATGTTCGCGCGTGCGGATGCGTCACACCACCCGCAAATACGCGAACTGGCACCGTTCCACGCGCGCCCGCCCGACCGCCGCCGCCTGCCACAAGACCTGGTTGCCTAGCCGACGATCACTTAATGAGAAGTGAGAGATTATTCTACAGTGAGAAGATAACCACCGCCCGTGAGGGCCCCCCAATGACCTGTCCTCAGAAGTGGACAGAGGTGCTTCCTCAGAAAGAGATCCGACGATCTGACCCTGACTCCCCAAGCCCCAGAAAGGGTGCATGAGAAGATTACTTGATTGATCGCTCGGGCTTCAGTCGATAAATGTCTTACAATATAACAAAGGGGTTGTTTTTATTACGTATACTCCACGAACTGAGGTGTAGGGACCCGGAAATAGCAGGGAGGTCTGACTCCTGGGCATGGGTAATTCCATTTTTTCCCCTCCAACAAAAAAAAAGTTCGGGCTTCAGTAGCACGCCATGCGTCGTCCAGTAAGTCACTGAATAGATGCTGCTAAAGTGCTCCCCCTCAAGCGAATCGTATGGGAGGTCAAATGACACGTCCTGATCTTTTCCTGCGTTCTATGTCGTCATCACATCACTCACTCATAGTATTAGCCGGTTTCAGGCGATCGATAGACACGTTGGTTTGTCGTCACGGCAGTTGCAGTAAGAAAAACTTGTCGTTTCTGTAGCACCGGATAGGAACGACGAACGGATATGAAGGACAGAAGTGCCTGCAGGGGACTGCGTACGGCGTCAACACGCATAAAGACGTTTTCACATGAGTGCAAGTCCTTGAGCACGAAAATCGTTCGCTGTCTGCTGTGTACACATTGCACCCGGCGTATGCCGTTGATCTGTTGCGCCAGCTGATTGACGAAGTTGTGAGACTTTTCAGGTATCAGCGCTGACGTCCCTCTCGTAGGTGTTGCGATGAAGTCGCCGGGCAAGCGGAGTGCGCACCCATATGTAAGTTGAGCGGCGCTGGTTCTCCTGTCCGATCGCGTAGCTGCTCGTTGTCCCAAGAGAACAGTGGGTGGTTCGTACTGTCCATTTGTTGATGTTGTCTAAACGACCCATAAGCGCGGCTTTCAGTGTGCGATGCCAGCGTTCGACTATTCAGTTGGTTTGCGGATAGTATGCAGTAGTTCTTACTTTCTTGATGCCGAGTATTTTCGTCAGTGCAAGGAAGAGTTTACTTTCAAACTGTCGGCCTTGGTCCGTGGTCAACGTGGCTGGCCATCCGAAACGGCTTATCCACCTAATACACGGTCTTTGCCACTGTTTCGGCGGTTACTTCTTGCACAGGAAATGCTTCGGGCCATCGAGTATTTAGATCGATAATGGTAACGAGATAGCGTTGTTCTTGAGATGTCGTACATAGCGGCCCGACAATGTCCACATGGATGTGCTCGAAATGGTCACACGGGGGATAGGTCGCTATGTTGCTTGAAGTGTGTCTTTGAATCTTCGCTTGTTGACACGACGTGCATGTTTTAGCCCATTTACCGATGTCCGTGTTCATAGAAGGTCAAAAGTGTTTTTCTTGCATTAGCTTGCGCGTAGTTCGTATGACTTATGTTGTGCACGGCGTTGAATGCGAGCGATCGTTCGTCGAGGCGTGTCGTTGTCAGACGGCGGCTTGTTGATCGCGTAGGTCAGTGGCTTATGGTCGGTCAATACGATGAATTGTTGCCCCTCGAACATCTTCCTGAAGTGTTTCAATACCATGTAGATAGATTGTCGTGTAGCGACAAGAACCTAAACAGAACCTAACAAGAAACAACAACCAGGATAAAATTTAGAAATGATAGTTTATTATGCGTATATACAGTGACTATTTTTATAAAAATGAAAGGAAGATGAGGATGAATGAGGTGAGACAGGTTTTTTAAAAAATACAGGTATCAAAATAAAAAAGGAAGCGGAGGACACGGAGAGTAGGAGGCAGAAAAAGTAGCAGCCGTCTGGCGAACCGGTCAGTAGAGGCAGGCAACACGGTAAGTAGCTGCAGTAGGCAGGAGGCGTAGCAGCCTTACTCACGTAGAGGCAGTAGGCAGGTGAAGTACCAGCCGTCTGGCGAGCCGGTCAGTGGAGGCAGGCAACACGGTAGGCAACAGTAGGCATGAGGCGTAGCAACTGTCTGGCGAGCCGTTCAGTCGAGGCAGACCACACAATAAGTAGGCAGCAGTAGGCAGGAGGTATAGCAGCAGAGATATAGCAGCAGTGCAGCCCCGGGATAAGGCCTTTAGGTGATGCTTCTTGTTCAAAAGCTGAAGTGAGACTCTCGAATTTCAGAAATGTTCCGCTCTTATACCCTTTTTGGAGAGTTCTAAAAATTATTTAAATTAAAAGCAATTTTTGTGAATGGCCAAGAGGGAAAAAGTATTTTTGTGAAAGTATTGAAGTAAACATATCCGATCGCTAACGAGTTTGAATGGACATTGCCATGACAACCAGATAAACAACGACATAGCAATATGTCAGATTTTGGTTTCAGGCTCGTAATAGAGAAAACAACAGGATATCCTAGCCAAAATTACATAACAGCGATAGATAAAAAGGTAGCGCACCAGCGCGCACGAAGCCCGAGATTGCAGAGTTTCGGAGAAAGCCAAATACAAGGTCACCAAAGGTAAACCCCTCCGACATCGATTTAACAGTGCTGATAGTATGAAAATACGAAGCGAAAATGATTTGTTATTGTGTTCTTATGGTTTAAAACGTTACAGGGTCCTATGAAAATAAAGGTGATACAAAATATCCAGCTGTACAGCTCAGCAAGTATCCAGCTGAACAGACTGGAAAATGGCATGTAAGTAGCATAACACTACATGATATGAGCTCGTGGTCGTAGGTACTGTATCGCTGCTGTGTAGGCGAAAACTTCTTTGAAAAGTAGCCAAGGGGCTGCCAGGTATTGTTGACTCGCTACTGTAGTACCGCTCCTGCGCTCGAGTTGGACGCATCACACATCAGGGCGAGGGGAGCGGAGGCGAAGGGATGCGCGAGCATAGCTGCGTAACGTAAGCAGTCTTTGCTTGCGCTGAATGCTTTTTCGGCCGTGTCGTTCCATTCGATTTTGCTTTTGTCGTTCTTCTTGGGGTTGCGAAGAAAGGCATTCAATGGTGCTTGTATTCCCGCGGCCATTGGAATGTTTTCTCGGTAGAAGTTTAGCACACCGAGGAATTCGTGAACTGTAATTCTTGAATTGTTTCCGATTTTGTACTTTCTCTTCTAGTGGTTTAACCCCTCAGTTATAGGTTTTAAATTTTATCACCATGGCATAGGGTTCAATATCGCGATCGGTCCCAACTACCCTCGGTTTTTGAGTAGTTAATGCCATCTTTGGATACTGAGTAGCCAAGAAATTACATTCTTCTTGGCCAATTACGCATTTCGACGAATTAATAGTGATGCCGTACTTGTCCAATCGTTGCAACACTGCGCGAAGGTGTGCGGCGTGTTGGTCTTCCGTGCTGGAAGCGAGTATGACGTCATCTACAAATGGAATCGCGTAGTCTAGGCCTTGAAATACTCGGTAGATGAACCGTTGAAAGGTCTGGCCAGCATTCTTGAGTCCCGGGCACATTGTTATGATGGCTGTTTTCTCGATGTCGCCTTTCAAAACGGGCAATTGCTGGTAAGCCCTGTTCAAATCCAGCGTTTAAAAAATGGTCTTGCCGCTGAATTGATTGGTCAAATCTTTCAATCTTGGTATTGGATAACGGTCTGGTTTGGTGACGGAGTTAAGTGTTCTGTAATCACCGCAAACTCGAACGTCTCCATTCTTCTTTGGTAGAACGTGGAGGGGCGTAGACCAAAAGCTTTTTCTGGGACGGCATAGGGCCTGCTGCATCATGACTTCGAATTCTTTATTGACTGCGAGGTAGCGATGCGGATAGGTCGCGCCTTTGAAAATATGGGTGGCCCCGTGGTCTCGTTGTGATCCTTCATTGATGATAATCGGTCACGTCTGCAAATTGAGCCAGGAAGTCGTGGTACTTCTGTGCGATGTCAATGGTGCGGATTGTGAGTGCCGATGAACTGTCAGTCAGTCAGAACTGTCAATGCATTCTCTACAAAATAAGATACCTCTAGAGATTGAAATTGCCATTTAAGCAATTTAAAAAGCATGTCAAAGCGACTTTGTCGAAAAAGGGATATTACAATTTTCCAGATTACTTAAATGACGGGACTGTATGGGGTTAATCTAGCTCAACACAGACCTTGCCGTTAATAGTTTTGTAATTATTTATTCCTGCTTATTAATCACAATAGTAAAAAAAACATGAAACAAAACCCAACGGGTAAGAAAGGAACCCTATTACTAAGACTTCGCTGTCCGTCCGTCCGTCCGTCCGTCCGTCCGTCTGTCACCAGGCTGTATCTCAAGAACCTAGCTAGCTAGAGAGTTGAAATTTTCACAGATTATGTATTTCTGTTGCCGCTATAACAACAAATACTAAAAAACAGGATAAAATAAATATTTAAGGGGGCTCCCATACAACAATTCTTTCAATACCACATACAAACTTATGGATGCACCTGGTTACGTACATGGAGTGTGAAAGTAACCGCACCAATAACTTTGTAAACAATATTTTGCTGTGTAAAATCCAAACTATTCATTCCACACCATCGCTTCCATTGAACGGTGGTACGGAACACTTCGTGCGCGATTTAGACTCGCACTTGACCGGTTTTTTAAAAGAGATCTAAAAATCAATCTGTGGGAGTTTCTACGCCCCCCTCCACCCAGTCGTCCAATGTAGAGAAGAGGTAAAAAATTACGTTTGCTAAGTATATGTAAAAATCTACAGTAATAAAGTACTTTGACTTTGACATACAACGTTAGTTTGGTTTGTTCCGCATGTCTTCCCTTTTGTTTAGGCATGACCGAAATATTTGCACCGGTTTCGATCAGAAACGATAGCTTTGACCGCTTGTCGTAGACGAATAGACGGTGTGAATTGTTCCAAGCGCCAGTTGCCGTCTCAGCCAGCTCGCTTTGTTTAGTTTCCCGATGCCGAAGTAAAGTTGTTTTAATCGAACTTGCATGGCCGTGTGCATCTCTGTGCATTTTTTCATGTAACGGCGGTGATAGTAACAGATAACATCTGTAGCGGTAGAGGCTCGCGCTGACTGAGGCAGGTGGTTGGTTCACATGATGCGTAACGTAGATTCGGGAATGCTGTTGCCGGCGAGGGACTGCGTGCGCCGCAGTAGCTGGGAGGGTTTGTTGTAACCGAGCTCCATTTCAGAAAATAGCCTCTGGAGTCGGCGCTGCTTTGAATCGTCGTACACTTCCTGTAAGCGCTTCGTAATTGCCGGGTATTTATTGATCTCTTCCTTGAGTTGGATCTACTAAGATCATACTTAAGCAATATAATTCGAAAGGTGGCGTCAACGAAGTCAAATATGATGGATCGGTTGTAAAAATTGGTGTTCCACAAGGTTCCAAATTAGGCTATTCCTTATTCCTGGTATATATTAACGATCTGCCTTTTATGGTGGAGAAATTGACTGACAGTGTTGTTTGCTGATGATACTTTACTGGTCTTTAAAATTGAAAGACAAAAAGAAGATTTTAATGATGTTAATGATGTATTGTCTCGATTGGTTTACGGTTAATAATTTCTTGTTAAACGCTGGTAAACCCCAGTGCATCAAATTCTCACTTCCAAATGTCAGGCAAGTTGAGACCAGTTTAGTGTTAGACAGCAACACGTTTGAATTAGTAAATGATACGAAGTTTCGTGGAATAACCATTGATGGCAAATTGCTGTTGGGTAACATAGTTAAATTAGCTGGTAGATTAAGTTCTGCGGCTCAAGCTGTTAGGAACATCAGACAACGCACGTATGTGGCTACATGTAGGCTAGTTTATTTTAGTTACTTTCATAATGTCATGTAAAAATTGTTATGGTATCTTGTTGTGGGGGAAAGCAGCGGATATTCAAACTATTTTTATTTTACAGAAAAGAACTATTCGAGCAATTTATAATTTTAAACTCCTTAAGATAACTTTTTAATGAAATTGACATAGTAACTGTAGCTAGTCAATTAATTTTTTGAAAATATAAATTATGTACACAAGAACCTTACAACATTTTCCAAATTTAGCGATAGCTGTAATGTTAACTAAGAAATAATAACAGACTAGTGCGCTCCGGTTTAGACTCGTGAAAGTTAGAAATTCTTTCACGAGTCAGGGCATTCTCTACGACAACAAGATACCTCTGGAGATCTTGAAATTGCCATTTGAGCAAATTTAAAAACCATGTAAAAGCGACTTTGTCGAAAAAGATATTACAATGTTCAAGATTACTTAAACGAAAGATTACTTACTTAGACTGTATGGGGTCTAATCTAACTCAACACAGAACTCGCTGTTAATAATATTGGAATTATTTATAACAATTAATATTGTGATATTTGTACTAGTTAAACACAAGCCATTTTTAAAAGATCTAAAAACAATCTGTGGCGTTTCTTCGTACTTCCTCCCCACAGTGGTTCAACGTAGAAATGAGGCAAAAAAAATGAAATTTACTAAGTATATGTAAATATTTATTATTTTATTATACACTAGCAGTTTGAAGCTGACGTGTGTATATCACTCCACTTGTTTTTTTTTTTATATATTTGTCCAATGAGTTTTTGAAAGCGTTCACTGCATTTGCACTGATTATGGAGTCTGGTTATTTGTTCCATTCGCGAACTAAGGGTTACTTGCACACAGAGAGTTGGTCAGTTTGAATTTGTGTCCTCTAAGGTGGTGGTTTTGGTTCATCTTGAAGATGCTGTTTAGGTAATGCACGTCATAGTGTCTGGTGAGGACCTTATAAGTTTCTATAAGGTCACGTCTTTGTCTCCGTTGCTCCAATGTTGTTAGCCCTAGTTTAACCACCGCTGTTCGTAGGAATTATCTCGTAGACCAACTACCATTGTCGTGGCTCTACGATGCACCCTCTCGAGTTGCAAGCAATATAGAGCCACGAATGTCTATGTCTTTTTTAATGTAGGGGCACCATATTTGGAATGCATACTCTAGTAGAGGTCGTACGTATGTTTTGTATAATTTCAGGAATAATTCTAAAACAAGATAATTGCCAGGTATCCCCTGCATGTTTTGATTTGTAATATTTAAGTGGTGCATACCTTGTCAAAATTGGCAAAAAAAAAACATTCGTACCTTGTTTTGCCATGTCAATATCAATATTAGTATTACTAGTAAATGCTACACTAGGAACCTCTTGTCATACTAATTATGACAGGATCATATAATAAATAAAAGCTAAATATACATAGCAAGTTGTTGTTTAGAGTAGTCAGGTCAGCAAGATAAAGGCTATCCTTTGTCTGCCTAAAGTCAGAAATAAATATGTTTATGTCAAGATAAATATTATTGTCATATTGAACAAAAATTGGTTAAGCCTCATCATATAATTTAAATAGGAAAAATAACGCACCAGCTTCAAGCAGCTCCTGCGTGTCGCCCATCAGCAGACATCTCATGATGCATAGTAACAGAGGGGCGCCTTCACTCTTGTACATGTGAGCAATGTTGCACACACTCTCAGAATCCAGCTTGATACCTGAAAGTACATATTAGAATGTTAATCCAGACTATAAAATATCTGCATGCGAAATTTCATACAAAACCGTTCAGCCGTAAATGTGTGATTGAGTAATCCAAACATCAGTACAGCTGGGCATTCACGGTCAGTTAGATAGACGTAAAACTGAAACGATCTATCGACGATCAGACCATCGGACCGTGAGTGTGAAAACATACGATGTAATTTTTGACGGACGCCAACAACGGATTTCCGTGCGATCGTCGATCAAAAAAAAAAAATATTGCACTAACCCTAAGCCATTCCTAAGTACAATCTGTCAGTGCAATCATTTTTTTTAGCTAGGCTGTTCTTAACTAGGACAAGCCTAACTTATGTTTAGGTCAAATGGGGGTAAGAGTTAGAACTCCTTTTCTACTGCCTATATTTAAACTTTCATCATGTTATCAGGTTATCTTATAGCATATCTTGCATTCATAAAGCATCTGAGTACTATTTGAATATTACCTCAGATACTTCCCCAAAATGAAATACATTACCTACCCAAAGAATTTAAAATAGTCCAGATATCACTTTCATTAAAATGGAGACAGGAGACATCATCCTCAGGGCCCATGGAGAGGAGAGACTTGGACAAGTCAAACATCATGTTGGCAAGCGGCATCTCCGACATAAATACTGAGAGAGTGTATTTGAACTCCTGAAAAAATTACAAATTGGAGGACAATGGAGATTATGCAAAACTTTTTGCAGAGGGCACTGTATGTTTATAGCACAAAGAGTGTTATTCAACCTAGATAGGTTTGTGTGACTTGATAAACATTGTTACCAGCAACAAAGAGTTTAATTCATCTGAGGTTCTATGGATATCTAGATATTGACAAATCATTCCTCTGAAAAACGAAACTCTAGCATACTTTTACCACAGAATACTTAATAGTACTACGTACAGAAAGATCACTTCTCGAAGACACTTAAATAAATAGCCACTCTCGCTGCGCGGGAATGTAGCTCGCACCTGCGCTACTTCCAATAATCGCTAAATACCTACAGCAACGGTTATCCCGCCGCCGTGCAGGCTTAATTGCGCCGCATCACTTCGCCAGACAGAGAGCTTCTTTTACTCTGACATCTCGCGATGCTACTGCGAGCCAAGTGAGCGGCAACCTAAGTGAAATCCCGAACTGTACTAAGTGAAGTACCTAAACCGCTGAGTGAGACCCCCCTGTTTTTACTATATTAATTTCTAAGTAACCTCAGTTTTTTTTTTTATATCCTCTCTTCTGCAATCTGGATATTTATCAGTAGTTTTGTTATATGGACAGACTTGTAGGCCTGGAACCAGTGTCCCATCCTGGGTTATTTTAATTTTGTGTGGGTAGATCAGGTCTTGCTTTCTTTTTAGTCTCTTAAATGTTGATGTCTCTGCCATCAGGTTTGTAACCAATACGTTTGAATGCCCTCCCAGTCTAGTTTTGTATCTTTTAAGGCTGGATACGATTTCTTCCTGCACTGTGGGAATCTTGAGGATTCCCACAGTCTCTAGTCCCATATATTGCCTTTGGTGAATATATGGGATCTCCATGTGAGGCATCTGTCTAGGTATACACCTAGATATCTGCAGGACTCCTCTTCAGATACTTCAACATTGTTCAGCGTTACCGGTGGACAGTTATCTCTCTAAAAATAAAATGAAAAAAAAAAAGTTTCCTTGATTTATAAGGGACGGTCCCGTGAGAACCAACCCTATACACCCAAACCAACATGCGTACCAAGCGGAAAAATCCACAGAGACCGCCTTACACGCAGTGGTCAGAAGAATAGAAAGCTCAATACTAAGCCAACAGTCGTGCCTGGCGGTATTTATAGACATCGAAGGAGCTTTTGATAAAACAAACTTCAGGGATTGGAGAAACTAGGCACCAACCCTTACATGATAACCTGGATAACAAAAATGCTGGAATCAAGAATAATCTCTCTGGAAATCAGCGATAAAATCAAATGCAAAGTGGCCAAGGGCTGTCCACAGGGGGGTGTGCTATCACCACTACTGTGGGTACTAGTAGCTAACGACCTGGTGACACAACTCAACACAAGAGGATTCTACTCAATAGCATACGCCGATGACGTGACAATACTCGTGAACGGCCTTTTTATAAACACGATATTTGTAGAAACATGGTGCAAAAATAACAAATTCTCAGTAAACCCCGCCAAAACTGAGATGGTACTATTTATAAAAAAAAATAACCACGGCAGTTACAAGCTGCCCAAACTCTTTAATAAAACACTAACACTATCAAAAGACGTGAAATATTTAGGTGTATGGCTTGACCACAAATTAAGTTGGAGCAAGCACATGGAAGCAACACTAAAAAAAGCCACCATATCGTTCTTCCAGTATAGGAAGATGGTAGGCAACGGATGGGGACTCCAGCCCAAAATATGTCGATGGATCTATATGGCTGTGGTGAGACCCATCATCACATACGGCTCCCTGGTACGGTGGCAACGAACAACACTATGCACAACTGCAACACAACTACAGCAGTTCCAGAGAATGGCATGTGTAGCCATGACAGGCTGCATGAGGTCAACGCCATCAGCGGCACTAGAAATCATGCTAGGCGTACCACCATTGGACCTATTCGTACTGGACAATGGAAAGGACAAATAGCAGTTAAGGATACTGCACAATTCTAGAATTCACATTCAGGGAAGTGCCGGAAGCTATTATTGGAATTGATCTCATAAAAACAGAATAATTCGGTAGGAAATATGAAATCACAGCCAAGGGCTTGGAAACACCAACAATACCAAATCACAAAAGCATAACAATATACAGTGATGGCTCAAAGAAAAGCAAGAACACAGGCGGAGGTCTTTTCTCACCGGAGCTTGACATTAAACGTTCCCTAAGCTTCGGAAAGAAGACGACAGTGTTTCAAGCTGAAACACTGAGTCTCCTACACGGGGCAATGCACTTGATAAATGATGCAGAGGGGAATGACATAACCTTTAAAACGGACTGCGCAGCCCTACTAAGTTCGCTAAAAAGACCGTTGACAAAATCAAAACTCATACTAGAATGCCACAAGGCACTCAACAGGCCAGGTGAGAAAAACAAGGTCACACTCCAGTGGGTAAAAGGTCACCAGGGTGACCAGGGCAATTAGGAGGCAGACAAGCTAGCAAAATTAGGGGCAGAAAGGCCAGCAATCGGCCCTCCACCATTCTCGCCCTTATCAGCGGAAGCTCTACGAAAAAGGCTCAGGGAAGCCACAGTACAGCAACAAAACCTATTATGGTCTAGCAGAGAAGACTGCAAAAACACAAAACTTTTTATAGACAAGTATAAACATAAATTTACGAATTACTTAATGAGACTGCCACGCAGTAAAATAAAAATACTAACAAGCCTTATTACAGGCATTGTACACTAAACAAACAATGACAAAAATTCACAATTACAGGTGCAACGGACAGCCCCCTGTGCAGGGGGTGCATGGAAGTGGATGAAACAGTAGAGCATATGCTACTGGCATGTCCATCCACAACAGAAACCAGGATGGCTATCCTAGGAGACACAACAAACACCCACGAGCTCCTAGAACACCCAGGCCTCCTTCTCTAGCTGGTGCAGGAGTTGGGATGGCTGAAGTAAATGTGCAGGCGAAGGGGACATACACAAAGCCCCGCTCAAGTGGGCCAGTTGCAGGCACTACAACCCCTTGTAGAAGATAGAAGATAGAAGTTTCCGTGTAGTAAAAGTTGCTTGTACTGATTTGGATTTGTGAGCTTGAATTCTCCAGTCTTTAAGCTTCACAGAGATTTGGTTGAGAGTAGTCTGTAACCTCAGATGAACGAAACTCTTAACAACTTTTAGTGCCCTCAACCATAGACCAAATATTCGAGAGGACAGACAACCGTCATACTTTGAAGTGAAATTTGATTTTTAGTTTAAATGTTATGGCTAGACAGCTATTAATTCAAAAGAACTTTTGAATTAATAGCTGTCTATTAATTCAAAAGAACTTTTGAATTAATAGCTGTCTATTAATTCAAAAGTTCTTTCTGGTAAAGGTGGTGCATTTAATTCAGGAAAGATGGCAGTTTAAGAATTAATTTCATAAGAACAAACAAGGCTTATTGCATTTGAGCATGCTTATATATGATTTGACACATCTCGTATGCATTTGTATTGTGTAGGAGTTAGGTACTGTACACTTGTGTCTGTGTGCATTGTTATGGCCTCTCGCTCATAAACAATAGCAATAGTGCCAACTCTCGATTTTTCGCCAATATTATGATGGATTATACTACACAGTCAGCCTAAGCACCCAGCATCTATTGCATGGTACAGCGACATCAAGAAATAATACAGGATTTGGACCTTCTAGCAGAGTATGTGTTTTTGTATAGGGTGGTCTGTCCTCTCGTATATTTAGTCCATGCCTCTTCCCCATTGGGAAGGCATATGTCCATGTGGACAATGATGGACATGCTTAACGCCTCATCTGTCGAGATGGAGCATTCCGCCTGGAACCACAGAACAACAATGGTTATAAAGGTTAAGAAGAATTTGGACAAAGAAGGACCTACTATACAAGTGTAGTGGGTCAGAGTGTCGATAAGGGGGCGGAAGCCCCCACTTGTAAAATATTCAAAAATTATAACTTTTTGAGGCCCCCTTATCTACACTCCAACCAATAATTTGATAAGTTAACATACCATTCGTAATAAATAGTCAGCCAGTAGCATGTTAAGAGATTGGAACCTCGGCTCCAAGCGCTGGGTGAAGTTCTTCCGACATGTTGGTACATTTCCTGATGATGATAAATATTTTAATAGATTGCTAACAGTTAGCAAGTTGTTGGGTCAAAATTGGTCATAAATCCAAACCTGTCTGTGCCGTCTTCAAGACATTGACGATATGTCCTCGAAGATGAGCTCTGAGATCATTTATAATCCCATTTTTATCGAACAAATCGTAGATAAACCTCTGAAAGTCACTTTCTGTATATTCGATATTTTTCAAATCAATTTTTTCCGCAAGCGGCACAGCGTCTGCCGTTACAGTATTGTCCATTTTATTTTTTTACTCTCTCTAACATTTATCGCAACACAAAAACACAATTTAATATCCAAAATCTTCACGCTTCAACGATTTTGAAAATTCCCAAACATTTTGTTTTGTTTGCAGTTTGCATGTGTTTGTTTTTTTTTGACGTTCAGCGTTTCATTACTCACAAGATATTATTTTATAAAAAAAATGTCTTGTTTATACTAATAGGAGTTACAAATGACAAACAACAATGGTATTTTTTTATATAAAAATCTTATTTGTAACTCAAATTAGTATTTTTGCTGTTCTTTTATCAGTATATTTTAGTTTTATAAAATACATTCGTATGTAACGTAAGTAACGTAGCACAGTAGTAATACGTTGTGTTCGTATGTATGGGTCGGTAAATTTATCAATGTGTTAGTGTACTGTTTATATAGGAAAATTTTGACAGCTCCATCATAAGTCCCTGTGGCGCAGAGGATAGCGCGTTGGACTTCTAATCCAAAGGTCGTGGGTTCGATCCCCACCAGGGATGCATTATTCCGTTTTTTGTTATATCTTATGCCTGGTTTACATTAGACTCTCCCTACTGCTACTCGTGCCGTTGGAAATATTCCCTTATGACAATGGATGGATGGAATGTTTGCCTTCTCTGGCAAACACTATTTACATATCGATGCAATTTGGCTGCAACTCTGCAAATATATGAACGAAAAGTTGTCATTTGTCACGCATTCACTTTGTAACGAAATTAACGATTTATTGGAATTTATGAATGAGTCTAGCGAGCTATTTGCATGCATAGTTTTTCAGCTCCCGTAAATAAGTTATAAAAACATATAACCCGCCAACCCGACTGCATTTTCTTACAAACTTATGAATGCACCTGGTTACTTACGAACATGGAGTATGAAAGTACCGTACCATTATGAGGTTACTGACAGCTAATTAAAAAAAAAGTATTGAAAGCTCTGACATATGGCCACATCGTTGTTTCGCCATGGCTTTCATTAAGGGGTCTGTGATTGATTAATATAATAACTTGAATAACCAAAGAGTACCCACATTATTTGTTCAACTGCTTATATTAGTTTAGATTAGTTAGTTGATGAACTAACGTTTTTTTTCTCGTCAGTTGGTCAACTATCGACAGATAGTAAACTGTAGCGTACTGCTTCATATAAGTTTGTCGCGTTAGTTGATAAACTAACAGTTAAAACCGTTAAATAGTAAACTGGTTTAAACTTGAATTGCAAACGAAATACGAGGGCAAACACTGCGGTAGCTTGGGTGAAGACTAGATGGGGCGAGTCTTCGTGTTAGGTTGACATGTAAGAACAAAATAAACGTAAATTCTAAACCCTGTCGGTCTGGTTTATTATCTGTCGATAGTTGATCAACTAACGGTTTTGATCTTACGGTGACATATCCATAGTAATCTTTGATTTTTATCCCTGGGGAAAACGTAAGTCCCACTTTTTTACATTATTTAACGACGCAATCATGATAATATTATTTTCGTTATTTCCGTTTTCGTGACCCAAGAGTCGGTGACGGCAAGAGGTGCTCGTAATAATCACAAAACAATGATCTTGACAATTTTGGAAGTTTTTTCTTATCTTTTGAAGAGCTTTCAGAAATTACTAAAAAATTAAAACTACATTTTGATTGAATGAATGAGTGGTGCCTCTCCAGCCAGGGATTCAAGCTGTTCCGGTCTTGCGGCCGGCATACCAGAGGACACGAATTTTGAAATGAGGGGAAGTGACCTGCCCGTAAAAGGATGAAAAGGAGGGTGATTTCAATTGACCGACTGTTCAGCCTAAAGCCAATATAGGATATGTGGAAAGGGAAGGATGTGGGGTTTGGAGAGCAGTAGTTGTTTTCTTCAAATTCTTGCCGTCATTCCCGATTCCAGAATAATTGTTTCCTTTTGCTGACTCCAGTTTCTCTTGGTTTTCCTGGGAGCTATCAGTTTATCGTCGTTATCTCTGAGATGCTCCAATAGTTGTTTAAAACTTCGGTTTCCTTTCGTCTAAATAAAGGTTGCCTTCGTATTTTGCCCTCACAAGATAATGAGCGGATTTATTGTCTGCCAGCCAGTCAACTCGCTATACTTGCTTGTGACCCGCGTGTTTTTCGGGTTCAGACAGAATAACAGATGGCCGTTGCATTGGCGACTACCTGGTATTTTCCTTTCTTTATTAGAAATAGAAATAAATAGAAATAGAAAAAGTTTATTCAAAAGTCAAATTACACAACACATAGATAAATAGAAAAAAAAACTGCCAGCAATACGAAAATCAGAAAAATTACAAAAATAAAGAAAATTATGTAGGAGTCATGAAAAAATATATACGGCGTGTAACGTGACAGTGAAGAGGTGCGGCTCAGCATACGCTACAGCGAACCTGTAACACTGATATTCTGCCGAACCATATAGTAGGCAGTGTGAGTCAATACAGTGTGTGTGATGCATAAATATAACGTGTGTCATACATACGGTGCAATATTATACGAATTCTACCTGCACTGGCTTGGCCTCTTATTTTTTTTCCCTTTCGGACATCTGGGGCAGCTAATTGGGGATCTAGTTGCGACTCGGCCAACCGATTATCTTGTTTGTTCAAGTAGCCGTTTGGTTGAATGCTATTAGGGGGCTTTGAGATATAACTTAAATAATGACACGACACTGTAGAAAATATGAAAATGCCTTTTGTGACTCCTTATGCAACACCAGTCAAACCAAGCGTACCACCGGTACCCCATACGTGTGATCCACACCCCAATATTATTCAACACTTGTCATGTGAAATGTCAATGTCAATTTCAATATGTATATAATTATGTGATTCGCATGAAATAATACCATCATCGCATAGATTATTGAGTTTTTAGATATAATAGCAAACAAACAAATATCGGTATGAGCCGGCGCGGCGGCGGCGGCGCGGCGCAATACGCCCGTGTTGAAAATTCACCATAAGACATTTTATGACATGCTAATGACCACGTTCTTTTTTTGTTTCCTTCCGATTAATGTAACCTTAACGAAGCCTTAATTCGTTTTTTATTGAGGTGGTTTATTGAGGTGCTAACTAGAACTCTAGATATTACTGAAACGACCTCACTCGATGTTGCCCATTGATATGCATTATCTTTCCCTCGAAGCTCTCCATCTCCAGACCCAGTTCCAGGGTATGTATACCCATTATTGACCTTTGCCCCATTTATAACACAAGTAACACACACAATCATAAAAACGTATCTAATTTTTTAATAAACCCAAATTCAAGACCTCAAAATTAAAACTCCATTAACTAAACCCAATAACAACCTCAAGGTTGGAATTATCACTAAAATTACAAAGCCTATGACACTCCCATATCAGAGAAGAATCTGACGACACATAATTTATTAAAATCCGTCTAGCCGTTTGGGCTGTAGCGCGTGCTAACGAAATGGTCATACAAACATGCCTGAAAACCAACATAGATACATACACAACACACCCTCGAAAACCATCCATTACCTACCATCCTTCTTGTGCAGTCGGGTAAAAAAGCGTTTCTCACTGAAAAGTATTATTTTTATGGAAGCCGCCGCCGTATACAAGAAAAATACAATTTCTGTGAAAAAGTCTGGAATATTTTATAAATTTTGCTACTTACTGCCTGTTTGTTTTGTTCCGATCCGTCCGAGACGTCGAATGATCTTCAATTCGGAAGGACTTTAGAAAGACGACGGTTTCAGATGCTTTTGCTGATTTTTTCTATGCTTTATTAGTGTATTCATAGATGATTTCAAAATACGATTATTGATTTTGTCAAATAATACATGATGTTTTTTATTATTATTCAAACTTAGGTATCGCCATTTCACTTCACTCTTGTTCATTCTGTTAGATATATTGCCATACCACGTGAACAATGATTGGCCCGGGTCATTCATTCATTAGCCAGGCATACACGCCTGGATGTACCCGGCAGGTACCCGGCGGATCTGCCCTTCAGTCGTGCCTGCGGGCAAAAGTATTATTGTAATACTTTATTGCACAAAACAGTGAATACAAAACAAATATAAAGGAAATAACATGTACAAAGGCGAGCTTATCTCTAACAAGAGATTTCTTCCAGAAAACCTAAAATGGAGATGGAAAAAAAGAAACTAAAGGTAGAACTATGTGCACAACAATAAAAATGTTAATAAAAATAATAAACTACTTACCAATATCAACATAATACTAAAAATAATATTATATATAAATATGTAACATATAAATAAAAAGTAGATTCAAATAAATACTAATCATGGAAGCGAAAGATAGTGTTATTTTGTGAATTGACGGACTGTCTCTGATGGCGCTGGGGAGTTGTAACAGTTGTATAGTAGATACAAATAAATACTAATCATGGAAGAGAAACATAGTGTTCTTTCAAACGACTTTTAAAAGTGTGCATTAACGGACTGTCTCTGATGGCGCCGGGGAGTTGATACTGATAGCTCGTAGTCTGTACCCATTCTCATAAGCGACAGTGTTATGTTGTGGAGTTGTAAGTAGTGACTGAGTGTGAGATCTCCGTGGCCTATCCGAAGACAGAAAAACGAAACGATCCCGTAAGAAGCCAGAATAGCGAAGATTATATAAAATATTAAAGAGGCAAATGGGAATCCCGTCGAAGGCGAATCGGGAGCCACTTCTACAGAAAAAGTCCTGCGAAAAGATGAATTAATGAAGATAGAGAAAGGTAGAGGGGAGAGTATACTACCCTGGGGGACTCCCGCGAAGAGGTCACACCACTCCATTGAAGTCGTCTCCGACTTTATACGCTGCTGGCGACCTCCCAGATAAGAGTCGAACCAGTTAGCAGAGAGGGAGGACATGTTCAAAGACTTCAGTATCTCAACGAGAATGTCAAAATCGATGCAGTTAAAGGCGCTGCTGAAGTCGTGCAATCGTATTACAGTGAGCTCTTTCTCATCCATTGCTTGCTGAATGTCGTCGGTGACTTTGAGTAAGACAGTGACTGTGACCCGGTCTAAATCCGGACTGGAATCGATTCAAAAAGTTGTTAGAGGAAATATATGAGGAGAGCTGCGAATGGATAATGGATTCTAGGACTTTGGAGAGGATTGGCAGGATGGATATCGGACGAAACTCTTTAAAGGAGGAGGGATTTGATGTTTTGGGTAAAGGGATAACTAATGCTATTTTCTACACGTTAGGGAAGGAAAAACTGGAGAGAGAGTACTTTATAATATGTGTGATAGCTGGAATTTAAACATCATGAATATCAATGCTCAAAGTATACATACCAGCTATCCGGACCTTCTCGAGGGTTTTTGTGATCAATGCGTGGACGGCATTCTTGTCCCTGAGTCGTTCCTAAAGCCTTCACTGTCATCTTCTTCGTATTCTCTTCCAGGATACAGGCTGTATAGGAATGACAGAGTCGGGTAAGCCGATGGGGGCGTTGCTATTTATCTGCGTGCGGAAATTCCGTGCAAGCAATCAGCGCATCCCTTAGTCAGTACTCCGAGTCTGCTGAACATCTATTTCTCGAAATAACTCTTCACCATAACAAGGTCCTCCTCGGTGTTCTTTATAGCCCCTCTCTTCACATCGACTACTTCGACTCATTCGAATCCCTTCTCAACGAACTTACACCACTATATAAAGACACTCTCATTCTAGGGGATTTCAAGACCTGTCTCCTTAAAAATAATTTACGTTCTACCAGACTCAAGTCCGTAGTCGACTCCTTTAATCTGCATATTCTGCCTCTTGAAGCCACCCATTTTCAACCACATTGCTCTCCCTCACTTCTCGATATTATGATTACTTCCAATGTGGACAAGGTCGCCCTACACGGACAACTAAATTCTCCTTTCTCTTTTCATGACCTTGTCTATCTTTCGTATAAGATAAGGCCTCTCAAGAGCAGGGCGAAATTTCTTTACATCCGTAACTTTAAACATATCGACCAACACTCTCTTATGTCGGATGCCATGTCGATTGACTGGTCCCCTGTCACTTCAAGTAAGAACGTTGATAATAAAATTGCCAATTTCAATTCTGTGGTCCTGGGTCTCTATGACAAGCACGCACCCATAAAAAGAGTAAGAGTGAAACACTGCCTGCCCCTTGGCTAACAGACAATATCAAGCGTCTAATGGCCAAGAGGAACACTGCCAAGTGTAGATACCGCAAGAATCCGACAGAAGACAATTTCCTTTCCTACAAATGGCTTCGCAACCGTTGCAACCGTCTCTGTCGCGATGCTAAACGTCGGCACATCCACGAATGCATTGAGAATTATACTCCAGCCCAGGTGTGGAAATTCTTACGAACGCTTGGCGTGGGTAAGTCCCAGGACCTACAAGCTGATAATGTAGATCTCAATGGTCTCAACCAGTTTCTTTCTGCCCCGCCTGTTGTGATGGATCCCGCTGTCAAACACTCTACGCTTCAGAGCCTTCGCTCTAAAACCTTACCAGACACCACACCATTCAAGTTAAGCAATATTGGAATCGAAACGGTCAAGAAGGCATTATTGGCTGTCAACTCAAAAGCTGTAGGCGATGACAAAATTTGCCTTAAAATGCTACTGTTGATCCTAGACGAACTATTGCCTGCTATCACACATATTATTAACTTTTCCATATCAAAGTCTTGTGGAAAAGAGCGCTAGTCATCCCATTACCTAAAACTCGCTGTCCCGCCTCTTTCAAAGAGTATCGCCCCTTTTCAATCCTGCCCATCCTCTCCAAAGTCATTGAGACCATTGTCCATAACCAGCTCTCCCATCACCTTTCCTCCAACAATCTTCTAAACACTTTCCAGTCAGGATTCAGAACGGGACATAGCACCGTCACAGCTTTGCTGAAAGTCACAGATGACATCCAACTAGCCATGGACTGCAAACAGCTTTATTTGACTTCAGTAGTGCCTTCAACTGTGTAGATTTCGACATTCTCATTGAGGTTCTTAGATCCCTGAACGTCTCCTCACCCTCTGCCAGCTGGTTCGACTCTTATTTGAGGGATCGGCAACAGCGTATCAGGTCGGAGGGGACTACCACTGAATGGTGTGACCTCTTTACAGGCGTCCCTCAAGACGGTATACTTTCTCCACTCCTATTCTTGATTTTCATTAACTCCATCTCGGATGTCCTGTCTTCCTCATATCATCTTTATGCTGATGATCTCCAGATATATCGCCACTTTTCTCCTAATGATGTAAACTCTGCTGTGGAGAAACTAAACGCAGATCTTGATGGTGTAAAAAGCTGGGCTTCATCCTTCGGACTCCTGGTTAACCCGAGTAAGTCCCAGGTTATGATTATAGGTACAAGATATTCTCTAAAACTGTTACAGCAACAGCCTATTCCAGTTGTCACTTTCAATGGTACCACCATCATGTATAGCGATAAAGCTAAAAACCTGGGTATCATCTTCGATAACCAGCTGTCCTGGTCATTTCATGTCAACGAGGTCAGTCGACGAGTATTTGCTACTTTTCACTCTCTCAGGAGACTTCAATACTTTTTGCCTCGACAGACCAAAATGACTCTCGCTCAGTCTCTTCTTTTACCCCTCATCGATTATGCTGATGTCTGCTGGGTCAGTGCTAACGAAGAATTACTGAACAAACTCGAACGACTTCACAATCTCGGGATTCGGTTTATCTTCGGGCTGCGCAAATACGACCATGTATCACAGCATCGCAAAGAGTTGAAGTGGCTTCCGATCCGTCTTCGTCGGGATTCTCACATCCTCCACCTCCTCTACAACATTTTGCGGAATCCACGCTATTCAACCTTCCTACGAGACCGTTTTCAATTTGTTTCTTCCAGCAGGCCTCGGAGGACCCACACAGTTTCTATACTCACGACCCCACAACATAACACCGCAACTTACGAGCACGGGTTTAGACTCCGGGCCATTCGGTTGTGGAATGCACTCCCCTGCATCATCAGGGATAGTCCTACTCTCAATATCTTTAAAAGTCGTGTGAAGAAGCACTTCCTATCTCTTTAGAAATATAGGTAGTACTTATGTATTTATAATTTATATATGTATATATATTTAATATTTATTTATATTTAGGATGTATATTTTATGTATGTAGTTTATTGAGTTGTTATTTAAGGTATGTTGTACACATCGGTCTACCCGTGCTCTGTGATTAACCTATCTCATCCTGACATGGTTTGCTGGAAGAGATCTCTTGTTAGAGATAAGCTCGCCTTTGTACACTATTTTAATATATATCTTGTCAATATAATTATTTGTGTGCAATAAAGAAATTATGAAATTATGAAGTAGCTCGTTGAGCACACTACTGATAATTTAGTGCATCATATTATCATCTCCTACAGCTTTGGAGGAAATGGTGAGCACTGCCTTTTCATCAATTCCGACAAGACTGAATTCAAATGGAGTGGAGGTGGCCTCGAGCGCAGGTGACGCAGAGTGGCATCCTGTACAGTGGATTCAATGTCGACATGGGGGACTGATAAGAATTTGTTTAGACCGTTGATATCAACATTGTCAACCAACTGATTCTGAGACTTACCGACACCAAGCGACTTGAGGAATTTGCACACCTGGGAGGGATTATAACTCTTAATGCACTGAAAGATGAGGCATCGCTTGGCATTACGACACATGCGGTTATATCGGTTTCGAAGGCATTCGAAAAGCGCAAGGTGTGCGGCTGTAGGCTCCTTTTTGTACTGGCTTTTGGCCCTATTCCGTTCAGCCATCAAGCGCTTGATAGCGTCAGTGAGCCAGGGTGCTTGAAGGTGTTTTAAATTCACCTTTTTAACTGGTGCATGCTTGTTGAACAGTCTCAAAATCATTGCGTTGAAATGGTGGATCTTGTCATTCACAATCTCACTGGAGATAACAGCCCCCCCTAGACAAGTGACATCGCTAAGGATAGCGAGTCGAAACGATAACTTTTTATGTATGCGATATGACATTTGGAATCGCCAGGGTGACGTCACCTAGCGAATCCAAATGTCAAATCGCATACATAAAAAGTTATCGCTTCGACTCGCTATCTACATGGGCGATGATAGCACAACATGGCGGCGTTAATGATGTCATTAATGACGTCACGTTTACCATTTTGAGCTATCGTTGTCACGCTAAAACTTATTCTGAACGACCTCGTAGACGCTATAATTGATTATGGTGCGATTCGGAACGCGGCGTATGCCTGTCACGGATGATCCAAGATTCTGAGACACATCCGTCCGACAGGGTACATCCGTGCGTGTATACGCTAATGCGAGGATCTAGCATAATAATAATTGTGGGCAAGGCGGTTAATAATAATGACTGGGTGATTTTAGTTAAAATGAGAAAAATATGGTTTACCATTACATTTTTAGATTTAAAACATTTTCTACTGGTTCGACCCCAAGGAATAGGTAGTCCTACATAATTAATCAGTCAGTTGCAAGCCCATGCTCAGAAGGCGGAAGTTTGCTAAAAGGGCGTTTCTTACAGAGGTACCTATCAGTTTCAACGTCTGTTTTGAAGTGTATGGATCACACACAGAGTACATTATTAGTCTTGAGTACGTTTTAGCCACTTTTAGGCTAGATCAAGCGAATTTTTAACGGTTTTAGCCAAAAGAGAATAAATGTTAGCTACCAAAACGAATCTTACTTTTGGTATTTTTCAGATTATCACTGTTTGAAGTCGACCGAGTAATTAATTTTAATGAAATCTGTGGTTATCACCTTTTACTTAGTAGGCAGCACACGGCAGTCCGCCCTCCGCACCGCAGTTGTAACCTATGCTCAGGGTTTCCCCAATGAATGTTTATATTTTTCCGTAATTCAGATTCGATGGAATGAAAATATACGTTATGACTATTTACATTGAGCCTAGTTTGTTTTTTACAAATTCAATAGTACTCCTGTCATAATATACCGAAACGATATCATTGTTTATGATAATAATATAATAATAAAAATATTCATAGAATATTAAAGTAGATAAAGAGTACTATGATATTTAGCCACTTCTAGCCACATTTCGGTGTTTTTGTTTGTTGGAGGGGAGGAAAATGGAATTTCCCATGCCCAGGAGTCGGACCTCCCTCCCTGCTATGTCTGAGTATGTACACATTGAGCGTGCATTAGCTCGAGTAGTATACGGACTAAAAAAAACCCTTGATTTTAACAGTAATCTTTTAAATTTTACTTCGGTGTTTTATTTTTGACAAAACTGGCCACTTTTTTATTTTATGTAGCCACAAACTAGATTGTCCTGACGGCAACACTGGTAAGTGTGTCATGTCAGTCAGTTTCAGTACAATAGCATTGTCCTGTCACCCACGGCCCACCTCTGTCTAGGGATGTGACTTTGGGGAAAAAATTCGATTAATAAATAATCGTTTTTTTTTTACCCTACAAAAATTGATTTAATAAAAATAGATGTTTAGGACAAAAATAATCGATTTTTTTACCCTAAATAAATAATCGTTTTTTTTTGTATTTATATGCTACATAAAGGTCAAATAAAACGTTTATTTGACCTTTATGTATTTTTATACATATTTACCATTTTTTTTAGGCAAGCCCTGTAACAATAAAAGTTTGGGCAGCCTTTTGCAGAGAATTCGGCTGCGTTTGACACGCAACGTTTAAACAATGCGTTGTGATACGGGTTGATAACTGCCAGGACGCCATCTAGACAATTTGGTACTACCGTAACGGGGTGACTGACGGGGTGATGAACGGGTAACTAGGTTAATGCAGGTATAGTATAGATGGTATTACCTAATAAAAAAAATGCCCAGTACATGCCAGTACAGCCAGCAGTGGGCTGTCCACTCCACGTGTCGAGTGGCTGGGCATGCATTTTTGACGTTGTTCACACATTAGTTGATGAGCCCAGCCCATCAGTCAGCATTGGCCTGGCCATCCAAGGAAGATGGACGATGACATTTGAAGAAAAAAATCGGAAAAAAAATCGGCCAAAAAAATAAATCGCTTTGGGTAAGTACTTGTATAAGACACATTGAATTTGGGGAAGGGGGGCGTGGAGGGGGGAGGGGTGGGGGAGGGGAGTTCCCCCCCCCCCCCCCCCCCCCTTTTAGGAAACCATTAGTTTTTATGTTATGGAGGTCCAAAGATTGAAGGAATTGCCTACATTTTTTTGGATTTCGGGGGAGTTGGAGGAGGAGAGGGATTGGAGGAGGGGTTGCCAAGAGTAGGGGGTTGCCTCGCTATGCTCCGATTCGCTCCGGCTCCCGGGTCTGCTGTAACGTATGAACCTAACAAACCTATCTTTAGTTTTTAAACAGGAAGTGACCTAAAGCAACCATTTTGGTTCTGATAAACTCCATAAAGTAGTTAGAAAGTAAACAAAGCCAAAGTCATCCAGAGAATCACGGATAAAACGAGAGCGCAACAGAAAATTCACGAAACACGGAAGGAATCGGAATGAAATGAGCAAGTAGGGAGTCGCCTCGCTCCGCTCCGCTTCGCTCCGGCTCCCGGGTCTGCTGTAACGTGTGAACCAAAAAAACCTATCTTTAGTTTTTAAACAGGAAGTGACCTAAAGCAATCAATTTGTTTCTGATAAACTCCATAAAGTAGTCAGTAAGTAAACAAAGCCAAAGTCGTCCAGAGAATCACGGATAAAACGAGAGCGCAACAGAACATTCACGAAACACGGAAGGAAATTGCTGATGCAAATTTCTACCATTACAACAAAATCTTGTAATTTGTACTAAAATCATGTACCAATATCCAACGTTGGAGCTTTTGTGTTTGACATTTGTCATTCCGAGATTGGCCAAGTTGTAAAAATCGCGTAAACATATTTTATAATTAAAGTGCTAAAATGATGTTTTCTAAATCAGAAAATGGTATCAGAGGATAGCTAAGGACCCCCCTAACCACCTAAGTACTCCAATGTTCAAATTTCAATGTGTCTTTTAAAAGACCCAACCCATCGTTTTTTTTAATAATCAATTTATTTCAAAAAATAATCTTTGATAAAACATCGATTATTTAAAAAAAAAAACTATAATAGATTATTTTTTCACATCCCTACCACTGTCAGTCAAATGTTTTTCTTCTTTGTACATACTTGTACGGTTTTTGTTTCTAAATTAATTCGACTTCAAGATGAGGAGACATGCTGGGGTCGGTGCTATACAGAAGCAAAGACTTCAGCAGGAGAAATACAGGGAGAAGGGTTCAGAGATCCAAGAGAACCAGTTTCAACAGATGTCGAAGCAACTTGAGGTGTTTAGAGAAAATCTTGAGGAATTTGCGACAAAGCACAAGAACGATATTAAGAAGGACTCCCAGTTCCGGAGGCAGTTCCAGGAGATGTGCGCGGCGATTGGAGTGGACCCTTTGGCGTCGGGAAAGGGGTTTTGGTCGGTTTTAGGTTTGTTTTTATTTATTCTGTCCCATCATAATACTTGCAGTGATACAGATCATGCGGGACTGTTGACGAGGCCAAACTGCCAAATAGACATTTAGTCAAGTTTGCATTATCTATTATCTATTTATCTATTCTGAGTCATCAGTGGTTGGTGCCTGATTAGATAATCTTTCTTTCCTCTTCTACTAAACTGTAGGGTGTACTATTGTCATCAATCAGCTCACATTTGACTACCGCTCTATTTACTACGTCATCTACTTTGGTCCTGACCCTTCAGAGCCTGCCACATATCATCTATTAATTGTAAAACTGTATGAGTGGTTAATTAGTATTTAATAAATACTAGTATTAACATCTTGATTACCACCGGCGTTAGCTAATGCCACTTTTCCGTTACAAGTTTTAAATTTTATAACCATGGCACACGGTTCAAATTCACGACCCGTCCCAACTACCCTTGGTTTTTGAATGGTTAATAATACTAATCCTTATATTTTTTTCAGGCATCGGAGACTTCTACTATGAACTTGGTGTGCAAATAGTTGAGGTGTGCATGGCGACAAACTACAAGAATGGTGGACTGATAACCTTGGAGGAGCTGCGGTCAAAGCTGATTGCAGCAAGAGGCAAGGCCAAGAAACACCAGGACATAACCAATGAGGACCTGCTGGCTGCTGTCAAGAAGCTTAAAATATTTGGCAACGGGTAAGCTAGTTGAAAGAGCTGTCAATACTGCCCAGTAGTTTGGTGATTTAGTCCAGTGCCTGTACTGTTGAGACTTTTTTGTCACAGTAGTTTGGTGATACAATACCACCATGCAAAGGTTTGATATATTTATTTATTTATTTATTTTCGGAAAACATACAGTTTTAGCTAACAAAATAGTAAGTTAGAAAAATGGAATGCCTAATTTACTATTATGGTACACACCATTTAAAAGCTTTCGCAAATTACAATTATTGATTCATGATAGCCAATATTTTTCACAAATGACATAAATATGCTATATAGTGGCTTAACCTGTAAACTTGGGTAAACATGAAAACGGAACTTTCATCTAGAGTACTGAAGATTCTATTGTGGGCATTTGTGGAGAAACAACATAAAATTTCTCTTAATGGTTATGTCATTATTTTTCTTTTCATTTCATATTTGCTTTTCCGGCCAGCAGAGTAGCGAAAGGTTAACTTAAAAATAATTTTTAGCACCATGTATACCAACTTTTCAACTTTTGAAGTAGTCCGATGGTATTGCATCACTGAACTACTGAGACGAAAAAGTCTCACCGAACTACTGGGACTTGACGGTAAATATCAATATCCACAGGAATTACTTGGATCCCACTGCCCTGATGTTTCCCCTGGGTACATAGTGCTGAGGATCTACAAATCAACATAAAAAATCCAGGATCTCAAAAGAGAATCTGATCCAATTCAGAGAGTATGGTATTCGACTTCTAGTCAAAATAAATACTTTTTAGGAACCGTGAAAATGGTAATGTTATTTACGAGTTCTATGAAATTCTAGCATGGGACATCATAGTCAAATGTTGTTTTTTTAACACAAATTTGAGTTTATAAAATACAATTAGTGAAAATATCGAATTGATATGTTGATATGATGATGATATTGTCAAACGTTTTTGTTGAAATAGTTTCACCTTGAGACACATTTCTAGATTTATTGGACTACCTTGTCAAATAACGTATTCTATAAAACATAACAATGTCGAGATTAGATGGGACTGTATGTTTGAAATGCAAAGAGTATCATTCATCTAAGGTTTGCTACTTGATAAACATTGTAAACAGACAGCAACAAGGAGTTTTGTTCATCGGAGGTTCTAGATATCTGGATATTGACAATTCATTTCTCTGAATAATCAAACTCCGCCTAAATTTCCTTTTTTCCAACTATGCTGCAATTCTATCATAACTGCACTACATATCTAGCAAAAAACGGCACTTAGTTGCTTAAGAGCAGAAAAATGTAAGAAAATCCTTTGCTGCACTATTTCTGTTTTATATTCTATATGTAGGTCACTTAATAAGTTTTGAAAATTTGAGATGCTCCTAATTTAAAAATGGAACTCATCGTATTATATATTTAAAATTTATTTAAAAATAGAATGCAAGTTGCTGGTTTAAAAAAAAAACATTTTCCAGTCCTGTTACTACGACGGTTCCGCCCGCGTTTTTCCTTGCAACGATGGAGCTTAACCGCGAAAATTTGCGTGCTATGGTATTTTATGATTTTAAATTTGGTTTAACTGAAAAGCCTAGCCTTCAATGATTAGAATCAGCGTTAGGGGAGACTGCCCCATCTTGAGCTACAATTTTTAGATGGTTCAGTGAATCTAAAAGGGGTAAAACAAACCTCGAAGATGACCATAGAAGTGATCGCCCACAAAAGGAAGTAACTGCAGAAAATGTGAGGACTACTGGAATGATGGTACGAGAAGACCCACTAATTACTTGTTTACTCAGACATCGAGAACATTCTTGGCGTAAGTTCAGGGGCCGTAACATGATTTTGCATCAGCATCTTGGTGTGAGGAAGCTTTGCTGTCGTTGATCCCGCGTTTGCTCTCATATACTGAAAAACAGGCCCAGGATCAGGCCCAGGATTGGTGCCGCGAAATGTGTCTACGATTTGGAAACGGAACTTCAAGACGTGCGTGTCTCGGAAATCATCACAGGCGAAGAAACGTGGATTTATCAATATGATCCGGAAAATAAGGGACAGTCAGGCAGAATGAGTCTTTTCAGAAGGAAAGTTGCCGCCAAAGTTGCTAAGACCTCGTAACGTTGGTAAGAAACCGGTCAAGTGCGAGTCTAAATCGCGCACGAAGGGTTCCGTACCACCGTTCAATAGAAGCGATGGTGTGGAGTGACTAGTTTGTATTTTACACAGCAAAATATTGTTTACAAAGTTATTGGTGCAGTTACTTTCACACTCCATGTACGTAACCAGGTGCATCCATAAGTTTGTATGTGGTATTGAAAGAATTGTTGTATGGGAGCCCCTTAAATATTTCTTTTATCCTGTTTTTTAGTATTCTTACAACAATTCTTTCAATACCACATACAAACTTATGGATGCACCTGGTTACGTACATGGAGTTTGAAAGTAACCGCACCAATAACTTTGTAAACAATATTTTGCTGTGTAAAATCCAAACTATTCACTCCACACCATCGCTTCCATTGAACGGTGGTACGGAACCCTTCGTGCGCGATTTAGACTCGCACTTGACCGGTTTTTTAGTATTTGTTGTTATAGCGGCAACAGAAATACATAATCTGTGAAAATTTCAACTCTCTAGCTAGCTAGGTTCTTGAGATACAGCCTGGTGACAGACGGACGGACAGCGAAGTCTTAGTAATAGGGTTCCGTTCTTACCCGTTGGGTACGGAACCCTAAAAAATGGTGGCTAGTTTTTTTTCATCGCAACGGGCATTGTGTCGACAACAATGTTCTAAAATCATAGATCTGTTAACTCGGAATGGTATACAACAGTAGCATTGCTGAAAGTTTTCCAAGCTCTGCGAGAGAGGAGACCAAAGACCGGGCTTCGGGGAATCATGCTGCATCACGCCTACGAAGTCGCAATTTCGTACCTATCGAATCAAGACTGGAAAAAGTGTTTTAATAGTTGATTTAGGCGAATGGAACTTTGCATAGAGAATGAAGGAGGGTATTTAGAAAAAAATGTAAAATAAATCTTGTTAATATGTTGTATGGTTTTTTCATGTCTCATAACTTTTCTCAAGTTGCGCACGCGTGGCATAAAAAGGGATGTGGCTGGGAATTTGGCTAAAACGTTAAATGACGAACATGAGGCATCGGCACCGAGCTCACACCGTTTGAATATGTCACATCACCAGAAGGGTGTAACGATGCTATCTTTTCCCCTGCGCCCCAGAGTGGGGAGAGGCGGGAAGAGGACAGGCGGACGGGAAAAAAGGCCGGTCCAGCCATGTGGGGGATGAACAGAAATAGCTGCGGGTTTCTTCTTCTCTTCAGGGGGTGGTAGTGCCTGCACCTGGCCCACTTGAGCGGGGCCTTGGTGCATATGTCACCGTAAGATTGTCATTAGTTGATAAACTAACGTTTTTTTTCTCGTTATTCGGTCAACTATCGACAGATAGTAAACTGTAGCCGTACTGCTTACCATATGACGCGTTATTTTATAAACTAACGGTTAAATTAGTTAAATAGTAAATTGGTTTAATCTTGAATTGCAAACGAATACCAGGATGGAAAGGATGGAAGGATGGGAAACAAATACCAGGGCAAACACTGCGATAGCTTAGGTAAAGACTAGAGGGGCATCAAAGACCCCGAATAGTCTTCGTGTTAGGTTGACATGTAAGAACAAAATAAACGTTAATTCTAAACCCTGCCTTCCGGGTTACTATCTGTCGATAGTTGATCAACTAACAGTTTTGACTATCTTACGGTGACACATTTGCCCTGCACCCACTCTTCTAATTCAGCCATCCCAACTCCTGCACAAGCTGGAGTAGGAGGCTTGGATGTTCTAGGAGCTCCGAGTGCGGTGTTGTTTCACCCAGAATTGTCATCCTGGTTTCAATGGTGGATGGGCACGCAAGCAGCATTTGCACTACGGTCTCATCCACTCCCATGCATCCCCTGCATAGGGAGCTGTTTGTTGCATCTGTAATTTTCAAGTGTTTCTTAAGTGTACAATGGCAAGTAATCAGGCCAATTAGTATTTTTATTTTACTACGTGGTAGTCTTATTACGTAGTTTGTGAATTTATGATTATATTCCTTAAGAAATAATTTGGTATTTTTGCAGTCTACTCTTTTCGCCCTTATCTTATTATGTTGGTCGGATGTGGCTGCTTTCGAGTTTTATCCTTATTGCCTTAGCCGATAGCAGTGCGAAAGGTGGGGGGCCAATCACTGTCCTCTTTGTCCCTGCTTTGGCTAGCTTGTCCGCCTCGCAGTTACCTTGGTCTTAGTGGTGACCTTTTACCCACTGCAGTTTAACTTTGTTGTTCTCACCCAGTCTGTCGAGTATCTCGTGACGCTCTAGTATGAGTTTGGATTTTGTTAGTGCGGAGAGTATACCTAGATGCACAGTCTGTTTTAAAGACAATGTCTTTCTCCTCTACGCTTCTTACTACTTGTAATGCCCCATGTAGGAGACTAACTGTTTCTGCCTGAAACACTGTTGTGTGTCTCCTCCGAAGCTTAGATGTCTAGTTCGGGCGAGTAAATGCACTTAAACATAGCGTCACGCCTTTTTCCATACGGGCTGGCTTAGGCACAATTGTGCCCAGTTTGAGCCAGTTATTCAATACTCCATTTTGCGTGTCAGGGAGCTAGCTCATCGCCGCAGCTATTGAGCAATGAAGGTTTTCTCACGATGTTTTCCATCACCGTTGGAACGTCCGTATAATGTACTTAAGATAAAGTAGTTATCTCATTGGTACATGGTCAGGAAACGGACCTGCATCTCCTGTGTGAGAAGCAAGCGTGAAACCCATTAGACCACGGAGCTCTTATTTGGGCGGTTAATACTACGAAGTAATTCCTAGTCTATGGCGGGAAATTCCCCGTAGAATCCACGACGCCCGTTCACAGTAAAATATTTTGGTTCTTATTCTAATTGGAACAAGGGTTGTGTGTGTGAGTGAGAGAGGTGGCGCTAGGTGCCGTTTGCGTTTCGGTTGCGTTTCATAATTTTCTTTTCTTTTCACAAAGGCTGCGTTCAGTTTAGATTAAATTTACTTGATTTTTGCCTGAAGAATAATTACAGTGTTCTCCATACACTGTAATTTTAGTAATACAGTTTACAGTAGATCGTGTGATCATACAGTAGATCTACTGTAATTACAGTGTACCTGGCAACGCTCTATGTGTGCTAAGCTTACCATAAAGAACTTTTTTTTTTTTTTAAAGTCGGTAAAGTAAACAGAGGTAGTTTTCCCTGAGAAATATGAAATACTTCAACTACCTACTTTCTTTCGGCTTTCATTTCACTACTTTTATTGTTCACCTAGTTTCCTTGCAGTAGTTACGACGAAAACGAAAAGCAGATTATACACTTCGCATTAAGTAATTTATATTGACTCATGCCTTTTAAGACCCTCGCTGCCGCTCGGGCTCCAAATAAGCACTCGATGCTATAATAAATTACTTTCTGCTTGTTGCAACAATCTACTACTAGTGATAGATTTATTTCATCCGCTCGCATCACACCCCGACCTCTCGAAGTTCTTAATAATCCGACAGCATTTTCTTTCAATACCAAATACAAAGTTATAAGTGCAAATGGTTACGTACGTACGTAACCATTTGCATCCTTGTATGGAGTATGAAAGTAAGTTTAATTACTTACTGTTGCCCTGCGATTCATTTGTCTCACTGAGATGAATTGAACTCTCCTTAATCTGTATTTATTATCTACAAAGTTTTCGCCCACTATGTTGAACAGTTGGACTATTTGAAAGTTTGCATCCCAATTGATGCTTTCCTAATAGACACAGTTTTGTTTACAATTCCAGCTTCACAACGGTCCCGATTGGCAGGGGCAAGTGGCTGGTGCAGTCGGTGCCCGGTGAACTGAACCTGGACCAGACCCAGGTGCTTCAGAAGGCCAGCGCTCTGGGTACCGCGTGGGTGTCGGTCGGTATACTTGTTGCTGATTTGGGGTAAGTCTATCATATTCTTAACAAACCTCTAAGCAAGGGTTGCTGAACTACATAGTAGGAATAAAACAATGACTTAGCCCAGTTCAGAACATTGTTTAATAAATTGGGCGCAAGTTAATCAGCAACAATTTTACGGGTTAAAGTGGCAGAGGACACAGATATGTATAGCACATACAGTAATCCAAAAAGAGTTATATTTTGAATGAACTTCAAACATCGTTTTGATCTTTTAGTCTTGAACGCCAAGCTGCGCGGCAAAACGACGCCATAACAAAATCGTACAATTATATCTATAAATACGTAGTACGTTCTTATTACAAAACGAAATGTTATATACCTATATAATATGTATTTGAGTATCGGAAAACTAACAAATATTTCAGTATATAATGTTTTTAAATTTCTATATCTTGTCAGCTTTATAAAACCACAATAAAGTACCTATGCATTTTAATTTAGTAATAGTCACAATACATACTACTTTTTTGTAAGGTAATGACGTCACACGTTGTCGGTTCTGGCCGACAGGGGCGTCAGAAACAATGGAAACTGTAATAATACTAGAGTTGGGAAACTGGTAAGGCATTAACTTATCATTTTTGATTTGGAATCTTCGTCTGTTCCATCAGTGTGATTTTTAAAATCTTTACTTAACATACATTATTATGTATGATAATCACAGTCAAAATAATGTAACTATTAATAAGGTCTTACAATAAAATTATCCAAAGCAAATTTACTACTAACACAAAAATCGACAATTTAAACAAGAAAATATCGAAAAATAACAGTCAACGTTTTAATCAAACATATAAGTAGTAAAAAGGTGCATAATTTTAGTACTTGTGCAAAAAACAATAATTAGAATCCGTCTCATCAACAATTTCTAAAAACTTTCAAGTAGAAAACAAAAAAGTATAATTTCTTGTATAGTCTAAGAAAATCAGCCAGAAACTTACAATAAATCCTCGGATACACAAGGGGCAAAATGTCTCTGAACATGTCGCTGCAACGTGACACGTTGATGACTAAAAATGCTTAAAAATTACATAAACAACGCACATTCGCGTAAAGGGCCTTAACGTTTTAACGATTAACAGTAATATCTACTAAACAAACTTAAAAATAAATACAGGATGTAACAAAAAGTCGTAGCCATATTTCAGGGGGTTGTCAGGGAGAACACTGAAAAAAATTCACTATGAATCATATTCAATATAAAAGCCTATTTAGGTACACAAGAATTTTTTAGCAATTTGGTCCTTAAATCCCCTTCCGGCGCTACAACGAGGTGATTATTTACTTTTACCTGAGTATCAAAATAAAGACTGATTATCTAGTTAGCTCTTTAAATTCGGCTTAAAAAAAAAACCTTGAAAATAAAGGGAAAAGAAGTCCCCTTTGCCCGGCGTTGAAGGGGATTTAAGGACAAAAAGTCCACAAATCCCCTTCGCAGTGGATTTGTGGAATAAGCCGAATTTGATGAATTTCTAGGAAAATTTAAATTTGGAATCAGATTTACCAGATTTAATCAGATTAATCACTTAGTTCCAGACTATACAAATTTAATCACTGGCCGTTGACGGAAGTCTGTTTTTGCATCAACGTGTAGGTAGTTAGTTAAAATTTATAGGTTTACCTCGAAATCTTCTTCTTCAACTTGTTGCGATACACATGCTGGAATGGAATCTGGCCGTCCACATCTTATAGAATTCGCAGTAACTCCTCCGTACTTGTAGTATCGTCACACATTTCGTCGACACTGCTCGATACTATTCAAAATGATGTCGCGTCTCTGACGTTACAGGTTGTCGTGTACAGCCATTTCTGCGTGTAAAGTGTATGGGGCACCTCATTTATAATAATACCTTGGACACCATTTACACACATTGATCTAGCCCCAAACTAGGATTCCCTGTATCTTGGGTACTAGACAATGATACACATACTTATATAGATAAATATTATACTCAGATAGATAAACAACCATGACTAGGGTACAAACATCCGTTCTCATCAAACAAATATTTGCCTCCACCGGGACTCGAACCCTGGACCCTAGGTTTCTTAGGCAGCGTCACTGCCGACTCGGCCATTCGGGTCGGCAAACAATTGCAATTTAGCCTGCATAGTGTCCCAATGCTGGGCAAAGGCCTCCCCTATCTCAGACCATTCCCCCCTGTGCTGTGCTGCCCCCTCCCAGTTCAGCAAAAACCTGTCCAGGTCGTCCCGCCATCGACGCCTCGGCATGCCTCTATTTCAATGGCCATCAGTGGGAACCCATTCGGTGGTCAGTTTGGCCCATTTTTGGGGATGCATACGGCACACGTGTCCGGCCCAGTCCCACTTCAGCCTAGCGGTCCCGGTCTTTGCGCCAACGTCAGCAATACCAGTGATGGAGCGCAGTGCCGTGTTTCTAATATGGTCGGTCAGCCTGGCACCGGTTATACTTCGCTCCATCGCTCTTTGGCAAACCTTGAGTTTGGACTTCTGGATCTCCGTCAGCGACCAAGTTTGAGCACCGTATGTCAGGATGGGCAGGATACACATGTCGACGAGTTTTCGCTTCAGTGACAATGGAAGGTTGCCCTTCATCAGCTCTTTCATGGGGCACCATTGTTACTAATATTTAAGCAATTTATGGTAATTTCGGATTATGTAGCTTAGTAATTTATCATGGATAAATGACCCTGTGATAATTATCATGAAATTTTAGAAACATAAAAAACAGCGGGCGGTGACATCAAAATGTTTTGGCAAGTGCCTACGATGGCGTAGTAAGCAATGACAATTACGGCATAAAATCACAGTCCGATAACAAGTGGGTTTATTCATAATTCTGCTATATATCATATAACCTATGTATTTTAAGATTAGACTTTATATAGACTTGTGTAGCAATAATAAAACTGTATTGTTAGGTTTTTATTAAACTTAATTTAGATGTTATATTTTGTATCTGCTATAGCCGACCGACGTGGCGCCAGAAGCACGACTATCAGTTGTCGGCCAGTGCCGACTGGGGTAGTCGAAAGGTTAATGTGGTATGTTAGTCTGGTCCATTAGGGTTAACTAATCATGACAGTAACTTTTTCTTTTCTCCAACCACATCAGGACTTCGACTATAGTCCAGTCCATTCTAGGGTGTAGCTAACAAAGCAAAACCATAAACCTATTACATATAACCATTACAGCTGGACCCCCGCCCGAGCTCAGAGCGCGCTCAACCACATGGTGAAGGAAGGCCTGGCGTGGGTGGACAACCAGAACGGCGCGGAGACCATGTACTGGTTCCCGAGCATGTTCGCGGAGTGTGTGACCGCGGCGTGAGGGGTTTGTGTTGGAAACTGTTGCACGGCTTTCAAGATTAAATCTTAGGCCGAATACTTATAATTTGTTATTCTGATGAATCGACTGACTGAAATAAGCCGAGCGATAAAATAAAGAAGTTACGGCCTTGCCACAATGTTTTTGATCATGTGAAAGACATCAAACACACAACAAGGCCACTAGTAATGTTCAAAGCTCAGATAAACGTACAAATATCGGAAGGATTGTTGTCGCATGAGCGAGGCCACCGTCTCTCTCTCTCGTCCATGTATGCGTTTCTCTTGTTCCCATGCGCCGCTACCCCCACCAGGCGGCACTCAGGCGCCAAGGTACACGACGTAGACCGATAGTGATAGTGGAAGCGTAATGTTGAGATTGTTTAATGTTGTATGCAGGAAACTCGGCTGTTACGGGTAGCGCAGCGAGAGTTGAAGCGAACACACGCAAACTTCTGTTCATGTTCCTAATTCAGTAAACTTTCTCGCAGCGGAGTCCTTTAGAGCAGGGGGGTTACTACATCGACTTATGCCGATTCAGTTTAGATACATACTTTCTGTTTCTAAACTGAATCGGTAAAATAACACCGTCCGTCTTAAAACGACTCTTGGAATAAATAAATAAAGCCCATTTAGGCGTATTGGAATGGAAATGGTTGCCATGGTGACGATCTTGTTTTGAATCTATTCTGAATTGCTTTAAAGGTTGTGGTAACCCTCGAGGCCCCGAATCGCGTAACAAAACTCGAATAGCAATAGTATGTCAATTGCTCCCAAGGGCCTCAAATGCCGTATTCGGCAGTCAGTCTCCAAGCAAAAGAAGAGCCGCCGACAAGCCAAATATGGATATTCGAGTTTTATCACGCGGCTCGAGGGCCTTTCTGTTAGTATTGTCTCTCTGCGTTACCTATACGTTAATGAGCGCTTGTTATAGATGTAAGAATAGAGTAACTGTTGTGTTAAATGTTATATTTATATTGTAAGTAATTATAACTAAATAAATCGTTATTTTCTATTATTATTTGTGTGTAGCCTGGGTTATGGGCAAAGGCCTCCCCCATGTGGGACCACTCTTCCCTGTGCTGTGTCACCCCAACCGGTTCCAGAAACAACCTGTCGAGATCGTCTTTTCTAATTATGATCTACTTGTTGATGCCCGCAACTTCATCTGCGTGTTTCTATGAATTATCATTTACCGAGATAACGTTACCCTCCTTCTAGTGCAGTCGGATAAAAAGTATCCAATATGTTAGTCTAGCTCATAAACTATTTCTGTGCCAAAGGACATCGGCTACTCTCCGTACTTACGATTCTCTCGAGTGAATTTGTAACGTCTATTATCAAATCAAATCAAATCAAAAATCATTTATTTCCATAGGATGTTGTTACATCACTTAGATCCGTCATTACATTTTTTTGGGTGAGTTCACTAACCCAATGGCGGAATCTGTGGAGAAGAGCTCACCGAAGAAACTCCACAGTCGTCGCATCTTTTGCGTTTCCTTTTTTAAATAAAATATTGTCAAATTACAAAATGAATGCTAATTATATTATATTCATAAGAATAGCCTTATTTAATTGATGTTATATTCACGAGGTCGATCCTGTAAGATGTTTTGTTGTTTAGAGGCCATTTCCGGGTTCCGTAGATAAACAAGGAACACTTATAGTTTCATCATGTCTGTCTGTCACAGCAACTTTATGCAGAAACTATCAGGACTACACAGTTGAAACTTGGTATGTAGATGTATTCTGTGAACCTCTTTACAATTTTAATACAAAAAAATATTAAGGGGGATAATAATAAAGACATGGAACTGAAACAATAATAGTAGTTTATGTGACTGCTGCATAATGGAGGGCATTAAAACTCGAGAGTGGGTTTATGAATCGAGCCGAAGGCGGATATCACTCGAGAGTTTTAATGCCTAATTATGTACAGTTACATACACTAGTTTATCTACACACATATCATAAGCTCTCTTTGATGTGTTCAGGAACCGCATGTTTGACCGGCATTGTGGTTCTGCAATTGTTTAGCTTGTTCTTTAGTACCAAGCGTCGGCGTTCGAAATTTGAATGTCAGTACCAACTTCACAAACTAGGAACGGCACGCGGGTGGGCGTCGGCGTTCGAAATTTGAATGTCATTATATGTAGAAAAACTACACATAATGACCATTATGTGTAGTTTTCCAGATACGAAACGAGTTTTTACCAAGCAGTTTAACGTAATGCTGATCGTAACGTGCGGTTTTTGAACGCAGTAAAGAGGGAGTATGATACGTGTGTAGATAAAATATTTTTTCCATCAAACCTATATGTGTGGCGTGTCTAATAGACAGGTCTTTAAAAATGACGTTGAGGTTCCTGAAATAATTTTTCCTCAAAGTAAATCGTTAAAGAAACAGACCCTTCCAAAGTGGAAAAAATTGTGTATGTGTGTGTGTTCCCCTCTAACTTTTAAATTAAGAGAGTGAAAAATCTAAAAAATATATGTTGTATTCTCAATAAACACTTTCAACGAAAATTGGTTTGAACAAAATAAAATAAGCAGTTTTTAAGATATATTTTTTTAATTAAAAACCGGAAATATAACTTTGTCATTCACTATGGTTTTCATAGACGCTTTAGAAAGATGAGATATTATTTTGCCGAACTCCTTTCATTCAAATCCGTTCAGCCGTTTTAGCGCGATTGAGGCACAAACAAATAAATAAGCAAACATCTAAACATCGCTATACTATATTAGTTAGATTAAGCTATTTTTACTATATTGCACAGTTATATCATTTATCTACACAAATATCATAAACCCACTTTACTGCGTCTAAAAACCGCACGTTACGACCAGCATAAAAACTCATTTCTTATCTGAATATTAATACGTTTTGACTTTAATGTATCAATATTTCGACATATTATGACATTAAAATTTCGAATGCCGCCGCCCGCCCGCGAGCCGCTGCTAGTTTGTTTGTGAAGTTGGTACTACTGAAAAAGCTAAACAAGTGCAGAGCAATGACGGTCGAACATGCGGTTCCTGAACACATCAAAGAGAGCTTATTATATGTGTGTAGATAAACTAGAGTATGTAACTGTACATAATTAGGCATTAAAACTCTCAAGTGATATTATTATGAAACTTTCCTTCTCCTCGTTTCATAAACCCATTGTACGAGCTAACACGTACAAGAGCAGAATTAGCATTTATATAAACTCAGTAAATTTTGCACTTGTAATTTCCTACATTTTAGGTCAGTTCGTGTATAGCCATCAAGCGAGCGTCGCGTTCTCACTCTCATTTACTCACTACATCATCCATCCTACTTCTACCAGTCTTTCAATACAGTTTTACTATCAGTTTAATCAGTCTTTCAGTCATATCAGTCTCATAGCTCCGGACAACCTGGAACAGTAGTCCTTCGAGCTACGGAAAAGCGGGATCTGAGCACGTGTCCGTGTCTCGAGTTTTAATGCCCTTCATTATACATCAGTCACATAAACTATTATTTTGATTCGAATAAAACATTACTTATGAACTAGATACACTTTCGTCTTGGGCATGTGTTTCAGAGGTAGGTAAAGATAGTCGTTGTCTCAGATGTTCATTTTCTTCTTGTAAACTGTCCATGCGTTTCTTTAACTTTTCCGTCATTTCCACGTAAGATTCTTTCCATCTGAAAAATTTAATTAGTGAGTAGTAATTAAAAATTAATTGTGTATTAAGTAGAGTATTACAACTTTCTTATTTATTCATCTTTATAGGTCCTTTACGGATTGAAACTAACTCATCTTTATGTTTGATAAGTTCTTATGATTTTCGAGATAATAGATATTTTATATTATCACTCACTTCTTATTGAGTTGCATTTGATTTTCCAAGTGTTTATTCAGCTCAACTAGTTCCTCTTCCTTCGTCGACACCATTCTGCAAAGATTCAAAAGAATACACAATTTATCAATGCTTGTACAAATCCCAATAAACTAGAAAACCTACTGAAGACCTCTGCGGCGTACCGGTTACGGTTCTGCCTTACAAGCGAACGGCTCCGGGTTCGAATATGGGCTGATGAGAAATTAATAAACCCGCGTTTAAATGTTTGTGATTTCGTTGTTTCTGGTTGCCACGAAAGGGTATCCGATGTGGGGCCAGAAGCAATACACGTGCGGGTGTTTAGATTAAGTGTGACCTTTCCAACCGGAAAGACCCTCTCCTCTACCTTAACCCTGCAGAAAAGGACAAAAAACACTTCCTCAAGGACTCAGAGAGAATACACTTACTTTTGATTTAATTCTGTCCTCGAAACCAGATTACTTTGCAATTTATTCACCATTCCGTGTGTCTCGTCTAACGATTTCTGCATGTGGTCCACCTGTACTCTGTAAATAGAAAAAAAAACAAGTAAGACCCACTTATTCACAGACTAGTTGCTTCCCGGTTTAATCTAAACCGGGAAAATTCTGTCGAGGGTCAGTGCATTCTCTATAATATTAAGGTACCTCTTGAGATTTTGAAATTGCCTTTTGAGCAATTTAAAAAGCATATTAAAAGGGATATTACAAAGTTCAAGATTACTTAAATGATGAGACTGTATGGGGTTAATCTAGCTCAACACAGTCCTTGGGGTTAATAATTTTGTACTATGTAATCCTGCTTATTATTTATAGTAATTAATATTTTAAAATTTGCAATCTCTTTTATTAATCTCTTGAAAAAGCACAAGCAATTTTTAAGAGATCTAAAAATCAATGTGGGAGTTTCTACGCCCTCCTCTCCCACAGTGGTCCAATGTCTCTACATTGGACCACTCATGTGCTCTTGTGCTTTTTTAAGAGGCAAAAATGACGTTTGCTAAGTATATGTAAATATCTAAAGTAATAAAGACGGTTGATTTGATTTGATTTACTACGAAGACGAGTCAGCACTATTCTCCGAACAACTTTGACAAAAGCATAAATAAATATATAAATGTATATGGAGTGATTCGTAGCAGTGGGCCGCCTTGTTCTCTGAAACTAGGCGCAGCGTTGGGTGAATACGGTGGAAATAGGTTCACTACAGCTTTAAGCGATTGGACACTTGTAAAGTTATCGTGCGAACAATACTGAAAAAATGTGACAGAGCTCTGTGAAAATCTTCTTCTCTTGTTCTCCTTCCCAAATTATTTGCAATTAAGGGCATATTGGGAGGCAGTTGCTCATGTCCGAAGGAGATACTTGGTACCTACAGCCCTTCACTTCCTCCCGGGTAGTGCTAAGGAGCAACAAGTGAACACTAAAATTTCCAGGTTCTCCAAAGAGAACCTAACCTGACCAAATACAGTGAAATCTAAAAAAAACACGACGTGACATTGGCGAAATTAACCTAGATGTTAGACCGCCATTAATTAAGAAAAAAAAGGGCATATTGTGGCGTGCGGATACTGTCGGAACTTTAGCTTGTGTTTGTACACCACTCTGATCGGCGATCTAAATCCGAGAGATAGGTATATTATTTCGGATTTCTACCATTCGGATCGTATCAGGTGTACATACATTAAAAAAGCAAGCTCATCGCTATTAAGAGATTTCTTCCACCAAATGAATTAATGTTTATTTCAGGCTCAAAAACCCATAGAAAATTGCAAAACACTTATAATAAAAATATAAGCACCTAGGCACACTCCAGCATGGGATCCGCTACAGCTGGGGCACCCGGCAGATGGCACACATACATGTGTCTTCACCCAGTGAGCCCAGCTGTAACCATCCATGCGGCCTGCCCATACTCTCAGGAGGCTGCTGGTACTCCCCCTCGGCCTGGCCATCATAGAGGCCATTCTGTAGCGCAGTATGGCATGGAAGCCGTCTACGTGGGCCTCCGCAGACATTGTTGATGCGCTATAGAATCGGGGCAGCCTCAGCAGGACCGTGAAAGTATTGTTGTACTGGACACAAAGGGCATTATATGCTTTCCGCGTATAGCCGGCCCAGGCTGTAGGTAAAAAGATTGACAGAAGCACGAAATGATGTATCTTTGACTACCTCAACTCATTACACTCTGCTCTTAGCAGCTCTTCCTCCCACTGTCTCCGCTTCGAGTCCCGCGCGTACAAGTCCGCCGCTCTCTGTAACTCCATGGCTACAGATTGTTTTTCGCATGATAATTGGATGTTGCGGCGTTCTGACGTCAACTGTAAGAAACCGTTAGAGAATCGACTAATTGGCTAATCGTAGAGAAGTATTACTGCCTAAATAGGTTCGAATTTCATTCGGCCGTTGGCATCGTTTGTAAACTTTCCTCAATAGCAACAATTTTGAAAACTTTACTATTTTTAGGGTTCCGTAGAGAAACAAGGAAACCTTATAGTTTCGTCAAGTCCGTCCGTATGTCACAGCAACTTTATTCGGAAACTATTAGGACTACACAGTTGAAACTTGGTGTGTAGATGTATTCTGTGAACCGCTTTATGATTTTTATTCAAAAAATAAAAGATAGGTCTTCAAAAATGACGTTGAGGTTCCTCAAACCATTTTCCCTCAAAGCAAATCATTAAAGAGACAGAAGAGAAAATTTGCGCCCCTCCCCCTAACTTTTAAATTAAGAGTGAAAAATCTAAAAAAAATATTTGTTGTATATCTCAATAAACACTTTCAACGAAAATTGGTTTGAACAAAATAAAATCAGAAGTTTTTAAGATATAAAACATTTATTAAATACCGCAAATATAACTTTGTCATTCATACAAACACTATGTTAAACAAAGATGTCATTCATACAAACACTATGAAAAACAAAGTAATTATTTGCTGTTGAAGAATGATAGTAATATTTTGGCTAGGTGTATCAGGTGTATGTAAGTTGAGTACCTACCTTCCTAATTATTATTTTTTGGCTTATCTACATTTATTACGGAACCCTCAATGTGCGAAGTCCGGCACGCACTTGGCCGGTTTTATATGAGTTTATTTACCAGTTCTTGGAACATTGCGTCAATCCTTTGCTCAGCCACCGCTAGCTTAGGATCTATTGCACGAAGCGATTCTTTCTGTTTGTCCAAATATCTCTCATTTGCTGCATTTAGAACTTTTATTTCTCTGAAAACAAACGAATATTCTTCTTTAGGTAGTGTGCAAAGAAATGGGAAAGGAGAGAGACAAAATCTGAAAGAAAAACACTAACCACCGGCGTTAGGTTTTACATTTTATTACCATGACATAAGGTTCATAATCGCGACCCGTCCCAACTACCCTCGGTTTGTTTTTCAGAGGTTAATGGGTAACTAGCGTTATTTTAGATATTGCCTCTCCTTTCTGAGTTTTCAGAGGTTAATGGGTAACTAGCGTTATTTTAGATATTGCCTCTCCTTTCTGAGTTTTCAGAGGTTAATGGGTAACTAGCGTTATTTTAGATATTGCCTCTCCTTTCTGAGTTTTCAGAGGTTAATGGGTAACTAGCGTTATTTTAGATATTGCCTCTCCTTTCTGAGTTTTCAGAGGTTAATGGGTAACTAGCGTTATTTTAGATATTGCCTCTCCTTTCTGAGTTTTCAGAGGTTAATGGGTAACTAGCGTTATTTTAGATATTGCCGCTCCTTTCTGAGTTTTCAGAGGTTAATGGGTAACTAGCGTTATTTTAGATATTGCCTCTCCTTTCTGAGTTTTCAGGGGTTAATGGGTAACTAGCGTTATTTTAGATATTGCCTCTCCTTTCTGAGTTTTCAGAGGTTAATGGGTAACTAGCGTTATTTTAGATATTGCCTCTCCTTTCTGAGTTTTCAGAGGTTAATGGGTAACTAGCGTTATTTTAGATATTGCCTCTCCTTTCTGAGTTTTCAGAGGTTAATGGGTAACTAGCGTTATTTTAGATATTGCCTCTCCTTTCTGAGTTTTCAGAGGTTAATGGGTAACTAGCGTTATTTTAGATATTGCCTCTCCTTTCTGAGTTTTCAGAGGTTAATGGGTAACTAGCGTTATTTTAGATATTGCCTCTCCTTTCTGAGTTTTCTTATTGTAAATTGCATCTTACCTTAAAGCTTTGTTTAACAGAAGTCCTTTTTCAACCAACTCAGCATCTAGATTTCTTATATGTCCCAGCATATCAGCTACTTTCTCGTTGTAACTATCTTTAACTTCTTCCATTTCTTTCTTAAAATCATTTTCGGTGTCCCTCTTAACATTTGCTAATGTCTGTTTTAACTGCGTAAGTTCTTCTAAAAAATTATAAGGAGGTATAGTTTTTGTATTGTTCCACCAATCATTTGTTAGAACTGATCTTACCTGTATAGTCTCGATACAACGAAAGAGAATCAATTCAACTCAAAGCTTTAAAAAGGAAATGCTTCTCATCATCGATCAAAAGAACAGCAAAAACTTAGTTACTGTCGCGTGATTTAATTTTACGAATGAAACGACTATTTTGCTTTCAATGAAATATTTACCAGTAGTTTCTGCTATCGTCCTGTAAGCTTCTTTCTTCTGTGCTGCCACCACATCATAGATCTGTAACGCCTCCGAGACCTGTGAAAGAAAATCAGACAGGTATATTGTTCGCGACATAATTTAGTTTACTTATAATTTAGTTTCTAAGTAATTTAGCATTAAGTTTTAATAACTCTGTTAATAGTATAGGTAAATAAAATATTTGCTAATCGTGTTTCCTTGGCAAAGAGAGACAGGTAGAGAGCGAAAGATAGATATAAAGAGACGGATAGAGAAACGCAAGCCGTCTCGCTCGCTCGCTGCTCATAGCATCGCTGCTCCCACCGCCGCCCGCGGTACGCCAATCAGAATAAATTGCGGGCGTCCGGCGGGAGTGTCGTCGACCGTCGCGTATACGGACCTGCAGTTCTCGCCGTTCCTCCGCAGTTCGCCCGCCGCTTCGTCGTAAGCGGACGTGCGCAACACGCGCCCGTGCGCGTCGCGATATTACCGTCGCGAGTGTTTGCACGGAGGGGAATACCTTCTAGGAACGGACGCCGGCTTCGCCTAAGGTCGTACCTGGTCGGTACCCCCTTCGGGCAGCCAACTTGTCCATAGCCCGCTGCTATGGAGAAGTTCAAAAGCCCTTCTAAGGGCTACAGTGACAGTGCTAGTGTTAGTGTGGACAGCGCTAGTGCTAGCGCCAGTGAATGTCATGTTGTTGATGATATGAGCAGCCCGCCGCTGGGGGCCACCCCGCGCCGTAGTCGCCTTACCTCATCAACATCCCTCGACCGCCTGCTCCCCGTCTCAACGTCGACGGAATATGGGTCGCCTGTGGTACGTCGTCCGGTTTCGCCGAGAGCGGAGCTTGAGTTGGACGGATTATATCTAATCCGGGCCGCTCAAGCCAAACTGTTTTCGCCGGGATTGCTACGCGCCATGGAGGCCTACATCGCCGATAGCCGCGCTGCCCTGGAGGGTACGCCTGCGGCTGACATCGGCGAGGAAATTCTGGACGCGAAACTGCTGGAGCAGGCGCGTGAACAGCCCCTCATACTGCCGCCACCGCCCCGCGGGACGAGGCGGGCGCGCAGCGAAAGCCCATCCGATGAGATACTACGGGGTAGCGGAAAGCGGGCCTTGCTCGCCGACTCGCCATCCCCCCCGCCCCGCCCGCCTATACCTAGGAAGACTGGCCTGGACATGCCAAGGCTTTCGCCCCTGCCGGGCGAGCCCCAGGCATCCGGGTCCGCCCCCGCCCACGAACCGACCGCCGCGAGTGAAAGAGACAGTGAGAGCGCTTCAACACTGGAAAGGAAAGGTACGAGTGTTTTACATACTAAGTGCTCTCCCACAGTGTCGTTTGCCGCGGCGGCCGCGACCGCAATTCCCGTGTCTGGGGCACCGCGCCCCAGCACCGCGTCCCCCCCCCGTTCAGTGAGGCACCCGGTGCCGCCAACCGCGCGTCCGCCCGCCCCGTCGGCGACCACGTCGCGAGTGCCCGCCCGCCCCACGCGCTCCGCCGCAGCGCCCGCGATAGTGCCCGCCCGCCCTACGCGCCCCGCCGCCGCGCCCGCGAACCCGCCCACCGCCGCGACTGTGCCCGCCCGCCCTACGCGCCCCGCCGCTGTGCCTGCGAACCCGCACGCCGCCGCACCCGCGATAGGGCCCGCCCGCCCAATGCCGCCCGCCCGCCCAACGCCGCCAGCCACTGCCGCCACTCAAGCCGCAGCCGCGATTGCCACCGCCACCGCCGCCCCGTCGGGAGGCGCTGCGCCACAGCAGCCCCGCCAGCCGCGCTATCCGCCCCTTATTGTGGAGGTCCTGCCCAACTGGGCCGACCACTTCAGGGCGATAGCCAGCGAGCTCGGCCGGGCTCCCAGCGCGCGCGCCTACCAAAAGGGTGTGCGCTTCACCCCAACGGCCGATGACGAGTACCGGCTTGTGCAGCGTTACCTGTGCAGGCTGGAGAAGGACCAGGGTGTGAGATGGTTCTCATACTCGTTGCCGGCCGACAAGACCCAGAAGGTGGCGATCCGCGGGCTGCCTTCTAACACCGCGCCGGAGGAGATAGTCGCGGCGCTTGCAGAACTCGGTGTGGAGGCCGAGTACTGTAAGCAGATCCGGGCGCGCAAAGGACGACCCGGCTGCATCTTCTTCGCCAACCTGAAGAAGAACCCAGACCGTGCCCCCGGCGCTGTGTACGAGATCACGGAGCTCTTGTACATGCCGGGGGTGAAGATTGAGGCCTGGCGCTCGAAACAGGGCCCGGCCCAGTGCCACAGGTGCCAGCAATTCCGGCACTCGTCGCATATGTGCCACCGCCCCCTAGCGTGCGTACGTTGCGGCGGTCCCCACTCGGCGCGGGAGTGCCCCCGCCCGAAAGACCAGCCGCCGACGTGCGCCAACTGCGGTGGCCCGCACACGGCAAATAATGCGACGTGCCCCGTGTTCCGCCAGGAGGCGCGAAACAAGAAGGCCGGCACTGTGGCGCTCACCAACGCGCCCGGGCCCAAGAAGGTGCAGCCTCCCCCTCTGCCTCGTCCCGACCTGCAGGAACCAACGGCGCCCGCCTCGCTTATGGCGCAGGCGAACGACGGAGCCCCCAGGCAGAAGACGAAGCGGGGGGGAAGAAGAAGAAGAAGGCGACGGCTCGACCTGCCGCCGGCGCCGCGGCGGCTACTCTCGCCGCCAGCGAGACTGCGGCCGCCGCTGGCGCCGCCACTCCGGCTGCGGCGATAGGGCAGCAGGACTTAGGGCACCTCACAGCCCTGCTCGCCCTCCTCAGCGACCCCACTGCCCTGGACAGACTCACCGCTCTGCTCCGCAATGCATGAGCCGCTCAGGGTCGTCCACTGGAACGGGCAGTCGCTGACAGGGAAGAAGCGGCTGCTCCACGTGTTCCTGAGGGACTACCGCGTCGACGTGATGCTCATCAGCGAGACACACCTAGCCGGAAGCGACAAGCTGTCGCTGCCCGGCTACATCGTCTACCGCAAGGACGAGAAGACCTCCAGCGGCCGAACCTTTCGAGGCTTGGCAGTCATCGTCGGCAGGAAGATCGTCCACCAGCTCGTCGACGCCCAGGAGTATTCATCCCTGTATGCTTTGGGCGTCGACCTCCAGGTCGCCGGCGAGGTGCTGCGACTCTACGCCGCCTACAAGCCCCCCAGTACACCAATCCGCACCGCCGAGCTACGGGGGCTGCTACAGTCGCCGCACCCGACACTTGTCGCCGGCGACCTCAACGCCAAGCACACCGCCTGGAACTCTACCAGGGTGTGCCCAGCTGGACGCGCCATCCATGCCGACTCCGTGAGCCACAACTACGACGTCATCGGTCCCGACGAGCCCACCCACTTCGACACGCGGGCCGGATGGGACATCATCGACGTCGTGGTCGTCAGAGGTCTCCGGACACCGCCGAGCCAGGAGGTTCTCCCTGACCTCCCTTCGGACCACAGGCCTGTTCTTCTCGTCCTGGCGGACCTGCCCACCCGGGTATCTTCGCCAGCATCACGTCGCCGCTACCAGTGGGGCGCCTTCACCGCCGCCCTAGACCAACCCTCCACCAGTTGCCCCGTCAACCAGCCGGAAGACGTTGACCGCCTGGCATCGCTGCTAACTACTCAGATCCGAGACGCGCTCGACCTATCATCGCACACCGTAACTCGCGGGGGGAAGCCCAATCCTCTTCCTGCTGAGCTACGCGCACTCATCTGCGATAAGCGCGCTCTCCGGAAGCAGTGGCAGCAAACCCGCTGCCCCACGATGAAGACCAGGCTCAACGCCATGACGGCAGAGCTGAAGCGCCAACTTGATCGCCACGCTGAAGAATCTTGGGAACGCCACGTCGAGTCCATAGGCGACCACGTCCCCTCCGTGCATCGCCTGTGCCGGGCTTTGTCGACCACTCCTGCTCCTGTTCGACCAATCCTGGGCAGCGACGGCCTACCAAGATTCCGAGCCCAAGACCGTGCGGAGATCTTCGCCGAATGCCTCGAGAAGCAATTCAAGCCGAACCCAACGGATGATGTGGAGCACGTCGCAACAGTCGAGAGACACCTGCGAGAGTACTTCGCCACGCCGATAGCTCCCGAAGAGGACCCCATCGTCGTCACGCCTGGCCAGATTGTGCGTGCATTCCGACGTACCAAGCCCAGGAAAGCCCCGGGCGCAGACCGAATACCCAACACGGCGCTGTTACATTTGCCGCCACGCACTGTGGCGGCCGTTGCGCGCCTGTTTAACGGTATCTTGCGCACGGGTCACTTTCCAACCCAATGGAAGGAGGGCTTGGTTATCATGTTGCCCAAGCCGGGCAAGGACACCAAGCTGCCTGAGAGCTATCGGCCGATCACCCTACTGAGCACCATCTCAAAGGTGTTTGAGAAGCTCCTGTTAGCGAATTTACTGCCCCACATCCAGCCGCGCCCGGAACAGTTCGGCTTCAGGCCCGAGCATTCTACGACGCTTCAGCTCACCAGAGTACTGAATGACATGACGGTTTGTTTGAACAAAAAAGAATACACTGTCGCAGTACTTCTGGATATGGAGAAGGCGTTCGACAGAGTATGGCACGAGGGGTTGCTGTACAAGCTGTCGACGTCCCCTGCCCCAAGAAGAACGGTCAAGACAATCGCCTCTTTCCTGAAGAATCGCCGCTTCCGAGTGATGGTGGAAGACGCCGTCTCCGAGGAACATCCCGTCGCAGCCGGCGTCCCCCAGGGCTCCTGCCTGTCTCCCGCCTGCTACGCCCGATACACGGACGACATCCCCGTCGGGCCGGGTGCCCAGCTGGCACTCTTCGCAGACGACGCAGCCTACTACGCGTCGTCGTTCCAGGCTCCGCACGCTGCCATCAAACTGCAGCGCACCCTGGACATCTTGCCCGACTGGCTCGCCAAGTGGCGACTGTCCGTCAATGTTGGGAAAACGCAGGCGCTCATCACAGGCCAGAGTCTCCTTCCACCATCGCTCCAGCTCCAAGGACAGCAAATCGAGTGGTCTCCGCAGGTGAAGTACCTGGGAGTGACCATTGATCGCCGGCTCACCATGAAGCAACACGTTGACAACGTCGTCAGCCAGGTCAAGGTGGCACGCGCCAAGCTGCGTCCACTTTTCGACTCCAGCCTCCCTCTGAGGGCGAAGCTCGGGATCTACAAGACCTACGTGAGATCCCGCCTCACCTACGCGGCTCCGGCTTGGTACGCCCTGTGCTCGGAGACGAACAAACGGAGACTCCGAGCCCAAGAGAACCTCTCTCTGCGTACCATCGTCGGCGCCCCCCGCTACGTGAGGAACGCGACAATCCAGAGGGACCTAAGATGGGAAACCGTGGACCAGTTTGTCCAGAGGCTGGCGAAGGGCATGTTCGCGCGTGCGGATGCTTCACATCTTCCGCACATCGCCGAACTGGCGCCGCACCACGCGCGCCCGCCCGACCGCCGCCGCCTGCCACGCGACCTGGTTGCCTAGCCGGCGATCACCCACTGCACACCAGCGCCACATCAAGATCACCGCCCGCAGGGGCCATCCGATGACCTGTCCACAGGAGTGGACAGAGGCGATTCTTCGGGAAGAGGTCCGTCGACCTGACCCCGACTCCCCACGCCCCAGAAAGGGTGCGTGAGAAGATTATCAAGAAGAAAGAGCAGACACAGTTCACAGTTCTCAGTGACACAGTACAATACAGTCCACTACAAGCGAAACCAAGCGAGAAGCTCTCTACTACCCTGCCAAGGAAGCTGCGACCCTGTTCGACCAAAACTGCGCTGTTTCTTCTTCTTTCTACGAGCCAGCCACCGCCCCAGTAATAAGTGTGGGTTGTCGAAGGGGCCCACATATATATTTGTTCAACATGGCTTTAAATTAAATTCATAATAATCATTTGTAATAATAATAAGCATCCAAAATCTTAGATACCTTCGTTTTGGCTTCCGCTTCTTTCTTCACTAGATTCACATTCTCTTTCTGGAAAAATTGCAGTTGATTCTTCAAGTCATCATTATTCTTCTTCTCTACGGCTAAGTTTATTCTGTATTCTTCAACAATTTTTGATATCTCTTCTAATTTTATTTCCAATTCTTTACCTCGTTCCTTGTAACTGTTTATTTCTTTTTCTTTAGCTTTATTATCGTTTTCAATAGCGTTAATTTTTATTTGCAATTCTTTATATTTATTTTCTATTTCTATGTAGTCTGATAGAGATGTTTGTAGTTTTATTTCTAAGTCTTTTCTACCCTCTACAATGTTACCTCTGCTGTCATAATCTTGATATGCTTTTATCTCTGTTTCTAGAACATATATGGTCTTTTGAGAAGTTTCCCATAGAACATGTAGAGAATCTCTTTCCTGGGAGAAAATGTTACGTATGATGTAATATTGGTCACATTTAAGCAGCTCATAAATTACAAACAACTAAACAAATCTAACAATAGTGTAACTATAGCAAAATAAGGTTCATGGCATTCTTAAACTAAAGAGCTGGTATCAGTTGACACATATATGTAAATGACACAGGAGCATGAGAAATATAGGTGGGAGGAAATGTAATCTTGGCCACAAGTACGACTCGCTACACAGCAAATAAGTAGAGATCAAAAACCGAAACTACCTTGGTAAGTAACATGATCTGCTTCCTGCACTCTTCTAACTCCTGGTCCAGGTCTCTATCCTGTCCCTTTTTCGCGTTGTCCAGTCTCTCCTTCAGCAGGGCAGCGACTTGTTGGGATAACTTACGATTGTCTTCTATGAGGGTTCGCACTTCACGTTCTACTATTGCTTGATTTTGCTGAGAACAAAAGATGTAAGTAAATCTGCGATTTTTTGGCGTAGTCTATGAAGAACATGATAGTGTTGTATAAAAGCAAGTAGTATAAAAATGGATTAATATTGACAAAATCGAAGAAGAATTTCTTGTAAGTTAAAAGTTATCGTAGTAAATTTTACCCTGTAGAACTCTACTTCTGTTTGCAGAGATTCTATAGTTGTATCCTCCATCTTGTGGGTCTCTAAACTCGGCCAACATTATCACACGAACTAACCATTCAGTAGTAGCTGCTACGAATTATAATTATTGATTGGCACACAAAAATATCGCCTTATTACTTTCAGTCCCTGCTCTTTGTTTACATTTTCCCGCGGCGAAGTACCCAAGCAGTTGCTAGGCAACGGACAGTTCCAGATCAGAAATGTCAAATATTCTGGACATAGATTCTGATTTTAGAACGCAACCCCAAATGTCATCGCTTTGCTGTCAAAACAAAACTTTTCTTTCATGATGTGTAGACTTGCGCAAAGTGTGTCTTTATCAGGAGTAATCATATCTCATATCTATTGATTCGGTGACACATTAATCTCTATCATATCTCACTCATTCAAATATATGGCTTCTCATAACGCTCCAACTCCCACTTATTTTTTCTTACTCTTTTATCTCACAAGGCTCTTATATTTGTTTAATGAGTTGATGAGTTGGAAGAGTCTCGAAAAATAACCTACTCAATACAAAATATATAACAAACGAATTGCAACAGTTGCATTTTAATTTCACCATTTGAACTATGCCTTAACCAACTTACCTAGAGACCACTTTTTATTGCCCGCTTCGATCCCTTGATCACTTTTGCCTTGGCAGCGAACTGAGGCCTCCATAGCTTCTTCATATATTATTATGAACGTTATATCCCATAGATTTTTTATTGCTTTTCGAGCTTATTGCAATGCGATAAGATTCAAATCAATAAGCAAACTTTTGGAAACATTATGCCTATTATAGTATGACAAACACATACTCTTTCTCGCTCATCTTAATCCAACCGATGATAGCCGAAAAAACCCACGTGTTCGTTTCCGCGAATCTCGCTCTGGTGTACAGATGAACGCACACCTATCCATGCTTATCCGGTCATGCGTGGCGTGCGAGTGCGACAGAGCAACGCGCGAGAGCAGCGTGGTAGATTCCTTCGGCGACGTCGATCCGTTCGGTGCGGTTAGTGTGTGTTCGCCTTCGCTATCGCTACTACTAGATATCCGGCTCAAATTTGGACCAAGGATTAAGGTGATAAGGTTGCTATTCGCCAAAAAGTGACATTTAAGACTGAAATACGTGTGGTTGGTTTGGTCAATTGTGTATTTGCCAACAAGATGTGGACCAAATGTAGACCAAATGTTAAGGTGATAAGGTTGCTGTTTGCCTAATAGTGACATTTTAAAACTGGAAGACGTCTGGTTTTGTTGGTTTGTTCTCACACTGTGTTTAGTGTAGCCTGGGCAGAGAGAGCGAGATTTGTTTGGGGAGTAAGATATGATTCATATCGCTGGGATGTAACTATGATATAATGGATGTCAAGCGATATGTGTGTCATATTATATCTTACTCTCGAGTTACCCAAGTCTAATGATGTGGTGATCGATCACTCGAAATTTAAACGAAACTAGCGTAAATTATTATATTTTTAGCGCTGTTCATTAAAGAAAATGACTTCTTAAAGCTAATATGGGAACAGATACAAGGTATTTTCCAACATTCCTACTCGTTTGTTATACTTTAGAACGCTTGTATTGAAACATGGAATAAATAATTATTATTTGTGGATTTTTATGATTTCAGTCTATATTTCGATATAAGTGATGATCAGTGGCCTATAATATACGACAAGAAGTACAATGTCTCCGTATGCGGACTCGAAAAATTCCATATCTTCGATGCGAAAAAATGGGGACACATCATTGAGGTGAACTAAACTTATATTATAACTAGTGGCTCTGTGACCTGTAGTGTAACCTCGCGGGTCTTTCTTTCAATGGGTACCAGATACACACTTATAAATAGACCTGGTTATGTACGAGGGTGGTCCAAGAAGAAAGCGGCCTAACAAAGATAACACAAAATAATTGGAACAAAACTTTTCTTTATTTCTCAATATTTCCAAGCAATGTTCGATAGCTTCAATGCCCTGTTTAAAGTGGTCTTTGTCAAGCTCCTCAGAATAGCCATCAACAGCAGACTCAACCTCTTCATTATTGGCAAATCTTCCCGCCGAGCCACTTTTTCAAGTTTGGGAACAGAAAATAATCCGAGGGAGCTAGATCTGACTAATAAGGTGCATGGGGACGCAATTCAAACTTTTACTCATTAATTAATTTTTGCCATTGCAATAGTGGACTTGTGAACCAGTGCATTGTCCTGATGAAACAACACTTTCTTTTTCGCTAAATGCAGCCGTTTTTTCTTAATTTTCAATCAAATGCTGCAATAGTTTTACATAGTACTCGCCATTGATGGTTTAACCTTTTTGAAGATAATCTATAAAAAATATCCCATGAGCATCCCAAAATACTGTCTCCATAACCTTGCCAGCAGATGAAACTGACTTTCTTTGGAGCCGGTTCTCCCTTTTCAGTCCATTGTTTTGACTTTTCTTTCGTCTCAGGGGTGAAGTGGTGGACCCATGTTTTGTCCATCGTGATGAATCGTCGTAAAAAGTATGCTTTATTGAGTTGAAATTTCTCCAAACACTGCATCAAAACTTCTTCACATTGCCGCTTTTGTTCAATGTTGAGCAATCGCGCATCGAGCATCTTGCGCACAGCTTTTTCATGACCAAGTTTTCAGTTAATATGCGATGTATAGAACTTTTTGAAATCCCTACAATCCTCCCTCGATTAATGGCTATGAAACAAAAACAAAATATATTACATTCTTCGTTTTTCAAATTTATGTGCCAAAAGATTCGAACTTTCGAATCTTTTGGCACGTAAAAAAAAAAGCCAGTATTGCTATCTATATATCAGGTCGGCTAAATTTGGGACTGCCTACGTACCTGGTGTATGAAAGTAGCTACACCAATTACTTTGTAAATTACATTTTGCGATCTTAACTATCCAACCTATTGGCTTTTCACTTAAATTAAATAGCAAAGGTCAATATCAGGGGCTCCACAGATCCAACGATACCTCATTTGTCGAAATATATGAAGCAGTTTGGGCTGTGGCGGTTTTTTTTACATTTTCAACCATCTGCCATTTGAAAAATAAAAAAAATAAAATTGACAATAAAAAACATATAATTATCGAATCTGCTCACTAAATTTAAAGAGGATAAGAAATGCAACCTGTAATGGAGTACAGCTAGAAATTTAAACAGATGAACATAAGAAAGCATTTTTGCCCAAGCGGAACTGGAGAAGCTTCACTCGCTTGCTGAATTCTTGATATTTTTCGTGCTGCATCCAAACTGCACAGTAGGTTTAAACCACAGCGTGATATAAACTGACAGTTGCAATGTTTTTCCATGTATAGTTTACAATAGAACTTTCATTATTTTCAGTGCTTGGAGAATGATGGGTTGATCACTGCTAATCACCTGGTCACACCAAATGAAGCAACAACAACAGATCTGCTTGTGGTACACACAAAAAAGTACCTCAATTCACTCAAAGTATGTTTTCAATTCACTCCGTTTTAGATATTTAGTCACAACATGCTATAAGCCACAACTTGGTGTGATCTCAACAGAGGTAGAGCAATGATTATAAGAATTTCTCTTACCCCATCACCTATTTATTGCCATGACATAGTTGTGCTAGTAGACCATTTGTAAGCTAATTTATTTCAGTTTACATGCTATTTTAGCAAACTAGTGGCTCTGTGAGCTGTATAAACCTCGCGAGCGACAAAGGAAATTTATTGTTTTTTTCTAAATTTTCTACCCCCTTACACCCCCGACCCCTAGGGGCCTTACCACAAAAAAATAAAGTCCTGTTCAACACTTGTTTAAAAACGTATGGGATTTGACATTAGTTTTGTTTTGAGGTTAAACACTGTTTAATATTTTTTGTGGTAACACGGTTAAAGTTTATCGGATGAACAAGTTGAATTATTATAAAACCAAATAACCTGACTGCATTTTGTTTCAATACCACATACAAGCTTATGAATGTACGGTTACGTACATGGAGTACGAAAGTACCAATACCATAAGTCCGGCATTAAAAAAAAAACATAATTATTGAACCTGCTTACAAAATTTCACGGTAACCGGTTGAGAATTGCGGCCTGTAGAAGGAGAACTGCTGGAAATCCGGACATACGAAAGCAGTTTTGCCCAAGCTGAAACAGTGACGCTTCGCTCGCTCAGTCAATTATTCCAGAATCCTTTACTGTTCATCATCATCATCAGCCTGTCAGGAAACCCACTGCTGGGTGTATATAAGGAGGCCGTTTCCTTATATACACGCCACTCGACCCGGTCCCGTGCATCCCGGGTCCAGTGCTTTCCTGCTATCCTCACTATGTCATCGGACCCTCTGGCAGATGGTCTGCCGACTGATCTTTGGCCTCCTTTACTGTTACAGTGGAGCATTAAAGTGGCTACAATAGCAGAGGTTGCCGTCATCGCCTGCCTTCCAAATGTCTTGGTACAGTCTGCCTATCTGAGGCCTATGAGGTATGTTACTTATAGGAGCTACCGCATTTGTACAAAAACCGATCAAGTGCGGGTTGAACTCGCGGACGAAGGGTTCCGTACCACCGTACAATGGTAGAGATGGTGTGGAGTGAATAGTTTGGATTTTACATGGCAAAATGTTGTTTACAAAGTTATTGGTGCGGCTACTTTCACACTCCATTTACGTAACCAGGTGCATTCATAAGTTTGTATGTGGTATTGAAAGAATTGTTGTATGGGAGCCCCCTTAAATATTTTTGTTTTATTCTGTATTTGTTGTTATAGGGGCAACAGAAATACATCATCTGTGAAATTTTCAACTGTCTAACTACCACGGTTCATGAGATACAGTCTGGTGACAGACGGACGGACGGACAGCGGAGGCTTAGTAATAGGTTCCCGTTTGGCACCCTTCGGGGCACCATACATATGAATCTACTTGCACCTAATTAAAACCCAGAGCTTCAGATTTTATAACGAAACTTTCATTTGAAACGAAACGAAAGTTTCCTAACTATTACAAATACAAATATAAGTAGTAGAGTTAAAAATATATTGTTGCATTCATACGCCATCAGCCCTAACTCCGCGCGAAGTAAGCTCGTAAGAATAAATTAATCAAACATTCTAATGTTGAATACATAGGTGTCCTAACCTCAAGGCGCGACCATCAATTAGGAAACCTACTTATGACGCGTAAATGTCCGAACCATCCTGGCTGCAGGCTCCAAACCGGCGGCACAATCCTAGCCGGCAAGCTGGCGCTCGAGCGCGGCTGGGCCATCAACGTTGGCGGCGGCTTCCACCACTGCAGCGGCGACCACGGCGGTGGCTTCTGTCCCTATGCCGACATCACGCTGCTGGTACGCTTCTTGTTCGAGCACCGGGCGTTGAGCAAGGCGATGATCGTGGACTTGGATGCGCATCAGGCAAGAGGGGTCCCATGCTAGTATAGTAGGCCTCATTCAGTGTCGTGAGGGTTCCAACACGCACGGGGGATTTACTATGAGATTCGTTCCGTCCTGCATGACAAATATGCATGACATTAAAAGAGCGCAATGTATGTAAATGGTAATATACATACATTGCGCTATAAATGTAAATGGCTTAACCCCCCGGAAGCGAACCGATCATGAGGGGCATTATACAGTAGTATAATGCCCCTCATGATCGGTTCAACTTGATGCGTCATTAAATAAATCATCAACATCATACTGGCGATGGCGGGCAGCGGCGTCCACTGAGTAATAACATAGTGGGAAAAGATTATGGGCAGCAAAATAACAACGTGTCCAATATTACAACGCATTCAGGGTCCTGTTGCGGCTGCCGTGGAGATGCCGGTCTTCGGGGATGTTTGTAGAGGCGCGCACGGATGACTTCTACGCAATAATGAGAAAACGGAGCGCCTCTGCACTCGCCCGCCTGCGCGGCGCGGCGGCAGTAACGGGATGCTGAATGTTTTTATAGACAGGTGGGACTCCCCAATGCTGCGACATTGGGTGCAGCTCCATACCCAGATTATAGCATCGTAATATTTTTTTAATTAATAACTAACTAGTAATTAACTATGGACTTTAATTGTCTGAAATAAATAAAATATTATTATTATTATTATTATTATTAAAACCACCACAACTTTTTAGCTTACCCTAGCTTTCTAGGGAGCGCAGAGGTATTCTTATTTTAAGATGTTTGGAGTATGGCGCGACAAAAAAAATTGGCAAGCAGAGGGGGTTGTAGTGAACACAGTTCTCCTTGAAATTCGGTCCGCAGTTGCCCAGTTGTTGAGATATGATTTTTTATTTAGATATGATATTTTATTCAAAATATTCCACTTAATATATAATAATAAAAATTATTTTCATTATTTCTCATACCATTTTTACAAAAATTCCTATGTTCTTAGATTTCTAAATAAATCATAAGTTCCAAAGAATAGTAAACGAAAAGAAAGTTATGGACTTCGAAAGGTTTCAAATTGTAAGTAGTCATGGTAAGAAAATTATTTCTACATTCAGCTAAATGAAAACTAAGAGCTAGTAAAAAAAATACATAAAAAACTTCTTCAGTACAAGCCCTTTCTAACTGTATGCCACACATCATCATCTTAATTTGGTGAACAAATTAAGATGAGTCGCCAATGTCGGATTATTGGGTCAGAAGTCTCTAACAAAAGAATTGGTTTCAACATGTTGAATTCGAAAGTGCCGTTAACAATCTCTCTTGGTGGAAATTTTTTCAGGTCCACTGTAAATACTTTACTCGTCCCATTACCCACCACCAGACAGCGTAAGCCCGCCCTAGATAATATTGAGCATTAGTGTTACAAAACAGACAGACAGAAAGACAGGCGAACTCGAGCCGCACTACATGTGGCTGCTGCCGTGCCACGCACCGACCACCAACCACCAGACTGAACATTGCCTACCCTAGATAATAATGAGCAGGTTAGTGGTACGAAACAAAGACCACAAAGTGCCACAAATTGACCGCCCACCACCACACTGAGTTTCGGCCCGCCCTGAGTAGGTTAGTGATACGACATACAACGCCCTGCCACGCGCCGCCCGCCCACCACCACATGTCCGAAGTTAAGGAGGGCAGATTAGTATTTTTTTATACTAACCCCCTTGCCGACAAAGACCTTGTGGTGACTTGACAAGGGCGGGGGGTGCTCGGTGTGGTGGCCGGTGATATGATCTTACAGACGTAAACAATAGTCGCTTACTTTTCCACAATGTTGTTTCTTTGGTCGAGATTCGAGGCTTAGGATCCGATAAGCCGACCTTGGCGACTTATCTCGATTTGTTCACTAAACAGTGAAGGATTACGTGATGTGTGGTATACCGTTTGAAAGGGCATGGACTGGTGAAATTGTTAAAGTGCTATTAAATTCTTACTAGCCCTTGGTTTTCATTTAGCAGAGTTCAGAAATATTTTTCTTATCCTGATGATTTACAATTTAAAAACTTGTCCATAACTTTCTTTCTTGTTTGCTAGTTTTTGGAACTTTTGACTGACTTAGAAAGGTTAATTAAAATATAATTTATTATTTAATAATTTATGATATAAATTAAAATTAAAAACACAGGAAAACATGTTTTGTACAATTATTAATAAAAATTTAAATATAATAAATGTTGGCACGATAATGTCCCGGGGCGGTTAATTCGGTTAATTTTATAGTTTTGACATGTTGTAATTTGTGGTTGATGTTTAATTGTATTTATTATTAGTTATAAGTATTTCTTTTGAATATCTACCTCAGAGTTTCTGTACGTTCTTCTCTGAGAAGTATCTGCTTTTGGAACGTACACCTAGTATTACTTGTAATAAATATATCGGGTGAATACATAATAAATACTTTATGGATTAAGTGGAAACTTTTGGATATTGTTCTCCAGCATAAAAAAACTTATCTCAACCACCGTGCAATTGAGGATCAATATTCAAGCAGAAATCTGTTCAGTACAACCCCACTTCCCAAATTATTCATCGCTCCATACTACAAACATATACATGGTTATGTTATATTTTTATGACATGGGCTCAAGTCAAAGTGATCCTCTATCGTCAACGATCAGCCCACATTCACCCAATGATAAATAAAGTTCTCTTCTTTATTACGCAATCAACATTGCAGGGTAACGGCCACGAGCGAGATTTCGTTGACGATGCCTGTGTATACATAATGGACGTGTACAACAAGAACATCTACCCTCGGGACAAGCAAGCCAAGCGGGCGATCAGGAAGAAGGTGGAGTTAGGCAACAAGGTTGAGGATCTGGAGTATTTGAGGAAGCTGCGAGTGTAAGTTGCTAATGTAGCTGCAAGAAGATTACAGGGGGCTAAGCCTCCCGCTAAACTATATACTATAACTACTGCCACAGAAATCTATATACGTGCTTATTTCTTATCTGAAAAGATAGTATTTAACTGTAGTTCAAAAAAGTCTAACTTAACCTATCCAATTAATAACTCAGTAGCAAAATTAATTAAATGAGCAGCAAGTCATGATATATTTCATGCTGACTTATTATATTTGAGGCTAGGTTTATTATATTTGAGGGTAGGTTTATTATATTTGAGGGTAGGTTTATTCTTTCCCTTTCTGAAATAAACCCGACTTTCTATCCATTACTGCAACCCAGATACAACAAAACCAGTTCTTTTCACTAAAAAAACTGAAGATGATAGGGGTGCCAAGCTGGAAGTTGTACGCGAGAGTACTATTTCAATGCAAAAGAGCTGTAGGAAATAAATGGGGAATGATTCGTATGTAATCATTCAACCAATAATTACATACGGATCTATTGCAATGACGAAAAAAGGAGCTTAGCAAGCAGCAAAGCGTTTGCATGTCTTATGATTACAGGAGCCATGAGATCGACACGTGAGAGAAAGTGCAAAGGAGCTGTTTACTGTATCTCTATTAGTAACGGACAAATCAATCGCCTTGAGATACGCTAGAATGTTCCAATGGAAATATTTGCTTTAATGTAATCAGAAGCTACCATTCAAGTCTAGCAGCATTAAAGTCGCTAAGAGAACCAAAGAATAAATCTGAACTAGTCAACGAATATAAGGCAATTCTAAACTCTTTGGGAAGTACATCGGAAGTAATTATTGCGTGGGACCCCGGTCACGAAGCGATTTATTGGGCTGGAACCTAGATTGCCCATATCAGCAACGGTCACCAAAAATATCTTCAACTTAATAGCCACGCGTAATGCTAACCTAGAATGGAAGAACAACAAATACTGTAGGCAATCGACGATGTTCATCACAAGGAAGGATCCAAATAATCCTTAATCTTAGTATAGAGAACTTAGCAACTCTGGTAGGTGTGGTAACAAGTCACGGTAAACTAAATAAATAGACACTTATCATTGTTAAAGCTTGGAACGAAATCCGTCATGCCCTTTTTGGGATAATGCGTCATGTATTCAAACATAAGATGGCGAACACTAGGGATAATAATAAGGAAGACCTTTCAAACCTCAAACTTTCATACTAAACTTACGCGACATACTAAAATTCACTCAAAGAACAAGGAGATTTGGGGAGGGAAATGGCTAAACCAACAGTAACCAGGGCTCAAACAATATGGAAATGAAATATTCACAATAGAGGACCGATCACCCGCCTGTGTTCAGCGGGCGTCCCGACTCATATTTTATCTTCTATCTATCCATTACTGTCGCTGCATAGCTCCAATTAATTTACGGAGATTATACCACTAGAGGAGTATTTAGGAGGAGCACGAGAATGAACCCGTTTTATATTGCAAAATGCAATTAGATTGCAGGGGGCGAAGCTCCCTGCTAATAAATGCAATACAATAGTTACCCTAGTTTCTGTCAGTTTTATTTAGTACATCTCGTATGTGTTCTTTACTGCTTTACCGGCGCCTATACTGATACGCATGGTGATTGAATATTTATGCCTTTTCCAGTAATCTGAAGGAGGCACTAAGCGAGTTTACACCTGAGTTCATGGTGTACAACGCGGGAACAGACATACTTGACGGAGATCCGCTGGGGAACTTGAGTATCAGCGAAACGGTGAGACATTTGAACCTGTGGGTCAGGATTCGCGTGGCGTCCGAGGAATTAACACAAAAAAAAACAAAGAAACAGCGCTTTGTGAATTTTCCCATAAAATAATGAGCAAACATAAATTTAAATTAAAAAAACCCCGACATATTACGACTAAACTTTGGTTCACTTGTTTCCTATTTAGGCTCAAAGTTTTGAACCGCTCTGAACCGATTTTTAGGGTTCCGTACCCGAAGGGTGCCAAATGGGACCCTACTACTAAGCCACGGCTGTCCGTCCGTCGGTCCGTCGGTCCGTCCGTCTGTCACCAGGCTGTATCTCATGAACCGCGTTAGACAGATAAAATTTTCACATATGATGTAATGCTGTTGCCGCTATAACAACCAATAAAAAACACAATAAAATAAATATTCAATATTCAAATAAATATACTCGCACTTGACCGGTTTTTATTATAAAACATGGGTCGAACCGCAAAGCATTGTGCTAAGTACAATGTTCAATCATACTCTAACACGCCGTAACGTTCATCAGTGAATGTTACAGACATAACTATTATAAAGCTTACTTCATAATGACAGTATTGAAATAAAACAAAGTAAATAGCAAGAATTTAATAATAATAATAATAATAAATCTTTATTTCAGGATGTAAAATCCCATATCGATAGATACCTTAAAACTAGACATAGATATAAAATATAACAATAGTAACTCTAGCCTAGCTAGGGATTTTGGTCTTCGGTCTCGCTTCCCTATAGCGTCGGTAGACAATGCCCTCCGGCCAGTAATCTTTGGCCAGGAACATTGTCTTGAGATCGGCCGGCACCCGAAGTTTGAAGGACAGAAAGTCCTTGGGTCTATCTGACTCCAAAAGATCAATCTGCACCGTCGAAACCTCTGTCGCCTGCTTGGGACTGCGCGGCGGATTCTTCTTCAGCCTTTCCAGGATGTGACGCTCGATGTCCTGGCAGGTCATGTTCACGTCGAGCCGGGAAAGGTAGATTAGGGCCGTGGGAGCGGCAGCTTTGAGGCTGCACTCATCGGCGGGGGCGGTGCCACGCTGATTGCGGCTGCGTCTGGAGCGGCGCTTCCTGGTTTGAACCAGGATGAAACCTTCCCCATCAACTGTCGCGTTCGGCGGGCCACGAGCGGGCCTGGCCGGCTGCGCGCGCGGCGCAGCCTGCAGCTTCTGTTGTTCGGCGGCGGGCGGTGCGGGGCGCGGGCGGCGGCGGCGGGCACGGCGGGACACAGCAGCATACGTTTCTTTTTGGGCTTCCAGTGATTTGGATGAACCAGAAGAGACCGCATTCGGTGCTGGTCGGCATGGCTTCGTGACGTCACGAAGCGGTGCGGTGTTCGTCAACGCGGGCTTAGCAACCCGCGTAACTGGGTCAGTCGCTTGTTGGGCATTTTTGCTGACCGTCGCGTTGTCGTCGCGCGCGTCGGCTATTCGCTGCGTCGGCAGCGAGGTATTGGCCTGACGCAATACTAACAACTCACGTTTTAGTTCAGTGCAAATGCCTTCCGAAGTCTCCAACTTGCTCCGGATGTCGGTGACGTCAGCCTGTAGTCGCACGATATCCTTCAGCAGCCGGGTGGCGTCGACGTGGTCGAATGTCACCGGCGGCAGCTTGTTCAGGTCGCGGGCCACGTAGGTCGGGACGTCATCGGGTTCGGTCTCCTTGAACACCCGGAAGATGTCCTGAAGATCCTTCTTCCCGCTTGCAGCACCCCTCCGCGCGACAAGGCGCACAGTGGTGATGGCGGTCTCTTGCAGCACAGTCTTGGCGGCGGCGATCTCAACCTCCTTGAAGCTGGTCGAGCAGATCTGCTCCAGGGAGACCTCGTCCATCACGTCCAGCTTCTGTTGTACGAAGGCGAGCAGCTCGTTCACCAAGATGGTGTCCGCGCGCTTGGCTGGTACAGCCATGGCGTAACGATATTGCGAAAACTAGGTTGTCGCTAATTTACGGGGCATCGTCGCGTACGCTGCTAGGAAGCGTCCGTTCGTGCCGGTGTCACAGTAGCGAATTTAGTTAATTTCGATCTCCCCTTCACCACCCCAAATAGAAATTTCGAAACTTCTTATCTCCTCTGTATGTAGATCAGAGTCCTGCGTATTCAATGTTGATCTTGACTTTGACATTGACGTTACTAGGCTTTACTATCTACTACTAGCACAGTAAAGCCTAGGCTTATGTATCATAGCATGACCATGCATGACTGTAAGTAACGCATTTTGTAACACATCGTAACATTCATGTCTAAACATGACAAAAAAAGCGTGGCACCTAACCTAAAATAAAAAATATCTTAATTGCGGTCAGCCTCGAACTAATCAGTAGTTTTATTCAAATCTGTGACAATAAACCTGCACAATGAGATATAACAGTGAGGCAGAATATGCATACTCAGCTTGGTTGGAATCGAATTTCGAATTTACAGAATCTGTAGCGACAAATCGCCCATCGTGACGTCTCACCATTTTTTTACCCCCGATGAAAAAAGAGGAGTGGCATAAGTTTAAAGCGTCTATCTGTCTTTGTATCTGTCTGTGACACTCTAAGGCTCAAACGGGTGGACGGATTTTAATGCCGTTTTCTGTAAATGTTCTGTAGACATCCCTGCGAAGGTTTTTTTATGTGTTTGTTTTGTTAAAATCGGATCATTGGTTCGAAAGTTATCAGGTTAACTTTTAGACCGCCATACATCAAATACAAAATGTCACTTACACGCTAAGTTTTTTTAATGTTGCCATATCATGATGAATGGCGATGCCATTAAAAAATGTAATTGAACTATCCGGATTATTCCTTTACGTGGAAGTAAAGACTGTCACACTGACGTACTTAACAGACACATTAAGAAAGTGAACAAGTGAAAAAAAATACTATGATATTTACCTTTTGACCGGCCCACTGGCGCCACGTCGGCAATGTGGTTATGCGATTTTGAAAATAGAAAATATTGTTTGAAAAATTCTGAATGGCGTTATTGAGTCCTGAAAATTATGTTCTATGGAAATATTCGATAAAAGACACAAGCCTACACCTTGGCAAGAAATGGCAACTTAGTGACATTAGCGGACTACCTACTGCATGTTTCTATTCTATTCTATTTTTGTGAATGGCAGTTGGTTGCCTATAGACAAATTCTGCCAGTGTCAGGTGTAAGGCTTGACATGAATGATTAGACAAGCCTAGGAATTAACAGACTACTCTGATGGAAATAATACTTTGTGAGTATTCTTTGTAGGATGTTAGTACACACGACAAAGAAGATCGGTTTGCAGGGCACACAAACACCAGTCTTTGTGTGCGTAACGTTGCCAATAGCTACGATTAGCAATGCACACTAACACAGTATTCGTGTTAATGTCGCGTCTGTGTGCGTTTTTCTGATCCCATACATTCATTGATTATGACGCAAGTTTTCACAGCTTTATGCAAAGTAGTCGATAGCCTAGTGGATTAGGTGCTAGAATTACGATATGTAGATAAAGGTTCGATCCCTCAAAGGAAATTATTTTTTAGAAGCTACGAGTATTATTAAATTCACATAGCATCGAATATAAATTGATTACAATTGTTTAACCAAACTAGAGTTCGAAGAGTTGTAAACTTGCCCGGTAAAAAGGCCATAGTCTACCTTCTTTATTTAAAATGTAACAGCTACCCTCTTTAAAATTGTTTTGCGTCTGCGCGCTCTCAGCATTAGTTGTATTGCATTTCGTTCCTTGTAAATTGTGATTGAGATTTGTTATCTATCATGGAAAGTCATCTATCCACTTTTAAAAAGGCGGAAATCATTGTTTTGTATGAACAAAACATTTCAATTAGCGAGATAGCACGACGTTTAATGATATCGGTGAGTTATGCATATAAAAAATAAATTTGAAGGTTTTTTATAAATTATGATTATAATTATACCTTGTGTTACTACTTCATTGTATTTTTTTCTTATTTTACAGAGAAGAACAGTGCAACTGTGGGTTCATAGGTATGCAGATTCTGGACATGTTGAAAGTCGTCGACCAGGCCCACAGCATGTAGCCTACACAGCTGCATCTGATCGCCATCGCGACATCATTGCAGCGCATAACAGCAATCCGTTTGCCAGCACCCGGTCTACGGCGACACTTCATAATGTAACACTACAAACAGTTCGCAATCACTTACGAGCTGATGGTTTAAGATGTCGGAGACCAGCGAAGAAGATTATGATGTCTAATGAGCATCGTGAAGACAGAGTGCGGTTTGCCCGTGAATATTTGGACTTTGATTGGTGTAATAATGTTGTTGTTTTTAGTGATGAAAAGACTTTTAGATCAGACAAGGATGGGCGTAAAATACTGTGGAGAAGAAATAATGAACGATATAGTTTAGCAAACATTCTACCGTGCAGGTGTAGTGGCCGTATTACTTTGGGATATTGGGGATGGATGTCGTCGATGGGCCCCGGTGAATTAGTGCAAGTGAGTGCTCGCAACACTGCTCAAGGATACTTGGATATTTTACAGAACGTCATGTTACCAACCGTACGAACTGTATATCCGGATGAGCATATATACTTTGTCCATGACAATTGCGCTGTGCATCGCGCCCATATTGTGCAAGAATGGTTTAACAAGCAAGAATCCTTGACAGTTATTGACTGGCCTTCTAAAAGCCCTGATTTAAACCCCATCGAAAATCTATGGGGACATATGGTGCTCAATTGGGATCCATCGAATGTGAGATCTAGGTCTAATTTAGATGAAGTTGTTACTTCAACCTGGGAGATAATGCGAGGCACTGACATGTGTTGGAATATGGTCACTGGCATGAGAAGTAGACTACAACAAATAATAGTAAGAGAAGGAGCTCCACTAAGATATTAAATAAAACATAACCATTAATATGTGAAAGCTTTGTGTTATCATAAGATAAGGTGATTTATATGTCTATGATGTTATTGCTACTTCAGGTTAGAAGTTATCACATAATTTCTAATTGCTTAGCATGTTGATTCATAGCTTATATATCATCAACTGCGACATCTGTCCTTGTCTGACTAAAACTAAAATAAGTAAATTAAGTGTAGTTTATTATAACAAACTAGTAATAAATTATTATTAGGACGAAATATAATTTTGTTTTATTATGAAAAAAATAAGGCTGGTTTCACCACATGCTGATAAAGCCTATCTGTCAAATAACGCCATACAAAAATCTAAGTTTAACTGGCAGATAGGCTTCATCAGCAGTGGTGAAACCGGCCCTTAATCTAGAATAAATATTTGGTCTGATCAATAATAATTAAAAAAAAGTATCTAAAAAAAAACATCACCATGCTTTTTCCCTCCTTGATAGAGGATCGAACTCAATACCTCAAAGTCATTAGTCTGGCATCTAACCCGTTGGGCTATCGTCCACTCTGTAGGAAGCGGTAAAAACTAGTCTTATATTCAACGAAGACACATAGTGATTGTATGCTCAGACAGTATTATAATATCTGTGACTGTGCTGTGACGACCAATGTAACGCACACACATTCAAGTCAGCGATTCGTGTCGCAACGTTACGCACACAAAGAGTGGCATTTGTGTGCCCTGCAAACCGAACTTCTTTGCCGATTGTACATAGACATCTGAAACAAACACAAATAACTTGTTAGTACCTAACTATGCCTGCAAAAGACAAACAAAATATATATAAAAATATATGAATATATATTAGAGTAAATAATATATAAATAACTTAATAATAGGAGATAAACTACAATTTTATACTATTTACACGGATGAACTTCATCATAATTTCGATGAGTTCCGGTTCACGGAAAAGGTAAGCCATTAGAAAATTAGAAAGGAGAGGGATTTTAAATTTGGAAGCGAATTCATACAGATTGGGGGAAGGGGGCGAAGGGTTATTGGGGCAAGAAAAAAAGATGTGCTCCAGAGAGCCGTCCTCCAGGCCGCAGTCGCAAAGCGAGCTGTCCAGGATCCTGATTTTGTGCAAAAACACTGGCGTGCAACAGTGGCCAATGCGAAGCCTGCACAACACAGATATTATGTTACGAGGGACTTTTTTGTAGCGGTAGAACCAAGGTTTGGATGGAATTCTCGGTTGAATATTGGCGTAAGTGAGACCCTTAAGTGAACTAGATTGTTTCCACAAAGAATTCAAAGATGTTCGAAGAGAGAGAATTCCAAGATGTTTGAAAAATTCTGAATGGCGTTATTGAGTCCTGAAAATTATGTTTTATGGAAATATTCGATAAAAGACACAAGCCTACACCTTGGCAAGAAATGGCAACTTAGTGACATTAGCGGACTACCTACTGCATGTTTAATTAGACAAACCAAATATTACATTAAAAAAACACGCAGTCTGCATTGTCTACAAATATTGCCACCAATGATTTTGAATGTGGGGAATTGTAATCTGACTCTGGCAACCGGATATTTCTTTTCCTCATTTTTTACAGCCAAGTTATCTGAAATGTTCACTCACTTTCTGTCTGATCCGAATCCTCAATAATGGTCTTTACTGAAGTAATGGGGTTGGCAACTGTCAAAGTGGCGCTAGTATCGGTTGGTTCCCCTAACGTCATTGACACGCTTCTGTGTTACCAGTACGGGGTATTCAGTCAAGTGCTATGTATTGTACAAAGCCGCTGCCAAAAAAGACAAATAGAAGTTGTATAGTAGTTTCATTACATGACATTATATCATAGAAACAAAAAAATACATTTGTTTTGTAGGAAATAAATTCCGATAATCAATTATCACAGAAAAAGTCCCAGATATTAGTCGATCGTTGAACTGGATGAAGAAACGAAATGCGCGACGCGCCACCTATGATTAGCTTTCACCGGCCATTCCATTTCAACATATCTCTTTTCCTGATTCCAGGGAATAATCATGCGGGACCAGCACATCTTCGAGACTTGCAAGCAGCATGGTATCCCCATAGTCATGGTGACCAGTGGAGGATACCTCAAGAGGACCGCCAGGATCATAGCGAACTCCATCATCAATTTACACCAAAAGGGACTTATTTCCGGAGTCAATCCGACGGACGAGAGTATCGGGATTGTGGAATCTAGTTTGTAAATATATACAGGTACATTTGGGGATTGTTATCGTTATCTATACCAGAAAACCACCCAAGGTAGTTGCTGGTGGTCTTCTGCAAGCAAAGCTACTGTCGATTCTCGATGTTCATTTTATTGTGTTTATTGCAGAACAACAGATATCTGACATCTATATTGACAATCGGATAAAATATCATGTTTCCATTCAAATTAAACATAAACAAACATATACATACCGCCACATACATTGCGTCCTAGGATACCCTGTGTCGTGGAAACCAGAAACAGCGACGGTCACACACATATAAACATCCAAGACCTGGTATTTTTTTTGTATATCCTCAGTCGGGGATCGAACCCGGGACCTCTCGCATGGTAGGCAAAGCCACAACCACAAATTAAAGGTTGTAATAAAAATTTCAATCGCTTTAAACGTCAGCTCGTGTGAACTATAGCGTTCTGATTGGTAACGTAACTTCTTTAGCAAAGGGTTTTGATTTTTTACAATGTGTGTAATTGTGAATTTCTAAAACGATATGCTTTTCGAGAAATCTGAGTTCATAGTGCGCAAAAAAAGGCAACATTTAGACTTTCTCCGACATTTATGATACAAAAAATCTCTGCGTTATTTGGTTTATGTATTGCTGTTTGTTTGCAAACATGACACAAGCAATACTGGTATAGCGGTTCAGTCCTGTGAAATTTACGCTACGTCATAATTCAGATGCCACAACTTAGTCCATCGTTGGCAACGGGATATGAATGATATGATGGAGTGGGAATTTTTACAGGTCTGATTGCCAAACCTGTATTGCTGCAGTCATTTGAAAGAACGCTATCTTTCTTTGAGACATAATGCGTTTATTCAGATAATACCCAAAACAGAACTCAGAAGATACTCAGAACAAAGTAGGCATATAATATAACATCACTAAATGACCCGATGAATTTCGTACCACCTAAAAGACTGTAAAATAAGTAATATGGTACATACCCAAGTGTCGCGTTGGCGAGAAAATTAGAAATAAAATAGTTGATCGATAAATAATAGTCACATTTAGGTAAGTGGAACACATCCGCTACATCCTTTGCGTAGTAACTATTTGCATCGCACAGCTGTGGAACATAAAGTCCGCTACCAACAATAGTAGTTTATGTGACTGATACATAATGGAGGGCATTAAAACTCGAGAGTGGGTTTATGAAACGAGCCGAAAGCGAGTTTCATAATAATATCACTCGAGAGTTTTAATGCCTAAATATGTACATTTACATACACTAGCTTATCTACACAAATTTAAGCTCTCTTTGATGTGTTCAGGGACCGCATGTTCGACCGGCATGGTGGCATTAAAAAATTGCTCTGCACTTGTTTAGCTTCTTCAGTACACTAACTTCACAGACAAACTAGGGGCGGCACGAAGGCGGGCGTGCAATCTAGTGTTTTTGGTGGTACCTCATTTTTCTGTGTCTGTTCCTGTTGAATAACCTGTGTCATCTGAATAATAGGATCGTCGGTGGTCAATACTACGATATTACCTGTTTAGCTAATTGCTGAGGACTGCAGATTCCGATTGTCAGTGAGATACCTCTCAACCTCTCATCATCGATGAGTCGCCACTAGTCTACACCGGGAGCGCGTCATCATGCTGCTCTAGCTCAATTGTACGAAAACATCCAACGAGTTCTTCGAGGCTTGTCGTCATCGAGTGCTACGACGTCGTCTCACAGCGCTACAGATTCACACATCTACTCGCTGCTATTTAGCTTAGCTATAAAGAGACAGAGTCAGTGAAATCGACTCTGCTCATGATTTTGAACAAAATAGTTTCTCAGCTCATTCGATGACACGTCACATGTTGTATTATTATTTTTAGTACCTATTATATAGATAATTGGCAAGTAATTTATTATTTTTAGTAACATCACATAATAGGTTTAAAACGGTCATAGGTTGAAAACCTGTAGTATCTTTTTTTTCGACTCCATTCTAGGTTTGCTGGAAGATTCCTTCCAACTGTGTTTGTGCAGTAAAGTATATTGAAGTACTCAAACTATGCATAACCTAATAACAAAGATAACCCGCTCATAGTCTTTCATGTTGCCTGATTTTTCGCCCTTTGGAGTCAGATTTCTCGTAAAGTACGTTTTAGATTAAATCATACAAAAATGTTCAAACGAGTTGGTTAACATCCTTCAAATTTGAAGTGGATTGTGATTGATTCCAGATATACAGACCGAATCTCTATTCTGTCGGTATATCCAACACCGGTTTTCACTAGTGGTATGGCTATTGGGCTAAAGTTTAAGATACAGCAAGTCTCTTTTCGACGAAACTAATATGCAATATCTTTGCATACTATTCTGAATAGGATGCACAAGTATTAACCCAGATACTGCAGTACTATTCTGAATAGGTTGCACAAGTATTAACCCAGATACTGCAGTACTATTCTGAATAGGATGCACAAGTATTAACCCAGATACTGCAGTACTATTCTGAATAGGATGCACAAGTATTAACCCAGATACTGCAGTACTATTCTGAATAGGATGCACAAGTATTAACCCAGATACTGCAGTACTATTCTGAATAGGATGCACAAGTATTAACCCAGATACTGCAGTACTATTCTGAATAGGATGCACATGTATTAACCCAGATACTGCAGTACTATTCTGAATAGGATGCACAAGTATTAACCCAGATACTGCAGTACTATTCTGAATAGGATGCACAAGTATTAACCCAGATACTGCAGTACTATTCTGAATAGGATGCACAAGTATTAACCCAGATACTGCAGGACTATTCTGAATAGGATGCACAAGTATTAACCCAGATACTGCAGTACTATTCTGAATGGGATGCACAAGTATTAACCCAGATACTGCAGTACTATTCTGAATAGGATGCACAAGTATTAACCCAGATACTGCAGGACTATTCTGAATAGGATGCACAAGTATTAACCCAGATACTAAAGGACTTTTGAAAATTGGATCGTGATTTTTAACCCTATGAAACTAAATGATCGTTTTAACGATCGGTAGTAACATCTGGGTTAATTAGAAGGAAAATAACAAGGTACCGTTTTATAAGATTATCAATTAGACATTTCGTAATTTATCTAAGATCATCAATACTCTCAAATATTGCCTAAAATACATTATATAGTAAGTGCCAAATCTAAGTAGAAATTTTAATATTGATGATACTTGATGATATTTTCTAGTCTTTTTAGTTATGTTATATTTAATTTTTATGTAGACTTACGCGGAAATAATACTTGGGTCATAAAAATGATTATAATTATTAGAAAACCAAATAAACGATGTTTCAGACATAAAAATCCGCATTTTCTTGTTAAACTCTAGTTGTAAACAATTATAATAAATATTGCACAAACAGGATAAACAAATTACTATTTAATGGTAACCATCGCTTCTATAATTTTGAGGCTTCTCCATACCAAATAGATCTCTATTATTTAGAAACGGAAAGAATTTGGTGTTCCTGCCTTAGTTTTACAGGAGTAAATTTTGGACAGGTGTAATTTTTTTTGTCACATGTGGTCCCTTTAAAGCGGTGCCGTTCGTCACATTTATCTGGTGGTGGTGTTGAACTGTGCGTAGTATTCGTCGGTGGGCGTGTTGTTGTTGACGACTTCTCTGTAGTACTTAGCCTTCTCTTTCTGTTGAAGTGCCAACAGTTGATTCTCTTCCATGAGTTGGCGCGCGATCTCCCTGTAGGTGATGTCATAGGATACGTTAGGTTTAGCTGCGCATGTTATTTAAGTTAGGGTTATACTGCAAATCAACTCAAGGTCCACATAAGAATCTCAAAGTTTCATCTACCACCTTCCAACTCCAGCAGGAAGATGATGATGATGATGATGATGATGAGAACATCAATACTTGTCGCCATCCAACTAATATTATTGCGGCTAGTATTTAATCGCACATCAAAAATACTGATTTTCACAGCAAAAAAGGATCAGCAAAAATACTAATTTTACTAAAAGGGGCTTCGCTTCGCTTACTGCCTACCTAAGCTACCGCAGTATTTTGCCCTGATATTTGCTGTGAAAATCAGTATATTTGCTGTGCAAATCAGTATTATTGAGGTGCAGTTTAATATTTCCCTATTACAAATGTATGTGGAATTAGCTTAATAAATAAATTTATTATTAATGTGGAAGTAGCGATGTTTATGTTTGGATGTTTGTTGTTTGTGCCTCACCACGCTAAAACGGCTGAAAAGATTTAGCTGAAATTTTGCACAGAGATAGTCTTATGAGCTATATTAACATAAAGGATACTTTTTAACCGACTGCACCAGGAGGGTAACGTTTTTATCTCGGTAAATGATAATTACTAGGAACAGGCAGATGAAGTTGCGGGTATCAGGTAGTATATTATATCTACGAGCTATCTGGGTTGTTGCACCGCCATAGCATCCGGCCAACCACTGTTATAAGCACTTTTGGTTTGGGCCGGGTGGTTTGTTTGTGTACCTACAGATCGGTTAACTAAAGCTGGCGCGTTCAACACACTTACATTTTGCGCTTATGTAGTGTCTGTGAATAAGCGCGCGGCGTGACGTTGCACTGCATGGCCATCAAGAACAGTCGGTCTGTCTCTCTCGTGCTCAGTCAAATTTATTAGTATGAAGGAGACAGTTATTGTTTTGCTTTTGCTGCTGCTTATAAATAAAGAGTGATCTTATTGCAATCGTGTCACGTGTCAATCGACGCGTGATATTGTGATTGTTTACTTAATTCGAGGTTATAATAAAGTGAAATTGCATTAGTGTGAGTACTGTGAACGTGTCAGCTTTAGTTAACTGGGGGGTTACCACAACGTCTTACGCCGATTCAGATTAGGAACCTAATTTGATCCGCAAAATTACCGTGACCGTCTTAAAACAAGTCTTGGTATTAGATTATTATAGTATCTGTGGTATTAGGTAAATAAAGCCCATTATGGCGAATTGGAATGGAAATGGTTGTCATGGTGATGTTCTTGTTTTGAACCTAATTTGAATCGGAAAGAGATTGTGGTACCCTCCTGATCGCTGTATTTTTTTATTGATTTTTTGTGACAAAGCTTTGTGCGGATATTTGACATTTTACTTAAAATTTATCGATATCATTGTGAGTTGAAGTTTGGTATCTAAGGTATTTGCGTTTTGCGTTCAATCGTGGCGTATGTGGTATTGTCATTACCTCCTAGTCCTCTTATCCTGAATGTCCTGCCGGCACACTTCCCGCTGGATGGACTTGGACAGCGCCTGCCACTCCGCCTCCATCTTGTCTTCTGCCTCTCGCTTGGCCTGGAACCGACAAACATAAATATTCACATACAGGCACAAGCATTGCTTCTGGCCCGACAATATGATACCGTGTTGTGGGAGCTAAGACACATACAAATAAACATCCAAGAACTGGAGAATTTCTTCTTCCCCTCCAGCTGAGAATCGAACCCGGGGCCTGCCTCTGCCTCCTCGTATGGGAAATGGCGTGACGCTGTTTGTTTGTGGCTCTGCCTACCATGCAAGGGGTCCCGGGTTCTATCCCCGGCTGGGCGTAAAGAAAAACCCCAGGTCTTGGATGATTACTTATATGAGTGTGACGACACAGGGTATCCCAGTGTGGGGCCAAGGGCAATGTGCCTGTATGTAAAAAAAATGTTGGTGTTGAACAGTAGGTAACACAACGACACTAACTAACCCGCCTTTCATTTTAGATAAGTACACCGGTTGTGTCTCTGTCTACCATGCGAGAGGTCCCGGGTTCGATCCCCGGCGGGGTGAAAAGAAAAAAAAACAGGTCTTGTATGTATAAATGTGTGTGACGTCGCTGTTTCTGGTACCCACGGCTTAGGGTATATAATGTGAGTGTCTGTATGTAATCCTTGCGCAACTGCTGTAGGTAATTCGAAGAGGTTGTTACAGCTCACCTTTGAAGCAGCCATTTGCTCTTTCTGCGCCGCGTAGAATATCTTCAGCTCCTCCTTGTTCATTCCCTTGTACATGTACCCGATGGCTCTGCGAACGTCAATGGAGGCGTATATAAATAAAGGGAAATAGTAAACTGCACATCAAAAATACTGAGTTGCGCAACAAATATCCCTTAGATTTGCTGCGGTAGCTTAGGTGAAGGGTAAAGGGGGGTGAGCGAAGCGAAGCCTCCACACCTTCGTGTTAGGTTTAACATTTAAGAACAACAACAAATACTTAAAACATAAACTTAAGTACTCTTATATCTTATACTTAACATCCTTTTTTGCTGCGCAAATCAGTATTTTTGCTGTGCGATTGAATACTAGCCATAAATAAATATATAGTAGACTCAGAGGACTCCTGAAGTTCAACTCAATTGTCCTGGGGCTGTTCGACAAGCACGCACCAATGAAAAAGGTCAGGGTAATACATTTTCCTGCTCCGTGGTTGACAGACGCTATCAAGCGTTTAATGGCAAAAAGAAACCGTGCGAAGGGGCGATATAAGAGAGACCCAACCGATAATAATCTCCTAACATTTAAACGCCTTCGAAACCTATGCAACCGCATGTGCCGTGACGCCAAGCGACGCCACATCTATGAGCGTATAGAAATGAACACCCCAGCTCAGGTCTGGAAATTTCTTAAAACCCTTGGTGTTGGCAAGTCCCAGGAATTTTCTTCAGGTGATGTCGATCTCAACGGTCTTAACCAGTTCTTTTCTTCTCCCCCCCCCCCCCTCGTGATAGACCCCGCCACAAAGCAGGCAACTCTTCGTCATCTACGGTTGAAGGCTGCAGTCTGTACCTCACCGTTCAACTTTAGTCTCGTTGGAATCGGCGCAGTTAGAAAGACAGTGCTAGCGGTCACATCCAAAGCTGCTGGTGGCGACAACGTCAGCCATCAGATGATCCACAGCGTCCTTGAAGAGTTGCTCCCTCCAATTACCCACATTATAAACTTCTCTCTATCAGCTAGATCTTTTCCTAGTCTGTGGAAGAAAGCTCTTGTCATCCCACTGCCCAAAAATTCCAATCCCTCCTCCTTCAAAGATTACAGGCCCATATCAATTTTACCTATTCTCTCCAAAGTCATTGAATCCATTGTAACTCACCTCCTACCTTTCATCAAACAATCTTCTCAATCCTTTCCAATCTGGCTTCAGACCAGGGCATAGTACTACCACAGCACTCTTAAAAGTCAGCGATGATATACAGCTAGCCATGGATCAGAGGTTGGTTACGGTGCTGGTCCTGCTTGACTTCAGCAATGCCTTTAACTGCGTCGATTTTGACATTCTTGTCGCTATATTAACATCGCTGAATGTCTCCTCCCACGCTGCTGACTGGTTCGACTCATACCTGAGAGGTCGTCAGCAGCGCATTAAGTCTGAAGAGACCGAAACTCAATGGTGTGATCTTTCCTCAGGAGTGCCTCAAGGTGGTATTCTCTCTCCTCTTCTTTTTTCAGTCTTTATAAACTCCATCTCCGACGTCCTCTCTTCTTCTTCGTATCATCTGTACGCAGATGATCTACAAATTTATCGCCACTTTTCCCCCTGCGATGTAGTTTCATCCGTGGAGGCACTGAATTCTGACCTCAAGAATGTGAAAGACTGGGCCTCATCATACGGGCTGTTAATAAACCCGAATAAATCACAAGCCATGATTTTAAGAACCAGGCACACTCTTTCCTTGTTACAAAAACCCATTGTTCCCGTATCATATAATGGCATCACAATAGAGTACACAGATAAGGCGAAAAACCTTGGGGTTATTTTTGACAACCAGCTGTCTTGGTCTCCACATGTCAGCGAGGTCAGCAGACGGGTCTTTGCGTCTTTTCACTCCCTCAGGCGTCTGAAGTACTTCTTGCCGCGGCAGACCAAAATCACCCTTGCTCAGTCCCTTCTCCTGCCGCTAATTGACTACGCCGATGTCTGTTGGGCGAGCGCGAACGAAGATCTTCTGAACAAACTCGAACGACTTCAGAATCTCGGGATTCGGTTTATCTTCGGGCTGCGCAAATTCGACCATGTCTCTCAATTTCGCAAAGAGTTGGGGTGGCATCCGATTCGTCGTCGCCGAGACTCCCATATTCCTTTTTATCTTTTCAATATATTGAAAAATCCGCGCTACCCCAGCTACCTTCGAGACCGCTTTGAGTATCTCTTTTCAGGAGATCGGCAACGGAGATCTCACACGGACTCACTCTTAGCCACTTCAAGGCATACCACTTCCAGGCATACCACTTCCGCATATGAGCACTCCTTCAGGTTGCAGGCGGTCCGACTATGGAACGCACTTCCTTGTGCGATAAGAGACAGCCCGACTCTTTTCGCTTTCAAAAACCGGGTAAAAGAGCACTTCCTCTCTCTTTTGTGATAGTTGTAGTATTATTATTATTATATGCAAACTTTATGTACAGGTTTATGTATTTATTGATACGTACTTAGTAGTTTGGTATATACGAGTATATATTTTATTTACCGTATTTTATAGATATGTAATTTACTTATATGTATTTTATTATTGTTTAGATATTGTGCACTGCCTACCCTTTATTGATAAAATTTCCTGTCATGCCTTGCTTTGCTGGAAGAAATCTCTTTTTAGAGATAAGCTCGCCTTTGTACATATGTTTTCTCTTAATGTATCTTTTTAAATAACTGTGTTCAATAAAGAATTATGAAAATTAAATTATGACTCCGAATTCTGACAGAAAATGTGCATTATTACTTGGATTATAATATTTTATAAATATGAAAGTGGCGATGTTTGGATTTTTGTGTTTGTGCTTCAATCACGCTAGAACGGCTGAACAGATTTGAATTAAATTTAGCACAGAGATAGTTTATGAGCTAGATTAACTTATAGGATATTTTTTATTCGATTGCAAAGGAGGGTAACGTTATCTTAGTAAATGATACTTCCTAGGAACACGCGGATGAAATTGCGCGCATCAGCTAGTTCATCTATATGTATATATAAAATTGCAAGGCCTGACTTATTGACTGACTGATATATCAACGTACAGCTTAAACCGCTAGTCCTAGAGACATGCAACTTTGTACTTGTACTGTGTGTGTAGGGTAGGGGTTCCTTAAGCGTAGCGTAGCACGGTAAGTGCAGGTACGATTTCCGGCCGGGGAAAAAGAAAAAAAAAGAGGTTAAGAGTTGCATGAATCTTGAAAACTGTGTAGTTGCATGTCAGGTAGGTATACAGGAGACGTTTAAACGTCTACAGCGACAGGGCTGTATTAAGCGGGGGAGCGGGGTGGGAGCCCTCTCCCGTCCGTCTGTCCGTCCGTCCGTCACCGGGCTCTATCGGATCAACCGAAACAGGTAGAGAGCTGAAATTTTCACAGAATGTGCATTTCTGTTGCCGCAACAACAACAAATAATGAAACATACCGATTTTCAATATTTTGAATTATTATAATATTATTTTATTATAAAAAAAATAATAGAAAAAAAAAACTCGTTCAAAAGACTCGTTTTTCCGTGTATGGAACCCTTCATGTGCGGGTCCGATGTCCCACTCGCACTTGACCGGTTTTTTATACGAGTTTGCGCACGCATATTGACCAGGAGATATTAATAGAGGCGGCGTTAGCCCCCCCTGAAATATCACAGGGACAGCAAGTCGTTTAATAAGCACAACCAGCATCCTAGGTATGGGGAGCGGAGCAAGCCGTGATGTCATCAGTCCATGCGGCCGCAACAGGTTCCTGGCTCTTGCCGCCCCACGCTGTTGGCTACTGTCTACCCCTATAATACAGTGAGTTTTTTTAATAAACATCTATATGTCCTAGCTGTTACCGACAACCCCCTTTGCAGAGCCTGCTTGGAGGCAGAAGAAACGGCTGCTCACGTCCTCATGGAGTGCACAGGAGTAGCGGACTACAGGGCTAAACACCTCGGTCAATCGAGGGACCTTTCAGGGATAGCTGGTAACGTAAAGGGCCTGCTGGCGTTCCTGGAGGAGTCCAGGAAACCAGCCCGTCTTACAATTGACAAAATTGACACAATACAGTGGGTATTTAGTTATGCACCGCGTCATATCGTCTGACACTTCAAACGACGTATTTGATATAAACTTTCAAATCCGTTTATTCGCTATAAGGAGTGGAGAGAAGTGTTGAAAAATAAAACCGTCAAGTGCGAGTCGAACTCGCGCAGGAAGGGTTCCGTACCACCGCACAATGGTTGGGATGGTGTGGAGAGAATAGTTTGGATTTTACATAACAAAATGTTGTTTACAAAGTTATTGGAGCGGCTACTTTCACACTCCATGTACGTAAGCAGGGGCATTCATAAGTTTGTATATGTGTTATTGAAAGAATTGTTGTATGGGAGCCCCCTTAAATATTTATGTTATTCTGTTTTTTAGTATTTGTTGTTACAGCGGCAACAGAAATACATCATCTGTGAAAATTTCAATTGTCTTACTATCACGGTTCATGAGATACAGCCTGGTGACAGACAGACAGACGGACGGACTGTCAGCGGACACTTAGTAATAGGGTTCCGTTTGACACCCTTCGGGTACTGAACCCTGTAATTAATCGAAATCTGTTCAGTAAATTACCGATTTTTGCCCAGCGCACTCTTGGCCACGTCCGGGTTTTCAGTGAGCATGTCCGAGGTCAGGTTGTTGTACACGTCCGCTGTATTATCTGCCTCCTCCTGCTCCTTCGTTATTTGATCCAGCTGCTTCTTCTCTGCCGCCTGGGGTTATAAACGTGCCATGTGATTTAAACCGTGTTACCAAAAAAAATATCAAACAGCGTTTAACCTCAAAACAAATGTCAATTCCCATACACTTTTGTATTTAAACAAGTGTTGAACAGTGGTTTATTTTTTGTGGTAAGGCCCAAAATGTTACCTGTGTCTACTATCTGAGATTTATGAGTATGAAGCTAGTTAATAATAATAATACCTTGGGCACTATTTACGCACATTGATCTAGCCCTAAACTAGGATTCCCTGTATCTTGGGTACAGACAACGATACACAAACTTATATAGATAAATATTATACTTAGATAGATAAACAACCATGACTTGGGTACAAACATCCGTTCTCATCAAACAAATATTTGCCCCCACCGGGACTCGAACCTGGGATCCTTGGCTTCGTAGGCAGGGTCACTGTCGTCTCGGCCATTCGGGTCGTCAGTTCAAACCTTAGTAAGCTAGTAACTGACCACCGATGGCGCCCTGATATCATCTAGTGTTGTTTTGGTCGATAGGTTGTTTCGTATGTAAAGGCGGGTTCGTTCCTTTTCCTACTTTCACCAGTTTGACTAGCAATGGTTTTGCAATTGGACTGCTTCGGTCTGGAAATTAGCACTCAGGAACATCTTTTTGGCAACAAATATAAAGATCACCAAAAAGAAAATTTCCTACCAATAATGGGTAAATGATCACTAAAGTTGCAGAAAATATCAGGGCAAAATACTGCGGTAGCTTAGGTGAAGGGTAAAGGGGGTGAGCGAAGTGACGCCGTCTTTATCCTTCGTGTTAGGTTGAACATGTAAGAACAACAAAAAATACTTAATACATAAACTTAAGTAAACAAAACATAAAAAGATGTTTGGTGATCATTTATCCAAACACAATTTGGTTATGGTATAGTAATTCTGGCGGTCGTTTCGAATTTATTGGTAGTAAAATAGCGTTTTTGGTGATCGTTTAAACATAAGCCCGTCTTTTTGATGAGTCATGATGTTGCTGATGTTGTTGTTGTATCGAAGGTTGGACGGTCCCGCCGCTGCCAGCTGATGGTGATGAATAAGGGTATACTCACCAGAGCCTCGTTGTATCGAAGGTTGGCCAGTCCCAGTCGCAGCCGGCAGTCGTCCTCCAGCTTGCCCAGCTCGGTGGCGCGTGCGTCGCGGGCCAGGATCGCCATCTGACAACATGACATAGTGGCACATTGTAACACGGGCATTAACCTTTCTTGACCATATACTCAACAAACAAATATTTATATAGAGGCACATGTTTACATTGCTTCTGGCCCCACACTAGGATACTCTGTGCCGTGGGAACCAGAAACAGCGAAGTCACAAACATATTATTATGTATCCTCAGCCAGGATTCTAACCAACTGAACCGCTTGCGAGGAAAACCCTTGAATCAGACAAATAAATGATGGCAACTGGCAATGCCAATGACATATATGAACCTTTGTAACATTTAATATTATTTATCTACACACGTATCATAAACCCTCTTTACTGCGTCCAAAAACTGCACGTTAAGACCAGCATAATGATATACTTCTTGGTAAAAACTTATATCTTATCTTAATATTGATACATTATGACCGAAATGTTATAATATAATGTCATAATTTGTCATATTATGACATTCAAATTTCGAACGCCGCCGCCCGCCTGCGTGCCGCCCCTAGTTTGTCTGTGAAGTTGGTTAGTACTACTGAACAAGCTAAACAACTGCAGAGCAATGATCAATGCCTTAATGCTGGTCGAACATGCGGTTCCTGCACACATCAAAGAGAGCTTATAATATTTGTGTAGGTAGATAAATTAGTGTATGTAACTGTACACAATTAGGTATTATGTAGCAGTCACATAAACTACTGTAAGAAAACTCTTTCTTAAAGTTACGTTATTTTATGTATTTATATGTAAAGTGTATGTAGTATATATCGGTACTTATTTAGTAATACCTTGGATACTATGTATTTACACATATTGATCTAGCCCCAAACTAGGATTCCTTGTATCTTTGGTACTAGACAACGATACACATACTTATATATATATAGATAAATATTATACTTAGATAAACAACCATGGCTAGGGTACAAACATCCGTTCTCATCAAACAAATATTTGCCCCCACCGGGACTCGAACTAGGGACCCTTGGCTTCGTTGGCAGGGACACTGCCGACTCGGCCATTCGGGTCGTCAAAGTCGTAGTAGTAGTTACAGTGTTTATTTTATAAGTATTTCATTTATTCCTTGGCATTTCATTTATACTAGTTATTACGCACTGCCTACCCTTTAATAATATTATTTCCTATGATGTCATGGTTTGCTGGAAGAAATCTCTTTTTGTAAATTATTTAAACACGTTTCAACAACAAAAACTAATTGAAAGTAACATCAATTGTTGTGTAAACACCAACAGAGGAAGTGACGTAATAGTTGTTGTCAGTAAGGGACAGACAGAGCTATGCGCCAGTTCCCTTTACTTTTCTATGCGAAAAAAGGAGAAGGAGATTATCGCATAGCCCTGTCCCTTACTAACAACAGCTATTACGTCACTTCCGCTGCAGGTCCGTCAAACTGTCAACTGTCAGTGTGAACCCGCGATTTATGCCATTAAATTATACAGGCCTATTTTAATGCTTAAAATTTATTCATTATTCCTATTGCTAGTTGGAAAAGGCCTCCTAACACCAGTAGCAGTCTGTAGACAATACAGGCACATAATCTTATCAGATTATGTGCTATAATATGACCTGCCGTCCTACACATATTGGACGAAGTATTTATTGTCTAAATACTTCTAAATTTCTAAATTTTAGACTCACATGGTTCGTCGGCTCGTGGATCAAAGTTGGTATATATATCACCGTTAGATAATCAAAACCGCTATTTGATAAACTAACGTTTTTTTCTCTCGTAAGTTGGTCAACTATCGGCAGATAGCAAATAGCGTAATGCGTACTATATGACGCGTGGGTTGATCAACTATCGGTTAAAACCGTTAAATAGTAAACTTGTTTAAACTTGAATAGCAAACGAATTCCCGCAGGTCAAACACTGCGGTAGCTTAAGTGAACATTTCGTGTTAGGTTGAAATGTAAGAACAAAAGAAACGTAAATTCTAAGCCCTGTCGGTCTGGTTTACTATCTGTCGATAGTTGATCAACTAACGGTTTTGACTATCTTCCGGTGACATATATAGGGCACAGTCGGTAGGATAAATTAGGATAAACATGAAAATACACGCAAAAGCTTGACCAAAGCTCCATTGTATTTTACAGCTCCTCCCACTTTTGATCAAAGGGGGGGGGGGGGGGGGTTGCTTAAAAAGGGCAACAAATAGCTAGTAGCTTAGATGAAGGGTAAAGGGAGTGAGCGAAGCGAAGCCCCCTTTATTCTTCGTGTTAGGTTGAACATGTAAGAACAACAAAAATACTTAAAACATAAACTTAAGTACACAAAACATAAAAATAAGTTGTCCACCAAACACAATTTGGTGGACATTTATCCATTCTGGCAGTCATTTCGAATTTATTGGTAGTAAAATAGGTGCGTTTTTGGTAATCGTTTAAACAAAAGCCCTAAAAAAGTCAGTACCATGTAAGCAGCCTCTGCCTTCTTCCGCTCGTCTTCGGCAGCCTTTCTCTCCTGGAGTTGCTGCTCCAGCCACGCGTTCTTCTGGGCCGCCATTATCTTGCGACGTTCCTCAAACGCGAGGTCTTCGCCTTCGAACCTGCATGATAATCCAATAGTACAGTTCGCGCCATGTTTTTTTGGCCCCCTTTATCCTAAGAAACATGGCGCGGCCTGTTGAAGTGACGATTTGACGCTGACGCTACAGAGAATATGTCGAATGTTGATATGTTGGTCGATGTAGGCTAAGTATGATTATGGTGATGGTGATAATTGGTTCGGCGCATTTGGATCACTTCTCTTATTGTCCTCTGAATGAGCACAAGCCTATTTCGAAACTTTCAATGGACGTTTTGAGAACGTTACACGAAATGGGTGTTACGACAAATAAAAAATAAATACAAGTGACGCCAATGTCGTTTAGAGTATCGGCCCATGGGTACAAGAGAGAAGCATACATGGTGAGTCGAGGAGAGAGGGTGAACTCGCTCACACGCCAAGACAGCTCGCGATAGTTGTACGTAACTAATATCAAAAGTAATATCAAAACGATAAGTGGCGGTATGGGGAAATGGTCAAAATGGAAACTTGTCATTATGCACCTCGTTATAATGGGAAGTTGACGAATTGGCAAAAAAATGAAAAGCTGACGGAATGGGACTTGGTCGAAATGTACCTAAAGGTCGGATTCTCCCATCTTGCCTTTGCTCACAATTGCGGTCATGTCCCGTGAGAATACCACCCAATCTGTCCTTATTCCTCGTCTAAATCAAGGAACCTCTGCGCAACAGAGCACTCACTTCTGAGCACTGGACAGACCGACAGGATCTCCATCAGACGCTCTCGGGGGCAGCTGCTTCTTCAGCACGTCAGGGTCGTTGAGGTCGAATTCCCGCCGGTCTTCCGGACGCTGGTAGCGGGTGCGGTACGAGTCGATCTCCATGTTGACGCGACGACGCTCCTGCGCACAGAGGAGGGGCTTTTAGATACAGGATCCACAAAAGACCCTGATCATACTTCATCAGGGTCTTTTGTGGATCCTGTATCTGAATAACTCTAGCCAAACGTGGTGGGCGCAACCGGGAGGCTGTGCGGGATAAGCCGTGATGTTTTGTTTTGTTTGGTTTATCATGTTGTCATCATCAGCTACTTGTATTAAAGTGCGGGACAGTGGCGTCATCTTCCACAGCAGTTTAGGCAACAACAGACGTGACGTGCGGTATCCATCCAAAACTAGTTTCCAAAAATAAACTTTCTTTGTTTGTCTCGTTTATTATAGCTATATAGACCCGTTTGGTAAGATGAATTTGGAAGTCACGCACAGTTAATTTTATTTGAATATTAATAACTATATTTTAATGGACAAAGTTCAAAGGGGGATCTATAGAACACCAAGAGTAGTGACCACAGAAATAGCGCCTGTGACTTCTACTCAAAGTTTCAATCCTCAGAATCAAAAGTGTCGATAGATAGTAAACAACTTTAGCTCCTAAGGTTAGCTTATTTACCAGCGTCCATAGTTATACAGACTATCCAAGCCATCTTTTGTGCAGGTATAAGGATCACATAACCGCTCAGTACAGGACATGACAAGTTTCTTTGTGACTTAGTGCCACGTGGAGGGGGTAAGGTAACCTCCCTTTCTCGTATTGGGTGAGGGAGAGAGAGATTCCCCCATCACGCGGCACTCAAACACAAACTCGGGGCAACCTGTACTACACGTATACTGTATACGTATACTATACTATACTGTATACTAACGGCCGGTTTCCTGGGCGCTGGTTAAGTTAACAAATTCGTTAAACTGATTTCAGCCAATCAGGTGTCGCTATTTTGAATATTAGTGGCACGTGATTGGCTCAAATAATTTTAACCAAGTTGTTAACTTAATCAGCGCCCATGAAACCGGCCGTAAGACTTGTTAATTGAACAATCGACCGCTCTCTACCACATCATCCACGTGTGAGCCAGATATCCATCCTAATGTTTAAGTGACCGCGTCAAACATACCTCCATCTCCCTCGCCTGCAGAATCTCGGCCAGATTGCTATCCTTGTTCATCTGCGTGGCGAAAGCCAGGTCCCGTCTCTCTTGCTCGCTTCTCTCTTCTCTCTTCTCCGCGATCTGGCGCTCGAGGAACGGCAGGTCCACCTTGAGACAAATATGAATAAATAATTTGCATCTGCTAGAATTGGGAGAATGTGGGCTTATTGATGGCTTGAGGGATAATTAGAGAGGGTTACGGCGACAGAGCTTAGTCTGGTGCATTGTCAGCAAAAAGGGAAATGGGTAATTTTTCCAAAACAGTCATACCCACTTTTTGGGCTGTTACGTGACTTTCAAATGTAATTAATTATAATACCAAGGAAATTACTACAATATTTTTGATTTAGATCGGATCTATGATGGACAAGCTTGAAATTTAACATAAATTGTGTAATAAAATATAACATTTTCATTAATTAAGTGCGAAATGTAATTTCAAAACCTCCTCATTTTACTGTGTAGCACGACGACTAACCAACATTCGACTGCGCTTTATTTTAAATTTGATTACTACCTAAGAATATTTTTTTTTTTTCCGGTCAGTTATATCATAACGTTAATTATCAAAACATATTTTATTTTTATTTTAATGGTAAAGTATTAGTATTTTTATTTTTTATTGTATATCACGTTTTTAAGCATATGCGGAATTCCTACTTTGTAACGCCGATGTCTCAACAATTTGAAGAAATAAACTACTAAATGGTACACATTTTAATTTTCTGGCTGCATTTTCTATCGCTTCTACCATTCTGAAGTTAGCTTCAAGGCTCTGTGTTTGCCAGCGTTGCCAGAACGTCCTTAAAGAGATGATTTGCGTCCTTTTTAACGTGGAACTGTCCCATCTTCGTCCCATTGGCAGAGGCGTCCTTTTTGGAATGTCAAATGCACCAGTTTTTTAATTAATGCATTCATTAAATTCACAAATTTTTTTCAATGTGCAGAATGAAATGAAATGAATGATAAGTTTGTGCAAACTTGAACTTGAATATTGGTTGGTTGTCTGAGTGACGTGAAGTGAGGAACAAATAAATCAAACCCAATCAACGCGCAATGCAAACAAATGCAACAAAACAAAGTTGATTGCCGATTTTATTATTTTATTTTTTCAATTTTGAAACTCTCCATAAATTATGATAATCTTCGCTTTTCAAATTTCCGATCCAGTAATGCAATATTTTGATTCGACAATTGGCATAAACTAAACTTTCCTAAACCAGCTTGCAATAATGACGAAAACAGAGTACTATTTCAAATATTTTTTTAAACATTAGAAGGATTTGTCAATAAATTTTGTGCTTTCAGATTTCCCATCCAACAAACCAATATTTTGATTCAATAATACGTATGTGGGCTGATTGATGATGATTTATGTATACGCATGACCTAACCTTACCCTACCTAGTATGCAGTCCTAAATAACTAAACCAGGTACCTCCTATTTCAAATAATTGGTTAGGTACAATTTTACGAAAATTTAATCAGAAATCGTCCTTTTCTTGTGAAAACCGTTCCTTTTCAGATTTTCGACCGTCCCTTATCCCGAGTAGGACCTAGCTGTTTGCACCATTAATGTTAGAACGTGCGCCGAATAACGAAGCAAAAAAATATTTCCACTTTAATTTATTAACATTTATTGAAATAAGTTATAGATTTGTTTAATTTAAATGTAGCAGCTGCATGTCAGATTATAAACTAATCTAATAAATGTGTTGTATTTTACTAGTATGAAATATAAATCTAGAAACCAACAATTTTAGGTTAAGAAAATGAAACCGTTACGTCCATTTGAAAACACATTACATTATACATTGTAATTTATTTTTGTATTTTGTTTTAGTCTCGAGTCGCATACAATTGTTGCCCATGATTTTACCTGGTCAACAACGAACGAATAAGGAAGAAAGTGCCAAAAAATCTAGATACTATCCGACAAAATAATTCCAAGGAAATACATTAACAAGAGAAAAGAAGTATAGGAGAAAGAAAAACCGATCAATAGAAAAAAATAACAAAATTTCAAACTCTGTAATACGTCAAAATCTTTTTGATGACGACCATGAAATATTAAATAAAAATATTTTGCAAGAATAATGTAGATTCTCCAAGAATCCACATAATTTTTGTACATAATCCATTATATTTATAATATAATATTTTTATAATATATATTTATATATAATATCCATAATCCACATAATTTGTGTGTATTTTGTTAATTTAAAACAAAACTTTTGTTAATTGACGTTTTTTTTTTAATTTTTATAAACATAACTTGCCCTTTGATCTCAAATATTATCTTAGAATATATTTTGAAATAGACGTAATTTTACCAAATGCAAATATTGTATTCCAGTCAGCTATAGTTATAAGATCGAGACCGCTCAGATATGTTTTAAGTGACTTTTGATTTTTTATTATTGGGTCAATAAATGTTGTGTTAAAACTGTATTTTTATATAGATAGAGAAATCTTTTATATATTTTCAAATTCAGTGTTTTCGCATCGCACAATCGCATATGAACAAAGCTTTGCATTTCCCCAAACGTTACTTTGGTCTTCCATTTGATAACTGTGTCATGTTTCCCTGAGTAAAATTAATATTTTGTTGATTTTCATTGTATGCTTCATTATTTTTTGTCCTTCATATCTATAAAGGAAATAAGCTAGCATTTATAGAAAAAATATCGAGACATAGAACTTACTCCAAAGTACTAAAAAGTCGTTACCAACTGGATGGATTTCGTCATAATTTTAATGGAAATAATAGCTTTTACAACTAAAGAAAAATGATATTGCAAAATTAGGGTTTCCTTAAGTATTTAAATTTATATTTGATGCAAATATTAACTGTATATGATTTTTAATGCAGTTTTAAAAAGTTACCAAATGGAAGTCTAAAGCAACCTCACCAAGGAAAAATATAATTTCAGAAAATTCAGGCTAGTTATTTATATTTTGATCACTATAGCATAATCTTGATAAAACGCACCACATACATAAAAAATAAAATAAATTATTAAAAAAATAAACATTTTTTCCATTTCTTAACATGGTCTTGCTTAGAAAAAAAATGCCCAAATACCTACCTTCCACGTTCACCACCCAGTCCGCACGCACTATCGTCAGCGACGCGACACGTGTGCCGCGCATGCCAGCTGCTCCAGAATTGGACTGTAGGGTTCAACGGAACGGCGGCGTCTTCATATTTCAAGTGGTTGTGAGGGGGCATCATTCTGAGCAATTTTTTCTATGCAACCGATTTGATCAGAGCAACTTTTTTTTCTTTTCTCCATACCCTAACATTACACATAAAATAACAATCCCTTAAAATATGATAACACCTTTCTGTTTATTCGACGCTGCTTAAATCACCTTTACAGATGCAAGATAATAGAAGGTCACTTACACCAATTTTCCGGTTCCTAGCATTGAAGATCCTGCTCCTCCTCTCCAACTCGCATTGTCTCCTCCGCTCCCGATTCTGAGCCTCCTTGCGATCAGCCTCATTCGCTATCTGCAGCTTCAGCATCTTCGCTTTCAGGCGGCCAGCGATTCAAAGTTCTGGAAAAATAATAATGTACTAAAATTACGAAAGGAATGACAAAAGTCGATGAGCATGTCAAAAGTCCAACGAACTAACAAGACCCTGTTGTCATAACAACGGTCACATCCTTTCTATATACACAAAGTCGTGAAAATAAGTTTATAATAAGTAGTAGTTTATCTACACACGTATCATGAACCCTCTTTACTGAGTCTGAAAACTGTACGTTGCGACAAGCATAATGATATACTACTTGGTAATAACTCATTATATTGTTACATTATGATTTATAATCATTATGTATAACACATATATATGGTGGTGTGCACACTTTAGCACGACTGAAGTTCTTGGAGAATAAGCAGACTAGTGTACGTCCGGAGATCAGCTAAAGACTGGAGTCGCAGGAAAAAATCTAGAATTAAGAAAAACTATAGCAATTAAACAGCCAGTAATACTAAGTAGTACCTATTTCCAATAACTACAAGACAAGTAGCTGTTTTTTACATCGGAGTTCAAAATAGAATCATTATTCAAAGTAACCAGTCGTTTTTGTTAAGCATATTAGAACCTTGTATTTCAGTTTGATTCGCTCGCAAATATACATAGGACATAGGAGAAAGGTTCTCTAGCGTTTTCCTATTTACAGATGGAACAAGGGCATGATTGTTTGACATATTTGGTGCTTTGTATTGAACTAGAAATTAATCTCAATACAGTAGGTACCACCCAATTATCTCTTCCCGGGACGTCGTCATTAATGCATCAAAAGCATCATTGGCACACGATCGAATGACATTCATACTGACCGCATTAGTTCTCGTTTTGGTCACCGGGAAATTTCATTTGTATTTGTAACTCTGAGGTAAATTACTAATGTCTTTGCTTTGGCCTAGATTCGTGACTGTTACCCCAAAGAATTTGGTTCATATTCATATAGTATTTCTGTAAAAGATTATTGAACTTTGTAAGACTAACACAACGTGAGCGATCACCAACCAAAAATGATCGACAGCTTCACAGAATACGCTACCTGAAGAACTTCATGCGTTGCTCTATAATTTGTGATTCTCTGGGTTTGCTAAGTTTAGATTTATCAAGTCGTACAAAACTAAAGAAGTGCCTATTTATCTCTAACTCTGACGAAACCATTGAGTAAATTACAGAGATTTTACTAGTCTACCTAATGTTTGTTGTAGTGAACGTCCTAGGTCGGAAGTATTTCAAATTACAAGCGTTAGATTAGAATAATTAAACCCGGAAGTTATAGTTTACCATTTACGAACTCCAGTAATCAATAGATTATTGGGGTCAGCTCTAGTTATAGAACTGACGGATTTTGGTGCGTGGAGTCGGGAGGACCATAGCAAAATTACTTTGATAAACTGTAGTTTAGCCTCTTGGCAACTTTGTACTTGGTAACTGTCTGTGTGTTTTCCTTACTCTTAGCATATACAAGAAAATGACACAAAGTAAGAAGCTATCATAGAGCCGAAAAATGTGCCTTAGGATAGAAACGACAGATATAAACCGAAACCAAAATACCGACTTAAACCAAAAATTAAGTATGTACAGAAACATCAGATAGGTAATGAATTGACCACTTACATTATAGTGGACCGCCACATTGTTGTCATGTCACTGCCATTGAGACGCCATTTTGCTAGCAGAGTCAGAGCCTTGAGCCGGCCGGCCGGCCGGCCTGGGCGCGGGGCAGGCAGCGCAGCGGTGGCGGTGTGGGACGGGGCGGGGCGCGGCGCGGGTCGCCCGCCACGCGGCGCGGCGGCGTCTATATTCGACCAACTTCATTCATATCATATCATTCGCGCGCGCGACACAGTAAGAAATAGGTGTGTGTCTATTCCACGTGCGAGATAAAACATTCCCGTCGTCCCTAAACGGGTTAAATTCGACGCGGTATTGGCTACTTGCCCAGTGGTTTTAAATTCTTTATCGGAGTGAAAACATTAAAAATACGAAAAGTGATTTTTGGTAAAATTTTGCGTTTGGTTTGATGTGATGTTATTATGACAAGTGTTTTGAAGAAGTCAAAGGGTACAAAAGGAAAATCAGAATCCATGCAAGAGGATGTGCACGTTCGGTGGCCTGGCAATGGCTCTCGAGTGACGATGGCGGAAGATGTGCCGAAGCTTATCAAGTTCATAGACGATAATGTTATCGGGAAGGGGAACTCGTTTTGCGGACCCTATGGACGGAGAAAAGGTGGGTTCTATATTAATAATATATGGACATGAAAATCTATATCTTCTATGTAGGCAGTACATAAATAACAATTTAATGAAAAGCGGAAATAATTAATTTGAAAAATATATACAATATTAGGATGTGAACGTTGAAATTTTCACAGAATGTGTATTTCTTTTGCCGCTGCAACAAGAAATAATGAACTAAACGAGATTTAATGAATTAAAGGGGACCTTTAGGAAGACGAAGGTTTCAGATGTTTTTCTGATTTGTTCTATGCTTTACTAGTGTATTTATAGATAATTTCAAAATACGCGAACCGTCGGAAGCGGTGTGGTGGGAGTATTGGGGTTGGGAAACGTCGAATTTGGCCAATTTTTAAACGTTAGATGTCGTTCAAAGTTTATTGACCTCGTGGCCATCGACCTTGTCCTTGAACTTGACCTTTCGTATATATTTCGCAGAAAATTACCAGTTTTGTCATTTTTTACGCTCGGTGTAGGTCAAAATTTATTGACCTCGAGGTCATTGACCTTGACCTTTCATGCATAAATTCTCAGTTTTGCCGTTTCAGAATAGAAAATCGAATCAGGGCATCCCACTACTCAAGAGCGTTTTTATGAGCCGGAGGCGCAGAGGGGCGCAGGCGACCGTAAGGAACTCTTCTTATGCGAGTCCGACCCGCGCTTGACCGATTTATCGTTGTTTTTACCGGTTTGATAAAAGTAAACAGGCGTTACACTTTACTTTCGACTGTATGTGTATCTGCCAAGATAAATAAATCATTAAAAAAATAACAATTCAGGATAAAAATACGGCAGTAACAAACCTTGAAACCATCTCTAAAACTAATTTAAAATTTAATAATTACGAAGACCGAGCTTTGTGATACATACAAATTAATCAAGTTTATACTGAAGTCCCGGCAAGTTCCCCGCCGCCTCGCGCAAAGCCTACCAAAGTATATACTGAAGTCCCGGCAAGTTCCCCGCCGCCTCGCGCAAGTTCCCCGCCGCCTCGCGCAAGTTCCCCGCCGCCTCGCGCAAGTTCCCCGCCGCCTCGCGCAAGTTCCCCGCCGCCTCGCGCAAGTTCCCCGCCGCCTCGCGCAAGTTCCCCGCCGCCTCGCGCAAGTTCCCCGCCGCCTCGCGCAAGTTCCCCGCCGCCTCGCGCAAGTTCCCCGCCGCCTCGCGCAAAGCCTACCAAAGTAATCAACATCAATGTCAAGAGCGATTCGACTCTCTAAATGCATGCTGGCACGCTGAGTGTAGGACCTCGTAAGCGACCGCGTTCGCCCAAGCACCTATGTACATACCGGGCTCCGGACTTTCCCATCGGGACCTCGGGACCGGTGCCAAGAATGTGGTGAACAGAATCCGTACAGGCCATGGACGCTGCGCCCTTTACAGACACCGCTGCGGCTGGTCTGCCTCTCCAAGTCTCCGGTGCCGAGTTCCAGACAACCGACCACATAGAGCGTGAGTGCCCTTTGCGGGCTTACCCTGGAGACCGAGGTGGTTACATCACCCTCCTCAACGACCACGAACTGTAACAGCGGTCATTTTCCCGTTAGAGATTTTGAATTTTATTACCAAGGCATGAGGTTGAAAATCGCGATGCCTCATAACGGGGTTGGGTCGTTGAGAAGTTAAGAGATTTGGATATATGTCTGTGACGTTCTTTCCTACACTAGGTGCCATACGAATAAATGAATAATAAATTAAATAATGCGTCATCCTGTCTGAACAACAACATTGTTCCACGGGTTAGTTAAGGTGCCGGTGTTAAGGATCGGTAGTCAACTTGGAACGTCAACACGATGCTTCCGTCTCCGTCCTCCAGCCAGGATATTTTCCTTGCGATATTTGGGTTGAGTTGGCGTAATTCATAAATTATGTGATTTTAAAAATATTCAGATTATCATCTCTTAGTCGTGTAAATTATTAGAAATATTATTACTTTCCGCCGTGGTGGAAATTTAGATATTTTGTATGAATAAGCTGGGTAGGTACCTCATGGGGATAGGGATTATATAAAGAAACGTAATCATCATTTTGTTACTACAATCCAGGCTCAGATATATACCTAACTATTTTAACAGAGGTATCTATTACTCTTAGTAAAGTTTAAAAAATAGTCAATCAAAAAGTCAGTCAAATTCAAAACTAGAGAACGGAAGTAGCGTGTCGCTATTACAAACTGTCATTTATGCAGTTATAAACACAAGGTCAATATTGAACAGCGAATACTCTTGCATATGTTATTATCAGTAGCAACTGTAATACCTATTACGCTCTTTGCAATAATTAAAATGGTAGGGCACAGTATAATTCAATGAGAATATATTTTGGCATGGAACGAACAGCATATGCAACGCCTGTAGCGAACAGCAATCTTTCACCACACAAGCTCACCCATTCTTGAATATAGTCTAGTTATGGTAACGTGGACCGTGGCATGTGGGCCGTCTAGTCATCGTCACGTCATTGTCACATGGCCGGCACCTCTTAAATACCGTTGCCCTTCATACATTTGGCACGAACAATTCCAGGTCGTCGAAATGATGGCGCCATGTATACGATTTTTGCTTATCTACTATGGCGTTACGTTATCTCTAAGCGCTCTTTCACACTATGAGCGCAATAGTCGCATGACAGCCGCGCTGCTCAGCTGCTGCCGTAAAGCTCAGAAGCCGCGTTGCAGTCCCAAGACTAGGGTTACCACTGAGATCTCAGGCTGTTCAGGCTCATCTCAAGCTCAGGCTTTGGACCGAGATCGCAGGCTTTACAGGTTCATCTCAGGATTCCGGCCAAATTTCGGAAAAAATCAGGATTTGTTGAATTTACAATAAAATATAGACAGTATTCTTTAGATCTAGTTTATTACAATAGGAAATAATAGGAAGAATATTATTTGTTATTGTAATAAACAAGATCTAAAAAAATACTATGTTTTCTTTTCCTACAAAGCCTAAATTTGAGAAAATGTCAGGCTTTTTCAATGGTAATCAGGCTTTTTCTCAGGCTTTTTAAATTTTGTGTCTGTTAACCCCTACCCACGACTGACTAAAAGTGTTGCAAGCGCATTCCTTATTTAACACAGAGTAGTGCTTTTCTTGTGATTTTCTTTGTATTTAAGCGAGCAGTGACCTCGCGGTAAGTTGGAGTGAGAAAGAGGTGACAGCTCTCTCAGAACCATAGAAATTCTTCGCGAACTGAATCATCAGCTGGGCTCTTATCATCTGTACAGTGATTGTCATTAACCGTGCTGAGTCTTCTTAGTGCATTCTTTATAATGCCTTTCTTTTTATTTATTTATTTCTTGGGGACGCCGATCAATTTTGTTTTGATTTGATCGATGTAACTTATCTCGCCCAGTCCAGTAAAAGGTGCGCATGTCCTTATAACAAACGAGTTTTAGAGGTTCAAGAGATTTGGGGCCAAAAACCTGGACTCTTTTTGTAGCCTTAGGAATCGGCTGCCACTGTCACCATAGTTTGCAATCTTATAAATACGAGTAGGCACCTAATTGTCTCGACTATAGTTAGTATACCTCGCGCCGTGAGTTATGAGCGGCGGCCTTGAATGCGCAGTCGTCACTTTTCAACACCTGTACATATGCGCAGTAATTCCCGCCAACGTCGCCCAGCGCTCTGTTAATTCGTGGCGCGAGGTATAACTCTTCGAGCCCTGTGGGCCCGTTTCACAAGCTATGGACAAACATTACCTGACATATAAATCGTTAATTTTGTAGGTTAAATAAAACTAGTGAATTACTGAAACTGTTTTTTCAGCCGAAACCGAAACCAAACTCATAGGAATTTCTTGAAGAATGTTGTTGTCTCTCATAATTTGTATGTTTTTCGACTTTTACGATAGATACTTTGAGACAATGCACACAAAGTTTGTATACAAAAAAATACATTTCATAATTTAATGATTTCTTTATGGCAAAAAATATAATGATCGCAAATATTTTTTTCCTACCCAAAATCAATGATCACCAAAAGTTGCAGAAAATATCAGGGCAACATCGGTAGCTAGTGAAGGGTAAAGGGGGTGAGCGAAGCGAAGTCCCCATTATCCTACGTGTTAGGTTGAATATGTAAGAACAACAAAAAATACTTAAAACATAAACTTAAGTACACAAAACATAAAAATAAGTTTGGTGATCATTTATCCAAACACAAATTGGTGGTCGTTTTACTAATTCTGGCGGTCGTTTCGAATTTATTGGTAGTAAAATAGGTGCGTTTTTGGTGATCGTTTAAACATAAGCCTTTCTTTATTGCACACAAATCACATAAAAAACGAGTAGCAGAGTAGGTAGTTATCATTCCACAAGAACCTTGTTTACGTATTCATTATAAGTTTACTGTGACAAAACTAATGTTTTAGCCGAGCCGAAGATTCGGCCGGTTTTTGGCCGAAACCGAAAACTTGGCCAAAACTTCCTTTTCGTCTGAAACATGGCCGAAGCCGAAACCGAACCGTTCGGCTGGTGTCTAGTTAAAACTGGCGCTAAGTATAGATGCAGAGGGGTACCAGAATGATGATGATATTGATGATGATTGATGATTGATGACGTAGGTAGGTAAATATAAAAAATATGGGTCCCTTTTACCAACATTAAAATCATAGTTAGGTAATAAATGATCTAATCTGGCTAGTCAGAAAAAGTGTAGCTTATAGATAAAAATGGAGGGTACCGCTACTTCCTTACTGAAATATAATCTTATTTTTTCGCTACAAAGAGATGTTAATCTAAAGTTAAGTCTTAGTATACTTTAGTTCCTATCTACCTACTGCGTAATTTATTCAACTCGATTTAAAATTACAAAACTTTGTCGCAATGAATACTGATTATTCGTTATGGTAATGTAGATACCTACCTACAGTTTTCCACAAGTAAGATCTACCTACAGTTTTCCACAAGTAAGATTCCGATGACTGCCTGCGCAGTAACCTTTCTTTTCTTTTTTTTTGTTTGAGGGGGAGTAAAATGGTATTACCCATGCCCAGGAGTCAGACCTCCCTGCTATGTCCGGGTCCCTACACATTGAGCGGGCATCAGCTCGTGTAGTATACGGACTAAAAAATAACCCCAGTGTTTGTGTACAGTTATCGATAATCGATTTAACTGTGAGCCATGTTTTTTTTTTTTTTTGGAGGGGAAAAATATGGAATTACCCATGCCCAGGAGTCAGGTCAGTATTCCCTGCTATGTCCAGGTCCCCACATATTGAGCGGGTATCAGCTCGTGTGGTATATGGACTAAAAACAACCCCTTTGTAGTCTACAGTTATCTATATTTGATTTTACTACGAGCCATGGGGACTGTGTGCCATGGCTGCGCAGTAGACCATTTCATACACGCGGTAGACTTTCAATCGTCTTACGCTGTTATTGGTCTATCGATTTCGCACCAAGTTCATCCTCGATTCCAATTGGCTCCCGGCTTTGCAAGCCACAGCGGTGCGTCACAAATGTCAAATGTGGACGGATTTGATTGGAATTTCTAACTCACGGGGGGGTTTCAAATCAGCAACAAAATACACTCGGTACAACGTCACAGAGTAGAAGAAAAAGAGAAGGAAGGCATCGTTGTCAAGTGCGATTTGGCACTAGAAGGCGCGTAATTCAAAATCACATTTAAAAGAAAACGCCTCTATGATTTTATTGTCATACTCAGACTGGAATATCTTGTCATATCCCCTGTCAAACCGTGGATTTATAGGTATTTATTGATCTTCCATATTTATGAAATTCGATCAGTTTTGTTTCGGTGCAACATGTTTGAATTTATCCTAAATGCAGTTTGACTTTTATTAAGTTTACTTTGAGTAACTTATGATATGACTGTTTCCCTAAAATCAAAAGTTCACAATCTCAATAATCAATCATCGTAGCTACTCAGATTCATTTGCAGGTTTGTGTTTGCGTAGTTTTGCTGATCACACCACAAATGGCGATATAATTTTTTACATAAAATTATTTCAATTACAATAATAAGACTATAATAATATTGGAATTGTATGTAGCAAGAGCCCATCAACATTTTCCAAAATTAGCGATAATTCACAGACTAGTTGCGCCCCAAAGATAAAAATTCTTATGAACAAGGGTCTGCGCATTCTCTACTACATCAAGTTACCTGTGGAGATTTTGAAGTTTGAGCAATTTAAAAACCATGTAATAAAAAGGGATATTATGTATAATATCGAAGATTATGAAAAGAGTGTGTACTCAAAACAGAACTCGCTGTTAATAGTTTTGTAATTATTTATTTCAGCATACTATTTATAATAATTCATATTGTAATATTTACAAATATTATGTTTAAATTAAATATAACCTATTTTTAAAAGAGATCTAAAAATAATCTGTAGGAGTTCCTTCGCCCTACTTCTTCCATGAGGTCCAATGTAGAAAAGAGGCCAAAAATTACGTTTACTAAGTAAATATCTACAGTAAGAAAAAAAAGAGAGATGACCTTGACATTGGCGATATTAGCTAGTTGCTAGACCGCCATTAAAAATAAAGAAGAAGAAGAATATAGTAGATTTTACAACAAGTGCACAAAACGAACCATTTCTATCCGAGACTTTTAGCAGCCCGAGCCGAAGGCGAGGGCTGATAGTAATGTCGAGGATAAAAATGGTTTTGTGGACGAGTTATAAACTCTGCTTTTCACTTCGATTGCGAGAAAATAAAACAGTAACATAATACGAAAAGTTCACGGCTTCTTTCCCGCTACTTTACTTTTTTTAATTTTCTTTTTTTAAAGAAAAAAAATATACAGCCTATTCTTAAATTATTTTGGAATAATGTTTTTTTTTGTGGTAAACACGTTTTGATATTTAGTTTCTTTTTCGTATTATCTTATTATAAATCAAAAATGCAAATAGGGATGGAAATATTATAAATTAGCAAGTTTTATCCATGTACAATTAATTGTTTTTGGCTGTATGGGCTAAATGGTCACTGCCTTAGTGTAGACACATTTAAAAAGCTACTTTTATGCACAAGAGCATAAAATTCAACTTTATGTCGCCTAGATCCTGCATAAAGTAGTACTTTTTCGAGCATGAGAAGTGAAAAAGAAATTTTGACTTTGACTTTGATCGGTTCCTATGGGAAACTGGGTTGCTTTTCTGGACAAACAAAAACTGTTGGGCGGAATTCTTTGTTGTGGTATACTGTTCTTATATATGACAGCGAGTACGTAACTGGTACTCGTTCACGTGTGACCTAACGTGGAAGCTTAGTCACTTGCTTACATTTATCAACAATATGTATTTTATTTGTGTAGCATTGTTCTAGGTTCGTTCCATTGCAAGCCGCAACTCCTACGTTCCTAATGCGGAACCGTGAGGTACTTACTAGCTTTATTAACAATAATTTATAGCATACATTTTCATTTTGCAAACAGAATATGATACAGAGTTGCAATTGCACTTTGCTCTCCAAGGAAACGGAGCAGTAGATAATGTCTATTTGTTTATATTTCATTTGTTTTGGTATCTTCTACGACACTCCGTTGAGTAATTCTATGGTACAAAAGGCGGTGCATAAGTATTTTTTTATCTTGTATTTAAGGGTGCAACAGAGTAAATATCAAAAATGGGAACACGAGATATCACCTTTTTCGTTTTCCCGCTCATAACTACTATACGGTGCATCGTGGCGAAAAGTTACTTGCCAAAAAAAGAACGAACATAACATTTTGCGTCTAATGAGAATAACTCGGTTGAGAGATAACCATTTTTTACCAACTTTGTAAATACCTGGAACCTGGTATAATTTGGGATGAAAATGTATTTTTTGAATGCAACTTTTTACTCAATTTGTTGATTTATGAATAGATTCTCGGAATTAATAAAATAATATAGAATATGGTATAAGTAAGACCCGGTATTTGATTGGTGTATCTTTGATTTAATGGTAGAGTTTTAGCTATTTTTATTGCACGTCGTAAATAGTGAACAATAAATAAATTATCGTGCGATAAAATTAAAGTCACATCACATGTTTCTTGCTCACTCTAATCGCAATACTAAGGTAAGTACGGAACCTTAGGCCAACAAATATGGACTTATTAGCGTTCCTTACCCGAATATAATTGCATATTCCCATTCACGGTACCCATCATGGTTGTCGCGGCGCCCACGCCGCGCCGCGGTGGTGGCGCCGCGGTGGTGGCGCTATTGGTTTGACTTTAGATCCAGAACCTAGGGAGGGACGGTATCGAAACCAAGTTCGGACTTATATACATTTACTTAAATATATATGAATATGTATTTTTTTTTTTATTATTTTGTAGTCATTAAAATTTCTTGTACGATGTACGGAACCCTTCATGTGCGAGTGCGACCCGCACGCACTTGCCCGATTTTATTTATTAATTAAGACAAAACGTGACTTCAGTAGCCCAGTTGGGGTCATCATCATTGAGCTGGGATAGGCATCGAAAGAGATATCGGCTAGGTTCCGCTTTATAGAAATGACCAAACATACAGTTCCACCATCTTTACTATTCTTGATAGCGTCGCCAGCAGAGGAAACGGTATTGCCATTTTAGAAATTCGCCAAGAAAAAAGGGAATTAAAAGTTTTTAAATAATATCATAAGTAATAATAAGAACAACAATATTCATCATACAAGTCTAAATAACATAATGAATATTAAATGCGGCTTAGTTATAACTACAATATCAAAGTATAATAAATTACCTACAATATTCAAATAAAGCTATAAATGCGGTGCGGAAAATTGCTTTTTATTTATATTCTGAAAAAAATATTGTGGTCATGGTATCCGAGTTCTTTTTTTTAAATTTATACTTACAGGCACACACATTGCTTCTGGCCCCACACTAGGATACCCTGTGTCGTGGGAACCAGAAACAGCAACGTCACACACATATAAACATTCGAGCGGCTGCACTTCAGGAATACCGGTCGTAGTTGATGTTCCCGAGCCATTTGCAAACTCCCACTATTATTCATTTTCGGAGTCACTCGAACGGCTTTCACTTTCACTCTATAATTGTATTATAAAAGATTCATCTCAATACGCATCTTTCCGTCTGTATTTTTTTTTAATTATTGTAATGATTTTTCCACTCTGCACGTGTGATTTTGCTGAATGCATCTTCAATCAATTAAGGCGTTTGTGCATTTTATTTCCCAACAATTACTGTTTTGGGAATAACGGCATTTAGTTAGGAAAACAATTATCTCGAAATAGTTTTCTCAGTTTGGCCAATTGCAACAGCTATGATTTACTTCATCATATAAAAAAAAAATACTATATCTTATACATAAATTATTTCATAATATATTCCTTAGAACATAGTTATATTGTCGAGCAGCAATTGGAAGCATCTGTACAGTAGTAGGTAGGTGACAAACATCGAAGGACCACTTCTGTTTGGTTATGAGTTTAACATGTGTTTAGCAGACCGAGTTTCTGTGTTGTAACATATGGATATAATTAAATGTTTGTTCGACCTTTGGGGATTCAAACATGGGATGTTTAAAAACTAAATTGACATGTCGGCTGACTTCGGCTACTACTGCAGTCCTGGTTACTATCGCTACTTGGTAGCAGCAGTCCTAATTAAAATCCCTTCGTCAACCCGCGTTGAGTCAGGTAAAGGCCTGTGCCCCTCAGTGGGGGTTTTAATGGGCTGCATTCATTTATTTAACTCTAATGTTCGGGAACCGCTGCGCTTCGGTGGAACCGTAACTACCGGAGTTCACTAGAAGAAAATCATAGGCTCGTTTACTCGTATCACAATTTTAATTGTAAACAAAACAATGTAAAACTAAATACATTTTTTTTAATACACGTGTTGCACAATGGAAAATTAATATCATGGTAATATCTCCTGTATTCAATATTCATAGATAGCAGACGTTACGGCGTCGCGGCACAGCAAATTACCAACGATAATTTCCTTCTGCGCTGAAGTACATTGACGGTTACTTACAAAGCACTTTAGAAAGCCCGTTTAAAAACCAGCAATGGATGTAGATAATGGTTAAACAAGTATGAATAATTAATTAACCGTTTACGTAATTTGACCTTCGCTTGTTTGTGACCAGTATCCATTCAATTATTATTGGTTTATCGCGGTTTATCGTAGTGTTTGTATTACTTGGAGATTGTGGCAACCCTAGTAGCATATATGTTGCATAAAGTAAGACAACCACTTCAGTGTAAAATGCTATAGTAATTTAGAGTAGGACTGGTACTGCCTACTACGAGCATTTAAATAAAGGGAAATGTTAAACTGCAGATCAAAAATACTTATTTGCACAGCAAATATCAGGGCAAAATGTTAGCTTAGGTGAAGGGTTAAGGGGGTGAGCGAATCGAAACCCCCTTTATCCTTCGTGTTAGGTTGAACATGTAAGAACAATAAAAATACTTAAAAAATAAACTAAGCATACATAAAATATTTAAAACATACAAAGTGTTTTTGCTGATCCTTTTTTTGCTGTGCAAATCAGTATTTTTGATGTGCGATTAATTACTAGCCTTAAATAAATAGGTATACATCATTCAAATAGGCAAATCTTGATTTAAAATAACAAGTCTTCTATGGGGCTGTGGTTTGTAATGAAATCTAATGATATTTTTCTTATATTTTCAGGTAAAACGAGAGTTAGTTTTTCCTTATGCGGTTCGGGTGAGTGCAAAATATTGCAACTCGTCTGTGGACTATTTCCGTGTTACTACAAAAATAGTTTAATCTCAAAACAAAGGTCAAATCAACAAGTGTTTTGAACAGGGGTTTATTTTTTGTAGTAACACCATTGTTCCATCCCGGAGCTGGTATGTTCCACATCTACGGCTTCCAAAAAAGGGGTGTTACTTATAAAATATAAGTTTGAAGCTTATTCTATCAATTGGTGTGTTGGTGTGTCTGTATGTCTGTCCGTGGCACCCTAGCGGTCAAACGGGTGGACGGATTTTAATGCGGTTTTCTGTAAATGGTGGTAGGTTTCCCTGCTATGGTTCTTAGATATGATTTGTTATAATTAGTTCAGTAGTTCGAAAGTTATCAGCTAAACTAAGAATAGCTATCAAACGGGTCGAAAGATTGCAATAGACTTATCTGTGATGGTTCCTAGTATGTTTTGTTAAAATCGGTTCAGTAGTTCGAAAGTTATCAGCTTAACAAAGAATAGCGGTCAAAGGGGTGTACGGATTTTAATGTGGGTTTTCGTAGTTGGTAATAGACTTCACTGCGATGGTTCTTATTATGTTATATTAAAAATATGTTCAGTAGTTCGAAAGTTATCAGATTAACAAAGAATAGCGGTCAAAAGGGTGTACGGATTCTAATGTGGGTTTTCGTAGTTGGTAATAGACTTTGTTCAGGCTTCTCAGCACCTAATGACCTCGTAGGGGCCCATCAGCTACGAGGTAGCGTAACGATCAGTTGCCAAGAAGTGTGAACGTCGGCGATTCACCGAGCTGAAGTAATTGGGGTCGATCTAACCTGGTCTGTGCTTCGGTCCCGTCAACCTCCTGTCTCTCTGCAAGGCCCGGGTGCACCCTAGGCTCTTCTTGGTAGACAGGTTCTTCAGCCAACCAGGTATGACTGGCGGGCCAGCTTCAATGAGCACAGTGTTCCAACACAGGTTATGTTACGTGGGAAAAACCAATCGGCCACGAAAATGCGAACTTCATCTGGTTCGGGGAGCCACAACACACTCAGCTATATTGACAATCCTGAGGGAAACCCGAATACATTCCAGATGGCCTGCGATTTAATTTCAATACCCTAACCAAAACGCGTTTACCTTGCGAGGGCTTTCGTCTGTCAGTTGTCAAAAAACTGCCAGGTTGGCAGCTAACGTCAAATTCAAAATGGCCGTTCAGAAACCATCGATCGAATATCGATTTGGAATCGAACAATCACCCGCCCGGACAGGCACCCACCTGTCCCCTAATCTACGGGCAGCCGAGACAACGTTGCTACCGCTCGTTTTAGAACCGAGCCTCCTACTAGAACCTCTGCAGACCGGGGGGTCCCGTCCTTGCCAGGGAACAAGTTAACAATGCGCCCCCTGCGCCAACGTAGTGGCGGTAGGTTAGCATCCTTAACCAGAACGAGGTCACCAACACTAGGGGGGCTAGTTTTGTCAGTCCACTTAAGGCGCTGTTGTAAGATATGCAGATACTCGAGCGACCAACGCTTCCAGAAATTCTGAGTAAACTGCTGCAACATCTGATACCTTGACAACCGATACAATTTCACTCCCTCGAAGGGGTGCTCGGGCAACGCGTTAAGTGGCTGACCTATCAAGAAATGGCCTGGGGTCAGAGCCTCCAGGTCATTTGGATCCGAGCTGAGCGGACACAACGGTCGCGAATTGAGAACGGCCTCGATCTTACAAAACAATGTCGCGAGCTCCTCAAAAGTCAGCGCGGTCTGACCTACTATACGCCCCAAGTGCGTCTTAGCTGACTTAACTACGGCCTCAAAAATCCCACCCCAGTGGGGGCAAATCGGTGGGCTGAAGGTCCACTGTATACCCCGACGGGAGAGGGCCGTTCCAATATCCACTTTATTTACATTCAAAAAGTTGACTATCTCTCGTAAGTATCGTTCCGCACCGATGTAGTTAGTGCCGTTATCAGAGCGGATCAAAGTTGGAAGTCCCCTTCGAGAAACAAACCTATCCAAACAAGCAATGAAAGCCTCTGTCGAGAGATCAGCAACGAGCTCGAGATGTACCGCCTTGGTGGATAAACAAACAAACACACATAGGTACGCCTTGTATTGCCTAGCGGTACGCAATCGTGAACTCTTCACCATAAACGGTCCTGCAAAATCCGTACCAACACCTGAAAACGGTCTGACCTCATTCACACGATCAGGGGGCAAGTCCCCCATGAGAGGTTGCATTGTGGCAGCCTTAGGTCGATAACAAGGCATGCACCGAAACACGATGTTCCGTATGACACGGCGGGCAGATAAGATCCAAAACTCCCGCTGGAGCGTGGCCAACAACGCGTTACAGCCGGCATGCGCGTTTTTAATATGACGATCAGTCACCAGCAATTCAACTAACTGTCCCCCCTTGGGGAGCAGAAGTGGGTAACGAGCCGAATACGACAGATTCGCATTGCGCAATCTTCCTCCTACCCGAAGTAACCCGGTCGAATCAACAAAGGGGTTGAGACGCGCGACGGCTCCCTTCAATTTCGAACGTCCACTTCGTATAATCTCCAATTCTGCCCCAAACTTCGAGGACTGTACCAACCGGACCAAATTCAATAGCGACTCGTTTCGCTCTGCCGGAGTCAGAATAGGGTTCAACGTTCGCTGATCGCGAGGAGTACGACAATTTCGAGCGAATCTCCTAATCCAAGTGGACACGTTTATCAACTTGTCAAGTGAGCTATACCGGTCCAGCAGAAACCCGGCGTCAGGGTCCTCAGCCTTCTGGGTGACATGCACGGCCGCTCTGGGGCCATGATCCGAAGATACTACTACATGGCTGTGGGGCCAGTCCGATTCTCTCTTGGCAAGCCAGGGTGGTCCCCACCACAAATGGTGTCTAACGAGTTCAGGAGCCTGACATCCCCTGGATGCACAATCAGACGGGTTCAATTCTCATGGTACATGTCTCCAGGTCAGTGGGACCTCAGACGACACAATCTGGGAGACACGGTTCGCAACAAAAACCTCTAAGTTATGGACCGAAGCCTTCAGCCAGCACAAAACAATCTGGCTGTCCGTCCAAGCGTACACCGTATCCTCCAAAACCACTGACCCACGCAACACTGTTAGAGTGTGATTCAAAAGTTTGGTCAAAAGGGCAGCCCAGTTTTGGAATCGTCATCCTTGTCCGAATAGGCGCTACCTTGCTTTTTGCGAAAACCAAACGCACGTCGACCTCCCCGGTGGAGGTGACGGTTCGCAAATAAACCGCTGCCGCAAACCCTCGTTCAGAGGCATCACAAAACCCGTGAAGGGTTGCCCTGTAATCCCCAGCAGGGACCAATTTCCTCGGCAGCGATACATTATTTATGTCCGATAGCGAGGTGAACATTCGCGTCCAATCAGTCAACAAATCACCTGAGAGGTGGGTGTCCCAGGTCAACTGAGCCGCCCATAGCCTTTGCATAAAACATTTGAGAGCAAAGGTGACTGGAGAAATCCATCCATTCGGGTCGAACGTTCTCGCAATCGTTGACAGTACTGACCGCTTCGTCCAGGCCTTCGGTGTTTCTAAAACCACCCGATAGGTAAACTCATCATGGACGGGCCGGTACTGAATTCCAAGTACTGACAACATGTTAGGGTTGTCAGGATTCTCAAAAACGTGCGGGTCTTGTTGAAACTCATCTGGGAGACCAGCCATCAACTCAGGGGAGTTGGACATCCACTTACGTAGTTCATAGCCGCCTCGTTCCAGCAATTGAATGAGCTCGTCACGTCGGTCCAGAGCTTCCTCTACACTGGCTGCCCCTGTGCAGACGTCATCGACGTACAAATCTTGCTCCAGGATAGCGGCGGCTCTAGGATAGCTCACACGGTCACGCGACGCCAACGCCAAATACGGGCTAGACCGTAACCCATACGTGTTCGTGTTTAACTCATAGACCTTGACTGGCTCGGCCGTGGACTTACGCCAAAGTATCAACTGATACCTTCTGTCAGCCGGATGAATTACCGTTTGCCTAAACATCATCCGAATGTCTGCGACAAATACAATCTGGTGCCTCCGAAAGCTCGTGAGAATATCCGAAATATCACGACTCAACCTGGGTCCCGAATGTAGACACTGATTCAGGGACATCCCGTTCGAGGTAGGTGCTGACCCATCAAAAACAACTCGAATCTTGCCGGTAGGGGTTCGTAGGACGGCATGGTGTGGAAGGAAACAATGATCCTCAGATCTCCAGTCCACACCCGATACCGACATGTGTCCTAACGACTCATACTCCCTCATGAAATCAACATATTTTTGTTTAAATACGGCGTCCCTTGTCATCCTACGCTCCATCGACATCAATCTCGTCTCAGCCATCTTCCTAGATTCTCCTAGTGGCGGTCGATCGGCCCTGAAAGGCAGTCGAGTTACAAAACGACCAGAACGAAGGCGACCAGTACTATTCTGGTAAAACAACTCGCACTCTTCTTCGTCTGCGTCGACTCGACGAACGGTGGGAGGTTCCTCTATCTCCCAGAAACGTTGGATAGCGTCTGACAACGCTGAGCCAATAAGTATGCCATCTGACTCGGCAGGCCTAACCATTGGCAATGCCGGACCCATGATCACGTGACCAAACTTAGTATCCACAGCAATCAACCCGTCCGGCTGAAGAACTCGCCGATCCGACAACAGAAACCTACCCAGAACGTCTGCTCCCAGTAGCAGGTCGACCGGGGCTGGAGTGTCAAAATCGGGATCCGCCAACTTGAGTCCTGATGTCAGGAATCGAACGGCCGGATTCAACTTCACCAAGGGGTGTCTGCCCATGACATGCGTCATTACTAAAGCTTGCACGGATGTTTTTGTCAAAATGTCATAACGTGGAGAGAACGTGATCACCGATTGACCAACTACATTCGTAACCGTAACATTCCCCACGCCCCGTATTGATTTATTATACCTATTTACCTTGAGGCCCAACCATTTTGTTAAATCATTCGATACAATGCAGCCCTGAGCTCCAGAATCTAATAGGGCGCGAACGTATGTTGGGTTGCCCGCCAAATCCCAAACAAGCACAGAGGCGATCGGTAACACCACCGTCTCCGGTTGGGGGGCAACCAATGGTTGGGCCGCAAATTCCTAGCGAGGACCCCCGGGGCCCCACTGTGCCTGTAACCGATCAGGTATGCAGCTATACGCCAGAGGGTCCCATTGTACAAATGGCCCACGCGCCGGTTCCATTCCCAACCTACGATTCCCCGTAAAGGGGGGTGGGCGTGAATTCAACCGTGGCCGCTCCATGAGCGGGGGGGACATCACATGTGACCGACGAGGACGAGGCGACGAGCGGGGCGACAACTGAGGCGGCGTCCGAACCGCACCCGCATAGCTCGAAGGTGTCCCATGCCACCCGCCCGTTACGGCCTGATCAACACACCCAATGTCCCGCTGGGTCGGATGCTGAGTCGCAACCGAAAACTCAGGGCCCCCCATGTAATGGTCCTGAGTGCGGCCCTGCACCCTGGTACTGCCCTGTGCACGTGGGGACGTTGGCCCCTGAGTTGCGCTCCGAGTCGCAAACGAATTCTCAGGGCCCCATGCCGTGTCACCCTGGGTACGGCCCTGTTGACGTGGGGACGTTGGCCCCTGAGTTGCGCTCCGAGTCGCAAACGAATTCTCAGGGCCCCATGCCGTGTCACCCTGGATACGGCCCTGTGGAGGCTGTTGGCCGGACCGGTTCATGCACAACAGATTGTTGTGGGCCCCACCACAATATCCGCACATTTTTGTGCGCGTGCAGTCCCTAGCCATGTGTGGCCCGAGGCACAGGAAACACCAGCTCCGCTGCTTGGCCATCCGGCGCCGTCCATGAACCCTAAGTTCCCCGAACTTATTGCAATTGGCCACAGCATGGCCAATCTGCCTACAACATGGGCAGGTCTCACCATGTGGGGTCAATTCGCTCACAGTCCCATACGACTGCCGGTTGGTGCGGTCCTTCCTCGTCGGAGGGCCCCTACTCACAGCGCTCCCGGCAGCTCTCTGTGGCTCCAAAGGATGGGTGACCGTCAACCCCAAATTCTCTGCCCGTCGAGCCTCCTCTTCCAAGAATCCGACCAAGTCGGAGAAGGCGGGCAGGTCCTCGGCCGACCTCCCGTGAGACTGTTCGAAACGAGTCTGCACGTCAGCGGGTAGGCGGGAAAGTACAATGTACAACAGTAGGTACGACCATTCACCAACCGGAAGTCCAAGATTCTCTAGAGCCTTGGTGACGGACAACAATGGGTTCAAAACCTCCGTCTGTATGGCCCCGACCTTGTTCACAACCGGGATACTAAACAAACGGTTCAGTTGGGCATCGGCCAACCTCCGTTTGTTATGGTAACGTCTGACCAACAATTGTCTGGCCGTTTCATAGTTACCCTCCGTAACTGTCAAATGAGCGACCAGCTCCCTAGGCTCACCCCTCAATGCTGCCACCAGCTGAGCCATCTTGACAGACTTGGTAATGTCCGATCGCATGTGCACCAAACTGTCGAACAGATTGATGAAGCTCATCCATTCACCGGACACTCCGTCAAAAGTAGGCATAGTTATGGCAGGTAACCTGGACCCCGAACCCTGAAGCGGCAGAGGTGCTTCAATGTCACCACCATGGCTGGACTCGCGCTGTCTACGTATGTCCGCAGCCTTCTGCGTGATAGCAGCTGCCATCTCCATACATTGGTCGACATCCCCTAGCAACCGTGACAGCCTGTCAGGTGCGCAACCATCAACTGATTCCGCCTGCGCGGACAATTCGAGCACCCTATTGTAACGTTCCTTAACGTCCATAGACCGCTCCAATACCACATCATGCCTATCTAAACGGTCTATCAGACCGTGTGCGGAGGAAAACCATCTGAGTTCCTTAGAAACACCCTTCTGGATTTCAGATAACGACATGATCGGAACGATACTTACTCACAATTTGCAGTAACTCAATTTTATTGGACCCTCCAGTCTACAACCCAAACGAGGGAACCCTAAACCACAACTTAAACAATGTTGTTTCCCTTAAACAATAGGAACCGAGTTTTATATCTATATAAATTCTGTAAATACAATTTAGTTTCCCTTTATCATTATAACACACACAGATAGTCAATATTAGTTCAAGTTATAAATTGCTATAAACTGAAAACAATGTAATAGCCTGCTATCAATAGATGTAACTACCTATGTTAACCAAACATTCATTCAATAGCATTACTAGACCACTAATAGATTGACTAACTGGTAATTCAATTCAATATCTGTCTATCTACTACCAGCAATAGACCTATAGCTTACAATACTACCAATCTATGTGGATATAGGAACACAACCAAGTTACCTAATAACCGCCTATACCTACAGATTGATAGTCCCAAATCGTGCCTTCCTCGAGCCCTTGACGGCTGCAAATCTCAGGAAGCCACGCTCTAGCTACCAAAATGTTCAGGCTTCTCAGCACCTAATGACCTCGTAGGGGCCCATCAGCTACGAGGTAGCGTAACGATCAGTTGCCAAGAAGTGTGAACGTCGGCGATTCACCGAGCTGAAGTAATTGGGGTCGATCTAACCTGGTCTGTGCTTCGGTCCCGTCAACCTCCTGTCTCTCTGCAAGGCCCGGGTGCACCCTAGGCTCTTCTTGGTAGACAGGTTCTTCAGCCAACCAGGTATGACTGGCGGGCCAGCTTCAATGAGCACAGTGTTCCAACACAGGTTATGTTACGTGGGAAAAACCAATCGGCCACGAAAATGCGAACTTTATCTGGTTCGGGGAGCCACAACACACTCAGCTATATTGACAATCCTGAGGGAAACCCGAATACATTCCAGATGGCCTGCGATTTAATTTCAATACCCTAACCAAAACGCGTTTACCTTGCGAGGGCTTTCGTCTGTCAGTTGTCAAAAAACTGCCAGGTTGGCAGCTAACGTCAAATTCAAAATGGCCGTTCAGAAACCATCGATCGAATATCGATTTGGAATCGAACAGACTTCACTGCGATGGTTCTTATTATGTTATATTAAAAATATGTTCAGTAGTTCGAAAGTTATCAGATTAACAAAGAATAGCGGTCAAAGGGGTGTACGGATTTCAATGTAGGCTTCCTAGTTGGTAGTAAACTTCACTGCGATGGTTCTTAGACTTGTTATGTTAAAATCGATTCAATAGTTCTAAAGTTATGTGTCTGGGGATTTAATAGTAGTTTATGTGACTGCTGCATAATGCCTAATTATGTACAGTTACATACACTTGTTTATCTACACACATATCATAAGCTCTCTTTGATGTGTTCAGGAACCGCATGTTTGACCGGCATTGTGGTTCTGCAATTGTTTAGCTTGTCCTTTAGTACCAACTTCACGAAGACGGGCTTCGGCGTTCGGAATTTGAATGTCAGTACCAACTTCACAGACAAACTAGGGACGGCACGCGGGTGGGCGTCGGCGTTCGAAATTTGAATGTCATTATATGTAGAAAAACTACACATAATGACCATTATGTGTAGTTTTCCAGATACGAAACGAGTTTTTACCAAGTAGTTTAACATAATGCTGATCGTAACGTGCGGTTTTTGAACGCAGTAAAGAGGGTTTAAGATACGTGTGTAGATAAAATGTTTAAAATCTATTGTTAGCGTTCGCTCTACAATTTATGCTCACGTACAAAACCATAAAGGTACCTACTTCCGGTGTCGTGAGAAGTCGTGTCTCACTCACCTACTTATAAACAAATATGTACTATAATCACTTGGTAACATAACGAGTTTCTTTGCCGTGTGGGCGGCGGTCACTCAAGGGCAACTCGAAGGTGCGTCAGTTAGAGGTCGAGGTCCATAGTGAAGGTGTTGTGTTGAATACTGCATTACTCTCACTTACCACTTAAACCAGACTTGGATGTTTATATGTGTGTGATCTCGCTGTTTCTGGTTCCCACGACACAGGTTATCCTAGTGTGAGACCAGAGGCAGTGTATGTGTGATATAAATGTTTATGTTTTAATGCAGGAAGTGAAAATGGATGGTGTTAAAAACTGGGTTTACTGAATGCTAGCCTTGCTAAGAACATGTTACTTTATCTAATAACTTACTACGGCTAAAAATTGGTTTGCCACAGACAGGCAAACACACTGACAGACAGACGCTTCAAACATATACGAAAAAGTGGGATAAAATATCATCCCACTTTTCGTCGTGGGTTAAAAACACGCCGTTTCCCTTACGGGGTGACAGGGACACACTTCAGCCCACGTTTGGTTTAGCCAGCTACTCAATAATACATTTTGTGTGCCCACGGGACGGGGCTAGCCCAAAGCCTCAGCTAGAACGGTGCTAAAATAATAAAGGTTTTCTCACAATACAGCGTACCTTTACGTCTAAAATCAGACAATAATTCTGCTGACTAATGTTTAGACATTTAACTTGTTCAAAAGCAGGTTCTTTATCTGAACTGCCCAACTTCCTATTCAAAGAAGAATGCCGAACTCTAACCTCCTTTGATCTCGACATTTTCCTGCTGGCAGGTGACCAAAAAAGTTTGTAGTAAAAGAGACTTAGTCGCATAGGAAACAAGATATTCTACCTATAGCGGGCGCTAATTACTAGTTTGTGTTGACGTGATTAACAAAACTAGAACACGAGGTTATTGTACTGATATCCAAGTATTTTCGTCATGCTAAAATATTATCGGGATAGGCAAAATATTCTGTAATTTTATTGCTGATGACACTAATTTATATTTGTTCATTTTCGATATAACGATGGAGTTGAATGACACCTTGTGTTATATTACACCCAATACAGGCATATTTAATTAAATGAGTACATTATGGTTAGATTGAATAAACCGTTCATAGTACATCATTTATTGTACTAGTCATAATTGTATTTGGAAGCTCTGAGTTAGATTCTCATAAGCAGTAACAGTAACCATACATAAACAATTAGAAACACTCAAGAGACTCCTTCGTCATTGATTCAACCTCTTTGGTTGTAACTGGCACATAATAGATTTTATCTACACACGTATCATAAACCCTCTTTACTGCGTTCAAAAACCGCACGTTACGATCAGCATTAAGTTAAACTACTTGGTAAAAACTCGTTTCGTATCTGGAAAACCACACATAATGGTCATTATGTGTAGTTTTTCTACATATAATGACATTCAAATTTCGAACGCCGACGCCCACCCGCGTGCCGTCCCTAGTTTGTCTGTGAAGTTGGTACTGACATTCAAATTTCGAACGCCGACGCCCGCCTGTGTGAAGTTGGTACTAAAGAACAAGCTAAACAATTGCAGAACCACAATGCCGGTCAAACATGCGGATCCTGAACATATCAAAGAGAGCTTATGATATGTGTGTAGATAAACTAGTGTATGTAACTGTACATAATTAGGCATTAAAACTCTCGAGTGATATTATTATGAAACTCGCTCGTTTCATAAACCGACTCTCGAGTTTTAATGCCCTCCATTATGCAGCAGTCACATAAACTACTACATATTATTTTTCTGCTAACTAACTCTAAAATATCGAATAGGTAACAACTTGTTTACCAAACTCCAAGCTTTACTGCATATGTGTCCGATTGGATTAAATTACATGAAATTTCAATCAACACAGGAAGTAAAATACTTATTTGTAATAATTTTGCTAACAATTAACCTGTGCAGTAAAACACAAGGCTAGGTTCTTCTTGTAAGTAAAGTCAAGTCAAGGAAACTTAAGTCAAGGTGATGGCTTTTGATTTGAAGTTTAGGTTTAAGGAATGTTAAAATGGAAATACCTACTTGTAAAGTGGATCGACGATATGACCCCAATTGAAGATCTTATTTTTGTGTCTTTAGCTCACCATGCCATCAACTTCTTATCAACACGTCAATTAAGATAATGTAGAGCAAATCACACCAGGAGAAAATAATACATAAGCTGATAATACGAAGTACACAGTGAGGTGTCATTCTGATAACGCGTAAAGTTTTGCAAGTATTGTAATGCCTTTGTAAATTGTTGTATTTTCATAATTCATGATTTCCTTATTGCACTCAAATCATATAAAAACAAGAGTTTCGTGAAAAAATAGTGTTCAATGGCGAGCTTATCTCTAATAAGAGATCTCTTCTAGCAAACCAGGTTAAGATTGGAAAGGTATATTGCTGAGCAGGGGCAGAAATATGTGTACAACAATATAACGAAATGAACGAGTAGGTACTTAAATACATGAAACTAGTGGTTATGTGAGAACAGTAAACCTCGCGAGCCCTTCGACATCTTACAATACATACTTAAACATATTGTCACGACTGACGGACAAAAGGCTTTTGCGATACAAGTTTATTTTGCGCAACAATTTAACCAAGAAAGTCCAATTTTAAATTGAATTTCAGGTGCTTCAATTTTCCAATTACTATGCAGACTTTTGAGCAAAATAGGGGTATAAGTTTTGGCGATTACTCGCGTTTCTTTGGTCCTAGGAGGTGAAATCGGGGGTTGACGGGTTCGTCTCGTGAAGGCGGAGAGAACCGCCGCCGCTCTGGTATAAATAAAATTAAAAACTGAAATCCGCTCTATCGAATTCGTTTGCTACAGCAAATTCCCCCCTCCTCTGCCCCCTCCATTCGCCCCTTGTCACACCCCCGACCCCTTAAAGTTGATTGGATGAACAACTGGAATTATTATAAATAAAATAACCCGACTGCGTTTTATTTCAATACCACATACAAACATATGAATGCACCTGGTTACGTACATGGAGTATGAAAGTAGCCGCAACAATAACTTTGCAATGCCATAAGTCCGTCATTTAAAAAAAAAACTCGACAAAAAAAACAACATAATTATCGAACCTGTTCACACAATTTCACGAGAATTGGTTGAGAAATGCGACCTGTAGGCGGGAACCTGGTCTGTGGCGGGAACCTGGTCTGTGGCGGGAACAGACAGAGAGAAGGACAAACGCTTTTTTGGCCAATCTTGAAACTGGACGCTTCGCTCGCTCGGTCAATAAATAAATAAATATAGGTATATCATTACTATAACAATATACTTAATACTTATTATATACTACTATTACTACTAATAAATAATAATTCTAAAGAGAGTTAAGTAATGCGAATTGAAATATATTCAGAGCTGGACTGCCCTGATGGTGCAGGGGAGTGCATCCACAACCGAATGGCCCGGTGTCTAACTAAACCCGTGCTCATAGGACGCGGTTTTATGCTGTGGAGTTGTGAGCATGGAAGGCCGGGGCCTGCTGGAAGAAATAAATTGAAAACTGTCTCGTTCCTCTACAACATTTTAAGGAATCCACGCTATCAAACCTTCCTATCAAAACTTCCTACCTAAGGTTTGATAGCGTGTATTCCGTAAAATGCTGTAGAGGTAATTGAGGATATGAGAATCCCGGCGAAGACGGATTTGGAGTCACCTCAACTCCTTCCGATGTTGTGATACATGGTCGTATTTGCGCAGCCCGAAGATAAACCAAATCCCGAGATTTAGAAGTCGTTCGAGTTTGTTCAGTAGTTCTTCGTTAGCACTGACCCAGAGAAATCAGCATAATCAATGGGAGGAATATGAGGAGAGACTGGGCGAGAGTGATTTTGGTCTGTCGAGGCAAAAGATACTGAAGTCTCCTGAGAGTAGGGTTGCCATATAACAGGCGTTTGCCGCATTTGACAGGCATTTTAAGGTTAAGACAGGCGTGCGGCCGGCATTGGTCTGAGACAGGCATTTGCAAACTTCGCGCCCGCCCAGTTGAGTAAAGAAAGAAATCGGCTGACAATTGAATCTGTAAAAGCAATATTGATTACTCAGGAAAATTACTAAACTGTATCTTGTGAAGATTTTTACGTTTATGTATTAGAAAAGAAAGAACTATTAAAAAAATAATGTTCTCTGACAAATATCAGTAATAAACATCCTTCTTAATTATTACCTGTTGGCTTTTACTTATTACCTATACAGCGTTTTTTTTTTGCTTTAGACAGGCGTTTTTCTGAAAAATCTGGCATTTTAGGTACCATAGACAGGCGTCCCTCTATTTACATATGGTAACCCTACCTGAAAGAGGAAAATTAGCAATTACTCGGCGACTGTCCTCATTGACATGTGACGACCAGGACAGCTGGTTGCCGGAGATAAGGCCGAGGTTTTAAGCTCTATATCATCATAAAGTTAGTGATAAATTCTTGTACTTACTTTTGGTGTGTTTTTAGCAAACTTAGTTCATAGGACATGGCTGGCTACCTATCATGATATGTAGGTACATACATAATAAATTATTGAGTAGCTACATACATATTTGATGCTATGGGTACTTAGAATTAGGTTCTTCTGCTGTAGATAAGGCTTCGATAAGCTGTTACTATTCTTCCTACCTACAAATACCATTTCCATTCATGCCACATGCCACGCGCAATACACTATAAATTCACTTGATAAGATCATCATTGAGTGTCGTTGAGTTCTCACAATATCATTATTATTAAGGTTCAGTTACCATCCCGACATCCTGAAAATGGTTGATAAGTTATGATTACTACTAATATCACTATATATACCAATACCATACCCTATATTCGTTATTCATGAATGTTTTCGAAAATTCCCTATGTACGTGTTGATGAATGAATTTGATTAATTGAAAATTATTAATAATCATCGGATATTATTAATAATTTTCAAGATTGTTGGTGAAAGTTATAAATTATTCACTTTAACTGATTATTATTAATAATTTCAACTAACTGTTGCTTAATGTAATTTATCTACCCACGTATCATAAACACTCTTTACTGCGTCCAAAAACCGCACGTTACGACCAGTTTATTACTTGGTAAAAACTCACTTCTTTTCTGAATATTGATACATTTTGGCTATAATGTATCAGTTTTCGACAAATTAGGTGTGACATTCAAATTTGCCGACGCCGACTCCCGCCTGCGTGCTGCACCTAGTTTGTTTGTGAAGTGGTACTACTGAACAAGCTAAACAAGTGCAGAGCAATTATCATTATCAATGCCACCATGCCGGTCGAACATGCGGTTTTTGAACACATCAAAGAAAGCTTATGATATGTGTGTTGATAAACTAGTGTATGTATCTACATAATTAGGCATTACGTATCAGTCACATAAACTACTATAATTAAAAAAAAACAGTATGTTATGCGTCTTTTTCGAGCAATAGAAGCTCGCGGGTGGCACGGTTGTAATGAGAATGAGGCCCTCGCGTGAAGGGAGGGGGTAGCGGCGCATGGGTTAACGCGCACGAACTTATCTCTCCCTTAATCGTTACGAAAGGAGGGAGGGAGGGAAATACAAACAACATTTAATGATAAGAAAAATTTTCTAGTATTATAAAAACAAGTGACAGGTCTTTTATTTTGGTGACAGACCTATTATTTGGGTGACCAATGTACTATTTAGGTGACGTTTCTACTAATTAGGTGGCCAATCTACTATTTAGCTGACCGATCTATTAATTAGGTGGCCAATCTACTATTTAGCTGACCGATCTACTAATTAGGTGGCCAATCTACTATTTAGCTGACCAATCTGCCAATTAGGTGGCCAATTGGAAGCCATAAATACATTTTAGGTGACCATTTTTACATTGTTTGGTAATACAACATTGGTGACAGATCTATTATTTTAGGATGAGGATTTTAGTCGCATGTCCATCAAACGACTGTGGTAGATCATCAATGAGATAGACAGATCAAATCAAGTCAGCTATGGACGGTCCCCCGTACGAATTCAGAAGACAAAAGGTCTCAGAGGAGACTGGAGACCAATTGTGAGGGGGTTTCTCAAATGAAGTGACCAGGATCATTCTGGTAACAGTGACGCGACTAAGAATAAATAATAAATAAATAAAAATAAATATTAACCTAAAAAGTTGGTTTCTTGAAGGATTTATGACTTTAATCAAAGACAAAGAAGGGTGAATTATTAATAATTATCAGAAAAAGGGATTAATACGTAACAGCATCACTTTAATCAAATCGTGAAGTAATTATTAATAATAATCGATAATTATATAATTTGCACATTAATCACCTAAATCGTAACATAAGCTCGTGGGCTTTGCACTTGAAGTTCGTGTTAAAATTAAAACTTGTTGAAAGTACCTTAGTAAAAGTTTATTTTTTATAAAGGCACATACACTGCTTCTGGCCTCACACTAGGATACCCTGTGTCGTGGGAGCCAGAAACAGCGAAGTTCACACACATATAATTATCCAAGTCCTGGGGTTATTTTCTTTATCCCCAGCTGGTGATCGAACCCGGTACCTCTCGCGTGGTAGGTAGCCACAACCGCAGCGCCACAGGGATCGTCAAAAGTAATCTTTACCAAAGACAAATATCTTTTACAGCTTATTTTTTAACTACCTACCTACGATGTGGGAATTTATCGACTTTAGGCTACATGCTATTAATACCCTTAAAATTAAATGGGAAATATTAAACTGCACATCAAAAATACTGGTTTGCTCAGCAAATATCAGGGCAAAAAGCTGCGGTAGCTTAGGTGAAGGGTAAAGGCGGCGAGCGAAGCGAAGCCCCCTTTATCCTTCGTGTTAGGTTGAACATGTAAGAACAACAAAAAATACTTAAAACATAAACTTAAGTACACATAAAATATTTAAAGTGTTTTGTTGATCCCTTTTTGTTGTGCAAATCAGTATTTTTGATGTGCGATTAAATAATAGCCAAAATAATTATCCTTCTACTAATATCTTCCTGACTGTATCAAATTTCATTTCCTATCCATGAAGCGCCCATGTCTAAAATAAGGGTCAAATTTAGGCAGGAAGTCAGAAGAGGCAGGGCATCGACCTTACAATTGGATAGAATTAGTGAAACAACTACTTACTATACTAGCATTGATACCTCAATAAGTTCGTCAACCTCAGTGCCGGAAAGCTTTTGATGTTAAGTAGGTTGCGACAAATTCATTTCGGCAAGTGGGTATTTTTGTCACTGAAAATAATAGACTCCCAAAAAACTCAAGCTGTCATCGGTCAATCGTCAAATTCCGGGCGAGGTGGTGGTTCAGGGTCGGAGAAGGTTTAATTCTGTAGAATACATGTCGTCTTGCAAAATAGTTGGAATGTAAAGTGTTTATTTCGGGGTTGATGTTATGAGGGAGTAAATTAGTTAAATATTAATTTGTTAGTAACTAATTAGGAGTTTAAAAATGTGGTGTAGTCCATTGGTTGACGTGTAAACATTCAGTTCTTATCTCTGTAAATACATATAACTATTACCATTATCATTTATCACATCAATCGAATCCAAGACTTCCTTGCGGCTTTTGCAATATCGTCAACCCAACGGGCTGCTTCTTTTACTTCTCACGCTTAGTAAAGGCAATATTGAAATATTCAACGCTTTTATTGGTTCCGTCACTGAGGCTCGTAGGTATTAATAAACCACTCTCAGCTATGAGAGCTGGCATGAAGACTTGAGATGCATACTTATGAAGGCAGCGAGCTGTGAGCGTTGTATTAATACGGGTCTGACAGTCTGAAACTAGATACTCGCGTACCGAATTACTGGTACCATTATAGTTGGCAAAAAGTGTTGTTTTACTTTTTAAAACTGATGACGAGTGACAGGCGAACTGCCAGACAGCCTGACGCGGGGAGTTTACTGAACCTAACACCAAACTATGATTGACGGACACGAACCAAATGTTGTCTAATTGTCATGCCAAAAGTAAAGTGATGACATCAGTGGACGAGTAAGCAAAACTATAGTAGACGGTTGCTAACAATGAATACTATTGCCAAGCACCATTGTTAGAACAAAAGTCATTAGGGTACGATTCGTCATCGTGTGGGAACAGAGACCCGAAAAATAAAACGTTGCAATCTGTCCTCACACTAGATAATCTGTGTCGTGGTGTGAACCTGAAAATCGAGCGACGTTACATATCTATCTAAATCCAAGACCTGAGGATTTTATTTCTTCCTCCTTGATTGACAATCGAACCCAGGATATCTCCCTTGCGAGGTTTCATCCACGGATAACCTGACAAACGCCCGCTACGGATAGCAAGAGTATTTACGTTTAGGTGGATCTCGGCTGCCGTTCCAGAGGAACGGCAATTTGGGGAATCCGGGCTACTGTTCAGAAGGGTATTGAGGCTGGCTCTTTGGCTAGATATCAAGAAATGAAGATGAGGCACCTTTTAATTTATCCAATTGTTAGGCAGATACTCGCACGCTACTTAAGTATCAAGATAATAGGTAGGTATTTTGTTTGTGCTCATTCTAAAGAACGATTCTGTCAGACAGCCTGTCGCCACACTGGAAGTTTGTTGAACCTTAATGTTAACAAGCTGTTAACAGTTATCAATCCACATAGGTACCTCAACTATTACATGTGCTTTCATTTAACGGTTGTCTTGCTCATTTAACGCTTCTCTGGTCTTTGATCCAATGACTTGTTGGAGGTGTGTCAATTTTAATTAGACTTTTAAACTCACTAAACTAAACAATTGACGGCAAGCGATGAGTTAGTGTTATTAGTTTCTTGTAGTATCCACATAGGTTACAATATGTAACAATTAAGGTCATGAATGACTGACGTGTAATGTTTGACATTAATTTCGCAATCCGTGTCAGATAGCAGTTCATTGTCACAATCCCCATACTGCATGTTTTATTTTACGTTGTTACCAGAGTAGGTATAATTATGTATATTGAGTTCAATCTAAGTAATAAAGGTGCTTATAAACATGACTTTGAATCAGCCTTTTGTCTAACACCTACACAGAGATTGTCAGAAGATAGACTTGATAGTCTTATTTGTTCTCTTTTTTTAGATATCATTGTTTGTAAATTTTCTAAGACAATTTGTATTGGAATCAAAATTCTAATCCTGCTGACGCAAATCAACCTTTGCGATTGAGGGTCAGAGACCTTATGTTTTTGGCTTTAAGCGGAAAGTGTGTTTTGGTATAGTTTATTTTTAACTTTTTCTATTTTATCTTTTTAAAAAGAGATAACATACTTAATCTATCTAGAGTATCGTAATGAGAACAACAAGATTTTATATTATCAACTAGTCCGTTGAATATAGGTCTTCCATATTACTATGGAATACATCTCATTCTTATTGAAACGATGTGTTGTATAATACCGGAACATACAATTATTATGAGTCAATACGATCCACAAGGCCACAGATAATAAGATAAATAAGTTATTCGATCTCATTAACATCACAAATAACTTCGCCCTTTCAGTCTACTACGAGGGTACCAAAACCTCGTAACCTATTTTCTCCCCACATATTTTGGAACAATAAATGCCGTCCAAGGGGACATAATGATAACAGAACCAATGACATAATAATCTAAATATATTGATTATTTACGATACTGTTATTGAAACGGGTATATTATAATATACATATTGTCCGTAAGCAAGTGCCAGCCAAGGCATAGAACAAAGAGCTCATGAATAGTGCGTTGCGTGCCTTCCTAGGCTCGCGGAAGTTTAGACTAGCTATTACTGTGTCGACTAATATTGATTGCTTTATTATAAGAAACGGCCGTACTTTCCGCAGTCTATGCCTCTTGTCTTACCGATATCGGTACTATACAGATTTTAATTGATGAATGATTTTAAGTATCTAAAAGATAAAGATCCTAAGTATGGCATAAATAAATGATAACCCAATATATGTTTTTTTTTTACCAATTGATTGTGGAACTGTGTTTGGCTCTTGGAATTGTTTGTATAAATAATAGTGTACATATGGAATTAACGGCACGTATTAATATTTTACTAAGTAAAGTACATGACTTAATGGAAAATTGAGTGGAAAATCTCGCGGGGCGGCATTCTCAAAGAATCTTGACAACAAACGCATGCCGCTAATCTTGGGAATTCATATGTTACAGTTACTCTGCCATTTATCCTACATTTCTTAAATGTTTCCTTGTTATTGCAATGCGTAAGATTAGTCATCAATTATATTACTTATGAGGTTTGCCACAGGTTATGATGGGTTGTTTATCAAAACAACATCATCATCATTCATCCAGTCTTTTTGGGCAACGCCCTGCTTGTGCGGGGCCTCTGTGCATGTCCCCTGCACCCACTATTCTAATTAAGCCTTCCTAACTCGTGAACCAGCTGGAGTATTAAGCCTGGATGTTTTAGGAGTTCTGCGGTCGACGTTGTTTCTCCCAGAATTGCCCTCCTGGTCTCTATGGTGGATGGGCACGCGAGCAGCATGTGCTCCACGGTCACACCCAACCCCTGCATAGGGAGCTATCTGTTGCACCTGTACTTTTCAAGTGTACAACTGTACAAGTGTACAAGTGTTTTTTAAGTGTACATCTGTACAGTGGCCTGTTATTAGACCAGTTAGTACTTTTATTTTACTAGGCGGCATCATTGGCCATATTTTCAAAGGAATTTCACAGCAGGCATTTTAACGAAAGATCTGAACAGATTTCTAAACACAAACTACATAAAAAGTAACAAAGATGTAATCTAATGATGTAGGTACGAGTATAAGCAACTTTTTGGTATTAAGGTAGTACTACTACTTAGTACCAATTCAGAGTCACAGAAAAATATCGCCAGCTATATTCTTTATTAGTTTCTAGCTTCGATGACAGAGCGCTAATTAGCAGTTAATGAATAGTAATCACTATTAACCTAGATTACAGTTGTGTTCTCACTGTAAACACCGTCCATTGTTTTTGGCTGCAACTAAAGTGCAACTGCGAAAATTTCCACTACAGTTTCCCTTGGCAACATTGTAGGTACATTGAAAATGAACGCGGCTTGAGATTAAAACAAGGTGACGCGTAATTTAACAAAAAAACACGGCCAAGTGCGTGTCGGACTCGCGCACGAAGGGTTCCGTATCACCGTACAATGGTAGGGATGGTGTGGAGTAAATAGTTTGGATTTTACATAGCAAAATGTTGTTGGTGCGGCTACCGTCACACTCCATGTTAACCAGGTGCATTCATAAGTTTGTATGTGGTATTGAAAGAATTGTTGTATGGGAGCCCCCTTAAATATTTATTTTATTCTGTTTTTTAGTATTTCTGTTATAGCGGCAACATAAATACATCATCTGTGAAAATTTCAACTGTCTAACTATCACGATTCATGAGATACAGCCTGGTGACAGTCGGACAGACAGACAGACAGACAGACGGACAGCGGAGTCATTTTACCCTTAGGGTTCTATCTATTAGGTATCTAAACTAAAACATATATTGATTGAAAATGTATACAATGATTGTAGCAAAGTTAACGCAATAAAAATAATCTAGAAACCATTGCCGTTGAATCACAAGCTCTTTACAGAAAACTGAATCAAAAATGTTGATCTAAATCGGTAAAATAGTTTTGGAGATTTTATTTATTTATTACATAGATATGATGTGCAGCATTACAGGCGAATGTCCAATGCGCTGATCAAAAAACAAATAGAGATATAAGGTAATGCATATTTACATATAAATTATTAATATTTTAATTTTATTATTATAAATTATTCCATTATAGTTACACACAAACATACTACATCTACTCACGTTGTTGGGAGTAAAATTTATCCTTTGCACATGCGGCGCTGAAATATATGTCACAATTCAAGCGACAATAGCTAGTCTCATAGTTGGAAATGTGCGTGATTCGTCGACTGTATGATAAGCACGGACAAACTCGATGTGGTCAGAATTGACATTCACTATGTTCATAGCTTTATCTAGTCGTGTACACCGGCTGTTGCTACGTCGACCGGTTCCATATCAAAGATACCTCGTCTAAGGTCATAGCTTCCGTTCTCCGCTCTGTGGGTTGGGAGAAATTTTATTTTTGTTATCTTTGATGTATTAGACATTTGTTGTCTTTACACCATCTTTACTCCACCTATGACTTAATCTAAGATGTCGACATTTGCCGTTTAAGAATGGGCTGTACAAGTTGACTAATGTATTTTGTTTCTTATGTTTAGTTATGACGAAGCGTTTGGCGGATTTATGTCATTGTATTTTATTGTAGTTATAGGTACTAGACCTTAGACTGTCTCCTTCAATTTATGTATATATAATTTACTAAACTATGGCAATGTACAACAATAAATCATTTCACTCCTAGATTTCACTTACATTCTACAGGGTTCGTCAGGGTTGGTCCTTCCTTAAAGTTTTTTTTTAGGCTATTGGGTTTCCCACTGCTGGGCAAAGGCCTCACTGTTTCGAGCCCACATATCTCTTGTCGCCGCTATAAAGGCCTACTCTGGCTGGAACTTGTCCACATCAACTTGGTTACATTAAACTAAATTGTCTGTTCTATCTTTGCCTGAAAGCTTTGCATCCATCCACCAAACACCCTGTATTTGCGATGGCATTTTCCAGAAAGTGATTGATTTTTCATATTTCAGAACTTGATTAATTTCTATAATATTTATTCGTAGGTATCTCCTAGATTTCACCACATTCTACAGGGTTCGTCCTTCGTTTAAGTTTAACCTGGCTAAATTAAACTAAATTGTCTGTTCTATCTTTGCGTCAAAGCTTTGCATCCATCTACCAAACATTCTGTACTTGCGATAACATTTTCCAGAAACGGTAATAAAGAGTTTTTATAACTTAATTTCTAAAATATTTAAATTATCGTTTGATCTTTTAGTAACTGTGTAAAAGTAAATACTTAAGTCAAAATTAAATATATTAACCAAGTAAATTTTACCGATTACCTACATTGTAATTGTTATTGATAAATTCACTGTAATCTTTAAGTAAAAATTGTAGAAAGTATGAATAAACTTTATCTCATCTTATCTAGTTTTGTAAAAAACCTTGTCCGACATCACTATCGATTTCCCTGCAACACGATGCTGCTAGCATGTATGTTAATGGGCAATCCAATAAATAGTTGAACACGAGATAAAGTTATTACTTCGAAGAATAGATCAAGTTACCAGCACAAGTTAAAGTGACTTCTAATTATGGTGTACTGGTGCACATGAAATTTCGTATCCTTTCTGCAAATGTTTTGAGTCAACACATCAGTTCTCGTACTATTGGTGTTTGATTTCCTCTAAACTACCACTTGGTAGCTATATTTGCCACTTACACGTAAGACCTACCTAACTCCCTTACCCTGTATCTTTTCAGAGCACCATTTATACACAGGCACACATATTGCATCGGGCCTCACACTAGGATACCCTATGTCGTAGGAACCATGATTTTTACCTATATTTACGAGTATTAATTTGTTGTTACCTTCAATTATTTAAAAGTCTAAAATAGCCTTAATTCCCAGAATCGCATAACTTATTTTACGTACATCTGGAACAAAGTAGATTTGTGCGTCATTTCAGCACCTCATCGTCATCATCTCGGAAACGTGAGGACTTATCTCACAATTTACTCTTAATTTACGAGTTGTTTACTATAGCAAAGTCTACGGTGGTTTGTTCTCTGGATCGGGTTACTGTTTGTCGACGAACGTTACCCATTACGAGTATAAACAATGACTACTCTTTATCTATCAGTCACACGTTTACAATTCCGATGAGTAAGGAAATTGCGGAAATTCTTTCGTCTGAAGGTCGGCGAAATCCCACAAGACCTTTCATTGCTTTGTGAACATGTGTGGATGTATGGAAAAGTGTTTTTTCTAAAAGGTTTAAATAATGACCAGTAAACATATGGTAACATAACATATGACCCATATTTTATGCACATCATCGCCGAGTGCCGGACAAAGTGCAACATGCAAACGTTATATCAACTTAATTTCAATGAAAAATATGTTAGTCATTCAACAAACATTGACACTCTCGGAAATTTTCTTGGTGGTGCTGATTTAATAATAGTAAAAGGTTATGGGCGCCGTAATCCGCGGTAAACTCAAGGGAATACCGCAAGGCAATATTCTTGGCCCCTTGTTTTTTACCTGCTTTTAGTACCTAATCGGTAATCGGATAGGACTTGTTTAGCTGCCTAGAATGTAAACGGTAGATGTTGATCGGCAATTCGACGAAAGTGTTTATGAAGAATGTTGAATGATTATAAACACGTTGAAAGTTTTGTATGGCACGTGTATGCGACACGTGAAGGTGTAACCTTACAGCATCATTCATTGTTTATGGGAAGCAAAGCTACGTTTTATAATCTTATTTATTTACCATATCACCAGTCAGTAAAGCTGGTACCTATGCAGCACAAAAATACTTTTGTTATTTGTGACCTACCCTAACTCAATAGTTTTACGAGTTTGGCTCTTCATGCGATATTAAAATTATGGTGTTCACCATAGACTAACATTGCACTAAATGTCGTTGATAAATTAATGAAGTCACAGACCAATGAAGTTTATTGAGAGTTTAATGCAACTACTTCTAATTTATTAATCGCTCCTCTTGGCCATGGCCACTACTGATTTGTTCCACTGTCAGGTAGAAAATATATAATGAAAATATAATGATGAAGAAAAGGTAATGATATATTGCCAATAAATGATGTCTTATGTCTAGAACTCCGTGGTCTAATGGGTTTCACGCTTGCTTCTCACATAGGAGATGCAGGTTCGGAACCTGACCATGTACCAATGAGATAATTAATTTATCGTACATTATAGGACGTTCAGCGTTTCGTGATGACTCGTTAAGCTGTAGGTTCCGGCTGCCGGTCGCCACGTGGCAGTGGTCGTAAACCCCTCCATCAACCCGCACTGAGCCAGCATGGTGGAGTATGGCTTAATCTTACTCGTATCCGGGTAAAGGGTATGCCCCTCGGTAGGGACATTAATGGGCTACATTTGTAGGTATACGAGTGAAACCAAATATTTTCTAACAATAGTTGCACGCGAAAGTCTGACGGAGGAGGTCTGAATTCTTATCAAGAAACCGATCTCTATCGCCAATGACAATTAATCCTATAACACGCCAATTTGTCCCACAAATTGACAGATTGCCATATATGAGTACAATCAATCGTATCTATTTCCTCCAACACCTAGCTGCAGTTTGTATCTTTTGAGTAAGCGGAAAATCACCCGGAGCGTTGCAGGCGCCAGATGGACAGAAGCCAGAACTAGAGCGGGATTGTTTATCTGAAACAATAGAAGTGGGCCGAAAGCGACTCCGATTCCGATTTTCTGAAAGGGTGATGGAAAAGTTTTCGAGCCGTTCTCGGCAACATTTAAGTTGACACAAATTTAATCCGGACAATGCATTTTCAAGCCACTACTGGGATCTGTGACGAAAGATGGTCTGTAATGGGGCAAATCAATGAATAGTTAAACAGGACAACAAAATCATCGTTAGCTTGTTTGTTATGGTTTTCTCAAATCTCAACAGAGTCGTTATCTCGAAACTGAAAACTCGAAACAAGATCATCTCGACAGCGTCTTGTCTACCAATTTAGATTGGTAACAGTTGTTTTTCTGATAGAAAATACTCGTAGTTTTCACTAAGAGTTATTATTTCATTACTTTGCTCTCAATATACACTTTTTGGCACATAGCCAACTGACGATTGTGTAGAAATGTTGACCGCTAAGTTTTCTCGCTTGCCTTACAGGTGAGTTTTTCAACGAACCTCATTACATGCGCTTTAGATCAAACGAATTCAGTAGCTAATTCATATTTTTGTTATCGTTTCTTTTGCGGTTGGGTTACCTATGTGCTGGGTATTGCCAACTTGATACTTATAAAAACAACCGACTTACTTTTTGATTCAAGATTTAAAATGCCTTCCGAGTAAAACCTCAAAACAACTGTAAATGGAATGATATGATACTACGTCATAGCATATATTGCGTCGCCCTTCCTCGGAGTCAAGGTTTACTGCGTAAAAGAGGGAAGAGGCGTTATTCCCGGACCTTCAGGATCGTCAGAAAGGGACGGAGCTACAAGTGGGAAGGAGAGAGGAGGAAAACAGGAATGACCCTGAAAGCTTGGCCTACTCAGCAGCGATCAATATTTGGGTCCCGGCAACACAGGGAATGCTGGTTGCTATAGGTTACGTAAGCCACGCTGCGTAGTATATTACAACATCGTAGTATAACTTGGTAAATAATAGAGTTGGGTGGGAGGTACTTTGCTGGTAGCCGGTTAACAATGGGGCATTCTATTCACTTTTTGCTGGCGGTTTTAGTGTTTTTTTAGACCTTGTTTTACGCTTGCTCTAATGTTTCATTATTTATTAATTAGGAGAAGATGCCACTGATGTGCATGTTTAATGATGAAATAGATTAATAAATGTTTGCTTATTTTATATTTGTTGTTGATTGAAGAAAATATCAAAACTTGGTTTGGGTATCACACCTGCTAAGAATACATTTGTAGTAATTATGTTTTTTTTCGTACTTAATACACCCACATTATTGTAGGTAGGATCTTATTTTAGAGGCCATTGTTGTGATTATTGTACGATTTAGTCAACTTTGCACAAAAAGTCTGTGATTAATCGAAATTACTCATTGATCATTTTGATTATTTATTATTGATGATGATCATAATACATTTTCTGTCTATTGACCTATGTTGAAACCAGCTCCTTAGCCACTGCCTTCTGGGAAGGAGTCGTGAGGCTATGTATAAATTATGGTGTCTTTAACATAACACAATACCCGTACCTTTTTTGGCAATCATGTTTAAGAGTCAATGATCCAAGATCCAGAATATTGACTGAGTTATTCGTCTAAAATCTATTAATAAGATTACCAATATGGATGTTTATTATACCTAAGGGTCCTGCTTTATATTTCATTCTGATGACTGTGAAATTAGACGAATATTTATATTTAGAGCAAAGTGAAATAATATTATCCTTTGTTCTTCAATTAAGATAGATTCCAGAAAGCCTTTTTCAGACAATACATATATCTAGATGGGAATCGTTATTAGGTCTGTGATTGACTTGATTTGTTGATATCTCTAAGATAACGCAGCTATGCAAAAAACTTAACCAAACAACAATGTTGTTCTTCAACACAACAGTTCAGGGAAAGCTTAACCAAAGCGTTACCATATTGGCATCACTGCGCATCTTTCTACGCAGCCTTGCCATTGAAACCTGCTGACATAGCTATAGAACCTACCACATATTTGCACCAGCTAAATATATTTCGAATCTTCATTCAGACCCCTTCTCTATCCCGCTGTGATAAGAACCACGGAAGCTGAGATTGAGTGTCAACAGATCCTGGTCGTTCTCAGATGGTGGCACGTGTAACACAGAATTGGTTCCATTTTGAGGGTAATGCCTACTAGGGTGTGTATGTCGAAGAAGATAATGGAGCCAAATTGAATAGCTATTCGAGATGTGAAACGTAAATAACCTTGTTAATCACTATGAAAATACCAACATAAACTGATGATGTGTGCTTTCTAAAACCAATGAATTGTGTTATTTCATCCAAGTATTATTTTTGTGGCACGCGTTTTATTCAGCAGATAACTATCGTCTCTTGTTGTTGTTTCTACTTTGCAAATATTTATTCATGCACAAGCCTAACAAATTCCATTATTCGATGTTATTGTTTACTTCTCTTATTGCGAATTGCGATTCTACTTATGACCCCGTTAATTTCGTTTAGTTGAAAAACAAATTCTACACAAGCTTCATACGTATCACTTGCTTCCAGTAGGTTACTCAGATGATGAGTAATGCTCAGAGTCGTAACAACACAGCTAAACAGAAGTGCTACAAATAATAATAGCTGAAATTAATTGAAAACAGCTGCTATATTATTGACACAGCTATTTCAGCCGGCAGCCATGTTGGTTTTGCTAGTGCAATGCGCCATTTTTAACTTATTTATTAGCATACCGTTTAGAGTCTCAACTCTGTCTGAACATAAGGACATGTTTAGTTTTCTAGTTTATCTGTGGAAACACCTAGCTCGTTAGATCCTATTTTGGTCTTTGCTATCGATTGAAACTAGTAGGTCTGAGATAGCAGAGATATATTTTTAGCTTTCTTTTGTTGTTTGTCTGGTACATTCGTGGTTTTTGTGTTATGTCGTTAAAGATAGCCTTAGATCACAGATACTATAATACTATACAGTACTTAGATTTAGAGGTTGATGGATGGACTCAAAGTACCTACAGGGATACAAATGACCTGTGTCAACAAAATTCCCAACACATTCCACTAATTCTTGTAACGTTATAATCGGGGTTTGCTTTGTTGATATATTCAGTGGAAAGTCCTCGGTTTAATGGAACTGCAGCCCGGCTTGAGAATGTTTTATCAACATTAGCTGTATTGGCGTCGGGAACAAAATATCGAAGCAGCCCAAACATCGACTTGTTTACTTCATTTACACAAGCTAGCTACACTAACATTTTTATCAGAACCCCCTTTTCATTCAGTAACTCAGATCCAACGCAGTCGGTTTCAAATCAACGTTTTTTGTATGGGAAAACTGAAGTTTCCAGTTTTCGGTCGATTTGAGATTCAAAGGCTGCTGGTATGACGATAAAACTAAATAGAAACTAAACAAAATAAAGACTAAAAGCACAAACAAAAGTCGAAAGATTTAAACACAAATAAAAAAACGGCCAAGTGCGTGTCGGACTCGCAGGGTTCCGTACCATTATCTATTACTACGGCAATAAAAAATCACGTTTGTTGTATGGGAGCCCCCCATAAATATTTGTTTTATTTATTTTTAAAGTGAAAATACATATAAACAAATATTCTGTGAATATTTCAAGCGTCCGCCGGTTGCCGTTATCGATATCGAGCAAATATGAAAAAAAACAAAACGTTTGTTGTGTGGGAGCCCCTTTAAATATTTATTTTATTCTGTTTTTTAGTATATGTTGTTACAGCGGCAACAGAAATACGTCATCTTTGAAAATTTCAACTGTCGAACTATCACTGTTCATTTTTATTAATTTATTTATTTGGATCTCCAACAGATAATACATTTTTCTTAATATTACACCTTGCATTACACTTTCTAAATGTTTACCTACTTACAGGTGACCACATCATATAAAATTTTGTTTACAGTTTTTAATTACAATTTCAAGAAAAGGTAAAAAAGACTTGAATGACAAATGAAACTACACGAGAATCACAAAAAAAGAAAAGAAAAAGGTTATACAATTTACAAAAGTTAAGTTTAGCTCTTCTAAGATTAGAAATTTTTCCACCTTAGACCTAAAAGAAGGCAGCTTGTCGTGGAAAACATCGACGTCAATTTTGGTACTTGAAGGCAGTGCATTATATGAGCGAATCATTCTAGTGAGAGGTGAGTTTATACTATGGTTGGTTTTCCAAGGTCGGGTTCTGAATTTTTTGTACGTGCCGGGTTGCGGAATATTGGCTGGAACCATTTCATGAGATACAGCCTGGTGACAGACGGACGGACAGCGGAGGCTTAGTAATAGGGTCCCGTTTGGCACCCTTCGGTTACGGAACCCTAAAAACTGGTGGATGGTTGGATGCCAATTTGAGACGATATTGTTATTTATGGATGCAAAAAATAATGGCAGTTGACGTTGACACATGTGAGAAGATAACAGACTAAAGACACGTGGTGTTCTCCCAGTCCCCAAGTACACCTTTTTAAAAGGCCAATTTTGGAGTAAACAACGTTGTTATTCCCGCTATAAAAAAAAAAACGGCCAAGTGCGAGTTGGACTCGCGCACTGAGGGTTCCGCGTCGATCACATTTTTTTGTGAAGGAACTACAAATTGACGGTATTCAGATTTCTTCCTTTACTTGTGCTGTAAGACATTGCTTCGTGTCAAATTTCATGATTCTAGGTCAACGGGATGTACCCTAATAATTTTTAATTCCCTTTCGAACATCAAGCAATTTCAGCAATATTGTGACATTACGTTGATATAAAAGTTTGATTTTACCAGCAACAATTATAAGTAACAAGTCTATCGGCTTTCCCAAAGTTAAACTGCAATCACAGAATAACCAAATATATTACGTTCTACAATGTTTTTTTTAGTAGCCCTTTGAAAAATCCTTATGGGTCACTTAATCAAAACATTGAGCTAGGTTCTAGCTTCCATTTTGGCATTTAGCAAACTTGAGCACGAGCAAGTCATCATCAACCACCATGCCATAGTGGTCACACCTTTACCAGAAGCAGATCAATAGATTTACCCAGTAACTCCAAGAATACACTGGAACACAGAACCCTCCCAGCTCAAGCTATATCCGCGCTCTCCGTTTACGTTTTTATAACACCGCACGTTCACTGAGCCAAGGCTACGCGTGCCTACAGCCTGACGCCGAAAATAAGACTTAGGTATTTAAAAACATCGCACTCAATAATGCCGTGTGGGTCTTATGTTTTGGGAGCTGTTTTGCCCTGCCGCTGCCGCTGCCGGCACAAGCACGGTCCATGGCATCGGGTGATGTCATCGCCGAATATCCATTTGATTGTTGTGGTTCCCTACTCGTTGAATAGCCTTTTATCTAATTTAAGTCCACGTGGTTGGCGTATCAACATTTGGTCAGATCGTTTGTCTAGAATTATCATGATCTGTGTTGTTGTCATCCAGTGAATGGTCTGTTTGTTATCTTATCTTAGTTTCATTTATTTTCAACTTAATACATTTTTAATTAAATCTCACTTTGTTCTTCGGGTACTTGTCTACCTGTCCCAACGGAGGTTGGCGGCCATTATTAAATCATCATCCGATCTAAATGAAATATCACTCATATCATATCCTATCAGCCCTTAGCTCCTTGTGTAAATTGCAATGTTTTACTTCAGTAGCACTTAATTAGCTTTAATAATAGATTATGCACCAATGACAAGGGGATACAGCACTGTTTTAAGTCACGGGCGCGATATTGAATCCTAGACGTAACGAAGGACTCCAGGTAATTTCGGAGCAAAGCGAGGGAATTAAGACGGGGTCCTGAATGCAGTGAGGGATTCAAGCGTGCCGAAGACAAAACAGTTTTATCCCCGAGGAGTATACTCTACTTTTCGCACTTCCTGCGAGAAAATATAAAAAGTAAGGTTACTAAAAACAGTATTCTATTAAAGTTAATTAATGTGAAAATGTATCTTTGATACATCGGTCCAGTTGAAGCGTCTTGCAACAATCGCGAATTTTGATTTATTTAAAATGTGTTCGATTTTCGAATAAGTTTGAGCCGCGCACTCTGGGATAAAGCTGTTTTGTCTTGTTCACGCTTGAATCCCTCACTGCATTATAGACAGTCTGAATGCCCTCGCATCGCTCGGGAATTAACTCATAACTCCCTCGATTCTCTCGGGAGTTAAATCTGGAGTCCTTCGCTACGTTCAGGATTCAATATCGCGCCCGTGACATAAAACAGTGCTTTATCCCCTTGGTGCATAATCTACTATTTTAGATAATTGCGATATCACCAACGAAATTACCTAACAGATCTTCCGGACCACATTATTAGAATCAGATGATTTTCAAAAATTATATGTGAAGCAGTCTTTGCCAGATCTTCTTTAATAATAATAAAGCCCGGATGACGTATTGCTTACAGTCAGTACAGTCAGAAGCTCATCACAATCTACACCTTTAGTTTTCGTCTCAAACGCCCGATACAATAAGATCGGTTTTTCCTCCAAAATCTAGAGCGGACTGTACGATTCTCGCTTCTGAGTTCAATTCGCGATCAAGGTTTCGTCTTTCGTTATATCTATTTTCGTCTCTAATAGTAACAGAGTTAGAAGCGTACATCAAGTTTATATTGTATTATCATGTTTTAGGTACCATTTTCGTCTTGCTGTGTTCCGACTAAGATACTCGTACTCCCTGTTAAATGGTCCGCCCGACTCTTTTTGTGTCTTCTTCTTCTTGTAGAATACTATACAGATTTATTAATTAGTTTACGTGCGATTTTTTTTTAACTTTATCGCTCGACACTTCTCGGTTTTCAGATTTTTTCCTCCATGTACTCTGCATTATACACCTCTTTGACAAATTTCAATTTCCAGGACATCATCATAGATCAGAGATCACTTTCAGAGACTAAAACCGGAGAAGTATCGAGCGGTAAAGATTAAGTAATTGTACTGTGAACCAATTTATAAATAGCTAGTATTTAATCGCACATCAAAAATACTGATTTGCACATCAAAAAAGGATCAGCAAAAACACTTTTTATGTTTTAAATATTTTATGTGTACTCATGTTTATGTTTTAAGTATTTTTTGATGTTCTTGCATGTTCAACCTAACACAAATCAGTATTTTTGATGTGCAGTTTAATATTTCCCCTTATAAATCTGAATTCCGCAAGATTAAGAACCTTTTCTTATGAAGACATTTTAATTGTTTTTACGTGACATGACGGGCATAGGTCAATTTTCTATTGCAAACTGTTTAACGTGTAGTTACTACATGACGGGCATAGGTCAATATTCTTTTGCAAACTGTTCTACGTGTAGTTACTACATGACGGGCATAGGTCAATTTTCTATTGCAAACTGTTTAACGTGTAGTTACTACATGACGGGCATAGGTCAATATTCTTTTGCAAACTGTTTTACGTGTAGTTACTACATGACGGGCATAGGTCAATTTTCTATTGCAAACTGTTTAACGTGTAGTTACTACATGACAGGCATAGGTCAATTTTCTTTTGCAAACTGTTTTACGTGTAGTTACTACATGATGGGCATAGGTCAATTTTCTTTTGCAAACTGTTTTACGTGTAGTTACTACATGATGGGAATAGGTCAATTTTCTATTGCAAACTGTTCTACGTGTAGCTACTACATGACGGGCATAGGTCAATTTTCTATTGCAAACTGTTTAACGTGTAGTTACTACATGACGGGCATAGGTCAATTTTCTATTGCAAACTGTTCTACGTGTAGTTACTACATGACGGGCATAGGTCAATTTTCTTTTGCAAACTGTTTTACGTGTAGTTACTACATGACGGGCATAGGTCAATTTTCTATTGCAAACTGTTCTACGTGTAGTTACTACATGACGGGCATAGGTCAATTTTCTTTTGCAAACTGTTTTACGTGTAGTTACTACATGATGGGCATAGGTCAATTTTCTATTGCAAACTGTTCTACATGTAGTTACTACATGACGGACATAGGTCAATTTTCTTTTGCAAACTGTTTTACGTGTAGTTACTACATGATGGGCATAGGTCAATTTTCTTTTGCAAACTGTTTTACGTGTAGTTACTACATGATGGGAATAGGTCAATTTTCTATTGCATACTGTTCTACGTGTAGTTACTACATGACGGGCATAGGTCAATTTTCTTTTGCAAACTGTTTTACGTGTAGTTACTACATGATGGGCATAGGTCAATTTTCTATTGCAAACTGTTTTACGTGTAGTTACTACATGATGGGAATAGGTCAATTTTCTATTGCAAACTGTTCTACGTGTAGTTACTACATGACGGGCATAGGTCAATTTTCTATTGCAAACTGTTTTACGTGTAGTTACTACATGACGGGCATAGGTCAATTTTCTATTGCAAACTGTTTTACGTGTAGTTACTACATGATGGGCATAGGTCAATTTTCTATTGCAAACTGTTTTACGTGTAGTTACTACATGATGGGAATAGGTAAATTCTCTTTTGCAAACTGTTTTACGTGTAGTTACTACATGACGGGCATAGGTAAATTTTCTATTGCAAACTGTTTTACGTGTAGTTACTACATGACGGGGATAGGTCAATTTTCTATTGCAAGTAAGTACTATTTTTTTTCATTATCGATTCCAACATGTTCTATTTATTATACTACCTAGATGTACAGGTTGTCATTATAAATAGATTTGTTTAGTAATATTTTCACACAAATTGTCGCCATTCCTTACCGCCATATTTGCATTGTTGTTTGTCCAAGTACCAACTTATTTACAGCAATGAAGATAACGATAAGAACATAAAAAAATCAAAATAGCATGACACAAACACATAAAAAATATTCGAGATTAAAGTATTATTTGTAAACTCGCATAATTTATCAATCATTCTGGTAAATATGTATTTTTTAATCCGTAAAATTGGATAGGTATCACATGAAATCACTGGCTAAAACGTGCGTGCAATTGTGACTGCTACCTCGTAAGGAAGTAGGCCTGAAGCTAAGTTTAGTTTTTTATTTACCATAATTTGCTAACATATTATAAGTAAATAATGTTGGTACTAAAATGTGTGAGAATGAGCAGTAGACATAAATCGTATTTGCCCAGAACTCTGTATCATTGATAACAGTTTTCTTGTTGTGATGAAAAAGACCTTCAAATATATAATATGTACACGAGTACTGATAAACATATGTATGTCGCACTTTCGGTATGACCGGTGTTCTGCAATTTTAGTATCCAAAGGACCATTTTCATTAAAAAGGTCTTTTGGAAAACCTGTACCTAACCTATGCTTTTACAGGAACACCTTGGTCATTCACATACCCAAGAATATGCATCTAAATGTAAATCAGTATTACAGCTTGAGATACTACTTAGCCTAGATAGAGGGCAGACACAAACGATAAACAGTCCTACGAGCATAAGTGAATTGATAACAAGTCAAGTTTTATCTTATATAATATTTGTTATCATAATAACGCTAGTTGGAAACTATGAATTACCTACTGTTAAAGAGGACAATAATGTTACTCTTAGCATTTGATATGTTATTTTATTACCTACATTAACATTTAGTCGCGTTATGCTTTGTTATTCTTCCTTGGTTTTATAATCATCATATAGCTTTACGTGTTGCACCATTATGAACTTCGAGGACAAAAATCAGACAGGCATCTACATCGAGCTGAATCACAGTTTTACCTAGTCTTGTGAAACATCAATGATGTTTTACTTTATTTTTTAAAACGAAGTCTAATATGAGATGGATATTAATCTCAAGATGTGTAAAAACAAAATGTTATCCAAGTCACACAAATTATAGGTAGGTGTGAAGATTGAGTTTGTTGATAACATATTGAGAATGCAAACAAAGATAAAGTTAAGCCGAATATGGAGTTCACTTTTAGAATTTTTGTATTATTCTTGACATTTCCTAGCTCTCTGTAGCATATAAACATATTTCAGTATTTGCTTTAGCTTATTAGTATCTTCGAAATAAACGAATACTCATATCTATGCATGCAATAAATGATTTCCAAATGCTACTTATACTTATTAATATATTTTTCGTATTTGTATAGGTTAGGAGCTAGATTCACAAAAATTTTGTAGATAAAACGCCTTTATAAACCGCACATATCGAACAGGGCTTGAAGAGGACCATATTTTATCGACAAAAGAAAGTAAAAAAAGTCGCTGTAAAATTTTGTGAAAAACTGTTCACAAAATTTGGTCCCCAAAAGAGAATTGGGTTATTACGGAATATTATTCTTCATTACATTAACTTTCAAAAGACACCAAAATTTTCTTTGTTATCTAAAATACTTGTGGACTCACCCAGACCCTAGTACCCTAGACCCGACTGTAGTTTATTTTCATTTCACTGAATACAACGTAATTGGCTATTTGAAATATCAATAATTCACCAACTTAAAAACTTTAAAAAACCGGTCAAGTGCGAGTCTAAATCGCGCACGAAGGGTTCCGTACCACCGTTCAATGGAAGCGATGGTGTGGAGTGAATAGTTTGGATTTTACACAGCAAAATATTGTTTACAAAGTTATTGGTGCGGTTCTTTCACACTCCATGTACGTAACCAGGTGCATCCATAAGTTTGTATTTGGTATTGAAAGAATTGTTGTATGGGAGCCCCCTTAAATATTTCTTTTATCCTGTTTTTTAGTATTTGTTGTTATAGCGGCAACATAAATACATCATCTGTGAAAATTTCAACTGTCTAACTATCACGGTTCGTGAGATACAGCCTGGTGACAGACGGACGGACGGACAGCGGAGTCTTAGTAATAGGGTCCCGTTTGGAACCCTTCGGGTACGGAACCCTAAAAACCGACTTCAAGTCCTTTTTCTTCCTCCCCATCGTTTTTCGGGCGGGATGCGAATGTCGTCTATACATACACACGAAAACGATACCACGAAACCTGTCTACTTAATACACTACGAATATACGGCACATAAGAATATACGGCACATAAGAATATACGGCACATAAGAATATACGGCACATAAGAATATACGGCACATAAGAATATACGGCACATAAGAATATACGGCACATAAGAATATACGGCACATAAGTGAACAAATGTCAGATTGCATCTCATTTCATGATAAAGAACACCATTCACCAAATTAAAAACATAAAATTTTTCTCGATGCGAATGTCGTCAAAATACGCAAAACAAGGCTACGAAATCTGTCTGTCTGATAGTCAAGTCCACACATATTGCACGACATGAACGAATATAAATAAAACAATAATACACAATTTCGTTTACCTGGATGATATCATAATTCCAGTATTTTTGCTTTAGAAATCAAACTACTGGACCGATTTCTAATTTAAAAAACAGGGTCTATACTGCAAGGCCACCCTTTCAAATAAATCGGTTCATAAATAGTACCAGTGTTGAGGTAACAAACGGTAAAAAAAACTTCCAAATTGAGAACCTTTGAAGTCGGAGAAAAATAAATTAATCTGTATAAAAAGAAAGACTTCCGTGCAAAATATTTTGTGATATTTTTGGAAGATATACGTTTTATTAAATAGTTTTAACTTTCTTCCATTTGTAGGCATTTTCTTTAGATGGGGATGTTTGGGTATAAAGACAGCCACTTAAAATCCTTAATCATCCGCTGATCTGACTCTAATTTTCCCAGCTTGGGCCCTTTTCCTTCAACTTCTTTACAGCTAGACTCCTAAAACTTACCCCCAGTTTTCCTACACAAATCATAAACTGCTCTACAGTCAATATTCACCCTTATTGCTCCCGTTCATCCCCCGTTTCCCTCCACAGTGGTATACTGCGACTACAGCGGGTCCGGGCGCGCTCTGCAGTGCCTGGAGGACCACATCTCGAGGGACGTGCTGCCTGCACACGCGACGAGATGCACTGCACTATCGTATACTTCGGGGCAGTGCGATGTGTACAGGTGAGGAGACATATAACAAATTACATTACGTGTAAGTGCATATTTACAACAAAAAACAACCTCAGACCCCAGACCGCGTCCTGGTCATTGAAGACGGTGACGCCTCAAACAATAGATGAGGAACAACAACTCGTAGATTAGAAGGGGATCTCTGGCCAGTGAGGCGGAACCTCGACCACTGGCCACAGAGGTCTACGAAGTGTGTAGGTAGGTAGGTACAGGTAGAGGGAATAAAATCATGAGCTTCTGAAGTCGAGGTAGTCGTAAAACTTCACAGATATCTTACTTGTTGTGTGTGACTGGCGTGGCCGATTGGTAAGGTTGCCTTCGAATTAATTCGAATTTTGCTCTATCCATCTTTACCTGCCCTCACAAATCGGAATGTAAACATCATTCCGTTTAACTTTTCCCTTCGCCGTTAAGTTGGCTGTAGTGCACAGCTGTCAAAAAAATGGATAGAAGTAATATCCGGTTGCCAGACTCAGATATCAATTCCCCACTTTAAAAAAATAAGATAGCGGTCCTAAAAGGGCCGATTTTCCGTCCCTTTTGACATGGGGTCGACTCTACTCCATCCCATATACGTCCCTTTTTGGTGCCTTTAGTTACTATTAAAGAACTGGCTGTAAATATTGCTTTCATTATTTTAAATACCTACTTGGTTTTACTATATACAGTTTTGATGCCTTGATAATTTGGGGTAGGTATTATATTTCAGTCACTGCTAAGATATTTTTTCCCCCTAAATAAAAATGGGTTTCACGCTTGCTTCTAACACCACGTACCAATGAGATGATTAATTTAATTTAATTTCACGTTCGATTCCTGACCATGTACCAATGAGATAATTAATTTATCTTAAGTACATTATACGAACGTTCTAACGGTGATGGAAAACATCGTTAGGAAACTTTCATTACTCCATAGCTGCGGCGATGAGCTAGCCCCCTCTCATGCAAAATGGAGTGTTGAATAACTGGCTCAAAGTGAGCACAATTGTGCTTCTGCCACCCCGTATGGGAAAAGGCGTGACGCTATGCTATGTTATGTTATAAATGTAGCCCATTATTGTCCCCACAGAGGGGCAGAGGCCTTTACCCGGATACGAGTAAGATTAAGCCATACTCCACCACGCTGGCTCAGTGCGGGTTGATGGAGGGTTTTTTACGTTCACGACCACGTAGCGGTAGTAGCCGGAACCTACAACTTAACGTGTCATCCGAAACATGAACGTCCGGGCCCCTGACTTTTGGGAAATATTTATTTTTAAAACACTGGTTTCGTCGCTACCAACTTGACGGCGGCGACAGGAAAATTTATGTGGAATGATCTAACGCCTAGATTCTAGGCGTTTCCTTCACTGTATTTGGATAATAAACGTAATTTTCCTCTCATACTTATTATCTATTGCTATTATCTATTTTTTTTAAATTATAATAATAATTTTAATAAAAAAAATATTTTTTATTTAAATTTTGTTTTTATCTATTGCTATATGCTTCCCAGATCCGAGTCCAAGTCGATAATCCGTGCAGCGGTGGACGCGTGCGCGGATGACGCTGTCGTGCTGGGCGCGTCGCTGCCGCGGTTCCTGCGCGCGCTGCGGCCCCTCGGCGCCGTGTTCGTGTCCTCGCGGGAGACGGAGCGGCAGATCGCGCCCTGGAGAGAGGCCGGCAACGAGGTGTTGATCACATTCAGTTATATTGCAACTCATAGTAGCACCATACCACCATGCCACACACTCGTCGAGTAGCGTGGGAGGTAACGAGGATAGGAGACAGAGACGTAGTGTGGCCAACGAAACGCCTTCCCTGTCATGGTAGTGGCAGAGGCAAGTGGAGTCCACGTTCACACACACGTCACGTCCACAAATGACGTCTTTATAGCTCTAGTTGGTTACAACTATAGCTATAAAGACGTCATTTTGCGTGACAGGGAACTAGCCCATCGGCGCAGCAGATACAAAGATAAAAAACCGGCCAAGTGCGAGTCGTACTCGCGCACGAAGGGTTCCGTACAATTATCTATTAAAACGGCAAAAAAACACGTTGGTTGTATGGGAGCCCCCTTAATTATTATTATTATTTTTTTTTTTTTTTAAGTGAATATAAAACTAATAATTCTGTCAATATTTTAAGCGTCTACCTGTAGCCGTTATCAATATCGAGCAAATACGACAAAAAATAAGGTTTATTGTATGGGGGCCCCCTTAAATATTAATTTTATTCTGTTTTTTAGTATTTATTGTTATAGCGGCAACAGAAATACATCATCTGTGTAAATTTCGACTGTCTTACTATCTCGGTTCATGAGATACAGCCTGATGACAGACGGACGGACGGACAGGGAGGCTTAGTAATAGGGTCCAGTTTGGCACCCTTCGGGTACTTATGTCTTTGTTACATGCCTCATCAAAGTAAATACTTAACATAATCTAGCATGCAGTTAAATAACTAGCTAATAGGTTATATTAAATAACTAATAAGTTGGTCAATAAACCGCTGTTTGGAAAATTACTACCGATCAAGCTGACAAAGTTAATACTTCACCACTTAAATGTAATAATTAATCCTTAAACCTAATAATTAATCAATGCCAAAGAATTTTGAATGATCTGTGACTACCAAATCCATCTAGCGATAGGAAACAAAGACTTCTCCACTTACCACATAAAAGATTTTTTGAATTTTGGCTGTTCTTCTGCGTTTTTTTTATTATTTTTTGTTTTTACTTAAACCTCCTCTGGACTGAGGATAATATTAGGTCCTTACATATGAAATTGGCGTTTTGTATGGAGAAATTGAAGTTAACTCAATTTGCAGTACAAACATTTTTGTATATTTTTTAGGAATGACAGATCCTAATTTTAAAAGTGTCAGCTGTAAAAAAATATTACGAATATTATCATGAAAATGGATGACATTTAGGAGGCACTGATTTTGAAGATAACATTTTAGTTATCAAACTGAAAATTAAAAGAAAAATAAGTAGATGTAAAATATTGAAATAAATTTCAAAACAATAAAAAGAAACTGGAAGTAGCTATTAAATTACTCGAATTATGAACTCCTGAATCTGTAAGAAAAATTCGCCAATTTCATAGGTACCTAATAAATGTGAATAGAAATTATTGAAACTGTTCGGGCCATTTTAGAGATTTATTAAGACTAACGTACAGCGATTCATTTTTATAAGTGTATATCGAAAAGTCATGAGTTCCATGGGAAAGTTGGTAAATTACTTATTTAATGAGGCTGTGCTGGGTGTAATAAATAATTATAACATCGTCTATAATCTTCAATTCCTCAAAAGTGCGGGATCCCGCAAGAGTAATCCCGCATTTCTGTTCCCACTATTGCGGGACTGGATTCCCTCGTTACTATTATGTGTTAGGTAAAGAAGCCAATGGAAAGATACACGAAACTGCAACTGTAATAATACCAAGGTCCCAATGTCTGTGCACCGGATTTGAGATGTCCTTACGGCGCTATTATGCTGTTGCATTGATATGAGGTGCATAGAAAATGTGACTGTGTACGTACGTAAACAAAGTAATGCGAGTAGGAATAAATCGTTATGCTCGTAAAAATATTGTGTTGGTGGCGCCATCATCATTATTAATGTGGCAGTAAATGGTGCTATAATGATACCATGACCATGAATAACATGAACGGTAATACAGGCAAACAATGTCCTCTAATCGATACACTCGATCCTGGCTCTGCAGTTCGACATAGTTTGTTATTCAACTCTTATCACTTTCAGCAAAGTTATCACTTTCCAAACGATATCGGTCGTAAAGCGCTCGCTATCTTTGTCGCAACTGCAGGTCCTGTATCTATGGCCTGTATGCAAATTTGCCGACTGCTCCCGACTAAGGTTAGCCAGTAAGGTTAGCTGTCAATCAATCCGCGCAATCTGTCATGTTTCCATATTTCCAGTCACCGCAAACTAGTGATATGTTAAAAGCCAATGTCTAAAAATGGTGCCTTTTGGTTTTTCTAGCTGCCACCAAAACAAAATTGTTATATCGTCTCTAGACAGTATAGCAAACACAACAAAGTATGACATGTATAGGTACCCGAAACTAAGTCCGAACGGAGATATCCAGGTTAAAAGTGAGGGTATACTTAGACGATATCATGGACGGTTTATTAATTATTAACTTCTCTTGAGAAGTTATTATAATAGGTCTGAAAATTGAAATAGGTAATTTTGTGTTTTCTTTACGTTTTAAGACCTGGAGAATCATTTGCAATCATTTTTAGAGTGATGTCTGTGTGTGTGTGTGTGTGTGTGTGTGTGTGTACGTACGTATGTACGTGATCAAAATTATGGAATTCGTTTTCTCAATAACTACTGGACCGAATCGCTTTGATGACCATATCAATCGATACGCCACGTCATGACTTAGATCTGAAAGGAGTCTAGAAAAAATCGGTCCAGCGGTTCGTTTTTTATTTGTAAAAAACTGACTTTTTTGAACACGCAACGTTAATTTTGTATGTAATTCCAAGTATTGAGGGGTAGATGTGGGTTTTTGAGGGTGCTGGTTTCGAATCTTTCATCAGTTTTTTAAAATTCAAAATGGCGGACCCACTATGACGTCATCTTTTTCGTGAAAATTCTTTAAATTCGATAAAATTTATTAATTATTGTGTAATGTCTAGATATGAAATAGATATTCATCAGAATGCCTATGCATTTGTTTAATCTAGATAGATAGTGCTATATAGTAATTATATGAGAATTAATTGAGTGGGAATTTTAGGTGTAGATAAGGAAATACGTGAAGCGTTCATCGCATTAAGGACAGGTAGGGATCGGAGAGGTGGGATAGGTAGGAACGTCGCTAGATATTCCAGTAATAATTCTCAAATGATTTTCTAGGTATCGAAACATTAAAAAAAAGAATTCTTCTCAAGAGAAGTTGCTTGTACGGTACTTGCTGCCGAACCGATTTTTATTGTATAGTAATAAAGAGGGTGCTGAATACGAAATGACATCCCTTTTGAAATTCAAGATGGCGTACATGAAATATTTGCCATTTTGTTTTTGTAGCGGCAATCAAACCTTGACCTCTTGAATACCACCGCCGTTAGATAACGCCACTTTTCCGTTATAGGTTTTAAATTTTATTACCATGGCATAAGGTTCAAAATCGTGACCCGTTCCAACCACCCTCGGTTTTTGAGAGGTTTATAGGCATATCATTTCTAGACAGAGCGTAACAAACAAAACCAGCGCCAGCCTGACTGAGCGTCAGTCAAACTGAGCCTTCGGTTGTGTATCCGGGCTGTGTCTACACTACAACTGCAATCGAATTGTGAAGGTCATGGCAAGTCCAATCATAGCATTCAATAACACAGGCGCACCATGAAACATCAAACTTGTCATAATCCTCAAGTACCCTCTTCGCCGTTGGCGCTGCAATCTACGCGAAAATTCCATCCATCTTAGAACAAAATGTGTATTTAGTGCAGTAACATTTAGTTCCTCAACTGGCTACGTCTAGTTAGAATGGTCGTAAAATCATAACATTTGTGCGCATTGAAATAATACTTTATTTTACGAGCGGTACATTCCAGTGTCGAATAGGTATTGCGTATTGCAACTGCAGCGCGATAGTCACGCTTTCGTATGCGCAAGGGCACGTGTTTGACGGACCTTCTTTCAGACTACCTTAAAGGTTTTTTTTTAAACTATTTTACTATCTAGACTTATCTTCTTCTTTGAGTACCATCTCCTATCGAAGTTTGGCGACAATAGAGAGGCTTCGGTCACGATATTTATCACATTTAATAATATTTTGAGACCTAAAAACATAAAAGCCCGTCTTTTGCTAGTTTTTATTTTAATTAGTATTGACGTTCAACAAAAAATACGAATTTAAAGTAACATCAATCTGCACTTGTTTTAAAACACCCTATCAGAGAAAGTGACGTAATAGTTCTAGTCAGTAAGGGATCTAGATCTTGACAGTTTTTTATGCAAAAAAGGGGAAGAATATTATCGCATAGCTCTGTCCCTTATTGACAACAGTTATTAAGTCACTTCCGCTATAGGTCCCGTGATTATTGGAATTAAATTGTAATACTTGAATGTTTTAGTATGCTCGTGGTCTATTCGAGATTATATACGTGAAAATGTCTGTGAAAATAAAATTTAATTCATGATTCCCATTAAAGCAATCTGCACACGGAGACAGCCGCCTGGAATAGGGACGTTGTGCTCATCCTGAACCATTCTCGGAGGTTTTGTTGCCAGCCAAGAGGTTATGTCGATATCTAGCCTAGAGGAATAGATATACTTAATTGGTTTCAATTAAAAATCACATAACCTCGCTTTTGGCGCGGATTATGAGGTTTGCTCATCTCTACATTATTCCGGATCTAAGAAATGCTTTGCTTTTCTTGCCTTGTATGTGTTGCTAAGGAGACAACTATTGAATGCATAAATAAAACCGGTCAAGTGCGAGTAGGAAGTCAGACCCGCACGAAGCCGCAGACGAAGGGTTCCTTGCCATTGTACCGGAAGTACACGGAAAAATGTAAAACGACAGGCTTTTGTACGAGTTTACCTTTTTAATTTTGAATAATAAAATATTAAATACTAGGTAAGACTACATTCAATGCCGTATATCGAAACATTGAAAAAGAGTTTTCTGTTTACATATAGATAGTATATACGTACTATATACAGAAAACTATGAACTATGTGCTCAGGTTAACGAAACTCTTTGCTCATTGAAACCGGAAGTGGATAGAAGTAACTTATTTACTGAAATAAAATCAAATATGATAAAAAACGTAATAATATTGATTATAATTCGAATGTGCAATTATGAATCGTATAATGATAAATAACTAAGCACTCAAAAACTCAATACCTGCAATTAAAGATCTTTTGCGATATGTTCGGGAGTGTCTAGTTTTCACCGATAAACAAATGAAACAAAATGGCTAAGAAAATGGTCATACCAATAATTTCTTGTATGGGTACTTCTTTTAATTCTTAAATACTGGTATGTTTAATTATTTGTTGTTATATCGGTAAAAGAAATACACCCTCTGTGAAAATTTCCGCTCCCTACCCATTTCGGTTGATCCTACAGAGCCCGATGACAGACGGACCGACAGCGTAGGCTTAGTAATAAGGTCCCGTTTGGCACCCTTCGGGTACGGAACCCTAAAAAGTAACGTAAAGTGAAACTTAAATGACAGTCAGCTGACATTTTCGTAACGACACACCTCAGCGAAATACGTCGCCATCATGACTTTGAGTGTCAGTCAAAGTTTGAACTTTGAACAAACGCAGTCGTGCATCCGGCGGGCCCATGTGCCTGAACACGGGTATGATATGAATAGCCCTGTAATTACACATTGTTAGTCTGTTATGTGTATTAATTCTCAATGACACGGCTTAAGTTACACTCGTTACAATATAACTGTAGCACGTTTTGCCATTTGAGTGTTTGCAAAGAGCCTAGCACTTGTTAGCCACTCCACATTTGTTGTTGCTTATTAACACTCCACGTTTCTATGATATTCATAATATTCAAAGTTTCATACTGCTAAAGGTGATCGCACATTCGCACGACATAGAGACCCTAGATAGAGGCATAACGGTAATCGCATTTTGTTTTATATTGCGTGCGCATGAAGATTAGCAGGTAACAAACGATGCTGGGTGAGGGGTTGCTTAAAACTTCATACAATGAATTCAACTGAGTTTAGGTTACTACCTAAACTCAGTTGAATTATGGCCGCACCGTACTCGGTGCGGCCATAATATGCGCTCGTGTTAAAGAGACAACGTTTGTTTAGACTGATCTGTTAGGTTTGCTACTACACAAGTAGTAAGTAGTGACAGAGACTAATTTCAGATGCCTCCTTTCATTATAATTGAGTATGGCGAATTGAGATACTCTGAATATAGTTATGGGAGCGTCAAACGCATTTTATTGAAAACACTGAGTGATAGCGAAGATTCTCTTACATATCCAAATATATCGATTTAATTCAAATCGAGACGGTCCCATATTAGGTCCCATATAACTCGTAGGGTGATTGTGGGTTACTGCAGCCCCCTGACCTTTATCGCTCGCTTTTCTTCAAAAACTGGCAACACTGGCCCATGACGTTAAATGAGTCTCAATTAACTAAAGCCGGGGGGGGGGGGGGCTGTATTTAGATTAACACGGAGCTTCTAACGAGATTTTATATTAGGTAGTATGTTTCGTAGAATTTAGATTTATTTATTTATTTATTTGTGAACATGTACAGTTGTTACAGATGGTATTGTAATACATGATTCATGCACCCTGAAAGGGTATAACAAATTCTTATATCTAGGTAAATAAAATATCAATATTTAACATTAAATTAGATATGTAATTTCTTATTGAATATACCTAGTCGGTCCATAAGTTCTGTCACAAATATTTTGCCGCATAGTAAATAATACCAAGTTTATTTTTACTTAATACTATATATGGTTTGATAGCTCATTAAATACTGATAAATTAGAACGATTATTGGATTTAAATGCTTAAAGCCATATTACACAAATGCTAGTTTCTTCAGAGATTTTGCACTTTTTTAACCAATCATTTTTGATTGGTTAAAAAATACGGACGTGATTCACTTTATCTTTTTTCCATGACTCTTAAAACCTTTCAAACTTACGTGAGATTTTAGTCAGAACCCTCTCTGAACCCGTTACCTTCATTTTGAAGCATAAGATAACTAAGTCTGGGTAAAACTAATTTTCATATTCACATTTTACGTAGTGTACTTGTTGCCCACAAGATCATTTTTATACGTTTTTCTGAAAACGTAAAAAGTACGTAAAGTTCTCTTTGGGAGCAGTTGGAACTGAAAGCTAACAGAAAATCAAATGCTAGTTATTAAGCATGGTCTAAAATCGAGGTTTCAAATAAATAAATAAAAAAAAGCTTGTTGGTTATCTGGAACACTGTTTTTTTATTAAATTTGTGGTATGTGGTATTTTTGTCAGTTGCGGCGTGTTTTGGGTTCGCGATTGTCTCAAGTTATAAGGTTTTTTGTCATATTGCGATAATCGTACAAAATGTATTGTATTGCAATTTGATTCGTATAAAATAGCCTTTTTAATCATGTATAATACGAATAAGAAAAAGTTTATTGCTGAGTTTTATCTATCAAAAACCTTGTGACAGAACTTAAGGACCGACTATGTATAATTCTTAATAATTACTTCTTTAATGGCTTCATGTATATACATTTAGACTGCCGATGTTGTGGAACGATGATTCCGGAAACCGTATTGGTTGGTGTCTATATATTTGAATTTTTCAAGAAAATTGTAGATGCGGTTTGCCATGGTTTTTTCGAATTTTTTTGAGAATGTTGGTAAAATTGCAATATTGTGATGGATCCGTAGGTTTGCCACCCTTTTTTAAAACTGTTGTTATTTTTGCAATTTTAAGACTATCTGGAAAATATAACATTCATTATACGATTGATTAATGAGGTAGGTTATAGGGTCTGTTAATTTGTTACTAAAAAACTTTAATAATTTCGGTGGGAATTCATCAGTTCCTGCGCTAGCTTTGTTTGGAATACTTCGAATTATTTGTTTTTTTAGATTATTTGTTTAGATTACAGGTTATTGTATGGTAAAAGGCCTGATGTGGCATAATTTATATTAGGTAATGTATTTCGTAGTATTTTTTTATGATTTAAGCTAATATGTAGTTTACTCTTTAGGTAAATATTGTATAATACCTACCTAGATATCGAAACTTAAGGTTGTGCTGAATTATTTTATAGGAAATATCAAACCGCATCAAACATCAAAAATACTGATTTGCGCGACAAATATCAGGGTGAAATGGTTGGATGGAATGGATTTTTTATTATGATTATAATTCGAAAATCATGTTTTTATTTAATCACCTTCATTTTAACGTATGAAATCAAAACGTAGCAGTGTCGTTTTTGCCTATTGGTAATTTGAAAAAAAAAACAACAGATTCATAAACTGACGTCTTCAAATATTTTCTAAATAAATTATCTGGGAAAGTTGTTAAATTACTGCCGAGGCCGTGCTGGGTCAAATAAATATTCAGAATATCGTCTGAGTCCATTTTTCTCAAAAAAGAAATAAATATTCAGTCCCGCAACCGTGCCGGATCCCGCATGAGTATTCCCTAATTTCTGATCCCGCAAAAAAGGTGCGGGATCCCGCGTTTGCGGGTTTGGATTCCCCTACCCACAATCACCCTGCCTATGTATGTACCTTTAAGACAGTTTGGACTCAGCTTGACAGAAACTGCCTACGATCTAGGATTATCGTTGCGAATCAGGCGGTCTGACAGCTCTAAATGCAGTATGATAACTTTCGGCATTTCCTAGATTAGGAAAAAAACCTGCAAGCCTTTTCGTTACTTTTCGCAAAATAATTAATTCGCATAATCACTTTAAAAAAGACTTGCCTTGCAGATTTTTGTTGTATAGAATCAGACTTTGAGTTCACACTACTAAACCTGGGCTGGTTTCTTTGAATATTGAGTTGAGTTGTCTGTAAATGATCTAATCTCTTCTAATTTTCAAGAAAACACGAACATATAAAATACTGTGCGCAGGTTTCTGAATGAGAAATAAGTTAACGCGTATCGTTCTATCACGTTCTTTTTTGTCACATCTGCAGAGACAGGACGGTACTTAAGAATTTGATTAGTGAAATTCTCAATTCAGGAATCGGAGGTAAGCCAATCAAACATAGCGTCACGCATTTTCTCATACGGGGTGGCAGAGTTGCCCACGAGTAGCCTGTAATGCCTTTGTCACCCTTCGAAGCTAACTCATCGCCGCTGAAGATATATAAAATATCCGGTATGGGCCGGTCACTGTTGACTGTTTTCAGCTACGTTACGTTACGCGCTACGTCGTTATCGATAATTTTTCAAGGCCTTCGCACCAAAACAAAACAGTATAGTAGGTAAAACTGAATAGAATAGGTATAGGTAAGGCTATTATTTAATCACACATCAAAAATACTGATTTGCACAGCAATAACAAAACAATCTTGTGTGGATCAACAAAAACACTTTTTATGTTTTAAATATTTAATTAGTACTTAAGTTTATGTTGTAAGTATTTGTTGTTGTTCTTACATGTTGAATCTAACACGAGACACCTAACACCTAAGCTACCACAGCAAATACAAGGGATATTTGCTGTGCAAATCAGTATTTTTGATGTGCAGTTTAATATTTCGCTATAGGCTTCTCTATAGCTCACGATAACTCCAATTGGCTGTATTTGGCTAAGAGTAAACAAACGCCTGGGGGCGACAAGCGTGCATAATGGATTGGTTTGAACATCAGCTCAATTCTTCCAAGATTAACATTAAGAATATTGGACTCTTGGTGTACTAATTGATAGACAACATTAAGATCGATTATATGTTATTATATGTCGTCTATCAATATATCAGACTACTTCTGATCCTTGTCCAAAGGCTTCCATCAATTCTGATATTAAACCCTTCTACAACTGTTGTTGTGTTGCAACTGCAGCCTTATGGCGTAACTCTCTGAAGTTCATGGCGTGTGTCTATGGTTCATCTCATGCTCATACAACAGCAGCCTTATGGCGTAACTCTCTGAAGTTCATGGCGTGTGTCTATGGTTCATCTCATGCTCATACAACTGCAGCCTTATGGCGTAACTCTCTGAAGTTCATGGCGTGTGTCTATGGTTCATCTCATGCTCATACAACTGCAGCCTTATGGCGTAACTCTCTGAAGTTCATGGCGTGTGTCTATGGTTCATCTCATGCTCATACAACTGCAGCCTTATGGCGTAACTCTCTGAAGTTCATGGCGTGTGTCTATGGTTCATCTCATGCTCATACAACTGCAGCCTTATGGCGTAACTCTCTGAAGTTCATGGCGTGTGTCTATGGTTCATCTCATGCTCATACAATTTCATCGATTGCGGGGTATCACCGAAGGCGTCTAGGCTTCATTCAATGCGCTTGGGTTTGGCCTCCATTATGATGCTACTTGCGTGATACCAATTTGACAGATGAAGCTGGTGCAAGGTGTCAAACGTAAAAGTCTATATGAAGTTCATAGCTCAGACGACTTACGCCATAAGGCTGCTGACAAGACTTTACCCCGACAAATAATACTTCGACAACCCGTTATATTGTGAACTGGCACACGAAATGTCAGGGCGAAGTCGTGGGATGGGGTAGTTGAAGGCTAAAGGTAGTGAGCGAAGCGAAACCCCCTTTATCCTTCGTGTTGAGTTGAAATGTAAGAGCAAAAGAAATAAATGTTTCTTATCGGAGTAATTCCTTAAATTCATATTTTGGATCACTATAAGGAATTGAAAAATAAACTTGCTTTAATCATATTGGTTTTCTATTGGAAGTTGTTCAGAATGGTGTCCCTAACCACCTCTTTAAATTTGACTACCTTCCCCTTTCTTTTACAGCCTACTAAATAAAGGTCTTTTTCTGCAGGCAGTTTCCCTTTTTACGAGAACTTAAAGGATAGATACGTAACAGTAGCGTGTCTTTAGGTCTTTAAAAACCTTTTGCCCTCGTTTTTACAACAAGTGTACCTTTTTCTAACCCTGAGTTCACATGGCTCATTCTCTATGTTTAGTGTTGTTTATGTCCGTTCGCGTTCGTGACACAGGATGCTAACAATTAACCAGAGTGGTCATTTTTATTAGTGATTAATCTGTTTATTCAATATAACAATGAGACATATTTAATGGTTGGGGATATTATTTCCTACTAACGAGTAAAACCGTAAAACATCGGAATAAAGATCTTCTTCAGACTTGTCTAACTAACTAGTATGTTTATGTTTAAAGAGACAACAAGAACAGAATCAACAATCAACAGGACCCGAACCTTAACGATGGGCTACTAAAGTGATCAAGAAATAATAAACGTCATTCTTCAACAGATAATCAAGATACCAGAAACAAAAGAAGGCTTCATAGATCTCAACAACCTGGAGCTGAAACTTCAACAATACACGGGAACCTTCAACACCATGATCGGTTTCTTCCCAGCCGCATCCAAACTCACTGGCGTCTTAGCTGATGATGTGGCAACGACTTTGCTTCTACATCAATACGGGGCGCTGGCTTTCTGGGACTATACGCTGGTGGCGCCATCATCAGCTGTCGACATGAATCCGACCTTCCCAGGGGTTGAAGAGGAGATGGTAAAGAAAGACGCGGTGTTCTTCAACTGTGAGAAGTTTGTTGGAGGAGTTCAGGGGCCCTATGTGACGGTGGTGAAGAAGGGTGTGTTTAGGGACACGCCACTGTATTCTGATGATGTTGAGGTGGGTATCATCGTTCACTGTTTAAAAGTAACCTTTGAAGATAATTTGAAGAAAGTCGGTTTATTACATCATGACTTATCACGTATCTTTGTTCACTTGCACTTGATCTATGTTCTCGTTCTATCTCATAGTCCAATACTGATAAAGGAAGGAACTAAAAACTCCTTGAAGAAAACTTCACATTAGTTTCTTTGGTCAAAGTCATTGGAAATCGATAATAGATAAATTGATAGATCCACATAGATAAATTGGCTGGTAAATTAAGTTCTGCGGCTTACGCTGTTAGGAACATCAGACAAAGCACGGATGTGGCTACATCTAGGCTAGTATATTTTAGTTACTTTCATAGTGTCATGTCCTATGGTATCTTGTTGTGGGGGAAAGCAGCGGATATTCAAACTATTTTTATTTTACAGAAAAGAGCTATTCGAGCAATTTATAATTTAAAACGAACAGACTCCTTAAGAGAGCTTTTTAAAGAAATTGACATACTAACAGTAGCTAGTCAATTTATTTTCGAAAATATAATGTATGTACGCAAGAACCTTACAACATTTTCCAAACTTAGCGACAGCTGTAATGTTAACCTAAGAAATAATCACAGACTATGTGCGCCCCGTTTTAGACTCGCGAAGGTTAGCAATTCTTTCAAGGGTTAGTGCATTCTCTACTACAATAAGATACCTCTGGAGATTTTGAAATTGCCATTTGAGCAATTTAAAAAGCATGTTAAAGCGACTTTGTCGAAAAAGGGATATTACAATGTTCAAGATTACTTAAATGACAGGACTGTATGGGGTTAATCTGGCTCAACACAGACCTTGCTGTTAATAATTTTGTAATTATTTATTCCTGCTTATTAATCATAACAATTAAATTTTTCATATTTGTATTAGTTAAGCACAACCTATTTTTAAAAGAGATCTAAAAATAAATCTGTGGGAGTTTCTACGCCCTTCTCTCCCAAAGTGGTCCAATGTAGAGAAGAGGCAAAAAATGACGTTTGCTAAGTATATGTAAATATCTACAGTAATAAAGTACTTTGACTTGACTTGACTTGACTTGAATCGCACGGAAAATCATTATATGACCCAATAACTCATTCTGGGAAGTTTGGGAAGCACAACAAAGCTTTTTGGCTTTTACCAGTTGGCAAAGGAAGAGTTGTTCTAAAGATCGATAACATCCTCAGGTGCTGAGCGAGAGGATCGAGGAGTGTCGCACCACGGAGACGGTGCGGGCTGCGCTGGTGATGCAGCTGCGGGATGCTGTCGGTCTTCAGAACATCGCGGCCAGGCAGGACAAGGTCACCAAGTGAGTCGGATACTCTCATCGCTTTGTTACCATTATGACTTCCTAGTATGCCGATGTTCATAATGACAAGTTCCCATTTTGAGCACTTCCCAATTTGACCACTTTCACATTTGACCACTTCTCAATTCGACCACTTCCACATTTGACCATTATCTAATTCGACCACTTCCCATATTGTCACCTTCTCATAATGAGAGCTTGTCAAAATTGCACAAAATTGAAAAGTTGACGAAAGGGGAAGTGGTTATCTTATTGATACACTCAACTTGGGCCTTATTCAGTAACATAAATATACCGAAAATTGTAGGAAAATATCAGCAGCAACATGAAACGTTGTTGTCAAATTTGCTGAAACTGTGAATTTTGCTGTGGATTTGAGTTTGCACGACGACTTTGTAATTTCTAAAGTCATTTTTATGAGATCTTTATTGAAATTAGAGACAATTTGTCTTGCCAATTCAAAAAATTCAAAATTCAAAAAGAGTTTATTTCCATAAGAAACACATAGGTAACATTTGGAGAATATCAAATCCAAAGTCTATTATAATTATCATTTGTCAAACTTTTATCTAGATCTGTGAAGTAAATATTTAGTTATTCACAAGTAACACTGATTATTCGAAATAGATTCTCGGAATCGTAGTGCGTTACAGTTGACTCTTCCTACTTTTCATCTATTTGGCAGCAGACGCAAAGTCGTCAATTGATCAACAACAAAAATGAGTCATCAAATTGTTTTTGTATAATCGTCTCAGTTTTGGCAGTATTTTGTATTAATTGAATTGTTATTGATATCATCTCTCTTTTACTATCAGGGCTTTATGTTGTAATTTTCCTTGTTGTTTCCTTCTTAAGATTATTATACTTATTCAGACTAATAAATACCTAAGTCTTAAATAATAGCAGTTCAAATACTAGTATTTACGACTTCGCTGTAGAAGGGGAGTACTCGTCAAGCCTATGGCCAATAGGCCACATCAGATACTATAATAATCTATGCCCTATGATCATAGGACCTTAATAAGCCTGCATGAAAACTTCTGACAGGTCCATAAGGCCCACTAGCTATAAAGCGGATTAGCACTATTCTCCGATTAACTTTGACAACTCCATACAAATTTATATGGAGTTGTCAAAGTTAATCGGAGAATAGTGCTAATCTGCTTTGTAGCTAGTGGCACTAAGATACTAAATAGTACCCGTAGTAAAAGAGGTAGATAGGTTATTTAATTAGGTACGTTACTAGCTTGTAAGGTAACTAATATCAATGAAGTCAGTGGCATTTATGTCTCCCACACATGAATATGTATTGCGCAGTCAAATATGAATATGTTTAGGAAAATCACAGAGTGCCGAGGCGATCTGTTTACAAATATGCACATTACTTTGATTACAAAACACACAAGGTTACATGCACTTTACTGCAGTGCTTATAATTATACGGAAACATCCAATATTTAGGTTTCAAGTTTCCAATGTTTGGCTGTTCTCTAGAACTTTCTTGAATTTACTTTACGGTTTGATTCTCTAAGCTTACTCATCCAACGTATTCATTCCAAGCAAAGTTATTTTTTGTGTTTTCTTATCGAACATCGTCCTTTGTTTTTCATCCTTGACATAAGTAAATTGTTCCAACTTCAATAAATTGGGGCATCAAATCCAATCGATGTCACTAAATATCAAGTCAAGAGGCTCTTTGTAAACAAGGAAGTGGATTCGATTCGCTTAAGAAAGGTTCCGTACCCATAATGGAGACAACTTTTAACACGTTTCTACTTTGTAACATTCCCATTGTCATGTGCAATTACATACTAGAAGTGGATAGCTTGGTTTTATACCGATTGTACATAATTTGTTCATCTCTTGTTTTGTGTACGTATCGGTACGTATTATTCCATCTTCAAACTAGGCTGCATTAACCTACTTCTATTCAGCTTGTAAAGACTTGAAACGATTATCTTAGGATTAACAAGGCATTAGGTAGGACGAGTGCACAGAATTTCTGTACTAATTTGCATATAGACTTACGTATTTGACCCAAAAATGCTGTAGTTATTGGTGCATTACCATACAAATGGTCCGCCCACTCATGACTAGTGTTTATCGTAAACCACGATAGAGGTAGCTAGTTCGAATTACGGGATTTTGTTTATTTTTGTTCCACACGCGTTCCTCTGAACCCACGCGTTGTTTTTTTCTGACCTGTCATTTAGTAGCTATTCACGTTCTTCTTAACTTTGAGTTTTGTACTGTTTTTGTAATGTTGTGTTTGCCAAGGGGTTTCCTTCAGTGGCAGTTCATTAAGAGATAGCTTAATACCCATCTTACAGTGGATTACCCATCTGGGTCCTTATACTGTAACTCAAATTACCGAAATAGTTTTAAAATTTATAGTAATCCCAATTTGACAGACGCCATGTATGATTTTTTGTTGTGGATTTGATTAACTCTAGTTAGTTACATGCTTTGCTTTAATAATAATGAATGACATAATCTTTTTCGTAACCTATAATTAATTACGGTGACATGACTTGGTACAAGATTCATTGTTATTTTAAAAAAATGTACGAGAAATAATAATTGTACGTGAAATGTAAAAATATGTACTTCACAGATTTACGTCACTCATAGTGTCACCGCCAGGAAGAATAATATTTAGCGGTGATATGCCGTAATAACATTTACAAGGATTCAGTCTTATTTTTTAAAAAAGACAAGAAGTATAAGTTAATTGTGATGATAATTCATACGACAATAGAACAATTTGTGGCTCCTTGAGCTGTAGACCTCCTCCGAGCGACACCCGCTCAATTTTTTTTTTGTTTTTTGAGGGGTCGCGATTTTGATCCTTATGCCATGGTAACAAAAATCAAAACCTATAACGAGATTTTGGGTACTGTAGTACCTAAGACTGGTCGAGGGGTTAAAGGTTTTTTTTTCTTTATTTCCACCCTCTCACACCCTCGACACCCCTTGAAGTTTATCGTATAAACGAGTGAAATTATTATTAAAACAAATAACCCGACGGATATACCACATACTAACTTATGAATGCAGCTGGTAACGAACATGGATATGAACTTTGAAACTTCATATATCCGCCATTTTGAAAATTTTCCAAAAACTGAATCGACAAAAAAAATATATAATTAATCATGTCACCGCTATAAAGTATATTTCATGGCGGTGAGACATTGGTCATTGCTGTAAATTTTAGTACATTTTTTAGATATGCCGTAAACTTACGAACATTTCACGTTATTTTTTTTAACATAAGGCTGAATCTCGTTCTACATCCTGTCACCGCTAGAAAGTATGACACCCATGTCTGAGTAAATCTAGAATCCTACCTAAGCTTTAAACTTGGCATTTGTATCAACGTAATCAAGTGAATTCCCTGTAATAAGGTTACTGATGTTTTTCAAAAATAAAATCAAAACAAAATATAGGTCAACAGTACACCACGCGCCACGAAGTAAGAGCGCTGGGCGGGAATTACTGCGCCTATGTAGACTTGTAGAGGTATTGAAAAGTGACTATCTACTGCGGATTTAAGGCCACCGCTCATAACGTGTGGCGCGACGTATACGTATGTATATTTCCGTTGATTTTAAACTTATCTTTACACCGCGACGTGCGGTGTGCAAGGATTATATGTCGTAAAATCGAGGTCTTTAGCAAATATCGGTATCGATAGGCGCTGTGCCCGTTCATTGAGCTTGGTAACAAGAGAAACCGAGCACAATTTATTGTCCGTGGTCAAAATATCTCACCGAAATCATCTTATGCGTTACTCTATTATATAATTTCTAAAGCTTCTACAATATGTTCAATTTAATATACTATTGGTGTAGCACACTACACAAACTATCTAGACAAATACGTAGTTCGAATAACTCGAGTTAGAAAATCCTCAGAGTACGAGTAGGTATATCTAACAGTTTCGTAATAATGTATAATATATAATAATGTTCCTGATTTAAATAGACAACGTACTCCGCTTGTTTTTTTGTTTTTTTATAATACCTTTGACACTATTTACTAGTTGATTGATCTAGCCCCGATACACTTTGATCTAGCCCCAAACTTGGGCACTAGACAACGATACACATACCTATATATATAAATATATAAACAACCAAGACTAGGGTACAAACATCCGTTCTCATCAAACAAATATTTGCCCCCACCGCGACTCGAACCCGGGACCCCTGGCTTCGTTGTCAGGGTCACTGCCGACTCGGCCATTCGGATCGTCAATCGATTGTAGATAGACATCTCTTGCCACCCATCTCGCTGGCAGCGTGTCAATATTGTCTCGCGTTGCTTGCTCTCGCCAAACCCACGGATCGTTTGTGTATGTTTGGAGTTGCCTGCACGTGGTGGCGCCATTTTGCATCACGCGCTGACAGTATGGTCGTGAAAATATACATATTTTGCCGTTTTGCCGCTTGTTCACTAGCTCAAACAGGACAGGACTGGACAGGTGTCAGGCCTTTTCAACCGACTTCTAAAAGGGGGAGGTTTTCAATTCGATTGGTTTTTTAAGGCTCCGTACCCGAAGAGTCCGCTGTCCGTACTCCGCTGTCCGTCCGTCCGTCTTTCACCAGGCTGTATCTCATGAACCGTGACACTAAGAAAGTAGAAATTTTCACAGATGATGTAAGTATTTCTGTTGCCGCTATAACAACAAATAATAAAGAACAGAATAAAATAAATATTAGGGGACTCCCATATAACAAACGTTTTTTTTCTCGTATTTGCTGGATATTGATAACGGCAACAGGTAGGCGCTTGCAACATTCACAGAATATTTAGTTATATATTCACTTTAAAAATAAATAAATAAATTAAAATTAAACAAATATTTAAGGGGGGCCCATGCAACAAACGTGTTTTTTTAACCCTTCGTGCGCGAGTTCGACTCGCATTTGCCCATTTTATTTTGTATGTTTTTGCGTCGCAGGCGGGGAGGGTGCAGCCACTAGACCACCAACGTCCACGCCAACTCAAACAAAACCACAGAAAAATATACGCTGTTTCTTGCCTATGGCGCTATGGTTGGAGGTTGTCTATCTGTGAAAGTCGTCAAATTCTTAGGATATTATATGGCATACTGACCTCAGGTTAATTTTGCCAGTGTCAAGGGTATTTCAAAGATCACGCGACGTGTTTTTGAACCTACCCTCAGATGAATGAAACTTTTTGCCTGAAACTACGCCAACCAAAGGTGGGCATAGTGCCACTGATATCTATGGCTATGGATTCCAAACCTGGCAAGAGTCTGACGCCCTTTGCAGTGGAATTGAAGAGGGAATGCAATCGGATAGAAATGGAACTGAACTTAAAATTGCCGCGGTCGCTTCCTTCTGCAAAAGACCTCAAATTGCTCACTCGGGAAGGAAGGTTTTCCTCGCGGAGGCAATTTTTCCATATCCTCCTTCCACTCCACTTCCTCACAAATCATCCGGTGACCTAATTGAGAAGTACTTTCAGTTTGCACTTACGTTCATGTCATTGCGCTTGGAGCTCCTTTTTTACCCCCGAACCGAATATGTTACTCTCGAGAGATGACCTCTGTGGAGATGAGGTCGAGGCTGTGCTTTCATAGCGAGAGGTCCCGGGTTCGAATCCAGGCAGGGGAGGGTGAAAAATAATCCCCAGAATGAAGGTTTGTGATGTTTACATGTTTGTGACGTCGCTGTTTCTGTTCCCACGACACAGGGTCCAGAAACAATAGCTAGCCATATTATGTCACCGTAGGATAGTCAAAACCGTTAGTTGATAAAAAAACGCATTAGTTGATTATCTTATCGACAGATAATAAACCAGACTGGCAGAGTTTATAATTTACGTTTCTTTTGTTCTTATATGTCAACCTAACAAGAATACTTATTCGGGGGCTTCGCTGCGCTCGCCCCCTAAGCTCCCGCAGTGTTTGCCCTGGTATTCCGTTGGCAATACTATTTAACGGTTTTAACCGTTAGTTTATAAACTAACAGTAACTTAATATAATAAGCAGTACGCTACAGTTTACTATCTGTCGATAGTTGACCGAAAAACTTGAAAACTTTAGTTTGTCAACTAACGGTTTTGAAGATCTTACGGTGACATATATACGCACGGAGGTACCCGACAGATCTGCCTGACAGTCGTGCCTGGCGGGCAAAACTGCCAATGTATTGCAAGAACAGGCACAGACATTCCGTGATAAGTCCGTATGTATATATATGGCTGGCTATTGTATGTGCATTTATGTAATTGTTATGTTATGATATAAATCTGGCCAGCACAAGTGTATAAGACTCCTTGGAAGACTTCACCTCATTAGCAAATTCCCGAACGAAAATTGGAGAAAAGTGACAGTAGGCATCCGATTTAAATTTGACATTTTGCTGTGGTGTGTGTTAGCGAAGGTGATACAAAAAAGGTCTTTTTTTTCGAATCCATCTACTCATACTATAGCCATCTACAGATTTGATTTTGGGTTAACTGTTATTGAGTATTTCATTAAAACTCTCACTGAAAGAAAACACGATTGGATTAATTTTTCTAAAGACCTTTAAATTGGTTTATTTTTTCTTGTAATTCTGAAATCCTACCTAATTTCATTGCGGAAATGCATTCAAAATGTGGATAACTCTCCTTGCAAATATTTTTGGCAAAATAGCGTAGTTTATTTTTAAACAATTGTTATGCGCTACGTTATTTTAATTTGAGTCGAGCGCAATGTTCGCGCTCTCTTTTCTTTCTTACCTGGAAGTAATTAACGCTGTCGCTTTCGTTTACATTCGTATCCCTTTTATAAATATTTTTACGTATCGCCTTAAGCTCCAGTTCTTGAACCAGATCGCGGAATCATAATCATCACCAATCCAGCCTTACATCATCACATCACATCATGAATCTATTCGCTTACTATAGTAAAGCGAAGCAAGCACGAACATTTACTCATTGATGAAACGTAGGCAATACAACAAGGAAATAAGCTCGCTTCGTTTCGCAAAAGTCCGTGCTTGCCCCTCGAAACAGTTTTGTGCTGACACAAGCCGGTATCGAATTCGGGTCAGTATGCGCGCGCGCCGCCCTCCAAACGCTCTAAAATAGGCCACACCAGCAGCTGACCGGTTAGTTAGAACACGAATAGAATGTTGCTAAGCGAGTATACAGGATGTGACAACCGCTGATCCTTCGTTAGGCGAAAAGCTCGCAGATTACAACAAAATTGATAAAAATAATACATGGTTTTACAGGAAGGTGCACCAATTTGAGATTTCGGGCTTGCTCGGAGACTGAGCTCTGGCCAACTTAAATGGTAAAGGGGTTAATGACGATTGGAGCTTTAAAGCTCACCTCATACACATTCATCACACGCTTCTTGACTAAAGCTGGGTACTGTACACAAGACCTCGACGTCAAAATTGGCTAAATGCAAGCTCCTGTTACACCCTGAAAATTCTGTTGTAATCTACGATTTTTTCCTGATCGACGAACTGGGTTGGCAAATATTGCATATAGTGGTGAGCAAAATATCTTGTTCGCACTGTACAAGTAATTATTTGTGGATGCGATCTTGCAGCAATGACGAGTAGGTATATTTGTGTGTGGTTTCCAATGTTATTTACGTTTCGCCATCGTTTGATTAGTTTGTTATTGACTGAGCACAACAGTCTATTTTGCCTCTCTTTATGTGTGCTGTCTTTTTTCTTGCTTTATGTGCGGATAATATGGAACAAATGGCTGTTGCATCCGTGGCGAATGTCACAATATTTGACTTTTTGGATTCCAATTAGAAAAAACCGCGAAAACAGCAAAATCGCAGACAGCCTGACACTTCAAATTGTGTTGACGCTGTTGACTTTAGCTTTGACGTATTTGACTATTCGCTACTTACGCAACGAGTGGTCCTACCTGACCACTCGTTGCAGACGAATGACTGAAAAATACGATATTTCGAATGTCGAAGGAAAATCTGTAGAAAAAAGCGCTCAAAAATAGAGCTCCAGGAATTGATCGTCCGTCAACTTTGAGTTTCCTTTCAGTGTCGTGCGTAGGTATTTGTCACGCGTGACGCGGGGCGCCATACTGACAGGACCCGCGTGGCGGGGCCAATCTCATAGTAAATCCCGCGTGCGTGATGAAATGAGAAAGAGGCCTGAGTGGTCGACAGTTCATCCAAGCCGTGTTAGGTGTTGGTTGGCGTTGCTTAAAAGTGCTGCTGCCGCACGATGTTGATACGCGCGGCAACAGCGCGTATTATCGCGACAGATAGTGTCAAAACTCCACTGTGCCGACGGCCTTGTGGTTTTTAGCGTACGAGTCTCGACTGCCGTGCGTTGTCCGCGCGACAGAAACCGCCGTGTGCAGAATATGTTAAACTTGGTTAACTCTAAACTCAGATTTTTTATTCCGTAGAATTCTGACATTTCAGATATCATAAGGTTCTTTATGAGGACAATTATTATTAACTTCTCTTGTTAACTTCTCTTGAGAAGTTATTATAATAGGTCTGAAAATTGAAATAGGTAATTTTGTGTTTTCTTTACGTTTTAAGACCTGGAGAATCATTTGCAATCATTTTTAGAGTGATGTCTGTGTGTGTGTGTGTGTGTGTGTGTGTGTGTACGTACGTATGTACGTGATCAAAATTATGGAATTCGTTTTCTCAATAACTACTGGACCGAATCGCTTTGATGACCATATCAATCGATACGCCACGTCATGACTTAGATCTGAAAGGAGTCTAGAAAAAATCGGTCCAGCGGTTCGTTTTTTATTTGTAAAAAACTGACTTTTTTGAACACGCAACGTTAATTTTGTATGTAATTCCAAGTATTGAGGGGTAGATGTGGGTTTTTGAGGGTGCTGGTTTCGAATCTTTCATCAGTTTTTTAAAATTCAAAATGGCGGACCCACTATGACGTCATCTTTTTCGTGAAAATTCTTTAAATTCGATAAAATTTATTAAATGATTTTCTAGGTATCGAAACATTAAAAAAAAGAATTCTTCTCAAGAGAAGTTGCTTGTACGGTACTTGCTGCCGAACCGATTTTTTTATTCATTTTGATTAGTGTAAAGTGCAGGTGTAAAGTGTGGCTGTGAAGTGTAAAATGCTAGCAACTTCTGAACAGCCAGTGTTAAGTGTGAGTGATTTTACTAATCACTAATCAGCGAAGTGAGGCAAATAGAAGTATATTCCATTTTTTGCGAGTAGTGTAGTGTATGCACACCTGAACCCTACTTACATCTATAAATAGCCTCTTTATTATGATTCATGTCTCAATATACAACTGTCTTTCGAACATGTGACTGTCTCATTCCACACCTAATAGGCCCATCCTTACATGGCGACCGTGCCAGGCCAGCCTACCTCTCGCGAGGTAGTGCTGTGCCGAATGGCGATTAAATAAATTCAAATAATATTTAAATAATACTTGAAGAACTTGGAAACGAGAAATATAACGAAGATAAATATATAGAGAAAAAGAACGGGATGACCTATGAAGAGATTAGCGGATTGCAGCCAGAAGAAGACGGATAAATAGAAGAAAGAAGATAATTATAGAAGAAAGAATATATTTACACAAGAAGAGAAAAGAAAATATTACAGAAGATTTGTGCTGCCGGGTGCCGGGCGATTTCCTAAGCCTGATGATGTGGAAGCAGGGCGCTGGGCGTAACCGTACGGGTCAAGTGAGGCGCAGCTGGGAGATGTACGGTTCCCAGGATGTGCTGACTCCGAGCGAGCTGCGTGCGACACGGGCGATGACGTCGTGGCGTCAATGTGTTTTTTGGACAATGGGTTTTATTATACGTATGACATGTAAGTAAATTAAATTATTTGTCGATTAGTATATTTAAGTTTTGGCTAGATTTTGTATTGTCAAAGGGTTGACGATACGATCAATATTAATATAATTATTTTTCCAAATGAAGATAGCATGAAGTAACTAAAATAGTATTATGATGAATGGCATAGAACGAAAAGTTAGTAGTACAGTATAGTCAGCAAGAGAAGTGTGAATGAACGATTGATATTATTTTTTAGGAATGGAGATATTTTTGAAAGCCGAAAAGTAAATAAGTTAGACACGAGTTATTTGGGATGAGATGATTTGACAGTATTTTTTTATTTTTGAGGAGATTTTGAAAAATCTGGGAATAATGTGATAAAAAGTGTGAAGTATGAAGTTGAAAGTTTTGTTATTTTTTTGTTTTATAACCGCTAGTATTTTTTTTATATTGCATCATAATTCTGATTTACTCCAAATGTACAATCAAGTACATAAATGATTCAGTTGTTCATTTGACTTGGTAACAGTCAAAGTTATTCAAAAGTTAAGTATAGAAATTCAATCCAGTGTTCGCAGGCGAACCAAATATGGACATGCTACACTGCAGAAGAAACCAAATTAGATTAGAACATAACACATGTTTTGATTACAGAGAAACAGAATTGTTATTATAATAATTAGTAGTTCATGTTACCGCAGTGCGACTTGTATAGAGCGAAAGATTTTAGTTTCATGCGACTAATATGGAAGATACATAAAAGGTGATGGATGATTGATAGCGAGTTTAGGGTACCGCAGAGAGATTAAGTATGAAACCATTTTCAAGTTATAATACGGAATGAATTTGAATAGTATGGGATGTATAAATTTCATATTGAGTATGTATGTACAAAATATTTAGTATGCAAAAGAAGTTCAGCTTTAATCACAGATATACTTAAAAAAAAAAAAACGAACGACGGAACCACTAACGTTAGTTTATTATAAAAGTTTGTTTAGAAATTGTACTTGCATTTATTTTACAGATTGCTTTCGAGTTTATTAATAGAATTATAGTCTGACCAGCGGATATGGTCACTTCGGATTCGGATACTTCATAAAAGTGAGAAAATATTGGTTGATAGTGAGAGTTGAAAGGTATGAATATGAAATGGAATGAAAAGTTAACCACTGATGTGAAGATTTATTTAATATTTGCAAGTTTTAAGTTATGTTATGTAAGTACGTATTACCTAATAAAGTTATATTTTTGTTTGGATTTGGGAATGTAGATTAATGTTGTCGTTAGGAATAAAAAGTATGAATTTGAGAGAAGGTGTGGAATGTGCAGGATATGTTACTCTAGGCCACAGAGCAAGGTAGTTGGGAACACTTCGTTTGTTAAGTTTTCGAGAAAAGTTGGACTGATCATCCAGTCTTTACAGAATATCTTAAAATTCGAAGGATTCGTATTGATTGAGTATAAGTTATGTTTTTAGTATGGTACGTAACTATTGGCGAGTCCGATATGTTATTGTATTTTCATCAAAGTCTCAAAGGTACAAGGTACAAGGCACGAATCCTTCCTCTTCGATCATGATGTGAACGAGTTTCCTTCGTGAGAAAGTTGGATATCGATGACCTAATAAGCTCGCGAGCAGGCTCAGGCAGGTAGACCTGGAGCCAGGTACTAGTAGTATATGTATTTAAGTATTGTTATAATAATAAAAGTACCATAAGACGTCTATAAATAAATAAATAATAAAAGTACCTATAAAAGTGCACTCACTATAATGTGAAATAACATGGGATCCGGATACCCCTAAATATGAAGTGGAAGAGAAAAAAAAAAGAGACTTTGATTGATAGCGTTTGTATAAGAAAAGAGAGAATATTTTGTTAGTTTGGAATGAAGATTTATATTTAAGAACATTGTGATGTGAGTTTTGAGAAGGTAGAGTTGTTATGGAAAATAAAAATAAAGTAGTTTGCATTAATGGAATAAGAATTGAATAAATGAATAAAGGGAGAAAGGAAAGAGATTTAGAAGAAATGAGAAACGTGGAATTTTGAAATTGCAATTGATTAATTGTTATAATTTTGTGTAAAAGTTCAATGTGTTAAAAATAAATCGTTCTAATGTTTGATGAAGGATTGAGAAATGTGTAATTTTGTGTTTGCGTTTCATTAATTTTATGGTTTTGTGTTATTTTGTTTAAATGTATAAAATTCGTTCATGTCGTCAACCCTACACCTAAAACAGATAGATATTTTGGTTTCGTGTATTTACTTGTGTATGTACTTATTCGTTTATTTCGTGTATTCAAAATTAGTTTTAGAAAATATGTAACCTAATGTTCTTATGTAATCATTATAAATGTACTTTAATGAAGTTGTTAAAAATAGGTGTTAAAAAGGGGTGAGAAATAGTAATAAATGGTTATAGTTTATTTTGATAGTATTTCCAAAATTGTATCAGGCAAACAAAAATAAAAAAGGTTTTCATTTGTTATATTTTTTACAGATTTTAAATTTTCAATTGATATTTTTACACAGGTGATTTATTTTATTGTTATTTTTACAGAAATTAGTTACTTATTAGATTGTTGTTTTGATGTTATTAGATCTAAATTGTTAAATGTCATAAAAATTATATGCATATTTTTTACTTTCAAAAAAAGGGGGAAGGTGTAGTGTATGCACACCTGAACCCTACTTACATCTATAAATAGCCTCTTTATTATGATTCATGTCTCAATATACAACTGTCTTTCGAACATGTGACTGTCTCATTCCACACCTAATAGGCCCATCCTTACAGTAGCCACGTCCCCGGCGCCCCTCCTCCCCTTCTACTCGCAGCGTGCCTTCACTCGCTGTTTAGTTAACAGCGTCGGGACAGCAAATTCGACTGTTTCACGTTCAATACCCCGTTTCTACTAAACATCAGAGATGCTACACACAATAGGGCGCAAAACTGCCAATTTCTCACGAAGAAGACTGTGGGAAAGTGCCTTGTGTATTAAAAAACTTCAAAGGCAAGTAATGCATCGCGGCTGTGTGCATTGTATTTCAATGAAAGGGATTATTTAGGGATAAGTAATTAAAAAGGCGGTAAATAGATTTACGATCAGATACTGTTTATTATAATTTGATGAGATTTGCTTATGGTATGAAGTGGTGTATCAGCGTTGATATCTCGGTATGTATCTGAGGGCACTATACATCAGGATGGTCTTCTGGAAGGTCTTAATACCCTCCAAAGTATTTTTTTCGGTCGTACGCCTCCAATCTTGAACAGAAACCACATTGTTGTAAATGAAGTTCATCATTTTGAGGAAAATACGAAACGTTACCTCGAATTCTTAACATGTTTACCTTTCTATCAGATGAGCTTTTTTCCAGCTACTGATGCATTTCTCCTTCGAAGCTCAGTTTGAAGTTCCCGCACAGTCATCAGCGAATACATTTTGTGGTTTTATATCGCAATTATAAGCACAAAATCGAAACCCGATACTTGATACAAACGTAAACAAGGTACTACCGTTGACGTGAGAGTAATATTTGTACTGTGGCTATCGACGTTTAGCTGTCAGTTTGCGCTCCATTGGACACTACTTTACACTTAACACTTCACAGCCCCACAGCGAATAATTTAAAAGTGTGCACTCAAAAGACCTGCATTGTCAGATGGATGCAGAATTATTTAACATTTGGAACGTGATTCTACGCTACGAAGTATATGGCGAACAAATTATATTAGTAGATTTAAGCAAAGATATACCAATGCGCTCATGTGTTCTCGGTGTTTGCTGCTATTTGTTGTTATTATCTTGTTAAATTAGTTAAGTTTCTGTTATTCTGTTAAGTTTGATCTTGTTGACTTTTCGTGTTGTGATTGTTCGTTGATTTTTATAAACGTTATGGAGCCACAGCCTGGCCCTTCCCGGGAAGCAGCCCCTGACATCTGACAGAGCACAAGAGACAGACTTTCTGTCTCCCAGAAAGAAGCGTCCTCGTGGTGTATCAATCAAATCGTCATCCTCGACAACGTGATCGATACAATCGCAGACTCTTTAATAATTCATGTCAGCGATGATGATGATGATGATGATGATGATGAAGAAAGTGATATTAGTATTAATGATGATTAGAGATTTTAATAAAAATATGTTTTCTTTACTTGTAGTTTTTTACTGTTTGTGATGAAAAGGGACGTTATTATCTCTCGCCGTAAATCCCCTTTTAATTACGAGCGCTGCACTTAATAAAATGGATACATTCACTAACAATTAAAATGTATAGACTCAAATGTTCAAACTCGTATTGAAATTGAAAAATGTGCCCGGCCAAAAAGGTTTGTAATCTCTGACATTTCAAAAAACTATAGCCGTCAGAATTCCACGGAATAAAACAACAGAGTGTAGTAGAGCCTTAAAGTAACACGCAAATAAATGTTTCATAAATTCGTGTCTCTGAAGGTTTATAGTTTACCTGAGCGGTTTCCAATGTTTTATCGGAGTGAACTAGATTTTTATGACCATTTCGTTAAATGTCTTTGGGACAGCACAAGGCCGCGACTATTGTGATAGACAGGGTGACGGCAATCTACGAGTAGGCATTTGTTTACATTATCTATTATTTGAACAATTACTGCTAAGGATTATTTACCTAGGAGATAACGTAAGGGTTACTTGTTGGATAGGTACTTACTTGTTTATCTATGATTGTTAAATTTTCCGCGTTCTTGCTCCCACTTATGTCTTGAAATGGCTATTTGATGCTATCTACGGGAAGTGGTATATGTGTGTAATAATATCACACGTGTAAGAATAATACAGCAACGAGCTTGTCTAAATTGAGAACCGAAAGTTCTCATACATGTTTCAATCTTTGGAATATTTTGAAAACGTAGAAAGGTAGGTATAATACAACCATCTTGATAATAATAAAGCTTTAATTCCAGTAACATCCAATACACGTGTAAAACGAAATAATTATGGTTTAGAATTATTGTCCTGAATAAAGCTTGTTCAAAGCTTACTTGAATAAAAAAAAAAAAAAACGGTCAAGTCCGAGTCGAACTCGCGAAAGAAGGGTTCCGTACCACCGTACAATGGTAGGGATGGTTTTACATAGCAAAATGTGCATGTACGTAACCAGGTGCATTCATATTTGTTTGTATGTGGTATTGAAAGAATTGTTGTATGATAATTGAAAAAAAAGAATAAAATAAATATTTAAGGGGGCTCCCCTTAAATATTTATTTTATTCTGTTTTTTAATATTTGTTGTTACAGCGGCAACAGAAATACATCATCTGTAAAATTTCATCTGTCTAGTGTCTAACTATCACGGTTCACGAGATAGAGCCCGGTTACAGACGGACAGCGGAGGCTTAGTAATAGGGTCCCGTTTGGCACCTTTCGGGTACGGAACCCTAAAAATTAAAAAGCACATTACATAATTCTGACGCAAAAATTAGTTCATAAAGTCTAAACAGGCTTGCTGACGACAGGAACTTAAATGGGACACTGTACCCGAATTGACACATTTTAATTTCAATACTTTTTAGTGACGTTTCGGACACCAGAACAGCAAGTTTTCAGTGCAAAACGCTGAAATTAATCTGAAACAAAAAATACAGTAATTCAGTCACAAAAAAAAATATGTATATAAAACATCAGTATAAATAACGAGAGCCAAGCAACACATTTTATCAAATGCAAGTAGACTTTTGGAAAAGTTTCATACCCACCACAAGTCCAACGTGTTGTAGCTCCCAGGGATGAGAGAGAGTGTTCGCGACCAGTTTCTTTGTCTCTGAGCGGGCTGTGTATTGACACCTCTTTCTCTTTCTCGCCCCACCTACCATATGCGACAAACAGCGCGTTCCGAATCGCACCATAATCGATTATAGCGTCTACGAGGTCGTTCCGAATGAGTTTTAGCGTGACAACGACAGCTCAAGATGGTTGATACGACGTCATGAATGACATCATTAACGCCGCCATGTTGTGCTATCATCGCCCATGCTTCAGCAATGTGAGCGAGCCATCAAAAGTGACAGCTGTCAGAACAGCAACCAGCAGCGACTCCTGGCGCTCCATAATTGTTAATTTCCTCACTTTTTCTCCCAAAACAAAGGTAATATAACTACTACGATTGCTTACGACTCGAAATGTCAATAACTAACAAAAGTTGGGTTATAATAGTGTCATTTGTCAGTGTCAACGTCTACCGTGATACCGTCGCGTTCAAAGCGTTCCGAATGGATATCTGTTATGGTCGTCACATCCCACTCGGAACGGGCATGATGGTCGTGACGTCACGTGAGCGATGACGGCTTTGTTGACGTGACGCGGAACGCGACAAAAGAGAGGTCACAGGTCGCTCCGAGTCAGAGAAACTTAGCGCGGGCTGTATACTTCGGCTTTATGCACTATTGATGTGATTTCCTATCACGTCGCCGGGTGATATCAAAAACTCTCTGTATTTAGTGTATTTAAAGAGACTAACAGGGGGGGTACCACAATCTTTTTCCGATTCAAATTAGGTTCAAAACAAGCACATCACCATGGCAACCATTTCCATTCCAATACGCCTTAATGGGCTTTATTTACCTAATACCAAGACTTGTTATAGGTAAGTCTGTCACGCTAATTTTGTGGATTAAATTAGGTTCCTAATTTGGATCGGCATAAGACGTTGTGGTAACCCCCCAGGATCTTACTAATCAGCAGGCCGCCAGGTCCAAAATCGGTTTCATATGGAAGAGTAAGAAATAAAATCGGTTTCGTAGGGAAAGCTGTTCAGAATGATATCAACAGCCCCTCAAAATGTCACACCTTTCTGTTACAGCCTGTATAAGGCATTACGCCCTGTAGATATCACCTATAACTACTATTGATCTATGCTGATCTAGTCCCGACCCGACAGAAAGAACGCGAGGTAGCACTATTCGCGAATTAACTTTGATAAAAATTTAATCATGTCAAACGGCGTGAAACTCCACGCCGCTCCCAAAGATTTCACGTCGATTGTCACGTCACGTCACGTGGGCACAGCGCCTTAGTTGGCACCGTGAGTAGTGTGACTAATCTAATAGTAACCCGCGAAAACAAATAAGAGTCGTCCACAATTCCGAACGATTATGCAAATGCGTGCAAATGGAAGGATAAATTGTCTGCAAACAGAGCGACTAGGCACGCCACGCGTAATCCGCGTGGGCGGCAGTTATTGCGGGCGTGATGTTTCGCGGCTGGATGAGTTCGTGACATCAATGTAAGTAATCATTCTGAGTCCCGTCAATATATACACTTCACTATATGTATAAGTTATTGTTATCAGAAGGTTTTTTCAAGCTCAATAGAGTTAGAACGTACAAACAATATTTATCTCAAATTGGTCAAAACTTGCCTGGTGAACAACCCAGCCATTTGCAACAACTGAACACAGTGCCACGCGCGCCTCCTCCTAAATGGAGTGGTAGCGGCACACTAGCTGACGACCTCTGTGGCGCAGCGGTTGTGGGTCTGCCTACCATGCGAGAGGCCCCGGGTTCGAACCCCGGCTGGAGGTAAAGAAAAAAAATATACCCCAGGTCTTGGATGTTTATATGTGTGTGACGTCACTGTTTCTGGTTTCCACGACACAGGGTATCCTAGTGTGGGGCCAGAAGCAATCGGACGACCCGAATGGCGGAGTCGGCAGTGACCCTGCCTCCGAAGCCAAGGGTCCCGGTGGGGGCAAATATTTGTTTGATGAGAACGGATGTTTCTACCCTAGTCATGGTTGTTTATCTATCTAAGTATAATATTTATCTATATAAGTACGTGTATCGTAGTCTAGTACCCAAGATACAGGGAATCCTAGTTTGGGGCTAGATGAATGTGTGTAAATAGTGTCCAAGATATTATTATTATTAATGAATGTTGCCTATAAATGTAAATGTAAAAAAATAATACTATCGTCGACGTTTCCAATGACAGGTATTTATTCAACGCAATTGCGAATTGGCAAGATCTAGCTAGTGCAATCAGGAAAAGAAGCCATAACTTTACTGATGAAATTGAATTCGTAGTGAGCCCAATCAGAGACAGCACGGGTCATTCGACTCATTGGAGGTTTAATTGAAATATAGACGTGTAATCTAAATGTACAAATTCAATTCAAACAATAAAAAACAGCATAGGGAATCATCGTCTCCGGAACCCTCGGCTTTACGCACATGTAGACTGATCAAAACTAGGTTTTTTAAGACTCCGTCCGTCTGTCACCAGGCTGAATCTCATGAACCGTGATAGTTAGATAGTTAACATTTTCACAGATGATGTATTTCTGTTGCCGCTATAACAAAAATTACTAAAAAACTAATAAAATAATTTACATATTTATCTGTAAACCACATAAAGTCTTATGAACGCACCTGGTTGCGTACATGGAGTGTGAAAGTAGCCGCACCGATATCTTTGTAAAAAACATTTTGCTATATTAAATCCAAACTATTCACTACACACCATCCCTACCATCCCTACCGTACGGTGCGGAACCCTTCGTGCGCGAGTTTGACTCGTACTTGACCGGTTTTTTATCTTTTTTATTTTATTTAGATATCAAACTGTCACTTGCAATATTCACTTATAATAGACATCAATTAATAATGCAATTTACGCTTAGACCTGGAGCACCATTATTTATTTATTCATTTACAGTTGTTAAGTATGGTGTATGAAAATATTAATGTATGTTACTAAGAAATAAATTTTTAATAGGTTACTTTTAATAGCTCTTACCAAACGTGGGTGGGAGCAATTGCACCTCTTCCACCCCATATGAGAAAAAGCGTTTTATGCCCGCGATTTCGTTTAAGTTCATGAAAATTCTAACGCTTCTTTGCGTTTAAAAAAAATCTCCAAATTTTATCCTTTCATTCCATTTCATTACGATCCGATGTAATCAAATGCAAATAAATGGCTTTCTTTGTCTTTTGGTTAGATGTCTTAACAAACCACAATGTTTTTGTTGCTGTAACAAAGGAAATTGTTTTAATTACTGTTGACAAGGAATAGATAGAAGGTCCTGATAAATGTACAAACTATATACAAAGCCTATTGTTTCGAAGCTTGGTTTAGGTGGTATATAAGGGGAAATATTAAAATGCACATCAAAAATACTGATTTTCACGGCAAATGACAGGGCAAAATGCTGCGGTAGCTTAGGTGAAGGGTAAAGGGAGAGTGAGCGAAGCGAAGCAAGCCCCCTTTATCCTTCGTGTTAGGTTGAACATGCAAGAACAACAAAAATACTTAAAACATAAACTTGAGTAAGTACACATAAAATATTTAAATCATAAAAAGTTTTTTTGCTGATCCTTTTTTGCCGTGCAAATCAGTATTTTTGATGTGCGATTAAATACTTGCCTATTGTATATTGCAATACATGACGTGGTGTAAGGGCAAGATTGTCATAAAGAGGGTACGGCGTTAAATAACGTTATCATCTTATCATTATTTAAGTTCAGTTCATAATTTTTTATCTTATCAGCTTCTTGTAGGTATAGTAATGGCAACAAATATAATGACCACCAAAATATTTTTTTCCTACCCAAAATGGATTAATGAACACCAAAAGTTGCAAAAAATATCAGGGCAAAATACTGCGGTAGCTTAGGTGAAGGGTAAAGGGGGTGAGCGAAGCGAAGCCCCCTTTATCCTTCGTGTTAGGTTGAACATGTAAGAACAACAAAAAATACTTAAAATATAAACTTAAGTACACAAAACATAAAAATAAGTTTGGTGATCATTTATCCAAACACAATTTGGTGGACATTTATCCATTTTGGCAGTCATTTCGAATTTATTGGTAGTATTTTACTAACGCAATAATAATCTTTTAAACACAAGCCTATAGTTATTACACAAAGACCCGAGTTAGGTATGCATTAGCATGCATGCTTATAGAACTGCTTGGTATCTGTATCATTGCCAAGACTGTTGGCTGGCGTCCAGTTCTAATGTACCGAGATACGCCCTTATCTGGCGCTTTGTAGCCGTTGTTCAGAAAAAAGTTAGTTTGTGTATTCGAGAAAGAATAGTTTCAGATTTAGTGTGTTTGATATAATTTACTTTGGAAATAGAGATCGTTATTCATTTGGCATAATGATTCCAGGATTAATAGATTGCAGGGCGATTTAAGATAAAATTAGTTTGATTTAATCGTCCAGGATTTGTATCGATTTTTATTCCTAGGGAAGGGATTGTTCATTGTCAGTTCCCAAGCGAGAGGCGGAGACAGCATGAATTTGAGTGCCCATCAAACTTTAAGTATCTGATTGTGATTCCAGGCCTAAGCTGATAGCTCAACTCACTAGTTAGCTGTTAGTTAAGCGCCTATTGGTACCTACCTACTCGTTATCATATTAGAGCAACTTCCAGCTATGATGTGTCATGTTACACTATTGTTTCCTGTCCTTTGCCCTTCCGCTCAATAGGACAATGCCTAAGTTATGCGAGAATACCGACGCATTATACTTACCTGTATACGTGCAGACATGAATTTCGAAGTGAGCAAGCCTACTTTACCTACTTAATAACAAGCAATAAAATAATTATGATACTCAACAAATCCTCATTTTGCACTGAAATTCTGATTCTTATGAAACTTAATTAATGTAATAACAAGCATAAATTCTCTCCCCACGTGGCTGATAATCGCTTCTTCTAATAAATATTCAATATCCAACCAATCCACGTTCTCTTCTTCCAGACAAGTCCTCTCTCACATCAAGAACATTCCGGAGCTTATACTCCTCGGCAGCGAGTCGCCCACTGGCAGGCGGCTCCCCATCTTCTCCCTGATGGTGAAGCACCCTCGAGGCACCTTCCTGCACCACAACTTCGTCTGCGCTGTCCTCAACGACGTCTTCGGGATCCAGGCCAGGGGGGGGCTGAATAGTCACCTGAACTATGGACACGATATCTTGGGCATTGATGAGAAACTGCTGCGGGAATATGACAAGCTTTTGGATGTGGAAACGTAAGTTCTTTTGCGTTTTTACGTACGAAATTCTGGAACTATTCATTGTACTGTACAATATTAATTATGTGCAAAGGTGAGATTATCTATCAAAATCTCTTATAAGACTTTACTTCGACATCTTTGGGACCGAATAAATGTAATTCCTATGTTTTTTTAGTTTGCTAATCATTTGAGAGTAATAGATATAACGTTCTCCACAGGCAAAAGGAAGTGGCCCGGGTACGCAAGATGAGCAACGCCTCATTACCCGACACACCAATCCACAACGAGCACCTGCGACCAGGCTTCTGCAGGGTCTCCCTCCCCTTCTTTATGTCCGAGAGTGAGGTAGCCTTCGTTCTGGAAGCCCTCAAGATGGTCGCCACAGAAGGCTGGAAAATCCTTCCTCAATACGTGGTAAATGCTGAGACTGGACAGTGGAAGCACCACTCCAGCTCCATACTTAGAGACAGGAAGTCGTTGTACTCATTGAGATTCCACGACGGGAAGATGACAGCGAATGAGCGACGACTCTCCGGCCCAGGAATATTCCCGCAGACCTACACAGAATGTCTACAGACAGCGAGAAACCTCTTCAATAGAGCCAGGAAACTGGCAATGAAATGTTCAACAGTCGAGCCAGCTGTCGGATTTAACCCTCGCATAGATTATCTCAGATGGTTTATGCTGCCAAAAGAAGCTCACGATCTTTTATTAGGAAGGTCGGCGAATGTCAAACACATTGTGCCGTTTGATCCCTCTGGCTACACAGGAGCCAGAAAGAGTCTACATTTCTCAAGAGGTTACATAACTTCATCCCCTATTTTAGGATCGTCTTCGAGACATTTCAGCCTGTCAGCCATAGACGACTGCCAGGTGTTCAGATTGAAGCAGAAACAGAAGTTTTATACGAGAGAGTCAAGCCTCAAAGAAATGCAGAAGGAGGAATCTTCTACAGGAATGTCGTATCCCGTACAATTCTCTATTGGTGAGTACCACAACGATGCTTCCCCAGTCCGCTTAGACTCAAAGGTGTCGAAACAACCACTGCTGGTGCGATCTAGGTGCTACAGCTTAGGGTCTGACAATCCGTCTGTTCAGCTCAGTGCAAAAACAAAATTGAATCTGGGCTTGAAAGAGTCCAGTCCAACCAGTATAATAGAGAAGGCGAGCAGTTTCTGCCACTGTGGAAGCCAGACCGACCTACAGTCACTAGATGACCCAATGATCTCACCCGAAAAGGCATTCCTGTATAGCTCACAGAGCAATACCTCCAACTCAGACTGCAGTCAGGTCGGCCGTGTCTCTCCCACTACATCTATTACGTCGCACACCTCAGAAGACATCAATGCCTACCTCAAGGAGATGACCAAGGAAATAATGACGGAAATCAAATCAGAAATCCGTGAAGTTATCTCCACAGTAGACGACATTCTCGAGAATTCCGAAGCGCTCGAACAGTCAAACATTAGCTTAAACTCTAGTCAGAGCGACAGCAATTCGGTGTCAGTCATCGACGTGGCTGACTACCTCATGGGAATCTCGAGGGAAATGGCCTCAGAAGTGACGCACGAAATACGTGAAATGGTCAACCAAGTTGACGAGATGTTGTTCTCTCCTGATTACGCAGGATCTAGTTCTAGGAAGAATTCCCCACCGCAATCAGCAAGACAAAGGCTTAGCTCCGGAACTGATTTAGGAGTAGAACTCAGCCGAGTGTTCAGAGAACCTAGTTTGAAGAAATGTTCCACAACTCCGCTGTTTGCTGCAAACTTAGACGAAGAGGATCGATACAGCAAAAAGTCTCCTTCACCTAAATCAGTGCGGATTTCTTCACATGACTCATCACGTCATAACAGCATCTCCTTCTCAAGCGAGACCTCCACTCCTGAGACCATCATCCAGGTGGTGACGTCATCACTCGACTCTCCTAACCTCCCCAAGTCTCTAAGCTCTACCAAACTGTCGGATGACGAGATCTGTAATGACCTGACTTGCAGACACTGCTTTGTCAAGAAGTCCTGGTGCAATCCGACTGGGAGCTCCCAAGACAGCGGCATAAACATGTCGTTTGGCGAAACCGACGCTTACTCGGACTTTGGTAAGCAATATTTCCTTGTTTGTCTTTTATTAATAACGGTCCTGTACAATCTAGAATTCCTACCTTGATTTTCTATCTAAGGCAACTGGTTATAATCAGACTTTATCCAGTTTTTATGTGTCAATGCGATCACTTTGTCAGAAAATAGGTGTCTTCAACCTTCAGTCATGAATAACTGCGAGGGAACGTTCAATTCTCCTAAGCTGCGGCGATGGCTAGCCCCTTGACGCAAAATGCCCCTGCCGCACCGTATGGGCATGCATGACGCTATATTTTTTTGTAACAGCAAAATGGCGGACCTCCTCTGATCCTACCACCAACATGGCCAGGAAGCTTCAAGGACGAGTTCGGATGTGTTCCAAACACGACAAGGGAGAAGTGCCCGACATCATCGAAGGCGTCCCTTGCGACCAGACCAGACAGTCCAAGCGGCTGTTCTCGGTCGACTCATCGAGGGTGGTCTTCCAAATGCCTGATGAGGAAAGACCCACCACCCGGTAAGAGAATACCTTATTAAACTAACCAATCAGAAGTGTTTTTTAAACCCTCTCTGAGTATTAAAACGTTATATGTATGTCACCGTAAGGTTTTACAAAACCGTTAGTTTTTTTCTCGTTGGTTGGTCAACTATCGACAGATAGTAAACTGTAGCGTACTATATGACGCGTTGGTTGATAAACTAACGGTTAAAACCGTTAAATAGTAAACGCGTTAGTTTATCAACTAACAGTTTTGCCTACCTTACGGCGACATGTATAAAAATGTTATAATGCAAAAACTGCAGACAATCTGTAACCTCAAACGGATACCTCGTTTTCAAGACTACTACTTCTAATTGTAATATTACACGTTTTACATATACGTTTTTTAATTATGATCTTTGCTTAAAAAAGTATTACTCCCTACTACGTTACCTACTAAGTAAACTGCGTTTAACCCAATTAGTTAGATTCTTTCTGAGATGGTCACACAAAAACGCAAATATAAACCCGTATATGAACAGGAATGTTTATTTTTGGTGAATGATGGTCATCAAAACTTAGAAAGACCTTCTACCACCCGGTGAGAGAATTCAAACCGTAGACGTTTCCTCATATGATGGTAATTACTAATTAGTGTAGACAGACATACACTAAGGTCAACAAACTACAGCAACTTGGCACGGAATTTAGCCGTGACTGAGGTGATAGGACGGGAATTACCGACTATGCGAGGAGAGTTGACAAATATTGTAAGCTCATTTCATCAGGTACCTACTCAAATTAGGTGGCGAAGGAGATGTTTCATACATAGATTCAGCAAGCATCAATGAACTCCTTCGTCGTGTGGTTTCATATCTTTTGCTTATTTTTTTCCAATACCCGTGAGCCTTGTGCCACAAAATTTAACGGGTTGTGCCATTGTTACTGTGACACAATATTTTATTTTATTAGGAAAACTTACATATTTGAGGTACAAAAATGCTTAAGTCTGCGCCAATTACAAGTTTTCGTCATGTTTTAGATAAATGAATACTTGCTAAAATTCTAGTAAGTATCGTTAAGTTTTCAAGGGACACACCACTTTGTTTAAATTACTTACGTCAACCTGTGTTACCAGCAGTGTGAGCAAAGATACCCTAGCTCAGATTAGACTGAGTAGTGTCCCTAGTGGCCAACATTTACTAGGCCGTTTATGGGAAAATACCACTAACAAAAATACAAAACGAAGTTATAAAATTTTAGTTATATTATGATAATAACAAAACTGGTAAGTGGTAACCGGATATGACGAAGACCGGATGTGCCAAGATTGTTGTTTGTGCTACATTGTGATAATTTGCCAAACGTTTTCATAATATTTATCAACTGTCCTCGAATAGACATAAGACAAACATAATTTGTAAAAAGGCTGTCAGTAATTTATTAAGGAGACGGCCCATTTTTCACCGAAGTAATTTTTCATACTGACAGAGACCAAGTCATAAATTGTGATCTTCGCTTTGCAATAGGGAATATAAGAAAACTAATTAGTATAGCTTGTATCACTCCTGTCTTCACTAATATCGTGACGCGATTTCGAGTCAGGCAGAGAATATAGTGGACATCGTTCCAAATACTTTCGTACGTCCCTGTGTTCAGAAATACTTATAAGAGTACATTATAACGGTTACCCATACTTTTGATTACCCATACATACTTTATACTCTACATAATTCACCAACAAAAAAATATAGCATCATGCCTGTTCGTATACGGGTTTATATTTGCGTTTTTGTGTGACCATCTTAGAAAGAAACTAACTAATTGGGTTAAACGCCGCTTACTGGGCGGTAGGTTCCAGACTATCTACATCCTTTGAGGAGTTTAATTTAAAGCCATGCCACGAATCGGAATCATCATTACCATCATCTTCAGCCTGATAACCTTAACCGTCTAAGCTGACGAAAAGGGTCCGGTCAAACCGGTATATTTTACCGGCCATCCCATGGCATGTGGTCTGCCGACTGATCCCAAGCCTCCTTTTGATCAGCTCGTTATCCAATCTAATACTCAACTCAAACTGTGCATCTGGGTGGATTTGCCCGAAATAAAAATGTAACGAATGAACTAAACCCTCGTTACGTGCTAACTGTACCTCTGACTCCCCAGCTACGTGCCGTCAGCTACGGAGTCAAAGCGGTCCAGTCGCTCGTCGCTTGCCTCTCGCTGCTCTGACCTCAGCTCCAGATCGAGCGGATACGGAACCGATGCCAGCAGGCCCAGTCGGGAGGAACTCGATTTTGCTACGTGAGTTACCTGAGGCATTCTAAATACGAAGTCGTACAAACACGTCGCGCATTTCGGAATATTGGATTTGTCATTCGTATCTGCAAACCTTTCAGCGATCTGGGATTCATAAAGCTGATCTATTATGCCTATGTCAGGAGTATTTTACAATACGCGTCGTGTATTTGGTCCCCGAACTACATTACCTACATCCAGCGAATTGAACGTATTCAATACAAATTCCTGAAACACCTGAACTTCAGATCCCGTATCCAGGACCGTTCGTACGAGGAGTCCTGTCACCGGCATCAATTCATTACTCTCGAAGATCGTAGAGTATTACTAGACATGATGGTACTCCACGATATTCTATCTGGCCGCCTCGATTCTCCCCCGTTACTATCTGAACTATCTTTTCGCGTCCCAAAGTGCCGCACTCGCCATACATCCAATAGATTATTCTCCGTCCCTCTAGCACATACTAATTATGCCCAAAATTCTACCATAGCTCGCCTCGCCTCTGAATATAATAAACTATTTAGTGATTTGGATCCATTTTCATCCTCCAAAGCCAAGTTCCGTCATGACATTATAAATGTCTTGATAGACGACGAGGGTAACAAGTGAATCAACACACACATAAACACCCTTACATAAATACACTCTCACACACACACACCCTTACACAAACAATACAGTTACACTCCTCACATATCCCCTTATTATCATCCTGTACATGTATAAAATTTCTAATTTCCTAAAACTGAATGGCTATATGTATACTGCTAAGATAACCGCTAAGTTTTTTCTTCTTCTACTTGTTTATTGTACCTTCTGTGGATATCTGTTACCGGCTTAATTTTTTGTATTTACCTACTGTAACTAATTTATAATATATACGCTGTTGATGTCCCAAATATAATAAATAAATAAATAAATAAACACAAGAAACTAAGTCTACAACCTCATTTCTTGATCATAATAATCAGCTCAGAGCACATAGACCCACTGCTAGCATAGGCCTCTTCTCAATAGCACCAATCCTCACGTTCCTGTGCCCATCCAGCATCCAGCGAGATCTCGTCGATTTGAGATATTGCCGGACCTCCGGGCAAGCACAACCTCTTTCTTCTGTTTATGTATGGGCTGCCAACCAGGGATGACACGAATGTTCGCATTCACAATCGCATATGCCAATGTCAAGCGAATGCGAATGTACTGCATGGCGATACTATAACATGTGAAACTAAAACTCAATTGAAGGCCTATCTCAAAGGAGAAACGAGCTTCCTTTTATGGAAACCTAAGTTGAAGTACGATAAATTGACAGATCTGGCTCGAAAATATCTGAGCGCTCCACTGGCCAGCGTACCAAGTGAACAATTATTCGGTGCAGCCGGCCTTGGAAATCGCCTAGTGGGGAGAAGGCGGCAAAGCTACTCTTACTAAAATACAATATGCCGCTATCGAAGTTAGATTATTAAATACCGGTGTAAAATTACTATTTTACGTATGTTGTGTATATGTCACCGTGAGATAGTCAAAACCGTTAGTTGATAAACTAACGCGTTAGTTGATCAAATATCCACAGATAGTAAACCAGACCAACAGGGTAGAATTTACGTTTCTTTTGTTCTTACATGTCAACCTAACACGAAGACTAACGCAGTGTTTGTCCTGGTATTTCGTTTGCAATTCAAGTTTAAACCAGTTTACTATTTAACGGTGCTAACCGTTAGTTTATCAACTAACGCGTCATATAGTAAGCAGTACGCAACAGTTTACTATCTCACGATAGTTGACCAACTTACGAGAAAAACCCGTTAGTTGATCAACTAACGGTTTTGACAATCTTACGGTGACATATATAATCATTCAATTACAAATGATGATTGTTTTTTTAGGCTGTTACCTAAACTTTCGTATTCGCACATTCGCCTCTCAAAATAAGCGTTCGCGAATGTCTAAAAAATGACATTTGTGACATTCCTGCTGCCAACCTCTTTTGAGGTTAATGTTGCGTGTCAAGTGTATTTGAAATAGAATTGAACGGCCACAGTGTAGTTTTAAACTACTTCACGCCAAAGCATGGACGTAAATTACGTCCATGCTTTGGCGTATCGAGAGCGAGTGAGAGAGGAGAATCGCATTCCTCGCGGGTGCCAAGTTAACTTTCACTATCCAGGGGAACGTGCGGGGTTACCACAATCTTTTTCCGATTCAAATTACGTTCAAAACAAAAACATCACCATGGCTACCATTTCCATTCCAATTTGCCATGATGGGCTTTATTTACATAATACCAAGACCAAGACGACCCGAATGGCCGAGTCGGCAGTGACCCTGCCTACGAAGCCAAGGGCCCCGGGTTTGAGTCCCAGTGGGGGCAAATATTTGTTTGATGAGAACGGATGTTTGTACCCTAGTCATGGTTGTTTATCTATCTAAGTATAATATTTATCTATTTAAGTATGTGTATCGTTGTCTAGTACCCAAGATACAGGGAATCTTAGTTTGGGGCTAGATCAATGTGTGTAATTAGTGTCTAATGTATTATTATTATTACTTGTTTTAAGACGGCCACGGCAATTTTGTGGATCAAATTAGGTTCCTAATCTGAATCGGCATAAGACGATGTGGTAACCCCCCAGGGTGGAATCCAAGTATTTCCTGCTCAGACGTGAGCAGCTGTCCCCTGTAATAAAGCTCAGATAAACTAACTTTTTGCTGAATCCCTCTTTGTAATAAACCTAATGTGTTTAATTCTCTCTCACAGTGAGCCCGAATGCAACGTGGCAGAAGAGGACGTCTTCAAAGGGGAATGCTGTTGGGAGGAGACAGAAAGAGACGACAGTAGTGCATGCAGTGACGGCTCACTCACTGACTTTACGATGGACGACGAGGGCAAGTGGCATTGCCCGCCGAAGACTGTTTGGAAGAGTACTGTAGAGGTCAGTATAAGCCCCACAAGACGGTAAATGCGCTTGACAGTTTCTTACAGTTTTGTTTGTTAAGATCGCAGAATCCCAGAAGATCAATTCGCTTGCCCGCGTGAATCCCGACTTTTTACGTATCTTCCAGGAACCATGCGTTTTTACGTATCTTCCAGGAACCATGCGTTTTTACGTATCTTCCAGGAACCATGCGTTTTTACGTATCTTCCAGGAACCATGCGTTTTTACGTATCTTCCAGGAACCATGCGTTTTTACGTATCTTCCAGGAACCATGCGTTTTTACGTATCTTCCAGGAACCATGCGTTTTTACGTATCTTCCAGGAACCATGCGTTTTTACGTATCTTCCAGGAACCATGCGTTTTTACGTATCTTCCAGGAACCATGCGTTTTTACGTATCTTCCAGGAACCATGCGTTTTTACGTATCTTCCAGGAACCATGCGTTTTTACGTATCTTCCAGGAACCATGCGTTTTTACGTATCTTCCAGGAACCATGCGTTTTTACGTATCTTCCAGGAACCATGCGTTTTTACGTATCTTCCAGGAACCATGCGTTTTTACGTATCTTCCAGGAACCATGCGTTTTTACGTATCTTCCAGGAACCATGCGTTTTTACGTATCTTCCAGGAACCATGCGTTTTTACGTATCTTCCAGGAACCATGCGTTTTTACGTATCTTCCAGGAACCATGCGTTTTTCGGAAAAAATATAATAACCCAACAAAAGTGTACCGATGTTCCCTCTAGTTCTGACGTGAAAATTGTAACGCTGCTGTTGTAGCTCTGACTACTTTGCGAGAGTTCCCGGGTTCGATTACCGGCTGGGGATAAAAAAAAACCAGGTCTTGGATGTTTATATGTGGGTGATGTCGCGGTTTCTGGTTCCCACGACATAAGGTATACTAGAGTGGGGTCAAAAGCAATGTATTTAAATATTTTGATAATTTTTATGTTTAACTTAAACATTACTTAGTCTATGTTTTGTTCTCCAGGCTATCCAAGAGTACAGCATGATCCGAGCCGGCGACAAGGTCCTAGTCTGCCTCTCAGGAGGGAGGGAGTCCATCGCCCTGCTCCATACACTACATCAGTACCAATTCTACTCGCGGGCTAAAGGAATGCACTTCAGTATTGGTGAGTTTATACTTTTTCGATTATTTTAGTAGTAATCAGTGTATGAAGCAGGAATTATTATTACATTATATTACCTATATTATAATGAAGCCCATTGATCCCCACCGAAGGCTTTTATCCGGAAACGAGTAAGATTAAGCCGTACTCCACCATGCTGGCTCAGTGCGGGACGATGGAGGGGTTTTACTACCACTACCACGATAGTAGCCGGGACCTACAACTTATCGTGCCATCTGAAACACAGAACGTCCGATAACGAACTTTAGATAAATTAATTATCTCATTGGTACATGGTCAGCCATCGAACCTGCATCTCCTGTGTGAGAAGCAAGCGTGACAACCATCAGGCCACCCCCCCGCTGATATGCTGATATAATGATCATGAATGATGAAACGGAAACATGACGATACTTAATTATATATGTCGAACCACAGGCGCACTATTCGTGCACGAGCTCCGATCTGAAGTGGACCCTCTCCACCTGATGGCGTACTGCCGGACCCTCGGCGTCAAGTTCATATATCAGGACAAACTTGAAGAAGAGGAGAGTGAGTAGCACAATTTCTAGAATACACAGATACCTAACTGATACAACAAATGTATCTAGACAACTCCCAGAATCTCCTGACAACTCCTACTCCCAGAATCTCGTGACAACTCCCATAATCTCCTGACAACTCCCAGAATTTCCTGACAACTCCCAGAATCTCCTGACAACAAACTCCTGATAACTCCCAGAATTTCTTGACGATATCAAACTTCTTTAGACAATTTAAGAGAACTCCCAGATTATTTTACTAACATAAAAAGTAAGATCTTATTGGTAACACATTTGATTTTGATTCTGTTTTTTATTGAATTGTGTATGGAACTCGATTTCTGAAATAAACTATTTTATTTTATTTATTTATTACTTAGCAACTACCGGAATATTTAACAGCACCAGATCTTTTGTCTTCTGATAATACCTTTGAACACCTCCCCTCTCAGAGTTTACGAATAAGTGCAACTCTCAGAAACTCCCTGCCACCTCCAAAATTTCCTGTAATAAATTTGATTTGTGTAATTCTCAAGATACGCAAAATGGGAGTACCAAAGCAGTTGTTTCTTTAAACTTGCTTGTTGATCATGAGTGTCAGCAAGGATTCGTGAACGTATAAACTTAATATAGTTATTTTTGCTCGATAGAAAAGTCTCCCGAAATTATTACAAAATCTGTTTTTCACTATATATATTTTACAATTTCGTATCTTATTTCAATTTATCTATTTGTAATTTATTTAATCGTTGTTAAAAATATTAAGTTGTGTTGCTCTTTTATTACTCTATAAATTAGTGAAGAGCCTTTTGTAACATTTGAATCATATTCCTCTAAACGTAAGCTGAGGGTGAAATTCTAAGTTCCTCAGTCGGGGTGCCCAGCTTTAATTAGTTTGAATCTTTCCTTCATAGGACGCAGCAGCACATCCAAGCCTCCCTCCCTCCACCGCTGGGCTTCCCACGCCGTCCGGCGCCGCGCATACGTCGCCGCGGCCACACACGGCTACAGCGTGGCCGCCGTGGCGCAAGACCTGGATCACGCTGCGAGGGCGTTCATTGCGAGCGCCTTTCATGGCGGCGCGCTGACTGCTGTGAAAGCCCATTACAGGGTCAGGTATGTCAATGTTTGTTACCACATAAGTCACCCCTTTTCCAGTTGAGGTCAAGTTAAGCCAGTTATTCTAAAGTCCATTTAAATACCTGCGAAAGTATGAAAAAGTTACTCTTACATCAAATTTTAATACGAACAGGTAACCTGTTGGCCAAAATCGGCCCTGTATTTTTGAGCTCTATACGATCGAACTAACTTCTAGACATACATAACATACACACAGAACAAGGCTATAGTGTGGCCGGTGCTACAATCCCCCTTTTGTAGTACTTCAATTCAAGTAGATTATCTAACATTCATTGCTGTTTGAACGAGGTCAAAAATATAAAACCTCGTAAGCTAAAAGCATTTTAACTTTACTATAATTTGTAACGTTGCATTATTCTCCCTCCATTCCAGAGAGCACGACTTGCGCATCATTCGCCCGTTCGTCTACGTTCGCGAGCGTGACCTCGACGCGTTTGCGAGCGCGCGCATGCTGCCCGACTTCCGGGGGGACGCCAAGATGGCCGACATGAACATCCGGTCGGAGAGCATTTCCGGGAACAACAGCCCGGAGCAGAGCGACGAGAGCGGGAGTGAGGCGAGGTTAGTTGTAATAAAATATATTGAATATTTTTCAAAACTTTTAATTACATATGAATGAAAATACTCAGATATTATAGACCTGAAACATATAAACGTTTTTGTAGATCATAATTATGTATCAAGTTGGTAGCAAACAATGTGCTCAGACATGACGTGACCCAGAGAACATGTCTAATCGGGATGTTACATTTCCCCCCCTTCCAGCAAGGACGTGCCGGCCCCGCACGTGACCCCTCCCCGCGCGGCCCGCAACCCGCGCCGCAGCTCCCCGCCGCCGCTGCACTGCGCAGGCGCGGTGCTGGCCACGCAGGAGCGCATGCATCCCTATCTGTTCGCCAGTCTGAAGAGCGCGCTGCACCCGCTCATTAGCTCCAGGTGTGTTCATAGTTTCGTAGGTTTGTTCACAGGTTTAAGGTTTGGTCACAGGTTGTTAGGTTTGTTCACAGGGTCTTAGGTTTATACAAGTCACAAACAGTCCCCAAAAAAAAGTCGCCTTTCTATGCCTAAATCCCTCTACTCCACTTCCCAAAGAGGTAGAGGACTTCTGATAATGATAAATCCCAAAAAGTCCATTTCTCAAAACTACTCTTTTACGTAGGAGCGGAGCGGGCAGGAAAGTCGTTTTGATTTTTTGAAAGTACCTTTAGGGAAGTGCCTTCATGGATGTCCTATCTTCCACCAGGGCCGGACTCAGACTAGGGGCCCATAGCTAGAATGAAACAAAGTCGCGGCCCTGATGGAATTGCCATTTGAGCAGTTTAAAAAGCATTTGTCGAAAAAGGGATATTATAGTGTTCAAGATTACTTAAATGATGGGACTGATTGGGGTTAATCTGACTCAACACAGACCTTGTTGTTAATAATTTTGTAATTATTCATTATTGCTTATTAATCATAATAATAAAAAAAAAATGTATTAGATAAGCACAACCAATTTTTAAAAGAGATCTACAAATCAATCTGTGGGAGTTTCTACGCCCTTCTTCTCCCACAGTGGTCCAATGTAGAGAAGAGGCAAAAAATGACGTTTGCTAAGTATATGTAAATATCTACAGTAAAAAAGAACTATGACTTTGACTTTGAATTAAAATGTCGGCGTTTCACAGAAAAAAAGGATGCGTTCCGATTTCACTTTAACTATCATGACGAAATTGCTATTAGGTACGTTCGGTTCTAAACAATGGGAAATGCACTTTATGGGAAGTTATCACTGCAGAAAGTGGAATTTTTGGGCAGTGGTGTAATAATTAATAACGGTTTATTTTCTATCCCTTCCAGAAACATTGACAAGCAGCTGAAAGAGCATCGACACCGCAAGAAGTCCGTCATTCAGATGAAGAACGGGGCGCCCGTCTACGATTCTGATGAGGGCACAGAAGAAGAACCTATGCCCTAGACAAATCTCAAGCAATAATTTCTGACAGTGTATCTAATTTTGCAAAATTTTTGCTAATATAAAACTTGGCTTGCCCTTTGGAGGGGATATTATGGGGTACATAAACATTTACATAACATGTCCGACGTACAATGTGATGTTAAGTTCTGGAGGAGATCGCGAGCATACGGTCGTATGGTGTATTATATACCTACTTACACATACATACCTAGGTACATAATGATGATGATGATGTCCGACCGATTTGCGCCACGGCGATTGCTTCAAATACTTTGTACTTGTCGCTCATCAGCTCGCATGTGGCTTATGTGGTCAATCTTCTTTGAGAAGATCCTCGCACATTGTGCCTAGACGGAGACGAACCTAAAATAATGTTATAGAGACGATGTGCCTTGCATCGTCAAGACTCTGGAAGACTGGGACAAGAACATGGAGTGGAGACAACATTAATGTAGCCCCCGAAAGGATAAAAGTAGGATTGAAAATCCACGGCATCAAAGAAATGTCCCCGCCGAGGGGCACGGGTCTTTACCCGGATAAGAGTAAGATTGAGCCTCATTACCGTTTGATGGAGGCGTTTTACCACTACTACTCTACCAAGAAGCGATAGTAGATTATTTGAAAATCGGAGTTGCTTATACTGCTGGACAAGCGTATTCTGCAATTTTGTGGTCGAGTGTATTGTATTACTTAGACACGGGTCTACGTAGATACTCGTAAGGACTCTAAATATATGTACAAATACCTTACAGGGACATACAGTTCCAATCACGTACAAATAACGCTGGATTCCATATAAAATGTATTGAAGACAGCGTTCTTTTTACTTGACGGGACATGAAGACATCTGTCCACTGTGGATTGTTCATAGCAGCTGTGTAAACAGGATGCAAACAAATGGAATTATTTATTTTGTCATATTGTGATCGTTCAGTGATTGTTTGTGATCAAGATGTTATATTTAAAAACAGATGCTATTTAAACGATTATTCGATAATATCCATATTTTTGTAAGTGCATGCATATGGGACTACGTCTACTACATAGATATGTTTGCTATGTTGTTATGGATTAAAAGTGTATCGCGGCCATATTGATGATTTATGTTTTGGAAGATACTATTTTCAATTCAAATAAAAAAAAAGTCCGAAAAACTTTTTTCTCGTCGCGTTAATATTAAGATTCCTTTTGGAAATTTGATTTTATTCAATACGCACAGTATTGTAACATAATGCTGTAGTCAAACAGTGGATAGACAAAGTTGCTCTGATCCAATTAGATTTGTTTCATAGATTAATGTGTCTAAAAATCCCGGTAATTTTGTCTGCTGTCTTTCTATTACACCCTGTATATCAAGGCGAGTTATTGTAACATAACGGCTGTAATAAACATGTTGAGATTTAATCGATGTTAAAATGAACTTAGTGTGGAGCGATTTAAAAGAGCGAAAGGAGCTGAAATGCTAATTAATAATTTTTTAACTGTATTTGGGAGGTGCAGTCATTGTACCTCCGAAATCATTGTATTATAAATATCGAGGGATGGAATTGATTGCGCTGAGCTATTTATTGTGGTATTTGTGAAACTCAATTAAAATATAGATGTTAAAAATTAAAATGTAGTGCAATGTGCAATTTGTGCTTAAACCGTTTTAATTAAAAGTTATTCTTAAAAATTTGAACGCGCTACCATATACGTTGCTTGGTATCCTATAAAAGTAGGCCCCCTTTTGTAATCCTGAATGGAATTTTGATATATCTCTTAGTATAGGAGGTCTGAACGTATATTTGTGTGTGTGTGTGTGTGTGGTACCTTTTTGGGTACTAGTTGCGCGATGTAAGTCTTGGTCTAACGTGAAACGTTACGCTATTTTTTTCTAGTTTGCAGTTTTGCAAATATGTTTTGATATTGATTAAGTGTTATAATTCCATGCTCTATTGCTATGTATTGTTTTTCTTACGACAATATAAAGTGATTATTAAATAACTTACGTGTAACGTTCTCTCGTAGTGAAACAACATTTTATCTTTCGTTTGTAACTGTTTTCCTTTAGATATTTTATTATTATAAAAACTTGCTATTTGAATATACAGCATTCAATCGAATGTTTGGAAATTAAAAGTAAATTATTGATATAACGTGGCAACACCAACACTCACATTATTGTGGATGCTTTAATCCGTTATAAAAACTACATGTGGATGTTGGTGTCAGACTGATTTGATATTGAATTAGGCTTAAATTTTTATTCGACTAGATTTTTTTTTATTCGTATTTTTTCTTTCGTGTCAATAAACATTTTTACTTTAATTTGCCGCTTTGTTTTCTTTTGATTTTAAAAATATACTATCGCCAATATACAAACTATTGGAATTCCTACCTTCCTACTAGATGGAATTCTTATTTAGGGTACGGAATTAATTACTTTGCTAATAATATTTTATGAAACACAAGTCTCATTGCTTCCAATAATATCATATTCATATTTCGATATAAATATTTTTGTCTTAATAAAGATGGTTTACTCTCAAATGCAGCTGTTTTATTGTTATCGTAAGATGTGTCTGTTACGGTCAAAGTGTTATAGATATTGACCGGTTATTTTAAATAATGACCACCAACTTGCTCAAAGTGAGAAATAAGGCAGAATTTCTTACATGAACCCTGCCTTCGAAGCCAAGGGTCCCGGGTTCGAGTCCCGGTGGGAGCAAATATTTGTTTGATGAGAACGGATGTTTGAATCCTAGTCATGGTTGTTTATCTATCTAAGTATAGTATTTATCTATATAAGTATGAGTATAGTTGTCTAGTACCCAAGATACAGGGAATCCTAGTTTGGGGCTAGATCAATGTGTGTAAATAGTGTCCAGGGTATTATTATTATTATTATGTAAAATCTCCAGTAAGTTTTGATTAATGTTCTTACTTAACATAAACGTCATGCCTTTTCCCATACGGAAGATAAAATAGATACCGAGGAGAATTCTCTCGAATTTATTTTCAGGCAAAGCAATATAAGTATATTTAGCTATAATAATGTTTAACGTGGGAATCCATTACAGGAGCTATGAAAATAGCGACCCCAAAAAATACTTATCACAACACCTGCCATGCAGATCGAGAGAACACCGCATCGCCTTAACCTCTCACGAACCGAGGCCGAGGGTAGTCTGGATGGGTCGCGATTTTGAACCTTATGCCATAGTAATAAAATTTTAAAGCTTTAAAGTGATCCACTATCCACGGAAAAGTGGCTTTTCTAACGCCGGTGGTATTCAAGAGGTTAAGCAATCAATATACAAAGGCAAAATTCGCCAAAATACGCCGACCAACAGATCCCCACATAAACAACTAAAAAAGTCAGAAGGGCCGAATAATGACCTTATCCCCAACGAGCCCACAGAGAATAAGTATCTTAATCGTAAGCCCGTCAACATCCGAAATTTACACAATAATCACTGTTGCAAATGTGACACCAGCACGTACACGCTTCTAGCAGCGTCTGCGATAATGCCCCGTAATTCAGTTTACGTAGACGAGCTAGTTTTCGCAATATCGATACCACCATGGCTGTACCCGTCAAACGCGCCGAAACCATTTTGGTGAACGAGCTGCTCGCCTTCGTACAACAGAAGCTGGACGTGATGAACGAGCTCTCCCTGGAGCAGATCTGCTCGACCAGCTGCAAGGAGGCTGAGATCGCCGCCGCCAAGAAAGTGCTGCATGAGATCGTCGTCACCATCGTGCCGCCTCGTGGCACGCAGGAACGCGAGCAGGAAGATGGATCTCCAGGACATATTCCGGGTATTCAAGGAGACCGAACCCGATGACGTCCCGACCTACGTGGCCCGCGACCTCAACAAGCTGCCGCCGGTAACATTCGTCCACGTCGACATCACTCGGCTGCTGAAGGACATCGTGTGGCTGCAGGCTGACGTCACCGAAATCCGAAGCAAGTTGGAGGTTTCGGAAAGCATCTGTGCTGACCTGAAACGTGAGTTGTCAGTATTGTGTCAGCCTGGTAGCCCGCTGCCGACGCAGCGATTCGCCGACGTGTGCGACGACAACACGCCAATCAGCAAACTTGACCTAGAACGCGAGTTGCTGAACCTGCGTTGACAAATATCGCACCGCCTCTTCACATCACGAAGCCGAGTCAACCAGCACCCGATTCGGTTTCTTGTGGTACATCCAAAATACTGGAACCCCAGAAGGACACATATGCTGCTGTGACCCGCCGTGCCCGCCGCCGCCGCCGCCCGCGCCGTGAACCACCCGCCACCAAACAACAGAAGCTGCAGGTCCACCCGTGGCCCGCCGAACGCGACCGTCGATGGGGAAGGCTTCATCGTGGTCCAAAACAGGAAGCGACGCTCCAGGCACAGCCGCAATCAGCGTGGCACCGCCCCCGCTGGTGAGTGCAGCCTTAAAGCTGTCGCTCCCATTGCACAGATAGGTATACCTTTCCAGGATCGACGTGAAAATGACCTGCGAGGACGTTGAGCGTCATATCCTGGAAAGGCTGAAGATAAAACCGGCGTCTGGTCTCAAGGAGTCGAATGTACAGATTGAGGTTTAGGAGTCACAAAGACCCAAGGACGTCCTGTCACTTAAAATTCGGCGGACCTTCAGACGATGTTCCTGGCCAAAGATTACTGGCCCGAGGGCATCCTTTTCCGACGCTACAGGTAAGCAAGACCTAAGAAAAAAATCCCTAGCTAGGCTAGATAATAATAGTTTGTGTTTATTTAATAAAGTATCTTTCGTTTTAAGGTATATATATATATATATAGATATGTGTATATATATATATATATATATTTAATAATACCTTGGACACACTAAGGGGGTGAGCGAAGCAAAGTCACCTTTGTCCTCCGTGTTAGGTTGAACATGTAAGAACAACAAAAAATACTTATAACATAAACTTAAGTACACATAAAATATTTTTTATGTATACTTACCTAAGTGTATTCATATTGTATGTCTTGTTGCCTAGCCACTCAGCCGTCCCAAAAATGTTGCAAATTTCGCACGCGTTTGGCGGCGGCCTACTCGATATAAAAGTTTATTGCTGGCCAAGTACTCATGCCAGTATAAAATTAAATATATGGTTAAAGCTGATGAAATACAGAACTAGTATTATAAATAGTTAATTACCTGTTTGATGAACAAAGCGCCGAGAAGGATTAAATAATTGCGATTCCGATTTGTTGAAAATTGAGAAAATTATACTTAAATCTTGCAGGGAATATCATTACAAACATATTTTATAAGCAATTATCCTAGACTTAGGTAGTAAAACTCACTTCAAACACAATTATTTTTGCGAAAACTCGCTTAAAATATCTAACAATAACAAAACACTATCTTTGATATTCATATTTTTAAATAGTGTTGCCAAGGACTTTATACTTAGCATGAAAATTTCGCTCCTTTTTATTGTTTACGATCGAAAATAAAATTTGATAACGTTGATTAATTGCCAAATTAATATTCTTTCTGTTAAGGGACGTTGGACGGTTAAGTGGTACTAGGAACGTTTAGACAACTCGTTAAACGTTTCGTTCACTCACTTGTCTGACGGGACTTTAGCGAATTGGTTAAACGTCGTTCTTTAATTAACGATCTAGGGTGATTGTGTCTGATTAAACCAACGAACTGCGACATATACATTGCCAAGGTTTTGTATATAATACCTGCATTATATGATTGCTAGCAACATATATATATTGTCAATGAAATGTGGTCCTCTTCAACCTTGTCTAATATGTGCACATCAAAAAACACTGTAAATGATGACCGGTTAAAGTGGTAAATTTCTCACATTGACACAAATCCTTGGTCATTATTCGTATTGACTGGCGATCATGAATAATCGCCAATTATTCACTGTGACCGTAACATGTCCAGTCTTCTTTGGTAGCTTAAACTATTATGAGAAAGAAAAAAACATAGTTGATTAAATAAAAATATTTAATACTTTTGAAATATAATCATTAACCCCCCAAAAGCTTTACAATAATGTGCGACTCTGCACTGTAATATATAATTATATCTAATGAGTATTATGCGTACTTTCTATCACTTAGTATTTGTCAACACTGAATGCGATAAATTTATATAAGCTAAATGAAATATGCCTACATACGATCTTATTCCATTACATTTTACCTGATAAATCCATAAAACATACACTACTACAAACAATTAAAATATGTACTTTCTAATGACCTAATCTTTCTAATACGTGACAAATCAGAATATCATGTACCGTCTAAGATAATAATTTATAATTATTGTATGTACTTAAAATAATCTCTGATCTAATCATATTACTGATGATATACATAAAAATTGCATACGCGCATGTTTAATACGTAGTAAACCGTACGCCTACTTACTCGCTGTATGTGAAAGCATTTTATAAATAAAATAATAAGTAGTATAGTATATTTCGCTAGGTCATAGCTGCTTTTCTACTTCTTTCCTCCTTGACAGCATGGTTTATCCCCTGGAAAATAAAAAAAGTTAGGGTTACATACAACGAGGCGTAGTTGGTACAAAATACTCTCGTCGGTATATTGGGATTAGGGAATCCAATCCCGCATCAAAATCGCGATCCCGCAAGCCTGCGGGGTTGAGGTGGTCAATCCCGCGGATTGATATTTAATATTTTTTGTTCTTAGGGTTCTGTACCCGAAGGGTGCCAAAGGGGACCCTATTACTAAGCCTCCGCTGTCCGTCCGTCCGTCCGTCTGTCACCAGGCTGTATCTCATGAACCGTGATAGTTAGACAGATGCAATTTTCACAGATGATGTATTTCTGTTGCTGCTATTAGAAAAAATACTAAAGAACAGAATAAAATAAGTATTTAAGGGGGCTCCCATAAAACAATTCTTTCATTACCACATAAGAACTTATGAATGCACTCGGTTACGTACATGAAGTGTGAAAGCAGCTGTACTAATAACTTTGTAAACAACATTTTGCTATGTCAAATCCAAACTATTCACTCCACAGTCCGCACCATCCCTTACATTGTACGGTGCTACGGAACCCTTCGTGCGCGAGTTAGACTCGCACTTGACCGGTTTTTATATGTTATATTTTATGTTTTTGTGCAATGTTTAAAGTATGTAGTTATTTCAGTTAAGGGACTCTAAAAACGAAGAGAAGTATTTGAAAAGACAAGAGACGTATTTATTATTATTATAATTATTAATTAGAAAATTATGGATTTGTTTTATCACCTTCGAAATTAAAACGTACAAACACCTTCATAAACTCATGTCTTAAAATATTTTCCACATAAATTCTGTGGAAAAATTACCGAGCTCGAAGGGAAAGTTGTTAAATTATTTAATAAATGCGGCCTTGCTGGGTCAATTAAATATTAAGAATGTCGTTAGAGCTCATTTTCTCAAAAAAAAAAACAGTCCCGCAAATGAGTGAGATCCCGCATGAGTAATCCCTCATTTGGGATCCCGCAAAAAGGTGCGGGATCCCTCATTTGCGGGATTGGATTGTGCGATTGGATTCCCTAAATTTGGGTTATCATCTGTTATGTATTAAGATTGCAGTAAACATTTTAAGGTAACGTGTTTTGGGATTCTTAGAGGTTTTCTTTAAAAAAGCTAGTGACGCCACATATGATTATATGTAGGTACTAACAACATTATCGGCCGATTTCTATCCTTGCCATAATGGGATTTGAGAAACTTGTTTGTATTCACATGACCTGGTTTTTGAAGCCATACATTATACCTAACCAGCATGGCTTTACAGCATCGCGCTTAACAGTTACAAATTTGGTTTCAAATCAGACCAATATTTGCCGGTCAGTGGATCACCGTATCCCCACGGATGTTATTTACACTGATTTTAGTAAGGCTTCTGACAGAGTCAATCACAGGCTACTGATCGGAAAACTGTCCATGTTGGGCATCGGCGGAAGCTTTATCAAATGGCTGCAGTCCTATCTCCACGACAGAACCTGCAGAGTGGCTATATGTGGGTAATCTAGCGATGCTTTTCAGGCGATATCAGGTGTACCTCAGGGCTCTCTTCTTGGCCCAATACTGTTCAATGTGTTTGTCAACGACATTGGTGACTGCATTGGGCACTCAGAATTCCAGTTGTTTGCCGATGGCCTAAAGTTGTACAGACCAATCGCTTCGCCAAACGATTCCAGCCTCTTACAGGAAGACAGCAAACAGTTATGTGAGTGGTGCGACCATAATGGTATGTCACTAAATGCAGAAAAATGCTATTGCGTCCACTTCACGCGTAATAAAATCACCAATCATCAAGCGTACTCTATTGGGGATAAGAAATTAAATAGCATTGCATCAATCCGTGATCTCGGCGTTATGCTGGATAGTCGGCTAAAGTTTGATAAGCATATGTCCTCTGACGTCATCAGAGCAAGGTGCCAATTTAACTTTGGCGGATAGTACATGTTTTCACGCATTTTATCAGAAGAAGGGTTGACAGCTACCGATCTTCAATAGCGACCAAGTGGGAAGTTATTATCTAAAGATTGAATCCATTCGGCCAGTATAATTCAATACCCCTGGTATTGAATTATACTGGCGAACCGGGGGCACAATTGTGCCTCTGCCAACCCTTAAGAGACTATTCACCTGAGGGTTTGCCATCGCCGCATGTGCAGCTTGGGCCGCAAGTGCAGTTAGCCCCGCACGCGGCTTTGCCTCCCGCACAGCTGCCTATCGACCAACAAACAATATATCACTGATAGACAATTCGCACAGCCTAAACCAGTAAGAGCTCTGCCACACGGGCGGGCGGCTTGGTTGTCGGCAGCAGTCGACGGCAGGCGCTGTCGACTGCCTGCCAACACGTTTTATATGGACTACATTTTACTCGGCTATTATAGAGACATAGTTTTTGAATTCACAGTCACTGCTTAAAGTTAACGATCTCCTAATTAACCAGGATTGACTGTCTTGTTCCCTAAAATGCCCTTTATGTATGACAGGGTAGATCATCCCTTTTTGTATCACATTTACCTGCAACTTTTCCGTCGATATATATAACAACCCACATTACCAACCTACTGTCTCACGCCACTCAGGTACCTTAGACTCGTGAGACAGCAGAACAGAGCTCGGAGTCGTGAGATAGGATTTCCTAACCACATTGTTTTTGCCACGATTGAAGTAACGATTTTGGGATCGTTGACCCCTTCACAAAGAGAGATACAGTTCGCTCCAAGTTTCTTGGGCTCTGAGCGAGTTGTAACCTCTCCCTCTCACCTTACCTAACCCTATGCGAGGAAGTGGCCAGAGCTCGCTCGTAGACAAAAAACTTTGCGAAGCCTGTACTAGAGGCGAATATACAGCAGTTATTGGTACAATTTTTCGTACCAAGCCAGATCATAAAACTGATCACTTCATGGTGAGGCTGAACATTTCATGAAATGGATGTATTCCATAACTACATAAACGAAAAAAATAAAACCAGCACTACGTAGTGTTATTGTGTTACACATATCGAACTAACACGGAGACTATCCGTAAGTTTTCACCTAACCTGATAGATAATGACTTCTTATTTAACCATGGTAGGCCACATCATGAAGTGATCAATTTCACGATCAGGGAGGGTAACCACAGCAATTATAGCGATCCAGATTAGGTTCAAAACAGGAATATCATTATGGCAACCATTTCCATTCCTATAAGCCAATGGTCTTTGTTTAAATAAAACCAAGACTTGTTTTAAAATTTTGCGGATCAGTTTAGCTTCTTGAACTAAATCGGCATAAGACGTTGTAGTAAACCCTTGGCACTAGCTAGACCAGGCTGCGTTCTAGTCTGTCGGTCTGGCTAACCCTTGTTGTGGAGATTTTAAATGGGGAGTCCTGGAGACTGAGGTATTTATTTAGTCGCATTGTTTCACTTATCGATCGTAGGTTTCCCACAATAGGGGGTAAACTCACCGGTTACGCGACCAGCACTCTTTTACGACCAATGAACGTGTTATCCTCAAAAATTAGCCAACATTTTTTTTAGTTCGCGCTACAAATAGCTTAGTAAGTTCACTTTGTCTTTGCTTTCATTTCTAACCTCGAACCTGTCATTCACAGAATTTTCTCAGTTGCCATTAGAAAATGGGGAATATTTAACTCTAGCTTAAAATTAAATTATGTTCACTGATTAACCTACCGTATACCAGAAAACTGACTACTGTACAAATAAACCATTTGACTAACAAAACAAGCACCGCCAGCAAAATTATAAATCCTATCAAAACAAGCTAATCTTTCTTATACAGTTCAGAACAAATATCTCACTATTCGAACACAAATTCCATTTTCAATACAAAAATATTCTTAGTCAAACTAAAATACTAACTCGCACTCAACATTTTTCTTATCTGTTTTAATGAACAATATATATAAAACATCCCTATTATCAAAAAGCGAAAACGCGGACACCCTGCTAAAGCAAGACTGCCTTTATCATACAATGAAAAGTTTGAGGCTTTAATTAGATTTAATTAGGAAATATTAAACCACCACATCAAATATACTGATTTGCACAGCAAATATCAGGATGATGTGGTGCGGTAGCTTAAGTAAAGGGTAAAGGGGGTGAGCGAAGTGAAGCCCCCCTTATCCTTCGTGTTAGGTTGAACATGTAAGAGCAAAAGAAACATGAGAGTTTTTGTTGAACATTTTTGCTGTGCAAACATAAAGGACAATATTATATATGCGATTAAATACGACCAAAAAAATATGTTCAAAATCTGATTTTTTCGTTCATTATTCTATTTGCATTTAGGTGATTTTTTGATTAATTGATCTGATAATAATGATTGATTAAACGGTGTTTTTATAATTAAAACTAATGGGCACCAAAGAATAATAGGTGCTTGGTTCAAGTAAAGTTGGATCTAAGTTTTTGTAGTTAATAAAATAATTGTTAGGTTTACATTCAGATATCATAAAATCACTTAATATAACTGTTTTACACCTAAGTAGTTAAACAGTTTGCAAAATTTATTTTGTTTTGTTGGGAAATTCTGAGGTGCATTCAGTATTTTTGTTGCCGTTTTGAGATATTTTGAACAAAAAATCAGGGATTGTTTGTTTAGCGTTTAAATACATGCCTCAAAAAATATACTGGTTGGGAGGTAGTTTACTACGAAAAAAATAACAAGGTGAAGACTTCTCAAAGGTGAGATTATTCCATAATTACTTGAATTTATACTAATGCTATCTGAAGTATTTGTTAATATTTGTTTATTTTTGAGGAATTTGCTTACCAAATTCGATTAACCATATTTAATTTCGAGATTTTGTCTGGTCGGCAAACAGGTCCGCGTTTCCCATCGAAATTTGGTTTCCGGCCACATGGTCTCAATCCGGTTTTAGATGAAATCTTTCGTCATCGGCTTTTATTTCAGACAGTTTTATAATAAGTTTCAATTTCGCAGAATACAATAATAAATTTGTAAATTTCATAACAGATTACGCCCACCAATAACAGACGCTAATATACGTTGCAGCCTAAATAAAATGCATTAATGGTTGACCGTAAACTAATTTGATTGTTACCTATTTCTGACCAAAAGATTTGGACAGGGCCGTCAACTAGCATAAATTTTACCGGTTTACGGCCATCATCAAGTTTTAATTTTACTTGTTGTTATTATACTTAAAAATACATATTTTTTTCGAATATAAAAAGCCTTGTTGCTTATTAAAGCAAATTATTACTTATAACTCATTTGGCACACCAAATGTTCATTTTCTTCTCCAAAACTAATTGGTCGTCAAACGGTACATTAATAGCCGACAACTAAACAAAATGGCTGTTAACGGTTAAGTAAATGGTGATATTTTCGGAAGATTGGGCACAGCTTTTTTACGTAAAATACAATAGGTTCATGGACAATTTTCACGTAAAATTCGTTATTTATGTAAACTAGTCTCAAAGGGGTACTTTTACCCTATTTGTTTTGGGGTTTGCTTTTGCTTTTGTCATCAATTTTATTTAAGCAAACATCTAATAGGTAGGTACCCTAAATTAGTTTAGTTGTGCTTATGAAGGACGACCTGACAACTCGGAATTTAAGTTGTGAAATCTGTGGTCTCAATTTTAACTATACAATAATTAAGATAAGGGAATATATTTTGATACCTTACCTAACTTGCCCTTAGTTCGTGCATCGGAAGTATAACAATCAATAAACAATCAAAAATATGAGTTAAATTGCACAAGCACAGCACACACACGTGTCATGAAAATCAGGCTCATCAAAGCGCAACCTTGACCTTTCCACACAAAATAAAACAATAAATTAAATTATATATAAATTATTAAACTTACCCTTGCAGGACTCACAGGGCGCAGGCATGATGTCTTTCTGCCTACTAAACTGCGAGCTAGACTTTTTCTAGATCTTTCTAGTTTTTGTATAGAATGGGTGCGCGCGCAGCCTGCTTGGGACTGGCTCGGGTCAATAACTGAGGTATCGTGGGGGAATCCGAGTGATCGGAGCGTTTTATTTGTAGGCTGGGAGCTGTTCAATTCAATTCAATTTCTCAATTAATGGTGGTCCAACATCGTATACCCTAATTGCTCAAAAAACGAAGGAAAATTACAGGTCTGATGTTCCCACTTTTCGGTAAATAATAAAGTAAATTTATAATGATTTAGTTAATTCTATGATCTCAAAATAGAATGATGTCAATAAATTTCACGATAGCTACTAGTAGCTGACTACCCTTCTATTGAGAAAAATATTTACATATTGAAAATTCTAGGCTTAACGTAACGTCATGGTTTTTAGATCACACCCATACCACAGATTAGATAATAGTTCGTACGTGAAAATAAAACGCACAAACTAGTACGTTTAGTACATTCATTTGTAATAGTAGTTTATGTCACCGTTACTTAATGGAGGGCATTAAAACTCGAGAGTGGGTCCATGAAACGAGCCGAAGGCAAGAGTTTTAATGCCTAATTATGTACAGTTACATACACTAGTTTATCTATACACATATCCTAAGCTCTCTTTGATGTGTTTAGGAACCGAATGTTCAACCGGAATCGTGGCATTGATCATTGCTCTGCACTTGTTTACCTAGATCAGTAGTACCAATTTCACAGACAAACTAGAGGCGGCACGCAGGCGGGCGTCGGCGTTCGAAATTTGGATGTCATAATATGTCGAAAAATTGATACATTATGGTCACAGTGAGATTCAGATGAGAAATGAGTTTTTACCATTATGCTGGTCGTAACGTGCGGTTTTTGGACGCAGTAAAGAGGGTTTATGATATGTGTGTAGATAAAATATTTAATCACATGTATTCTTATTGTAAAGCAATATTATATAAATGTTATCAACTTTTTCTATATATTTATAATGAATGAGAACATCACTATCAAACTGTAGGTGGCAACATTATTTTACGAAGAGAGGTTTGAAGCTGTCAGTTTCCTTCTATTCATTATTTGAACAATTAGAATAGGTATAGTTACTTTGTACTTTATTTAGACAGGTTCCGTTGCAAAAACTGGAAATTTTAGTTTTGATTTATTGCTCGTACTTACTACCCAGGGGACCGTATAGGAGTAGGACAGTGGGTTCCAAGTATTTCCTGCAGAGGTGAGCAAATATTCTGGGAGATGTTGTAAAAATATCTGTTCACTCCAAGTTTGCCGCTATCACACCTCGCAGGCTTATAATAAAAGCCCTTATATACGGGACGAGCGATTTTTACGATCCTTCGTTTCAGACGGATCGAAACGACGGATCGATAGTGTATGTCAAGATTAAATAAATCGTTAACGATTAAATAAATCGTTAACGATTTATTTAATCGAGTACTTTATCAGATATCGCAACAAAAACCCATGCAATCAGATCGATCGTAACCATGGATCGACAAGTGTATGGCGCTTTTGCGACCAACGATTCTGTTTTGTCTCAGTCGTGACGCTGCCGCCGCACGCACCTTATGTCCATTACCAATACAAATTACTTAAGTGTTTGATTATAAAATTATTATAGTGTAGGTACACAGCTGACCCTTGTAACTAGGTAGTCAAATCTGGAGCAACCTTGATATCTGTCTCATAAGCAGATACATTAGTATGTATAGTTGGATTTTAAACCATAATAAAGGGTCATTAATGGTCCGCATCTGGCTTCACTGCTCTCTTCTATAGCCTTGGGTGCAGAAGAGAGCCCCCCCTCCTCTGCATAAGAAGAGAAAATAAAAGATAATATCTAATTATATGAATAACGTATCTTTTATTGCAATCCTGACTGAAATGTTTGATTACAAATTCATTCATTCTTCGTTTTACATTTTATAGGGCACATATTGAATTATTTGAGCACGTCTGTAGCGTTCCGTTTCAAACAAGTAAATGATGGATCGTAACGAACGATCACTTCGTGTATGTGTGGCAACGATCCATCGATCGTGTGGCAGTTTGAAGCGACCGATCGTTTACGATCTTTGTCAGATTGATCGTAACGATCGATTGTTAAAGATAAAGATCCGTCGTTTCACACCGATCTAAATGACTAATCGTCAGTGTATGTCAAGATCCCTACGGCGAGCCCTCCATTTACGAGACGATACTTACAATCCGTCATTTCAGACCGATCGAAACAACCGATCGACAGTGTATGACAAGATCGTTAACAATTTACTTAATCAAAAACGATAACGTACATCGCAACACTAACCCTTGCAATCAGAACGATCGTAACGATGGATCGTCAAGTGTGTGACGCTTTGCGACCAACCGTTCGATTTTTGTCTCACTCGAGTCCCTGCCGCCGCACGCGCATCCTAATACTTAAGTGTTTCATTATAAAAATAATTATTTAAAAAAATAAGATAATATCAAATTATATGAATAATGTATATTTTATTGCAGTACCAATCCTAATGACTTGAGTGTTTGATTATAAAATTAATTCATTCTTCATTTTCCATTTTATAGGACACGTATTTAATTATTTGAGCACGTCTGTAGCGTTCCGTTTCAAACAAGTAAATGATCAATCGTAACGACCAATCGCTTCGTGTATGTGTGGCAACGATCGATCGTTAACGATCTATCGCTGCGTGTATGTGTGGCAGTTTGAAGCGACCGATCGGGGTTGGATGCGCGCGTGGCGAGGTAGCGGTAAACTCGGAGTAAACGGCTAGCCCCCTGTCACGTAAATAGTGCTAGCGGTACTTACACCCCGACATTCAGTAAAAATAACAGAAAATCTGAAAGATTGATGAGCCATATGAATCAATTTTAGAACCAAAAAAAGAAGATGCAGCGGCATCTTTTTTTTGTATGGATATTTTGTTTTTGTTCTGAAACGTATCGGGCGTGGTTTCAAATGAAATGAATTTTTGAGCCGATTCTTAAAATATGTCACATTAGTATATTTCAGTCTCTTGTTTTAAATTAAAATATAAACCATTTTAAAAACATACCAAGTTTGGGCTACGATACGGTCGAATATTTTTTTGTGAAGTATGCCTCAGATGATACGTAACATCCTCATATCTAACGTCAAGAAAACAATATTGAAAATATTGACATTTACTATTCTTTTTTTATTTTTTTATTTAACAAAGTGTGAAATTCTATGAACTTCAGTACCTATTTTACGAGGTGTGGGATAAGGCGTGTCGCAGTTTTATTTCTGTAGAAGTCTTCCTTCACACAGGGACAAGATAGTACCTATCTTTGCAACGCGTCAGTGCCTTTGACTCCTGGTCTACCACGTTCTTCGTACCTACACAGGAGAATGAAAATGATCGAGCCGGAAACAAAAACAGCCGTACGACCGGTTCCCTACGATCCGGTCCGTGGGCCCACTTGCCGATGGCACTAAATTGACCAGGATCTATTGGCATAGTTAGGTACAAGTACATATGACTAAGATGGGATTTCAACAAAATGGTCGATTGTGCTATGGGATACTTTCAGAGTAGGTAGGGTTTTTTCAAAATCCAACAGATGGCGTTGACGACGATGCTTTTATTTTTTTAGGCAAAAAGGTAGGGTAGTTTTCAATGCCATCTATCTATCGGATTTTGACGAAAACCAGCTCTGAAATTGTCTCGTGTAACCTTACCTAAGCCTATAATAGGATTGAAACGAACTGGTTGAGCGTGTCATTGTGCAGAGTCTCTCCTCTACCGATGAAACATGTTGCAATTTAAACTTAAGTTTCGTAAATATGAAAGAATTTTTACAGTATATTTACATGCGATAACCCCGGAAACCCCCTTTTCCCAGAACGAAGAGGGATTATAGACAAATACCTACTATTTGCATGAGTAACTGCCGAATATATAGACTGCTGCTCAGATAAAATATCGCTTAACACACTCAGCGCCGGTGTATACTTAACTATACACTGAAGTAGGTATGTCTTTTCCCAGGCCGGTGTATTAATGAAAATTTTGATGTTTCATCATAACTTTTTAATTTCTGAACATATTTCCAACCCAGAAATATTGGCGTATTGTCCAGGACCAGACCTATCGAATCGCCTTATAAAATGTATGAAATAATGTATACTCAAGACTCAAATATACACCGGCCCGTGAACATAAGGTGGGTGTATCATTAATTAAAGATACACCGGCCTGGGAAAAGACATACCTCGGTGTATAGTTAAGTATACACCAGCGCTGAGTGTGTTAAATATCATACAACATGCTCTGTCAGTTCCCGAGCAAGAGACAATGTCAGCATAGTCATGATCATGAGTGTCCGTTAAACTTTGAATAGTCAGTTGTGCATAAGAGCCGCCTTTGCGTATCACAGTAAGGTACAGTAAATTATAGTCTGCTTGAGTCAATGACCTGGACCTGGAGGCTATTATACGGATTATTATCCCTACGGGTAAACAAGTTTAGGCGACGCCTTAGGCCACAGCAGCCTTTTGTAAATCTCAAATTACGCAAAGTTATGATTATTCAACCAGTTGTTCTTTATATCTGTCGCAGTTAGTTTGTTAAATCAGACACTTAACTAACTCTCTAGACCGTTAATTAAAGTGCCCATAACTTTAAGTTGCCGTTAAACTTTGAGTAGTCAGTTGTGGATCACAGCCCATTTGTGTATCACAGTAAGGTAGGTACTTAGCAGCAAATTATGGTCTGCTTGAGTCAATGACCTGGGTCTAGACTGGAGGCTATTCTGCGGAATATAACGGCAGAGGGCTAACTCCCTATCTGGTAATAAAGTTACCAAAAGGATACAGACACCTAGGATATAAGTGTCGTGAGTATCTTATTCACTGACTCAAATCGACCGGAAATCGTGGAAAAGTTTAGGACATTCAGGGCGACTTACACCAAACTTTTGACAGCTATTTACCTTCAACTTGTAGGTAATCAAAAATGTAAGTAAATATGTCAAGTCTGAGAGCCAGGTTTCCACTTACTATAGCCGTGTTTTATTTAAATTGCGTTTGAACTATATGTAGCGTTTGTCAAGTCTGGTGCAAGTCAGCCTGTCAAAAACTGCGTAGATTTTGCTGTGTACTGAAACTAGTGATGATGGCCGTCTTGCAGCAGACTTTGGCAACCGCTAACTTTACCTGTAGAACGTTATATTTTATTACTTTTGTGTGTTCCATTAATAATGGTTAAGGCATCATAATGACAGGTATTATGATATTGCCTATATTCGCACTTCGGTAGAAAATATTGGGTGCTTACCTATGAAATTGGCGAATTTTTCTTCCAGATTCAGGAGTTCATAATTCGAGTAATTCAATAGCTATTTCCAGTTTTTTTTTATTGTTTTAAAATTAATTTCAATATTTTACATCTACTTATTAAAATTTCTTTTAATTTTCAGTTTGATATCTAAAATTTTATCTTCAAAATCAGTGCCTCCTAAATGTCATCCATTTTCATGATAATATTCGTAATATTTTTTTACAGCTGACACTTTTCAAAAATTATATAAAATTTTCTGTTAGCTAAATGTTGTCTCATTCATACACACAAAGTTTATAAAATTAGGATCTGTCATTCCTAAAAAAAATACAAAAATGTTTGTACTGAAAATTGAGTTAACTTCAATTTCTCCATACAAAACGCCAATTTCATATGTAAGGACCTAATATTTTAGCTAGACCTGCAGAATCAACCAGGGGACAGCAAAATAGGTTTCTAAAGAGAAACTCTGTTGTTCGCGTCGTATTAAACCACGATACTAATTGTGTTCTAGTACTTAGAGCTAGTTATCAATCTAACGACGGAAAGTCTTCTTTGTTTAGCATTAAACTAAATTGATCACACTGGAGCTGATTCCAGAGGCCTGCCTTAATTTAATTGTTACAAAATGAATCAACCAGTCGCCACACATTTACCTACTGCTGGGTGTAGGCCTCTTTTTTACGACGCCATGTAGTCCGGTCGTGAGCCTCCCGCAGCCACTGCCTACCAGTTATCGCCGTGATGACATCGTCCATCTGGCTGGTGGTTGCCCACTGGCCGTCGTGCGGTTCTGGGTTCTGGGTACCGCTTTGGTCCACCTTCCGTCATCTCTCCTCGCCAAGTGCCCTGCCCACGCCGACTTCAGTCTCGTGATTCGCTTGCCGACATCTACGATCTTAGTGGGACGTCTTATTTCTGTACAACATGAATAACTACCTATTAAATAAGAATGTAAATGTTTACATATATGTATGGAGGTCTATAATCTCTGCCTACCCCTTTTCCGGGAAAAAAGCGCGAGCGTGTATGTAATTTAATAGTTTACCCCCAGTTTCTGAAAAGGTGGTCTAATTTAACAGGCGATTAATCTTAGATTATTTCAAAATAGCGACACTTGAATTACTGAAATGAGTTTAACAAGTTGTCTCAGCTAATTTTCCTTTCGGACAGCGGGCGTTAGTAGCCTTGACAGAGAGATGTAAGAGCTCAATGACCCTGTACAGCTCAACTTGAATCTAATTGCAGTTTTTTCCCCAAAGCTTCGTCACGATCCGTGACAGGGAAGTCAACCAGGCTGCCATGCCTTCAAATACCCTTATGGTCAAAGAAATAGAGCTGAGTTTTGAGTCCAAGTAACGCTTAGATGAGCTGCTACAAAAAATTAGGCGATAATGCTGGTAGTGGCAACTGAGGAATAACACCTTATGCTAATTATCACACAAACAAACATATATAGCATCACGGCTTTCACAAACAGTTCTATAGGTACCATGAGTGGTTACACAAGTTTGTTCATCATCATAAATACACATCTTACATGTTCTTTATAGTTTATTTTACTAAAAACAATATCTCCTTGGGACCGGGTATGACACTTGAACCACCTGGATTTCGTTTTCCTGGTGGTTCGACGATCAGAGGGCAAGATATAAAGTCGTCTTATCCCATCTGGAGAGGGAGAGGCGCGGCATAGCCAAGCAAAACAGAATAATATGTGTCAAACCGACCGGTCCAAAGGAAATCAGAAATCAGGAATCATTAGTGGAAGTGGAAGGTAAAACATTAATACAAATTATTATTGTTACATTTTATTTAACGCTAGGCATGCTCAGACATTCAAATAAATAACTTATCCCGACCCAAAATAAATACACCCGATTTAGATTTAACAATAAATTAAATTAAATTTTTATTCCTGTCCTTCTCATTAACATTATACGAACGAAATCCGATAAATATGTAATCACAAATTCTTAATAATAATATAATCAAAGATTCCAGACCTTCTCACTAACGTTATAAGATCCACAGCAAAGTTTCATCAGTAAGCACAAATTCCAACTCAAAGTTTAACTGACACTCAGTCATGGCGCTGTCTCTCGGTCGGGTAATGAAAATATGATATTTAAGCGAGATTTAATTTGAGCAGTAGTGTCTCATTAGGGTTTAAGGTCATAACAGCGCCAGTATGGCATTTAGGTTGAACTTTAGTTGAGAAGCAGCTTATGCATTCGAACATTATTCAGTCTTGCCCCTAGGCCTGGACTTCCCTATCAGCCTCCTCAGAATAGAGAAGCTGATCCAGAATATAATATACAGGTTGGAGTTAGTAGTGACTATCAGGTATGCTGCTGTCGTCGCGACTAGGATCCCAAGGATGTAAAACAGGAGCTGGAGTCGTGATGATGAGGAGGTGGTCTTGGAAGGCTCTGGAGTAGGGAGCGTCTTGTCGCATTGTTGGATGTGCTTTGATACGGATTCTGAAAGTAACATTTGTGTTAAAATTATGGATGGTCGCATTTTGCTTTTAACTGATACCTAACGAATATATTCGGTGAACTCGAAGCACATACATTACATTCAGTTATGTTTACAACTGTATGACATTTAACGGCAGCCTTTGTACTAAGAGTTATCTCTAATTTTAGGCCTGCTCTACCAACTAACTTATGAGCTCTGAATATGTTCACAGCGCCTGCGTTCAACCTTACAGTTGCTGCACACATTGCTATAATAATATTTACAGGTACTTTACATCACACCACGAAAAGTTTTGTCACGAACTCAAGAACGCCGCATTTTCAATAAATGAATGATAAATACCTTCAATAGTTTGGCACATAGTTGAACCCCAGCTGCAACTGAGATCTCACGGATGAGACTGATAATAAAATTAATATGTATAGCTTTAAATAGTTTCCTTCCGGCAATCACAAAATGCTTTGTTTACGGAAACTAAACCGGAAGTTGGTTGCTTAATCTGATTCTTTACATTTTCTTTTATCACTGAAATACTTCGTGCGGAACCCATGGCGCTGGCGAGCTAGAAAAACGAGGAAAGCTACTGAGGAACTACTTTACTTAGTACGAGTAAAGTCCTCAGCACATACCACTTGTAGGTAGCTTTCATTATCTATTTATTTATTCATGTTTCACAGCAATTAAAACACAATATTAATGATTAAGGAAAATATATTTTTTAATGCCATTTGCGAAACAATACAAAGATAAAATAGACATATAAGAACCTATCTATAGGAATAATAAAGTTAGTACAGTAATAAACTTAGTTCAAACTGGTCTGACGATATAGTGAACTACTGATTGAATGGTGTATGAGGGTGCGTGCGTGTGTGTGTGTGTGTGTGTGTGTGTGTGTGTGTGTGTGTGTGTGTGTGTGTGTGTTTGTGTGTCTGTGTGTGTGTGAGGGTGTGTGTGTGTGTGTATGTGTGGGGTCGAGTTCCGATAGGAAATAGTAAAAATGTAATTCCAAGAAGATCATGGGAAAATCAATATAGTAACTAAGTTAGGAGGGGTGACGAAGTCGAATATTTCCTAACTTTCGACAAAAATTCAATAGAAATATATCCAGCCCTGGGAAACGCTCCTCATAAATATTGATGCTCCTATCCAAGGGTGAGTACGAGGCGTAATTGGTGCGCGTGCGCGCATGGTGCAGCACAAGTAAAGACCACAGCACGAGTAAAGACCACAGCACATAGGTACCCAACGACTAGGAGATTCTAAAGCTATGATGTATGTATACGCATGTTATTAACTCTTGTACGTGGGCGGGCACCACTATGCCTCTGCTACTCCGTATAGGCAAAGGCGTGACGTATTGCTGTTTAATGTAACAATTTTATGGGAACCAGAGACAGCGGCGTCACAACGTGACAATCAAAACTGGGGTTATTTTTCCTTCCTTCCCAACCGGATTCGAACCCGGCACCGGAAGCGCAGCCGCGACCGCAACACCACAGAGGTCGCTAAATTATGAATAATAAATAAATTAATAAATAGAGCCCACTAATTTCCCAACCGAGGGGCACGGGCCTTTACCCGGACTCGAGTAAGATTGAGCCATACTCCACCACGCTGGCTCACGGCGGGTTGATGGAGGGGTGTCGGGCTAGTGGCCAACCCGACTGTCAGAAGTTATCAAGCTGCCCCATTAGGGCCTCTGACACAGCTTTACGACTACTAGCACCGAGTAGCGACAGTAGCCGCGTGTCATCCGAAACACGGGAGCGCCCGCAACAAATGCCGCATGGAAACGGACACCCATCCAGTAACCAGCCAGATGTTGTTACCCGCACGATCGTTTCAGATGTGCGAATACCGCTAGGCTGCGGACGCGTCATTAACGCGGTAATAGGATGGCTATCCGCGTGGTCTGCGGAGTGTGTTCTTTGGCATACACTGGCGACAACGGTGCGGGAGCTTCTTCTCTTCACTGTGCCGTGCTTTCGCCCTCTTCTGCGGGCTTACACTGGTGACAGTGGGATGAGCAGCAACTCTCTTGGGAGTGGTCTGCCTTCAGGCGGACGTGCGTGATGCGGAGCAATGTCGTGGAGATGTGCGTGGCGGCTGTTGTCGGCGCAATCGTACATGCGCCGTGCCAGCCACGCGACGAATTTCTCCACGGTGGACATCCGGGTATCCCTCATGATGGTGGTGTTGCGCACGTACCGCCCGGCTCCTGTGATCACCCGCAGGGAGATGTTCTGGAACCGCTGCAGCCGTGCCTTCTGGGTCTTCGACAGCAGGGCGTACCATGCTGGAGCCGCGGAGGTGAGCCGCGAGCGCACATAGGCCTTGTACACCCGCAGCTTGGCTCTCAGAGGCAGGCTGGACGACAGGACAGGCCGGAGCATTGCCCGCGCGGCTTTGGCCCGGTTGATGCAGTGTTGCACCATCGGGACCATGCGCAGCGAGCAGTCGATGTTGCAACCGAGGTATTTCACCGTCGATTGCCACTCGATGTCCCGGCCCCTCAGCTGTAGCGTGGTCGGACGGCGGGAGCGGGTGGTCAACAGGGCTGTTGTCTTCCCGACGTTCACCGCGGTCCGCCACTTGTCCAGCCAGGGCGGCAGCAGGTCCAGGAGTCGCTGCATCTTCCTGCAGGCGAGCTCGATTTTGCGCGACGACGCGAAGTAGGCGCTGTCGTCCGCGTAGAGGGCGAGCACAACGTCTTCCACCCCCTCCTCGAGATGGCCCTCGAGTGTGGGGATGTCGTTGGTGTAGAGCGCGTAGAGCACCGGCGAAAGGCAGCTGCCTTGCGGGACTCCTGCTCTGATGGCCTTCGTCTGGGAGTGTGCATTCTCGACCGAGACGAAGAACCGCCGGTCTTCCAGGAAGGAGGCCACGATCTGCCCGATCATTGGGGGCACACCTGCGTCCAGGAGCTTGAAGAGGAGCCCCTCGTGCCACACTCGGTCAAAGGCCTTCTCGATGTCAAGAAAGACCCCGACGGTGTATCGGCCCCTGTTCAGCTCCGAAGCCAGGTAGTGCAGGACTCTCGCCAGCTGGAGCGTCGTGCAGTGGCTGTCACGGAAGCCATGTTGCTCTGCCCTCAGCTGGATGTGGGGCAGGATTCTCCGTAACAGCAGGCGCTCAAACAGCTTGGCGATATGAGGCAGCAGGGTGATCGGGCGGTAGCCTCCCGGGTGTCTTCTGTCCTTCCCCGGCTTGGGGATGACGATCACCTTGCCCTCCTTCCAGAGGGCGGGGAAGTGACCGGTGCGCAGGATGCCGTTGAACAGCCGCGTCAGCGAGACGACGGCTCTCCTTGGCAGCTGTACTAGGGCCCCCGCGACGACTCCGTCCGGGCCCGGGGCCTTCCGCTGGTTCAGCTTCAGGGCCACCTTCCGGACTTCGCGGGGCGACATGAAGTAGTCGCCGGCGAGGGGAGGCGCGGGGGCCGCCTGGAAGCGCTCTACGCGCTCCACAACAGCGGCGTTGTGCTCGTAGTCGGCGATGGGGTTGGGCTGGAACTGCCCAGCGAAGTGGTCCGCCAGGATGGCGGCTCGATCTCGTGCGGCGTAGCGGCGCCTGCCCGTGTGATCAAACATGGGGCAGACCGGCTCGGGAGTTGATGTCAGGCTGCGGTTCAGGCGGTGAATGGCGGTGTCATCTTGGGAGGCCTGGTCGATAGTGCGCTCCCAGGACTGTCCCCTCAGCTCGATGATGCCCGCGCGCAGTTCTTCTCCGAGCCGGTTGATCTCCGCCCTGATCACAGGGCAGCGCGTGTGGTGCCAGGTTCGACGAAGACGGCGCTTGAGGTCCAGCTTCTTGCGGAGGTGTGGAGGGAGCCTCTCCTTCCGCAAAACCGGCGGTGGCTATCAAGAACCGCAAGACGTCCAACCGGCCACCCGACGCCCCCCGCGCCCCCCGACGCCCCCCGCGCCCCGGCCCCATTCTTATCACAGGGTGGTCCGGCATCCGTGGTCCGATTGTCGAACCTCGGGCCTCGACCCAGAATAACCATGGTTCTTATCAGGTAGGGCGGCAGAGGCACAGCATAAGTCATATAATATGGCTTTACCAGGTGGGGTGGTGGAGGCACAGCATAAAGCATATAATATGGCTTTACCAGGTGGGATATGGCTTTACCAGGTAGGGTGGGGTACAGCATAAGTCACATAATATGGCTTTACCAGGTGGGTTGGGGCACAGCATAAGTCATATAATATGGCTTTACCAGGTGGGGTGGGGCATAGCATAGGTCATATAATATGGCTTTACCAGGTGGGGTGGGGCATAGCATAAGTCACATAATATGGCTTTACCAGGTGGGGTGGTGGAGGCACAGCATAAAGCATATAATATGGCTTTACCAGGTGGGGTGGTGGAGGCACAGCATAAGTCATATAATATGGCTTTACCAGGTGGGGTGGTGGAGGCACAGCATAAGTCACATAATATGGCTTTACCAGGTAGGGTGGGGCACAGCATAAGTCATATAATATGGCTTTACCAGGTGGGGTGGTGGAGGCACAGCATAAGTCATAAAATATGGCTTTACCAGGTGGGGAGGTGGAGGCACAGCATAAGTCATATAATATGGCTTTACCAGGTGGGGTGGGGCACAGCATAAGTAATATAATATGGCTTTACCAGGGGGGTGGTGGAGGCACAGCATAAGTCATATAATATGGCTTTACCAGGCAGGGTGGTGGAGGCACAGCATAAGTCATGTAATATGGCTTTACCAGGTAGGGTGGTGGAGGCATAGCATAAGTCATAAAATATGGCTTTACCAGGTGGGGAGGTGGAGGCACAGCATAAGTCATATAATATGGCTTTACCAGGTGGGGTGGGGCACAGCATAAGTCATATAATATGGCTTTACCAGGTGGAGTGGTGGAGGCACAGCATAAGTCATATAATATGGCTTTACCAGGTAGGGTGGTGGAGGCACAGCATAAGTCATATAATATGGCTTTACCAGGTGGGGTGGGGCACAGCATAAGTCATATAATATGGCTTTACCAGGTGGGGTGGGGCACAGCATAAGCCATATAATATGGCTTTACCAGGTAGGGTGGCAGAGGCACAGCGTAAGTAATATAATATGGCTTTACCAGGTGGGGTGGTAGAAGCACATCATCCTACTGATATTATAATTGTTAAAATTTGTGTGTTTGTGTTTATATGTTTGTTACTCTATCACGCTGAAACGGATGGACGGATTGAAATGAAATTTGGAATGTAATATGGCTTTACCAGGTGGGCTGGTAGAAGCACATCATCCTACTGATATTATAATTGTTAAAATTTGTATGTGTGTGTGTGTGTGTGTGTTTATATGTTTGTTAAATCGCGCTGAAACGGCTGGACGGATTGGAATGAAATTTAGAATGCCTTATGCTTATACCCTGACTTAATAATACTATAATACTATAATACCTTGGACACATTGATAACTTAACATATAGCCTTTTATCTTTCTTTAATCTTTTAACCTCGAAAAATAATTACTGTTCCCATAGTATGGTCATTGGATGAAATTTGGAATGTATATAGCAAGGCTGGCCAATAGAGTTTCCAGATGAGCAACATTTTTTAGATTGTGGCGGCGCCGGGCCACACTACTTTTTTCAAAAAAACATTCAAGTGCGCGTCCGTACTATCATACAAGAACTAAAAATAATTAGTACAATATCAGCATGCTCAGCCCACATCAACCCACTGCTGGGCACAGGCCTCTTCTCTATGGCGCCAACCCCTACCGTCCTGTGCCATCCGCGTCCATTGAGATCCTGTCGACTTTAGCACTATGCACGGTCTGGGAAGCTAAGGCAATTATCAGAAAGTGGCTGCTAACTCTAAACTATGACAGCACTGAAGCTTTTATGAAAATACCCATTTAGTAATATTTTAGTTGTCTTTTAAGTTATCTACATAGGTACTTGGATACTCTTTCTCATTATCTCATGTCAAACCTAAAATGATCTAATTATTTATTTATTTCAATATTTACTCACACACACACATACACACACACACATACGCACGCACGCACGCACGCACGCACACACACACACACACACACACCCTTTCACACATCCATTCACTCACATATATGTATTACATCAATTTTCACATAAGATGAATTTATATTTATATATATTAGGGTCGTTGGTCCCTGGATAAGTGTCTTTGATTAATTTCTTTCTCTAATTCTTAATTATTCTAGCTCATTATATATCTTAATCCTTGCTACAGTTAGCTCCACTGAGTCTCATCTTTGAAATGTCTTGAATGAATGGCCCCCACGACACAGGTTTCACCTAGTGTGGAGACCTTATGGTCTCTACTTATGTAAGCATAAGTTTATAATGCTTTTGTAAATAAAGGATTTTGTATTTGTATTTGTATTTAGTATTTCGTCGGACCGAGTGGCGTTTGTGTTGCCGGACCGAACGGACGTGTCCCCCCCGAGATCTCCCAAACGAATTTAAACAAACAATAGTTTTCATCCCCGGCGCGCGCCTTTTGTTCTGCCTCCGGAGGCCCGAAAACGAGCCTGGCTTATAGGCTGGCTTATACCGCGTGTTACTGTAAGGGTTACCTGGGGAATCTACGCGATCCATCTAGGCACCCCATCTGTGCAATACCACGCATTTCAGTGATTGTGATGATACTAGTGCGGTCAAGTGTAATGAATGCCCAGAGAACTGCGCGATACTCTTAGGCATCCCATCTGTGCAAGCCCTAGAATTTATTCTAGGCCAGGTGCACGTCTGAGCCACGCAGCGACAGGCCGGCAGCGAGCGACGCCTACGCAACACACCCTCAACGCTACTGCCTCCACCACCACCGCCGCTAAACACACCAACCTGGTGAGATCATTCCGATTAGGACATCATTGATAGTGATTACCTACCTCTAACTTTATTTCTCTCAGCACCACTCGCCGCCTGACAATAATAAACCACCACTTACCGCGGCCGCGGTCGTCCCTATTGACTGAGGCATAATCACATTTATAGGTGCATCATAGGCAGGATATAACAATTCCCTACCTACGCAATATCAAAATCAACTAATAAAACATTATTATAGCTACATATACTTATATTGCTTTGCCTGAAAATAAATTCGAGATAATTCTCCTCGAGATTTATTTTCTCCTCATCTTCGAAAGACCATTCAAAACAGTCATTAACAATAACCATCCACTAAACCCTGAAACTCAGTGAATAAGCCAACCCAAAACTTAACAATCCTAGAATTATTTTTATGTAGCTAAACTGCAAATATACTAAACCCGACGATAAACAAAAACTAAACAAGTGCAGGCCATAAAAAGGCCATCTCACCAAACTCCCAGAAACTAGACAAAACAATTGACTGCTATTTAGGAACAATTGAAAAAGCTTCGAAGCACAAAAAGCTCACAACGTTCACTCACACATCTGGCACCCATTCTATGGTGTCAGCCCATCTTGGAAATACCGGGAAACATTAGAATAAAAATAGATCGTAAAAAGCCAAACAGCGTCTCTCATCATACCGGCCGTACAACTCTTAGAAACAACACACATTCATATTAGCTAAAATACCACGAGGCTTTCTCCTGTAGTAATATCTCACAATGGAAACTCTACCAATGCCCAGAGATGGAAACTGCCTGTTCCATGCAATTGCAGACCAAATCAACCATCTGTTTGGAGCGACATTCAACCATACCCACATCAGAAGCGACTTAGCTAGATACGTGGAAACTAACAGCAATTATCCACGCATCAAACATGCGATCGACGCACCAAACGCAGAAGCGTTCACTGAGTACATAATAAATCTTCACATACAGGGCACGTGGGGCGGTGAAGAAATTATCATAGCAGCCGCGGAGTTCTACGTAATAAGTGTAGCGATCCATCAACAAAATGGCCCATCAATCGTATATAGCCCCAACAAGAATATAACTCAGTCGGAACTGTCAACTTGACCTTTTCCGACAGCCACTACGACAGCGCATACATAATAGAGCCCCAAAACGTAATCAACAACCTATCAACAACCAGTCAAATCTACATCGCAACATCTCACTTTTCCCATACCAAAATACAGCGCGACTACCAAAGTACCCTCAAGTTCCACCCGCCCCAAAAACAGATAATATGATAGCGGTAAATCTAAACACCTTCCCCCGGCCTACCCAAAATGCACAACTCAAGATAAGATGACCAATGACTTTGATACTTACCGTACCGACACATACACTCACACGCCACAAACACATGCACCCCTCTCCGCCGGGTCAGATACAACCGGGTACTTCATCTCACTAGCTGAGCAACAACCTGGTGAGATCGCTGCGATTATGATAGCCCTAACTCAGATCAAAAGGCAAAACGAACTCTATATCTGGCAGGTAACCCCCTTCGTAATGCTAAATACCATTTCATAAACAGATACCTCGCTCGCTTCAAATTACTACGCCAACTCCAAACTATTCCACAGGCACAGTGCCGTACTAGTAGGTAGGAGATAGGTATACCTAAATACAAAACTAAGCAGGAACCTACCCAATAACAGTAAAACAAAACATAACCATTTCTAACTTTATCCGGTCCGACAAGCCCATAAAAATAAAACAATAATGCAAGCCCGTCTACTACATAACTGCATATTCTGAGAAATAGCGAGAAACAGCAAACAATTGCACATCATAAAAGGATCATTTCACCATCTTCCAGAAAACAGGCAATTAACAAAAGACTTCCACTGATGAACAATAACAACAATAAAATCGGAGACTTTTTGTCCTAAGCGGCTCTCTACCGAGAATAAGGGCGCACGAAGATACGCACAAACTTTGACAATCGCAACCCGTACGATCTGTTAATCGTAGACAAAGGTAGTTCAAATAAATCACGCTATCTCTAAGTTCTTTCTTTCAACAACATCCCAAGAAGATAACCTAATGGAAGCCTTACCAACGCTGAGATGGTAACTGCCTATTCACCGCAATTGCTGACCAAATTAATCACCTATGTCAATTAACATGCAATCACACTCACATTCGTAAGGACCTAGTTAAATATGTAGAAGAAAACGGTGATGAACAGAACAAAGCTCGCAATCACTGAGCCTGAAATCCTTAACAACTCAACACTGAAAATCTACGCAATTACGGTACTTGGGCTGGAGAGGAGATTATAATACCAGCTGCCGAATACTTTCTACTTAACGCAACAATCCACCAGCAAAATACACCATCGCTCACATTCACGCCCAAGAATCCAGCGGAACAGCGGTCACAGGACACCACTACGACAGCGTTTACTTGCTTGAATCGCCAAATTTACCCACGGTTCAAGCAACCGATAACCAAACTGATAACACCATACTTTCGCCGATACTTAATGCAACACCCATGACCTCCTCAGGGTCAACCATAACATCAACAGAAGACATCCCAGACAACACCGGATATACGATGATACGAAACAGCCCCATATTTAAACCACAAGTCACATGCGAGCGTATGCGCATTGCTACTTGGAAGGTTAGAGGATGCGCCGAAATAACTAAAAGACTCAACATTGACGCGGAATTGACTAACAAAAACATACACATAGCCTATATACAGGAAACAAACATGATACATATGTCAAAACACTATCTCTGGTATCTGAATGCTCGCATCGGACAAGACGCTTTAAAGAAATACAGGAAAAAGGGATTATAGGAACAAACCTCCTTCACAATATTGCACACAAATATTTTAAAAGTTACATCAAAAGAAAATGCATGTACAAGGGCGAGCTTGTCTCTAAAAAGAGATTTCTTCCAGCAAAACAAGGCATTACAGGAATTGCTATCATAAAAGGGTAGGCAGTGCACAATAATTACTATAACTAAAATGCCTAGGAATAAATTAAAATATCTGTAAAATACAGATAGCAGATACGAAATAATTACCGATATATACATAAACCTTACATATAATAAAATAAATACAATAACTTTTACGAAAGAGACATGTAGAGCTCTTTGATATGTTTCTTAAAAGAAAAAAGAGTCGGACTGTCTCTTATAGTGCAAAGAGGTGCGTTCCAGAGTCGGACCGCCCGCAACCTGAAAGAGCGTTTATACGCAGCGCTGCTATGCCGCGGAGTAGCTAAAAGTGAATAATTAAATATCATCGGAAAACTGCTCATGGCAAACTTAAAAGTAGAAAGACGAAAATTATTATAAGAGACCCCATAAACAACCAGTGAATTGGACGTAGTTCCAATACGAACCGTAAACGAAATCAAATATCTCGGCACATATATTACGGCAGGACATAGGACACAATAAAAAAGAGGTGTCGGCAAGCCATATGCAATTCCAAGGCCCTAATGCATTTTATAAAGAAATCCAACATAGACTGAAATATAGTGCGCCTGATTTACAAAATGGTCATTGCACTGTTTATAAGATACGGACAAAAAGCGGCAACCCTCACTAAAGCAAACAGTTGACAGTCAGTATATGAACGCCTGATCTTCAGAGACATGTTTGAGAACGCCAGAAGCTATCCAAGATACCACAAAATTCATGATTGACTACAGGGCAAAACGATAACCAAACGAATCAAAAACCACCGGATATGTTTCTATACATATTCTGCGACTCCCAAAACAGCACTTACTACACGCTCCATTCAAATACGAAGCAAGGAAGAAGAAAGTTGGCCGACTTATATACACCTGGAAAGATTTCCTTAAGCATGACATCAAATACTACGGTGAAGAACACAGTTACTGGACAGAATCATCACACAACAGGGACGAAGTCAGGATGGCCTAGAGGCAAATATACCGTATCCCAGAAACAGACAGCAAAAGCGTAACTGGGAACTTACCGGATAACCCAAACGAACACGACTCAGGAAACTCAACTATTAACAATAACTGAAAATAGAAGGAAAACAAGAACTTGAAGAAAACAACAGCTGCTCTCCAAATCCCACATCCTCCCCATTCCACATATCCTATATTGGCTTCAGGCTGAAGAGTCGGTCGATTGAATTCACTATCCTTCCCTTCCTACAGAGCAGGTCATTCCGCCCCCCCTCAAAACTTGTGCCCTCTGGTATGCCGGCCGAAAGACCGGAACAGGTTTAGAACCCTGGCTGGAGAAGCACCATTCATTCATTCATACGTATTTAGTATTTCGTCGGACCATCGGGCAGGTGGTCTGTCCACTGGCCTTGTTGCTCCCCGTGGCCACCATTGTGTGACTGTTTTGGTCCACCGTCCGTCATCCCGTCTAGCCAAGTGAGTGTCCCGCCCATCCCACCTCAGTCTCGTTATCCGCCTACCTACATCTTCGACCTTCGTCTTCCGTCAAGTTTCGCCGAAGTATAATATAACACAACGAAAACAAAAAATGTCCAAAATTGGTCTCGGTACCAGTCTCATATACATGGAAAAAAAATAAAAATATCAAATATGATCAACTGAACTAATGAGTACATTACTGATTATGGTTTGAGTTTGAAAAAATAAATTTCCATTTCAAGTGGTGATTCATGTCTGAATCTCGCACAGGAAAAATAAACTCCATTAACTCCACGCTTCGGAAATACGCCCGTCAGAGAAGATAGCACCAAGAAACTCTACGGGGATGTATTTTTTTTAATTTTCGTCATATATATTTTTTATTACACAATGCACGATGTAAAAATTATCTAATCTAATGACAATATGTCATTAAATTAGATATATCGATCGTATCCATAAGTGCCAATAAGATGTTTAAAAAAAATATCTAACAAAATAAATAAATAAGAACAAAGACAAGTTGTAATGAACATAACTTATGAGAAACCAGTCTGGGCCAGTCCCCCCAAGCAGCACCCGTTCACGAGTATGACTTGTGCACCAGCCATCACCCCCCTCGCCATATGTGAGGGAGAGGAGCAACCCGCTACACAGAGTCGGCGCAAGAAAATACATTTTAGTGAGCATGACCATAAACTCTGGTTTCTTGGTAACAGAGTTGTATTCTACGTTGATACTAATAAGTTGTTATGAGTTATCCTACATAGCAGTTTTGTACACTTAATTATATTACCAGAAAATAATATGGTAAAAATATTAATCCTAATATTGTTCTAATTCAATTAAAGGAGATATTAAATAAATTAATGATTTAAAATTAAAATAAAAAATTTTTCAATAATTTATTTTAATAATATCAATTTAATTACCTCTTGAATAGCACCGCCACTTTTCCGTTATAGGTTTTAAATTTTATTACCATGGCTTATGCCATGGTAATAAATGGCGACCCGGTGCATCGCAAAAGTACCATCGATGACGGTAAGAGCTACCGCGAAATTTTCAATCAGGCATTATAAAACGTCATTGTATGGGGAACCCCTTTCATTTATAAAATCTCGTGTATTTCATTACTTGTTGCCGTAGTGGCATCAGAAATACAGTCAGACGGACAGCGGAGGCTTAGTACCACCCTTTTGGCACCCTTCAGGCACGGAACCCTAAAAACGCAAAATGCTAGTCGGCCGACCGAAGTGCTGGCGGGCAAAATCCTCGTGGCCCACGGGCCTGGGTTTGGCCAGCCTTGCTCTAACTAAATGGTTGCTATGACGTCATTAATGACATCATTAACGTCGCCATGTTGTGCTGTCATCGTCCACGCTTCTGAGCGAACAACCAAAATCGACATCGACAATGGTATCTGTCAGCTATTCTTAACGATATAGTTATACCTCGCGCCACGAATAAGAGCGCTGGGCGACGTTGGCGGGAATTACTGGGCATGTGTACAGGTATTAAAAAGTAACTACTGCACATTCAAGGCCACCGCTTATAACGTGTGGCGTGACGTATTCTTCTTCCGAGTCAATCCTATCCCACCAAAAACATTCTGTAAAAAACTAGCCAAGTCTCGATGGAGCTGCTTGTTTATCTGTTTATATTATGTGTACCCACTAACGTATAAAGAATGTTCAACGGCCAAGTCACACAACATTAACTATAATAATAAAGAAATCGCGGTAAGGAACCTTAGACTTGGCACGACTTTGTCTAGATTTCATTACTTTTTAGAGATAAACAAGCAGCTCCATCGAGACTTGGCTAGTTTTTTACAGAATGTTTTTGGTGGGATTTCACTTCTTTTTGTAGAAACGTGGGCATATTGATTTATTTTATTAGATTTTCGGGAGATATCCGGGAGATATGAAAACGGTGTATACCGAATCTATACAAAAACCAAGCTCTTGTGTTTTCTAATCAGGGTCACCAGGTACTCCAGATCTTCGATTATCCTAGTTTTATAGTTTTCCCTTTATGTGGCCATTAAACCCTAACTCTGTACCAATTTTCAGCTCTCTGAGTTTATGGGAAGTACTAGTTCTATTCTGATGATCATGATTGAGTGAGTGAGTGAGTGTAATAAATGTGAAACTTTGCTTTCGCTTAACTTCGGAACTAAATGACCTACAGACTTGAAATTTTGGATTTTAAGTATGTGATTATAGCTAACTGGATGACGAAAATTTCTGCGCTCTGGTCTTATCCAGAGATTCTCAAATAGGGGCCTGAAAATGCGGCGAAATGGTTCCAGTAAAGAATGGTACGGCAGTGTTTGCTTCGCGCTCGACTTGGCGGGGGCACTGCCGTGCCCCTAGATTTAAAAAAGCAACCAGCAACTCCTAGTGCTCCATATGTTAATTGAAAATAATAAGTATTTCCTTTGTATTCACACAAGAAAAAATATGGATAATGATGTTTGTTTATCTGTCGGTGTCAACATCTACATCGCGTTCAAAGTGTTCTGAATGGATCGTCTAAGCTGTGATGGACGCCATTTCCCATTCAGAATAGTATCATTATTATGATTCAATATGAATGAAAGTTTATAAGAGATGACCTCCCACTCTCACTTATTTTTTATTGCTGTCACTTTTTTTGACAGGTGTCACTATTTTGACAAGTGTCACTATTTTCACTATCATTTCGTCGAATGGTTAGACATGTATTGTGTTATCGACCGGTGGTAATCGGTTTCATACCGTGCGTGCGCAGTGCGGGATGTCTTAGTAAGTAGTCGAGTTTTACTTTTGAACTTTTTGTTTTGTTGTGACCACACATTTAACAATACCTTTTCGTTGGGTTATAATTATAATAACTGATTTCCACGATATTTTAAACAAATCAATATGCTATCAAAATAGATCTTATGACTAAACGTTGCGCAACCTTAAAAATTACAAAAAGGTTGAAAATAATCGACTATAATTTATTAAATTGTATTGTATATAATAGTTTGTAAGTTCCATATGTATCAATAATTCAAAACTTCATAAAGAAAATCATTGTTTCAATTAACGTAAATATCAAATACAAAATGTGTTACATGTTAGCTATGAAATAAGTTGTATAGCTATATTGCATGGCATGCCTTGCAATATACGTATACAACTTATTTCATAGATATAGGGTATTTTTACTTAATGTGTCGGCTATAGCCGACATGGCGCCAGTGGCACGCGCCAGTGGCACGACTTTCAGTTGTCGGCCAGTGCAGTTAAGCTCCAGTGTCTTCAGTCAAAATAATCGACAGCTGTCAAAAATAGTGAAAGCTGTCAAAAATAGTTTCAGCTGTCAAACATTTAAAGAATGTAGCAGGTTTATATGTATTGTATGAAGTTATGCATCTGCCAACCCATCTGAGAAATGGCGTGATACATATTCTGTTTTTCATCACTATGATGTGCCCCTGCAACCTCATCTGGGAATAGGCAAGACTTCATAACTTGCCCTCTGATCGTCGAACCACACGATCCCATTTTTCAGGACAGGTGGTGCTTCGAAAATAGTGTGGAACCACTACCAGGGTCACAATCAAACCACGAGTGTAAAACCATCCGGTCACAAGGGGCTCGATGGATGGATAGCATCGCCCTTATAGCTGGCACTACACGTTGGATGGGGGAGTGTTACGAACGGAGTAGATGGCGAAGCAAATAAGAACCTTATTAGCTTAGTAAATAAGTGCCCACAAATGGGGTGTGGATAGAAAAGCCGTAAGCGTAAAGTTTGATTTCGGAACTTTGTTTGGACTAGTCAGGACACAAACATACCCAGCGCTGGGGGATGACCATGGGCTGTTTGATTGAATTATTGAACCACCATTTTTTTAGCCAAATATTGGCCTCGTGTAGTCTTGTTATAAGAGATTATGTTGCACAAGCAAAGTTTTAGCCGCGATCATGTAGATGATATATGACATATTATGGACACGGCATGTAACCGAATCATTCTTCACGGAACGAGAAACTCAAGAAAACAAGTCTTTCAGTAAATGACGATTACACGTCGTAATTGGAAGGTTTTTTTTTTCAGCTAACCTTGCTCCAGTTCACTGCTTTGTCGGTTTTTTTTAACAGATTTAGCGTATAAAAGCCATTTTGATGATTGACAAGGCATAGTTCTTTGATAGACTACACCTCAGTCAACATGCCTAGCCCTTGTGAACCCTGCAAAGGTAAATAATAACATCATTAAAATAAATAGTACCGATACACAAACTGTTACTCAATTGCAATTATTTTACAAATGCAAGTAAGACAGTTAAACACGAGTTCGAGGTTTGTCATTCGGGGCTGTTTAACACATCATCTTCAGAATCTGACGCAAAATTTGTTCTGATGCAGATTCGTGCAAAGATTCCTGCAAGGACAACTGTGCCTGCAAGGACAAGGGCTGCAGCGACACTTCTTCTAAAGGTAAGAAACCCAGCAATCTAAAAGCTGAGGGTCGCATATTTTATGTGTACCTGAGTTTCCCGCTGGTGGGCAAAACCTTTCCTTTCCTTGAACCACACCCTTTGCCCTTTTCAACCATTCTGGAAGATACCGTAAAATAGGGTCAGTAGATATACAGGGGTGAACATGGCTCTACACTCTCTCTCTCTCCTATAATAGAAATCATCTATTTACCCCTGGATCCCTACTCACCCTATCTTACGGTACTTGTTCAGGTCCTCTCGCCATCTTGAGCGCCGACTCCGACATTCGTCTCTTTCTAATCCCCCCTTGTCTCAACAGGAGGCTGCTGCTAGACCCTCCCCCTCCACCATGGACCGCGCCCCCCGAGCCCCCCGAGCCCCCCGCCGCCCCTCCCTCAGCTCCCGGCTGATGGGACGGCTGGAGCACTGCTTCCCAGTTGCCTTCGGAGTGACCCTTTTCATTACTATTGTGCTATTTTACTGTCTACTGTAAAATAAAAATAAACATAGCGTCCGTGTCCCAATCGGGCTGGCAGAGGATCAGTTGTGACTTGTGACCACGTTTAGACAATATCCAATACAGAAAACCCAACGTTGTTGCTATGGAGATTTATCTACTTTAGGGGGGAATAAATTGGTGGAATTCAACTTTTTGTGTTTTATTTTTGTGTAATTGAAAATGAAGGCCCGTACTATACAACAATACTATATAACAATCAAAACTCAGACTAAAAAATATTTATTCATTTAATGCTTCTTCAGCTTTAAGATGACACCATAGGCTTTAATCGGTTCAATACTTCTTTAAGTCATACGATAATAAGTTGCAAGTGTGGTGATGGTATTGAGCAATCCACTCATTGGATCAATTTGGATCAATGCTCCAATTCAACTAATATCGAGTGGTTGGCCCGCCCCTCATAAAATAACTCATCATACTTATTACAGATACTCACTAAACGACACCTCCTAGGCATGTGAACAGAGTGGTGCTAGCTCATATCGGATCATGTTAGTATCTCTGCTCGAATTTCTAGCCATTTGAAATTTCTGGGGCCTTGGTTCTTATCAGGCACCAGAGGTGGGAATAAGGGCTCTTTTAAAAAAATGCAAATAGCCGCTGAATTATTTTATAAGAACCATTATTGAAAACGGCTTTTCGATTATACGTTATTGGTAATGAAAGTTACATTCGCTTTTAAATGTGTTGCTGGTATGTATTAATGCGTGACATTGCAGCCTGTCGATTCTATAAAATCGATCACTTCACTTTACACTCACTTCACTTCACTTCGCATATCCTAGGTGGCATTTAATTAGCTGACCATATTTTGGGGAATGATAGATCATCTACCCATCATTATGACCAACTTTCCCCAAGAAACATATGGTCGCAAACTAAAAAATAATTTCGGTCTCCCATAGTAACTTGTAATCCGCTGATCGGGTCAATGTACTGAGGGACGAAATATGTTTTTCATTTGCGACCATATGTTTCTTGTGGAAAGTTGTTCATTTCGATGGGTACTATAATTTCCCAAAATATGGTCACCTAATTAAATGTCACCCAGTACACTAACGCTATCCTTGCGAGCGTGGCAGCGAGTGGAACTAAATTTTGGCAGATAAGGCATGAGATGAAGCGAAGTGAAGGTGAAGTGAAGTGATTGGATTTTATAGAATCGACAGGCTGTTAGCTATTGTTATAAGTAGTAGTAACATTACAATAATTAAATAAACTTCCCTTCGTACTTTACACAGGCTTAGGGCTGTCAGAATTACTATATAAAATTATTGTTATTTCGTTCATAGTGAAATGGGAGTGATAGTCTTTTCTAAAGATGTCAAACAAAACATATCAACGTATGAACGAACTAGCAACTTGGAATTCGACAGATCAGACATGCGGTTTCCTTTGATTTAATATTATTTTAAAAATCGATTTTAATTATTTAGTTGTGTGTGACTATACAAATGTCTACTTATCTCATCTCTAGAAGAGATCTAAAATAATCATTCACGCCCACTCTTTTACGAGAAAACTGGACTAAAAGTAGGTACCTAGTCGAAAGCGCGCGACGCATATTACGTAATTACGCAACGGGAATAAGCGTATAGTACACGAATGACTGAAGCATAGAAAAATAAGTAATATTGAAGTAAATTAAGTAGTTTATTTCGAATAATAACATTATCACTCAATCACCGCATTCGAATGTATATTTACTTCATTTAGTTCAATACATCTCTCGTCATGTCATCGTCATCCATCGCTCGCTCGCTGGCATCGCTATCCGCGATGAAATTTAAAAGATGCACCGTTCCCTCAAATCATATATTTGGTTGCACTATTATTGAAGGTTCGTCGAAGCGTTTTTCTCCATCCCTTTCTCAATGACTCGTTCTGATATGTTAGACTAAATTAATTACGGAACTAAATCTCTCATCCTTATACACGATCTGTATCTCTCATTTACTGGTTCTGGTGGACTAAATGAACTACTGAACTACATGATTGAACTTGTTCACTGACAGAAAAGATACACTTCAATCTTTTATTTTTATTGAAAACAAAACAAAGAATGCCGGGCAAGCAGTTGCAAAGAGTATAATAAGTATGCAGTTGAAAACCGTGCCGCGCCGGGCGATCCGCTATCACAACACGCCATATCAATAATATCACGCGACTTAATCAATAGCGGAGCGGCAACGTATCGTAAAAACGGAATTGACAACTTCGCGCGCCAGCTGATATTTTTATAGTCATCTATATTGGATATATATTTGATAGCCGTCTTTACAAATTATCAATAGCGGGGGTTTTCTTTATTTTAAAAGAGCGCGTTATTTTATGCGTTTTTGTAATAATGACCACCACTTGACTTGCTAGATTTCAGGAGTGGCTTCAGGGTCCATTAATTCAATATAAACACTTCCGACATACAAATTCAGTTTTAAAATTAGTTCTTTCATTCCTCCCTAGAGGTCGTGAGTCAGGCTGAAAGAAAAGTATCCAGAGCCGCAAAATAAAAAAAATATAAAAGTCGGTTGTGATTGCAATCCGTTATACGCATATTTATAAGTCAAAATAATTTTTATACCGAACATATGAGATGTTTACCAAAATATTTCAACTGAAATATAGCTGGAATTAATGAAAAAAACTTGTTTGTCTGAAGTCTGGTGATTGTTAATATTTTTATTAAAAAATTAACCGTAGCATACTCTAAAGTTCAACTGTAACGAAACTCCGGTTGTCATGTCACTTTGATTGATTGTGCTTCTCTGTGAGATTGTGGATTTTACATCAACAACCTCTGCATTGCCCCTGGATCTGGATTTTCTTACAACATACTGACCCTCCACACCTGTTTTTTGGATATCGACAACTGCATTCAAACATTGACCCCTTGCTCGGAATTTTAACCTGACCCGCTCATTTTTGGAATCAAGCCTCAAAAATGATTAATGAGAAACGATGCTGTGTTCCTTACTGCAATATAACTAGTAAGTGATACTTTATTGTGAAGCGTGGTCTTGTAACCACAAGTAGTATAAGTACAGACATTTGGTCAGTGTCGATAAGAGGGCGGAAACCCTTAGCTACCCTCTAACCGATTAGACTCACTTAGGTTAGGATACTATTTCCCTATGCTATCGTAAATATGTGTCGTGCTATTAGAAGCGCCTTTCACTGTCTGTATAGCTATAGGTATAGGTATGTTTTTGTTAGACTTGGCTCTTTCACTCGCCGCCAGACGGCGCTGGCCGTAAAGGCAGACTGATGTCTCTTTATCAAGACTAATGATTATGTACTCAAAAATCGACTTGGTATAGCCATGTTAAATTTCCGGGGCAGCCTGCGCAGCCCTCTTAAGGTGATACGAAAAAAATGGGGTTTTTTCGAACGCATTTATTCCACTATAAAGTCATCCACAGATTGGATTAACGTTTATTGAGTACATATTTGATTAAGATTCTCACTGAAGGAAAACACGATTGGATGAAATTTTCTCGATAGAATTGTTCTCTCTCTAAATTGTTTTATATTTTCATATAATTCTGAAATCGTAACTAATTTCACTGTGGAATTGCATTCTAAATGTATTCATGTATATTCGTATCTGGATATTATGTATTCGTCAACTCTCCTTGAAAATCTTTTTGACAAAATAGCGTAGTGTTTTTATTTTTTATCATGTGGTTTGGCGCTACGTTATTTTAGTTTGATTCGTGCGCTCTGTTTGTGCTCTCTTTTCATTCTTATGTGGGAGTAATTAACGCTGTCACTTTCGTTTACATTCGTATACATTTTTTATATATATATATATATATTTTCGTATCACCTTAAGACATCTTGTTGCAAACTTTTTACTCAACGTGCTGGCCACGTGAAAAAGGGAGTGGTGCGCTTGTAACTGATCCTAACGAGACCATGACTGTATGACCCCCTCCGAATTTAAAGCTTGATCCGCCCCTGTGAACAAGTAGGTGACGGATTCAGAATGCCAATGTCACTGATAACAATGTCAATACACCTATCAAGTAATCGAATCGACAACAACAAACTCACATATTCATATGGAGATGTAGGTACTTTAGTACGAGTGCAAAATACATTTCCAAGCACACGGCACTATTGGTAAATAGCTGGGACTTCTACCAATGTCTCTGTTGTTCTTAACGATACTTTAGATTAAGTAGTGTTCATTACGTGTAATGGCTTTTCCCATTAGTCAAAGTAACAAGTGGCAGATTCAGAAATTTGTCGTTTTAATATTGCTTTACCCTTTGACCGCACCAGTCGGCAATGGCCGACAAATGAAAGTCGTGTCACTGGCGCCACGTGTCGCCTTAGCCGACACAATGTGTACATTAAAAGATACCTTATCTCGTATTAATTAAGTAGACATACAAAACAGACTTAACTCAATTTCTAGGGCCTTGTGATGCGGATCTTCAGAGGTTAATGGGGAAACACAAAAAATCACACAGAAAATCAAATTCAATAGGTACTCGGTTATTTACATTAAAGATATTGCTATATTGTTTTAAGGCCGAAAAACGTAAAAATCAATGTGTCTGAACCGAGTAACTAACTAATGCCAACCGGAGATTTAAATGACGAATCATCGTGCCACTGAGCCTCAAAGATATTGATATCCTCGGCTAATATGAAAGTATCATTTGGGTTTTCAATTACAAGTTGACAAATGTCAAATTAATCAGACAGAGTATTCTTATATATAAAAAAACCATATAGAATATAAACACAACATATATTGAGCAAATTTTTGTACTACTGTTTTGCGATAAAGGTATGTATGTTATATTTTGCATAGCATAGCAAACTTGTTTCTCGTATGAGTGGCACATTTTATATGTGATGTATGGCGGTCAAAAGGTTAAGTGACGGGTTCAGCTCGTCGCCGTTGCCCTTCAGATACGATTTTAACATAGTGAATGTTAATTATTCTTGAGAATGTTTTTTCTTCAATAGGCACCTAGCCAATTATCGTCATTAGAATAAAAAAAAACAACAAGAAAACATAGAACGGTAGGATTAGTTAGATTGCTCATCCAACCAAAACTGACACAACCGAATAAATAGGTAGAAAATTGAGTAAATAGGTAGGTCATAGTAAACCAGCAGTGTATAACTCTCAAGCATTTCAGTAGCGACAAAAACTACGCGGTATCTTACCTACTCAGCTCTTCAGGCGATAAATACCGTCGCGTACACCTAAAAAGTCCAGTATAAATTGTTCAGTGCTTCACTGATCTTCGCCAATCAACGCTATTGAACGCAGTTTTTAAAAATCGAAGCTGTTTCCGAAGGGAAACAATTTAATATTTAAAAAAATAATAAGTAAAACCAGCCAGCTTCAAGATGCCTTGCGGAGGTTGTGGTGACAGTGAGTACCTCTTTCGTAATTCAGTACATAACAAAACAATATAGCGCCACGCGTTTTCCCATATGTCTGGCAGAGGCAAGATATACCCTAAGCCGTTGTTGTTTAGTTTCCTCTATCTTGCGTGACAAAGGGGCAAGCCCATCGCTGCAGCCTTGGCTTAATTATATTATTAGGTTTCCTCACGATGTCTTCAGTAAATCTGTACATAGACTGATAAAGTACCGCTTTATTGTCATACTGGCGCTGTCAGTTCCCGAGACAGTGACAGTGGGAGCAAACCTAAGTGTCCGTTAAACTGTGAGTTATCGGTTGTATACATAATATGAATGTGCAAGTTGTCTCAGATGAACTTTTAATGAATTACATGCCTGGGTTTCACCTGAAATATCTGTTTTAGTTGTCTAAGTTGAGTTACGTGCCAATTTATCTATTTTATCTGCACACATATAATAAACCCTCTATCTATAATGCGTTCAAAATCCGCAAATTACGACCAGCTTAAAGATAAACGAATGAACAGTCGAATAAATTCGCAATTTGAAAGTAAAGAGAAAGCAATGTGATTTGATCTCAATTATAACATTAGTCGAGATGACGTTCTATTCGAAATAAAATGTCATTGCCACAATGCCGGTTGTAACATGCGGTTCCTGAAAATGAATCCGACTGTGGAATGCACTTCCCTGCGCTATTAGGGATAGTCCCTCAATTTTCAATTTTAAGAAAATATTGAAAGTGCTTTTCCTTTCTCTTGCGTAAAAGGTACCACATCTATGTATGATATATTATATAGGTAGTTTGTATATGTGCATGCTATCTTTTGTATTTTATATAGTTGAGGTATATAGAATATTTTATTTATTCGGAACATATTATTTATATTTTGAAAATAATTTTCGTAAGCATGTATACAGTTTTATTAAGCACTAGGACTGTCCTGCTTCATAAAATCTCATGTCTTGCCTAGGTTTGCTGGAATAAATCTCTTTTTATAGATAAGCTCGCCTTTGCTCATAACTGTCTTTATATTATCTGTGCAAAAAAGAATATGAATGCAATTATTTTTTCCATACTAAGTACCTACTGAAAATTCTGAAATGCAATTTTGAACATGTAAGCGTAAAAAAACATAAATTGCTGACTTAATCCAGTAAATTAAAGAAAAAATAGGTTATTACGGTATTTTTGTTGAAACTATAGGTAATTTTAATCATCATCGGTGATTTTTTTATTTAACAATTTTATCATTTGTATGTATGTAATTCAACGATGTAGTGATCATTTTACATTGAGCGGGCTCGGTTCATTATTGTATATAACTTTCCTTATATATTGTATATAACTATTTAATAAAAATCATCTGATATATTGTTGCCTTGGCATTGTATATGTAGAATGTCTGGATTTCTCACTTTACCTTGAAGATTTATATACCTAAGTAGTGTAGTTGTTCGTAGTTGAGATGCCTTGATGCGCATCGAAAAATCCAAGTTTGACGAACAGCGATCTCACTCGGAAATGCCATACAATATGAGCAGATTTTTTCAAAATTCAATAAATGGCGTTATGGAGATACCTCGTCCGTTACTCCATGCGGAAAGTCGTTTTAAAATTATAAAAAGTCTTTTTAAAATTAATACAAAATTAATTAAAATAGCTACGAAAATTTCCAGAACGGAACTATTGTCAAACGCCATCAAAATTTATATTTTTGTAGTCTGTTCTATTCCAATTAGTACCAAAATCTAAAAAAGTGTAAATTTAGAGGTAATTTCAATAATTATTTATATCGAGCGAATTTCTTCTAATCGCCTTTCTGATAACACCAAATCTAGAAAAAGGTCCCAAAATTGTTACACTAATTTATTTAACTTGGTAACTATTTTGAACAGCAGAGAAATAACTTCAAAAAGTGTCGATTTTGTCGATATATCACCTTAAAAAAACACCCATCCTTTTTTATTTAATAAAAACAACAATGTTCTCGATTATTCTCTTTACTTACTTGTTACTTGTAACTATCTCGCTAACGTCACACTTTAGGTAACCATATTAGGTACCATTTTATAGGGTTCCGTACCCGAAGGGTTCCAAACGGGACCCTATTACTAAGACTCCGCTGTCCGTCCGTCCGTCCGTCTGTCACCAGGCTGTATCTCAAGAACCTAGCTAGCTAGAGAATTGAAATTTTCACAGATTATGTATTTATATTGCCGCTATAACAACAAATACTAAAAAACAGGATAAAAGAAATATTTAAGGGGGCTCCCATACAACAATACTTTCAATACCACATACAAACTTATGGATGCACCTGGTTACGTACATGGAGTGTGAAAGTAACCGCACCAATAACTTTGTGAACAATATTTTGCTGTGTAAAATCCAAACTATTCACTCCACACCATCGCTTCCATTGAACGGTGGTACGGAACCCTTCGTGCGCGATTTAGACTCGCACTTGACCGGTTTTTTTATATGTTTAGTATTCCTCTACCCATATTTACCACACTCATCAAACGCCAAAGGATACAATTGAATCTGTCTGTACGTTCGTAATAATTTCTCGGTTTCAGATTGCAAATGCAGCGCAGGCAAGTGCGGTGATACGTGCAAGTGCGACGCCAGTTGCAAGTGCGCTTGCAAGAGGACACAGGACACCAAACCAACTGGAGCCAGCAAGTAACGAAACCGAGGAAGACGAAACAATATGATGGAGTTGAAAATCTACGCAATTTAAGACAACAACAACTCCAATAAGTTCAACTTTAATGAGCCCATATACTTTTAAGTTTTTTTGAGCCCTTACAATAAACATTATAATGTAATTGAGGTTAAACTCCTCCCATTTCTGAACGTAAGAGTCTTGTTTTATTTTCTAGAATTAGAACGTAAAGATTCCTAAAGCTTATATATCTTTTTAATTTAAAAAGATCACAAAAGTCAGCATCTCCAATGTTTTTACATTGGAGATGTTGACTTAATAAGAGTGGTAGAACTAATTCGGTAACCTACGGTATGTTTTGAAAATACTACACAGATTAGGTAGCCAACTAGCTCGGCGAAACAGCTATGTTATGTAAACTAATCGTTAGGTAGGTAGTTAATCATTAATCACTAGAGCAATATCGTGTGGTTTCGTAGGCCCGGATTCACATCTGCTAATTCAAAATTTGACTGACACTCAGTCATGCTATACTGTTGGCCAAATATACAGAGTGCTGCTCAAATGTCAAACTGTCGCTCTTATTTCCCGAGCGAGAGATGACAGCATAATTTTAAGTGTGCCTTAAAATAAAGATGATAACACTTCAGTCGTACTATAAATTAAAGATTAACAAAACATAACGGCTAAAATTTGGTTTACTTGTTTCGTATGTAGGCCGATAACTTTTTAAGTGATAATCATTGCAGTGAAGTCTACTACAAACTACAAATAACCGCATTAAAATCTGTTGCAAATTTTAAACTGATAACTTTCGAACTACCTGACTCGATTTTAATAAAACATATCTAAGAACCATCGTAGGAAATTAAGTACTTTATTTAGTAAAGTTAGTGGTTTACCATTTACAGAAAACCGAATTAAGGTGATACGAAAAAATTATATATAAAAGGTATACGAATGTAAGCCAAAGTGACAGCTTTAATTGCTTACACATGATAAGAGAAAAGAGAGCGCAAACAATGCGCTCGAAACAAACTAAAATCACATAATCACATTTAAAAAAACTACGCTTTTTTTTTCAAAAATTATTTTCAATGAGAGTGTACGAATACACAATATCTACATTTTGAATGCAATTCCGCAATGAAATAAGTTAGGATTTCAGAAGTACAGGGAAAAAAAATTTTAGAGGTATTTTTGTAATTAAATTCTATCGAGAAAAATTCATCCAATCGCGTTTTCCTTCGGTGAGAATCTCAATAAATGTTAACCCAAAAATCTAATCTGTAGATGACTTCATAGGGAGATGGAAATGGAAGTGGATTTAAAAATACCCATTTTTTTTTCGTATCACCTTAAAATCCGACCTGCAAGACCGCTAGGGTGCCACGGACAGACATACAGAGTTACAGACACACCGACACACCGACCGAGAGACAACATTACAGCCTTCTTTTGGCCGTCGGGGGTTAAAAATAGATAATAGATAGTCAGTTGCATGAAAATATATATAACTGGATGTCATAATTTTTGAGGATCAATTGTCCGTCACAAAATGGTGTTAACATTTTCACCGCCAATACCAAATACAAAATATCTCAGTCACACGCCAAAAATATTTACTAATCTATGCGAAATACAACTTAATTCATACGAGATAAGGTATTATTTAATATAAAAATTGTTTCGGCACGCGACACGACATTCAGTTGTCGGCCAGTGCCGACTGGGGCGGTCAAAAGATTAATAGAATTACCCAAAATTATCAACGACTGCGACTGTTACGTTGAAGGGCATTTTTGTTGTTATTTTTACCTGTTTAAAACTCCTGATATACTATGTTTATTTGTCTACTTTGTCCACTCTATTAATGGTCTTTTGACATTTCCTTATTGCGTTCATAATAAGCAATATTTTTCATTGAAAACGTCAAAAATTTATAGGTTTTGAGCAGTCAAAAAACCATTAATAGAGTGGACAAAGTATAGCTATCCCGTTGTCATCCTAATTTGAATTATCGTTAGTGTAGCCGGCAAGGGGGCGGATCTAGGGGGCGGTTCATGGGGGTCATGAGTGGCCGCGCCCCTCTCTGGGTTAGGTCTTGACAAGCTGGTAATAGTTTTCATATCTCTGTAAAATATGTGGACGAGTCTCTCTATATTAACATTCGTAAACAAAAAAAAACTAATACTATTTAATGCCTATTCAGCATTTTTCAAACAACACCATATTCGTTAATTAGTTTAATACTTCTTTGAATGATGCGAAATTATTTTGAAGATGTTATGAGCACTCCACTCATTTGCTCGAAGCTCCTATTCAACTTCTCTCGAGTAGCTTGGCCCGAGTTGGCCCGAGTTGGCCCGAGTTGGCCCGCCCCTCATAGGTGACCTTATTTGATGCTCACTAATCGACTTGCTATAGTCTGACTGCTAAGACAGAGTCCTGAGTACAGTAGGGGATTCAGGCTTGCCCAAAACAAAACAGCTCCCGCCTGCGAGAAAATATAAAAAGCAAGGCAAAAAACTGCATTTTATTAAAGCAGCAAACAATGCCATGCAGGCACATACATAACTTCTGGCCCCACACTGGGATAACCTGTGTCGTGAGAACCAGCAACAGCGCCGCCACAGACATATATTCAAGACCTGATTTTTTTTGTATCCCCAGCCGGGAATCGAACCCGGGGACCTCTCGCATGGTTGGCAGAGGCACAATCGCAGTGCCAAAGAGGTCGTCAATGCTAGCTATGCTAGCCACGTGATCTGGGCCGGCGCTAGCTCATAGCTCACTGCTCGATTTGCAAGTCATACATAAGTCTTTTCTTTCTATAACAAAGCCAGTTGGTTGCTCCAAGCTCAATTTGCAAATCATGTGAATTTCCCGGGGCTGCTTGCGCCGCACTTCTTTCTGGCCAGAAATGCATTTTTAGCTTCAATTCTAGGCTAAGCTAGACAACATAAAAATGTAGGATAAATATATGTTATAAAAGGTCTATTAGAGATAAGAATGGACTTTTAAAATTACCGGATATCTGTTATTTAATACTTAAAAATATTTTTCGCAGTGCATTATTATTCAACTAAATGAACAAGCGCTCGGAGACGAAATCGGTTTCCTATATGAAACTTACACGCAAAAATAGGTAAAAAAAGGGAAATTTTTTGGTTGTTTTATTTTATTTTTAATGTTATTATTACAGGAGTTTAGTAATATTTTCTATAATTTTCTCGGTCTCGGAGCTCGGGCTGCCCCGCGGGGCTCTGCGCGGGAGCATGCGTCAGTCTGTTTCGACGCGATGCGACTGGTATTTGTTTTCTTTGTCTAATTCTCAATGCCATTGGCCTATGTTCAGCCCTTACAGCCCCAGTTACTCCAGGCGGAAAGACCCGCAGTGTGAGAGGGACGTAATCGGGGAAAAATGGCATAACGTAGCGCCAAACCACATGAAAAATTGTTGCTATTTTGGTAAATATATTTTCAAGGAGTGTTTACTAATGCATAATATCCACATTTTGAATGCAATTCCGCGATGAAATAAATTAGGATTTCAGAATAACAGGAAAAAATAAAACAATTTGGAAGTCATTTCGCAGTTAAATTCTATCGAGAAAATTTCACCCAATCGCGTTTTCATTCAGTGAGAATCATAATCAAATACTCAATAAACGTTAACCCAAAAATGAAATCTGTAGATGACTTCATAGTGGAGATTCGAAAAAAACCCCATATTTTTTTCGTATCGCCTTAACACGTCTCCTACTTCTACCTAATATCTAACAATATCTTATGGGGTAAAGCGGTTGGGAATATACACATTTTAGGGAATCTCATTTACATATAATCAAAAATGTAGAGTAATAACCATTCATACTCAATTTCATTGTCTCGTTGTTTGTTGCGATGGTCACGTATCATTACTTCATACACGTACCTGTAAAGTAAATACATAGGTTTTAAATAAAACACAGCGTCACGCCTTTTCCTATACTATACAGTGTCAGCCCGCTGCAAGGAAACCTTCCTATATATGATGATATCTAAGAAGGTTTCCTCACGATGTTTTCCGACACCGCTTACGGTGTTTCTAAAACTATAAAATATAGTAATCGTCAACATTTCATAACTTGAAACAAAATGAGAATGTTTGTTCTGAGCTGGTTACTATGGTTTCGCGTTACAAAAAGTTGTTACGGAGTTACTGCGTATTGGTCAACTAACTTATATGCCCTCCCCTATTTTCTGTACTCTTCATAAATTTTATATGGTCTCATCGCAGACATTAAACGTCGTCGGTAGTCGCCACACGCTACTGTTCGCTTTTTGTGGCGCCACAAAACGCTGATAGGCCACCCGTCTCATCCCTCTCTCCCTTCGCTTCAGTCAACCCGGGCGAAGTAGTTATAACAACCAACGAACGGCATAAACAAGTAGCGTCACTGACCACTTGTGGCGACCACTGACCACAAGTGGTGGCGTTATGTGGCGACGTCTTGTGGTTCGTGTGCGGCAAGGCTAAAGGTATACGTACTTTGAAAATAAATATGACAGTCGCATCCGAGGACACAACTGCCGTCAATAGTAGCCGATGTTGATATCGGTCGAAGATCTGAAAAGAAACGAAAATTTTCATTGAATGAATATCTAGATGATAAACTGTAATAGCTTCTATATCTTCCATTTTTATTTTATAACGTTCCTATCATTCAAATAAAACTTAACATGGTATATAATTAATGTAACTTCTTATTCTAATTCCAATTATATAAGTAATTAACGTATAAGTTGCATAATAAAGTTGAATAATTTATTTAAGTAATAAGTCAAAAGTAATCATTATATAAATTAAGAAAACATATCTAATGTTTTCTTAATTTATATAATGCTTACCAAACAGGGTACATAATGATCTACCTATCTAAGACCTTATTGTTAATATTGCGTGCAATAAATGAATAAGAATAGTTTTGCCAAGACATAGTACCCAAGATCTTGTGATACTATGAGTATTTATCACAGTCAAGAACTACAAAAAAATACTTACGAACACGTTCATCAATAACTTTCATCTTCCTTCTCGCAAGTCGGATAAATTACTTAAGCCAACTACTTATTCCTCAAAGCGAGCCAGCTGTAATGCAACGAAGTGCATCGACATCTCAACTTAATGTAAGCAAATTCTGATGCTGTGACAGTGACATTGAGAGATGACATTGAGACAATTTGTTATTGTTGAATGATTCGTGAGGCGAGACTGAATTACTGTAGGCCGCCATACAGACGCTGAACAAAGTGTTTCTTAAATAACATACAATGGCGGATGACTGAGTTTCAGTCAAACTTGTTTTGGCAGCTAAGACCTACAAACCAGAATCTCCGTATAACTACAAGTCTGAAAACGAGTAGAATGCTATCAAAAAGGTACCTAATACGTTATTTACTGTAATCTGGTCACAAAAGCAAAGGTCCAATTAGGAAAAACTAGTTATCGCACAAAAACGCACAAGGAAAAACTGAGGAAGGTTTCAGACCAACCTTGCGCTGCCCCATTACGTATTGTGTTGTGTCGTAGTTTTTGTACAGCCTGTACTGTATAAAACCTGAATCAATTTTGAACACAGTTACATTACAGTATAACTTCAGTAATTGTTCAGTTCTCTGCTCAGCTAAATACTAATTTATCATCAAAATGCCTGCCCCTTGTGAACCGTGCAAAGGTATACACATTTTGAATATTTTTGATTATACATTTTTCTACGGCGTCTGTGGCGATGGCGTTGTGGTAAGAGGCGCTGCCGCCGAAGCGAGAGGTCCCGGGTTCGAAGCCCGGTTGCGGAGGAAGACAAAAAAAGTTTATATGTATGTGGTTTCCACAACACAGGGTATCCTAGTCTGGGGCCAGAAGCAATGTCTGAACATGTTTAAGTGACCGTAAAATTGTCAAAACCTATTTATAATCTAACGTTTTTTTCCTTCGTTTTCGTCTGTACCGTACTGCTTACGATAAGACGCGTTAGTTTATAATAAAACCCTTAAATTGTGAACTGGTTTAAATTTGAATTGCAAAGGAAACACCAAGGCAAACACTGCGGTAGCTTAGGCGAAGACTAGAGGGGGCGAGCGCAGCGAAGCCTCCGAATAGTCTTCGTGTTAGGTTGACATGTAAGAACAAAAGAAACGTAAAATCTAAACCTTGTCGGTCTGGTTTACAATTTGTTGATAGTTTACAAACTAACGGTTTTGACCATCTTAAGGTGACATATATAAATGTTTATGTTTATGTTATGTTTTTGGTTCTTCGTTTTGGTCCTGAAATCAATCAAGTTGTTCTGATTAAATCGTTTCAAAACTGTGCTCAGAATTAAGTCCCTAATATAATCTTATTATTATATCTCAGATACACCCTATATTAATTAAGTGTTATTTGTTCACGACAGATTCCTGCAAGGATGGAGCTGCCTGCAAGGATGACTGCAGCTGTGAAGACAACTGCACCGATTGCCCAACTACACCTGGTGAGAATACATTTTACTACTCTGAACAGAACTCTTTCTTCCACTGACACTGTATCTTACTTAGTTTTAGAAGATTCTATAACATATCTGCGGTGACAGCCACTTCCTATGATGCGATGAGATGTCAATTGGCTACAAAGGCCAGCTTATTTCTAGCAAGAGATTTCTTCCAGCAAACCTAGATTAGAGAAATTATTTTATCTTGACGCGACATGCCTTTGAAGAGATGTAATTCATAAAAGTTCATCAAACAATATACAAATAATATTTTTCTTTCAGGTGGTTGCTGCTAGTCAGAGATGATAGTGCGCATCAATTTTCTGCTGCTTTAAGAAACTGTCAACGAATCCTGTAGCTACATTAACTCAAAACATGTTATTCCATGAAATTAATTAAAATGGTGCTCTAACTATGCGTTTATCTTTGTGATGCCGGCTTCACCAGTCGTTGTTAGATCTGAGTTAACTTAAAGTAACACCCAATAGAATTCATATAAATTAGTGTGCTTGTTACGTAATGGCAAAATGCATGACGTAGCGTGTTTGTTGTTATAGCGTGCTAAAGATTTCTGAATCTTACAGATAGCTACAATGAGATCTTACCACCCCTACCGTACCTGATTAGTGCTAAAATTTCTGATAGCTACAATGAGATCTTACCACCCCTACCGTACCTGATTAGTGCTAAAATTTCTGATAGCTACAATGAGATCTTACCACCTTACCGTACCTAATTAGTGCTAAAATTTCTGATAGCTACAATGAGATCTTACCACCCTACCGTACCTGATTAGTACTAAAATTTCTGATAGCTACAATGAGATCTTACCACCCTACCGTACCCGATTAGTGCTAAAATTTCTGATAGCTACAAAGAGATCTTACCACCCTAACGTACCTGATTAGTGCTAAAATTTCTGATAGCTACAAGGAAATCGCACCATCCTACCGTAACTGATTAAGTGCTAAAAGTTATGATAGCTACAATGAAATCGTACCATCCTACCGTACCTGATTAGTGCTTAAAGTTCTATTAGCTAAAATGAGATCGTACCATCCTACCGTACCTGATTGATTAGTGCTAAAAGTTCTGATAGCTACAATGAGATCGTACCATCCTACCGTACCTGATTAGTGCTTCAAGTTCTATTAGCTACAATGAGATCGTACCATCCTACCGTACCTGATTAGCTAACGTTTATCATGAGCATCAAACATGTCGGGCCACCACTTTTTACGTAAAATAATATTTGGTGAATGAGAGTCATCTACATTTGTCACATCCACTACTAATTACTATTACTTATTTGCTACTTAGTCAGCCCGGAAACTACCGAACCGGAAATACGATAATCCTGAACATGTGATGATTCACAAATTCCACAATGATGTAGCCCTACAGAGTACAATGTTACCTACCTGTGTATTGTTTTATCTACATTTAATCATTTTCCAGCAACGTGATATCGATCGATAAACAGGGGTTAGTTGTTTTGTTGTATATCTTGCTTATCATAATTTATAGAAGTAGACTATACACCTAGGCATATGAATACCTAAAATTGAAACCAGGCTACAACTTTAACAACTGTATGTATGCTTTGTCATTGGTTACAAACTGTATCGATAAATGTATTTACGGATGAGTCTGTAACACTACTCTGCCTTTCAATACTACCCCTAGAAGGGAACCAGTTCTAATTTGTTTTAACCTGTCGAATTTCAAAAAGGGCACAATTAACACCCAGGCCCCATGGGTAAGGACAAAGAATTTGGCGCACCCGCCGCTCCTATTTGCTATCTTATCATATCAGGCAAAGATAGCACCATATCACATAGCACACATAGGACAAGCCAACCAGTTACCGTCCACAATACGTCCGAGGCACCTGTCACTAAAAAACTTATCTGAAAGATAACAAGTACCAAATAAGTGACACAAACCATGCGAGAGAACTAGAAAAGACAATGGGGGCCCTTAAATTAGCTGTGTTAGTTTTAGTTATAAGTGCTAGTGTATACGGACAAGAGGACCCATTAGAACAGGATAGTGACGTCACAGTACCTGTAGAAAGTGTAGTTGATAATGAAGTTCCTTTAGAACTACCAGAGGTGCAGGAAGTACATGAAAAAGGTGTAGTGGTGGACCAAAGTATACTGGCTGCAGAAGAACCAGGTGGACTGCGTGTCAAAAGTGGGAAGTATCAAATGCTAGAGGATGGGATGCTAGAGGGGCCAGTGAATCTTGATGCGGTTAACTTGAACTCGAATGATGAACAGAGTCAAAGGCAGCTGCTGAATCCCACTTCTACTGCCACCACGAACAATGAATATGGTAAGTCATTTAAACAAAGACACGCCCAAATTGCTAAAATAATGCTATATCAGAGACTGGTAGAATTGTTTCTTTGTGTAAAATTAATTACTCGATAATTTCTTAGTTTCTTAAATACTAGTCTGAGTCCTGTTCTGTTATGTAGGTAGCTTTGAGAGATACGAAATTTTAAGATGAAACACATACTCATTCAAGCACTTTCTTCATAAAGAGGCTCTATTGGGTAAAGTTGATTGCGAGTTCGAACATTCCAATAAATAGATAAGGCAACGATTTCTCAGTAAGCTTGGTATGTTGTCAAGGGGCCTATTGTCAACTGAAAATGATGATATTTATCAACATTAAAGCACTTTAGTTATTTCAATCTCGTACCGACTCATTCATAATATCAGTGTTTTTGACCTCTGCTGCATCTTTATTAATTAAGGTTAGAGAGAAGCAATAACTTTATTTTTTATCGTCATATACTAAATTATTTCAGTCATTAAATCAAAGGCTTCTGCTGTTTATTACTTATCATCAAGTAATGTATTTGATAAGGGCCACACCTTAGCGTATACCATGCACAATTTTAGAAGTTCTCAACTTTATCACAATCCCTATAATATGACACCGTTGCAAACTAGCCGGGTTACCTTCGCGTAGTACATTTTATATCAATTAAAACAAGATAAAGGCATCGTACGTTATCGTAAGTGCAGATAAACAAAATGTGGCCCTTTCATAATTTATAGTTTACACTGAGAATGATTTCATCGCTGTGTTAGCAGAGGGATCTGCTTTTTGGGGCAAACTGAAAAAAACCGAAACATCACTGACGTCACTGAAACTCGTATCCGTTGATATGAATGTTTTGCAATAGCTAAAACTAAAAAAACAAACACAATGTCACGCCTTTTCCCATGGCAGTGGCAGAGGCACAATTGTGACCTAGTTTAGCTAGGGACCATTTCAAAGACTGGCAATCGCCAATATTTACTAACGTAACTATCAGTTTTCTTTATAGAGTAAGACCCGGAAATATAGAAATCAAGTTAGAACTAATTTCGAGCCAACTTTGATGTTCCCTAGATTTTTAATATGAAATGTTAAAGTTAGCCTGATAATAGTACTAAATGTCTTTCCATCAATCGGCCCTAAGAGTATTTGTAGTGTTCATCGTCATGATAATGGTCATCAGTCCACTTCAGCTTCAGTCCACTGCCAGGCAATGAAGGCATCAGTCCACTTCAGCTTCAGTCCACTGCCAGGCAATGAAGGCATCAGTCCACTTCAGCTTCAGTCCACTGCCAGGCAATAAAGGCATCAGTCCACTTCAGCTTCAGTCCACTGCCAGGCAATGAAGGCATCAGTCCACTTCAGCTTCAGTCCACTGCCAGGCAATGAAGGCATCAGTCCACTTCAGCTTCAGTCCACTGTCAGGCAATGAAGGGCTCGTAAAGATACGAATACCCTCTCCATTTCATTTACATCTACTTCTTTATTCTTCTTAGGATTCCGTACCCTAAGGGTGCCAAACGGGACCCTATTACTAAGCCTCCGCTGTTATTGGTGCGGTTACTTTCACACTCCATGTACGTAACCAGGTGCATCCATAAGTTTGTATGTGGTATTGAAAGAATTGTTGTATGGGAGCCTCCTTAAATATTTATTTTATCTTGTGTTTTAGTATTTGTTGTTATAGCGGCAACATAAATACATAATCTGTGAAAATTTCAACTCTCTAGCTAGCTAGGTTCTTGAGATACAGCCTGGTGACAGACGGACGGACGGATGGACGGACGGACAGCGGAGTCTTAGTAATAGGGTCCCGTTTGGAACCCTTCGGGTACGGAACCCTAAAAACAGAATAAAATACATATTTAAGGGGCTCCCATATAAAAATTCTTTCAATACCACATACAAACTTATGAATGCACCTGGTTACGTACATGGAGTGTAAAATGTAAAAGTAGCAGCACCAATAACTTTGTAAACATCATTTTTCTATGTAAAATCCAAACTATTCAGTCCACACCATCCCTACTATTGTACGGTGGTTCGGAACCCTTCGTGCGCGAGTTAGACTCGCACTTGACCGGTTTAAACTCTTTTCCTAAAAACCTTTTTTGAATACTTGTAGAAGTAGTAGTAGTAGAACCAACCCGACTGCATTTTCGACGACCCGAATGGCCGAGTCAGGCAGTGACCCTGCCTACGAAGCCAAGGGTCCCGGGTACGAGTCCCGGTGGAGGCAAATATTTGTTTGATGAGAACGGATGTTCGTACCCTAGTCATGGTTGTTTATCTATCTAAGTATAATATTTATCAATATAAGTATGTGTATCGTTGTCTAGTACCCGATACAGGGAATCCTAGTTTGGGGCTAGATCAATGTGTGTAAATCATCGTCGTCGAATAGCGACAAAAAATGAGCGTGACTCCAAATGTTGGCTTCGTCTGACAAAATTATTGAATTACTCGACTAGAAACTTAAAAACATCGAATTGAAAACCTTAATTCGATGAACAGAACATAAAAACGAGCGTTGAATTTTGTTGTTGTTTCATGTTCAAAATAACACGAAGAATAAAGGGGGCTTCGCTTCGCTTACCTTATTTATCCTTCACCTGCCTTGACCCCCACTTCGCCCAGAAATTCTTTATTAAGCCAATAAGCGGTGGCTAATCCATTCAGTAATTTAGCCGCGCAAATCAGAAATCTTGTCGCGCAATTCAGTATTTTGTTCGCTCATTTCCGGAAATTAAAACATTTATATACAAGCACATACATTGCTTCTGGCACACTAGGATACCCTGTGTTGTGGGAACCAGAAACAGCGACGTCACACACATATAAACATCCAAGACCTGTTTTATTTTTTATGCTTTCCCAGCCGTGGATCGAACTCGGGACCCCTCGCATGGTAGGCAAAGCCACAACCACTGCGCCACTGAGGTCGTCTAGAGGAGGAAATTCCACAGTTTATGGACATTCGCTCAATTCGTTTTCTATTCGGTCGTTTTATTATTATACCCCTTTATATTTTTTTCGAATGTGCCTATAGGTACTTTATACCGGGAACTTCTGATTAATCGTGGTATACCTTATCTATAGGTACGTCGTTGTATTGTTTGCTTTATAGCGTGGTCTTATATGATTCATAAACTATTTATTTAATTTTATGAATCACACGAGTTATTTATTTCACCTTGTTTTTTGGAGGCTATTGTTGTATGTTGTCGCGGAGTCACCGCGCACCGCGGAGTCCTGGTTCTCAACTATTCTTCCTGTTGCGACATCTTAGTGTATTGGATAATAATACTACACGATTGACTGGATTTCTGAACAGAAACAGGCTATCAGGAAGTTACTCTATTCACATCTTTAGAGTACTTTACGTCTATTGATATACAATACAGTGTGAATCTTTATAAAGTGCACATATCGAACAGGGTAAAAAAGAATCAAAATGTATCGACAAAAAAAGTTAAGGATATAATGTAAAAGCCTTAGTTAGGAACATCACAAAAAATATGTGTTTGTGTAAGGTATCCTCGGTGCGCGATTTCGACTCCCACTTGACCGTTTATTGCCATTTACCAAGTAATGGCTTCTTTCCTTCAAAAAAATGTATAAAAATATCCAGAATCTAGGGTGATCTGGCCATAACGTAGTTTCGTTATATTTAGTTTTTGTGATTTAGCCAGATTTTAATAGTAGTTTATGTGACTGCTACATAATGGAGGGCATTACCTAATACTCGAGAGTGGGTTTATGAAACGAGCTTTTTAATGCCTAATTATGTACAGTTACATACACTAGTTGATCTACACACCCGTGTTTGACCGGCATTGTGGCTCTGCAGTTGTTTAGCTTGTTCTGTAGTACCAACTTCACGCAGGCGGGCGTCGGCGTTCGAAATTTGAATGTCATAATATGTAGAAAAATTAGACATTATGGTCATAATGTGTATTTTTTCAGATAAGAAATGAGTTTTTACCATGGAGTTTAACATTATGCTGATCGTAACGTGCGGTTTTTGGGCGCAGTAAAGAGGGTTTATGATACGTATGTAGATAAAAACATTAATACGCCAAAAGCGTTTTAGTTAGAAACTTATTTTTGGTGTTTTATGAAAGCTAGTATAAAGTCATTCCATGGTGAAATAATTTAGTTTTTTTAGTGCTAAAAATAAGGTTTTATTCTTAAACGAACCGTAATTTACGTTTACAGTTAACGGTTTTAGCGACTTTTTGCTACTGGCAATACCGCCTGTCCATCGTCATCACGATCCAGTTCACTTGAACCCGACAAATGGTTCCATCTCGAAGTTATTTAAACATTTATCTACACACGTATCATAAACCCTCCTTACTGCGTCTAAAAACCGCACGTTAAGACCAGCATAATGTAAAACTATTTCGTAAAAACTCATTTCTTATCTGAAAATTGTCAAATTATAACATTCAAACAACATTGACCACTTTGTATGGGCGTTTCGGCTAAACGTGAACAGACATTTGAATCGAAACTAACTATTAGGTTTTGTAGTACAGGTTGGTAAGAAACCAATAACAGTAATAATTTTATGTCAATATGCCTCTCAGTAGACATTCAGTTTTTCCTGTATGTCTACTGAGAGGTTATGTAAATAAAATAACATTTCAATAACAATAACACATCAACAAACGCGGAGTCGGTCGGTCGGTCCATTATAACAAGCCAAAGTAGAAAACAAACATATTCACGAATTATCGAAACGGCAAACACAGAACGAAAGGTTTGTATTGTGTTCTGTGGCGTGAGTGACCTGACTGCCGGTGACAATTGTTTATTTTTATTTTTGTCTAGTATTGCCATGAATAAGTAGTTTACCCACAAATCGAGTTTTTTTTTGTCAATTTGAACAACGATTAAATGCGACGAATCGCGCATGTATTGTATTAATGCATTTGTATTGGTGTACTTTATTTATGTGAAAGAAATATTGGTACTAAAAGTGCTACTTTAGAGACCACAAAGTGATTTATGTGTAATTGGTGATTTATTAAGTTTTTTACACGGCAATACCGAAATTAAAATGTCGTCCGGTCGACCGATTAAAGACTGTGTTTCACATAAATTCTCTTTAAGTTTTAACTGTCGATGTACACAACTAGATAATCGAAAACATGTGTTATGGAATTATTTATAATCAGTGGTTATCTCGTATTACCTCGTACATTCTGTCCACGCTTAGCCGAAAATGGACAATGTCCTTTCGAACGCCGACGCCCGCCTGCGTGCCGCCCCTAGTTTGTCTGTGAAGTTGGAACTACAGAACAAGCTAAACAACTGCAGAGCAATGATCAATGCCACAATGCCGGTCTAACATGCGGTTCCTGAACACATCAAAGAGAGCTTATGATAATTGTGTAGATATATAAACTAGTGTATGTAACTGTACATAATTAGACATTAAAACTCTCGAGTTATATGCGCTCCATTATGTAGCAGTCACATTTACTACTATTGCAGTTGGTATAAAGTAAATGGAAGAAATAAATTAAAATGAGTATGAAAATCTAGGGAGGGATATTTATATTTTTTTGATATATATATTTTTTGTTGACAAAATTTGATCCTTTTCAACTCTGTTTTTATACGTGCACTTTATAAATACTCACACTATATAGATAAGGAGAACTTCTTTACATTGAGTTTACACTATCATACCTATCTTTTAAGTTATAGCGCATCTTTCATTGTGTTACTCCCGTCGTTATATTTGGCTAGAAGAGGTTGAAATAGCTCTACTGTCCTCTACTACACAATGCACTTCGACGGACAATTTTTCTACCAAATTGTTTCTTTATCCTTACTCTCTTATTCGAAGTCTCTCCGGTTTCATTGTTAGCTTATAAAATTGTACTCCTGATATCAGTAGCATCGATATATTACTTCATTTGGTTAGGTTAGGAAGTCTGGTGGTTCGTATTCAAACAATGTTTGAGGTGAGGCTCCAGTTTACCATAAATTCCGCCCCGGACTACTCTTGAGTGATGCCTTGGGATTATCACAACAGCGGCTTCAACTCCAACAAAATGGCGTCACGCCTTTTCCTATACGGGTTGGCAGAGGCACTATTGTGTCCACTTCTAGTCAACAACTTTGATAAACTCATTATTTCATTTTCATATAAACTATGGCTTTCCAGCACACATCGACGGCCGCGTCCTCCCCTCCACAACCTACCAGAACAACGGTCAGTCCTACATCATCACACAAGCCCGACTGGCTCAGATCCGAGCCAACTTCATGTACTGGTTCTACGATCAGGGCGCAGATGAGAACATCGGAGATTACCAGAGGGACATCCACTCCTCGACGCCCCAGATACATAAGAATTTCAACTTCCAGCTGCCGTTCTTTGGGTTCAGATTCAATTATACCAGGGTTAGTGAAGAGGAAGTGAGATATATGATAAAATTAGAAATTGTAGCAAGGCCCTTAGTTTCTGCCCTTAGCCCTGTTAAGGGGAAAGGCATCGCGCAGTTGGATTCTGCAACAACTGGCTGAGTAGGAACTAGGAACTCAGTCATGGATTGCGATATCCTGGGGATACCTGAATAGTAGACCTTCACGGAATACATATAAGCACATGTGGCTACTCGACGACAACGTAACGGCACACGAGTTTGATACGCATGCGCGGACGTCAAACGCGTCCTCGTCGGACCGTGTGCGAACACAACAAATTTGCATTGGGCATCACTCGGATCACAGGCATTAATTGAAATTGATAAAATCTTTGGAAATTCGGCATTTGATTCAATATACGAGATATTCTTCTTAGGAACTAAGGGCAGGGCCCTTAGTTCCTTTATAAGTTAACATGTGAATTATAATTCTAAGTTGACATTTTCTTCCAGATATCAATGCACGGGTACATTCAGTTCAGTGACCCTCCAGACCACTACACCTACCCCCTCTCCTTCCCCGTCAGGGACTGGCCCGCGGTCAATGACCCTTCCTTCATTGGCATCTTCTTGAGCAAGTGTCGCATCGGGTCACAGAGGCCCGAAGACCCCGACCAGAGACGTCCAGGAGTTTACTTTAGGATGGACAGAGATCTTCAGGTATGATTTATCAGAAAAATCCGTTGTCTTTTCAAAACCAAGAAATAAAAGTAACGTTTCTTGGATGAATTATCAAACAAAAGATAACTTATGTTTTCTAGCCTTTCTTGCTTGTATGAAAATGTACAGTCAAACAAGCGACACTATTTCACATTACCACGATAGAGTCCAAAAGGATATAAGTATATCCTGTATCTAAAAGTGTTAGAATAAAATAATAATAAACATGTATTTCTCAGGCTCGCACAGACCAACTTGGAGTAGAAATGCGTGAAAGAATCCTGTGGGATATCAGAGAAGGTGTCATTGGATCGGACTCGTTCTTCCCGAAACACGCTGTTACTATTACATGGAAGAATGTCTCGTTTGCAGGCGGTATTGACAACTCTTTATTCAAGGTATGATATGGATATAAGTTCCCAAAGGGCTGTGTTGTCGTGACATCTGTACGGCGTAAGAATAAACTGCAGGGTCGGTCAACCGCTACACTACCAGAAACCTACCCAGTCAAGTGATTTACCACTATTAGCACAAACTTTACTTATAAAATTGCTTGGTGTTTTCAGACCAATACGTTCCAAATGGTGCTAGCGACTGACGAAGTCTTCACATATGCCATCTTCAACTATTTGGAGATCAACTGGAGCTCACACACTGAGGCTGGTGGTGACACCACTGGAGGAGAAGGAGGTGTTCCTGCTTATGTAAGTATTAAAATTAGTATGGAGTCCGAGTAAAGAGCAGCTGAAGTCGTAGTTTATAAAATTAGGAATCAGGAGAGCATTCTAAGTAGCAGCTTACCAATGCTCTATAGCTGGAAAGCCGCTTGAATTTGAGCCATCGACACCAAAAGACGAAGAATTTTTAATACTTTAACTAACATTAATTAATTTCAGATCGGATTCAACGCAGGCAACGGCACACAAAGCTACGAATACAAACCGTACTCCCAGGCATCGGTACTGCGAGATTTGACCGTCAGAGGATGGGCCAACGGCTTCCCAGGGCGACACATCTTCAGGATAGACGAGAAAATACTGATGGGAACTTGCAATAAGGATATTGGTAAGTTTCCTCTCAGATGCCTATAATCTGATTTCTATCCAGCCTAAACTAACCAGCGGTCCTGCACTTAACTAACTTGCCCAGCATTGCCCGATGGTCGGACTACGCGCTAGTCTGCCTTGATTATTATTCGGATTTCCAACGACATTGCCATGATCATTTTTTTAGATGGCGCAAATCTCCCACTAATGTTTGCTCCGGAGAGCGGCAACATGCTTGGAGGTACCATCGTCAACATCACAGGCCCTTGCTTCAACCCAGATGACAGAATCACCTGCAGATTCGACACGGAGTCCGTTATTGGTGCTGTGGTAGATTCCAACAGGGCCATTTGCGTCCAGCCTAGGTTCTGGCATAATGGGTACGCCAGATTCGAAATTGCCATCAACAACGAACCGTTCAAATGGAAGGGAAAGTACTTTGTTGGTAAGTCCGCTGTTCTGTACTCCTCCAATTGTATGAACGCCATCTTTCTTAAAATAACTATGGGTTCATTTTGTGGTACATAAATGTGCGTAAACAACATAGGTGCATAATTGTTTAAACAGTTGCAACTGTTCCCTATTTTAGAGACCCCTGGCACCGCTACGGAGAAGATCTTCTTTGCCGATAATTCAGTACACGAAAGATACCCAGCCGAAGTGAAAATCAGCTGGGACCGATACAACTTGACAAGTAACTTCAATGCGCAACTGCAAATCAGTCTTTGGGGATACAAAGAAGTCACCATCAGACCCCAATTGGAGTTCATCGATATGATTGAAATGGGAGTTACGAATACAGGAGAATACGTTATTAACCCTCAGAATTTCAGAAACAGGGAGAATATCATGCACAGCGATATGCAGTTTGGTTTTCTCCAGATCAATTTGACCACTCCTGAAGTTTATAGGGGTGTATCTATTTCTCCGTAAGTAACTTATTTTATTTTGATTGTTATGTGTGGACGACGAGATTTAAATTTCTAATATAATTTTGATTTGTTTCAGCGTGCTATGGAGTCGACCGGTTCCTCTAGGCTGGTACTTCGCCCCACAATGGGAGAGGCTCCACGGACAGCGTTGGCCTCAGACCATGTGCAATGATTGGCTGCGAACTGACCGTTTCCTCAAGAACTTTGCGTCACAGGTGTGGGTGTGCCCTTGCACCTTAGAACATGCTCTGCTGGACAAAGGGCGATTTATGCCTGATCCTGATTGTGACAAAGATACGAATCCTACTTGCAGATATCATTGGGGCGGTGTTCATTGCGTCAGGAGCGGTAGCCCTAGGTAAAAAAAAAACCCTCCTTCCGACATTATGTTCAGCATTTGTTTTATTTTTCTATGATTTAAGTAAACATTAAACATTCAATTTCGCAGTGCTGAAGGATCCGGCCAGGAGTGCTGTTATGACAAGAATGGCTTCCTAATGTTGACTTACGATCAGATGTGGGGTTCCAGACCTCAAAGGTCTCACGACTTTGGGTTTACGCCCTACAATGAGGCTAACAAGGTGCCATCACTATCCCATTGGTTCCATGATATGGTTCCATTCTACCAATGTTGTGCTTGGCAGGATGAACAAGCTGTTGGATGTGAAACTTACAGGTATTATTTCTTTGCATTCAACATATATCAAGTAAAGTGCCACTGAAATGTACATACTGGCACTTCCACAACGACAGCATGAGTAAGTTTCAGTGAAACTTGGATTTGCCATTTGTATAGGTTCCCGTTTGAACGTTTTGTTGTTTTGGTGTACAGGTTTGAGCGCCGTCCGTCTCAAGATTGCGTGGCGTATCAATCTCCAGGTGTGGCCGGGATATTCGGTGATCCACATATCGTCACTTTTGATGACCTTCAGTACACTTTTAACGGAAAAGGTATGGTTGGATGAAGTCTATATTATAAAGGCTACATGAGATAATATTCTATATTTATAGAATGACATGAATGAATGTATATATATTAATTCAAAATCATTTATAGGTGAATACGTACTAGTGAAGGTAGACCATCCCCAATTGAAGTTGGATGTCCAAGGAAGATTTGAGCAGGTTCCCAGAAATATCTATGGTCAAGTTAACGCCACACACTTGACATCTATTGTGGCTTCTTCGAATAACTCGGCGACTGTTGAAGTGAGTCTTTCCACTTCTCTTTATTGTTGGAGATACTATGGTCCTGTGGTAAAGCCTTTCAGCTCATAGTCTACGAGCCTTGAGCTGTTCTTATCGTACCAGCTGTAATGTATCTACAGCAGTCAGCAGCACACTGCAAAACATATTGGACCAGTCTCATGCTACAGTGCATGACAGTTTGCGATGATAACCTACATATACCTAGAAAGACATCATTCAAGAACCCATCACAAATCTCTTACATCAAATTCTATAGAAAGATATAACTGGCCAATGATTGTAACTGCTCATTCAACTTATTCACAACTTGTTTACTAACCCACACAGATCCGCATAAGGCCACAACATGCACAATGGCGGTACCACCTCGATGTCTTTTCTGACAACAAACGAATATTCTTCGACAGATCTTCGCTGAGAGTTCAATACTTCCCCGGTAAGTCATGGGTCACCCACAAGTCGCACTCACACTCACTACCAAACTCTTACATTATGTTATGATCATCTACATACTTTTTCCTCTTCTCTTTCGTCGTCATTTTCTTCTCGGGTCCTCTACTGCTTTTGGAATATTGTAACCTGCACAGCACACATCCATCACTCAGTCATAAGAGAAAGTAGATACCAGTTAGTGGGGATATTACTGGTGGATGGCTACTAACTTCTTTAATACAGTGATTATATCTTACAGGTGTGACAGTGTACCAGCCTCCGTATGTTCTGAATCAGTCCGAGATTGTGGTTATGTTCTCATCTGGAGCTGGGATCGAGGTTGTTGAGAATAGGGGCTTTATGACTGCAAGAGTATATTTGCCTTGGACTTATGTGGTAAGTTTTTGAAGAGAAGTGCAATAATTTGCCGATGTTAACTGTAGTCAGGGAACATTTCATTATTTTACTACTCGTTCTCATTTCTTAAGTAGGTACTCTTTCTGCTTTCGATATTTTACTTGTGGATGGCCTTGAAGATAGAGTCCAAACTTGGCAGCACTGCTGCGCAGTACTCTAGTCCCCGTATAATAATGTACCATATCTCCGTACACTTAAGTTAACGGAGAAATGCCGCGGCAGCAATGCAGTGACAGCACTGCAGCGGCAGCATTGCAAAGTTCGGAATCATACCTTTTCATCATTCTTGAACTTCCTTTGGTCATTAGCGGTTTGAGCGAATTCTGGCCAGCTAAATCCGAGCGACTCGACTTAGTTAGCAGAACTTCTTAGAATATTTAATAGAATCTTCTTATACTTTAAAAAGTATTCAACTTCCTTCATATGTTTCTAGAATCAAACTAAAGGACTGTTCGGTAACTGGTCTTTAAACGTCAACGACGACTTCATGAGACCAGACGGGATGCTTGTCAACATCGACCTCAACAACTTCCAGTCCACAGACAGGGATTTTGCACAACATTGTGAGTAATATTCTTCGCCTTTACCCTCAAATTGCCTTTGAATCTGACCATAACGCAGTAGTTTTACTTAAACATATATCACCTAGCTTCGCGGAGTTTTGATAAAAACATCTTCCAGTAATTCTAAAACACTTCCAATTAAGTTGTACTCGTATAAACCGGTGTAAAGTTGGCAGCTAAAAGTTAGCAGAAACCCTTGAAGTAAAATCACAAATACCCGGACCTCAAGTGGCCCCTGAATTAACCTACGTTATACTTCAAGGAATGGACTAAATACAATGGGAACTTACTACTACCTATTCTATGGAATATTGATCGTTCAAACGTGGGCACGACATTGCCTCTGGTATCTCATATGAGAAAGGTGAGGCGTTTTTTGCTTACCCATCATGATCACATTCCAGGGCGACTCACCGACCGAGAGCAAAAAGACATAGGCGTGGCTCTCTTTGTCAGAGAATACGGAAGAACTGCAGCCTACTACAATGATGACCAGTTCATACCCAACTACATCAGGGAGCCCCAGGACTTCTTGCCAGCCAACCGGTCCTTCGACATAGCCAGGGCGACAGAAATCTGCCAGGACTCGTATCAGTGCAGATACGACTATGGCATGACACTGAATCGGGATATGGCTGAGTTCACGAAGAATTATTTGGCTTCTATTGTAAGCTATTTTTAATGTATTCAACGTCATCATCGTCATAGTAGTCCAGTTGCCGTTTGTAACATTATCTTAATTTTAACCAGAGAAGTGGTATAAGTTTAATTCCGTTACTCAAACTAACACACATATCTTCTAAGTTTACATATTTATACATACATACAAACATATGCTCACGCCTATTTCCCGGAAGAGGGGTAGGTAGAGACCTAAGACCTCCACCTGCTACGGTCCTAGTATACATCTCTCGCCTCTCGCTTCCTCAACATTCATAAGTCTTTTCATGCAAGCTTGCCGGTTACGGCTACTTCGTATTTTCCCCTTCACTAACAAATCGCCGATTTGGTCTTTGTAGGACCTTCTTGGGCGTCCACGTCCGACGGCTCCTTTCACACCCGCTGTATAAATCCATACATACATAAACCTATACATAATTCCATAATACTTACTTCATGTTTGCGCAAGATAAGAAGGCCATATGTATCCACAAATATGGCACTTTATTTGGACAATGACAACATCAAATCATCGTCATAATGCTATTACCTGCGCCTCACTATAGTTATTATTGTCCTATTATTAGTATGAGTCACGGCAATAATTACTTTACCCATCCTAGTTGTATCATCTTATCGAATAGCTGTTAAGTGGATGTTAATCATTTAACTGCTGTAATTGGTGTAGATCTGATCCTGCAGTTTCAACTTCAATGTAGAGAAGAGGCAAAATATGACGTTTGCTAAATATATGTACAGTATATCTACAGTAAGTAAGTAATAAATAAATTTGACTTGACAACCTCCTTCATCCGTGTCTCTTATATTAAGTATGTGTATCCTTCTTATGTTCGGATGCACAGGTGACACTCAAAATTTGACATACACTCAAATTATATTACTATTATATACTGCCTATCTCTCGCTAGGCAGTCTGTAACTTATCTCAAAATCATAACCTTTTCAAGAGCAACTCGAAATTGAGGTTTATGTTAAGTTGTTTCCCATCAGTAATTAATCTTCAATTAGCTGTAAGTAACGAAGCTGTTGATGAGCTAAGCTATGGGATCTTTATCGTTACGTCAGCAGACTTCATGAGAATCTTTCTTTAAAAAGTAATCAAACATAAAACATCGCGTGTCGCGCATGCGTCTTGTCTTGTCCTGACTGCATCCTCCACTATTGTTCTTTAATCATAATGCATTCAGTCAAGGCCTAGCGTTTTACACCATCTATGTTATGGCCGTACTCAGCAATAGCTACACAGTTTACCGTTGATGGCCGCCAAGATATCTCTTGTGCTAAAGACAATTCCGAAAATATACCCTTTTGTTGATTTTTACGACTTCCTACCTAGGTAACGAGTACCGTCTATTTTAGAGAATAACCATGGCCGAGTGTACAGACTACTCCTCAGATAAAGTGGATAATGTCATGCTGACTTTGAGATGTATATTTTGTATCCGGGCCATAATCTTGCCTATTTCTATATCTACCACAGAGGCATAAATTGCAACAAATATTGGTGTTTTTCTAGTCTGAACATGAATTTTGTTCTTGTTGTAGGTGAACATCAAAGAACAGAACGCTCGTCGGGTGATAAGCTGCGGGATATTGGAGACCCCTCGGTTTGGGCGGAAGAGTAATTTCTTCTTTACACCTGGCACCAGGGTAAGTGTCAACTTTTACTGGTAAACATTTAATAGAAATAAGGATATCTTGTCTATATTTTAGCACATTGCCAAGCTGACTGACGTATGTGAATTTACAACTATTTATATGTCACCGTAAGATAGTCAAAACCGTTAGTTGATCAACTATCGACAGATAGTGAACCAGACCGACAGGGTTTAGAATTTACGTTTCTTTTCTTCTTACATGACAACCTAACACGAAGAATATTCGGCGGCTTGGCTGCCCTCGCCCCCTCTAGTATTCACCTAAGCTACCGCAGTGTTTGCCCTGGTATTTCGTTCGCAATTTAAGTTTAAACCAGTTAACTATTTAACGGTTTTAACCGTTAGTTTATCAACTAACGCGTAATATAGTAAGCAGTACGCTACAGTTTACTACCTGTCGACAGTTGACCAGCTAAAGAGAAAAAATACGTTACTTTATCAACTAACGGTTTTGACAATCTTACGGTGACATATAGACAAACAGTCCATCCGTTTGTGTATATGTCACAGTAAGATGTAGAAATATCTACACTCCATCTAAATCCATCAATTCATCTTGTCAACTTTGTTCTGGGCGTCATGCCCTGTTGAATGACCTACTCAGACGGATTAGCTTAATATTTTAGTTTTGCCACAATATAGGTGAATACTATAATTATGAGTAGTTAGTACAGATATATGTCGGTTTTATGCCGCAATTATTCGAAGAAACCAACAATCGTTCATTCGATTGCTTTCTATCTCACCTATCTGTTCTATTTACAGGTGAACTTTGAGTGCAATCAGAACTTCATTCTCATTGGTGACAAGCGTCGCGTCTGTGAAGATAACGGACGATGGAACTTGCCCGATTATGGATACACCGAGTGCCTTCGTAAGTACCCGATTATTATGTGCTCAAGTGCTTCTAATAATACCAACAATTCAAGAAACCGTTAATAAACACAATAATTTAATATTCAGGTAACCAGGAATACTCGCAACGAGCACTTTTCGTGACCTGGGGCGTCATATTGGCAGTTATTCTACCACTAGGACTTCTCATTTGCCTGCTCTGGTTCTGGTGTTGGCACAAGCCACGCTCAGAGGGCGAGGGAGGCTTCCGATTCGAAGACATACCGCGATCCAAATCAGCATCTAGACTTAACCTAAGATCCGCTTCGATGGGGAACCTCACTGATACAATGAAATCTTCCACGATACCTGACTCGGAGATCAAATCTAAACTACCAGAGTCACCTACAGAAGAAGCGCCCTTAGCAAGAACCAATTTACTCAGATCAGCCCCCTTACCACCTGAACCTCAGGATGGTGAAAGCTCAGGGTTAGGATACACAGACTCGAACCGAAGCGATTCGGCAAAATCTGACAAGTCTGACAAGAAAAAGCGTAGGGGTTACGACAAAACTTACAGGACTCATGAGCCATTACCCAACGCGCCAGACGTTGAGTTTCCCGAAAAACTCTGGGAATTATCTGAGGAAGATCTGTTGTCTTTAACATCTCCGTCTGACACAGAGTCCAATAGGGATTCGACCTTAACTCGTCCAGCTACAGACATAAAATATGTCAGCAGACCTCGGCAAACCGGTCGCCACGCTTTAGGCAGCGATTCTGGCTATTCCACCAAAGACTCTGAAGATCCCTATGCCCCGAAATTTGAAAGAACGTACAGTCCCATTTCATCCCACAACTCCCCGACGTATTCTGAAATTTATTCCCCACCGATAAGTCCCACTTCCGATAGCAGTCTTAGGATTACCTACAACAATCCAGGGTTACCCGAGCCACCTAAGAGTGCTCCTCACGATGAGATTAAGACCTTTACTATGCCAGCAGCGAAGGGCAAGTCTATGGAGACTCTTATTGACCCACCTTTGAGTCCTACTTCTGATTTGCCATCACCCACTTTTTCGGGTAGATCCACTATGGTGTAAAAGTAAAGGATTCAGTACTTCTTGCTAGTGCTGATCCTGTTTTCCTGAGCCAGGTCTCTGACCATGTAATATTCCAAACTGCCATTTAAACAGCCGACGCGACGTTGCTAGTCCAAGCACTTTGAGTGTAGGCAGTGTAGCTTTGAAAAAGTCTCTCCGTGCGACATTTTAGGCAGTGACATGATAGATCATTCTCGAAACACTCTTCGATGTACCTACATAAATTAAGTTGGTAGCAGCAGTCATTCACTGCCTTTTACATAGTATTGTAGTATCTGCGCTTTTAGAAACAAAATTGATTAGAAGTATGGTAAGATAGTAGGAGTTAATTCGTTAGGTATAGAGTATAGGACGTTAACGAAATGTTTTGTTTTATTTACATTTATTTTATGTTTTGCACCTTAATTTTACGATTAAATAAATGCACTTTTTATTATTAGCTGAGATCAGTGTCAGTGTGGTTCCCATCGATGTATGTTGTTATTTACATAGTGTCTGTAAAATGTTATTTGAAACAATAAAGACATTTTTCGCAGAACTGTTGACGTCATAAGCGAGAGGAAATTTCTGTTCCGAGATGTGGTAGAATAACTTCCAAACTGATATGATTTCGTATTTTATTAGTACAGAGAAAGCAAGACATAATCATAATCATCAAGTTAATGTTTCGTACCTACCAGCCTACCACGTAGTTCGTGGAATAGAAATTTTCTCTAACTAATGACATTTATTTGTCTCTATATTTCCCTGATCTGGTTCGGGATTATGACTTGCTTTCTTATCTTGTGTCCACGAGGAAAACGGGGTCACAACACAGGCACAGGTTAGTACGCAATTTTTATTTGAATATCTGATAAGAGATTTGGGTCTGACGATAACAATGATAACAGTTTGGTATTGACTTTTCGCGTTTAGTGGTAGGTACGGTTTTACGTAGTAACTAACCTAATTGTAAAGTAAAGCCCTAAGCCCCGTTGAGATTCCAGCGATTGAGATTTTTTTTAAACTTGGGTCTTGTTAAATGTTTGTACCGCCGCAGTTTTTGGTTCCCCGGTATGGGGGCAGTGGTAATGCAATTTGTACAGTAGGTACAACACAGTCTACATAACTCAGATGAACTATTTGCCTGATACAATATCTCTAAATAGCGCTCTAAGAAGGTGCGGCGCCATCCAGCGAGGTTCACATGGTCTGTCGCGGGAAATAGGCACACTATGCCATTATCATTGGTAAAAAAATGAATGAAAATGACGTCGAGTGGATTTGCCGCCAAAGCCTTACTTATTATTCTTACGCGACACCTTATTTAATATTCTTAGCTTAACCCTTATCATTACTTATCAGGCAACCAGGAGTACTCCGCGAGGACCCTCGGGGCCACGTGGGGCATCATCAGCGCGGTGATGCTACCCTTCGTGGTGGTGCTCATCTGCGTGGGCTGGCGGTTCCTTCTGCGGAAGAAGGAGGAGGAGAAGGAGGCTGAGGCTGACGAGTTCATGAGCATTAAGTAAGTCTAGTGGTTCTAACTTGTGAACTACTCTACCACACTACTAGACGCCGCCTGTCATCTATCTTCTCATATATACCAAAAACATAACTTTATTGTGTTACATGAGACGTAAGATGCCTGTCAGGTATCTAGTTGGCTTGGTGTAGTAGAAGAAGGCGTCGGAGACCTGTTCCGCCTGGCGGCGGACCGACAGGGATATTCGGAGCCGACATGTAGTAAGGCGCAAGATCACTAGATCACTAGATCAAGACACTCCAAAGGAATTGGGTAGAACAGGACACTTTGCGAGGTGAGGGAGGTGATGGAAGTAGAGCAAGCAATTAGTGAAGGTAAAACGATCGTGGGTCAATCATCAGCCAGATGGGAACCAAATCCAAATTAAAACATAATTGTATTAGCTGTGGATTTTTTAAGATCAATAAATAAATAAAATAAAATAAATAAATAAATAAAATTCCATATCCAGGGTCCCAGTTATTAATAGTGGTGATTTCTGGGTTTTTCGGGTTCCGTATCTTAGAAAGGAAAAACGGACCCATTAGAGGATCACTCGTATGTGTGAAATAGTAATATTATTGTATTTCATTGCGTATCAAATAGATTAAAAAGTGGCATGCAAAAAATTATATTTTCATTCCAAAAATACTAAATGCTCACCAGAATTGTACACCCTTTTTTATACCAAAACGTTACCCATATTTAAGTATAAGTCAGCCAAATAAAGGATTTGACACCATTAATAATATTTGTTCCTCACAATTAGTATATGTTTACCAAAAATGGAACCCTATTTTTTTCTGAAATGTAACCTTTTTTACTCTTAAAATATATTTGCTTCTGCATAAAGTGATTAGTTTCCTCAAAAAAAGCTAATTTAGTTTAAGTAGCAGCTTGTCTATAATTGATTATCAAAGGTGTTTTTATTAAACGCTTTTATTTAACTTGCAACGTATGTATGTGTTACCATTAGAATGGAGAACCCGTTAATGTGCACATTGACTAGGCAATACGCAGATTTCCTGTTACGAACATGGGGACGCTTCGTTTCGCTCGGCTCTAGGTTGTATTACAAAGTTGTGACCTAACACAACCTAACTTTAGTATTCGGACGGAAAGTGACCTATACAATTCGGTTCTGTGAAACTGTGGGGGATATAGTCAGCCGCAAACATTAGTATACCTATTTGACGCGAAATAGTTTCATTTTATTAAAGGTTATTTGGTTTTCCAAATAAACTGCAATAAAACTAAACTAAATTAGCGCGATAATAGCGGTACTAAAGTTCGTGAACATTTAGTATTTTTGGCTTGCATTGAAAATTTTAAGTTCACGCATCACTTTATTAGATATACACATTTAGGGTAAAGTATTTAGGTATTCAAAACCCAAATTGGTAACCAATATAAATGTTGCCATATTAAACTACCGAATTCTACACCGATCAAGTTGAAATTTGGTAAAGTTATGTATATACAGGGTGTCCCAAAACTCACGCGCCACAGCAACACCAAAGGTAGACCTGCCTTAGGCGCATCGAATAAGCCCAACTTGACTTCAGTGAAAGTTTCATGTAATTCGAGATATTGACGGTTTAAATTTTTTCATAAAAATCCCCATTTTTTACATTGTTAGGGCATGCCATTACTTGCATATCCCTTTCTTTTACATGTTCTTTATTTCTAAGCTATTAATGTAATATAAAATACGAGATAATGATGAATTTTGAAAACTTTGACCAACTCCTTTGACCACTTGTCCTGAGCATGAGACGATTAGATTCTTAAGACGACCTAAGTATTATTTTGTCGATGACTAATGTAAAATACGAGATATTGATGAATTAGTCAAAGCTTAAATATTTTGCACAAACTTTGACTATTCCTTTGACCGCTTGTCCTGAAAACAAAATACTTGGCACGGAATTGAGATAATAACTTTAAAAACTTGCGTATGTTATGCCAATTTGGAAATAGTAGTTGTATCAAGAAATAGCATTAAATGGGAGTTCGCGCCACATTTAGTCATCATTCCGGAGCTCCGCCCAGTAAGAAAAAGGTTAACAAGAACACTGAATCTCATTTTCTTTTTCATTATTAAAGTTTGTAAGATTTGAGAGCAAGCGAGATAGAGAAATTGATCATGTTGAAAAATGTGACCGATTCCAGAGGTGTCAAACAGATGAGATATGACCGATTCCAGAGGCGTCAGACAGATGAGATATCCGCCAGGTAACAAATGAGATAATGGCATTTTCTAAATTAATATCCAAATACGGCATACATTCCTAAACTAATCTAATGTCTTTGTCACAACCTAACCTATTTTTTTTTATTTAACTTAAGCGTATTTACAACAGGTAAAAATAATCTTCAACTTTAAAAATAATTTAAACAAAATATCCCTTATCCTCGTCAAAACTTATAAGCCACTACATCAGATGCTCAAAATGGCTTTCTCCAACCCTTAAGCATAGGAGACATCTCCGTTTGAAGTTTCTGCTTAATCGTCTCATGCTCAGGACAAGTGGTCAAAGGAGTTGGTCAAAGTTTGTGCAAAACATTTAAGCTTTGACTAATTCATCATTATCTCGTATTTTATGTTATATTAATAGCTTAGAAATAAAGAACATGTAAAAGAAAGGGATAGGCAAGTAATGGCATGCCCTAACAATGTAAAAAAAACGGTCAAGTGCGAGTCTAAATCGCGCATGAAGGGTTCCGTACCACCGTTCAATGGAAGCGATGGTGTGGAGTGAATAGTTTGGATTTTACACAGCAAAATATTGTTTACAAAGTTATTGGTGCGGTTACTTTCACACTCCATGTACGTAACCAGGTGCATCCATAAGTTTGTATGTGGTATTGAAAGAATTGTTGTATGGGAGCCCCCTTAAATATTTCTTTTATCCTGTTTTTTAGTATTTGTTGTTATAGCGGCAACATAAATACATAATCTGTGAAAATTTCAACTCTCTAGCTAGCTAGGTTCTTGAGATACAGCCTCGTGACAGACGGACGGACGGACGGACGGACGGACAGCGGAGTCTTAGTAATAGGGCCCCGTTTGGAACCCTTCGGGTACGGAACCCTAAAAATTGGAAATTTCATGAAAAACTTTAACCCGTCAATATCTCGAATTACATAAAACTTTCACAGAGGTCAAGTTGGGCTTATTCGATACGCCCTGAGGCAGGTCTACCTTCGGTGTCGCTGTGGCGCGAGAGTTTTGGGACACCCTGTATATGTGACCCAAACACGAACGTGTTATGTAAGCAAATAAATTTTGAATTGAGGTGGTCATTTTGGGGGGCAAATCAGAGAATAAAAAGGAGCTTTCTTGCGAGGATTGACCTTGGCTCTCATAACCTTGAAACACATAATTAAAAATATATTTAAGAAAGAAGACAAAAAAGAATATTCCTTTCCCCCCTCCCTCCCTCCTAATTCCCGAAAGTGCTTATTCTAAAAATTTTAAAAATACTTTATTTTTGAGGGAAATTTATGAGAATTGTATGGTTTGAATAGGGGGCATACACAATACCACTTATTTATTATTAGGTCTTTTTTTTCGGAGATTAGTCTCCCCCAACCTCCAAAACTAATCCAAAGATTTTGACAAAATTACCTAAAGTAGATTTTTAGTTAAATATAGCAGGAAAAATAATGTCAAATATATGGCTTAAATAATGGGGCAAATCATAAAAAAAAATACTTTATCATGTGACATATTTAATGAAAGGGCTTGGTGCGAGGATCACATATTTTTTTCATAAACCTGATTCTTAGTTTAAAATATTACGGAATTTGACAAAAATTCCCACCTATGTCCAAAATTACTGACACTAAAATTTTGAAAAAAAAGAAGTATGAAAGTAGCGAATAAATTTGTAAGCAACATTTTGCTATCTAAACACTCAGGAAAATTAAAATTACCTTGTCAACCTACCTAAGCAAGAAATTTTAATACCATTGTACCACCCGGTACGGAACCCTTCTTGCGCGAGTCCGACTCGCACTTGACCGATGATTTGTCCAGAAGTTCCTCTTCGTAACAATATGGATTTTAGGACAAAATTCCTTCCTCCTCAGGGATATAGGTAGGTCAATCAAATCTTGAAGTACCTCTCTCTAAAGATACTATGTGTCCTCTTTATTAACAGAACACGACCTCTCGATCCAGACGAATCCATCAAAGTAAACTCCGATGAGGAAAGCATTCCCTACAAGAAGGACATCGATGACAGCCCTATACCGTCTGACGCTGTGCAAGTAGTAGAGAACGCTGGTGACAACCCTGGCTACACGTACGAGGCACCGCAGAATGAGCCTTATGATCAACCGTCGCAAAGTCGACAATGGGCTGGCGAGACGGAGATTAATTAAGTTTGATTAAAATTGGATTTATTTTTGTAAAAGTACTTCCAAATAGCATTTTAAATTTAAAGTAGAATTAAATAAATTAGGGATTTTAATATTATCTACTTACTTACTTACTATTAGATCAGTATTAGATCTATCTGTTTTAAGGCTTAATCCCACCATCACCCAGTCTTTATATTTATGTTATGATGACAACATTACATGACACGAAATAAACTTATTTAGAAGTGTTATAAAAATTGCTTTGATTTTGACTTTACCACGTACTCATAAACTGCGTAATTTCGATTTCGAGTACCTAACTGTCTACTTATTGTACGTTTGTCTCTGCCACTTCTGTCTTAAAATATTATTTATCAAAGGCGTATGTGTGATTCTGTAATTCTGTTCGTTTGTTATTAAATGAAAAGGAAACCAACAACTTGTGTTTAAGTTTATTAGTCATTGCAATAGCGAGACTATCTAAATGGTAATGAGGAAACATTCATGTCTCTATGTAGGAAGTGGCCATAAGAATTTCTTTCTTGGTTTTCAGTTCCTTCACTGTTTTATTTAATAAGTTACCAATGCGAGACCATAAATCGGCTACTTTTCTTTTATCCTTGTGATCATTATTATAAATAGAAAAAAAAACTACAGAAATAGTACATACTCCTAAAAATATCCCGTTTTATTGTCATGAATCATTTCTAAAACTGATAAAATTAAAATTCAAGTTCGTCGGAACAAAACACCTTACAACGCCTGGAGAAATAGTAATAGCAATTTTTAATAAAATATGTGACGTCTACGACGGCAGTTTGGAACACCCGAAAACTTAACTTCCTTCGATGCCTGCTAGGAATCTGAAATAAAAATGTAGGTAGGTAGGTATACCAACCAGCCCAAAATGAGGCCTGTGGAGTGTGGATGCCAATAGCCAGCCATATACGCACGGATGGATGTACCCGACAGGTACCTACCAGTCGGACGTATCTCAACTCTGATCCGTGACTTCGCATAGGCAGGCAAATACGCACGGATGTACCCGACAGATCTGCCCGCCTTTAATGCCTGGCGGGAAAAACTACTAATGTACGGCAAGAACAGGCACGGACTTGCCTGGCGGGCAGATTTGTCGGACGTACCTCGGATCTGATCCGTGACTTCGCGTAGGCAGGTATACACGCATGGATGTAGCCCGCAAGTACCCGTCGGAGGTATCTCGGATATGATCCGTAACTTCGCGTAGGTAGGTATCACGGATGTACCCGTCGGACGTATCTCGGATCTGATCCGTGACTTCGCGTAGGCAGGTATACAGGCACGGATGTACCCGGCTGGTACCCGTCGGACGTATCTCGGATCTGATCCGTGACTTCGCGTAGGCAGGTATACACGCACGGATGTACCCGGCAGATCTGTACCTATCAGGTATATCCGTGCCTATATGACTGCTGTGCGGTCCAAATAAAGTGTAAGTTAAAAACGCAACGATTCGGTAAAATGATAAAGAAATTGTTTAAAACTTTTGTGCGAATCGATATTTTATAAAGTTACAAATCTGAGCAACTATTTGAGTATAGCGGAACGTCTTAGAGCTGTCAATTTGACAGCTCTAACGGAGTGTTAATGAGATGTTGTACCGGTGGATATATAAGTATGAATTTCTATGGCGATGTCACATTGTTGATACCATTGTTTGATTTGCAAGTATGTATGTCTTTTGTCACACAGAGATTATTATTTTGGTTGGATGTGGAATTGTGGATTGTGTTGTGGACTTGTGGATAGATTTCGCAGCTTTTCTGTTATTAATAACAGTAAATTAGAGTAAATAAATACGTGAACACGTACAATGAATATCGAAAGTGCTGCAATTAACATTCTGAAGCGAGGAGTTGAATTAGACACCAGTAAACGATATACGGAGGCTCTTGTGTGTTATCAAGAAGGCTTGCAAATTTTGGTGGACAAAATAAAAGGTTGGATACATTTTCCTTGATGACATACCCTATCAAATGCTGTGGTTGGAGTGTAGAATGCTGTTCCTGGGTCTCTAAGGCAAAGTCTCCCATACCCCTGCTGTTAATAACTTGGAAACCTGCAGAATCTAATATAAACTGAAACTGTTTGTTTTAATTTAAATTTTCCAGGTGAACCTGACGAGTCAATAAGGACTTACCTTCGCAAGAAAGTAGAAGAGTATATGAACAGAGCCGAAACTATTAAGAAAATAGTTTTAAAACAGAAAGAAACTGGCCAGTTTCACGAACAAGTTCACATTGAGAATAGCTCTACTGGCCACAGCTATAAGACCTTATTTGGCAGGTTTTTAGATGAGGAAGTACAATATGTTATTGTTGAAGACCCCTATATTAGAAGTTTTCATCAGGTTTGTATAAAAGACTAGATAAGACTTAATATGCCATGCTGAAAATAAATCTATAATATCCAAAAATAAGCAGACATAGTGTAACATTGTTTCCCACATGGGGTGGCAGAGATTCACACAATTGTGTCAGATGGGCTTGGACAGGGGCACAGTAAATGGTCCTTTAAACATTTTGACCTCCATACATTAAATACAAAATGTGTCACACACACGCGAAACATGTCTGCTGTGCTTTGCAAAATACAATTTAATCATATGAGATAAGGTTTCTTTTTATATAAAAATGTGTCGGCTTTTGCCGTTATTGGTGACAGTGGCACGACTTTCAGGTTTTGGACAGAGCCGACAGTGGCTGTCAAAAGGTTATTAATAACTGGCTAAACATGGGCATAGCTGAGCCGCTGCCGCCATGTGCGAAAAGGTGTGATGCTATCATGTTTTAGTCTACTATTAGGTAGAAAGCTAGGCTGAACAACCACAAGGGGACTTGTAACCAAATGGGCGTCCACTGATGGACACTGATGAAGGGGCAGGCCGAGACACTGTTAGCAGGACGGCCTGGACAGGTTTTTGTCCGGGATTGGGCTGGGAGATAGGAGAGGCCTTTGCCCAGCCGTGCTCTACAACCCAGGCAATGAAAAAAAAATAGGCATATGCCTCCCTAATTAACATACAATTCCTAATTATAGCAATTATAAATTTCCAATTCCAGTGTCAAAACTTTTTGCGGCTTTGTGAATTGCTTGTCAGATCCTGCTCTAGTCTGCGGCACATTGAGCTGCTCACGTCAAAAGATGGCAAGTCCGTGTCAGACCAGAGGGAGTGGTTCAAGAACTTGGAGAATGATCTGCTCGGGTACAAGACCACCCTTGTGGTGAAATACTCGGAAACACTGCATGATAGGCAGATCACGTAAGTAATAATTTAAAGATACATTTAATGCAGCTCCATGGGCATGGGCTAGAGGTTTCATGTGCGCTGCTCACGCAGGAGGTGCGTATTCAAAGCCATTGGGGACCATGTCCCATTGACGTATCTTATTTTATAGCTGGGGCGATGGGGTGGCCCCCTGTCTTGTGAGTATTGAATATTTTTAATTGGATAATAACTGTAACATGGGTACAATGACTCTGCCACCCCATATGGGAAAAAGCGTGACGCTATGTTAGCTATACATACTAATATATTGACAGCAGTATTCCCACTAGGGATAACCATCCCTGCAATATCACACAAATATCTAACAGTCACACAACAAAAAATTCTTGAAAGCTGCCAGCTTATCAATTACTCTCATAGTAATCTGTTAGACCTTCGGCGTATTTAAAACATTATTTTCATAGGATGTTTAGCAGTTTTGCCACTGGTTATGTTTAATACAATGCTTGGGAAAACAAAACCAGTACACAATTTTTAATAAATATATAATATGTCTTTTCAACGAATAAAACTAAAATATGTTTCTTTGTATCTGTAATCAAAGTTTTTAATTTTTAAGGCTGTAAAATATAACATGAAACTCTTATAGGTAAAACTAAATCTACATTCTCACCTGTAATCAAAGAAACGACATTTAAAGTCTATTCCTATTCATATTATTTTAATATCTGATTATTTTGCACAATCATCACAAACAAGACACTTCCCCATATTTGTACTTAGCTGTCATGTTGACATTGACATGACAGCTCGAAACGCAGGCACTCTAAACATATTGAGACTCTTTACATCTCCCCTCCAAGGAAAGAAAATTCTTTAGTATTTTCGTTCAATCAGCTCCGTCATCTTCAATTACATCATCTTCTAATACCGGAATTGGCATAAGTTTTGTAATATGATATAGATTCGATTCATTTTTCTGGCGTCCAGTATCTATCTTGTAAATTGTGTTTGAAATTTTAACAATAATCTTATATGGCCCAAGTTTCTGTTCGTCTAGCTTTTTCCTATTCAATTTATTACCATTTTCAACATAAACCATGTCTCCTTCATTGAAATTCCAATATTTGAGCTTTTTGTCAAATATTTGTTTGTTGTAGTTGTGTGATTTTATTGTATTTTCTAATGCTGTATTTCTATCTTTAATCCAATCACTAGGCAGTATGTCCTGTTTTATTTGATTTGGTAAAATCGTAGCATTTGTTCCATCTAACAGATATTTTGGTGAGAAGCCCGTAACTGAGTGAGCTGTTTCATTATATTTATTCACACATTCTTGTGCTATTGTTGTCCATGCTTTTTTATTTCCTCCTTCTTTCATTTTACATCTAATTTTGTTTACTAATGTTTGATTCAGCCTCTCATTAAGCCCATTTGAAAAAGGTGCATTCACTGCTGTAAATACCAAAGGTATTTGTTTGTCAAGAACGTCTTGAATGCTCTCGAATTGATTCCCGGATATTGATCAGTGAGAATCATACCAATATTCTCCGCTTCTGCTATGTCTTGGACTAATTTTATAAAATCATCGGCACTCTGTGTTTTTGATGTTTTTATAAAAGCATGTCTAGTGAAATGATCTACCAGCAAATGGAGGTATCTCTTTGTTGATCTTGAACCTCCGAAACCACCTATCGTGTCTATGGACATTATTTCAAAAGGTCTTGTAGCTGGGCCTAATTGAGACATGAACCCATATTTGTTGTCCTCTTGACTTGTTTTTTATACAAATTTCACAGCATTTACACACTTTTTTTATATTATTTGTTAGATTCTTTGCTGCATAGTATGGACTAATTGTCATCTGCATTTGTCTAATTCCAATATGACACAGATTTTCATGTATTTTTTTAAATAATGTAGTGTTATGTTACTCACATGCTATTCTTGCTTCCTAACCCTTAGCTCCAGCTCCACCATCAGTCCTTTTTGTTTATCCTTCAGGGTGCTTGCTCTATTACGCTGGATACTTGGTGAGCTGTGCTGCTTATTATTGGTCATCACTTTTATTTCCATAGGAACCTGTAATGTTTTAAACCATAAGAATACATTAATAAATCATGTTCGCTCTGCATTTTCATGTTATCAGCACTTCTAAATCGATAGGGAAGGGGCTTACCTTTGGTGACCTTGTTTTTGGCTTTCTCCGAAACTCTACAATCTCGGGCTTCGTGCGCGCTGGTGCGCTACTATTTTTCCTTTTGTTGTTATTTAATTTTGGCTAAGTGAACTGTTTAAATTTTATATTACGAGCCTGAAACCAACAATTGACATTTGATTTGTTGATTGTTTATCTGGTTGTCATGGCAATGTCCATTCAAACTCGTTAGCGGTCTGATATGTTTACTTTAATACTTTTACAAAAATACTCTTTCTCTCTTGGCCACTCTCAATAATTACGTTTAATTTAAATAATTTTTAGAACTCTCCAAAAAAGGTATAAAAGCGGAACATTTCTTCAATTCTGGAGAGTCTCACGTCAGTTTCTGAACTGGAAGTACCAGTAAAGGCCTTATCCCGGGGTCGCTCAACCCCGGGATCCTGCGAAGCCTTCAAACTCCTTCAAATCTCCAAATTCATCTACAACGGGATCCTGCGAACCTTCAAACTCCCTCAAAACCTTCAAATCAATCTTCAAACAACGGGATTCTGCGAGCCGCGCCTACGCCGCTACCATTCCTACAACGAAGATTTCTACAACGGGATTCTGTGAGCCGTGCCAACGCCGCTACTGTTCCTACAACGACGATTTCTACAACGGGATCCTGCGAGGCGTAACTACAAGTACGCCCGCTACTGTTCCTACAACGACGATTTCAACAACATCTACAACAACAAATACACCTGCACCCAGGTCTCCGCTTCCTTCTTTCTATCCAGACATCTGTATTTTATAAAACCTGTTTCACATCTCATCCATCCTCATCTTCGCATCATTTTTTTTTATAGACTTCACTGTAAATACTATACTTCTAATAAACTGATACTACTAAATTTTATCTTGGTTGTTTGCTGTTAGGTTCTGTTAGTTTCTGTTAGGTCGTATCTTCACACGACATTAATTTCTTGCTGAATTCTTCTTTTAATATTATTTTTTCTCTTTTTCTTACTTTCTTATAGTATATTTGTTGTTTCTCGATAAATTTTTCTTTTTTGTTCTGTAATTCGTCATTATTTGTTTGGTCTAATATTATGTCTTCTAGTTTAAGTAAGTTCACTATTTTTAATTGTTCATGTTCATTTGAATTTGATTCTAAGACAGGATTTCTACTTAGGCAGTCCGCCTCTAAGTTCTGCTTTCCAGGTGAGTATTTTATTGTAAAATCATATTGTGACAAGTAGTATGTCATATCTCCTAATTCTTCGTCAGTCCTTGATTTTAAATTCATGTTTTCAAGTGGTTTGTGGTCTGAAAAAACTGTAAATGATTTTCCGATCAACCAGTATTGCCAATATTTTACTGCTTCTGCGATAGCAAGTCATTCCAAGTATATAGCTTTCTTGTTCTTTTGTGCACCATTTATTTTTTTTGAAAAGTTCGCCACCGGTTTTTCTTTTCCATCAGGTTGTAATTGTTTCAGTATCGCTCCAACACCTTCTAAAGATGCATCAGTGTAAATATTTATTGGTAGGTCTTTATCATAAATCTCCAGGACTGGTTGTGTACTTAATAATTTCTTTATCATTTCAAAAGTATTTTGCCATTCTTCAGACCAAATAAATTTTTGGTTCTTCCTTAGTAAATTATGCAACGGATCTAAAATTATGGCACTTTTTGGAATGTACTCATGATAAAAATTAATTTTTCCTAAAAACTGTCTTATATTTTTCTGTGTTTTCGGTATTGGAAAATTTTGTGTCGAAATCAGGTTGTCCTTCAATGGTTTTACCGAATTGTTTCCTATTACATATCCCAAGTATTTCAACGAATCTGCTGCAAATGTACATTTTGTAAATTTCATTCGGAATCCTTCTTTTGAAATTGCTTCTAGTAATAATGATAGCTGTTGCATGTGGTCATCAAACGTTTTCGAAAATATGAGTATATCGTCTATATAATTAACTGCAAAATCAGTTAATTTATATTTTCTCATTATATTGCTTAGAATTCTCTGAAATATAGCTGGTGATGTTTTTAATCCAAAGGGTAGGCATGTCCATTGATAGTGTCCATCCTGTGTTACAAATCCTGTCTTTTTCCGGTCCTCAACTCGTAGAGGAATTGACCAAAATGCTGAATTTATGTCAAGAGTAGAAAAATATTTGCAATTCCTTGTCTTCGTCACCAGATCATCTATTAATGGAAATGGTTGAGCTTGAGGTACTACAATTTTATTCAGATCCCTAAAATCTATGCATAGTCTTGACTTTTTGTTATCTTCCTTTTTAAATGCTAGAGTGACAGGTGCAGCAAACGGACTATATGATTCTTCTATCATTTCGTGATCTAATAGTTTTCCTATTTGTTCTTCTATTTATTTTTTATCTTCAATCGTACACCTATAAGGTCTCTTACTGCAATATCTGTCTACTGTGAGTCTATTCTTGCTTCTTATCCATTCCCCACATCATATTTATCCTTTGCAAAAACTGATTTGTATTTTTCAATCAGGCTATCTGTTTGTGTCTTTTCATCTTCTTTCAAATGATTTACTTCTATGGCAAAATCTTCGACCATCACATGCTCATTAAAATTTATTTTTCTATCTTCTGATGTACTTTTATCTTCCTCTACCTCTGTATTTTTATTTGTTTCTATATTTGCACATATATCTTTCTTTTCCTTATCTTGTTTTTGTTTAATATTTAAGTTTTCATCTTGTATTAACTGGAATGTTTTTATTAAGTCTAATCCGATCAAAAAGTCGTAGTGGAAATTTCGTTCATCAATTATGTATACAACTTCGTAATTTTCCATATCAAATATTTTTATTTTCAAATTTGTCAAACCACTTGTCTTGCTAACACCATTAATTGATAGAAGGTTTGTTTCATTCTTATTATTTCCTTCTCCTTTTAGTTTCAGTAATTTAGAGTTTACTAGAGAAACATTTGAACCTGAATCATAAACTCCATATATTTCTAATGCATCGTTCAATAGTAATTTGATTTTTATTTATGGTGTTGTATTCGTTTTTTTGATCGGTCTCATTTAACTCGGCTTCTATTCTTGTATTATTCACGTGTCTAATATTTCTAGTAAAGACTCTATTGTCTTATCTTACTTTGAACCAGCACGTATCTTCAGGATGGTAACTATACGTTACCATCCTGAAGATACGTGAAGATACCTTTATTCAATCTTTCACAAGTCTTGCATGGAGAACGTTCTTCATTTTTAGTATATTCTTTCATATTTCCGTATTTATTCTTTGGCACATAATGTTTCTTAGTAATTGTGTGTTCATGTTTTCTCACCGCGTTAAACAAACTCACCGTGTCCACTATTGCTTCCCTGTCAATCTTGTTAAGTATGAATTCTGGTAAACCAGCTGCAATCAAGTCCACCATGGTGCTGGTATCCATTGATCTTCTCTTTCTAATAGTAGTTTCTCTTTTTTAATAGCATAATCAATCAATGAGCCGTCTTTGTATTTAAATGACAATGCATTGGTAACGAGACTCCATCCCTTGTTTGCAAATGTCTCGCAAAATTCATCTCTCCAAGTTGTCCATGGTACGTTAATCGTAAATTTTATCATCATAGAACTGTACCAGTCTGCACAACTCTTATCCATAAACAGCCTTAACATTTCAATTTTTCTTTCATCGGTCTTCACTTCAAAGCGTTCACATTCTTGTTCAAAGAAAGTAATCCATTGCTCATGTTGCTTCATGTTTTTACTTGTAAATTTATACTTTCAAGTATAAACCGTTCAGCAACATTTTTCAAGTTCTGCGGTCTATTTTCTTGTGTTTTCTCTATCAGTTTTTCGAGCAGTTTTTCTAATATAGTCTCGGTTTTTGTAGCACTTTCGTTATTCTATACTGTGAATTTACCTTTTTAGTTACTTCAGTTAATTCTTCTAGAAATTTCCCGTCAAACTGCATATTACCATCCTCATCTAAATATGTATTCTTGAGTTCCTCGCTTAGAGTGATCCATACCTTCCGTACTTGGTATCTTTATGTTGTATTTGACTTTATTTAATGAAGTGACATTAAGACATCATGTGGAATACAATATGTAGTAAAAGAAATATAAATTCAAAATTTTGATTAGCCAGTATTACAACATACTCCCCCGTAATCAAAATAAGATTATAAACATAAACCTATTCCTTTTACACAATTCTGATGCTTAATGCGAGCTAAAGGCTTAGTGAGCACATCAGCCCACATCTCCAAAGTAGGAGTATATACAACACTAATAACATTGTTGGTTAATAAATCGCGTATAAAATGAAATCTTGTGTCTATGTGCTTGGTTCTGTTGTGGTGGACCGGATTCAGTGCCAATTTTTGGGCAGACTGCGAATCATTACAAATAGTGACAACAGTTGACTCACCTGTTAATTCAAACATCAACCGCTTTAGAAACACAGCATCCTTAGCCGCACTCGCCAAGCTCATATATTCGCTCTCACTGGAAGATAAGGCAGTGGTAGTTTGCTTTTTACTTTCCCACGAAATTGCTCCACCGGCCAGGGAGAAGTAAAATCCAGTGTATGAGCGACGATCAATAGGACAGTTGGCCCAATCTGCGTCCGCATAACCAAATAAACGTCCTCCGCCTTTCCTGTAAGTAATGCCCAAATCGATAGTTCCTTTTAAATACTGTAATACGCGCTTCGCTGCAATCCAATGACTTTTATCATATTTAGTGTTAAACTGGCTCAAATATGATACAGCAAAAGCGATATCAGGTCGCGTATTAACGGCGAGAAACATCAGGCAGCCGATTAACTTCTGATATGGGTATAATGAAGAATCATCATTACCTTTTTCACGCGGCAACAACCTTTTAGTTTCCAGTGGCGTAGTCACAGCCTTACAATCGGACATTTGAAACTTTTCGAGCAAATCACGAATATAAGTTTCCTGCGACATTTTAATCACATTAGGTTTCAAATTAATATTTAAACCTAAATAATAGTTTAACGGGCCGATGACTTTCAGGCTAAAATAATTCTGTAAGTCAGATATGACAGTGTCAAGCGTTTTATTTTCCTTGTAAAATATGACAATGTCATCAACATGGAAGGCGAGTATTATTAACTCAGTACCAAACTTCTTAGTGTAAATACACGCTTCGGAAGGAGTTTGGTTAAAACCTATGCAGTGCAAAATTTCCGTTAACTTTTTATACCATGCCCTTGAAGCTTGCTTGAGGCCATAAAGCGAACGCTTTAGTAAGCATACTTTGTCTTCTTGGCCAGGTTTAGCAAATCCTTCTGGCTGACTCATGTAAACTTCTTCCTCCAAATTTCCATTTAAAAATGCTGTGTCCACATCTAAATGATGCATTTTCATTCCTGTTTCTGCAGCCAACGCAAACAGCATGCGCAGAGAAGAGTTCCGGACGACTGGAGAGAAAGTTTCCGAGTAATCAATGCCATACAATTGATTAAATCCTTTTGCGACAAGTCGCGCCTTATATTTCATAACGTTACCATGCGCATTTTTCTTCAATTTATATACCCATTTGCAAGGTATGACCTTTTTATCTGGTCTATTAACGAGAACCCAAGTTTTCTTCTCTAGCAGCGACTGATATTCATCTTGCATAGCTTGATACCACTTATCTCCATCTTCTGCATTCATAGCCTGTGAATATCTTGTGGGTTCATCCATATGCTGAGGGGATGAAGTCTGCATGCTTACACAATTGGCAGAAGAATTAGGTTTTCTTGGTCTCAAATTGTAACTTGATTCTGCAACCTCAATATCAGAATTTATTTCTTCTGATGAATGTGAAATAGCGGGTTGAACTGACTCATCTTCAGTCACAGTATTATGCAATTGCTCTGCATTATTAGTACCCGTCTCGATCTGTTCCGATATGGGTGCAATATCAGGTTGAACCTGCGTTTGAACTACTGAACGTTTTGAACTACTCGACGAGTTCTCTTGTGAACTTAACAGAAGAGGTATAAATGCTGGTTCAGGTAAATTATCACCAGACTTACATGTGTTACCTTTACCTTTCAAATTTTGAAAATTACTTTCAAAGAAGGTAATATCTCTGCTTTTCACAAATCTTCTTGGATACGTAGCGTCCCTAAAGTAATAACTTCTCGGATCTTCTGAATATCCGACGAAAATGTGTTCAGATGCTTTTATGTCCAATTTCTTCCGATTACAGTCGGGGACATGGATCAAAGCTCTACATCCAAAAACACGTAGATGCGATAAATTCGGTATCTTACCATACCATTTCTCGTACGCTGTCTTGCCTTCGAGAGCACGATGAGGAGATCTGTTCTTGAGATATACAGCCATTTCTGCTGCATCTTGCCAATAGGCTGGAGACAGAAAACTGCCAGACAGCATTGACCTCACTTTCTCCATAATTGACCTATTGGTCCGTTCAGCGACACCGTTCTGATTTGGACTATAGGGAACCGTAGTTTGGTGTTGAATGCCTTCACTTTGTAAATACCTCGAAAGTTCAGCATTAACGTACTCCTTCCCGTTGTCGCTCTTCAGTGTCTTAATCTTGGCTCCCGTTTCCCGTTCTACTGAGGACTGGAAAACACAAAACTTATTCTTTACTTCAGCTTTTGAAGAAATAAAGAAAACAAAAGTCATACGAGAAAAATCATCTATAAAGAATAAAAGATATCTATTGCCTTGAAATGACGTTTCAGGCAGGGGACCACAAACATCTGAATGAATAAGTTCCAGAACTGAAGTTGATCTCTTATGCGAAACTTTCTTAAAGGGTTTCCTATTCTGTTTACCTTCAATGCATGGGATGCATGGTTCCTTATCGACATCTGAGTAGTCGACGCCTACCGCGTGTCCTTTCTTTAGTTGATCCATTCCAATGCGGCATAAGTGACCTAATCGTCGATGCCAAAGCTTGAAGCTAGAAACATCGGAGTGTGTCTCAAAAGCGGATAATTGACGCGTGTTTGGGTCAACTGTACAGTCTAATGAATACAGTCCGCCACAATTAGAACCATGTAAAAGTACATCACCTTTACAAGAAGAAGCATCAGAATCATAAAAGTTACAACCAGTTTTATCAAAAACTACACTAAAACCTTTATCTACTGCCTTCTTCACTGAAATAAGATTAGAATTCAAGTTCGGTACGTGAACAACATCAGTATTGTGACCGCAACTGGTAATAGAGATATCTCCAACACCTTGGCTCGGCAATAAATCACCATTGGCAATGGTCACAGTCCCTGTATGTGAACCTCTCACGTTTTCCATCCAATCAGCTCGTGACGTCATATGAGCCGACGCACCAGAATCAATATAAAACTTATCACGCTCTAGTCTGTCGTTGACATTTAATGCGCATAAAGAATTCTTGTGATTCACCGGTTTCTTCTTCTTGTCCTTCTTATATGGACAATCTGGACGCTTATGTCCTGGCTCCATGCACTCATAACAAACGACAGGTTTCTTAGGTTTGGATGTGGAAGGTCTAGTGTGGTTCATTCGGGTACGAAGAGCAGTATCAGGGTTATCTAAAGCTGGCTTATTAAGTTCATTCAATAGTTTGGTCTTAATCAAATCCACAGTAATGTCTATGTTGGAGTTTTCCAAAGCCATTACTAAAGGTGCATACTGAGGACTCAAACCTCCTAGAAGAATTGCAGCTATTGAAGCATCTTCCATAATCTTGCCTATATCGGCTAAATCTTGCACAGTTGACATGACAGCGTCTAAATACGTCTCTATGTTGGAGTCAAAATCATCAAGGCAGTAACTGTATAGTTTCCGTTCGAGGCTTATACGTCGTCCTAAGCCTTTGTCCTCGTAAGCGGACGAAAGAGTAACCCAAGCCTCCTTGGCTGTCTTGCAGGACCTTACATGGGTGATCGCCATACCATCTACCGTAAGACATATTTTTGATAACGCCTTTTGATCGTTACGCAATTTCTTTTCAGCAGATATATCGTTACCTTCAGGATATCCGATGATGGTCTCCCATAGTTCTTCATGCATGAGGTACATACGGATTTTGAATTTCCATACGGAATAACCGTCTCTATTAACAAGCGGTTTTATACCAGAAATAGTATTATTTGACATGTTTACATACGCTCAGCTGTTCGATGTCACAACAAAAAATATCTCATGAAAATAAATATGTTCGTGAACTATTAAAAAATTTCACGGATTTTCACAAATCATACACGTACACATTGGAAAAACTTGCCTATTCACTTTTTACTAAATAAAATGCAGTTTTATTAGTGTATACTCAGTTAAATAGAGATTTCGTGCTGATAACGAATGTTGTATTTGACTTTATTTAATGAAGTGACATTAAGACATCATGTGGAATACAATATGTAGTAAAAGAAATATAAATTCAAAATTTTGATTAGCCAGTATTACAACACTTTTAAATAAGCTTTTTTCACCTTAGAAAATGCGTTTGTCCCTACAATTTATTCATGTAGAACCGCAGGACGTAGTTCTTCTGGTATGGCATACACCGTAAGTCATTCGTCGATATTGAGGTTATAGCGTGAACATTCGATTTTCCATCACCGCCTGGTAACAGTGTAAACTCGAAACGAAGTTTCTCCATTATTAGCATTTATAAGACAATAATGTCGTTTTATAATATGTCTTTTCAACGAATAAAACTAAAAAATGTTTCTTTGTATCTGTAATCAAAGTTTTTAATTTTTAAGGCTGTAAAATATAACATGGAACTCTTATAGGTAAAACTAAATCTACATTCTCACCAGTAATCAAGGGTTGGGTCTTATATAAGACACATTGAAATTTGGAGTACTTAGGTGGTTAGGGGGGGTCCTTAGCTATCCTCTGATACCATTTTCTGATTTAGGAAACATCATTGTAGCACTTTAATTATAAAATATTCAATTCAATTTCAATTTCTTATAAGGTGGCTTCCATCGGTTTGATGATTCTGCCAATGTCAAGTTTCAGAAATTACACGTTATTACTTTATTACATGAGCTATGTTTCAGTCCAAATCACAGGGTTTCCGGTATCTAGAACAAACAGGACAACACAATAGATACATAAATATTAAATTATGTTAGTTTAGTTAGACTACAACAAATACAACTATGTAGGGTTAAAGTTTGATGTTATTTACATTAATGAAATTGCACAAGATTTGGATGAATGGAGAATTGACACATGATAATAGGGTTTTCAAATTGGTAGGCCTAGGAATGTACGGCGGAAGATAATTGTTTAAAGAAAATTTAAGATTGCGGCATTCAAAAAAGATATGGTCAGCAGAACCCTCCGCAAGACCACACTCACAAAGGGAGTTGTCCCTGACCCTTATTTTAGCAAGATGCACCGGAGTGCAGGCATGACCCAAACGGAGTCGACAAATCGTAGAGATGGTGCGTTTATCCGCGACACGGTATTTTAAAAACCAGGGTTTCGGCGGGACTGAATTCTGGATATCTCCATAATATCTACCTTTGACCTGACGGCTTTCTTGCCAGGAATCGTTCCAGGATTTATAAAGATGGGTTTTTGATAAAGAACATATATCTGAGCTGAAATTATGAAAATGTTCAGGACCGCCCAATACAACGGCATTCTTTGCACAAGAATCTGCCACCTCATTTCCCGTAACACCCGCATGGCCAGGGATCCAAGCCAGAACAATTTCTATGCCCTGTAAATGACAGTCATAAAGAGCTTCTTTAATTTTTAAAATTACTGGGAATCTAATTTTAACTCTGAATTGGTTTGCCTTGATGGCTTGGAGACAACTAAAAGAATCTGTAAAAATTATGGTCTTATTCAATTTATGGGATAAAACATAAAGAATGGCTTCCAGAATCGCTACCGACTCACCTGTGAATACCGATGAAAGAGGGGGGCATTTATAATTGAGAATGATTTTATATCTTGGCATCCAAACCGCAGCTCCAACACACCCGGACTCTTGTAGTTTGGAGGCATCGGTAAAAACAAGTAGCCAATCACTCCAAGAATTGGCTACAATTTCATTAAAAGAAGTATTAGCGTCGGGGGATGATTTCGAGATGCCAAGAGAAAGAATAATGATAGGAGAATGGATAAGAGCATTAAAGTTAGTACTAAACAGAGGGTTCATATTCCTTTGATATAGAGGTTGGTTGACATTTTCTAGTTTTTGGAGACTTTTGACAAGGCATGTAGAATCCTTATGGGACCAGTAGCTCGTATTTGACACTAGCTGACTCAACAATTTGACTTTGGGAATGAGGGGGTGGTTTTCGAGCTGGATAGTCTTATAAAAGAATCTATCCGATAGATATTGTCTTCGTAAATTTAGAGGGGGGTCCACACATTCAACTTGTAAAGCGTTTGTGGGAGACGATTTCATGGCACCGATAATAATGCGTAAACATTTGAATTGAACCCTCTGGAGGCAATCAAGAGCAGCTTTATTACATGGTTCAAGCAGGAAAGTACCGTAATCGAAATGGCTGCGTACGATGGCATTATATATCTGCTTTTGACAATACGGGTGAGCGCCCCACCACGTACCAGAAAGACATCGCATGATGTTGATTCCCTTTTCGCATTTTTTCATCACATAGTTAAGATGGGCGGAACCGTTCATTTTAGAGTCAAGAATGACACCCAAGAATTTAACAGAATTAGAAACTGGGATTGATGAACCGTCTATGGTGATGTCCACATCCGGAATAAGGATTTTCCTGGTAAAAATAACAACGTTACTCTTTGGGGCTGACAATGACAACCCATGATCACTTAGCCAGTCCTCGAGGTACATAATAGCGGAATTCAGTCTAGCAGCGGCCTCCTTTATCGAAGGCAAAGGAACATAAAGGGCTAAATCGTCCGCATACTGAAGTATGTTGCAAAAGGAGGTAACTACTCTATCAAGATCGTAAGTGTAAATGCTATAGAGTAGGGGACTCAGGACTGATCCCTGAGGCAGACCCTTCCATACTGACCGAGGAGACAGGAAGCAATCTTGGTTTCGTATCAACACTGACCTGTCTGAGAATAAGCTGGTAATGAAATTAACTAACCTCACTGGAATACTCAGATGGAGCATTTTTTGCCTGAGCACAGGAAGAAGCACATTGTCGTAAGCAGAGCATATATCTAAAAATACTCCCACGACTGATTCATTTTTCGAGAAAGCTATCCTAATATCCGTGGTCAAGATGGCCAGGCTATCCATAGTTGATTTATTTTTTCTAAAGCCAAACTGGCTTTCGGCTAAAATGTTATGACTCTCCACAAACCATTCTAAGCGATTTTTGACAAGGTGTTCAGAAATTTTAGAAAGAGTAGAAGACAGGGCTATAGGTCTATAAGAGGCAGCATCTGAGGAGTCTTTACCAGGTTTTAATATAGGGATAATTATTTGCGACCTCGAAGCCTCCGGGGGAGACCCAGATGTGAAGAAACTATTGATCAACTGTAGAAAGTATTTTTTAGTCACAGACCCAGTGTTTCTAATAAAAGAGTATGGAATGCCATCCAAACCTGGGGAGGAGTCCTTTAGGTTTTCTACTGCAAGATCAAACTGCGATTCTGAAAATACTTCATTTAATCTATGGGGGGGAGACTGGGTGGAGGGCACAGATGAGAGGCAATCGGAAAAGGGAACTGAGGAGGGGGCTAATTTACTAGCGAAATTCTCCAACCACACTTTGGGATCGCTATAGGACAAATTATGATCCGAAAAAGAATTCCTGAATATTTTTATATTTTTCCAAATGAGGGAAGCTGGGGCTCGAGGACATAAGTTCTCGCAAAATTTTGACCAACCTGATTGTTTCTTTTTAGACAACATTTTACTGACCATGGCAGAAATTCTTTGGTAGTTTATAAAGTTCTCTGTGGTCATACATTTCGCATACGTAATCTCGGCCTCTTTTCGTTTAATGGTACCATCAGTACATTCATGGTCCCACCACGGAGGAGAACGAATTTTATTAGGGGGAGGTTTTTTTTAATGGGATTGAAGAGTTAGCAGAGGCTTTGATTGCTTCAAGAAATTTAGAATAGAGATTTATCGCATTTTCAGAAGACACAGAGTCCAGCATCTTAATCCTATGATCACATTCTTTAGCAAACCTTTTCCAGTCTGCACCAGACAGTCTGTATTTGAGTAATGGTGAGAATGTTTTTTTTGGGACGGTCTTGTTAGGGAAGTTAAGTAAAATTGGAAAATGGTCGCTGCCATATGTGGAGGAAAGAATATCCCAAGAGAGGACTGAAGCTAAATTTGAGGAACAGAGAGATAGATCTACTGCACTTCTAGGATCTTGAGTTGGAGATACTCTGCGGGTTGGGCGGCCATCATTTAGGATACAGAGATCAAATTTATCTAGGATATCTAAAATTGTAGAAGAATTTGTATCATTTTTATAACTACCCCAAATCTGATTATGGCAGTTGAGATCACCTAGGATTACAATAGGTGAAGGAAGAGAAGAAATAATAATATCCAGTTCATGGAGATTAAAGAGATCTGGATGAGGAATATAAACTGAAAGAAAGGTGGTGTCAAAACATCTTGTAGCAACAACATTAATTTTATCACTATGAACAGGAATATTAAGTCTAGAAAAAGGGATACCATTTTTGATTAAAAGAATGGCACCTGCGTAACCATCTATTCAATCCTCCCGGAGGCTGGTAAAACCTGTTACCCGAAAACGAGATCCTGGCAGCAACCACACCTCCGAGAGGGCTATAACAGAGGTCCAATATTAATTTATTAAATAAATTAAATCTGATTTTTTAGGCATCAGGCTCCTGCAATTCCACTGAAGAATGCTGGCCATTTTGAGGAGGATTAGAAGAGTTAACTAGTCGTAAGATCTTATTTAGACCTTGTGTCACGTTGGGCGGTAATGGACAATCACTGAACTTAGTCAGTAAATTGATAATGGTGGAGAGAAGAAGTTCAAGGAGGTTTTCGTTAGGTTGATCTGAGTTGGGCATTTCAGATTGAAGTGCGTGGCCATTGGGAAGAGAAGAGGGGGGAGAGTTAATGATATTAAAATGAGCATTCCTGTCATACCCCTGTCTACGATCAGGAGATCTGGGTTGTCTGGTTGTAAATACAGTTTTACGGTGAGAGACTTTCTGAGGGGATTGGGATGGGGCCAACAGTTGGCTAGAAGGTGGGGACAGAGAGTGTACTTGGGAAGGACGAGCAACATCTGCAAAAGATTTTCTGGTCGCAGGAAGCCGAATTGAAGCATCTTTATAAGAGACACTTTCCTGGGACATGATGACCTTAATTGCTTTTTGTCGGTGAAATTCCGGGCAACACTTATCAATGGCCCTATGAGGGCCAGAACAGTATAGACAAGATTCCTGGGTTTTGGAACAGGAGTCCCCATCATGCGATTGTGAGAATTTATAGCAACGTGGCTTTGATCTGCACTGATTTTTTACATGGCCAAAACGGCAACAATTCCAACACTGTATTGTGGGGAATTGATACTGCTCCACCAGGATATAATTGTAGAAGCAGAAGATTCTCTCTGGGAGAACCTGACCAGATATTGTGATCACAACTGACTGTGTTGGGATGTAAACTACAGAGTTATCATCTTTTTTGGTTTTTCGGCTAATTCTGCGGGCTTTTATTATGAGACCACAGTTAGGGGGGAGCTGGATAGCCGTAACGACTTCTTCCAAGCTCCACTCCACTGGGATGCCCCTAATCAGACCCATGCGGGTCACACTGTAAGTGGGTATGGTTGCTCTATACTTGGCTTCGTTCAATGCTTGGTGAGATAGAAAACAATTGGCATCAGAGGCGGTCTTGAACTGGATAGAAACACGGTTGCGGCCGACGCTTTTCACACCATCCTGAGCTATGTTTTTAATTTTGTTCCTGTGTAGGAATTGACCAAACTTAATAGGTCTTAGGGTAAGACCTGAAGAGGTATCCTCTTCAATACGAGCAACGTGTACTATGAATAGGCCTTTGTCGCTTGGAGAGTATTGGCCTTGCGAAGAGGACTCTGCTATGTAGACAGTTTGAATGGACGGTTGAGATTGTGACAATTCTGTGACAGATTTCTTCGGAGCTTGGTCTATACAATTATCAGCCGCGCGTTTTCGAGAATCTGTGTCTTGGGATTGGGATTGGAAGTCTCCTGACGGGAAGAGTGAAGGGGAGAGGGGAACATTTGGGGGAGGCGATTTATCCGGTGGATCGTCGTCTGTCTATGGTTTACCTAAATAGAATAAAAACTTCTTACCTCATCCAAACCCTGGGACAAGCACAACACAAATACGGACAATACACAACTAATTAGATAAATTCTAGACACAGGAAGAGTCAGCTAATGCTCAAATTTTTTAGAAATTTATCCGAACACGTGCAATATCCTCCACAATGACCTGAATCTATAAAATATGTTTACGCGATTTTTACAACTTGGCCAATCTCGGAATGACAAATGTCAAACACAAAAGCTCCAACGTTGGATATTGGTACATGATTTTAGTACAAATTACAAGATTTTGTTGTAATGGTAGAAATTTGCGTCGGCCATTTTGTATTTTATGAAATAATGACTTGCTCATTTCATTCCGTTTCCTTCCGTGTTTCGTGAATGTTTTGTTGCGCTTTCGTTCCTGTTGCGCATAGAGTAATATAATATATAGGGAATAGAGAGCCCTCTCGCGGAATTTCCAAGCCAACTCAATTGACGCGCCATCTGTAAATCTGAACCATAACTAAGGAAAAGTTCCTGCTTGCCCAAGCCGCATTTTATGGTCAATTTACATGTCAGTCAGTAATGAGTTAATAGCTTGTGTACTACTTATTCTTTTAACTTATTACTTGTTGACATGTAAATTGACCATACAATGCGGCAAACAACATGGCATTTTTGTTCACTTTAATGATGGGATTATGTAATATCAAATTACAAGTGAACAAAAATGTACAAATTACAGTTCGGGGTGATTCTCACTAAATGAAACACTACGATTTAACATCACTATGAAATTTATTTTGTAACATTAGATAGGTACATTAATAAACCTCTAAAAGCGTCGAAATTTTCTCTTTCATTTGAGGTGCTTACGACTGAATGTCTGACAATACGTTTTGGGTATGAACTGAATTGTATTGCCATATCTATTGAGAAGATTTCCCAGTTTTCGGGGTGACCCTTCCCATTCTTTGAACATTATATTAAATTCCTATTTCAGACATAACAAAATTTTAAGTTCATTTATGGGTCTCTGTATTAGTTTTTACAATAAAATGTCTCTTGGTTAAAAATATATGTAAAGAATGGACTAATGAAGTCGAATTACAGTTGATATGAATATTTAGATGACAAAACTGCATGGTCTTTACCATCTCAGCGCACAGAAATCCAATGAAGGTTGATCGACTGACCGAGTACCGTTACTCTTCGGTCTATTTATTTAGAGTTATGTAAAAATAGCGTAGTATTGTTTAAGATTCAAACATATTTTAAAAAGGGGGTACCTATGTATGGGGGAGTTTCTTGCCCTTCTTTGCTCCATCCCTAAGACCAAAACTTCCGAACGGGGGGTAGTAAACAAAAAAAAATAAGACGTTGATTAAGCAAGCTGTAAGATTTGATATTCAATAAAAAATATGACTAGAGTCTGGCAAACGAAAGCGTGACCTGGAGTTTTCTTAAAAGTTTCAATATGGCAACAATATTATTTTGTAAAAGGCACGTCAAACGACATAGTGATAGATAGTCACACTCCGTTCCGTTATTCTAAACCTCTGTCTCTCTTTCTAGCTGAAATGCTTCCGTACAGCAGAAAGAGAGGCAAAGATCTTTAGAATAACTGAACGGAGTGTAGTGATCTATGTTAGTGATACCACATAGAGGTTTTATGAATTCTACCACGTTTTCTCAGGTCACGCTTTCGTTTGCCAGACTCTATGACAATAATAGGTAGGTACCTATGTCCAACAAGCAGTTGCGTGAATTCAGTTACCTATCGAAACTTACAATTAGTGTACGACCCATAAGTGATTCTCTGCTGGTTGCTATTAAACTATAAGCCGCGGACATAACCTTGCGCACTCCTTGAGCGCTCGGACGTCCGATAGAAATCTGGCTATGTTCGCTTTATAAAGTTGTTTTTTAAGGACTCTTGAACTTCGCGTGGGTGCTACCTTTTTTAGAGTTAACGATGTAATCTCGTATGCCACATTATATGTATAAATGCGAAAAAATCAGTACCTAAGTACGTGGTGGAATGGTAGATGGTACAATTTAATTTAATGTAGATCAACTTACACAACAATACAACTGCCTGATACTGGCAGATATTGTCTGGCAAAAGCAGGGACAGATTGCCATGAACAGAAGTTGAAGTTGAGTTATTATACCGAATTGTAGGGAAAGAATATTTTTGGTGGTAACACCAAGTTTGGCTGATTTTTCTTAGCTTGAGGGACATCTACAAAAAAATTGAGGTACTAGGTTAATATCTCACAGTATATATAGTTCATTGTTCACATTACAAGATGGAGCTTCTTTCTTTGAAGATTCCGTCACAGATAGGAACTGTCACCCCCCTGCTGTTGCGTTTTATCCGTGATTCTCTCGACGACTTTGGCTTTGTTTACTTACTAACTACTTTATGGAGTTTTGATACCATATTGCAACGGAGTCACGGAAGCAAATTGCAGTGTTTAAAAACTAAAGATAGGTTTGTTAGGTTCACACGTTATAGCAGACTCGGTAGCCGGAGCGAAGCGGAGCGGAGCGAGGCGACCCTCTACTCCTGGCACCCCTCTAGCCGGAGCAGAAGCATCCCCGAGCATGTCACATCAGAACCAAATTGGTTGATTTAGGTCACTTGCTGTTTAAAAACTAAAGATAGGTTTGTTAGGTTCACACGTTACAGCAGACCCGGGAGCCGGAGCGAAGCGGAGCGGAGCGAGGCGACCCCCTACTCTTGGCAACCCCCCCTCCAACCCCTCTCCTCCTCCAACACCCCCGAAATCCAAAAAATGTAGGCATTTTCTTCAATCTTTGGACCTCCATAACATAAAAACTAATGGTTTCCTAAAAGGGGGAGTGGTGGGGGGAACTCCCCTCCCCCCCCCCCCCCCCCCCTCCACCCCTCCTCCCCCTCCTCCTCCCCCCTCCTCCAAATTCAATGTGTCTTATACAAGTACTTACCCGTAATCAATGAAACGACATTTAAAGTCTATTCCTATTCATATTATTTTAATATCTGATTATTTTGCACAATCATCACAAACAAGACACTTCCCCATATTCGTACTTAGCTGTCATGTTGACATTGACATGACAGCTCGAAACGCAGGCACTCTAAACATATTGAGACTCTTTACAAATATTTGTTTACTTTTTGTTGTGTGGTGATAATTAATACGAGTCTGTTTTTTCCTCTCAAGTGTGTTGAAAATATTGATGTGAATGAGATGAGAAGCAAGCATATAACTCACTAGACCACAGCTCTAAAATATAGAATTCAAAGTCCTGACTTATTGACTGATTTATCAATGCATAGCCTAAACTGCTGGTCCTAGAGACATGGAACTTTGTACAAGGGTTCCTTGTACAGCGTAGGGTAGTTGTTCAGGCTTCTCGGCACCCAATGACCTCGCAGGGGCCCATCAGCTACGAGGTAGCGTAGCGATTAGATGCCAAGAAGTGTGAACGTCGGCGATTCACCGAGCTATTAATTATGAATCTATCTGACCTGGTCTGTGCTTCGGTCCCGTCAACTTCCTGTCTCTCTGCAAGGCCCGGGTGCACCCTAGGCTCTTCTTGGTAGACAGGTTCTTCAGCCAACCAGGTATGACTGGCAGGCCAGCACAGTGTTCCAACACAGGTTATGTTACGTGGGAAAAACCAATCGGCCACGTAAATGCGAACTTTATCTGGTTCGGGGAACCACAACACACTCAGCTATATAGACAATCCTGAGGGGAACCCGAATACAATTCCAGATGGCTTACGATTTAATTTCAATACCCAAATCAATACGCGTTACATTGCGAGGGCTTTCGTCTGTCAGTTGTCAAAAAACTGCTAGGTTGGCAGCAACGTCAAATTCAATATCGATTTGGAATCGAACAATCACCCGCCCGGACAGGCACCCACCTGTCCCCTAATCTACGGGCAGCCGAGACAACGTTGCTACCGCTCGTTTTAGAACCGAGCCTCCTACTAGAACCTCTGCAGACCGGGGGGTCCCTTCCTTGCCAGGGAACAAGTTAACAATGCGCCCCCTGCGCCAACGTAGTGGCGGTAGGTTAGCATCCTTAACCAGAACGAGGTCACCAACGCTAGGGGGGCTGGTTTTGTCAGTCCACTTAAGGCGCTGTTGTAAGATATGCAGATACTCGAGCGACCAACGCTTCCAGAAATTCTGAGTAAACTGCTGCAACATCTGATACCTTGACAACCGATACAATTTCACTCCCTCGAAGGGGTGCTCGGGCAACGCGTTAAGTGGCTGTCCTATCAAGAAATGGCCTGGGGTCAGAGCCTCCAGGTCATTTGGATCCGAGCTGAGCGGACACAACGGTCGCGAATTGAGAACGGCCTCGATCTTACAAAACAATGTCGCGAGCTCCTCAAAAGTCAGCGCGGTCTGACCTACTATACGCCCCAAGTGCGTCTTAGCTGACTTAACTACGGCCTCAAAAATCCCACCCCAGTGGGGGCAACTCGGTGGGCTGAAGGTCCACTGTATACCCCGACGGGAGAGGGCCGTTCCAATATCCACTTTATTTACATTCAAAAAGTTGACTATCTCTCGTAAGTATCGTTCCGCACCGACGTAGTTAGTGCCGTTATCAGAGCGGATCAAAGTTGGAAGTCCCCTTCGAGAAACAAACCTATCCAAACAAGCAATGAAAGCCTCTGTCGAGAGATCAGCAACGAGCTCAAGATGTACCGCCTTGGTGGATAAACAAACAAACACACATAGGTACGCCTTGTATTGCTTAGCGGTACGCAATCGTGAACTCTTCACCATAAACGGTCCGGCAAAATCCGTACCAACACCTGAAAACGGTCTGACCTCATTCACACGATCAGGGGGCAAGTCCCCCATGAGAGGTTGCATCGTGGCAGCCTTAAGTCGATAACAAGGCATGCACCGAAACACGATGTTCCGTATGACACGGCGGGCAGATAAGATCCAAAACTCCCGCTGGAGCGTGGCCAACAACGCGTTACAGCCGGCATGCGCGTTTTTAATATGACGATCAGTCACCAGCAATTCAACTAACTGTCCCCCCTTGGGGAGCAGAAGTGGGTGACGAGCCGAATACGACAGATTCGCATTGCGCAATCTTCCTCCTACCCGAAGTAACCCGGTCGAATCAACAAAGGGGTTGAGACGCGCGACGGCTCCATTGAATTTCGAACGTCCACTTCGTATAATCTCCAATTCTGCCCCAAACTTCGAGGACTGTACCAACCGGACCAAATTCAGTAGCGACTCGTTTCGCTCTGCCGGAGTCAGAATAGGGTTCAACGTTCGCTGATCGCGAGGAGTACGACAATTTCGAGCGAATCTCCTAATCCAAGTGGACACGTTTATCAACTTGTCAAGTGAGCTATACCGGTCCAGCAGAAACCCGGCGTCAGGGTCCTCAGCCTTCTGGGTAACATGCACGGCCGCTCTGGGGCCATGATCCGAAGATACTACTACATGGCTGTGGGGCCAGTCCGATTCTCTCCTGGCAAGCCAGGGTGGTCCCCACCACAAATGGTGTCTAACGAGTTCAGGAGCCCGACATCCCCTGGATGCACAATCAGACGGGTTCAATTCTCCTGGTACATGTCTCCAGCTCAGTGGGACCTCAGACGACACAATCTGGGAGACACGGTTCGCAACAAAAACCTCTAAGTTATGGACCGAAGCCTTCAGCCAGCACAAAACAATCTGGCTGTCCGTCCACGCGTACACCGTATCCTCCAAAACCACTGACCCACGCAACACTGTTAGAGTGTGATTCAAAAGTTTGGTCAAAAGAGCAGCCCCGGACAGTTCCAGTTTTGGAATCGTCATCCTTGTCCGAATAGGCGCTACCTTGCTTTTTGCCAAAACCAAACGCACGTCGACCTCCCCGGTGGAGGTGACGGTTCGCAAATAAACCGCTGCCGCAAACCCTCGTTCAGAGGCATCACAAAACCCGTGGAGGGTTGCCCTGTAATCCCCAGCAGGGACCAATTTCCTCGGCAGCGATACATTATTTATGTCCGATAGCGAGGTGAACATTTGCGTCCAATCAGTCAACAAATCACCTGAGAGGTGGGTGTCCCAGGTCAACTGAGCCGCCCATAGCCTTTGCATAAAACATTTGAGAGCAAAGGTGACTGGAGAAATCCATCCATTCGGGTCGAACGTTCTCGCAATCGTTGACAGTACTGACCGCTTCGTCCAGGCCTTCGGTGTTTCTAAAACCACCCGATAGGTAAACTCATCATGGACGGGCCGGTACTGAATTCCAAGCACTGACAACATGTTAGGGTTGTCAGGATTCTCAAAAACGTGCGGGTCTTGTTGAAACTCATCTGGGAGACCAGCCATCAACTCAGGGGAGTTGGACATCCACTTGCGTAGTTCATAGCCGCCTCGTTCCAGCAATTGAATGAGCTCGTCACGTCGGTCCAGAGCTTCCTCTACACTGGCTGCCCCTGTGCAGACGTCATCGACGTACAAATCTTGCTCCAGGATAGCGGCGGCTCTAGGATAGCTCACACGGTCACGCGACGCCAACTCCCGCAGGGTACGCATCGCCAAATACGGGCTAGACCGTAACCCATACGTGTTCGTGTTCAACTCATAGACCTTGACTGGCTCGGCCGTGGACTCACGCCAAAGTATCAACTGATACCTTCTGTCAGCCGGATGAATTACCGTTTGCCTAAACATCATCCGAATGTCTGCGACAAATACAACCTGGTGCCTCCGAAAGCTCGTGAGAATATCCGAAATATCACGACTCAACTTGGGTCCCGAATGTAGACACTGATTCAGGGACATCCCGTTCGAGGTAGGTGCTGACCCATCAAAAACAACTCGAATCTTGCCGGTAGGGGTTCGTAGGACGGCATGGTGTGGAAGGAAACAATGATCCTCAGATCTCCAGTCCACACCCGATACCGACATGTGTCCTAACGACTCATACTCCCTCATGAAATCAACGTATTTTTGTTTAAATACGGCGTCCCTTGACATCCTACGCTCCATCGACATCAATCTCGTCTCAGCCATCTTCCTAGATTCTCCTAGTGGCGGTCGATCGGCCCTGAAAGGCAGTCGAGTTACAAAACGACCAGAACGAAGGCGACCAGTACTATTCTGGTAAAACAACTCGCACTCTTCTTCGTCTGCGTCGACTCGACGAGCGGTGGGAGGTTCCTCTATCTCCCAGAAACGTTGGATAGCGTCTGACAACGCTGAGCCAATAAGTATGCCATCTGACTCGGCAGGCCTAACCATTGGCAATGCCGGACCCATGATCACGTGACCAAACTTAGTATCCACAGCAATCAACCCGTCCGGCTGAAGAACTCGCCGATCCGACAACAGAAACCTACCCAGAACGTCTGCTCCCAGTAGCAGGTCGACCGGGGCTGGAGTGTCAAAATCGGGATCCGCCAACTTGAGTCCTGACGTCAGGAATCGAACGGCCGGATTCAACTTCACCAAGGGGTGTTTGCCCATGACATGCGTCATTACTAAAGCTTGCACGGATGTTTTTGTCAAAATGTCATAACGTGGAGAGAACGTGATCACCGATTGACCAACTACATTCGTAACCGTAACATTCCCCACGCCCCGTATTGATTTATTATACCTATTTACCTTGAGGCCCAACCATTTTGCTAAATCGTTCGATACAATGCAGCCCTGAGCTCCAGAATCTAATAGGGCGCGAACGTATGTTGGGTTGCCCGCCAAATCCCAAACAAGCACAGAGGCGATCGGTAACACCACCGTCTCCGGTTGGGGGGCAACCAATGGTTGGGCCGCAAATTCCTAGCGAGGACCCCCGGGGCCCCACTGTGCCTGTAACCGATCAGGTAGGCAGCTATACGCCAGAGGGTCCCATTGCACAAATGGCCCACAAGCCGGTTCCATTGCCACCCTACGACGCCCCCCGAAGGGTTGTGGGCGTGAATTCAACCGTGGCCGCTCCATGAGCGGGGGGGACATCACATGCGACCGACGAGGACGAGGCGACGAGCGGGGCGACAACTGAGGCGGCGTCCGAACCGCATCCGCATAGCTCGAAGGTGTCCCATGCCACCCGCCCGTTACGGCCTGCTCAACATACCCAATGTCCCGCTGAGTCGGATGCTGAGTCGCAACCGAAAACTCAGGGCCCCCCATGTGATGACCCTGAGTGCGGCCCTGCACCCCTGGGTGGCTGCGTGCTTGTGGCCCCATTGCCCGCTGAGTCGGATGCTGAGTCGCAACCGAAAACTCAGGGCCCCCCATGTGATGACCCTGAGTGCGGCCCTGCACCCTAGTACCGCCCTGTGCACGTGGGGACATTGGCCCCTGAGTTGCGCTCCGAGTCGCAAACGAATTCTCAGGGCCCCATGCCGTGTCATCCTGGGTACGGCCCTGTGGACGTGGGGACGTTGGCCCCTGAGTTGCGCTCCGAGTCGCAAACGAATTCTCAGGGCCCCATGCCGTGTCACCCTGGATACGGCCCTGTGGAGGCTGTTGGCCGGACCGGTTCATGCACAACAGATTGTTGTGGGCCCCACCACAATATCCGCACATTTTGGTACGCTTGCAGTCCCTAGCCATGTGTGGCCCGAGGCACAGGAAACACCAGCTCCGCTGCTTGGCCATCCGGCGCCGTCCCTCAACCCTAAGTTCCCCGAACTTATTGCAATTGGCCACAGCATGGCCAATCTGCCTACAACATGGGCAGGTCTCACTATGTGGGGTCAATGCACTCACAGTCCCATACGACTACCGGTTGGTGCGGTCCTTCCTCGTCGGAGGGCCCCTACTCACAGCGCTCCCGGCAGCTCTGTGGCTCCGAAGGATGGGTGACCGTCAACCCCAAATTCTCTGCCCGTCGAGCCTCCTCTTCCAAGAATCCGACCAAGTCGGAGAAGGCGGGCAGGTCCTCGGCCGACCTCCCGTGAGACTGTTCGAAACGAGTCTGCACGTCAGCGGGTAGGCGGGAAAGTACAATGTACAGCAGTAGGTACGACCATTCACCAACCGGAAGTCCAAGATTCTCTAGAGCCTTGGTGACGGACAACAACGGGTTCAAAACCTCCGTCTGTATGGCCCCGACCTTGTTCACTACCGGGATACTAAACAAACGGTTCAGTTGGGCATCGGCCAACCTCCGTTTGTTATGGTAACGTCTGACCAACAATTGTCTGGCCGTTTCATAGTTACCCTCCGTAACTGTCAAATGAGCGACCAGCTCCCTAGGCTCACCCCTCAATGCTGCCACCAGCTGAGCCATCTTGACAGACTTGGTAATGTCCGATCGCATGTGCACCAAACTGTCGAACAGATTGATGAAGCTCATCCATTCACCGGACACTCCGTCAAAAGTAGGCATAGTTATGGCCGGTAACCTGGACCCTGAACCCTGAAGCGGCAGAGGTGCTTCGATGTCACCACCATGGCTGGACTCGCGCTGTCTACGTATGTCCGCAGCCTTCTGCGTGATAGCAGCTGCCATCTCCATACATTGGTCGACATCCCCTAGCAACCGTGACAGCCTGTCAGGTGCGCAACCATCAACCGATTCCGCCTGCGCGGACAATTCGAGCACCCTATTGTAACGTTCCTTAACGTCCATAGACCGCTCCAATACCACATCATGCCTATCTAAACGGTCTATCAGACCGTGTGCGGAGGAAAACCATCTGAGTTCCTTAGAAACACCCATCTGGATTTCAGATAACGACATGATCGGAACGATACTTACTCACAATTTGCAGTAACTCAATTTTATTGGACCCTCCAGTCTATAACCCAAACGAGGGAACCCTAAACCACAACTTAAACAATGCTGTTTTCCTTGAACAATAGGAACCGAGTTTTATATCTATATAAATTCTGTAAATACAATTTAGTTTCCCTTTATCATTATAACACACACAGATAGTCAATATTAGTTCAAGTTATAAATTGCTATAAACTGAAAACAATGTAATAGCCTGCTATCAATAGATGTAACTACCTATGTTAACCAAACATTCATTAGCATTACCAGACCACTAATAGATTGACTAACTGGTACTTCAATGCAAATTTCAAATTCACCTACAATGTACCTAAGTTGAGTACCTACTATTCTGAGTCACATCTCAGTACAACTGGTCATTTAGGGAAAACTGTAATATCTGTCTGTCTACTACCAGCAATAGACTTATAGCTTACAATACTACCAATCTATGTGGATACAGGAACAACACCAAGTTAGCTAATAACCGCCTATACCTACAGATTGATAGTCCCAAATCGTGGGTTCCTGGAGCCCTTGACGGCTGCAAATCTCAGGAAACCACGCTCTTGCTACCAAAATGTTCAGGCTTCTCGGCACCCAATGACCTCGCAGGGGCCCATCAGCTACGAGGTAGCGTAGCGATCAGATGCCAAGAAGTGTGAACGTCGGCGATTCACCGAGCTATTAATTATGAATCTATCTGACCTGGTCTGTGCTTCGGTCCCGTCAACTTCCTGACTCTCTGCAAGGCCCGGGTGCACCCTAGGCTCTTCTTGGTAGACAGGTTCTTCAGCCAACCAGGTATGACTGGCAGGCCAGCACAGTGTTCCAACACAGGTTATGTTACGTGGGAAAAACCAATCGGCCACGTAAATGCGAACTTTATCTGGTTCGGGGAACCACAACACACTCAGCTATATAGACAATCCTGAGGGGAACCCGAATACAATTCCAGATGGCTTACGATTTAATTTCAATACCCAAATCAATACGCGTTACATTGCGAGGGCTTTCGTCTGTCAGTTGTCAAAAAACTGCTAGGTTGGCAGCAACGTCAAATTCAAAATGGCCGTTCCGAAACCATCGATCGAATATCGATTTGGAATCGAACAGTAGTACTAAGAAGAGCTTTGGCGAAATTCATCCCCTAAGAGGAGAAATTGGGTTTGAAGTTAGCATGAAAATCAAACATTAAGCTAAAATTTTGCAGGTTGGTAGTTTATGAGATGTCAACCAAACAAGTTATTTTTCGAATTTATCTCTGCTAGAGGGGGGAAGGGGGAAATAACTTTGTATGGACATAAAAAATGCTATGCTATGCTATATAACCTATGAAGCTGTTTTAACTTTGTAGGTAGGTAGGTAGTTTATAGATGTGAGACGTCGGTTATTATCGAAATTCGCCCCCATAAGGGGGAAAAGGAGGGGTTAGGGTTCGTATGAACTCAGAAACTACTTGAGCAACGAATCTTGACCAATCCTTCACCAATGATGCAGGCGATTAGTTAGATTAACAAGAGATTTTCAAAATTCTGCCCCCTACCTGTTGGGAACGCTGTGGTTGTTAAGAGTTGTATGAAACTCAAAAACTATGAAGTTGCCCTTGTCAGGTAGGTATAGAGATGTCTAAATAGCTAATGAGGGTTTTAGCGACAGGGCTTTATTGAGCGGGGGAGGGGGGAGGGGACCCCCCCCACAAGCGGGGAAGGGGGAGGGAGAGGGGAAGAGGGGAGGGTTAACGTTTGTTTGGACTGGCCATTCATTTTTACACAAGATTGCGCGAGCGAAGCCACGGGCACCTGCTCTAGTATCTTATATCGGAAAATTTTTTTTGGACATGAATTATGAAGTCATATAAGATTCAAAGGGTCAACTCACTAAATGGTCAATGCAACATTTTGGGCCCAAAAAAAATATTGTTGCACCAACTTGCAACCTTGTGTAGTAGAGTGGCTTTATAGAGTACCTTGTTAAAGTAATTTAGATTTATTTTATTTATTCGGGACGAAAAACGGCTTACACTTAATTATGACACCTATGGGTGTCATAGTTAAGTGTAACAAAGAGTGTATGTCATCTAAAGGTGCGTACTAGTTGGGGCTATCTGTTAACAATGTAGATTTGTTTAGAATTTAAAAATATTTAGGTAGGTCAATAAAAATTATAAAAGCTATAAAACAATGTTCGTTATAAAAACAGAAAGAGATATAATATAAATCATAACGGATAATAATGTATAAAGGTCCAACGCACTGCAGAAATATCTATGTGTAACTTTAATAACTCAAAAGCAGACACTACAACTGATCCGAGACTTGTTTGAATTTTTATATTGGTAGACTGAATATGTCTGCCGACTCAAGGTGTGTGTTCCAGTTATCTACTTACTAGTATTCGCAGAGGTACGCATTTGTTTTACACTGAGTATGTAGTCGCGAATAGTTTCTGGTCACGCGCAGCACGTCTATGGAGGCACCAAATAACATAATCTACTACCGAGGTATCTGCAGTCGAAATTGTTGTTACATAGACTATATAATGTCGTTGCTTCTATAATAGTTTGTCTTGATTCAAGCGTGGGTAAGCCGTATAATTTAAGGTGATATATCGACACTTTTTGAAGTTATTTCTCTGCTGTTCAAAAGAAGTCCCAAGTTAAATTAATTAATATAACAATTTTGGGACCTTTTTCTAGATTTTGTTATAACAGAAACGCGATCTGAGGAATTTCGCTCGACAGAAGTAATTATTGAAATGAGGTCTAAATTTACACATTTTTTGATTTTCTGCCAAATTAGAATAAATAGCACACATAATTCAAAAATATTTATTTAGATGGGTTTTGACAATACCTAAATTACCTATTATAGAAATATCCATAGCTATTTTAGTTAATTTAAAACCGACTTTTTGTCATTTTTCCTCGATTCCGTCCCTCTCACACTGCGGGTCATTCCGCCTGGAGTAACGCGGACCCTTGCATGGACGAGGTATCCCCTTAAATAGCTTAGGACACAGAGTACATTATTAGTTGGCTTAGGATACGTAGTTTGGAATATGGGCGATGACGTTTATAATTAAATGCACGAAGGAACTTCCTTTGCACGTTTTCAATAATTACGGTGTATTTATCATTATAAGGATTCCATATATTTAGTTGTGATAACTTATTATTTTACAATAAAAAGCTAAATAAATCTAAATGAGCTCTTTTAGTATCTTAGGTACCTTCATATCTGCATATCTCATGTCTGCATACCTGTCTTTCCTGGTAGTGTGGAATCCCTTTCCATATTATTATTTTTATTTAATCTATCTTGTATTGCAATTATTCTATTTGAATACTAGAGTCTGGCAAACGAAAGCGTGACCTGGAGTTTTCTTAAAAGTTTCAATATGGCAACAATACTATGCTGTCAAAGGCACGTCAAACGACAAAGTGATAGATAGTCACACTCCTCTCCGTTCTTCTAAACCTCTGTCTCTCTTTCTAGCTGTAACGCTTCCGTACAGCAGAAAGAGAGGCAAAGATCTTTTGAATAACTGAACGGAGTATAGTGATTTATGTTAGTGATACCACATAGAGGTTTTATGAATTCTACCACGTTTTCTCAGGTCACGCTTTCGTTTGTCAGACTCTATTTATTTTAATTTAATGTAATGTAATTTAATGTGTAATAGTTTTAATGTGGAATGTACCTATGGGCCTTGGAAGCCTGATAATATATTATTATTTAATTTAATTTAATATCTACACTAAGCATAACTTGCAGTTTTAATAAGCAATTATTTAAAGCCTTCGTATCTTTTTTCCTAGGGATAGATTTTTTGGCACCTTTAGAAAAAATACCCTAAAGCCACTATACAATTGTTATGTTTTCAAGTGGGGCCAAAAATATATTTATTTTTTTGTGCCCAGAGCTCTATCTCATATCATCATACTGAAAACATCCTTTCCTATTTGCAGGCTCAGTACAGGATGGATAATAAAAATAGGTCGTGGTTTGGACTACTTCAAGCCACCGGAGAATAAATTCTGCCTCGGAGTCTATGACATGGACCTTAGACAATGCCATGAGACCACAGTTGATATAGTGCATTCCAAGAACATTAAACAGTCATATGGATGAAACTTTTGGTGTTTGTTTTGTGGTTAACTTAGTTTTAAGGTAAGTATAATAATATATGTCCACAATAGATGAATCCAATCGAAGATTACGCAAAACTTTTTCGTTTTGATAGTTTCGTCCCCGATGCTCCACAACTTGACAGACTCAAAGTCACAATCGATGTCGACTGACAGCGCCAGTATGACATTTAAGTGACACTTTATTTGAGCAGCGGAATTCATTTATATATATTGTTAAACGCTAGTAAAACCAAATCAAATTCTCACTTTCAAATGTCAGGCAAGTTGAGACCAGTTTAGTGTTAGGCAGCAACACGTTAGAATTAGTAAACGATACGAATGATAGCAAATTGCAGTGGGGACCCCCATAGATAAATTAGCTGGTAAATTAAGTTCTGAGGCTTACGCTGTTAGGAACATAAGAAAAAACACGGATGTGGCTACATCTAGGCTAGTATATTTTAGTTACTTTCCTAGTGTCATGTCCTATGTTGTGGGGGAAAGCAGCGGATATCAAACTATTTTTATTAAACAGAAAAGAGCTATTCGAGCATTTTATAATTTAAAACGCACAGATTCGTTAAGAGAGCTTTTTAAAGCAATTGACATACGAGTACCAACTGTAGCTTGTCAATTTATTTTCGAAAATATAATGTAGGTACGCAAGAACCTTAAAACATTTTCCAAACTGTAATAGCGAGTAAACTGCGATAGCTGTAATGTTTACTTACGAAATAATCACAGACTATAGCAGACGTGGGAAGTGCTACATACGAATTTGACAAGCGTTAGTTGCGCCGCGGCTTAGACTCGCGAAGGTTAGCAATTATTTCAAGGGTCAGTGCATTATCTACTACAATACGATACCTCTGGAGATTTAGAAATTGCCATTTGAGCAATTTAAAAAGCATGTTACAGCGACTTTGTCGAAAAAGGGATATTACAATGTTCAAGATTACTTAAATGACGGGGCTGAATGGGATTATTCTAACTCAACACTAATTTAAAATGTATTTATTGGCAGAGAAAATAAATTACATACTGTTACAGTTAACTTACACTCTATGACTTACGGTATATAATTTCTAGCTAAATAACTATTAATAAGCTAAGGCAAAAGGATACAGACCTTGCTGTTAATAATTTTGTAATTATTTATTCCTGCTTATTAATTATAAAGAATTTTATCTACACACGTATCATAAACCCTCTTTACTGCGTTCAAAAACCGCACGTTACGATCAGCATTATGTTAAACTACTTCGTAAAAACTCGTTTCGTATCTGGAAAACTACACATTATGGTCATTATGTGTAGTTTTTCTACTACATTCAAATTTCGAACGCCGACGCCCACCCGCGTGCCGTCCCTAGTTTGTCTGTGAAGTTGGTACTGACATTCAAATTTCGAACGCCGACGCCCGTCTGCGTGAAGTTGGTACTAAAGAACAAGCTAAACAATTGCAGAACCACAATGCCGGTCAAACATGCGGTTCCTGAACACATCAAAGAGAGCTTATGATATGTGTGTAGATAAACTAGTGTATGTAACTGTACATAATTAGGCATTAAAACTTTCGAGTGATATAAACCCACTCTCGAGTTTTAATACCCTCCATTATGCAGCAGTCACATAAACTACTAATATTTTAATATTTGTATTAGTTAAACACAACCAATTATTTTAAAGAGTTCCGAAAATCAATTTGTGGGTGTTGCTTCGCCCTTCGATTCGCACAGTGGTTCAATGTAGAGAAGAGGCAAAAAATAACGTTTACTAAGTATATGTTAATATCTACAGCAATAAAGAAATTTGAACTTTGAACATTGTGACTGTCAATTCGGTTGCAAACCGATTTAATTCTCCAGCAATGATTCAGATTCAGATTCAATATTTTTATTGAATATAAAAAAATATATTATGTCTGTTTACTGTTTGGGGTATAAACTCTGTTTTCTACCATAAAGGCAATATACTTATATAGGTCTGAAGAGCTGATGGTGATTTGTAGACCGTTATTATTCGTGAATCAGTCTATGCAATCTTTATGTAAGTAAATACTTTGAAATATTTATCTATTTTGAGTGTGTGATACTGATTCAGGGGACGATAAATTTTATAATTTTACACAAAATAAGTTTTTCATTGCATGACGCATTTTATTTCAGCAGTATTTTAACGAATAATCCCCGACTTTTTGATCAAATATCCCAAAACCGCAACAAAATACTGACTGCACCTCAGAATTTACCCACAAAACAAAATAATTTTTGCCAAACATTTTAACTATTTATGTGAAACCGTTATACTTAGTTAATATCTGAAATATCTAAATGTAAACCTAACTTTACTTGAACCAAGCACCAAGGCTATTTTATTATTCTTTGGGGCCCATAAGTTTTAATAATGAAAATAACATTTAATCAAACGTTATTATGTAATCAATCGATCAAAAAATCACCTAAATGTAAACGTACTAACAACAAAGAACGATCAATCAGATTTTGAAAAAAATATTTTTTGGAATTGCAATATAAAAAAACAAATTAAATCAGGTAGTATTTAATCGCACATCAAATATGTCCTATTTGCTCAGCAAAAATGTTCAACCTCACACGAAGGATAAAGGGGGCTTAGCTTCGCTCACCCCCTTTACCCTTCACCAAATCTACCGCACCACTTTGCCCTGATATTTGCTGTGCAAATTAGTATTTCTGATGTGCGGTTTAACATTTCCCAATGAAATCTATCTAAATCTCAAACTTTTATTGTATGATTAAGGCAGGTCTTGCTGAAGCAGAGCGTCCGCGTTTTCGCTTTATGGATGTTTTATATAAATGTTTTATTAAAACAGTTAAGAAAAACCCGTCAAGTGCGAGTCGAACTCGCGCACGAAGGGTTCCGACCCACCGTACAATGGCAGGGATGGTGTGGAGTGAATAGTTTGGATTTTACATAGAAAAAATTTTCTTTACAAAGTTATTGGTGCGGCTACTTTCACACTCCATGTACGTAACCAGGTGCATGTATGTGGGTTACAGATAAATTAATTATTTTATTCTGTTTTTAGTATTTGTTGATATAGCGACAACACAAATATATCATCTCTGAAAATTTCAACAGTCTAACTATCACGGTTCATGAGATACAGCCTGGTGACAGACGGACGGACAGCAGAGTCTTAGTAATATGGTCCTGTTTTACCCTTTGGGTACGAAACCCTAAAAAAGAAATTTAGCTAACTATAGCTAAATTTATTTTTAGGGTTAGTAATCTTTTTAGGTTCAAGAATGATATAATTGTTAATTATAATGTTGTACAGCAAATATTAATTAGTGTGGTGCAGCAAGACACGATTTTTAAAAATTCCGATATATTGATGGAGAATTTTGAGTGCAAGTCAGTACCTATTTTAGTTAGACTAAGAATTTTTTGTATTGTAAACGGAATTTGTGTTCCAAAAGCCAGATATTTGTAAGAAAGGTTAGCTTGTTTTGATGGGATTTATGATTTTGTTGATGGTGCTTGTTTTGTTAATCAAATGGTTTATTTGTACAGTTTTTTGGGATACGGTAGGTAAATCAGTGAAGATAATTCGTTTGCATAATTTTATTCTGAGCTACGGTTAAACATTCCCCTTTCATTTCTACATTATGAGCACTCATTCAGGCTGCAGGCGGTTCGACTGTGGAACGCACTACCTTGCACTATAAGAGACTGTCCCACTCTTGTCTCCTTCAAAAACCGGGTAAAAGAGCACTTCCTTTCTCTTTCGTGAGAGTTATACAGGGTGTTCGGCAGAACGTTTTTCACAGAAAAATGGGGGGTAGGTGGGGTCATTTGCTATCTCCTCAGCCCAAAAGATTTGGCCTAGGCCCAAATATTTTTTTTATATGATTATTTTTAATTTTTTTAGAATTTTGTCACTTTCATAACTTTAAACTCCTAAGAACTTTTTTTTTATGAGTAGACCTTATTTTGTTTCTTTTTATTATAATCCCAATAATTGGTAGGTCCTGTTAAAATTAATATTTGTTGCAGGTTATTGCTAGAAAGAAAGTAAAAAAAAACAAACATGAAAAAATAGTTTTTCTTTTTTTTTAAGCTTGACTTCGTGTTGAATTTAAAAAAAAACGAAAAGTGATGGAAGACTTCTGATTTTTTTAAAACATCTCTAAAGTGTGAGCTTTCTAGCAGTATGACGTTTGTTTTGATATCTGTGTCCTAACCAGAGTTATTCATTGTTATGTACCTAGACGCACCATTTCAACGAAATTCCACTTATGTGGGAAGTTAAGATTTTACGAAATGGATCAATGCAAACGTGAAAATAATGAAACGATTAATTAAATTTCGTAATCTTTATTTTAAAACATAAGAAAAAAACAACATTTTTAACGTTTAGTGCAAATCTTGTTCAAATTGACGTCCGTTATTCGCTATACAAGCTCTGCATCTGTTTCTAATTTCAACTGTTGTTGTTCGCAGAAGCATTTCCTGTTTCATCGTCTCGAACGCAGCATCAATACGATTTATTAAATCTTCCTGACTGAGAACTTCAGTGGTGTAAACCAAATCCTTGGCTCTTCCCCAGACGTAAAAGTCGAGAGGCGTGATGTCTGGCGATCGAGGGGGCCAGGGAATTGGAGCTGGATGCCGACCAATCCATGCGTTAGGGAAAGCATTATTAAGCCAATCCCTTGCATCTAAGCTCCAATGGGCTGGACAGCCGTCATGCTGAAAGACAATGGCAGCATCTTCTTGGAAAACTTCTTCTAATAATTCGGGTAAATCATTCGTTAAAAATTGTAAATAGTTAGGCCCATCGAGGATGTCTGGCAAATAAAATGGCCCTATTAACCTATTGCCGATCACTCCTGCCCAAACATTTACAATGAATCTTCTTTGAAACTTCCTTTGTCTCTTTACGCGGGGGTTTGCTCCTTTTTTTTCCCAGTGATGTAAGTTGTGATAGTTAACTATTCCTTCCCTGTCAAATTTGGATTCGTCGGTCCAAAGAATTCTCCTTAAAAAGTTTACATCGTCCACATCGGTATGCAGCAAAAAACGGCAAAAGTTGATACGTCTCCCAAAATCAGTATCTTCAAGACCTGGAACAAACAAAACAAGAATTGAATTCACTACTAGTGACTACCTTATTGTTACTCGAATGCAGTCTAACACACATTAACTTTCGTATTTGAACAGATTGAAATGATGAAATTACATACGAGACTGATTATTGATTAATCAATCAGGAAACAAAATCATAAAGTCAAGTGTATCTAGGTACATACCCTGGACTGGTGTGTAGTGGAAAGGATGCCTTTCATCGTGCCGGAGAACAGACCACACTTTCCATATTCCTAGGCCAAGCATTGCAGCTACCTGTCTAACACTTTTGGTAGGGTCCGCATCAAACTCGGCAAGAATTTGCTCATCAATGGCAACATTGTGTGCTCTGACGTTGACCCTCGGCTCTTGAAACTGTAAGTGGCCGGTTTCCCGTAAACGCCTGTAGGTATTCGCAAACGTCGGATAACTGGGTACTCGTCGGTTGGGATAACGTTCCTGATAAATTCTACGGGCTTCGTGTGAATTGCTGTTAGCGCTGCCATACGCTAATAACATGTCTGCATATTCCTCGTTGGTAAATTGAGCCATTGCACTAGCAAACGAACTTATCAAGAATAACAAAAACTTCACTTAATGATTGATAACACTAACAAAACGAATTCAACAAAAACAAGCGCAAGCGCAGAGAGAACGTCAGATCGTAGAGGCAGCTAAGTCTCGACTAAAATTGGCTGAAAAGTTGAGTAGCCGCCAGCGATGCTCCGAAAGAGAGAGAAGATATGACATGAGTGAGCTAGAGTGAAACATTATCATTGTTACCTCCTTTGTGAAGCTACGCGCCGCCGGCGTCAACGCCGCGTCGGGCGCTTCCTTTAGAGAGTGAAGCCCTTGTGACTATGCAAGAATGAAAATAATTATTTTTTGCTTTGTGTAACATTTTAGTAATAGCCGTTTCATTATTTTGTCTATTGCATATAAATAGAATTTCGTTGAAATGGTGCGTCTAGGTACATAACAATGAATAACTCTGGTTAGGACACAGATATCAAAACAAACGTCATACTGCTAGAAAGCTCACACTTTAGAGATGTTTTAAAAAAATCAGAAGTCTTCCATCACTTTTAGTTTTTTTTTAAATTCAACACGAAGTCAAGCTTAAAAAAAAAGAAAAACTCTTTTTTCATGTTTGTTTTTTTTTTACTTTCTTTCTAGCAATAACCTGCAACAAATATTAATTTTAACAGGACCTACCAATTATTGAGATTATAATAAAAAGAAACAACATAAGGTCTACTCATAAAAAAAAAGTTCTTAGGAGTTTAAAGTTATGAAAGTGACAAAATTCTAAAAAAATTAAAAATAATCATATAAAAAAAATATTTGGGCCTAGGCCAAATCTTTTGGGCTGAGGAGATAGCAAATGACCCCACCTACCCCCCATTTTTCTGTGAAAAACGTTCTGCCGAACACCCTGTATATAGTATGTATATCATTATAATATATAAACTATATTTGCAGGTATATGTATGTATTGTATGTATTAGATACTGTACACTGGCTACCCTTTCATGCCTTGGTTTGCTGGAAGAAATCTCTTTTTAGAGATAAGCTCGCCTTGTTCATATGATTTCTCCTAATGTGATCTTTTAAATTTAATATGTGTGTGTGCAATAAAGAATTATGAAATTATGTGAGACAGAGACGGGGTAAGCCCCTGGTCTCATCAGTGAAACAATGTACATTGAGTCGTATACTTTATTTTTGTAAACATATAACACTACTAGCGTTTACATAACGTCTATAAAAAAGAGTATAATTTCCACTTAAAATTAGAAAGAGTAAAATAAATGTATCTAAGTACAAAATTAAGTAGTGATGATATATGTTGCATTACAATTATCTCAGGGAACGTCCAATATTTTTAAATTAAAAGTATAGCGAAAGAGGACTAGCAAAAAGTTTTATATGGCCTCAGGTTTACCACCAGGTTAAAAAAGTAATAATTAAAACGATCAAAAGCTATAAATAAAGCTTATTTACATGCGATATGTAAGTATAAATTATTTATTTTATCTACACACGTATCATAAACCCTCCTTACTGCGTCCAAAAACCGCACGGTACGACCAGCATAATGATATACTACTTGGTAAAACTAATTTCTTATGACCATAATGTATCAATATTTCGACATATTATGACATTCAAATTTCGAACGACGACGCCAGCCTGCGTGCCGCCCCTAGTTTGTCTGGGAAGTTGGTACTACTGAACAAGCTAAACAAGGGCAATGATCAATGCCACAATGCCGGTCGAACATGCGGTTCCTGAACACATCAAAGAGAGCTTATGATACGTGTATAGATAAACTAGTGTATGTAACCGTACATAATTAGGCATTAAAACCCAAGTTTTAATTTAAGTTTAAGTTTTAAGTCCCATAAACTACTATTATTTTATACCCAGTCTTTATACACAAATCTCACTTTTATTATGAAAGTAAGTGTGTAATATTGCCATGTGGCTAATTAATTTAGAGTTAATTTATCTGTAACCAAATTTTATGGTAGTCACCAAATTGTATACAAACAATGAGTTTTAGAATCTAATCGAGTAAAATACAATCTAAATCGAGTAATTTACAGATCTATCAATAAACGATTTTCGTCGTCATTTACGATACTATGCCTACTCAATGGGCACTAAGGGTCAATAGACAGAAAGCGAGTTATCACTGATGTCGGATACATTTTGACATTTCATAAATACATGAATTTTCTATGGAATTTCTGCGTTGACTTGAAATCGATATTAGCGCTAACGCAACTTGTGCCATTACTTCAAGGGCGAGTCAACAGTATTCTCTGAATAACTTTGATAACTCCATAGAAAGTAGCGTTCGAAGTAGTGGGCCTAAATGCCGTAGTTACCAACTCAACAAATAAAACAAGGATTACGTTAATCCGACAAAGTTAAACATAACTCTCCTGCTTCGCCGAGAACAGCATTAGCGACTCCATCAGATGCGGCCGTATCATCTCGTCGACATCTTTTTCATAGTCGACGAAAGCATTCGGATGGTGTTTGTAAATCGTGCGGAGGGCTTTGAGGCAGTGGATGAGGGTGTGGTCTGGATTGGGTTCGACGTGGGCTCGCTTCCTTTGCATTCGAACCAGGCGGATGAGATGCGAAACTCCTTCGAGCTGAACTATTTGCTGGGCTGTGTCGGGTACGACGCAGATTCTGTGGAAATAGGCAGAATTTTATGATTTAATTTTGTGATACTAACACCCGTTTTACAAAAATTAGGCTATTTTGAATTAATCTTCGATTAATCGCTTGTTATATTCGATCGGTTTTTACATAACGGGGTGAGACATTTTTCACATCCCATTGGTAACATTTTACATCGTGCGGAAACCCTCAGAGCCAGGCCTCTGGACCCCGTATGAGAAGACGTGATGCTTGTAACACCGTACGCAATGCCATCTGGAGGAAACTGGCGAATATGCTTGCGGGTTGAGGTGGAAGGGGGTCACGTGGAGGAACCCCCAGACAAAAGTTCCGAAGAGGAAATAATGTAGATAACAGAGTGAGGACGCACCCCTGTTATGAAACTCACCTCGAGATGGCCTCAGCGGCGTGCGCATGCAACCTCGCCTGCGCGCGCAGCTCCGCGTCGCGTCTGAGCGCGGCGGCGGGCGCGACCCGACTGAAGCACACCAGCGCCGGCGCTGCGCCCGCCGCGCGCGTCAGCAGCAGGACGCAGCGCGCCAGCCGGGACAGCGAGGCCAGGAGCGACGCCGTCTGCTCCTGGGAGTGATAAGTAATATAAATATATATGTATATATGCGTATTGGCTACCCCAGAACTTCACCTAGAGAATTCACAAATAATGTCGTCCAGAGGGATCTGAATAGTTCCTTCAAAGAGTGCGTATCCACGCCCAGCTCATTACATAATGGAACACAAATATACAGGCCACGGAATCATGACGTGTCTTCATTGCATCACAGTGAACTTCAACTTCAAACTGTGTGCAAGAACCCTATACTTGGAAGCCATGGAGATACTAATATTGCTGTCCATAATCTGAGCACGGATACTCTCACATTCGAAAACCTGGGAGATACAAGAAACTCTACATCTGAGAGCCAAGGGGAGTCAAGCAGCTTCCAAGTAAAGACAGCATCTAACACCCAACCTGCTTTGTCGACGAATCCATCAGAATGTAATACTCAACGTTTAACATCTTGTGTTCCTTCACTCGAGAGACAAGGAGACCCCAGGACGTCTAAGACTACTGCGCCTAAACGTGAGGTTCCCACCCTACGGAGGGCCTTAATATTGTCTGATGAAAGTGGTAGAGGCATCAACAAAATCCTGCGAAATCTACTAGGATGCGGCTACAATGTAGAGTCTATTATTAAACCTAATGCCACTCTAGATCACGTTCTTGAATACACCAGTAAATAATGAAGAGATAACCAAAAAGATAAGAAATCTAAAAAACAAAAAGTCATGCGGATATGATGGCATGTCAGCTATCGTCATTAAGTATATAGCAGAAGCTATCCAGAAGCCTCTACACTTTGTTATAAATAAATCTCTAGGGGAGGGGATTTTTCCTGAAAGGCTAAAGATTGCTTTGATAAAGCCAATACTAAAGAGTGGCGATGGACTGAGTGTTGACAAGTACAGACCCATTTCCTTACTTCCAGTATTTTCAAAAATCTTCGAAAAAGTAATGGCTGACCAGTTGCGAGTATTTTTATGCACCAATAAAATTCTTGCTAAAGAGCAATTTGGATTCCAAAAAGATATATCTACCATAGACGCAATTTTCGAGATGACGGATTTCATAGCAGAAGCACTTGATAACAACGAAAATGTCATGACGGTGCTACTGGATCTCTCAAAAGCGTTTGACCATGTAAAACATGATGTTTTATTGGATATATTATACCGTTACGGTATAAGAGGAAGGGTTAATGAGTGGTTTCAATCGTACCTTACAGAACGGTTCCAAACTGTGGTTTTGCCGACCCTTGAGGAAGACGGGGTCCTTAACAATATTGAATCAAGTACCCTAAAAATTAATGTTGGCGTTCCTCAGGGCTCTATACTGGGCCCAATCTTATTCTTATTATATGTAAACAATCTGCCCTCCCTCAGTAAAAATAAGGTTATTTTATTTGCGGACGATGTATCGGTATTCTTTAAATTTAATAGAAGCGATTATGCAGACTTAACAAAGACAATAAATGAATCCATTGATAACATTATTAATTGGTTTGATGACCTCAATCTTGGAACAAATGTTGGAAAAACTAAACTAATCCATTTTAGAAACTATAACACACAAGTACCGCATCTCGATATTAAAGCAAACGACAAAGAAATTGAGTCAGTTCCATACGCAAAATTTCTTGGTATATTCACGGACTGTAACTTGAACTGGAGGAGGCATGTGGACTTATTGGTGGGCAAATTAAGTAGCTTTTGCTATGCGCTAAGATCGCTGATCAAAATATCGACAAAAAAAGCCGCACTACAAGCTTACTTTGCCTTCTTCCAATCCAGGGTGATTTACGGACTGGCCATATGGGGAGGTAGCGTGGATATCGAACGGATTTTTGTTTTACAGAAGAGAGCCATTAGAATTTTAAATAATATAGGCTCCAGTATGGAATCATGTAGAGCGTCTTTTAAAGAATTAAAACTTCATACTATCACAGCTTTGTATATTATTGAATTGTGCAAATTAATAAAGCGCTATCCTCATAAATTCCCCGGAAGAGTGCCAGGTTTAAGTGAAAGACAAAATGAGAAAAACAAACACAACTTAGAAAAACCACTCTGCAGGACGGTATCATATATGCGTGCCACAAAGATGACTGCCATCAAGGTCTATAACAACCTCCCTGTAAATATTAAAGTCCTGAAAGGGAATAGATTTATAGCTACTCTCAAAGATTACCTAATAACTGTGTCTCCTTATGATTTAGATGAGTTTTTTACGTATGAGATTTCATAATTGTATGGCTATTACTACGCTTATCTTATGAAATTATAACCCTGTGACTTCTGTTTACTTTGACTTCTGTTTACTTTTTTTATATTTGTAATAATTTAATTTTATAACTTGTGTATTATATAATCAATGATCATGACCACTGTGAATTTAATTAAGTAAATAATAATTATTTCATTTAATAATAATAATAATTAAGTGATTGAATAATCAAATTAGATACTAAGTGCGCATTTTACTACACCCACTTGGGTAAAATTACATTGAAACCCTTGCGTATTGTACTGCACCATCTGTACTACTTCTTTACATGTAATTTATGGTAAATAAACATTCTGATTCTGATTCTGAAATATATATTATATTTCATCCAAAACATTTCACTTCTTCCCCACCACGCTTTTGCTCTCCTCAAGTTATTAAATCTCTTGATCCAAGTGCGTGACATGGTCTTACTCATGAAGCTAAAGGCGGGATATGCGACAAAATGAGCACTAAACCTAAGACCTATGCTATGCCAAAAGCCGACCCAAGCAAGACGAATACAACAAACACATCTAAACTTTAATCAAAACTTAATCTAAAAGAGATCCGAGGCTGGAGGCCCAATCATGTGCAATGAAACTAACGGCAACTAAGAAGAGTTCGAGGCCACAGGCCGAGTCAAAAAACAAATATACTGGGTGTAACAGAAGTTTAAAGAAGACGTTTGCTAAGTATATGTAAATATCTACAGTAATAAAGTACTTTGACTTTGACTTGCCTGATCCTTCCGCAAGAAACATGCGAAGCTGAAGGCCGAGCTAAACATCACCAAACTACACAACATCTAACAGAAGTGAGAGACCGAAGGACTAGGCCATGTACTACAAAAACTAACCATGTCAAAGAAAAGTGTAAGGCCGAAGGCCGAGTCAAGCAACGAAAATACTGTGTATAAGAGAATGCTGATAGCTCTGAATCCTCACTATGCAAGAGTGGTGCGAAGTCGAAGCCGAGCAAAGGAACACGAAATTATATTATACCTGGCAGATGTGCGAAGCCTAAGGTCAAGTCATCTGGTACTACAAAAACATCTAAGAAAAGTTCGAGCCCGAGGGCCGAATCAAGCATCACAAACTAAACATAATCTAACCTGCAAAAACACAGAGATCGTCGGGCCGCGCCTCTTCACGGCGTCCAGCAGGCGCTCCACAGTGTTGTGCCGCGTCAGCACCTCCACGATGTCGCTAGACTCATGGCCACTGCACTCCACCACGTCGCTGGACTGCTGGTCACTGCGCTCCAACTCCAGCTCCCGGACCAGGTTCACGAGGCAGGCGGTGCAGAGGAGAAGCAGTTGGCAGCAAGCGGTGCGGGTTAGGATTCCTGCGTTTTGAAAAAGTAGGAGTTTGCGTTTTGGTCACTAGTCACGAGCCTCGTTAAAAGGTTAAAAATATGTCATGCAGGTCATTGCAGGTTAAAAATGTGTATAAATCATTCACAGATAGCGTTGCATTGCTTCCATTCGATAACGCTATGTGTGTTTTTTTTTAAGTATCGGTGGCGCTGCACGTAGCTATGCGCAGGAGTTTACAACCAAAACAAACCCTGGAGGTGGAAAAAATATGAATTATTTTATTGATTTTTTTAAGAAATCTTCAAATTTTATGCCTTGTATTTTAGATGGCTTATGTTTAAACGATTACCAAAAACGCACCTATTTTACTACCAATAAATTCGAAATGACTGCCAGAATGGATAAATGTCCACCAAATAGTGTTTGGATAAATGATCACCAAACTTATTTTTATGTTTTGTGTACTTAAGTTTATGTTTTAAGTATTTTTTGTTGTTCTTACATGTTCAACCTAACACGAAGGATAAAGGGGGCTTCGCTTCGCTCACCCCTTTTACCCTTCACCTAAGCTACCGCAGTATTTTGCCCTGATATTTTTTGCAACTTTTGGTGTTCATTTATCCAATTTGGGTAGGAAAAAAATATATTGGTGATCATTATATTTGTTGCCATTTTAGATTGCCTTCACCTATGAAGAGCGTATGTAGAACTCGCCTATGAAAGCATATAAGTTGGACCATTAGACTCTGCGGCCAGATACTACAATGCGACTAACCACCAAATTGCAATGCAACTTACCAGTAATATTCTCAACAATGGAGTTCAAGTAGATGTGTAGCTGAGTTAGATCGTAATGCCCGCGCAGCCATGGCGCAGTGATCTGTGTGAGCACGGTGATGGCTTCCCGCATCTGAGGCTCCGGGTTCGACCGGTCTGACAAAATGTCGGAGAGGATCTCTATGCCTCCACCCTGGAATTGATAAAAAATGATTTAATGTAATACAAGACATTGAAAAAGCCCATAGATATGTTTAGGTACGTCTTAGGATAACTTCAGTTCCAGATGTTGAACGGTAGTTGAAGCCACATAGAAGATTATTATCTATGTACGGAGTTGATGCGGTCACTGTGACGGGAATCGGTTGGATAACAACATAATTTCTTTCGACGACTCGAGAAAATGTTGTTTTTTCACAGATGGCTTTTAACGCCTTGGCTTTCGGTCACAGGATCTAACTGCAAGAAATGTAAGTACCTTCGTAAAGGCGTGAAGACTTACCTCCTCAAACTGTTTAACAGCATCACCAGTAACACACACAGTCGCCAACGCCCTCAAAGACAGCGCCTTTATAGAGCTCTTATTACTGTCAATGATCGCAGTCAGCAGAGCCCTGGGGACACCGCAGTCCACAAACGGGAGCTCCGTGATGCTCTTGACAATCGTCTGACATTTCTCATGAAGAGATGATGGTGTGTTCTCTGATAGCATTGCGAGATGGCCGATGGAAGTTAGTGTGCACTTCAGGATCAGGTCTGAAGGTGGCTCTTCGATTATGGAGACTAGGGTCTGAAATTTTAAAAGGATGGATTAATTTGCGTTGAAAATAGTCTTCATTTTTATGTAAGAAGGAAAGGCGGGGAATCATCGCTTGTTTGGTGGAAATCAGATTTAAAATGGTCATAAAAAATCGAAGAAAGACCTAAAATCATAAAAAAAACAATGAATGAATTACGTTAACTGATAGGGCAGAAACAAACGGTATCATGTCAAAGTAGGAAGTGAAGAAGCTGGTATAGATGCCGGATATTTACTCTTCATAACAGGACTTAACAGTTGTAATTGCATGATTCCACGGATTTCTACGTTCGGTTTTGTTGGACATGCGATAATTAAAAATATTAGCATCACGGGACACGCAATTTGAATACAAAAAACTATAAATCGACTATAGATAATTTAGCGTGTCTGGCCGAACGGAAAGTATGCATTATTAGATTCTCTCTTTATTTTTGATTGATTTCAACTGTCGCCTAGCTAACATATCGTACTTTAAATCAATTTAATTACGCTTTTAGGCAAACCAATCTTTACCTTCATCTGCTGCACTAAGACGGCTTTAGTCGTCTCCAAGAAGATTCCAATCAAAGATTCTAAATGTTTCATAACCACATTCCATCCAGGGTTGGACTCATTCATTTCTATCTTGACATCTTCGCCTATATCGATGAGTTTTTGGAGGTACATTTGGAGAGATTTCTTTATCTTGTCCCACCGTTCCGGGGATTCCCCTGGAGGTTTTGTGTTGAGTGTGATGCTATGAGCAAGGACGAACTCATTGATGTTGGCCACTAGTAGGCAGACTTGTTCCTCGTTTGTGTTGTCTGATTCGATTTGTCTGTAAAATATAAATATTTAACTGGAAAATGGTACATATTTCAGCTAAAGCGGATAGAAAATCAGTCTACAATTTTTGGGTCCATAGCATTCTCAAAATATCTCGGAAATTGTTCTTCGCCTGCTGTATAATAATGTATTTTGAGAATAATGGCATTTCATATAGCATAATAATATCTTGAAAAAGATTCTCACCTAATAACATCGCTGTACTGATGCACAATAATCTGGCCATGCGTCTGAACCTTCTTGATATTCCCAGTAATGGTCGCAGAGCTGGCTGAGACCAAAGCCTTCATCTCAGCACCCAGCGGCTTACTTTGCAGCGTTGTCATACACTCATTCTCACAGGCTCCAACCAGATCGCACAGCCAATATTGCACAGGCTCAGGTTTTCGATCACAGACTCGCTCCAAGGTTGTCTGATCTATACTCCTCTCTCTATACAGTATTTCGTTCTGGTTGTTCAAAACCACCCTGCAATAAACAATACAATTTGATAAAGTGATGTGAAGTAATCACTAATCAGCAAGACATGCACGCGAGAACTTCACACTTTCGCACGGCGCTAAACGTCGATTATAAATTATGCGGATAATTAGTTGAAACAATGCTTGGTGCTTACCCGTTGAAGTTATCTAACAGGTTAATCCTCCGGCCGTTCTTTGAGGTACTACGTGAAGTCTGAAGGCCGTTTAGAAACCCTTGAGACGCCGTAGTTTTTGGCGTGGACGTATAAGCTAGGTCGAATTTCAAATCATTGAAATTAAGTTCGCCCTCTTTTAACTTCTCTCTTTTGGAGTCGTTTGTCAAGTCTTTATCGTTTTTGGAGTCCGTTTCGTAAGGTTTCTTGTGTTTATCTTGGAATTGAGGTGGTGGAGGGACTCTCTTGATGTCGAAGTCAGGATCGTCTTTTGCTTGGAGATTGGTATCGCTGTCTGTCGCGACTAATCGTTCATTGTAGTTGTTTATTAGTAGTTCTGGTTCTGGATGTCCGACGATGACCCACGAGTTCTCTTCCGTGGCTCTTGGCAGGCCGAGTGATGGAACTCTGCTACCCTCTAGGATACCCCCAGCATGTGTCTTCACAATACCCGGCTTTTCTTTCTTTGCAGTTGGAAATATTTTGAACGAAAAACTTTGGTCTTTAATTTTGTCTGCTTTTGTAAGTCGCTGTTTAGGTCGGTATCCTACTTTCTTTGCAGGTCTTAAATTAAGACTATCCATTATGTTTTTGCCCAAAATAGCTTTCGTTGGGTGATGAATTTCTATTTCGTTCGAGCTCTCATCTCTTACCTCGTCGATATATTCTAAGGAGTGGTGTCCAGTCTGTATGTCCAGAATCTGTTGATCGAGTCTTTGGCCTTCGAAGTTCAATGATTTGTTGAGTCTGTTTCTTTGGAATTTTGGCGTTGTAGATATCGTTATGTTATCTTCATTAGAAATGCTTCTTCTGTAATCTGGCCTCGGCTTTGATACCGTTCGTTCAGTAGGTACGTAAGATATATTTGATATCGGCGTACGGATCCTAGGCTGGTTATTGACAGCAATCTCATTATTATCTGATAGTTTTATGTATTCTAAACTCTCGTCTGATTTATTCTTACTCGTTTCCAGATCTTTCACTAGGGCAACTTTAATTATTTTGGTGCTATCTTTGCTTGAAATGAATGACTTCTTCTCTGGATACTTCTTGGAGGGACTTAACGCATTTTTAGAAGGTACTTCTTTGGTTTCTTTTTCTATTGCACTTGTGTTTAGATTATTTTCTTTGTCCTCTATGCTATTTGGTGGAGTTATTCTAATCTCAATATTGTTACCCACTCTAGTAATATTAGACTTAGTATTTGTAGAAACTTTGTTTGTTTTATCCTTGCTAGATTTATCAATTTCTATTTGGATGGTACGCGGAGACGGTTGGGGCTTTTTTGTGGGCATCGTCTTGTTCATATCTCTGTCAGTTTCGTCGATGTCCTTCAACAACTCCATATGCTCCTTATCACGATGTACTTCGTAGTACTTTTGCAGGTCATATGGCGTTTGTATGACGCTACTGCTCCGGTTCCGTGGTTTCGGGGTCGGCACACTGCTTGGTGTCTCAGCAGTAGCATTGTCGACTTCCTTACTCGGAGTAGTGGTTTGAAAGTCGCTGGCTCGCTTCACGGTTACATTCTCGTTGTTATTAGAGTCACTGCTGCTGGAAGATTTGTTGGACTTAGAGTCAGTCTCCGTTGACGGATAGTACTGCGAAGGTGGCGGTGAGCTGTCAGAATCGGAGAATCCCGAGTCTTGGCTCTTGTGGCTGCCGGGGCTTCCGTGACGTAAAGGCCACTGGTTAGCATTGTTGGGTTGCGCAATGTTTTCTGCACTATTGTTCCTTTGTTGCTCGGGCTCATTGGCGATCCAATGAGGTAGCTGAGGTTCCCAGTCAGGCTCGTCCCTGTGATTATCTTCGTTCCACTGCGGCGGTCGAGCCACTGGACTACCTATATTGGGCGGCGCGTCACCCCACCACACCTTGGACCGTGTTCGCTGGAAGTTGGACATCCTGCAACAAGAAACAAAAGAGTCGATACGCAAATTACGCGTGAGAATTCGTGTCTAATGTGATGGGTTTAATGTTCCTCCAAATGACGTAATTTCTTGGTCTATTATAGTTCTGGAGGTGGCTGTCTGGCCAGGCGTGACGGATACTACATTGTCGGAGGCAAATTATCTATTTGCTTGTCTTTTTTTCTTCGCGTCCATGGGAACATGAATGGAATAATAAACCTATAATTTGTTTGTGTTGGTTGGGGCGGCTAAATCTAAAAATAAGTTTCAAGGATTCTGTCAAAGTACCAAAAAGTTACTGTTCATGAGATAATAATAATATGGCATATCTCTAAGCGATTCCTCAACGGCAGATGTTAAAAACCGTTGCAGAATCTATTGTGTATGCGCAAGGGCCAATGCCAATGCTGTGATTTTGACTCCCCTTGCCTTATTCAATTGAAAAAACATCTCGCGGTTCTAGCTGCATATTTTATAACTGCACTCAGGTCAGGACTTTATCACTCTCAGGTAATGGTGAAAAGGGAATGGTTTTTTCTGATAGAAATTTGGTACAGATATCGCAAGGTTTCTTGGCGCCTGAGCTAGGCCACCATCTCTCTCTCGGCCATGTATGCATCTCTCTTGTTGCCATGCGCCGCTACTCCCACCAGGCGCCAAAAAACTTGGCGTCAGGTATATCAAGCTGTATTATCTTATACATCTTAAATACAAATGGCGTGATATTTAATCCGCTTAGTTATAAAATTCTTCAATGGGCACACGTCTCTCATCTCAACTCGATACATATTCAATAAGGACAGAAGTCAAACAATATCTGGGTTTTATCTGCTCGCAGTGCTATTGTATGAGTCAGTGCCTCTGATTGAGTCATGTTACTAAACAGACAAGAAGTATGCTGCTGGTACCCGCAAAGTAACACGGTTAGGATATACTATGAAGTAGGTATGTTATGTAGTGATACAGTGTTACTGACAATGCATTAAGTACAGTCACATCAAGCATTTAAGTTGAAATTAGTAGGAAAGAAGAAATAGACTTTGTATTTGGATACTAATCGTATAAATCAGAAATGAAGAAGAAATTAAATCTATCTAATCTTGGTTGCTAATTCGTGCCTCTGCCAGGCTTATGGGAAAATGTGTTAGGTACGCGAATTTAAGTACGCTAAAATGACTAATCGCTCTTACTTTCGCATACCGTTGTCGAATATGGCCTATTTCAAAAGATACACTAATGTCTTTCTAATACCTACATGTTAATGTAGTTAACGATCGCCTGCTTATATGTAAGAAAATTAAGTAATCTTCAACTGAATGGGATAACATTACGAAAACTGCACTTAAATAAATGCAGTACTTATATATACTTATTACTTAAATGAACGATGTATTATTAATTACTTATTCTGTTCAGTTAGTTTTCATCCTTTCTCAAAAACGGTAATCTCCTTTATATTCAGTATTTCAAATCGACCGGAATCTGTAGAAATGTGACTGTTACAGACGTTCATTAAACGCCAATTTGACTAACTGCAACTGGATTTGAATTTCCTACTGATTATGTAGTAGTTAGTAGTAGTTAGTTAAGTAGGTCGGATAACTTATTTAAAAAAATGAGAAAGGAGGACCGTTATCCCGCATCCTGGCCTATTAAAAAAAACTTTATCTACACACGTATCATAAACCCTCTTTACTGCGTACAAAAACCGCACGTTACGATCAGCATAATGTTAAACTACTTTGTAAAAACTCATTTCTTATCTGAAAAATTACACATTATGACCATAATGTGTAATTTTTCTACACATTATGACATTCAAAATTCGAACGCCGACGCCCGCCCCGTGCCGCCCCTAGTTTGTCTGTGAAGTTGGTACTGACATTCAAATTTAGAACGCCGACGCCCGAAGTTGGTGATACAGAACAAGCTAAACAACTGGCTCTGCAGTTGTTTAGCTTGTTCTGTATCACCGGCCGGTCAAACATGCGGTTCCTGAACACATCAAAGAGAGCTTATGATATGTGTGTAGATAAACTAGTGTATGTAACTGTACATAATTAGGCATTAAAACTCTCGAGTGATATTATTATGAAACTCGCCTTCGGCTCGTTTCATAAACCCACTCTCGAGTATTAATGCCCTCCATTATGTAGCAGTCACATAAACTACTATTATGTGACTGCTAGCATCACATTCTACTAGAAAAAACATTATATAGTCCTCTGGATTATAGCATATTGGTTCATATTCCAGAAAAAAAAAAATACGCGGGACTTCAGTTGTGGCGCGGTCTCTGTTGTTGTGGTATGTTAATGGTTGTTATGATTTATTATTAATTTATCAGTATAAAGCGGAATATGATAATTTTTTCTTCAGCTTGCAAATACCTTGCACCAAACATTACGGACTTGGCTTCGAAATCATTATATTGGCTGATAGTGGGCCCTTGACGAACTTCCTTCGATTTATCTATAGGTAGAAGTCTTCTTAGCTATGACATGACTTAAGTGTATATGACTAAGTTAAGTTGTTATTAGGTACTACTAATCGTTTTGCTCATTTGCTTAGATAAGTTCTTAGTTTCGATACCCTTTATACTGGACATTTTTAACTGTCCAGCCATTGTAAATAAAATAAAACTAAATGGCAAACATAACAAGGTAGGTAGGTACTTCTAAGATGGATACTTTTTATTTTTTAATACAGTCTTGTCATACTACGAATAGGTAGGTAGTAAGATACGATGATAAATAAGACCTGCGTTTCTCCATAAAAAGGGAAATTATCTGAAGGTTTATCTCGTTTTATCTACCTATATCTTCCAATGAATATGCAACAGAAGAACGATAGTTACTTAGAATAAAATATTGATAAAATATCTGAGATAAAAAAAGATATTGACTCTCTTGCTTGATGCGTAGGTTACGACTTACGCAATACACACAACACATCAAGCTTAAACTTATTCGCGTGCGTACCTACTTATATATTTAGTTTAAAAGATTTTACTAACATATTGTACGAGTACTTACCTAGTAAGAATGCATAACTTGCGTGCACGTTAATTCTAGTGATTCTCTTCCAAAGATATAATTAGGTACCTACCTACTTAGAAAAATAGTCAGGTACAGTAGGTAACTAGGTGTATTATCATCAGTGGTAAAGCTGTTTTTGATTGCGTAAGCGCAGTGAAGAATGCAGTTTTTAATTGGTTAGGTTCTTTTGGCGATAAAGTTAGTTAAAGCTGGTGATGCACGGTATTCCGAACAAAGGACAATAGATAAATAGTTTGTTGTACCCTGAGTAACTATTAAAATTACTCAAAGTTTGTACCTATCTTATTGGCGGTGAGAGGTGAGAGGTTAGATTCGCGCAATGCACTAAATAATCGAAGTAATTAATTACTGTGCGGAAAGTAAAATGTAGCTACTGAAGGTGCGTTCGAGATTGGTTAAAATACTCGAAATCGAGGGATGCGAATATTGTCCCCGACCGTTCGGAAACAAGCCGAGTGAAGCCGAGGGTACACGAACTGTCGACCGACAGCCTGCCGAACAGCGTTTTCGAACGGCTCAGATAAAGTAATGTTGTCGCACTTGTCAGCGCGATTTCTCTCCCTAGTTCAGCGTTGTTAAAAATTACCTGACGGATGTCAAACTGCACTTGGCGGGTATATAAAATCTTTTCGTGCTGTTTGTTTGATATTTGATTCCACTTTAAACATTTTTTTTAATAAGTATGTGTTAACAATGATGTTTTTCTTGTTGTAAAAGTAATTAAGCCTGTAAATGAACTTATACTACTGATTTCATATGAGGGATCTTCCAAAGCCTGCTTCTTATTCTTCTTAAGTTGGTCTGACATTGACAACTCATCCCGTTCGGAAACACGAATTCTCGCGCTGGCGTTCTTTCTCCGTGTGAATTTTCACTCGGTTTCCGAACGCACCCTAAGTGAATATTAACGGTTATTTACAAGTACCTACCTACTTGAAATTGCATATCGTATGAAGCCATCATCTTCGGTGCAGCATCGATTCAGCTATACCAGAATCGTTACAGTCCATCTCAGATAGGCGAAAGCATGACTAAATTATTCTTAAAGCACCGCATTTGCCTCGCTTCATTATTTGTACACCAACATGTCTGACATTAGACAAGAACTAAGAATTCGATATTTAAAATTCGTATTTTCATCTGGCTTATGGCATCCAACACCTTGGCCATTATCGTACTTGAAAAGGAGTTTCTCAATTTAGTTGAAGTGTTTCCCATAAACGGACTTGCAGAAGTTATAGAGCTCGTTTAGTTATGTTATGATGACGGCGGGTGCACCTGGCTTAACGGTCGCGTGTCATCTGCTCGTCTTGCCACCCTCATATGGCACATGGGCTGTATGGCACGCGCCCGTGCCCTTTTCTGTGTGAAAAAAAAAGGACTCGCGCCAACACCAGTCTTAAATTTCCGGATTCCGATGTTCCAATTTAGAATGATACCTTAAATTATTCTCTAATAATCAGAGTTTGGTGCGCTGCTGTCACAATGAAATTAACTTAGTATCAGGAAATTAAGAAGCTGTTCCTAATTGAGGATTTTAGATCTGTGAGCAACTCCGTCCACTGCGACGAGTGAAAGTTTAAACGTCCTTAATATTAATTACCTACACCGTAAATAAAGTGATAAAACTATCGAGCAACTTATCACGGCTGACGCTAAATACAGGCATCGCGTTGACGACCTAGGTTGTCTAGATACCCTACAACCAACAGCATAAATAACAGACCGCTTTTGAGTGACATAAAAATGTAGAGAAAACTGGGGCTCTATTCACATATCCGCCCGTTGACATAACTGTCAATGTCAAAACTTCAACAATGAAAAACCGTTACATTTTTGAACAATCGATCGATAGCAAACGAGTGTCGTCGTATACTGATTTGATCACTATGGTTACTGCCAGGTGCTTGAATTGGGGACTGCCGCGTTTTTTGTAACCACGTGTTTGCAGAGGGTCACTTCACTTGGCGCCCCGCCTTCCCTACTTTTTTATGAGTATGGTCTATACTATATGGTGTTTTGTTTTTCTGTTATTTATTTAATGTGTCTCGATGTTTTTTACATATATTTCTATGTTTTAGATTGACTTTGATATTTTTATCAAGGTCAAGTTTAAGTAAAGAAATAGTAATAAACAAGCTAATGAATGAGTAAGAAAATCAATAGATAATTTGTTATGGAGTACATTTTCATGTTCGTGACAAATGTTCTTGCGTGTAACAGATTGTGCGGCCATTGTATTCTGCGTCTGCGCAACTGTTCTGTCTGTAAGTAAATTTGAATAAGCGATCGCGCATTTTTAACTGTCATAAAATTAATTAGCATAAGAAATGTCAATGTTTGTTTTCGCTCCAAGAACTTAAATGGTATTACGTGCGTATGTCTATGTTAGGTAGCAGATACTGTTCAATAGTAAGCCTATTAAGTAAATTGTCATTAATAAAAAAGATCAAAAACTATATTAACCTGCAGAAATTCAAAAGGAACTGTAAATTTTTATCAACACGAGTCAATTTTGCTACGTATATTAGAACGTTAATTAAAACAAGAACCACCTATACCTAGCTCTCCAGAAACGTGTAGCGCCCTTTTAATCGCAATATTGAACATCAGGGAACGTCCATTACTGGTTTACTAACATCTGTCTGTTCCGACCTTCCTTGATGTTCTTTGACGATATTATTTTGTTACATTCAATGCACACTAGTGAGAAGGGACTTCCGATGCAACGGAATGTGTTGAGTGAAAGTATCTAATGTTACACAACGAAAGGCGATAATTATATGAAATCCATTAAGTAGATAAATATTTAAATTTTTCGATACAAACAAAATGTTAAGTCTCAGATGAGCTGGCAGTCAACAATTGTCAAGTGACATTTAATTGAAACTCTTTGGTAGGAATGGATGGAACATCTTTATGCGTTCGAAATTCATATTGCAACATGAAGTGCCAATGTTCGGTTCGATACAAGTTTTAGTTAAAATGCCAACAAGCTCAATAAAGTTGCACTGAGACTGCTATTGGCAAACATATTTTAACTACTTACCTAACTATTTGATTTTTATGTTGTGTAAATTGGCGTCTATTATAATTGAGATTATTGTACTCGTAGTTTCTTACGCCACTTTGGAAATATAATATAGATTTTCTAGGTTAATGTTATGGTGTCATTTAAAACTGTATCGAACTAAGTAGGTATTACTGCTGTAACGTGGTCTATATCGGTAATACACACACGTGACACGGTTGGCTAAGCAAACCATTCCCGCTACTAAGGGCACGCGTCGTGGCATATGGCTGATAACGCCTTCGCCTACCAATTAAAAAAAAAGTTTTAAAAAGGCGCCACGTGCCACCAGTTTAGTTTTTAATTTATTCCCACCGGGTGCGCGTTTAGTCAGCATTCAGCCATTTGAAGAAGACGTATTCCATGGCCTTGCTGCGCATGCGCATCCGTCTGGATTAAACTACATTCGGCCTTGTTTTCTCATTGGCAATGAATTGATTAAACGTTTGACATTTACTTAATAACAGGGCAGCTGCAAATTGCTGGGTAGTTAGTTAGGCTTTGCGTTTTTCTTGACGCAGATGTGCACAGTCAGTTTACTATCCTTGTATGGAATGTTTTACAGATGTGTACGTTTTAGTGGCTAAGTAACAGATATTTTCTTTATAAGTCGGAGAATTCGCTATAAAATATCTAGGAAAGCGACAATCTATCACAAGGCGGGGCTTTGAAAAGTACGTATCACGAACGAGTCTTTATCTAAGTACAAGACAAAGTAGGGTAGGCTAATTTCCCACCCAGGTCAGTGTTAGACCATATTGTTACGGTGAGGAAGTAGACTGATTTATTTTTCCAAATTGTAAAGTAAATAAGGACCCGAGATTAGTGATTGAACAGAAGTTCTACTATATAATCGTCAACTACTGTTCAATCGTCTGACGCCGCGCCGGAGGGAAACTCGATATATTTTTATTTTCCTTTGAAAGCAGAGTAACTTACCACGTATTCTGTACTTCAATCATAGAGTAGGCTCTTTTGTTATGGCTAGAGGTTTTAAAGTCATCCTGTTTAGGTGCACATGATTAGTTGTCTGCGCCTGCGTCACATTCGCAATCACCGTCATCTAGACTGGAATGCTCTTTGTTCCTATTCCTCCGAATGTGGAGTTAATCACAGTGAGGAATGCCCACGTGCATGCCCTGTGTTGACAGTAAACTGTTGCAATTAACTTTACAAGGAGCTGTGAAATACATTTCTTTGTGCAGGTTTACCTTTCTGGGCGTTCTATATGCCTTAAGTATTCTAGGTGTATGTGAATGAATCTATCATAATTCATAATCATCGCCGTTGTATCTGTACAGTACAAAAATTCGTTTTAAATACGAATAAAAAAAAGGTAGATATTTGATAAAGTAGGCGCAACGCGTGTAAGAGCTCTTACACACTAGCAGCCTGCGCGTCGGCAGCAGTCGACGGCGGGCTTAAACCGTGTCGGCAGTAGTCGACAGCAAGCTTAAAACGTGTCGACAGCATAATAAGCACATCGGCGAGCGAAGTCTTCTGTCGACGCGTCTAATATTGCTGCCGAAACGTGGTGCGTACGCGCATGATGCTCGTGTGTAAGAGTTCTAAGACATGATTTTTGTTTGTTTTTTCTGTGTAAAGAATTAGGCACTACTCTGATCAAACTTCAGAAGCAAAACTTCAAATAATTGTGTCACGCGACTCACGCATACTTCTCAACTAAATCACAATTCTAAAAAAGAAACCAATAAAAGAAACGCACGTCATGACATTAAATGATAGATTTCCACATCAAACGACATAGCTCAGTTAGTTTTCCCTCGCAATTTCCCATGCTCTACATTTCAAAACTAGTCCACAGCATATCTAGCTATCACAAATTATGGTTAACCGATAGTTCAGAGATGATAGTAATTTTGAACACACTAGTTCAGAGATGATAGTAATTTTGAACACACTCGACCAAGAGACATATTATCTTATTATAGCGGAAGTGAAATAGGTTTCCGCCGTAACCGGAAAACGCGGGTATCCACGCCATGTTATTGGATTTCTGTTTGTTTATTTGTTTGTTAACGCGACCTAGACGACTGCTGATGATGTTACATAAAACATTGTAAGTGAGAAAGTTGGCTAGTTAAAAATTCAATGTTTATGATAGGAATTCTCTTAGAAAGTCTTGAAAAGTAACAGTTTTCCGGCTTTACCGATGTTTATGAATACGGCTATACCTTGTCCAACTCTTTATTTTACTTTTGACATTTGCTCATTGCATGCATTGCAGATGTCAAAAATGCACGGGTTTTTAAAAATAAAGCCATTCGTGTTTGTCAAAAGTAAAGCCATTCGGCGGGCAGAGTATTAATACAATTTACTTACAAAGATCATGGTTGCATATACTTGACTGATGCGTCTGCTTCTAAACATAAAAACGTAAACATTTACATATAGGCACACACTTACATTGCTTCTGGCCCCACACTAGGATACCCTGTGTCGTGGGAACCAGAAACAGCGACGACAAGACGACACATAAACATCCAAGACCAGTGTTTTTTTCTTTTTATCCCCATGGTAGGTTAGGAGCACAGCCGCAGCTCCACAGAGGTCGTCTACCGCTATATAATATCTATTAATTTGAGAGATATTTATATCTTGTTATCAATGATGATGTTGATGTTGGTTAAGATTTGAATGTGATGTGATGGCTGATCCACCACTTATAAAACATTCCAAATAAAATAAAAACAAGACAATGCTCAAGACGAGATCTTCAATGCTAAGAATTTCCGAAACACAAGAAGAAAACTCCAAAGCAATCGGTTAACAAAACTCTTTTGATTTGATAGAATCTAATTTTTAACATATATTTTACGTATGTAGTTTTGAAATTGCCATTTGAGCAATTGAAAAACAACGTAAAAGCGATTTTTTTCTAAAAAAGGACATAACAATGTCATGATTACTTACGGCCGATAACCTATCTTCTATCTTATATCTAGTGTCAAATTTGAAAAAAACCCATAGCGCAACTGTCAAATGTACCGCGTAACCTGCAGCTCTCGGTTATAGATAGGTTATTGGGATCGGCCGTTAAATGACAGGACTGTTTGGTGTTATACCTACTCAACACAGAACTCGCTGTTAATAATTTTGTAATTATTAGGTCCCGGGTTCGATCTCCGGCTGGGGGTAAAGAAAAAAAAACCCAGCACTTGTATGTTTGTTTATATGTGCGTGACGTCGCTGCTTCTGGTACCTCCAACACAGGGTATCTTAGTGTGGGGCCAGGAACAATTTATATGTGCATGATTGTAAATGTTTATGTTTATGTAAACAAATATTATGAGATCTAAAAATCAACCTGTCGGAGTTTCTTAGCCCTAATTCTCCCAAAGGGCCACTTTGGGAGAATTAGGGCTAAGAAAGCTTAGCTTGTCATTAAAATGTTGATTGAAAATGATGATGCTCTTGAAAACATTAACCAAAATCAAAATCATCATATCCAGGGTTCGGCACCCGAAGGGTGCCAAACGGGACCCTATTCCTAAGCCCCCGCTGTCCGTCCGTCCGTCTGTCACCAGGCTGTATCTCATGAACCGTGATAGTTAGACAATTGAAATGTTTACAGATGATGTATTTCTGTTGCCGCTATAACAACAAACACTAAAAAACAGAATAAAATAAATATTTACGGGGGCTCCCATACAACAAACGCACTTTTTTTCTCGTATTTCCTCGATAACGATAACGACAACGCTTGCAATATTTAGTTATATATTCACTTTAAAAATTAAAAAGAATATTACAATAATACAAACAAACGTGTTTTTTTGCCGTTTTAATAGAACGGACGGACGGCGCGAGTCCGACGCGCACTTGGCCATTTTTTTTATTATCATAAATCAATTAACTGTTTTCAGATATTCACCATAAAATACTACACCTCAGTGCCAAATTTCAAGTTTCCAGGGCATCTGGACCCCTTTCAGCGACTAAAACCAGAAGTGTAGAGCGGTAAAGTTAGTACTGTACTACTAGGTAGTACTGTGTATTGTACCTACTAGTTTTAAATAATAAAAAACAACAATATTGACATAGCAACGGAAACAGCGCAGCCTTATCAAGCCAGCACCCGGCAAACTCCGTCGATACATAAGACTTACCGGTATTCAATACGCCAACCATTAGTCCAGCTGTTCGAGTCATATCCGCTGGAATGTAGCAAAACAAGTGGTTTGCAGCCGAGACGATATCACCTGCTAACTGGGGCTGATCTCTAATCGCTAGTGTTGCATACTGATTGCACGTGCTCGATGACTGCTGCTTAGTTACCTACATTATACAGTGTGAGTCTTCATAGAGTGCACATAACCATCTGGGTTGAAGATAATAGAAATTCGTCGACAAAAAAAAACTCACCCTCCCATTTTTTTAATAGCCTTTTTAAAAGGCTTGTGTTTAAACGATTACCAAAAACGCACCTATTTTACTACCAATAAATTCGAAATGACTGCCAGAATGGATAAATGTCCACCAAATTGTGTTTGGATAAATGATCACCAAACTTTTTTTTTATGTTTTGGGTACTTAAGTTTATGTTTTAAGTATTTTTTGTTCAACCTAACACGAAGGATAAAGTGGGCTTCGCTTCGCTCACCCCCTTTACCCTTCACCTAAGCTACCTCAGTATTTTGCCCTGATATTTTTCGCAACTTTTGGTGTTCATTTATCCATTTTGGGTAGGAAAAAAATATTTTGGTGATGCATTATATTTGTTGCCTTTTTAATATTGAAATGCGCTATCTGGGTATCAACTGCAAAAAAATAGATACTTTCTGAATGGAAGTGTGTTTCGTAGTGAAATTAACTGATTCGTGATGATTTAGTTTATAATCTAACGTTTTTTGTGTTAGTTTACAAACTATTGATAATTGGTAAACTGTAACGTACTGCTTACGATATGACGCGTTAGTTCATAATAAAACTATTAAATTGTGTACTGGTTTAAACTTGAATTGCAAACGAAATACCAGGGCAAATAGCGAATCTCCCCCTCTACTCTTCGTATTAGGTTGATTTGTAAGAACAAAAGAAACGTAAATTGTAAACCCAGTCGGTTTGGTTTACAATTTTTCGATGGTTTACAAACTAACGCGGTAGTTTATAAACTAACGGTTTTGATAATCTTACGGTGATATATATATTATACGATGAATGTATTATATTACTCTTACTATATTTTATTTGTTATTAGGTAGTGAACTTAATTTATTGTTTGCCAGACTGCCCTTATTAGCAATAGACTGTCCTATCCTGCCTAGGTTTGCTTTAAGAAATCTCTTTTTAGATATATTCATTTTTTACCTTGCAATAAAGTACCTATATTGAAAGTGTTGGTTCTTCAGTAATTATAAAATTAACTAACAAATTTTCAATCGTCTTTCCCTATTACCTTTTGAACCATAAAATCTATTCTTAATTTAGGTATAGGTAAGTACTACAAATAAGCGTTTTCCCCTTAGCATCCCCTGGATCGCATAAAAATTCCCATTTATCTATCTGACCTAAGTTGTAGTCAAACCAACATAATATAGGGATCTAAGAAATAAAGTAGTCAACACCAAATTATTCCGGGATTTCTCTAGCAAGAGAGGATGACACCGGCAGCCATTTTGAATTCCTGGTGAATCAGTTTGAATTCCGAACACGTAGATTTCCATGGCTGACCGCATAGCCATGCGCCATCGCCACTGTATTACGTCCAAAGAGGTTTGATATAATTGTGGTCGTCGTACCTAGTGGCCAGTTACATACGAGGAAGTTTTTGTTATTTTTTTTCTGTCGTTATTTTCTGCTTGCGTGCAATTAGAGTTTTGCTAATCGGAGCCATCCGATGTGCTTTTATTTTGTATTGCAATGTCATGTTTTATAATCTTATGCTCTCCATGTCTGCGGCGATGGGGTAGCCCCACGTCACACAAAATTTACTATTAAAGAACTGGCGAAACGTCGGCACAATCGTATCGGATATACATGAGCCGATATCCAGACCGTCAGATCATTATACAAAACTCAAAATCAAAAATGGCACGCTAGCATCGCGGTTTCAAGCTATCAAGGAAAAGTCCGATCACACAGGGAATTCACGCCACATGCCCGCGCTGCCCTCCCTTCGCCCGCCACTTCGTTATGTTTTAATATTTTCTTTAAAATAAATATCTCACCTCCGTACTCAGAGTCATTTAATTAACGATTCATCCGATTCCAAAGTTGAATTTACATACAAAATCGTTCATTATGTAATCCTTAATTAATCACTAAACAGCTCTGGGTATGGCGGTAAGTAATCCTTAGTTAATCATTAAACGACTCTGGGTATGGCGGTAAGTATGTAATCCTTAGTTAATTATTAAACGACTCTGGGTATGACGGTAAGTAATCCTTAGTTAATCATTAAACGACTCTGGGTATGACGGTAAGTAATCCTTAGTTAATCATTAAACGACTCTGGGTATGACGGTAAGTAATCCTTAGTTAATCATTAAACGACTCTGGGTATGGCGGTAAGTAATCCTTAGTTAATCATTAAACGACTCTGGGTATGGCGGTAAGTAATCCTTAGTTAATCATTAAACTACTCTGGGCATGGCGGTAAGTAATACTTAGTTAATCATTAAACGACTCTGGGTATGGCGGTAAGTAATCCTTAGTTAATCATTAAACGACTCTGGGTATGGGGGTAAGTAATCCTTAGTTAATCATTAAACGACTCTGGGTATGGCGGTAAGTAATCCTTAGTTAATCATTAAACGACTCTGGGTATGGCGGCAAATAATGTGTAGATCGTATTTAATTCATTTCTTTTAGGACTGATTAAACGTAGGGTTAAAATTTCAAAATAAATTCGGTATTAACATATTTGTAATGTTTGCATTAAAATTAAAAATTATCAATAACTTGCTCTAATTTAGTTTTCTTCATTGTGTCGCTCTGTTGACTTTTTAAAAGCTTTATATAAAAATGGTGTTGTTGATCGAACCCATGATTAGGTCACATTTCATTGAGATTACGCAACAAGTAGAAACTAACAATTGTGTGATTTTTTATTGAATCGCACAACTAATGAATATTCCGTGACTGACATTTTAAAACGCTAAAGGTAGGTACCTTGAAAAGGTAATAAATATGTTCCAGTTCCAAAAAAAATGTGATTTCGTAATTCGGATCCTTTCGAGTCCTTCCGATCCTTACAAAGAGTTTAGTTTAGGCAAACATTTTCAGTTTTTGACTACGAAATGGTTTTTGGTGAACTTGTCCTATACATATAGGACAAGTTCAGAAAACTGGCTCCATGCAACCCTTCACGGATTACCCGCGTCATGACTTGAAGAAGTCACCAGCATTATTGCAACAAGTCGGTACCCACCTTGAGCTGTTGTGATTGTCACTTCGTGATTGACACAGTTACAATATGTGATAGGTGGCCGAATGCGCAGACTGCTGCTCAATTAAAGTGGCACTTAAATGGCTTACTGAAGCTACCAATTCCCGGGCGCGAGACAATGACAGTAATACTTTGATGAGTGAGAGTATCGCTCAAAATTTGAGATGCCGACTGAGGTGCATCCGGGCTATGAGTCGATGACTTCGAATAGATAGCTACATTTAACAATAAGGCAGGATTTTACATTTTATAGTGTCCTCTTTATAAGACTTAATAGATTAATACTATGTATGTGTCGAATGTATGTGTCATAGACTTGCATTTCATGATGTGGCCGAGCATTTCATGACATGGTCAGAAAGGGTTGAATTTGATGAAACATGTCATTTTAAAATAATTTTTATTTATTACTACCTACCTAATATTTTTTGTGATAAACATGTCAATCTAACAAGAAGACTATTCGGGGGCTTCGCTGCGCTCGCCACCTTTAGTCTTCACCTAAGCTAGCTACCGCAGTGTTATTCCCTAAAATATTTCTTCGTTCAATGACAGTTTTTATTCAACTACGGTTGGCTAATTCATGACATGCTCGATTCTAAGATTAATAAATAAAATAATAATATTAATAATAATAATAAATAAAATTATTTTACGACATATATGCTGCACGGCACACGGCATACGAGCATAATATAAACCACATACAGGCGACGTTTCATTAGCCGACCATACTTTAGGGAATAATAGTAACCATCATTATGAGCAACTTTCCCCAAAAAACATATGGTCGCAATCGCAAATCAAAAAAATACCATGGTGGTCAGTCACTACCCACACATAAACTTGATAAATCTTGAACTATCCTCCACCCAACTTGTCTTTTTTTTTAGATAAAATAAAACCGTCCCATAATGGTTATGGCCTACAAATTACCAAAAAAAAGAACAAATTTATTGCGCCCCGGGCAGAGAAAGACGCACGGAACTCAGATTGATGTTTCCTGTGATATTCGATGATATGTGATCAAAAATACATTAAAGTGCATTTATAAATTTCAAGTTGACTCGGCTTTGTCAACGAGAACTATCAACGGTCAGCCACTCCGAAGTTTATTACAACTTTCGAATAATACTAAAATTAGTATGGATGTTTTAACTTTCGTTGACGTCATAATCTATAACTGAGATTATAGGTACATTATTTTACGTAACTAAGGGAAATCTCCATATTTATATATTTACGAACAAAACAGTGTCATTTTCATTTTTCGAGGAAAAGTTGCGTCCACGCCCAGCCAATTATTCAATACCTCAGGGCCTGGCCCATCGCCACAGCTATGGAGTTCATCATAAACTCTTCCAAAAAGTCCTTACCACAACGTCTTACGCCGATTCAGATTAGGAACCTAATTTGATCCGCAAAATTACCGAGACCGTCTTAAAACAAGTCTTGGCATTAGGTAAATAAAGCCCATTATGGCGAATTGGAATGGAAATGGTTGCCATGGTGATGTTCTAGATTTGAACCTAATTAGAATCGGAAAAAGATTGTGGTAACCCACCAGGTCCATTTCTATCATATTACTTCTGTGTAAGAAATGATATGATATCAAATCAGTGGCGCACAATCTCCGGAAGCGGCGATTAAATTTAGACTCAAAGGCCTGTCATTTCGATGTTATCAGTAGGTGTACGGTACGTCGGTACTGGGGGTTGTGTCATACATTCAAGTCATACTCTGTACTCATACATTCGTGTCAGTATGGCACACAATGACCTGGTTTGAATGAGAATGGAGTTCTATTGTGAATTGATTTCGTTTCATCCGGTTTTATTTAAGTATCAGTTGTATGTAAATTAAGCAATCTCATTTTAAATCACACTTTATTATTTAATTAAATTTAAAAATGTTCCCAGATCCTAAAGATATTTTGACATTCTTTCTACACTTCATTTTGCCACTGCGACATTTAAGTTGCCGTTTTCTTGAGCAGTAGTTGTGCATGTGTGTAAATGGTGTCCAAGGTATTATTATTATTATTATTCTGCTGTATCTAACATTCTAACCTTAGAAAATTAATAATACTTTTAAAGAAATCTAAGATAATTGGGAATTATCTCAGATTCTAACTAAGTATCACCGCAACCTGGTCAAAGGTAGCACAGCACAGCATAGTGTTACTTGTTAGGCAGGTCTGGATTTTGGGATGGAGGGAATAACTTAACGCAGGGCTTCCCTAACTGTGCGTAGGGCGTCGCGCGCGGCGATCTGGCAGATTGGCTGTCTGTGTCTGCAGATTGGCTGTCTGTGTCTGCAGATTGGCTGTCTGTGTCGACGTGACCGAGCCGAGTGAGCTTCCTCAATGTGTTGTAGTTGAATGTCATACACTTATCATCATTAAGCAAATATTTTGAAAAATATTTTCCCGGAAATATGGAGCAATATGACTGGGTTCGAAACCCTTTCCAATCGACCTTACCAACAACACCTTCAACAGAGCAAGAAGAACTATTGACAGAATGGTCCTCGGACTCCAGGCTTAAGCTCCAATGAATGCTTGAATTTTGGAGCTCAGTTTCTCCCAAATATCGTGCCAGCACTGCAGAATTCGCCCAGTCTCTTTTACTTCCCCTCATTGACTATGCTGATGTTTGCTGGGTAAGCGCAAATGAAGAGCAACTGAACAAACTCGAACGACTTCGAAACCTCGGGATTCGGTTCATCTTCGGACTGCGAAAATATGATCACGTTTCTCAACATCGCAGGGAGTTGAATTGGCTTCCGATTCATCTTCGACGGGACTCTCATATCCTATGCCTGCTCTACAATATTTTGTGGAACCCTCGGTACCCTAACTTCCTGCGTGATCGCTTCGAATTTCTTTCTTCATGCAGGCCTCGAGAACTCACATGGCTACTATGCTTAAAGCCCCACAACGCTCCACTGCAACCTACGAGCACGGGTTTAGAATCCGCGCTATACGGCTGTGGAATGAACTTCCCTGCACCATCAGGGACAGTCCATCACTGAATATCTTTAAGAACCGACTAAAGAAGCACTATCTTTCACTTTCTATTTAGCTATATAATGTATTAGTATTAGTATATTTGTAAGATATTTATTGATATGCTGTATTTATGTAACTGTGTATGTAGTCTATATTTCTTAGCAATTGGGTTTTATGTATGTGTAATATGTATTATATTAGAATATAGTCTTAATTGTACGCGCAATTCTTTCCCTTACCTATCATCTCCGTCTCCTATCCAACATGGTTTGCTGGAAGAAATCTCTTTTTAGAGATAAGCTCGCCTTTGTACATGTTTTTTTCTATCATAAGTTATCTGTATGTCTGTTTTGTTTAGTACAATAAATAAATTACGAAATTACGAATTGAGAGTTCTACTAACATTTGCTTCTTGCTATTTGCTCATCGTACTTGTGAAAAACAGGCTTTCCTGCAGTTGCAGTAATAAAGAACAAGTACAGGCCGAAAATAAGTGTGGATTAAGAGATGAGAGCGGCGATTGCCAACTTGAGCACCGTTTTGACAAGCTAAGTTCAGAAAAGCAGGCACATCCTTCTCATTAGTAGCCAGCCAACAAAGTTATATAAATAGGTACCTACCTACCTCTTTTAATTATTATTGTTATGTTTTGTTCCTTATTTTCTAATAAAAAATGTAAAATTTATTTCGAGTTTTTCTGATAGCTTGTTACTAGGCTACTATTACAACTGGTAGTCTAGGTTCTTTTTGGCCAGTTGAGTGGCGTCGCAAAAAATAGCAATAACCCAAGGGAGTCACTAGTAAAAATAAGTTTTGGAAGCTCTGAATTAACGGAACACCCGTATGCCTTCCCACCTTCTCTTCAAGACATATTTAAAATATCTGTGTTATCATCTCGGAAGACTCGATACTAATCATCACTGACTGGCAAAGAGCGCTTGAGTCACCGCACCGGCGTCGATGACGCGACTCCATTCTTAAACCTGGTGGCTACTACCTTCGGTCCTCGGAGAATGTATACTCGACTTCCAAGAAACGACTAAATTGACTTATTACGGTGTAGTACGAATTGCGGATCTGTGTTTATTTCGTTTTAAAAATGAGTCATCATTATGCTGATTTAGAATTAATGCTTTTTTGTTTTAGTGCTTGCAGTAAAACAAGTTGGGCAATTTATATGAAAAATAAAGCCTAAATTCAAATACACTTTTCACGTGAGCACTATTATGCCTCTGGCACCCTGTTTGGGAAAGGGCTCACGGGCTCTTGTGTTATTTTATTATACCTACCTATTCGTTTAGTTGCTGAAATCCAATTGCATGATCTCATCGAATTCGTAATCCAGCCACTACTTTTGTAATTGTAATATTGTAAAGGTTATCCTTATTTCTGTACTAATTGGTTGTGTACTACACTTATTAGTACATGTGCATATACCGAACTTATAATTGATTATAACTAATGCACTACAGTGTAAAAGGTCTTTAACTACAGACAGACACGAGTCTAAACTCACCTGACAGGTTGCTTTGACTTTCCCGGAAAACCGGATGTTCGGTCCGGGGCCGGTGATATCTACCTGAAACGGAAATTAATAGCGATAACATTAGGTACTATGCATAATCTACGTTGCTTACGTTATATGTAACATTGTTAAGATATGCCAATGGAGTTTTCATTTCACTCTTGTTGAAAGAAGTTCTGTTCTAACTCTTCTGAGCATACGCCAAGTGCCTCTAAAGACGATTAAAGAGCATGGGTCCTCTTGTCATTTTCTTACAATTCTACAAGTAAGTTGGTACATATTCAGTATGTGTGGATCTGGGTATATTCAGTGTTTTGGGACTGTATGACTCCTGCGGGTGAAATGTTATTTTGAGCCCGTGGTGTCCCACTGCTGGGCAAGGCGCCTCCCCCCTTTCTCCACCACTCTTGCTCCTGAGTGGTCATCCACCGTCCTCGTCCTGAAGATCTAGTTGTTCCCCTTATATCTTCCTGGGTCGGCCAGGCTTTCTCTTTGCATTTTTTTTGCGTGAATATGTAAAGGTGTTGTAGTAAGCTTATTAGCTTTAGGTATGTACCTAATTATAATTATGTAGCCCAAGCAGCTGTATAATTAGATCATTTTCAAACTAAAAACTTTATTAGAGCAGAAGGCTGTGTTAGAATAGTTGTAGTGGCAATAAAGGCTGTAAAAGAGCTGTTATTCGATGTAAAAATAAACCATAGCATAACATTACAGGTGTTATTTGGTGCTAAAATAATCCATTAGCTGTATCAGAGCTGTTATTTGGTGTAAAAAGAAATCATTAGGTAAAAAGTAAACCATAACACTCAGTTTAACTTAAAAGAGGTGTCTGTGTCTTTTAAGAATAAAATAGAAACATGTGATTTTAAAGTAAATGATTTTTTGTATATTTGTAAATTACAGTACCATAGTAAAATTAGACAAATGTAAGCCAAAAACTGTGTAACATTGGGTTAAATTAAAGTAAATAATGATTTCTTGACTAACATTTATGTCAAAAAGTATCCATTTATTAGACTACGATCTAATCAATCCTAAATACTATTCTGTAATAAAAAGAATGAAACCAATTGAGTTTTAGTATACAAATGTTTTCTTTTTTAGATCTCACGTGAGATTTGGGGAGAGGGGGTGTCGAGAACTCGAGACAAGTTTCACGTAACCTCGCCGGGGGGGCGCGGCGGCGGGGTGTAAACGTCAAAAACACCGCTCGTAATTAATGGGCGCCCCCTAGCCAGCATGTTGGAGTATGGCTCAATCTTAGTCGAACTCCAGTAAAGGCCGGTGCCCCTCGGCGGTGACATGAATCGACTACATTTATTTATTTTGTAGATATTAAGTTATCAAACAACGCCATAAACTGTATGTTATGCTGTAATTTACTTTAAAATTCTATACTACCTATCAATTTATTTCCCACCACTCGAAGTCCAATCTTTAAAACAACTACACATTCCTCCCCGTACTTGACACGATTCGCTAAACAGAAAATTATTAACTCAACTCAAAAGCATGTAATCCGAACATGCATAAAGGATGGAAAATTATACATATCCGATGGATGCTGCAACATTATTTTCTTCGGCCGCCCAGCAATAATAGGGAGGCTCGCGTGGTCAATTACACCCATATTATGTTACTCCATCTTGCGGGATAGGAGACGTGGAGATCAAAAGGCAGGTAAGGCAAGTCCTTCACTATCACTATCACATCGAGAGGAAACAGACAATCAAAATAAGAATACAAAATAAATAACTAATCTCTCAAAATAATAAGGCGTACTCAAATCTCAAAAATTGCTGAATTGGTTGCGTTTAGACAAATATGTATGGTTATATATTTTGACGACTCGTATGGCCGATTCGGCAGTGACCCTGCCTACGAAGCCAAAAGTCCCGGGTTCGAGTCCCGGTGGGGGCAAATATTTGTTTGATGAGAACGGATGTTTGTACGCTAGTCATGGTTGTTTATCTATCCAAGTATAATATTTATCTATATAAGTATGTGTATCGTTGTCTAGTACCCAAGATACAGGGAATCCTAGTTTGGGGCTAGATCAATGTGTGTAAATAATGTCCAAGGTATTATTATTATTTACGGAACTGGTAGTGTAATGTAAGGGCGCCTATTGTCGCACAGCATGTATCGGACACTTAGCGCAATATCTTCAATAGATCGACTCCATTTCAATTATATTTCATAGACAATAGGTGTGCCAAATTTCGTTGCCATCACTATTCGTTGGACCTGGCAGTAGTTGCTGCTCGGGTCAAAGCATGCAGAGCTTTTGTGGGTGATTTTGTAATGTTCTAGTCGCGGTGATTTGGACTGATGAAAATGGACTGATGAAATTGGACTGACGACAATTGGAGAAGCCAAAAAGTCAAACTGTCCCCACTCAAAAGGTCAAACTGGCTTTCATTTCAAATTCCAAGGCGCGCTTACACTTTATTTTATTATGTTCTACTCTACATGGTTCTACCAGTTCTAAGATTATGAGATTGGTGTGGCATGTTGCATACATACATAGTTAATGGAACTTGTTATTTACCTGTCTGTCTACCACACAAAATATGAGATTATTACCTAATCGTGTATTAATAAAAAGACGTATTTCTGGTTTGTTGTAAAATAGTTGATTGAAGAAGATAGATTTTTAATGACTTTGAAATATTTGCGTAGCCGTCGTTCAACAAACCACAGAAAAATCCTTGTTCTACATATAAAATTACGGTCTAAAGCTGACGAGTATTTGAGTAGGTATATCACCTAAAGTGCTCTAAACAGTGCTGGTGTGAGCCGATTTTAGAGCAAAGATATAACACAAAAATGTGACCAACTTATGCAGATAGCTGCACAGACAGACTGACGGACAGGGTGTGGGCATTCCGAGTATTTCCGAGCATGTTTAATTTCAATACATTTGTGACTCACACAAGCCCTAATGCATTTATCCGTTGCAGGTAATTGCGAGTAGTTTATATATACATGCAGGTAAGCGCCTACAGGTACTTCTCTGACATTAAACAACAAATACTGTAGGTATTATTCGTGATTATTGTAATAGTCTACAGGTAGGTATAGTGAGTGAGCCATAGCAAGCTGCAATGGCCCCCCATTTGGCACATTAGCGCAAGAAAATTCCAAGTAGGCAACACGATATTCTCATTCTAAATTCTAAGTAGCGAAACATGAGAATGCTTTTCCTCCATAAAAGATCACCTCTGCATACAAGGATTAGGTGTTAGGTGACAGAGCGGTTATTAGGTGACAAGTAAACATTCACATGGTAATTTGATAGGTATCCTACATTTGGATTGCCATCAGGTATGGTGGGAACGAGAGTCAGTATATACGGCGGGCGACAGAAGGAATTTATAAACAATATGACGAAATTAAATTAGATGTAAAAAATAACGGTCAAGTGCGAGTTGGACTCGCGCACGAAGGGTTCCGTTCTACCGTACAATGGTAGGGATGGTGTGGAGTGAATAGCTTGGATTTTACATAGCAAAATGTTGTTATAAAGTTATTGGTGCAGGCGGCTACTTTCACGCTCCATGTACGTAACCAGGTGCATTCATAAGTTTGTATGTGGTGTTGTAAGAATTGTTGTATGGGAGCCCCCTTAAATATTTATTTTATTTTGTTTTTTAGTGTTTGTTGTTATAGCGGCAACAGAAATACATCATCTGTAAAAATTTCAATTGTCTAACTATCACGGTTCATGAGATACAGCCTGGTGACAGACGGACGGACGGACGGACAGCGGAGGCTTAGTAATAGGGTCCCGTTTGGTACCCTTCGGATACGGAACCCTAAAAAACGGTATTTCCCACGTATATCCAGCCCATCGCCGCTGCTATGTAGATATGAAGGTTTCTAAGTGGTTTGACAAAAGAATATTTTGCAAAATGATGCAAAAAGCGTGGTGCAGGTAACTTTGGTTCCAGGGTCACTAATGAAAGGATACTGAAAGGTTCCGTTTAAAAACTCGCATTATTTTCTCTTATTGTTTTGACCTTACATAATCCTTGGACTGTTCTCGGCAAAGTGTAACAAATATTCTCAGTTGGGCCCGACACGTGGAACACGAATTGTCTCTAAACTTGAGTAACTCTGAGCTTCCACTGAACATTTGTTTTGAACATCGTCATGTTTATAATTTTAAGTAACCAAAACTTATTTATTTATTTATTTTCATAATAAGAGATAATTAAAATAGTCTTGCGGAAGACTATATCGCAAATATGAAACTACGAAAAACTAAAATAAACAAATATAATTGCTCCAGATAAAACCTGATTGGGAAGAAAATTCACTTTTGATTCTGTACATTATAAATGCCTTGTACCCAATTAGTTACGTAAGTTACAAGGCGAGCATCAATCCTGGGGCTTCAAGAGTGAAGTCGAAAGAAACCTGTTTATTTAAGATTACTATGAAATTGTAATTCGACTGGTTACACGGAGACACTGCCGTATAAAATATTACGGCGATGACACCCAGTCTCGCAAAATGGATAATTAAATTATTGAGTAAACTTGGTCACGACTGTGCCGCTGCCGCTTCGAATAAGAAAAGGCATGACGCTTAGTTTGCTCGTTTGTGTTTAGATCTAATTTTAAGTTAACATTATAGGTGTTAGCTACTAAATAGCTGGAGAGATTAGAAGCAAGTATACCCCGACAGCTCTACAGGCTCTAAATATTATAGATAGAACATTTTACCGAAAGAACACTTTATTTTTAAACAATTTGAGCTGCATTTAAAGTTTTTTTAAGCCGTCCGTGTTAACTGGGATTCGAACCCGCCCATTGCGGGATAACATAACCCTGTAGTTTTACGATATCGCTCGAAAGGCTACTATAGCGTCTTAAAGGAATATTAAACGTTTAGGGTCTTGCCACAAAAAAATAAACGAGTGTTCAACACTTGTTTAAAAACGAAAACTTATGGGTTTGTTTTGAGGTTAACCGCTGTTTAATATTTTTTGTGGTAACACGGTTAATTTATAAAAATGTTCAGAAAAGTGAATAGCAGTTTCGCAGACTTTGCCGTCTGTCGAACAATTGACTGATTCAAATGATTATAAAATGTAAAAGTTCATGGTCTTCCTTTTATTTGAGATGCCAAGTTTGTTAAATGTGTCACGTCATGTAGTTTATAATCTAACGTGTTTTTTCTCGTTAGCTTACAAAATATCGATAAATTGTAAACAGTTTTGACAATCTTACGGTGACAGATACAAATCTTCATTATGACCTAAGATAGGTATAGTAAAATTACAGGGTTATTTTTTCCACATTTGGCGGTATCGATTCCAGGTTAACTTAGTCGATTTATTAAAAGTCTTTGAATGCAATTCAAATTGTCTTTAAAATTAAATTAATTCTTATTTCAGTAAAATGTGCGGCATAGCCGTGGCACCTGTATATGACGCACCTTTCATTTATGTTTTTACAATTTTAAACGTATGACTGTAAAGCCAGTTTTTGCTTGGCAAATACTGGTTTTGCCTGACTGAATTGCTAAATAGCGACAAAAAATGAGCGCGACTAGAAATACTGGCTTCGCCTTACCAAATTACTGAAGTATGCGACTAGAAATCAAAAAACAGTAGCTTGAAATCTTTAATTCGGGTAACCTACAATAACAAAAAGTGCGTTGGTTTGTAATGTAAGAATGTAAGAACAAGAAGTTCTTACATGTTCAACCTAACACGAAGGATTCGCTCACCCACTTTATCCTTCACCTATCCTGAGCTACCAATTCACCCAGACAGTCTTTATTTAGCCAATAAGCGTTGGCTAAACCAGTCAGTAATTTAGTCGCGTAATTCAGTATTTTTTTCGCTCATTTCAGGAAATTCCCTGTTATTGGTCAATCGCTCAATTATTTTTGTATTCTGTCGTTGTAATGTTAACGTTTGCCCACTTACGAAACCAGGCCATCAACTAATGAAATTATCTATAGGTGTAACTGATAAATAAAATCGGTACAGTTTTAATATCGGTGTCAATTTTTAAAAGGTTTAGATTAGAGTAGATATCGGAAACGGCCAACTTAAACCAAGTCTTAAATAAGCTGAACGGCCAGCCAGTTCACCAAAATGTTAGTCCTGCCTTATCATGTACTTATTCCCTGATATCTAGGAATGTCTATCGGAGTTCCCTTTCCCAATCTACCTACGGAAATCTACCAATTAGAACAGCTTATTGTAAACGCATTGATTGCTCAATTTTTCAATTTTAAAGGGACTCTGATATTACTTTCCAGATGTCAGAATAACATATAACTAGTGGTTCTGTGAGAACAGTAGACTTCGCTTCAATTTCAAAAATTGAAATCCGTTCATATATAACGCTACAGCAAACTCACCCCCCCCCCTATCCCCCCTCCACTCCCCCCTTTTGTTTTTTTTTCGCAACATCTTGTGCAGAATGAAGTCCTTAGAGAGCCTCTCAAATTTGATTGAAATCCGTCGATAAATAACGCTCCAGCAAACGTGCCCCCTCTTACTATTTTCCCCCAATAAAAAATTGCGATCGACTTAAATGTTGTCAGGAACTTGTGTGCGAATTGTCATCAAAATCGGTTCAAAATCCTTTTTGGCCAACCTCGAAACTGGACGCTTCGCGCGCTCGGCCAATAGGCCTACTGGTTCATCAACTAGTTACTAACTAGTAGACGCCATCAGCGATTGCGAATTGTGTAGGTACGTGTGGTGGTGGTGATGTCGATCAATGTTTGAGTTTTCAACTCAACTCAACGTGTTTTTCATGTTTCTCCCCAGTATGACATTAAAGCGGAAATAACTTTAATTGGGTAGCAGTGTGTAAACGATCATTAATGGGCATTGCTAAAAAAATACGTACTACTTTTTATTTTATCAACCGATTTAAAAAAGGTTCTCAATTCGTCTGTTTTTTTTGTGCGCTTGTCACGCGATTACTCCGTCAATTATGAACTGATTTTGATGATTCTTCTTCCGATTGATAGGTCATACTTCAGAGGTGGTCCCTTATGAATTTTACCAAAATTGATTTAGCGCTTTTCAAAAAATCAAGAAATACAAAAAATTAACACAGATGACGTTTAGGTTTGTGGCTCCGGGCAGCTAAAGTTTTGACGTGGGCTTTTCATGAGTTCATTGGCCCGACCGGGGAGGAAGAATTAGGGCTTGAACTTGAAGTAAGTTTTTTTAACTTGGTGAATTATTTTATGAAATGTTTGCTTATTTTAAGAAACTATTATGAATATATCGATTAATATATGTCTAATTATTTTCTAAATACTTTTAAAATAACACTCCTCGTGACGTCACTTGCTCACAGATTTGGAAAGGTTGTACTTGAGGCTGGTTGTTTCCGATTATAAAACTAAAAAACTATGACATCAATATTTATCTGTTTACGTTCCCACTGACATCTGCGTTATCGACTGAGAGGAAAACTGCTGATACTTTGTTAAGTATCGTAATTACGTCGTAGAGGACAAATGAAGTACATTACGTTTTTTACGAATATTTCAGTAACCCTGTAATATTTTTTGATGGGAATAACGGAATTTACTTTCCTACCGAACACAATTACCTCGAAATGGTTTTCTCGGTTTGGTACCTTTGTTTTTATACATGGCTCATTGAAGACACATCATATTCCCATACGGGATTGCAGATGCACAATTGTGCTAACGTTTATCTTGTGATTCATTAATCCATTTAATTGTGTTAATTGAGGAAATACCGGTTAAAAGGTTTGACCGACTAGAGTCTAATCTAAAGACTTTGGATTGGATTCTCTAACTAAACCCATTACACTTTCTTAAGACTATCCCTGGCTCCGATAACACATAAATGGATTACCGTGACCCTATTAAAGCTGTTACAGTAAGACATAACTTAAGGCGCTGTCCTAATTGACATTGGTCGTACGACCGTAGTCGTAAAGTTGTACGTGTACAGACAACGAGATGAACCGGAAGCTAGTTTTATAAATTTCATCCCTCATCAGAAATTAAAAATGAATGAGATTTTCATGTTTGTTATTATTGTCCGAATGACATATGCTTTGTGATGATGATACACCAAATACGGTATTTGACTGCTGCTAGTCAAAATAGATACTTTTTAGGAACTGTCAAAATGGTAATTTTGTTCACTAGTAGTAGTAGTAACACAACATTGAGTTTATAGAATACAACTGCTGGAGATATACAATTCTGATATTGTCAAACATTTTTTTTTAAATAGGTTCATCTTGAAACACGAGTCTAGATTTATTGGACTACCCTGTCCAATACCGTATTCTAATACATAAAATTCACGCATAACTAGGGTTGCCAGTTTATTTTTTGACAAATATAGTATATGGCGGTTAAATGGATTAAAAAAGAAAGTACGCATAGTAAAACATATTTAAGTTAAAAATATAGTACTGTAGCGTACGCAGAATATTATAAATTAAAAAGTACGCAGACCCAAAATATAATATAGTATGTCTGGCAACCCTACGCACTTCCACCTCATCCCGGTGCACCTACTGTATCCGACTTACGGTTACAGTCGTACGTACGACCAACGTCTATTAAGATCCCGGTGCACCTACTGTATCCGACTTACGGTTACAATCGTACGACCAACGTCTATTAAGATCCCGGTGCACCTACTGTATCCGACTTACGGTTACAGTCGTACGACCAACGTCTATTAAGATCCCGGTGCACCTACTGTATCCGACTTACGGTTACAGTCGTACGTACGACCAACGTCTATTAAGATCCCGGTGCACCTACTGTATCCGACTTACGGTTACAATCGTACGACCAACGTCTATTAAGATCCCGGTGCACCTACTGTATCCGACTTACGGTTACAGTCGTACGACCAACGTCTATTAAGAAAGCGCGTTAGAACAGTTGCTCGGGAAGCCGTAATATGTGCAGTATCGGTCAGTCAACGGTGTGGTGGACTGCATGAGGCCAGGTAATGGTTGGCCGACTAACTCTGATCGACTGTTGAAGCGGAATTGTGCCAAAAGTGATGATTGGAATGACTTCTTGGCATTGTTGTTTGTTATCGGCCCGAATAAAAAAATTGAAACATGCGAAATGGATATGTTTAGGCGAGAGCTATAAAAAAAATCTCCTTTTTGGGATTCCGTACCTAATAGCCTCCATTAGGTGGTTTTATCTTAGAAAATATCTGACTAAGGTCAGCTATTCCTATAGGTATAATGAAATTACGTAGGGAACTCGTTTTAGTTTTATAGTTTCAATTTCACGACACAAACAAACGTAAGTTAGTGAGTTGATATATAGATATATAGATAGTCACTTAATAATAACATGACGTTAAATTAATCACAGCCAGCTGTTACATGGCTCACTAACTTTATGTAATCCTAATTAGGTAGCAGAAGATGCGATCATAAAATCTATCACACGTCGAATTTAAATTAAAAAACTTTGGACTTTCTCGTAACGATTTCGTAACAAGTCTGAGTAGGTCACACACACACAGTATGGGTAATCAGCTAATCATCCCACAAATCAGCTTAGGTTCCCTGATAAATTTATTAGGGATAATAATAAAACGAGCGAAAAAAGAACTAATTATGTAAGCAAATGACCAACGCTCATTGGCTAAATTAAGGCTGTCGGGGTGAATTGGTGGCTCATTTTATGTTACTCGAATTAAGGTTTGGAGAGTTTACAATTTTTAACTTCGCTCTATAACATAACTACATATCCTGATAGATAAAAGAACTGTATACTAAGTCATTCTTTTTTAGGGTTCCGTACCCGAAGGGTTCCAAACGGGACCCTATTACTAAGACTTCGCTGTCCGTCCGTCCGTCCGTCCGTCCGTCCGTCCGTCTGTCACCAGGCTGTATCTCAAGAACCTAGCTAGCTAGAGAGTTGAAATTTTCACAGATTATGTATTTCTGTTGCCGCTATAACAAAAAAATACTAAAAAACAGGATAAAATAAATATTTAAGGGGGCTCCCATACAACAATACCACATACAAACTTATGGATGCACCTGGTTACGTACATGGAGTGTGAAAGTAACCGCACCAATAACTTTGTAAACAATATTTTGCTGTGTAAAATCCAAACTATTCACTCCACACCATCGCTTCCATTGAACGGTGGTACGGAACCCTTCGTGCGCGATTTAGACTCGCACTTGACCGGTTTTTGTTAGTTTAGTTTATATTTCTACAATATTTGGTAAGACCTCTATCACGCAAAATGGAGTAGGTGTACCTACTACCTACCTATTGAATAGCTAGTTAACTGGCTAAACCTGGTCACGGTTGTGTCTCTGCCACTACGTATGGGAAATAACGTGACCCTATTTAAAGTTTGTATTAGGTAATAATACCTCTCTGTTTCTTATCCATTGTTGCCCGTGTTACTCCGTTGACTCACACGAAGATACTCGATGATTATGAGCCCTATGGCCGAATACAGACTGCTTATCCAATTAAGCGCCGCTCAAATGTCATAGTGGTGCTGTCGTATTTCGAACGGGAGGGACAAAGAGCATGTGTCTGTCCGTTTACAAATTTAAGTTGCTGAATGTGCATCGGGGCCGTAATTATTATCAAATTAATATATGATGATTGATGATACTCACTCGAGTCGATGGGTTTACTTTACATCTCTGTAAAGACAGAGATGTGAACCCATACCATACCATAAACATAGGTATCATTGTACCTATACCTCCTTAAAACTTTCATTATCACTTACCTCCCCCACCTATCTTAAAAAGGTATGACTTCACTAAGGTTTACTCTAGTTTTAATTTATATGTGCTAACATGAAAAGATAACTAACGAACAAAATGTATGATGTAAGTTTTAAAACTTACCCTCAAACTCCAATGAAAATAATCACAAAACTGCAACAAAATCCAGTTTCGAACGTTTTTGACCCGAAAGATTCTTCGTAATAAACTGCACAAAAATTTCTCTTTGTCTATCTTCAATTCACACTTTTTTGTCGGCACCAATCACGCGGGAATGTACATTTGATCGCGGGACATTGTCTGTCGTGATGTGAGTGCAGTACTGTGAATGACGGCCGGCACGACTCTACACCGGCAGCGTTTACGTCTGACGAATACAAAACACTTGGTTGGTGACTCCGCTTGGTGATTCAACAAGGCCTTTGAGGAAAACAACGGCACCTAGCGACAGGAATTTCAAAATGCTTATTAGCGGGAGTGAATTGATAATGGCCTAATTTAGTTTAGCTATTCGCCAATAGATGTCACCTTGGGCAGTGACATCTAGTGTTGGTTTTTAGAACTATTTCGTTAGTTTATGCGTTGCTATATAGATAGCGTTCTTGTTGGTGTTGCCAGAAAATATAGCTCCGGTTTTTTCTAACTTTGCCTTTCTCTTTCATTTACATTCCATAGTTTGATTTCACTATTTTGGCCTGTAATGGTTGATGAAGGTTGATCCCAACATCTTAGCGCATTATCAGAGAGGCAAAACGAATAACGAACATCGCGACAAAATATTTTCATTGCTTAAAAACCGGTAATAGCCATCACTTCGTCCTCGTCCCATCTCTAATCCATTCTTTTTCTGTCAAAATGGCTGCCGTGCAAGAAGCTCGTACTGATTTCAACGTACGAATTATCATTTATTTTCCGTTCTTTTGCGTGTTTCGATTGTAGAAATGCAGAATTAACTAATGGTTTGGTGTTATTTCAGGCGAGACGCGACCCGATCCAGGCCGTCCAGGTCTTCGGTCGTAAGGTGAGTGTTGTCATACCGCACTCCACGTGTTGGTGCAGTTTTATGCTTTAATTACTTTATTTACCACATATTTCCGTGTTTATCACTGTTAATACTCAATTTCAGTACTAAAATTCAATAACAAGTTTGTTTGTCTTCTAGTCTATATCACGTTATAACCTAACCTTACATTTTGCTAAAGCACCCAACGTCAGAATTTCCGTGCTGCTATTGTGTTTGCTATGTATTCTGTATTCAGCACCTTAGGCCCCACTCCAGACAAGATTAGCGTCACAATTACGGTCACCAGTCGCATCCCCATCCAATCCAAAGCCAATTTGAAACCATCCTAGAAAATTAAACTGGTCAATTTCAGAAAACCGCCACCGCAGTAGCTTACTGCAAGCGCGGCAATGGCGTGATGCGAGTGAACGGGCGCCCGCTGGAGCTGGTGGAGCCCCGCCTGCTGCAGTACAAACTGCAGGAACCAATCCTGCTGCTCGGCAAGGTAAGCTGGGATTCTCCCATTATCTGATTATATATATCTATATTTTTATAAGAGAGTGGCCTCAAATGGGCCAGGTGCAGGCAATTTAACCCGCTGGAGAAGAAGTAGAAGCAGCTGAGATCGTCAGTTTGGATTGATGATTGCAGTTTGATTCTGTATCTCTTGACATATCCCAATTCGGTCACAGTGTTGATAAGGGAGCGGAAGCCCCCACTTTTCACACAAAATTCTAAGTTTTTTTTTTCCTTGGCGCCCCCTATCTACACTCCAACCCCCAATTCCTTTTAAATTGAAATTGCAGTCGCATCAATCTTTTGTCAACCACAGTCAGCTCTGGCCGACAACTAGAAGTTGTGCTACTGAAGCTACTGATTGCCACAGCCAACACGTTTTCATTATTAAGAGACCTTATCTTATGAATTAAGTTGTATTTTGCACAGCATAGCAAACGTGAATGGCATACGAGAGACAAAAAGTGTGAATTTTGTTTTTGATGTATGGTGGTAAAACTTTAAATGACAGATTGGTGAAAAATTGGTCAAATATCCAATTGATGACTGATCAGGATAGAAGGTCATGATCGGTGGTATCCAACTGCCCAGAAACTTCCTTCTGATAAACAATCGCTGCCAAACCACTGGTTGCCAAATAATTACATTTTTTATGTAGGTAGTGAGTGTAGTGATTACTGTATGTATGCTTAAATTTTTTTTGTTTTTTATTTCATAGGATGAAGTGTATGGTGTTTGAATGCAATTATTACTAGTGGTTATAGGAGCTGTAGATAAAAATTTGCTTTTTTGATAACTTTCCAACCCCTCGCACCCCTGACCCCTTGAAGTTTATCAGATGAACAAGTGGAATTATTATAAAAACCAATAAATACAAATTACCCGACTGCATTTTCTTTCAAAAGTGGTACATATATGCAAACTACAAACAAATATACCAACTTATGAACATGGAGTATGAAAGTATTCCACCCAGACCAATAACTTGGTAAACTACATTTTGCAATCTAAAATACAACCTATTTTTTTATACAAAAATTATATACTTGATGTCATTGTCACGGTTTCCATGAATCCAACAAAACTCATTTGTTAAAATCTTTCAAGCCGTTAGGTAGGTAGGGTCTGTAGAGTTTTACATTTTCAACCCCATACCTGAATCTTAAAATCTGAATCAACAACTACAATTATCGGACCTGCTCCAAAATTTCATGAGAGCTCTCCCGCACAGTCAATTAACAAAAATATCGAGCCAAACCACAATTTAGGAGAGCCTTTTGATCAAATGATGAATTACTCTTATTCCGAACATGAGTATCCTCAGATGTGAAATAATTGGTCAATTCTGATCTACCATAGTCCACACCTTCAGCAGCAGCATGGCATTAATATCATTATAAACTTTTGTTTTCCCTGTATTCCAGGAAAAGTTCTCCGGAGTCGACATCAGAGTCACAGTCAAGGGAGGCGGTCATGTAGCACAGGTCTATGCTATCAGACAAGCCATCTCCAAGGCACTCATTGCCTATTACCAGAAATGTAAGTACATTTATTTTTTATTCTACAAGGTATCTCGTAGCTTAAAGAAACTGTTTTTTTCCTGTATGTGGTTCTAAAATTGATTGCAAGCTAAACCAAAAGATTTGTAAGTTTTCATACATAAGAAAAGGGATTGTGTGGCTTCTTTCATCTTTATCAAAATGTATGAATATGAAGGGTGCATTGAAATAATTCACCATCTCATCTTAGAGCTCTGATAGCTCAGTTGGTAGGACACTCGCTACTTAACCCCAAGGTCCATGGGTTCAAATCCTGTCTTGTCATAAAAAGTTTTCTTGTGCCCTTTTCTTCCAAAGCTGGCTCATACTCATGTGAGTCAGTCATTTCAGGGAAGGGAGATGAAATTGTGACATTTACCAAGCAGCATGCTTAGTCGATGGCATGCTAGTTTGAAATGTGCACTACATTTTTGCAGTAACCAAAGAAAACCAAGTTGTTTCTGGTCCCACATTGTCATTCTGTGGTTCTAAATAAAGCTCAATTTATTTACGCTGTTATGATCAATCCAACCCGTTAGCTGCAATATCTTATTTGGACGGGACCACACGACACGATGCTGTGCGGTGCCGCTGTATGGGCATACCCCCCTCCCCCTGCCTCCCCCTGTTTCGGACGCCCCGCACTCCTCGTTTCACCAGGCCCTTACCCCGAAGAATAGTCAATGCGCCACATAATTTCATTGTTCCTTTACTATTCCTCTCCATCACAGACGTCGACGAGGCCTCCAAGAAGGAGATCAAGGACATCCTGGTGCAATACGACAGGAGCCTGTTGGTGGCCGACCCTCGTCGCTGCGAGCCCAAGAAGTTCGGTGGTCCGGGAGCGCGCGCGCGCTACCAGAAGTCCTACCGTTGAGCCGTGTTGGCGGGCGTCGGGTGGTATTGCAGTGGTATGCTTCTAATTGTGTCATTGCAATATCATTTGGCGTTTTAAAAATAAAAGTCTAAAAAAATCTATACATCTTTCTTTTTAGGGGACATAGGTTAAAACCCAAATCAAACCCTTCGTTGTTTAAAATTATCCCCTTATTTTAACGCAATTTCTTAATTAATGGCGGTTTACCCATTTAGAAAGAGGCCTCATTAGCGCGTTGCGTTACGACCCTCAAGCTGTAATCCTTGCCATTGGAACCTTCATGTTTCGAAGTTATAGCAATAGGTTGGTGAGGATCAAGCTGTAATCCTCATCTCTCGTGCAAGCAAACAAAATGGCATATCGCCATGATTTGGGTTTCAAAAAATAGTCCAGAAATAGTCTACACGACATGCCAAATTTCAGAAATAAATAGTCCTTCAACGATTTAAGACATCTTAGTGAGGATTACAGCTTGAAAATGTGATCATGTGAAATGTTTGTTTCAAATTTGTGCCAAAAATTAGTCCAGAAATAGTCCACTGAAATAATAATCATTTCGACCCACTGTTTCGACCTGGTTTACTTTGAAGAAGTGCATCAAAAATACAATTATTAATTTCCCATTATATATGTACATGTAGTGAATTTTAGTATAGTACAACATATATTTTTATTGACATGCCACAATTTTTAGTGGTGGTCAATATAATCGACAACTTATTATTACAACCGAATATTTAAAAATAACTAAATAATTACTTATTTGAATATAGAAATAAATAACGATTGCCAGTTTTGCGAATTTCATTCCGAACATCACTCACAAGCAATAGGATATACCTTATAGAATCTCGTTTTATTTTTGCTAACACTGCTTATTTTATAGGAATAGGGAAATTTAAAACTTATTGTCTGTGAGCTAAGCCTCCTTTCTCGATCACTCCGCGATTCTTGGGTAGTCAGTTAATATAACTTAAACTTTTAGCAAAACCGGTCAAGCGCGAGTCTAACTCGCGCACGAAGGGTTACATAATGGAGGGCATTAATACTCGAGAGTGGGTTTATTCATTCATAATAATATCACTCGGAGAGTTTTAATGCCTTATATGTACAGTTACATACACTAGTTTATCTACACACATATCATAAGCTCTCTTTGATGTGTTCAGGAACCTCATGTTTGACCGGCATTGTGGCATTGATCATTGCTCTGCAGTTGTTTAGCTTGTTCTGTAGTACCAACTTCACAGACAAACTGGGAGCGGCACGCAGGCGGGCGTCGGCGTTCGAAATTTGAATGTCATAATTTGACAAATTTTTGTACATTATGGTCATAATGATCAATATTCGGATAAGAAATGAGTTTTTACCAAGAAGTTTATTATTATGCTGGTCATAACGTGTGGTTTTTGAACGCAGTGAAGAGGGTTTATGATACGTGTGTAAATTATCTACAATTGTTGTTTCTACGTTTGTAAAAAAGCAACAACAGAACAAGTTTCAGCCGTTCCATTGTCGAATACGGTATTTGACAAGGTAGTCCAATAAATCTAGACACGTGTCTCAACAATTATTTAAACTAAAACGTTTGACAATATCTGGATTGTATATTTCCAGCAGTTGTATTTTATGAACTCAATTTAGTGTTAAAAAGACAGCATTTGACTATGACGTCACATGCTAGTTTTTCATTTAAAACTAATTACCATTTTGACAGTTCCTAAAAAGTATCTATTTTGACTAGTAGTCAAATACCGTATTGAGACTGTCACACACACTGAGACGCTGCGACGGCGTGCGTCGCCCTCGACGCAGGTCACGCAGGTGTGGCATACAAAACAATGCGCTGATCCGTTGCGACCTCTGCTTGCGACGACGCAACGCATCGCGCTAAACACGTTTTTTAGAAATTTGTGTGAACCAAACGACAAACACTTCACTTTTTAATATAGAAGAAATGCATGAAAACAAATGTACCTACATAATTGAACTATTGACATCTAAAATTGTGATAGATTGGATAATGAAATGAGATATAATTTAATATAACTACATAATTGTATATATTTTATTTATAATTTATTATACACATAATTACTAGATAGACAATATAAATTATAATGAAAATAAATCAATGTTCAGCATCCGTCAACTGCTTTGTCCCAAACTTAAATATGCAAAAACACACTAAGAAAATAAAGCGCCCCGGACCATATCAGATGCAAAGGTTCCCATCACGCTGGCGGCGTTTCCGCGCTGCACTGCGAGGGAGATCCTCTGCATAAGATAGGACCCGGAGCGGCGGTCATAGCTGCGGTCCCTCAGGCGGCGCCCTATTTTCGTAATGAATGCCTCGCCCCAATGGTTTCTATGGCAAGCGGGACGAATATATACTGGCCCAAAAGCACAGTACTTTTGGGTTTTCATCCTCGCTGCCTCTTCCGCTGCGGCCCCCGGGGTGGACACGGTCGATGCCAGGTGGGAGGGAGCGAATGTGCAGACACACGTCGCATCCCAAAGCAATGACCGTCCCCTCTCCCACGGGATCATGGTCAGGCCATCCGGGCGTTTCCCATCGGTACGACACAGCCCCGCGGGCTCCAATACACAAGGTATATTGGCTGTTACAAGAGCCCGCTTGACGATGTCATTGATAGAGGAGTGCCGGGAAAGCCTGCCCGCGCATCGAACGCAGTGAAGACCATGAGCGTCCACACCACACCACACACACAGGAATGAGACTGGCAGATGTCACAGCCAAGGCGCAAGGCGATAGCTACGCGCAACGTGTCATTGTCCAGAAATGTTCCTAGTTGAGGAGAAGGCAAGGCGTGGAGCCAGAGCCCTGACTCTAGCGCGCAGTCGTGCCAGCTCGACCCCCGAACTCCGGTCCAATAACTCGTTAAGCGTGACTCCGCACGATAGCTCATCCCAATTACGCTGTGAGTGCGGGTGCTGGGGCGGAGTGCTACCAGGACACCAATCATGCCATAACCCTAATGCCTCCTCCGCGAAGGGGATACGAAAACCATCACCATGGATATTTAAAATAAGAGTGACAAGGTCTCGCACCGCATGCGACGAAGAGAAGAAGGCCGGCAGCTCGGTGTCGCGCAACCGTCGAATGCCTAAACCACCGTGCCTGATGGGCAAAGCCACTTGGCACCACTGAGTGGAAGTGAATTTCGATATTGATAATCGATTCTAGTGAGGTCTTCAGTACGTTATCATACTCAGTGGATTCCTCCCTACAAAGCCACAGGAGCCGTACGCAACGTGTATGTAAGCCTGGGAATTGACAGACAACTCCTCAGGATTGTTAGTAAAACGTGGGCTTGGAGTTGTTGTAAGTGATCCTTGGATGCCAAGAGAGCTCTTGTTTTGGCCGATAAGACACCCGGGATACCCTCGGGGAAGACTGGTGCACCAAATAAGGTAAAGTCGGATTTGTCCAGTAACCATAACCCTGGGGAACGGAATAGACTTCTGATAGGACTCCCGGGGAGACCTGGCTGGAACAGGGGTATAATTCGCATTTCTGTGGATTCACTTCCAGCCCCAACCTCGCTAACCCCTCGACAAGTGCTCTCAGATCCTCAATCACTACTTCCGGGCTGCCTATCCGATGGTATCGTCATCCAAATACCATACGTTTAGAGGTGACCGCAAGGTGGACACTACATTCTGAATTGCGAGGCTAAATATTAAAGGTCCCAAAGGATCACCTTGCTGCGCCCCACCTGAGACTCCACCAACTTGTCTCCTAAAAATAAGTTACTCGATCTGTAATAACATTGGTGTAGAAACGGGTACAATGCAGGAACTTTCTCCTTTATCATGGACAAAATTGAGTCGCACTCGACTGCATTAAAAGCGTTGCGAAGATCGACCTTTACTACAATGTTATTTGTATCAGCCTCATACAGGGCAAAGGCCCGAGTAGCATGTATAGCCGCCTCGCAACCCAAGGGTACGCCAAATCCCAATTGGCGGGGCTGCAGACATGAAGCCATCTCCTCTCTTACGGCGCGACACCCTAGCTTAGCCACTAAGCGACGAATCACACTGCCTATGGCGATAGGCTGTAAGCCTCCATCCTTTTTTCGAAGGGCACACAATGAGGCACCGTATTAAAAAAGGACGAACTTCCCTATTTACCTCGCCTTTCAGCATAAAATTCGCCAAACTACAAACTGAGGCCAAGAGTTTTCCACCGTTGTCGCCCGCAGCAGCCGACGTCAGCTCTTTAAGGTGTTCAGGGCGCAGCCCGTCCAAACCTGCCGCGGAACCATTAGAAAATGATGCGACAGCCTCGGAGACGTCCGACACTTCTACAGAAAGGAACTTGTCTGAGGAGGTCGGCTCTGGTGGGAAATCTAAAGAACGTCCCGGAAAGGGATGTTTGAGGCGCAAGGCTTCCAATGTCTCCTCACTATTGTCAGCTACTGAGCAGTCAGACATTAAAATCCTAACCGCTCCACCTAGGTCCCCATCATAAACCTTCGTTTCCGCGGCGTTATAAAAGGATCGGCGACTAAACGCCCTTATACTGGGCCGCGGATCTGACGTGACCAACCCTTGCGTACCCTGTGTGCTGATATTGTTGATGTAATAAAGAAATGTAACTATATCTGGTCGTGCCAGGAAGCACTTTTCCCCAGCAAGATATTAGAGACCGATCAAAATGGAGTCGCTGAAGTTTGTCAGAACAAAACGCCTTACAACGCCTGACAAAAATTGCTATAACTTTTTCTCCAGGCATATTGTTGGTTGGTTGGCTGTTTGGTCAGAATATCATGTTGCGTGGCCATGCTGGGATAAAGTGCTTCCTGGCACAACCACATTAAATTATATCTCATTCATTATCTATCATATTACAGTACCATTCATTTAAATATCTCATTCATATTACAGTACCATTAAGTAAATTTGCTATCATGAATTTATAATTAGGTAAATAGTGAAAATTCGCCTTCATCTTTGCTGTCGCTTTAGTTTATTTGTTGCTAGTTAGAACTACCCAGGGTGACCGAGCAGGGCTGTGTGTGGTATCCACATTTTCCGCGGAAGTGAGCAACAGACTAAGGGGTGATTGTTCCATTCCCAGAAAAACAGTCAGATAACGTTTTGACATTTCATAGTACAAATTCTGGTTAATTCCTCGGATAAACCGGCAGATAAAACGTTATCAGAGGATGGAAAAATCTGCCGTAGATAAAACAACATGAAGTATATGTATTTGAAAATGTATATTGAAACATTCATTTTTCTTTAACTCTTATCGCTTAACACCTCTAAATGCAAAAATCTCATGAAGTCATTTAGGTAAGTAGGTACATGTATGTAAAGTAGGGTAGGTAATTATGTCCCGTAATACAAAATTTAGGTGGTAACATGAATAATGATCCTCTATATACAAGACGATTATTATATTGAGAGGGGCAGGATGTACATCCTGCCCCTGTCACACCTACCTAATAATGTTTGCGAGTTTTATTTGTAGCAATTGAGGATTTTATATTATTAAGATTATTAACAACAAAAATGTCTTTTCGAAACGATAAAGTATTATTCACAAACAAACAGTTAAGAATTTAGAAGTAAACTAACACACAGATCATAATATTGAGATAAACCAACTTATATCTACTATGATATACCTAACGAAGTTTTATGTTTGTTTTGGATTTTAAGCTGGGCAATCACGGTGATTTGGTCTGATGAAAATGGACTGACGACAATGGCAGCGATGCCCGCCCTTGCTCCCGCTAGGTGAAGCTGGCGCAATTGGAGGCAAAGAGTTTCATTCATCTGAGGTTAGGTTCAAAAACACGTCACGCGATCTTACAAATACACTTGACACTGGCAAAATTAACCTCAAATGAGGTAAGCACGCCATATATTATAAGAAGTAAATAGAATAGGCATCCTCCAACTGCATCAGCGCTATTTGCAATTCTGCAATACGCTTTTGAGATTAGGTGCCATTGGATGATGCCTAAAAGATTTCCCCACTCAATGGCGTCAATCTGGCTTTCATCTAATCACTAGACAGCTCAAAAATGGACGAAATATTTTGTATTAAATTGTCATGGTGTTCGGGCTGTACCAAGTGCTACGAAATGGTCACACATGCATTCAAACACTCGAAAAACATTTCGCTCCTTCTGGTGCAGTGGGGTAAAAAGAGATAACATATTATTTGTTAAAAGAGATAACTGTTGTAACTATTTGAGAATTAAAGAATAGAACAGAAAACTCTTTTATTCCACTGTAACAGAATGGACGTACCTAGAAATTTCCCAGTTACTGCACGTCCAGCCGCCGCCATCGCGTCGAAGCTCCGACTGATGGAAATGGACTGATGCACGCGCGCGCACTCATGTTCAGTTTTGGTCTGATGAAATCGGACTGAAGCTAGCGGATTACGGTGCGCGAAACCCGTGGGTTGACATCATTTAAAATTTGCAATACAAGATTTTACACTCACAGTCAGTTTTTGTTGTCAATCCAATTTCGTCAGTTTATTTTCATCAGGTGAAATCACCCTGAGTGCCATGCTTTACATACTTAATTAATAAATGTGTCGATTATTTTACCTTCAAGTTAGTATGGCGGTTGTAATTTGGCACCATGAAATAACTAAGTAAGTACTTTATTTTTTCGTAGAATCAATCAAACTTACCAGACATCTTTCTAGTCCATATAATCTGAAAGTTCTGTCAGCTCAGCTTCAAACCTATCGATGAAAGCCTATTTAGGTAGATAGGTAGTTCATATAAATAAAGGACCAGGTAAATGAGAACATGAAATTAACTTAGGTATCACCACAGAATAACTAATAGTACTACAGTAGTATCACTCTGTTATGGATAAAATGCAGAAAGCTCAGATTTTTTGCCCAAAAATGATTGAAGGTCGGTACATCTACCATAGTAGTTAAGTAAGGTAAGCGAGGTGACGTCACCGCCCAGTTGCCACTTACAACAATGCACTAACTAAGGCCTCATTCTGTGTCATGTGGGTTCCATCTCATTTAGGTACTGAGGGACAATATACGCGCGGATGTACCCGTCGGAAATAGATCCGTGACTTCGCGTAGGCAGGCATATCCGTGCCAAACTGGCAGTTTCGCTGCCCGTCTGATCCGGCAGATCTTCCGGGTACATCCGTGCGTGTACAATGCCTTATGTCCCGCACGCAGCCAGATGCTGTCAGTCGGCGCCCCGCGTCCCGCATGACAAATACGCGCAACGTCGAAGGTTCAGTACGATTATTATTACATTTACCGCTCGACAATTAGGTAATCAAACTGTAGTTAAGTTAAACGACCTATACAACTAGGCGCATGACAGCTAAGACGTCATTGGAACTAGGGAGGGAACACCGGAACCGTGATTACTAGCCACTTGTAATTGTACGCATTTAATAATATTGGTTTTTAAGGAAGATTTTAGGTTGCTATAGAAAAAAAAAAGTTTAGTTACATTACATTACATTAGTACATTTTTATTTTTATAAATCAGAATCAATCTAACTCCTCAACACCCGACATTGCTTCAAAATCCGATTAATCGGAAACAATGCCTAACAGTGAGTTGTCATTTTTTTTTTTTTTTATATATTTTATTGACACAGCCAACAGGTATTAAGCACAAAAATACAGAGTTCTTATGCTATGTGGTTCTTGTCTAGCCTAATACCCAATAACAGGCGTGCAACAGCATTCAATACATTTTTGAATTATAACTTATTGTAAATAATTGACAGAGCAGATTATTAGACAAATTACATTAAAGTGAACAGTTACAATTATTATTTTACTTATATTATATATTATAAATTTTATTTATTATCGGCGGGACTTGGTTGCAGCATTTTTGTTTTCCACTGACCAATGCGATCAGCAAATATATCCAGTTCCATTGGCCTCTCGAGAGAATTGTAAAGAGTTTGAAGTCTATGAAGAGGTGCCGATTTACCTAGATTTGTGCGTACAGCGCTGGGTTGGAATGTGGAAGCCCTGGACAATCGGGCGTTGGGGCGAGGTACAAAAAAGTTTAATTTTGCCAGTAGATGTGGCTCGTTGATTGAGTTATTAAGCAGCTTGTGAAGAAATGTGAGATCAAGATAATCCCGGCGATGCTTTAGTGAGTGTATATTAAAGTGTTCTAGTCTCTCTTCGTAGCTCGCGCGCCTACCCTCACCACGGAAGCAATCCTTAAACGCCAGGTACCTTGTAAATGATCGTTGGTTTTCTCTAGCCTTTCACTGTGAATCTTATATGAGGGGTTCCACACCTGGCTACAATATTCGAGTTGCGACCGAACCAGTGAGTTGTATACAGTTATTAGGCTGTCTATTTGCTTAAAGTGCTTCCCCATTCGCTTTATGAAACCCAACATCTTGTTACATACCTCCGCTAAGTGGCTCACATGAGCATTGAAGCTTAATTTACCATCAAGGATCACACCCAAGTCTCTCACTGTATCTACTTCTTGCAATATTTCCTGGTTTAGAGTATATTGTGTAGGTTTAGGACATTTTTTTTCCCGAATTTTATGTGACTACATTTTTTTACGTTTAATATCATTCTATTTGTTCTACACCACTCATTAACGCTTGTTAAGTCTTCTTGAAGCAACATTGAATCTAAGTCACTTAAAATTTCTTTATATAACTTTAAATCATCGGCAAACAATAAACAATTTGAATTTTTTATTACTGTAACTATGTCGTTTATAAAGATATTGAATAAGGGCGGGCCTAGGTGTGATCCCTGTGGGACGCCAGATAATACTTCGTAGGCCACAGAAAAGTGCCCGTCCTTGACAACTCTTTGTGTGCGTCCTATTAAGTACGATTCCAACCATTTTAGTAATTTCCCTGACACTCCGCAGAAGTTTTCTAATTTATATAGTAGTAAATGGTGATCAACTTTGTCAAATGCCCCTTGTAAATCCGTATATATTGCATCTACTTGATGCCCCGCATCGATACTGTGAGAGATATCTACAATGTAGTGCATAAGAGCCGTGGTCGTTGACTTCTTAGGGACAAACCCGTGTTGCAAAGGTGTGATTTGCTCCTTAACATGGGAAAACAAGACCGGGTACACAACACATTCGAACAATTTGGCAATTATTGATAGAAGAGATATAGGCCTATAATTATTAATTTGTATATTGTCACCTTTTTTGAAAACGGGAACCACATTAGCCTCTTTCCAGTATGATGGAAATAATGATAACTGGAGGGACCTATTAAATAATAACGTTAACGGGAGTGCTAAATTCTTACTACATCTTTTTATAAAAACGGGAGGAATGCCATCCGGGCCCGCACCTTTACTAATATCTAATTTCTTTATTGCATATGTGACCGAACTTTCTGTTACGTGTATACTAGATAAGTTGGAATTATTAATGTTCAATATGGCTTTACTCAGATTGTGATTTATATTATGATCAGGTTGTGTGAAAGTGGAAGAGAATTGTTTGGCAAAAAGTTGACAAATTTCAACATCGTTTGTTGCTTTATCTGTATTAAGCTGCATGCGAGAAGGATAGGTTGACTTAACACTCCGGTTTTCCTTGACAAAGGACCAGAATGCTTTTGGGCAAGTTTTGAGTTTGCTTTCAATGGATTTCACATACAAGTCATAGTCTAATTTAATTTTAGTGTGGACCCTAGATCGAAGTAATGAGAACTCAAGTTTATCTCGAGGATTTTGCGTTTTGCGGAATAGTGATCTCTTTTTATCCTTCTCCTGAATCATCTTGATAAGTGTATTGCTGTACCAAAGCGGGTAGTTCCTTTTTCTTGGTTTAGCTTTTGGAACTAAGGTCTCTATTACAGCACGAATTTGTTCATAAAATGTAGCAACCATGTCGTCTACGCCTATCACATTACTAAAAATATATTCCCAATTAATTTTTTTTAGTTCTTGATTGATTACTTGATAATCAGCTTTTTTGTAGCTATAGTGAATAAATTGTTTTGGCTTCGAGGTTTCCTGACTAATATTACTTTGATCTCCAGCGGGGGATGATGCACATCAATTTTACTTAAGGTAGAAATACTCTCCTTTAGATTTGGGCCCAGAAAACTACTCAAGACAAGATCAAGCGTACGATGGTTGCTGTTTTCGACATTGTTCAGCTGGTACATGTTCGTAAGGGACATGAAATCAAATAGAGATATGGATGGATTTGAGTCACAATGTGTTGGATTTGTCCAGAGTCCCGAAGGATCGATGTTCCATTTTATATCGTTAAGGTTAAAGTCTCCGAAAATCATAACTTTGTTATTGCAAAGGTTAATTCTGTCGCTAATGTTATCAAAGTAGTGATTATAGGTAGCCACTTTGGACTGAGGTGGGATATACACAGCGCCAAGGTGATACTTTTCTTTAGATGATAGAGTGATAGTAACCCAAATATCTTCTTGTTGACTCTCCCATTGAGAAAGCCTCGTAGACGATATTTCTTTGGAGACGGCTATGAAACACCCACCACCTGCCTTTTTTAAAGAAGCAGTCGTGCGATCACGTCTGTATATGGAATAATTAGAGTCTAGAATCTCTGCATCTGAAATGCCGTTTTGTAGCCACGATTCTGTTACTACTATTATGTCGTACTCCATTAGGGTTGATGCTAATTTCAGGTCTTTGAGTTTGGTTTTGATGCCTCTCATGTTTTGATAATAGACTGTGAACTTTATAGTAGACAATAAAGGTCTTAGACATAAATTAAACTAAAATTAAAATTACAGCTTTTCGAGATCAATAGCTCTGAGTATTAGAATAGGCCTCGAATTTTCATCTTTTCGGACCCTTATGCGTCCGTTGCGAACCCATACAAACTTGTATGATTTGTCCTTGGCAACGCGTCTAGTTTGGGCGTGCAGATGTTTCATTGCAGGCAACATGTGTTCTGAGATGTAGATGGGCGATGGAGAACCAGAGACTCCGATGTGTTTCGTGCTGAGTTTGTCCTGAGGATTTGTCTTGTTGAACGACGTAACGGCAGCCAACAAATTATCACGCTGGTCAGTTGTGCGAAGTTTGACTATAACTGCTCTAGGTCGCTGGTCAGACGGATTGATTTTTGCCACTCTTTTACAGGTAACAATATCATTTTCTTGTAAGGTCATACGACACTGCGTTACTCAACTGAATTATTGTCGAAGTGATGCATTCGTTGCGTGTCTCTGGGATACAGGTAACTTCCACATTACACTCTCTGGTGTGATTTTCGAGCAAGGATACTCGCGATGACAAGTCGGCAAGAGTAGTTTTTAGTTCCGAGTTTTCTCTTTTTAAGTCCGAGATGTCTTTTTTGTACGACATTATAAGTGCCTGCATGTCGTCGTATTGATTGCTAAGGAAGTTCAAGCTGTTGAGAATTTCCTCTTTATTATCTACAATCATAGACCGCAGAGACGATTCGAGTTTGTGATACCACGTAGGCAGGGACTGCGGGTCATCACTTGGTATTGATTTTTCTCCAGCAGGCTCCATGTTGATTGGTGTGCTTTCCTCCGATTGAGGTTGGATAGGTTTTCTAAAAGTGACGTTGCTTTGAGGAGACGGAGAACGTGAGTTCGAACGCTCGCTGGTGTCCGGAGGACCATTAGGGCGAATTGGCGTATTAGTATTGCCAGTTTTAGGCGTTTTGCAGCAACATTCCGGGCACTTCCAATTGCGTTTCCGCTCCGGGTCGAAGCCATTGTAGCGCTGGGAGGTAATATTGACGCATTCGATGTCATATTTCAGATGGCATTCGTGACAAATCAGGAATTTTCCAGACTTTATGGTCTTACGGCATCCGGCACATTTACCGAAGTTAGACGCCATAGCTAACGGGTGCAGTGAGTGTGCAGGTTGCGACACCCAGCAGCCGCAGACAGCCTCGAAACCGTTTTTCTGGCAACACTTGGTGTTTTTTGACGATTGGTAGAAATCGAAATGTTTATATGGCAACACTCTTTATTCTGTGTCGTGTCGTGTCGATGACTGTGACAGATAGTTCTTGTGAAATGAGGGTTTATGTTCACAGTTTTTATCAGTTTACTTTCACTTTAGAAAAGAAAACAATTTGACCAGAACTTATTTCACTGTTTTTCGCTGTTTTGCATAGTATTTCGCCCGAGTTTCGATCTTTTTCACAGACACCAGATGTTTTTCTTGACGTTCCACAAACTGTTCACTCCTTAAAGTTGTTATTTTACGTACTTAGGTTTTTTATTTCGGGGACGTAACGATTGCGTGAGGTACATAGTCGATATCCTGAATTATGACTGACATGACATCACTGCTATCATCGTCATTGACATTTATTTTTAATTTCTCTAGCGTCTTCCAAGCCTTGTTTTATTCAATAACTCTGCCGTAAACGTTCAACATACCTACCTAGGTGATTTCTTTCTTCCAGTCATCATGCGTGATAGACTGTATAGCCTCCCTAGTTAGTCTTTCCATGTGCCTCCCCGACTGTTCGAAATTTTTGTCGGCGACCCTTTGCTTCATCTAAGTACTCAATACTGTTACTGACAGCTATTTAGAAACGTGCCTCAAGCTGAACCTATTTCAACAAAACCGTTTGACAATATCAGAATTGTATATTTCCACATTGAAATAAACCTATGGAACAGACATCGCGAACAAATGCATGTGAAGCAAGCGCGGTAGTGGGGGCGCGCGGGGGCGGCTAATCAGTCATAGATGCGATGTAACCGTCATAGAGGTGACACCTTGTTTATATTCTGCCCAACTTTATCTCTAAGTCAATATAAAATAATTAAATATTGTGGGAATGGTCGCATGGGTAGGTAAATCAAAAAGTTGCATGTAAATCAAAAAGTTGCATGTAAATAAAAAGTTGCATGTACAGGATGTAAGAGAAAGGGGGCTACATGTCGAAACCATGCTGTATGATCGCAGAGGTCGGAGTAGGTAGATTGATTTAAGGTAGTTGACGTCAAACATAGAGGATAATATGGATATGCCTCCAAAATACCGGAACTTCATAGTTATTGTGATATTTGTTCCGGAATTTTGAAATTAGCACGAATTTGTGTTTAAGGTGAAAAACGTATTAATAATATCAATCTACGCTGCCAGTGTTAGCTAATGGTGAAAGAAATCAGTATTTTATTTTATACAAAAATACCTTGGAATAGTTACACCGTATTTTGTCCCTTACTGTTGTATTAGAAATGACGCTTGACAGTATGAGACAAAACTTAGACAGGGCCCTTTGTTTCTTTATCTCATGTTCCTCTATGTTCACAATGCATTGATCGCACGCAACGACCAATCAGAAGCAAGTATCCTGTATGACTCATTGGGTGTTTGTTAGAACAATGTGCGCGCGCTGTGTTCAGGGTATCTCACTCGCTTTCCTCGGTTCGTAGAGTGCGCTCCTAATTTGTGAAATTCCTGTGTTTTGTAAATAATAATCTCACCGGCGGGCTTATTACCTAAAATTCAGCAATCAGCAGCTATTGCGCAGTGATCGCGCATTCATCGCGCGGTCGTTTGCAATGTGTCATACCGAATTCGTATTATCTAAAGTGATCGCTCGCTAATTGTTTGCTTTCTGCCAGTGTTGCCGCCAGGGCAATCTAGTTTGTGGCTACATAAAAACAAGTAAGCAGTTTTGTAAAAAACAAACATTTTCGAAATGTGGCTGGAAGTGGCTAATCTTTGCAGACTTTTATATTCTATGACTATTGATAATATAATATTATTATCATAGACAATGATATCGTTTCGATAAATTATGACATGACTACTTTGTACAAAACAAACTGTAAATAGTAATAACGTAGATTTTCATTCAATCGAATCTGAATTACGGAAATATATAAACATTCATTGGGGAAACCATGATCAGACATTACAACTGCGGCGCGGAGGTCGGACCGCGGTGGTGTTGCCTACTCAGTAAAAGGCGATAACCACAGATTTATTTAAAATTTCTTGCTCGTTCGACTTCCAAAAGATAAATATATATATATCTAAAAACATACCAAAAGTAGCTAGATTCGTTTTGGTGGCTAAAATTTATTATTTTTTGGCTAAAACCGTTGAAAATCCTCTAGATCTAGCCACAAAGTGGCTAAAACGGCAACACTGCTTGCAACAACAATGCTCTTTTTAGTTTTGCGATTGCTCGCTAGAGGCAGCACCGTTGACCGCTGGCTACACTCCGCTATTGTCACTTTTGACAGCAGAAATTGCGCAATTTTTGTCGATTGCTTACTGTTTGCAAGATACGTAATAACCCCGCGTATCTCTACTTCAGTATTTCGTATATTTCGAATATTTACCTGAAATGAAACATGTAACATGTTTGGCGCATGCTCTTCATCGTATTTCAGAGAAGATAAGATCAGAATATAACGATGTCGATATTTTAGTAGCAAATGTTAAAAAAAAATTCTAAAAGCCCCGAACAGAGTATAGAATTTAAAAGAAAAATATCCTGACCTACCACTGCCTCCGCAACCAGTAATTACAAGATGGGGTACTTGGTTGGAAGCAGCATTTTACTACGCTCAACACTTCGAAAAAATAAAAGATGTTCTAAACAACTTCAACAGTACTAGTTCAATAGCCATTCGCAATGCAAAAAATATTTTAGAAAAACCAAATTTACAGGAATATTTAAAATATATCGAAGAAAATTACCGTATTGTTCAAGTAGTTCTAAAAGAGTTACAAAATCAAAAATTATCCATAGTTGATTCACTTTTAATGTTTGTCCAAGTGAGAGCTACCATTAACGAGTGCAACAGTGACAATATTAAGAATAAATTAGAATATGTCATGGAACGAAATCTGGATTTATATGGATTTATTTTATAGAGAATACAGCTAAAGTATTGAAAAAAACGTAGCAACTAATCTGATAACATATTTTAAATTTGCTCCATTAACGTCTACAGATGTTGAACGATCATTTTCCATGTATAAATGGATATGAGACGTCAAAAATAATACTTTAAAATTAGAAAATATTGAAAAAATTATGATTATTTATTTTAATTCTATTAAAGTTGAAAGCCAAAATATGTAAATTGTATCCGATGAGGATTAAAAATAATTTATTTATGTTTTTGTTTAATTAAAAATAATTGTTCATTGAATTCAATCAATCATTTATATAATAAACGATTTTGTTAGTCTATCTTTATGTTTCTTATTTTATTTTATTCCATAATTCCAATCCAGGAACTTTTTCCGGTACTTCCGGCACATTATGGATAAAATGGCATGTCCATATTATAATATCTTGACGCAAGTATATAAAATCAATCTACCTACTCCGACCTATCAGGGTAACTTAATTTTTCTCGTCTCAGTACATTTCGGTGCGAGTGCTCAGTTGATTTGTTTTTTTTTTTAAAGAGAGTGAAAAATTATTTTTTTCTAACCAAGTAGTGAATTGAAAGATTAGATTAATCAAAGGAATGAAGTGTTACAAAAAAATTAAAAGCCGTATAATAATTGTAGTATTATATTTATGTACCCTTAAACAAAATAAGTTTAGTTAACTTTTGCCGTTTGGATAAATAATTATTTGTCTGATCCGATTTAGCTTCGCGTTTCAAGCGAATTATAGTGTATTTATTTATGATAGCCCGTATCAAATGATGTCCCTAACAAGGCCCTTTTTGTTACATCCTGTATGTGTAATATTATTGTTTTCTGCTTATAAACAGAAACTTCGGATAATTCTACCACAAGTAAAATACTCTGAGATGCTACCCGCACTTGTTACATACACATGGCACATCTTAACTTTTAGTCTCTGACAAATGACGTGACATGGCGTCTCCGCTAAATATTTTGCTGGAATTAAGTTCAATTAAGTTTTTGCATGATTTATCGAGATACTCAACGATGGAAAGATATTCCTTTGCACCTCCCTGTATTGCTTGAATTATTGGTGCAGTATCGTAACACACACGAGGGCATTTTCTCAGAGTTTGCACCTTTTTTCCATTTCACTGCACACCTCTACGACGCTTGAGAGCTAGCAAGCGACTGAGTGGCGTGCGGCCAGTTCGCTTATCATAAAGCAACCACAGTAGTGGTTCGCGTTGTCTTCTCTATTACGTAAGTAAATGTAACTCAATGTATTTCCAGCAGTTGTATTTTATAAACTCAATTTTGTGTTAAAAAGACTTCATGAAAAATTTCATTTAACTCGCTAAACAAAATTACCGTTTTGACAGTTCCTAAAAAGTATCTATTTCGACTAGCAGTCAAGCAGGTTTCCTGGTCGCACGACTGGCGAGAGCGAGTACACGACTGCAAGTCACTAGGGGAAGCGCGGGGATAGAAGCGGGGTGCGGGCACCGAAACCGCATTACTGTCTTGCTGTCATGCGCCTAGTTGTATTGGTCGAGTAGTTCTTAAGCGTACTTTTCTAATGACGATGACATCTCCTGACTTGACAGGTTACCTTCCAGGGCATAGCTAATGGTCGGTATTTCAATTCTACCCGGTCCTTATTCAAACTTTGCCCCCATCCTCTTCAGCGCGATGACAGCAGACACCGCCTTCACCCACCGCTTCCTGATGACGTATCTCTTGAGCTTGGTCTTCGTGACCAGCAGTTCAGTGCAGAGGGCAGACTGGATTAGCCAGGGGTGCGTCAGCGCCTGCGACCCTGAGATTCGCTCCCTGTGGAGTGAGGTTGTGGATGAGATCTACCGTCGATTTCAGTTCGCGCCAATTTTCTTTGGTTCCGAGCGAACTGTCACTTTTCCCTATGCAGAAAGGAGAGGGCGTAGCTTGCTCAGACCCTTGGCGGGGCCTGAACTATCCCAGCCAGCCACACAAACAAAATAAACATTGCGTCACGCTTTTTCTCATACGGGGTGGCAGAGGTAAAGTTGTACTCATATATTCTATTTTTTAAATAATTAGATGAATATAGCTGGGAAAAACCACAGATACATAAGAATGAAGATACATAAGAATGAAGATGAATAACCTAACAATTCGATCGGCTGTTATATGCTTTCTATTTCTGGACAACAAATCGTTTCGGCTTTAGACATTGTGTGGCGGGGCATTCTGTATCTTTTGATTTCACAGTGGCCATTAAATGCTCCGCAATTTATTAGGTGAAAATAATAGGTTATACATAAATAATGTAATAGGTAGTATAATTAATTTCTACTGGCCTTCATAATCGTCAGGTGGTTATATGTAGTACGAGTACTGCAAAGAGGGTTGTGTGTGAAAAATAAAAAGTATGATTTGTAATAAAGCCTTATATTATAACAACATAAGTATACACGTAAACAATAAATTAATTTACTTCGATAATTTATTTAAAATATCTTCTATGTACGATTATGATACAAGATGTATTATGTAAAATACCCTTTCGATGATATTACTATCGTCAATGTAAAACTTGTGATTTAGTTTCAAAATAGTGTCAGTCTTAAAAAAAATATTGTAAATTGATATTAGCCGGACTAGAGATGCGTCGTCATTTGTCTTTTACTTAAATACTACTGTTACTTTACAGCTAAGCTGGAGAGAGAGAACACGTCTTTGAACTCAACTTAATCCGTTACTTTGGTAACTCATCTCATGGCACTAAATTATTAAAGTCCCTGTTTTGTTAATACCACTTTGTTATCTTCATTGGCCATCTTATCAGTTCCGATTTGCATATTCAACACAGATGGAAAATCACGTAAATAAATGGTTTGCTTGTGTGTCCACAATGATTGTGAAGTTTCCAAGTGAATTGTTAAGCTGTACGAAAACTCCAAAATCATTTAGACGTTGGAAAAGTTGTGACTTTTTTCCTCTGCGCTTTATCTTCTATGTTCTGTCGCTTGAAGAAAGCGTGTAGACTGGACATGGAGTTGTGTGCGACTTCGTTCGCTGGCGAGAACTCGAAGGATATAGACTGATGACGTCCACTGGTTGAAGTTCCTCCGACAGATCTCTCTGCTTCCGACTCCTCCGATTCCCCCCACTTTTGTAAGAGCTGTAGGAGTAGATCTTTAGTTCTGTGCGCGTTGTTCTCATCTCCTCTTCTGTATGGAACTTGTCTGCCGTTCTCTGGTCCGTTGACAAACTTGTCGATTCTCTCCCTTCGTTTGTCGAATTCGTCAAAGAAGGTGTTCCGTTGTTCTTTCGGTTGGTCTGGCACGTCTCTGCTTAGATTGGTGACTTTCTTGGGTCGGGATGGGGTGGTTTTCGCCCACGGCATGTTGCTAGTGACAGGTTTCTGTGGTTCCTTATTGGATAAAAATGTAGAGCTAACTTTGTGACTAGATTTGGTCGTTGTGATTTTGTTTTCATGTACGTTTCCGTTCGTTATAGATCTCGTGATTGTAGTGCTCGACTGTCTTCGGATTCCGTTTGGTATCTTCTTCTCTTCTTTTGTGATAGTTTTATTTTCTGTTGTATTCTTGTCCAGTTCCTTCGCGCTGTTGTTGTTTGCCAGATCTGTGTTCATAGTTGACAGCATAAAAAGATGATCGGAAAGTTTTTTGATTTCATCCGCCAGATTCTTTCTTACAAACACGTCTGGTCGTTTATGTAGGAAGCAGGTGCTGTCAGAAGCCCTTCTCTCTACAGGGTTTCGAGAGACTTGAAGATGATTTTCTTTCAGTTCTCTCTCCCGCGGTAGTCCCAAATCGTCTTCGAACACCAGATCCGGAGTGCTACTCAAGGAGCTTCTTGGAGAAGGTGAACAACCACCTATAGAAGATCTTTCGCTGACAAGACACGTTATTAGATGCGCTTCGTTATCAAAGACGTATGGCGAGTTGGGGTGCTCGCTCCATCGTTCGACGAACTGTCTGAGGTTGTCTTTGGCGCGGTCGAGCTCGTGCTTAGGCGAGGGCGGCGCGGGTGCTGCGGCGAGGGCGCGGGGCGCGGGCCGGCGCGCCAGCCAGGCGTGGCGCAGGCACTCGGCCGCGGAGGGGCGCGCCCTGCGGACAAAGACCCCTTGTTACTCACGCCCAACACCACGGTTTAGAAGTGCAGTTATACGAGACTTGGTCGGGGTGGTGAATAGGATGGGCGTTGCGGTGTCAAAATGTGTGTGGTGATCATGGAAATACGTTGTCATAGGCATAGATAAATGTATTTTGAGGTATCACGTGCTTGTTTTATATTGTTACGTGGTGATCATAAGTATATGTTTAGTTAGTAACGTTCGTCTGAAGATGTTTATGGTTGTTATTCATAAGCTATATCAAACACTAAAGGTAGACATTCAAGACTCAAAAGAGACCTGAGAAATGTCTTAAGTGATTAAGTTGAGCTCTTCTCCACAGATTCCGCCATTGGGTTAGTGAACTCACCCAAAAAAATGTAATGACGGATCTAAGTGATGTAACAACATCCTATGGAAATAAATGTTTTTTTTTTTTTTTTGATTTCTTTGATGCAGTTGAGCATGAATAGTATCACATAAAACATGGTCTAGTCACAATTGTGAAGTGTTTCAAATGTAAATAACGGAAACAGATAAAATCGGTATTTTAAAACTAGGCAGCACTTTAGGCTTGTAAATAAATCCTTTCATTTCCTACTTGGTTCATAACTGGCGTGAGCAATTTTGAGACCACCATATTTATTCTTGCTGTTATAGGAACATGTAAATAAAATAGATAGTGTTGCTATACTTAAGTCTATATGTCTTTAACGTAAAGATATATTAGAACAACATGTTATAATACTTAGATTAGTAAAATGAACAGAAAATGAGTGAAAATTGTGAGTTCAAGAGGAACATAAATGCAGAATGCAAAGTCTGTAGGTATGGTGTTAGTGAAGTATACTGGAAACAACGTTACAGTGTCGGCGGTTTAAACACAAACATTTAACAAAATAACAAAGGGTCTTTATCCACAAGGTTCATGCAATATGACAAAACAGGCGGGAGTTCTGAAAGATGCTTATTTATTTTCTTCCAATAGTGGAACCTTGTCATTATCACGATGACCACAATAACATGGGGTATTACAATGCGCTTTGGTATGCAATGGGCTAGGTATGGGTAAAAATTGCATCATAATGAACAAAAGTACTTCATCAGTAAACATCGCAGCACCTATCAAGGGCAGTCCCAATTTACTATACGACGCCTTAAGGTCTAAAGGAAGCTGTCAGACTGGTCTGATCTCCAGTTACAAAAATTACACCCTCATGACATTTAAGTAAGCATCAGTTTATGCATTTGGTTTTCTAACTTTTAACTGGATATGGGCCCAGACCAGGGCCTGTTTGCTACTAATTGACAAGCCTCTCATAAGCATATTGCAGGCTTCAGAGTACGGTATTGGGAGGTCTAGGACACATTTTCAGGTGTGAAAGAATTCCCTAAATCTTATTATAGCACACTGCGTTAGCCCTCCTACTCCAAAGTGTCCTAGACTGCCCAATATTATACGACTGAAGCCTGCGATATGCTTGTGCGAGGCTTGTCAAATAGTAGCATTACCCCCAGACTGTATCAGAAATGTGTAGTCATATTTTAAGAGGTTGTTAACAACTATCAATATCAAACCGATTTGATCAGAGCAACTTTATTTTTCACATCTCCATAAAAATCAGCATCAACCATAACAACATCCTAAAATATGGCTACACCTGTAGCCTAGCTATCGGACTATTTCTAATAACTCCTTGAAAATTAATCCTCCACACCTTCCTTCGCTAACAAGATCCTTACAAGAAAGTCTCCACTTACTCTTTGTCTTTGACGAGGAGTTTGCTGATGAAGTCCTTAGCATCTTCAGATATGTCCGCGAAGGCTTCTTCATCGAAGTCATATTTCGCTACCGTCACGTTTGCCATTGTCTCGATGTCTGTGTCACCCATGAACGGGGATAAGCCCGATAACCTGTAATGATCAATTCAGGATATCGTCATCATCACTCATGCCCTCCTTACGTCATCCGACCATCTGGACTCAGAATCAGATTCTTTCTACAGATTCTTTGTCCAACTTATGTGCACTGGTCTTGGCCACTTTGAAACTTCCTGGGTGCTTTCTTTAATTCTAGAGATTCTACCATAGACCTGGTGTAATTTGAGAGATACAATGCGGCGTAAGTATACAATGAGATAATATTTATAGGATAGGCTTAACATACTTACAGAACATAGCATATTACTCCGACCGACCACATATCAGTGGCGTATCCAATCTGGTCGAAGTTGACCACCTCTGGAGCCACAAACTCAGGGGTGCCAAATAACACCTGCAGGTCCTTGGTGGGGTCATAGAACCTAGCCAGCCCGAAGTCTATGATCTTGATCCGGTTGCCCGATTTTGTGAGACAGAGGATGTTCTCTGGCTGTGGATGGAGAGAGACGGGTGAATAAGGTGTGCCTTAGACCTGTCAATATGTGAATATCAACATAATGGACGACCTCTGTGGCATAACGGCGAGGAACTGCCACACAAACGAGAGGTACGGGGTTGAAGTTTACAAAAAAAACAATAGGTATGGTAATTGGATTGGATTTGATGGTTTAGTAATTAATAATGGGAAATATTAAACTGCACATCAAAATACTGATTGCACAGCAAATATCAGGGTAAAATGCTGCGGTGGGTGAACATGTAAGAACAACAAAAAAACTTAAACTTGAGTACACATAAAATATTTAAAACATAAAAAGTGTTTTTGCTGATCCTTTTTTGCTGGAACAAATCTGTGCAAACTGCCAAATGTTCTTATGTCCATATATCTGTTACCGGCAATCCGTATAATGCAGGTATTCTATACAATCCCTAGGCAATGCATGTAATACCTGGACGGCGTTCAGGCAATGTATGAAATATTACTAATATTAATGTCCATTACATCCTTTACCTAGGTAATATATAGAATTCCTAGGGATTGTATTGAGTACCTACTTGGCCACCGGCAATGTGTAAAATAAAGGGAAATAGTAAACCGCACATCAAAATACTGATTTGCACAGCAAATCTCAGGGCAAACACAGCTTAGGTGAAGGGTAAAGGGGTGAGCGAAGCGGAGCCCCCTTTATAAACATGTAAGAACATGTAAGAACAACAAAAAATATTTACTTAAGATTTGCACTGAAATTTCAGGGCAAAACACTGCGTTCGCTCAGCCCCGTTACCCTTCACCTAATCTACCGCAGTGTTTTAGCCTTCGGTATTGTATAGAAATAGAATACCTACCGAGGCAAAGTATGAAATAAATAATATTTCATACATTAGATACCTATACATTTTAGGCATTCTACACATTGCCTAGGGATTGTATAGAATACCGGTTTATACAGATTACCGTTAACAAATCCATTTACAAATAGAGTACTATACACAAATACTTCATGTATTTTATCTACAAATTGGAACAATGAACTGATAACAGTGGACAAAAGTACGGATAGCCCGTCAGATTAATATCTACCTACCACGCGAGTTCATTATCTGTTTAGATCTGATCACTCTCCGACGAACTAACAGAGGTAGAGAGGTACGTTTCCACGTTGATATTTGGGAGCCGCTCTTAGTGAGAGAGTGATTTTCAAAATACTTTATCTTTGGAGGAGAGTGATAGAGACTAATGTAGAGATATTAGATGAAACTGATCGCATAACCTTTCGGTGATACTTATTTTATCCGTCCTGGGAATGACAAGTTCTAGTTTATCGCCAAGAAAAGAACAATTTTATTGCGAACATACTTACATGTACAAGAAAAAGCAATGGCTACGGCTGAAATGAAGTATACTGTACTCTAAATTCGGTAAGTAAGCAATAAATTGAGGACTTTATCTATCCAATCTTGTTGGGTCATATCATATCTATAAATCAGTGCCCAAATGGCTGAGATAGCGAACACAAGTCTTGAGCTCGAGCCATAAAACAAATTACTTATTTAATTGTCTGCCTGAAGAAGAGTTGTGAACAATGTTTTTCATGAGACGAAATATTTTCGGAGGGACTGTTTGGTGATTTATCAAATCGTAACACGTGCACGAAGAATTAAAGCTTTATTTATAAGGATCCATTAGATTAGTTACCTTCCTAGGTATCCGTTTCAATGCAGTAATTAGGTAGGTAACCTTCGAAAATGTAGTCGAATCACAAGTTTCCTTATATTGGTTCATTCATTTATTATTGGTCTATTTTTGTAGGGGCAGTAGCCTACAAAATTTACTGCCTCATTATGTGTAAGTATAGAAAAATAATGTCTTTAATTATGGTTTGTGCTCATTAGCACTGCACTACCCAGGGGAAACGTGCAGAACGGTGATGGACAAGTATTCCCGGCGGATGTGAGACACCATCCTTCATTCGCACATCTTGTAGCAAATGCTAACCTTACAATGTCACCGTGATCTTACGAGTCGATAATCCCGCGATTTTTGGTCCACGTCCAACGAAATGCATAAATCAAAATGGCGGAAAAGACATGCGCGGGAGTTTTATGAGTGTCTCGTCTTCGTGCCATAGTCTTATAAAATATGGTGTGAGTTGATGAAACTGTCCGTCATTATCCATTATCTTCGGGCACTTTATCATCTTTTCAGAGCTAGTTACGGTTATAGAGAGTTGTTATGAAAATCAGTCTTTTAATTAAAAGCATTCTGATATCTCGATATCGCCAATTTTCGATGATCATAAAATAAGCTTGGCTAACGAACATACCCTAAACATTTACATTTTCATGTTGTTTCGACGTTCGTTCGAGTGACCGGGTCTGATGTTTGTTTCGACGTTCGTTCGAGTGACCGGGTCTGATGTTTGTTTCGACGTTCGTTCGAGTGACCGGGTCTGATGTTTGTTTCGACGTTCGTTCGAGTGACCGGGTCTGATGTTTGTTTCGACGTTCGTTCGAGTGACCGGGTCTGATGTTTGTTTTGTTTGACGATGATCATTTGAACAACCAAAGAATTTTAATTTTGTCGCACCGACGCACATTAACATGTTTTATGATAATGTAGGATTTTCAGAAATCATTTTCTACTAATAATATCTACTAATCGACGGTCGAAAAATTTTAAAATGTCTCATCAGTAGGTAGAGCGTACTTCCTTATACGTATTGAAATCGTCTCCTCCTCGTGCGAATCAATACGGTCATGGACATTAATTTATGCCCTGTGAGCATGTCGATTACGTCTCCTCGCATTGACGAAATAAATACGGTTATCGTACTAATATTGTCATACATAATGATCGCCGTAACCATATTGGCCTCGTCAACAGGTGGGGACGAATTAAATACGCTTACGGTTCAAGTTCCTTATACAGTTTTGCTCGTCCTTAAACGTATCGATCTTGTCCCCTCCTAACTTATTTGTCCTTTTAGAAGGAAAATTAACGTTATGCCTACGCAATTAAATAGCAGTTGATGAGAGTGTGTTTTTATGTAACGAGCGCCAGCGAGTTGCATAATAGAATCACACGAGTGTTTTAAGGCCTATTCATATGCAGTTGCATACACTACTTTATATCTACAAACATATCATAAGTGCTCTGAAATGGGTTCAGAAACCGTAGGCCAATTCACAATTCTACTTCGTAAGGAGGATGCAAAATTCGGCTGTGTTGTAATAGACGTCAATACGATTGTATCACAGACTTGCAAATTTTACTTTATAGCATCGATTAATCGATTAAAAATAATAGTTTTTGAGACAATTTTAGAGCATTTATGATACGTGCGTAGATAATAGTGCCTTACATGTCATAAATAAGTAGCATGGGCTTTTGTCAATGTAAAATAAATCGTTGCAAAGAAATACATTTGCATTTATCTCTTTCAAACTATGATGACTGATTGATAATGAACCAACACAATATTTCAACAAACATACTGAACATCATTTTAGGAGCTACGAAGCATTGAGTATCTTCGTCATAATTGAGTATCTTCGCTCGGTCGAGCGAAGCGTCCAGTTTTGAGATTGGCCAAAAATGCCTTTAACCGCCTGTTTGTTCTCGCCTACAGGTCACATTTTTCAACCGATTTTGACGAATATTGGCAAAAAAGTTCCTTGATTTATTTAAATATATTTATCGATAGCGATTTTTGGTTGGGGGAAAAGGGGGGAAGGAAGTAGTAGCGTTATACTGTATCTATTTCAGTACTAAGGACTTTATTCTACACAAGATATTGCGAAAAAAAATCCAAAAGAGGGAGTGGAGGGGGAAGCACTTTGGGGTATTTTCGACCCCTCTGTAACTATGTTGTAGATAAAGCTAGGCACCTGAATTTTCTGTGACTAATAGGCTACAATTTAATTAGAAAAATTTCCAAAATTCAGTCAATTTGAACCATTAGATTGGAAACGACAGCTATTCAATGTTCCATCATGTTGTCACTAGCTAACATTCTTATGTACTTCTGCAGACCTACAAGCTTGAAATATTAAACAAGCCAGGTCGACCATTCTCAAAGAACCACTAGTTTTTTTTTTATGTTCTTGCAAGCGCCACTTAATGATAAAAAAAAACATATCTTTAATGATTCGGTTTTGCAAAAATTACTCCTGACATTTTCCCAATCCTGTTAATAGCTATTTTTAAAACCTAGATAAAATCTAAAACCTATTGCTAAAACCCAGGACTAGATATTTATCATTGGTGGCTCTGGTAAGCTCAACAAACCATTTTAACCACCTCGAGATACATAGAGTATCTTTTTTATAATAAAAAAATGCTTAAACCGTTTTCCTTAACACGAGGAGACGAAATCGATACGCTCACGGGCCATAAATGCATTTCTATAACCGTATTGATTTGGTCACGACGAGGGGATGATTGCAATACGGAAGGAAATACGCTCTACCTACTGAGAAGATGAGACATAAGATTTTTCGTCCGTCGATTAGTAGGTATTATCTATTAATAGAAAATTATTTTTGAAAATCCCTCATTATCATAAAACATGTTAATGTGCGTCGGTGCGACAAAAATATAATTCTTTGGTTGTTCAAATGTTCATCGTGAAACAAAACAAACATCAGACCCGGTCACTCGAACGAACGTCGAAACAACATCAAAATGTAAATGTAAAAGGTATGTTCGTCAGAAAAGCATATTTAAAGATCATCGATGATGATCATAAAATATGATATCTATATGGCACGCGCGAGACTTCAGTATTCGGGGCTGGCACAGCATGTAATCCCAATAGCGCAGCAAACGTTGAGCGCTATAGGTGTACGTCAATACCTTCATGTCAAGATGAAGTATATTCTGGCGATGCACAAACTCGATGCCCTCACAGATCTGCCGCATGAACACCGTGCAGGCTCGCTCCGTCAGCACGAAGTCTTCGTCGATGACGCGCTCGAACAGCTCGCCGCCTGTGATGCTGTAAATAAAGAAATAAAGCGATTTATAGCACTAATTCATAACGGGTAGTATGTTAAACGTATGACTGTAAATCCAGTTTTTACTTGGCAAAAGTACTGGTTTTGCCTATCTGAATTACTGAATATCGGCAAAAAATTACAACAACTTGATCACCTTAATTCGAGTACTATAAACTACAAAAGTGTGTTGGATTTTGTTGTTCTTACATATTCAACCTAACACGAAAGATAAAGGTGGCTTCGCTGCGCTCAGCTTCTCTATCCTTATTACCCTAACCCACCCATTCGCCCAGAAAGTCTTTTTTTAGCCAATAAGCGGTGGCTAAACCATTCAGTAATTTAGTCGCGTAAATCAGTAATTTTGTCACGCGGTTAGATAAAGATAAAGATAAGATAAAGATATTTATTGTTTGGTGAAGCATAGGTTTGTAGGATGGTTGTAATATAACAGGCAAGTGTATCACTATGATCTGCCGTGAGGCGTTCAAACATTTGTTTTGAATTCTAAAATTAGACTTAAATAATACAGAACACATGCATGCACACACAAAATTAAAAGTTATTAATGAATAATGTCAAGCTTCATAAAATGTCAGAAAGAAAATCATTGATGGTGTAGTATGCCTTTACAATAAGTATTTTTTTAAGATTACATTTAAATATATTTATATTGTTAGTAGCTCTTAATGTCTTCGGTAGTTTATTGTATATTCTGGTGGTCATGCCAAATATACTTTTATCATAGTATGCAGTTTTTCGTGGCTTAGCGCTCAGTTTGTCTTGATTGCGTTTGCCCTTCATGAAATTAAAAAGATGGAGATTGGATTTCACAAACACTGCCGTTTCAAATATGTATAGCGATGGTACTGTTAAGATCTTAAGATTAATAAAATGGTCCTTACAGGTATCTGTACTAATAAGTTTACATATTGCACGTACACATTTCTTTTGTGCTTTAAATATAACATCTTTTTTTGTGGCATTTCCCCAGAACATTATGCCATAACGTAATGATGACTCGACAAATCCATAATATGCCGTTAAAACAGCGTCCCTGTTGACCTGTTTAGAAAGCCTATATAGAGAATATGAAAATTTACTTAGTTTATTGCTCAGTAAGTCTATGTGTGTATTCCATGACATGTTGTTGTCAATGAACGGGTTCGAGTCCCGGTGGGGGCAAATGTTTGTTTGATGAGAACGGATGTTTGTACCCTAGTCATGGTTGTTTATCTATCTAAGTATAATATTTCTCTATATAAGTATAGATATCGTTGTCTAGTACCCAAGATACAGGGAATCCTAGTTTGGGGCTAGATCAATGTGTGTAAAAGGTGTCCAAGGTATTATTATTATTATTAATGTGAAGTCCTAAGAATTTCGTAGTCTCATTCTCTTCTATTTGTCTACCCTCATAGTTAATGTTTAATGTCAGTTGTTTTTTATGTCCATTCTTAAATTTCATTAATTTTGTTTTGTTAATATTAATTAGAAGATTATTGTTATTAAGCCAGTCAATTATACTTATTAGAGAATTATTCATGTCACTTTCATATGTATTTAGATTATGTCCTATAAATGTAACGGCGCTATCATCAGCGAAAAGTACCATGGGATGATTCACACATTTTGGAATGTCATTGATGTATACAAGAAACAACAATGGACCCAAAACACTTCCTTGTGGAACGCCACAATTTATGTCCCTAGTGTCAGATGGATATGTCAATTCCATTTTTGATTCAGTGCATATTTGTGTGATTTGAGTCAATTGTTTCCTATTACTTAAATAAGATTTGATAAGATCATGTGCGTTACCCCGAATACCATATGCATATAGTTTATCTAAGAGTAAATTGTGGTCCACATAATCAAAAGCCTTGGTTAGGTCCATAAATAGGGACGTGACTGGTTTATCATTATCAACATTCGTCATGATTTTACTTAAAAAGTCGTATATTGCCATGTTAATATTTTTACTTTTCCTGAAACCCTTTTGTTCATCTACCAATATTTTATGTTTTTCAAAGAATTTCTATAGCCTGTCATAAATCGCCTTCTCAACTATTTTGGAGAATATTGGTATCAGTGCTATGAGTCTATAGCAGTTGATATCTTCCCGTCTTTTTTAAAAACTGGTTTTACTATGGAAGTCTTGAGGCGATCAGGAAAGGTTCCGTGTTGTAAGCATAAGTTAGTCAAATGAGAGAGAATCGGTGCAATACTACTACTCACAGCTTTGATAATCTTTGTGGCTATACCATCGTCACCAGTACTGTTGGTGTTCTTAAGGGCTTTTATATATTTAAGAATGTCAAGGGGAGATGTGGGAGTCAGAAATATAGAATTATTTAGTAATGTCATAGTTAGTTTACCTGTTTTAGTAGTGTTAGTATTTGGTTGGACTTGGTCAATGAAATGATTATTAAAAGCTAATGCTATTTGTTGAGGTTCTTTTATCGCTACTCCATTGCTCTGTATTATCATTATGTTGTTTTGTGGTATATTATTTTTGGCTTTATTAATTACACTCCATGTTGCCTTACATTTATTATTTGACGTTTTGATGAGGTAATCATTTTGGGACTTTTGTGTTAGGTTCATGACTCGTTTTAATCGTTTTGTGTACTGTTTGAATTTATTTTTATTATCAGCAGTTGGGTTGAGTCTATATATCCATAATAGTTCACGTTTTCTTTTGCAACATCGTTTGACGCCCTTAGTAATCCACTTAGATTTAACGAGGATATGTTTTTTCCTCTTTTGAACAGGGAAGCAAAGGTCATAAAATAACACGAAGATATCGTGAAATAAGTTAAAGGCTTCATCAGGATCATTACATTCAAATGCCTCAGAAAAGCCAAGTTGAGTGAATGAAATGAAAACCTACATAAATTTGTAACCTGTATAGGTTACAAATTTATGTAGGTTTTCATCACTATAGTCTCTTCTTTTAATGAAATAGTGTTGGAGGAGACAATTTTTTTTGACTGGGCATCTGAGGATCTGTGCAGAGTGGTCTGACATTGCAAGTTCTATGACTTGACCTACACTTCTTTGCACGTTGTGGGCAAAATTATCTAAGCACGTTCCACTGCCTGGACGAGTTGGTTCTTTAAACTGTAGTTTTAGATTGTAAGCTGATAGGAGTTGTATAAAAGTGTTCGCAGCATAAGAGTTTATTAACGTGTCAATGTTAAAGTCCCCCGCCACTATAACCTTCTTGTTTCTATAACATGTTTGACTCAGAACTATGTCTAGTGTTTCAAAAGACCTATCCAAACATTCCTTTCTCTTTTTTTTGCTAGGAACCCTGTACATAGATATAATTATAATGTCATGTTCTATTATTTCTATTCCACAACATTCGACAATATTAGGTAGACTGCATTTCTGGATATCTTTGATTTCTCTGAATTTGTGAAATTTACTTATAATAATACAAGACCCTCCATTTCTTTTTTTCCTACTGAAGTGTGCGGCCAAGATATAGTTAGGTATATTTATTTGAGAAGTGTCCGCCGGTATCATATTATGCTCGGTGATACATATCACATCTATCTGACTATGTTTACTTTTCAATTCATCTAATTGCACTGTAAGATAATCAGACTTGTTAATTAACCCATTTATGTTTTGGTGCAGAATATTTATGTTCTTATACACGAAAAAGATTATTATTGTTCGTGTTTGTACTTATGTCAATTCTATTCAAATCATTATTTATCTCATTTAAGTCATTATTCGCATTAATTAAGTGATTATTACCATCGTTAATATTAAATAATCTATCGCAACCATCATTATTATTAGTTATGTCAGTAATTGTGCCAACATCAATTGTGTTCAAAATTGTGTCAGTCTGAGGTTGTTCTGTTTGCACGTATTTATCTTGCATTTGCTTGCCATGTGTGTGGGTTTCGTACGAAGCTACTGAGTGTTTGTATGTAGTTATTTGTGTGGCGTACTCAAGATGCAGTAGTCTTCTCAGTAGCTGCCTACTCAAGACTCTCGTGAAATGAAGTCCCCTCGGGAGAGATTTGTCGTAATCCATATTCAAGAAGGATACATATTTGTAATTGCTACATATAAATCTAAGCTCATAATTAAGTTTGCGTTCTTGTAGTTTGTTATTGTATGGTATTTCGCAAACGATTACGTTAACATCTTTGTTTGATTGTAGCCACACTATTAAGCTCGATGTGAACTGGAATGGATCAGCTTCATTGATACCACCCATTAGTACTGCTTTTTCTACTGCTATTTATATCGATGACGTCAATACTTGTTTTTCGCTGCCTGCTTGTGACACTCATGCGATGCAAGCAAGAGTACTGTACAATTGATTTTAATACCTAATAACTACTGGACTGGTACAGTATCGTAAAAGGAGCGACAGAAAAGGACGTTCCCTTTCTTCGCCCATTCCATTCTTCCATTCTAGAATGCTGTACATACTGATTCTGTTTAGTCCTTTTTCGAAAACGGCCAAGTGCGAGTTGGACTCGCGTACCTAGGGTATCTCACAAATCAAATTTTGCTACTTTACGGTTTTCAGATTTAATTATTAAGACCTAGTTACGAGTAGTTAAGAGTAAACTTTTTAAGCTTTTCTGAATGTGCTTGATATTCGCAATTAAGAGAATTAAAACTGCGATCATAATTGCGAAGATCAAGCTAATTCAGAAAATTTGTATGGAGTTGACATAGTTTACTCGAGTTAAGACTTATTCCGCCTCTAGTCGCCCTGAGTGATTTTTTCACAACTTCAAGAGCCCGCTGACTTCAGTAATCGATATTAATTTCAACTTGTCTGGACAGAGGGACAGACGGACAGTCAGACGGACATACAGAAGGACAGACAGACGGACAAACAAAAGGACAACGAAGTGGTCCCATAAGGGTTCCTTTATTCCTTTTAAGGCACTGAACCCCAAAAAGGATGTTTAATTATATTTTTAACTGAAAACACGCTGGTAGAGCAACAAACAAAAATGCGAAGCTCGGAAACGTTGCCAACATCTTGCCAACTAATTTCTTTGAACGAAAAAATAATGTGTTGGAGGGAGGGTATGGCGCCAAAATAAATCGGTAACGAACGAGTAATGAACGGCACATGGAGGTGATTCAATGAAGGTCGACGTCAGCTTAACGAACCTCTTTGACAGACATTTTTTTTCGTTACCATCGTGCGGATGCTGTAATGGTCCGATATATCTTCCATATAACATTTCTCTTCTTCCGATAAGTTTACAGATTGCAACAGAAAGCAGTACTGTTTAGTCATATTTTAGGAACTGCTTGTATTTCGGAATGCACGCCCCCGTCATTCTTGTCACCCTGATCCATGTGTTAAGTTAAGAGACTAGCTAGTCGCCTGGATAAAATACTGAATTGTATGGGTACCTAATAGTGGTTGGTTGATTTCAGTAATCGAGATATTCTGTCAGTGTTTGCTCATTTAGCGACGACTATTGAATATGCTTACTTTATCGCAAAATCGATTTAGCTGCACAGACAAAGTAATTTCAAAGTTTGAACAAGTGTTTCGGTATAATTCCTCGTAGTGACAACACACTAATTTGATGAAGTAGGTATATAAAAGATTGCCGATTTACATGCTAGCGCAGTGCCTACATAAGTTAGAGTCTAGCTAGACGCCTGGATCAAATACTGAATTGTATACCTAGTATAATCCGCGGCGTATAAGTTGACCCACAATGGCGGCGTCTGCGCAGGTAAATACGACTGTTTTAGATACATTTTACCCTGCGCAAACGCTGCTATTGTTGGTCAACTTATACGCCGGGCACTGTAGTGGTTGGTTGATTTCAGTTCTCGCGATATTCTGTCAGTGTTTGCTCATTTAGCGACGACTATTGAATATGCATACCTTATCGCAAAATCGATTTAGCTGCACAGACAAAGTACCTAATTTCAAAGTTTGAACAAGTGTTTCGGTACCTGTAATTCGTTTAAGATCGTAGCCATAATGACAACAAACTTTGATGAAGTGTATGAATGGCGATGTATAGGTACTTGCTAGCACACTATCAATATAACTCAACATAGTTTACCACAAGTTTATAGGAGTAAAGCCCGGGACAGGAAGCATGCAGAATGTTAAATGAAATAAATTCTCAAAATCAGAATTCCGCAGTTTATGACTGGATTGGAACCAGCTGTCTGCGTTCATTTGTTTTCGTTTTTTTCGCGTCCGTGGCGTCATCGAACATGTTTTGAGATTTGCCCGCGACTGATTCCTGTAGTAAACGTTCTTCCAGAAATAGCATCACTTGGACGTTAGCGGTTTGCGTCGGATCTGTAACTCAGTCGTACGTAGGAACCACGTCACTGATTAATTAGAGGCGGAGAGAACCGTGTAAAATGTGACAGTTCGCAATTTATATTGGCGCTGACCTGGTTTCTGGCGATTTTTGAGAAGACAATTTTGTGCATACCCTACTTACATGTAATGTACCTATGTAACTCGCAAATGCACGTGGCTGACAATGTGACTGTTATAAGTTGTAATGTTATTCATTATCTTTCAAATTATGAAAAGGTTAAATATGAAACATTGCAATGGCATTCCCAATGCCAGTTCTAAATTACTGCCATGGTAAAACAAATGCAAAATTATTAAAAAGGCCTTGGTTTATGAAAAACGCCGACGGCGGCGCCAGAACATAACGTTCCCGATGCCACAAACATTGCAACACCCACAAACCAGCCAGCCTGGGTAACAGCCACCAGATTACATCATATGTTATTTTATTATAGACTGATTAATGCCAGCTTGATGTATCGCCGGCAGATCTAAATCTTCGCTAAGATACAGGAACTGTCTGTACCGAATTCCTGCACTAAGCACAGAATAACGTAGGCTGCACTTATAAGGACTCATACTCGCTGTACAAACTTTGTATTATAGTACTAGTTTTCGGGGTTTTAGCACTGTATTCAGGACATCTTATAATTTCCATAACTACCAAAAAGTCTCAAAAGGTGAACCTAATCAAATAAAAATATGGAACAAGGTAGTGTTTTCACATTCAAAACGTGGTGCTCTGTTCACTGATAGTTAACGTTTTTCGGTTGCTCCTTGAAGATATTATGGGTTTCGAGAGTTTATTGACTAGGTACTTATGTAGTAGATTATCAGAGACCACCCATAAAGCCCAACACGCATCTAAATTCTCAAGCAAACATAAACGATAACATATGCGACTCCTATGGTGTTTTCTATGTGAGGTCCCGGGTTCAAATACGAGCTGTAGAGGAAGCAAAATATTCCCAGGTTTGGATGTTTATATATGTTTGTGACGTCACTGTTTCTGGTTCCCACGACACACCGGGTATCCTAGTGTGGGGAGTATCCTAGTGGCAATGCCTGTATGTACATGATTGTTTGTTTGTTTATTTGTGTTTAGAGGAAAAAATTATGTCATTATTATCTAGATGAGGTTTGTCGATGCATGATCAGGCAACAAAGCACTTTTTCAAGGTCCGAATCATATCTTTCTCAATCGGATACTGGCCAAAATACACGAATAAAGATGGGTATCTACAAGAGTATTTATCCTTCGAAGGATAAATGCTCATAAACACTCGTTTGTGCTCGATAAATATCCAAGAGTGAGTATATTTACTTCTATTTTATATATTAGAATAAATACTCATAAACACTCGTTTCCACTCGAGAAATATCCAAAAGTGAGAGTATTTACTTTTTTGCAAAACAACTTACTATTCAGCATTAATTTGCATCATCGTTACATGTTTAACTATATTTTAACTCCCTATGAATGATTACAACAAGGATTTTTAAAAACGTTTTTACTCCTGGTTTCAAATAAATACTCAGTATTTACCCATATGGGTATTTACTCAGTATTTATCATTTTGAGTATAAATTTACTCATAGTGCTCACTGCCTATCTCACACGACACGGTAGGTAGTGGCGATGGCGGGAATAAAAATGGCGTCGCAAGATGGCGTGGCGGGGCGGCGCGCCAAGTAGGTATGAGGCGTAATATCTGACGCTTACTGACGATGACGATGCCAGCCGGTGAAGACGAACACCACGGAATCTACGGAAGCACTTGAAGACCAACTAGATAAACAATCTAGACTAGACTAACCGTGCAACAATATCTAGAGATAAGTAACAAAATTGACAGACGTGTTACATTACAATAAGTATTAGGAACCCATCGGCCCGGATGCACATATTACTACTCAAAGTTTGACGGACACTCAGAGTTATTTAATTTTTCCAGCGCGTAATTTTAAATGAGTATTGCGATTTTGAATGTTATGCAATAGTAATAAAATTCTAAAGCTATGACGAACTGTCATCCGCAGGCTACGAACACGCTTTAAGGGTTAAGCGGCATTTTATTTCAGCAAGTCTGTGTGTTCCGCCCATTAATAGGTATGTAGCAACTCAACTCCTCTGTATGGTGGTTCCTACCTGTTTTGTGAGGACCAGTCAAACGGATGATGTCCGTCTAATGTCTTCTGCTAATAATAACTAATAGTATTTTAGCTGGTCCAGGCAGCATACTAAAGTAATAAGTACCCATGTAGCCTATTGTGGTAAGCGTGCGTACCACAGAACAGACCAGTACAGTATTAGTGTCTGTGGTGGGTACGTACTTTCGGACCGAGCGTGAAAAAGTTCATAAGTAAGACAGGTTCAAGCTGGTAGGGTGAGAACAAAGGTGCTTGCTTGCTCTTTTGGAGGAATCTAAACAAATTAAAGCCTAGTAGAATATTTTTTTCATATTTGTAAGTATTAGTTAAATTTTTAAAAGAGATGTAAAAATCAATCTGTGGGAGATTCTACGCCCTTCTTCTCCCACAGTGGTCCAATGCAGAGAAGCGGCAAAATATGACGTTTGCTAAGATTATGTAAATATCTACATAAAGTTTGACTATGATAGAAATTATAAAAAAATTGTAACCTACCTAGAAAATCAAATACCTATAAAGCGTGTCACTAAAATACTGACTAAGCAACTCAGTAAAACAGTGTCCAAGCTAGTATTTCGGTTATGCTTTTGTCAGATCCTTTTTATGGTCGATTTATTATTACCAAAACATGGGACTCCACACCCAACCATATCGCGGATCTGGCTCGATCGGAATCTCTTGACATATCTCGATTATTTCCAAATTCAAATTGCAATCGCTTTAAATGACAGTTCGTGTGAAATAATCGCTTTCCTGATGGGTCAAATTTCCATTTGATAGCTATCCGGCTTGATTTTACATTTTACAGTAGCCTTATTTTATTATGAATATCTGATAAACCTAGGAATCTTTCTATCGGAATCTATTGAAGTTTTGATCGATGTTTGTAAACTTCCAATTGTCGCTTGCATTCATGTAATACTCACATCTAGTATTTTATAGGAACAAATCGCGACGCAATCCCTAATACAGAATTGGGCCCCTGTCATCTAAAGCTGTAGCTGTAGACTGTAGGTAATTTGAATTAGAAAGGAATCGATCGAATCGAACGATGAGTCAAAGGCAAAAAAAACTCGAACCTGTCATAAAAATTAAAATTGTTGACTTCGGAACAGATTGCGGTGAACCGCACTTAACCGCGGCGCAGCTTGAGGCCACCATGCGTTGACTCATGCGCAATCCGCATCCTCAGATGTTTGTTTATCATCGGCGCCGCCGTGGGCGGGTTTATCCACAAAAGCGTTTCAAGGTATCCCGAGCATTCGTCGAGGTTTACGGCCATGGCAATAATTCCAGGATGTCGAGATGTGAAATGTAAGATCTACAATGCCCGTTAAGATATTTAAAAGGAATCGGACCTTTCTGTAATCTGATCTTGATGGTGTAGAATTTTGGACATTTTGAGCGCTTTTGAAAATTACATTTTTATTGTCACATCTGGCAGTCTGTAGTGTAATTTAAAAGGCGCCAAAATTATTTACTTAAACTGACAAGTCATACATTTCATGCCGAGTGGGCAGTTGACAGGGGTCGCTGACCCGCCGAATGTTTACATTGGCGAAATTTTCGAGAACGTGCAATGTCTCCTGCAAATCCTGAATCAAGGTGAGTGACCTATTTGAAACTAACTAAAATATACAATACTGCAATGTTTGTAATTAATGCTGTGTTTTAATGGTATTGTAAATGGAAAACTATCAATTCTGGAATTTACACCAAGTTTTAGTTTAGCTCTACATAAGTATTTAGCTCTACATAGGCATCTCTTTTAGAATGCTCAGCAGCCAGACTATCAGCGTCCACGGTCTCATCCAAATTATGACGAGAGCCTCGAGGTTACCTGTTGACAAAGCTCTTTGGTGTGAAGGTCTTGTTCTACACTACATCTCTGATAGGAGTAGGTATTCACATTCCCTGTCTTAGGTAGACTGGACCTGCACCCCGGAGATGTCCAGGAATCCTTGTATTCCGCACTCAGATTTAGCAATACATGCACTGGAAATACAAGCGCTAGTTTCTATTTAAATTTGGAAGTCTAATACGTATTCAAACTAAAAAATAAAAAATATTATTATTCATCAAATCGCAGGACAAGACGATTACACAATTCCACACCCCAAATTGCATAACACACATCCACACCTCACGCTCGTAGAAAATAATTTATGAGCGTGAAAGCGAAACCGCTAAGATTTACTTCTTGTCATCACTCCAGGTGTGGTTGAGTTCCACCTGCCGCTCCGTCTACGAGTTGACCTGATTACCTACGCACCTGGATTATTCAGCACGTCAAAAATAGAGGAATTCCTCAATTCAGGGAATTCCTGGCGTGTTTTTGTAAATATACCTAACTTGTGAATCAGTGATGGAATACGTCGTGAGAATACCTTCATATTTCCATTGCTATGGCGATGGGCTAGCCCCGTATTACGTAAAGTAGGTATTGAATAACTGGCTAAACATGGACGCTGGTGTGCCTCTGTAACCTCGTATAAGAAAAAGCGAGATTGTTTGTTGCTTCCAAAAGTTCTCAGAGTAATTTTATTTTTAGATTTCGTTTTACAAGAACAGATGATTATAATAGTATAAAACTAATGGCTCGGTGGGCAGTAGACCTCGCTAACAGGGGGGACTGTGAACCAATTTATAGGTAAGTATTTTAGATTCAATCAAAATCAAGTAGTAACGTAGCCGCACCAATAACTTTGTAAAGTACATTTTGCGATTTAAAATACAATCTGTTGACATTTCACGAAAATAGTTAGTCTATTTCACTTACTCTCATGGTCTGTATAGATCGTCTCCTACTTCAAGGAGTGACAAAAAAAAACTTTCTATTCAAGGAACACGTTTGCCAAGTTTTGTGAGGATCGCTTGAAAACTGTGGCCCCTAGACCGGAACTGACATACACGTCAACATAGAGACAGACGAAAGCAAAATCGGCCTCCTATCTTGTCGAAGTGGAGCCCCTCGCTCGCTCGGTCAATAAATGTAGCCCGGTAATGTCCCCGCCGCGGGGCACATGACTTTACCCGGATACGAGTAGATTGAGCCATATTCCACCACGCTGGCTGAGTGCGGGTTATATTACAAAAACTTTTTAGGTAAACTACAGCTAAAGTTGTAAAATTTGCCTTCGACCTGTGGCACATCAGTTCGTGAACTTTCTAAAACCCGGCGTAAATGACTCACAGCAATGGAATTTGCATAATAAACCGTAAATAAAAAAGGATAATACAACGGTTCTCGTTCCGTGTTCGTTTGGTCAATATTCGAAAATAAGTCGGACTAGTAAACAGAAACTGCATCACACTACGTCATCGACTGATTGCCCAAACATACATAGTCAGTCCATAAGTTCTGTCACAAATATTTTGCCGCGTAGTAAATAATACCAAGTTTTATTTTATTTAATACTATATATGGTTTGATAGCTCATTAAATACTGATAAATTAGAACAATTATTGGATTTAAATGCTTAAAGCCATATTACACAAATGCTAGTTTCTTCAGAGATTTTGCACTTTTTTACCCAATCAAAAATACGGACGTGATTCACTTTATCTTTTTTCCATGACTCTTAAAACCTTTCAAACTTACGTGAGATTTTAGTCAGAACCCTCCCTGAACCCGTTACCTTAATTTTGAAGCATAAGATAACTAAGTCTGGGTAAAACTAATTTTCATATTCACATTTTACGTAGTGTACTTGTTGCCCACAAGATCATTTTTATACGTTTTTCTGAAAACGTAAAAAGTACGTAAAGTTCTCTTTGGGAGCAGTTGGAACTGAAAGCTAACAGAAAATCAAATGCTAGTTGTTAAGCATGGTCTAAAATCGAGGTTTCAGAATAAATAAAAACAACCTTGTTGGTTATCTGGAACACTGTTTTTTTATTAAATTTGTGGTATTTTTGTCAGTTGCGGCGTGTTTTGGGTTCGCGATTGTCTCAAGTTATAAGGTTTTTTGTCATATTGCGATAATCGTACAAAATGTATTGTATTGCAATTTGATTCGTATAAAATAAGCTTTTTAATCATGTATAATACGAATAAGAAAAAGTTTATTGCTGAGTTTTATCTATCAAAAACCTTGTGACAGAACTTAAGGACCGACTAGGTAAATAGCTTTCCATAAACTAATTATGCGTAAAGTTTATGATTTTCATACTGACATCATTAAAGACTGATTTTCATTAACTTCATCGCCACACACAGCATTTAGGTAGGGTTCTTTTAACCATGTGGTTAAAAGAACCCAACCGGACCCTGGTCATCGCTGACTTATACGTCCCCGCTACAGCTAAAGAATATTCGTTCAAATAGGGTTTACTGTAGATATGTCGCAGTTAGTTGGTTAAATCAGACACTTAACTAACACCCTAGACCGTTAATTAAAAACCGACGTCTAACCAAGTCGCTAAAGTTCTGTCAGACAAGTGAGTGAACGAATCGTTTAACGAGTTGTCTAAACAACAAGGCAACAAGACATATACAATATAAATATACTTAAGTACACATAAAAAAAATATTATGTGTTCTTAAGTTTATGTTTTAAGTACCTATTTTTTGTTGTTCTTACATGTTCAACCTAATACGAATGATAGAGGGGGCTTCGCTTCGCTCACCCCCTATACCCTTCTCCTTAGCTACCGCAATGTTTTGCCCTGATATAAGCTGTGCAAATCAGTACATAGTGAAAAGATAGACTCTGAAAGCATTGAACTACTCTGAAAGTAATCAGCTATTGTCGTGACGCCATCTTGTTTTACATTATTTTACCAACACGCCGGCTTTCTGTAAGACAGGTTATGAAACGTTTTCGACGATGATTTATTTAAATCAAAATGCTCTAGGACTTGGTTTACCGTCGGTATTTAATTAACGTTCAAGAGAGTTAGTTAAATGTCTGATTTAACCAACAAACTGCGACAGATATCTATCGAGTGGTACGTTGGCGGCAAGCTCGCTTCCAGCGCTATGTCGGCAATGTAATTTATATCTTCAGAGGACAACCGAGAACCCATATTTGTATGAATATTATTTTGCCGGGTGGGATCGGGTTCGTATAAGTCAGATAAGACCTGGAATTGAATTGTGTAAGGAATTGTAGTCTGTCCGTCCGTCTGTCAGTCACACTACTGCATCTTATAGAGTTGTAATATACCTAAGTTGGCAACTGTCTGGAATTGAATTGTGTGATGTTTTTGTGTGTCTATTGACGTTGGCTAATGTTACGTGTATGAGTATTACATTGTGCACATATGTACTTGCAATTCCTGCCAGTTGCCAATATCAGCTCGTTTCATTCACCGCTTCCGCCATAGAGTACTCAGACCGCCTTGGTATAGACTTGGTATAGATAGATGTGTAATGTGTTCTGTGGATGTGATGTGACGTCATTTTCTGTTTCTGGTTCCAACGACGTACTGTTATGAACTACTTTACTAGGTAGATTTAGCTAAATCCTTTAATATTGTATTTTTGTACCTAATAGGTTAGTCAATCCATAGCCACGGTACTGTAAACTTGTCTTCAAAATAATAAACTGTTTGTGTAAATGATTTTTATTTAAAAAAAGACCTACGGGACAGTCCCCAAAACAGTACGAGCATGACGTCCTTACAATCTCATTCTTCCTTTTGAATAATGGTGAAAATTAAGGTACCTGCGTGTAGTAAGGGCCACAGTCTATTAAGGGCCACTCTCAGAAAAACAGACTCTCAAACGTTTTACATGTTTCAACTCACGCACACTTAGAAAGGACCAATAGCAACGCTAATCTTATAGGGCACGTAGCCCACGGGCCGCCATCTTGTCAGTTGCCACGCATTCATCGCGAGCGTTAGACGAGCGTTACCGTGTTACTATTATTTTTTTGTGAAAATATAGAAATATTGTCAAAAATACGCTGTTTTCTGTGTTTTTCAACATAAAACAATAAATTTAAGTTAATAGTGTTGTCTAATCAAGGTAAGTTTTGACTTTTCATTAATAAATAAAGACATTTTTAAAGAGTCTCGCATGATTCGTTGCAAAGCCTAATAAGGGCCACATTCGTGGCGGGTAAATGGGCCGGCTCTTATTAAACATATGAAAATATTACTTTCCAATCACACTAAGATAATTAATTGCTTAAAATACCTGTTTTTTTTTTCTTTTTCATTTGGTTTAGGCGTTTGGGAGACAAGATATATTTCATTTCTTTTTATCATTTCTTTGTTGAAAGTTAAAAAAGTCAAGTATTAAAGTTTCCAAAAAAAGGGTTAGAATTCGTGAATCTCTAATTATGTTTTGCTTGCTTGATATCTTTTGCAAAAGCTTATTTTGCTTGTACAGGATCATGGAACCACCTCCTAAGAAGAAACGAGGTTTGTGGACACTGAAACAACTAGAAGATGCTATGACTGCCGTCCGGGGAGGGATGTCACAACGTGCAGCAGCCGCGCGTTATTCTATTCCCAGAAGAACTTTAGTCAATCATTTGAAAAGTGGCAAAGTCGAGAAACAAATTGGGCGTCGTACAATTTTAACAAAAGAGCAAGAGACTGATTTGGCCACGCGAATAAAAAGACTTGCTGCTGTAGGCTTACCGTTAAAACCAAAATCAATTCGACACCAAGCTTACGTTTTTTGTGACGAAAATGACATTCCAAACAAATTTAATCGCTCCAAAAAACGAGCAGGAAAGGATTGGTTAAAATTGTATTTGAAGCGAAACTCCGATATATCAAAGCGAAAGGTACAGATCTTAAATCCAGGAAGGGCTCAGAAAGTTAATAAACCAATCGTAAATCAGCACTTTAACGAATATAAAAAAATATACGAAGAACTGATTAGAGAGAGCCCCGGACGTCTATATAATATGGATGAAAAAGGTTGTAGGTTAACCATACATAATCAACCAGTGGTCTTAGCAGAAAAAGGGGCTAAAAATGTGCCCTTGGTTGCACCAGAGCACGTAGAAAACGTAACTATTGCCATGTGCGTAAATGCAGTAGGCACTGCTATCCCGCCGATGATACTGTTTAAGGGGAAGAGAATGAAGCCAGAATTCAATGATAATTTGCCATCTGGATCTTTGGTACGAATGGCAAAAAAAGGGTCCATGACAACGTTTCTGTTCACAGAATTCATCCATCACTTGGGAAAGTACAAAACTCCCGGCAAGTGTTTACTTGTTTTTGATGGCGCTTCTTGCCACTTAGATTATAGTATTGTAGACGCAGCGGAGAAATAAAATATAGTTTTATACTGTTTGCCATCCAACACCACTCACTGGCTCCAGCCACTTGACAGAAGTGTCAACAAATCATTTGAGGTTTACTGGGATGAAGAAGCTTTATCATATCTGTACCAATACCCCGGCAGAACAATCACCAAAGCCAGATTCAATTCCATCTTAAGCAAAATATGGTCTAAATGTATGACCCATTCCAATATTGTCAACGGGTTTAAAGCTACCGGGCTTTATCCTTTTGACCCAAATGCCATTCCAGATGAAGCCTATCAACCGTCAATACCGACCAATCACCCGATGCAAGAAAACCAGGTCGGAGAACTAGACCAGTCGCAAGTGTCTCCGACTCCTGGCCCTTCAGGCTTGAGAGCCCAGCGCGCAATACGGAGCCATAGCAGTGATTTGGACGAGACCATTATTGATGGCTCGCCGTCTTTAATACAAAACTATAGCCTACCTTCTCCTGTTAGCAGTGTTGGAGTAAAGAAACGTTTGGTTGACTACACCACAACAGATTCTGGTTCTGAAGAATCTGAATCAAATACGCCTAGCGCTGCAATCAGAAGACCGATTACTTACAGCTCCGATTCTTCCGTCAATATGACGTTTTCGCCTCATAAACGTCAGCCGCTATATAGCCAAATATATAGCTCTTCTGAAGATGACGATATCGTGGCTGCGGCGCGAAGAAAAGAACGTACTCCCATTAAACCTGTCGATGTATCTTCATTTGTAAACATCAACAAAAGAAGGCGGGAACATTCTTCTACAGAAGACGATTCAGAAGACGAGGTTCCATTAGTCAGGTTGAAGTCTCAGAAAAGCACTAAAACTGAATTCCGACAACTAATACCGACACCAAACTTAGGTATCGTGAAGAATACACCAAGGCGTAAAGCCATCAACTATAAAGCCCGGATAGTGACGAAAGATTTGTTTACAGAAAGAGAAAACAGAAAAGACATCCAGAAAAAGAAAGTAAAAGAAAACGAACAGAAACGTAAGGAAGTAAAAAGTAAGGACAAACCTAGCAAGAAGGCAAACTCAAAGAAAGAATGCACAAATAAAAAAGGAAAGGCATGTCAAACGAAAAATAGTGGAGCTATTAAAGGTAAAAACAAAGTGAACCATGCAGATGATAAATGGTACTGCTATGCTTGTTTCACAGAAAATTTTGAAGACATGCGACAATGCCCAACATGCCAAAGATGGTGCCACGAGGAATGTTTGGGCCTTACGAAAGATGACGTTGATTTTGATTGCTTATTCTGTAATTATAATTAGACATTTATGATCTGAATGACTGATCCGTTTATAGAGAATCATCCAAGGAAGGACAGACTGATCTCATTATTTTGTATGTGTGATCTCAAAATTACTTTTCATAAGTGTAATAAGGGCCAGTATTATCTTTCCAATATTTATTTTTATTGTTTTTGAAAAGATTTAAAAAGAGATGCCAATAGTTTGTTAAAAATGTATATTCTTTAAAGTGTTTTCTAAATAGTTTTGTTTCTGTGAGTTTAATAAGGTCCATTATTTTGTTTTTCTGTTAATTAAACATTTAATTTATATATTTTTGATGCCAAAAGTTGATGTATGCTAGAAAAAAGTAATATTTTGTATTTTTTTACTTGATTTCATATCTTAAATTATAAGTTGGAAAGTGGCCCCTTTTATAATACCGTGGTTTAATAAGGTCCACAATAAGCTTTTTTTTAAAGGACTAAATTAAATTCACATCTCATATGTTTCACCAACATTTGTACTTTTTCTTTATCCCAATAAAGCAAATATTCTTCTAAAGACTTGTTTTTATTCATAATTTCATTAGTAATATTAATACATTATTTTTAATTAAGGTGGTCCTTATTTACCGCACTTACCTTATGACGTTTCTGCACATGAGGATTATGAGGATAAATGTATAGAAATCTCTTAATAAAGATATTACGAACGGCGAACCGTTTGTAGATGCATATTTTTTTACCGACTTCAAAAAGGAGGAGATATGTTGCTTTTTTATTTTTTACTAGCTTATGCCCGCAACAACATCTGCGTGTTCCCAGGGATTATCAATTACCGAGATAACGTTACCCTCCTACTTGGGCAGTCGGATAAAACGTATCTTACGCTTATGTTAATCTAGCTAACTATATCTGTGTTAAATTTCATTCACATCCGTTCGGCCGTTTTAGCGCGATTGAGGCACAAACACACAAAAATCCAAACATCCAAACATACAAACATCCAAACATCCAAACATCCAAACATCCAAACGTCCAAACGTCTAAACGTGGCAATGTGTTTTTTCTTCAAGAGGGTTTTCCTTGCGATTGGTCCCATTGACATCAGGTCAGGATCTGATCATGGGATCCTGGAGAAATTGAGGGAACTCTTCAACGATTATCGGCAGATTTTATGTATATATTTTTTTTATTTTCCAGATACATTGGAACACAAAACTATAGCATCCCAAACAATAACTACTAACTGTTCCATACCACAAGGTAGTGTAATAGGATGTATTTTATTTCTAGCCTACATCAACGACCTCCCCAAAATTTCAAAACCTAAATGTATTATGTTTGCTGATGATATATCACTATTGTTCAAATGTCCCAAAGATTATAACATTAACCCCTACATACAAGATTCTTTCGAAACTATCCAAAATTGGCTATACGAACATAACTTAGAGATAAACACGAAAAAGACAAAAATTATACAATTCAAACCCTACCAAAAACAACCCCTAAACCTCTCTGATGTTAAAAAGCAATTAGGCATAGAAGAAGTTACAGACGTCAAATTATTAGGCCTGACAATAGACTCTAACTTAAACTGGAAATCACACATCTCTTCAATAAAATCCAAAATTTCACAATTAATATATGCCCTCTCTATCCTCAAAAGAAACACCAGTAAAGAATGTGCTCTGTCAGCTTATTACGCCTACGCACATTCATGGTTAAGTTACGGGATAATGCTCTGGGGTAATAGCGTCGATGCTAACGACTTGTTTATTATGCAAAAGAAATGTATCAGGATCTTAGTTAATATTCAGCATATAGACAGCTGCAAACCCCACTTCCAAAAAGACAAGATTTTGACTCTACCATCGCTGTACATATTAGAAATAGCCACCTACGTAAAAAAACACCCCGAACAATATCACCACCACACAAACGCTAGACGGAGAAATAATTTAGTTTTACCAGAACCTAAACTAGAAATTTACAAAAAAAGCCCATACTATATGTCAATCTTAATATACAATAACCTACCAAACAATATAAAAAACGAACAAACCGTTAGTTCGTTCAGCATAAAACTAAAAAATCTGCTAATTTCAAAAAGCTACTACACTATAGACGAATTTATGACTGATTCTAAATAAGTGATATAGAGGATCTCAGCGTTGCAATAATTAAGAATATTAAAACAAGATATTTTGTATATTTTAATTGAAATGTTAACTACTTGTCTGTTTGTCTGTTTAACTACTTGTTGTCTGTTGTTTTATCTAGATATTAAGCGATCAATTGTGATACCCTTTCAGGGTGCATGTACTTTTACTCTATATTTACACCCCCACCTGTAACCAACCCCCGTGTACATGTTTGCAAATAAAATGAATAAAAAAAAAAAAAAAAAAGAATCATGCCGACCGATCTTTCAGAAATATAAAATTCTCACTTTTTACGGCATTTATATTCTTGAAGTCTGTAAATTTGTTAAGAGAAACCTGGAGCTATTTGAAATGCATAATAATGAAAATAAAAGAACAGTGAGGCATAAAACGTTAACCTATCCTAAAGTTAGACTCGAGCTTGTTAGACGAAATAGTCATTACATGGCAATAAAAATATTTAATTCCCTGCCGAATGACATAAGTTCTCTCCCAGAAAATAGATTCGACAAAGCGCTTTCTAACTGGTTGGTTAAAAAATGTATATTATACAGTATAAATTATTTCTTTAAACCATAATGAATTTCAAATCCAATAATGACATCTTAAATTCTTGACATTGTATAATAATTTTGTAAATAATATAGCTTCTAATTTTAAATCATTATATTTGTATACCATATAATGGTGCTACACGCTTGTCCGTATTTATGTATTATATAAAACCTACATGTACCGTGTTTGCTGACAAATAAAGACTTGAATTGAATTGAATTGAATTGATTTACGTAATTTTTGAAAATAACTCGTGCATTTGAAGCTGCAACTCTCGTGAAGCTTGACATCCTGAAGTGGAACGGAAGATGACGACTACAGATGGCTACCGGAGCTACTCAATTCTAGGTATTTAATAAGTTGGGAATTTGGGATACGTTTCCTTAAATGCTAGCTAATCAAATCATACCGTATAACCACAAAAAATATCAAACACAGTTTACCCTCAAATCAAACGTCAATTCCCAAACATTCTTGTCATTAAACAAGTGTTGAAAAGGAGATTATTCGTTTGTAGTAAGACCCAGGGTTTAATTGAAGTCGGTTTTTTCTAAAGTTTTACTTTTTGTTTAAATTATATTATTCTATATTTTTTTGTGTTTAATATATATGCGGAATATTTCTAGACCCTGTCTACGCGGAAGAATGCAACAACAAGCAACAACTCTAATCCCAAACACATGATATGTCTATCTATTTTCGCGTTGCGTTTGATCTAGTCTAGATATCTTAGTACAAGGGCGTCTGACTCACCGTCGCACGCGCAAAGCCCACGCCAAGAAAACGTTATTTATGCAGAAATGTAATTAAATGATCGGGAAACAAAACGGTCGGAAGAATTAGAATATTGGCTGGCACTTTCACGTGATGCACCAACGGTTCCGAAATACCTACTCCGAATAAGTACCCATTGCCGCAGTAAGTATATCTCTTTTGGTATCCACTATATACAGGAATAATAAGACCATAGCGTTCTAGGTTCCAAAAAACTTTAGATAAAAAACATCATTTAAATGTATTTTCTGTCGTGCGAAGCTGTTTTCAAAAATGCGCTTAATATTTATTTTTGGCCCCTATGATCTAAAACCTGGGTACGCCCAGCGCTAAACAAAACAGTCATAAATAAAAAAGTCTTCAATGCTCTGCCTGCCATGCCAAAGGCTTGCCTGGTGTTCGCGATTTAGGTGATGACGTCCCTATGGGTCGTATCCCAGTGTGGGGTCAGAGTCCATGTCGGTGTCTATATGTTACTCACAGTTCTAGCACGACGCACATACACTTGCCCCATTCGCAAGCATCGTAGAGCTGAATCAGTCGAGGGTGTCGCAGCCGCCGCATCACCTCCACCTGGGAGACAATCATCAATATCATCATTGGTTCTTTTCATATGTTTACAGACGTGTTAAAAGCTGCTTGTGACTGTATATTTAAAACGGCCCTAACAGTACGTAAACATAACAGAATGCATGCATACAAAGCAATACATGGATGTGAGCGATAATCAGAGCTGGAGGATCACATGAGAATCTTACAGCCACGCTAAAATAAAATTGCGGGGTAATACTTTGAAGAATCTGTAGATACTTATCAAATACCATGGGAAACTAACAGGCCTCCGAAGACCGGGCCAAGCTGCATTCGCTATCTTATCAATCGCTCCGACGACGACGCTACAAAATATCCGTGCCGTGCCGTTTGCCATGAAGTCATGTGACACGTTGCTTGTTCAAAAGTCAAACCGCATACATTTTCTTAGCGTCATAGCGATCGATCAGTTAGCTTGGCTAAGGGGGCCGGCCGCAGAAGACATGCAGAAGAGCCCACTGGCTTCAAACCCTCGACGAATGGTTCAATACGGTATTTTACTGCGAGTCAAAATATATACTTTTTAGGAACTGTCAAAACGGTAATTTTGTTCACGAGTTTCATGAATTACTAGCAGGTGACGTCACAATCAAATGTCTTTTTTACGCAACATTGAGTTAATAAAATTCAACTGAGGGAAATAAACATTTCTGATATTGTCAAACGTTTTCTATTGAAATAGGTTGAGACACGTTTCTAGATTTATTGCACTACATTGTCAAATACCGTATTCAAGCACCGCCGATATATTCCGACCCGAAACATCACGGCCACAAATAGCGTAAATGATAGGCGACCTCCAGTAAGCATGGCACCTAAAGAAGAAGATGTACTTGGGCCCCCATACTTGTTATCAGCCATTCCAACTCCTGCAGTAGTAATAGCTAGCTGATCTATGCAAGCAGGTTTATGCCTATGAAGTCGCCATTTGGTTAAGTGAGGCACTTAATCAATAGCCCGGGCCGTTCATCAAAGACCGGCGTTTAAGCAAATATTTGATTAAAATAAAGCATCGTCGGAAATGTTTAACAACCAGCCTTGCAGTAAGTCAGGCTTTTGATTTAGAGGAATAGAGAACCAGTCTTATTCGTTTTTGCAAAATGGCGTCAACGCAATAGCTGATTTATTGGTGCTTACCTATGAAATCAGCGTTTTGTATGGAGAAATTGAACGAAACTCAATATTCATTACAAACATTTTTGCATTTTTTTGCATCTAATCTAACTAATCATGAAAATGGATGACATTTAGGACCAGTTCGTCCCAATTTTGAAGATTAAATTTTAGTTATCAAACTGAAAATTAAAAGAAAATTTAATATGTAGATGTAAAACTTTGAAATTAACTTTTAAACAATAAAATAAAAGTGGACATAGCTATTGAATTACACGGATTATGAACTCCTGAATCTGTAAGAAAATTTCGCCAATTTCGTAGCACCCAATATTTCGGAGTCAACTTAGCGAAAAAACGAGTTGCTCTAAGTCACTTTCTGTCCAAATACTAAAATTAGGTTGTGGGTGACAACTCTATGTACAACCTGCATGCAGACCCCGCGAGGGGTGTTGAAGCGGGAAAGTGAAGGACAGAGCTATGCGCTATATGGAGCTCTGTCCCTCACAATTCGCGAAAAAAACCCCCCCCCCGCGCTCGGCATGATACGGATGCTGGAGCCGACCAGAGCGAGGCGATCCCATGGTGTAAGGCCAATCTGTTTGGGTTAATCTTTTGCCAAGGTACCATTAGGCAACTATTATGTTATTTGCCCGGCGTACCTTAAGCCTTTTGATTGAGTGCCGGCAGTCAACGGCTCGGGCTTTTGACTTCTATGGCAGCGACACCTGTCTGTGCATAGTATATGTATATACTGACCTCTCGCTCCACATTGCGTCTCTCGTCGCGCCGGTTCACCGACACGAGCTTCCCCGCCAGCTCTAGGCCCGTCGACTTCTCGCGGCATAGAAACACCGTGCCGAACTTTCCCCTTGAAATCAATACAACGATTTATTACTTACAATAAATGAGAAATGTAGCCCATTAGTTTCCCCACTGAGGGGCACAGGCCTTTAACCGGATTCTAATAAGATACCATAGTCCACCACGCTGGCTCAGCGCGGGTTGATGGGGTCGGGGTAGTGTCCAACCGGACTTCCGATGTTTTCATGACAACGAAAGGCGGGCTCACGCCCTCTGGGAATGTAGGCTATACGCGGACGAGAGATCGGAGATGCTGGATGCACTGAAGGGGACAACGAGAGCCGGGATCACGCCCTCTGGGAATGTAGGCTATACGCGGACGAGAGATCGGAGATGCTGGATGCACTGAAGAGGACAACGGTTGGCCCAATATTCCACGAGGAGCTAGTTTCTTGCGAGCAGAACTTCAAGGCGTTGCGCAAGTTTGCTCATGCAAGCAAGCTCATGGCACACCAAGAGAAGAATATTTGAAGATTGAGGACAGCAGTGTACTACGTGGTACAGTTCGACGCTGAGTGACGTGTTGTGTTGTCGAGCCCCATTTGGGGAGGACGAAAAAATAGTATTGTATGGCCTGCCCAGAAAGGGTGAAAGGCCGGGACGCATTCAAGAACTTGTAGGGCATCAAGAAACTGCGTGCGCGAAAGAGCCGAAGGCAAGTAGCGCATGCCAGTGCCCCAGATTCGGTCTGTAAGCCGCGAGTTTTCAAGCTGCCCTATTAGGGCCTCTGACACAGCTTGACGTATACTACCACCGAGTAGCGATAGTAGCCGGGACCTACAGCTTTACCTGTCATCCGAAACACGGAAAGACCCGAAACAAATGCCACACAGAAACGGACACCCATCCAGTACCGACTCGGCCAGATGTTGCTACCCGCACGATCGTTTCCGATGTGCGTATACCGCTAGGCCACGGACCTTACAATAAATACATAAAACAAATATCGGGAAGAATCCTGAATATCAGAGATATTGGGTTTATTATTATCCATTCAGAGCGTCAATAATTTGATTTCTGCCACCTGATCGAAATCCTGGGTACGCCCACCAATAATAATTTATTTCAAAAGTTCTTTATTACATAAACATAAACATTTATATACAGGCACATACATACCTTGCTTCTGGCCCCACACTAGGATACCCGGAGTCGTGGGAACCAGAAACAGCGTCGTCACACATATAAACATCCAAGACCTGGGGATTTCTTTCCTTTCGTTTATATGTGTGTGACGTCGCTGTTTCTGGTTCCCACGACTCAGGGTATCCTAGTGTGGGGCCAGAAGCAACGTATGTCCCTGTATGTAATAACAATAATAATACCTTGGACACTGTTTACAAATATTGATCTAGCCCCATGTAAATGTTTATGTTTATGTGTATGTTATAGGTCACTTTATGTCCGAATACTGAAGTAAGGTTCCCCAGGTCACAACTTTATAATACAACCCGGAGCCGAAGCGAAGTGAAGCAACCCCATGTAATTTAGTAGAAAAAAGGGAGTAAAATTTTGGTGAACATTCAGTTACTTTGTGATGAAAATGTATTTTTTTTTATTGTAATGTTTTCTCAATTTGGGAAACAGTTATATATAAATAAACCAACATAAAGCTATAGAGTGGTGGATGCGGTAGGCTCAGGACCGCAGTAGTTGGTCATTCACCCAATGTTGGTCTGATTGATCACGGTTCCCTAAAAGACAGATGACGATCAGGGAAGAAGTCGACCAAGAGCATACTATAGTCAGAAGGACATGTGCCCTCGTGGGGCCAGTTATACAATACTTGATGAGATATGATGCCTTTCTCACTGTATTTATGTAGGGCAAGGATTACCTTCCAATTTCTGATAGCATTTCGTAGTCATCGTTGACGTCAGCGTTTCTTCTGATGGTAACATCTCTATACGCGAACGGCGCTTCTAGTTCTGTAACAAGGGAAAATATCAATTTTAGTAGGTACTTCTTAATATATATTGTAAATGTAGCTCATTAATGTCCCCACCGAGGGGTATGGGCATTTACCCGGATACGAGTAAGATTGAGCCATACTCCACCACGCTGGCTCAGGGCGAGTTGATGGAGGGGTCTCGCACTTGTGGCTATTAGGGCAAACTCAAATATTGGATATTGTAAGTAGGCAAAATCAATGCACTTTTACAAGTCAGACACCTCCATGGATAAAAATAAAAAGTAAATCAAATATGCTCAACAAAACTCTGTAACTGATTATGGTTTAAGTTTGAAAAAGGAAATTTCCCATTCAAGTGGTGATTCATGGCTGAATCTCGCACAGGAAAAGGAAACTCCCTTAACTCTAACAGTGCTTTGAAAAGAATTCTGTCAGAGAATATAGCACCAAGAAACTCTACGGGGACGTCATTTTTAGGGTTCCGTACCCAACAGATAAGAACGGAACCATATTACTAAGACTTCGCTGTCCGTCCGTCTGTCACCAGGCTGTATCTCAAGAACCTAGCTAGCTAGAGAGTTGAAATTTTCACAGATTATGTATTTCTGTTGCCGCTATAACAACAGATACTAAAAAACAGGATAAAAGAAATATTTAAGGGGGCTCCCATACAACAATTCTTTCAATACCACATACAAACTTATGGATGCACCTGGTTACGTACATGGAGTGTGAAAGTAACCGCACCAATAACTTTGTAAACAATATTTTGCTGTGTAAAATCCAAACTATTCACTCCACACCATCGCTTCCATTGAACGATGGTACGGAACCCTTCGTGCGCGATTTAGACTCGCACTTGACCGGTTTTTAAATTTTCGTATTACTTTTGTTTTTTTTTGCCACAATGAACACTATAAAAGTAATCAAATCTAATGACAATATTACATCGTATATAAGTGCCAATACGATTTCTCCAAATAACATTTTTACAAAATAAATAAATAAACACAAACAAAAGCTGTAACGAACTTAGCTTATGAGCAGTGTTGGATTTAGATGCGTTGAAAAGGATAGCACAAAAATACAAAAAGGATAGTATTTTGTAAAAAACGTGTAGTACGCTCTAATACTAATTTAACAATAATGTTTTTTTTTTTAAATCAGCATCAGTTATTCGTAATTTTCATGACATACTGCCACTTTCCATAATAATTGAGCTCTACAGACGGTTTCATATACAAAAAATTACTTCACTTATCCGTTTCTATTTCAAATTATAATGAAATGAATGCACTCACACAAACGCACAGATGAGACACGTGGCTACCACAATGCATACTCGTACCAACATGATAATAAGCCGCAGAATTATGGACTCTATTTAGTAAAACAAAGGCAAAGATAATGTTCGGACAAGAGGAGTATCGTCTTTAATGACATAATAGTACCTTGTTGTACTATCCCTGGATATGGATAGTATATAGTACGAAGCATGAAATTATAGCATAAATACTATAATTATAGTACGAAATCCAACGCTGCTTATGAGAAACCAGACTGGACCAGTCCCCCCAAGCAGCACCCGATCCCGAGTATGACTTATGCACCAGCCGTCACCTCCCTCGCCATATTTGAGGGAGGGGAGTCTCTGACACAGCTTTACAACTACTACCAGCGAGTAGCGAGAGTCGCAGGGACCTACAGCTTAACGTGTCATCCGAAACACGGAAGCGTCCGAAACAAATGCCACATAGAACGGACACCCATCTAGTGCCCGCCTGGTCACTGCGAGTTGCGAATACCCCTAGGCCACGGACACAATTTTTTTTCCTTAAGATAGGTAACAGCTGTAATTCTTAAATAGTTACAAATAAATTACAAACTTATGAGCAAATAATAACCTCCCACAGTTAATTTTCTAAACACAGATACTGGGTACTTCTAAAGCAAGATAATAGCAGTAATTGACAAAAAACTACGATTACGAGTACAACACACACCACACCAACACTATTCATCATCTAAAGATGCAACAAATTGCCTTATGAAGTGAACACTTATTGATTGAGCGCTGCCATTAAATATATCAATGCCATCTTCACCTTAAATGCCATCGCCACTACAGAGTCTGTTAAAAGTAGAACAAGCTCTTGCCAGAAACGAGTTTTTCTAGCTAGCTATATGAAAACGGGGCAACTGAAAGAGAGGACGTCTACGAGCACCAGGAACAGGAAATTTAATTTTACTGAGCAGAAAAGGACAATCTACGGTGGCCTTCACTATTTTCATAAGAAAAACAATACCGGCGACATCCCTACGGAGCTTTGGAGGGAGGAGATGCAGTCGTGCAAATCGTGATTTTTCGTGATCTTTTCGATTTATGCCAAGGTTGCATTCGGCGCTCGAGGTCTCAAAGTTGGATTATTCATGGGGCCAATGCATAAACAAGTCAGCAAACAATTAGAACCACCGGATTTAACACAAGGCTGATCTTTACTGGGCTATTCTTGAGTAAAGCTTCTTCCTATCTATTTGGTTTATGAAATACTGCCCGCTGACAGACAGACAGACAGATAGGCGGACGGACGGACAGCGGAGGCTTAGTTGACCGAGCGAGCGAAGCGTCCAGTTTCGAATTGGCCAAAAATTCCTTTGTCCGTCTGTCTGTTTTCGCCTACAAGTCGCATTTTTAACCGCTACTGACAAAAATTGGCACACAAGTACCTTTTTTTTTTTTTTTTAAATCGATCTCAATTTTCGATTGGAAGGAAATTAGGAGGAAGTTTGGTGCAGCGTTATTTATCGACGGATTTCAATCAAATTTAAGAAGCACTCTAAGGACTTCATTCTACACAAGAAGTTGCGAAAAAAAAACAAAAGGGGCAGTGGAGGGGGCAGCACTTCCGGATATTTGTGACCCCCTGTATCTATGTTGTAGATAAAGCTAGACACCTGAATTTTCTGTGACTAATAGGTAACAATTTATATAGGCATAATCCTAAAATTCAGTGAATTTGAACTGATAGATTGGAAACGTTCGGCACTGTTTGGTTACGGAACCCTAAGAGTAAAGTTAGAAGGGACTAATATTTGTTATCTTAGGTGCAACGCTCAGACATCGCCCGCAAAAAACGAATAGAATATAGACAATCTTACTAAAGTATCAAAACATTTTGAAGAGTAAAAAGTAATACCTATCGAATAGGTCTTTGTTTGTTTATTTTTAGGGTTCCGTACCTTAAAAACGTAACTCCCGCGTGTCTGTCCTAGGTTTGTAAAAGCCATAGGTATTAAACGACAGATATCTGAACAGATTAAGTTGAAAATTGGCACACTTAGTATTATGTGAACCAAACACGAGCTTGTGGTTTTGGGGGGCAAATTTGGGGTCGAAATCAGAAAATTTAAAAAAGTTTTTCTGAATACCATTATGCGTCGGTACGGAACCCTTCGGACTCGCACTTGACCGTTTATTTTGGCAACATCTCAGTCCATGGCTGAACAATTAAACTGCCAGTACATCGGATCGATAACCTTTCGCTGTGAATCGAGATTTGTTTTGTCTGGTGCGTTAGCGCAGGGGGCTGATTCTCGTAATGTAACGTCTACTCGCACAGACTGGGCCAAGTCTCATTCGAATTCTGAACGCAGGAAATTACTACACCATATTGCGCCCCATGCGCCAATAAAATAAATAAATTAACCGTCTAAATCTTACGGATATTTATTCAGATACCATAGATTAAACTTATTTTGGGTCGTAAGGGCCAAATACACGGCTGCCAGCATTGTAGTACGTTGTTTCCAGCTAAATTTCGTATGATCTTTAAACGCCCTTGGCAGGGAGGCATTCGCTACCAGCAATCTGACGGCAGCGTTGGCTGGATGCAGTGAAGTCGCTTGCTGTCAGCCACGCGAACAAAAAACAGTCGCGCTTGCCTAAGCGTGCCTACACGGCGGGCGCAGACGCACGCGTCGCTCTGCGCACAAAATGCCTCGAACATCTCTATGATTACAGAGTGATGACGGAACTTCTTGAGTTGTACAGATACTGGCCATGCTTTTATGACTTATCATCTGAATCAAGCATATAGGGACTCTACTCAAAAAAAATGCTTGGGATATTTTATACATACATGCCATGCGCCCACGCCATAATGGGCTATTTTATATTATACGTGCTATGACGTTGTTGTAGTGAATGTACGTACAGTACGCGAGCGAAGATACGACCTATCTGCGCCACGTTCGTCTAAACACTGCTGGCTGGAAGCCTTGTAGTCGGACTCGCTTCTATAAGGTGACCTTTGCTGGAAGCCATTGCTGGCAGCCGTGTATTGCCATTTAACCTACCATATTTCCATTTACATTTGCCAGCGCAATCTTGCACAGCCTACTAAATCCTAAGGCACTGAGATACTATTAAGAGTACCAGAATGGGTCCCGCGTGGCCGAAATGTTAGAGTTGAACGAACGTCGGGATGCGCCTGTGGTTACAATCGGACCGGGCTATTTACGATGTACGACTAAATAACATATAATTGTTATGGCTATCAAATTTTCTATTTCACACAGACCGACTCAGAGCTGGTAAAATCACTAAAAAATATCAGAAACCTAAATAACTAGTAGCTCTGTGAGCCGTAGACCTCCTGAGCGACACGGGAAATTTGCGTTTTTTTTTTAATTATTTTCCATCTCCGTATTTTTTTCCATTCGCTTTGCAGTTTATCGGAAGAACAAGTGGAATTGCTCAAAAAACAAATAATTTGACTGCATTTTCTTTCAATACCACATACAAAACTTATGAATGGCTGGCTACATACATGGAGTATGAAAGTACCAATAACTTTGTAAACCCATATCGCAGTCATTTTGAGAAAAAATCAAAAATTTTGTCGACAAAAAAAAACTTAATATAATTATCGAGTCTGCTCATAAAATTTCACCCTTGAGGAATGTGACCTGTAGAGGTGAACAGCCGGAAATCCGGACAGACGGCAACATTTTGCCCAAGCTGAAACGGAGAGGCTTCCGCCGTTTCGCTCGCTCAGTCAATAAATAGTAACTGGCTAAGGACCATAGCAGGTAGACGGCGTAGTAAAGAGGAGGGCTGTACCCAGCAGTGGGTAAATGTGGGCTACATAAAGCGATGTAAATAGGAATTTTGTTACTTACTTACCCGTATCTAGTTGCGAAAATAAATAAGGTAGGTACTGGACCAGAAGGGAAAAAATACCCACGACACTACTAGTAGTGCGGCTTAGGAGTGTGGTGGGGAAGGAGTGAATAAACGTGTGGTGATGTTTCGTAATAAGTTTGTTCATATAAGTCATTTCCTTATTTCTCTGGGTGTATAGGTTTTCTGAGATATATGTTAATACCACAAGATTGAGATCGCAATATAATTTTCACACACCTGCTTGTAAACTGGTTCTTTGTAGCAAGGCATACAGGGCCACAATAGCGCATATTATTCCCTCGTGCTTTTTACTTTGCATTGCATTGCAAAAGAAAAAGCGCGCCAATTTGCACAAATCTTTGGTAGCGTTGTTGTTGTTGTTGCAATTTACTGTCGAAAATGTCGAAATATGGTATAATAGCGAATCACGAAAAGCGACTGATAGCCTGTTAGCACCAAAATCTTGGGAAAGATACCTAGCGGCCTACGAAACTTTCCCACAGTAGAAAGTTTATATGAAACTAATATACAATCGCCGACCTTTACACAAGAAAATGTTAATGAAGAAATAACTACCAATACTATAAAAAAAACGATTAGGTATCACTTTAATAATTGTAATTTCACCAATTGTAATTGTAACTGATAACACTGAATTTGAAATAAAAGTTAGAATATTAATAGAACTTTGGCTGAGTCTATTTATTTCCTCGCAAGTGAGTTGAAAAACGTCGCATGATACTTGTGTGCATTGATTATGGCCTTGGCTATCTTAACGCGCTCGCCTGGCGGCTCGCGCGTATAATGCCACCTCGTGTGCGACAATCAACTTTCCACACTTGTATCATAATCATAATGTACTACTTTACCATTTCTCTAATCAATTTTTCTACGGATAAGTTCCACTTCCTAGTCCGTAGGTTTCGCAATCGGCTTTCGTTATCGCGCTGCGAAACTGTGCATGATTGTGCGATATTATTGTTTATTTTATAGCTATAGAAATCGATAACGTTATGCAATGTAAGTTTGTAAGTGGTATTGAAAGAATTGTTGTATGGGAGGGGAGCCCCCTTAAATATTTATTTTGTTCTGTTTTTTTAGTATTTGCTGTCTGTTGCGGAATCTTAGTAATAGGGTCACATTTTTACCCTTTGGGTAAGGAACCCTAAAAAGGCACCTAAAGTTTAAAAAATTGGCCAACTAAAGATGATTAAGGTATTAAGCCCTAATCCCAGCGTTGAACACGCACCTATCAGATAAGAAATCATCGAAGGGTTTCTTGGCGCCTGAACGTGGCCATGCACCCTCTCTCTCTCGCCCATGTACGCATCCCCCTTGTTTCTATGCGCCGCATCCCCCCCCCCCCCAGACGGCACTCAGGTGCCAAGAAACTTCGCGTCAGGAATATATTGTACGGACGTTCTAACGATGTTGAAAAATATCGGGACAAAAACATAATATCTCAGGACAAAGGTTTTCTCTGGCCGTGCAGCGTGGTAATGCTGCCAGCGGCAGCGTTGGAACCTTTACCACGGAAAGTCCCGGTTTCTTAATTTTCTATGTTTATCTATAATATTTGTTTTAAAATCTCCATAAATGCAACTATTGTCTAGTCCCCTGCCACGCAAAATATTGCATAACTGTGCCTCTACCAACCAGTGTGGAAAAAAGTGATGCCATGACTCTAGCCTAGATCGAATACGTTTAGGCAGACACGGGAATGCTTATGATCTTTCTCTGTATGAAATCTACTCTTTTACAATCAAGACAAAATAATACAAATTTTAGTTCAGAGCCAATACATAGGTATTTTAATATATGATTATCTCAATTCTATTTGCGACAAGATGATGTAAATCTTATACAATGTATAAGATTTCTTGTTATTTTAAAACCCATTATCTCTTGATTTTCACTTTTCTGTGTTGTTCAATAGATGTTGTGATGTGACATAGTTACGATGGGATGATGGGACCTAAATCACAAAGTGAATAGAAAAAATATACCGATTGAATGTCAATATCGCCTAATAACAGGTTTCGTACAAGACATTCTTTTTAAATAAGAAATGCTTAAATCTTGTTATTAATAAAGTCGCCAGGCTGAGATTCTATTGGGTTGGGATCCGATGAAATCGACATATTCGTTAATTAGTGGAATAAAAATACGACGCCATATTGGAGTCGATCTAAAATCTCGCGCTTTCTAATGACAAACAGAATGTAAAACCTAAAATTAATGAGTATCGGCGTGTATTTGTTTCGATAATCAGGTTAATTGTCTGGCTGAATAGATTAACTGTTTGGTATTCGAACGGTAGTAACAAGAAGACAACGAGTCCGATGGCATTTTGTAATTAATCATTAATTACAACCATTGATTTATCATACTGATGTTACAAGATGCTTCCACAGTGCAAACCACATGCTGCAAATACTTTTTACAATGAAGACATAATTAACTCTCGCACTGAACGAATGTAATCGGGCTCCACCAGGAATCAATGCTGACGAATATCTAATTATTCAAGAAATAATTCAGATTCTGGAACCTTTCATCTAGCCACGACAAAAATTTGCGGAGAAAGCTCTATAACATTGTTACTGATAATACCATTGTTTCGTGGAATAAAAAGTAAATTAGCAGAAGTTGTATCTCAAATTATTACTGAAAGCGGAAAGAAAATATTACTCTGCTTGAAGGAATCAGTTGACAAAATACTAAGTCACTATGAAAACAGGACACCTTTTGTACTCGCTACTATATTGGACCCCCGATTTAAGAAGAAGGGGTTCAAAACACGTGACGACGGGAAGCGAGCTGGTCAGTGAAGAAAGAAAGAACGCCTGACTGTAGAAGTAACGCAACCAACACCATCCACGTCTTCCTAGGATTCCTAGACGTTCCGGACGTATCGACCCCCTTGAGTTACTCATTGATAGATTTCAGGCAATCTCTCGAGAAGCCAGTAATTGACAGAAAAGAGTGGCCTATAAAATACTGGAGATACACCAACAACAGATTGAAAGAATTAGCGTTGCTATATCCTTGTATTCCAGCATCTTTCGTGCCTTCGGAACGTATCTTTTCGAAGGCCGGACAAATTTTAAACGGATGCAGAAATAGGTTAACAGAAAATAGATTGAACGAATTGTTGTTTATAAAACAAAATAGCTAGACTTTAATTATAATTAATGCTGATTTTTTAGTGTCATTTCGAATATATATCAAAATAAAACTCCTCGTTACGTGTAACATTTGTTATTTTATTGATATTATGCTAATTCTAAAATTTTTTAAACTATCGATAGCCTATCGATACTATCGATAGTTTTCAGTACAACTATCGATACTATCGGATTACCAAACGTTTAACGTACACTAGCTAGGATTGCATATCAATCAAATAGACAAGATATGAACTGAGCATGTAGTGACAAGCCTTTTATTCCGTCTCCTGAAGGCTGCCCCCTGTCGGCAAAGCGATCATCTCGGAAATTATAATCGGTTTGATAACTCCTGCGTCACTCACTATGGTCAGCGTCGCGTCGTTCGGCGGCGACAACTATAAAGTCGTCGCGAAACGAAAATAAAGTCGAATTCCGCGCGGCTGCCAAAATCTGGCGTCGTGGTATTTTGTTTTATTTACGTGAAGATTATGAGAATAAGTGCGCTGTCACTTCGATTATTCAGATTTATAAGAAGTGGCTGCTATAAAGCAATACCAAAAAGCCTAAAATAACCTCCGAAACACTTACTCGGCCACTGTTTTACTAAATAAGTAAGTAACAGGCTCTTGAGAAACCGCTTTTAGTAAAACTGTGGCAGAGAAGTTCTATATTTTTTGCATGTTTATAAAAAATTACATATTTATTTTGGTCAAATTACCTATGCAATTAGGTAAAATGTACAGTTGCCATCAGGTCAATTTGCAGGCAGGCTTTGCAGAACGATCGCAGACCTTACAATGGCGCACGAAATAACAGTTCAAAACGGGGTGTAATTCGGCAAGATCACGACTTGTTATTTGAGTTGTGCATATTGTTAACTAAGTGCCCACTTACCTCCCACAGGATCAGATTCGTCCACGTGGATCATATCTGATGTTCTGAAAAGAGAAAGGGCAGAAATTAAGTCAACTGTTTGAATGCCATGGGTGGAATCAAGCTGGTTTTGGGAGCAACATCTTGTTGTTTTACATCGTTAATTCTTCATCTGCTCACTAACGCAATTTTAATGTCGGTGCCAATCAATAAATAAATACCTACTGTACATTTAGTTTACTTAGAATTGATTGCGGTCTGTAGCATGCTTCGATTATTTCCAGATATATTATATAATAATGTTAATAATTTTCTGACTGTCGACGTGGATTTCTTCGGCGTTTATATCTTAAAGACGTAATCATTCGTATTTTTCCAGCAATAATCTAAGCATTCTTTAAAGATCGAACTCACGTTTGCTTCGGTTTTAAGTAGTCGAATAGGAGCACCAGATCCAGTAGACAAGATGCGTAAAGCAAATATTAATCGAAATGACGATTTGACGTCTCGAAGTGTCAAATCGCAACAATTTTTTTAGCGTTTTATGCGAATGATATTTTTTTCGTTTAGCATCTTGTCTACGGGCTCAACACAATTAAACTATGGTTAGTAGTACTATTAAGTATTCTGTGCTGTGGCTAAACAACCGTTGAAACAACCACTAATCCACGCCCGTTTGCATTCATGGTTCTGTAAGCCAGCGATATAGGTCGGGTTATTTAAAATTAAGACTACGACCGTGCCATAACATGCGTCTGCGACTGGCCAGTTGCAATCTTTCAAACTAGTTGGCATGGAATAGACGAACGAAACTACAATGTGGCTAAACTATTTTTTGTGATACCAGATAGCTCCTCAGTTCATATTATTGGTCTAGCAAAATACGAATCATCAAAACATTTTCATTGGCGACCATAATGATTCATCGACTTCGGTAGTAACCTGGACACTGTTATAAATTTGCAGGGACAATGTATCTCCCAGAACTTGTAATATCTGAAATGAACGATGACTGCCGGTAAGTGTCGTAATAACTACACTTACTGACCGTTACTTTCAGATATTGATGTTCTGGGAGATATATTTTTGATGATGGCAATATATCATACCACGGCTAGTTGTCAGAATACCTAAACCTATAAATACTTAAAAATAACTATTGTGATATTAATATCAATATACAGTACAGGACTCTAAGCTCCTACAAATAGTACAAGTGTAATCCTACGCAAGGGAGAAAAAAATGACGTTCATTTTATGGCGATCTCAAATAAAACAGTTTTTCTTCGTCCATGTCTATCAACCAAATAATTGAAGCCGATACATGACGAAACATCTCAACTGATTGACCTATAAATACTCTTCAATATGGGTCAATTTCAGACACTTTACCCGTTGTATGTACACACTGACCCTGCTCTGCGTTTTAACGTGTAAAAGTCACAAACTTCTCAAAAGATGCGTCAGTTAGACGAGGCCATGAAATAGATCGATAGGTGTATGTACATTGATCTATCTTTTTGCATTTATCTTATTTAAATTCAATTCAAACCAAGGTATCCATTGCATTATGTCCTGAAGGAGATCGAAAGTTGCCACCACCATTTATTTATTTACTAATTAAATCGACTAAAATTTGTGGAAAGCTGTGGATTGGAGTAAGTGCCTATGAATTTATTCCGAACCACAGTGCAAAACGGACTATTTAATTTAAAAAATATATCTCAGAATGTGGTATCGTTCGCCCATTCGCTCCAAAAATAGTTTAAAATTGAACACGAATCAAACTCTCTTGAAATTGAAAGCTTCGTCTGACATCTTTTAATAAAACTCGCACCCACCGACACAGACATCGTCTGTTTACAATCCCTCAATTTCATAGGATCCACCGTCTCGATCCTACAATGGAGCGTGGACACTGGAGTTCACTGTGATCCACTTTGGTCTGGGTGGACTGTCTGAGAGCTTTCTCTATCTCGAGCTCAAGCCGCCAATCCGGGTTGTCGGTGCCTTTCAGAAGGATATAGTTTTAGGTTAAGTTGTTTTAACTTAAATACAGAATCATACACAATTTAATTAGCTGACCATAGTTTGGGGAATAATAGTGCCTATCATTTTGAACAACTTTCCCCAAGAAACATATTGTAGCAAACGAAATAATTGTTTAGGTCTCCCGTAGTAACTTGTAATCAGCTGATCGGGTCAATGTACTCAGGGACGATTTTTTTTTCAATTGCGTCCATTCGTTTCTTGAGGAAAGTTTTTTATATGACGGTACTATCATTCCCCAAAATATTGCCAGCTAATTACATCTTATTAGGTATATGTCACCGTAAGATTGTCAAAACCGAGTTTTTTTCTAGTTAGTTGGTCAACTATCGACAGATAGTAAACTGTAGCGTACTGCTTACTATATGACGCGTTAGTTGATAAACTAACGCTTAAACCGTTAAATAGTAAACTGATTTAAACTTGAATTGCAAACGAAATACCAGGGCAAACACTACGGTAGCTTAGGTGAAGACTAGAGGGGGTTAACGCAGCGAGGCCCCGAATAGTCTTCGTGATAGGTTGACATATAAGAACAACAGAAACGTAAATTCTAAACCCTGTCGGTCTGCTTTACTATCTATCTTACGGTGACATATGCTCTGCGTCGATTTCGCCGTGGATTACAGTTAGTGAATAAAGGGCAAGTCTCATAGTTTTATAGTTTTAACGATAAAGACATCTAGCATACGTTGAGAAGGTTAGGGATTCTCGTGAAATGACGTGAAAAAAATATGCGTCATATTCTAAAGAGGTTTCGTTTAAGAAAGATAAGAACGGAAGTTATATCGCTTGTTGCTATCTAATTAGAATTAGAGTGTCAGTGATCTTGATAACTAGGCACCACTTAATTTATTGTGACGTAAGAATGACGTGTTGATTGATATGGACATAAAATTATGATTTGTATTCACTTACATTTGTCGCTTATATTTTCTAATTGCCGCTAGCGGGCTCATTTTTCAATACGATCAAAAACGTTATACAATTTACTCAAAAAAACTACTTTTTCCGTCTTTCGATTTAATACTCTGTCACACATGTACAGCAAACATCGTCGAAGTAGCTTTTGAAGAATATCACTAAAATCCTATTCCATCATTTTCAGAACTTTGAAATCAGGTCACGTCCCGTTTTTAGTCCATTTAGCTTTGAAATATACACCAAAAATTCACATTTCTATTCACATTCTTGTGAAGAACATTCAATGTAGTTGCAGTCCAGTACTTAAAATATGCCGTAAAGAAGTCAAGTCTAGCGGCCGAGGGTCACCCGAGAAATCAAAAGAGCGACTGATTTCCGTGTCATGATAGAGAAACTTGGCGACAACCTCTTAGATTAGATAGTTGGAATGCGGTGTTAATAAAGTGCCAATTGTGCGTCATCATGATGCCATAAATAAAGGATTGATCTATTACTTTTGTTATGGCGATGCGGCATCTATTGTCTTGTCATTCATAAGTTCATCAGAATCATATCGTAAACGATTTGATCGTTCGTAAGTTTAACCTGTACCTTCTCGCTTACCCTCACATTCGTCATTCCATCGACAGAAAATGCTGGAAATACCTGGAAATTGTTACTGTAGAAGGTTTAAATTTAATTTGCAAATAGTAAAATATACTTAGCTGTAGATACTATTTTATTTTGTTGAAAAATTGGTTGTATGGAGACTTGTTAACCCTCTGAGTCCCTGATGAACTGCTTATCATATCACTTATTGATTAGCTAAACACTCTAGAGCCAGACTTTAAGTTTAGTATTTATAAGGTGATTAATATTTATGATAAACCCAAACTCAAGTTTATATTCAATTTCGGCCGATATTTCTTTATCACCAAATGAGAGAATTATACAATCAAACTAAAGCCCAACCAGGAATATAAAAAACCTGGTCTGAGGGCGCTAAATAACTTTATATAAAGCAATACTAAGTATAGTAGACCCATGCAAATTGGCAGCTTCGCTAAATGCCAACTTATTTTAAAATCTGACTTATTAGAAGTTACATTTTAAATATAACTATAAATTAACAATCATAGAGAGCTTATGATATGTAGAGATAAAGCAGTGTATGTAACTGTACATAATTAGGCATTAAAATACTCGTGTGTTGTTATTATTAAACAATCGTATATTAAAGCCTCTCATTATGGAAGTCACATTAATACTATTCTTTTTTATTATTATGAAATAATCTTCCACTAAAGTAAGTACCTGTAGTCGGGTTAAAATACAGAAAATAAAACCATTATAATTATATATTTTTTCATTAGTCATCAATCTAAATATTCAACATTCATTCATATGACATCTCATGATCAGATTGTCCTGGTTCAATTCTAGACATATCAGACTCATTGTTAGTTAAAAGACTGGATGTTTCACTATCACTGCCGCATAAGTTGTTAAATTTCTCTATTAATTACCAGTCCCCTGCATCTATATTTTTCTTCTAGTGTTTTTGTATGCTCACAGCATTTATTCCATGTATCAGCAGTTATATCTTCAAAACAGTTTTGTACAAGCTGCAGGAACGTGATATTATCTAAACCAACATTCTTTGTGGCAACCTTTCCTTTTACTATGCCCCATATCATTTCTATCGGATTCAGGTGACAAAGATATGGCGGTAGTCGTAGTATTTTGTGACCATATTCCTGTACTAAATTATCAATCTCGTATTTTGTTTTACCAAAAACATCAACTCACTTTCGTGCTTTGGTAGGGTAGGCAATATTATTTGATTTAAGCCATTCTACAATATATTTTTTTCTATTAACCGAGCTTGGAGGTTTGTTAATTTGGCTAGAATGATAAATAGCATTGCCCATGACTATAGAGGTATTAAGATTGGGTAATAATTTATTCGATAACCATTTTTTAAATGAACTTTATTCATGGCATCATGAATCAGCTTTTTTTTCTCTGTCCTTATACGTTACCAAAGCTTTCGGGACGGACTCAGTCTTGCCACTACAATGAACAATTATTTATCTTTTTCCTGTTACTACAGATTTAGATACACGGGGCTCATTTTCGCTTTGCCACCATTTTGCATGATTGAGTGAAATATGAATATAACTTTCATCAAGGTATATAACAGGCATACCACTCTTCCTTACATCTTTGACTTCATGCATGTATCTGTCCCTCCATGCTACTATATCATGTTATTCCGTAAGTACTGCCCTTTTATTTCTACATTTTTTATATTTATAACCCAATATGTCTAAGAGTAAACGAAGAGTTTCTCTGCTATCAACAAAATTTATGGATTCTATAAGAGCTGCAAGCAGGACAACATAAAAATCATGTATTTTTTGCCTAATACCACATAAATCAAAATCACCCAGATTGATTTTCTTTTTGGTTTTAGGTTTATTTTTCTTAGGCGTAGAAAATACAGCTGCCGTTCCACGTTCCACTCCGTTTTGCATTTTCATTACGGAAGATCGGCATATGCCTAAAATACAACAAAATATTTTACTTATAAATAGTTACAAATTAGCTAATTCACATTCCATTTACTATATGACGTACCTACCAGTCATGTTGACAACAAGGCTGGTGATGTTATTTAGAGGAATAGAGTCCAATCCTTCAGACTTTCTATCCGACAAATATTTCGATAGATTGTGAATAACTTTTCTTACGCCACTGTTAATAGTTTTCGGCATTTTCACTCACAAAACACAAGAAATATACCATGCACAATCGACGCTCCACTATGACAGCAATCGACAGATGACATTAATTACTTTTAAAGAAAGTTTTGCAAATTGAAGAAAATATTTTCATAGTTTTTCCGCAACATGGCGATGTTTTTATATTCTTGGTTTGGCTTTACAACGAATTTCCAAAATATTTTTTCTTGCATTTATAGAGATATTTTTTCAATGCTGGTTTAACTTCAAATACAAATCCAATAGATACATTAAAAATACTGTTCATATTGGATGGATGAATTATAAAAAATACTTTTTAGTTAACACGTTGGCGGGCAGTACGCCTAGAGGCGATAAGGCGAAAGTTCAAATAATGATACTACGCCTGTACACGTTCATATTTAATCCATTTTATTGTCACTACGCTGTGTGGCGTACGTTTTCCCATAAAGTTACAGGGCGAAGTAGAAAGTACTGTCACAGCTCAAACAAATTTGATCACAGTAGTAGTAGTTTGAACACAGTAGATCACTGTAGCCGTAAACGGCTTCAGGCGTACTGTCTTTGTAGTACTATTATACAATACCCACTACATCAGTACGCCTTCAGGCGTGAACAGCTACAGCTGTCTATTATACAATACCCACTACTTGCTTAAATGACAGTACGCCTATAGGCAATGTATGGGAAAAAGTACTGTCATGGCGCAATAAACAGAGGAGGCAGTACTGCCCGTTAATGTGTTAAAATAACAAAAAAGTGTTTTAAGCACTACACACTAACATATACAGTTTTGATATTACGAACACTCAAGCGTCCGGTAAACAATGGATAAAACGTATTTCTGTCATAAAAACATGTAAAGTGATTGCACCTCTTTAGTTGTTCTCCATACATTACCTATTACCACAGACCGGTGATAAGAAACAGATATACCAACCTACCGGTATACCAACCAAAGAGTTTATAAATATTTTTGAGATCATGTACCTACTTTGACTCTAGGCCTTTGTAGTATTTCGGCAAGACTAATAATGCATCGGAGGCCAACATTACTTTTTTAAATACCAACTCATAGCCTTCATCCAACAATGTCACTATCACTAGCTAGGCATTCGAATGTTTTACCCGAGACTGGGATCATCGACCGGCAGTTTACTTTCAAAACTTGTTTTTAAACCACGTCCCCCGAAGTGTTACACATTCAAGATAAAGTCTACGGTTTCCTCAGTGACATGTGTAGTTTTTGCAAGTAAAAGTTAACTTTTTTGGATAGTAGAGGTAAAAATATCTTAGTTGTATTTTACTCAGATTCTTAGCTCAGCGCTTATTCTTTCCGTTTTCAGGCTTACAAGTAGATCATTTCAATCAACTAGCCTGGACTATTATTTATTGTAATATTACATTACATACATAGTACTGACCGCAAGATCAATTGAAAAAATCCATATTATTTTTGCAGGATATTAATCTTAGTTTCCGTAATTGGAGATGTAGGTTAGATGTTGTAAGCCACAACCACAACACATTCACATTATAGATGCCTATACAAGACAATGCAAGACACTGCAAATAAAAATAAATAAATATCATAACCTAATTTTCTGGTGGTAGATATCTGCCTGCCTACGTGGATGTAGCCTAAGGTATATGCAACAAAACTTAATATTATCAAGTTTAAGGAATTGACTATTTGCAATTCTTATAATCAGGCACCACATGAGATACAAAAAACAACACCTATCGCACTATAACTCAATTCCTCGGACCTAGGATCGAAATGTTAGAATCATCTTGACATGTGATCATCAATCATTTGTGACATGAAGGTACTCACAAATGCACTGAAGAACAATAGTTATTGATATGCGCTCGTGAGCTCTATTTCAATGACTATTGTTTCATTGATAGATGAAGTGATGTGGCGCACGAAACTATATTCCCAAACAGTCACCCTACCGTAACTAAACGAAACCTATTTTGTAGAAGCATGAAAAATTATATGTACCTAGGGTAAAGATGGAATAATGTAAGCCTCCTGGAATAATGTGCTTTTACACATGTGAGATACATCACCTCGATCTATGTAACTAATAGAACAAAAATAAAAAGTAATCTGTACTGTAGAGAGCTTGATTCGGCTAGCCTTTAGAAAGCCGTTTCAGATGAGGATTTATAATAATAAATTCATTATTAGATTTATAATAATAATATTTAAAAATACGCGACCCGTCGGAAATAATTCGTTTTCGAGTTATATTTTTTTTTAATCGCCATTTCAAGCATTGGGGACCGCGGGGGTGTGGGAGTATTAGGGTGGGGAAACGTCGAATTTGCCGTTTTTTTAACGTTAGATATGTCATTCAATGTTCATTGACCTCGTGGTACCTTGACCTTTCGTGTATATTTAGCAGAAAATTCTCAGTGTTGCCGTTTCGTAATAGAAAATTCGAATTAGGGCACCTCACTTCTTAGGCAGTCCTTCCTAGGTATTCTTGTGGCCAAAATATAGAGTGTTTTTATGAGCCGGAGGCGCGGAGGGGCACTGGCGACCGCGCACTGCTGCGCACCGAGTGAGACGGAGCGGCCGTGGCTGGTCGGCGCCGATCAGCAAGCCGAGGCTGCGGAGGCGAGCGTGGGTGCACTGCAGTGCGGGGGCATCATCGCAGCCCCGTAGTAGCCGGGGCTAAGGCGATTTCGAAATAATTATGCGATATAGGTTACTTTCGTAGCGAAATTTATGTGTTATTTTTCTTAAGAACGGTGCATTACCTTTTCATGGGAGTGCTGTCAGGGGGGAAGAAGTAGCCCACCGAAATGTTTAACGAAAAATTCAAATGGTCAATTTCAAGGTCAAGGTCAACGACCTCGAGGTCAATGAACTTTGAACGACATCAAGCATCAAAAAACGGCAAAACTGTAAATTTTCTGCGAAATATGCACGAAATGTCGAGGTCAAGGTCAATGACCTTGAGGTCAATGAACTGGGAACAACATCGAGCATAAAAAATGGCAAAAATGAGAAATCTCTGCGAAATATATACAAAAGGTCAAGTTCAAGTTCAAGGGCAATGGCCACGAGGTCAATGAACTTTGAACGACGTCTAACATTAAAAAAAACGGTGAACTCATCATTTCACCACCCTGATACTCTCACATTCCCAAGGTCTCGAATGCTTGAAATGGCGATTTAAAAAAAAACTCTAAAACTAATTATTTCCGACATATAAAAATCAGCAAAGCATCTGGAACGGCCGACTTTCTAAAGTCCTTCTCTTGATTCACCTATATAGTTAATCATAACAATCAGAAGCAAAATACAACACTTTTTATTAGTTTGCATAACAGTAGCAAAGACATTCAGGTGCATGCTGGGATTAGGTTTATCAAAATATAATTGAATTGCTTAATTGATAATTTGATTTAAAACCACATTTTTCGCCAATTTACAATTAATTGCTTTCTTTCTTCAGCTTGCCTTCAGTTTAACTAATCAAGCACTTCCTCCATAAGGATATGTTATGATCAAGCCAAAAAACGTTTCCTGCCCTAAAAGTTAACTACCAGTCCATATAAAGCAAGTGAGACTTACCTTCGCCAACTTTAGCAACAACACATCACACACTCAACTGTACTTGAATAATTTTAAAACCACAGATAAAGCCTCACGCACACGGTAGGTATCGGATATAGAGGCGACAGCACTAGCACAAAATTATGTCCGTTTCGTAATCACTGTGAAAAACAAAAGAAAACAAAAATTCTAAATTTAAACCGTGTCGGACGCTCAGTTTCGTCGAGTGTCAAGCGTGTACTGCACCGAGCCGGGGCGGCGCGCCTTTCTGTGTCTGCTCTGCCTGCTAGGAGTTGAGTTTCTAATTTTATCGAGGCAGTAATACGAGATAAAACCACTCTTTATTGAACTTTTTATTTATTTCACGTTAAAAGTTAACTCGGAGAAGATGCAACGCGATAATATCTCCGATGCGCTCGTGTTATTGCCATCCGGTTTGGTTTGAGCCAACGCTTCGTGTCTTTTGTATTCGTCATCAACATACGTACTATCTCTGCATTCTGACCACATGTACTCGTATGATATTTTATTTAACGGACGTTCTTTTCTGGTCTGAATAGAATCTGTTGGCATTGATTCACCAAAGTGGACATTTTCATGGCCGAAAGTACAGAATGAAGGTCACTGACATACGGTTGAGACGTTTTTAGACTTTCCGAGTGTTGAGGTGGAATCAGGTCACTTGTCGGTACATACATAAGGTTCATCAGTGTTTTCTAGCTTTTAACGTGTTAACATATGTAGGTATATTATGTAAATCAGAAATGTTGGTATTGTCATGATAATGTAAACAGACAGGTTTGAAGCTCTATCGTTTCGTAGATGTTAAATTATAGAATTGTTTATTTTTAATATTTAGCAAAAATTAAATGAAAGGATGGCTGGGTATTCTTTAATCTACAATACAAAATCTACCAAACTGACAAGGGTATATTATATAATGCAAATGAAGCAATCAATACATAATTTTAGGTTGTAGGTTTGGCTCATGGTATTTCAAACTCTACATTTACCTACAGATATGAAATCCTTAACGACGACGGCTTTACAAGATTTTGTTTCTTTATTTTTAGCCAAACATTTTAATTTGATTGTTTATGCCTACTACGCCGATAGAAGGCGAGAACCGTGTCCATCGTCAAACGTCTTGTTTCTAAAACATAGGTTAATTTTAACCTTAGCACTAATGAGCTGGTGGGGCCGACGTATTAATCGAGGGACTCTTGCCAAAAACTCTAAAAGGGTAAACAAAGGAAATTCGTTATTAGGCTAATGTTTCACCTAAATGCAGAGCGTCAGACAGATTACGTACATGGTGATATCTATGAAATCTAAATAGGACATGGTCGGTATATTTTATGAATTATGGTTAAACGTCGACACAACTGTGTCTGTGCCACCTCTTTTGGGCAAAACGGCGTGACGCTGTGATTCATTTGTTATACAGGATGTTTGGTAGATGCAAAGCCTTAAAACGAAGATAGTACAGACCATTTAGGCCAAACTTGTGTTAGCCGAAGTCTTATTGATTCGTTTTCATCGATTTTTATTGTTTTTGATGAAAATCCAGAATTTTACAGTTAATTGGGAATAAATGAGATTTTGATTTTTTTTTTGCAACTTTCTAATTTTAAGACACAGTAGGAAATTAGGTTAAATAAAAAATAATTTCCGGCATTGTCTGTCTTATCTATGAAATTCCTCGCATATGTGTTTTTAGAACAATTTTATGAATCACATGTCATGCAAAAAAGCCTCCTACAGATTTGTCATTGTTGAAGTTGTTGTAAGATCAGCTTGAGAAACAATCTAAGAGATAGAATGGATTTGTAGATTTTAGAATAATGCTTCGAAACGGATTTTGATGTCCGCATAGCGCATTAAAACTTATATAAATCAAGGATTCTTAACTGACAAAACATATCATGTATAAAACTTAAATACATCAATAGGAGGCTCATTTAATAACAAAACATATAATTTATTAAGTATCACATACGCGAGGTAATTTGATGGGTGCCATGTTATTTTTTACGTAGGTAACCTAATTTCTCGCAAACGTGACACTTTATGACATTATGGTACATGACATTTTTCGTTTGTGTGATGTCTTCTATCGATGAATGTAACTTTCAATGTGCACCACCAATTTAAGATATAAATTAAGGGTGGAATTTTTCTCCCCCCCCGGTGCTTTTTTTTTAATGCGGTTCGAAGGTACTAATTTTAATGATTTATGTATGGACTTACTTAACGTTGTAAATGATATTTCAAAAGATAGAACAATAGCCAAGCATGTTTTAAAAAATATTTGCAAACAAAAACCTCGTCTTTTAAAAAAATGACATCAAAAAACCTTAACCCCTTAACGCATGGCAGTTCCCGAAATGGGTCGCGATTTTTAACCTTATTGCTTGGTAATAAAGTTAAAAACCTATGAAACCAATATATGAGTAAGTATATGGTAAAGGGTAAACAGAGGAAAATTTCTAGCACTTTAAAGATCTGTAAAAAGCAAGTTTCATGTCACAGATGCCTAGAACAGATTTTGTTAGAGACTTAAACAGCACTTAATTAGATGTGATTGACAAAAAAACAATTGTTGCACAAAATCGCAATTATTACCAATTAACTGTAAAATTCTGGGTTTTCCGTCAAAATACATAAAAAATACATTGACGAAACGGTAAGAATTTGGCTAACACAAGTTTAGCCTAAATGGTATGTACTATCTTCGTTTTAAGGCTTTGCATCGATCTACCAAACACGCTGTATAAGCGTTATAAAATATTATAATATTTTTCCACAAATAAGGGTAACATTAACCCCTCTTAATAGCGAAACTATGCACATCATATATCTATGGTTGACCCACAAGCCTTGTTGCTATGGCAACGGTATCGCAACAACAACATACAAAACGTCAATGAGAGTGCAAATGCAATACAGTGCGATCGCTTTTAAATAATTAAATAACTTGCGTAAATACAAGGTTGAGACTGTCTCTTTACGACAATAAGTTGCCGCCATGGATTTGAACATCATGGACAAACTGCGACTCCTAAAGATAGACACAGAGCTCCGTCCCGAGATCAAAATGAAGCCTATGAGTCGGTACTATTTCATAACATCCACCAACCCAGGCGAGCAGTTCTTCGTCTTCGCATCCACTGCCGCCTGGCTCATAAGGAAGACAGGAAAAGATTTTGAACAGCCTCATGAGGAAGACGACCCGAACTCCATCATCGCCAGTATACTAGACATACTGAGAGAAAAGGAGATCGCTGTTGACTTCTCTTCGCACAAACTGAAACAAGGTTTCGGACAACAAGTCTCTTATATCCTCAACGTGTTGGCGGATGAGGCTATGAAGAAAATCGGCTTCGAATGGAACAAGCCTGTAGTGGAAACAAACGAAGAAGAATCAACTGAAGATATCGATCAGGTGGAAGACGAAACCGAAATCACACTTGATAAAGTTGAAGAGGAGATGGCTATTTATTCCGAAGATTCAGAAGGAGAAAACTTTGAAGAAGAGAAAGATAATGAGATCGGTAAAGTGCATGATTGGGAAGAGTGGAAACTGGAGTTGGAAAGAGTCGCACCAGCATTGAGACTGAAGATTTCCGCCGATGGAAGAGACTGGAGAGCGAGACATACCCAAATTAAAACCTACAAGGAAGAACTGTTTGAAAGATTCAAAACCACTGGAACACAACTTAATAAACTACATGGAAATACCAGCTCGACTATGGATAAAGTGGCAGCAAGAGAGAATATCCTGAACGAGCAATTTGAGGAATTGGTGAGGGAATACGGATCGCTTTTGGACGAGTTGAACAAAGTCACGAATGAATATAAAGATGTTAGTGTAGGCGTTACAGAGAGGCAAGAGTTATTAAATGATCTGACGGCAAAAGTAGAAACTGTTAAGCAGAAGACGGAATCAAAAGGTTCGTCCATGAATGATAACTCTCCTTTAGTAAGTGCTAAGAAAGCTGTAGCGACACTGAAGAAGGAGATACAAGAAATGGATTTCCAGATAATTGTATTACTATGGTTGTTGACGACTAAGGAAAATCCAAATAGTAACAGTCTATTGGGTAATGCCGAGTCGAGGATGATATCCAATGAAGCATATTAACTTTAATCAAAGACAGTTTCAGCATTATTGTATTTTAATAACGATAATTTATAGGTACTAAATGGTAATACTTAGGCACATGATGTATTTTATTCTTTGGCAATTAACATATTTTAAAAACAATAAAATAACGTGATTAAATCAAAGCCTAAAACAAAATAACCATGTATAAAAATAAAGGCTAATCAAGCCTTGACGTAATAATGATACGAAATTATTGCTTTGACTGTACAGTAAGGAACGGACTTATCTAGGCCTACATACTAAACTAGTATGCAACCGGCCCAGGTAATTCTGTTTGTTACTGTAACTAGGTCTGTCTTTACAAAAAATACTTTATGTACCCTTATGATATACACGACAAATCTAGTGGCATATAATTATATTTGTGATAAAATACTATTTTAATTCGAGATACATACATTAATATTTTATCAATTGATATATTTAAATTATGTTTCTCACTCATAATCATATTTATGTTATGAATAGTTATGATGATTTTCATTTCTTGTGTCTAACCACACTATGCCGAAACTACGCGACCGAAGTTTGGCGTAATTATGCTTGCAATGCTAGTTTAATCACAAGCAAGAGCAACACATATTTCTAAATTACGTGACGTTTTGACGTACAAACAACCTTCATGCATCTAAATCCTCAGGTCTTAGATATTTCCACAGGGAATCGTAGTGAGCGATTTCCCAACAAAAACGTTGGAGGTAATAAAGGGACAGAGCTTTGCGCTGTATACAGGTATACAAGGTATACCTTTAAATATAGCCAATTAATGTCCCCACCGTGGGGCACAGGCCTTTTCCCGGTTACGAGCAGCAGCACGCTCAATGCGGGCTGGTGGCTGGTGGAGGGGTTGTACGACCACTACCATGTAGCAACAGCGGTTACGAGCAGCAGCACGCTCAGTGTGGGTCGGTGGAGGGGTTGTACGACCACTACCATGTAGCAACAGCGGTTACGAGCAGCAGCACGCTCAGTGCGGGCTGGTGGCTGGTGGAGGGGTTGTACGATCACTACCATGTAGCAACAGCGGTTACGAGCAGCAGCACGCTCAGTGCGGGCTGGTGGCAGGTGGAGGGGTTGTACGATCACTACCATGTAGCAACAGCGGTTACGAGCAGCAGCACGCTCAGTGCGGGCTGGTGGCTGGTGGAGGGGTTGTACGACCACTACCATGTAGCAACAGCGGTTACGAGCAGCAGCACGCTCAGTGCGGGCTGGTGGCTGGTGGAGGGGTTGTACGATCACTACCATGTAGCAACAGCGGTTACGAGCAGCAGCACGCTCAGTGCGGGCTGGTGGCAGGTGGAGGGGTTGTACGATCACTACCATGTAGCAACAGCGGTTACGAGTAGCAGCACGCTCAGTGCGGGCTGGTGGCTGGTGGAGGGGTTGTACGACCACTACCATGTAGCAACAGCGGTTACGAGCAGCAGCACGCTCAGTGCGGGTCGGTGGAGGGGTTGTACGACCACTACCATGTAGCAACAGCGGTTACGAGCAGCAGCACGCTCAGTGTGGGTTGGTGGAGGGGTTGTACGACCACTACCATGTAGCAACAGTAGCCGGGACCTGCAGCTTAACGTGTCACCCGAAACACTAAACCTAAGATAAATTATTTATCTCATTGGTACATCGCCCGGATTCGAACCTGCATCTCCAGTGTGTGATGCAAGCGTAAAACAAATTAGACCACGGAGCACACTATATATTCATTATACCTTTTTCACCACATACATTGCTTCTGGCCTCACACTAGGGTGTCGTGAGAACCAATGACAGCGATGTCACAAACATGTAAACATCCAAAACCTGGGGATTTAGACGCATTGCCGCCGAATATGCCAGACCAAAGTTTGGTTGTACGCCAGAACGTGACGTCATCTCGGCAAGTGTGTCAAATTAGCCGCGGAACTCCGGTCGCGTAACGTCGGCATAGTGTGGTCAGACACTTAGCCCCCGTCATCTTTACATCACAGCCTCATCATGCTAAAACTTGTTCTTAATTACAACTTTTTCGTAAAGTATATAAAAACTTAGTTTCGTAAAATCCATAAAAAAATAAAACGGGGACAGTCAGTGCTTCAGAATCACAAAAAGTTTCCAGCGACGTTCTACGTAAAGGTGAACTAAAATTAATAACAATTATTTCCTGATGTTTTCTGTCGTTCACTGGTAGATTATTGGAATGTTACATACGTACATACAAATGCTCACGCCTTTTTCCCGGAAGAGGGGTAGGCAGGCATTTACACAAAGCTCGCCGGTTACGGGTACTTCTTATCTGCCCTTCTTGCGCGTTCCCGTCCGATGGCTCGTTCACACCCGATACATAAATCTGTTTCTTAGGGTCAAAACACACCATTGCCGAATACGCGACCGAAGTTCGGCGTGATTACGCCTGTAATGCTATATCAATTACGTAAGGTTCAATTCAGAAACGAAAAAATCAGCCGCGGAACTTCCGCGCGTTTTCGCGCGACCATGGTGTGTCGACACACTTAAATCTCCTTTTATTCATCCTTTCAAAATGACCAAAAAAATATAACCACTATAGTTTGTCAAATTCGTAAGCAGCACTCCCACGGGGCTGCGAGGGCGGGAAGGAAGGGCGCGAGCGGTGGGGCGCGCAGTAGGAACCACCCGTGCTCTTCTTTCTCGCCGCCGCAACTTTCGTGCCCGTCGCCCGCAGACCATGGGAGTGCTACGTACGAATTTGACAAGCTATAATAACAAAATTTTGATTATAACCTTATTTGTTTTTCTACAGTAAGAAGCGCAATTAGCTGGCCAACTCTGTATAATAACTTAGTACGTAGGCCGGTCGTTTCGTTTCATACTGTTTCAACACGCCAAAGTTAACTTGGCAACTCGCCCTGATGACGTCATAGAGTCCGTCACTGTCCTACTGACGTGTCGAGGATGAGCGCGAGCGAGAGAGGAGGGACATCGCATACCTCGCGGGTGCTAAATTAACTTTGTTGCGTAGTATTGTATCTTACACCCTTAGACGAATAACTCATACACGGAGAGTGTCCTTCAAAAGATTCGCCACAATTTTTTCTTTGTATGAGTATTACACGCGCGCATTAACACTGTTTCCTTTGTTGGACAAAGTACTGCGCGAGCGTTTGGAATTCATAGACTATGGATTAGGCTATGGTTTGGTTCAACAAATAAGTGGGTGTGGTATTAACCCCCCCACATAGTACAGATCAGTTAACTAAAGCTGGCACGTTCACAGTACTCACACTAGTACAATTTCGTTATTCAGTATGTTTGAAAATGAATAATTTTATTCTAACTTCTAACTAACAAAATAGGTAAACAATTACAACGACGCGTGTGCGAACCCAAAAATATCACTCTAAATTTATAAGCAGTAGCTAAAGCAAAACAATAACTGTCTCCTTAATACTCTTAATTTTGACCGCGAGCGAGAGAGACAGACCGACTGTTCTTGATGGCCATGCAGTGCAACGTCACGCCGCGCGCTTATTCACAGACACTACACAAGCGCAACGTGTAAATGTGTTGAACGTGCCAGCTTTAGTTAACCGATCTGTATATTATTATATGTCTGCGGTAACATCTACCTATCACGGCGGCATAAACAAACTGCGAAGTGATGATCTTGGCAACATGAACAAATTTTATAGAAACATTGCATGAAATAAATAACAGTGTTACAGTGTGATCCCACTAAGTTTTTTTGGTATTTTTAAATTTTTTGGCACCCTTTTAGAGCACAAATCATAATTTTTGTACTTATTCTCAGCGATGTTTTCGTACCTTCGCATAGTGATGGACTGAGATTCTAAGCTTACCTATAAATAATTACTGTACAACTAATTCAAGCATGTGATTTCGAGTAAAGCGATTTAAATATTTAAATAATAATAATAATACCTTGGACACCATTTACACACATTGATCTAGCCCCAAACTAGGATTCCCTGTATCTTGGGTACTAGACAACGATACACATACTTAGATAGATAAACAACCATGACTAGGGTACAAACATCCGTTCTCATCAAACAAATATTTGCCCCCACCGGGACTCGAACCCGGGACCCTTGGCTTCGTAGGCAGCGTCACTGCCGACTCTGCCATTCGATAAATAAATAAATAAATCAGATAATTCTAGCAGATTACCCCCAGAGGACCCCCAGGGGGCAGATAGATGAATGAAGGCAGGAAAAGATGAATTTACTTAAGATGCTGCTTTAGGCCAATATAGCTGCTTGTAAATCTCAAGTTACGCAAAATGGCAGTCGTTTCTTTATACAAGCTAGTTGATCACGAGTGTCAGTAGGGTATTCGTAAAAATTTGAATTCTTGTTTCTCTAAAAGTAAGCTGAAGGTTTAATTCTAAGTTCCTCTGGCGTGGTGCGCAGCCTTAACGCCGTCGGTAGGCATTCTACTGAAGTCTCATGTATGCAACTAATCTCATTGGAAATCCCTTGTGGCATACAAGGAGAGAGACTTACGTCGTCTAACAAAACTGATAACTTCCTTAAGTTTTGGAGCGTACAATGTACAATGTTACACACTTATTCTGTATCTGATATCAATCACATTGAAGGATCAAATAATGGCTTATTATATTACTCTGATATCTGGGAATTTCTTTTTTATTAGAATACCCCTGGCTCTGATAGAGACTCTCTGTCAATTTAAACGGGATTCCGATAGAAATTCTTAGATGTCAGGGAATACTCATTTATTATCATGAACACGATTATTCGACTCGAGCTGTTATTTATTGCGACTGTTTGTTTATGCGATTGCGACTATTCCGTAGCTTTATCGTGTTATTCTGACGTCTAGGAATTGCAATCGCTTTATGGTGTTATTCTGACGTCTAGGAATTGCAATCGCTTTATCTAGTAATTCTGATGTCTAGGAATTGCAATCGCTTTATCTTGCGATTCTCACGTATAGGAATTGCAATCGCTTTATCGTGTTATTCTGACATCTAGGAATTGCAATCGCTTTATCTAATTCTGACGTCTAAGAATTGCAATCGCTTTATCGTGTTATTCTGACGTCCAGGAATTGCAATCGCTTTATCGTGTTATTCTGACGTCTAGGAATTGCAATCGCATTTATCGTCTAATTATGACGTCCAGGAATTTCAAACGCATTTATCGTGTAACTCTGACGTCTAGGAATTGTAATCGCTTTATCTTGTAATTCCGACGTCTAGGAATTGCAATCGCTTTATCTTGTAATTCTGACGTCTAGTAATTGCAATCGCTTTCATCGCATTAACAAGCAGTCACAATAAAAGACAGCTCGTGTCGAATTCCCAGGTGTCAGAATTACATGATCAGTGTAGGAAGCATGAATAATTACGTGACGAAAAAGTATGCGAATCGAACTGCCAGTGTTTCTTATATACAATGACATAAGGTTCATTGTTTCTGACCTCGAACACTTTTTCACTCTGGTAATTATTCCTGCTTGAGCCACAGTAGATCGGTGGAGTTCTAAAAATTTGACAGTTATTGCGATCTATACTAGAAACACATAACAATGCTACTGGTGACGGCCTTAATGGCATACGAGAGCCATTTCACTGGGTCAGTTAGTTTTGAGTCTGTATAATTAGCTTGTACTAAACTCTAGCACCAGACACGTGGATATATTACCTACCAGCCTTCACCAAGAGTTGAAGTCAATCAACACTCGGTACTTTCCCCTGATTATACAGTAGGCTCTTAGCTTGAGATAGGTAGATGGATTCCGGCTTTCGTTCCTCCTCGAACGTGACATTGTATTTCCGTTTGAGGTCGTCCATGAACTCTTGCTTCAGCAGAGCTAGGCAACTGTGGAAGAAAAAATATACAAAATGGCTTTTAATTTTCTTACAAGGGTCAAGGTCATGGTTAAGGTGAATTTGAAATACTATAGTAAATACTATTTGTAAGTGATAATTGGATATGACGTCAAATGATATCAGTAGGCGGATGATCAGACAAGGTTTTTTAGACTATAAATCTACGGAGACAAATGGCCGAATTAATAAAAAAGTATCACCTGTCATTGGACAGAATTGTTTCATATGCGGGTTTCTTATTTCTTCAAATATTCGTTCATCTTCAAATATTACATATAACAGTTACACTTTTCTTTATTCATTCGGCTCAAAAGGTGAAGGTCAAGGTGAAGTTAAGGTCAAGTATTAGTCAAAATCTAAATAGAAAGTACGAACAATTACGCAACGAAAACGTTAGCGAATTGAACTGGCAGAGACTCATATGAACAATGATATAAAGACCATACTTGATCTGGACTCGCATACTTTGTCATTCAGGTAATTATGTGTTAGTTACTGGTTATTAGTGGTGTCTATGCAAGGCATGGTGTCACTCACACGCGGTAGTGCGGGTCAGCGCGGAAGGCGGTGATGTCCGCGCTGGGCGCATGCGCGGTGTGCACTATGAACGCGTCCGGCAGCACGAGCGGCCGATAGCCCTGCGCGCGCAGCTCCACGCTGTGCGATACCTGCGTGATAACAGATAGATCCCGCATGGGGTAAGGCGTCACGTTATGTCTGTGTTTTGTTCATACACAAATAGATTAAACAGGACATGTTAGAACATTAATGATGGCAACATAAGTGACTTATTTGCGGACTACTGCGAGTTCTGATTTATTATGGACAGCAAATGTTGGCATCTTTATATTCCAGCATTTCGTGCCAAGATATTCCCCATTCATGTCCTGAACGAAGGGCACAGGTCTTCACTGCAAATCTCCCTCGAAGAGAAAACGCAAGATGATATTTAATGTACACTTTTATAATCTCAGTAAGGGATCAAAGGACCATTATTCTGAAAGACCTCTGTTCAACTGTTTACCAACTTGAGTAAAAAGATATATAATAGTAGTTTATCTACACACGTATCATAAACCCTCTTTACTGCGTTCAAAAACCGTACGTTACGATCAGCATTATGTTAAACTACTTGGTAAAAACTCGTTTCGTATCTGGAAAACTACACATAATGGTCATTATTTGTAGTTTTTCTACATATAATGACATTCAAATTTCGAACGCCGACGCCCACTCGCGTGCCGTCCCTAGTTTGTCTGTGAAGTTGGTACTGACAGTCACATAGTTGACTGCTGCATAATGGAGGGCACTAAAACTCGAGAGTGGGTTTATGAAACGAGCCGAAGGCGAGTTTCATAATAATATCACTCGAGAGTTTTAATGCCTAATTATGTACAGTTACATACACTAGTTTATCTACACACATACCATAAGCTCTTTTTGATGTGTTCAGGAACCGCATGTTTGACCGGCATTGTGGTTCTGCAATTGTTTAGCTTGTTCTTTAGTACCAACTTCACGCAGGCGGGCGTCGGGGCGTTCGAAATTTGAATGTCAGTACCAACTTCACAGACAAACTAGGGGCGGCACGCAGGTGGGCGTCGGCGTTCGAAATTTGAATGTCATTATATGTAGAAAAACTACACATAATGACCATTATGTGTAGTTTTCCAGATACGAAACGAGTTTTTACCAAGTAGTTTAACATAATGCTGATCGTAACGTGCGGTTTTTGAACGCAGTAAAGAAGGTTTATGATACGTGTGTAGATAAAAGATATATAAATACATTTCTATCCCGAAATAAGTAAATATTCACCAAAATGTAACACCTTATTTTATACTAAACTACACGGGGTCGCCCAGCGTCGCTTCGGCTCCGGGTTGTATTGTAACGTTGTGACCTAACAAACCTACTAACTATAGTATTCTGACAGAAAGTGACCAATACGATCTTGGGCACTAAACTTGGTGGATATATAACATATTCGGGAGTCAAAACTTATATTGGTACACTATATTTTGGTTGCCATTCCGAAATACGTTTACACGTGAAACTCACATTATCAGGAACATAACTGTGAACAACTTTCTATATGAAAGCAAAACTTCGTATCTATCAGTCGCGTTCGATATTACAAAGAGGACTGTTTACTACTTGGCTACAGTACAATTTGTCTGAAAATTTAAATATACTTAGATTACGACCTGAAGTAAAATATGTGATAAGCAAAATTTTTGTTTAAGTACGTTTGAAAGTCCGGTTTTAAGGGTGAGAATAAATTCATAAAAACAGTTTTGATTACCTTATTCCACCCAAACCCGGAGAATCGCGTGTCGTATTTAGGAACTGATCGATGTACCACCAAATAAGGCTCGTAATCTGTCTGCCATTCCACCTGCAACCAGAAGTTGTACATACAGTTTACATACATGCATACATAGATAGCGTCACGCAATTTCCTATACGGGGTGCCAAATGAACGTATTAGTATCCTTTTTTACCCACTACGGACGGAACGGAACGGAGGATTTGCGTTTGGGATAAGAGGTTGTTTGTGTGTGTGTATGTATGTCTGTTACAATTTTCCTGGAAAACTACTGGGCCGATTTCGATGAGGTCTTTTGCATTAAACGGCTATAATTTCAGAGCAGCTTCTTGCATATGTTTTATTGTTGTAGATCACCAGGAGGAGCTGCAGAAGCGACAATGGTTAACGCTTGAGGGCTTGTCAGAAACTATTTAGCCATTTTAATGCGGTTTTTGGCATCCTACATATAGATGATATCTCATAGCATATTTCGGCCAGGCTAATCTCTAAATTTCTAATTTTGTATAACTTGTTGACGATTTGGAATTAAAATTTATGAGCCCGTCACTAACGGCTTCACGTCAGGTACAAGCCCCGCTGTCTCTCGCATAGGGTAAGGTGGCAGACAGACAGAGGTGACAGGCCGCTCAAACGCCAAAAAACTTGGCGGGGTCTGTAATCTCTGCTGTGCCGGTTTCTATTATTGCTCGATGTCGTACTTTCCTCCTTCCGGGATCCTTTCCAGAGAGAGAGAGAGAGAGAGAGTTTATTTACAATGAACCAGCTAGGATATAATACTGACAATTCAAAGAGCACCCTCACCTCATAAGGCGCCTTGGCCGTCGCCCACCTGGTGTAGTTAGTCGCCCTGTGTCCCCGCGGCCACTCCCGGGCTCGGAAGGGCTGCACGTCGCCGCGCGTGGACAGGCGCGACAGCAGCGCCGCCTTGTTGAGCGGCGGCGACGCGCGGTAGCGCTGCGTCTCGAACGCCGCTACCACCAGGCACTACAAATTGTATTGTTCTAGAGCGAAGCGATGGATTCTAACTTTGAATCACCTTTATTTACAGCCACTTACATTGAATCTGGCGCATTTGGGTAGCGTGTGCAAATAGATCTAAAAACAGAGACGTTAAGGATTCTTACACAGGATTCTGATGGTAGCGAAGAATCTTCATGTGAAATCCTAAATGAAACCAGACACTAAAAGATACCGCACAAGCACAATCAATTATTTACATATAATATGTAAATACATTCTTGTGACTGCATTTTTATTTGCTATTTAGTAAAATAGTAATGAGTCTAGAGAGAAGCGATCGATTCCATCTTAGAATTACATTGAAATACATACACTTCACTTGTCTCTGGCCCCACACTGTGATACCGCTACGATCGGTAGGATGACGGCCGTCTGTACAGGCAACTAAAAACAGTGAAGTTAGCGAAATATTCACACGAATAATGCTGAAAGAAACGAAGGATTTCCACGTAAAATCCTGAGGGAGCTTGGGGTTCTATCGTGTGATCTTGAGCGGCTATTGGGAAATAACAGTATATAAGTACAGTAGACTTACTTTCCTCTGCGGGTACGGGTTGACGAGTTGTATGGAGCGTCTCAGATGCGTGTACAGTCCCAGCATGGGCACAAAGTCGACGTCCATCAGCAACGCGTACGGGGTGTTCACGTTCTCCAACGCCACGTTACGGAGGTAGTTCACTGGGTATGGCATCTGGAAAAGCGTAAAAATCTTATGGCTGTATCCTCAACTGTGGGTGGTCAGAGCTGCAAGTGCTCAGAACTAATACATGGTAGTTGTGTGCTCTGCCTGATACATTATCTTGATGAGGTATTTAAGATCAGGTTTAGTTTAAGTTTTGTGCGACAACTGCCCGAAAGCACAATAGTCAACTATTTTTTTTCTGCAATAAACTTGAGTAGCAATTAGTTGGCCAAATGTATAATTTGCAAATGATTGGCGGATGACCTTACCCTCCTGAATAGATAATGTGATTTAATTTAATTAAACATAAGATCCTTTTTAGGGTTCCGTACCCAAAGGGTACGGAACCCTAAAGATGGGACCCTATTACTAAGAATCCGCTGTCTGTCTGTCCGTCTGTCGCCTGGCTGTATCTCATGAACTGTGATAGTTAGACAGTTGAAATTTTCACAGATGATGTATTTCTGTTGCCGCTATAAGAACAAATACTAAAAATCAGAATAAAATTAATATTTAAGGGGGCTCCCATACAACAATTCTTTTAATACCACATACAAACTTATGAATGCACCTGGTAACGTACATGGAGTGTGAAAGTAGCCGCACCAATAACTTTGTAAAGAATATTTTGCTATGTAAAATCCAAACTATTCACTCCACACCATTGTACGGTGGAAGGGTACCCTTTTTTTTGTTGTTTTTTTTTTCCAGTACATGTCTATACAGATTGCACGACTCACATCGTTATGTTTGAAGACGAGATGATACCCGATATTGGTCCTTGTGCTGAGCGCTTCAGACGACTGCTTGATGAACCGCTCGAAGTGAGGAACTTCGCAGTCCGAAAGGTAGATGGCGGCACTGAGCGGACCTGCGCAGACGCGGGAAAGATGCTAAGTTAATAAATAAAATGTGAACCTTTTAACGGTGGTGGAATACATAAAAAATACATTTATATACAAGCTTCTGGCTGGCCCCACACTCGGGTACCCTATGCCATGGGAACAGCGACGTTTCACACATATAAACATCGCCTTCATAAGTCCATAGCTGTGGCGGTGGGCTTGCCTTCTGTCACCCAAAATGGACTATGTGGGCGCAACTGTGTCTCTGCCACCCAATTAAGGAAAAGGCGTAACCTTCGCTTGGGTAAGTACACCCTTAGTGCAATGGATTTTTCACAGGTTTTGCACGCTATTACCATGGCATAAGGTTATATATATCATTATATCGACAAGTATTTACAAATGTAAACAGATCACACAGGATGGCTCTTACAAGGTAGTTCCAACAACCATAAGTTAGAAATGAATCATCCAAAATAAGCGGGTAGACCCAGATTCTTTAACAACAATAATAAAAATAATAATAATATCAACACATAAAACATTCAGTAATATATCGTCACCGTAGCACATACGAGAGAGAAACTTTGTTCATAAAAGAGACGAGAGATGGGATAAATGAAAAATAATAATAGGTATACGAGTTTGTTCAAATCTGGGTGATAGCGGCGGTGTTGTAAGATGAGGCTGTGGACAGGAGAGCAAAGTATTGCTGGACCTGGAGCCCGATTCTCACGCGTTCGGAAATCGAAACTATACATCGAGTGATTTTGTACGGGAATCGCTCAATATCCGCACTTTTATCGAGTGGTGATATTGCGTGGAGTTATCGCCATACAGTACACCCACCGTTTCATGCGAGCTCGTGACACGGGACGATAAAGAGTGATGTAACCACCGTGGTTGATGGATATCAATATTCCAACTACATTTCTTTGAGACATGTAGCTACATGCCGAGCGCGGCGCGGGTTTTGTCGCGGGAAAGTGAAGAACAGAGCCGCGTTCGAAGCTTGGAAACCAGAGGTTACGAATGGCTTTGAGCTACTGGCCTCGGGAAAAATTAAAGAGTTTCGAAATAATACAAAATTTGTAATTACTATGTACAAAAGGTAAATTCGTAAGTAAGTTCTCAGAATAAAAAAGACAACTATTTATCTTCTCTTGTGTTCTGATATGCAGCCATTCAGGATTGTGTATCGCTAGGTACATTGCTTATACATTGCTGTGGCAATCGTATATATATGGATCGAGCCGTGTCCTTTGAGTCGGGGTTAAAAATATTCCAACCACATTTATTTGAGACAGCGGCGGCGCGGAACTTGTCACGGCAAAGTGAGTGGCACATCGATGCGCTGTATGTGTAGCTCTGTCCCTCTCCCACCCGCGACAAAACCCGCGCCGCGCTAGGCAGGCTACAGGTGCAAAACTCATTGCGACTCAGTGCTAACATAAACTAGAATAAAGAGGCTTAGTGGACTCCGCAGGTGAAGTACCTGGGAGGTGAACACGACAACAACGTCGTCAGCCAGGTCAAGGTGGCACGCGCCAAGCTGCGTCCACTTCTCGACTCCAGAAGCTCGGGATCTACAAGTCCTGCGTGAGATCCCGCCTCGATTCCTCGGGAAGAGGTCCATAGACCTGACCCCGAATCCCCACGCCCCAGAAGGGGTGCGTGAGACGACTTGAACGAACGAAAGAGGCTTACTACTAAGTTTTTTTCGTCACAAAATGTTTTATTTTATTTTAAATTATAGTCCATTGAAGACAAAATGAAAAGAATGATTTTTCACATTTTAAGGTTTTGTCTAAAATGTTGGTCAACATTATTTTTTTCTACGTCTTTGTTTAAGAGAAACGATACCTATCAAACATGACCTAGTACTAAAACTAGGCCAGCCAGACTTTTTTTTTGAGGCGCGGGAGGACCGCGCTTTCCCCTCCTCGATAAAATTGTTCAGTTCTATTCAGAGAACTACTGTGCAAAGTTCCACAGCCTGGACTCAAAAATCAGATCCCAAGACAAGAGGGCGACGACGACGGTATCGTACGTTTTCTTGCTGTGTTTCAAGTCAAAGTCAGTCACTTTATTATTGACGCTGCAGTGCCTCAACACCGAATATCACTGATCACCGGTCATACCTTCCCAATGCTTCACCAGTCGCTCCAGGAACTGCAGCCTGTCCATAGACAACTGCAGCACCAGCGTCACGTCGAAGTTGTCAATATTATTGTAGCTGTAGTCCAGGTAGTACAGATGCGTGCGTAACTTCACTCGTTGCGCCGCGCGGAAACTCAGACAGAGGTCCGAGTTGTTCATCTGGAATCAATCAAAGTCAGCTTAGTACTAAGGAAGTAGCGAAAGTCATAATATCATAATATCTTCATTATTATTTGTGTTGATCTGGCGCACCCACGGGAAACTGCCCTCCTCTTGTTTGATTAAAATTACCTATAACACAACTAGTGGCTCTGTGAGAACAGTAGACCTCGCTTCAATTTAAAAAATTGAAATCCGTCCATATATAACGCTACAGCAAGCTCGCCCCCCCTTTCCCCTCTCCACTTCCTCCCCCCCCCCCCCCTTTTTTCGCAACATCTTATGCAGAATGAACTCCTCAGTGTGTTTCTTAAATTTGATTGAAATCCGTTGATAAATAACGCTACAGCAAACTTCCCTCCTTTTTTCCTCTGTTTTCCCCCCAATCAAAAAATGCGATTGACTAAATAAAAATTAAATCAAGGAACTTGTGTGCCAACATTTTTAAAAACCGTTATAATCTATCGGTCGGAAAATGCGACCTGTATGCGAGAACAGATTGAAAGACGGACAAAAGCATTTGTCCAATCTCGAAACTGGACGCTTCGCTCGCTCGGTCGATTGTGCATTCACTATGATTAAATAACTTATCATGAGGCCGCCGGTCCACGATTGACGAAGTTTACCGAGTCTGGCCTTGCAAGCACTTTATTCGTTACTTCGTTATACGACTTCATAGCCACGTGGCCATACATGGGCGGCTTGGCTTACTCTTGCTTGCAAGGCCGCGCCTCATAACAACAGGTCCTAAAGCTTGCTCAACGACCTGTCACACGGCTGACAGCAAGTTGCCAGCAAGTCGCCCACAAGCGCTACACGCCTGGAAGCAACTTGCCAGCAAATCGCCAACAAGCGCTACACGGTTGGAAGCAAGTTGCCAGTAAGTCACCGACAAGCGGCTACACGGCTGGACGCAAGTTGCCAGCAAGTCACCGACAAGCGGCAACACGGCTGGAAACAAGTTGCCAGCAAATCGCTAGCAAGCGATACACGGCTGGGAGCAAGTTACCAGCAAGTCACCTACGAGCGTTTACACGGCTGGGAGCAAGTTGCCAGCAAGTCACCGACAACGGGTACACGGCTGGAAGCAAGTTGCCAGCTAATTGCCAGCAAGCGATACACGGCTGGAAGCAAGTTGCCAGCAAGTCACCGACAAGCGGCTACACGGCTGGAAGCAAGTTGCCAGCAAGTCACCGATAAGCAGCTACACGGCTGGAAGCAAGTTGCCAGCAAGTCACCGACAAGCGGCTAAACGGCTGGAAGCAAGTTGCCAGCAAGTCACCGATAAGCAGCTACACGGCTGGAAGCAAGTTGTCAGCAAGTCACCGACAAGCGGCTACACGGCTGGAAGCAAGTTGCCAGCAAATCGCCAGCAAGCGATACACGGCTGGGAGCATGTTGCCAGCAAGTCACCGACAAGAGGCTACACGGCACACAACAATAAGCTCACAGCCCAGGGGTCATTCAAGGATTACGCAAGCACCAAGTGTTGTTGAGGGAGGATCATTGCTTAGTTTATTTTATATGTGGGCTATATTAGCTTATTTAAATGAGGACGGGGGTGCTGGATGATGATTACAACAGCAATATTTTAGCAAATATTTTGTTTTACTAACACAAAATTAATAAAAATATCGTTTCTATGTTAAGAATAAGAAAATGCGATGTCAATAATTTGTCTTTCGCGCATGATTTCTGTGATATATATGGATAGAGGAAACAAAAACGAACAAAAAACACTAAAATTATGCTTTCGTAATACCTGAATGACCGCTCACAGCAAGTTCGAGCGTTGGCCTCCTCGTCGCCCGCATAAGCAGACTCTAGACCAGTTTTGAACTCTATACCAAGCCATAAGGTTAAAAATCGCGGGTCATCGGACAAATAGCGACTACACTGCAGACGCTGCTTGTTGACAGCTTGCAGGCAATCACCTCTTCTGCCGTGTAGCAGATCCTTAACTCGACTTGCTAGGGCTACGTAAATTTCCGGGGCTGCTTGTGTGTGTGTTTAGTTGGATGCTCATTACGCGTCTTGCTGTCTTAATAAGGTTTTTACTCTTTAGCAAGGTATCGGTTGAAAAGCAGAAAATCGTCAATATTGTCTTTAGATAGGGATCTGTATATAGCAATGACTGCTGTTTCTGAATCTATTTCAGCTAGCAGGCAATTAGCGTCTCTGAGAAAGAAACTGCATACGTGCTCCCGTATGAAGTTTCTGTCGCAGAAGCGTGCCGTCCATGTTCACGTACGACTGGTGGATGTTGCGGAAGTGCGCAGAGTCGCGGATGCGGATGTTGTACATGCTGGGCGAGTTCCAATAGACTATTACTGCAATACCTCGTATTGCAGAACTCCAATCCAGAATCCAATGAAGTAACAGTGTGATGCCTAGTATTAAACAATAATTCCAGTGAAGTAACAGTGTAATACGCAATATGACACTATAATTCCATTACACTGACAACTACATAGTTCAGTTTGTTACTAACCTTATAAGTGAGTCGGTCCGGCTGGGAGCACGTGTGCAGTTTCTCCCGCAGAAGCGTGCCGTCCACGTTCATGTACGACTGGTGGAGGTTGCGGGAGTACGCAGAGTCGCGGATGCGGATGTTGTACATACTGGGCGAGTTCCAATAGACTAACAGTGCAATACCCCGTATTACACAATAATTCCAGTAAACTAACAAGCCCAGTATTAAACAAGAATTCCAGTGAAGTAACAGTGTAATACCCAATATGACACTATAATTCCAGTAGACTTACAACTACATAGTTCAGTTTGTAACTAACCTTATAAGTGAGTCGGTCCGGCTGGGAGCACGTGTGCAGTTTCTCCCGCAGAAGCGTGCCGTCCATGTTCACGTACGACTGGTGGATGTTGCGGAAGTACGCAGAGTCGCGGATGCGGATGTTGTACTTGCTGGGCGAGTTCCAATAGACTATTACTGCAATACCTCGTATTGCAGAACTCCAATCCAGAATCCAATGAAGTAACAGTGTGATGCCTAGTATTAAACAATAATTCCAGTGAAGTAACAGTGTAATACGCAATATGACACTATAATTCCATTACACTGACAACTACATAGTTCAGTTTGTTACTAACCTTATAAGTGAGTCGGTCCGGCTGGGAGCACGTGTGCAGTTTCCCCCGCAGAAGCGTGCCGTCCACGTTCATGTACGACTGGTGGAGGTTGCGGGAGTACGCAGAGTCGCGGATGCGGATGTTGTACATACTGGGCGAGTTCCAATAGACTAACAGTGCAATACCCCGTATTACACAATAATTCCAGTAAACTAACAAGCCCAGTATTAAACAAGAATTCCAGTGAAGTAACAGTGTAATACCCAATATGACACTATAATTCCAGTAGACTTACAACTACATAGTTCAGTTTGTAACTAACCTTATAAGTGAGTCGGTCCGGCTGGGAGCACGTGTGCAGTTTCTCCCGCAGAAGCGTGCCGTCCATGTTCACGTACGACTGGTGGATGTTGCGGAAGTACGCAGAGTCGCGGATGCGGATGTTGTACTTGCTGGGAGAATTCCAGTGGACTATCTGTAAGACATATGAAATAAATGTAGACGATTAATGTCCCCACCGAGTGGCACGGGCCTTTACCTGTATAACAGTACCGTTGAGTTGATACTGTATAAGGTAGTTAATCATTTACGAAATATATATATTTATTTATGTACACACGTATCATAAACCCTCTTTACTGCGTCAAAAAACCGCACGTTACCGCCAGCATAATGTTAAAGTACTTGGTAAAAACTCATTTCTTAGCTGAATATTGATACATTATGACCATAATGTATAAATTTTCGGCAAATTATGACATTCAAATATCGAACGCCGACGCCCGCCTGCGTGCCGCCCCTAGTTCGCCTGTGTAGTTGTTACTGAACAAGCTAAACAAATGCAGAGCAATTATCAATAGTCAATAGTCAAATAGTCAATAGTCAAAGTACTTTATTACTGTAGATATTTACATATACTTAGCAAACGTCATTTTTTGCCACTTCTCTACATTGGACCACTGTGGGAGAAGAAGGGCGTAGAAACTCCCACAGATTTATTTTTAGATCTCTTTTAAAAATAGGTTGTGCTTAACTAATACAAATATGAAAAATTTAATTGTTATGATTAATAAGCAGGAATAAATAATTACAAAATTATTAACAGCAAGGTCTGTGTTGAGCCAGATTAACCCCATACAGTCCTGTCATTTAAGTAATCTTGAACATTGTAATATCCCTTTTTCGACAAAGTCGCTTTAACATGCTTTTTAAATTGCTCAAATGGCAATTTCAAAATCTCCAGAGGTATCTTATTGTAGTAGAGAATGCACTGACCCTTGAAAGAATTGCTAACCTTCGCGAGTCTAAAACGGGGCGCACATAGTCTGTGATTATTTCTTAGGTTAACATTACAGCTGTCGCTAAGTTTGGAAAATGTTGTAAGGTTCTTGCGTACATACATTATATTTTCGAAAATAAATTGACTAGCTACTGTTAGTATGTCAATTTCTTTAAAAAGCTCTCTTAAGGAGTCTGTTCGTTTTAAATTATAAATTGCTCGAATAGCTCTTTTCTGTAAAATAAAAATAGTTTGAATATCCGCTGCTTTCCCCCACAACAAGATACCAATGCCACCATGCCGGTCGAACATGCGGTTCCTGAACACATCAAAGAGAGCTTATGATATGTGAGTAGATAAACTAGCGTATGTAACTGTACATAATTAGGCTCTCGAGTGATATTATTATGAAACTCGCCTCTCAAGTTGTAATGCCCTCCATTATGTATCAGTCACATAATAGTAGTTTATGTGACTGCTACATAATGGAGGGCATTAATACTCGAGAGTGGGTTTATGAAACGAGGCGAGTTTCATAATAATATCACCCGAGAGTTTTAATGCCTAATTATGTACAGTTACATACACTAGTTTATCTACACACATATCATAAGCTCTCTTTGATGTGTTCAGGAACTGCATGTTTGACCGGCATTGTGGCTCTGCAGTTGTTTAGCTTGTTCTGTAGCACCAACTTCGGGCGTTCGAAATTTGAATGTCAGTACCAACTTCACAGACAAACTAGGGGCGGCATGCAGGCGGGCGTCGGCGTTCGAAATTTGAATGTCATAATGTGTAGAAAAATTACACATTATGGTCATAATGTGTAATTTTTCAGATAAGAAATGAGTTTTACCAAGTAGTTTAACATTATGCTGATCGTAACGTGCTGTTTTTGTAGGCAGTAAAGAGGGTTTATGATACGTGTGTAGATACTACTATTATATTCTATAATCTATACTATTCTAAATCAAACAATTATGAATTCATGACTTTTCCCAAAGGGATAGTTGTGGTTGTGCTCTCGTGCTGAGTCAATTATTAAACACTCCATTTTGCGTTAGACCGTCCGTTTATGTAAGTACTTTAGAACAGTTAGCAACGGGATCAGAACCGCATCTCCTGGCCCACCCAAAGTCTGTCTCGCGAGAAGGGACTGATAAATAATAATAATAATAAATAATTGTTTTATTTTCGAGACTATTGTCCAATATAAATGTCGAATAATATAAAATGTCAAAAGATAAAATAGATTAATAATAACATTGATTCACACACAATTTGAATAATTTAACCAACAAATGTCCAATATATGAATGTAAAATGTCAAAGATAAATAGTAATACTGTATAATTTACCTTCACATTGTCCTTATCTTCGCCATAACAGTTCTTCGCGATAGAATTGGTGGACATCTGCACATTGTACATGCAGCTGATATTGTACACTATGTTCGGGTAACTCTTTATTATAGCATTGATCACGTCCTGATCGGCTAGGGTGGTTTGTTTTAACCTGAAATTACATTAAGTGAAGCTTTATTTGAGAAAAAGAATTAAAAATAGATTTGCAAAAACACTTGTTTAATACGTTTTATACAAGACATATGTGTTTACTGTCAATTTAGATACTAGGTGATGTCTGCGACTAGGGCTCATAAACTATCTGTGTGCAAAATTTCATCCAAATCCGTTCAACCATTTTAGTGTGATTGAGGAACAAACTGCCAAATTCACACATGTATGATTTTATTATACTGGTTTGCTTCGTTGACACTAGTACCATGATTTGTACCATGATGGAACTAATGATAATTTTTATCAACACTAGTTCTACTATGAATAGAACTTGAAATAATGGTACTAATGATAACTTCGTTATCACTAGCTCCACTTTAGGTGTTCGATACTGGCGAAATTTTTAACAAATATTTACCTCTTTCAAATTTATGTTGTCCTGGTACTTTTACACCTAGATTGATGCTAGAAAGTGATGGTATTTGTAGAGATTTTACTTCAATCATATGAAATTGGCGAATAGGTAAACTGAACAGTGATGCACCAACTCAAAGAAAACTTAAGATTTTAAGAATAAAAAACATATTCAAGTTAACCAAAATCTTAAGTTTTCTGTGAGTTGGTTAAAACCCACGGTTTTATTCGACTCGTCTGTGGAATTATCAACTATACTAAGAAACTAAATTGTCACTTGAAATGCAACAACTCTTGTCTAGTTTAACTACAATGCCTATGGAATCGGTCTTATTACCTGTCTATGTTCTGATTGACCGCGTCGTGCCATAGTGTTGTCCAATCAGTGCGTCTAATTTTATCGAGGTCCAACAGCATCACGCCAGTGTTGTACCCTCGCCCTAGTGCTGGCCACCGCTTGTCGATATCGAAGTACCAGTCGCTCTCGTTCTCGACTAAGCCGATGAACTGGAAATGTTTGAGAGTTTATTTGTAAAACTGGTTCTGGAACGATGTAAATTTGAAAAGCTAAGGCTTTCGCACACAGGACTACTCGAAGGCGACTTCGATGGGTCGAAGAGGCGTTTGACGTCAGACCGTGTGCGAGCAACAACGGAATTGACGCGGAGGCTATGCGTATCAAAATCAAGTCGTCTCCGAGTAATCTTGTGTGCGGAAGGCCTAAGACATCGGCCAAAGAAATTATAACTCGGGAATGCTCCATTCATTTTCGGTATAGAACAATATTAGGATTAATATTTTTACCATATTATTTTTGATTAATTCCTAATCGTCATATGATTATATGAAATTTTATTTTAAGAAAATTACATAATGAATTTAAAACTCTTTTAGGAAAAAATAGTTTTAATGGCTCTACTTTTATTTTTATATCATTGTTTTCTTTTGTTATATTTAATAATTTTTTAGGTATTTTCCCTTATATTTTTACTAGAACTAGTCATCTAACTTTAACTCTTTCTATTTCTTTACCTTTATGATTAACTTTTATATTTTTTGGATGAATTAATAATACCCAACATATATTTAGACATTTAATCCCCCAAGGAACTCCATGAATTTTAATACCTTTTATAGTTTTAATTGAAACTATTAGAAATATTATTCGCCCTGGAACCTTAGCCGTTCGATTAACAGCAAATATAATTGCAGGTCATTTATTAATAACTTTATTAGGAAATACCGGACCTAGTTTCCCTACATCATTAATTTTTATTTTTATTATTATCCAAATTTTATTATTAGTGTTAGAAAGAGCGGTTGCTATTATTCAATCTTATGTAATTGCAATTTTAAGAACATTATATTCTAGTGAAGTAAATTAATGACAAATAAAAATAATCACCCATATCACTTAGTTGATTATAGACCCTGACCTTTAACAGGAGCTATCGGAACTATAACCTTAGTTACTGGTATAATTAAATGATTCCATAATTTTAATATAAACTTATTAATCCTAGGTTACATAATTACCTTACTAACTATATATCAATTATGACGAGATATTTGCCGAGAAGGCACCTTTCAAGGTAAACATACAATTTTAGTTTCTAAAGGATTACGATGAGGAATAATTCTTTTTATTATTTCTGTTTTTTTTTTTTTATCTCTTTCTTTTGAGCTTTTTTTCATAGAAGATTATCCCCAAATATCGAAATTGGATCTATATGACCTCCAATAAGTATTATCCCATTTAACCCGTTCCATATTCCTTTATTAAATACAATTATCTTAATTACATCAGGAGTTACTGTAACTTGAGCTCATCATGCTTTAATAGAAAGAAATTTTTCTCAAACATCTCAAGGATTATTTATTACTATTATTTTAGGTATTTATTTTTCTTTTCTTCAAGCTTATGAATACTTAGAAGCCCCATTTACAATTTCAGATAGAATTTACGGATCTACATTTTTTATGGCAATAGGATTCCATGGGCTACATGTAATAATCGGAACTATTTTTCTATTAATTTGTTTAATTCGCCATATTAATAATCATTTTTCAATAAATCACCACTTTGGGTTTGAGGCAGCTGCTTGATATTGACATTTTGTTGATGTAGTATGATTATTCTTATATATTAGAATCTACTGATGAGGTTATTAATTATTTATATAATATATTTAGTATATTTGACTTCCAATCAAAAAGTTTAATTTATTTAATATAAATAATGATTATTATTTTCTCCTTAGGATTTTTTTTTTATCTCTAATATTATAATATTTTTATCAATTTTGTTATCAAAAAAATCTAATTTAGACCGAGAAAAATGTTCTCCTTTTGAATGCGGATTTGATCCTAAATCATCAGCTCGAATTCCATTTTCATTACATTTTTTTTTAATTACTGTTATTTTTTTAATTTTTGATGTAGAAATTGCTTTAATTTTCCCTATAATTTCAACATTTATACTAGTTAATTTTTATTTATGAACTAAAATTAGATTTTTTTTTTTAGAATTCTACTAATAGGCTTATACCATGAATGAAACCAAAACATATTAGAATGGTCAAATTAATAATTTTAGGATTATAGTTTAAAAAACATTTGATTTGCATTCAAAAATTATTATTTATATAATTTATCTTAAATAAGAAGCAATTTGCATTTAATTTCGACTTAAAAGATAGAGTAACAATACTCCTTATTTATTAATTGAAACCAAAAAGAGGTATATCACTGTTAATGATAAAATTGAATTTTTATTCCAATTAAATAAAATTATATATATATATATATATATACAGAAAAAAAATACACAAAAATGCGTTGGAGTTCATATGAAATTAAATTTATGTTATGACATTTTATTATATTGTCTCTCTCTTGTCTGTCCAATGGGTTTCGCGCCTAAGTCTTCTGTCTCTGTCTCGTGTCGTTTCTCTGTCATGATATGATTGACCAATGGTTATCGCCCCTTTGTTATCTTTCTGTCTGTCTATATATATAAGAAATATAACATATAAAATTAAGCTGCTAACTTAATTTTTAGTGGTTAAATTCCATTAATATTTCTATTTATATAGTTTAATAAAACATTACATTTTCAATGTAAAAATATTTATTTTTTATTTTTATAAATAAATTATTTAAAGATAAATTTATCTCCTTAATATCTTCAATATAACACTCTTAATTATAAGCTATTTAAACAAATTAAAATTATTAAAAAAAAATAAATATTCAAAACATAAATCTAAATAAATAAATTTTAAAATTATTTATTTGAAAAAAATGATGAAAAATAGAATATTTTTTAATAATATTAAATACTCCCTGACCTGAATATATCTCTGTTCATCCCATATCATTTGACCAAAAATTAAAAAATAATAATTTAACCCATAAGTTCTTAAATTAGGCATGAATCATATAGTAGATAAAAAAATTCTTAAATTATAAATTTTCAAAAACTTTCTAGATGCATAAATATGTATATTTCTTATATAATACCCTATTATTGCCCCTAGTATAATAACATAAATTACCATTAATTTAAAATTTAAAGAAATATAAATTATATGGGGGTTTAAAAAAATTATTCAACTTAATATTCTACCACTAATTAATCTTATAAATAATAATAAAAATATTCTTTTTAATATAGTGTAATCTTCATCAAAAAGATTATAAATAGAAATTAAATTAAAATCATTGATTATTGTATAAAATAATAAACGAACAGTATAAAATATAGTTAACCCAGTAGAAAAATAATATAAAAATAAATATATATATTTAAATTTCTTAATAAAACAATTTCTAAAATTAAATCCTTAGAATAAAACCCTGCTAAAAAAGGAATCCCACATAACGCTAAATTAGAAATATTTAAACATAAAGATGTTAAACGTTCAGAAACCATCGATCGAATATCGATCATGCTGTGGCCAATTGCAATAAGTTCGGGGAACTTAGGGTTCAGGGACGGCGCCGGATGGCCAAGCAGCGGAGCTGGTGTTTCCTGTGCCTCGGGCCACACATGGCTAGGGACTGCACGCGCACAAAAATGTGCGGATATTGTGGTGGGGCCCACAACAATCTGTTGTGCATGAACCGGTCCGGCCAACAGCCTCCACAGGGCCGTATCCAGGGTGACACGGCATGGGGCCCTGAGAATTCGTTTGCGACTCGGAGCGCAACTCAGGGGCCAACGTCCCCACGTCCACAGGGCCGTACCCAGGGTGACACGGCATGGGGCCCTGAGAATTCGTTTGCGACTCGGAGCGCAACTCAGGGGCCAACGTCCCCACGTGCACAGGGCAGTACCAGGGTGCAGGGCCGCACTCAGGACCATTACATGGGGGGCCCTGAGTTTTCGGTTGCGACTCAGCATCCGACCCAGCGGGACATTGGGTGTGTTGAGCAGGCCGTAACGGGCGGGTGGCATGGGACACCTTCGAGCTATGCGGGTGCGGTTCGGACGCCGCCTCAGTTGTCGCCCCGCTCGTCGCCTCGTCCTCGTCGGTCACATGTGATGTCCCCCCCGCTCATGGAGCGACCACGGTTGAATTCACGCCCACCCCCCTTTACGGGGAATCGTAGGTTGGGAATGGAACCGGCGCGTGGGCCATTTGTACAATGGGACCCTCTGGCGTATAGCTGCATACCTGATCGGTTACAGGCACAGTGGGGCCCCGGGGGTCCTCGCTAGGAATTTGCGGCCCAACCATTTGTTGCCCCCCAACCGGAGACGGTGGTGTTACCGATCGCCTCTGTGCTTGTTTGGGATTTGGCGGGCAACCCAACATACGTTCGCGCCCTATTAGATTCTGGAGCTCAGGGCTGCATTGTATCGAATGATTTAGCAAAATGGTTGGGCCTCAAGGTAAATAGGTATAATAAATCAATACGGGGCGTGGGGAATGTTACGGTTACGAATGTAGTTGGTCAATCGGTGATCACGTTCTCTCCACGTTATGACATTTTGACAAAAACATCCGTGCAAGCTTTAGTAATGACGCATGTCATGGGCAGACACCCCTTGGTGAAGTTGAATCCGGCCGTTCGATTCCTGACATCAGGACTCAAGTTGGCGGATCCCGATTTTGACACTCCAGCCCCGGTCGACCTGCTACTGGGAGCAGACGTTCTGGGTAGGTTTCTGTTGTCGGATCGGCGAGTTCTTCAGCCGGACGGGTTGATTGCTGTGGATACTAAGTTTGGTCACGTGATCATGGGTCCGGCATTGCCAATGGTTAGGCCTGCCGAGTCAGATGGCATACTTATTGGCTCAGCGTTGTCAGACGCTATCCAACGTTTCTGGGAGATAGAGGAACCTCCCACCGCTCGTCGAGTCGACGCAGACGAAGAAGAGTGCGAGTTGTTTTACCAGAATAGTACTGGTCGCCTTCGTTCTGGTCGTTTTGTAACTCGACTGCCTTTCAGGGCCGATCGACCGCCACTAGGAGAATCTAGGAAGATGGCTGAGACGAGATTGATGTCGATGGAGCGTAGGATGACAAGGGACGCCGTATTTAAACAAAAATATGTTGATTTCATGAGGGAGTATGAGTCGTTAGGACACATGTCGGTATCGGGTGTGGACTGGAGATCTGAGGATCATTGTTTCCTTCCACACCATGCCGTCCTACGAACCCCTACCGGCAAGATTCGAGTTGTTTTTGATGGGTCAGCACCTACCTCGAACGGGATGTCCCTGAATCAGTGTCTACATTCGGGACCCAAGTTGAGTCGTGATATTTCGGATATTCTCACGAGCTTTCGGAGGCACCAGATTGTAAACCTATGGAGTGCAATAAATGATTGAGTATTGAGTATTGAGTATTGAGTATTTGTCGCAGACATTCGGATGATGTTTAGGCAAACGGTAATTCATCCGGCTGACAGAAGGTATCAGTTGATACTTTGGCGTGAGTCCACGGCCGAGCCAGTCAAGGTCTATGAGTTAAACACGAACACGTATGGGTTACGGTCTAGCCCGTATTTGGCGATGCGTACCCTGCGGGAGTTGGCGTCGCGTGACCGTGTGAGCTATCCTAGAGCCGCCGCTATCCTGGAGCAAGATTTGTACGTCGATGACGTCTGCACAGGGGCAGCCAGTGTGGAGGAAGCTCTGGACCGACGTGACGAGCTCATTCAATTGCTGGAACGAGGCGGCTATGAACTACGCAAGTGGATGTCCAACTCCCCTGAGTTGATGGCTGGTCTCCCAGATGAGTTTCAGCAAGACCCGCACGTTTTTGAGAATCCTGACAACCCTTACATGTTGTCAGTGCTTGGAATTCAGTACCGGCCCGTCCATGATGAGTTTACCTATCGGGTGGTTTTAGAAACACCGAAGGCCTGGACGAAGCGGTCAGTACTGTCAACGATTGCGAGAACGTTCGACCCGAATGGATGGATTTCTCCAGTCACCTTTGCTCTCAAATGTTTTATGCAAAGGCTATGGGCGGCTCAGTTGACCTGGGACACCCACCTCTCAGGTGATTTGTTGACTGATTGGACGCGAATGTTCACCTCGCTATCGGACATAAATAATGTATCGCTGCCGAGGAAATTGATCCCTGCTGGGGATTACAGGGCAACCCTTCACGGGTTTTGTGATGCCTCTGAACGAGGGTTTGCGGCAGCGGTTTATTTGCCAACCGTCACCTCCACCGGGGAGGTCGACGTGCGTTTGGTTTTGGCAAAAAGCAAGGTAGCGCCTATTCGGACAAGGATGACGATTCCAAAACTGGAACTGTCTGTGGCTGCTCTTTTGACCAAACTTTTGAATCACACTCTAACAGTGTTGCGTGGGTCAGTGGTTTTAGAGGATACGGTGTACGCTTGGACGGACAGCCAGATTGTTTTGTGCTGGCTGAAGGCTTCGGTCCATAACTTAGAGGTTTTTGTTGCGCACCGTGTCTCCCAGATTGTGTCGTCTGAGGTCCCACTGACCTGGAGACATGTACCAGGAGAATTGAACCCGTCTGATTGTGCATCCAGGGGATGTCGGGCTCCTGAACTCGTTAGACACCATTTGTGGTGGGGACCACCCTGGCTTGCCAAGAGAGAATCGGACTGGCCCCACAGCCATGTAGTAGTATCTTCGGATCATGGCCCCAGAGCGGCCGTGCATGTTACCCAGAAGGCTGAGGACCCTGACGCCGGGTTTCTGCTGGACCGGTATAGCTCACTTGACAAGTTGATAAACGTGTCCACTTGGATTAGGAGATTCGCTCGAAATTGTCGTACTCCTCGCGATCAGCGAACGTTGAACCCTATTCTGACTCCGGCAGAGCGAAACGAGTCGCTGTTGAATTTGGTCCGGTTGGTACAGTCCTCGAAGTTTGGGGCAGAATTGGAGATTATACGAAGTGGACGTTCGAAATTGAAGGGAGCCGTCGCGCGTCTCAACCCCTTTGTTGATTCGACCGGGTTACTTCGGGTAGGAGGGAGATTGCGCAATGCGAATGTGTCGTATTCGGCTCGTCACCCACTTCTGCTCCCCAAGGGGGGACAGTTAGTTGAATTGCTGGTGACTGATCGTCATATTAAAAACGCGCATGCCGGCTGTAACGCGTTGTTGGCCACGCTCCAGCGGGAGTTTTGGATCTTATCTGCCCGCCGTGTCATACGGAACATCGTGTTTCGGTGCATGCCTTGTTATCGACTTAAGGCTGCCACGATGCAACCTCTCATGGGGGACTTGCCCCCTGATCGTGTGAATGAGGTCAGACCGTTTTCAGGTGTTGGTACGGATTTTGCAGGACCGTTTATGGTGAAGAGTTCACGATTGCGTACCGCTAGGCAATACAAGGCGTACCTATGTGTGTTTGTTTGTTTATCTACCAAGGCGGTACATCTCGAGCTCGTTGCTGATCTCTCGACAGAGGCTTTCATTGCTTGTTTGGATAGGTTTGTTTCTCGAAGGGGACTTCCAACTTTGATCCGCTCTGATAACGGCACTAACTACATCGGTGCGGAACGATACTTACGAGAGATAGTCAACTTTTTGAATGTAAATAAAGTGGATATTGGAACGGCCCTCTCCCGTCGGGGTATACAGTGGACCTTCAGCCCACCGATTTGCCCCCACTGGGGTGGGATTTTTGAGGCCGTAGTTAAGTCAGCTAAGACGCACTTGGGGCGTATAGTAGGTCAGACCGCGCTGACTTTTGAGGAGCTCGCGACATTGTTTTGTAAGATCGAGGCCGTTCTCAATTCGCGACCGTTGTGTCCGCTCAGCTCGGATCCAAATGACCTGGAGGCTCTGACCCCTATACTATATTAAAAAGAATATTTTTATTATTATTTATAAGATTAATTAGTGGTAGAATATTAAGTTGAATATTTTTTTTAAACCCCCATATAATTTATATTTCTTTAAATTTTAAATTAATGATAATTTATGTTATTATACTAGGGGCAATAATAGGGTATTATATAAGAAATATACATATTTATGCATCTAGAAAGTTTTTGAAAATTTATAATTTAAGAATTTTTTTATCTACTATATGATTCATGCCTAATTTAAGAACTTATGGGTTAAATTATTATTTTTTAATTTTTGGTCAAATGTTATTAAAGAATAATGATATGGGATGAACAGAGATATATTCAGGTCAGGGAGTATTTAATATTATTAAAAAATATTCTATTTTTCATCATTTTTTTCAAATAAATAATTTTAAAATTTATTTATTTAGATTTATTTTTTGAATATTTTTTTTTTAATAATTTTAATTTATTTAAATAGCTTATAATTAAGAGTGTAATATTGAAGATATTAAGGAGATAAATTTATCTTTAAATAATTTATTTATAAAAATAAAAATAAAAAAATTTACATTGAAAATGTAATGTTTTATTAAACTATATAAATAGAAATATTAATGGAATTTAACCACTAAAAATTAAGTTAGCAGCTTAATTTTATATGTTATATTTCTTATATATATATATAGATATATATATATATTATATACATATAATTTTATTTAATTGGAATAAAAATTCAATTTTATCATTAACAGTGATATACCTCTTTTTGGTTTCAATTAATAAATAAGGAGTATTGTTACTCTATCTTTTAAGTCGAAATTAAATGCAAATTGCTTCTTATTTAAGATAAATTATATAAATAATAATTTTTGAATGCAAATCAAATGTTTTTTAAACTATAATCCTAAAATTATTAATTTGACCATTCTAATATGTTTTGGTTTCATTCATGGTATAAGCCTATTAGTAAAATTCAAAAAAAAAAAAACTAATTTTAGTTCATAAATAAAAATTAACTAGTATAAATGTTGAAATTATAGGGAAAATTAAAGCAATTTCTACATCAAAAATAAAAAAAATAACAGTAATTAAAAAAAATGTAATGAAAATGGAATTCGAGCTGATGATTTAGGATCAAATCCGCATTCAAAAGGAGAACATTTTTCTCGGTCTAAATTAGATTTTTTTGATAACAAAATTGATAAAAATATTATAATATTAGAGATAAAAAAAAAAAATCCTAAGGAGAAAATAATAATCATTATTGATATTAAATAAATTAAACTTTTTGATTGGAAGTCAAATATACTAAATATATTATATAAATAATTAATAACCTCATCAGTAGATTCTAATATATAAGAATAATCATACTACATCAACAAAATGTCAATATCAAGCAGCTGCCTCAAACCCAAAGTGGTGATTTATTGAAAAATGATTATTAATATGGCGAATTAAACAAATTAATAGAAAAATAGTTCCGATTATTACATGTAGCCCATGGAATCCTGTTGCCATAAAAAATGTAGATCCATAAATTCTATCTGAAATTGTAAATGGAGCTTCTAAATATTCATAAGCTTGAAGAAAAGAAAAATAAATACCTAAAATAATAGTAATAAATAATCCTTGAGATGTTTGAGAAAAATTTCTTTCTATTAAAGCATGATGAGCTCAAGTTACAGTAACTCCTGATGTAATTAAAATAATTGTATTTAATAAAGGAATATGGAACGGGTTAAATGGGATAATACTTATTGGAGGTCATATAGATCCAATTTCGATATTTGGGGATAATCTTCTATGAAAAAAAGCTCAAAAGAAAGAGATAAAAAAAAAACAGAAATAATAAAAAGAATTATTCCTCATCGTAATCCTTTAGAAACTAAAATTGTATGTTTACCTTGTAAGGTGCCTTCTCGGCAAATATCTCGTCATCGTTGATATATAGTTAGTAAGGTAATTATGTAACCTAGGATTAATAAGTTTATATTAAAATTATGGAATCATTTAATTATACCAGTAACTAAGGTTATAGTTCCGATAGCTCCTGTTAAAGGTCAGGGTCTATAATCAACTAAGTGATATGGGTGATTATTTTTATTTGTCATTAATTTACTTCACTAGAATATAATGTTCTTAAAATTGCAATTACATAAGATTGAATAATAGCAACCGCTCTTTCTAACACTAATAATAAAATTTGGATAATAATTAAAATAAAAATTAATGATGTAGGGAAACTAGGTCCGGTATTTCCTAATAAAGTTATTAATAAATGACCTGCAATTATATTTGCTGTTAATCGAACGGCTAAGGTTCCAGGGCGAATAATATTTCTAATAGTTTCAATTAAAACTATAAAAGGTATTAAAATTCATGGAGTTCCTTGGGTGATTAAATGTCTAAATATATGTTGGGTATTATTAATTCATCCAAAAAATATAAAAGTAAATCATAAAGGTAAAGAAATAGAAAGAGTTAAAGTTAGATGACTAGTTCTAGTAAAAATATAAGGGAAAATACCTAAAAAATTATTAAATATAACAAAAGAAAATAATGAGATAAAACTAAAAGTAGAGCCATTAAAACTATTTTTTCCTAAAAGAGTTTTAAATTCATTATGTAATTTTCTTAAAATAAAATTTCATATAATCATATGACGATTAGGAATTAATCAAAAATAATATGGTAAAAATATTAATCCTAATATTGTTTTAATTCAATTAAAGGAGATATTAAATAAATTAGTTGAAGGATCAAAAATAGAAAATAAATTTGCTATCATTTTCAAATATTTTTTTTTAAATTAAAATTAAATTTATTATTTTTACTATTACTATTTAAATTATAACAATAATAATTTATAATATTAAATAAAAAATAAATAGATAAAAAAAGAAGAAAGAAAGTAATCAATTTATAGGGAATATCTGTGGGATAAAAGAATATTATTTATATAATAATTTAAATTTGACATATTTATGTTATGAGTTAACTAATTATTTCATAAGAAGTAAATGCTAATTTACTATAAAATGGTTTAAGAGACCAGTACTTGCTTTCAGTCATCTAATGAAGAATAATTATTAATTCATTTAATGAAATTTTTAATTGAAATACTTTCAATTACAATAGGTATAAATCTATGATTTGCTCCACAAATTTCTGAGCATTGACCAAAATAAATTCCAGGACGATTTAAAATAAAATTAGTTTGGTTTAATCGTCCTGGATTTGCATCGATTTTTACTCCTAGAGAAGGAATTGTTCATGAATGAATTACATCAGAAGCTGTAACTATAATTCGAATTTGGTTATTTATGGGTAAGATAATTCGATTATCTACATCTAATAATCGAAAATTATTAATTGATATTTCATTTGATGAAATTATGTAAGAATCAAATTGAATATTATTAAAATCTGAATATTCATATCTTCAATATCATTGATGGCCGATACATTTTAATGTGATTAAAGGATTATTTAATTCGTCTAAAAGATATAATAATCGAAGAGAAGGTAAAGCAATAAAAATAAGAGTGATAGCTGGAAGAATTGTTCAAATTAATTCAATTATTTGTCCTTCTAAAAGAAATCGGTTAATATATTTATTTAATATTAAACTAAATATTAAGTAACCTACTAAAATAGTAATTATTAATAAAATAATTAATGTGTGATCATGAAAAAAAATAATTTGTTCTATTAAAGGGGAAGCACTATTTTGAAAATTAAAATTAGATCAAGTAGCCATTTCTAAAAAAAGGAATATCCTTTATTAATGGGGCTTAAATCCATGACATATAATCTGCCATATTAGAAATTTCTTAAAATTGGAAGTTCATTATAAGAATGTTCAGCTGGAGGGAAATTTTGTAATCATTCAATTGAAGAAGGTATACTTATAGAAAATAAAGTGATTCGTTGATTAATAAAAGATTCTCAAATAATAATTAATATAAATATTACTCCTAGTAAAGAAATATATGATCCTAAAGAAGAAATTACATTTCATGAAATATAAGCATCTGGGTAATCTGAGTATCGTCGAGGTATTCCTGCTAACCCTAAAAAATGTTGAGGAAAAAAAGTTAAATTAACACCAATAAATATAACATAAAATTGATTTTTTAACATATAAGGGTTAAGAGTTAATCCAGTAAATAAAGGGTATCAATGAATAAATCCTGCTATAATAGCAAATACAGCTCCTATTGATAGAACATAATGAAAATGAGCTACAACATAATAGGTATCATGTAGAGAAACGTCAATTGAAGAATTTGCTAAAATTACTCCTGTTAATCCTCCTACAGTAAATAAAAAAACGAATCCTAATCTTCAAAGAATAGAAGGACTAAAATTAATTTGGGTTCCATGTAAAGTAGCTAATCAACTAAAAATTTTAATTCCTGTTGGTACAGCAATAATTATAGTGGCAGAAGTAAAATAAGCTCGGGTATCAATATCTATTCCTACAGTAAATATATGATGGGCCCATACAACAAATCCTAGTAATCCAATTGCTATTATAGCGTAGATTATCCCTAAACATCCAAAAGTTTCTTTTTTACCTCCTTCTTGAGAAGTAATATGAGAAATTATACCAAATCCAGGGAGAATTAAAATATAAACTTCAGGATGACCAAAAAATCAAAATAAATGTTGATATAAAATGGGGTCTCCACCCCCTGAAGGATCAAAAAATGAAGTATTTAAATTTCGATCTGTTAATAATATGGTAATAGCTCCTGCTAAAACAGGTAATGAAAGCAATAAAAGAACTGCAGTAATTTTTACTGCTCAAATATATATTGGTATTCGGTCAAAAGTTATACCATTACTTTTTATATTAATAATAGTAGTAATAAAATTAATAGCTCCTAAAATAGAAGAAATCCCAGCTAAATGCAATGAAAAAATAGCTAAATCAACAGATTTTCCTCCATGGGCAATATTAGATGAAAGAGGGGGGTATACTGTTCATCCTGTACCTGCTCCATTTTCTACAATTCTTCTTGAAATTAGTAATGTTAATGAAGGGGTAAGTAGTCAAAATCTTATATTATTTATTCGAGGGAAAGCTATATCAGGGGCTCCCAATATTAGGGGAACTAATCAATTTCCAAATCCTCCAATTATAATAGGTATAACTATAAAAAAAATTATAATAAATGCATGAGCAGTAACAATAGTATTATAAATTTGATCATCTCCAATTAATGATCCTGGGTTACCTAATTCTGCTCGAATTAGCAATCTTAAAGATGTCCCTACTATACCAGATCAAATTTCAAAAATAAAATATAATGTACCAATATCTTTATGGTTAGTAGAATATAATCATTTTCGCGAATAATAGCAATTTGTGTTTGCTATTTTACCACAAACGTTTCAGTAGCTTTTGCTGAATGGTAGAATAGTAGATATTGGTCACTGTGTGTGATTGTTCCCTACTGGGAACCTACTGGGAACCCCCATTTTAAGGCATCGCAATTTTGGACCTCATGCCATGGTAAATACAATTCAAATGTAATGTTCAAAAAATTCACCTATAATGTGAAAATTACCTCCATTGCAGTTGTGGGTCGTTGAGGGCTAAAGCAGTCAGTCTCTAAACAAAATAGGCGCCAAGCCAAATACACCATTTTACACCATACGGCCTTTGGAAGCACTATTGCTATAAGTGTTTCATAAGAGGCTGGTTAATGTTTTTCTTCCTTGAACATGGCAACTTGCCACAACTTCTTCTAACGAACCTGATTCCCGGTCATATTCCTGAACATCGCCCACAGCTCCGCCACATCGCTCAGAAAGGTCAAGTCCGAGTCGAGCACAATCACTTTTCCCACTTCACCCGGCAGAATCCCGGGGAAGAGCAGCTTGACTAATGCATAGATACCGGAGTAGTGACTGTTGGGCACCCATCGCACTTGCGGGAGGAAGCTTTTTGCGTTATGACAGCTGTACTTTACTGGGGATGGAGAAAGTTGTAGTCAGTAAAGTGGTTATGGATAGATAGAAAGATAAGCATTAATATGTCTGAATGATTCAGAAGATGTCGAACTGGAACCTCCCGTTTGTAAGACGGAATTTAGATTGATATGTATCAGCAGATCATAAAAACACACAGAGTAAGCAAAGAGTTTTGTAACGCTGCAGTAGGTAGCAGCTTGAGAATTTCACGGAAAATGCAAAAAATAAGTCAAAATTATCACATTAACTATTTAGCTCTGAGTTAATTGCACGGCGGGTATTACATACCATCAGGCAAGTCCCAAGTGTCCATCAGTTTGCTAGTCACATGCTGCGAGTTCCCGTCCACCACAAAGTGCAGGTGCACTGGGTTCTGTCGGTGATGCAGGAGTGACTTGAGCATCGGTGTGACGAGGCGGGTGCACTTGCCCATGCAGACGAGCGCCACGTTTATAGTTTCACAGAGAGTGCCCGCCGAGTCTGGGATCTGGAATATTTAATAATAGATATTGAGACTGAATGCAACACATTACTCCGAAAACTAACTAATGTGTGTGATGTCGCTGATTTTGGTTCCCACAACATAGGGTATCCTAGTGTGAGGTTAGAAGCAATATATGTACCTGTAAATAAATGTTTACGTTTATGTTCCTAATCAATTCAGAAATCCTAGGAAAACCAACAGCGAGCGAGTTCATAACACTACTCACAAACGTGCTAAACCTCGAAGACACTCGCGAAAAGCTAGAAACACCAGTGGAAATAAAAAAATCATTCACCTAAACAGGGCAATAATAAATAGCTACAACGATTCATGCCCTCCAAGGATAGCCTCCAGAGATAGGTGAAGTAGCAAACTAGATAATATACGAGAAAATATGCCGCCATTTCAACAGGGCAAGAAACACTAAATTGGATGATGACTGGAAAGCCTTCCAACTAGCAAGAAACCATTATAAAAACAAACCAGAGAAAACTTCAGAGAATCATGGAGGAATACCTGCAGCTCCATCAACACTGATTCATTGGCCTCTAGAAGTAAAATAACTAATAGCAAAAGATCCGCAACACGAACCACAACGAAACACGAACGAAGAAACCAAATAACTACAAAGTCGAAACGGAAGAAACAAATAATGCAGGAACATCAAACTTTCAGCTCACTTCCAACCCCAGATCAAAAGCTTGGGTTTGAACTGAACCAACAATAAGCGAAGAAAAAGTGAGTTGGGCAATAAACTCGTTCCTCCCATACAAATCAGCAGCACCAGACGGCATAATCCCAGCCCTTCTGCAATGGAGGAACAAACTGCTTAAACTGTGACTTGTGGCTATATACGCGTAGCGCTTGGTTATATACCAGAAAGCTGTAGAGAGATGAAAGTAGTATTCCTACCAAATCCAGGAAAGGACGACTACATAGAAGCAAAATTCTTCAGAGCCATAAGCCTCACATCTTTCCTCCCAATAACGACACTAGAAAGATTGTGTGACAGTGAGATAAAGATAAGAAATGGACCTATGAAATCAAACCCCATTCACCAAAACATGTACCAAGCTGGCAAATCTATATAAACAGCGCTTTACATGGGGTGGTTATGAAAATAGAAAGCTCTGTACTAAACCGACAATCATGTCTCAGAGAGTGTTTTATCAAATTTGGGAGGCAGTTGCTCGGATTTGAAGGAAATACTTGGATCCTACATCTATTGACATCCTCCTGCAGTGCTTTTTTATTTATTTAATTAATTATTTAGCCATGGTACTGAGATAGAATACATAATATTTTGAATTTAAATTATATAGTAAAATATACTACAGTTATGCAACAAACTAAACTTTACAATAAGCATGCCCTCATAATATGTGATATTTAATACACACAACACAAGTCCTTATTTCAATAAATAATATACCTTTCCCTCATCATAACACAGGTAACAAATAAGATTTCAGAATAGTTAAAGTTCAATCGACAAAAAAGCAAACAAAAAGTAAAGTAACATAAGTCACACACAATCATTATAAATGAGATTAAACACTTTCGCATATACAATAGTTATTTGTGTCACAAGCGAGCAAAATGATTTATTCACGGCGAGGGCGGTACATTGAATCCAGTGTGAAGGGAAGGATTCTACGATAGAATCCTGAGCGTAGCGAGGGATTCTAAGTTAGAATCATGACCGTAACGAAGGATTCAAGCGTTAACGCCCATGACGAAAATAATTTTGCTCCTGAGTGACACATACAACTTTTCACACCGACTATGAGGAAAATTTAAATTAAATGCTCTAAAAAAATATTCTTTGAATTATACTTTCACCACTTTTACAGTATTCGAGCAACGTAAACAAAACTTTTTTTTTGGCGGGTAGTGAAGGATTAGGGAAAGGTCACCACAGATAAAATATTCCTGTGTACTTTTACCAATGTGTAAAAATAATCGAATCGAATATTATAATGGTTTCGGATATCAATATTCATTATATCACAATAACATTCATCGATAGTTTTCATTTCAGTAAAACATAATATATTTTAATGTTATTTTTTTTTCAATACGAAAAATTCATAAATTTTCATCTAACGTTGTAAAAGTAAAAACTTGAAACATGTTCGTTTTTAATCGACTACGATGAAATTACAATCGATTATTTTATTAAGATCTGTGTTTAATTGGCACATTGCGTAAATGCTACATGCCAATGAATAAATTAAAAAAGTAGCTTGAACAGAAAAGTAGCATTTTGCTCCCTGTCGTCGAGGAGCAAAACTTACTTTTCCGAATGAAAGGTGTGAAAAGTTCTTTATGGTTCGTTAGAAATACCAATTATGTCTGGCCATTGATCTGGGGGTGGTATGACAATAGGCGGTTCCGGGGTAGAAGAAGGAGATCTCATCTCATCTGGAGGTCTATCGGTAAATTGAGGTAGAGTCGGTGTTTCATCACGCACAGAGCGTGCTATGATCTGGTCGGCGTGTCGCCGGTGTAACTCTCCATATTCCGTTCTCATCATATAGGAGCTGGGATCCTCCCTCATCTCTACGGTGCGCTTCTTCCACTTGTCTCCAGGTCCATACATGCGTATCAGTACCATCTGGTTGACCGCGAAGGACCTGGCTGGCTCGCTCTGCGCCGCTGCGTCGAGTTGTTGCTGCCTCGGTTCGAACGCGGCGTCAGGATGCAGTGAGGACAACGCCGTGCGATGCTTGCGCCCGTTGAACATCTCCGCAGGTGTCTTGCAGGTACAACTGTTTGGCACAGTGCGAAACGTAGAAAACTTTAGGAAGTTTCTCATTCCATGGCCGGTTATCTGCCGAATGTTTCTTTACTTTGTTTTTAAATGTTTTTGTAGCTGTCCGGCATGTTCTTCTCACTGCTTTTGAAAGTTGCTACCTATGAGGACTGATGGGAAACTTGATAACATCACCCTACTCAAGTCTAAGCGGTTTCGCGAGGACTTGCACATAAACAGTCTTCTATTTGCAGAGGAACTCCAGTGCCTCATGGACAAGTTCTCAAGAGCGTGCACGATGTTCTCTTTATCGACTAACGCGAAGAAGACCGTTGTGCTAGCGCAGGGAGATGCGGAACAACCAGAGGTCTTACTGGATGGTATTTCGCTAGAGGTAGTTGACAGGTTTTGCTACTTGGGGTCGAATCTGTCAAGCGATCTTTCGCTTAACGTGAAGATCAATTCTAGCATTTGGAAGCTGGGATTGGGAAGGTGCGTACAAGAGTATGGGACAGTAAACATCGTACATTGAGGGCCAAAATGCTTGCATACCAAGCATGTGTCCTAAGCATCTAAGCAAGGAGCAGAAAGCTGGACGTCGTATGCAAAACACGAACGTCGAGTAAATATCTTCCACCTGCGCTGTCTTCGGAGCATACTCGGCCTAACGTGGAGGTACCGTATTACAAACAAGGAAGTGCTTAAGTCCGCACAATTGCACAGCATCACCGCCTTGCTAAAGCAGAGACGGCTGCTCGGCTCGGAAATGTGCATCGTAGGAAGCACACTCGCTTGCCACGGCAAACTCTCTTGAGTGAAGTCGCGCACGCCAAGAGACCAGTCAGACGACCCCTGTTGCGTTTCAAGGAATATGTCAAGCGCCACATGTCCGCGTTTCAAATCGAAACCAACAGTGGGAAGAGGTCGCCGCTGTCCGAGAAACTTGGAGGAGCGTCGTCGCGGAAGGTCGCACAGCACACGACAGGGCCTGGTTCGATGCTCTGGCTGTAAAAATAGCGAAACGACATTTTCCACCACCCAGTCCGCGCGCACCACCAGCATCAGCAGCGACACAACATGTGTGTCGTGCGTGTGGACGTGTCTGCCGCTCCAGGATCGGACTGTATAGTCACGAGAGAGCATGTACCTCGGACGCTGCTTAAATCATCTGTTATAGATGTTAAAGGCGTTAATTGATGTCCACTATTCTAAATATGTTTAGATTAAATTTAGACCTAAGATGTTATATAATAAGGTTAATATTTGTACACCCACTACTACTGGGTACCATCATTTAAAACACTGTAAATAATGTAAAACCTAGTTACAAACAATGATGAACAAATAAACATTTTTGTATTTGTATTTGTAACTACCAATCAATAGGTTTTTTCCAACTGAACTGAGACAAAAACAACGATCGCGCTTTGTCAAGGTCATTGTCAGTCACACCCGCCACATCCAGTGCACAGAATTATCATTGGTTGTATTCACTGCACTTATCAGTCTTTGGATTAAATTCGCCCATTATTTTCCAATCGAGTCGCCGTTATTTTTTTTATTAATTCAGGCATAATCTCTAATCATAATATATTTAAAACAAACAAAAATAGCCCTAATTGCAATACAAAATATATAGCAGGAATAATAATAAGAATCTAGATTAAATTTTTATAACATGTTTCAGTTATTGATTAGATTGATTAAATAAATATGTTTATGAATTTTGTTTTATTGTGTATTTTGTCAGCTTGTCCTGTGACATAGGCCTCCTCCAAAGACTTCCAGTGGTGTTTATATCTGACTAACCTCCTCCAAAGTAGTGCTAAGGAGTAACAAATCATTTTCATGTAAATTTCCAGGTTTGAAATACAGAGATATTTGATCTCTGTATTTCAAACCTGTTTTTTTTTATGCCTAATTATTGTAAAATTTCAATATATATGCATGCATATATGCAACATCGGATGTGGGAGTATTAGGGTGGGGAAATAACGAATTAGGCCGTTTCCCCACCCTAATACTCCCACATCCCCATCTAGACCTTGACCTGGAACTTGACCTTTTTGATTAATTTTTGACCGTCTATATTTCGCAGAAAAATTCTCAGTTATGCCATTTTTCACAACCATGAACCGCCTACAACCAAGACTAAAGTTATTTTGAGCAAGAGTGATGCTTTGATATATCAGAGAAATCATCAACTATTTCATAGCTTGTGCGCTTCATGTCTTCGCGCATTTCAAGCATGTGAGCACAGAGTAGTTGTAGTTATAAGCAATTAGCAGTTGGTCAGGCATTTAAAGCATAGAGGATACATATTATTCAAATTAAGATATGACTAAATAAAGATTATGAAGATTGAAATGAGACTCCTGTGGTGTAAAAAAAGGAGAGTTTAGGAACTGGCACTACCTTTCCCAGCGCCTTAGTTTGGTGATAATGGTGCCAGCATGTTGGGCATTCTGCCACTAGATGGCAGCGGCTTAAAAGATAAACTATACTCAAATCATAATCATAATTAAGCTTTCTAGTCCTTCTGCAAAATTAACCTTAAAAGTGGTTAGCATGCCATTAATAAAAGAAGAACCAATCTAAGAATACTACTTACCACAGGCACTTTATAAGTTGTTACAGAGTCAACAGACATCTGTCTGATAACATTCTGCGAAAGTTTCAACTGCGTCTTATACAACTTGTTCTGTCTTTCCAATGTGTAGATGTGAGTCATTAGCCACCAGTAGTATGCGACTGAGATTGCCAGCCATAGGATAATGGGGATACCCAGACATGGTCTCACAGACAGCCAAGCCAATCTTTTGTTCCGAAGGATCATGGTAGATCCCTTTGCTTTTATTCTGGGGTCTTAGAAGGTTTCTTGAATGGGCTATTATAAGCTTTATGGAAACACTTTCATGGTGCCTCTGCCGCCTAGAAATCAAATTGCGGTGGTGGTTAATATTGAATGAATGTTTTATTGATTTATAAATCTTTCAGTAGCAGAGTTTGACATTAGATTAGGGAAGGTCTGAAGGTATCAAATGCTTACTTGTTGGTTACAGGGTCAAAACATTTATTTGTATGATAAATGTTACCTTATTTGCCTAAGTTATAAATTATAATGTAGGCTGTATAAGGTATCCTCACCTCACTTCAAGATACTTTTTGAAGTCTTTTCTGTCTGTATTTTTGACTACAGTTTATTTTATTTAGGAATTATTTATCTAGATTCTATAAAAAAGTAGAAACAGTTTATTTAATAAATTATCTTCTTGTGTTCTTCAAGGATGCGATTGATTGAATGTATTTAAAATGACATTTCATAAATCTACAATAAATACAACAACGCGGTAAATCCGCTAGAGAAAGACAACTTTTTAGGACACCGGTGTTCGCAACGTTGAAAAATTGACAGTACGGTACGCTATCTTTGAAGTTTTCATTTTCGTCACAGAAGTAAAGGAAAGGAAGGGAGGAGCAATAATTTTGGGCTGGGTTTTGATCACGGACACCTAATTTTAAATACTAGAGTTATTTAGGAGGATAATTGACTATATTCTTAATCCTTTTATCCTAGTCTAAGAACAATAAGAAATTTATTAAGCAAAAGATTCATGAAAATAAGTACAGAGAATATAAGTAAGATATGCATTCTAGTTCAAGACGTGTGGGACTGCCGCTCCATCCTCATATAGGCCTGTGCGATTCCACCTATGGCGGGTGCCGCGGATGCACATGCTGCTAGCCCTGATGATGGCGGTTTGAATTCTTGCTCGTAGCCAGCCCATTATTGTGGCAGGGGTCCGGTTCCAGCGGTCCGCCAGCGTTTCGGCGAGGTGTTTAGTGAATGATATCATTTGTGGAGCAAAAACTCCGTCGACAGAGGTTACTAAAGGGGTGAAGGTGGTGTGGCGCGTCTCGCATGGGTCGCAGTACTTCCTTTTCTTTTCTTCTTCAGCTGAACGAAGGACAGCCGCTACGGGGCGTGATGCGTGGGAGGGAGCGTCGGTGTCTATGACACGGATATCAAATAACGCCTCCCTCTGGGCAATCCATACCCCCCGACAAGCCAAGTCTCCGCGCAGCCCAGTATCGCTTTCGGAGATGACTGGCTCTTTCGTGACGTTTCCCCAGGCTTGCTGGCACAGTTCACAGAAAAGATCCCTTATTTCGTTATGTCTGCGTGTGATAAGGCCACCTGTTTTGCAGCACAAGGCGTGGTCCACGTTGAAGTTGTCATTGCCGCAGCCGTCGCAAGTCGCAGGCATGGAGATTGGTGTGCGGTGGTATCTTATGGCCAGGGCATCTCTAAATTCGTGGGGTGATAAGTCGAAGTTGTCTTTTCTTGTCGGTATTACTGAAAGCCATGTTGATGTTTTTGTTTTCATTTTTGTCGCTATTGATCTTTCTATTGCTCTTTTCTTTTTGGATGGTAATTTTGTTAGAATGCTTTCTAGAGTTTCGTTCTCGTATGTTTCTTTTTCCTTGTTTCCTTCCTTTCTTGCGTCACGCAAAGAATTGTAGTGTTCAGCAAGGTTTATGTCTTTTATCTCGGTTAGGGCTGTTGAAAGTATTGTAGATCCCTGTTTTGAGATTTGGTATGCACGGTTTGGTGTGTTGAAGGGGTCAGAAAGGGCAAGTCCACCTTTGTGGACTGGGAGGGTAAATAGCTGGGTTTCAAGTTTTGTGATTTCGCCTCCGATTAGTGTTGGTATGAATTTGTCGTGTAATGTGTTAGTTAAGGGTTCAAAAAGTTCTTCTGAATTTTTTAAGACACGTAGTAGGAAGGACCATTTAAACTGAGCTGCTTTAGTTAGGGCAGTGTAAGCGGCTTGAGGTGAGTTTTTGCAGATTGTTGTGAGTTTCTCGATGATAGATATCCATTCGGTTACATTCTTTTTTACGAAGTCGTCCCCTCCTGTCCCTATGTAGCCTCCTAGGAAGCGTGAGCCGGTAACTATGGAGACGTTGGTACCGGAGAACGTCTTTTCTGCGGTAGACTTGTCAGTTTCTGACACTATTAGAAATGATTTTTTACCTTGTGGTAAGTATCCGTATGCTGGGCCTGTTTTGTTTAAGTTGTCCCACCATTGTCGTAGGCTTTGGAAAGTGCCTTGCGCGGAGGAGTCATCGGCGTACCAGCATTGTGTGACTGTGTTTTCTGTTTTAAGTTTGTTAATTATTGGTAGTGTTGCAAGCGCGTACAGTGGCATTGCGAGTGGGTCTCCTTGGGTTACGCCTTCTCTGCTATATAGTCTTGTATCAGAATCGCGAAATACCAATTCAGCGTGGCCATTGTAAGTATTATAAAGAAAGCGGGCGCAGTGTGGCCAGTATATTCTTGCTTGCCAGAGGGCTAGTTGTCTATTCACGGCGTTAAAAGCATTGTTCGCGTCAACGAGGAGCATTCCCCAGTTTGAACCAGGTTGGCAATCTCTTTGGAAGACATCGGTCATGGCATGAATGGCGCCTTCGATGCCACTGCCCAGTCCACTGCAGAGCTGTGACTGGCCGCATGCTTCAGTGACTTCAGAGCCTGTTGCTAAGATCATGCATTTGGATAATATTCTTCGTAGGCATTCGCCGATGCCGATAGGTCTTACGCCTGGGCATTTGTCTAAAGCAACAAGTCGGCTTGACATTAATGCTTGTATTTGGGTCCAGGGTATGGTTTCGTTGCTAAGTTTCGTTGTGAGCTGCGCTACGGCTTCTCTTAGATGGGCGCTTGCTTGGCCGAAGCGGAGTAGGAAATCTCTCCAGTTTTCGGCTGTGCATCCAGTGGGGCCTCCGCCGCCGTGTAGTTTTCTCGCAACTGTTTCGACATGGTCACAAGTTATTTCGATTTCAAGGAGTGGTGGGAGTTTTGTGACGTCTTTGGGGAGAGTGAATAAAGCGGGATCTGGAGTATTAGGCGGGGGGTGCTTTTCTCTCAGCACATCACTGACGGTTTTACCGGATGGATCAACTTCAGTATCTGGGTTTAAAACTTTGCTCGTGTCTTTTGTGAGGAGCCAGTTGAGCGCTTCCCGCGTTTTTCCATGTAGTATCAGTCGTGTGAATAATTTTGTTTCTTGGTCATTGTTGTTTTGTTTCCGGTTTCTTGTATTCCATATCGATTTATCTGCTTTGGTGGATTCCGTGATGAGTTCCTCGAAACGTTTGTCTGCCCAGAGTTTTAGGCGCCGATCGAGTAGTCTCAGTATATCTTTCATTTTTCTAACGCTTTTGTCTCTTTGCAGTATGACCGCAGCAAAGGTTAATACGCGTTCAGAGGGGTAGGTTGATTTGGTTAGATGCTCAATTTCGTCGGCCAGAGTGTGTACGAATTTTCTACTGGCAGTACCGCATGGGAGGTCGTATAGCTTGCCATGAAGGTTACAGACGTTGTCCCAATGCCTTTGCCAGATGCCAGACTTGGGTTGGATGGCATTCAGGAATGGGGATCCGAAGGCTTCTTCCAAAGGTGACATTGGTGTTTGCCCATCGGTGGTTGTTTTAAGAGTAGCGGATGCTGATTGGTTTAGTACATCGTTGTGTGCTGATCTCATGTGACGCTGGAGCCCATTTTTCTTGAATTTCCTGGGGCATAGCGGGCATTCGGTGTCAGCTTGTGACATATGGGTGGGTATTTACTTACTTGAGCTATTTGCACTATAATTTTGTTGTTTAGCTCTCGGATAAGGGTAAGATTAATAAAAACAAGGGATTTTGTTGATAAATAAATGGGTCTAAAGGAAATAATATTAAAATGAAGTATTTTTGTGAAAAATATGTCTATTTGACGTGACAGCTGACCATTTATCCTAGTCTTAATTGTTGGAAACTTGTTTTGGATTTATAATAGGGGAATTGTGCTTAAGATGACATACTCAGGTAAGACGACACACCAGCAATATCAATTTAAATATTCGCGCTATAGGTGAACCTGTGATGTTTTAAAGACGGCCGGTAGGTGTCGCTACTTTTGAAGTTCAATATGGCAGCCAGTGAACGCGGATTTGTACATACGGAATGTTTTCGTGATTTTGGTGTGGATAAAGTTTTGATCACGTTTATAATTTGTGGTGAAAATACATTTAAGGTAAGTGTTTTTTAGCTGAAGTAATTTTTAATGTAATGTGGGTCTATTTTATGGCATAAATATCGAAAGAAGCGTATTCTAACCTAAAAGTCTTTGTCACAACAAATAAATAACATTTGCATTCACCATTGGGTATGATGACATACTAGACATGGGTGTAAGATGGCATACTATGTCATCATACCCATACCATGTCATCTTACCCTTTCAATATCGGATATAAAATTCAGTTATATTTGTTTTGTTTTCTAGGATGCCTGGCAATTACCAACGTACCTCGACACGGAAGAGTTGGTCACAAGAAGACATGGCTAGGGCAATTGAAGCCGTGAAGAACAAAAAGATGGGTTGGCTTTTAGCATCAAAACACTTCAATGTGCCACAAGCAACGCTTCGTCGTCATTATTATAGGTCTCCGAAAAACCTTGGTCGTTTTAAACCAACCTTCACCGCAGAAATGGAAAAAGCGCTAGTGGATCATGTGCTCGAGTTTGAAAGGCGATTTTTCGGATTTAATACAACCGAAATAAGAAAATTAGCTTATGAGTTTGCGGAAGTTATGGGGCTGGATCACAGATTTAATAGGAAAAAAAAAATTGCTGGGTGGGATTGGCTGAAAGGTTTTAGAGAGCGTAATTCTAATATTTCACTCAGAGAACCAGAGCCAACTTCAGCTGCAAGAGCAAGGGCGTTTAATAAGCCTCAAGTCATGAAGTTTTTTTCTCTTTTGGAAAAGGCAGTAACTGATAATGGGATTCCAGCACATAGAATTTATAACATGGACGAGTCTGGGCTAAACACTGTTCAAAAGCCCCCAAAAGTATTTGCATCCAAAGGAAAAAAACAAGTCGGTGCTGTCACTAGTGCTGAACGTGGTGAACATTTCACAGTTGTTGTCTGTGCTAATGCTATCGGAAACTTTGTTCCACCTGCAATGATTATACCAAGAAAAAATTACAAGGCTGAATTCTTTGACGGTTCTCCACCAGGCTGTTTGGAGCTGTGCTATCCCTCTGGGTATATGGTCAGTGACCTATTTCTTAAGTGGATGAAGCACTTCGTGTCCTTCGTAAATGCTTCTGTAACAAACAAGGTGCTGCTAATTCTTGATGGTCATTCCAGCCACAAAAGTCTGGCTGCTCTTGAATTTGCCAAGGCCAACGGTGTGACAATGCTCTGTCTTCCTCCACATTGCACTCACCGAATGCAACCGACTGATGTGTCATTTTTTGGTCCACTTCAGACGTATTATGACCGTGAGATGGCCACTTGGATGAAGAACCATCCTGGTAGAACCGTAGGCCTATACCAAGTTGCTCAAATTTTTGGAAGAGCTTACGAAAATGCAGCGTCAGTCAGGAACATTACGAGTGGTTTCCAAAAAAGTGGAATCTACCCCTTTAATCCACATATTTTCCCAGATGACATGTACTTACCCAGCGAAGTTACCGAAAACGAATTAAACAACGATGATGAGCTGGTTGCCAGTAGTTCATCTCAGCCCCAGCAAAATTGCGAAGAACCCGAAGTCTCAGAATCTACTGACACTTGCGAGATGAATGTTGCACCTGGCCCTTGCAAAGTAACCAAAAATAAATTGAATAAAGATAAGGAGCTGGTTGCCAGTGGCTCATCTCAGCCCCAGCAAAATCATGAAGAATCAGATTCCTCAGAATCAACTGACGCTAGCGAGATGAACTTTTCAGTTGCCAACTTTCATGACGAAATAGATTTTGAAGAATGCGCCACTATTCGAGGGGTTGAAGAACGTCACTTATCCCCTACAATTTTGCCAGTCAATGTTGCGCATTTATTACAAGATTATGACGCCAATATTTCATCTCGGTCCCAGCCACTGCTTCGAGAGTTTGGTTCTGAGAAATCGACTAATGCTATCGAACAAATCGATGTCAACGTTGCTCCGAAAAAAAGTGCCACTGCTCGAGAAGATAGAAGTTGTCCAACATACCTTAGAACGTTGACAGCAAATTTTGTTGCAAATTTGTTAAAAGATCATGAAGCCAATATTTCATCTCGGCCCCAGCCAATGGTTCTAGAGTCAAGTTCTAAGGAACCCACTGATGCCATCGAACCTTGCCATCGTATAACGGGACAAATACTTCTGCAATCGGCGAAGTGCCTACTTAAAGATATATCACCACTACCTAAAGCTGCCTCTACAGGAAAGTCAAGAGTAAACAGAAAAGCCGGTGGATCACAAGTTCTCACGGCTAGTCCATTTATAATTGAGATTAAAGAAGCAGTGCAGCAGAAAAAAGAAAAGGAAAATCGCAAATCCCTCAAAAGACATAAACAGACGAAGCGGGCTATTTTTGAATACGACGTGAAGCCAGGGTCCGCACCTAAAAAAAATAGATCCACTCGAGGTCGAAAGACGACGAAGCGTGCTATTATGGACGATGAAGAGGATCTCGAAAAAGCAGGTGACGAGGAGCCTCAGCCCACACCTAAAAAACGCAGATCCACGCGAAGTCGAAATCAGACGAAACGAGTTATTTTGGATGATGACGAGGACCTCGAGGATGTCGAAGATATTTACGCTAATGAAGACGAGGAGGAAGAGGATCCAGCTTGCATTTACTGCAATGAACTATTTAGCCAATCTAGGCCAAAAGAACACTGGGTGAAGTGTCTACTGTGTTCCAATTGGTGTCATACACTATGTGCAGACATACCTAACAGAAATAAACAGTTTACCTGTGAATTATGCTTGGAAAATTAGGTGATGGTAACAACAATTTTTTTTAAATTTGATTTTTTAATTGCATTTTATGGTATGTCGTCTTATACAATTGTATTGTATAAGACGACATACCATAAAAGTTTAAGATGACATACTATGTCATCTTAGGCAATATATCGTCATCTTACAAACGTCGATCTTAGCGCGATTTATGTTTCTTTTTAACTTCTCTTGAGAAGTTATTATAATAGGTCTGAAAATTGAAATAGGTAATTTTGTGTTTTCTTTACGTTTTAAGACCTGGAGAATCATTTGCAATCATTTTTAGAGTGATGTCTGTGTGTGTGTGTGTGTGTGTGTGTGTGTGTACGTACGTATGTACGTGATCAAAATTATGGAATTCGTTTTCTCAATAACTACTGGACCGAATCGCTTTGATGACCATATCAATCGATACGCCACGTCATGACTTAGATCTGAAAGGAGTCTAGAAAAAATCGGTCCAGCGGTTCGTTTTTTATTTGTAAAAAACTGACTTTTTTGAACACGCAACGTTAATTTTGTATGTAATTCCAAGTATTGAGGGGTAGATGTGGGTTTTTGAGGGTGCTGGTTTCGAATCTTTCATCAGTTTTTTAAAATTCAAAATGGCGGACCCACTATGACGTCATCTTTTTCGTGAAAATTCTTTAAATTCGATAAAATTTATTAATTATTGTGTAATGTTAAAAAATTGTTTTTTTTTTTAATTTTTAACTTCAATTGAAAGTCTCAAATGATTTTCTAGGTATCGAAACATTAAAAAAAAGAATTCTTCTCAAGAGAAGTTGCTTGTACGGTACTTGCTGCCGAACCGATTTTTTTAATTTTAAGTTATGTTTATTGGTCTAAAACTGAAACAATGTCATTCCCCAGGAAACTTTTATGAATATACGCTAGATTCTGATCTCAAAACGACTTCATTTATTTATATATTTGCCTCCAAACAAAAAGTATGTCATCTTAAGCACAATTCCCCTACCTAAACAAAATATTATTTTGTATGCCTGAAATGGAACGCAATTTTTACTCTTTCCCTACCTTTTTCATGATATATGTCAAAAACGTATTGTAAAGTTGGGTGAAATGGAACGTGGAATAAAATAGTGTACCTACCTAAAAGTATAGCAAACTTAGCTGTTTTATTTGACTGATTTTGAATTCTGTGTCAGAGCACCCCACTTACTAGGCAGTTTTGTGGCTAATGTTAGGTTAGTGTTGGTACCAAACCGACATCTGGGCAGTCCTTCCTGGGCAGTCTTGTGGGTACTCTCTAGAGTGTTTTTATGAGCTGGACGCATGGAGGGGCGAAGGCGTCCGCGCACTGCCGCGCCCCAAGCGAGCCGGGGCGGCCGAGGCTGATCTACTTATATTGCTCTGTGGGCTGATCGGCGAAGCCGCATAGGTGGAGGTAAGGCGATTTTGAATATCAATACTACAAACAATGACTTTTTGTAAAAATCCTACAGTAAATAATGGCAACAAATATAATGATCACTAAAATATTTTTTTCCTACCCAAAATGGATAAATGAACACCAAAAGTTGCGAACAATATCAGGGCAAAACACTGCGGTAGCTTAGGTGAAGGGTAAAGGGGGTGAGCGAAGCGAAGCCCCCTTTATCCTTCGTGTTAGGTTGAACATGTAAGAACAACAAAAAATACTTAAAACATAAACTTAAGTAAAATACTTAAAACATAAAAAGAAGTTTGGTGATCATTTATCCAAACACAATTTGGTGGACATTTATCCATTCTGGCAGTCATTTCGATTTTTTTGGTAGTAAAATAGGTGCGTTTTTGGCAATTGTTTAAACATAAGCCGAAAAAATTACCTCAAAATGCGATTTAAAAATTCCCAACAAAGAAACCCCTGGTTTCTGACAATAGAGACTTAACCTCCCCCCCTTCTTTCCCCCCTCCCCCTGCCATCCCCCAAATTCAGGTGTCAGTGATCAAAACCTTTACCGTTATTTCCCATGAACAAAAGTTTATATATTTTATATAAAGATTATATACATAGTAACACTCTTTACTCTTACGACCGTATTACTTTGTATGACTGAACCCAATATAGTTTTGACAGGATTCTTTTCGCGTATAATTTTATTGACAACCAGCGATGTGGTAGTATCGATATAAGTATCGACAAAAAATATAAATAGTTATCTACATTGTTATCAATATTTTAGAAGACTGGTATTTAACTATATGTAACACACTCAATAAATAATTTCAAATACCTTGGTCATATAGTGACTGAGGACCTGAGGGATGACCTAGTCACTATCCTAGAGTGGGAGCGCAGCGCTTTGGCAGGTCGGGCGAATATGTTGGCTTGTAGGATTGCACATAGTAAAAATCCAGTGAAATCTCACTATCAAGGCACACTGTCAATCAATCTACACGTGCAGCCTATGGGTTAACTATACCCAAAATACTCTCAACGCCCTGCTCGTCCAGTATAACAATGCTTTTAGGATATTGCTGGGGCTGCCACGCTGCTATAGTGCATCGGGCACATTTGTTGAGGCACGTACTGATTCCACGCCATCATACGTAAGAGAACGGCCACCTTGCTGAAGCAGAACGCATGGCAGCACCAACAGCACCCCAGAGGTCATTGATAAGTACTGAAAGTTACTTTATGTTTTCAGAGAAGGAGCAAGATGCTGCTGATCATACTCAGTCAGTGAGACAATGACGGAACTTTGAACGGCTGTCGTTTCCAATCTATTGGTTCAAATGTCGGCTCGACAGCCCAATACTCTAACACTGGGTTAGTGTTCTGACTATTTTTGCAGTGCGTGGAACACTGAACCATGCCACAGAGAGGCCTATTTATATGAAATAGATTGAATTGAGTGTAATACGAAGAAACTAATAAAGATTAAGTAGTGTGTCTTTTACAAACAAAATATGGATCCTTTCGTGCAATTTATAGATTAGGGCCTAGAGTGTCACTGAGGGAAAAGTTTAAAGAAATCAATATTCTGACATTTGTGTCTCAATATATCTATGACAATCTTGTGTATGTAAAAAGAAATATAACTAATTTTCAGAAGTACAGTGATATACACAATTTTAATACTAGAAATAAAGACAAGTTGGTTGCTTATGTAAGCCGACTACATAAAAATAGTAATTCTTTTAAAGGCAATTGTATACGCTATTACAATAAGGTCCCTACTGATATTAAAAACTTACCTTTAGACAAGTTTAAAAAAATAATAAAACAGAAATTGTATAAAAAAGGTTACTACAGGATATCTGATTACTTAGAGGACAGATGTCCATGGGAATAGATTGTTTGAGTAACAGGCTGTTTCGATATATAATTAGCATTCATTTTGTAATTTGACAATATTTTATTTAAAAAAGGAAACGCAAAAGATGCGACGACTGTGGAGTTTCTTCGGTGAGCTCTTCTCCACAGATTCCGCCATTGGGTTAGTGAACTCACCCAAAAAAATGTAATGACGGATCTAAGTGATGTAACAACATCCTATGGAAATAAATGATTTTTGATTTTGATTTTGATTTTTTGATTTCGTGCCCCGAAATAAAAATATTACCATTATTATTATTTAAAAAAATATTTTCTTAAAAAATAATATAAATCGACAATTATATAGCAATAACCAAATATTTTTTCAAATTAAACACTCATTAACATTTACACACCTTTAATACATATAGATCGCTAATCACGATTCAATAATAAATAACCCTTGAAGTACCTACCGTGACAAAGTAAAATATATAAAAATATATCAGCAACATCTACGAGTATAATGTCTATTGGGTGGGATATTTTGACGAATCGAGAATGTTGAATCCCGAGAGAATGAGCTCTTACTCTAATAACAGCAGCCTTATGGCGTAAGTCATCTGAGCTATGAACTTCATATAGAATAGAATTTTACGTTTGACACCTTGCACCAGCTTCATCTGTCAAATTGGTATCACGCAAGTAGCATCATAATGGAGGCCAAACCAAAACTTATTGAATGAAGCCTAGAAGCCTTCGGTGATACCCCGCAATCGTATGAGCATGAGATGAACCTCAGAGAGCTACGCCATAAGGCTGCAGGTGTGAACGGGATATTAGTGTTGGTATAATAGTTTGTATTAGTCTGAGTTTTTTTTTTATTGCTGGTAAAATCATTCTGCAGTAAAATATTCTTGAGAACTAGAACGTGTTCTTGCCGTTCAGCTTGATCCGCGAGATAATCTAAAATTAAAAGGGTAGTATTTAATTACACATGAATTTTCCCACGTCAAGTAGTAAGTGTATGAACGTTTATTAAGCAAAATATTCATGAAAATAAGTACAGAGAATATAAATAAGAATTATAATAATTTTTATTTTCCCACGTCAATGTTACTTAGGGAAAAGGTTCATAAATACAGATAAAATCATTGTAATTAAGCTCTTTTATTTTTTACTATAGAATTTATCGATGAAAATATAATTTCGTAAATAGCCGGTTTTTTTTTTTTTAACTTTTTACGTCAACAATATAAAAACCTATTGTATCTATACAGGTGCCACTTTACCCGTAATAAGACGTGATTTCTAAGAATGTCTCAATATTTAGAAATGATACTGTCGTAAATGGTATAGCGCGTCTATTAAGGTCGCCGTGTTTTGTTAGCATTAATTTGATCCATCGCGTTCATGAGACAATAACGAATGCAGTATAATTTAACATTCAGTGCAGTGTTTTTGAAAACTTAACTTTTAAGGTCGAAGGGTATCTATCTGTGGTATCTATCGATATTTCTTGGACAAATTTGTAATAGATAAATTATTGTAATAACGCTTCTAAAAACGTAAATCTGATATTTCTGGGCCGATATAAATTTAAAAATCTTCCGTTATTATAATGTTTTCAATAAAATATATAAAATACAAGAAAATCTACGAATAACATCGATAACCTCGATAACATCGTGATAGCTAATGACGACGCGACTATAACGCCGGTGGTATTCAAGAGGTTTATAATAATAATAATAATAATACCTCGGACACTATTGACACACATTGATCTAACCCGAAACTAGGATTCCCTGTATCTTGGGTACTAGACAACGATACACATACTTATATAGATACTATTATACTTAGTTAGATAAACAACCATGACTAGGGTACACATATCCGTTCTCATCAAACTAATATTTGCCCCCACCGGGACTCGAACCCGGGACCCTTGGCTTCGTAGGCAGGGTCACTGCCGACCGACTCGGCCATTCGGGTTGTCTTTAGAAAGACGGCCGTTTCAGATGGTTTTTCTGATTTTTTCTATGCTTTATCACGTATCATAAACCCTCTTTACTGCGTACAAAAACCGCACGTTACGATCAGCATAATGTTAAACTACTTGGTAAAAACTCATTTCTTATCTGAAAAATTACACATTATGACCATAATGCGTAATTTTTCTACATATTATGACATTCAAATTTCGAAACCGACGCCCGCCTACGTGCCGCCCCTAGTTTGTCTGTGAAGTTGGTACTGACATTCAAATTTCGAACGCCGACGCCCGCCTGCGTGCCGCACCTAGTTTGTCTGTGAAGTTGGTACTACAGAACAAAACAACTGCAGAGCCACAATGCCGGTCAAACATGCGGTTCCTGAACACATCAAAGAGAGCTTATGATATGTGTGTAGATAAACTAGTGTATGTAACTGTACATAATTAGGCATTAAAACTCTCGAGTGATATTATTATGAAACTCGCCTGAGTATTAATGCAGTATTATGTAGCAGTCAGATAAACTACTATTATTAGTGGATTTATAGATGATTTCAAAATACGCGAACCATCGGAAATAATTAGGTTTCGAGTTATATTTTTTTTGAAAATCGCCATTTCAAGCATTCGGGACCATTGAGATGTGGGAGTATTAGGGTGGGGAAATGACGAATTCCCGTTTTTTTAACGTTAGATGTCATTAACAGTCGTGGACATTGACCTAGAACTTGACATTGAACTTGTCCGTTAGTGTATATTTCGTATAAAAAACCCAGTTATTGTTGGCAGAGTAATATGCCAGTGGGTTGATGAAACGACGAGCGTGGAGTTCCTTGCTAAATAAAATGCAGAATTCACTTCACAGTATATTAGGCAAATAGACGTGGTGATATATATGCAAGAGATAATTGATTTACAATGGATGAAATTGGATAAAATTGGCAATACTAGCAATCTCGTCGAAGGCCATAGGTGAGGACAAGATATGTTCGCAGATGATAACAACTATCATTGATGTACTGTTACCTCTCATCACCCACATAATTAATGTGTCGCTTGACCAATGTTGCTACCCCAGCCAGTGGAAATTGGCACTTGTGATTCCCCTCCCCAAAACGTCTAATCCCGCCTTCTTTAAAGATTTCCGTCCCATTTCTATTCTGCCTATCCTCTCCAAAGTCCTGGAATCAATTGTCCACTCCCAACTCTCCTCCTTCCTTTCCTCAAAAATGTTACTGAATCCCCACCAATCAGGTTTCAGGCCGGGTCACAGCACTACCACAGCACTGCTCAAAGTCACTGACGACATTCAATTAGCTATGGATCAAAAGCAGCTTACGGTCCTTACACTGCTTGATTTCAGTAGCGCCTTTAACTGCGTCGATTTCGATATACTAGTCGAAATTTTAAAGTCACTTACTGTCTCCTCGCACTCTGCTCGCTGGTTTGACTCCTACCTGAGAGACCGCCAGCAACGCATTAAGTCTGAGGAGATCTCAGCGGACTGGTGTGATCTCTCCGCAGGTGTTCCGCAGGGAGGCATCCTTTCTCCTCTACTCTTCTCGGTATTCATTAACTCCATCTCTGACGTTCTTACCTCTTCTTATCATCTGTACGCAGATGACCTTCAAATATATCGGCACTTCTCTCCGTGTGATGTGAATCTGACAGTAGAGGCGTTGAATGCTGATCTCGATAACATCAGGAAATGGGCTACCTCTTATGGTCTGCTTGTCAACCCGGGCAAATCGCAGGCCATGATTTTGGGTACTCGTCACTCTCATAACCTAGTTCAGAAAATGCCCGTCGACCCTATAGTGTATGATGGTAACATAATCTCATACAGCGAGAAGGCCAAGAATCTTGGGGTTGTATTTGATAAATTGTTGTCCTGGTCGCCCCATGTTTGTGAGGTCAGCAGACGAGTCTTTGCGTCATTTCACTCCCTACGGAGATTGCAGCACTTCCTGCCACAGCAGACTAAAATCACCCTTGCCCAGTCCCTCCTACTACCTTTAATCGACTATGCAGATGTTTGTTGGATCGGTGCGAACGAAGAACAACTGAACAAACTCGAACGACTTCAAAACCTCGGGATTCGGTTTGTCTTCGGGCTGCGCAAGTATGACCATGTCTCACAGTATCGCAAGGAGTTGGGGTGGCTTCCGATCCGCCTTCGTCGTGATATGCACGTTCTCTCCTATCTGTTCAACATTTTGCGAAATCCCCGCTACCCCTCATATCTTCGAGAACGTTTCGAGTTTATTTCCTCCAGGCATAGCAACCGGAGATCCCACACGATGTCTCTTCTCTCTACTCCTCGGCATAACACTGCCGCTTACAAACACTCGTTTAGGTTAACGGCGATCCGACTGTGGAACGCACTTCCCTGCGCTATTAGAGATAGTCCCTCAATTTTCACTTTTAAGACAAGATTGAAAGAGCATTTCCTTTCTCTTTCGTGATAGGTACTTTTATATATGTATATATAAGTAGTCTATGTTTCTAAAGCTTACTACAGTATTAAAGAGTACATAGACGATAAAAATGCTCGGGACTGAATTGTTCTAATTAATTGTGAGCATCCTCACTGCCAGAGTTTCTTTTACTGGACACTTGGAGGCCTTTTACACCTCCAAAGATTAATTTAATTATACAACTCTTGACTGTGGGGACCATTTACATCTCCTATCATCATTGTATTATTCACTAAAGAGACTATACATCTCTGTTATTTATATTTTAATTATTTTATTATGACATTTGAGACTTTTTACATCTCTCAGAAACAATAATTAAGTACTTTTTTTCTGATAATATGATACAAATAATAATACCAAATGTTCTGTAAAAAATGAAATGAAATGACATGTGAAAGTGCCCTTGTGGCCTATTTACAGAATAAACGTTTTGAGTTTTGAGTTTAGAGTTTTTGATATATGTAAAAATTTTTGCTTTTGTATTTTATTTAGTATATATCATTTATTAAATTATTATGTTTTAGTTGTAAACAATTAGATGTGTACAGTTTTATTGCGCACTAGGACTCTCCTGTTGCACAATTTTTCCTGTCCTACCTAGGTTTGCTGGTAGAAATCTCTCTTTAGAGATAAGCTCGCCTTTGCTCATAAAATGTTTTGTTACCTTACTATTTCTATAAGATTTCTGTGCAATAAAGAATATGAATATGAATATAAAATAATATTTATTAGGACAACACAATATTCCTCAGACAGGATGAGATCGAGAGGGAGATTTTGACAGCTACAGTTTTGTAAATAGTGTTGCTATGTTTGGGAGTTCCTAGATTACAATATGTACATAGTAATACATGGTGATATTTCCAACATTTATGCCATTTTTCGCGTTCGATGTCGTTCAAGGTTAATTGACTTTGAGGTTATTGACCTTGACCTTTCGTGCATTTTTCGCAGAAAATTTTCAGTTCAACCTTGAAATCAAGGAATTTTGAAGGAAATCAAGTGTAAAAATAGTAAAACTGAGAATTATTCCCGAAATATCCACGAAAGGTCTAGTTCAAGGTCAAGTTCAAGATCAAGGGCAGTTCAATGAACTCTAACGACATCTAACGTTAAAAAACAGCAAATTTATCGTTTCCCCACCCTAATACTCCCACATCCCCTCGGTCCTGTATGGGGTTAATCTGGCTCAACAAAGACCTTGCTGTTAACAATTTCGTAATTTTTTATTCCTGCTTATTAATTATGAATATATATATTTGTATAAGTTAAGCACAAGCATCTTTTTAAATAGATCTTAAAATCAATCTGTGGGAGTTTCTACGTCCTGCTTCTCCCACAGTGGTCCAATGTAGAGAAGTGGCAAAAAATGACGATTGCTAAGTATATGTAAATATCTATAGGTACAGTAATCAATACATTTGTAATTTGAATTTGAATTCCCGAAAGCTTGAAATGGCGGTTAAAAAAATAAAAACACGAAAACTAATTATTTCCAACGGTTAGCGTATTTTGAAATCGTCTTTAAATCCACTAATAATTCATAAAAAAAACAAAAGCATCTGGAACGCCCGGCTTTCTAAAGTCCTTCCAGTGTAGTGTAGCCGCCAAATGGAACGTAATTTCTGTCAAAATAATAAACATAACCTCATTTTGCTTCTGAATTTCCTCAGCTTTGGTGATTTATTTTATTTACGTTCAGGAGAAGTTGTAAACTAATGTTGGGTTCCAAGAGATGAACGCAATATGACTCACCAAACGGGTCGGATGGTGTCCGAGATCCTTAATCGGCATTTCGGTGAAATTGTCGAGAAAGTTGGCTACGACTTGTTCACATATGGAGCAAAACCTATTAGCATGATCTCCAAAACCACTGAGCTCCCTCGGATCAAAGTACGTGTGGGTTCTTGATAGAAAGTGTTTACTATTCTCATTTAAGGTTAGGGTAGGGTATTGCTTCTTTGACATGGAAACTTTCCTGCTTAGTATGCCAACAAATCCACTGTTTAGTCAACACGACACCACGTAACAGACCTCATCATGTGCTTACCATTTTTACGTATTGGTGTGCACACATTTGTATTTAATATTTCAGGTAATTGAGAGTCTAAGAACCCTTCTAAAGTTTGACATGGTCACATTTGAACCTTCAAAGAATGAAGTCATTGCAGATTATAAACTAGTCCCTGACAATGTCCTGCTACTGATTCGTTATCCAAGGTAATCTCTTCTGATTTATTTGTTACTATCTGACCCGGTGAACTTGGTACTACCTAAAATTTGATTGTAATATGTAGTGGTAATAATGTGTGTATTCTAGGATTTTTAAATTGAGGCCAAATATGTAAACAAAGAAATGTCACTGTCAAAATGACATTCCAGTTGAAAACATTATTTTTTTCATTGTTATATTTCAGAAACAAGGCAAACACAAGAGTGCTCATCATGCAAATGTTTACCCTGGGCGGGGTTCGAACCCGCCTAAAGAGCCATCAATATTGTTATCGGGGTAATATACTTTCTGTGAAAAAATATCTAGCTGATGGTTAAAACCGAATAAAAATCAGTTGTGTGGTTTAGGGGTAAACAGATATACAGACAGACAGACAAAATTGCAACTAAATATGCTTTTTCTCACTGGCGTCCGTGACAATGGTGTCCGTGTGACTTTTTTTTGGCTTTGGCAGATTCGTTTTGCATAAGTTCATAAAAGAATGAAAAGGTTACGAACCTCCTTAGTGTTACAAGCACCATATTTCCTTTCGCCGGAAAGAACTGTTTTTCTTTACATAAAATGAATGTTATATCTATTTAAAAATCTGTCTGATTGAGTTTCTGTTTCTGTCTGATCTTTTGTTGTTTCAGAAGTTTTAAAACAGAGATGAAAATAAATTATAGCTATTTTTTTTTCTCAATTATAGTAAACATCGATGTAGTAGCATACATTTTCTCTAATGGTTACATATTGTTTACATATTTAGCCTCAAATTAAAAATCCTAGTATGTTATGTTGGCGGCGTAAAATAACTAATAAAATTATTTTCGTTGTATAAAAGTTGTTAGTAGTTTACACATGGCAAAGTATTTTATATTAGGCTAGACTAGCTTAAAACTTTTTGGTGGATAATCAATAAACAGCTAAAGGTATTCATTTTATGTTAATAAAAAAATACATTTAAATAGCAAATTGTCATAGCCAAATGAATACTAGAAATTATGAACCAAAACTTACTACCACCTAAGTCAAATTAAAAACTAAGTATCAAATAACCCGCCCCGCGCCACTCCAGGTGCAAATGTGCCCATAACACTAGCCGCATTGCCGTGCTGAATAGCTATGGCCAACCTTTGTACCAGAAATGACCCGGAGCGAGGATCAAGACCTCTCTCTTGTAAGCGGCGCCCCACTTCCCTAAAAAAAGATATGGCCTCCGAGCACCAACACCCAGTAACCTCCACCGCAAGAGCAACGAATAAATAATTTGAGAAGCCCGAGTACTTGTCCCTCTTCCGCACTGCCGTCAGCTCAGCCGCAGCTCCAGGCGCCCGCATGGTGCGACTAATGTGCGAAGCCACAAAAGTGCTGACACATGTAGCGTCCCAGAGGAGACATTTGCCTTTTTGCCATGGCACTAAGGTTATTCCGTCGGGCCTTTTACCGTCAGAACGGCAAAGCCCAGGGGGTTACAACATACATGGCACATTCGCTGACACGAGCTCCCTCCGGACAATGTCGTTAAAGGCATGGTGACGTGGAAACCTTCCCGCACAACGACAAAAACTCAATGCGTGATGACCGCTACTCTCCACCCTAGCGCCGCAGATGCATATGTGAGGTTCACATACGTTACAGCCCAAGCGAAGAGCCACGGCCACCCGTAGCGAGTCATTGTCTAGGAGAGTACCCAAATGCGGAGAAGGGAGAGCGTGTAGCCACGCCCCAGATTCTGGTCTTGATACCGCCATGAGCCTTGCCCTGTCTACTCCAACTGCGCTCTCCATCAGGCCGTCCAAAGTACGCTTCGTCCCTGCGTCATCCCATAAGCGTTGGCTGTCCAATTTTTCAGGCACAGACGCACCCGAGTTAAGAGTAGTCCAGGCCGCCAAAGCATCGACCGCATAAGGTATGGTTGCCTTGTCACCATCTGAGGAAATAATCTTAGTGACAAGGTCCAAGACCCCTTCCGCCGATGCCAGGAAAGCTGGAAGACTCACATCACGTGCGCGCCTTAATCCCAATCCACCATTCCGTATGGGTAAGGAAGCTTGGTCGCATTGGTCCGAATTGAGGGAGACATTCAACAGACACTCCACTACCTCCTTCAACACACAATCAAAAGCGTCCGTTTGCACTGGGTGAAGCCATGTCGGTACCGTGCGTAAAAAATATGTGAGCTTAGGAACGGCAAAACAGACACGTAATAAAATAAGTTTGACTACGTGCGCCGACAGAAGCTTCAACCTCTCCGTAGCAAACAGGACAAGTTGCCTTCTCGCCTCGAAGGCTTCAGGGATAGCTTCAGGGAAAATGGGAGAACCCAAGAGGTTGAAGGTGTGGGTTGTTAACTCTTTGAGCCCGGGAAGCACGGCACTGAATAAAGCAAAGGAAGAAACGGAATCAGCGCCGCAGGGGAAAATCTCTCATTTACTGCTGTTGTTCTCTAACCCTATTTCCCGGAAGTGTGGAATGAGCGTGGTCAGATCCTGCTTCACTTCCTCCGGGGTACCCCCAAGTGCACCGTCATCTAGGTACCAGATGTTCAGCGGGGATTTAAGCTTAGAGATGACCTTTTGTATGGCTAGGCAGAAAATTAAAGGGCCCAGTGGATCACCCTGCTGTGCACCAACCTGGGAAAGAATCAGGGATTCGTTAAAATACAGGTTTGATGGCAAGGAGTAGACCTGAAAGAGGTAAGGAAAGAGGCAAGGCACTTTCTCCCTTACTTCACCCAGAAGAACATCACGCTCTACAGAGTTGAATGCGTTTTTGATGTCTAATTTTAAAATGACGCAATCTGTATTTTTGGGATCCATAGATAGAGAAAGCTCGAGTAGCATGGATGGCAGCCTCACAACCTAATCTAGTGCCAAATCCTAACTGATATGGTTGAAGATAAGCAGCCATGACCTCTCGTACAGCTCGGCACCCAAGTTTGGCCGTTAAGCGGCGAATGTGCTGCCAATAGCTATTGGTCTTATCTTACACCACCGTCTTTTTTTGTAAGTGCACATAACGACGCACCATAAATGAAAGGGCAAACCACGGGGTTCAGTTGACCACTAAGTAATAAATTACATAGTTTCGTCAACCAATCAAGCAGGCGGGGACCGTTGTCATCAGCGGAGCCCGCAGCAAGTTCCTTCAGATGTGCTGGACGGATACCGTCCAAACCAGATGCAGACCCACTGTTGAAGGAACTAAGAGCCAGGACTACATCTTCCAGCTTAGCAGTATAAGCAGGAATAGATCTGTCGGGCTCTGGTGGGAGAGTAAGTTGGCGAGAAGAAGACGGGTGCTTTGCCTGCAGGGAAGCAAGAGTTTCTGGACTCGAGAAAACGAAAGCAAAGCGAACCAGTCACCTGTATCGTTACTAGAAATGCATTTCTCGATAAGGTTGCTCAATCTACCTGCTGCCAAGTTCCGTGCGCCCTTAGGGATGTGACGCAACACACGCACAGATTGTTTCAGGGTAGCCAGGTCATCCAAAACTGGACAACGATGGAAATCCGGTTGAAATTGGTGTGGCGTTAGTTGTGGAGGTGGAGTCAAGGCCAAGCGGGACCCGTTTTTGTGAATACGACCTATGTGTACTTTAAGACCGTGAGCACTGAAGGTGCGTGATGAATTAGGGCAGTGGGGACACAGTATTTAGGTCGCGGGCTGCATCAATAAACAGGTTTAATGTATTTATATTACGTAAAGTACTATTTTTAATTTGAGGCCAGAAATGTAAACAAACAACAGTCATTTTCTAGAACAAAACCTGATGACTTTGACAATCATATTATATTTTTTGTACTGGAAAATGACATTTCATTGTTTACATTTCTGGCCTCAAATAAAAATTATACTTTAGTAATTATTGCTAGATGGCATTGGTAGCTATTCAAACTCATTTTTAAGTGGAGAAGTCTCAGGTTCCTATGAACCTGAGACTTCTCTACTTCCCATACAAAAGATTTTTTGTGTTTTTGGCTGTTTCTCTGCATTTTTCCTTATTTTCTTTTTATCCATCCTCCGGACTGAGGAGAATAAATGTGAATAATTATCCAAAGTGTTCGGGTCATTTAAGAAATTTAATAAGACTTACATAAAGCGATTCATTTTTATAAGTATTGGCATGTATTGGTATAACAAATCATCCTGAGATTTCTCCCTATAATTTTTTGACCCGATAATATTTTGTATTCACACAGATAGTCTCATTTCCAGGATTCTCTTTCAAATTAAGAGCAAGTACGGGGACGAGGCTGAGCTGGTTGTGGAAGAGCTGCTGCAGCAGGGGAGCTGCACCTCCACCAGACTCCTCGTCACCATCGCCAAGAAATATAAGGATGATAAAGTGAGCACAACTGCAGATACATTTAGATACATTGTATAGAGAAAGCCCTCAAAGTAGTGCCCAAAGGAGATAGGGAAGTAAGCTCGCCAAAATAACCTGGCGATGTTCAACATGGAAAGAGGCATTGTGACCTAAGATTGGGTGAAGCCAGAGCAGATGGCCCAATTACGGAACAAATGGAAATCTGTAACAGGATCTGATGATGACGATTATTTGTAGACTTGCAAAATATCACACCAGCAGCCTTATGGCGTAAGTCGTCTGAGCTATGAACTTCATATAGACTTTTACGTTTGACACCTTGCACCAGCTTCATCTGTCAAATTGGTATCACGCAAGTACCATCATAATGGAGGCCAAACCCAAGCTCATTGAATGAAGCCTAGAAGCTTTCGGTGATACCCCGCAATCAATGAAATTGTATGAGCATGAGAAGGTTCACCATAGACACACGCTATGAACTTCAGAGAGTTACGCCATAAGGCTGCTGTTCCTCACTTCGTTGCAGAGCATTTAGATGTTGTCCACAAGTAATTAATGTCTCCATTTTGCATGACAGAAGAACTAGCTCGTCGCCGCAGTACAACATCATCATAATGCTCTGCTTTTGCTCGTACCTGTCATGTCGGGTGGTTTGGCATTCTCTCGCGGGCGTGAACTTTTTGAAACCAACTGTGGGCGAAGTTTAACCTCACATCACACCAGGGTTGGTGTGATGTGAGGTTAAACTTCACCCACAGGGTTGTGTAACACAATTGTGAGGCTCTGCGATTTTGTACCTCATGTCATGGTAATAAAATAAAAAACCTATAACGGGAAAATGACCTATATTGCAGTCATGGGTTGTTGAGGGGTTCAAATTCAATATCTTAATATGTACGTACAACTTCATCACATAATTTTTATATTTTTACCATTTCAGGAAAAAAACATATCCCTCAGCAGCATAAAAGACACGTTCATCAGCCTCGCCACAGCGGCCTACATCCAGCAGGCTCCGCTGGCTGAGATCAGCTCCGAGGAGCCCAAGGCTCCGGAGCCAGAGGTACCGACCCTGGTCCCTGTTGCAACCATTGTTCCCGATCTGGATGTGAGGACTCTACTGCTGCATATGAATGATGGGACCGATGTTAATGACAGTGAGTATTTCTCAAGGCATCAAAACTATGTACATATGTGGGTTTGGCACACCACTAGCAGGTCATTAGCAAGGAGGGTGTTGTTACAAGAATCTCTATAAAGTATGTCACACCAAATTTAAAAGTGGTTTTGTGTCAGTGTGGCGGCCATTTGACCACACATTTGACAACATTGATCACTTCCAAACCACCCTCCCACCCAAGTCCCGCCTGCGGTACGCCGGAGCCTTGAAACCACAAACTTAAATGACTTTGGCCACCAAAAATAGTACTGAAGTTGCCAACATGAAATATAAGTGGTTCAAGGGCCTCCCCCTGTTGTAACCACAATTCCCATCCCTGGGCCATGTCCGTCCAACCTGGCAGAGTCTTACAGAGCTTGTCCCGCAACCTCCGCCTCGGCTTGGCCCTTGACGGGTTGATATTATCATGTAAAATTAATCCAGGGCTCAATCGACAGCAGTTATTTATAAACTAAACCACCATCCAAATTGATAATACAGCAGGACCTCTTTAATCCGAACCCCTTCTAATCCGAATACCTCTGTAATCCGGACGCCCCACCCCCGCCCGCACTTTTTCACTCGCCGCGTCCCCGTCTCGCCACTTGCTTTCCAAATGTCGAGTAGGTGTCATGCGCTTTTGTGATTGTCTCAACCGCCATTTTGTGTTGCTATGGCGTCTCCAGAAAAAATGCTTTTACGTAAATTGCGCGATAATAGTAGTTTATGTGACTAATACATAATGGAGGGCATTAAAACTCGAGAGTGGGTTTATGAAACGGGCCGAAGGCGAGTTTCATAATAATATCACTCGTGAGTTTTAATGCCTAATTATGTACAGTTACATACACTAGTTTATCTACACACATATCATAAGCTCTCTTTGATATGTTCAAGAACCGCATGTTCGACCGGCATTGTGGCATTGATCATTGCTCTACACTTGTTTAGCTTGTTCACTAATACCCACTTCCCAGACAAGCTAATGGCGGCACGCAGGCGGGCGTCGGCGTTCGAAATTTGAATGTCATAATATGACGAAATATTATAAATTGTGGTCATAATATCAATATTCAGATAAGAAATGACTTTTTACCAAGTATTATGTCATTATGCTGGTCGTAACGTGTGGTTTTTGGACGCAGTAAAGAGGGTTTATGATACTTGTGTAGATAAAGCTTATTATTTGTCATTAAATACCTCAGGACAAACTATAATATTGGATTTCTTTAAAAAAGTTTAATAAATATAACGTTTATAGATGAATATACATTTAAAATTTCACAATACTATTAGTTTTATTTCATACAAATACCCTGTTATATTTTTGTATTATAATCCGAACGCTCCACGAATCCCAACATGAGGTAAGTTTTCGGAGTTCGGATTAAAGAGGTCCTGCTGTAATATAAAATTAATGCGTTTTCGCAGATACTTATTGGCGAGTGAACTTCGACAGATTCCACCAAGACTTTCGAGACGACATCATGATCAAAGCAATGACTCGACGGATCGACGAAAACGGTATGTATGCTTTAACTCTATGTTTCTTTATTTATTTATACAGGCACATCAACAACATAAACAAATAACATTAAGAAAAACATTACAAAAAAATAACGGTTTCTAGTCAATTATAATAGACGTGCACAACATTCTTGAAACAATACAAATCAAATTAATCTACCACTTTCATAAATAATTATAGAATATAATAGTTATTTGTGTCACAAGGGAGCAAAATTATGTATTTACGGCGAGGGCGGTACATTGAATCCAGAGTGAAGGGAAGGATTCTACGATAGAATCCTGAGCGTAGCGAGGGATTCTTAGTTAGAATCCTGAGCGTAACGAAGGATTCAAGCGTTAACGCCCATGACGAAAATAATTTTGCTCCTCAGTGACACATACACTTTTCACACCGACTATGAGGAAAATTTAGATTAAATGCTCTAAAAAATTTTATAACTATACTTTGAATTCCACTTTCACCACTTTTACAGTAATCGAACAACGTAGATAAAACTTTTTTTTATAATGGTGGATTGTGAAGGATTAGGGAAATGTCACCACAGATAAAATATTCCTGTGTACTTTTACTAATGTGTAAAAATTTTCGAATCGAATATTACAATGGTTTCGGATATCAATATTCATTATATCACAATAAAATTCATCGATAGTTTTGATTTCAGTAAAACAAATAATTTATTATGACATTTTTTTTAATATTACGAAAAATTTATAAATTTTCATATAACGTTGTTAAAGTTAAAACTTGAAACATGTTCGTTTTTAATCGACTATGTCATGGTAGTCGTTTGTAATGTAAAATCATAATTACATTCGATTATTTTAGTCTGTGTTCAATAGGGACATTGCGTACACGCTACATGCCAATGACTAAATTAAAAAAGTAGCATTTTGCTCCCTCTCGTCGTGGAGCAAAACTTACTTTTCCGAATGAAAGGTGTGAAAAAATACTTTTTTCTCATTAGTTTACAAAGTTCAAATATATAGAGAGCAGTAACTGTAAGTAATTTGGGTTTAACGAATAGGTCCCTACAGGAGACCCTGTGTGATGTTATACCACCGAGAATACTGGACACATCTCTTCTGTAGGGCAATATTAGCTAAGCCATATAGAACCCGTGATTGGAAGTAAGCGAAATAAGCTTGTAGCGAAGCGTGAATGGTAATAATCATCAAACATCGAAACTGGTGATAAAACTACTTTATTTACCTTCCAAGACATCTGTATGACCCTTCCAATTGATGTGTTTATCTGATACCTTCTCCAGTATGACTGGTCATTACGGAGAAGAATGACCAATACCCTCCAAAGAACTACATAGCCGAAGAACTAACGAAAAGATGTAATGTATTTCACATCCCAACACTAAATACGAGAACGCTTAGAACTCACAAAATTTTATTAGGATTGGAAAAATCATTAGAAAACATAAAATACGACATACTTGGTATGTGCGAAATGTGAAGACTGGGTGACAAAACAGAAGAACATGTCAGTTACATCCTGTACCAAAAAGGAGAAACTTCGTATCACAGAGGAGTAGGGTTTCTAATCAAATAGTCTCTGAAATAATGTATACAGGAATGGAAAGGAATATCAGATTGATTAGCTATATTAAACAGAAATCTATCAGGCTACAAGAAACCATGATCTATCATACAGGCATATGCTCCAACTGAAAAAGCAGAACTAACACAGCTTGAAGCTTTCTACTATGTTGTGTCACTGGCTGTAAAAAATAAAACAGCGCGCAACTATGTCGATGTTAATGGAGTATTGTCTTTAACCTTGAATTGGTTTACAGTTAATAATTTATTGTTAAACGCTGGTGAAACCAAGTTATCAAATTCGCACTTCCAAATGTCAGGCAAGTTGAAACCAGTTTAGTGTTAGCCAGCAGCACGTTAGAATTTGTAAATGACACGAAGTTCTTGGAATAACCACTGATAGAAAATTGCAGAGGGGACCCCACATAGATAAACTAGCTGGTAAATTAAATTCTGCGGCTTACGTTGCGCGTAGATGCGTGCATAGTTTAATGCATAATCTAATGGGCGATTTCAATGCCCAAATAGGAGCTAGGAGAAACAATAACAAGTACGTACTTGGCAAGTTTGGACAAGCAAAGAGAAGTCGCAACGTGCAGAAACTAGTCGTATTCCTTATAGAGCATAACCTATCAATGCTCAATTCAAACTTAAAAAAGAACACTAAAAACAAATAATAATAATAATAATACCTTGGACACCTTTTACACACATTGATCTAGCCCCAAACTAGGATTCCCTGTAAACATTCTATTCCAAATGGGCATGGATTTCCCCAGATGATTCCTTCCAAAATGAAATTTATTATATTAGTGGTTCAGTGAGAAAAGTAGACCTTGTTTGTTTAAAATTTTTAGTTTACCAGCTTTAACTCAGGTCTGGTAGAAGTACATTACAATTTTGATGGTCGACGATGACTCAGTCAGTGACAAAATGACGGAGCTTTGAACGGCTGTTGTTTCCAATCTATTGGCTCAAATTGACTGAATTTTGGAAATTTCCTTATATAAATTGTGGCCGATCGGTCACAAAAATTCAAGTGTCTAGCTTTATCTTACCACATAGTTACAGAGGTGTCGAAAATGCCCCGAAATGCTTCCCCCTCCACTCCCCCTTTTGGATTTGTTTTCGCAACATCTTGTGTAGAATGAAGTCCTCAGTGTGCTACTCAAATTTGATTGAAATCCGTCGATAAATAACGCTACAGCAAACTTCCCCTATTTCCCCCCCCCATATTTTTCCCAAGATCAAAAATCTCGATCGTCTAAAAAAAAACTAGAAACTCAAAAATTAAGGGTTACTTTGACAGCTTCCAACAAAAATGTTCGAAAGCCTTAATTTAAGGTCAAATCTATTTATACATAGCTATCGCAGATGAGCACAAATACCGCACTGCTCCCCTCGTTTAGGCAGGGTCCCGTAGCGCGGTGGATAGGTAGCCAACGCGATGGGAAGATGCAAGGCAGGTCGGCCGTCGTGGCCCAGTAGGTCCATCTCGCCGAGTAGATGCGGTAAAGGGGCGGCGCGGGTAGGTCGCGCCACCCCTTTTGCCAGTCTGTTCGACGGTCGAACAGGCCGACTTGCATCTCTCTCGCTGGGCTCGGTCGGCGTTAGTTGCGTGCGCGATACCCGCACCTATATTATTTACCTAATTACAAATAGCTATTTATTATCAGAGATGGGGTTAGCTTAGCAGTTCAATATCAACAAAAAAAACTCCCCTTTTTCCCCGGTATCAAAAATTTCTTCCCCAAAAGTTTCCCAAAGCTTTTCGTTTCACCAAAAGCTCCCCAAAGCTATCAAAATTTCCTAAAATTGTGAAAAAAAAAACCCGATCTGGAGACCCTGCTCTGACACGCTGGCGTTAACGATTCGTGCGAAAAACCGGTGCTTGGCAGTGTTATGCGCACGAGCTTCATACGGATCTATCGAATGAATCCGATTCCAGTTTTTATAATTTATGCGATTACTAGTAATTAAAGTAAGGAAATCACTATATGATATTAGTTAGGGACTTCATTCTGGGCAACTTTCTCTAAGAAACCGATTTGATCAGAGCAACTTTATTTTTCACTTCGTACTATGGAGGAGTAATAAAAATAATGTAGCTCATCAAATCGGTGACATAGTAAAAGTTGTTACAAATAGTAGTTTATGTGACTGCTACATAATGGAGGGCATTAATACTCGAGAGTGGGTTTATGAAACGATCCGAAGGCGAATTTCATAATAATATCACTGGAGAGTTTTAATGCCTAACTATGTACATACACTAGTTTATCTACAAACATATCATAAGCTCTCTTTGATGTGTTCAGGAACCGCATGTTTGACCGGCATTGTGGCATTGATCATATCTCTGCAGTTGTTTAGCTTGTTCTGCAGTACCAACTTCACAGACAAACTAGGGGCGGCACGCTGGCGGGCGTCGGCTTTCGAAATTTAAATGTCATAATTTGTCAATTTTTTTATTTTACAAATTTTCAGATAAGAAATGAGTTTTTACCAAATAGTTTTACATTATGCTGGTCTTAACGTGCGGTTTGTAGACACAGTAAAGAGGGTTTATGATACGTGTGTAAATAAAAGCTCTATATAGCATAGTAAGATTATAATAAGTGAACAGATTTACGCTGTTGGACATGGAACAGCGGGGGCGCCCCGCGGGATGTGCATGTTCCACATCAAGGCTACCCACCCCACTACACTACCCCAGAGGAACTTAGAGTTTCAGCTTCATCATACATTAGGGGAACAGAAATTCAAATATAAAGAAACGCTCTTCACTGATCTAAAGAGGACTAACAGAGCAACTTAACTTTATATTCCTATAACGTTTAAATAAATAACAATGACATAAATTCAAGTCTGGTGCGAAAATGTAGAAAAAAATATGAAAAACAGACTGTGATAACAACGGGAAACATTTCTATCGAGCAAAGATAATCAATTTACGTTTATACGTTCACGAATCTCTGCTGACACTCATGGTCAACAAGGTGGTATAAAAAAAACAACTGGTTGAATACTCCTATTTTGCGTTACTTGAGATTAACAAAATACTTTTTTGCCCTTTTACGTCTTAATATAACCGTCACGACTCCCCAGCCGGCGAGCTGATGCGGCACCTCCTGCAGCAGATGTACTTGCGCACCGCGCCCTGGGCGGCCGTCTCCAACCCCATCCCCGCCCTCGAGCTGAAGGAGGGCGCCAAGCGAGGCGCCGCCGCCCACCCGCTCCTCGCGCAGCACCACGACCACTACCTCAGGGTACTCGGTTAGTACGCGGGGGTTCTTGACGCAACACCACAAAATACTAATGAATGAATCTATGAAACAGCAAATTAATTAATGACCGAATATATTGACTCATCAATCTGTAATGGTTCACGAGAGTCAGTACATTTGATACTTCATTTTGCGTGACAGAGGGCTAGCCCATCGCCGCGCTGTATTTGAATACAAGAGTCGATTCATTTAACGTTTGGGTTTTTGAGTAGCTCAGGGTAAGGTGGCAAAAACAATGTACTTGTATTAGAATTATTTCTAAAGGCAAAGAACTTGTATTAGAATTATTTCTAAAAAATTCTGACATTGATATTATTTGTGTTACTGAACACTGGTTGAAGGAAAATATGATGTCTTTTAACATAAATAATTACAAAATTGTCAGTTGTTACAATAGAAAGACTGCTGATAGAGGTGGTTAGTGAAATCTTAGTGAAAAATAATATTAAGGTGAAACAACGGAAAGATATTCTTGCACTTACTGTTGAAAGACAAATAGAGGTATCCTGTGTTGAGTTAGATAGCCATATTATTGTTTGTGTCTACAGGCCACCGAGGGATGAAAAAGGCCATGGCAATTTCGAAATATTTGAGAAAATTATGGAGGAAGCCCTCATTAAACTTTGTAATAACAGAAAAAAGTTAATTATTTGTGGCGATCTTAATGTAGATCTGCTTGTAGATACAACACTGAAGCGACGATTAATAACTCTGTTCAAATCATTTAATTTATGTCATGTATTTCTAGAGCCGACTAGAATTACACTTACCAGCCAAACTTGCTTAGATAACGTTTTTTGTGACTGTGCATTCACAAGTAAAGTGTAATTAACTGCTTACCCTCCGATCACAGTGGTCAAACAGTTTCATTGCCAATTACTATTAAGGATAAGACCGGTCCATCATTTTATAGGCCTATTACATCCCATAGACTAGAGACATATACGAAAAACTTAGATATAAATTTGCCAGTACCGGATTTTAATGAACAGAACCCAAACAAAATCTACTCAGACTTCTTCAACATTATTCTGACAGAATTCAATAAAGTTTTCAAATCAAAGAAAGTCAGTGACTACAACGGTAAATCTAAATTTAATGACTGGGCAACGTTTGGAATTCGTAAAAGTAGAGTTATCTTGTATGACCTTTATGATCAAAAAACCTATAACTTTGATCGAAAATTTCATGACTATGTTAAAAAATATTCCAAAACTTTCAAGTTGGTTTGTAGAACTGCAAAAACTTTACACATTAATAGAAAAATTCAAAATTCAAATAATAGAACTAAAACAGTTTGGCAAATAATAAACCGCGAAACTGGCAAAGTTATACCAAGGGACAGTGATTTCTGCCTAAAGATAGGTGATGATGTTGTTAAATCCAACGCTGATGTTGCTCGAGCTTTTGAAACATTCTTCACCAATGTACCCGTACTCACAACGGACCGTCTAAATTCATCTCCATTTGAAGCAGAGACTTTATTAAAAAATAACACTAGCGTCAGTAATGTATATTTAAAATTTCATCATGTATATCCCCAGGACATTGTCAAAACGTTTAAATTACTTAACTTAAATAATACTGAAGACCTGTGGGGTATATCAGTCAAAGTCATTGGTTCAGTAATTCTAGTTATAGCCCCACACTTAGCTTATATATTCAATAAATGTGTTGACGATGGGGCTTTTCCAGACCTCATGAAACACAGTAAACTTATACCGCTGTTCAAATCGGGAGATAAGGGCGATCCTTCAAATTTCAGACCAATATCTGTTCTTCCAACACTAAGTAAAATATTTGAAAAGATTATACTCAATCAAATGCTCTCACACTTCAACCGTACAAAACAACAACACGCTAAACAATACGGTTTCACTAGGGGTAAATCGACTACGGATGCAGGTATTACCCTTGTATCTCATATTTATTCTGCATGGGTGGCCGCACAGGATGCTATCGGAGTTTTTTGCGACCTGTCGAAGGCGTTTGAATGTGTTGATCATAATACGCTATTAATTAAATTAAATCATTACGGAGTTAGAAATAAAGCGTTGGATCTACTAAGATCATACCTAAGCAATAGAATTCAAAAGGCAGAAGTTAACGGCGTAAAATCTGATGGATCGGGTGTTAAAATTGGCATTCCACAAGGTTCCATATTAGGCCCTTTCTTATTCCTGGTATATATTAATGATCTGCCTTTCATGGTGGAGAAATTAACTGACATAGTGTTGTTTGCTGATGATACTTCAATGAATGGTCTTTAAAATTGAAAGACAAAAAGGAGATTTTGATGATGTTAATGGTGTATTGTCTTTAACCTTGAATTGGTTCACAGTTAATAATTTATTGTTAAACGCTGGTAAAACCAAGTGTATCAAATTCTCACTTCCAAATGTCAGGCAAGTTTGGACCAGTTTGGTGTTAGACAACAGCACGTTAGAATTGGTAAATGATACGAAGTTTCTTGGAATAACCATTGATAGCAAATTGCAGTGGGGACCCCACATAGATAAATTGGCTGGTAAATTAAGTTCTGCGGCTTACGCTGTTAGGAACATCAGACAAAGCACGGATGTGGCTACATCTAGGCTAGTATATTTTAGTTACTTTCATAGTGTGATGTCCTATGGTATCTTGTTGTGGGGGAAAGCAGCGGATATTCAAACTATTTTTATTTTACAGAAAAGAGCTATTCGAGCAATTTATAATTTAAAACGAACAGACTCCTTAAGAGAGCTTTTTAAAGAAATTGACATACTAACAGTAGCTAGTCAATTTATTTTCGAAAATATAATGTATGTACGCAAGAACCTTACAACATTTTCCAAACTTAGCGACAACTGTAATGTTAACCTAAGAAATAATCACAGACTATGTGCGCCCCGTTTTAGACTCGCGAAGGTTAGCAATTCTTTCAAGGGTCAGTGCATTCTGTACTACAATAAGATACCTCTGGAGATTTTGAAATTGCCATTTGAGCAATTTAAAAAGCATGTTAAAGCGACTTTGTCGAAAAAGGGATATTACAATTTTCAAGATTACTTAAATGACAGGACTGTATGGGGTTAATCTGGCTCAACACAGACCTTGCTGTTAATAATTTTGTAATTATTTATTCCTGCTTATTAATCATAACAATTAAATTTTTCATATTTGTATTAGTTAAGCACAACCTATTTTTAAAAGAGATCTAAAAATAAATCTGTGGGAGTTTCTACGCCCTTCTTCTCCCACAGTGGTCCAATGTAGAGAAGAGGCAAAAAATGACGTTTGCTAAGTATATGTAAATATCTACAGTAATAAAGTACTTTGACTATTGACTATTGACTAATGAGCCGAGCGCGTGGTTTGGTTCCAGGAACAGAGGTCAGGTCAGGTTTTTTTGGCGCATTCCTGCGGAATGTGTAGGGATCAGAGCCGATTTGGCTGCGCGCTGAATAAATTATGAATAACAAAATAATGGAAGGTTATTATGGAACGATACGGAGAAAGCTATTATGTTGACTGCAAATATGCAAATGCGTTTGTTTGGTACGATGTGGCGAGTTTGACACCACGGGTTTGAATATCATTCTAGTGGTCTTTGTCTAAGACGCTAGCGGTCGGGAAGGCTTAACTAATCGCAACAAGCTTTTATGGTCAGCGATCAACAGATTTTGTGTATCGGCAATACCGAATGACCTGAGTGATAACCTACGGTAGATCATAGTGAATATGCGTACACAAAGTTTGTAGAACGGCGGATCTGCATGGCATGTTTGGTTGAAATTAGACCCTGTGTAGTTAGAGATAAGAAGCTTTCGCTTGGGCAGCGCGTGTTTCGCAAAGGACGCCATTTTTTTTTCAGACATGTGGGTCTATAAATACGAGCGCGTGGGAAGGGAAAGCATTCAGTCTCAGCGTCAAGCTACTGTGACAGTCGTCTTTCAGCAATTCTAAACAGTTTTGGTCTGCCGTTTTACGCGTCTGAACTGGACGAATTGTGATTGCGTGTTTCAGTGGATTTTCGTGAGTGTCTGAAGCGCCGAGATATACCTCGGTTCCTATCCTTTAAATCAACCTACCCCAAATTCCAAAACTATCCTTGGGTCGTTAGATAAGAACTTGTAGGTAATTGATCTGAGTCTGAGTCTGGGCTTGGAGCGACCCTAAATTCCTTTTTCCTTCACCATAGGGTTCCTGGATTGGCTCTTAGGATATTCGCGGGCTAATCCTCTCCTCATTCCTTTCGAGTAGCGAGTTTTGAAATTCCCACACACACAGTCATTAACCACACAAGCACATTCAAATCAAACTCAACCATTTCGAGTGGTGTCTATAATGGACGTGGTATAACACTAGGATTTTAGACTAGGCTAGACAGGAGTTTAGTTGCGGCTAAACCTAGGTTGGTAGGGCATAGGGAGACTGTTTGATCGATGAGGTTCCGCGGATGGAAATAACAAATTCAGAACAAAGTTAAACCGGTGTCAACACAGATAACCTATCCTGTTGATATTTTGACATTTGAGTGTTGTCGGGGACGCGCGAAGAGATCAAATTACAGTCTAAAGTTCATTGTTTAGGACCGGGTAGATTGTTTTGCTTTGCCTTGGGTCGGTTTGGATTCAAGTTGCATCTTTAAATTAAATGTAAATTTCGCTGGAGGTCTAATATGTAGGCTGAGTCAAATATAAATGATTGGGCTCGGTCGAGGACGTGCTGAGGTCAGTGAAGTTCATAGATCGGTATTTACCGTAGTATGCACTTCGCTATGGTGAGGGTTAGATCTCCTAAAGCGCTAATGACAACGTTTCGATAACATCCAGCTCAAATTGCGCAGAGTTGAAGGTTTCAAAACGTTACGGACCTTTTGAGGTAACCGCTAGTTCAAACCCATTTCGGAAAATCAAATCGCAATTGTGTAAACCGGTCTATTCGGATCGTTATTGCCGTGAACTAGTTATATAATTGGAACCACCTCAAGCCGCTACTAGCGAGCACATGAAATATCATTGAGTACTCACGTCGTAAAACTACGACGGATATCTATACGATATCCCAAACAAATATTATAAATTGTGGTCGACCACTAAAAGAAGTTCCAAGCGCCCATATATACAAAAAAATAAATGGTACCATCACACAAAATACAACAACGATCGATCTGGCGCAATACACCGCTAACTGATGCGAAATACCGGCTTGCGGGCATATATGCTTTCTCTGTCTAACTTGAAACTGTAACTTCCTGAATCAATCTTCCGTTCGACTATTGTACGCCTAACGAACTTCTCAACGAACGAGAAATTCAGACTTATCATTCTTAACTTACAAATTTTACAGCTGAATCGGGACACCTCTTTTTGGGGTAGGTAGAATAGACGATCATAGCTACTGATAGCGGTGGCTCGACCTTAGCCTTTAATGCCGTTACAGATTTTCTGGTGCCGAGACCGAAGGATATCCTAGATAGTCTGATATCTAGATATTCTATAAGAATCAAGGTCTAACGCGTTACTTTTAAAAATAACACAACGTAGAAACGATTTTAAACAGTTCAGTTTTGTAAGTAAGAAATATGCAACAACAAAAAAAGGGGCATTGTTTTCACAACTCTTCGGACGAGCTACGACGGTTTAGTGTTTAGGAAATGGGCCGGCCTAGGAAAAACGTTAGTCGGGTAGTACAAGACGACTCACTTTCGCAGACAAGTGGTTTAAATAATGAGATGGCGTCAGGACAGGTGACTCAATTGTTATCTGAAATAGTGAGCAGATTAGACAGTTTGGAGCGGGGTTCGAGTACGAGCAATGCTAGTAGAACTTCGGACAGACAGACTGACAGACAGGAACTAGAGACGTTTGAACAATCGGTAGAAAAACGTCAAACATGCATAGTGAAAATGACACAGAAGTTGCCGACATTCGATGGGCGGAGTTCGGAAAATCCGATGATTTTCTTAAGAGATTTAAAGGCTCGGGAGATACTTCGAGGGCTTTGATATGGGCAACGGATAGTTTGGTAGGAATTGCAAAAGTTCGAATGAGCATATACAGAGACTCATGGCGAACCTATTCGGATTTTGAAAAAGATTTCAGAGAGGTATTCTGGGGTGATAATGAACAGGAATTAATTAAACAAAGATTCCTAACCGCGAAGTTCGATTCCAAGAAAGGTCAAAGTATGGAAGAATTCTTTGCCTCTCAATTGAATAGCATATATGAGCTTACGATACCGTTTACTGATACGGAGAAGATCAACACGATTTTCTGACAGTTGCCGCGCGATATTCAGGTAGCGTTTTTTGCTAGAAAGGAACCAATGACTATACGAGATGCGGTCGAGTTCCTTCGGCATTTAGAACGGAATGTCGATGGGGGATTAAGTGCGTTGCAGAGTTCGGAGACAATGAATACGAACAACGTAAGGCGGAATAGCTACATGCGTGGGCAATATCGTGCTATGCGAGTAAATACGATGCGATATAACGCGGTGAGTCGCAGGAATAATTATAACGCGGGAACAAAGGCACAAAACGAATTTGGGACGCGCGCTCGCGGTTATTTTCGCGGTAGAGGTAGACAGCCTCAGGCTAGTTTCAAGGCAATAGAGTTTCAAAGGGGCAATGATATATCAGGTAATACAGAGGCAGGGCAAAGTTCAAGTGACAGGAATAATGCGATAAATCAGAATTCAAAAAACTAGTGGACTCGCGCGGGTCGTTCGCGCTCAGATATTTATTACGTTTTGGATGGACAGCCGATCAAATTGAAAGGAAGCATAGATTGTATGATCTGTGTAATTTGGATTCGAACGTGGGTGTGAATGAATTTATTCAATTATTAGCGCATAAAGCGCACGGATATGCCGTGTGTTTAGATGAAAAATCGATATCGAATTGTAGAGATCGCAATGACAGGCGTTTACATACGATTTTCAGAGACGACGATTCGACTGAGTGTGGGCGCGATTTATGTAGTACCTTGACATTACCTGAGATAGATGTGCGTATTGGGAATATTGTTGTAAGGAGTTTGATTGATTCGGGGAGCGAAATCAGTGTAATAAGTCGGGAGAGTGTACGATGAAGTATGCAGGCAAATGGGAAAACCAACGGAAATACCGATTCCAAGTTTGAGAATCACAGGTGCGTTTGGGGTCAGTAAGGAAAAGGTTGATAAGTTAGTTACGTTACCATTAACAATAGGTGAATGCGTTATCGATACTCCAATGCTAGTATTAACAAGGGTGCCTAAAGATTTAATTTTGGGGTTTGATTTTATACAACAGACGCGAGCCAGTTTAATGTGTGAGGGTAATAAGAGGCTAATTATACGAAGCGCCGGGCGGATGTGTGAAATACCATTAGGTACTGGCCCTAATCAGGATTCTTGCTGTTGTACAATGGGAGTACAGAACCAAGATACCAGTAGAAATATGATAGAGGAATATGTGAATAATTCATCAATACCTGTTGAACACAAAACAAAGTTATTACCGGTGTTAAATAAACATGCAGAGTTCTTTAGCGATAGGGTAGGTCGGACAAATAAATATATACATGAGATAAAAATGAAAGATGAAACGCCTTTCGTAAAACGAAGCTATCCCATACCGTTCGCTTATCGCGATAAAGTAACAAAACGATTGGAAGAAATGGAACAGATAGGTATTATTAGCAGGCAATCTACGGATTTCAGCAGTCCATTGACTTGTGCACTAAAGAAGTCAGGGGAGGTACGTATATTGCTCGATGCGCGACAATTAAACACGGGAATGGTTGGGGAAGTTGAAACTACACCTTTAATGAGTGAGATATTGCAGTCGGGTCGCCGGATAAATTACATAGGGGTTATTGATATCAAAGATGCGTATTTTTCTATACCATTATCAGACGAATCTAAACGATGCACGGGTTTTGTATATCAAGGCAGAAGTTATGTTTACAACGTTTTACCTCAGGGGTTGAAAACCAGTGTGGGTTCATTTTCGAGGGCGATGGACTTAATCTTAGGGCCAGAGGTTAGGTCATATTGTTTAAATTTTGTTGACGATTTGGCGATTATAACTGAGGGTGACTTCGATCAGCATTTGTCTCAAGTGGACACGGTTCTGAGTAAATTGAAAGACGCGGGCTTCACATGCAAACTAAAAAAGTGCGAGTTCGCACAAAAAAAAGTCAAGTTATTGGGGCATATTTTGTCTACACAAGGTTTGCAGATGGACCCGGACAAAATTGAAACACTTAAATTATATCCGTCACCCAGAACTGTCAGGCAATTGAGGGCGTTTTTGGGGTTCATAAATTACTTTCGGAGGTTTATAAAAAATTTTGGAACGTTAACACAGCCCTTATACAATTTATTACGGTCTGGAGTCAAGTTCGTTTGGAGTGCGCAGGTGCAGAGTGCTTTTGACGAGATAAAAAAACAATTCTCAGAAAGTATAATATTGAGTCAGCCATTGGCGGGAAAGACGTATTATGTTCAATGCGACGCCAGCGCCATAGTATAAATAAGAAACCAGCGCTATAGGAATTGGGGGCTATGTTTATCAATTAGATGATTTGGGCCAGGAACGAATTATAGGGTTTTGTTCGCAGGCATTTAAGGGAGCTCAAACTAGATGGTCTGTCAGTAAACAGGAAATGTATGCAGTTATATACACTTTAAAGCGATTTGAGATATATTTGCGGGGAGAAAAAGTTATTATTAGAACTGATCATAACGTTTGACGTTCATTAAGTCGTGGACTTTATTGGGGGCACGCGTAACTAGGTGGGTTATGTTTTTAGAGCAATTCGATTACAACATAGAATTTGTGCGAGGGATTGATAATCAAATTGCCGACACGCTAAGCAGGCAAATAGCGGGACCTGGAGGTATGAATGACAGTATAAATGTTCAGCCGGGAATATTCTGGTTTCAGGCATCGAATACCACAAGTGTTATTTCGAGTTTACGGGACATTGCGAGATTACAAAGCGAAGATGAGCGGTTAAATCGAATTAGCGGTTGTATCAGACGTAGGGTGGTAGATACGGAAACGAGGGGGTTTGATAATTACAAGCTAGTAGGTGATATATATATATAAGCGTATATATATAAGCGTTATATTTTCACGTGCCGAAGCGGAACGTACAGTTGTTAGTAATTCCGGAGGCATTACAGGAGGAACTAATTTTACACATACATGAAGAAATAGGTCACTACGGCAGATATAAAATATTAGCACTGATGAAGGACAGATATTATTTTCTTCATATGAGTAGGGTGATTAGCACGGTGATAAGAAGTTGTGACATATGTCAAAAGGTCAAACCAAGTACTAACAATACCGTTGGTCCTTGTACACCGGTGTTGGCGGAAAAGGTTGGGTGAGAAAGTTTTCTCGGACCTTTATGGGCCATTGCCCGTAGGTAAATTCGGATATCAATATATATATGTGATTCAAGACGTGTACAGTAAGGTAATAAAATTGTATCCAATGCGAAAAGCTACAGGTAGGAGCGTGCTCGCTTGTACAAAGAGATTTCATAGGGAAATACCTATCGAAACTATAATTACGGACTCAGGACCACAGTTCATATCGAATGTTTGGGAATTTGGTCTCAAACAGCTGGGGATTCGGGTCACTCATACGTCGGTGTATTGTCCAAATTCTAATAGCGTAGAAAGAGTGAATCGCGAGCTAGGTCGACTAATTAGAACTTATTGCGGCGGAAGTAATCGAAGTTGGGTCGACGTGTTACCGGACATTCAAAATTGCTACAATAATATCGAACACACAAGCACAGGCTTTGCGCCTAATGAGTTGGCGTTTGGTAGGCGGGAACCGTTAACTATTGACAAGGAATTAGGCGATGAATGGTTATTAGGTCATAGTGTCCGAGATACGGAACAGGTGCGGAATGTAGCGATAGAAAACTCTAAAAGTTCTAGTGAACGACGTAAGCGACAGGCAGACAAACGGCGTAAGTTAGAAGTCTATCGTATAGATGATTATGTGAAACTTAAGACTTTTGTGCGTTCAAATAAAGAACATAAAATCATGCGGAAATTTTCATTGTTGTATAAAGGGCCTTATGTTATTTCGGCAGTGGTATATCCGAACTGTTATACTTTAGTAGATCCGGTTTCAAATGAGATATTGGGTAACTACAATACTATAAATATAGCTAGGTATTATGTGAGGACGAATAAGGGCGTAGATAAATAAGATAGTGTATAAAAGTTATATAATTAAGCTGTAAGCTGTAAATTTGAGTAACTACTTTGTAGATTTAAGGATCTTGCATGGTTTAGAAAGGAACAAAAACAAAAAAAAAATGTATATATATAGTAATACGAATTAGGATAAGTTGCGGGTAAGCGAGGTTGTATAGTTAGATAGATAAATAAGATAAGACAGGAGAGAGCTCAATCGAGTTGTGTAAATATTATTTACATAATTGACAGATTCATCGGTCTGTGTACATGATTTGAGATGTCCGTACATATAGAGTAGATATGGACAAAGCATGGGTAGCATAGTGGTAATGAGATCCTTGCGCCATGTTTAACTGAGATAAACAGTGTCTCAAGGTCTGGGAGGGGGCTGTAATGGTACACGAGAGTCAGTACATTTGATACTTCATTTTGCGTGACAGAGGGCTAGCCCATCGCCGCGCTGTATTTGAATACAAGAGTCGATTCATTTAACGTTTGGGTTTTTGAGTAGCTCAGGGTAAGGTGGCAAAAACAATAGGCCGAGCGCGTGGTTTGGTTCCAGGAACAGAGGTCAGGTCAGGTTTTTTTGGCGCATTCCTGCGGAATGTGTAGGGATCAGAGCCGATTTGGCTGCGCGCTGAATAAATTATGAATAACAAAATAATGGAAGGTTATTATGGAACGATACGGAGAAAGCTATTATGTTGACTGCAAATATGCAATTGCGTTTGTTTGGTACGATGTGGCGAGTTTGACACCACGGGTTTGAATATCATTCTAGTGGTCTTTGTCTAAGACGCTAGCGGTCGGGAAGGCTTAATTAATCGCAACAAGCTTTTATGGTCAGCGATCAACAGATTTTGTGTATCGGCAATACCGAATGACCTGAGTGATAACCTACGGTAGATCATAGTGAATATGCGTACACAAAGTTTGTAGAACGGCGGATCTGCATGGCATGTTTGGTTGAAATTAGACCCTGTGTAGTTAGAGATAAGAAGCTTTCGCTTGGGCAGCGCGTGTTTCGCAAAGGACGCCATTTTTTTTTCAGACATGTGGGTCTATAAATACGAGCACGTGGGAAGGGAAAGCATTCAGTCTCAGCGTCAAGCTACTGTGACAGTCGTCTTTCAGCAATTCTAAACAGTTTTGGTCTGCCGTTTTACGCGTCTGAACTGGACGAATTGTGATTGCGTGTTTCAGTGGATTTTCGTGAGTGTCTGAAGCACCGAGATATACCTCGGTTCCTATCCTTTAAATCAACCTACCCCAAATTCCAAAACTATCCTTGGGTCGTTAGATAAGAACTTGTAGGTAATTGATCTGAGTCTGAGTCTGGGCTTGGAGCGACCCTAAATTCCTTTTTCCTTCACCATAGGGTTCCTGGATTGGCTCTTAGGATATTCGCGGGCTAATCCTCTCCTCATTCCTTTCGAGTAGCGAGTTTTGAAATTCCCACACACACAGTCATTAACCACACAAGCACATTCAAATCAAACTCACGGACGTGGTATAACACTAGGATTTTAGACTAGGCTAGACAGGAGTTTAGTTGCGGCTAAACCTAGGTTGGTAGGGCATAGGGAGACTGGTTGATCGATGAGGTTCCGCGGATGGAAATAACAAATTCAGAACAAAGTTAAACCGGTGTCAACACAGATAACCTATCCTGTTGATATTTTGACATTTGAGTGTTGTCGGGGACGCGCGAAGAGATCAAATTACAGTCTAAAGTTCATTGTTTAGGACCGGGTAGATTGTTTTGCTTTGCCTTGGGTCGGTTTGGATTCAAGTTGCATCTTTAAATTAAATGTAAATTTCGCTGGAGGTCTAATGTGTAGGCTGAGTCAAATATAAATGATTGGGCTCGGTCGAGGACGTGCTGAGGTCAGTGAAGTTCATAGATCGGTATTTACCGTAGTATGCACTTCGCTATGGTGAGGGTTAGATCTCCTAAAGCGCTAATGACAACGTTTCGATAACATCCAGCTCAAATTGCGCAGAGTTGAAGGTTTCAAAACGTTACGGACCTTTTGAGGTAACCGCTAGTTCAAACCCATTTCGGAAAATCAAATCGCAATTGTGTAAACCGGTCTATTCGGATCGTTATTGCCGTGAACTAATTATATAATTGGAACCACCTCAAGCCGCTACTAGCGAGCACATGAAATATCATTGAGTACTCAGTATTTTTGATCTGCGATTAATTAATAGCCTAAAAGAACTTCAGTACTTGTCAAGACGAATCAAGCAAGCCCAAACTTGATAGGTTTGCGTCGATTCATTACCGAGTTCCCATGGGCACCTTCCGGATCCATCATCAGACCCTGGATATCACCTAGAACCAAAGTACTTGTCAAGACGAATCAAACTATTATTATTTTAATTAATTTTGATACAATTTATATGGGACCTACCACCTCTTAAATAAGACCTACCAATCAAACCAAGAATCATCAAAATCGATTTATAATTGACGGAGTAATCGCGTAACAAATATACAAACAAAAAACTGGAATTGAGAACCTCCTCCTTTTTGAAGGTGGCTATAAATGGCTCTTCACCGATCTTTAGAGGACTAGATATACGTCAGAGCAACCTAACTTAACATTTTTTAGTTAACGATGAAATATACAACAAGTGCCTAATTCAAATCCGTTGCGAATTTTTGAAGTAAAATTTCTATACGCACTTGGGGAGTAAGCTGGCGAATGCGTGACAAGAGCGTTACGAAAAGTGTGATCAGGCGAGGCGAACGAGAGTTGCGCGCGCACATTTTCTTTCTCTCTTCCTCTCATAGCCAGACACAGTGCAGGAGCTGTATTTTTGAAGCATTAGAGCTAAAGAAGTTTTACTTCGAAAGTTTTACTTTCTCGAAAGAGAACATACCCAAATACAGTGAAATTAAAAAAAAAACACGTGACATTGGCGAAATTAACCTAGATGTTAGACCGGCATTAATTAAGAAAAAAAAAATATATCAAACCATCTATACTGAAAATACTTTACCGTAGGTCTTTTGATAGATCGTCGTAATGCAACGACGTAACTTTGTCGGACGTTTCTAATGTGGGAACTGAACAGTTGTTTAATCTTTTTCAGTCAAAAATTCAATACTTAATAGCTTATGATGACAACATAATCCAAGTTATTCTGTGTGTCTGTCTGTGGAACCCCAGCGGGCATGCGGGTGGAGGGATTTTAATGTGGTTTTCTTTAATTGTTATTAGACTTTCCTGCGATGGTTTTAAGCCATGTTTCATTGAGATCAGCTCAGCGGTTCGAAAGTTATCAGCGTGACAAAGAAACAAGTCAGCCAAATTTTAGACTCGTAAGGTTTAATTTATTGTTTTGGGTAAAAAGTGGGTAAAAATTTAATTTATAGTTATTTGTGTTGTCTTTCCAGAGGAGAACGGCGTCGGCTTCGTCCAACGCAGCGGCGACGCGGCGGGCGGCCAGTATACCGTGCATCTACAACACGCGGCAGAAGAGGCGGTGTGCTCGCTGCTAGAGCATACTGTGACAGAGCGGCTTGGCTCCAAAGCTGCTAGGATATTCAGGTCAGTACAGTCAGTACACCGTGCATCTACAACACGCAGCAGAGTAGGCAGTGTGCTCGCTGCTAGAATATACATGACAGTACGGCTTGGCTCCAAAGCTGCTAGGATATTCAGGGTATTACAATAAGTATACCGTGCATCTAAAACACGCGGCGGAGAAAGCGGAATGCTCGCTGCTAGAGCATACTGAGACGGAGTGGCCTGGCTCCGAAGCTGTTAGGATATTAAGGTCAGTACAGGTAGTATATCGTGTATCTAAAACAAGAGGAGGAGGAGGCGATGTGCTCGCAGCTGGAGTATACCGTGACAGAGCGGCTTGGCTCCAAAGCTACTAGGATATTCATGGCAGTACAGAAGCTACTAGGATTTTCAGGTTAGTACAGTCAGTGCACCATGACAGCGGTTTTGCTCCAAAGCTGCTAAAATACGTTTTTTCATTAGCTGCCGAAAAAAAAATGCGGCAGTGATACGGTTGGATATGAATATATAATTGGACTCAGTAGTATATTTTTAACCGTAAAAATAGACTCATACAGCTAAAAACCATATCTATTCCAAAGATAATAATGTTTTATAACTTATTATCATTCAAATTGTGTATACATAATTTTTTCTTGAAACTTAAATGGTACTGATTGGTTTTTACGTATCGAGTCTCACCACATTCGTCCACTGTGTTGTGAGGCCGGTCCACACTGGACGAATGTGGCCAACAGAAGCGACTTTTTAGAACAAAAAAGTCTGTTTCCTAATTATTATTACAGTGGTAACAAAAAGGTGTAGTCATATTTTAGGGGGTTGTTAGGGACATCATTATGAATAACTTCCACTATGAAATAAATTAGATCAGAGCAATTTATTTTTCACTTCTCCATACAAAACATCTGATAGCACGGGCCAAACTGTATGGAGAAGTGAAAAATAAAGTTGCTCAGATCAAATCGGTTTATTAGTGAACGTTGCTCAGAATGATGACCCTAACAACTCCGTTAAATATGACTACTCCTTTTTCAGTAAGCACTGAGGCTAAATCTAAATCTAGGTTCCTTGGGTTATTGGTGCGGCTACTTTCATAATCCATGTACAGAACCGGGTGCATTTATGAGTTTGTTTGTGGTATTGATAGAAAATGTAGTCGGGTTATTAATTTTAATAATAATTCTACTTGTTTGTGTAAGAAATTGTACTCAAAGCCACGTTTTTTTTTTATGATTCCTTAGAAAATAATAACCGTGTGATCTATGGATTATATGATTCATTTAGCAAGGATGTAATGAAGTGCGATTGAAAAAATGTTGGTTAATGATTTTGTGACGAAAAGCGGGTATTTGTGATTTTCATACATGTTTCAACACTATGTGTTACAACAATACAACGATTGCTCTGTCAGGGAGGAGTTGCTCATGTCCAAAGGAAATACTTGGTTCCTACATCCCTTCACGTCCTCCCGGGTTGGGCTAATGAGCAAAAAATTATGGTCAAGACGCTTATTTCCAGGTTCTCGAAATAATATCCAAATTGTGATCATTCAAATATACTTAACACGGGCAAAATTAACCTCAGCACGCTAAATCAAAAGAACCAAAAAATAAAGATTGCTCTGACAAATTGATAATAACTTCTAACAAACTTCTATTAACAAATTGCAATTTACTTTTATTTAGAATACAAATCAAAGGACAGTGCAATTTATTTTGTTATTAGATATTTCACTGCTCCTAGCCACACATATACATACCTATACATAGTTGTCAATTATATCAGTGCACGCCATTCTCGCTAATCCAAATCTAGGTTTCTTTTTTTCAGCTAATGATTGTGCTTTACCTTTATATATCTATATCCTCACTCGTGCTGCACTAAATTGACAGTATCGTGTGTGCTAAGAACTGTCCCTTTACTGTGCTTCGGCTGATATATTATGTTCGATCGAAGATCGTGCTTTTATTTATCACTGCTTCGCATCCCATATCTACTAGCTGACGCACTACACGCACCACACACTAAAGTCAGTCGCGCTCGCCGCGGATCCTAGTCACCGCTCGTCCAGTGTGAATGCGCCATGTGTCTAATGTCGAAGTGTCAGTATTTTTTTTTGAGCAGACGACTTAGAAATAGATTTTGGGATGTTCAGGTCAGTACAAAAGCTGCTAGGATATTCCGGTCAATACAAAAGTTGCTAGGATTTTCATGACACCGAAACGGACACTCAAAAGTCTCGCTGTCACTGTCTATCGCTCGGCTGACAGCACCAGTATGACATTTGAATAGCAATTTATTTGACCAATAGTTTTTTGCATTCAGTCTATCGTGTTTTTATAATACTCACTTTTTCCCACAGACTGATCCGATCGAAGAAGTACATTGAAGAGGAGGACATACAGAAACACGCCATGCTGCCTAACAAGGAGTGTAAACAGCTGACCTACCGACTGATGGAGGAGCACTTTATCAGCGTACAGGTACGCTCGGTCAGGCGATGTGCCGACATCCATGCGTCATCAATCAGATGAACAAAAAATGTATTATGAGGCCTTTCATGGTTTCACTTTCAAACGATACCATCACCACTTAAAATATAATTACTTTTTCGGTCGCAACCTGTATTTTATTATCCGGTATGTGTTTGTTTTCAGCCTATGAGGAAGCCCGGAGCTACGGCTGGCGGGCTGGTGAAAGCCATTTACCTATACTGCATCAATATACATGAGGTGAGACTATCAGCCTATGCTGATTTATACATCAACATTATTTTTCTGTGCATGATATAGTCATAATGGTGTAGTGTATGCACACCCGAACCCTAATTACATCTATATATAGCCCGATATTGTATGAATCTAGAGACATTATACGACTGTACTTTGAAGCCGATACTCGTCTTATTCCACGCATATACCACATCCTTACATGGCGACCTAGCCAGGCCAGCCTACCTCTCGCGAGGTAGTGCTGTGCCGAATGGCAGTGCATCAAATAAATAAATACTTTTAATAATTAGAAAATCCTGGAGAAGAGAATAATTACGAAGAACGTGAAGACAAGTTTGCAGCCAGAGAAGGACAAAGAAGATAAAAGAGAAGATATTAAAGAAGAAAGAATATAATTGAAATAATTAAAGAAGAAAAAATAGAGAAGATAATCATGGAAGATGGATAAATATGGAAGACAGACATTTATTTTAGAAGATACCATAAACAAGAGAGAAAAATAAATAAAGAAGACTTGCTGCCGGGTGCCGGGCGTTTTTTTTCAAGCCAGTGATGTGGATTGCAGGGCGCCGGGCGTAACCGTACGGGTCAAGTGAGGAGCAGCTGGGAGATGTACGGGTCCCAGGATGAGCTGACTCTGAACAAGAACGACACGTGCGACGATGTCTGTGATGTGTGTTTTGGACAATGGTATCTATTTAATCCTATAAAATGTAAGTGAATTTTATTATTTGTTTAGAAGTATTAATTACGTGTTGGGAAGATTTTTACATTGTAAAAGGGTTGACGATTCGAATCAATATCAATATAATTATTTTTCAAATGAAGAGAGCATAAAGTAAAAGAGTATGTCGAAGAATGGCATAATGAAAAGTTACAGTAGGTACTGTCAGCAAGAGAAGTATGAATGATGGTTGATATATTTTTTTAGGAATGGAGATAATTATGAAGGCCGAAAGAAAAGTAAATTAAATTAGTTTGGCATGAGTTATTTTAGATGATTTTGATAAGTAGTAATATATTTTTTTTAAGATGATGATTTTGATTGGAAATATGGGTAGAATGTGGTTAATTTGTAAGAAGATACAAGTTTTGTTGTTTTAAAGTCATTAATATACCCAGTACTATTTTATAAACTTATTGCATCTTAATTCCGATTTACTCCAAATGTACAATCAAGTACATAAATGATTCATTTGTTCATTTGACTTGGTTACAGTTCCAGTTTATCTTAAAATTATAGTAATACAATACAGTGTTCGCAGGCGATCCAAATATGGACATGCAACACTGCAGAGGAATCCAAATTAGATTAGAACTTGACACATGTTTTGATTACAGAGAAACAGAATTGTTATTATAATAATTAGTAGTTCAAGTTACCGCAGTGCGACTTATGTAGAATGAAAGGTTTAGTTTCAGTTGACTAATATGGAAGATACTTATAAGGTGATGCATGATTGTTAACAAGTTTAGGGTACCGCAGAGAGATGAAGTATGGAACCCATTGCATGAATTTGAATAAAAGTTTGAGAATGTATGAATTTCAGGTTTTGTTCCTATGTGTAAGATATACTTAGTATGAAAAAGTAGTTCAGCAAAGATTTTAAAATATATTACAAACGACGGAACCACTACCGATGGGTTATTACAAAAGTTTGTTTAGAAATTGCACTTAGTTACTTTTATTTTAAAGATTGCATTCGAGTTTATTAATAGATTAAAGTCTGACCAGCGGATATGGTCACTAAGGATTCGGATACTTCATTTTAAAGTGAGAAAATGTTTGTTTGATAGTGAGTGTTGAAAAGTATGAAAATGAAATGAAATAAAAAGTTGAATGTTGTTATGGAGACTTGAAGTTTTGAGTTATGTGATTACGTATTAAGCACATAGAGAAAAGTTGTATTTTTGTTTGGATTTGGGAATGTTGGTTATGGTTGTCGTTAGGATTAAAAAGTATGAATTTGAGAGATGGTATGGAATGTGCAGGATATGTTACTCTAGGCCACAGAGTGAGTGAGCTGGGAACACTTCATTTAGTAAGCTTTCGAAAAAAATTTGGACTGATCATCCAATCTTTACAGAATGTCTTAAAATTCGAAGGATTCATTTGGATTGTGTTTAAGTTATGTTATAGTTTGGTACGTAACTATTGGCGAGTCCGATATGTTATAGTATAATCATCAAAGTCTCAAAGGTACAAGGTACAAGGCACGAATCCTTCGCTTCGATCATGACGTGAACGAGCTTCCTTTGTGAGAACGTTGGATATCGATGACCTTATAAGCTCTCGAGTAGGAGCAGGTTCAGGCAGGTAGACCTGGAGCCAGATAATGGTAGTATTGTGGAAAAAAAAAAAAAGTACCTTATGAAAGACGTCTATAAATAAATAAATAATAAAAGTACCTATAAAAGTGAACTCACTATAATGTGAAATAAAATGGGATCCGGATACCCCTAAAAAGTACCTATATGAAGTAGAAGAAATAAAATAAAGACTTTGATTGATAGCGATTGTATGAGAAAAGCGAGTATATTTTGGTTAGTTTTGGAAAGAAGTTTTATATTGATAAATATTTTGATGTGAGTTTTGAGAAGGTATTATGGAAATGAAAAATAAAGTAGTTTGTGATTAATGGAATAAGAGTTGAATAAATAAATACATAAACGAAGAAAAGAAAAAGAGATACAGAAGGTATGAAACATGTGTAATTTTGTAATTGTAGTGGAATAATGTTATAATTTTTTTTTAAAAATTCTATGTATTAAAAATAAATTTTTCATGTCGTCAACCCTATATCGTAAACAGGTTAGATAATATTTTGTGTATTATAATTAAGTTTCATAAAATATTGGAACAGATATTAACTATGTAATCATTAACTATTTTACGAATTTAATAAGAACATTATATCGTTTTTTTTATCGATTACAGTGTGAATTTATATAAATGGTAATATTTTGTTTTGAAAGTGTTTTAAAATTGTATCGGGAATATAAAAAAAAAAAAAATGGTTGTTGTATATTGAATTGTTATATTTACATATTACACAGATTTTGAATTTTAAATTGTTATTTTTACACAGATGATTTATTTTATTGTTATTTTTACAGAAATGAGTTATCAGATTATTGTTTTTTATATTTTGTATTCTAAATTGTTTTAAATATCATAAAAAATAAGATATAGTATATTTTTTCTTTCAAAAAAAGGGGGAAGGTGTAGTGTATGCACACCCGAACCCTAATTACATCTATATATAGCCCGATATTGTATGAATCTAGAGACATTATACGACTGTACTTTGAAGCCGATACTCGTCTTATTCCACGCATATACCACATCCTTACAATGGATTCCTGAGCGCAGTGATGTAGCCTTAGCTACCCGAGTGTAGTAAGGAATTCAAGGCGTTTGCTATCACTATTATAACGTCAGTGAGTGTTAAAAGCCTCTGCCACCCCATATGGGAAAAGTGGTTATGCTGTTTTGTATAGAATATCCGGTGTATCCCTCCAGCTCCTGACGACATATGACTTCGAGGCTCTGTCTACCAAGCGGAAGCAGCCGGGTTCGAATCTCGGCTGGGGAGGAAGAAAAATGATACCCAGATCTTGGATGCTTACAGTGTGGTGGTCGTATAATAACAGACACTAAATGCGTATTAAAATAACTAAGCTATTCCTCGCTAAATTTTTATCAGACTATTATTGGAGCTTGCTACGCTATGTAAATATTGTGTAACGTTAAAACGAAATATTATCAACAAAACTTGTCTGTTCCTAATCTTTTATTCGGTTTATCCTAATTGCAAGAAGTAACCAAAGATATGGCCAAATATAAGTACAGAAGAATCGCACTAATCCGGCACTATTAAAAACCAGAGGGTGCCGGATTTTTGGAATGTTTGTATTACTGGAGTATTGAGAACTACACACTATTCTCTCTTCAAAACAACAGGTAAATACGTATGCACGTGCACTTGATACGTTTTGAGGTTAGACAGCTAGACGACGACGCGGCGACGGAGCGCATAGGCGTAGAGGTTAGACAGCTAGGCGACGACGCGGCGACGGGGCGCATAGGCGTAGAGGTTAGACCGCTAGGCGACGACGCGGCGACGGGGCGCATAGGCGTAGAGGTTAGACCGCTAGGCGACGACGCGGCGACGGGGCGCATAGGCGTAGAGGTTAGACCGCTAGGCGACGACGCGGCGACGGAGCGCATAGGCGTAGAGGTTAGACCGCTAGGCGACGACGCGGCGACGGGGCGCATAGGCGTAGAGGTTAGACCGCTAGGCGACGACGCGGCGACGGAGCGCATAGGCGTAGAGGTTAGACCGCTAGGCGACGACGCGGCGACGGAGCGAATAGGCGTAGAGGTTACACTGCTAGACGAGGACGCGGCGACGGAGCGCATAGGCGTAGAGGTTACACTGCTAGACGACGACGCGGCGACGGGGCGCAGAGGCGTAGAGGTTAGACCGCTAGGCGACGACGCGGCGACGGAGCGCATAGGCGTAGAGGTTAGACAGCTAGGCGACGACGCGGCGACGGGGCGCATAGGCGTAGAGGTTAGACCGCTAGGCGACGACGCGGCGACGGAGCGCATAGGCGTAGAGGTTAGACCGCTAGGCGACGACGCGGCGACGGAGCGAATAGGCGTAGAGGTTACACTGCTAGACGAGGACGCGGCGACGGAGCGCATAGGCGTAGAGGTTACACTGCTAGACGACGACGCGGCGACGGGGCGCAGAGGCGTAGAGGTTAGACCGCTAGGCGACGACGCGGCGACGGAGCGCATAGGCGTAGAGGTTAGACCGCTAGGCGACGACGCGGCGACGGAGCGAATAGGCGTAGAGGTTACACTGCTAGACGAGGACGCGGCGACGGAGCGCATAGGCGTAGAGGTTACACTGCTAGACGACGACGCGGCGACGGAGCGCATAGGCGTAGAGGTTACACTGCTAGACGACGACGCGGTGACGGGGCGCAGAGGCGTAGAGGTTAGACCGCTAGGCGACGACGCGGCGACGGAGCGCATAGGCGTAGAGGTTACACTGCTAGACGACGACGCGGCGACGGGGCGCAGAGGCGTAGAGGTTAGACCGCTAGGCGACGACGCGGCGACGGAGCGCATAGGCGTAGAGGTTACACTGCTAGACGACGACTTGGCGACGGGGCGCATAGGCGTAGAGGTAGATAGCTAGACGGCGACGGAGCGCATAGGCGTAGAGGGGCGAGGGAGGCGCGGGCGGAGGGTGCCTGATTATTGGACGAATCGGTCTATTGAAATGCCGGGTTAGTGAGATTCTAATGTATTGTTATTATTGAAATTATCTTTATTCCACAAAATTTCTGACACACATAAAAATATCCCGGTACGTATCAATATTTGGTTGCATGTTTTTTGGCAGAAATGATAGCACGACATCTCTTGGGCGTGGAAGCGATCAATTTGCTATAAGCTTATACCGGAATTTGCTCCTATGCTTCTGTAAAAGCTGTGTAAAAGTTGATCGACGTTTGATGTCCGCTTTGTCGCTACTGTATTCTTCACCCGGTACCACAAATTTTCTATCGTATTTAAATCCGGACTGTACGGGGGCCAATCCAAAACTGTCACAGACTGGTTCCTTAAGCAGTCGTTTACTACTTTTTCTCAATTGAAATGGCGTCATTACGAGCGTTATAACAGGCTTGGAAGTATCATGTTTCGGGCCGTACAACTCCAGAGAACTAAAGGAATTTCATACAAAATTTCAGGACTAGGCCGAGTTTTTTTTTTTTGCTCAATGCAAAAGACATCATCGGGCGCAAGGAACTTACTATTAGGTAGTATTTTCAAACTTGAATTTGTTTTTTGATTGGTGTATTTTTTTATTTCATTGCATATGTTTGATAAAAGCACTAAGTATACATGCCTCTGGCCCTGAATAGGGCTTGCCGGCTTCGTATCATTATCCCTACTGAGTCTATACCTACTGAGCCGGCATGCCCTTCTTTCCCGGCGTCTGCAGTAATGTACAATTGCAGTGTGTTTGGGATCATTACCTTGTTGGAAAGTCCAAATGACCGGTAAATTTTGCTCGGCATAGGGCAGCATGGCTTGTTAATATATTCTTGTACTGGAATTTATCCATGTTGCCTTCTATTTTCCTTCACCAAATCCTGAAAAAGAGCCTCACACTTTGATATTTCCGCCCCCATGTTTGACTACTTTCTTGGTATACTTTGGATCCATTTCTTTGTTCGGGGGGCGTCTAACATATTATTTTTCGTCAGAATTAATCAATTAATTTTGTTTTATCACAAAAAAGCGCATATGTCCACTCTCGTTCAGTCCAATGTACAAGTTTGCCTCACATAGTCTCCGTCTAATTCTTGCAGACACACCTTCGACCCTCCTGCACCAAACAACTTAGTAGTAGTAGTAGTTTTCCTTGGTCTCGGTTTTCTAGGTACGTTTTTGGTCGTGTTGAACTTCTTGAAATATTTTATTCATAAGCATGTCCTTGGAATAGTTCAAATCTTCCTAGTTCCTAGGACAAATCGCAACTTTTGTTTTTTCCTATGTTGAAAACGTATTAAGTAAATTAAGTTTAATGAAGAAAGTTAGGTTTTATATGTAATATCGACGTTTCATGAAAATACGCGACAAAACAAAGAAAAAATAATGTAATTATCTTTTTATTTTTTAAATGTTTAACACAGCTTGCCCGCCCGCGTTAGCCCTAAAAAAGGGGCGAAATTTTATATCTACGCCTAATCGCGTTAGTCCTAAAAAGGGCTGCCGTTTGCGCGCTAAATCGAAGTTTCGAAAATGCTCGATTATGATAGGTTCGATCGTTGTACAATAAAACTGTGAATAGACAGTACTAAAGCGGAAGTGTATTATGTATCTATGGTACTTATCAGAGCTCCCGCATTTCCAAGATGGTTTTTTTATGGCGGCAATTGCTTCAGTTTCGTGATTTCGCATTTTTGCAAAATTGATAAGGTATATATTTAGGATAGTAAAAGTTGTGAATTTTTTACATAATTATCCTCAGTGTTAGAAATAAAAATCAAATACTACCATGATACGTCGATTTTTCTCACGTCTGTACTTTGACTGCCTAAATAAATAATAAAAATAAATAAGTGAGGGATTAGATAGGGTACAACGTCAAAAATGTGGTAAAGGCATCAATAAATATGTGTCCACTGTTTATTTCAACGCTTTAGACAAAATACTTTAGTTGCAATCCTTCATTCAGTAAACAACGCCACATCATATCCGCACGCCGCCATGGCGCCTCAAATATTATAGAAAGTGGGTATTAACATGTTAGGCAACAGTTTAATTACCTGGCCGGCAAAAAGTATGTTAAAAAAGTTTGTATTACGTTCCCACAGTGAACAGTGTCTAAACTACTAACGAACACAACTATTTTTGTCCAACATTTTAAGAATACAACGTAGTGTATGATTTTATAACAATAACACTAGATTAAATACCTATTTTAGCTAATGGTACTACCATGATTAAGTTTTTGGTGGTCAATAAAAGGGTGTATTTAATTATGTGACCACCACTGTATGTGTGTGACGTCGCTGTTTCAGGTTCTCAAGACACAGGGTTTCCTATAGTGTCGGATCGGAAGCGATGCATGTGCATCTATATAAATATTTATGTTTTAGCTAGCGCACACAGCTCGCGAGCTGATCTCGCGGTCGCTGCACAACGTCCACCTGCGTGCGCGCTCAGCCCGCGCCGCGCACCGCCGCGCGCTCGACAAGCGCCGCCGCGTGCGCAGCATTGTGCACGGCATGCGCGCCAGGGGGGAGCCGCAGCAGCACATAGACGATGTGAGTTGTTGACGTCTGGCTGTTTGTTCGTTCATTCAAATATTCAATCACTCCATCATTCATTCTCTCAATCATTTATTCACTCAAATATAGAGATGTACCTGTGCGTTCAAGTCTCCAAGAACTTTTAAAACTTCCAATATTTTTCACTCCTCTATACAAATTCATCATAAACACTGTAAATAATCTATAAATTTAGTGATAAATTATAATAAGTGAATACGATGACTGATACGAATAATAGTAAATTGAATAATTTGTTTGAAGGAATTTTATCCAGGGCCGTGAAACTCAATAATAAAAAAAAACCTCAAATATTCATTCACTCAATCGTTCATTTACTCAATCATTCATTCACTAAATCATTCATATACTCAATCAATCATTAATTCACTTAATCATTCATTCACTCAATCATTAAGTCATGTTGCAAATAGCAGCAACATACAATATTGATGATGTAGTATGTAGTGGCTGATGTTCACCCCGGCCACTTGCTATATTGTATGTTGTCCGGCTTATGTTCTACATCGGCTCATAATGAATGTTGGGCTGGATGTTGTCCCCAATAACCCCTTAATAGATGATTCATTCTGTTACATTTGCAATTCTTTTTTTTTATCAGGTAGAAGAGACGATAACGCCTCCAGAGCGGCTTCTACTGCAGAATGTTGAGAAACAACTCAAGCAACTGAGCGCAACAGAAATACAACTTGATAAGGCAATGTTTATTGTGCAGTGGTACTTTATGTATAAAGCTCATTGACATTATCGACATTTAGGACGACTTGTACCAGACGTTTGACAGCCGAAAAATAAAGTTTAAACACAGCGAAAGTACATACAATACGGTCAAGTTACGTAGTCAACCAAGGCAATGTCATTGCCTGTCAGCCAGATGCCCACTTAACATAAATAAATATTTAAATTATATTTTCACTTCTCATGCTCGAAAAGTTCTTCTTTATGTTGGATATTGATTTGGATTTTTTGCACTAGTGCATAAAGTGTTGTCGTCATCTAGACTAAGACAATTGAGCCATTCAGCCTGGCAGACGAGGTGACTGCATTAAATAAACTTGTTATTTTTATACATTTACTTTAATTTATTTGCATTCTATGTTGCATAGTAAAATAAAGTATTATTATAAATTAACAAAAACTTAAAAAAATCAACTTATGTCTGTGCAGTATCGCGTACGACCTAAGCTAAAAATGACGTGCAGAAAATAAAAAAATATATAAATACAGTGGCGGGAAAGTGTCTTCGTCAAGTGAAGAGGAAATAATGCTTACGCCTAACACACCAATAGAAAAAAAAGGAGCTATTAAAAAGACATTGCCGCCTTAATCCAAGCAAATTGATCTTAAAACGTATGGAAATTTCATGCTCTGGAGAAGCGGTAAACAAGTCAATACATTCTCAGAAAGTATTTTCTACATTATCATTGTTTTATTTCCTCGCAATCGAAGTGAAAAGTAGAGTGTATAACTCGTTCTTAAAACCCATCTTATCCTCGACAAGTCTTGGATAAAATGGCTTGTTTTTTATGCCCTTGTTGTTGTACTATCTACTATTAGCGACTGTCAAAAGTGTGGTGCAATGGCGCCTTAGAGTTTCTGTACTTCCTCGCCCTCCTCGCCTTCCTCTAAATGCCCTAATCTTCTGGATGCGTTTGTCACGGGACCGTGGAGATTGACGCTATAGAAGACAGACCTATTAGTGGCCGATGTACAGGCCAATTGATAGAAAACCACAAATCGATGTACAGGATAGCCGTTTGGTACACGTGTACTTGAGGTTAAAACAATCACTTCTTAAAAATATTCCCATGGGGGCAGTAAGCTGGTCGTCAATTTTTTTTGTATTGTATTTGAGTATTTATTTTCCAGAAACCTATCGTGTGTGGTTTCAAATGATAGCTTCGTGAGCCGGTTCTGAAAATATACTACACCCGCTAACTTTCTATTTTTTTAGCCTCTGATTTGTTCCGGGATTTAGTTTATTTATACCGCTTTTTTGTTTGCAGCAAAAGTTGTATAGAAGTGTGCTAAATGGCTATCCTGTACATCGATTTGCGGTTTTTGTTACGTAGCTCGGCCGCTATACGCACATGACGATGATAAGGTATGGCCGTTGATCATATAGGCAGGCTCTACACTAAAACTCGTTGTGGGTAGGTAAAGGTGATAAGTGAAAAGGTTAGTTACATTATAATAGTTTTTTATTTGACAAACTCATATTATTCAAACAATTTACAACCTATAGTATCGAGAGATGTTTAAAAATAATGAAACAGAATTTACATTTTTATTACAAATTATTTTCAACTATCTTAACGAATTTCTTCAATCATAATATTACCTTATTAACATTTTTCTTGCATGTTTAAATGATTTATTATTTAATAAATAATTATTTGATACTGATGCTACCAACCAAGGTGACAGTACTCAACATTATTATAATCATTAATTAATATTAACAAGTATATAGATTATGTATGTACGTAGTTAAACACCTGTTATACAGCCACACCTATATTATTAATTAAATCATTTAGTAGCTTATTAAGATAAGGTCGCCATTGCATGCTAGTTAAAGTTGGCGCCACGTTTCTCTCTTCAAACTCTCCTTTCACTCCACCTTACCCTTTACGAGAAAGAGCACAGCTCGCTGGTTCGAGTATCTGACCAAGTTATTCTTTCACTCACACATGGTTTGGCGGCTCAGTCCAACGCACCTCTGATGAAGCGTGTGGTTCTCTACGGCTTGACTAAGGCGGATTTTCACTTATTCATTTAAGAACAAATTCATGAAAACATATTTACTTAATTGTACTATTGACATCCAAAATTATACATAAATAGCTAATGAGATATAATTTAATGTAATGGCGTGCCTGGAAGCACATTTTTTCCTGCACGACCACGCACCATTTATGATATTGAGACCAAGTAAAATGGTGACCAATCACATAAAATATAATGAACTAAATGTAGTACATCGCACATGACCATTTAAGTAGTTTTAGTACACTGTACGCAAATTTTGAAGCTTGTTAGAAGAAAATGACCTACAACGCCTGCGAAAAATTTATAGCAATTCACGACCTTTATTACATATTTTATTGAAAACTGCTATAAATTTTGCTCCAGGCATTATTAGGCGTTTTGCTATACATGCTGCGTTATATATGCTGCGTGCTCGTGCTGGGATTAAATTAATTATAATAATAATTAATGTCCAATATAAACACATGAAATTTCAAGTGAAATAGAAATAAAATGTAAAATATAAAATAATGTTAAAATCCAAAATACATCTTAACTTTTAAACGAAATTAGGTGTTAGGCGTAATTATATCTCATTATATATTGTTGTACAATTTTAGATAACAATAGTACAATTAAGTACATTTGTTTTCATGAATTTATACTCAATTAAAATAAGTGAAACTCCGCTTTGAAGCGGTCAAAATGTTTCTTCTTCTTTTACACCAAAAGCTCCACAAATGTTTTTCAAAATGATGTCTCTATCAGCCCTTTAAATTATGTCTCTGTCGCAGTTGGTTAGTTAAATCAGACGCTTAACTAACACCCTAGACCGTTAATTCAAGACCGACGACGTTTAGCCAAGTCACTAACTAGCATTTTGATTTAAATAAAGCATCGTCGAAAACGTTTAACAATCTGTCTTACCGACAGCCGGCGTGTTGGTTAAATAATGTAAAACAAGATGGCGCCACGACAACAGCTGATGTGCACAGCTTATATCAGGGCAAAACATTGTGGTAGCTTAGGTGAAGGGTAAAGGGGGTGAGCGAAGCGAAGCCCCCTTTATCCTTCGGGTTAGGTTGAACATGTAAGAACAACAAAAAATACTTAAAACATAGTTACATACACATAGTACACATAGTTAAGTACACATAAAAAAATATATTTATATTTTGTATGTCTTATTGCGAACGTTTAGACAATTCGTTAAACGTTTCGTTCACTCACTGCTCTGACGGAACTTTAGCGACTTGGTTAAACGTCGGTCTTTAATTAACGGTCTTGGGTGTTAGTTAAGTGTCTGATTTATCCAACCTACTGCGACATCTCTATCAGCCCTTTAAATTATGACTACATCTTTCTGCAATATTCTGTATACCTTCGTTGAGTGTCGGCATTAAGATAAACTTCAATTTTCCTGGCAAGTGGGAATTAAAAACGTCCATCTTCTCGTAACAGGTATGAGCTGCCCCTGCCCCCTAGCTGAAATCCTGGGTACGCCCTTGACTCAGTTTCACGGAGACTCGAAAGCCATGCCGTCTCTCACTAGGGAAATGACAGCGCCAATATGATACTTAAGCGGCACTTAGTTTGAGTAATGTTGTGACGTAGCATGCAACGGTCGACCGTTCGATATTTACTCCAAGCTAGGGTATCGCTAGACTGCCTAAATTAAAAAGTTGACGAATATCTATTTACATTTCGTTTCGTGATGCCAGTATGGTGTGACATGCTTGCAACGGACTCATGTTAGTGAGTCTTCGAGAACTCTACGTTTCGAGAGTGACAGATTTATTATACATCGGCGGTTATAGTTTCACGAGGTTTATAATGGTACAGTTCGCGGCATCTCTCAACGAGCTGTTACGTCTCACTCTCTCACCTTTGCGAGAAAGAGAACTCGCTGAGAGCCAACGAAACATGTCGCGGACAGTATCTGGCGAGCACTTCGGTTATTAACTAAATAAATCGTGTTTTATTTTCAATGAAACTAAATTTTCTACCAAGAGTCTTAACAAGTAAGAGAACTCTGACCTCCCGAACTTTTACTATTAAGTAAACTGCTCGTAGATCCGTTGCAACATGTCAACCCCACGCAGCAAGTTCACAGTAGCCTATAAACTTTGTCGTAAGATTAAAGTTTGACTATTCTATCGAAATATTAAAAAACAGTGAAGACATCGATCTATCTGGCCCTACATTATCACCTTACAACCGCCGTCCTAAATACTTCAGGCTATACAATATAGATAAAGCATTTTTTCGACAATTCTGGAAATATATGCTTTTCTACCGGCCGAATGAATAAGTCAGCTGATTTATTTGCGTATTATCTGCTAATGCCTGCGGCAAAGGAGAAGGACAGATGGCGCCACAATCTAACCTGGGGACCTAGTCTACTGTGAAACACGAATAGCAATAGCAATCACTTGTCCTCCCAAGGGCGCAAAACGTTGTTTTGCTATTCGTATTTCAATGAGATTCGGGCCCGTGATGCGGACTCGTTCAAATCAACGGTCAGACATTAAGTACAGCACGAGATAAGTGCTTGAATCGCCTTTTATGTTTCTGGGCTTCACAGTTAGGAGAGACTTATAGATTGTCGCCATTTAATATGTTAATTTTAACTGTAAGTGTTCGTCGTTGTTCGTCATGCCTGAAAACTCAAAACCGCTATACACAGAAATATTACACAGCTGTTGTAAGTCGAGAAATATCACAAAAGCAATACCTACTATGTACAGACAGGATGATACGCAACGAAACGAGTAATCAAAATAAAACATGCAAAAATAAGTTGTATTAACTTTATATTTATTTATTAACTAGGTATTTTATACAACTTAACAAAATACATATACAGCAACTAAACAGAGCAACCAAAATAATTTGAAAACAATCATGCTCTTTCAAAGACTACGGAAAAGTAATAACCAAACGTATTGTTTCATTTGTCTTAACATCGTTATATTTTTTCGCTCAAAACACCCGAATGGCAAGAATCTCAGTCCATGTTATTTGAAAAAAATAAATGAAACAACATGCTCTTTTGCATTATTAAATTATCATAGGCTGTCCCGGTTCCTCATAATACTGTTAGTGAAATCATAACTGAGGCTTACAATTCAATCTGAATTGTCTCAAAATTAAACAATTTGTACTATCACAAAACTACAAGTATAATTTCCTCTTGCAATGATGGGTGAATTTCATTGTGAAAAATGATTTTTAGAAATAAAAGGAAAATCTCGTTGCAAGTAATAATTCAAACTATATAAACGCCAAATAAGAATACCGTATTGCAGCTAGATAGGTACGTCTAAAATGCCAAATAAAGAATATAGTAGAATTTCTACATTACAATAATGTGATGTGTAAATTGGAAAAGTATAAAAGCACTATTTAATATTTACAAATGGAATCTGTTTCTGGTAACAATAGGAAATAATGAGAGAGGGTTACTAACAAAAAAAAAAGATCAGAGATGGTGGTGTTAGTAAACGCTGCCTGCCAAAAAAATCGTCTCTCGCTCTCTCCATACAAGAAATGTTATCTCTACGGTGTGTGTGAGCGCGATGACTATACATTTGGCTGCCGAAACTATCTAGACAAACGAGATGTAACAGACTATACAAAGTTTACTGAAAAGTATTCGCGAATTCCGTGATATTAATTATTTAAGCAATCCAATTAGATAGCGAATATCTAAAACCAGCGCAACCATAAGAGTATCGAGGCTACTGTAGTTTTTAAAATACAGCTTTTTCTCATGACAGATCATTCTGTCCTTTTCTGCCACAAGTGAGTGGCAATAAACAGATGTTCGTACTTGACTTCCCTTTCCTGTGGCAGAAGAGCTGTGGCTGTCAAGAGGAAAAGCTATATTTCACAAAGTTATACAGATTATCAATGCTTTGACGGTCGCTGCAACGCGTAATTTCATATTGTAGAGTATATATATCTAAGCTTCGATTCGGAATAATAAACCGAATACATATATTGCAATACATCTCCTTAATGATATCAAATATACTATTTACAATGCAAATTAGAGTAATTTACACACTCGCATCTCCTTTACTAAGTAATTTGTCATTTTAAATTTATAAATATTTTCATCGTAACATTACGTAAATTCATGTAGTAAATACGTAAATTCATGTAGTAAATCATAATTAATACTATAATTTTGTGTTTCTTTTTCGAGTGCCTGTGATAAGTTACCGAATATATAAGTTTATACAATTACATCTCCTTCTCTCAAGTGAGACACACTATCTTGTGTTTCGCTTCCTCCCGATAACCTTACGCGGCATCGAAAACATATTCTGCTGTGATTTCAATTTTAAATAACCGGCAGCATGACATAACCGCAATCGAATTATGAATGATGAGATGCCTAATATTACCTCAATGGATTTTCACAGGAAAATGACTGAACAAATCACCAGCTAATCTTACAGTGGCTCCAATTCTAGTTTGCACCATTTCGTTTTAGAAGCGACTAAAGATAGTTTGATATTACGCTTCCTCATTTCATATCACAAAGATAAGGAGAGCATTTTAGTCTTGGAGATTTTAGTTTGTAAGTAAGCTACAATCTACATCACCTTGCGACATTTTCAACGATACTTCGAGTATACAAAGCAAAATTTCAATTTGTGCATCTCGAGACTTTAATTAATAAGAGAGGACTTAGAAATTATCGAATAATTAAGAGATATTTTCGTAATGATCCGTATTGTAACTCCTATCAATTTAAGGAAGCTTCATCTTCTCCGGAATTTACCTATAAATTAACAATCTGTATTGCATCTCTGCAGCCAAATGCTTGCAGTGAGATACCACCCTAAAACATTTACAAGCTTGCAAGGTTTGCCAAACGCCACAAGCCCCGTCTACACGTTTGTGCGCGATGTAGTTTGGCAAAAATTGTAAAGCATTGAAGTCAGCTAGTTTTGAGTTGAGTAATTCAAAATCAACACAATCTATGTACCAACTATCCAGCTTCATTTGAAAATAGCACAAGTTTCCCCCTACAACCTTCGACCTCTAGTACTGAACACATTTCAAGTCCCCACTGTCGCACTGTCTCGCTCGCTCGACACCGCTCGCGTGTATTGCCCTCTCCCTCTCGCACGGTGCATTACAATATGCAGCATGATGCACTACAGCAACTGCTGGAGCCGCCTTTGCTCTTCTGCCGTTGATCTGGAACGGGAAAGAAAATCCATGAAAATGTGCACACGCTGGGGCGCCTTTTGGGTTGACTACAGTTCGCGCCATGTTTCTTTAATGCTGACTAGCACCCTCTGTAACTATGAATAAAATATGTTGTAGGTGGCGCCACCAATGTTCACTGTAGAAGCTTACCATATGTAGAGTCTCACCAAATCAAAGAATTTTTAGGCTATTAACATCATCATCATCATCAGCCTCTCAGGGGCCCACTGTGGGGTATAGGCCTCCTGCCTCCTCATAAACTCGCCATTCAGCACGGTCCTGCGCAGCCCGCGTCCATTGCTCTCCTGCCACCCTCGCCACCTTTAGGCTATATTGTATGGAAAAAGGACGATAGCGGAAACAACGCGGAGTGTATGTAGCAGGTGTAATCGTTCTGTTGCACTTGCGAGTGTACTATGATCTAAGAGTTAATGCTACCTTGAGAGGGTTGTTCCTATGAGAGATATTAAACCCGAGATCTATTATTAATATTTGTAAAGATAGACAGACTTTTAGGGTCATACCACAAAAAAAATAACTCCTGTTCCAAACTTGTTTAAAGACAAAAATGTAATGGGATTTGACGGTTAGTTATCGTTCGGTACGGTTACGGTCATTAAGACTAAAGCTCAAAGCGACAGCCCTCTTGAGATATCCAATAGAAATACTCTACACGTACGTGAAATCATAATAACAAAATGTAATAATTGCACTTGGGTAGAAGCCAGAACTACGACCATTGTGTACCATTAAAAAATCTAACTTTAATTTGGCATTGTGCCGCACTGATAAGTACCTATATCTACAATGTATTTTATACAATCTAACATAATGCAACCGCATGGTCTTAGAGGGGAACCATGATGAAAAGGGTAAAAAAGCATACGACACAAAATTACTTAAAAATTAAATTATTTACAAATGATTCATTATTTTAAAGACTAATTAATGATACATTATACTCTACATTATTTCAAGGATCCTTACATTACAAGATTATGGACAGGGATGGGAACAGGAGTGGTTATGTTTTACATCCACCGAACTTCTGCGAAGGAAAATGGTTGTTTTTAATCGTTGTTTAGGGAACGGGATAGGATTTGCAGTGATTGGCGTCGGGTCCATATTCCTGCAATATCGCTGCATATGTTATTATAAAGACATCACAAACTACTATAATGCCTACCGTCTACTGAAGTCTCTAACCACACAGACGTCACGTGAACACACCCTTCCCGCACGCATATTCGTAAATACCCGAAGCTTTAGCCGGCCGAAGTTGCTCCGTAAATAGCGGACGTATCGGACCGCGCTTTTAATACGAGTGTTTTTTTTAATTTAAATATTTTAAGTTACGTGTAACTGAAAAAGGCAAATTTGGCTAGGATAGGTTATTGTGGCTAAATTTCAATTGAGTAAGGTTGGGTTGGAAATTATAATCTGTAAAAGATAACATGTTCCCTGTGACAGCTGTAATTCGTGATTTCGCCTATCAAGTCTATCAAGTTCCGTATTTTGCGACGGTGAAATGAACAGGAGACAAATTTCATACTTTATTGCTGGGAGCACGCGAATAGAGATGTCCTCGGGTCATTATGGTACAACAACAGACAGACAAATTATCGATCTTGAAACTAGTGAAATCATAAAAAAACAAATACCTAACTCGACTCCATTTAATTTCAATGACACATACCTATAAACTTATGTATGCACGTACATGAAGTATGAAAGGTATTTTTAATTTAAAATGAAAATCATCATTTTCTTATCTTTACTTCAGTATGTAAAACAACGCAACAAGAAAATAGAAAAATAGAGCATTAAAACAATGGAATAAAAACTTTAAACACGTGCGTGGCGTTCACAAGGCGTCGTCGGTAATGAAATGAATCACACAAGATGGCGGCGGTGAGGCGCCCGCCCGTCGTGCATGTCGTCCAGATTGAATAAATGTCTGGTAATTTTCAAACACCATATAAATATGGTGTTTGAAAATTACCACGCAAAAGTTTGTTGTTTGTTGTTGTGTTTAAAGTTTTTATTCCAAACTCAAACTCAAACTCAAAACGTTTTCTGCGACATTGTGGTGGTATATGGTGATATATATATATAGAATTTGAAGAACCGACAATGAACCCAGTGAGGGCACTGCAATTCTGCAATATAATTCCATTGTTTTAATGCTCTATTTTTATATTTTCTTGTTTCATGTTCTTCTATTTTTGGATACATAATGCCAAAAAGAACAAATAAAACTGTTTTAAATAGTGAATGCCGCAAGTTTGTATTTCGCTTGCTTGAATACCTTGAACGCGAGAATCAAAATGGCGGACCGCTGCTATGATTGGCGCATCTCTCGCACTCTGTTGTACATTTGCAAGGGTACAACAGAGTTGCAGATGCTCTTGGTATCGGACGAGATACAGTGACTCGCATCAGCAAAGAAAAGTATAGTGAGGCATCAGACATCGTGACGGAGGAAAACCTAGGCAAAAAACTATCGACGCCAAATAAAATAAGGAAGAAAGATTTCCCAATCACTAAAAATCTAACGATTTAACTTTTGAGGCCGCTGCAATTCGAAACCATATTTTTGGATATAAATAAAACAAGGAGGATTACCAACGCTGAGAAAATCAGCTAGATTTATTCGAAGCGAATTTAACATCCCTATCCAAACCTCTGAAAACAATTCGAAACATTGTAATGGAGCGAACAGACAATGCGCTTTCCCGAATACATTTTCTGCGCAAATGTAAAGTCAAAGTCAAAAATATTTCAAACTTGATGATACATGGCTCAACGTAAATCATAGGGTTTCAAGATCTTGGACTGACGCTACAGCCCAATTCACCACTTAAGTGACCGAAGGAAAAGGGCGAAGATAAGTAAATACTCATGTACGGACGCTGTCGGTCTTTGTACCCAATTGTCTTCTGGGATTAAAATATGTAAAGATAACTAACTAAGCTAACGACGAAGAAATGAATTTTGCAAAATTAAAGGAGTGGTTTTTCATTCTTCTCGACAATTCGAATGAGCCGCATGACATCGTGATGGAAAATGCATCATACCACTCAGTACAAAAAGATAAAGCGATAACCTCGAGTAACCGGAAATTAGAATTGATTTCTTGACTGCAAAACAAAGGTGTAAAGGCCAATGAGACGATACTGCGATTGGTTGTCATACATAAGCCCCGAACTCCAACATACATCTTAGATGAAACTGCAAAGGAAATGGGCCACACTGTAATCTGTTTACCACTATACCACTGCCAGCACAATGCAATAGAACTGATCTGGGCTCATTTCAAGGGCTTTTTCATGCACACACAACAAAAAACCTCATTTTCACCATCCCTTTTTTCCCATTCAGATATAAAGTGTCCATTTTTATCTTTTTTATTAAGCCAGTGCTCATTAAATTTACATTTCCCCATATTAGTTAGTTGGTTAGTAACCACAAACAAATCACACAGCAGTCAAATTAAATCACATATAACTTCAGCTTTTTTACCTGCATTGTATGTGATTTAATAATTTGACTGGACTTAATGAGGACTGGCTTAATAAAAAAGATAAAAATGGACACTTTATATCTGAATGCTGTATGCAAATATGCAAAGTTAAACACACAATAATAAAATATGTATTTATTTCGAGAAAAAAAATAGGATTGGACTTTTTTACTCGAAATAATGATGCTACAATATTAAGTTGCCACAAGACATCATAATAGAGCATCAGCTGTTAGTTGCCCTCAAACCATCACTGGGCCCGGCTAAGAAAATTAGAAATGACTAGAAATTTGTTTTGTGTTGACACAATCTAAATGTATATTTAAAATGCTAATGTTAGTACGGGAAGACAGGGTTTTCTCTATGACCACCAATTCCAATCATCTCCCCTTTGGTCCCTGGTGAAAGTAAGGCAGTTTGGTCGCGGTTGTGGGTGGCGAAAATGTGAAAAAGTGTTGCAACTGATGAAATGAATGGACTTGAAAGGTGGAACCCGAGCAACGCCGGGTTTGGCTGCTAGTAGGTATACTATAAGATATATATTTCTTAAGCAAAATCTAGAATGAAGAAGGTAGGCGTAAATAGGAACGACACAGACAGGCAAAATTGTGACAGTAAAATAATTAATAAGGTCCCAAAAAAATATATGGAGCATATGTGTTGATCTCAAAAAACTGAATAACTGACAATTTTTTCAAAAAACTGACTTTTACTGACCATGCTAAAAAAAACTGACTTTTACTGATTTTACTGACTAGTTTCGACCCCTGGGATTGTTTTCGCTCCTATCTGAACCTCAGAACCCAGAGCACAAAAGTTTCACAATACATGAGTTCACCAAGCTCCATAACGTTTGGAGTACCTCAGGGCAGTGTCCTGGGCCTGACGCTATTTTTAATCTACATCAACGAAGTATGCAGCTTATTTAGTCAAAGAAAAGAAGTGGATATGTTTTGTTATGCAGACGATACTGCTGATATGCCGTGGAGACACGTGGGTCCACGGCATATCACCCTTGAAATGGTAACGATAGTCTCCAGATGGCTCCAGGATAACCTGCACACACTCAACAATGGCAAAAATTCCTCTGTTTCCAAAAGACTGCAACATCCCAACCCCCTCTGGACTACAACACTGTTAATCTCCACTCGTGCCCGGTTGACTCTGGGTCCTGCGACTGTCCTGGTATAACTAGCGCGACACTGATCAAATATCTAGGAATCACCCTCGACGAAAAACAGTCATTCAAGCATCATATCACCAGCATGGCATCCCGTGTTCGTAAACTTATCCCAGTAATGAAACTTTTACGCCAGGGAGCTAAGCCAGAAGTGCTGAGGCTAGTCTACTTGGCTCTTTGTCAGTCCCTGCTCCTATACTGCATCACGGCATGGGGTGACACTCACAAGACGCTCTATCCTAAAAGTAAAGATGCGGAAACTGTTCCACAAAACGAATCCTCGGCGAATGCAATGTGTTGTCAGTCCGATTCTCAAGGCTTCACTTCCAACATCGAATCACGGTCTACACTGAGGAATACCCCCTCATGTTGACAAGAAGATTATTCAGAGCGCAGGTCCCCCAGGGACCTTTACAAAACCGCGTGCAGGCACGTTGATGTCAAAAACGGGTCTGTTCCCGAATTTAAACGTACAGTGCACAAATGCTTGCATCACTCGATTATGACAGCACTAAAGCTTAATTGAGCATTTAGTATGAAATAACTATTAATTATTTCTTTCTTTCTTTTTAATTATTTATTTTTTACCAACTCAGTTAGTGGCTAAAAGCGTTATTATTAATGAATTTAAGTTAATTAATTAATTAGTTAGTATCTGTCTCTGTCTAGTTTTGTACTTAGTTGTTTGTCTTTCTAGGCCTTCACGATATAGGGTGTGACCTGTAGTGTGGAGGCCTAAGCAATTCAAATGTATACCTGAAAATGTGAATAAATAAATTTGAAATTTGTTTTTGTGCAACAAAGTAGATATATTCAACTTATACTAATTCTGCAGGATTGCTCCAGCGACTCCGAATCCGAATTTGACGTTGACGATGATTTGGGCTGTGCACCTTTATAATAAGAATATAAACGTGTAACGAGTTCCTACTTTTTGATCTAATTGAAACAATGGTCGCTTTTATACTTCCATGTCGTCCAAAATATTCATTATACATTATGTAGTATAGAATAGGGACAGAGCTAATATATCGCGTATAGCTCTCTCTATTAAATCTCTCTCTATAGTAAATCACATAATTATTTTGCACGACATGGAAGTATAAAGCCTCCATTCAGTTACATATCGTCGGAAATATCGATAATTATATTGACATAGTCCCAGTTCTAGGCTTGTTATTTTGACGGCTGTCACAGTGATCAAGCTATCTTTTACAGATTATATATAAGAAGAATATAAGAAGCAAAACCGGAGCATGGCGAAGCGTATGCAAATAAAAACAACATTCAAACCGCCCGAAGTTGCTTCGTAAATAGCAGATACGCTAAAGCCGGCTACCCACTATGCCCACTGTATATGCCCAGGATATATTGAACACGCTTTTGTGACTATTTTATATAGGCAGTACCGCCTTTTCTTTTATCATCACTATCCAGTTAATTTGGACCCACAGTCAGTAGGTACAACGTAATCATTTTTTGTTTTCTTAAAATGCCTATAAAAATAGGGAGGGAAGGATTTTTTAAATGTTGTTTTTGCCGATAACATTTGATCCTCTACAACTATGTTCGATATCTGGACTTTAAGAACTTAATATTATAAAGACTCACACTGTATTATAGTTTCCCCAAACTTTATATATTTTTACGAACGATGTTTGAATGTCGTTTGTAGGTATATTTTACCTCTCCCCTAACACAGCGCCTCTCCGGTGACGCATCTCCCATTATACTGCGATTTTTAATTTGAGGCCAGAAATGTAAACAAACAACTGTCATGCTCTATAACAAAACAGTTGACTTTGACATTAATATTATACTTTTTGTTCTGGAAAATGACAGTTGTTTTTTTACATTTCTGGCCTCAAATTAAAAATCCTAGTATAGGTCATTAGACGATCGCAGTTGAACCAGGGCTTCGACACTCGCTCAAGATCGCGAGTTATTTGCCTACTCTCTCGCGTGCTCCCGGGAGCACAATATCACAGGGCTGCGCCAGCCGCTTGCCTGAGCGCACGTACGCACGGAAGAGGGTACAATCACTTAAATTCTATTGATTTTCCTCCACTTTGCCCTTGTTTTCCGTTTCAAATACTTACTAAAATTATTTACAAGATTCAGTCTATTTTCAAACCTAAAATTTTATGTGAGGACAAAAAGAAATTGAACATTTTAAATTAAAACATATTTGTTCAGCAATAAATAATTGAAATACTTTAGATCTTTTATTTCACTTTATCAATGTTGTGCAATGCAACCCTAGCGCATAAGCTGAATGATGTAAGCAGACGAACGTCGCGCGGTTGTTATACCGTTCTAACCTCTCGGTGCAATAGACGTATTTTTGCTTGCAGTTTACTCCAAGTATAAAAATAAATAGGCTGTTATAGCATAACTATTACCTAAGCTGTGGCTGAACCGTTTCAAAAATATATAGTTCCTAGTGGGAAAGTCCGCGGGATCTAATATATACAGCTCGAGATGCAAAAATATATAGTTCCTAGTGGGAAAGTCCGCGGGATCTAATATATACAGCTCGAGATGCAAAAATATATAGTTCCTAGTGGGAAAGTCCGCGGGATCTAATATATACAGCTCGAGATGCAAAAATATATAGTTCCTAGTGGGAAAGTCCGCGGGATCTAATATATACAGCTCGAGATGCAAAAATATATAGTTCCTAGTGGGAAAGTCCGCGGGATCTAATATATACAGCTCGAGATGCAAAAATATATAGTTCCTAGTGGGAAAGTCCGCGGGATCTAATATATACAGCTCGAGATGCAAAAATATATAGTTCCTAGTGGGAAAGTCCGCGGGATCTAATATATACAGCTCGAGATGCAAAAATATATAGTTCCTAGTGGGAAAGTCCGCGGGATCTAATATATACAGCTCGAGATGCAAAAATATATAGTTCCTAGTGGGAAAGTCCGCGGGATCTAATATATACAGCTCGAGATGCAAAAATATATAGTTCCTAGTGGGAAAGTCCGCGGGATCTAATATATACAGCTCGAGATGCAAAAATATATATTGATCCCATAGTGGATAGCCGGCTTGCCGCGTCAGCGATTCACAAGAGCCCCGAAGTGCTTTTCGTACGCCCGAGCGGCAGCCGAATCTTTCCGAGTGGCTAACGCGTCGGGCGTTTACGAATATGCCTCCCTCACTGCACCGCTCAGTACCATCGAAACCTACCGAGTCCGGAATTAAATATATATAGAAGCGGAGGGGATCTCGTAAGTAACTCGAGTGCGTCAGATTAAGATAAGGGACGGGAGATACCTTACACCATGTTTAGTAACTCCACCAAAGGTGAGCTTTCCACCTAGAGGCGCGCCGTTAGGGCAACAAAAATAAGTCCATACAAGTGGGATTTACTCGAGCGCGTCAAGATATGTTGAGTTTATGACGCCGACACCGGCTGTTTATGAAACTGTGACCCACCCACCCCCTCACGTTAAGATTCAATAACTCGCCACACTTAGACTGACGCGTTTGAGTAAATCCCATTTGTTCCATACAAGTGGGACTTATTTTTTGTTGCCTTAACGGCGCGGCTCTACATGGAAAACTCAGACTTGGCGGAGTTTCTAAACAGGGTGTCAGGTATTTCCCATAATGACGCGCTCGAGTTTCAGTTTCGAAGCCTCCCGGACTATAGATAATGATGGTGATACTTGTTCAGCTGTACTACGATTTACCAAAAGCTCTCCGCCAAAAAAGGCAATAGATAATAGTAGAATCGACAGTATCGACCAGCACATGCAGATGGCTCAATCTGCAGTCACCTCGCCTCAACTTCAACTTGTTCCAACTAAACGTTATGTTATCTCACCGTGCGAGTTGGGCTCGGGCAGGTGTTCCCGGGGCACGAGGTGCATCACGGTGGTCCGGCCGAGCGGGAGCCCCAGGGCTCCGAGCGTCACCGAGCTGTGCAGGAAGCGGCCCTGGTAGATCAGGCGCAGGATCTCAGCGCGGGAGACGCACTCCGATGCCCAGTCCGCTGGAAGACGAGAATATTGTTTTTTTAAGTACTGTGAAATCTATGTGTCCAAGCGTTAGCTGCGGCTAGCGGACCCCCCGCCTCAGCCACCCCTCCGCTCAGGACCGGTAGCGCCTGCGACTTCACTTCATCATCGCCATTCTTGATCGATGTATCAATTAATTTTTAATTCTTAATTTTGAATTAAACCTATGTAACCCTATAAAATATACAGTCCACTCATTTATCATTATCCTGAGTCAACACTATGTATCCCTCATAGCTCTATGGTCTGTGGTGGTAACGGTCTAACGCTCGCTTCTCACGCAGGAGACGCGGGTCCGAATCCGGTGCGGCCATCTGCCAATGAGATCTCCATAGCTGCGGCGATGGGCTAGCCCCCCGTCAGGCAGAAGTACCTATTGACTAACCGGTTAAATGTGGGCACAACTGTGCCTCTGCCACCCGTATGGGAAAAGCTGTGACGCTATGTTAAATTTTACCTCCACATCTGCGGCGATGGGCTAGCCCTCCGTCACGCAAACGATTAAATAAAAGGTTAAATGTGGTCGCATATTTGCCTCTGCCACCGTGTATGAAAAAAGACTACGTATGAATTAAAATAAATAAATAAACCGGAACAGAGTACAATTTGACCCGAATGGCCGAGTCGGCAGTGACCCTGCCTACGAACCCAAGGGTCCCGGGTTCGAGTCCCGGTGGGGGCTAATATTTGTTTGATGAGAACGGATGTTTGTACCCTAGTCATGGTTGTTTATCTATATAAGTATAATATTTATCTATATAAGTATGTGTATCGTTGTCTAGTACCCAAGATACAGGGAATCCTGTGTAAAATAGTGTCCAAGGTATTATTATTATTATTATTATTATTTATACGTAGTACAAACTCACATAATTTTCGTGTATTTTCCTACCTAGTTCGTAGATTGAAATCTATTCGTGAATCGACTGTTTCTAGATAAACCTAAATAGGGTAATGGAGGCTTCCCCTTTCAAGTTATTTATTTGCAGTAAGTAAGCACGCTGATGTTTGCTGGGCGAGCGCAAACGAAGAGCAACTGAACAAACTCGAGCGACTTCAAAACCTCGGGATTCGGTTTGTTCTGCGGTCTGCGCAAGTTGCACCCACGTCTCGGAGCATCGCAGCGAGTTGAAGTGGCTCCCGATTCGCCCTCGACGGGATCCCCATGTGCTCACTTGCCTCTTCAATCCTTGCTATGCTGGCTTCTTACGAGGTCGATTCGTTTTTTTGTCTTCGGATAGACCACGGGGATCTCACACTCGGTCACTAGTTATAACCCCGCTACATAACAGCCGAGCGTGAAGATGGGTTCAGAGTTCAGACTATAAATTATGAGCTATCAGTCTCTGGAACAAACTCCGCAGCGCGATCAGAGACAGGCTGTCAATTATCATTTTTTTAATTCGTTTGAAAGAACACACTTTCTCCTCCGTGCGAAGTATTAATATGTATTTGTTACATATTCATATAATATTGTTTTTAGTATTATGTAGATATTAGTGTTGTTGGTATTAATTTTTAAGATATTTAATGTTGTGTTCATAGGTCCATCTGTACTTTTCTTTTTATTTATCTTTATATTTATTCATCTCTTGTTAGAGATAAGCTCGCCTTTGCGAATGTTTTTTTCCATTATCTATTTTTTTGTATTAAGTTTTTGTGCCTAATCAACACACGCCCTTGTCCTAAATGCCCTGACCGTGACCCAATATTCTAACAGAGTAGGTACTCACCTTGCTTTAGCAATATAATTCAATTTGCCTTACCCTTACTGTGCCTAAACTAATAGAACATAAAAACTACATATAAATATAAATAAACAACAAAATCAAAACAAAAAGCATAATGCGTAAAACTGCCTCCAGAGAGATTTGAACTCTCGACCCCTGGTTTACAAGACCAGTGCTCTAACCCCTGAGCTATGGAGGCTGACGGCGAAGTCAGCGTAAATAGCGATACCTATCGACCGCGCGTTCCTCACGCACACTAGCGTATTCCGGCATTCACGGACGCTACACAGTGACGTGACAGCGTGAATTTCTGTGTCACGTATAGATGGCGCTAGTGGTACTCTGGGTACTAGATTTGTTTTTGATAGAATCCTTGGAAACATGCATTTGACCTAATGTAGATTTCTAGCTTCTTCTGTCTAGAATACTATACAGTTTTAAAATTATAAGTGTTCTATCATGGAAGTCGGCGCGAGGGGAGGTAATGGCAGGTGGAGTAGACCCCTGAACGAGTGGTGGCCGAGAGAAAGAAAGAAGGAGCGTGGGCCGGGTCGACCCCAGTTGGGTCGATGACATTACGATCGCGGGGAACACCTGGATTCGATCGGCACACGACCGGACAATTTGGCACAAAAGGAGGACGCTTATACCCAGCACTGGGCGGTAACAAGCTGCCGATGATGAAGACTTGTTGAGAGTTCCTTAATGTGAGGTCCATTTCATTCGTTGGTTCTATTCTAGGGTCCGATCGGTTCTGTTTGGATCTATAGTTGATACACATCCGCTTGATCCATTTAGGTAAGATAGTGCATGAGCCCGGTGTTTCACTACATTTGATAGGCTATGTTTAAACAATTACCAAAAACGCACCTATTTTACTACCAATAAATTCGAAATGACTGCCAGAATGGATAAATGTCCACCAAATTGTGTTTGGATAAATGATCACTAAACTTCTTTTTATGTTTTGTGTACTTAAGTTTATGTTTTAAGTATTTTTTGTTGTTCTTACATGTTCAACCTAACACGAAGGATAAAGGGGGCTTCGCTTCGCTCTCCCCCTTTACCCTTCACCTAAGCTACCGCAGTATTTTGCCCTGATATTTTTTGCAACTTTTGGTGTTCATTTATCCATTTTGGGTAGGAAAAAATATTTTGGTGATCATTTATTTGTTGCCCATTTGATATATCGTGTTCTAGTTCGCTTAAATCGCTGCCTGACTTAGAAAGTGTTTAATTGAATACGCAAATTAATAAACCAGTTTTAATTGTCCAACAACCTACAAGTAACCACTATGCAAGCTGTTTATTGTTATGTTCTCTGCAATAACGAACAGAGTTTCGTCGTATTTTGTGACAGTTCATATCAACGGCTGCTGTGTCGACTAATTATTGCAACCTGTCGAAAACGTCGGCCGTTTGACAACAACGAAATACACGCAAAAGCTATTAACACCTGCTCAAATATTTGCAGGCGCAGTATGGCGAAGTTAATATAGTGGGGAGTGTGGAGTTAATATTATTCAGAGGGAGTGATTTCGGCTACACTTCTGATTTCCAAACTAGTGGCATCTAGCGCTTTTGAAATATGTTGCGATCAGAACATTGCATAAAGAAGCAAAGACAGCACGTGCGAGATGATCTTGTGGTGATTGCTGAATTTTTCGAAAGCGATTGATATTCCTAGGTGTCAGAATTACATGAAAAGGCTTCTGAACTTGTTTTAGGTATAAGCTCGCCTTTGTTCAAATATTTATTGCACGTTTTATAATTATCAGTGCGCGCAACTGTGTCCCTGGCGCGCCGAAGGGGAAAAGTAGTGACTGTGTGCAGTAAGTATGAACAATAATACTAAACAAGGCGTAATTTAGCTAGTCCACGTTCATTAAAGTAGTTTTCATTTCCGATTCTCCGTGCAACGCTAAATGTCTGTTTGTCGCGATTCGTTCCAGCAATTAGTAACAATTAACATTCGCCTATTATACGGCGACAACACAATAGTAAACAATATGATAATGGACGCAAAGTGATATTAGTAGTAGTTGTAGCGTATAGTGTAGCCAGCTGCGGCGATTGGCTAGGCCCTGGTCACGCAACACGCAACTCTGCGCCTCAACCACTCCATTTGGAAAAAGGCGCGACGGTATTTTGTTCGTTTTCTTTGTTATTCAAAATGTTTAACCTTCTGCAAATTTTTAGGTTAGGTTCGTTTAATGGGCCTGTTTGAGGGTAAGGTGGGTCACCCGAGTCTACCCGAATGACAGGCCCGGATACACAACCGTCAACTCAAAGTTTAACGGACACTCAGTCATACTAACACTGTATCTCGACCGACGAATTCCGATTGTTAACAGTGTTCTCAGGTATTGCCTTCTTGCCTGTACAACATTCAAGCGGTACTTTGTTTGAGCACCAATTAGTTCAATCGGCATACCGTTCTTATTCGATCAAATCGTTAATCGTAGCTTAACATCCATCGACTTCAAATGGATGCTTTGAAGGATGTTGATCTCCTTCAAATTGACGTTTGAGCAATCAGAACACGATTCTTTTACAAAAGCTGTCTTAAAAGCGAGTGTAGTTAGAATTTGAAATAATAATAATAATACCTTGGACACTATTTACACATATTCCCTGTATCAACTTGGGTACTAGACAACGATACACATACTTATATAGATAAATATTATACTTAGATAGATAAACAACCATGACTAGGATACAAACATCCGTTCTCGTCAAACAAATATTTGCCCCCACCGGGACTCGAACCCGGGACCCTTGGCTTCGTAGGCAGGGTCACTGCCGACTCGACCATTCGGGTCGTCAATTTATATGTTATAATTATGTATAGCATGCACGAGGATATCACATTTATGTAGGCAGTCGGTATAAGTATATTGTTTTATATTATTTACTTAGGTATATACTAGGCTAATTACATTGTTGCACACACGGTCTACCCCTGCTCAGCAAGCGACCTTAATCATCCTAAATTGGTTTGAAAGAATAGAATAGAATAGAATAGAATAGAATAGAATAGAATAGAATGCCATTTATTTACTGTACTGTTTGCTGGAAGACATCTCTGTAAGTATTGTTCTCTATATACAATGTGTGTGCAATAAAGAAATTATGCAATTACTAGCTGATGCCCGTAACTTCAGCCGCGTGTTCCTAGGAATTATCATTTACCGAGACAACGTTACCCTCCTTCTGGTGCAGTCGGATAAAACGTATTGTATATGTTAATCTCTGTGCAAAATATCATACAAATCCGTTGAGCCGTTTTAGCATGATTGACGCACAATAATAATAATAGAAATACCTTGGACACTATTTATTAACACACATTGATCTAGCCCCAAACTAGGATTCCCTGTATCTTGGGTACTAGACAACGATACACATACTTATATAGATAAATATTATACTTAGGTAGATAAACAACCATGACTAGGGTACAAACATCCGTTCTCGTCAAACAAATATTTGCCCCCACCGGGACTCGAACCCGGGACCCTTAGCTTCGCAGGCAGGGTCACTGCCGACTCGGCCATTCGGGTCGTCAAACAAATAGACAAACATCCAAACATCGCTACGTTCATATTTATAATATTAGTTGGATGTACAGAATATCGATCTGGGGGCTTACCACAATCTTTTTCCGGTTCAAATTATTGCCATAATGGGCATTATTTACCTGATACTTGTTTTAAGACGGTCACGATAATTTTGCGGATCAAATTTGGTTCCTAATCTGAATCGGCGTAAGACATTGTGGTAACCCCCAGAGCGCGCAGCACTCGCAGTTAGCGTATGCAGCGCCTGCTAGCGATGCGGGTATATACACGCGCGCATACCTTACGAGACCTGCACTGCGGCGGAAGAGGCAGCGGGCTAGTTTTATTTAACCACAACTTTATGGAATTGTGCCATCAGCCGTTTGCAAGTCGTCGGGATATTGCTTTACGCGGTTTTTATGGACACGCCTTTATGGTTCGTCTTGAGTTGGGTGGGGTTACTCGTTTTTAGGGTTCCGTAGGGATACAAGGAACACTTACAGTTTCGTAAAGTCTGTCTGTCCGTCCGTATGTCTCAGCAACTTTATGCAGAAATTAGGACTATACAGTGGAATCTTGATATTACTTCGATGTATTCTGTGAACTGATCTTTACGATTTTTATACAAAAATTGTAAAATTAAAATAATTAAAGGGGGCTCCCCATACATGGAACTGATTTTTTTTTTTTTTTTGCTTATAAGACCCCGCTTCCGTATAGAGAATGTTTGTTCAATTATGGGTCTTAGGTTGTACTCTTTCATCAACTTAGGGATTTCATATGTAGCATTGTGGTTTACAGTGAGAAACTGAAATATCTGTTCCGGGCAGCATTCTAACTTATTATGTCGGCCGGCCCAGTAATTTCTTGGCTTACTGTGCATCGTTCTCAAATGGCATTGTTAACTAAAACGCAGCTATACATAAACTATACAATAGAATAATAAACTGGATCTTTCCCAGTTCCCAATCACCACAAATACGGCCCTTTAACGGCCCAATTTCCATGGGCATGTCATTGTTGACGGCCCATTGAGCACTCCGCCCCTATTACTACCCCCGTGGCTTCATAACAGATATTTATAGGCAATTCCAACTCACGTAAATAACAAAGCTATTCTGACCGATTCCAGAGGCGTTACCACTAAACTAATAAAAATCCTGCTTGAAAATAAAAAGTATGGAAGTGGATTTCGAGCTGTCGGATGCACAGCCGTGGACTGAAAGTTTGACTGAGACTCGAAGTCAAGTCAAGCTGTCACTCTCTCGCTGGACATTCTGTCCATTCATCCATTGGTTGGTTAGTTTTGACGCCTGCAGAACACCACGGCATTTTCAGACTTTTGTATTATAGGAAATCGAGTGAATACAGTTATGAGGAAATAATCCTGTGAAAGCCTATTTGTTAATCCATTCAGGCTCGTATGGTAATCCATGAATCGAGTGCTTTGGTTATTCAATAGACGAGTCTCATCGGTGTTAAATGCGATGAGCGGACGTTTAAACTCGAATATGGCTCATTAGTGAATAGCTTTCTGTCTCTATATGGCTTAACGGTTATTTAGAATTTAAATTCGTGACTTGTCCGTAAGTTTAGTGAAATATGTACAGTCTTCACAGAATAAAAGGCCCGGTGACAGCGTCCCTGTCACTGACGTAATAAGGTTGAATTAAAGTTTGGGCCACCGGGCTTTTTATTTTGTGAAGACTGTAGTTTTATTCCATGGCTCACAGTAAAATCATATAGGTAATAGGATAACTGTAAAACTGTATAGCACACGAGCTGATGCCCGCTCAATATGTGGGGACCCGGACATAGCCGGGAGGTCTGACTCCTGGGCATGGGTAATTCCATTATTTTCCCCTCCGACAAAAAAAAATATGTTTTATGGTGAAATATTTTGTTGAAGACGATCATCATTTAGACTTAATTGACGACCGGTTAGCCTAGCGGGTAGCGATAATCCCGGTAAGGGCAAATATTTGTGTGATGAGCATGAATATTTGTTTCTTAGTCATCCAAGACTAAGAAACAAATATTTTCTATGTATTTACATAAGTATTTATCTGTATTAAATATAACGTCGTCTAGTACCCATAAAACAAGCCTTGTTGAGCTGAGTATGGGCCTAGTTAGATTTGTGGAAGATTGTCTTATAACATTTATTATTATAAAAATCAACCCGAATATCATACGATTTTTCCAAGGCCCGGATCAATAAACCGCTCTCAGCTCTGAGAGTTGTCTCAGCTATGTCACAAGGACGCATGCGCCATATCAAATCTGTCATTTTCACGTGCTTAAGATAACTCTCAGAGCTGAATGCGGTTTATTAAAACAGTACAGAGCTCGTATACAAGATGCAAAACTGGCATAACAATCGCAAGAAACGCTAAAAATACGCAAAGTTACGTCTCGAAATGTCAAATCTATAGAGGGGCTGGCCTGTGTCCGTGTTAGTAGTTAGGTGGTTATTAGCACAGTTCCGAGAATATTCTCACCTTACCAATAGTCTGGTCTGGAAGGAACTATCGTGAGGAATCCTTCATAACAGATATTCCATAATCTATCGATTAAAGCCAAGCGAGGAAGAGGCTTATTTGTGTCAAGCGCTGCCCTTTGACAATGTTTGCACGACTGTGGTCGCAAGACCGGGTAACATTGTAGATGCTCAGAGAACGAAAGTGATTTCAAGTGTGAATTTTATAGATTTCATGAATGTTAATGAATGATTTGATCGATTCGTTATTTATTACAGACCGAATGACGTAGGCTGTAATTCAAGAATCGAAAAGTGGGTAAGAATTGGAAATTGATGAAAATCACTTCCGGCACACCCGGCCTCTGTAGGTATACCATACAACTTTACCCAGTCTTTCGGAGTCCACCAGCCGGAGTTAAGACCGATGTCAATGGGGAAGCAAACTGTCACATTAGTTCCATGTCGAGGGCGCTGAACGTTTGTAGATAATAAACACTGAGCAAGTAAGCAAAGAGTTTCGTTCATCACACAAATGAATCATAGAGTAAAAGTATATGAAGCATGTGCACAGATTTTCGTTAATCAGAGAAATGTATTGTGAATATCCATATATCCATAGAACCTCGGATGAATGAAACTCTTTGTTGCTGTTGACACTGTTTATCAAGTCATACAAACCTCAGATGATACGTACCTTTCCGCCGTACTCAGAGTCATTTAATGAATCATTAATCCGATTCCAAATTTGAATTTACATATAAAATCGTTCACTAAGAAATCCTTAATGAATTATTAAACGACTCTGGATATGACGATATATAGGTGTTACACACATATAGTGCCCTCTACCTCTACCAAAAAGTTTCTCGTAATCTTTCCCTTAGGACGACGCCTCAGGACTACACAGGACAGTGGCAAAACCAACTAAGGCAGTAAACAACCTTGTATGTATGCCTCGCCTGCCCTACCCTACTAAGTGTACTGTGCCGTGTCGCCTGCGTCTCAGCATACGCTTAGCCTGAACGTGAAAACTCTTAATCACAGATTCCATTTTCAAATACGCTTTTTTAATTAGTTTCGTTATTTTACTTGTGTGCCAGTGACAACATGACTCTCCACTTGCACAGCAGTTAGTCCATGCCATGATTGTTAGCTTGTTAGAGTGAACATCGTGCGTTGTCACCTTCGGGCCAGTTGTCGTAGACATGTATCGCAATGTCGCCCGCCGAGTCGACGGGGCTGAAGACGAACTCCTTAGTCTTGCCCGACACCAGGATCAGTCGCAGGTTTATCTGGAACAACAAATAATCCAACATTTAGACCAACCCGCGACCTAAAACTTGGAGTCTTTTGCACGACACTCGCAAATCGATTTAGCATCTCTCAAAATGTATTTAATTCGTGCAAGCTCCCAATAGCCATAAAAAAATGGCTATAAAAAGCCAAATTGTCATGCCAGCGACATTACAGATTATTTAATTTTTTTCATTTATTCTGTCAGTGGACCAATCAAGTGTGAGATACCAGAGAGAAGGTAAGTTTATCCTCTATTTCAGGTCAGTATTGCCAGTAATAAAAAAGAATAGTGGGTAGTAGTATTTATTTTATAAAAATCAATATAAATATTATTCCAAGTCCATACCAGGTGTTAATGCGCGAGTGGACGGCAGATAGATTTAAATTTAATGCAAGTCCATACAAGGTGTTCATACGCGAGTGGACATGTTAAAGAAGGATGGTGCGCGCTGTTATCAAATACTCCATTTTGCGTAACAAGCAGCTTCATTTCAATTTCAAAATACGAAAAACGACTTGCAGCGTCCCATGGCGTGTAAATACTAAAGCACTATCAAAGAAGTTAAAGTTAAAGAGCTCCGTGGTCTAATCGGTTTTACGCTTGCTTCTCACAGCAGATGCAGCTTCGATTCCTGACCATGTATCAATGAGATAATTAATTTATCTTAAGTACATTATATGGAAGTTCTAACTGTGATGGAAAACATCGTGAGGAAACCTTAATTCCTCCATAGCTGCGGCGATGGGCTAGCTCCCTGTCACGCAAAATGGAGTATTGAATAACTGGCTCAAAGTGGGCACAATTGTGCCTCTGCCACCCCATACGGGAAAAGGCGTAACGCTATGTTATGTCATGATATTATCTAAGAACCGCACCCGTGAATCACCTCAATACAAATCCTTTAGAGAAAATATTATCAAAATCGGTCAACCCGTTATGGAGATAAATAGTATCTCCCTAACGTTGCCTATGTTGTTAACACTGTTAAACTCACAAGGTTGCTGAAGTTATATTAGAACTAATATAACTTCAATAACCTTGCCAGTTGACTGGAGATAACGATATGCTAAGAAGTGACTTCATGATTTTGATTCAGCTATATTGAATTGACCTTTTTTTGGGAATACTGTAACATACAATAGACAGAGCCGTCCTTAGAAACACCGACCTAGTTTGGTTGGGTGCATGTACGGATTTACCGTGGCACACACACAACACACTAATTCACTTTTGGTCTCTATTTCTTGGGAATCGAATGCAAATTGTGTATGAACAGCAATCCAGGTTAAACAACATTCTAAACAGAAGCAACATTACCCACGTGTTCACAAGATTTATATACACAATGTGTGAAGAATCGAATCAAATGCGATCGGTTTCATAGTAGGTATACTTCGCGCCACACGTTATGAGCGGTGGCCTTGAATGCACAGTAGTCACTTTTTACTACCTGTACATCAGTAATTCCCAACAACGTCGCCCAGCGCTCTTAATTCGTGGCGCGAGGTATACAACAGTTCAGAGCCTCGAGCACTAACGGACGACAGCGCGTGAAAGTTATACGAGAACGGAGGAAATTATATTTTATCTACACACGTATCATAAACCCTCTTTACTGCGTACAAAAACCGCACGTTACGATATTACACAATCATAATGTGTAGTTTTTCTACATATTATGACATTCAAATTTCGAACGCCGACGCCCGCCTGCGAGAAGTTGGTACTACAGAACAAGCTAAACAACTGCAGAGCCACAATGCCGGTCAAACATGCGGTTCCTGAACACATCAAAGAGAGCTTATGATATGTGTGTAGATAAACTAGTGTATGTAATTGTACATAATTAGGCATTAAAACTCTCGAGTGATATTATCATGAAACGAGCCGAACAACTCTCGAGTATTAATGCCCTCCATTATGTAGCAGTCACATAATAGTAGTTTATGTGACTGCTGCATAATGGAGGGCATTAAAACTCTAGAGTGGGTTTATAAAACGAGCCGAAGGCGAGTTTCATAATAATATCACTCGAGAGTTTTAATGCCTAATTATGTACAGTTACATACACTAGTTTATCTACACACATATCATAAGCTCTCTTTGATGTGTTCAGGAACCGCATGTTTAGCTTGTTCTGTAGTACCAACTTCACGCAGGCGGGCGTCGGCGTTCGAAATTTGAATGTCAGTAGCAACTTCACAAACAAACTAGGGACGGCACGCAGGCAGGCATCGGCGTTCGAAATTTGAATGTCATTATATGTAGAAAAACTACACATAATGACCATAATGTATAGTTTTCCAGATACGAAAGGGGTTTTTACCAAGTAGTTTAACATAATGCTGATCGTAACGTGCGGTTTTTGAACGCAGTAAAGAGGGTTTATGATATGTGTGTAGATAAACGACTAATATGTCATACAAAATAAGAATCACTGACATTTGCTTTTCGATAATACATGTATCGAATAATTTGCTTGTGATTGGGCTACAGCAGAGTTATTTCAAATTCGGCACCCCTATGATTATAATGAGGTCCGACCGATTTCGGTCACGGCGACAGCGTCAACTTGTCGTCTGTAGACGTCGCTCATGGGCTCACACGTGGCTTATGTAGCCAATCCCTTACCCTTAAACCTTTCTCAACAGTGAGTGCTGGTGGCTGGCTAGATCAGTGGGTAGTTGGGTACCACAGAATTTCTGTTAATTTAATAGGCACCTGCATACCACACGATTTGGTTTTCATTGAAGATTGCGCGTTGTATGTAATTGAAATTGAAAATCGTTTATCCAACAAAAACATTACAGTACATAATTGTTACACACAATAATCACTATTGTTTTGTAATAGAAGCTATTAAAACGTATAATTGTGGGCTCAGCTGACGCGTATTCATGCAATTAAGGAGCTATGATTGTTGAAAGGATACCAGCACAGCTGATGATCACAGACCGTGATCTGTGATCGCTGATTTTAAGCCAGCAATAGCTCGCGCACAGGTAGCGCAGCCAATTAAGAGCGATGGGTGACGTTGGCGGGAATTAATAATAATAATAAGTGGTCCGGCCACCGCTTCATGAGCTTTGAACTCGCTCGTGTGCTCGCATGTGGCTTGTGTGGCCAATCTTCCTTGTGAAGACCCCGCGCATTGCGGGCGTATAAGCACACTATACTTAGCGGGAATTACTGCGCATATGTATTGAAAAGTGACTACTGCGCATTCAACGCCACCGCTCACAATTCGTGAAGCGACGTGTACTTACTATAATTAGTTGCATATTCCTACCGATAATCACCAATTATATACCTATATGTAAGTTAAGTATTATGGTGGAAGAGAGTTTACTAAAATAAAAATATCAAGTAGGTATTTCCAGATAACCTCTTAGTTCGTACAAGATATTTGACTATACCCACATAAATGTTACCTCTGTCTTTAATTTACTATGAGAATGTCCTTGTATGGAATTTCCTAACATCGGTCACGTATCCCATTTGCCTCGCTGTACGCGGATTGGTTTAGAGAAAACTCGAGCATTTAGCAAAAGCGGTCTAAATGCGACGCCATTCCTCGCGCATGTGAAGTTACTCATTTCTGAGTGGCACAGATTAACGTGACAAAGCTCTGCGAATGTGTTGATGTTATTTGAGAGCGCTGGTGCTGTGCTGATCCTTGCTGAAGGCTTGGATTAAGTTTTCCGGGCACTTTGACTCAGTTAGTCACTAAGAATTAGCTTGTCTTCATTTTAAACGTATGACCGTAAATCCAGTTTTGGATTGACAAATGGCTTATGTTTAAACGATTACCAAGAACGCACCTATTTTACTACCAATAAATTCGAAATGACTGCCAGAATGGATAAATGTCCACCAAATTGTGTTTGCATAAATGATCACCAAACTTATTTTTATGTTTTGTGTACTTAAGTTTATGTTTTAAGTATGTTTTGTTGTTCTTACATGCCAACCAATATCAACCAAACACGAAGGATAAAGGGGGCTTCTCTTCGCTCACCCCCTTTACCCTTCACCTAATTTCATTTATCCATTTTGGGTAGGAAACAAATATTTTGGTGATCATTATATTTGTTGCCTTGACAAATTACCGAATGCGCGACAAACTGAGCGCAAGACTGGTTTTTTTGACAAAATTACCGCATTACGCGACTAGGAATCTGAAAAACAGCAACATGAAAGCCTATTCGAGTAATATCAAATATAAAACGAGAGTTGGATATTTTTGTTCTTTTTTTTTTTTTTTTTAGACTATCCGCCGTTTATTTATCAATTAGGTATATAAATGTGATCTTTAAAACTAAAACTAAACTATAACTGCACTAAACTAAATTAAAAATTTCCCTGAGTTCACTGCCGGGCGGGAGGGTGCCCAAGACGCTGGCACTGTTACCTCGCTGTATCGCAATACTGATGCGTTGAGCGAGGTAGGCGCCAGCTCTGCGGTCCCCTGACGCTTCGACGAGCCTCTTAGAGATGTCTTTGAGGACTCTTCGAGCGTCAGGGCCCCACGGCCCAAGGGTCTCAAAGCCGAACGGAATAAACAAATAGTCGTCGCCGAGAGCGGCGTATTTGCGGGTTTTGAGACACTCTGCTGCTGCCGCCGCAGCGCCGGCTGTGGCTGAGGTTGCCGAAAGGTGACACGGTGCCAGCGTATCTACGCAGGTCGCGTCCCATACTAGCGACCTCCCGCTCTGCCAGGGAATGAGCGTCATTCCGTCTGGCCTCTTGCCATCGTCGCGTGCCAGTCCATTGGGTTCAAGTATTGCTGGCACGCCACAGCTGGCAAGGGCCCGACGGATGACGTCATTAAGATTGGCATGACGGGACCACCGACCGGCGCTGCGTTGGCAGGAGAGGCCGTGGTGACCTAGTTGGTCCACCCTAGCACCGCAGCGGCACCGATGGATTTTTGTTCTTACGTTTTGAACCTCACACGAAGGATAAAGGGACCTACTTTCACATAGGTACCGCGACACCCCACGGCCCAGACAGTCTTATTCCGCCAATAACCGTAATCCATTTAGTAATTTTGTGGCGCAATTCATTATTGATTCCGCTTATTTCAGGTAATTCCGCTGTCTAGGGTCATTAGCTCAATTAATTTTATATTAGCTCGTTTTATTATTCCCCTTCACTTTATCGTCTTTGGAAGAGTATTTTTCGTAGCGTGAACTTTGCAAAATAAAGGAGTTTCGAATTAGTATCAAAAATGTCTTAATTAGAAGGTACCTCTGCCACCCGAAATGGTAAAAATTAAAGTTGAAGCAATAAAAACAAAAATAATTTCGACCTTGCCAGGATTCGAACCTGGAATCTTCTGATCCGTAGTCAGACGCGTTATCCGTTGCGCCACAAGGCCGGTTGACAAGGATTCGAAAACAGCGTTCTTATCCTTCCTAGACTACATCGATAACGTTTAATTGCAACGGTATTTTTTGTTTACTATTTTTTTTGCGAATTCTTGGCAGACAATTTATTCTTTGCATGAGAACACTAAAATATCTAGGGCTCTGTGAGCTCTAGACCTCATGAACGACACAGGAAATTCGCCTTTTTTTCATTATTTTCCAACCCCTCACACCCCCAACCCCTTGAATTTTATCGGATGAACAAGGGGAATCATTATAAAACAAATAACCCGACTGCATTTTCTTTCAACACCACACATACAAATTTATGAATGCACCTGGTTACGTACATGGTCTATGAAAGTAGCCGCACCAATAACTTTGCAAACTACATTTGTGAACTGAATAAAATCCAAGCCATTGATTTTCTCTAAATTATACAGCCCAAGTCACTTTTACGGTCTCCACAAATCCAACGAAACCTCATTTGTTAAAATCTGTCATGCCTTTAGGGTTGTAGTGGTTGTTTTTTACATTTTCAATCCCAAATCTCAGATGAATCGACAACAAAACCATTTACAGATGTAGTGAATAATCCTTTCCTATCGGCAAAACTCGGAACAACGATAACACCCGAATGGTGCCGATGTATCTATTTTACTACTGTATTATTTACTTACTTAATTACTGTATTATTAAATTACTTGTAGGTATCAAATAAATCGCATACTTTATTTATCAATGTCAAATGTCAAATTGCCCGTTAGACGGATACTGAGTGCGAGTGAAGTAGTAAGACAAAAACGAACATTTCCGAGAAAATACGAAAGGAAAGGATTATTCACTACATCTGTACCTAACTATCGAATCTTCTCAGAAAATGTCTCGTGGATCGGTTGAGAAATGGGTCATATAGATTGATATGGACGCCATGCCCGCGAGGAAAAGAGACGGCAAGCCGCGACACCGTCCTGCTCTACCCCGTTAGCGCCGTCCCGCTCGCACTCCGCGCTATGCGCGCGCCGCCGCTCCCTGTTAGACTGCGTTAAGATTTGTATAAGTCACCGTAAGATTGTCAAAACCGTTGGTTCGAGTGATCGATGGTCACTCCCAGGTACTTCACCTGCGGAGACCACATGATGTCCTGTCCTTGGAGCTGGAGCGATGGTGGAAGGGGGGACTGGCCTGTGATGAGCGCCAGCGTCTTCCCAACGTTCAGTTGACGGCCAACCGCCCGACTGGCTCGCCAAGTGGCGGTTGTCAGTCAACGTTGGGAAAAGACTTCGCGACGCTGATAGCTCCTGAAGAGGACCCCATCTTCTTCTCGCCCGGTCAAGTCCTGCGATCGATCAGGCGTTCCAAGCCCAGGAAAGCCAAGATGCCGCAACTTGCCGCCATCGACCTCCCCAAGCCGGGCAAGAATATTAATAAGCCCGAGAGCTATCTGCCCATCACCCTCCTGAGCACCATGTCAAAGGTGTTCGAGAAGCTGCTGCTATGAAGACTGCTGCCGCACATCCAAGCTCGCCCGGAACAGTTCGGCTTTAGGCCAGAGCATTCGACGACGCTCCAGCTCACCAGGGTACTGATCGACATGACGGTCTGTCTGAACAAGGAAGAAATGACCGTCGCAGTACTCCTGGACATGGAGAAGTTGTTCGACAGAGTATGGCGTGAGCGGTTGCTGTACAAGCTGTCGACGTCCCCAGCCCCACGGCGAATCATCCCCGTCGTGGCCTCTTTTCTTCGGAGTTGCCGCTACAGAGTGGTGGTGGAAGACGCCGTGTCTGCAAGCCCGCCCCATCAATGCCGGCGTCCCGCAAGGATCCTGCCCCTCACCCGACACTGCTACTCCCGGTACACGGATGACATCCCAGTTGGCAACGGTGTCCAGCTGGCCCTCTTCGCTGACGACGCAGCATACTGTGCGTCGTCCTACAAAGCGCCCCACACCGCCATCAAGATGCAACGCACGCTGGACACCCTGCCTGAATGGCTGGCCAAATGGAGGCCCTCCGTCAAGACGCAGGCGATGATCACCAGCCAGAGCATCCTGCCACCACCATTCGAACTCCAGGGGAAGGATATTGGGTGGCTGCACCACGTAAAGTATCTAGGGGTCACCATAGACCGCCGGCTCTCGATGAAGAACCACGTTGACAACGTCGTGAAACAGGTCCGGGTTGCACGGGCGAAACTTCCTCCACTCCTGGAGTCCAGCCTCCCGCTGCGGTTGAAGCTCGGGATCTATAAGACTTAGATCAGGTCCCGCCTCACGTATGCCTCGCGGGCATGGTATGCCCTCTGCTCGAAGTCCAACAAGAAGAGACTCCGGACCCAAGAAAACCTCTCATTGCGTACCATCGTCAGCGCGCCTCGCTACGTGAGGAACGCAACGTTCGCGAGGGACCTAGGATTGGAAACACTGGACAAGTTCGTCCAGAGGCTGGCGACGAACATGTTCGCATGGGCGGACGGCTCTCAACAACCGCTCGTGCGAGGCCAGGCGCCGTATATTGCGCGCCCGCCTGACCGTCGCCGCCTACCCCGAGACCTGGTCAGATTGAGGCCACAACCCCTACCACAAGAAGACCGCAGCCACCCAATGACCAAGAACGAACGGAGTCTTCTTCAACAACTGAGCTACCATACAGTCCACAACATAGATGTACAGGACAAAAATCCGGAAGCATTTTTGCCCAAGCTGAAACAGACACTCTTCGTCCGCTCCGTTAATTACTTCCTTTAGTATGTAATGACATATTTAATTTATCGGTTCTTTTCCAGCTGATATATCTTTTGGGGAATGACCTCCTTACACTAATAGGTTTACAAAGTCATTGACAAAATTGTTTATTTCTCGAATTCTCGATACGCTATCATCTCGTTATTTTAACAGCAAACATCCATGTAAATCCTACCTACTATCTACCTAACTTCGTATTCTATAACCTCGCGCCACTAGTTCAGAGCGCTGGGCGACTTTGGCGGGATTTAATGCGCATATGTACAGGTATTGCAAAGTGACTACTGCGCATTCAAGGCCACCGCTCATAACTCCTGGTGCGAGGTATACCTACTATTAATCCAACAGGTAGGCACCGTGAAACGGTCCTAAGCACACCATTGTTTCCGAATACTTTCTGAATAAGGTAGTTCCAAACCTGCAACGCGCAACACTAAAACAAAATAAACACCGAAAAGTGCGAGGGGAAAGTATTTTAATAATAATGAAAAATAACCGCCACAAGAGAATCCCTGGTTGTACCTACAGGGAGTTCAAGATAAGGTTCAACATTTTAGCACAATATTAGACCTTATTTAAAATGAAATAAGAAAGTAGTGTGTATGGGTGAGGTATCTTGAACGCGGCTGTTAGTACACACAAAGGACGCGGGGTCTCGCGACGGCAATATTTTATCTTTTCCCGCCTATTCTCTCTGCTATAGGGTTCCCTACGTAACGTCAATTCGGTGTTAAATGAAAACAAATATATTTTCAAGGTGATTCGAAAAAAAGTGCGTTGACTATAACATAGAATTTAAGGATTTATCTGCTAACAACTGGCAAATGCACAGTTGCTCCACGTTTGTAAATAAATCCACTTGCGTAACAGGCGACAGCCCATTGCCGCGTCTATGAAGTTTTTTTTTTAACTTATCTTAAATTTTTAATAATAAATTAAAATGTATACGGAACCCAAACGCCGTCAGTCGTTCTCGCCTTGCGCATCCATCACACGACAGACACGCTGCACTTACGATTTTCCCGCTCATTTTTGCATGTTTTGATAGGGGGAGGTTTGAGGTTGAAAACTCGACCTCAAAACAGACAGATTATTAAAATTTGCCCAGCAGCGAGATCAGACGTGCCACTTCACGAAAAAGTTACAGATTCAATTATAAGTCAAGTCAACCACTAGGAAGTCGAAAAAACGGTTAAGTGCGAGCCGGCCTCACACACGAAGGGTTCCGTACAGGAAAAAATGCAAACGTCTCTGGCGTGGGGACCCACCCGCTTGATTTTTTAAAATAACGCGTAGTTCATTTGTTGTTGCAGCGGCAACAGAAATAAAAAATTCTGTGACAATTTCAACTCTACCTATTACGGTCTATGAGATACATCTGATACAGGCAGACAGACGGACAGACGAACGGACAGAGGAGGCTTAGTAATTGGGTCCCGCTTGGCACCCTTCGGGTACGGAAAAAGTAAAATATTTTCAACAAACCAAGAAGTTCACTGAAATCCTCATATAAATAAATTGTCGAACAGACTGAGTTCGGCAGCGTTCGCAGTTAAAAAAATTAGAGCTCTTATCGACGTAGACACCGCTAGACTAGTCTACTTTAGTTACTTTCATAGTCTAATGACCTATGGTATTTTATTGTGGGGTCACGCTGCTAATGCTAATAGTATATTTATTCTGCAGAAACGGGCTGTTCGTGCAATTTATAGATTAGGGCCTAGAGTGTCACTGAGGGAAAAGTTTAAAGAAATCAATATTCTGACATTTGTGTCTCAATATATCTATGACAATCTTGTGTATGTAAAAAGAAATATAACTAATTTTCAGAAGTACGGTGATATACACAATTTTAATACTAGAAATAAAGACAAGTTGGTTGCTTATGTAAGCCGACTACATAAAATTAGTAATTCTTTTAAAGGCAATTGTATACGCTATTACAATAAGGTCCCTACTGATATTAAAAACTTACCTTTAGACAAGTTTAAAATAATAATAAAACAGAAATTGTATAAAAAAGGTTACTATAGGATATCTGATTACTTAGAGGACAGATGTCCATGGGAATAGATTGTTTGAGTAACAGGCTGTTTCGATATATAATTAGCATTCATTTTGTAATTTGACAATATCTTATTTAAAAAAGGAAACGCAAAAGATGCGACGACTGTGGAGTTTCTTCGGTGAGCTCTTCTCCACAGATTCCGCCATTGTGTTAGTGAACTCACCCAAAAAAATGTAATGACGGATCTAAGTGATGTAACAACATCCTATGGAAATAAATGATTTTTGATTTGATTTGATTTGAGTAAACTCTTGCAGAAGGCGTCGTAAAGAAAATAAAAAATGCACTTCTTTAGATAGAACTTAGTCCTTGGTTTCCGGAAATTGAAAAAACTCTAGAATTTTAACCTGACCTAGATTTGGAATGATGTGACTATTTTTCTGGCAACTGTTATCTCTCCTCTGGGTCAGTTCTAGAACTTTATTTTAAATGTGAAATTTTATAAAATTTCAATAATTTAAATGATTGGAGGGGAAGCGGGCAGATGTCATCAGCGTTGAAAAACTTTGGAGTTTGTACATTATCTGTAAAATCTCCGCTACCCTATTCTTACCAAAGAAGATATTCAGTTCACTAGAATCTAATACGGATGAAAAAATATGCCCAACTGTGTTATATTACAGCCTGTTTTAACCGTATGTTACGTATAACATACGGTTTGGTAATATCGTCCAAATCCAAGCACAAACGAGTGAATGCTCTTGGAGTTTGGATGATATTGTCATACCATGTCTGTCTAATCTCACTTGAGGGCAAACGCTTGTAGCTTTGTTCTTGGAGTTTGGGCGATATGGCCATACGTACCATATGTTTATCGGACCTCATATTAGGGCAAACGCTTGTAGCTTTGTTCTTGTAGTTTGGGCGATATGGCCATACCTACCATATGTTTATCGGACCTCATATTAGGGCAAACGCTTGTAGCTTTGTTCTTGTAGTTTGGGCGATATGGCCATACGTACCATATGTTTATCGGACCTCATATTAGGGCAAACGCTTGTAGCTTTGTTCTTGGAGTTTGGGCGATATGGCCATACGTACCATATGTTTATCGGACCTCATATTAGGGCAAACGCTTGTAGCTTTGTTCTTGGAGTTTGGGCGATATGGCCATACGTACCATATGTTTATCGGACCTCATATTAGGGCAAACGCTTGTAGCTTTGTTCTTGGAGTTTGGGCGATATGGCCATACGTACCATATGTTTATCGGACCTCATATTAGGGCAAACGCTTGTAGCTTTGTTCTTGGAGTTTGGGCGATATGGCCATACGTACCATATGTTTATCGGACCTCATATTAGGGCAAACGCTTGTAGCTTTGTTCTTGGAGTTTGGGCGATATGGCCATACGTACCATATGTTTATCGGACCTCATATTAGGGCAAACGCTTGTAGCTTTGTTCTTGGAGTTTGGGCGATATCGCCATACGTACCATATGTTTATCGGACCTCATATTAGGGCAAACGCTTGTAGCTTTGTTCTTGGAGTTTGGGCGATATGGCCATACGTACCATATGTTTATCGGACCTCATATTAGGGCAAACGCTTGTAGCTTTGTTCTTGGAGTTTGGGCGATATGGCCATACGTACCATATGTTTATCGGACCTCATATTAGGGCAAACGCTTGTAGCTTTGTTCTTGGAGTTTGGGCGATATGGCCATACGTACCATATGTTTATCGGACCTCATATTACGGCAAACGCTTGTAGCTTTGTTCTTGGAGTTTGGGCGATATGGCCATATGTACCATATGTTTATTGGACCTCATATTAGGGCAAACGCTTGTAGCTTTGTTCTTGGAGTTTGGGCGATATGGCCATACGTACCATATGTTTATCGGACCTCATATTAGGGCAAACGCTTGTAGCTTTGTTCTTGGAGTTTGGGCGATATGGCCATACGTACCATATGTTTATCGGACCTCATATTAGGGCGAACGCTTGTAGCTTTGTTCTTGGAGTTTGGGCGATATGGCCATACGTACCATATGTTTATCGGACCTCATATTAGGGCAAACGCTTGTAGCTTTGTTCTTGGAGTTTGGGCGATATGGCCATAGGTACCATATGTTTATCGGACCTCATATTAGGGCAAACGCTTGTAGCTTTGTTCTTGGAGTTTGGGCGATATGGCCATACGTACCATGTTTATCGGACCTCATATTAGAGCAAACGCTTGTAGCTTTGTTCTTGGAGTTTGGGCGATATGGCCATACGTACCATATATTTATCGGACCTCATATTAGGGCAAACGCTTGTAGCTTTGTTCTTGGAGTTTGGGCGATATGGCCATACGTACCATATGTTTATCGGACCTCATATAAGGGCAAACGCTTGTAGCTTTGTTCTTGGAGTTTGGGCGATATGGCCATACGTACCATATGTTTATCGGACCTCATATTAGGGCAAACGCTTGTAGCTTTGTTCTTGGAGTTTGGGCGATATGGCCATACGTACCATATGTTTATCGGACCTCATATTAGGGCAAACGCTTGTAGCTTTGTTCTTGGAGTTTGGGCGATATGGCCATACGTACCATATGTTTATCGGACCTCATATTAGGGCAAACGCTTGTAGCTTTGTTCTTGTAGTTTGGGCGATATGGCCATACGTACCATATGTTTATCGGACCTCATATTAGGGCAAACGCTTGTAGCTTTGTTCTTGGAGTTTGGGCGATATGGCCATACGTACCATATGTTTATCGGACCTCATATTAGGGCAAACGCTTGTAGCTTTGTTCTTGGAGTTTGGGCGATATGGCCATACGTACCATATGTTTATCGGACCTCATATTAGGGCAAACGCTTGTAGCTTTGTTCTTGGAGTTTGGGCGATATGGCCATACGTACCATATTTTTATCGAACCTCATATTAGGGCAAACGCTTGTAGCTTTGTTCTTGGAGTTTGGGCGATATGGCCATACGTACCATGTTTATCGGACCTCATATTAGAGCAAACGCTTGTAGCTTTGTTCTTGGAGTTTGGGCGATATGGCCATACCTACCATATGTTTATCGAACCTCATATTAGGGCAAACGCTTGTAGGTTTGTGATGGGAGTTTGGATGATATAGCGATACGTTTGTCCCACCTCACTTGTGGGCAAACGCTTGTAGGTTTGTGCTGGGAGTTTGGATGGTAGTATTGCTATACGTTTGTCGCACGTCACTTGAGGGCAAACGCTTGTAGGTTTGTGCTGGGAGTTTGGATGGTAGTATTGCGATACGTTTGTCCCACCTCACTTGTGGGCAAACGCTTGTAGGTTTGTGCTGGGAGTTTGGATGATATAGCGATACTTTTGTCCCACCTCACTTGTGGGCAAACGCTTGTAGGTTTGTGCTGGGAGTTTGGATGGTAGTATTGCGATACGTTTGTCCCACCTCACTTGTGGGCAAACGCTTGTAGGTTTGTGCTGGGAGTTTGGATGATATAGCGATACTTTTGTCCCACCTCACTTGTGGGCAAACGCTTGTAGGTTTGTGCTGGGAGTTTGGATGGTAGTATTGCGATACGTTTGTCCCACCTCACTTGTGGGCAAACGCTTGTAGGTTTGTGCTGGGAGTTTGGATGATATAGCGATACTTTTGTCCCACCTCACTTGTGGGCAAACGCTTGTAGGTTTGTGCTGGGAGTTTGGATGGTAGTATTGCTATACGTTTGTCGCACGTCACTTGAGGGCAAACGCTTGTAGGTTTGTGCTGGGAGTTTGGATGGTAGTATTGCTATACGTTTGTCGCACGTCACTTGAGGGCAAACGCTTGTAGGTTTGTGCTGGGAGTTTGGATGGTAGTATTGCTATACGTTTGTCGCACGTCACTTGAGGGCAAACGCTTGTAGGTTTGTGCTGGGAGTTTGGATGGTAGTATTGCTATACGTTTGTCGCACGTCACTTGAGGGCAAACGCTTGTAGGTTTGTGCTGGGAGTTTGGATGGTAGTATTGCTATACGTTTGTCGCACGTCACTTGAGGGCAAACGCTTGTAGGTTTGTGCTGGGAGTTTGGATGGTAGTATTGCTATACGTTTGTCGCACGTCACTTGAGGGCAAACGCTTGTAGGTTTGTGCTGGGAGTTTGGATGGTAGTATTGCTATACGTTTGTCGCACGTCACTTGAGGGCAAACGCTTGTAGGTTTGTGCTGGGAGTTTGGATGGTAGTATTGCTATACGTTTGTCGCACGTCACTTGAGGGCAAACGCTTGTAGGTTTGTGCTGGGAGTTTGGATGGTAGTATTGCTATACGTTTGTCGCACGTCACTTGAGGGCAAACGCTTGTAGGTTTGTGCTGGGAGTTTGGATGGTAGTATTGCTATACGTTTGTCCCACCTCACTTGTGGGCAAACGCTTGTAGGTTTGTGCTGGGAGTTTGGATGGTAGTATTGCTATACGTTTGTCGCACGTCACTTGTGGGCAAACGCTTGTAGGTTTGTGCTGGGAGTTTGGATGATATAGCGATACTTTTGTCCCACCTCACTTGTGGGCAAACGCTTGTAGGTTTGTGCTGGGAGTTTGGATGATATAGCGATACTTTTGTCCCACCTCACTTGTGGGCAAACGCTTGTAGGTTTGTGCTGGGAGTTTGGATGATATAGCGATACTTTTGTCCCACCTCACTTGTGGGCAAACGCTTGTAGGTTTGTGCTGGGAGTTTGGATGGTAGTATTGCTATACGTTTGTCGCACGTCACTTGAGGGCAAACGCTTGTAGGTTTGTGCTGGGAGTTTGGATGGTAGTATTGCTATACGTTTGTCGCACGTCACTTGAGGGCAAACGCTTGTAGGTTTGTGCTGGGAGTTTGGATGGTAGTATTGCTATACGTTTGTCGCACGTCACTTGAGGGCAAACGCTTGTAGGTTTGTGCTGGGAGTTTGGATGGTAGTATTGCTATACGTTTGTCGCACGTCACTTGAGGGCAAACGCTTGTAGGTTTGTGCTGGGAGTTTGGATGGTAGTATTGCTATACGTTTGTCGCACGTCACTTGAGGGCAAACGCTTGTAGGTTTGTGCTGGGAGTTTGGATGGTAGTATTGCTATACGTTTGTCGCACGTCACTTGAGGGCAAACGCTTGTAGGTTTGTGCTGGGAGTTTGGATGGTAGTATTGCTATACGTTTGTCGCACGTCACTTGAGGGCAAACGCTTGTAGGTTTGTGCTGGGAGTTTGGATGGTAGTATTGCTATACGTTTGTCGCACGTCACTTGAGGGCAAACGCTTGTAGGTTTGTGCTGGGAGTTTGGATGGTATTGCCATACGTTTGTCGCAGCACCTCACTTTAAGGCAAACGCTTGTTCGTATTTATAGGTTTGAAGCTTACCGCATGTGTCTAAACGTAGCATTAAGTTCAGAAAAGCCTACACAAGTTTTCATAGCTACTTGAAAGTTATACTGTCGCAGTCCCGGTGTCAAACGCCGGCAAAGTTTTATTTTATAAATAAAACTCATTTTCTTCGTTATTTTTATTGAAGACTAGTATTTAGGATTGAATGGATCGTTGTCTAGAATCACAGGGACATTTTAGTCAAGAAACCATCATTTACTTTAATTTAATCCAAAAATCCAACACCTCATATAATTAATGAACGCCCCCTAAGTGATTCCTTTGTGTTGGCTTGCGTGAGTTTTTTGTGACTCTCGCCTTGCCGGGGCTTGTGGCTCGCGGGAGTTTGGCAAACCTTGGCAAGCATTTGAATCAATCATTGGGAAAATGAAAGCACGTCGCCACAATCCCTGGGAGGAAGTCTAGAAGCATGCATTCTCATTCTACTCAAGCTTTGCTGTGCGATACAGAAAGCAATTTCAATTAAAACCACCGGGAAACTTCGCAAATACGACTCATTGAAAAGCTGAAACCATCCGGGGTAGCCAACATTTAATGAAATTGGAACTGGAATGCTGTTGTATTCAAACCATTTGTAAAGTTCGGATTGCATTCAATTCTGTAATATTTAATTAATTGTAATGGCCCACATTCATATCAATAATACCGCTAGTTTCCCTATTTACAAGAATGTAATGCTAGTGACAAACTAAACGTAGGTAATGTATTAAGGTGATACGAAAATATACTTCCAGATAATGAAGAAAAGAGAGCGCAAACAATGCGCTCGACTCAAACTAAAATAACGTGGCGCTTGTTTGCGTAGCACATAAAAATTGTTTAAAAATAAACTACACTATTTTGTCAAAATGAAATTTCAAGGACAGTTTATGAATACATAAAATATAAAATTCAAAGCGATATACAAAAAATATATTAAGTCCATATTTTGTATTCAATTCCGCAATGAAATTAGTTAGGATTACAGAATTACAGGAACATATAGAACAATCTAGAGGTCTTTTTGTGATTTAAGTCTATCGTGAAAATTTCATCCAATCGCGTTTTCCTTCAGTGAGAATCTTAATCAACTAGGTACTCAATAAACGTTAACCCAAATATTAAATCTATGGATGACTTTATGGTGTAGTAAATTGATTTTAAAAAAGAAACCTTTTTATCCGTATCACCCTTAAATGGTATGTTATGTTGGATAGAGTAGGAGATTCATGGATTTAACTTAAAAATCTACATTTTGACCACGCGGAATAAGTTTTTCTGATCCTAGATTTCGCAGTCTCTCGCTCTTTAAAAGGCAGCGCCAGTACGATATTTAATCGTCGCTTAATCTGAGCAGCAGCCTGCACATTCGGATATTCGAACGTTAATCTCTGCTTCGTCCATTCGCCGGGATATTATTCATCGCGCATAACTCGCATACTTCTCCACTCGCACTCGTGTGAAATACACAGGTACCGTCATTATTTCGGATTGTTTATCAACATGGCGACAATTTGATGGAACCTGTGCTATGATTCTGTTTAGCACGTTTTTTTACCACAGTGACTACAAGCCACGCTCGATGTCATGTTTTCCATTGACAAAACACCTATTGAGTTATGTTAAGTCTGTGCCACTGTAAAAATAGCTAAGTATTTTAAAAACAGTCCCAATAATATTTTAGTCAGAGAAGATGTTGACAATAACTAGGATTAACGTCCATTTTTTTACGATCTTATTGATCTACTTGAAACAATCAACGACTGTGAGTTCAAGAAACCTTTTTCTTGACAATATTGCTTTTACCTCTGTCACTTTATGGGGACGGAACTGTCACTTTAGGAAGGCACGAGCTTGGTCAAACTTAAGATGAATCAATCTTGTTTTCAGTCGTCCAAGGCACTAGAGTTATCTTCTAAACTAGACTTTAGTCCACTGTTTGTTTCGCCAAACTAGTTACTCAACAGAAATAATACATTCCAGGAGCGTTGCCTACCATCGCAGTGGAACTTGGTCGGAGCAAAGAAGGCCTGTGACAAAGTTTGCACCAGTACAAAAGTTTCAATAGACTCGTGTAGCCAGCCTCCAACTGGCGTCGAGCCACGGCGAGCCACATACCGCTTCCGTGGACATCAACTACACTTTTAGTATAGACTTCCCCGTGCAGAGGTGTCTGAAAGAACACGCAGTTGCGCTCATTCGGTACAACCAAAGCGAATTTGGTATGGCTTTCAGAAGAGGTTTGGTTATGAGTATCGGCCATCTCAGCAATGGAAAGTCCAAAAAGAGTTCTGATATGACGATTTGTTTAATATTTTTCATGTTCGTCACTACTTTATGCTCCAATGGGCCTCATATTTATTGTTTTCGAAGAGAGCAAGTCTTTCTGTGATTTAAACACAGCTCAGCACCACTTCACCTGCACTTACAGCTATAACTTCTCGGCAATAAACCACACTGGCATGCAGTGCTTCCATTCCAATAATCCTGGGACTCTATCATCGGAATTGCCTTACGGCGGCCATTCGGCGTGTCTAAGTGAGTGTTGCGCCCAAGAAATATGTTGTACCATCGGAAAACTCTAATTTACGGCCCGAAGCGCTCGTAAATTAGAGTGGCTTAGGCCCGATGACCCGGATACCCGATTCTGGAGTTTTCGTGCAGCGCGATAGCCGTTATGCGGGTGACTGTGGCAGAATTTAGATATCAAAGCTGTAAAAAAACCTCTTGCATCTCCGAACAAAGACAGCAGCTAAGGTTTACCATATTTTAGTCCATATACAACTCAAAACTACAAACCACAGTAAAAGTTCAGGCGTAATCCCATCAACTGTTTGGACTTTGCACTTCGTTCTTATTTCGTGCGACATTGGGAGTACTGTTATTAGTCCACCATAATAAAACGAGAACAATTTAAACGACCACCAATTTTTTTTTATTACCCAAAATGGGTAAATGATCACCAAAACTTGCCGAAAATATCAGGGAAAAATACCGCGGAAGCTTAGGTGAAGGGTGTCGTGGGTGAGCGAAGCGAAGCCCCCTTTATCCTTCGTGTTAGGTTGAACATGTAAGAACAACAAACATACTTAAAACATAAAATTAAATACACAAAACATAAAAATAAGTTTGGTGATCATTTATTCAAACACAATTTGGTGGTCGTTTACTAATTCTGGCGGTCGGTCGTTTCGAATTTATTGGTAGTAAAATAGGTGCGTTTTTTGATCGTTTAAACATAAGCCTGTTAAAACTCTAGGCATTTCCGGCACTGGCATTGTAAATCAAACGGTAATAGTCTCCGCGGATATGTCTCCACAGTGACAATTAATTGATGGTCCACGCCTCGGCTCAGCCTGATATTTCAGGAGAAGTAGGTTCTATATGAATTCGTACATCTGGAATTCGTGCTTCTGGTAGAAGCTTTTTCCAAATATAAGTCTGCCTGCAGCGACCCCTGCGGCTTGGCACGATAATTAGTATCTGGCGAACTTCGTGCATAAATTTAGTGCTCGCACGGCGAAAACCGCACATTTGTTAGTTCTCAACTTATTCGCATAGCAGAAAACTGGACAAACTTTATAATTCTGATTTAGGATCAATATGTTCGTATACGTCGAGTTACCTCTATGCAGTACAACAGCAGTCCATGGGGTGCACGGAAAAAGCGCTGCACAAACAAAGTCTAACTCAGTAGTATTCGTTTTGTGAGGTATCGCGTGATTTTAGTGCAGTGCAGAGTCGGCAAAGCAGGTAAGGGTAAGGTACCCTTCCCGCACCGCTGCACTGCCACAGGGAACTACTTAGGAGGTCCTTTAGCGGCTGCATCTTATTTAGGGTTCCGAAGGGTCCAAACGGAGCCCTATTGCTGTCACTCACGTGACCATCCGTCCGTCCGTTCGTCACACAGGTTTTACAGCCGGTTAAAGCTACAGTCTTCAAATTTTCACAAAATAAACATGTTGTTGACTCAAAGCCATACAAATTATCAAAATATATTTTTAAATGTTTTTAAGGGGGCCTCCTATATAGCTAAAGAGAAGCACGAAAAAAAATTACCCCATTGAGTAGGGTATCGTTGTTTAGAGCTCGTTGAGTCGATAATTACTGTATTTTTGTTTTAAAAAATATTGCAAAACAAAGGAATGAGAAGCCACCAAAGTTAGTTTCTTTTTTTTTTACAAAATTTGTACCTATGAAACTTAACATTGACCTATGCCCATGTCCCTAAAATTTGGTGACAATGTTTATTATTACGTAATTTTACTGAAAAATACAAATATATCAGATTTGCGACACGCACTTGGCCAGTTTAGAGAACGTTGCCTATTTGGTATCTATTTCTGGTATTGAATCGCGTGCCCCGGTCAGGTCAGGTGTATCGATCAGGGCCTTGGCATTCAGTACAGAGATATAACTACAGACAGTCTCTAGACAGCTGGCCGCGCTAGACCAACGTAGCAAATACGTCACCATAGTCTATAATTAGAGAATTAAAGACATGCAATGGGAATCGAACAGCTGGTCCTTATTCCTCTACTTATGAGCATGCAAATGACGTACTTATGTCCAGTCTACACAAGGGGCACATCCCTTTAATTTAGATCTAATTTAAACAGACTCTAGTCGAGACTCTATTGAGACTGAGAGATTCTATTGACATGCCATAGCTTTTAATTAGTGGAATTGGACCGCTGTATATCGTAATGGTTATTTGTAGATTTGTTTATTTCGTCAGTACCGAAATTCTCAACCTCTCTGGAAACTGGATCAATTACACTTGCGAGAAGGAAATCTGGAACTAACATGCAACACGTGTCTGTGAGTTCCAGATTGTGTATGGTTACTGCGAAAAAAAGACAGGTAAGTGTAGATAGGAAGAGCTTTCCAGTATTAGCCGTAGCTCTTTATTTCTGACATCAATGACAATACTTTTCAAATAAATATTTTGAAGAATGTCCGCCAACTTCAAATTGACGTTTGACATCTAGGAATTGCAATTGCAATACAATGCAAATAAAAAAACCGACCACTCATCGCTACAAAAGATGGCTCGTTAAAAGTAATTGTGTTCGAATTGGTCAATTTTTCCGACCGACTGAAACCGATTGAGATTCCTGATATCGGAATTACATGATAAGGATACATAAGGCGATAATTTCACAAGATACGTCACTTAAGGCGCCTGTAATATAAATTTGAAAGGAATCGGTTTATGTCAAGAGATACTGCATCGAGCTAAAAGCTACACTATTGAGGCAACAATACCCTTATTGATCAATATACGAAGGAAACTGAAACTTCACTTCTCGAAATAATGTTGCGACCTACAATTTGATAGTTACGTTCTCATTCATTCTAAATAGAATGAAAAACTGGTTAATATGTTAGAGTATTACTGTACAATAAGTATTTGGTAAAATATTTTACAGATGTAGTGAATAATCCTTTCCTATCGGGAAAACTCGGAACAACGATAACACCCGAATGGTGCCGATGTGTCTATGAATTACTGTATTATTAAATTACGTGTAGGTATCAAATAAATCGCATACTTTATTTATCAATGTCAAATGTCAAATTGCCCGTTTGACGTATATTACACTGAGATGTTAAAACCACCACGATTCTATCATATAAAGAATTCGTTAGGTAAACAAAAATATAACTAGTTACTGAGGACGTTTTATTTCAATAAAACGCACTGATAAAAACCAAATTCCGATTGGGATGGTCTAATGATTCTATAAGGATTGGAACCCCAAAAGTCTAACTATAAGTCAAAACTACAGTAGGATTTTGCACACCTTTTTTATAACAATAAATTTTTGTAATTAATTAAAAATACTATGACATAACAAAAAAGACACCTCAACATAAAACAAAACAAACCAGCAGATAAATTAATATAAATAAATATGATTTTCTGATTGGATGAACGACTTCGATTATGACAGCGGGATAAGAGGAGGAGGAGCGGGGTGGACAGTGTGATGCGAAACAATACTTCCAACTTCCATATCACAGTCAGAATCAGAACTATTTTCTGGTGTATCATCGTCAGAGTTTTCATGAACGGTGATTACAAAACTAGCCATATAATTTTCCAACTCAGGTTCGTGTTTTCGGTACTCGTTTTCGCATTTGATGGCGTGGTCACATACTTTGGCCCAAACATCGGAACCAATCATATTAACCTTTTCCTGTACCAATTGTTTCACAGTAGTCATATTCATACTGATGTTTCTTTTGGATACGTATCCCTTTATTTGGGACCATATGTTTTCAATCGGATTGAAATCAGGATGATATGGTGGCAATCTTAGTACGCTGTGTCCATATTCGTTCATAAGTTTATCTATAGAGTATTCTACAAAGTCTTGTTTGTACTTGCAAATAATTTCATATATTTCAAGTTTTGTTAATGACGGATCAATCGGAACGTTATGTTTGGATAGCCAATCAATCATGTCTTGCTTCCTGGTATTTGAATTAGGAGGTTTTTCTACGTACTTATTATGATATGCAGCATTATCTACTACTAGTACCGAATGTGGAGCTAAGTTGGAATGAGTTGATTACGAAGCCATTTTTCATAGTTTTCATTGTTCATCGCGTTGTGATAGTCACCTGTTTTATCAGTAGACTGATACATTAACAATGCCCCAGGTATAAACCCCTTTCTACTACCAGCGTGCACTATTATAAGACGTTGTCCTTTAGAAATTAACTGTTTCACTCCGTTTTCTGACGAGTCAGCCCAGCTTTTACCTGCCAAATGTGAGGTATGGATGTATGTTTCATCCATATAAACAATCTCTCTCCCTTGCAATCTGTACTTTTTTATCGCGGCTATAAACTTTACTCTTTTTAAACGAACATCATCTTTCTCGATAAGTAATTTTCTGTTGTTTTCAAATTTTTTATACCGAAATCCCATTTTTCTAAGAATTTTTCTTAGCGTAAAGTCACATCCCTTAAAACTTATGGCTTCGGATAACTTGGACTTCAGGGCTTTAATTGAAGGTACTTGTTTGTATATCAAATGGAAATTATACACTAATCGGCGTATAAAGTTGTAGTCAAAATCGTCAAGACCTAGACAAAATAATTTATTTGGTCTACCCAACTTTGCCGACTTCGGACTATTGGAGGTGGATTGATTTATGTATTCTTTTTGCAATATTTTATTTACTGTTCGTTGAGAAATTCCACTGGCCTCCGAAACTCGTTTTTGGACTTTACAAAAGTAAGCAGTATAGTTGGTATGTTTGAATTTATCATTTTCAGTTAAGAAATATAAATAAATATTGAAAATAACTTCGCAGGCTTGCCGATCTAAACGTTTCCCTTTTCTTAGTACTTTCGGCTTGTCTGTTATAAATTGTTAATGTGGATCGAATAAATCAATGTTTATTATTTACAAAAATGACAGACAAGAGTGAAATGTAAAGTCAAAAAAATATATAGGTGGCCTGCATTAATACACGAGTCCATGAAGTTTATCACAAAATCTAACATAAATATCAACAAAATATTTCTGTGGTATTAACTACTCTATATAGATACTTCCTCTTGCAATGCGACCGTTCCCTACGTTGTCTCGATGGGTACTGAGTGCGAGTGAAGTAGTAAGACAAAAACGAACATTTCCGAGAAAATACGAAAGGAAAGGATTATTCACTACATCTGTACAAATTAATTACTGGTGTGTGCGTTTTATTTTCAAATATCGTGAAATTACTTTTACAAATTAATTACTGGTGTGTGCGTTTGATTTTCAAATATCGTGAAATTACTTTATCCCAACCGAGCCGACCGGTTTCATCGGCGGAGAGGTACGAATTCAAATACAAATAGTTACGACGCGAGTGAGCGTGACAGCGAGCGGTGTACGTAGGAACGCTATCGCGCACACTCGCGTCGTAAATACGCTCTCTGTCTCCCTCGTGCTATCTGCTGTTGCGGTCGGCTTCCAACTAAAACTTCGCACGTGCTCGCAATTCAACTGTGCTAGCTGCAGGTTTGTCAATGAACAATACTATAAAAATAATGTCCATCTACAATTTGTCATCTGCTAAGTGAAGGGTTAAGGCTCGTATTTTCAATAGGTAGGTACTTAATATTTTTTTCTATAAATGGTACGCAATACTTCTAGCTATCGAAACATTTAAGATGTCATTCTATTTTGAGACCATATAATGAACTAAATCATTAAATTTTTTCACCAAAATGTGGCAACATCGGACCTATCAGTTTCTTTCGTGTTCTGATCAATCAGGGTATAAGTAGGTTTTGTATAATGGCCACCAAATCACTTTCCTTTGTTTTGTATTTAAGGATGATAGCCCCCTATAAACAACCTGACCGCGATTCCGCAGAACCTTTATTGAATATCTACAAGTCTAGACTCAATAAAAAACAAAATAACTGATACGAGTACTAAAGTGGCTTACGACACAGTATGGCTATAAACTTTCACCGCAAGTGAATGTAATTTGAGGTTTCTTTGCCTTTAGGTACACCACAGTACAATATCTGTGCACATTCTTGACGTCATCGCCATTAAGATTCAAGCTAGATGCACAGAATGTGACCGTTTTGTAAACCTGTTTCGCTTAGATAGTGTCGGTAAACCCACACAATTTACAACATTTCAAATTATTGACCCCCTAATTTTAATACCTAATTCAAAAGTTGGTCGAGAGCTTAAGGGCTTTTCATTTTACCATTTTCCAAAGCTTTGATTTTTCATATTTAAATAAATTTTAAAATCTTGAGTTTTTGGAAAGAGTTGTTGTCCTTTTCATGACATGACATTTTTTATGTTCTGGGAAAGGTAACATACCTTTACCAGAACATAAAAAATGTCATTGTCAAGGCTTTGGCTTTGCCTGTCCCAGAAAGTTAAAAAAAAAACAAAACTGCGTTCGGTTTGAACGTCTCAGTTGACGCCCGCAATGTGCCCAGCCCACCTTACATGCTATCTCTTTTGCAGGCGTAGAACTTGTATAGTGCTATTCTTCTGTTAGTTTTATGCGGGTGTGGGTGGACGATCAAACAAATCGAACGCTATGCTAAATACGATACAAGTTAGATGTTATGGTGACATTGACAGCTAGTATTATTTAATGCTAGGCAAAGGTTATGTAGTTCTTCTGCCTATATCCTCGATATCTGAAATATTTTCAAAGTGTCTTTAAAACGAATGAATAGAAAAATATTGTCAATTGCGCTAATTATAATCAAATACGAATATAATACAATTTTCATCTTGAGGAATGTTACTGTCAAGGACAAAAAAAAATAATCGGTATACGCAGCAGAGTCAATAACAAACAACCTTTCATTTCGCGCTTCGATGCAAATAAACTAGCAAATTTCCGCGATACAAAGGCGACCGTATTTATGCGCATGGACTTTAAATATAATTCGTCAAATCTTATTTTGACGGGTTGACGACAAATAATATGCCGCCAACTTTTTATTCCGGTTTATATGCTGTTAATTAGATATCCGATGCAATTAGGCCCGGAAGCACAACTCATAGTTTAACGGACACTCAGTCATGATGCCACTGCCTCTCCATCGGGAAATGATAGAGCCATTATGCCATTAACGAATTACTTTATTAGAGCAGCAATTTTCATTCGATAATTAAATCAAGAGCGGAATAAATCGGAACCGGCGAGACGCTATCTCAGCGAAAGCGGTTCATTAAATTCGGCTGGATATCTTAATTTAATATCCGGTGCTTTTTGCGATAATCGGCCGCACTTCATTAAATTTACGTATTTTTGGTAAAAATTACGAATCGTCGGGTCAGCGTGATATAGAAGCGAGCATCAAACTTTCTGCTAGAAAAGCAATCAGAAGAAACAAAAAAAATAATAAAAAATATGACTGAAAAATTATAATAATGTAGGCAACTAGGCCTAAGGTTCTAGCGTACATACATTATATTTTCCAAAATAAATTGACTTGCTACAATCAGGGCGACTAGCTAGAAGGCGGAATAAGACTTAACTCGAATAAACTGTGAAAACTCTAAACAAATTAACATGGAGTTGTTATTCCGCTTTCTAGCTAGTGGCACATGGTGTGTCAATTTCTTTAAAAAGTAATTTGCTCGAATAGCTCTTTTCTGTTAATTAAAAATAGTTTGAATATCCACTGCTTTCCCCCACAACAAGATACCATGACATGATACTATGAGAGTAACTAAAATAGACTAACCTTTCTGTCGTGTGTAGCCACGTTAGCGTTTTGTCTGATGGTATTAACAGCGTAAGCCGCAGAACTTAATCTACCAGCTAATTTACCTTGTGGGGTCCCCACTACAATTTGCAGTCAATGGTTTTTCCAAGAAACTTCGTGTCATTTACATACTAACATGTTGCTGTCTACTACATACTAACATTTGTAAGTGATAATTTAATACACTTGGTTTAACCAGCGTTTGACAAATAAATAACTGTGACCTTATTCAATGTTAAAGATAATATATTATTAAGATCATCAAAATCTTCTTTTTGTCTTTCAGTCTTAAAGACCAGTGAAATGTCATCAGCAAACAATAATATGTCAGTCAATTTCTCCACCATAAAAGGAAGATCATATATATATACCAAGAATAATAAAGGGCCCAATATCGAACCTTGTGGAATGCCGATTTTTACACCCGACCCATCAGATTTAACGCCGTTGATTTCTGGCCTTTGAATTCTATTGCTTGAATGTGATCAAAGTATAACTCCAGTTTTAACTCCATAATGATTAAATTTCATTAGAAGCGCATCATGATCAACACAATCAAATGCATACGACAGATCCCAAAAATCACCAATAACATCCTGTGCGGCCTCCCATGCAGAGAAAATGTGAGATATAAGGGTAATGCCAGCATCCGTAGTTGATTTACCCCTGAAACCGTATTGTTTGGCGTGGAGTTGTTTTATACAGTTGAAGTGTAAGAGAAATTGTTTGAGTTTAATCTTTTTAAATATTTTACTTAGTGCTGGAAGTACAGATATTGGTCTGACATTTTGACGATCACCCTTGTCTGCCGACTGGAAAAGAGGTATGAGTTTACTATGTTTCATGAGGTCTGGGAAAGCTCCATCGTCAACATCTTTATTGAATATATAAGCTGAGTGTGGGGAGCTATAACCAGCATTACTGAAACTTTGAGTGATATTCCCCACAGGTCTTCAGTATTTTTTAGGTTAAGTTTTGACGTTTTGACGATGTCCTGGGGATATACATGATTACATTTTAAATCTACATTTCTCTGCTTCATATGGAAATGAGTTAAGACGCTGTTGTGAGTAGTATATCATATGCCAAACCGTTTTAATTCTATTGTTAGAACTTTCTATTTGTCTATTAAAGTGTAAAGTTTATGCTTTTCTACAAACCAAGTTTTGGAATATTTTCTGACATAGTCTTGCAATTTTCTATCAAAGTTACAGGTTTTTTGTTCAAAAAGCTCATAAAATTTGATTTACCGTTGTTGTTACTGACTTTCTTTAATTTAAAAACTTTATTGAAATATATTTGAATAATGTTGAAGTCTGAATACATTTTGTTCGGGTTCTGTTCACAAAAGTCTGGGACAGGCAAATTCCTATCTAGGTTTTTCGTACACGTTTCTAGTCTATGGGATGTAATTGGCCTCTAAAATTATGGATAAAGGTTTAGCCGTACTAGCAATGGGAATGAAACTGTTTGACCGCTGTGATCACATTATCAGCAGTTAATCACATTTTTACTAGTAAAAGCACAATTACAAAAGGGTTATCTAAGTAGGTTTGGCTGGCAAGTGTTATTCTAGTCGGCTCTACAAATAAGTGAAATAAATTGAATTATTTAATTAAGTTATTATTCGTTGTTTCATTGTTGTATCCACAATTAAATCTACATTAAAATCGCTACAAATAATTAACCTTTTTCTGTAATTAAATAGTTCCTTCTTCCATAATTTTCTCAAATATTTTGAAATTGCCATGGCCTTTTTCATCCCTTGGAGTCTGTAGACACAAACAATAAAATGACTATGTAACTCAACATAGGATAGCTCAATTTGTCTTTCTACTATACAGTATCTGCAAGAATATCCTTCTGTTGTTTCACTTTAATATTATTGTTTACTATATTAAATATCCACCACTATCAGCAGTATTTTTATTGTAACAATTGTCATTTATGTCAAAAGACATCATACTTTCCTTTAACCAGTGTTCTATAATACATATAACATCGGTGTCAGAATGATTAAGAAATAATTCTATTACAAGTTTGATGTGTAATATTTAAGTACCTAGTGTCGATCTCTGTATATATATCATCGTTCATCAACTAAGAGTAATAATAATAAAGTAAGTAAAAGCAAGAAAGAAGTCATCCGCCGATGTTATTACGTTATTAGCCCGCACTAATTGTTATTCTGATAAAATCAATACGGCTCAGCTCAGCGTGAGAGTTCGGTTTGGAACTGACCTAGTTCCGCGATAAGCCGGCGGCGGCGCGGCGGTGACTATTAAAAATTTGGAAGTCCCTCTGCACACGAAACTCAAAACCGGTTGGTAACTGGTAAAGAAGGAAACGAGTCACAACCTACTCTACTGGTTGAGAACTGTGTGATTGGTTTCCAAGGTTAGTTACCAGTATGCAATGTAGAGCACTAGCTCTGGAGGAACAATGAACAAGAAATGCATTTCGGAAAGTCTGCTAATCAGTCAGATGGTCAGAAGTCGTTGATATCGCCAATGAGCGACACGGGCTTTTATTAAACCTTATGCTCCATAATGAGCGAGTTTAATGAACCAAAACAAAAAAAAATGAGAAAAAGTATCGGAGCATCTAATTTTTTGTAGTGATTGAACGTTTCATTTTATCGACTAAATTGGATCGATATTATCGAGCACATTTACTCATGTCACCGCTTCTGATTGGTATAGATATATTTACTATTTTTGAAACATCTAAAAGATTTATTTGATGTTATTACATTACACTCAAAGTCAAACTGCACACACGAACTGGTTCACAAATCTCATCAACTGTATAAATGAATCAGTTGAATGAGGAACTCTGGAGCAGCTCTGGAATAGGATGCTCTATTGGCGGCAGCATGCTCAATAATATGTCATTGACTGTCACTGGAGATATCGTGCTGCTGAGTCACTCAGCCAACGCACTCAGAACTCTTTTAAGAATCTGTGAGCTCTATGCTGCTTCGAGGTGAGATGATGGTGTTCCGATGCGGTAGTGGAACACTTGAAAATGTTCCTGTTGTACCACTGTGTGGAGAACCTCTTAGGGGAGTGAAACAGCTTAAGTACCTGGGTCACGTGGTCACAGAGGGACTCACAGATAGGACACTTGGCTGATGGAGCATGCTGGCCCGCAGGTTTGCAAGGTGAACAGGGTCTGTGAAACTGACTATACTCAGAGTTCTTTGTCAGGGGCCCAATTCCGGTACACAATTACAGCTCAATGACAATTACATGACGATTACGGTCAACTTTAGATATCCAATATCTGACGATTTTGTAATCCGATTCCCTTTGTTGATTAACTTAATTATTGAGCTTACCAATTACCTTAACTTTTATCATAATTGCCTAAAAAAATATTCTCCGAACGCCAAATATTGGATATCTAAAGTTGACCGTAATCGTCATGTCATTGTCATTGAGCTGTCATTGTGTACCGGAATTGGGCCCCAGACCTTTTACACCAGCAGCCTGTGAGTCAGATACACGCAGAGGGTTACTGCAGCGCCTCCACTACGTTTGCTGAAGGCGCAAGGATAAACGAATTTTATGCAATCTTGCGAAAATTAAAGTCTCCATTCGAGCCAGATAATTCGGCAGTTCAGTAAAATTATGAGAAAAATCTGTTATTTTATATTAAAATTATTGTTTCTCCTTTTTAATATAGACTATGTTCAGGATTTTTTACGATCGAGGCACATTAATCCAATCGCGTAACGACACAGTATTTAAACTAGATTATCTCTTTGTGAATAAAATTTATTTTTTGAGACCTATGAATGTACATAGTGGAAACAATTTTATATATTTTTTTGCCAAAACGCTCTTCGGTGGTTTTTTGTGATCTTGGACCTTAAAACTAGATCACAATGTTATATTGTATGCAGTACGGTACAGTTTACAGTTAAAAATGGAACGCGTAAAAATAACGTTAGATTATAAACTAACGGTTTTCATAATCTTACGGTGACACATATAGAATAAACACTATGTTATTGTTGTTTAACATAGTTTAGAGTAACTACCTACATATTTGTTTTTCTAACTGTATGGATTTTATTTCTAATGTATGGATCTCATTTCTATAGGTAATGTAATATCTATTTATTTATATGTTTTTTTTTTATGTCCATAGTTTAAATAGTAAGTATTTATATTCTTATATTTATTAACTTATATTTATAATTTAGGTGATGGTTTGTATTTCCGCCGCAACTTCAATGTCACACTGTATAATTAGGGGATATCTGTGATTGGCAATACTTAGTTGTTTAATTTTAACGTTACTTACCACTCTGTAACTTGCTGTTGATGTCCTAAAGAAAATAAAATAAATTCGGACCTTCCGAAAACACCGTGGGAAAACCTTCAATCTCCAAAGCTGAGTCGATGGGCTGTCTAAACTGGCTAAACGTGGGCACAATTGTGCCTCTGCCACCCCGTATGGTTTCCCGCGGTCCAAGGTTCCAGGGTCCAGCGGTCGTGACGCTATATTGTGTTGAATTTAATTGAAATATCAATTAAACGTTCATTCACTACGAAACAATTGTTCGAGCATCCATATCCGCGAAGATGGGGTCTGCTCATTATTATGGTAGAGCCCATTACCCCGACCTTAATTTAATTATAATGATATGGAAGTTACGAACCGGTAAACATAAGTTGATTACGGTTACCTATATAGAATAAGGAATGATAATTATGATGAAAAGTAACGCATCGTGTTGATCGTACCCGAAATATGTTTGATATTAATTTCAGTAAGTAACTATGAAAATCACAGGTTGTCAGCGTTGGTAAATATGTCGGTATGCAATATATATACCTACTGTTCGATGCATACGTACGGTAAAACAAACATTAAGCAAATATACACTGTGTGTCGATCGTAGTCCATCGGGGCTTTGTTTGATTCGTTCGTACCTGGAACAAATTAAACAAAAATTGGTTAGACATTTTGAAATGAATTTTGAGGAAATGTTCGTAGAAAATTAAACAAGGTGGTCGTTACGTATGGTAAGAAATGGAATCAACTGAGCCGGCCTACTTAAAGGCCGAGTCGGCAGTGACGCTGCCTACGAAGCCAAGTGCCCCGGGTTCGAGTTCCGGTGGGGGCAAATATTTGTTTGATGAGAACGGATGTTTGTACCCTAGTCTTGGTTGTTTATCTACCTAAGTATAATATTTATCTATATAAGTATGTGTATTGTTGTCTAGTAACCAAGATACAGGGAATCCTAGTTTGGGGCTAGATCTATCTGTGTAATTAGTGTCCAAGGTATTATTATTATTTCTTAATTTTTTTTTCACTCCTCTTCTCGGAGGTTGCAGTTAGTCCTGAGCACGGGCCGTAGCCAAGTGCTAAGGATCTATGAGTTTCCTAAAAAAATTCGAATTACACCTACACGTATTAAGAATCAGGGCTTTTTGCAGCAGGATGAAGGCGGATGGTTTCATATTTAGCAACTTAGGGCTATTATTGAGACTCTTCGGTATGATTCCAGTTGTTGACATTATGATCGGTATTGTTAGTACTGTGTTCACTTTCCATTCGGTCTTCACTTCTATGGAGAAGTCCGTATACTTGGCTAGGTTATGTGCGTGTGTGGTTGTTAAATTATGAGTGTTTGGAATAGCGACGTCAATTAAATATACTGTGTTTGTGTTTTTATCATGTCTGGCCTATTGTAATGGATTGTTTTGTCAGTTATTATCGTTCTATCCCAATAAATTTTCACGCAATTATTTTCTAAGACAGTTTTTGGTTTGTATTTGTAATAGGGTTCTTTTTCTGTGATGAAATTATATTTATGTGCGAAGTGTTGATGGGTTATGGATGCTACATAATCGTGTCTGTGTTTATAGTCCGTTTGTACTATGAATTTACAAGCTCCGGTGTTGCTCCGGTATGTTTTCTGATGCAAAGTCGGCATTGGTCAGACTGTAGATTTGTTTGTTTAAGGATGTATTTTTTGTAGTTGCGAGTGTTAATTATTTGGTCCTGTACAGCTAGCATAAATGCCTCGGTTTCTGGGAAGAGTTCCCCTCGTTTCAGCCATGTATTAGAACTCTGTTTGTCGACATAATGTTGTTCCATATTATTATAATTAATAATAATATTAATTGCAGCCCGGTCTTGCCAATTTCGTTTCTTTTTGCATTCCTGTAGAGGCTCTCCTTGTTTGTAGTTCTCAAGCTGTTAAAAGAATCGTGTGGGCGCGAGCCTCCATACAATAAGCGATAACCTTTTTCACCCCTTAAACCTTGTCCGATTTTCACAATTTTTTCACATGTTTGAGATACTATGGAAAACAATGCTCGTGCGTTTTGTTTTTTTTGAAATATTTTGTATTGTAGTAAGTATAACGACCTAAACATTCACTTTTTTGACCAAAAAAAACCCTCCAGCATATTATTTATTTTTAACCAATCAAGCCAGATTTTCAAAAAAGGAATAACTACAAGCATCGTTTATGATGTGTGGAAACGAATGAGACCAAATTTGTCTTATTCCATAAAGGTTTAGGGGTAGAAAAACGTTACCGCCCAAAAGCATAATTCGGCCGAAAATTTTGGCAATTGCGCTCTTATAGCTCTGAGATAGCTTGTATTTTGGTAAATACCTACTCGCGCCGAGTTCTGTCGCCATTCGCTCGTCTTAAGATACCTTCCTATCTTTATACAGTCAGACCTCTTTAGAGTACCCGCAGACCACAGATTTCTATCGGCTGATAGTTTTGGCGGGCTCTAGAGTACCTACCCGCAGACCAAAGACTTTCTATCAGCCGATCTATCCATCCAGCCAAGTCATCCTAAGTTTCAGGGCTCTGCCATTTCATTAAAGAGTAGGAAACACAATTTAATTTGTGTCAACCTTATTTCATATCTCTTAAAATTGAAAATTGTACAACCTTTCTTAATTAAGTTTTATTATTATTATTATAGTTTAGTCGGACTCTTAATCAGTACAAAGATGTATGCAGGTGCGCACAGTAAAGCGTTTCGGTATCGGTCCAATCACGCTGGCAGCCCAACCAGACCAAACTATCGGCCGATCAAAAAGTCTGACGTCTGGGAGGGCCCTTAAGGAGATATGTCGACAAAATCGACACTTTTGTAAGCTATTTCTCTGCTGTTTAAAAAAAGTCCCAAGTTAAATAAATTAGTATATAAATAGTTATCAGAAACGCGATTGGAGGAATTTCGCTCGATAGAAATAATTATTGAAATAGGGTCAGAATTTACACTTTTTATTTTCTGACAAACTGGAACAACACACAGACTTCAAAAATATTTATTTAGATGGGTTTTGACAATACATAAATTACCAGTTTTGGAAATTTTCGTATATAATTTTCATTCCATTTTTAACCGACTTCAAAAAGAATGAAGATTTGAATTAGACTGTTTTTTTGTATGTTTGTTACGCGATTATTCCGTCAATTATGAATCGATTTTGATCGAATCGGTAGGTCATACTTTAAGGATGGTCTCAGATAAATTTTATTTAAATTTATTGAGCACTTTTCGAAAAAATCAACAAAATCTAAGAAAATGGTTCCCTTCAGCATAAGTTTTGATGAGGACTTTTGTATACCTCTGGAGATCTTGAAATTGCCATTTGAGCAATTTAAAAACCATGTTAAAGCGACTTTATCGAAAAAGGGATATTCCAATGTTCAAGATTTCTTAAACGACGGGACTGTATGGGGTTAATCTGGCTCAATACAGTCCTTGCTGTTAATAATTTTGTAATAATTTATTCCTGCTTATTAATTTTGATAATATTTGTATTGGTTAAGCACAAGCAATTTTTAAAAGAGATCTAAAAATCAATCTGTGGGAGTTTCTACGCCCTTCTTCTCCCACAGTGGTCCAATGTAGAGAAGTGGCAAAAAATGACGATTGCTAAGTATATGTAAATATCTACAGTAATAAAGACATTTGGAATATAAATATAAACATTCGCATCCCGACCGGGGAAGAACAAATAGGACTTGAACTTGAACTCGGTTTTTTTAAGTTGTTAACTTGGTGAATAGTTAATTTTGTAGTAATTTAAAACAGACTTTTTGTAATATTTCCCCGATTCCGTCCCTCTCACACTGCAGTTCTTTCCGCCTGGAGCAACGAGGACCTTTGCACGGAATAGGTATCCCCTTATGGGGTTAAATTATTGCTAGCAGAAGCGACATTTCTAAACAGCTCTCTAAACATGTCGCAGTATTCACAGTATTCACATCACAGCTCCAAAAAATAAATAATACGTTGCAATTCAAAGAGAATGCATTAATTTGGAAAACAAAAACATGCTTGATTTCGGCAAGCATTCAGCCGACAACGCACATTCAAAACAAGCTTTATTTATGTGACATGAAGAGTCACTCTCACAATATCCGCTGAATAGTGATGTCGTTGGAGTTTTGGCTACGCGCCAGGTCTCTCGTTTTGACCCAGAATACGCGTCATCATGTCGGTCAAGTGACGCAATGTACAGCGTCCATTAAATAGTTATCTACTGTGCTGTGTGCTATTCCAAAAGCGTCACACGTAACTTACGAACGTACTAAACTAAAAGCTGAAAAATCGACGATTCTTATCCAGTTGTAGGTTCATTTTCATAGATTATATTTACAAATTATCCGGTTTCCATAATTATAAGAGGCAATAAAATTAAGTGTAATAAGCATATTTATATATATTAACAAGTTTGACATTTTTAGGGTTCCGTACCCGAAGGCATTACTCAGCCTCCGCTATCCGTCTCTCAGTCTGTTTGTGCGTCCGCTTGTCCGTCCGTCCGTCAGCGGGCTGTATCACATGGGCCGTAATATCAGAATGTGTAATTCTGGTGCCGATACATCGACAAATAATGAACTATACTATTTATTATAAATTAAAGGAGGTCTCCATACAACAGTCGTGTTTTGACATACCCGGCGATAAAACAAATCATATCATGATTCTAATATGATCGTACATTTTTCGGCTTATCACATGGTTGTGGTGGCGCAGTTGCTTTGATATCGATTGCGCAATCTTTAAGTTCCGGGTTTAAGTCCACCTTCAGGCATAATATTATGAATTTGTTTTTTATTTATTATTTCAAGTTTTCTCGAGTGATGGTACAATACACCAGTCGCGTGGGAGTCTTCGGGTTCCGTACCCGAAGAGTGCCAAACGGGACCCTATTACTAAGCCTCTGCCGTCTCGTCCGTCCGTCCGTCTCTCACCGGGCTCTACCGGATCAACCGAAATAGGCAGAGCAGAAATTTTCATTAATTTTCACGATGCTGACTGATACTTAAATATGAAACTGCAATTTTAACAATCTGGAGCGCTACAAAACTGATATAAATTTATTAAAATACCGATGTCTCTTGAGACACTCATACACAGGCGTCACGTCACGCCACACCGCACTGTGCCACTGCCACTGTAATAATATGAGAAATTCTAACAACTGACGAAGATATTTCGCCGAAAATAAAAAGAGCTATTTACAAAACATTGCAAGGCCAAGTTTAGATATTACGTCCATCAAATATCAAGTCGTGGCGCAACCTATTGCAGAGCATGATGTAATTTAAAACGAGTTAACCTAAATTGAAAAAAAAACGTGAAGCTTTTTTTTTGTAGGTTTAACTAATGCCCGAGTTTTACTTGATCAAGTTATTAAAAATACCTAATGATGCCATCTATCTAATTTGAGATATCACTGTACTGACGCTGCTATTTTACTGCGGGAAATATTAATAATACTGATTTGCACAGCGATTATACAGATTTTGACAGAAAATATCAGAGCAAAATAGAGCGGTAGCAGGTGAAGGGTAAAGGGGGAGCGAAGCGAAGATGCGAGTATGTAAGAACAACAAAAATACATAAAACATAAAGTGTTTTTGCTGTGAGAATCAGTATATTTGCTGTGCGATTAAATGCTAGCCTTTTACTACATCCAGACTTTGAGTGGCAATTGAGAAGTAGGCTATTAATTAAGTAAGATGAGCGGAAATTAACGAGACCGGCCGGGATAATTGTTAGCCTTAATATAATGAACGATAATTCAAAGTAACGAGGAGACGTGTCAAATTATGATAATGCGGAGAAGAACAACATGTTTGCTTGTTGTAGACTCATAAATACTGTCTACTTGATTATACAATTCGAGGAAATCGTGAGAGAACCTTCGTATCTCTTAAGCTCCGGCGGTGATAGCTTGCCCATTGTCTCGCAAAATGGAGTGTAGGATAAAGGGCTAGATGTGGGCACAACTGTGCCTCTGCCGCTTTGTTTGATGTGGTTGTTGATAAAGTAAAGCTTTAGAAAAACCGTCTTCGATCAATCCCGATAAATATAAAAATCGCTATAAGGTTTGTCAGACTGTAATATTCGAGGAGTTCCCTCGATTTCTCCAGGAGCCCGTCATCAGATCAAGACCGATGTCAATGGGACCAATTGGGAGGTAAACCCTTTCAAAAACAAAAACTATTTTCAAAAGATGGCGCTAGGTGACTAAATTTTAAGAGAACCACAACATATTTTTCTTTGTACGATTATGAGTATAAAGATTTACTAAAAACCGACCTATTTGTAATCCTGTAACCTTTTATTTTTTTGTTCTAGTTGACTGTAAACATTTCTTAATTACTGTAGATATTTACATATTCTTAGTAAACGTCATTTTTTCCCTATTCTATTCTTAATTTTTAAATCACTAGATATACATGCACATATATTCATTGCTTCTGGCCCCACGCTGGGATACCGTGTCGTGGGCACCCAAGCAGCGACGTCACTCACATATAAACATGCAAGACCTGGGGTTTCATAGATAATTAAACTTTTCGCTGTTTCTGGCTCCCACGACACAGGGTATCCTAGTGTGGGACCAGAAGCCTGTACGTGCCTGGAATTCAATGTTATGTCATGATTTATCTGAGCATTATCAACGGATGCATATCAACTAATGTTTTGGACGAAGGGGGGGCTGGTTGCATTAAACTGCGATTTTTAATTTGAGACCATTAATGTAAACAAACAACTGTCATTTTCCAGTACAAAAAGTATGACATGAATGTCAAAGTCAACGGTTTTGTTCTAGAAAATGACAATTGTTTATTTACATTTCTAGCCTCAAATTAATAATTGCAGGGTAGATATGCTAAGACTTTACCTACTCAATTACTTTCCTAGAGCATGTTTTCTCGGATAACTTAATTCAGTTGACTAGGCTGTTCGCTGTCTTCACCCTCAATCAATTCCTGTAAAAAGGCCCAACTTTGACCCTTGGTTGTTCTCCAGAATCCCGTCCAGGACCGCTCATTAGGCACCGACGATCTATTTCCCGGCCCGCGTCCGATTACGGATATCCGGCTTCCGAGCTCATCCCGGGGCTCCCGGAACTAGTTTTTATTGCAAAAGAAAATACTCTTTGTTGACCCGCCACTTTATCTGTCATTCGCCAGGAGACCTGCTTTAACTCCAGTTTGCCAAGAAGGTTTAAGTTAAGCCTGTGGAAGAAAAACTGATGGATATTTTTCAATTAGCCTCTAGTCTAGAGGGTTGCGTTGTATATATCTGTGACGTTTAGGGCCCATTTCACAAAGCCCTTAACAAATCATAAATTTTGTAGGTAAATTCAAGATTTGTCTCCACATGTGATAGAGCGGACATTGTGAAACAAACAGGGCATTACAGTGGAGCCATTCTTAGAAGTCTCATTTGACATCTGTCAATAGTAGTCGACAGAGCTTGCATCAGACTCCCTTCTCCTGAAGAAGGAGTATAGCTCTGTCCCTACTATTGACCACCACTTTAGTATCTGTCAGGACATGTAGATTTTACCAACTGTTTTATTCCTGAATGCCGCTTGTAATGTGAAATCGCCATAGTATTTATCTTGACACTTCAATCTTTAAGTAGGCGCTATTCCGGGTTTGGGACTTTGGTGTATTCCGCACTAGATTTGTTAAAATTAAAACCACTCGGTATTAAGTAATCTGATTAGTATTAAAATGTATAAGGTATTGTCTTAATTACTCTGAAGTTATTTGTAAACATATCGTAGTAGGTTGTTCATTTGCTTTGTAACTTATCTACTAAATGTAAAACTTTAATGTACAACTGTTTGATGTTCCAAATAAACAAATAATTTTGATTTGACAAAGGTATAATGACCATCACCTCTGCCACCTCGTATTGTAAAGGTCGCGATGATTATGTATGTTATGTAGGTACCTATTAATCCCCAGTTTACTTTAGTTTACCAGAAAAGTTTGCTACAGTGAAACAGTTCAGCCGTACGTGTCTAATTTACCCAGCAAATACACCACTAGCGTTTTCAATTTCAAATGGAGAACGGTTCAAATACCAAATCGCGTAGCTTAGCGTACCGACGGTTGAACAAACGGTGAATAAAAAACAAGCAATTCTCAAACCGATCAAAAGTACTTCCAGCCCATATTCACTTACTCCATACTCCAACTCACAGCAAAATCGACTCAGCGCCGGTTTCTGGATTGAGAAATTCACCAAGTTAATACTTACTATCGTTCTGACACATTATTTTTTGTGACATCTACAAAGGCAGAACGATACTTAAGTATTTGATTAGTGAAATCCTCTATTCAGAAATCGGAGGATGTTAAATTGACGTTTAGAATATGGATTAGTAATTTTTCCGGCTCTGCGCGACACGGAGTGGCACGTTTCATTTCGAAAATGGATTCCAACGGGAAAACATCATTGCTTGTTGTTGCTTTTGATGGTAGGCTGTTAAATAAGGAATGGGTGTGCAGTCGCGGCGCAACGGCAGCGCGGCAGTCGCGCGATTGCCGCGCTGCATAGTGTGAAAGAGCACTAAGGGAGCAGGCTCCGGGCCAATGCATTGGATATTGGAGTTCCCAAGACGTGTCCAAGTGGCAAAAGCGCCGTATAGAGGGCAGTTGGCCTCCTTGATTGGTCCAAAAAAATTAAGAGTAAAGTTGTGATTGCACATCGGAGATAGCTGGCGGGATGAAATTACATGCTATGCCGATTGCCGAAATCCCAGTGAAGTCTCGCGATAAAGTTTTGTAGAATTTAGTACTCGTTTATTACCTAGTCTGGCCATAAGTTCCGTTCCAAGTTTTAGAATTCGGTTAATTTAAATTTAGATTGACAGTTACTGCTCCTTTATTTCACTGTGACCTAAATAGGGTTCGGTCTTCTGGAAAAATCCTTACTTGATCGCATCAATCCCAGCTGGAGAGATGGCGTGTGATAGAGAACCGTGTCGCAATTATCGCGCTTCACAGTTTTAACAAAATACCAGTTGACATTTTCAATTTCTTAGTCTCTCGATATCATATCACAGTACACAACTGCACTATCGTACCGGGTATTACTTGAGAGTAGCCCTGCCCAGCATTACATCGACCAGAGCCAAGAAGCTTGGATATCTGCGAATTCTTTTTTGGCTTAAATAATTATCACTCTAAAAGAAAAGTTGAACCTATTAGAAAGTTGCCATATTGGATAGAGGCCACCACCCGGCCTCAGTGATGGTTTAGTGGAGGTCTCCTACGAGGGGGTCACCGAGGATCATTTTTGCAAGCCTTGCTTGGCATGCTTAAATCCATGGCAGAAAGAGATCAGCCGTCATTTTAGAGTCTGTTGTCAAGCCACTGATCTAATATTTATTTTCTAAAGGGAAATATTAAATTGCACATCAATAATACTGATTTGCATAGCAAATATACTGATTTTCACAGTAAATATCTGGGCAAAATACTGCGGTAGCTTAGGTGAAGGGTATAGGGGTGAAGGGGGTGAGCGAAGCGAAGCCTCCTTTATCCTTCATATCAGGTTGAACATGTTAGAACAACAAAACTACTTAAAACATAAAAAGTGTTTATGCTGTGAAAATCAGTATTTTTGATGTGCGATGAAATACTTGCCATTGAAAAAAACGAGTAACCTTTTTTTGTAGGTAAAACTAATGCCCAAGTTTTACTTGATCAAACTCTAAAAATACCTACTGATGCTATCTATGTAATTTAAGATATCACTGTCCAGACGCTGCTATTTTACTACATCCGGAATTCCAGACTTGAACATGTAAGCACAACAAAAATACTTGTAAAAAAAGTGTTTTTTCTGATCCTTTTTGCTGCGAAAATTTTTGATGTGCGATTAAATACCAGCCTTTTCTAAACAGCATTTTATGAATTAGTTTTCCAATAGAGCACAACGCCTGCACACAGAGCTGGAACCACGCAACGCTCATTCAAGGGCAATTTGCCCGAAGGTATTGCCGCCGAAGGTATTGGCCCTCAGGCCGCTCCAATGTGAACCCATCGGACCACCGACTATGGGATGTTTTAGAGGAGAGAGCCAGCTCGAGGGTCATCAAAAATCAAGTGACTTGGTGGCAGCAGCGGTTTCTATATCTCTGTAAACAGAACCGACCTGAAGGCCCGACCGACTGAAGATTTGTTTATGTCACCCTAAGATTGCCTAAGCCGTTAGTTTAAAGTCAACGTTTTTTTACAAACTATCGATACATTGAAAACTGTACCGTACCGCTTACGATATGGCGCGTAAGTTTATAACAAAACCGTTAAATTGTCAACTGGTTTAGACTTTGCAAACGAAATACCCCCCTTAAATATTTATTTTAATCTGTTTTTAAGTATTTGTTGTTATAGCGGCAGAAATACATCATCTGTGAAAATGACATCTGTCTAACTATCACGGTTCATGGCTGTATCAGTCTGGTGATAGACGGACGGAAAAACAGACGGACGGAAGAACCAACGGAAGGACTTACAGCGGAGGTTTAGTAATAAGGTCCCGTTTGGCACCCTTCGGGTACGGAACCCTAGATAACGAACAACCCACGGATGTAATCCCAAAGAGCTCTCTCTATCGCACAGCCGAGTTCGGCAAAAGCACAATCAAACAGATTCCCCGAACACAGAGCCCCCGGAAGCCATAGAGTACCTGAGACGTGCCCAAGTGCTGCGCTCATCTAGCCCAGATGCCGAAGGTGGGGCGTGGGGGGAAGCTCAAGGGGGGGGGGGGGGGTGTAACGAGCGGCATGTTCGTGACTGAACCGCGGGGAGGGGGGGTGACGAGATTCGCGCTAGTTTCAGAATCTTAGTGGAAATGCTCGTACTTATAGTAATTTGACTGAGGAGTGATGGTTAGTTAGATAAGCTGATTCCATTGAATTAAAATGTCCTCGTCTGTTTTGCTTCTTAACTAGCGGCAGCTTCATTAAAGTACGTATTTATTTACGCAAACGCGCAATCAATCTTGCAAAAAATGTAGGTTACAAATAGAAATATGCGATATCCAATCCACTATAAAAACATTTGCGGATTTGATTTTTCGGTTAAAGTTTATTGAGCATTTGATTATGATTCTCACCGAAGGAAAACACGATTGGGTGAAATTTTCTTGATAGAATTTTATTGCGAAATTACCTCTAAATTGTTTAATTTTTTCCTGTAATTCTGAAATCCTAACTACCTTCATTGCGGAATTGGATTCTAAATGTGGATATTATGTATTGGTAAACTCTCCTTGAAAATATTTTTGACAAAACAGCGTCGTTTATTTTTAAACAATTTTATGTGGTTTGGCGCTACGTTATGAAATTTTTCCCGATTCCGTCCCTCTCACACTGCGGGTCTTTCCGCCTGGAGTAACGGGGATCTTTGCACGGACGAGGTATCCCGTTAAGGTAATAATGTTTTGTTGATGAGACCCTCTAACTAAATGTAAGATCGTTGTTACCGTTTTAAATGAATGTCGCAAACCCTCCCGAACTCATAAACGACTGTCTACTTTCCACAGTGTTTTCCGCAACTCAGAAACCCATTCAATATCCGTCGACGACCTGACTCCGGATCATCATCGATCACGCGCCTCCTAAGTATCATAAAGGGCGAGTCACGAAGGGCGCACGGATGTATAAAAAATATTGAATTCCTTCTCATTGTGATTGATTCCCTGTCTTGTGAGATGGCGGAGAATGCTGCCTGAGTGCGACTTTGACTAGCGAATATCATGAATAGAATTTCCCAAATTCTATCAGACACTAAACTTCCCTACGTTATTTCGTGATCTTTTTGTTGAACTGAACACAAAATGGTCAAAGACAAGTTAATCTAAAAAGATTGACGTGACGAATTAAAAGACTAATGCCCGATTTCACCGACAGTTAAGGGACACTTAGCTCTTTTTCTTAGCTGTCTAGCGATTGTTTCGGTGGCCGGACTCTTATATTGAGGGGGTCCCCAAGGAGCCTGGATGACCCTTACACTTAGGGCAAATCTAAACAGGCGCTAGATGGCCCCTGAAAGAAATAAAGTGTCCCCTAAAACATAGAGATGGTTGGTGAAATCAAATAGATTTTTCTTTTGCGGTAAATCATAAATGTAACGAACAATGCGTCATTGTTACAGCATCAGCAACACAACCTCACTCCAGCATGAGACCTTCCCTTCGATGTTACTTGCGCTCGATCAAACGCGATTGTGTCAACTATTAGTTCCATTCAATCTAGTTCAATCCATTCTTAGCTCCTTGCCTCACAAACGTAGAACACAAACATCGTTTTGTATACAAGGTATTTAAGCATAAGGAGCGTTTCCCAGAGCTCGATGTATTTCTACTCAAACGCTGCCCTTACTTTTTGTCGGAAGTTAGGAAATATTCGACTTCATCACCTTTCTTAACTAAGTTACTTTATTGATTTTATCATATACATTACCTTAGAATTACATTTTAATATTCCCCATTGGAACTGGATCACACACACACTCACACACCCTCATACACCATTCAATCAGCAGTTCACCATATTGTCAGCCCAGTTTGAACTAAGTTTGAACTAATTATTACTTTACTTTACTTTATTATTCCTATAGATAGGTACTTATATGTATATTTTATCTTGGTATTGTTTCGTAATTATCATTACACATTTTCTTTTTCTAATTAATCAATATTGTGTTTTGATTGCTGTGAAACGTGAAGAAATAAAAAAATCCCGGTGCAATTTTCCACAGACTTTTGAAGAATAAGAAGATATGTCCTGTGAGATTTCATTCAAATCCTGTCAGCCGTTTTAAAGTAGCAAACATCCACATATCTTTCACATTTACTTATATGTAATATTACTGTGATATCACCTAGTACTCTCCATAATCTGTAACGCATTCGATATATATGAAGATGACTGTCGTGCGCGCGCGCGAGTGATGGATTGGGAAGAACGTTGCGGCGCCTATATCATGACGTCATATGACGAATGGCCGAGTCGGCAGTGACCCTGCCTACGAAGCCAAGGGTCCCGGGTTCGAGCCCCGGTGGGGTCAAATATTTGTTTGATGAGAACGGTTGTTTGTACCCTAGTCATGGTTGTTTATCTATCTAAGTATAATATTTATCTATACAAGTATGTGTATTCCCTGTATCGTTGTCCTACCAAGATACAGGGAATCCTAGTTTGGGGCTAGATCAATGGCTGTAAATAGTTTCCAAGGTTTATTATTATTATTATTATTATTATTACATCGCGTAATTTGTTGGAAGCTATTCCCAGTGTCTCGACGTCTCCTGATCTCCTTCGCAGCTATACACGCACGTGTCTGACATCCAACATGTTCGTGCAATAGCGTAACTATCTAAGAAAATCTTAAAAACACGTTTTTATTGTTAACATCTGAAAGTTGTGTACTGTGAGCTTCATCACATAATCCAGACTTGGCATCATAAGGTTAAAAAATAAAAAATGTTTCGTATAATCACTATTTTTGTTTTATGTTGTAAAGGGCAATAAAGCGGTCGTTTGAACTTGGTGGAAAAGAGCGTGACACTTCCTTCTGCAACTACACACTTTCTTATTTTACTTTACTTCATATTCATGTTCATATTCTTTATTGCATAGAAAATATAGATAAACAGACAGTTACAATAAATTTTATAGGCAAAGGCGAGCTTATCTCTAAAAAGAGATTTCTTCCAGCAAACCTAGGCGACACAGGAGTGTTTATGAAACAGGACAGTCCTAGTGCGCAATAAATCTATATACATATGTACGAAGATTACTTTTAAAATATAAATAAATTATACCTAATAAATAAAATATATATCTCAACTATATAAAATACAATACCTATAGATAGCATGCACATATATAAACTACAAAATATCATACATATACTTACATAAATATGATACCGATTACGGAAGAGAAAGGAAATACGCTTTCCATCTTTTCTTAAATGTGAAAATTGAGGGACTATCCCCAATAGTGCAGGGAAGTGCGTTCCACAGTCGGATTGCTCTTAACCTAAATGAGTGCTTCTAAGCGGCAGTGTTATTCCGAGGAGTTGACAGGAGAGATACCGTGTGGGATCTCCGATTACTATCCCTGGGGAAAAGAAACTCAAAGCGTTCTCGAAGATATGTGGGGTAGCGGGGATTTTGCAAAATATTAAATAGATAAGAGAGAAAGTGCATATCACGGCTAAGACGGATCGGAAGCCACCCCAGCTCCTTGCGATACTGAGAGAAATGGCCATACTTGCGCAGGCCGTAGACATACAGAATCCCAAGGTTTTGAAGTCGCTCGAGTTTATTTAGTTGTTCTTCGTTCGCACTGACCCAACAAGCATCCGCGTAGTCTATTAAAGGTGGTAGAAGGGACTGAGCAAGGGTGATGTTAGTCTGACGCGGCAGGAAAACTTTTTTACTTTTGGACGTCTCCATCATTATTGGCCTTATCAACCTCTCAGATGTGTTTACAGCTGCTGCCTGCTGTATGTAGGATTTCTGGGCACCACATGTCTCAGAAGAAGGCAGATCCGGCGGACTTGTTGGCTGATAAGTGGCCACTCCTCTCGTCACCGTGTTCCCTGTACTCAGTGACACGAGGTGTTCAGGTGTGCCGACAAATGGCGCTGGAATTGACGTTTCCTGTCGGAATTCGGAATTCTTGAGCGTTTGCTTCTCTTATTGCGAACGTGTTTCCATACTGCTGAAGGAATTACGATCCGGTTTGGGCATATGAGTAGATTTACTCTCGAGAAAAGAACGAATTAGTCCAACATTCAAGTTTTTTTCATGCATGATTGCAATGACAGCTTGGGCTGAACTTTTTCACAGGATGGTAACGGCTCACTTTTCACTGTGGGATATAATTAAAAAAATAAACGGTCAAGTGCAAGTCGGACTTGCGCACGAAGGGTTCCGTACTACCGCACATATTAATGTTCCTAGCATGGGTATTAGGTATCTTTAGTTTTCCTGTGTGTTAAGATACAAAGTTTTTGGTGCGCGGCTTCTTTCATACTAAACTATTCTATTCATACTCCATTTTTATAACCAGGTGCATTTATAAGTTTGTATGTGGTGTTGAAAGAAATGGTTACACATTATTTTTAAGTATTAAGTAAAGACATATTTTTAGTATTTTTTTAAATGGGTCGGTAGTTTCGGATATTAGGGAGGGGGATGGTCTTTTTTTGCCTATTTTCTTAAATATTTTTTAATAAGCATTTCAGTTTTAGGAAATATATATATTTGAGATCCTCGCAACATGCCATTTCATTAGACATATCACACGATCCGGTTTGCATTTTTTATTCCTGATTTGCCTCCCCAAATTGGCCCCCAAATTCAAAATATATTTGCACTACCCTGTTTGGGTCACATAGAACCACAAGTATACTAAATTTCAACTTATTCGGTTCAGATTACTTTTACACACACAGGAAAAAGTATGACAAGCGTTATTTATACATCTTAAGATGTAAACATTAAATCCCACGGTCAAAAGTGAGCTTGAGAACATTAGTCTTAACATGTTATTATGTCACCTAAGGTTTTTTACATTTTCATACAGGCACATACTTACATTGCTTTGGCCCCACACTAGGATACCCTGTGTCGTGGGAACCAGAAACAGCGACGTCACACACATCCAAGACCTGGGGATTTTTTTTCCTATATCCCCGGCCGGGGATCGAACCCGGGACCTCTCGCATGATAGGCAGGGGCCACAACCGCAGCGCCACAGACGTTTCAATCGCGTTTATCGGAAAAGATCTTTAATTGCAGGTATTGAGTTTTGTGCTTAGATATTCGTCATTATACGATTAATAATTGCTCATTCGAATTATAATAAATAATATTAAGTTTTTTATCATATAAGTTACTCGATTTCTATCCACTTCCGGTTTCAACGAGCAAAGAGTTTCGTTAACCTGAGTACATAGTTCAATACTTAAATACTACCCATACACAAAACTCTTTTTCAATGTTTCGACGTACGGCCATGACTGTAGAGTGCTACATTGAATGTAGTTAATATTTTTTATGGGAAATATTAAAAAGGTATACTCGTACAAAATACTGTCGTTTCACGTTTTTCCGTGTATGGTATAGAACCCTTCGTGTGCGGGTCCGCCCTCCTACTCGACCTTAACCGGTTTTATACGTGATGTTCTGTTTGATAATTTTTTCAAAGTCCTTAATGTCAGCACTACACGATAATGCTGCAGATACAGATTTATATTCCTTTGGGTCTCCGTCAAACTTTGAGTGGACGGTTGTGAATCCGGTGAAAGCCCCCGATTTTTTGCTACAGAGGAAGAAATCCGCCACCGTCTTCCAACAGCACATTCCAAATAAGCCAGAGCCTGGCAAGTAAACTGGCTTGATAAACCGGTTGTAATTAGATTCCGCTGCTTTGGCACTATATCAAGCCTTCTGCAGCAAATCTCGACGTCAAACCCACTAATTACCGTGGCAGTATAAATCAGAATATTGTAACCGCCAGGCCAAAGTAGGATGGAACTTTATCGCGCTACTGAAGTCTCTGACACCTTGTGTAGATGTCGCCGTTGGTTGGTTAAATCAGACACTTAACTAACTCTCTAGACCGTTCATTAAATGCCGACGTTTAACAAAGTCACTAGCATTTTGATTTAAATAAAGCAACGTCGAAAAAGTTTAACAATCTGTCTTACCGAAAGCCGGCGTGTTGGAAAACAAGACGGCGTCACGACAACAGCTGATGTGCACAGCTTATATCAGGGCAAAACATTGCGATAGCTTAGGTGAAGGCATCCATCGTGTTAGGTTGAGAATGTAAGAACAACAAAAAATACTTAAAACATAAACTTAAGCACACAAAAAATATTTATATTGTATTATATTGTCTTGTTGTCTAGGAACGTTTAGACAACTCGTTAAACGTTTCGTTCACGCATTTGTCTGACGGAATTTTAGTGACTTGGTTAAACGTCGGTATTTAATTAACGGTCTAGAGAGTTAGTTAAGTGTCTGATTTAACCAACTAACTGGACATAGACATTTCCAAGTCAGTAAGTTATTTTACTAATTATAAAAGTTTTTTGTACAGACAAGCTTATCGCTGAAGCCCACTACTACGAAGGCAAGGTAACACTATACTCTGAAAGAGAGCCTGGAGGCCTAAGAAAACATAATTGTTAGCCTCTTTATTCAAGGGCATACAAGGAAGGGAACAAATTATGAGTATAGGGGTATATTCCCCAGGGGAGTTTACAAATTGTACGTAGTTTCCAAATTACATCTAGAACCTAGGTTAAGGTAATGGATTTGAAGAAAATAGTAACACTAAAATTGTAGCCGGTTAATGTCCCCACCGAGGGGCACAGGACTTTATCCGGATATGAGTAAGTTTAAGCCATATTCCACTACGCTGGCACAATACGGGTTGATGAAGGGTTTTTTTACGACCACTGCAACGTAGCGATAGTAGCCGGGACCTACAGCTTAACGCGTCATCCGAAACACTGAACGTCCGATACTGTACTTAAGATAAATCAATTATCTCATTGCTACATGGTAGGGATTCGAACCTGCATCTCCAGTGTGAGAAGCAACCGTGATACCCATTAGACCACGGAGCTCTTTTAACATTACTATTATATCGATTTTGTTATGCCCCCTTCATACAACAAATGCCATAGCGTGCAATATTGTAAAATGAAAAACATCATTTTTGTTTTTGTTCCGCAACCTTGATTATAGCCAAATATGACATACAATTTATTAAATGTACATCTTTCTTATTGCAAGATTTGCATTCACTGCCTACGTATCTACTAATACGCTATCCGTCCCATTTGTGCCCTATTTGTGCCCATGCACAAAAGACTAACCAACCAACAGAGCAAGATAATTCAAAATCCCAGTAGAGGTTCGACAAGGTTCCTACCCCCGACGCCCCAGAGGCATCGACTTGCAGCTCCGTTCAAGGCTACCCCGCTGGCCCAGTTGGCAGGGCCCACGGTGACGTCACGAGCCCTCCCTAATGGCGCATCATAATGAAAGGTGCCCTTGACGATATGAGCTGCGCCGGCTTTTTATAGTCGAGTGCTGCGGTCTGCCAGGTCAAGCTGTGTCTGCCGGTTTGGATATTTGGATGGATCACGGACCACGCAGGCGAATGCAGAAGAATCTCGAGGTCATAGAGGCTGAGGCGGAATGGCAACTTTAATGAAACTTTTTTTTTTTACATTTTTTATGTATTTTGTTTCTTATGTTTAGCTATGACGAAGCGTTTGGCGGATTTATGTCATTGTATTTTATTGTAGTTATAGGTACTAGACCTTAGACTGTCCTTCAATTTATGTATAGTTAATTTAATAAAACTTAAAAACACCTTTTAGAGGAAGGTGTGAAGCGGAGGGACGGAGCGGAGGACATTATATTTTCGGACTAGCTTATTGTCATAAAAACAATGCTCTAGGAGGGCTATGAAGAAAATGATGATCGACGAGGCTTCAACGGAAAACTTGTAAATAATAGTGTCGCTGGATCTCAGAAGCTGCTGCAGAGAGTATTATTGTATCAGCTTAAAGAAAATACACACCAGAGAGGAGCTTCATGATTAATTTTTTGAACACAAATCATATAAAAAACAAGAGTTACATAAAGATTGTGTACAAAGGCGAGCTTATCTCTAATAAGTGATCTCTTCCAGCAAACAAGGTTAAGATGGGAAACGTTGTTTGCTGAGCAAGGGTAGATCTATTCATAATTCTTTATTGAACACAGTTATTTAAACAGATACATTAAGAGAAAACATGTACAAAGGCGACCTTATCTCTAAAACGCGATTTCTTCCTGTATGATTTGTAATATGTGTACAATATATAAAATTAAAATATAATAAATTATGTAATGACTATAATAATATACTAAATACTTATTATATACTACTACTACTATTATATACTAATAAATAGTTACATGCATACTACCTATAATTCTAAAGAGAGAGGTAATGCTACTTCACACGAATTTATTAAAATAAATAAATATATTCAGAGTAGGTCAGTCCCTGACGGTGCAGGCAGGGGAGTGCATTCCACAACAGAATAGCCCGGGGTCTAAACCCGTTCTCATAGGAGGCGGTGTAGTGCTGTGGATTTGTGAGCATGGAAACTGCGTGAGTTCTCCGAGGCCTGCTGGCAGAAAGAAATTGAAAACAGTCTCGTAAGAAGGTTGGATAGCGTGGATTCCGTAAAATGTTGTAGAGGAAATTGAGGAAATGTGAATCCCGACGAAGACGGATCGGCAGCCACTTCAACTCTTTGTGATGTTGTGATACATGGTCGTATTTGCGCATCCCGAAGATAAACCGATTCCCGAGATTTTGAAGTCGTTCGAGTTTGTTCAGTAGTTCTTCATTAGCACTGACCCAGTAGACATCAGCGTAAGCGTAATGATAATTCAACTTTTTACCTTCCTTACAAAGAATGGAGCATCGCAATTCCCAAACCTATATTAAGGAATGTTGATGTTGCCGTAGATTTGACCCGTGTTTGAATCCAAAAGGATATCATACGAATGTTCTCGAGTCAAAACACACAGACATTCCAATCTAAATATGAAACCGGTCCTTTGGGCACTAAACGTGCGACGCGAGTAGCATAGGCGGAATCTGCGTAAACTACCGGGTAATTCCTATTCCAGAGTAAACTGTGGGTTAATTTCGAATCAAGTTGGTAACTAGTTGGAGTGAGGTGCAAAATAGCTGGGATCGCAATTTGCTTTGGCGGGAAACTTCGGCGGTGGATCACGGATGATCGCGAGTTATCGATGAGAGAGGTTATTGGAGTTCGGTAATTTCACATGTGTCGCAAGTTTCTCTGAATACTTATGCTTAGTGAAACATGAGGGAGCGCTCTTTTTTTTAGGTACCTATGTATCCTTTTCTACTAAGATACTCTCCATTGGTGTACTCCTTACAAACTACGGATGTGACTGGCTCTTCAATGTGGTTAAACGTACGCACACACTGCCACACAATGCATTACAGTAAGAAAGGCAATTAGCTACGCCGGACTCCATACCAAGTTAGTATTAATCCGTTATCTAATTAAGTTTGTTTCTGTAAGTCTAATAACAAGGAGGCCCTTACAACAAAGAGATTGACATACACAACAAAAAAGAAAAAAGAACAAGCAAGCAAGAGGTTAGCGCAATGAAATTTTGTGGCCACAGTGACACCAAGGAGTGTGTATCGCGGCAGCGAATAGGTTCCGACTCAGCATGTGTTACAGAATCTATAGGATTACAATCTCGTTGTTGAAAAGAACTGTATTAGATGTGCGATTATAATTTACAACTCAACCCGTAGACTGTACTTTACCCGTCGCCCCCATAGCAATGGGACGCGCAGCACAAATATTTGAGCTGTCGAGAGCACGCAGCGCAGCACTAATTGCATACAAGGCTGAGCAAGCTAATTAAGTTAGTTTACTTAGTTTGGGCTAAACAAGTCCAAACTAAGTAAATGGAGCTTTTTTATCATTAAACTACTGCTATGGTTCACATCGCCAGTTATCAGAAAGTCACCCCTGCGGTCTATATACCTACAGCATGTATAGCATAAGCTAATTAGGATGCTAACAGATACCTTCGTGATACAGCACATATGATTTGCCTGATATTTCCGATTCAGAAGCGACTAATTTAATTTATATTTCCTTTGAAAATGAATCGTTTACTAGAATATCAATATAATGTTACCGATCCACAAAAAGTTTGATACACGCACGACGTAGGCTCATGCATAAGGTGATATGTCGACAAAATCGTCATTTTTTCAAGTTATTTCTCTGCTGTTCAAAAGAAGAAAAAAAATTGTGACCCTTTTCTAGATTTTGTAATAACAGAAACGCGATTGGAGGAGTTTCGCTTTATAGAAATAATTATTGAAATGAGGTCAAAATTTACACTTTTTTGATTTTCTGACAAATTGGATTAGCACACAAAATTCAAAAATATTAATTTAGATGGGTTTTGACAATACCTAAATTACCTATTATAGAAATTTTCATAGCTATTTCATACTAGTTAATCTTGTATCAATTTAAAACCAACTTTCCGTCACTTTTTCCCGATTCCGTCCCTCCCATACTGCGGGTTTTTCCGCCTGGAGTAACGGAGACCTTTGCACGGACGAGGTATCCTCTTAATTACTATTATTTTAGCAAACTTCCCAATAGTGGATAAACTCGAAGGGTGTACCAGTGCAATGGGCGAATGTCCGATTGGTTTGTTCAGTCAGGACGTCTAGACGAAATATTAACGTGGGCTTGGGTTCATAATAACCTAGAGTAAACAAAACAAAACCCCAGTCTCAAGTCGGGATTACGACGAGCTATATTTAGATATAATATTTCATTTTTGTGAGAAGAGTTAGAAAGTATGCACATGGAAATACCTGACTAAATTTTGAAAGCAAACCATCTCAGTTTGGGTATTTTTCTTTAGAAATGTTATAACATCTTAGGTATATGACGTCGTTTTCCATCGTGATTAATTATACCAATTGATTATACCAAGTGATTGTAAGCGAGGAATGAATCGAAAACGACAACATAAGGAGATAATTATAATGGTACATAGGTAGACAGTTTGGTCTGCGACTTTATCGTCAAACTTCTATTAAAAATAGATAACCTCGTCTTGTTACTAGGGCTTCAAAAAAAAGACTCAGACACCAATAACTAGCGACTGGCACGATAGCAAATAATATCGACAAATAGACTCGTGGCGAAATTCAATCACATCTCCGAAACCCTTAAAATGAAACCAATTCGTGCAAAGAGCAATTCGTTCAGCCCATAAGGGCTCCTTGACCTAAGGCAGGGACCTTCGACGGCTATTGAGGTCATACCTATTTCTATTATAACGAGCAATGCGACAACTTTGTTTCAATGATTGGTAATTTTGTATGTTGGTTTTTTGGGTAGCAACACTAAATGTAGCACACTTCGTATATATGGTATTTGGTCGTCTATTGGTCCGTGGCTTAGTGATTTTCACGCAGGAGATGCAGGTGTTAATCCGGTACGAACCCTGTACCAATGAGATTTGATTCAAGTACATTATCGGACGCTCCGTGTTTCGAATGACACGCTAAGCTGTAGGTCCCGGCCACTTTCGGTACTTGGTAGCAGTAGTCGTGAAAACCCCTTCATCAACCCGCACTGAGCCAGCGTTATGGAGTATGGCTCAATCTTACCCGTATCCTGATAAAGGCCTGTGCCCATCGGTGACATTAATGGGCTACATTTATTATTATTATTTTTACAAGGAAAATGTGTACATAATTAGAAAGACCTAGAAAAGGGGCAAAAAAACCTGTTCTAAATATATTAGGTCCTGTTCAGCCTATCATAATTCCGAGAGAAATAAATGTTAACACACAAGAATACGACATCATAGAATAGAATATAAATACTTTTTTTCAGACTGAAAAATACACACCCTAACATAACACAAAATAAATAAATGAACAAAAATAAGTGAAATGTAAAATTAATAGTAGCAATAAAAACACAGCAACAAAAAGATTGTCATACACACAGAAATATATCTAGATGTATTTCTGTGGTCAAACACATCAAAAAGGGAGAGAGAACAAGCAAGCACGAGGTTAGCACCTCAAAGTAAGTAAGTAAATAGAGGGAGGGCTATTTTCCATGAACAGAAGTTAATATACCGACACTTTTTACTCATACGACCGTTTTACTTTGTATGACTGAAGCCAATATAGTTTTGACAGGACATTTACCCGTACCATTTTAGTGACACCGGCGATGGGGTAAGTATTGATATAAGAACGGCTATCGACAAAAATTATAGATAGTTTACCTACTTTCTTTATCGACATTTTAGAAGACTGGTATTTGCCTATGAGCTAATGATCACTGTTAAAATGTTATCGAAAAACAAAGTCGAAGTGATAATTTATTTACATACCGGTAATTGGAATAACCAATTTCAAATACCTTGGTCATATAGGGACTGAGGACCTAAGGGATGACCTAGTCATAGTGGGAGCGCAGCGCTTTGGCAGTTCGGGTGAATATGTTGGCTTGTAGGACTGCACATTGTAAAAAGCCAGTAAAAATCTCACTCTTCATGGCACCCTGTCAGTCAATCAACACGTGCAGCCTATGGGTCAACAATACCCAAAATACTCTCAACGCCCTGCTCGTCCAGTATAACACTGTGGCTGGGGCTGCCCCTGCACGTGACTTAACCGATTCAAGTGCGTCCGTTATAAATTTAAATAAGCTAACGCGGGAGCTCTCCAGTACAGAGTCAGGCATCTGCCTTCTGCAAATGCAGAAGGTGTTGTCTACACTTGATTTTGAAGCGATTATTCAATCAATATAAATCTGCAGGTCATCTGCACAGAATGATACTTACAATGAGTAATGCATTTTATAATTTCAGTACTATAGATAATAAATAATAGTGGTCCGAGGATCAAACCTTGTGGGACACCTGTTGGTTGTGACAGTTTGTGATTGATCACAGATGCCATCACTCTTCTTCATTACTACCTGCTGACTACGAGCCCCAAGATAGCTAAGCACCGCGGGCATATCAAAGCAACAAACTAACATTAATGGAGTCGAAGGCTATTAAATAGTCCAGAAGTGCAAGGTTAGCGCCAGTTCCAGAGTCTTACGACGCGACTATATTGTCAACGACATCAAGAAGAGCAGATGTTGTGCTCGTTTTCTTTCTAAAGCCAGATTGAAATTTGGGTGTAATAGAATTTTCCTCAGCAAACGACTACATAACCTTTTCCAAAATCTTGGACATAAAGGGAAGTATGCCAATTGGACGTCAGTCAGATGCAATTTGACGATACGTTCGTACGATACGGTCGTACGATAGCGTTTTTCCAAGGGGTCGAAAAAGTGCTAGTGATAATGGATCTTTTGAGTATTTCAGTGGTATTTTGAAGAGTGTGCGGTAGCGTCAGAATTATCATGCTCATGGTAATGTGATCAGAACCACAGGAGTCAGATCCCCTTCTTCCACAGATGATCTTTCCGATGTCAGACTCACTAACAGGTCAAAACTGGAATACGGCCGGACCATGCCTATGAAATTCGGAAAGAAGGTAAGACCTGACATCGTAACAGAGTTAACATTATCAAGGATATCCATCGATTGGTTAAAATTTGGTATTTAAGTTTCTTCCATAAAAGTTTTCGCTTTCTGATGTTCTTGTTTATATTATCTCCAAAATAAGCTTTTTTCCGCGTATAGACAATCAATAGCTAAACGTTTTAAAGATGTATGCTCTTGCTCTCTGCACTTTGTATAGGTCTCGTGAGCGGTATCCCGGAGGTGAATTGCTTGTCAGCCAAGGCATAGATTTTTTCCTCTACAGTAATCATTTTGACGGGTGCATGTTTATAAAATAGCTCCAGGGCGGATACTTCGAAGACTCTAGCGTAAGCTCATCATGCCCGGTGTTCAGCGAACCCGCGTTCCAGAGTGATTTTTAATCAGTTTATTGCTAAGTTCTGTAAACAGCAATGTGGACATAATGTAAATCGGTATAGGTCGTTGATAGATACTATATATAGGTAGTACATAAATTAGTAAGATCATAATGCGTATACAAGGAATTACGATGAGTATAATTAATGAATTGTGTAGGTTCTCTCCCAGAAACCAGTTTTATGCGAGTCATCGCCTCACTCGCCGCCGCGTAGACAAACAGCAGGACGGCACCGATTTTATTCGTTTAAGATATATAATATTACCTGAGAATTAATTGAACTCACTAGTGTAAACAAAATGATATGATATTGTTAATCCAATTTAACTTGCTATTAATTTTAAGGTCGATACTATGGAGCGACCGTTCAGTTGTCATTCATCCTGCTTTCTGTCTCTGAAATATTGGTTCATGTCTTAACCAGTCCTTCTTTCAATCAAGCCTTGTTCGAAAGCTGTCGCCTCGGGCAGTCGTGTCATAATGTAACCTATCATACATAACATTCGTGTGTCAAAAATGTAACTTTCAGTTTAATCTTGTTGTGCGTAGTTTCTATATTTAATAATTTTACAGAGCCTTCAGTCAATACATTCGTTAACATCAAACTACAGTCAATGTTTCATTCGTCAATCATCAACCAACATCACAACCCCTTTGGAAAGAGGCGTTCGCTGACGCGGCGCCAATCAGTTTCCTCAGGGACGGAGCGCTAGCCAGCGGCACGATGATGGACGGCGGCCGGCCCTTGCGGGGCGAGCCATTCGCCTCCGCCTCTACTGCAGCTGCCACACCACTCGCTCCACCTCTCGCTAGTCCAGCGTCACGCCAAGCTTGATCGCCACAGCAGTCCGAAAGTTCAGAACGGATTCTCCCTCATGATCCGGAATGCAGGTGAGTTCGACGTCGTCCAGGAACGATACCGCCACAGCCCTCAGCTCCAACACTTGTGCAGGATGGTTTCGGACAACGCCAAGAAATCTTCAGTCTCATAGCTATGTGAGTACTGTGCGCTCGTCATGTTAACGCATCCGTGAGGATATGATCCACTACATACAATATATACAAGCAGCCCTGTACGTTTGACAGTTTTACGGCAGCCAATACAATTCATAATGAAAAAGGTGGGTTTCAATGGCAAGGCAACAGCAGAAATACATACGATGTCTCTGAGATGCTCGATCTACTCACGCGTCTGTATACTGACTACTCTTTGACGCACGATTTGAGACGGTAACCGTTCGTTGACTAAGACTCTGCTGGCGGCAGCACTTGAAAATTGAGTCTTCAGGGCAGCGCGCAACTGTCAGAATGGCTTGCAGATGAACACAGAGTAACACTCGGCCGTCAGCTGATTCAGATTTCCATTAACACTAAACTGCACACTAATAACGCAGGATTTTATATAAAAACCAGCCTCAAACAATTTACAAAAATTGGACTGAAGCGAGCGAAATAGACGCCTATTTTAATATTTCCTATTAGAACGACAACAAGTAGATGCATCACCACCGACTCTGCAGTCGAAGGCAATGTTATGTGATGTGCGTAAGATGCCAATGTAACTTGAGCAGAAGTTGGGAATTAGCGCAGTAGTCTAGTTTCAAAAGACACGCTTTTCGTCTCGACTCGATAATTCGATTCGCGTCGTCACGAATTCGACCTAATCTGCTTGCGCGCTACACGGACCCGAACCGAACCAAAAACGGATGTCGAATTGTGATTCTATGACCTCCTCTCTATTATAGCGTGATCTAAGTTGTTGCCTTGAAAGTCGAAGGAATCTAATAGTTACGTTCGTAAATAGTGTTTTATGACACAAAAGCTGTCATTTTCATACAAAATCTACCGTTTTGAGTCATACGTAGTCCGTAAGGAGTCTCGAGTCCGCTCCATTCGCATTGTAAGCATTACGAGTTAAGACTCTAGCCGAGAAAAACATAAAAATCGGTCAAGTGCAAGTCAGACTCACACAAGAAGGGTTTCGTACCATCGTACTAGAAAAACGAAAGAAAAAAAACCGTCCCTTGGATGGGGAATCCCTTTGGAGATACCACAGACTTTCCATCGGTATGAAGATGTACGCAGTGCGCACATTACAGCGACATGCGGTATCGGCCGAATCACGCTGGCAGCCCGACCAGGCAAAACTAACGGCCGATATAAAATCTGTGTTCTGTTGGGACTCTTAACTTTTTGAATCTCCTTGTAGTTCATTATTTCTTGCTGTAGCGGCAACGGCTTTTTTTTACAAATTCTGTGAAAATTTCAGGTCTCAGGAGGCGGTTCATTAAATAGAGCTGAGGCTAGTATTTAATCGCACATCAAAAATACTGATTAGCACAGCAAAAAAGGATCAGCAAAAACACTTTTTATGTTTTAAATATTAAATGAGTACTTAAATTTATGTTTTAAGTATTTTTGTTATTCTTACATGTTGAACCTATCACAAAGGATAAAGGGGGCTTCGCTTCGCTCACCCCCTTTACCCTTCACCTAAGCTACCGCAGTATTTGCTGTGCAAATCAGTATTTTTGATGTACAGTTTAATATTTCCCTTAGTAATATGGTCCTGTTTGGAACCCTTCGGAACGATATAAAGTACTCATGTTTTAGCAATGTCGATGTGGTGCGACATTTCTAGATTTCTATTACTACCCGTAGTCATTTTAAAAAAATCTAAATGGCTATCCAGAGGCCTCAAACTAACCTCTGAGTGGGAATTAAACTTTTAAATCGCCGCACAAAGGGCTCATCTAATGTATTGTAACAGATAAATTACCTAACCCGTCATTAATAGTTACGAATGATGTGGCGATGGTTGCACGGGACAAGGTAGGTTGTGAATACATAGAAGGTACATTAAGCAACGGAACAAGCTGGCTGGTGGACCGTATACCTACTAATTTAGTAGGTATGTCGGACGTAGTATGAATGCCCAGGTGACTCTGTTTCATACTACATTCGCGAACTCAACCTGTTATATCTTCTGGAGTATTCTGGACATAGTATAGATAGTGTGTTTATTTCGCGCGTCACAGGGACTGCGATCATACTGCAATGCCGTGATGTTACGAATACGGTGTACGGTACGAAATCCAATATATGTCTACATAATTGACAAAAGCGTTCTTAAGGTGATGGACAACATCGTGAGGAAATCTTCACATCTACATTGGGTTGGCGATGAACTAGCCCCCTGTCACACAAAATACAGTATTCAATAATAGACAAAACGTGGGCGCAGCTCTGCCTCTTCTAGAAAAGGCGTGCCGCTATATCCGTGTTACTACAAAACATATTGAACATAGTTTAACCTAAAAACAAACGTCAAATCCACATTTTTATCTATAACACGCCTGCTCTCAGCTTCAAAAATTGGCCAGCTATTTGCAACCATATAGCTTAGTATTTGTTCAAAACTGTTTAGCTGTAGTTTGTTTATTTACGGTAGTACCATTTTTTTTTTCTTTTTTCGAATCCACTTACTCCACTATAAAGTAATCCACAGATTTGATTTTTGGATTAAAGTTTATTGAGTAGTTGATTAAGATTCTCACTGAAGGAAAACGCGATTGGATAAAAATTTCTCAATGGAATTTAATTACGAAAAGACCTCTACATTGTTTTATTTTTCCTGTAATTCTGAAATCTTTACCAATTTCAGTGCGGATTGCATTCAAAATGTGGATATTAAATATTTTTAAACTCTCCTTGAACATATTTTTGAGACGAGGGCTTTGTTTGCGCTCCCTTTTCTTTCATATGTGGTAGTAATTAACGCTATCACTTTCGTTTAAATTTCATTACTTTAATATTTTTTTTCCTATTACCTTAACAACAAACAAACATGATGAAACAAAACCGCTAAATGTTGACACCCACTTTCAAGTGCCCGTTTTTCAGATTAATTATTCGAACAAATGAATGAGGTCTGGCTCCGTTTCTCACCTTACACAGTATTATCATGGACGAATAAAACTAGAGGACAGACAACCGTAGTACTTTGAAGCGAAATTGGATTTTTACGTTTTATTGGTTTAAATGCATATTGCTAGATAGAGCTACTAGTTCAAAAGTTCTTTCTAGTATAGGTAGTATCGTGGTGGCGCGCTTAATTTAGGAAAGATGGCGGTATAAGCGTTAATTTCCTAAGAACAAACAAGGCTTACGCTTTCGCCATCTCTGATTTTTCGTCGATATTACTATGGATTATACTACGCCGTCACCCTAAGCACCCATCATCTATTGCGTGGTACAGCGACATCTAGAAATAAAATAGCTTTCTAGCAGGGTACGTTTTTTATATGACGTTGTCAGTCCTCGAGTTTTATTCGTCCGTGGTATTATTGCTTTGTTTTGTGCGTCCAATTCAGGCGTCCGGTGATATTTAAATGAACAATTCGTATTTACTTCACTCACGTTTGCGGATAAATCTCGTCGCCTTATCCCAAGGGTTCTTGAGGATTTTTCGCGAGAAAATTACATACCTGTAACAAGAATAAAGCGAGTTTTTACTAAAGCTATTATTTTATTCAATAGGATAAAATAAATATGATATGCATATAATACAATTACATTATAGCATCGGAAGCAGAATAAAGTTATTCTTACAGTAAAATGGAATTAGCCCGGCCAGGCTACATACTTATTTAGTGCGTAGGCCGGGCCTGTTTATTCCGTTTCATACTGTACATTATCAACACAATGTGTTTCTCTGTAAAAAACATTTCATATGTTGATAAATATGAAGCTGAAAAAAGGGCCATTAGTAAAGATGAAGCTGAAAAAAGGGCCATTAGTAAAAAATCAACAGTTTTTCCGATACAGCGAATATGGAGAACAGGAGAACATCGCGAGAAATCCCTAAAATTCTCAACAACACACCATCGAGCAAAATCTTTATAAATTCTATTTCAAAACTCTTCGTTCTAAATTCAATTTCCCCGTTCAATATTTGTAATGTCGTTGAGGGAGCGTTCTGAAATCGGATCCCAAGACCGTATATCCGAATCGTCCGTTCGGATATGAAGCGAGCTCGCAGTAGGCAATCTGGGGTGGAGCGGAATAATGTGAAGGACAGTTTTTTGCTTACAAAGTAACGTTTATGCTTCATAAATGGAAGGTTACGAGTTATGGTTGCAGATACAAGCCAAAGCAATTTCGTTTTAAGTTATATCTTTATCGATATTTTCCCAATCAGTCATAAAGTCTAGAGGTGTGGGAAAACATAAGAAATCATAGCCAGTTGATATTCACATTTCACTGTGCTCCGTAAAACTTGAACCAACGTACCATATCGAGAAGATTCATAAAACATTACATAACGTTCAAAACCAGACAACATTAATGCAAACCCATAAAAAGAATTCTCTTTGCCAATATATGCAGATCCACATTTCACCAGACAACAGATTCCACATCAGTGTACACTATGTCAGTGCAGCCAGCTCAACCCTCAAGCACACATGCAAACATATTCGCGTACACACACTGCATACATTAGGAGGCGTGGGTGCATCATGCATGCATACCAAACGTTGGCATGGCCGAGATAAACGGTTGCGCCGAAACAAGGGCGGCCATTCGGTTACGGTGTTTGCGCGGGAAAATTCAGCTGTTTGTTTGAATGCGAGCTGAGGAATGGAGAGATGTTTATAGCGATTTGGTATGCTTTGCTCACGAATGTTTACATATTTATTAAAGGTTATTGCGAGCTGTGGGATTTTGCTCAAGGACCCCAGTACATAGCCGATTAAGTACTTTCAGTAGCAGAAGTGGAAGCCCACTTTAAAACTTATTTCCCACGCAGTACACCAAAAAAGAGCCAGGAATAAAATGTAAGAACTGTTAACTGGTATTCGAGGAGCGCTAAGCCCCCAAATTCCTTAGTAAACTATTGCGAAAAGAAAGGGAGGAGATAAAGTTGACGCTACTTATGTCCCGGCGCGGTCGCAGCACAACTGTGGGAAAGGGACCCCCCTTCCCCAAAGTTGTGTGTCAGTTGGTTCTAGAACAGTTCAAGAGACCAACTTTAACAGTAAAAAGGTCAAGCAAATAAAGAACATGTTGCGTAAAATGTAAAACCTCAATCACAAAGCAAAGGAAAACCTTCCAGTCATTTTTGAAAACCGACCGATAGTTTTTGATACGTCAGTGTTTATTTCTGGATATGTATTTGAAGGGCTAACCCTGTGTCAGCCACTTTTCTAACGTACGTACGTAGACAAGTTTTTTCGTCTTAGGAGGGGTAAAAAAAGTTTATTTTTCGAATCCATTTACTCCACTGTAAAGACATACGGATTTAATTTTTGAGTAAATGTTTATTGAGTATTTTATTTAGATTCTCACTAAAGGAAAACGCGATTGGATGAAATTTTCTCCATATAATTTAATTACGAAAACACCTCTAAATTGTTTAATTTTTTCACTTAATTCTGAAATCCTAACTAATTTAATTACGGAATTGCATTCAAAATGTGGATATTATGTATTCGTAAACTCTCCTTAAGAATATTTTTTACAAAATAGCGTAATTTATTTTTAAACAATTTTTATATGCTTTGAGTGGTATCGAGTCGGGCAAATTGTTTGTGCTCTCTTTTTTTCTTATGTGGTAGTATTAACGCTGTCACTTTCGTTTATATTCGTAGTCCCGCTTTTACTGGGGGGAGGGTTCCCATCCCACCCAGTATTTTGAATAATATTATTTTGATAACATAGCGTCACGCCTTTTCCCATATGGGGTGGAAGAGGCACAATAGTGTAAATTGTTAGTTGGGTACAGATCGATATCACAAACTTCCATTGTAGAAGGCACACAACAACTGTGAGCACAGAGGTCCAATGTAGAGAAGGGGCCTTAAAATGTCGTTTGCTAAGTAAATGTAAATATCTTCAGTAATAAAGAAAGGCTAGATTTAATTGCACATCAAAAATACTAATTTGCACAGCAAAAAAGGATCAGCAAAAACATTTTTTAATTTTAAATATTTTAAGTGTTGTCAAGTTTATTTTTTATGTATTTTTTGTTGTTCTTGCATGTTCAACACTAACACGAAGGATAAAGGGGGCTTCGCTTCGCTAATACCCTTTACCCTTTACCTAAGCTACCGCAGCATTGACATTTGCTGTGCAAATCAGTATTTTTTATGTGCAGTTTAATATTTCCCATAAAGAAAGTTAAACTTTAAACTTTGGTCTATCTGAGAGAGGCAGATAATAATTTGTTTGAAATGTGCGTAAACCGTCAAGTTTTAGGATATTTGTCAAGTTCACGTGAATATTTTGGGAGCGGTGACCCCTGTTACCCCTAACACAGTGGATTACAATTTTTTTAATACATGATTGATCGTAATTTTAAACAGGTGTTCTTATCAACAAAGCACTGATTAACTGAAATAAAAAATGTTACCACGTTCACAATCACAAATCAAATTGAGTCATAAAACTCCAGCCAGGTATAGCAATCGTTCACTGTCGTATCAGATTCAGACAACCGTTAATTCGCAATCACAACATGATGTTATAAATAACGGTATACTCGTGTCGTCAGTACCATGCCATTTCTGTATCATCGCGGAACAGTTATCGGCTGACACTAAATAGTTTTGCAATCTAGTACCAAAACTCTTGCGGCCATACTAATAAAAAAGTTATTCTCTGATTAACCTGTACAGTGTTTTAGCCTTTTCATACGCCGAGTAAATGTCAATTGTCAAAGCAACAAAACACTGTATAAGTTATACTGTGAATAACTTCTTTTATTAGTAATGCCGTTACGGTCTCCGGCGTGTAAATATTGAGACAGCAACCAAAAACTACAATTTAACACAATAGTGTTAAATTTTAGTTTTTCAATCATGAATACATGCTCCGTTACAATACAACTACGCTACAACTAGGCTACGCTATTATGGCGGGTCCCACGACTGCTCCATAGGTACGCTGTCACATACTGTCACGCTCACTCGCGTCGTAAGCAGTGTTGGATTTAGATGCGTTGGAAAGGATAGAACAAAAATACAAAAAGGATAGTATTTTGTAAAAAAGTGTAGTACGCTCTAATACTAATTTAACAATAATGTTTTTTTTTAAATCAGCATCAGTTATTCGTAATTTTCATGACATTACTGCCACTTTCCATAATAATTGAGATCTACAGACGGTTTCATATACAAAAAATTACTTCACTTATCCGTTTCTATTTCGAATGAGAATGAAATGAATGCACTCACACAAACGCACAGATGAGACACGTGGCTACCACAATGCACACTCGTACCAACATTTTATTTTATTTATTTTATTTTCCACAAATACCTCCCATTACAGGCAAGAACCTAATATGGCAGATAAGTAATCGGAAACAGAATAACACACTAAAAATTTAAAAATATATCGAAATATCACTAAGTATTTTATCCTTAAAGTACCTTTTTTTTTATTTTAACTTATCCTCCATGTAGCTAAACACAAATATTGCTGTTCTTGCGAATTCAGACATTGTAACACCGAAAATATCTATTCGCTCCGACATAAGATTGAGCGCTTTGATAGCTCGCGTGAGCGGCGCGTGCGTCAGCAAGTTAGTGCGCACGATAATAAGCCGCAGAATTATGGACTCTATTTAGTAAAACAAAGGCAAATATAAGTTCGGACAAAGTACTATTATGTCTTTAATGACATAATAGTACTTTGTTGTACTATCCCTGGATATGGATAGTATATAGTACGAAGCATGAAATTATAGCATAAATACTATAATTATAGTACGAAATCCAACGCTGGTCGTAAGTACGCTCGCTGTCTCGCTGGCGAGTAATGGAGGGGCGGCACTGTTATCGTAGTTTATCTCTACAATAAAGATGACCAGTGGCCGAAACTGCTCCAATAGAGTGCACTTGAAATTCACTGTTCCTTTATCATTTTTCTAGGGACAGTACCGGCATGACTGAGTGACAGTCAAAATTTGAGTTGTGGTACCGTGCATGCAGCTATGTCTGGGCGAGTCTGTGTAGATCAGGTAACGGTCTTACGCGGTACCGGCCGACCCACTGAAAGCAGTTCCGTCGGAGTCTTTTAGGCCGCTGTAACTGGTAATGGGTTTATTTAGACTTTTTGTTGAGACAGTAAGAAATGGATGCCCTAATTAAATCGAGTGGAACTTGTTGTTGTTTCGTAGTACTGCTTTTGTGTCACAACATTGGCAATTACATGTTTCTTAAAAGACTCGTTCGGATGCTCAACTGCCAACTCTAATTTTGACTGACCGTCAAGTCATTCTGGAACTGTTTTTCGTTAGGGAAAAGAGAGCCAGTATGACATTATAATTCTCATTTTAAAAGAATAGCACTTTGTGGCCAAAAGTTTTAGCAGTTTATTGTAATTTTGCTATCTAACGGATTACATTCCAAAGTAACCAAACGACCTCTTTGGAGCAGCGGTTATAGCTCTGCCTACCATGCAACAGGTCCCGGGTTCGATCCCCGGCTGGGGGTCACAAAAAACCCCAGGTCTTGGATGTTTATATGTGTGTGACGTCGCTGTTTCTGGTTCCCACGACACAGGGTATCCTAGTGTGGGGCCAGAAGCAATGTATGTTGTTAAAAAAAAAGTTAAGTCAATGAATAAGATTTTTGAATGAGTACCGCTGTCTATTTCTACCTAATAGTTCTCAAGACCACCACTGTATTATCTATCATACCATCACAAAACACTAAACTCTACGATAGTCAACGCAGTAGACACCATGTTGTATCTCATCATGGTGTCTATTTCTCGGACTAGGTATGTTATGAAGACACGTGTAGATAAATAACAAGAGGTGAAACAGATTGTTAAAAGAATATTGACCTTAACTGACCCTCAGTAGGTATATAGGTATAAGTAAAGTATGTAGGCGGGGGCTACTCTGAACAACAAGATACTTTCTAACAAACAAGTCAATAGGTTCATTGAACAAACTATACAGGGCGTAACAGAATGTTTTAATCATGTTGTAAGGGGTTCTAATTTAGGGACATCATTCTGAACCACTTTCACAATGAAACTGATTTGATCAGAGCTACTTTATTATTCACTTCTCCATACAGATTAGCTGACTGCTCGGCCCAAAATTATGGATGTGAAAAAAAAGTTGCTCTGATCAGATCGGTGTCACAGTTTTTTTTTTCTACTCATCTACTTATTCATATTTTGACTTTTACTTATCCTTTGACATTGTATCAATATTGCAATTAGTACGTACCTACACATCATAATTGTTTTTTGACTTATATTTTAATATTATTTTTTTGCTTGTATGTAAACTTGATATTTTGATTTGTTTTACTTAAAACATTTAGATTGTTTTTTTTTTATTAATCATGTATACAGGGTTACAGGAAAAGTCGACCTAGATCCGTTAAGGGCGTGTAGTACACATAATTTCTAAATTATTTCACTATGGAACCCCCCATCCTAAACTTAACCGTTTTCGAGATATTCGAGATTTTTTTTTTTTATGAAAATGCCCAATTTTTCGGCTATTGCATTGAATATTTTGATTTTTTTTGACTCTAATGATAATTTTTTTGGTTTTTTACATGAAGAATGAGATGCTTAATGACCTCAATGACTAAAATTGCACGTAAGTTAACTAAATAGGTCATTGTAGACGATCGAAACTTAAGAAAATAAGTACAAATTATAAAAAAAAAAAAATCTCAAAAAATTATTATGGCACTTGCTCTGCAGATTTTCCTGTAAGCCTGTATATTTATTTGATTTGTACACATTTAAGGTAGACCATACCAGATCTTAATTATTTGACCTTGTAAACGCCTGTCTAATTATAATAATTAATATTGTAATAATTGTATTAGTTAAACATAACCAAATAGAGATCTAAAAATCAATCTGTGGGAGTTTCTTCGCCTTCTCCCACAGTGGTCCAATGTAGAGAAGAGGCAAAAAATGACGTTTGCTGAGTATATGTAGTAGAAATTGAACTCTGAACTCTAAAACCTATGTATCACACAATAAACGATTTTGAATTTGAATTTAGAAAATCTTCAGCTTCCGTTACAGCCTGTACAAAGGAGAGTAGAAAATAACCTTGACTTTCTTTGAAGGTGAAACACTAATATCCATTACCAATAAGTAAGCCGTTGAATGGCGGGACCAAAAATGGCCGCCCGCTGGTAATTGATATAAAACTAATGAATATAGAAAGTACAAAGAGAGCAAATTTTTCATGTCTGTAGAGTAATTTTATCCGCCTTACTATTCATGCAAATGTCAAAGGTTTTTTTGTTTCAAAGGTGAGTCTGTACAGTTCTCTGAACTTTGACAACTTCATAAAAAGTATGGAGTTATTCGGAGAACCGGTAATGCTGACTCAATCTCGAAGTAGTGGTCTGTTTAGAACCGAACAGTGCCTAGTTGCGGTTTCGTCAAGACTAGTGTGAATCTCGATGTCATCCATTCCGAAATATCAATAACACTAGAAAATACCAGAAGACTGGGAAGATTGCAAAATGGTTTCGGAAAGGCCAAGGGCGAGAGGGACAGAGACGGGAATAGAGAGGGATGGAGGTAAAACGGAGATAGCGAACCGGTCGTCACACCTTGGCCGGTCGCACGCGCACGCAACGTCTAGCTTGGTAGGAATATATATGCCAAGCTAGACTAGACTACATTCTTGTGAACAGCGCGTATATTTATATAGGTACTGTAGATCATTAGTTGGGTACGTACAATCTCGTACTCATATGTTACAAACCCAAACGTTAACTACAACAGCTTCTTCGTAATTTAAGTAATAGGACTTTGAGTCATCGTTATCTTTGATGATTGAGTTAATATTTCGAATTGCCTTCTTGACTTTCTAGTCCAATCTAGTGGACAATGCGGCACTAAGAACGCATCTCGTTTATTTCTTTCTTTGCGGTACTAAAGGTGGGTCCAGACATGTTCTTTTGTTCGTAACATACATTCGTATCGTATCAACGCCGGGATCCAAGAACGCTAGTTTGGACGCCCTTTCGGTATGGTACGTACGGCGCGTCTCGATCGAAGCCGATACGGTACGGTGGTACGGCGCGTCTCGATCGCAGCCGATCCGCGCGCGTCTTCTGAAAAGCCCGTGGGGCACAACGCTGGGCCGCGTTGTGCCCCACGGGCTTTTCAGAATTTTAAACCGCCTGAAAAGCCAGAGCGGTTCAGCGCGACGCTGCGTTGTACCACACGGGGTTTTCTAGCGGTCACATTGACAATTCATCGTCTGAATAGCCCGTGGAGTACAGCGCCTGTGGCGTTGTGTCCCTCTGGCGTTTCATGAATTAGCTTGTAGTTAAAAAACCGGAGCGCTACAACGTAACTACGCGCCTATGTATTTCCTAATTTTTGTAATTCAAAATATATACTTCTTATAGATCAAGTTCGTTCAAGTTACGGCAGTTTTTCCAATCCTCAGACAATATTTTTACCTTGTACTTGTTGTTTGTACTGTCATTTACCCGCCAAATTTTCGCATAGCTCTACCTATTATACGCGAAATAGGTAGAGCTATGTGAACAAAAACAAGAGAAACATACAAATAATAGTAAAATTATAGGTAGATGACCTTGTTGATAAGTGCATGTGACACACATATTCTTTTCTGAAAACGTATCGTTTAGGGTTAGGATATCGCCTCTTCGTTATCCAGTTGGTGTGGGTATTGGTAGATAATATTTTAATCAACTTATCACACTGTTCTTCGTAGCACTCGCTTTTCGGTTTCCACCGAAACTCGCACGAGATATTTTGTCCTCCACTATTGTCATTGTCGAATCTTATTAACTCAAAATCCTCATCCGAGATCAAGAACAGTTTTTTTTATTGTTTAGCACATCTTTCTAACGATACTGTACTGACAATAACTAACTGCATAAAAAAACGACCACAAATCACCGCTGACAAGATATGACCTTGCAACGCACGTGTTTTCCAAAACTGCTTATAATATTGGATCTCATTTTTCCACTCAACATAAGGCACTCAGTGCTCTCTTTCACGTCTAGAACGTCTAGCACGCGCTTGGTGCGCTAATCTGCTTTCTCTTTCATGCATGGGTCGCGCAGGTCGCAAGCGTTGTACCCCACGGGCTATTGAGGAGATGAAATGTCAATGTGACCGCTAGAAAACCCCGTGTGGTACAACGCAGCGTCGCGCTGAACCGCTCTGGCTTTTCAGGCGGTTTAAAATTCTGAAAAGCCCGTGGGGCACAACGCGGCCCAGCGTTGTGCCCCACGGGCTTTACAGAAAACGCGATCCGGGCGTCTAACCTAGCGTTCTTGGACAGACAAAAGACATATATGGACCCACCTTAACACGTTCCGTTTCCGTTTCTTTCTTTACACCGCAATATTTAAATATTTGAGTCATTAATCTAATGTTTGATTATTGTTGAATTATTGACGTTCATGATTTTCCCGCACGCTGGTACTTTAATTTGAGTAGGTTTGTCACCGAGTTCATAGAACTGTGAACCCTAAACGTTAAAGAGTAATTAAATAGCAGCTCCCTAAAATTTTGGCCAGAATTACGTACTTAGATCAAATTGCACCTTTCTTCTTAATACATATGAACTCACCAAAAGGCACAGATATAATTTAGGATGGTTCACAGACAGACTGCGAAGCTTGGGATAACGCCCTGGGACGAGCAGGCTAATATTATTAAGTTTTGAACATTTTGAATGTCAATTGAACATAAATCGTACTACAGTCAAAGTTTACAGACTAATGCATTTGTTCAAACGGAATATAAAATATGTGATGAAACTTTGTTTGAATTACCAAGGACTGCTTAAGTGTCTTCAACCCATATTTACCACATATTCATATTCATATTCTTTATTGCACAGAAAACATAGATAAACAGACAGTTACAATAAATTTTAAAGGCAAAGGCGAGCTTATCTCGAAAAAGAGATTTCTTCCAGCAAACCTAGGCAAGACAGGAGTGTTTATGAAACAGGACAGTCCTAGTGGGCAATAAAACTGTATACATACATACGAAAATTACTTTTAAAATATAAATAAAATATACCTAATAAAAATATATATATCTCAACTATATAAAATACACTAGATAGCATGCACATATATAAACTACAAAATATCATACATATACTTACATAAATATGATACCGATTACGGAAGAGAAAGGAAATACGCTTTCAATCTTTTCTTAAAAGTGAAAATTGAGGGACTATCTTTAATAGTGCAAGGAAGTGCGTTCCACAGTCAGATTGCCCTTAACCTAAAAGAGTGTTTGTAGGCGGCAGTGTTATGCCGAGGAGTTGACAGGAGAGACACCGTGTGGGATCTCCGATTACTATCCCTGGGGAAAAGAAACTCAAAACGTTCTCGAAGATATGTGGGGTAGCGGGGATTTCGCAAAATATTGAATAGATAAGAGAGAATGTGCATATCACGGCGAAGACGGATCGGAAGCCATCCCAGCTCCTTGCGATATTGGGAGACATGGTCGTACTTGCGCAGCCCGTAGACAAACCGAATCCCAAGGTTTTGAAGTCGCTCGAGTTTATTCAGTTGTTCTTCGTTCGCACTGACCCAACAAGCATCCGCGTAGTCTATTAAAGGTAGTAGAAGGGACTGAACAAGGGTGATTTTAGTCTGCCGCGGCAGGAAGTACTGACATCTCCGTAGGGAGTAAAATGACGCAAAGACTCGTCTGCTGACCTCACAAACTGATTTTAGTCTGCCGCGGCAGGAAGTACTGACATCTCCGTAGGGAGTAAAATGACGCAAAGACTCGTCTGCTGACCTCACAAACTTGGGGCGACCAGGACAGCAAGTTATCAAAAATAACCCCAAGATTCTTAGCTTTCTCGCTGTAAGTGATTATCGTACCCTCATACATCACAGGATCGACGGGGATATTTTGTATTGTGTTAATTGAGTGCCATGCCGTGCCACATTTATCGTGCGCCAAAGAGAAAATATGGTGGTGCCCTAAAAATGCCATATTTTGGATTTTGAAAAAAGCCTGCTGCGAAAGTAACCCAAAATGTTTTCAAGTCTTTAAAAGCATAAATAATGCGACAAAGAAAATATCAGCTAAAATTTTTCCTTTTCTTTGCTTCACGATCTTCGATTACTTACTAACCAGTATAAATTGGGGTATCATGTTAGAGTTATCGCACACTCACAGATAGTCGCTTCAAACGTATAACACCCCTCGTATGTTAAAATTATCTCAAAAAGACGCCTGTAGTTCGCTCGAAAGCGTCGAAACTAATAAATTCCCATTCAGTGCCTACAGCGAACAATGGATACGATGCTGAAGACAGATTTATAAGCGAAATTAACATTCGCTGTCTACTTCAGCTGCTGGAGATGTCCCCGCGATTTATGTCTCGGCTCAAAATTAATCAATCAAAGTTCGTCTATGTGTTGTGTAGTGTATGTTGGATATCATCTAGTTGTCTAATCATAACACGTGGATGTTTATGGTAGCAATTGCCTAGACTTAGAATAATTAAAGTTTAGTTCAAGAGCAGATTCAGGCTCCAACCAAACGAGTGAATTGTAAGAGAGAAAAACTTTAATAGACAAACTACATTACATAACATAACGTCACGCCTTTTCCCATAAGGGGTGGCAGACTTTGAGCCAGTTATTCCATACTCCATTTTGCGTGACAGGGGCCTAGCCCATCGCCGCAGCTATGGAGTAATAAAGGTTTCCTCACGATGTTTTCCATCACCGTTAGAACGTCCTTATAATGATGAACTTAAGATAAATCAATTATCTCATAGGGACACTTTTCAGGAATCGAACCTGCATCTCCTTTGTGAGAACCAAGCGTGAAACCCATTAGACCACGGACCTCCACTGAAACCCATTAAACCACGGAGCTCCACAAACAGACAAACTAACAAACAAATACAGGCACATACGTTGCTTCTGGCTCCATACTAGAATACTTCGGGGGCACCCAGAAACAGCGACGTCACACTCATATAAACATCCAAGAACTGGGCTTTTTTTCTTCCTCCCCAGCCGGCATTCGAACCCGGGACCTATCACTTCACGACAACACACATAATGCGAATAACATCATTGCCACTTTGCGCACTCGCGCGAGACGATCCGATTATGATGTACTCAATGCGTTTTGTTCCAAGTGTATCAAATTCTCACTTCCAAATTTCAGGCAAGTTGAGACCGGTTTAGTGTTAGACAGCAACACGTTAGAATTAGTAAATGATACGAAGTTTCTTGGAATAACCATTGATAGCAAATTGCAGTGGGAACCCCACATAGATAAATTAAGTTCTGCGACTTACGCTGTTAGAAACATCAGACAAAACACGGATGTGGCTACATCTACATTTTAGTTACTTTCATAGTGTCATGCCCTATGGTATCTTGTTGTGGGGGAAGCAGCGGATAATCAAACTATTTATATTTTACAGAAAAGAGCTATTCGAGCAATTTATAATTTAAAACGCACAGACTCCTTAAGAGAGCTTTTTAAAGAAATTGGCATACTAACTGTAACGCAAGAACCTTAGAAAATTTTCCAAACTTAGCGATAGCTATAATGTTAATCTAAGAAATAATCACAGACTTTTGACATACAATTTCGCCCCGGTTTAGACTCGCGAAGTGCTAACCTTCTTTCAAGGGTCATTTATTTATCTACTACAGCAAGATACCTCTAGAAATTTTGAAATTGCCATTTGAGTATGTTAAAGCGACTTTGTCGAAGAAGAGATATTACAATGTTCAAGATTAAGACATAAGACATAAGACATCATTTATTGGTAATATACATTACAAGTCAAACAAAATTCAAAAAATTAATAAAATGTATAAAATAAAATTAGATAAAGGAAACATTTGCCACATCATTAATAAGGAAGTTGTCATTACCCGTAGGAGTATAATGTAATATAATTGGTACAATTAAAAGAATTAATTTTTATTAAAATAATATTTACTTATGTATGTCGTTCTTTAAGATTTATGAATTCTTCATAGGAGTAGAACGACTTCTTGACTTCTTGATTACTTAAATGACGGGACTGTATGGGGTTAATGCAACTCAACCCAGACCTTGCTGTTAATAATTTTGTAAATATTTATAACTGCTTATTAATTATAACAATCAATATTGTAATATTTGTATAAGTTAAGCATAACCAATTTTTAAAAGAGATCGAAAAATCAATCTGTCGGAGTTTCTACGCCCTTCTTCTCCCACAGAGGTCCAATGTAGAGAAGAAGCCAAAAATTAATTTTGCTAAGTATTATGTAAATATCTACGGTAATAAAGAAATTTGACCTTGTCAAAGACTTTGCGGACTAAACAGGGTGTTGTTTTGTAAAGTTACCCCCGACTAAGGGATGGTTATTTATACGACGCTGAAGCAAAACAATTTTGCTAACAATCATTTAATTGTGGCTTTACTTCTATCGCTTGCTACCGCGCTCGAATGTCGAGAAGGCGCGCGCTTCGCGGACCGGCCGGGCGTGTCCACATGTTACGATTATTTGAGGTCAAATGGAACATATCAATTTGTAAATCAAAAATATGAAAATAAAACATTATTTTAGTTACAAGCGATACATACACTATCGTCCCTGAGCCGCGCGTAACTTTGTAAAACAACACCTGTAATCTGATAGAGTCAGACTCAGAGTCAGAGTCATTTTTTATTGAATATAAATAAATAAATTATCTTATTCAACGTCAAAATTATACTTACTTATAACTACAAGTCATTTTTTTTTATATAAAAAAAGACCACCGTTTCGGAAGGTGGGCCTCGGGGTTAAGAGAAACGGCAAGAAACTCCCCCATACCTTTTTTTTTTATAAAGTGACTTTACAACAGGTACTGGTTTCGGTCTAAGGAAATTCGCCGGCGAGTGATAGACTTGATCCATCGCCCCTCGTCGAATTTCTGTGCGCTGAGATGGTATGGACCATGCAGTTTTGTCATCTAAGTATTCCTTAATACTATAATAGGACTTTCTTATCGGCTCATTTTTAACATAGTTTTTGAACCTCTTTTCAGGAAGGATCAATGATTCCTGTGGTATTTTATTGTAGAAGCGAATACAGTGCCCCATGAATGATGTGCCTACTTTACTTAGTCTAAATAATGGTAGTGCTAACCTATTTTTATTTCTAGTGTTAATTGTATGGCTATCACCTACAATTTTAAATAAAGCTATGTTTTTTCTTACATGCATGATATTATCGTATATATATTGACAGTTTTATCTCGCAATCGCTCTCTTCATTGCGGCAATCTGACAGGGAAGTAATAAAACCACCATGTGAATATTAGCTTAAATTGATGTCTTTTGGGGTTTGCCTTAAAGAATTATATCCCAACGCAACACTGCCAATAGTAGCCCAAGACAGGGCGTTCTGCGAATTAGTATCCCCATGACAAATTGAAGTCACGAAGCATCCCTTCCTGCAGCTCTGTGTAAAGATTAATTCTTTAATTAACCCAGCGGCGACGCGGCGCGGGCCGCCATCCCGTCGATTATGAAGAGTAATGCGCAAAGGGAGGGAGATCGCCATGCGACTGACATTCTGGCTTAGTGTAAATGTCACCGTAACTTTTTCAAAACCGGTTGATAAACTACGATTTTTTTCTCGTTATTTGGTCAACTATCGATAGATAGTAAACTGTAGCGTACTGCTTACTATATGACGCGTTAGTATAGTAAACTGGTTTAAACTTGAATTGCAAACGAAATACCAGGGCAAACACTGCGGTAGCTTAGGTGAAGACTAAAGGGGGGATATAGATGTCACCGTAAGATTGTCAAAACCGTTGGTTGATACACTAACGTTTTTTTCTCGTTAGTTGGTCAACTGTTGACAGCTAGTAAACTGTAGCGAACCGCTTAATATATGACGCGTTAGTTGATAAACTAATGGTTAAAACTGTTAAATATTAAACTGGTTTAAACTTGAATTGCAAATGAAATACAAACACTGTGGTAGCTTAGGTGAAGACTAGAGGGGACGAGCGCAGCGAAGCCCCCGAATAGTCTTCCTGTTAGGTTGACATGTAAGAACAAAAGAAACGTAAATTCTAAACGCTGTCGGTCTAGTTTACTATCTGTCGATCGATAGTTGATCAACTACCTCGTTAGTTTATCAACTAACGGTTTTGACTATCTTACGGTGACATAAATATCGTCAGAGATAAACCTGACGGAAAGTTTCTTGGCACCTGAGTGCCGCTTGGAGTGAGTAGCGGCATGCGGCGAAGTAAGAAAGATGCACGGGCGGATGGACTCGCTCGGGTACCAAGAAACCTTGCGATATAATATCTGTTGGTAAGATCTATCTGGGCTACCCCGGCAAATAGGGCAAATAGGAGTTAAGTATGGCATAGCAATTATTTGTAGGAATAGATTTTCACATAGGTAGATGATGAGGTGAGACGCTCGCTGAACCACAGGCGGGTGATGGGCTGTTGTGACTATTTCACCCAATCCCCAGTGTTTGGCCGCTGGTTACTCCTCTTCCCTAATCTTATTGTCCTTCTAGTACTTTCTATCTATTCAAGTCATCTACTTTAATGCGATCCATTCCTCATGTTGGATGTATAGTGAATATATTGAATAACTGACTACATGCGGGCACAAATGTGCCTCTGCCACCCCGTATGAGAAACGGCGGGACACTATGTTTAGTTTATTTTGGTATCAGAAGAGGACAACCAAGGAAAAAAAAAGTCGTCGCTTAGGACACTGACCGATCAGCTGATTTCAAGTAACTATGGGAGACCCTAATATTTCTCGTTTGCGACCGTCTCTTGGGGAAAGTTGTTCGTAATGATGGTTACTCTCCAAAATATGGTCAACTAATTAAATGACACCCTGGGTGACCCTGTATTTAAATGTTTACATACAAGACCCGATACTTTTTAAGTGCGGAAGATATTCCATCTCTGGTGTAGATACATAAATAAAACGATTAGGGTACAGACTAGACCAGATCATGTCTACCTACAACTCCATCACTAACTCATAGCCACCGACGCGACGACGTCTAAATAGATGTATAGAGATCTACATAATGATCCATTCACCTAACTAGCCTCCCATGCAAGAGAGAATATGATTTCGGGCGACATAAATAGGTTTATTGATGATAAAATATTTTTATTGCTCTCCCCACCGTGTGTCGCACCATAAACGTTGGATTATCTACAAACGTTTAGCATATGAATGACAAATGACTTGGGATTAAATTTTCAAAATGGAGGACCGTTACTTTCGAAAGCCTGTTTCAATAAAACACGAAAGCTGGGTTCATCTATTTATGCCTTTATTTAATCAGATCCAGTTTAATGTTTTCAAATTAATAAAAGTGGCCAAGTGCGAGTCGGACTCGCCCATGAAGGGTTCCGTTGTAGCAAGTAATTATGTGACTGGATGTTTGTGTTGTAACTTTGTTTTTCATAGTGTTTGTATGAATGACAAAGTTATCTTTGCGGTTTTTAATAAATGTTTTACATCTTAAAAACTGCTTATTTCATTTTGTTCAAACCAATTTTCGTTGAAAGTATGTATCGGGATACAAAGCATATATTTTTTGTAGATTTTGCACTCTTTTACTTTTAAAGTTAGAGGGGGGGGGACACACAATTTTCCACTTTGGAAGGGTCTGTCTCTTTAACGATTTACTTTGAGGAAAAATGATTTCAGGAACCTCAACGTCATTTTTAAAGACCTATCTAAAGACACCCCACAAATAGAGTTTGATAAAAAAAATGAGTTCCATGAAATGAAGGTGCCGTGCCCCCTTTAATTATTTGAATTTTTGTATAAACATCGTAAAGCGGTTCTCAGAATACATCTACATACCAAGTTTCAACTATGTAGTCTTAATAGTTTCTGCATAAAGTTGCTGTAAAGTTGGACCGACGGACAGACAGACTTGACGAAACTATAAGGGTTCCTTGTTTCTCTATGGAACCTTAAAAATGACTCGCATTTCAGTTTTGGGCCCTGTTAACGAGTTAAGAATAAAAAGTGAAACAAATCGTCTTTGTTAAACAGTACACTAAAGGTGGTTAACAATTTAGTCAAGAGAAACTGATCACACTTAATGAAGACACTTGTTTTAGCGTCTTCGCCAATCCAAAAATTCCACTCTGAAGTTGCTTACAACGTACAAGTAATATCCTAACAGGAACCTAGAGCGCAACCTAATCACAACAATCCTTGTAGTATTAAGTGATATTGTCTAGAGCACGTGTACAATCAACCCGCTTCGAACGAAGTAAGTTAAGACAAAATGTCTCTTCCACTTAAGTTATTTCGTGGAGTACCTATACATAATGGGCCATTATAAAAAAAAAAAACAAAGATACCAAACTGAGAAAACCATTTCGAGATAATAGTGTTCCTTACTAAATTCCGTTATTCCCATCAAAAAATATTAAACGATTACTGAAATATCCGTAAAAAACATAATGTAGTTCATTTGCCCTCTACCGCGTAGTTAGTTCAAATTCCCTTCGCCGTTAAATTGGCTGTTCTGTAAAACTGTCTAGTATCAACAGTTTTCCTGGCAGTCGATAACGCAGATGTCAGTCGGAACGTAAAGCAAATATTTATATATATTTTTTTTTAGTTTTATAATTGAAAACCACCAGCCTCAAGTACAACCGTTCCAAAACTGTGAACAATTGACGCCACGAGGAGTGTTATTTAAAAATTATTAAGACATCCATTACCCGAAATATTTATTTAGTTTCTTAAAAAAAGAATTACAAAACAAATTAAATAGTACTACTTATTTTTCAACATGACCCATTGGCCGAATGCACAAAAACTTCTGCTAAAGGAATGTGCATATAAATATCATACTGGCGCTGTCATGTCTCAGACAAAAGTCAGCGCCACTTCCAGTCGGTGCATCCGGATCTTATAAAATAATTAAAGTGCCCAGCCCACATCGACCAACTGCATGTCATAAAAATTCATATACAAACAGAACGATCCACGTCATGTCTTGTTCCATACAGGCTGGCTATTGTTGAAAATTGAAACACCAACGAGAATGACGTTGAGCAAGATCTTGGAATAAATTGTGATTGGCTCAATGGAGGTCAATTGTTCACTAGTCGATGAGACAACAGAATAAGCTGTATTATCATTAATATAAATGACACATTCCTGTGCAAAGAAATATCGACCTTAAAAAGACGACTAAAAATGCATGACCAAGCCAGTGAAAAACAACGAACAATATCATATGACAAATTCAAATTCAAAGCTTTATTTGTAAAACTTCTTTATTTGTAAAAGTCTTAAGGCGACCAGGGAAGATTCAGTGTTGTAAGCATAAGTTAGTTAAATGAGAAAGCATCGGTGCAAATTTTGAATGTTTTGTATTAATACCATCGTTACCAGTACTGTTGGTATTCTTAAGGGCTTTTATATATTTTAAAATGTCAAGAGGAGATGTGGGAGTCGGAAATATAAAATCGTTTAGTAATGTCAATGTTAGTTTACTTGTTTTAGTAGTATTAGGTTGGACTAGGTCAATTAAATGCTTATTAAAAGTTTATATGCTATTGGTTTATGCTCTTTTATCGGTACTCTATTGTATTTTATTTTTTGGGTTTTTGGCTCTATTAATTACATATACAAGAACAAGTTGCTGTGAACAAGTGTTGAAAGAATTCCGAAAATGTTAGTGTCTTGTAAAAGCTTGACTCCAGGAAACGATATTTTTGTCACAGTTACCGTAATTACGGTGCCGCAATTGTCTAAAAGTGCCTTCATTCACAATGATAAGACAGGGTGAAAATATAGGAAAGTGGCAAGCATTATTCTAGTATACTCTTATAGTAGTAATAATAAGCTAGTCGGCTACTGCCGTTAAATAGTTCTCGAGTAATGTAAAGTAAATAAATAATTAATGACGTCTTCATAGTATTCGAAGGGCAGCTCTGGATTCTCTTTACCCCCTACTTTCTACGTTAGGTATTCCTTACTCGGTTCTAAAACGGGTTAAAGAGTGCAATGTCAACATTCCAAGATGCACTTTTTCATTATCCAACTGATATTATAAACGTGAAAGTACCGATGTTTGTTTGTTAGTGCCTCAATCACGCTAAAACGGCGGAACGGATTTGAATGAAATTTATCTCAAAGATAGTTTATGAGCTAGATTAACATATGGGATACGTTTTATCCGACTGCACCAGGAGGAGGCTTACGTATCTCGGTAACTGATACTTCCTAGGAACACGCAGCAAAGTTGTCGGCATCAGCTAGTAGGTACTTCATAAAAAGAAGACAAACTTCGTCAAAGTTCAACCGCTCCACAAACAAGCGCAAAGTGTCGACATCTTAAAATTCTATTGTAAAATAATAATGTTTCAGTATCGGGTTTACCTAAAACCGTTGTAAAGCGCAGCGGCCAGTGACCGATCAGATTAAATCTCCGTTGGAGTGTGAAGAGAGCTCCTTGGAGCATAAAGCTGGGAGTACAGAGACGTGGCTTAGAAGCTGGCTCACTTTGACGAAGATCGTTCGATGAATGGGGAGGCAATGCCACAAACACAAATACTGATTCCGATTTAGCAGTAACATTATTGCACTCGACAAGAGATCTCCAGCAAACCAAGGAAGTATTTCTTAAAAGTTACGAAGATAACCTATGAACTGAACACCTACCTACTACATTTCAGCGGGTCTATATTGATTTGTTCATGTTTTTTTCGTGGTACTACACAAATAAAAAACGAAATCTGTACACACTCAACATGCATTTTATCCCGTTTTACACAACTTTGTTGTTGTGAGTGCTCTGCTCTAACTATTCTGGCGGCATAGAGGCATAGACGAATATTGATGTGCCAAGCGAAGGGAAAGAAAATAGAAACACATGGACCGAGCGCGGCCGCCCGTCGCTTGTGAGAAGGGGGCGTCCATTCGTTCCTTGAGGGGTTGGGGGGGGGGATCAAGCCGAATCTCACCAAATCTCACGTTCGGGAGGGAGGTAAGGCGAATCTCACGTAATTTTTGCGCTAAAAGAATAGTGTAAATTAGAGTTAATAATGGTTTCTTAAATAAAGTATGTCAAAGTTAACCAAAGTTAAGTAGTTCCTATTTGTATTTATTGTTAATTTTTACCACTGTGATTCTAGACTACGATCTAATGAATCTTTAATTCAGTATTTAATAAAAATATTGAAGCAAATTGACTTTATGTTACAAATTAGTGGTTGTCGTGGCGTAAGGCCGGCAGCCTCCTTGGCTCGTTGGCCGGCGAGGCTAGAGGTTATGACGAAAAAACGATAGAGGAGGGAGGAGACCGATAAGACGGGAAAATAAATGGGGTGACGAAAAAGCTGAAGAAAATCTTATTGCTAGACCTTTGTTAGACCAAACAAAGTGGTCCTTCGAAGACAACTGACCAGCACTGTGGATCCAGTGTAACGACAAAAGGTATGCCGCTGACCCGCTCCCAGGCAAAAAATATGGAGGCCAGCAGGCCAGACGAGCCGACGACGACAACGCCCGCTGATGAGACGCCCGCTGACGAGGTGCCCGCGGGTGGCCGTGATGACGACGCGATTTCCCTCAGGTCGATGACATCCGCCGTATCGGTAGCCTCGACCACCAGACGCAGGCAGCTTCTCGACCTTGAGCTGGAGACTGCGGAAGAAATGGCTGCCATTGAGCTGGAGGAAGCGAAGGCAAAAGCCGAGCAGCAACGACGAGCCTCGGACGTGAAGAGACGGCTGCTTACCACGAGACTAGCCCTGCAAACGGCCGCTTTGGAAGACGAGGGAAGGCGCAGCCGTGCGTCCTCTCGAGCGTCGTCGGTCACCGACATGCGACCGACGATGAAGACTATTCTCCAAATGCCCACAGTGACAGCAGCGGCTTGCGACGCAGCCCGACCCAAAGACCACCGAGACCACCCCGAAATGACGAAAACCGGTGATATGGCGAAGTTCCTAGCAAGACAGACGTCGATCAAGGAGCTACCACAGTTCTGCGGAGACCCCGAAGAGTGGCCCTTATTCTACGCGCAGTTCGTGACGACGACCCGACTATGCGGATACAGCGACGACGAAAACATCGCCCGGCTAGCAAAATGCCTTAAAGGGCACGCCCGCGAAGCTGTATCGGCCCTGCTCGTCACTGCAACAAACCTAGAAATCATCATAAAAACATTACGGCTGCGATTCGGACGACCGGAACTGTTGATTGAGGTAATGTTATTGAAAATTCATAACATTCGTGACATACGTCAAGACGACGTCAATCTACTCATAGAGTACGCGACCATAGTGCAAAACATTGTCGCGACCATGAAAATGACAAATGAGGTCGGTCATCTGACGAACCCGACCTTGATTCGAGAAATAATCGGCAAGTTACCGATGACGCTGAAGTACCAGTGGAGTTTCTCTATTGCGAGTAGAGGTGAGAGCAAAATTAATCTCAACGACGTGTCAGAGTGGTTGATGATGGTAGCCAATGCCGCGACGACTATTGCACCGCTGCCTACTGCTGACCGACAACACCATCAACACACAAAGCAGGAGAAGAAGTTCGTACATGCCACCACACCCACCACCTCAATGACGACAGCCCCAACGCGAACCACCTGCGCACTGTGTCAACACGAACACGCCCTGAACAACTGCTCTGAATTTAAACGCCTTTCCATAGACGATCGCTGGAAATTGGTGACCGAGAGAAAGCTGTGCTTCTGCTGCCTGTCGCTGAGTCACCAGCTTAAGAGCTGCAGGAGGAAGACCAAGTGTTCCGAAGGGCAATGCACCAGACTACATCACCCGCTGCTACACGCCGCGCCACGCAACGAGACTAACGAGCGGGCGCAGACTGCGGCGACGGTGAACCATTGCGGCGACGCGACATCCACTATTCTCCTAAAGGTGGCACCAGTGGTCATCTCTGGACCGAGCGGGGACGTGGAGGCTCTAGCGCTACTAGACGAGGGAGCGTCGGTGTCACTGATTGACGACTCTCTACTGAAGCGGGCCGGTATCACAGGACCAACCGCGACGCTGCAATTACGAGGGGCCACCGGAATGAGGACGAGCGAGCCGAACTCCAAGAGGGTCAACATCACCGTTCGTGGCCGAGCTAAAGAAGAGCGCTTCGTTTTGTATAATATGAGATCTGTAAATAATTTATACTTGCCTGTACATAATGTAAATATTAATGGACTACTGAACGACTTCCCACACCTGACTGACCTCCTACAACACATCGACAGACTGACCTACAACGAGCGACCGCAAATACTTATAGGATCCGACAACATTGACCTAATCGTGACCAGACGTGCTCATGTAGGACCGACCGGACCGATTGTGTCGGAGACAAGCTTGGGGAACATCGTGCACGGTAAACTGTCGCCATTGACACCGACGGACGCGACTATTTACCACCTGTGCCCATGCGACGCCCTGAATGACATGGTGAGGCGATCGTTCTCGACTGACGGTTTCGGGACGAAACCATTCTCTGATACTCCTCGGTCGCGAGAGGATCTGAAGGCTCTCGCCATCATGGAAAAGACGACGAAACTAGTAGGTGACAGGTGGGAGACTGGCCTTCTGTGGAGGGACGACGCAGCAGTGCTGCCAGACAGCCGCGCTGTCGCCCAGAAGCGGCTGGTGGGTGTCACCAAGAAGATGGACAGCATGCCTGAGTTTGCAGCGCGCTACAGAGAGAAGGTGGAGGAAAACCTGGAAAAATGCTATCTGAAGAAGCTGACGGTAACGGAGCAGGTAATAAAGACTGACAAAACGTGGTATCTGCCACACTTCGCCGTGTTCAACCCAAATAAGCCAAACAAGCTACGCCTAGTACTTGACTGCGCAGCAAAGTCAAGCGGCAAGTCGCTCAATGATTTCCTACTTAGCGGACCTGACTTTCTCACATCACTAGCAGGCATCCTTTTAGGTTTCCGTTGCGGCAAGATAGCTGTGATGGGTGACATTCAAGAGATGTTTCATCGCGTACTCATCAGAGAAGAGGACCAACAAGCACAGCGGCTTCTGTGGGACGGTGGTGAGTACGCCATGACTGTGATGACCTTTGGTGCTGTGTGTTCGCCGTCATCTGCACAGTACGTGAAGAATTTGAACGCGACCAGATTCAAGACCACGCACCCCAAGGCTGTTGACGCGATCGTAGAACACCATTACGTCGACGACTTCATCTATTCAATTGACGAGTACGACGAGGCTCTACAGGTTGTAAATGATGTGATAAGTATTCATGCTAAGGGAGGTTTTAACATGCGAAACTTTATGTCAAACTCCAAACGGCTTCTAGGACATTTGCCCGAAGATAAGCTTGCACCGGGTGGTGCAAAGATGCTCTCAGATGATAAGAACGAGACCATGGAACGCGTTTTAGGCCTAAACTGGGACCCCGAAGACGATAGCTTCACCTTCCTATTGAAGTTCCACAAAGTTGACTGCGACATCAGCGCTGGCGTCAAAAGACCGACCAAGAGAGATGTTTTGAAGCTAGTCATGTCCGTGTTTGACCCACTGGGGTTTCTGCTCTATGTTACAGTTCAGGCCCGCATCTTACTTCAAGACATTTGGAAGTCCAAAATAGGATGGGATGATGAGATTGAAACGTGCCACTTTCACAGATGGCAAGCCTGGCTGCAAGAGCTGAACAAGACGACAGAGGTACGAATACCGCGCTGGTTGTCCGCTAATAACTGTGACAAGCATGCATCTGCTGAGTTGCACGTCTTCTGCGATGCCAGCTCAAGGGCCTTTGTGAGCGTTGCTTATCTCAGAAGGAAAACGGCCGACGGAGTATGGCATGTAGCAATGATAATGGCGCGAGCGAGAGTTGCGCCTCTAAAGGTCCTGAGCATACCTCGGCTAGAGTTACAGGCAGCCGTGATGGGAGCACGACTCTCCCAGGTTTTGAAGAGATACATAGGACTACCAATTAATAAAATAAAATTTTGGACGGACTCGAAAACTGTCCTTAGCTGGCTTAGGTCCGAGACCGGACGTTTCAAGCCTTTTGTAGCGCATCGTGTCAGCGAAGTCTTTGAGCTGACAAACGTCTGTGACTGGAGGTGGGTGCCGACAGACATGAACCCCGCTGATGATGCCACACGGGACGTTGTCATTGCCAGCAATGATAGATGGCTTCGAGGACCCGACTTTCTTCGACAACGCGAAGAGTCATGGCCACAGGAAGACGAAAGGTCCATAGCTCTAGATCTGGATGACGTTGAGGTGAAGGCGGTAAATCTACTGACTTCTGAAGCAAATGGAGCCCTGCCAGATGACAGCCGGTTCTCATCGTACTGGAGACTAATCAGAAGCACCGCCTGGATCTTTCGCTTCATCCACAACTCCAGAGGCTCGGGAAACAGACGAACCGGCGAACTCACGGCCAGTGACCTGAGGTCTGCTGAAACTGTGTGGGTTAAAGAAAGTCAAAGGCGGAATTACTCACGAGAAATTGCTTCGATACTATCGACGGAGTTTGTGGACAAGACGAGCTCTCTGCGACAGTTGACACCCTTCTTAGATGCCGATGATGTTCTTCGAGTCTCAGGAAGAATAATAGCATCTAATGTAGCCGAAGGCACAAAACATCCTGCGATCTTGCATCCAAAAGACACCTTTACAAAGCTACTACTCCAACAGTACCACAAGGATGCGGGACATGCTGGCCGAGAGATGACTTTGAACAACGTCAGACAACGATTTTGGATATACAACGGTCGGAATGCAGTGAAGGCAACCTGGAATACGTGTCAAAAATGCAAGATTGACAAGGCGAAACCAGTTCCACCTCTAATGGGACAACTGCCCGACGTAAGGCTCAAGACCGGGGGACGAGCGTTTCGCTTTACTGGACTTGATTATTTTGGACCCATGACGGTCAAGGTTGGCCGGAGACACGAGAAAAGGTATGGTGCCTTGTTCACTTGCCTCACGGTCAGAGCTGTACACGTAGAGCTCGTTCACGACCTGACAACTAGCAGTGCGATAATGGCACTAAGACGGTTTATTGCAAGACGAGGCTGCCCGGAACAGATGTGGTCCGACAATGCAACTACCTTTAAGGGAGCAGACAATGAGCTAAAGCAATCGGTTCGTGCGATAGATCAAGAGGAACTACTACGCTACGGAAGTATCAGGCAGATCGAGTGGCATTTTATTGCGCCGCAGGCCCCCCACATGGGCGGATGCTGGGAGCGCCTGGTTCGGTCTATAAAAACGGCTATGAAGGCGACACTGAAAGAGGTTGTTCCAAGCGACCAGACCCTACAGACGGTGGTTGCCGAGGCAGAAGCTATAGTCAACACCCGACCCCTAACCTACGTCCCCCTCGACCATGTAGACGACTTGCCCTTGACACCAAATGATTTCTTACTGGCCAAAACTAACGATTTCGACCAGCCCTTCGGAAGCTTCGGTGACGGTGACCTGCTGAGACGAAACTGGAGGGAAGGACAACGACTTGCTGACTTAGTCTGGAAGCGGTGGCTCAAGGAGTACCTACCGACTTTGACAAGACGGGACAAATGGTACGGACCAACGACTCGACCAATAACGGACGGTGACTTAGTTATTATAGCAGATGACCAGGCGCCCCGTAACCTCTGGCTACGGGGTGTCGTGACAAAAACATACAGAGGACCCGACGGACTAGTCCGTGTAGCTGACGTGAATACCAGACTGGGACTGTACCGACGAGCAGCAGCCAAGCTCTGCCGGCTGGACGTCCAACCACCGGGAGTATTGGCTCCCAATACTGGAGGTGGGGATGTCGTGGCGTAAGGCCGGCAGCCTCCTTGGCTCGTTGGCCGGCGAGGCTAGAGGTTATGACGAAAAAACGATAGAGGAGGGAGGAGACCGATAAGACGGGAAAATAAATGGGGTGACGAAAAAGCTGAAGAAAATCTTATTGCTAGACCTTTGTTAGACCAAACAGTGGTTTTGAAAAAAAACTCACGTGAGATTTAGGAGGGGGGGTCATGAAAACCCACCAATTTTAGAATATCATCAAAAACGCCTCACGTGATTAATGAACATCCCCGTAAGAAGATAAACCGAATGAGAAAGGATTGTGGGAAATCTGTTTTGGGGTTTTATTACGAGAGGGTGATGGTTTCACGCTTGATATTTAGTATTGAATGTGCTCGTGGTAGGTGTTTGGTGTATCTCACTGCATCTCATGCTCATAAACCAGAAAATAGTTGTATCAGATAAGTTTGTATAACAACATTTCTTTATATTTCCCAATCCTCGTCGCCATCATTAGGCCTTTTACAATCTTTTTTGACAGATGATTTAAGCATCATCAAATTGCGAGAGAGGCAATACCGCTCGCGGTCAAATAGCCCGATCGATGAGAAATTCGAGGGCTATGAAATTATTTTTACATCAAACACCAAAGGCCGGACGTGTACTAACTAATTGTCGAGGCGGACAGTTTAACCTAACAATTAAATCAAACACAAAACAACAACCCGGGCTGAATAGCGCGTAACCGGCAGTTATTATGTAAATATACCAAATCCCAACAATATACCATCAATCGATTTATCGCAATGCAGACTCTATGACGCACGAAATAACAACGATCACAAAAGTCTTGCGGGTGTAACTTAGTGTACATACAATACACCTTCCATTAACTCAAATAAAGCAAACGAGCTTCGCAAACTGTCACGTTGGGATAGGCAGTTAATCACTTGAAAATCAAAATGGCGCATAGGTGAAAATTGCACGTATTCGCTTCGCCAAATTGACGCGAGCATTTTTGCGCCAACGTTATTTTTTGTCACGTTTGGCTTAAATCTTCTTTCTATAATTGCTGCGCTAGTAGAGACACCTGTGATAATTTTCAGCAAAAACGGGAAACAGAGGAAAGACCCTAAAAATATTACACTTCCCCTCCCTACCTTCCTCTTTCGTCCTGTTAAACCGCTCCTAACCAATGCTCGAAGCTTGTCCCTGCAGACTCCTTATAACAGTTAAAGTGAACAGCCTGACAACCTGGCAGACCTACTAAATCTTTCATATTGTCGGCACCTACTGCTTCACTCAATCTAATACCACAATACCACATAACAATTAATTCCAGCATTCACCGATAATTTACTAGTTTACTATTTGCAGGGTTGGTGTTATTTACGAGTAAACCACGTGGTTCTGTATTTTCAATTGTGTGGCTTGTGGCACTGCTAATGTTTGTGTGGACTAGTGAACGCACTGTGTTAACACAACACAGCAAATTATCATCACAGGACCAATATTGATATCTACTGAACCGATTTATACGCGGATTTAAGTGAAACTTGATAACTTACCATTTTGCGACTAAGCGCATTGCCTTTGAATGATGGAATTGAAAACCATTACGGCATTTCGTCCGAAAATTACCTGAAAAAAAGAAGAAAATAAATTTAACTCAAGGTATCTGATAAAACAATGTATATGTAGAGACGTATGAAGACAATTTCATTATAATTCTGATACGCAAAACTTGGCCGAGGGCGACGGAAATTGAAAAGTCAAATGTCGAAAAAGATGATACAAGGTTACTGCCGTTTCACAGGATATTCAGTGATATCTGGAACCAGTAGGGTTGGTACCAATAGTTAGTATGAAGATTTACGTATCAAGTATACTTCTAAAAGTATCAGATACTTTCAAAGAAATAAAGGTCACTGTAGTGTAGAAAACACTTTTATTACAAAATACAGTACTGTTTCTTAGACGGGCTGGGTTAGGTTAGGTTAGGTTAGGTTAGGATATCAAATATACAGTAGAAGTTTTATCTAAGCCATGTAATCCAAATAACTGAGCCAACTGTTGGATTGGCACTTTTTTCAATGTTGCAAGCTTGTTACTAGTGTTATAAAATCGATACGGATAAATCGGGAGACACATCGATTCGATCAGAAAAATGCGTCTGTTTACTTAATATTTCAATATTTATATTTTCTCCTTGTCTTCTTCGTTTTCTTTAAGTATTGCCATTTTCTTCTTTTCTTCGTGTACATTTGCATTATTTTAAAGTTGATCAGACTAAAGGTATTATTTATACAACATCGTATCAAAAAAGTTACGTTTCAACAGTTACCGCAAAAATAATTAATATATACCCAATACAATTAATCGATCAATTCGTAATGATAATGAATGATTTGGCCAACTAAGACTATTTGTTTTTTTACCATAATTCGGCAACCCGAATGAAACTACAAAAAGGAAGCGTATACCAGATGTAAACAAAAGATTCTCGCCCGACAATTATTCCGCCTCTAATGTAGCCTGACCTGGATATGTAACTTGTGCAAGTATTCAAGTATTCGCAGACAAGGCCTTCCCCCTCTCCCCTTGCGCCCACCCCCCCACCACCACCCCCCTCGGCCTCGCTGACAGTTGCTAATCTCTCACCAATGATGCTCTATGTTGCGGCTTATCACTATTGTCTAAAGACCTCTGCATGTAGGAGCGCACGCCTCTTTCGCGGTTTCTGCTTACAGTTGGAAGAAGGACGGGGATGTGTTCGTGTTTGAACATATGTGTGAATTGTGACGTTGACTGTTAGGTGGAAATTCTAATCAACAACTAATCATGGAAACGTGGAGAATAGCGAATCCATTGTGCTGTGTGATTGTGATGATGAGCTGTTACACAGAAACAAAATTGTTATTGTTTAGATGAATAGGTTGATCTCTACTCTTCAACCGGGATTTGAAGACTGGACATCTTCAGACTTATATATGAGGTAGAGCTGACTACCTCGACTAATGCCCTAGAGGCCTTTTTAGTAAGTATATCTGTCACCGTAAGATTGTCAAAACCGTTAGTTGATAAACTAACGTTTTTTTCTCGTTAGTTGTTAACTATCGACAGATAGTAAACTGTAGCGTACTGCTTACTATATGACGCGTTAATTGATAAACTAACGGTTAAAACCCTTAAATAGTAAACTAGTTTAAACTTGATTTGCAAACGAAATACCAGGGCAAACACTGCGGTAGCTTAGGTGAAGACTAGAGTAGTCATCGTGTTAGGTTGACATGTAAGAACAAAAGAAACGTAACGAAACCCTGTCGGTCTGGTTCTGTCGATAGTTGATCAACTAACGCGTTAGTTTATCAACTAACGGCTTTGACTATCTTACGGTGACATATCCACTTCAATCTTCAATTACATTGTGTAGATAATGCATAAGTTTATAACATCCTAACGGCTTTTTGCTATAAATCATATCATAAAGATGTTTATTATCGACCAGAAATGCCATCTGATGCGTCGAAAGGCTTGAAAGCTCTTCTTAATCAGAGATGACCTGAAAAACCTCCTTTGTTTAACTCGACTGGTGGTGCGGAGAAGCCCCTGCGCTGCAATACTCTCACCTAGACACCACAATGTCGGGAATATTAAACTACCTACTCGTACATGATTTAGAGACGACAAAAAGTCAAGGAACCTTAACCTCTGATTGAGGTTGAGATAAGGGTCTAGTAGTTCAAGGTTTGAACTAACGTCACAACACAACGAATACAACAAAGAGCGGAGCCTTCTATACATTGACCTATGATAATGCATGACTTTTATAGAGATAAGCTTGGCTTTCTACCTTCTTTGTATTGTTTGTTCTATTTTGTACAATAAATAAGGAATATACGATTTCGTACACAGTAAATCCGGGCGAAAAATAATCATTATGTAGACTTCATCTGTTTGGTTTATTTATGTCGATTAAACCCACAGTTTTTCACCCTCATACATAATAAGTATCGTTCGATATTTATTATGGTGGCCGTAGCTCATGAGGCTTCGACGCAGAATTCCGGTCAGACCACATAGCTGACCGCAGGCCGCAGAGAAGTCATCCGTCACATATATTCTCATCTCTCAGGTTTCTGGGCCACATCCAGTGAATACCTGACGGGTTTTTTTCCCAAAGGACGTTCCGTGACCTACAATGCGTCGTAAATTGTGGATTAAGGTCGAGTTGTGCGATAATGGGACCTTCCAGCGTGTCCAGGAAATAGGTGTTGATAAGGGTAAAGCTTGGATATGAAAAAAAATGTGAAACCTGTTCCATGTCACTTTTGAATTTTATTTTTGTTTGGTTGAGGGGAGAAAATGTCTCAAGCTTAAATCGTTGCGAAAGGACATGTCCCTGTACTTTGTAGTTGATTGAAATCTCTCCAACCATATATTATATTAACTTTACATTATGATGTAGGTAGAGTATAGAGTAACTAGCTAAAGTGGGAAAAACTGTGCCTCTCCATCTCGTATGGGAAAAAGACGAGTCGCTATGTAGTACTATGTATGTATGAATGTATGTATGTATGTATGTATGTATGTATGATGTAGAGGTAAATGTGGCTAAAGACGGTTCAAGAGAATTACTCTGCTAGAAGAGCTCACATACCTAACGGACACATATTATTCTGAGGACCGTACCAATAGATTCGCAATTAGGAGTCCCTTGTCTTCTGGACTTAGCTCTTCTTGGTCCGAAGCGATAACGTGGCCTGTTGTAATAAATCCGTGGTCATAGTTCTAATAAGCTTGCTTGCCTGAGATAACTTCAGCTGGATCTACTAAGATTTTCATTAAACTTTCGCTTTTACATCAAACACCATCTGAGACACAGTCTACAATGGAAACCATGTAAATGCTATAAGTTTAACAAAAGTAAACAAATCTCCTAAAGTGCTAAATAAGCAATGTTTATCACGATCAAAACTCGTAGACTTTGCTCACAGCTCCAATATGGTAGCTGTATTCGAGTCATTTGTAAGAACTTATCTCTCGCGCGAGCTCTCGACAGTACTCGACACCTCCTCATTTGTTTGAAGCCATCCCTTACAAAATAAGGGCTTTATCTAGCCTACGGAGGCTTACAATTACAACTCGTTTGTTGGAACAGAATCTGATCGCTTCTTAGCATTGTTTGTTTAGCGGGAATCTTATATTTAGGTTTAGGGTTCTCTTTGTTTTTGATTTACACCACATTCTTAACTACTCATTCTTATTTTACGGAGTAGTACAAACACATCTACTAAATTCTACCAACACTTTGAAAAGTGTGCATGTGTGTCTATCCACTCAACCAAAAAACATTATTCTACGCCCTGATCAATTGAATTAGATTCTCGTCTGAACTACACATATAGTGTCTGATATCATCAAATCCTAATTAATGACCTGTCAAATCAAACTAGCAATAAATAAATGCCCCAAAGCGCATCTACAACCGGCACGTTTTTTCCGAAACTGCCAATACACTGAACAAAATTGCTGTTCTCAAGGTATCGGTTATTCTCGAGGCCCTTTCATGAAACCCTACCCTTGTCGGGATGTCAATTATAAACGTGTGGTATTGCCCTGATCGGAAGCCCTAGAAGCCTTGCAGAAATAACGCTTTTCAAAGGCAATCGTGACGTGGGTAAAGAATATGCTAATTTCCTGTTGACGGTGTGATAAAATCACTATTCTAAATTGTTCATAGAAAAGCAAGATCGTCTTTTGTTAAACCGCGCTTTAGTTGATTTTAATAAGCTGTCGATTAAAAGTGTTACAGAACGAACTAAGTATGTATTATAATAGTAGTTTATGTGACTGATAATAGTAGTTTATGTGACTCTCGAGTGATATTATTATGAATTTAATGCCTAATTATGTACAGTTACATACACTAGTATATCTACACACATATCATAAGCTCTCTTTGATGTGTTCAGGAACCGCATGTTTGACCGGCATTGTGGCATTGATAATTGCTCTGCAGTTGTTTAGCTTGTTCTGTAGTACCAACTTCACTGACAAAGTAGGGGCAGCACGCAGGCGGGCATCGGCGTTAGAAATTTTAATGTCATAATATGTAGAAAATTTACACATTATGGTCATAATGTGCAATATTCAGATAAGAAATGAGTTTTTATAAAGTAGTTTAACATTATGCTGATCGTAACGTGCGGTTTTTGGACGCAGTAAAGAGGGTTTATGATACGTGTGTAGATAAACAAATTAAGATAACAAATATTTGTATCATTCGAATCTGGCTGACGACTGTCTATTGCTATTCTACCTATATTAACACTACATAAATTTTGTTTAAAAGATACCAAATTTTTGGAAAGTCGCAAACTCAAGCCTCTATGGTCATGTTCATGTTTCGAATATTCATGAACCTTCTAGAAGCATCACACAACACGAAACAACGTGTTGGTCGAGATCGGCTCGAAGTGAGTGTCAGTCACTCTCGCACAAGGGTGTTTAATTAAACCTCTGATCTGGATGTACGCCGGCCAGCTCCGAAATCGGGAAATCCCGGAAATTAAAAAACCTTATCTGTGCATATACCTAGAACCGAGATCACTGGGTCAGGTCATGTTATGGATGGAGGCAGTAGAGTAGAATAGCTGGGGCTGGTTAAAAAAATATGCTTTGGGAGAAGCCTATACGCAGCAGTGGGATAACTGAAGTGGACTGATATGATGATGATGATGATGATGATAACCAAGTGTCAACCATTGTGCATGTGGGTAACTCTGAATGAAGATTAAAATGTTTATCATAATGTATTCGGTATATAAATCCGGGAATCCGTAAATGTCCGTAAAATACCAAACCCCTTGTAAACTTCCTGGATTTCCGATCTCCGGGCTGAAAGCTACACACATGAATGTATGCAGCTTTCAGGCCGTTCTACATATATAGAGGTGGTTAACTGCGCTATATTGCAATACTCGTATTACTCAACCTTCTCAAAGCGCCATTCGTTTTATGTCGATGCCCTTTTAATAATTGTCACTTTTTTCTAACAGTTTGTTATGAGTGGTTTGCTGTGCTCCCCGGGACACTGGGAAAAGTCGTCGCCTTGTAGCAGCACAGGGGTCACAGTACTAAACTACCGCACATAACACAGATATAAGCCCACCAGTCGTTCACAATGACTCAGTCAGATGATCAGAGCACATTGACCCGTAGTCGTCGCGCGCCGTGCGTATCTGTTAAACAGACTCGCGCTGACCGCCCATTTACAACCGGTTACTATGCCTATTACTATACTACCATAATTGTAGACAGACGATTTAGCCCGGTCACTGTCTATAAAAACGTGCAGCGATTGTACACTATGGGGCCCTTATAATATATAGTGTAGACTTATAGCCGACCGAAGACAGACTGCTGCTCAAATTAAGTGGCGCTTAAATTGGCTTGCTGGCGCTGTCAGCTCCCGAGCAACGATTGTACACTGACCTCCTATGACAGTGACAGCATGAGTTTGAGTATACTTCAATTTTCAAATGGTCTACATATACACAATATGCAAACTTTGAGTTGTGTCTATAGCCAGATAATATAGATCTGACAGCAGTTACTGTGACCGTTAAGATCTTTTAAGATCAATAAATAATAAACAGATAAATTATATTCATTTATTTTTAGTGGAATCCTCAGCTACTTGTAAATGTTGCAGGATATTATAATATTAGGGTCTTCATCAAATCTAATTGATTTCATCGAATCCCCAGAAATAATGAAATAATAACATGTTTTTAACATAATCTGAACAAAATCTAGTGCATTGATCGAATTCCTATACAATTTCAGTGAAATTTCGAAAATACATATCAATTCTTCGCCCTTTCTTCACCGCGCTTAGTTTATACGAGCATTTCCTAGTAATAACTAGAATTAGGAGCCAAATTCGTCACTTTCTGTCCGAATACTAAAGTTAGGAGGTCACAACTTATGTACTACCTGGAGCCGAGCAAAGCGGAGCGGAGCGAGGCGACCCCATGTAGTTTCACAGAACTGTATTGATTGTTACATACAAACTTTGTTTTTGTCATTACACTAAACCAGTTTTGGGGTTTGGTCAAATCTCTAGATTTGTTAAGGGATATGGTAAAATCTTGTCATTATTTTATCATTTCCCGGGATTCAATCAAATCGCTTGGGGATTTGACCAAGTCCCTAATATTATCAAATCCTGCAACATATAAATCAGCTTATTTATGACCCACTATCAATCCGTCTGGCTCATGCTCCACTCAGTTTTAACGCTATCGTCCGCAAATTTACTGGCGATACATTCGAGAAATGGCACAATGAAATTTAATGGCATTGTGCGAAGGACAGAAGAACGTAATAATCTATCTATAGGAAGGCCAATTGGGTTTCTTTGTCGCGTGTCTTCAAGGTTACCTTTTCGTTACTTATCTCTTCATGCATAATTTAGAGAACGTTTTACCAGTCCTTGGCAACTTTAGTTGAACCTGGAAGGGCGTAAGGTCCTAAGAAGGAAACTTTGTGAATTTTACGTATCGTATTCTCAAGGAGTAAGGGTCAGCCTGAAATCGGGGACAATACAGTTATTTTCATCCTGTCCTAAGACACCAACAAGATAGTATGTGTTGCTTAAAAAAAAATATCTAGGTTGTTTATTTTCTTTCTTATTCCTCATATAAAAGTGTCCTCTTCCAGGTCTAAAACGGGACACGTTCACACCAGGATCGTCACTCAACTCAAAAGAGGTTCTCAAGCGGTACAGGCAATTGAGCCTGGGACGGGTGACGTGTGCGGAAACTGTGTTAGTCTTAAATTGACAATTGCGGTTGTTAGTTGACACATGACCGGCAGACGTATGCATCTGCGAGAATAAACCGAGGTCACTTACCTATAATAATTTTAGAATCTAAGACTAATGTTTAATTTACGACAAAACCTTAGGTCTCGAAATGTCAGTCAAACGTCACCGAAATGAAAACTAGAACCGAAAGTATCAATCCTCGTTCCGACCAAGACTATCTCATCTCTGTGTAACTTAAACCCAAGATGAATCACGATCCGGAAAGCGAAGCTCACAAACGAGTTCTGTTTCAAACCACATTTGATTTACTTGTTCTAGTTCTGCGTGTTGGCACTAGTCTGGTCGTATTTGTTCCCTTTGAACAAAAATTCCCGAGATGCCGTAAAAGGTCAAAGTTTCCCACCGACCGACCGGTTCGGTTCGACGAAACTTTTTACGATACAACTCCGAACATAAGTGCAGAAATAGTGGGTAGAAGCCATTATAATAAAACCATTTTACAACGTCGAAACTCAGCTGAGGTAGAATTCGGGATATATATGACTTGCAAAAGGTCATTATTAACATGATTAAATCACAGTTTTGACAAGTGTTTGTGGGAGTTCTGGCAGTTTCCAAGAAGTGCTTAAAGTCTATTCTAGAGTTAATTTACGATTACTCGACGTGGACTTCCTTTAGGAAATGGATAGAATACTTAATTGATAACACGGGTATGGGCCTTAACGACTTACTTTAGAAAACAGCAATCACAGTCCAACACGTATATTAAAAGCTCAAAATATTCCTAAATGAAATCAAACATCTTTGATTGGTATGATTACCTCTTATTAATGGTTTAATAAGAGGTAATCGTACTGAGAGATATTCATCCAAGTAGATCCCTGGATTCCACAGTTAACCCCGACTGACCTTAGACGCTCCACACCCGCTGTGCTATGGAATGAATCACTAAAATCAAATGGGGCATACTGAGTGTACAGTACATCCACAATACCACATTATCTGCGTTTGTGCACCTCGCTGTTATGCTATAAATAACCTTTTCTCAAACATGCACGGAAATTTAAATATTACGATCGGAAATACAATACGCAAAATATTTTATCTACACACGTATCATAAACCCTCTTTTCTGCGTCCAATAACCACACGTTACGACCAGCATTATGATAAACTTCTTGGTAAAAACTCATTTCTTATCTGAATATTGATCATTATGACAATAATGTACCAAAATTTGACAAATTATGACATTCAAATTTCGAACGCCGACGCCCACCTGCGTGACGCTCCTAGTTTGTCTGTGAAGTTGGTACTACAGAACAAGCTAAACAACTGCAGCGCAATGATCAATGCCAGAATGCCGGTCGAACATGCGCTTCCAGAACACATCAAAGAGAGCTTATGATATGTGTGTAGATAAACTAGTGTATGTAACTGTACATAATTTGGCATTAAAACTCTCGAGTTATTATGAAACTCGCCTTCGTCTCATTTCATACCCACCATAACCCACTCTCGAGTATTAACGCCCTCCATTATGCAGCAGTCTCATAAACTACTAAAATATAGAGCCAATGACCAATCTTAATATATAAAAAAACGCAACAGAAATTTAAGTATGAAATTACAGACTTATTTGAATTTCGAACACAGAGCGCGTCAGAAATCTTAATATGTAAGTGTCGTTTTATTTAAATTTCGAACATGAATTGAATATGCAAAGTCATCAAAAATCGGGCGAACACCATCACAAGGCCGTATCATCGAGTTACCTTTGCCTAAAAAAGCAAACAAAGACAAAAAAACTAGAGAAAACAAACTAAAAAGCTAAAAATAATATGTTGAGAACAACTATTTTATTGAATAACAACGAGTTCTGATTAGAGTGAAATGGAGATTCAATGTACTCTGCCAAGTTAAAGGGCGGAAGCCAAATTGGCCATGGCAATTTGTTACCAAAGTAGTCCAGGGACGGGTATACTAAAGAAGTCCAGGGAAAGGAATTTCATGTTCTGGAGAATTGAAAATGGAGAATTGAAAATGGTTTTTTTAATAGAAATTTCATTTATTTCCTTGCATTTTTTTTTGAGAAATGCTCCATGGCGGAAATGGCAATTTCCTGACGAGGCGAAGACTTCAAACTCATTACTCGTCCTGCAATTGCCGACTTTCCCCGCCACGGCAGTAATTTACCATTTCACAACACTGCTCGGAAATATGGCAAAAGATGGTCAGTAATGGTGCCGCAAATCAATGAATTGTTAACCAGGACAACAAAAACATTACTGACCTATTCAAAACGCCAGAAAAAACATTGTTGGCTTGTTTGTTGTGGTTCTGCCACATGTCAACAGTTGGCGCTTCATCGCGTCGATAAAAGAGTGCCTGACTTGAGCTGTCAATTGCGGTAGCTGAGAATTGCGGCGGACCAAAGAGTTTCGATCGTCTAAGTTCCAAACCTAATTTATCTAAAAAAATATTTTCTGTTTAATTTTATATTTAATTTCTATATATAATTATATTATTATTATTACTATATATTATATGAAAAGCACTATGTATGATGGAATCGTCCTTTTAGAGAGCCTCGTAGCAGCAATATACTCAGCAGGATTCAGAGTAGCAAGAACTGCACACGAAGATCCCATAGCCAGGTTCACGATGTTTGCGGCAGATGTCAACAGGAAGAAATATCAGTGCAGTGAGTCAAAATCAAAATCAAAATTTCTTTATTTTCTGTAAATATTAACATGTTTAGAAAATATAATTTAATATAAGTTTAACAATTAATTATTAACTGTGATTCAAGGTTTATATCAACATCCTCATTTTTGTAAATTGGCTACCAATGAAGTATCATCAGCAAACAAAACTACGTCAGTAAAATTTTCCACTATAAAAGGCAAGCTTTTTGAATTATATTGCTTAAGTATGACCTTAGAAGATCTTTTGCTTTATGTCTAACTCCGTAATGATTTCATTTCATTAGTAGCGCATCATGATCAACACAATCATCATTCGTCCAACTCAATCAACACGTTCATCGTCTTGGACCCAAGAAGCCAGCCAAAACATGGAGGTGTATGGAGCACGTATGGAGGTGTGAAATGTTAAAACCGCATTGAAGGGCACTGCAACCACCGTTTCAGAGTTCCTGACCAAGTGCAGACACGATGTGTTTCTTACTGCCCGGAAACACTTTGGTGTGCAGAACTGCTGGACTTCTGGAGGTAAGGTTGTCCTATTGCTTCCTGACAAAAGCAGACAGAAGGTGGAGCGTATGGCGGAGCTTCAGATATACACCAGCAAGATTCCTCCCTCTGCTCTGCAATCCAAAGGCAAAAGGTCGCCGACTCGACTCCAAAACCGGCTGAGCTAGTGCCTGTGGCTGCGCTGACGGGTTGTGCGGCGCCCGCGGCAAGCAAGCAGCGAGAAATCAGCGCTAGGCGTGCCGCCACCGGCCAGACGAAGGCAGGAACTAAGAAGAAGTAGTGGAATGTTTTTGTGTTGTTGTACTCGTGTGCAGTGCAATCTATGTCGCGTGATTTGGTCGGGTTATTTCCTGTAACTTATTGTTATTTTACGTAAAGGGTAGATCAGATGATTCACTTTTTAGCTCGCCAAGTCATTTTCATATGTCATAGTGACATTACAATTTGTGTTCTGTGATCTTATTATTATTATTTTTTTTGCACGAACGGTCAAACAGCCGGATGGAACGGACGGGCAACAAGACGGTACGAACGGTAATATTTTTATGTTCGAATTTAGATTTATTTTGCTGTTTCTTTATTTTATTTTTTGTTTGTGCTGCCCGCCAACGTCTCATTCTATTGTTATATCGTATTTATTTCCATACTGTACACATGTAAACCCAGGGTATGGCTGGGTTCGGGCTTTCTGTTTTTTAGATTGTTGAGAATTTAGATACTTTTATTTTTTTGTGATTTTATTAGGTTTAATAGTATTTATTTTATTATTTATTTATTATATGATATTTACTTATATGAATACCTACAACTTTAGAGATAGTTATTTCTCCTGCTCCGAAAGTTAAGATTCCGATAGCGTGGGAAGTGGATTGCCGTCCACGAACGACGTTTTGCCTATTGCCCTCAAACGTGTGTTTTCCAACCTCGGTAGGAACTTCAATGTCGTTCACATAAATGCTCAGAGCATTCATTCCAGTCATGCCGACCTTATCGACTCCTTCAGCGATCAGAGCATTCATGGTATTCTGATCCCCGAATAATTTCTTAAACCCTCTCTTCCTTCTACCTTGTATGCTCTGCCGGGGTACAGGCTCTATCGGAATGATAGGACAGGTAAGGCTGGTGGCGGTGTTGCTATTTACCTTCGTTCCGACATTTCTTGCAAAGTCATCAGCCACTCACCTAGTCTGTACTCTGGATCCGCTGAACACCTCTTTCTCGAGTTATGCCTGCATCACAATAAGGTCCTTCTGGGTGTCTTCTATAGCCCCTCTCTACTCATCGACTACTTTGATTCTTTTGAAAGCATTCTTAATGATCTATCTCCTCTTTACAGTGACACAGTTATCCTAGGTGATTTCAATACCTGTTTACTTAAAAATGATGTTCGCTCAGCCAAACTCCAGTCTATCATCAGCTCCCTAAATTTAAATATTCTTCCCTTGAGTGCAACTCACTTCCAGCCCCACTGCACCCCCTCTCTTCTAGATCTTATGATTGTTTCTAACATATCCAAGGTTGCTACGCATGGCCAACTTAACGCCCCCTTCTCCTTTCACGATTTGATTTATCTCTCGTTCAAGTTAAGGCCTCCCAAGCGCGCAGCAAAATTCCTGGATATTCGCAGTTTCAAGGGTATGGATCTCAGCTCCCTTAAGTCTGACGCCGCTTCTATAGACTGGTCTGTAGTGAGACCGTTGATGACAAAGTCCAGCATTTCAACTCGATTGTCTTAATTTTGTTCGACAAACATGCTCCTGTCAAAAAGGTTAGGGTCAAACATCTCCCTGCGCCTTGGCTTACCGACACCATCAAGGGTCTGATGGCCCAGAGAAACCGTGCCAAATGTAGATATAAGAAGGATCCGACGGACGATAATCTCCTTATATACAAACGTCTCCGTAATCGGTGCACCCGTCTTTGTCGAGATGCCAAACGCCGCCACATCTACGAGAGTATCAAGAGCTACACTCCTGCACAGGTTTGGAAGTTCCTGAAGACCCTCGGTATTGGTAAGTCCCAGGACGCAGTTGCCGGTAGTGTCGACCTCAATGGTCTCAACAAATTCTTTGCTGTCTCCCCTGTCGTGATGGACCCCTGTGTCAAGGATGCTACCCTTCGTAACTTGCGTACCAGAACGACATCCAGTTGCTTACCTTTCAACCTCAGGTCTGTCGGAGTTGGCGCAGTAAAGAAAGCTATTCTAGAAATCTCGTCCAAGGCTGTAGGTGATGACAAGATCTGCTCTCAGATGCTATTCAGTGTACTCGATAATGTTTTACCACCCATAACGCATATAATTAACGCGTCGCTGAGCGAGTACTGCTTCCCAAGCCAGTGGAAAAGAGCATTAGTGATACCCCTGCCTAAAACTTCTAACTCGTCCTCCTTCAAAGAGTTCCGTCCCATTTCCATCCTACCAATCCCTTTCTAAAGCCCTTGAATCAATTTTCCACTCCCAGCTGTCCTCGTACCTTTCCTCCATGGATTTACTGAACCCTTTTCAGTCTGGTATACTTGTTGAAATCATAAAAACACTCAATGTCTCTTCACACTCGGCTCGCTGGTTAGACTCCTACCTGAGAGACCGCCAGCAGCGCATCAAGTCTGAAGAGGTCACTACGGAATGGTGCAAGCTCTCTACTGGTGTTCCGCAGGGTGGCATCCTTTCTCCTCTTCTTTTCTCAGTTTTCATCCATTCCATCTCGGATGTATTGTCTTCCTCGTATCATCTCTATGCAGATGACCTTCAAATTTATCGGCATTTTCCCCTGTGTGATCTCACTTCGACTGTAGAGGCTTTGAATGCTGACCTCGACAACATCAGGAAATGGGCTCTTTCGTATGGGCTATTAGTCAACCCGGATAAGTCTCAGGCGATGATACTGGGTACACGGCACTTACTTAGTTTGTTGCAGAATAGGTCAGTTGCTCCCGTGCTTTATGACGGTACCATTGTCAAGTACAGCGAGAAAGCCAAAAATCTTGGGGTTGTTTTTGATACTCTTTTATCCTGGTCGCCCCACGTTTGTGAGGTCAGCAGACGAGTCTTTGCATCCTTTCATTCCCTTCGGCATTTGCAGTACTTCTTGCCTAGGCAGACTAAAATCATGCTAGTTCAGACCCTTCTTCTGCCTTTAATTGACTACGCCGATGTTTGCTGGGCCAGCGCGAACGAAGATCTACTGAACAAACTCGAGCGACTTCAAAATCTCGGGATTCGGTTTATCTTCGGTCTCCGCAAGTACGATCACGTGTCCCAATATCGCAGGGAATTAGGCTGGCTCCCGATCCGACTTCGTCGTGATATGCACATTATCTCCTTCCTCTTCAATATTTTGAGAAATTCGCGCTATCCCGCATATCTTCGTGAACATTTAGAGTTTCTTTCTCTGGGGATAGACTCCGGAGATCTCACACGGTGTCACTTTTGTCAATTCCTCAGCACAACACTGTTGCTTACGAGCACTCGTTTAGGTTAAGGGCAATACGTTTGTGGAATGCACTTCCTTGCGCTATTAGGGATTGCACATCCTTGTTCTCTTTTAAGAAAAAGTTGAAACAGCATCTCCTCTCTTCCGCATAGTGGGCATCTTATAGTATGTATGTGTATCTATGTATTTATTGTATTCTATTAATTTATTTTATAGTATGTGTAGGATGTATTGTGATTTATCTGATAGTATATTGACTTTATTTCTTTCTTTTAACTCTTAATTGTACACTAGGACTACCTCTCTATAAATATTTTTTCCTTTCCTCACAGGTTAGCTGTAAGAAATTTCTTTTTAGAAATAAGCTCACCTTTGCATATTGGTCGTTATATTTTTTCCATTGTGTTTTCTGTGCAATAAAGAATTATTATTATTATTATAATCAAATGCATTCGACAGATCGCAAAAAAAAAACGTAAGCATTCTGTACGGCCTCCCATGCAGACAATACGAGATATAAGGGTAATCTGTAACCGTAATAGATTTACCCCTAGTGAAACCGTATTGTTTGGCTTGGAGTTATTTTGTACGGCTGAAGTGTTAGAGCATTTGATTGAGTAATAATAATAAAATAAGTTTCTTACTGCTGGAAGTACAGATATTGGTCTGAAATTTGAAGGATCACCCTTGTCTCTCGACTTTCATGAGGTCTGGGAAAGCCCCATCGTCAACACATTTATTGATTGAACTCGTATGAGTATAACCTAAGTGTAGGGCTATAACCAGAATTACTGAACCAATGACCGTGATGATATACCCGTTACGTAACGTTTTGACAATGTCCTGGGGAAATACATGATTAAATGGAAATCTACGTTACTGACGCTGTTCTTTAACAGTCTCTGATTCATAAGGAGATGAGTTTAGATGCTCTGTTGTGAGTAAGGGTACATTAGTGAAGAATGTTTCGAAACCTCAAGCTGGCTTAGCGTTGGATTTAATAATATCATCCATCAACTGTATTTAAGCAGAAATAATTGTCTCTAGGAATAACTTTGCCAGTTTCACGATTTATTATTTGCCAGACAGTTTTCATTCTATTGTTTGGAATTCGTATCATTCTATTAATGTGTAAAGTTATTGAATTATGATGGAATAATGTTGAAGTTGTCTGAATACATTTTGTTCGGGTTGTGTTCATTGATATCAGGCAAATTAATATCTATGTTTTTCGTATATGTTTCTAAGGTGTTCTTATGGGATGTCATAGGTCTATAAAATTATTGGATCAGTCTTAGCCTTACTAGCAATTGGGAATTAAACTGGGAATGAATTTTACTTCCAAAAAAAAAGTTATTTAAGCAGGTTTTCTATTAATTAACTTTTTTCTATTATTATATAGTTTAGTGAGTGCTCCATAATTTTCTAAAATATTATGAAATTGCGATGGCCTTTTTCATCCCTGGGAGGCCTGTGTAGATGTCACCGTAAGATTGTCAAAACCGTTGGTTGATACACGAACGTTTTTTTCTCGTTAGTTGGTCAACTGTCGACAGATAGTAAACTGTAGCGAAACGCTTAATATATGACGCGTTAGTTGTTAAACTAATAGTTAAAACTGTTAAATAGTAAACTGGTTTAAACTTGAATTGCAAATGAAATACAAACACTGTGGTAGCTTAGGTGAAGACTAGAGGGGACGAGCGCAGGGAAGCCCCCGAATAGTCTTCGTGTTGGTTTGACATGTAAGAACAAAAGAAACGTAAATTCTAAACCCTGTCGGTCTGGTTTACTATCTGTCGATAGTTGATTAACTAACGAGAAAAAAACGTTAGTGTATCAACCAACGGTTTTGACAATCTTACGGTGACATCTATAACACACTCACAGGCCTCCCAGGGATGAAAGAAAAAGGCCATCACAATTTCATAACATTTTAGAATATTATGAAACACTCACAAAACTATGTAATAATAATATATCTTACGGTGATATAGACACTCAAAGGACACTAAATGAAAACCTGCCTCCTGATTACCTTAGTCATTTTAAGATTATTGCGGTGAGATGCACACATAATGTACTAACATAGAAAAGCATTGTTCTTTGCACACAAAGTGAGTATTCGATGTTTGTTTGAATGCAGCGGTGTTCATTCATTGCACTTTCACTGCGGTTTGAAGGCAGTTTTGAGTACACAAGGTTTTTGTATGTTTGTCCTTTGTATTGTATTTTATGAGTCGTAGGGTCGTCAATTGTACTTTGTACTGTCAAGGTGTAACTTGAAATGAGTACGAGTACCGCAATCTGATAAATGGTCCGCTAAGTCCGGGTCAAACGCATTTTATTTTTAGTTATGGAAGTTGCGGTCAATGAACCTGGAGTTTAATTAATGCTAGATAGGAAATTATCTCAGTATTTTGATCGCTGAGTTAAATCTTCCTTCAAATTGTTTTACGCAAATTCAAAATTTCAAGACAATTATAACATTTTTGCAAGACGCATCACGTTTGAAGACGGACACGCACAGCCAAAATCAATACAAGTACAGCCGCGTACACAAGTGTACTCGCGCCTTTAACGTTATTACAACCCGAAGCTTTGAATGCTCTGTAGTGCCGCTGCATTGTCACAAAAGGGGCATTCAGCCGAGTTTGTAACGCAGCGAGGACAGGAGCTGCGGTCGGTGACAACGTTATCTGCACCATTGGGACAGTATGGCTAGCGCGTCGACTTGTAGCTGCTGCGGTAGGATCCGTATGACGCAGACGTAGGTTAAGTGAACTGGAAATTCTAAAAACTGTTTTACAAAAAGATCTACATTTCGCATCCACAGTATAATAATAATAATACCTTGGACGCTCTTTACACACATTGATCTAGCCCCAAACTAGGATTCCCTGTATCTTGGGTACTAGACAACGATAGACGTACTTATATAGATAAATATTATACTTAGATAAACAACCATGACTAGGGTACAAACATTCGTTCTCATCAAACAAATATTTGCCCCCACCGGGACTCGAACCCGGGACCCTTAGCTTCGTAGGCAGGGTCACTGCCGACTCGCTCGTTGTCTAGCTTAATCTCAAGTGCATTTATATGACACAACTAGTGGCCCCGTGAGGTGTAGACCTGAAGTTTATTGGTTGAACAAGTGGAATCATAATGAAAACCAATAAACACAAATAACGCGACTGCGTTATCTTTTAATACCACATGCAAAGTTATAAATGGACCTGGTTACTCACATGGAGTATGAAGGAGCCGCAGTAATAACTTTGTACAATACATTTGCGATCTAACATCCAACCTATTGACTTTTTAATATAAATATATAGCCTATTTAATTATCACGGTCTCTACAAATCCAATGACACCTCATTTGTTGAAATTTGTCAAGCAGTTTAGGCTGTAGTGTTTTTTTTACATTTCAACCCCAAATCTCCGCAGTTTAGAAACAATCCAAAACTGAACTGACAAAAGAACATTTTCTTATTTACATTTATCGCACCAGCTTACAAGATTTAAAGAGAAATGCAACCTGTAGAGGAGAACTGCCGGACAGAAATCCGGACAGAAATATTTTTGTCAAAGCTGAACGGAGACGAGTCGTCGCTCGGTCAATAAAGTTGTTTTTATGTTAGCCCAAAGAAGCAGACTGTCAGTACAGACAGTACCATAAAGACACATGGGGCTTTTCTTTCCACAGTTGACAGTTCCACAATAACAACGCCGAAACGAGCGACCTTGAAATCTCGGAGTGGATTCTTTACCGCCTCCTGTTACTGTACAAACAACACAAATTGACAGTCTTTCCAGTCAACATACTGATAGCATACTGTGCCATTGAGGTCTGTGCCGAGCGTCGAACACAGTGCAACGAACTCTACAGATATACACAGATGCAGCTACTTCAGACATAATAAGTAAGTATCTACGGAGCCCTGTATGCTAGTTCATGAATGTTAAAAATTACTCGTCACGTTGGGTTGAATGGTCAATGCTGAATAAATATACTTAATTAATTATTTTATTAATTTTAGCCTATTTTAAGAAACTGATTTGAATATTTTGAGTAATAGATGTATATGTCACCGTAAGATTGTCAAAACCGTTAGTTGACAAACTAACGTTTTTTCTCTCGTTAGTTGGTCAACTATCGACGGATAGTAACTGTAGCGTACTGCTTATTATGTGACGCGTTAGTTGATAAACTAACGGTTAAAACCGTTAAATAGTAAACTGGTTTGAACTTGAACTGTGGTAGGTTAGGGAAGGCTAGAGGGGGCGAGCGCAGCGTAGCCCCCGAATAGTCTTCGTGATAGGTTGACATGTAAGAACAAAATAAATGTAAATTCTAAAGCCTGTCGGTCTAAACCCTGTCGGTTTAGTAGCTGTCGTTAGTTGTTAAACTAGCATTTTTTTCTCGTAAGTTGGTCAACTATCGACAGATAGTAAACTGTAGCGTACTGCGTACTATATGACGCGGTAGTTGATCAACTAACGGTTAAAGCCGTCAAATAGTAAACTGGTTTAAACTTGAATTGCAAACGAAATGCCAGGCAAACACTGCGGTAGCTTAGGTGAAGAATAGAGGGGGCGAGCGCAGCGAAGGTTGACATTGTAAGAACAAAATGAAACGTAAATTCTAAACCCTGACTATCTTACGGTGACATCTATATACTGTTTTACTAATGTTTAAAATAACATCCCTCGCGACGTCGATTGATCAAAAATGTGTAACGATACTGGAGCATGGTCATTTCTGAACGAAAAAAACAATGTCACTCACATGAACATTCAAAACAACAAAAACATTTCAGAAAATTGAGCAAAAAACGATCATAAATATCTCTTCACTATAAAAAGATGGACTAATTACATTGTGTTCCAGTTTTTACATAATATTTAGCACAGGTTCCAAATAATATAAACAGTAAAACTATAGAAACTCACAATGAATGATGCCGACATTTTAGGTTTAAGGTGGTTTATCTTCTCCCTGAGTGGACGTTGATCTCATTTTATTACAATAAGCATTGCCTCGTTCTAATTTTAGGATTTCACAAAGACTACTATAATCTGAGATCTCAAACTTTAAAAAACTATATTATCAATATTTGTTTACGTTTGTTTTCTGGCTGACAACTGAGTTATTAACAATCGGAAAACTATTTACAATCAAAAACAGAATGTCTTTCATTTGTTGGCTGTCCTGTAATGACAGTTTCACCAGACAGCCAACTTAACGGCGAAGGAAATTTCAGCCACAGATTCAGTAAAAAAAGAGAGCAAACAGTTTTGTTCATCTGAGATTTAAGCGAACTACGCTGTAGAGGGCAAATGAAAGACATTCTGGTTTTGACGGATTTTAGTAATGCTGTAATATTTTATTGGGTATAACGCTATTTATTTAATTATCTCGACATGGTTTTGTCAGTTTGATGCCCTTGAATATCTTTTATATACCGATTCGTCCTTCTATTGTTTCTTGTTCTTCCTTAGGTATGCAGGTAAGAAACAACAATAAGGTTAGTTTTAGTAAAATCCCGTAATAAATGTAGTGGCACGGACACTTACTCTAATATAAAATTGAATAATGTAATTTGAGGTAATCTTTCATAACAGACCCTGACTTATTGTTAGAACCTGGAAAACTATTTAAAGTTTATTAGTTGAGGCAGGCACGAGACTAACTGAGTGATAAAAGCCAAAGTTTTATAAAACCAAACAAATGTAGAGATTCAACAAAAGCTATAATAACAGCTATTCCACAGAGGTATGGAACTTGTGTGGGTGCCACATCACTATTCCTTTTGACAATATCTATAGTGAGCTACATTACTTATCCACTGTATCATATGTCTGTATTTGTCTTAACATAACCAAGCGACACGTCACGTCGTTTGCCATTCGTGGTAACAGAGGCACATATTGGCACAAATTCTTGCAACACGGGTCGATCATATCCGAAGTCCCATCACACCAATGGGTCTGATGCTGGTGCGTAATGAATGACGCACTTATTGACCGAGCGAGCGAGCGAAGCGTCCAGTTTCGAGATTGGTCAAAAATGCCTTTGTCCGTCTGTCTGTTCTCGCCTAGAGGCCGCATTTTTCAACCGATTTTGACAAAAATTGGCACAAAGTTCTCTGATTTATTTACATTTTTTTTATCACGATTGTTTATTTTTGCTGTAACGTAATTTATCATCGGATTTCAATCAGATTTGAGTGGCACACTAAGGACTTCATTCTACACAAGATGTTGCGAAAAAAAATCCAAAGGGGGGAGTGGAGGGAGAAGCACTTCGGGGTATTTTCGACCCCCCTGTAACTATGTTATAGATAACGCTAGACAGCTGAATTTTTCTATGACAAACAGGCCACAATTTAAACAGGCAAATTCCTAAAATGCAGACAATTTGAAACAATAGATTGGAAACAACAGCCGTTCGAAGTTCCGTCATTTTGCCGCTGACTGACTCATCCATCATCGATCATAAAAAAATAATGTATTAAAATATAAAAAAAAAGAGGTCTATTGTTCTTACAGAACCACTAGTCTACTGATGTGTGAGTTGGCCCTAGTGAAGTCTTTTACTTATCTATTGCACCATTAGTACCACAATTGTCCGCTTCCGTAATCTTTGTGGTGACCACAGTAACGTGCATCCGTCCGAGAACAAATTTTGGTCATAGCTCCATGTTATTACGCGCTTTAGAGTCAAATTCTGTCGAGCTTGATATGCCGCCAACTGTTCCAGTATCCGTGATGGTTGCGCAAGCGACACTGAAGATGACTCAACGAACATGTGAAAGTTAGGCGCATTCGTGACTCTTTGATTGATCAAGTACCTACTACTCGAGTACTAGGTAAGGTACTCGCAAACTACTTCTCTAGACCGGTAATAACAGTTCCAGGTTCACGATCATCATCACACTTCAGTCCACTGCTGGGTAATGAATGACTTAATGAGTATTAGGCCTCTCCCAAATCCAAAGTAGGTACGATATTTCCACGATATAACCTATCAAAATTTTGACAAGTCCAGTCATGTTGGCGCCTAGGGCGAGTCACGCATTAGGCGCCCTTTTATATTCTGCTAATATTATGAACGTCAACTTTAACGAGGAAGTTGACGTTTGAGTGAGGATGTTTGGGCTAGCGTGTGGGCGCCCTCTAGACGGGCGCCCAGGGCGACCGCCCCGGTCTTAGAGGGCCGCTACTCGATATGTTTATTTTCCTGGCCAAACGTGTTTGCAAATCTGTGCCTCTGCCTGCCCTGAATGGAAAAAAGATTCAAGATTAAGGCGATACCTCGGTCGTGCAAAGGTCCCCGTTACTCCAGGCGGAAAGAACCGCAGTGTGAGTGGGACGGATTCGGGAAAAAATGAAAAAACGCAGCGCTGAACCATAGAATAATTGTTTAAAAATAAACTACGCTATTTTGTTAAAAAGTTTTTTAAGGTGTTTATGAGAATACATAATATCTACATTTTGAACCCAGTTCCCACATCCCAGTTCCACAATGAAATTAGTTAGACAACAATTTAGAGGTGTTTTCGTAATTAAATTCTATCGAGAAAATTTCATCCAATCGCGTTTTCCTTTAGTGAAAATCTTAATCAAATACTCAATAAACGTTAACCCAAAAATCAAATCTGTAGATGACTTTATGGTGGAATAAATGGATTCGAAAAAACCCCAATTTTTTTTCCGTAGCACCTCAATTTCGTGAACCTCTTCGTCTCATATTCCATTCCATTTAAACTAACCGGTATTACTGAACTCAAAGGATTTACCTTCAGTTTTGTATTTCGCTATGTACCGCAAAACAACCTACATCCTACATCTAGACATTTTAATAGCTCTGCCTTTTACAATATGCAGTAAGCCGCTTGGTAAAGGCCGCGGGGAACAGCAATATGTATACTCGCATGTCCTAAAAGAGAAGATTCTAGATAAAAATGTTTGTATCATATGCGGGAAGTAATAAATTTTCAGAGTGAGCTCTTTGAGTTTTATGTCTGTAGTTTAATAGAGTACTTCAGTTTATATTCGTCACGGCAACGGCCAGGAACAAAGGAATCAACAAGAACGCTTTTGCAGAGAGTAAATTTATTAATATTTATTACAGATAGGCTGAAAGTAAAATGGAAACACTTCTTACCCTGATTTTATCTTTTTCCCACACGGGGTAGCAAAGTCACATATTTATTTTAATACTGAAGCCTGTAACACAGTGTTTACTACCACAGGCTTCAGGGTTTCTATAGATTTAGAAAATTTTATCATGTTGAAAATAAATAATAATTATTATTATTATTATTATTATATTTGCTACCACATTGAGCCAACGGTATTAAATACTGCTGTTCGCGGGTAAAATGTGAACGTGTGTAACAGGAGATTAGTTAAAAAGTAAAAAAAATAAACTTTAAGTTCAAGCCCCTATTTCTTCCTCCCCGGTCGGGATGCGAATAAAGTCTTTGTACATGAAAAATCCTCATCAAAACTTTTGCTGCACGGAACCAAAAACCAAAACGTCATTTGTGTTTATATTTTTTATATGTTGATTTTTTCAAACATGTATATGGGACCACCTCAGAACTAAGTATGTATGATCTACCAATCAAAACAAGAATCATCAAAATCGTTTATTAATTGACGGAGTAATCGCGTAACAAACATACAAACAAAACAGACGTATTAGAACCTCCTCCTTTTTGAAATCGGTTGATAACGATTCGGCTTGCTAACAAACATCAGTGCTACAGCAGGATTAATACCTATTGCCAGGGAAGTACTAGGTCCAGGCGATGGCCTGAATCCTCGGATTAACGGGCAGTAGTGGGCGTGGGCGATAACCGGGCTCGATTCGCGGAATAGCTGAACCGATTCAGGTTAATTTCGAAAGTTATTGATTAGGGAATAGGATTGAGTTTGATCAATTTTAACATAACTTCAAATGGTACAGGGTCGGGGTAATCCCCGAAGAATTAAAGAAGGGTTGCAGATACAAATTATCGTATTCGCTTACTAATAATTAACCCTATAAATTCCATATGACACCTACACATGGATTGGTTTTGTTCCCATGCCAAAAAGATGGTAAAATATCATGGTCTTTATTTTCAAAAAGAATATACAGAAATGGAGATCACGAAGCAGAGAAATCAGTAGAGTTTGCCGATGATACTAGGTTTTTTGGTTATATTAGTTAAGTGATTCTATGAAATTAGGGCGCACTTATCTACGTACTTGCTGCTACTCCTATTACGGTACCTTAGCGATATAAGGACCACTCAAAACATACGCTTACAAACTTTCGCCCAAGATCCTTCAAAGTGAAGTTTATAGCGCACAATGATCAAACAAAACAAATTCCTTGTTCGGATAGACGAACAATCTAAATTCTTTGTGTTATTTATGTGAGCGCGGACTCCAAGTTGTAGCGGCATTCCCGACAACTGCCGAGACCGAATAACTACGCTGAGATAATGTAATAGGTAAACACGCCAATACTGTTAGATCTATACGATGGTCAGTAAGAAACGGAGTGAGCTGGGCAGGCCTATACTAAATAAAACCGGTCAAGTGCGAGTAGGACGTCGGACCCGCACACGAAGGGTTTCATACCACTCATTGTCCACGAAAAAAATGTAAAACGACAGTCTTTTGTACGAGTATACCTTTTTAATTCTTAAGAATAAACTACCTTCAAGGCCGTACATCGAAGCATTGAAAAATGTACTCAGGTTAACGAAACTTTTTGCTCATTGAAACCGGAAGTGGATAGAAATTGAGTAACTTATTTACAGAAATCAGATAGGTATGATGAAAAACTTAATATTATTTATTATAATTAGAATGAGCAATTATTAATCTTATAATGACAAATAACTTAGCACAACAGTCAATAGCCGCAATTAAATATCTTTTCCGATAATATCGGGAGAGTTCAGTTCAGTTCAGTTCACCTATTAACAAATAAAACAAAATGGCTAAGAAAATGGCCATACAAATTATCTCTTGTATGGGTACTACTTTAATTCTTAAACACCTGTATGTTTTATTATTTGTTGTTATAGCGGCAATAGAAATACACCCTCTGTGAAAATTTCAGTTCTCTACCTTTTTCGGTTGATCCTGTACAGCCCGGTGACAGACGGACAGACGGACGGACGGACAGCGGAGGCTTAGTAATAGGGTCCCGTTTGGAAACCTTCTGGTACGGAACCCTGAAAGACAACTGCTACCAACTTGATGCAAGATGGTGTGAGTGTAACACCTACATCAAGGTCCACGTGCAACTGTCATTAATAATCATTATGTAACTGGTGGACTTGACAAATCGACACCAAACGTTAACACAGCAAAGGCATCACATTTCGGATTCGACATCAGAAACTGAAGTGTGATTCCAGTTTAAAGCTACCGAAACTAGATTTCAAAGTCTACATAATCAATTCCCATAGCGAGTTCAAATTTAGAAACGAGTTGAGACAACCTTGAGACCTTTGTTGAAAAATTCTCACATCATTTTAATGGTAGTTGTAAATTTACGTTGTTTTCTGTGCAAGTTTATTGCACCCAGCAGACGTCTGCGCACATACTTGTTTGTGCACATCTGTTTCAATTTAAATTCAATTTCTTCACATCTATCATTCGAGCATCTGAAGTAGCTCGTTTCGAATGTTTGCTTTGCAGAAGTTCCACGTCGTATCGCGGTTCCATCAAAACACTTGTGTTTATCTGGTATCCTGATAAACATGAAGATTTGTATTCATTCCTGTTGCCCAATTTTGTTTGTTTGTTGCCCAGTACTAATCCCTTTGCTGTGGACACCAGAAACAGATAATGTGTCATAATTATCCAGAATCCCTTGCTTTTAGCTTAGGACATCCCTTAGGTATTATAATAAAGGGAATTCAACGGTGACATGACTAAACCGGGGGCCGTCATCCATCAGGACCTGTGTTACCAGTAAGCTGTGAGCAAAAGGGCATAGAAATTGCTTTAGATGAAGACAAAGCCTAGGAAATTGAGTTTTATTAAACTATTAATCCAACTAGGGAAACGATAATGCCTACATACGATATAAGTTGCAATTTACTCCAGAAGCAGAATGTGTATTCGGCAAATAAAGTACAAATAAAACAAATCACGCCTGAAAGAAACATTTACTTTTAGCCTGAACCCAGAAAAACTGTAACACGCTCAGCATCGTGACTCGCTCGACGAAACGTATAAAACGCTATAAATAAAACACGCCATGCATATGTATGTCACTGCAACGAATCCGCATGTCGCTGCCGTGAACATTAGAATATTGAAAGCAGATGCCACTGGAACATATTTGCATAAGACCTAGAGATAGAACTTGATATCTCGGATCATGGTTTTTAATAATCACTACTCGTAGTGACAGGAGACGAGAAATCCGGGTCCCATTCAAGGGCATATATGATTGACAATATGAAGAAACGCACATTGAATGCGTAATCGTCCCATCGTTGAGGAAAAAACTTCGGACGACACTTGTTACGCTATTATTACTAGATTAACCTAAACCCTTGATACTAAATTAACCTTTTAATACCACTACGTTTCCTCATAAATTATCCTTATCCTTTGTTTATCGGCACACACTTTTCCTGTCTCCTTTTGGAGTTTAATACATTCAATTCGCTTGTGAACACACCACACGCACGCCGTACGCCGAAAACGGAAGACGGATTTGCCCACCTCACTTGTACGCATACCAAGCATAGTATTTAATGCTTCAATGATGATAATTCCAGTGAAATGGAAAGTACGACTTCATACGTCTATACGCCAGCCATATGGTTTCAATTTGTTACAATTTGCATGCTTTAACAACAGCCGTTACAAGTTAATGACAGGACATATGGAAATGTTATGAGGGAACACGCGCCAAGCCCATCAATATAAATTAAAGAGATGGTAGAGTCCTGCAAACATTTGCTGACAATGATACGAACGTGCTCTTTGAGTATTACTTCCTGTAGACAACCCATTGGTTGTTCCAAACTAAACAAACCAAACTATTTACTCGTCCTATTCGGCCTCTCAAATCCAAAGCCTGTTCGGGTACCTAAAAAAACAACGTAACCTTTTGTCTAACCGCCTTCGCCGGAGTGACGTTTTTGACACGTCAATTAACCCTAGAAGCGAGCGTGGGCCCGCCAGACCTCGGAGTTGCCAGATAGAAATATTTAAAAGGTTTTCTCGAGTACTGTCCCACTAACTTCAGATTTTGCTTATGAGAGAAAAAATCTAAGATGGGAATCATTCTAGAATGAATGTTTCACAAATATTTGCATCCAGTTAAATAAAATATGTACCTAGTAGTATCCTTCGTTTTTAAACGTGCCTCTAACTACAATTACATAATACAAGGGATAATGTTTACAATAGCAACTCTGGGCCACACTCGAAGATTTAACACCAACACTTTCTCTTGTCAAGTGTCGTACCACTGCTACTTTTCACGTCACGTCTACGACAGAATGACGTCGTGATATTGCACCATGTATTGATTCGCCGCTTGGCATTGATTGGGCAATCGCTCATTTGGCAAACTTCATATGTAACTAATATACATGTCGCGACAAATGCAAGCAATTTAATTTAATGGCGAAAGGTATTTTTCAATATGTATATCGTTGTGTAAATCATAAACTAGAAGACTATTGACAATGAAACGAATAGAACCGGTCAAGTGCGAGTAGGACGTCGGACCCGCACACGAAGGGTTCCGTACCCCAGAGATAAAAGAAACTCTTATACCATTGTACATGAAAAAACGTAAAACGACAGTTTTTTTACGAGAATATCTTTTAAATTTTAGGGTTCTATAGCTTAAAAGGAAAAAAAGGGACCCTTAGAGGATCACTTCGTTGACCGTCTGTCTATGAGTTGAAATTGATATCAATTACTCAGGTCGGTGGTCCTTTAAAGCTGTGAAAAAATCAAGCTTCTAGGTTAACGCAATCAAAAGATACGACCGTTTATGCTGTAAAAGTTGGATTTTCATAGTACTCGCAAGGGAACCTAAACCTATAGGGTACTTCCCGTTGACCTAGAATCATGAAATTTGGCACAGAGCAAGGTCTTACAGCACAAGTAAAGGGAACAATCTGAAAACTGTAAATTTCTGTCAATCTGTCTGTTATTTTTGACTAACAGTCTATAGCACTGGTCTACATACGCGTTTATTGATACTGTATGCAAGCAATGCAACTTTTTGGGTCACGTAAATAAGGCTTAACTATCATTCAGCATACTATTCAAACATTCTGCCTTCAGCCCTAACGTGAGTACAGCTATGCGTAGCTTTTGGCTTCCGGTAATAGGTGGAACTAATGCTTTTCGACAGTTTCGGGGCATTAAGTTGCGCAGAACTGGCACCCCCTGTAGACGTTACTCACGCGCCAAAAGATCGTTGAAAGACTGTATACAGACCTACTAAAGAATAAATTATTTACATATCTTCTCTGCCTACAGTCTGGCTAGCCTAAAAAACATCGCAAAGAGCGGCGAATTAAAAAATCTTATGCTAGTCTGTGTTACCGGCAAAGTGTGAAATCCCGTCATTCTACATACAGTATTAATGCAATTTCGTTATATTTCTCTTCAATCGGCATATTACCATTGATAAGCACAAACACCACAAGAGCTAAGACAATTATAGACAAAGTTTTTTTTTCAACTTCGATGTACAGTGCGGTACTGTTCATTCATTTTTCAGTCACCGCTTACAAATATGGGTAAAATTTAAGTTATGACAATAAAACACAGACTCAGCTACACTTGCACTAATTAAGTAGTTAATCATTAAAATTTCAGCTCTCGGTTGATCCGCTAGAGCCCGGTGACAGACGGAGGGACAGACAGACAGCGGAGGCTTAGTACATAATAGGGTCCGTTTGGCACCCTTCGGGTACGGAGCCCTACAAAAGAGTACAGAAAGATGTTTGAGAAAGATGTTTGAGAATTGAATGCTATATAATTTAAAGAGCTTTTATTGAAGATTCGTCGAGTCGAGATATATAAAACTATAAAGCACGTAGGTTTACCTACTTACCATTTGGTAAATATTGACCGGAAAAATCATATTGCCATTTATTTATTTGAACTGCAATGTCCGATCCGAGCGCTCTAAATTATTTATTTTCTTTTAATTATAATTGGGAGTGATTTCATTATGAACTTTGTCATGTCAGTTTTTTTATTTCTACTGAACTTGTTTATGAATTTTGCTAATTCTACTCACAGATACAACGTTTTTTGAGAGTAGTAGATGCATCATTCGCATCATCGGCCTATCAAGAAATCGACTGTTGGATACAACTACTCCCGAAGAATATCAGCATTAATTTTAAAACAAGAAAATCCCAATGAAATGATGAATATTAAAAATAGTTAACCACAAGGAAGCCATAATGACTGAAATACCGCAAAGGGTAACCGGCATCCCGCAATCTCTCCAGTAATTAAAGACTTCCCTGACTGTCTAGTCTAACTTTTGCAAACAAAGACAAAGAGGAAAACAAAGTATAGTAACGCTATCTTGAAAACAAAAAAGGTTAGCCAACAACACAAACAATGAAGATCGTTTAAGAGTAGCACATATTGAAAACCTTTCCAAGAAAAGTAGACATTAAGACTTTAGAAAACTAAAAACTGCTGAAATTTTTGATTTTAGAGTCAGCGAAAAGAAGATACTTTAGTAAATAGAAGAAAAGGAACAGCAGAAAATGCGAGAAATATCTCGGAACAAAGATTAAAAATATTGTAGAACAATACCCGTGATTGATCATACATTTTCAATACGATGCTCTTGCACGCTCGATGCATACCTGGAACAAAAGATAAGAAAGGATCAGTTTAATGGACGGTAACAGAAGAAACAAAACAGTAATACAATTAAACAATTACAAGACTTCTATTGAGAATCTCACAGTGCAATGAAACACTTTCTGAACATAGCTAGAGACGTCTTATGAAATGCTTTAGAAATGATTTGTCAAAGGTCGTCACCACAAAACCATTGATTTTGAAGATGAATGGAATGAGAAAATATCAGCATGCGTTTGTGGGGTAAGCGATGTATATATAGGCCTATACCTTTCAATTTCCATACTACTAAAGTGGTGTGAGATGTTAATGGACATCGGTAATAACTACTTTTTTTGCTAATAATAGTGCCGTATCAAAGCCTTGTTTGGTTACCGGTTATTTTCTGCACTCTGTAGAGAAACTCGACCAATTAGTCTTGCAAGTCTTGCAACGAAGCTACTACGAGAATGTGTAGTCGTCCTAGTAAATTGAGTTTGCTAGACTGTGAGACAATTCCGATGTTTTCACAAACAACAGGTCCTCCTAACGAAGAACATATTTGCAAATAAACTCTTTTAGAAGTCCAAATCAAAAGATACAAATAAAATAAAAAGCAATTAAATATCAAATTGAACGGGTGGCCGGACTTGGTGACCCAATAATTGTTTAACCCAAATACATAGAAGGACATGGATTTTTATGCTGTTGATCGTACCAGAACCAATTAAGTTGTTTGAACTAAATTTATCAATTTGACGCCCTTGCGAGCACGCATCGGTTGCGGTGGAGAGGTGAATAAGACATTAAGCGCGAAACAATCAAAACTATCCAGAGATCCAATTCCGAATTCGTTTGGTCTATTGCGAAAATTTTCCGTACGAAATGGCTCCGCCCGAGGCGTTCAATAGCTCTCTCTGTAATTTCCGTCATCTAACAATTGCTGGGGCGAGGATTGTCTGCCTGTGCGAGGTTCTTTTTTTATGGTGAAGAGACTTTTGTTACGTATTTGTAACAAGCCAGTAGCACCGCTTTTCTGAGATAAGTTTCTGATGTATGTACGCATTTGAAATCAATGGTCATCGATGCAGTCTAGTGTACAAAAAAGAGTCATAAAAGAAACGAAATCTACGATTACTCTCAGCGAATGGTGCAATACGATTATTATTTCCTTACCGCTCGACACTTACAAGCTTTTATCGACACAGATCGAAAGAAAATATTCATTGCTGCATATTCATCACAATACTACTTGTCTTATAGTATAAAAAGTGGCCAATTGCGAATCGGACTCGCCAATGAAGGGTTCCGTTGGTAGCAAGTAATTATGTGACTGGATGTTTGTGTTGTAACTTTGTTTTTCATAGTGTTTGTATGAATGACAAAGTTAACTTTGCGGTTTTTAATAAATGTTTTATATATTAAAAACTGCTTATTTTATTTTGTTCAAACTGATTTTTGTATTGTCTTTAACCTTGAATTGGTTCACAGTTAATAATTTATTGTTAAACGCTGGTAAAACCAAGTGTATCAAATTCTCACTTCCAAAATTAAATGTCAGGCAAGTTGAGACCAGTTTAGTGTTAGACAACAGCACGTTAGAATTAGTAAATGATACGAAGTTTCTTGGAATAACCATTGATAGCAAATTGCAGTGGGGACCCCACATAGATAAATTGGCTGGTAAATTAAGTTCTGCGGCTTACGCTGTTAGGAACATCAGACAAAGCACGGATGTGGCTACATCTAGGCTAGTATATTTTAGTTACTTTCATAGTGTGATGTCCTATGGTATCTTGTTGTGTGGGAAAGCAGTGGATATTCAAACTATTTTTATTTTACAGAAAAGAGCTATTCGAGCAATTTATAATTTAAAACGAACAGACTCCTTAAGAGAGCTTTTTAAAGAAATTGACATACTAATAGTAGCTAGTCAATTTATTTTCAAAAATATAATGTATGTACGCAAGAACCTTACAACATTTTCCAAACTTAGCGATAGCTGTAATGTTAACCTAAGAAATAATCACAGACTATGTGCGCCCCGATTTAGACTCGCGAAGGTTAGCAATTCTTTCAAGGGTCAGTGTATTCTCTACTATAATAAGATACCTCTGGAGATTTTGAAATTGCCATTTGAGCAATTTAAAAAGCATTTTAAAGCGACTTTGTCAAAAAAGGGATATTACAATGTTCAAGATTACTTAAATGACAGGACTATATGGGGTTAATCTAGGTCAACACAGGCCTTGCTGTTAATAATTTTGTAATTATTTATTCCTGCTTATTAATCATAATAATTAAATTTTTCATATTTGTAATAGTTAAGCACAACCTATTTTTAAAAGAGATCTAAAAATCAATCTGTTTCGGGAAGTTCGGAAAATCGGGAGTTTCTACGCCCTTCTTCTCCCACAGTGGTCCAATGTAGAGAAGAGGCAAAATTGACGTTTGCTAAGTATATGTAAATATCTACAGTAATAAAGTAACTTTGACTTTGACTTTGAATTACATGTCACACAATTATGTGTCACGCGCGCAGTCAACATCGCGTCCGAATCAGACACATTGATTATAAAGCTGTCACTAAATAAATCCAGTTTTTCTTCTTCAGTTAAAATCTTTTCCTCACATTTCGTTGCATGATTGAAAGCTGTTAAAACCCGACAAATTTCATCTCATAAACCATATTTTGAATCTGTTACCATTTGTGTTGTTCATGTGTTGTGAGCAATGTGTAGGATTTTAAGTTTAAGTCTACGTTAAAACCGAATTTCAGCGACTAAAACCGAGAATTGTCGAGCGGAAAAGAAAAAAGTAATCGTACTGTAACAATATTGACATGGATCATGATTCTGTTGGACCATTAAGTTCAACCTTCTAGCTGGGTAAGAAAGAACCAGACAATATGGCAAGTCATAAAATTTTATTTATCTAAGCCGGCTGGGATTTTTGTGCGCTGCGGTGAATATTTCACTGAAGTTAAGAGTCTAACGCGGAGCTCACGGAATTCCACGAAATCATTCCAACATTCTATGGACCACAAAATTGTCGAACCAGTCATCAGACTAGTTGTCAAAACCGTACCACAGAAAAAAATAACTTCCATCGACGTCATATTTTAGAAGTTACGAGGAAACTTCAAAATTAAGTGCTAGCATAATGCAGTAAAAGACCTGAGAGTTTTTACTTGAAGTTGGCTGATATTATGCGCAAGGCAAGTCAAGGATTTTTGAGTTAAAACCAATCCAAAAAACACTCTTAAGACTTTATAGCCCAACTTTTATTTAGAGGACCCAAAACTGACATAGCTTATATAAATTTTTGCCGAAGCTTTTTTTCTAGGATCGTTTGTGAGTACGCCAGGAAATGAGGGCTCAAAAGGGGGGTCTAGATGGAAAAGTCCAAAGCAATAAGTTTGACTTCGGGACTTTGTTTGGACTAGTTAAGAGATAAACCAAATAAAAGTCCTGACCCCTCTAAGGTGAGGAGGGAGTTCACAAAGAAGGTCCCGTTTTTGCTTTTTTAAATTAAATCTAAAAAATACGATACGAAATTTTTTTGTACTACATAATCAACGCTGATTAAATTATCTACAACTTCAATTATATACACCTTTTACCTATTATCAATTGTTGTCAAGATATGAGCTTCAAAATTTTTTATTAAATGTGTTCTTCACCTCACTTTTTTGTCATACATCTATGGAAAAAGTGCCCCAAATAAAGTTGTAGAGTTAATTGCTCTTCAAAATATATACACGTATACTAATTCGGCATCTACCCTATTTATGATCCTTAGTAAAAAATCAATTCGGTATTCAAAGCGGATGTGGCGCGGTGAACACAATTTACACAATTGATGGAACACTTACCGATTTATCTACTGAAAATCCGTCTTGATTGTGTTTGAACCAAATAGTAAAAATGTATATGACATCATTTGTACAATATATTTTTAACATAGTGTTATTATTTTTAATGGTTTTCGAGTTATGAGCGAAAACCTGGAATAAGTCAAAAAAGAATTTGGGACCACCAAAAGTTGTCCCCCCTTCAAGGTCGCGAACTTATGTTTGGCTTACCCAGACGATACCGAACGATTCTAGAAATAAATATTTAGTATAAATTTAAATAGGCCGAAACCCCCTACTATACACGGTGTTGTTTTGTATAGTTACGAGTAATTACGATTCATGGACATCGTCTGTAATTAAATTATTATTTTTCTCCCTCGCATAATTTTGATTCACAAATTTCCGTGTACCATTTGTCCTAAAATTACCGCAACGTGCCGGCCGCCACGCCCAGCCGGTCCACGAAGCGCGCGCGCGCCGTGCGACGAGTGCCCGATGTTGCGAGCGCGGCGGGAAGCAATATAAGTAAGGCCATCATTTAATGTTTTTTAGGTTATTCTACATTGAATTATTTTTTGTTTTGCTTTAGTGTCGCGTTCATGCGACCACACCTGAGTCGGGCTTAACTTTACAAAACAACAGCCTGTATATTGGGCTATTAATCAAAACAATGCAAGAAAAAGCTTTTTTTATTTTTTTTCAAATATGTCTTTAAACAATCATCAATCCTCAAATATGTCTTTAAACAGAAGCAAGTCCGTCGACCAGTCGTAAGACAGGTTGGTCAACTAGAGCCAAGCAGTCAGCGGGTGACTCCGTGACCCAGTTCGCAATACAGGCTAAGGTAAGGTAAGAACAAATACTCTTGTGTGTGTGTGTGTAGCTCCAGACGCGAGACACGGGATGCTGAGTGTATGCGGGATGCGGGATGTGAGGCGAACGTGTCCAAATAGCACCTTTATACAACGTCACCCAGAATAATAGAGGGTACGTGACAGGAAATTAAATTGTTGGAGTAAGCCAATTTAAATATTTCGACCGCTTTTTTGTGGGCCGGTGCGGGCAATCAGTTAAGAATAAATTGGATCAAAAAGAAATTGCTCTAAAAAAGAATCTTAGTTCAAAATAATATTGGACAAGGCTAGAGCAAAAACGTAATTTGTAGATTGTTCTAGGTTTTGGATGATTTGATACCAAAATAATCGCTGTCAGAGAGTACTATTGCCCTAGTTTATTCATTGATTTTAGACTACCTATAAATAAGCAATAGTCCATGGCAGTGTTTGCGTAAGCACATCAATATTATATCAATTTAGGATTCAGGAACGGCGCGGCGGGCATTTTGGCTGGTTCATTTCCAATTCGATGGTCATTATTTGCGGATCGGGGTCGGATTTGTAGATTATCATGATTTGCTGAGATCCACTATCCATTCAGCTATATTCAGGTCAGGGACCGAGGCGATCTATAATTCCATTGTGCCAATCTGTAATTCTCCAATCACCAATAAAAAGAAAGCCGACAATGTAATGAAAATTCAGTCAAGAATATCAAGTAACCGAGCAGATTTCTGACAAATTATCTTGGCAGAAATCAATTACAACTACTCCTATTAGGTTCGCTCATTACTAAAAATACTCCCTAAGAAAGGCTTTTCTCACTACCGGTGCATTGAATCTGGGTCAGTAAAGGTAAGGGACCTCTGAAGTCATGCATCATTCAGAGAGGTCCGCCGAGGCCTCAATGCCTCGTGCCATTTCGGGGGCTTAGCCGACCTTGCCGGCTCAATCGATACTGCGACACCTAGCACTGGGTCGATAATAACACGACACCGGCCTTACATTGCAGATTAATTGCAGATTAATGCTACGTTCTGGTGGTGGAAAGAGAAGAAAATAGAGACAAATGTTGATGGACTTTGGTAGTTAAGTTCAATTTATTGTTGAATTCTCTCATTGGATTACTGAGTAAATGGCATTCCTTGCTCCATTATAAATTGCGCTGTCTAAATTACGAGTATGTGAGAACATTGTTTGCTTTATTTTTGTTGTTCAGTTCAGCGAAATGTTTAACATTCTATCAAGAAACAAGAAATAATGGAACAAAAGCAGCCTTGAACTTTTGCCTAGCTTTAATAATTACTTTTGCGATAAAATGATTTGTCGAGAGCAAGTCTGTATACGTTTTCCTGTCAGGCAGGGCACGCACATAAAGTTAATGGTGGTTCAATATTGCGGTGCTCCGAATTCAGCTTCGCGAAATTCGACGCGGAACGGAAGTGACAATTCTTTGTTCGCTCGGATTCGGGTCCCCGCAACTTCCGCGGAAAAGTTGCAATATTGCGAAGGCATCTTCTTGTGTCATTACTGATGTTGTCCCCGAGGAGGCTGTGTCGTCGTGAGTTCCCCGCCGCGCGACGTCGGTAGTTCGGGCTTCGTGGCGACTCCCCGCCAGGCCGTGTGCCAGTTTCTTGCAGAAACCTTTGAAAATTCGTAATAGAAGCTACTAATTTGGTTTATATCCCCGAGACGTTTGTGTTAGGCAACAGATATCATACAGACATTTTGAGTAGAACTAAACCTATTCGCTAATTTCTAAAGGGTGAAGAGATTCATAGCAACTTCACATTAATATCTTTACAATTAATTCATGACCCACATAAACAGGCTACTCCAGGATACCTCATTAATCTTGGCAAAGCTAAGAAATTTTCTTTATGACGCCCTAAGGGCACATCTGAAAAATGCCTGTAGAACCGCAATTTGCGCGAAACAAGCCGGTGTTACGGGGGAGCAGAAGACTTATGAATCTCTAATGGCTTTCGTAAACAAACAAATAGCGACATGCAATAGATGTTTAGCGTTTGTCTGGTCAAATTGCCACTTATTTAGACAAACTATGGTCCCACTTTTTAAAATGCCTTGCCGTCTGCTGTTTTCCTTTGATATCGCTAGTCGACTAGAGTTTCGATATTTCATATCATCAGTTGTCAGATTGATTATAGTATAAACATGACAGTGAATCCTGCGTTATTTTATTACACAAAAAAAATAGCCCAGCATATTAAAAAACGTCAAGGTTACCTTCTATCTTTATGCACACATGGAATCACTCTGTTCTAACAATAGATTTGACGTGATACTCAGAAGATCTCGATGACCTAGAGTAGAAACTAAACCTATCGTTTCTGCACAGGCATGCTAAACTGACCGACATAAATGTCGGGTAGCGGTGCTTTGCTACTCTTTACGATAGCACGAATACAGTTCTAGCTATATAAATAAACACATTGCTGAATCTAATTTGTTACAGGAGAAATCTAGACGGGTCCTACACTACAGAGTATTCTATATTAGATTAATAGTTAGACTTTAAATAAAAATAGAACCTAAAGCAACAGGACAAGAGCTGCCTGATGTAAAGCTTTCAGCTTAAGTTTGTGAGTAATTCAATTTTGACACCATCAGAGTTCGTTGTGAACGCATGCATCGATTACGCCACATCGATTTATACACGTGTCAGTCACCAGCGTGACTAGATGAGGGTAAGATTTGAACCCCGACTCAGCTGCACGGTAAAGAAGATTGTTCCGTTTAGTTTAAACGTGATTTGTTGAAAAGATCAGAAATCCGTGCTCTCTTAGCATAGGAGAATTGAGTCTTGAAGGATGACTGGCAAATGAAAGTTATTTTAAGCGATGCCTTACCTTAAGATTGATTGGATTAGAAACAAACTCTAACCTTTTCCATATTCAGTTCCCTCAAAAGTAGTATAGGAAGTTCAAGAGCTAGTAAACATTTCACATTTCGTAGGACTAGGTCACCAAAATCTACTTAGTATTTTCAAGACAGGTGTTTCATACAACCTTCTCTCACCTCGGATAAACTCATTTGCACTTAGGCGTACAACGACTAAGTACAAAATACTGTCGGGCTGTATCACAGAGGATGCAGAGAGAGCTGTGTCCACACGCGGGAGCTCCAAAGTGGAGCCCGAGTGTGCAAACAAGCTCGTAGGTGCTATATGCTGCAGGTCGTTGTAAGCCGGGAGTGGATTTAGCTAATGCTTTTGACATGGTTTTTAGGTCGCGGCAAATAGCGCTTTTGTGGAAGAAGATAAAGAGGAACATAAGATAAGTTTTACAGATAAGACTGAGGGAAGTGGTGTTGATAATTATATTAGAGTTGTGTTAGATTTCTGTGATTAGGTATTAAAATTAATCATACTTATAACAAAGAAGAATAATGCTAGTAAGTGACTGTCATGTAGTCTGACTTGATCCAAAGAAAGCTATATGAGAGTACCTATCTGTTTTTATCTGTTTTCCAGTTGCATTTACTTGGAAAAAATCTGTAAATAGACAAAAGGATTTGTCAAGCTTTAGGCAACAAACTGTAGAAGAAATTAACAACAAATGAAGATGAAAGAGTAACTCCAATATCGGGAGAGACAACAAAGAGAGAAACTACAAGATGGAGAATCGAGGAAAATAACATTTGACGTAACAACAACTTCCTATGATTCCATCTTTTCTCTATTGATGATCTTTCTAGAACCTAAAGTGGAACATTCGTCTTAGGGATAGGATAGGTAATTCATGTGCAATCTCAATACAGTTTTGTACCTGAGACTATTACAGTTTCGCTCACGGATAGAAAATATTTACCTTACTAAGTACTAAGTTCATACCTATACTGTATGACCGCAAAAACTAGGACACTTAGGTCTTAATATATGTAAGTCGTTCTAGATATTCGAAATTATTCTGTAGCGTCGATGGTGCACTTGCTTGACTCACACAATTGTCGATGTCCGAGCAAATCCGCTAAATGTATAATAAGGAGGCAAACTAGTTAGACCTTTAACCTAATTCGGTAAGGGACGGATTGCGAGTAGACCACCCAAATGGGGGGTCGGCAGGCGAGGCTAATCCGAAACTACTTGCGAGCAGATCAGCGTAATGGGGAAGTACCAGCGTCTCATGAATACTAAATTCACTGCTTCGGGTGACCGGCTGAAGAGGGCATGATACGGTTTAATTACATTGCTTTTGCACGCCTCGTTGTTAGGTACAACCTTTTTGGGTTGGGCTAGCAGGGAAGAAAATATCATCGGGTCGTGGTTATGTTAAAGAGACCTACTGATGGAAAATACGAAAGCAAAAATACGTTAAGAACATTATTATTAAAGTAGTAGTTAGATAAGCGGTTGTCAAGAACGTCATTCTGAAAAAGTTTCACTATGAAACCGATTTAATCAGAGCAAATGTATTTCTTACTTCTCCATATATATGTTTCCATGCGAAGGGATTAAGAATATCTGCTGGCGACATCAAGGCCGTGTTTATAAATAATATTGAAAACCAAATCTCTTAGTATAAAATAGCACTAGACCGGATGAGGACTCTTAAAATAAATCTAGATAGACAGCGATGTGACGGTAACAGGGAAATGTTGTCCCAGAATATAGTCCCAAGCGATAATTCGTGATAATTTGAAATAAAGCTGTTAATAAACAGATGTTTTGGAGAAACTGTTACTTTGTAAGGAACATATGAAGAGGACCATGTGAACGTCAGCGTAGGTTTCAGATTAGTCCTTAAATACAAGCGTACAACGTAAGTATACAATTAGGCTTTAAGATTAATACAATCGTCCTCCGAACCAATTATTCCAGATCCCCTTCATCCGATGCCGTAGCGTTACGCAAGCATATTAGATGATAACTCGAGCTTGGAATAGTCAGCTGTGTCGTTCCGTCTGCGTTATACTCTGACAACTTAACTCGGATACCTCTGGCCATAGTAAGTTGTATGAAATGAAGTATCAGAGTGAAGTTGTCGAAATAGTCTCCGGATTAGCAGTGCCCGGGCCTGTCATCAATATTCATGATGGGCGACGAATAGCCGGCCGCATTCCATCTGACGACGACGTTAGGAAAGTGCTTGTTGAGGATGTAAAAAGTTGCCTGGTTTAAGACAGAATAAGGAGACTGCTTGAGATATTGGACATGGTGGAAAAGTTCTTTCAAGAATACAAAGCGAGATAGAACCTCGTTACGATTACTTACTTTATTTGCATTTTATTAGGTAGGTACCTATCAAAAATAAAAAGATATAAATGGGTATAAATAAATCAAACTGTCTGAATAAATATGATTAAGTATCTAAAGACAGCTGAAGTAAGAATGAACAAATAATCAAAAAATCTAATAAGCAGAAACGTTTCATTTCTTTAACTGCTTAAAGCCCCCTGAAATTGTCACATATTTTATATGCAAATTCACGTGATCCTTGACACATAACAGTTTCAAAAGAACAGAAGTAACAATGAATCTTACTAAGAGCGTCTTGAATGAAAGGGACTAACACAGTAAGCGGCTGGGACCTTTTCAACGAAGCTGGTCATTCAATCTTTTATCCAAATTATAAAATGCAAATTGTGTGTCTCTCCTAGCCTTCAAGAACTAAGCCTCAGTGATCAATCTAGTGAGATACCGGCCAGGTGTCACGACGTTCCCATGGCAACAACCCTATTATTATCACACCCCTTGATTAATGAATCAAAAGCCCCTAGGCTGCTGGACTGTAAAGCGACACTTTCGGTTTGGAATTGCGAACCAAAGTCGTAAATATTGGCATGTCTAATTAAATTACGTAAGTAAAACGAAGCCAAATTAAGAAGAAATTATATACAAATGTTCGCATTCCATCCTTCAAATCTAACAAAGCTACCCCTGTCGCTGGTGCTAAGATTGTTTTAGGTCTGTTCTGTACGTCTGTCACAATCACAGTCCCCCAGTCCAGCAAAAAAGTAAATGAGCAAGAGATAAAACATCCACCAGTTCCCAGATGAGACCGGCAGGAATTGCGGGCTCTGGGCTAACGGAGTGTAATTAAATTGAAAAAAAAAACTCTTATGACCGCTCTCGTAAAAGTCGGCCTTGTCGAACGCGAGAGTACGAATTCGTTCTAAAACGGAATTCACGCCAACCGCTTGAGGATTCACGCGAATTATGACCGTGCAAACTGACCTACATATCGGGGCTGCATATAAATGTAATATCTGTTCCGATTTGGATCCATCTTTTGCAAATGGAGATATTCCCGGGTGACATTGCTTACATTGACATATCTTAAGTAGATTAATTTTCTGGCTACTCCGAACAATCGACCTTGGCTATATCATGCTCAGTTGTCGGCCAAACTAGTGTAGAAACTGAAGTAAAGCAATAATCCAAACAGTCATAACCATTAGGAAGTTGTTCCGTTCATTTCCAGAGTTGCAGATTTAGCGCAAGAATATCTCTGCTTGAGGTAGAGATCCCAAATTATTTAGACTGACAAAACAAACATATATTTCTTGAGCCATGAGTTCAACAACTAACTACCTAACTTAAGTACGCTCTGCAATCTGAAGATTAATAGATAGATAGATAGATTAATAGATCAGATCATTGAGGCAGGAAAGTATCATCGGATATTTCATATTTGTTCATAGGTTATCTGCTTTTAAAACAAATCTTTGATTTTGGACTTACTGTACCTCTACATTTCTTAGCGTGAAAGGATCACGCTTTGGGTTGTACAAGTCTATTTTATCCTAAGACCAAGGTCAATTACAGTACACACAACAAAACCTAGAAAGTGTGATGTGGAGTCAACACGCGTAGCGTAAAAAAGTACCAGCGACATGTGAAACCTGACGATTTCTATGAGTGTCGATATTTCTTCATACACGCTAATAGACCATTGCTTTGCAATGCAGACATGTCATTACCCCGATAGAAGGTTTTATTGCTACTGTTAATAGCGGTGTTACGAACGCTGTTCTACGAACCTTGTCATCGTTTGGTAAATAATAACGGGTTTTAGCAGACTAAAGCATTTGTTTGAATAGAAGTGGAAAGTTGAATGATCTTTCTGTTTGATGAAAGATCCTTTGCTGAATTGATGAAAAGTTGGCAAGAGTAAATCGAATTTGTTTGGAAATTGCTGGGAAAGGAGTTGACCAGTAACCTACAAAGAGTGGAGAGGAACAAGAAGACGAACAGACGATCCTTACACGACTTAACTATAGGTAATTATAGGTATACTAGTCGAATAAAGTATTGATGAAAAATCGGGTATATTCAAAAATGGAATCTATAATGGAGGCAGCAAACTCAAGTGTCACGAATAATCGGATTTCTCTGGTAACTTGGGACCTGGGCGCACAACGCAGGAGGTTATTGTATTGCAGTATACAGGCAAAGTTTGGCTACGTTTAAGTGTCGTTGGTAATTTACATAAGGCCTCACTAAACTTTACTGGAACTGAGAGATGAATTTATGAGATAAATAAATTTATAATTATTGCTTTTGAACATGTTGACGATTGAAACTGACAATATTTTACTACCTAAAGAAATAAACAGACTTCTGGGCGACCAGTTTCACCTCTTAAAAACCGAGGGTAGTTGGGACGTTGTTTTTGAACCTTATGCAATGGTAATAACATTTAAAACCTGTAACGGAAAAGTAGCGTTATCTAACGCCGGTGGTATTCAGGAGGTTAAATCATCCATCATTAACATTGAAGTACCTTCCTAATGTTACATTTATCCGGATTATTCCAGATAATCCAAAACGTCGCGCCCAAATGAGATTTGTCACAAACCGTAGCCTTCGATATTCCAACACACGGAACGAGCCGGTAACGAAATCAATTACTTAGCCTTCCGAACAAAGACTTATCACAAAAATGTGTTCTATCCTTTCGGGTGTGAGTCAAATTTGGTGTGTGAAAGCTTGAAGGGGCTACTGTACTGATGTGAAACATCGTTAACCCTGATTGCTAAGAAGTGAAGGGGAGAAGTGAGCGCCTGGCGCGATTTAGAAATACGTAAGCGCGTTAAAAATTGAATAACCGACGCTAATGGTCCTATAAAGCGAATGCAATAAAGGACAATGCTCACCAGACTTAATAGACCTTTTAAGAAGAAAGAAACCAGTGATTCAGGCGCGATTAAACTTTATTAAAAGGCACTTGAATTTATTTGTAGCTTCAATTTGATCAACAAAAAAGCTCTTATCAAATTAGTAACAACAAATAATCTGACCTCTTTGGGAAGTCTAATCCACTGCTATGCCGTCTGAGAAAATACGTGATGAGAATACCAATTACGAGCTTATTGCGTAGTCGAATTCCTTGGTGTAACCATACCGGATTCATTAAATTTGGAGATAGATTCCTTTCATATTCGCCGTGTTGTCCCTTGCGGGTCTATTACGTATTCATAGAGGCAGTCATTAGAATTCATATTGGTCGCCTACGGGAGCGGATCTCAAGTTGTGACGTCACTAACTTGGCCTGTATTTAGCGGACATCGCCTCGGGGATCTGAAGAGGATTAGGGCCTCAAGGGACTGGTTCTGAGAATACCTAAGTCGTGTTCAGTGTCCTGTCTGCTTAGAGCGCAAACTCGATGCGACAAATACCCTTAATTAAGTTGTTCAATCTGCGAACAAGTCGAAGGACTTTCTTTGAGAATTCCCTGGTACAAGATTCAGCAACCTACTACTAGAGCCGGCTTCCTCACACCACACACATATCGACCGACATGTCACACGACGAGCCGAATGGCAGAGTCGGCGGCAGTGACCCTGCCTACGAAGCCAAGGGTCCCGGGTTCGAGTCCCGGTGGGGGCAAATATTTGTTTGATGAGAACATTTGTTTATCTATCTAAGCATAATATTTATCTATATATGTATGTGTATCGTTGTCTAGTACCCAAGATACAGGGAATCCTAGTTTGGGGCTAGATCAATGTGTGTAAATAGTGTCCAAGGTATTATTATTATTATATCATCAATGTTTTTCCCAGACGGGTTGGCAGAGGGAGCAGCAGATTGGTTCGTGTTTCAAGTGCAAGAATTCGCATTGACAAGGATCGAGCTCATGATTAAAGTGCTCCTCTGATACTGAGAGTTTGTGATGGAACTCGCTTTAATATGTATTTGCAAATTAATACGGTTTCACGCCTCAGGAGTTGCGGTCAGGATGTTTTGTGATGTAATATGGTGCGATATAAAATGTAAAATGCGGCGTGCGTTATGGTTTTATACTTGTCTGAATTTACACGCTCATGAACGATATTGGTTTGGACGCCATGTGCAATCGCGATTAATGGCTATCATAATACATACATACATATGCTCACGCCTATTCCCCGGAATAGGGGTAGGCAGAGACCAAAGATATCTATCATAATACTTTCCTTTTAATAGGCTCCGTACCCGAAGGGTGCCAAACGGGACCCTATTACTAGCGCCGCTTTTACGTCCGTCAGTCTGTCCGTCAGCGGGTCAGCGGGCTGTATCTCATGAACCGTAATAGGTTAAGTGGTTGTTTACTGAATGTGTATTTCTGTCGCCGCTACAGCAACAAATAGCTTCTAAATTCAAGGAAAACGCACAAAATAACTTCTTTTGAATAGGGGCTATTCAAAGGATGTGTTCTTGTGCGTTTTTTTGTACGACGACGGTACGGAAGCCTTCGTGTACGAGTCCGACTCGCACTTGGTCTTTTTTTCTGTTTTTTTATGCACCGTGGCATATCTATCATCGGCATATGGGCTGTCATGCATGACCCTACAGCATAGTTGTGTGCTAGGGCATAGGGCATAGATGCAAAAAATTAAAGCGATTATTTTACAAGCCACAATAGATCAAAAGCAAGAAAATACAGATGCCGCTGTCATTGGATACGACGAAGAGGAAATCATCATCATCATCATGTCATAGTAAATATTTAACCATACACAATGCCACACGCATACCAGGTTTGGCGAATGTGTGAATGCGCTATTGAATGTAGTGATTAGTTTAGTTATACGTACTCCTGGGTATTGGACCGTAAAGCGGCCTCGGTTGAAATGTTGCCTCTTCTTTCTAGATAAATTCCGGAGAAGTTTATATTAAATGCTTCTACAAATTACAAATGACTTTAGTGACCCTATAAAATGTGTATTTCAATAAACGTATAATGATAAACTAATTCCTCAAGAAGCAATCACCATATTGACTTGTTAACAACCTCCAACCAGTTATTAAAGTTAAGTTAGAATAACCGCATCCTAAATAATAAAGCCTGCAAATTAGCGAATACGATACTGTTTTTTAGGGTTCCGTACACGAAGGGTGCCAAGCAGGACCCTTTTACTAAGCCTCCGCTGTCCGTCCGTCCGTCCGTCACCGGGCTCTATCGGATCAACCGAAATAGGTAGAGCTGAAATTTTCACAGAGGGGTATTTATCTTGCCGCTTTAACAACAAATAATGAAACATATCGGTGTTTAAGAGAATCGTGTGGGCGCGAGCCTCCATACAATAAGCGGTAACCTTTTTCACCCCTTAAACCTTGTCCGATTTTCACAATTTTTTCACATGTTTGAGATACTATGAAAAACTATGCTCGTGAGTTTTGTTTTTTTTGAAATATTTTGTATTTTAGTAAATATAAGTACCTAAACATTCACTTTTCACATTCACAACCCTTCAGCATTTTATTTATTTTTAACCAATCAAGCCAGATTTTCAAAAAAAGGAAAAACTACAAGCATCGTTTATGATGTGTGGAAAAGAATGAGACCAAATTTGTCTTATTCCATAAAGGTTTAGGGGTAGAAAAACGTTACCGCCCAAAAGCATAATTCGGCCGAAAATTTAGGCAATTGCGCTCTTATAGCTCTGAGATAGCTTGTATTTTGGTAAATACCTACTCGCGCCGAGTTCTGTCGCCATTCGCTCGTCTTAAGAATGAAAAGCCATGTAATAAATTATTGCTATGGCCATTTTCTTAGCCATTTTCTTTTATGTGTTTATTGTTGAAAAATTGACTCTGCCGATCTTACCGGAAAAGATCTTTAAGTTTTGTGCTTAGTTATTTGTCATTATACGATTAATAATTGCTCATACGAATTATAACAAATAAAATTAAGTTATGTATCATATTTTTTTTTATTTCAGTAAATAAGTTACTCAATTTCTATCCACTTCCGGTTTCAATGAGCAAAGAGTATCGTTTACTGATGACATTGTTCAATACTTACATACATACACAAAACTATTTTTCAATCATCGAAAGGCCTTGAATGTAGTCCCACTATTTAATATTTTATTATTAAAAATTATAAAGGTTTACTCGTGCAAAAGACTGTCGTTTTACGTTTACCCGTGCACAGTGGTATGGAACTAGGGTTTCTTCAAGTAAGTCCAGAATTCCCGGGAATTCCCGGGACGAGAATTCCCGGGAATTCTGGACTTGCACGAGACGAGAATTAGAGATCGAGAGCTCGAACTCCCGATAAATTTCAAATATTAGTGATTTTTTTATTTTTTTTTGTATAAAATCACGAAACACGATGGAACATTCTTGTATAAATATATAATATTTATTAAAATAACGACAGCGACACTGACATCCAAATTGCCGATACGCAACATGACAATCAGCAGGACCCCACAGATTCATTTGAACTACAACTCAAGATGGCTATAGACACAGCAGCATCTAGTTCTGGAAGAAATGTAAATCATGCAAGGGAGGTCTCGGAAACTTAATAAAAAAGAGTTCCAACTTTTTGAAACTACTGGAAAACGGACCCCTCATCTTGAAACCTTGTACAAGGCTTTATTGACAGTAAAGCCCTCATCTACGGAAAATGAACGAGTTTTTTCCCTAAGCGGAGTTTTAGTGTCAAAGATTAGAAATCGGCTTTCTGGTGAATCAATAAACGCTCTAGTATTCTTAAAATCTTATATCATCAACCAAAAGAGCAAGAAGTAAGTATGAAGAATAGCAAGTAAAGAAAAGAAAGACCGATATTATTTATATGTTTTAATTACTTTTAATTTTAACAGATTGATCTCTGTGTAGCTGTTATTCCACTTTAGGAAGAAGTGACTTACTTAGTAAGTAAACTAAACTAATTGACATAAACTAGTTGACATTTTGTTGATGATTTATATGTTTTAACTACTTTTAACCTATTGATCTCTGTATTGTTGTGATTCTTCTTCAGGAAGAAGTGACTTAGTAAGTAAACTTAACAAAATTGTTGACATTTGATATATTTTAATAGGTTGATCACTGTGCTATCGTAATCCCAATTCAAGAAAAAGTACTTTAATAGACACTAACTACTAGTTGACATTTTGTTGATTTTTATATGTTTTAACTGATTGACCTCAATGTAATTAAAATTTCTCTTCAGAAAGAAGTGTTGTTGTGATGTTAGTACCTAATTTCCTGCTAACTAATAGTACATGCCAGTTAATAAATACCTATATATAATGATAACACGGCTTTTTTATTTTTCTATAGGTTTCTTGAACTTTTACAAAATTCTCGAAATTTCGAGAATTCCCGGGAACAGCCGGTCACGAGCTCTGGATTCCCGGGAACTGAAAAAGCTCGAGAAATCAGAAACCCTATATGGAACCCTTCGTGTGCGGGTCCGACGCTCTATTCGCACTTGACCAGTTTTATTTAATGACCGATATAACATTGATAAAATATGATATTGAACTAGTGCTGCACATGTTCCGTATCATGTTATTGTACAATCATCGGAAGTTCCGAATCGCTATCTTCGCGGCTTTATTCCCCAGCAATACGGCAAGATATTAACTCGGCAATTCTACGGATAGTCCAGCAGCTATAGACCTGTAACTGAAACGATGCCGTGACAATGTGTAATTGCTTGCAAGTAAACGATCCGTGGAGTTATTACCACTGATGAATTAATACTAACTCGGATATAGTTATTGAAAAGCGCATTTTTACTATCTGCGCTAGTATTACCATGTCTCACTGTGTCGCAAGGAGCTTGGGTGGCTTCCGTCTTCGTCGTGATATGCACGTTCTCTCCTATCTGTTCAATATTTTGCGAAATCCCCGCTACCCGACATATCTCCGAGAATGTTTTGAGTTTATTTACCCCAGGGATAGCAATCGGATACCACACGATGTGTCCTTTCAACTCCTCGGCATGACACTGCCGCATACGAACATTCGTTTAGGTAAAGGGCGATCCGACTGTGGAACGCGTCTTGCCTAGCTATTAGAGATAGTGCCCCAATTTTAAAATTTAAGAAAAGATTGAAGGACCATTTTGTTTCTTCCGCGATAGAGCCCTTATATATGTATATGTTTGATCTATATTTTATTTTCATGCATTCATTATGTATTCATTGATATAACATTATTTATCGACGACCTCTGTGGCGCAGCGGTTGTGGCTCTGCCTACCATGCGGGAAGTCCCGGGTTCGATCCCCGCCTGGGGGGAAAGAAAATACCCCAGGTCTTGGATGTTTATAAGTGTGTGTCGCCACTGTTTCTGCCAGAAGAAATATATGTGCCTATATCTAAATGTTTAGGTTTATATATTATTATATTTTAGTTTCGTAAATAATTAGAGGTGTATTGTTTTATTGCACGCTAGGACTCTCCTGTGAAACAAATTTTCCTGCCCTGCCTAGGTTTGATGGTAGAAATCTCTCTTTAGAGATAAGCTCGCCTTTGCCCATAAAATATTTACCTTACCATTATGATTTCTGCGCAATAAAGAATATGAAAATACCCCAATTAGAAAATGACCGCAAGGCAAGTGTGAGCTGTGTGAGCGACTCAGCCGTAAACGTGTTTTTGTAAACACGTCCAGAACATTGCCCATGTCACCAGATTTCCGCCGAAATCAATAATGCCCTTTTCTGAAGCCTCTCCGATAAAAACCCATACTGCTACTGCGGTGAAACTAGAACATAGCCAGCCGTAGGGCCGAGAAATAGAAAGTGTTAGCAATAACCTCGGGTCATCTTTGACATTCCCTTAATCTCCAGCGTGCCCGGCGAGCGTGTTGCCACTAGACCAAGGACGCTCTACCACAATAGTGATTGCTACCATTTTTCTCCTTACGCCCATGTGACGGCAGTGATGCGGCCATGCCACATAATTTGACTGAGGTATAGAGTTTGTGAAGAGGGCTTGTAGAGTTCGCGCGTATAGAGTTAGAAGCTTGGCTCTACATGAGATGTGATAACTTTTTGACAGTGCCAGCCATATGGTCTCCGTCTTGGCAACATTTTACATTAAAATGTTTTTGGTGGGATTCCCCATTCTGATATCGAAGAGCCCTTTTTAGCCGCGGACGGAACTGAGCGGAGGCGGTGCATGCGTTTTTTGGGGAGGTTGTTTGTGTGTGTACCATTTTGCTGGAAAACTACTGGACCGATTTCGATGCAGTTTTTTGCATTCAACGTATATGATCTCAGAGCATGTTCTTAGATATTTTTACGGTTGTAGACCACCAGGAGGCGCTGCAGGAGTCAGGATGGTTAACGCTTGAGGGCTTCTCAGAAACAATTTTTCATTTTCGATGCTATTTTTTGCATTATATTAGCCTCATTTAGGTTTCAATACTGTGTCAGCGGTATTTTTTAAAATTATGTTAACTCCTCATTTGCCACCGGCGTCGCGACGCCACTTTTCCGTTAAAGGTTTTAAATTTTATCACCATGGCATAGGGTTTTAAATCGCGAGCCGTCCCAACTACCCTCGGTTTTTGAGTAGTTAAGGCTTCAGCGTCTGACTTGATTTTTATATTTGTTAGACTATCCAGTCTAGCAGTCAATTAGTATAAGGATATTATTCTGCTAACCACCGATAATGAAATCAACTGGTTGCTAAAATGAAGAATAGGAAACTACAGGTCGAGAATATCCAGCCCTAATATTGGAAGTTACTATTAAATTACAGAAATTTCTACCATGAAAGCGAGTAACAAAGCCACTCAACCGAAGGCTGTCTTTACAGAAATTAACGTTTCAATTATGGCCTGATTGTGTTATGATTGAACATTGCTTAGTATAATTGATTCGCAAATTGGGGCCAAATTCGTTTTGGTTAACCGGAATTGTGGATTGATCAAGGCAATGATTGGACAAGCCATGAATTCGCTACGGAAAGTGTTTCGTATCTAATTTTCGTAAGCCCACCAGGTACTGACAATATGGAGTATCTTACGAACATCATAGACATATACAAATGACAAACTCATAAGAGGGAACCCGAGCTACAGGATCTCATAACAATCCCACAGCTACCTACTCGAGTACATTCTGCAGAACATGCGGAGTCGGTAGCGAGGTCGATGAGTAGACCGCTCATCATCTCAAACAACTTTACAACACATTTTCTCTCTTGATTCTAACAACACGCACTGCAGCATATGCAGTGATGTCCGCTATTTAAGTCCAGCAACAACACAGGACAACGAAGACTATTTCTATTACCTGAAACAACAAGAAAATGCTATTAGTAAATGAGAACTTCAAGCCACAGTGACATACAATGAGCTCACAGTGGCTTACTTTAATGGAAATAAGTTGTTGAGCTAGATCTAAACACAGGAATAAGGTGAACGGTCTAGAATGTTATTGTTATATTTACATCGGGCAGTAAACTGGTTCACGTAATATTCTGTACTAATAGCAGGTATTGATTCGACACAGTTCCTGTGTCGAATCAATAGCGGTGCAAGTTCGGAACTTGAATGTTCCAATAGAAAGAAAATTAAATTATTTCTCAAAACGGATACTAAGAGCCCAAATGCAGAATTATTCGTCTAGATTAGTAGATGGAGAGACAAGAAGTGTCGAACCTAAATGTTGGCAGGGTTATGATTATGACATTATTCGTAAAATGTTAAATCCCTCTTTATTCTACTTTATTTTAACGTTGTCATGTTACATTAATATATTTTGGAATTTCTGCAATCCTCGTTTTAACGTAGACTCGGTGATGCTTGGTGTAAGCAAATTAGTTCATCTTGTAATCAATCAATCAATCAATCAATAGTAATCTAATCAATGCAAAAAAGTTCGGAAAGATAATGGTCGGAAATAAGGATTTGTGTTGAATTGAAATAAAACCTGCCATCAGTTTCGCAGTCAGGTGGTGTAAATAGAAAGAATAAACTGATTTCTAGTCACTATTCTTCAACCCCATGGTTGAAGTTGAACTGGATTACCCCCCTACCCATTTATATTATATATTTCTAGAAGGTACTAATAAAGGGAAGTCAACATAGCAAACATCCAAAAAACTGCTAAGTACTACGATTGTCTACCATCCAGTTAGTCATCCAGCATTATAAAAAACACAAATCAGTAGCATTCTTGAAGAAAACCGGCCGGCCGCGCACCACGAGTGGCGCAGAGAACATGGATCTCAAGAGATCAATAAAGAAAAATCGTCGTACCCGAGCAGGAGAACTCACTGTGCAATGGCGGGACATGATCCAGAAAGATGTTTCAGTCGACACTTGTAAAAGAGTCCTAAGAGAATGGGGTATGGTTTTTACACAGAAAAATAAAAGCCTCTATTGACTGTCCTGCAAAAGAAAAAGTTTAAAATAATAAAATTCGCTCGTGATCATCAGAACTGGACTTCAGATCAGTGGCGTCAAATAATACGGAGCGATGAATCGAAATATGATGTGACTGTTGGCTATAAACGAAAAAAGATCATCAGAAATAACAGTGAGTGAGACCTATCATGAGGACTGCATCAAGCGAAAAGTAAAGTTTCCAGCATCAGTAATGATATGTGATTGCATGTCAGCACTGGGTTTGGGTCGGCTGTAATTTGTCAAGGGAAATGTTAATGCTAGTATCTGATTATTTTGGAAACAAGTCTATTATCGGCCATTTAGAGTTTCCAACGTCAAGATACCTCAATTTTTCAACAAGATGGGGCTTCAAGACACACTGCAAGGATAACATGGCATGGCTTAATTCTAAGCAAGTTCCTACGATTATTTGGTCGCCAAGCAGCCCAGACTTGTCCGCGATCGAAACATTATTGTGGATAATGAAGAAAACATTGAGGAAATATCCATTAAGATCAGAAAGTTATTTAAAACAGAAGCTTCAGGCAGTTTCGGATTCCATTACCCTTGAAGATTACCCTGGTGGCGTCAAATGTCACTGCGGATAAAAGCAGTTACTACTAAATCAGAGACACTATTTAGTGATAGACGAACTGTATTGCGAGCGTGGTTAGGGTGTACGAATTCATTCGCTTTTTAGACAGTAAGGTTTTTTTTTTTTTTTTAATTTAGTTATTAAGGTGTCCCACTGCTGGGCAAAGGCCTCCCCCTCTTTCGTCCACACTTCCCTGGTCTGTGCCACCTCCGGCCACCCCGGCAAAAACTTGTCGAGATCGTCCCGCCGTCCCCGTTTAGGCCTGCCTCTACGCCGGTATCCGTCCTGTGGCACCCAGTTAGTGGCGATTTTCGCCCATCTATCTGGGTGCATGCGACTTACGTGGCCGGCCCAGTTCCACTTTAGCTTAGCGGTTTGTGCACCGGTTAGTTAGTTAGTTAGTTAGGAAATTATTGTTTTTTAATGTTTAATTAATTCATAATTTATATTAAATTACATGCAAGAATAAAGTATATTTTAGACTGGAACAAATGTATGTTTGTTATTTGAATGGGTTATCTGCATTTAAAATTTTCAGACTCCATAACAAATTATAATAAATTTTAGACGAAGTACTGTTGAAGCATTTGAACTACTCAGGTAAATAATAATAATAACATAATCGCCAGGTTACGTCATCTTCAAACTGACTGAGGTTTTACTCTTTTACCATCTCACTTTTTGGGTTCCGTACCAACACTAAGCCTCTGCTACCCTTCCGTCTGTCGGTCAGCGGGGCTGCATCATGCACCGTCATAGCCTATGACTCATAGGTCAAGAGTTGAAATTTCCAAATCGTGTGTAAGTTTTTTTGCAGCTCCAGCAACAAATAAAGAACTACAAGCATACGTTAAGCATACAATTTATTAATCAAAGGGGGGCCCGATACTGGAGATGTGTTTTTTGAGCTTTATTCTTTCCAATGGTATGGAACCCCTCGCACTGGACCGCTTAATTCTTTTTAAAATAATGAGTTGCTAGGAACAGCAGCAATAGCAATACAGCCTCAGGTATCCGAAGGTTCACGGAAGGTCACCTGGCTTGTAAGTTACGTAACACGTCAATAGTTTGTTTACATCAATATAATGTGTCGCGGCCCATTGCAGAGCCAAATAGAAAACTGTAGAAATTCTCCAAACTGCGATAACAATAACAAGCCACTACCACCACCACACCACCATGGCATAATGTAGTCCCTATGACGCACGACGTAAGAGCGGTAAAAGTTGCAGGTTGGAACCGAGTCTGATTGTACCATATAACAAGCGGGCAGTTACATCCGTCGAACAATTAACACCAATAGAAACTAGTCGAATAAATTACTGTATTCGCTTGGACCAATTACTGGTCGTTAGGGCGAAGATTGCATGAGCGGTCCCGTGTCGGATGTGGTTACAAGAAAATGCAGATTTTATTGTTGTCCCATGCCCCATAATTAAAGACATTATTCGAAAATAAAAAAAGCTATATACAAATGGCTGAGATCCCTAACATATCAGGAAACTGAAAACATCTTAACGGTCTTATATTAATACCCAAAGTAAATAAATAAATAATAGAAATAAAATAAGTAAATAATATAATAATTTACAATGGAAACAAAATAATAATGGAATGTTAAAAATAATAAATAAACATAATTAACACATCCATTCACTACTCACTACAAAACATTCAAACATTACACTTCTCACCTTCTCTATCTCTTCTACACACCACACATACTCACTCTCTTCACTAAAATTAAACTTTATAAAGTTAATTCAATAATTATGTCTAAAAAATACTATATGTTAATTTATCATCAATCTCAAGAAATTCATTTTGTAAAATTAATTTTGAAATGGTGTCATATACTGGTGGGAAGTACTACTCATCCTATAACACAGGGTTCGCCCTTCTTTAGGGAGTAGTGAACATCCCTCGTTCTTTACAAATAATGTAAAAACAAGAAATTTAAATGTATATTTTCCTGAATAAAAGATTATTATTATTATTATTATTATTTCTACGTAGGTATTCATGTTTGCTTAAGGTCTCGGTTAAACCTTTCGATCGTTTGTTGAAGTGTATTAAAATAAGTTTACAGTTAGCTATAAGGTCCTACTATAGGGCGATCGTATGGATGAAGAATTGAAAACAATCTGGATTTATATTTTACTGAAAGACATTGACATCAAGTCAACACCCCGATGAACTTACTCATCCTGCTCGTAAGTTTGGCAAGGAGGTTGATTTCAATCGACCGACTCTTCAGCCTAAACACAAACTTGTTGTAGCAAGTCTTAGTTTTGCCATGCCTACCCCTTTTCTGGAAAAGGGGGTGAGCATATACCTTTGTGATCATCACTGGGTTAGATGACGACAAGAAAATATTACTCTTGGATGCGTCAGTCGATTGAGATCTTCAATTTCGTGTATGGTGCATGGTGCAATTCAGAATACAATGCTGAGAAGTCAGCGTTCACGTTGAATCATCAACAGACGATGCAACGATTGCAACGTTGAGTCAACAATAAGCGTTGCGCAATGTTAATGTTTTATGTTAGTAACAATTATAAAGAGATTTTCATTGCATACCGCTTGGCAGAGGCCTCTTCACTTTTAGACGACATATTTACATCTTGTGACTTCTAGGCCATTTCGGGGTTGTCATTGTCTTGACGCTATCTTCACCTGGGTTTTTGCCTCTGCGGATGCATGATCTTCCAGTCTATGATATTGTTTCCCATGTTATTAAGAGACCGCAAATTATACAGTATATTGTATCGTATTTGACCTTTGACCTGTAGACGACCTCTGTGTGGTTGAGGTGCTTTTCTCTGCCTCCCAAGCGAGAGGTCCCGGGTTCGAATCCCGGCATCCCGGCTGGGGCGGGAGAAGAAGAACCCCGGTCTTTGCTGTTTATAAAATGTTGTGGCGTCGTTTTAGTGTGGGCCAGAAGCAATATATAAATGTACATAAAGTATTTCTAAATCAGAGAGATGGCGCCATATTCATCAATTTTAATCACACCGGCAAAGAGTTTGATGCCGACAAAGATCGGTGCTATAAGCGTGTCGTCCCCGTCCCCCCCAATTCCAAACAATCGTATATCACCTGATGAATTGTTTGTTTTTCATTAAACTTCTGTACAGTAAATGGAATAGCTTGGGCGTTATTTATTCTGTGCTGTTTAATTATGTAGATGTTTGCATTGCAGTGCTCTCTCAGAGATTGTCCGTGCCGTGATAGACAGATATCGCTCTTCTGGTACCACGAAACTGGGAGATATTCAATAATCGTGGGTCCACTGGGACCCACGATTTTAAAATTACATAATTGAATTAAAATAATGATAATAATCAAAAACGAATTAGTAGTACATCAAAACAAGTTATTTCTTTGTTATAAATCAACTTTTATTGAACAACATGCCTAAACTATGTTATTTTTAACATTTTTGTACTTATATCCTATATTTGGCAGCTGACTTTTGGTACAATACATTGACATACTGCATAATAATGAAAAAAATTGGTATACCCAACAAAACATTATTTGCGGAGTTAAATGTATCTTCCGCTTAACAAAAATATGTCCTAATTGCAAAATCAACCAACCCAAAAAAAATGAGAGCCTAAACTAAAAGTATAAAAAAATCGTCAGTTGCGATTACTTCTTCTTCTTCGGATGCCATCTCCTATCGGAGGTTGGCGACCATTACGGCGATCTTCTCACGGGATACTGCCGCTCGGAAAAGGGATGTTGTGTTCATCCCGAACCACTCTCTCAGATTTTGGAGCCAGGATGTACGTGAGCGACCAGGTCTTCTGCGTCCTTGGATCTTGCCTTGTATGATCAATTGGAGCAGGCTATATTTGTCGTTGCGCATGATATGTCCGAAATATGTTAGTTTCCTGCCTTTTAAAACCCGTATGAGCTCTACTCCTTTTTGCGTTTTGTCTAAAACAGCAACATTGGTAATTTTATCCGTCCATGATATCTTCAGCATTCTTCTGTACAGCCACATTTCAAATGCTTCCAATCTTTTGCACATTGCTTGGGTTAGTGTCCATGCTTCAGCACCGTACAGAAGGACTGAAAATATGTAGCATCTGACTAGTCGACACCTTGTGGATAATTTGATGTGCGATTACTACAGTTACGATATCTAAGTATGCTACACAAAATACTTTTGAACACATGTCGTTTGCAAATGTAATTGGAACACTTATCACCTTTTTGCGATTGTTTATTATTGTTTTTAGGACCACATATTATGTAGCACCTTCCTCTTTTATGGAATGTTTTTTCACAAGGCCTAAAATCACTCTAAAACTCAGTTTTCTAACCTTGTTCGTCGTTAATTAGTTCCTCAATTTCTTTTTCTGTAAGATCCCGTGCCATTTTTATGGTTCCATTTGGAAACAAGGAACCCTTATAGTTTCTTCAAGTCTGTCTGTCCGTCCGTCCATCCATATGTTACAGCAACTTTATGCAGAAACTTTTAGGACTAGACAGTTGAAACTTGGTTGGTAGATGTATTCTGTGAAATTGTTAATTTATTGTGTGCAATTTTTATACAAAAATTGAAATAATTAAAGGGGGTTCCCCATACATGAAACTCAAACCAAATATTTTTTTCTCCATCAAACCTATATGTGGGGTGTTTATAGATAGGTCTTTGAAAATGACATTGAGGTTTCTGAAACCGTTTTTCCTCAAAGTAAATCGTTAAAGAGACAGACCCTTCCAAAGTGGAAAAATGTGTCAGTTCACAGAAGATCTAATCGTTCTATAACTGACTCATAATGATCATACTTAATCTATTTATTATTAATGTAAACAAAAGGTTGTATAAATGTTGATCCATACCTTTTACACATAGTTATCGCTCAAGAAAACGCTCTCTCAAGTTGGTAGTACTGGTTTTTAGTTACGGTGCTACGATCACGCTTGGCCGCCATTTTGTTTCGTTTGTCATTCGCTAATTCGGCTTCTAACTTCTGTTTTGAGTGCACGAATAACTTTGCTTTCTCCACGGCGCGTTGGTTTTGTTATCATTATTGTTAAATTTATGTTACGTTGTGTTTGTTTTTCATTACCTGTTTTTGTTAATCGTGTTAGTTTTTTTTGTTTGATACATCGAAGACATGGATGCTCTGCCGAGCACATCGCAAGATGGAGACACATTTTTATCTCCTAAGAAAAAAAGGCCACGTGTAGCTCTAAGTGATCATTCATTTATTGAATGTTTCACTCACTCATTTAGCTACATCCCTATTTATTTTTCTTAAAAAACGGCAACCCACAAAACGTCATTTTACTGCAGCTGATAAAAAATTAGAGTTTAGACGCGCAAGATTGTAACGCCACACGTTGCGTTTTTACAATATTTTTTTAGTGGCGTTGGCCCCAAATGGACTCACGATTCTGGTTAAGGGTTAAGGCTTAACATTTACGTAGGTACACACAAGAGGTGTCTGTATCGACATAGATTAGGCAAATACTAGGAAGTAGAGCCAACACAGTATCTGATCTCTGAACATCGAAATTATTAATATCTGTGAAACAGTTTCTGTTTAAACAACTGTATACCTCGCGGCACGAGTTATGAGCGGTGGCCTTGAATGCGCAGTAGTCACTTTTCAATATCTTACCATACGTCGCCCAGCGCTCTTAATCCGTGGCGCGAGATATACATATAGTATCAATTCAATTTATTCTGACAACATCTGTGGCGCTGCGGTTGTGGCCCGCCTACCATGCGAGAGGTCCCGGCTTCGATCCCCGGCAGTGGAAAAATCCCCAGGTCTTGGATGTTCATATTGTGTGACGTCCCACGACACAGGGTATCCTAGTGTGGGACCAGAAGCATTGTTTGCGCCTGTATGTAAATGTTTATTATCAAAACTGCCAAATCAAGCCCTCCGTACAAATCCCAAGAAAACAATGCCCCTATAGTTAGAAACAAAGTTTTATTACTCAGCAGATTCCTAACAACTTTTACCGGGCCGCGATAAAAAGAGACTGTTTGTTTTGTAACTACTAGAGATGCTATCGAGGAGGCAACGCCGGCCTCGGATGGGATCGAAATGGGCAAGGATGTGGGCGGACGAGTTGCTGCGATTACAATCGGAATAGTATCGGAGCTATTTGGGACTCGCTTAGGGCTGTAGCTTGTTATCATGGCGTCACGCCTTTTCCTATACGGGCTGGCAGAGGGACAGCTGTGTTCACGTTAGCCAGTAATTCGATACTTCATATTGCGTGAGGGGGCCCTTCGTCCGAGCCCGAAGAAGGTTATCTCACAGGGGCCCAATTCTGTACTAGAGATTGCATCGTGATCGCATCGCAACCGCTCCGAAGGGCGCAAAATGCCGTATTTGACAGTAAGTCTCCAAACAAAATAGGCGCCGCCGACAAGCCAAACACGGCATTTTACGCCCTTCGGAGCGGTCGTGATGCGATTCCGGTGCAGAGTTTGGTCCCTGTACAGTTGCCGAAATATAACTTGGCCAGATTTTGACAGCTTTGGTTTTTGAATTTGAAAGTTTGGGCGTTTAAATTCAGGTACAAATGAAAATCGGTCAAGTACGGACTCGCACACGAAGGGTTCCGTGCCATCGTACAAGTCGACTTGAGGACAAAAAAAAACAAAAACAGAAATAGTTTAAGTCCGAACTAGAAACTAGCGCCACACCTACCCCACAGTCAGCGGCTCCGACGTCAAACCAATTGCGCCATTGAAACGATTAATAGATGACGCGAAATGATCAACTATTAAATGAAGATGTTTCGGTAATGAGAACGATTTAAATGAACACCAAAATATTGTTTCCTACCCAAAATGGGTAAATGATCACACAAAAATTGCAGAAAATATCAGAGCAAAATGCTGCGGTAGCTTAGGTGAAGGGTAAAGGGGGTGAGCGATGCGAAGCACGCTTTATCCTTCTTGTTAGGTTGAACACGTAAGAACAAAAAAAAATACTTAAAACATATACTTAAGTACAGAAAACATAACAAGAAGTCTGGATCATTCATCCAAACACAATTTGGTGGTCGTTTACTAATTCTGGCGGTCGTTTCGAATTTATCGGTAGTAAAATAGGTGCGCTTTGGTGATCGTTTAAACATAAGCCTTTGGTAATTTGCAGCGGCAGGGATATTGAAACACGTCTCTGGTATGGGGACCCCCTTTTATTTATGACATCTCGTGGAGTTCATTACGTGTTGCTGTAGCGGCAACAGAAATACACATTCTGTGAAAGTTTCAACTCTCTAACTGTTACGGTTCACCAGATAGAGCCCGGTGACGGACAGACAGTCAGACGGACAGCGGACGCTTTGTAACAGGGTCCCGTTTGGCATCCTTCGGGTACGAAACCCTAAAAGTGGTCACTGCTATCATAGAATTATATTTCAATAATATATTAACAATATTTTCTTCTTAAGAGACAAGCCTTGTCATTTTAGAATTATAAGAATACGTCGTTCGTTCGTGTGTCAGTCCTAGGTGTGTAAAAGTGATTATAACGACCGAATTATGAACCGATTTTTCTTTATATTTTTGTGACCCAAACACGAACGCAAGCAAATACATTATCAATTTGGGGGCAATTTTGTAGGGTAAATCAGTCGCGTGTGACATTTCTGATAAAAGGGCTTCTTGGCGCAAAAATACCTTTCTCCCCCCCACGCGCTTTTCTCCGAAATTACTGATCATAAAATTTTGAAAAAAATGCCTAATATAGTTCTTCACCTAAATATTACAGGAAAAATAATGAGAAATGTCAAATATGGGACAATTGGGGGCAAAACACAAATAAAAAAATCAAGATTTCTAAACTGTATCGTTTGACAAGACTAATAAAACGGCTTATTGCGAGGATCTCAAGTATATTTTTTCGTAAACCTGAAATACAAAAATAGACAAAAAAATACTATTCCCCCCCCACAACTACTGACCCAAAAAAAAAAAACACTTTAAAACCCATAAATAAGTCAAACATTACAGGAAAAATAATGGCAAATGTATGATTTAATTTTTATTGTAATTTGTCATTAAGGGCCCAACGACGCGTCCCATTGCTGGGCAAAGGCTTCAATCAACCAAAAAAAAACAGGTCGCAATCACAATTCCCTGTCTTGGGTTTATATTTTAAATAGAGGGGCATAATTTCTTTCAACACCACATACAAAACACACAGGAAAATAAAAATCAAGAAACGTACAAATACTATACATGCAAGAAACTTGAATACCATTGTGTGCGGTGCGTCCGACTCGCACTTGTTAGAATTAATATTTTTATCTACACACGTATCATAAACCCTCTTTACTGCGTCCAAAAACCGCACGTTACGATCAGCATAATGTTAAACTACTTTGTAAAAACTCATTTCTTATCTGAATATTGAACATTATGACCATAATGTGTAAATTTTCTACATATTAGATCCTTACATATGAAATTGGCGTTTTGTATGGAGAAATTGAAGTTAACTCAATTTTCAGTACAAACATTTTATATTTTTTTGAGGAATGACGATCCTACTTTTATAAACTTTGTGTGTATGAATGAGACAACATTTAGCTAACAGAAAAATTTATATAATTTTTGAAAAGTGTCAGCTGTAAAAAAATATTACGAATATTATCATGAAAATGGATGACATTTAAGAGGCACTGATGTTGAAGATAACATTTTAGTTATCAAACTGAAAATTAAAAGAAAATTTAATAAGTAGATGTAAAATATTGAAATTAATTTTAAAACAATAAAAAAAAACTGTAAATAGGTATTGAATTACTCGAATTATAAACTCCTGAATCTGGAAGAAAAATTCGCCAATTTCATAGGTAAGCACCCAATATTATGACATTCAAATTTCGAACGCCGACGCCCGCCTGCGTGCCGCCCCTACTTTGTCTGTGAAGTTGGTACTACAGAACAAGCTAAACAACTCAATGCCACAATGCCGGTCACACATGCTGTTCCTGAACACATCAAAGAGAACTTATGATATGTGTGTAGATAAACTAGTGTATGTAACTGTAAATAATTAGGCATTAAAACTCTCGAGTGATATTATCTCGAGTTTTAATGCCCTCCATTATGCATCAGTCACATAAACTACTATAATATCAACATTCTGGCCAAGTTATATTCCGGCAACTGTACGGCTATTATGAAAAGTTTGGCACGGGCCGGGGTGAGTAAATCGGAGGTCGAACAAGTCTCAAGTTTACGTATCGTACAGAGCCAATTATCATTAAAATGAACAAGTTTTTCATAAAATTTGGTTTTATTTTGTAGTTTGCACGTAAATTGTTGACCCATTTTTGAAGGACTAATTAAAATCACTAGACAGGAAGTCGCCGAATATAACTTAAAGACAACGGCAAGCAATAAAATCCAAACTTTACTGTCAAGTCCTTACTTTGAATGTACGCAATATACTGGAAATAACACATCGACGATATTAAAAGCCGACCTCTGCGGCGGCGGTGTGGTTGTGGGTCTGACTACTATGCGAGAGGTTCCGCATGGTAGACAGATTCCCGGGTTCGATCCCCGGCTGGGGATACAGAAAAAAAACCTCAGGTCTAGGATGTTTATGTGTGTGTTTATGTTTTTTGGTTACCACGACAAAGGGTATCCTAGTGAAAGAAAGAAAGAAAAAGCATTTATTTGACACACGTCAAAGAACTCAGATACATTGATACAATAATGACATTAAATGTGTCAAAAAGGTTTGGTTTCACCATATGCCGTGTGGTGTGGTGGCAGCACATAACGCTGTTTTTCAAGCCAAACTAAAGTAAATTAAATTAAATTACTTATGCATTTTGATTATTTATAAAAGTTTTTTTTTACTTTTATTAATAATTACAACATAAATTGTACCGACCTTTAATACATAATATAATATAATAACATTCTAAGTTTTATATGTTTAGCAGTCGCTCTAACAATTAGTTTATGGTAATTAAAAATAAACGTATAATCGAAATAAAATAAATAATCCGCAAAGTGCATCGTCAATTAAAATAATCTAAGTAACTAATAATTTAAAACTAGACACGCCTAAAAACTGAATACAATAAAAAAAAACACAATACTAAACAAATAAATCGCCCCAGGACATGCCCGACCCAAAGGTACCCATCACGCTGGCAGCATTACCGCGCTGCACGGCGAGTGAGATCCGTCGGATCAGGAACGCTCCGGAACGATTGTCAAAACCTCGGTCCCTCAGGCGTCGCCCAATGTCCTTGACAAACGTCCTGCCCTGAGCACCCCAAATACCCGTGGTCTCGACGGCCAAGGGAACAAACAGGTAGCTCCCCGTCAGCTGCGCGTATTTTAGGCATTTCTGCCGCGCCGCCGACTCCGCTGCAGCCCCAGGTGTCGCCATGGTACATTCTAAGTACATTTAGGTATTGTTATATTCATGACGCTTCTAACTTTATTTGTCTGTAGTTAGGAAACAATATCAGACTCCCATTCGACGGCGCCTACAGACTTAGGGAGGAAGGATACCAACATTTAAAAAATATGAATCCATATTTTCAATATATTTCTATAGATACCAGAGTATGAGGTAGATATTAAGGGTTCATTTAGCGTGGGCCAGAAGCAATGTACTTACGTGCCTGTATGAAAATGTTTATGTTTGATTTACCGGTACCATCAATCTTTAGCCTGGCAAGGCAGGCGACGTCTTTTGTTTGACGCGCTTTGGGTGATGTTTTCACGACCACAATAAATATCTGTGAACCTGGGGGAGAATTCTGCTAGCACAATGGCCCCTCAGTGGCGATGGCGTTTGAAGAAAACTTTAATAGGTAATTTTAGGGGTAGAAATTAAGGTTGCTGATAATCCCATAAATTAGTCATAAACAAACCAAAAATAATGAAATTACATTTCAACGTAACATGAAAGATAACTAGTGTTGATCGTCGGCGTAGGGTCATTGTTACTGAGCGGTCATTGTCTATATTGGGCTCCTGGATTCGTGACGTCCAAACGGCCTTCTAAGGTTATTGCATTCTAGCAAGGTGGAATATAGTGGTCCGAATGCATACAATAATGTTATTTCTCATATTTGAGCGAAAATCATCATTATTGATCTGAGCGAACGTCGAAAATAAAGTTTTTCCTTCCAATGACAGGTGATATACTCGTATAGAATACTTTTATTTATTCAAACGGCCCAATGATGTAACCGTGTGTTGTAACTGCGCAAATCATTATTTACAAAATAATATTTATTGTATCACCGGACGCTATTGTCGATAAACAGACAAAGCAGATTCCTAAACTTAACACAAAGGACCTGACGGTAAACAGAATGTTTCAACATAGCTCGTGGAACATAAAATTCCTAACAACTCCGGCGATAATATACCAGCCCCCATCATCTCCCACGGTGGTGCAATGTAGAGAAGCGGCAAAAAATATGCATATAAGAAAACCAGTAAAGCGAAGATAAACCTTTATTCACTAAATCCAATCCACGGAAACAGTTCCTTCGAATCCGGGGAGGATGACAAAAAGTGCATACACTGCAGCATCATGCAAGTATCCCACAGCCTCGACCAGTAAAGCGAAGTTAAACTCTTATTCGCTAAATCCAATCCACGGAAACAATTCCATCCTACCCGGGGAGGGTGACAAAAAGTGCATATACTGCATATAAAATATTTATCTAAATAATAATAATAATAATAATAATACCTTGGACACTATTTACACATATTGTTAAAGCCCCAAACTAGGATGCCCTATATCTTGGGTACTAGACAACGATACACATACTTATATTTCAGGTGTACAAAGGAAGAACTATCATGCTCATCGACGACCCGAATGGCCGAGTCGGCAGTGACGACCGTGCCTACGAAGCCAAGGGTCCCGGGTTCGAGTCCGGGTGGGGTTCACATTCAAATCATTTTAAGAATGTGGCATTGAGAGAGTCTAAAAGCGACCCAAAAGCATTTCACTGAAACATCAAAAATAAAACAAAAACGCTGCATAATACTATTAATATTCTAGTCACAACGTGCCGACAAAGTTATTCGAGTATTCAGATATTTAAACCCAACAGTTGTCATCATTTACGTAATTTTGGAACACTTCTCTCTAAACCTGTCGTCCGCAATAGCGAACGTCCGTAACTCCGTAAGTACGTCTAGTAGTATCGTCTAATATCTTTGGACATTTCCGACTTTCTTTTAGTGAGTTGTCACCTTCAATAATTTACTACTGCAAGCGCAGCATGGATGCCGAGTTTTAAGTACTTTTGAGATTAACTTCGGTGTATTTGAGGCAGTTGTTAGGAACATGATTCTGCGAACCTTTTCTCAGGAAAACCCACCACAAAACTTTTTCGGAAGACTCTTTGCACCTAATACCCTTCTTATTTTTCTTCTTCACACATGACCGCTCGGGTCAAATTAGAGGTATGGAATGCACCGGTCCATTTTTGTAGATGCCCCGTGGGAAATGTTGTTTTATGCTAGAACATCCTTGGTATATCTCGCGCCACGAATTAAGAGCGCTGGGCGACGTTGGCGGGAATTACTGCGCATATGTACAGATATTGAAAAGTGACTACTGCGCATTCAAGGCCACCACTCATAACTCGTGGCGCGAGGTATAGTTTTACCAAATGCCCGGCATAGTCATTATAGTATGCTAGTACTCTTTTATTAAAGATATTCAATGGTTGTGGAGGATCAGAAAGAAACTAGGATGTTTATTTAGACACACATTTGTTAGTTTTGGATATTCGGTTGGTAACCAGGGACACAGAAAATGCATTAGTCACGGTGGTTGACATGTGTCTGAGGTCTCAAATAAAAAGCGGTGGAGTTGTTTCTTTTCACGTGGAAACATGGCATGACCTAGTAACCAAGTAACATATGTTTTAATGCGGTTATCATATGATTTTGAGAAATAAAAAGTGGCAAAATGCGAGTCGGACTCGCCCATGAAGGGTTCCGTTGTAGCAAGTTGGATGTTTGTGTTGTAACTTTGTTTTTCATAGTGTTTGTTTCATCATTATGAATGACAAATTTATCATTGAGGTTTTTAATAAATGTTTTATATTTTAAAAAATGCTTATTTTATTTTGTTCAAACCAATTTTCGTGGAAAGTGTGTAGTGAGATACACGGCATATATTCTTTGTACATTTTAGTCTGTAGGTCTGTCTCTTTAACGATTTTCTTTGAGGAAAAATGGTTTCAGGAAACTCAACGTCATTTTTAAAGATCTATCTATAGACACCCTACACATATGTGTTTTTTGGTTTCAGTCCCATATATTAAAAAAAAACAGTTCCATGTATGGAAGCCCCCTTTAATTATTTTAATTTTTGTATAAGTTGCTGTGACATACGGACGGACGGACGGACAAACAGACTTGACTAAACTATAAGGGTTCCTTGTATCTCTACGGAACCATTATGTTATGGATAAATATTGTTAAATAACCCAACAATATTTATCCATAACCAAGATAGGACCTAACGTACAGATGTAGTGAATAATCCTTTCCTTTCGTATTTTCTCGGAAATGTTCGTTTTTGTCTTACTACTTGACGGGCAATTTGACATTTGACATTGATAAATAAAGTATGCGATTTATTTGATACCTACACGTAATTTAATAATACAGTAATTCATAGACACATCGGCACCATTCGGGTGTTATCGTTGTTCCGAGTTTTGCCGATAGGAAAGGATTATTCACTACATCTGTACCTAGTTGTAATGACTAATCTCCTTATTCATAAAACTTATCAAACCTATGATAACTAAAATGTGCTTTGTCCTTTTCTCACAAACACAAACTTCAAAGTGACAGACAAAAACAAACGAATTATAACGGCATTATAGTTAAAATAGGTTTATTAGACGTTTATGAATAAGGCGGTAAGACTGGGAACTTCTTACCGTTTTGGAAGGTTACCGGCTCGTTCCAAAACAAAAAGGTAGAACGTCCATAGCTCATTATAATGCCTACATTCTGTGCCAGAAGGGCTTCACACTTCACATTAGGAATCATTCCCTAGCCTAGCTTCTTGACGTCATTATACCGCTTTAATGTTAATTGCGTTCCAGCGAGGTGACCGAGTTGTACATCTATTTTAGAGTTCCGCACCGGCTGGGTGATAGATAAACGAGACCTTATTACTAAGCCTCCGCTGTCCGTCTGTCCGTCAGCGCGCTGTATATATCCCATGAACCTTAATAGGTAGAGTTTAATTTTCAACTGAATGTGTAATTGTGTTGGTGCTACAGCAACAAATTAAAAAACTGAACTAGCAATTAAAAAAATAAAGGAATGGGGGTCTCCTTACATGTATATATATATCACCGTAATATTGTCAAAACCGTAAGTTGATAAACTAACGGTTTTTTTCTCGTTAGTTGGTCAACTATCGACAGATAGTAAACTGTAGCGTACTGCTTACTATATGACGCGTTAGTTGATCAACTAACGGTTAAACCGTTAAATAGTAAACTGGTTTAAACTTGAATTGCAAACGAAATTCCAGGGCAAACACTGCGGTAGCTTAGGTGAAGTGAAGTATCGTGTTAGCTTGACATGTAAGAACAAAAGAAAGGTAAATTCTAAACCCTGTCGGTCTGGTTTACTATCTGTCGCTAGTTGATCAACTAACGGTTTTGACTATCTTACTGTGACATATTAAGGACATGTTATTTTTTTTTCTTGTGCGGTACGGAACTCTTCGTTTCATTTCTTCGACGATACATATCTTCCCAGGCTGATGATGCCGGTTCAGGCACAGGTGTCGCCAGGTGTCACAGGGCAAGATGACTTTTCACATTATCAACACATGTTTGTCTCAATAAAAAAATGGATCCGCGCCCCGACCTATTGGGGTGCAGCCATAAAACCGAATGCAGAAAAAATACTACCAAAGATATTCTTGCCATCGTCATGAATTTTAAGCTTTTTGAAATAAAGGTCAATTTTGGTTGTTATTGTGAGTTTGATACAGTAGTTTTACCGCTTCGTTCTCATAGGGGTAGTGTTTCCTCGGGCATGCAATTTATTGCGTGTGTCTGACGGTATCTTGTTGAAATTACTGTTAGCTTGCAGAAAACTTCTACTTCAGACAGAGTATGGGAGGAAATCTGGTGGAATTTACTTATTTTTTTTTAATATTTCCAGAACAGGTTTTTTTGGTATCAAGGCATCTTTGTTAGGTTGATTATGATATATGATTATGATATGATGAGTATCTATCAAGCGTAGCTAGAGCACAGTAATAGCAACTTCGAAAAAGTAAGGATTTCGTCTCATGCTCCAATATAAATAAAACCGGTCAAGTGCGAGTAGGACATCGGACCCGCACACGAAGGGTTCCGTACATACAGTGGTGGTCATATAATTAAGAACGATTTGTAGTACCAGATATTTTTTTTCAAAACTATGCTATGTGTACTTTTAAGTTCCTTCTTAAAAGTAATTAGTTGTGTTATGAAATAGCTACATCGATGAAGTAAACGGGGTTAGGAGTAAATATTTAAAACATTTACTATTTTTTTTACAAATTTAATTGATTATCGATAATTACAAATTCAAGTAGTAAAAATGCTGGACAAATAATTAAGAACGATTCTTAAGCTGCTCGAGAGTGGTTTCCGTAGATACTTAGATTTTACAAATCACATTAAATAAGACAGTGACAATGTTAAAAATTATAATTTAATACATTTTATTCTAAGTTAATAGTTTGTAGCGTGACCATGGCTTTTAATAACTGCCTTACATCGACGAGGCATTGATTCTATCAATTTTTGACATTTTTCAAGAGAAATAGAGCGCCATTCTTCTAAAAAAACGTTATATAACTCAGTTAGGTTACCACATCGTCGATTTGAAACCTTTTTCTTGACTTCGCACCAAAGATGCTCTATGGGATTTAAATCTGGGCTGTTCGGTGGCCATTCTAAGACAGAAACTGATTGAGATGTGAGGAATTCTTTAACGGTGCGTGCAGTGTGCTTCGGATCGTTGTCGTGTTGGAATGTCCAAATAATCGGAAGTACGTCTTCAGCATATGGTAACATAGTTTCTTCGAGTATATTTTTGTACTGGAATTGATCCATGTTTCCTTCTATCAGTCTAACAGGTCCTACACCATGACCAGAGAAGCATCCCCAAATTTTCACATTTCCACCACCATGCTTTAATGTCATTTCTGTGTACTTGGGGTCGAATGCTGTATTCGGAGGGCGTCGAACATATCGTTTCCCATCAGAACATACTCTGTTAATTTTAGTTTCGTCAGAGAAAAGAACATTTTTCCACTGTCTTGCTGTCCAGCTTTCATACCTCCTAGCAAATGCAAGCCGGGCTTGCCTATGACACTGTTTCAACATGGGCACCTTTCTTGCTATCCTTCCGTTCAACTTCGCTTCTACCAATCGCCTTCGGATAGTGCGCGCTGAGATCGCTGAAGGGTTATTTTCACCAAAGTTTTATTTTTTTAACTCATTAGACCCCTTAAAAGGGTATTGTTTTGCCAAACGCACGATATTTCGATCGTCTCGCTGAGATGACTTTCTCTGTTTAGGTACACGAGGAATATTTAAAGTTGTTTGATGTGTGTTAAAATGCTTCACAGCGTGGAATATCATCGTTTTTGAGCACTGCAAATGATTGGCAATCTTTTTATATGACCAATTCATATCGCGAAGTTTTATTATTTCTTCCCTTGTAGATGCATCACAACTTTTATTTTTTCCCATTTTTTTATTATGAAACGATCAACTTTTTGACTTTTACAGAACTAAATGGCGCCAAAATTACTCGAATAGTGGCCTAGTTAAAGAGTGTTCTCTATTTAAATTTGAATAAAAAAATAAACTATCCAGCGTTCTTAATTATGTGGCCAGCCAGTAAGTTTGCAATAACATGTTAAGATATATTATATACCAAAAGTTTACTTATATAATAATATTGTTGAATTTATCATATTATAACTGTATGCTACGATTGTGTGAAACAGTTTTACGATACCGAGAGAGATACAAAACGATATGCAATAAGTGTTATTCTCGTAAGTTTGAAAAAAGCTTGTTTTCAAATAGTCGTTCTTAATTATATGACCACCACTGTATAAAACTACAGTATTTTGTAAATGTATACCTTTCTAGTTTTTTATTAATTATAATAATGAATATTGCAATATTTGCATTAGATAAGAACAGCCAATTTATAAGACATAAAAATCTATCTGTAGGAGTTCTACGCCCTTCTGCTCGAACAGTGGTCCAATATTGAGAAGAGGCAAAAAATGACGTTTGATAAGTAATATGTAAATATCTACGGTAATAAAGAAATTTGACTTGACTTATTTTTTTATAATAATATACTAAATACTAGTTAGTTAATAATATACTAAAGACTATATTCAAGGCCGTACATCGAAACATTGAAAGAGTCTTGTGTATGTAGTATGTAAGTATTGAACTGTTTACTCAGGTTAACGAAACTCTTTGCCCATTGAAACCGGAAGTGGATAGAAATTGAGTTAGGTAGTTGTTTACAGAAATAAAATCATATATGTAAAAAAAACTTAATTTTATTTGTTCGGTTAAGCAATTATTTATCGCATAATGACAAATAACTAAGCCCAAAACTCAATACCTTTAATTAAAGATAATTTCCGAAAAGATCGGGAGAGTGAGTTTTCACCGAAACAATTAAAACAAAATGGCTAAGAAAATAGCCATACCAATAATTTCTTGTATGGGTACTTCTTTTAATTCTTAAAAACCCGTATGTTTCATTATTTATTGTTATAGCGGCAATAGAAATATAGCCTCTGTGAAATTTTCAGCTCTCTAACTATTTCGGTTGATCCGGTAGAACCCGGTGACAGACGGACAGTCGGACGGATGGATAGCGGAGGCTTAGTAATAGGGTCCCGTTTGGCAACCTTCGGATACGGAACCCTAAAAACAAACATTTACGAGTTAGAAAGAGACAGAATACTGTATTGGAACGAGATGGATTTATTTGTGTATATTCCAACAATCTTAACCTCAATAACTAGATTTTGAGTAATGTCACGGACAGAGGTGGTCGCAATCTCTTCGTCAATTAATTTATTTATGTAAACAAAAAAACAGACTTCGAAAGAACACTCACAAAACAAGGAAAAAATACATAAAGTCTTGCCAAGAAGATTTATTATTCCGTGTTATGTCGCCACCATGTGCCTCCAATCTCACCACTCGGTAATCCTACACCGCAGGGAAAACAAGTTACCCCACAAATACTGCCTCGGGCCAACTTAACCTACGAGCTCCAGAAAGATATAATTTAAAAGTTGATTAATTAAGTTAAGCAGCACTTAACTCTCTGCATGAATATTTAGAGCAGAAGTTGCCTGGCAAATTATAATATAGCTGGGGTATTTAAGAGAGTTTCCGAAGGAGGGCATAGCTCTAAAAAGCTAGAGTTGCTTGCCAAGTAAGCTATAACGTTTTCACTTAGAATTTTGTAGTTTATAGAATGTTCACAACGACAGGTCTTGGTAAGATCTATCTAGATTCGAGGCCTTAGATAGAGAGTCAGATAGGGTCTATCTATTACCAACCCTATCCCTGTACGTCTCTGTGGGCAAGAGGAGACAACTGGTAAGTCTTAGAATCAAGGTAATTTTGTATCTAGTCAGATGTATTTGATCTGGACATGTGTATTACTTCACATTACATGACAGGCAAGAAGGCTAGACCTGAGAATTGCGACTATGTGCGTGCAAAGGGCCGGCCTTGACAAGGCTCCACTGTACTGAAGAAACTTACATGGACAAGTCTAAGTCTTTTACGTAGGGAAGCACTCACACAATCGCATTTTTAGGTCTTTAGGTCTTCTTTTGCTTTGTCAGTCCCTCGATGTTGACGGCATTCAATTCTCCGTAAGTGACAGAAAAAGTTATTCAACTGGCGGCATTTTTTCTTTTGGCTCTTTTTTCAGTTCCTTAGTCTAACGTTCACATTTATTATTAGAATACGTCTGCAAAGCCCATTCGAAGTTAAATTCAACACGCCACTTAATTTCTTTCTGTTGATTTTTATAAAATGTCTCTCGTTTCTGTTTGTTTTATGTTTTGTTATTGTTGGAAGGGATCGCTCTCAGATATTGTATGGCTGGAGAGAAATTAGAATTCAGTTTAAGAATAAAATTTGGTTTTAGACGGTTGTATTTGCACTGCCTATCATGACGAGCTGATTTTCATTTTGCTATATTACCAAACGATGGGTTTTGGCATGTCCTCATTATTTTGCGCCCGGCACGGTATAGGCCCTGAATTATAATAAGAGAATAAAGAAACTCCCGAGACATGCAAAACGCCTAAACCACGCGAGTCGTGTTGATTCAAACAAAAACATTTGCATAATCGTGTTATACGGCAAAAATCAAAAGTTCCCCTCCATGCGGTGGCTCTGCCTAATCCCCTAGTTAAAATTCCGAGCTGAGCGCGTCTTTGGGGATGCTCTTAATTTTCTACGTGCTGCCGGATCATACCAGGACTTATAATGGGTGACTGTTGTAATTTAATATTTATTACAGCCATGTGGGGACCTGGGATGCCTGGGAATATTCTGGGAGACCGTCTAGTCCGGAGGGCCTTTTAGGAATTTGTATTGCTCTAACATACCAAAGTAGTTTTATACGCGAAGGTATCCGCAAAAATGTTTGGTTATTAATTTCTTTGCCCGAGGTATTTTCTGACTAAAGTGCTCATAAATTCCCGCCGATTTTAATAAAATAACCGCTCACGTCACGGGATCTATTACTGAAGCCATTAATTGCAAGGAATTTGTTCCAAGAAGATCCCAAGTTAAATCGTCAATCTGGTTATCTAAAATAAAGTCTGTACGACCAGTCTGTGTGACCGGGGCGACCTCTAGACCGATCTTGGATATTTTAAAAACAATTTAAACTTTCACCAAAATTGGCTTGCGATCAATAACTAACAAGGCACGAACGGTGGAGTAACATAATCATAACACCCACCGGCTCTAGAACTAAAACAATGCACAGTACATAGAAAATTTTTTAAATGAAAAGATCTAAACCAAGATTATATTACTTTTAGAAATTTGCCTCTAATATCAATTGTCGTTCTAGATTTATTTCGTATTCATTGCATTCCAGTCGTTTCATTGTAACCGTGATATCAGGTATTGCAAACAGCACTTACACAAACAATGGAGAAGGAAGCGACATTTAGAGCGTGACTAATAAAATCCTTGACATTTACACCATATTCGTTCTCCGCCAAACATACGAGTTGATGGCAGGATTAGATATGTCCAGATGATTTTATACAGCAATGTGTATTTGGGTGGTGTCCAAAACCCAAAGGGAACCTGCAAATCCCGCGACAGGCGATTATTTCTGAAGAGAATAATATAAAAACAGTGGAAGGGAATTTCTTTCAAATCGGAATACCGTTAAACACCTTCTAGATTACCCGAGGAGTTTCATGAATGTTAAAGGAGCCACTCTCGAACTGATATCATTTTATTTCGACAAGGTTACAAGAGTTCTGGGACATTAAAACGCTCTGAATCTTAAAGTATCGTTTGACCTAATTAGCAAAGAGGCGTGAGCGCAATTCTGTTCGAATGAAGGTGAAGTTTGATTTATATTCGTTCCGGGTGGTTCCGTAATTACAACTCTGTACCGAAAAGGAAATACTCGCTCCGGCGAGGTTTCGGTAGAATAAGCGAGCTAAACACGCCTTCCGTACCGATTTTCAAGCAGATCATTAGCATTAAAAAGTGTTTTAATAGCCTCTACAAGTATTTCAACGATTGTTCTTCCTCCCAGGTGCTGGTTTCACTTTTGGTTGACAAAAGAGTGAAAAACTCTCCTTCCTGTTCAACGGTAACCGTCTCCCCAAACGTTTTAGAGAGGCTATCGGTAGCCAATAAGCTCTATTAACATAGATAAAGGCGTTTTCTTCGTGTATCCCGTTTAGCCGGCTCCCCGAGGGGCTTGCTCCGTCGGACGGTGTCGGGCTTAAAGCCTTTAAGAATAAAAGGCAGTTGATTTAAGGCCCCCAGTCGGCGATAACGAGCCACAGGCCAGGCTACCGGCCGCTCCATAAAACTTCCACCTACCCACGGTTTATCGATGCTTACGATCAGCCTCGCCGATGGTCGGCCGAGACCGCTCCAGCGGTGTCAGCGGCGTGGAGCCGACTTACGAGCCAGTTAAAGCTGATTTAAAGCGCACATTTCTAGGTGGGAATTCGAAAATAATGTGGCCGACGAGTGTCGGCGGCATTGTGACTTCGTCGTGGGCGTGGTCCAAACGGTTTGGAAAATTTCTATGACCGGAATGACAGGAACACGTTTGATGGTGAGGATTTCTTTGCCCGTAATGCGCTCCACGTAAAAGAAAACTGGTTATCCAACAGTGTTGCTGGACTAGATTTTAGCTGGCAATATCTCTCGGTCACGTTACAATACTAGATCCGGGGTTTCGGAGTTTCTATTACTACGCCAGAATAGACAGCGAGGCGACACAGTGCTGGATATTACATATTACATAACGCCCTCTAGGGGCTAAGACAAGTCACGCCAGAGGGCGCTGGTGCCCTCTCACTAGAGAATGCACCCCTCGCGGCAAAGCGGCACATATTGGAGCGAGGGGCGACAACCCCAAGGCATTAGTCAGGATTATTGGGATATCTCTTTACGTCGCATGACGATACTCGATAAGACAATAATCTTTACGATCCGTGTCTGATGTGGCGAACAATAGTTCTTTGCAGTATCGGATCGATTGTTAATCAAACGATGACTGCTGGCCATTATCTGCTTCTCAGAACGCAATCGGAAGTGGGATGTTACCTGCAACAAAGAAACAATGGACGTTCAGGACATATTCGGGGAATACACATCGTGGTTACAACACGAAAGATAAGAGGTTAAATGGTCAATTTAGTAAAATTTCACAGCCAGCTGAAACGGATGAACATGGTCTTTGGTGGTCATTTCCTTCTTCCCTTCCCTTCGTCACCCACAGTGGTCCAATGTAGAGAAGTGGCAAAAATAACGATTGCTAAGTATATGTAAATATCTACAGTAATAAAGACATTTGGAATTTTGGAAGACATTTGGAATTTTGGAAGACATTTGGAATTTTGGAATTTCTTTTGCATAAGTCAAAGTCAAGTCAAGTCAAAGTACTTTATTACTGCAGATATTTACATATACATAGTCAGGTCATAAGTTCTGTCACATGTGCAATATGAAATAATTTAGACATGTTTATTATTTATGTAAACATTTATATAGCAAAATGAACTTAATAAAACATAGATTCTTATGGTAATAAAGTTTATTCAAAATGACCCCCGCGATTTTGAATACAGGCCTTTATACTGCGCGGCCAGTCGTCTATCGCAGCACGAACGAGGTCCATGTCAATATCGGCGGCTGCCTTAATCAAGGATGCCTTGAGTGACTCCAAATCAGGATGAGGCTTTGAGCAGACCTTTTCCTCCAAGTGTTGCCATATCTTGTAATCTAACGGACTCAAATCTGGACTGGAGGAGGGCCAGTCTTCGTGCCGGATGAAGTCGATTTCACGCGCCGCCAGCCAGTCTTGTGTGCTTTTCGCTCTATGAGCTGGCGCAGAATCTTGTTGGAATACACAGTGCCTGTTATTAAACATGGTATGAGAAACAGGTTCCACAAGGTTCTTGAGGACTGTATTTTGATACACAACTGCATTCGTTTTTACGCCTTTCTCACAAAAATGTACCGCAGTTAAGCCCCAATAAGAGACTCCCAACCAAACCATGAGCGAGGATGGAAAATGACCTCGTTGGACACGCGGAATACGGTTGCTCGCTTCTTCACTGCTGTATGCGTACAGCTTATCATTTTGTTTGTTGTAGCTCTCTTCCACGGTGAAAATTTTTTCATCCGAAAAAAGAATTTCCCGATGCTTTTTTCCCGCGTACCGCTTCAACAAAGCGCGGCATCTCTTCAGTCTCAGGTCCATTAAACGAGCGTCCAAACGATGTCCTGTTTTTCTTCGATATGCCCTAAGCCCTAAGTCTTCATTTAACACCCTTTTCACCGTGGTCCTGCTTAACCCCATCTGAAGGGCCAACAGTTTCTGCTTACGTATGGGATTTCATTGAATTCGCGCCTTCACAGCTTTTATCACTGCTGGAGTCCTAACAGAGCGAGGGCGACCACTTCTTGACCTGTCATCTACACTAGAGTCTTCATTGTATCGTTTTATGGTACGATAAACGAATCTTTTGGTTATATTCAAATTTTTCAGTAAGTCGAAAATCTGAATTGGTGCTTAACCGCAACGATGCAACGCAATAACTGCGACACGGTCTTCTTTAAGTGTCCACTCCATATTTAAAAATGAGGAAAATTCTAAAAAGTACACATTTTTATTTTCATGAAAAATTCGAAATTCGAATTCAATAAACTTTTTTGTGGCCAGCGTTCTAAATTCAAAAGTTTTTATTGTGTGACAGAACTTATGACCTGACTGTCTACTTAGCAAACGTCATTTTTTGCCTCTTCTCTACATTGGACCACTGTGGGAGAAGAAGGGCGTAGAAACTCCCACAGATTGATTTTTAGATCTCTTTTAAAAATAGGTTGTGCTTAACTAATACAAATATGAAAAATTTGATTGTTATGATTAATAATCAGGAATAAATAATTACAAAACTATTAACAGTAAGGTCTGTGTTGAGCCAGATTAACCCCGTCCTGTCATTTAAGTAATCTTGAACATTGTAATATCCCTTTTTCGACAAAGTCGCTTTAACATGCTTTTTAAATTGCTCAAATGGCAATTTCAAAATCTCCACAGGTATCCTATTGTAGTAGAGAATGCACTGACCCTTGAAAGAATTGCTAACCTTCGCGAGTCTAAAACGGGGCGCACATAATCTGTGATTATTTCTTAGGTTAACATTACAGCTATCGCTAAGTTTGGAAAATGTTGTAAGGTTCTTGCGTACATACATTATATTTTCGTAAATAAATTGACTAGCTACTGTTAGTATGTCAATTTCTTTAAAAAGCTCTCTTAAGGAGTCTGTTCGTTTTAAATTATAAATTGATCGAATAGGTCTTTTCTGTAAAATAAAAATAGTTTGAATATCCGCTGCTTTCCCCCACAACAAGATACCATAGGACATCACACTATGAAAGTATTTCAGTTTATATGTATCCTATCCTGATAGGTTTGCTGTAAGAAATCTCTGTTAAGAGATAAGCTCGCCTTTGCCTTTTAATTTCTTGTAAAATGTTTTGTTTTAATGTTCTGTGCAATAAAGAATTGTGAATTGAATTGTGAATTGTGAAAGTAACTAAAATATACTAGCCTAGATGTAGCCACATCCGTGCATTGTCTGTCATATGAAATAGTAGTTAATTATTGTCAACCTAAGTCAAATATTATTTTCAAGTAAGTAAGTAAGTGTATGCGCTGTGGTCTCAATTCCCAAATAAACAATACACCAAAATGAATGAATGAATGAATGAATGAATGAATGAATGAATGAATGAATGGTGCTTCTCCAGCCAGGGTTCTAAACCTGTTCCGGTCTTTCGGCCGGCATACCAGAGGGCACAAGTTTTGAGGGGGGGCGGAATGACCTGCTCTGTAGGAAGGGAAGGATAGTGAATTCAATCGACCGACTCTTCAGCCTGAAGCCAATATAGGATATGTGGAATGGGGAGGATGTGGGATTTGGAGAGCAGCTGTTGTTTTCTTCAAGTTCTTGTTTTCCTTCTATTTTCAGTTATTGTTAATAGTTGAGTTTCCTGAGTCGTGTTCGTTTGGGTTATCCGGTAAGTTCCCAGTTTCGCTTTTGCTGTCTGTTTCTGGGATACGGTATATTTGCCTCTAGGCCATCTTGACATCGTCCCTGTTGTGTGATGATTCTGTCCAGTAACTGTGTTTGATGTTTGATGTCATGCTTAAGGAAATCTTTCCAGGTGTATATAAGTCGGCCGGCTTTCTTCTTCCTTGCTTCGTATTTGAATGGAGCGTGTAGTAAGTGCTGTTGTGGGCGTCGCAGAATATGTATAGTAACATATCCGGTGGTTTTTGATTCGTTTGGTTATCGTTTTGCCCTGTAGTCAGTCATGAATTTTGTGGTATCTTGGATAGCTTCTGGCGTTCTCAAACATGTCTCTGAGGATCAGGCGTTCATATACTGACTGTCAACTGTTTGCTTTAGTGAGGGTTGCCGCTTTTTGTCCGTATTTTATAAACAGTGCAATGACCATTTTGTAAATCAGGCGCACTATATTTCAGTCTATGTTGGATTTCTTTATAAAATGCATTAGGGCCTTGGAATTGCATATGGCTTGCCGGCACCTCTTTTTTATTGTGTCCTATGTCCTGCCGTAATATATGTGCCGAGATATTTGATTTCGTTTACGGTTCGTATTGGAACTACGTCCAATTCACTGGTTGTTTATGGGGTCTCTTATAAGAATTTTCGTCTTTCTACTTTTAAGTTTGCCATGAGCAGTTCTCCGATGATATTTAATTATTCACTTTTAGTCTTTCACACTATTCACAATTTTCACTCCTTCAGGCTGCGGGCGGTCCGACTCTGGAACGCACCTCTTTGCAATATAAGAGACAGTCCGACTCTTTTTCTTTTAAGAAACATATTAAAGAGCTCTACATGTCTCTTTCGTAAAAGTTACTGTATTTATTTTATTATATGTAAGGTTTATGTATATATCGGTAATTATTTCGTATTTGCTATCTGTATTTTACAGATATTTTAATTTATTCCTAGGCATTTTAGTTATAGTAATTATCGTGCACTGCCTACCCTTTTATGATAGCAATTCCTGTAATGCCTTGTTTTGCTGGAAGAAATCTCTTTTCAGAGACAACTCGCCCTTGTACTTACATGCATTTTCTTTTGATGTAACTTTTAAAATATTTGTGTGCAATATTGTGAAGGAGGTTTGTTCCTATAATTCCCTTTTTCCTGTATTTAATTATAGCGTCTTGTCCGATGCGAGCATACAGATACCAGAGATAGTGTTTTGACATATGTATCATGTTTGTTTCCTGTATATAGGCTATGTGTATGTTTTTGTTAGTCAATTCCGCGTCAATGTTGAGTCTTTTAGTTATTTCGGCGCATCCTCTAACCTTCCAAGTAGCAATGCGCATACGCTCGCATGTGACTTGTGGTTTACATATGGGGCTGTTTCGTATCATCGTATATCCGGTGTTGTCTGGGATGTCTTCTGTTGATGTTATGGTTGACCCTGAGGAGGTCATGGGTGTTGCATTAAGTATCGGCGAAAGTATGGTGTTATCAGTTTGGTTATCGGTTGCTTGATCCGTGGGTAAATTTGGCGATTCAAGCAAGTAAACGCTGTCGTAGTGGTGTCCTGTGACGTTGAGGTTGATAGATTTCACTGCATCCGCTGGATTCTTGGGCGTGAATGTGAGCGATGGTGTATTTTGCTGGTGGATTGTTGCGTTAAGTAGAAAGTATTCGGCAGCTGGTATTATAATCTCCTCTCCAGCCCAAGTACCGTAATTGCGTAGATTTTCAGTGGTGAGTTGTTAAGGATTTCAGGCTCAGTGATTGCGAGCTTTGTTCTGTTCATCGCCGTTTTCTTCTACATATTTAACTAGGTCCTTACGAATGTGAGTGTGGTTGCATGTTAATTGACATAGGTGATTAATTTGGTCAGCAATTGCGGTGAATAGGCAGTTACCATCTCAGCGTTGGTAAGGCTTCCATTAGGTTATCTTCTTGGGATGTTGTTGAAAGAAAGAACTTAGAGATAGCGTGATTTACTTGAACTACCTTTGTCTACGATTAACAGATCGTACGGGTTGCGATTGTCAAAGTTTGTGCGTATCTTCGTGCGCCCTTATTCTCGGTAGAGAGCCGCTTAGGACAAAAAGTCTCCGATTTTATTGTTGTTATTGTTCATCAGTGGAAGTCTTTTGTTAATTGCCTGTTTTCTGGAAGATGGTGAAATGATCCTTTTATGATGTGCAATTGTTTGCTGTTTCTCGCTATTTCTCAGAATATGCAGTTATATAGTAGACGGGCTAGATAGTCGGACCGGATAAAGTTAGAAATGGTTATTTTTTGTTTTACTGTTATTGGGTAGGTTCCTGCTTAGTTTTGTATTTAGGTATACCTATCTCTGGCCTACCTATCTAGGCACTGTGTCTGTGGAATAGTTTGGAGCTGGCGTAGTAATTTGAAGCGAGCGTGGTATCTGTTTATGAAATGGTATTTAGCATTACGAAGGGGGTTACCTGCCAGATATAGAGTTCGTTTTGCCTTTTGATCTGAGTTAGGGCTATCATAATCGCAGCGATCTCACCAGGTTGTTGCTCAGCTAGTGAGACTCATTGCACTGATATCACCTACTTCAATTCACTTCATTAGTGCATATTAGTTAGGTCCGTGACTCGGGTCGAGGTTCAGTCCGTGAACAAGGCCCTAGAGATGAATACCCGGTTGTATCTGACCCGGCGGAGGGGGATGCATGTGTTTGTGGCGTGTGAGTGTATGTGTCGGTACGGTAAGTATCAAAGTCATTGGTCATCTTATCTTGAGTTGTGCATTTTGGGTAGGCCGGGGGAAGGTGTTTAGATTTACCGCTATCATATTATCTGTTTTTGGGGCGGGTGGAACTTGAGGGTACTTTGGTAGTCGCGCTGTATTTTGGTATGGGAAAAGTGAGATGCTGCGATGTAGATTTGACTGGTTGTTGATAGGTTCTTGATTACGTTTTGGGGCTCTATTATGTATGCGCTGTCGTAGTGGCTGTCGGAAAAGGTCAAGTTGAGTTATATTCTTGTTGGGGGCTATATACGATTGATGGGCCATTTTGTTGATGGATCGCTACACTTATTACGTAGAACTCCGCGGCTGCTATGATAATTTCTTCACCGCCCCACGTGCCCTGTATGTGGAGATTTTTTATGTACTCAGTGAAAGCTTCTGCGTTTCGTGCGTCGATCGCATGTTTGATGCGTGGATAATTGCTGTTAGCTTCCACGTATCTAGCTAAGTCGCTTCTGATGTGGGTATGGTTGAATGTCGCTCCAAACAGATGGTTGATTTGGTCTGCAATTGCATGGAACAGGCAGTTTCCATCTCTGGGCATTGGTAGAGTTTAGATTGTGAGATATTACTACAGGAGAAAGCCTCGTGGTATTTTAGCTAATATGAATGTGTGTGTGTGGGTTGTTTCTAAGAGGTGTACGGCCGGTATGATGAGAGACGCTGTTTGGCTTTTTACGATCTATTTTTATTCTAATGTTTCCCGGTATTTCCAAGATGGGCTGACACCATAGAATGGGTGCCAGATGTGTGAGGGAACGTTGTGAGCCTTTTGTGCTTCGAAGCTTTTTCAATTGTTCCTAAATAGCAGTCAATTGTTTTGTCTAGTTTCTGGGAGTTTGGTGAGATGGCATTTTTATGGCCTGCACTTGTTTAGTTTTTGTTTATTGTCGGGTTTAGTATATTTGCAGTTTAGCTACATAAAAATAATTCTAGGATTGTTATGTTTTGGGTTGGCTTATTCACTGAGTTTCAGGGTTTAGTGGATGGTTATTGTTAATGACTGTTTTGAATGGTCCTTCGAAGATGAGGAGAAAATAAATCTCGAGGAGAATTATCTCGAATTTATTTTCAGGCAAATCAATATAAGTATATGTAGCTATAATAATGTTTTATTAGTTGATTTTGATATTGCGTAGGTAGGGAATTGTTATATCCTGCCTATGACGCACCTATAAATGTGATTATGCCTTAGTCAATAGGGGCGACCGCGGCCGCGGTAAGTGGTGGTTTATTATTGTCAGGCGGCGAGTGGTGCTGAGAGAAATAAAGTTAGAGGTAGGTAATCACTATCAATGATGTCCTAATCGGAATGATCTCACCAGGTTGGTGTGTTTAGCGGCGGTGGTGGTGGAGGCAGTAGCGTTGAGGGTGTGTTGCGTAGGCGTCGCTCGCTGCCGGCCTGTCGCTGCGTGGCTCAGACGTGCACCTGGCCTAGAATAAATTCTAGGGCTTGCACAGATGGGATGTCTAAGAGTATCGCGCAGTTCTCTGGGCATTCATTACACTTGACCGCACTAGTATCATCACAATCACTGAAATGCGTGGTATTGCACAGATGGGGTGCCTAGATGGATCACGCACATTCCCCAGGTAACCCTTACAGTAACACGCGGTATAAGCCAGGCTCGTTTTCGGGCCTCCGGAGGCAGAACAAAAGGCGCGCGCCGGGGATGAAAACTATTGTTTGTTTAAATGCGTTTGGTAGATCTCGGGGGGACACGTCCGTTCGGTCCGGCAACACAAACGCCCCCAAATAAACAATACACCAAAATGTAAAAAACTGCAACACTTGTCTTTCAGATTGTCTGTGGCTTCTATCTATCTAGTATCTATATAAAAGTCGGTGTCAGCTGGTGCATCCGTAACTAATGACCCGTCAGCTACGGAGCCAAGTTTCCGATGCGTCACGTTGTGGACAAATGGGCCTGACCCTCACGATGCTCACTACGCACCCCGTGTCAATTAGTCGAGGGTCGCCTTTGTAGGCCTTTATGGTGCAATAAGTGCGTAAACGACTTTTTGTTCAAATTTTTCAATACTCTTAATCGATTCTTTTCGGTATTGTTTGGGTTTTGTTGTTATTTTGTAATTACTGACTTTAAAATACTTTTAAAAATGTCATCCTCCGATATAAAATGTGACAGAATTAACCAATCTAAGTATATCTACTTATATTGAGCTTAAAAAAGGCGAACGTGAGGGAAAGCTACCAATTCACCGGTAACCGAGATTGAGATAAGCCGATTACGACCCCACAAAGTACATTGATCGGCTTAACAAAACTATCAAAGGTACATTAAATTGCATTGAGAGTTTACGAGCAAAGCGCGCACTTCAAGAAGACTATCCCATTTCAAATCTCCTCATACAAAAGGTCTTTGAACATGGTGAATATTCTGAGTGGATAAAGCAGAAACTCTCATCGTTTTTCAACGGGGCTTTCCTCGAGCCATTTGCCACGTAATGGCGCGAGCTGAGTGTGCTGTAGGCTTCTAATGGAAAATGATTTCCATCCATCCAAGGGTCTCGCGTTCATATGTAAACAAGCATTGTCGGGGACATCAGTAACTTAGAGAGCTCTCTGACAAATGTCCCTTTATACGCCCTCCCTTAGAACGAATTCAGTTTTGTATTGATGTGTGGTGTACACTACCCGTACACTTACGTACGATAAATTCTGTTTTTTACCGCTTGCTTGCTTATGCTATAGCTACGGCGTTGGGCTAGCCCCCACGACGCTATGCTATGTTACGGTGCTTATCAGAAAATTAAGCTAAGGTCCTAAGGACAAAGTTCAACGACTACGTCAAACGCCTTTCTAACGCCTGAATTCAATGGACAATGGATGGAATGATCTTAGTGACGATGCTTTCAAAAACAATGATACTCCGAAATGCCTCTTCAAATCAATGCCCTTCACCTCCCCACACGTCCGAACAAAATTGTTTAACACGTTTTATATACCGGCTCAAACTCATTTCACACTACACTTCAACTTAGTAGGATTACAAGGGGTGTTAAGGGGAGTGTAAAATAAAACTAACAAGGGTGCCACGTTTCTTATTAACGGCCCTCCGTTCTCTTATCCCGTTAATCCAGTTTGAATTATAACATTTCGAATGCAATACCGATTTATAGGTTTACTCCCAATCGCTGATCTGGGGATTTGATAATGACAAAAATGCGTTGCATTGGAACAAGGGGGACGGGAAAACAATTTTAGACTGTACAGGTTATTTTGGAAATTTCAATATTGTGTAGAGCTAGGGCAGTCCCTAGAGTAGAGATGTGTAATTATTTCTTCTGTTAATTTAAGGCCTTTGTCAGATGAACAACTGCTCCTATTTATTTATAACACTTAAGATGATTGGGTTTTTTTTCGAGTCCATTTACTCCACTATAAAGTCATCTACAGATTTGTTTTTTGGGTTAACGTTTATTGAGTATTTGATTAAGATTCTCACTGAAGGAAAACACGATTGGATAAAAAAACTCGATAGAATTTAATTACGAAATGGCCTCTAAATTGTTTTATTTTTTCCTGTAATTCGGAAATCCTAACTAATTTCATTGCGAAAATGCCTTCAAAATATGGATATCATGTAATTCTCCTTGATTTAATTTTTTTGAATAAAATAGCGTAGTTTATTTTTAAACAATTTTTTTGGGGTTTGGCGCTACGTTATTTAAGTTTGAGTCGAGCGCATTGTTTACGCTCTCTCTTCTTTCTTAGGTGGAAGTAATTAACGCTGTCACTTTTGTTTACATTCGTATTCCTTTAATATATATTTTTTCGTATCACCTTAACGGAATCAATAACTTTGGGGTCACAACACAGTGACAACAAATCAATAAAGGTACGAAGCTTGTGTTACATGACACCTTTGTTACAAATTCACAACCCCCCCTCCAGACCTGAAGCTTAACCCTTCCTAGCCTTGAAATGTGTCCCCATTAACTGTTTTTAGGTACTTTTCTGTGAAAACGATACTATAAAAGTGTCATAGGCAACAATAATCCTCATTTTATTCTAAACCGAAGGTTCTTTAGACTTTTTTTTAACTTTTTTAACGTGAGTTTTGGCCGTTAATTTAAAAGGGGTCACCGTACAAACTTTGTACTTGCACTGTACCACATTTCGTACCACAAAGCGAAAAAAAAACAGATGAATGAATAAGCTTAGTATTAGGTTCCCACTGAGCACTTTTAGGCTATGGAAGGTGTGAGTTTTTAAAACCACACCCAAAGGTATCGTGTGACACAAGTTGCAAAACTTTATCAATTTGTTTGTCTAAAAAATATACAATGACTGCGTTAAAGTCAACAAGCTTCCAGTGATACATACAACATTCGCAACCCCTACACACGGCGAACTCAGGAAGGTTTTAAGTTGATACGAAAAAAAATTGGGGTTTTTTCGAATCCATTTACTCCACCATGAAGTCATCTACAGATTTGATTTTTGGGTTAACTTTTATTGAGTATTTGATTAAGATTCTCACTAAAGGCCACCGCGATTGATGAAATTTTCTAGATAGAATTTAATTACGAAAATACCTCTAAATTGTTTTTTTTTCCTGTAATTCTGAAATGCTAACTAAGTTCATTGTGGAACTGCGTTCAAAATGTAGATATCATGTATTCGTAAAATCTCCTTAAAAAACTTTTTAACAAAATAACAAAAAAAAAAACTATTTTTCTGTGGTTTAGCGCAACGTTATGACATTTTTTCCCGATTCCGCCTGGAGTAACGGGGACCTTTGCACGGACGAAGTGTCGCCTTAACCGTGAAAAAACATCCAAGAGGCCTAAAAGTAACACAACTCGGAGGTATTATATATGTAGCCACATAGAGAGAAGAGTATTCTCAGTGACTCGGTAAACGTCTCGCTTTCAATAACGGTTCCATTGCACTTTGGTATGTCGAGCACAAGACTCGGTCCACTTGCCACGACACTTGTCGAGTGCTCCCGACGCACCCAGGAGTACCGCCGGACACCAGATCTGGGCTTAGATTCTCCTTTTAAAGATCACCACTTCATGACAATTGATAATGAAGGTTAGCAATTCTTTCAAGGGTCAGTGCTTTCTCTACTACAATAAGATATCTCTGGAGATTTTGAAATTGCCATTTGAGCAATTTAAAAAGCATGTTAATGCGACTTTGTAGAAAAAGGGATATTACAATGTTCACGATAACTTGAATGACGGGACTGTATGGGGTTAATATAGCTCAACACAGACCTTGCTGTTAATATTTTTGTAATTATTTATTCCTGCTTATTAATCTTAATAATTAATATTGCAAGATTTGTATTAGTTAAGCACAACCAATTTTTAAAAGACATCTAAAAATCAATCTGTGGGAGTTTCCACTCCCTCCTTCTCCTAGTGGTCCAATGTAGAGAAGAGGCAAAAAGTGACGTTTGCTAAGTATATGTCAATATCTACAGTAATAAAGAACTTTTACTTAATGGCGATCCACTTCAGGTTTCCGTTATATGTAATATCGCCACCGAAGGGACGGGTCTTTGCCCGAGAGAGATACGAGAGATTGAGGTCCGTGCGCTACTGTCGCTACTCGGCGATAGTAGACGTAAAACCGTGTCGGAGACCAGGACAGCTTGATAACTTCTCACAGTCGGGTTGGCCACTAGCCCGATACCCCTCCATCAAACCGCACTGAGCCAGCGTGGTGGAGTATGGCACGTCTGGCAATCTTTCCCTATAATAAACTAATTTATTTTATTTTATTTTACTTTAATTTCTAAACTTCCCAAACGCCAACTAAATAATATCTGAAGTGGACCGTCGTTGTCGCGTCTTTGTTATTGAGCCGCCATTTTACTAGTAGAATCGGGTCCCTCTCTGCACTCATCACGTGACATTGTCACAGACGTAAGTGACGTTGTTGTCATTGAGGCTGTTTGCGCTCGGTGAGGAAACTTACGCTTTGAACAAGATACGCAGTGAAGTATTAGGAAAGCGGTGTTGTCATTGATATGTCAGTGACCATTTGCAGTGGTGCAATGCTCGGTTACTTGAGGTGTGGTGTTATCTGGCAAGAGGTGTAATCTCACCGACACATTCTGAATAGAGGGCACGTAAAGCTCTTATGTGTCTGGATGGATGGAATAAAAAAAGGCGGAGAACATCGTTAAAATCTAGCATTTCCTGAATTCTGCCCTAATTTGTGTTAACCTCAGCGAAATTGTATTTAGCGAGCCCAGCTACGAATTAGAACGCATAAATAAGCAAAGGAAATGACTTGTTGTGACAGAGCACGGAATACTGCCATAATTAAACGGTCCACAAAAGTTTACTTTTAAACAACGACATGCTGGGTCCAAATTATTTTAATCACGCGAATTTCGACAATTCATATGTTAAATTTCGATTCTCAGCGACATTTATTGCAAAGCCGATCTAAATAATCAAAACGCACTAACGCACAGTCTTTAGTGAAAAGCAAACAGAGTATTTTTTTTGTTGTATTTTACGCACCAAGCGACCGTAAAAAAATAGTTCGGTTCTTACTCTGACACACCGACATCATTTCACGCCGAAAACAGCAGTGCGTGGGAGGAACAACGAACGGTCAATTTACTTATTGTGAACTCCCAGCGGAGAGGAGGGAACAGGGGGCGGAGCACCCCATTCCTCGAGGTGCCCCCCCGCCGCATGCAGGCACCGGCCCTGAGCAAACACTTTAATAATACAACACGGAGTAATTCCTTCAGCCGTGTACCGCGAAAATTAAGATGAACACCTCGAAAACATAAGAAAATGAGTTGTGAATACAGAAGCGAGTAATTAAATTTCAGCTGTTGTTTTATTGTTTTCAACCTGTGTTTGTAATTGCGCTTAATCAATCGCGGAGCTTTGCGAAACATAAATTGAAAATGTTTTCTTGATGTTCGTTAATTTATTACCGAAGTTGGCCTCTTCAAGTATATTTTTCAGGGTTCCGTACCCGAAGGATGCCAAACGGGACCCTATTACTGAGCCTCCGCTGTGCGCCAATAATTAAGAAATTCAATTGAATTGAACATCATTAAACATTTCAGAAAATTTTGAAGGAAGCGTCCGACAATAACTCTATCACCATTATATAATAATGGACTAATTTTTTACATTGTTTAACAGCTTTTACGTATATTTAGCTCAGGCTCCAAATAATATTCAGTATCGAAAACTCATAATGCCGAAATGTTACTACCCACAACTCCATATAAATTTGTATGGAGTTGTCAAAGTTTACCCGAGTTAAGTCTTTTTCTTGCTGTAGCAAACGTATTCGTTATAGCGGATTTCAGTTTTTAATTTTATTTCGGAAAATGTATACCTAATCAGACTAAGCAGGTCTCCCGCCTTCACCAGATTTGACCTCTTAGGACCAAGGAAACGCGAGTAATCGCCAAAACTTATACCCCAATTATGCGCAAGGAAGCTGCATAGTAATTAGAAAATTGAAGCACCTGAAATTCAATTAAAAATTGGACTTTCTTCGTTAAATTGTTGCGCAAAATAAACTTGTATCGCATTATAATAAAGACTTTTGTCCGTCAGTCGTGACAATATGTTTAAGTGTGTAAGTATGTATGTCGAAGGGCTCGCGAGGTCTACTGTTCTCAAAGAACTTCTAGTTATAATCTGAGATCTCACCAATCTAAAAAACTACAATATCAATATATGTTTACGTTCTGACTGACAATTGCGTTATCGACAGGCAGACGGGAAAACTATCGACATTTGACAGTTTTCAGGACAGTCAACTTAACGGCGAAGGAAAATTCAGCCACGAAGTAAGTAATGAGAGCCAAGTGTTTTGTTCATCTGAGATTTGAGCAAACTACGCTGTAGAGGGCAAATGAAGGACGTTCTGTTTTTTGCGGAAATTTCAGTAATCCTGTAATATTTTTTGATGTTTATAAAGCCATTTATTTAAGAACACAAAATGAAACGGTTTTCTCAGTTCATTGAAAATCTTTTACTTACAGAGTTGGTGCAAGAGATCCCATATCTCCCCTTGTATGGTCCCGATCCGACGTTTTAGCTCAGATTAAGTAGATCTTATCATAAACGTGGGCGGAACTAAGCCTCTGCCACCCCGTATGGTAGAAGCCATGACGGCCGGCATGTTTGTTTTGTTTTCCGACACCACAAGAATATACCGGTTTCACTGAGTGGGCGGCGAAGCACCGAATTATGCCGCGAACTCCAACAATATACCGTAGACCACGAGACTCAATGACTCAAGTCATTACAAAGTCATTGTTGCGGAAACTATGTGAATGGCCTCCTTCGAAGATGTGACTCATGCTTTTATTTAGTGTTCCGTTGAAATTAATTCCTTCTAATTAGTTGAGTCTTCCTGTCAAACAAAGCCAAATTTCTCCAAAACTATTAGCGTTCCAAACGCGGAAAACGAATATTTGACACATAAATAAAACAGGAATTCATGGTCAAAGCAGAGTAGCATACTTTCAGGTCTTAGTTTGAATAACAGTTATATTATAAATAAACACAAAGCTATAAAACAAGCATTTCTCGTGCGTTCTTGGGCGGGTTATGGTCTGAGAGCGCAACGGTGCAATCATGGTACGGAACACTAATTGCGCGAATCCGACTTGCTATTGGTAGTTTCGAAAGGCTTATGTTTAAACAATTACCAAAAACGCACCTATTTTACTACCAATAAATTCGAAATGACTGCCAGAATGGATAAATGTCCACCAAATTGTGTTTGGATAAATTATCACCAAACTTCTTTTTATGTTTTGTGTACTTAAGTTTATGTTTTAAGTATTTTTTGTTATTCTTACATGTTCAACCTAACACGAAGGATAAAGGGGGCTTCGCTTCGCTCATCCCCTTTACCCTTCACCTAAGCTACGGCAGTATTTTGCCCTGATATTTTTTGCAACTTTTGGTGTTCATTTATCCATTTTGGGTAGGAAAAAAATATTTTGGTGATCATTATATTTGTTGCCGTTTCGAAAACGGTTGGCCAACCTCCTATCCCTTTTGACTTTTTACCTCAATGCATGATTTGGCCTTGGAATGTTATTTTTCGGGCTTCAACGCCTATAATTATCTATATATTTATTTTGAATTTTCATATTTTATTTCGGCTCTCTTTTTGTAATTAATTCAATGGGTAGAAATGTGGGAGACAATATTTACCCTATTTCATGATGACCCAAACACATTTTGACTGGGTGTCAATATATATTACTGAATCGACATGGGAAGTTAATAACAACTCATGTACATTTTAATACCGAAAAGAAAAATATATTAGAACTCATTGTAGTGAGTATTAGAAAAACGCCAAAGAGTCTATGCTTCCGGCCATGAACACGACATCGAGGTCACGAAAACAGGCCTTTGCCATTAGAAACCTTATAACGACAACGATTACCGAAATATCACGGTAGAGCAACATTTATCCAACCGTTGCGCGGCAAGTGTAAAGTATTATTTCCCATTGTGAGGATCTAGAGCGAAGAACCGAGCACCGGTCGAAAACCGAGACGAAACTATCAGACAGGGTTAACTGTTAAACGAGCATTGTTCTCAGCCGGCCATTGAGAACCGCTCAGCAGAAATCTGTCACACAAATCCTTTTTAATCCGCCATTAAAGAAAACTCATTCAGAGTAGGATCTCGCGCTGACGACTGTTAGAAATGCTTATTCAACTTTACGGGAAACAAAGCAATTTTGCTAATTGTGTGTGGATTGTTCTATAATAACTTTGTGAGTTGCGGGACTTGTTATGAATAATAGTAATTAGAAATAGAGTAGAAACATTGTGATAGACAATAACATAAATCTTTGAAACTCGTAAACAATAGCACTAGACTAGTGATTCAGTCAACCGGAAGAGATATTGTCATTGAAGATAAAGCGAATTATGCAACGGGGCGTAGCCGTGTAACCGATAAGGATGTAACAACCTCACTATTGTATATGTTGATATGAAATACCAGTTTACTACCGTTGCGTAAAACATCAATCGACCGCCATGATTAAGACTACTTTGATATACGTCGGTAAACACACATTTTCTGGAAGGAATTTCAATGAATAACGACCAGTATCGTTTTATCGCAACATTATTAGGTACTGATTATTCATAACCCGGTGTTATCGTACCGGCTTCGTCTCCGGAATGTTGGCACCGATTGTCTACGGTGTAGACTCTACACAAAGACCATTGTTTTAGTCTTTCCTCAGAAAAACGGTAGGTGAAAATTTTAAAACATTAACTTTTTCGGAAATGTTCAGCCTGCATGTCTGGACACCCATTGTGCTTTTGTCTAACACCGAATGAATGAGAGGACGCTCCGCAAAACACTGACAATGACAGTGTCACAAAAACTCGGGCAAAGGCCTGAGGCAAGGATATTTTACGACCCTCCTATTCGTGAAAATTATTTTGGGAACACACAAATCCGGTTAAGATCCAAACTCTTTTGGGAGAAAATACGTGGCCCATATTAACCTCATATTGGGGATTACCAACAAATGGCAGAGTCAAAAAATCTGAAACCATACAGAGTCCCTTCACTCACCCGTCGTACAGAGTCATTGTTGAGCCTTTTCCCCCGATTTTATAAAAGCTCTTTGTTTCAAGGATAAAATTATATTCCGCAGTCTCTTTTAATGAACTTAGTTCAGATTCTACTGCTGATGCTATGCATTTAATGAGAGCTATATATAAAATGAGCACATCAGAACCGCATTCTAGATCTGGCGCTTCAAAGAGATTTCCTTACGTGTAGAAGGTGCAGTTCCCAATCCAATTACTACCTTGCGATGATGTCGAGCGGAAAGCAGTGTACGCTAGATGGTTCGACATATGATGCAATCTAGACGACGATATCTGATTTCACTTGGTGTGCTAATAGATAGAATCTCCCGCTTTTATGAAGTGACCATTACTGTTACAACTGGGGGATTATGGGGCTTGAGTGCCCTCAGCGATATTTAAGGACTGAGTGCGGTAAACCACTGTAACGAAACAAACAAATGCAAGATGAAATGGAGTACTGATTTAGCTCATAAGAAGCTTGAAATATAGTAAGCAAGTAGCTCGTTTTCAAGACAGAGGGGCTTATTACGCAACATTCACGGAACACTTGCTGACTTAAAATGACAAAGTATAAAACAAAGCGGGGGAAATAACAAGCACCGTGCAATGCGCTTGCACAAAAAAATAAACATCAAAGCATTACGCACCGCTGCATTTTAGATTGTTCTAGAGACTACAGACAGACTGGTGACGGTGAGTAGAGTCATGGTACTGCTATTCATTCTGTAGCACTCCAGCAGATTTAGAGTGATGTCCCTATGTACCAGTATTTATGAGCACACCATGTCACACCATGTATTCATTATTACAGATGTAAATCATTAGATCCCTTCATATAGCATAAAAACAAACATCGTAATGAATTCATGTGATTGAAATTCGCGGGTCTCTACTATTACTGGGTTATGTCGCGGTCCGAAACGCAAATCTGCGGATTTATTGGGATTTAAATGCGCGACCCGCATTCCGTTTTTCTACGCCTCATCTTTGCCTGGCTTAAACTGTCACAGTGACCTACATTCCGTTGTATTCCCTCTCGCCTCAATCAAGAATAACTATACCATAACAGTGACTATACAGAGGGATGTCGATTGTCAATTTTCCGCATCGAGAGGTTTTCGAGTTCTCTTCAGAAAAGGTATTGGAATGGAGTTTCTTTTTGTGTCTGGGTCTGCTGAGATTGTTAACTAAAAGAGCACGGTCCAACGAATTGGTATATAGTTGGATAAATAAGATATTCTATTACCGACTGGTAATATCAGATCTATTACAGACTGGTAATGTCTTATCTATGATATTTGATCATTATTTCAGCACGTTCCTTATTACAGCATACTGCAGAGGAGTAGTGCATTGCATAACGACCAACCAACTGTTTTTATTGCAACTAGATCGTGGACGAAGCATACGAAAATCTATGAATAGACTAACTTATCTAAATACCAAACGCTTAAAACATCAGGCACGGTTACTGTCTTGGATCAGATTAGCCTTAATCAACAATGGTCGCACGCTAAAGAAGAATACGTTATCAAGAAAGAGAGAAGAAAGATTCACTCTTATTCTAGTAAAGTAAAAATACAAATTTATGTGTGAGCACTTCTCACGACACGGTATCGTATGGAGCTGAATCCAGTTTAAGTTCAATTCTTAGGAAGTAACACCTCGTATTATTCCAGCATGTTTTCACCAGTTTCACGTTCCAACGATGCACGCCCAACGCACCAGACAGACCAATGCATTATTCAGGCACATACGGACACCCACTAGCCGTTCCAACGTGGTTGTAAATGCGGTTGGAAAAGCGTCGGTAGTTGTTAGTACTCGAGGGTAGTAGCAGTAGGTACATACTGCTATATAGGCAAGGCAATATAAGACTCGAGAAACGAGGCTTGCCCGGTGGTGCGTTCAAACGGAAATGCTGTGTTGCGTCTCTTGTCACGTGGCTAGAACATAGGGACCACCTTTAGAAACTGTCTTACCCACCAGAGTATCAGGCGTAGTACCAAGATAACTAATTCACTATCATAATATGGATCGATAGATATAAATTTTTGGCGATACACAAATACTCTTAAATATCGGCGACAGACTTCATAGTTAATACAGAGGTTACTCATTCAAAGCTTTTACCATCTCCCATACGAGGCACAGTAACGCCCAAGTTTAATCAAATATACAATCAATATTTTACCTGACAGGAGGCTAGCCCATGTATTTGCTTCTAAATGTGTTGCGTGTTACCTTTTTAGGGTTCCGCACCCAAAGGGTAAAAACGGGACCCTATTACTAAGACTCCGCTGTCTGTCTGTCTGTCCGTCTGGCACCAGGCTGTATCTCATGACCGTGATAGTTAGACAGTTGAAATTTTCACAGATGATGTATTTCTGTTGTAACAAATCGTAAAAATAAAAAGAAAATAAATATTTAAGGGGGCTCCCATACAACAATTCTTTCAATAACATATACAAACTTATGGACGCACCTGGTTACGTACATGGAGTGTGAAAGTAGCCGCACCAATAACTTTGTAAACAACATTATGCTATGTAAAATCCAAAATATTCACTCCACACCATCCCTACCATTGTACGGTGGTACGGAACCCTTCGTGCGCGAGTTCGACCCGCACTTGACCGGTTTTTATTCTGTTCTAAGTTATAAAGAAATATTTGGCAGTCGCTACCAGAAAATTAAAACGAAAAGAGGAATATTGTTTTGACATAGTATTATTTTTTATTATTATTAGTCAAGGTCTTCCCACTGCTGGGCAAAGGCCTCTCTTCCCATCTTCATGCTCCTGGGCTCTTTCCCACCAGTTCTTGCCGTAGTCCCTCATCTCGTCACTCCAGGGCTTCCTGGGGCGACCACGTCGTCGATTTGCATTTGGGATCCAAAGAGATATTAATTTGGCCTATCGGTGTGGTTGCGAGTGACGTGCCCGGCCCAGTCCCACTTCAATTCGGCTGCTTTTTCCGCTATCTTTATTGTAGTTTTGGGGCGGAACTCGGTATTCCAGACTCGGTCCAACAACCTGGGCCAGAATTCTGGACTTTTGAATGTCAGTCAAAGACCAAGTCTGAGCTCTGAAGGTAAGGACGGGAAGAATGCACATACCCATAAGTTTACGCTTCAGAGTGAAAGGAAGATCTTCTTTCATCAGCATCAGCAGCATTAATGGTACCACAATCGTATATGGCGATAAAGCTAAGTACCTGGGGCTTATCTTCGATAAGAAGCTGTCCAGGTCATCGCATGTCAATGAGGTCAGTCGCCGAGTATTTGGTACTTTCCACGCTCTCAGGCGACTTCAGTTTTTTTTTTTGCCTTCTTTGTCGATCCCTCAATGCAATCGTGACCGCAAGCTCTCCTCTATTGTTGACAGTTCTGCGTAGTATGGTACGCGTTGTGTAGAGTAACCCCTGTCGCCTCTCTTATCTGGTCGGACCATCTAGTTGGAGCACGCCCTCTGGCGCGTTTGAATTCCACTTAACCCTTATAGCGCAAAATGTGACCAAAGAAGCTTAGGGTTCTTTTCCGGCAAATTGTCGAGAGCCGTTTTTTGATCTTCAGTTCACTCAGAATGGACACGTTAGTTCTCATGGCGGTCCACGGAATTCTGAGTAGTCTTCTCCAGCACCACATTTCGAAGGCGTCGATTTTGCTCTGTTCCCGGCTCTTCACGCACCAGGTTTCTGCATCGTACATGAAGATCGAGAATACAAGGGTGCGGACAAGTCGAACCTTCGTTATACGGCGAATACTCCTGTTCTTCCAGATCCATCCAGGTTTGTCGTCACGCTTTTGGCCATGTCAATACGTCGGCTCAGCTCTCTAGAACATCTGCCATTTCTTCTTCGATGGACGCAAGTACCGTCGTGTTAACAGCATATTTGAGGTTCGTAAGCTTTTGGTAAGCGTTAGCGGTTCCATGGCAGGGCAGCGGCATTGTCGTCAGCGACCGAAGGCTCCACAACCTTCGCTTCGCCGACGACATTGTACTGTTTACGTCATTGGTACAAGAACTCGGGACAGTGCTCCAAGACCTGAGCACTGCAAGCCTTGAGGTTGGACTGAAGATGTATCGGTCAAAAACCCAGTTCATGACCAACGGCGCAAAGCGTAAGGTAGTTGTTGATGGGCAGGACATACAATACGTAGACGAATACACTTACTTGGGCCAGATAGTATCCTTCGAAAACATGCAGGACAAGGAATCGAATCGATCTTTGGAACGCCTGGAAGAGTTACTGGTCCATGAAGGAGCTAATGAAGGGCAACCTCCCGTTATCCCTGAAGCGCAAACTCGTCGACACGTGCATCCTGCCCATTTTAACCTACGGCGCTCAAACTTGATCCTTGACCCAATATCAGAAGTCCAAGCTCAAGGTTTGTCAGAGAACGATGGAGCGCAGCATCTTGGGAGTAAAACGCGCAGACCGCATCAGAAACACCATACTACGCTCCAAAACTGGCGTTGTTGATGTAGGCGTGGAAACCGCGAAACTCAAATGGAACTGGGCCGGAAACTTAAGTCGAATGCACCCAGACAGATGGGCGAAGATAGTCACTGACTGGATGCGTACAGACGGACACCGGCATAGGGGAAGGCAAAGAAGAAGATGGAGGGACGACCTGGATAGGTTCCAGTCAGATAGGGTCGGCATGACGGCCGTTAGGTATTTGAGGCCTTTGTCCAGCAGTGGGACACAGAATAGGCTATGCAAAAAAAAAGCTTTTCACCGCTTACTGTTACTCCGCCGCTCCACTCCTTCAGCGCTCTCCTCATTATATATTCACCGTACAGGTTAAATAATTTGGGTGACAGTATACAGCCTTGTCGTACACCTCTCTCATTTCCAACTTTACAAAACTGGTTCCCTCGAGGTATAAATTCTGAATCATGAATGTTAGATGTGGAGGTACGCCCATTTCGATCAAGATGTCAAACAAGTGCTCCATTGAATGCAGTCGAAGTCTTTGGCGTAGTCAATGAAACAAAGAACCAAGGGCTTATTAAACTAACGGCATTTTTCAATGAGTAGGCGGACGTTTTAATATTTGCTCCCTAGTCCCCTTTCCGGAAACGAATCCTGCTTGTTCACATGGAATTTGATCGTCGATAGCGCACGCCAGGCGTGTGTTAAGAATGTGCAGCATTACTTTACCTGCGTGTGACATCAGGGAGATGGTTCGATAGTGGTCGCATCTCCTCGTGGAACCCTTTTTATGAAGTGGGATTACTGCCGACTGTGTCCAGTCCTCCGGCCATGCCCGTTTTCCATACCTTCTGTAATATGGAATGCAGAATTTTAATGCCTTCTGGTCCAAGGTGTTGAAGCATTGCTGCTGATACTCCATCAGGGCCCATTGCTTTATACTTCATCCTCATTACGGCTGCTTGCACTTCAGTTATTAGGATACCAGGTTCTTCACAGTGATTGTCACTTCGTTGACCTCGAGCCCTCCTATTTCCCGATATAGATCGCTGCAGTACTCCCTCCATCTTCGCAGAAACTCCGTGAGGTCTGGTAAGACCATTGCTTATTGCCTAGACAAACCAAAATCACTTTCGCTCAGTCTCTCCTTCTACCTCTCATTGATTATGCTGATGTCTGCTGAAGAAGTTTTGAAAAAACTAGAATGACTTCAAAATCTCGGGATTCGGTTTATCTTCGGGCTGAACAAATACGACCATGTATCACAAAATTGCAAGGAGTTGAAGTGGCTGCCGATCAGTCTTCGGCGGGATTCTCCTAACCTCTATTTCGTCTACAACATTTTACTGAATTCACGCTATCCAACCTTCCTACGAGACAGTTTTAATTTTTTTTCTTCCAGCACGCCTCGGGCAACTCAAGCAGTTTTCATGCTCACAACTCCACAGCATAACACCGCGACGTATGAGCACGGGTTCAGACTCCGGGCCATTCGGTTGTGGAATGCACTCCCCTGCACCATCATGGACAGTCCAACTCTGATTCAATATTAAAATAAAAAAGGACCAAAAAGAGGATATTACATGTGTGCCCGTTAGTGACACTCGGCTTGAACACTACAGGAATAATATTTTAGATAAACTATGGGAAATACCATACAGTGACGATCCAAATTTGTTGTACAACTCAGTATTTAACCTTGTCAAAAATGAATATGATACGGTATTTAAATCAAAAACTATAAAAGTTAATAACAAAGCTTTGTTAAGTGATTGGGCGACAGTTGGAATTCATAGGAGCAGACGAAGATTATATGAACTCTATGAAGAGAAATCATATAACAAAAATACGGCCTTTCTAGATTATGTTCGTAGTTATTCAAAAATGTTTAAACGCGTTTGTGCCGTAGCTAAATCTAATTTCATTAAAATCAAAATTGAATCTAGTAGCAATGTAATGAAAACGACTTGGCAAATTATAAACAGAGAGACTGGAAAGGCCAAAGCTACACATAATAACTTCAAGCTTAAGATAGATAATCAATTGCTAAGTACAGACCTAGAAGTAGCAAAAGCTTTCGAAAATTTCTTTACGGACATTCCAGTTTCAACAACCAAGTCTTTAAATTCATCTCCCGCTGCTGCTGAATCTATACTTAAACAAAACTTTGAGGAATGTAAAACAGATTTTAAATTTAGGCACGTAAATAATGAAGACATTGTAAAAGCGTTTAAATCCCTGGAAATGAAAAAGACAGCTGACGCCCATGGTCTATCAGTAAAAATTATTAGTTCCATTGTAGATTGTATTGCACCTCACCTTTGTTGTATATTTAATCAATGTATAGATAATGGTGTGTTTCCTGACTTGATGAAACTAAGTAAAGTTATACCTTTATTCAAAGCTGGTAGTACATCAGACCCCACCAATTTTAGACCCATATCGATACTACCAACGCTTAGCAAAATATTTGAAAAGCTCGTACTTAATCAATTGCAAAGTCATTTTTATCTCAATAATTTAATTCATATTGCTCAGTTTGGTTTCACAAAGGGTCGTTCAACAGCCGATGCTGGTGTTGAACTAATCGACAATATTTTTGATGCCTGGGAAGACGCAATGGATGCAATAGGTGTCTTCTGCGATCTATACAAGGCTTTTGATTGCGTCCATCATGACACTCTTGTCAGGAAGTTACGCCATTATGGTGTAAAAGATCAGGCACTTGGCCTTCTGGAGTCATATCTAACAGATAGGGTTCAGATGGTCGATGTTAATGGGAAAAGATCACCTGGGTCTTCAATAAGTATGGGCGTACCGCAAGGTTCAATTCTTGGTCCTTTCTTGTTTTTAGTATATATTAATGATTTACCTTACCTTGTTAAAGCAAAACATGGGTTAGTATTGTTTGCCGATGATACTTCTTTGATATTTAAAGTTAAAAGACAGCAATCAAATTATGACGAGGTAAACAATGCTATCTCTAGTATAGTGAACTGGTTTACTGTTAACAATTTATTACTTAATGAAAAGAAAACTAAATGTATTAAATTCGTGTTACCCAATTTGAACCCGGTATCTACAGACATATTTATAAAAGGACAGAGATTGGACCTTGTGCAGTCGACTGTCTTTTTGGGCATTACTTTGGACGCCAAACTACAATGGGATCCTCATATAAATAAATTGTCGAACAGACTGAGTTCGGCAGCGTTCGCAGTTAAAAAAATTAGAGCTCTTACCGACGTAGACACCGCTAGACTAGTCTACTTTAGTTACTTTCATAGTCTAATGACCTATGGTATTTTATTGTGGGGTCACGCTGCGAATGCTAATAGTATATTTATTCTGCAGAAACGGGCTGTTCGTGCAATTTATAGATTAGGGCCTAGAGTGTCACTGAGGGAAAAGTTTAAAGAAATCAATATTCTGACATTTGTGTCTCAATATATCTATGACAATCTTGTGTATGTAAAAATAAATGTAACTAATTTTCAGAAGTACAGTGATATACACAATTTCAATACTATAAATAAAGACAAGTTGGTTGCTTATGTAAGCCGACTACATAAAATTAGTAATTCTTTTAAAGGCAATTGTATACGCTATTACAATAAGGTCCCTACTGATATTAAAAACTTACCTTTAGACAAGTTTAAAATAATAATAAAACAGAAATTGTATAAAAAAGGTTACTATAGGATATCTGATTACTTAGAGGACAGATGTCCATGGGAATAGATTGTTTGAGTAACAGGCTGTTTCGATATATAATTAGCATTCGTTTTGTAATTTTTCAATATTTTATTTAAAAAAGGAAACGCAAAAGATGCGACGACTGTGGAGTTTCTTCGGTGAGCTCTTCTCCACAGATTCCGCCATTGTGTTAGTGAACTCACCCAAAAAAATGTAATGACGGATCTAAGTGATGTAACAACATCCTATGGAAATAAATGATTTTTGATTTGATTTGATTTGATCTGAATATATTTAAACTTCTCAACAATGGACCACTGCTTTTTTGATATCTTTAAAAAAAATGGTTGTGCTTAAATAATTATAATATTACGTCATTAATTATTACAAATAATATGACGGAATAAAACATAAAAAAATACAAAATTATTAATAGCGAGTTGTGAGTTGAGTTAGATTACAGTCTTGTCACTTATGTAATCTTGAAGATTGTTTTTTTACGTAGTTTTTAAATTTCTCAAATGGTAAGTTCAAAATCTCCAGAGGTATCTTGTTGCAGTAAAGAATGAACTGACCCTTTAAGAATTGCTAACTTTTGAACCGGGGCGCAACTGACTATTTGCGCCCCGGTTCAGACTCGCGATATCCTAAGTATATCCTAGGATAACATTAATCGATATCCTAGGATAACATTAAAGCTATCACTAAATTTGGAAAATGTTGTAAAGGTTGTTACGTACATACATAGTAGGTATGTCGATTAATTTGACATATTTATCCGCAGTCCCACATCGAGGCTTGTGACGCATAATCGACTGTAGCTCTCCTGCAGAACGAGAAAATAACACAATGTCGTCGGCAAAGGTAAGATTTGTCAACCTTGCTTCGCCAACTTCGATGCCTTTCTGTTCCCATTCCGGTGTTAATATTCTAAAAACGTCTTCTAACGTGCTTGTGAATAGTTTCGGGGAAAGCGGATGACCTTGCTTTACCCCTTTTTGAATTTGGAAGGAAGGGCCGGCGATTTGTAGTTTGATGGCGGTATTATCAATTTATCATAAATACGTTTTATAATGTCGGAATAAAAATAATGATTCTTTTGGTTGCTTCAAAGACAGATGTGTGTGTATATAGATTAAGATTAAGATTGTCAAAACCATTAGTTGTAAAACTAACGTTTTACTCTCGTTAGTTGGTCAACTATCGACTTATAATAAACTGTAACGTACTGCTTACTATATGACGCGTTAGTTGATAAACTAACGGTTAAACCGTTTAATAGTAAACAAACAAAAGGTAATCAAGAGGTTAAGCACATATTTCCGTTACTTTGCTCTGTATCCATGTTTCTTTCCATTTTTATCCTTTAGACATGTCATCCATTATGTAATGTCTGTTATTGAGCTATTTTGAGTGAGCTGCTCCTCAGTATGCTCATTCTACTAGCTTTAAGTTGTGGCGTCTTTTGTCCCTTCTGATTTATTTCTTTACTTTCTTTACAATTGTTATTGTTTATGTGCGTTTGCCTTTTATCTATACGCAGTAAAGTCTGTTATTTAGCTATTTTGAGTGAGCTGTTGCTCAGTATGCTCTTTCTACTAGTTGTCAGTTGTGGCGTCTTTTGTCTCTTCTGATTTATTTCTTGACTTTCTTTACAATTGTTATTGTTTATGTTCGTTTGTCTTTTATTTATAAATATCGGATGATATTTTTTGTAATTTAGATTGAGATTTATTTATTTTGTTGCTCGCCTCTTTTATTCAATGTTTAATATTAAAATATCTTTCCTCTAAGTCACTGTCTCTATCTGTTACAGTAAGTCAAACCTATTTTTGAGTTAAATTTTAAACTTATCAATGTTTGGTATCAATATTTTTTTATCTAATTGATTGATTTACTTCTAAATATTTTTGACCTTGAATGTTTAGGTTGAATGCGTAAAAGTCGGTGGTCGAAATAAAATTGAATATTGTGGATGACACCTACATCTCGAATATTTTTATTCAGTAAAAAATATAATCCTAAATTTTTTATTTTTTTTTTGAAAATTGAGACCAGTTTAGATCTAAAACTAGTCTCAACTTGCTGACATATGGAAGAGAGAATATGACACACTTGGTTTTACCAGCGTTTAAAATTAATTATTAACTGTGACCCAATTCAAAGTTAAAGAAAAGAATAAATTATTAATAGCATCAAAATGTTCTTTTAACAACACGTTAGAATTATTAAATGACACGAAGTTTCTTGGAATAACCATTAATAGCAAATTGCAGTGGACCCACATAGATAAATTAGTTGGGAGATGAAGTTCTGCGGCTTGCGCTGTTAGGAACATCAGACTAATCACGGATGTGGCTTCAGCAAGACTAGTCTGTTTTAGATACTTTCTTAGTGTCATGTCCTATGGTATCTTTTTACGAGGGAAAGCATTTGATATTCACACTATTTTTATATTACAGAAAATAGCTATTCGGGGCAATTCATAATTTGAACCTCACAGACTCCCTAAGATTATTTAAAGAATACATACATACACACACACATACATACACACATACTAACTGAATATAGTCAATTTATTTTTTAAATATAATGTACGCACGGAAGAACCTTAATTTTCCAAAATTAGCTATAATATTAATGTTAACCTTACTAAGATATAAACATAAACTAGTTGCGCCCCGTTTTAGCCCCGCGAAAGTTAGCAATTATTTCAAGGTTCAGTGCATTCTCTGCAACAATAAGATTAAGCGTCTGGAGATTATGAAATTGCCATTTGAGCAATTAAAAAAAAAAATCATGTCAAAAATTGTTAATAAAAAGTTAATAATTTAGTATCCAAGACTTCATAAATGACAAGAGTGCATGATCTTCATCTAACTCAATACAGAACTCGCTGTTATAATAATATATACCTCATATTGATAACCATTCATATGTAAACTTTGTAATTGTTAAACATAACCTATTTCAAAAGAGATCTTAAACACAATCTGTAGGTTTTTTGCCCTTCTTCTCTCACAGTGGTCCAATTACGAGAAGCGAAAAAAAAACGTGTATCTTAGTACATTTTAATTAAAAAATTATTTATTACTGTAGACATTTACACTTATGTAAATATATACAGTAATAATGAATTTTTGATTTGATTTGTAGCTGGGCTCAAAATCCTTTAGATTGTTTTTATTAATGTGATTTACATCCAAGCTTGGCACTATAGTACCAGACTGTAGTCTGAACCTTCCTCATCATCTTACATCCAAGCTTGGCACTATAGTACCAGACTGTAGTCTGAACCTTCCTCATCATCTTCGTCATCAAAAAAGCAAACGCAACAAATTTTTCTACAGAGGGTAAAAATGCCCTAAAATCTTCGGTAGGGCGTTTTTAGGCTTCCTTAACTTAAAAAAGGAAAAACGGAACCATTATAGGATCGCTCGTGTGTCTTTCCTAGGTGTGCAAAAGTTATTAATTAATTAAACGGCCGAATTCTGAACCGATAAAGTTGAATTTTGGTATACTTATTGTACGACCCAAACACGTACCCGTTGCGCCAGCAAATACGTTTTGAACTTGGGGGTCAATTTTGGGGGATAAATCAGAAAATTTTAAATATAAGTTTTTCAAACTGTCTTGTGATATGTCTATTGAAAGGGCTTGTTGCGAGGATCCCAATTTTTTTTTCACAACCCTAAAATGCTTAGTTATAAAAATACTTCCCCCCCTTTCCGAAACTACAAACACAAAAAATTTGAAAAAAAATACGTTAGGTAATGAGAAATGTATGGCATAAAAGGGGGATGCATAATTGGGGGCAAATCGAAAAAAAAAACATATCGTGTGACATATCTAATTAAAGGGCTTGTTGTGAGGATCTCCAATATTTTTTTATCATAAACCTGATATTCTTAGTTACAAAAGTTATAGAAGAAAATTGGCAAAAAAAGCCAGCTTAAGCTTAAGTTCTGTGGCTTACCTGTTAGGAACATCAGACAAAACACGGATTTAGCTCCAGCTGGGCTAGTCTATTTTAATTATTCCATATATTTATATTCATGTCCATTTGTTGTGGGGGATAGCAATGGCTGTTTATGTTACATAAGTGGCAATTTTTAGTATTTTGTCTGCTGGCCGGAAAAGAAAAAATAATGATATAACAATTAAGGCAAATTTTATGTTGTTGCCTCAAAAACGCCTACAATAGAATCTTCAGTACTATAATTGACGTCTGTCATAAAAGTTCCTTCTTAGGTTCTCTGCGTCCCAGCAGGTAACTATACTTTATTGCACGGTAGATAATGAGTACAAACAAATGAACACAAGGCGAGCTAAAAAGAGATTTTTTCCAGCAAACCTAGATAGGATAGGAAAATCTATTGCTATTAAGAGAAGTCTAGTGTAAAATATTTTATATTTTATTAAAACTTCTGACTTCAAAGGTCAGTATGCGAATGAGGTCTATGTACTTGAAATGTCCTCATCAATTGCGAGGATCTCCAATATATTTTTATCATAAACCTGATATTCTTAGTTACAAAAGTTATAGAAGAAAATTGGCAAAAAAAGCCAGCTTAAGCTAAAGTTCTGTGGCTTACCTGTTAGGAACATCTTAGGCTTTTCTATTTTAATTATTTCATATATATATTCATGTCTATTTGTTGTGGGGGATAGCAATTGCTGTTTATGTTACATGTGGCAATTTTTGGTATTTTGTCTGGTGGCCGGAAAAGAAAAAATAATGACATAACAATTAAGGCCAATTTTATGATGTTGCCCCAAAAATGCCTACAATAGAATCTTCAGTACTCTAATTGACGTCTGTCATAAAAGTTCCTTTTTAGGTACTCTGCGTCCCAGCAGGTTAATATACTTTATTGCACGGTAGATAATGAGTACAAACAAATGAACACTTATGCACAAAGGCGGGCTAAAAAGAGATTTTTTCCAGCAAACCTAGATAGGACAGGAAAATCTATTGCTATTTTATGAGAAGTCTAGTGTAAAATATTCTATATTTTATAAAATATATTTTATAAAATATTTTATATTTTATTAAAACTCCTGACTTCAAAGGTCAGGATGCGAATGAGGTCTATGTACTTGAAATATCCTCATCAAAACTTCAGCTGCACGAAACCACAAATCCAAACGTCATCGGTGTATTTATTTTTTGTTTTTGTTGATTTTTTCAGAATAAGCTAAATCAATTTTGATAAAATTTATATGGAACACCTCTCAAGTATGACCTACCAATCAAAACAAGAATATCAAAATCGATTTATAATTTACGGAATATTCGCATAACAAACATACAAAAAAAAAACAATTGAGAACATACTCCTTCTTGAAGTCTGTTCAAAATCCCGCCCACCGAGTGCCGACACATGCCGGGCGGGGTGCGATTGTAGTATGCGTGTCACGTGTGCACGCATACAATCGCAATTTGCAGGTCTCGCCTTCTCACAGGTTTGCAGATGCAGATTTGCAATTTGATAAGATGCCTTGTTGGTATGACAACGAATCACGCCATGGCCACCACTAAGCTGTTATCAATCATAAGCAGCAGTAATGTGCACGGAGGACCCATAATAGTGGCCATAATATCCTCTATGGTCTATGACCTCTGTGGCACTGCCGTTATGGCTCTGCCTGCCATGCGAGCGGTCCTGGGTTCAATCAATCCCCACGGAGAAATAAAAAACCCTAGGTCTTGAATGTTGTGTGTGATGTAGTTGTTTTGGTTCCCACGACACAGGGTATCCTAGTGTGGGGCCAGAAGCAGTGTATGTGCCTACATATAAAATATATCAGCATCTTGTCCTCTCACCCCTCAGAAGGAGTACCTATAACTATAGATAAGATTTATAAACAGGCAAATACATTGCTTCAGGCCACATACTAGAACCAGAAATAGGCATCACACACATATAATACAAGACATGGCAAGACATTTTTTCTTCCTCCCGATATTCAAACCTGAGACCTCTCCCTTGGGACGCAGAGCCTTGAACCACAACCTCACAGAGATTCCGAGTAGAGCATGTGCAGGAGACAATACTAGGAGTATACTTTCTTGTCGCTTGTCATCCTAAGTGTTTGGAGGAGTCACAATTTGGTTTCAAACAAAGATAGCATAAATAGTTCTGCAAGTCTGTCTACACTTGTTTTTTCAGTACAGGTGTGCCTGCAAATTTGACTTTCACTTATTGTCATGTAATTTTTAAGCTAGGTCCTTTACATTAATACTAATTGATCTTTTGTATTTATTTATATCATGAGGTGAAATGTGGAAGGGAAGGAAGTTATGGATGTCGCTGTCTCAGCCATCTTATGGTAGGTACCTACCCATACAAGACCCAATAATGCAGCGGGTATAGAAAGAAAAGAGATCATAACTATACAAATGTTTGTCTTCAACTGGACATCTTGAAGTGAATCATTAAACATTTTGGTTGAATGTCAAATCTTTGTCGATCGATGGTCGAGTCGATAACACGTCGAAGGGTGTAGCTTGATTTAAAAAGCTACTTTGTCTATGGAAATGTTTTGGCTATGTTTAAAAAATTGTCTGAAAATAAAGTGAAAAAATCTTCTTTGTTTAGAAAATTATTTTTATGTGGTGGATGATTTGGTGACATATTTTATAATATCTATAACATTTTTGAGACAAAAAAGGCATCTTTTACTCGGAAATATTTAGAAAATTGCAGCTAAATACATATTTTATCTTACTGCAAACACTCACAAAACCACAATTATTGTATTATATTTCTTGTTAAAATCAAAAACGTTTTGAAACTCGTGAGTATTTTGTTTGATGACTCTTCCAATCAAATTGACTTCATATTTAAGTGGATGACGAACATATTTTACCGTCAAAATGTGTTCGTTTCTACCAAAGAATTGAATGGCTTGCACCAATTGTTTGAGCTCGTTTGGACGTTGATATTTCCGATTGTTCACATATTCCGTTCCACCAAATATTCATTTGATGGTCTAATTTGTTCATTTCACAGATAAAGATGTGACGAATGAGTGTGTTACACATTCGTTTCTAGACCCTTAAGGTGGGTTGATCATTGCGCCACATGAATAAAGAAAAGTATCACCTGTCCTTGGAAGTAAATGCTTTAATTTTTTATGTTCACTCATATCAATAATAATCATTTTAATTTCCTTTTCTTTTATTTTTGGTCCAGGAATGGAAAACACTTCCAAAAACTAATTAGTGCACCATCAGTGAATAGCTTGAACAATAGACTTAACAATTTTATAGAACAAGTGCAGTTAAATGTGGACTGATATGCAGACATCAGCTTTAGGCTGCCTAATTCTTGATTTATAATACTAACCAAAACTTGTTCAACCATTTGATTACCCTGTTCCCACAATAAATAATAGCTAATAAACATTATTTATTTGGCCCAATGTATCTTATCTATCCAGATGTTGAATGCTTTACATTGTGGGTGTCAATTAACTTTTTAGTTGGTGATGATGGCTTCCAGAGAAGCCACTGGAAGCCATCATCACCAACTAAGAAGTATTTTGTCCTGTAGCCAAGTCAGTCAGTAGGTAAACTAATTTACTAATAATGGCTTTAGTTTCAGTAGATTACTGTGGTAGATCAGTACAGATTGTGATCTACCACAGTAATCTACTGAAACTAAAGCCATTGTTAGTAAATTAGTTTACCTACTGACTGACTTGGCTACAGGACAAAAGAATACTTGCCAAAGAACAAAAAATACTGTAGAATGGTAACGTTTGCCCAGCCACAGCCAGTCATCGCGAGAGAAAGGAATAGCTGATTTAGAAACAACACAAAAAATATGACCTTTACGCCCAAATGGGGTAGCAACCAGGTCACGATGGTTTTGTGGCTACTGACCTTATCTCCTGGGATGTTTTTGGCAGACATGGTGTGTCACCTTCCTGAATGATGACACGACGTCGTCTTGTGGACGATTTATCCAGAGAACGGATCCCACTCACAGCTGTGAATGCCCAACATACGACACCAAGCACAACACTTTATCAATCACTTTGCCATGATCACTGGTAAAACGATGCATTAGAGCCACAAACACAATAATCGACCCATCGTTTGGTGTCGTTTTCAGCAAGATTTCCCATTGAGATGCATCGACACGAAGAATTTATCACAACACAGTACACAAACACACCGACTGACAGAAGCTGGCTTGACTTGACGGAAAATGGCGAGGGTGGCTATGCCCCCCCCGTCTCCTCCTACTTTAGCCGCGCATGTCATTTGAGTTTTTGTGAAACTCTTACAGAGGGCAGGACTGAAGCACATTCTGTTTCTTTATGGATTCTTCTAATATCTACAGATGGCGCTGAAATAGAATAAAGCATAATAATATCTTGATCTTTCTTCGCGTCGTTCTCTATACTTTATCTTAGCTTTGACATTTTTAAATAAATAAAAATATTTGAAACCTTTTTTCTACATAATGCTGTACATGCAGTATATCTGATGCGATACGAACTATAACCAGCGCCATCTGTAGTCCAAACTATGATAAAATATGATTTGACAGCGCCATCTGTTGACAGGTAGCGTTACTATTGAACCGGAAGCAATTATTGCCGATGTTGCCTAGCTTGGTTTAATGTAGCCGTAATAAAAAAAGCTTAAACATGTTTAATTTAAATAAAATCTTGACGACCACTAAAGATCAAATCAAATTAAATCAAATTTATTTATTCGTGCTGAAAAATTACATAGGTAGGTACAATAAGTAGGTATAGCATTTAATTATTACACTGCTGATATTTGTTTTGCGTACCTCAGGGAAGCTCTGTCCCCTACACTAAGTAAAACTTGTATAGTAGGGTTACAGCGTCTCTCTCTCTCTTTGGCTGTGTTTTATGCTCTTATTTAAAATTATTTTATTTAGGTGGTACATTTTAAGATTTTATTTAATGAAAGTATGAATTTTTACACATTAATTAATTAAATTTGTAGGTACATAATATAAATTGATTAATTATAGCTTGGATCTTAGATGCCATGGGTGTGAGAGTGTGTGTGAGAGTGTGTGTGTGCGTGTGTTGTGAAGTGTAAGATAAAATATTTAGCTAATTAGGTAGGTATAGCAAATAATTTCTCTGTTTCCTCAAAATTAAGTTGCAACAAGTACCGTGTGATTGTTCTGGTGCATTCGTGCCGATTCAGTGCTAATATGCTGATATATTTAATGACTCTGTTGTATATAAAAGATAACCTTTTATTGGTGATCGATCGTGGTATTTGGTGATAAAGGTTACACACGGGCGATACATTGGCTAGAACTAGAGCTGTCTCTGTTGACATGTACACAAAGATAATCCTGATTCATGTCTGCCAATTTCACTTCTAACATGAATGCTCAGATACAATAGGGAGGGAATGCCTCCCAACTCCAAGAATGTCACTGCAACTTAACGCTGCTTCTTTGCACAATGTCCCGAAACATTCCCCGCGACACGAAAGTATGGTACACCTCGCGCCACGAATTAAGAGCGCTGGGCAACGTTGGCGGGAATTACTGCGCATATGTACAGGTATTGAAAAGTGACTATTGAGCATTCAAGGCCAGCGCTCATAACATGTGGCGCGACGTATATGCTATGGTAAAATGTCGCGTGCCTGCTCTGAAAATAACCCAGTGCGGGAGCAGCTTGGAAATTTTCAGATTTTGAAAAAATCCTGCTCTGAAAGTATTTCATTTTCGGGACACGCGGGGCATGTTTCGGGACACTGCAATGTTGCATCTACGTGTTAGGAGAAATGTGTACCACAGTTGACCGAGCGAGTGCGAAGCGCGATGAAGCGTCTCCGTTCAGCTTTGGCAAAAAGGATTTCCGGCTGTCCTCCACTCATGAGGTGGAGATACGGTTACAAAGTTATTGGTGGGGCTTCTTACATACTCCATGAACGTAACCAGGTACATCATAAGTGTGTAAGGGGTATTGCAAGAAAACGCAGTCTGTTTTTTTTTTTTTTTTAATAATTCCACTTAATCATCCGATAATCTTCATAATTCCTTTATTGCACAAATCATATAAAAAACTAGAGTTAAGTACATGAAAATAGTGTATAAAGGCAAACAAATCTCTTAAAAGAGATATCTTCCAGCAAACCAGGGTAGACTTATTTGTACAACAGTATATCGAAATAAACGAGTAGGTACTTACAAACATATTAATATATATGTATATATATATATATATATATATATATATATATGTATATATTCATAGTTGGATTGTCTCTAATGTGCAGGGGATTGCAATCCACAACCGAATCAAATCAAATAAAATCAAAATTTATTTAATACTGTAGATATTCTATATTCATACACTGTGGGAAATGGAGGGCAAAGAAACTTCCATAGCCTCGTAAGGCCCACCGTCATATTAGGCTCGTTGTGATAGCGGCCCAATGTCCTAAGTTTAGAAAACAGTGTTCAGGCCCAGACACATTAACACATTTCTTTTGCACATGGAAGGCATGTGCAAAAAAATGTGTTAATGATAAGATACAGCTTCCATATTTTTGTACGATACTTATTAACACAGCATCTTACAGGATTAAAAAAGCCCAAAAAAACTTTGTCCCTTTTGTAGGACGTTGAGCTGCTATAAAATGAAAGGATCCACAGGTGAATCTGAAGCAACCGAGCTGGAATCGTATTCAGATGAAGAATTTTCTTGTGACGTTTCAGTTCTGCGACGCCGGAGATCGGGCTGATAGTCTGCGTCATCGATGTCGCTACCACTGCCGCAATCTTCAAATTCCGATTCGTCTAAATTAACCTCATTTTCTATTTCATGATCTCGCATAGCTAGAAAATATGCAAGATGCATTAATGAGGATACCTGCATAAACTACATAAATTTTATGTGTTTAACCAAGGCAAAAAAAATAATTTTACCTTTTAAGCGAAATTATACCCAGACGTGGATTCAGCAATGCTACTTGGAATTTCTTTGAGGCCTCGCACTATAAGTGCAGAAGTTAATGTCATACGCATATTATTCAGCGTATGACATTAACTTCTGCACTGGTCAGAGACCGTCTCGCAGTAAGTTAAGATCAAAGGAATGATCTACAAACTAATTGCAGTCTAAAAATAGTTTTTTTTAAATATACCTGTTTGCAGAATGTACAAATACAAAATGGAAAAAAAGTTATTATACCTAGGTAGCCTATGGTTAAATTATCATCGAATTGAGTTGTGTGTGTCAATGTTTGTGTATGTTGTTTGTGAGGGGTGGGGGGGTGGGGGGGGGGGGTTGTGCGGGTTATTCGTGTATGACTGCTTAGCCCTACGACAAGGTAGTCTTGGGATCGGATACGGGACCACTAAGCAGCAGATTTATGTTCAAACTCACCTTTTATCACTCGTTGATACTATTTGCTCAATATCGTCGTAGGCTTTATCCATCAACCACTTATTTAAGTACATAGGATCCTTTATCAAGTTATTTTACAATGCTGCAGACAACATAAAACCCATGGATAATAACATAGTCACAAAGCTCACTCCTTTGCAGCAAACCATGAAAGTCCATCAAGTTATACTACTAGAAAAATATATGCTGACTCACAGAGTTTTATCTTGTTTTTGTGAAAATCGTGAAGGCAAATGCAAATGCTATGACCCGAGTATTCATAAATTTGAATTGGGATTTTTAACTCGAGACGAAGCCATAGAAACCGAGTATGGGTTAGAGTTAGACGAAACTTCAGGAGAACTACGAAAAGTAAAGACACCGATACTTATTGAAGAAAATGACAAAAAAGCGACATTTCTATTGAAGACTTAGTTGACTTTCAAATATGGAAGGGCCACATAAAAACACTCTGAATCATGAGTCACCGATAATTTCAGAATCAGCAGTCCAAAAAGATACATTCCGTAAAAGAAAGTGTGATGATGGAGATCAAATGTTAATCAAAAATAATGCTGAAGTAAAAAGGTTCAAGAAGTGTCAATATGGCCAGGAAAGCTCTGAAGAAAGCAAAGACGATATGTCACTACATGATACCTCCTCTGGAGAAGAATACCTTGATGAAAATTTTGACGAGTTTGACATTTCAGACTAAGGTGGCAATTATATAGTTATTCCAGAAAACGATTTACATGGTGATATAGAAAAAAACAAAGATACTGAAGAATACGATATGCAAGATGAAAAGGAACTAACAAAAGATACGTACACGCTAGTAAAATTTTATTTAGCAAAGAGAAATAAATTTTATCTCGGCCAAGTCTTGGAAGTGACCGGAGAGTACTCCTATAGAATCAAATTTTTAAGTCATAAGGGAAAAGGAAAAATAACTGATGATATTTCTTTCATGTATAGAAGCGATATCGAACAGATTTGGTCAAAACCACTATCAGATAGACGCAGAATTAAAACATTCGACCTTTCAAAATTAACATTCAACATAAACCAACTTGGTTAAATAATAATAAATGAAAATATTTGTGTTTATAAGTTCAGTTTCAAGATTTTATTTTTGATATTTAATAACTTGTTAGGATATTCGAATGTTTATGCATACAGTATTTTTCTATTGTAAATTCTTTAAATAACTTAAAGCTGTAAGCTTAACCTAAAATATTTCATTAAATATAACTAGGTTACTTTCTATTCTGGTTAACTATTGTTGATTATTGGTACATTGTTGGAGAACACATCATGTTTTCTGTTCACCCACGAAGGCGCGTCCCTCCACATTTTTTAATTGTTGTTGTAATGTAAACGAAACGTATCTGTTACGTCTATATGGGCATGTATAGTTACTGCCATATAATTTGGATTAGGTACCAATTATAAAATGTGGAAGGCCGGCCGCGCCTATGTGAATGAACAGATCTGTACCAGCCAGCAGTGTTAGCTGGTCTTGCGTTGCTCTCACATAAGCGTAGAGTAGTATATACCAGTATACCTACTGGTTGTGCCTGGTTGACCTGTGGGCCTATTCGCTAATTCCAATGACAGTTTAAAATGACGATCACCGACAAAAGAACTCCAAAACTTCAGGTATCAAAACTAACTTACTATGGCCCACTACTTCGTAACCGTACATAAATACCTGAAGAATCGGAGTTTTCTGTCGGTGATCGCCACTTTAAACTGTCATTAGAGTTAGCGAATAGGCCTACTGATCCCCAATGTACGTATTGGGCCGAATATATGACCGGGCCGATGATAATATATTTTGATACTTAGAATTTTTAATTCAATAAGACTGAAGATGTGATTGATATGGATAATCAGGTACTTATTTAGTATAACTCCGTAGATAAGATTACCGTTATGTTACCTAAAGTACAAAGTTACCTACTTATTTTATTTGTTTGGTTGAGCCTAATGTGACTTTCTAGTAAATATAAAATTTTCTTGGCTTTTTTTTATTCACTAGTTCTTGTTTCCAACTTTCTGGCATAGGCACCAAATGCTCGTCGTTTTCGGGGCAGAATGGTAAATTTTTTAAAATTGTGCTCGGTGTAGTCTGAACTTAATGACTTTCCGCTACCGGGTGGCGTTAAATATTTCGATACTTTCACGTCACGGTCGCGGTTCATTCAGCAACACTTTTTCGCAACTTCTGGCAAAATCGGTGGCTTTACCCATTACATTCGTTATAACGAAATGTTTTCATGTCTTTTTAACTCACATTGCTTTTTTAAACCAAAAGAACAAAGATTACATAGAAATAAATAGATTTTCTTACCTCGTTTTCTTGTATCGCCCATCTTGCTCAGCTTGAATTTGACAATTATTTTATTCTTTCTTACGTCAAAATGAGTTTTTTTTTAAAGATGCGTTCACAGCCAATAAAATTTATGGTCGTTGCCAAACTGGCGCCAAAATTCAAATCATAATATGACTCCAAAATGTTTGTCCTATTATTAGGTTGCTGGGCCGATATTTGATGATTTGAAAATCAGTTTTGGATCTGAACTACTATTGAACGTATGTCTTAAAATTAGATTGTTGGACCTTACATAGATACTTCAATGGTCTTCAAAATTGAAAGACAAAAAGGAGATTTTGATGATGTTAATGGTGAATTGTCTTTAACCTTGAATTGGTTCACAGTTAATAATTTATTGTTAAACGCTGGTAAAACCAAGTGTATCAAATTCTCACTTCCAAATGTCAGGCAAGTTGAGACCAGTTTGGTGTTAGACAACAGCACGTTAGAATTGGTAAATGATACGAAGTTTCTTGGAATAACCATTGATAGCAAATTGCAGTGGGGACCCCACATAGACAAATTGGCTGGTAAATTAAGTTCTGCGGCTTACGCTGTTAGGAACATCAGACAAAGCACGGATGTGGCTACATCTAGACTAGTATATTTTAGTTACTTTCATAGTGTGATGTCCTATGGTATCTTGTTGTGGGGGAAAGCAGCGGATATTCAAACTATTTTTATTTTACTGAAAACAGCTATTCGAGCAATTTATAATTTAAAACGAACAGACTCCTTAAGAGAGCTTTTTAAAGAAATTGACATACTAACAGTAGCTAGTCAATTTATTTTCGAAAATATAATGTATGTTCGCAAGAACCTTACAACATTTTCCAAACTTAGCGACAGCTGTAATGTTAACCTAAGAAATAATCACAGACTATGTGCGCCCCGTTTTAGACTCGCGAAGGTTAGCAATTCTTTCAAGGGTCAGTGCATTCTCTACTACAATAAGATACCTCTGGAGATTTTGAAATTGCCATTTGAGCAATTTAAAAAGCATGTTAAAGCGTCTCTGTCGAAAAAGGGATATTACAATGTTCAAGATTACTTAAATGACAGGACTGTATGGGGTTAATCTGGCTCAACACAGACCTTGCTGTTAATAATTTTGTTATTATTTATTCCTGCTTATTAATCATAACAATTAAATTTTTCATATTTGTATTAGTTAAGCACAACCTATTTTTAAAAGAGATCTAAAAATAAATCTGTGGTAGTTTCTACGCCCTTCTCTCCCACAGTGGTCCAATATAGAGAAGAGGCAAAAAATTATGTTTGCTAAGTATATGTAAATATCTACAGTAATAAAGTACTTTGACTATTGACTATTGACTATTACAAGGATAGAATGATTTTTAGATCTATTTTAAAAATTGGTTGTGTTTAACTAGAGTAAATACTACAATTTGATTTTAATAAAATATTTAAAAATATATTATTTTTGAGTTCTGTGTTGAGTTAGATTAAACACATAGAGCCCCGTCATTTAAATTATCTTGAAAATGTATTATCCCTTTTTGGACAAAGTCGCTTTTACATGTTTTTTAAATTGCTCAAATGGCAATTTCTAAATTTCAAGAGGTATCTTGTTGTAGTAGAGAATGCTCTTGAAAGAAATGCTAACTTTCGCGAGTCTAAACCGGGGCGCAACTAGTCTGTGGTTATTTATTAGGTTACCATTACATGTTAGCCCGGAGTCTAAGCCCGTGCTCCCGTAGGACGCGGTGTGATGTTGTGAGCATGGAAACTACGTTAAAAACATTGTTCTTTGTCACACCTGTCAATAATAGTGAAAGATGTCAAAAATATTGACAGCTGTCAAAATAAGTGTACTCTGTCGAAAATAGTGACATCTGTCAAAATTTTAATGAAGTTGGGGAAGGTTATATTATGAAAAGTTATACTTCGTTGAGGTGGCCAACTGAGAAAACAGTATGATCTCCTAACATATCAAGCTTCCCTTAAGTTCATTAAAATATAGAGTGCTGTAGGGAGGATACGCTCGAGGCGGGAGTGACATCGTAGTCGGAATGTTTCGAAGAGCGTCGTAAAGTCAGAGCAACGCGACGTAAAGATTACGATTCACAATAAAATCTTCTGCGGAAACGCTCTACTGTGGAATTACTATATACTCATGTGTTTTAAAGCTATTTCTATCAATTTTGCACATAAAACTAGCATGCGTTTCAAGTTTCTAATAACGGCATAATTCAGTCATATCAGACGCAAATTTTATTCTATGTTCGGATTGATGGATTTTAGCTTGAGAGGTGTCGTTAGATTTGTCTCAACTGTGAAAATGACACTTGACTTGACTTGACAAAGATTGAAAAGCTTGTTTTTATAATAATTGCACACGTCAATGTTGTATTTTTTCGTCCTCTTATTTCGTGGCCCATTATGAGACCAAAGTTATTTGCATCTCGTGCCTTTGAGTCTCTCGTTCACTCAGGATTTTAACGTAGAATCACTCGCCACGCTCGTGATTCAAATATCCTTCGCTCACTCGGGACACAAACAAGCAATCGCAGCAAAAATCAACTTCTCTCTCTTGTTGCACAAATTACTATTTTCTTCTCTATGTCAAAGTGACAGTAGTCAACAAGAAGAAAATTAATAATAAGGATTTGTGCATATTCACGAAAGAGAAAAAACCGGTAAAGTGCGAGTCTAAATCGCGCACGAAGGGCTCCGTACCACTGTTCAATGGAAGCGATGGTGTGGAGTGAATAGTTTGGATTTTACACAGCAAAATATTGTTTACAAAGTTATTGGTGCGGTTACTTTCACACTCCATGTACGTAACCAGGTGCATCCATAAGTTTGTATGTGGTATTGAAAGAATTGTTGTATGGGAGCCCCCTTAAATATTTCTTTTATCCTGTTTTTTAGTATTTGTTGTTATAGCGGCAACAGAAATACATAATCTGTGAAAATTTCAACTCTCTAGCTATAGGTTCTTGAGATACAGCCTGGTGACAGACGGACGGACGGACGGACGGACGGACAGCGGAGTCTTAGTAATAGGGTCCCGTTTGGAACCCTTCGGGTACGGAACCCTAAAAACACTGGACTTTGGACTATCGACTGTTGAAACATTGTCGACTACCTTACAGGGACTAAAACTTCAAGGGGTCAAGGGGCTAAAAAAATATGAGAAATATCGGCTGCAATATTCTTGTCGCTCGCGAAGTCTACAGCTCACAGAGTCACTGTGAGCTGAGACCTCGCGAGCGTTTGTGTTAGGATGATGATGACGACGAAGAGCACAGAGTGTTTGTAAGCTAATTAAGAAGCTATTATAGTAGCTATTTTGTTTGGAAGCGACAGAAATGACGAGTAAATATCGATAGTAATAGTGAACTTTGAACTTCGCTTTAAATCGGCTGTCAGAAAATCCTTCAGTGATATTTTTACAATTTGGTAGCAAAAAATATCATGAGTATAGTAAGACTTTTATTTCATTTATGTTGGCAACGCCCTTTCCGTTCAGCTGTCAGAAAAAACATTTCTTTCTTCGTCGCCGTCGCCCTATCTATGTATTCACAGAAAATGGCGGACGGAGGCGTCGATATAGATTTGTACGCCGACGATATTGAGCCAGATTTCAATAGACAAGTAAGTTAGATTGCACTAAAACGCTAAAGAAAACCTAATCTATCAGTGGTATAGTTTTTGTACCGTTCGGTGACGTATTTAAAATGTTAGGCCAGATTTTAGTCTGACGAGTGGTGATTTTCAGGATGACTTCGGAGGTGAGAACGTGGATTTGTATGACGACGTGATCGCGGCGCCGGCTGTAAAGCAGGAGGAAGGCGAGGGGCCACCGTCGTCGGCGCCGCCGCAGCAGCACCAGCCGGAGGAAACCAACGGCAACAACTCTTACCACAACAACGCGCCGTCCCACGGGCATCATGGCGGACGCCGCTTTCAGCTTTATATCGGCAATTTGACCTGGGTTTGTACCTGATTTCCGTTTTAATTTAGGCTAATCATGTATATAATAGGAAGTTCTTGCGGCATTATGTGCTTAATGTTGATGTTAGGACTAACTGGAATGAATTCCATGACAGATGGAAAATAAATTACGCGCTAAGCCCCGCAAAATGATAATAGGCGTTACATCAAGGCGCGTGAACTCTCATGGACATTATGTGTTCAGAAATAAGAGCCATGTTTTAGCATTTAAACAAAATTGTATGGAATGGTCACGCCTATTAGCATTTTGCGGGTCTTACTACCAACCAAGTTCCTCCTAGCATTATCAGTAACAGAACTTCACAATAAAACATTTTGAAAGGCAATTAGATTGACTCACTATATGATAGTAATTTAGTTTCAAATCTGGACAGTCGATGATCATAAAAGTGCATACTGACCAATTTCATGTTACTCAGGAACAATAAAATAAGGATTCTCTGTGCAATTGATGTGATGGCTGAAGCAGCAGTGATAGGCTTTAAATGCTCAGTCAGAACTGGAAGGATGCTATCAACATGTTCAGAGTTTGAGCCTTAGCCATACAGTTTGCACCAAGTTTCTTTGGCTTAGAGCAAGCTGTCACTTTTATCTCACCACACCTGCATAGGTGCGAGAAAGATAGCAAAAGAAACTTGGCATGGTCTCTAGGATAGGTAAAATATCTCTTGGTTGGTTGTTAGCATGCTATTAGTTCTGAGAGAGTCCTCCAGACAGATCTAAAGATTGAGAATCTTTGTAAAGCTCTTCAATTTGTCAAAGAGCTTGTTTACCTTATGTTTCAGTAAATTATAGGGGTTCTACCAAAGCTAGCACAAGTGACTGTTAAATAGGCTCAAGTGGCATTTGTGGGATATATATTGGTTTTCGTTAGGGATGTAACGATACCTAATTTAGCCGATACAATACCGATACCAATTTTTGTAGTAAATTATCGACGACACCGATATTGATAGCCTAGTAGATGATAAAGCAAACTAATAATTAATTGTGTGCTTATTATGCATAAAAGTTACCTATCCTCAGTCAGGGGACATTTTTTGTTAATATTTTCTACAAAGAAAAGTCACTATGGTCATGGCATATACAGTGTAAACTCTTTAGAAGGACCCTTAAATGATTGTGTATATTTTGACGTTATAGAGAGTTGTTAAATGCAGAGAAGAAAAATCTGTATTATAAATAGAAAAAGTTTATTTCAGACTAGTGTTAGTTTTACAGTTTGAAAGTTTGTGAGCAACTAAGAAAATGATAACGTATAGATAATCCATGACCTCTACTGACAACAATTTCAAGCAATCCTAATTTGTAAACAAAAGAACGGATTTCTTAGAAAGTTAGGTATGTATAATGCCAACAATCAAGTTTATTATGGGCTAGGATAATAAAGTGACAAAAGAACCTACCAGCTGCGCAGTTTTTACTAATTTTGGCAACTATTGAGAATGGCTGTAATGCTATATAGCGTGTATCATTGTATGGGAAACAAGCTGAACCAACCAAAGCCTAGTGATGTCGACGCTTTAGGTAGTTTGTCATTAAATCAAGTGATGTTACATGGAGTTTACACTGTGTATATGTTGGGATGGTTCGGATGCAAGGAACATGAAAATGGTCTAGAATTTTTTTCATTGCGCCAATAATCCTTTCGATCTTGTTTAATGGGATGTTTGTACTTCTTGTACAAGATTCCACCTCTTCTTGTTCAGGATGAGCAGACAGTTTGATAAAGGCTCCTCTTCTTCTGTCTCTTCAATCAAACTGTCACAGGCACTCCAAACACCTGAGACAATATTATCTTGAGACTCTACAGGAACATAATCTACATTATCCCTGTTTGTATTTGTAATTCATTATGATTATGCCTGAATACTTGTAGATTTTAGAGTGAACGTACGCAAATCTGTTATTGATTCCGGCTATCAAATTCTCAACAAAGGTATAATGTTCTGGACTATAACTGTCGTCCGCGGTCTGCCGATTCTTCATCTTCAAACTGGTGACCAGAGGTAAAGCGTCAAGCAAGCAGACTTCACTGAAAGACTTTGTAGCTTCTTTAAAATAAGTCAAGATTGAGTCATCTTGTTCTTTCAATATCCATTCTTCTGTAGCCAATTCAGTTCAACATTTTACATGAGGTAACAAAGCTTGAACTGCAACTTGCTGCTCTTTAAGTCTTCTAAGAGCTTGAAGGGTAGGATTCCAGCGAGTACTGACATCCTGGATGAGCTTGTGACAAGGAATGTTATGAGATTTTTGCATTTCTCTTACGATTTTGCGACCTGACGTTGAATGACTGAAGTGGCCAATAATAGATCTCGCCTTTGTAATCATGTCATGTATTGTCTCATTCTTCAGCACTAATTGTAAAGAGAGCGCCATACATCTGATACGTTTCTCTCCTACTTGTGTTACAGCAAGGCCCAAGTTGGGTGCATTATCTGTTATTATAGCTCGTAACTGTTTGTTAATATTCCAATCTTGAAATAATTGACGTTAGTTTTGAGCTATGCTTTCACCGCTATGCTTTTCTCCTTCAAAAGGAAATACTATCTAGACAGTAACTCTTCAGCTCAATTTTTTTATCAAGTCCATGAGCAGACATTAGAAACATTAGAACAGCGGTGAAGTGAAACACTACATCGCTCAGCCAAAGCTATGCAATGCAAAAACTGTGAACCGGCGCCGCATTGCCATCTCGCTAACTAGCAGGCGCAGGCGCGGTTCTCTACATCGTCGCTCGCGTCGCTCATGTCGCTCATGTCGTGCGCTTTTCGAACTGTTTGATATACGTAGTATCATAATCACCGATGCCGATTATTGCCGATTATATCGGTATCGGAGTCGGAATCGTTACATCCCTAGTTTTCGTCTATCTTCAGAGTGGCAAAATTATATGTATTGAATTGACTTTGTAATAATACTAGATACATGCTGTTTAAATAATAATTGTCTAGTATATTTTTCCAATAATTTACACAGAGATATGCATACATTTTGTTATGTAGGTAGATATATCTTGTTGGAGTATATGGGGTTGCTGTAATATACTTATATTAACTTATATTGTACAGTTTTAATACCATTACCTTAAAGTCTGTTTCTCATTTCGAAAGTATTAAAAAAATATTATGTTAAAATAGAATACAGTTTAATGATCTTTGAAAAGTAAGTGCTATCCCTGCCATATATTAACAAAAGTGCAATTAAGAATGCAATGCCATTTTCTGTAATATATCTATTAATAATAGGATTATTTTTTGTTTCATTAGCACAAATTCTTCTCATTATATTAGCAAAATGGTTTGTTGGTTGGGATGAGACCCAAAACTAAATTATTATATTGTTTTCTGTCCCACCTAATTATTGTCCTGAAATTAATGGAAGTTATGCACTTTTGATCCTAATCATCTGATTGCCTTAGCGATATTATATAATGGTAATACAGTGGAAAACTATTCTAAACTAAGAACTAGATATTTAAAATTCTTTAGAATACAATAATTTTTCACTGTCCTTAAAAAATATTGCTGTGTTTACTTTAAGATGTGGTCTATACTTCAGGTTAGATTGAAAATTAAAATATATTTATTTTAACTCTTTCAAATCCATATAAATTATTAATAGTCATGGAGACCCTTCTAAAAGTATCATAAATATACCGGTTTTTAACGTAAGTATGTAATATTGGTTGATATTCCACACATTTTCAGAGTTGCTAAAGCAAATCATTTATTTCGGTTCATATTGTAATTAATTTAATTACATTAACCCTTTCCACAAACTGAAATGATGATGATTTTACTTTATCAACCTGATTATTGGGTATAGTTAACAATTTATTTGCACAACTAAATAGCTTCTATTTGCTTAGTTGTGTGATTATGGACCCAATTTAAGCCAAAGTTTAGTTACGCCAAGTTAAGATGGAGTCCAGAAATTAATATGAACGTATTTTTACAAAAAAACAATAAAATAGTATTTTCCCTATGAGACTCTGAGGCACTTTCCTCATGAATCTATATCGCACGCTCGACATCGATCCGACTGCCGATATAAATTGCTCTCAAGTCCGAATGAAACGATCCGACTGCAATTTGATGTTTTGGTTAGATAGATGCATTTTGTGATTTTTAATTGCATTCACATTGCTTCATATTCGGATGTCAGAACAATTTATATCGGCAGCCGATACGATATGGAGCGTGCGAAGTCGCTTCATGAGGAAAGTGCCTTCTTTTTAACTCGGCGGCTGAACATATTACAAGTTGGCCTAGGTCTTACATAATTTTTATTACCTCTCCTTTCAATAACATACACGTGCTTGCTTCTGACACAGGAGTCTAATTATTGCCACGTGTATGGTCAACTGTTAACATTAATTTTTGTTTATTTTTTACGGACTGATTACATTTTATCGACACAAATATTTTATGCAAATTTTAAGGTAACATTTAAATTAAATGAAGAGATATTTACATGGACATTAGGGTTTTTGTACATGTTTGAGAATGCTGACGTTAGTTTAGATCACATTTTAGTAATAGTTACAAGTTGTTAGATTATGTAGCTTATTTATCTATTTTGTGTCAGATTACAATTTACCCACTCACTTGTCAGTTTCTAAAATCAGGGTTTAGAAAAAATTAAGACTAGTGTATTAAAAGTTGTAAAGATTATCACTACATATTACTTTATTCTAACATGAACAAAAATAATAGTAAAATTGATCACGCATGGTATTCTTATGATAATGTCGAAAACGGCTACATTGTCGCTGCTGTACAGACCATAGCTATGTGCTGCGTAAATATCTCTTATTTACTTTCCATTCCATAATATCGTAAGGAAACTTATATTGCATGTTGGCTAAATTACAAGTCTTTCGTTTGTTGTAAGTTGTTTGGTGATGTATGAGCGAGTGTAATTTGTATGTACATACATATTTTATTTATTTTGGTTTATGCTGTACTCGATCTCATCGTTATAGGCACTTCATCTATGTGTTAACGTAAATGATTTTTAATTCACATACTACACTGGTTTTGAAATGTCTGAATTGTGATGCGGTCACTGCCAATATTTTTATGTGTGACCTCTTTTTTATTTATTTATTTGTTTTTAACATGAAATGTTTTGTCATCCAAAGTGTTTGCAGAAATAGCCTGCTATATTTAATTGGTATCTATCTTTGTCTGCCTTCATGCGTAGCTTTAGTTATTAACCTACCCTATACACATGCGTTCCTTTCTGTAGGCTAAATATTCATCATTATATCGGGTGTATAAACAGTCAAAGCAAGTTGTAAGGGTCACTGTTTTTCGATCGATTTTATTCGATCCAATAATAAATACGTATTTTTATATTGAAAAACCAAAAACTAAAGTAATATGTGCAACTTTGCTGAAGTTGGAGAGAGTTTTAGATTCTGGTTGTTGTTTAAATATTAATTTATTCACTTCGTCATCAGGTTGGGTTTGAGGTAAGATGTCATGTGGTTATTTTCTGTAGTTCTGTTTTTCCATATTTGATGAAACAAAATTGGTGTACCGTTTGATATTTTTCTGACACGAAAACTGTTACAGTCTATAAAAGGGATATGAAATTATTTGTACATTCCTATCTACCGTCCCCTAATGTTTACTAATCACAGGTGAATTTCTATCTAATAATCTTCTGTAAAAACCCTAGTCCTGTGATATTCAGATGCATTGTGAAAACTACGTTTATTTTATATCTAGGTACTAAACATTGCTCGGTGCTTAATGTTCGCGTTTTTTTATGAAAACAAGATTTTAGGCGCTTAGCGTATTGAATTGAAAAAAATGTACTAGTTGTACCTGCTATTCATAGAGAATGGCGATAACCTAATACGGTGGTGATCGGACATGTATTTTCCCTGTGTAATCATTTAAATTATAAATTACGTATTTTATACTTTTTAAATGTTCCAATGTAGTCTTATGTAAAACTACGTCACGTAGTAAGACCACGTATTATTGAGGAAAAATGTTAAGATTGCATTTAAAATATTGCCAAGTAGATTATTTTTTGGTCAATTTGCTTATATGTTTTATATGACGCTTCTCATGAATGTTTCACTGAATCATTTTAGTGTGATTGATAACAATTTACATTTCTCTAAATCTGTGCAGAACTTTACTTTTTCCCAGCGAATACAACTGTTCGATTTGATGGATAGCCGATAATTACATGATACGATGATGCTTTGGATAAATATAATAAAAATACTCTGTGATAAAGAAAATAAAGTACTAGTCACAATACATCTCTTTCCTTTACTCCAGCCGGCTAAATCCTATGAATAGACGAGAGAGAAATAATAAGAAAATAGTTGCGGGGTTAGACCTCCTTGCATTCATTTAGTCAGATCACCTGCGAATAGAACATTTATAATAATTTTATTAAATGAATAAATATTAGTAGTCCATGTTTCTAGGTGCAAAGTCTCGCATGATGGATGAACGATTTTGTTAGATTTGGTATGTTAGGCGGGAAAAAAAGCAATGGTGTTTTATAGATTCGGATTTAGGTCACATGTCGGGTCTTCGTCACAGGTACGTAATAATATTAGTCTTCAGCCGAGGCCATTTATGGGCTTTCAAGTCTTAGCGCGGTTTAGGAAGAATCAAATTATTATTATTTGAATATTCCTACAGCCGCTAAGTGTAACAAAAAAAACACACACCTAGTTTGATACATGGGAGATCAGTGCGTTTCATTTATCGAAGCTTCAAGGGTTGATGAACACGTATGTATATCTCCATTACATTCTACAGACTGATAAGTGATAGGTGTCTCAATAAACGTGATGCAGGCGTACTCGATATATTTTTATTGTCACTGGTTTAAGCAGAATCGGGTTGACATGCGCAGCACAAAATCAAAAGATCTCTTCAATACGTGTGTGAGGCACAGCATGACGCACATTTCCTCAGCCACGACAGTCCCGTATTGGGTAGGTACTGTCATTGTGTGCCAATGCCAACGCTTCTGGGGAGAATTCTACTTTAAAAGCAAAATACCTACTAATATTTAAAAACGAAATTGTGCATAAACCAACCAGATTATGTTAAAACAAGATTTGATCCCTCGAGCCAACTGAAAGAACCAGCTCGGCCATTATGAAAATATTAATTTCGTCTCACGTTCATTCAGACCACTATCACTTTCTAATGGCAGCACCGATTCCGATTCCAATTTTTCCTTTCGGCATGTTTACAGTGGGCTACCGACGCTGACATCGCTAACGTCGTCAACGACGTTGGCGTAAACGACTTTCAAGATGTCAAGTTCTTCGAGAACAGGGCCAATGGCCAGTCGAAGGGGTTTTGCGTCATCTCGCTGGGTTCAGATCAGTCGCTCAGGATGGTCATGGACCGCTTGCCAAAGAAGGAGATTCATGGACAGCATCCAGTTGTGACTTTGCCTACCAAGCAGGTGAGATAAGAGAGTCGAAAGCACGATACGCAGATTTGTATTTGTATATTGTACGTAGATTCGAATTAACTGTAAAAACACGTAGAGCAAAAGGTATTAAGTTTGACGACCCGAATGGCCGAGACGGCAGTGACCCTGCCTACGAAGCTAAGGGTTCGAGTCCCGGTGGGGGTAAATATTTGTTTGACGAGAACGGATGTTTGTACCCTAGTCATGGTTGTTTATCTATCTAGGTATAATATTTATCTATATAAGTATGTGCATCGTTGTCTAGTACCCAAGACACAGGGAATCACTTTTGACATGGAGTCGTCCCTACTCCATCCCATAATCGTCACTTTTTGGTGCTTTTAGGTATTATTGAAGAAATTACACAACAAGCTCAATACGGTATTTGACTACTAGTCAAAATAGATAATTTTCAGGAACTTTCAAATCGCTAATTTGGTTCACACGTTCTATGAAATACTAGGATGTGACGTCATAGTCAAAATAGCTGTCTTTTCAACACAAAAATGAGTTTTGTTGAAATAGGTTCAGCTTGAGAGACGTTAATAGATTTATTGGAGTACCTTGTCAAATACCGTATTATTTGTCCCTAAAAATACTTGGTTTTGATATATATATAGCTTTATGCCTTGATAATTTGGGGCAGGTATTATATGACTGAAAACATGTTTTATTCCCAGCTTTTGGGTAAAATATTTTTTAACCTAGCAATGGTATCGTTGCTACCAAGTTAGCGGTGCGCACTTAACACGAGATTTTAAAGGGGGTCCCCATACAAGATACGTTTTTCAATCCGATACAAGTAACGTGATGATATTATAAAGGAAATTGTCGCGGCAGCTGTTGTTATCGTCGGTAGTGTAATTGGTTTGACGGCGGATCCGCAATCGGTTAGTGACTGGTACCGAAGCCCAGTTCCTACAGTTTTTTGTAATTACTTTTTGCCCCTAAGTTTTCTTGTTCGTTGGTTTTAAATGCTCGTACGGCCACACGAATCGTGATGAAATGACAGTTACGCCTTAAACCACGAGTAGTCTTAAAAAACAACGACAATTTTTTAAATCCTTAGTGTTATACCCATCTACGCGCCCTTCAACATAAGTTGCGCTCAGGCTCTTTGGTCAGGCCGGTCACGAGAGTTCTATTTCGCCTTTTCATTGGTAACAATACACCCCACATCATTGCAGGCACTGAACCAGTTTGAGAGTCAGTCGAAGACCCGCGCCACACCCCCCGGACCGAATGGGCCGGGCGGGATGCGGGGTCCGCACCCTGGCGGCCCAGGGGGCCCTCATCCGGGAGGTAAGGACATCATTTAATATATATGTAGGTTACAATTTGGCGCTTTTAAAGTTTCTCTCATAACTGCACGACTGCGATAAAAAGGGACCTTGATGGTTTGTCAAGTCATTGCTCATTAATTTACAACTTTACTTTCTCCAAACAGAATTCTTTGGCCCCAACGGCCCAGGGCCGAACGGACCGCCCGGCCGTATGATGATGCAGGGCCCCGGTGGGCCGCACCACCAGATGAGGGGCCCGCCGCCGGGGCCCCCGCATCACATGCAGCACCAGCAGGGCCCCCCGCCGCACCATATGCAACACCAGCAGGGCCCCCCGCCAGGACATCAGGGGCCCCCGCCTGGACATAGGCCACCCATGCAGGTTAGTTGATCATAGTCAGCAAAGCAAGAGGAAGCTATTTATATACTTGAAATTGATGCTTTGAAAACTTGTTGAGTGAGTACAGCAAAATTACCGCACGGCTCATATTTCTTAGTGGCGGTGCGGCATCCAAAATGTAAGCATACTTTCCAAATTAAAGCAAACTGCTATTACCGACTATCAATAAGTCAATCTAGTAATCTTATCAAAGCTGACCCCCTTATTCTCTCGAAACACACGTTTAAATAACTCTGAAAACTCTGAAATTGAACCAACCCCGCAACAGTTCCAGGGCCCGCCGCAGATGCAGCGGCCGCAGGGACCACCCGGGCCGCGGGGCCCGGAGTGGGGCCCGCGCGGGCCGCCGCCGCACCACATGCAGCCGCAGTCTCCGCAGCAGTTCCACCCGCCGCAACACCAGATGCCGCACCAGATGCCGCCGCCGCACGCGGTTAGCGCCACTTTCTAATCATTCATGTTTACACGCCACATTTAATTACATACCTATATTGGTTGATCACAATCTCACAGAGGTTTAAGGTTAAACGTCGGTGGTGAATACTGGATAGGGTATATATTTTATTAAAGAGATTTTCTTTAAATGAGCCAAAGGTATCTAAAATTTCTCGATGTCGTACCAACGATGTGCTAGTTTTATCATGTCTTCATAATTAGGCCTCTTACATCTTGACCAATGATTTAGGCAGTGTTTGTTTGAGAAAGGCACAGTTTGAACGCCGCTGTCATCGTGTAAATATTGGATTACCTCCATCAACAGCAGTGTTAGTGCGAATACATTAAGTCACCAACAAACATAATGGAGTGCAATGTAACAAACTTACGGCCTTCTATATATTAACAACATTAAGATCCCCGCTTCCCCGCAGCCGCCCGGGCAGGGCATGCCGCCGCCGCACCACCAGATGGGGGGCCCGCACCAGCAGGGCCCGCCGCGGGGCCCCCCGCCGCAGCATCCAGGTATGAACGGCTACCCAGGTACGGACTGTTCATATTTCTTTACTTACGAGCGACTAACACGGGGGGCTTTGGGTGTGGTGATGAGAAAGTTTATCTAATAGGGAGGAAGAGTGACTTTGACAAGCTATACTCTGGTATGATGATGTGATGACATGACAGCTCCTGTTATTTGTCTTACATTAAAAGTAAATTGAAAGAGAAGCGGGAAAGTGGTGGCATTCCCGAAATTACTACCGAGACTCCGACTTGCCTTTGTGACACTATATTTTTGCACGACTACTTCCTATGATTTCCTGCATGGCCAACTAACCCTGCTTATTACATGTAGTATGGTATGAGTTTCACTTTACTCAAGCAGCAGTTTGAGCATTCAGACATCATGTTCCGTCCACATGAGCACTAAAGCGCCAATCCTGACGGCTCTGCGCCAATCGCATCGAGCGAGCGAGATCCCGTCGACTTGATGATAGAGCCGGCCGAGTTCGTCTGCCCACTGGTCGCTCGGCTCGCTCCCCCTGGCCACCACTCTGTGACTGCTTTGGTCCACCGTCCTTCATCTCGTCTAGCCGACCCCAAATAGTTATAGTACCAATAGTGATTTCCGTATCTCCGCTGACCCCTCGTCTCTATTGGCGCAGGCCCGGGCGCACCCGCCCCGCATGTGAACCCGGCGTTCTTCAACCAGCAGCCGCCCGCGCACGCGCAGACCCCGCCTGGCGCACAGCACGCGCCGCAGCCTGGACCTCCAGGTACATAGACTATACCTAGCCAACCAGCCAAGCAAGCCAACCAGCAGCCGCCGAAAAAAGTGCTTGTAGGTACTATTTAGAAATTTTCAGTCTGCTTGTTGGGTGGTAGATTATGCAACAAGGGAATGGCTTACACGAAAGAGCTTATATTTCAGTTAGTACACAGTACAGTAGTAAGAGATAGATAATAACATATCAGTTCCATAGCCAAGTTTTCGCCTAATGAGGTGCCGATCGCTTCTCGGTGGCTCAACGACAGTACCGTCGTCCAATCCTTGTCCAGTTAACGACACGGTCCGCCCCGCAGGTCCGGGCCCCCCGTACGGGCACCCGCACGGCGCACCGCCCCCGGCGCAGGGCCCGCCGCCCGGCGCCCGGCCGCAGCCCTACGGCCGCCCGCCGCAGCAGGTCCCACCGCAGGTACCGCACTGAGCACCATCACTGCTCTTATATGTAGTCCACTCCATGATTTCACATTTTCGTGTGCCGCGTCGACGCGTCTCTGTAGCTGAGGACGTGTAAAAATAGAGTAAGTCAAGTAGAGAGCAGTCGAAGCAGTAGTTTCGAAACAACTCAGGGACAATGTCATCATTATGTAGAAACAACTATTTTCGGACAGAGCACTAACTATCGCCTACATTGTATGATAGTGATTCGACATAATACTTATATGTTTTGCCACCTTGATTTCATTTTCCCAGTCCTATGCCAAATTTTCCCTAGATCAAAACCAGTTGCTTAAATAATTGCTCGATTGGGACATGAAGTCGGAATGAGGTTGGGTTGAAGTGGAATATGTGATGTTAGCCATGTGAAATTTACGCTACCCCCGTTTTTTTTAGACGATTCTTACCGGATACTCCCGGAAATGGACGGACTTGATAGCCTTATTAAATTTCTGTCTCATTGCATATTTTTTACTCGAATTTAAATATTACATTTAAATTGTACACTGCGATACAAGTCCGAATGGCTCCGTGGTCTAACGGGTTTCAGGCTTGCTTCTCACACAGAAATGCAAGTTTGAATCTGACGCATGTACCATTGAGATAATTATTTTATCAACCCGCACTGAGCCAACTTGGTGGAGCATGGCTTAATCTTGTTTGTATCCGGGTAAACGCCTCTGCCCCTCGGTAGGGACATTATTAAATAGGCTACATTTAGATACAACTCATTGTTGAGATTGTATCGTCAACTTCTCTTAAATGGAAGAGGCAAAGAGTATTTGCCTCTTCTTACTGTCACTGTCACTCTAGTACTGTGATGATCAAAGAGCCGTCCTGTCATATCTCAAGAACGCGTGGTCTCTCCGCAGAGCTACCCGCCTGTGGGCGGCGAGCTCGCCCGCGCGCCCCCGCACGCCGCCCCGCCCGCCCACATGCACCCGCACCTGCCGCCCGCCGCCCACCACGCGCCGCAGCAACACCCGCATCAGGTATACTGTACTGCACTCAGTGGGCTGTAGCCTGTAGCCAGTAGCCAGTAGGACGGGAGGGTGAGGGACAGAGATATATATAGCGAATAGCTCTGTCCCCCACTTTCACACGACAATACCCGCGCCGCGCTCGGCATGCTGCGGGCGCTTGTGAATGAGGTGTGGTTAGTTGTTATTTGAAGTAAGTAGGATTTGTCATTTATCACTTGCCGGCCTTGATTACTTGATTTATGTCTGTCAATATCTCAAAAGCCCCCCTGCATAATAGGTCAATTCTACAAATAAAATTCATACAAACCAACGTTTACAAGTTTTTATCGGAAGTTTTGGGAACTTGGAAAGCATAAAGACAGTTTATTCTTAATATTTGAAATTGATAAAGTTCGAGGATATCTCTACGCTCTGGAGTATTCTCTAGTTACTGACAGACCTCCCTTTTGGCGTGGTGTTAGAAGTTCGCGCGTCGTCATGTGGGATCGGGTTTAACTGTTTGTTTGTCCGCAGCCGCACGTGCCGCACGTGGCGCTCGCGCCGCACGTGCCGCACGTGCCGCACGTGCCGCACGTGGTGCACCCGCCCATCAGCGAGGCCGAGTTCGAGGAGGTCATGGGAAGGAACAGGTGACGCAGATAAACAAACAATATATTATATGCTTTCTCATCCCTTGTTCAAAATGAGCAATAACTGAAGCCAGCCTCCCTAGTCCCCTGATACTTTGCATGGCAATGTCAAATCACATACATTTCCATTGAGTCGTAGCGAGTGATAAGTTATCGAATGCAACTTGACTACGGGGGCTGGTGTAATAGAAAGGTATCCCTTGGCTGGAAATGTTAGAAAATAAATGCTGGCAACATTTACAGAGTACTCTGTGTTTTTTTGAAATTAAATATTTTGTTTGTTAATTGGGTCACGTAGTAGTCCGCTAATATGCCACTTATGTTGCCATCATTTATTTTCTAGCATTTCCTTCCAAGATGTAGGGTTAAGGTTAGGTTAAGGTTAGTAGGAGCGTCATTTTGAACCGCTAACTGAAACCGATTGGATCTGGCCAACTTTATTATTGACCACTCGTCTTTGTTTTTATAATAATGGCCTTTTAGGCGTACTCTTCAAGGCAGGTTGAGTTTCTGGGGTTTGCAATGTTGCGTTTAGACAATATTGAATGATACATTGTGGTTGGTGCACAGGACGGTGTCGTCGTCTGCGATCGCGCGTGCCGTGAGCGACGCGGCAGCCGGCGAGTACGCGTCCGCAATCGAGACGCTCGTCACCGCCATATCGCTCATCAAGCAGAGCAAGGTACGTCATGTACTCTATACTCATTGTGACGCTCGTCACCGTCATATCGCTCATCAAGCAGAGCAAGGTACGTCATGTATTCTATACTCATTGTGACGCTCGTCACCGTCATATCGCTCATCAAGCAGAGCAAGGTACGTCATGTATTCTATACTCATTGTGACGCTCGTCACCGTCATATCGCTCATCAAGCAGAGCAAGGTACGTCATGTATTCTATACTCATTGTGACGCTCGTCACCGTCATATCGCTCATCAAGCAGAGCAAGGTACGTCATATATCCTATACTCATTGTGACGCTCGTCACCGTCATATCGCTCATCAAGCAGAGCAAGGTACGTCATGTATTCTATACTCATTGTGACGATCGTCACCGTCATATCGCTCATCAAGCAGAGCAAGAAGGTATGTCATGTGTTCTATACTCATTGTGACGCTCGTCACCACCACTTCGCTTTTCAAGCAGAGCATGGTACGTCATGTATTTTATACTCATTGTGTCGCTCGTCACCGTCATATCGCTCATCAAGCAGAGCAAGAAGGTATGTCATGTGTTCTATACTCATTGTGACGCTCGTCACCGTCATATCGCTTTATCGGATTCTCACATCCTCCAACTCCTCTACAACATTTTGCGGAATCCACGCTATCCAACCTTCCTACGAGACCGTTTTCAATTTGTTTCTTCCAGCAGGCCTCGGAGGACCCACACAGTTTCTATACTCACGACCCCACAACATAACACCGCAACTTACGAGCACGGGTTTAGACTCCGGGCCATTCGGTTGTGGAATGCACTCCCCTGCACCATCAGGGATAGCTCTACTCTCAATATCTTTAAAAGTCGTGTGAAGAAGCACTTCCTATCTCTTTAGAAATATAGGTAGTATTTATGTATTTATAATTTATATATGTATATATATTTAATATTTATTTATATTTAGGATGTATATTTTATGTATGTAGTTTATTGAGTTCTAATTTAAGGTATGTTGTACACATCGGTCTACCCGTGCTCTGTGATTAACCTATCTCATCCTGACATGGTTTGCTGGAAGAGATCTCTTGTTAGAGATAAGCTCGCCTTTGTACACAATTTTAATATATATCTTGTCAATATAATTATTTGTGTGCAATAAAGAAATTATGAAAAAAATCGCTCATCAAGCAGAGCAAGAAGGTATGTCATGTGTCCTATACTCATTGTGACGCTCGTCACCGTCATATCGGTCATCAAGCAGAGCAAGAAGGTATGTCATGTGTTCTATACTCATTGTGACGCTCGTCACCGCCATATCGCTCATCAAGCAGAGCAAGGTACGTCATGTATTCTATACTCATTGTGACGCTCGTCACCGTCATATCGCTCATCAAGCAGAGCAAGAAGGTATGTCATGTGTTCTATACTCATTGTGACGCTCGTCACCGCCATATCGCTCATCAAGCAGAGCAAGGTACGTCATGTATTCTATATTCATTGTGACGCTCGTCACCGTCATATCGCTCATCAAGCAGAGCAAGGTACGTCATGTATTCTATACTCATTGTGACGCTCGTCACCGTCATATCGCTCATCAAGCAGAGCAAGAAGGTATGTCATGTGTTCTATACTCATTGTGACGCTCGTCACCGCTTTATCGCTCTTCAAGCAGAGCATGGTACGGCATGTGGTCTAAGCTCATTGTATCGCTCGTCACCGCGATATCGCTCATTAAGCAGAGCAAGGTACAAATACAAATAATACACGGTTGGTTAGCAGCGCATACATATTGGGTGGCGTCCACTTTTATGTATGGTCTGTGCAAAGTGAGAATGGCAAATAATGTTAAAACAAAAGAACACATATTTCAGTAAAATACGCATACACTACCGAGACCGAGTAAATCTCCCGTGAGCAGCGAGCGAGCGATGTACAGCGAATAATGCATGGAGCGTTTGAACAGGTGGCGCACGACGACCGCTGCAAGATTCTCATCTCGTCGCTCCAAGACACGCTGCACGGCGTCGAGACCAAGTCGTACTCGAGCGGCGAACGCACGCGGCGCGAGCGCACGCGCAGTCGCGAGCGCGAGCGGGATGCGCGGGCACATCACCGCAGCAGTGCCGCGCCTCGCCGTCGCGAGCGCAGTGCTAGCCGCTACCGCGAGCGCAGTCGCGAGCGCGAGCGCGACGACAGGGACCGGTGAGCAAAGCAAGCACTTCACAACTCCACACCACAAACAAACATACTACTCCTAGCAATGGAATAATATCTAGCAGCCTCTTACCGCGAATTCCCGCTATATGTCAGACCGGTCAGTGACTAGACAATACACTATACTTCCACAGTTTCACTTCACAAGAGTTCGCCAGTGTTCCGCGGCTAATTGTAATTTTCTACAGTTCGCCGCTCACTCGACATTGTATTTGCGACCGATTCGCTCCGCAAGTCAGTCAAAGGCAGACAGCCTCTCAGTGTGAGCCTAACGGTATATAGGTATTATATTCTTCATAATTGCGGCCATCTCTAGATAGCATTACATATACTAAAGGAATCCTGTCGGCTACACAAATTCACGATATTACAGAGTAGATTAGTTTTTAGGATTCCGTACCCGAAAAAAGTCAAATGGGACTATTGCTAAGCCTCCGCTGCCCGTCTGTCTGTCAGTCTGTCTGACGTCACAGTGCTCTACTGATGAACCGTAATAAGTAGAAAGTCGGAAATTTTCACAGAATGTGTATTTCTGTTGCTGCTATAGTAACATATAATTAACTACACAAGATTTTATAAATTAAAGGGGGGGTCCTCATACAAGAGACTTAGTTTTGTTTTAATATCCCCTGCCCCTGGGAATCACCAAATCATCGTCAATCAAATATAATCGATAAATAATTTCACGCCATCTATAATCGTTTCGGCTGTGCTGGATTTAACGTCGGGTCCGCTGTCTGTAGCGGTGATTGTTCGAACCCTAGTTCGGGCATGTACTTTTTATATAGTTTGTCGGTGGTAAGGAACCCTTCGTGTGAGAGTCCGACACGCATTTAATAGATTAAGTATTTTCTGTCGTCTAAGTCCAAATTTTGGAGTCATTCAATTTGGAATGTTTTTTCTCCAATCTCTATAACCATTAGCATTAAAATGTGCATCACTGTTCAGTACTTGCATCATCAATCATCCATCAGTCATCACCATTATCATGTCAGACAAATAAAAACATAAATCTATCTAAAACATAAGTCTATCAACGCGTAGATATTCCATGCGCGCGTCGATTACCTACTTTTCATATCTTAGTTGCATTTCTTAGTTTTATGTTGTACCTTATTTTACATAGTATTATTTAGTCACCAATTAACAGTAGGACAGAATACTACAATAAACTACTCGTCTTTACTTGGTGCTCATCTTTAACTACCACAACTATTCCCCAACTACTTCCGGTGTACGAGCCAACTACTCAGTGAACACAGTATCCATAATTGTTATAAAACCTACCTCTGTCACCGCTTCACTCACGCACGTCGCATGAATCTATGACGTTGGTGGCACGTTGGGCCTCGCGTCCAACAAGACCTCTCTCGATCGAATGCGTCACGACTCACGTGAGACTATAACAGTCTGGTGACATAAGCAATGTCTGTTGCTGACACTGGGGAAGAAAGGGACAATTGTACAGTTGCGAATTCGAAACCTTTGTGAAATTTGTATTTGTACAGTCAGCAGCAGATATATGTGAGCAGGTTAGCTACTCAAAAAGATCTACACATCTTAGAAATCATAAATATCTATACAGCCAAAGTGTCAAAATTATGTCAACTTCCTTAGAGTTAACTTGGATGTTGACATAATTTTGACACGTTGGCTGTGTAGATATTTCTGATTTTTTAAGATGTGTATATGTTATTGAGTAGCTAACCTGCTCACATATATTTGATGCTGACTGTACCGTGCATATTTCGTGTGTCTTTAGGACTGCGATCATACGCTTCGCATTAGGGTAGGTCGTGACGTGCACTGACTATATGCATCTATCCACCGACGTTAATATATTAGGGCCATGTGTAAGTGCGGACATAATAGTAGTTTATCTACACACGTATCATAAACCCTCTTTACTGCGTCCAAAACCCACACGTTACGACCAGCATAATGATAAACTTCTTGGTAAAAACTCATTTCTCTTATGAATATTGATCATTATGACCATAATGTACCAAAATTTGTCAAATTATGAAATTTCAAATTTCGAACGCCGCCTATGTGCCGCCCCTAGTTTGTCTGTAAAGTTGGTACTACAGAACAAGCTAAACAACTGCAGAGCAATGATCAATGCCACAATGCCGGTCGAACATGCGGTTCCTGAACTAGGGCATGCAGAACCGGTCACGGTTCCAGATTTTTAAGACCCGGTTCTGGGAGCCGTCAGAACCGGGTGCACCGGGTGCACCCGGTTCCGGCTCATAAAACTGTAATATCAAATATATCACACAGAAACTGAAAGTGTATAACGTTATTACGAGATATGAAATAAGAAAGTTGGCAAATTATATCAAATCAACATTTATTAGGACACTATAGTTTCAAACTGTCATTTTTCTCATTACATAACAGGAATATTATAGGAACACAAAAGCTTTAACTAAACATTAATCAGTCTTTTTAATAAACAGCATAAATTATCTTTTTATATTCATATGAGTAACAGCAACATGATAAAACACAACAAATAATTTCTTTTTTATTACCTAAAGTAACAAATCACCATATTTTCGTTTTTATTTTAATTAATAGCTTTATTGGAAATATTTTTTTCGTGGTAGTGAGATCGTAAGTAACTTATCACATCTAGGCTCCTGTCACTTAACGAGCTGCGCAAGCGATTGCAAATGTAGCCCGCTGAGGAGAAAATTCTTTCAGGCTTTACACTGGTTGGTGGTATGGTTCTTAAATAGTTATATGCTAGTGAAAGGTTTTTACCACGACTTCCACCGTTTTCAAACAATGCCATTTCTATTTTGACTGTTGTAAAGTAGGCGTCGCGGTCTTGATGTCTCGTCTTATTTTTTAAGGCTGTAGCTTTTTGCATCTCTATATCAAGCTCATCTTTTTTGGACATAATCAGGTCTGGGACAAGAATGACATCGAATTCATCGGCATTTCCCACCTCATCTTCACCTTGCTCACATATATCGCATTGTTCGATCATTGACAATGGCTGTACGAGATTAACGATACCCCTGCACATTTTATCGCAAGAGGGCCAAGGAAATACCGCCAAATCATCATTTAGAAAATCAGCAAAGTATTGGTCCGGGTTCGTTAAGTATTGAAGTGTAGCTGCTTCTATAAGTCGTCGCTGCAAGTACCTTTTCTTTAAAGAATTTTCCATTTCCTTACTTATAGCTGTATTCATCCTTTTCAGTTTTTTTCAATGCATATTTTATTGCGACATCAGCTGTTAACAAGGATGCATCCCGGCGACACAAACTTTCAACGATAGTTTTCATTATGTCCAAAATCTCGTGAAGCTCATTTAAAGTTGTCCATTCGTCTTGGCTCAAGGTAATCTCAGAATTTATATCAAGTAGCGCTTTTGTGATGCATACTTTGAGTTTGAGAAAACGTTGTAGCATATCTGCGATGCTACTCCACCTTGTCTTTGCATCCAGAATCAAAATATATTCTTTTCCGAAGTTAGAATTAACATGTTTTTGTAAAATATCATCATTTTTTGTCGGAGATTTTTTAAATATCTTGACTACTTTCCGGACTTTGTCTAGTAAATCAAAATACCTGAAATGCGACACTTGCCCCCTTGTTTCTTGTACAAATTCAACACCGTCATCATTATCATCGCCACTTGCTTCTGAATCTGAATGCTCTCTAATATTATAATCGTTAGTAGTTTCACTACTTCTAGCATCTCGGTGTAACAGCGGGGCTAGTTCAGCTAACGGCATATCATCCTCATCAATATGTTCTTCAACATCTACTTGATGTTCATCCATAGCAACAGCGTTTTTGTAGAAGACATCTGATATAGCCAGCTGAATTGCATGCGCAATGCATTTTTGGTGTAAGGATTTCAGTTGTTTACCGATTTTTACCATCATGCTACACCCATCGGTAGTTTCTCCAACAACGTCCCTTTCTAAGGAAATTCCGAAGCATTCGAGTTTTTGATTGATCTGTTCAATACATTTTTCTGCTGGTAATGATCCGTAAACCCTTATGAGTCCTAAATTTTTGAATTTGTTGGGTCCGCTCAGATATGGTGAGTGTGTATTTAAACTTAAATATCTGCGGTTTCTGTTTGAAGTCCATTCGTCGAATGAAATTGCGAACTTTACTTTTTCAGACAAAAGCTTTTCTATTATTTTTTTTGCTCTTTCTTCTTTTCATCGCAATGTCTGCAAACCATCTCTCTAATAGTGTTTGCAGACATGGGAAGTGTACGGGTGCGTGCATGCAGTAGGTATATCTCGCGCGACCGGCGGCGCGATGTTGCCTTATCGTGCTTTTGTGACAATGCGAATTTAAATCACGCGCTAATGGCTCAGCCGCGGTTGATTTGAATGCGGAATTAAGTAATTTTAGTATTTTTCAAGAACCGGGGGAACCGGGTATGCTTCTTCAGAACCGGGTCTTTCGAGACCTTGGTATACCCGGGTATACCCGGGTAGTTAGGAACCGGGTATACCCGGGTGCATGCCCTATCCTGAACACATCAAAGAGAGCTTATGATATGTGTGTAGATAAACTAGTGTATGTAATTGTACATAATTAGGCATTAAAACTCTCGAGTGATATTATTATGAAACTCGCCTCTCTCGAGTATTGATGCCCTCCATTATGTAGCGGTCACATAAACTACTAATTACGTTTATTTGAAATGTAACTGTGTTACTACAAGAAATATTAAACACAGTTTGACCTCAAAACAAACGTCAAATCCTTTACTTTGTCTATAAACAAGTGTTGAACATGAGTTTGAAGAACATGTTTGTATAGTCTGTTCACTTAGACAGCGCCGCCTTTCATCGTGCCGCCTTGGCACTTGCCGGCTCTTGTTAAAGAATGGCGACACTCACTCAAAGGAAGCCACGATCGCCAGGAGCTCTATTTTTGATCACTCGCGTCGTGGCGAGCGCTCGCCAAGCGCAACGATTGGTTCTTATCACTCGACGTAACTAAGCTCCACCAATCGTATCGCTTGGAAAGCGCTCGCTTCCGAGGCGAGTGATTCAAAAATGGAGCTCCAGGGCGCTATCTAAGTGAACAGACCTTAACGTGTATGTGACTGATTATAAACGTTTACGTTTGCTTGTCCCAGCAGCAGCTACTACCGGGATTACCGCGACCGCGAGCGCGAAAGGTCACGCTCCCGGGACCGCGAGCGTGCCGACCACTACAACAGGGGACACAGTCGGGAGGAGAGGTAAATTTATTCATTTTGTTAGCGTCACCTTCGATGGCGCTGCGTTGTCACGTGCCTTCCCTTTTCGCACGCGCAGCTATGGAGATTATGAATGATGTAATAAGGTTTTTATTACATCATTCATAATCTCCATAGCTGCGCGGCTGTGGGTTAGCTTCTGAATATCTGGTTAGACGTGGACACAACTATCAAGAGACGTGTTTTTACGTTTTTCGGCGATCTTGGTATGAAGAGGAGGCCAAACATTAGTCGGTAGACCGCATGCCAGTTGTTCCGACGACATAGATCCTCGCTCAACTCAGTAGTGGAATGGCTTAATGTGAGGAGGCCTAATACGCACCAGTAAGCAAGTGTGAGTTATCAATAAATTTGACTTTCCTATCACGTTGCCGTAAAACGCCATTCTGTATAGCAAAGTCACGTGACTAACGAGCTTGCGACTCGCTGGTCACGTGACTTTTTTATACAAAACTGGCGTTTCGTAAGTCAATTTTATTGAAAACTCGCACTTCGCCCGCTGTGGGTTCCCTGACAGGCTGATCATGATGACGACGGTACACAACACTTTCGTCCGGTATACATTCTGGAGGGGGCTGGAGGGGGCTGGAGGGGGTAGCGGCGCGCGGGAGGGAACAAGAGCATGCCTACATGGGCGAGAGAGAAAGAGATGTGTAATGTTCCTTCCCCCTCAGGGCGCGCAACAAGTCCCCGGCAGCGGACGCGGCGGAGGCGGGCGGTGCTGGCGACGCGCCGGCAAGCAGCAGCAGCAGCAGCAAGCCGCGTGCTGCCGCCTACTACGACGAGCAGAGGTACCGCGAGCGCCGCGACCCTGCCGAGCGCGAGCGCGAGCGCGAACATCGCCGCGACGCGAGGCACTAGCGCGTAGGGGACTACAACTGCCACCTTTCGTCCTGCTTTTAGTACGGCCGTGGCGGGGTAGGATCGCAGAATTATATATTGTGTATGGGTGTGGGAGACGCATTGGCGGAATTCCCAACCAGTCAAATGATTGCTTTATCCCGTTGCGGCTCTTTTATTGTGTTGTGAGTGACTGCGATCATTTCACTGCTGAGTCCGCCATACCGCGTCTTCCACACGAACACGCGAAATGCCTGTTCTGAAAGTAGATGAGGCGACGTAATGAGTTATATATGGATATATTACACAATGCGAAGGACACCTGTTCTGATGAACGATAGTAGATTCTGTTGCTTCATTTAGTTGACGTATTTCCATAAGTCTTGCTACTATGTGACCCCAAAAAAAGTGATGTCGTGATGGTGTATTAATTTGTGTTTGTTTGTAGTAATGAACCGCTGCTTTTGATATCAACGTAACTGTTACGTTAAATCCAAAGTTTAATTTATTTAACTCCATTACTATCACCCGCAAAGCACTAAATTCTCTAAACACACACATGGTTTTGAGAAACTCAATTTGTCACATTCCAAGGATCTAAACAAAAACACGATAAATTTGAATTTTAAGACCCGCTTACGAGGACTTCTACACTTTAAAATCAGGACGTTATGAGATCTTTTACCTGCTGTATAACTTGGTGGTAACATAAGAGAAATTGATTAGTGAAAAGTGTATGTATTAGAAGTAAGTCAATAGGCTTTAAGATGTATTTTCTGTTGTACGGAAGTTCCGTACATGAATAGATCGAGACATATGACTTAGGATATAATTTACTTATTATAATAAATTGATCTATAATGAAATTCTCGTGTTTTGTTTTCCTTCTTCTTCCCGAGTCGTTGGTCATCTCTCCCAAAATAAACTGGCGCGAATATTTCGGTTATTTTTGTCCTTAGGTTGGTTGTCTTGTACGACGGTACGAAACCTATCGTGGGTGAGTCCGACCCGTATTTCATAGATTTTTTGTTCGTGCGAGCGAGTTGACCACTACAAAAATAAGTTTAAAGGAAAGGTTGTCACCTCGGCCATTGGTGAGAGTTTTGGGACTGACTTCCTTCCAAGGCATCAAAACTAAAACGGACAACGATATGTACGGGTCGGAGCGAAATTAATAAAAAGACGCGCTTCACTGTTGGTTGAGTTTATTAGACTAAAGTTATAATGTAATGAGTGGTGCGGTATGCTACCCGTACATGCTGCCAAAAACAAAGAATTTAAAACAAAAATTTAAATAACCTGACGAAATGTAAAACAAATGTAATAGTAGTTTATGTGGCTGCTACATAATACCTAATTATTTACAGTTACATACACTAGTTTATCTACACATCATAAGCTCTCTTGGATGTATTCAGGAACCGCATGTTTGCCCGGCATTGTGGCATTGATCATTGCTCTGCAGTTGTTTAGCTTGTTCTGTAGTACCAACTTCACAGACAAACTAGGGGCGGGCGTCGGCGTTCGTAATTTGAATGTCATAATTTGACAATTTTTTCTACATTATGGTCTTAATGTACAAGTTTTCAGATGAGATGAGTTTTTACCAAATAGTTTTACATTATGCTGGTCTTAATTTGCGGTTTTTAGACGCAGTAAAGAGAGTTTATGATACGTGTGTAGATAAATGAATATAAATCATCAATGTAACTTAAATATTGAATGCCACATTTGGAAAACTGTTTGTTTTCCTCGTTGCCCTTGTCTTTGGCATAGGTTTCATCTTAAATTCTCTTGTAGGTACTTTTACTCCTGTATGATATACGGCAGTGGTGTGCCTCTGTACATGCAGCCTGCGGCGACAACTGTGACCATCATCACAGCTAATGTGTAATGTGTATGACACGGTGTACTGGTGTAAATCGTGGGGTGACAACACAGTACTCTGTTCTTTTATCTCCTCAATTCTTTGCTGTAAATTGACCAAGTCTGGGTACGACCTTCAAGCTGTAATCCTCACCGTTGAAACCTTCATGAAAATGAAATTTGACACTGCCAAAAAATATACAGCTATAACTTAGAAACTATAAGTGGACTAATTTTCTTTCTTGGTGGACTATTTAGGACTCTAGACTATTTTTTAGCATTTTCTAATTTCATTTTCATGAAGGTGTCAATGGTGATGATTACAACTTGAAGGTCGTGTCTGGGTCTGTTTCTGGTTTCACATTCATTGTTGCTATGTGAGTCATTCGATTTGTCAAATTATTTATGCCTCCCAAGTTCTGATTGGGTGTGAGCGTACTTCCAGCAAAAAGGTCGTGGTTTCGAAATTCTGAATATCCAAATAGTTAGTGCTCTATGAGAAAAAATTGTGCCCGAAATATGAAATTTGTGTACTAATTACTAAAAACTAATTTACAAAATCTCATATCCCTAGATTCAGCCGTTGCTGAGATACAGAAAACCCTCAAACGTTACCCCAGCAGAAAAATTAATAACTCTGTTCCTATAAGAGGCACAAATTTCCCACTTCGGGCACATTTATGCACAATATACAATATAAATATACAAATAAAAATTACAATATAAGCTACCTACCATACAACTTGCTTAAAAAAAAATGCTAGGAGAACGTTCTCCCAGCAGAATGTGTTTATCGCATTTATCTCTAAATCCCGTGGGAGCACAAATTTCATATTTCGGGCACTAATTTTTCTCACAGAGTACTAATTATTAGCATATTCAGAATTTCGAAACCCCGACTTTTTTTGCTGGAAGTACGCACATTGATTGGGTACTGTTGTTCCGGGTTTACAAATATGCTATTTTGATGTGTAGACTCTGTAGACTGCGTGTTAAATGTTGCGTCACCATGTTTGATAATGCATCCTTGACCTGCGGTGACAATTCCAGCTAAATATGCTGATCTTGCCATTATATGTTCCTGACATATTACACGTAGTAAACAATCGTAACAGCAAAAATAGAGCCAGCTGTTCTGAGCTTGTAGTGTGACCCATTTATTATCGCATTGTTTCTCTTCATAGACATGTTACGGCTAAAGCTAGGTGTGAAACTAAACTTTAGTTTAGCCGGCTAGTCTTAAGATTAATTTCGAGCCTCGCCTAATGTCCGAAGTCATGTTCCTTTGTGATAACCGATGTCATCATTAATCGGCTAGACTGCACAATAGCTGATGCGTTTTGGTTAATGTTGGACATTTGTTAGCTAATGTTGACAACGAAGTATTCGTGCGACTGCGGGGAGCGGGGCGGGGTAATTTTATTCAGATGAGATAGCTATTTCTAATATCAGGACTAAACACTGCGGTTGCTTAGGTGAAGGTTCGTGTTAGGTTGAACATGTAAGAACAACAAAAACTATATCGAGACGAGTATAAGTATTTTTTGCGGTTCTTACATGTTCAACCTAACACGAAGGATAAAGGGGGCTTCGCTTCGCTCACCCCCTTTATCCTTCACCTAAGGTACCGCAGTGTTTACGGCTACCGAATCATTATCATCACTAATTACAGAATAATACGGTAATTTTTCAACATTAGCCTAGGTATACTGAAAAATAAACTTAAGTTTAGTCGGCTAATGTCAACCATATTTTCTCACCCATCTTTAACCTCAACAGCGTCGAGGCTAAAATGCAGTTTAGCCGACTAATGTTGCAATCATTTATCGCAATGAACATTACTTCGGACATTAGCCGAGGCTCGAAATTAATCTTAACACTAGCCGGCTAAACTTAAGTTTAGTTTCACACCTAGCTTTAGCCGTAACAGAAACATAGCGAGCTTGATGTGTTAATTATACAGATTTCAAAAGGAACATGATTATTGTGCATGTTGAAAATATTCAATATGCACAATAATTTTGTGTGTTCTGTACCAACAAATTTAGTTATAGACCACACAAACCTTCTTTTCTTTCTTTCTTTATACCGGTGTCGATGCATGTGGTGTTGAGGCAAAAGTTGGTCCTGACTCAGTATTATTGTGTCTTCTTGGCCATGGTGCAGGTTGATGGAAGTATCCAGTAACAGCTGTTACTGGATACTTCCATCCAGTATATGTATGTCTCAATTTTGATAATATTGTTGCGGCCACTGTTATCATGTTAAAATATGTCATGTTAGCTACTTCATTTAATCTGGTATAAAATTTATTTAGATAGTGAAGCTCAGATGTTCTTGCAGTAGTAAAAATAGTTTGTTCATAGCTTTTTCGTGTCTCTTCAAAATGTTATGGTGACATTCAATTATGGAGGTCTGATTTTTGATTAAATTGAATGCGCAAACAAAAAGCGATTTAACATCAATTTGGGGTAAACCCAGTCATCCCACACACACTAAGTTGCAGTTGGGCGTTGGGCGCACCCCTGTTGTAATCAAGGAATAGAACTGTTGGTGAGACTCAACTGCATATTATTTCTGATAACGTGAACATAAAAACGAATGTAAGATATTGTTACGAGCGTGGGGTTCGTATTTGATAGATAAGCACGAATTAATCCACTAAATAAAACACTCACTTTATTACCCAAATTACGCACTTACAATTCACACGAACTGTACTTAAAATCCACTAATTAAAACACACACACTATTTCACTAATTATGCACTCACTATTCACACGAAGAGTCTTTCTCTCCGATTATCCTTGTACTAGCACTCGATCGCAGTTAAAATGTAACTAACTCGCGCCGGACGTCGGCGCCTTTTATATCCCGCGGAGCCGCTCTGGACACATTGTCCACACATATCGCGAATATTCTAGTAAGGACCAGCGTGCGGGCCGAGAACATTCGAGACCATATATGTCTCTCTCTAATGGTGCACTCTCTCTGTCACTCCCTTCTCGAATGTTCCGAGTATAGCTATCTCTTTCTAGTAGTGCTATCTCTGTCACACACTTCTCGAATGTTCCCAGTATAGCTATCTCTTTCTAGTAGTGCTATCTCTGTCACTCCTACCGGATATTTCGCCATATAACGATTTGTGCTTCAGAGGCCCATAAGGGGTCCTGAAAACGCCTGAAAACGGGTTTTCAGGTTATGGCGTCATCTGATAGAGGGTGCCCTGAAACGGACTGAAAACATGTTTCAGGCGCCTGAAAACGACGGCAACTTGGGTGAAATTTCGATCTTTAGGTATGTGATAGAGTAACTTCTGAAACGGCCTGAAATGACTTTTCAGCCTGCTGAAAACGCCTCTAAAGCACTGAAATTGACGTTCAAAGTTTTTGACCTAACCTACCGGCGTAGCACTACCCCCTCCTAAGACATGCTCGTCCCGAGCATCATTATTTCCGTGGTATCTGGCTAGCCGGTCAACATGAACAATCTTGCTCGGACTACGAGGATTCCGCTGGATTCGATACGTGACGTCGTTTATTTTGGTGACTACCTTGTAAGGCCCTTCCCAATTCGGAGATAGTTTCGGGGACTTTCCTACTCGTCGCATAGGGTTATGTAGCCACACCAACGAACCTTCCTCAAAACCCACTTGATAAGACTTCCGGTCATATCGGGTTTTCATCTTTATGCTAGCGTGGAGCCCGTGTTCACGTACCAGGCTGTGAACATCATCAATCCGATCCCGCAAATCATTTGCATATTCCGTGATGGTCCTCGGTATATCGGGCGGACGTCCAGTCAGGAGATCTGCAGGCAGACGGAGTTCTCTTCCAAAATTCGCATACGATGGAGTAACCGCAGTACTTTCGTGAGTTGCGGACCTATAAGACAACAGGAAGAGGGGGATATGCCGATCCCAATCTTTTTGATGGCTCTCAACGACCTTGGCTAGATGTCTCTCCAGTGTCTGGTTAAATCTCTCAACCATTCCATCTGACTGTGGATGATACGCCGTAGTCCTCGTCTTATGAATTCCCATTATGCGACAAGTCTCCTGAAAGACCGCAGACTCGAAGTTTCTTCCTTGATCACTGTGGATTTCGAGTGGTACCCCAAACCGGCAGAATACTTCGTTCACTAACTTTTCAGCTATGGTTACCGCTTCTTGATTAGGAATGGCAAATACTTCAGGCCACTTCGTGAAGTAATCCATCACGACAAGAATGTACTTGTTTCCGGAGTCCGATGCTGGGAAAGGTCCTGCGACATCTAATGCAACCCTTTCCCAAGGAGCTCCTACGTTGTACAACTTGAGCGTTCCTCGGCTACGGGTATGCGGTCCCTTGACTGATGCACAGTTAGTGCATCGTTTACACCAATTTTCAACATCTTCTCGGCAGTGAATCCAATAAAAACGTTGCCGAATTTTCATTAGGGTCCTTTTTACTCCAAGGTGTCCACCGGAGGTTCCATCGTGAAAGCTTCTCAAAACTTCTTTCACCCTTTTCTTTGGGACAACGACTTGCAGGTAAGCATCCTTCCCATTTGTTGATTCCCATTTTCTACATAGACCGCCATTATGCATAACCAAGCTATCCCATTGTGCCCAGTAGCTTTTTGTTACCGCACTCATAGGAGCTACATCACACCATCTTGGTTTAGGTGCGCCAGCATTAATCCAATCAAAAATGGGTCTCACGTCAGGGTCCTCTTGTTGCGCTTGCTGCATGATTTCATCACTCCACTCGTCGCTAACCGTATCAGTTCTCATCATTCGAACACATTCCTTGCCTTCTTGTCTTGAGCAATGTTTACAGTTGTCCGCACAAGGTCTACGTGATAGGGCGTCAGCATTTCCATGTGATTTCCCACTACGGTGTTCGATGATGAAATCATACTCCTGCAGTTGTTCAATCCATCTCGCCACTTGTCCCTCGGGGTTTTTAAATTCTAGCAACCACTTTAAAGCAGCATGGTCAGTTCTGATACGAAACTTTTTGCCCAGCAGGTATTTGCTGAAATGCTGTAACGTCTTGACAACTGCTAGCAATTCCGTCCGAGTTACACAGTAATTCCTCTCTGGTTTTGACAATGACTTACTGAAATATGCAATCACAACTTCGTTATCTCCTTTCTTTTGCGACAAGACACCTCCAATTCCAGTATTACTAGCATCTGTATCCACAATGAAATCCTCATCCGGGTTTGGATACCCCAATATTGGCGTTTCACAAAGTCTTCCTTTAAGCTCGTTGAAACTTGACTCACATTGTTCGTTCCAGTCAAATGATCGCTTTTCTTCCGTTAATTGATGCAAAGGCTTTGCTATATCCGAGAAGTTCTTCACAAAACGTCTGTAGTATGAACAAAGCCCCAAAAAGGCACGTACTGCAGTCTTGTCTTTTGGCGTCGGCCAATCCTTCACGGCGCTAATCTTCCCAGGATCTGTCTGGATGCCGTCCTTCAAAATCACGTGTCCCAAGTAATTCACTTTACGTTTGAAAAACGAGCATTTCTTCGGACTGAGTTTCAGATTTGCCCCTCGTAGTTTGCCTAGCACCTGCTCCAATTTATTCAAGTGGTCGTTGAAGTCTCTACCAACGATAATGATGTCATCCAAATAGACCAAGCAAGTTTCTCCTAGAAGTCCAGCTAATATTTGTTCCATTAATCTCTCAAATGTGGCTGGTGCATTACACAGTCCAAATGGCATAACATTGAACTGCCAGAGTCCCTTGCCAGTAGAGAAGGCCGTTTTCTCCTTATCCTTGTCCTTGATTTCGACTTGCCAATAGCCACTTTTCAGATCCAACGTTGAAAACCATTTCATTCCGTTCAATGTGTCTAAAGTGTCGTCGATTCGTGGAAGTGGATAACTGTCCTTCTTGGTTACATCATTAAGTCGACGGTAGTCGATACAGAATCTCATGGTGCCGTCCTTCTTCTTAACCAAAACTACGGGAGAACACCACGGGCTTGTTGAAGGTTCAATAACGCCGCTTCTTTGCATTTCCTCGATCATGCCCTCAACCTCCTTCTCCCGAGCTACTGGAACTCTCCGAGGGCGCTGTCGGATAGGCATAGTTTCCCCAGTGTCGATCTCATGCTGAACCACTTCAGTTCTTCCAATGTCATCATCATGCGAAGAAAAGACGTTGCGATATCGTAGCAGTAAGCTACGCGCCTTAAGGAATTCCTCCTCGGTAAGGTGCTCCCTGGAGTCATTTAGTAATTTTTCAACATCCATTGAAGGCTTAACATGACCAGGTTTCACGTTTACCTCAGATTCTCGGCAGCCTCTTATCCAAGAAATTTCTTGGCATGATCCGACCAGCGTTCCTTTATTGAGAACGCATTCCGTGTCGCTTGGGTTAAGGATCCTTACAAATGCTGTAGATGCCGTGGTTACCATTGTACGGGCTGTTATCCACGGTTTATCAGCATCCAACCTCTCTACCACAACACAGCGGTGAGATTGTGGCCTTGTGGAGTTCGGCAATTTCACTGGAACTAAAACCTGTGACCTTGGTTGAAGAATGGTTCTCCTGGTACAGTAAACATTTCCATTTACTCCACCTTGTATAGGAATCTCATCAACTCCAAACTTTAGAACTCCAACCTTTAAGTCGATTTTACAGTCATGTCTCCTCATAAAATCCAATCCAATAATGCAGTCGTCGACGATGTTAGCAACGATCACTTTATGCCAGTATTCTTTTTCACCTATTTTCACAGCTAACTCTCGTTCTCCTTGGACGGAAATGTACTGGCCGGTAGCAGTTTGCAGCTGGAGATGCCTAGGTCGGACTAGATGATCTCTGGTCAGGTGTCTCAGTAGCCGAGAGCTGATCACAGTCCGAGAAGCTCCAGTGTCTATGGTAAGGAGACATGGTATTCCACAGATTTCTCCATTGACAACCAGACTATTCCCGTCGTTTGCCTGTGATATCATAATTGGGACATTTTGACCGCCAGCCAGCACACGTCCCATAGTCCTGGCTTTTATTCGTTTCCCTGTTGGGGCTCTGACTCCACAGAGCCTATTTTCCTCGCCATTGGAGCGGGGTCTCTGTCCCTCCTAGTCCTTTTTGGACAGCCTGACTGCAGGTGATCACGTTCTCCACAATGGTAGCAACGTGGCCCAAATTCGCGGCGGGAAGCTACTGGCTTCGTAGTCGACACTTCTCGCACCCTGAAAGGCCTGGATGAATCCTGTCGTACAGCTTCCACCTCGAGAGCGTGGGCTACTGCATCCTTTAGGCTGCCATGATGTCCCAATCGCACGGCTGCCCTCACTTCCAGATCACGGATCCCATCGATGAAGGCCTGCACCAGCATACTGTCCACAAAGGATGCTGACGTACGTTGATAGGCCTTCCTAACCAACTTCTCGATTTCCAGGGCCCACTGTTGTAAGGACTCGTTACGTCCTTGTGCCCTGTCCTTTAACTGAGCTCGGTACACGTGCTCCAGGTGACTGTCACCGTATCGTGCCTCCAAGGCTTCTAGAAGGCGGTCGTACGTCCGGTCGTTTCCCAGAGCCTCTAGTATGGTAAGAGCCTCGTCGCGCAGCGCCAACGTCAGTGCTGTCCTGGCTTGCTCCTTACTCCAACCATTAGCCTGGGAAACAGACTCGAACTGCAGCTTATAGGCAGTCCACGATGAGCTACCGTCAAAGGGGGGCACTTTGAACCTGCCGCCTCCGGACACCGATGCGTCGGGTACATAGGTACTTGGACCATTAGCCACTTTGATCTCAAGTTTTTGGAGACGGCTCTCACAGATCTCAATTTTTTTATCGACATCATGGACTCGACTCTCCAGTTTTTCATCCATATCGGCCAGTTTTTCCTGGACCTCGAACAACTCTCTCTTCCATTCGGTCGTGGACTCATGTACCTCACGAAGCATTCGTGCCTGTACCTCCTGGTGATCCTTTTGTTCCCTAAGCTCATTCTGGAGGATTAGAGTCTGTTCTTCCTGTTTCCTGGCCTGTTCCTCCTGTTTCCTGGCCCGTTCCTCCTGTTTTCGCGACTGTTCCTTTAGCTCTCTCGCTTGTTCCTTGAGGAGGACGAAGATAACGTTGAGGTCTACTCCTTGTGCAGCTGGAGCAGGTGATTCCGACGTACCAGGCGTCGAGTCTCCAGACCCAGACGTTTGGCTTCGCGTCGTCACTCCTTTTGGCTCGGTTTCTCGTGGCATTAACGGCATTTTCTATCCCACTTCTGACACCAAATGTTACGAGCGTGGGGTTCGTATTTGATAGATAAGCACGAATTAATCCACTAAATAAAACACTCACTTTATTACCCAAATTACGCACTTACAATTCACACGAACTGTACTTAAAATCCACTAATTAAAACACACACACTATTTCACTAATTATGCACTCACTATTCACACGAAGAGTCTTTCTCTCCGATTATCCTTGTACTAGCACTCGATCGCAGTTAAAATGTAACTAACTCGCGCCGGACGTCGGCGCCTTTTATATCCCGCGGAGCCGCTCTGGACACATTGTCCACACATATCGCGAATATTCTAGTAAGGACCAGCGTGCGGGCCGAGAACATTCGAGACCATATATGTCTCTCTCTAATGGTGCACTCTCTCTGTCACTCCCTTCTCGAATGTTCCGAGTATAGCTATCTCTTTCTAGTAGTGCTATCTCTGTCACACACTTCTCGAATGTTCCCAGTATAGTTATCTCTTTCTAGTAGTGCTATCTCTGTCACTCCTACCGGATATTTCGCCATATAACGATTTGTGCTTCAGAGGCCCATAAGGGGTCCTGAAAACGCCTGAAAACGGGTTTTCAGGTTATGGCGTCATCTGATAGAGGGTGCCCTGAAACGGACTGAAAACATGTTTCAGGCGCCTGAAAACGACGGCAACTTGGGTGAAATTTCGATCTTTAGATATGTGATAGAGTAACTTCTGAAACGGCCTGAAATGACTTTTCAGCCTGCTGAAAACGCCTCTAAAGCACTGAAATTGACGTTCAAAGTTTTTGACCTAACCTACCGGCGTAGCAATATCACTAGTCTGAAATACGGTGATGCTGATTTAAGTGTACCATCTCAATGTAATTTTTGTATTTTTCTGCAAACCTTTCATCTAGTACACCAAATAAGGTATTAGCGACATAGCCAACTCCATTATTTAATCCTCGGATGGAGCGTCTCGGAATCATGCCGTTGTTTGTTTTCAATAGATAGTTGTTGTTTGATTTCGTTTATGTTTTGAAATAATTCGGCCATAATACTTTCGCACATTGTTCTGTAGGCGAATTCATCGCATCTACTTTCTCCATGGTTTTCGATGCCTTTCCAATATGATGTCATGTTCAAATATGTCACTATCTTCCAGTTATCCAGAACATATTTTATTTTCTCAATTTCATCAAAGTGCAGCAAGTAGCCTTGTTTTGTTGAAATGATGTTATGTTTAGGTATTCTGTTATTAGTTCGCCAGTGGTCTGTTGCGAGTGTCCGACAACTGTGAGGACTGTTAGCAGGACTGTGTGGAGCACAGAGTACATTATTAGGTGTGGAGGCAAAGAAGTGTTGACATTGGTAATCCACGCCTCTTGCGTTTATTGTAGACGTTCTGGTTTTCGCTTGAATCCGAAGTCTGTTGTTGAGGAATGTTGACCGGAAGTGGCGCTTTTTCGAAACTGGTCGCTTGAGGACTCTATTTTCTGTTTTGAGTGTTGCAACTGGCACCAGTTCGTCCTTGCCTGCCCAACGCCCATTTTGCTGGAGGCATGTTGCACTGAAAAAATAATAATAAGTAACATTATTTTTTCGGTTATTAAACCCTTTTTTACCATTCTTCAGTTAATCATCAACAAACGTAATTTGAAATTATTAAAGTGGTTTATTTACGAAGCACAAAACTGCTTTTGTTATTTTCAGTTCGGTTGTTTAAAAGCTAAGATTTACTCATGTATAACCATAATAAAGTAAACAAATCGGATTGGTTCCGTGCAACAAAACATGTTTACTTAGTTTATACTAATTCTTAGACTATTCGTTACTAAAGGGTTGCTGAACTATCAAACAATGGGGGACAGGAATGCATTGCCCAGTAATGCCCGGCCCCGGAATGCCCGACCCCGGAATCATGGGATTTGGGACGCCAATTCCGGGGCCGGACATTCCAAGCCGCACATTACTGGGCCGGGCTTTCCGAGGCCGTGCACTGCCTGTTCGACCACGGAATGCCCGGCCCCGGAATTGTGGGACGTCTCTCATTGGCTGAAAATACTGGCTTCTGATTGGTCGAACATTTTCGATTTAACGTAGACGAATCTAAGGCCACGGTCATAGTAGTGAGGTTTTTTTGTAAGCAAGTTTAACATTCACTTGACACATATCATAACCTAAAAATTATTCATATTTGGTTAGTTTAAAACAAACTCAATCCTGCTATTTGTTAAAAAAAATAACACTGTGAAGACTGTGTTCAAGTGCATTATATTTATTGAATCAAATTTGGCTAGAGTAGGTTATTGTGGCTAAATTTCAATTGGGTTATAGGTTAGGTTAGAACTTAGAAGAAGCAAAACCGAAGCGTATGCAAATTAAAAAAACATTTAATGATATTAATAGATTTTTTGAGATATAGACACTATGAACACACCCTAGTCTCTGATGTAGGAGTTGTCTATGGTACTCGGGACGCCAATTCCGGGGCCGGGCATTCCGGGGTCGAGCACTATTTTGTACGGCCACGGAATGCTCGGCCCAGGAATGACCGACCCCGGAATCGTTTTTTAACACAGATCACAAATTACCTATTTTTGTATTTATATATGACAAAACTACAATTCTAGTCTATTCTAGTAGAGGGCACGCTTTTTGAGGGGGGGGGGGGGGGGGGGGAGTGTGAATAGAATCGACCGATTAATGCAACCTTTAGCCAATTGCTTCTGGGATTTATATGACAACAAAAGTAAAATTTGACTCTCATTCCTAGTAATACTGCATATACTCAATTGACTCCCCCGTGACTCTCCATACAAACTTTAAGGACAATTTTTAGACCTTAAAGGGTCCAAATTTTTAAAAATCCTTAGTGAGCGGTTTTGTAACAATAAGAAGATATTTCTATCAATATAATCTTTCTAGCTACAGCCGTTTCGTCGCTTTTCTGATCAGTCACGACTTACTGCCAGTTTCCTGGGCGCTGATTAAGTTCACTAATTGGTTAAACTTGGTTAAACAGTCACGTGCCGCTATGTTGAATATTAGCGGCACGTGATTGGCTCAAATCAGTTTAACCAATTTGTTAACTTAACCAGCGCCCAGGAAACCGGCCGTTACTCTTTTATGTAAAGAGATATTAAGCTGAAGCTCAATTAATTTTTATATACGCTATAAGTTCATAAGATGAAATCTCTAGCATACAAAGCCACTAAATATGTCAAAGTGTAAGCCCCACTTAAATATTACCCCTCAAAACATCCAGGGGCTACCTGGCAAATAACTTATATTATCATTATTTCTAAAAAAATCTGACATCGATGTTATTTGTGTTACAGAACACTGGTTAAAGGAAAATATCATATCTTTTAACATAAATTATTACAAAATTGTCAGTTGTTACAATAGAAAGACTGCTGATGCTGATAGAGGTGGTTATTTAATCTTAGGGAAAAATAATATTAAGGCGAAACAACGGAAAGATATTCTTGCACTTACTGTTGAAAGACAAATAGAGGTATCCTGTGTTGAGTTAGATAGCCATATTATTATTTGTGTCTACAGGGCACCGAGGGATGCTAAAGGCCATGGCAATATTTGAGAAAATTATGGAGGAAGCCCTCAATAAACTATGTAATAACAGAAAAAGTTAATTATTTGTGGCGATCTTAATGTAGATTTGCTTGTAGGAACAACAATGAAACAACAATTAATAACTTTATTCAAATCATTTAACTTATGTCATGTATTTTTAGAGCCAACTAGATTTACACTTACCAGCCAAACTTGCTTAGATAACGTTTTTTTGTGACTGTGCATTCACAAGTAAAATTGTAATTAACTGCTCACCTTCCGATCACAGTGGTCAAATAGTTTCATTCCCAATTGCTAGTAAGGATAAGACTGGTTCATAATTTCATAGGCTTATTACATCCCATAGACTAGAGATATATACGAAAAACGTAGATATAAATTTGCCAGTACCGGATTTTGAAGAACATCCAAAACAGACTTCAGACTTCTTCAACATTATTGAAACAGAATTCAATAAAGTTTTTAAATTAAAGAAAGTCAGTGACTACAATGGTAAATCTAAATTTAATGACTGGGCAACGTTTGGAATTCGTAAAAGTAGAGTTATCTTGTATGACCTTTATGAATAAAAAACCTATAACTTTGATTGAAAATTTCATGACTATGTTAAAAAATATTCCAAAAATTTCAAGTTGGTTTGTAGAACTGCAAAAACATTACACATGAATAGAAAAATACAAAATTAAAATAATAGAATGAAAACAGTTTGGCAAATAATAAACCGTGAAACTGGCAAAGTTATACCAAGGGACAATAATTTCTGCCTAAAGATAGGTGATGATGTTGTTAAATCCAGCGCTGATGTTGCTCGAGCTTTTGAAACATTCTTCTCCAATGTACCCTTACTCACAACAGATCGTCTAAATTCATCTCCATATGAAGCAGAGACTATTAAAAAATAACACTAGCGTCAGTAAGGTATATTTAAAATTTCATCATATATATCTCCAGGACATTGTCAAAACGTTTAGATTACTTAACTTAAAAATACTGAAGACCTGTGGGGTATATCAGTAAAAGTCATTGGTTCAGTAATTCTAGTTATGTGTTCAATAAATGTGTTGACGATGGGGCTTTCCCAGACCTCATGAAACACAGTAAACTGATACCTCTGTTCAAGTCGGGAGATAAGGATGATCCTTCAAATTTCAGACCAATATCTGTTCTTTTCTCCTGAAAATATTATTCTTAATCAAATGCTCTCACACTTCGACCGTACAAAACAACTTCCACGCCAAACAATACGGTTTCACTAGGGGTAAATCGACTACGGATATAGGTATTACATATATATATTACATATACACCCTAACATCTCATATTTATTCTGCATGGGAGGCCGCGCAGGATGCTATCGGAGTTTTTTGCGATCTGTCGAAGACATTTGATTGTGTTGATCATAATACCCTATTAATGAAATTAAATAATTACGGAGTTAAAAATAAAGCGTTGGATCTACTAAAATCATACCTAAGAAATATAATTCAAAAGGCAGAAGTTAACGGCCTTAAATCTGATGGATCGGGTGTAAAAATTGGCGTTCCACAAGGTTCCATATTAGGCCCTATCTTATTCCTGGTATATATTAACGATCTGCCTTTCATGGTGGAGAAATTGACTGACATATTGTTGTTTGCTGACGATACTTCAATGGTCTTCAAAATTGAAAGACAAAAAGGAGGTTTTGATGATTTTAAGGTTATATTGTCTTTAACCTTGAATTGGTTCTCAGTTAATAATTTATTGTTGAACGCTGGTAAAACCAAGTGTATCAAATTCTCACTTCCAAATGTCAGGCAAGTTGAGACCAGTTTAGTGTTAGACAACAGCACGTTAGAATTAGTAAATGATACGATGTTTCTTGGAATAATCATTGCAAATTGCAGTGGGGATCCCACATAAATAGATTAGCTGGTAAATTAAGTTCTGCGGCTTACGCTAGGTACGTTAGGAACATCAGACAAAGCACGGATCTGGCAACATCTAGGCTAGCATATTTTAGTTACTTTCTCCTCCTCCCTAAAGATCACCACTTGACACAATTGATAATGAAGGTAAGCAGTTCTTTCAAGGGTAAGTGCATTCTCTACTACAATAAGATATCTCTGGAGATTTTGAAATTGCCATTTGAGCAATTTAAAAAGCATGTTAAAGCGACTTTGTCGAAAAAGGGAAATTACAATGTTCAAGATTAATTAAATGACGGGACTGTATGGGGTTAATCTAGCTCAACACAGACCTTGATGTTAATAGTTTAGTAATTATTTATTCCTGCTCATCAAAATAATTAAATTTTTCATATTTGTATTAGTTAAGCACAACCAATTTTTAAAAGAGATCTAAAAATCAATCTGTGGTAGTTTCCACGCCCTTATCCTCCCACACTGGTCCAATGTAGAGAAGAGGCAAAAAATGACGTTCGCTAAGTATATTTAAATATCTATAGTAAAAAAGTACTTTGACTTTGACTTTGAATGCCCAAAAATATCTATATTCTTCGACAAACCATAGTAATCTTAATTTTATGGGTACCTTAAGCTTCATTGTAATAAACGTATTCTTAACTTTATAAGTTAAGTACCGTAAAGCGAGGTGTATAGAATTACACAGGCGAAAAGATACAATCTCAGCAATGTTGTTCTAATGGTAACTCTGATAATTTTTTTAAGAAAAATCTACCAAGTTTTTTTGAAATCACAACATTTTTTCTTTTGAAGCAGCAACACTGATTTGCAGTGTACTTATACAAAGATGGAAAAAATCGTTACAAATAAGCACTGTCAGGTAAGTACAAGATTTAGATCGTCAAAACTTGTGTTTATATAATCAAAAAAGCGATTATGTCTTATTACGAGTAGCTAAAGAGACTTCAGAGATAAAGAGTCGATCTACGTATACTGCTATTTCAAATTTGAGGCCAGCAATGTAAACAAACAACTGTCATATTCTAGGACAAAACCGTTGAATTTGACATTCATATTATACTTTTTGTACTGGAAAATGAGAGTTGTTTGTTTACATTTCTGGCCTCAAATTTAAAATCGCAGTATAGGTACAAGATGTAGTGAATAATTCTTTCCTTTCGTATTTTCTCGGAAATGTTCGTTTTTGTACGGGCAATTTGACATTTGACATTGATAAATAAAGTATGCGATTTATTTGATACCTACACTTAATTTAATAATAAAGTTGTAGGAACACAATACTGTGCTGACGCGGCAGACTGCAGCGATGCAATTTCCCCCGCACCGCATTGTAACCAGTCCCAGTCAGGCAGGCTAGATAGGAACACGTTTGTGTATCGTAAACGCTATGAATAAACTTTCGTATACGTCTACCTAGTGGTTCTCATTGAATAGCCCGCCAAGCTACGACGCCCCAAAGTGGTGACCCCGTGTAAATACCTGCCTGGTATAAAGTGTGACAATAGGATGGCTAATCCAAATGCCCCTCTACTCAACGCGGCGGGACTCAACCAAAACGCGCCGGGATATAATCCAAACGTGCAGTTACCCGTGGCGCCCGGAAACAACCCAGCACTACCACCACCACCTCAGCCAGGACAGAACATGGACCAGCAGTTGGCTGCGATTAGCCTGTCGGCTCGTATACCGATTTTTTGGACCGACATGCCGCGGATGTGGTTCGCGCAGTTTGAGGCGATCGTAGGACCACAACATCAAGGTGAAAACGTCAAGTATGATCTGGTGTTGGCAAAGCTGGGAAAAGAGGAGCTTAGCCAAATCACGGATTTAATAGACGACCCGCCGGCGCAACAAAGATTTTCAGTATTGAAGGCCCGGTTAATCAAGATATTTCAAGCGAGTGCGGAGGCCCAGTTTCATAAACTGGTAAAAGAGATGGATCTGGGGCAGCAGCGGCCGTCGCAACTGCTTGCGAAGATGCGAGAGCTGGCAAAGAATACAGGTACGTTGGGAGATACAGTGAAGAACCTGTGGTTGTCAAGACTGCCAGGATGGGTGCGCGCAATCCTCGCGAGTTGCAGCAAAGATGCGGAACTGGAAGAGTTATCTACTATGGCGGATAAAATTATGGAGAATCTACGGAGCGGAGAAATATCAGAGATAGATAGACCTTCAACTTCGGCATCAGCAGCGGCAGCAACTAACATGGAGCTCATGACACAGATGAGGAATCTGACCCTCGAGCTGAAGTCGCTGCGGGGAGAAGTAAACGAAATCAGAGGTAGGCAGTACATAGGAAATCAGCAATGGGGAGGACGCAGCCGATCCCGTTCCCGTTCACGAGGCCCAAGACGCACGCCTCAAGACGCAGACTGGATGTGCAAATATCACTACCGGTTCCGTGAAGCAGCCAGGAATTGCGAAGAGCCGTGCAACTGGAAGAAACCCCATACCCCCGCTAAGGGAAACTAAATTCGGTACATTCCGCGACGATGGGTGAGTGTATCGACCTTAGTGAAAACCATCGACTTTGCGTGGCGGACTCAAGAAACGGTATGGACTTTTTAATCGATACCGGTGCCAATGTATCAGTGATCCCCGTTTCCCTAGTAAACTATAAGAACTGTAATGATAGTACCTATAAATTGTACGCAGCCAACGGCACGGAGATAAAAACGTATGGTGTAATAACATTAGAACTCAACTTAGGCTTAAGACGAAGTTATACATGGCCTTTTATGTGTCATATATTTTTGTATACCAATTTGTCCTATAGCTATCCTAGAGAAGGAATGTGTTAAACGAAACGAAGTTTTATATTTTTCTATTTTATTTTAGAACATCCTGTAATCATGTGTACTCAAATCGTGAGTAGTGTACTTAGCATAGAGTAGAGTACTTTAGTTAGACTTTGTAATCATGCAAATATTAGAGTACGTCCACCAGTATTGTTACTAGGTATTTGGATTGTAACCTAAGACGCATAACGTCGACGCCAGTACATATTGCAGCGTCAGATATTTCGTGCGATATTGTGAGTCTCTGTGTCATGAACAGTGAAGTTTTAATATTAGAATAATGATAGGGTGACTATGATTTTGTATTAGTTATATTTTCGTGTTATTTTTGAATTGTGAAGTTTTTTTAAAGGGGGGAATATTGTAGGAACACAATACTGTGCTGACGCGGCAGACTGCAGCGATGCAATTTCCCCCGCACCGCATTGTAACCAGTCCCAGTCAGGCAGGCTAGATAGGAACACGTTTGTGTATCGTAAACGCTATGAATAAACTTTCGTATACGTCTAACTAGTGGTTCTCATTGAATAGCCCGCCAAGCTACGACGCCCCAAACAGTAATTCATAGACACATCGGCACCATTCGGGTGTTATCGTTGTTCCGAGTTTTGCCGATATTAATATTTGCAGTATTATTGTATTTTATTGTATATTAGTATTAATATTCTATTCGGATCCAATCACGCACGCCTCATCCCCGAGCCTTTCTTGGTTTAAAATGCATATTGTCATCTATTGGTTGTACTTTTTAGTCGGTATGGCGAGGTACAGCTATCGCAATGTTACTTAGCGTGTGAGCGAGGTCAACCTCTCTCCTGTCGCCCATGTAGGCATCTCTCTTGTGCCCATGCGCCGCGATCCCATCCAGGCGGCATTCAGGCGCCAACAAAATTGGCGTCAGGTGTACCTATCTATTTGCATTACTATTATTACTATTATTGCAGCCTACAGAATTCAAGTCGGTCAGCTCGTTACAGCCTAGCGCTACACGTGTATATACTTCTAGCGCGCCACGAGGTCGCGCGGGGATGGCGCCTGCGGTCCGAGGATGGCTCGGCATCTGCGGCTGGCTCACGAGGTGGCTTTACTGGCTCGGCAACTGCGACTGGCTCTCGAGGTGGCTTTACTGTCCTCGGCAACTGCGGCTGGCCCGCGAGGTGGCTGTACTGGCCCGGCTGCTGCGGCTGGCTCGCGAGTTGGCTTTACTTGCTCGGCAACTGCGGCTGGCTCGCGAGGTTGCTGTACTGGCTCGGCAGCTGCGGCGCGTGCGGCGGGAAGGAGTGGCCGGGGTGCGGGGAGTCAAGCCAAGCAGTGATAAGTCCCCTCTAAGCTGGATACGTTCCCGATTCCCGACCCGGCCGCTCAAGGGCTGCCTCTTAAGGGTCAAGGACCGCCAGGGACAGGCTGAAAAATCACAGCTCAATGGACGGTGCGTCATCGTTGGCGTCGGTTATCGCTATGCTGCAGATCATGAAAGAGAAACAGGCTGTTGTAAGGCCTTTGGCCGACTGGAGCGGTCTTTAAGTGTTGCAGGATTGGTGCTGTGCCCTTCTTAGATGAGATATTCTGAAGCTGGTATTCAGGTATGCTATGCCTAGGCGCGGATCAGTGACTAAGGTTATTATTCAGTGACAGAGTGACTAACCTATAGGTCGACAACCTCCAATCAGACACTATTGGTCCACACGGTATTAATCACGGGTGTCATTTGTAAGACGGTCAATTTATTAACCACCAACTTGTATAAACCATCACTCTGTCAATGAGATATATGTACGCTTGCTTGCGTCGATTTTTTCGCGCGATGACCCTAAGTTGCGTAGCTCGGCCCGTCATGGCGGCGCTCAGCGCCAATGGTTACAAAAACATTATTTACGACCTTTTGCACTGTCGCAGATGTTTCGATTCTATCTAACGTTTGTTTATTATAAAGCAAAGATTGCGCCAAAATTATGACTGTTCGTGTTACCAAAATGGTTTTGTATTCCTATCAGTAGAAACACGGCACAACTGCTTTTTTGCGCCATATTTTTTGAATTTATTTTCTTCGGGATTTGGTGATTTATATCCATATTTTGTGTTATTTCTGATAGAAAATAAAAATGAAAATGAAAAATTTATTAATTACCAAAGCTTATTACAAAATAAATTTGTCTGTGAACAACACACTAGGTCTATCTAACCTGTATCGTGTTTGACAATTTTATTTATTGCAATGGTACAAAACACAAAAAAAAAAATCTTAAGAATATCTGAATTTATACTACGTTAAGTTTAGTTTAGTCTAGTGTTCAATAACTTATTTATTTATATATTTAAATCTAATGTGCGTAGGTTAATAAATGCATATGTTTTATTATCTTTGAACGAAATTTCAGTCAGAACCAGAGGTCTAAAGACAACTTAATTTATTCCTTTACTTTTTGTCGATCTTGGAAGGTATATTTCTCAACAGTTTTGTAAACATCTGTCTTTTGGTAAACTCGAAAATTTAGAGCATGGTACAAATTATAATATAATTTATGAGCAAAAGTGCATGACTTATATTTCATTTTCAATTTAATCCAAAAAATGGCCCCTTACTGGTACTGTAATCACCCCAGGGACAATATACGCTTTTAATAGTATAAAGCCGGGGGCACAAGTGGGATTAAAAAACGCAGACCTGTAATACAAAATATAATATAGTTACTCAGAGTGTAGAGACATTCAATAGTTTTGATTTTATACTAACCTTTATAAACAAAAAAAAAACGTTTATTTTTACATAATTTAAGGTCGCGGACAATTTATGTTATAAGTGTTAGTTAAAGTTTCGTTATATATATATATATATATATATATATACAACAAGTAAGAAATAAAACAATAATAACATACGGTATATTTCGTTTTCATTTCAAAAATAAAATACATTCTAAATATTAGGATACAGATTTTAAGGCACAGAATAAAACATTTATTACAAAACAAAATTAAAATAATTCATCTTGCGCTGTGATCATGTTAGAAATAAAGTAAAGAAACAAAACAATCTGGCTCCAGCTGTATCATCAATCTAATGTGCAAAAAGGCTTATTGCGTGTGCTTAAGAAAATTCCCCTAACCATTCTCTTTTCGCCGGATCGTTGATTATTTGTTAAATCCGTCCAAAGTAGGTACAACTTATTTTAAGGAGAAACATGTTTTTAGCATAAAACAAAGTAACAGGCAGTGAATCTGAGCAATATTCTATAAGTAATCTGATATCGAATGAATTCAACACTGTGCACCAATTTCGATGCTATGGTATTTTCGTTGCAACCTGAAATTCAAACACATTACCATGTTTAAGAAAAATAAATACTCGTTTCACCAAAATACTGTGTAGTTAAACTACTAGCACACGTTACTAGCCTTGTTTTTTTTGTATTATAAAATACATAAAATCGAATCAGAGAAGAAATCTACCCCGAAATAAATTCACTCACCACGAAGCGCTACGAAGATATGTCGCAACTGGCTTCCGCATTAGTCCTAGAGCGAGGAGGTGTATAGATGAAATAGACGTAGTCTTGTTGGAAAGAAATAGAAAAATAGACATAAATCCTAGCTGCAAGCGTATGACCAGTGCAACTAGAATTTTGTCAACAAGTCATTGCGGTATAGTCATTGCGGTATATTTTGTCAACAAGTCATTTGCATATCAGGCGCAGTATCCGTCCGAAAATTATTGGTATGGTTTATATAGAAGACGCGCGCCAGCGGGTATACAGTCAAAGAGTTTTACATCTGTACAAAACGGTGAACAGAAATATCTGCACACGCCTTTATGCCTTTGACAAACGTCGTGTTCATCTGAAATGTGTGTAATGTAGATGTGAAAATATCTATTTTCACTACGCATAAATGAATTAAAAATACTTGATTCTTTCGTTTATGGATAGTCGAGTAGCTTCTAGTAAGTATGTGTAGTGTACTATACCAATGACTCCCCTAAAGTGGTCCCTTTTACCTTACATACTCACAAATATTAATATTACAAATATTATTAGTCTTTGAAAGGGAATAAAGATAAATCAGGATTTCTCAGAATAAATCAGGGTGTCATGAGAAATGGGTCTTTTGGCTATGCGGATGTCATGAGAAACGAATCTTATGGCATACGGATGCAATGAACAACGGTTGTTTTGGCATACGGATCCTATGAGAAACGGATATGTTGGCTACGGTCGTTTAAAAAAACTGTTATTTTGGAACGCGTGTTTTGGGTAAGGATGTTTTGGGAAACGGATAGCATGTTCCGAAAGGGTACAAAATACCTACTGGTTGTTTTGCTTTTTTCCGTGTACATGATATTGAACCCTTCGTGTACGGGTCCGACGTCCTACTCGCACTTGACCATTTTTATTATTAATTAATTATCATCGATAATTTCGTGTTACGCATCATTCATGATCGTCGTCTCGGATCCGCAATCTTCAGTACTTCAAGCATAGATTGCAATGTATGGAAAAAAAATGTCAAAATTAATGCAGTTCTTTTATCTATAGGGATACCGCAAGTAAGCCAGACAGGCCCTCCCGATGATCAGGCCTGGATTATCACGTAAGCTTCTGAAGCTAAAACCCCGCTTGGCAACTGGAGCGATGACTGGACACGCTTTGCTAAAGTAACACTTACACTCTAGGTGTTACAGACCTGTGCAGAGCCTGAATGAAGGTGGAGGAGACAGCCGCTGTCCAGCATTGGAACATTGGAACATTCCAGCAAGTCCTGCTGGAATGTTCCGGCGTGGCTATCTACCGAGCAACACACCTCGGGTCGCCGAGGTCGCTCCAGGAAGTCGTCGGCAACATCAAGAGTTTGCTAGGCTTCCTGCAGCAGCTGGGTTGGCAGGAGTAGTGCCCCCAACCCACATCAAACAAAATAGGCACAAATTGAATTCGTCGTTGCGGAAATTCCAATTAATGGATTAAAATATCGTAGATTTTTTTGTTTCATTGTTTTTTAAGTTTTCTTATACGATGGTACGGAATCCTTCGTGTGCGACTCCTGCCCATCCTTGACAGATTTTATAAATTAGTTTAGTTCTGACGCCTTTGGAATCGGCTGATTGTTTGCCCAGACCATCTTCGAAGTAATACGTAAGCCTCTGTGAGCTTTGTAAGCTTATTATAACCTTGGCCTGTAGGGAGGGAATGCCATTTTCATTTCGGGCTTTACGTATATATAACAGATATTTTACTTCATTATGTTAATTATTCAAGGCAGCAGTTCTGCGATTTCCTTAATGACCAGATTTCTAAAAGGATGCAATGGATTCACATAAAAACAGGATAAGTACAGTTTACGACAAAAAACTATTAGGTCAAGTCAAGTAATATACTCTCTACGGTTAAGTCTTAGAAGGTAATTGATTCGATAACTTAACATTTATTTATTTATTTTATTTCAGGAAAGCTTACATAAATGTGTTTAAAAATAAAGCTTAGAATGTAGAATGTATTTTGTAGAAAGTTAATTACAAACTCTCACAAATAGAAAAAATAACAAAACTCAAATCTAAACTAAATCAAAAATATATAATGTTTACATAATATTTTATATAATATTTAATAGTTGAAGGATAAACAACAAAGATGCACGTTCTAAACAATAGTGTTGCTCTTAATAATACTGAAACTATTCATCTAAATACTTATTTATTTTAAATGTGTTTTTGTGATTGATCGTTTAATGGGTGCTATACTGGTTGTGAACAAATCGAAGTCATGTTTAGTGCTATAATAATAATAACAATCTTTATTTCAGGTTAACTTGATTGGTTATAATGATTAAACAATCTACAGCCACGAATGACCAATGTATTGCACCTATAATTCGTGCTCGAACGCGGGATGTAAATCAGTGGGTAGTGCCGCAAGGCCATGGTGTTAGTGCGCAAGCTGATCATGATCAGTAGCTCCGAGCAATCCACCATTCCATTAGCAATTATGGATATATAGCAAGCGTCATTTATGTTTTGAGGTACAGCAAGTGGCAGGAAATGGTACTTTTTACAACGGTGATCATAGCCAGTGGAATACTGTTTTACTTTGAAATCAAGGAAACGCAGGAACTTTTTCTGAATTTTTTCTAACCGTTCAATAAACACTTGATAATGCGGATTCCAGACCTCTCTAGCGTATTCTAGATGACTGTGTACGAATGTACACTACAGTATAGTATTTTTATAGCCTTAATAGATGTCAGATCAGCAGACATTCTCATAATGAAACCCAGCGCTTTGGAGGCTTTGCCCACAATGTATTCAATGTGCTGATTAAATAATAACTTTGAATCATGAATGAAGCCCAGATCCCTAATATCATTTACCCTTGACAAATTGTGACCCAGCAATCTGTATTCAGAATTAATTGTATTAGGCTTTCGAGTGAATGAAATACAGATGCATTTTTTTTTCATTACAAGTTCTAGTTTATGAATTGTAGAATATGTTTCAAATCTATTCAGATCAGCTTTTAAGATACGATAGTCCGTCGGGCCATGTATTTCCTTATTTTTTTTTCATATAGTCTGCGAATAATAGAACCTGGGTGTGATGAAAACGTATATCGAATTCTAAAATGAACAGAACAAACAATAATGGGCCCCTGGGGAACCCCCGAAGGGACATGGGTCCACCTTGACCTATTGTCGGTATAGGATACAAACCAACGATATAAGCCACCATAGATCCCTGCTGCATTAAGCTTTGAAAGCAACTCACGGTGATCTACACGATCAAAGCACTTTTGATAGTCTGTAACATCTACATCAACCTGTTTACCATCTCCCATACTTCTTGTGATAATTTCATTAGCAAGGATTAAGTTAGATACTGTAGAGCGCTTTTGAAGAAAACCGTGTAGGGCATCTCTGAATGAGGGACTAACAAATTCTTAACCGAGCGATGGAGGAGTTTTTCAAAAACCTTGGCAAAAAGGCATTGCTTCGATATGAGAGGATAATTTTCTACGTTGTTTTTATTACCTTTTTTCAATATGGGTATAATGAACGCAGATTTACATATTTTTGGAAAAATTCCTGAGGCCAAGGACTGTCTGAATAGTATACAAAGTGGTGACACTAAGATCGGGGCACAACTATGAGCAAACTAGGAATCGCGTCCGGCCTTCTAGCTTTAGATAATTTTAAGTGATGTAAGAAGTTGGAGTACTTGTTTAGGGTTCATTCATATTCATAGGGATCATTTGTCAAACTCTTGGCCGCAAAGGTGGAGTGGAAATATGCTGCAAATAGGTCACTAATGCCATCACCATTATCAGCTCGATTAGTGCCACAATACATTGGGAAAAGCTTTTACTTTTAACATAACTCCAGAATGACTTACGATCTTTGATGATTGATGACTCAATACGCTGGATGTATTTCTTAAAACAAATATTTTCAAGTTCAATGAATCTAGTACCTAATAATGAGAAATTCTGGTTACATAAGTTTGCATATAGTTTGTACTTAGAATGGTATTTGGCTTTCTCCTTAATAACCTTAATGCGGGAGAAGTTATACCACAAGGGGTATGAGTCTGTTTTAACTAATTTCTGCGGCACATATTGGTCACGGATTTGATACAATGTATCATAAAATCTTTACATCATCAACTCAATTGAATCATAACCCAATTGCTTACACCAGTCAGTCCCGTCAAGTTCAGACTTAATTGCCGAACAGTTAGCTTGATGATACCTGAATTTAATTGTACGGGCATTTTCAAGAGAATGAATTTCAATGAAATCTGCCGATATGGATACAGCCTTATGATAGAGGTCCTCAGGGAATAGAGGTACATCACGTGCACAAATAGTTAGATCACTGTTAGAAAGAATTAAGTCCTAATACGCGCAAGAAAATTACGTTCATTATTGTATTGACTTAAATTACATGTGTTGAACGTGTCAAGAATGTCAGTGATATACTCACTGCGTCATCAGATCAGTAACAGTCCATGTCATTCCCAAAATAAAAATTACCTAAAACAATAAATTTGTCTAATGGATTCGACAACATTATATCACTCAACCTGTTACAAAAATGATCAAGTTGAGTCCTGAATAACCTCAAAGCTCTTTACATTAGTAAATACAGCATATATGCATTCTGTATCTCTGCAAGTTTTTTAGATTTAACTGATAACGTTACCCATATGTCCTCCTCAGTACTATTCCACTCAGGTCTATGCTCCACCGCTAAATCACTCCTAACAGCCAATAAAACACATCCGCCCGATTTCTGACGTAAACGGAAATAATCGCGATCACGTCGCAAAACAAGATATCGTCCTTCGAACAATTCACCGTCCATGATACTTTCAAGCAACCAGGTTTTGTTAAGCTGATTACGTCATAGATATTTAAAATTATATTCCTACGAAATATACTGGTCTTCGTACGCAGCTCCTAGTATTCTGATAGTATAGTTTTAAAGTCGACATTTTAATATCAGATGATCACTAAATAAATAACAATTTAGTATCCGTTTCCGTTTATATAAAATGAGTACACTAATTTTATATGATACATATAATAAAAATATAATACTGTTGTATATCATAATCATTAACACCGGTAAATGAATATAAAACAACTGGCATTGAACGCATATAGTTGATATAAAATAGAGATGGAGGGTAGCCATTAATGTTATGTAGCCATTTATGTAGCTCATTAATGTCCCCACCGAGGAGCACATTCCTTTGCCCGGATTCGAGTAAGACTGCGCCATACTCCACCATTGTGGCTCAACTAGTGAGCGTACTTCCTATCTATCCGTACTGTCGCTCGCACATCTATTGTTCGCTCTATATAAAAATTGAATTAGATTCATATTTGTAATTTCTTTATTGTACTCACATAAAACACCCAATATTCAGATAACTTTTGATAGCAAAAACATGTACAAAAACAAGGCTCTCTTAGTAATAGCACATCTTTTCTAACAATCATGTGGTGTTTTATATTTTATTTCTTTGTTAAACATTACGCAGCTAGACATAACACAACACCGCCTTTTACGGCAAATAAACTGCTGATGTTACTGAAAAATGCATGTCAATGTCACGCCGGAAAATTGGCGAAAAGTCGTCGATAAAACAAGAAAAATTTTGGAAGAAGATTGGGTGCGTGATGTACATTTCTACCAATGTACCCAAAACTGCTTATAAATCTACAAGGCTGCTCCAGCGAGTCAGAATCAAACTTTGATAATGACGATTTGGGCTGTGAACCATTTTAACAAGAATAAAAACGTGTTACAACTTCCTTTTGTTTGATTTGTTTGAAACATTCAGTAGTTGGAATATCAATCATTTATATCGACATTATCCACAGGTCTAGTTATGTCAAAATGACAAGCTGTCATCGATCAAGCTATGTTGAACAAGGTATAAGTCTGACCAATCAGGGACTAGTATGATGCTAGTCCACACTGTTACGGTTTGACACGGATAGTATATGTATATGTATATCGAAAATTATTACGTTAAAAACCTTGCAACATTTTCCAAAATTAGCGATACCTGTAATGTTAACTTGAAATAATCATAGATACCCCGTAGTAGACTTGCAAAAGTTAGCAATTCTTGCATTCAATGCAATCTCTACTACAAGATACATATCCTAGAAATTTTGAAATTGCCATTGGTCGAATATAAAAACCATAAAAAATTACTTTTCGAAAAAAGAGATACTATGATATCCAAGATTATATAAATGAAAGAGGGCTTGGAGCTAATCTGAACATCTTGCGTAATGAATGGACGCCCCTTTACTGCACATAACAAAATACCGAAACTCCTTGAGAAAAATCAATTTTGAAAAGGTTACATACGAGGTATTAACCGTGGTCCCACAGCTATTGCCCCACAGTGGGTCCACGGGTATTATTTTTTCCCCGTAGACCCAATGCTCTAGTTTTAATTTATGCTTTTCAATCTGGCAGTTTTTATGGGCCCACGGGTCATTCTTCTGATAAGAGGTATTAACCTTGGTCCCACAGCTATTTGTTTCCCGTAGACCGGTTTCAAACTGTACTATATATCAGAAATTAAATTTAAATAAAGAACCACGCAAGCGTAAGTCCCCACCCACCAACAGACGTCAAAAATATGTCATTCGAAGAGCCTTGACGAGCTGACCATTTGATACTACGACGACAAACAATAAACAATAATGATGTATTAAATTCATATATTTAACACGTCATACTTCAGATAAATAATTAAGTGCTTATTAATTTCTAAACTTATTACTTGGTTGCTACTAACCCTTTTAAACATGGTTAATAACAAAAAATTAAATTGATTATTTTCTGACAATTTACTTGTTAAAATAACAACACGCATGGTAGTAATCAACCAACTACTTAGCTAAAATCAATCATGTTGGCAGTGCTAAAATTAAACGAATTTCTTTGCTGTTCCTAACCAAGTTACTCGCTTAATTGAAACCAAGCGCTTGGTAATTATCAATCAAGTAATTGTCCAAAATCAAACAAGTGAACGTAGCTAAAAATTAGACGAGTTGCTTTACTAATCTTAAATAAGTTGCTCGGTTAATTTCAGCCAAATGCTTGGTAGTTATCAACCAACTCCTTAGCTAAAATCAATCAGGTCAGCAGCGCTAAAATTAAACGACTTTCTTGTATATTCCTAAACAAGTTAATCGCTTAATTTAAACCAAGCACTTGGTAATTATCAACCAAATACTTGACCAAAATGAAATAAGTGAACGTAGCTAAAATTAGACGAGTTGCTTTACTAATCTTAAACAAGTTGCTCGGTTAATTTCAGCGAAATGCTTGGAAGTTATTAACCAACTCCTTAGCTGAAATCAATCAGGACGGCAGTGCTAAAATTAAACGACTTTCTTTGCTATTCCTAAACAAGTTACTCGCTTAATTGAAACCAAGCGCTTGGTAATTGTCAATCAAGTACTTGTCATAAATCAAACAAGTGAACGTAGCTAAAATTAGACGAGTTACTTTACTAATCTTAAACAAGTTGCGCTGTTAATTTCAACGAAATGCTTGGTAGTTATCAACCAACTCCTTAGCTGAAATCCGTCAAGTCGGCAGTGCTAAAATTAAACGAATTTCTTTGCTATTCCTAAACAAGTTACTCGCTTAATTGAAACCAAGCGCTTTGTAATTATCAATCAAGTACTTGACCAAAATTATACAAGTGAAAGTAGCTAAAATTAGACGAGTTGCTTTACTAATCTTAAACAAGTTGCTCGGTTAATTTCAGCGAAATGCTTGGTAATTATCAACCACCTCCTAAGCTGAAATCAATCAGGACGGGAGTGCTAAAATTAAACAACTTTCTTTGCTATTCCTAAACAAGTTACTAGCTTAATTGAAACCAAGCGCTTGGTAATTGTCAATCAAGTACTTGTCATAAATCGAACAAGTGAACGTAGCTAAAATTAGACGAGTTACTTTACTAATCTTAAACAAGTTCCGCGGTTAATTTCAACGAAATGCTTGGTAGTTATCAACCAACTCCTTAGCTGAAATCCGTCAGGTCGGCAGTGCTAAAATTAAACGAATTTCTTTGCTATTCCTAAACAAGTTACTCGCTTAATTGAAACCAAGAGCTTGGTAGTTATCAATCAAGTAATTGTCCAAAATCAAACAAGTGAACGTAGCTAAAACTAGACGAGTTGCTTTACTAATCTTAAACAAGTTGCTCGGTTAATTTCAGTGAAATACTTGGTAGTTATCAACCAACTCCTTAGCTAAAATCAATCAGGTCGGCAGTGCGAAAATTAAACGACTTTTTTGGCTATTCTTAAACAAGTTACTCGCTTAATTTAAACCAAGCACTTGGTAATTATTAACCAAATACTTGACCAAAATTAAACAAGTGAAAGTAGCTAAAATTAGACGAGTTGCTTTTAAACAAGTTGCGCGGTTAATTTCAACTAAATGCTTGGTAGTTATCAACCAACTCCTTAGCTGAAACCCATCAGGTCAGCAGTGCTAAAATTAAACGAATTTCTTTGCTATTCCTAAACAAGTTACTCGCTTAATTGAAACCAAGCGCTTGGTAATTATCAATCAAGTACTTGTCCAAAATCACACAAGTGAACGTAGCTAAAATTAGACGAGTTGTTTTACTAATCTTAAACAAGTTGCTCGGTTAATTTCAGCGAAATGCTTGGTCAGCGAAATCAACCACCTCCTAAGCTGAAATCAATCAGGACGGGAGTGCTAAAATTAAACAACTTTCTTTGCTATTCCTAAACAAGTTACTAGCTTAATTGAAACCAAGCGCTTGGTAATTGTCAATCAAGTACTTGTCATAAATCGAACAAGTGAACGTAGCTAAAATTAGACGAGTTACTTTACTAATCTTAAACAAGTTGCGCGGATAATTTCAACGAAATGCTTGGTAGTTATCAACCAACTCCTTAGCTGAAATCCGTCAGGTCGGCAGTGCTAAAATTAAACGAATTTCTTTGCTATTCCTAAACAAGTTACTCGCTTAATTGAAACCAAGCGCTTGGTAATTATCAATCAAATAATTGTCCAAAATCAAACAAGTGAACGTAGCAAAAATTAGACGAGTTGCTTTACTAATCTTAAACAAGTTGCTCGGTTAATTTCAGCGAAATGCTTGGTAGTTATCAACCAACTCCTTAGCTAAAATCAATCAGGTCGGCAGTGCGAAAATTAAACGACGTTCTTGGCTTTTCTTAAACAAGTTACTCGCTTAATTTAAACCAAGCACTTGGTAATTATCAACCAAATAGTTGACCAAAATTAAACAAGTGAAAGTAGCTAAAATTAGACGAGTTGCTTTACTAATCTTAAACAAGTTGCGCGGTTAATTTCAACTAAATGCTTGGTAGTTCTTTGTTATTCCTAAATAAGTTACTCGCTTAATTGAAACCAAGCGCTTGGTAATTATCAATCAAGTACTTGTCCAAAATCACACAAGTGAACGTAGCTAAAATTAGACGAGTTGCTTTACTAATCTTAAACAAGTTGCTCGGTTAATTTCAGCGAAATGCTTGGTAATTATCAACCACCTCCTAAGCTGAAATCAATCAGGACGGGAGTGCTAAAATTAAACAACTTTCTTTGCTATTCCTAAACAAATTACTCGCTTAATTGAAACCAAGCGCTTGGTAATTGTCAATCAAGTACTTGTCATAAATCGAACAAGTGAACGTAGCTAAAATTAGACGAGTTACTTTACTAATCTTAAACAAGTTGCGCGGTGAATTTCAACGAAATGCTTGGTAGTTATCAACCAACTCCTTAGCTGAAATCCGTCAGGTCGGCAGTGCTAAAATTAAACGAATTTCTTTGCTATTCCTAAACAAGTTGCTCGCTTAATTGAAACCAAGCGCTTGGTAATTATCAATCAAGTACTTGACCAAAAGGAAACAAGTGAAAGTAGCTAAAATTAGACGAGTTGCTTTACTAGTCTTAAACAAGTTGCGCTGCGTTAAAAACAGCTAAGTCGGTTTGCTTGGTGTACCCGAGTAAATGGGTTAAAAACAGCTAAGTTGGTTTGCTGGTAATAACCGAGTAAATGGGTTAAAAACTGCTAAGTTGGTTTGCTGGTAATAACCGAGTAAATGGGTTAAAAATAGCTAAGTAGGTTTGCTTGGTGTACTTGAGTAAATGGGTTAAAAACAGCTAAGTTGGTTTGCTGGTAATAACCCAGTAAATGGGTTAATAATAGCTAAGTAGGTTTGCTGGTAGTAACTGAGTGAGTTGCTTAATAACAGCTAAGTATGTTTGCTGGCTGTGACCGAGTAAATGGGTTAAAATCAGCAAAATAGGTTAGCTGGTAGTAACCAAGTAATTGGGTTAATGTAAGCAAAGCAGGTCTGCTATTAGAAACCTAGTTACTTGATTAATACCAACAAAGTATGATTGCTGGTTTTAAACAAGTAAATAGGTTAATATCAGCAAAGTAGGTTTGCTGATAGTAACCGAGTGAGTTGCTTAGTAACAGCAAAGTAGGTTAGCTGGTAGTAACCAAGTAAATAGGTTAATGAAAGCAAAGCTGGTCTGCTATTAGTAACCTAGTTAGTGGATTAGTACCAACAAAGTATGTTTGCTAGTTGTAAACAAGTAAATGGGTTAATAACAGCAAAGTAGGTTTGCTGCTAATAACAAACTCAATAGGTTTATAACAGCAAAGCAAGTTTGCTGGTATTAACCCAGTTAATTGATTAGTAACAACAAAGTAAATTTTCCGAAATATGATTAAAAACAACCTAGTAAGTTTGCTGAAATTGACCAAGTATGATTGTCGTTAATAACCTAGTTGAGGGGTTAATTATTGCCAAGCTATCTTAATACTTGATAATCAAGTTACTTGATTATTATTAAATAAGACGACTTAACAAAGTTCACTTAGTTGTTTTTAACCACCAGCTTTGCAGGTCCTATACGAAGCAAGTTACGTGGTTAAAAACAACCAGAATGAAAGCAAAGCTGGTCTGCTATTAGTAACCTAGTTACTTGATTAGTACCAACAAAGTATATTTGCTAGTTGTAAACAAGTAAATGGGTTAATAACAGCAAAGTAGGTTTGCTGCTAATAACAAACTCAATAGGTTTATAACAGCAAAGTAAGTTTGCTGGTAGTAACCCAGTTAATTGATTAGTAACAACTAAGTAAATTTTCCGAAATATGATTAAAAACAACCTAGTAAGTTTGCTGAAATTGACCAAGTATGATTGTCGTTAATAACCTAGTTGAGGGGTTAATTATTGCCAAGCTATCTTAATACTTGATAATCAAGTTACTTGATTATTATTAAATAAGACGACTTAACAAAGTTCACTTAGTTGTTTTTAACCACCAGCTTTGCAGGTCCTGTACGAAGCAAGTTACGTGGCTAAAAACAACCAAAATTTAATTAATATTAATTAACTCGTTTTCTCCGTGTACATAAAATTCACATTCAAACTGGATTTGCGGGAAAACATCGACATAGAATTACTATCTCGTCAAGACGCTTCGAATCACATATGTCTGACGTCTGTTGGTGGTGGGGACGGCGCCCTTATTGAGGCTTGCATCCCCCTTTGACCCAAAAAAACAACAGCAAACACGGCAAGTTGAATAAAACCGTTTATTGAAACTGCATTAATAAAAATATAATTTTATTTATTTCATATACACATGACTAAAACAAAATTGGGTTCCTTACCAACAAGAACTAAATTATCTTTTTCGTATTTATTACCTAATGACTAACCCCCGTATTCATAAACGTCACTCACGTCTCCATTTGTTAAAATAAGTTAACAATGACAATATGACAATGATAATGCCAGTTTATCGTAATCTTTCTAAGGCAACACCAACAGTCAGGTCGCCCGAAATGAGCTCCATTTGAATTTCTCTTATAAAATCGTCATTATCTATTGCGAGTCTTGATCTCGATTTAACTCGCGTATTGTTTTTGAAAGTGGTTAATTTTTTCAACTCATTTAACAAATTTAGTATGTTTGTTGTCGTGTGAAGATACGATCCTAACAGAACCTAACAGAAAACAACAACCAGGATAAAATTTAGAGTGACAGTTTATTGGTTATTTACAGTGAAGTAATTTAAAAAAATGAAAGGAAGATGAGGATGAATGAGATGAGACAGGTTTTATAAAATACAGATGTCTGGATAGAAAGCAGGAAGCGAAGAACACGGAGAGAAATAGACCGGTGGGGCGATGACCAGGATGCAGGTGTATTTGTAGTTGTAGATGTTGTTGAAATCGTCGTTGTAGGAACGGTAGCGGCGTACTTGTAGCTACGGCTCGCTGGATCCCATTGTAGAAATCGTCGTTGTAGGAACGGTAGCGGCGTACTTGTAGCTACGGCTCGCTGGATCCCGTTGTAGAAATCGTCATTGTAGGAACGGCAGCGGCGTACTTGTAGCTACGGCTCGCTGGATCCCGTTGTAGAAAGGATTGTTTGAAGGATCGTTTTTGAAGGAACGGCTTGCAGGATCCCGGGGTAGTGCGACCCCGGGATAAGGCCTTAGGTGGTACTTCCAGTTCAGAGGCTGACGTGAGACTCCAGAATTTCAGAAATGTTCCGCTTTTATACCCTTTTTGGAGAATTCTAAAAATTATTTAAATAAAACGTAATTTTTGTGAGTGGCCAAGAGAGAAAGAGTATTTTTGTAAAAGTATTGAAACAAACATATCAGACCGCTAACGAGTTTGAATGGACATTGCCATGACAACCAGATAAACAAAGGCATCAACAGATGTCAAAGTTTCGTTTCAGGCTCGTAATACGGTAAACAATACGAAAACCATGCAGTAAATTACATAACAGCGAAAGGAAAAAAAAGTAGCGCACCAGCGCGCACGAAGCCCGAGATTGCAGAGTTTCGGAGAAAGCCAAATACAAGGTCACCAAAGGTAAGCCCCTTCGCTATCGATTTAGGAATGCTGATAGCATGAAAATGCAGATCGAAAATGATTTGTTAACATGTTCTTATGGTTTCAAACGTTACAGGGTCCTATGTAAATAAAGGTGATACCATCAGACTGTACAGCATGAATCTGAAAAACATGAAAGCATGACAGAGCAAGGTACCCTGAAGGACAAACAAAAAAGACTGATGGTGGAGCTGGAGCTAAGGGATAGGAAGCAAGAATAGCATGTAAGTAGCATAACACTACATTTTCCCCCCGACCCTGGAAAAATTTTTGACTCAGCAAAAATTTTGATATGTACAAAAATAAACCAGAAAAACACAGCTTTGCAGAAACAGACATCACCAGGCAAAATCAGATATACCATCACTTACATTCATCATCTTCATTCAGGTAAGGGTGAAGTTCACATTCAATGACTACCACTCTAAAAGTGTGTTTTCAAAAGGACATTCAGGCTTACTTAAGGAGTTGTCATCCGCTCCTGCGTGGAAAAAAAATAAGTAGAGGTAAAGTGAAACAAATTAATCCTAAGGTAGCTTTAGTCGCTTTGCCTTAAGATTAAAACGGCCAGAGCGGTAGAGCTCGAAGCCAGAGATCAGCCACATCGCCAACGAGATGTGTCTGAAATGAAGAATATACATATATACAACAGAGCGGTAGAGCTCGAAGCCAGAGATCAGCCACATCGCCAACGAGATGTGTCTGAAATGAAGAATATACATATATATAACAGAGCGGTAGAGCTCGAAGCCTGAGATCAGCCACATCGCCAACGAGATGTGTCTGAAATGAAGAATATACATATATACAAATTAACAGTTAGAAGTTAAGAAAATTTATGCTACTTACATGCAAAAATTTTATATAAAGATTCGTATCACCTTCAGGACAGAAGTTTGAGATACAAGAGGAGGTTCCATGACAGTCGGAACAGCAGGAAGGTCAAGTGATGGAGAGTAATTTGCAGTTGAAGGTGGAGTCAAGGATTCGAATTGTTTAGAAAATTATAGAAGTGAAGTGAAGTGAAGTGAAGTGAAGTAATGTAAGTTAAATGTAGGCCTAAATATAATCCAGATGAGTTGAAAAACTAGATGAAGTTTTGTTTTAGAATTTGGAAAATGTGAAAAGGATGAATAGATAAAGATTTAAGAGTGAAAGAGAAAGCAAATCAAAGGGAAAGAGACAAGGCGCAGAAAAGGTGAAGAGTGGAGAAGAACTTTTACGTTGGGCGCCAAAATGTCATATGCGGATATGATCCTAACAGAACCTAACAGAAAACAACAACCAGGTTAAAATTTAGAGTGACAGTTTATTGGTTATTTACAGTGAAGTAATTTAAAAAAATGAAAGGAAGATGAGGATGAATGAGATGAGACAGGTTTTATAAAATACAGATGTCTGGATAGAAAGCAGGAAGCGAAGAACACGGAGAGAAATAGACCGGTGGGGCGATGACCAGGATGCAGGTGTATTTGTAGTTGTAGATGTTGTTGAAATCGTCGTTGTAGGAACGGTAGCGGCGTACTTGTAGCTACGGCTCGCTGGATCCCGTTGTAGAAATCGTCGTTGTAGAAACGGTAGCGGCGTACTTGTAGCTACGGCTCGCTGGATCCCGTTGTAGAAATCGTCGTTGTAGGAACGGCAGCGGCGTACTTGTAGCTACGGCTCGCTGGATCCCGTTGTAGAAAGGATTGTTTGAAGGATCGTTTTTGAAGGAACGGCTTGCAGGATCCCGGGGTAGTGCGACCCCGGGATAAGGCCTTAGGTGGTACTTCCAGTTCAGAAGCTGACGTGAGACTCCAGAATTTCAGAAATGTTCCGCTTTTATACCCTTTTTGGAGAGTTCTAAAAATTATTTAAATTAAACGTAATTTTTGTGAGTGGCCAAGATAGAAAGAGTATTTTTGTAAAAGTATTGAAACAAACATATCAGACCGCTAACGAGTTTGAATGGACATTGCCATGACAACCAGATAAACAAAGGCATCAACAGATGTCAAAGTTTCGTTTCAGGCTCGTAATACGGTAAACAATACGAAAACCATGCAGTAAATTACATAACAGCGAAAGGAAAAAAAGTAGCGCACCAGCGCGCACGAAGCCCGAGATTGCAGAGTTTCGGAGAAAGCCAAATACAAGGTCACCAAAGGTAAGCCCCTTCACTATCGATTTAGAAATGCTGATAGCATGAAAATGCAGAACGAAAATGATTTGTTAACATGTTCTTATGGTTTCAAACGTTACAGGGTCCTATGGAAATAAAGGTGATACCATCAGACTGTACAGCATGAATCTGAAAAACATGAAAGCATGACAGAGCAAGGTACCCTGAAGGACAAACAAAAAAGACTGATGGTGGAGCTGGAGCTAAGGGATAGGAAGCAAGAATAGCATGTAAGTAGCATAACACTACATTGTTTTTTTTTAATTAGATTTTTGTCAAGTTTGGCGTGCCATGATTCGCTTACATTATTTGTACGGTGTCTGTTTGCAAAAAACACTGAGTATATTCTGGACATCCCTTGACAGCCATTGATTTCCCACATACCGCAAAAACTTTTTTATTTTTATATTTTCTGTGCTATCGTATTGTAATTGTATGAGATCCCAGCCACTTTGAAGATATTCATTGGGTAGTAGAGGTAACGCCGAACACAAACCTACTAATCTTTTAGCTGATTTTGTTTTTCTTTGCCCAAATATCTTTTTCCCATTTCGCCACATAGCTTGAGACCAATGGTAATAGCAACCAACAACAGTAATAGAAGGAAAAACGTCCTGAATGGCGTTTAACGCAGCAAGTTCGAAATCGCAGTGGTATTTTCTAGGTTCCCAATCTGGAAATTGCGACTTCAATAAATTAAACAGCGTCACATATGTTTCGCTGGTTTTGTCGCTGAGCAAAGCATATAGTAACGGCTTAGCATTTGTTGCAGAATTCGTACTTCCAAATTCACCGTGAATTTTTTTTTTATTATTTTTTTTTTATTATAGTAAATAAATAAATATTACATTAACAATGAATAAATAGTCCATTATTACAATATCTACAAAATAAACAAAACTAAATCAAAACAAAATGTCAAATTATAAAATGTCAAATTAAATTCAAATTATCAATTAAAAATCAAATTAAATTAGTTGTACAGCAACAAAATTATAATAAATAAATAAATATTACATTAACAATTAACAATTATAATAAACAACTCAACAAAGGGAGACGGAGTACACTTGAAAGTTGCGTCACCAAATATTTCTTTAGTATCATTAACAACGGCTCTATCAGTTTCCATACAAAATACAATAATTTTGGTGTCGCCGTAATAGTAATCTGCCACTACATATTGCGAGTGCTGCACTGGTATCTGTACTTCTTCAAAAATTTTAAATTTTATTCATGCCGGCAGATCTGTTGCGTGAGTCATAGAAACTATGTTTTGCATGTTCGAATTCAGGTAAAGGCGTGGCTAAGTGGTACCCTTTCTGTTGCCAGTTATTTAAGGCGTCGTCATATATTTCTGGTATAGGTCTATCTGTTGTTTGTGCAACATCTCGTATATCATTCATTGCAATGGCCATTTTAATTTGCATCAATTTTGGAGTGCATGATTGTGAATTTTCTTTGATGATATCCATTTTCTGCAAGATTGTAACTACGTATATATAATTAAAGAAGATCTAGGTTTTCAAATGACCACCACCATAGACCGCTGTTTCATTATAATATTATTACTAATATTAGTATGACGATTCTTCTCTTTCAAAATAAAAATCGTAGGTCTGAGTGATGGTAGGAAATTTTACTTTATAGAACGTAGCAAACAAGATCAACAAAGCACTATCTTGCCTGCTACGTATTAACTTACATCATTAACAGTAACCGAACCACTACATTTGTCCTTTCGTTTTTTACTGCAAGTCCATATAGATGTAGGAGAAGTTTTATTGTCTTTATGTTTATAAAAATGGTATCCGTTGTATAACATGACATTTCCTCCTTTCCTCCGTATTATTTTAATTCCCTCGCACATCTTTCAACATATATTTTATTAACCTATTATGAAATGAACAGAGAATCATCAGAAAATCTTGATAAGGTGACTTTGAAATGACATAATGACGCAAGACATAAACAAAGAAGTGCAAAGAGATTGTAATAATCCAACCTATAAATATATACAACCTATAAATATAACAGCGGTGGACCACGGGTAAAAAGCAGTTTTTTTTCAATTACCCGTAGTCCCATTGAGCAGCATCGGGTCACGGGGAAAAATAATACCGGTGGTCCCACTGTGGGTCAATAGCTATGGGACCACGGTTAATACCTCTTACATACAATGATCAAGAATCGTTCTGTGAAGTGAGGTGATTAGCCTTTTGAGCGCCTCGGTCGGCACTGGCTGACAACTGAAAGTCGCACCACTAGCGTCACGTCGGCTACAGCTGACACAATTTTTATATTTAAATTAATGTATGAATTATGTTGTATTTTGAGTGACACATTTTGTATTTGAGTTATGGCGGTCAAAACTAGTATTTTTATTACAAATAAAAATGTATTAAGTCTTTTATGTAGCCACAGGTAATTTCTCCAATGGCAAGTGTTTTTGCGCACTCTATTTTATTGTCGGCAATATTTTCAACCATAAACGTTCCCGTCCTTTTCCTCTTAATATTGCCTCATAGTCCTCATACACAAAGCTTTGTACGTGCTGCCTCCTAGAGCTTTTGTAATGTCCAGAATGCTATGGCAGGCAAGGTTAGCGTACTCAGAGTTTTGTTTTATTTGGATGAAACAGAGAGCTGTTTGTAATTAAATTTGTATTATGGGAATATTGGGGACAATTGTAACCAACTTTCAGAAATGTATTTGATTGATGCTGACCAACTTTACTTTCACATAAACGCATTCCCTTGCCAACCGATTAGCCGAATGCAGACGACGACGTTTCGGGCGACTCGCGCGTGGTTACCTAGCGAGTGAGCGAGACATAGGTAGGTACTACACGGTTACTCAAAGAATGTACCTCGCTGGAATGTGACGCCCTCTCCCGCTTCCCCGCTCACCCCCCCGCGTTCGTCCATTTCGTCAGTACGGTTCGCATCTTTGTCACCGATACGCGTATACTTTCGTCTCTGATAAAATGTTCAGTTAATGTTCTTGTTAAGTTATTTGTTGAATTGTTTTAGTTTGTTTTCTTATAGTTGTCACGTTTTTTATTAAGTTTTTGTTATTGGGGTGTTTTGGGCAATTATCAGTAGGTAGGACCTACCTACCCACCGATTTTTTGAGTTGGAAATTTGTTCTGTGTTCCGCAAAAATGAGAGGAAAGACTATCCGCAGTGATGGACGCAACATAATACTAAAGGTTTTGATTTTTTTTGAGGAAGAAAAATCAAACCAACGGATGAGCTATCCTGTTCATCAAGCTATAAAACGTACTTGTGCTGCAACCGGCATATCAAGGACCACTCTTATGAATATCAAGCGTGAAGCTAAAAAGTCACAGCAGCCGCCGTCTTCACCAGGTCCAAGTACTAGTACTGCTAGTGCCGGTACTCAATCAACTGTACAATGTTTATCTACACCTGGTAAAAAATGTAAACGTGCTGCAAAAAAAAGGACACTTGATAGTTTTGATATCTGTGCATTACGAAATATAGTCTGCAGTCTATACGGTAAAAAAAGAAATTCCGACTTTAAAAAAAAATCTTGCAGTGGCTAAAAGAGATCTCAATTTCCAAGGCGAAAAAATTACACTCAGAAAAATACTATTTAATGATCTTGGATACACATTCAAGAAGTGCAAAAATGCCCGAAAATTCCTCATACAAAAGAAAGACATTGCGGCTTGGAGGTCTCGCTACCTGCGTCGAAAGAAAGAGAATGTTGTTCTGGCGTAGATAAGAAACCAGTTACATACTTAGACGAAACATGGATTCACTCCCACTATACCGTCAACAAGTGCTGGCAAAACAGTACCGACAGTGGCGTAAAGAAAAATATTAATCCAGGTAGACTACCTTTCCTACTTTATTACATTTTATTAACTAGGTACTTATTGCGAGAAATAATTATTAAATATATCTAATGTATCCTTCTTTCATTTCAGGCCAGCGTTGGATACTTTTTCACGCTGGAGGAGAAAACGGTTTTATTCTGGGCGCTGAACTACTATATAAATGTAAAAGTACGACTGGAGATTACCATCATGAAATGGACACAAACTATTTGTGAAGTGGTTAAAAGAGAAGCTAATACCAAACTTGCCGCCAAATGCTATTGTCGTAATAGACAACGCGCCCTACCATTCCACGCAATCCGAAAGGGCCCCCACAAGTTCATCCCTCAAAGAAGAAATGCGAAGCTGGCTGCAAACCCACAATATTCCATTTGATGAAAGAATGACCAAGCGGGAATTGTATGACATTATAAAACGAGAAAAGCCACCAAAAAAATATGTAGTTGATAATTTAATGAAAGAGCACGGTCATGAAGTTTTACGTCTGCCACCCTGTGACCCCATTGAATATATTTGGAATTTGGTAAAACAAAGGGTGGCAGACAAAAACATTTCCCAGTCCGAAAAAGAAATTGAGGGACTGACGAGAGACGCAATACTTTCAATTACGACAGCAGACTGGAAGAAAGAAGTTAATCATGTGGAAAGGCTCGAGCGCAAATACTGGGACGATGACCACCTTGAAGACCTTAATCAAAGGGAACTCATAATATCACTAGGAGGAGAAGACAGCTCAGATTCAGAAACATATTCAAGCGATAGCGAGAGCGAAAGCGAATTCATGACGGGCATCGTACCTTTAAGTTATAGTGATTGATGATACTGAAGAATAGAACATCGAATAGTTACGAGTCATCCAAGTGTGACTCGTAACTAAGTACATAATTTATTAATTATTTCAAATAAAAATGTAGTAATTTTAGTCATTGTGTTATAAATTTATTTTAATCTAACACAGCATACCTAGAGCTTTTCACTTATATTTAAGTTTCATTAATATTCTTGATTCCGCTTTTTTTGCACACCGTACCCAAGCGTCGTAGTGACGTCATCGAAGCCAGGTTCATTCTTTCGGTAACCGAGTAGTACCTACTACGCTCGCTGTCTCGCTCACACGCTCACGCCACACGTCGACTGCAGTTGCGGTCGGCAACAGAATTTCACCTTTAAGCTGGGCACTCACGGTGACTCTAACTAATGAAAATGTACTGTTGAAATTGGACTGACATTTCATTAGTCCATTTTCATCAGTTGAAATCACCGTGAGCCCAGCTTTACTTACCTTGTTGTGGCCGATTGTCTAATGCCTACAAGTCGATTTATAGTCTATTTGCCAATCCAAGCGTGAAACCAATCTGGCTCGACCTTTCATCCTCGCCGCTTTTGTAAGGAGGCGAGGCGGCGGCGGCGGCGGGCTGTGTACGATGATTCTGATCGATTCCCATTGTTGGATACAGCGTTGGCTATCTATTTCATCTTTTATCTTCTGTCTATCAAATCTATACTAAAACAAGTCTGCACATTGAAGAAAAGAATTAAAAACCGGTCAAGTGCGAGTCTAAATCGCGCACGAAGGGTTCCGTACCACCGTTCAATGAAAGCGATGGTGTGGAGTGAATAGTTTGGATTTTACACAGCAAAATATTGTTTACAAAGTTATTGGTGCGGTTACATTCACACTCCATGTACGTAACCAGGTGCATCCATAAGTTTGTATGTGGTATTGAAAGAATTGTTGTATGGGAGCCCCCTTAAATATTTCTTTTATCCTGTTTTTTAGTATTTGTTGTTATAGCGGCAACAGAAATACATAATCTGTGAAAATTTCAACTCTCTAGCTAGCTAGGTTCTTGAGATACAGCCTGGTGACAGACGGATGTAATAAAACGTGCGATTGTAAGTGCGCTCCAACCTTTTGAACGGAAAATTGACTTCATTTTGAAAAAAAATAAGTGACCTTAGTGACGAAATTCGCGAACTAAAAGCCGGCGTACATGTTAAACTCAGTGACGGGGCTACAAAACTGGTTGTTAATGATCATGACGCAGCGACAACACCTCAGGCAATGAGCGTCGCATCAACACCAAATAGTTGTCCCTCTCTCACCAAAGCGAAGGCGACTGACCAGCTTCCACACAAACGCATCACCGCCATGCGTGGGAAAGAGAAGATTGCTGCGCAAAACAAACAACGTCCAGCTCAGGCTCGCCGACTGACCGCACCAGCCAAGCAAGACATAACCTCCCCGGCTCCAACTGAGAATGCAGTCAAGACGACGATGCCTCCTCTGAACCAACACGACACTCCTCCGGGAATAAATCATACTCCTTTGCAAATAAATACTCCAGTTATACCTGACCCTACACTCTCTGTCTCTCTGGTTGGAAATACAAAACATACCGATGAAAAGGCAAACTGTAATGAAAATGAATGGACGTTAGTCAAAAACAGGCGAACGAAATCAAAACCGACCGTGATTAAAGGTACAGCCATTAACACAAAAATACAAGGTATAGAAATGACGCGCTTTTTACACGGCTGCTATTTTAAAAAAGAAACCACACCTGAAAGCTTAAAAGAACACCTACAAAATGTACAGAGCGGCTATGAGTATCAAGTGGAACAAATAACGTCTAAGCGTGACACATATAACTCGTTTGAAATCGGCATCCCGGCGGCTGTGTACGAAAAGTTTATGTCAACAACTGCTTGGCCCGTCAACACTAGCGTCACCGAGTGGCGGCCCTTTCTGCGACCCAAGCCCAAGCAGCCCCCCGACAGTCATGAGGCTGAACAACCGACCACCGCCGCGTGAGGATAACTCCAGCGCAACGATGACAGTGGTGCATCAAAACATAAACAGACTCGGCAAGAAAACCTATAAACTGGAATGTGAACTCCAAACACAAAATCAAACTGACGTTCTATGCATTACGGAGCACTGGCTCAGGTCCGATGAACTGTCATGTATCAACATCACCAACTACAAACTGTGCGCCCAGTACTCCAGATCCACGCGCGAGGGGGGCGGCGCCTGCATCTACGTGAAGCTGCCGCTGCTGACCATCGAGCGAAGGGAGGTGACCGTACTGTCAGTCCAAATGCACTTCGAGGCCTGCGCCGTGGAATGTATGGGCCTCGATATAGTTGTGGTATGCATCTACAGACCCCCGAAAGGTGATATTTCAACTTTCTTTGACAAACTAAAAGAACTTTTAAATCTTAACGTCATCAAAAACAACAAAGTGATTTTAGTGGGTGATATCAATATTGATCTGCTTGTGAAATCTCCTAACACCAAACAACTCACTGATACCATGAAAATGTCCGGTTTCAGAACTTTGATCAAGCGACCAACTAGAATTACCAAAAAGTCGTCTACCTGTCTAGACCACGCATACACTAGCATAGCTGGTCTTGAAATACAGAAGGCTGAGCCGTTTCAAATGTTTGTTTCCGACCATTACGGGGTAGTGGTTGTTATACAAATTCACAAGCCTAAAGAGAAAAATCCAATCGCTATAAAACGGTTATTCTCAGACTCAAACATTAATGACTTTAAGCTCAGCCTAAATCTGTATGACTGGAATAGCCTGCTTTGTAGATCGTCATCGCCCAACAACTGTCTTGACTCTGTCTTAAATGTCATCCTACACTTTTACAATACACACTTTCCTAAGAAAAAATACCCATTGCGCCGCCAGGGTATAAATAAACGATATGTCTACAAATGTCCTAGACTACCTTCCACCGATTGTAATATCGCTATTATGTCTCCTTTTCAACCAATGTATCTCCGCGGGCCTCTATCCTAGCTTGCTTAAAAACATAAAAGTACAACCTATATACAAGGCAAAGGGGAGATGAACGTATTAAAAAACTATCGACCCATATCTTTGCTTCCTATCGTCTCGAAGATATTCGAGAGGTTGATAAGTGACAGGCTCACGTCATTCTTTTTAGAAAATGGCCTACACCATAGCTGCTTTCTTAGCAAACCGTAAGCAATGTACTTGGGTCTGCGGAGCCAGGTCTGAACTCGAATCCCTGCAGGGTTGTGCTGTGCCACAAGGATCAATCATGGGAAATAACTTGTTTTTAATATTAGTCAACGATATGACAATGGCATCGGCGGACGCTGAATACGTTATGTTTGCCGACGACTGTTGCGCCATTGTCAATGCTGATAACTATGACGGCCTGAAAAGTAAACTTAAAACGGTTATGGACCAAATCGCACACTGGTTCTCAGTCAATGGGATGATGCTTAACGTCGAAAAGACAAACATAATGCAGTTCCAGCTCCATAGAACAAAATGTCACGAGCTGAACGTCACCTGCAACGGCAGTATTGTCCCTCCAGTGGACCACGTCAAGTACCTCGGGTTCACTATTGACTCGGGCGGGACTGACATGGTCGCAACACATTGACACCACCTGCAAACGACTGTCATCTGCGTGCTTCGCGCTGTCCAGGCTCATCCCCTGTCTCTCTACTGAAAATGTGATGAAGTCGTATTACGGCTACTTTCACTCAGTGTTAATATACGGGCTAGACATTTGGGGAGCGGCCTCGGACCGCGACAGAGCATTTAGGATGCAAAAACGTGCCATAAGGGTAATTGCGGGCATGCCCTGGGACCACCCTGCTAGGGAACTATTCAAAGAGTATAACATCCTAACTCTTCCGAGCCTGTATATTTTGGAGATATGTAAGTACGTAAGGCTAAACCTCCATAATTTCCCCACAAATGCTCAAATGATTAACAGACCTAGCTCAAGACGCAGTCACCTACTATTTGTGCCGCCCAGACGATTGGCCAAGTCGAGACACTCACTGTCCATAATTGGCCCTAAGCTGTATAATGCCATACCCGACGACGTAAAAAATGAACCCAATAATACTACTTTCCTCCGAAACTTAAAAAAGCTGCTAATGTCAAATGCGTGCTATTCGATAGACGACTTCTACAAAATCGCTTGGTCAAAACAATAACATATCATAATTAATTAATTATTATATATAATATACTAACTAAAAAGTATTATAAAGTTATTTAATATAATAAACAATTTTGTTTTTGTAACATGTAAAATCCTTACAAAAAATAAATAAATGATAATTTGAATTAAGTACTATGAATGTGACTTGTAAACTGTGTTTATTAATAAAAAATTGAATTGAATTGAATTGAATTGAATTGGACTGACGGACGGACGGACGGACGGACAGCGAAGTCTTAGTAATACGGTCCCGTTTGGAACCCTTCGGGTACGGAACCCTAAAAAATGAAAGGTGAGTAAAGAAGAAGAACAAGACGTCTACGAAACTACTAAACGGATTTTCATTTAGTCTTTACAGGTAATTTGGACCGGAATATTGGCGTAGTTTCATTAAAATTGGTTTTGGGGAAAAATTCTGATATATTATATTTGCACGCAAACTGAGTCGCGGTATCCAGCTTTTATGAATGTTGATACCGTTGATACGTAAAGAGGTGCCCAACAAATCACAGATAGATATTTTTACTCTGTGTCCCGTACTCGATATTTTCTAGAAAATCCCTTCCCTCTGTGGGTAGATCAAAATATGGCCCCCGATTTTGAAACTTATTGCTTGGTACAGTTTAAAAACTATTCAAAATAATCAATCATCTGTTGATGGCCCCACAGCTTAGTGGATAAATACTTGTCATTTCTAAATAGGCTCTAATTAAAAAGATGGTTTAACCAACCAACTCCTAAATAAAAAGCGGAAGGAAAGTCCTGTAACTTTTTTTTGAGCGACTCTTTTCATTTCGTTTTCAGTATACCTAAGTACTCTAAGAAAACCGGCCAAGTGCGATTGGTACTCGCAAATAAAGGGTTCAGTACCATCGTTAGGGAAATACGCAAAAAATCAGGTCTCTTAAATGTAGACCCTCTATATTTTTTTTAATTGCCTCTAGTTCCTTATTTGTTGTAATTTCAACTTTATATTGCGGTTCATGAGATAGAGCCCGCTGACGGACAACAGACGGACAGACGGACGGTCGGACAGCGGAGGCTAAGTAATAGGGTTCCGTATGGCACCCTTCAGCTATGAAATCCTAATAAGGGCAGAAAATGTGGAGATATAAAGAAAGGCACCTAGATACATAAGCTGTGGGTTCATGGATGTAATGACAATTATTTTTCACCTCAGCAGCTGCAGCAGTAAACAGTGTGCAAAGTTGCATTTTACTCACTGAGTGAGAAAAAGTAGATTTTTAATTTTGAGTGCCGCGGGCATAGGCGGAATCGCAAACAGCCAACGGGCAACGAACTGTTTGCGATGTCTCCAATGTCGCTATCGATTTTTAACTCGATTAAATTCCAAATCTCCTAGGATTTCTAATGGATAAATAATACAATTAGAGAAATATTCCGTAGCGCATATTAGTCGAAGTTTACCATGGAAAATAACAATACAATAACATTTTATTTGGTATGTTCTCATTGCTGAGATGAAAAGTCGTATGTGTATTATGAGACCAAAGTTATTTGCATCTTGTGCCTTTGAGTCCCTCGCTCACTCAGGATTCTAACGGAGAATCACACGCCACTCTCGTGATTCAAATATAGAAGACTTCGCTCACACGGGACTCAAACAAGCACTCGCAGCAAAAAACAACTTTGCTCTCTTGTTGCACAAATAACTATTGTGCAACTGTAAATACTTTGTAATAATGAATTAAAATAACCCAGTTTTAAAGTTGATGATCTTTTTTACATCGTAGTTATTATTTTTAAAACCCAATAAATCTACGTGATCAAGTCTATATTTTCTTTAAGAAAATTCATTCTTCATAATGAAGTATGGTAAACTAAACAAGTGTGGCTAAATGTAAGGTAGATGCAGTAGATTTGTGTTATCCCGGGTGATGTGCTCATTGCCTTGTAAGTCAAAGTATTGTACAAGATAAAAAAAATCTATGTTTTGAAAAATATCGAGTGGTGTTTTCCATGTTGAATCTTAAAAGTCAACAATACAATAAAAAAAGAAAAGTAGTAGGTAGTCGCCAATGAAACAGGGGCCCAATTCTGTACTGGGGGTTGCATCGCGAACGTACCGCGACCGCTCCGAGGGGCGCGGAATGCCGTGTTTGGCTTGTCGACGGCACCTATTTTGTTTGGAGCCTGACTGTCAAATGCGGCGTTTTGCATCCTTTGGAGCGTCATCTCCCCATCATCATCCCCAGTTATCTCAGCTCAGGTAATATTATATATTCTGTGGCTCAGGCCCAAAAACCAACTATTCGCGCACGTGGCATGCACTTGATGGCGACTAGAGACTGACAGATTTTGAATACACCCACAATATAAGGCAACCAATATTTGAAAAAGAAAACTTAAGTTTTTGGGCAGCCAACGGAAGGACTCAGTGTGCTTTTGGGAGATAATGATAAATATGTTTCTAGCCATGAAGAAACATCATCTTGAAAAATATATCTGCTGACAGCTCTCAGCAAACCTTGGTTTGCTGAGAGCTGTCAGCTCGTTGGTCGTTTTCAATTACCAAGAAATGAGATCTTATTTTGATATTACCTCTACAACTACATTCTGTCGAACGACGAAGTAATAATAGTGTACTAGCAAAATCTGCTAAGGATCCCAAAAAAAGGATTTTCTTTAAATGTGTGTTGTGAAATGGAATGGCCAGTGACCCCTTACACGCGAATTTAAAGTCTTTTTTGATTCGCTTTAAAACAACAAACCTTAAAATCTAATCTTTCGACTCACAAGTGAAAGAACCCCGCACAAAATGTTCGGTAAAAATCTTTCGGTCGATTTGGCTGAAATTTTGAGATAATGTATTCTTTAATATTCTAATTAACTGTGTGAAGTTACAACTTCAATTAATGACTAGTTTTTAAAATGTGAGTATTTTTATGTTCAACATTTTTTACTTATAGGTACGCATATATTTCTTATTAGTTAAAGTACATTTTAGCAATCTTTGCTTAATTATTGTATATCCGTAACATTAATACATGATTAGCCTCACAATCCTACCTTCTCACAGGGCGTTAAGTATGGTATGAAGAGTTTTTAATGACGGATACTTGACATTTTCTTCATATCGGGCAAAACCTAAAAACCATAATATTGCTGAAACGTGACCGCATGTACCAATGGTTCGTGCTCCACTTTTACAGGTGCAGTAATAACCTAAGACTGGGTCAACTTCACTCCCATTATTATGTTGTTCATCGAATGCAATCCACAAATAATAAAACGCTGCATTTCGAAATCTTCATGTGGCCCTTGTTTTAATAAATCCTGGCTCGTTGACGTTTTCGTCTATTTCGAAAACTCGCTCGTCTTCGTCTTCCGCTGCTAAGTCGGCAATATGACGCAATGTACTGTCTTGAATATATCCTGGAGACAATTTAACTTGATACTTTCCGAATGTGACCGAGTGCAAATACGCCAAGTCTAACCGTGGAAACAATGGTAGTAGTTCAGCGGTTAATGGAGTCCATCGTGCTCGTCTTCTGCCAAGATTTTCGGCTTCAACTCGTGCCTGTACAATATTAATGTCGTCGACACGTTGGAGCATTTCATTAGCTAACTGGACGTTACTATCTGGCATTGCAATAGGTCCATAGTATTTATTTATTATAGCTCCGGCTATTAAAAGGAATGTGTTCAAATTCGGAATATGCGATGTCGAAATCATACGCCCAAAGAATTTAAATATATTTTTTAAATGTCCATTCCGTGCTTCCACTACCCATCGTGTTTTTGTCACAATCCGTGCATAATTGGCGTCCTCAGTTGTCAAATGACTTTGACCTGGCCTTAGAACAGGTGGCATTAAAGTTTGTATTCCTATTTCCTGTAATGTGGGGATTGCATCTCTGTAGCCACGATCTACAATGAAGATGTCTTGTAGCTGGAACCAATCACGCATTCCATGAAAATCGTTATCTAACTCATTGACAAGTATTCTAGCGTCATTATTATGAGCATTGGAGAAATATGGTCCTTGAATATCTAAAATATATCCAGAAGGAGCAACCGACATTGAGGGTTTAACCAAATGTTTCTTTTTGTGAGTGCAAAAAGACTGTCGCAAAGTCTTGAAACAAGAACTTTTTTCAATATCTAAGTATGTACAATCATTGTACACTAACGCTTTTGGGACTTCTGGTGTGGGATTATATAGCTGATTGGCAAAGTCTGTTACGTGCATCTCTATGTAATCTTGTCTTGTTATGGCATTGAAGCCTATATTCTCGCGAATAAAGCGGGTCCCTAAAGATTTTCTCACTGTACTAACAGCTAGGCTTGCTGCTTGTCTTGACGAATAATGGAATAGAACCCACAAGAATTCATCACTTACACCTTGCCGTAACTTACAAAGAAAACATAAAAGATCTTTTTTGCTCACATAACGATGTCCACCATTCACCGGCAAACGGTCACAGTAACTAAATAAATCAATAGTCTTCTTTACTAACGGGGGAAAGGGCTTTAAACTCTTCATCTGTCAATTCCTTCTCATCTTGATATCGACGTTGAGCACTGATATTTATTTCGTCACGTAATGCGTTCAAAAAAGTTTGTAACTCATTTCCTTTTAATATAAACGGTCTGTTAATATACCTCAGCTTCACTAGAATATCTTCAGTCAGAAAACCTCTTTCATCTAAATGTCCTCTGCAGCACACGTACCTAACCGGCACATAGATGTTCCTTTTCGCAAAAATATTAACCCGACACTCCGGTGATAATCGTTGTATATTGTCAACGCCGTTGCATAAAAAACAAGCACGCGTAGTTCTTTGCTGTAAAATATTTAACTGCAAACACTGGGGATCATCATTCAGTATCTGAATGTCCCGAATAATTGAAAAGTTACAATTATTGCAAATACGTGTGTCACCATCAACGTCTACTGGTACACCACCAGCTTCATCCCGTCTTTGCTTGGCTAACTCAATCCACATTTCTCCGTCTTCTCTAACCACTCGCACCATTACTCGTGGCACTAAGGCAGCATCGCATATATATATATATCGCATATATAGCAACGAATTCTGTTTCTGAAAGCCATTTTACTAGGCGAAATGCAAAATGCATATTTTACTATTTTGAGTTAGATTGACACTGATTGATTACTTCAGACATTTTGCATCAGTTCTTTATGCCGTTCGACATTCAAACTCGTACTTCATAGATAAAAGACGATATCTAATTATGCAACTGTAATTATCTACCTACTTCAACTGCTTGAACACTACGTACCTACTCGTAGACAAGTATATTTTAAAAACCACATATTTTTAAAACTAGTCGTTAATTGAAGTTGTAAGTTCACACAGTTAATTAGAGTATTAAAGACTACATTATCTCAAAATTTCAGCCAAATCGACCGAAAGATTTTTACCGAACATTTTGTGCGGGGTTCTTTGAACATTATGTACTCATAAAGTATATTAGTTTTAAATCGAGAATTTTTTGTGAATATTAATTATTTATTATTGATTTATGTTTTATCATTCTTATAGGTATCTAATTATAAGTGTAAGCTAAAGTCTTGTTAAACCACTGAGGTTTGTCTGGGTACAAGACATTCGTGGTTGTCAGCCATAATGAGTTGATTGTTATTTGATTCTGTTCAGAATCTACTCACATATCGATATGGCTAGAGATCAAAAACTTGCATTATAAAAACTGAAAATAAAATTCAGTGATTCGACGTAAATTTTCAATAAACTTATCTATTTAATTTCATAGTAGCTGATCTTAACTCCCAATTTTCTCGCAAACGCGTCACTAGCATATTATGTTATATGCACATATAGAGGCTGTCCCGTAAACAATGGATTAACCTGGAGCTATTGACAGGCTTCATCTTTCTGACTGAACAACGTTCACTACGAAACTGACGTGATCAGAGCAATTTTATTATTCTGCATTTTTCATAGGTATTTTCTTCATAAATTTTCAATTGACGTTCTTTTTCTTCACTCTGGTAGCAGGTGGCCTGCAAGGCCGCCATGAGATAACATGGGACCTAGGTCGATAGGTGGCTCAGGAGTCAAACAGCATAACGTTGTAATGTTGTTTATTTTAACAAGAGAGAGAGAGACTAAAACTAATGTTATAATCCTATTAATAGTAATCTAAATGCTTACTTAACATAATATAATACTATGTAGAGTTGAGAGGTGAGAGTGCTTATTCATTCATTACAATGCTCATTGACCATACCCTGAATAGAGTGACAGAAATTAGAGACCTAGGGGTAATAGTTGACTAAACTTCTATTTACGCTACACTATGAAAACATTTTACCTAAGGGGTTCTAAATGTAAGGCTTTGTACATCTTGCATCTAAGCCGCTGCGCTCGTCACTTATGCTAAAAATGCTTTATTAATTTTACAGGTAAGTGCGCAATGTGCTTGAGTATGCTTTACTGGTCTTGTCGCCTAGCTATTCAATACACTCAGAAAGAATAGAATCAGTACAGAGAAGATTCCTAAAGCGGTTAAATGATGGGCCTGGTTCTACTCCCCCCACTTACCAAGAGAGGTTAGACAATCATAAAATCATGTCATTGGCAAGAAACTGCTCCACGTCGTCATTAAATACCGCATCGGCAGTAGCACATCGTTGAGCAAGGTGTTGCTGCACGCCCGCCACCCCTCTGCGAACGTTCTGAGCGAACACACGCACACACGCGCGCCAACTACGCTGCCAACTCGCCTTTAAACAGGAGCATCGATAGATATGAAAGGCATTTTTCCGACTTGGACATATTTCTGTTGGGTCATCTTCTATTCGAAGGTAACATAGATGATGAAGTGGGGCGTGTCATCAGTAAGTCTAATCTATAACTTAACCGCCGCCAGGGGGGTCTCACTCAATAGTTTAAGTACATTCGACTGGCCAACCCGACCGACGGGAATTCAGTTATGATGCCGTTCGCTTGGCTCGCAGTCGTCTCGCGTGCTAGCCGCTCCTCATAAGCAACTTTTCTGTGATTTTTGCAACAACAATGACTTAAGTACCTAACATTTTAGGGTGTCTAAAGGAATTGTTCACATATAAAATAAAATTCCTTTTTATTTGAATACCTTTTTGTTTACCTAACCTACCTTTAGACTCAGTATAAAACAAATTACAATCACGTAAGTAAGAAGGTAGGTACCTACCTAGCCTTAGAATTTGCCAATAGCCTGAATAAGTACTAATGATACCTCTCTTACACAGAGTGGAACAAAAATTCACAAACACAAATCGCACGTAGGTAACCCACGTAGTAATCGCACGAAGGTAACTATTATAATAGTACTACGTACAGAAAGATCACTCCGCAAATACACTTTAATAAATTGCTACTCTCGCTGCTCGACAATAAAGCGCAATCTAGCTCGCACCTGCGCTACGTACAACAATCGCTAAGCACCTAAAGAATCGGTTGTCCCGTCCGTGCAGGCTAGATTGCGCCGCATCACTACGCCTGAAACTTCTTTTACTCTGACATCACAAGGTCGTCCTGTAAACTCCTGTCTCGCTTGATCACGCTAGGGTTACCTACGTGCGATTTGTGTTTGTGAATTTTAGTCCTCGGCACAGTAGGCGGCACAGAATACTTATTCTGTGCCGCCGCTCAAAACATGTCAGCGTTGGTACCTCTTCCAGAACTTCCACACACCACACTCAAATTAACTCACCCTGCTTAGTGGTGCCCGAAACCCGATCACAAGACCTTGATCGTAGGGCTTAGCAGTTACACTCACTCACCCCACATACATGCTTTGTATTATTTTCTGTTTTTTATGTTGTACTGTTCTTTTATTGGTAGCCCTGTTTTGTAATTGGCATTTCAAGATTTATCAATTAATCTTATTCATTTTTTGTATGCTGTGAAAAAGCAAATAAACAAATGAAATGAAATAACCGCAAACAAATGGCAATCACCCAAAAACACTCCACACTTATCCACCAACACAAAGATCCATTAATCAGAGAATCAACACACAACAGCCAAATGTGTCTTATTACCCGCGACAACACTGGACACCAAACCCAAAAAACCTTTTTAATCGACCACAACATCGGTTCTTCGAACAGCACCAACCGCAAAATCGATCTTCGAACAGAATCGACCCCAACCTCAACAGAAGCCCGTTAACCAAACGAAACCGATCAGTCAGTCGGAAGACATGTCCATACGAACCGAGCAGCCGCTAAAACAAGGTAAAATTAGTTAAGGTAGAGGTCTGATAGCGGCAGAACTTTTCCACCACCCGCAAGAGGAAGAGTACGAGAACGAATATGAAGAATATCCTCTGATGTATCCAGGTGAGCAAATATAAGCGACTATCATGTGAATTTTAGACCAAAATTTTCCCAACCAGCCTCGTCCATACAAATTATTATAGAATTTAACCATGTTAAATCGTATCTGCCTTATTTCGAGACAGATAGCCCAAAATTAAAAATGCTGCTTGACACCGAAAGTCAACGATTTTTTATCACTGCTGGAGCCTCAGAATATTATGCGGAATACTGAGCACCCAGTCATTTCATGGCTTGGACTTCACATGGTGTAACTTCACATAATGGTCTCATTTAAACACTTATGGTGCAAATACTTTGGCGAAGATAAAGGCCCTTTAAAGTTATTTCTTCTATTTTAGCTAGAAATATGACGTTTTGATGGGAAGAGATATGAAAGAACAAATAAAGAAAGAAAGAAAAAAAGGAAATTAACGCTACCAACAAAGGAATACTGATCTTTCACGTGACAGAGGACAACTCGCTAAATATAGAGCACTATACAGTGCAATTCCAGAAATCTACAGATTACAACGAGAATCAGATTTAGATTCAACCCATAAATGCACATCACACATGCCTCCAACTCCAACAACCCGATTCATAGCACCATAAACATTACACCCTTTGAGATTCATTTTGGCAGACGATCAAAACTTATAAGTTTTGACAACCTAAGAGTAGTGATTCAAAGAACACCAGGCAGCAAAAGGAATGTATTAATAATATTTCCTTGAGAAAGAGCTACCTCAGAGTTTCTTGTACATTCTTATCTGAGAAGTGTCTGCTTTTGGAACGAACACCTAGTATTACATGAATAAATGAAACTTTTCATAATGAAAACAAAAGAAGAAAAAAGTATCTAAATCAACAACTAAGACCCCCGAAAATTTTAAAATAGGAGAATCGGCTTATTTTAAAAACAGTATGAGCGAAAAGCACAAAATAAAATCTAGATTTTTGGGTCCACATAAAATTGTTGAATTAGAATAGAATAGAATAATTTTATTCCTGACACGTTAATTTCGAATTTTGGCCGTAAAATATTTAGGCTAATTTAGCCCATGTTCTTTCTTGGTAATTGCTGCATTCAACTTTTACTTCAGTAGTGTTATCGAAGTACATGTAGGTGGCTTTTGGCGATATCTGTTGAATTTTCTCAGTTGGTCATTTTATGGAAACCGTTTGACATTTGTTACCTTCCTATTTGAAGTTGATTTGATTTGATTATTCCCTTTTTACAGGTCTCTGAACTTATGAGGTTCCCTCGATATACAAGGTTTTAGAATTCATTGCAGTCTTCCGTCTCGTATATTTCTTCCTGGTCATACACTAGAGTTATCTTTTGCATCAATGTACAGGAGCAGGTGCGAGAATTTTGGATTATGGGAATAATTTTTCTTGTTTGATACACTTTTTCCTTAATTAGAGGTATTTCTATCATAAAGTATACAGTAGTGTATATAATTTTACTCTTTACTCTAACAAAAGGCTCAATGTCATTAATGTTATCAGATATGTTATGATATCTGATAACATTAATGACTTTAAAGGTTTCGGAATTGACTTTAAAGTATACTCTAGACTATGTGATTGGATTATGCTGATGATACATTTGGTATTCGGAAAAAGTTATAACAGTAGTTAATCGCTCAGCTACATCTTGCAGCATCTGAGCTTGCAACAATAAGCTGATGGCAACCTTTTGTTGATTTTGACTATTGACTAATGAGACATATTGCTTGTTTATTTCCTCTTGCCTTTTAGTAATTCTACTGATCTGTATGTTGTATTCGTCTAATGTTTAGTCTGTAACCGAAATATGTTTATTCTAGGCGACTCTTACAGTTTCTAAATATTTTTGAACATAATTCACATCATCTTGTTCTAAATTTCCTGTGATTGCTTTGATAATAGAACCTAGTCCATTAATTAAGCCCCTTTTTACTCTAACATTGCTTTGAATAGCTAGGTGATTACATATTTCTCGTACATGATCTAAAACAATTCTTATTCTATGATATATGTCTTTGACATCTTCTAGTTTGTATTTGGCCATAGATTCTTGTACAGAATTCTAAATATTAACAAGATTATTCATTACAGGCTCAATATTTAATTTGCATAGTCCACTTTCCTTTGAGTATGCGCGTAGGTTTAAGCTGCGCTAGGAATATCTGTTCTTTTTGATTTAATTGCTTGATCTTGAAACCAACAGCAGAGTCGGCTCTGTAACAATAAGTTCCTTGTTAAAGTTAGTTCATCCATTATTTAACTTATATTTATTATGCAGTTCTACTCCTACAATATGATATGGACCCAAAAATCTAGATTTTGTTTTGTGTTATTCATAATTCATAATACTTGATTGAAAACAGGGACAGTAATTTATCTCTTAAAAGAGATTTCTTCCAGTAAACCAAGGTATGATAGAAAAAAATATTGTTAAAGGGTAGGCAGTTCACAATATCTAATTAATAAAATACACATAATAAAATTAAATATCTATAAAATAAGGAAAATAAAATACATATAACTACTAAATAAGTACCAAGACATACATAAACCTCTACAAAGAGTTTACAAATAACAATATACATACAACTACTATCACGAAAGAGAGGAAGTGTCCTTTAACCGGTTTTTGAAAGATAAAAGAGTTGGACTGCTTCCTATAGTACAAGGAAGTGCCTTCCACAGTCGGACCGCCTCCAACCTGAAGGACTGCTCATATGAGGAGGTGTTATGCCTTGGAGTGGCTAAGAGAGAGTGAGACCGTGTCAGATCTCCGGTGCCGATCTTCTGAAAAGAGATACTTAAAGTGGTCTCGAAGGTAGTTGGGGTAGCGCGGATTTTTCAGTATATCGAAAATATAAGAAAGAATACAAGAGTTAGACATCGGCGTAGTCGATTAGCGACAGGAGAAGGGACTGGCAAGGGTGATTTTGACCTGCCGCGGCAAGAAGTACTGCAGAGTGCCTGAGGGAGTGAAAATACACAAAGACCCATCTGCTGACCTTGCTGAAATGTGGCAACTAAGATAGCTGGTTGTCAAAAATAACCCCAAGGTTTTTCGCCTTGTCTGTGTACTCTATCGTGATGCTATTATATGATAGAGGAACAATGGGTTTTTATAACAAGGAAAGCGGGTTTTTATATCATGGCTAGTGATTTGGTCGGGTTTACCGATAACCCGTATGATGAGGCCCAGTCTTTAACATTCTCGAGGTCAGCATTTAGTGCCTCTACAGATGAAACTACATAGCAGGGGGAAAAGTGGCGATAAATTTGTAGATCATCTGCGTACAGATGATACGAATAAGAGAGAATTTCGGAGATGGAGTTGATAAAGTCTGAAAAAAGAAGAGGAGAGAGAATACTTCCTTGAGGCACTCCTGAGGAAAGATCACACAATTGAGTTTCGATTACTTTAGATTTAATGCGATGCTGGACGACCTCTCAGGTATGAGTCGAACCAGCCAGCAGCGTGGGAGGAGACATTCAGCGAGCGCAATAAAGCGACAAGAATATCAAAATTGACGCAGTTAAAGGCATGGCTGAAGTCAAGCAGAGCCAGCACCGTGACCAACCTGCCTGCCTTCCTGACCAAGGTTTTTTGGCGATGCTGTTATTCAAATAAGCCGATTCTCCTATTTAACAGGTTTTTTAGTTTATTCCGTTTTTTATTTACGTCGTTATTTTTGGTTTTTAATTACCTCGTGGATATTTTTATTTATGTTGGTAACAAATTCCTTTTGCTGCCCAGTTTAATCACTACTCTCAGATTGTCTAAATTATTGAGTTTTGGTCTTCTGCCAAAATTAACCTCAAAGGGTGTCATGTTGATGGTGCTATGAATCGGGTTGTTGTTGTTGTAGGCATGTGTGATGTAGTGCATTTTTTGGTTGAATCTCAATTTGATTTTCGTTATAATCTGTAGATTCCTTGAATTGTACTGTGAAGTCTTTCTACGTCTGAATTGGATTTGTGGTTTTGGGGCGAGGTAGTTAGGTTGGCGATATTATCGTAGGAATGATTCCTTGACTATTTCTCTACAAAATGAAGTTCTCCATCGTGTATTATTATCTTTGGGGCTCCTATCATGGCGAATATTTCAATTAATGTGTTTTAGGCTCTTCCATTTTCTGATGGCTTATCTATTGCGTATTTAGTAAATTTATCAATAATTGTTAAGTACCATTGTCGTTCTAGGGACTTAAAGTCAATATGCCAGATCTCCATAAGTTCATGGCGTGTTTCAGTTTCGTAAGCTTTCGTGGTATAAGGATATCTGTTATATTTTTCTTTTTTAACAGTATTCGCAGGGAAGTACAAAATATTTAATTTGTTTTTTTCATGTTTTCCGACTAGTATTTTTCTTTGATTTGTTTATACAAGCTCTCTATTTCCGCACATCGGTCTTTTGTTAATGCTATTTTTATAAGTCTTAATTGTTCTTCCTTTTCTGTTATTTCTACTAGTGATTTGTTGAATCGCGTGCGTTAAATTTAGTGTGGTCAAAATATTTACGATAAACTTCAGAAACTCGGTGATAAAGATCATCATTTCGAATGATAAACGTGTATTTTTCGTGTAGGAGATATTCTAACATAAATTATTTTATTGTCCCTTCGTCATTCAAAATACCAGATTCCTTTTTCTCTGAATGCTTTCTTGCTCCTTAGAGCGTTTCCGAATCTGTGAATCCCAATAATAGACGCCTACCCAGGCGTCTCTTATTGGGATTCCGGAATCACTATCGTGCTGATTGGATTGAATGTGGTAGACACTTTGGCATTTTAGATGCTATTGTTGGATGAGGTTGGTTCTTTTTCACAATTTACTTTCATTGAGTTTAAACTTTCAGGACAATTTGAAGGCACGAGTGGTGTATATCGATGGAAAGGATCTGCCTGAGGTGATGGGCTAACATCTTCCATCATGTATAACATAAAATTTGCCTTAATTGTTGTGTCATAATTTTTTCTATTCCGGCAAGCAGAGATAGCGTAAGGGTTAAAGCAAAAACAAATGATGTTTTGATGAAAGAGGATTTCAATGAGAGACGGCAAAACTAAATATGAACTTTTCATTATCGCTGTGTAAAACCTATAGGTGTAATAGTTTTTTATATAAAGTGTACCAAAAGGTTTGCTGGATTTTAGAATAGTGAAAGGCTTGCCTCTCTCGCGTAATAAACTGTAACGGCATAAATAGCTAAGGTCGAGCCACCACTGTCAGAAGCTATGCTCGTCTATTCTATCTACCCCCAACTTAGATGTCCCGATTCAACTGTGAAAAATGTCAAGTCAAGAATGATAAGTCTGAATTTCTCGTTTGTTGAGAAGTTCGTTAGGCGTACAATAGTCGAACGGAAGATTGGTTCAGGAAGTTAGAGTTTCAAGTTAAACAGAGAAAGCATGTATGCCCGCAAGCCGGTATTTCGAGTCAGTTAGCGGTGTTTTGCGCCAGATCGATCTGTGTTATAATTTGTGTACTGGTACCATTTATTTTTTGTATATATGGGCGCTTGGAGCTTCTTTTACGTGGTCGACCACAATTTATAATATTTGTTTGGGATATCGTATGGTTATTCGTCGTAGTGTTACGACGTGAGTACTCAATGATATTTCATGTGCTCGCTAGTAGCGGCTTTAGTGGCTCCAATTATATAATTAGTTCACGGCAATAACGAGCCAAATAGACCGGGTTCACACAATTGCGATTTGATTTTCCGAAATGGGTCTGAACTAGCGGTTTCCTCAAAAGGTCCGTAACGTTTTGAAACCTTCAACTCTGCGCAATTCGAGCTGGATGTTATCGAAACGTTTTTTTTAGTACTTTTAGAGATCTAACCCTCTCCACAACGAGTTACGTACTTCGGAAAATACCGATTTAAGTATCTCGTTTACCTCAGCTCGCCTCAACTGAGCCCAGCAAAATAAATGCGTGAAACAATCTACACGTTAGATCTCCCAGTGAAATTGACATTTAATTGAAAGATGCAACTTGAATCAAAACGATCCAAGGCAAGGCAAAATATCTACCCGTCCCTAAACAATGAACTTTAGACTGTAATTTGATCTCTTCGCGCGTCCCCGACAACACTCAAATGTCAAAGATATCAACAGGATAGGTTATCTGAGTTGACAACGTTTATACTTTGTTCTGAATTTGTTATTTTCATCCGCGGAACCCCATCGATCTAACAGTCTCCCTATGCCTTGACAACCTAGGTTTAGCCTCAACTAAACTCCTGTCTAGCCTAGTCTAAAATCCTAGTGTTATACTACGTCCATCATCGACACCACTCGACGAAGGTTGTGTGTGATTTGAATGTGCTTGTATGTTTAACGACTTGTGTGTGTGGGAATTTCAAAACTCGCTACACGAAGGGAATGAGGAAATGATTAGCCCGCGAATATCCTAAGAGCTAATCCAGGAACCCTATGGTGAAGGAAAAAGGAAATTAGGGTCGCTCCAAGCCCAGACTCAGACTCAGATCAAATTACCTACAAGTTCTTATCTAACGACCCAAGGATAGTTTTGGAATTTGGGTAGGTTGATTTAAAGGATAGGAACCGAGGTATATCTCGGCGCTTCAGACACACACGAAAATCCACTGTAGAACGCAATCACAAATCTTCCAGTTCAAGGCGCGTAAAACAGCAGACCGAACTGTACAGACTACCGAAAGACACGTGTACCACAGTGGTTTGACGTACGGACTGAATCCCTTCTCCACCCACGCGCTCGTATTTATAGGACGCCCCACATGGTTGAGATGGCGTCCTTCCCCGCAAATACTGCCCAAGCGCAAGCTTCTTAACATTAACTACACAGGGTCTAGTTTCAATCAAACATGCCATGCACGCCCGCTGTTCTACAATTTTGTGTATGCATAGTTCCTATAATCAACCCTCGGTTATCACTCAAGTCATTTGGTATTGCCGATACACAAAATTTGTCGATCGCTGGCTATAAAGCGGTTGCAATTAATTAAGCCTGACTGCCCGACCGCTAGCTTCTAAGACAAAGATCACTGGAAAGATATGCAAACCCGTGATGTCAGACTCACCACAACGTAATAACCAATCGCAATTGTATATTTACAGTCAACACATTAGCTTTCTCCGTATAGTTCCATAAACCTTCCATTATTTAGTTATCAATAATTTATTCAGCGCGCAGCCAAATCGGCTCTGATCCCTACACATTTCGCAGGAATGCGACAAAAAAAACCTGACCCGACCTCTCTTCCCCGGAATTAACCACGTTCTCAGGCCCATTTCTTGCCAACTTACTTCGAATCACTCAATAACCCAAGGGTTAAATGAACTGACTCTTGTATTCAATGTGTGTACCATTACACTACATTCTAAATAAGTATGCAGCCCACACAGCTAATTCCGATTCTCACTGTACACTGATTGCATTTGTTAAGCGATGTACCATTACAAAACGACAGCTATACCATCAATTTTGGAAATCATCATTGTGCTTGGTTACGCTAAAATTCCTGTGTTTTTTTTTAAATTTATGCGACAGATTGTCAAACCAATGCTAGATTATTATCAAGGCAAATTATTATTTTGAGCCCATCCATTAGAGTTCCGTACCAGAAAGGTGCCAAACGGGAGCCTCCTCATGTACGGCTCATGATACATCTCATGAGCCGTACTAGGTAGAGAGTAGAAATAGTAAACCCGCACTTGACCGATCATTTATTTATTATTGGGAAATATTAAACTGCACATCAAAAATTCTGATTTGCACAGCAAATATCCCTTATATTTGCTGCGGTAGCTTCGGTGAAGGGTTTTAAGGGGGTGAGCGCAGCGATCTATCCTTCGTGTTAGGTTCAACATGTAAGAACAACAACAAATACTTAAAACGTAAACTTAAGTACTCATGAAATATTGAAAAAGTGTTTTTTTATCATTTTTTGCTGTGCAAATCAGTATTTTTGATGAGCGATTAAATTAGCTAGCCTTTATTATTATTATATGGTGTCCCACTGCTGGAAAAAAGCCTCTCTCCCCTCTTCCATTGTTGGCGATCCTGAGATACCTTTGTCTTTGCTATAGGTACACAACACATAGGTACATAAACATATTATATTGTTGTACCTAGATGTCTAGCACTAAGTAGAATATTGTGGAACTTACTCCGATACGGACTGCATTAAGCCTCCAGAGAATACGAGTTAGGCTTGTGGCACACTGGGTTCATATCACGAGGGGTCACTGAAAAAAATCATCTTAAGTGTATGGTATAAGTAAACTTTATCCGGAATTTCCGAATTTTAGATCGAGAGATTTTTCTGTTACCCCTTATAAAAAACAAGGAATCGCGAAGAGTTGTTTATGAAATTTAATCATTGAAATCTTCTTTACCATTAATTATCATCCAGAAAATAATTCCTGAATTCGAAAAACAGCATTGGGTGTCGTCAATATTGTACTTTTTCCCGACCATTGAGCTCGGTTTACGGTGTATATAAACATGAAATACCCGTGTATGTAATGCCAAATTACTTTACTCAGAGATTTATAGATGTTTTATTAAACATAGGGAAATATTAAACTGCACATAAAAAATTTTGATTTGCACAGCGAATATCAGGGCAAAATGCTGCTGTAGCTTAGGTGAAAGGTAAATGGGATGAGCGAAGCGAAGCCCCCTTTATCCTTCGTGTTAGGTTGAACATGCAAGAACAACAAAAAATACTTAAAACATAAACTTGAGTACACATAAAATATTTAAAACATAAAAAGTGTTTTTGCTGATCCTTTTATGCTGTGCAAATCAGTATTTTTGATGTGTGATGAAATAATAGCCTTAAAAATATACAAAAATTTACCGAACGAAATTCTTCTACAAATTGGCGATATCACCGCTATAAAGTCTGCCCACGAGACGTGAGTAGGAGCACGTCGCTTTTTGCCAGCACAAATAGTTCTCGATTTTATACAAAACAACACTTGTATATTGGTCTAACCCTTTACGACTATTTTCACACATTTTTATGACATTGAATCATATATTGCAACAAAGAAATAAAAAAATACAGTTTAATTCTACCCACCAGAAAGCATAAAGCACGCACAACTCAAACGCTTTTCCGTACCATCGTATAAGAAAAGTTAACCGCTCAAAAATAATAAAACAAAAAGAGAATAATATTATGTTCGAACGTGGATTCGAACTCAGAACGTACTCTAAGATTGCGAAATCGATATCAAACCAATTGCACCACCACAACCAAGTAATAAGCCGCAAAATCTACGATCATATTTGAATCATGATATGGTTTGTTATATCGCGGATGGTGTTAAATACGTCTCTTATATGGGGAAAACTAATAACCTATTTTTTAGGTAGGTAGGTATACTAAACAAAAATGGTTTAGTTTACCTTGAAAACCACATTTATAAATTAGAAATGCTCCCAGAATAGCATGTTCAGCGAGGGAGTTTACGACCACACATGCTGTTATTAATTCAAGCAAGTGAGAGGCCTTTGCCCTCCAGCTGGGTTTTGGGTATAAGAAAATATTATATACGTTATAAAACATAAAATTAATGTCAAAAATATATAAGAAATAAATAAGAGATATAATAATATTACATATAATGTATACAGAAATTATAATATCAAATGTAACGTAATACCCAAAAAACAGCTTATCTGATCTAATAAGCGAGACCCGACATAGTCATAGTGCCTACACGCAAAAGCACTCCTGGTGAACGCTACGGGAAATCAAACGACGTGGATAGTTACAATCGACGTCAGCTTCAATACCGCATCCACCGTATTCCTTCCTGACTAGCCGAACTCGTTGCCAGACAGTTGATAATTCGTTTGTTGATACTTGGCTTATCTCTTGTTCAATACTTTTTTAATAATTTTAGACAGCGTTGTTAGCAGAGTTATGGGACCATAGTCGGTTGGCAATTTTTACCCCCAGTTTTAAATATTAGGCGGACTACTCCTTTTTTAAAGATAGTAGGGAAAGTACCATTTACTAGGCTCAAATTGCACAAGTGTGATATTGGTGGTGCCTAAATCTATCAAAAATTTCATTAACTTCCTCTAGCTAATCCTCCTAAGTAGGTTTATCTTGAGTAAATCAGCACTAGCGACCTTCGTTTTATTTAATGAGCAAATTTCTTTAATTATCTGCCAAATTTTCTTTCTGATTGTATTATTTTTTAATTATTTTTTATATCTTGTTGCAAATATTTCTGTAGATAATGTAATCATCTCTTATGGTCTCGACAATTGTATTTGTCTTAGTTTTTTGTGAAGTTTGTCCTTTTTCTAATTAATTTAATTATTTAATGGGATACTTTCAGAGCAGCCCTTTTTAGTTTCCGTAACCGAAAGGTGCCAAATGGGACCCTATTGCTAAGCCTCTGCCGTTCTTCTGTCCGTCTGTCCGTACGTCTGTCCATCCATGTATCTCACAAACCGTTGACATTTTCACAGAATGTGTATTTCTGTTGCCCCTAGAGCAACAAATAAGGAACTACAATCGTGTAGTTATTACAAAAGGTTAATTTATAAAATATCAATTTAATAAATTTATAATTATTATAAAAGATTAATTTATTAAATATCGATTTTATAAATAAAACGAAAGGTTTTCGACTTTATTTCCAAGCCGTAAGACCGAATTGAATCTACAATCTGAAGGGACTAGTATCGAAACAAAGTTCGGACATATTTTTTGTTTGTTTTGTATTTTTTTAGTTCTTAAGTTTTCTTGTACGATGGTACGGAAACCTTCGTGTGCAAGTCCGACCCGCACTTGACCGATATTTTAAAATCCAAGAAATTACTACGTTTAAGGCCCTACCATTTTTTCCTTCGTCGCATGGTGAATGTAATAAATATGGGTAGAAGACACCTAACAAACAAAGCATGATTGGTAATATTGTACTAATGGGAGCTAAAGATCAATGTTCTCATATATATATATATTCTTCTCTCGCTAACGCAACACTTTAGGTTAAAATAATCACTATTTGTGATTATTTATATTGTGAAGTTATCTGTGCCAGGTGCACCCCCAACCTTAGTGTAAACAACAGAGTACGTCCCTGGGCGAATGTCTCTAGTATTTCTCGCATTGAGTCTAGTACTGAAGGCGTTTCTAATGAAACCTTGACTTTCAGTAATTTCCCCCAAGGCACTGGAAGTAATACTTATTCATACCGACGGGCGAAAGCATACTAGTTCTGTACCATAGAGGTATATTGAGTATTATGCGCCAAAATAAAATAAGTACCTATTTTAAATATAATGGGTTCCCAACGTGACTTCGAAAGTCATTTGCTCGATTTTCATTCCACCCAACACCATTGATCGATTGCTCAGTTGGTCGATGCTTTATTTCTACGAAGCCTTAGAGGAGTATTTAAATAACTGGGCACAACTGACACTCTGTACGGAAACAGGCGTTACGCTTTGTTTTGTTTCTTGTTTAGAAATTAGAGAGCTGGTTCTTATGATTCCAGTGATGTAAGAATCTGAAAATGGCAAATAAATATGTCTTTTACTAATAGTGTGTACAATACTGCTAGGGTATAAAGTAGGTAGTCAGTGCACACGTGCATACAGTCAGTGGTGGTCAATGTTCAGACTTTCTAGCTCTTGCCCGTGACTTCGTCTGCGTTGACATCGTGGGATATTTTTATTTCCATTCGATTTATTTCCGCAACCCAATTAACCCTTCTCCTTGTCCCCGCCCGCTACTGACACGACACCGTACAGCGTCACCAAGTACGAGTATAGTATTATCTCAACAAAACACTTATCTCTAAAGAGAGATTTCTTCAGCAAACCTAGCCAGGACGGAAAAGTTTATAAATGTAACAGTACAGTGCTAGAGCATAATAATGTATGTTTTGCTATTAGTTGCCATAACTTGTTATTAGGAGCCACGGGCAGAAAGAAATGAATCAACAATAAAGACAAATCAATGGATCAACAGAGAGTATTTTTTATATAATAAAATTTACAACAATTCATTTTTTTCCCATCATCCACGCACAATTTCCCACCTGGTTGACAAATTTCTAGCTTCTAGGTTACATGGGTGTGGGTTAGGTTAATATAGTCAGTCAGTCAGTCAATGAGTAATAAAAAGGCAATTTTTTAAATGAAATCAAACATAATAAGTGGTAATCTCCGGGGCATTAATATAAAGGTCAAACTTCAAATGTGTAGGATTTTAGTACTTATGTTATCAAATGGGTCAAATAAGCTGGATATGGGTCTTGTAATATAGCTCACGGCTGGTCCGTTGCCAGCATTTATGCTCAAACTTGGCTTGACACACTGCCGTGTACACTTGATAGTAAAGGAGTCAAAAGTAGCTCGAAATGGTTCTTGTAATACAAAACACGGCTGGTGCGTCACCAGTTATATGCCCGAACTTGGCTTGACACACTGCCGTGTGTCTTGATAGTCAAGGGGTAAAAAATAGCTCGAAATGGTTCTTGTAATACAAAACACGGCTGGTGCTTCGCCAGTATATATGCCCGAACTTGGCTTGACACACTGCCGTGTGTTTTGATAGTCAAGGGGTAAAAAATAGCTCGAAATGGTTCTTGTAATACAAAACACGGCTGGTGCGTCGCCAGTATATATGCCCGAACTTGGCTTGACACACTGCCGTGTGTCTTGATAGTCAAGGGACCAAAAATAGCTCGAAATGGTTCTTGTAATGTAACACACGGCTGGTGCGTCACCAGATTTTTCCGAACTTATAGTCTAGATCTGTGGCGACAAACCCCCGATTTCGGCCTATGTCCTATGTTTTCCCCACTGACAAAATGGGATCATCTTGGATATCAAGAAGGCCTTTGACAAAGTATAATATTTGCATTATACTGCATAAAATGGTGCAATCTTATCTAATAAGTGGTCATTTTAGGGTGCACATAACATATAATACGATAACGTTACCCTCCTTCTGGTGCAGTTGGATAAAAAGTATAAAAGTTTATTCAAATCCGTTCAGACGTTTTAGCGTGATTGAGGCAGAAACACGCAAACATCCAAACATCGCTCCTTTCACATTTATAATATTTAATCGCACAGCAAATATACTGATTTTAATTTTTATGTTCAACCTAATACGAAGGATAAAGGGGGCTTCGCTTCGCTCATCCTCCTTACCCTTCACCTAAGCTACCGCAGTATTTTGCCCAGATATTTGCTGTAAAAATCAGTAAATTTGCTCTGCAAATCAGTATTATTGATGTGCAGTTTGATATTTCCCTTAAAATATTAGTTGGATATACCCAAACAGACACGAACTCATATTGCTTGCTTCGACTTAAAACGACCTCGTCTACAACCGTTTGCAATTTATCCATCAAATTGCTGTCAGAATATTTTCGCAAGTGGAAACGGAAACACGACGCGTCAACAACAGTGGTCAAATTGTTAACACGACAATGCATTCTACCAAGTCGCGAACTTAGAATAGACGGTCACATCACAGCGTACCCTGACAAAGCTCTGTCAAACACTAGCCGAGTTATTAATAAACATAGACTAGCACAGTAGTAACTTTACTCCAAGTATATAAACGTGGTGTAAGGATTGAGTAGCACTAATCCGACTCTACTCTCGGACCAACAGTTACACCTCGTGGCTACCTACTTTAGCGATGGAGTAAGGACAGACTAGTGTGATCTATGGCGTAATTTGACATTTGTAACTTTCTTTTTGAACGGCCATTTTGAATGTTTCTGTTTTATTATTGTTGTTTGTTTTGTGCTCTGGTTTTGCTTCGTAGTTTCATTCATAGTTTGTGTGATTTTGCTTTAGAAAAGGTTTTGGTTGTTCTAATTAATCTAATTCTTAGTTTTTTTTTAAATAATATTTCAAGATCGTACCGGGTTTAATAGTTTGTGGTGATAATGGAAAGAGACTATTACTTGGATGATTTGAGGTTACTGCAAGAATTTCAAAACAACACTCCACTAGGAAGAAGAGTCAAATTTTACAAAACCCGTTTCAATACATTAGAAGAACTCGAAGAAACAATAAGTAAACAAAATAAACACCACGCCACACGCACCCTATAAATGATCACTTGATGCACTTTACATAGGTACATACCTTTTCTTCTTCGTCCCAATTAACAGAGCGATCCCGTTTATTCGACATAATTTCAACAATACAACACACTCCACAACGACAAAAGTAAATCAGCAAAAATATATCTTCAACTTAATTTATCTTTGATTGTAGCGCCAACTCCAACTTGTCACTGTCAAACGGATGTCAATTTGTTTTTATTGGGGTGTGACGACCCTGAATTTAGTCCTTTTAGACCATTTTTTACTTTTAAATAATTGGGGTTGCCATAGATCACCCTCTAATCCAAGCGTAAGGAATGCTTTGTTATTCCAAGCGTACTCTATTTTTATTAATAACAATTTTACACCAGGCTTACTCCGAGTTTAACCTGAGAGTAACTAGTCTGAGAGTAAGGAAGGATTAACAACAGAATAGAGTGTTTTATTAATAAGACAGCTGGTGTATATTTAGACCATAAGCTGAACTGGACTCAACACATTAAACACCTACGTACACCTACTGCACCTACATAAAACCCTAAATGCCCTAAGTCCCGAGGTAAATATAAAAAGTAACCTAAGCCCTTCCTCCAAGCTTCGCATTTATTGCACACTGTTTAGACCTTGTATCTTATATGGCACACCAGTTTTGAGCAGTACTTATACATCTAATCAAGTGAAACTCAAAACCATTCAGAACAAAAGCTCTATACAAATCTAAAATCTTTACATTCAAGCATAAATCTACTAAATCTTGGGTTTTACCACAAAAAAATAAACTCCTGTTCAACACTTGTATAAAGACTTAAATGAATAGGATTTGACGTTTATTTTGAGGTCAAACTATGTGAAACATTTTTTGTAGTGACACGGAAACAGTTTATACTCGTACTCAAGCATATTAAACGTAACTCAAATATATTGACATCTGGTATAGGATTTTCGCACGTATTACTCGTATCCGGGTAAAGGCATGTGCCCCTAGGTGGGGACATTAATGCGCTACATTTATTTATATAGTGTCAGATTAATATGCCCATTCAATATACTTTGCACGGTAAGCAATTGGTAAAAATACATTAACACTTATGCACAAAGGCGAGCTTATCTAAAAAGATATTTCTACCAGCAAACCTAGGCAGGATAGGCCAGGCTATTGCTGGTAAGCGCAGTCTGCTGCACAATAAATTAAGTTACCTGCTAACATATACATAAGATTATTCATAATTTCAATACTTAATATATCAACGTATATGTGTAATATATATTAACAAAATACTACATACTTATACTTAATACGGAAGAGAAACGAGATGCAGTTTCAATCTTTTCTTGAAAATGAAAATAGATGGACTATCCCTAATAGCGCAGGGAAGTGCGTTTCACAGTCGGACTGCCCTTAACCTGAACGAGTGTTTATTTATTTATTTATTTATTTATTTATTTATATAAAGATACATGATTAGGGTTACACACTTAATATTACATTATTATAGTTAAGGTACAGTTTAGAGATATATCTGGTGTGCACCCAAATACATGTATACAGCATTTGCCTAGAAACAACACAGTTTATAATTAACCTAAACTAGTGTTCGTAAGCAACAGTGTTGTGCCACAGAATACTTAATACTGTTGTGCTGAGGAGTTGACAGAAGAGACACCGTGTAGGATCTGCGATTCCTGTCCCTGGAGAAAAGGAACTGGAAATAATCACGAAGATAGGTGCCGCATGTTCGACCGGCATTGTGGCATTAATCAATGCTCTGCACTTGTTTAGCACCAACTTCACAGACAAATTAGGGGCGGCACGAAGGCGGGTCATAATGTATCAATATTCAGATAAGAAATGAGTTTTTAACAAGTAGTATATCATTACGCTGGTCGTAACATGAGGTTTTTGGACGCAGTACAGAAGGTTTATGATACGTGTGTAGATAAAGTCACTAATGACCTAGAAGAGCATTCGTGTTTTGTTATAGAGAACGTGCGATATATTATTATAGGTTGCAGTCGATAAGGCAGGCTACACTCGACGATGAAGAGTGTCAGGTAATTGTACATTTCAGGTGGCTGGCCGCACAACAAGTGCGATGCGGATGCAAGGGTGCCTTTACACTGGGCGCACAGGGAGTCCCTGGACTACATAGACGGTGTACTATTCAAGGTCAACCTCGTGTATATTCCATGGTCACTCAAGAGCGACATGATCGCGCGCGTCCACGAATGTCACATTGGCATCGACCGGTGCAATCGGCGCGCGCTTGACGTCATGTTCTGGTGCGGCATGTAGTGACATGACACACCGCACGTCTTGAGACGTGGAGCAAGCGGTGTGTGTTGCCGGGTGTGCTCGGAGTATGCCGCGCGACCAGCCAGGGAACCGATAATCACTCATACCGTGCGGAATATACCATGGGCAAAACTAGGCTCGGATATATTTTAGCATTCGCGTAAAAAGTATCTTATACTGGTTGACTGTTTCTTAAATTATATTGAAGTCTACTAGATAAGTAGCATAGGGTCGTGGGCAGTGATATGCGCAATGTAGAAACAGTTTGCCCGGCACGGAATTCCAACGAAATTAGTGACAGATAATGGGCCGGCTATGCGTCAAAATAGTTCGAAAACTTAGTTCAATCCAAAGGGTTGAGTGATAGGTCAATCAGGACAGTAAAACACAATCAAAATGGCGATTTCTTCAGGAACATACTATCATTTCGGATTGTTAAATCTGAGGTCCACCCCGAGAGATGGTATAAGGTCTACGTCTCAGTTGCTGATGGGGCGCAGGCTCAACACCCGGCTGCCGGTGCACGAGGCGAGGCTGCAGCTGGAGCGACCACACGGGCATCACGTGCGACCGCGAGCGCAGCAAGGGCTACTACGACGCGCCTGCGCTGGACTTGCCCGCACAGCAGCGGGGTGATGACGTTATCAGTGCAGTGATGTTGTATATCATGTAGGTAGTTGACAAAAAAGTCAGTCGTCATCCAGCGCTAGCGTATGTGTTTTACTTCAGCGATTACTCAAATAATTTGATAAGGTCATGTACATTACCTCGAACACCATATTCATATACAGTCTTCACAATACAAAAGGCCCGGAGACAGCTAGAATTGCCAGATTTTGACAAATTGAAATCTAAGATATTTTGTGAATTCGTCACCAATTTTAATTATAAAATTCGCATGCTTTAAATGTAAAATACTCATAAAACTACCTTTAGAAACTAACTTGACTGCTGTCGGTAAATCCTTTACAATTTAAAATGTTCTGTATAACTATACATATAAAACCAGTTTATAGTGGCGGGAGACTTCAATCGCCCCAAAAACAATGGCTGAGGAAGGCACATTCCTCAGACCCTACAATGTTACGGATAACGTCAGTACACATTTAATAGAAACCCTCAATTTTCGTGGTCTGAATCAATATTGCTCCGCCCAAAACTATTTCAACAATGTACTGGATTTGGTGCTATCTTCTTACGATGTCACTGTAGTTACCTCCGACAACCCTCTTGTACCAGAGAGAATCTTTCATAAGGCCCTGAATATAGATTTTAATACCTCGCCTCGGGATACACTTTTACCGGTGGCCAGGGAGACCTTAGCTTTCCACAATATATTACCATAATAATATATAATAATATCACTCGAGAGTTTTAATGCCTTAAATATGTACAGTTACATACACTAGTTTATCTACATACATATCATAAGCTCTCTTTGATGTGTTCAGGAACCGCCTGTTTGACCGGCATTGTGGCTCTGCTGTTGTTTAGCTTGTTCTGTAGATACGATATAACGCAGATGTTCCGTTGTCTGTCATCGCAAATAAATTAAAATAAATTAGAATGATAGTTAATAACTTATAAAGTTAAAACATACGACATAATTAGGGTCTATAATCTTGCAAAAGTATTCAGTAATTATAAGAAAATAATGAGTGATAACAGTAGAGTGAATATGTAAACAAACACAGTGTAAAAGCGTATAATAGTGCTTCAAGAAGGTTTAGACCATTCTATTACAAGTGCTACAAGTGTTGATATATGTGCATTATTAAATAACAATGATTAAATCTAAAAATTAAAATGAAATAATAACGCACGATTTACATTGGACTCTGAGGGTAAGCTGTGCAATAGACAAAAAAGCGATTATCGCTGTAATGGTACACACATTGAATACAAGAGTCAGTTCATTTAATACTTCATTTTGCGTGACAGAGGGCTAGCCCATCGCCGCACTGTAATGGTACACACATTGAATACAAGAGTCAGTTCACTTAACGCTTGGGTTATTGAGTGATTCGAAGTAAGTTGGCAAGAAATGGGCCAGAGAACGTGGTTAATTCGGAGAATAGAGGTCGAGTCAGTTTTTTTTTGTCGCATTCCTGCAAAATGTGTAGGGATCAGAGCCGATTTGGCTGCGCGCTGAATATGTTATGTATAACTAAATAATGGAAGATTTATGGATCTATACGGAGAAAGCTAATCTGTGGACTGCAAATATACAATTGCGATTGATTATTACGTTGTGGTGAGTCTGACATCACGGGTTTGCGTATGTTTCCAGTGATCTTTGTCTTAGACGCTAGCGGTCGGGCAGTCAGGCTTAATTAATCGCAACCGCTTTATAGCCGGCGATCGACAAATTTTGTGTATCGGCAATACCAAATGACTTGAGTGATAACCGATGATTGATTATAGAAACTATGCATACACAAAATTGTAGAACAGCGGGCGTGCATGGCATGTTTGATTGAAATTAGACCCTGTGTAGTTAATGATAAGAAGCTTGCGCTTGGGCAGTATTTGCGGGGACGCCATCTCAAACGTGGGCGACCTATAAATACGAGCGCGTGGGTGGGGAAGGCATTCCTCCAGCCTCCCACTGAGGGCGAAGCTCGGGATCTACAAGACCTATGTGAGATCCCGCCTCACCTACGCGGCTCCGGCATGGTACGCCCTGTGCTCGGAGATGAACAAACGGAGACTCCGAGCCCAAGAGAACATCTCTCTGCGTACCATCGTCGGCGCCTCCCGCTACGTGAGGAACGCGACAATCCAGAGGGACCTAAGATGGGAAACCGTGGACCAGTTTGTCCAGAGGCTGGTGAAGGGCATGTTCGCGCGTGCGGATGCATCACACCTTCCGCACATCACCGAACTGGCGCCGCACCACGCGCGCCCGCCCGACCGCCGCCGCCTGCCACGCGACCTGGTTGCCTAGCCGGCGATCACCCACTGCATACCAGCGCCACAAGAAGACCACCGCACGCATGGGCCATCCGATGACCTGTCCACAGGAGTGGACAGAGGCGATTCTTCGGGAAGAGGTCCATCGACCTGACCCCGACTCCCCACGCCCCAGAAGGGGTGCTTGAGAAGATTATGAAGCAAGCAAGGAAGGCATTCAGTCCGTACGTCAAATCACTGGGGTACACGTGTCTTTCGGTAATCTGTACAGTTCGGTCTGCCGTTTTACGCGTCTGGAACTGGAAGATTTGTGATTGCGTGTTACAGTGGATTTTCGTGTGTGTCTGAAGCGCCGAGATATACCTCGGTCCCTATCCTTTAAATCAACCTACCCCAAATTCCGAAACTATCCTTGGGTCGTTAGATAAGAACTTGTAGGTAATTTGATCTGAGTCTGAGTCTGGGCTTGGAGCGACCCTAATTTCCTTTTTCCTTCACCATAGGGTTCCTGGATTAGCTCTTAGGGTATTCGCGAGTTAATCCTTTCCTCATTCCCTTCTTGTAACGAGTTTTGAAATTCCCACACACACAAGTCGTTAAACATACAAGCACATTCAAATCACACACAACCATTTTCGAGTGGTGTCGATGATGGACGTGGTATAACACTAGGATTTTAGACTAGGTTAGACAGGAGTTTAGTTGAGGCTAAACCTAGGTTGTCAAGGCATAGGGAGACTGTTAGATCGATGGGGTTCCGCGGATGAAAATAACAAATTCAGAACAAAGTATAAACGTTGTCAACTCAGATAACCTATCCTGTTGATATTTTTGACATTTGAGTGTTGTCGGGGACGCGCGAAAAGATCAAATTACAGTCTAAAGTTCATTGTTTAGGGACGGGTAGATAATTTTGCCTTGCCTTGGATCGTTTTGATTCAAGTTGCATCTTTAAATGTTGTTTATTTATCAATTAGGTATATAAATGTGATCTTTAAAACTAAAACTAAACTATAACTGCACTAAACTAAATTAAAAATTTCCCTGAGTTCACTGCCGGGCGGGGGCCCCACGGCCCAAGGGTCTCAAAGCCGAACGGAATAAACAAATAGTCGTCGCCGAGAGCGGCGTATTTGCGGGTTTTGAGACACTCTGCTGCTGCCGCCGCAGCGCCGGCTGTGGCTGAGGTTGCCGAAAGGTGACACGGTGCCAGCGTATCTACGCAGGTCGCGTCCCATACTAGCGACCTCCCGCTCTGCCAGGGAATGAGCGTCATTCCGTCTGGCCTCTTGCCATCGTCGCGTGCCAGTCCATTGGGTTCAAGTATTGCTGGCACGCCACAGCTGGCAAGGGCCCGACGGATGACGTCATTAAGATTGGCATGACGGGACCACCGACCGGCGCTGCGTTGGCAGGAGAGGCCGTGGTGACCTAGTTGGTCCACCCTAGCACCGCAGCGGCACCGATGGATTTCGTTTGTCTTTACGCCGAGTCGCAGGCAAACGGCGAGGGTAAGGGTGGTACGGTCAAGCAGGGTGCCAATGTGCGTTGATGGGATTGCGCGCAGCCAGTGTCCTGACTCCTTCTCCCTGGTAGCTAGGAGACGAGCGCGCACTGCTGGACCACTAGCCGTTTTTACCAGATCTTCGCGGGTTTTAATGCATAGCGGCTCGTCCCATAGCCGTTGAGAGTTCAAATTTGTTGGAAAATTTTGCCTCGGACAGGCTTGCGTCCAGGCATTCCTGGCCTCGACCAGACACGTGACCTCCACATCACCGAGTGATGGGTTTATAATTTTACCATAGAGATCACGTGAGCTATGGGTTGAAGACAGGAAGGCCGGGAGCGCCACATCTGAGATTTTCCGGATCCCCAAGCCACCGTGTCTGATTGGAAGGGCGGATTGGGTCCAGCTTCGTTCATCGAGATTAATGTTTAAAATTTTGCTTAATGTACTTTTGGTAATATCGTCTAAAAGGTTGAGAATGGGAGGGTATTTCCAAAGAGGAGAGCATCGAAGGAGGTAGGTAAATTTGGGTACAAAAAGGCAAAACCGTATGATAGACAGGGCCATGTGGGAATTTAGGTCAGTCAGTTTGATGGAATTTTGATTGAATTTAGAGATTTGTTCATCCACGAAGCTGGGGATCCCGTCCTCTAGAACGGGGGCCCCTAGGAGGCGAAGTGAGTCTTTGTCTAGAATTTTAATGTTAGGGGCAGCTGAGTTGAATTTAAAGATGATCTCAGTCTTTTCCGAGAGGGTAATATTATCGGATATGAACAATTCGCATTTCGAGAAATTGAATTCTAGGCCTATTTTTTTTAATTCTGATGATTTCTTTAAATTAAATGTCAATTTCGCTGGGAGATCATAGCTTTCTGATAGCGGTGGCTCGACCTTAGCTATTTATGCCGTTAAATCAGTAACATCAACATAGGTACGCATATTTCCTTGCCACATTTATCACGTCGGTAGCTCAGAGGGCTAGTTCAACTGACTGCTGCCTGCTCGTTGGGCCGCTGGTTCAAACCCTCACCGCTCAATAATTTTGTTTTGTTAACATTTTGTTTTGTTTGTTAAAAAATGAATATATTTGAAAATATTACATTTAGAAGGAAGCGCACCGAATCAGAAAAAAATGGTGAGTCAAACAATACTATATTATACTACTATGACTACAGTAAGTAATCGAACGATTAGTCTGCCAGATACTTCTATTGAAAACGACGAACGCTATTACGAATTAGAACAGCAAATAAAACAATTAAAGCTCGAACTAAATACAGCTCACCGAGAAGTGCAAAATCTAAACATAGAAAATTCCCAACTTAAACAAGCTATTGAGGAGCTTTCGAAAAAACAGTATTTAATAATCAAGGTAACGGAAGCCTTAAAAAATGAGATTACCACACCTAAAAAAGGAAAAGGAAAGATGAATCATTCAACCCCAGCTAAATCTACACGCCAACTTGCTAAAAAAGAAGATTTGACACAATCAACGCAGTCTCACGAATCTTCGAATATTACGCAATGTAAATACAAAGGAATGCAGAGCCATGAAGCCATAATTACCAAAAGGAGAACAGTAATAGTAGGAAAAGGAAATAAATCCATTCATTCGCAAGCAAATGCTAAAAGAAAAGTCAAACTCTGCATTTTAAATGGTAATAATCAGAGCGGAGCTATTGATTTACTGGATAGTACTTTTAGATCGTCTGAGTACACATACTGTCATTATAAAAATACAGATTCAAACCTTGACGTACTTTTAACAAATATTACAAATACAAATACAACAAATTGCAGGGATTTAACTCATCCGATTACTGCATTATAATGATTGGAGAATCTGATTTTCTATTTACAACTTGTTACCACTATCAGACAAAAAATAATGAAAATTACGCATACAAATTTCACAATCTGTGTACCCACCTATGTTTGCGGAGCAGCGCTATATAATTGTAGGGTTGAAATGTTTAACACTCTCTTGAGTCTAGATGTAATGACTCATAACTATGCACTGTTGTTTGACACCAACTCTGACCTAACATATAGTATGTTTTCTGAACGAACAGGCAGGTTGAACTTCTTTGGCTTACAAAATATAATAAAAACCTCTATGAGATGATTAGACCAATAGATTTTTCTTCAAAAGATTTAGTTATAAAAAACATACTAAATGCAACAGGTCAATAAAATACAAATTACATTAACAGTCATTCCAGTGAAAATGTAAATGATCTTTTTCGTGTATAATAAAATTCACATACTACTTCAAAATATTAATGGTCTGATTAGTAAGTCGGATGTGCTTTTTATAAATCTAGAAGAGCTAAAAACTTCTGGCAAATCAGTTGACGTACTGTGTGTGACAGAACATAATATGATATCTGGTGATACAGGCTATATTAACATACCGAATTATCAGCTAGCAACATATTACTCTAAGCACAATCGGCAAGGAAGTGCTTGCATACTTGTAAAAAACAATCAAAAATTTAGAGTGCTAGATGAAAAATCAAAATTTAATAGAACAAATTTACTGAATGCTGTGCAATTGAATTGATTGAACATAACATTATCATAATATGTATGTACAGAATACCTAATTATAAAGCTGACATCCTCCAAACGTTTTATGAAAGTTTAGAAAATATTCTTAAATTATACTGTTACAATTCTAATAAAAGCCTTGTTGTCTGTGGCGATTTTAATATTGACATTTTCGTTAGAAATGCAAATTCTCTTAACTTTAAAAACCTCATCAGTAGCTACAATCTAAGAATCGAAATTAACCAGCCGACAAGACTCAGGAGTAAAACGTGTGTAGACAATCTTATTCATAATATACGTTGCTGTAAAAGTGAAGTGATAGAGATGGCTCTTTCGGATCACACAGCGCAACTCTTACAGTGCCCGACCAAAAAAACCTGTATAAAGCCTTTTTGGTATATCGAAAAAAGAGATTACAGCGAAGAAAATATGTTAAAATTTATGAACTTTATAGGTAGCCTATCATTCAGTGACGTTTTTGGTAATGAAGACCAAAATGAAGCATATAACAATTTTCTAGAATTATTTATTTTAATATATGATCAATGTTTCCCTACAATTAAAGTGAAGATGACTACCAATGCTATGGCAAAATGGCTATGTAAGGGTATCAAGATTTGTAGCAAACGCAAAAGATACATGCTCATGACATATAGAAGAGTTCCTAGCAAGGAAAATAAACTCAAACTTAAGTCATATTCCAATAGACTTAAAAAAATTGTGAAACTGACACAGAAGGCTCAAAACAATAACTTCATTGAATCATCTAGCAATACATCGAAAGCAACATGGAAAGTTATCAGCAGTAGTAAATCAAAATTTCCAAAAGAATCTAAACAACATATGACAAAAAGATTTATAACCCACAAGAAATCGCGGAAGCGTTTAATGATCATTATATTGACACAATCCAAAGACATGGCAATACAAAACAGAATATAATCATAAATGAGAATAAGCATTGTTCTTCAATGTTTAATTTAAAAATTTAAAAAATACAAGTAGCACAGGAAATGACGGAATAAATACTAAAATCATAAAATATGTATCTGACTTAATATCTCCGGTTCTAAGTCATATTATGAATATGTGTATAGAAAAAGGAAAATTTCCAGATAGGTTAAAGTCCACAATTATGAAACCTATTTTTAAAAAAATCGACAAAGAAAACATGGAATATTATAGACCTATTGCGCTGATTCCAGTATTTTCCAAGATATTAGAAAGGGTTATTTACAATAGCTTGTATGACTATTTACAATCAAATAACGTTTTAGTTGAAGAGCAAAGAGGATTCAGGAAAGGCCGAACAATTGAGCTGTCTTTGAATTTTTAACCAAAGTGATAAATTGCATGGATCAAGGACATCCAGTCTCAGCTCTTTTCATGGATATGAAAAAAGCGTTTGACTCTGTAGACCATGAAATGTGGGACTGTTCTTTATTTACTAACGTCATATTTGAATAAAAGGTCACAAGTAACACAGATAGAGAGGATTTGTCCTAATTGCACTACTCAAAAAGTATATACCTCAGGTCTACGTCAAACTGAATTTGGGGTTCCACAAGGTAGCGTGATAGGCCCATTGCTATTTTTGGTGTACATAAATGATCTTCCAAAAGTAGTAAATCACCCCATTGTTCTCTTTGCTGATTATAGTACGACGTTATTTATGGAGAAAGATAAAAATTGCCAAGAAACGCAAATAAATGCTTCATTGGAAAAAATAATTGACTGGATGACATCCAATAATTTAATTATAAACTTGACAAAAACTTACATTATGCATTTTAGACAAAGGGCTAATCCTGATAAATTTGACATACATTATCGCAACACCATCATAGACGAAACATAAGTAACTAAATTTCTTGGAATTACCATTGACAATAAATTGAACTGGAAAGCACAGATTGACAACATTTGCAAAAAACTAAATAAATTTGCTTATGCGTTACATGTACTATCAAAGTAGCGAATGAAGAAACGGTTGTTACTGCCTACTATGGCTATGTATATTCCACACTAAGGTATGGTATAATATTTTGGGGTAATTCTACCGACATAGGCCAAGTTTTTAAATCCCAAAAAAGAGCATCCGTGCTATGAAAAATCTAAAACCTACAGACAGTTGCAAACAACATTTCATTGAATTGAAAATTCTCACATTACCATGTCTGTACATCTACGAGATAGCCTCTTTTGTAAAATCCAACAGACATCTTTTTGGTAGTTTTAGAAGTCTTATACACCAAAACAAGGTAGCGGCAAAATCACATAAGACGGCTCTTTATAGTAAAAGCGTCCTAGGAATGGCTCCAAAAATATTTAATAATTTGCCCACTTATATAAGAGATATAGACAACGTCATGCATTTTAGATCGAAATTGAAAAAGATGCAAGTCGCAAAGGCATATTATACTGTGCAAGAGTACCTTACAGACCAAAACTAGACATATTAAGGGCACATCCGAACGAATAACAAATTATGTTTTAATCATGAGTCATGACATAATTGTATTCGCTATAAGTTCTAGTAGTTGGTTATTATATATACACAGTCAGGTCATAAGTTCTGTCACACAATAAAAACTTTTGAATTTAGAACGCTGGCCACAAAAAAGTTTATTGAATTCGAATTTCGAATTTTTCATGAAAATAAAAATGTGTACTTTTTAGAATTTTCCTCATTTTTAAATATGGAGTGGACACTTAAAGAAGACCGTGTCGCAGTTATTGCGTTGCATCGTTGCGGTTACGCGCCAATTCAGATTTTCGACTTACTGAAAAATTTGAATATAACCAAAAGATTCGTTTATCGTACCATAAAACGATACAATGAAGACTCTAGTGTAGATGACAGGTCAAGAAGTGGTCGCCCTCGCTCTGTTAGGACTCCAGCAGTGATAAAAGCTGTGAAGGCGCGAATTCAAAGAAATCCCATACGTAAACAGAAACTGTTGGCCCTCCAGATGGGGTTAAGCAGGACCACGGTGAAAAGGGTGTTAAATGAAGACTTAGGGCTTAGGGCATATCGAAGAAAAACAGGACATCGATTGGACGCTCGTTTAATGGACCTGAGACTGAAGAGATGCCGCTCTTTGTTGAAGCGGTACGCGAGAAAAAAGCATCGGGAAATTCTTTTTTCGGATGAAAAAATTTTCACCGTGGAAGAGAGCTACAACAAACAAAATGATAAGGTGTACGCACACAGCAGTGAAGAAGCGAGCAACCGTATTCCGCGTGTCCAACGAGGTCATTTTCCATCCTCGCTCATGGTTTGGTTGGGAGTCTCTTATTGGGGCTTAACTGAGGTACATTTTTGTGAGAAAGGCGTAAAAACGAATGCAGTTGTGTATCAAAATACAGTCCTCAAGAACCTTGTGGAACCTGTTTCTCATACCATGTTTAATAACAGGCACTGGGTATTCTAACAAGATTCTGCGCCAGCTCATAGAGCGAAAAGCACGCAAGACTGGCTGGCGGCGAGTGAAATCGACTTCATCCGGCACGAAGACTGGCCCTCCTCCAGTCCAGATTTGAGTCCGTTAGATTACAAGATATGCAACACTTGGAGGAAAAGGCCTGCTCAAAGCCTCATCCTGATTTGGAGTCACTCAAGGCATCCTTGATTAAGGCAGCCGCCGATATTGACATGGACCTCGTTCGTGCTGCGATAGACGACTGGCCTGTATTCAAAATCGCGGGGGTCATTTTGAATAAACTTTAGTACCATAAGAATCTATGTTTTATTAAGTTCATTTTGCTATATAAATGTTTACATAAATAATAAACATGTCTAAATTATTTCATATTGCACATGTGACAGAACTTATGACCTGACTATGTATTTTAAATTTTTGTTTTCTACATATCTTCTTATACATAGTTTGATATTAACTTATCTTTTTACATTATATATGTTAATAATCTACCTATTTAATTGTTTTGTACACCTTTAATGTAGACCATAGCAGATCATAATTATTTGACCTTGTAAACGCCTGTCTCAAATATTTGATTTGATTTGTAGTACCAACTTCACAGACAAACTAGTGGCGGCACGCAGGCGGGCGTCGGCGTTCGAAATTTGAATGTCATAATATGTAGAAAAACTACACATTATGGTCATAATGTGTAATTTTTCAGATAAGAAATGAGTTATTACCAAGTAGTTTAACATGTTGCTGATCGTAACGTGTGGTTTTTGTACGCAGTAAAGAGGGTTTATGATACGTGTGTAGATAAAGATTTTTATAAATCTATCACTGAAACGATGGCTCTGGACTTGCCCACTCAGACGGCAACTCTTAGTTATGCTGTCACTGGGCCGAATACCTAAAGAAAAGTATCACCTGTCATTTGTAGGATATGCTGTGTTTTTTAGTAATCTCATGGATGCAACCGAGTAAATATTAAAAAAGGTAACATGAGATATCTCGGTTTTTTTAGCAGATACAAAGTTTCTCGCTCATAAATTATTTCCTGTGCATCCTAGTGAAATGATACTTGCTTTCTAATAAATTAAATAGCATACAATTTTCCGTCGAACTTAATAATTCGGCCAAGCCATCTTCTAAAAAACCTTGGTCAAAAATCTCAGTTTTCTCCCGACGTTGTAAATAACTGGAATAAAGTCATCCGTGAAAGGATCCGTGGTCTAGTGAGTTTCACGCTTGCTTCTCACGCAGGAGATGCAGGTTCGGGTCCTGGTGCTGACCATGCACCAATGAGATAAGCAATTTATGTTAAGTACATTATACGGTCGTTGTGACGGTGATGGAAAACATATATGTCATAAATGTTATACTTTTGTTATTCATTCGGCTCACTTTATTTTGCGCCGGAACTGATAATGCCAGTATGAGCGGCACTTCATTTGAGCAGATACTGTCTATTCGGCAGCTATTGTAGAAAGAGAGGTAAAGGATTTCCCTATCCGCATACTATCCGACAGCAAAGCAGTTCTGCAAGCCCTACAAAGCAACACCATCAGTTCTGGGCTTATGTACGAGTGTCACCAAGCCCTGTCAGAGGTATGTAACCACAGTATTGTTACCCTGCAGTGGATAAAGGGACACAGTGGCTTGCTCGGCAACGACGTAGCCGACGTGTTCAACGTGTGGGTTCGGAACAAACGGTGGAGGGACCAGAACCCATAATGCCATTGCCATTCATTCAGCTGGTTGAGGAAAACCCTACGACAACACACAAAGGTAACTTACCAACGATATTGGTCAACCTTGGATACCTGCAAGCAAGCCAGGCAGGCCCTGCCGATGATCAGACCCGGATTATCGCGTAAGCTTATGAAGCTCAAGAGGCCACAGCTTCGCTTGCATGGTAACCGGAGCGATAACTGGACATGCTTTGCTAAATAAACACTTATACACTCTAGGTGTCACGGACAGCCTCCTGTGCAGAGCCTGCAAGGAGGTCGAGGAGACAGCCACCCACGTCCTGTTGGAATGTTCCGGCGTGGCCATCTACCGGGCAACACACTTTGGGACACCGAGGTCGCTCCAGGAAGCCGTTGGCAACATCAAGGGTCTGCTAGGCTTCCTGCAGGAGCTGGGTTGGCAGGAGTAGCCCCCAACCCACGTCACGCTAAATAGGCGCAAATTTAAGACGTCGAGTTGCGGAAAAGTGGCCCGCGATAAAAAACTTAATTATGTTTTATAGGCTCGATTTTTTTTTTTGCTCAGCTGATATTTTTAATGACTGCTCAAACATGATTATTTGTATTTGTTTTAGCTTTTATAATTGCTTTTCCAACGTAGGTAACTTTTCTTCAGGCGGAAAAGTAAATGACCCAATTATGTGAGGCGGTAAAGTCCGGATAGGACTCACAGCTTGAGGGTTCTGTATCCGCAGAAGTATCTTTAAAGTAACAAAAAAAGGGCAAGTGCGAGTCGGATTTGTGCATATATGTATGTACATTATGTATATTTAAATAACATACTCGTAGTTCCCATCACCCTCTTACAGACAGTTACGCTTGTACGGTATGTACACAATGTGAAGGTATGTACTAGCTAGAGAATACATTACAACAAAAAAAAGGTTTCAGAAACTATAATCTGCGGCGTGTTTTACAATCATGCATTCTACTCCTAATTTATAGTTTTCGGACTTTTTTCTTTACGTGTGCTATATACATTTAAGACCTTATTCGAGACAAATTTCATGATTCTAGGTCAACGGTCAGTACCCTATAGATTTGATTCCCTTGCGAGAATCAAGCAAATCCAGCAAAATTGTGACGTAGACAGCGATATCTTTTGATTGCAATACATAACCTATAAGTTTATCTTTTTACTTACTTACTTTAAACTTTATTTCACAAAAACGAATGTATTACGGACTGCTAAATTGAAAATAAATTTACATAGGCGAGCTTGTTTGTAACAAGAGATTTCTTCCAGCAAACCTAGGATAGAGAGGACGTAATTAAACAACAGGTAGACCTTTATGCACAACATCAAATAAGTTGATAAAATAAAAAAAAACTACTTTCCAATATGGACGTTAATATTATAAATATAGATGGACATAGGTAGCATATACATCAATTTAATATGCAAGAGAAAGTTCTTTTAAAAATGTTGAGTGACATATCTGATGACGCTGGAGAGTTTTTTCACAATTTCTGGAGACTACAGACCTGAGTCATCGAAATTGATTTGAATTAGACACCTCCACGCGCTCCTGAGTAAAGGGGTCTTGCTTGGACTACCTGTCAACGATATCATCGAGCCGACGGGATCTCGTTGGATGTGGTTGGCACAGGACGATATAGAGAAGAGGCCTGTGCCCAGCGGTGGGTATTCTCGTATCAAACGGGGTTAAGTGGGTCTCACCTTTAATAGATGAAGTATGGTCATTGAATTCCACTCCGTACTTTAAATATATTTTTAGAGTCTACAAAATGTCAGTGCTTCATCAATCTATGTATTATACTTATAATAATTCACAAAGTTTTAAAAACTTACAGAAAACCGACTTCAATTTGACGACCTGAATGGCCGAGTTAGCAGTGACCCTGCCTACGAAGCCAAGGGTCTCGGGTTCGCGTCCCGGTGGGGGCCAATATTTGTTTGATGAGAACGGATGTTTGTACCCTAGTCATGGTTGTTTATCTATCTAAGTATAATATTTATCTATATATATATATCGTTGTCTAGTACCCAAGATACAGGGAATCCTAGTTTGGGGCTAGATCAATGTGTGTAAATAGTGTCCAAGGTATTATTATTAATTAAATTTCTTCCCCCCCTCGGGATGCTGAGAATATTCGGCACATAAGTGAAAAAAATGCCAGATTTCATCTCATTTCATGATAAAGAACGTAAACACCACTAAAATTGACCAAGTTAAAATAAAAAAAAGCCAAGCGCTATTTCTTCGTCCCGGGTCGGGATGCGTATATCATCAACATAAGCGACAACAAGGCTACAAGATATTGGGTGCTTACCTATGAAATTAGCGAATTTTTCTTACAGATTCAGGAGTTCATAATTCGAGTAATTCAATAGCTATTTCCAGTTTTACTAATACTTATTAAATTTTCTTTTAATTTTCAGTTTGATAACTAAAATGTTATCTTCAAAATCAGTGCCTCCTAAATGTCATCCATTTTCATGATAATATTCGTAATATTTTTTTACAGCTGACACTTTTCAAAAATTATATAAATTTTTCTGTTAGCTAAATGTTGTCTCATTCATATACACAAAGTTTATAAAATTAGGATCAGTCATTCCTAAAAAAAAATACAAAAATGTTTGTACTGAAAACTGAGTTAACTTCAATTTCTCCATACAAAACGCCAATTTCATATGTCAAGACCTAATATGTCCGTTTGACAGTCAGGTCCACACATATTACACGACATAAACGAATATACGGTACTTATAGACAGAATTCATCTTATGATAATGTCCTTAAACATCACCGATAAGTCACCATAAAAATTGTTTAAAAATAAACTAAGCTATTCTGTCAATACTATTTTCAAGGAGACTTTACGAATACATAATATCAACATTTTGAATGCCGGAATGAAATTAGTTAGGATTTAGGATTAGAAAGTCCTATAGTATTAAGGAATGTGTACGGTTACTTACATTAGTACCTAGTCGCAAGTAAAATGCATTGTAAGCATATCGGCGCTTCAGTCGCCAGTTAGCCATTAGCCACGGGCTGTGTCATACATTTACATAAAATTGAGAATTAATAAATCGTTTAAAGTGAAATTAGCGGTTTATCTTCTGGCTACTCAACCAACAACATCAACAGTAACAACAAGACATGTACGGGCAGAGAACAACAGTCTCGTCCGTACATTTTGGTCCTTCGAAACAAGAACGGTGATTGGTAATACGACACTAACATCGAAGTAACAAGTGAACAAACATTTAACAATCTGTGCTACAGACTAAACAGTTTTAAAAACAGTGAAACAATAACAACATGACATCTTCAGAAGACTTGCTACAACAGCAATCAGAGCTGCTGGAGGCAATTAAATCCATCGGATCCAATTTTAAAAAAGATGGAGCCTCCAGGAAAATGGATGTGGGCTATCACGACGAGCGACTACAGCGACTGGACAACTTCTGGAATAAGTTTGACTGGAACGATCAACGTCTTTCTCTATTAACAGTAGAACGTACAGGTGAATACTATCAAAAAAGAGTGAAAGAAAAACTTGAAATTACATACAAAGAAATACGAGATATGATCAAACGGTCGAAAATGCAGCTGGAATAAAACATACAGAAGGAAGAAGCAAAGCTTAGAGCAGAGTTGGAGAAGAAGGGAGTCACGAGGGGAGTCACTTTCGAGACGGAAGCATCAACATCCTATCAACAATCTACCACGGCATCGGGCGCTGACTCAGGTAACGAATTCCATGAAACTTCACTGGATGGAAAAACCATAGAGCTACTTAACGAACAGAAGTCCCATGTCAAAGCATTCGAAAGAGCGATTTGCAACTTAAACATCGACAACATAACAGAAAAGTGGCAATTCGAAGATAAACTTAAAACAATATCTTTGCGCTGGGAAAGCTATGATAAGCTTTATTGGAAATTAGATAACATGATCAAGGATAACAGGTCAAGTGAAGAACAATACAATAAGCTGGAACAAATGTACGAGACGGCGAAAACTTTGATCAACGAAAAAATTTGGGACCGAAATCACCAAGAAAAATCTGCACCCAAGATCGAAATACCTACATTTCATGGCAATTACTCCCATTGGACAACATTCAAAGACTTATTTAAAGAAACAGTGCACAACAATTCATTCATCTCAAAGGCGCAAAAAATGCAGCATTTAAAGGCAAAGTTGAAAGGAGAGGCGGAGCGCTTAGTGCAACATCTCACAATAAGCGCCGACAATTATGACACCTGTTGGAGTATCCTGCAGCAGCGATATGACAACATTCGGCTGCTCTTTACTTACCACGCAAATGAGCTATTAAACCAGCCGATAATCCAACAAGCCACAGCCTTTCAGATAAAACGAATGCACGACGCAATATTAGAAAATCTGAACGCTATAACAAACCTGCAAATTGAAACAAAAAACTGGGATCCATTACTCGTGCATATACTCATACAAAAGCTCGACTCGGATACAAAACAAGCATACATAGAATCTCTCGAAAGTCACCGAGAAATACCCAAATTAGCAGACTTTTTAACATTCTTGGAGAATAAGTTTATGGCTTTAGAATCAAAAAATACCAAACCAGCATCGGCAGGGCGCAACATACATGATAAACACCAAAACAACAATAACAACAACAAAAACATGCCCCAAAAACGATTCCAACCTATTTTGATCAAACAGGAAGAACGAATCAACAAGCCATTTCTACCGAAATCGTTCTACAACAAGGTAGAAATTAAGTGTCCCAAATGTAATCAACAATACGGACTATACAAGTGTAAAGAATTCCTCGATATGACGTCATGCGATCGACTTTCAACTGCGAACAAACTTGGTGTGTGCAAAAACTGCCTTTTCAGTCATCATGGCAACCAGTGCACTTCCACACAAAAGTGCAAAGAATGCAACCAGAGTCATAGTACATTGCTGCACGAGGCGGTGTCAAATGAACCACGGATCAAAAATAACCGCGTGAGTAACCATTTATGGAATGAAAATGACACCGAAGTACTGTTGGCAACAGCGATGATTGACGTAGAAACATCATCGGGAAAATTTATAACATTGCGAGCACTACTAGATCAGGGTTCCCAAGTATCCTTGATTACGGAAGATGCTGCTCAACGACTACAGCAGAAACGCAGAAAAATAAATGCAGTCGTAACCGAAGTGGGGGCTGTTCGTATCCCCACTAACAGATGTAAAGGAATAATCCAACTGACGCTCAAGGCAACTAACTCCAATGGTGAATTTACGACCGGGGCGTTGGTAATGGACGCGATAACAAGCAAACTACCGAACAAAAACATTGACATAACAACAATAAAAACATCGTTGGATCACATACCACTTGCTGATCCACAATTCAACATCTCACGCAACATCGATATTTTGTTGGGAGCCGATATCTTCGCAGAGGTATTGCTTGAAGGCCTCATCAAAATTAACAACTCAACAATGACAGCCTAACAGACACATCTAGGGTGGATCATTTGTGGCAAACATAAAACATTGCAATGTCACGTAACAATAAACAACCGGAAGAAATCGAAAAATTCTGGGAACAAGAGGAGATAAAGGAGAACAAGAGCAAAAATTTAGAACAAAACGAAGAGGAGGTATATTGCGAAACATTATACAAAGAAACTACTGAGCGATTGGCTGACGGAAGGTACCAAGTCCGTCTGCCGTTGACACCCTATATCAAAGAAAAATTAGGCACGTCAAAGCCTCAGGCCGTCGCTCAATTCAAACAATTAGAACGGAAGATGAAAACCAATATAATGTACGCTGAGAGATACAAGGAGTTCATGTCCGAATACAAACATTTAGGCCACATGATCAAGGCCGAAGCCAAGAACAAGGCGCTTTTGCAGTATTTTATGCCGCACCACGGAGTAGTGCGTGAAAGTGCAATAACAACAAAACTGCGGGTGGTCTTCAACGCCTCTGCCAAGACCAGCACCAAGTACAGTCTCAATAGCCTGATGGAGAGTGGACCAAACCTGCAAGCAGATCTACAAGGCATCCTATTACAATGGCGGCAACATCAATACGTGCTAACAGCCGATATCGAAAAGATGTATCGATACATAGCAGTGCATCCAGATGAACAAACGCTCCAAAAAATCATATGGAGGGAGAATGCTCAACAACCCCTAGAAGAGTACCAGTTGTGCACGGTAACTTATGGCACAAAGGCCGCTCCTTTTTTGGCTCTCCGAACACTGAAACAGCTGGCGGAGGACGAAGGCGAAAACTTCCCAAAAGCCAAGCCAGTTCTACAAAACAACTTTTTCATGGACGACGCCATGTTTGGGAGTAACACTATCGATGAGGCAAAGGAAATACGAGACCAACTGATGCATCTATTAATTAATGGCGGATTTAATCTGCGAAAATGGGCGAGTAACGCACCCCAACTTGTAGAAGACCTATCCAAGGAGATGAGAAACCCGTTCAATTTCAACTTCACTGAAACAGATTCGTCAAAAACATTAGGACTGGGCTGGAATCCGAAAAACGACCACTTCGTTTTTTCACCGGTACTAAAACATAAAGAAACAAGAACAATCACCAAACGACAAATACTGAGCGATGTGTCATCGTTATTCGATCCCCTTGGCTGGCTCGCACCGATTACAGTCAAATCAAAAATCATGTTTCAACAGGTGTGGAAGACTAGCCTAGGGTGGGACGAAGCTGTGCCTGAAAACATACAAAAAGAATGGAAAACGCTAAGTTCGGAGCTAATAACAATGGAACAGTTTAAAATAAAACGCTGGCTCGGATTTACGCCAGAAACAACACATAAAACACAACTATTCGGGTTCTGTGACGCTTCTGAAAAAGCAATAGCTTGCGTCGTGTACAGTACAGTGCCAAACCCTGATGGAATATTCATGGTCAACATGGTCGCAGCCAAAACCAAGCTAGCTCCGATACGCAAAAAACAATCCCTACCGCGGCTCGAGCTATGCGGCGCCCAGCTATTAGCAAAACTCGTGCATAAAATAAAACAGTGCATAAACAATCCCGAGATAAAAGTCACAGCATGGACAGACTCCATGGTGGTCTTGGGATGGCTTAAGGGCGAAGAAACACGCTGGAAGAGCTACGTTGCGAACAGAGTGCAATCAACAAAACGAATAATTCCAGCTGAAAATTGGAACTATATAAACACAAAAAACAATCCAGCGGACTGTGCATCCCGAGGTTTACTGCCGACTCAGCTAAGCACGCACTCGCTGTGGTGGCAAGGGCCAGAATGGCTCAAAACTAACAACGTGCCAAAAAATAGTGACCAACAAGGGATAACATTAAAGGAAGAAACGAAAGTATTCACCGCAGCGGTACAACGTAAAGAGCCTAACTTCATAACAAAAACATTAAACAATTGCAACTCTATTGCAAAGGCTGTCCGTGTTATCAGCTGGGTATCGCGTTTCATAGCTAAGGCGCGTGCCCAAAGCGCCGCATGCTCTAAGCATATCACATTGCATGAAATGAAAGCGGCGAGAAACAAGATAATACAACAAGTACAGCGTGATCACTTTTATGAGGAGTTACGAGCTTTAAAGACAAACCAGGAGGTGAACAAAAACAGCAAAATTTGGAAATTAAATCCGTTGTTAGATGAAGCTGGCCTTCTACGCATAGGCGGCAGATTACAGCACTCGAACTTAGCAGAAAATGCCAAACATCCGTTCGTCATACCACAACACTCGAGGTTATCGGAACTGGTCATAGATGAAGCACATAAAACTACCTTGCACGGCGGAGCGAGACTGACTTTAGCAACGCTGCGTCAGCAATACTGGGTCATTGGTGGAACAACGACTGTGAAAAAGTCGCTTAAAAAATGCGTAACCTGCACTCGCTATACTACCACCAAACAACAACAACTTATGGGAGAACTACCGCAGCCGAGAGTCGCGCCATCACCACCGTTTTATCACACAGGAGTGGATTTCACGGGCTGGGTAGACATCAAGCTAAACAAGGGACGAGGAGTACGAACATCTAAGGGTTACGTCGCCGTGTTTATCTGCATGGCAACAAAGGCCGTCCACTTAGAGCTAGTAACAGACCTAAAAACTCAAACTTTTATACTAGCTCTGAAGCGGATGGCAGCAAGAAGAGGCTGCCCAGCGCATCTGTACAGTGATAACGCCACCAACTTTTTGGGGGCCGATCGAGAACTGCAGAGACAATTACAAACAACAACATTCAACAACGAATTGGTCTCACAAACACTCGCAGCGCAACACATCCAATGGCATTTCAACGCCCCGAGCTGGCCGTCGGCAGGAGGTATTTGGGAGGCTGCGGTAAAATCTATGAAATATCATCTCAAGCGAGTTTTGGGCGTACAGAAACTAACTTATGAAGAGTTTCAAACATTATTAACACAAATAGAAGCCTGCATGAATTCGAGGCCTCTCTGCCCCTTAACAGAGGACGCTGACGACGCAGGAAGCTGTCTAACACCCGGGCATTTCCTAATCGGGCGCCCAATAATATCAGTCCCGCAAGAAAAACATGACAACAACATAAACACACGCCAAAGATGGCAACTTACAGAAAAAATGTTTCAAGGTTTCTGGAAACAGTGGTCTCTAGAATACCTACACTTATTGCAACAACGAGGAAAATGGAACACCAAAACACGGGACATCAAGCAGGGGGATATCGTATTAGTCAAGGAGGATAACCTGCCGCCGATGAAATGGGCCCTTGGAAGGGTACTCGATATACATCCTGGCAAGGACCATTTAGTTCGAGTGGTTACCGTAAAAACGCAAAACAGCGTATACAAAAGACCGATAACAAAGCTCGTATTACTCCCAGTAACAAACATCGACGAGTATACCGGACCGACTGCACCCAATTCTAGTAACACGAGTCAAACAATTAATATACCTACAAAAAAGCGCAGCGGGAGAACAGGACGATCGACCTTATCGGCCATACTTGGAGTGCTGCTGACCATCTTCCATCCAACCACACAAACTGAGGACTTCATCAACATTACTGGAAAATAGTGACATACTATAACATTACGACCTATTGGGATGGATACGAGAGTGCCCAAGGCTTAACGACTCACGTCGATAACAGATGTAAACATTTTGTATACAGAATTATGTGTGATAGTATTACGTCACACCTGAAACAAGAAATTGAAAATCTGGAACATAACAACGGATGCTTGAAAACCGGACACGGTATGAAACCGCGACGTGTTACAAGAGGACTAATCAACGGAGTCGGATATTTAGCAAACAGTTTATTCGGGATACTCGATGACAGCTTCGCACAGTAGTACAGCTCCGACATAGAGGCAGTGAATAACAACGAAAAACATCTTTTGAGTCTCATAAAAAATCAAACTTCGATAGTAGAGGCCCACAACAACATTTTGAAGAGAAACTAAAAGGCCATGAAGGCACAGTTTCAACTGATGCAGGATCATTTAAACAAAACTGAACAGTTCATACAAGACACAAACAACAGAATATCAGAGGAAGATAGCCAAATCTACTTTAATTTGATGACCTTGGCCGCAAATATGATAATAAATAAACTGCAGAATATACAGCATATACTCCTTGAAACAATAACAAACATACATCACGGACAGGTGGATACCCGACTTTTCAGTCAAAGAACAACTCAGAGAAGAGCTCAATATAATCTCCGGACAATTACCTGCCCACCTGTACCTGCCACTCGATAACACGCACGATCAATTGAACAACATATATAAACTGCTGACAGCTAAGGCGCGAGTAACAGAAAAATATTTTATAATAGAAATGAGCTTGCCCTTAACAAGTGACATCAAGTTTAATTTATACAGAACTATACCGGTACCAACGAAAGACAAGGACAGCACATTCAAACTGAAAATGCAGTCCGAATACATAGCTGTAAATCTCAGAAAAGATATTTACATGCCACTAAATAACAACGATATCTCTGCCTGCAATAAAATTGATACCTACAACAACTTGATATGCACTATAAATAAACCTACTTACAATATGAGGAACAGCGGGTCACCTTGCGAAGTCAGCATTATTATAACAAACACGAGTACGCAGAACTGTATCTATGAGGAGGAACCGTGCGCCGACAAATGGGTCCCATTACAGAAACCTAACGCATGGATGTATTTTTGTTGCAACCACTGATGAACACATGACTACAAGATCATTACGCATGGCGGGAATAATAGACATAAAACAAGGATGTATTATCAAGCATGGAGAAGCGACAATTTACACACAGCGATATTTTCAGAATAACATAAACATAAATCAGCAAATTCCAGTTTCATACAAAGATTTGGGAGATTTGAACAGAATCGCTATCAGTTGGGCCATATCACCACCCAAAAAACAAATAACCACAGACTTTATCACTGGAAACCTAGACGAACTCCAGAACAAAATTGAGACGCTACAAAAACAAAGCATTCTACCAGATACTGTCTCAACACACGACGTACACCAGTATGCAATATCATATACAACATTGGCGATAGTGGTGGTTATACTGGTCGTGGCAGGGTGCAAGTACTTGCACTGGCGCCGCCGACACAACATCCTGGTCGTACAAAGAAGCAATACCCTCCGTAGCAAGCAACAACAAGATTTGACGGTTCAGAACCCTGAACCAGCAATCGAGATGGCATCAACATCCAGAACCAGAACCGTTAACAGTCAACAGCAACCCCTATATGCTCTACCCAGGAAGATATCGTTCAAACGTAATACTAAGTTTGATATTTAGCTCTAAGTTGATGTAATAAAATAACTATGCTAACAATAAGTGAAATGTAATTTGAGAAGTATGACACTGAATATGTTCTATTCATACTACAGTAAGTTTTAACAAACTATACAACTTTTGCACCAAGGTTTGCTTGTAAGGTTTTGTATTTTTAACTAAGAATTTGTTACCTTAAAGTTATCTTTTTGTCCTTTGCAGCATGTACGGTTACGTACATTAGTACCTAGTCGCAAGTAAAATGCATTGTAAGCATATCGGCGCTTCAGTCGTCAGTTAGCCATTAGCCACGGGCTGTGTCATACATTTACATAAAATTGAGAATTAATAAATCGTTTAAAGTGAAATTAGCGGTTTATCTTCTGGCTACTCAACCAACAACATCAACAGTAACAACAAGACATGTACGGGCAGAGAACAACAGTCTCGTCCGTACAGAATGCTTAGATGACAAAACTGCATGGTCCATAACATCTCAGCGCACAGAAATTCGACGAGGGGCGATGGATCAAGTCTATCACTCGCCGGCGAATTTCCTTAGACCGAAACCAGTACCTATTGTAGTCACTTTTTAAAAAAAAAGGTATGGGGGAGTTTCTTGACGTTTCTTCTTAACCCCGAGGCCCACCTTCCGAAACGGTGTAGTCTTTTTTTTATATAAAAAAATTGACTTGTAGTTATAAGTAAGTATAATTTTGACGTTGAATAAGATAATTTATTTATTTATATTCAATAAAAAAATGACTCTGACTCTGACTCTTTCAGAATTCCAGGAGAAAATTAAACAATTTGGAGGTCTTTTCCTAATTTCATTCGGTAGAGAAAATGTCATCCAATCTCGTTTTCCTTCAGGGAGAATCTTAATCAAATACTCAATAAAAGTTAACCCAAAAATCAAATACGTAGATGACACTATATAGTGTAGTTTATTTATTTATTGTGAGTTAACCAACAGGTATTACATGTTACAGATAATTAGAAAGTACAGTTAATCTTCACTTCGTGCATAACCAATTACAGGTGAACACAACATACAATTTACAGAACAGTTCTTCTACCAACCTAAATCTATCTTAACTGAAATTTATTTAATTTAACCCAAAAATAATATAAATATAAAGAGATTATTATTACAAGCTAAATCAAACAGCAAAAGCCGCTGTCATGCTCTTTTTGAATTTACTTAACCTAAGATTAAATATATCAACATCTTAATGGATTCGAAAAAAACCCATTCTTTGGTACCACGTTAACTTTTCATTTTGACTACGTGCTTACTAGAGGGCGCCAGGGTGTTCGTTGCACGCGGGGCTACATGGGCTAGGAACTCTTGATAGATGGACAGACAGACATAAATTAACAGGTTTAGGATTTATCTCAATTTTTAAAAAAAAAACACTTTCAATATCAATTTCAGCAAAATTGCAGCAATAAACAGCGATATATTTTGATTGCCCTAACCTACGAGTTTGATATTTGCACAACTTCAAGACACCACAAACTTGAGTAATATTTATTTAATTTAACTATATAGGTACTTCCGCGCGTTCCTGATAAAAAGGATCTTGACAGACGAACGGACAATAAAGGGTTTCCCATTTCCTTTTAAGGTACGGAACCTTAAAAATAGTGAGTTTAATTTATTATTTTACTTATTTTCAGTTACGCTGATTCTCGGGGCGCTTAATTTAAGTAGCTATTTTATTCCTGAGTATTTTGTTTTCTCTAATTATCATTTCAGACAATCATTTTGTGAGCGTCTGGGATGGGATCACTAGAAGTCTAGTTAGCAGGTAAAGGAAGGCCGGGCAAGCATCTCTGATCTCGCGATAGTAACGCATACATTGCAGTATTCGGTTTCGAATAACTTATATGATACAAGGAATGGGTATAGAACGTTTGTGGCATAGCACCAGTGGATTTCAATTTCGCATTCAAAATGTTGTTATTATGTATTCGTAAAGTCTCTTTGAAAATCTTTTTGACTAGCGGAGTTTATTTTATAACAATTTTTATGGTGACTTATCGGTGATGTTTAAGGTCATTGTCATGACATGAATTCGATTTATTCCTCCCTACGCAACACACCCCATTTTGGGGGCAAGTGGGGGTATCCCACAGGGACAGATCCAGGATTTCATTTGGGGGGCATTCTGACAAGGTTCGGAGCTAGCGTTGAAATCACAAGAAAACAAAAAAATAATTTATTTGCTTGAATTTTTACTAAATAAAGTTATCGTGCCTTGTGCCGCTTTTGGCATACCTTATTAACTTCACACCGACCCGTGTCTTGCCCGCAAGACATTTTCCCGTTATAAGCTTTGAATTTTAATGAGGTTCAAAATAGCGATGCCTTGAGAAGGATTTGGTCATTGAGAGGTTTACTGGGTTATATACATATATGTTTGTCACATAACAGCTTGTCCTGAACTCCTGGCTGAGTTATTACTACCGACCGCTGAAGATAATGGGCCATATAAAAAAATCAAAGGTACCAAACTGACAAAAACATTTTGAGATAAATGTGTTACTCCCATCAAAAATTATTACAGGATTACTGAAATATGCCTAAAAAACATCATCATTGGCAGCTTCTTTCTGCCCACTGCTGGGTATTAGCCCTCTCCATGTAGTGCCAACCTCTTTGGTCCTGTACCAGTCGAATCCAGGTCTTCCCCGCGATGTTGATATCGTCGATCCATCTGGCTGCCGGTCGACCCACGCCCCTTTGTCCTTCTTTCGGCCACCACTCGGTCAGGGATCTACTCCACCTACCATCACCTCGCCTCGCCAAGTGCCCTGCCCACTTCAATTTGAGCCTAGTGATACGCTTTACGACATCTTAGACCGTAATCTGTCGACGAGTGCGATGCCTAGCATGGAACGCTCTATGGCTCTTTGGGCTACTCTCATTCGTTTCACCATTTCCTTTTTAAGCGGCAATAGTTCGGCACCGTACGTCGTACGTCGAGGACACATTGGTCAAATAGCTTGGTTTTCAGACATTGCGGCATTTTCAGATCCCTGGATATTATCTCGAGTTTCTTGAACACTACCCAACCTAGTTGGACTCTCCTGGAGATCTCCTTAGCCTAGTGCTCTCTGCCAAAATATAGAATATGTCCAAGAAAGAGATAATGATCAACCACCTCTAAAGTCTCATCTCCGACATTGATGTTGGCAAATGAGCCGTCAGACATGTTTGTTATAATCTTAGTCTTGGACATATTCATCTTCAGGCCAACTTTAAGAGAAGCACTATAGAGATCTTGAAGCATGCTTTGGAGGTCTCTAGGGTTGTCGGTAAACAGGTTGATATCGTCGGCAAAGCGGAGGTGCGTCAGGAAGGCACCGTTGATGTTAATACCATGCTGGTCCCAAGGTCCAATGTCTTCTAAGGCGGCTGTAAAGAGTTTAGGTGATATGGTGTCTCCCTGATGCATCCTCGTTTGATTCGTATGCGGTTCGTCAGTTTGTAAGTTCGCACTTGCATTGTTGCCGACATGTGAAGCTCCCGGAGGACATCCACGTATCGGACGCCGATCTGGCAGCGATGGAGTGCATGGAAGACTGCCCAGTGTTCGACACTGTCGAAAGCCTTCTCGTAATCGATGAAGGTGAAACACAGGGCTCGATTCCATTCTTATGATTTCTCCATCAACTGTTACACCTTGTGGATGTGATCAATAGTGGAGTATCCGCTCCGGTAGCCTGCCTGGTGATTCTTTTGCACAGAACTTTGGTAAGGAGCTTATAGCTCTACGAGAGAAGACTTATCGGGCGATAGTTTCCCAATTTGGTAATATTCCATGTTTTGTGCAGTATAGTCACTACTGCATTCTTCCAGGGTTCCGGTGAAACTCTTCCATGGAGGACTTTGTTGAAGAGGCTTCATCGGCTACCAGAAGCTCAACAGTTATACCGTCTTTGCCGGGAGATTTATCCTTCTTAATTTGCCTCATGGCCCATTTTACCTCAGTAGGTAAAATGGGAGGCGGCATTTGCTCGCTTCTGTATTCGGTTGGGTTGGCTCTGGGGTCGCCGTCCGTGGTGACCGGCTCGTTAGCACTGGATCTGTAGAGATCTGTGTAGAACTCCTCAACGGTAAAAAACATAATATACTTCATTTGTCCTCCATTGCTTAGTTTGTTCCAATTCCCTACGCCGTTAAGTTGGCTGCTTTGTAAAACTGTCAAGTATCAACAGCTGTCAAGTGTTACTCGGAACGTAAACAAATATTGATATAGTAGTTAGCCTGTAATGCAAGATAAATGAAAATAGTACATTACGATATTAGTGCGATAAGATGGTTATAACATGCGAGGCGGAATTTCAGCCCGAGCCGAAGGCGAGGGCGTAATTGAGCCGAGCATGTTATAACCAATACGCACGTATATCGTACGATGTTTTTAACACATTTGCGAGGAAACAGAAAAAAAAAAACATTTTATATTTTGTTAATTTTTAGGGTTCCGTACCCGAAGGGTTCCAAATGGGACCCTATTACTAAGACTTCGCTGTCCGTCCGTCCGTCCGTCCGTCCGTCTATCACCAGGCTGTATCTCAAGAACCTAGCTAGCTAGAGAGTTGAAATTTTCACAGATTATGTATTTATGTTGCCGCTATAACAACAAATACAAAAAAAACAGGATAAAAGAAATATTTAAGGGGGCTCCCATACAACAATTCTTTCAATACCACATACAAACTTATGGATGCACCTGGTTACGTACATGGAGTGTGAAAGTAACCGCACCAATAACTTTGTAAACAATATTTTGCTGTGTAAAATCCAAACTATTCACTCCACACCATCGCTTCCATTGAACGGTGGTACGGAACCCTTCGTGCGCGATTTAGACTCGCACTTGACCGTTTTTTTTTTAATTATTGAAACAGTTAGTGAATTTATAATTATTAAAATGATACGTAGTTGTAGTTGGTTTTTTAATTATGTTATTATTATTATTACTACTCATAATGTCATTGTTTTGTGTTAGGGTAAATGTTGGAGACGACGAAACTTCTTGAAAGGCGGCAGAAGAGCATTGTAATTCGTCATTAGTTGTAAATAAAAAAGTATCATCAGTAGAAGTAGAGGGGCGCGGCTCATGGCAAAAGTTCTTCGATTGTGGCTCTAAATTTATTGTCTGAGTTATTTTGGCACTTATATTTGCTTTGTTTTGGATGGAATCTTCTACATCAGATTCTGCTACTGCGTTAGAACGCCACCCGCCATGCCGCTTTAAAGTCAATATATCAGCTCCCGAATCAGCAAGTAATGTAGCTGACGTTCTTCTGAAACTGTGCCCTGTATAACAATCAGCATCCGGCAATCCTAAAAACTTGGCGACTTCCTTTGACATGGCACCGAATTTATTTATACCAATAGGTTGCGCAGTACATTTACCTTTTTGGTAATTCTGAAAGAAATGATTATTTTTTGTCTTAGTCGTACGCAGAGCTTCATATTTTTTGACCACGTCATAAAATGGGCCGTCGATAATAAAAGATCGGGGTATTTTGTTTTTAGTGTTTGGGATTTTAACTAAAAGCATTTTGCCTTGATTTTCAATGTCTTTTGTGGTAATATTGTGAACCTCTTGCCGTCTACATGCACCATGAATACCAAATATTAACGCAACCTGAAAAGAAATAAGAAGATAAGGTATAGGTACTTAGCTTACAGACGGTCGTTAAAAAATATGTAAAAGACTATGTACAGTAGGTAGATCAATACATAAAATAAGGAGGCAAACTGACCTTTGTTGCCAGGTACTGGCTATCTGGAGCATCTTTTAGAAACTTTTCGACGTCATTTGATGACGTCAGTACCTTAGATTTTTTCTTTATAAAACCATTAGAGCGTCTCTTTAAAAATGCAATGAGATTTGTATATAAATTAATATCGACACCATTTTTCATCTTGAGGGTACTTTTCAGCATAGAATATGTTCCACAGCGAGCTAGGCTTATATTTACTGGCTAGTTCATTAAAATACGCCAAAACTACACTTTCGGAAAATGACTTAGCATTTTTCAGGTTTTTCCACTTCAAGAAATTTTCATACGTGGTTATGTATCTGTCCTTGGATATTGACGGCAGCAAGCTGTCGCATGCGGTTCGCGCTTCTGTTAGTATATCCGGTGGAGTGGAAGTAATATATTGCTCATCTTCATTATTGAAAGTTGTCATTTTTAGATATTCACAATACAAGTACAAAGAAAAGAAAATTTGAGAAAAATGGCGCGAGGATTATTTTCTGCCGTGGCTGCGTGAAAATTTTGGCAAAGACGCTAGAGCATGCAGCCAAGTTTTTAAATTACCGAAAACTGTTTTTATTTTAATTTTAAATAAACTCAATCTGTGAATGCACACTGTCTACTGACAGTTAGTTCCTACGATTAGTTCGAAATTTGAATAGCAACAGCGCGCTGCTCACTAGCTGGAGTCGTGCGGCGGCGATCAGTTCCATATTTGAAATGGCAAATAATACTGTTATGGAATTTGTATGGACTATAACTTAACTATTTGCTTTGGCAACACACGCGTTTTTTATGACCCGCTTTACATATTTAAAACCGGTGGAATTACATCAGCTTTACGAGCAAGGGTGTTAAAAAATAAATAAAACAAAAAACAGCGGAAAAAACGTTCCAAAAGCATCAGGTGTATAGAAAGGGGTCGCCCCTTGAAAACCGTCAAATAAATAATCTCCTCTCGATTACACCCACTGCCGCCGGGGTGGTGGGGGGTGTTAAAGGTGCCTTGTTCTCAAAAACCATTAAAAATATCAACACAGTTATTTCTACATTAATTATCTATATACATTTAAGGACAAATTATGTCCCATAAATTTTTACTGTAGGATCAATACTTTCAGAGAACAACATGTCAAAGACGGATTTTCAGTAGAGAAATGGCCTCGATGGCTTCCCCCCTGCATCCGCCAATGAAACAGCACTTTATTTGTCAGATGACGTTGATGTTGAGGTTTTATATAGAAGAATAAGCAAACTCTGTTATTTATCGCAAGCCATATTATATTCATAGAAACATTACCACGACACAATCTACATACGAAGAGAATGTAACCATAGCAACCAGTCAACATTACTAGTGTGGAGACACGCAGCTAGTGGTGTACAGTACATCTCAACACTCTTCCTAAATGTTAACATGGTTTACAGTTATTATTTAATACACAACTGTATCTAACTTAACTAAACAAACAGTAAACTAACCAACTAAGAATTAGCACAAGAACTTATCAATGCATTTATAAAACTTCTCTGTGCTCAAACTTTTAGTCATAACGCTAAATTTTCATTGGTACAAATATGTTCTATGTATACTGATCACCTTTTTGACAACCAAGTCTTTTATATAATGAAAATTTAGCGGATGTTATATAATTGCATTGATAAGTTAGACACGCAGCTAGTGCTGTACATCTCAACAGTTGACGTTGCAAAGGTGGGCACCCGGCCTAACGGTGAACTTAAAGTTGCCTGTCGTCGCGTCATTGTTATAGAATAGAGTAGAATAGAAATGTGTTTATTCAGGCGTCACAATATATGGAACACAACATAGATAGGTACAAGTGATAAGCAAACAAACATACACACAACAATTAAGATTGAAATAGAATGATATGAGCTTAGAACATAGACAATAGGAGAGATAAGGAAATGTATATAGCGACGGTGAAACGGTTCCGGCTCAGCATTATGCTACAGGAAGACCTGTAGCGCTGATATTCTGTCGGAACCTTTGTTACTGTGTCGTCATTTTGCTAATGGATGAATATGACCCGTGAAGCTATGTCGCTGAGTTTCGCTATGCAAAGACTGTGCACGAGCTTCAATTATTGGATAAATCGCTGGACCGGAGTGGAGTATGCTGATTGACATAGCGATCCAAAGTTCCTTTGATAACTTCAGTTCTGTCACTGATGCTGGAATGGTAGTCTACTTGTTGGTTTGCAAAGAGACTATCTTTGAAAGGTAATTTTGAAGGAGCGAATCCAGCTTTTGACCGGTATGTATATTTTGCGTCAGGTTGGGATGGCCATAGGGGAAAGAGGAACCACACATCCGCAAAGGCCCTGGTCACATTTCATAGTGCAGCGCGAGTCTGAGTCGACACCGTTTATCGATTGCGATATTGGTCACGCACTGAAGAAAATATCTCGTACTGACAACCAGAATTATGTTGTACACACAGTACTGTCTTGTTATATATGACGACAAAACGCTTTGTAAACAATACCAAACTGATCTAGTTAAATTCACATTGTAAAAATTACTATGCCAAAGTGTAAACAATACAATATCATTGTTATTTACACTAAGTAATTAATTACGAATTAGTAGTGCTGGCACTACCTTGAAAATTGTTACTTTTACTGGCATCAGTAGATATAATGTTGTCTCTACTACCTATACACTAGAACTTACTGCTGTCTCTTCTACTTGTGGTTAGTGGTGACATATCCGTGCACCTCAATTATTGTGTGAATGGTTTATATAGTACACAGTACAATAGAGATAGTGTAGGCTTGATTTTGATGACGCGTTGATGCTTGTATTTGCACTGGTGTATTAAAATAGCATGAGTTGCCTTTTCATCATACACTGACGAGCAATGAAAAAGTACCAGTGACATAGCACCAAATTACTCCTAAACGGGAAAGGCTGGCTTAATGACGCCGTCTGCAATATTGAAGTGCATTTAACAGCGTATCAGAATATTACCAATAAAAAACGTAAATCTATTCTTATCTATTCTATCTTCTATGTCTTAGGAGATATTAAGGTGTTTGTCGGCATTTTGTGGGTGGAACTTTTTCATTGCTCGTCAGTGTATATTCAAAAAAAAAAACGTTTTCCATTCACTCTATTCTCAAGCACGAGAAATTGTCAGAAAAGTATCTTCTGAAAAATTGTGACATTGAATAGTTTCAAAAAACTTGTTTAGAAAGAAAGAATCTAGAAAATGAAAGAAGAAAGTGGCCGTGGGTGAGACGACATGTAAAAAAAATTATCGCTGAATGTGATGGTAAGCACGAAACTGGTCCACGGTTTGGATTTTTTTTAACACGAATTGTTGAAAACTCAGGCAAGTTATTACGGAGAGTTGTTTAAAAAAAAGCAAATAACAGCCGATTGTTCAGTTCATCCCTCTTCCAATACATGGGTCCAAACCCAAGTTATGAGGAATCAAAAAAACGATGAAGCGCTTCGAAAAAAAGTAGTAGTGCCCTTGCGCTTCGATTGGCTCGTCTTGGCGGGGGCACTGCCGTGCCCGCCGGTTTTGACAGAACGACGTCTTTTGGTATAATTTTGTTCTAAGGATTCTAGTTAAATTATTACCTTGAAGTAAGGCGATTGAAAGTAGCGCTTTCAAAATTGATAGAACTGCTAGAGGCGCTACTATGACGAGAAACTCCAAACAAAAGTGTATTTTGCGGTCTACAAAGTTTGAAAAGGCCAACTTTCGTACAACCTTCGAGAACAGAGATCAATGAAAGCTCAGCTTTTGAGAATGGTCAAAGTTGAAAGTTATTTATTACAGTCTGCTAGTTCACTGGAAGCCGGCCAAAAGTTTTAACATTTGGTTCCTGAAAGTCGTATTAAAACCAAATCACCTGTTCTAGAGACAGACTGATACTGAGACACACACACACACAGTAAGACAGATGCTTCAACTTGTATCTGTTACCGGCAATCTATATAATCCGGTATTATATATAATCCCTAGGCAATATATAGCATGTCTAAAACCTGCAGGTAATGTATGCAACATTATTTATTTTATACTTAAAATAGGGTTTATATGTAAGAACAACAAAAAATACTTAGTTTTAAGTATGGGCTTCGCTCACCCCCTTTACCACTTAAGCTACCGCAGTATTTTGCCCTGATATTTGCTGGGCAAATCAGTATCAAAAGAAGTGCGGTTTAATATTTCCCTTTATTTTACACATTGCCGGTGTTCAAGTAGGTATTCTATATAATCTCTAGGCGTTGTTCATATTACCTAGGTATGTAATATACATTGGTATTAATAATATTTCATACATTGCCTGAACGCTCCAGATATTAGTGTTTAGACAACTCGTTAAACGTTTAGTTTACTCACTTGTCTGACGGAATTTTAGTGACTTGGTTAAACGTCGGTTTTTAATTAACGCTCTAGAGAGTTAGTTAAGTGTCTAGTTAACCAACCAACTGCGACATATACATTGCCGGTATACCTGCATTATACAGATGGCGGGTAACATCTCTACTTAAACCACTCAATAATACCAAATCTAAAGTCGTCACAACTCAAGTAATTAAAACAACCAGTTTATAACAAACCCTATGACAATCCGATAAGAGCAGTCGGATTTCAAGCTATCAGTTTAGTAGTTTTGACGTCTTAAGAATTCCACAATTGTTGGCTTTGGGGGATCAAAAATAGAAAGCACATCAAATATATGTTCAGATTTAGATTTTGTTATACAGATCCTGCCAGTCAGTATCACCCTCCTACATTACCTTCGTCTATCCGCCCTTGGAACTGGAATCAATATATGTCCTCCAACTATTTTCAATCGCTATGTAGTCAACTACTTTTCTACCAAAATACTTTTATGACTTTAACTACGAGGTTGAAGGTTGGGTTTCGGTTGTTCAGAATTATGTCCTTAATAATGCCCTCAAGCTATAAGTTTACACTTTTCTGTTACAATTTGTGTTTCTAATAACACTTTACGACATATATGGGTTTCATAGGTTTTGAACTTGATTACCAATCAATAAGGTTGAAAATCGCGAATCATTTCGTGTAAGGCCATGCGTTAAGGGGTTAAGTTTTGATTTTTGTCTTGATGGGAAAGCACTGAAAATTTATTTTGACGTAAGTAAAGTGTATCCCATAATAGCTGCAAAAAAAACCTGCCACTCCCATCTGACCTAGGCCGCGTTCACACTCAACCTAAGTGTCTAAACACACTATGCCGAAGATACGCGACCGAAGTTCGGCATGTTTACGCCTGCAATGCATTTGAATTACTGACGACACGTAATGCCGAAATTACGTTGCGTTATAGCGTACAGCAAACTTCGGTCTGGCGTAAGTTCAGCGGCAACTTAGTCTGTAGAGCACACATTATACGCGACCGAAGTTCGCTTCGATTGCCGAGACTTCTACTGAACGAGACACACACAAAGTTGCGGAACTGAATTTCTGCCGATTAAGTTCGGCACTTATGGAGTGTCATATCAGCCGAATACGTCGGATCATAAAATCAGCCGCGGAATCACGCCGAACTTCGGTCGCGCATCTTCGGCATAGTGTGTTTAGACACTATGTCAGGTAGAGGCGTTTTTTTTCCTGACGATTTATCTAAATGCTGTTGTATACTGCGATGATTCACATTCACCGGTTACTAGGAGCTGTGGCGAGCGCGACTAACTAGACGGCTTGTGGCCGCACTGCCTCGCGAACTTTTGAGCGTTAGTGTGCAGTGCGACCCTGCCTCTCGTGTAAACGCCATATATGAATCTATGATGTTTTCACTAGTGTGATATGGATTGGAAACACTGCTATCACTTCAAACCAATTAAAAGCCGCAGCCATTCGTTTTTTTTTGATAACTCACTGAGATAGTTAAAATAGATAAAGGATAATAGGCAAAAAAATATGCAAAAAATGTTACACATAGCTTAACCTCAAAACAAACGTCAAATCCTAAACATTTTTGTTTTTAAAAATGATTTTCTTGTATAAGTTACAATACAATATTATCTTTGGTTATTGGTAACACGGATCTTTTCTGGTTAAAAAATACTACCGAGTGGAACTACGCATTTTAAAACGATATCACAGCTTTTTAGGGTTGCCAAACGGGACTCTATTAATAAGCCTCCGCTGTCCGTGTGTCTGTCCGTCCGTCACCGAGCTCTATCGGAATAACCGAAATAGGTAGAGAGCTGAAATTTTCACAGCATGTGCATCTCTGTTGCCGCAACAGCAACAAATAATGAACTACACGCGATTTTGAAAATTAAAGGAGGTCTCCATACAAGCGACTGTTTTGTTAAAATCCCTGCCCCTGCGAAATACCTCATAACATCATGATTCAATATCACCATAAATTTCGCTGCTCTTATTAACTTTGAGATGGCTCAGTCGGTTTCGTATCGGTTTCGCAATCTTGAAGTTCTGGGTTCGATGCCCAGAGAACACATATATTTTTTCTTTTTGTTTTGGTTTTATCAATTCTTATACGATGGTACGGAACCCTTAATGTGTGAGTCTGCCTCGCAATTGACCGATTTTATTTATTTGTTTGCAGCTAGATAAGGACAGATTCTTTTTAGATCAGCATGAATTCGAAATTTGAAAGTGTAACGGAAATGACGTGGACTTCTTCATAATCCCATTCTGGTCCACTTTTCAATTTTCGTATCGCCCCTCCTAAAAATTATTCCAAAACATCGTTTTCTGGCCAAGATATACTCTTATTTGTAATTCTCATACTCATTTACAAAAACAATATCAAAATAAATTAGTTTCTGATGAGTTTTAAGTTTTTTTCTCGAAAATCGTCGATGCCTGCGCTTGAGATTTTATTAGTTTTCGAATCCACAAAGTATAGGTTTTTCACAGCATCTGTCGCTGTAACTAACCAATTTGTAAACTTTCAATAAACAAGAACACTCGTCGAGCAGCCAGCTGTTCAATGTTAATAAAATATACCTTGGTAACTTGGAGTAAATTAGACGGTACGTCAAGTTATGCAATGTAATCTAGTGACAAGGTAAAAGGAAGTCACGCCTTTTCCCATACGGGGTGGCAGAGGCACAGTTGTGCACACGTTTTATCAATTAATCAATTTATTATTTCGGGTAATAACAACTCTAACTATGAACACAGAACGCATGCGAGAGGTCCCGGGCTCGAATACCGGCTAATAAAGAAAATAAAAATAAAAATCGCAGGTCTTGTTTATATGTGTGTGATGTCGTTGTTTCTGGTTTCCACGTCACAGGGTATCCTAGTGTGGGGCCAGAAGCAATGTATGTGTCTGAATATAAACGTTTATGAGTATTTATTCCTATTATTTTAAGATTTCGAATGCTAAGTATAGTTTTATCTTGTAACCCCTTATTTAACTATATTCGTTCATGTGTCATCGACCGACGCACGGTACGCTTTAAACCTGTATTGAATTAATTTGTACTAAAGCACTTTGAAGAGTTTACTAGCCTTTTACAAATAAGCACGTAAAATCAAGTTTCAAAAAATTATCTGACTTTGACGGAGTTTTTGATTCCGAATGGCGAAATTTAGCCGACATCATGGACTACTCGTATGTATTCTTTCTAAATAACTCTTAACGGGATACTTAAAAGTAGGCTGCAATGTAAATGAAAATCTATTGAGATGACAACGGCATTAGCTCAGCGCAGGATTTTATGATTAATATATAACATGTTAATTTTTTGTTATCAGGTTGGGATTTGATTTACCTAAAACATAGGTTTAATAGGTGCCTAACATTGAAATCCGCAGACGTTAGAAGGGAGGAAGGAAGGTGGACCAAGGCAGTCACAGAGTGGCGGCCGCGAACAGGTCAGAGAACAGCGGGCAGACCACCGGCCCGATGGTCAGATGACATTGCTAAGGTGGCTGGAAAGCAGTGGACGAGACTGGCGGGTGGCCGCAGCGCATGGCGTGCTTTAGGAGAGGCCTGTGCCCAGCAGTGGGATGACAAGGGCTGATGATGATGATGCCAATGATAGATAGATAGTTTATTTCGCTAATGTCACGTGTCTCAACAGAATTTACTGAAACTTTGTTGATTTGTTGCAACACGTTAGAAGTAGTAAATGCTACGAAGTTTCTTGAAATAACTTTTGATAGCAAATTGCAGTGGGGACCCCATATAGATAAATTAGGAACAACAGACAAAACAAGGATGTGGCTACATCTAGGCTGTTATAGTAACTTTCATAGTGTCATGTCGTATGGTATATTGCTGTGGGGGAAAGCAGCGGATATTCAAACTATTTTTATTTTACAGAAAAGAGCTATTCGAGCAATTTATAATTTAAAACGAACAGACACCTTAAGAGTGGTTTTTAAAGTAATTCAGATACTAACAATAGCAACTCAATTTATTTTCGAAAATGTAATGTATGCTCAAGAACCTTACAACATTTTCCAAACTAAGCGATAGCTGTAATGTTAACCTAAGAAATAATCACAGACTAGTTGCGCCCCGGCTTAGACTCGCGAAGGTTAGCAATTCTTTCAAGGGCCAGTACATTCTCTACTACAATAAGATACTCCCTGGAGATTTTGAAATTGCCATTTGAGCAATTTAAAAAGCATGTCAAAGCGACTTTGTCGAAAAAGGGATATTACGATATTCAAGATTACTTAAATGACGGGACTGTATGGGGTTAATCTAGCTCAACACAGCCTTGCTGTTGTTAATTTTGTAATTATTTATTCCTGCTTATTAATCATAATAATTAATATGGTAATATTTGTATTAGTTAAGCATAACCAATTTTTAAAGAGATCTAAAAATAAATCTGTGGGAGTTTCTACGTCTTCCTTCTCCCACAGTGTTCCAATATACAGAAGAGTTATATACGTTTGCTAAGTTTAGGTAAATATCTACATTAATAAAGAGCTTTGACTTTGCTCGTTAACACTATACAGGGAAAGTTGTAGGGTGGTTTGTTCGAAGTATTTCCTGCGAGCAACAATTCGTTAGAAATTTGTAACATGCCTCTGGCTCCGGGTATGGCAAATTGCGTGACAACGTTCATGTATGTGACGTGTTTTATTCCATTTAGGTCCATTAAGACCACAATTTCGTCAAGTTTTAATTTTTTGTGCACTTTTGACAAGCTCCCATTATGACAAGGTTAATAATGACTAGTTCCTGTTTTGACCACATCCCATATTGACAACTTTCCACATCGTGAGGTTTTTGTCTGTAAATCACGAAAACTTATAACTCTTTTGGCCCTGCTATTAAATAAAAGTAAAAAGCTGACAATATGGGAAGTAGTCGATACATGAAACTCTTGCCGCTGGTCGAATTGGGAAGGATCCAAAATGGGAACTTGTCATTATGAACCTAGTCATAATGGGAAGTTGTAATACAGTAAAGGTTTTATTGTATTGTGCGTCACGTGCGCTTTTTATATTCGTCACAATCTCTTCCCTTCTCTTATATTTTTATCTCTACATCTTCATATCCACATTGCTTGGTTCATTTCAAAACCTATGAAAAATAATTCATCATCTGTTGATGGACGCACAACTGAGTGGACATAATAAAAATGTAATGGGAGGAATGACCTCTTGACAGGAAACAGTTTGGGGCCCAATCACGCAAAACTACGAAACCTATCGAAATGGGGTTTCCGCTTAAAAATGATCATACTTAACGGATCTGCGGTAACTATCACACTATTCATTGTGATGATTTTTACCTCAAATCCGTAAATAGGAGCTGAGTAGAGAAATAAAATGTGTTTATGTTAAGGTGGCGATGCCTACTCTATTTTTCTTGAACTGCTGCGAAGATACTAAATATGTCACGCGACTGACAGCTATTCTCTTATGGTGCTTATGTCACAAACAAGAAACTGAATTGTATCCTAATTTTGTTTCGGAAAGTATTATTCGGTAATTTTGTGATATTTGCCACGTAAATACTATTAAAGTCCAAAATGAGCCTATGCGGCGCAACACAAATAATACTCATTAATCGGTAAGTAAGAGCTTTTTAGGGTTCCGTACCCCTAAAGGGTGCCAAACAGGACTATATTACTGTCCGTCTGTCCATCCATCAGCGGGCTGTATCTCACTGACCGAGCAAGCGAAGCGAGCGAAGCGACGAAGAGACTCCGTTTCAGGATTAGTCAAAAATGCACTCGTATGTACGTATGTGTGTTCGGTTGTCCTCTACAGGCCGCATTTCTCAACAGATTTTCGTGAATTTTTGTGAGCAGGTTCTATTTCAGTTTTTGGAAATTTTACAAAATTGCGGAGATATGGGGTTGAAACTTCCAAAAAACCACTATAGCCCAAAAGGCTTGATAGATTTTAATAAACGAGTTGTTGTTGGATTTGTGAAGATATTTAATTTAAGTGAAAGTCAATAACTTGGATTTTAGATAGCAATGAGCAAATTGTGTAGCTTAGAAAGTTATTGATGCGGCTTCCTTCATACTCCATGTGTGTAACCAGGTGCATTCATAAGTTTGTATCTGGTATCGAAAGAAAATTTAGGCGGAATATTTGTATTTGTAATAATTTCACTTGTTCATTCGATAAACTTCAAGGGGTCGGGTGTGTGAGGGGGTGGAAGAAAAAAACGCAAATTTCCTGTATCGCTCGCATGGTCACAGAGCCACTAGCGAATAGTAATATGTAGAGAATTGATATTTTCACAGAATGTATATTTCTATTTACGTTACAGCCACAAATGAATTAAGTATACGAAAAGTTTAAAAAATTAAAGGGGATACAAGAGACCTGTTTTAACATCCCCCGCGATAGAACAAACCATAACATGATTTCGGCGCATATAGCATGGCGCAATTGGTTGGTTATCGGTGTCGCAATCTTAGGGCTCTGGTTTTGAATCCACGTTGGGATATAATATTATTTATCTACACACGTATCATAAACCCTCTTTACTGCGTACAAAAACCGCACGTTACGATCAACATAATGTTAAACTACTTGGTAAAAACTCATTTCTTATCCGAAAAATTACACATTATGACCATAATGTGTAATTTTTCTACATATTATGACATTCAAATTCAAAATGCCAACGCCCGCCTGCGTGCCGCCCCTAGTTTGTCTGTGAAGTTGGTACTGACATTCAAATTTCGAACGCCGACGCCCGCCTGCGTGAAGTTGGTTCTACAGAACAAGCTTAACAACTGCAGTGCCACAATGCCGGTATGCGGTTTCTGAACAGATCAAAGAGAGCTTATGATATGTGTGTAGATAAACTAGTGTATGTAACTGTACATTATTAGGCATTAAAACTCTCGAGTGATAGGTATTATTTCTCGAGTATTTATGCCCTCCAATATGTAGCAGTCACATAAACTACTATCTCTTTTTGTTTTATTATTATTAGTGGTTATGTTTTCTTGTATGTTGGTACGGAACCGTTCGTGTGCGACTCCGACCCTCGCTTGACCGATTATTATGTTGACGTTAGGATATTATTGAACTTTTGATACCTATTGTTTTAGGTAAAATTTATTTGATTATACCTACCCAATGACTCTGCAGTCCTAGAAATATTACTAACATGGGTATTTTGGCCTATTTTAGATGTGGAAAGTTGTAGGGATATGAAAATTGTTATGTATTGATTGTTCTTCCAGTAAGCCTAAGTACTGCCTATGTTAGTATGTGTAAAAAAGTATAAATGTCACCGTAAGATTGTCAAAACCGTTAGTTTATAATCTAACGTTTTTTATCTCGTTAGTTTACAAACTATCAATAAATTGTTAACTATACCTGCTTAACACGCTCAGCGCCAGTGTTTCTTTAATGATACACCATAGGGTGCTTTGTCACAGGCCAGTGTATCCTTAATGATACACCACACTGCCCGACTTCGGAGGCCGGTGTATCCCAAAATATACACCGTTTCATACATTTTAGTAGCGCATTCAAAAGCGTTGGCCCTGGAGAATGTGCCTGTGTTTTTGGGGTGTTAATATCTTAAAAAATAAAGAAAATATGTGGTTTTTCTTAAAATAAATACTACAAAATTATAGGTATACACTGGCCTGTGAGAAAGCACCCTATGGTGTATCATTAAAGATATACTGGCGCTGAGCGTGTTAAGATATGACGCGTTAGTTTAAAATAAAACCGTTAAATTGTGAACTGGTTTAAACTTGAATTGCATACGAACTACCAGGGCAAACACTGCGGTATTTTAGGTGAAAATTAGAGGGGCGAGCGCAGCGAAGCCCCCGAATAGTCTTCGTGTTAGGTTGACATGTAAGAACAAAAGAAACGTAAATTCTGTACCCTATGGTCTGGTTTACAACTAACGGTTTTGACAATCTTACGGTGACAAATGCATTCTTTATTTACTTCAGAATTCACCGAGTCAATACGAATGAACATTCGCAAGATGCATGTTGCGGTTGAATTGGTCACGGCGAAATCCCATACTGACTTGTCTTGACCATCTTGACTGGCAAAGTAGTTTGAACCCACCTCAGTAGATCCAGGAACTATGTATCAAAATAAATATCGTACGTCAATTTATCGTTTTTTTTTCCATACATCCTGATGGGTCTAGTATTTTGACATTCAGTCATTAGTGAAAGGAGTCGATATGAATTACGGGCATTTTGTGACTAAAACTATAGGAGCTGCGTGACTTATAGTAAGAAGGTACTTTGAGGGTAGCCTTTAGAAAGCCGGCCGTTTCAGTTGCTTTTGTAAATTTTTGTACGTTTTATTATTGGTTTTAGAGATGATTTTAAAATACGCGGACCAATAATTAGTTTTCGAGTTATAGTTTTTTTTTAATCGCCATTTCAAGCATTCGGCACCGTAGGGTGGGGAAACCACATGTGCCGTTTTTTTAATGTTAGATGTCGTTCAAAGTTCACGGCCCTCGTGCCCATTAACCTTGAACTTGAACTTGATCTTGAACTTGTCCGTTCGATTATATTTCGCAGAAAATTCACAGTTTTGCCATTTTTTACGCTCGACGTTGTTCAAGGTGCATTGACCTCGAAGTTATTGACCAACACAAACAAAGTTTAGGTTCTTACCAAATTGACGCAGTTAACGCAAGTTGACGTAGACAGGTGCTTTCAAATGGAGAGCGTCGCGATGTCTCATACATTTCATAAGTCCCGGGGTTATCCATGGCTTCACATTATACTTGCTGCGGCTGACTTGAAATTACTGTTTATTTTGACTAATTATACTGTTTAATGTATCTAAGAACAAATCTGTGGCAGCCCACACGCTTGTCGCTTCAGTGATTGTTGCGGGCGATTTCAACATCAATACGATGCCTGACACGACCACTCCAGCAGAACGCTCAGAGTACCTCTGTCTAACCGCTGAGCATGACCTGGTGCATTCGGTGGACAAGCCAACCCGACTTTTATCTTGTCTGGATCACATTCGTACCAGGTCGCATCACATCACTACGGGAATAGTTTGTAACTCTGGAATAACAGACCACAATATGACAATAGTGGGAATCCATAACGCCATCAAGCCGGATAAACAACCATTGAGAGCCAACTAAAAAACGTCGACAGTCGACGTTTTTTAGTTGGCTCTCAATGGTATCAAAGTTGTATTTGGTGATTAAGCGCTTTTGTTTATCCGGCTTGATGGCGTTGTAGATTCCCACTATTGTCATATTGTGGTCTGTTATTCCAGAGTTACAAACTATTCCCGTAGTGATGTGATGCGACCTGGTACGAATGTGATCCAGACAAGATAAAAGTCGGGTTGGCTTGTCCATCGAATGCACCAGGTCATGCTCAGCGGTTAGACAGAGGTACTCTGAGCGTTCTGCTGGAGTGGTCGTGTCAGGCATCGTATTGATGTTAAAATCGCCCGCAACAATCACACAATTTTTGTCTTTTATGTTTTCAAGGACCGTGTCTAAATCAGAGATGAAGGATTTTATACATGTGAACGAAGGTGATCTATAAATTCCTACTATTGTGAATTTGTGCGGCACCTCCGCAATGATACAATTTGATTCGTTGAAATGTGGTTCGTACATGGACTCATTCCAGCAAGATTTTACATACACAACTACTCCGCCAGCCTTGTTTATAAAGAAATTAGAGCGAAAATAGGTATACCCTTCAATTGAGCCAATTACAGTCCCTTCCTGTAGCCAGCACTCCGTTAAAATTATTATGTCAATGTCCATATTTAATAGTTTAAAAGATATGAAAAATTCGTCAAAGTAACGAGTTATGCTACGTATATTTAAAGCAAGAATTTTTATATTATGTTCATTAGTAATAATATTTTTACAAAGTTCTAAGGAATGAACAATATGACATTCTCTGACTAAAGTTTCTTCTAGTTCAAAAACTAACTCCATAATGCAGGGCTTCTGCATTTATCTACACACATATCATAAGCTCTCTTTGATGTGTTCAGGAACCGCATGTTTGACCGGCATTGTGGTTCTTTCTGTAATTGTTTAGCTTGTTCTTTAGCATCAACTTCACGCAGACGGGCGTCGGCGTTCGAAATTTGAATGTCAGTACCAACTTCACAGACAAACTAGGGACGGCACGCGGGTGGGCGTCGGCGTTCGAAATTTGAATGTCATTATATGTAGAAAAACTACACATAATAACCATTATGTGTAGTTTTCCAGACACGTAACGAGCTTTTACCAAGTAGTTTAACATAATGCTGATCGTAACGTGAGGTTTTTGAACGCAGTAAAGAGGGTTTATGATACGTGTGTAGATAAATAAATTTATTCGGACTACAAAACACACACAACATTGCATAAAAAAAGAAACAAAAGAACATAAAACAGGTGAAACATAAAATCAAAGGCAATATTAACAGCAACATATAAAACAGAAGAGAATAAAAGCACGCACAACAAAATTAACTATAACATATTATGAGTAAAATTAACATTTCGAGTGTCGAAGCAGCGAATAGGTTCCGACTCAGCATGAGTCACAGGGCCTACAGGTCCTGCAACACTGGTATTCTGTCGGCACCTTATCAAAGAGGGGATGATAATATAAGGGTAGGTGTTAATAAACAAATTTTTAATAAATCCGAATACATAATCGTAAATAAAAAGACAAAGTCATAAAAATTAATAAAATAAATAGTTTACGTTTACGGAATGTTTATTAAATATGGGGGTAAGGAAGTAATATGCATTAATAAACACTTAATACAAAAATACAACAATGGCAGAGAATAGAAGGGATATTGAATAATAATGAATGCTGAATGCATGAAGATTGTTGAATGACATGACCGATTGAAAGACGTCCTTCAAAAACTTAGCTTTGGCTTAATAATGGCAAACGCGGGAGCTCTTCAGGGCAGAATCAAGCATCTGACTTCTGCAAAAGCAGAAGGTGTTGTTTGAATGCAAGTTTGAAGTTTGAATGCACTTTCACTCCAACAACTTCGTACTAAATCCAACAGGTTATAGCTACTAATTGGCGTTGATTAGCTAGAATAACTATAAAAACGGGGGTTTAGAAATAAAAATCTTAGCTGGAAAAATGTGCATTGGCGTTGTGTTGCTTCAAGAACAGATAAGCCGGGGGGTCGGAGGGCGGAGGCATCCATTAAAAGTAAAACGAAAACAGTAGATGGACACATATGTTTAGGTGTATGGAAGTTATAATCACTATCAGAGTGCAACAAATGCTCGGGGTAGAATTGACTTGAAAACTTTTGAAGCCGGGGGGGCCTCCCAATAAAAGATAAACATAAATAGAAGCTGGAAAATATTGGCGCTGTTAATCCTTTTTCATGTTAAAATAATTGAAAAGTGTAAAAAAGATAGGGGTTGGAGAGGCGGAGCCCCCCCCTTAATAAAGAAACAAAATCAGCAACTAGACATATAGACGTATTGCTGCTACTAATCCTTTCCGAAGTTGTAATCATAATAAGTATGTGACAAAACACAGGGGGTTGGGGAGGCGGAGCCCCCTTTTAAAAGAGAAACAAAACCACAGCTGCACTCATATACGTATTGGCGCTGCTAATCCTTTTTAAAATTGTAATCACAATCAGAGTGTGTGTGACTTGAAGGGTTTGGGGGGCAGAGCCCCCCTATTAAAAGTAAACAAAATCAGCAGCTGCACAAGTAGACGTATAGGCGCTGCTTATAATCTCTTGGGTTGCTAATATGATTTGAGTGCAACAAAGCCTAATAGCAAGCCTAAACGGGCAATTCCGTACCGGGCGTTAACGAGACAATGAGCTTAGTAGTTACCTATCACTGTCACGCTCACTCGCTAGGTAACTACGCTCGATGTCTCGCTCCCACGCTCATGCAACACGTCGTCTCAGTTGAGGTCACAATATAGTGCAAGTTAATATTTTTCTGTTGGTTTACTTTTTTCAGCTCATGAACCCTCTATGACTTGACAAGTTCTTAATGAATAGAGCAAGAATTCTGAGTAAACTTTTCGCATTTAACTTTGCGTAATCAATAACAACACATCAACCAAAGGACTATAGCGTTTTCAATAACCGATATTAAAACTGGAATGAAAAATTTGCAATATCGAATTGAACGAAGTGGAAACGCCTTGAGTCAGTCAAGCAAACAATATTGATGTGGTAAACAATTCTGCGCAGTAGAGCCCAGGCCGGGATGCTCAACTGCCTAGTTAACGTTTAAGTTACTCTCAAAGTCTTGGTGTCACTATACATATATCGATTAAAGAGAGCAGCAATGTTCTGGCGCTCATTATAAACGAGCTATCTGGAGAAGTGTCTGTGTGTGCGCCAGCTCAGGCCTGTGTATTTGGCTGTAGACATCGATATATATCGAGTTTCGGTAATCTCTATATATATATATATATATATATATATATATATATATATATATATATATATATATATATATATATTAATTCTTTATTGCACAGAAAACACAATGGAAAATGTAACAAGAACAAAAACAAAGGTGAGCTTATTTCTAAAAATAAATTTCTTGCAGCTAACTTGTGAAGAAAGGAAAAAATAAATAATAATATTGAGAGGTAGTCCTAGTGTACAATTAAGAGTTAAAAGAAATAAATAAAATCAATATAATATAAAAATCACAATACATCCTCCATACTTACTATAAAATAAATTAATAGAATACGATATATACATAGATTCATACATACTATAAGATACCCACTGTGCGGAAGAGTGGAGATGCTGTTTATTTTTTTCTCAGAAGTGAACAAGGATGTGCAATCACTAATAGCGCAAAAAAGTGCATTCTACAGAGTATTGCCCTTAACCTAAATATATATATATATATATAATACTTGAGATTACCGCAACTCTTTACTTGATATCTCTAGGTCTCCAAAGCAATGAATATGTAACCCAGTCGTTAACTTTGTCACGTGTTTCAAGGCATCTTTATGACTTCAATTTCGAAGGCATCTTGAGTATACTTACTTAACATTCTCATGTTCTTTACACCCGAACATACACATACAGTATACATTTACACACGCTGTTAATGCTACGAGCCTTGTTACACGACATAACACTCCTAAAGTCGTAAACGGAAACGCTTATAAAAGGTTTTAGAGATTTCATAACATGGATCGTTTAAGATGTGTATGTGCTTGTATATTAATGTTTAAATCAAATCAAATCAAAACTTTTTTGCACCATTATGTATAAATAAGGTCTTCAAATTAAATAACAGAGTCTATTATGGACCCTTTTCGGATAATGAAAAAACACTTATATAGTGGAATGTATTAAATCTTATCTAATAATAATTTATTTAAATACTTATAGGTTTACAATTTATTGAAGATAATCCGGGATTGTGGTAAATTTAATCTTTCTTTATGTCTTGTATTTAAATTATGTGTGTCTTTTACTTGGGGAAATATTCGGCGGTTATTAAATACGAATAAACATGTATCGAATATGTATATGGCAGGAAGTGTCATTAATTGATATATTTTGGAGTAGGTTTACAGCTTTCTTTTTATTAATTTTTGCAAGTATTCTGACCATTTTCTTTTGAAATAATAAATATTTGTTTTGCATTCACACTGTTTAAGATACGATAAGACTTCTTCAGAGTCTGGGAGAGATCTTACTGTCGTTTTTTAGCTGACAGAACTTTCAGCACGATTATTGAATTAGATTTTAGTCTTTGAGTTTTGATTTCTAGACTCTTATTCGATAAGCGAATTAATACTCCATTTTTCATGATACGGGGCTAGGCTCTCGCCGTAGCGAGTTATTATGGAAGTTTAAAATAAGATTTGCTTCATTATGTACGAATACTCTTCATTTTCTGTGCGGGTTGTATTAGCCATTATAATATCAACATTTATGAGCTGGGACGACGTAACGAAAATGAAACAATGGATGGGACGTTAAAGTATCACATTCGCATTGTGCTAACGAATACAGGGTGTTACGGATAGTGTATGATTTTAATGGGATCTACTTTGTTTTAAACGGGAAATATTAAACTACACAAAAAATACTGATTTGCACAGCAAATATCAGGGCAAAATGCTGCGATAGCTTATGTGAAGGGTAAAGGGGGTGAGCGAAGCGAAGCCCCCTTTATCCATCGTGTTAGGTTGAATATGAAAAATACTTAAAACATAAAAAGAAAAATACATAAAACATAAACTTAAGTACACATAAAATATTAAAAAATAAAGTGTTTTTGTTGATCCTTTTTTGCTGTGCTATTCAGTATTTTTGATGTGCGATTAAATACTAGCCGTTTTAAACTTATTCCGTGTTACCACAAAAAATATTAAACAGCTTTACTTGACTTTAGTAGTGCTTTCAATGCGTAGATTTCGACATTTTCATTGAGCTTCTCAGATCCCTGAACGTCTCCCCCTTCTCTGCCAGCTGGTACGGCTCTTATTTGAGGGATTGGCAACAGCGTATCCGGTCGCATGAGACATCCACTGAATGGTGTTACCTCTTTACAGGCGTCCCTTAAGGTGGTATTCTCTCTCCTCTTCTATTCTTGATTTTCATTAACTCCATCTCAGACGTCCTGTCTTCCTCATGTCATCTTTACGCTGATGATCTCCAGATTTATCGCCACTTCTCTCCTAACGATGTAAACTCTGCTGTGGAGGCACTCAATGCTGATCTTGAGGGTATAAGAAGTTGGGCTTAATGCTTCGGACTCCTGGTCAACCCGAGTACCATCATCCCAGGCCATCAATATAGGCACCCGACATTCTCTTAACTTATTGCAGCTACAACCCATTTCACCTGTCACTTTTAATGCTACCACAATCTTATATAGCGATAAAGCTAAAAACCTGGGTCTTCCAGCTGTCCTGATCATCACATGTCAATGAGGTCCGTCGCCGAGTATTTTCTACTTTTCACTCACTCAGGAGACTTCAGTTCTTTTTGCCTCGACAGACCAAAATCACTCTCGCCCGAGTCTCTTCTTCTATCCCTCATCGATTATGCTGATGTCTGCTGGGTCAGTGCTAATGAAGAACTAGTGAAAAAACTCGAACGTCTTCAAAATTTCGGGATTCAGTTTATCTTCGGGTTGCGCAAATACGACCATGTTTCACAAAATCGCAAGGAGTTGAAGTGGCTGCCGATCCATCTTCGCCGGGATTCTCACATCCTCTATTTCCTCTACAACATTTTACGGAATCCACGCTATCCAACCTTCCTACGAGACGGTTTTCAATTTCTTTCTTCCAGTAGGCTTCGGAGAACTTGTGCTATTTCCATGCTCACTACTCCACAGCATAACACCGCGGCCTATGAGCACGGGTTTAGACTCCGGGCCATTCGGTTGTGGAATGCACTCCCCTGCACCATCAGGGACAGTCCTACTCTCAATATATTTAAAAGTCGTGTGAAAAAGCATTACCTCTCTCTTTAGAGTAATAGATATTATGCATGTAAGTATTTATTAGTATATATAGTTTACTATAAGTATTTAGTATATTATCATAGTAATTATATTATACATAATACATAAAAAAAAAATTATATTATTTATTTTATTTATTGTAAGTAGTTTGTTTATTTCCTTATATTATTGTATGCATAGGTCTTCCCTTGCTCAGCAATCAACCTTTGCCATCTCATGCTGGTTTGCTAGAAGAGATCTCTTATTAGAGATAAGCTCACCTTTGTATACTATTTTCATGTAACTATTGTTTTTCTTTAAAGTTTTTTGTGCAATAAAGAAATATGAAATATGAAATTAAACAGAGTTTAACCTCAAAACAAACGTCAAATTCTATACCTTTGGTATTTAAACAAGTGTTGAACAGTAGTTTATTTTTTTGTGGCAAGGCCCCGTGGGTTTTGGGTGCACAGTCAGCAACCGATTTATGTGAGCACGCAAAAAACTTAATAGAAACTAAATATATCATATGCAACCAGAAATATCTACACAACAAAAGTGCCCAAATTATGATCACATCGTCTGCGTCCTCTGCGAGACTTTCGCTGAATTCATATTTCTGGTTGTTTAATATGTCTACATATATTTGAGTAGGTAGCGTGCTCATATATATATGACCGTTTTGGACCGTTACTTTTCAAATTTACATAGAAATCCGCATGGAGGGGCAGTCATCATCATTCATATTTCTGGTTGTTTAATATGTCTACATATATTTGAGTAGGTAGCGTGCTCATATATATATGAGCACGCTATATTTATATGAGCACGCTATATTTATATGAGCACGCTATATATATATGAGCACGCTATATATATATGAGCACGCTACCTACTCAAATATATGTAGACATATTAAACAACCAGAAATATGAATGATGATGACTGCCCCTCCATGCGGATTTCTATGTAAATTTGAAAAGTAACGGTCCAAAACGTATCGGATACCTTTTTATATCATGTACTATCAATCGTTGTATTCTACAAATTTGTTATTATGTACACGGACTGTTCATTACTTGTCCAGCCAGACCATGAATAAAATTTTCATATGATCAACATAGTTGACGTTGTTATAATGATGTTCTGTGTCCACAGTACACGTGACGAGGCGTTGTAGGCCACTGGCCGGTGACAAATCGTGTGGAAGTGGCTTCTTTCGGTTCAACTACGGGCTGGGTTAGCGTGGAATAGAATTTTGTGAAGGGAAATATTAAACTGCACATCAAAAATACTGATTTGCACAGCGAATATCAGGGCGAAAAGCTGCGGTAGCTTAGGTGAAGGGTAAAGGGAGTGAGCGAAGCGAAGCCCCCTTTATCCTTCGTGTTTGGTTGAACATGTAAGAACAATAAAACATATTTAAAAAACATAAACTTAAGTACACATAAAATATTTAAAACATTAAAAGTGTTTTGTTGATCCTTTTTTGCTGTGCAAATCAATATTTTTGATGTGTGATTAAATACTAGTTTTTTAAATAACACTTGCGGTAAATCTAATGATGACACAACATTTTGCTGAACAGTACAGAGACTTTATTATAGACGTCTCCAAAAGTTTTGGTATATCGGTATCTGAAATTGAGCAGAACTATGTCAATATTACCTTGTATTTAACCTCTCAAAAACCGAGTTTAGTTGGGACGGCTCGCGATTTTGAACCTTAAGCCATGGTAATAAAATTTAAAACCTGTAACGGAAAAGTAGCGTTATCTAACGCCGGTGGTATTCAAGAGGTTAAGGGATGTCTTCTTCCTGTTTTTTGCTTATTAATGCGGTCCCGTGAGCCAATACAATGCAACTCTAAGCCGCGCCTTCGGTAATGTTTATATTTAAACTATTTAATATACTTTATATAAATACTGTTGTCTTTAAAATGACGTATTCAATAACTGGCTACACGTGAGCATAACTGTGCCGCTGCCACCCCGTATGAGAAAAGGCGTGACGCTACTTTTGTAAAGCTTTTTTAAGCTGTCTCCACACGCCCGCTCCGTCTTGTTCGCCTCAGCGCGGCTGAGTTGAGGGCTCATCCGCTCTGCCGACCCCATTACGTCCACACCGACGCCCGTGCGTGCCCTTTCCCTATACACTTCATTCATACTTTTGTTTGTTATTTTGCTTAACAAACTAAACGTTTATACATCATCACGTCTGTCCGCGCACGCACACTACGGGAATATCCGTGATTTAGAAAGAACAATGTGTGGGACTGTTCGATTAGTGTCACGCCACTATGTGGATGCTGTTTTTCGCGCCAATTTTCGTGTGTAATAATAAATCATAGGTACCCTTTATATGTACATGTCACCGCAAGATTGTTAAAACCGTTAGTTATCTTACGTTTTTTTCTCTCGTTAGTTTACAAACTATCGATAAATTGTGAACTGGTTTAAACTTGAAATGCAAACGAAATACCACTGGTACGTGGGCAGCCAAAAATGTTGGAGCAAATACAAAATGCTGCTTTTGGCTTGATAATAAGGTTTTTAAAGTCAAATCCCTCTATTAATGGTTTTTAGCTATAACATAACTAGAGTAAGTTTTTAAATATTGTACGTAGAGTAAAGAGCAATAAAACTGAACCGTTTTGTTACATATTAAACCGTATAAGTTATTAATCCTCTTGACAGGTTTGTAATATCCACGTCACTTTCATTACAACTTCTCCACGATGCTACGGCGTAGCAATTTCGCGTAACGCTCTTTGAGCGTGCTACGCCGTAGCTGCTTGGTAGCGTTTGACAAGTCTTTGTAGCTTCTGCAACTTGCATCACAATGATGGAATGCCTAGATGAGCGAAGGATACCAGATCATCTCGTAGAACACAGGGATATTACTTACATGACTTAGCGAATGTAAGCGCTGTAATGTATTTAAAAGGGAAATATTAAACTGCACATCAAAAATACTGATTTGCGCAACAAATATCAGGGCAAAATGCTAAGGTAGCTTAGGTGAAGGGTAAAGGGGGGGGGGGGCGAAGCAAAGTCCCCTTTATCCTTCGTGTTAGGTTGAACATGCAAGAACAAAAAAATACTTAAAACATAAACTTCAGTACTCATAAAAAGTGTTTTTGCTGATCCTTTTTTGCGTTGCAAATCAGTATTTTTGATGTGCGAGTAAATACTAGACTTTATGCCTAGCGTATTAAACTACTTTCAGACTTTTTGATTACCGTTACATTGATTTTGGTACACAGTTATTTATTTCTACGAAAATAATAATACAAAATATTTTATTTCAGGCTAGCTTTTTTAACGCGCACGAAGTCGCGGGAATTGTGTTCAAGATAATTGAAACATGTGTGAGTAATATCTCGAAGCTCTATTACATAAAACAAAGTGAGGATTGGTTACTAAAATAAACTATTGATACCCATTTTTCACATCGCTACAAACATTCTAAAAGGTAAATTGTTAAAATTTCGTCAAAATACACGCATTTTTCATGTTTTGAGCTCTTAAACATTGAATTGTAATCTTAATCTAACGTATTAAATCTAAAAGACTGTCCTACGTAGAATAGTACTTAGATAAAAGGAAAATACTCTTACGTGTGATTTCTTCATATCCCTTGAGGTATTTTTGTTTCCCATAGGTTCAATATTAACTCTAATAACCTTAAGATTTTAGGATAATAAGGATTAAAGGATGAAAATTAGGAGTTTTAAGATTTAAATACAAATTATTATTTTTAAGATAAAATAAAAAAAATGTGTCCGAATGTAAAGATACAGTTCAAAGTCATATTTAGCTTGTTTACGAAATAACTATTTGATAGGAGACAGAACAGTTATGACACATATCGTTGTTGAAGTTCTGGCTTACAGAGTAGATATCGCCATCGTACCGCACTATACACATATATTCTATTCACTGCTCAGCGCGTATTGATCATAGCTTGATGATTTGTATTATATATGTCAATTCAGTTATTTAAACTTTGTGTTTAAAAATTCATTCAAAACCGTTAAGCCGTTTGAGGCACAAACATCCAAACATACAAACACCGTAACTTTCACAATATGAAAAAAACGAAAGCACAGAAAGATCATTAGGTTCGATACGCTTACGTGATGATACGTAATTGTTTGCATGGATAAGTTATGAAAATAAAAAAATATCGATAAGCGAGCTTCAAGATCACACATGGAACCCACAGCTCTATTTAGCGAAACGTTCATAACTGGATGAAATACAAATTAATGAAGCCGTATAGTCTACAACCTACAAATTATAAGTGAACATATCAACCGTACATATATCGAGTTAAGAAACCGCAAGGTTATGTTAATGCGTCATTTTATTTACCGTGAAATAAACAATATGGATACCAATTTGATTTGATGAACATTAGCCAGTCAGCTTTGGTTAAATCTTGGTTTAGCCGGCTAAAGTCCGAGGCTATATTTATTTTTGTGATACTTCGGGCTTTATTAAAAAAAAACTATGATAATAATAATAATAATAATAATCATACGGGCACTATTTACACACATCGATCTAGCCCCAAACTAGAATTCCCTGTAGCTTGGGTACTAGACAACGATACACATACTTATATAGATAAATATTAAACTTAGATAGGTAAACAACCATGACTAGGGTAGAAACATCCGTTCTCATCAAACAAATATTTGCCCCCACCGGGACTCAAACCCGGGACCCTTGGCTTCGTAGGCAGGGTCACTGCCGACTTGGCCATTAGGGTCGGTCAATGTTAGTTTTAACCAGTTTAAACAAGGATTATCCGGTCTTCTAACTTCAGCCGTGACATAGGTAAGTACCTACGTTTTATTACTTACATATCTTCTAACGCAGTGGAGATGATAACCTTGAGTTTGCAAATACAATTAAATTGGCACAGCCAAAAAAAAACACATTTTTCTACTACTCGAGACTTTATATAAATGCCCTTGACATAAAAGGTCTTTATTAGACTGAGGCTTCGAAATATTATCGGGGTGATTGAAATAATACAAATTTTCACCTCTCGTGAGGCGAAAATCAGTATTATTTTTGTTAATGGTGTAAATTAAATCTAGCTTGTTTAGTACTTGCTCTGAGTTACTTTACTTTTACATATGTAATACAGTATATACAGGCCAGAAGTTAATGAAATCCGTGAGTCGGAGAGCTCCGTGGTCCAGTGGGTCCACGTTTGCTTCTCACGCAGTCGGTGCAGGTTGGAATCCCGGTGCTGACCATCTACCAATGAGATAAATAATTTATCTTAAGTAAATTAATCAGACTTTAGTACTCTATAGCTGCGACGGGCTTGCCTTCTGTCACACGAAAATGGAATATTGAATAACTGGCTAAAAGTGGGCACAATTAGATATGTAATAATTTTTCAAGGGCACCAAACAGAGAAAGCCATTTCGAGATAATAGTGTTCTTGACAAAATTATGTTATTCCCACCTAAAAACCTGGGCTCACAGTTAAATCGATTATCGATAACTCACACAACACAACAAAGGCGTTGTTTTTAGTCCGTATACCACACGAACTGATGCCCGCTCAATGTGTAGGGACCCGGACATAGCAAGGACTGACTCCTGGACATGGGTGATTCCATTTTTTCCCTTCCAACAAAAAAAAAACACCTTAAAATATAAAAGGATTACCGGAATATCCGTAAAAAAACAGAAAGTACGGCTCATTTCTGTATAACTCCTCAGATAAACGAAATTCTTTGTGTTAAGTTGGCTGTCCTGTAAAACTGTCAAATTTCAATAGTTTTCCGGTCAAGTCGTAGACAGTTCTCTGTCTTCGGGTCAAATCAATAACTCAGTTGTGAGTCGGAATGTATAAAATATTGTTAAAAGGTAGAATAATCTATACTCATGAAAGGCTTGTATTTAATCGCACATCAAAAATACTGATGTGCACAGCAAAAAAGGATCAACAAAAACACTTTTTATGTTTTAATTATTTAATGAGTCCTTAAGTTTATGTTTTAAGTATTTTTTGTTATTCTTACATGTTGAACCTAACGCGAAGTATAAATTAGGCTTCGCTTCGCTCGCCCCCTTTACCTTTCACTATTTTGCCATTACATTTGCTGTACAAATCAGTAGTTTTGATGTGCAGTTTAATATTTCCCCTAATAAAATGACTCGCGTTAGTATAATTCCTAATTTGTTTTATTCTCCTCCGTCCAGAGGAAGTTAAGACAAAAAGGCAATAAGGAAAAACGCTGAGAAACAGCCAAAAAAAAAAATTGTATGGGAAGTGGAGAAATCTAAGCTTCCTATCGCTGGATGGCGTTGGTAGCCATAGAGTATTATTACTTTCCGCCCGCGACTTCAATCTCACAAAACTAGTATTTCTCAATGAGAAGGAGTTAATTAATTAATTATTTAAAATTAAATTACTATATAAATGCAAAAGTATCTCTGTCTGTTACCTTTTTAAGTCCAAACTACAAATCTGATTTGATGATTTTAGGCATAAACATTAGACCTTGGAGCCTTCTCCTTCTCCAATATGTCCTTCTTTTTGTCGCGAAAATTCAATGTGTTCCCTAAGGAAAGAGATATATATATAACCGGGAGCCGATATAACCAAATTCCACGCCGGCGAAGTCGCGGGCGGAGCGTTAGTTTATTATAAGCCATCCTCCACCAATAATATAAAACACAATATATAAAAACGTAAAACATTATAATAATGCGTCAATACAATAACGGCATCCTTCTTTGTGTTTGTGGTGTGTACGGCATAGTATGTGTTTGTGGTGTATACGGCATAGTATGTGTTTGTGGTGTATACGGCATAGTATGTGTTTGTGGTGTATACGGCATAGTATGTGTTCGTGGTGTATACGGCATAGTATGTGTTTGTGGTGTATACGGCATAGTATGTGTTTGTGGTGTGTACGGCATAGTATGTGTTTGTGGTGTATACGGCATAGTATGTGTTTGTGGTGTATACGGCATAGTATGTGTTTGTGATAGCCTGAGCGTATTTTACCATGGCGCGATGCGATACGATTTGATTCACGAGGATTGCAAGCAACTCAGTTTTACTCGCAGCGCAGCAAGTCATAAAAATATTCTTATAATGATGTTATGAATTTTCTTTTCAGGGCACACTGTAGGAAGTCACTACAGTGAAGTCACGCAATTAAGCATTTTTGGAGGGTTTGTCGACGGGCGCCAAGTCTCCTACTTCCAAAGGCAACCGTCTCGTATCGCATATATGAGGTGAACAAGGATTCGTGCCGGAATTCGAATAGGTGTTTGAATGCAAAGGTACAGGCAATTATCACGAATCGATTAATGCAGTCAAATTTGGAAATTGGTTTCAAACAATGCTACCGAGGCTTGAACCAAACATAGTGGTTGTCATGGGTAATACCAGCTACCACTCAAGACGCCTGAAGAATTTTCCAGTTACGAGTTGGAAATAACAATACATCCAATAATGACTTTCACCAAAGCAAATATCTTTTGAGCCAAATAATAATAATAATACCTTTGACAAATGAAACAAAAGTTGAGGCTCTTGGAAAAGGTGAAAGATGTATGTACAATCTCAGTACCAATAGTAGGTCATCGACGAAATGGCGTAAGCAGTTGGTGTGGAGGTATTGAGACGTGAAAAACCTGCACAATCAGGCCTTTAACAACATTTCAGCAGAAAAATGGCAAAATTGCATCTCTCACGTAAAAAAAGAAGAATTGAAATTAGGTGGAATGGCCGATATGTCGACAAATTTTTCGATTCTTTTATAATTAATGTGACAGGCGAGACGAAGTCGGAAAGCTACTGCTTTCCGACTTCGTCTCGCCTGTCAATGATATTCCGTGCTATCAATGATACTTCATTGATAGCACGGAATCTGATTCTGATTAATAAATGTACATGTCTGTTTTTTTTTAATTATACTAAATACAAAATTTATGAATTCAATGTTATTTTATTTGACGTATTCGTTACGAAAACATTATAAATATTATAGTACACGTGTATGATTTGCATTATAATATTTAACACATTTAATTAAGTAGATTTTTTCCTTTTTTAGGGTTCCGTACCCGAAGGGTTCCAAACGGGACCCTATTACTAAGACTTCGCTGTCCGTCCGTCCGTCCGTCCGTCTGTCCGTCTGTCACCAGGCTGTATCTCAAGAACCTAGCTAGCTAGAGAGTTGAAATTTTCACAGATTATGTATTTCTTTGCCGCTATAACAACAAATACTAAAAAACAGGATAAAATAAATATTTAAGGGGGTTCCCATACAACAATACCACATACAAACTTATGGATGCACCTGGTTACGTACATGGAGTGTGAAAATAACCGCACCAATAACTTTGTAAACAATATTTTGCTGTGTAAAATCCAAACTATTCACTCCACACCATCGCTTCCATTGAACGGTGGTACGGAACCCTTCGTGCGCGATTTAGACTCGCACTTGACCGTTTTTTTTAATATATTGTTTAAACTTCTGCTTAATACAAAATGTTTGTGAGCACGGTCAGTAAGCTAAGAGGTCAACGTACGAATTTCGTCCTGCTCAGCGACCGTTTTTTAGCGCACTTTATGCGCAGGTACATAGTTTTTACATTAGAAAGTAAAAGCTAGCCAAGCCAATCATTAACTTTCAATTTGTGTTCAGTTATCTACTTTGTGTAGCTTTAGAATTTCAGGATTATCATAGGTACAGAACTTAGCATTCATTTAGATCACAAATCTTTCGTCATAGAAAGTCGACAGCCTCGATATTGTTAATATTGGACTTGGCTCCCATTTTCACATTTATGTTTTTGGTGGGATATCACTACTTTTTGTAAAAAAAAATAAGTTAACTTATTTCCAAAAAGAAGTGAAAATTAAAATCTGATTGTTTTTTATTCCCATTTTAATTAAAATCAATCAGATTTTAATATAGTATGTAGTGTTATGCTACTAACATGCCATTTTCATTCTGCATTCATCTCATATATCTCTGGATATTTCGTATCACCTTTATTTGCATAGGACCCTGTAACGTTTTAAACCATAAGAATACAATAACAAATCATTTTCACTTCGTATTTTCACACTACCAGCACTTCTAAATCAATGTCGAAGGGGCTTACCTTGGGTGACCTTGTATTTGGCTTTCTCCGAAACTCTGCAATCTCGGGCTTCGTGCGCGTTGGTGCGCTACCTTTTTATCTATCGCTGTTATGTAATTTTGGCTATGTTATCTGATTGTTTTCTCTATTACGAGCCTGAAACCAAAATCTGACATATTGCGATGTTGTTGTTTATCTGGTTGTCATGGCAATGTCCATTCAAACTCGTTAGCGGTCTGATATGTTTACTTCAATACTTTTTTAAAAATACTTTTTCCCTCTTGGCCATTCACAAAAATTGCTTTTTATTTAAATAATTTTTAGAACTCTCCAAAAAGGGTATAAGAGCGGAACATTTCTGAAATTCGGGAGTCTCACTTCAGCTCTGAAAGAAGAAGCTTCACCTAAAGGCCTTATCCCGGGGCCGCACTGCCCCGGGATCCTGCGAGCCTCTGTTGAGTCGCTGACTGTCTGCTGCTGCTGCCTTATTGCCGTCTCCAGCCACCCATACGGCTTGCTGCTGTTGCCTTACTGCCGTCTCCAACTACCCATATCCTGACGTGCTGCCAACCATTTATACCCCGTCGTGCTGCCGTCTCCAATCACCTACATCTTGAGGGGCGGCTGCCTTCAAGCCACCTCCTTCACCACCTCCGGATCACCAACTACGCCACTACTCCAGGCTCCGGGCACCACCGCCGCGTGCTCCCTGTTCTGTCTCCTACTCTCCGTGTCCTTCGCTCCCTTTTTTTATATCAATACCTGTATCTGTTAAAAAACCTGTGTCACCTCATTCAGCCTCATCCTCATTTCATTTTTATAAAAATTGTCATTGTAAAATACACATAATAAACTGTCATTCCTAAATTTTATCCTGGTTGTTGTTTCTTGTTAGGTTCTGTTTAGGTTCTTGTCGCTACACGACATTTTGGCGCCCAATGTAAAAGTTCTTCTTCACCCTTTTTCACCTTTTTTGCGCCTTGTCTCTTTCCCTTTGATTTGCTTTCTCTTTCGCTCTTAAATCTTTATCTATTCATCCTTTTCATATTTTCCAAATTCTAAAACAAAACTTCATCTAGTTTTTCAACTCATCTGGATTCTATTAAGGCCTACATTTAAATTACATTACTTCACTTCACTTCACTTCACTTCACTTCACTTCATCACTTTAATATTTTTATTCTGAATAACCGGAAAGAGGTAAAATTTTTTCATGTAAGTAGCATAAATTTTCTTAACTTCTATTAACTGTTAATTTGTATATATGTATATTCTTTATTTCAGACACATCTCGTTGGCGATGTTGCTGATCTCTGGCTTCGAGCTCTACCGCTCTGGCCGTTCTTAATCTTTTCTTAAGGCAAAGCGACTGAAGCTACCTTAGGATTAATTTGTTTCTCTTTACCTCTACTTATTTTTTTTCCACGCAGGAGCGGATGACAACTCCTTAAGTAAGCCTGAATGTCCTTTCGAAAACACACTTTTAGAGTGGTAGTCATTGAATGTGAACTTCACCCTTACCTGAATGAAGATGATGAATGTAAGAGATGGTATATCTGATTTTGCCTGGTGATGTCTGTTTCTGCAAAGCTGTGTTTTTATGGTTTATTTTAAAAAAATGTACATATCAAAATTTTTGCTGAGTCAAAAATTTTTCCAGGGTCGGGGGGAAAATGAAGTGTTATGCTACTTACATGCCATTTTCCAGTCTGCGTTGATGGGCTGCATTCATCTCATAAATCTCTGGATATTTCGTATCACCTTTATTTTTATAGGACCCTGTAACGTTTTAAACCATAAGAACACAATAACAAATCATTTTCACTTCGTATTTTCACACTACCAGCACTTCTAAATCAATGTCGAAGGGGCTTACCTTGGGTGACCTTGTATTTGGCTTTCTCCGATACTCTGCAATCTCGGGCTTCGTGCGCGCTGGTGCGCTAGCTTTTTATCTATCGCTGTTATGTAATTTTGGCTATGTTATCTGGTTGTTTTCTCTATTACGAGCCTGAAACCAAAATCTGACATATTGCGATGTTGTTGTTTATCTGGTTGTCATGGCAATGTCCATTCAAACTCGTTAGCGGTCTGATATGTTTACTTCAATACTTTTTCAAAAATACTTTTTCCCTCTTGGCCATTCACAAAAATTGCTTTTAATTTAAATAATTTTTAGAACTCTCCAAAAAGGGTATAAGAGCGGAACATTTCTGAAATTCGGGAGTCTCACTTCAGCTCTGAAAGAAGAAGCTTCACCTAAAGGCCTTATCCCGGGGCCGCACTGCCCCGGGATCCTGCGAGCCTCTGTTGAGTCGCTGACTGTCTGCTGCTGCTGCCTTATTGCCGTCTCCAGCCACCCATACGGCTTGCTGCTGTTGCCTTACTGCCGTCTCCAACTACCTATATCCTGACGTGCTGCCAACCATTTATACCCCGTCGTGCTGCCGTCTATAATCACCTACATCTTGAGGGGCGGCTGCCTTCAAGCCACCTCCTTCACCACCTCCGGATCACCAACTACGCCACTACTCCAGGCTCCGGGCACCACCGCCGCGTGCTCCCTGTTCTGTCTCCTACTCTCCGTGTCCTTCGCTCCCTTTTTTATATCAATACCTGTATCTTCTAAAAAACCTGTGTCACCTCATTCAGCCTCATCCTCATTTCATTTTTATAAAAATTGTCTTTGTGAAATACACATAATAAACTGTCATTCCTAAATTTTATCCTGGTTGTTGTTTCTTGTTAGGTTCTGTTTAGGTTCTTGTCGCCACACGACAAGTACAAGTCTGCTGCAGCCTTTAATTCAGAAACCGCTCCATACGTTGTCGAATGAAGCATACTTGAGCGGCACTCTTCTTCTGATCGTACTGTTTCCCGTTTTAGGCGTGTAAGTGTAGGCACTTAAATTTTCCAGTTATGAAACACATATTGTACTACAGACTCACGCAGCCTATTGGTTTGTTTTCTATCAACGGAATGAAATAAGGAAAACGCAATAGAATAAAATAAGCAATTTCCATCGGGATGCACTGGAATAATTCGGTGTAGTATAATAAATACTTGTAATACTTTATTGCACAAAACAGCGAAAACAAAATAAATATAAAGGAAAGAACATGTACAAAGGCGAGCTTATCTCTAACAAGAGATTTCTTCCAGCAAACCTAATATGGAGAGAAAAAAAGGAAACTAAAGGTAGAACTATGTGCACAACAGTACATACTTAATTTAAGCTTCATTTAAAATAAAATGTCAAAATCTACTGAATTGAAACAAAAGATTTCGCAATATTATCAAAAAATTACTGGCTTTTCACCCATATCATCGCAGATTTGTTATCTTTACGCAAAATAATCCTGCCACCTCTCACCTACAGATATTTGTAGCCCACCTTTTTAGAATAGAATAGAACTTCAGACAGCATGCTAATAAGGTATCAAGTAGGTGTGGTGACGATAACTTAAGTATAGTTGCTTTCGGCTTCGAAGAATTGGAGTCCTGATTGGCCACTCTCGTGGACTTTTAATATGTCTTTTTCTTCGAGGGGGGATGAAACTGATTTAGCTAGCTGTCACACCGTACTGACTAGGTTCTCATTATTATATTCAGGAATGCATTGTATCTTGGGGTTGCATTATCTAACCTGCTACTCGATCTGCAAAACTTTGGAGTTTAGGTCCATAACATTCTGCTTAAGTTGTTAATGATCATATGCATGTATAAGGCGGAAATATAAGGCAGTTATCACTTAATTAGTAGCGGTCAAGGTGGCCATATAGATCGGAACACTGGAGTAAGGGTGTGTTACGATCTATTTTGCGTCCTTGGCTGCTACTAACTACATAACTCTGACTGTACTATTCTATACAATGCGGTTCAAATAACATTAGAACTGTTAAAACGATAGTGTGTTTGCTCTATCTCTTATTGATTTTGAAACTGATATTATTTCTTGCTATATCAAATTCGAAAGGCGCGTGTGTAAATAAAAACAGTTTTTTGGAAAATATTAAAAACGTAAAAAACATTCTTTTTTTCTTAGGTTCGTAACCATACAATTACCCAGCTGGATGCCAAATTTAAACTTGCTGAGTCATCTGGAAGTGGGTTAGGTTTTTGATGTAGTCAAGTCTGTCAGTGAGAAATATCCCGATTTTTAGATGTTTGTATTTTAATATCCAATTGGTATATAATAAATGAACCAAATTTCATACGTTTAATAGATATTCAGTTACTTAGGTGTCAAAATTAGCTTCAAATATGCCGCTGTGTCACCAGTTCTCTTCTTTGGAACTTGGCTTTGAGACGCTGCCGCGTGTGATGATTTTTTAGTGGTGAATGCGCAGATCCTAAGATTAGAACAGGGTAATCATGCCTAGTGTAATGAGTGGGTTCAAGGTCTGAGGGAGAAGATGAGTTTTCTACAGTTTTACAATTGATTAATATAATATATATATATATGATCAATGAATTTGGGACCTGTGCTGAAATACGTTAAAACTGTAAAACACTGTAATTTTACAGTAAAGATTTTTATGACTGACATTGGTTATTCCTTCAGAATCAACCAGACTCAAGAAGCCGTCGAAAATTCTTGAGCGAGTGACACCACGAGGGGTTTTATTTCAAACATTATTCCCAAAGTAATAAGACATCTATTACTCGAAATATTCAAATTAGTTTCTTCAACTTGGCTAAAATTTCATAAAATGAAATAAAAGTACTACGTATATTTATAAGCATTGCTGATTGTGCCTCTGCCAACCCGCATGGGAAAAGGCGTGACGCTATGTTGTGTTATGACTGGACTGTTTTATCGTTAAATAAGGCGAAAGAGAGATAATTGTCTAAGATCAATTTTTAGGCGCCATTTTTTCAATATGGCGGCACGAGCGGCAAAGAAGGCGGAGTACTTATATTTTCGAAAAGACTTGTACCCTTAGCCAATGTTTTTCATGTCAAGGTATTGCAGAAGTACATACCATCAATTTATGAAATAATAATCGATATAATATGTCGTAGTGTACGAATTGAGATATAGCTATAGCGTAAGACAGTAGAGATAAGTACGGTGACACAAGCGATATTTGCATTCGCTTAGGTTAAGCCAATAATGGAGGTTAGGTGTGCATGCTATAAAAAGGGCGTGCACGCCAGTCAGCGGGTTAGTCTGTATCGAGCAGTCGTACGATATTTAATAAATTTTTTCGCTGACTACCTAACACAAATGAAAATTATGGTCACTTACTCGTTCACAGGGCACACCGCCCATTTTTAGGGTTCCGTACACAAATGGTGAAAACGAGCCCTATTACTAAGATTCCGCTGTCTGTCTGTCTGTCTTTCCGTCTGTCACCAGGCCGTATCTGATGAACCGTGATAGTTAGACAGTTGAAATTTTCACAGATTATGTGTTTCTGTTGCCGCTATAACAAAAAATACTAAAAAACGGAATAAAACCAATATTTAAGGGCGCTCCCATACAACAATTCTCTCAATACCACATACAAACTTATGAATGCACCTGGTTACTTACATGGAGTGTGAAAGTATCCGCACCAATAACTTTGTAAACAGCATTTTGCAATTATTTAATGCTTATTTTTAATTCGATTGAATTCTCTTTCGAGAGCCTGAAATCTCAGTTTTATTCGTTGCTGTACCCCTTCCCAGTGTATCTGTCACGGTAAGAAAGTCAAAACCGTTAGTTGATAAACTAACGTTTTGTTCTCGACAGTTGGTCAACTATCGACAGATAGTAAACTGTAGCATACTGCTTACTATATGACGCGTTAGTTGATAAACTAACGGTTAAAACCGTTAAAAAATAAACTGGTTTAGACTTGAATTGCAAACGAAATACCAGGGCAAACACTGCGGTAGCTTAGGTGAAGACTAGAGTAGGCAAGCGCAGCGAAGCCCCCGAATAGTCTTCGTGTTAGGTTGACATGTAACAACAAAAGAAACGTAAATTCTAAACCAGGTTGGTCTGTTCTACTATCTGTCGATAGTTGATCAACTAACGCGATAGTTTATCATCTAACGGTTTTGGCTATCTTACGGTGACATATACAAGTATTTCCTGTAATATGCTAACAGTACGAACAGGAATCGAGTGGCGACCTACGTGGCGATGCGGTTGTGGCTCTCCTACCATTTGAAAGGTCCCGGGTTCGATCCCCGGCCGGGGATGAAGAAAAAAAACACCAGGTCTTGGATGTATATATGTGTGTGCTGCCGCTGTTTCTGGTTTCCCCGACACCGGGTATCCTAGTGTGGGGCCTATCACGTCACATGCGAAATATAGCGAATAAAGCGGAATAGCGTTTACTTTTTTTCAGAAGACGGGTCGAATCAGTATAGCAAAAAGAAAAAAACCCATCAAGCCATAGTGCTCCACTCGACTTCTTTTACAGGGAAAGGGCTAAAACGCTTTTAAATCTGCCGTTTAAACAAACCGATCTGTGCTGCCGGTACCCACAAATCTCAACTCTAATCCATCAACCTAAGATCAAAACAAACTGCCAACATGCTTGTGTCTTGTGGATACACAACGCTTGCTTGTGTGCGTTAGAATTAAAGTGAGTATGTTTCTATAGGTACCAGGTAGCGTACAGACCGCGCCAAATATCCTTGGCTCCGAATGAAACGTGATCTCCCTCTATCACCCCAACTTACCTTATTTTAGAAATCTCACCCTCTCATTCGTTCAGAAACATAGATACTTGCCGCGGTCTGTATACCTGTTGCGTGTACACACACAATGTGAAGGTTGTCTTAGTGTGCGTGCTAAATGTACCACGGAGCCTCAGCAAATGGCTTGGAAACACATTCCGTCCTCGGCTTGTTAAGTGAGCTCATATGACATGGAATTATGCAAGGTTCAGGCTCGAGCTTATGAGATGTTTATGAAATTTCCTTGGTGAAACTTGTTCAGAATGATTTCCCTAACCTGTCTTTATATGCTACCCCCTGGTCACTGAAAGATATTTAATTTTGTAATTTGTAATGTCTCTTTCATCACAAGAAAAGACACAGTAACAAAGGCGGACTTATCTCTAACAAGAGCTCTTCCAACAAACCGTGGATTGATTGTATTTCTTCCATAAAGTGACGATACACCGAAATCTCGAAGAGGTCTCATTTCAATGGTCGATTTCGCGATTCTTTTATTACATAAGGCCTATTTGGCCCTTTATTTGAGTACCAATGATGACGCCATTAGCCTTTATGCGATATTGATATTCAATAATACGTAATGGCTACGAGACGGGCTTTGGGACCGTAATACTATACACGTAGAACGAATTACTTATTTGCAAATATCGAAGATGGAAACGGATCCGGGGGCACGGCATTGCCCCCGCCAGGCGAAGAATCACAGCCGTACGTAACATCCATTACAGGAAGCACTTCGGGGTGTTAGGGACACAATTCCGAACAACTTCAATGATTTGACCAAAGCAATATTTTTTTTAACATCTCCATAAATTTTTGGCCGGGGATTCAGCAGATATTTATGGAGGAGCGAAAATTAAAGTTGAAATGATCAAATGGGTTTCATAGTAAAACTAGCTTAGAATGATGCCCCTAATAGCCCCTTAAAACGTTACTACATCTTTATGTTATACAATTGAAAGTTTCGTTATTTAGATGATCCTTCTAGAATTGCTATTATTATTATCTTTTCGCTGTTAGATTCTTAAAAAATATTTTTACAGAAATGATTGTTCTACCATTGATTTATAAAGTTCTACTTTAGTAGTTGTGACTGATACATAATGCCTAATTATGAACAGTTAAATATACTAGTTTATCTACACACTTATTATAAGCTCTCTTTGATATGTCCAGGAACCGCATGTTCGACCGGCATTGTGGCATTGATCATTGCTCTGCAGTTGTTTAGCTTGTTCAGAAGTACCAACTTCACATACAAACTAGGGTCGGCACGCGGGCGGGCGGTGGCGTTCAAAATTTGAATTTCATATATCATAATATGTCAAAATATTGATACATTATAGTCACAATGTTCATCAATATTCAAATAAGAAATGAGTTTTTACCAAGTAGTATATATGACTTTATGCTGGCCATAACGTGCGGTTTTTGAACGCAGTAAAGAGGGTTAATGATACGTGTGTAGATAAAATATTTCAATAGATTGGTCGAAAATTAAGTCATGTTATTTATTTCGCGCCCTGATGCACCGTCCCGGGTGTGGGGGGTGGCTCGTGACATTTTTTTTAGGATGTTCACCACATAATCATTTGAAGAGAAAATCTATTCGCCGGTCTTTTTGGCGAGCGAAGGCATTTATCACTTTCTTGTGGAAATGAAATATGCCAATTGCACTTCATTCGCATAACATATGAAGTCGAGATTGCGAACTTTTTTCACTTTTGTTGAAAGATGCCATCAATCATCAACACGTTGCCGTCCAAGCAGTTTCTCCACCACCACTTTTAGTTTTCGTACCACATTTCGGAGAAAGTCCAATTTCAGGTCGTGGTGGCCCCTTAGCTTTCAGTTCGAGTCGCATTTCGAGAGTCTTTTCACAATTTTTAATAAAAGACACACTGTGCTGTTCCACTTTTAGCACATATGTCGCGCACAAGCTATCTGATCTGCTATCTATCTGCTAGCTATCTGATACTTATTAGAAGAAAAGTGCGAAATGCACCGATGATGTTACCAACGGATGCGACACATTTGTTTGTTGACATTTGTCCAGCAACTCCGCATTATACCGACCGCGCTCCGCTTTGCAAATGCCCCACCCCGCCGCGGTCTGGCAACGCAGCGCGGGCGGCGCTAATTAATTTCAAGTTCAAGTTAATTTCTCATACGAAATCTTTTGTTTCACGCGCCGGACTGTGGTGAAGTTTCTCTTTCGCACTCATTGAATACAGTACTAGGCATTTTACTAAAATTTGTTTCTTAGGAGCGCAATCGCTAGCGCTCCACTCCACTGGTTACAACTTGACACCAAATATGATTCAACTTTGTGCGCGTAGGCTTGCGTAGATAAGTTTCTAGTAAACTGCTACTGCTGTTGCTGAGTGTATAGATATAGTAGAATATTATAAAGAAATATATATTATGTTATTTTAGTCGGAGTGCACTGCAGCAGCGCTCTTTACGACGAGCCGCCTCTGCACTGTACGTAGAAGACTACTTCTGTGGTGTTGAGGTCGAGGTTGTGCTTCCCAAGCGAGAGGTCTCAGGCTCGAAAGGCAGAGAAAGAAAAAAAGCCCCAGGTCTTGGATGTTATTTGTGTATAATGTCGCTGTTTCTGGTTCCCACGACACAGGGTTTTCTAGTGTAGAGCCGGAAGCAATGTATGTGTCTGTACGTAAATGTTCAATGTTCACCTGAGAAATGTGTTCGTGTGAGTGCTTCTTTCCGTATAAGACTTCGGGGAAGTGTGAGACGGGTGCTTGTAAGTTTCGTCGGTGTAGTGCACTCTTATCAAGAAGTCCATGGGCCGGATCTATGCACTCACCCAAACGCATTTCTCAGGTCTCGCCTTCTGCCATGTACACATCCAACAACTCATGACGGAAGGTCAAAGTCAAGTGTTTTTGGAGAAATCACAGTACATGTGTGATTTGACAGGTTATCTTTCGGGAATCTTGAGATTTTAGTGTAGATTTGTGCTCGTTAGGAGGGGAGGCGGAGCAGGGCTATGGGAGCCAAGTATTTCCTGCGGAGCGTCTTTTTTGTATGTAAATGGAACAGTTTATTTCCTGCAGCAACAGAATATCAATCGGCCAGCGCCCATTCAAAAACATACAATTGATATAACTCAGCGCTACCAACAATTTTTTTTTTAAACTCAGTAGTAAATTATATAAGTGGCTTCTCTGCGTCACGTAAATAAAGTCTCGCTGGGTAGGCTAGGTATTGGTATCTCGGTATTAATCGAGAAAATCGTAGCAATTGGAAATTATTTTAATTAACTTATCAAAGCACACACAAAACCATCCTGATAAAGCAATATTTACATGTCGAGGAAGTCTCAAGGTTAATAGAAACGGACCTTGAATTTGACAGTTCATTCACCCTCTCCCACTCCATTCGACTGAGCTGATTTTGGACTACAGAGCAAATCAATCTCTGAGTGAGGTTGAGTTTAGGTTGAGTCGAGTGAAAGAAACGACTAAGCATACCGGTGTTAGTCCTTTCTAGGGCAATCTTTTGGTTAGAGTTGTTAGAGTGTATTTTTATGAGCTGCAGGCACGGGGCGGCTGAGGTGACCAAGCACTACTTCGCACTGAGCTAGATGGAGCATCAGAGCCTGGGTCGGCAAAGCCAACCAGCAAGCCGTGCGTGGGTGCGCTGCATGCGGGGTCATCGCCACAGTCCCGAAGTAGCTGGAAATAAATAAGAAATAAGATATTTTTTTGCAAAGATAAGGGTGAAAAGGTTCTTATATAATTATATAAATAGAACGCCTTAGTCAGCTATTAAATTGTAGCATGCAAATTTTTGAGGTTTATAGTCATTAAAACATAGAACAACAGAAGCCAAGGCCGGTTTCACCTACTTTTAAAGTTAATAAATTCGTCAACAGAGTTATAACAGTTTTGCAGAAGCCAATGGAATAATTTACGTTTAAAAGTATTGAACGGCAACGTTTTTATGTCATCCGGTATTTTGTTATAAACAGTTACACACATTGCTGAACAGTTTTTTAAATACAGTGATGTTCTTGGCGTGTGATTAAAAACGAGCCTTTTCGGGTTTCTACTGTTCCTCGAGTAATAGTCTTAAACTTTTACAAAAAGCTCAGGATTTGATTTAACGAATTAACCGATTTCAAGTATGTAGAGACAGGGTAATGGTAATATGTTTAATCTTTTAAATGTTTGTTTACATGATTCATACTATGCTATACCACAAATAGCACGCACACATTTTTTTTGGGCAGTAAAAACTCTGTTAATTTCTGTTCCGTTACCCCAAATTATTAGACCATATCTTATGATGGATTCTACATAGCCATGAGAGGCAATCAGTGCGGATATTTCTCGACTGTTTTGTGCAAACGTCTTAGCACAAAAAACAAATCTGTTTATCTTATGAAATAGGGCGATTTCGAAATAATAATGCCAACCTAATAATGCTAATAATAGTATAATAGATTCAGTGATCAATTACTTATGCTATACTTATAAAAATAGAGGTGCTTTTATGAAATTAGAAGTCATTGAAATTATTTTATAGTTGCAGTAGATATGTTACGGCTAAAGCTAGGTGTGAAACTAAACTTAAGATTAATTTAGAGCCTCGGCTAGTGTCCGAAATAATGTTCATTGCGATAAATGATTTCAACATTAGTCGGCGAAACTGCAGTTTAGCCTCGACGCTGTTGAGGCTAAAGATGGGTGAGAAAATATGGTTGACATTAGCCGACTAAACTTAAAGTTTATTTTTCAGTATACCTAGGCTAATGATGAAAAATTACCGTCTTAATCTGGAATAAGTGATGATAATGATTTGGTAGCCGTAAACACTGCGGTAGCTTAGGTGAAGGATAAAGGGGGTGAGCGAGATTAGAATTAATCGTAGCTTGTATATAATAGTTACTTGAAACATATTTATTAGGCGCTTAAAATTTGATGCCTATGCCTGACCTTTTAATTAAGTGGCCAATTAGGTAATTTTGAGGATAATAACTAACTTGTATTTTAAGGAAGCTGTATTAAATAACACCCATTTGTAAACAAAACTCAATTTTCTTCATTAAGTTTGTTTATTTATTTACATAAATAAGTAACAGTAACAGTACTTACCACAGATATCGAGAGATAGGCCCTTGGCGCTAAGCTTGTATCGGAACCAGTGTCGCCGAAAACTAAGAACACGCATACATTTACACCACTCGTACATCAATCCCTCCGCTTTTATTGGTCAGTGCAATGTCATGCACCTATCGTCCGAACACACCCACACTACCGCAGGTATACTAGCTAGTCGAGCTAGTGTTGGGACAATGCAAGGACAGCGTGTATCATCGATCGATTATAATTTATAGACACTGGTATAGACAGTCGTATACAATGCCGGGTTCTATAAATAAAATACTAAATTGTTTGTAAATACGACATATTTATTTTACAAGAAATACCTATTACTGTGTATACAGGGTGTAACAGATGCGGGGTGACAAGCCGAAAAGAGTTGTTTGCGACATATTTTGAACGATTTTCTCTATGAATCTGATTTGATCAGAGCAACTTTATTTTTTACATATACCATACAAATCAGCTGACCTGCAGCTCGGCCCAAAATGTACTGAAAAGTGAAAAACAATGGTGATCAAATCAGTTTAATCAAGAAAGATGTTCAGAATGATGGCCTTAACAACCGTCTTTCGGCATATATACCCTTTCTGTAAAATCCTGTACAGTTAAATACTATCTATTACCAGAAAAATGTAAATATTTATTAAGAACTTGCCGTTTTGACAATTGAGGCGAAGCGTTTTTTGCCAAGTAATGCAGTCTTATATTGGTATATCTTTCCATTACAGCTTTTATCAGTAATATTAGATGATTATCCATTGGGTTTTGTTCGAATTGGTGAAAATCTATTTCGTTGAACAGATTCATGCCAATGAATCGGGGTAGTGCTTTAGACATTAATGATTGTTTTAAATTTTTAACCCTAACCTTTATTTTGTCTTTGGTAAGCACAGTTGATTCATGTTTTTGCAAATTGTTATAACGTCATGGGAAGGATATATTAAGCCGCCTTTATCCTTGAGTTTTATAAACTTATGTGTATCGTCCGGGCCGCTTGTCAGTAGCGCGCTTGTGCATACGTCGCATTTCACAGTTTTAATCAGAGCATGAACGACGAAGCCAGCTACGTAAGTTATGGTTTGTGAGCTGTATTGTGTTAGAACATCAACCATCATTTCTACTTCTTCGTCGAATACTGCCATTTCATGTAATATATTTATGTCGTCACACTCTTCATCTCGTAATCGGGGATCGATAGTGTGGTTGATGCGAACAGCCGATGAACATGTCAGAAGGGACATATTTACGAGTGCTCGGCAGTTCCCACTGTCCACGTCTCGGAGTTCTGACTTGACCATCAATTTTTTGTATATTGATTTGAATTGTCGTGCTATTGGGTTTGTATTACAACCCCCGTGGCTTCGGATTTGGCCAAAAAGCAGCTCAAGATGGTCCTGACTAATCTTGTAAACAGGGAAGTAGCTTAGTTTTCGTTCTTTTTCAACTAGCCGAACATACAAATCTTTGAGGCTCTTTATACAGATCAAAAATCCGACAAAACCAGTTTTCCTCGATGAGTCAATTACTGCCGTACCATCCACAAGCTTCAATTTTTCAGGAAATTTTCGGCTTTTTCCAGAAAATCAAAGATTTCAACCTTATTTTGTTCACAGATTGGCTTTTTGTAATGTAACTGGGCTACATGTCTGGAGTTCAATATATCAAATAGATTGTTGACTATTTTCAGAAAGTTGACTGTGCCATCGACATTTTGAAAACCTGGTAAATTTAGTTCTGAGCAAAATGTTAATGCGACTGCCACACTGGTGCTGAACAATTGGGATGCCAATCTCACATTGATTTTCTGGTTTTTAAAGAATATGTGGCCTCGACGCAATTTGTTAGCTAAGTGCATCTTTTCTTCTTCTTGGACATCGTTCAATTTTTTTAAATGTGCCCATTCCAATTCTTTTTGGGTTTCATCAACAAAGCTTCCTTTGGCTTCAAAAGCATTCCTCAATAACTTCAACATATGACATGGATCGGGAAAGATGAAGATCGGTTTCTTTGTAACGGGATGTTCGAAATTTGTTTTTAAGTCTTCTATGTTCAGTGAGCACCCAAGTTCTTTAGTCATTGTCATATTTGCAGGGCAGCCGTCAAAAGTAAGTGATGTTATTTCGATTCCCGTTTCTTGTAACAGTTCAAGACATTGTGTAACTAGATTCGCTCGTTGTTCTCTAGTAACACCAGCGACTAGAAAATACCCGACAGGTATCTTCCAAGGGGCATTAATTGCGGTTACTAGAAAAACTAGAGCTTCCTTTGCCTCGGGCAAAGAATCTGTATCGGCCATTTTGAAATTGCATATATCTACATATCCATATACTCACCGTCCCACTCTACACGACGGCGAATGGCCATTTCATCGAGTACAACATTACACACCAGTGTATAATCTGTATTTTCAACTTTCAGCTTGATAGCTTCAAATGACTCCTTTGTAAACCCGGGGTCGGAGTCAATCGCCTCGTACCATTTCCTTATGGTGCGAACGTGGGGAAGGCAAGATTGAAATTTTTGCCGCACATATTCGTAGGCCTTAGGCGAATAAAAATGAAGTGTACAGGCAAAAGTTCTCAATTCTGCTGAGTATTTTTCAGTGGATTTTTTGTCGACAGATTGTTTTTTCTCACATCGTTCAATGAGATCAGCCACTCCTACACCTAAACCTTCTAATTGTGTGACTTGATCAGAATTAACTAATTTTTGATCTTTAAGATCTCTCAGAACATCCTTCATGTTTAAAAATTTTTTGCGGTAGCGGCTGTTTTGTTTTTGAAGAGTTCTAATTTTCTTATTTTTTTGCTCGAGTACGATTTCCAATTGGTCTATCCGATGGCGCAGCTTCCTCTTGCGTGGGGTCTCGAAAATGCTATGATTTTCTTGGTCCTTGTCCTGTAATTTGTATGTTTAATTTAGTTGCTGTTAGTCTTCTTATCACAGGAATATGAATGGGCGATAGAAGTACGATAAAGAAAGAAAGGTACCTTTAAATTAAGATAAATTGGGATCAAATGTGCCTTTGCCACCCCGCATGGAAAAAGGCGTGACACTGTCTGTATGTTTACTTTTATAAAATTAAATAAAATTACAATTCAAATAATAATTCAAATACATTTCTTACATTTTCATTACCTACTCTGTCCGTGGTCAGCAAAGACGGTTCTTCAGACTCAGCTTGTTTTGATGTCTAAAAATAAAGATGTAAATAAGTAACCCGAAGATTTTTATAAACTGTTTTAATTTGACCCGATTTACATCATTGCCGTCATCTCCTTCAGACACGCATTCATTCAAATGTGTTTTCTCTGGTTTTATGGTATCCTGAGACAAAAAGGTGCAAGCAATCAGTATTCAAATACGTATCACGCAGTTTTTCATGTTAAAATTTCAAAAAAATACACCTGATCGCTGCTATCTCCTACAGAGACGCATTCATTGATATGGTTTTTCTCTGGAGCTCTGGTACCCTAATAAAATAAGATGCATTACTTAAAGTTATATGTAGTTAGTAAAGGAATTTATAATTTCAAGTAGATATTCAATTAATAATGTAGAAACAGTCTTTTTATAGTGGTATGGTGTAAGAAATATTTTAAACCTATCCATTGTATGAAATTAAATATAAATTACTAACATGAGACATCATAACTGGTATTTTCATCGTCGGCACTGCCCATGGCCACATTCGCCTGTATTTCTTTAATTTTTGAAAACATTTCTCCTCGAAATGAATTGAGCATATTTTACATTGTTTTTGTGGAAACCAGCGAGGCCCTCTCATTACCGCTTCGATCCATTTTTCTTTTATTTTTGGTTCACTAGGAAAACTGAAACATTGGTTAGCCTAATAAAATACATAACTTTATCATTGAAGCAAATCGGAACAGTAAATATAAAAATCAAAATACCGTCCAATATTCAAAATCTGACATCTATATCATAATTGTATTCTAACCGGGTCCCCAGATATCGATTTTGAAGTAAATCGGACCAGTAACTACGAAGTTCGAAATGTCGGCAACTTTTTCAAAATATGACAGAATCATGATTGGACCTCAACCGGATCCCCAGATATAGATTTTGAGTCAAATCGGACTAATAACTATACAACCCCCTTATCCCGACTTTTTTGCGTCGAAATTACCCGTGTATTCTCCGTTCACAGTTGTTCTGCCTCCAGAGACCCCTTTGCCTCTCTTCTTTTTTTCAACAGAATCCTTACAGCTAGAAAGAGAGGCAAAGAGGTTTATGAAGGTAGAATAACTGTGAACGGAGTTCATTCTGATTCGGACTTAGCCGAGAAATTCTCTTCGGACCTGACTGAAAGCATCGGAATTTCCGATCAATACTTATAACACCCCATTATCCTTCGTCGGGCGAGGTTTTAAACAAACTTAAAATCTAAACTGCCTGTTTGGCAATCATTGGAATAACTAACAATAAGCTTACGTATTATGAGTAATAAAATAACTATATTATTACATTAACTATATTAGTAATTGCGGAATGATAAAATCTATCGATTCAAAAACATAATTCTCCTATCAGTATCCCCATCACTATATGTCGTCTCTGTGTGCGTGTGACAGTTCGCCTCCGTATCACGATGCATCTTTGCTTTCGTACTTAGATAAGTGTGAAATATTCATTGCGTGTTAGCTTGGCAATACGAAGTGAAATTAAGATACAAAACAAGCAATGTAGCAACAAACTTAGCTAGAACAACATGACATTGTCACTTTAATGTCAATTCGTGACGAATTTTCCGCGAATGATTTATTTTCGTAATAATGTTTATTTCTTGTATTTTAAGAAGAAATAATAGTTAGAATGAGACTTACAAGTGATATGTGACACCGGCGTTCTTGGAGTTCACAATCTCGCTTCTATTTTTGCACGTGAGTATTGCACAGGTCGGCATTTTAGAAAAACAACGGAGATGAATTCATCACTGCGGTCGCCCGGTGACTACCGAGAATTTTTAATATCGAACCTGTCGGAGCTACATTTGTTCGCACATGCCACGCCCCTCAACCTATCTCTCGATATCTGTGGTACTTACCTATATATATACACAAAAACAAATTTCTACTTGGTTCAAATGTATTTACCTATTTCAAGCTATCACAAAATTCACATTATTACATTAATTACAGACATACATTTATTTCTTTTTTGTTACGACCTCTATGGTGCGGCGGTCGTGGCTCTGCCTACAATGCGAGTGATCCCGGGTTCGATCCCCGGCTGGGGATACAGAATAAAAGACCCAGGTCTTGGATGTTGATTTGTGTGTGACGTCGCTGTACTTTTTTATACAATATGGCAACATCTTTTTGAACAACTTTTTCAATGAAACCGGTTCACTGCATTTTTTTTTCATTCCTCCATAAATACAATTCGCTCGGCCCAAAATGTAAAGGAGTCAAAAATAAAGTAGCTCTGATCAAAACGGTTTAGAGTAATGGTTGTTCAGAATGATTTCTCTAACAACCCCTTATATTCATATTCATATTTTTATGACTAAACTTTTCGTTACATTCTGTTTAATGTCACTGACCGAATGAATTGTTAAAATCTTGCAAAGAACTTTAACCTGTTTGTGACGTCGCTATACGTGAGGCATCCTAGTGTAGGGCCTGCGGCAGTATACTGCCCACCAGCCAGTAAAATGCAGAAATAACCAAAAGGCACTTCTGAGAAAAACGCGTTTAAAGTTTGAAAAAATTAAAATAAATACTTTTAATTTGAATATTTGAAATTTTGTCGTTTGACAGCGTGAATGCGAATTTTCTTGGATACCTAATTATTGCCTAATAAGTCAAATAAATAAATTTCCCGACCCTTTACTGCGTAGTAAATTATCTGTTTAACAGACTAAATGCAGTAACATGAAAAATTTATGGCGTTCAGATGTAATACTTGAACTGCGTTTTAGATAGATTAAAAAAAAATAAAAAATGTTAGAATGTTCAGTAAGACTAAAATGCAGTATCAGAGCTTGTTAGTTTGTTTTCTAATCAACACCTAAGCAATTACTGCACATCGAGTTGCATTTTAACTGGTATTACACCAGATGTTCCGGCTCTTACTGCGTTTGGGTCGTTTTTAGCACCATTTCTAAACGTCCTAGGAAGAAACGGTAGAACAGAAAAATAGCGCGAAAATCGCTTATCAAGAATCTGTATTTAACTCCATTTGACCCAAAATTTCATTACTGCGTTTTACTGGCGGGTGGGTAGTATATGCGCCTGTAGATAAATGTATTTTTTTTAAAAGCTTTTATTTATTGTGCTATGTCTGTAAGTTGGCCCATTTTGTAAAGAAACATTAATGAACTGTTAAGAGCTGATTGGATTTATTGTTGAATGAATGAAATTATATATATTATATATATCATGATTATTACCTGATTTAAAATATCCGGAGAAACGCTTTCTGACAAATAAATTGTAAACGATGATGGGCAAACATGTACGAAACCTGGTGCCAGTATTTGCGCAAATGTTGAATGTCTCTCTCGCTCGTATTGTCAATTTTTATTGTGCCCGTTACTGTTTCTACTTTCTACTGTGTTTATTTTTGTGTTGTGTGAACTGCCTGCATCTGTATTTCAACTACTATGAAATGAAGTCCATTACGTGAGAGGGTTTTGTTGCTGTGTGTGCCTGCGGGGCAGTGGACACATGTTGATGCGTAAACCTTTAATGGGCGACTCCTTAATTACGTACGGCCTGTCCAGTTACGGCCGTACATATAATACCTAAGTGAGTTCCATACTAAAGCTACAGACCAGACTCCTGAAACTAATTGTATCACCGAAAATAAAAAACAAATATGAGAACGATGATGTCCTACTATGAAAGCACTGGAGTACTTCCAATCACGCACAAAGTTCACTATTGTCTGCTTAAAGAACAATTCTTCGATAAAAGTGACCGTTGAAAAATCAACCATCCCATAATAACCAGGCGAATGGCGCAGAGTAAACTGGTAATTGTACGCGCAAACAATACCTACGGTGAGCGAACGAGCTCCTACATGATTACGCGCTTAATCAATAAACTGCCTACGCAAATCAGGAACCCGATCACGCCGACAAATATTAAACACAAACTGAAAACATAATTTCTCTCAAAATCCTTATAAGGGTTGAATATTACTTGAGAACTGGACAATCTTTTTTGAACTCGAATTGAATATAGCTGACTTTAATTTAGATGTAGCAATAAATACTTTATATTGAATAGATAACACCACAGACAAACCTCAGTGGTTTAAGTGGGGTTCAAGCATGTAAATCTGTTATTTTTAATATGTCATTAATTAGTTAAATAAATATAAAATGGAACTTTGACTTTGAGGGTTCAAAACCAAAGCATTGTCAGCAGACCAAAAGGAGACACCGGCAAGATCCTCATTTATGTATGAAGATTTTATCATTATTTGAATCTATATATAGCTCCAGCTATATATAGATTCAAATAATGATAAAATTTATATGCCGATGATCTCCAGATCATCGGCATATAAATGGCACCTAGTATGGTTGATGCATCCCGTTATGTCGGCGCTGTACAGAATGAATAGTATCGGTCCCAGAATTGAACCCTGCGGAACGCCTCTTCTAGACAGTAAGCAATCTGAAGAGTGATTGGATCCATCTTTCCCTCTAATAACAACTTGCTGGTGAAGATTGTCAAGATAGCTTTCAATCCACTTTATTGGTTCGATATGGAAACCATAATAACTAAGTTTGGAAAGCATATTATTTACATTTATACAGTCACATTGACAGTGCGAAATGCGGCGGATGAGGATCGAACCATGATGAGTTAAACGGAGCCGACTTCGTCGGTCCCACCCTGCACACCGCTACACCACGGTAACTCGCTGACGACAATGTGAAAAAGCGTTAATGTATAGTATGACTGTGTAGTTAATAGTGGTAACTCTTGGGTAACTGCACATTGTTGTTGACGTGTTTTGTAACGCCACCCGCCACCTTAAACATTGAAACCACGAATGCACTTTAACACTGTTTTTCACCTGAAGAACTGCCCTGAGGTTAAACGAAATAGTGAGTTCTGTGGCTTTTCATTTTGGGCAGCTAATACACCACTGGACTTGACTGTGTTTGTGCTGGATTTAACAATAAATAATAAATTTTGAGGAGGCGAGGTGAATCACACCTTCCTTGTTAGTTGTTGGTATCAAGACCCGATTTATTACATTATAAAATTTATGTGATATAAAAGCGTATACGATTATGTAACTTGATCTTGACATAAGTAAATGTAAGAGTAGCAAAAAGTAAGTATGTCTTTTCAAAGTATAAAAATCAAACGTAGATTGTGTGATTTTTTAAATGATGTTTTTACTGAGCCCTTACGTAGGCATTTTCCTGAGTTAATCTACTTTGTGACAAAACACGAAACAATTCCTCATATGTTTTGAGCAGAATTCGGTCAGTTTCCTCAAAAGCATTTTTTTCCACGAAAGAAAAGAACTTTGCACACATTCAAGCTACATTCCAGCTTTGTAAGCTCAGGTAAGTTGTAATTACTTCGGTTACAGTGCTGCTACAATGTGTCTGTTGCCGGTTGATTGACTTGGTTTGAATGAAAGGAGCATATTTTATATTTTTATATTTCGTAATAGTGGATTTCCTATACGAGTTCGCAAAAGCCTTCGGCTCGTGCCGTACACTTCTCGGTTCGTAAAGAAGCCTTTTCGAACGAGTTAGGAATATAATTTTTCCGCCTGAGATCCCAAAATTATGCGGCAATGTTGCTATTTTGAGGTTAAAATGCGGAAATAGTAGTTTATGTGACTGATACATAATGCCTAATTATGTACAGTTACATACACTAGTTTATCTACACACATATCATAAGCTCTTTTTGATGTGTTCAGGAACCGCATATTTGACCGGCATTGTGGCATTGAGTTGTTTGGCTTGTTCTGTAGTACCAACTTCACAGACAAAGTAGGGGCAGCACGCAGGCGGGCGTCGGCGTTCGAAATTTGAATGTCATAATATGTAGAAATTACACATTATGGTCATAATGTTCAATATTCAGATAAGAAATGAGTTTTTGCAAAGTAGTTTAACATTATGCTGATCGTAATGTGCGGTTTTTGGACGCAATAAGTGGGTTTATGATACGTGAGTAGATAAATAATATAATGATTCTTTTTGTGACAGAGTGATCATATATGTATAAAGCCTTTCACTGAAAAATAGCATCACGGCTTTTCCTATACGGGATGACACAGGCACAGGTGTCGCCATGTTTAGCAGTGATGCTTTTCTAAATTTCGCGCCTCAGAGGTCTAAACTTTAAACCATTGCCGTAGATTTGTATCACAACATTCTTAAAGGTACGGCAGCGTCATCCGGACCGCACGGCTCCGTTAGCAGAAACACCGTCGTCTCGATATACACAGCGCATTTCCCGCGATGTTCTTCTACTAATTACCACTGGCGCGTGTTACAGCCGCTCTTAGTTGTTTTTTCCTTCACAAGGATAATGCTTCGGGAACGTGACTGAAGGTTGACATTCTCGTATGTAGGGTATTAGAAGGATTCATGTTTGAACTGAGACCAGTCTTATTATGTTATTGAGCTGTCTGGTATTGCGACTGTTGACTCTTGTTCTGATTGGGCGTTTGATGATTGAAATTGCGAATGAAATTCCTAGATGTCAGCCATAAATAATAAGGCTACAGTGTAGGAAGCAGGAATAAATACGCGTCGTAAAAGTATGCGAATCGAACTGTCAGTGACTCTTATGTACATATGTATATGTCACCGGAAGATAGTCAAAACCGTAAGTTGATAAACTAACCCGGTTGTTGATCAACTATCGACAGATAGTAAACCAGACCGACGGGGTTTAGAATTTACGTTTCTTTTGTTCTTACATGTCAACCTAACACGAAGACTATTCGGGGGCTTCGCTGCGCTCGCCGCCTCTAGTCTTTACCTAAGCTACCGCAGTGTTTGCCCTGGTATTTCGTTTGCAATTCAAGTTTAAACCAGTTTACTTGTTCGATTCAAAATCGATACTCGATCGATGGTTTCGGAACGGCCATTTTGAATTTGACAGTTGCTGCCAACAGAGCAGTTTTTTGACATCTGACTGACGAAAAGCCCCCGTAATGTGACGCGTATTGATTTTGGGCATTAAAATTAAATCGTAAGCCATCTGCAATTGTATTCGGGCTCCCCTCAGGATTGTCTTATAGCTGAGTGTATTGTGGTTCTCCGAACCAGATAAAGTTCGTATTTGGAACACTGTGTGCGTCGAAGCTGGCCTGCCAGCCATACCTGGTTGGCTGAAGAACCTGTCTACCAAGAAGAGCCTAGGGTGCACCCAGGCCTTGCAGAGAGACAGGTGTTTGACGGGAACGAAGCACAGACCAGGTCAGATAGAATCTATTACTTAGCTCGGTGAATCGCCGACGTTCTTGCTGCTTGGCATCTGATCGCTACGCTACCTCGTAGCTATGGGCCCCTGCGAGGTCATCGGGTGCCGAGAGGCCTGAACATTTTGGTAGCAGAGCGTGGTTTCCTGAGATTTGCAGCCGTCAAGGGCTCCAGGAACCCACGATTTGGGACTATCAATCTGTAGGTATAGGCGGTTATTAGCTAACTTGGTTTTGTTCCTGTATCCACATAGATTGGTAGTATTATAAGTTATAAGTCTACTGCTGGTAGTAGACAGACAGATATAACAGTTTTCCCTAAATGACCAGTTGTACTGAGATGTGACTCAGAATAGTAATTACATTACAGGTACATTGTAGGTGAATTGAAATTTGCATTGAAGTCATATCATGTTTGCAGTTTGAAGTTTGCATAGTCAATCTATTAGTGGTCTAGTAATGCTAATGAATGTTTGGACATTGTTTTCAGTTTATAGCAATTTATAACTTGAACTAATATTGACTATCTGTGTGTGTTATATGATATAGGGAAACTAAATTGTTGTTTACAGAATTTGTGTAGATATAAAACTCGGTTTCTATTGTTTGGGGAAATCAGCATTGTTTAAGTTATAGATTAGGGTTCCCTCGTTTGTGTTGTAGACTGGAGGGTCCAATATAATTGAGTTACTGCAAATTGTGAGTAAGTATCGTTCCGATCATGTCGTTGTCTGAAATACAGAAGGGTGTTTCTAAGGAGCTCAGATGGTTTTCCTCCGCACACGGTCTGATAGACCGTTTAGATAGGCATGATGTGGTATTGGAGCGGTCTATGGACGTTAAGGAACGCTACAACAGGGTGCTCGAATTGTCCGCGCAGGCGGAAGCAGTTGATGGTTGCGCACCTGACAGGCTGTCACGGTTGCTAGGGGATGTCGACCAGTGTATGGAGATGGCAGCTGCTATCACGCAGAAGGCTGCGGACATACGTAGGCAGCGCGAGTCCAGCCGTGGTGGTGACATTGAAGCGCCTCTGCCGCATCAGGGATCGGGGACCAGGTTACCCGTTATAACTATGCCTACCTTTGACGGAGTGTCCGGTGAATGGATGAGCTTCATCAATCTGTTCGACAGTTTGGTGCACATGCGATCGGACATTACCAAGTCTGTCAAAATGGCTCAGCTGGTGGCAGCATTGAGGGGTGAGCCCAGGGAGCTGGTCGCTCATTTGACAGTTACGGAGGGTAACTATGAAACGGCCAGGCAATTGCTGGTCAGACGTTACCACAACAAACGGAGGTTGGCCGATGCCCAACTGAACCGTTTGTTTAGCATCCCGGTTGTGAACAAGGTCGGGGCCATACAGACGGAGGTTTTGAACCCGTTGTTGTCCGTCACCAAGGCCCTAGAGAATCTTGGACTTCCGGTTGGTGAATGGTCCTACCTACTGCTGTACATTGTACTTTCCCGCCTACCCGCTGACGTGCAGACTCGTTTCGAACAGTCTCACGGGAGGTCGGCCGAGGACCTGCCCGCCTTCTCCGACTTGGTCGGATTTTTGGAAGAGGAGGCTCGACGGGCAGAGAATTTGGGGTTGACGGCCACCCATCCTTCGGAGCCACAGAGAGCTGCCGGGAGCGCTGTGAGTAGGGGCCCTTCGACGAGGAAGGACCGCACCAACCGGCAGTCGTATGGGACTGTGAGTGCATTGACCCCACATAGTGAGACCTGCCCATGTTGTAGGCAGATTGGCCATGCTGTGGCCGATTGCAATAAGTTCGGGGAACTTAGGGTTGAGGGACGGCGCCGGATGGCCAAGCAGCGGAGCTGGTGTTTCCTGTGCCTCGGGCCACACATGGCTAGGGACTGCACACGCACTAAATTGTGCGGATATTGTGGTGGGGCCCACAACAATCTGTTGTGCATGAACCGGTCCGGCCAACAGCCACCACAGGGCCGTACCCAGGGTGACACGGCATGGGGCCCTGAGAATTCGTTTGCGACTCGGAGCGCAACTCAGGAGCCAACGTCCCCACGTCCACAGGGCCGTACCCAGGGTGATACGGAATGGGGCCCTGAGAATTCGTTTGCGACTTGGAGCGCAACTCAGGGGCCAGCGTCCCCACGTGCACAGGGTAGTACTAGGGTGCGGGGCCGCACTCAGGGTCATCACATGGGGGGCCCTGAGTTTTCGGTTGCGACTCAGCATCCGACTCAACGGGCAATGGGGCCACAAGCACGCGGCCACCTAGGGGTGCAGGGCCGCACTCAGGGTCATCACATGGGGGGCCCTGAGTTTTCGGTTGCGACTCAGCATCCGACTCAGCGGGCAATGGGGCCACAAGCACGCAGCCACCCAGGGGTGCAGGGCCGCACTCAGGGTCATCACATGGGGGGCCCTGAGTTTTCGGTTGCGACTCAGCATCCGACTCAGCGGGACATTGGGTATGTTGAGCAGGCCGCAACGGGCGGGTGGCATGGGACACCTTCGAGCTATGCGGATGCGGCTCGGACGCCGCCTCAGTTGTCGCCCCGCTCGTCGCCTCGTCCTCGTCGGTCGCATGTGATGTCCCCCCCGCTCATGGAGCGGCCACGGTTGAATTCACGCCCACAACCCTTCGGGGGGCGTCGTAGGGTGGCAATGGAACCGGCGCGTGGGCCATTTGTACAATGGAACCCTCTGGCGTATAGCTGCCTACCTGATCGGTTACAGGCACAGTGGGGCCCCGGGGGCCCTCGCTAGGAATTTGCGGCCCAAGAATTTGTTGCCCCCCAACCGGAGACGGTGGTGTTACCGATCGCCTCTGTGCTTGTTTGGGATTTGGCGGGCAACCCAACATACGTTCGCGCCCTATTGGATTCTGGAGGTCAGGGCTGCATTGTATCGAACGATTTAGCGAAATGGTTGGGCCTCAATATAAATAATGTATCGCTGCCGAGGAAATTGGTCCCTGCTGGGGATTACAGGGCAACCCTTCACGGGTTTTGTGATGCCTTTGAACGAGGGTTTGCGGCAGCGGTTTATTTGCGAACCGTCACCTCCACCGGGGAGGTCGACGTGCGTTTGGTTTTGGCAAAAAGCAAGGTAGCGCCTATTCGGACAAGGATTACGATTCCAAACCTGGAACTGTCCGGGGCTGCTCTTTTGACCAAACTTTTGAATCACACTCTAACAGTGTTGCGTGGGTCAGTGGTTTTGGAGGATACGGTGTACGCGTGGACGGACAGCCAGATTGTTTTGTGCTGGCTGAAGGCTTCGGTCCATACCTTAGAGGTTTTTGTTGCGAACCGTGTCTCCCAGATTGTGTCGTCTGAGGTCCCACTGAATTGTGCGGATATTGTGGTGGGGCCCACAACAATCTGTTGTGCATGAACCGGTCCGGCCAACAGCCACCACAGGGCCGTACCCAGGGTGACACGGCATGGGGCCCTGAGAATTCGTTTGCGACTCGGAGCGCAACTCAGGAGCCAACGTCCCCACGTCCACAGGGCCGTACCCAGGGTGATACGGAATGGGGCCCTGAGAATTCGTTTGCGACTTGGAGCGCAACTCAGGGGCCAGCGTCCCCACGTGCACAGGGTAGTACTAGGGTGCGGGGCCGCACTCAGGGTCATCACATGGGGGGCCCTGAGTTTTCGGTTGCGACTCAGCATCCGACTCAACGGGCAATGGGGCCACAAGCACGCGGCCACCTAGGGGTGCAGGGCCGCACTCAGGGTCATCACATGGGGGGCCCTGAGTTTTCGGTTGCGACTCAGCATCCGACTCAGCGGGCAATGGGGCCACAAGCACGCAGCCACCCAGGGGTGCAGGGCCGCACTCAGGGTCATCACATGGGGGGCCCTGAGTTTTCGGTTGCGACTCAGCATCCGACTCAGCGGGACATTGGGTATGTTGAGCAGGCCGCAACGGGCGGGTGGCATGGGACACCTTCGAGCTATGCGGATGCGGCTCGGACGCCGCCTCAGTTGTCGCCCCGCTCGTCGCCTCGTCCTCGTCGGTCGCATGTGATGTCCCCCCCGCTCATGGAGCGGCCACGGTTGAATTCACGCCCACAACCCTTCGGGGGGCGTCGTAGGGTGGCAATGGAACCGGCGCGTGGGCCATTTGTACAATGGGACCCTCTGGCGTATAGCTGCCTACCTGATCGGTTACAGGCACAGTGGGGCCCCGGGGGCCCTCGCTAGGAATTTGCGGCCCAAGAATTTGTTGCCCCCCAACCGGAGACGGTGGTGTTACCGATCGCCTCTGTGCTTGTTTGGGATTTGGCGGGCAACCCAACATACGTTCGCGCCCTATTGGATTCTGGAGGTCAGGGCTGCATTGTATCGAACGATTTAGCGAAATGGTTGGGCCTCAATATAAATAATGTATCGCTGCCGAGGAAATTGGTCCCTGCTGGGGATTACAGGGCAACCCTTCACGGGTTTTGTGATGCCTTTGAACGAGGGTTTGCGGCAGCGGTTTATTTGCGAACCGTCACCTCCACCGGGGAGGTCGACGTGCGTTTGGTTTTGGCAAAAAGCAAGGTAGCGCCTATTCGGACAAGGATTACGATTCCAAACCTGGAACTGTCCGGGGCTGCTCTTTTGACCAAACTTTTGAATCACACTCTAACAGTGTTGCGTGGGTCAGTGGTTTTGGAGGATACGGTGTACGCGTGGACGGACAGCCAGATTGTTTTGTGCTGGCTGAAGGCTTCGGTCCATACCTTAGAGGTTTTTGTTGCGAACCGTGTCTCCCAGATTGTGTCGTCTGAGGTCCCACTGACTTGGAGACATGTACCAGGAGAATTGAATCCGTCTGATTGTGCATCCAGGGGATGTCGGGCTCCTGAACTCGAGCTCGTTGCTGATCTCTCGACAGAGGCTTTCATTGCTTGTTTGGATAGGTTTGTTTCTCGAAGGGGACTTCCAACTTTGATCCGCTCTGATAACGGCACTAACTACATCGGTGCGGAACGATGCTTACGAGAGATAGTCAACTTTTTGAATGTAAATAAAGTGGATATTGGAACGGCCCTCTCCCGTCGGGGTATACAGTGGACCTTCAGCCCACCGAGTTGCCCCCACTGGGGTGGGATTTTTGAGGCCGTAGTTAAGTCAGCTAAGACGCACTTAGGGCGTATAGTAGGTCAGACCGCGCTGACTTTTGAGGAGCTCGCGACATTGTTTTGTAAGATCGAGGCCGATCTCAATTCGCGACCGTTGTGTCCGCTCAGCTCGGATCCAAATGACCTGGAGGCTCTGACCCCAGGCCATTTCTTGATAGGACAGCCACTTAACGCGTTGCCCGAGCACCCCTTCGAGGGAGTGAAATTGTATCGGTTGTCAAGGTATCAGATGTTGCAGCAGTTTACTCAGAATTTCTGGAAGCGTTGGTCGCTCGAGTATCTGCATATCTTACAACAGCGCCTTAAGTGGACTGACAAAACCAGCCCCCCTAGTGTTGGTGACCTCGTGCTGGTTAAGGATGCTAACCTACCGCCACTACGTTGGCGCAGGGGGCGCATTGTTAACTTGTTCCCTGGCAAGGACGGGACCCCCCGGTCTGCAGAGGTTCTAGTAGGAGGCTCGGTACTAAAACGAGCGGTAGCAACGTTGTCTCGGCTGCCCGTAGATTAAGGGACAGGTGGGTGCCTGTCCGGGCGGGTGATTGTTCGATTCAAAATCGATACTCGATCGATGGTTTCGGAACGGCCATTTTGAATTTGACAGTTGCTGCCAACAGAGCAGTTTTTTGACATCTGACTGACGAAAAGCCCCCGTAATGTGACGCGTATTGATTTTGGGCATTAAAATTAAATCGTAAGCCATCTGCAATTGTATTCGGGCTCCCCTCAGGATTGTCTTATAGCTGAGTGTATTGTGGTTCTCCGAACCAGATAAAGTTCGTATTTGGAACACTGTGTGCGTCGAAGCTGGCCTGCCAGCCATACCTGGTTGGCTGAAGAACCTGTCTACCAAGAAGAGCCTAGGGTGCACCCAGGCCTTGCAGAGAGACAGGTGTTTGACGGGAACGAAGCACAGACCAGGTCAGATAGAATCTATTACTTAGCTCGGTGAATCGCCGACGTTCTTGCTTCTTGGCATCTGATCGCTACGCTACCTCGTAGCTATGGGCCCCTGCGAGGTCATCGGGTGCCGAGAGACCTGAACATTACTATTTAACGGTTTTAACCGTTAGTTGATCAACTAACGCGTCATATAGTACGCAGTACGCTACAGTTCTACTTGGTAAACTATCTGTCGATAGTTGACCAACTTACGAAAAAAAAAACCGTTAGTTGATCAACTAACGGTGACATATATAAAGTTAATTTTATCTGAACTCGAACACTTTTTCACTGGTATTTATTCCTGCTTGAGCCACTGGACTGTGGACATGCTTTGTATGATATGTATAGATAAATATAGTAGTTTAAAAACTAGAAAGCCCCTTCGGCGAAACAGCGTCTCCGTCTCAGGATTGGGCAAAAATACTGTCGTATGTCCGCACGTGTGTCCGGATGTTCTCCTCTACCGGCCGCATTTCTCAATTGATTCTCTTGAATTTTTGTGAAGAGGTTCGATAGTTAAACCTTTTTTTATTGTCGATCCATTTTTTGGAAACATTTAAAAATTGCGGAGAATTGGGGGTTTTGTAATTTCAAGAAACCGCTTGACCAAACTGCTTGAAGGATTTTAACGTGTCGTTGGATTTGTGGAGACCGTGAGAGTAACAGGCTATATAATTATAGAGAAAAGTCAATAGGTTTGGTTTAAGACCGCAAAATGTAGTATACAAAGCTATTCTCATATTTTCATACTCCATGTACGTAACCAGATGCATTCATAAGTTTGTATGTGGTAGTAAAAAAAAGTGTCACTCGCGAGGTCTAGATCTCACATGCCTCATCTGGACGCTTGCCACTTGCCGCGAGCTCCGAGCCACTACAACCTCGCAAGCGTGTGGATGGAACCAAACGATTCCATCCACACGCTTGCGTGTGCGTCAGTTTGTTGTCAGCGAGCAAGCACGGCGGACGTCGAAGTTATTGCGTCGGCATAATATTTGGCCTAAGTTATTTTAATTATAAGTAAAGTAACTTTTTTGCTTTCTGAAAGTGGCCATAAGAATTTCTTTCTTGGTTTTCATTCTTCACTTTCATATCCGAATTTAATTTAACCAAACCACAACAAAACTGAACCGAAACCGAAACATATTGATATTGATGATGATGAATGATATTGAGTAAACCAACAACATTTGTGATTATAAAAAAGTCTGTAGGGTGGTTATCGAGTAAAAAATGTTGCAAACATTAATGGAGAAAATTACGATATTTTTTTCTAAAATTGGTCTCAATTGGCAGCCGTTTGGTAGTTTTATGTGAAAGTTAAGTGTTACACTACTGAAAAAATAGTACTCTAAAAACCGACACTATTGGTTATATAGTTACAAGTGGACTTAATAAAAGGATTAATAAACTAGGGCTTACCAATTTATTTGAGATTTTGAGGTTCGTATTTTAAACTTTTTTTAATTTGTTTAGTTGTGAGCCACTCAATGAACCATTGATCCGATTTCAAATTTGAATTTACCTACAAAATTGTTTAGTAACCCATAATGAAATGAATGATTAAAAGACTGGCATAACATATCAGGATATCTCTGTAAATAGCTTGTCTCTAAGGTTTTCGACTCTTCAAACCGTACAATTACCGTTGATTTTTCCCCGATATGGTTTATATCAGAACCTTCAGCTATATTTTTAACCAAGCCACAATTAATGGACTATGCAGGTTTACTCGTACTGCTTAAATGAGGTAGTTAACCACACGAGCGAGCGATCCAACTAGGGTAGGCCACAGGACAAGACCGCAGGCCGTGGATGTAGATCATTCTGTATTGTGGTATGGGCTGTTCCCGCCTGGGTCTTCACATCTGTTGCACTAAAATATTGTCTGATTATACCACTCATTGGGCCTGGTTTAATGTGCTGAGTGCAAAACGGCATGTTCCGCCAGTCACAACTATCGTCCAGCCGTGCCTGCTGCTCAAGAGTTAGACTGTACAGTTAAAACGTATGGTTTTCTGGAAGACTTTTATATCAAATTAAATGTATCAAATTGACAATCACCCTGTGTGGCTCGTAAATATATATTTTTATTCTGTATGTTGCGGTCAACTCAATAAATCTGGTTAGTAAACATAGTTACCGGTAAGTATTTATACTAACCCCTGATTTTGGTGAATGTTATGAATATAGCCAAAAACAGGCCGATTAACAACTTTAACAGTATATTACTCAATTATTATTTAGGATTATATTATCAAGAGGGTTTTGTGAAAGTAATAAAGCTGTGAGCGGGCGGTGGCGCGTCAGCAGTCTCCACTGGTGAGGGCGCGGGATAGCCTCAATGCTCTGCTGGCTGCAGCACCACTGACTGATCTGTTTGGTGATGAGTGGAGGCATATTGTGCGAGAATGCGGCAGATTCTGCGAGATGAAGGAGTGAAAGTGTTGTCTTAGAAATATTATTATTATTATTTTTTGCATTGACATTTTATTTCAGTACCCTTGACATACCTAATAATGTTTAATACTTTTTGAATTTGACCTAAACTTAATATTAATGTTTAATGTGATTTAATATGTAGTATTTTCTACGAACTTGTACCCTTTGTTCCCTACCTGTGAAATCGACTTACCTAAATTGATACTGACTGACATTGTATAACTATTTGACTTTGTACAGCGCGTTGGGTGTATACCTGTAATGTTGTATATCGTACTTGTATATTAAATAAATAAATAAAAAAAAAGACAGCCTTATTTTCTTGATCAAATATGGTTCATTAAAGATACAATAAAACAAATAGTTAAATTCATTTTAATATTGTCTGTCTATAATGCTCAGTATTGCACAGGATGTTTATTAGATAGGTGTAAAATATTTTATGTGTATTTAAGTATTTTTGTTGTTCTTACATGTTCAACCTAGCCTAAAGGATAAAAGGGGCTTCGCTTCGCTAACCCCCTTTAGCCTTCACCTAAGCAACCTCAGTGTTTTGCCCTGATATTAGCTGTGCAAATCAGTATTTATCATATTCGCCACGGACGTGTGATGATTATATATACTAGGTAACCGGTTAATGTGATAAATCTTGCTGCATTTATTACTTTAACCATCGATATTGGTAAGTATGAATAATAGCTGGTTAGTATGCATAGTAACCGAATCATTATCTTGACCATATCATATATCATTTTTGATGGGTCAAATCGGGAATGTGTGAGTATTTGAAATTAGATCGGAAAATAAGCCGAAATGGGACTAACATTGAATGTGACTGGTGTTGGTGTGCCATTAGCGTGGTCTTGTCCGCAAAACTGACTGTAACAAAGGTGTAATACGTGGTTACGGGACACCCATTATGAACATGTTCAGAGCCTAGATATTGAAGCTGTGACAACCCTTGTTTTCTGATTTCATTATTTATGAATTCTTTGAAAATTATGTCCCTGCGTTGTCCAAGAGAAGGGCGGCTCTATGGAGTTGACATCGTGTGTCGTTGGTAGCCTCAAGTAACTGGACCGAAGTTGGGCAGCAAATATATTATTTACCAATATAAGTTCTTGGGGCCCCCGTTCTAGAGGACGGGATTCCCCCAGCTTCGTGGATGAACAAATCTCTAAATTCAATCAAAATTCTATCAAACTGACTGACCTAAATCCCCACATGGCCCTGTCTATCATACGGTTTTGCCTTTTTGTACCCAATTTTACGTACCTCCTTCGATGCTCTCCTCTTTGGAAATACCCTCCCATTCTCAACCTTTTAGACGATATTACCAAAAGTACATTAACCAAAATTCTAAACATTAATCTCGATGAACGAAGCTGGACCCAATCCGACCTTCCAATCAGACACGGTGGCTTGGGGATCCGGAAAATCTCAGATGTGGCGCTCCCGGCCTTCCTGTCTTCACGTGATCTCTATGGTAAAATCATAAACACATCACTTGGTGATGTGAAGGTCACGTGTCTGGCCGAGGCCAGGAATGCCTGGACGCGACAGGCTTGCGTCCAGGCATTCCTGGCATGGGACGAGCCGCTATGCATTAAAACCCGCGAAGATCTGGTAAAAACGGCTAGTGGTCCAGTAGTGCGCGCTTGTCTCCTAGCTACCAGGGAGAAGGAGTCAGGACACTGGCTGCGCGCAATCCCATCAACGCACATTGGCACCCTGCTTGACCGTACCACCCTTACCCTCGCCGTTTGCCTGCGACTCGATAAGACAAACGAAATCCATCGGTGCCGCTGCGGTGCTAGGGTGGACCAACTAGGTCACCACGGCCTCTCCTGCCAACGCAGCGCCGGTCGGTGGTCCCGTCATGCCAATCTTAATGACGTCATCCGTCGGGCCCTTGCCAGCTGTGGCGTGCCAGCAATACTTGAACCCAATGGGCTGGCACGCGACGATGGCAGGAGGCCGGACGGAATGACGCTCATTCTCTGGCAGAGCGGGAGGTCGCTAGTATGGGATGTGACCTGCGTAGATACGCTGGCGCCGTGTCACCTATCGGCAACCTCAGCCACAGCCGGCGCTGCGGCGGCAGCAGCAGAGTGTCTCAAAAGCCGCAAAAACGCCGCACTCGGCGACGACTATTTGTTTATGCCGTTCGGCTTTGGGACCCTTGGGCCGTGGGGCCCTGACGCTCGAAGAGTCCTCAAAGACATCTCTAAGAGGCTCGTCGAAGTGTCAGGGGACCGCAGAGCTGGCGCCTATCTCGCTCAACGCATCAGTATTGCGATACAGCGAGGTAACAGTGCCAGCGTCTTGGGCACCCTCCCGCCCGGCAGCGAACTCAGGGAAATTTTTAATTTAGTTTTAGTTTATAATATATAATTGTTATTAATTAAAAACCTTAATTAACAACAATTAAATTAACATGTTTTGATATTCATTTGTAACACCATACTAAAAGTTTAATTAAAAAAAAAAAAAAAAAAAAGTAAGTTCTTGACTACCGAATTTACTTAATGTTCATAAAACTTTGTGTTCCATTTAGTTTCACAGAACCGTATTGGTTGCTACAGGTCATTATCTGTCCGAATACTTACTTACGAAATTCGCAGTGTGGACGTGCTGACTCGGTAGAATCGCACCGACACGGCTCGATTCTGTATGCCGAACACCCTATGCCAATCCGCCGCTTATCTAAACAGTGCAATACCGTACGACAGGAGATAATGTATGGCTGCAAAGTATCATGTCCTGACCACGTCTGTCGACGTCAGTCTGCGTAAGGCAAAGTCTGCCCCAAGACAAGCCATTGTCTAGTTTAAACCCTCGAAAACAAGTCTCATCGATCTGAGGCAGCTTTACAGACTCTTTCGTCACACACAGTGGTTCGGTCTCCCTGCCAGGTTGAAGCAGCGTTTTCCTGGGGTTCAGAGCGAGTCCGGAACCATTGGCCCAGCTAATTTAGTTTAGTGTAGTTATAGTTTAGTTTTAGTTTATAATATATAATTGTTATTAATTAAAAACCTTAATTAACAACAATTAAATTAACATGTTTTGATATTCATTTGTAACACCATACTAAAAGTTTAATAAAAAAAAAAAAAAAAGTAAGTTCTTGACTACCGAATTTACTTAATGTTCATAAAACTTTGTGTTCCATTTAGTTTCACAGAACCGTATTGGTTGCTACAGGTAATTATCTGTCCGAATACTTACTTACGAAATTCGCAAAGTGTGGACGTGCTGACTCGGTAGAATCGCACCGACACGGCTCGATTCTGTATGCCGAACACCCTATGCCAATCCGCCGCTTATCTAAACAGTGCAATACCGTACGACAGGAGATAATGTATGGCTGCAAAGTATCATGTCCTGACCACGTCTGTCGACGTCAGTCTGCGTAAGGCAAAGTCTGCCCCAAGACAAGCCATTGTCTAGTTTAAACCCTCGAAAACAAGTCTCATCGATCTAAGGCAGCTTTACAGACTCTTTCGTCACACACAGTGGTTCGGTCTCCCTGCCAGGTTGAAGCAGCGTTTTCCTGGGGTTCAGAGCGAGTCCGGAACCATTGGCCCAGCCGTTCGGCGACCGTGCGCAGTCGCGACTCCAGCTCGTCGCCAGCATGCTCCGTCATGACGGCATCGACGACATCTTCGGCGTTCATGGTTACCTGTGTGTCCAGTAAGCATCTAGGAAGGTCATACAGCAACAGAGAAAACATAATGTTGGACACTGATGAATCTTGCGGCACACCAATATCAGTTTTCAGTTCGTTAGATATTATTGACCCTCTTTTGCCTACCACTGTTTGTAGCCTGTGGGATATAAAGTTAATCAGCAGGTTCACTGTAGGCTCCCTCATGCCGTAGTAATCCAGCTTCGCCCCTATGACGGAGTGGTCCGCGACGTCGAATGCTTGCGACAAGTCGCAGCATTCGTCACACCACCTTCCTAGTAAGAGATGTGGTGGATATACCTGCCCTATAGGTGTATTGTCTGTCATTCGGTATAACCTTGACTGACAGGAATTGTATAAGGCGTGTACTGAGGCAGTTCGTACACACCTGATACACCTAGCCAAAATATCACTATCATTCTTCACCAGCAAATAATTACTTTGTTTTTCATATGAATGACAAAGTTACGGTTTTTAATAAATGTTTTATATCTTAAAAACTGCTTATATGATTTTGTTTAAACCAATTTTTGTTAAAAGTGTTTATTAAGATACATAACATATATATTTTTTTGATTTTTTACAATAGGTATGAAGAAAAATTATTTTTTTGTTTAAAAATCGTAAAGCGATTCACAAAATACATCTAAATACCAAGTGTTAACTGTGTAAGCCTGATAGTCCTGGAACAAAGTTGCTGTGACATACGGACAGACAGAAGGACAGACAGACATGACGAAACTATAAGGGTTCCTTGTTTTCTACGGAATCCTAAAAAGCACTTAAATTATAATATACATTATCTGCCGAAAAAATATATTGATGTTTAGTTACCAACCCTTAATTCCCGCGTATTTCATTAATGCGCTCTTTTATTCAATTCATACCCCATCTCATAAGCTACCGTGTTACCAAAAAAACAGCGCTTAACTTCAAAACAAACGTCAAATCCCATACACTTTTGTCTTTAAACAAGTGTGGAACAGTCGTTTTTTTTGTGGTGAGTCGGAAGTATAATTATGGGAAACAATATTATTTCTTAGCAGAATTAAGTTAAATTTTTAGTGAAATCTAGTAAATTGGTGTTTGAATTAGTGTCTACATCTGAATATGGTAATTTACATCGAGTCTTGTGGTACAGAGTATACTTATCTGGCCACCTAGTATAGTTCGATGGGCTGCGACACAGCTGTGAACATCATGAACGAGGGCATAGACCCCAAATAATAAAACTTGGGACGAAGTTATGACAAGTTGCAAGTATTTATTTACTGTGAATATTTTTCGACTTATAATGATCACATTTTTTTTCCCAAAAGTGTATAGTCACGTTCGTCGCTCGACATGACACGTCAAATATTAAGAGTTATGCTGAGGGGTTAAGTGAAAATTGATGTTGGATTCCTTTTTATCTAAACAAAAAGGCCAAGTTTTTTTGGGGTTCCCTACCCGAAGGGTGCCATATGGGACCCTAATTATAACCCTCCGCTCTCCGTCTGTCTGTCTGTCCGTCTGTCCGCCCGTCCGACCGTCAGCGGGCTGGCTCATGAACCATATTAGATAGAGATTTGAAATTGCCGCTACAATCAAAAATAATGAAATACACGAGTCTTTATAAATTAAAGGGGGTCCCCATACAAGATACATGTCTTAACACCATCGGCGATATAACATACCAAACCACGGCTTATGGCTTGGTTTTGGTGGCCAATTGGTTTGATATCGGCTTCACGTTCTTAGGGTTCTGGGTTCGAATCTTCGTTCGGACGTAATATTAATCTCTATCTGTTTTTATTTTATTATTTTTAGAGTCGGGGGCACGGCAGTGCCCCCGCCAAGTCGAGCGCGAAGAAAACACTGCCGTACCATCCTTTGCTGGAACCATTTCGCCGCATTTTCAAGCCCCTATTTGAGAACCTCTGGATAAGATCAGAACTCAGAAATTTTCGTCATCCAGTAAGCTATAATCACATACTTGAAATCCAAAATTTCAAGTCTGTAGGTCATTTAGTTCCGAAGTTAAGCGAAAGCAAAGTTTCGCATTTATGACACTCACTCACTCATGATCATCAGAATAGAACAAGTACTTCCCATAAACTCAGAGAGCTGAAATTTGGTACAAGGTTAGGGTTTAAGGGCCACATAAAGGAAAACTATGAACACTAGGATAATCGAAGATCTGGAGTACCTGGTGAACCTGATTAGAAAACACAAGAGTTTGGTTTTCTCTTGGTATAGATTCGGTGTATACCGTTTTCATATCTCCCGGATATCTCCCGAAAATCTAATAAAATAAATCAATATGCCCACGTTTCTACAAAAAGAAGTGAAATCCCACCAAAAACATTCTGTAAAAAACTAGCCAAGTCTCAATGGAGCTGCTTGTTTGTCGCTAAAAAGTAATGAAATCTAGACAAAGTCGTGCCAAGTCTAAGGTTCCTTACTGCGATTTCTTTATTATTATAGTTAATATTGTGTGACTTGGCCGTTGAACATTCTTTATACGTTAGTGGGTACGAGTCCATTTTGAACTGCGTCGTATTTAATTACAATAAATTATAAGCTGCAAGTTTCCTGATAGGGACACGTTATGAAATATTAGAAAATGACTGCAGGAGCCTTCCGTGATCGTTTTATGCTGCTCGTTAAGGGTATACAAAGGAATTCTACTTTAAGAAAATTAGTATGTAAAATAAAAATAACTTTGCCATAACTTATTTTTTATTGACATTGAGAGTAACAGATATAACATAGGTAGTTGTAACAGATATAACATAGGTAGTTACAACAGATATAACATTACGTGTTAACAAAATTGACTTGTACCCACTAACGTATAAAGAATGTTCAACGGCCAAGTCACACAACATTAACTATAATAATAAAGAAATCGCAGTAAGGAACCTTAGACTTGGCACGACATTGTCTAGATTTCATTACTTTTTAGAGATAAACAAGCAGCTCCATCGAGACTTGGCTAGTTTTTTACAGAATGTTTTTGGTGGGATTAAAGTTTTCTTGTACGATTGAACGGAACCCTTCGTGTTGGAGTCCGACCTGCTTTTGATCGATTTTATTAGCTGTTGTAAATATCTTTTATTTCCATGAGGTGTCATCATATAGGCTAAATCGACATAAAAAATAATTTAAATTACAATGACAAATTCAGCTTCCATACTCTCAATATGTAATATAATTCCATGCATCAAAAATAAAATCAATATAATAATAATGACGACTCAATTTTAACAATCATAATAAACAAAATAAATGTAGCCCATTAATGTCCTCACCGAGGGGCACGGGCCTTTTCCCGGATACGAGTAAGATTGAGCCATACTCCACTATGCTGGCTCAGTGCGGATTGATGGAGGGGTGTCTGGCTTGTGGCCAACCCGACAGTCAGATGTTATCAAGCTGCCCTATCAGGGCCTCTGACACAGCTTCACGACTACTACCACCGAGGAGCGATAGTAGCTGGGGCATAAAGCTCGTGTCATCCGAAACACGGAAGCATCCGAAACAAATGCCACATAGAATGGCCACCCATCAAGTGCCCGTCTCGATTCGATCAGATGTTGCTATACCCGCACGATCGTTCCCGACGCGCGACCCGCTAGGCCACTGAAGCTTCATATTAATAAGAATTCTAATAATTCAATAATAGTTCATTGATAATATGAATAATGTAGCGATGTATAAATATATCTTAATATTTGTTTATATTATCAAACTGACTAGCTCCTTAGTGAAAACTAATTCTTTGTTAGAACATTATGCTAATAAGTAAAAATACTTAAACAAACATATAATTTGTATGTTATGGGAGTTTCATTCGAATAACATTGCACTATTGATAGCTATTTCTAAGTTAAAGCTATTTTTAAGTTAAAACTAGTTTAGCTGTCACTCTTATCATCAATTTGGTCATGTACTCAACTCAAGTCCAGTGCCCGCATATTCTTCAAATAGTAAACCAGTTCCAATTATAAATCAAAAAGTTTTATTTGCTTTTAGAACGTTCCATCAAACTAACGAGAGGCTGTAAAACAATCAAATACATGTTGCTATTTAATGTTAGACAGACTTGAAGATGCAATTTATTCAGATTCATCTCCAGAAAAGCGGCGATGGGCTCGCCTAAAAAACGGGAGCGATCGTGCCTCCGTCAACCCGTATAGTAAAAGACGGGAAGATCAAGTCTATTTGTTTGTACAAGACATTCTAATCCTCTGCACATGGTAAAAGTCAAATTATAGACGTGAAAGAAATAAGACACTTTATTCGCGTATCATGGTTTACATGGTGTAGGTCTTGTATATGTCATTACAGTTCCACATAGAAAAACCTTAAATAGCTATGCAAAAGATATACGGCCTTACTTATAGAAAATTTGATTCACTGTTTAGTTAATTCAGTGTTTTGTCTTGACATTTGACATTTGAAATTTAGTCGACGTGTGAAAAGGACAAAACACTGCTTAAGCTAAACAGTGAATTTACTCACATACTTACTTTTATAAGTAAGGCCGATAGTATTTACGCAACTTCATTACTAGCTATTTATTAACATAATTACTCAAGTTAGTACTTATTTGTCGTATATATTTAAAATTATTGCATGTTTATATTATTACTTTATTTGTCGTTATTTACATTTTTATTAAAAATTGTATTGCCGGGGCTTTTTGATCTAGAAAGAAACGGCAAGAACACTCAGGCCAGCCCAATTACTTTTTCGAGTTTAGTTAGTAATCAATTCTTTATTATTTAAGTTATTGCGTATTTATATCATTGCGTATTTTATTTTCAAGTATTCACTAGAAGAACTATCACTAGATAGTCTGTTTAAAGGAATTTTAATGTAAAGCATTTGGTAACAAGTTGAATATTTTAATGGCTACATAGAATGCGCTATTTAGAAAATATTATTTTTAGGTTATTTTTATTACGTAAGTTTCTAGAATTAATTTTATTGAGCTCACTAAAACGAATATAATTTTTATTTATAAATATTATACATGATGGATGATGGAAATGCCAGGATGTCATATTATATATAATTCCAAAGAAAATAATACCGTAGTTTAGAATAGAGTGCAAATAGCCACTGTAATAGCCTCCTCTGTGAACGCAATTTGTATCAGTCTTCTTAGTGGGTAAACAATGTAATTTATTTAACAGCATAGTTTCTCTATGTGAAGTATGCATTCACAATTTTGGTCACTAAGTTTCGACTGAGGAATTAAATTGTTTTTACTATTTCTATGTTTTGGTCATTATAGTTTATCTGTAAGGTTCAAAGGTTTACTTGAAGCTGCTGAAATTGCATTATTTTTGTTTATTGTCTGTTAATTATTAGATTATTTTTTGTAGCCATTTATTAGTCCACTCAATGAATTATTGATCTCTGATTAAACGTTTAGTATCGCTGAGCATTTTATGATAACCGAGCAATACCGCTCGATGTGGGATACTTTCGGGTAGATCATTTATACAGGCCAAGAATAGTAGAGGCCCCAAGGTACTAACCCGTGGTACTCCATAATAAACGACCCTAGTGTTGGATGCGTAGCTTTTCTCTGTACCGGGTTGATCTATATTATTAATTTTCTATTTTTAAACTTTGAATTTTATAGGTTTTGTGTAGGTCCTTTTATACCAAAGTTGTCGAGTTTCATCATTACCTGTTTATGATCTATGAAGTCAAAAGCCTTGGTCATGTCCAAAAAGATCACTGAGTCACGTTGTCGTCTATTGTTGATGCTGTCATAAACATGTTTTAAAAGGTAATATATCGCTGGCATTGTGGTTTTTTTTAAGCAATTTGTTCCTCTACAAAGATGTTATTAATTCCCGGATAAGAATTGATTCTATTATGAAAAGCCCCTTCAAAAATCTTAATAGATATATTTAATTAGAATTAGAAGAAGGGAAGGGAATTAGAGCTACTTGTCTGTACTTAGTAACATCATTTTTATCTCCAGATTTATGAATAGGTCTTATGATGAAAGTATTAAGTTTTTCTGGATATATGCCTTGCTCAAACCGTACATTTATGGCAAAAGATAGTGTTCGGAACCAAATTGCAGTTCGACTCTGTGATCGATGTATTGGCTAAGGTGAATTCGGAATGCACCTTTAAAAACGTCTTGTGATAGATGTCAAGAAAAATAAAGTGTTCGTTTCCGGTTGCCAGCCATATCATCGTCGTGTTTTTGAGCTGAAGGGAATTTTCTTTCTGTTTTCGTACCAGCAGTTATCTGAGCAATCCAACGGCAATCCGCGAGTTTTGTCAGCCATATTTAGGGCCCGCGGCTGTTTTAAAGCAGCGGCTTCCTGGGGTTGGTCTCAATGGAGATTCCCAAATTTACAAAGATAGAAGGCCCGTCGAAGAGCGGCGCTCGCAGCGCTTCAGGCTTCCATTCGCGTGTGATAGACGCTCCGCTGGGGGGCCACTCAGATACTTCAGCTATTATTGAGTGACCTTACTGGCGAAAGTTCTGTGGAAGGCGTAGTCATCCTCATGTCTGGGTGCATCCAGAATTCGACGCAGAAGCCTTCGGTGAAGCCGGCAGCAGTAAGGGTGCTAGCAAGGTACCGTGCATAGGGTTTTGCGCGGTGGAACGGCGTAGTTAAAGACAGTCAAGGCGGTGAGCAAGGATCCCGCTGTCGTATGAGCCGCAGCCCAGGAACCCGCCTTGATTGGATTTAACATAGAGGGGGGAAAGAAGCACAGCATTAGCAAACATAATAAACATGTCATGCCACGCCACGCCCATCGATTATTTGACAGATCTAGTGTTACTTAACTTGTCTTTGTCAGTGTCATCACATTTACCCTTCCTTGACCCGTTAGAAGGGGTATCCCGAAAACAAGGAGTACACCCAGGATTATTGATAGGTATCATTATGACATTAGTAAAAAGGCCTAACGTCAAAGTTGTAATTTAATGAGATCATGATGAGGCCTCCCTATAGCTCCCGGGTTTTCCAATGATTTTGGGACAACCTGTAGCCTTAATATGTAATCTCTGTCATACAGGAATTTCAATCACATTTGATTAAACGAGATATCGATTTGTCAATTTGAAAGGAAAAAAGCGATAGAAATACCTAGATGTCAGAATTACATAATCAGGCGGCCTACGAAGCCAAGGGTCCCGGGTTCGAGTCCCGGTGGGGGAAAATATTTGTTTGACGAGAACGGATGTTTGTACCCTAGTCATGGTTATTTATCTATCTAAGTATAGTATTTATCTATATAAGTATGTGTGTCGTTGTCTAGTACCCAAGATACAGGGAATCCTAGTTTGGGGCTAGATCAATGTGTGTAAATAGTGTCCAAAGTATTATTATTATTATTATTATTATTATTATTATTGTTGAAAGTAACGATATGGTCACCACTGGCCCTACACTACGGCCTTCGAATGAACCAGAAACAGTAACGGGGTAGCGTCACCTATCTGACGATCCACATACTAACTTACAAGATGGATGTCAAGCAAACCAACGCAGCAGTCGACAGACATTGTCAACAGATGTCATCACGGATCGCAGAAACAATTGACAATCGATCCTGCATCGCATAAGAGAAGTTTCTTCGGTTACTCTATGTATAGAACGTCCGAGCATAAGCTATCGGACCAGTGGTCCCCAGGCGTAGCAACCTGAAATGCGGAGATCTTCCTTTTAAGGATCAAATATCCACAGCCATCGCAGCCACCGGCAGCCATAGCTCGTGTGCCCACTAAGTAAAGCGGCAGAAAAATTATATACAAGAACATCGGCATTCCCAGAAATGTTTGGTATTTCGCGATCTTATCATTATTAATATTATGATTACATATAAATAAAAATAACATAAACAGGATTAAAATTCTCTCTATCAAGGGCTGATCTCGTGAAGGCAACACAACGTACACCGCTGCAGTACGCGGTACGATACGAGGCAGCGTTTTGATTTTGTTCCTCGCGGCCTCCGACGCGTGCTTCAGCTAAACAACACTACAATTTCTTGTACCACGCCACATATGCATATGGCAGGATGTGCGTTGCGATCGTGAGATAAGTGCCTTTTTACATATACACAGCACGGCACGGTGCCGTGCCGTGCTAGCGCTTTCACATGTGCAAGGTTTACGTACAGCCGCGCTGTGCTAGCTCTTTCACATGTACACGGTTTACGCACGGCCGGGTTGTGCTAGCGCTTTCACACGTACACGGTTCACGCACGGCCGCGCTGTGCTAGCGCTTTCACACGTACACAGTTTACGTACGGCCGCGCTGTGTTAGCGCTTTCACACGTACACAGTTTACGTACGGCCGCGCTGTGTTAGCGCTTTCACACGTACACAGTTTACGCACGGCCGCGCTGTGCTAGCGCTTTCACACGTACACAGTTTACGCACGGCCGCGCTGTGTTAGCGCTTTCACATGTGCACGGTTCACGCACGGCCGCGCTGTGCTAGCGCTTTCACATGTGCACGGTTCACGCACGGCCGCGCTGTGCTAGCGCTTTCACATGTGCACGGTTCACGCACGGCCGCGCTGTGCTAGCGCTTTCACACGTACACGGTTTACGTACGGCCGCGCTGTGCTATCGCTTTCACATGTTCACGGCGAGAGGAGAGGTCGCAGTGTTATCGAGGTACCTGTTATTTCTATGGACTGAAAAAAGCAAATAGACTTTTGTTATATCGACATCGTCTGCGTCGACTACATAACATACATGAGAGAATACATTGATCGATGGTGTTATCCCACAAGGCAGGTCGTACTTCTACTAATGAAATCAACACATCAAGGTCAATTTCGAGTCGGTCGTACGAGGCCCTGTACTGTTAGCGGTCGAATGACATTCCCCACACTCGCCGTGCCGTTTTGCGCCCGAGTTAATGTGAACGCGTCTATACAAGTCAATACATCACTGCTAAGACTGCTGCCGCGTCACAACCGTGGTTACAGTGGATAAGCATGGGCAAATCACGGTGTGAAAGCTATCATAGTAGCTCAGACATTACTACTTTACGCGGCACCGTGGACGTGCTTTTACCGTGAGCATGTGAAAAGGCACTAAAGCTTAGATTTTTGCTACGCGGCATACTACGGTGGCGTGTGGGAAGTAGTTGGCGTAGCGCTGTGACCTAAGAACTACTACGAAGGCGTTACGAGTACGACTACGACGATGGGTTCAGCGCGAACCAATAACAATCTTCCGTACACATTTTAAACAACGATTAAATATCCGACAGTTTAATACTTGTTTAACATATGTACCGAAGATTATGATTAATTGTACGATTTTTCTTATCAGTAGCTAATGTAATTTATTTCGTTCGTTCTCAACAGAGAAATGTGTAAGTAAAGCTATCTGTGCATTTTGGAATTCGCATAGCTATTTCTGGAACCTATAAATGATGAACATACTAGGCATGGTTGAATAACTTTGCGCCTTACAAATATGAATTTCCAGTGCATAATCAAGGCTTTGAATAACGACCGCAAATAATAGTACAAGAGAAAATTTACGCTGAACCAAATACATATGTTCTGGCATCAATAAATTAATATGGCCATGAGAATGTGTTTCGTAAACTGGGTTCATAACAAGACAAATGTACCTACACTGTAGGCAAACTTAGTAAAGACAATTTACCTATAGAAATTGTCTTTACTAACTTAATTTGAAGGTTACTCCGGCACAAAGGGTCTAGGGGCCTATTTATTCCGCTATTGAAGAGAAATATGGTAACAGTGGAGGAATGACAGTCCATTTTAGGTTGCCACTACCACATTTGGTGCTTGGAAAGCCCTCAGCGACTAAACAATATTATAAATTTATATTATTTATTTGTGAAAACACTAAATAATATAAAATAAATGAAAGCATGTAGAAAGAATGACATTACAGATTAGTGTTGCGAAAGTGGTCATTGACACGACTGCTACTGCGAGCCGAATCCTACATGGTGATCATAACGGTCGGTAATTTAAAACTTCACTCATCTGGCCCACTAAGCATGTCGATAAAAATCTTTAATAATTTACCTGAATATATATTAAATGAAACTAAAGAGAACAAATTCACAAAATCACTTAAGCAATTGCTGATTACAAACCGCTATTACAATATTAACGAGTTCCTAAATGATAAACTATAACCAATAAAATAAGAATTAAATAATATATAATAAACTACTATAATATAAAAATTAATAAAATATTAAATAATATATTAATAATATTTTAATTAATAACAAACTAAACCTAACAATTATATAATAATTCAGCAGTTAATAATTTCTTATATGTTTCTCCTTCTTAAAAAAATAATATATATATATATATATATATATATATATATATATATATATATATATATATATATAATATAATAATGTAATAAGTATAGTAAATAATATAATATAATATAATATTTAACCATCACAAATGTTAGTTGTAAGCTAGTTATTAAGACATTGTAGTGCCCTTACAGGGTTCATTGTTGGATATAATTTTGTTAAAGTATACCACAATGACGCAATAAATATATGAGTATGAGTATATGAGTATATGAGTATCCATGGTAATGGTTGGTACAGTTCAGTTCAGTTCAGTTATTTTTTTTTTATTAGAATAGAATAGAAAAAGTTTACTCAAAAGTCAAATTACACAACACATAGATAAACAGAAAAAAAATAAATAAAAATCAAACAACACTACGAAAATCAGATAAATTACAAAAATAAAGAAAACTATGTAGGAGTCATGACAAATTCTATGCGGCGTGTAACGTGACAGTGATGCGGCGCGGCTCAGCATACGCTGCAGGGAACCTGGGCCCTGATGCTACTATTTTCAAGCGTCGGCCGGCGGTCGGCCCATAGTGGTTCGAGGCTAGCCCCGTTGAGACCAAAGCCGGGATTCTACAAAGCACACGCTCGCCGTTCGCAGTAACGGGCTGGGATCGGGCTAGCATCGGGCTGGCATCGGCCAAAGTGTTGCTACTTCTTGAAAAGGATATTCCCTATCAATACAATCGACTGTAAACAGGTTAGAAAACTCGTGCTCGACAAAATTAAAAGGCATTGTCTCTGGTTTTTACTTTTGAAAACACGACTTCCTGTCAAATAGCAAAGTTTGTTATGTTTGTGTTGTTTTTAAAATTGCTCATTGCACGTATTATTTATTTGGTTTTAATCATGAGCAACACGGGTGCATCCTTGGAGCAACTGGAGTGCCTTATTACCTTCATGGAAGATCACCGGGAGTTGGCGTTGGGCCATTTAAACCGAACCAAAGAGGGGAAGGCGCAGACGAAGAGACTTTGGGAAAGATGCGCCTCCCTTCTAAATGGATTAGGCGTGGACGGCCCCACGCGCGACGCCAAATCCTGGAGAAATGTGAGTACATACCTACTTCTGTATTTTCTTCTACTCCTGCTTTGTTAATCGTGGCTACCTCAAAACAAAACTATCCACATGTTGTGACGTCGCACCTATACCTATTTGGTTTATTTTCTATTGCAGTACTTCACAGACTTTAAGTCAAGAACATTAAAAAAAATAAGGACTTTGAAGAAGGAGAAGTCAGCAACCGGTATGTGGTATGCTAGCCCGCTTGTAAATCCCAAATTGCACCCTAAACAATAACTAATTCAATGTGTTTCAGGGGGAGGAAGCAACTGTCACATTGAGTTGACGCCCCTCCAGGATAGGCTGTATGCAATCCTGGGGCGGGATGTGGGAGAACAGTTACCTGGTGTCCGCCACAACCCGCACAAAGCACAAGTTGCAAAATCGAGTCAGAAACGTTATTTTGACAGATGGGCCGCCGTAGAGCCAGCGTTCTTAAACGTCAAATATTAAGCGAATACGGCCTGATGGGACCAGCCTGGCACTTGTCATCTGTGGAATCCGAAGTTTGACGATCGGATGCGTGCGGCCCGCTTGCTCGATCCGATTCATTTAGCAGAATCGCATTGAGCCGTTGGGAAGCCATTCGTGTCCGCGTGACGGCCTCGTGCGATGCCTGTCCCGTACGGGAATTGGGCCCCTGGTGTCCGCCACAACCCGCAAAAAGCACAAGTTGCAAAATCGAGTCAGAAACGTTATTTTGACAGATGGGCCGCCGTAGAGCCAGCGTTCTTAAACGTCAAATATTAAGCGAATACGGCCTGATGGGACCAGCCTGGCACTTGTCATCTGTGGAATCCGAAGTTTGACGATCGGATGCGTGCGGCCCGCTTGCTCGATCCGATTCATTTAGCAGAATCGCATTGAGCCGTTGGGAAGCCATTCGTGTCCGCGTGACGGCCTCGTGCGATGCTTGTCCCGTACGGGAATTGGGCCCCTGGAACACTGATATTCTGCCGAACCATATAGTAGGCAGTGTGAGTCAATACTGTGTGTGTGATGCATAAATATAACGTGTGTCATACATACGGTGCAATATTATACGAAGGATAAATACAAATATGGTGGTTAATACAAATAATAAAAACTGTTTTATCGCAAAAAACCAAAGAGGTATATACAAAGCGGTACCAGAAAATACAAGGAATAAGCGGGAAGAAAACGTGACAGTGGAAGACCTGACCATCCAGAAGCAAGAAAATAAACAAGGACGCAAACAGCATGAGCTAGCTTATTATTCATAATAGCACAAAAATTGAGACTTAATGAACGTCACAACATAATCAAGCAAGCATAATATAACATTAAGTAGGTGCCTAATTATTACATAGAACATAATATATTGAGTGCAATGAACTGGTTTAATGCCAGATGTCGGTAATTTTTATCCGATCCAGTAATTTCGGATGTTACACGCAATAAGTAAGTATCGCTAACCTAATCATGAGTGTACAGTGGTAGACACGGGTAGATGACCGATATTGCAACGCTAACCCGAAAAGACTATGGTAAAAAAATGAATCGAAAAAGAAATGTGAGAAAAAATGCGAATAGAAACCAAACTACTGGGAAAATATAATTTCGGCAAATGTATTTAGACTACAGTCCCTCTGGTCTACTCACGCGGTTCTATGCGCGATGATGTAATATGTCAGGCTACTTAATAAACATGTACATACAGGGACACATATTGCCTCTAGCCCCACACTAGGATACCCTGTATCGTGGTAACCATCAGAAACAGCGACGTAACATACATGTAAACCTATGTATAAGACCTGGGGTTTTTTTTCTTCCTCCCCAGTTTAGATTCGAACCTCTCGTTCGGTAAGCACAGCCTTGACCACAACACCACAGAGGTCATCGAAACAATATAAATACAACTGTATATAGCCTGGCGCCGCGCCGCGCTGTCTACCCCTCGCCGGCCACCGCGTCAACGCACTACACAACAAACAAAACAAAGGGCTGGCCCCTTATCACGCAAAATTGAGTATCGAATAACTGGCTCAACGTGGGTGCAACTGTGCCTTGCCACCTCGTGTGGTAAAATAATAATAATACCTTGGACACTATTTACACACATTCATCTAGCCCCAAACTAGGATTCCCTGTATCTTGGGTACTAGACAACAATACACGTACTTATATAGATAAATATTATACTTAGATAGATAAACAACCATGACTAGGGTATACAAACATCCGTTCTCATCAAACAAATATTTGCCCGCACCGGGACTCGAACCCGGGACCCTTGGCTTCGAAGGTAGGGTCACTGCCGACTCGGCCATTCGGGTCGTGAGGCGTGACTATACAGGCTGTTTTATTTTAAAGTTATACCCGACTCGACTCGAGAAAAAATAAATAAAATAAAATGTTTGAAAAATATCTAAAAATCATTAAATTGTGTCATTACTTCCATTGATTGCTGCCGCGCTGGCAATAAAGGCAAGTTTGCAAAAAACTACTATTTTAGCCGAGTAGCGAGTAATTTAGTAGATACTAAATACTTACTACGGTACTCGACTATATTTTTGGTGTTCACGCACGTTTAGCTACTAAATAACATGCTACTTGACTAAGATACTAGCCTAGTGCGAACTAGCCTTATCGGGCTCTTGGCGCGTGGACCGGCCGGGCGTGTCCGCACGTTGCGGTAATTTCAGGACAGATTGAACACGGCAATTTGTGGATCACAATTACGCGAGGGATAAATAAAACGAATTTTTAGTAACGAGCGAAACGTAACCTGTCGTCGCTGATTCGGGCTTAACTTTACAAAACAACATCCGGTACTCGTTTATGTTAGTTTGGTTAGATTTTTAATACAATGTAAAGGAAAAGGAGTACATTTCCGCACCGCGGGCGCTGGCCTGATGGAATGTGTCAGGCCAGAAGGTGGACAAGCTGTTCTACAGATGTAAATGGATTGCCAACAAAGTCCTTCAACGACTTCCTATCCTGGTCTTTTTTTGTTGTAGGGAAAATAATGGAATTACCCATGCCCAGGAGTCAGACCTCCCTGCTATGTCAAGGGTCCCCACATATTGAGCGGGCATCAGCTCGTGTGGTATACGTTTTAAAAATAACCCCTTGCATATTACAACTATCTATATTTGATTTTAATGTGAGCCATGGTTCCTATCCTATTCGTCACCATCGACGACGCATTAAACAAACAAACAGCTTTTCCCACACGCTAGTTATTCTATATTACTTAGATAACTGTGAGACAATGATCTAGATTAGAAGATAGCCATTGAAGTGTTTAGTTTTTTACAGCTGCATGTCTGCATGTTTTATCCATCGATTGGCTGCACATGTGGTTCTGCAAAGTTATGGATTGCCAACAGTTCACCTGCCTGAGTAGTGTAGTGTACAAACCGCCGCCGCCGCGCTGTCTGCCGACTCTGCCGTCCGCCGTGCGCCGGCCGTCATTCGCGCGTCGACCGCCACCCGGGATGGGCGTGCCGCGTATCGTCCCGTCAGCCGCCCCGGAGCTCCGGGTGCGCCGGCCTCACCTGTTGATAGTCGACGACTCGAGGGAAACGCGCGCGAGCGAAGGTCAGTGGCTTTGGACGATTTTTATGGGATTTTTTTGCGGTGATGGTTCTTAAATGCTGTTTCTGTGTGTTCACGATTTTGTGGGAATATGGCTTTTTGCGGAGGTTTTTAATGGTGAATTTTGGACAGCAATTTTGAAATCAAGGTTTTTTTTGGAAATATTGAGTACCATAAAAAATGTTTTAATGGACTTAAAATATATAATGTGACTACCATTTTTGAAAGACATTAAATGACATACAAAATAATTATTGAAACGCTATACTCAGGAACAAAATTGAAAAACTAAGTATTTATATTACAAAGCATTTATAAAATTGTGTGATACGCAATTATTATTTATTTTTTTATGTAAAATGTCAGCACAAACAGGGGTGATAACTAAGTATTTATAATTAAAATAAGTATTTATCCAACAAAGCATTTATAAATCATGTGTTTCGGTGTAATTGTTTTATCGGGATTGGAAGTGAGCGGTTTTTAGTGTAGTGTTGAGGGTGGTAATGTTATATAAAATACCGAAATTAAGATTAAAACATCGTAGTTACCAAAAAACTTAAAAATCTAATTAAAAAGACAAGTGACTTATATAGAATATTTTTTGAATTATTGGATATTGAACACCTGTAGAGATAAAAAGAAAAAAGAAGGCATTTATTTGTAGTAGGTAGTCATACAGACCTGCAAGAGCGTACAATCTTAACGCTAAGGTTAGGCTTGATACTCTGGAGATGTATTATTTAGTATGGATTACAATCAGACATAACATATTTTACAATAGAACTTGCAGTAACTATAACTAATGGTATTCCTGTATAATTTTGGAATATTTTTTGTATGCCGTCCAATTTTTAAAAGATTTTAAACTTTATATAACATTGCATCAATCAGAATCATAATTGTACAACCTCTCGACATGCACCTTACAAATATGAATTAATCATTTACGTGCGTGATTAATTAACGTTTTACATGAATTTAATTCGTGCCAACAAGTTAATGTTTTTACCCGACAACTCATAAGAAGGATTATGGTTTTCGATACTCTATCTATTTGTTTCTTTATCACGTGGTGATTTAACAAAGTGATGATAATTATGCTGTTACAAAATTCTGTTCATCCTACCTGATCACACTTGTATTGAAGTATTTTTTTAATATCCAAAACTCCAAATTAGAATTAGATTCGATAAAACTATGTCGATGTAAATCTTCTCACTAAACTTCCATCGACATTTCCACCGTTCGGTGCTGATGCCGGGTCGTTCGGCTCCTGCATTTTTTTAATATCTGCTAATCATGGGTGTTGGGCCGGCCTGCTTTGTACTGATTGGTTCTTTCAAAATCCGTTCAAATATGAACTAGACTCATGGCAATGATTTTTATGAGATGTTTGAGCTGAGTCGAAACAGGCGTCTTCGACCCAGTGTCGGCCTAATGGCAGCTTAAGCTTCGGGTCTACATGACCACTGGCACCACATCATCTGAAGCTTGCTGGTCTTTCATATGCCTGTAGCGCTGGGGTAGTGGCTCCGCCTACCAAGCGAGGGTTCCCGGGTTTGATCACCGGCTGGGGATAATGAAAAAAAAACCCAGGTCTTGGATGTTTATATGTGTGTCATGTCGCTGTTTCTGGTTCCCACGACACAGGGTATCATAGTGTGGGGGCCAGAAGAAATGTATGCTTTGCCGACAATGTGGCAGCCTTTGGGAGACGGAATATAGTAAAGTAATAAGTGGTCCGACTGATTTCGGTCACGGCGAACCGCTTCATAAGTGTGTGCTCGCATGTGGCTTGTGTAGCCAATCTTCCTTGTGAAGATCCTCGCGCATTGCGGGCATGTCCAAATTCCAAATGTCTTTATAGCAGATATTTACATATACATAGCAATCGTATTTTTTGCCACTTCTCTACATTGGACCACTGTTGGAGGGGAAGGGCGTAGAAACTCCCTCAGATAGATTTTTACATCTCTTTTAAAAATTGCTTGTGCTTAACTAATATAAATATTATAATATCATTATGATAATTAATAAGCGGGAATAAATAATTACAAAATTATTAACAGCAAGGTCTGTGTTGAGCCAGATTAACCCCATACAGTCCTGTCATTTAAGTAATCTTGAACATTGTAATATCCCTTTTTCGACAAAGTCGCTTTAACATGCTTTTGAAATTGCTCAAATAGCAATTTCAAGTGTGTTTCACGTGAGCACACCATTAATATAATTATAGTGAGTTAGCGCAGGTGGTCGGGCTTTTGAGACGGAATAAAAGGCCTGTCACTACATGCTCAGTTAATATCTTGGCTTGTCTCTTTGATTGGAATACAATCCTAGCTTATATACTTGTACATGTTATTAATGACGTGCATAAGACATCGTACGTAATGAGATATTTCCGCACATCTGTGACGGGCGTACGGGCCGGCAAATATGTGCCTGTGTATAAATGTTTATGTTTTTATGTTCTACTTACACTTTTTTTATTTTCTACTCGTAGGTATCGGGTATTTTTGGAGTCCTCCCTCTAATTTCGCTACAATATTTTAGCTTTGTACTTTATTCATTTTTACGTCGCGACGATGTTATTTTATTGGATGCTTGTTTTTCTAAATAAATTGCGAAGACGCGCTGTCTATGGTGTGTTTACTTAACTTTGATACCTCTCGCCATAGTAAGTTATATGACTTGGGGTATCCGAGTGAAGTGGACGCATCTATAATTACATATCACGTCAGATATTAATATCGTTATAGTTATTGAAATTCTTAGGATATTTTGTACATTTAGCAATTCATCACATTACTTGAATATATCTTTATTTCATTTTCCAATTAAGTGTAACGAAACGAATCTTTTTTGGAATAGATAAAAAAAAGTTCTTGTATGAAAATTGACTACAAAATGAGCGTGTGTACAAATTCAATAAGAAAGGCTTACGCGGGAGTAAAAAACCACTGTAGAAAAGGCAGTAAAAAAAAATTAGGGACACTTTCACAATACTCAATTTTATAAACACAGGACATTGACCGGTCATCCAGATACTTGAATTACTTCTGCAGGGTCTATCAAAAAGGTGTAGTCATATTAAAAGTGCCGTAAGGGACACAATTCTGAACAAATTTTAGTCTGCAACTATACAAGGTGACATTTAATTAGCTGACCATATTTTGGGGACTGATAGTACCCATGATTATGAACAACTTTCTCCAAGAAACATATGGTCGCATAGGGAAAAAAATATTTGTCCCTCAGTACATTGACCCGATCAGCTGATTACAAGTTACTATGGGGGAACCAAAATTTTATTTCGTTTGCGACCATATGTTTCTTTGGGAAAGTTGTTCATAATGGAGGGTACTATCATTCCCTAAAATATGGTCAGCTCATTAAATGTCACCTTGTATTTATAATGCTTTATTTTTAACTTCTCCATACAAATTATTTGACCACCGCACCCAGAAAGTATGGAGGAGTCTAAAACAAAGTTGCTCTGATCAAATCGGTTTCATAGTGAAAGTTGTACGCTGTGGCTATTGATGTCCCTAAGAATAATTATAATAATACCTTGGACACTATTTACACACATTGATCTAGCCCCAAACTAGGATTCCCTGTATCTTGGGTACTAGACAACGATACACGTACTTATATAGATAAATATTATATTTAGATAGATAAACAACCATGACTAGGGTACCAACATCCGTTATCATCAAACAAATATTTGCCCCCACCGGGACTCGAACCCGGGACCCTTGGCTTCGTAGGCAGGGTCACTGCCGACGCGGCCATTCGGGTCGACAAATCCCTTATTTTTTATAATAATAATTGACCGAACGAGCGAAGCGAACGAAGGGCTCCATTTCGACAAGATAGGGGCCGATTTTGCTTTCGTCTGTCTCTATGTCTGTCAGTTCCGGTCTAGGGGCCACAGTTTCCAAGCTATACTCACAAAACTTGGCACACGTGTTCCTTGAATTAAAAGATTTTTTCGACGAGAGCTTTTCTCGATTTTCCCCTTTGGGGCAGTTACGACGTCATTAATTTTTTGCATGTTTTATTTTTTTTCTGAAACCTATCTTGTAGGGTATCAAATTAAAGGGCTTCATGAGCCGTTTCTAAAAATATACTACACCATTTCCTTTCGGCCGCCTGTTTTGTAAAAATCCAAGAAATCTTTTTAAAACATACCAAGTTTGGACTCCTCGAAGTAGGAGACGGATTAGTAAAGAGGATTTATACAGACCATGAGAGTGAGTGAAATAGACTATATTTCGTGAAAAGTCAATAGGTTGTATATTAAATCGGAAAATGTAGTTTACAAAGTTATTGGTGCGGCTACTTTACTACTTAATTTTGATGGAATCTAAAATGCTTACCTAAAAATGGGTTCAAAGTCACCCCTGTTAGCAAGGTCTACTGCCCACAGGGCTACTAGTCCCCCCTGTTAGCAAGGTCTACTGCCCACAGAGCTACTAGTCCCCCCTGTTAGCAAGGTCTACTGCCCACAGGGCTACTAGTAATATATGCCTAAACCTTTCTGTTACAACCTATATTTGGGGTTGGCTCTACACTTTACCATTGTCCATGGACTCTTAGATTGGCCCTACACGTGTATCCTTGTTTGTACTAAATATAAATGGGATGCAGCCGCTTCAGGCAACACATTTTCATTATTGTTTTAACGGCCGGGAAAATGTTCAACGGTATCATATTCCCGGTTTCCTTTTGAATTATGGAGAAAATGTTTGGCTGCGGACCTTGCAAGGATTACTGGTTGTGCACTGAGGTTTTGCCTGCGTGGAATCCAATTTTGAAATGCATGTTATGAGATGATGGAATTTTTAGATTCAATCGAGTATTTGTCTAGGTAGCCGATTTGATGAGACCAGCAGTATTTTCACTCCTCCTACTTATGGGTCGGCCCAAAACTTATGGAGACGACAAATTAAGTTTCTCTGATCGAATTTCCTTTATAATGAAAGCTGTTCAGAATGATTTTCGACCCCTTAAAATGCCTTTCTGTTGTTGCAAGAGCATCAAGCGCTTAAAATAAAATAAAGATAAAACAGAGGGCAGTTTTGTTGGACAGAAAATTTAATTCAACATTCCGTTATCATATTAAACGGAAGTTACCAACGATAACACAAATAACATGATATATTCATGGCTATACGGTGTTCCACTAAATAAATAAAAATCTACTCTACGTTATGACATATTTTTCTCCTATAATGCATTATTTTATAATAATAATATTCTTTATCTACACACGTATCATAAACCCTCTTTACTGCGTCCAAAAACCGCACGTTACGACGAGCCTAATGATATACTACTTGGCTAAAACGCATTTCTTATCTGAATATTTCGCATATTATGAGATTGAAATTTCGAACGCCGACGCCCGCCTGCGTACCGCCCCTAGTTTGTCTGTGAAGTTGGTACTTCTGAACGAGCTAAACAAGTGCAGAGCAATGATGAATGCCACAATTCCGATCGAAAATAAGGTTCCTGAACACATCAAAAGAGAGCTTATGATATGTGTGTAGATAAACTAGTGTATGTAACTGTATATAATTAGGCATTAAAACTCTCGAGTGATATGATTATGAAACTCGCCTTCGGCTCGTTTTATAAACCCACTCTCGGGTTTTAATGCCCTCCATTATGTATCAGTCACATAAACTACTATTACACTACTTTATTTACGGCGTAAAACGCTCAAGATGTAATGGCGGCGACAATGACGTCACGGTGTGGGCAACATAATCTCAACAAAACTTTGATATTAATCCACCCACATATTAAGTAAGTAAAGAGTTTCGTTATTCTGAGAGTTCCTGTCACCCTGGCAGGCATCATCCTTCTCAATTTAAACAAAAATATAAGTAATGCGTTCTTCAAGAATTTCACGTCAAAAAACAACAAACAGGGATGGACCGATCTAAATCAAGTCTAAATCGATATTAATCAAAAAATGATTCAGTATCCATGCGATTTCAGATGGAATCGGGTGACTATCCGTTTATGATTTTTAGAGTTCCGTACCTGAAAAAGGAAAAACATTTTAGGATTACTCTTGTGTCTGTCCGTATGTTAAACAACCGAATACTAGACCGATATCGTTGAAATTTTATACATTTATATATTAATGCGACCCAAACATGAACAATTTACCCCTCAATGCTTATCAAAAAATTTAAAGAAAAGTTATTTAAACTGTATCGTGTGGCATGTCAAATAAAAGGGCTTGTTTCGAGAATTTCATATTTGTTTCATGAAACTGAACTGAGTATTTCAGTATTATGAAAAAAAGAATTTGACTTGTCGCACGGAAGTACAGTACAGTACAGTTTGAAGACTTCTTTTAATTATTTAAAAATATATGTAATGAAATTGGCATAAAGACTATTAATTATCCCCGAAACCTCTGAGGCATTTTGTTAAACTGAAATAAAGATTATTATTATTACTATTTATAGACATAAAAAGTATTATTACGTCACACCTTAATGTTAACATATAACTGGCGAACAGCACCCAAAAGGATGGTTTTGACAGTAGGTATATTAAAGAATCTATTTTGACAACCTTGTCAAATAGTAAATTGTGAAACAATTTTAATTTAGAAACAACTTTGAAGGCATATCAACTAACTACTGATGTAAATGACAGTTTGAAATTTTGTTTTCCACAGTTTCTACATATTTTTGAACTAAAATTACTTTTACACGCGACTAAATACCCACAAAGACGCTTTTACTACACCACTCAAAAACAATTAAATGTAACTTTATTTTATACATGGAATTAATCTTGAATTTTTAGCAAAATCACCAGACAAGGTTTAAAAACCGGTGAAGTGCATCTCGAACTCGCGCACGAAGGGTACCGTACCACCGTACCATGGTAGGGATGGTGTGAAGTGAATAGTTTATGAATAGGGATTTTACATAGCAACACGTTGATTACAATGTTATTGGTGCGGCTACTTTCACACTCCAAGTACGTAACCAGGTGCATTCATAAGTTTGTATGTGGTATTGAAGGAATTGTTGTATGGGAGCCCCCTTAAATGTTTATTTTATTCTGATTTTTAGTATTTGTTGTTAAAGCGGCAACATTTCATCTATCACGGTTCATGAGATACAGCCTGGTGACAGACGCTGTCCGCGGAGGCTAGTTATAGGGTCCCGTTTGGCACCCTTCGGGTACGGAAGCCTAAAAAAAATGTTTCCATTTCCCATGCTGAAAAGTCCTTTGTGCTAGACGTAGGCTGCATAAAATCGCATTTTAGGCACTAGTGCATAAAGAGTTGTCGCCATCAAGACCGCAGAGTAATAATCTAGACTCAGACAATTGAGCCATTCAGCCTGACAGACGAGGTGACTGCATTAAATAAATTTATTATTTTAATGTATTTACTTTAATTTATTTGCATTCTATGTTGCATAGTGAAAAAAAAGAAACTAAAAACTAATAAAAACAAGTATAATTAACAAAAACATTAAAAAACCAAGTATGACTCGGGCAGTATCGCGTACGATCTAAGCTAAAAATTACATGCAGTAAATAAAAATAAAAAAAATTATAAAAAAAAATGAAATTTTTACCCTCTACTTACTATCCAGTTTATTCTGACGCGACGAGATAGACAAAATATATAATAATAATAATCTAGCCCCAAACTAGAATTCCCTGTATCTTGGGTACTAGACAACGATACACATACTTATATAGATAAATAGTATAATTAGATAGATAAACAACCATGACTAGGGTACAGACATCCGTTCTCATCAAACAAATATTTGCCCCCACCGGGACCCGAACCCGGGACCCTTGGCTTCGCAGGCAGGGTCACTGCCGACTCGGCCATTTGGGTCGTCGTATTCTTCAATAACCCTTCGACATTCCTCATAATACTCTTGAGGCTTTTGTTGATAAGTAGAAATAATGAAAAGTATTGCCTAGTTGCTTATCCCATAGGGTCCTTTTATCCAGATAAAAGCATACATCGTATATTTTTGGGGTTTCTTATACGAAACGTTGTGAGAAAACCAGTTGGCTTATTATGTAGCGCAACATCATTTTTTTAGCTTTTTAACCGATTTAAAAAAAGGTTCTCAATTCGTCTGTTTTTGTGTGTGTTTAATACGTGATTACTCCGTCATTTATGAACTGATTTTGATAATATTATTTTTGATCTATATGTCCTACGTCAGATGTGGTTCTGGTTAATTTTATTAAAATTGAATTAGCGCTTTTTGAAAAAATCTATAAATGAAAAAAATATAAACACAGATGACGTTTTGGTTTGTGGTTCTGTGCAGCAAAAGTTTTGACGAAGACTTTTCATGTTTATAGACTTCATTCGCATAACGACCGGGGGGGAAGAAATAGGGTTTGAGCTTGAAGTCCGTTTTTTAAGTTTTTAACTTGGTGATTATTGATAAACAATACGTAAATATTTGTTATAACTTTCTAAGATATAGACTTCATTCGCATACCAACCTGGGGGGAAGAAATAGGGTTTGAGCTTGGAGTCCGTTTTTTAAGTTTTTAACTTGGTGATTATTGATAAACAATACGTAAATATTTGTTATAACTTTCTAAGATATTAGTAGTTTATGTGTGGTTTATTTCGGCTCGTTTCATAAAAATATCACTCGAGAGTTTTAATGCCTTTGATGTGTTCAGGAACCGCATGTTTGACCGGCATTGTGGCTCTGCAGTTGTTTAGCTTGTTCTGTAGCACCAACTTCGGGCGTCGGCGTTCGAAATTTGAATGTCAGTACCAATTTCACAGACAAACTAGGGGCGGCACGAGGCGGGCGTCGGCGTTCGAAATTTGAATGTCATAATGTGTAGAAAAATTACTGTGTAATTAATGGTCATAATGTGTAATTTTTCAGATAAGAAATGAGTTTTTACCAAGTAGTTTAACATTATGCTGATCGTAACGTGCGGTTTTTGTACGCAGTAAAGAGGGTTTATTATATGTGTGTAGACAAAAGTAATTATAGTTGTAGTTCGATAAAACTTCCTTCACTTCAATTCCTCTTACGAAAATGTTGAATGTTCAAAATGTGTGATATCCGCTTCCTAGAATTTATTTAAAATTTATAAGATTTCGCTGCTTCCGATTTCCGACGTCAGAATAAAATTGTCGTTCGACTGTTTCCGGAGAAATAATAATATGGAAACGGAAGGTAGTCATTCTTGCATTATATGTAAAATCCAATTTAGGAAACGGAAGTTACCTCGGCGAGCATAAATGTGTAGGCTGAAGCAATAGCAGTCAACTTTAGGCGGGAAACGAATGACAGTCATCCAGCAGGTGCCTCGAAAGTTCGAAGTGTAATCTTAGTTTCGTAAAAGTTTCAGTGTGGCAATAGTTATAATATATCTACAACGTGGTAAAGAATAATAAACCGCAAGATAGTATCCAGTGGCTTTTCCTTTCACTCTGAAATCGATTCAAAGGATATTTGCCAACTTCAGACCATGATTATAAACTATGACCCTATGTTATGATCAAACAAAACCTCTAGGCACAATAGTACGTTGTTGCCCAGGTATAGAAAGTAAGCAATAGATGGACGAGTTAGTTCGCGGGCCTCACCTGCGGCTCGGCCCGCGAAGATGCGAGTCCATCTATTGCACTTTCTACCGAGGCATTTACTATGTGCTTTTCACGCTTAATGTAAGGAAATAAAACAGGTTGAGTACACACCATGTGGCTGTCAAACATTTTTGGTGATTTCAAACTGTATTTTATACCGGACACGATGTAACACGACACGACACGTAGCTCTAATAATTTTGTTATTTTCTGAACGAGTTACTAATGTCAAAAATAATCGACCAATAGCAGAGTAGAAAGTAAAAAAGGCCGCTAAACACTACATTTTACTTTGCAAATCATTTTTTGACTGTTTTTGAATTGTACTACTAAGAACTACTTTCTACTCTCATTTCAATCCATCTTTGGCCATATTTCCGAGCAGTGGCGTGAAAAAATAATATTTGTAAACAAGCAGTGATAGCTCATCATCAGAGTTTTGTAGGTATTAAAATTATGTGTTTCGTGTCTGTAGGGACTATGAGCGTAAATGCCTACTTGAATATGTACTCTCAAAACAATTAAAATAAAAGAAGGGATATTTTGTGCCAGTTCTACAGTAAATTTTAAAATATCTCTGTGACTAATACTTTTGGCCAAAGCAGTACGAATTGTACGAGTGCGTTAAACATAATATAACATAGCGTCACCTTTTCCCATACGGGGTGGCAGAGGCACAATAGTGCCCACTTTTAGCCAGTTATTCAATACTCCATTTTTCATGACCCCTGTCAAGCTATGCACTAATGAAGGTATCCTCACGATTATGTTAAATTACTGCATAATATCAGCCTAAACTGGGAATGATGTTATTTTCTAACACAGAGGTATAAAGCACGATTAGTATAGTATATAATTTAAAAATCGTAAAATAAAGGAGTTGCTTTGAACAAATAATAAAAATAATAGTATCATATAATAATGTATTTACGGATACTAACATACATCTGAATATGCTTCAATTTGGTGCGTAAATGTCCTTAATTACCTCACAGAAGAAAAGTGTAGCCATATTTGAATAAGTCACCTATCATATTTACTACACCCGTCTCTTATCTGAGTATCTCTTTCGACTAAAGAGCGACTTTAATTACATCAATAAATAAACCATTGTAATAAAACCAAACCGTTTAGGACTGAAGGACTGAATCGAGAATAAATTGACTATTATTCATTTTCTCCAACTGTACGTAGGACCACCTGGAGACCGATTCATTGTCCCGAGAATGATTGAAAACCGCAATAGTTTGGGAAATATAGAGGTGCCAATTTCACACGCCGGGAAAAGGCATTTTTTGATCTACCCAGATAGTGTATACTATGTCGATATTGTACTGTCGATAGTAACAGTCCTCGCCGATCAATTTCAATTTCAATTTATTTATTTAGTAAAAAGTTTACACATAGGAGTAGGTAAGAAATTTCCCATAATGTCGCTAGGAATGTGGGCTCTAATACTTTAGTTATACTTCTTGTATCGTTATAGTTATAGTTATACTTAGTAAGTAGTAGCATTCAAGGGTTTCAATAAATAAAAAATAAGAAACTTTATTTGCGTATCATGTTTTACACTAGTTATTCCTACTAAGATTATTACAACCATCAATATTTATAGACGTTATATGAAACAATATCGATATTGTATTGATGTTTACCACGATATTACCGATAATACAACATAATATTCTAAATAGTTTCCATAGCCTTGATAATATTGCTGGAAACTACGAATTCTACCGGAAAAGACATTATGTCGATAGGAAAATTAATCATGCACGATATGGGGCTCATTGTTGAGCCCTATCATCAAATGTATCGATAGACAGTCAAATATTATACCACTCTATTTTCTAAGTACGGCTCTTCGATTTTCTCCATATTCAATCATCGGACAGCTATTCCACTTTTTCTCAGAACATCACGTTCCTTTACGACAAAGCGGCATCCCAAAGTTCGAAGAAATTTATCGGTACAATCTTCGTGCATCTGTTGAACACTTCGAGTTTAATAACCTTAAAGGGTTTCTTCGAGGATGGAATGCTTTTATGCGTGTATCGGAACGTGGTCGTAGCATAAAGTAAACACAATTTGCTGGCGATCTTGCAAGTCGAGTTCGTCTTTGATGTGTTTGGCGAGGGATCAAATATTAGTCGATATTCTCTAAGTGGGTTTTGAAAGAGAACTCAATAACCAATCGCGCCGATATGTACGAGTAGGGTTGGGTTGAATTTCGTTATTGTATTTTATATAATAAGTAGCGTCACTGAATGGTTGCCTATAGTTAGGCGGTCACAGTGGTAGAGAATGATGGAGATTAACAAATCTTCTGCTCAATTCTCATAGATTTAAATATAAGTCATGATATTGACAGGTGTAATGATTTTGACATGTGTCATTATTTTGACTGGGGTCATAATTTGTTCAATATTATACATATTATCATATCCCGTTGTTGCCTCCATAGCATTAATAATTTCCAATATCAATTTAATAAATTAAACACCTCCGACACATTAACGAAACCTTACGGCTAAAAATTAGTTCACTGGCAACACAAAAACGATAAGAAATTTATTAAGCAAAAGATTCATGAAAATAAGTACAGAGAATATAAATAAGATATTCATTCTAGTTCAAGACGTGTGGGACTGCCGCTCCATCCTCATATAGGCCTGTGCGATTCCACCTATGGCGGGTGCCGCGGATGCACATGCTGCTAGCCCTGATGATGGCGGTTTGAATTCAAAAATTAGTTCACTTGTTTCTTACTTGGCTTTTAAACGGCTGAACCGATTTTAATAAAATAAAAAATATACATACCGTAGCAAGAAAGTTTGCTACCATATACAGAAAGCTGTATCAAAATACGTCCACCTGTTTGACCGCTATTCCCCTTTAAGCATATTACTTTCAAAAGGCTGAACCGATTTTAACAAAATATATCCACAAACCATAGCAAGAAAATCTACTACCATTTACAGAAAACAATATCAAAATCCGTTCTCCCGTTTGACCGCTAAAGTGGCACGGACAGATACACAGAACGACAGACAGAATGACAGACACTTCTAATTTATAACACCCCTCTTTTGGTCATCGGAGGTCAATAACGCCAATTATAAATAAATCTACTTAGTTGATTTTAATATGACAAATGCCTTAATTGTCAAAGACTCAAAATTAAAACCATCAAAACAAAAGTGAAGTTGTGCCTCTGCGACTCCATCTGAAAAAGACAAATGACTATGGTACTTGTCGATTCAATATGATTTTTAGGAATATGTAAATGGTAGTATAAATGGGACACCAATCCCAGACACCATGATCCAAATATGCCACTGGTAGTACAAGTGGTCCGGAGAGGAATTTGTATGCACATAAAGTTATACCTGTTGTTCAAACTGGAACATGCAAAGTGACACGCCATGAAAGAATCCGCAGTTGAAATGCAGTGTATCAAGAAAGCCAACACAAGACTGTAAGAATTTTGTGAAAAAGCGTTCCTTTCATCATATAACATATCATAATCATATATCATCATTCATCATATTACAGAGTACACACCAGCAGCCACCAGCACCAGCAGTTACCCCAGATGTTAGTTGAATATTGAAAATTGGAATGCGAGTTTAAACTTTACACTTTAAAATTTTAAAACTACCGTTGTAACAAGTCTAAGTGTAGAAATCGGTCGGAAATCGTCACATTAATCGTTTAAATTTCTGTTTGTATTTTCGCCATCCTTGGGCCTTCAGAACATAATAGCGAGGCAAAAGTGCGTGAAATTCCACTTAGGAAGTGATTTAGCGTCATTTAACTTCGAATGGAAGTCGTTAGGAAAGCAGTTAAGATCCATTTCCAGAAGTAATTTTACAATTTCAGAAGGTTGTAATATTTTTTTCGTTGTTAATTTATGTGAATTTTTCGCGTTAGCGGGGTCGATAGCCGCAAGCAGGACAAACGACACGCCAACTTTAAGAAAGTTATTTAGGGTTTAACGGAAAGATGAAGTCATATTTTAGGGGGTTACTGATATCATTCTGAATAAGAGACAGTATGTTTGACATTTCATTTCGTTCATTATTTGAGATGGCCAAAGAAATGAATGATAGACCGAATGAAAGAATTTTATTAATTTCAAAATATTTTTTCGTCAGAAAAGTCGGCAGTTCGGCAGAGTGTGGGTTCTTTATTGTTTCCTAACGACACCTTGCATGCTGAAATTCAGTAAGAACCATTATGGCCAAATTACTGGTTGAAATCTAGTTGTTTTAAATAGAAATAGGTTTTATTTTGAATTGAACAATGTATTTGTCCAAAACTCATTCATCATTATAAACTTCTGAATTAATTCAAACATTTGACATTAAATTCCATCAGATCTCGGCCGTTCGTTTATGAAATTTATCATTTTATAGATCCGCCATTGTTGTTATTAAAATGGGCCAAGTCAAGAAGTATGGATATTACATTTTACGAGTAACTATACCGTCACGATTCCCTGAAGATATCCAGATTCCCAAGCTTATTACTTTGCAGGTACTACTCGCAGTATTGACCTTTGACTTGGTCGTGAACTTAAGAGGATTGTGGTATTAGAGGTATATGAAGGTAGTTGAATATTACTAAACTTTAATATTGACATCGACATTTCTTGGTAACGGCTTATACCTCTGATACGAAACTCGTATCTAGAAACTGTGCCCTGATGACGAATGAGTATCTAGAGACCGAGCACTGCTGGTCGCGCTGATAACAAATCATCAGACTGCAGGCTGTTATATTGTTATATTTACTTGTAGGCTGAATGATTAAATACCAATGCCATGTAACCAAAAAAAGCGTGCTTGCTTGTTCAAGCAAAGAGAATGAAGGCGAATGTGAATTCGAACTCATTTTAACGAAACTTTTTGCTTCCCCTTCAAACATTTGTAAATTGGAGGCATTCTTAGAAGTTGCATTTGATATATGTCAACAGTAGGGTAACAGCTATACGTCAGTTTTATTCTTCCTGTTTCGCTTCGAAAATGAAGGGAGATCGACACATAGCTCTGTCCCAAAGTAGCACTTGGCAAATGTTGACAGATGCTTTTAAGAATGGCTCTACATTAAATAATGTTGAGGATGGACAGGAAGATGTGATTTTTTGATTGTCATTTGAAATTCTGCCTTATTTTTATTGAAAGAAATTGATATTACCGATCTCGCGACAACTTTGAATGAAAATGTTTTTTATTGTCATTTGAATTTATGCTATATTTCCATTATCATAAAGTGAAATTATCGATCCCATTGCGCGGAAAGGACTAAACCGCAAAATACTCTGAAAAACCCTTTTTCCCAGTTATGAGACTCGATTATTTCGATTATTCGGCCCCCAAAACCCATATATCTATTTTTATTCTTCTATTTATTTATCTTTGTTTTTATCTTTATTACTTATGAAAATGAATCGTCTATTCATTAGTCTTACTTAATCTCTAAAATGACCCGATCGGTTTGTTTTAATCTCCTCAGTCTAGAGTAGGTTTAGAGGAAAATAAAAATAAAATTCGAAAAACGCAAAGAAACAGCCAATAAATCGAAAAATATTTTGTATGGAAAGTTCAGCCTCTTTCTCTAGATGACGTTGGTAGTCATAGATCACTTAAACTCCTTCGTCGTCGATTAATTAATTTACTACATTCAATCTGTTTGTTGGTAGAGAAACTTATGTTTGACAGTGCGATGCATAAAGTTTGTAAGCAAAGAGTTTCGTTAATCTGAGGTCTGAAGGGTATTATGCTCAAAAACGGGCCGATAATGTCGATACGGATTTCAGAAAACTATGAAGGTACCTCTAAAATGATAAACAAATAGTTTTATGACGGGAACTTATGAGAATACGAAAAACGCATTGCGAAGTCGCACCACGGGCAGCTAGTCGCAAACATCCTCGAAAACTTTACAGCCGTTTACGAGAACCCAAATCATACAAATATTCCTCGTTTGTAACGTAGGTGGCGCACGCTCCTATAGTGGACTACGCATCGAATTAAACTATCAGTGAATGATAATATACAGACAATTAATCTGGACTCACTTACTTCAATCTGTATTATATTAGTAATCGAGGCTTTACGTGACGTTAATATCATAGACACCGAAAAACCTGCCTTGAGCCGATTCAACCAGGTCAATAGCCTGAATATCAGCTAATTAACCTAATGCTGAGGCCTTTTGCACGCTGAGCTACTAGAAATGAATTAAACCAGCCGGTAACTCGGGTTACTGACACATACATACTGACTAGTCCACAACTAGTAGCGACGAGTGCGGGGCGTCCCAATCAATTACACAGAAAGTGACTCTAAATAAACAAGTTACTGATGTTATTAATCAAAATAGACGACCCGAAAAGCCGAGTCGGCAGTGACCCTGCCTACGAATCCAAAGGTCCCGGTTTCGAGTCCCGGTGGGGAAAATATTTGTTTGATGGGAACGGATTTTTGTACCCTTGTCATGGTTGTTTATCTATCTAAGTATAATATTTATCTATATAAGTATGTGTATAGTTTTCTAGTACCGAAGATACAGGGAATCCTAGTTTGAGGCTAGATCAATGTGTGTAAATAGTGTCCAAGGTATTATTATATATTATTATTATTATAATTATTTTCAATTCGCTCCTCATGCAGAGGGATTTAGTCTAGGATTGTTGCCAAGCAGTTTGAAGCCGTGGATACCTGGAGCAAGCGGATCTAACTCATAATTGCCTGGTTTCCTAAAACCCGGCGGGCTGAATTACGGGCCAATTCGAATTCGACATTTTCAAAGGAGTTTGTGGAATTCCAAATATGGTTTCCAGGGATTCTGGTTAATTGGTACAAATGTGAGTACTAAAAGCCTAGAGGCCATTCGACCAACAGTTCGATATCAAAAGCCGACCCAAAGCAGAGGTGATTACGAAACATTCCTGGCTTTGGGATAGTATCAATACCAAATATACAACATTTAAGTTTAGGGAATCAGGAGGGAACATTTAAACACACATATAAACATGTACATACAGGCAAAAACATTGCTTCTGGCTCTACACTGGAATACCCTTTGCCTTGGGAACTAGAAACAGCGACGCCACACACATATAAACATGAAGGGATTTTTTAAAATAATATCGTTTCATAACATTTACACACGTTGCTTCTGGCCCCACACTAGGATACCCTGTGTCGTGGGAACTAGAAACAGCGACGTCACAATCATGTAAACATCCAAGACCTGTTATTTTCCTTTTTCCCAGCCGGGATTCGAACCCGAGATCTTATCCTTTGGAAGCACAGCCTCGACCGCCACACCACAGAGGTCGTGTCATGCCATCTCATCGTAAAACAATAATCACAAAGTTAAAAAACTTAAAAAAACCGACTCCAAGTTCAAGCCCTATTTCTTCCTCCCCGTTGGGCTGGCGAATGAAGTCTATGTACAATTGTGCATGAAAAGTCCTCGTCAAAACTTTTGCTGCACGGAACCACAAACAAAAACGTCATCTGTGTTTATATTTTTTGCATTTGTTATTTTTTTCCAAAAAGCAACAATTCAATTTTTATAAAATTGATATGGAACCACCTCTAAAGAATAGCCTACCGATCAAAAAAAGAATTACAAAAATCGGTTCATAATTGGCAGAGTAATCGCGTAACAAACACACAAAAAAAACAGACGAATTGAGAACCTCCTCCTTTTTTGAAGTCGGTTAAAAATATAGTTTTTTTTTTGCAATATTTCTTGCCTAAATGGGATTTAGGCACCAATCATAACCGAATCATTCATATGTTTGGAATTAAAACAAAAGGTTTTTGTCGTTAAATTGGACTCATTTTCTCATTATGGAGGGTCCGAAGGGCTTCGTTATTCAGAGCGAAGTGTAAACCGGAAATGTCAGCGGAGAGACACTTCCGGTCGACGGTCGGAGTATGTCACGAAGTAGTACAGTCGAAACGAGGTTGCATTACCTCCTCGAAGTAGGATTGTAGTCCCTATGTTTGACGACCCGAATGTCCGAGTCGGCGGTGACCCTGCCTACGAAGCCAAGGGTCCCGGGTTCGAGTCCCGGTTGTACCCTAGTCAAGGTTGTTTATCTATCTAAATATAAAACTTATCTATGTAAGTATGTGTATCGTTGGCTAGTTCCCAAGATACAGGGAATCCTAGTTCGGGGCTAGATCAATGTGTGTAAATAGTGTCCAAGGAATTATTATTATTATATTATACGAAATACGCGCGGCATGAAGTCTGGAAAGGCAGTACATTCCTGATCTAGTCCAGTTAGGACTAGATCAGGAATGTACTGTAAGCCAAGCAGTAAGACGGGCCGGCCCACACACTAACTTAGTTACCCCAGGTCGTGGCTGTTTATAATGGGAAATACTAAACTGCACATCGAAACTACTGATTTGCACAGCAACTATCAGGGCAAAATGCTGCGGTAGCTTGGCTGAAGAGTAAAGGGGGTGAGCGAAACGAAGCCCCCTTTATCCTTCGTGTTAGGTTGAAAATGTACAAAACAACAAAAATTATTTAAACATAAACTTGAGTACATATAAAATATTTAAAACATAAAAAGTGTTTTTGCTGATCCTTTTTTGCTGGGCAAATCAGTATATTTGATGAGCGATTAAATACTAGCCATTTATAGTTTATTAATTAATTTAGGTTATCTACCTTTCATTTTCACCTGCCGACTGAACTAAAGGGCGACTTTCACCAGACTTAACAGCCGCTGGATACAGTTTAAGTGCATCATAGTTGAGTTACGTAGTCAAGCACGGCAAGGTCATGGCCGCACAGCTAGCACTTAACATAGCCGAGCGTTGCTCCTAAATTGTGTTTAAACCATTCCTATTTAGCGGCTGTCTAAAATCTTTAGGGAGGAACTTTATGTGGTAAATAGCGCAAGTGTCACAATCACAGTACAGCTAGAAACAAATAAACTACGATAGTTCACAAAAATAAGATAACTTCAACTTTTTCACGTCGTTAATCTCTTGTGCAAAGAGGGACTAAAACAGTGATACAAAGTAGCAATGCTTTAAAGCCAAATGCATGTTGCTGCTCCTTATTTCAGCCAATAAAGAGTCCAAAATCAAACTATGGCTCGTTCAACGTGTTTTATCAAGATCTTATTGCGTGGGCGAGGGCTGTCGTATTAATATCTCGGGCATTCCCGGTATTACCGGGAATGGGCTTGCCAGGTGGTGTAACTAAAATTCCGGGAAAAGCCTGAATTGTAAACATTTACATTTGCATACAGGCACATACAATGCTTCTGGCCCCACACTAGGATATCCTGTGTCGTGGGTACCAGATACAGCGACGTCACACACATATAAACATCCAAGACTTGGGGTGTTTTTTTTATCCCCAGTCGGGGATCGAACCCGGGACCTCTCGCATGGTAGGCAGGGCCACATTCGCTGCGCCACAGAGGTCTTAAAGACCTGACATTAAGGCAAGAGCACGGTCGTAGGGAAGCAGTTGTTTTATTTTGTGAAAATATTTTTTTAATTAAAATTTTGACTTTAAATACCCAGAAATAAAACTATTAATTATTTACTTCTTGAATCTTCAATTCTACGGCGATGGAATCAAATGGTGTATCGAAAAACTTCCTAAATAAGGGCAAAATTTTGCCTCTGCCACCCCGTATGGGAAAAGGCGTGACGCTATCTTACTTTATGTGATTTGTTGAGTATTATTAAATAAAATAATTTGTTTAATCGGCCTTATAAGAAAAAAAACAAAGGTAACAAACTCAGAAAACCATTTCAAGATAATTGTGTTCTTATCGAAATTCTGTTATTCCCATCAATAGTTATTTGTGTCACAAGGGAGCAAAATGATGTATTTACGGCGAGGGGCGTAACGAAGGATTCAAGTGTTAACGCCCATGCCGAAAATAATTTTGCTCCTGAGTGACACATACAACTTTTCACACCGAACTATGAGGAAAATTTAAATTAAATGCTCTAAAAAAATTAAATAACTATACTTGGAATTATACTTTCACCGCTTTTACAGTAATCGAACAACGTAAACAAAACTTTTATTTTTATAATGGAGGATTGTGAAGGATTAGGGAAAGGTCACCACAGATAAAATATTCCTGTGTACTTTTACCAATGTGTAAAAATAATCGAATCGAATATTACAATGGTTTCGGATATCAGTATTCATTATATCACAATAACAGTCATCGATAGTTTTGATTTCAGTAAAACATATAATTTATTGTGACATTTTTTTTAAATACTACGAAATATTCATAAATTTTATATAACGTTGGTAGAACTTGAAACATGTTCATTTTTAATCGACTACGATGAAAATACAATCGATTATTTTATTAAGATCTATGTTCAATTGGCACATTGCGTAAATGCTACACCCAAATGAATAAAGAAAAAAAACCGGTCAAGTGCGAGTCTAAATCACGCACGAAGGGTTCCGTACCACCGTTCAATGGAAGCGATGGTGTGGAGTGAATAGTTTGGATTTTACACAGCAAAATATTGTTTACAAAGTTATTGGTGCGGTTACTTTCACACTTCATGTACGTAACCAGGTGCATCCATAAGTTTGTATGTGGTATTGAAAGAATTGTTGTATGGGAGCCCCCTTAAATATTTCTTTTATCCTGTTTTTTAGTATTTGTTGTTACAGCGGCAACATAAATACATATTCTGTGAAAATTTCAACTCTCTAGCTAGCTAGGTTCTTGAGATACAGCCTGGTGACAGACGGACGGACGGACGGACGGACGGACAGCGGAGTCTTAGTAATAGGGTCCCGTTTGGAACCCTTCGGGTACGGAACCCTAAAAAAGTAGCTTCAACAGAAAAGTAGCATTTTGCTCCCTCTCGTCGTGGAGCAAAACTTACTTTTCCGAATGAAAGGTGTGAAAAAAATATTACAGGATTACTGAAATATCCGTAAAAACATAATGTACTTTATTTGTCCTCCACGGCATAGTTGTACAAATTAACTTCGCCGTTAAGTTAGCTGTTCTGTAAAATTGCCTAGAGTCAACAGATTCCCTGTGAGTCAATATCGCAGATATCAAACGGAATGTAAAAAAATATTGAAATTATAGTTTTTTAGTTTTATGATCGGATTCAACCAGCCTCAAGTACAACCGTTCCAAAACTGTGTGCATGTCACGTCACGAGGGGTGTTTTTTTTAATTATTAAAAAAAGCAAGACCTCCATGACCCGAAATATTCGAAGTTGAAGGTTTTGAATTTTATTACCATGGCATTAGGTTAAAATCGTGATGCCTTAAAAATTGCTGGGGCTTTAAGTGGTTAAGTCAGCCTACAATTTCATAGAATAAATAAAAAGTAGTACGTATTTTTTAGCCCGGTCTATTGCAGTCATAAATTTGCTAATGTCTATAATCTGAATAAAACAGATATTTGCCAATACCGGAATCCCGAAACAAACCGCAAAATCCCGACATATCAGAATCAGAACAGATCCTACCGTCTGGCAACCATAGACGGGAAATCGTGGGCGTTTGCTTGCTATCTGTTCCGCAAATAAATTCATAACATGAAACACGTGGGTGTTTTTTCCACAAACTGTGCCAAGGTCTGTGCCAGTTTCAACGGCTGTCGGTATCACGGTGCAAGAATTCGAAGCACATATACAAAATATTAATTAATTTTAAGGACTTATTTGAGAGAGACCCTTGAATTATAAATTTTACGTAGGTTTATAGTACATAGTCGGTCCTTAAGTTCTGTCACAAGGTTTTTGATAGATAAAACTCAGCAATAAACTTTTTCTTATTCGTATTATACATGATTATAAAGCTTATTTTATACGAATCAAATTGCAATACAATACATTTTGTACGATTATCGCAATATGACGAAAAAACCTTATAACTTGAGACAATCGCGAACCCAAAACACGCCGCAACTGACAAAAATACCACTTACCACAAATTTAATAAAAAAACAGTGTTCCAGATAACCAACAAGGTTTTTTTTATTTTTTCTGAAACCTCGATTTTAGACCATGCTTAACAACTAGCATTTGATTTTCTGTTAGCTTTCAGTTCCAACTGCTCCCAAAGAGAACTTTACGTACTTTTTACGTTTTCAGAAAAACGTTTAAAAATGATCTTGTGGGCAACAAGTACACTACGTAAAATGTGAATATGAAAATTAGTTTTAAACAGACTTAGTTATCTTATGCTTCAAAATGAAGGTAACGGGTTCAGAGAGGGTTCTGACTAAAATCTCACGTAAGTTTGAAAGGTTTTACGAGTCATCGTATTAATTTATCAGTATTTAATGAGCTATCAAACCATATATAGTATTAAATAAAAAGAAACTTGGTATTATTTACTATGCGGCAAAATATTTGTGACAGAACTTATGGACCGACTAGGTATATAGTTATTAATAAGTCATATCATGTCACGTGACAGTTCGATAGGTCATCGCTGACTTATACGACCCGCTCCCGTAAAGCTAATGAATTTTCGTTCAAATATTGGTTTTAGGCTGTGCTGTGTAGATATCTATCGAGTGGCACAATAGCAGCAAACTCGCTTACATCGAGCTGTTTGTTAGCTTATGTCGGTAATTAAAATTATACCTACAAAGCACAACCTAAAATCCATAGTTGAATGAACATTCCTTAGCTGAACCGGAAAGGGGTTATTGAGATCAGCGGTGACTTATTTACTTACTTATCTTGATGGCCTCTGAACTTAATTATATTCAAATTCTAATTCTCATCAGCAAATAAAACTTCTATATACCACGAAAATGGACCAACCAAACGATTCCTAAATCGTCAATAAACACCTGAATATTAAGGGATAGCCTCAGGCTATATACAGCTGCAACCTTCATCCAACCAGGATCGCTGGCAAGGTTACCCCCCTCTGCCACCCCTCTGCCGCCCCTCTGTGGTCCTCAATGCGCGGGATATGATCCTGACCCAGTTTCGGGTCAAGATCATTCGGTACCGGGAACAGCGCATGCGCGGGGCGCATTCATGTGCTGTCGGCTGAATGAGATGCGATTGTGTGAATGCTTATGAATTGGTTATCAAGTATTGTATGAATATTATAGATTATACTTGTGCCTAGGTGATACAGGGTGACTTTTGAATAACTTTCACAAAACCCCCTAAATAGAGGGACTCACACACATACAGCCGGATACTTCAAAATAATAACGCCCCTCTTTTTTCGTCGGGGGTTTAAAACAAACAAATACGGATTTTCTAATTTTCGTATAATAATTGCCTGTATGAATTAATAACTAGGGTTGTTCTGTTTAGGTTTACCCCGAGGATATTTACAGGATGCATTGGTTCACCTTGATGATACAAAGTCAAACAATTAAGTTAAACCCCTACAAGGAAAACGATTCGATATACGCAATGTGCCTATACCTAAAGGCATACAATTTGAGATGAGTATTTGAAAAACTACGATATTATGACGCGCGCCCGCAATAGCAAATGTGTCATTTGTATTGTCATTTGTGTGCCATGTAATCGTAGTTTATCTCCATGTGTGGGCACAATACAACTGTGCATCTGCCATCCCGTATGGGAAAAGGCGTGACGCTAGGTTTGTTTGTTCAAGATTACTTAAATGACGGGACTGTACGGGGTTAATCTGGCTCAACATAGACCTTGATGTTAATAGTTTTGTAATTATTTATTCGTACTTATTAATTATGATGTAATGATATTATAAAATTTGTATAAGTTAAGCACAAGCAATTTTTAAAAGAGATCTAATGATCAATATCTGGGAGATTCTACGCCCTTCTATTTTATCATCAATTTTACATCAATTTTATTACAAATTGCTATATTTTTTAATTTTATTTCTTTTATTACTATACATTTTAATGATATAATTTTAATGCTATAATTTTAATACAATCTTCTAGAATACAATTTATGTTATTCAACAATTTTATTAAAATCATCATATTTTACGTTGTTAAATGTGTACTTGAGCAGACCGTTGTCTCGTCCGTACTGGCTCTGGCAGAATACCAGCGTCACAGATTCGTCTGTGACATTGCTGAGTCAGGGCCATTTCATTGTCGCGGTACAGTCACAATACCACATAGTTATCCTTACCGTACCTTAATGTTTTGCTTGTATAATTTTATTATTTATTGTTTGTTTTATTTAACTGCTGTGTTTTGTTTTCTTTTTGCAGATTTTTCTTCTTAAAGTTTGAGTTAAAATTATGTATTTGTGTGTGTACCATGTTGCAATGAATAAATTAATTTATCTATCTATTTATCTATCTACTCCCACAGTGGTCCAATGTAGAGAAGTGGCAAAAAATTAAAATGGTTTATTTACTTTATTGTAATCATCATCCTCATCATCACTATCACCGGACCTGGGCTATGTTCACTTTGCTCAGCCAGTGACAGGCTGACTGTTTCGTTACCGGTGGACACATATCTAATAAAACTGCGCCTGCAAACAATTAATAACAGAAGGTTTAGACGACCTCTGTGGCGTAGCGGTTGTGGCTCTGCCTACCATGCGAGAGGTCCCGGGTTCGATCCCCGGCTGGGGGTAAAGAAAAAAACCCCAGGTCTTGTATGTTTATATGTGTGTGACGTCGTGGTTTCTGGTTCCTACGACACAGGGTATCCTAGTGTGGGGCCAGAAGCAATGTAGTTGCCTGTATGTAATTGTAAAAAATGTTAATTTGCTATTGCAGGCCCGCGCCATGTTATCGTAGTTTATCAAATTCTCTTCTCAAATTATATGTCTATTAGGTATAGGAACATTGCGTACATCGGAACGTTCACCCATGTTTTGACACTATAGCGTGTCTATTTAAAAAGCGACCTGCTTACTGTCAGCCATTATAAGAACAAAGCATATTATTTAGTTCACCTGTCCCGGGCTCTGTCAGTTTGTAATCAAATCTTGCAAGTTAAACTTGATCCACTTCCCGGTTTCCGATTGACCTGAAATTTTCAATGAATATGTAAATTGGATGACAATGTAATTTTTTTATGACATGGAGTTTATGTGATGAAGGAGCCGGTAGGTGCCAATAAAACGAGGTGAACCCATCGTTTATGGGCTCGTTTATAGCGTCTTGACAAGTACTTTGGTTCTGGATGATATTCAGGGTCTGATGATGGAGCTGATAGGTGGCCATGGGAACTCTCTAATGATTGTTCCTATTTATTTATTTTGTTAGATTGTTATTTTGAGACATCGTATTGGCACTTATGGATACGGTGTTATAATATTGTCATTAGATTAGATAATTTTTATATCGTACATAGTGCACAAAAAAAATGAGGAAAATTTAAAAAATTACAACACCGCACAGTTTCTTGGTGCTATCTTCTCTGACGGGCGTATTTCGGAAGCGGTGGTAGAATGCATGGAGTTTCTTTTTCCTTCTATTTCCTTTTTCAAACTCAAATCAGTTATGTACTCACTAGTTTAGTTGATCATATATATTTTTTTTCCATGTATATGAGACGTAAGTGTTTGACTTGTAAAAGGGCATTATTTTGCCTACTTACAATAAATGATTTGATTTGATTTGATTTGATACTATCCTATCAAGTTTCCGCTCGTTTGATTCGTCTTACATCTTCTCATGTTCATTTTTACTTTTTTTTTTATCAATGTATTGGTGGTTTCCCTTGTCCCGGGCTCAGACCATCTGAAATCAAATCTTGCATGTTAAATTTGACCTACTTCCCGTTTTCCGATTGAGCTGAAATATCGCATGCTTATGTAAATTGGTGGACAGTGTAATATTGTTATGACGTGGAGCTAATCAGTTCCAGTTTTTATCCAGGGTCTGATCATGAAGCCGGAAGTTGGCCGTGGGAACTCTGTGTTGATTCGACGCCACCCCATCGAGTTTGGGCTCAGAATTTGTCTTGCTAAGTACTCTGGCCCTGACAATTTAAATGGGGTACCTAAAAATGGGGTATTTAAAAAACTAATAAAAGCTTATTTCAAACTTATTATTTTTTGTTTATTGCTTATCTATAGTGTGCGACCGTTTGCTATAGGTATATTGTTTAACATCCCTTACAAAAAGTAAGCCCTTCCTTCCTTGGATATTGTTGATAGTCCATTTCTTAGGACATTGCGCCCTGATTTGAAATCAATGTTCAGGAAAAACAACGCAAAGTAAAGTGAGATAAAACGTGTGTTTTAAGAAAAAAGGGCCTCCGTTGCTAAGGGGTTGAGGTTTTACCTCATTAATCTCTATAAGGAAGAAAACAGTAACGTAACTAGGTAAATTAATCGAAATCACGTAACATTTTTGGTGTTTCTATATACTTTATTAGAAGTACGATCAATGGACTGGATTTTGGAAAACTGGCCTTTGACTTTTAGAGAAATTTCTAATTTAGAATTGGATACGTGACTCCCGTCCTGTTTTCTAAAATAAGATCCCCCGTCCTAAATGATATTTCGTTCGTGTGCGTTTAATCAAAAGAATCTTCCTAAGACTTCCAATAATAGATTTAACAAAATTTGATCCAAATCGGACCATAATTTGCGATGTTTGCGCTTACCAACACAATTTGGGATTCATTTTTATTTATATAGAATGATAGATTACAGAGCGCAGCGAAAAGACATGCTTTTCCCACAAGGATTGACAGAGGTACAGTATGTGCCCAATTTTAGCCCGTTATTTAATAGCTGCCTACATTTTGGGGCACTTTGGGAGAAGACATAAAAGACTAGGGTTCGTCGCAGTAAACCACCATTACTTAGGGAAGGGAATATTTTTTTTTACTTTATTATCGGGAACACGACCATAGCATCCGCATATAATCATACAATATTGTACAATTTAACTACCTATAGTCAGGATGACGACCGGCTTAGCCTAGTGGGCAGTGACCCTGCCCTACGAAGCTGACGATCCTGGGTTCGAATCCCGGTAAGGGCAAATATTTGTGTGATCAGCATGAAAGCATTTCTTAAAGTCTATGATATATTCTATGTATATAGATAAGTATTTATCTCTATGAAATATATCGTCGACTAGTAACCAAACCACAAGCCTTGTTGAACTTACTATGGGCCTAGTTCGATTTGTGTTCGATTATCTTGTAATATTTATTTATTTAAGTCAACGCGCTCTATGACGTCAACACTCTGATGGCTGAAAGACCTAACTGTTGCTCGAATAAAGCACTGCTTAAGTGTAATACTGATAGATTCTGAGTAACATCTATGTCTTTCAGCTGTGTGCACTCAGGTCTTTGTACGAGTAGTAAAGAAAGGCAATCTCAGAACATTTATAAAATGTTGTGCAGCCATAGAAGAACCAGGACATACCCCACCTCCACCCAACCCCATTCCGACTTCATGTTATAATGCGAGGAGCAAGACTATAAGATTTATGCAGGGACCTTTGTAAGTCTTGAGCTACTTCTGTGCGTCCCCCACATGGCTGGACCAGGCTTCTTTTGTGCCATAGAAAAACGACGATATAAGTGAAAAGATTCATCAGAGGTGACAGGTCACCCCGCCTCTTTAGAACGAAGGACTGCAAAGAGACGATTGAACAGCCTCTCGATTCATTCGACTAACTCTTGAGGCCGCGATCCACGGTCAAGTCTGAGTACTGACCTAGTTTTAGGTCAAGATCACACCTTCCATCCCGGGGAACCGCTCGCAAGAACTGCGTCCTATTTTTAAAACGACATTGAATCTCCGGTGGAAGTTGGCTTTGGCATTGGCTTGGGATCTGTCTGTTTTTGTAAAATACCTTATCCCTTTTGCTCGTGATCTTGTAAAGCCTTATCCTACCTTGATGCTTCCATATGAATATTTAATGTTATTTGTTTGATGCTTCAAAATGTTATAAGAGAACCTTATGGAAATCTTGGGAAGGTCCTAATGTTGTGACTTTCTTATGTTCCATTCGTCGTTAGATAATGTTGTTCAAACTTGACCGTTTTATACTTAAAGTCCATTCTATCCTGTATTTAGCGGCTGCCAAAAAATGTAGCACAAGTACGACTCTATCGATTTAATGGCGCTTGAGTTAATGACAACTTAATAGTAGTTTATGTGACTGCTACATAATGCCTAATTATGTACAGTTACATACACTAGTTTATCTACACACATATCATAAGCTCTCTTTGATGTGTTCAGGAACCGCATGTTCGACCGGCATGGTGGCATTGATTTGTTCTCCAGTTGTTTAGCTTGTTCTGTTGTACCGACTTCATAGACAAACTAGGGCGGCACGCAGGCGGGCGTCGGCGTTCGAAATTTGAAGGTCATAAAAGTAAAAAAAATTGAATGTAGAAAAATTACACATTATGGTCATAATGTACAAATTTTCAGATAAGAAATGAGTTTTTACCAAATAGTTTTGCATTATGCTGGTCTTAATGTGCGGTTTTTAGACGCAGTAAAGTGGTATATATATCGTGTAGATAAAATAAATTAATGATTGAACAGGTTGAATCCAACTTTTTGACATATTCGGCCCCATTTAGGGTTTAAAATAACTAAACATAATTTAATTCATATCAACAAACTAAGCCTAGTATGGGAGTCACCAACCTACGTTACAACACTGACTTTTGGAAAATAAATATTTTTATCGACACACATATCAAAAAATAATGCGTACAAAAACCGCAAATTATCACCAGCTTAAGCTGTTTTGTTAGAAAACATATCTTATCTGTGAAAATGTTAAATATTATTGCTTCATATTAACATCCAATTCAAACTTCGAACGTCTCTGAAAAACAAAGCAATTTGATTTACCTCATTTTAATAACAGTCGAAATGCCGGTCGTAACATGCGGTAACTGAACACTAAAGAGCTTATGATGTGTGTGTAGACAACGCAGTTGTATGTAATGTATGTAATGTAACTGTACCTAATTAGCCGGTCGGCTCGTTTCATAATCCCACACTCGTATGTCAATGCCTTTCATCATGTGACAGCAGGATAGGCCTTCCCGTACTCAATTTCTTACCATTTTGAGGCTAAGAAAAATAGCGCCCCTGTCGGAATTCGTCGGAACCAAGACAGTACGAAAAATTGTAACGGCGTCACGTTCGGTCACGTTCCGAATTGTGGTGTATAGACACAATATTAGGAAAGTTGATCTACGGATAACTCTCAAATACCCGGTGACTTTTAATATCGGTGATTAGGAGTAGAAATAAAATATATCTAGCTAAAATTTTACTTAAGGGGCGAGGTCTCACGCAATTACCTCATGTTTAATATATAAAAAGTTGAAACGTAATTAAATAGGCATATAAATTTTTGTCTTTGCCGTTAAATTATGAAAGAGGATGTAAGCTCACAGATACACAATAGTAGCGTGACTTGGAATTTAAGATCTTGATTTTGATTTATAAGTAATAAAATACCTAATCATAGAAAAAGTTATGAAAATTGGTACCTGATATCACTGATTAAGTCATCGTGTATAAAATAGAGTATTTAGCAATACATTACACGCGTAACATAGCGTCACGCCTTTTCCCATACGGGCTGGCAGAGGCACAACTGTGCCGGTCTGTGCCCACTTAGCTGGTGATTTAATACTCCATCTTGCGTGTCAGGGGGCAAGCCCATCGCCGCAGCTAATGTAATGAAGCCGGAGTAATGAAGATTTCCTCACGATGTTTTCCATCACCGTTAGGACATCCGGTTAGATTATTTATCCTTATATTATTCTGTTGCGTCGCGCATCGCTACAAAGTTACGTCAGTCGAATGGTTGATTTTCGTTTGAGGATTTTTTCGAGAAAAATATTTTATAGATAATCAATTTAAAGCCAATAGTAATTGAAAATATAATACTTACTTGTGATACGACACTCCCTGTTTTTGTGTTTTGCGATTTGGATATGATTTACACCTTTTTACGTCGCAGGTCACCATTTTTGTTTTTGCTGCCGATATGTCAATCGGCTGTCACCGTCCAAGCGCGACTGATTGCAAACAGTCCAATTTTCCCGATTTTGTACTGTTTTTGTAGCGACACTTTCAAGCGCTCCGTGCCCTGTCCCTACTATTCAAGTCTGTGTGTGACAGTCACATTACTATTATTTCAAAAATGAAGTAAAAAAGGACAATTTCTTGTGTTAATACGATAATTTTAACTTTACTGCGGGACAGTTCTCGGCATTTGTTTTTATTTTATTTTAAATGAATTAACTGTTTTTAGATTTTCCCCTAATATACTCTTCAGGATACAACTCTGTGCCAATTTTTTTTATCTTGATCACTTTTAGCGATTAAACCGAGTAGATAAAGAAATCTTACTACCCAGTACGTCCAAGATCGAGGAATCGTAGCAGGCGTTACGAGTTGTAGCGTTACGGCGTAGTAGTAGCTACGAGGCAATTTCTCCTACGATTTTTTTTCCCAATTTGCACTGGAAAAGTCTGACGTACTAGTCTTACATTATTAGGACTAATAGAAATCTGTTTTTAGAGATATACTCGCCTTTGTAATAATAATTTATCTATGTTGAATAAACCATTATGAATTAATAGTACCACGAACTTTAACGACCCGACTGGCCGAGTCGGCAGTGACGCTGCCTACGAAACCAAGAGTCCCGGTTTCGAGTCCCGGTGGGGGCAAATATTTGTTTGAAGAAAACGGATGTTTGTACCCTAGTCATGGTGGTTTATCTAAGTATAATATTTATTTATATAAGTATGTGTATCGTTGTCTAGTACCCAAGATACAGGGAATCCTAGTTTGGGGCTAGATCAATGTGTATAAATAGTGTCCAAGGTATTATTATTATATATTATTATTAACAAATAAAAAAAAACTTTTCAAAAACTATCCAACTAATATTATAAATTTGAAAGTGGCGATATTTGGATGTTTGTGTGTTTGTGCCTCAATCACTCTTAAACGGCTGAACGGATTTGAATTACATTTTGCACAGAGATAGTTTATGAGCTAGATTAACATATAGAATACTTTTATGCAACTGCACCAGAAGGAGAGTAACGTTATCTCGGTAAATAATACTTCCTACGAACACGCAGATAAAGTTGCGGGGCGGGTAGCAGCTGGTAATATCATATTTCGCAACTTATTACCGCAGACGATTTTTCATAGAATGGTAAAATCATATTACCTATACTCTCATCTCGTTAATCAAGTCTTGACAATAATATATCACGACAATATTTTATCCCTACGTGCAGATATTCATACATAGGAGACAACTCAAGGGAGAGTGGGCGTTTTGTCTGAATGTATAACCACCACCATAAGACTACTAACAGAAGTACCGACTTATACAAGTCTCTTTTTTGAAGATAAGGGAAAACAGTAGTATTTTAAATAACTTTCAACTTGTTAACCACATGCGTTTATAAAGGGGATAAATGTTTTCATTCCTATTTATAATAACTTTTATCAAATTCAATGCGTGCTCTTATTTTTTGTCCTTTTGGGGGCTAAACTGTCCCCCAGGGTTAAAGTAACATAAACATTTACATACAGGCACATACATTGCCTCTGGCCCCACACTAGGATACCCTGTATCGTGGGAACCAGAAACAGCGAAGTTACACACGTATAAACATCCAAGAACTGTTTTTTTTTTCTTTTACCCCCAGCGGCGATCGAACCCGGGACCTCACGCATGGTAGGCAGAGCTAGGACCGCTGCGCCACAGAGGTCGCCGCCAATGTTTGATATGCACGTTTTGCGTCAACAGCTTTGGTTATGTGAAATAAAATTTGTCTCATGGCGTAGGTTTCGTAGAAAAAAGTGGCCAAGTGCGAGTCGGTCTCGCCTATGAAGGGTTCCGTTGTAGCAAGTAATTAAGTGACTGGATGTTTGTGTTGTAACTTTGTGTTTCATAGTGTTTGTAGGAATGACAAAGTTATCTTTGCAGTTTTGAATAAATGTTTTATACCATAAAAACTGCTTTTTTATTTTGTTCAAACCAATTTTCGTTGAAAGTCTTTATTAAGATATACAGCATTTATTTTTTGTAGATATTTCACCTTTTTACTTTAAAAGTGAGAGGGCGGGGACTCACACATTTTTTTCACTTTGGAAGGGTCTGTCTATTTAACAATTCACTTTGAGGAAAAATGGTTTCAGAAACCTCAACGTCATTTTTAAAGAACTATCTATAGACACTCCACAAATAAAGGTTTGATGAAAAGAGAAATTTTTGGGTACAGTTCCATGTATTTATCCTTTAATTGTTTAATTTTATTTTTTTTGTATAAAAATCGTAAAGTGTTTCACAGCATACATCAACATACCAAGTTTCAACTGTGAAGTCCTAATAGTGTCTGCATAAAGTTGCTGTGACATACGGACGGATGGACAGACTGACAGACTTGACGAAATTATAAGGATTCCTTGTTTCTCTACAGAACCCTAAACCGACATTTTGTGCAGAGCTCAGTGACAGGCAAACGATAGGGGATAGATAGTGTCAAATCACAAATAGTAGAGTAGGTTCGCTGAACTAATTGGCTTATTTTTGCAAGCAGAGGTATGAAAATGTGAGTTATTATTCAGTAGAGATTCTTGTGCTCTTTTATAAATTACCTTCTCAGTAGAATGATTAAATCAATCAATCAATCAAATCATTTTTTTGTGGAATATAGGTATGTTGGTATACATTTAGATGTTATTATAATATTATATCTATCTATCTCTCTATGTTTAGCTATGAGGCATACAAATATTTTACACATTATGGATACACAATTTTGTCACAAAAAGTCTAAAGTTTTTGAAGTCAGATAACAAAAGTTAAACGTCATTGATTAAATTACGTGCCCAGAATCAACTTAAGCACCTTAAGTCACAGGTTTTTATCCAATAGGTATGCAGATATGGAGTAGTATATTTTATCAATTTCGAAGCTTACGAAGTTCTCTTTTAAATTGAAATATATTATCTATGTTACGAATTCTATCCGGTAAGTTATTAAAGATTTTGGGTGCCATGCCAAAAATACTATTTTCAAATAAAGCTTTTTGGTGTTTTGTGTGTGTTTGTGTGTGATTGCACGAGCCTCATTTTAATATCACCAAAGTTTTGACGCATGGCTTCCCGCTTTCAGTATATTTGATTTGCTGTTCTTCGCCAACTTAATTAAATATCTCGTAAACTACCTCAGGCACGAAATATAGAATGTATTACGTAACAGAAACCGACTTATACATATATATAATTTCCGAGCTGTTCTGATTCCAGGTGCTTATTGTATGCTTGTTCCTTTTATAAGCCCCCGAACAAGTCAAAGCTCAAGTATTTAAAGCTGAAATTTGATTATTATTTCATATAACAAACTTCGAAAATGCTTTCGAGGAATACTTTTATCATTAAACTTTGTTATATCAGTTTAATAATTGTGTTACTGAGCTGTACACGAGAAACTGTCTATTTTCTAGACACAATTGTATATTCATCGATACACACGATATTCATCTCAAGTTTATACTTGAGATGAATATCGTGTATTAGGTGTGTTGTAAGATAAGAGCTCCGTGGTCTGGGTTTCAGGCTTGCTTCTCACACAAGAGATGCTGGTTCTATTCCTGACCATGTACCAATGAGATAATTAATTTAACTTAATTACATTATCGGACGTTCAGTGTTTTGGCTGGCACGTTAAGTTGTAGGTCTCGGCTTCTATCGCTATGGTCGTAAAACCCCTCCATCAACCCGCACTGAGCCAGCGTGGTGGAGTATGGCTTAATCTCACTCGTATCCAGGCAAAGCCCTGTGCCCCTCGGTGGGTACATTGATGGGCTACATCATTACATTATAAACGTATTATGAGATCATTGACGTGAAATTCAGTGGAATGCAACATAGATATTCTGAGGAATCCCACCAAAATTGTACAATTTGATTGAAATAAACGTCGAATAACATTCCAGCACTGCGCCCAGAGAATCGCAAGTATTTATCATTATATTGTGACCGTGTTACTTACACATGGACTATTTGGCGTGGCATAGAGGCACTCCGTATCATTTCACTTGCCCTTGTTGACACCTCTGACCTCTAGCCAACAGGCCGCCAGCACAATCCACTTACAGTAATTAAACCATATTTGATTTCGTTATTTAGTCACCCGATACCATTTAATATCTTAGTTTGTTTCTTTTTAACGATGTCAAAAATTGCGCCAAAATAAACAGGCGATACTATGAGGTAGACGGGGTCATGCAGTTCAAGCCTAGGTTAACTTTCGGTTGGAGTATGGCTAGATTTTCATACGCATATATGTCACCGTAAGATTGTCAAAACCGTTAGTTGATAAACTAAACGACATTTTGTGCAGAGCACAGCGACAGGCAAACGATAGGGGATAGTGTCAAATCACAAATAGTAGAGTAGGTTCCCTGAACTAATTGACTTATTTTTGCAGGCAGTGGTATGACAATGCTTTTTTTCTCGTTAGATGGTCAACTATCGACGGATAGTAAGCTATAGTGAACTGCTTACTATATGACGCGTTAGTTGATAAACTAACGGTTAAAACAGTTAAATATTAAACTGGTTTAAATTACAAACGAAATGCCAGGGTAAACACTGCGGTAGCTTAGGTGAAGACGATAGCACAAAATAAACGTAAATTCTAAACCCTGTCTGTCGATAGTTGATCAACTAACAGTTTATCAACTAACAGTTTTAACTATGTTACGGTGACATGTATAGGCGTGCGGCCGTGCCTGCCGCTCCAGAACCAGACAGTCTTGTACGGTCGCGAGCGCTGACGTATATCAGACGCTGCATAAGTCACCTGTTATTGGCCTTTTGATGGTGATGAGATTTCAACAAATATAGCAAACATCGTTAAGCTCCACTATTTGTCGCTCGATGATTGTCCAATTAAATGGCTTACCTCAAAACCAGATTTCTCGACCGCTGTTCGCCCGTTTAATATTCTGTCTATCTCTTACCATGATTTATCATATTTCGGGTCTGAACCGCGAAAGAAATAACAGCTTAACCTTGATTTTAGACAGGCTGTAACAAAAAGCTGTGTTATCATTTCAAGAGGTTGTTACGTAAAGGCCTGTGCCTCTCGGTGGGGACATTATGGGTGTCATTTATTATTTATTATTTCGCCATATTTTCGATACCAAATTAATGAGAAAGACTGCCGCGGGAATACTTATACAATTTGCTTTTATCGACGTAACAAATAATGGTTTTTTAACGCAGAAAAATGAACCCTGGAGCCGCCATCCCTCCGCATACGCATCTGCATGTATTTTGTGAGTACGTGAAAGTGTACGTATGTATTTATGCAAGCAAAACTAATGGAGTCAAGGCAGCCTGATGTAAAAAAGGCCAGCTTATTTTAGATGTATGAATAGAAAATTAGTTTTTTGTTTACTTATTTAGTTTTTTTGGCATATATAACCAGTTTTTCATTGGCCGCCTTGACTTCGTCTTGTCTCCCCTCATATCATCTAGATAGATTTTAGCTTGTAAAATTATCACAACAAAAATATCAATCAATACGACCATTTAGCCTAGCGGGTAGTGACCCTGCCTACGAAGCTGACGGTCCTGGGTTCGAATCACGGTGAGGGCAATATTTGTGTGATGAGCATGAATGAATATGTGTTTCTTAGTCTCGGATGTTTTTTTTGTATTTACTTAAGTATTTATCTCTATTAAATATGTCATTGTCTAGTACCCATAACACAAACCTTTTTGAGCTTACTATGGGCGATTTGTGTAAGATTGACATCTAATATAAAAAAAAAATAACAAAAAAAACACTGTTTTCCCCAATCATGTAATGTGTGTGCGACGAGTTCTAACTTGAATCTGATTAACTCGCACCCCATTACAAATGTCAGAATTTTTGGTAGGATTTTAATCAGCAGCCGCCTGCAGTCTTAATTATTCTGAGAATTTCAATAAAATGTTGTGGTTTAATTTTATTCAGAATTTTTTATGTCTCAGTTTTTATGGCTCTGGCCTTTTTATTATTTCACGAGACGGATTTAATTCATTTTAGAAATCTTGAATCTGTATTTTTGTAACATTTTTTTTTATTACCCACAAAACGTGATGTTTTTTTTACAACAAGAAAATTTGTACTTATATCAAACAAGTTGAGGGCCCTGATAAATGGGAAGCAAGTACATACATACATACATACATATATAGCGTCACGTCTTTACCCATACGGGATGGCAGAGGCACAATTGGGCCGATTTTTAGCCAGTTTTTCAATATTCCAATTTAAGTGACAGGGGGCTAGCCCATCGCGGCAGCCATGGAGGTTGAAGGTTTCCTCAAGATGTTTTCCATTGCCGTTGAACGTCCGTATTAATGTCCTCACCTGGATTTGAACCTACATCTCCTGCATGAGAAGCAAACGTAAAATCCACTAGACCACGGAGCTCTTTCGCACGGAAAGCGAGTATGAATATACAGGTGTGATAGAAAGGTGTAGTCATATTCGAGAATGTTGTTAGGGACATTATTCTGAACAAATTTTACTTTGGACCGACTTGATCAGAGCAACTATATTCTTCACATTTCTTACGTTTTGAGCCGAGCGCTTGTATGATTTGTGTAAAGAAGTCGAAAATAAAGTTGCTCTGATCAAATCAATTTGATAGCGAATGTTGTTCTCAACGATGTCCCAAACAACCTCTAAAAATATATGTTAATCCAAATTATCATGGTAATTTCTTTTATAAAGGTCGATACTATGCAGCGACTGGTCAATTATCATACTTATTCTATCTGTCTCTGAAAACTTTGCCTCATGTATAAATAAGTCTCAATCAGTCCTTCATTCAATCAAACCTCTTTCTCAAAATGTGTGTCAAAATGTAATAAAATAAAATCAAGTGCATTGGACGCCGTCCACAGACTATATAGGGATTAGACGCCGACATTTGTTACGAATGTTATGCATGTTCAGTTTTCTCTTGCTCATAACTATCGCGGTATCTTCATCAAAATGTGCAATGTCAATTATCACGCATAGTGCGCAATATACGTAGCCTGTGAAACCGGCTCATAGTATTTCGCTCATAGAATAAAATAGTAGATTAAAATGTAAAAAGGGTAAAAGCGGGGGACAGTGGTCACACTTCAGGTTTAACTGTGACCACTGTCCCCCAAAGATGATTGAGTGTCTAAGTAAAAAAAAAGTTTCAGTAGTCATAAATGTACAGTGTTCCAGTAAATGAAAGTGTACTTATTCATGTAAATCAAGTAAGCGTTTAAATCTTCAACCTATTCGTCAACCCCTAAACAGTAACCTTCAATCAGCCCCCTCCGGGAGGGGCGGCCGCGTAGGGGGGGACAGCTATCAGTTTCCACGAGTACACGTGGTGGTGGCGTGTCCTGTGCCACCTGGCGGGCATGGGACATTCTTGCTGCAGAACTCACGCGGGTTGGTGATCATCATCCAGTTGGGGTTCCGCAGTGGGTGCCACGAGGTGACGCCTGCCGCTGCAGTTCCGCAGTGGGTGCCACGAGGTGACGCCTGCCGCTGCAGTTCCGCAGTGGGTGCCACGAGGTGACGCCTGCCGCTGCAGTTCCGCAGTGGGTGCCACGAGGTGACGCCTGCCGCTGCAGTTCCGCAGTGGGTGCCACGAGGTGACGCCTGCCGCTGCAGTTCCGCAGTGGGTGCCACGAGGTGACGCCTGCACCTGCAGTTCATCAAGTCAATCAGGATGGCCTATTCGGGGCAAGGCTGCCCGAATCACGAATGCCCAAACTACACCTGTCTATGTCCTGTGTTAATACCAAAATCATATAATAAATCCGAGTGCTAACTCGTTTTCTATATGTCGGGCTCCTTTTAGAAAACCGGGATAGTTATCGTACGTGCGGAAACTTACCAAACTTACAAGAAATTACTTAATATTTATGCCCGACGTGCAAATACGAAAGTCGTATCGACTTTCACATGTGCACTTCTGCCACCCCGTGTGGAAAAGAGCATTCCGCTTAAGTTTTTGGTATTCAATTTTCCATTTTGAGTGACTCCCCGTCACTTAAACTCAACACCGGGCCGTAGCTTTGTCAACAGATAAAATAAATAAATAAATAAATGTAGCCCATTGAAGTCACCGCCGAGGGGCACATGCCTTTATCCGGATGCGACTAAGATTAAGCCATACTTCACCACGCTGGCTCAGTGCGGCTTGGTGGAGGGGTTTTACGACCACTACCCCTTAGCGATAGTAACCAGGACCTACAGCTTAACAGCTTAACGTGTCATCCGAAACACTGTAAGTCCGATACTGTACTTAAGATAAATTTGTTATCTCATTGGTACATGGTCAGGATTCGAACCTGCATCTCCTGTGTGAGAAGCAACCGTAAAACCCGTTAGAATACGGCGCTCATCGATAAACTGAATACAAACTCGAAACTTTTATGTAAGTTTTATTTTACTTTTTGTTCACTGACGAGGTCATCAAATAAGAGTCACTTGGATCCCAGAGCCCTGCACCGTGCCCTGGGTAGTGCCGACGAGCAACAAATCAACACTAACTTTTCTAGGTTCTATAAAGACAGTGAAATGTACAGAATCACGTGTCATTGTCGAAATAAGCTTAGTTGTCAGACCGTCATTTAAGAAATTATAAATGAGAGGTCACTCTGTATACGAGTAACATGTTCACAGATAGGCGAAGCCGCGCTTAAGTTGGTAGTAAATTTTAAGTAAAAAAAAACGCTGGGATTTATTCAAAACTCGGATCTTTACCTGCTCGGTGGCTGTGGCAATAAATTACCGTTGTAACCGACTCTGGCACGGGCAGCCATCATTCACGTCCGCCCCAATAAATTGATACAATGGAAAACGAGCCCAGGGTTTTCATTTCTCTGGGCTTTTGATAAAACCCATGTTTTGGAAGACTTGTCAAAAGCCGTCACTGATATCATTCAGGGTTGCGATATAAAATGGGAGTCACACGTGAAACGGCTCATCCTCTTGCGACATAAAAATCAGCTCCGTAAGAGAAACAAAATGCATTGTGCGAAGAAGGCTTGAAACCCTTTCTTATGAGGATACCGAACTACTACTAAATTACTAATGTATCCTGAATAAATCGAGGTATAAACATAAACATAAATAAATACATACGATGGATAAATGATAATATATTATATATTTTATTTTATATAAGTATTCATGTTTATTAAACATATTTGTGACATATGTTTTTCATGATTCTTCTACTAATTAATTACTCTTATGTCTTGGAGTTGATTTCTTTAGATTAAATATTTCATGTCTTGTTCAAATCGTGCCAATCTCAGTGTAATCGTTACGTATAGAACTCAGATTGATCCCTGTTTATGTAATTTTGTTATTATGGTCAATAAATATTTTTTCATTTTCATTTAATTTTTCTTTTGTTGATTTGGGTACAGTTTATAGGGAGAAAGGAACCCTAATAGGATCCCTTCGTTTTCTGACCTCCGAGACCTCCGAGAGATGAAAACGGCCATGGCAATTTTGAAATGTTCGAGAAAATTATGGAGGATGCCCTCATTATACTTTGTAATAACAGAAAAAAGTTAATTATTTGTGGTGTGTGTGTGGTGATACAACATTGAAACAACGATTAATAACTCTGTTCAAATCATTTAATTTATGTCATATATTTCTAGAGCCGACTAGAATTACACTTACCAGCCAAACTTGCTTAGATAACGTATTTTGTGACTGTGCATTCACAAGTAAAAATGTAATTAACTGCTTACCCTCCGATCACAGTGTTCAAACAGTTTCATTCCCAATTGCCAGTAAAAATAGGACTGATCCATCATTTTATAGGCCTATTACATCCCATAGACTAGAGACGTATATGAATAAGTTAGATATAAATTTGCCAGTACCGGATTTTGATGAACAGAACCCAAACAAAATCTACTCAGACTTCTTCAGCATTATTCAGACAGAATTCAATAAAGTTTTTAAATTAAAGAAAGTCAGTGACTATGACGGTAAATCTAAATTTAATGACTGGGCAACGTTTGGAATTCGTAAAAGTAGAGTTATCTTATATGACCTTTATGAACAAAAAACCTATAACTTTGATCGAAAATTTCATGACTACGTTAAAAAATATTCCAAAACTTTCAAGTTGGTTTGTAGAACTGCAAAAACTTTACACATTAATAGAAAAATTCAAAATTCAAATAATAGAATGAAAACAGTTTGGCAAATAATAAACCGCGAAACTGGCAAAGTTATACCAAGGGACAATGATTTCTGCCTAAAGATAGGTGATGATGTTGTTAAATCCAGCGCTGATGTTGCTCGAGCTTTTGAAACATTCTTCACCAATGTACCCTTACTCACAACAGACCGTCTAAATTCATCTCCATATGAAGCAGAGACTTTATTAAAAAATAACACTAGCGCCAGTAATGTATATTTAAAATTTCATCATGTATATCCCCAGGACATTGTCAAAACGTTTAAATTACTTAACTTAAAAAATACGGAAGACCTGTGGGGTATATCAGTCAAAGTCATTGGTTCAGTAATTCTAGTTATAGCCCCACACTTAGCTTATATATTCAATAAATGTGTTGACGATGGGGCTTTCCCAGACCTCATGAAACACAGTAAACTGATACCTCTGTTCAAGTCGGGAGATAAGGGTGATCCTTCAAATTTCAGACCAATATCTGTTCTTCCAACACGTAAGTAAAATATTTGAAAAGATTGTACTCAATCAAATGCTCTCACACTTCAACCGTACAAAACAACTCCATGCCAAACAATACGGTTTCACTAGGGGTAAATCGACTACGGATGCAGGTATTACCCTTATATCTCATATTTATTCTGCATGGGAGGCCGCACAGGATGCTATCGGAGTTTTTTGCGACCTGTCGAAGGCGTTTGATTGTGTTGATCATAATACGCTATTAATTAAATTAAATCATTACGGAGTTAGAAATAAAGCGTTGGATCTACTAAGATCATACCTAATCAATAGAATTCAAAAGGCAGAAGTTAACGGCGTAAAATCTGATGGATCGGGTGTTAAAATGGGCGTTCCACAAGGTTCCATATTAGGCCCTTTCTTATTCCTGGTATATATTAATGATCTGCCTTTCATGGTGGAGAAATTAACTGACATAGTGTTGTTTGCTGATGATACTTCACTGGTCTTCAAAATTGAAAGACAAAAAGGAGCCATTTTATTAGCCATATTATTGTTTGTGTCTACAGGCCACCGAGGGATGAAAAAGGCCATGGCAATTTCGAAATATTTGAGAAAATTATGGAGGAAGCCCTCATTAAACTTTGTAATAACAGAAAAAAGTTAATTATTTGTGGCGATCTTAATGTAGATCTGCTTGTAGATACAACACTGAAGCGACGATTAATAACTCTGTTCAAATCATTTAATTTATGTCATGTATTTCTAGAGCCGACTAGAATTACACTTACAAGCCAAACTTGCTTAGATAACGTTTTTTGTGACTGTGCATTCACAACTAAAAGTGTAATTAACTGCTTACCCTCCGATCACAGTGGTCAAACAGTTTCATTCCCAATTAGTATTAGGGATAAGACTGGTCCAACATTTTATAGGCCTATTACATCCCATAGACTAGAGACATATACGAAAAACTTAGATATAAATTTGCCAGTACCGGATTTTAATGAACAGAACCCAAACAAAATCTACTCAGACTTCTTCAACATTATTCAGACAGAATTCAATAAAGTTTTCAAATTAAAGAAAGTCAGTGACTACAACGGTAAATCTAAATTTAATGACTGGGCAACGTTTGGAATTCGTAAAAGTAGAGTTATCTTGTATGACCTTTATGATCAAAAAACCTATAACTTTGATCGAAAATTTCATGACTATGTTAAAAAATATTCCAAAACTTTCAAGTTGGTTTGTAGAACTGCAAAAACTTTACACATTAATAGAAAAATTAAAAATTCAAATAATAGAATGAAAACAGTTTGGCAAATAATAAACCGCGAAACTGGCAAAGTTATACCAAGGGACAGTGATTTCTGCCTAAAGATAGGTGATGATGTTGTTAAATCCAACGCTGATGTTGCTCGAGCTTTTGAAACATTCTTCACCAATGTACCCGTACTCACAACGGACAGTCTAAATTCATCTCCATTTGAAGCAGAGACTTTATTAAAAAATAACACTAGCGTCAGTAATGTATATTTAAAATTTCATCATGTATATCCCCAGGACATTGTCAAAACGTTTAAATTACTTAACTTAAAAAATACGGAAGACCTGTGGGGTATATCAGTCAAAGTCATTGGTTCAGTAATTCTAGTTATAGCCCCACACTTAGCTTATATATTCAATAAATGTGTTGACGATGGGGATTTTCCAGACCTCATGAAACACAGTAAACTTATACCGCTGTTCAAATCGGGAGATAAGGGCGATCCTTCAAATTTCAGACCAATATCTGTTCTTCCAACACTAAGTAAAATATTTGAAAAGATTATACTCAATCAAATGCTCTCACACTTCAACCGTACAAAACAACTCCACGCTAAACAATATGGTTTCACTAGGGGTAAATCGACTACGGATGCAGGTATTTCCCTTGTATCTCATATTTATTCTGCATGGGAGGCCGCACAGGATGCTATCGGAGTTTTTTGCGACCTGTCGAAGGCGTTTGATTGTGTTGATCATAATACGCTATTAATTAAATTAAATCATTACGGAGTTAGAAATAAAGCGTTGGATCTACTAGGATCATACCTAAGCAATAGAATTCAAAAGGCAGAAGTTAACGGCGTAAAATCTGATGGATCGCGTGTTAAAATTGGCGTTCCACAAGGTTCCATATTAGGCCCTTTCTTATTCCTGGTATATATTAATGATCTGCCTTTCATGGTGGAGAAATTAACTGACATAGTGTTGTTTGCTGATGATACTTCAATGGTCTTCAAAATTGAAAGACAAAAAGGAGATTTTGATGATGTTAATGGTGTATTGTCTTTAACCTTGAATTGGTTCACAGTTAATAATTTATTGTTAAACGCTGGTAAAACCAAGTGTATCAAATTCTCACTTCCAAATGTCAGGCAAGTTGAGACCAGTTTGGTGTTAGACAACAGCACGTTAGAATTGGTAAATGATACGAAGTTTCTTGGAATAACCATTGATAGTAAATTGCAGTGGGGACCCCACATAGATAAATTGGCTGGTAAATTAAGTTCTGCGGCTTACGCTGTTAGGAACATCAGACAAAGCACGGATGTGGCTACATCTAGGCTAGTATATTTTAGTTACTTTCATAGTGTGATGTCCTATGGTATCTTGTTGTGGGGGAAAGCAGCGGATATTCAAACTATTTTTATTTTACAGAAAAGAGCTATTCGAGCAATTTATAATTTAAAACGAACAGACTCCTTAAGAGAGCTTTTTAAAGAAATTGACATACTAACAGTAGCTAGTCAATTTATTTTCGAAAATATAATGTATGTACGCAAGAACCTTACAACATTTTCCAAACTTAGCGACAGCTGTAATGTTAACCTAAGAAATAATCACAGACTATGTGCGCCCCGTTTTAGACTCGCGAAGGTTAGCAATTCTTTCAAGGGTCAGTGCATTCTCTACTACAATAAGATACCTCTGGAGATTTTGAAATTGCCATTTGAGCAATTTAAAAAGCATGTTAAAGCGACTTTGTCGAAAAAGGGATATTACAATGTTCAAGATTACTTAAATGACAGGACTTTATGGGGTTAATCTGGCTCAACACAGACCTTGCTGTTAATAATTTTGTAATTATTTATTCCTGCTTATTAATCATAACAATTAAATTTTTCATATTTGTATTAGTTAAGCACAACCTATTTTTAAAAGAGATCTAAAAATAAATCTGTGGGAGTTTCTACGCCCTTCTTCTCCCACAGTGGTCCAATGTAGAGAAGAGGCAAAAAATGACGTTTGCTAAGTATATGTAAATATCTACAGTAATAAAGTACTTTGACTATTGACTATTGACTATTGGAGAATTTGATGATGTTAATGGTGTATTGTCTTTAACCTTGAATTGGTTCACAGTTAATAATTTATTGTTAAACGCTGGTAAAACCAAGTGTATCAAATTCTCACTTCCAAATGTCAGGCAAGTTGAGACCAGTTTAGTGTTAGACAACAGCACGTTAGAATTAGTAAATGATACGAAGTTTCTTGGAATAACCATTGATAGCAAATTGCAGTGGGGACCCCACATAGATAAATTGGCTGGTAAATTAAGTTCTGCGGCTTACGCTGTTAGGAACATCAGACAAAGCACGGATGTGGCTACATCTAGGCTAGTATATTTTAGTTACTTTCATAGTGTGATGTCCTATGGTATCTTGTTGTGGGGGAAAGCAGCGGATATTCAAACTATTTTTATTTTACAGAAAAGAGCTATTCGAGCAATTTATAATTTAAAACGAACAGACTCCTTAAGAGAGCTTTTTAAAGAAATTGACATACTAACAGTAGCTAGTCAATTTATTTTCGAAAATATAATGTATGTACGCAAGAACCTTACAACATTTTCCAAACTTAGCGATAGCTGTAATGTTTACCTAAGAAATAATCACAGACTATGTGCGCCCCGTTTTAGACTCGCGAAGGTTAGCAATTCTTTCAAGGGTCAGTGCATTCTCTACTACAATAGGATACCTCTGGAGATTTTGAAATTGCCATTTGAGCAATTTAAAAAGCATGTTAAAGCGACTTTGTCGAAAAAGGGATATTACAATGTTCAAGATTACTTAAATGACAGGACTGTATGGGGTTAATCTGGCTCAACACAGACCTTGCTGTTAATAATTTTGTAATTATTTATTCCAGCTTATTAAATAAAAATAATTCATAATTGTATTAGTTAAGCACAACCTATTTTTAAAAGAGATCTAAAAATCAATCTGTGGGAGTTTCTACGCCCTTCTTCTCCCACAGTGGTCCAATGTAGAGAAAAGGCAAAAAATGACGTTTGCTAAGAATATGTAAATATCTACAGTAATAAAGTACTTTTGAGTTTGAGTTTGAGTTTGAGTTCTGTCTGTCCGTCTGTCTGTCAAGGCCTCTTTGCAATCACAAATCAATATTAATTACTCAGTTTTGTGATCGTTTTATGTTGTGATAGAATGAAAAAATGCGTTTTACGCCGGAAATTTGCTAAATTTTCTTGATACTCTCAAGGGAATCAAAATTATTGGTACTTCTTGTTGACTTAGAATCATGGAAATTTGGCGCGAAGCAAAGTTATAGCACCATATAATATTTCGGAAACCATAAATGATGTTGGCAGGCTTCTATGGGTGTCTTGTATAGTATTAAGTTCATCATGTTACAGGTTACATTACTCTTACTATAATGAAATGAAATTAAAATTAAAATCTGTATCATAAACCCTCGTTACTGCGTCCAAATACCGCACGTTACGACCAGCATAATGTTATACTACTTGGTAAAAACTGATTTCTTATCTGAATATCGATAAATTATGACTATAATGTATCCATTTTCGACTAATTATGACATTCAAATGTCGAACGCCGTCGCCCGCCTGTGTGCCGCCCCTAGTTTGTCTGTGAAGTTGGTACTACTGAACAAGTTAAATAAGTGCAGAGCAATTATCAATGCCATAATGCCGGTCGAACATGCGGTTCCTGAATAAATCAAAGAGAGCTTATGATATGTGTGTAGATAAACTAGTGTATGTAAAATAATTAGGCATTATGTATCAGTGACATAAACTAATATTATTTTACGCAACAATTATGCTAGTTAGATAGATGCTGCACTAGTCCCACACTAAGTTTCCGTGTGTCGGGGGTACTAGGATTAATCAGAAAAATAACTTCAGATGATTTGCATAAAACAATAGTATATTATCACCGAGGGGATAAAGTACTGTTATATGTCGCGGAATCGATATCACATCCTGAAGTTCCAAATACTCCAGATTTAACTCCCGAGAAGACTGATTCCTGAGTGCAGTGAAGATTGATTTTTAGACCTCTTTTAAAAATTGGTTGTGTTTAACTAATACAATGGTTACAATATTATTATTGTAACCATTGTATTAGTTAAACACAACCATAATTAAGCAGGAATATAATTCCAAAATTATTAACAGCGAGTTCTGTTTTGAATTCGATTAACCCAAGCATTCCCGTATTTAAGTAATCTTGAGCATTGTTATATCCCATTTTAAACAAAGTCGCTTGTACATGGTTTTAAAATTGCTGAAATGGCAATTTCGAAATCTCCAGAGTTATCTTATAGTAGTAGAGAATGCACTGACCCTTGAAGGAATTGCTAACTTTCGCGAGTATAAACCGGGGCGCAACTAGTCTGTGATGATCTTAGGTTATCATTACAGTACAGTTACATTCTTAGGTTAACTTACAGCGATTGACATACGAGGCAACTGGGTTATAACGTAGTGTGGATTTAACAGGACTGGACCGCAATGCCTGTAATAATTGAATAATGGCCCTTTCGTCGTTTCGTTTATGTTTGCTGATTGCGTTTTGTTTTTGGTTTTACAAGCTTTTACTGTCAGTCCCCAGAGAAAAAAATGAAATTGATACATAAAATACGATCTCAAACAATTAAACTTATTAGGTGGTACGCCAGCTGCCGTTGTTCTTCACAAAAAAGTGATTTATTCGGAGCCCTCGGTACGCGAGACTGACTACACTTGGCCGGTTTTTCTTTTATTAAAAAACTGTCTTTAGGGTTCCGAACCTGAAGGGTGCCAAATGGGACCCTATCACTAAGCCTCCGCTCTCCGTCTGTCCGTCCGTCTGTCATCGGGCTCTACCGGATCAACCGAAATAGGTAGAGAGCCGAAATTTTCATAGAGGGTGTATTTAGAGGGTTTTATTAATTAATTAATTGTAGCCCGATTTACTTTCAACCAAAAATAGTCATTTATATTTTCTGCTGTTATATCATCATACCTTTTCCCATACTCGGCAGATGCACAGTTGCGCCTGCCTTTAGCCGGTAATTCGATACTATATTTTGAATATCAGGGGCTAGCCCATCGTTTTACTGAATCTTAATATTTCGGAATTTTTAGCACGACTAACTATACGACCTCTGTGGTGCAGCGGTTGTGGCTCTGCCTACCATGCGAGAGGAACCGGGTTCGATGCTCGGCTCGGGGTAAAGAAACAAAACCCAGGTCTTGGATGTTATATGTGTGTGACGTCGCTGTTTCTGGTTCCCACAATACAGGTTATCCTAGTTTGGGGCCACAAGCAATGTATGTGCTTCTAAGTAAATGTTTATGTTTATGTTTACCTATAAAATCTTCCCATGATTCTATTCCCCATAATACTATAGCTAGATTACCTTAAAAGCCTATTATGCCTAGTTTTCTGTATTCTCTATATTAAGGTGAAACATCTGACAAGTAATGGCCACTTAAAAGGACAACGAACTTGGAGTGGGGTCCTTAAAGGAATATCAATTCAGCTCACGAAAAAATGGAAATCACGCTACAGAACCGTCGTTTTATTATTTTTATGAGCCGTTTAGGGTTCAGTGACATGTACAAGTAAATGGTGACCCCTGATAAGAAGGCACATAAATAAATGCGGAAGCTTAGTGAATAATAATAATAATAATAATAATACCTTGGACACTATTTACACACATTGATCTAGCCCCAAACTAGGATTCCCTGTATCTTGGGTTCTAGACAACGATACACATACTTTTATGGAATGAGTGAGTGCTCACAAGGGAAAAGTCGAAAGCAGAATGTTTGACTACGGATCTTTACTTGGACTAGTTAGGAGACAAACGGTCTAAAATTCCTGACCCTCTGACGTGGCCCTAGGGATTGGCACAAAAAGGGCGCCGGGTTTAGGCTTCTTTCTTAAAATTCAAGCTGATAAAATTATCTACAACTTTGATTCAATATTTTTTTACCCATTCCCAATCATTGTCTACGATTACAAGCTCTCAGTATCTGTATCCAAACTTATAATTTCATAATATGAGAGATCTTTTAGCATTAAACATTTTTTGAATAAAATTTTCATCTTTTCAAACTTATAGTATGTAATTTGTTTCTTTTCTAATTACGATAGACGGGCCGTACGGGTACATACCATCCAAACGGCTAGTCGGATTTCGACAATAAGCTCTTGTTGGATTGGTCTTGGAAACTCAATTTTTTTATCTGACTATACAAAACCATTAGTTTTCGTGGTGTCCAAATCTTCAGGTAAAAACGTGTCAACACGGAGACAGTGTCCGAGAAATTAGTGTCCGACAACAAGCCGGCGTTCGAGACAGACTAATATCCCAGGATTAACATTCGTAGAGTTATGTATATGTCTGTTCTGTTTCTCGCACGAAATACAATACGAAGTGTAGAAGGACTGACTCGACAATTTCTAAACTAATACTATGGAATCTGCAACTATTCAATGAATTGACTACTCCAGCAGTCGCATTTCATTTCTGCAAAATGTATTCTAGTAAAAGTATAAGCAGAAGCCGAGATTTAATTTCGCTCAGATTATTTCGTTAGATTGAACTACCTTTTCCCTGGAACTAGGTAGAAGTTTGAGATTTAGTGACGATATTGAAGTTCAAGATTCATAGTCTTTCTAGTGCCAGAGTAGGGGGTCGCCTCGCTCCGCTCCGCTTCGTTGCGGCTCCCGGGTCTGCTGTTAAGTGTAATCCTAACTAACCCATCTTTAGTTTTCAAACAGGAAGTGACCTATAGCAACCAGTTCGTCTCTGTGACATAGTCGGGGCTGCACACCTTTGTTATATTTCCTCTTGCCAAATTTGCTTTCATCCAGTTGTACAATCTCGCCCCGGCAGCAAACTTTTCCCTTCATTCATCCCCCATCACCCAATACCCCCAAATCCTCGTCCCGAATGTGTGTTTAGGCTTTTCGACCCGCATTTTCAGTATTTCAGACTTCGGGATTTAGAACTTAGGGATTTCAATCATTCGGTCAATTGAACTTAGGGATTTCGAAGTTTCGGTCAAACAGTCATTCGGTATTTTGATTTTCGGTGTTCCGAACATAGGTCTTATGAACTTAGGTCTTTTATATTTAGATATTGTGCTACGTACCCGCTAGCAAAATACTCGAAAGACCAACTAACTGCCTCTCAACGACCCACGGCATCTTATGATGCCTATTTCCCGGTTTTGAATTTTATTACCATTACGATGTCTCATAACGGGGTTGGGGCGTGGTGAGGTTAAGAGCTAATAATCGTATCAAAAGTGTTCGCTTGCACTATTTAGTTATTTTCACTCTTCTGTTGTAAAGCCATGTTAGTACATTACTGCAGCGGCTAGCAACAAGGTCACTGCAGGTAGAACGTTTGATGTTAGGCTGAGCTGCGAGCCGAGGCAAGCCCTCATACGTGAGTCCTGCAATAACTGCTTGTGGCCAAGGCTTGTATAGTGTTTTTCTCAAATAATGCGAGGAATTCTAGTTAAAAGTTATTTATTTTAAAATACAATTGTTTAATGTATTTCTTATAAAATTCGGGGTGGACTTTCCGGGGATTATGTTAGTTTCCATTGAAAACCCAAAGTGTAGTCGGCTTAACTTTCTTGGCTAGCTCGCCGAAATATGCTAGAAAATCGTTTTCGAATAAGGATTTAGATTTTCTATCTATCTTCTACTGAACAAACTTTTCATAGGTTCTCAGTTCTTTCCATTTCGACGGCAACGAGTTTACTAAAACCGCTCTTGCCGCTTTTGAATTTCTGGCGGCAAATTAATTTCATCACAGTCGCTTACTTTACTTGAACATGAATTCATTTTGCGAATCAAAATCAACAATTTCATACAAATCCAAAATAAATAAATGTCGTATTTCGTATCCCGCGTCAATATGTTTTTTTCATCATTGTTCAGCCTTGTATTTAGAAGCCTGAACGAAATTTAAATAAAACCTCTAATAAGTTACCTTCTTGGTTGCCCATAGTGGCGAGGAAAAGATCGTTTCATTTTTAAAAACACTACAGTTAAGTGTTTTCATTCAGCTCTAACAGGCATCTAAACACTACAGTTAATAGTTTTCATTCAGCTCTAACGGCCATCTAAACACTACAGTTAAGGATTTTCATACATTTATGACCGGCAGCTAAGCGCAGTACTGACCAGGACAGCAGTACATAAAGTTCAATTGATCTCAAAGAAGGCTGTCATAATAATTCTCACATTTCCAAGAATGTTTCAGAAATAAATATTTAAGATACTAAGAATAATGCTTTATTACAGTTGTCGTATCAAAACTCAAATATTGTTTGTCAAATATATGTTTTATTGTAAATAGGCAAAAATAATGCACATTTACAATCAGACACTCATACAAGGAGAAAAGTAAAAATATGATCAAATAAACTAATGATTATGGTTTGAGTTTGAAAAAGGAAATGTTCCTTTCAATTCATGGCTGAATCTCGAAACGGGAAAGGCGGCATTTCTGTGCCATGATAATTGTGTAACAGATGACAAGAAATTATTGTTGCATTAAATTCAATTTTAAACAGCGATTGCAAAAATGTTGTAAGGACAATTCTACGTTAGTAACTTGCGAATTCTTACGCTATTATTCAGCTTTTATACAAATAGTCCTAAAGTGTTGACTCAAAATGTCCCAAAGCGCTTACAGACCCTTCTTAGCACTTCTTTTGTTGCTTGAAGTTGTAAAAACAACTTAATGCAGCGTAAACTGCAGCCTTATGGCGTAACTCTCTGAAGTTAGTAGCGTGTGTCTATGGTTCATCTCATGCTCATACAATTTCATCTATTGCGGGGTATCACCGAAGGCTTCTAGGCTTCATTCAATGAGCTAGTGTTTGGCCTCCATTATGATGCTACTTGCGTGATACCAATTTGACAGATGAAGCTGGTGCAAGGTATCAAACGTAAAAGTCTATATGAAGTTCATAGCTCGGACGACTTACGCCATAAGGCTGCTGGTGCTGTAAACATTTGATGACTCTGTTGGGTGGCGTGTATAGCATATTTTTTGCAACAAGAACCTTCGCCGAAGCCCAATAATGTTTACTAACTATTTGTAGCTTAACGCGAGGAAAGTTTTGAACAATTTAGACGTTAAACTTCCGGGGTGAATGCACTCTTACAAGCTAGATATAAGATATAAGATTAGTTCAAGAATTCCGCCTTAGGACTATGATAAATTACTTATTTACGACTTTATATAATCAATATATTTGAATAATTTAATGATTCAATTTTAATTTTACCTTATAATTGACATTGTGTAAAATATTTGCATCCAACTAATAGATGGTAGATATTTTATACTTATGCAATACAATTTGACTTGTTTAAGATTTAAGAAGTACTGTACGGGATAGACCCTTTCGGCCTTACTAATAAAAGAAGTTATTCACGGTTTAACTTATACATTGTTTTGTCTTGCTTTGACATTTGACATTTACTCGTCGTATGAGAAGGACAAAACGTATATGAAAACAGTGCTAAATTTCTAATTACCAATTGTATAATTTAATTAAATGCTCTACGGTTATGTATCACAATATTACTACTCAAATTATGCACTCGCCTCAGATTTGCAGGCTTTTGATTGAAACCCAACCTCCAACGCACTTCAGCATCCGACCACGCCAAGATCCACCTAAATTCCGCAAATTCACGATAAATATGATTGGTTTTGATTATATCATCGTTTACCCACGGATATAACGCCACACTACATTTTATAGATTTCGACTATATTAGACTATATTAGTCTAGAGTTTATAGCTTTTTGGATGTAACATAACATAACATAGCGTCACGCCTTTTTCCATACGGGGTGGCAGAGGCACAATTGTGCCCACTTTGAGCCACTTTTGGATGTATTCGTATTGATACGCGATACGAACACCATGGAACCTAAAAGGCGACCTTTATGTAATTAACACATTTCTTCAGCGTTAGTGGACCCGTGGCGCCACCTCTTGGGCTAGATACAATACTAAGCTAAGCACTATGAGAAACACCATAATCGTGGTTTTAATAGATATAATTAAGGAATACTAAACATGCACCCATATCAAATATGATAGCAAATAAACAATTCAATTTGATTTGGCCTTAAAGGCCAACTCTTCAAGTCTTCAAAAGGCTTTCAAAGTACACTTTAGGGAAATCTAAGTGCTCTTATAAACATTTTATGGCATTTAAGGAGGATAAAAAAATCCGAAAAATCTCTTTCCAATACTTTGGGAGATTGCGACCCATCTCATTGAGTCCTCTTTAACGTACTATGACTGTCTTTGTTATTGGACGCGGGACGTCGATATGTCCGAAAAAAAAAGTCCATGGTTCTCTTTGGTCATACATAAATACAACCTTTTTTAAAAAGAGATCTATAGATCAATCTGTGGGAGTTTCTTTGCCCTTTTATTCCACTGTGGACCAATGTAGAGAAGAGCTAAAAATGACATGACTAAGCATATTTGAAAATATCTACAGTAATACTTATTTTTGAACCTTGTCCATCAACAACGCATCTGATCTAAGATTCAATTATCTTCAGGTTATCCCAACAAATATCATATTCTGGACCGTAGTTTCGTAGCCAAGTGATCGAATTTAGCATTTCATTAGGCCGCCTCAGGCCATTAATTAAAAGCCGCCGATACTCCTAATCAATTTACCAAAACACCTTCTTACACATCTAAGTTAATATTCGAGATGTGAATTAATGGATGAGTTCTCTAAGGTAATGCTGCATATACCTATTATACTCTATAATATCATATCATATGTATTATTGGACGATACGAGTGTTTTTTTTAAATATATAAACATAAACATTTACATACAGGCACACAAATTATTTATGGCCCTACACTTGGATACCCTGTGTCATGGGAACCGGAAACATCGATGTCACACGCATATAAACATCCAAGACGCGGGGATTGTTTTATATTTACCCCCAGCCGGGGATCGAACCCGGGACCGCTCGCATGCTAGGCACAGCTACAACCGCTGCGCAACAGAGATCGAGAGAGATGAGCAGATTGTAGTGTTAAACTTTAAATGAACTGGATTTAGGTGAACTAGAACTTTACATGGCCCTAGCTGACTCTGTGATTGGTTATGCATTAAGTTCATATGGTAGAACATTTTAAACGTATATCGAAAAAAAATACTACCTACAAGTAAGACTACTAAAAGCAATTAATATTAAATATCAAAAATAAATACGGACAACACTACTCTGAACCATTCAAATATTGTAAAATACTGCCAGTGCAAAATAAGACCAAATTACATGACAGGAAAAAAAACACAACATTTTTTTACTTCAAGTATAAAAGTTAGTTGATAACTTTTTTTTCTCGTTAGTTGGTCAACTATCGACAGATAGTAATCTGTAGCGTACTGTGTACTATATGACTCGTTAGTTGATCAACTAACGGTTTAAACCGTTAAATAATAAACTGTTTAAACTTAAATTGACAACGAAATACCAGGGCACTGCGTTAGCTTAGATGAAGACTAGAGGGGGTGAGCGAAGCGAAGCCCCCGAATAGTATTCGTGTTAGGTTGACATATAAGAACAAAAGAAACGTAAATTCTAAACCCTATCGGTCTGGTTTACTATTTGTCGATAGTTGATCAACTGACGCGTTAGTTTGTAACGGCATAAAGGCTAAGGTCGAGCCACCGCTATCAGAAGCTATGATCGTCTATTCTATCTACCCCAAAAAGATATGTCCCGATTCAGCTGTAAAATTTGTAAGTTAAGAATGATAAGTCTGAATTTCTTGTTCGTTGAGAAGTTCGTTAGGCGTACAATAGTCGAACGGAAGATTGGTTCAGGAAGTTAGAGTTTCAAGTAAGACAGAGAAAGCATATATGCCCGCAAGCCGGTATTTCGCATCAGTTAGCGGTGTATTGCGCCAGATCGATCTTTGTTGTATTTTGTGTGATGGTACCATTTATTTTTTGTATATATGGGCGCTTGGAACTTCTTTTAGCGGTCGACCACAATTTATAATATTTGTTTGGGATATCGTATAGATATCCGTCGTAGTGTTACGACGTGAGTACTCAATGATATTTCATGTGCTTGCTAGTAGCGGCTTGTGGTGGTTCCAATTATATAATTAGTTCACGGCAATAACGATCCGAATAGACCGGGTTTACACAATTGCGATTTGAGTTTCCGAAATGGGTTTGAACTAGCGGTTTCCTCAAAAGGTCCGTAACGTTTTGAAACCTTCAACTCTGAGCAATTTGAGCTGGATGTTATCGAAACGTTTTCATTAGCGCTTTTGGAGATCTAACCCACTCCACAGCGAGGTACATACTTCGGGAAATACCGATTTATGCATCTAACTAACCTCAGCACTTCCTCGACTGAGCCCAGCAATAAATACTAGACGCAGCCTACACGTTAGACCTCCAGCGAAATTTACATTTAATTTAAAGATGCAACTTGAATCCAAACCGATCCAAGGCAAAGCAAAACAATCTACCCGGTCCTAAACAATGAACTTTAGACTGTAATTTGATCTCTTCGCGCGTCCCCGACAACACTCAAATGTCAAAATATCAACAGGATAGGTTATCTGTGTTGACACCGGCTTAACTTTGTTCTGAATTTGTTATTTCCATCCGCGTAACCTCATCGATCAAACAGTCTCCCTATGCCCTGCCAACCAAGGTTTAGCCGCAACTAAACTCCTGTCTAGCCTAGTCTAAAATCCTAGTGTTATACCACGTCCATTATCGACACCACTCGAAAATGGTTGAGTTTGATTTGAATGTGCTTGTATGTTTAATGACTGTGTGTGTGGGAATTTCAAAACTCGCTACTCGAAAGGAATGAGGAGAGGATTAGCCCGCGAATATCCTAAGAGCCAATCCAGGAACCCTATGGTGAAGGAAAAAGGAATTTAGGGTCGCTCCAAGCCCAGACTCAGACTCAGATCAATTACCTACAAGTTCTTATCTAACGACCCAAGGATAGTTTTGGAATTTGGGGTAGGTTGATTTAAAGGATAGGAACCGAGGTATATCTCGGCGCTTCAGACACTCACGAAAATCCACTGTTACACGCAATCACAACTCGTCCAGTTCCAGACGCGTAAAACGGCAGACCGAACTGTTTAGAATTACCGAAAGACGAGTGTCACAGTAGCTTGACGCAGAGACTGAATGCCTCCCCCTCCCACGCTCTCGTATTTATAGACCCCACATGTCTGAAAAAAAATGGCGTCCTTTGCGGAACACACGCTGCCCAAGCGAAAGCTTCTTATCCCTAACTACACAGGGTCTAATTTCAATCAAACATGTCATGCAGGTCCGCCGTTCTACAAACTTTGTGTATGCATATTTACTATGATCAACCGTCGGTTATCACTCAAGTCATTTGGTATTGCCGATACACAAAATCTGTTGATCGCTGACCATAAAAGCTGTTGCGATTAATTAAGCCTTCCCGACCGCTAGCGTCTTAGACAAAGATCACTAGAATGATATTCAAACCCGTGATGTCAAACTCGCCACTTCGTACCAAACAAACGCAATTGTATATTTGCAGTCAACATAATAGCTTTCTCTGTATCGTTCCATAATAACCTTCCATTATTTAGTTATTCATAATTTATTCAGCGCGCACCAAATCGGCTCTGATCCCTACACATTTCGCAGGAATGCGTCAAAAAAAACCTGACTCGACCTTGCTTCTCCGAACCAACCACGTTCTATGGCTCTTTTTTTTGTCAACTTACTTCGAACTACTCGATAACCCAGCGTTAAAGAAACCGACTCTTGTATTCAATGTGTACCGTGCGGCGATGGGCTAGCCCTCTGTCACGCAAAATGAAGTATTAAATGAACTGACTCTTGTGTACCATTACAAGTTTATCAACTAACGGTTTTGACTATCTTACGGTCACATATTCAAGGAGATAAAGTTATATATACTAATAAATACATACATACTTCCTATATTTCTAAAGAGATAGGAAATGCTTCTTCATGCGACTTTCAAAGATATTGAGAGTAGGACTATCCCTGATCGTGCAGGGGAATGCACTCCCCAATCAAAAATTAAAAAAAAAACATATTTTCTCAGAACCTTGGATTCTAGTTTCATATCTAGGGAAACTGAAGACAGCCTATCTATGTATAACGCATTGGTTTACATCGACATCGAAGAAAGAAATACAGCCTTGTTGCTAGGAAAACGGAAATATACTCTATAAAGAGGCAGTTAATTAGAGTATGAACGCCACAAAAACTTTTTATGAATTAATATAATAAATATTTTATTATTTGCCTTTGCCCAGCATTGGGACATAATAGGTCCTTAATAATAATAATGATATTTGAAATAAAATTAAGTGCTATGAACTTGAAAAAAATAAATTTGTGCCCCATCCTAGTTAAAGACCAACCCTAAACGTATTTTACATAAAGGGTCATTGAACGTTGGCTGACCACTTACTTACCGAGCCTTTAGTATGAATTTGACTATGTAAACCAAAGCACCTCTTTATGCAGGCAAGATTATTATTTTTTGAAATAGCCATTTGGGCAACTTTAAAAGCATGTTATAGCGACTTGGTCGAAAAAGGGATATTACAATGTTCAAGATTACTTGAATGACAGGACTGTATGGGGTTAATCTGGCTCAACACAGACCTTGCTGTTAATAATTTTGTAATTATTTATCCTGCTTATTAAGTTTTTTTTATTTTTTTATTTTTTTTAAATATTTGTTTTAGTTAAGCACAACCAATTTTTAAAAGAGATCTAAAAATAAATCTGTGGGAGTTTCTACGCCCTTCTTCTCCCACAGTGGTCCAATGTAGAGCAGAGGCAAAAATTGCTAAGTTTGTTTGTTTGTTTGCTAAGTATATATAAATATCTACAGTATTTTCACAATTTACCACAAAGGGTCATCGAACCTCGATACTGACTATGTAAAAAGTCTTCAGTATAAATTTAATTGCATACAAAATACACTATATATGAATGAATAATATTATCAACAAAATCACAATTGATATTGAAAAAAAACCGGCTAAGTGGGTGTCGGACACGCGCACGAAGGGTTCTGTACCATTATCTATAAAAAACCGCAAAAAAAACATGCCTCTTATAGGTATGGATTAGTATGGAAGCCCCACTTAAATTGTTATTTTATTCTGTAGTTTTTATTAAAGAGACAACAGTAATGCATTATAGATAGATACCAATTAATCCAGCTTTCTAAAGAGCAAAATTTTTAAATCCGTATTTAACAGAGAAAAAAAATTAGAACTATTCAAGCAACGGCGTTTACAAAACCATACCGCGAGTTACAATACAGCCAGCGCCATCTGCTGTTTAAGACTAACGTACTATGCGTGGGTGACGGAAAGTAATCGAAAATAAACTTTTGTTGTATGGGAGCACCCCTCAAATATCAATTTAATTTTAATTTGATTATTTATTTTTAAAGTAAAAAATATACTCAATATATTGTGAACATTTTAAGCCTCTACCTGCTACCATTATCCATATCGATCAAAAATTAGCAAAAAGAAACACGTTTGTTGTATGGGAGCCCCCTTAAATATTTGTTTTATTCTGTATTTTAGTATTTGTTTTTGTAGCGGCAACAGAAATAAATCATGTGTGAAAATTTCAACTGTCTAGCTACCACGGTTCATGAGATACAGCCCGGTGATAGACAGACAGACGGACGGACAGCGAAGTCTCAGTGATAGGGTCCCGTTTGGCACCCTTCGGGTACGGATCCCTAAAAATGGGCGTATATCAGTCGTAGATGATGTTTATTTAGGTGAATGTGATAGTTCTCGTTGAAAAACAAAACTAGTTGCGACAAAAGTGTAAGGTCAAAAGGTATTATCTAGCAGAGTTGTGTAATTTTATGCCTAATTTTGCAAATTATATGGTGTACAACAATTATGAACACGCTTATAAAGTTATTGTCCATAATCATTTTTATTTAATCGCACATCAAAAATACTGATTTGCGCAGCAAAAAAGGATCAGCAGAATAGTAGTTTATGTAACTGCTACATAATGGAGGGCATTAAAACTCGAGAGTGGGTTTATGAAACGAGCCGATGACATGTTGAACCTAACACGAAGGATAAAGCTGGCTTCGCTTCGCTCACCCCCTTTACCCTTCACCTAAGCTACCGCAGCAAATATAAGGATTATTTCCCTTTTTAAATTAACACTATTTTGCTAGAAAATCCTTATTTACATTAAACAGTTGTCACCAAATGCCATATTACATTAATTTGATAATTTGTATTAAAAAATAAAAAAAAAATAACATAAGATTTTCAATTTTCAACAAGACCCGTCACATACACCTCGGGTTGTAAAAAAGAATGTTACTTGGTACAACAATCACAGTATTCTGAGAATATTGTACAAAAGTAGCTTACACTTTTAAATTTAGCAAATCAACTGTACAAAATAAAAATAATGATGATGATATCTTCTTCGTCGTATCCGAGGACAACGACCTCTCAGATCTTCTTGATTTTCTTTCGTGTACTCTGATGTGTCTGGCGCATTCGAACTTGCTTTTTAATATCCTGTTGCACGGGGCACAGTCAAGTTATACCTTGGATAATACCTTGGACACTATTTACACACATTGCACACACATTACATAGCCCTAAACTGGGAATCCCTTTATCTTGGGTACTAGACAACGATACACATACTTATATAGATAAATATTATACTTAGATAGATAAACAACCATGACTAGTGTACAAACATCCGTTCTAGTCAAACAAATATTGCCCCCACCGGGACTCGAACCCGGGACCCTTGGCTTCGTAGGCAGGGTACTGCCGACTCGGCCCTTCGGGTCGTCAGTTACCCCGAATCATTGTAACAGTAGGAACGCTTACGGCGAGATTTCCTTGCCTGACGTTGCGCGTCTATATAGGTCTGCCAGTCGTGTTTTTTCAAATTCGTCAAGAACTTTATATACAGGTGAACGCCATTCTGGCCTAGCTTAGTCAAGAAGCTCCTATCGATCAGGTGGTATCCCTGTACTGTCCGCCTTGGTTCCGGTTCCCGCTGGTCAGTTCTGAGTAGAACACGCTCTTCGGCAGTCTAAAGTCAACCATAAACACTACATGGCCCTCCATCTCAGCTGGTTTTTCATGAGTAGTGCCTCCATACCGTTCATATTACTCTCCACAGTCACTGAGAGGGTTTGGTTTTGGTTTGAGGGGAAAAAATTGGAATTATCCATGCCCAGGAGTCAGACCTCCCTGCTATGTCCGGGTCCCGACATATTGAGCGGGCATCAGCTCGTGTGGCATACGGACTAAAAATAACCCCTTGTGTATTACAGTTATCTATATTTGATTTTACTGTGAGCCATGGCCTCGGTATATGCTGAAGGATTTCTACCTGCAATTTGCCCTTTTGGGCGATATATATGTGTATATGATATATATATAGGTCACTGAGGTGGTTCTCACTTATTCCAGCTATGGCAATGTTACAGCGGGACAATTCCTGTGCAACGAGGGCAGTTTTTCTCTCTGGGCAAAGGTTATTATGGTCGTTGTTCAAAATGTTATTTAATTGTTTTCGTTTCTTATTTCGATACCATGTGCCATATGCCCGCGGTTTGAAAGCTGCTGATTACGACTGAGGCGAGTTATTTTTTGTGTGAGGGGGAAAATGGAATTACCCATGCCCGGGAGTCAGACCTCCCTGCAATATTGATTGATGCAATTGATTGTTATGATGACATGACATTAAAATATATTTTTTTCGTCTTTATCCATAAGGAAAGGCAATAAAAGCCGTATAGCCATGTCTTCAGTGATTACATATTTTGTTATGATGTATAAGGCCGAAGCCAAGACTTTGTTTCGGCCGAAGCAAAGTCTTTTGTATTTTGTTTCAGAAGGCCGAAGCCAAGTCTAATTTGAGGAGTCATGTCCGTGTATAATGTCATGTCCGATAAATTCTTAATATTTCTACCATTTTAGATATTTTTAATTGTTGAGCAGATATAATCATATTTATTTTCATAATTTTCAAAATTATTCAATAACTCAACAGTAGTACGCGGGATATATTGTGGTTTATAAATTAGCAACAGTTTATCGATGAAGGCAAGGCGTTGAATAATATGGGCGGCGCAATAAAATATACGATCCAGTGTTTGATCAGCGGCATTACAGTAATTACAAATTGGTGAAGATATAATTTGCATACGGTGAAGATGTGATCTAAAGCGACAGAGACCAAATCTCAGACGTGTTATTATAACAAAGAATTTCCTAATTTTCCACATGTTTGACTTAGAGAACCAGTCACTTCCAATTCTTCCACTAACGGTTCCGTACCAGGAACCTTTTTTACTGCGAGAGATTGTTGCCAATAACTGAACCATTCTTGCTTCAAATTCAGTTTGAGTTTGGTAATAAAATCGGAGCTTGGCACAGCTATAATAGACTCAAGGGCATCACTTTCAACGATCGCCTTGTCCAGGAAGTCGGCATTTTAGTTTCCTGTCACTCCGACATGAGATGATGTCCACATGAAGACAATATTTAAGTACGTAGCGATTCTTGATATCATTGCAGACCTCTCTACACATTGAACGGGCATCAGCTTGTGTGTGTGTAATTAATAAAATTAATAATTAGAAACATTGCTGCCTGCAAAACATTAACTATTTTATCTACACACGTATCATAAACCCTCTTTACTGCGTACAAAAACCGCACGTTACGATCAGCATAATGTTAAACTACTTGGTAAAAACTCATTTCTTATCTGAAAAATTACACATTATGACCATAATGTGTAGTTTTTCTGCATATTATGACATTCAAATTTCGAACGCCGACGCCCACCTGCCTAGTTTGTCTGTGAAGTTGGTACTACAGAACAAGCTAAACAACTGCAGAGCCACAATGCCGGTCAAACATGCGGTTCCTGAACACATCAAAGAGAGCTTATGATATGTGTGTAGATAAACTAGTGTATGTAACTGTACATAATTAGGGATTAAAATTCTCGAGTGATATTATTATGAAACTCGCCTTCGGCTCGTTTCATAAACCCACTCTCGAGTATCAGTGCCCTCCATTATGTAGCAGTCACATAAACTACTATTAAAAACAAATAAGATTTTGATTGCAATCAACGTGTTATAGTTGGCTTTCAAATGTTTATCCGTGTGCTCTTTATTGATGTAAGTGTGGAAGAAATAAGATATAAGTAACTGTGTTTGCATATTGCGGTTTACATAAGGTCTTAAATATAAATAAATGTAGCCCATTGATGTCCCCACCGAGGGGCACGGGCCTTTACCCGGATACGAGTAAGATAGAGCCACAATCCACCATGTTTCAGTTTCACATGATATAACCTTAAATAGGTATGCAAATGATATATTTACACTACTTAATTACTGGTTAGGTATTAACATATGAAGTTACACAACAAAGTACGTATATATGTCACCGTATGATTGTCAAAACCGTCAGTTTTTAATCTGAGTTTTCTTTCTCGTTGGTTTACAAACTCTCGATAAATTGTAAGCTGTGTATTGCTTACAATATGACGCGTTAGTTTAAAATAAAACCATTAAATTATGAACTGGTTTGAACTTGAATTGCAAACGAAATGCCAGGGCAAACACAGCGGCAGCTTAAGTGAAGACTAGAGGGGGCGAGCGCAGCGAAGCCCCCGAATAGTCTTCGTGTTAGGTTGACATGTAAGAACAAAATAAACGTAAATTGTAAACCCTGTCGGTCTGGTTTACAATTTGTCGATAGTATACAAACTAATCGTTAGTTTATTAACAACGGTTTTGACAATCTTAGGGCTTATCAATCATATATAAAATTCAAAGGCCTGATTTATTAACTAATTGACTGACTGACTGTCTGAGGGAGCGAGGCGGAGGGGGGAGTACGGGAGGTTAATGTTTGTATGGACTGACCTTTTTTGAATTGATAACTTAGTTTCAACTTAAATTTCGTTCAATTGAAATTAAATTATATTCAATTAATTTATTTTCCACGCCTCTGGAAGCCGTCTGACCGAATCACTATTCAACTGAACTAATCTAATCATCTATTTCGCTCTCATACATCTTTAGAATAATGGAAGAGTTTGTATAAAATGAGATATTCAGTGCTGTTCTTTCGCATTTTTTACAAGGCGGATCCCCTGTTTGACTAGTAAAGGTGTGGCATTAAATTTCTCTTTCATGGCATTATATTAGAAGAAGAAGAATATCAATTTATTCGGACTACGCCATAACACACAAAACATAAAATACACGATAATTATGAGAGGACAAGAAAAAAAGTGAAACATACAATTGAAGGAGAAAGTAATAACAACCAATATCGCAGACAATAATATACACACGCGTCACAAAATCAAAAGTACATACCACACAGTAACTTATATGTATATTACATACACAAGACAACAAGAAATAAATAAAAGCAAAATACAATTTTGTAGCGACGAGTAGACAGTAACGTCGTGAAGTGTGTGCCTAGGCGGCGAATAGGTTCCGACTCAGCATGTGCCACAGAACCTGCAAGAGGTCCTGCAACGCTGGTATTCTGTCGGCACCTTATCAAGGAGGAGAATATAAAGGGTGGGTGTTAATAAACTACTTTTTATTAAAACTGCATATATAATTGATATGAAAATAAATAAACTATAGGAAAAAATTAGGAAAATTTAGTGGATGGATAAGCTAAGTAGGGGACGAATTGACATCAGAAATATAATTATAATTAATAAATAATACATTAAAAAACACTAATTGCATAAATAGTTGAGAGTATAAGGGATATTAAATATTGTATACTATAGATTGTTCAGTGACTTAACCGATTCACATACGTACATTAAAAAGACTTAGCTTGAAGATAAAATAACAAGCAAACGCGGGGATTCACTGGGGCAGAATCAGGCATCTGACTTCTGCAGGTGCAGAAGGTGTTTTCTACATGCAAGTTTGAAACTGGCAATAGAATTGTGAACTCGGATTGGTGGTGGCAGGTTGTTCCAACACTTCGTCGCCAGATACCTGAAACTGCCCCGAAAAGCAGCTGATCGATGTCGAGGGATTGTTAAAATGCTGGTTGTAGTCCTGTTGATGTAGTGACGAGATACCCGCCATTTAAGCTTTTCAAATAAATACTCTGGTGTTTGTTGCCTTATCACACCAAATAAGAGGGAGGCAAGATGTAGTTGCAGCCTACCATTGATATTGAGCATGTTGGCCTTGTTCAGGTAAGGAGTAATGTGACTACGAGAAGGGATGGTAAAGCAGAACCTGGCGCATGCGTTCTGAACTCTTTGCAGCAACCGGTGAGTGCGTTTGAGCAAACAGGGCCCGTATACTGTAATGCCATAATTTAATTTTGAGAGAACCAATGACTCACACAGTAGTATGCGCATTTGTTCGCTCAGATAATTTCGGATCCTATACAATATATTTAGTCTATAGAAACAGTTTTTGACTACGTCAAGAACATGCTTCTCGAAACGTAATTGTTTATCCATGATAATACCAAGATTTCGGGCCTCACATACACGTTCAATAGGGACACCTGCAATAGTTACTTGTGGATTTAGGTTAGTAAATGTCTCTATCTGATTTTTTGACCCTAATATCATGTATTTGGACTTAATAGGATTTAAGACCAAGGCGTTCCTCGTAGACCAGTTGTTCACTCTATCCAAGTCATCGTTAATACGTCTAACGCAGTCGAGAAAGTTGTTTTTATTTAGACTAGTATAAATCTGCAGGTCATCTGCATAAATGTGGTAATGACAATGATTAATGCACTTTGTGACATCGGCGCTGTAGATGATAAATAATAGTGGCCCTAAGATTGAACCTTGGGGACACCTAAAAGTTTGTGATTGATCGCAGCTACCATCGGCCTTCCTTAGTACCACCTGCTGACTACGAGCCCTAAGATAGGTTTGAAACCATCGCACCGCGGCAACATCAAAGCCGTAGTAGCTCAGCTTGGACAGCAACAGACTAACATTGATCGAGTCGAAGGCTCTAGAATAATCCAGGAGTGTAAGGATTGTTCCATTTCCGGAGTCCTGCGTCGCGAGTATGTTGTCAACAACATCAAGAAGGGCTGATGTTGTGCTCCTTTTCTTTCTAAATCCTGATTGAAATTTGGGCAGAATAGATATTTTTTCAGCATACAAGACGACCTGCTTGTAAACGACTTTCTCCAAAATCTTAGACAAAAAGGGAAGTATGCTAATTGGACGTAAATCCGATACGGTTTAAGGATCACTAGTTTTTGGAAAAGGTCGTATAATGGCATTTTTCCAAGGGGTCGGAAAGGTGCTGGTAGAAATCGATCTGTTAATTATTTCAGTGATTATTTTAAGAGTGTGTGGTAGCGTCAGAGTTATCATGCTCATGGTAATGTTATCCGATCCACAGGAGTCAGATCCCATTCCACAAATGATCTTTCCGATGTCGTACTCGCTAATAGAACAAATCTGGAAAACAGCCGGACTATGTCTATGAAATTCGAAGAAAGAAAGATCCGATATTGTTACAGAGTTGTCCCCAGGAACATTAATAAAGTGTGTATTCATTTCATCGGATTTAGCGAAGTTATCAGGGATATCTATGGATTTCTTAACGTTATGTATTGCAGTTTCTCTTAGATTTTCCACAACAGTTTAGGTTTATTTATGTTTTTGTTTATGTGGTGTTCAAAATAAGCTTTTTTTTCTGCGTACAAACTGGCATTCGCAAAATGCTTCAAAGATTTGTACTCTTGGCGATGAGCAGGCAATTTTGACACTTTGTAGATCTTGTGAGCATTATCCCGGAGGTGCATTATGTGCCGTAAATTACTTGTCAGCCAAGGCATAGTTTTCTCTTTAATGGTGGTAATTTTTATGGGTGCATGTTTATCAAATAATTCCAGGACTGTTACTTCGAACGCTCTAAGTATGTCATCAAGGTTTTCGTGCTCCAGAGCAGAATCCCAGTTAATTTTATGCAGGTCAATGTCAAACGACTGCAGGTTTATATTTTTGATCGGCCTGTACAGAACTTTACGTGGTATATATTTCTCCCTTTTAACCTTTATTGTAACAGTTACAAACGCGTGTGCACCGAGGTCAAGAATATGATCCACACAGACTTGAGTTACACCGGCATAAGTGCAGAAAAGGTCTATAAGCGTTGCGCTGGTATCGGTGAAATGTGTTGGCTCGGCTACATAATTTGTTAACTTAGTATAGTCAAGGAATTGCTGCAACTTATGTGTCATAGCATTCCCCGGAACATGCAAATCAATATTAAAGTCACCAGTTAATACAATGCGGTCGAACTTTGAAAACGTAGATATTGAGTCAGTCAGTGCATCCAAAAAGTCATCCACAGCCATCCACTGAGGACGATAGGCAGTTCCGACTATGATTTTTATTGATTTAATATTCAAAGAAAGCCACATTTGCTCGACTTTGAACTCAGATAGCGGATGAGGGTAGATTTTTGCTTTCATACCTAACTTAATATAAAAAGCAATACCTCCACTTCGCGCGCGTCTAACCTCCATTGAGCGAGCTACATGGCGCAGTCTGTATCCGGGCACTGTCGGCGCGCGCCCCACCTCCCCGTCCCTGAGCCAAGTTTCGTTAATAGCTACAATATCGGGCGATCTTTGCAACATAGCTACCGTGAACTCATCATGCCCAGTATTCAGCGAGCCCGCGTTCCAGAGTGAAATTTTAATTAGTTTATTGCTAAGCTCTGTTGTAAATAGCAGTATGGATATAATGTGAGTCGGTATAAGTCGTCGGAAGATAGGATATAATACGTACAAAAGTAAAACGGTAGTGCGTAAGCAAAGGAATGCGGCGAGAATAGTGAATGAAGTGTATCGGTTCGCTCCCAGAAACCAGTTTCATGCGAGTAATCACCTCATTCGCCGCCGCGTACACACACAGCAGTACGTCTACGGCTCGAAATAAGTAAAATACGGTGATGGCAAACCAAATAGACATATTCGTGTAAAAAATTATATAACTTGAGGGTGAATCGAATCCGTGAGTGTTTACAAAATGACATACTATAAAAACACATAAGAAGACAGTGGATTCAATGATATGAGTGCAAATTATAATAAAACAAAGTGGGCAAGGATGTAAGTATCGCAATATTACTTGCTCATTAGTCGTTGATAGGACTTGAGTAATTGCCAAAAACACGGTCAAGATCAGCTTCGCATCGGATATAGCAGATTTTAGAGGTTTTAGTTAGCCTGGCTTGGACAAGACCATCCCTGGTCCAGATAAACTGCCACTGCTTTCCTACTTCGCGAGCTTTGGCAAATAGCACTCGGTTTTCTTTAGTCAGTCGTTCATTGACATGCAACTTCTGAGGTGTATGGGGTGGGAGGCCGAGTCCCTCGGTGGTGGTTCCGCGCCGCACCTTTGCGCCCTTCAGCAGCTCTTCGCGGACGGATCGCCGAGCCAGCCGCACGACGATGGGCCGCGGCCGGTGCTTGCGGGGTAAGCCGCTTGCCTCCGCCACTGCTACAAGTGGGGCACCCTCGCCCCGCGGTGCGCCGACACGCGTCGCGCTGACCACCTCTCGCTCGTCCAGCGTCACGCCGAGTTTCTGTGCCGCGGCGGTCACGATGTGCAGAACTGATTCTCCCTCGTACTCCAGTATGCAGGTGAGCTCGACGTCGTTCAGTAGCGATGCTTGGTCACGTTGTCTCGCCGCTGCCCTCAGCTTATTGACCGACTCTTGCAGCTCGGCCACTTGCGAGGATTTCAACCGATCTTTTAATTCTGCCAGTTCATCTCTCAGGACTGCATTCTCGCTCTCAACTACAGTTACTCGGTCCTTAAGAACTGACATATTAGTGAGCAGCAGTTGGATGTCGGCTGATAATGAGCTCGTTGACGTGGAAATCTCCGTTTTGAGGGTATCGGTAAGGCAAGATCTCATCTGGTTTAATTTACGATCTATTAATACTTCAAATTTCTCCAATGAGATCATATCCGGCGAGTTATGAATAGGAGAACGCAGCACAACATCGGCGATGTTCTCACAGGATTCGACAACATCTACAGCCTGTTCTTTACTCTGCCCAACCTTGATCGATGAACCCAACTTGGAATCGGCCACATTCTTATCAGGCTTAATCACACCAGGCCTCTGCTTGCTGCCCACTGGAGTATTGTCGTTCCTCCCTCGGCGCTGACTGACGCTTGTGCAGGACGGTTTTGGGCAGCGCCAAGTAACCTTCAGGTCTGCATAATTATGTGCGTACTGTGCACTCGTCATGTTGACGCATCCATGATGGTATGTACCACTACACACAATACAAACAAGCAGCTCTGTACGTGAGACAGTTTTACAGCAGCCAACACAATCCATAATGAAATAGGTGTGTTTCAATAACTAGAAAAAGCTGGAACACGCACAACGTCTCTGAGATGCTCGATCTACTTACGCGTCTGTACACTGACTACTCTTTGACGCGCGATTTGAGTCGATAACCGTCGTTCACGTAGGACGCTGTGAGCGGCCGCACTTGAAAATGAGTCTTCAGAGTAGGGCGCAGCGGCTAGAATGGCTTGCAGATGAACACACAACAGAGTAATACTTGGCGGACAGCTGATTCAGATTTCTGTTATCACATACACGAAACTGCACACTATTATCGCGAGATTTTACGTAATAACTACTGATTATACGTTAGTCTTTAGGAATTCACAAGACTTAGACCGAAAAGAGCATAATATACGTCTATTTTTAATTTTCTATCAGAGCAAAACAAAGAAGATGTATCAACACCGACCGTGCGGTCAAAGATCTGTATTACAAGTGTTGTACTTTTTCTGAATTGGCATAGAACGGGCAAGTTGTGAAGGTATTTTCTCATACCGTGTATTTATTTTTTTCACGGCAGCTGCTCTAAGGCTTAGTCAATGTTTTTGCTGAAGATAAAAGTTAAGACTAAGACATAAATTTCTCGTATTATACTTTAGGTATTGACCTATAACACGTGTGTCTTCTTATGTAACTGTTTACGATAGCGTAACAATTAAAAAAACTCTAAGCTAAGATAAAGGGCAATCACAGAAATGGATGGAATTAACATTATACAAATGGAGAATTTAACTAAAACCTTTAAACTTTCGATATCTCGAATTGCATATGTCACCGTAAGATTGTCAGAACCGTTTTTTTTCTCGTTAGGTGGTCAACTTTCGACAGATAGTAAACTGTAGCATACTGCTATATGACGCGTTAGTTGATAAACTAACGGTTAAAACTGTTAAATAGTAAACTGGTTTAAACTTGAATTGCAAACGAAATACAGGGCAAACACTGCGGTAGCCCCCGAATAGTCTTCGTGTTATGTTGACATGTAAGGACAAAAAAACGTAAATTCTATACCCTGTCGGTCGGGTTTACTATCTGTCGATAGTTGATCAACTAACGCGTTAGTTTATCAACTAAGGGCTTTGACTATCTTACGGTGCCACATACAACTTTAACGAAAGTTATGTTACGCTTTTTCGATACATCCAAGACAGGTCTAGCTTCGGAGTCGCTGTGAGACATGACTTATGGGACACTCTTTATAAGAACTAACTTGTCATCACATAAATTGTGGGTTCCGGGAGCCTAAAATGATGATGAAGATAGCAGGTATCACCTCGTGGCATCCGAATGCCGAACCCTCAAACTGGTTGCTGCACGTGGCTCCGTCCGCTCTCAAAACCACGCATGACGACTGCCACCATTAGCTGCATTCCGTCGTCCAGATCCATGCAAGAGTCCAGTACCAGCCAGACCTGAGCTCCCAGCTCGATCCTGACTGCACCCTCCAGCACCTCCGCTTACGAAAGACGAATTGCGGACTCCCCTTTCGAAAGGCGTTGTGAGGGTTGAGTTTGGAGTGAAGATTGTTGAAGTTAAAGACAGACTTGGTGTGATGGTTATACGACTTTAAAGTGAAACAAGGGCACGGTATAGATACTTCAACTCAGTTGTGCGCGCGGCGCTATGTGTGCGTGCGCTTGTAAATATACAGGTTTCATTTGTGTGGTAGTGGCAGTCACTGCCGGCAGTCACTGCCACACAAATGAAACCTGTATATTTACAAGCGCACGCACACATAGCGCCGCGCGCACAACTGAGTTGAAGTATCTATACTATAATGAAAATGAAAATTAAGCACTCCGCATTGACAACTGAGATTTCAACAAAAAAACAACCGATTGCGACGTCGGCGTCTTGCCAGGGGAAAGAACAATGAAAGATTTAGTGATATGACAATATGACGAAACAGATCGGTCGTTACAAATACCATGGCGACCTCTGTGGTGCAGCGGTTGTGGCTCTGCCTACCATGCGAGAGGTCCCGGGTTCGATCCCCGGCTGGGGGTAAAAAAGAAACTAGGTCTTGGATGTTTATATGTGTGTGATGTCGCTGTTTCTGGTTCCCTGTTTCTGGATACAGTGTATCTTAGTGTGGGGCCAGAAGCCATGTATGTGCCTATATGTAAATGTTTATTGTTTACCATGTGAAATTGGATTATCAATGTTAATAAATAATTAGTAATTAATAGTTTTAACAAATCTAACACTACTTAATAACTAGTTATTTATTAACATGTTTACATAACAAGATAGTACTTATATATATTCTATTTTTTTTTTAATAATTCTACTTTTCTTTATTAAACTAATTGGGTCTGACACTTTGACTTTGAGAATCCTTCAAACTTTGGTGAGTCTCTTGTCGGGTAGCACTCTTATTAAAAAATATCATGTTTATAATATCGCACTAAAACAGGTTGCCGTGGGCTCCTTGATGATGGAAGTGTGGAAGTAGTCTCAATCTCTTCTTTTGACCTTGGAGAAACATAATTTCCATGATGGCAAAATGCCGTGTTTGGCACTCAGTCTCCAAACAAAATAGGCGCCACCGAGTAGGCAAATACGACATTTAGCGCTCTCTGGGGGCAATTGATACACTATTGCTATTTGTCTTTCTTATGATAGGCCCCAGCAATGATTTAACCTCCTGAGGCCCAAAATAAATTTTAATTCCTGCCGCCTATCACCCGATGTGCTTGTATAAGTACATAAGGCTCTAGTATGACTACCACCCAGAACGAAGAGATAAAACAAAAAGTTACCTATGGTCTATTAACTTAATATTTTTTCTGGTATTGAAAAAATGCTTAGCAGTGAATTATTACCATCAAACATTTAAAATAATAGGTCTTGTGGAAGAACATTTGGCCAATAATATGCAAGGAATAAAAATTGTGTTCTTCCCAAATCGCACTGAGCATTTAGATGGAAATACAAAACATTTATTCTTTCGCAAACTTTTGTTAATTTACCTTTTCCTAGGCATAAAAATTAATCAGTCCAAATTAATATCTTAACAATAGCTTAACAGTATTTTTTTTTCTGGGAAAAAATAGTTTTTTAGAAAACTAAGTACTCTCCTTACAAAGTAATTGATATCTTGAATCAATCTAAGGTATTAAAATTAGTAATCAGAAAGAAAAAAATAATTAAGCCATCTTTTAAAATAATTATATTTAATTTATATAACTTATTTAGATAACATCTTTAATAAAATATCAAATTATCCAGTCTTTGATAACTTTGAATAAAAAGGTATCAGGAATGGAAATCCAAAATACAGTTTCGATTTAGGGTCAAACATACAGCGAAATCACAAAACCGAGATTTTGTATACTGGCAATATCTGCATCATAACTGTTTTGCAGCTGAAACAGGTAAAAGAGCACCATCTTCCAAACGCATTCGCTTAGATGGAAGTGGAGCAGTGAGTTTTTCTCTCTCTCGTTGGACGATTGTCTCGGTCTGTCCTGAGTCTAAAGTTGGAGGGTTGGCTGCGTCTGAAAATATTTTTTTCATTACTCATACTCTGAAAGGGGGTCATTGTTCATCCAGGCACCGTGCTGAAAGTGGTACATGCCTGCTCTAAAGCAGAAAAGTATTAAAAAATATATATGAATCGTAGTTTATATTGAACAACGCAATGGTAGTAACCTATACAGCCATAAAACGGAAGTATTTTTTTAATGTTATGCTCAAAGTAAAAGACATCAACGGGGGCACCGAAATTACTTTTTTTATGAGTAGAATTTTTAAACTTGAGTTTGTTGTTTGTTTTTTAATAAAATAATTTTGATTTCAAGTGACTTTTTTTAAATTAAATAAATTTTGATTTTAACTGGCTTGTGTTTACTTTCCTCGTATTCGTAATGAAAAGTAGAGTGTTTTACTCGGGTGATAGCACCCATTTCTGCCTCGAACTATTGGCGCTCTCACTTCGTTCGAGCGCCAAAACATCTCGTCAGGAATGGGTGACTTTCAGCCCTCGGTTAACAATCTACTATTTCACACCTTTCATTCGGAAAAGTAAGTTTTGCTCCACGACGAGAGGGAGCAAAATGCTACTTGTCTGTTTAAGTTTTTTTTTAATTTATTCATTGGCATGTAGCATTTATGCAATGTACCAATAGAAAACAGATCTTATTGAAATAATTGATTGTAATTAATCGATTAAAAATGAACACGTTTCAAGTTTCAACTTTAACAACGTTATATGAAAATTTATGAATTTTTCGTAATATTTAAAAAAATAAACACATTAAATTATGTGTTTTACTGAAATCAAAAGTTATTGTGATATAATGAATATTGATATCCGCTACCATTGAAATAATCGATTCGATAATTTTTACACATTGGTAAAATTAGCACAGGAATATTTAATCTGTGGTGACTTTTCCCTAATCCTTCACAATCCGCCATTATAAAAAATGATTTCGTTGTTTGATTACTGTAAAAGTGTTGAAAGTATAATTCAAAGTATAGTTATTTCATTATTTTTAGAGCATTATATTTCAATTTTCTTCATAGTCGGTGTGAAAAATTGTATGTGTCACTCAGGAGCAAAATTATTTTCGTCTTGGGCGTCAACGCTTGAAACCTTCGTTACGCTCAGGATTCTAACTTAGAATCCCACGTTACGCTCAGGATTCTATTGTAGAAGCCTTCGCTTCACTCTGGGTTCAATGTTCCCTCGCCGTAAATAAATCATTGTGCTCCCTTGTGACACAAATTACTGTTGATAACTATTGACACAAATAACATTAGTTGCTTCCATTTTTTGGTGCGATGCCTATAGGGACTACAATCTGTCTGTCGGCAAGATCGACTACGCCCATTTTCCCGTTATAATTTCGGATAACCTGGGGCCTACGAACGTGAACATACCTGCGCTTACTTTTGCACTACCTTCTGAACATATCGACAAAATAATTAGCTTCCGCCGAAGACAGCATAATAACATCCTTATTGTCAAACCTCTTCGTCAAAGCATTTTTTTTGTCTTTTTGAGAAAAGGGAGAGAGATTTTTCGTCAGCCAAAACCTGCGAACTACCTTTTCCGTTTACCGTGAGTCATCCATCTGAGTGGGTCGAAATTGCTGCAGGTAATCTATTTTTTGCCAATGTACCAGTTGAACCTATTCCTCTTTTAAGCAGTTCTTCAAGTAGTCTTATGCTGGTAAAATACCTGTCGAAGGATATGCCCGGGAACCAGACTAGCCGACAAAGTCAAAATGTCTTTTTCCGCTAGCCCAAACCCAGAGTCTTCATTGTCAGGGAAGGTAGTAGTTCCTTGATACACTTTGAAATCACAGATTTCTTCACTGGGTTGGCGGCTCAAAACGCTCGGGTTCTGGTGTTACGAGAAATAGCTCTGATACTCCTTCCACGACGGTTAACAAACCCAGGACTTGAAAGCCAAGAAACGATATCTTGGCGTTCTTCATATGTTTTGCTTGAGCTAGAAGCTACGACTTCAGGTCACAGAACAGATGGCGGGTCGTCAAAATCTTCATCGGAAGGTGTAAAATGTTGATTAAGTAAAATTAATACCCGCTGTTCTGCTATGAGAACATAACGCTGATGATACGGCACTGATATTTGAGGGTGATTGTTGGGACAGTGTGTTTGCAGCGGCATTAGCTGGTCTCGACAAGGTTAGAAGCTGGTTGGCCAAAAATGTGTTGACGCTACCCACAAAACAATAATTAAAAAACTTGAGATCTCCCAGAGGGCGCTGCTGAAGGTCAGTACATTTAAACCTTTCAGGTATCCGACCACCAGTTTATACGAATATTGTGGAGTGCTGTCCGTCCGTAAGCTTTGTATTATAGCCACATTAATGAAACAGCATGAAAACACACCCCTGATTGACCCGACACAGATGCGACGTGGGAGATTTCGTGTTTGTAATTTACCAAAATGCAGCACTAAATTTAGCTGTAACTTCTTTAATTTCCTGGGACCATATCTTTACAATAATGCAAATAGAATATTGAACATTCACGAACTAAACCCTTACGACTGTAAACTTAAGATAGCCAAGTGGCTGTCCGGCTTGACGTATGAAGAAACGGAGGCACTGTTGAAGGTTGATGAGTGACGTGTTGTTTTAAATGGGTTCATGATACTTTACACTCTCATGCACACACATACACACACACACACACACACACACACACACACACATACACATACACACACACACACACACATAAACATACACACACACACAAACACACACAAACCAATACCCAAACATACTCACATAACACACACACACCCTAACACAATGCTTATAGAGTTAAGTTACTATGCATGCCCCTATAAGCATGTTTAAATTAATTTTAAAAATATTTGTTTTATTTTTTCTTAATTCGTGTATACTTTATTAACTAAAATATACTAGTTCACCAGAGGTCACCTAAAATGATATATAGGGTTGAGACCTACTTAACCTAAATCTACAGGGCTTTAGCCCTTTTTTGGGGAGTAGTGTACTTTATTTGAATTTTGTATCAACTTTTTGGTAAATAAAGATTTATTATTATTATGATTATTATTAACTTTACACGCTAGTATTGGAACACTGGTCTAATGTTCTCACCTGAGAACAAATAAATAAACAGATAGAGAAATCTAGTGAAATGTACAAATTAGCCAAAATAACAGGACACAAATACTTAATAAGCTTCAATATTCTATTAGTTTTCAAGTAGCAAACTTTGTAATTATAGGGATATTTTGAGATAAAACTTACTTTCTCTACATCTGCGTGCCATGGCTTGATTTTCCGATGCAAAATAGCAAAATGTTTTCTATTGGCCGAGCTTTCTCGACCAAAAAGAAATGTCGTATCATCCACCAATCACGAGTCAAATGTCAAAATGTGTTAACTGGCCGAATTTTCAAAGTATGTTGTCTTTTCTATGATGTTCTTGCCTGAGTACCCTGGATCACAAGGACTTCGATTCCTTATTCGAGCCTGGGCAGCAATTAGTTCATACTTAAGTACTCATCTGAGAACATTGGGTCTTAGGAGGACATCTTTAGATCCTACTACAAGTTCTAAGCATAATGTGGGTTGTTAAGTACTTTCGTTAACACAAGTGTTATCTCAAGTTAAGCTGTAATTGGTTCGATATAAACTTTTAATGGGTTACGAAAGCCCCGCATCCCTAATCCAAATTTCGTACAGGGCTATACTGCTACACATACTGCAAACTAGGTGATATCTTACCCACCTAAGTAAATTCGACAAATATCGCAACAAGGTGTTACAGAAATGTGAAGGTATATTTTAAGGATTACCCGTAACCGGCAAGCTTGTATGAAGAGATTTATGAATGTTGGGGAAGCGAAATATGTATGCTAGGATCGTAGCAAGTGGAAGTCTTTAGTCTCTGCCCCTCTTCCGGGAAAAAGGCGTGAGCATCTACCAAAATATTTTTCTTTCAATCTTGAAGACCATTGATGTATCAACAGCAAACAACTCTATGGCCAGTCAACTTCTCCACGATCGTTAATACATACCAGGACTCAAAAGGACCTAATATAGAATTTACACCCGGTCTATTAGATTTAACGCCTTTGATTTCTGTCCAACGCTTTATTTCTATCTTCGTCATGATTTCATTTAATTAGAAGCGCAACATGATCAACCCAATCAAATGCCTTCGACAGATCTCAAAAAATTCCGATAGCATCCTGTGAGGCCTCCCAAGCAGAGAAAATGCGAGATATAAGTAAGGGTAATGCCTGCATCCATAGTCGATTTACCCTTAGTGAAACCGTAGTGTTTGGCGTGGAGTTGTTTTGTATGATTGAAGTGTGAGGGCATTTGATTGATTATATAATCTTTTCAAATATCTTACTTAGTTATGGAAGTAAAGGTATTGGTCTGAAATTAGAAGGCTCATTCTTCTCTCCCGACTTGAACAGAGGTATCAATTTACTATGTTTCATGAGGTCTGGGAAATCTCCATCGTCAACACATTTATTGAATATTGAGCTAAGTATGGCGGTATAACCAGAATGACTAAATCAATGACTTTGACTGATATAAGCCACAGGTCTTCAGTTTTATTTAAGATAAGTAATCTCAACGTTTGATTAATGTCCTGGGGATATATATAATTCAATTTAAAATCTATATCTCTGACGCTAGCGCTGTTATTTTAACAATGTCTCTGCTTCATATAGAGATGAGTTTAGACGCTCTGTTGTGAGTAAGGGTACATTGGTGAAGAATGTTTCGAAAGCTCGAGCTACATCAAAGTTAGGTTTAATAACATGATCATCTCTACCTTTATACAGAAATCATTGTCCCTAGGTATAATAACACATATCCAGTAAAACCCTATGCTTACATCTCATCTCACGTATTCAAGATATTTCCTGGCAAAATAGCATATGACATGGCGTCACGCCTTTCCTCATACGGGTTGGCAGAGGCACAATTGTGCCCACATTGACCACGTTATCTTGTATTACGATAAACCTCCGATAATAAGAGCTTCATGGTCTAGTGGTGTCACGCTTGCTTCTCATGTCAGAGTTGCAGGTTCGAATGCCGGTACTGACCATGAACCAATTAGATAAATACACCATATATGGACGTTGTAACAGTAATGGATAACATCGCGAGGAAACCTTCATATCCCCATAGCTGTTTCTGGTTCCTACGATACATGGTAACCTAGTACCTGTACTTAGGTTGACTTTTAAATAGCAGACCAGATACAATCAATATGAATATTTTCACCAAAAGAATATAGGGTCGTAAATGAAAAAATGTTAACCGGTCCATTACGTTGACCCGATCAACTGATTACACGTTACGATGGGAGACCGAATAAATATTTTACATTTGCGAATGATGAATTTAAGGTTATTTGTCATATCACTACTAAGAATTTATGAACTGCAGAAACCTTCCTACAGTTCATAAATTCTTAGTAGTTGATATGACAAATAAGCTTAAATTCATAAAGTCCACTTTTTAAACACTAGGGATGTTACCAAAATAATCGAAAATAATCGAAATTGAAAAGGGAATGTCAAAATATATCCAAATTTGCAGCATCCATTTCTCAAATATTTGAAGAGTGTATCGATGCATTTGATTGATCGATGTTTTAAAGCAATGTGCCCTCACTAACAGGCTAAGACTAAACCCGTTAAGCACCATGTGATCTAATTCTTACTGTAGAAGAAAGTTGTTAATAATAATTGGTACTGGCATTCCCCAAGATTTGGTTTAGCTAATTTGATTTCGCCCTTTATTGTGTACGTTTATGGGCTAGCCCCCTGTCACGCAAAATGGAGTGTTGAATTACTGGCTAAACGTCGGCACAACTATGCTGCTGCCACCTTATATAGGAAAAGGAGTAACCCTATGCATAAATTATGCAATGTACGATAATACCTCTAGTGTATAATATGGTCATGATTTAAGCCCCGTAATTATAAAGTACTAATTCCAGTAGCGCTTGGATAGGATTAAATGGCTTTCTGATTTGATGGGTTGCTAGATTCCTGGGACACGTGTAGAGGTACCTGCTTAGGCTGTTTGCTTCATCGCACATTTTACAGAGGAATGTGAAGAAAGTCGAGCTTATAATCCAACATGAGATCATTGCTGCTGGTTTGTTGTTATTAAATACTTAATACGAAACCTGAAAGATTGCACTGAGTAAGCATCTATGTAAGGCAATACGGTTGAAATAAAACCAACTAAAAGCTAGTTTAAAAATTAAATCAATGGCACTGCAGATGACACCTAAAGAATTCACCGTATTCAAATGTAAAGAGAACAATGTAACATTAAACAAAGTTTTGGAAAGGACGTAACGTGTTCACGTTACGTCCGTAACACCAGTTTTGTCATAACGTTATCGTATGACGTTAAACTTAACGTTATTACGCTACTCAATTACTGGTAGTGGTAAGGGAAAAAATAACGTTAAAAGTGAAGGGGTCTGCGAATGGATATTCAAAACTTTGGCCTAGAAATAACAAATCAATACAATGTATGTTTAGTAAAGTTTTCTTGTTTTGAGATCAATCTATTTCATAAGCCGCGATATCCCCGAAAACTAAAACGATTAGTTCAAAATGTCAACAAGGGTTGAGTGAATGTTTTAAAAGGTAATAAGTCTCTAACTTAACTAACTTAGCTCCCAGATTAACTCAGTAATTCAGACTTGAATGCCGGGTGAATTTACCTCTGCGTATGAAAGACGTTAGTCGGTGATTCACCCCGAACTTATCTTACGGTGGGGTCACAATCTGCCAGCCGCAAATAAATAATACAAAGGAGAAATGGAATTGAGAAAATTTTCAGGAACTTTTGCCGATATCCTGGGCTGAGTGTTGAAGGAACGGCCGATTGAGAAGAATGTCGAAGTTACTTAAAATTCGTTTTTTTCATTAGCCGCCGACAAAAACGCGCCAATGATACCATTGTAAAATAAATGATTAGACTCAGTTGTAATTTTTTTACCGTGAATAAAAGACGAGTATCACTAAATACCATATCTATTCCAAGATGTCTAAACTTATCCAAGAAAATAATTTATAAAAACAACGACATAGTGCACATAATTTTTTCTCGAAACTTATATGGTATCAATTGATTTTTACGTATTGACAACACTGTAGTGTAAGGCCGGCCCACACAGAGCGAATGTGCCGAAGGGAAGCAACTGACTAAAACAAAAGTATGTTTCCTAATTCTTAATATAACTATTTCCTCTGATAAGCGTTATGGTTTTTTACAGGTATTTCGGTAAGCACTGAGGCAAAATCTAAATCTAGGTTCCTTCCTAGGGTATTAGTGCGGCTACCTTCGTACAGAACCAGGTGCATTTATGAGCTTGTGTATGGTATTTATAAAAAATAGTACCATTAATATCCCCACCGAGAGGCACGGACCTACCTACGGGCCTACCCAGAGGCGAGTAAGAGTGAACCATACTCCACTACGCTGGCTCAGTGCGGGTTGATGAAGGGATGCCGGGCTAGTGGCCAACCCGACAGCAGATATTTGCAAGCTGCCCTATTAGGACCTCTGAGCAGCTTAACGACTACTAACGAGTATTATTGAAGGAAAATTCGCATAACAAACGGACAAAAAAACAGACGAATTGAAAACATCCTCCTTGTTCAAGTCAATCGAAAAATAATAACCGTGTGATCTATGGATTATATGATTCATTTAGCATGGGTGAAACGAAACGCGATTGAAAATATAAGTTTATATATTATATTCGATCGAAGATCTTGCTTTTATTCATCGCTGCTTCGTATCCTATATCTACTAGCTAACGCAATCAGGCAAGGACCGCAAGGATAAATACACCACCTAATTTACCCTAATACACCACAAAATAGCTCGCCGCGGCTCCTAGTCACCGCTCGTACAGTGTGGACGCGCCCATGTGTCAAATGTCGAAGTGTCAGTATTTTTTTTCGGCAAATGACTAAGAAATTTATTTTAGGTTTTACAGACACGTTTTTAAGACAGTCACGTAAACTCAAAATGTACTTCTTCTATTAGACGCAGGGGATATCAATATCAATACATACAATAAAATGTAGAACCGATGTGACTGTACATTGAAGATAACTTATAAAAAACAAAAGAGTGTCTCTAAGGAAGAGACATAAAACCCAAATCAGCGATTTTTAGAATTATTTTCTGTCTGTCAGTCTATTTGTTTGTTCGAGGAGAACGTCGAATGAAACTACATAATAGATCATAATAAGGAAAAAAGGTAAGGCTTTGTTTCAATCAACATCGGAAGAGTGATTACTTATTATCGTCATTTATGATTTTTGGCTATTTTATTTCTAAAATTATGGAATAGCGTTTTGCTAACTGTGTACCTAAGTGTATTATGATTTCGTTCTAGCTAGGGCACATCTCGATAAAACGCTACTTCCAAGTTTCACGAACATCGTCTTTTATATGAAAACAATATATGTATAGCTCATGCACGGTATTCGTAATTTTTTAAAGTGAAGTATGAAGTTTTTAAAGTCGCTGGTTTAAATCTCGCAAAATCGCTGATCCGAAACTTTTTATTTTTATTTCCTTTTACCCTTTATTTTTATTTCTGTTCCGCACCGAGGTCATTCGGTCGCTCAGGTACTAATGTTTAATTTAAAATACTGATGGAAATAATCTGCCTTTTGTGCCAAATTTAAATTATAAGATAATTATATTTTTCTTTATATTATTTTAATTGTGTCTGTCACCATGACTTTGACTCTCCGTCAAACCTTGGTTTGTTTCAAACAAGTTCCAGTGCCAGACTTTTACGGCTGCTGGAATAGACTTAACTGAGATAACCTTTTTATTTTTTTTTCAAGAGGAAAAACCAGTGAATCTCTTCTTTAAGGAAATACTTTCATCATCATCATTATGATAAAAACTCCGTTCTCTACATTTTGATTCTTTTATGGTTCCGTATCCGAAGGGTGCCAAACGGGACCCTATTACTAAGACTTCACTGTCTGTCTGTCTATCTATCCATCTGTCACCAAGCTGTACCTCATGAACCGTGATAGTTAGACAGTTGACATTTTCACAGATGATCTATTTCCGTTACCGCTATTACATAAAATACTAAAAAACAGATATAAATAAATACTTCACCTTTACCTTCACCCTACCATTATACGATGGTATGGAACCCTTTGTGCGTGAGTCCGACTCGCACTTGGCCGGTTTCATTTTGCTCGTTATTGATAACGGCAACAGGTAAACGCTTGAAATATTCACAGAATATTTAGTTATATAATAATTTTTAAAATAAATAAGTAAATTAAAATAAAACAAATATTTAAGGGGGCTCCCAAACAACAAAGGTGTTTTTTTGCCATTTTTATAGATAATGGTACGGACACGTACGCCAGTCCGACTCGCACTTGGCCATTTTTTTTAATTCCCTTACACTATGATTCACTTTAAATCACTATTCCACTTATTATACCTAGCACGCATACTTAATATATACTTCTACTCTCTGCCCCGTCTCGATACAGTCTGAGTTCCTCTTTTTTTGAAACTCTTCGGTCGCCCCACAACTAACCTGCTAATCCTTCGTTCCGGATGTCAGAAGCTTGTTTCCGTTAAAAACTAGAGAGGCTGAGAGGGAGGAGAGAATGAGATGATAATACTGAATATCATAGAGCTATTTTTACCTATTAAATAATATCTTCCATTTCCATGAATATTCTGCATCATGGGGAGCACCGCACTATGGTTCCAAATGAAAGAATCATGTGTTGCACCTGGGTACAACGCATTGACATTCAAAATTTTCATGTCTGCATCACAAACCTGAAACAATCAATAATCTAGATACAACAAATGAAGAATGACAGGTCTACAGGGTGTAACAGAAATGTGTTGTCATATTTTAGGAGGTTGTTAGGGACATCATTCTGAGCAACTTTCACTATGAAACCGATTTGATCAGAGCAACTTTATTTTTCATTGCTCCTTACATTTTGGTCCGGGCGGTTAGCTGATTTGACTACACCGTTCTGTTACACCCTCTATATAGATTAGTTTTATGTGTAAGTTTTTGTACTGATACTAGAGCTGTCATCATGATTCAGGATACTTGTGTACCTACCAGTTGTGTATTTATTGAGTGGTATCCTTTTCTGTTCACATAGCTCCGCTCATCATAAGTTTCCACAGGTGGAGGATGTATGGCTACATGTGTGCAGTCGATGCATCCTATAACACCCGGAAGGCCATACAATTGGTAGAACCTAGAATAAAAATATTTACAGCATGTTACACGGTTGTAGCATTGGATTGCATTGACCTAGACTAGAAGGTTAATTGTCTCAAAGATCTAAGGGACCACAGACAGACCTAACCAATTGATACCCATTTATACACCCATTCAAAATGCAATTTCAATTACTCATATAATTGGTTACTCACTTTCTTGTTTTGGTATCCATCTCTTGGTAAGTGGATGGATACTTCACCCACTTTTGGAAGATTATCGGATTGTTGATCGCTGCTACCACATCTGACAAACTCCTTGAGACTGTTGACTGTGTCACACATGCATTTTTGTGGTTTGCAATAGAATTTTGGTAAGATCCCGTAGCAAAAAAATTTAATGCTATGAGTACCTGTAAAAAATTTAAGTAAGTCATGTTAATAAAGCAGTATGCTCTAGAGGCTAGCCCATCAACGCAGCTATGGAGTAATGATGGTTTCCTCACGATGTTTTCCTTCACCGTCAGTTCCTAGTACACAAAATAGGTAGGTAAGTAAGTAAGAACCAAAGCCAGGATAGCAAGTCATCTAAGAAAGATAAATACACGTTAATTTTACCTTTGTTTCGATAGACAGATCTGATGATCTAGAGCCTTCAACCATTAAAGGTTTTAATTCTTCTATTAAATCCCTTGCACATGTCTTGGACAATCGATAATTTTTTTTAAACTTCTTCTCTGTCTCCATAAATCCACTGCAGCGCTGCTGTTCAACTGCCTCTGCCCCCTCTTCCTCTTCTTCACTTAAGTCCATCAAGATATACTCCTCGAGGCTCACCATCGTAAAATATTTTGGGGTTATTGAATTAACATTCAAGAACTTTTGCTGTCAAAAGTGTCAAATGGTCATTTTCTACTAGTAGAAATCAAGAAACGAGTGGGTAGGACCACTCGTTGTTGAAATCACGGAAATGGATTTTCAAAAATGGCGTTTTTCTCAATTCGTGCACGAAAGTTGCGCTTTCGAATGCGAATTGGTTTTCGAAGGTCTCAAAAATACAGCTCCAGCGCGCTAACGCGGTGGCGTGATTTCACAACTGACGGCGCCCCCAAACATGATTGTGGTGTTTCATGCGGAAGTCAATATGCAGAACAGTCTTCTGCCAAAGGAGTTGCTAAATATATACAACAATCTGCCACTAGCATTCAAAAATTTACCACTGCCTCTTTTTAAGAACCACCTACACAAATGGTTAGTCGATAAATGTTTCTACAACATAGAAGATTTTTTTGACAGATAAATGTAAAGATAAATATTATTTAAGCTAAGTTATTTGACATGAGTAAGAATTATTTTGACATTTCACATAGATACTTAGAATACATGTTTTTTATAGAAATGAATTATTAGCTTAGTGTTTTAATATAATATAACAATATTTGCATGCCTAATTAGGTAGAATATGCGAAAAACATAATTTTAGTAACATCTGACATGTACCATATTTTAAGCAAATAAATGACTATGACTATGACTATGACTAATAAAGCAACAGTTTCGTTTATCTGAGAAACCAACACTGAGGGGCAAGCTGTCGCCCACTTTATCTGAGAAACCAACACTGAGGGGCAAGCTGTCGCCCACTTTATCTGAGAAACCAACACTGAGGGGCAAGCTGTCGCCCACTTTATCTGAGAAACCAACACTGAGGGGCAAGCTGTCGCCCACTTTTTTACAACGCGCGAAAACATAACATTATGATATAGCCTATGATATACTGAACACCGATTGGCGTGCTGAAACTCATAACTGATCCACTTATATATACTTATATAGATCCAAATATAAAATAATGTTGCTAGTTAAAGTACTAAAAATTGTCATATAGTTTAAATGCTAATTTTATTCCAATTAAAAACAATAATTTAACCATGGTAACTATGCGGCGTTCGAAATTTGAATGTCATAATATGTCGAAATATTAATACATTTTAGTCATAATGTATAAATACTCAGATAAGAAATGAGTTTTACCAAGTAGTATATCATTATGCTGGTCATAACGTGCGGTTTTTGGACGCAGAAAAGAGGGTTTATGATACGTGTGCAGATAAATCTTGGCAGTGATATGACAGATAACCTTAAATTTCATAAATCCACTTATTAAACACTAGGGATGTATATAGGGAAATATTAGAAATAAAAATGTCAAGTATCCGCCTAGAGCTTCGTCAAAAACTAATTAATCAAATATAACTCAAAAAGTCTAAATTAAATTAAAACTAAGAAAATATGCCGCCCCGCGTCACATCCGATGCAAAGGTCCCCATTACACTTGCGGCGTTGCCACGCTGCACCGCGAGGGAGATTCTCTGCCTAACATATGACCCAGAGCGACGGTGATAACCCCGGTCCCTCAAGCGGCGTCCTATCTCTCTAACGAATTGTTTCCCCTGCTCTCCCCAGACCCCAGTGGTTTCCAGAGCGAGCGGAACGAAGAAGTACTGCCCCAAAAGCACTGAATACTTTACGGTCTTCAACCTTGCGGCCTCTTCCGCGGCGGCTTCGGGGGTGGATAGGGTAGACGCTAGGTGAGAGGGGGCAAAAGTGCAGACACACGTGGCGTCCCACAGCAATGAACGGCCCCTCTCCCAAGGTATCATGGTCAGGCCATCCGGACGCTTCCCATCGTTACGACAGACTAGAGATGTTAGAATCGGAAAGAATAGAAATTTAAAAAAGAATGTCTAAATCTATCCAAATTTGCTGCATAAATATTCACAAATATTTGAAGAGTGTATCGACTCAATTGATTAATCGATATTTTTTAGCAAAATTCCCTCACTAACAATGTAAGACTGACACCCGTCAAGCATCATGTTATCTTTTTCATACTGTACTTGTTACCTCCCATTTTTTAAGCGGTCCGGCTCATTGGGACTTTATATCGAAATACCTCTTTGTCTTGATACCTAAAAGTCAAAAGGTCCTAGTACCCAAAATGCCTGAAATCTATAATCCCCGAATGAACTTACGCCTGATAAAAAAAATGACAATCGTACTACAGTCGTAAACAAAATGTGTTACTGTGCAAATCTTATTTATGAAAAATAGACAAAATTAACTTAACATTTGTTTCTTAAAATAAACCATTAAGTACGAAACCCTAATAAGTATTAAAATCAGATATTCTAAACTACGTGTAACGTCGTTTTAATGCAATTACGTTTTACAAAAATGAAAGTGGGGAAATATTATTCTCTCTTAGCTCCCGCAGCTGTTTTTTGTATTTGCTGTCAAAACACACGGCGTTGCGCTTTCGACGCGCCCCTGAAAATAGTTCATTTCTAATGCGGGTGTCCTGGTACCTTGCTTCTATTTTTAAAAGAAAGATGAAGGGGATAAGTGTCGGTTTATGTGGCATTCTTACATTTAGCCGCAGTACACCCCAACTGGAATTTTCGTATCAGTAGTTTGGTGATGCCACTTCGCCTTGGGTTTTTTTGTTTGACTGTACCAAACCTCTAAGGCATTTTGTTTATCAGGCGTAAGTTCATTCTGGGATTATGGACTTCAGGCATTTTGGGTACTAGGACATTTTGACTTTTAGGTATCATGACAAAGAGGTATTTCGATATAAAGTCCCAATGAGCCGGACCGTTTTTTTAAGGGTGCTTATTAAACAGACTTATTTTTAATAGCATTATTCGCCTTTAAAAATCTAAGTTTCCTTCTAAATTACTTAGTCAGCCACAATTAGAGAGCATCTTCTATGTAAGCTATAGTCTAAATACAACTCAGCATGGTAGTTATTTTTTAGCATCTAAATTTGTAACATGCATTCAAGCAGTAAACTTCTAAAATATTAAAAAAACATATGACATCAAATAAAATACCTATAGATATTCTATTAGCTTGTAATTTTTAACGCAGTACATTTAAAATGTAACTCATCCCTCGATCGTCAAAATTTTGCTAAAATTGCCATCAAATAGTAAATTATGGCCACTAATATTACCTAGAAACTATTGAGGAGAGACAAAATATAATATATTTTTTTGAAAAATCAAATTGTATTTTGAAATACCATCATCACATGCTTGCAGATGTACTTGCGATAAAAGTCTGGAAAATCACAGCATCCAGTCATCCACTCAACTAAACTCACTAAAAAAAACTATTCATATAATTAAATGTTGTTTTTTATTGGGTGCTAATTAAACAGACTTCTTTTTAATAGCATTATTCGCGTCTAAAAATGTACATTGCCTTCTAAATTACTAAGTCAGCCACAATTAACGAGCGTCTGAATTATGCTAGCTCAGCCACTAGTTATCTTCTAAGTAAGACACTCTAAATACAACTCAGCATGCTGATTATTTTTTAGCATCTAAATTTGTAACATGCATTCAAGCAGTAAACTTATAAAATATGTATATGCGACATCAAAAAATATATACTATTAGCTTCTATTTTTTTAACTCGGTACGTTTAAAATGTAACTCATCCTACATTAAGTGATCGTCAAAGATTTGCTAAAATTGTCATCAAATAGTAAATTATGGACTAATATAACCTAGAAACTATTAAGGGGAGACAAAATAAAAGATTTATTTTAGAAAAATCTATTTGTGTATTGAAATACCATCATTATACATCTACATTTCTAATTAATTTGACATCATTCTTTTTTGCTGGTTTGTAACAATAATCTGTTTGGTACTAATGACGAGATTTGGATTTATGTGACTTAGGTAATCGGCTTTATTTGCTTTATCATTATACTTAATATAATTAATAGACACATATAGTAGGTATAGGTACCTAATCAAAAGAAAATAAACCATTATTGGATTATTAACGCAGCTCGCGCTTTAGTGGGCCTTCCACGCTTTCTTTTTAAGCCAAGCGGTTGTGCCTTTGCCTCTAATGGTGGCGTCACATATTTAAGTCTGATTGCAAGGCCTATCACATGCTTGCAGATGTACTTGCGATAAAAGTCTGGACAATCACAGCAACCAGTAATCCACTCCGTCTGATTGTTCGGTAGTATTACGTTCCAAGATGAAAAAAACACTTTTTTGTATTCATCAAAACGCTTGAATTTCTTCTCAGCTTGATTATTTTCCAATGAGTCGTTACCTGGAATTAAATATGTGGTGCTGGCAGGTGTTGATTGTACTACTGTAATTTTGGTATCAGTTTTGGCCCATTGATATCCTGTTGTCCAATCAGATAACTGAAATTCAGGATGTGTCGCGAATTTATTTTCTGTCGCTTGTTGTGACCAGCAATTAACCATTTCCTCTGCCACCACTAAGAAACGGGCCAACGGTATACGCTCGCGGAGGGTGTTGTGATCTTTTATAACTCTTTTAAAGGACTCGAGTGCGTTGTTCGTCGCTGGTGATATTGGTGCTGCACCCAAATACCAATTTGAGTTTTTTATTAGCCATTCTTTTTCAAAATATGTTACGAATTCTTTTTGGTCTTTCCATTTTTTCAAAAACAACTTCGATGCAGCAGAAAACACTTCACGGGATGTCGCTGATTGCAGTGCATCAATGTCTTCCAATATGTGTTTTCGAAAATTCTTCTCCGTTGTTTGGTCCAATTTAGTGCAAATCTTCTTCTTAGCGTGAGCCCAGCACATTTTCACAATAGTTTCTTCTCCAAACACGTCACGAAATGCATTCTGTATACTCTTCGCTGCGTCGCAAACTAGGATCTTCGGTTCATAAGTATGAGAAAAAATTGACAGAAGATTGCTCTTTAATGCTTGAAACATTGTTTCAAAATCAGCCTTACATTCATTTGTAGATACTGTCAAGCAAATGGGGTGAAATTTTCGGTTTTTATCGGTTGTTCCCACTATCAATACAGGAAACCCTTGACAAATCAATTTATATGTTGCATCTGCATGCAGAATGTCAGCAGAAATACATTGTTTCAACAAATTCTTTGTAGATAATACGATGCGAAAACTAGGTGGATCACTTTCTAAAATATAATAGGCTATCACAAAGACTTCGTTCTCGTTGTCTGGAACATTTGTGTGGTTAGTTATCCATTTTTCCAGTTCTCCTAAAGAAATTGTGGATGGTCCATATTTGATACGCCGGCGATCTGCTAAATAGTTGTAAAGCTGCCGTTTTGTAGGTATTTTAAGTTCAGAGTTTTTCTTCAAACACTCCAAGATTGATTTTGGCTTTAGGTGGAGGTCATACAGTTTGTTAATTTCAGATTTCGTTTCATCGCATATACCATAATCGTAGTGTTTCTTAATAGAATCGTTTATCGTACAGATTGCGAGCATAATCACGAGATTATGCTCGCAATCTGTACGATAAAGTAACACTGCGTCTGTATCCGCCTCAAACAGCAAATATATTTCTGCTACACACTGTACTCCTTTGCGTGGTACTTTGTTGCACCTATAAAATCGTTTTTTTCCTTCTATGGTAGTATGTGTAGTGCGTGCTGCCCACGTCTTTTCTGCACTCACAGCTTCTTCGGCAAAACTAACACACGAAAATTTGTTTACAAATATCCAGTTCTTAGATTCACCTCGCTTTTTTTTCGACAGCTGACCTTCTTCTTCCGATTCCTCGTCAGAACAGTACAAAGGTACTTCATTTTCACGTTTAGACGTCATAACTAATTAAACTCATCGAAAACTTTAATTTAATTACAGACGAAACAATTGCAATACGAACGCACGAACGACAATAAACAAATACACGTGACTTGACTAACTCGTGGGTACATGAATCGAATGGCGCTCTCTGATTGGTGCAAACGGCCGGTCGCTGTCGTCTCGCGAACTCGCGCCAAATCTTGCAGTGGCTATTTTCACGACAAAAGAATATGATGTATTATTTTACATGCTAAGTTATAATAAATGATATTGTCTATAGGAGCTTAAATTATATTTTTTTGAGGACCTTGTGTTGAAGCTGTGAAACGTAAAATGGTGATGAGATGTAAAATCCGTGGCTGAGTTAGTAAATTAGGTGGCAATGTATAAATAAGAAGGACAAATTAAAACAATTGTTAATCTTTACTTGATGCTTTCTTTAGAATAATGAGTTGGTATTGTAAAAAAGACGAATTAGTTTATTAGAGGCTATCTCATTTTCCCGTTGCTTAGTTATAAAATGAGAAGTTTGATCACGTGGCTAATAAATAAATCTGCGGCTGGACTTATAATTTCCCTTTTTTATTTGCATACGCTTCGCTCCGGTTTTGCTTCTTCTAAGTTCTAACATAACCTATAACCCAATTGAAATCCCTAGCCAAAGAGCATGTAAACTTATTCGCATACTTTATTTTAATTACAGATGAGACAATTGCAATACAGACGCACTAACGGCAATAAACAAATACACGTGACTAACTCGTCGGTACATGAATCGAATGGCGCTCTCTGATTGGTGCAAATGGCCGGTCGCTGTCGTCTCGCGCACTCGCGCCAAATCTTGCAGTGGCTATATTCATGATAAAAGAATATGATGTCTTATTTTACATGCTTAGTTATAGTTAATGATACTGCCTAAAGAAGCTTGAATTATATTTTTTTGAGGAGCTTGTGTTGAAGCTATAAAACGTAAAATGGTGATAAGATGTAAAATTCATGGCTGAGTTAGTAAATTAGGTGATGTATAAAAAAGGACAAGTAAAAATAATTGTTGAACTTTACTTGACGCCTTCTATAGAATAATTAGTTGGCGTTAAAAAAAGACGAATTAGTTTATTAAAGGCTATCTCATTTTCCCTTTGCTTAGTTATAAAATGAGAAGATAGATCAAGTGGCCAATAACTAAATCTGTGGCTTGACTTATAATTTCCCATTTTTTTATTCCTTATGTCTGTGCAGACGTAGTTGCAGGCATCAGCTTATGTTGATGTGTGTTATACATTTTAGCGATAGCAACCGATCCGATGCATACATACAGAATAGTAGTTTATGTGACTGCTACATAATGGAGGGCATTAATACTCGAGAGTAGGTTTATCAAAAGAGCCGAAGGCGAGTTTCATAATTATATAACTCGAGAGTTTTAACGCCTGATTATATACAGTTACATACACTAGTTTATCTACACATATATCATAAGCTCTCTTTGATGTGTTCAGGAACCGCATGTTCGACCTGCATTGTGGCATTGATCATTGCTCTGCAGTTGTTTAGCTTGTTCTGCAGTACCAACTTCACAGATAAACTATGGGCGGCACGCAGGCGGGCATCGACGTTCGAAATTTGAATGTCATAATTTGACAAATTTTGGTACATTATGGTCATAAGTTATCAATATTCAGATAAGAAATGAGTTTTTACCACGAAGTTTATCATTATTCTGGTCGTAACGTGTGGTTTTTGGACGCAGTAAAGAGGGTTTATGATACGTGTGTAGATAAAATTTAAAAACAAACCATCACGCTGCGTCACGTTGTAATTGAAACACTGAAATCTCAAATTATTGGTAGCTTCATTGTGGTTACAAAGATGTCACAATTGCGGCCCTGACAATGAACCCTAAGGACTGCAATAACTTACATCTAACACAGAATTTTCAATCAGAACGATTGCGATTACTCGAAGTGCACCATTGTCTGACAAGGCCCAGCCCGTCGCCGCAGCTCCATCACAATTATATTACGTAATTACGTACTCTATCCACGTATCGCTAACTGAATATCTTCCACGTGGCTGATTATATTCAGGTACAGCTGGCTCTAGTAGCTCGCTAGACAATGTTGCCTTAAGTGTTCGCGAGGAAAAGTTATTTATTAAAATTAACAGCTTGTAACCATCGACACAAATGTAAGGATGGGCCTTCCCGAACTTATCTTCTTACTAGTTTGATACCAAAGAAATAGCGCCCTTGTTGAATTTTGTTGTTACTTACCATATACTAGGCAAATTCAGTCAGTCAATGAGAGTACAAGCCATTTTGCAATATGTTAGCAGCAGATTTTTTCAGCCATCAGAGGGCGGGTCCTTATTTTCTTTGAATAAGCTTGTCAGCTTCCTTGATTTATTTAATTTAATGAAATCACAATCTGTTATTGTGTGCAAGAAATAAATGATGAGTTATGAATCTGATTAAAAATATAATCGTAAAACTCGTTCGCGCGCGTTGCAATGACTGCGCGCGAACAGCATACATATCTTGTTTATCACCCTTGGGTTATGGTGCTTACTTATGAAATTGGCGAAATTTTCTCACAGGCTCAGGAGTTCATAATTCGTGTAATGCAATAGCTACTTCCACATTTTTTTTGTTGTTTAAAAGTTAAATTCAAAGTTTTACATCTACTTATAAAATTTTCTTTTAATTTTCAGTTTGATAACTAAAATGTCGAGTTGCAGGAAAGGACTGGCTGAAACGCGCGGAAGATCGGGAAGAGTGGCATCGCTTAGAGGAGGCCTTCACCCGATCTGGGCTCTCATAAAATTAGCACGACAACAAATATTTTTTTTACAATTAATAATATTAATCAATCTGCTATAATATTAAAAATAATAATATACCTAATTTAAATTTATTTAATGCATGAAAAATGAAATGTTATACCCTATTTTTTATTATGAGACATTAAAAGGCTTTTTATTAATTTTATTTAATAACTAAAATGTTGTCTTCAAAATTAGTGCTTCCTAAATGTCATCCATTTTCATGATAAGATTCGTAATATTTTTTCAGCTGACACTCTTCAAAAATTATATCAAATTTTCTGTTAGCTAAATGTTGTCATTCAAACACACAAAGTATATAAAATTAGGATTGGTCATTGCTAACAAAATCCAAAAATGTTTGTACTGAAAATTTAGTTAACTTTAATTTCTCTATACAAAACGCTGATTTATTAGGTATACACCTAATATGATAGTTATTCACGCTGTATTAAATTCATAGTCATTTATTTCAAGTGGAAGTCGTCAAAATATATACAATTTGTAAAGCGCGGAAACTCGGATACACAACCGCCATGCGCTCCAAATTAATTAATTAATTCCGCTTTTTCTTGCGTCGATCGTTGTAACGCGCTCTGGGAAATAGTCAGCGTCTTTGAGAGAACGTGGCAGTTCTACTTTAAGAGTCCTTGGAAGTGAGTGCTAGTCTTACAAGGTTACTTATTAGCTAAATCTTTCATAAGAAAATTACGATCAAAACAAACATACCGTGACACAGAAACGTAGAAACAGTGACGTCACAAACATGTAAACATCCAAGTTTGCAGCCTGGAGTTTTTATTTTTTCTTCCTCCCCGGCTGGGATTCGAACCCGGGACCTCTCTTGGGAAGCACAGCCTCTTCCGTACCACCACAAAGGTAGGTAAAAAAAACATACCGAGATATTTATGGTATTAAAATAAAATTGCTACGGCGACCATATTATGAATAATATCTTTGAATACACTAACAACCTAGAGCCTGCACAAAATAAAAGGCCAGTGTCAGAGTCCGTGTCACTGACGTAATAATGATGAGTTTAGTTTGGGCCACCGGGCCTTTTATGTTATGAAGACTGTAATGAATACTTATAATAACATAACATAACATAGTGTCACCTTTTTAGAACGGGATGGCAGAGGCACAATTGTGCCCAATATTAGCCAATTATCATATCTTTTTAAATAATATCTTTTGAAGCAAGACTACTCGAATTACTCTGTGCTAATTATCTATTTCCTTGTTCTTATAAAAAAACGCCTAAACTGTCACCGTGTTACCACAAAAAATATTAAACAGCGTTTAACCTTAAAACAAACGTCAAATCCCATACATTTTTCTTTTTAAACAAGTGTTGAACTGTAGTTTATTTTTTTCTGGTAAGGCCCTCAATGTCTAAAAAGTAAAAAGCACTTCGGAATTGAAAAGGCACTGATTTGAGTGGCTTCTAGTTATAATTAATTGAAAGTTTCCATATAATGAAGCTTTTTATCTACTTTTAAAGAGTTCTGCACAAAGGAACTGCAATTATCTAATGGTCTTTGATTTCAACTAAAACACGACTTGGGCTCTCTGTGGGAGTACGAGTAGATAGAACCTACTTGAGCTAGATTTTCTATTAAGTGGAAATAGTACTGTTATACATTTTTATTACGTATCAAATAACCAGAACAGCATCACAGGAAGGTGCATTCTCGATGTCGAAAAAGCTTTTGACACAGTCTAGTATGACGGCTTGGCACACAAATGTTTTAAAATAGTCAAGTCAAGTCAAAATTCCCTCTGAAATTAGTCAAGCTTCATACCTGGAAACCGTCAGTTCAAGGTGTACTGTACATTGGTGTCACTGAATCGGATGTCTACGGTGCCTCAGCTAGTGTACCGCAGGGCTCCGTCCCGGGACCCCACTTGTTCCTCGTTTATTTAAACGATATTCATAAAGTACCCGTACGCATCAAGCTTGCAGATATGGACCTTGTCGTAAGTCGTCTTCAACTGTAGCTATAACTCTAAATGAGCACTTTATAAAATGAAAACTTACATTTTATTGGGGCAAAACTTTACCAAGACGTGCCAAAACTATACACGTCAGCCCACCATTCATGGCCATAAAATACCGTGGAAGCAAAGTGTAAAATATCTGGGCATCATTTTAGACACCAAATTAAACTGGTCGGCTCAAACCAAGGCTTTACACCAAAAAGGAAGAAAATCCCTGTGTGGTCTGAGTCAAATACTTAATAGGCGATCAAGTCTGAGCCCACGCACCAACCTTATGATCTTCACTACACTAGTAAACCTTGTATCACATATGCTGCGCCAGTATGGAGTAGCACTTGTGACTCAAATCGTAATAAACTACAAGTCAAGCCCTACAAACCGTTTTCAATACTTTTTAGTACACCAATCTTTCCAAATGGCTTATGTTTAAACGATCATCAAAAACGCACTTATTTTACTACCAATAAATTCGAAACAACCGCCAGAATTAGTTAACGACCACTAAATTGTGTTTGGATATATGATCACCAAACTTCTTTTTATGTTTTGTGTACTTAAGTTTATGTTTTGAGTATTTTTTGTTGTTCTCACATGTTCAGCCTAACACGAAGGACAAAGGGGGCTTCGCTTCGCTCACCCCCTTTACCCTTCATCTAAGTTGCCGCAGTATTTTGCCCTGATATTTTCTGCAACTTTTGGTGATAATTTACCTATTTTGGGTAGCATTTACCCATTTTGGGTAGGAAAAAAATATTTTGGCTGCCATTTACATTGTTCTCTTTCCAAAATGCATATAGCTCCCAAAAATATATTTTTTTATATTAAACCTGTCTCGAAAATTTTACCCTGATAAAAATCCATATCACAACAACAATCTTGTTTTATCCATCGGCAGGTCGCGGTTTCGCAACTTATCGCCTCGATGCCGACGACGACCTCTGTGGCGCAGCGGTTGTGGCTCTTTTTATTTTTTTTATTTTTATTTTATTGTATTAGGAGAACAAACAGTTTTACACACTCTATTAATAAACTTATATAATAACTTATAACCATTAATGTGTTCTCGCATGTAGAAGCTAAAAAAAAAAACTGCCTGCCTGCGGTTAAACAGAGAAAAATTAAAAATATAGTTCTGTCTGGATAACAACATTAGAATGTATAACTTATATATAATTGACAAGATTTATAAATTTAATCACAGAACTTTGAGTTAAAGGAAAAAACATAATGCACAGAAAAAAAAATAAAAAATTAGGTACAAATAGCATTACCTAATAACAACTTAATTGGTTTAAGATGCTAACGCAGTTGCGGTTTTGAGTTGAATAAGTCAAGGTCGGGGATATCGAACAAACCGTTGAATGTATGTACCGCTCTACTGAAAAAGGAGTTTTGTCTATAATTCGTGAAACTGAAAGGAATGTCTAGATGAATAGGATGTCTATTACTTAGTTCTATTGGGGACTTTAATTTTGATGTGTTCAAGAAGCTGCGGAGAGTCAATTTCTCCTTGTGCAATTTGGCAAAGGAGTACAACGTCAGCAATTCGTCGTCTCTCTTGTAGGGGGAGTGTATGGTGTCTTTTACATATAGCTGAATAGACCGAGTCAAAATTATTACACTTAAATTGCAGATATCGCAGAAATCTACGCTGTATGGACTCAATCCTATCTATGTAAATTTCATATCGAGGGTTCCAAACCTGTGAACAATACTCGAGGATGCTACGTACATAAGCACAATACAGGATTTTAATAACTTTAATACTTGTAAACTGAGAGCAGGTTCTCATAACAAAACCCAAATCCTTATTTGCTCTTTTTATAATGCTATCAATATGCTTGTCGTAAGCTTGCCTACTATCTTGAATAACTCCAAGGTCACGAATCTCATCTACCACCTTCAGGGGGTTTCCTTTGAACGTGTAACTGTACTGGGTAGGCTTAGGGCTACGGGTAAAAGTAATAGCAAAACATTTCAACACATTCAGGTCTAGTTTATTTTGCTGGCAGTAAAATTCAAACCTACCTAAGTCCTCCTGCAATAGACTGCAGTCGTTGACGTCGCTAATTCGTTTAAAAACTTTCATGTCGTCCGCATATAGCAAAAATTTTGAAAACCTAAAGCAGTGGCAAATATCATTAACAAATATAGAAAAAAGGAGCGGTCCGAGCAATGATCCTTGGGGCACGCCTGAAGGTATTTTTATCCAACTAGAGGAGGAGGAGAACCCATTAAGAACCACGGCCTGGGATCTATTTTCATGTAGGAGGTAAACCATCTATAAAGATTACCGTGGATTCCCGCCCTTAGAGTTTCTGTAAGAGCAACTGGTGATCTATTCTGTCAAATGCTTTGCTATAGTCAGTAAAAATAGCGTCAACTTGGCCACCAGCATCCATGTTTGAGGTGGTATAATCATTAAAAGATAGCAGATTAGAAGTAGTTGAACGTCTTCGAATAAACCCATGCTGCTCCGGAATAAATGATGTTGAGAGAGTTGAATATACCGCAGTATAAACAAGCTTCTCCAATACCTTGGCAAAAATACAAAATTTTGAGATGGGCCTATAATCATTAACGTCACTCTTGCTACCACCTTTATGGATAGGAGAAATATTTGCTGCTTTCCAGACCTTAGGTACATAGCCCTGCTCAAGAGAACGCTTAAAAAGAAGAGTCAGTGGATATGTAAGGCCTTCAGCACTTCTCACAATGAAGACTGAGGAAATGCCATCAGGCCCACCACCCTTTGACATATCAAGCGACCTAAGTAGTTTAAATACAGTAGCATGTTCAATATCGATGTCACTAATAGAGCATGGATAATCATTTTCTAAAGGGCCGTTTCTCAAGCCGTTAACGGAAGAAGAACTATGTGATTGAGATTGAAAATTGGAGTAGAAATAGTTGCAGAAAAGGTTGCAAATTCCCTCTCCAGTACTAGCCGACAGCCCTTTATAAAATAAAGTGGATGGAATAGAGTTGGCACTTCTCCTTTGAGATTTGACAAAAGACCAAAAATATTTGGGGTTTTCAATTATGGAACTTTCAACTTTTGAAATATATTTTTGGTAGCATTCTTCCTCCAAGGTTTTCGCCTTTTTTCTAAGAAAAGTAAAAGATTCATAATCGGATTGGTTACCATATTTATGAAATTTCTTAATGTATTTGTACTTTTCTTTAAGCACCCTCCTGAGAGGGGAGCTGTACCAAGGCGGAAAAGACGATGCATTTATGTACTTGTGCGGTACAAATTTATCACGTAGCTCATAAATACAGGCATAACATAGCTCAATGGAGTCATCTATTGGTTTACTATTTAAAATAGAGTCCCAATCGTAATCATGAGCCAAACATGAGTTAATGCTGTCGTAGTCACCTGAGCCATAATAATATTTCAAACGAGAGTTCAATTTAAGTGATTCGCAATCAACATCATTTATATCAATAACTAAGGATTTATGATGCTCATCTTCGGGGACCAATGGGTAATCACTAGCGAGAACCGTTACATCTACATTACTGATAACATAATCTAAGATCCTATTATTTGAGTTACTATTAAAATTAAACTGAGTCAAGTTGCATACTGACAAAGTATCAAAAAAATAAATCTGACTATAACCTGATACGTTAGCCGGGTGCAAAGTTCCTTGTCTGCATGACCAATCTACATTCGGCAAGTTAAAATCACCCAGTATAATAAAAGTGTCATTAGGACATGACTCAACAATACAAGTAAGTTTATCAGAAAAATTTGTCAGTTGCGTGTTAAATGAATTTCCTAAGTTTTCGCTACAAAGATACATATATGAATTTTATTTAAAGTTCGTTTACTATTTTTAGTGGTTACCGTAACCCAAATATCCTCAGCAGAGGAGTGCCACTCCGGCCGCGCTACGACACCAAAATCACGGCGCACCGCAATAAAAACTCCACCACCGTACATTTGTTTTGTTTTATCATAATCTCTATCCCGTCTCAAAATTAAATACCTATCATCAATGAGTTCGCTATCTTAAATACCATCTAAAAGCCAGCTCTCAGTGATTGCTATTACATCATAAGAATTTAAACAGATGTTACGTTTAAACGTATGTGTCTTAGTACGCAGCCCTCTTGTGTTTTGATAAAATAGTTTTAAATTAGACGCCATTATTAAGATGTAAGCAATAGCGAAAGTCAAACTCTATAAAGCATATTAAGCTATAGCTGTTCATTGAACAAGTTGCTGGATAGCAAAAAAGCATAAAACAAGCCCTAGGTATTAAAAGAAGCGATAACTGCAGATTCTTTTCATTGATAACATATTTAGGCGTAATATTAAGATAATTGTATGAAATAATTAAACATATATAACAAACACTCCCAATAAATTGAATAAATAAGGTAGAAATAAATATCTTTGAACTAAACCCAATAGTTAATTTTAACTCGTTCACACAGCGACTGAGTGACACGAAAGCAGTGCAAGCGAAAATGGAACGTGAGTGCATAACGCGAGCAGGTGCGAGTAGCTTAACGCGCAGAGCTGTACAGAGCTCTGCCTAGCATGCGAGAGGTCCCGGGTTCGATCCCCGGCTGGGGGTAAAAAAAACCCAGTTCTTGGATGTTTATATGTGTGTGACGTCGCTGTTTCTGGTTCCCACGACACAGGGTATCTTAACATCGGTATCGTAACACAGGACACCGCACCTAGTGCGGGGCCAGAAAAGTGTATGTGCTTTTATGTAAATTTATGTTAACCCGCATTTCACCGTACTTAGATGTGTTAGTTTAGAATGTCGATGCGAAAAGTGTGCAATATAGCACTCAGTTTCGTTTAAAAAAATGAGTACAATGCTGTATAATATCATACAAATATTAACTAAATGTTTAAAAGTTTTAAGAGGTTTTTAACCTAAGAAACATTGTAATTTCTATGTATAATCATAATGACTGGGTCTTATGTTGATATGTTACCTAGTTTATTTACATAATAAAGAACTTTGAAAACAAAACATACATTACAATTAACCCGAGGAGGTTTCATTAATCTTAACAAGTATTAATCTGACTACTAAGTATCAAATTATATAGGTACGTGGTCGAACATGAAAATCGGTCAAGTGAAGACCACCATCATATAAGACAACGAAAGGACAAAAAAAAGCAGAGAAAAAAATGTACGAACTGGGTTTCGAAACCATTCTGTACCGATTGCGAATCCGGCGTCAAACCAATTACGCCACCCTTGATATTTGGAACGGGTCTTTTGGGAAACTGACAGCATCTTACGAAAGGATAGTAAACTGCCGCGAAATTTGCGTTTATAATATCATCACATCTCCTGTATGGGGGGGGGGGGTCAAAGCACGTCTCTTGAATGGAAACCCCCTTTGTTTTATAAAATCTCGTGTCGTCCAATATTTGTTGTAGCAACAACAGAAAAACTCATTCTGTGAAAATTTCAACTTTCTTTCAATGTTCATGAGATACAGCCAGCAGACAGACGGTCGGTTAGCGGAGGCTTAGTAATAGGGTCATTTTGTACGCTTCAGGTACGGTACCCTAAACATAAACAAAATAAAACTATAAATATATATTGCCCTCCATTCTTCCCATAGATCTAGTAACACTCAAGAACCTTCTCCGTCCTCACCTTTTGTTGTGCAAACTAAGGTTCATCTAAAGAAGGTATCGCCATGATGGCAAAGCCGCGCAAGTCAGAGCTGTGGTTGAAAATGGCAGCCGATTTTCAACCACAGCTCTGACTTAGACCATATTAGTTACGAGCTATGACGCAAATAGTCAAAATAACAATAATACCTTTGACACTATTTACTCACATTGTTCTAGCCCCAAACTAGGATGCCCTGTATCTTGGGCGCAATATACATTTTGCTATAGATAAATATTTTGCTTAGATGGATAAACAACCATGACTAGGGTACAAACATCCGTCCTCATCAAACAAATATTTGCCACCACCGGGACTCGAACCCGGGACCCTTGGCTTCGTAGGCAGGGTCACTGCCGACTCGGCCATTCGGGTCGTCATAGTTTCAGTTTACGTTCTTAGATAACTGTCTAATATAAAATCTAGGAATTAACAGAGAATAAGTTCCATATTCAAGGCAATAAGATAAATAATCAATCATCTGTTGTTGGCCCCACAGCTGAGTGGAGAACACAACCGACCACTGTTTGACGAACACTCAAAATCATGCTGCCTCTGTCTATCGCCAGGGAAATGACAACACATTTTAGTCATGTGAAAAAAATCGGCTCTTAGAATCCACATCAGCTGTAATGAATATCTGAAAAAAAACATTAGTCCAAAGGTGATTGTCGGGATTAAAAGAACCATGGATCTGAAGACGGGTTTTATTTTACAATAATTTGCCTGATATTGTCTTTTGTACAGGTTGTGTTGTCTGAGTGAAATCCGTCATATCAAGCTCAAATCGGTGAAAAAACCAAGTCAAGCTCAGTAGTTTTTGTCTATTATTTAATCCCACCTCAAAAATACTGATTTGCACAGCAAAAAAGGATCAACAAAAACACTTTATGTTTTAAATATTTTATGTGTACCTACTTATGTTTATGTTTTAAGTATTTTTCGTTGTTCTTACTTGTTCTACCTAATACAAAGGATAAAGGGGGCTTCGCTTCACTCAAACCCTTTACCCTTCACCTAAGCTACCGCAGCATTTTGCCCTGATATTTGCTGTACAAATCAGTAGTTTTGATGTGCAGTTTAATATTTTCCGGTAGTTTTTGCCAGAGTCGACTGGTGGCTGCCGGGATCGTCATGGCCCTGTGGGGTTACCAAAACCTTTATAGCCATTCAGATAATGTTCAAAATAAAACCGTTCAAGTGCGAGTGGGACGTCGGACCCGCACACGAAGGGTTAAATTCCATACCATTATACACGGAAAAACGAAAAACGACAGCCTTATGTACGAGTATTATATATTTTAATTCTAAATAATAAAATATTAATTACGAGGTAGAAATGTATTCAAGACTGTATATCGAAACATAGAAAAAGAGTTTTGTGCATGTAGTATATAAGTACTTCAATACAAGTTGTGCTCAGGTTGAAGAAACTCTTTGCTCATTGAAACCGGAAGTAGATAGAAATTGCATAACTTATCCGATAAGACCGGGAGAGTCTAGTTTTCGCCAATAAACAAACAAAAAAAATCGCTAAGAAAATGGCCATACCAATGAATTCTTGTATGGGTACTTCTTTTAATTCGGATACGGAACCCTCAAAAAACATCACCATGGCAATTTAACCATTTCCATTCAAATACGCCATACCGTGCCTTATTTACTACTAGTATTATACTCGTAGTATCTGTGCTAATATCAAGTCTTGTCTTGGTAATTGAACCAGCGCCCGAAGCGTCAAGTTTCGAGATTGGCTAAAAATGCTTTTGTCCGTCTGCCTGTTCTCGCCTACGGGTCGCTTTTTCCAACCGAATTTGACGAAAATTGGCCCACCAGTTCCTTGATTTAATTTAACATTTTAGTCGATCGCAATTTTTGGAAAATATATGGAGAAAATGGGGGAAGTTTGCTGAAGCGTTATTTATCGACGGATTTCAATCACATTTAAGTGACACACTAAAGACTTCATTCTACAAGATGTTGCGAAAAAAAACAAAAGGGGGGAAAGGAAGGGGGAAAGAGGGGAAATTTTCTGTAGCGTTACATACGGACGGATTCCAATTTTTCGAAATTAAATCGTTGTCTACTGTTCTCACAGAACCACTGGTTTTACGAATCCGTTTAGCTTTCTGAACCGGCATAAGATGTTGCAGAACCTCCCTGGTCAGCCTCTTTTGTCGTTAATTTTATCTCTAACGATGACTATGATCTTTCTTCCACAGGCGCGTGGCCACCAGAAAGCCTGGAGGACCGCAGCGTGGGCCTCCGCGGCAGCTCAGTAGACTACGTGGCCGCCCTGCTGCTGGTGGGCATGGCCGCTGTGCTACTAGCGGCTGTGGGCTACCAGTGCGCGGCCACCTGGCGCTGGATCATGGGCCGGTAAGTGGATAAGGGTAGATTTCTGGACTATTGGGTAGATTATGGAACTATTTTTCGAACCATATTCTCGAGTAGGATGGACGCTCTGCTGTAGATTTAGGCACTATTACGTGGGCCTCCGCGGCAGCTCAGTAGACTACGTGGCCGCCCTGCTGCTGGTGGGCATAGCCGCTGTGCTACTAGTAGCTGTGGGCTACCAGTGCGCGGCCACCTGGCGCTGGATCATGGGCCGGTAAGTAAGGTAACGTAAGGTAAGACTGCTATTGGGTTGATTAGGATAGATAATGAGTTTATTTGGATAGATAACTGTACTTTTGTGGATACTTATAATAACTAGGGGCTCTATCCATCTAAAAGGCGGAGATATAGCCCCTATATCTCCGCCATTCGGAATAAAATCCAAAAACTGATTCGACCGAAAATTTCCATATAAAATTAGGAGTTGAAAATGTGAGGGGGTAGAAAATAATGAAAGTATTCACAGCTCACAGAGCCCCTAGTTATTATAAGTAGTCTCCACCATTTAGAATAAAATCCACAAACTGATCCGACCGAAAATTTTCTTATAATATTAACGGTTAAAGCCTTTCATTATTTTCTACCCCCTTACATTTTCAATCCCTAATATAATATGGAAATTTTCGGTCGAATCAGTTTTTAATGTTATTCCGAATGGCGGAGATATAGGGGCTCTATCTCCGCTATTTAGAATAAAATCCACAAACTGATTCGACCAAAAATTTCCATATAATTATAGAACTGCTCGCAATATTTCACGAGATTAGGTTGAGAAATGCGATCTGTAGGAGAACAGCCGGTCAGAAATCCAGACATACGAAACTATTTTTGTCCAAGCGGGAACGGAGACGCTTTGCTCACTCGGTCAAAAACATAGCAAGCGCATCCCTGACCAAATATACTACAATTTACTGTCAAAATAATAAACCGTTAAAATATACAGAATTTCCGTCTGTATTGTGTATAAAGTCTGTCGGGTTTTCCTGTGAGTGGTTCCACGTTCGTTTGATTACTTTACGGTTCCATAAAATTGTTGTCCTCCACAATAATGGTCCTTCAAGGCTTAACCATGACAACTCTAATGAAATACTCATAGCACGGGCGCGGTTGGTCCTTTCGATACACGAAAATTTACCATCAACCCGCACAATTTCTTCGTGGTAGGCTATAGTTAGATCTTGTATGTCTCATCTTCACGGTTTGGGAATCAGAGACACAGTTAGATTAATAGTAGCTTATGTGACTGATACATCATGGAGGGCATTTTAATGCCTAATTATGTACAGTTACTTACACTAGTTTATCTACACACATATCATAAGCTCTCTTTGATGTGTTCAGGAACCGCATGTGCGACCGGCATAGTGGCATTGATAATTGGTCCTTACTTGTTTAGCTTGTTCAGTAGTACCAACTTTACAGACAAACTGGAGCTGGGGGCACGCAGGCGGGGATCGACTTTCGAAATTTGAATGTCATAATTTGTTGAAAATTTATACATTATAGTCATAATGTATCAATATTAAGATAAGAAATGAGCTTTTACCTAGTAGTATAACATAATGCTGGACGTAACGTGCGGTTTTTGGACGTAGTATAGAGGGTTTATGATACGTGTGTAGATAAAAGTAGTTACGTAGTTAGTTATATTCTATCGTATGCCTGGCCAACTCTTTTAAATGTAGAGAGTCTATGGAAATTCACTTTAAAAAGTGAAACCAAAGTTAAGACTTTACACCCGAATGGCCGAGTCGGCAGTGATCCTGCCTAAGAAGCCAAGGGTCCCGGGTTCGAGTCGCGGTGGGGGCAAATATTTGTTTGATGAGAACGGATGTTTGTACCCTTATATTGTACTATTATACTTAGATAGATAAACAACCATGACTATGGAGTCATGGTTGTTTATTTATCTAAGTATAATATTTTTCTTTATAAGTATGTGTATCGTTGTCTAGCACCCAAGATACAGGAAATCCTAGTTTGGGGCTAGATCAATGTGTGTAAATAGTGTACAAGGTATCCAAGCATCAGCGCGACCAATTTTATTGATACAATATTTTTTCAACAGTTGGTATGACCGTGTCTGTGCTATCAGGCACATTTATTAGAACTTCTTATTGTCGGAAGATCGCCAATAGCAGTTTTATCTACGTGTTGATAGCGCTATACTCCTTTTTCAAGATTGTTGGGATGAAGGTTTATTTGTAGGCATAACACATAAAATTCCCAGATTAATAACGTATTACTGTAGTATGAGGCCCTCGATTCAATGTATATGTTACGGCTAAAGCTAGGTGTGAAACTAAACATAAGTTTAGCCGGCTAGTCTTAAGATTAATTTCGAGCCTCGGCTAATGTCCCAAGTCATGTTCGTTTGTGATAACGGATGTCATCATTAATCGGCTAGACTGCACATTAGCTGATGCGTTTTGGTTAATGTTGGACATTAGTTAGCTAATGTTGACAACGAAGTATTCGTGCGACTGCGGGGAGCGGGGCGGGGTAATTTTATTCAGATGAGAAAGCTATTTCTAATATCAGGGCAAAACACTGCGGTAGCTTAGGTGAAGGGTAAAGGGGGTGAGCGAAGCGAAGCTCTATCCTTCGTGTTAGGTTGAACATGTAAGAACAACAAAAACTATAATAAGACGAGTATAAGTATTTTTTGTTATTCTTACATGTTCATTCACCTAATCTACCGCAGTGTTTACGGCTACCGATTCATCACTTATTCCAGATTAAGACGGTAATTTTTCAACATTAGCCTAGATATACTGAAAAAAAAACTTAAGTTTCGTCGGCTAATGTCAACCATATTTTCTCACCCATCTTTAGCCTCAACAGCATCGAGGCTAAACTGCAGTTTAGCCGACTAATGTTGAAATCATTTATCGCAATGAACATCATTTCGGACATTAGCCGAGGCTCGAAATTAATCTTAACGCTAGCCGGCTAAACTTAAATTTAGTTTCACACCTAGCTTTAGCCGTAACATATACATACACAGTGCCTCGCCATTTTACCTTACGGGTTAGCATAGGCACATTTTGTGCTCAGTTTGTGCGATACACTATGATTGGGCTGTATGATACATAACTTGATTTACACAACTTGGAACTGTATTGGTGAAAAAAGTAATAAAAACCGGTCAAGTGCCATTCCAACTCGCGCACGAAGGGTTCCTTACAAAGGTAGGGATGGTGTGGAGTGAATAGTTTGGATTTACATAGCAAAATATTGTTCACAAAGTTATTGGTGCGCCTACTTTCACACTGCATGTACGTAACCAGGTGCATTCATAAGTATATATGTGGTTTACAGATAAATAAATTATTGTATTCTGTTTTTAGTATTTGTTGTTATAGCGGTAACAGAAATACATCATCTGTGAAAATTACAACCTTCTTACTATCACGGTTCATGAGATACAGCCTGATGTCAGACGGACGGACGTACAGCGGAGTCTTAGCAATAGGGTCCCGTTTTACCCTTTAGGTACGGAACCCTAAAAAAGAATAGAAAGACGACTGAATAAAAAAATAGCATTTACTTCTAATATTTCTTGAAGAAAAATGATCATAATTGATATGAGCGAACGTCAAAAATTAAGGATTTCTTTGAAATGATAATTGATACTTGTCTGGATTCATTGGGCCTATGTACTGTGCGCGGCGAGCAGTCCAGTGCAATTCTTAAGGTGTCAAGACGAAATAACTATGGTACTAAGCTGACAACCTTGAATGCGGCAGCTCTTTTGCGGTAGCCATAGATTCCATTTTCAAATACGCTTTTTGACCGAGCGAGCGCAAAGCGCGACGAAGCGACTCCGTTATGCTTGGGCAATAATGTTTTCTTGTTTGTCCGGATGTCCGACTGTTCTTTTCTGCAGGTCGCATTTCTCAACTGGTGGTTGTGACATTTTGTGAACAGGTTCGGAATTTATACGTTTTTTGTCGATTCAGTTTTTGCAAAGTTTTAAAAATTTCGGAGATACGGGGGTTGGAAATGTAAAAAATCATGTCCCCAAACAGCTTGACAGATTTTAATGAACCAACGAAACTAATTTCAATAGTAGATACAAGTTTAACCAGAGATAATACATGCATTTATATAGGCAACAAATATAATGATCACCAAAATATTTTTTTCCTACCCAAAATGGATAAATGAACACCAAAAGTTCCAAAAAAATATCAGGGCAAAATACTGCGGTAGCTTAGGTGAAGGTTAAAGGGTAAACGTGTTAGGTTGAACATGTAAGAACTACAAAAAATACTTAAAACATAAACTTAAAGTACACAAAACATAAAAAGGAGTTTGGTGGAGATTTATCCATTCTGGCAGTCATTTCGAATTTATTGGTAGTAAAATAGGTGCGTTTTTGGTAATCGTTTAAACATAAGCCCTTTATATATAGCTACAAAACAGAACTGCAGAAGATGCAAGTAGGCATAGAATATAACATCATTACAGAATTTTTTAAAGAATACTATAAAATAATCCCTGTCTATAAAAAATATTAAAACATCTGTTGGTATTTCTGTTTTGCAATATCTAGCGGTCACCAACGTATTCCTGCTCCATCTTCGCATTGATAGGCCCTGACAGTTTTCGCGTGGAAACTGCTCTTATAATAGGGATTTGTATTTGCACCTTCAGCCAGTACACTACTTGAGAATACGCTTTTCCCGGTATATAAATGTTTACTCCATCTCCTTCTTTCCTCCAGCACTCGGCGTGACTCCCAGGAGAGTACCTGCGACTCTCTCTCGAGGCAGGCCGCGATCCGCATCAGCCACTCCCTCCCGGACCTGCAGACCGAGCCGCTGAAGCCAGAATTTGTGCAGGAGCATAAGGACCCCGGGAAAAAGGTTAGATTACAAGTTACGAATAGGGCAGTCCGCCGGCAGAATTTACACATTGAATGTAAAAAAACGGCCAAGTGCGAGTCGGACTCGCGCACGAAGGGTTCCGTACCATTATCTATAAAAATAAAAACGGCAAAAAAATCATGTCTGTTTTATGGGAGCCCCCTAAAATAATAGTTTTATTTTAATTTAATTATTAATTTTATAGGGAATAAATAACCAGATATTCTGTGAATATTTAAAGTATCTACCTGTTGCCGTTTTCAATATCAAGCAAAAATGAGCAAAAAAAAACACGTTTCTTGTATGGGTGCTCCCATACAAGAAACGTGTTTTTTTTTTGTTTTATTTAAATTTAATTATTTATTTTTAAAGTGAACATATAACTAAATATTCAGTAAATAATTCAAGCGTCTACCTGTTGCCGTTATCAATATTGAGCAAAAAATAGTTGTATGGGAGCCCCCTAAATATTAATTTTATTCTGTTTTTTTTTAGTATTTGTTGTTATAGCGGCAACAGAAATACATCATCTGTGAGAATTTCATCGATCTACATATCACGGTTCATGAGATACAGCCTGGTGAAAGACGGACAGATAGACGGACGGACAGCGGAGTCTTAGTAATAGGGTCCCGTTTTTCCCTTTGACTACGGAACCCTAAAAACGAACATTGAAGTATGTTGAGAACAGAAATACCGAATAGGTAATGCGATGGATCACTTCCAATTAAACTCCTGTGATGTCGCCTTGGGGATTCCCGTTCTTCCCAAAGAGCTGGTTCAGTAGCACGGTTATCTCAATGCAGCCGGCAGAGGCATGGAGCTGATCAACGGCTTTAAGGCACGCGTCGAGATTTTAGAATGTGGGGTGGTTTAAACGAGAAGTCAGTCTGGACGATGTCGATGGCATTAGTGCGATGTTAATCTTGAATTGAGCTATTACAGTTCCCCAAATTTAATAATGCGCATACGAATCTTCGCCAATGTTCGTATGCCGAAAACTACCGAATCATAACACACACCGAATAGTTGTATGAGCCCTAAACATTGCACTTGCAATTTGTACCTTGCCCTAAAGAAATAGGTGTTATTGTCATGTACAAACAATCGAAAGTCGCCGCTGCTGCTTCCCCTGCCACTCCCTCACACATTTGAGTCAGTTGTCTTTGAATATTGACGGCGACCGGACGCATGCTGTTTGTAAGTGGAATCATATAGAGCTCATTCATACTACACACCCTTCTTAGTTTTGTTTCCAGACAGGTATGTTTAATTTCAACTATTATCATGTAGCGGCACAATCAATATCCACGAGTGTCTATTGATCATGTAATGTAAATTATAATTCCTATTTTCTTTCAGAATGGAGAAATTTAAACGTGGGAAGCCGCTTAAGTCACAAACACGACAGATTGTGTTTAATGTATACCTTTATTTCTTAAATGAAGCGAATGTATTCAAAAAAGACCATGATGGTTATTTTAATAAAGTTCAAGACCGTGTTACAAAAGCTACAGGAATTTCACGGCGGACTTTGACTAACATCTTAAATGAAAAAAAAAAACAAATCAATCAAAGAAATTTACATCACCAAAAAAAGGAAAACCTAAAAGTAGGTTTCGGATGGGGCTTGATGATTTCGACTACTGTGTTATTCGAGATATAATATACAATTTTCAGTTAAAACTCAAAGAACTCCCAACTATAAATAATTTGAGAAAAAAGTTAATCGAAGCTATTAATTTCAAAGGCTGTGCAGAGACTTTAAGGATCATTTTGAGAACAATGGGGTTTAGGTTTCTGAGAACTGATACCAACAGGCGGTTACTTATGGAAAAGCAAGATGTACGTTTAAAAAGGATCAAATATCTCAGAGAAATACAACAGCTGAGGGACGCTGGTAGAAACATAGTATTTATGGACGAGTCATACGTGCACACATCGCATACTAAAGGTAAAACTTGGCAAGATTGCAACAAAAAAGGTATAAAACAACCCATTTCTAAAGGAGAGCGAATTATTATAGTCCATGCGGGCAATGAAAAAGGATTTGTCCCAGGGGCTCTAATGTTGCATAAATGTGTTGATTCAGAGGGTGATTATCATAAAGAAATGAACGCGGAATGTTATCAAACTTGGCTACGAAATCAATTGATTCCCAACTTGCCTCCTAATAGTGTGATGGTAATCGATAACGCCCCGTATCATAATAAGCTGTCTGTGAAACCACCAAACTCTAACACACCCAAACCACAAATGATAGCATGGCTGCAACAACATAATATTCCACATGACCCAAATAAATTGAAACCCGAAATATACGAAGTCATAAAGATACATAAAGAACGATACACCACATTTGCTATTGATCATATAATGGAGGAACATGGGCACAAAATTGTACGTTTACCACCATACCATCCCGATTTAAACCCTATTGAAAACATTTGGGCAAAAATAAAACAATATGTGGCCACAAAAATTATCGCAATGAATGTAACGTCCATTACAAAACTTATATTAGAAAAAGTCAATATGATAGGGTCTGAAGAATGGAGAAAAGTTCGTGATCATGCCATAAAATGCGAAGATGAATTTAGGAAAATCGACCCAAGGATGGATAATTTTGCTGATGAAATGATTATTTACACAGGTGATGATACCAGTGAGGAAAGTGACCAAGAACAATACAATGATTTATACGATGCCTCTCCGATGTCAGGAATAGAGATGCTCTCTGACTCCGATTAATAATAATAATAATATAGATTTTTAAATCCTGCTTTATCATTTATTTTTCTTTTCCCTCAGGTTTGTATATATTTGATATTATAAAGAAAACAAATGTAATACACAATGTAAGCTCTAAAATAACTTAAATAAATACACTACATACACTAGTACATACATATGATTATAGCATATATAACTTTTAAACTAATACATATAAGAAAGCTCATAACTAAGATATAGAAAGATAGTGTTCCTTCAGATGATTGGTAGGTTGTATCCACTCTATGTAGATATCATCTCCCGATCGCTCGGAAATACGAACTTTAACGAACAGTGGCGAAGAATCCTATGCGCATTATCAAAATTGGGGAACTGTATGTGCTTGCAATTCTTGAAATTGCCTTTTGAGCAATTTAAAAAACATGTTAAAGCGACTTTGTCGGAAAAGGAAATATTCCAATGTTCAAGATTACTTAAATGACGGGACTGTATGGCTCAACACAGACCTTGCTGTTAATAATTTTGTAATTATTTATTGCTGCTTATTAATTATAATAATTCATGTTGTTATATTTGTATTAGTTAAGCACAAGCAATTTTAAAAGAGATCTAAAAATCAATCTGTGGGAGTTTCTATGCTCTACTCCTCCCACAGTGGTCCAATATCTCTATATTGGAGTGGCAAAATGTGACGATTGTATTGTATATTGTATTGTATTGTATGATGATGATGATGTTCTCCGACCGGGTTCGGTCACGGCGACTGTAACTGCTGGGGAAGGCGTCGTTCGCGTGCCCTCATATGGCTTGCGTAGCCTATTTAATTGGAAAAAGTGCGATTGCACTGGCCACCCGTCAGCACGCCATTTTGGTGCGTGTACTGTATTGCGGCAGGTGTTCTGCCTCGTAGTTTGTCTCGCTTGGCATCAGGAGTAGTAGTAGTAGCTCTTCGTTGGACCTTGAAATCGAAGATCTTTGTGTGCACCGTATGTCGCCACTTTGCCTGTCTTCCGTGAGTTCCTCCCACGTGGAATGGTCGATACCGCAACTCTTCATATGTCGCTTCTGCACGTCTTTGAACCTCAAGAACTGACCGCCTTGCTTGCGTTTTCCGTTTTGTAGTTCACAGTATAAGAGACGTTTTGCAAGACGTTCCTCTGGCATCCATCGCACGTGGCCACACCATCACAGTTGACGTCTCATCAAGTAAGCTTCGACCCCACCAACATTAGAACGTCGTAATATCTCTGTATTCCTGATACGGTCAGACCACTTGACGTTCAAAATGTTTCGAAGACATCTTAGATGGAATCTGTCTAAAGCGCTGATATGTTTACGGTATGGACATCTCGGCGGAATGGAGAAGGTTCGGAAGAACTATGGCCATATATACGGAGACTTTGGTGGATAGCTTGATGTCATGCGATCGGAAGACTTTGCGCTCCAACCTCCCAAAAGCTGCAGCAGCAGAGCTAATTCTTCCATTCAATTCTGGATCAAGATCGTATTTCGACGATACAGTGCTCCGAAGGTATTTGAACTTATCGACACCTGCTTCAGTGAGTCTGCGCCAAGCTTTATATCGAGGGTCGAGTTGTCGACTCCTTGAGTGTCCATCGCCATGACCTCCGTCATGCTGACACTGATTTTGAGCCCATATTTGCGACATATTGGCCTCGTTGAAAGCCGTGATCCACTGTTGTAGTCCCTCCACAGAATCTGACACAAAGCAAAGATCGTCGGCGTAAATGATCTCTCTAATTGTATCGCAGGATGGTTTAGTGCGCGCTTTTAGTCGAGCGAGGTTAAATAGCTTTCCGTCTGTTCTAAAGCGGATATGAATACCAGATGTCGATTCGTCAATTCATTCTCTTACGACTACAGCAAAGTAGAGAGTAAACAAAGTCGGTGCCAGTACGCAACCTTGCTTTACTCCACAGGTAACGGAGAAAAACTCGGATTGCTCACCATTAAAGCTGACACAATACTTCATATCATCGTGCAGTAGTCGTATAATCCGTACGAATTTTTCAGGGCATCCCAGCTTTGCCAGTAGAATCCAGAGAGCTTCACGTGGTACACAGTCAAAAGCCTTCTCTAGATCAATGAAGCAGAGAAACAGAGATTGTCCTTGTTCTCGACTTTTCTCCTGAAGTTGGCGTACAGAAAAGATAGCTTCACACGTGCCTCTCTCCGGGCGGAAGCCAAACTGGGTTTCTGGCAAGTTAGGTTCAGAAACAGGGATGAGGCGGTTAAGCAGGACACGAGCAAATGTTTTCCCTGCAGAAGAAAGCAAAGATATTCCTCGGTAAGCATTACAGTGGGATCGGTCACCCTTGTTCTTGTATAGGGCGCAGATACGCGAGGCGATGAAGTCATCTGGGATTCTTTCCTCATTCCACATCTGTACAAACAGCTTCCAGAGTATTTTATGAAGTTCTGCAGTGCCATATTTAAGTAGTTCAGCCGGGATGTTGTCAAGGCCCACCGCCTTATTATTCTTTTGCTGATTTACAGCGTCGATCACTTCAGTAAGGGTTGGCGGTTCTTCTAACTCAGGCATTGCATCAAGGCTTGTAGTACCCCGGATATGTTCCAGATCTGCTGAACGATCTACGTTGAGAAGGTTGTTGAAGTGTTCAGTCCAGCGTTGGAGAACCTCGTCCTTAGACGTTAATCTCTGCGAGCCATCGAGAGATCGTAATGGCACATTTACATGTTGGGTAGTGCCAATTAGGTTCCGGACTTCACTGTAAAATGCGCCAAGTTGTTTACAGTCAGCAAGCAGTTGTATATGGCGCGCTTTATCCTTCCACCATTTGTCCTTAGTCTCTCGTGTAAGTTTCCTCAGTTCTCTGGTGCTAACTTTTATTTGGTCTTGTAGGTTCAAGTTGCCACTCTGCTCTTGAGTACGCAGAAGTTTCCGGTGTTTTTCTATAGCTTCTACCAAAGTATGGTTATTGTCATCGAACCAGTCCTCGCGCAAAAGTTTCCGGAGTCCCAGCGTTTCGGTAGCAGCTTCTTTAAGATCGGAGCTCAAAGACTTCCAGGCCTCTTCCAAATCTTGATCTCTAGTGTTACGAGTAGCCAGCCTGTTGTTCAGAGCAATTCCAAAGGCGGCTCTTGTCTCTTGGCTTTGAAGTTTCTGTACGTTCAGACTGACATTAGTTGTCTTTCCATGGCGATAAGGTGGGTGAAGACGCAATTTCATCTTGATAACAACCAACCTGTGGTCAGTCCAGCAGTTAGCGCCTCTCATGACTCGAGTGATTTGCACTTGAGATAGGTCTTTTTGGCGTACTAGAGCATAGTCAATCAGGTGCCAGTGTTTAGACCTTGGATGCATCCATGTCGTTTTGTATTTAGCTGGCAATCTGAAGCAGGTGTTGGTAATGGCCAACTCATACTGTAACGGCCCCAGGGCTAAGGTCGAGCCGCCGCTATCAGTAGCTATGATCGTCTATTCTATCTATCCCAAAATGAGAGGACCCGATTCAGCTGTAAGATTTGTAAGTTAAGAATGATAAGTCTGAATTTCTCGTTCGTAGAGAAGTTCGTTAGGCGTACAATAGTCGAACGAAGTTTGGTTCAGGAAGTTACAGTTTCAAGTTAGACAGAGAAAGCATATATGTCCGCGAGCCGGTAATTCGCATCAGTCAGCGGTGTATTGCGCCAGATCAATCGTTGTTATATTTTATGTGAGATGGTACCATCTGGTTTTTGTATATATGGGCGCTTGGAACCTTTTTTTTTTTAGTGGTCGACCACAGTTTATAATATTTGTTTGTGATATCGTATAGATATCACAAACAAATATATCGTAGTTTTACGACGTGAGTACTCAATGTTATTTCATGTGCTCGCTAGTAGCGGCTTGTGGTGGTTCCAATTATATATTTGGTTCACGGCAATAACGATCCGAAAAGACCGGTTTACACAATTGCGAATTGATTTTCCGAAATGGGTTCTGAACTAGCGGTTACCTCAAAAGGTCCGTAACGTTTTGAAACCTTCAACTCTGCGCAATTTGAGCTGGATGTCATCGAAACGTAAGCATTATTGTTTTAGGAGATCTAACCCACACCATAGCGAAGTGCATAGTTCGATAAATACCGAACTATGAATTCCACTAGCCACAGCACGTCCTGGGCTGAGCCAAATCATATATACCGACTCAGCCTACACATTAGACCTCCAGCGAAATTTACATTTAATTTAAAGATGCAACTTGAATCCAACCTGACCCAAGGCAATGCAAAACACCTACCCGGACCTAAACAATGAACTTTAGACTGTAAATTGATCTCTTCTCGCGTCCCCGACAACACTCAAATGTCAAAATATCAACAGGATATGTTATCTGTGTTGACACCGGTTTAACTTTGTTCTGAATTTGTTATTTCCATCCGCGGAACCTCATCGATCAAACAGTCTCCCTATGCCCTGCCAACCTAGGTTTAGCCGCAACTAAACTCCTGTCTAGCCTAGTCTAAAAACCTAGTGTTATACCACGTCCATTATCGACACCACTCGAAAATGGTTGAGTTTGATTTGAATGTGCTTGAATGTTTAATGACTGTGTGTGTGGGAATTTCAAAACTCGCTACTCGAAAGGAATGAGGAGAGGATTAGCCCGCGAATATCCTAAGAGCCAATCCAGGAACCCTATGGTGAAGGAAAAAGGAATTTAGGGTCGCTCCAAGCCCAGACTCAGACTCAGATAATTGACTTACAAGTTCTATTCTAACGACCCAAGGATAGTTTTGGAATTTGGGGTTGGTTGATATAAAGGTTAGGAACCGAGGTATATCTCGGCGCTTCAGACACTCACGAAAACCCACTGAAACTTCGCAATCACAATTTCGTATAGTTCTGACGCGTAACACGGCAGACAAAACTGTTTAGAACTCGTGAAAGACGACTGTCACAGTAGCTAGACGCTGAGACTGAATGCTCTCCCCTCCCACGCTCTCGTATTTATACGCCCCAGATGTCTGAAAGAAAAAAAAACCCAGCGTCCTTTGCGAACACGCTCTGCCCAAGCGAAGCTTCTTATCACTAACTACACAGGGTCTATTTTCAACCATGCCATGCAGATCCGCCGTTCTACAAACTGTGTGTACGCATATTCACTATGATCAACCGTAGGTTATCACTCAAATCATTTGGTACTGCCGATACACAGAATCTGTTGATCGCTGACCAATAAAAGCTTGTTGCGATTAATTAAGCATTTCCCGACCGCTAGACGCGCGTAGCAAAGACCACTAGAATGCTATTCAAACTAGTCGTGTCAGACCCTCCATCTCATACCTCAATCGCAATTGTATATTTGCAATCAACATAATAGCTTTCTCCGTATCGTTCCATAATAACCTTTCATTATTTAGTTATTCACAATTTATTCAACGCGCAGCCAACTCGGCTCTGATTCCTACACATCTCGCAGGAATGCGACAAAAAAAACCTGACCTGTAAACTTCCTGGAACCATCACACGTGTCGGCTCTGTTTTTTTTGCTAACTTGCCACTGAGCTACGCAAAACCCCCAAACGTTATCTGAACCGATTCGTATTCAAAACAGCGCGGCGTTGGGCTAGCCCTCTATCACGCAGAATGAAGTATCAAATGTACCGACTCTCGTGTACCATTACAGCCCCCTCCCAGACCTTGAGACACTGTTTATCTCAGTTAACATGGCGCAAGGATCTCATTACCACTATGCTACCCATGCTTTGTTCATATCTACTCTATATGTACGGACATCTCAAATCATGTACACAGACCGATGAATCTGTCAATTATGTATATAATATTTACACAACTCGATTGAGCTCTCTCCTGTCTTATCTTATTTATCTATCTAACTATACAACCTCGCTTACCCGCAACTTATCCTAATTCGTATTACTATATATAAACAAATTGTTTTTTTTTGTTTTTTTTTTTTGTTTTTGTTTCCAAACCATGCAAGATCCTTAAATCTACAAAGTAGTTACTCAAATTTACAGCTTACAGCTTAATTATATAACTTTTATACACTATCTTATTTATCTACGCCCTTATTCATCCTCACATAATACCTGGCTATATTTATAGTATTGAAGTTACCCAATATCTCATTTGAACCCGGATCTACTAAAGTATAATCGTTAGGATATACCACTGCCGAAATAACATAAGGCCCTTTATACAACAATGAAAATTTCCGCATCATTTTATGTTCTTTAATTGAACGCACAAAAGTCTTAAGTTTCACATAATCACCTATACGATAGACTACTAACTTACGCCGTTTGTCCGCCTGTCGCTTACGTCGTTCACTAGAACTTTTAGAGTTTTCTATCGCTACATTCCGCACCTGTTCCGTATCTCGCACACTATGGCCTAATAACCATTCATCGCCTAATTCCTTGTCAATAGTTAACGGTTCCCGCCTACCAAACGCTAACTCACTAGGCGCAAAGCCTGTGCTTGTGTGTTCGATATTATTATAGCAATTTTGAATGTCCGGTAACACGTCGACCCAACTACGATTACTTCCGCCGCAATAAGTTCTAATCAGTCGACCTAGCTCGCGATTCACTCTTTCTACGCTATTAGAATTTGGACAATACACCGACGTATGAGTGACCCGAATCCCCAGCTGTTTGAGTCCAAATTCCCAAACTTTCGATATGAACTGTGGTCCTGAGTCCGTAATTATAGTTTCGATAGGTATTTCCCTATGAAATCTCTTTGTACAAGCGAGCACGCTCCTACTTGTCGCTTTTCGCATTGGATATAATTTTATTACTTTACTGTACACGTCTTGAATCACATATATATATTGATATCCGAATTTACCTACGGGCAATGGCCCATAAAGGTCCGAGAAAACTTTCTCACCCAACTTTTCCGCCAACACCGGTGTACAAGGACCAACGGTATTGTTAGTACTTGGTTTGACCTTTTGACATATGTCACAACTTCTTATCACCGCGCTAATCACCCTACTCATATGAAGAAAATAATATCTGTCCTTCATCAGTGCTAATATTTTATATCTGCAGTAGTGACCTATTTCTTCATGTATGTGTAAAATTAGTTCCTCCTGTAGTGATTTCGGTATTACTAGCAACTGTACGTTCCGCTTCGGCACGTGAAAATATAACGTATCACCTACTAGCTTGTAATTTTCAAACCCTCTCGTTCCCGTATCTACTACATTACGTCTGATACAACCGCTAATTCGATTTAACCGCTCATCTTCGCTTTGTAATCTCGCAATGTCCCGTAAACTCGAAATAACCCTTGCGGTATTCGATGCCTGAAACCAGAATATCCCCGGCTGAACATTTGTACTGTCAATCATACCTCCAGGTCCCGCTATTTGCCTGCTTAGCGTGTCGGCAATTTGATTATCAGTCCCTCGCACAAATTCTATGTCGTAATCGAATTGCTCTAAAAACATAACCCACCTAGTTACGCGTGCCCCCAATAAAGTCCACGACTTACTGAACGTCAAACTTTTATGATCAGTTCTAATAATAACTTTTTCTCCCCGCAAATATATCTCAAATCGCTTTAAAGTGTATATAACTGCATACATTTCTTGTTCACTGATAGCCCATCTCGTCTGAGCACCCTTAAATGCCTGCGAACAGAACCCTATAATTCGTTCCTGGCCCGAATCATCTAATTGATAAACATAGCCCCCAATTCCTATAGCGCTGGCGTCACATTGAACATAATATGTTTTTCCCGCCAATGGCTGACTCAAAATTATACTTTCTGAGAATTGTTTTTTTATCTCGTCAAAAGCACTTTGCATCTGCGCACTCCAAACGAACTTGACTCCAGACCGTAATAAATTGTACAAGGGCTGTGTTAACATTCCAAAATTTTTTTAAACCTCCGAAAGTAATTTATGAACCCCAAAAACGCCCTCAATTGCCTGACAGTTCTGGGTGACGGATATAATTTAAGTGTTTCAATTTTGTCCGGGTCCATTTGCAAACCTTGTGTAGACAAAATGTGCCCCAATAACTTGACCTTTTTTTGTGCAAACTCGCTTTTTTTTAGTTTGCATGTGAAGCCCGCGTCTTTCAATTTACTCAGAACCGTGTCCACTTGAGACAAATGCTGTTCGAAGTCACCCTCAGTTAAAATTGCCAAATCGTCAACAAAATTTAAACAATATGACCTAACCTCTGGCCCTAGAATTAAGTCCATCGCCCTCGAAAATGAACCCACACTGGTTTTCAACCCCTGAGGTAAAACGTTGTAAACATAACTTCTGCCTTGATATACAAAACCCGTGTATAGTTTAGATTCGTCTGATAATGGTATAGAAAAATACGCATCTTTGATATCAATAACCCCTATGTAGTTTATCCGGCGCCCGGATTGCAATATCTCACTCATTAAAGGTGTGGTTTCAACCTCCCCAACCATTCCCGTGTTTAATTGTCGTGCATCTAGCAAAATACGGACCTCTCCTGATTTCTTTAATGTACAAGTCAATGGACTGCTGAAATCCGTAGATTGCCTGCTAATAAAACCTATCAGTTCCATTTCTTCCAAACGTTTTGTTACTTTATCGCGATATGCGAACGGTATGGGATAGCTTCGTTTTACGAAAGGCGTTTCATCTCTCATTTTTATCTCATGTATATATTTATTTGTCCGACCTACCCTATCGCTAAACAATTCTGCATGTTTATTTAACACCGGCAATAACTTTGTTTTGTGTTCAACAGGTATTGATGAATTATTCACATATTCCTCTATCATATTTCTACTGGTATCTTGGTTCTGTACTTCCATTGTACAACAGCAAGAGTCCTGATTAGGGCCAATACCTAATGGTATTTCACACATCCGCCCGGCGCTTCGTATAATTAGCCTCTTATTACCCTCACACGTTAAACTGGCTCGCGTCTGTTGTATAAAATCAAACCCCAAAATTAAATTTTTAGGCACCCTTGTTAATACTAGCATTGGAGTATCGATAACGCATTCACCTATTGTTAATGGCAACGTTACTAATTTATCAACCTTTTCCTTACTGACTCCAAATGCACCTGTGATTCTCAAACTTGGAATCGGTATTTCCGTCGGTTTTCCCAATTGTCTGCACACTTCTTCGTACACTCTCCGACTTATTACACTGATTTCGCTCCCCGAATCAATCAAACTCCTTACAACAATATTCCCAATACGCACATCTATCTCAGGTAATGTCAATGTACTACATAAATCGCGCCCACACTCAGTCGAATCGTCGTCTCTGAATATCGTATGTAAACGTCTGTCATTTCGATCTCTACAATTCGATCTAGATTTTTCATCTAAACACACGGCATATCCATGCTCTTTATGCGCTAATAATTGAATAAATTCATTCACACCCACGTTCGAATCCAAATTACACAACTCATACAGTCTATGTTTTTTTTCAATTTGATCGGCTGTCCACCCGAACCGTAATAAATATCTGAGCGCGAACGACCCGCGCGAGTCCACTAGTTTTTTGAATTCTGATTTATCACATTATTCCTTTCACTTGAACTTTGCCCTGCCTCTGTATTATCTGAAACATCATTGCCCCTTTGGAACCCTATTGCCTTGAAACTAGCCTGAGGCTGTCTACCTCTACCGCGAAAATAACCGCGACCGCGCATCCCAAATTCGTTTCGCCCCTTCGTTCCTGCGTTATAATTATCCCTACGACTCACCGCGTTATAACGTAACGTATTTACCCGCATAGCTCGACATTGCCCACGCATGTAGCTATTCCGCCTTACATTATTCGTATCCATTGTATCCGAACCATGCAACGCACTTAATTCCCCATCGACATTCCGTTCTAAATGCCGAAGGAACTCGACCGCATCCCGTATAGTCATAGGTTCCTTTCTAGCAAAAAACGCTACCTGAATATCACGCGGCAACTGTCTGAAAATCGTGTTGATTTTCTCCGTATCAGTAAACGGTATCGTAAGCTCATATATGCTATTCAATTGAGAGGCAAAGAATTCTTCCATACTTTGACCTTTCTTGGAATCAAACTTCGCAGTTAGGAATCTTTGCTTAATTAATTCCTGTTCATTATCACCCCAGAATACCTCTCTGAAATCTTTTTCAAAATCCGAATAGGTTCGCCATGAGTCTCTGTATATGCTCATTCGAACTTTTGCAATTCCTACCAAACTATCCGTTGCCCATATCAAAGCCCTAGAACTATCTCCCGAGACTTTAATATAAGCCTTTAAATCTCTTAAGAAAATCATCGGATTTTCCGAACTCCGCCCATCGAATGTCGGCAACTTCTGTGTCATTTTCACAATGCATGATTGACGTTTTTATACCGATTGTTCAAACGTCTCTAGTTCCTGTCTGTCAGTCTGTCTGTCCGAAGTCCTACTAGTATTGCTTGCGCTAGAACCCCTTTCCAAACTGTCTAATCTATTCACTATTTCAGATAACAATTGCGTCACCTGTCCTGGCGCCATTTCACTTGTTTGCAAAAGTGAATTGTCTCGTACTACCCGACTAACGTTTTTTCTAAGCCGGCCGACCATTATTCCTGAACACTAAACCGTCGTAGCTCGTCTGAAAACAATGCCCCTTTTTTTTGCTTATTTCTTATTTACAAAACTGAACTGTTTAAAATCGTTTCTACGTTATGTTATTTTTAAAAGTAACGCGTTAGACCTTGATTCTTTTAGAATATCTAGGTATCAGACTATCTAGGATATCCTTCGGTCTCGGCACCAGAAATCTGTAACGGCACCAGGGCTAAGGTCGAGCCGCCGCTATCAGTAGCTATGATCGTCTATTCTATTTATCCCAAAATGAGAGGACCCGATTCAGCTGTAAGATTTGTAAGTTAAGAATGATAAGTCTGAATTTCTCGTTCGTAGAGAAGTTCGTTAGGCGTACAATAGTCGAACGAAGTTTGGTTCAGGAAGTTACAGTTTCAAGTTAGACAGAGAAAGCATATATGCCCGCAAGCCGGTAATTCGCATCAGTCAGCGGTGTATTGCGCCAGATCAATCGTTGTTATATTTTATGTGAGATGGTACCATCTGGTTTTTGTATATATGGGCGCTTGGAACCTTTTTTTTTTTTAGTGGTCGACCACAGTTTATAATATTTGTTTGTGATATCGTATAGATATCCGTCGTAGTTTTACGACTTGAGTACTCAATGATATTTCATGTGCTCGCTAGTAGCGGCTTGTGGTGGTTCCAATTATATATTTGGTTCACGGCAATAACGATCCGAAAAGACCGGTTTACACAATTGCGAATTGATTTTCCGAATTGGGTTCTGAACTAGCGGTTACCTCAAAAGGTCCGTAACGTTTTGAAACCTTCAACTCTGCGCAATTTGAGCTGGATGTCATCGAAACGTAAGCATTATTGTTTTAGGAGATCTAACCCACACCATAGCGAAGTGCATAGTTCGATAAATACCGAACTATGAATTCCACTAGCCACAGCACGTCCTGGGCTGAGCCAAATCATATATACCGACTCAGCCTACACATTAGACCTCCAGCGAAATTTACATTTAATTTAAAGATGCAACTTGAATCCAACCTGACCCAAGGCAATGCAAAACACCTACCCGGACCTAAACAATGAACTTTAGACTGTAAATTGATCTCTTCGCGCGTCCCCGACAACACTCAAATGTCAAAATATCAACAGGATATGTTATCTGTGTTGACACCGGTTTAACTTTGTTCTGAATTTGTTATTTCCATCCGCGGAACCTCATCGATCAAACAGTCTCCCTATGCCCTGCCAACCTAGGTTTAGCCGCAACTAAACTCCTGTCTAACCTAGTCTAAAAACCTAGTGTTATACCACGTCCATTATCGACACCACTCGAAAATGGTTGAGTTTGATTTGAATGTGCTTGAATGTTTAATGACTGTGTGTGTTGAAATTTCAAAACTCGCTACTCGAAAGGAATGAGGAGAGGATTAGCCCGCGAATATCCTAAGAGCCAATCCAGGAACCCTATGGTGAAGGAAAAAGGAATTTAGGGTCGCTCCAAGCCCAGACTCAGACTCAGATAATTGACTTACAAGTTCTTTTCTAACGACCCAAGGATAGTTTTGGAATTTGGGGTTGGTTGATATAAAGGTTAGGAACCGAGGTATATCTCGGCGCTTCAGACACTCACGAAAACCCACTGAAACTTCGCAATCACAATTTCGTATAGTTCTGACGCATAACACGGTAGACAAAACTGTTTAGAACTCGTGAAAGACGACTGTCACAGTAGCTAGACGCTGAGACTGAATGCTCTCCCCTCCCACGCTCTCGTATTTATACGCCCCACATGTCTGAAAGAAAAAAAAACCCAGCGTCCTTTGCGAACACGCTCTGCCCAAGCGAAGCTTCTTATCACTAACTACACAGGGTCTATTTTCAACCATGCCATGCAGATCCGCCGTTCTACAAACTGTGTGTACGCATATTCACTATGATCAACCGTAGGTTATCACTCAAATCATTTGGTACTGCCGATACACAGAATCTGTTGATCGCTGACCAATAAAATCTTGTTGCGATTAATTAAGCATTTCCCGACCGCTAGACGCGCGTAGCAAAGACCACTAGAATGCTATTCAAACTAGTCGTGTCAGACCCTCCATCTCATACCTCAATCGCAATTGTATATTTGCAATCAACATAATAGCTTTCTCCGTATCGTTCCATAATAACCTTTCATTATTTAGTTATTCACAATTTATTCAACGCGCAGCCAACTCGGCTCTGATTCCTACACATCCCGCAGGAATGCGACAAAAAAAACCTGACCTGTAAACTTCCTGGAACCATCACACGTGTCGGCTCTGTTTTTTTTGCTAACTTGCCACTGAGCTACGCAAAACCCCCAAACGTTATCTGAACCGATTCGTATTCAAAACAGCGCGGCGTTGGGCTAGCCCTCTATCACGCAGAATGAAGTATCAAATGTACCGACTCTCGTGTACCATTACAATACTGAGCACACCAACTTAGCAGAAGATTTCCGTTGCTATTCATGGTGCCTGTTCAGGATAGGGAACAATCTTTAAATAAATAGATTTCTTGAAATTTGGCTTCGTTTTAATGTGCGTTACAATAATATCACACAGAAAAGTATTAGAAATTAGGCATTAAATATTATATATAAAATTGGCACCACAGAGTGTGTTGGCGAGGTTAGGGCGATCGAGGAAGTGTTCTTGCGTGCCTGTCGTTCATTCGCTGCAGAGTGCATGGCGCGATGTAGCGGTCCTGTCATTGGTTAATGCCTTTATCGCGTCATCGATACGAGCGGCTATTGGCTGCGGCTGCAGCATACCATCCTGGTAAGTACTTGTAGGGTTGCCTCGTTCGGAAACAGCACTTTGGAACTTGGAACTTTGCTGATTTGACACCGGCCTCAGCAAGACCATTGAAATGAGGAGCGTATACGGGAGAGAAGCGAAATTCTATGTTTCGGCTGGCAGCAAAGTTACATATAGAGTCACGATTAGAATGTAGAAAGCTGCCAATCTCTTTGGCAGCGGCAACGAAATTACGTCCATTGTCGCAGTAAATAATCTTAGGCACTCCTGCGAGAAATGAATCGTTTTAATGTTAGTATGAAAGCATCTTTAGACAGTTCACTAACTACTTCTAGATGTAGGCACTTATATCTAAAGCAAACAAAAATGCAAAGATAGCATTTAGTTACCTTGCATCCTCGTCCCTTGCGATCTGTTATAAGAAAAGGACCGGCAAAATCAGTGCCAACAGTACTGAAAGGAAAGTCAGCTTCAACTCTATCAGTAGGTAAGTTCCCCATTATATTAGACATGGGGCTTCCTTTGAAGCGACGACAGACCAAACAGTTCCTTGCTACATCCCTAGCGAGCTTGCGGCCTCCGATAGGCCAGTAGCGCTCACGGATAGAAGAAAGAAGATGCTGCGGCCCAGCATGCAACAGCTGAGTGTGTCTAGATTGGAAGATTAGTTTAGTTAAATGGTGGTCTGATTTTAGAACAATAGGATGTCTTTTTTCATAGGGGTAGGCAGAGGTATCAATACGTCCTCCTACGCGAAGTAGACCTGCATCATCTACAAAAGGATTTAATGAGCACAGGTGAGTACTAGTTTTAAGTGGTTTATTTGATTTTAAGTCGCTTATTTCTTTTTCAAAAGTTTCATTTCGAACCATTTTAGTGAGAACAGTCATGGATTTTTCTAGTTCATGAACATGTAGAGTTCCCGTTAGTTTGGCAGCAGGATTTTTAGAATTATTGATAAATCTATAGACCCAGGCATATACTTGTTGAAGAGTAAATAATTTTGAGTACCTTTCAAATTGTACTAAGGGCACCATAGGTGCATCCTCCGCCACCAAAGCAGGCAACGCTTTCAATTCAGGTAGGTCAACTACCTTACCGGCTGAAAGAGAAGGCCATGATGCTTCAGGTTCCTTGAGAAAGGAAGGGCCATACCACCATAGTTCCGACCCCTTGACCTCTTGGGGTTCTACACCTCGTGAAGCGAGGTCTGCGGGATTCGCATTAGTGGGTACATGGCGCCAAGCTTTGAGGTCGGAGAGTTCACCTATAGCCGCTATTCGGTTTGCTACAAAGGTTTTAGTTTTGTTAGGCGAGTTTAGCCAACCTAGCACAACACTAGAATCCGTCCAGAAGACGCAGCGCTTTATTTTTAGTCTTAGAGCCTTCTTGACAGCGGAAGCCAATTCAGCACCCAGTAGAGCACCGCAGAGCTCTAAGCGCGGGATAGTGCAAGCTTTTATGGGAGCTACACGGGCCTTGGCACACAGCAAGTTGACATGCACGTTGCCATCAACATCTAGAGACCTGAGGTAGATACAGCTTCCGTAGGCTAGCTGCGACGCATCACAAAAACAATGAAGTTCGACTTTATATGAATTGTTGGCTAGAACCTGTCTTGGGATTAGTAGAGACGATAGAGTGCTAAGTTGTCGACTGAATTTTACCCAAACAACTTGGATAGAGTCGGGAACGGGTTCATCCCAATCTATTTTTTCGGCCCAAAGTTTCTGGAGTATTATTTTTGCGCTAATAGTGCACAAGGACAATAATCCTAGGGGATCAAAGATTTTGAAGGTTGCTGACAAAATACTTCGTTTAGTGAAGATCGTGTCAGGTGAATAGGCGAGAGGGAAGTGAATATGGTCGGTATGAGAAGACCAACCAATACCTAGAGTACTAGAGGCATTGCTAATGATTAGATCTTCAGAATTGGTAGAGTCGGAAGCTAGAAGGTTAGGAAAGTTAGATCGATACTTTCTGAGTGGGAAGCAGCCTTTGGCTAGTTCATCGGAGACCGAACGCTGAATGTAACGTAGCTCTTCTTCAGTATCAGCACCAGTTAAGAGATCATCACAATAAAAATCTCTTTGTATAATAGTTTTAATTTTAGAGTCGTTACATTCCTCGCCGATCTGCCAGATGCACCTAGTGCTAAGGAAGCTGGAACTTGCAAAGCCGTAAGTTACCGTATTTAGCTTTAAAGTAAGAAGATGTTCATCTTCATTATCGCGCCACAGTATGAGCTGGAGGTTGCGATCCGACTCTCTTATATTTACTTGACGATACATTTTCTCCATGTCTCCTGAGAGGACGTAGCGATACTGACGAAATCTAAGCAGAATGTCAAACAATGTATCCTGAATTGGGGGGCCTACCATTTGGAGGTCATTGACCGATAGACCGGAAGTAGTGGGTTCCGACGCATTAAACACCACTCTTAGCTTGGTTGACTCACTTTTCTCTCGGATGACTGGATGATGCGGAAGAAAATATGAGTTAGGGGGTTTAGTCTCCGTAGACTCGGAAAGGTGGCCTAGGTCATCGTACTCATGAATGAAGTCTGAGTACATTTTTTTCAATTCTAGATTTTTCCTAAATCTAGCTTCTAGACTGAAGAACCTTTTTTTAGCTATGAAGTAGGATTCGCCCAGACAGTCTGGTTCGTCCTTTAGTGGGATACCTACACAAAATCGACCATCGCTTTCGCGACAAGTAGTGGAGAGATAGTGCTTTTCGCAAAGCATTTGTTCCTCGGACAGAGGTTGAATTTTTGGGACGCTTTCCAGCTCCCAGAATTTTGATAGCTCCTTCTGGATGTCGGTGTGATTTTCATTTTTTAGGAAATTACACATTAGGGACTTAGTCGGCGGAGTACGACATTGATTAGGCACAGGACCTGCGATTAGCCATCCGAGCTTAGAGCTTTGAAGATTAGGTTTATTGGAACCTAGGGACTGCTGTTTGGAACCTATCAAGTCCCAAAACAGGTCCGAGCCGATAAGCATGTCAATAGGGGATGGTTCGTTGAAGCTGGGGTCTGCAAGCTCAAAGTCGTTTAGTTGGTTTAGTGAACTTATATCAAAATGATGCTTGGGCAAGTCATCAGTTATAGCTTTCAATACTAGACAGAACATTACAACTTCAAAGGAAGTCGAACTAGATTGGAGTTTTATGGAACAACGTTCGGGGTTTAGGTCTAGGGTATTGTTACCTATGCCTACAATATTGACATTTGATGGCTGAGAAGTCAAGTTGAGTCTTTGCTTTACACGATCAGTGATAAAGGATGATTGGCTCTCGCTGTCAAGTAAGGCCCGCACGGTAACAGTTTCGTTAGTTTCTGGATTAGTTAGTCGCACCTTAGCGGTACACAATAGAACCTCCGGGGAAGACAAGGCAGACATGACTACAGATTTTGGTTGGCTAGGGGTGGAAGAGACTGCTTCAGTTAGGTGTAGTAGTGAGTTGTGTTTTTGTTTACATGTTCTACAAGAACCGGGGAGCCTACAGGCCTGACAGTCATGCCCAGGTCTCAGACAATTACGACACAAATTTAGTGATGCAGCAATGGAATTCCTGTCCTCAGGTGTCTTAGACTTGAATGTAGTGCACTCATATACGCGATGCTTGCCTGAGCATACCATACACTCAGGCGGGGCTCGAGATGAGGGGGAGGATTCCTTGGATGTAGCAACAAACGATTTAGTCTGTGTAGTAGTCCTATGATAGGAGGCTGGGTTGGTTGGAACTTGTTTAGCTACAGCTGGTCTGTCAGTCTTGTTTTTGTTAACAGTTTCAAGTACGTCGGCGCGATTTTTCAAAAACGAGAAGAAATCATCTAGGGTAGGTATCTCAGATATAGTGTTACGATGTTCTTCCCACTTGAAAATAGTACTGTTGTCTAACTTTGCCGCCAGAAGGTGAATAATTAGGACATCCCACTTGTCAGTAGGTAGTCCTAGTGTGCAGAGGGCACGTAGATTTTTAGTCACATGATCAATAATGTATCTGAGTGACTTATCAGTTTCACGAACTGATTCAATAGTAAATAGAGATCTCAAATGATTATTAATTAATTGCCTCTTGTTGTCATACCGGTTGCAGAGAAGTGACCAAGCTTCGTTGTAGTTTTTCTCAGATACTTCTAGGTTACTTAGCAATCTCGCAGCTTCACCCTCCAAATAAGAGCCAAGGTAGTGGAATTTATAAATACTTTGTATTTTAGGATTATCATGAATCAATGAATCATAGATCTCTTTGAATTCCAACCACTTGTAATAGGTACCATCAAATTTAGGTATATTTATAGTAGGCAATTTGAAACCTAAGTTATTGCACCCATCATGCTCATGATGGTGGCAACCATTGGTGTGAGAACTACTAGCTGTACTTTCAGGTTGCTTGGGGGTTGAGCTGTGAGATTCAATCAAGCTTCGGGCGATAGCAATGCAAGTATCAAATTCTAGCTCAACTAGATCCCGCGTAGTTAATTCTACCTCTTGGTTAGACTCATTTAGTACTTCTATTTGGCTCTGCAACCCGTCGAACTCAATAAATAACGCTTCTATTCTTGACAACCTCATCGCAAGCGTACTTACTTCAACAGCAGAGGCACTGTCGAAGGATTCTAGTGAGTCTAAATACTGTTTAAACTTAGTCACGCGTCCCTTAATGGAACCGCGCTTGACATTCAACTCTCTTAATTTAAAATCGGTAGCCATTGCGATGAAGTATCAGAATTGACGATTCAAATAATGAAATTGTATACGATACGCTCCTCGTTTCTTAGTCCTGCGTGCAGCCGACGACCGGTGTCTTAGCAGCGAAGCAGGCTATCAGCTGGGCAAGCAATCAACTGAGCAGCGCGCAGGCAGTTAGGTGCTCAGGCAACCGCAGAAAGCACGCGCGTTGCCGCTTCCCGTTCCGTTTACCGTTAGCTCGGTTGCGCTGGAATCAACGTCAGAAAACTAAACAGCTGACTGCGATAAGCGAGCAGTGAGGGATAGATAGAAGTGAATATACTTCTAGATAAGTAGTTACGTACGTTAAATAGGCAAATGATTCTTGAATGCAATGGATAGGCAGACAAGCGCAAACAATTGGGTAACTAGATGACTTGTAGGTAGGTATTTATGTTGATAGGTTATGTTATGATTACTTATAGATTTTAGACTTGCTCGGGTCAGAGTGTCGATAAGGGGGCGGAACTCCAACTCTTGCTCGACTAAAAATAGATAAGCATGCGTGAAATTGCGAATAATTTAGATCACAATGATTAGGCGTGAATAGAGGTTGGCTTGCAATTTCCCTTTGGATGATTAGGTAAATGCTTAGCGCTAAGTAGGTATTATAGGCACGCAATTTCACTAGCAGTAGATAGATTGAGAATGATCACCAAGCACTTAGAGGAACGAATCCTGAGCATGAACACAGATAGAAGAGGAGAGGAAAATGATAGGAACGGGCTCACGTTATGTTAGCAGACAAGTTAAGCAGGTAGGTGTCCAGGCTCCACAGCTTTATCCTTAGCTGATTAAGCGGCTACAGGACGTAGGCTCCTCCAACGTGACACGTAGATGGGTAGGTGTAACTGGTGCACTCAGGTACGTGGCAGTTTGTCCCGCCGTTCTCGTTCGTCTTCTCCGTATGAAGTCTTCGTGTAGCGGAACCTTCCGCGATGACGAGACCGTTGTTCTTGTGCAATCCACTTCGGCTGGTGTAGGTTGTTGGTAAGGACGTTGACCTCGACAAAGGTTATAGATGCACGCCGGTCTAAGTCCTGTCACGGTCGCCAGTTTTGTTCAGGATAGGGAACAATCTTTAAATAAATAGATTTCTTGAAATTTGGCTTCGTTTTAATGTGCGTTACAATAATATCACACAGAAAAGTATTAGAAATTAGGCATTAAATATTATATATAAAATTGGCACCACAGAGTGTGTTGGCGAGGTTAGGGCGATCGAGCAAGTGTTCTTGCGTGCCTGTCGTTCATTCGCTGCAGAGCGCACGGCGCGATGTAGCGGTCCTGTCATTGGTTAATGCCTTTATCGCGTCATTGATACGAGCGGCTATTGGCTGCGGCTGCAGCATACTATCCTGGTAAGTACTTGTAGGGTTGCCTCGTTCGGAAACAGCACGGCGCCAACAGTGCCTATACCATGTCTTCCGAGCACTTTGGGCCACGCTTCATGATCTCGTCTAACGCGTGCGTTAAAATCGCCAAGGATGAGCACCTGCTCTCTTTGAGGGATCTTCACTACAGCATCGGAAAGTTCCTTGTAGAATTTATCCTTCGTTTCGTCGTCTTTATCCAAAGTTGGGGAGTAAACGCTGAGGATGTTCAGATGATTATCGTTGTCCAGGTGTATTCGCAATGAAATGCTGTGTATTCACAATCTGAGATGTTAATAGGACACTCATTAAACCTTTGCACTATCTCGTTCTTAATTGCGAAACCAACACCAGATCGACGGGGTTCTGATGCTGCGGTTCCTTTCCAGAATAATGTATAGCCGCCTCCATGCTCTACTATTTTGCCCTCTTCCGCTAGATGGGTCTAACTAAGTGCGGCTACATCGATATTGTACCGTCGTAATTCTCGAGCAACGATAGCAGTTTTCCGCTCCGGGCATAGGTTGGGGTACGATCGAGTAGAGTTCGTACTTCCAAGCGGCAAAAGTCAATGGTTGGATTTTCGTAACTTTATTCTTGTTTCGACCGCGAGTCTGGGATGCACAGGCAGCCGCGGTTGCTACCTCCCCTTTGGGTTGGGATAAACATTTGTTTTGGGGCACCTTTTCTACCCCCCTCCACGGCTGGGCGTGGGAAGCAGTGTTCCCCTGAATAAGGCTGCTTCGTCGCACGGAGTGCTGCCGAATCTATGAAGTTATCCCTTGTTCTACGCAGAAGCGACCACTCTCTCTGAGCCGCCTGAGTGCAAGATAAGCCAAAGCCCGGCTTACATCGATACCGAACCTCTCTGCCTCTCATTGTCGCCACAGGGCTTGATGTAAGTCAGTGTCCGTTATATTTGCCTAAACAGTCAAGTGCGCAGGATATATTTAGGTGCATAAACGGATATGCAGATTCACCCTCTCGTCCACGTCCTCCTTGGACCAATGGAACGAAGAATCGATACGATTGGAGGAGAATTTGGATGCAGTGTATGGCCGCCAGTTGCCTTGTCCTCAACTGACGCCCTCGGCATTACATGCTGCCTTGCTGACTCACCGACTCCGCCAAGCCACTGTTGCTTATCAGTAGTCAGGCTGCTTTCGGCGCTGAGCCAGTCTTCAGGCGCTATGCGGGAGGATTCCGCCCCCTTCCGGTCTGTGACCTGTCCGCCTAAAAGTATCCAGATCCATCGCCTCTTCCGCCAGCATTGCCGTACCAAACTCCACCTTTTTCGCCGCTACAGCCGTTGAGGTCTTCACCTGTAACCCTAGGCAAGGGGCCTGTTGGTCCGCGGGAGGTATTTTATTTCCCTCCAGCCCTGCAGGTGTCCTAAGGACAACCTGTCGAGCACCCCCTATCCGCCACCTGGGGACGCGTTCCCTAGGGGTGAGGCTCCCCCGAGAAATGTATTGTATATGTAAATATCTACAGTAATAAAAATATTTGATTGATTGATTGATAGCATTGCAATAACACGACAGAAATACTGATCAAAGTAATCACAGGTATATGTAAATATCTACAGTAATAAAGATATTTGATTGATTGATTAATAACATTGCAATAACACGATAGAAATACTGATCAAAGTAATCACAGGACTGTATTGTTGATGGCGAATAGCTGTGAAGTATACTAGACTGTAGGATCCCCACAGTATCTGAAGTGGACAGCTGTTCGCTATCAACAACACAGGCCCAACAGGAAATCATCCGACGCGGAATTGCTCAGTTATGAGACTTATCAGTTAAGATTTTTAGCGAATTTAGGTCGAGATCGCAAAATGGACGCCATTTTAGTGAAGTGGTTTTCAAAACATAAAATCCGCATGATGATAAATAAAGAGAACAATTGAAAAGACGACCAAAATAATTTTTTCCTACCCAAAATGGGTAAATGCTACCCAAAATGGGTAAATGATACTGCGGTAGCTTAGGTGAAGGGTAAAGGAGGTAAGCGAAGCGAAGCCCCCTTTATCCTTCGTGTTAGGTTGAACATGTAAGAACAACAAAAATACTTAAAACATAAACTTAAGTATACAAAACATAAAAAGAAGTTTGGTGATATTTATCCAAACACAATTTGGTGATCGTTTACTAATTCTGGCGGTCGTTTCGAATTTAGTGGTAGTAAAATAGGTGCGTTTTTGGTGATCGTTTAAAAGTAAGCCATAAATAAATAACTTTCATTAGTTTATATTCGAATTTTTATTTTTATTCAAAGTCTGAATTCTACTGGCGGACTCCCATTTAAGTAAATATTCATAGTCACATATGATTGAAATAACGAAGGAAGGGTCAACATTGTGGACGGGCGTCAAGTAATAATTCGAGTAATAAATCAAAAACAAAAGCTGACTGCTTCAAAAAGACCGTGAAACAAAGTTTCCGTAAAATTAATTTAATTTAATTCCACTTTGGAACAATCTAAAAGAGATTAACTATTTGAATATTTTATTCAAATGCGCATTTAATTTTATGCTGGTTGCTGTCATACAAACTTTTTGATCTAAGCATGTTTAAGCTTTTCTGTAAACATTAACTTGAAGAGCTTTCCAGCTCCAGTTCTGGCTCGACGGACCATTGTGCACGATACTAGTTAATTATAAACAATTTCGCAGAAAACATGTTTGTGTTGTTTGTTTTTAATAGTATTTAATCGCACATCAAAAATACTGATTTGCACATCCAAAAAGGATCAGCAAAAACTCATTTTATGTCTTACATATTTTATGTGTACTCAAATTTAAGTTTAAAGTATTTTTTGTTGTTCTTACATGTTCAACCCAACACGAAGGATAAGGCTTCGCTTCGCTCACCCCCTTTACCCTTCACCTAAGTTACCGCAGCCTTTTGCCCTGATATTTGCTGTGTTAATCAGTATATTTGATGTGCAGTTTAATATTTCCCATTTTTTTTTGCATGGAAATACAGTCAGATGAAGTAAAATGTCGAACTGACTTGAAAGTTATAGATTGAAGATAATTATATTGAAGTCATGTTCTTATTGCAAATTATGTTGTCATTTTGGTTATTTTGTTTGAATATCGGTTGTGGTCTGTCTTCATAATAAATAGGTATTCAACAAACAGTTTAAAGCGTAGCATATACTTACACAAATACGGCATAAGTTAGGTCATCCAGTAAAGTTACTAGTCATCCCAATCAACTTGTTTCCTTCCACTGATGGGTATATCCCTTATTCCTTTCCGACTCTGGACATGGAACGGTTCGACCCACGCATCTGTTACATGTTCATAGCCACTTCTCATGGATCTACTTCAACTGTCAGCAGCTCGCCTCGTTAGTTTGAAAAGTTTCTCAACTTAACTCTAAATCGGTTTCAGACAAGCGTTTCTTGCGCGTGCTTAAGCTATTTTTTGCTCGTGGGTATCCGAGTAAACGCACCTTTTGTCACAGACCTTTAGGTACCTATATGAAAGCTGTCGCGCTCGTTGTTTTACACTATTATTAGCTGACCCACAGGTTTCGAAGCGTAAATCGCGTTTGCCGGCAAGCGAAGATACCTAGAGTGTTATGAATGTCGCAGTTGGTTGGTTAAATCAGACACTTAATTAACTCTCTAGACCGTTAATTTAATGCCGACGTTAACCCAAGTCACTAGCATTTTGATTTAAATAAAGCATCGTCGAAAACGTTTAATAATCTGTCTTACCGAAACCCGGCGTGTTGGAAAACAAGAGGGCGTCACGACAACAGCTGATTTGCACAACTTATATCATGGCAAAACATTCATTTAGCTTAGGTGATGGGTAAAGGGGGTGAGCGAAGCGAAGCCCCCTTTATCCATCGTGTTAGCTTGAACATGTAAGAACAACAAAAATACTTAAAACAAAGTTAAGTACACATGAAAATATTTATATTGTATATGTCTTGTTGCCTAGGAATGTTTAGACAACTCGTTAAACGTTTCGTTCACTCACTTGTCTGACGGAATTTTAGTGACTTGGTTAAACTTCGGCATTTAATTAACGGTATAGAGAGTTAACGTGTCTGATTTAACCAACTAACTGCGACATGAATAATATTATCCGGGTCTTTTCAATGCCTAGAAGATTAAATAACCGTCAACATAACATGACACTGTTTTTTTTGACATCGTCTATCAGACATATTATTTCACCGAATATTTTCAAAGAACTTATCGTGTCGTGGAAAAGGTTTTTCTTTTGTTTTGCTAACCGCCGTTGTTAAAAGCATAGCGATTTAGTCCTCACGTCGACTGTGCCAATATTCAAGAAATCCACCTAAAACAATATATGTTTTGTAAGTGGCAGACCCAGTTGTTTTGGTAATCGGGACATGAGTTTGGGGGCACCTTAACTCTTTGACCTCTTTACCTCTTTGAGAGGTAGCCGAATTGTGCCATTTGGTTTCTATCATACCTTTTCCCATAGGGGTGGCAGCGGCACAAAAGCGCCCAAGCGCCCACAATACTAAATTTTGCGTGACATAGTGTTATCCCAGCCTGTAGTGCTCTTTCACACTATGCAGCGCGATAGCCGGACGACTGCCGCGCTGTTGTCGCGCTGCTCAGAAGCGGCTGATTTACATATTAATGACAGCCGCGCGACTGCAGCGCGATTTTCGCGCGACTAACTAAAAGTATGCACCCATTCCTTATTTAACAAAGGCAGATTAAATAATCGCACATCAAAAATACCGATTTGCACACCAAAAAAGGATTAGCAAAAACACTTTTTATGTTTTAAATATTTAATATATACTCAAGTTTATGTTTTAAGTATTTTTGTTGTTCTTGCATATTGCAAAATCAGTGTTTTTGATGTGCAGTTTAATATTTCCCTTTAACAAATGACAGACTACCGTCAAAATCAGGAAAATCAAGCGTTGGAATCCATTTTAGTTTCGCGCCAAGTACTTTAGCTCTGTGGGGGCGATCACCTCTCTTTTTCTCACCCCACCTTACCCTATGCGAGAAAGAGAGGACACAGCTTGCGATATCTTGGGGCCAATGTGTCACATTTAATCAAGATTGTAATATTTCTGGTTTAAAGTTCACCTCTGACGATATATTACATTTTAAACATTGTGTGTGCCATGGGCTTACTATTTACATGATTCACTTCGTGTAAATAGGACAACCTTAAGCCAAATTTATTAATTAACCCTGTATTGCGGTTTTGGCTGAAATTCTGTTATTAAAATTAGAATGACAGTGGATTAGTTCGCTTACCCAAATCACCTGTACAAAGAGGTGTCCCAAGAGGATTTATAAAATCCTCATTAAATTATGTTTTCCATGCAAAATTGTGTTCTTGCATGTATATTTTTGTAGCGAATTATCTAAAGAAATAAAAGTGTTACGACTTCGTAGAGATTAAAATTTGCTTGGAAGTTTGAATAGCAATGAAGTAATTTTTAAAAAGATAATTTTCATAGATATAACATGGCTTTAGCTTGCCCTGCGTGTGAGATTTGGAATAATATTAGCTTCCCTTGTTTCGATTAAAGTACGAAATATCAAGTTTTCTGACCAATTAACCTAAAACAATACAAACCAGTACCACAGAAATGAGTTTTCATTGGTACCGACCGGTAGACATGAAATAAGTTTATCTACACACGTACGTAAACCCTCTTTACTGCGTCCAAAAACCGCATGTTGGGACCAGAATAATGATTATTAAAGATATACTACTTGGTAAAATAGTTTGTCTTTGAAGTTGGTACTACTGAACAAGCTAATCAAGTGCAAAGCAATGATCAATGCCACAATGCCGGTCGAACATGCGGTTCCTGAACAAATCAAAGAGAGCTTATGTTATGTGTGTAGATAAACTAGTGTATGTAACTGTACATAAGGCATTAAAACTCTCGAGTGATATTATTATGTATCAGTCATATAAACTACTATTATAGGCACAGACTTGAATAGTAGGGACAGGGCACGGAGCGCTTGAAAGTGTCGCTACAAAAACAGTACAAAATCGGGAAAATTGGACTGTTTGCAATCAGTCGCGCTTGGACGGTGACAGCCGATTGATATATCGGCAGCAAAAACAAAAATGGTGACCTGCGACGTAAAAAGGTGTAAATCATACCCAAATCGCAAAACACAAAAACAGGGAGTGTCGTATCACAAGTAAATATTATATTATCAATTACTATTGGCTTTAAATTGATTATCTATAAAATATTGTTCTCGAAAAAATCCTCAAACGAAAATCAACCATTCGACTGACGTAACTTTGTAGCGACGCGCGACGCACAGTGAAACTGCCCGCTTCCTATATTTGAAAAACGATCCGATTTGGTTATTTTTCTATTCGTAATGTCAAGATTAATATTCGTAATGTCATTAGATTACTATTCGTAATGTCATTTGGTTACCCCCCCCCCCCCCTAACTAATTCATAACTTTTTCTATGATTAGGTAGTTTATTACTTATAAATTAAAATCAAGATCTTAAATTCCAAGTCACGCTACTAATGTGTATCTGTGAGCTTACATCCTCTTTCATAATTTAACGGCAAAGACAAAAATTAATATGCCTATTTAATTATGTTTCAACTTTTTATTAATTAAACATGAGCTAATTGCGTGAGACCTCGCCCCTTAAGTAAAATTTTAGCTAGATATATTTTATTTCTACTCCTAATCACCGATTAAAAGTCACCGGGTATTTGAGAGTTATCCGTAGATCAACTTTCCTAATAATGTGTCTATACACCACAAATCGGAACGTGACCGACCGTGACGCCGTTACAATTTTTCGTACTGTCTTGGTTCCGACGAATTCCGACAGGGGCGCTATTTTTCTTAGCCTCAAAATGGTAAGAAATTTAGTACGGGAAGGCAAGGATAGGCCTTCTAGTATAGATAGTATTTATATCGATGATTATAGGTAAGTTTTTACGAATAAGAGCATAGGAATTAAAATGTTAAAAAAGCTTGTAAAAATTGCTTATAACCGATGTATGGGTTTCGTCCTGAGGACTAAAACTATATATTTTTATAGCTATTAAATAAATAACAAGTACATGAATTCAAATTATTTAGAATAGAATAGAATATAAAAAAGTTTATTCAAAAGTCAAATTACACAACACATAGATAAACAAGAAAAAAAAACAACCAGCAATACGAAAATCAGATAAATTACAAAAATAAAGAAAACTATGTAGGAGTCATGACAAATTCTATGCGGCGTGTAACGTGACAGTGATGCGGCGCGGCTCAGCATACGCTGCAGGGAACCTGGAACACTGATATTCTGCCGAACCATATAGTAGGCAGTGTGAGTCAATACAGTATGTGTGATGCACAAATATAACGTGTGTCATACATACGGTGCAATATTATACGAAGGATAAATACAAATATGGTGGGTAAATACATAATGAATAGTTCTATCGCAGAGAACCAAAGAAATACAAAGCGGTACCAGAAAACAGAAGGAATAAGCGGGAAGAAAACGTGACAGAGGAAGACCTGACCATCCAGAAGCAAGCAAATAAACAAGGACGCAAACAGCATGAGCTAGCAAATAGCAAAAAAACAAGAACGAGCCACGCCACACCTCATTCTAAGGATCGGTCACCATGGGCTGACAGAACGGTTATTATTGTTGTTGATCCAAAAGAAGTTTCTTCAAACGAAGTTTGAAACAGGTTTTGGACTTTAATTGCCGTATTGGTGGAGGGATGTTGTTCCAACATTTGGTGGCCAAATACCTGAAACTACCACGAAACGCTGCAGTCACATGCAGACAAGATAGTTGTCATGGCCCTGTTAGGGTGAAGTGACATTCGCCACTCTTATTTATCATACAAATACTCTGGCTTGCCGGTCTTAATCACACCAAACAGGAGAGATTTATTTAAATTAATTCTTTCGATTTCGATGAGCGATTTATTTAAATTAATTCTTAGCTCTCAGAACATTAAAAAATACACAAATACCCTGAAGCAAAAACAGTACTTGAAAACTTTTTGTTGTTGACGACGCCCTATTGATGACCCGAATGGCCGACTCGGCAGTGACCCTGCCTACGAAGCCAAGGGTCCCGGGTTCAAGTCCCGGTGGGGCCAAATATTTGTTTGATGAGAACGGATGTTTGTACCCTAGTCATGGTTGTTTATCTATCTAAGTATAATATTTATCTATGTAAGTATGTGTATCGTTGTCTAGTACCCAAGATACAGGGAATCCTAGTTTGGGGCTAGATCAATGTGTGTCAATAGTGTCCAAGGTATTATTATTATTTAGTGAACAAACAATCGATAAGCAAAATCAACCCGAAACAGTCTGATCGAACTATTGCGGTGTGGAGGATTCAACCTGCGAAAGTGGTCGAGCAATGACCCACGGCTGGTGGAAGACTTGCCAGAACATATGAGAAATCCGCGAAATTTAGACATTACCGACACAGAAACATCGAAAACATTGTGTCTAGGGTGGAATCCAAAGAAAGACGAATTTGTGTTTTCATCTACCCTGAAACAAAATAAACAAACAAATCCAACAAAACGCAACATATTGAGCGACATATCAAGCCTATTTGAACCACTAGGATGCAATTTCATACTCCATGTATGTAACCAGGTGAATTTACAAGTTTGTGTATATATGGTTTACAGATAAATTAAACGGTTCCTCTAATTTTTCTCTTAACTGCAATATTCTGTATTTTTTCTTAATTTTAGACTCTGTAGTTTCGGAGATAAGGCGGGCTTTTTTTGCACTTTTTTGTTCATAACGTCTGAAGTGTCACTAACTAAACTAAAACAAAATATATATATATATATAGCCCTTTTCAACGATACCCTACATGACTTATTACGGTGTTTTTTTTGTCATTTTACCCCCTCCCTTTGTTGGCAATATTTTTTCATATTAGACTTGAATTATGTTGCCGTTATCACGATAAGTATTTTTGCAGAAGATATCAAGACTTTATCTCTGATAGTTCTTGAGAAAAGTGCCTGTGACAGACAGACGGACGGACGGACAGACATGCGAGTGACCATATAAGGGTTCCTCCTTTTGTGGTACGGAACCCTAAAAAAACAACACACTAAGTTGTGATGCAGTGAGCACAGCGCCGCAGATCCCATAACTACGCCGAGGCCACAAAAAGCAGAACAAAAGTGCCAGAAGCGCGTTTCACCACAAATCAGACGCAATCATGTAGGCTCACGGCACGGCACACCCCTTTTTTTTTTTGTTGGAGGGGAGAAAAGTGTAATTACCCATGCCCAGGAGACAGACCTCCCTGCTATGTCCGAGTCCCCACATATTGAGCGGGCATCAGCTCGTGTGGTATACGGACTATAAACAATCCCTTTGTGTTTACAGTTATCGATAGTCGATTTAACTGTGAGCCATGGATAGTCGATTTAACTGTGAGCCATGGACAGTCGATTTCACTGTGAGCCATGGATAGTCGATTTAACTGTGAGCCATGGAGGCACGGCACCCCACGCAATATGCGCTATTTATATAGAAGGTACAGATCATGGCAAATATTATTGGCTTCGGATGAAAAGTGACCTCTCTCTCTCTCACCCCACATTAACCTATTTCTGTAATCTCACCTTCAAATTTGCAACGTGCAAACATCCTTTCATATTTGGCGCGGTCTATATTTGTGACGGAGCGAGCGCTTTCTGCTGCACTCAAGGTGACATCGATCCTCAGAGCTGGGAAAATGACTAGATGGTTGCAGTGCCGTAGAAGAAACAAAACTGGGTCCATGCGAAACCTTAATAACTCCGAAGCTCCAGTCATTTTTGTAGAAGTATGTTTATTTATGGTCGGTTATATTTTATTATTGAAGTCAATGCGAAAGTAGAATAATTTATACAGTAGTAATAAAGCTACAAATAAAAAAAAAACACAAAATAACCTAACTTATGTACAAATATTAAATTAAATAAAAAATATCTCTCAGATCGCCGCCGTCGAGAGGCAGAGTGCCTAACATACTGGCACCATGGCCTCGCTGTATCGCCAGGCTTATGCGCTGGGCGAGGAAGGTGCCAGCTCTTGGATTATCCGACGCTTCAACGAGTCTTTTCGCAATCTCTGTAAAGACTCGCCGTGCGTCGGGTCCCCACGGCCCGAGGGTCTCCACGCCAAACGGCACAAACATGTAGTCCTCCCCGAGGGCGGCATACTTGCGCCGCTGGAGACCCTCCGCAGTTAATTTATTATTACAAACATCATGAGTAGCAGTTGCGCAGCTGTCTAGACGGTAGATAGCATACTTATGCAGCATCTCGGAAAAAGGCAACTTTGAACACAATTTTGTTTGCGTCGCAAGATGATAACTAGCAGCCGCGTGGCTTCTGGTCACAGCTGTTCTGCAACAAATAAAAATAATGCAGCAACACCTGAATTAATACAATTCGTTTGCCACGTCTTAAAAGAAATAGTCTCATACATAAAGATGGTTAATATATATTGCCTAGTCTACTAGTAAGCCATCAAGCACAATTCCCAAATTACAGGACTCGATGGTCAAATTGTACCTATTTCGACTGAAATCGTAACACATATTTTAGAAGTGGCCCTGTGGGCAGTAGACCTTGCTAACAGGGGGACTGTGAACCATTTTATGGGTAAGTATTTTAGATTCAAACAAAATTACGTAGTAAAGTAGCTGCCAACCAATAACTTTGTAAACAACATTTTGCGATTTAAAATACAATCTATTGACATTTCACGAAAATAGTTACAGTCTATTTCACTGACTCTCATGGTCTGTATAGATCCTCTTTACTGATCCGTCTCCTACTTCGAGAAGTCCAAAATTGGTATGTTTTGAAAATATTTCTTGGATTTTTAGAAAACAGGCGGCCGAAAATTAATGGTGTAGTATATTTTTAAAACCGGCTCATTTCAGAAAAAAAAACTCATACAAAAAAGTAATGACGTTATAATTCCTCCCAAAGGGGAAAATCGAGAAAAACTCTCGACAAAAAAATATAAATAATTCAAGGAACACGTGTGCCAAGTTTTGTGATGATCGCTTGAAAACTGTGGCCCCTAGACCGCAACTGACAGACACACAATAGAGACAGACGAAAGCAAAATCGGCCTCCTATCTTGTCGAAATGGAGCCCTTCGCTCGCTTCGCTCGCTCGGTCAGAAAGTTATAATGACTTTTTCAAAAACAGCACGCAGCAAAATGCGGAAAGATGAACGGAAGTGCCAGAAAATTCCACTTAGCGTTACGTGAGAAAATTTAAACTAAGCCTGAGCGGGCCCATCGCCAGTTTAACCTAGCGAAAATATTTTCCCCTCGTAATCGTTGGCTAGCACTCTCTGCTAAGTACAATTTAAGTGGGACTTATGAGCGGCTTTTTTCAATTAACTTGCGAGTCTGAGTTTAGTGCAACTTAAGGGCGTGGGGGATGACTTTATGCCGCGGGAAAATGTAAATAGAATTAGCTGAGCTGCTTTAGTGAGTGCACTGATACAGTGATAGTTCGGGTAAAGAGTAATAAACCAGTCTAGGAGTTTATACGTTTAATTTGTTTCATCGCGAAGATGCTGTCTAGTAATAAACGTTGGTACATATATTAATTTGTGAAAGGAATTCAGTCAACACATTTACTTCGCTTTATCTTTAGAAATTGAGAAAACAAAGCAGAAAAATGGTTGATTGAAATATATTGTTTTCGTATTCGCCGCCGATAAACCCAAGATATTTCTGCGATAATTGTATACAGGCTTTTAATGAAATATGTACATTTACAATACAAATCTATGATTCAATAATTGCTAATCATATAAATTACAGTTATGATATAACAATCCAATCAAGGTTCACAAATATTGACTTATAGTTATCGCCTTGTATTCTAGGAGACTGATACTTCCATATCACTACTAATAGGTAAATAAACCAATGATCGATTGATTGAACGAAAACTAACTTCCCCATAACACAGGCATTCACCTAGCGTAAGGAAAAGGTACAATAACTCTAACAAACTTACTATATTGCTTTAAGAACTACCCTGTGTTTTGAATGTACTAAAAATTTCTTTAAGATTAATAAATTATTATGATTATCAGCAGGTGCTACGTCAGACCACCCTGCCGAATGTGCCGACCCGACACCAGACCTTCCAGCGGCAGCTGTCTCACAGGCTCGATATGCCCTCCATCCAGTTCAGCATCTGCAGCCTGGAGCGGGCTGACTCTAACATTGGACTTATCAAGGTTAGTCACTGACACCTTTTTAAGGTTTCTGTACCCGTAGAGTTCCAAACGGGACCGTATTACTAAGCCTCCGCTGTCCTTCCGTCCGTCTGTCGGTCCGTTAGTCCGTGTGTCCCCCAGCGGGCTGTGTAACTCCTGACCTTTAATAGCTAGAGAGTTAAAATTTTCACAGAATATAATAATAATAATAATAATAATAATAATACCTTGGACACTATTTACACACATTGATCTAGCCCCAAACTAGGATTCTCCGTATCTTGGGTACTAGACAACGATACACATACTTATATAGATAAATATTATACTTAGATAGATAAACAACCATGACTAGGGTACCAAAATCCGTTCTCATCAAACAAATATTTGCCCTGACCGTGACTCGAACCCGGGACCCTTGGGCTTGTAGGCAGTGTCATTTCTCTTGTATCTATTTCTCTTGCCGCTACAGCAACAAAAAATTAACTATAAGTTATTTCAAAAGTTAATAGGTGTCCCCGTACAATTGATGTGTTTTTTTGCGTTTATTCTTATGTATATCTCGTATTTGGCTGATTTTTTACAAACACGCATGACTGGGGATGACGTTACCAATGTCAGATCATAGGAATTAAACATAATAATCTACTTTATAATCGTTTTGGCCGCCGGGCCATTACGTTACATCTACGCCACGGTACTTGTATATCTTGTTTATGTTTGATTTTCCTGCCACATACTGTACTATACCTACTTACTAGAAGGTGTAGATAATGTATGACCTCATAAAATAAACTATAGAAAAATATCACCAGACCTATATGACACACTTACTTTTGGCCACAACGTCGTTCACAGCCTTGGATAAAACTAATCAGACCGCATTTTTTCGCGTTTCAAATTCTGTGCGGAAAACAATAAAACAATGCTAACAATAAAATAATTTGACGACCCGAATGACCGAGTCGGCAGTGACCCTGCTTACAAAGCTAAGGGTCCCGGGTTCGAGTCCCGGTGGGGGCTATCTAAGTATAATATTTATCTATATAAGTATGAGTATCGTTGCCTAGTACCCAAGATACAGGGAATCCTATAGTTTGGGGCTTGATCAATTTGTGTTTATAGTGTCCAAGGTGTTATTAACCTAATTAGTAGTTCATTTACAACATTCATAAGCACGTGGCGGTACGAAAATGTATGGCAAACTCTATTCCATTATAAAAATACCCGAAAAAAATTGGTTGCCTGGAAAGTCGGTTCACGGATGATAATTTTATGCGATAACGTCATAAGAAACGCTAAGGCCGATCGTGCCTCTCTTCGCTTGTTCCGTGCTCTCGCTGGCATGCTCGGCTGAGGCGGAACGTGACAATGAGACATGATTTTTAGTGTTTGCAGCCGGCGTTCATCGATTTATAAGACGTTATCACGTCAAAATATTCGACGAAACGACTGTGTTTAAGGTGCTAAGGGGAAGGTTAGTGTTCTAGGATTAAGTAAAGTTGTGAATATTTAGATACCTAAGAGAATGTCATACAATCTTCATTCAGGTGCAAACTCAATTATAATAACTTAACTAGACAGCCAGCAAAAAGTAAAACGAAAAGAAATAGGCACAAAGCCTACAATCTCTGACAAAGTCGTACCTGATTTAATATAACTGTCACAAATGACCTAGATAGCAAGCAATTCATTTAAACCTAGATTTTCTGTATCTTTATTTTATCAAAGCGGCACAACTTCGCTTGACAGAGTAATGCAAGTCGAGGCTAGGCAATCAAGCTCGTGGACCTACTCGCAGAAAGTGAGTACCAAACTGAGAAACCCATTTATAGATTGTGTTCCTAACTAAATTCCGTTATTAGCATCAAGAAATATAAAGACACACACATACATACAAGCACACACACACTTTACACTTCACACAACATAACACACCTTCACTATTTACTCACAGGCTCATACATAGCTTCTGTCAAAGCTGTTAATGTTATTTCATGTTATATATGATAAGTCTGTTTGTCTTTATATTAATATGTATACATAGTGAAATCCATAATTGGCCATATTTAAAGTATATATTGTTAATTTACCATAATTGACAGGCTGTGGATTTGTGTTAAATAAATAAAATAAAATAAATAAACAGGATTACTGAAATATCTGTAAAAACATAATGTACTTCATCTGTCCACTACGGAGTAGTTTGTTCAAATTCCCTTCGCGGTTAAGTAGGCTGTTCTTTAAACCTGTCAAGTATCAACAGTTTTCCTGTCAGTCGACAAAGCAGATGTCAGTCGGAACGTCTACCAATATTGATATTATAGTTTTTTTAAGTATTTTAATCGAGAACAACTCAAGTACAACCGTCCCAAAACTGTGAGCGTGGTGTCATTTAAATAATAATAATAATAATAAGACTTCCCGAAATATTCAAATTAGTTCCTTAAAATAGCCTAAAATTTCACAAAATAAAATAAAAGTAGCATGTCTTTATTTAGCATGGCCCATTTGAATGTCTTCGACGTTCTGGGAAATAGCTACATTCAAGGTTAACTGTGTTCTTAACTAAACTGAATGAAGAAACGACCTTAGGTGCCCTGCAGTCTTCACAAAATAAAAGGCCCGCTGTGCCAAACCTAATTCAACCTTATTACGTCAGTGACACGGACCCTGTCACCGGGCCTTTTATTTTGTGAAGACTGTAGTCGAACGTTAAAAAAGTGTAATAATCCTTGTTAAAATATAACAGTGTGGTGTTATTATATTAGGATAAACTTTTCTTTTTCAGAACATGGCTCTGAGACCAATAAAACTTTTGATCTCTCTAAACGTTTTATGACCGAGTCCAGGTTTTTATTGGAAAGTAAAAATTAAATAAAGTCTATAATGACCACTTCCTTAAGACAAAGGACAATGACAAGTTCCTATTTTGACTTATAAAAGTACAGGGAGTCTTAACTAAAACACGTGTTGTAAGTTCTTTTATTATTTTGACCACTTCCCAACTCGCCCATTTCCTGAACTAAACTGACCTCTTCACAATTCGACCACTTCCCCATACGACCGTTTCTCAATTTGACCACTTGTTAAACCAACCACTTCACAATTCAACCAATTCCCAATACAACCATTTCCCAATTTGGCAACTTCCGATATTGTCAGCTTTTAAGGCTAGAGAGAGAAGGTTGGTTGAGTAGAGTGGGTGTTCCCACTTGACTTACAGACGAAAGGCTGACGATATGGGAAGTGGTCGAAGCAGGAGGTGGTAAAATTGGAAACTTGTCGTTATGGACCTTGTTGTAATGGGAACTTATCGACATGGCAACAAGTGAGAAGCCGATGAAATGGGAAACGAGTACTAGATAGAATCACTTAGAAAAAGTGGTTAAGCCCCTAATAATTCCTTAAATCTACACTTTCCTGTTATACCTCGTAAAAGTCAGCGGCTGGTTTTATTTCCTTGGCAACATCTGGTAGAAACGGCGGTGAAATGTGAGGTTATAATTAAATTAAATTAATAGTCATTGAGGTTCTGCTAATAAAAGTGCAAAAAGATGTTTTTGCGGTTTACCCTTTAAAAACATCTTATAACTACATACGTGAAGTTGAGGCTACATTATATTTCTAAAAATGATAATATCAGAATTCTGTAAATATTCATATTCATATTCTTTATTGCATAGATAATATAAGGTTACAGACAATTAAAAGAAATGTAAAAAGCAAAGGCGAGCTTTCCTTGTATATTATTCCTTATATATTCCTTGTATATTTGCGTCGATTTGGCATTTGTTGTATTGGCATAAATAATTAATATAAATAATAAATGAAATAATTTCAAACAATTGACTAGGACTTCACATGCTATTATTTATATATGTCACCGTAAGATTGTCAAAACAGTTAGTTTATAAGCTAACGCTTTAGTTTGTAAACTATCGACAAATTGTAAACTAGACCGACAGGGTTTAGAATTTATGTTTCTTTTGTTCTTACATGTCGACCTAACACGAAGACTGTTCGGGGGCTTTGCTTCGCTCGCCCCCTTTAGTCTTCACCTAAGCCACAGAATAATTAATAGTGCTGCCTAAGCTATCGCAGTGTTTGCTTTGGTATTTCCTATGCAATTCCAGTTTAAACCAGTTCACAATTCAACGGTTTTATTATAAACTAACGCGTCATATCGAAGGCAGTACGGAACAGTTTACAATTTATCGATGGTTGTAAACTAACGAGAAAAAAAAAACGTTAGAATAGAAACTAACGGTTTTGACAATCCTACGGTGACATATACATACTGCTCACGAACAATTACCATTTGTCTTTTCTTTTAAAAACAATATATTTTGTAGTCAAAACAGCGGTAGTCTCTCTAAATACAGGATTACGGAAACGCAATTTCATTTTATGAAAAGCAATCTAAAACTGATGTAGTATTATAGAAATTGTGTGTCAATTAAAAAACAATTTCTATTTCGCTTCCAACGATTATTTCATTTTATTGTTTTAAAGCAACACACCCAGTGAGCTTAAACAAAAGCTCTTCATGGTTTTTGTTTCTAGAAATATTTTTAATCTGGGGCAGAATGTAATGAGATATAAACAAAAGCTGGGGAGTGGATTGGAAAAATGTTTTTCTTGTCTAAAATACCATCAGTGAAAATAACGTTGTGCCCACTTTAGCGGTCGTTGACCGTTACCTTGATTACCATGTATGATTCGGTTCGCAGTAGCAACCGGGTCAATGACCGCTTTCCCAAAACTTTCCCCTATATACCTATACTATATCACAGACATAGCGTCACGTCTTTCCCATTCCCAGTGGCAAAGGTACAGTAATTTGATTTACTATCAACTATTTATTAAAAAAAATTGTAAGAGGATCTAATAGGACAGTGTTTAGGATGATTTATTTTATTTATTTATTTATGAATACAGTTTAATGAACAACATTACAGACTATGTCCAATTCGTAGTACACATACAAATATACAAATAACAAATACAGGTTGTCTCATTTAAATCGGTCAGTATGGGAAAGTCTGAAACTATAAGATATACGAAGATCCATGTCATCGATTTTGATAAGAAGAAAAACTGCATTCATACATATGAAAAAAAACCTGTACTCACACACCATGTTTCAAGGAGCCATTTCCTGCTTAAGACCTACACAATCGATATCTAAATAGAAATAGTCTATTTTTTTTTAAATAACCGGGTTCGATTCCCGAGCTGAGTACAGGTTTTTTTTCAAATGTATGAATGCAGTTTTTCTTCTTATTAAAATCGATGACGTGGTTCCTAAGAACAGATCTTCGTATGTCTTATAGTTTCAGACTTTCCCATACTGACCGATTTAAATGAGACAACCTGTAAACCCTTCCATTTAAATCAGATTGAAACATAACAAATTATAGTATCGTACATGTCAGTTCAATAAATGTCAATAATAATAATAGTAATAATTCATATGATAAGCTTAAGGTCCCGGCTACTATCGCTACTCGGTGGTAATAGTCGTAAAGCTGTGTCAGAGGCCTTAATAGGGCAGCTTGATAACCTAAGACATAAAATTATCCAACGATAGAAGACACTAAAACCAGCAAAAAATATCCTGTAGTAAATAAGTAGTAAAATAGTCCTTTGCGAGTTTTTTGGTGAAAAAGTTCGATATTTTATAAATCATATTGTATTTATTTTCTATGAATTTCCAATTACATGAATTAGATAATAGTTTAGTTATGTATGCTAGAAGAACCAACCGAAAAATATAGTTTTTTCCCAATAAAGCAATCTGATTAAATTTATAATAAGTCACGTCTATACTATTATCCCTGGTTAAAGCTATAAAACGTTAAAATAGATAACATTTTAATCATCGTCAGGGTAATCAATGAACTCACGAAACAAAGACAGGGTAATCAAATATTTACCCCCGCAATTTCGCTTGGAAGCAGGCTTGGCCGTGAAGATCCCTCGCTATGTTTGAATGGCGACCAAAGCTCGTGCAGTAACGCAGACACTAACTCCTACAACATTCCTTGCGAGCAAGACATGGATTTATGTGGCCTTTTTTAATGCGCCTCCGGTTTTAAAAAACTGTTTATTTTAACCTCTCAACGACCCATGTCTTGCTCGCAAGACATTTCCCCGTTTCCCGGTTTTGAATTTTATTACCATGGCATTCATAAGGTTCAAAATCATGCTGCCTCAAAATGTTATTGTGTCGGTGTGAGTGAGGCTAACAGACGCCGCGACGTTAAAATTCAATTTCTAACGTACTGAGTACGCGGCAGGGATATAAATTTTTAGGAGTTCTTATTATTTTCTCAACTACTTGTAAAAATAATAAGAAACGAATATTATAGTATATCGGAAAGTATAGTTAGATTACCTATACTTTCCGAGTAAGAAACTAAACGAAGTCAATAAAGCAATCTCAACCCGACTGATGGAAAAACCCTGGGAATCAAAGCTGGTTGATAGTTTCGCATGTAGTTAGCTTAGCTGTGATGAACTCTTGCGGAGGAAGTTATAAACGATTTATGAAGTTGTTGCAAACAGACGCACGGGATTATAGTATTGGTATAGGTACGTGGATAGCTGTGGCGATGGGCTCGCCCCCTGTCACTCAAAATGGAGTACGGTATAACTGGCTAAACGTAGGCGTAACTGTGCCTCTCCTACCCCTTATGGCAAAAGACGTTGGTGTCATTGTTTAAAAAGGTATTTTTTTAAAACTCTATGTTTATATCATAGGCATTTTATATTGGCATTTGGCATCATATGGGACGTACCGAAGATTTTTCAGTATTGAAATACTGGAACGATAATCTTTGCTTGCGGCGGCGGCTCTGTGTAGCGGGTTGCTCCTCTCCTTCAGATATGGCGAGGGGGGTGACGGCTGGTGCACGAGTCCTACTCGTGAACGGTCCTGCTTGGGGGGACTGGTCCAGTCTGGTTTCTCATATTATGTTCATTATCATATATATTATGTTCATTACAGCTTTTGTTTGTTCTTATTTTTTTTTTTTTGTAAAATTGATATTTTGAGTTATCTAATCGCCACTTATAGATTATTTTTATATTGTACATTGTGGCATAAAAAAATAACGAAAATTTTCAAAATGGCATCTCCGTAGAGTTTCTTGGTGCTATCTTCTCTGACGGGCGTATTTCCTAAGCACTTACCAGTGTTAAAGACGTTTTCTTTTCCTGTGCGAGATTCAGCCATGACTTACCACTTGCAAGGGAAAATTCTTTTTTCAAAATCAAACCATAACCAGTTACTAAGTTTAGTTGATCATATTTTATTTATTTATTTTTCTCCATGTAAAAGTGCATTATTTTTGCCTACTTACAATAAAAAAAAATATAGTTTGAGTTTAGTTCCATACAAGCACATATATTGCTTCTGGCTCCACACTAGTATGTCCCTGTATCGTGGAAACTAGAAACAGCGACGTCACGCACATAAAAAACTTCCCAGACCTGGGTTTTTTTCTTTAAATCTTGCCGGGGATCGAACCCGGGACCTCTCGCATGGTAGGCGGAGCCACAACCGAATTTGTCAGAATGCGTTAAAGTAGAATTTTTTAATTGAGGCCACAAATGTAAGCAATGAAATGTCAGTTTCCAGTACAAAAAATATAATATAAACGTCAAAGTCAACGGTTTTGTTCTAGAAAATTACAGTTGTTTGTTTACATTTCTGGCCTCAAATTAAAAATAGTACTTTAGTGATGAACGCGTGGGGGGGGGGAAGTATTTGATAACTAGTATAGTCAAAATAGATACTTTTTAGGAGCTGTGAAAACGGTAATTTTGTTCACGAGTTCTATGAAATACTTGCATGTGACGTCATAGTGAAAATCTGTCTTTTTAACAAAAAATTAGTTTACAAAATACAACTGCTGGAAATATACAATTCTGATATTGTCCAACGTTTTTGTTGAAATCGGTTTATCTTGAGGCACGTTTCTAGATTTATTGGACTACCTTGTCAAATACCGTATTCATGGAGTTGTTGTAAACAGACACACATGAATGTTGTGTGCTTGGCATAAGGTGCGTTACTATGGTGCGTACGTCGAAAAGAGACACTTAAAACTCTTTGTTTCACGTTTTCCCTGCGTAGTGGTAGATAATGCGCACCAAGTAAACCTCACAACTCAACTCTCGAAAGAGAACCTTTAGAAATAAAGCGAATTCTATAAACCACTTGAGATTGGTGAAATTAATCGAAATTGTTTATATATTTTAATTTTTATTAAATTTCATTTAATAAATTGATTGACCTGAAAGTATTATTACAAGTGGTTCTGTGAGAACAGTAGACCTCGTTTCCATTTAAAAGAATATCCGTCTATATATAATGCTATAACAAACTTCCCTCCCTTTCCTTCGCCACACTCCACCCTATTTTTTTTTTTTTTGTAGAATGAAGTCCTTAGTGTTGATTGAAATCCTTCGATAAATAATGCTACAACAAGCTGCCTATTTTTTCAAATAAATCAAGGAACTTGGCTGGCAATTTTCGTAGAAATCGGTTGAAAAATGCGACCTGTAGGCGAGCACAGACTGACTGACGGATAAAAGCATTTGTGGCCAGTCTCGAAACTCTACGCTTCACTCGCTCGGTCAATGACTTGCTGTGTAATGTTACATTATACCTTAGAAGAAGCTATATGTTCTCGATATGGGGGTTCTGTTATTTATTGTCAACTCTCGATACGACGACATCTGTGGCGCTGCGGTAGCTCTGCCGACCATGCGAGAGTTCCCGGGTTCGATCCCCGGCTGGGGATATAAAAAAAAATCCTCAGCTTGGATGTTTATATGTGTGACGTCGCTGTTTCTGGTTCCCACGACACAGGGTATCCTAGTATGGGGCCAGAAGCAACGTATGTGCCTGTATGAATATGTTTATGTCTATGTGGCGTTGCGGTTCGAGGCTCTGCCTCCCAAGCAAGATGTCCCGGGTTCGAATCCCGGCTGAGATGCAGTCCGAGACTGACGATACGTCTGCAGCTGTTTACAATATGAGTTTTTTTTTCCATACCCGAAGAGAGCCAAACCGGACCCTATTACTAAGCATCCGCTGACCGTCCGTCCGACCGTCCGTCTGTCACCAGGCTGTATCTCATGAACCGTGCTAGTAAGACAGTTGAAATTTTCACAGATGATGTATTTCTGTTGCCGCTATAACAAAAAATACTAAAAAACAGAATAAAACACATACTTAAGGGGTTTCCCATACCACAATTCTTTCAATACCACATACAAACTTATGAATGCACCTGGTGTTACGTACATGGAGTGTGAAAGTAGCCGCACCAATAACTTTGTAAAACAAATATTTCTATGTAAAATACAAAATATTCACCCCACATCCCTACCCATTGTTTCCGTGGTACGGAACCCTTAGTGCGCGAGTTAAACACGCACTTGAGCGGTTTTTTTTATTTTTATGTGGCCTCTACGGTGTCCCACTGCTGGGCAAAGGCTTCACAATTTCGAGCCCACAAATATTTATCCGACGCTGTTTCATTTAGGCATTTTAATATGGCAACAATGTTGTTTGTTTGTAAAGTTGGCAGTCTTTTCTAAGACAGTCTGCCCACCAAGTAACGCACACAGCAGCAGCAGTTTTCTTTTACATCCGCTCCACTGAGTCGTCGTCGAGCTGAGTTCCTCGTGATAGTTTTCATTTCCTCTCTGTCTGTAGTGCATAGTGCAGTGGATGAGTGTGACGTCACGTCAATACTTGTGGAAAATGTGGTAAAACGTATCTGACTCGTATGAAGGAAATGGTTTTGCATAACAATGTGTAGAGCCAGCGCAGCTGTTGTGTTTTTCTCGTGTTTAATGGACGTTCCTCGTAGATCGTACGTAGGTTTTAATAAGTTGCGGAGATATTTAGCATATAGTAACTGACATAGAGTAGGAGTAATTATTTTGAACTGGCTGATGCCCGCAACTTCATCTACGCGTTCCTAGGAATCATCATTTACCGAGATAACGTTACCCTTATTCTGGTGCAGTCGGACAAAATATATCCTATATGTTGTTTTAATTTATAAACTATATCTGTGCTAAATTTCATTCAAATCCGTTCAGCCGTTTTGGCGTGATTGAGGCACAAACACAAAAACATCCAAACATCGTAACATCGCTACTTTCGCATTAATAATATTAGTTGGATAACATTAATTAAGTTATAAGTTAGCGAAAATCTGTTGTTTTCTGTTATTAGTAAGATAATAAATCTGTTGCCAACTTGAAACAAGATGTATTAAACAGATTACCTAGGACTTACCTATTACTTTTTAGCTACAACATTGATTGTCACTCAACATCGAGATAGTAAATTATAAATCTCAGACACGAAGCCAAGATAATTGAATGATTAAACGAACTTACCTGAAGTGAAGTTCGATCTGGATTAGCTTCGTCGAAAATATTTAGGCTCCCTCCCTAACCCAAAGGTGAAACCCCCAAAAATCGATGTACTAGTTATATTCAGGTTTTTTTTTTCTTGGTTTTTGTCTTCTAGCTCTGAACTAAATGAAGACTACCGCCCGCCGAGCTGGTAAGGGTTCACGCGGCCGATCACGTGGTATGGTCGGGGATGGTATTTTTTTTATGTACATTTCGACTCATATGTAACACTGTGTGCGGATGGGCGTTTGCAGGATCGAACTTGACTTCAGGTAAGTTCGTTTCGTTTAAATATTCAAGTAGTGGCTCTGTGAGCTGTAGACCTCGTGAGTGACACTTTCTTTTAACATCACATACAAACTTATGAATGCACCTGGTTACGTACATGAAGTGTGAAAGCAGCCGCACCAATAACTTTGCGAAACTATATTTTGTGGTCTTAAACACAACCTATTGACTTTTCAGTAAAATTATTTATTTAGAGTATTCACGGTCTCTTCTTATCTAACGTACCTCATTGATTAAAATCCGTCAAGCAATTTGGATTGTAGCGGTTTTTGGAAATTTTGAAACCCCCACAGCTCCGCCATTTTGAATATTTGCCAAAAACTGAATCGTCAAAAAATAAAATATTTAATTATCGAACCTGCTCACAAACATTTACGAGAATCAGCTTAGAATAAATTCATGTAGGCCTGCAGAGGATAACATCTGTACACACTTCTGGACATACGAAAACATTTTTGCCCAATCCTGAGACGGAGACGCTTCGCTCGCTCGGTCAATAATTGTTTTCTCTATGTACCAATGCCATTATTTTATGTAATAATAATACAATACTTTGGACACTATTTACACACATTGATCTAGCCCCAAACTAGGATTCCCTGTATAATATAATCTTATTATGTTTCAACCGCGCATCCATCGGACAAATTAATCAAAATCAAAAACAGAGAGAGAGGAGATTTATCAAAGACATTAAACATAAACATTTACACACAGGCACGTACATTGATTCTGGCCCCACACTAGGATCCCCTGTGTCGTGGGTACAGAAACAGCGATGTCACACACACATAAACATCCAAGACCTGTTTTTTTTTCTCCCCCAGCCGGGGTTCGAACCCGGGACCTCTCGCATGCTAGTTAAAGCCACAACCACTGCACCACAGAGGTCGTCATTGTAGGCTAATTCTTTAAGGTAACGTAATAATAATAATAATATCTTGGACACTATTTACACACATTGATCTAGCCCCACAAACTAGTATTCCCTGTATCTCGGGTACTAGACAACGATACACATACTTATATAGATAAATATTATTCTTATATAAATAAACAACCATGACTAGGGTACAAACATCGGTACTCATCAAACAAATATTTGCCCCCACCGGGACTCGAACCCGGGACCCCTGGCTTCGTAGGCAGGGTCACTGCCGATTAGGCCATTTGGGTCGTCTTAATATCTCCTTTAGGGCCTGTCCACACGATGCGGTGCGGCGCACACCGCACGAAGCAAGGCGACACAGGGTGGGGCGGGGGGGGGTATGCCCATACAATTCCCACACCGCTGCGGCACCGCAACGCATCGTGTGGCCCGGCCCTTAAGCTCTTTAGTTACCGGTTTATCGCAGCTCTAACTTTGTTTACGTAGCAACAAAGAAAATGTTTCCGAAGCGCTCCCGTTACCGTGAGAACTTAATCTGCTGAGAAAACCTGGCAAGACTATGCTCACAAAGAAATTGGACGCCTGTCTCACCACCTAGAATATAACACTGTACATACACATTTAACATTTATATACACACTAGACGGATCCAGCTAGGATGGGCTGCCTTCGAGAAACTAGAAGACGTCCTAAAATCACAAATCCCGTAATGCCTGAAGAGCAATTTATTCAACCAATGTGTCCTGCCAATCCTCACTTATGGTGCCGAAACACGCTCACAAAAGCCAATATGCACAAAATTAGAGTCGCACAAAGGGCTATGGAGCGTGGCATGCTTGGCATCAGCCTCGTTGACCGCGTGCCTGACGTGGAAATCCGCAGACTTACCAAAGTCACAGACGTGGGTAAAGTGGCAATGTGCGGGACCCTTGGTTAGAAGGGAGGACGGAAGGTGGACCAAGTCAGCCGCAGAGTGGCGGCCGCGAACAGGACAGAAAACAGCGCGCAGACCACCGGCCCGATGGTCAGATGACATTGCTAAGGTGGCTGGAAAGCAGTGGACGAGACTGGCGGGTGACCGCAGCGAATGGCGTGCTTTAGGAGAGGCCTGTGCCCCGCAGGGGGATGACAAGGGCTGATGATTGTGAAGATGATGATACACACACAGGCTTAATCTTACTCGTATCCGGGTAAAGGCCTGTGCTCCTCAGTGGGGACATTAGGGCTACATTCATTCATTCGTACAGGTACATACAGAGGAGAAACAGCGACACACATATGAACATCTAAGACCTGGGTTTTTTCTTCATCCCCAGGTGGGGTTTGATCCCGGGACCTCTCGCATGGTAGGCAGAACCACTACCGCATCCTCACAGAGCGCCAACAATAAAATACCTACAAAAGAGTACAATAAAGGATACAGAAAGGTGTAGGTTTCATATGGAGAAGTAAAAAACGGGTTGTAGAAGTAAAAAAGCACATCAAATATGTCCTATTTGTAAACCAAAAATATTCAACAAAAATAGAATAGAATAGAATAGAATATAGAAATACTTATTTAAAAAATAAAAATAAGCAGGTTTCCAAAAGAACATTAATAAAGAAATAAAAACCTTAAACGCTACAAGTATGATTAACTGTGGCCCCACACTAGGCAGAGCCTGTATCGTGGGTACCATAATTATGATTCACAGATAGGAGATGGGAGTTCAGCGTGGGTACAATTTAATTATTAAGGACACAAAAACAACAGGAAAGAGTGGGTATTATAACCGAAAATATAAACAAAAAGATAAACACAGACTAACAAAACAAAGACAGTACATTATTTTAAAACTTAAGAGTACTACAGCATATAATCATGTGGGACATACAGTATTTGCATAATGACGAAAATTCCTATTGAAGGACTCCTAAGACCATTTCAGTGGTATCGTATGTGAGGGATAGAAGCCATTTTTGACACTTACGTTTGACTTCAAAACTACTACAATTTCTAAAGTTACAAAAACTGTTGGCCTTGTTGTACATGTAAGGATGAAGAAAATCAGGGAATCTCTGCGCAAAGGTAGTGTGGACAGCGTTAATAGGAACCTTGTAGGTCCGTTTCATTAGAAGTTTGTTGTATACAGGAGAGTTGGTTATATTTTTATGAACTAAAATAACAGACCTCAGAATAAACAGCCTACGGATACTAAGTATATCATTTTCACCATGTATTAGATCAGTGCGTCTATTAAGATTGTCTTACTACATCCACCCCATACCGAAATACAGTAGGTAAGAATCGACTCACATATAGCCGTATACACTCCCTTTAGGAGTCCATAGTCGGCACAGTTTCGCAATTGTTTCATGATGTAAATAATTTTACGGATTCTGGCTGTCAATGCTTTTATATGGTCTCTAAAGTTCAGATTTTTGTCAAGTATTATGCCTAGGTATTTAATCGATGTAGTATTTTGTATCTCAGGACATTGACATTGGGTAGAGATATTTCCGCATTTGTGAACTTTAATGTTGGGCAACGCTGGTGGCCCGGAGGCTTCGGTCTTATAAAAGCACAGGTACTTAGTTTTTGCAGTGTTCAGAGTAAGCAAGTTTTTTCATAACCATGTTGCTACATTGGACATACCATTTTCAGCACTAGCAAAGACATTATTCCAGGAGGTATCGTTAAAAATTATGGCGATGACATCAGCATAGCAAAATAGGTCAACTTTGGGTAGATTTATACTATATATGTCATAAATGTACATTAAGAAAAGAGTGGGGCCTAAGATACTGCCCTGTGGAATACCAAAGCTAACGGGTTCAATTGGGCTAATATGTGTGCCCACTTTTAGACATTGGAGTCTATTTGTGAGGTAGCTTTTAAACCAAGCAAGAACAGTACCTCGAATCCCCATGTTATGTAGTTTGTTTAGCAGTATGGGTGTAGAGACCGTATCAAACGCCTTTGCCAGATCAAGGAAGACACCAATGCAGGGTCTACCTTCATCTAGCAAGGTACATACACGTCTCACTAGTGAACTAACTGCGTCCTCAGTCGAGATACCCTTCCTAAAACCGAATTGACGGTGGTAGAGCAACCTGTTTTGTTCCAAAAAACTAATTAGCCGTTTGTTAACTACCTTTTCCAGTAATTTGGAGAAAGTAGGAAGTAACGAGATCGGACGGTAATTAGAGGGTTCATCTTTTGGCCCTGCTTTATGGATTGGGCAAACCAAAGCTGTTTTCCAGACCTCTGGGAATTCACCCGTTGACATACTAAGATTAATTATATGGGTCAGAGGTTTTATCACAAAGTATTTTAGTCTCTTGACGATGCTATTGCTAGTACCATCTATTCCTGGTGCACTACTAGAGGAGAGACGTTGAATCATGCATGTGAGTTCTACACTATCAGTCGGTTGTAAAAATATGGAGTGACCATTTGTTTGCTGATTTGACGTTTTTGATGCAAGACTTTCTTCGGATTCATTGGTATCGTTTAAAATATTTGTGGCTAAGTGTTTACCTACGTTACTAAAGTACTTATTACATTTGCTCAGAGAGGAAATGGGATCATTGGAGATATTCAAAAGTTCAGTCGCTATAGGGTTTTTTGTTTTTGAGTGACATATGTCTTTGATACAACTCCAGAGCTTCTTGGGGTCATTTTTGTTTTCTTCCAGTGCTTTCAACTCGTATTCACGTTTTAGATTGTATAAAAGATTGTTGCAGTAGTTTCTATAACGAGAATAAGTCACCTTCAAAACATCGTTGTTGGGGTTTTTTCGCAATTTGTAATGCAATGCATCGCGATTTTTCATGCATTTCATTAAACCTGGTGTTATCCATGGTTTTAGATTAAACTTGGATCTACTTATTTTTCCATGTTTTGTGTTTTTCGCAACAATATCAGAGATGATTTTAGAAAAAGATTTGGTGGCCACCTCGACCGATGTTTCAGTCATCACCGCAGACCAGTCGATGTTTTTTATTTCGATTTCGATTGCTTCATAGTCTACCTCAACCGTGTTCTGGGTACTGGGTCAGATTTGACAGCAGCCTCAATTTCTATCATTGCTAAGTCGTGATAGGTTATATCTGTTTTGCAAACGATCGCCTGTGCCTTAAGAAATGATGATAAAAATATATGGTCCAAACAAGCAGTTAACCGAGTTGGCTCTGTTATAGCTGGTAGCAATTCACTCTCAGCCATCACACAAAGGTACTCCGATCGCTTATATCTTACATCGTCAGAAAGCAAATCTATATTGACATCACCTGCCAGAATTACCGGATGTTTGTCCTTATTAATGTTAACAAGAAGATCGTGCAGAGAGTCAAGAAAAATAAGAGGAGTATCCGCGGGCGATCGGTAGATTGCAACGACAGTTGCGTTCCCAGGCAGTTCCAGTACAATGCAATTTGCGCCAATGAATTCAGGTTCGGACATAGATGCGCTAAGGACATTCCTTACATATACAACAACACCCCCAGACTTGTTAATGAATCTAGCAGATTTGTAAACTGTGTATCCATCTAACGTTCCCACCAGTGTGTTCTCGCGAAGCCAACACTCAGTGAGTATAATGATATCAAACTCAATGTTAAGTCTCCTAAGTAAAGCTTGAAATTCGTCGAAATGCAAATATATACTGCGAATATTATAAGTCAATATTTTCAGTTTTGAGTTATCGTGAAAGAAGCTCTCACATTCTTCAGGCAGATTCAATGAATGGCACTTGATTAAAAGAGTATTATCCAGATAATTTGCTAGTTCGACTTTATCCATAGTCAGATATGGTAAAAATTGAGTTTGAAAATAATTTTTACGTTTTAAATATTTTATGTGTGTTGAAATTTTATGTTTCTCTTACATGTCAACACAACACTGATACACACACACACACACACACACACACAAAATACCCTGGCCTACCACTTTGCCCCTATATTTGAGGTGCAAATCAGTATTTTCTTTGCAATTCAACATTTCCCGTAAAAAAATAGATTGTTCCAGTAGTAGGAGTACAATTTCATTCTGAAAATTGTTTTAATCCTCAACATCAATCAACATCTTTGTAATTAATTAACCCTTTAAAATCTGATTTCAACACACCAAAATACCGCTCCCATAACCTCAATTTGTAATACGAAATCTTATTATGTTTCACCGCGCATCCATCGGACAAATTAATCAAAATCAAAAACAGAGAGAAAGGAGATTTATCAAAGACATTAAACATAAACATTTACACACAGGCACGTACATTGATTCTGGCCCCACACTAGGATACCCTGTGTCGTGGGAAACAGAAACAGCGACGACACACACATATAAACATACGAGACCTAGGTTTTTTTCTCTTTACCCCCAGCCGGGGATCGAACCCGGGACCTCTCGCATGCTAGGTAGAGCCTCAACCGCTGCGCCACAGAGGTCTTCATTTTAGGCTGATTCTTTAAGGTAACGAAATAATAATAATAATACCTTGGACACTATTTACACACATTGATTTAGCCCCAAACTAGGATTCCCTGTATCTCGGGTACTAGACAACGATGCATATACTTATATAGATAAATGTTATACTTAGATAGATTAACAACCATGACTAGGGTACCAACGTCCGTTCTCATCAAACCAATAGTTACACCTACCGGGACTCGAATCTGGGACCCTTGGCTTCGTAGGCAGCGTCACTGACGACTTGACCATTCGGGTCGTCAAACGTAGCATCTAATCCATTCAGAAATTGAGGATTTAAAAGACATTTTCTACATTAGAGCTTACTTGTTTAATACACTAACTTTACGAAATTGCAGTCGCAATCACATTCGCAAAATCTTTCAAAGGGATCGTTATAGATGTCAAGATACACATAATCGAGTGACTGGTCGGATCATTTGTTATAAGACCCTTGAGTGATTATGGGTCTTAGAGAGGCCTTAGGGAAACCATTATGGACCCTTATTTGGGTCAAATGGGTAGCAATAGTTAGTTCTCTATTAGTTTGTGAAGTTTTTAGGTATTTTGATTGTTGATTTTATGTAAATTTATTGTAGCGTCCGTGGCCTAGCGGTATTCGCACATCGGAAACGATCGTGCGGGTAGCAACATCTGGCTGAGACGGGTACTGGATGGGTGTCCGTTTCTATGTGGCGTTTGTTTCGGGCGCTTCCGTGTTTCGTATGACAGCTGTAGGTTCCGGCTACTATCGCTACTCGGTGGTAGTAGTCGTAAAGCTGGTCAGAGGCCCTAATAGGGCAGCTTGATAACGTCTGACAGTCCAGTTGGCCACTAGCCCGACACCCCTCCATCAACCCGCACTGAGCCAGCGTGGTAGCGCATGGCTCAATCTTAGTCATATCTGGGTAAAGGCGCGTGCCCCTCGGTGTGGACATTAATGGGCTAAATTACTATATTATTATATATTTTTTAGGGTTTTTTCAAATAAAGCTTACTGAGACAAATATCGTCCATGTCTATATAATCCCAAGAGATTATCTGGTCTGCTACAGACTTAGCTTTTGTAACTGTAAGACCAAGCCGGAACGCAATCAAATTAACATTTTGAGGGATGTTCGCCGATTTCATATCACATTTTGAGGGATGTTCGCCGATTTCATATCACATTTTGAGGGATCTTCGCCGATTTCATATCAAATTTTGATTTGCGATTGTTTGTAAGGATTTGAATAAACTAAATCGGAACTAATTTGACAGTTGTCATTTAAAAATTGCCATCGAATTTTGAGTCACAATTCCTGTCAACGATACAGAATCGAGTTGTATGTAACAAAAGCCTCACTAACAGTCGTTACCTACGATAATGAATTACGGCAGCCACAAATTGAGCCGAATTTATCTTAATTTCTATCGCGTTATGAAATTAAATAACTTTTCCTAATATTTATACAGTTTGATCACGAAAGCTGCTCGTCTAAATTATAATTAATCCTTTGAGCGTGATCTATAACTTTGAATTTTAATCCGAACTTTGTTGTGCATAAAATGTTACTACGAGGAATTTTCTAGCGTAGTGACGTCACTGTCGTAGATGAGACGGTCTGTCTGTGGAACCCTAGCTCTAGCGGGTGGACAGATTTCAATTCAGGTTTTTTTTGTTTTTTTTTTTGATTTGATAAACAGCCACAAAGTATAATGTTGACAATGATCGGTACAAGAATTATAATTGTGTAGCCCACAACATCATTCAGTAACTCCATAGACAGAGCTAACTGTTAACAACGTTCGAAATTAGTGTCGTAGGGCGTATGCAGTCGCCGACCGTTACCCACCGTTACCATGGTTACCATGCATGGTTCGGGTCGCAGTAGCAGTCGGGTCAATGACCGCTATCGCAACACTTACGCGTGCCCACTATAATGGATTTAATAAAATTGGTGCCGGGCTTCCAATGTAATCAGCAGGAAAACAAGTGAACAAAATTTTAGACTTTAGCGGAAAATGAATGGTTTTTAAAATGTTTATTTACACACGTATCATAAACCCTCTTTACTGCGCCCAAAAACCGCACGTTACGACCAGCATAATGTTATACTACTTGGTAAAAAATCATTTCTTATCTGAATGTCATAATGTATAAATTTTCGACAAATTATGACATTGAAATTTCGAACGCCGACGCCCGCCTGCGTGCCGCCCCTAGTTTGCCATGCCACAATGCCGGTCGAACATGCGGTTCCTGAACACATCAAAGAGAACTTATGATATGTGCGTAGATAAACTAGTATATGTAACTGTACATCATTGGGCATGAAAACTCTCGTGTGATATTATTATGAACCCACTATCTACACTATAATATATGAGTTTTAATGCTCTCCATATGTATCAGTCACATAAACTACTATTAATTTATATATTTTTTTGAAACATGTTTGAAATATATTACACATGTTCCCCCCTATGTGTTAGCCAGAGCTGTAATCTCGTATTTTAACTCAGAAAAATGTAACTGAAATCTGAAAGCAAAATTATAACGCTGAAGAAGGCAAGTAAACCCTAAATATCACTTCAAATGAAAACTCTGCATTTATTTTAATAAAAATAAATGAACTTAATAAGCCGTTTGTCCACGGATTCAGCCGGTAATTAATTTACATTCCTGTTTCTACAAAAACAATACCTTTTCCAGGGACAATTCAGCGGATCACAGACAATTATTCCAAGTCCACTCGCAAACTTTGAATTAATTATTCAAGTTTAGGTTTTATTTTATTTATTTATTTTATTTTATTTTATTGTATTAGCTTTTTCCTAAGACGTCTTGTGGAATTTAACGATGATCCCAATAAAGGCTTTGTTTGAATACATTGATATTCTGTCACGTTTTGGGGATAAACCATTTTCAGCTTACGGGTATTAGTTTGTACATTGAATTAAATAAATACGAGTACAAGCACGTCTACATAGCTTCTGGCCCCACACTAGGACACCCTGTGTCATGGTACCCAGGAACAGCCATCTCACACACATATAAACATCAAGACCCGGGGATATGCTACGATGATCGACTCAGAATCGTTGTTAAAATGCAATTGTTTTTAAATGCGTTGTACGAGTTTAGTTAAGTTAGTTAAGGAGAATGAAACAATGAAACTTTTTGTAGTGGATTTAACATTATCGCTAGCAGTAAGTACTTTATTGTTCTAAGAAAGATATTTTCACAATTCGGTTCGTTAGGCGTTGTAAATTCTAGACTGATCTTACACATCCATCACCTAGCTGTTAAACGTAAACAAAGGGCTTGTTTGGTAAATGCAAAAGTTACTGAAATGAAAGGTCGATATTAAGTCGATAGGGTTTCTTTTATGTCGAATAGGGGTCAAGATAACCCACGAAATTTTGTGTTACACAGGTTGAAAGAGAAAGGTGTAGTTTTATTTTAAAAGGTTAGGAACATCATTATTAGCAACATTTTCTATGAAACCAATTTGATCAGAGCAGCTTTATTTTTTAATTCTCCGTACATATCATATGACCGCCCGCCCGGACCAAAACATATGGAGGAATGAAAAATAAAGTTGCTCTGATCAAATCGGAATCATAGCAAAAGTTGTTCAAAATGTCCCAAACAACCCCGTAAAATATGACTATATCTTTCTGTTACGTCCTGTAACGGTTTCGTTCTCACAAAATTTCGACTCAAAACAGTATCTCACCTTAATTCAGCCGGATAACACCGGTCCGTTTTTAAATGATCATTAAAAAGAGACACTCGGTAGGTTCCATGATAAATAATAAATTGGAACTGTAAAAAATAGCACTGTGATATAATTTCGTTCACTGCTGGACCGAAAGGAAAGGGCATGGTTTATCTTTGGTTCAACAATATTGTTGAGGACATGTAATTGATGAAACACAGTAAGTAATATGAGTATTATGATATCACAATTAAACCTTACTCTTCTCACATGAATATATCAGCACAACCTTTATGCAACCTATCATTAAACTTACTAAAAGTACTTTGATAGAAAGTGCTGCGCAATATACAGCGAAAAATACGTATCAAAATAAAGTCTAAAGCCATAGAATTCGGTCTGAAAGCATCTAATCTGAGAGTTGGCCAGATCAAAGGATTTTTTTCTGAGATAACCCTATTTTAGCAATAAAAATAAACTTTAATATCCCACAAACTAAGACGAATGATGAAATCTTCTTACGCCCCATAGATGAAAGGTGAGTCAAGTAAAAATCTCAGCGATGACGTCCTATTCAAAATTTACAATTAATGTCAAAGTTGACTAGATATTAGTGCATGTGTGTTACGACCTCTGTGGCGCAGCGGTTGTGGCTCTGCCTACCATGCGAGAGGTCCCGGGTTCGATCCCGGCCGGGGGTAAGGAAAAAAAATCCCCAGGTCTTGGATGTTCATATGTGTGTGACGTCGTTGTTTCTGGTTCCCACGAAACAGGGTATCCTAGTGTGGGGCCATAAGCGATGTATGTGCCTGTATTTAAATGTTCATGTGTGTGTGTGTGTGTGTCATAACGTATCCATATCTTAGAAATGACCCAATCATGGAACGGCCAACCGTGATTGAATGAGAAGTTCCATTGAACGGAGAAAATCACTGCCGAAGCTTAGGTGAAGACTAAAGGGGGCGAGCGCAGCGAATCTCCCGAATAGTCTTCGTGTCAGTTCAACATGTATATGTTGCAGGCAATTTGTATAATTCAGCATTTTACAAACGGCGTAGTCCGTTTACAAACGCGCGCTGCTATGTAATATGCCGTAGGCAAATTGACACTCCTTTATGTTTTTAGTATGTTTTGTTGTTCTTACATGTTCAACCTAACACGAAGGATAAACGAGGCTTCGCTTCGCTCACCCTCTTTACCCTTCACCTAAGCTACCGCAGCGTTTTGCCCTGAGAATTTGCTATTTTAATTTCAATTTGCAATTTGCCTTCGGCATATTACATAGCAGCGCGCGTTTGTAAACTGACGACGCCGTTTGTTAAATGTGGAATCTTACAATTTGCCTGCCACATATATATGACGACCCGAAAGGCCGAGTCGGCAGTGACCCTACCTACGAATCTTCCTAGCCCCAAACTAGGATTCCCTGTATCTTGGATACTAGACAACGATACACATACTTATATAGATAAATATTATACTTAGATAGATAAAAAACCTTGACTAGGGTACAAACAGCTGTTCTCATCAAACAAATATTTGCCCCCCCGGAACTCGAACCCGGGACCCTGGATTCGAAGGCAGGGTCACTGCCGACTCGGCTATTCGGGTCGTCACAAAAAAGCATTAGGTAGTGCTGAATGAAAATGCTTTTAAAATTACATGTTTAACCAATTTCAACCCTTTCTGACCATTTCATGAAATGCTCGGCCATATTATGAAATGATTGGCCCGGCCCTTTCATGAAATAATCAATTCTATGATATGGGTACGACACATGCAATCCAACGTTATTCAAGTCTTAGGCTATCCGCACATGGGGCTACGCAACGACGACTGCAACTCGCCAACTTTAGAGTTGCATGTAGATTGTTCGACTCCTATTTAATATGGGTATACGAGGTTCGTCGCAGTCGCGTCGTCGTCCTTAGCGTCATGTTCGGATGGCCTTTAACCTATCCTATAGGGTCAAAGGGTTTATCCCACGAGTCAAAGTAACGTTGAGCCAGTTATTCAATACTTACTCCATTTTGCGTGATAGTGGGCTAGCTCATCCCCGCAGTTCTCTCACGATCGAATCCGCATCTGCTGCGTGGGCAGCGAGCGTGAAACCACAAGGCAACGGAGGTCTAACCTATCCAAGGCGAGCGACTGTTTTACAGACCAAGCCGCCGATTTTAGTCTCCCGATTTCTATTCTAATTGCTTCATTCATTCGCCTTCATCAATTCAGTCAAGTGCAAGTCAGATCGCACACGAAGGGTTTCGTACCATCGTACAAGAAAAGACGCAAAAAACATGTAGTTCATTATTTGTTGCTGTAGGTTACGGAAATACACATTCTGAGATACAGCCTGCTGACGGGCAGACGAACAGACCGACCGGGGGCTTAGCAATAGGGTCCCGTTTGGCACCCTTCGGGTACGGAACCCAAGAATTGCTGATTCCATCTCTACGTCTTGAGTCGACTGAAATGAACACTGGTTGGTAACACCGAACACAAGTTGTCTCATCATTAGTGAATTTCTACCAACATGTGATTTTCATCCTAATCCATAACTTTACCGAGTTAACTAATAGTACATTACTGTCGCGGTCTGTAATGACTGCGTTGCTGGTCGCACTGTTGGTGGCCAAAAGCGCAGCACAGCGCAGCTCAAGGCCTACACAGCGCGATCAGCTTTGCAGCCTTTGATGGACAAGCTGGAATAAAGGCCGAGACCGAAGGTCGAGGCTTTTTTTAGCGCGGACATTTTAGCGCTACCTTTTTTTAACATTTTCGAAACAATCATGTCATTTGACAGGAAATTGCCGGTCGCTAACACACGACAGTAATGTATTTCCACAGGAAATTGCCGGCACCTTTTCTGGCTCCTCCAAGAAGCGCGGCAATGTCGACTTTGCTCAAAGAAGGTTGTCAAAATAATGAGCATATTACTAGCTTTGTTTGAGTAAGAGTTATTACTCTAAACTAAAACTCAATTCTGAGGCCTCATAAGCAAGCAAACTCGCAATAAAAGGCAACTGGTGTTTAATAGTCGTGTTCTGATTGTTCGGTTTTTCTAATACTTTACTCTGAAGTTCGAGAATACCCTTCAAAAAGTTAATTCCACAGGATAGGTAAAGGTATTGCGGTACAGAATCAGCCTCCTTTTACTGTGTTTAAGTGGACGTGTTTCAAAGCGGAGTGTAGTTTTAAAGACATTATGCCAAACTCGACAGGAGCATCAATCTTGCGAACTCTAAACATTTGGTAAGTCCTGTAGGCTTAACGCTGTCAATATGGAGCGAGCTCAGAAGGCTTTTCATTCACTGCTGTCAATCAAAGTGAACATAGGTCGTTACTATGGCATGCCATACTAAAGCCTAGTAGATTTTGAATGTCAGATATTTTATTTCTACTTTTTATGTCTGGCTTTTTTAGGGATTTGAACAATTTCTTATAGTCAAATACATTCCGTTGCTCAAATAGGTGAGTAACTTTGGTGTATATCATAAAGAGTCAGTCAGTTAGGTCGAAGTTCAAATTTGTTTGCTTAGCAAACATAATTTTTTCCTCGTCTCTACATTGGACCACAAGTAGGGCGAAGAAAATTCCAACAGATAATTTTTTTAGATCTCTTAAAAATTGCTTGTGTTTAACCAGTTTAACAATATTAATTGTTATAATTAAAAAGCAGGAATAAATAATTATAAAATTATTGACAGCAAGGTCTGCGTTGAGTTATTAACCCCATTAAGTCCCGTCATTTAAGTAATCTTCAACATTGTAATGTCCCTTTTTCGACAAAGTCGATTTAATAAGGTTTTTAAATTGCTCAATTGTTACACATTAAATTAGCTTAACGTTCACTAGTGGCCAAATATAAAGATACTGATGATGTCAATTCCCGAGCGAGAGACAGGCACTGCGCCGAAAGAAAAAAATATAACCTGCCATTCAAAGGACATGCATAATTTTTGACGTATACCTTTATATTTAATGATCACATTTTTTTAAATATAAGACGCACGGTGCCCCTTTGGCATTCTAGCACTTCCTTGCGCCATAAATAGACAGTCCCACACTTTTCTCTTTCAAAAACCGGGTACAAGAGCACTTCCTTTCTCTGTCGTATAGTTATTGTATGTAAATTATTTATTTATTATAATTGAGCATATACCTATAAATCGGTACTTATTTATATATAGGTTATAGTATAGGTATAGGTTTGGTGTATTATTTTTTCTGTATTTTATAGATATTTAATTCATTCATATGCTATGTATTTTATTATAGATAAGATATGATTGTGCACTGGCTTACCGTTCCTTAAAAACATTTTTTTTTATTAAATTTAAATTTAATTTAAATTTCATAGATAATATTAGGGCAAAACGCTGCGGTAGCTTAGGTAAAGGGTAATTAATTACCTTTATCCTTCGTATTAGGCTGAACATACAAGAACAACAAAAATACTTAAAACATAAAAAGAGTTTTTGCAGATCCTTTTTTGGTGTGAAAATCAGTATTTTTGATGTGCGATTAAATACAAGCTTTAATAAAATCCTGTCATGCCTAGGTTTGCTGGAAGAAATCTCTTTTTAGAGATAAGCTCGGCTTATATGTTTTTCTTTGAATGTTACATGATCTAATCATGATCTGTGTGCAATCAAGTATATCATACAAGGCTTTTCTTTATTTATTTGGCCCAATATGCCAGGTCCACCATAACCATTCGGTCAAGCAGACTCCCTTATTGCAACGCGCTGAAGTTGGTTTTTATCCGCAGCCGGAGTTGTACAAGAACGAGCTGGTCCGCCAATCATCGACGGACAGCGCCGAGCTGGAGTTGTGCGGCAAACTTCACTTCGCTCTGAAGTATGACCAGGAAATAGAGGCGCTGGTCGTTAAGGTGAGCGCATGATAAAGACAATGGTAATCATGATAACCTGTAGCCTTACTATGTATATCTTGCATTCAATCGCAATGACAAATCTACCAATAAGAAAACGACTATTATTTTTTAAATGAGCTGTCTTTTGTAGCGATTATGATTAGTCTATTTGTCAATAGAGCTCTATGGTCTAATGGGATTCACGCTTGCTTCTCACACTCGGACGTTCAGTGTTTCAGATGCCACGATAAACTGTTGGTCAGGGCTACTATCGCTACTTGGTAGTTAGTAAAGTACGATCGCGGATCAGGAAGAATTCCGGTCATTAACCTGTTATTTCATGTCTCTGTCGCTCCCGCGTAAATATATTAACGTCACGCTCGCTCAGACGGCGGTCTTTGCACCTGTGTGAGCGTGACGTGGATATATTTATGCGGAAGCAACAGAGACAGGAAATAACAGGTTAATAACCGAAATTCTTCCTGCTCCGCGATCGTACTTTAGTCGTAAAACCCCTCCATTAACCCGCACTGAGCCGGCGTGATGGAGTGTGGCTTAATCTTGCCCGTATCCGGATAAAGGCATGTGCCCCTCGGCGGGGACGTTAATGAGCTACTTAAAAAATTCCATTTGAATGCTATTGCGTCTGAAATTCCAAGGTTTCAGAGACACACGGCTAGTGTGTATTTATTTTATGTATCTGTGAAATCAATTCCGATAGCTTTGAAATTGATGTTCTGAAAGCTGTTCGCCAACTTTAAGTTGTCGTTGATCAATCAGAAGGCAATTATACGCGCGAGCTGCTGTCTTAAGCGACTGTAATTTGAGTTTGGAAGGAACCAGGATATGAGAAGAGATAAATAATCAAGCTACATCTTATCAGGCGATGAAATCAATCTTGTGTTACCAGCAGTGTGTGATAAAAAACATATCTCATAGATGGTGTCCTTGGCCTTGGCCACATCGGAAATGATCGTGCGGGTAGCAACATCTGACCGAGATGGGTACTGGATGGGTGTCCGTTTCTATGTGGTATTTGTTTCGGCCTCTTCCATGTTTCGAATGACACGTTAAGCTGTTGGTCCCGGCTATTATCGCTACTCGGTGATAGTAAGATAGCTTGAAAACATCTGACAGTCGGATTGGCCACCAGCCCGACTCCCCTGCATCGACCCGCACTGAGCCAGCGTGATGGGATATGGCTTAATCTTGCTCGTATCCGGGTAAAGGCCCGTGCTCCTCGGTGGGGACATTAATTGGCTACATTATTATTATTCAAATTGCGTTGAAGACACCCCTCCTTTTTTCTTTTGACACCTGATCATCGCGTTAGATGTAGGTAGAGGATACCTAAACAATCAATAAATTATTGGCAATTGTAAAAATAAAAGTTTCAAGTTTGCACTAATTTAAAATGTCATTGAATTAGGACTCTGGGATCATAAGGCCTGATGATGATGATTCCGACCGATTTCGTACATGGCGACCACTTCTACTCCTAGTCGGTTTCGCGCGCGTGCGCCCGAACATGGCTTATGTAGCCGATCTTCGCAGCGAAACTCCTTGCGCATTGGGAGCACGTAAGTACGCCACTCGCGTAGTTGTATGTAATGCGGGCTTTTAACAGGTCGCGTTTCGTATCAAAGTCAGCTTTACACTGATCCTCGAACTCGCGTACTTGCCTCTCCACAATCCTGCGCCATTCTGGCCGTTGTGCTGCCAAACCTTCCCATTGAGAGGGCTCTATGTTGCATCTTCTCATGTGTCGCGTCTGAACATCTTTGTATCGGAGAAGCTGCCCGCCATGTTTTAGCTTGCCCTCCTCCAGGTCAAAATAAAAGACGCGCTTTGCCACTCTCTCCTCTTTCATCGTGACCGCACCATCGAAGTTGCCGACGCATTAAGTAGGCTTCAATGCCACCAACATTGGCTCGTCGCAAAACTTTGGTATTACGCACATTTATATACGCATTTGATTTTCATAATGGATCGAAGGCATTTAAGGTGGAAACGATCCAGAGTGCGTATGTGGCGGCGATACACTCACCACGATTCAGAGGAGTAAAGGATTTGAGTAAAGGAGTGAAGGATTTGGCAGCACAATATCCATGTATACTGATATTTTGGTAGCCAGCTTAAGGTCATGTGAACAGAAGACCTTGTAACACAGCTTTCAAAATGCCGCAGCCGCAGCACCAATCCTGCTGTTGATCTCGGCATCAAGGTCACACTTGGATGTAATAGTGTTCCCCAGATAACGAAATTTGTCCACCTGTTTGAGGATATCCTCACCAATCTTTATCGACAGTGTCTCTTGACTATGGGTGTCCAGGGACATGACTTCTGTCTTTTTGACAGTAATCTTTAGGCCGAATTTACAGCAAGATTGGTGAAACGCGGACATAAGCTCTTGCAGGCCATCTGGGGTTTCTGCTAGAAAGCATAGGTCATCAGCATACATGATCTCTGTTATCAACGCATACGAGACTTTAGTATATGCCTTAAGTCTAGCTAAACTAAAAAGACCACCGTCTGTGCGAAAGCGGATGCAGACTCCTTCGGAAACTGTCTGTAGGACCTCCTTGACTACCATTGCAAAGTAAAAGGCGAACAGTGTGGGTGCTAGGACACACCTTTGCTTCACTCCACAGGTAACGGGGAAGACGTCTGACTGTTCACCGTCTACGGCGACGCAGCATTGCATGTCGTCGTGCAGGAGTCTGAGAAGTCTTACTAACTTTTCCGTGCATCCAATCTTTTCTAGCACCAACCAGAGGGCTTCTCGTGGCACACTGTCAAATGCTTTTTCCAGGTTAACAAATCAAAGATACAACTGGCGACCTTGTTCTCTACTTTTCTCTTGTAGTTGACGAACGGAAAAGATAGCTTCGCAGGTGCCACGATCAGGAAGGAAGCCAAACTGGGTTTTAAGGCAGAATTTTTTCGGACAAATCCTTTAGGCGATTTAGAAGCACTCTGGCAAAGGCCTTTCCAGGGGCAGATAAAAGCGAAATACCGCGGTAACAGTTGCAGTCGGAACGGTTACCCTTATTCTTGTAGAGAGCACTAATGCGCGACACTTTGAACTCATTAGGGACCCGCTCTTCCTCTCACATGCGAAAAAACAGTTCCCAAACCTACGTATACAACTCATCACCGCCGTTTTTAAGTAGCTGTCCCGGTTTAAGGTCAATGCCAACCGCCCGGTTGTTTTGCTGCTGTCTGATGGCAGTGACAACTTCGTCACGTGATAAGGGCTCGTCCAGCTCGATGGCAAGCGGGAGTTGAGGCATTAAGCTGATATTTTGTAGATCGGCTGAACGATCTACGTTGAGCAAGGTATTGAAATGTTCAGCCCAACGCATAAAAACATCCTGCTTGCTTGTTAAGAAGTGCATACCAACCTAAAAGGCGCCTTAGCTTGGTAGGATGTACCAATCAACTTACGTACCTCGCTGTAAAACTCCCCAAGCTGGTTATGGTCAGCGAGCCACTGCATGTGGCAAGCTTTGTCTTGCCACCAACTGTCTTTTATTTGACGTGACAGCTTGCGCAATTCTAGGTCATTGGCTTTGACTACCGCAATGCTTGCACCTCACCTACCATGCTGTCGCAGGAGGTCTCGGTGTTTGTCGAGTGCTGCCCTGAGAATCTCATCATTTTCATCAAACCAATCTTCATTACGCCGGTCATTTCTACCTACAGTAACAGAAGCGTTGTCCATAATGTGAGAAGATAAAGTCCCCCAGGCAACATCAACATCACCTGTCTCGCTACTAGGCAATGGCTTCTCGGTCAAGGCTTTAGCATATTTCTCCCTTACCTCGGGATCTTTCAGCTTCTTCACGTTCAGAGACGCAAACTTTTTAGTAGTGAAACTACGAGGGTGATGGAGGCGAAGTCGCAGTTTTGTGACAATAAGTCGGTGCTCCGTCCAACAATGCGCGCCACGCAAGACACAGTTGACTTGCACTTGACGGATATCTTTTTGCCTTACAATAGCATAATAGATCAAATGCCAGTGTTTGGATCTTGGGTGCATCCATGTTGTCTTGTACTTGGCGGCGAGTCTAAACATAGTGTTCGATATTACCAAACCGTATTGAGCACAGAGACTGAGCAGCAACTGACCATTGCTGTTCGTGTTGCCGACTCCATGTCTACCCAGAACTCCAGGCCAAGCCTCATAGTCTCGTCCAACTCTAGTATTGAAATCGCCCAGCAATAGAATCTGCTCTTTGGCGTTTATGCTGTCTAGGCAATGGGTCAATTCTTCGTAGAACTTGTCCTTGATGTCATCAGATTTGTCTAGCGTTGGAGCATAAACACTGATGACATTAAGGTAGTTAGTTATCTTTGACCAGGTGAAGGCGCGATGTGGTCACGCGGTCGGAGATGTGTACAGGGTACTCTTCCAGTCGCTTTACCAAGTTATTCTTGATGGCAAATCCTACACCTGATCGCCGAGGTTCGGACGCAGCGGTACCTTTCCAGAAGAAAGTATAACCACCACCATCTTCCACCAGCTCTCCTTCATTCGCCAGATGTGTCTCGCTGAGAGCAGCCACATCCACGTTATAGCGATGAAGTTCTCGAGCTACAATGGCGGTTTTGCGTTCAGGACAGGCGTTGCCAGCTCGATCAAGAAGCGTTCTCACGTTCCACTTACCGAATGTCATGATAGGTGTTTTCATGTTAACATTTCTTTTGCATTTTTGACCACGCTTAAAAGTGATGCGGTGGCAGCCGCGGTTACTACCACCCTCCGAGTAGGAGCAAGCAATTTTTAGGACACCTTTTCTAGTCCCCTCCCCGGCTGAGCGAGGAAAGCAGTGCCTCTCTAAATAAAGCTGCTTTGTCATCCCGGGTGCTGCCTCAACCCCAATGTTTCCCCGAAGTTGTAGTGCGAAAGCGACCACGGCGTGTACTCACACCCCCAAGACCGCCTATGTGCAAGATTCAGACAAAGCCTGACTTGCATCAAACCAGACCTCTCTACCTTATCCCATAGCCACAGGACTTAAGTGAAATCTGAGTCCAATTAACGGAAGCGGTCAAATACGCAGGAAATTTTAGGGTGCGCGAACGTCCGCGTAAACGCAAGCGCACACACTTGTCTTTCCTCTTCTTTGTTCAGTGGAACGGGAAACCGCTACGACTGAAGAAGAGGTCAGATGTTGTGTCTGGCCGCCGCTAACTGTAAGCCCTCTACCGGTGCCCTGGACCATTCACCTTGCCTTACTGAATCGCCGAGTCCGCCAAATAACTTTGCATATCTGTTTTGTGTTGCCTTCCTCGCCGAGTCAGATTTTGTGCGCTATGCGGGAGGGTTCCGCGCATAAGGCCTAGTCCTAATTCAATAATATTTGTTTATACTTTATCGAACTTTATGGCAAAATTGTCGATGCAGGTCTTTGTTACTCTTGTAGGCTCATTTCATCTTAATGAACACATATATGTTTCTAGTAATTTCTCAAATATATGTTTTGTATTATTTTTAGTAAGTCTATTTCAATTGAAGTCACCTGCTATTTTTTATTTTTATTTTTTATATATATATATATATATATATATATATATATATATATATATATATATATATATACACAGTCAGGTCATAAGTTCGGTCACACAATAAAAACTTTTGAATTTAGAACGCTGGCCACAAAAAAGTTTATTGAATTCAAATTTCGAATTTTTCATGAAAATAAAAATGTGTACTTTTTAGAATTTTCCTCATTTATAAATATGGAGTGGACACTTAAAGAAGACCGTGTCGAGTTATTGCGTTGCATCGTTGTGGTTACGCGCCAATTCAGATTTTCGACTTACTGAAAAATTTGAATATAACCAAAAGATTCGTTTATCGTACCATAAAACGATACAATGAAGACTCTAGTGTAGATGACAGGTCAAGAAGTGGTCGCCCTCGCTCTGTTAGGGCATATCGAAGAAAAACAGGACATCGTTTGGACGCTCGTTTAATGGACCTGAGACTGAAGAGATGCCGCGCTTTGTTGAAGCGGTACGCGGGAAAAAAGCATCGGGAAATTCTTTTTTCGGATGAAAAAATTTTCACCGCGGAAGAGAGCTACAACAAACAAAATGATAAGGTGTACGCACACAGCAGTGAAGAAGCGAGCAACCGTATTCCGCGTGTCCAACGAGGTCATTTTCCATCCTCGCTCATGGTTTGGTTGGGAGTCTCTTATTGGGGCTTAACTGAGGTACATTTTTGTGAGAAAGGCGTAAAAACGAATGCAGTTGTGTATCAAAATACAGTCCTCAAGAACCTTGTGGAACCTGTTTCTCATACCCAGTTTAATAACAGGCACTGGGTATTCCAACAAGATTCTGCGCCAGCTCATAGAGCGAAAAGCACACAAGACTGGCTGGCGGCACGTGAAATCGACTTCATCCGGCACGAAGACTGGCCCTCCTCCAGTCCAGATTTGAGTCCGTTAGATTACAAGATATGGCAACACTTGGAGGAAAAGGTCTGCTCAAAGCCTCATCCTGATTTGGAGTCACTCAAGGCATCCTTGATTAAGGCAGCCGCCGATATTGACATGGACCTCGTTCGTGCTGCGATAGACGACTGGCCGCGCAGAATAAAGGCCTGTATTCAAAATCGCGGGGGTCATTTTGAATAAACTTTATTACCATAAGAATCTATGTTTTATTAAGTTCATTTTGCTATATAAATGTTTACATAAATAATAAACATGTCTAAATTATTTCATATTGCACATGCGACAGCACTTATGACCTGACTATGTATATATATACAAGGTGACATTTAATTAGCCGTTTATATTTTAGGGAATGATAGTACCCGTCATTATGAACAGCTTTCCCCAAGAAAAAAAATTGGGTGCCCCATAGTAACTCTTAATCAGCTGATCGGTTCAATGTACTGAGGGACATTTTTTTTTCCATTTGCGACCTTATGTTTCTTGGGGGAAGTTGTTCATAATAATGAGTACTATCATTCCCCAAAATTGGTCGGCTAATTAAATGTCACCTTGTATATAAATGACTGGTTCTAAAATTTATACGTATATTACTATATTTAAGTTTAAAATCTTCACAGCAAAGTTCAAAGTTCAAATTTATTTATTACTGTAGATATTTAAATATGTCAAATTCCACGCCTTAACCGAAAGCGGGTGGAATCTTGGTAGGGTTGTTTTTCATTGGAATGTCACAAAGCAGTACTGACCTTGTCGCCGTGGACCGGCATTCGAAAACTCAATTCGAGGCAGGAATACGGGATGAGGAACACCAGGGTGGGGGGTGAGGGGATTCGAATCTTACTCTCGTCGCAGCCCGCTGCTGTCGCCGTCGTGATGCTTGCCGACTACAAGGGTCGCTATCCGAATGCGACGAATTGGTGACCAAACCACTTGAACCTTTCACAGCACGAAGCACTCACTCCGATGACGTGAAATCTACTTATTTCCCGACGATTGTTCCGTGATTATTACAATTAACATTCCGACCAGGCCCGATACCTGTGGTAGACAATTATTACAAATAACATACAGCCAAGGCCCGAATGCCTGACGTCGACAAATTCCCCATGTGCCAAAGTAACCTCTAACTCGCCATATTTTTTCTATGCAAGTGACAGCTAGCTAGTTCCCCTCCGATCACTCGCGGTCCGATCGCGCAACAAAAAAAGGTGCGTTCCGAAGCATAAATATTAAACAGTTACCCGCCCGGACAGGCCCGAACCTGTCCCTAATCAATAGGAAGGCGAGAAAGTGTTGCGACCGCTCTCGTGAGGACCGAGTCCCCCACCTTGACTTCTGCTGATCGAGGCGCGCCATCCCGACCCGTGTACAATTTGACGATCCGTCCTCTTCTCCATCTCAATGATGGCAGGTTCGCATCCTTAATCAGCACCAAATCACTGACTTGAGGGGGCTCGTCCGGTCAGTCCACTTAAGGCGCTGCTGCAAGATGTGCAAGTACTCAAGGGACCACCGTTTCCAAAAATCTTGAGCCATCTGCTGCAACATCTGCCACCTAGTTAACCGACTTAACTTAACATCACCGAATGGGTATTCTGGCAGGGCGTTAAGGGGCTGACCTATCAGGAAGTGACCCGGTGTCAACGCTTCCAAATCATTTGGATCCGAACTGAGCGGGCACAACGGACGCGAGTTCAGTGTCATTTCAATTTTACAGAACAGCATCGCAAGCTCTTTAAAGCGTAGAGAGGTCTCACCGATGATCCTCGTCAGGTGCGACTTAGCCGATTTAACCGCAGCCTCAAAAATTCCTCCCCAATGAGGACATCCCGGCGGACTGAAAACTCATTCCATCCCTCGTCGGGAGCAAGCCGTACCGATGGCGTCCTGGTTACCGTTCAGGAATTGAGTGACCTCCTGCAGATATCGCCTGGCTCCGACAAAATTTGTGCCGTTGTCCGAACGGATTAATGACGGGAGGCCCCTTCGTGAGACGAACCGATCCAGACATGCGATAAATACCTCCGTAGTTAGGTCACTGACCACCTACAAGTGGACTGCCTTCGTGGCCAAGCACACGAAGACGCACAGGTATGCTTTCACTAATCTGGCGTTCCGTAGCTGTGAAGACTTGACCATGAATGGTCCCGCGAAATCCGTTCCGACACCCGCAAAGGGCCGGATTTCGTTAACCCTATCCGAGGGCAAATCGCCCATCTGGGGCTGCATCGTAGCCGCCTTGGCCCGATTACAAGGCAGGCACCGAAATACGACGCTACGCACTAAGCGTCTTCCCGATAGAATCCAGAACTCGCGCTGGAGAAACGCCATCAAGGCGTGGCATCCGACATGCCCATTCCGAATGTGTCGATCCTGTATCAACAGATCGACCAACTTCCCTTTCCTAGGGAGTAACAACGGGTGGCAAGCCGCATAAGGCAGGTTGGCATTCCGCAGCCTACCTCCTACCCTCAGCAATCCTTGAGGGTCAATAAAAGGGTTGAGCCGAGCCACAGCTCCCTTCAGTTGGACGCGTCCGCGTCTCAGAATGTCCAGTTCGGACTTAAATCGCACCATCTGCACGTTACGTACCAATGCAAACAACGCATGGTTTCGTTCCCGTGGTGTCAGGACCTGTCTCCGCACCCGTTGCGCCTCAGAATTGCGACAATTCCGCGCAAATCGGAAGATCCAGGCGGTCACATTGACCAGCTTGTCGAGCGAGCTGTACCGTTCCAGCAGGCTGAACTCCTCTTCCGGCTCTGGTTGCGTCGTACAGACACCGACTGTCAAGGCGCCGTTCGCCGAGGTAACGCGGGACTCATTGGACTCATTAACGGGACTTTTAACGCGGGACTCATTGGCCAATCCGATTCGGCTTGAGTCAACCATTTTGGACCCCACCACAAGGGATGTCCAACTAACTCCGGAGCGTGACACCCACGAGACGCACAGTCTGCTGGGTACATTTCCCCTGGAACATGTCTCCAGATTAAGGGAACCTCCGAAATCAAAATCTGCGAAACACGATTCGCCACAAAAATCTCCAGCTTGTGAACTGACGCTGTCAGCCAGCATAACACGATCTGGCTGTCCGTCCAAGCGTAGACCGTATCTTCTAACGCTATTGATCCACGAAGAACCGTCATCGTGTGGTTGAGCAGACGAGTCAGGAGAGCCGCTCCTGAAAGCTCTAATTTGGGAATGGTCAGGCGAGTGCGCAACGGCGCAACCTTGCTCTTGGCCATGACCAAACGCACATCAACCTCCCCCGAGGAGTCGACCGTACGCAGATACACCGCAGCTCCGTAGCGCTTCTCCGAGGCATCGCAAAACCCATGCAGGGTGGCGGTGTATCGTTTGGTGGGGACCAACCTCCGTGGCAGTGAAATCCGATTGATGCCAGGGAGGGTCGAAAAGAACGATTCCCACTCTGAGCTCAATGACCCGCCGATCGGGTCGTCCCATTTCAGCTCAGCAGACCACAATTACTGCATAAACACTTGAGCTGAAATGTTACCGGGGTGATCCACCCGTTTGTCCTAGTTCCGTTTCGTCCAGACCTTCGGGGAGTCCAACTCGACCCGATACGAAAACATGTCTGACACCGGCTGGTACTGGACGCCTAATACCGACAACATATTCGGATTTTCCAGATTTTCGAAAATGTGGGGATCCTGCTGGTAGTCATCCGGAAGACCAGACAGTAACTCTGGAGAGTTCGACATCCATTTCCGGAGCTCGTAACCTCCACCCCGTAAGAGCTCAACTAGCTCGTCCCGTCGAGCGAGCGCCTCCTCTACGGAATCTGCACCGGTACAGATATCGTCCACGTAGAGATCCTGCTCCAGGATCGCTGCTCCCCTAGGGAAATTTAACCGTTCTCGATCCGCTAACTCCCGCAGAGTGCGAATCGTCAAATAAGGACTAGACCGTAGCCCGTACGTGTTGGTGTTCAGCTCGTACACCTTGATGGGCTGATCTGGGCTCTCTCGCCACAGTATCAGCTGATACCGTCTATCGTCAGGGTGAATGACCGTCTGCCTAAACATCATCCGGATGTCAGCTACAAACACAACATTGTGTCGACGGAACCGTGAATCCGCGATGTCATGGTTCAACTTCGGCCCTGAATGCAAACACTGGTTCAGGTTCATGCCGTTAGATGTTGATGCCGATCCATCGAACACTACCCGTATGTTGCCCTCCGGGGTCCTCAAGACCGCGTGATGAGGCAGGAAGCAGTGGTCTTCACGCTTCCAGTCGATACCCGAAACCGACATGTGGCCGAGCGACTTGTATTCCCGCATGAAGTCGACGTACTTCTGCCGGAAAATCCCGTCACGCTTCATGCGTCGTTCCATCGACAGAAGCCGCGTCTCGGCTGCATGGTGTGAACTGCCCAGCGGTGGGCGATCACTCCGGAATGGAAGACGTGTGAGAAATCGACCTGACCGAAGGCGACCAGTATTGTTCCGATAAAACTGTTCACACTCTTCTTCAACCGGGTCCAACCGGCGGACCGTAGGTGGTTCCTCCACCTCCCAAAACTTCTGTATCACCTCCGTGAGTACAGAACCGTATAAGGGACTACTAGTCGCTAGGCGTGGGGCAGCCGGCATGGCCGGACCCATTACCGCATGGCCCAGTCTGGTGTTGACCCAGACCCAGCGACCAACTGTCGCACCGAGGGCGACAACCGTACGTGAGGGTGTGAGCCCATCACATTAGGCATGACTAATGCCGTGACCGTCAGATTCACCGATGAATCCACCCGTGACGAGAGAATAATCCGACATAATCCCTTAACGGAACCGACTTCCGTGTTCCCAATTCCCCGAATGGAATGTGGATACTCCCTTACCGAAATGCCCAACCGTCTTACAAGGTTGCACGAGACTAAGCACCCCTGGGCCCCCGAGTCCAATAGTGCTCGTGCCACACATGATTTGCCGTCCGAACTCCACGCTATCACCGAGGCGGTGGGGAGCATGACCGTCTGTGGAGTGGCGGCACCCTGTAAGTGGGCGGTGTGTCCCTAGCGGGAACCTCCGCGGGATCCGAACCCGCTGGGACCCCCGTCGGCCTGGTAACTCGGCTGCTGATATGCCGGTGGCATTTTAGACCGTATGTACATCAGGGGGTCCCAACCCGCATAATAGGCCCCTCGCTGTCCCGGTATCCGATCATAACGGGACAGCGGTATCCGATCATGACTCCCGTTGCCCGGAGGGGGACTGGGTCCGGCCCTGGTTGGGCCCTGTGACCGACCAACCTGAGTCCGGCCCTGGTGACCGTCCGAAGGGCCTGACCGATTCAGGCACAACACTAAGTGGTGCTTGCCACCACAGCACTCACAGGGGAACGCGCGCGAGCACTCGCTCAGCGTGTGCGGCCCCAAACAACCGAAACACACTCGGTGGCGGAAGACTATCTTCCTGCGGGCAGCTACCCCGAGCGCCTTAAATTTGGCGTAACTGTTCACTTCATGACCGGCACTCTCGCAATGCACACAGCCGTCACCCGACGGTGCGGCATTCAAAACGCCAAATTGTTTCGACCTCCCTCCCCCCCGTCGGGGCGGGGGGCGCGGCCCCTCCCGCATCCGCGCGGGTTGGCGCTGCACACTGGCCTCCATGTCCAGTGTGTCACATCGCCTACATTCACCCTCCAAAAAATCCGTCAATTGAACGAGCGTGGGCAGTTACGTGCAACTGCCCCCATGCAGCTGTTCAAACCGACTTTGAACAGCTGCAGGCAATCGTGACAAAACCATATATAAAACAATGTATGACCATTGGTCTACCGGAAGACCAAGGTTCTGAAGAGCCTTAGTGGCCACCAGCACAGGGTTGAGCACCTGTACTCGGATGTCAACATCCCGGGTTACTCTAGGGATGCTAAACAGCTTCCCCAGCTGCGCATCAACCAACCGCCGTTTGTGTTGGTAGCGGTCAAGCAATATGGACCTTGCTATCTCATAATTGCCCGCCGTGACCGTTAGGTGACCGACCAACTCCTTTGGTTCACCCCGCAGAGCCATCAATAGTTGGGCCAACTTGTAGGCGTTGTCCAGGTCGTCCCGACCGTGGACCAAACTATCAAATAAATTAATGAAGGCCGGCCACTCATCAATTGCCCCACTGAAGGCCGGAATATCCAGGTGTGGCAGCCGTCCAACAACACCCTTCGGGGGTGGGTCTCCGTTACCCTCCCCACGGTCATTCCTTCGCGACCGCTTAATTTTCTCCGCGCGACGCTCGATGTCACCCAGGCATTCCATCGCTTGGTCAGCATCCGCGCAGAGCTGTTTCACTGCAGCCAGCGAGGCTTCATCAGTAAGCCCGAGAGCTTCAGCCTCCGCAGCCAGCCGACACACCTTCCCGACGCGTGTCATTGCGTCCTCTACACGCTTGAGCAGGACATCATCCATGTCCGGTCGCTCCACATACTTATGAGTATGGGCGAGCCATCTCATTTCCTCCCGGACACCATGCCGCAGTACCGTCAAGGGTGAAGGTGCCATGTTGACCGATTTAATAGATTCTGGTCCTATACTTCACTACCGAACTAAGTATAGCCAGAGACCAGCACTTGCCCGTCAGCGCTGGGCACAGAAATTAAAATTAAGTTGTCAAAACTAAAGCAACCACTAAAACAATTAAATCCTAAAAAATATTTAATATGGTCGCCCTGTGGACATACACCTTATAACTTTACACTCTAAATCAATTAGAGAATGCCACCATAAAGCACAATACAAAATAACACACAAAAATGTATCATAAAAAAGCTATTTTTAATATAGTGTAGGTAGCCGTGAACCTTCTAGAAGTGGCCTTTCCGATATGACCTGCACTTCTACTGAGGTCAGCAAAATCAGCTTAATACCCCTTAAATAGCCTGACCCTGCTCTGTAAACCAAAATAACACTGCAATACTATAGGACCCGACTGCAATACTATAGTCCGACCGAATGACTGTTCCTTATGCACACCGAGTAGTTTCCGACTACAATTTTATAATAATTGTTAACTAAATCGTCAATTAAAGAGAGCTTTTGATATGTGTGTAGATAAACTTGTGTATGTAACTGTGCATAATTAGGCATTAAAACTCTCGAGTGATATTAATATGAAACTCAGCTCGTTTCATAAACCCACTCTCGAGTATTAATGTCCTCCATTATGTAGCAGTCACATAATAGTAGTTTATGTGACTGCTGCATAATGCCTAATTATGTACAGTTACATACACTAGTTTATCTACACACATATCATAAGCTCTCTTTGATGTGTTCAGGAACCGCATGTTTGACCGGCATTGTGGTTCTGCAATTGTTTAGCTTGTTCTTTAGTACCAACTTCACGCAGGCGGGCGTCGGCGTTCGAAATTTGAATGTCAGTATCAACTTCACAGACAAACTAGGGACGGCACGCGGGTGGGCGTCGGCTTTCGAAATTTGAATGTCATTATATGTAGAAAAACTACACATAATGACCATTATGTCATTATGTGTAGTTTTCCAGATACGAAACGAGTTTTTACCAAGTAGTTTAACATAATGCTGATCGTAACGTGCGGTTTTTGAACGCAGTAAAGAGGGTTTATGATACGTGTGTAGATAAACTACTATTATATACAGCTCTCAGCGCCTAATGGCATCAGACGAGAACCGCCTAGTTCAGGTAATCCTCGCATTCGCTTGCTAACGATCTCCCATAATTGGAACCAGCCGTTTTGACAATATTACCTCGCTCAGGAGCAAGGAGGAATTTGAATGGAGGCGCCATGTTTACTCTTTGCTTAAGCCTTTTTTTTGGAGGGGAATAAAATGTAATTACCAATGCCCAGGAGTCAGACCTCCCTGCTATGTCCGGGTCCCCACATATTGAGCGGGCATCAGCTCGTGTGGTATACGGACTAAAAACAAACCCTTTGTGTTTACAGTTATCTGTCTAAGACTTTAGGCTTCTGCCAAGACTTAATGCTTTTATGCACCAATTGCTTAGGTGTGTATAGCATAAACTCTATTCACTTAGATAGTATCATATACCTGTACACAAATATGGTTTTTATCCTTACACGGAAAAGGTTATATATCCTTTGATTAGAGGCGGCTCATTTCAAGGCGGTGTTACAGTAGCTAAGCGAATGAAGTTTACCTTTGCGTTGTAATTTATGTAAGTTTGTTGTGACGAAAATTAGTTTGCTTCCATAGTTTAATTTCTTTATAGACGTAACATCGTCCACCGCAAAAAATACTCTGTCAATAGAGGAGTTAATTCTGAAAGCGCTACCATTTCTGATTGTTCTAAGCACACGAGAGAAACAATGCCTTCCGGTGTTTCAGCAAAATGCGCGACACGTGTACACGCGGCCTTAAGCGGTGCCAATACATATCCACGCGGATTGGATTTAGTTTTGGGAGTTTTTTAGCTTCGTGGTCTAGTGGTATCACACTCGCACGCGATACGGGTTCGAATGCGGTACTGACAACGAGATAAGTAATGTATCTCGGCCGAATCAGGTACGGCGATAGGCTAGCCCGCTGGAAAATGGAGCATTAAATAACTGTCTACAAAAGGGCACTTTTGTCCAGCTGTGGTAAACATCAAAGGCTAAACAATTTCGATTTAACAAATATATATATACAGGGTGTCCGGTAGATCGATGCAAAGACTTAAACCGAAGCTAGTACAGACAATTAAGAACCATTTGAGCCAAACATACATGCGGCGAAGTCTTACCGTTACATTTTTATTGGTGATTTAGTGTTTTTGAAGAAAATTTCCAGATTTTCACAGTTAAGTAATTATAATTGCGAAACTAAACAATTATTGGATTATTTTACAATCCATTCTAATGAATCACTTAATAAAAATTCTAATAAATCTTGATTTATGCATCTGCTACGTCAGACTTGGTATTTACAGACCATTGAAGAGCACGGCAATTTTCAATCATTAATAAAATAAGTTTTTCGGAACTAATTTAACCAATACAAGTGAAAACGATTTATGTGCAAATCTTTATAAAAACATTCTTAGTTAATTATATCTCATTTAAGGTATTATTAACGTAGATATATCATTATATAATATAATATAAAGGTTTGAAAGATTTGATAACCACCTATGTATATATGCTTACAACACCTTACTAACCTACCTAACCGAATGAGTATAATTTTCACTTTTAAAACATTTTCTGGGATACACAGCCATTTCCGAGATATTCGATATTGAGTTCCGAAGTCAAAATAAAATGAATTAAGGGTCAATAAAACACTGACTAAGTTTACGTGACGAAAGCCGTCAAAGAAGGCGTCAAATCATGGAGACCTTTTTGGCTAATTACTACGAACCCGTATCAAAACCGTTACGAAAACTCCGCTACGAGAGAACTGCGTAGCACTCACACAATGAATACCGTCTGAAGTCTCGTAACACTAATGCATAAATCATTGTAACAGATTCCTTGTTTTTCTTTCTTAAAATGTTCCCAGCAAGGGAAGTTGCTCAAAATTATGCCCCTAATTACTTACCGCGTACAATAATACTACCCCATTTAGTACTACCCGAGTACTATTAGATTTAAATAATATTCAAAGTATGTTTAATTTACTTTTACAATTGATATTCATGTTTGCGACGACCAGGACCGATCCATCAGCGTTGAAGGTTGCCAAGAGGTGAATTACAGTATTAAAAACAATTTCCTGAGGGATTAGCGACTTTTCCTCACATTATCATGATTATAACTTCCGTGATAATATTCCGGGGAAACAGTAAAAAATAATAAGATTACAAAGTATTGAGATTTTGAATATGCTTTGAATACATTTTCTTAAAGGGGACTCTACGTGTTAGAACAATGTCCCAACGCAATCTTACAAAACATAGCCCTAAATGTAGCCCTTATGTCCCCTCCGAGGGGAACAGGCCTTTGCTACCACGGGGGGTTAGTGGAGCGGTATTACGCATACTTCTAACTACCAAATAGCTTTACTAGACGGGAACTATAGCTTAATGCGTCTACTGAAACACGGAGCGGCCGATAATGTAATAATAATAATACTAATAATAATAATAATAATAATAAATGTAGCCTAGTAATGTCCCCACCGAGGGGCACGGGCCTTTACCCGGATACGAGTAAGATTAAGCCAATGTATTCATACTCGATAATGTATTTAAAATAAATTTCTCATCTCATTGATACATGGTGAGCACCGGATTGGTACCTGCATCTCCTGTGGTAGGAGCAAGCGTGAAACCCACTAGACGACAGAGCTCTTTAAGTAATGTATTGTATTAGAAGAATTTATCATATTGGATTTAGGGGTATTGGGATGTGTTCAGGGTCTGTTGTTCAGGGGCGATGAGCTAGCAACTATTTATTACTTATTCTTTCTTTCTACTCGTATGAGTTCATTTATGCCTACCACTCCTACTCCTTACCAAATCTACTGCCAGATAGTGCGACGATGTTGTCTAGCCTCCGGTATTATTTTACTATTCGTAATAATAAAATAATCAATTATATTTCAATACTTATCATAAACTACATCTAGTATTTTTTGAAACCTTTGGATATGTACATTGAAGATAAGTAATCAAAAGTCAGCTAAAGAATTGCTACAGAACACAAATAATCGATTTTTAAAATAATTTTCTGTCTGTTCGAGGGCAATGGAAAAACTACTTTACCTATTTTCATGGGCTTTTCGCAGATAGATAGAAAATAATTTGGAACAAAGTTTAGGCTTTATTTCATTAAAATATGATGTGTTTTTTGGTTTTTCATTATTTTTGAATACTACTTTATTTCTGAAAAGGAGGACCGACAAAAATGTATGGAGGCTGGTCCAAGGACCAATAACGACATGAAATATGTCATTAGAAAGGTATTTCAATATACTACAATAGTTATTATGGGGGCTCATTTCAAATCATTGTGAGAAAAAAGTCATAAACAAGTTGCAACTTGCACTATAACTTAGTAAAATACGAAATAATTATTTTTCCTCATACGAAAATAAGTTTTTCGTATCGCCATAACTTTTTTCACACATTGATTTGAAGTGAGCTTCCGTGGTATTTTGTAGAATATAGAAATACCTTTCTAGCGAAATATGTCACGTCGTTATTGGTATCAAGGACCATTTTGTCCAGTCCTCCTTTGATAACTGTGTTCTAGCTAAGTCACATCTCGCCAAAAATGCTATTTTCCAAGATTCACAAACATTGTTTTTCCCACACAATAAGAAAGCGGTGGATCATTTCTGTTAATATGCGGAATTCGTGATCTCAAAGTCGCTGGTTGGTTCTAACGAAAGCAGCACGGAGGAAAGGACGAGGGGTGGGGGGTTGGAGCCCCGCCATTTAAACAGAAACAATGACTGCTCATGGACATTAATACGAATTGGAGCTGACCCTTACTGGCGTGGTGAACACCAACCGCACGGAGGAAAAGGGCGAGGTTTCCATCCAAACTGAAAGAGGAACGACTGCTGTTGGAAAAATAAACGAATCGGCACAGCTTATGTTAACCCTTTTTGGATTCCCGAACGTAATAAGTAACGGGGTTTGGCGGGAAGACCCCCCCTCTTAGTGAAACAGAAACATCGGTTTCTGCTAGACAAATTGACGCCTTGAAGCTGTTATCCCTTCCTAGCGTCGTGAACGTAACCATTACGAAGTAAAAGACTGGGTGTTGAGGGAGAACAGTCACCCCATTCAAACAGAAACAACGACTGCTGCTGGAACAATAGACAAATTGGAGCTGTTAGCCTTTTCTGGCGTCATAGACGAAATCAGTACGGAGTAATAGACAATTTGTTAGCCTTTTCTGGCGTCATGGACGAAATCAGTACGGAGTAATAGACAATTTGGCGCTGTTTTAAATAGAGTTCAGGGCCAGACGCTCATCGCTTCTGGAACAGACTTAAGATCTGATTTATTTTCCCACGGCAGATTAAATGTTTGTTTGCTTGCTTGCGGGTTACAAATGTGTTCTTTATGGAACTTCTTTTATCATCTATACTTTTATCATCAACATCAACTACTTACCAATATCTAGCTATCTAGCATCATCTAGTATATAATAAATGTAGCTCACTAATGTTCCTACTGAGTGGCACAGGCCTTTATCCGTATACGAGTAAGATTGAGCCATATTCCACCACGCTAGCTCAATTTGGGTAACACTAATCTTATTAAGCCCATTGTAAGTTCAATAAGGCATGAGTTATGGATACTAGACAACAAAATATTTAATAGAGATGAATACTTATGTAAATGCATAGAAAACATCCAACACAATATTCATGCTCATCACGCAAATACTTGCCCTCACCGGGATACGAACCGTCTATTGGTATGGTCCTATTAATAAATTAACTATTATTACCACCAGATCTTCGAAGCCAGGGACCTTCCCATAAAGGATGTCTCTGGAAGCAGCGACCCCTACATCAAAGTGTTTCTGCTTCCGGATCGCAAAAAGAAATACCAGACGAAAGTGCACAGGAAGAACCTGAATCCGGTGTTCAACGAGACGTTTCTGTTTAGGTAAGTAGTCTTTGATGTCAGTTTGTCGATAAGGACTACTTGCGCCAAGCAGTTAATCCGAAGGTAAATATGTAATACGGAAGGTTTGATATATTTGTTTACTTTGAGGCTTAAAAGATAGAAAACAATACAATTCTAATACAAAATATAATTTAAACAAAAAGTAAAACTTTAGAAAAAACTGACTTCAATCAAACCCTGTTTGTTACAAAACATAACCATTAATGTCTTCATTCATCATAGAGTTCCCTTCATTTCAATGTATACCGAGTTTACTTCCATGTCATAAGGTTCAAAATCGCGACCTCTGCAATAATCGTAATGTTTTGTACGGTTACAACATGGCGGATACCTAGTATGGAGCAGTTCCGGTGGCTATACAGATGTACGGTTACAACATGGCGGATACCTAGTATGGAGCAGTTCCGGTGGCTATACAGATGTACGGTTACAACATGGCGGATACCTAGTATGGAGCAGTTCCGGTGGCTATACAGATGTACGGTTACAACATGGCGGATACCTAGTATGGAGCAGTTCCGGTGGCTATACAGATGACCCCCGGAACAGATGATAAAGATCACAGGATCATCATCATCACTTCTACTTCACAAAACGATGGTTCCCGAGAGGAAATGCACGAGTTAATGTGAAACTACAAAAATCGGTATAGGGTCTGCCTAAAATATTTGAAGACTTCCTTCTATTACTCCAGAATTCTATCATCAGATCCTGACCTGATGTCAACAGGACCAATTGGAAAGTGAATCCTTTCAAACAAAAAATACATTTTAGAATCGGTACATCCATCTGGGAGAAATTGATTAACATACATAAAAAACATAGATCCCGACGAATGGTATCCCTCCTTTTTGCTGTCTTTCGGAGGATTAAGCTTATCAGAAAATAGTATTTTGTCATACTTTTAATCTGAGCACTATCTTATTAGCTCTGAGAATGAACTCGAGTCACATACAAAAACATCTGGCACGGCATGGGCATTCCGGGCTACGATAATAAATATTTATAAACATACATAATGCACATGTGTATCGTCATTTCTTTCTTTTCCGAAACCTGTTTCGGAAAGATTGTGAACCCATCACAGGCGTGACATTTAATGCCAAAAACTGACAAACACGTTTTGACACTTTCCTTTCCAATTAATAATTGGAAAACACAGCTTACGCTAATTTGAGAGACAGAGTATTCCATCCATCCTGTACAACATTTGTTTGCCAATGAATAAATTTTACTTTTATATATGGGTGCCACTCATAACGGTCGTGTAGTTTTTGATTTACCGAACTCTTAAAGGTGTTATTATTTAATCGCTCATCAAAAATACTGATTTGCACAGCAAAAAAGGATCAACAAAAACACTTTTTAGGTTTTAAATATTTTATGTGACTGCTACAAAACGAAGACAGTAACGAACCACAAACGGGAGAAATCCAACAAATAAAAATTAATGACAATATTATTATCAATCCCAATGACATAGCTGAAGCTTTTAATAATAACTTCATAGACACAATAATAAACACATATCAATCCCTAAGTCTACAAAACAACTCAGTATCTATATCTAATCAAAATTCTAGCATATTTCTAACCCCATGATATTAAAAAGAAACACTTAGGACCATACAGTCTTTGAACAACACAACTGCAACTGGATATGACGAAATTGACACAAAAATCCTTAAATTTTCCGCAACAGAACTAGCCCCGATCCTTACACATTTGACAAATCAATCACTGGAAGAAGGAAAATTCCCTCCTGAACTAAAAATGTCCGTCGTCAAACCAATATTCAAAAAAGACGACAAGAAAAACATGAGCAAATATCGACCTGTAACACTAGTACCAATCTTATCAAAAAATTTCGAAAAGATATTCTATAATAGACTGATCGGCTTCATAACAAAACACGACATCATTAAAAAGGAACAAAATGGCTTTCAAAAAGGCAAATCTACGACACTGGCCTGTTTCAATAAGGTAAAAATACTGGCAGAAAGTATTGACTCAAAGATCCCTACCCTAACAGTATTTTTAATATGACCAAAGCATTTGATTTTGTCCATCACGATATTCTATTAACAAAGTGTCAAAAATACGGAATACGCGGTCCAGCATATCACTGGATCGAATCATACTTAAAAGGACGCACACAAATAGTTGAAATTAGTAAATTAAATCAAGAACTAACAATGGAAGCCTCACACTCAAAACTGAGAGAGAATAGATTTGGAGTACCACAAGGAAGCGTTCTGGGGCCACTTCTATTTCTCCTATATATAAATGATCTTCCAGCTGTAACAGACCACCAATGTACTCTATTTGCCGACGAGATATCCATAATACATAAATATAATAATGATATTAATTTTGAAACTGACATAAATAATACGATTAAGAAAATAGTTAACTGGCTAGAAATAAACAATATTTGTGTAAATATTAACAAAACATCCTATATGACATTTTATAATAAAATTGAGCCTGACATCAATGTGACAGTCCAATATAATAATTCAGAAATAAAGGAATCCAATGAAATGAAATTCTTAGGTATTACGATTGACTCGCAACTATCATGGGGGGCACATATTAAAAATATAATAAAAAAAAAATAGTTTTGTGTTTGTACTCTACAGCTTGGTTAAAATTGCAGGACATGAAACAGCAATGCTTGCTTATCATGGCCATGTCGCGTCTGCCCTACGATACGGCATAGTTGTGGTGGGGCAACGCAGTGGAAGTCGGAACTTTATTTATTATACTGTTACGCCGGTAGGTTAGGTCAAAAAACTTTGAACGTCAATTTCAGTGCTGTAGAGGCGTTTTCAGCGGGCTGAAAAGTCATTTCAGGCCGTTTCAGAAGTTACTCTATCACATATCTAAAGATCGAAATTTCACCCAAGTTGCCGTCGTTTTCAGGCGCCTGAAACATGTTTTCAGTCCGTTTCAGGGCACCCTCTATCAGATGACGCCATAACCTGAAAACCCGTTTTCAGGCGTTTTCAGGACCCCTTATGGGCCTCTGAAGCACAAATCGTTATATGGCGAAATATCCGGTAGGAGTGACAGAGATAGCACTACTAGAAAGAGATAGCTATACTGGGAACATTCGAGAAGTGTGTGACAGAGATAGCACTACTAGAAAGAGATAGCTATACTCGGAACATTCGAGAAGGGAGTGACAGAGAGAGTGCACCATTAGAGAGAGACATATATGGTCTCGAATGTTCTCGGCCCGCACGCTGGTCCTTACTAGAATATTCGCGATATGTGTGGACAATGTGTCCAGAGCGGCTCCGCGGGATATAAAAGGCGCCGACGTCCGGCGCGAGTTAGTTACATTTTAACTGCGATCGAGTGCTAGTACAAGGATAATCGGAGAGAACGACTCTTCGTGTGAATAGTGAGTGCATAATTAGTGAAATAGTGTGTGTGTGATTTAGTGGATTTTATGTACAGTTCGTGTGAATTGTAAGTGCCTAATTTGGGTAATAAAGTGAGTGTTTTAATTAGTGGATTAATTCGTGTTTTTCTATCAAATACGAACCCCACGCTCGTAACATTTGGTGTCAGAAGTGGGATAGAAAATGCCGTTAATGCCACGAGAAACCGAGCCAAAAGGAGTGACGACGCGAATCAAACGTCTGGGTCTGGAGACTCGACGCCTGGTACGTCAGAATCACCTGCTCCAGCTGCACAAGGAGTAGACCTCAACGTTATCTTCGTCCTCCTAAAGGAACAAGCGAGAGAGCTAAAGGAACAGTCGCGAAAACAGGAGGAACAGGCACGATTGCTTCGTGAGGTACATGAGTCCACGACCGAATGGAAGAGAGAGTTGTTCGAGGTCCAGGAAAAACTGGCCGATATGGATGAAAAACTAGAGAGTCGAGTCCATGATGTCGATAAAAAAATTGAGACCTGTGAGAGCCGTCTCCAAAAACTTGAGATCAAAGTGGCTAATGGTCCAAGTACCTATGTACCCGACGCATCGGTGTCCGGAGGCGGCAGGTTCAAAGTGCCTCCCTTTGACGGTAGCTCATCGTGGACTGCCTATAAACTGCAGTTCGAGTCTGTTTCCCAGGCTAATGGTTGGAGTACGGAGCAAGCCAGGACAGCACTGACGTTGGCGCTGCGCGACGAGGCTCTTACCATACTAGAGGCTCTAGGAAACGACCGGACGTACGACCGCCTTCTAGAAGCCTTGGAGGCACGATACGGTGACAGTCACCTGGAGCACGTGTACCGAGCTCAGTTAAAGGACAGGACACAAGGACGTAACGAGTCCTTACAACAGTGGGCCCTGGAAATCGAGAAGTTGGTTAGGAAGGCCTATCAACGTACGTCAGCATCCTTTGTGGACAGTATGCTGGTGCAGGCCTTCATCGATGGGATCCGGGATCTGGAAGTGAGGGCAGCCGTGCGATTGGGACATTATGGCAGCCTAAAGGATGCAGTAGCCCACGCTGTCGAGGTGGAAGCTGTACGACAGGATTCATCCAGGCCTTTCAGGGTGCGAGAAGTGTCGACTACGAAGCCAGTAGATTCCCGCCGCGAATTTGGGCCACGTTGCTACCATTATGGAGAACGTGGTAACCTGCAGTCAGGCTGTCCAAAAAGGACTAGGAGGGACAGAGACCCTGCTCCAATGGCGAGGAAAATAGGCTCTGTGGAGTCAGAGCCCCAACAGGGAAACGAATAAAAGCCAGGACTATGGGACGAGTGCTGGCTGGCGGTCGAAATGTCCCAATTATGATCTCACAGGCAAACGAAGGGAATAGTCTGGTTGTCAATGGAGAAATCTGTGGAATACCATGTCTCCTTACCATAGACACCGGAGCTTCTCGGACTGTGATCAGCTCTCGGCTACTGAGACACCTGACCATAGATCATCTAGTCCGACCTAGGCATCTCCAGCTGCAAACTGCTACCGGCCAGTACATTTCCGTCCAAGGAGAACGAGAGTTAGCTGTGAAAATAGGTGAAAAAGAATACTGGCATAAAATGATCGTTGCTAACATCGTCGACGACGGCATTATTGGATTGGATTTTATGAGGAGACATGACTGTAAAATCGACTTGAAGGTTGGAAATGGAAATGTTTACTGTACCAGGAGAACCATTCTTCAACCAAGGTCACAGGTTTTAGTTCCAGTGAAATTGCCGAACTCCACAAGGCCGCAATCTCACCGCTGTGTGGTGGTAGAGAGGTTGGATGCTGATAAACCGTGGATAACAGCCCGTACAATTGTAACCACGGCATCTACAGCATTTGTAAGGATCCTTAATCCAAGCGACACGGAATGCGTCCTCAATAAAGGAACGCTGGTCGGATCATGCCAAGAAATTTCTTGGATAAGAGGCTGCCGAGAATCTGAGGTAAACGTGAAACCTGGTCATGTTAAGCCTTCAATGGATGTTGAAAAATTACTAAATGACTCCAGGGAGCACCTTACCGAGGAGGAATTCCTTAAGGCGCGTAGCTTACTGCTACGATATCGCAACGTCTTTTCTTCCCATGATGATGACATTGGAAGAACTGGAGTGGTTCAGCATGAGATCGACACTGGGGAAACTATGCCTATCCGACAGCGCCCTCGGAGAGTTCCAGTAGCTCGGGAGAAGGAGGTTGAGGGCATGATGGAGGAAATGCAAAGAAGCGGCGTTATTGAACCTTCAACAAGCCCGTGGTGTTCTCCCGTAGTTTTGGTTAAGAAGAAGGACGGCACCATGAGATTCTGTATTGACTACCGTCGACTTAATGATGTAACCAAAAAAGACAGTTATCCACTTCCACGAATCGACGACACTTTAGACACATTGAACGGAATGAAATGGTTTTCAACGTTGGATCTGAAAAGTGGCTATTGGCAAGTCGAAATCAAGGACAAGGATAAGGAGAAAACGGCCTTCTCTACTGGCAAGGGACTCTGGCAGTTCAATGTTATGCCATTTGGACTGTGTAATGCACCAGCCACATTCGAGAGATTAATGGAACAAATATTAGCTGGACTTCTAGGAGAAACTTGCTTGGTCTATTTGGATGACATCATTATCGTTGGTAGAGACTTCAACGACCACTTGAATAAATTGGAGCAGGTGCTAGGCAAACTACGAGGGGCAAATCTGAAACTCAGTCCGAAGAAATGCTCGTTTTTCAAACGTAAAGTGAATTACTTGGGACACGTGATTTCGAAAGACGGCATCCAGACAGATCCTGAGAAGATTAGCGCTGTGAAGGATTGGCCGACACCAAAAGACAAGACTGCAGTACGTGCCTTTTTGGGGCTTTGTTCATACTACAGACGTTTTGTGAAGAACTTCTCGGATATAGCAAAGCCTTTGCATCAACTAACGGAAGAAAAGCGATCATTTGACTGGAACGAACAATGTGAGTCAAGTTTCAACGAGCTTAAAGGAAGACTTTGTGAAACGCCAATATTGGGGTATCCAGACCCGGATGAGGATTTCATTGTGGATACAGATGCTAGTAATACTGGAATTGGAGGTGTCTTGTCGCAAAAGAAAGGAGATAACGAAGTTGTGATTGCATATTTCAGTAAGTCATTGTCAAAACCAGAGGGGAATTACTGTGTAACTCGGAGGGAATTGCTAGCAGTTGTCAAGACGTTACAGCATTTCAGCAAATACCTGCTGGGCAAAAAGTTTCGTATCAGAACTGACCATGCTGCTTTAAAGTGGTTGCTAGAATTTAAAAACCCCGAGGGACAAGTGGCGAGATGGATTGAACAACTGCAGGAGTATGATTTCATCATCGAACACCGTAGTGGGAAATCACATGGAAATGCTGACGCCCTATCACGTAGACCTTGTGCGGACAACTGTAAACATTGCTCAAGACAAGAAGGCAAGGAATATGTTCGAATGATGAGAACTGATACGGTTAGCGACGAGTGGAGTGATGAAATCATGCAGCAAGCGCAACAAGAGGACCCTGACGTGAGACCCATTTTTGATTGGATTAATGCTGGCGCACCTAAACCAAGATGGTGTGATGTAGCTCCTATGAGTGCGGTAACAAAAAGCTACTGGGCACAATGGGATAGCTTGGTTATGCATAATGGCGTTCTATGTAGAAAATGGGAATCAACAAATGGGAAGGATGCTTACCTGCAAGTCGTTGTCCCAAAGAAAAGGGTGAAAGAAGTTTTGAGAAGCTTTCACGATGGAACATCCGGTGGACACCTTGGAGTAAAAAGGACCCTAATGAAAATTCGGCAACGTTTTTATTGGATTCACTGCCGAGAAGATGTTGAAAATTGGTGTAAACGATGCACTAACTGTGCATCAGTCAAGGGACCGCATACCCGTAGCCGAGGAACGCTCAAGTTGTACAACGTAGGAGCTCCTTGGGAAAGGGTTGCATTAGATGTCGCAGGACCTTTCCCAGCATCGGACTCCGGAAACAAGTACATTCTTGTCGTGATGGATTACTTCACGAAGTGGCCTGAAGTATTTGCCATTCCTAATCAAGAAGCGGTAACCATAGCTGAAAAGTTAGTGAACGAAGTATTCTGCCGGTTTGGGGTACCACTCGAAATCCACAGTGATCAAGGAAGAAACTTCGAGTCTGCGGTCTTTCAGGAGACTTGTCGCATAATGGGAATTCATAAGACGAGGACTACGGCGTATCATCCACAGTCAGATGGAATGGTTGAGAGATTTAACCAGACACTGGAGAGACATCTAGCCAAGGTCGTTGAGAGCCATCAAAAAGATTGGGATCGGCATATCCCCCTCTTCCTGTTGTCTTATAGGTCCGCAACTCACGAAAGTACTGCGGTTACTCCATCGTATGCGAATTTTGGAAGAGAACTCCGTCTGCCTGCAGATCTCCTGACTGGACGTCCGCCCGATATACCGAGGACCATCACGGAATATGCAAATGATTTGCGGGATCGGATTGATGATGTTCACAGCCTGGTACGTGAACACGGGCTCCACGCTAGCATAAAGATGAAAACCCGATATGACCGGAAGTCTTATCAAGTGGGTTTTGAGGAAGGTTCGTTGGTGTGGCTACATAACCCTATGCGACGAATAGGAAAGTCCCCGAAACTATCTCCGAATTGGGAAGGGCCTTACAAGGTAGTCACCAAAATAAACGACGTCACGTATCGAATCCAGCGGAATCCTCGTAGTCCGAGCAAGATTGTTCATGTTGACCGGCTGGCCAGATACCACGGAAATAATGATGCTCGGGACGAGCATGTCTTAGGAGGGGGTAGTGTTACGCCGGTAGGTTAGGTCAAAAAACTTTGAACGTCAATTTCAGTGCTGTAGAGGCGTTTTCAGCGGGCTGAAAAGTCATTTCAGGCCGTTTCAGAAGTTACTCTATCACATATCTAAAGATCGAAATTTCACCCAAGTTGCCGTCGTTTTCAGGCGCCTGAAACATGTTTTCAGTCCGTTTCAGGGCACCCTCTATCAGATGACGCCATAACCTGAAAACCCGTTTTCAGGTGTTTTCAGGACCCCTTATGGGCCTCTGAAGCACAAATCGTTATATGGCGAAATATCCGGTAGGAGTGACAGAGATAGCACTACTAGAAAGAGATAGCTATACTGGGAACATTCGAGAAGTGTGTGACAGAGATAGCACTACTAGAAAGAGATAGCTATACTCGGAACATTCGAGAAGGGAGTGACAGAGAGAGTGCACCATTAGAGAGAGACATATATGGTCTCGAATGTTCTCGGCCCGCACGCTGGTCCTTACTAGAATATTCGCGATATGTGTGGACAATGTGTCCAGAGCGGCTCCGCGGGATATAAAAGGCGCCGACGTCCGGCGCGAGTTAGTTACATTTTAACTGCGATGGAGTGCTAGTACAAGGATAATCGGAGAGAACGACTCTTCGTGTGAATAGTGAGTGCATAATTAGTGAAATAGTGTGTGTGTGATTTAGTGGATTTTATGTACAGTTCGTGTGAATTGTAAGTGCCTAATTTGGGTAATAAAGTGAGTGTTTTAATTAGTGGATTAATTCGTGTTTTTCTATCAAATACGAACCCCACGCTCGTAACAATACAAAAGAAATGTGTGCGCGCAATATGCGGAGTGAACCCTCTTGAATCTTGTAGACCACTTTTTAAAAAACTTAATCTCCTCACTATAACAGGGATCTACATATTAGAAATCTATGTATTTGTTAAGCAAAATATGCACCTATTTACAAAAAATCAACAACATGTAATTTCAATACAAAGTTTCCCAATAAGCTGAGCATAACAATGCCGCGCACAGAACTGTTGAAGCGAAACTGCCACTAGATGGCGATCAAACTTTTTAATTATATTCCGATAGAGTTACAAGACCTACCATTTGACATATTTAAACATAAGCTGAGAAAATGGCTAATAACAAAGTGTTTCTACAATATCAAAGAATTTTTTAATTGTAAGGCACGATTCTAAACAGAGATCTAAAATATAATAATTTTACAATTTGTCAGACATTTTATAAATTACATACTTATATTAATTTTATGATTTTAATTTATCTCAGAATTCGAAAATTTGCATGCCACTATGTGACGAAATATGTTGAACCTATTACCTTCTACCATATATATTGTATGTACCATATTTTATGCAAATATACACATTTCATTTCATTTCATTACATAATGCCTAATTATGTACAGTTACATACACTAGTTTATCTAAACACATATCATAAGCTCTCTTTAATGTATTGACAAATGACAGGACTGTATGGGGTTAATCTGGCTCAACCTTGCTGTTAATAATTTTGTAATTATTTATTCCAGCTTATTAAATAAAAATAAATCATAATTGTATTAGTTAAGCACAACCTATTTTTAAAAGAGATCTAAAAATCAATCTGTGGGAGTTTCTACGCCCTTCTTCTCCCACAGTGGTCCAATGCAGAGAAGAGGCAAAAATGACGTTTGCTAAGTATATGTAAATATCTACAGTAATAAAGTACTTTTGAGTTTGAGTTTGAGTTTGAGTTTGATTCAGGAACCGCATGTTCGACCGGCATGGTGGCATTGATATTTCCTTTGCACTTGTTTAGCTTGTTCAGTAGTGCCAACTTCACAAAAAAAGTAGGGGCGGCACGCAGGCAGGCGTCGGAGTTCGAAATTTGAATGTCATAATATGTAGAAAAACTACACTTTATGGTCATAATGTGTAATTTATGCTGATCGTAACGTGCGGTTTTTGTACGCAGTAAAGTGGGTTTATGATACGTGTGTAGTAAACTACTATGTGTACATAAGTTTATGTTTCAAGTATTTTTTGTTTTTCTTACATGTTCAACCTAACACTCTTCGCTTCGCTCACCCCCTTTTACCTTCACCTATGCGACCGCAGCATTTTGCCCCGATATTTGCTGTGCAAATCAGTATTTTTGATGTGCAGTTTAATATTTCCCGTTTCAAACGATAGTCAGTCAGTTATGTACCCGTTCAAGGCTGAAAGTTAATAACCACTGTTCGTTAGTCTGATAGTTTCGATGCCTTTAGTATTCCATAAAGTGTCATCGGTGGTGACTCAGGATCAGGGGTCCGAGTCACTTATGAAGCAACAATAGCGATAGTGTAAGTGTAACGATTGCTCACTAGGGCGCAAAATTTAGTATTTGACATTTGGCAGTCAAACTCCAAACATTATAGGCGCAGCTGGCAAGAAAAATATGGTGTTTTGCGCCCTTGGAAATATTAGTTATGTCGCCGCCTTATGGATAAATTAGGCACTAAGTCAATAACCCGGACCGTTAACTAAGGGCCAGCATTCGATCAAATGGCTAAAGGTCCGTCGCGCAAATACCTGAATGAAGTTGCCTAAACGTTCTTAGTGTTAGGCAAATGATTAACGCAATGTGGATTGGTCTTGCACGATGAGATCGTCTCGCTTTACTCCACTTCGCTTGGCTCCAGATCCAGACTATAGATAAAGTTGTGACCTAACACAACCTAACTTTGGTATTCAGACAGCAAGTGACCCATAGCAACCCATTCGTATTTCGGCTAAATTTACTCAGCACTTAATGTAATAAATCAGCTGTGCTTTGGCGCCATCTTGCAAAAACACATTGTCTCTAAATGAAAAGGTGGACTTTCGGTAAGGCTGGTGCTAAACGTTTCCAAGGATACTTTATTTTAACCAAAATGATTTGCCCATTTTTGATTAAACGCCAGTCTTTAATGAGCGGCCCGGGCTATGAATGTGCCTTATTTAAGCAAATGGCGACGAAACATACACGATGCTATTGTGTCACAAGAGACTTGGGCCCCTGATCTCGAATGAACCATGACTCAGAGATTCTATAGGCGTCAAAACTAATTAAATAACAAATCAGATCTCTCATTTTGTTTCGCTAGTCGAACTCTTACCCGATACCACAGGTTATTTTTTGTTTTTTTTTTAGTTTTTTTGTGACGCCATTGGAATCGGTCTCTATGTATAGATATTTTAAAGTCTCGAAAGATAAAAAGCGAATTACTACTAATCTCGAGTGAGCTTAGCTATTCCATCTGGAATATTTAAAGCTTGTCATTTTGACTCAAGATTACCTATGACATTAGGATCTGATTTGGATCTGATTGTATCTGAGCGAGCTAGCTGTGACATCTCTTTCTCGCATAGCAGGTGGGGTGAGAAAGAGAGGTGGCTCGCTCAGAGCCAAAGAGATTGGCGCAAACTACACCTACGATTCTGCCTCAAAATCTTACGACACCACACCCTTCCCTCCCCAGCGTCCCCTACGAAGACCTCCGTCAGCGGTTCCTCCAGTTCACGGTGTACGACTTCGACCGCTTCAGCAGACACGACCTGATCGGCCACGTGGTGCTGAAGGGGCTGCTGGAGTCCGCTGACCTGCAGCAGGAGATCGAGTATACGATGAACATCTTGGCGGCCCCACAGGTGAGTTGCGACGGCCATAGGTACTCTGCGTCTTCCTCTACTTTCTAGTTATCGTGGTTTACATGGATGGCTGGTACATGGCTTGACCAGGGACCTCCATTGTATGTCCTGGGCTGCGTGTACTGCCTGGTGTAGACCAATCTGCAGGAGCAGACGGAGCTACTGACATAGAACGGGATATTATAAGAACAATATCAGAAGTTTTCTCTAGCACCTACAACCTAGCGTCATTTTTGTATGTAAGCAAAGAGTTAATTGAACAACTTCTTTTAAATTAATTCCTCATCTTTACAACCTTAACAGAATACCAAAGACCCAGCGCCAATATACAAACAACAATTAATACAACTCAGCGCTTCCGATAAATATGTTGGAATCAAAATTTATTACTCAGTGGTAAGTGTTGTTTGTAAATGGGCATCTTTATATAATTTGGAAATTAAGCATCAGACGGCAATATAATCAAATTTTAACACTGAATTAATTTATTTAACAACTAAGTCATTAGACCATATTATTTTTTCATGAAAATTTGCATGTATTATCCTGGATTATTGGCGATTTTAAGTCGAATTGAATAGAAAATCCGAATCAGAACGCCCCACTTCCTAGTCAGCCTTTTCTAGACAGTCTTGTAGCTAGACTCTGTGTTTTTTATAAGCCGGAGGTAGGTATATTTCAAAATAATAATGCGAATCAAGTCTATTCATAGTAGATTCAGCCATCAATTAAGCCAACAAATGAAAATTAAGGTGACTACATGCAATAAGAGGTCGTTAAAAATATTTATAGATGCAATTGATACACTGATTAGAAGCTGGCAATGTGTAGACATAATGACAAATTATAGAATTATCACGATACTGAGTTATAAAAGTATTAACTTTATTAATACAAATAATATATTCATTTATTAGCTTTTATTAAAATGTAATAGTTGCTTCAAAGCTATATATTAGGTAGAAACTGGTCTTTTAAAAAAGCTGCTTTAAATAACACCCAAAAGGAACTGATTAGTGACGTGAATTACTGAGTTGTTTCCTTTGAGTCACTTTCTGTGTAATCAACCAAGACGCCATCCACACTCATCTGAATCTGGACTCAACTGATTCACATTCAGTCAGGGAAGTCAGGAATCATTGAACAAAATCTCAGGCATTTGCATTATACGAGAAGAGCATTTTTTTAAATTACGTTTTAACAATATGTATGTAATGTATTCCATAATACAATTTCTATGTCAGGTTTCAATAAAAATATTCAATCTTAAAGTACCTGAACGTCGTATCGGCATCTCGTTAGATAACCATTACGTGTTCCCGATCGTCATTAATCATGCAAAGAACATCGTCCGCTGCGTATTGTGTTCCCTCGTCCTCAATATCCTTCTAACAAAAGCTTCCAAGGGCGCCGTGTATTGTGATCTTTTCAACCTTGGTCGAACTCTTGGTACCTCTGAAAGCAGAGGCATTTTGAGGGAATTGTCACAGCTTGAAATCCGACAGCTCATCTCCAGTATCGCGAGGTTCTATTTTCCGTCGTTTTTATTTAAATAAGCTTTGTTCCTTTAATGGTTGGGTTCTATTTTCAGTCTTTTTTAGGTTGTATCTCATGAAACGTGATAGTAGGACAGTTAAAATTTTCACAGATGATGTATTTCTGTTGCCGCTATTACAAAAAATACAAAAATACAACAACAGCTCCCATACAACAATCCTTTCAATATCACATACAAACTTATAAATGAATCTCGTTACCTACATAGAGTTTGAAAGTAGCCGCACCAATAACTTTGTAAACACTCTACAGCATCCCTACCAATGTACGGTGGTATGGAACCCATCGTGCGCGAGTTAGACTCGCACTTGACCGGTTTTTTCTTTAAATGAGCCTTGATACTTGCGAATAGTGAACAATTCGCATTGTGTACCATCTCACAATAAAAAAATATTGTAGGTAGATCTTTCTGTTAAAACTTTTCTTTCATAAAATTCAACGTGTTCTTATTTGTCCATAGGAAAAGAAAGACTTGGGCGAGCTGATGCTCTCCCTCTGCTATCTCCCGACTGCCGGCAGACTGACTGTCACTGTCATCAAGGGGAGAAACCTTAAGGCCATGGACATCAATGGGTCTTCAGGTGAGATCAAACCAAGTTATTATATTCATGGTTTGTAGATATAATTCTCGTTTTACTACTTAACATAACATTTACATTATAAGCAATATATTCCTTCTTACACTAGGATTCCCTGTGTGAAGAGGACTTTTACAAACAGAGATAGAGAAGTAACAACCATGTTAACATCCAAGACATGGGGATTATTTTTTTCTCCCCAGCCGGGAATCGAACTGGGACCCTCTCGCTTGGGAAGCACTGCCTAGACCGCAACACCACAGAGGATATTTAGTTTGTACTTTCGACTAATTTTTCCATAGAAAAGACAAGTAGATATACAGATAGACAACATAACACTGCCGCTTATGAGAATGGGTTCAGACTACGAGCTCGGTCTCTGGAACAAACTCCCCAGCGCCATCAGAGACAGTCCGTCAATTCACACTTTTAAAAGTCGTTTGAAAGAACACTATCTTTTTCTTCCATGATAAGTATTACTATTTATTTGTATCTACTATTTATGTATGTTACATATTTATATAGCATTATTTTTAGTATTATATAGATATTAGTAAATAGTTTTTTTTTGTGCACATAGTTCTACCTTTAGTTTCTTTTTTCCTCTCCATATTAGGTTTGCTGGAATAAATATCTTGTTAGAGATAAGCACGCCTTTGTACATGTTCTTTCCTTTATATTTGTTTTGTTTTCACTGTTTTGTGCATTAAAGTATTACAAAGTATTACAAGATATTTAAAATAATGTAAACAATGATGAGCGTTTGCCGATTCCGCAGGTAGCAAATGAAAGTTAAAATACTCTATGAAAAAGTAATCTGTGGTTAGTTTGGACGCCTTAGGAATTTTGCCAATTGCTGTCCTATCATATATTTGTTTGTTTACATTATCTGTAATACCTACTAGTCCCTACTATAGGCGCATAAAAAGCCTGCAATAATATATTACAAACATAAAGCGTTACAAACACATATAGGTACCATTTATTATCACTATAGGTCGTCCTAAATAAGAAGGTGATACATTGGAATTAACTGGCAACACCTGTCATTTATTTTTACCGTACATTTATTTTCGAAATGCTTAGCATATCTAAACGGTTTATGTTTAAACGATCACCAAAAACCCACCTATTTTACTACCAATAAATTCGAAACAACCGCCATAATTAGTAAACGACCACCAAATTGTGTTTGAATAAATGATCACCACACTTCTTTTTATGTTTTGTGTACTTAACTTTGTTTTAAGTATTTTTTGTTGTTCTTACACATTCAACCTAACACGAAGGATAAAGGAGGCGTCGCTTCGCTCACCCCCTTTACCCTTCACCTAAGCTACCGCAGTATTTTGCCCTGGTATTTTCTGCAACTTTTGATGATCTAAATGATCATCATTTTGGGTAGGAAAAAATAATTTGGCGGCCATTTAAATTGCTCTCTTTCTTAATTTTTCTTCGTAAATAAATAATTCATCTGTATTTTTACGTCCGTGTCGTTTACAATCTGGTGTGACTAATCCCGGTGATGAGTGGGTACCAAAGAGATCAGTTATTTAACTTTTGATGATCATTTAACCATTTTGGGTAGGGAAAAAATATTTCGGTAACCATTATATTTGTTGCCTATCTAAACTAACTAGTAGAGTTATAATTATAACCTAGTACATGAACCAGGTTATTTTTGTTGTACGCTTTCAATGGCAGCTTAGGAAAATGGCTATTAAAAAGGAACAATAAATGTCTGGTGTATATGCCCTTCCCATTGTCTGCTAAAGGACACTAAAGGATCTAATATTTGGAAATAATGTTACGTGCTCGGACGACCTGAAGAATCATCTAAGTTGAGAGGCGGTGAGCACTGCTTGTAAAGGGCTGGGTATGTACAAATTGAGTTAAACACCAAATCCGGATAATCTACAGACAAAAAAACTCAAGCTTCTCTTTACATCAGAGAAATGTGCTATTAGATAAATATACTGACAAGCAATGAAAAAGTTCCAGTGATGTAGCACCAAATTACTCCTTAACGGGAAAGGCTAGCTTAATGACGCCGTCTGCAATATTGAAGTACATTTAACAGCGCATCAGAATATTACCAATTAAAAACGTTAATTTTAATTTATGAAGCTAGGTTCTATGTCTTAGGATATATTAAGGTGTTTGTCGGCATTTTGTGGGTGGAACTTTTTCATTGCTCGTCAGTGTAGTATCATCCAGTTCAAACCTTTCTCTTTCGGACATTGAACTTTATTACAACGAGCGCTCGAGTCGTATTTGAAAATGTTTGAACCTTGATTTGCTTCTGAGTAGACAGACCCTGTCCTCTCGAGTAAGGACTGGGTTGCGATTCTACTATTTAAAGATTATCTAACCTCACTTTATAGGACAGCGCTCGCCTGTCACAACCCTAGATGTCTGTTTTGGTTCTCATGTCAATAGAGGCAAATAGAACTAACATTTTTCGAAGATATGCCAGTTCCATCAATCACTGATCCCACATTAGATTAATTTGGCTCCTAAGTTTATATGTCACCGTAAAATAGTCAAATCCGACAGTTATCTACTATCGGCAGATATAGTAAACCAGACCGAAAGGGTTTAGAATTTACGTTTCTTTTTTTCTTACATTTCAACCTAACACGAATACTATTCGGGGGCTTCACTGCGCTCGCCCCCTCTAGTCTTCACCTAAGCTACCATAGTGTTTGCCCTGGTATTTCGTTTGCAATTCAAGTTTAAACCAGTTTACTATTTAACGGTTTTAATCATTAGTTTATCAACTAAAGCGTCATATGGTAAGCAGTACGCTACAGTTTACTATCAGTCGACAGTTGACCAACTAACGAGAAAAAAAAACGTTAGTTTATCAACTAACGGTTTTGAAAAACGGTGACATATACATATACGGATCATATCTCTATAGCTGACTCACTTTTGACTTTTGACGCGGCGGAGTGTGAGATTTCCTCCGTAAACTTAATTCTCCTGAACTGATTCACCTAGGTGCATTAAGCACGCTTTTAGTAAACTTTAGTAGTGATAGAGTTTTATATGTGACTGATACATAATGTCTTATTATATACAGTTACATACACTAGTTTATCTGCATACATATATATCATAACATCTCTTTGATGTGTTCAGGAACCGTATGTTCGATCGGCATGGTGGCATTGATAATTTGCTCTACACTTGTTTAGCTTGTTCAGTAGTACCAACTTCACAGACAAAGACGTGTATATAAAGATGTTTATCTACACCCGTATCATAAACCCTCTTTACTGCGTTCAAAAACCGCACGTTACGATCAGCATTATGTTAAACTACTTGGTAAAAACTCGTTTCGTATCTGGAAAACTACACATAATGGTCATTATGTGTAGTTTTTCTACATATAATGACATTCAAATTTCGAACGCCGACGCCCACCCGCGTGCCGTCCCTAGTTTGTCTGTGAAGTTGGTACTGACATTCAAATTTCGAACGCCGACGCCCGTCTGCGTGAAGTTGGTACTAAAGAACAAGCTAAATAATTGCAAAACCACAATGCCGGTCAAACATGCGGTTCCTAAACACATCAAAGAGAGCTTATGATATGTGTGTAGATAAACTAGTGTATGTAACTGTACATAATTAGGCATTAAAACTCTCGAGTTATATTATTATGAAAATCGCCTTCGGCTCGTTTCATAAACCCACTCTCGAGTTTTAATGCCCTCCATTATGCAGCAGTCACATAAACTACTATTATGTATCAGTCACATAAACTACTATTACCGATTCAGATTCAGCCTGAATCTTAGCCGATTTTTTTAGAACACAGAATGGACACCCTGGTTCTTTGATGGCGCGAAAGCGGATTAAGCTCAGAGTTCTCTTATTACTCGTATGTGTAACCTGACTCATAATAGCCCCTTTGACTCCCGAATGGCATCGGAATATGTACCTCTCGTCCTCATTACTAGGTTCTGGGAAATATGTATGGTTTAACCGGCTGGAGAGATATTTGAGTGTATTGTATCTGGTTTTCCTTCTCAGGACAAAGTTAATCCGATTTTAATTCTGAGCTGTTTTGATTTGATAGTCTGTTCCTCGGATTCGGTTTTGTTTGCAATTCAAATATATACAAAATCTTTCTCATCATGATTATAGTATTAAAGAATGACGATAATCTTCGAGACCAGCAGCCTTATTAGGAAATGCTAATTAATACTAATCGCAATGACGACCTCTGTAGCGCAGCGGTTGTGGCTCTGCCTACCAAGCGAGAGGTCCCGGGTTCGAGCCCGGCTGGGGGTAAAATAAACCAGGTGTATGATGTTTATATGTGTATGACTTCGCTGTTTCTGGCACAGGGTATCCTAGCGTGGAGCCAGAAGCAATGTGGCTGTATGTAAATGTTTTATGTTTATGTTTATTGAAAAATCGACGAATCAGACCACGATTATTTGGTACTAGTTGTATTGTATTGCGACTTTGCTTTTTAATGCGATTGCGAATCGTGTATTGATTGCAACTCGTGTACTGATTGCAATTCCTGTACTGATTGCAACTCATGTACTGATTGCTACTCGTGTACTGATTGCAACTTGTATACTAATTGCAACCCGTGTCGCAATTGGTTGATTTTTCAATTTAACAGGTATTGCGATTGATATTAGAAATATATAATAAGGCTACAGGATCTGGATTTTGTTCTGTCCAGTAACTCAATTCTGTATCTCTGACAGGTATTGCTACTTGCAACGTGACACTGCAATTTTGTAAGGACATCTGTCAAACTAGCGATTTAGTTCATTCAAATTATTCAAAAAAGTCGTAATTACAATCGAAATGTGCTCCGAAGTCGGCAAACACCCTTCAAAATTACAATTTAATTGCGATTCGGATTGATGTCAGAGATACATAATAATCTACGTAGGTATTGGGGTGTATTGCCCGAGTGGATCAAGCTGCAGGTATTTTCCGGATTGATGTCAGAGATACATCATAATCTACATATAATAAGTTTATTTCCCAGAATCATTTACAATAATTCTAAAAATATTATTCTATTTAAATTGAAAATATCTGCTTAACCTAAATACAATTAATTACTAATAAAACATGATCATTCAAGTTAGTTATTAAGTAAGGTGCGTCTACAATCTAATACAATCTAAAACATTATTTATATATATTCAAATATTTGTTTGACGACAACTGATGTTTGTGCCCTAGTCATGGTTGTTTATCTATCTAAGTATAATATTTATCTATATAAGTTTGTGTATCGTTGTCTAGTACCCAAGATATAGGGAATCCTAGTTTGGGGCTAGATCAATGTGTGTAAATAGTGTCCAAGGTATTATTATTTATTTATTTATATTATATATATATATATATGTATTGGGGTATATTGCCCGAGATGATCAAGCTGAAGGTATTTCTAACTGCGTCCAGGTGGCCTTCCATTCGTTCAATATTGTATATTAGAAATACTAAATTAATGATCTACTAGCGAAGCGACAAGTAAGGACCATTAGTGATAACAAAAAAGTAGCATTTTTTTAAAATATAGATTTGAAAAAGTTAGAACGTTATCTAAATTATCATTAATAATAATTTAAGAAATACACACACTTCCCTTGCAGCATCACACACATCCCAACCAATTGACATGTTACGTTATGTATATGTAAGCCAGAGATGTATGCTGTGATCGCAGGGTTTTTAGTTCCTGCCTAAGGGCGTGAGGAAATGCCTGTACAAAGGGAATGTGACATTTAATGCTTTTATTCTCACGCCCTTTAGACCCATACGTGAAGATCTGCCTCATCTGCCAAGGCAAGCGTATCAAAAAGAAGAAGACGACCGTAAAGAAGAACACACTAAGTCCAGTTTACAATGAGGCGCTGGTGTTTGATCTACCTTCGGAGAACGTGTATGACGTCACATTGCTCGTCAAAGTTATTGACTACGATAGGTAAGTGTGGAACAAATATAACCTTCACTAATTAATCCTGCAGAGAAAATGAGAGAATCTAGACTGGTGTATCTTATTATATGTCTGTGCTAGGCTTGTGCTTTGAAATTACTTAATGATATAGGATGACATAATGACGCTGGGCATACACCGGGATGTGCAAAGAGATTGTAATAATCTAACCTATATAAATAATCTTCCAAACATGACAGCGGTCGACCACGGGCAAAAGGCAGTTTTCTTTCAATTACCCATTCCCATTCTGAAGCAGTGGGTCTACTGGGGAAAAAACTCGAGGAACCACTGTGGGACGGCGGATAAAAGGTGAAAAACCCACTGCCTCGAAAATCTCGCTGGATGGATAAATTCAAGCATCACTGAACGGTTTAAATTTACACGGTGTCCCGAAACATGCCATGGCAGGGACATACTAAGCTTGTCTCTCGTTCACTCGCGGCGTAACTACCCCCGGTTTCACGCTCACACACAATTCATAATTCTTTATTGCACAGAACATTACAACAATACAATTATACACGAAATTAAAAGGCAAAGGCGAGCTTGTCTTGCTGAGACGTCGTCGACGGCAGTTGCGGTCGGCTTCGACTGGCACCTTTCGAAACACTGTAAAATGTCGCGGGGCATAATTCTCGACACTATGCAACGTCACAGGGATGACCCTGGATGTTGGGGGACATTTAGCTAATAGCCATAAGATAGCCGACCTCCGACAGCAGATGACACCATCGCCACAATGCACCTTTCAATCCTAAGAATGCCTCTAGTACGTATAATATCTATCTATCATAACGAACGGCGCAGAAGTGACATGAGTATCGTACTTGATTGTGTAATACTGTGCAAATTTAACTTTCGGAAATGGAAAATGACCCATCAAATAATTCCAAATGTATTTTTATGTGCCATCATTAGTCCTTACAAAATTTTAGCTATGGGCAAGCCCCCTGTCAAGCAAAATGGAGTATTGAATAACACGCTAACCGTGACCACAACTGTGCACCCGTCACCCCATATTAAAACTTAACATTCTCCCCAGAATCGGTCCAAACGAGCTGATCGGCTGCTCAGCAATTGGGTCCACCCTGATCGGAGTGGGTCGTGATCACTGGCTAGAGATGTTGGACAACCCGAGGAAACCTGTGGCACAGTGGTACCCGCTCACCAAGAGTCCACCAGCTAACCTGGCCCTTCCGTCGAACCACCAGGGTGGCCTGAGCTGCTTGAATGGAAGGTAGGCGTTACTTTCTTCAATCTTATATGTTGATAGTTTAATGCTGGTTATTCAGCTATACAGAGAGTAACAGAAAGGTCTAAACAACTTTTACTATGACACCGATTTGATCAGAGCAACATTCCTATCTGCCAAATTAACAGATTCTAGGTAAGGTAGTTTCTGACACAGCCGTTTCCAAATAACCTAGAATCTTTGGAAATGGCTGAAAATGAAAATGAAAAAAAAAAAATTTAAAAAAATATATTTGCAGACTTAATTTACAAAATAGATCAACAGTGCTTCCCACACTAGGCATGCCTGTGTCGTGGGAAACTCATTCGATTAATAGTTTGATTTGCGTCATTGACACAATACAGGAAAGAAAAAATAATGTTTAATTAATATCTATGAATATAAAAATATATTTAATATTAAAATATATATAATATAAAATATAACGTAAATTTTAAGTCAAGGTTGTCACATCTCATCCATCAGTAGTTTTTATAAAAAGCATTTTTATGCTACTAATAACTGCTCAACAGTTTCGTAGGAAAGAGTCACCATCCAATCCTGCACAATCTTCTTAGTTTCCCTTAAAGTACTTTCTTTAATGTTGCAGCTGTTTAGAACCTTGTTGTAAACCAAACTATGTACAAAAGGACTGAATCGGGAGGCAAAGACAGTCCGAATACATGGCATAGGTATTCTAAATACTCGTTTTAATAACAACGCCGCGTTGTTCGAGTTTATTACAGTTTTGTGTGTGGAGAGGACTATTTTTATTAAATATAGCTTCCTGGCACTTTAAATCCCCGATTCTTTATACAAGTTTTCGGTAGGGTATTTATAAGGTCTTTTAGCATTATTTTTAAGACAGAACGTTGTGCTCTTTTGACTTTTAGCATGGCTGTCTTTCCGGCGCCACCCCAGCATGAGATACAATATGTCAGTAGTGATTGACATAGTGCAAAATATACTGTTTTTAGAATATCCCAGGTTGCAGTGTTACTTAGGTGACACATGATGCTTATTATTCTACGAACTCAGCCTGACAGTTTTTCGGAGTGTTACCTGAATTTGGTCCATTATTACGCCAAGGTACCTAATCTCGTCACACCTAGAAATGGCATCACTTTGACACAACAGTTGGTTGTTGCAGGAGTGTATAACGATGTCAGGATGAGGCGGAGGTGACGACGCAGCAGTTTTATGAAAGCACAGATATTTGGTCTTTTTTGCATTCAAGATTAAAAGATTATAATAATAATACCTTGGACACAATTCACACACATTGATCTAGCCCCAAACTAGGATTCCCTGTATCTTGGGTACTAGACAACAATACACATACTTATATAGATAAATATTATACATAGATAGATAAACAACCATGACTAGGGTACAAACATCTGTTATCATCAAACAAGTTTTTGCCCCCACCGGGACTCGAACCCGGGACCCTTGGCTTCGTAGGCAGGGTCACTGCCGACTTGGCCATTTGGGTCTTCAAGATTACTTTGCAACCACTTGGCTATGGTCTACATTCCACTCTCAGCGCTAGCAAAAACGTCACTCCAGCTATCTTCGTGAAAAATGATGGCGGTGTCGTCGGCGTAGCAGATAATTTCGGCGTTTTTTATTGGTATACTATGGATATCATCCATGTATAATATGAACAATGTTGGCCCTAGTATGCTACCTTGTGGTACACCGAAATTCAACGTTTCGCTATCGCTAGTTTGATTGCCAATCTTTACACACTGTCTCCGCTCTGAAAGATAGCTCTTGAACCACTCTAGGGCTAGGCCTCTAATACCAAAATGTTCCAGCTTACGTTATAGAATAGGAGATGAGACAGTGTCAAAAGCTTTCGCCAAATCTAGGAAAACTCCTATGCTACGCTGCTGTTTGTCCACTTGTGATGACAAAAATTGTATCAATAAGGATACTGAGGACAGTTGATCTATTCCGCCTAAACCCAAATTGTCTGTCTGAAAGCAGGTTCCTAGACTCTATAAATTTAACTAATCGTTTATTTACCAATTTTTCGAGCAACTTGGAGAAAACGCCCAGCAAGGATATGGGACGGTTGTTATCCGGTGTATCTTTTTTACCACTTTTGTGTATCGGGCTAATTGATGCCGTCTTCCACTTCTGAGGGAATACTCCTGATGCAAAACTGATATTGAAAATTTCTGTTAAAGGTTCTACCAAGTATTGCTTAATTTCCTTTACAAGGGAATTGTTGAGCCCATCGATGCCCGGAGCTTTGTTGGTTTTCAGATGAATGATCATTGATTCCACTTCCACTGTATCAGTTGGTTCCATATAAAATGATTCTGTTACATACAGTTTGGCTGTACAATTGTCGACAGCCTTTCTTCTATAGTCTTAGTTGTATCAAGAATGACTTTTGCAAGATTTTTGCCAACATTAGCAAAAAAGTCAGATGAGCCAGGTACAGACAAAAGATCTACTGGCTCACTGTTTGATTTTGAAATATTACATATGTCCTTGACCAACTTCCAGAGCTTTTTAGAATCACCATGGCTATCCTGCAGTTCCCTACTTTCATATTCTATTCTAATTTTTCTTAAAAGATTACAATAGTTGCGATAACGTTTGTATATAACTTGCTTTATCTCATCTTTAGGGTATTTTTTAGCATGAATGTGCAGTCTATCACGGTGTCTCAAGAAGCAAGGACTTATAGCTCAAGAAAAAAAAACAGTAAAGCCGTAAATTTGTAGTTAGGTAGGTACATTACAAAAAATAGGTATTTTTTTACGAAATCCTCGAAGCGCGAGTCCGAGTCGCACTTGGCCGTTTCTTGCCATTTAACAAATATAAAATTTATTCCCATAGGTATTTTACTTCCAGAGATGTAGGCGATCTTGTCATAACGTAATTTTGTAAAATTTTGTTTTTGCGAGTTTTAACTATCTAGTTTTAGTAAGAACTGTATTTTATTTGTGATTTTTTTTAAAGCTAATGATTTGTTTTAATTATAAAATTTTGTGAAAAACTGCAATTAGTAAAAAAGTTCCAAAAAATAGGGTTTTATTCCTAAACGAGTTTACAGTAACACCTTGAGCGACTATTTGATATTGGCAATACCGCCTGACCTTCATCATAACTGTCCAGTTAGTAAGAGCCGACAAACCATTTTTCCCAAAGTAATGGTTTTCTTTGCAGTTGGTACTAAAATGAAAAAAATTACGAAAATAGGGAAGGCAAGGGTTTTTTAATTTTCTTATGTCAATTAAATTTGACCATCTTCCTTTTTGATTTGTGAACTTTATAAACACTCACAAAGTAGTATAGGCACAGTATAGGCACAGAACTAACCTTATCTAGAAATAAATAGACAGCTATATTTACCACACGACAGTGTTTGTCCAAAGAATACGGTATTTGACTTCTAGTCAAAATAGATACTTTTTAGGAACTGTCCAAACCGTAATTTTGTTCACGGTTTATTAAATACTGTGTCGTCATAGTCAAATGCAGTCTTTTTAACCCAAAATTGAGTTTATAAAATACAACTGCTGGAAATAAGCAATTCTGATATTGTCAAACGTTTTTGTTGAAATAGGTTCAGCTTGAGATATGTTTCTAGATTTATTGGACAACCTTGTCAAATAGCGTATTTAAGCGTCAAATTATTTGTCCGCAGATGAAGAGACGTCTATCATCTTTATAGGAACTAGACCTGGCTGAAGATGAAGAACGATGAAGGTATTCCGTAGATATCACCGATGAATCTCTGATGCCAAACTTATCACTAAGATGTAGAAGAATTACTGGTTGTATGTCCATTTACTGTAGTCGACTTACAGATAGGAGCTACTTAGTGATATGGAAAGTAGCCTATAGTATCTGTGCTATATTATATAGAGATGTTACGAGAGTTAACTTAGCTAGTTAACTTAATTTAGAGTTGTCTGTTAATGTAGGAATTGTCCCTCAGCATTTGAAAAATATTATCATATTTAGATTCTAGGAATTATAACCACTGTCGTGCATATGTTGGCAACCTTTTGAATATATTTCTACAGGACGTTCAACCCTTTGTAAGCCCCTGTCCACTGAATTTTCAGCCTTATGGCTTGGTAATAAATTCCAAAACCAATAAAAAAATCTGCTTAAAATTAAAGATGCTTAATTAACATTGAATTGTATTTACACATGAAAAATACCATTTTGTTAGTGTCATGTAATAATGTATTATGGTCTTCCTTCTAATGGTTTATTTACACGAGTATATGTCTACATACGCACATTTCAACGTCAAGACTTTAAGGCATGTTAAATATATAAATATGTATAATATGAATGTTGTATATGTTCACATTGTGGTCACTTTTACAAATTAAAATATAGAGCGTCAGAAGAAAATGTACAACTTATATATGATAATATAAAGCACGTTAATTACACTATGTAACATAACTAAATACATACAGGCACATACATTTTTCCGGCCCCACACCCTGCATCGTAGGAACCAGAAATAGCGACCTCACAAACATGTTATCTTCTAAGACCTGGGGTTTTTTTTTCTTCCCCAGCCGGGCTTCAAAGCCGGGACCTCTAGTTTGGGAAGCTCAGCCTCGGCCGCAACACCACAGAGGTCGTGTTTATCTAAATTAATGTCAAATTTTAATTTCACAGGCAAGAGTTTATGGAATTATAAAAAATCATAAAAATATTTTTTGTTATTAATTCCAAATTACTAGATGAATGTTTAAAACATTATTTCGGTGGGTGGACAATAAAGTAGAAAAATAATTGAAGATATATATTTTATTTTGCTGCTAAGTATCAAATAAAAGTTCATATAAATTAGGATAATGATATATCATTACCTACATATAGAATCATATATGAATATTAAGATGGTTTCAGATTAATAAAAGCTTTAACTCGGATTAAATAAAAAATAAGTGGATGTATCTCACTACATATTATTTTTGTTTACTCGTCCTTTTGAGGATACGCAAAGGGTTTAAGATTTATAAGGATGAATATTGTAAATATTGTTGGCATTCTTCTGAAGATAGTGTTATCTATATATGACATATCGATTTAAGTAAGGAAACCTGTAAACTGCAAGCAGTTAATTTACCCAACCTCTGGCTTTTCTTTTCTTCAAACCAGTTTTTTCTTCTTTAGATTAATGTAGTCATTGCCAATGTACACAATGACAAGCAAAGTTTAAATAGTCCGAATGCACAGAGTGCTACTTAAATTAAGTGCCGCTTAAATGAGCGTGACTTTGAGTAGTCGTTCATTTAATTGTGCGTGCGGGCCAGTCAGTCATTCAATGTGACTCATACCTCGGCAGGAAACGCTAGAAAATAAATCATGGCAACATTTGCAGACTACGCGTTTTTAAAAAGAAAAAAATGATTAGTACGCGCAGTAGTACGCTAATATATCACTTATGTTGCCATTATTTATTTTCTAGCATTTCTTGCTAATTTGTACTAAACTAATAAACTAAAACCTTTTAATGAAATATTAGAAAAGATAGTATATATAAGCAAATATTTATTTAGGTACATAATATCAATGTTAATGCATATGCATATCCACTTTTGTACGTGTTTTCTAAAATATTTCTGAGCGACTTTTGTATGCGCCAGCGCAGGTATTCACTTCTTTGTGTTGGATAATTATGACTATTGTTAATCAAAATAATAATAATGTGGAATATAACACACACAATATTCACATTTACTTATCCATTGATATTTCAGTACCATACTATTGCATACTATTGCTTTTTATGGAAATATATACAGGTTGTGGATTTGTTAAGCGACGCCTGACGCAGAGATAATTTTTTACGCAACTAAAAAAATGATTCTTTTTCCCTTGTATCACAAATTGCCATGTTTGTCCCGAAACGCCCAAAACGGTGCCCGATATTGCGAGCGTGGTAGCAAGCCATAGAAGAAAGTCACAATTTTATAATTTTTACCAATTTTATACTGAAAAAAAAAAGTAATTTTTTTACTTTTTTGTTTCGGTGTCGTGTAAAAATCTCCCATGAGTCGTGTTTATTTGTCACTTTGCAAATAAACATCCTGTATTTATATGATGGTTTTTAAATATATAGATCTAAGTATTTGAGATATTATTTCTGAGAAAGATTGTAACATATAAGAACTTAAATTCAATTTAGAAGCTAATTTTGAAGGATTCGTCAAACGTCTCGATATGCCAAAAGATCATAACTGTACTGACTTATTACTCCGGATTTGTTACGAAAACAAGGGGTAACCTGGAAAGATTTCCGGTGAAATCCGGTTTTCTGAAATTAGTGATTTCATAGATTTTGATGTGCTCTTTCTTAATTTCTACTTTACCACCTTGTATCGTTGCCCTGTAGTCCCATTGTCCCCATGGGGACAACAAAAATCAACGGGGACAACGAAACTCTAATAAAATATTAAATTTTAGTCCCGTTGATGCTGCTCTCGCCGCTATTTTATAAAACTGTTTTAATTTATACGCAAATAGTTGCATTTTTTTTTTGTTACTAATTCATTGGCAAAAGACAAAACATGACGATTCTTTGTAACTTTATAAATGTTACCCCCATCACAACGTCCCAAAGAAGTATTGACTTCAAATGTATTTTTTGTACGCGTATGTACTGTCGGGACTTTCGTTCTGTGATGATATACTTTATTCATTTTGTTAGCGTCACATTGATCGGGCTGCCTTACCACGTGCCTGCACTTTTCAAAGAAAGCCGACACTCACTCAAAGGGAGCCGCCGCCAAAGTAATAAATAAGTTAATTTGTTTTTAGGTCGCAAGGCGGCGCAATCAAATGTGGCGCTAACAAAGTGAATAAACTTTACTTTCGAGCCATTTTGTAGATAAAGCCTATTGTTTATTTAATTTTCCATGACACTGCCTAATTGTAATAATTCTTCATTTGCATTTAAAAGTTTGTCGAAGAATATGTGATTTTGTGTATTTCAGAAGAGTCATTGAAAAGATAGTACAAGTTGAAATGTGAAGAGCAAATATTTTTGTATGTATGAAACCTTTCGAAATTGTAATGGAAACTAAAAACTGAGTGTTTGTACTCATAATGTAATACTTAATATGATGTAAGAAATTAATTAATTATGGCGTACTGGTTAAATAATAAAATGTTGACATTTTTTATTCTGTTTTTCTATTAAATAGAAGTTGCTAAAGAATATACAAAATCACTTAGCTACATAATATTATTATGAAAAAAAAAACATTTCTGTTAGAGAAATTACAAAATATAGGCAAAAACCGCAAAAAACACACCGCCTAAACGGGAACCCGCTTTAATTTTTAAGATTGCGTGTAGTTCATTATTTCTTGTCGAAATTTCACCGCTACTTATTACGGCCTGCTGACTTACAGACAGACGGACAGACAGACGGACAGACGGACGGACGGACAGCGAAGGCTTAGCAATAGGGTCCTGTTTGAAGGGTAAAGTCCCTAAAACGATAATTCACGATGTAAACTTGGAATCTGTTTTTTCAGGCGATGAAACAATGGCAACATTTCACAATCGCTTTATTTGCTCGTTCCATTCTCTATCTGTAGACACTTGCACATAAAAGCCTTCGTAAATCTGCTTTATTGGAGTCAAAAATATCCTTACTAATTCGGGATAGCAACAGTTTGTTGCAACTTGCACCGTATTTTGATTAATCTCTTTATTAATCGACTTCACAAAAGGAGCAGATTTATAATTCTTCGGGATCTATTTTTTATGTATGTTAATCAATTTCTCCATGACGGATGGACTGTTTTAGTTTTTTTTTTTTTTTTAACACGAGGTTTCCTTAGGAAATCGAGCGAACTCTTCAAATATTTATTCTATAAATATTTTGTGAGACCATAGGTGGCCCCCGGAAATGGTGCATACAAGGTATTCTAAGATTGCGAAATTATTTATTAAGTTTGGTCAGTGTTCGCGCGACTTAATGCATAATGGTGAAATATAGTGATGATGACGTAGGTACCAGGAAGTGATGGTGACGTAGGTACCAGGAGGTGATGGTGACGTAGGTACCACTCGCCTTCGGCTCGTTTCATAAACCCACTCTCGAGTATTAATGCCCTCCATTATGTAGCAGTTACATAAACTACTGATAAAAATGTTTGTGTATGGGATACCATACACAAACATTTTTATCAGTGATAACTGCCGCATTTTTTTTCAGCAGCTAATGAAAAAACGGACTACTATCAAATTCATATGGTTAAAAGCTATTATTATAAGCTAAGCTAAGCTAAAACCGTTTAAAAAGGCTTCCACCTACAAATTGTTGTACAACTGCTTTGTTCGTAGCAATCTTGAATTCGCGAGTACTGTGTGGAATCCTTTCTTTAAGAAATATATCAATAGGATTGAAAACTTACAAAAAAAGTTTGTAAAGTCTTTGGACTTTCGGACTGGTTTTGCATATTCTGATTACGTCACGTCTTCAAAACGTCATAAGGTTGCCTCGCTAGTCTATCGTCGTCAGCGTGCGGATTTACTCTTTTTATACAAACTAATTCAGAACTATACTGATGCTCCAGATCTTCTCTCAAAATTGTATTTAAGAGTACCTAGCAGGAATGAACGCAGTTTTAGAAAGAAGTCACTCTTCTCAATTAAGAGTAGCGGGAGTTGTTACGTCGCCAATAGTTATATTAGGCGGAGTTGTAAATCTTACAATAACAATTTTAGTCATGTTGATTTATTTGACAAATCTTTGTTTACTTTCAAAAAGCAGATTGCAAATTGTGATTGAATTGGTTGAACCTTTTAATGCTTGTATCGACAGCGGCGACAAGGTCATGCGTGCTTATATTTTCTTCACATCTCTGTTGTAGATATTTCTCGTATTGACGGATTCAGCCAATTTGGCTTCAAATAATATCTAATGTACTTTCTAAATTTTATTTCGGATTAAGTATTGTTTTTATTTAGTTTAGGATATTATAGGTCTATATGTTCTATACTATATTTCAACTTAAAAATAATGTACATGACCGTTTGTATCTAAATAAATAAATAAATAAATGAATTATTATGAGACTTACATTTCTATGAAATGGCCCCAGGTCTTGGATGTTTATATGTGTGTGACGTCACTGTTTATGGTTCCACGACACAGGGTATCCTAGTGTGGGGCCAGCACCAATCAATGTATTTATGTTTAAATGTTTATGACGTATTACTCCAAGTGCCACTGTGGGAGTTTCTACGCCCTTCTTCTCCCATAGTGGTCCAATGTAGTGGCAAAAAATGTCGATTGTTAAGTATATGTAAATATCTACAGTAATAAAGACATTTGGAATTTGGACAAGACACACGAATAATAATATTACCTACAAAACATTGACAACGACAATAAGTTTAAAACTCCATTGTAAATTTCCCTCACGTCAAAGGTTGGTCGAAGTTGGCCGAGGCCGAACAACTACCTGACCACAAACTTGAACACAACGCGTGTAACTTTGTAACAATGTATCTTTGTGTTTTACTGATACCGAGTGAGTTTATCCCACTTTATAAAAGATAGACGAATGGCTTGTTATACATATATGGTTATAAATTCAGCCATTATTTCCCCACCGAGGGGCACGGGTATTTACCTGGATTAGAATTAGACTGAGCTGAACTGAGATCGTGGCTGTTACGTCAGTAGCTGCGGCTGCACAGTAGTAAAATTGTGTGTTTTTTATTCATTTTACAAAAAACCTATGAATATTTCTTTTGTTTCAAACACAACGCTTTAAGATATGTTAATAAAGTTTTTTTTAAAGAAAGAACAATCTCATTATTCCATTTCAATCCCAAAGAATGACACGTTTTAGATCAGAAACATCTACTACTAAAGTCTACTACAAAAAATAATAAAAACACTGTATCGACACTTGTTTGACAAAATCCTGATTTATCAGTATTATCAGTAAACAATTGCTATCAGTAAAAGCTTCTTATTTTTTTACCACAAAAACGTTTTAAGAGAGTGTCTTTCTAAATCTAAATCTGAAACACTCACACACACTCATTTATTCTCACAATACACAAAGAGAGGCCTCTTTCATAAATGTCTTCTTTTAATTTAAGATAGGAGATTAATCTATTTAATTAGGAGCTCCGTGGTCTAATGGGTTCCACGCTTGCTTCTCACACAGGAGATGCAGGTTCGATTCCTGACCTAGTACCTATGAGATAATTAATTTCTCTTAAGTACATTATACGGATCGTCCGTATACGGTGATGGAAAACATCGTGAGGAAAACTTCATTACTCCATAGCTGCGGCGATGGGCTAGCCCCTGTCACGCAGAATTGAATAACTAGCTCATAGTGGGCAATAAATAATAATAATAAATAAAAAAAACATAACGGATAAATCATCCACCCAATTCCACCTATGGCCACACTGCAAAACGTTGTGACAACGTTCGTTCATCATTTCCATTTTACGAAAATAACTTAAAAAAATACATGATTTGATGGATAAGTTTATGCTTAATTTGATTCCAAAGACGTGGAAACGCAGTAATGGAACATGATAAGGTTAGTTATTACAATATTCTTATTTTAAAGAAATATCGTTCAGGTTGGTATTTTCATAAAAATACCTCTAAAAAGTAAACGGAAAAATAGAACGGAACACGGAACTGTCACTTTGAAAGGTAATACTTGGATCCTACACCCCTTCATCCTCCTAGGTAGTGCTAAGGAATAACAAATCATTCTCAAGTCGTACATTTCCGGGTCCTCGGTAAAGAACCTGACCAGATTATGGGCTTTCAATTGCACTCGACGCCAGAAAAAATAGCCTCAAAAGAGGTTAGCATGCCATAAAAGGAAGAGTTTTGGATGCGGAAAATAGTTGCTCAGGAAAGGAAATACTTGGATCCCACCGCCTTGCACTTACCCTGGGTTGCGATTTGAAAAATCAGCATCATCAACGTGCTCAGGCCATATCAACCCACTGCTGGGCATAGGCCTCTCCTCTATTAGCGCTAGTCTCCATGATCCTGTGACAATGGCATGCAGAGAGATGCCGACTTGATAATATCGTTGGACAAAATGTCCACTGGCTGGCCGTATCTTTCTTCTTGTACACCACTATGTTACCTATTGTTTTGATCCACCGTCCATTATCCCCTCTAGCCAAGAGCCTCGCCCACCTCTATCTGAATACCGTCGCTGGTCATTCTTATTCTATGAACCCGTTTACATTGTGCTGTACAGGCTCATAGAAAAAGACTGGCAAGAAACATTTATTTCACAACTTGAGATGTTAAGCTTGGAATAAACGAGGCTTGCGCTGGCTGCCTGTCTCGTATAAACAATTTTTCAAGCCAAGCCAGCGTTCTCTCTGAAGCAGATGAAACTTCAAGCAAGATTTCTGCGGCTTGCGGCTAGTCTGGTTTCTATGGTGGATGGGCACACCGGTAGTACATTTACAAATTGCACCCCATACATAGCACACTGTCTCCCAGTAGTCTACCACAAATTTTATCATTGTCGATACAAAGCATGACGCTTCTTCCGATACGCCACCTCGTATCGGAAAAAGCGTGATTCTATGTAGAGACACAGTTATGCCCACTTTTAGATAATCTAAATTCCAATTTGCATGACAGGGGGCTAGACCACCACCAACTCGTGGTTTGTTCACGCTGTCTATTGGAGATATGAAGGTTCACTCAGAACAAAAATTGGACGATAATGGAGTGAATACCCCTTTTTCGTAAATGAAATCAACACAGCTGAATAGCTGATCAATAATTCTGCCATAACTCGATAAACAAGCGTTCTCTGATCTGTAAATTGATTACATAGTTGGAACCATCTATCCATTATACTCGAAAAACGTAGAACGCAGTTTTGTGATAACATTTTTTATTTTGTAATCACAGTGGTCAGTTTTTTGTGGTAAGGCAACTAATGCTTTTTTAAGGACATATTTAAGGTATTGTTTTAGGTTAAGTTTAGCTCGGCGTACCGCCGACATTCGAATTCCCCAAAGGCTGAACTTTCATTTTTATTCTAGCTCATGGCTATGGCATGGCATGGCTCATGGGCCCCTAGTCTGAGTGCGGCCTTGGTGGGAAGTCGAACACACTACGATTGAAGAAAAGAGATATCTTCTTAACATAAAAAGAATACTTTTCTGGCTTTGGAATGTATATCGTTTATATGGAATAATGCTCCTAATTTGACAATACCATCTTAGTTACCCCACTAGGGTAGCAAATATTGAGGTTACATCTTTGTGACACCGTGTGCAACGTTGTAGCCGACTGCATTGCAGTTGACTAGTCGCTTGAGTGTGCTAGCGAAACAGCGAGCATTGCTACCTGACAAGAGAACGAGACAGCGAGCGTAATTTTTCTTAGCAGTGGGAAATGTAAGTAGTATTTTTGATATTGTCCTGCTAAGAGGTAAACATAAACATTTACGGAACAAGCTGTATATTATCATTATTCAGTTCGCCTCAGATCTAATGTGATTTAAATGTGCATATCAGTAGATTGTTGTGAGAGAAGGAAAGACGTCTATAAAAATGTAAAGAATATTTTAATTATACTTTATTAAAAAATCCAAACAGGTTCGATTGGAATTCGACAATGGAAAGCAAAACACATTTCCTCATTCACCCTACCTTCAAAGGTCGACCGACTAGGCTATTTTGTGAGTTAATGGAGCGCGTCAGATAAAGATATAGATGATATCTTACTTCTCTGTTTAGTAACTACAACAGATCTATAGCTTTCATAGAGAGGTTAGGGCAACAAAAAAATGTCCATTCTGGTGTAAGTTTGTCGACTAATATATTTAGCCTTCCAGCTCGATAGTCTGCAACTCATACCTGCACAAAAGTGGTCTGCAATTACTGTTTTCCTTACAAACTCCTACTGTGTGCGATCTTGAAAGGGCCCTTTTGTGGACCGTCGTCCCGGGAGCCAAGAGGGATGATTTCCGATCAAACTCTTTGTTATGTCTCGTTTTCATGAAGGCAGCAGCGTATTATCCCGGAAACCCGTGGCTAAACTAGTTTTGACCAACCAATACTTCGCTCGGTTCCAGGTTGCACATAAAGTTGTGACCCGACACAACCTTACTTTGGTATTCGGACAGAAAGTGACCTTTAGCAACTACTTCAGCTTCAAATTCTAGTTATAACTAGGAAATTCTAGTTTGAACTATGGTAGCTATAACTAGTTTTGACTTGTGAAAACGCAATCTAACTAATAACGCATTTTCACTATAGCACAGTTTACGTTAAAGCTAGTTTTACATTCATATATATCACTTTTACTTTATTTTATTACTCTCACAATCCTTTTTCCTTTCCTATCTGGGTTTGCTGGTAGAAATCTCTTTCATAGAGATAAGCGCGCCTCTTGTACATATATCTTTCTTTGTATATCTCTGTATGTTTGTTTTGTGCAATAAAGTATTCATTCATTCATTCATTCATTCAATCATTCATTCATTCAATCATTCATTCATTCATTCATTCATTCATTCATTCATTCATTCATTCATTCATTCATTCATTCATTCATTCATTCATTCATTCATTCATTCATTCATTCATTCATTCATTCATTCATTCATTCATTCATTCATTCATTATTCATTCATTACAGTAAATTCTAGTTATTACTAGGAAATTTTATTTTTGTCTAATGCTCTCAGTAAAAACTAGTTTTAACTAGTGAAAAAACGTTATAACTGAAAACGTGTTTTACGGTAGCTTATCGATACAATGGAATGTGGAACGCGCTTGTAACACGCGTTTGTATCAGAAGTCGTTGTTTACAAGAGTCCTTGTTGGAGGATGATAGGATTACTATCCTTTTATAGTTTCGGGAATTTATGGATACATAAAAAACGGTTAAGTGCGAGTCGGACTCGCGCACCAAGGGTTCCGTACATACTTGTTGTGCTATGATGTATGTATGTCTTGTATATGGAAAAAGTTTGTCCATCACGGGAATCCCGGCTTGGAAATGATTTCTGCTTTTTAACCGAATTTAACACGGGGCGTTCTCAATTCGGTTGTTTTGCGTAACACCAGAGAAACAAACACCCAAATTACGAAAAAAAGCAACTAAACAGGAAATTACCCTCAGATCGGCAAACTGAGAATATTAACTAAACAAACCCGCAATATAAGAATCTCATAAAGAATAACAATCTCAAAAACCTCTTCGATTCAGGCAAAACTTTAGAAAAGTTGTAAAAAGCACTGAGCGTTTTTCAAAAACATCAAAAAAACTGGCCAGATACATTGACAAAAAGTTCGTAACAGGCAACTCGCATCCAAACCTCTTTTGTCTGGGCCTTGGACATAAAGAAGGTTTCATATTATATTTTAACAATAGTTTCTAGGGTGTGGTCGGTGTGTAATAGAAATGGGTACATGATGGTGATGATGAGGTGGGACGCCGGCTGAAACACAGGCGAGTGATCAGTCCTCGATTGTGACTTTTTCACCCAATTCCCAGTGTTTGGGCACTGGTTACTGTTGGTTCAACATATGTCCCTCCCCTTCTTCTTTTTCGCTTAATGAATTCTAGGATGTCGCTAAACTTTAAGTTTGACAAGCCCTCTATTTTAATGCCTTGTGTTCGCCATCTTGTGTTTGAATACATTACGCATTCTCCCGAGAAGTACTGGCTACTTTCCTCCAAGCCACGGTAAGGGCAAGATAGGTCATGTACGAGCCATGACCCTTTCATTTCCCTGCTGGCCGGAAAATAAAAAAGAATGACATAACAATTAAGGCATTTTTTTTGTTGCCCCACAAATGCCTGCGAATCTTCAGTACTCTTGGTGGTGTCTGTCAAAAAAGTTCCTTTTTAGGTTCTCTGCGTCTCAGTGGGTTAATTATGATAGGTGTCTATTTAGTTTGCAGTGACCTGTCACCACACCTGCCAGTATTGTTAAGTTTTCCCTAGAGAGATTAAGTAAATACTTAGCCTTTTTGGGGCCTTTCCTTAAGATAAAATATCTTAGACTGTTTGTTTATCTTTGGAGTTCTTCATCTCTAGGTGTGCATCTCGCGTAGCTATCATGTTGAAGATGTTCTTTGTGACAGTCGCTGATATAGGTAATCTTAGTTCTGGTCCAATAAAACGCTCATCAGCGCCGTTTCTTGCCAGATCATCTTCTTCACGACCTGTTAAGCCTAGCGGGTAGGGACCCTGCCTACGAAGCTGACTGTCCTAGGTTCGAATCCCGTGTAACGTACTACCTCCTTGACCATATTGGCTACTGGCGGATTAGCCAGTTAAAAACTAAAACTATAAAAATTCGGAAATTCGGGTCTGGAATCTCGTCTGGCAGCTGATTGTTTTTTTGAGGCAGACATTGTTTGAGCTCTGAAACGTGAGGTTGTATCTTCTGCATCAATAATTTTTAAGTCACGCCTTTAGTTGCGGCGATGGGCTAGTCCCTTTAGTACTGTAATGGAGCTGAATGTTTAGTTGCTGTAAAGTGCAGTAGTTGATTTGAAACTTCCCTACTCTCCCCAATCCATGGGTAAGCATTGGTTCGTAGTTAGTCTTTCTTATTTTCGTGTATTTTATACTCTCTATGTATTTCCCTTTTCTATACAGTGTCTATTGGACTGCGGCACTCTTAGATCCTAATTACCCTAGGGCCCTCGTCGGAAGTCTCCGTGTGGGGAGCCGTCGCCTGATAGCTGGGCGCTGTAGCGCTTTTGTATTCCTATCATTCACACTGGTCTCTTTCCAGGGTTCCACGCTGAGGAGTAATATCCTCCTGGCGCTTACGGAGCTCTGAATCGGTTCCACGCTGAGGAGTAATATCCTCCTGGCGCTAACGGAGCTCTGAATCGGTTCCACGCCGAGGAATAATATCCTCCTGGCGCTACCGCATAATCACTTGTTGACGTCTGGAGAAGTGGACCAGTTGGATTGAGTCTACCAAGGAGCTGAAATCTACAAATTCCCGGCGAGTCCCTATCCAGCGTTTCAACTATATCACCAATATTCGACTCACGACCCTGTGATTAATAAATGTATCTTGAGCCTGCCAACAATCTCTTTTGGTCAGGTTAGAATCTCACTGTTTCAATGACCTGATAAAATCCGCTAAGATACTAACTAAACGCCACGTTGGGCGCCATTGAAACAGTGAGACTCTAACCTGACCAAAAGAGATTGTTGGCAGGCTCAAGGCTCAATACACAACCCTTGTTAAGCTTAGTATCGGCTCAGAAAGATGTGTGTAAGATTGACCTCTAATACTTATTATTTATTTATTATCTGCTTTTTCGTTACCGTGAATCCTTTCATGACTAGGGACCCATGCGATAATTATATCTGCTGTTTTTCCCAAAGAGTTAAGACTTGCCTTACAGTGTTTCCCTTAGTGCTTCAGCGCATTCCATTATGGCGTAGATTTGCGCTTGGAACACGCTGGCGTATAGCCCCAAGGCAATTGATGTGTCTTGTTTGTTGCTGTCTATGATGCAAAAGCCAGCTGCTGCTAGTTTTGTGCCTTCTCTTCTTTAGCCATCCGTGAAGCAAGTTACAGCCGGCTGGTCTGATTCTATTTCCCATTTTTCTCTTGTTTCTATATGGACTCCGTATTTCTTGTCGAATCGTATTTCCTTCTTTATCAGATCTTTGTTTTCCAATAAAATTGACAACCAACATGAATATACATGATATTCATGTTGGCAACGCGAGTTATAAGGGAGTCTATAAGAAGACACCACATAAGTGGAGATAAGCATCCACCTTGTGGAAATCCTCTATTTGCTAAGATTGAGTAGCTAGTCCCAGCAAGATATGCAGTGATCACACTGCTTTTGAGCATGGTTACCACCCATTTTGCTAACTGTTTATGTATTCCGTCCCGCTTCGAAAGCTCTCTCTACAACAAAGAAACATCCCAGTGTCAACACTTTGTTTTCTAGTGATCTCTCGACCTCTACCGTTAGGTTGTGAAGAGCTGATTTTGTTGATTTCCTTTCCATATATGCATGCGGATTGCTATAGACGAGAAAAGCACTATCATTGAATTTAATTCTTAAATGTATGTCCACTATTTTCTCTAGTGATAATACGAAAGAGGAAAGACTTATATACCGGAATGACTTTGCATCCTGGTTTTGGAATGAAAGCTGCTTTTACTCTCCTCCAATTAGAAGGGATATATTCAAGTGCTATGCTGCTCCTAATTAGTTCTGCGAGGTGGTTGCTAATAAATCTGTATACCTTTTATAGAAGCACAGGCAAAATGCCATCAGGCCCCGCAAATATGAATGGTGCAAATGAATTTATGACCCATTCTAAGTTTTCTTGTTTTATTATATCTGGTGGATCTTCCCATGTTTTCTGGTGATCCATTATGTTGCTCTTTTTATATTCTTTGCAGCCCGGGAAGTGAGTATCCAACATGGTTTTCAACACTGTTTGGAATTCAGATATACGTTTTCCATCTATTTTCAAACTTCCTAGTTGGCATGTTTTATCGCTTTCTAGTAGTTTCACCAACTGATTATGTGCTCATCTCTTTGCATTACAGGTGCCAGCTTTTCCTACTTTCTCTGTGTCTTGTTTTGCTATATTCATTTATGACCCGTCTATACTCATCCCAGCCATCTTCATCGTCCCTTAGAAGGGCTTGCCTCATAGCTCTCCGAGTTCTTTTTCTTTGCTTCATAAGGTCTTTTTTCCACCATAGTTGGCATGCCTGTTGGTATGCATATATTAGAGTCTTTTCTCGCTCGCTTCGCTCACTCGTGAATAAAAATAACACTCGTCGATAAACACCTACTCAATCAAACGTTCAATCAAATCTCTTTATTAAATTTGAAATCTCTTTAATAAAATTGAAATTAACGGCAAGACAGGATCTTTACTTTTCTACTCTTCTATTCGGAGTCATACATACTGGTAAGCCTGAATACCTTTTTGAAAAGCTCACCTGGAGAAATTCGCGCCACCACAACATTAGAACTGCCACCAGTGTCTTGTCCGTCCCCCGCCACGGGACTGCGGCGTTTCGTGGTAGCTTCAGGTATCTTGCCACAAAATGTTGGAATAATATACCCCCTCCACTCCGAGAGCTCAAATCAAAATATAGATTCAAAAATTAATTCGAGAAAGGTTACTATTCCAACAAAAGCAGAATACCTGAAGCTGCCATGACAAAGTGCTGCGTACCGCGTTCTACCACTCTAAAATTGACCTGATACCGCAATGTGTATACCAAATATACTTTTTCGTTGTGTACGTAATTTCAACTCTTTGTGACATTAGTAATTCATTCAATACGACATTATTATTCAATACAATTTAATCCATATAACTATTTATTCACTAATCCGCAATACAATTTTATTATCTCCATCTTATTTTTAATTTTTTCCGTAGTGACATTTTATTTATTTTATTTACACGTTTAGTTGTTAATTTTAGTACACTTGCCACCTGGTGACATTGACATGTCTAAATTCAATTATACTCTGGGTCCTAGACTGAAAACCAGCGTCACAGGTTTTCCTGTGACACTTCGCTGAGTCTGAGCCCTTTTGCTGTCGCAGCATGTGCACATAGCAGTGAAACAACTCACAACTTAATGTGGGTTTCTTTAAAAATTAGACATGAATTGGAAATTATATATAATTTTTAATGTTATTGTAGATTTTGTTTGTGATTTTAATTGTGTTATTTTTATTTTTATTGTGTTTTATTCTTATTTTCTCATGTGTTTATGCTGATACAGTAAATAAATGGCATTCTATTCTATTCCATTCTATTCTTATTACTGTAGATATTTACATATACTTAGGAATCGTCATTTTTTGCCACTTATCTACATTGGACCACTGTGGGAGAAGACGGGGGGAGGGGGAGACACCCACATATTGATTGTCAGATCTCTTTTAAAAATTGCTTGTACATAACTAATACAAATATTAAAATATGAATTATTATAATTAATAAGCAGGAATAAATAATTCTTCTAAATTCTTCCATTTTGTTTAATATATATGACATGACTGTATACCTTCTCGCTTTCTAAAAATGGCTAAGTGTGAACTAATACCTATTATCTGCCGTCTTACAAATCTTTGCTTTTCACAAGGTATTTTCCCACAAATCTTAAAAAAATCGGTTATAACTCCTGTACACAAAAGTGGAGAAAAGATTGACGTTAATAATTACAGACCAATCTCGGTTCTGCCGTCCATCTCTAAAATAATAGAGAAAGTAATAAATATTAGACTTATTAACTATTTAAATAGGTTTAATATATTGTCTAAAGCACAATATGGTTTTAGAGATGACCGGTCAATTGACGATGCCGTAACAGCCCTAACAACACATATTATTGAACAAGTTGACTCTGGTAAGAAGTGTTTGGCTGTGTTCTTAGACTTAAAAAAAGCTTTTGATACAGTTTGTATCCCCATCCTAGTACAAAAACTAGAGAGAATAGGCATAAGGGACATCTCGCTTAGGCTCCTTAAATACTACCTATCAGACAGGATGTTTCCTGGGTTAAGGGTTTCCTGGGAAGGTTAAAGTGGGTCAATATATTAGCGACGAAGTTGAAATATCCTATGGAGTCCCACAGGGCAGTGTTTTAGGACCTACATTGTTCCTTGTGTACATAAACAATTTATGCAACCTTAATATAGAAAACACAAAAATTGTCTCATACGCGGACGATACCGCTCTTGTTTTCTCAAATACGAATTGGGATTTAACTCGTATAAATGCAGAGGCAGGTCTGTCCACAGTTGCGCGCTGTCTAAACTCTAATCTTCTAACCCTCAATGCGGCTAAAACCAATTATATTTGTTTTGCAAAGTATGATCGAACTCAACCACCTGACCACTTTGATATTAAAATCCATACTGACTGTACTGACCAAAACTGTAACTGCCCCTCTATCTCTAAAATATCAAAAACTAAATATCTCGGCGTAATTATTGATCAGCGGCTATCTTGGTACCCACACATAGAAATGGTTAGCTCTAGAGTGAGACGTTTAATTTGGATCTTTAAATCATTAAGACATACACTACACCGTTACTACGCAAAAAAATATACGTGGCACTGGCGCAATCAGTAATAAGCTACTGTATTCCAAAATGGGGGGGAGCTGCAAAAACTAAATTTATAGAAATAGAAAGAGCTCAGAGAGCTTTAATAAAGGTGATGTATTTTAAGCCGTTTAAATTTCCGACAGAGGAACTTTACTCCCTGAGTAAACTTCTAACCGTAAGAAATTATATATTATTAACTCAGTACTAAAAACTCACAATACAACAACCTTTGACCCAAACTTTGCAAATAAAAGAAGGAAACATGTAATAATCAATTTGCCTAATTACAAATCTATGTTCGCTCGCAGGCAGTTTAAATATCAGTCAGCACACCTATACAACCATTTAAATAAAAGCCTTGACTTATACTCGAAAAACAAAAAAGAATGTAAAAAGCCTTGACTGAAACTATATATTCTAAAACATACGAAGAAACAGAGAACTTAATAATTAAAATAAGTAGATAATTTCACACCCAATATTGATATATAAGTAGTTACTGATAACATAAATAATTCCAAACTGGTAGACACCTTTCAAATTACTCACACACAGACACCATGATACACACGCATACACACACACACACACACACACACACACACACACACACGCACACACACACACACTAATAACCTGTATACTGAATGTTTAATGTATATTTATTATTTTAATACTTCATTTAACTAATTTGAATTGTTGTTAAAATCTTTAGTAACCTTAAAGTAAAATTTAACTTTGTTATTATTTAATCTATTTCTAATTGTTTAACTTATGATATATTAAGACTTGGGTCAGAGAGCGAAGTCGTCTGGCACAGGTATTTTCATACTTAAAAGACGGCTTCAGCTTACACTATGTTAGTTAATACTCATGGTTAAACAATAAACATTTTTGTTTGTTTGTTTGTTTGTTTATATATATTCCTTATTTTCATTTAAATTTCTTTAATTATAATATATTTGTGTGTGTGTTCACTGTTTTTATAATAAATGATTCTTCTTCTTCTTCTACAATATTATTAACAGCAAGGTCTGTGTTGAGCGAGATTAACCCCATACAGTCCCATCATTTAAGTTATCTTGAACAATATCTCTTTTTTGACAAAGTCACTTTAACATGGTTTTTAAATTGCTCAAAAGGCAATTTCAAAATCTCCAGACGTATCTTGTTGAAGTAGAGAATGCAACTCTAACAAAATTGCTAACCTTTGCGACTCCAAACCGGGGCGCAACTAGTATGTTATTATTTCTTAGGTTAACATTACAGCTATCGCTACGTTTGGAACATTTTGTAAGGTTCTTGCGCACATACATTATATTTTCAAAAATAATTTTTCTAGCTACAGTTAGATTGTCAATTTCTTTAAAAAGCTCTCTTAAGGAGGATAGGCCTTTTCTCTAAAATAAAAATAATTTGAATATCCGCTGCTTTCCCCCACAACAAGATACCATAGGACATGACACTATAAAATTAACTAAAATATACTCGCCTAGATGTAGCCAGATCCGTGTTTTGTCTGATGTTCCTAACAGCGTTAGCCGCAAAACTTAATTTATCGGTCCCCACTGCAATTAGCTAACAATGGTTATTCCAAGAAATTTCGTGTCATTTACTAATTCTTACGAGTTGCCGTTTAACATTAAACTGGTCTCAACTTTCCTGACATTTGGAAGTGAGAATTTTATACATTTGGCCTTACCAGTATTTAACAATAAATCATTAACTGTAAAACATTTCAAGGTTAAAGACAATACTCCATTAACATCATCAAAATCTTCTTTTTGTCTTTCAATTTTAAAGACCAGTGAAGTATCATCAGCAAACAACACTATGTCAGTCATTTCTCCACCATGAAAGGCATTAATTTATACCAGGAATAAGAAAGGGCCTAATATGGAACCTTGTGGAATGCCAATTTTTACTCCCGATCCATCAGATTTTACGCCGTTGAATTCAGCCTGTTGAATTTTATTGCTTAGGTATGATCTTAGTAGAACCAACGCTTTATTTCTAACTCCGTAAAGATTTAATTTCATTAGTAGCATATCATGATCAACGCAATCAAATGACTTCGACAAATCGCAAAAAACACCGATAGTATCCTGTCATCTGTAGTCGATTCAGTGAAACCGTACTGTTTGGTATGGAGTTATTTTGTATGGTTGAAGTGTGAGAGCATTAGATTGAGTATAATCTTTTCAAAAATATTACTTAGTGCTGAAAGAACAGATATTGGTCTGAAATTTGAAGGATCACCCTTGTGTCCCGACGTGAACAGAGGTATCAGTTTACTGTGTTTCATGAGGTTTGGGAAAGCTCTATCGTCAACACAATTATTAAATATATAAGCTAGGTGTGGGGCTATAACTAGTATTATTGACAATGACTTTGACTGATATACCCCACCGGTCTTCAGTATTATGTAAGTTAAGTAATTTAGACGTTTTGACCCTGGTGATGAAATTATAAATCTACATTACTGATGCTAGTGCTGTTGTTTAACAAAGTATCTGCTTCATATGGAGATGAATTTAGACGGTCTATTGTGAGTAAGAGTACTCGAGCTACCTCAGTGTTGGATTTAACAACATCATCACCTATATTTGCGCAGAAACCATTGTCCCTGTATAACTTTGCCAGTTTCACGGTTTATGATTTTACAATCCGTTTTCATTATATTATTTGAATTTTGTATTTTTCTACTAATGTGTAAAGTTTTTGCAATTCTACAAACCCACTTGAAAGTTTTGGAATATTTTTCAACATAGTCATGAAATTTTCTATCAAAGTTTATAGATTTTTTGTTCATAAAGGTCATACAAGATAACTCTACTTTTACGAATTCCAAACGTTGCCCAGTCATTAAATTTAGATTTACCGTTGCAGTCACTGACTTTCTTTAATTTGAAAACTTTATTGAATTATGTCTGAATAATGTAGAAGAAGTCTGAGTAGATTTTGTTTGGGTTCTGTTCATTAAAATCCGGTACTGGCAAATTTATATCTAAGTTTTTCGTAAATGTCTCTAGTCTATGGGATGTAATAGGCCTACAAAATGATGAACCTGTGTTATCCTTAATAGAAATTGGGAATGAAACTGTTTGACCACTGTGATCGGAAGGTAAGCAGTTAATTACACTTTTTCTTGTGAATGCACTGTCACAAAAAACGTTATCTTAGCAAGTTTGGCTGGTAAGTGTAATTCTAGTCGGCTCTAGAAATATATGACATAAATTAAATGATCGGAACAGAGTTATTAATCGTCGCTTCAGTGTTGTATCTACAAGCAGATCTACATTAAGATCGCCACAAATAATTAACTTTTTTCTGTTATTACAAAGTTTAATGAGGGCTTCCTCCATAATTTTCTCAAATATTTCGAAATTGCCATGGCCTTTTTCATCCCTCGGTGGCCTGTAGACAAAAACAATAATATGGCTATCTAACTCAACACAGGATACCTCTATTAGTCTTTCAACAGTAATTGCAAGAATATCTTTCTGTTGTTTCACCTTAATATTATTTTTCACTAAGATTAAAGAACCACCTCTATCAGCAGTCTTTCTATTGTAACAACTGATAATTTTGTAATTATTTATGTTAAAAGACATCATATTTTCCTTCAACCAGTGTTCTGTAACACAAATTCTTCAACATTATTCAGACAGAATTCAATAAAGTTTTCAAATTATAGAAAGTCAGTGACTACAACGGTAAATCTAAATTCAATGACTGGGCAACGTTTGGAATTCGTAAAAGTAGAGTTATCTTGTATGACCTTTATGATCAAAAAACCTATAACTTTGATCGAAAATTTCATGACTATGTTAAAAAATATTCCAAAACTTTCAAGTTGGTTTGTAGAACTGCAAAAACTTTACACATTAATAGAAAAATTCAAAATTCAAATAATAGAATGAAAACAGTTTGGCAAATAATAAACCGCGAAACTGGCAAAGTTATACCAAGGGACAGTGATTTCTGCCTAAAGATAGGTGATAATGTTGTTAAATCCAACGCTGATGTTGCTCGAGCTTTTGAAACATTCTTCACCAATGTACCCGTACTCACAACGGACAGTCTAAATTCATCTCCATTTGAAGCAGAGACTTTATTAAAAAATAACACTAGCGTCAGTAATGTATATTTAAAATTTCATCATGTATATCCCCAGGACATTGTCAAAACGTTTAAATTACTTAACTTAAAAAATACGGAAGACCTGTGGGGTATATCAGTCAAAGTCATTGGTTCAGTAATTCTAGTTATAGCCCCACACTTAGCTTATATATTCAATAAATGTGTTGACGATGGGGCTTTTCCAGACCTCATGAAACACAGTAAACTTATACCGCTGTTCAAATCGGGAGATAAGGGCGATCCTTCAAATTTCAGACCAATATCTGTTCTTCCAACACTAAGTAAAATATTTGAAAAGATTATACTCAATCAAATGCTCTCACACTTCAACCATACAAAACCACTGCACGCTAAACAATATGGTTTCACTAGGGGTAAATCGACTACGGATGCAGGTATAACCCTTGTATCTCATATTTATTCTGCATGGGAGGCCGCACAGGATGCTATCGGAGTTTTTTGCGACCTGTCGAAGGCGTTTGATTGTGTTGATCATAATACGCTATTAATTAAATTAAATCATTACTGATGAGTCAACTATCGCATCCGCTTGCGCATACACCTATTTCGATTCGCTCTGCAATAATTGCCAACAAATTCTGTATAAACGTTAACTTCAATTCAAAATTATACACCATTCTATAGTGCTTCCCAGTGGCTTCAAAACTGTGATATTCCCAAGTGCCAGTTGTCAGTAGCCACCTCAGAAACATCATCAGAAGATCCAAAAATCTGTGTGTCTGATAACTATGTGAAATTTCTTTGTGTGGTAGTTTACATCAAGCCGGCATCTCCGGACTCACACTTTACAAAAGTTTTTACAATTATCGAAAATGTAGTATCTAATTATAAAAATCTAGATAAAATTATTATTGGCGATTTCAATCTCAATTCTTGCGGGATAAACCCTTGTCTGCAATTTGAATATTTTATGCACTTCTGTAAACTTAAGCAGTTTAATACGGTCACGAATAGTAATGATGGTATACTAGATCTGGTGCTGAGTGACATGGGCATCGATCGGATCGATGTGTCTGGGGAGATAGAGCCGCTGACGTGGCCTGTGGACGGGTACCACCCGCCGCTGGAGCTGAGCGTGCGTTTCCCGCGGCCCGAGCCACACGCACTGCCACCGCTGCCGAGGGGCGAGTCGCCCAACCCACCCGACAGACCACAGTGGAACTTCCGCAAAGCAGACTTCACTAAGTTATATTCTTCCCTTGCCTCTCTTGATTGGAGTGACCTGTATACATCCGATGACGTCGATCGAGCCACTGATTTATTGTACGATAAGGTATATGCATGTATAGATGATTGCGTTCCAAATAAACAGCGTACAGGCGTGAGGACTCGGTATGTATACCCGAAGTGGTTCACGTCCGACATCATACGCAACATTAAGAACAAATACTTTCATCTCAAACGGTATAGAGCTGAGGGAAAAGAGTTTAATAAGGAAATGTTCCGTTATTATAGAAGTCGCGTGAAGTACTTAATAGACAAAACCTACTCGGAGTACATACGACTAGCTGAGAATGATATCAGAACTGACCCCACTAACTTTTGGAATTTTATTAGGGACCAACGGACGACGAAACAGACATGTGACGAATATGACTATGACGGCAAGACGGTGACGGGAGTGGATGCGGCCAACGCGTTCGCAACTTACTTCCAGTCAGTGTTCTTGCCAGACAGACCGACACTTGACGCTGACGCTGCCGAGCGGAGAGCTGGACCGGGCAATAGCTCGTCGCGTGTAGCGATTGACTGCATTACTGTGACTGACATACGACGTGCAGGGCGACGACTTAAACCTCGCTCCTCTACAGGGCCCGACGGTATTCCGCCTTTCCTAATCAAGGACTGTCTATCAGTACTGGAACTACCACTTGGGTACCTTTACAATTTAGCCCTAAAATCTGCAATCTACCCAAGGCGCTGGAAAACGTCGCGAGTCACGCCTGTGCTCAGGGGCGGCTCCAGGTCAGAAGTAGAAAATTACAGACCTATAGCCGTCCTCTCGGTATTTGGGAAGGTGTTTGAATCAATCATCAACCATCACATAACTGAACAAATACGCGGGCTATTATCCGACTGCCAACATGGTTTCCGCCCTAGTCGCTCAACACTAACAAACCACATCAACTTTGTAAACTACGTGACGTTAGCTCTGGATAAGTCCACACAGGTTGATGTGACGTTTTTCGACTTTAAGAAAGCATTCGATAGAGTTGACAATGACGTCCTATTGGAGAAGTTTGCATCCATAGGATTCACACCGAACTTAATACGGTTATTTGCGAACTACTTCTCCAATAGAGTTCAGTATGTGAGGGTTAACGGTAAGAGTTCCGAGCCCTATGAAACCTGCTCGGGTGTCAGTCAGGGTAGCACTCTGGGCCCCACTCAGTTTCTGATTATGATTAATGACCTTCCCAATGTCGTTGAGACGGCTGAGTGTCTGATGTTCGCGGATGACTTGAAGATATTCTTGCGCATAAGCAGTGGGGACGATATTGGGCGCCTGCAGAGAGATGTTGATAGAGTGGTGGAGTGGAGTGAATGCAACCACTTGGCGTTTAATAGCGCTAAGTGTAAAACCATGACTTTTACTCGATCTCGGTCACCGCTCCATCATGACTACACTATCGCTGGGGCTAGGTTTGTGAGGGTTACCCAAATACGCGACTTAGGACTATTACTTGACGCTGAGCTTACATTTAATGACCACATCCGGGAGACTTCTAGGAGAGCCTTCAGATCTCTTGGATTCGTAATGCGACAGACAATTCGGTTTAGGAACATTTCTACGTTAACCTCTTTGTACAATGCATTTGTTCGGAGTAAGTTAGAGTACAACGCAATCATCTGGGACCCACATGAAGCCAAATACACACTCATGCTGGAAAAAGTCCAAAGGAAATTTGCTAGACTTCTATACAAGTTTAAATATGGGTATTATCCCTACTTATTCCCGTCTCTATTTGTGGCGGGGATGGTGGGGGTAGACACCCTAGAGCTGAGGCGGAAGTTGTCTCTGTTGGTCCACTTCTATCTGCTCCTCCATAACAAGGTAGACAACCCGGTCGCACTACAAAGTGTTGTCCTTAACGCGCCGGCTCGGTACGCGATGTTACGATCGCGGCCGCTCTTCGCTACGGGTGTTGCTCGTACACAGCACGCTCGTCACGCGCCCACTTTTCAAGCACTGACTCTACTCAATGCCTGTGTTGCTCAGCACCCAGAATTAGATATATTTAATATGCCGCTCTGGATATTTTTTAAAATTGTGTATTTGTTTTTAAACAGTCGTGTGTAAGTCATATTGTAATTTATTATGTATTGTGTTTGTCTGTATTTTCAATTTCATTAATTGTACATTTTTTAGACAGTAATTTAGTGTTAACGCTCACATGTTTTGGTCGTAAGACTGTAAGTGTGAACCGTAACTTGCAATAAATCTTTTAAATCTTTTAAATTACGGAGTTAGAAATAAAGCGTTGGATCTACTAAGATCATACCTAAGCAATAGAATTCAAAAGGCAGAAGTTAACGGCGTAAAATCTGATGGATCGGGTGTTAAAATTGGCGTTCCACAAGGTTCCATATTAGGCCCTTTCTTATTCCTGGTATATATTAATGATCTGCCTTTCATGGTGGAGAAATTAACTGACATAGTGTTGTTTGCTGATGATACTTCAATGGTCTTCAAAATTGAAAGACAAAAAGGAGATTTTGATGATGTTAATGGTGTATTGTCTTTAACCTTGAATTGGTTCACAGTTAATAATTTATTGTTAAACGCTGGTAAAACCAAGTGTATCAAATTCTCACTTCCAAATGTCAGGCAAGTTGAGACCAGTTTGGTGTTAGACAACAGCACGTTAGAATTGGTAAATGATACGAAGTTTCTTGGAATAACCATTGATAGCAAATTGCAGTGGGGACCCCACATAGATAAATTGGCTGGTAAATTAAGTTCTGCGGCTTACGCTGTTAGGAACATCAGACAAAGCACGGATGTGGCTACATCTAGGCTAGTATATTTTAGTTACTTTCATAGTGTGATGTCCTATGGTATCTTGTTGTGGGGGAAAGCAGCGGATATTCAAACTATTTTTATTTTACAGAAAAGAGCTATTCGAGCAATTTATAATTTAAAACGAACAGACTCCTTAAGAGAGCTTTTTAAAGAAATTGACATACTAACAGTAGCTAGTCAATTTATTTTCGAAAATATAATGTATGTACGCAAGAACCTTACAACATTTTCCAAACTTAGCGACAGCTGTAATGTTAACCTAAGAAATAATCACAGACTATGTGCGCCCCGTTTTAGACTCGCGAAGGTTAGCAATTCTTTCAAGGGTCAGTGCATTCTCTACTACAATAAGATACCTCTGGAGATTTTGAAATTGCCATTTGAGTAATTTAAAAAGCATGTTAAAGCGACTTTGTCGAAAAAGGGATATTAATTGTAAAATCCCTTTTTCGACAAAGTCGCTTTAACATTGGTTCAAGATTACTTAAATGACAGGACTGTATGGGGTTAATTTGGCTCAACACAGACCTTGCTGTTAATAATTTTGTAATTATTTATTCCTGCTTATTAATCATAACAATTAAATTTTTCATATTTGTATTAGTTAAGCACAACCTATTTTAAAAGAGATCTAAAAATAAATCTGTGGGAGTTTCTACGCCCTTCTTCTCCCACAGTGGTCCAATGTAGAGAAGAGGCAAAAAATGACGTTTGCTAAGTACATATATGTAAATATCTACAGTAATAAAGTACTTTGACTATTGACTATTGACTATTTATCCATCCGCTTTTATATTGGGTATGCTGGGGTACAGCTCACTAGAGGTCAGACGTAACGTCATGTTAGCCAAGTTCTTGGCTGTAATAATAAAAAATAAGATAGCGGCACAGTTACAGTCGTTTGTAAAAATCTGAAAGGTAGTAACTAACTTTGGTAAAATAAACATTATCACTGACATAATTGTTAGAGTCAATCAGATGAATCAAATTATTAGTATATGACATTGTATGTAATGTCATATATTGTTTACATCTAAGATAAAGCTTGCTTGTAGCAAAGCTTTCACTGTTTGGGAATGTAAACATAACAATTTTATTAACATTCAGTGAGCAAAGTGTTTCAAAATATTTAATTAGGTCCCATTTGTTTCCTCACCCCTATTTCCAAACATGAGTATGAAGTTTGATTTAGGTGTCAGATCAAGTGTCTTTGTATCATGAAAACTGGAATTGGGTAAACAGTTGGTAAAATTTTACGTACTGCCTTCATTTTGTTGTAATGAGGTGTGCAAACGATAGCTGGTAGTCACTTTTCTAACCAAAGTGTATTTCGTTTTGCGAGGAAATGGATAATTTTTCTGTAAAAATATATTTGATTTTAAAAAAAATTGAGGATATTTTTTCGAACCGAATATTTTATGTGTACTTAAGTTTAGCTCGCTTCGCTCACCGCCTTTACAAGATGGTGAAGGCACCTAAGCTACCGTAGTGTTAGTGTCGAAATTATATCAATTGAACGAGTGATATCAATTGAATAAATGGATGGAAAGGGGAGCACATTCGCGTAGCTTGTTCAGAAACGGAATGGACTGAATAACAAAGAGAATAAAATCACTACCTACCGCTTTACTGAATAATATCGTCATGTCAACGTACGCCATTTAGAAAATGTTTTGCCCACACACAGTTCAAAATGGCAACCACATTATTGACAATACGTGCAAATTTAGCTTGTGTATGGTCTTTTTAACGTTTAGAGAAGGCGATTTTTACGTTTTTTTAACAAATCTATTGCAATTTTCAACTTGATTTTCCAGAAAAACTACGCATTTCCTCGCATAAAGAAAAACACATTGGTGTGAAAAGTGACTACCAGCTAACGTTTGCACACCTCATTACAACGAAGTGAAGGTAGTACTTAAGTAAAACCTGCCCAAACAGTTTATTTATGACTGAGAGTCCCAATTTATTGAATAATATGCCTAAGTTTCTTCCAATTTCATCACAAAACATAACAAGTTTTGCTTGTGATGTTTTTTTGCGGACCTGAAATCTTGGGTCGGATGTCAGCTGAGCCGAATTCGAAATGTTTGCCACTTACGTGATTTATTTGGTTGAAATTAGATTTCAGATGCTATGTTTTCGCTCAGAATATACAGTAAGTAGAACCAAATCACTCCGAACCGAGAATAACAATGACAAAGACACAATTCTGTAACCGAAAAACAATTGGACAGTTTGCATTAAATACACATCACTCATATAAAATATGTTATAGTCACACATATTTATAATTATTCTATTAAATACAACTAGAACAACAAGAGAACTAGAATTGTAGTTTAATTTCACAAGAAAACAATTTCTATTTTTATTTTACATAGGATAAATCACAGACATTTACGATACTAGGATAAATCTCAGTCGGTTTGTTGACCTCAGTGTTGCCACAAGCTAAAAAAATTACTTTAAACTACTTTCCGCACTAGTAGCATATATAGCTGTCGTATAATAATATGAGCAATCTTATTAGATTGCGTACGCGAGCGTAAGGTCAAATGGTTCCCTATGCAACCCTTGTACGCTGTGAACCCTTCATTCCATATTTCTTGATAACTTCTTAACCTTCATTGTGTTTTCTACCGAATATCCCGCAGGCCATAAACATGGGGTTACTCGACAAGGGTCTGTTGGCACGGTAACATTACTGTAAAGGCCCTAATTGCGTGAATATTTGCATGGTAAAGAAATCAAATATCAAAAATAGCTATTTTTGCTATAGTAGAGAGGAAAGTAGGTGATTTCCGACGAGTGCCATGTTTATTCACGAGCGAGTGAATAAGTCGACACGATTTGGAAATCATTTTACGCACGTGTATACCTCGCGCCACGAATTAAGAGCGCTGGGCGACGTTCGCGGGAATTACTGCGCATATGTACAGGTATTAAAAAGTGACTACTGCGCATTCAAGGCTCATAATATGTGGCGCGACGTATATCATACAATGATAACTACGCATTGTTTATTTATATTTTAACTAAACAAGAAATTAGTAAAATGGCGGGCTTATTTTAAATACATAACCTGTCACCATATCTGTCCATATAGTCCTTCACCAATTTATGTCCTGCGACGGAAATGGGAACTAAATACGCTAATCTCACGTGGCGCCGCCGCGGCTATCGGAGTTGATGGGTGGCGGGGACTCTACTACTGCGCATGTGACCTGGTATCGTAAAAGGGCACAGAGTAAGAAATATGACATGTGTTTGTTCCGTTAAGGGAGTATGTCGGATTACTCTCTCGTCACGGGTGGATTCGTCGGTGAATCTGACGGTCACGGCATTAGTCATTGCTAATGTGATGGGCTCAAACCCTCACGTACGGTTGTCGCCCTCGGTGCGACAGTTGGTTGCTGGGTTGTCACTGGCTGACCCGGAGTTTGATATTCCGGGCCCAGTAGACATTTTATTGGGTGTTGATGCCTTGGGATACCTGTTAGTGCCAGGTGTCCACGTGTTGCAGGCGACTGGTCTGGTTTCGGTCAACACCAGACTGGGCCATGCGGTAATGGGTCCGGTCATGCCGGCTGCCCCACGCCTAGCGACTCGTAGTCCCTTATTCGGTTCTGTACTCTCGGAGGTGATACAGAAGTTTTGGGAGGTGGAGGAACCACCTACGGTCCGCCGGTTGGACCCGGTTGAAGAAGAGTGTGAACAGTTTTATCGGAACAATACTGGTCGCCTTCGGTCAGGTCGATTTCTCACACGTCTTCCATTTCGGAGTGATCGCCCGCCGCTGGGCAGTTCACACCATGCAGCCGAGACGCGGCTTCTGTCGATGGAACGACGCATGAAGCGTGACGGGATTTTCCGGCAGAAGTACGTCGACTTCATGCGGGAATACGAGTCGCTCGGCCACATGTCGGTTTCGGGTATCGACTGGAAGCGTGAAGACCACTGCTTCCTGCCCCATCACGCGGTCTTGAGGACCCCGGAGGGCAAAATACGGGTAGTGTTCGATGGATCGGCATCAACATCTAACGGCATGAACCTGAACCAGTGTTTGCATTCAGGGCCGAAGTTGAACCATGACATCGCGGATGTTATCACACGGTTCCGTCGACACAATGTTGTGTTTGTAGCTGACATTCGGATGATGTTTAGACAGACGGTCATTCACCCTGACGATAGACGGTATCAGCTGATACTGTGGCGAGAGAGCCCAGACCAGCCCATCAGGGTGTACGAGCTGAACACCAACACGTACGGGCTACGTTCTAGTCCTTATTTGGCGATTTGCACTCTGCGGGAGTTAGCGGATCGAGAACGGTTAAATTTCCCTAGAGGAGCAGCGATCCTGGAGCAGGACCTCTACGTGGACGATATCTGTACCGGTGCAGATTCCGTAGAGGAGGCGCTCGCTCGACGGGACGAGCTAGTTGAGCTCTTACGGGGTGGAGGTTACGAGCTCCGGAAATGGATGTCGAACTCTCCAGAGTTACTGACTGGTCTTCCGGATGATTACCAGCAGGATCCCCACATTTTTGAAAATTTGGAAAATCCAAATATGTTGTCGGTAATACCGACAACATATTTGGATTTTCCAAATTTTCGTCCAGTACCAGCGTCCAGTACCAGCCGGTGTCAGACATGTTTTTGTATCGGGTCGAGTTGGACTCCCCGAAGGTCTGGACGAAACAGAACATCCTTTCAACGGTGGCTAGGACATTTGATCCAAACGGGTGGATCACCCCGGTAACATTTCAGCTCAAGTGTTTTATGCAGCAATTGTGGTCTGCTGAGCTGAAATGGGACGACCCGATCGGCGAGTCATGGAGCTCAGAGTGGGACTCGTTCTTTTCGACCCTCCCTGGCATCAATCGGATTTCACTGCCACGGAGGTTGGTCCCCACCAAACGATACACCGCCACCCTGCATGGGTTTTGCGATGCCTCGGAGAAGGGCTACGGAGCTGCGGTGTATCTGCGTACGGTCGACTCCTCGGGGGAGGTTGATGTGCGGTTGGTCATGGCCAAGAGCAAGGTTGCGCCGTTGCGCACTCGCATGACCATTCCCAAGTTAGAGCTTTCGGGAGCGGCTCTCCTGACTCGTCTGCTCAACCACACGATGACGGTTCTTCGTGGGTCAATAGCGTTAGAAGATACGGTCTACGCTTGGACGGACAGCCAGATCGTGTTATGCTGGCTGAAGGCTTCAGTTCACAAGCTGAAGATTTTTGTGGCGAATCGGGTTTCGCAGATTGTGACTTCGGAGGACCCTTAATCTGGAGACATGTTCCAGGGGAAATGAACCCAGCAGACTGTGCGTCTCGTGGGTGTCACGCTCCGGAGTTGGTTGGACATCCCTTGTGGTGGAGTCCAAAATGGTTGACTCAAGCCGAATCGGATTGGCCAATGAGTCCTCGCGTTGCCTCGGCGAACTGCGGCGGTGACCGCCTGGATCTGTCGATTTGCGCGGAATTGTCGGAATTCTGAGGCGCAACGAGTGCGGACACAGATCCTGACACCACGGGAACGGAACCATGCGTTGTTCGCATTGGTACGGAACGTGCAGACGGTGCACTTTAAGTCTGAATTGGACATTCTGAGACGCGGACGCGTCCAACTGAAGGGAGCTGTGGCTCGGCTCAACCCGTTTATTGACCCTCAAGGATTGCTGAGGGTAGGAGGTCGGCTGCGGAATGCCAACCTGCCTTATGCGGCTCGCCACCCGTTGTTACTCCCTAGGAAAGGGAAGTTGGTCGAACTGTTGATACAGGATCGACACATTCGGAATGGGCATATCGGATGCCACGCCTTGATGGCGTTTCTCCAGCGCGAGTTCTGGATTCTATCGGGAAGACGCTTAGTGCGGAGCGTCGTATTTCGGTGCCTGCCTTGTTATCGGGCCAAGGCGGCTACAATGCAGCCCCAGATGGGCGACTTGCCCTCGGATAGGGTTAACGAAATCCGGCCCTTTGCGGGTGTCGGAACGGATTTCGCGGGACCATTCATGGTCAAGTCTTCACAGCTACGGAACGCCAGATTAGTGAAAGCATACCTGTGCGTCTTCGTGTGCTTGGCTACGAAGGCAGTCCACTTGGAGGTGGTCAGTGACCTCACTACGGAGGCATTTATCGCTTGTCTGGATCGGTTCGTCTCACGAAGGGGCCTCCCGACATTAATCCGTTCGGACAACGGCACAAATTTTGTCGGAGCCAGGCGATATCTGCAGGAGGTCACTCAATTCCTGAACGGTAACCAGGACGCCCGATGGGATGGGCGATTCAATCCCTCGTCGGGAGCAAGCCGTACGATGTACGGCTTGCTCCCGACGAGGGATTGAATGGGTTTTCAGTCCGCCGGGATGTCCTCATTGGGGAGGAATTTTTGAGGCTGCGGTTAAATCGGCTAATTCGCACCTGACAAGGATCATCGGTGAGACCTCTCTACGCTTTGAATAGCTTGCGACGCTGTTCTGTAAAATTGAAATGACACTGAACTCGCGTCCGTTGTGCCCGCTCAGTTCGAATCCAAATGATTTGGAAGCGTTGACGCCGGGTCACTTCCTGATAGGTCAGCCCCTTAACGCCCTGCCAGAATACCCATTCGGTGATGTTAAGTTAAGTCGGTTAACTAGGTGGCAGATGTTGCAGCAGATGGCTCAAGATTTTTGGAAACGGTGGTCCCTTGAGTACTTGCACATCTTGCAGCAGCGCCTTAAGTGGACTGACCGGACGAGCCCCCCTCAAGTCGGTGATTTGGTGCTGATTAAGGATGCGAACCTGCCATCATTGAGATGGAGACGAGGACGGATCGTCAATTTGTACACGGGTTGGGATGGCACGCCTCGATCAGCAGAAGTCAAGGTGGGGGACTCGGTCCTCAAGAGAGCGGTCGCAACACTTTCTCGCCTTCCTATTGATTAGGGACAGGTTCGGGCCTGTCCGGGCGGGTGACTGTTTAATATTTATGCTTCGGAACGCACCTGTTTTTTGTTGCGCGGATCGACCGCGAGTAGTCGGGACATCACTAAGCGGAAACGGACCGCAGCTGTCACTCGTACCAACGAGAGGAAAAAATTGGAGGTTATCTTTTTTTTTCTCATCGGGAGAACAACATGTCTGCTCAGGCGTCGGGCCAGTGATTGTAATTCGGTGTAACAATTCTCTAATACAGGCGTCGGGCCTGGTCGGAGTGCTCATCATAACCATCGTCGGGAAATAAGTAGATTCGCGTCAGCGGTTGAGTGATTCGTGGTGAAGGTTGAAGTTGTACGGTCTCCAACTCGTCGTATCGGTAGCGGCGACTCCACGTGTCGGCAGCAGCACGCCGGCGAACAGCGTCGGGCAGCAACGATAGTGATTCGATTCCTATCCTATCCCAATTCTGCTCTTATCCCGTATTCCTGTCTCGAATCGAGCTTTCGATTTCCTGTCTACGGCGACAAAGGTCAGTAACAATTCAACTCACTTTTCTCTCACGTGCTGGCAAAAGCCCAGCCCCTCAGGATTCCACGCCGTTCGGTAGGCGTGGAAAGTAATCAACATTTATTTGCAATGATAAGGGTGAGTTTAAAGTTCATAAATAATATAAAAAGAACATCTTATTCAGCTTTTAAATTGTAGCATTATTTAAAAAAATATTACTGATTATTATTAAATTATATCAATCATAATCATAATAATATCAATAATTAAACCACGATAACAAGAATAGACGAGATCAATCTAACGTATATTTATGATTAATAAATTCGCTTAAAGAGTAAAAACTGTTTTGCAGAAGCCATTTGAATAATTTACGCCAAAACAGTTGATAGGTAGCGTTTTTATCTCTTTTGGTATTTTATTAAAACTAAGTAAAGAGGTTCGTTCATCTAGCAACATATTTATATTTAATGAATATTTAATAGTAGATTGAACAACAAGTGCATAAAAGTAGTATTTAAAGTCGAGGGATAAAATGGCTCCTTTATGCCCGAGTTATACATTCTGCTTTTCACTTCGAATTGCGAGAAAATGAAACGAAGTCACTTGAATAAACCATTGTTTTAGTTTAATCACTTTTCACTGTTCACTTCAATTAGATAAAAAAAGTTTGCAAAATTGAAGGAGAGAATACCTTATGCCGGCCACGAAACCTTTTAAATGTTTATTTTTTATTTTCAAATGTGTCATTCGACTTGGGTACTTCATACTGCCAAGTCATAAAAACGTTTCTTTTCATTTTTCAATATGTAATACCTCGCTTTACGCGACCTCGCTTAACGCGATTTCGTTATAACGCGATTTTTAAAATACGCGCTAATTTACCTCGCTTTACGCGTGTCCTGATTGGTCCTATGGCGCGAGTGGCGCGATCGCATGAGCCAGTAATAATGCGTAGTTTTGTGAGATGTTTAAGTTGTACATACCTACATACATTGTTGAAAAAACGTTAGTCTTTCGTCTTTTGATAATTTTGGAATAAAATTTCTTTTCTTGGACTGAAAATGTCGTCGCGGGCTATTAAAAAAGAACGAAAAAGTTTAAGTTTGGAGGTGAAGCTAAAGGTTTTAAAAGAAATGGATAAAAGTGGTAAAGCTACAGAAGTTGGACGACAATTTGGGCTCTCAGAGTCTACTGTGCGTACAATTGTGAAAAGTCGTGATAAACTATTGCGTTCTAGTGAACATGGGACGCCAACCAGTGCCAAGAAAATAACTCGTACGAGACCAGCTGTTATAGAAAAAATGGAGCAAATGCTTTCTGTGTGGATAGAAGATATGAATAAAAAAAATGCTCCAATAAGTCAAGATATCGTTTGTGCAAAGGCAATTTCTTTATATGAGAGCCTGAAACAGCAAGAAGGTGAAGGGTCTTCTGTTCCATCTTTTGTAGCTAGTAATGGGTGGTTTGAGAAATTAAAAAAACGATTGAATCTGCATAACATTCGTGTAACTGGAGAAGCAGCAAGCGCTGATACAGCAGCTGCATCGGAATTCCCTACCCAGCTTCACAACTACATACTGCGAGAGAAAATTCCAGCATGTCTCGTCTTCAACGCAGATGAAACTGGTCTTTACTGGAAAAAAATGCCATCTAGAACTTTTATTTCAAAAGAAGAAAGGCAGGCGAGTGGTTTTAAAGCAGCCAAAAATCGACTGACTCTGCTTTTAGGTGGAAATGCCACTGGAGATTTAAAATTGAAACCATTGCTGGTTTATCAATCAGAAACACCACGAGTGATGCGAGGCATGGATAAGGATAGCTTGCCAGTTATTTGGCGATCAAACCGAAAAGCATGGGTAACAAGAGAGGTTTTCAGTGATTGGTTTACAAACAGCTTTTGCCCAGAAGTTAAAGCGTACTGCAATCGTAATAGGCTGCCTCCAAAAGTTTTGTTACTGTTGGATAATGCGCCTGGTCATCCACCAACATTTGATTCACCGCGAGGTTTGAAAGTGGAGGTGATGTTTTTGCCACCAAACACCACCTCCATTCTACAGCCTATGGACCAAGGGGCTATAGCGAACTTCAAGGCCTACTATCACCGTCGCACGTTTGGTCAGCTAATCCGGGAGACAGATGGAGAAGGACAGCAGTCTATGAGTGATTGGTGGAAATCATTCAATATTTTTAAGGCTGTACAAAATATTGCTGCCGCTTGGAATGAAGTGAAGCTGAGCAGCATGAATGGAGTATGGAGAAGTCTGTGGCCTGATGTAGTGGAGGCACCAAGTAGGCGTCTGCGAGTGCAAGATACAACAAGACAGGTTATTGAAGACATCGCAGTCATGATGGAGGGTTCTGAGCTCGGAAGCATTCCAATGGAGGAGTTAGAAGAATTTGTTGCCACCGATAGCGCACCTTTAAGCAATGAAGAATTATTGGCAATGCAAAACACTTCCCAGATAAATGAAGAAGAACCGTCAGAAGAAAGAAAGTTATCATCCAAGTCAATTCAGGAGGCACTTTCAAAAATATATTCTGGTCTTGAGATTTTAGAGAGTTCGGACAGTGATGTTAATCGCGTTTTACATCTTAGACAATCCATAGAAAACGGTGTAGCTACATATGAAAAAATTTTAATTGATCGTAAGAAAAATGCTACTCAAAAAACTTTAGACCAGTATTTCTCAAAAAATTAAGGTTATTTTTTAATTCATTGTTTTTTTTTGTAACTAAGTATTAAAGTAACTTTGTAATACATACATACATACATTTGTCTTGTTATTCTATCAACCTCGTTATACGCGTATTTCGATTAACGCGAATTTGTCTGGTACGCATCCCTCGCGTTAAGCGAGGTATTACTGTATATGACAACTATTTTATCTGATTTGATTACATTAATGATAGAAAACATGGAAGTGCTATAAATTTAAAGCAAATAAAATAAAATAACAACTTTATACTGCGACGTTTTATTATGCATGTGGTGGGGCCTGATTATCTTAGTCTTAGGAAAAAAACGTTATGTACCAGTTGATAAACTTTTAGAGCATAATATAGTAGTTTTTGTGACTACTGCATAATGGAGGGCATTAAAACTCGAGAGTGGGTTTATGAAACGAGCCGAAGGCGAGTTTCATAATAATATCACTCGAGAGTTTTAATGCCTAATTATGTACAGTTACATACACTAGTTTATCTACACACATATCAGATCTCTTTGATGTGTTCAGGAACCGCATCTTTGACCGGCATTGTGGTTCTGCAATTGTTTAGCTTGTTCTTTAGTACCAACTTCACGCAGGCGGGCGTCGGCGTTCGAAATTTGAATGTCAGTACCAACTTCACAGACAAACTAGGGACGGCACGAGGGTGGGCGTCGGCATTCGAAATTTGAATGTCATTATATGTAGAAAAACTACACATAATGACCATTATGTGTAGTTTTCCAGATACGAAACGAGTTTTTACCAAGTAGTTTAACATAATGCTGATCGTAACGTGCGGTTTTTGAACGCAGTAAAGAGGGTTTATGATACATGTGTAGATAAAGTGAAAAATACATACCGTCTTCATAAAATAATAATAAAACACAGTGTTAACACTTGCTTACCTAAATCATGATTATTCAGTATTTTTTTAGCAAGCTTGTAGATTTCGCTAACACAAAAAAGTGTCAAGTGAGTGTCTTTTTAAATATCGGATAAATCATCCACATAACTTATGACCGAAAGTTTTGCAGTGTGGCCATAGATGAAGGCCACACTGCAAAACTTTCGGTCATAAGTTCCATTAACTTATTTGATGGACAAGTTTATGCTTAACTTATTTCCAAGGACCTACGAACTAAGTAAAAAACATGGTTAGGTAAGGTATTTTTTTATAGGGAACCGTTCATTTCAGAAGTTTTATCAAAAACTTCAAAATATGCTAAGAAACAGAACGGAACACGGAACTGTCACTTTGAAAGTTCGTTAGTTAGACAGAAGTTTGTTTTCGTTTGAGATTTGGTTGGGGATAAATCAATTACTATTAATGGTTTAACATACAAATGGTTTCTCAGGAAAGGAAATTCTTCGATCCCACCAACCTGTACTTACCTTAAGTAGTGATGACGATCAACAAAACAACACCTAATTTTCATAAATTTCGAAAACGGAAAAGGTAAAAAATCATCATCACAATCGTGATGAATCGTGATCAGTCCACATCAACCCACTGCTGGGCATAGGCGAGAGCCCAGGCACTACATCGCCAGCCTTAAAGGTTTTGTGACAACCACATGCAAAGAGCTGTCGACTTGATAATATCATTGGACAATGCCCACTGGCTGGCTGTATCTTTCTTTTTGTACACCTGTTACCTACTGCTTGATGGAACTGTTTGTATGCATCTACGTATGACCATTTCTTGTTGGATTTTAGATCGCAAAATGTAGTTTACAAAGTTATTGGTGCGGCTATATTTCATCAACAATCTCTACGTATCCAGGACGTACGTGCATTTATAACTTTGTATATTGTATCGAAAGCAAATGCAGTCGGCATTGCAATTGTTTTATAAAAAAGCCACTTAATTTCTCTATTTCCAATTTTCAGTTATCAATGAGGTTTTATCAGTTTTAGCGATTGTCACTTGCCAACATACCCTTGTATATATAGAGCAACGTGTACAAGTTCATAAGGAGTCCTTATAAAGGGTTATTTGACCTACTTTCTTGGGCTCGACTTAGGCTAAAGGCCACGGGCCTGACCTTGGCCTGGGGCATATTTGGAGTCTCCGTCTATTTTAAGGATCTGCGCAGGAAATAAACTGTTTCCCTACCGCCCCGTATAGAAAAAGGTGTGACGCTGGGCCAGAAATTTAGAAGATGCACTTGCTTTTTGCAGATTTTTTCAGGCAATTAATTTTGTTGTTGTTATATTGGCTGTACCTCTATAAAACAAATTTTAAAATAAGTATTACCAGAAACCGTAAATACTATGTCATATTTCCACGCAACCCTGAAAAAATTCAGCGATTACTGTTCACGCAATATAAGAAGTAATATGATAGATACCCATAAAAAATCCTTTATAAAATCCACTTTTTAAACACTAGGGATGTTACCAAAACATTCAACATAGGTAATTATTTCGATACATTTCTCAGCAATCAACCTTTCCCATATTAACCTGGTTTGCTGGAAGAGGTCTCTTATTAGAGATAAGTTTGCCTATGTACACTATTTTCATGGAACTCTTGTTTTGTTTTCAGATTTGTGTGCAATAAAGAAATTATGAGTAATGATTAATCGATTTTTTTAAGAAAAATCCCCTAATTCACAGGCTACCGGTTTCTGAAAGGAATATTAGCTGTGACAACTTGTTAAACTCTTGTTAAGCGCATTTCAGCCAATCACATGCCGCTATTTTGAATTAATGATCAATTGATCGCTTGTTACAACAACAACAAAACAACAACAACTCTTTCGGAAACTGGGGGACTGACATCTGTCAAGCACCCTGTTATCTTTTTCGTACTGTAGTTTTTGTGATTGGCCTCCGCACACCGGGAGTTTGGCGAAATAAATGAAAAAGCATTTATAAAAAAAAATAAGTTAAAATTTATTTCGTTTATATTCTGAATGTTCTGCCTGTTTTGTATTTCATGATAACAATTTTTTAATAAGATTTCTTTTTGTTTTGTTCTCTATGTACCGGTCGTGACTAGATGGGTTAAGGACTCAGTATTTACTCAAGGATGGATATGTAGCCTTACATAGCGAGTTTTTAGCCAAAATCAACTGCAAGTAACGAATATGTTCTTATATGTATTGACAAAAGTGATAATTCGTTGTCATTAGAGTTAGAGATAAGTTAAGAGAAATATAGATCTCCCATAGTAACAGTAGTTAGTAGAAGGAAGGGATTTTCTTATAAACTGCTGTGGGATGAGCCGTTTTGTATTAAAACCAGAGATGATCTGGTGCACACTGCTAGAGTTTCAGTGAGCTCGGTCGTCTCCTGTCAATAGACCGAGGAGAATTGGCACTGTGCTTGACCTTACCAAGTTTACCACCAAGTTTCCGTCTATCTGCGACTCGGTATAAGGACAAACTGACCCATCTCTGCCACTGCGGTGCTAGGGTGGACCAACTAGGACGCCACGGCCTCTGCTACTAAAGCAGCACCTGTACCCATCATGCCAGACTGTGGCGCGCCCCCGACAGATTTTCTTGTTTTTTTATTAAGTCATAGCATAAATTCTTTGAGTCGGGGGTTTCAAAATTATTTTATCCTTCTTCAAGTACATTTTAACCGTCGTGGGTTTTTTCAAAGTTTTATTTTTTTTATTTTATTTCACACTTTTTACAGAGCAAGCATAGGTATTATGTAAATTATACTTCATATTAATATGTATTATATGGTGTGCTATAGTTTCAGTTTTACTAAATTCTTGTCAAATTTGGTTGTATTTGTAATAGTTTTGGTTGTGTTTGTAATAGATGTAGCATTATTTCTTGAATGTTTACTTTCATTTGAATAAGTAAGTAGGTTAGGTTAGGTTAGGTTAATTGTAATATCCCTCTACATTACATCATTAGCTTAATCCACGAGTATTGATTTTTGGTTCTGATTTTTAGTTTAATATTTTTCGTACTTCGTCTTGAATTTATTAGGTTAATTAAAATTAGTAGTAGGCTAAGTTGTTGGGATATCTCTCCATATTTTCTTACTTTTAGGTTTTTATATTTTCGACCAAAAACATATGCCAAAGGACAAGCTTATGTGGCGCTTAGTAGAGTACGATCTTAAGATGGCGTAGTAATTACCGATCTAGATGAAATATATCTTTTTAACAGCCCAAATAACAGCATAGCGTTGGAAGAATTAGAGCGATTGAGACAAACTATACGCCGCCGGTCGCAAACTGAGGACACAGAAGAAAGGCCATAAAGTAGCCGTCATCTTTTGCTCCCTTTCCCACATAAATACTTGGTTCACTGAGGGGGAGGCCTCATTTGTCCTCGGCTTTTTCCAAATATTTGACAGTGACATGCCACTGTCAAAAGTATGCAAAATCGACGACGCGACGCAACGCAGCGCACAAGTGAGGCCTGACTGTAATGTTAGCAAGAAAGTTCTATCGAGTTTCTTTAATATTTAGTAGCTAATATAAACTATATCACTGCAGTGCCCCTAGAAGAAAGTTCTATCGAGTTTATTTAATATTTAGTACCTAATATAAACAATATCACTGCAGTGCCCTCTAGTGAGTTCCTACCGAAACATCTATTTATGAACCCTCACTAATCAACCGCAAACCCATTACAAATGAAAAAAAAAAAGCATCAGAATCAAACGAATAGTTTTAGTTTTGCACAAACAAATGTTTACCGCAGCGCCCCCTGGTGAGTTGTCATCGTAACACCTATCTAAAAACATGTAGCAATCAAACCAGTACTCATCACTGAAAAACGGCATCAAAATCGGACTCGTAGTTGTGATTTTGCACAAATAAATGTTTACTGCAGCGCGCCCTGCTGAGTTGTCACCGTAACACCTATCTAAGAACATGCACCAATCAAACCCGAACCCATCACTGAAAACCGCATCAAAATCTGACTAGTAGTTTTTGAGAAAAATGGCAACATTGGTTTGCACAAACATCCTCTCACCCCAAACGCATATACCATCTCCGTTCCGTCGTGGGTAAATAAAAAGCTTCCAAAAGCTACCTGTTGTACTAGTTGCAATCCGACACTTTTATTTTTCAAAATGGCGGCCACGCATCTTTTCAGAAATCGATAGATCACATTAATACAAACATAAAGTATAGATTGGCAAAATCTCGTTAACCATCACGTTACCGAGTTAAGAGCTGTCAAAGTTGAACAAGTGGCGCCACGTGTTTTTGTTTTCGTTTTTATAGTTTTGATATTTTCTTCTTCACCTAATTGCAACGAGAATCATTATGAATACATTACAAACGTTTTCTGCATGACTGAACGCTTTAGTTTTGATTACTTATGTATTTGGATTTGAAATGATGAAATGCATTAAATGAATTAATCCTCTCTAAAATCTCGCTGCCGTGGTTTGGTAGGTATTCCTGAGTAGTGGTGTTGTTGTGGATGGTTTCTTTTTATTTCGGCTGGGGTTCCTTTTTATTTTATTATTAACGACGACCCAGTTAATGTAAGTAGAGCTGTAATGGTACACACATTGAATACAAGAGTCAGTTCATTTAACGCTTGGGTTATTGAGTGATTCGAAGTAAGTTGGCAAGAAAGGGGCCTGATAACGTGGTTGATTCGGGGAAGAGAGGTCGGGTCAGGTTTTTTTTTCGCATTCCTGCGAAATGGAATCAGAGCCGATTTGGCTGCGCGCTGAATAAATTATGAACAATTAAATAATGGAAGGTTCATATGGAACTATACGGAGAAAGCTAATGTGTTGACTGCAAATATACGATTGCGATTGATTATTACGTTGTGGTGAGTCTGACATCACGGGTTTGCGTATCTTTCCAGTGATCTTTGTCCTAGACGCTAGCGGTCGGGCAGTCAGGCTAAATTAATTGCAACCGCTTTATAGCCAGCGATCGACAAATTTTGTGTATCGGCAATACCAAATGACTTGAGTGATAACCGAGGTTTGATTATAGAAACTATGCATACACAAAATTGTAGAACAGCAGGCGTGCATGGCATGTTTGATTGAAACTAGACCCTGTGTAGTTAATGATAAGAAGCTTGCGCTTGGGCAGTATTTGCGGGGACGCCATCTCAGACGTGGGCCACCTATAAATACGAGCGCGTGGGTGGGGAAGGCATTCAGTCCGTACGTCAAACCACTGTGGTACACGTGTCTTTCGGTAATCTGTACAGTTCGGTCTGCCGTTTTACGCGTCTGGAACTGGAAGATTTGTGATTGCGTGCTACAGTGGATTTTCGTGTGTGTCTGAAGCGCCGAGATATACCACGGTTCCTATCCTTTAAATCAACCTACCCAAATTCCAAAACTATCCTTGGGTCGTTAGATAAGAACTTGTAGGTAATTTGATCTGAGTCTGAGTCTGGGCTTGGAGCGACCCTAATTTCCTTTTCCCTTCACCATAGGGTTCCTGGATTAGCTCTTAGGATATTCGCGAGTTAATCCTTTCCTCATTCCCTTCGTGTAGCGAGTTTTGAAATTCCCACACACACAAGTCATTAAACATACAAACACATTCAATTCACACACAACTATTTTCGAGTGGCGTCGATGATGGACGTGGTATAACACTAGAATTTTAGACTAGGCTAGACAAGAGTTTAGTTGAGGCTAAACCTAGGTTGTCAAGGCGTAGGGAGACTATTTGATCGATGGGGTTCCGCGGATGGAAATAACAAATTCAGAGCAAAGTATAAACGTTGTCAACTCAGATAACCTATCCTGTTGATATCTTTGACATTTGAGTGTTGTCGGGGACGCGCGAAGAGATCAAATTACAGTCTAAAGTTCATTGTTTAGGGACGGGTGGATAATTTTGCCTTGCCTTGGATCGTTTTGAATCAAGTTGCATCTTTAAATTAAATGTCAATTTCGCTGGGAGATCTAACGTGTAGATTGTGTCACGCATTTATTTTGCTGGGCTCAGTCGAGGCGAGCTGAGGTAAACGAGATACTTAAATCGGTATTTTCTGAAGTACGTAACTCGTTGTGGAGAGGGTTAGATCTCTAAAAGCACTAAAGAAAACGTTTCGATAACATCCAGCTTGAATTGCACAGAGTTGAAGGTTTCAAAACGTTACGGACCTTTTGAGGAAACCCCTAGTTCAGACCCATTTCGGAAAATCAAATCGCAATTGTGTAAACCCGGTCTATTTGGATCGTTATTGCCGTGAACTAATTATATAATTGGAGCCACTAAAGCCGCTATTAGCGAGCACATGAAATATCATTGAGTACTCACATCGTAACACTACGACGAATAACCATACGATAACCCAAACAAATATTATAAACTGTGGTCGACCACGTAAAGAAGCTCCATGCGCCCATATATACAAAAAATAAATGGTACCACATATTATAACAAAGATCGATCTGGCGCAAAACACCGCTAACTGATGCGAAACACCGGCTTGCGGGCATACATGCTTTCTCTGTTTAACTTAAACCTTTAACTTCCTGAACCAATCTTCCGTTCAACTATTTTACATCTAACGAACTTCTCAAGAAACGAGAAATTCAGACTTATCATTCTTGACTTGACATTTTCTCAGCTGAATGGGGACATCTCTTTTGGGGTTAGATAGAATAGACGATCATAGCTTTCTGATAGCGGTGGCTCGACCTTAGCTATTTATGCCGTTACAGAGCTTGTCTGTTTGAAATGACGCGCCTCATCACTAATTACACATACCTTACCACAAGATTTATGGCGGTGTTTTAGGTAAAACAACTACTATGTAGTTTTTTAAAGTTGTTCTTATTCAAAAATAAATATATAAATAAAAAAGTTGATTCTAAAATGTTCATTTTCCCTTTGTATTGTATTATTTCACTAGCCCGACTCTCCTACATCAACCCGCACTGAGCCAGCGTGTTGGAGTAAGGCTCAATGTTACTCGAATCCGGTTATCGTCGCATATGATCCAAAATATAAATATAATATATCCTCGTAAACCAATCGCCTAAAGAACTAACCGCGCCAAATAAACAGACTCATCCAGCAAAAGAACCGATTACGACGAACGACCAACACGAAACTGATCCTAAGCTGCGTAAATGTCTACACGGTCAGATAAATAGTTTGCAACACGCCATTAACATTGCCCTAAAGTCTCGCAACGATAGAGTATGGTGTGAAAAGCTAAGAAAAGTTGAAAATCCTATCTCTAAAATTTGGCATCTAGCAAAGTCACTTAAAAACACAAACCTAGCCTTTCCACCCATGAAACAAAGTGACGGCTCTCTTACCACTACCGCTGAAGAGCAATGTCAGGAACTAAGCTTAGCTTTTCACAACAATATGACCCTGACTAGTAAATGGTCCTGTGATGAGACCGAGGCTGAAGTAACTTTATTGCTTTCGACTCTTTAAACCAACGAAAAAGAGGCTGCAGTACCCAACCCGTCCTCCCGAAGTTAGAAAAAGCATCCTAAATATAAATCTGCGCATAGCTCCGGGTTGTGACAACATTACAAACATACTTATCAAAAACCTACCTCTAGGCTCTTGTTTGCTTAACTAAGATTTTCAACTCCTGCAAGTTAATCGGCTACTTTCCATCTTACTGGAAACTAGCCATTCGGTCAATTCCCAGTGTTTGGGCACTGGTGAATGTTGGATCAACAGATGCCCCCCCCCCCCCCCCCCAAATCTTCTTGTTTGTTTAATGAATTCTAGGATGTCGCTAAACTTTAAGTTTGACAAATAATATGCTTTAATGTTATCCATACCTAGTGTTCGCCATCTTATGTTTGATTACATTACGCATTCTCCCAAAAAGTGCTGGCTACTTTCCTCCAAGCAACAGTGAGGGCAAGGTCCTGTACGAGCCTCAAATAACGATAGGTGTATATTTAGTTTGCAGTGACCTGTCACCACACCTACCAGTATTGCTAAGTTTTCCCTATTAAGATTAAGTAAATACTTAGCCTTTTTGGGGTCTTTCCTTAAGATAAACATCTTAGACTGCCAATAGTATTTGGTGTTCTTCCATTCTTGGTTTGCATCACGCGTAGCTATCATGTTGAAGATGTTCTTTGTGACAGTCGCTGATATAGGTAATCTTCGTTCTGGTCCAATAAAACGCTCATCAGCGCCGTTTCTTGCCAGCTCATCTGCGTTTTCGTTACCGTGAATCCTTTCACGGCCGGGGACCCATGCGATAATTATTTCTGTTGTTCTTCCCAAAGAGTTAAGACTGGCCTTACACTCTTTGATTAGTGCAGATTTATTCATTGGTTGCCTAAGTGCCTTTAAAGCTGCCTGACTGTCAGAATAAATTACTACTATCATCTACTATATATGTTTTTGATTTCTGCTGTTTCCCTTAGTGCTTCAGCGCATTCCATTATTGCGTATATTTCCGCTTGGAACACGCTGGCGTATAGCCCAAGGCAATTGATTTGCCTTGTTTATTGCTGTCCATGCTGCAAAAACCAGCTCCTGCTAGTTTTGTGCCCTCTCTTCTTGAGCCATCCGTGAAGCAAGTTACAACCGGTTAGTCTATATGGTTATAATGGTTTCTATTTCCAATATATATATATATCCAATTTTCTCTTGTTCCTATATGCACTCGGTATTTCTTATCGAATCGTATTTCCTTCTTTATCAGATCGTTATTTGCCAATAGCATTGCCAACTTTCCACCTGACGTTTCTACAATGGAGGCATGACCTGTGTCTATAGAGTTGCCATTCCATTCTTTGTTCATTTTCATTCTGTACCATTGTTCAATTGCTGTTATTTTTACTTCTACATGTAATTGGTTTAGACTGAGCGTTGTTAATAGGGATGCCGTAGGTGTAGACCTCATGGCTCCTGTGATCATAAGACATGCAAATTTTTGTACCTTGCCAAGCTCTTTTTTCGTCGTTGCTAGTTCTGTTCTTTTCCACCACACAATTGATCCGTATAGAATCCTTGGTAGAATGATTGCCGTGTAGATCCAATGGACGATCTTCACCAGAAACCAGAAACTTAACTGGACATTACATATTTCTCATATTATACATATAAAGAGGAATAAAAAACCGTTTTGCCTTGAGTCCTATCCTTAAGAGGAAGTCAGTACTAAGCAATTGGACCAAACTAAAAATGTAGTCAGCTTTTATAAGGCCCATAATAATTTATGCTTGCCCCGTATGGGGCAGTCCTTGCCGTTATAACCACACTCAGCTCGTGATTTAAAACATAGCACTTAAAACTCCTCCCTCCTTTAATACATCCTAAAACTAACGCATAAATTCTACCTTTTAACTAACCCAACACATTTCAATAGTCTAATATCATCTGGAAGTTTATTAACTGAACCAAGCTTAACCTAATTATCAATGAACGTATAATCGAAATAAAATAAATAAACCGCAAAGTGCATCGTCAATTAAAATAATCTAAGTAACTAATAATTTAAAACTAGACATGCCTAAAAACTGAATACAATAAAAAACACAATACTAAACAAATAAACCGCCCCAGGACATGCCCGACCCAAAGGTACCCATCACGCTGGCAGCATTACCGCGCTGCACGCGGAATACATCGATAAGTACAAAACGTACAAGCTTCCACATCACTATGTCTTAAAGGAGTAATTGAGTCAAGTAACCGATCGTGTACCTGTGTGAGTGCATTCCGCCTCTGTGGGCCCGCTCCACTCGCCGCCACAACCATTCGTGCGAGCGAATTCAACGGGTAGTCGTGAAATAATAACCTCTGCTTGTATTATGTACGATCATTATTATTTTCCTAGATACAAATACGAGTGATCCCTCCCATTCGGCAACCTTTTAGACGACATTACCAAAAGTACATTAACCAAAATTTTAAACATTAATCTCGTTGAACGAAGCTGGACCCAATCCGCCCTTCCAATCAGACACGGTGGCTTGGGGATCCGGAAAATCTCAGATGTGGCACTCCCGGCCTTCCTGTCTTCAGCCCATAGCACACGTGATCTCTATAGTAAAATCATAAACCCATCACTCGGTGATGTGGAGGTCACGTGTCTGGCCGAGGCCAGGAATGCCTGGACGCAAGCCTGTCCGAGGCAAAATTTTCCAACAAATTTAAACTCTCAACGGCTATGGGACGAGCCGCTATGCATTAAAAACCGCGAAGATCTAGTAAAAACGGCTAGTGGTCCAGCAGTGCGCGCTCGACTCCTAGCTACCAGGGAGAAGGAGTCAGGACACTGGCTGCGCGCAATCCCATCAACGCACATTGGCACCCTGCTTGACCGTACCACCCTTACCCTCGCCGTTTGCCTGCGACTCGGCGTAAAGACAAACGAAATCCATCGGTGCCGCTGCGGTGCTAGGGTGGACCAACTAGGTCACCACGGCCTCTCCTGCCAACGCAGCGCCGGTCGGTGGTCCCGTCATGCCAATCTTAATGACGTCATCCGTCGGGCCCTTGCCAGCTGTGGCGTGCCAGCAATACTTGAACCCAATGGGCTGGCACGCGACGATGGCAGGAGGCCGGACGGAGTGACGCTCATTCCCTGGCAGAGCGGAAGATCGCTAGTATGGGACGCGACCTGCGTAGATACGCTGGCACCGTGTCACCTTTCGGCAACCTCAGCCACAGCCGGCGCTGCGGCGGCAGCAGCAGAGTGTCTCAAAAGCCGCAAATACGCCGCATTCGGCGACGACTATTAGTTTATGCCATTCGGCTTTGAGACCCTTGGGCCGTGCGGCTCTGACGCTCGAAGAGTCCTCAAAGATATCTCTAAGAGGCTCGTCGAAGCGTCAGGGGACCGCAGAGCTGGCGCCTACCTCGCTCAACGCATCAGTATTGCGATACAGCGAGGTAACAGTGCCAGCGTCTTGGGCACCCTCCCGCCCGGCAGCGAACTCAAGGAAATTTTTAATTTAGTTTAGTGCAGTTATAGTTTAGTTTTAGTTAATTTAGAAGCAGGTACAAATCAATATTCAGATTGAGGTGGGAGGTATAGTTTATTGATATACCTAAATAAAAAATATTAAAAAAATAAATAAGGAAATCTGTGGTGCCACTTGTACATCTTTGACAACTTATAACTCGGAGACGTGACATTTTACGGGATTTTGTCAATCTATACTTTATGATTTTATTGATGTGGACTATCGATTTACAAAGGTTTTGTTCGTAGCCGCTATTTCGGAAGAAAACCAAAATGGCGGATGGCACCTGGTACACTCTCCATGCAAAAAGTTCAATCCGTTTTTGAGATAAAGAAAGATCTTTATCTCAAAAACGAGTTTAGTGCTTCTCTATCTAAATAACGGATGAATCATCCACTTAATTTCATCTATGGCTAACCACATCGCAAAACGTTTGTTTATCAGTTCAATTTTACGCAAGTTACTTTCGAATAAATAATTTGAGAAGACCTAGAAACCGAGCAACAAAGTATGTTTAGGTAAGCTTTTACATGGGTATTGCTATATATATATATTTTTAAAAGCCGTTCGTTTCACTACTTTTATCAAAAACCTCTAAATATTAAGCGACATAAAGGAACGGAAGACGGAACTGTCACTTTGAAAGTTCAGACGGAATTTGTTTTCGTTCGAGTTTTGGTTGTGGATAAATAGTAGCTCAAGAAAGGAAAATCTTGGATCCTACCAACCTTCACTTACCCTGGGTAGTGATGACGAGTAACAAAACAACGCTAAATTTTCCTGGATTTCAAAACCGAAAAGGTAAATCATCATCATCGTAATCGTGGTCAGCCCACATCAACCCAGTGCTGCTGGGCAGTGGCCTCTTCTCTAATCCACCAGTCTAAAAGGTTCAGTGCCAACTACATGCAGAGAGATGTCAATTTGATAATATCGTTGGAACAATGCCCACTGGCTGGCCGTATCATTCCATTGTACACCTCTATTTACCCATTGCTTTGGTCCACCATCCATCTGTCATCTCGTCTAGCTAAGTGTCTCGCCCACCTTTACCTTAGAATTTTGGTATAAATAAATTGAAATAATGTCTTTTCAACACCAGCAAAGCCGCCGTACATACTTGAATCAAATATGGAAATAAAACCTACAAATGGAATGGAAGATGAACAAGAATTGTGGCGTAAACTGCAGATAGGGATATGGATAATGTAGAAAGAAAAATAATCATGGAATTGGAGTTATTAAAGAAATTATGAAATAACGTTGAATTAAACTTTTATTTTAAACAAATTTGAAAATGTTGACTTCAAAATGTTGTGTTATTATTGGTCCCCTTAATTTCATTTCATTCATTGAGCGGGTCTTTTGTGCTTAAAGCCAGCTTTTCACTAAGGGATATAGTTTAATATAAATTATATCTCAAAATGTAAAATAAATATCACTTTATTCTTATTCTGTAGCTCTTTTATACTGTGCTATAATAAACGGGCTCATAGAAAAAGACTGACAAGCGATATTAATTTCACAATTTGTGAAGTTAAACCGGGTACACCCGGGGCCAGTTCTGGCTGCCAGTCTCACTGTCTTGGTGTTGGCCTCGCATAAAATGTTCTTCAAGTCAAGCCAGCGCTGGCTGCCAGTACTGGCTAGAATAGAGCGCCCTTCTAGCTAGGTTTACACGGGGCTAGCCCATCGCCGCAACTATGGAGGTTTTCTCACAATGTCATATCGAGATATGAAATTTTCTCACGACGAAACGTAAATACAGCAAATACACCTTTTACGTACAATAAACCAACACAGCTGGTTAATGATGCCGCCATATTGACAGACAAGACATTCAATAAACAAACTTTCTCGGTTATCTAAATTGATTGGATAGTTTAAGCCATCTCTATCCTGAATACAACGTAAAACGCGGTTTTGTGGTATGTTAGTTATTTAGTTAGTTCGTTACAACTAGACTGCAAAACACACCAATATCCCTCAAATACCTGATAATTTAATAAATCCAGTATTGTATACAAACATGAAACTAACTAAAGTAAAAAGTTCATAGCTACGATTTTGGCAAACAACTCAGTATAAATGATAAATTCTCAGTAAATAGACATTTGTGATGAATTCTCAGTAAATACTAAATGCTATTTACTCGGGCCGTCCGACTCTGACTCATGTTGAATTACCGCACAGAGTCAAAATAATATGTGTGATATATCTATTTGACCGAGCGAGCGAAGCGTCTCCGTTTCAGTATTGGACAAAAATGCTTTCGTATGTCCGGATGTTATCCTCTACAGGCCGCTTTTCTCAGCTGATTCTCGTGATTTTTGTGAGCAGGTTCGATAATTAAATAGTTTTTTTTGTCGATTCAGGTTTTACAGTACATAGCGTCACGCCTTTTCCCATACGGGGTGGCAGAGGCACAATTGTGCCCACTTTGAGCCAGTTAATCAATACTCCATTTTGCGTGACAGGGGGCTAGCCCATCGCCGCAGCTATGGAGTAATGAAGTTTCCTCGTTTCGTCACGATGTTTTCCAAAACTGTTAGAACGTCCGTATAATGTACTTAAGATAAATTGATTATCTCATTGGTACATGGTCAGATATCGAACCTGCATCTCCTGTGTGAGAAGCAAGCGTGAGACCCATTAGACCACGAACCTCATTTCAGGTTTTAAAATTTCAAAATACCACTACAACTCAACCAGCTTGACGGATTTTAATAAATGAGGTGTCGTTTGGTTTGTAGAGACCGTGAGAGTAACATGCTATATAATTTTAGCTAAAAGTCAATAGGTTGAGTTTAAGACCGCAAAATGTAGTTTACACGTTATTGGTGCGTCTACTTTCGTACTCCGTGTACGTCACCAGGTGCATTCATAAGTGTGTATGTGTTATTAAAAGAAAGTGTCACGCGAGGTCTATATAGTCACAGAATCTTATGAACCACTAGTAGCCCGTGGCGCGGCTCAAGAGAACCGTAGCCTTACCGGCGCATTGGCTCTCGGCATTTGGGAATTGGCTTAGATTTAATTTCCGTCGTCTTCAAACATTACATGTTACTTTGATTCAGTTTATTCATTCGACTTCGACTTCGCTTTCAATACGATTGCATTTGCCCGGTACAAATTTGACAGATGAAGCAAACCCATCGCCTTCAAATGTCAGATTGAATACGAAGACGAAGTCGAGAGGCAATAACCGGTAGGGCCGCCGGCCGCTTTAGGTTTTAGAGAAAAAAACAAATTTCGAATTGGAGGCGCGACGAGGTCATGAATACTGTTTCCATTAAGAAAAAATGGTGCGATAAGAGTTTCTATTGGGCAATAATAGTATTTAGATAACATAAACTTATTTTTTATTATAAATATTGAAGATTATTGACATTTAAAAAAAATCTGGAAAAATAGGTTTTAGGTCACGTGACAGAGAACACCAATCAGAAAGAGCCACACTACGACGAAGTTAACGGAAACGGAAACGTCGGATGCCCACTGTTCCGGTTGATCGACCTTTTGAATAGTTAAACCTTATTTGTATCGATACACAATGGGTTGTATTAAAAAACTACGTAAGCTATGATTGTATTAAAAAACCGACCAAGTGCAAGCCGGACTCACACATGAAGTGTACCGTTCCGCCGCGCACATAAATACTGATTTGCCCTAAATTGTGCCCACCATATCTAAACCATTTCTAATTCATTTTAGTGTAATATTTAAGTAAAGAACTATATTAAGTACTTTTTTCAGAATTTTAGCTTCAGTAATTCTTTTCGACGGTGTTTTTTGTCTATTTTCATAAATACCTTTTTTACTATGTATTTAGGAAAAAAAATGAGATCCTTACAATAAGCCTTAACGTTTGAAGTGTCACATGATAAATTTCGAAAAACTTTTTTATTGTATTGTTCTGCCCCACAAAAGTGCCGCCCAAATACAAAATCAAATAGTTTACGTAACACGTTATTGTTTGGGCCACAAAATTACATAAGGGTACCAAATTTCAACTTAATCGTTCCAGAATCCGGTTGTTTAATATACTTCTATACACAGACGGACAGACACACAAGTGATCCTATAATCAGTATAATAAAGTATTCTCCTATAATCAGATCCTATAATCAGTATAATAAAATATAAAGGTTTCATTTCTCAGAACACTAGAAATCATTAATAACTTAATCATTAATCTTAATTAAATCATTAATCTTTGCTGCGGTAGCTTAGGTGAAGGGTTAAGGGGGTGAGCGAAGCGAAGCCCCCATGATCCTTCGTGTTAGGTTCAACATGTAAGAACAACAAAAATACTTAAAACGTAAACTTAAGTACTCATTAAATATTTAAAACATAAAAAGTGTTTTTGCTGAACCTTTTTTGCTGCGCAAATCAGCATTTTTGGTGCGCGAATAAATACCAGCCTTAATACTATCAAAAATCGCACGGACATTGAAATTATCTTTGATTAAGTCCGTCAGTCGTGAAAATATGTTTAAGTATGTATGTATGTCGTAGGGCTCGCGAGGTCTACTATTCTCAAAGAACCACTAGCATAATAATGTGTCTAATATAAATAATAGTAGTTTATCTACACACGTATCAGAAACCCTCTTTACTGCGTCCAAAAACCACACGTTACGACCAGCATATTGATCATTATGGCCATAATGTACAAAAATTTGTCAAATTATGACATTCAATTTTCGAACGCCGACGCCCGCCAGCGTGCCGCCCCTAGTTTGTCTGTGAAGTTGGTACTGTAAGGTATATACACAGTCAGGTCATAAGTTCTGTCACACAATAAAACTTTTGAATTTAGAACGCTGGCCACAAAAAAGTTTATTGAATTCGAATTTCGAATTTTTCATGAAAATAAAAATGTGTACTTTTTAGAATTTTCCTCATTTTTAAATATGGAGTGGACACTTAAAGAAGACCGTGTCGCAGTTATTGCGTTGCATCGTTGCGGTTATGCGCCAATTCAGATTTTAGACTTACTGGAAAATTTTAATATGACCAAAAGATTCGTTTATCGTACCATAAAACGATACAATGAAGACTCTAGTGTAGATGACAGGTCAAGAAGTGGTCGCCCTCGCTCTGTTAGGACTCCAGCAGTGATAAAAGCTATGAAGGCGCGAAATCAAAGAAATCCCATACGTAAGCAGAAACTGTTGGCCCTTCAGATTGGGTTAAGCAGGACCACGGTGAAAAGGGTGTTAAATGAAGACTTAGGGCTTAGGGCATATCGAAGAAAAACAGGACATCGTTTGGACGCTCGTTTAATGGACCTGAGACTGAAGAGATGCTGCGCTTTGTTGAAGCGGTAAGCGGGAAAAAAGCATCTGGAAATTCTTTTTTCGGATGAAAAAATTTTCACCGTGGAAGAGAGCTACAACAAACAAAATGATAAGGTGTATGCACACAGCAGTGAAGAAGCGAGCAACCGTATTCCGCGTGTCCAACAAGGTCATTTTCCATCTTCGCTCATGGTTTGGTTGGGAGTCTCTTATTGGGGCTTAATTGAGGTACATTTTTGTGAGAAAGGCGTAAAAACGGATGCAGTTGTGTATCAAAATACAGTCCTCAAGAACCTTGTGGAATCTGTTTCTCATACCATGTTTAATAACAGGCACTGGGTATTCCAACAAGATTCTGCGCCAGCTCATAGAGCGAAAAGCACACAAGACTGGCTGGCGGCGCGTGAAATCGACTTCATCCGGCACGAAGACTGGCCCTCCTCCAGTCCAGATTTGAGTCCGTTAGATTACAAGATATGGCAACACTTGGAGGAAAAGGCCTGCTCAAAGCCTCATCCTGATTTGGAGTCACTCAAGGCATCCTTGATTAAGGCAGCCGCCGATATTGAGATGGACCTCGTTCGTGCTGCGATAGACGACTGGCCGCGCAGAATAAAGGCCTGTATTCAAAATCGCGGGGGTCATTTTGAATAAACTTTATTACCATAAGAATCTATGTTTTATTAAGTTCATATTGCTATATAAATGTGTACATAAATAATAAACATGTCTAAATTATTTCATATTGCACATGTGACAGAACTTATGACCTGACTATGTAGTTAGGTTCGATATTTGTCTATGCGATAATATTGTATACGGGCCTCTTTAGAGTGAGTGTTCGCTTTGACACTCTTACGTAATTGGTAATTTTAAAAAGAAAGAGGCTTTGATGTGAAAAGTCGATGTGACACAATTCACCTTAGGCATCGGTCAGCGACCGATTTAAATTAGATAGTTAGAATTAGCTTAATGGCTATCGGGCCAGTTTGATCCCTTTTATATAAATTGTAACCATATTCGATCAATAAACACAAGTTTGGTGTTACTAACGTCTTCCTAATTAAACTCCCTAGCCCTACAGATTAGGTAGGCAATTATAGGTGGTGTTCAAGAACTGCTGCGACCTTACATTGGTGGAGGCGCCGAACGAACCGGAGATATAAGAAGACCGCTTCATAAGAAATAAGAGGTGACGTCATAAGAAGTGACGTCATAGAAGAGAATAGTGATCGTTGATCCAGACCTTGAAGAATCGAGGAAGCATCGAAACTACATTGAAGGGAAGTATATTTCTGTACTTAAGTTTTTAATTTAGGAATTACCTCGACCTGCCAAGCGAGTGAAGAATTGAATACAAAAATATTGTTGGAAGATTTTTATTGCAGCGGACATTTTGTGAAAAAATGTTATGAAATAATTTCATAAAATATTTATAGGGAAGATTTAAATTTTAATAATATGATGGAGGATTTGTCAACTTGTTTTTCGGGGAGTCCTCAGGAGTCCTTTGAAGACTTTTTAGAAGACTTCAGAGATGCTGGCTGCATCGAGGAAGAAATTTATATCGTCGGAGGAATTAAAATTATTATTTCCTTCGTATTTAAAAGGTGGAGCCTTATATTTTTTTAGGAAAATTAGGGGCAGTGCCCAGACATTTAAAGAGGTGGTGGATAAATTTAATGAAGAATTTGGAAGCACAGACTTGGCAGAGAAGTTGTACAATGCCAAGCAAGAGAGAAGATGTTTGTTGGACTACTTCCATTACTTAGAGGACCTAGCGAGGAAGGCTAGAGTTACCAAAGATGACATTTTTATAACGCAGTTTATAAGAGGATTGCAAACCCATCTTAGAAATAAGCCATTTTGTAGATAAGAAGGCGGTAAGGGCAGTACTGGTACAGATGGAGGTCCGGGAAGTGATGATAATGTAAATGTGTTTAGGAACCCGGCAACTTTTGAACCGAATTTGGCCCATAGCAATAGAGGGGGGGGGAGACAGGCCGTTTCATTCTTTTAGGCCTGCACAATTTAATCAAAGCCCTACTCAAGACCCACGACGAACTCCGAATGTTTCGCCGTCATCAAGTCGTCAGGAACCACATATTAGACCTAGTACTAATAATTATAATTTGCGTCCTAGGCAAGCGGATTTTACAAAGCGTCGTCGCTAGAGGCCGATAGCGGTGACCAGGTTGACCTGTGGGATAAGGGCCTCGGACGAGCTCAGCAGCGTAGCACGGAAGCGAAACGACCAATGGGGAAGATCGTCGCAGACGAGGCGGATCAGCAGGTCAGACCATTAGTTTTATTGAATTCTGCTAGTGTAAACGTGGTAGCTCTTTTAGATACAGGCCCTACGGCTTCATGCATCAGCCCAGCCGTTGCAGATAAAGTGGGTGCGAGATGTATGCAAGAAGAGAAGAGACGGGTTAAGGCGGTAAATGGAAGTTTATTGCAAATTGTAGGGAAATGTATTATAGATTTTAGTTTGGGAAATTTTAACTTTTCACTGGAATTTTTAGTAATAACTGATTTAAATTGTAGCATTACTTTAGGGGTGTATTTTTTAGTAAAGAACGGTATGAATATTGATTTTGTTCATTCGTGTATGTGTTTTTTCCAGGGAAAAATACTGTTTTTCAATAATTTCCATACGAAACAAAACACTACACCGGTAAAACGAAATGTCATGTGCGTAGGGATTCTTTCAAAACAAAAGATAGGGTCGGACTTTCTAGACGGTTCTAGAAGGAAACAAGTTAACTTCGGGGAAACCACGGTTATCGAGGATCGTGACGTGATAGATTTTATCGACTTTCGGGAGTTAAGAAAGGGCGATTACGTTTATCGGATGTTCTCGGGGTTATCGGATTCGTGCGAATTTGCGTTTGGGGTAGAAGATAAACGGTTTATCGTAAATGAGGGTTTATGTAGGAATGAAAAGCAGGTATTATTGGCGTTGTTGGATAGGAATGCGGATAAATTTGCGTTTGCAACCGACCAGTTAGGTAGGTCGGAGATAGTATCGGTCGATATTAAACCTTATGATGAAGAGCCGGTTCATTGTCACCCGTATCGCGTTTCGCCGGTGCAACGAGAAATTATTGAGGACCAGGTCGCGGAGATGTTGAAACTAGGTGTTATTAGGGAATCCACTAGTTCTTATGCTGCGCCCGTTGTGTTAATTAAAAAGCCCGATAATTTTGTATAGATTATCGGAAATTAAATAAGAAAATTTGTAGGGATAGTTATCCTATTCCGCGGATAGAAGACATTGTCGATAGTTTGGCCGGGGCCAAGTATTTTGCGGAGTTAGATCTCAATTCAGGTTATTGGCAGACGGTTATTACGGAAGGTAGGCATAAAACGGCTTTCGTCACGACCACGGGAATTTATGAATTTAATGTTGTTCCGTTCGGTTTGGCAACGAGTCAAGCAGTTTTCCAACGGATGATGGATAAAGTTTTAGCGGATTTAAGATTTAAAGGGGTTATGGTTTACGTAGACAATGTAATTGTGTATGGTAGAACGTTCGAGGAGTTTACCGGTACGTTACAGAAAGTTTTTGGGCGGTTTAGAGAAGCGAACTTGACCTTCAAGCCATCCAAATGTAAATTCGGTTTTTGTGAGATTGAGATGCTAGGTTATCTAATCTCGAATGTAGGAGTAAAACCTAGTGAGAAAAAGCTGTAGGCTATGCAGTAGGTTCCAACTCCCACATCTGCCAAGGATGTGAAACAATTATTAGGTTTATTTTCTTATTATAGAAAATTTGTATCGAATTTTGCGAGAATATAGTTACCTTTCACTAAATTATTGAAAAAGGGGGTAAATTTTCAGTGGAATGAAGAATTGCAGAATTCGTTCGATTATATTAAGAAGGTTATGTGTAGTGCGCCAATACTTTCGTATTATTCGGGGGATAAGTCGGTTACTACGAGGGTTTATGTGGATGAGTCTAACGAGGCGTTAGGTGCAGTGTTGATGCAGGGCGTTGAAAAAATGAGTCCGGTTGCCTATGCGTCTAGAAAGTTAACGGATGCGGAGAAAAATATATTACGACGGAGAAAGAGTGTCTGGGGTTAGTATGGGCGTTAAGGCACTATAGGCATTATCTTTGGGGATCGTATTTTCAGGTTGTTACAGACCATAGCGCGTTATGTTGGTTACAGTCGAAAAAAGATATGTCTGGTAGGTTCGTAGGTAGCGCGATGGGCGTTAGCGATACAAGAATGGGATTTCGAGATAGTTCATTGCTCGGGGAAAAGCAATGTAGTGGCAGATTTTTTGAGTAGGAATCCGCTAATGGAAGAAGGGAAACGGGAAACAGAAGGACCTCAGTCTTCTTCTCATTCTGAACCTGATGATGATGGTTTGGAAATTTTTAGTATTAATATAGAGTCGTTACAGGCGGATCAAGCGAACGATTCATTTTGTAGTAGATGGTTAACGCGGTTGAGCGAAACATCCGGAAGCGTGGCGTAGCGGTTTTTGTTTGAGAAATAATTTATTATATAAAAGCGTACGTAGAGATGGAGAAATTAGGGAGGTATTAGTATTGCCTAGGTCTTTGTTTCAAAATGTAATGAACGAATTACTTGATGAGGCGTGGACAGGAGGTCATTTGGGTCTCGCAAAGACGTTGAAGAGGTTTCGGTCGAAATATTTCATGCCGAAAGCCGACAAGGAAATAGAGCGTTATATAGCTTCGTGCGTGCCGTGTCAAGAAAGGAAATTAGTTAAAAGCGTAGCAGATTTGATGCCGATTAGGGTCTCGGATATTTTTGAGAAGGTAGGAATCGACGTGTTAGGAGCGTTTCCGCGTTCGTCGAGAGATAACCGATTTATTATAGTCGCGGTAGAGTATGCGTCGCGGTTTGCGATATGTAAGGCGTTACCTAGGGCTACATCGGAAGATGTAGTGCGGTTTTTAGTTGAGGAAGTTTTCTGTAGGTTTGGGCCTATTAGGTAAATTATTTCAGATAGAGGTACAGTTTTTACGGCGGGAATCGTAAAAGAAACGGTAGAACAGTTTGGGGCTAAAATGATACAAACAAGTTCGTTTCACCCACAGAGTAACGGTTTGGTAGAACGAATGAATAGAACGTTAACTTCGATGTTATCAAAATATTTATGTAGTAATCAAAGGCAACAGTGCTCAGTTTAGTAGTACATGCGTATAACACTAGCGTGCAGGCGTCAACGAAAGTGTCGCCGTATAATATTTTATTTGGTAGGGAACAGTGCTCAGTGGTGGATCGATCATTAGGATTAAACGCAGTTGGTTTGGACAAAACGATAGATGAAAGGGTAAATCGTATGGGAAGGCTGCTGACTAAGGTGTTAGGGAATATTGCGAACGCACAGCGTGTACAAAACGGTATTACGATATGAGATCAAAACCCAGATCGTTCCGGGTGAATGACTTAGTTTTGTTATACGTACCAATGCGGATAACGGGAAAATGTATGAAGTTGGCACGTCTGTATCAGGGACCATACAAGGTCATTGAGATCGTTCGGAGGTCTAATGTGCTGATCCGTCGTCTGAACTCACGGGGCGTAATTGTTAACACAAATCGTTTAAAACGCTTTGTGCTACGTTGAGGAGTTCGTCTGATATTAAATAATTATACATTAGGAGTATAATATAATTTTATCCCGGTTGTTGGTTTGTGGTTTATGTATGCGGTATTGCTATAAATTGTTTATTAACCGATGTTTCTTTTCATGTTGTTGCTGAACTATGATGTCTGATGAGAACCGTTCACCAAAGACCCAAGAAATATTTGTAACATACTAGATTTCCGTGGTAGATTACCTTTATATGAGAAACTTTTATAAACGACAGTTCGTATAATTGTTTGAACCGATCGCCTGGTTTAATCTTTGAGAGCAGTATGACGAGGCAATAGCAATTCGTCATAGGGTTCTGTTTTGGTTCCTGCGTTCTTAAAGTATAGAGTTGGGATGATTTGGTAAGGGGAGAGCAAGGGTTGTTCATAAAGTTGGTAACGAAGGTTTCTCAATGAAAGTAATTTCTGATGTGGGATAACTCGGGTATTCGATACACATTCGAGATTCTTTGTAGTGTTTTAACTTGGGTAATTGGTTGCAACTCACGGCGATTATCTTAAACTGTTAATAGTAAAAGATAGTTTACTAATTCCAATGGATTAGTTGAGATGTTTGTAAGTTGTAGTATCGGTTTTAAAGCTAGTCGATTTCATCGTATTATTGGAACGAATTTTAATGAACTCATTCTTAAGCTGTGGCTTAGTAATACGGTTCTATAGATTAATCCTGTTAATATTGTTGACGTTTCCTATATTTGAAAATGATATTTTTTCTTTGATCTTTGCCTGCGTTAATTTTTGAAATATTTCCATTCGGTGGAAAGAGTTCACAATGTGGTGATTTAAATGATTTTTTTAAGCAAAGATGGAGTTGCGATAATTTTAAGAACGGAGGTATTATAGTTGTCTGATAAATTTTTCTCTAATTTTTTTTGTCAGAAAGTTTGTCGAATGATAACCATTCGAGAAGCTAAATCTTAGCTAGATTCAGCTGTTTGCCTTTGTATTGTAATAGATAGTTTTCTAGCGTTAGGTAGGTTAGTGTTAAGCCGCGAATAATTGTATGATGGGATCATAGGGTGTTATAATTTAAGTTTTTTAATTAAGTTTTTTAAGGTGCATAGCCTACACCTTAAGTGTAGTTAGGTATATATTAAGTAGGATCTACACCCTAAGTGTAGTTAAGTGTGAAACTTAACATATGACCTTCGGTCAGTTTATTCTATTTCATGTCAATTTATTCTTGTTCATGTCAATGTTTTGTTTTGGTACTGGTCTTATGCGTGATCAGAGTTTAATATTAGGGTATTTAATGTTTAATTAAGCAGGTTAAATGGGATGGTTGGACGGATAAGGATTAGGGTTCTCGATGTTATTTAAGATTATGCTTGCGGCATATTTACTGTTTTTTAGATTTCAAGCATAGCAAGCTCACTTAATGTTAACATTTAATGTTTTTTAGATTTTAGACTTTATGATAGGGTTGTCATTTTAGATTTTAGACTTTGAGTTCGGGTTGCCAATTTGTCTATGCGATAATATTGTATACGGGCCTCTTTAGAGTGAGTGTTCGCTTTGACACTGTTACGTAATTTGTAATTTTAAAAAGAAAGAGGCTTTGATGTGAAAAGTCGATGTGACACACTTCACCTTAGGCATCGGTCAGCGACCGATGTAAATTAGATAGTTAGGATTAGCTTAATGGCTATCGGGCCAGTTTGATCCCTTTTATATAAATTGTAACCATATTCGATCAATAAACACAAGTTTGGTGTTACTAACGTCTTCCTAATTAAACTCCCTAGCCCTACAGATTAGGTAGGCAATTATAGGTGGTGTTCAAGAACTGCTGCGACCTTACAGTACTATAGAACAAGCTAAACAACTGCAGAGCAATGATCAATGCCACAATGCCGGTCAAACATGCGGTTCCTGGACACATCAAAGAGAGGGGAAGTTTGCTGCAGCGATATATGGACGCATTTTGTTTTTTGAAATTGAAGTGAGGTCTACTGTTCTAACAGAACCACTAGTAATAATAATGTATAGTGATTAAGTACTAGTTACTCTAGGTTATGAAGAGTTTAACAGAAAGGTCTAGTCAAAACATCATTTGATCAGACCGACTTTAGTTTTCACTTCCCTGAAAATAACAGGGGTGTGGACTGTGCTCCTGTGATGAATGAAAATATGATCTTAACTTTTAAATGTAGTTTATTATCAAAATAGATAGAAAATAAGCACAATAATTGTCTGAGACAGCGTAGTTCACAAATACTAAATTGACAATGACATCGAACGTAAAGATAATTTTCGAATTTAAATACAAATAATTTATAAATATTACTAAGCTTTGCAAAGAGTTCGTAACACTTCCCTATGTTGAGAGTTTGGCCGCTCTACCGAAATCGTATGGAGGTGTTATAAACATGTTGCTCATGTTGATCATAAGGATTATCGGTAAATCGGATTTATGGTTAAAATTTTCAGAATGTCGTTCCTAACAACTCGTAAAAACCTTTAAGACTACATTCTTCTTTCTGTTGCACCCAGAGAGTCTCACAGAGACTCAACTTCTTCTAAAACGAGTATTTTCTTCGTCGTTGATAATGTCAAGGTCCTTTGACTTACGACCCTCATCTGGGGAAATAATAGAGAAATGACGTCAAACCAATCAACCGTACACGCCAACTTCCTGAGGGATTTAACCCCTGTAACCACTTGGACGTCGAACAAAAAAAACGGCCCAGTGCGAGTCGGACTTCGAAGGGTTCCGTACCACCCTACAATGGTAGGTATGGTGTGGAGTAAATAGTTTGGATTTTACATAGCCAAATGTTGTTTACAAAGTAATTGGTGCGGCTACTTTCACACTCCATGTACGTAACCAGATCTATTCATAAGTTTGTATGTGGTATTGAAATAATTGTTGTATGGGAGCCCCCTTAAATAGTTATTTTATTCTGTTTTTTAGTATTTTTTGTTATAGCAGCAAAAAAATTTATTATCTGTGAAAATTTGAACTGCCTAAAGTATCACGGTTCATGAGATACAGCCTGGTGACAGACGGACAGACAGACAGAGGGACTGCGGAGTCTTAGTAATAGGTTCTCGTTTTACCCTTTGGGTACGGAACTCTAAAAAACATTGATTGATTTTGGACTCTGTTACCAAGTTATAAAGTTGAAAATATTCGACGCAGATCGAAATTCCGACAGACCAAAGGTTAAGACCCGAATCGGCACGATAGCTTGTATCAGAAAGTGATTCTAATCCCAGATTTGATATAGAGTATTAGCCTGAAGCGGATATTGGTATCTTTGGATCGCCAACTAAGATAAAATAGGCTGATATAATGGTTATATGAAATTGCCTTTGTCTTTATATAGTATAATCATTATAATTATCTAGTTTATGGGAAAAGACGTAAAGACGTTTTCTCGAAGCAACTTAGATCACTTTACATCCCTTGAGAGTAAAGTGAAGGTTTACAAATGTTTATTCATATTTTCTTATTGCACACAAATCAACAAATAATTTATTCGTCATAAAAAGATTTATAATAACTTTGATAAACTTCAAATATTATTGACCATCTATTCACAAAAAATGTGGACACAAAATATGAGGAATTATTTTTTTATTTTATTTATTTATTTCCAATTAGTATTGTACCATTACAGACAGGCAAAGTCGACACAACATACACATTTTAAAATTTCGGGATCCATACATCAATATCAAATATAAATACTTAATTAACAATAAACAATTGACAATTCCAAATATTATAAAATTAATAATAATAATTCCAATAACTCAGTAATACACCAATAATGCAATAATTCAAAATGTGCATATAAATATAAAATATCAATATTAATAACAGAGACAAAAACTGGCCGCCCTTGTGAACTCCGTCAGAGAACAGTAAAATAAATCCACATCCGTTCTATCTGTTATTTTGTTAAACAGTAGCAGAGCCCTCACCACGGGCGCTTCCCGCCAATTTAATGCCAGTTCTCGTTAGCGGCACTCGGAATAGCGAGTGACTTCTTCCTCTCAAACAAAGGCTTCCGGTAGTTGTCTGGTACATGCAACTTCAGCATCTGTAGAACCTGGGGATTCTGTAGCATCCCTCTCCACACCCTAAAGACATAGGTAGCTAGTGCGAGGCCCCTTCTCACTCCCAGCTCATTGTAACCAACCATGCCCAGCACGAACAAATTCGGATACATGAGGGGGAAGAAAGGATAGACCCCATACTGTTTTAAATACATACAACGCACAAATCTATTTTGGACTTTCTCCAACATAAGGCTATATTTAGCCTCATGTGGATGCCAGATGATTGCATTGCTTTCAAGTTTACTTTGTACTAAAGCATTGTAGAGGGAGGACCCTTGCCACCTCAACATGTTTGAACTGACTCGCTTGTCTCAAAATGAACCCAAGTTTCTTAAATGCTTGCTTGCAGATATCCCCGATGTGATCACGAAACGGTAAATCCGTAGTCATCAACAATCCCAAGTCCTTCATCCGGGATACCCGGGTCATCTCTTCCTCTTCCATGGTGTACCGGTGATGGCGCGGCTGGTATGCGCGACTGAATGTCATTATCGCACATTTGGTCACATTGAAATAGAGCTTATTTCGATGACTCCATTCCACTACGCGATCGACGTCTTCTGTAGCCTGCTGCTTCATCTCTAACTTCCAAAAGAAGCTTAAGATCATCGGCAAACAGTGAGCAAACAGCATCTCTAAAAACCGACGGTAGATCATTTATCATGATTATGAACTCCAGAGGTCCCAGGTTGCTGCCTTGGCTCACTCCGTAGAGAGAGATACGAGTCCGATGTGAATCCTGCGTAATCCACATACTGTCGCCGATCTCTAAGGTAGCTGCAAAATAGCTTCATCAGCTGGGGAGTGAATCCTACACCACTTAGTTTCTCAAGAAGGACGTCGTTATCGACCGTGTCGAACGCCTTTCTGAAGTCGAAGTATGCGACATCGACCTGGCCAAGCGCGTCTAGTACCGGGGTGACATGCTACATGAAGCAAAGTAGATTGGACGTTGTATTTCGACCCGGTCGGAACCCGAGCTGAGCATCTGAAACTTGATCCCCCATTTGATTAAAAATGCTACTCTGCAGTGCCGACTCAAACACTTTGGCAAATTTTGACAGTACTGCCACCGGTCTGTAGCCACTGACGTCTGACCCAGAACCCCCCTTTGGTACTGGAATCACTCTTGTCGTCTTCCACATTTCGGGGTAGGAACCGCTCTTCAAACACAAATTGTAAAGATGGAGCAGCGGTTCTTCCAAGACCATTCTGCAGTGACTACATATGGTGGTATACCATCGGGGCCGGCAGAACGTTTGGGTTTGAGCCGACGGAGCGCGGCGCGCACCTCACCCAATGTTAGCTGAGCAACATGCACGCGCGCGCCCCCCCCACCCGTGTTCGCATACTCCGACCTCGCTGCTATCTCTGCGTCGAGCTGTGGAGGCGTTGCGCTGTACACGGAGTGAAAATATGTAGCGAACTCCTCTGCGCACGCTTCATCTGTCAGAGGCAGTCCAGTTTTGGTGATGGTCGTAGCTCTACCTCGTTTCTCTTTTTTGTTCTTTAAACTGATAGCTAGTGGCGGATGCTGCGGGTCTACCCGTGGTACTGGTACTGCGAATCCATTTAACATTTCAACAGAAACTTTGTTCTCCTGCATTGTGGTTAATACTAAATCCAACTGCCTACCATTGCAGTTGTCTACAAAGTTTCTCTGACGAAGTTCGCAATAGGCCACAAAATAATTATAATAACAATTTACATCTACCGAAGCCGAATACAGGTTAAAATCGCCTGCCAATACAACTTTCTTATATTTCATTATTACCCTCTCGAGCACGTTAAACAACCGGAGGTACTGATTATGTTTTGACTTTGGAGGGATATAAACGACACAACACATAAAGATGAACTTAGTTTTTGTGTGGACTGTCGCACAAACTATTTCGAAGGGGGCTTCGTCCAGGTTAGGTTCTTCATCTTGGAGCTCAATTTTCCTTAATTCCCATGTCGGTTTAGCTACTAGAAAGGCTTCCCCATGTTTTCGCCCATCCATCCTGTCGCTTCGTATAATTGTATATCCAGCCGGAACTAGCTCCCCGTCGTGTGTGGAGTCATTCACTCCTGTCTCCGTGACTGCAATAAGGTCTGCGGTATTGGCTAGCATGCTTGTGAAGAAACTTTTCAGTTTGGTGCACAAGCCTCGCGTGTTCTGATAGAATAGCGATACCGATTCCTGATGCGGTCTATTTTTGCGAGTCAGTCTTCGGCCTTGTTCCTCGAAAGGGAATCCAGGCTTTTACTCTGACATTATCTGGCCACATATCGATTGAAAAACATTTTTCATATAAGTCGGCTGGGACACCTATCTTATAGGACTTGTATTCACCTCTTGGTTTTAGTTCTTCCACTGTTCCTGATCCCGGTGAACACAGTTCCTGCAGATATGTCTTTATCTCCTCTGCTCCAGATATCATGTTCCATAAATGGAAATATTTACGGCGTTCCAGTGGCCTTCAAAGTTGTCACACTTGGGCCAGCAGTACAGAGAGACACCGGCCGACGAGATTTTCTTCGTACCTCCGTCCAGCCTTCATCATCCCCGGAGTCTTCCGAAGAGTTTTGTTTGTCCATCTGCACTGTAGGGTGAATCACGTGTGCTGTCTTAGGCTCCTGTGTCATTCCGTCTTCCATCGGTGGATTTTTAGGCAAGGGTTTTACCTGGCTGCTCGTTTTTTCCTGACTTGTGGCCATAGCTGCGTATGGCTTTCTGGTTTTGGGGCGTACAGCACTCTTTCTTAGCTGTTCCTCCGCCTTTGCCCGAACTTCCAGATTGTCCAGCTTGGCAGACACTGCTCCGGTCACCGTCGAGCAGTTATCTATGACCACTTTGTGTTGAGTTATGGTCGAGGTCAACAACGCCAGGTTCGCCGCAATATCTGAGATATCCCTTCTTATATCTCTTATTTCCGCCATTACCTCCAGGAACACCGTGGTCTTAAAAACACATTCCTCTCCTTCCATTTTATGAGACGCCCTTTTCCTGTCATTAATGAATGACGCCTTCAATTTTGCAGCTCCTACCGGCGTTTGCGTATTATCGCCGACTTTCTTGATGCTGGCGCGGCACTCTGGATAGTCCCAATTCAGCTTCGCAGTGGGTGTAAGTTTGTCTGCGCCAGAGATGCAAAGCAAATGGAACACATTTCTGCATCCTTCTACCATGCACTGTATACGCTCTTCCGCCTCCATCAGTAGAACTTGACAAAGCATAGCAGTTGCTAGCACTTGCACCGTGCTCCAAGTCGTGCTCCATATTAGCTCTTTTCGTGTAACGGAGCGTAATGTAATGATAAATGTCGTTTAGGTTTTCGAACGTTCTCACCTTAGAGTTGTTAATCTGTGGTTCTCACAGTTTTTGTGACTGGCCACACTGGTAGCTGTCAGTTGAGGAGGTGACAGTTTCAAACAGCTGATTTGTGTTATTGTGTGAGGGTCGACGTTGTCTATTTTCTTTGTTTTATTCCGTATATCAGTGTGTGAGTGCAGTTTGAAGTAACGGAAAACAGAAAGTGTACCTGGAAAAGCCTTTTGTTCCCTGGAAAGCTCGTGTTTTTCTGTGTTCACAGGTTCAGACTCAGCTTTGAGGTTAGATGTTCAGTATTTGCTGGTTTTGTCTAAGGTAAACCACTTTAAACTGTATTTTTGTATTAATTATGATCGGACGAAGAAAAAAATCAATGTTTACAAGTAAAGGGCAGTGTTGCCAGTCTGTTGTGTTTAATGTTTAAAAAACGCATATACCTGCGAAATAAATATTATGTCGGTTACATAGAACACATAACATATCGTTCGACGAAAAATAACATATAGTAAAATAACTTGCTTGAAAAATAAAATTAAGCCAAAAAATATACAAATTAGAAATTCCAGGTGTTAAGTTACCTCTGAAATCGTCAGATGGGTTCGTGGATGCAAACTTAACCTGTCAAAAACTGATGGTCGCGATTTTAAACCTTATAACATGGTAATAAAATTTAAAACCTACGACGGAAAAGTGGCGCCGGTGGTATTCAAGAAGTTAAGCGAGAGATGGAGATTGGTAGACATAACCATCTAGAACGGGCTGGATGGTCTCAAGCCTAAACTGGATTGTATTTCTTACATCTTTATCAGGAAGGATAGACACTTACAGAGAGGCCCAAGCTGCCTGAATAATTTTAGAAGTCTGTACGTGAACCTCATCTTCAGGGAGACTACTTTTTTCAGTTAAAAATGCAGACTTTGGAGAAAAAAGGACTTTTGGCACAAGTTCTATGACATGTTGCTCCAATCTGAGGCAAATTTTATCTAAAGTATAACTCTATAAAAAAAGTAAGGCAAATAAATAATAAACTCTCTTCAATGAAAAATTCTTAATGGACAAGCCCTGACTTTACCAGTTAGTCCAAAAAAAGTCAAGAAAGAAAAGATCGGTAACCGCGAGTAAAATTGAAAAACACAATAAAGCATGCTCCAAATTATGATTTGAATGATCCAAATAGTTTTTATGAAGAGTTCTTTTCTTTATTACATTATGACTTTCCTAATGAGATTTGTCAGGCCAACCACACCAAAATTTTCGAGTCTCCAAATTAAATTAAATTTAAATTATAATCATCAATGATGTGCCAAAGGCAGAAGAGTCGGTCGATTTAATTCACTCTCCTTCCTTTCCCATCGAGCAGGTCATTCCGCCCTCCTCAAAACTCGTGCCCTCTGGTATGCCGGCCGAAAGGCCGGAAAAGGGTTTAGAACCCTGGCTGGAGAAGCACAATTCATAATCATCAAATATGTGCCAAACATTATAAGTTAAATTTAAGCCTAAACCCATTCCACACGCTGGACAATTATTTCACTTACCACAATTTAACATATCACACAATTAACATCACCATGGATCTGTACATCAAACTGAGCGCCAACATGGATAAGATTGAGGAAACCCGGATGGCGCATTATGAGATGGAAGTGCGGGAGGCCTCCACCTTGTCGCTGTTTTCTGCCCAGCGTGCAGTGTTGTAGGTGAACAACCAAACTACATAATATATAATCAATTACATAATATTCAATAGGATTCATGACATTCAAAAACATAATCTTAAAATTCAATATCATTAGAAGGTACATTTCTCGAGAACTATTCCGCCTTTCTAGTTTTTCTGTAAAGTGTAATTTGAGTTTAGCTTTGATATTAGTTTGACTGATCGAGTCTCTAATGTCAGGAGGTAAGGTGTTTCTTAATCGCGTCATCATGTAGGAGCTCGTCCGCCGGCCATAGCTATTGTTTGCGCGCTCGGTAACCACTTTACCTTGCGCCATTCGCCTGGTCACTACAGGGTGATTGATTTTCTGACTGTCTTTGTAGTCAAAGAACTGCTCTTTGAGGAGGCAATAGTTAACTTTGTCAGTGACTGGTAGTACTCCACAGTGCCTAAAAAGTCCGAGATCGTCGTCATCATGGTTGTTTTTGATCTGAGTTGGGGCAATTATTTTAAGTAATCTAGTCTGTAGTTTTAGTATTGAGCTAAGGTATGTGCTGTAAGTACGTCCATAGCTGGAGAGGCCGTAAGTTATTACTGAATCTCCTAGTGCATAGTAGAGCATACAAACACGTTCTACGTGTGGACCCCAGTTGAACTTGCTGTCCATCACCAGCCCCAAGTATACATATGTGTCGACGTTTTCCACTGGACCGCAGTCGCAGCTTCCAGCGTCGCAACTACTATGCATGCAGGCGTGGGAGTGGGCAACAATGCCAACCTCTGTCTTGTCCTTGTAGTAGGGAGACTTGATGTGGAGTAGTTTGGTCTTCTGGGCGATTAGAACCAGTCCCGCGTCATGGCACCATTTGGACATGATGTTAAAATGTGCTTGTAGTTTATTTTTTGCCACAGTTACGTCCTTGTCAGCCACTATGAGACACGTATCGTCAGCAAATTGATAGGTTGTGCTCTGTTCAATTGGGATGCTCATGTCATTAACATAAGTTAAAAAGTGTAGTGGCCCTAGGACCGATCCTTGGGCTATGCCTTGGCTAGTAGGGATGTCTTCGCTCACTAGATGATCGATCTTGACATTATATTTACGTGCCTCTTGGTAGTTTGTGCACCAACATAGGACAGGACCTCGAATGCCACAGGCGTCTAGTTTGGCCATTATTTTGGTGGGATCCAGAGCATCAAAAGCACGCGAAAAATCAATAAACAGAGCAAGGACTTGTTTTTTATCATCTAAATGTGCGTTGATGTCGTCCGTAAATTAAGATAAAAGTGTTGTCGTACTTTTTTTGGGTTGAAAGCCGAATTGATTGGGATTTACGATACAAATAAGACAAAAAGGTAAACTTATCTTTGCAAAAATTCGCAAAGTGCGTCGTCAATAAGCTAAGAAATTAAAATTACCAAATAATAAAAAAATACACACACACAAAAACTGAACATAATAAAAAACAAAATACTAAAAAAATAAACCGCCCCAGGACATGCCCGACCCAAAGGTACCCATCACACTGGCAGCATTACCGCGCTGCACGGCGAGTGAGATCCTTTGGATCAGGAACGCTCCGGAACGATTGTCAAAACCTCGGTCCCTCAAGCGTCGCCCAATGTCCTTGACAAACATCCTGCCCTGAGCACCCCAAATACCCGTGGTCTCGACGGCCAAGGGAACAAACAGGTAGCTCCCCATCAGCTGTGCGTATTTTAGGCATTTCTGCCGCGCCGCCGACTCCGCTGCAGCCCCAGGTGTCACCATGGTGGAGCCAATGTGGGATGCCGCGAACGTGTACACACAAGTAGCATCCCACAAAAGGCAACGACCTCTCTCCCACGGTATCAAGGTGAGACCGTCCAGACGCTTCCCGTCGCTGCGACTCAAACCCGGTGGTTTGAGAACTGATGGAATGTCAGCAGAGACGAGAGCCCTCCGGACGATGTCGTTGATCGAGTGGTGGCGAGAGAGTCTCCCTGCACTTCTAGCACAGTGTAGCCCATGACGTCCCCGCGAATCTACCGACGCACCGCAAACACAGTGGTGCGGTTCGCAGATATCGCAACCCAGACGAAGCGCCACGGCTACACGCAGGGAGTTGTCATCCAGAAGGGTTCCTAAATGCGGAGACGGCAACGCATGCAGCCATGCACCTGACTCCGGCTGAAAGACTGCTCGCAGACGAGCAAGTTCCGCTCCCGAGCTCTGCGCTAACAGCCCGTCAAGGGACACCTTGCACAGCTCCTCATCCCAGGGGCGCTGCACGCCGGGCTTCTCCGGAACATCTCCCCCCGGACAACAGGCCCGCCACCGCTGAAGAGCCTCGTCCGCAAAAGGAATGCCAAAACCGTCACCGTTAAACTTTAAAATGCGAGTGACTAGTTCAAGCACCCCATGCGAAGAGGGATTTAGTATATTGTTATTATGAAAGAATTAATGTAGTTGTCCACAAATCATTTTTTGCAGATTTTATCTACCGAGGAAAGAAGTGTAATAGGACGGTAGTTGCACATCTCGTTACGTTTGCCCTTTTTAACCTCTCCGAAACCCGGCCGCCCGGCGCCAACCAGCTCTAATCCCAGGCATACATGAGCCCGCGCAGCGCGCGCGACTTGACTGACATATCATGTGATTATGTCTGAATGGTAACTCTTAGAACTATGAAAGTTATACATCTGAGTAGCTAATCTTACTCAATGCGAAGAAAATGTCACTGTGACCTTAGTTTATTTTTGTACTGACATCAGAATCACAGACTTCTAATAAAATGCTCCCTCTCGTCACAAATGTAGTCGACATGAGTAAAACACAACAAAATACACATTTTGTTTGATACTTTCGTAATCTAAACAAGATTAACTTTTGAAAACAATAAAAACATTAGTATGTTCTCATAGAATTTTTTCAATATTTCAGCGTTCGAAGATTTCATGAAATACCGGTTGTAATGGTACACGAGAGTCGGTACATTAGATACTTCATTCTGCGTGATAGAGGGCTAGCCCAACGCCGCGCTGTTTTGAATACGAGAATCGGTTCAGATAACGTTTGGGGGTTTTGCATAGCTTACTGGCAAAGTTTGAAAAAAAACGCGTGGGTTCATTCGTGGAATTTCAGTTCAGGCCAAGTTTTTTTGTCGCATTCCTGCGACATGTGTAGAAATCAGAGCCGATTTGGCTGCGCGTTGAATAAAATTATGAATAACTAAATAATGAAAGGTTATTACGGAACGGAGAAAGCTATTATGTTGATTGCAAATATACAATTGCGATTGAGGTATGATATGGAGAGTCTGACACCTCTATTTTGAATATCATTCTAGAGGTCTTTGCCACGCGCGTCTAGCGGTCGGGAAATGCTTAATTAATCGCAACAAGCTTTTATTGGTCAGCGATCAACAGATTCTGTGTATCGGCAGTACCAAATGATTTGAGTGATAACCTACGGTTGATCATAGTGAATATGCGTACACACAATTTGTAGAACGGCGGATCTGCATGGCATGGTTGAAATTGGACCCTGTGTAGTTAGTGATAAGAAGCTTCGCTTGGGCAGAGCGTATTTGCAAAGGACGCATGTGGGGCATATAAATACCAGAGCGTGGGAGGGGAATTCATTCAGTCTCAGCGTCTAGCTACTGTGACAGTCCCCTCACGAGTTCTAAACAGTTTTGGCTGCCGTGTTACGCGTCAGAACTATACGAATTGGTGATTGCGAAGTTTCAGTGGGTTTTCGTGAGTGTCTGAAGCGCCGAGATTTACCTCGGTTCCTACCTTTATATCAACCTACCCCTAATTCCAAAACTATCCTTGGGTCGTTAGGAAAGAACTTGTAAGTCAATTATTCTGAGTCTGAGTCTGGGCTTGGAGCGACCCTAAATTCCTTTTTCCTTCACCATAGGGTTCCTGGATTGGCTCTTAGGATATTCGCGGGCTAATCCTCTCCTCATTCCTTTAGAGTAGCGAGTTTTGTAATTCCCACACACACAGTCGTTAAACATTCAAGCACATTCAAATCAAACTCAACCATTTTCGAGTGGTGTCGATAATGGACGTGGTATAACACTAGGTTTTTAGACTAGGCTAGACAGGAGTTTAGTTGCGGCTAAACCTAGGTTGTCAGGGCATAGGGGGACTGTTTGATCGATGAGGTTCCGCGGATGGAAATAACAAATTCAGAACAAAGTTAAACCGGTGTCAACACAGTTAACATATACTGTTGATATTTTGACATTTGAGTGTTGTCGGGGACGCGCGAAGAGATCAATTTACAGTCTGAAGTTCATTGTTTAGGTCCGGGTAGGTGTTTTGCATTGCCTTGGGTCAGATTGGATTCAAGTTGCATTTTTAAATTAAATGCAAATTTCGCTGGATATCTAATGTGTAAGTTGAGTCGGTATATATGATTTGGCTCAGCCCAGGACGTGCTGCGGCTAGTGGAATTCATAGTTCGGTATTTATCGAATTATGCACTTCGCTATGGTGTGGGTTAGATATCCTAAAACAATAATGCTTGCGTTTCGATAACATCCAGCTCAGGTTGCGCAGAGTTGAAGGTTTCAAAACGTTACGGACCTTTTGAGGTAACCGCTAGTTCAGAACCCATTTCGGAACTCAAATCGCAATTGTGTAAACCGGTCTTTTCGGATCGTTATTGCCGTGAACAAAATATATAATTGGAACCACCACAAGCCGCTACTAGCGAGCACATGAAATATCATTGAGTACTCACGTCGTAAAACTACGACGGATATCTATACTATAACTGTGATCGATCACTAAAACTAAAACTGAAACTAAAACAAAAAAGATGTTCCAATGCGCTCATATATACAAAAACCAGATGGTGCCATCACATAAAATATAACAACGATCGTTTTGGCGCAATACACCGCTGACTGATGCGAATTACCGGCTCGCGGACATATATGCTTTCTCTGTCTAACTTGAAACTGTAACTTTCCGAACCAAGCTTCGTTCGACTATTGTACGCCTAACAGATTTCTCGATGAACGAGAAATTCAGACTTATCATTCTTACTTACAAATCTTACAGCTGAATCGGGTCCTCTCATTTTGGGATAGATAGAATAGACGATCATGGCTACTGTTAGCGGCGGCTACGACCTTTAGCCCTGGGCCGTTACACGGTTACGAAAAGTGATTTTTTATAGTCACGTTTGCAGCGTCTTGAATGAACGAAATGAACAAAAGACCATACCGGAAATAGAAGATTGGCTCATTGGCCGTTTTTACACACTAAAACCTTGCCAATACGAACACAATTGGCTAATTCATTCCGGTCTAAAAAAAAAGGTATCGAGTGCGTGTCGGTACGCTTGGGTCAATAGTGTTTGTTTACGTTGACGTGTCGGTACGGTTGGGTCACGGAGAGGTTAAAGACTGGTCTCACGCACCCTTGTTTTAGTTCATTTGGATAGAGACCCATTTTTATACTCGTGTTTATTAGATTAGATATTGCTAGGGATACTCGGTCGTTTACAATGGGAATTTGTACATCACAGACTCTGATGCCATCAAGGCCAGGTGCCTTGTTACTATTCAACCCTTTGATGATTTTAAGAATATAACGAGGTGTGGCAGGCTGATATCGCATGGTCACGTGAGCTTGGGGAGTCTGGTAGTCTGGTTAGAGATTTATTTGACAATTCGGGAGCATTATTCTCTTCACAGCATTATCAAATTCATTCGCAAAGTTATTGGCAATATCTATCGCGCTTAATGGTGAGAATACTTTAAGAATAGTACTATCTATAGATTCAGTAGTTCTTCCACTAATTTTATTGACTATTTTCCACAGATTTTTAGAGTTCCCATAGTTATTAATTATTTTATTTTTATAATGTTTGTTTCTGTAGAATTGTCTTACTTTGTTAAGTTTATTTCTTATTTTATTATATTGGAGTCTAAGTGTGCAGTTATTTGTATCCTTTAACCATAGCCCAAATACTTCATCTCTTTTATTCCATAGTTTGAGTATGTTTTCGTTGATCCATGGTTCAGTACTGCGTTTTCTAATTGTAGTTACCTTTTTTTTACTAGTGGCCGTACTTATCGCATTTTTAAATGACTCTCTAATAAACGTATATATTTGGTCTGGAGTATCCATCTCATTCGTCCTGTCCCATTCAGTGCAGAGTAATTCATTTTTCATACTATCATAGTTTATGACGGTTGGCGAGGTTAGTGGTCGATCTCCCTGAATACGCGAGCTGAATTGATGAATGGTGAATTCTGCTCGCCAAAGAATACATAACAACAATATCTCTATCAGGTAATTGGAAATGGACTATATCATCAAATTAAATACAATTGTGTGTGACAGTGATTTATTTAGGCTTATGTTAAACGATCACCGAAAACGCACCTATTTTGCTACCAATAAATTCGAAACGACCGCCAGAATTAGTAAATGACCATCAAATTGTGTTTGGATAAATGATCACCAAACTTCTTTTTATGTTTTGTGTACTTAGGTTTATGTTTTAAGTATTGTTGTTGTTCTTACATGTTCAACCTAACACGAATTATAAAAGGGGCTGCGCTTCACTCACCCCCTTCACCGCAGTATTTTGCCCTGATATTTTCTGCAACTTTTGGTGATGATTTACCCGTTTTGGGTAGGATTTTTTTTTTTGGTATCATATAAATTGTTCTCATTTATTTGTTCGCCCGTCCGTCACACCACAAATGATTTATCATAATATAAAAATACAGAAAATGCGAAGAGACTTGAGGATCATATTTTTTTGCTTGTTCACAATCGTATTTTCCATTAAATCTACGACAAAGGTCTATTAAACAATTATCGGTAAAACGATTGTCGTTGCGGACTAAAATGTTAAAAGCTTCCCTCGCGATTTGCTTCCAGACACTGGACCCAAAATCGTGAATTTGCGATGTTGCCTCCAGAACATTTAAACAAACCAAACGGAGTAGGAACAGTCCTTTTTCGATATTAAAATCCAAACTATTTACTCCACACCATCCGTACCATCCTACGGTGGTACGGAACCCTTTGTGCGCGAGTTAGACTCGCACTTGACCGTTTTAATATTTAACGTAGGCCTAGTACCGTCACGTGGAATTTGAAAAAACTTTACATTACAGTTTTTGTGGTAACGGCCTCCTGTTGCCATTAAATCAAAAATTCCTGTTATTCTTTCTTTGACAGCCTAACTCAAATTATCGGAACCGTTGTCAGCAACAGCAATCAATTTATTTATTAGATTTAAAGTGCTAACCCCACATACTGTATTTTTGAGGGACCTTTTTTTCGATTTCAATATCAGATACATTTCCACAGATAAAACACGATTTTTTTATTACTGTCCTTAGCAGCTTTAGTTCTGCTTTTGATAGATGTTGGCCGAGTATAGTATGTTCTACACTCTTCGTGCACAGTAAGCGGATTCGTCTGTTTTAACGCATTTTCAAGGACATCTCCGCGGGCTATGCTTGCCTTTATTAATGTGTCAATGTCTCTCTTCACTGTAACTACCTTGCCAGTTTCGAGTGAAATATTGCACAAAAGACACTCACTCATTGTTCATTACTACTTCTAACCATCTATACGTACGCAACGTGCGATGGAGCGCAGCATCTTGGGTGTGAAACGAACTGATCGCATTAGAAACACCGTACTGCGCTTTAAAACTGGCATAGTCTTTGTGGGCGTGCAGACCGCCAAACTAAAATGGAATTAGGCCGGCCATGTGTGTCGAATGCACCCAGACAGATGGGCAAAGATAGCCACTGAATGGGTGCCTACAGATGGCCACCGGCGTAGAGGAAGGCCCAGAAGAAGAGGGCGGGACGATCTGGACAGGTTCCACCGGAGTGGGTCGATCTTGCGGCTGCCAGAGATGGTGGGTACAAACCGGGGTGGCCTTTGCCCAGCAGTGGGATACTGCTATAGGCTAACTTAAAAAATGCAAATTTTCAGCTAGTTATGAAGGATTTTCTTTTTAACATCTAATAATCCTGAGCTATTCAATGATGAGTAACATTCCATTTTGCGTGACCGGTAATAAAATTGAAAATTGTGTTCAAATACAAAATAGTTGTAGGTCAAAAGTTGAATAGTTGAAACAAACAAAACTATGGCAGGAGTAAAACTAATAATAGAGTTTGGTACAAGAGAGGTTTCGTTACTTTTCCATAAAGTTTCTTTCAGAGCCGGTAGCACGAATAATTACGTATCGAAAAAGTATGCGAACGGAACAGTCAGTGACTCTTATGTACAATGCTTTCATCTGAATTCGAACCCTTTCTTTCAGGTATCCCACCAAGAAGCTATACGGGGAAGCCAAAGTTTTGCCAGTCCGCCAACTCTTCATTCACAACATCCTGCCTTGCAGCACATAAAGTTTATTACTCCAAAGATTACGCCCGCCTGCTAGAGAAACGTGTTTACAAAATACACACACCCACAATAAACACCATCTTTGCTAGCAGATTACGTTCGTACATTAGTTTCCACATCTTCAACGACTTTGTTAAGGAGACCTCGTCTGTGCAAAGGTCCCCGTTACTCCAGGCGGAAACACCCGCAGTGTGAGAGGGAAGGGACAATGACATAACGTTGGGCCAAACCACATAAAAATTGTTTAAAAATAAGTTTTGTCAAAAATATTTTCAAGGAGAGTTTACTAATACATAATATCCACATTTTATATGCAATTCCGTAATGAATTTAGTTAGGATTTCAGAATTACAGGAAAAAATATAACAATTTAGAGGTATTTTCGCAATTAAATTTTATCGAGAAAATTTGACCCAATTCCTTCTGTGAGAATTTTAATCAAATACTCAATAAACGTTAACCAATAATCTAATCTTAAGATGACTTTGTAGTGGAGTAAATTGATTAAAAAAGCCCATATTTTTGTCGTATCACCTTAAAACAAACAGTCCCAGAAGCTAAAACAAAGATTTTGAACTTCCCCTAGCATTAGGATAGGAAAATACAGAAGCCTTGTTTTTAACCCACTGATACTGATAAGTACCTAACTACTCAAGAATCTACCTACCAATACTCTCAGATATTGTTTTCATGTCGGCTAAATTGTAAATATGTTTTAAACTTTATCTGGTTCCCCACAATACAGGCTAGTGCGTGGACCACAGACCAGATATCGAGATAGACAGCGAAAGTCTACCTACTTAGCGTGTTTTTAATAGGCGGATTCCGCTCACCCGGCTCAGTCGCTCTCTGGCTGTTCGAATGTAAGCCGTGTACTAATAAACATAAAAATACCTTACTGTGCCGTTGTGAATTGCAAAAACTCAAGCAATGTTGTTTCCAAAGAAAACAACGGCGTTAACTTTCATACGCAAGTAATTTTATTTCTGAAATTCGCCTAATTTATTTAATGAAAAATTATTTTTAATTTCGAGTAGCGTCTCCCGTTTTTACTAAGATAGGTTGAACCATAGCGTATATTTCCCATGGACTTCATCCACTGCTGATTCCACTTTACACAATTCATGGATATCTCTTTCGTACCCCTTAATGAACAGTGAAGCATACTATACTTTCGTCAACCTTACAGTTGTATGTAAAGTCGATTTGCTAATTTTTCTGTCGATTTAATCAGATAGTGTTGTACAATGCGACGATTCTTGCAAAATCGCTGGACGATTCGATTTTGTTGACGGAAGAATGATAATTCTGAGTTGCATTTTCATTGCAATCTATATTTTAGTAGTAGAATAAAGTATATGTGAGATTGTTATGTATTCATTTTATGTTAATATATAAAAGAAGACTGAGTGACTGACTGACTGACTGACTGACTGACTGACATATCAAAGCACAGCCCAACCCGCTGGATGGATTCTCGTGATTAAATTAGTTTAATCATGACTTAAAATTTAAGCTTTTTTCGTGAGTTACACGAAAGCATAGCATTACATAGAAAGTCGATTAGTAATTCATTCCTCTGTCGATACAACATCGATTCACTTCGAGAGAGGAATGAGTAGAAGACAGAGGAATGATTTAAAAAAAGATAAGTAGGTAGGTAGAACAAGACTGAACAAGTAAGTAGGTAATACTGTAGTAAAACTGAGTGTATTTTGATACCCAGGGGAGAATAGAGATACTCCCAATCTCTCTTTTCTAATACTTTACGAAGTAGTGGGCCTAAGAGTTATTTCTATTTACCCTTGGTTAACAATACACCCCATTTTACCTTACCTACATTATTCTAGTCAGCCCCCTTAATTTGTAACTTTAATCCAGTGTAGGAAGCAGGAATAATTACGCTTCGAAAAAGTATGCGAATCGAACTGTCAGTGACTCTTATGTACAATGACATAAGGTTCATGTTTTCTGAACTCGAAAACTATTTCGCTCTGGTTATTATTCCTGCTTGAGCCAGGTCAAATGCAACGCAGTGTCAATTGATTGTATATAACTATGGGAAATCTGATACTATTCCACAATTTAAGATCGATTCGAGTTACTGAATAAGGGGGCTGGACGGATTTACACATGAATAATAAAAGGTAAATAGGTTCTACAGACAAATACATACTTTAACACTCTATGATGTGATATCCGGGTGCGATGCTACGATACGATCTCCCGCTAGAAAAACTGCCGGCTTACTGAAAAAAAGGCAACGCGGTAGGTACGTGGCCGTGGTAGGTAGGGGATTCCCGCAGCAGCGCTCGTTTTGAATCGATTTGGTGGCGCGCCTTTGACTCTGTTTCACGATTATCAACCCATCACTAAAAGGCGCTCGTGACGTCACAGTAGGTAGTGAAAAAGTTACACGGTTGGTTCTCATACATTCGACCGTGTTTGCTGCGTCTATCTCGATATCTGGTCTGTGGCGTGGACCCCTGGGAATTATATAATCATAAGAGAATAGAGTTTTCAACTTAGTTTTTAAAATCCGTGTATATAATAAAAATACTTGTGCTATAAATATATTTTTTACTAACTTACTTTACTTTACTTTTTCTGTCATTTTAAATATTCGTGCCTTCCACACAGGTCAATATACCGATGCTTTTCGTAAATCCTGACTTTATGAAGCATGTAACAAAAATAATTCTTAGAACAAAAAGGGTACTAAAATCAAGTACATCCGTAAAATAAATAAAAGACGACCCGAATGGCCGAGTCGGCAGTGACCCTGCCTTCGAATCCAAGGGTCCCGGGTTCGAGTCCCGGTGGGGGCAAATATTTGTTTGATGAGAACGAATGTTTGTACCCTAGTCATGGTTGTTTATCTATCTAAGTATAATATTTATCTATATAAGTATGTGTATCGTTGTCTAGTACCCAAGATACAGGGAATCCTAGTTTGGGGCTAGATCAATGTGTGTAAATAGTGTCCAAGGTATTATTATTATATTATTATTATTATTATAATAACTTTTGACCTTGCTTTAATTTTACAGAGCCAAAACCAATATTTTAGAACATTGGTACTTTAATTATAATTACCTCGCAAACGTGATACTTCAGAGCAGTTTAAAAGCTTGTTACCCTGAAGTATTAGGGTCCCTAAAACCTTAATAATAAGAGTAAGGCAGAAAAGGCCCTATATGAGGGTTAAGAGCACCCTTCATTCAGGCCCTGAATCAATAAAGGATTTAGTTTGGTGGCACTGTTCATATTTACAGGATGTTACAGATCCGTGTAGTCCCGTTATAAATTACTTTAACTTTTCGTTACTCCCTGTACGTCTACGAGGAGAGATCGGGGCATCAGATCTCGAAAAAATATTTTTTATTAACAATGAAAGTAACCAAAATATATGAATTAAAAATAAAATAGAAACACTAAAAGAAACAACTACGCGAATAAACCACCCCGGGACATTGCCGAGGCTAAGGTTCCCATGACGCTTGCAGCATTTCCCCGCTGCACCGCCAGGGAGATCCTTTGCATCAGAAATGCCCCAGAGCGGTTGTCAAATCCTCTATCCCTTAGACGGCGCCCCAGATCCTTGATAAATATTTTCCCTTGTGTCCCCCAAACCCCAGTCGTCTCGAGCGCAAGAGGCACAAAATTTGAGAATACAAAAAAAAATATTTTTGCTTCTTTTTTTGTATCAAAGCCGGGAAACATTCAAGGAGGTAGTAATGACCAACACCTCTTTGGTGGAAACGGCAAAAAGAAATTGATTAGGAACGAGAGGAGAGTCCGCTCAATACAGAAGAGGAGAGAGATCCTTATTGAAATGGTATAAAGTCCGGTTTGCTTCGACTCCTTTCCTGTATTATTAGTAATCGAGGAGGGCTTTTGGTGAGAGCTGAAAAATGCGTTTGTGGATGTTGCGTGTGAGGGAGAGCTCCGCGGCTTAAAGACGTACGTATGATAACGGTAATCTATATAATCCGCTATTCTATACAATACATAGACATATAGAATGCCTGAAACGTGTGGCTTATGCATGAAATATTATTTATTTCATACGTTGCCCAGATATTCTATACAATACCGAATGTATGTAAAAACGTAAAACCTGCGGTAGCTTAGGTGACGGGTACAAGGGGTGAGTCAAGCGAAGCCCCCTTTATCTTTTGTGTTAGGATGAACATGTAAGAACAACAAAAATACTTAAAACATAAACTTACACACATAAGTACACACATTACACAAGTATGTAATGGAAATTTATATTAATAATATTTCATGCATTGCCTGAACGCCCCAGGTATTATATATATTGCCTCTGCATTATACAGATTGCCCGTAACATATAGACCTTGTACATTATACATGGACCTATGGGCTAATTCAATTGACGGATAAATTACCAATGTTTGCTCTAACAAAATAGGTAATACTCGCCATGTGCACTACGGCCGATTTTCCATCCTCAGATGTTTATCTGCATATTTATCTGAGTAAATTGACAGAATTTGTACGTGTGTAATGTCAAATAAAGGTATCTGACTGTTTATTTGGGAATGGAACAATCGCCCTTTAGACGAATAACTCAGTATTCTAAGCCGAGTGTTTTTTAATCGTAACTTTCGTGGAACTTTATAAGAAGAACTCATTCATACAGGATCCGACAATCACGATTCGTCAAAATATCCCAACTGATATATATCTCGTAACAATATCGTAGAATTGACTGTATCAAGATAAAGCAAATCATGGTCGAATTAGAACTTTCATTGAAAGAAGAAATATTTTAGGGCAAAACACTGCGGTGGCTCAGGTGAAGACTAAAGGGGACGAGCGCAGCGAAGCCCCCGAAGTCTTTGTGTTAGGTCGACATGTATAACACAAAAAACACCACGTAGTACTGAATACAAATGCTTTTAAAAATACATTTGGTCGTGAAATGCAACACTTTCTCATCATTTCATGAAATAATTGATTATATCATGAAATGGCTGGCCATTCATGATATAGTCAATCCATGGTTTGCTATTTCATGAAATAATCAAAATCTACGATGTAGCTAGCTACGACATATACATGCTGTTGATATTTTCAAAGGTACACAGTTTGTCGCAGTACTTCGTCAAGTTACATTAAGAGTATTGAATAATTGATTCGTGACTGATTAGCGATCTTTATTAATTATGTGTAAATTTAATGTAAAATGGGGAAGACAACGCTAAACTTATTAATACAGATGGCGTTGCATTTGTCAGACCCATCGTGTTATTTGGTCTCTGGTAATCATTTGGGATGTACAAGTTCCAAATCATCACCAGTGGTAAGTTCTTGGTGGTCAGATGGTCCGGAGGGTAACAAACAATCTGTCCCTTTGGGTTTGTCGGTTCGGTGGCTATTTCTTGCGATATTTGGTGAAATTGTAGTGTTTCTGTTTTTGCGAGTAACATATTTATAGTAATTGGACTGTGAAGCAGTTAAGAGAGGGGTTGCAAACCCGGGGAGAGACGTTAAAAGGTCGTAAAGCGGACTAGTCAGAAGGTAAATAATTGACGAATTATGCTAGAAAACAAGTAGTCAAATAAACTCCGCTTGTATTTCGTATATTTCAAGAAAATTAATACGAAGTAACACCTACTTTTCAAGTTTTCAATATTGCATTCTGTATTCAAAAACATGTAAACATAATCTATAAATAATATATTTATTAGTCAGACTGGAGTCATTTGACCGGAATCGTAACTTTAGAATTCTTCAGGACCATGAAACTAATAACATAAAAATTGATTTACCACTGTTGGAAAGCCATTGTGACTTAAATAGTAACACCATGCCTCGGATTTGAGGAGGCCTTGAAATTTCAAATCATAGGGGCATTTTACCATAGCTTTCTCAGTGTAACATCTTTGGGAAAGTGGTGATTACCATTTTTATAACACCCTATTGCCACAAAATGCGGCATTCTACGATAAAACTATAGAAAAACTATACAAAAATTTGTTTAAGTTTACGTTTAAACAAATTTTTGTATAGATTTTGACAGATCTCGTCGATTGTTATGGGTCCGATGTTAGCAGCGTCTCTGGTGGCGAGTTTTTTCAGTTCACCAGTTTTGGTGACAGACGGACGGACGGACGGACAGCAGAGGCTTATTAATAGGGTCCCGTTTGGCACCGTTCGGGTATGGAACCCTAAACAAACGATGCGATAGGCTATCTGGTAAATGCTTCAGAGACATATCTCGAGTAGAACACGGTATTTCTAAATATCCCAAATACTTTTGGGCATATACATATAAAACAAAAACGACAAAACCGATGCGAACTTCTTTCAACTTTGATTTTGGATACCAGGATATGTCAAAATAGCAACGAAATAATTGAGCTTTCTGCCAAAAACTTTCCCTCTATATACCTTAATAATCCCGGACATCAAGCCAAACCGTAAATGGTTGATTACACGTGTAATGGCTCATCTCTTTCCGCCATTGCGGTCGACATATTCATGGTACGTAGTGAGTTATGAAGACATGATACCAGGAAAGGCCCCGGCTCTGACAATATACCACCTCATTTTACGTTACATACCTCTGACAGGGCTTGGTGACACTCGTATAGAAGCCCAGAACTGATGGCGTTGCTTTGTAGGGCTTGCAGAACTGCTTTGCTGTCGGATACTACAAAATATCAGATTATGTAGAAGACAAGAAAGCTTGGGAAGGTGTTTGCTCCAATTCTGTAAAAAATAACGTATAAAGCTGGAGGTTTCTAGTCGCCTCTTTGCCTCCAGCATCTAAAACATTGAGGTGACGGAATTCAAATTTAGTTCTATATTTCCTTATATCTTATGTATCTGTTAGTTTAAGATTTGACATTCTCCAAATGTGTTTAACCTATGTGTTTCTTATGGAAATAAACTCTTTGTGAGTTTTGAATTGTGATAGTATGCGGATAGAGAAATCCCTTACCTCTCTTGCTGCAATAGCTGTAGTTGCCATTTATGATGCCCATGCACTAGGCTTGGTTGATTTGGTCCGGCACCGCGTCCACTCCGTTCCGTAACACTGCGATGCGTCGGTGCTTGCAATTCATACATGTCAGTTCTGTCTCAACTCAACAGATCTCAGGAATGCCAGTGATGGTACTGTCAAACTGATACTGACATGTGTGAACATGTACAGATCCACAAACTGACGTAAGCTAATCTCATTCATAGCCCATTGACGCTAGCGACGCCGTCACCGGGTCAGATGAGTTTGTGGATTTAAACTAAGATAAAGTACAAATATAAACATTTGTAAATATGCACCACACTAGGATAACCTGTGTCGTGGAAACCAGAAACAGCGAGTGACGTCACGCACATATAAACATCCAAAACGGATTTTCTTCCTCCCTAGCGAGGATTCGAACCCGGGACATCTCGCTGGGGAGGCAGGGCCTCTAACGGCAGCGCAACAGAAGCTCAAGTTCAACTTCAAAATTTCTAAATTTCCTGTAAATTAAAATATGTTTAGAAAACTCCATTTTTGCCTCTTCGTTATACTGGACCACTGTGGAAGTAGAAAGGCGAAGCATGTTATACTGGACCACTGTGGAAGTAGAAAGGCGAAGCATGTTATACTGGACCACTGTGGAAGTAGAAAGGCGAAGCATGTTATACTGGACCACTGTGGAAGTAGAAAGGCGAAGCATGTTATACTGGACCACTGTGGAAGTAGAAAGGCGAAGCATGTTATACTGGACCACTGTGGAAGTAGAAAGGCGAAGCATGTTATACTGGACCACTGTGGAAGTAGAAAGGCGAAGCATGTTATACTGGACCACTGTGGAAGTAGAAAGGCGAAGCATGTTATACTGGACCACTGTGGAAGTAGAAAGGCGAAGCATGTTATACTGGACCACTGTGGAAGTAGAAAGGCGAAGGATGATTTTTAGATCTCTTTTAAAAATTGATTGTTTTTAACTAGTACAGATTTTACATATTAATTATTATAAATAATATGTTATTACAATATTATTAGGCGAGTTCTGTGTTTGTTGAGTTAAATTAAGGACAGCATGCACTCTTGCCATTTATTTAATCTTGAAAATTGTGATATACCTTTTTAGACACAATTTAATTTTTTAAGCAATTTCAAAATCGCCAGAGGTATCCTTCTATAGATGAGAATTCATTGACCCTTGAAGGAATTACTAACTTTCGCGAGTCTAAACCGGGGTGCAATAATTATTTCTTGGGTTAACATCGCTATCGCTAAGCCTAATCTTAGAAATGTTTGATAGATTCTTGCGAACATACATTATGTTTTCGAAAATAAATTGTCTTGCTTCAGTTAGTATGTCAATTTGTTTAAAAATATATCTTAATCTCTCTGTGTGTTTTAAATTTTAAATGGCTCGAATAGCTCTTTTCTTTAATATAAAATATATTGAATACCCGCTGTTTTCCCCCACATTAAATAATAAATAAATAAATATCAGAGGGCAATCATACACAAATCAAACTAGGTCCATAGTATAACATAGGATACCAAAGAACCTGACTAGGGAATGCAATCCCGAACTTTCGGGATCCCTCGGTATTAGAATTTTCGATCCCGCGGGATCCTTAGGGATCGGGATCCCGAACACATTTGTATTTTTGTTTTGTTTTAGAGTTTAATAACCCATTAACGACAACGCCTTGAGTTTTTATGGCAAAAATATTAATAAAATGAACATTATTAATCATTGCGTTAAAGATTTGTAAGATTGTAAGCTGCTTTCCAATCAGTCGGTAGAGTTAGTTAGTGGTAGTTTTATCACTATGTTAGGTAGATAAATAAAGTACACAAATTTTATTCAAAATATTTTTTTATCATTAATCTGATAAACTATAGTTAAATGGCATAAACCACTAAAAAAAAACACTCCCTTAATTCGGGTGATTTTGAAAATGACTTCGAAGGAAGCATAGCATGTCGATAGTTTTATCTGTTAGGCGGCATCTTATTTCAGATGCTAGGTAACCAGCAGCTGAAAATGCCCCCTCGGACTCGACCCTGGTAGGGACCAATGAAAGTAAACAATTGTAGGCGAATTCTAAATATTGGCCTCTATTCCACACTATATACTCTATCTACACGTAATCTGGGAGCTGCTCATCAATCCCGAAAATCCCGATAATCTCGTCGGATTTTTCGGTTCGGGATTGATCCCGTATATTGCCTCGGAATCCCGTGGGATCAGGATTACATTCCCTAGACCTGACACAATGAAAGTAACTAAAAAAAACTAGTAAAGTGTTTTGTCTGAAAGTCGGAAGTCGTCAAATGAAACAATAATTATCAACGATACGGAACGGAGCGGGCACGGTGTCGGAACTCGGATCGGAGCCATCACTGATGTGTGTAAATCGAACTTTAATCTATAAATCATAGGGATTCCTCTATTAGCAAGAATCTCATATGACTGGATAGTTGGTCGTTAGTTGACGAACGCAAATGTGATAAATCTGCTATTAGCAGACAATTTCGAAACTCGAACCCAACTATTTGATGTATGATCAAATGACAATATGATCATGATTTACATAAGTATTTGGACCTTGGACCTATAAATAATGCGTTGCACTGTATCAACATATTATACAAGTGATATGTAATCAGCTAACTACAGAGAAATGGTCATAATTTAAACTCATTGTATTGAAATGTTATCTGCAATTGATCTAATTTTATTTTATTGACATTAATCTAATTTTATTTTATTGACATTATGTTGGGTGATGTTGATAAGCAAATTGTATTTTGATTGTATCGAAATTCTATCTGATATTAATATAATTTTATTTTATTGACATTATTCTAATTTTATTTATTGACATTGTGCAAATTGTATTTTTATCATGTTTTTTTTTAGATTTTGTGCTGTGTATAACGACTTGGATTATTATCTGTAAAGTTGTACACTAAGATGGAATAAATAAATAAATAATGGGCCCAGAGTGAAGTACCTTCTAATCCAGTTTAGAATAAAGTCCTGGTTAATCTCAATACGTTATTGTAAGGCAGCAAGACTCTAATGAATCGAAGTAAAAAGTTACAGCCGCTTCGAAAGTCCAGTATCTTGATTGATTGATTTATTTATTCAGAGGTTACAACAGGACCAGTTTCAGTACAAAAATAAAAGAGAGGATAAATATACAATAACTTAAAATCTTACTAATCCCTCAGAGTATCCCACTTGTGAGTTAAGTGGTAGACGAAAGTGAACTCCTACTGAGCAACAAACCCAGTGTAACTAATCATCTCCGATCACAGAATCATAACAGAACTGTACCAAAAATTTGTATAAAAGGTGCAACAATGAAAATCAAGTACCGCAATGTGAATCCAACTATATTAAGTAATATATATGTCACCGTAAGATTTTCAAAACCGTTAGTTTATAAACTAACGCGTTAGTTCTCATGTCAACCTAACAAGAAGACTATTCGGGGGCTTCGCTGCGCTCGCCTCCTCTATTCTTCATCTAAGCTACCGCAGTGTTCACCCTGGTAAATACCAACAAAGGAAATCCTTTGGGCAACAAATATAATGATCACCAAAAAAAAATTTCCTACCCAAAATGGATAAATGAACACCAAAAGTAGCAAAAAATATCAGGGCAAAATACTGCGGTAGCTTAGGTGAAGGGTAAAGGGGCGAAGCGAAGCCCCCTTTATCCTTCGTGTTAGGTTGAACATGTAAGAACAACAAAAAATACTTAAAACATAAACTTAAGTTCACAAAACATAAAAAGAAGTTTGGTGATCATTTATCCAAACACAATTTGGTGGATCCATTCTGGCAGTCATTTCGAATTTATTGGTAGTAAAATAGGTGCGTTTTTGGTAATCGTTTAAACATAAGCCTTTCCTTTGCAATTAAATATTTAAACCAGTTCACAATTTTACGCTTTTTTTATAAAATAACGCGTCATATCGTAAGCGGTACAGTTTACTATTTATCGATAGTTTGTAGATATAATATTATAAATGTCAAAATAGCGATGTTAGGATGTTTGTGTGTTTGTGCTTCAATCACGCTAAAACGGCTGAACGGATTTGAATGAAATTTAGCACAGAAATAGTCTATGAGCTAGATTAACATAAAGCATACTTTTTATCCGACTGCACCAGAAGGATGAAAATTCCTAGGAACACGCAGATGAAGTCCCAGGCATCAGTTGGTATTACATAAATATAAGTGTTATACGGTGTAAAATTTAATGTCACAAATTCGACCTTGGAGAACAATAGCTTACTTATGGTGTGTTTGAACCAATTGACAGATGAGTCAAATAAGTCAACTTCTGCGAAGTTCTTGTCGTGATCCGATGGCCTGAGGCGATGTAATGGCGTCTTTTTGCCAGCATTGTTGCGAGTTGTTTTAACGTGGTTCATGATATGTTTGTCAATTTAAAAAGTTCTACAGTCAAAGGGAAAATAAATAAAGATTTATGTTGTTTCATGATTGTTCGACGCCTTCTATATAACTGTCTTATCCCAAAAGTGGTGGAAAAGCCACAGTAGAGCCGTGCATATTACAATAACATAAGTTTTCTCAGATGGGGTGGTGCCAGAGATACCTTAATATCTTCACGCAGCTTTTGATAGCTGTCACTAATTTTGGCAGTATGGAAATGGTTGGACTGCACACTGGGGCCAGCGTACTGGGATAGGCCTCTCCATGATGACCCGAATGGCCGAGTCGGCAGTGACCCTACCTACGAAGCCAATGATGATGATGATGATGATGAAGATTTCACTTCTGTGAGAATCTTAATAATGGTTAACCCAAAAATTAAATCTGCAGATGACTTTGGAGTGGAGTAAATGGATTCGAAAAAAACCCATATTTTTTTCGTATCACCTTAATACGTGGGGCGCACTGTAAGTTTCCGGAATGAATATGAAAAAATACTATTAAAGGTACAAAATTAATTTATTGTTTTTCAAAATAATCTCCCTTGGCGTCTATGCACTTTTTCATTCGATGAAACCAGTTTTGAAAACTTTTGTGCCACTCCTCTGTGGTGACCTCTGAAACGTGTTTTTCATACTCCTCGACAGCCTCTTCTGGTGATGAAAATCGTTGACCGCGTAATTGGTTCTTAATTTTTGGGAACAGAAAAAAGTCACAAGGTGCCAGGTCGGGACTGTATGCAGGATGACTCATGAGTTCTACATTTTTCGCCTTCAAAAAGTCGTTTGTCTGTCTGGCCGTGTGAGAACTAGCATTGTCGTGGTGCAGGATGATACGGCGTTTACGGTTATTTTTACGGAGTTCGTCAATAACTTCCGGCAAACAAATGGTCGTGTACCAGTCACTATTCACTGTACGACGATTCTCTAAAGCAACAGTAGCCACGTGTCCAGTTTTATTAAAAAAAGAAGCAATCATCCGCTTAGATGCACTTTTCACGCGCGCCACTTTGGTTGGTTTCGGCTCATCTTGAAAGACCCATACGCTCGATTGCTGCTTTGTTTTGGGATCGTAGCAATAAATCCATGTTTCGTCACCTGTTACTATGTCCCACACCAAATTTGACGCACCTTCGTTGAATCTGGTAAGCATGGCACTGCACCAAGTGACGCGGTCCATTTTTTGAGCCTCGGTCAAGTTGTGTGGGATCCACCGCGAGCACAGCTTTCTCACACCCAAATGTTTGTGTAGGATTAATTGTATTTGACTCATGCCTATTTCTAAGGATGCGCGAATTTCATGGTAGGTCATATGCCTGTCTGTTTCAATCATACGGCGCACAGCATCGATGTTTTTGTTGGTCACAGCGGTGGACGGCCGACCATCGCGAGATTTGTCACTGAGATTGATACGACCACGCTTGAATTCTGCAAACCAGCTATAAACAGTTGTCTTGCATGGTGCTTCATTGCCAAAAGCTGTTTCAAGCCGAGCGATGCTCTGTTGAGCTGTCAAATTACACTTAAAATCGTAGAAAATCATACTACGAAAATTTTCCCGAGTTAAATCCATGTTGATGCAGACACACAATTTTTTAAATGGCGCCACAAGGTAAAAACAAAAGGCAGTCAGATGAAACAAACTGCATTCTACAGCCAAAGAGTTCTATTTTCAAATGTTGCAATAAATTTTTAAATATTGTTTATGTAAGTGGCCAGTTCCGGAAACTTACAGTGCGCCCTATGTATGAACCATAAACCTGTATTCACCATCAAAATGTTTCCGCGGCGGATTCTCAGCAGGCGCCATAAAGACTGCATCATCAAGATGCCGAGATGTCAGTGAAATAGTTCCTGCCTTCGATCACACACCCCAGCCAACAAAGCAGCAGTGGAAAAAAAGCAGCACACCAGCAACCTCATAAGCTCAACTGTGGACCGCAAGTCAATAGTTTTGAAGACAACCCACCACATTGAGATACAGAATTGCGGCGACAAGCCAAGATGAGAGAAGAGTGTTAAACGGTGCAAAACCAAGTAACGTCGACGGCACTACAACTAAGCAATACTATGTTCCAACATCCAGTAATAGCAAGAGATCCTCTTCGCCATATCAGAGATCGGTAACTAGCACATAATATATAATAATAATAATACCTTGAACTCTATTTACACACATTGATCTAGCCCCAAACTAGGATTCCCTGTATCTTGGGTACCAGACAACGATACACATACTTATATAGATAAATATTATACTTAGATAGATAAACAACCATGATTAGGGTACAACATCCGTTCTCGTCAAACAAATATTTGCCCCCACCGGGACTCGAACCCGGGACCCCTGGCTTCGTAGGCAGGGTCACTGCCGACTCGGCTATACGGGTGGTCAAGCTCTGACGATATGGTTCCAGGATAAATGACCTCGAACTTGCACTGAGCATTTCATAATTTATAATTTCTTTATTACACAAAACATATAAAAAACAAGAATTACATGAAAATATTGTAAAAGATGAGCTTATCTCTAATAAGAGATCTCCTCCTGCAAACCAAGTTAAGATGGGAAAGGTTGATTGCTGAACTGAGCAGGGTTGGACTGATCAACAATTACAAAATAAACCTGTGATAACATTAAATAAAATTAAATGTATAATTTTTATAATAATATACCAAATACTTATAATAATACTTACAAGCATAGTACTAACAATTCTAAAGCGAGAGTTAATGCTTCTTCACGCGAATTTTAAATATATTGAGAGTAGGACTGTCCCTGATAGTGCCGGGGAGTGCAATCCATAATCGAAGGGCCCGGAGTCTAAACCCGTGCTCGTAGGACGTGGTGTTATGCTGTGGAGTTGTGAGTATGGAAACTGCTTGACTTCCCCGAGGCCTGCTGGAAGAAAGGAATTGTCCGCCTCGCAGGAAAGTGGATAGCGTGGATTCTGTAAAATGTTTTAAAGGAAATAGAGGATGTGAGAATCCCGGTGAAGACTGATCGGCAGCCACTTCAACTCCTTGCGATATTGTGATACATGGTCGTATTTGCGCAGCCCGAAGATAAACGGAATTTGAAGACGAGATTTTAAAATCGTTCTGGTTTGTTAAGTAGTTCTTCAAAGTCAAAGTCAAAGTTCTTTATTACTGTAGATATTTACATATACCTAACAAACGTCATTTTTTGCCTCTTCTCTACATTGGACCACTGTGGGAGAAGTAGGGCGTAGAAAATCCCACAGATAGAAGTTTAGATCTCTTTTAAAAATTGGTTATGCTTAACTAAAACAAATATGAAAAATTTAATTATCATGAATAATAAGCAGGAATAAAAATTACAAAATTGTTAACAGCAAGGTCTGTGTTGAGCTAGATTAATATAGTACCATACAGTCCCGTCATTTAAGTAATCTTGAACATTGTAATATCTCTTTTTCGACAAAGTCGCTTTAACATGCTTTTTAAATTGCTCAAATGGCAATTGAAAAATCTCCAGAGGTATCTTATTGTAGTAGAGAATCTACAAGACATCTACTAAGACACCTCTGGAGATTTTGAAATTGCCGTTTGAGCAATTTAAATTTAATATATATTTTTTTTATAAAATATTAATTAATATTTTAATAGAATTTTAATTAATAACAAACTAAACCTAACAATTATATAATAATTCAGCAGTTAATAATTTCTTATGTTTCTCATACTTAAAAAAAAAAAAAATATATATATATAATATATATAATATAATATAATAATGTAATAAGTATAGTAAATAATAAAATATAATAAGAAAATAATATTTAACCATCACAAATGTTAGATGTAAGCTAGTTATTAAGACATTGTAGTGCCCTTACAGGGTTCATTGTTGGATATAATTTTGTTAAAATGTACCACAATGACGCAATAAATATATGAATATGAATATGAATATTTAAAAAGCGTGTTTAAGCGACTTCAAAGAATCGCTAACCTTCGCGATTCTAAACCGGGACGCAACTAGTCTGTGATTATTTATTCATCATTAGCACTGATCCATTAGACATCAGCATCATCGATGAGGGGTAGAAGGAGAGACTGAGCGAGAGTGATTTTGGTCTGTCGAGGCAAAAAGTACTCAAATCTTCTGACAGAGTGAAAAGTAGCATAAACTCCGCGACTGACCTCATTGACAATGACATTGATCGTCATTGTGAACCTTACAGCTATTGTAAGAAGGGTTCTTGAGTATAGAAGGGTGGATGGCCGGGCTGTCACGTTGGAGCCACGTGAACAGAGGACTGTGGGGATATATCGTGCTCGTAGACCGGCGAGTTTGTTGGATGTAGACATTTTAACAAAAAAGTTTTATTATTTTATCTACACACGTATCATAAACCCTCTTTACTGCATCCAAAAACTGCACGTTAAGACCAGCATAATGATAAACTTCTTGGTAAAAACTAATTTCTTATCCCAATATTGATCATTATGACCATAATGTACCAAAATTTGTCAAATTATGACATTAAAATTTCGAACGCCGACTCCCGCCTGCGTGCCGCCCCTAGTTTGTCTGTGAAGTTGGTACTACAGAACAAGCTAAAAAACTGCAGAACAATGATCAATGCCACAATGCCGGTCGAACATGCGGTTCCTGAACACATCAAAGAGAGCTTATGATATGTGTGAAGATAAAGAAGTGTATGTAACTGTACATAATTAGGCATTAAAACTCTCGACTGATATTATTATGAAACTCGCCTTCGGCTCGTTTCATAAACCCATTCTCGAGTATTAATGCCCTCGATTATGTAGCAGTCACATAAACTACTATAATACTACATCATCGTCTGCGTGCTCAGCCCACTGCTGGGCATATAAAGCGGCAAACTTCACAGTCCTGTGTGGCGCCAACAATACGGTATTTGACTGCTAGTCAAAATAGATACTTTTTAGAAACGGTTAAAACGGTAATTTTGTTCACGAGTTCTAAGAAATACTAGCGTGTGACGTCATAGTCAAATGCTGTCTTTTTATAAAATACAAAAAGGATTTTAAATATAATATTTTCAGAATTTTGACACACTTAGTTAATAATATATTCAAGAAATAAGAAAAAATACCAATACTCGCCCCTTTTCGTCGAAACTACGAAGCCTATATTGCAAAAAATAAATACGACTAAATCTTTATTTAAGATATTACAGGAATAATTATGACATATGTATGCTTTAAATTTGGGGGAGGTGGGGGTACGATTCAATAATAGTAGTTTACGTGACTGCTACACAATGGAGGGCATTAATACTCGAGGGTGGGTTTATGAAACGAGCCGAGTTTCATGATAATATCACTCGAGAGTTTTAATGCCTAATTATGTACAGTTACATACACTAGTTTATCTACACACATATCATAAGCTCTCTTTGATGTGTTCAGGAACCGCATGTTTGACCGGCATTGTGGCTCTGCAGTTGTTTAGCTTGTTCTGTAGTACCAACTTCACGCAGGCGGGCGTCGGCGTTCTAAATTTGAATGTCAGTACCAACTTCACAGACAAACTAGGGGCGGCACGAGGCGGGCGTCGGCGTTCGAAATTTGAATGTCATAATGTGTAGAAAAATTACACATTATGGTCATAATGTGTAATTTTTCAGATAAGAAATGAGTTTTTACCAAGTAGTTTAACATTATGCTAATCGTAACGTGCGGTTTTTGTACGCAGTAAAGAGGGTTTATTATACGTGTGTATATAAAGTTTTTTTATACTGTATCGTGTGATATTGCAAACTCAGGTGACCCCGGCTTCGCTCCCGCAGACTCAGGTGACCCCGGCTTCGCTCCCGCAGACTAGTGTAAAAATGGCCAGCCCATACAAACATTATCTTCCCCCGCCCCTCCCTCCTTGGTTGTCGTCTCATACCTATTAAGGGCTGAACAAGGGTCAATGGCATTGAGAATTAGACAAAGAAAACAAATACCCGTCGCATCGCGTCGAAGCAGACTGACGCATGCTCCCGCGCAGAGCCCCGCGGGGCGGCCCGAGCTCCGTGAAAAAGAAAATTATAGAAATATTACTAAACTCCTGTAATAATAACATTAAAAATAAAATATAACTAAACATTTTCCCTATTTTTTTACCTATTTTTGCGTGTAAGTTTCATATAGGAAACTGATTTCGTCTCCGAGCGCTTGTTCATTTAGTTGAATAATAATGCATTGCAAAAAATATTTGTATGTATTAAATATAACAGATATCCGCTAATTTTAAAAATCCATTCTTATCTCTAATAGACCTTTTATAACATATATTTATCCTACATTTTTATGTTGTCTAGTTTAGCCTGCAATTGAAGCTAAAGATGCATTGCTTTGCTCGCTTGCCCTGGCGCTGGCCATATTTAATCCCTTAACTATCTACCTGAAAAAAAAAGAAAAGAAAAAGTTTTTTAATTTCATACAAACTTCAACCCCCATTTCCCTCCTTAGGGGATAAATGACGCCATATCCCCTCTTAGTGCTACCAAAGATACTTTAATGTGCTACTCTACGGTACATAAGAACCCCTGTACACAGTTTCTTGTCTCTAGGACCAGCTATAGGTATTAGAAAGTCAATCAGTCAATAAGTGAAGACTGATTTTTATATCAATACACAGAGTGACACTTAACTAGTTTACCATATTTTGGGGAATGATAGAAGCCATAGTTATGAACAACTTTCCCAAAGATACATATGGCCGCAAGCGAAAAAATAAATTGGGACTCCCATAGTAACTTGTGACCAGCTGATCGGGTCAATGTACTGAAGGACGATTCTTTTTTCATTTGTCAATATGGTCAGCTAATAAAATGTTATCATGTGATGAAAGCGACTCTTGTGAGGAACTCAATTGTTTTTTTATTGCAGATTGACCATTTATTTTTGGTCACCTTTATGATTGTACTTGTCACATTAATTAAGAATAAATAAAATCGGTCAAGTGCGAGTAGGACGTCGGACCCGCACACGAAGGGTTCCGTACCATTGTACACGGAAAAACGTAAAATGACAGTCTTTTGTACGAGTGTATCTTTTATAGATTTTATTAAAATATTAAATACTAGGTAGGACTACATTCAAGAAGATACATCGAAACATTGAAAAAGAGTTTTGTGTATGTAGTATGTAAGTATCAAACTATGTACTCAGGTTAAGAAAACTCTTAGCTCATTGAAACCGGGATAGATATTAAGTAACTTATTTACAGAAATAAAATCATATATGATCAAAAACTTGAAATTATTTATTATAATTAGAATGAGCAATTATGATTCGTATAATGACAAATAACTAAGCACAATACCTGCAATGAAAGATCTTTTCCGATAACAACGGGAGAGTTCAGTTTTCCGATAACAACGGGAGAGTTCAGTTTTCCGATAACAACGGGAGAGTTCAGTTTTCCGATAACAACGGGAGAGTTCAGTTTTCCGATAACAACGGGAGAGTTCAGTTTTCATCGATAAACAAATAAAACAAAATGGCTAAGAAAATGGCCATACGAATCATTTCTTTTATGGGAACTTCTTTTGATTCTTAAAAACCGGTATGTTTTATTTTTTTTTAACATAATAATTGTGCTGCAAAAGAGGGCTGTTCGTGCAATCTACAATGTGGGTCCCAGAGAGTCACTGCGTTGTAAATTTAAGGAAATTAACATTATGACAGTGCCGTGTCAGTATATTTATGTACGTCCACAAAAATATTGATAAATTTCCTAAGAATAGCGACAGGCTTGTCAACACTAGAAATAGGAATAAACTAGCTATACCTACTACTAGGCTCCATAAGGTTAATGTATCTTTTAAAGGGCAATGTATTCGCTTTTACAACAAAATACCGACTGAGTTACAAGAATTGTCTGTAAATAAATTTAAAAATGTTGTTAAAAATCACTTATGTAAAAAAGGTTACTACAAAATATCAGATTATGTAGAAGACAAGAGAGCTTGGGAAGGTGTTTGCTCCAATTCTGTAAAAAATAACGTATAAAGCTGGAGGTTTCTAATCGCCTCTTTGCCTCCAGCATCTAAAACATTGAGGTGACGGAACTCAAATTGAGTTCTATATTTCCCTGTACCTTATACATGTGTTAGTTTAAGATTTGACATTCTCCAAATGTTACCTATATGTTTCTTATGGAAATAAACTCTTTTTGAATTTTGAATTTGAATTTTGTTGTTGTAGCGGCAATAGAAATACACCCTCTGTGAAAATTTCAGCTCTCTAGCTATTTCGGTTGATCCGGTAGAGCCCGGTGACGGACGGACAGACGGACGGACGGACAGCGGAGGCTTAGTAATAGGGTCCCATTTGGCACCCTTCGGGTACCGAACTCTGAACACCAAAATACTATCTATAATTCGGAAAAAGAGACATTCGGAAAAATAAGAATTGGTGAAAATAAGAGTTAACACAAAGATGTGTTTTGAAGAATTCGGATTTTTTTAAATTCGGAATTAATAAAACCCGTAGAATGGTAATGGACTTAACTTCAAGGCTTGTGAACTGCCATAATGAACATTAACCGTGTTACCACAAACAATATTAAACAGCGTTTAACCTTAAAACAAACGTCAAATCCCATACGTTTTCGTTTTTAAACAACTGGAACAGCAGTTAATTTTTTGTGGTAAGGCCCTAAGAGCCGTTTTCTATCAAGTAAACAAAACTGTAGAGAACTACCAAGCGTATTACCATTCTGCGGGCCCTAAACCAAGAAAGGATTCTATAATTAATATAATAATAATTAATAACAAACGTGTCGCGCCAATTATTCACCACACTCAATCTTTCCAACGTTCCGATCCAACCGTGCACAGCCCGCCGAGCAACGAGTTGTAGTCATGTCAATGTCAGACCCATGACGTCACAATGCCAATGCCAGGTCGCTGAACACGCGCGCATCGCGTGACGTGCCCTGAATGAAGCGTTGTACACAAGTAGACATTACGGAAACTGTATACATCCCAACCCCTACTATATACATTTCCATTCCATACAGGTTAACAAATAGGTGTATATTTTGGGGTTAAAATTTCTTAATTAAGGTGATACGAAAAAAATATGGGGTTTTTTCCGAATCCATTTACTCCACTATAAAGTCATCTACAGATTTGATTTTTGGATTAACATTTATTGAATATTTGATTAAGATTATCACTGAAGAAAAACGAGATTGGGTGAAATTTTCTCGTTAGAATTTAATTGCGAAAAGACTTCTAAATTGTTTTATTTTTTCCTGTAATTCCGAAATCCCAACTTATTTCATTACGAAATTGCATTTAAGATATGGATATTATAATAAAGTAAACTCTCCTTGAAAATCTTTTTGACAAAATAGCGTAGTTTATTTAAAAAAAAAACATTCATGTGGTTTGGCGCTACGTTTTGTCATTTTTTCCCGATTCCGTCCATCTCACACTGCGGGTCTTTCCGCCTGGAGTGACGGGGACCTTTGCACGGACGAGGTATCCCCTTAAGGGTGGTCTAACAACTATGTTTATTTCGCCAAAGTCAAGTGATTTTATAGATTTCACTGTATTTGGACCGGTTCACTTTCGTGAACCTGGAAATTCTATAATTTCCAGGTTCCAGAAACAACAACAGAGCACTACCCGGGAGGACGTGAAGGGCTGTGGGTTCAGTATCTCCTTCGGACCTCAGCAACTACCTCCCTATTTTGATGTTGTTGTCCCAACACGCTCATTGGAGTAACGTCAGGGCGTGTGAACTGTCATAACATGACCATTATGATCTCAGAAATAAGAGCCATGTTTATTTTAAAAAAAATGGAGCTGGCCCGCTATTAGCGCTTTGCAAGGCTTTAAAATTTAAAGTTCGTTCTGACAATACTAAAAAAAATAAAAAATGCTTTGGCAGCGGTGGGATTCGAACCCACGCCTCCGAAGAGACTGGTGCCTTAAACCAGCGCCTTAGACCGCTCGGCCACGCTACCACTTGGACAATTGGATGAAATCAGTAATCAGTAGATACCGCCTGGCTCAACTATGTCGCGTCTACGTCTAAAAATAACTGCGATCTGTTGCTCGCTCTCCAAATTGTCAGTATTCCTGTATTTATGTCATGAACTCATGACATGTGCATCTAATTACGCGCAAACATCGCATCAGATAGATTTTCGAGGTTACCAGAGGGATCAATGATGACAAAAGTTACATACCTAGGTAGGTAAAGAATTATTGTAGGTACCTACCTACTAACATTCAAATTAAATTATGAATCTTTGTTTTTCCTGGGTACAACATAGGAAAAGTAAGCTAACTACATAAGAAGCGTCGAAGCGTAATTTGCTTATGTATGAATAGTGTTGCGGGCGCCATCTAGTCAAAAGAATGTGAAACTCCTGATCTGTCGTATGAAAATTGTATTGTTTGTAAACACATAAATCTAAAATGCTTTAGAATAACTCGTACGTACTAGAGCGTGTTTGGTATAGGATTTTCAGTACCAACCTAATATATTACCCATGCTAATATCGAAATATGTAAAGTGGACTGATATTACGTAGGCATTACGTAATAAAAAATACCGACGAACCAAATCGTTCTGTGATTCATTCATATGCAAATATGCCTGAATGTGGAAAACGTTCGCATAATGTATGATTGCTGCGTTTCCTAATCACCACCCTCTTCACAGATTTTTAATCACTCTTCTTTTTAGCTGCGGCGATGGGCTAGCCCCGGTCACGCAAAGTTTAGTAATGAAAAACTGGTTACTGTGCTAACAAGGCGTGCCGCTTTGTTTTGAAAAAGGACTGGGACTAGTACAGTCAGAGTTAGGGTTCTTTGGGTTTTGCTTTACACAGGTTTTATTCTCGTGATGTCATAACATAACGGCTGAATGGATTCTGATCGATGAGATGTAAATCCTTTTAAAGCATTTTTTTATAATGTTTAAAAAAAATGGCCACGATTCCTATACGGGGCGGCAGAGGAGTAATTTAATAGGGTGCTCGAATTTGCATCACTGGGGGCTAGCTCAACTCAGCAGCTCTGGAGATATGAAGGCTCCTCAATATGCACGTTTAACAAAAAAGGGAATATTGCTAAGCATCTTGTACTATCAAACCAATTGATCAGAGCAACAACAAAGTCAAAAATAAAGTTGTTCTGGTCAAATGGGTTTCATTCAAAGTGAAAGTTGTTCAGAATGATGTCCCTAGCAACTCTTTGATTTGCTTGAAAATCTATGAAAAAGCCACTTGAAACGACATTCAATATCAGCTTTAAGGTTCAAGTTCAAAGATTTTTATTCATAATAGCTCAAAAATTGAGACTTAATGAACGTCATAACATAATCAAGAAAGCATAATATAACATAAAGTACGTGCCTTATTATTAGAACATAATATATAGGGTGCAATGAACTGGTTTAATACCAATGTCTTGTAATGCAGATGTCGATGTCTTGTAAAATTCATTAATTTTGTGGTGTGTGCTTCATACATTTTTTGAATAAAGCTTCAGTCAAGTTTTTTATTTCTTGAGGAATTTTATTGTAGAAGCGTATACAGTGTCCCTGGCTTTTGTAATAAGATTTATAGTTCACAATTGCTTGGTCAACGAACTAATTTCTCTTTGTTGTGGGCAGTCTTGGTATCCATAGAAAGTTTGGTCTATTGATGCGAATGGTTTCGCGTTATGTACTGCGATAGCAAATCAGTGACGCCATTAAAAAACGGGATATATTAAACTGCACATCAAAAATACTGATTAGCAAAGCAAATATACTGATTTTCGCAGAAATGATCAGGTTAAAATACTGCGGTAGCTTAGGGTTTAGGTCGTTTTAGGTTGAACATGTAAGAACAACAAAAATACTTAAAACATAAAAAGTGTTTTTGCTGTGAAAATCAGTATTGTTGATGTGCGATTAAATGCTAACCTTAAAACACTAATAAACCCAGTCGGGGTACACTTAAAACAACAAAACAAATAGATAAGACTGAACGTAATTATTAAGATTCGATAAAATTGTTTTAGTACACATTAAGTTAAATTAAATTTAAATTCAGGCGGGATAAATTTAATTTAATGGACTGGATTCCGCTTGCATTTAAATTGAAACTTATAATCATTCTATTGAATGTCAATAATTACCTACGTCTTATCTGCATGTTTTGTGCTGTTTAGAGTACCCTCTGTAGTCTATTTTTAAGTCATACATTTCCTTACTTTTTAGTAACAAAATACGAAAAACCTGTAATAGAATAGTAGTTTATGTGACTGATACATAATGCCCAATTATGTACAGTTACATACACTAGTTTATCTACACACATATCATAAGCTCTCTTTGATGTGTTCAGGAACCGCATGTTCGACCGGCAATGTGGCATTGATCATTGCTCTGCACTTGTTTAGCTTGTTCAGTAGTACGAACTTCACCGGAAAACTAGGGGCGGCACATGGGCGGCACGCAGGCGGACGTCGGCGCTCGATATTTGAAGGTCATAATTTGTCGATAATTGATACATTATGGTCATAATGTATCAATATTCAGATAATAAATTAGTTTTTACCAAATAGTATAACATTATGCTGGTCATAACGTGCGGTTTTTGGACGCAGTAAAGAGGGTTATGATACGTGTGTAGATATTCATAGCTTGTGCATCATTAAGTAATACTAATATACATAACGCACAAAACAATTTAGTTTTAACCTAAGCTACTACAGGTTTTTACGTATTTTTTTTACTAAAAGCAGGAATATTTCTGTACCCGCCTCTATTCTCATACTCCCACTCGAGGTCTTGCAAAACGCCCTCACATTAAAGCACATAAAATCCTCCATGTAATTTATATTTATTTTTGACGTTGTGTCATGACGTATCATTTATCAAAATCGGTTCATCCGTCCGAGTAGTTACGAGCAGACACAGGAACAGACATACATGCACATATTCCAGGTCAAACCCATAACCCTCCTCTTTTGCGCTTCGCCGCGGTCGGTTAAAAGGTGATCGATGAACGAATACACTAGTTTTATATACCCACACACGCATAATCCGTATAGAGTAACGGCCGATCCCAATAACCTATCTCTATCCATGATCTGCAGATTACGTGTTACATTTGACAGTTGCGCTATGGGATGTATGTCAAATTTGACACTAGCAATCTCAAATCTGCAGATTATGGATAGAAGATAGTTATTGGGATCGGCCGTAAGTCATCCTTAACCCAATACTAAAGTCGAAAAAAATTTAGAACTTCAAGTTTTATCCAAAAAGGGAAATGTTTTTTCTGTCACAAAATTTTGTTTTGTCACTAATTATTAAATCTGTTCCTAAGAAATAGATTAAATAATTGTAAATAATATGTCTCCTAAATGGTAGATCTGTCGCAGTTGGTTGATTAAATCAGACACTTAACTAACTCTCTAGATCGTTAATTAAATAATAATAATAATAATAATACCTTGGACACTATTGACACACATTGATCTAGCCCCAAACTAGGATTCCCTGTATCTTAGGTACTAGACAACGATACACAACTTATGTAGATAAATATTATACATAGATAGATAAACAACTATGACTAGGGTACAAACATCCTTTCCTATCAAACAAATATTTGCCCCCACCGGGACTCGAACCCGGGACCCTTGGCTTGGTAGGCAGGGTCACTGCCGACTCGGCCGTTCGGGTCGTCGAAATGCCGACGTTTAACCAAGTCAGTAGCATTTTCAGTTAAATAAAGCATCGTCGAAAACGTTTAACAATCTGTCTTACCGACAGCCGGCGTGTTGGACAACAAGATGGCGCAACAGCTGCTTTGCACAGCTTATATCAGGACAAAACAATGCGGTAGCTTAGGTGAAGGGTAAAGGGGTGAGCGAAGGAAACCCCCTTTATCCTTCGTGTTAGGTTGAACATGTAAGAACAACAAAAATACTTGAAACATAAACTTAAGTACACAAAAAAAGTATATTTCTTGTTGCCTAGGAACGTTTAGACAACTCGTTAAACGTTTCGTTCACTCACTTGTCTGACGGAATTTTAGTGACGTAGGTATCAATTAACGGTTAGAGAGTTAGTTAAGTGTCTGATTTATCCAAATAACTACGACAGATCGATCATCAAAAATAATATGTATAATTTCTTAATTGCACACAAATATTATATAGACAACAAAACTTACGTAAAAATAGTGTACAAAGGTGAGCTTATCTCAAATAAGAGATGTCCTCCAGCAAAACAAATTAGGATGGGAAAGGTCGATTGCTGAGCAGGGGTAGACCATGTGTACAATAATATAATTTACTCTTCGATATATATTAAAACAAAATAACTAATATAAAACAATATTAACTAAATACACGAGTGCTTACATAAATAATATATAAAAATACTCATAAATATTATATATTGTTCGGAGTATTAACACCGAAACGAAATAAGCTTTTTATAAAAAGCCTTTTTTTTTCCATGTTGAAATAAATGCGACTCGCGCCTTTTCTTAATGCTAAATGTTTTGAGAAAGGGGCCCTGCAGAAAACCGGCGCTGTGCAGCTCATGTTCACAGCATTGCTGACCTTGGCCCTTTTGCCAAATATTATTATTTATTATTTTTGTTTATTATTTAATAGAATGTTTGGCAATAAATTATTTTCTTTCTTTCTTTCATGTTACCGTAGGATTGTCAAAAACGTTATAATCTAACTTTATTTTTTCTTGTTAGTTTACAAACTATCGATGAATTGTAAATTTTACCGTTATAGTTACATTATGACGCGTTAGTTTATAATAAAACCGTTAAATTGTGAACTGGTTTAAACTTGAATTGCAAAGAAAAGACCAGGGCAAACACTGCGGTAGCTTAGGTGAAGACTAGACGGGGCGAGCGCAGCGGAGCCCCCGAATAGTCTACGTGTTAGGTAGACATGTAAGAACAAAAGAAATGTAAATTCTAAACCCTGTCAGTATGGTTTAGAATTTGTCGATAGTTTAGAAACTAACGCGTTAGTTTGTAAACTAACGGTTTGACAATCTTACGGTGACATACATACACATGGCCAATAAATACTTAAATTATATGCAAACCTCAAACTCTTTGTATAAAACATGTAGATTAATGTTTATTGCTCTACCAAATTAAATAGTACGCGCCATAGTCGTAGTTTGTCTGAAAACAAAGACATCCTCAACTAAATCGCGCTACTTCCTGTTGGTCATACTAATTTGTCATATCAGTATGACTACGAAGATATACATCTCCTCAAAGTCATACTCACTTTTCTTAACCTCCTCACATGTACTGTAATGTCATGGTAATGTCACAAAGAAGATGTCAACATGAAGATGAATCGTGAGTAGCTTGATCATTTCCCCTAACTCGTTTATTCCGCGTAGCTAAATTCCCAGTCGCATTTTCCCCACTCGGGTGTGTTTTCGTTCTCGAATTTCACCATTCGCACGGTTTGACAAAAGTTGCTTTCTCTAATAGATTTCATTCCAGTAATTTTTTTACAAGAAGTATTTAGCACTAGTCGCCCTTTTCCTACTACTAGGGCGAGCTAAGTTGGCACCTGGCTCGAGTGACGTTTGTGCAAAGTACAGTGTATATGTCGCAGTTAGTTGGTTAAATCAGACACTTAACGAACTCTCTAGACCTAACGGTCTAACATTAAATGCCGACGTTTAACCATGTCACTAAAATTCCGTCAGACAAGTGAGTGAACGCAACGTTTAACGAGTTGTCTAAACGTTCCTAGGCAACAAGAAATATACATTTTTTTTATGTGTGTTACAGTTTATGTTCTAAGTATTTTTGTTGTTCTTACATGTTCAACCTAACACGAAGGATAAAGGGGGCTTCGCTTCGCTTACCACCTTTACCCTTCACCTAAGCTACCGCAATGTTTTGCCCTGGTATAAACTGTCCAAATCTTCTGTTATCGTGACGCTATCTTGTTTTCAAACACGCTGGCTTTCGGTAAGACTGACTGTTAAACCTTTTCGACGATGACGACGACCTTTATTTAAATCAAAATGGATTAGGACTTGGTAAAAGAGAGTTAGTTAAGTGTCTAATTTAACCAACCAACTGCAACATATACATTACGGTGTTACATATTGCTAAATCGCAAGCACGGATAAGTGTATGAAAACCAAGCGTGTAAATTTTTACTATCTGTACTTACTGTGACGTCACGAGCGCATTTTTAATTTGGATTTTTTTTTTGGACACGTGTAGCCATTTATTAAATACTCCATTTTTGGGCGACAGGGGGCCAGCCCATCGCTGCAGCTATGGTTTAAAAGTTTCCTCGTGTTTTTCCGATGTTTTTCATCATCGTTGGAACGTTACATCATCGATGTGTTCTGCTGAATGCACCTTGGTGTAACACGCTAAACTGACTGACAATGAGTGACAGACAACGCACAACCAAAACCTCATATCGATTATGTACATCGACTTTCGATTTAGTAATATGTAATACTGTAATGTTACTCACTGTGCTTTGCCCAAACGTCATTCGAGTCAGGTGCCTTCTTAGCGCCCCGGGGAGTAATCGTATTTTTTCCAATCTCTTTTTTTATGATTAATTTGGGTTTAGTATTGTTTTTTCTAGACTTTATTACACGAACTTATTCTCTTAATAAATATATTGGGTTGTCGTATCCTAATTTTCTTTCGGAAAACATTGATTTGTATTTTCACCTTAATTACCACACGAAATCTAATAAAATAAATATAAGTGAACCTACCTTGTGACTTATTGATAGACGCAAATGGTGCAGGCGATACTATGAAATCGTTCTTTCAAGAGATCAGCATTCCTTACATTATATATCTAAGTGCTTTTTATGTTTATTTATCTACACACTTATCATAAACCCTCTTTACTGCGTGCAAAAATCGCACGTTACCATCAGCATAATGTTAAACTACTTGGTAAAAACTCATTTCTTATCTGAAAAATTACACATTATGATCATAATGTGTAATATTTCTACATATTATGACATTCAAATTTCGAACGACGACGCCCGCCTGAATGCCGCCCCTAGTTTGTCTGTGAAGTTGGTACTGACATTCAAATTTCGAACACCGACGCCCGCCTGCGTGAAGTTGGTACTACAGAACAAGCTAAACAACTGCAGAGCCACAATGCCGGTCAAACATGCGATTCCTGAATACATCAAAGAGAGCTTATGATATGTGTGTAGATAAACTAGTGTATGTAACTGTACATAATTAGCCATTAAAACTCTCGAGTGATATTATTATGAAAACTCTCGAGTATTAATGCCCTCCATTATGTAGCAGTCACATAAACTACTATTAAGCATACTAATATACTTATCTTTTCGTCTGTGAGAGCGACCGTTTACAGTTTTTATTTTTCACAGGTTTTGAAAACAATGTTGTTTTAGTTAGAATGAGTTTGACTTAAGCCAGTGATTACAGCCCAGAAATATTTGCGTTTGCGTTTATTTTGCCTAATTCACAGCATTTTACGTTTTACAAACTTTGTCAAAGATGTTTGTAGGGATGTGAAAATTTATAACGATAATTCGATAAGAAAATATATTTGATGTAGGTACATATATTTCCTTTATCTAGGTATTTTACTTTTCACCGTGGGCTGGAAATAGATATCGTCCACACGATTTTTATTATTATATAAATGGAAAGGAGTTATTTGGAGCTCCCCTGTGCCTCTAGTATGTTTTTTTTGCGATGAAATGTATAGTTTTTGAGTTTTTTTTTTATTTGAGCTTATTTTATAATGCAAGTATGCAACCTGAAGAGGGTTAAGAAGCCCTTCCTATGGCATTTTGACTAAATAACAACACTGAAGACTGAATTCAAGTAGCATTATATTTCATTAGTCAAATTTGGCTAGAGTAGATTATTGTGGCTAAATTTCAATTGAAACATTGAACATAAAAGAAGCAAAACCAGAGCATAGCGGAGAAAGGAAATAAAAACAACATTTAATAACATAAATAATATATTCCTCGCGAAGAGAATGTTTTAAAAATGAAATAATTTATTCCCCAAAAACTATTCATTTTCTCGAAATAGAAAAACAAAACTATTCTAGGGGGACAGGGGAGCCTACTCCTGAAGGAACCTCATGCGATTTCATCCAGCTAACTCCTAATATGTTTCACCACCAGATCAGCTCAGAAGATCCAATAAAAACATGTACAAAATGATAAATAAACATTAGTATAGTATAACTTTTCGTTAACTCATTTTTAATCCTGCTGACTACCACCGACACAGTACACGGCTAAACCTTTAAGTTATGTTGTTCTAACTACAAACGGGCTAGTATTTTTCGCAAATCAAAAATACTGATTTTCACAGCAAAAAAAGATCATCAAAAACACTTTTTATGTTTTAAGTATTTTTGTTGTTCATGTTCAACCTAATACGAAGGATAAAGGTGGCTTCGCTTCGCTCAACCCCTTTACCCTTCACCTAAGCTACCGCAGTATTTTACCCTGATATTTGCTGTATAAATCAATATACTTGCTGTGCAAATCAGTATTATTGATGCGCAGTTTAATATTGCCTCTACAAAAATGACTCAAAAATCTACATTCATTTAAACATCTTAATTGTTCAAACCAAATCAAACTGAACATTTGTTATAAAATATATGTACGTATGATCTGAAATAACCGAATTGGTATTCAAAAGTATTCACCATCTAAGAGTTGGTGTGCAAATGTTTTACAATATCGATTATAAAATTATCATCATCCCGCTCATTAACCTCGCAATTTGGCCAGCTATCTTCAACCTTAAGGGTTAGTCAGATGAAAAATTGGTCGCATGGAAAAAGCAGATTAGATCTCTAAGAGAGAGAAAGAGAATTTTAATATGTCATTTGAGTGTGGCGATCACTCACAATATTCACTATGCGACAAAGTATTACTGGATGGTAGATAAAAATCTCGAAAGCTCCCGCAGAGCTCTTTTTAGTTATTGTTATTTATCCCATAAATCCTCAAAATAATGATATTTTTATTGATGAAAGGCTTTGGATAAAAATATCGATTTTATACCATTGAAAATGTAGTTGAATAGGGTGTCACACTATCTTTCAAGCAAGTCCCTCGAAACAGATATAGGACTATGAAAACAGTTGCTTATTAAATAATAATAATACCTTGGACACTATTTACACACATTGATCTAGCCCTAAACTAGGATTCCCTGTATTAAGATAGATAAACTACCATGACTAGGGTACAAACATCCGTTCTCATCAAACAAATAATTGCCCCCACCGGGACTCGACCCCTAGATTCGTAGGCAGGGTCACTGCCGCCTCGGCCATTCGGGTCGTCTCTTCATTTGCCTTGAATGAAAATTCTTCGAAGTCGCATCACGTAATTTACGTCAGGCTGTTACTTAGAAATTCATTGGCAATATTGACAACCTTTACCCAGCTAAATAGAGCGGTAAAAGAATATGAGCAACAATTTTTATGATTATGAGCAACAGTAATTATAAACACTATGACCGATTGAACAAATTTGAGTATCTCTTTTCAGGAGATCGGCAACGGAGATCTCACACGGTCTCACTCTTAGCCACACCAAGGCATACCACTTCCGCATATGAGCACTCCTTCAGGTTGCAGGCGGTCCGACTGTGGAACGCACTTCCTTGTGCGATAAGAGACAGCCCGACTCTTTTCGCTTTCAAAAACCGGGTAAAAGAGCACTTCCTCTCTCTTTTGTGATAGTTGTAGTATGTATATTATTATTATATGTAAACTTTATGTACAGGTTTATGTATGTATTGATACGTATTTAGTAGTTTGTTAGATACGAGTATGTATTTTATTTACCGTATTTTATAGATATGTAATTTACTTATATGTATTTTATTATTGTTTAGATATTGTGCACTGCCTACCCTTTATTGATAAAATTTCCTGTCATGCCTTGGTTTGCTGGAAGAAATCTCTTTTTAGAGATAAGCTCGCCTTTGTACATATGTTTTCTCTTAATGTATCTTTTTTAAATAACTATGAACTATGTGTTCAATACAGAATTATGAAATTATGAAAATCAACCGACCTGTTTTGAAACTATACAGCGTGTAACTGAAAGGTATATATTTATAGGGTAAGATATTTTAGGGGGTTGTTAGGGACATCATCCTAAACAACTCTCATGATGAACCCGATTTGATCAGAGCAACATTATTTTCTATTCTCCATATAATTCAGCTGACGCCCGGGCCAAAATGTATGGAAAAAAGAAAATAATGTTGCTCTGATCAACCTAATAACCCCCGGGCTTAAAAAGCGCCAATATATTAGAAATACTCGTCACAAGGCGTCGCGTCGAAGCAGACTGACCGCACCGCCCCGCAGACCACGTGGCTCCGCGAGTTGACTATGTGTGTAAAATATGAATGGGAAATATTAAACTGCACATCAAAAATACTGATTTGCCCAGCAAATATCAGGGCAAAATGCTGCGGTAGCTTAGGTGAAGGGTAAAGGGGGTGAGCGATGCGAAGCCCCCTTTATCCTTCGTGTTAGGTTGAACATGCAAGAACAACAAAAAATACTTAAAACATAAACTTGAGTACACATAATAGTAGTTTATGTGACTGCTACATAATGGAGGGCATTAATACTCGAGAGGGGGTTTATGAAACGAGCCGAAGGCGAGTTTCATATTAATATCACTCTAGAGTTTTAATGCCTAATTATGTATAGTTACATACACTAGTTTATCTACACACATATCATAAGCTCTCTTTGATGTGTTCAGGAACCGCATGTTTGACCGGCATTGTGGTTCTGTAATTATTTAGCTTGTTCTTTAGTACCAACTTTACGCAGGCGGGCGTCGGCGTTCGAAATTTGAATGTCAGTACCAACTTCACAGACAACTAGGGGCGGCACGCAGGCGGGCGTCGGATTTCGAAATTTGAATGTCATAACATATAGAAAAATTACACATTATGGTCATAATGTATAATTTTTCAGTTAAGAAATGAGTTTTTACCAAGTAGTTTAACATTATGCTGATCGTAACGTGCGGTTTTTGCACGCATTAAAGTGGGTTTATGATACGTGTGTAGGTAAAATATTTAAACATAAAAAAAGTGTTTTGGCTGATCCTTTTTTGCTGTGCAAATCAGTTTTTTTTATGTGCGATTAGATACTAGCCAATAACTCGTTTAAGACTTGTTTGACCTAAAATTCAAGCTAAAGATTCATTCAACCTAAAATATGACTTCACCTTGCTGTTACGACCTGGGGCCCAATTCCGGTACACAATGACAGCTCCATGACAATTACATGACGATTATGTTCAACCTTAGATACCCAATATTTGGCGTTCGGAGAATATTTTAATAGGAAATTATGGTAAAAATTAAGTTAATTGGTAAGCTAAATATTTAAGTTAATCAACAAAGGGAATAGGATTACAAAATCGTCAGATATTGTATATCTAAAGTTGACCGTAATCGTCATGTAATTGTAATTGAGCTGTCATTGTGTACCGGAATTGGGCCCCTGGACTGGTCTGGACGTGGACACGTAGAACAAAGCTTCTACAAGTAGGTAGGTAGGTGCAACCAAACAGAATCAGTCACTTGGATATCTTGAGTGAACTTTAGTATGCTCAAGCTCCATCATTCTAGTCAGATCATAATATAAATACATACATACATGTAGCCCATTAATGTACCCATCGAGGGGCACAGGCCTTTACCCGGATACGAGTAAGATTAAGCCATGCTTCATTACGCTGGCTCAGTGCGGGTTGATGGAAGGGTTTTACGACCACTATCACATAGCGATAGTAGCCGGGACCTTCTGCGAAACGGGTCGTCCGAAACACTGAACGTCCGATAATATCCTTAAGATAAACTATGTTTAAATGATCACCAAAAACGCACCTATTTTACTACCAATAAATTCTAAACGACCGCCAGAATTAGTAAACGACCATCAAATTGTGTTTGGATAAATGATCACCAAACTTCTTTTTATGTTTTCTGTACTTCAGTTGATATTTTTTGTTGTTCTTACATGTTCAACCTAACACGAAGGATAAAGGGGGCGTCGCTTCGCTCACCCCCTTTTCCCTTCACCTAAGCTACCGCAGTATTTTGCCCTGATATTTTCTGCAACTTTTGGTGATCATTTTCTTATTTTGGGTAGAAAAAATATATTTTGGTGATCATTTTATTTGTTGCATAAACTAATTATCTCATTGGTACACGGTCAGGATTCAAACCTGCATCTCCAGTGTGAGAAGCAAGCGTGAAACCTATTAGACCACGGAGCAATGCCCCACCCTAAACAAACCACTAGAATAAAACGGTTAAAGGTGTAATATTGTACTTATAGCTCGATGGATGGAGGCACGTGCAAGATAACTTTTCAACAAACACCAACTACGTATAATATGATAGCCTTTTGAAGTTGGACAAGAACAAACAACAAACTTGGTAAAAGCACGATTTGTCCGACGGTTATCAAATCAAATGCAATACACCTACTCCCGTGCTTAGGATAATGTCCGAATTCAGGGACTGCATCACATATAAGTATTTTTTTTACACTATGCAGCACAACAGTCGCGCGACTGCCGTGCTACTGTCGCGCTCCTTAGAAGCAGCTACCATGCGACTGAGTGACAGCGTGATTGAGTAAAAGTATGGCTTATGTTTAAACGATTACCAAAAACGCACCTATTTTACTACCAATAAATTCGAAATTACTGCCAGAATGGATAAATGTCCACCAAATTGTGTTTGGATAAATGATAACCAAACTTCTTTTTATGTTTTGTGTACTTAAGTTTATGTTTTAAGTATTTTTGTTGTTCTTACATGTTCGACCTAACACGAAGGATAAAGGGGGCTTCGCTTCGCTCACCCCCTTTACCCTTTACCTAAGCTACCGCAGTATTTTGTCCTTATATTTTTTGCAACTTTTGGTGTTCATTTAATCAATAAAAATAACATGCCTCCCCATACAATAATCCTGGAAAGCAATCACCACAAATCACCATACACTCAATAAGCGCTGGCACGTGACTGAGGGCGCGATATTTCATTGCCTCGGTCAATCGCTAATGCTTGCTTTAGAGTAGAAACAGAGGATGTTATGCCTTTCTCCTTCTTTCGGCCACGTTGAGTATAAGTGAGAGCAAGATAGACAAACGCTTTGATTAAATAACGGTCCTTATTTACCGCCTTTTACGCATCGGTGAAAATGTGTCCGCGTGACAGACTAGGGTATTTTGCATCGGTCAAAATGTGTCCGCGAGACAGTCTAGCGGATATTTGTTGCCTTTTTTTACACTATGCAGCACAACAGCGCGCGACTGCCGCGTTGTGTCGCGCTACTCAGAAGCAGCTTCCATGCGACTGCAGCGCAACTGAGAATAACAAGCGCACGTCTGCACCCGTTCTTTAATTAACAAATCACAGACTACCGTCATAAGCCGTTGGAATCCATTTTCGAAATGAAGGGTGCCACTCTGTCTCGCGCGTTGAAGTGTTGTTGGGGAGGCATGTGATAATGTGAAAGGTTACTGTGTGTTTTGTCTGGCGATAAGCTGGAAACTTGTGGCTGATGGTTTTCAGGGATCATAACCCAAATATCATCGCATTTTCGCGGTACCCAACGTCATGACGTATTTTTTGTTTTTGTATTGTTATTTTTAGTCCGTTTTCTCGTATGATGGTATGTGTTGCGAAACCTGGATAGTATCCGTTCGTAGCAACACATAGTCGATATACCGAGACATTGCATTTCACTCATACTGTCTAAAATATTGTTTTTTTTTGTTGGAGGGGAAACAATGTAATTACCCATGCCCAGGAGTCAGACTATTGATGACCTGCTATGTCCGGGTCCCTACACATTGAGCGGGCATCAGCTCGTGTAGCATACGGCCTAAAAACAACCCCTTCTGATAGGTTGTTTGACAGTTATCGATAATAGATTTAAGGCGCTACCTCGTCCGTGCAAAGGTCCCCGTTACTCCAGGCGGAAAGGCCCGCTGTGTGAGAGGGACGGAATCGGGAAAATATGAAAAAAAGTAGCGCTAAACCAGAGAAAAATTGTTTAAAAATAAACTACGCTTTTTTGTTAAAAAAAAAATTAAGGAGATTTTGCGAATACATAATATCTACATATTGAACGCAGTTCCACAGTTAAATTAGTCAGGAATTCAGAGTTACAGGAAAAAATAAAACAATTTAGAGTTTTCTTAATTCCAACAGCTTAAGCTCCAACACTATCCTCAGCACTCTGGCTGGGAAGGTGGACAGCCCTATGTTGAAGTACTGGATGGATGTGCACCTTCGCAGTAACAAACCATAAATTATAATCATATTTTAGGACGATGTTTTGTGTGTGTGAGAGGGTGTGTGTGACTGTGTGAGCAGGGTGTGAGTGTGGGTGTTATTTATTATTCAAGGATGATGGATGATGTATTTAGTTTAATTTTAAACTATTTTATAATGATAAAATAATATCTACCTATGGATGTATATGTGTCAAAATGTATGCTATCTGAAATAAATATTTTGAATTGAATTGAATTGAATTGAATTGAATTAATTAAATTCTATCGAGAAAATTTCATCTAATTGCGTTTCCCTTTGGTGAAAATCTTAATCAAATGCTCAATAAACGTTAACCCAAAAATTTAATTTGTAGATGACTTCATGGTGGAGTAAATGGATTCGAAAAAACTCAATTTTTTTCGTATCACCTTAATTGTGAGCCATGTGAGTATATGCTGAAGGCTTTCTACCTGCAATTGGCCCTTTTGAGCGATATATATGTATATGTGATATATATTTGGGATTAGTTTGCCTGCTTACCTTATTTTACGAGCGGACAACAGCTCATAGTCAGAGGGTATGATAGGGGGGCATGTTAGGGGGGCAGATAGCCCCCGCTACTATGCGGTGGTTACATCATTTTTAAACCTTGTAAAATATTGCAAATTTTCAAAACTAATAAGTCGTCGATAATACATCTCCACCGGAGTAAGCTACGAAGCAGTAGTAAAAGCACATTGTATTGCTGTCTCGTGTTGCTGTCTCGTTCTCCTTACACGTGTCCCGATAATTAGTTCTAGTAATTTCCGTAATGAGTTATCATCTTATTGAAATAGTTTAAAAGTAATTACATTCCTGTAGTAGAATGGGTTTCCTATTCTTAACCTATTTAAGCTCGAACGTAGAAGATTTCCTCTGTGGCATATTGGTTTTAAAGCGGAAAGGAAAACAAACACCAAGTTGTAAATAGACAGGGAAACACACTAGATTTCATATCTTAATTTATTTCATAACTCACCCTTCGTAACTACCGAATAAAAATAGAATTAGCTTTGCAACATTGCATTGTCAAGTAGAAAATGATGATACCTACTAGGTCGGTTGCGACTGCTATAAATTGCATATTTTTCCCCATTCTATTATACCCAATGTGTACCCAGTAGTTCTCTATCAAACACGTGCGCATTGTTGATACTGGAAGAAACAAGTCAGCCTCAACCGTGAGCATTTCTAAATACGAGATGTCGCTTTGTCTATACAGCAATGCAACCCTATATGATAATCTTGATATCTATGTCACCGGAAGATAGTAAAATAGTTGATCGATAGTTGATCAACTATTTTACTGACAGATAGCAAACCAGACCGACAGTTTACGTTTCTTTTGTTCTTACATGTCAACTTAACACGAAGACTATTCGGGGGCTTCGCCGCGCTCGCCCCCTCGTCTTCACCTAAGCTACCGCAGTGTTTGCCCTGGTATTTCGTTTGCAATTCAATTTAAACCAGTTTATTATTAAACGGTTTTAACCGTTAGTTGATCAACTAACGCGTCATATAGTAAGCAGTACGCTACCGTTTGCTGTCTGTCGATAGTTGACCAACTTACGAGAAAAAAACGTTAGTTTATCAACTAACGATTTTGACTATGTTTTCCCACAAGGATTTATTTTTGTCTTACTAAATCAACAGGAAAGATACCCAACATGGAACGCTCAATCGCTTTTATTGCTACTTTTATAATATGCACATTATACTTTGTGAGCATCCATGTTTCGGCTCCATAGGTGAGGATGGGCAAGACAACAGACACATTGGTTATACACCTTGGTCTTCAGGCATTGTGGGAGTGAGAATTTGAAGACATCACTTATTTTCCCGAAAGAAGCCCACCCTAATCCAACGCGTCTTTCAATCTCCTTCACCTGTGCATCTCGGTCAAAGAATAAGCGATGTCCAAGATAGACGAAATCGCTGACCACCCGTACGGTGTCATTGCCAACAATTATGGCCGGCACATTTAGTGGGCGACTCGTCATGATCTTGGTCTTCGACACGTTCATCGTGAGACTTAACTTTTAGGGAAGCTTTGTGCAATTCTGCGAGCACATGTTGGAGATCTGAGACGCATTCGACAACGAGAATGAGGCCATCCGCAAACCTGAGCTGCGGCATGCGTGTCCCGTTAATGTTGAAGTCTCTCTCACTCCAATCCAACGTCTTCATAATGTCCTCCAGAACGTTGCTGAATAGTTTGGGTGAGAGAGAGACCGGGGTGTCCGACAGGGGAACATGTCGGACACCCCGGTCAAAAAAAAAGTCAAAGTACTTTATTACTGTAGATATTTACATATACTTAGCAAACGTCATTTTTTGCCTCTTCTCTACATTGGACCACTGTGGGAGAAGAAGGGCGTAGAAACTCCCACAGATTGATTTTTAGATCTCTTTTAAAAATAGGTTGTGCTTAACTAATACAAATATGAAAAATTTAATTGTTATGATTAATAAGCAGGAATAAATAATTACAAAATTATTAACAGCAAGGTCTGTGTTGAACCAGATTAACCCCATACAGTCCTGTCATTTAAGTAATCTTGAACATTGTAATATCCCTTTTTCGACAAGGTCGCTTTAACATGCTTTTTAAATTGCTCAAATGGCAATTTCAAAATCTCCAGAGGTATCTTATTGTAGTAGAGAATGCACTGACCCTTGAAATAATTGAATAGAATAGAATAGAATAGAATAATAATTTATTTGCGAGACAGGCACTTACACTAATATATAATACAAAATTTCTACAACAAGCTTGTGTGTCGCAAAACGGACCCTGACTCAGCATAATGCTGGCTGGTTTGCAACCAACGCTGGTCTTCCGTCAGAGCCGGTCGGTGATGCCACCTGCCACGGACAATCTAACCACTAAAACAGGATTGTAGTGAGTAAGGTACGTATAGAAGAGAAAGAGAAAGAAAAAAGTGAAAAGAAAACGGCTTAAAGATTATAAAAAACTAGGTACTTAATACTAGCAAGGAAATAATTAATTAATTTGAATACAAATTTTTTGTGCGCTCAATTCCAGTGCAATTTAAAAATTGAAATAAATGATACCTACAAAATAATACTAAATAATACTCGTATCGTGTTTATGACCCTCCTGCTTTTTTTGGCTTTCAAATAAAAACGTTTAAGATGTATTCTAAAACTATGTGAATTTTGCAGGTTCCTAATCGGCGGTGGGATATTATTCCAGCATTTCGATGCAGCGTAACGGAAACTACCTCTGAATGTGGCAGAGCTGTGCCGCCGCATCGAAAGCTGTGCCGAACACTGGCGGGAGCCGCAAGACATGACTGGAGTTCGACATCCATGTTAGCTTCTCGTAGAGGTACGAAGGTGCTTCATGCTTAAGTACACCGAACAAAAGGCACGCAAGATGCAACTTACGTCGGTGCTTCATTTTCAAAAATAGATATTTATTTAAAAACGGCGTGACATGACCTCTGAATGGTATATCGAAGCAGAAACGGGCACAGGCGTTCTGGACTCGCTGAACTAGTTTTTGTGTTCTGGCTAGTAGTCGAGGACCGAAGACCACATCACAGTAGTTCAGCTTCGATAGTACAAGCGACTCTACGAGCCGGATACGTAGATCTTCTCTTATGTGAGGCCTCAATCTGTACAGTACCTTCAGTCTATAGAAGCAGTTCCTAACGGAGTCAGCAACATGCTTTTCAAACCGAAGGTCGCAGTCCATGTGCAGGCCTAGATTTCGCGCCTCATTTACACGTTCCACCGGATTACCCATGAGCATGACATTTAGTGAAGAACTAAGTCTAGCTAACTGATATTTGTTTCCAACAATCAAATATTTGGTTTTACTCGGATTAAGCAGCAGACTGTTATTTTGCGACCACGTTGCTATTCTAGAGAGGTCTTCATTCAGCTTTGTTATAGCATTATCAATTTCAGAGGGTTTACAAGAAATGTATATCTGTGTATCATCTGCGTATATATGGGACTTACAATGCATGATACACTTTCCCACATCAGCCGAGTAAAGTATAAAGAGAAGAGGCCCCAAAATAGATCCCTGAGGTACGCCTTGAATTACGGGTGCTATATCTGAAAGAAAAACCGATCCGTCACTGCGAGATAGCTTGGTACGCTGGCGACGGCCACTGAGATAACTGCTGAACCATAGAAGGGCATTGTAGTCAAAACCATAATAACTTAATTTAGACAAGAGAAGATTATGATTTATGGAGTCGAAAGCCCTGGAAAAATCCAGCAGTACAACTATACTACACGTCCCTTGATCTTGTGCACAGAGGATGTTATCTGTAACATCTAGCAAGGCAGTTACAGTACTTCGCCCCTTCCTGAAGCCCGACTGTACTTTCGGTAAAATGTTGTTTCTCTCTAGAAAATCAGTCACTTGGTAGCCAACAACTTCTTCCAGCACCTTCGATAGGCATGGCAATATGCTTATTGGCCTAAGGTCTTTCAGTTCAACTGGATTAGAGATCTTAGGTTGAGGAAGCACGATTGCTAGTTTCCAAATATCAGGATAAGTAGATGTGCTTATAGACTTGTTTATTAAAGAAGCTATTGTTTCCAGTATGTCCGGCAACGTCATTATAAGCATATCCAGGCTGATGAGATCACATCCCACTGCCTTAGATTTCAGACCACGGAATATGTTAGCGACTTTATCCATGCTAACTGGTTCCAAATGAAAGATTGCTTCGCTAAATTTGTGAAATTCGAAGTAAGTAAGGTGTGAGATACATACATCCGACAAACCTGGAATGTCCAGGAAGTGATTGTTTATATAGTTGGGGTCTTGATAATGAGCAGGCAGTTCAGTATTTTTTTTAGGTATAACAGTATTTTTTAGATTCTTCCAAAGCAATTTAGGATTATGAATTTTATTATTGATGTTTTGATTGAAATATGCGGTTTTTTCATTAAAAAGAGCCTGATTTACCGTGGTCTTAAGACTCTTATAGTATACTTTCTTTCCTTCAAGTTTAGTTTTATGAAACTCAGCCGCCGCCTCATCGCGTAACCTCATCATTAATTTATTTGTGTCAGTGATCCATGGGTATGAGTGGGTTTTGATAACAACCGAAGTTTCAGGCGCATGTAGGTCGATTAGAGCCAACACGATATGGTTAAAACCGCTAACCATATCGTTAACGTTATTAAGTGTCGATAGTAGCTCCCATCTAATAGATTGTAGGTCAGAGTTGAAATTATCAATGCAAATATTTTTAATAGGTCTATAAATAACGGTATATGGCTTAGGTTTTGTTCGTTTAATGTTAAACTGACAACTGACAAGAAAATGTCCATAAAGGGAACCCACTGGCTGAACAGATATCTTGTCAGTCTGTAAATCCGAGCAAACTACGTCAATTAAGGTCTGAGAGGTCTTGGTAAAGTGTGTTGGCGATGTAACTAGTTGACAGAGATTTAGGCATGAGATAAAAGTAAGAAATTTTGCAGTTTTGATTTCAGTAGTATGCAAAAGGTCAATGTTAAAATCACCCAGTAATATTAAATTATCACAGCTAGGCACCGAATTAATTGAGTCCGTTAAAGCGTCAAAGAATAGATCTGCGTCCATCCAGGGTGGTCTGTACGCCGTGCCAATTGCGAGCTTCTTCCCATTGAGAGTCATAGTGAGCCACATTTGCTCAACGGCTTTGTGAAGAGCATCCACCGGGTGAGGCCAGGTGCGCACGGCAGTGCCATGCCTGACGTAGAAGCCGACCCCGCCACCGCGCGAGCGTACCTCACGCGGCCGCGGGATGTGCCTCAGGCGGTAGCCCGCTACGCCGGGTGCGCGTCCATCTTCACCCGCACTGAGCCACGTTTCGTTTACTGCTAAGATATCTAAGTCATGCTTTAAAATCGAAGCCGTTAGGTTGTCATGATTTGTACCGAGGGAACCTGCGTTGATCAAACCAATTTTTAACTGACCAAAAACTACAAATTGCGAAAGTCATAAAAACGATACAAGGCAAGTAGGTAAGAAGGTACGATGTATGTAACAGGTTGATAGCATGACATGGTTTGATTATTGAATAAAAAGGTGTAGTACATAGTGATACAATAAAGTAAGTTTTTAAATAAACAAGGTGAATTTATGGTATATCTATTATTAAAATTGTGTAAATAAAAAGAATCAAATCTGCTGTTTAATTGAGGTGTCATTGAAATTTTTTCTTTCCCTTGAAAAATATTGTAAAAAACAGAACATAATATACTCAACAAAAGGTGCAATAACATTAGCCTATAACATAGTGAGGTACTACACAGATAAATAGTATAATGAAAGGGGTACAAATAAACGAGTACCGGAGTAAATAAAACCGCTCAAACGAAGCCAGCCTGAAAAATGCGAGCGACATCCGCCTCCGTTCGGAAGGGGTACGCCTGCTTCCCGTCGCCCTGGCGGGCGTGGATGCGGCCTCTCTTCGTCCAGGAGTACCGCCAGTTCTGCTTGCGGCACTCTTCCCGGACCCGGTAGAAGAGCTGCCGGTTGAAGTGAGTCAGCCGCTCGTTGATGTATATGCGCTGCTGCGGTGCAGGCCAGCCAAGCTCGGCGGTAGTGAGCGTGCGACGCACGCGCGCCGCGGCAAGTAGCTCGTCACGCAGGCTGCGTCGCGCCAACCGCACGATAACGCGGCGTCCGCGCCCCTCAACCACGCCTGCCCCCGTCCTATTGATGGCACCCACTCTCTCAGCGAATACGATATCCCGCTCCTCAAGAGTAGTTCCGAGTTTCGCCGCCAGAACGATAACAGAATGAACAACGTTTTCCCCCTTTGCTTCCGGAAGTTGACCGATGTCGAGGTCGGATGATAATGCCTCTTGGTCCCTGTCATTTAATTCACTCCTTAGTTGAACCACCGTCTTCTCCAATTCAGCCACCTGGTTCCCACCGATTGCTACCTCTCTTTGCTCTATTACATCTAGACGTCGTTCAAAGGCATCCATACGCTCGTTGATCATCGCCACCGTAGTACGAAACTCGAACATCTCCGTGCGATAGGCCCGCAGCTCAGCCATGTATTCTGCGAGCTCGCGGCGCATGTCGCCCACAATCGTGTCAGTACCCGGCGCAGGAGATGCCACGTGCGGAGTGAGGAGAGTCTGTCGTGCCACACCAGGAAGTGGAGAGGTGGTGGTGGTGGTGGTGGCGGAGGCGTCAGCGCTTGTGATTGTAAGGGCGGCGGCGGCGGCGACGGGGGGGGGCGGAGGCCGGGGGAGTACTAGCCCCAATTGCTAACCTTCGCGAGTCTAAAACGGGGTGCACATACTTATCTCCATCTTATTTTTGTTCAGCTTCTCTTGAAAGTCTTTTGGGCCCATATTGTCCTCGATGGTCTTGGCAATAGTACGGGTGTTATAAGCCCTGACGTCTTTGCGGATCGCCTTTCTAACAGCCTTATTGGTGTTGTTAAGCTCTCTCGCATGTCTCTCTCTCACAACTCTCATTTATTTGATTATAGAGCTGTTAGCAACATAACACACGTCTCTAGACGATCTGTTAACGAAGGATATTAGCTATGTCTGTTAACGAAGGATATTAGCTATGTCTAATGGTAAGCAAACTCCAAAGCTTCCAAAGGCTGGCCTGCATGGCTATCACAGGTAGTATGAGAACTACTCCAACAGCAGCAATGGAGGCCATGCTGTATCTTCCGCCACTCCAGCTGTATATTAAGCAGGAGGCCGCGTCATCTGCGGTAAGACTCAACACCTTAGGACTTTGGAGGAAAAACAGGACCTCACACACCGCCATCCTAGGGGAAGTTTACAAAAAAATTCCCATCTCTAAGGCTTGCAGTGACAGAATTCCTAAACAATTTGTTTTTGACAAAAAATACAATATACAGTTACATGAAGACCATCGGGTTGAGGGGCTCGACGTTAAAGAGCTCAGATTTTTTACCGATGGTTCAAAAACTGAAGCAGGCACTGGTTCAGGCACCTTCTCGGAGGACCTGCCCATTCCACTGGGTGCCCATAATACTGTCTTTCAAGCTGAATGCATGGGCATCATCTCGGCCGCTAATGCCATAGCATCGAGAAAGGTAAGAGATTCCTCCATTCGAATCCTCTCGGATAGCATGGCCGTCCTACAAGCCCTAAATAGCAACACTATTAACTCAGGGCTAATCTACGAGTGTCACAAACGACTAATGGAGGTATGTCAACATAACCGCGTAATCCTTCAATGGATAAAAGGACACAGCGGATCAAGAGGTAACGATGCAGCGGATGAGTTGGCGCGTAAAGGATCGCGTATGGTCCCGAACCTATCATCCCTCTTCCCTTCAAGATGGTACGCTCATTTCTGAGAGAGTCGACCAGGAATGATCATGCCACTCTTTGGACAAACCATGAGGAGTGCAGGCAGGCCAAGCTGGCCTTGCCGTCCCCTAGCGCTAGGCTGGCTAAGACCTTGCTTCGACTTAGTAGGCCGCGCATGCGACTGGTAACTGCAGCACTTACTGGCCATGGTTTCTTTAATAAACATCTATATGTCCTAGGTGTTACCGACAGCCCCCTTTGCAGAGCCTGCTTGGAGGCAGAAGAAACGGCTGCTCACGTCCTCATGGAGTGCACAGGAGTAGCGGACTATAGGGCTAAACACCTCGGTCAATCGAGGGACCTTCCAGGGATAGTCGGTAACGTAAAGGGCCTACTGGCGTTCCTGGAGGAGTTGGGTTGGCTCGAATGATGTCGCATTCCCACCCACACGTAAATTAGGCGCTTTAGTCCTTCTTACAATTGACAAAATTGACAAATAGCTATGTCTAATTGTTATGTCTTGCATACTAAACTTAGGCGCTTGGACTACGTTCGCACGTACGAGAAAAGCCATTCGTTTAATTCGCATCGTTTAGGGCATTAAAAACAGTTTAAAGCTGTTTAACGGATTTACGGTGCTTTATAATGGTAAAAGTTTGTGCTATTAAGCAACATTAGGCATTATCTCGCTATTTAAAAATGCTATTGTAGAACCTAAGGAACTAAAAACTACTAAAACCTGTATAGCGGATTTACGTGGCATTATAATGATCCATGTTTATGCTATTAAACAGCATTAAGCATTTCTTTACTACCTTAAAATGCTATTGTAGATACAAATGCTCTAAAACAGCTGAAAGCTGTACAGCTGCGTTGTCGTTTGCTGCACTAAAACTAATGGATTTGCAAAGGCATTTTTATATGCCATTAGACAACGGTTGTACAGTGTAAAGCATCATAATGGTTTCGAAATGCCAAGATAGAGCATCTTGACGCTCTATCTTATACCGTATAGTTTATACCTAAAGTTTCTACATAAGTTTTCTATTCCTAATGCTTCCTGTGTTACTTGGGTGTTGTCCACAGATATCTAAACATAGGAGATAGGGCGTTCAGCCTATTTTGTATGCAAACCGATTGTCGCAAGCTGAATTCACGCACACAACGTATCATTAAATAAACACAACGAACACGCACACATAATAACCACTTACACATTTATGCCTACTCTCGTATTGGTAAACACAGGCAAAGCAGTTACGTGGCTGTGTACGTGCGCATGAGGCGCACATTGTTTCATAGAGCACACACATAGCGTCATGGACATTAAATTTATTTCCTGTCTCTCTCGCTAGGAGGTAACGCTAATGAGAGACGGAATCTGGATGCGACTCAATAGCATTACTTCCTCGGAATATTTCGTTAATCGTGTTGTTTTATTGAAGAAATATTGTATTTTCAGTATTTACCTGTGAAATGTTATATCCTTGTAATGGAAATTTGTCGAATCACTGCGATTTTCACATAGGACAACTGCACAGGCCGGCATTATAGAAAATAAAGCTAATTGTTGTCAGTTTTCTAAGGCGATCGGCGCGTGCACTCGGGAAATCTCGCTGAGAGAAAATGAATGCACTGTATGCACACTGGGCATACAACGGTCAGCCGTTACGCGGCGGCTTGCCCTCTCTCTAATATTCAATGCTCTGTGGTGTTGTCTAATGGGTTTCACGCTTGCTTCTCACACAGGAGATGCAGGTTCGATTCCTGACCATGTACCAATGAGATAATTAATTTATCTTGAGTACATTATACGGACGTTCTAACGGTGATGGAAAACATCGTGAGGAAACCTTCATTTCTCCATAGCTGCGGCGATGGGCTAGGCCCCTGTCACGCAAAAAGGAGTATTGAATAACTGGCTCAAAGTGGGCACAATTGTGCTTCTGTCACCCCGTATGGGAAAACGCGTGACACTATAATGTTATGTTAAGTCATATAAAACAAAAAAAAAGAAAAAAAACGCTGTATGTCCCATACCTGCAGTTCATTCTAATTTCATTTGTTTATTTGCTGTTTCACTTTCTAAACGATAAGAAATTTACTAAGCAAAAGATTCATGAAAATAAGTACAGAGAATATAAATAAGATATTCATTCTAGTTCAAGACGTGTGGGACTGCCGCTCCATCCTCATATAGGCCTGTGCGATTCCACCTGTTTCACTGCATACAAAGATAAAAATACAATTAATTGATTAAGAAACAGGGCAATCAATTAAAAACGGGGCAACTGAAACAAAACAAAAAATAATACTAAGCATGTATTAAGCCATCAAATAATACTAAGCATGTATTAAGCCATCAAATAATACTAAGCATGTATTAAGCCATCAAATAATACTAAGCATGTATTAAGCCATCAAATAATACTAAGCATGTATTAAGCCATCAAATAATACTAAGCATGTATTAAGCCATCAAATAATACTAAGCATGTATTAAGCCATCAAATAATACTAAGCATGTATTAAGCCATCAAATAATACTAAGCATGTATTAAGCCATCAAATAATACTAAGCATGTATTAAGCCATCAAATAATACTAAGCATGTATTAAGCCATCAAATAATACTAAGCATGTATTAAGCCATCAAATAATACTAAGCATGTATTAAGCCATCAAATGAAATTGTTCTTGTTATTGTGTTATCTCGAAATTAATATCCTAGGTATTGTACAGTTAAAAACGGAATTGGATGGACTAGGCTGCACGTTTATATAAATAGAGCATTTTAGCTATTGCTTTTCTCTGCACTAACATCTTTAACAGCAAGCATATTTCTTGAAGTTTTCAACTAAAAAGTAAAATCTTAGAACTAAGAACAAATAACCTTTAAGTAGTAAAATATGCCTCCACAAAATAAAAAAGTCCACCGGCAAGCAGAGACATCAAAATTCGCGAGCAATACGATACCTACCCGAACATCGTAGTCGTACCCGAAAGTAAAATAAGTCCTCTGCAATGAGGAGTTTACTTCGCAAAACAATACTGGGCAAAAAGGGGGACTCAAAAAGGCCGCTTCAAACAGGCTTCAAACAGATCGTACGTTAGACAAATACAACTGTAACGTACAGAACAGACAGGCGGATATTAAAGTGGTAGTTTTTCAGTATGCTAGTAATACTATAATGTTAAAGAGGCTGGTAAGTGACCTCGCCCTAGGCTCTCGGCCCTCAAACTCACTTATCCATCTATTGCAGTTTTTGCCGAGGCATTACATAGTGCTCTTCACAACTATTTTGTTTAAAATTTTTAATTAGGTACAGAAAATGTTTTTTTTCATAAATTAAGGTTTCGAACTTCCCCGTGCAGAAACCACCATCTTCCGCAAATGACAGCACAAGCCATGCACGCTTTTACCGACGCGACGGCATGACGTACTTTTAGCTTCATGGCAGGAAGTGCCAAATAGTTATTTTAATAATTAAAGTATTTTCGATAGTTTAAAGGAACAAATGATTGGAGGTGTTAGTAGTAAATTATGCAGGTCGTTATGGTAGTACTAGTATGTTTAGACCTTTATAATAATATTTTATTATTTTATATATTTTTTATTTAAAGTGCATTAATTTTATATCGTAACTGGCTGAGCCGGGCTGCGCGCTACCACTTCTACTACTATTACCTCTACTGACACAGGCAAGCCCATCTAGTTCCGTTTACTACTATACAATAGGTATATGACGATCATCGAGATATTTAGTTCCGAAGCAATTCAGAATATTCGTCTTTCCCCCCCGAAACCAAAACAATTCTAACTCGATTTTCTAAGTTCCGCCAGCTTTATATTTTCTACCTAGGTACGAAGCGTGGACGAAAATCGGATGGCAATAGAATCTCTACTCATAGCTGAGTGTATTTACTATAGTCTACACTTGAACGTACAAACTCACTCACACAGTTGAAAGTTGAACCCCGGAGACGTGACGAGCCCGCTGCGGGAAAGAGACAGAACTATTGCTCTTCCTGGTGTTAGAAAGAGAGTGGGGCAGTGATATTGACCTTGCGCGCCATGACGTCATTGGCGACCTGGCATGCAGCTTCTGTAGCTGTGTTGGGATGGTTGGGATATTGTTATGTTCCGAAGCTGAAAAATATTGAAATTTTGTGAAATGATTTTATACTTTCTGTCCGTGGATTTAATGTAGAGACAGAATGGTGGAACATACTCGTTCTACTTCCAGGCTTTTTACCAAAATCTTCAAAAGACTATAGGAACACTTTTACCACCTATTAGGTAAAAGTACCACCTATCTTCTCTAAAAATTAAAAATGTTTTTTGTAAAGTGACATAAATTGAATTACATTAAAATAAATGCAGTCATAATTAGGCAGTACTCATTGCAAAATGCACCTCGCATGCCAAAAGAGAACAACCCGATATAATTTCATAAGTATGTAGTAAAAAACCCTTTTGATAGCCTGTTTCGGAACATTTTTACAAGTGTTTGTGAACCAGACCCTGAAATGCTACAACGAATGTTCCTTTCGTGTATTCAGTTGTCTCTGTGTGCGTAGCGTATATGTAGTTCTCTTGTGTGCGTGAGTCGCTTGTGTTGGCTTGGCATGCAACGCTTGGGAGGGCTTGGGTGTGTGTGGGACATTGATTTCCCATCCAGCAGCAACAGGCAGAATTACTTTGTTACCAAGTTGTCTTGATATCACATGATATTGCTTGCCAAGGTTAAAAGTAATTAGGCAGGCGTATTATGCGAGATATTTGACACATTCTCAATAATTTGATTATGTATTCACGAACGGTGGCGCACACCGTCAGCTGCAAAGTAATAGATGAGTGGCAAAATCTCAAAAGGCTTCTCCTTTCTTGGCACTTAGTGAAACTCTTTTAGACTAATTAGACCCTAAGAAATAGAAGAAAACTGACAAAAATAACCGACATTAAATTCCCAACAATATTCGTGTATATGTATATTATTTTACAAGTGTAATGACAGGCACAGACAAAATAAAGAAGTATATATGCGCACCAACCTCCTCAATTCTTTCATGTAAAAAACTTTTATCAGTTAGTATAAGTCAAATACACTCTTATCCATAAGTCATAAGAGCGACTGAGAGGTAGTGCAATGCACGTAGTTACATTTGCGGCGTCTACCCTTTGAGTAACTATAATGATGACCGTAAGATAGTCAAAACCGTTAGTTGATAAACTAACGCGTTAGTTGATCAACTATCGACAGTATTTACCTTTCTTTTGTTCTTACATGTCAACCTAATATGAAGACTAAGCTACCGCAGTGTTTGCCCTGGTATTTCGTTTGCAATTCAAGTTTAAACCAGTTTACTATTTAACGGGTTTAACCGTTAGTTTACCAATTAACGCGTCATATAGTAAGCAGTACGCTACAGTTTACTATCTGTCGATAGTTGACCAACTAACGAAAAAAAAAGTTGGTTTATCAACTAACGGTTTTGACAATCTTAGTGTGACATATACATTAGACCAAACCTATTTAAGGCAATTGACCCAAATGCGCTCAGTCTGTGCCAGACGGCTGCGACAGCTCGACGCATTAGAGTGGAAAGGGGTTACGTAAATATGCCTTCATGTGTACTGAGATACTGCATATACTTCACAGGAAAATTAAATAAAAGTAAAGGAGTGACTTTTCAGATTTTTCCAGATTTTGTGCATTTTTGCAAAATCACGCTTGATTTAATTACTTTTGCACTAATTTGAACTCATGTCGACGCGCCATGCGGCCGCCACGTTTCGCTGAAATCCTAGAGTAACAAAAGAGGTCTACGCAGAAGTGACAGCTGTCCGTGCATTATATACAAATTATGTAATGCATTTTCGGAAACAAAGACTATTATTCATCTGAGATGTTTGGGGTTCGTAATCAAATCATTAAGTGCCACTAGCACGAAGGCGTGTTACCACTATTCTCTGAATAATTTTGACAACTCCATACAAGCTTAAAATCCATAGATCCAACGGACCATGGTCAGATTTCACCAAAATCTGATTCCAAGCACAATGACATTTAGGTAGGTACAATACAAAAGCAGTGTCACTTCTGCGGTGTACAATCTCGCTGCGCACCCCGCTCCCCTCTGATTTTTTGTTTAAAAACTGGCAACACTGGCCCATGTCCGCCATGCACAGTGACATTTGAAAGTACGAAGCGAGAAGTTGTGTTAGTTTTTGCCCAAAATTGGCTAATTCTTGGAGCGCGGAAGATGAGCTTATTTCGCATTGTTTTATCTTTATTGTTTGTTTTTCTTTTGATTATCAAGTTGTCAATAAGTGAAAATTGAGGTGAATACCAACACGAAATGTATGTGGGGGGAGGGGAATAAAGATCACACGGAGCTTCTATTGGCGTCCGCTTGTATTGCGTCAGGGTTGGCGAAAATTTAGATTACAGGTTTTTGTACGGGAAAAGGCGTGATGCAGCGTAATTTTATATAAGGTATGTAGTATATTTCATGGTGTTTTTTCTTAGGTTTAAAACTAGTAGGTAGGTAGGTAGGTAGTACTTAACTATTTAGGTAAATACTTCGATATCGAAACGTAATTATAGCTTACACACCACACCACATATAGGAGGGTTCTTAGAGAATCCTAAATTCCCGACCTCTTTGCCCCATACCCAAATCAGACACAGATAACTTTCCCATTTTAACTCCAGCCCACTTCTTAGTAGGTTGGCAGCCCTACCCCACTACGACTGTCAAAATATCCCTTCCAACAAGTTAAAGCTGCACCAAAAACTTCAACAGATCTAGCACGAGTCAATATATTTACGAGAATATTATGTATGTCCATAAGAACATTGTTAACTTTCGAAGAAACTGTGATATACATAACTTTAATACTAGAAACAAGGACAAACTTGCAGTGCCCACTACTCGGCTCCATAAAATAAAAAACTCGTTCAAGGGTAATTGTGTAAGATTTTACAATAAACTCCCAAGCACTTTGACAGATCTATCAATTAATAAGTTCAAGAAATACATCAAGCAAAGGCTTATTTCTAAAGCTTACTACAGTATTAAAGAGTACATAGACGATAAAAATGCTTGGGACTGAATTGTTCTAATTAATTGTGAGCATCCTCACTGCCAGAGTTTCTTTTACTGGACACTTGGAGGCCTTTTACACCTCCAAAGATTAATTTAATTATACAACTCTTGACTGTGGGGACCATTTACATCTCCTATTATCATTGTATTATTGACTAAAGAGACTATACATCTCTGTTATTTATATTTTAATTATTTTATTATGACATGAGACTCTTTACATCTCTCAGAAACAATAATTAAGTACTTTTTTTTTTCTGATAATATGATAATAATACCAAATGTTCTGTAAAAAATGAAATGAAATGACATGTGAAAGTGCCCTTGTGGCCTATTTACAGAATAAACGTTTTGAGTTTTGAGTTTTTTTGAGTTTTGACGACTTCTGGAGCCGGTCGTCGAGGGACTATCTCACGCTGATGCAAGAGCGGGTCAAATGGAGAAGTACGAGAAGCTCGAGTCTGGCTGTGGACTCCGTAATACTCGTACGCGATGAGCAGCTGCCGCCGTCCAGATGGCGCCTGGGAAGAGTCGTCGAGCGCAATCTGTCTCATGCGTGGCATTGAATGAACTATTTACCACTGGCAATCGTATCTGTCAGTTCCGACACTTCACTTCACTTCTCCGATTGCAACGAAAGAATGAACAAGGTTTTTTTTTTTTTGTTGGAGGGGAAAAAATGGAATTACCCATGCCCAGGAGTCAGACCTCCCTGCTATGTCCGGGTCCCCACATATTGAGCGGGCATCAGCTCGTGTGGTATACGGACTAAAAACAACCCGTTTGTGTTTACAGTTGTCTTACTAAGAATTAACTGTGCGCCATGGCCTCGGTATATGCTAAAGGCTTTCTACCTGCAATTTGCCCTTTTGGGCGATATATATGTGTATATGTGAATGAACAAGGAATTGCTGCAAGCTATCTATATATACCTCGGCTTGCCCATTTGCTCCGTCCCCCGGCCACGCCAGAATCCTCGACAACAGGCTGTGACTCATACAAAGCGCAATAGTAATGTTATTGTGAATTATTTTATTACTCATGTTGAATGCTGAGTTGCAAAACTAATTATATTGACTCAAATAAATAACATTAAAATATACCGACAGGGATACAGGTCATTCGACCTAAATACGGTGAAAGATATGTAATTAATGAGCTACCCATTGTTACAAACTATGGAACACCCTGCCCAAAAAAACACTGTTTACAAAATATATGGATATGTAAAGGATTTTCGTAACTTTTTAAAACTTGAATTACTCTTTAATTTTAGTGTCGACGCACACATATTATATTTTGTTCTTAGCATAGACTAGAATGCATATTACGCCTTGCATACGAAATTAGCAATTGTCCTTTATCTTATGAAGATTGAAACTAGGTAGGTACCTACCTATGGTACTGTCTAGGTAGACTGAGAATGATAGTGACATAAGAAAAAAATCAAGCATTCAGTGAGTACTAAACTATTTATTAACAATAATTTTTCGTGACAAAAAATATGTAGGTGTAAAGGTAGGGATAATAATGTTTATCTACACACGTAACACAAACCCTCGTTACTGCGTCCGAAAACCGCACGTTACGACCAGCATAATACTTGGCAAAAATTCATTTCATATCTGAATATTGATACATTATGACCATAAACGCCGACGCCCGCGTGCGTACCGCCCCTAGTTTGTCTGTGAAGTTGGTACTACTGAACAAGCTAAATAAGTGCAGAGCAATGATCAATGCCACAATGCCGGTCTAACATGCGGTTCCTGAATACATCAAAGAGAGCTTATGAGCGTGCTTATGTGTGTAGATAAACTAGTGTATGTAACTGTACATAATTAGGCATTAAAACTATCGAGTTTTAATGCCCTCCATTATGTATCAGTCACATAAACTACTATTATGTTTATGTGATGACCCTATGAGGGGCCGCCATTAGAAACACGATTAGAAGCAGAGAGGTGTGAATTAGCGACATTCGGACTTTTTGGACATTTTATTATTTTAAAAATTGTTGTGGGTTGTGTAAAACAAAACTAGATTCTTGAATAAATGAAGTTTCAAAAAATAGTTTAATGTTATAATTACGATACCTAAACCTGAAAATTGCGTTAGGTGGCTGCAAATACCCACAATTTCCTAGGGAGTAAGCTCTCTCTATTTTATACGTCTCAAACATACGTACCACAGAGTAGAAAATAAATTCAACAGTTTTTTCTGTTTTCATATACATAATTCATTTCGACTTAAGTACAGATGCTAACTAGATATTCGCCAGTGCTATGACCGGGGTTTGAACCTTGACATGTAGAAGTCACAATCGGTACAGTACATGGCGGGTGGGTTCACAGGTTTCTTATGACATAGATTACAGGGGGACTTCTGTCCATTAATTTGTTCTCTTGATAGAGAGACTGATGTCGGGACCTATTTGTTTCCCCCCATTACTTTACTGCTACTTTTTTCTCTCTTTGGTTGCGGTTCAAGGCTAGGCCGTATGCCCGCGGCTTCAACTCTTGGGGGTTAATTGCTGTCCGGTCTTTGATGGCCCCTAGTCCTCGGAAAATCAGGGAGGGCCAGTAGTGGATCGTGCGCATCCACGATTTTCGCGGAGCGCGAGAACCTTTACGGTTGCAGGGTCGGGGACTTATGGGTGCCTTATGCCCACGGCGTCAACTTGGGGAGTCACAGTCACGTCCCACCCGCTCTTGCGTGGCCGGTGGCCCCTACTTGTCAGGGGCCTCGCGTGGTCTTCGCTGTGCTATGCTTTTGCCGTCTATTAGCATACACTGGCGACAGCGGTGCGAGAGCTTCTTCTTTTTCAATGTTCCGTGCTTTCGCCCTCTTCTGCGAGCTTACAATGGCGGCAGCGGAAGAAGCAGCAACTCTCTAGGTAGACTCTTCGAGTGGTCGTGCGTGGTGCGGAGTGATGTCAATGAGACGTGCGTGGCGGCTGGTGTCGGCGCAGTCGTACATGCGCCAGGCCAGCCACGTGACGCATTTATCCACGGTGGGCATTCGGATGTCTCTCGCCATGGTAGAATTTTGCACGTACCGCCCAGGTCCCGCGATCTTCCGCAGGGAGACATTCAGGTTGGACGACAGGACAGAACGGAGCCATGCTCGCACGGCTTTGGCCCGGTTGATGACCATGCGCAGCGAGCAATCGATGCTGCAACCCAGAGATTTCACCGTCAATTGCCACTCGTTGTTCCGGCCTATCAACCGTAGAGGCGGCGGATGGCGGCAACGAGTTATCAACAAGGCTGTTGCCTTTCCGACGTTCACCACCATCTGCCACTTGTCCAACCAGTCCAAAAGTCACTTCAGCATCTCACGTCCTCCACCCCCTCCTCGAGTTAGCCTAACTCGTGTATTGAGGTCGGTGATTTTCCGGGAGGCCTGGGCAGTGGTGCGCTCCCAGGACTGCCCTCTCAGCTCAGCAACGATGTCCGCGCGCAATTCTTCTCCGAGCCGGTTGATCTCCGCCTTGATCAAGGGGTAGCGCGTGTGGTGCCAAGTTCGGCAAAGACGGCGCTTGAGGTCCAGCTTCTTGAGGAGGTGTGGAGGAAGCCTCTCCTTCTGCAAGGCCGGGGATGTTGGTGGCTACGGCTTGTACTGTGGCAATGGCCGGTGGTGAGGGCCACTGCTGACGCCTCTACCTCTTCCATGGTAGAGACGCCGCCGGAAAGCTCTTTTTGGTACATGTGCCAGTCCATCTTCCTTGTTGGGCGCGGTTCTTACGTGAGATCAGCCTCCACCCCAAGGAGCAGCAAAATTGGCAGGTGGGGGGTGTCGATGTCCCCGATAGAGATGGGGAACTGCACGTTTTTGACAAGGGCGACAACTTGTACATCCAGGCGATTCATGGGGTTCGTCGTGTAATGTGTTGGGGCCCCCGGGCTGAAGAATTCGTAGTTGGAGTCCTAGGAATCTTCCTTTTGGGATTTTCTGGAGTGGGGTCATAATTCCATTATCGCTCGGTTATCCCCTGGGTGGAGTTTGTAGGCGTCGCCGGGAGGAAATATTCTTTTTGAAATCCATTTAAACCGAATTCAAAGGTTTTTTAGAAATTGTCTGTTAACCCGAAATCTAACCCGCCAAAGGGCAATGCAACTTTTGCCATACATCGCTGGCATAGTGTTTTTATTCTTGTGGCCACAAATGAAACCTAGGCCATATGTTAGAGAACTGTTTGAGAAATCATATAAAAAAGAACTAGGTCTACCAAACACATCCGAACCAAGTTAAAGAGTGTTTGAATATTGCTATAATTATTTATCAGGCGTTACTCCATGTGTGATATTTTACAAAAATATTATTTTTCCTTTGTTCGTCTTGGATTAGGTAGAGCTCCGTGTTCTAGTGGGTTTAACACTTGTTTCTCACGCAAGACATGCAAGTTCGAATGCGCAGGTTCGCGTGTTGTAGTAAGAATGCAAAACTTGATTAAACATTGCTAATACTTAATTGGCAGGCGTTGCCAATTCTCTGCCACCCCGTATGGAAAATGCGTGACGCATTGACGCATGACGCGAGGCACAACGAATCAATGTAAACCTCTACTATCGAAGAATTTGCAACGCCTGCCAATTGAGTATGAGCAATGTTTCATCAAGTATCTTTGTTCCGATACGGTTTAGAGACCTGATTCTTTTTGCTTTGGATTCCTGGTATTGTCCTCTAACATACACCTGGTTTCATTTCTGGCGAAAAGAAAAGGTTGAACTATGCCAATATATTGCATTGGCCGTTGGAATAAAATACTCTGTAATTTTACTACACCGGTTATTAAATGCCCATATAGTGCTCATCGTAAAGGAGACACTTCGCAAATCCCAAAAATATAAAAGTTATGAAGACATATTTTTCCTTTAAATATGTTATATTTGAAAACATTATAATATCAATGGGAAAATCAATACTGCCTTTACCACGCCATCTACTTTGGTCCTGAGCCTCCTGCATGCACTGCCTACAGCTATGGCGATAACGTGAAATTGGAATTTAAATAAATAATAAATAACTGTAGCCCATTAATGTCCCCACCGAGTGGCACGGGCCTTTTCCCGGATAGTAAGATTGAGCCATATTCCACCACGCTGGCTCACTGCGGGTTGATGGAGGCGTGTTATGGTGTCGTGCTTGTGGCCAACCCGACTATCAGAAGTTATCAAGCTGCCCTATTAGGGCCTCTGACACAGCTTCACGACTACTACCACCGAGTAGCGGCAGTAGTCGGGACCTACAGCTTAACGGGTCACCCGAAAGACAGAAATGCCCGAAACAAATGCCACATAGAACGGAAATTTAAATTATTATTATTTAATTGTGGAATTGGATTGTTATTTTTACCTAGCCAATTCTGTGTCCCACTGCTGGGCAAAGGCCTCCCTTGATCGTACCCACAAATTCCTATCGGCCGTCATGTCAACCCAATTTGACTGGAACCTCATCCCTCCATCTCCTTCTGGGCCTTCCCCTACGCCGGTGTCCGTCTGTACGCATCCAGTCAGTGACTATCTTCGCCCATCTGTCTGGGTGCATTCGACTCACGTGTCCGGCCCAGTTCCATTTGAGTTTCGCGGTTTCCACGCCTACATCAGTAACGCCAGTTTTGGAGCTCAGTATGGTGTTTCTGATGCGGTCTGTGCGTTTTACTCCCAAGATGCTGCGCTTCATCGCTCTCTAACAAACCTTAAACTTGGACTTCTGATGTTGGGTCAAGGACCAAGTTTGTGCGCTGTGGGTTAAAATGGGCAGGATGCACGTGTCGACGAGTTTGCGCTTTAGGGATAACGGGAGGTTGCCCTTCATTAGCTCCTTCATGGACCAGTAACTCTTCCAGGTGTCCCAAACACGACGTTCGATTTCCTTGTCCTGCCTGTTTTCGATGGATACTATCTGGCCCAAGTAAGTGTATTCGTCGACGTATTGTATGTCCTGCCCATCAACCACTACCTTACCTTACGCTTTGCGCCGTTTTGGTCGTGAGCTGGGTTTTGACCGATTCAGCTTCAGTCCAACCTCAAGGCTTGCAGAGGTCAGGTCTTGGAGTGTTCTCTCGAGTTCTTGTGCCGATGACGTGAACAGTACAATGACAAGAAATTGGAATTATACGAAAAAACAAATTATCTTAAACTTGCTATTTCTTGGGATCTAAATAGAATATTGATATGGTTCTTGCATCAAAACATAGGTATTCAAAATATCTTAAAACTATATGTTTCAAATTTAGAAATAAACAATGATTTTTGAAAAATTAATTTCAAACACATATATTTTTTTCACACCTTTCATTCGGAAAAGTAAGTTTTGCTCCACGACGAGAGGGAGCAAAATGCTACTTTTCTGTTCAAGCTACTTTTTTTTCTTTATTCATTAGGGTGTAACATTTACGCAATGTGCCAATTGAACATAGATCTTAATAAAATAATCGATTTTATTTTCATAGTAGTCGATTAAAAACGAACATGTTTCAAGTTTTAACTTTAACAACGTTATATGAAAATTTATGAATATTTCGTAGTATTTTAAAAAAATGTCACAATAAATTATATGTTATACTGAAATCAAAACTATCGATGACTGTGATATAATGAATATTGATATCCGGAACCATTGTAATATTCGATTCGATTATTTTTACACATTGGTAAAAGTACACAGGATTTTTTTTATCTGTGGTGACCTTTCCCTAATCCTTCACAATCCGCCATTATAAAAATAAAAGTTTTGTTTACGTTGTTCGATTACTGTAAAAGCGGTGACAGTATAATTCAAAGTAGGTATAGTTATTTAATTTTTTTAGAGCATTTAATTTAAATTTTCCTCATAGTCGGTGTGAAAAGTTGTATGTGTCACATAGGAGCAAAATTATTTTCGTCATGGGCGTTAACGCTTGAATCCTTCGTTACGCTCAGGATTCTATCGTAGAATCCTTCCCTTCACTCTGGATTCAATGTACCGCCCTCGCCATAAATACATCATTTTGCTCCCTTGTGACACAAATAACTATTACTGACTTAGCCATATTTCTAACAACTGACTGATTTAAAGTACCTATTGCTATTACAAGAAAATCTTCGGTATTGCTTTGCTAAGTTTCAGACAAAAAATATGTCTATTGAAGAATATACTTTCGGCCGGTTTGTGTAATTAAAATATTTTGTTATTTTTGAAATTATAGTATAGTATTGAAATTATAGTAATGCGGCTCATATTTTATTTAAAAGCAAAATGAAGTCCTCTTTCAGTAAAATGTTTTACCTACAATATTTAGGTACTTTCTCTCCATGTGGCATGACCTGATTTTAAATCGAGTCTTTGCTTGGTAGAATTACTGGTATTGATTGCCTGACCGAATTACTTGCCTGGCAAAAAAATGAGCGCGACTAGAAATACTGGCTTCATCTAACAAAATTTCTGAATTGCGCGACTAGAAAACTAAAAACAGCAACTTGAAAACCTTAATTCGAGTAACATAAAATATAAAACTTGCGTTAGATTTTGTTGTTCTTACCAGTTAAACCTAACACGAACTTCGCTTCGCTCACCCCTTTATCACCTACCCTGACCCACTAATTCGACAAGACAGTCTTAATTAGGCTAATAAGCGGTGGCTTAACCATTCAGTAATTTAGTCACGCAAATGAGTAATTTTGTCGCGCAATTCAAACTTTTTCGCTCATTTCAGGAAATTCACCTGTTTATGGACATTTGCTTAATAGCTTATTCGGTCGTTTTATTCTTCCCATTATTAATTATTTGTATTTCAGACAAATAAGGTTGTTTATGAAATAAAACCAATTTATGGATATTATAATTATTTATTATACTATATACCTATATTAAATATATAGTACACAATTCATACCAAAATAATTTCTAAATTAAACTGTAACTGAAACTGTTGTTCAAAATTGTGTAAGGTAGATAAAATATGAATAGTAACTATTACATCTAAAATGTCGTTTGTAAATTCCAAAAAATATTATAATACTAAAATATAACTATCACAACATACTGACAGCCAGAGGCTTAGATAAACTTCGTGAACAAAAATAAAACTAAAATTATCTAAAGATTCATTGTAAACATTGTATGAATTATGTAAAAGTCTATTTAAATCCACCAATGATGGTATAACTATTATGATTGGAAAAACAAATAATAATATTGCATCTAATGTATGGCATTCCACTAAATTCAAAGTTTTATAAAATTACTTAACTAAGTACATTGTTAATGAAAGGGTTTGTACAAAAACATTGTTTTTCTTGTGCAAGAAAACATCACTTAGAGCTAAAAAAAAGAGTTCTTTGATATTTCTTAAAATTACAAATAAGTACCTAGAATTTAAAAAAATATTTTTTAAGCAAATTATTATTAATATTTTAATGAATAATCGTTTCTGAATTATTTAATTAAGGTATATTTAAGGCAACCAGCATTACAGTATTAACGATAATTGATCGATTGGCAAACACCCGCAAAAACAAACGTGTGAATGAGCACGATTGTCATACATATCTCATTTGTCCAAGCGTTTGCTTGGGGTCTTTTGCTTGTGGCTCATGTGTGGCAGACGTGTGCTAGCCCCTTTATAATTTATAGTCAACGTAGTACTACGCGACTAACACAACTAGGCGCATGACAGTGAAACGTTCATTAGAATATCGGATAGAACACCGGAATGGTGACTACCACATAGTATATACTTAGTACATGCATGGACGAATAAAACTAGAGGACAAACAACCGTAGTACTTTGAAGCGTAATTAGATTTTTAGTTTAAATTTATATTGCTAGATAGAGCTACTAGTTCAAAAGTTCTTTCTAGTATAGGTAGTATCGTGGTGGCGCGCTTAATTTAGGAAAGATGGCGGTGTAAGCGTTAATTTCCTAAGAAGAAACAAAGCTTACTCTTACGCCATATCTCATTTTTCGTCCATAATACTATGGATTATACTACGCCGTCACCCTAAGCACCCAGCATCTATTGCGTGGTACAGCGACATCTAGAAATAATACAGGATTTTAGCTTTCTAGCAGGTTACGTTTTTTTATATGACGTTGTCAGTCCTCTAGTTTTATTCGTCCATGGTTCATGCTAGTACTTGTACTTGATGCTTGTAGTTACAGGTACGTATGTATAATTACCTATTGCAGGAATCCTGTCAGGCGCCTAGTTGTGTTGTTCACCGAGTACGTACTGTTTTGTGTATGAGATGTGAGATGGCATGACAGCCACTGTGATATTTCAGTATCAATTATTAAATTACATACTGGGAAAACAACAATTTCCTTAGCGTAAGTAAAATTCCTGTTCCTTGAAGTTTCCTGTTTGAAGCAATTCGAAGTACCGTTTAAATGAATTTAAACGATTTCCCCTCTTTCTATGGACAGGATAGAAAATTTTATACAAAATGGAAATTCTCTAGAACGACGTTAGACTGGCTCATCTCAATACTCCAACATCTTTCAAATATGAAAAGTTTCAAATTTGCATCGATATTTTAATTTAACTGCAGTTAATTTGGAAAATTGGGTTACGTCGCTCATTTATCGTTATTACGATTTCGGTGTTACTATTGTAACACCGATGTAACATGGGTATTGCATAGACAATCAAAACGAGACAAACGTGTGGAATTCCTTTGTTGCCTCGTTATGTGTAGTGAGTATTATAACCTTGCCTTTTTATCAATTTTTGATCCAAAATGGCATCACACGAATTTTCGGGCAGCGCGATCTCTTCAAATGGAATGAGAATATCATGTAATAAGTCCTCAATTGACCTATGTTAAATAATATTTAAAATAGGTAAATATTAAACTGCACTGCATGCAATAAAATACTGATTTGTACGGCAAAATGCTGTGGTAGCTTAGGTGAAGGGTAAAGGGGGTGAGCGAAGCAAAGCCCCCTTTATCCTTCGTATTAGGTTGAACATGTAAGTACAACAAAAAATACATTAAACATAAACTTAGGTACACATAAAATATTGAAAACATAAAAGTGTTTTTGTTGATAATTTTTTGCTGTGGAAATCAGTATTTTTGATGGGCGATTAAATACTAGTCTTTAAAATACATGTATGTATTCTGTATCGTGCTATGGACTCAGTTCCCAAATAAACATTAAGCAATATGATGCAACTTCCACAATATACAACTGATCAACTCTCGCCGAATGGACATCAGTAAAATATTCTTCAGCAGCAAGCCTCGCACCTCACAAGGCCTACTTCGTCACAGTTCATGCACTTTAAGGCGACGAATTCCGCTGTGAAATGGTTCCGATGGAGGCTCTTCTTGGAACCGTTACAGACGCGGCACGGTAGCATACGGAACCCTCCGCAGACCGGGCAGGTGTTGCAGGCGTCTGCACTCTGGAAGTGGGAAAAAGTTTTGTTTAATTATCTCAATCGACCAACCAACCCATTCGGTCGATTTTTTTGACACTCACTCAACGGTCGACTTAAAAGAGTTGTCTGTTACATTGAAACCATATGCACGTAAGACATAATAAACAATGGCTTGTGTTTAAACGATTACCAAAAAATTCGAAAATTTACTACCAATAAATTCGAAATGACTGTCAGAATTAGTAAATGATCACCAAACTTCTTTTTATGTTTTGTGTACTTAAGTTTATGTTTTTAGTATTTTTTGTTGTTCTTACATGTTCAACCTAACACGAAGGATAAAGGGAGCTCCGCTTCGCTCCCCCCTTTACTCTTCACCTAAGCTACCGCAGTATTTTGCCCTGATATTTTCTGCAACTTGTGTGATCATTTAGGTACACATTTTGGGTAAGTAAAATTATTTTGGTGATCATTTAAATTGTTCTCATAAACAATGGTGTGAATATTGCACCGCTTTGCCAACTTATGTGAACAGTAGTATACTAATATATTAATATTTACATATATATATAACACGTCCGCGCGCGTGACCTAATCACGTTTCACCATTTAATCCTTACTAATATTTAATCTAATATAAATATCACTATAAGTTAGTACTATACAGGATGTTACAGAAACATGTCCCTAAAAACCCCTTTAAACATAAACATATACATATAGGTACCAGAAACAGCGACGTCACACACACATAAACATCCAAGACCTTGGGGTATTTTTTTTCTTTCTTCCGCCGGTGAACGAACCCGGGACCTCCCGCATGGTAGACAGAGCCACAACCGCTGCGCCACAGAGGTCGTCTTTAACCTCTCAAAAACCGAGGGTAGTGGGGCGGGTCGCGATTTTTAACCTTATGCTATGGTAATAAAATTTCAAACCTATAGCGGAAAAGTGGCGATAGCTAGCGTGGGTGGTATTCAAGAGGTTAAATATATTAGGGAAATAAAATAGAAATAGCGACATTCACCTAAACTACTTTCACTACAAAACCGCTTTGATCAGATCAACTTGATTTTTCAAATTCTCCATACAAATCACCGCCCGCCCGGCTCAAAATGTATGTAGATAGATATAAAAATGTTGATCTGACGATTCGATCAGATTTCATACTGAAAAATGCTTAGGATGATGTCCCTAACACCACCCTAAAATATGAAAGATCTAGCCATGTTTTAAGAAATTGCTATAAAGTCAAAGTTCTTTATTTCTGTAGATATTTACATATTACTTAGCAAACGTCATTGTTTGCCTCTTCTCTACATTGGACCACTGTGGGAGAAGCGGGCGTAGAAACTCCCACAGATAGATTTTTAGATCTCTTTTAAAAATTGGTTGTGCTTAACTAATACAAATATGTTTTTCTTTATTCTTTCTTCTGTATAGCAAGGTCTGTGTTGAGCCATATTAACCCCAAACAGTCCCGTCATTTAAAGTAATCTTGAACATTGTAATATCCCTTTTTCGAGAAAGTCGCTTTAACATGCTTTTTAAATTGCTCAAATGCCAATTTCATATACTGTTACAGCCTGTATCGTGTAGTGTAGGCACTAGACGATACTACATATACTGTTACAGCCTGTATCGTGTAGTGTAGGCACTAGACGATACCTTCGTACCAAACCTTCGTCAACACAGTATTATGAACAAACCTCAATACAGAGCAAAATAGACCCTTTTCCTATCGATTTACGGACAAATTCGACCACAAATCGAATAAATTGGTTCGGGCGTGACATAATAAAGTTTGATAACTGAATACCTACTCAATATGTTGCCATGGTAAATAATACTACAGGTAATGGTGTCGGAATCTTGGCAGTGTTAAAATTGCCTTTACTTACTTACTTTTACACTTTATTGTACAAAACAGTGAAAACAAAACAAATATAAAGGAAATTGCATGTACAAAGGCGAGCTTACCTCTAACAAGAGATTTCTTCCAGCAAACCCAGAATGGAGAGGAAAAACAGAAACTAAAGGTAGAACTATGTGCATAACAATAAAAAAATTGATAAAAATAATAAACTACTTACCGATATCTACAAAATACAAAAAATAATGCTATATATAAATATGTAACATATACATATACGTAGCTACAAATAAATACTAATGGAAGAGAAAGATAGTGTTCTTTCAAACGACTTTTAAAAGAGTGAATTGACGGACTGTCTCTGATGGCGCTGGGGAGTTTGTTCCAGAGACTGATAGCACGCCATTTTGGGGGCAAAGGCGGACGAAACGTTCTGGTATATCCACCCGTCGGAGTTGTGTTTATTTTTCCAAGTGCTCTTAAATGTCACGTTCGCGAGAAAGTTGGAAGTAACGATCTATATTTAATTGACGACCCCAATGGCCGAGGCGGCAGTGACCCTGCCTACGAAGCCAAGGGTCCCGGGTTCGAGTCCCGGGGGAGCAAATATTTGTTTGATGAGAACGGATGTTTGTACCCTAGTCATGGTTGTTTATCTATCTAAGTATAATATTGATCTATATCTATAAGTATGTGTATTGTCTAGTACCCAGGATACAGGGAATCCTAGTTTGGGGCTAGATCAATATATATATATATATACATATATACATTTACAGACAGGCACATACATTGCTTCTGGCTCCACACTACGATACCCTGTGTCGTGGGAACCAGAAAAACATCCATATAAACATCCAAAACCTGTTTTTTTATGTTTTACTCCCAGCCGGGGATCGAACCCGGGACCTCTCGCATGGTAGGCTGTACCACAACCGTTGCGCCACAGAGGTCGTCCTATGTGTGTGTGTGTGTATGTGTGTAAATAGTGTCCTAGGTACCTTAAAAGAGGGCTAATTGGAATTGAGGGGCTAATTGGAACTAATAGAAAATGCAGCCAAATCTCTGGATTTTGTATTAGTTCCAATTTGCCCCTCAATTCCAATTAGCCCCCTTTTACCGGTATATATTTATCAAGTTATATTTGAAAACACTTGATTACTCGCTGTCTTTTATATTCCAAGTTGCCATAGAATACGTTCCTTACCCCTTACCGGTGCTTAGTGAGCTTTCATCACAGCTTTCACATTACGTTTAACTTCTGGATAGCAGTGGCTCAAGCAGGAATAATAACCAGAGCGAAAAAGTGTTCGAGTTCAGAAAACATGAACCTTATGTCATGAGAGTCACTGACATTTCGATTCGCATACTTTTTCGACGCGTAATTATTCCTGCTTCCTACACTGGTCGTGGCTATGAGGCGTCGCGAGTTTGCACCTCTTGCCATGGTAATAACATTCAAAACCTGTAACGGGGAAATGTGTTCTTCGGAAGACACCCGGTTAAATGTCACGGTTGGCTCGCTTCAATTCGAAAATGGTTTGTCATTTGTTAAGCGAAATATTAAACTACACATCAAAAATACTGATTTGCTCAGCAAATATCCCTTATATTTGCTGCGGTAGCTTAGGTGAAGGGTAAAGGGCCCCTTTATCCTTCGTGTTAGGTTCAACATGTAAGAACAACAAAAATGCTTAAAATATAAACTTAAGAACTCATTAAATATTTTATCTACACACGTATCATAAACCCTCTTTACTGCGTACAAAAACCGCACGTTACGATCAGCTTGATGTTAAACTACTTGGTAAAAACTCATTTCTTATCTGAAAAATTACACATTATGACCACAATGTGTAATTTTTCTACATATTATGACATTCAAATTTCGAACGCCGACGCCCGCCTGCGTGCCGCTCCTAGTTTGTCTGTGAAGTTGGTACTGACATTCAAATTTCGAACGCCGACGCCCGCCTGCGTGAAGTTGATGCGGTTCCTGAATTCATCAAAGAGACCTTATGATATGTGTGTAGATAAATTAGTGTATGTAACTGTACATAATTAGGCATTAAAGCTCTCCTTCGGCTCGTTTCATAAACCCACTCTCGAGTTTTAATGCCCTCCATTATGTAGCAGTCACATGAACTACTATAAAACGTAAAAAGGGTTTATGCTCATTCTTTTTTACTGCGCAAATCAGTATTTTTGATGTGCGATAAAATACCAGCCATTTGTTAATAATAAAAAAATACTAATCGATAAAATGGCGGATCTCGAGTGATGCCCATACAAAACCACTCGAAACGATCTCTATCGTGCTGAGGTTATGGCTCTGGATACCAAGCGAGAGGTCCCGGGTTCGGTCCCCGGCGGGGTATAGCGAAAAATAAACCCAGGTCTTTGATGTGTTTATGTGTGTGATCTTAGATCTTCTGGTCTGCTTTTAGTTCCCACGATACAGGGTATAAGGATAGGGTGTAGGGCCAGAAGCATTGTATGTGCCTATATGTCAATGTTTAAAAAAAGTTTACAATATAAACCTTGGGGTTGCTTCTAGCACAATATCACCACTTGATAAAATCGCGTATCACGAGTGAAGCCCATACAAAATCCCTCGATATATGATGCGCGATATCCGTATATAGGATGCGCGAGAAACAATACTTGGCTTTTCATATGATGTGAACTCTAATACGATGGCATAAGGATCAAAATTGCGATTTAATGAGATATTTCGATAAAGTATCAGCAATATGGCGAAATGAATATTTTTGCTAGTTACTGGCTAAAAGTGGGCACAATATTTTTGTCCTTAATTAAATGACGGCTGACCATCCGCGAAACTGTCATGTTACCATAACAAAAAAAAATACATAGAGGCACGTACATTGCTTCTGGACCCACACTAGGATTCCCTGTGTGGTGTGAACCAGAAACAGCGACGTCACAAACATATAAAATTCCAAGACCTGTTTTTTTTTTATTCGGCTGGGGGGAATAGTCCCCCCAGCCGGAATATAAAGGACACGGCTTATCGGATGTATAGACGGCTGCCCCAGAGAGGTACACGCCTTGTACCCAGCGATACACAATTTTAAATGGCCGGCTATCAGTTTTTCATGGTCCAAAAGTTACATGAACTTTCCAGATTTTTACTATTCTGAAAATACAATCGTAATACTCCTGTGAAAGAAATCGTTCATTATTTATCTACGCAGATATCACTAACACTCTATAATGCGTTAAAAAACCGCAAATTACGACCAATTTAAAGGTGACCTGTTTTGTTAGAATACATTTCGTATCTGTGGAAATGTTATTATTGCTTCATAAAAACACCAGATTCGATGTTCTTATAACATGCAAATTTCGAACATCCGAAAAACAAAGCAAGCCTCATGATAACATCGAATTCGATGTTCTCATTATATTAAAATTTTGTACATCTCTGAAAAACAAAGCAATTTGATTTGACCTCAATTCTAATATTAGTCGTTCTATTCGAAATTAAATGTCAATGCCGCAATGCTGGTCTAACATGCAGTTCCTGAACTCATCGTAGAGAGCAAATAGCATAGTATATAAAGCAGTGTATTTAACTGTACTTAATAAAAGATAAATCAGTGTATGTAACTGTACACCCGTGTGATATTATTATTTATCTCGCGTGGCGGCAGGCGTGGGCAAGGCCTTTCATTCTGCCTTTCATTATACAACAGTCACATAAACTACTATTACCGATTCGTTAAATGACAGATTATTTTTAAAAATGAGCAAAAGCTATAAAACTTATTCAATCTTGTAGCCTCATTGAAATAAATACTTACATGATTTGAAAATAATTTATAAACCATTATTATCAATTTGTTTGTAGGTGTTTGGTTTGCATACCTTACATTACAAACTTCAAGAACGATTTTGTTCTGAACGCACCGTTCGAGGGATAGTCTGAGGCCAAAGTGGACGTCGAAGGAGTTTCTTGAGTGATGCTTTAAGTCTGACTGACATTTTTGTATACAAACATCCCGGGACATATCAAGCTAAAGTACGATCGCGGAGCAGGAAGAATTTCGATCATTAACTTGTTATTACCTGTCTCTATCGCACTCGCGTAAATACATTCACGTTAAGCTCGCACAGGTGCAATGAACGCCGTCTGAGCGAGCGTGACATTAATATATTCACGCGAGAGCGATCTGTCGCTCTCGCGTGAATGGCGGAGCAGGACCTGTCTCTGGACAGGTCCTGCTCCGCCATCGTACTTTAACCACAATTAATTATTTAATTATTTCGCAGGAATTTATGAATTATTATTTAAATGCGCTGGTGATAACTTTTTATACATGGGGGCAGTCAATAAGCCCTCTCTCAAAAGACGCCCCTTAAACTATGTCATATGTAAAATATAGACAGAGAAAAAAAAAAATTTGCGAGGACTGTCAGTAATGAGAACTTTTGACATTTCCTTATGTGCGTACATAAAGGATTCGACTGACCGTTATGTTTTCGAAAGAGAGAGCGACTTCAACAAGTTATGTCAATTTATTTTCAACAGTTTTCTCATGCATCTGAACTTGACCTTAGGGTTCGATTCTCGAAACCCTCGACTATTAATGATTCGCGATAATTATATTTTTATGCAAATATCTAGTCTTAGAAATGCCCTTATCTTGTCGGGACAATTCAATAACGAATAATTTTAAATTAAACAAGAAAGTATAATCAACCTTTCTATAATCTATTTCTATAATCAACCTTTACATATTTCCTTTCTATTTCTATAATCAACCTTTACATATTATCCAAATGATTTTAATGTTATTTGGTAAAATTACACCTCTATTCTGGTGAAGAGTGAATAGAAAACTATTAGTACTACAGGGTTACTGGTAAGTCGACCTACATACACTACAGGGTTACTGGTAAGTCGACCTACATACATTGGGAGATGCTATCATGGGCTAAAAACTAACCAAAAGCAGTGTCACCAAAAAAAACTAGTCTGTTTGTGCAAACAATATCGATAATATCTCCACTTCTCTAGCAATTCAAAAAGATACATTAGTCATATAACCTGTGTTATTCTTGGAAAAACTAGGCGACAAAGGAGATAAGGTAGCTTAATTAATACAAAAGGCTGCTTAATACAAAAGGTTAAATCTTGTAAAAGACAAAACACGTGAGTTACAACAAAATATTTTTAATTTCTTATTAACTTGCTTATACTTTATTACATAACATAGACATTTATTGCACACAGATAATAATTTCACAATTATTAATTATTAATTAAAAGCTATTATAATAAGGAAAAATATTTATTATCTATGAAATAGGCTATTAGAGTATTTTCTTTTCATTAAATTTTCAACGTGATCTCCCCTGTTCCTGATACAACTTCTAAATCTACTTCTCTTTTCACTTTCATACAAACTTTTCACTTTTGACCATTCTGGTAGTGAGCTGCCTTCTTATATTTTCGAATGCGTCAAGATTTATTTGTTTCAGATTTTTTTTATTTGCGACAGGATGACATCTTGATACACGATAATTTTCATGTGTCTTCATAAGTAATAATTAATTGGGGTTAGGTCTGGAGACCTTGCAGGCCAAGTTAGTGGACCTCCTCTCCCGATCCATCTGTCTGGTTAATTCTCAGTCAACCAATCCCGGACGCTGCTAAAGTAGTGAACTGTACAGCCATCATATAGAAACCACATGTAAATCATCTAATTCATTTGTCGAAAATGTCTGATGATGATTCTGATATTAAATGATCATTCAAATTTCGAGACAAAGTCCTACAAGTAGTTATTAATAATTCACATCCAGATGTACAAACTGAATATTCATTGGGATCATTTCACTATCCACTGATTTGGATTGCCTAGCTCTTTTGCAACCCAATAGTGAGCATTTTGATAGTGTGTTATGCCATATAGAAATTTCTGCATTTAAATGCATGGTGAAGCATACTTTCCACTGTGAGCAACAACATATGTAGATGTCGTGGGGTCCTCTTGGAAATATCTTTGTATATACTCCTCTTCGTCGACGTCATACACACGTGGTCTACCCAAATCCATATTTCGTCTTAGCACCGAGCCAGTCTCTTCGTCGTCGGTAAGCATCATCAAACACAGAAACATCTGGAATTTAACAACCTAGATAATGTTGCACATACTCTGCCAGTGCTGCTCGGGAATTTCCTTGACAAAATCCGTAACACATAAGAATGTCAACAAATTTTGGGGTTTTTTGTAGATGTTGGTTTTTATTTGTTTATAAATATGAAATTTATTCTATTTTTACCTAAAACCAGCGAAAAACTGGACTGAATCACTAACAAAAGGGAGAATAGGTGAGAAATATGGGTGAAAGTGACGTTTTCTTGAACATTTTTCAGAGTCGCATAACTTTAAACCGGTATACTTTTGGTTAGTGTGTTTCATGGTAACAATGGTTAGTTTGACCCATTCTAGCATTCGCCAACACATGTAGGTAGACTTACCAGTAATCCTGTATAATTCCGAGATGTGAAACGCGCTCCAAGTTTTTAAAAATCAACTCGGCTCGAGTTTTTAAAATCGATCGAAACTAACAAAAGATTTTTTTTAACTTTAACATTCGGCGCGGGCAGATGTGCGAAGTTTCATAGGATTTCATGTAGGAAATTGTGGTATTCCATTCGTTCTGCTCGTTCGACGCGTTTGATTGGATTTAACTGTTTTGACATATGACCGATTTTTGGCATATAAAAAGTTTTCAAATAATGCCGACCTCAACTATCGCTTGCCCGCAGAGGAGTAGAGGCTCCTCCGTTTTGAACCGGCCGGTTCGAATATTTGAATATAATATATTCTATGCATCCTAACTTGGCCAATTTCAATAACAAACATGGCGTACCAGTAAGATGTGACATTTCATAATTGTTGTGGGATAAGAATAAATTAACTGAACCCCTCAGTTACCACCGGCGTTAGCTAACGCCACTTTTCCGTTAAAGGGATTTAAATTTTATTACCATGGCATAGGGTTCAAATTGCGATCCGTCCCAACTGCCCTCGGTTTTTAAATAGTTAAATCAGTATTATACAGGGTAGCATTTAATTAACTGGCCAAATTCTGGGCAATGATAATACCTATTTTTATGGACAACTTTTTCTTAGAAACTTATTGCCACAAACGAAAAAAAATTTTTGGGTCTCCCGTAGCAACCTGTTATCAGCTGATCTGGTCGATGTACTGAAGATAAGTAAAAAAAAAACATTTGCATCCAAATGTTCCTTTGGGCCTTATATACTACAATTTTGTGACGGTGAGCGGTAATACTGATGCGACAGCAAGTTGGCAGTCCACAGTAAAAATGTGGCTGAATGTATACTTTCCCAGAGCACTCAGAAAAGTGTACCAGAAATATAATGCAAGAGACGTCAAACGTGAAAGTTAAAGATTAAATCAATATGCAACTCGGTCGAATTATAAGATGTCGTCGTCCTACTTTGTTTAGTATTTCCATTAAATTCATATCTAGAATAGCAAAAATATATCAACTCAAAAAAATACGCTTGCAGAGCCAGCATAAAAGCTAATAAAGAAACCACTCTATAATCATAGAAGTTAAGCGGGGCATGGAACCGGGACTCATTCACTCACTATTTTTTCGCAGATCTATACGCAATAATTCTTGGTGTGCCGTACGCATACCCCACATTTCTGTCGTGGAGGCTAAGACAGGAATCTATACGCAACCATAGACAAATCTTAATTGTCTTTGGAAATTCATACGATATCGTCGACCAAGTATAAAAGCGTGGCCATATAATTGCTTGAATGTTGCCTCAATATTGTGTCGTCGCGCTGTAAATATCGCTGGGCAGTCAAGTTGGAATATAAAAACGGCTTTTGGGAAAGTTGTTCTAATGATGGAAACTATCATTCCCCAAAATATGGTCAGCTTACTAAAAGTGATTTCGTATATTAGCATGAATGATTATTAGATTGATCTGACTGATAAATCATACGTTTTCTTCATACATTATTGTTTTAACTCGAAAAGTATGAACCCACCCTACATATTTTTCTACGCAACAAATACTGCTTCCAAATTACTTGTACAAGTAAATATGATTTTGTCTTGGAATGAGATAATTAATTTATATATATTTAATAAAAAAAAATCTGAATCTGAATCTGTTAGTCTTGTTAACATCTGTCCTACAAAAATAAATCAGTTTGATGTTTCGACCTGAAAAAACAGTTTGGGTCCACTGTGTGACTTTGGGAATCAACAAAGAAAACGCACTATAATATCCATTTTCTGCCGATGAAATATTTTGATATTTTGTTCCCGCGTATTTCATTCATTGTGTCTAATCTTGCTAATCTGTGTTCAGATTTTTGTCGGAAGTACAATTTTGGGAAGTCATCATATTTTTAAGCAGAATAAACCTATTTTTAGTGAAATCTAGTGTATTTGTGTTTAAAATAGTGTCTACAACTGAATGTAATACCCAACGTACATCGGGTGATCCTTTTGGAACTCGTTTTGTGATCACGTGATATTTGTTCACCTATAGATAGCTATCGAGTACACATATTATCGCTTGTTTTGAGCAAGTTGAAGAGAGATATATAAAGTATTGAAAGTATTTTAAAACGATAGTAACACTGGAATTAAAGGTGTTGAGAGTATGCTACCCATTATGAGAACCGATTAATCTTCATTAGAATACGAAGAAATGCGGCGTTTTGTGCTCAGATCTTCGAGATGCCTCGATTTTATGAAGGGGTTTTTAATGGTCGTCAGGTCATGATAATAGCATCGGGTCGGGGGACAGAGTCCGGATGCCATCTGTCTACTCAGAGTTTGATGGATACTCACACTTATATGGCCAATGTCTCTCGCTTGAGAAATGACGGCATCAATATGACATTTGAGTGGCACTCTCTTAAACCAGCAGCTTGTGCATTTGGCCAAGGAGTTTTAAAAAAAACGCTAGATTTCGCACACGATGGGTTCCGTACCATCGTAGAAGACAACTTAAGGACAAAAAATAATAAAACAAAAAAGTATTACTCCTACCCTACAGATAGTAGTACCTATTGCACTAAAGAAACGATTAATAGATGACGCGAAATTATCGATTTTATTTGAATGACGATAATTTGGTAATCCATATTAAAACACGTCTTTTATATGGGTACACTTTAATTTATAAAATCGCGTGTTTATTTTTTTTCTATAGCGGGAACATAAATTATTTTTTTGTAAAAATTTCAACTCTATTACGATTTAATCTATCAATAAAACAGATAGAGCCCGGTGACGGCCAGAGAGACAAACAGACGGACTGTCAGACACACAGCAGAGGCATATGGTCCTTTTTGGCACCCTTCGGCTACGCTACGGAACCCTAAGAATAAGGAAATACTTAAATACTTACCTAAATACTTACTATTCAGCGATTTTGAATAAATACTGAGTTAATAACCATAAGATGTTTAACGCGGTATGCCCAGTTTTATTTCTGGGCGCCTTTTCAATTGTTTGGATTTTTATTGTTTTTGACGCATACTACGAGTACTATCATATGAATGAATGAATGAAAGAATAAATGATCTCTCCAGCCAGGGTTCTAAACCTGTTCCGGTCTTTCGGCCGGCATACTAGAAGGCACGAGTTTTGAGGAGGGTGGAATGACCTGCTCGATAGGAGAGGAAGGAGAGTGATTTCAATCGACCGACTCCCCCAAATGTCTCATTTTATTTTCGCCGATTACTATACAAACCTAATACCCAATTAAATTTAAGTGTTTGAAGACTTACTTTGTACGGTTTTAGCATTTTCCTCAGATCGCCGTTCTCGTTCAATTTTTCCACGGTCTCCGCATCCTGAAATTAAAAGACAATATTGTTGGGCTCATTTCTTTAGTTTTTTGTCTGCATAATTGTAGGTACTTAAGGGCTGTTTCACAATGATAGATAAATCCCCATGTGAATGTGACAGATAAATCGTGATTTAAGGCCCAAGATCACACAAACCCACTGAAGAGCGCTTTGGCAAAAAAAAAACATAAAATCATTTCCACTAAATTCATCGGTCTTAAATAGTTATTTGTGTCTCAAGGGAGCAACACTATTATTTACGGCGAGGGCGGTACATTAAATCCAGAGTGAAGCGAAGGATTCTACAAAAGAATTCTGAGCGTATTGTTACGTTACGAATCCTTCGCAGGATTTAATCGTTAACGCCCATGACGAAAATAACTTTGCTCCTGAGTGACACATACAACTTTTCACATATACAGTAACCGAACAACGAAATCAAAACTTTTTTTTTGTGAAGGATTAGAGAAGGTTCACTTCACCACAGATAAAATATTCCTGTGCTACTTTTACCAGTGCATACAAATCGAATAGAATATAACAATGGTATCGGATATTACAATAAAAGTCATCTATAGTTTTGATTTCAGTAAAATATATAATTTATTTTGACATTTTTTTTTAAATATTACGAAAAATTCATGAATTTTCGACGCCAGAAGACGACGGGCGAATGCGGCGCCCCTCACCTCAACAGCCAGCACTGGGCCTTAATATGCAAATTGATTTATATATCAGAGATAGAAACAGGCCTTAGTTTTGTGTGCCCCTGCCACCCCATATGGGAATATGCGTGACGCTATGTTAAGAGAAATCGTTCTTGAAATTGCCATTTGAGCAATTTAAAAACCATGTTAAAGCGACTTTGTCGAAAAAAGGATATTACAATGTTTAAGATTACTTAAATGATGGGACTGTATGGTGTTAATCTGGCTCAACACAGACCTTGCTATTATTATTATTTTTTATTTTTTTTATTTTTTTTTATTAAGCAAAAGATTCATGAAAATAAGTACAGAGAATATAAATAAGATATTCATTCTAGTTCAAGACGTGTGGGACTGCCGCTCCATCCTCATATAGGCCTGTGCGATTCCACCTATGGCGGGTACCGCGGATGCACATGCTGCTAGCCCTGATGATGGCGGTTTGAATTCTTGCTCGTAGCCAGCCCATTATTGTGGCAGGGGTCCGGTTCCAGCGGTCCGCCAGCGTTTCGGCGAGGTGTTTAGTGAATGATATCATTTGTGGAGCAAAAACTCCGTCGACAGAGGTTACTAAAGGGGTGAAGGTGGTGTGGCGCGTCTCGCATGGGTCGCAGTACTTCCTTTTCTTTTCTTCTTCAGCTGAACGAAGGACAGCCGCTACGGGGCGTGATGCGTGGGAGGGAGCGTCGGTGTCTATGACACGGATATCAAATAACGCCTCCCTCTGGGCAATCCATACCCCCCGACAAGCCAAGTCTCCGCGCAGCCCAGTATCGCCTTCGGAGATGACTGGCTCTTTCGTGACGTTTCCCCAGGCTTGCTGGCACAGTTCACAGAAAATATCCCTTATTTCGTTATGTCTGCGTGTGATAAGGCCACCTGTTTTGCAGCACAAGGCGTGGTCCACGTTGAAGTTGTCATTGCCGCAGCCGTCGCAAGTCGCAAGCATGGAGATTGGTGTGCGGTGGTATCTTATGGCCAGGGCATCTCTAAATTCGTGGGGTGATAAGTCGAAGTTGTCTTTTCTTGTCGGTATTACTGAAAGCCATGTTGATGTTTTTGTTTTCATTTTTGTCGCTATTGATCTTTCTATTGCTCTTTTCTTTTTGGATGGTAATTTTGTTAGAATGCTTTCTAGAGTTTCGTTCTCGTATGTTTCTTTTTCCTTGTTTCCTTCCTTTCTTGCGTCACGCAAAGAATTGTAGTGTTCAGCAAGGTTTATGTCTTTTATCTCGGTTAGGGCTGTTGAAAGTATTGTAGATCCCTGTTTTGAGATTTGGTATGCACGGTTTGGTGTGTTGAAGGGGTCAGAAAGGGCAAGTCCGCCTTTGTGGACTGGGAGGGTAAATAGCTGGGTTTCAAGTTTTGTGATTTCGCCTCCGATTAGTGTTGGTATGAATTTGTCGTGTAATGTGTTAGTTAAGGGTTCAAAAAGTTCTTCTGAATTTTTTAAGACACGTAGTAGGAAGGACCATTTAAACTGAGCTGCTTTAGTTAGGGCAGTGTAAGCGGCTTGAGGTGAGTTTTTGCAGATTGTTGTGAGTTTCTCGATGATAGATATCCATTCGGTTACATTCTTTTTTACGAAGTCGTCCCCTCCTGTCCCTATGTAGCCTCCTAGGAAGCGGGAGCCGGTAACTATGGAGACGTTGGTACCGGAGAACGTCTTTTCTGCGGTAGACTTGTCAGTTTCTGACACTATTAGAAATGATTTTTTACCTTGTGGTAAGTATCCGTATGCTGGGCCTGTTTTGTTTAAGTTGTCCCACCATTGTCGTAGGCTTTGGAAAGTGCCTTGCGCGGAGGAGTCATCGGCGTACCAGCATTGTGTGACTGTGTTTTCGGTTTTAAGTTTGTTAATTATTGGTAGTGTTGCAAGCGCGTACAGTGGCATTGCGAGTGGGTCTCCTTGGGTTACGCCTTCTCTGCTATATAGTCTTGTATCAGAATCGCGAAATACCAATTCAGCGTGGCCATTGTAAGTATTATAAAGAAAGCGGGCGCAGTGTGGCCAGTATATTCTTGCTTGCCAGAGGGCTAGTTGTCTCTTCACGGCGTTAAAAGCATTGTTCGCGTCAACGAGGAGCATTCCCCAGTTTGAACCAGGTTGGCAATCTCTTTGGAAGACATCGGTCATGGCATGAATGGCGCCTTCGATGCCACTGCCCAGTCCACTGCAGAGCTGTGACTGGCCGCATGCTTCAGTGACTTCAGAGCCTGTTGCTAAGATCATGCATTTGGATAATATTCTTCGTAGACATTCGCCGATGCCGATAGGTCTTACGCCTGGGCATTTGTCTAAAGCAACAAGTCGGCTTGACATTAATGCTTGTATTTGGGTCCAGGGTATGGTTTCGTTGCTAAGTTTCGTTGTGAGCTGCGCTACGGCTTCTCTTAAATGGGCGCTTGCTTGGCCGAAGCGGAGTAGGAAATCTCTCCAGTTTTCGGCTATGCATCCAGTGGGGCCTCCGCCGCCGTGTAGTTTTCTCGCAACTGATTCGACATGGTCACAAGTTAATTCGATCAAGATAATTTCATCTAATCGCGTTTTCCGTTCGTTAGAATCTTAATCAAACACTCAATAAACGATAACCCAAAAATCAAATCTGTAGATAACTTCATGGTAGAGTAAATGGATTCGAAAAAAACCCAATTTTTTCGTATCACCTTAAGTTTGTACATAGTCAAAGATCTACTAAGCACAAAACACAAAATGGTGCAATGTGTATAGTGTTAAAATTAAATATTTCTCCCATACATAATATGGCCATTGTTTTACTAATCTCATTCAAAATATTTAACACCCTCTTACAATAGATTGAGAAAAGGAAATTGTCTGTTTCTGTTGTCAAATTTCTGTAGATTTTAAAGGTCAATGACTGACCATGGGCGTCTCATACCGCTTTAAGATCATCATGTCAGATTACGATATCCTTGCAATGTAAATGTAAAATGATCTTACCTTTATCATATAAGAATTAAATCGAAGATTTTTTGTAAAGCAGGTTTAAACTTATGTCGTATAAGATTTACAGGGATTGTGTGACTATAATACGACGACCCGAATGGCCGAGTCGGCAGTGACCCTGCCTACGAAGCCAAGGGTCCCGGGTTCGCGTCCCGGTGGGGGCAAATATTTGTTTGATGAGAACGGATTTTTGTACCCTAGTCGTGGTTATTTATCTATCTAAGTACATATAATATTTATATATTTAAGTAAGTGTATCGTTGTACCCACGCTACAGGGAATCCTAGTTTGGGGCTAGATAAATGTATGTATATCGAAGGTATTATTATTATATTATTATAATTCATCTAATGTTGGTAAATATGAGGTTATTCTTCTAGATTCTATACTCTTTGACCAAATCGTCTTAACATCATCCATTTTATTTGTCTTGTCATGTCATAGTCATGCGCCCAGCCCACCCAGGCCAAATCCACCTACGTCATAATCCAGTGGCCAATTACAACGTTAGACTATCTATACGTGTAACTGGATTATGACGTAGTTTGGATTTCACAAGACTGGACCGGTATACCTGTAAACATTGTCGCGTTCCGTTTCTGTCTGCTAATTACGTTTTGATATTGATTTTTACAAGCTTCTATTTTCTTTCTCCCGGCTTTAAAAAAAGATTTGAAAAACTTAGAAAAATGTCTAGTGCCTAATCACAATGAAATTCACATATAAGGAAAATACGACCTCAATATATTCAGGTAGCTGGCGTTGTTTTTTACGAAAGTACGTACTGTGTGAGCAGCACGAATAATTATTACGCATCGGAAAAGCATTCGAATTGACCTGGCGGTGACTCTTATTTACAATGACGTTAAGTTCATTTCATCTGAACTCGAACACTCTATTGATCTGTCAAAGTTATATTCGTGCTCTCGGCTCTGAGCGACGTGTAGGGTGATTGGTTATTCCATACATATACGATGTCAGTCTTTATAAAGTGCATTTATCGGGAAAAATCCCCCCCATTTTTTTTTATTGTAATTTTTTTGTCCACGCCCTATGTTCCAACTACAATAAAAATGTATAACTTCGGAATGGAAAGGTTTGTCGTTATCAAATTTACTGGATAGTGATCATTAAGGACATACGGTACTGACAGTAATAAAAAGTTGCTTACACGTTGTTTAAGAATAATTGTGATTCTTTTGAATCCTTGAATACTTTTAGTAATTGCAGTTTTTCCTCAAAATTTGGTCACTAAAAAGAATAATTTCATTACGGAATATTATTTCTTCATCTCATCAACTATCAAAAAAAATATGTTTCTAGCTATAACTTCTTTTATCTACACACGTATCATAAACCCTCTTTACTGCGTTCAAAAACCGCACGTTACGATCAGCATTATGTTAAACTACTTGGTAAAAACTCGTTTCGTATCTGGAAAACTACACATAATGGTCATTATGTGTAGTTTTTCTACATATAATGACATTCAAATTTCGAACGCCGACGCCCACCCGCGTGCCGTCCCTAGTTTGTTTGTGAAGTTGGTACTGACATTCAAATTTCGAACGCCGACGCCCGCCTGCGTGAAGTTGGTACTACAGAACAAGCTAAACAGTTGCAGAACCACAATGCCGGTCAAACATGCGGTTCCTGAACACATCAAAGAGAGCTTATGATATGTGTGTAGATAAACTAGTGTATGTAACTGTACATAATTAGGCATTAAAACTCTCGAATGATATTATTATGAAACTCGCCTTCGGCTCGTTTCATAAACCCACTCTCGAGTTTTAATGCCCTCCATTATGCAGCAGTCACATAAACTACTATTTTTATTATCTAAGTGATAACACTTTTAATTTTTTCGGAACTAAGATTAATCATAAACCCTATAGTAATACACAGTGGAGTAATAAATAAATAAATGTAGCCCGTAATGTCACCACCGGGGGGCACCGGCCTTACCCGGATACGAGTAAGATTGAGCCATACTCCACCTCGCTGGCTCAATGATAGTAGCCGGGACCCACAGCCATGCCACCCGAAACACGGAACGCCCGATAATGTATTTAAGATAAATTTATTATCCCATTGATCAGCACCGGATTTGAACCCGTATCCCCTGCGTGAGAAGCAAGCGTGAAACTAGCTAGAGTCTGGTCTAGCGTGTAAATACGTTATATGCTTGAATGGAAACGGGAAGGGTTCAATAGATATCGAGAAGGGGTCTATAGAAATATAGTTTGTAGGGCGGTCAACAAATCGGTCTTATTACATTACAGAAAGTAGTGAATTGTAGCGAAGATATGATAAATGAAGCCGTTGAAGCTTACAAGACTATTAGCAGTGTAGGATACGCTGGTAAGGCTGTAGCTGAAAAATATGATACAGACAAGTCAGAGATAGATTTCACCATAATATAGTCAAAACAGTTAGTTGATAAACTAACGTTTTTTTTTCTCGTTAGTTGGTCAACTTTCGACCAATTTACTATATGAACGTTGGTTGATAAACTAACGGTTAAAACCTGAATTGCAAACGAAATACCAGGACAAATACTCCGTAGGTTAGGTGAAGACCAGAGGGGCGAGCGCAGCGAAGCACCCGAACAGTCTTCGTGCTAGGTTGACATGTAAGAACAAAAGAAATGTAACTTCAACCTTGTCGGTCTGGTTTGCTATCTGTCGATAGTTGATCAACTAACGCGTTAATTTATCAAGAGATTGGGGATTCCTTTTTGAGATACCTATATAGATGTGTTGATAAAATGGGTAGATAATGCTTTAAGGCAATAAAACAATTAAAATAATGATGTATACTTTATGTCTTTTATTTTATTAAAATAAGACACAGGCAAGATACAGACAAGAACAAGGGAAATCAATCTGCATAACTACAACAAGAACAGATTATTGCATTAAATTTTCAAAGTGTCTCCCTCAATGCTGAGCGAAACTCAATTTGCTGCGTAGCTCATCTGATCCTTACGGGGCAGTTTCGGCTGGTTAGCGCTACTTAAGATCGATCTATAAGATCTGCTTCCGTGTTTATAGGCGGGTATAAACCCATTGCTTCATCGTGCCCCATAAAAAATAATCTAACAGCGTCATATCGGGCGAACGAACAGGCGATCCAGCCGGCCCTCGCTGGCCTTTCATATCGGGCGAACGAACAGGCGATCCAGCCGGCCTCGCAGGCAATCCAGCCGGCCCTCGCAGGCGATCCAGCCGGCCCTCGCAGGCGATCCAGCCGGCCCTCGCAGGCGATCCAGCCGGCCCTCGCAGGCGATCCAGCCGGCCCTCGCAGGCGATCCAGCCGGCCCTCGCAGGCGATCCAGCCGGCCCTCGCAGGCCTTTCCAGCGATTTGGAAATGGTTGGTCCAAATATGTCCTCACACTCAAAAATGTTTACACTGACTTTAAAGCGAAAACGTTATTGCAATAATTATAAAGTAAGTGGAGATTGCCCTAGAAGGAACAAGGATCGCTTTTGTATGGAGAATTCGGAATGGAATACCTTTTTTCTCCCAGTCCCTACAAAGTTTACCTCATACAATAAAATATTAAACTTTTAAAGACCTTCGTCTCATTAGGCCTCACTATATGCAAAAAGTGACTTGTTGTTACGGGGTACGCTACGCTAGGTACTTTGAAAATATTGCAACAATATTTTTTGATCTAAAGTATGTGGTTAAACAATTTACTATGTTGGATAGCTCATAAAAATAAAGTTTTAAAATATTATTTTTTGCTTAGTTTCATATTTTCTTTTTGACAAAATCGCTGTTGTAAAATTAAATATTAGTTTAAGTGTTCTCCAAGTGTCTAAACACACTATGCCGAAGATACGCGACCGAAGATCGGCGTAGTTACGCCTGCAATGCTATTTGAATTACTGACGACACATAATGCCGAAATTACGTTGCATTATAGCGTACAGCAAACTTCGGTCCGGCGTGAGTTCAGCATCAACTTATTCTGTAGAGCGCACATTATACGCGACCGAAGTTCGCTTCGATTGCCGAGACCTCTACTGAACGAGACAGACACAAAGCTGCGCAATTGAATTTCTGCCGCGTAACTTCGGCACTTATAATGTGTCATAACAGCCGAATCACGCCGATCTTCGGTCGCATATCTTCGGCATAGTGTGTTTAGACACTTTCGGCCTTACTAAAAGAGGTTATTCACGGTTTAACTTATTCAGTGTTTTGTCCTTTTCATACGTCGAGCAAATGTCAAATGTCAAAGTATGACTTTGTTGACTTTTTTTGTTAGTAAGGCCGTAAGAGTCGTTAAGAGTTGATGGGCTCAGTGCATCAAATAAAGAGAGCTTTTTCTCTTTCTTTTTTCACCAACCCAATCCTTTTTGAGGTATTCCGATTTTGAACATCTTGCCATGGAAATAAAATTAAGAACCGGGAAATATATCGGGAAAATGTCTTGCCGGCAAGACATGGGTCGGTGTGAGGTACAGATATTTCAAAAAATATATTATGTATTAGCTACACACACACACGACAGTCCAAAAGCTACCCTAATAATTGTGGTTTTTTTCATAATTAATATATTTATGACAACATTTGAAAAAAAGAAAAGAAAGAGCCTAAATTATAGGGTAACGATAGGGTATTAAATGCTTAAATTAGCTGGAAATGGGCTATACATTAATCCCCCACAATATACACTGACGAGCAATGAAAAAGTTCCACTCACAAAATTCCGACAAACACCTTAATATCTCCTAAGACATAGAACCAATATTACGTTTACAATATTTACGTTGTTAATTGGTAATATTCTGGTGCGCTGTTAAATGTAATTCAATATTGCAGGCGGCGTCATTAAGCTAGCCTTTCCCGTTTAGGAGTAATTTGGTTCCTTTGTCACTGGAACTTTTTCATTGCTCGTCAGTGTATTTAACAAATAACCAATCACACCGTAGAAGACGCTTTAGAAATCCGAAGTCTGCCGATGAGATGTTCGTTAGTTTTATAAACTTTACTCCCAGTTTGTTAGGTTGTCGGAGTCGCATATAAATACTAACCAATCACATAGCGGACAGCAACAAGGAGTCAAGGAGAACATACCAAAAACTAGCGAACGGCGCAGCTCAACGTACACAACACAGACACTATTGTCTTACGCGAGGAAAATTTCTCGGAAAAACCTTTTAGCGAATTACCCTACAGTACTCGTGTAGATATTTGCGTGATTGCGTGTATTTGTTCACTCAGAATGCCTTTGGTTTCTAGGCTACAGAAAAGTGTAGTTATAGGTATGGGTGGGTATGTTAAAAACAGTATTAGTGTGACTTCATTATGAACTTCTTTCCCCGTGTAATTATACATAATAGTGTAGTTTATGTGACTGGCTACATAATGGAGGGCATTAATACTCGAGAGTGGATAGGCGAGTTTCATAATAATATCACGCGAGAGTTTTAAGACGATACAAAACAAAAATGGGGTTTATTTCAAATCCATTTACTCCACTTTAAAGTCATCTACAGATTTGATTTTTGGGTTAACGTTTATTGAGTATTTGATTAAGATTCTCACGAAAGGAAAACGCGATTGAATACAATTTTCTCGATAGAATTTAATTACGAAAATACCTCTAAATTGTTTTATTTTTTCCTGTAATTCTGAAATCCTAAATAATTTCATTGCGGAATTGCATTCAAAATGTAGGTATTATGTATTCGTAAATTCTCCCGAAAAATATTTTTGAAAAAGTAATGTGGTTTATTTTAAAACGATTTTTATGTGGTTTGGCGCCACGTTATCTTAGTTTGAGTCAAGCGCATTGTTTACGCTCTCTTTTTATCCTATGTGGTAGTAATTAACGCTGTCACTTTCGTTTAGATTCGTATTCCCACCCAGTTAGCCCGTGACCTCTGTCCGAGATAGTCCTGTGTCGGTAATCGGTCTCGGAAGTTTTTAATAAGTGAATAAATAACGTTCAGGTTTTAATTACATTGTCGATATGGGGAATAGAAACAGAATCAAACGAAAAGTAAACAAAACCAACCACTTGAAACATCTAAGAGAAAGTGCTCGTCAAATGAGGGAAAATAAAAAGTAAGTATTCATGTCTTTATATTCATCCCATGTTCGATGCATAAAACGTGTAGGTAGAGATATTTGAAGAGACCTACATCATAGAACATATTTTTCTTAGGGCAAACCTCGAAATCACGTAATAAACATCAGCTGTTTCATAGAAGTGCAATACCTACCTAATGGGCGGAAATGTAATGAGGAGCTGGTATTTTTTTCGCGTTTTCATGGTTGGTTCCAAAAAATATTGTCTATAGAATTGACTTTGTGAGCGTAGGTATTTTCGTGGAAAAAATAATTGAAATGTAGAAACTGATTCTGTAAATTATAAATATTTTGAACTTTGTCGCGTCTGCGTCAAATGTTGCTAAAAACCTTTAGTGGTTTGGTTTGCGTTGAATATTTAGATTCAAATTTTATTTTACAGAGCAAATCAATCCGACGAAATGACAGCGCCAGGACTGACATTAGAGCATGCATGCGAAACAGCAGCGATGGAAAACAAAACGATGGAGTCGCCATTATTATATTTAAATTTGGGCGACCAACAATGTCCAACTACCAACTTTTTGGAAAAAAATGGGTAAGCAAACTATATGCCTTAATTAATCTCGTAAAATAAAATTTCTTGATAAATGTTCTGGGAGTCATGCGTTGTTTTGCCGGAAGAAATCTCTTTTTAGAGATAAGCTCGCCTTTGTACATATGTTTTCACTTAATGTATCTTTTTAAATAACTGTGTTCAATAAGGAATTATGAATTAATTAAGTGTAAAGTTTAAACAATGACTTTGTAATTATCACATGAGCGAATAAGTTTAATAAAGCATCTTCATGGAAAATATATTTCAGATAGGAAACCAATAAAAAAAAACAATTCAAACCTTATCATGTATGTAGCATATTTTGTAGGTTTTAATTATTTCTTACATTGCTACTTTCGTTTTGGTTTTCATTGAATATTTAGATACAAATTTTATTTTACAGCGCAAACCAATCCGACAAAGTCACAGCACCAGAGCTGACTTCGTATACATGCGAAACATCAGCAACAGATGAACAAAATATAGATGCGCCAATGTCATATTTAAGTTTGGTCGATCAACAATTTCCAACTACCAAGTTATTGGAAAAAAAAAGGTGACTAAATTATTTTGTAACTTATTTTAAGTCCCCCCAAATTATCGTGGAAAATTGCGAATTTCTTGGTCAGACACATAAAACAAATTTTACGTAATTCAGCAGTTTACCGATTGTGGAATGCCTACGGTCCCACTTAGATTTTTTGCAATTCAAATACCTAGTAAAAAAAATTAAAATATTCATAATAAGTAATTTGCTTTCAATAGTTACCGTTTTATTTATTTTTAGGTTAAGCATTATTTCGAGGAGGAGACCACATGACATCGAGCACTCAGTGGAAGTCAGCGACGATGGTGGGCTTCAACTATATGAAATAGAGACTGAAAATAATGATGTGAGTTATGATTTTTCGAAGATTGAATCATGATCAGGAATCTGTTTTTTTGTCATCTATCACATCTGTGGTCAATAACTGGTCTATTTTGTTCTGTAGTTAAGTATAATTCTACTAAAAAAAAACTGAGTGTTACTGAACTAAATATGTGTTATTTATCTTGTTTCAGGATGTAATAGACAGCAGTGTTACTGGTCACAGAATAATTATCATTTTTTTTTTGATAAACTATTTGAAATATCTATACAATGAAACTGGTATCAGAAAAACAGTCTTGCCTGTCATCGGAATTTTCATTTGTATGCTTACTATGTAAAAAAGATTTCACCATAAAGAATTCATCAGAAAATTTAAATAAAATGGCAGTTTCGGGGATGATAGCGGCAGGGTGTGGTAATGCTCAACTGAATCAATTATCGGCATCTCTTGATTTACCAGCCATGACTAGTTACAGATACAAAAAAGCCCAAGATGAGGTTTTTGATGAATGGGAAGTGACAGCGTGGGAGGAAATGAGAAAGGCTGGCTGGCGAACGTGAAAAAGAAGCAGCTTTGAAAGAAGGAAGTGTCACCAAGGACGGAATACCCATAATCGATGTCATCTTAGATGGTTACTGGTGCAAACGCTCATACAAGACTAATTATGCCGCATTATCAGGTGCTGCGGCCATCATTGGGAGACGATTTGGTCAAGTTCTATATATGTCTGTTAAAAATAAATATTGCTGCATTTGTGCTAGAGAAGATAAAAGGAAAGAGAAAATGAAAGACCACGAGTGCTTTAAAAATTTCAGCGGGCTTCCGCGTCCATGGAATCTACGATAATTGCTGAGGGATTTAAAAGGTCAATAGATATGTATGGTCTTATTTATGGAAGATATATTGCAGATGGCGACAGTAGCACTTATGCAAAAATTTTGGACACACGGCCATATCCTTCGATCACTGTTGAAAAGATAGGCTGTAGAAATCATATACTAAGAAATTTTTGTAATAAAATGCAAACAATAAAAACAGATACTGCATATAAGTTAGCAGAAAGAAAATTGATAACTACTGAAAAAATTATGAGCACACGCAAGTATATCTGTGATGCCATAGGTTTCCACGGTGATCAAGGTAATAAATCTGAAGGTATCAAAAACTTGCACAAAGATGTGACAGTATCGGTTTGTCATGTTTTTGGATCCCATGGAGAGTGTAACAAAAACATTTGCAGCGATGAAACAGCAAAAGATAACAAAAAGATGTTCAACAGCCAACTATGGCAACGTATTAGATACTTAGTGGGAAATGTTGCGTCGCAATCAAGAAGTCTTATTGAAAATGTAGACAGCAATGTCGTGGAAAGATTTAACGGAGTTATCGCAAAATTTGTTGGTGGAAAGAGGGTGAATTTTGCTCTCAAGCGTTCTTACCAAGCCAGATGTGCGGGAGCAGTTTTATCATTCAATTCAAATTCAAAATATTGACAACGGTCAGTAAAAATATTCATGATCAAAGTCCTTTAGCTAAGATCAAAAAATATGAAGAAGCAGTAGAAAATAAAAGAGAATACAACCGGACATTAAAAAGAAAAAAAATCGAAAGTTGATAGCTAGAAAGATAAACTTTGATTATGGGGAAAATGTCAGTAAGCCTGACATGGATCCTGGTACTTATGAGCTGGCGAAATCAACGTTTTTGAAAAACCTAGAAAAAACAGAGGAAGAACGCAATGATATAGAACAAAGGAAAATATTGCAAAGTGACAGTGGGGAATGGCTAGAACTACGGCGAAATCTGTTAACTGCCTCAAACTTTGGCAGAGTAGTAAAAAGAGTAAAAAACCGGTCAAGTGCGAGTCTAAATCGCGCACGAAGGGTTCCGTACCACCGTTCAATGGAAGCGATGGTGTGGAGTGAATAGTTTGGATTTGACACAGCAAAATATTGTTTACAAAGTTATTGGTGCGGTTACTTTCACACTCCATGTACGTAACCAGGTGCATCCATAAGTTTGTATGTGGTATTGAAAGAATTGTTGAATGGGAGCCCCCTTAAATATTTATTTTATCCTGTTTTTTAGTATTTGTTGTTATAGCGGCAACATAAATACATAATCTGTGAAAATTTCAACTCTCTAGCTAGCTAGGTTCTTGAGATACAGCCTGGTGACAGACGGACGGACGGACGGACGGACGGACGGACAGCGGAGTCTTAGTAATAGGGTCCCGTTTGGAACCCTTCGGGTACGGAACCCTAAAAACTAATAGTTGTGCTAATATAGTACAAAGCATGGTGTACAGGTCAAACATTGACCATGTGGCCTCCATAAACCATGGAAGGAAACATGAGAAAATGCCCTTACAGGAATTATCTGGCCTAATAAATCAAGAAATAAAAGGTTGTGGGCTTTTTATCGACGAAACCTACCCATTTCTTGGTGCAACGCCAGATGGCATCACAGAAGAAATGCTGATAGAAATTAAATGTCCCATAGCACCATTCAAAATAGGAATTGAAGCTGCAATTCAAGAAGGGAAAATGCATTTCTGGCGTTGTAATAAAAAAACAGGACAGGTCGAAGTCAATGAAAAATCTGACTGGTATATACAAGCCCAAGGGCAAATGCACATATGTAAAAGAGACAAATGCTTGTCGGCAGTTTGGTATGGCAAAAACAAAATAAAAACACATACAATTTGCAAGGACGACAAGTTTTGGAAAGATAAAATGGAGCCAAAGTTATTGTCTTTTTATTTTGACTGCCTCTTACCAGAACTGGTGGATCCACGGTATACAAGAAATCAGACGATCCGTGATCCAGAATACGTAATCAAAAAAACTAATGGCAATGTTCCGAGCAAAGAGAATAAATCATGCAGCGCAAATGTTTCAGATGAACAATTTAATGAAGACGAGAGAACTGTTACGGTAGTCCCAGAAAAAAGTAGGATTGTTATAGATTTTAGTGACTTTTAATTAAATTATATTATATAAATTATAATTATGATAAACGCTGTTTTTTATTTAAAAGAAAAATTCATAGCAAAATTAAATTTGTCAGATATTCATATTCATATTCATATTCATTTATTTGCATATAACATGTACAATACACACTACAGGTGGAAAATGTATGTAGGGTACATGCACCCTGACAGGGTATAACAAATTTATCTACACATACACATAACTTTTACATTGACCCGATCAGCTGTTCACAGGTTAAAGAGACTAAATTTATTTTCCTAATAATTTTTATCTTCGAAGAATTCCTGCAGCACGTAGTAGCATTTTTCGGCGAGGTAACATTTTAAACGTTTTTTAAATTTTGTTAAATCTTCTATTTCCTGGAGATTTTATTCTCTTGGGTTAAGACCCTTCCCTTGCTTCATCTCTCAAATTCGTATCTAGGGCCTAGGGTCTCATAGGTGTCGCAGATCGCGATTTTCGAGCCTCTAAATCATTACAACTACTAAATTATAAGAAACAAGCGATATATATTTGTAATATAGGCCAGGATTGGTTCAGTAGTGTAGGTGGTATACAAGAATTTATTCTGAGAATAGGGAAATTTACCGTACAAGTATACTTGTTTATATTTTTGCTCGTTTGTAAAATGCCCCATCAGAAGCGAGTCATGAAATATAAACATATATAGCTCGAGAGTTTTATGTTATCATTACTAAATAAAGCAAAAAACTAAATAAAGTTTGCTGATAATAATTAAGTATAATTAGCGGGAATACTAACCTAAACCTATTATATTTTTGGCGACTCCATGCCTCCTTTATTCTAAAGCTTTGAAACACCGCCGGCCTGCCGCGCCGCCTTGCCGGCTCGCTGACCGCTTGCGATGTATTCATCGGGGGGCGCTCCCCGCGTTCTTGGTTAAACCACGCCCCTCGAGCTTTGATTTATTATTTACATATCACCTTAATGCCTAATTATGTACAGTAACGTACACTAGTTTATCTACACACATATCGTAAGCTCTCTTTGATGTGTTCAGGAAGCGCATGATTGACCGGCCTTGTGGCATTGAGTTGTTTAGCTTCTTCTGTAGTACCAACTTCACAGACAAACTAAGAAATTAGAATGTCATAATATGTAGAAAAATTACACATTAAGGTCATAATGTGTAATTTTTCAGATAAGAAATGAGTTTTTCATAAGTAGTTTAACATTATGCTGATCTTAACGTGCGGTTTTTGTACGCAGTAAAGAGGGTTTATGATACGTGTATAGATAAATAATTTTATCTGCAAATGTATCATAAACCCTCTTTTCTGCGTCTAAAAACCGCACCTTAAGACCAGCATAATGTAAAACTATTTAGTATAACTCAATTATTATCTTAATATTGATATATTATGACCATAATATATAAATTTTCGACAAATGATGACATTAAAATTTCGAGCGCCGACGCCCGCCTGCGTGCTGCCCCTAGTTTGTCTGTGAAGTTGGAACTACTGAACAAGCTAAACAAGTGCAGAGCAATTATCAATGCCACCATGCCGGTCGAAAATACGGTTCTGGAACACATCAAAGAGAGCTTATGATATGTGTGTTGATAAACTAGTGTATGTAACTGTACATAATTAGGCATTATGTATCAGTCACATAAATTACTAATTTATACAGGCAGTATCACAAAGGTGTAATGATATTTTAAGTGGTTGTTAGGGACATCATTCTGATCAACTTTCTCTATAAAACCAATTTGATCAGAGCAACTTAATTTGTAGGGTTCCGTGCCCGAAGGTGCCAAATTACTAAGCCTCCGCTGTCCGTCCGTCCGTCTGTCCGTCTGTCACCGGGCTCTACCGGATCAACCGAAATGGAAGAGAGATGAAATTTTCACAGACGGTGTATTTCTATTGCCGCTATAACAACAAATAATTAAACCTACTGGTTTTTAAGAATTAAAACAAGTACCCATACAAGGAATTATGGACATTTTCTTAGCCATTTTGTTTTATTTGTTTATCGGTGAAAACTGGACTCTCCCAATCTTATCGGAAAAGATCTTTAAAATAATTGCAGGTATTGAGTTTTGTGCTTAGTTATTTGTCAATATATGATTAATAATTGCTCATTCTAAATATTATATATATATATATATTTATCATGTTTGATTTTATTTTTGTAAATAAGTTACTAAATTTCCATTCACTTCCGGTTTCAATGAGCAAAGAGTTTCGTGAATCTGAGTTCATTGTTCAATATTCACAGACTACATACACAAACCTCTTTTTCAATGTTTCGATGTACGGCTCTGAATTTAGTACTACCTAGTATTTAATATTTTGTTATAAAAAAATAAAAAAGTATACTTGTACAACAGACTATCGGTTTACGTTTTTCCGTGCACAAAATGTAACGGAAAAACGTACGTATAACCTTCGTGTGCGGGTCCGACGTGCTACTCACACTTGACCGGTTTTATCCACTTCGCTGACTGTCCAGACCAAAGCGTATGGAGGAATTAAACATAAAGTTGTTTCGATCGTATCGGTGTTATAGCCAAAGTTGTTCAGAATGATAATAATAATACTTTGGACACTATTTACACACATTGATCTAGCCCCAAACAAGGATTCCCTGTATCTTGGGTACAGGGAATCCTTGTTTGGGGCTAGATCAATGTTATACTTAGATAGATAAACAACCATGACTAGGGTACAAACATTCGTTCTCATCAAACAAATATTTGCCCCCCCCCCGGGACTGGAACCCGGGACCCTTGGCTTCGTAGGCATGGTCACTGCCAACTCGGCCATTCGGGTCGTCGAGTTATCTAAATCCAGTATTTTATTTATCATACAGTCAACTCATAGCGTATCGCACAGTCATCAATTTGAGTTGTTTTTCGATTCCCTGGACGATCGTGGCGTTCATCTCTCGCTTTCTCTACTTTTGTAGTTTTGTTTCGAGTTGAGTTTGATGACCTCTATGGCGCAGCGGTTGTGGCTCTGCCTACCATGAGAGAGGTCCAGGGTTCGATCACCTGCTGCGGATAAAAAAAATACCTGGACCTGGTTATGAGGCATCGCAACTTTGAACCTCATCGTAATGAATTTTGGATTATTTCCTTTCTCTCGCTTTTCTTTTTGTGTTTGATCATTTGGGGTTGTGTTTGATCATTTGGGGGTCTCATCAATAATGTTGAAAAATCCAATATGTTGTCCATGTGTACACTCCAATGAATCTTCAGAACATATCTCCAAACCACTACTACGTCGCCTTATGGCTAATTCTTCGGGATTGACTTGGTGAACTCCCATAGTACCGCGGAATTATTTTCCAACCTTTTTAAAAAATGCCAGATTCAGCTATAGATCATCTCCTGGGCATCGATCTCTATAGATCGTTATTATAGAAGAGGTAGCTGAATCTGGCATTTTTGAAACGGTTGGAAAACTGCTGAGAAAATTTCTAACTAATTTTTTATTCGGGATGATGCTTCAAAAATATTTGATGTATCTGGTGCAAAGTGAAGTTAAGATATTTCTTCAATTTTTTTACTTTATTTCTTGTAATATATCCTTTCTGTCCATGACAAAATCTCCTTTTTCATTATCCTCAAAATACTACTACTACTTCTGTATGTCACTTATGTTTTTTAGATGTTTCTGTTGCTGTTTTTGATATATCTTGGAATTCTTTCATTTTCTGTTGCTATTTTTCTCTCTTTTCTTGAACTTCTTAAAAAAAAAACTTATATTTTTTTCTGTACTTTTAGTTTGCTAGCTTGAAATCTTTGATTTTAGAATCTTTTATTTACAGTTCATACTCAGTTCTATATTTCATTTTCCTTAGCTTTTCCTTTGCTGATATGGCAGCTATCTTACTTTTCACACTAAAACTTGATTGATTCGGACAGAACCTTAATTCAGATAAGGTCTCATGGGGATGTTCCGGCACCGCGCAGTGGAAATTTACACAATTCCATATCTAGCTGACGATTGGAGACAAATCTAGGATTCATTTTCATTCAGATCTTATGGTTAGGTGTAGATATTTGACTGGGTCTTGAAGGGGGGATGTTTCACCAGATGAGCAACGTGAACTCAGGGATATTTCACTTCACGTTTTTAAAGGGGTCGGGTAGGTCGAAAGTTGTCGTGCGGACGCGCCAGGATTATGATTTTAAGGACTTTAGAATTTATTTACAACTCTTTATAAAAAAAATTGTATCAAATACTATCGTGCAAAGTAAAGTAACATATAGAAGATAATAAAAAAATGGTTAGAGTTGTTAATTCGTTTCTACGGGTACTGACTTCCCCTCGCCCTCCAACACCTTCGACACCCTCGGACACCGAAAATTTTACTTTTCAGGATTGACCGTTAAAGATGATGCACATTAATAAGTGAAGTTATATCGCCATACAATAAAAGACTACGTAAAAGATCGTCCCCACAACACAACCAACAATAACGAACAGCCCTGGCATTAAGATGTTTTTTTTTACTAAGGCGAGAGTTGCCCCCGCACTTTCTTGGGAAATCTATTATTATTATTTTTTTTTTTTTTTTTCAAATACAAAAGTCTTCATTTGCCAGTTGCAGATAATATACAAAGTGCACATCAATACAGTGTATATGTCACCGGAAAATAATACGATCCACAAGTTTATAAATTTCCTAATTTTTTTTCCGCAAGTTTATAAATATACTAACCTAACCTAACCAACCTAACATAACCTAACCTAACCTAACCTAGCCTAATCTCGGATCGTATTATTTTCCGGTGACATATACATATACCACAAGTTGATTAAGGTAGATTACTTGTGGTCTCCACACTAGGTCTAACCTGTATCATGGAGACCGTACATAGGTTGCTAGAGCTATCAGATTAGCTATCGGGTAATTGTGATCAGGTGCGGTGACAAATTAAATGACTAAAATAAAACTAAAATAAAACTAAAAAAAAAAATACTATGTCATAAAAGTATTAAAATGAAAGTACGCATAGAGTAAAGTTATCTGGTAAAGTTCAAAAAGCAACATTTTTTGTATGAAACAGTCAAAAGTGGGCATTGAAAGGAAAGCTGCCATGGAAGGCCGTACTCAACGGAAAGCTGCCATGGAAGGCCGTACTCAACGGAAAGCTGCCATGGAAGGCCGTACTCAACGGAAAGGTGTCAATTAAGGGATTATTGGGGACATTATTCTGATAAATTTTCACTATAAACCGATGTGTACAAAACAGATGACCGTCCGGCTCAAAATTGATGGAGATGTCAAAAATAAAGTTGCTCTGATCAAATCGCTTTCATAGTGAAAGTTGTTCAGAATGATATCCCTATGACCACTTTAAATATGACTACACCTTTCTGTTACATTCTGTACACAACAGTTTTATATAAAATTCACCACCACCAATTCCGGTACCAAGAATCCTTCCCTCAAGAAGGGCGTTATGCACTCGAAGAAAAACGCGATGGTCGGGGTAACGTTCCATATTCGGGAATCTTTCTCGGTACAATCTTGCGGCAGCCGTGGCGTTCTGCCTTGCTTCTCCGTATATCAAATGCATGTAACAGTACTCGCGCGGCGTGAACTGGTAACGTGGCATTACAATGTCTTATGTTTTTGGCAACACAACACCAAACCAACGAAACTTATTCAAAATGTGTGTCAGAGTCCGTGGGATCGCCAAGTCAAAAATTCCACGAAACAAACAGTTCCAAAATCGATAAGAAAATCAGTGTCCGATTTCAAAGCACAGGTCGAGATTTGCTGTATAAAAATTCAGGCCGGTATGAATAGTTGTCTGACGTGCGTATCGAAGAGTCACAAGTTCACAACTAAACTAAACTAGAAGATTTCAACCCTTCGTACACAAAGGATCCAGAGGAAAAAAACCTGTTGGACGACAACCTGAACAGTTGCAGATAGTGACACTTGTTAGAAGTTAATGATGAGTCATCACATCAGGTAGAAAAAGATTGTGTAAATGGAGTCCGCGACACAAATGATGTCCTGTGACTTAAAACTAAGCTAATACTCTAATCTCGCAGACATTTTAGACACTACAAAACGTTTAAAGAGTATTTTTCTTTTTATCAAATTATTTTAAATTTGCGCCACGTTTCAGATTAATAGCAATAATTTTGTAACGACAAAGGCTAGGCTTCATTGTTATACCAATTTACAAAGCTGGGTAGTGTACAAGTTTTTAAAATAATAGTTCAGTTCAATGTCATACATTTTTTTTCCAAGAGATTTTTTTTAATTTTGGTCACCTGAAGGCGGAAAAAATAATGTTTCTGTACGGGATTTTTTTCCAAGTCATTAATAACAGTAAGTAACAAAACTGTTATCAGGTCATATTGGTGAACTACTTAGCTTTATTCTACAAAAATAAGATCTCGGAAATGTTATCATTAGCATCGTCAGCATTAAAAAACATGATGTCTTCCGTACATCGGAATGGGAAATTCCGGAATTTTTTAAATTATTTAAATTGGTTTTAGGAAATGAGGCGAGCTATATTCCCTTTACCGTTGGATCATTACTTACGGGACACCCTGTATAAAAATCCCGTCAATATTGGATTTAAAAACGGTGATAACGCTTTTTATGAGTCAATACCACAGTATCTCTGAGAAAATATCATGTTTGTTGGTGGGTACGCACAGTGCCCATACATTCTTTTGCATGGACCTTTGCACTGAATAACCTCTATTATATTTATTAGGTAGGTAATTACATTCAGAAGTAAACCCGTATTTGGATATGCTAGCTTCAGTTAACCAACCATGATTGCGCCCAAATTAAGCTAGTAATTCGATGATAATTCTAAAACCATACACTTAATTTGAGTACGTAAATCAAAAGTTAGAATGCTTCTTCTAAAATTAAAGGATAATTTAATTAACTATGAAACGATAATCTTTGAAGATAAAGTTCGAGTAGTGGAAACATTTCCATAGTTCTTTTGAAAAAAAACTTAAGTGCTATTAGTCTCTTTAATATTAAATTAGTCTTAACTTCAAGCAGAGAAAAGAAATCTATCCACAAGGTATCTTAAAATATGTGTTTTGCCCAGATCCTTTGATCCTACTTCTTGAGGCTAATATAATATAATACGTAAAAAACGAAAACCAATGAAATTAATTTAAAATTTCTTTATTACGTTATATTTACATAAACTCAGCAAACGTCATTTTTTGCCTCTACCTTGAACCATTGTGGGTTAAGAAGGGCTAAGAAACTCGCACAGTATTGATTTTAGACCTCTTTAAAAAATTGGTTGTGTTGAATTAGTATTCAACACAACCAATTTTTTAAAGAGGTAGGAATTTCTTACACTATTCATTGATTGAATGAATGAATACTTTATTGCACAAAACAAACTTACAGAGACATACAAAGAAAGATAAATGTACAAAAGGCGCGCTTATCTCTATAAAAGAGATTTCTACCAGCAAACCCAGTTCATTATTATAAAGCAGGAATAAATAATTACAAATTATTAACGGCGGGTTATCTGTTGACTGAAATACAGTCCCGTCATTTAAGTAATCTTGAACATTGTATTTTATGTTTTTTTTTCCTTTATATGGTGTCTTTTATGTAGGTAATAATAATAATAATAATAATACCTTGGACACCATTTACACACATTGATCTAGCCCCAAACTAGGATTCCCTGTATCTTGGGTATTAGACAACGATACACATACTTATATAGATAAATATTATACTTATATAGATAAACAACCATAACTAGGGTACAAGCATCCGTTCTCATTAAACAAATATTTGCCCCCACCGAGACTCGAACCCGGGACCCTTGGTTTCGTAGGCAGCGACACTGCCGACTCGGCCATTCGGGTCGTCAGGTATGTTTGGGGCGTATGATATGATATGATAATAACTTTTCTCTGCTTTTAGTTCATGAAGCAAAGCGAGAAACCCCGACATATTGAGTATGCGAGTGATCCTTGTTCCTTCAAGGGTCTACCCACCTGATTAACAATTATTGCAATAACTTTGTTTGCTTTAATATCAGTAAGCATTACCTCGTTAGTTTTTTTTCTAAACAAGAAAGTTTTCTACTTTTTTTTGACAAATTCGCTGTTATAAAACTGAAAATTAGTTTAACTTTTTTCATCATCTGAGTTGATGGGCTCACTCTATCAACTTTATGAGTGTTTTACTGTAAGCTATTTCAAAGAATCATTGATGTATTAGATAATAAACGACAGTCAAAGAGCTAGTGATGATTTTTTCGTAATTGAAAACGTTATGACAAATTTTGGAAACAACGAAACTTAAAAAACAAACAAACAAAATTAAAAAAAGTAAAAAGCTCAAATGGATCGAACCCCCAAACATTTTCATATTTTTTCAATATAAAATTTTCTGGAAATAGGCTCTACTTTAATGCATTACAATAAATGTATTGAATAACCAATCAACATGTTTAATGGTGTTAACTGATAGTTCGGTTATCGTCGTTGTTGTAGTTCTAAAGGAACACTCAAAAACGTTGCATTCGCGAGTTTAGGGCTTTCTTATACCTCGCGCAACGAATTAAGAGCGCTTGGTGAAGTTGGCGGGAATTACTGCGCATATGTACTGGCATTGAAAAGTGACTACTACATATTCAAGGCCACCGCTCATATCGCGTGACGCGACGTATACCATTCTTTAGTTTTTCTATCCTTAAGAGATGAGGTACAGTTTCCAAAAAAGCCAGCCTTTTTCCTGCAAGTTCCAAACACATGTGTGATGATTGCTTTTGTTTTTCTTCTCTCTGTCATCTGTCGTAGCCGTATCATAGAATTCATTTCGTGAAATGGTCAGAAAGGGTTGAATTTGATGAAACATGTATTTTTAAAGCATTTTTATTCAGTACTACCTATTTTTTTTGTAGAGATACATGTCGAACTAACACGATGAGAGAATGAATGACTATGAACATCGGAATTACCTGAAATGAGCGAAAATTACATAATTCCGCGGCGAAATTACTGAAAGGTTCAGCCAATGCTTATTGGGTAAATAAAGATTGTCTGGAAGAAATGTATAGGCCAGGGTATGTTATCATTCTATAAAGGGGGTGAGCAAAGAGAAGCGCCCTTTATCCTTCGTGTTAGGTTGAATATGTAAGAACAACAAAATCCAACGCTCGTTCTGTCTTTCATGTTATTCTGTTTAAGGTTTCCAAGTTGCGGTGCTTCAGATTTCTGTGGCTCAATTTAGTAATATTGTCAGATGAAACCCGTATTTCTGGTCGCGCTCAGTTTGTCGCGCAGGTCAGTAATTTTGTCAGGGAAAATCCGTATCTGCGATCATACGTTGAAATATTACCCTTTGTTTAATTTGTTCCGTTGCGACGCCTCTTGTGATTATTGCCAGCTCTATCATTCATTACTTTGTTACTATAACGAGCAAACATCGCAGAACCGCCATAAATAATCACCCCCCCCGCCCCCACCCCCTCCTTCCACCCAACCCCGCCCCGTAAGCGTACTACTACATTTTGCGGCCAGACTTTTGCAGTTATGGTAATCTAGAATTAAGGGCTGAACATAGGCCAATGGCATTGAGAATTGGACAAAGAAAACAAATACCAGTCGCATCGCGTCGAAGCAGACTGACGCATGTTCCCGCGCAGAGCCCCGCGGGGCAGCCCGAGCTCCGAGACCGAGAAAATTATAGAAAATATTACTAAACTCCTGTAATAATAACATTAAAAATAAAGTAAAACAACCAAAAATTTTCCCTTTTTTTACCTATTTTTGCGTGTAAGTTTCTTAAAGGAAACTGATTTCGTCTCCGAGCGCTTGTTCATTTAGTTGAATAATAATGCATTGCGAAAAATATTTTTAAGTAATAAATATAACAGATATCCGGTAATTTTAAAAGTCCATTCTTATCTCTAATATACCTTTTATAACATATATTTATCCTACATTTTTATGTTGTCTAGTTTAGCCTAGAATTGAAGCTAAAGGTGCATTTCTGGCCATATTTAATCCCTTAAGTGCTTTTGCAAAAATGATTTGGTACTGTTTTGTACGTTGAATCGATGTACTGAATCCATTTTTCAGTAAATAGAGCCTACATTTACGAAATTCAAGCGGACTTATTGGAAATTCCGTGTAAGCCTAGAGATTATGCTGGATCATCGAAATCCCATGCTGTAAACCGAGTAAGATATGTTTAATATTGTTTTTGTTTTGAGGTCTCGAAAACGGCTGCAACTATTACGATATTTTTTGTTGAAGGCAACAAACAAAGTACATTATCTGAGCCGAGCTCCAGGCTGAACGTGCATATGCCGTGCCACCTAATCTGGGACGGGCAAGAAAGATTTGTAATCCAACAAAACCCAAAGTTTTCTAACGGGATAGAGTAGTCTAGAGTAGTTAACAAAAATCCATACCAATAATTGTCGTTACGCCGTTAAGCCGTAACACGTTACACTAGCACAAAACTTTCCTTGTGTGTGTGTATTGTTTGTGTAAGGATCTGTATGTTAACGGAAGCTCGGATGTAAATGCTACCTCTACGCTTGCTTGTGTGATGGTGACCTAGAATGTGTGAGAAATACAGCGTTGTGAAACCTTCAGAGTCGGCAGATAATAACAAACACAAATAAACATAAATTATACTGTACATACATATGGTTTACACCTTTCCAGCTGTCTCATCCTAATATGATTTGCTGGAAGGGATCTCTTATTAGAGAAAATCTCGCCTTTGTACACTATTTTTATGTAAGTCTTGTTTTATGAGTAAACAATTATATGTATACATATAATAATAATAATACCTTGGACGCTATTTACTCATATAGATCTAGCCCCAAACTAGGATTCCCTGTATCTTGGGTACTAGACAAAGATACACATACTTATATAGATAAATATTATACTTAGATAGATAACAACCATGTCTAGGCTATCCTCTTATAGACGTAAAATAAAGCATGGAATAAGAGGCTAAATGTGGGCACAAACATGCCTCTGCCACCCCGTATGGAAAAGGCGTGACGTTGAGGACAAAACCACAATCCGCAAGTGCTAAAACTTCTCAAACTTCTTCTGCAAACCCCACTTTAACGTAAGCCATCACTACCACAGCCTACCTTAGTACGGGCACCACTACTAAAGTAAACAGGCAACACATAGGCAAGGCGCGTTCGTGTTGGTAAGCGCGTGGCCAGCTCAACAGGTGGAGGCCGCCTGGGGTTATTGATTGGACACGAACGCACCCTGGCTGGGGTAACGCATATTTGCAGTGCATCTGGAATTCAGGGTCATCGGTGCTCAGCTCTGGGCTGAATATTGAGCAGGTTTCGAACCGAAAACTAAGCTATGCCAAAGCCATTCCAGCTGAATATAACGATCCTATCCTGAAGCTAAAGATAAAGATCCGCCTTATTCATAAATGTCTAATAAACCTATTTTAACTATAATGCCGTTACAATTCGTTTGTCTTTGTCTGTCACTTTGAAATTTGTGTTTGAGAGAAAAGGACAAAACACATTTTAGCTATCGGCAGTGACCCTGCTTACGAAGCCAAGGGTCCCGGGTTCGAGTCCCGGTGGGGGCAATTATTTGTTTGATGAGACGGTTGGTTATCTATCTTAATATAATATTTATCTATATAAGTATGTGTATCGTTGTCTAGTACCCAAGATACATGGAATCCTAGTTTGGGGCCCTTACATCCACTTTGTTCAACTGTTTGTTCAACGAATTGAACAAATTCTACTCATCAAGTTTCCTTTGTCCCATCATTAACTGTTTGTTCAACGAATTGAACAAATTCTACTCATCAAGTTTCCTTTGTCCAATCATTAACTGTTTGTTCAACGAATTGAACAAATTCTACTCATCAAGTTTCCTTTGTCCAATCATTAACTGTTTGTTCAACGAATTGAACAAATTCTACTCATCAAGTTTCCTTTGTCCCATCATTAACTGTTTGTTCAACGAATTGAACAAATTCTACTCATCAAGTTTCCTTTGTCCAATCATTAACTGTTTGTTCAACGAATTGAACAAATTCTACTCATCAAGTTTCCTTTGTCCAATCACTAAATTTTTCAATTTCAAAGTGGCTAGATCAATGTTTGTAAATAGTGTTCAAGGAATTATTTTTATTATTATTATTCAAGAACATAGGTGATAAACTGAATGTTTGTGAATAGTGTCCAAGGTATTATTATTATTATTATTATTATTATTCAAGAACATAGGTAATAAACTGATTTTAATTAATAACATTTTGAAAGGTCTCTATGTTCTGCCATGGGAGGACATATGAATATAAGCATTATTAATATTATTAATAATTAGCATTATAAACATAAGAAATAAGCATAGAATTCAGATTTAGTCATAACTGTCAACAACTTTAATTAAATATCAAGGAGGTATTCATTGAGTATAGGCTTAAGTGATAAGCCAAGCTAAAGTAAACTAGGTATACGTCCCGAGCACACAAAGAGCGAAGCTAAAGCTTATGTCAGTGTTGTGGATCAAATAAGTGGTGCCAGAGGCAGGGCCGTCTTTAACCTATATGAGGCCCTGGGCACATACGGATAGTAGGGCCCCTATGGCTTCTACAAAGCCCTATTTTTAACCGACTTCACAAAAGGAGGAGGTTTACAATTCGACGCGATTTTTCGATCGATTTTTTTTTATGTATGTTCCCCTGTTCGACATTTTATCTATTATATACACTATTTATTTTCACACCGATAGTACACGCAAAACAAACTTTTAGTTTACACAACAATAACGGGAAACCACAGAGAAGAACAACTTCACACACAAAAAAAATAGGTACTATTTACTAGCGTCACCTAGGAGTTGCCCACAGAAAACAATTACTTGACGAGAAGAACGACAACTTCACACAGAAAAAATATACTATTTACTAGCGCCACCTAGGAGTTGCCCAAAGCAGACTTTTGGCGGTCTTTTTAAATTTATTTTCATGTGAAATGGCCTGTCTTTATTGCTTTGGATGAGATATTGAAATAAATCGAGAATAATAACTTTTTTTTTTCGGAAATAACATACGTTGTCGGTTGGGCGAGGGGGCCCCATCGATCGCGGGGCCCTCGGCACGTGCCCAGAGTGCGCATATGGATAAGAGGGGCCTGGCCAGAGGGTAAGTGAGGGTGGGGGGGGGTTAGCTAAGCTCCTCGTGTAGCATCGCCATACACAACTAACTTATCTTCGCATATTTTAGATTGCTCACATAGTCTAGTCTGGATGGTTATAAAAAACTGCGTCAGCTGCGCGAGCTAAGCTAAATTAAGTCGACTTTTTACTCGAACGCGCCTGAACGACCGACCTGTAAGTAGAGCATCGTGAACATTGATGATATGCGAATGTTAAGGATGCGGATGTGTGAATACGAATGCGAATGTGCGAATGTTTATAAAAGGCGACAAATATAATGATCACCAAAATATATTTTTCATACCCAAAATGGGAATGATCACTAAAAGTTGCAGAAAATATCAGGGCAAAATACTGCGGTAGTTTAGGTGAAGGGTAAAAGCGATGAGAGAAATGAAGCCCCCTTTATCCTTCGTGTTAGGTTGAACATGACATAACATAAGAACAACAAAAAATACTTAAAACATAAACTACACACAAAACATAAAAAGAAGTTTGGTGATCATTTACCCAAACACAATTTGGTGATCATTCACTAATTCTGGCAGTCATTTCGAATTTATTGGTAGTAAATTTTCGTTTTTTTTTGGTAATCGTTTAAACACAAGTCTTTAGAAAACAGCATTAAAAAAACGACTTAAATCTTTTTTTTTTCTTACTACAAAAATAGGCAGAATAATAAAAGCAATAAATCAGCAGCAAAATAATAAAAGCAATAAATCAGCATTATGCACAGAAATTTCATTTCGCGGCAGCCACAAATCGACCTGCACACATCCGCATTCGCAAAACATTCGCTTCGTTTGATGTGTTCAAAATAAATGCCATGTTTCCTTTCTTCTTCTTCTTGTCCTGTCTTGAGGCTACGAGTATTTTTGCCAGTGTCAAGTGTATTGGGAAGATCACAATTTAGTCAGGTTCTCTCTCGACAACTTGGAAATTAACGTCTTGCGAATGTTTTCTTGCTGTCATCACCACCCAGGAGAACGGGCAGGGTGATGGGATTCGAGTATTTCCTGCGGACGTGAGCATCAGTCCCCTTCCATATTTGGACACCCTGCTAACTAGCTGTATGTCAAATGTATACCGTGTTACCACAAAAATATTAATCAGCGTTTAACTTCAAAACAAACGTCAAATCCCATACGTTTTTGTTTTTAAACCAGTGTTCAACAGTAGTTAATTTTTTGTGGTAAGGCGGATATTGTTTAAGGAAGATGGAACAAAGAGAACAAATATTAACCTAACCTAACACATATAATGTAGTTATTTAAGCAAGTCGCATTACAGAACTTTGAGCGCCTATAGAGACATTCTGCACAGCTTTCACCACATAATCCATTTAGAACCAACAATTTTTTGTGTACAAGTACCTTTTGGGCCTAGCGACCAACTGAGTATTATGACCTGAGGGACAGTGAAAAGCAAAGCTTGCCCTAATCACGTTTGTGGGCTTGGTGACACCTTTGACAAAAAGTGGGCGGCCACGAAAGTAAAAAGTGATGACGCAATTCGATCTGCTAACGAGTGCTGCTCAAAGGGCTATCAAATTCACTGTGTACAGTTTCACGTTGTTTTAATATTACATGGATATCTCGTAACCATATCGTGACTATATCATGAAATAGTCCGCCATGCTTGAATTAAAACTTTAGTTTAATGAAGAAATATTTTAGCGCACAACACTGCGGTAGCCTAGGTGAAGACTAGATGTGGGGGGGGGGGGGGGAAGCGAAGCTCCCGTACAGTCTTCGTGTTAATTCGATATGTATAACACAATAAACACCACGTAGTACTGAATACAAGAACATGTTTTTGTGAAATGCAACCCTTTCTGATCATTTAGTGAAATAATTGACTACTTATATCATGAAATGGTTGACCATTTCGTGAAATGATCAATCCTGGGTTGGCTATTTCATGTAATGATCAAATTCTACGCTGAAGCTACGACAGACAGTGACGACCCGAATGGCCGAGTCGGCAGTGTCCCGGCCTACAAAGCCAAGGGTCCCGGGTTCGAGTCCCGGTGGGGGCAAATATTTGTTTGATTAGAACGGATTTTTGTACCCTAGTCATGGTTGTTTTTCTATCTAATATTTATCTACACAAGTATATGTATCGTTGTCTACTGTCTAGTACCCAAGATACAGAGAATCCTAGTTTGGGGCTAGATCAATGTGTGTAAATAGTGTCCAAGGTATTATATTATATTATATTATATTAATATACCATGAAATGGTTGGCAATTTCGCGAAATAATCAATCCATGGTTGGCTATTTCATGTAATGATCAAATTCTACGATACAACTACGACAGATATACAGAGAAAATGTTGTTTTTGACAGACGAGATGGAAACGAATGTAGAATACAATAGCAGGCTAAACAGGGCCACGACAGCGCCTCTGCCATCCGTGATGAGTCCCATGCGTGAGAATATCTCGTTGAATAGCCATATATATAAGCAAGCATATAGGTAGTTACAGAGTAGTCGTCGTCTGTACCATAGAATCAAAGGCAGCTAAAACGCCCATAAAATTCTCATTGGTTTTGGACTAGCAATACGTTTGGAAATAAACAGACGCACGCAGCTGCATTTGATTCTATATAGCTCCTCTATGGGTTCTTGTTGTCTCCAGCAGCCATATCCTGAGCCAGGAGTAAGAACGAAAAGTGCTCGGGTCCGATGATATGAACCATAAGACGTTGCATACGAGTCACTTCTTCAAATCGAATAAATTTTCCATGCGTAATTCGATGGGCCAAGGGTCGATGGACCTATCCTCAAACACTGGGTAAAGGTGGTGACCGGTACCTAGCTCTTATATTAAGTTATTCTTTTGTAAATATTTTATTTCTAAGATGTCACTAATATAGATTAATAAATTCATATTAAATATGTTTATTATTATTATTATTAGTTCTACCCACACTGTACTCTCTAAACATAAACAAAAACAGTCAAAACGACTTTTACAATTCGGACTAGCAGCGGCACAGTTGTGGCGACCTTTAGAGCACCGTTCAGCATTGAAAAGTTTCGCCTATTGTAACTTATAAAGCTGGTCGTACAATGAAGTGTTTTTGTCACACGATTCGTTGGTCGCGCCCACGCACAAATGTCGAGAGGTTGCGTCATTTACGCCATTATTGACTAAGACCGAATGACATAACCCCTCGATTGACTTTGGGTGACCTGAGACGCTGTTGTGGTTCTGCCTACCATTCGAGAGGTCGCGGGTTCGACCCGCGGCTGGGGACAAGGAAAATTAAATACCCCGGTCCTGGATGTTTATGTAGATGAGTCGTCGCTGTTACTGGTTACCAGGACATAGGGTGCCCTAGTGTGGGGGCAGTAGCAATGTATATGCCTGTATGTAAATGTTTATGTTTATGTTTATACCTCGTCCGTGCAAAGGACCCCGTTACTCCAGGTGGAAAGACCCGCAGTGTGAGAAGGACGGCATCAGGAAAAAAGTCAGAAAGTCGGTTTTAAATGAATATAAAATTAACTAAAGGAGCTAGGAAAAGTTTCATATTAGGTAATCTAGATATGGTCAAAAAATATCTAAGTAAAACTTTTGAAGTCTATGTGCTATAACAGTTTTTAAAAAAATCTAAAAAAGTGAAAATTTAGACCTCATTTCCATAATTATTTCTAGTGAGAGAAATTCCTCCAATCGCATTTCTGATATATACTGTAAATGATTACTTAAATGAAAAATTTAGATACACAATAAATTCATTTCTAGGATAATTTACATGACCGATATTTACTTTCGACTGACTTTTAGTAAATATTCTACCTAATTATAAATTAACAAACTTTGTTTCCCTCTCTTCTATTGCAATGACTTTTTTACAAGGTCCATAAATAACACATGTATCCTTATAACATCCTATGCAATATCAATTTTATGGAATGCAATAAATATATTGAGTATCAATACTCAATATATGGTATATGATGTGGTTGACCATTTCAAATAGTCTACTCAAGTTTACCAGATCAGGTTCCTCGATCAGGACAAAATATGTGGGTATTGCTTTTTGATCTATCACATTGCTTTCTTCGGTAAATTTTTTGGGGGTTTCAATAGCACCCTATATTTGTATTTTACCTAAATAAATATTATTAATCACTTAAAATATTATCTTTCCAAAAACATTACCTTCAACTCTGCAATTTCCTAAAACATTATTTGGCGAAAATAAAGATTTTGTCGGTTCATTTAGAAATTAGGTCAGTAAAATTAGTTCAAGGTGAATTAACTGTAAAAATTAATGTAAAAAGCTGCGTCGTAATTCCACTTCTCGTTATTACAATGGGACATCAAGAAGGTATTAAATCCAGCTGCAGTCTTGCTACATTCTTTCTGCACAAGTGATGTTGTCTGCGTGCAGCAGCACAAATATGGTGGTCGCAGTGTAAGCGAAGACGAGGCTTGTAAAAGTTCTGATGGGGTTTTATAACTTCGCATTCAATATTAAAAGCAATATAAAAGGGTAACCCAATAAACAATTTTTATTGAGTAGACGCACTAACTCAATAAGGGTGTTAAATGAGCTTGAGTTGGTAGACTTATTTTGGCCTCACACCATGCTTAACTAACTAGAATTCCACTAAATTGAAATATAGAAGTGACGTATTTTAATAACTCAAAGTTACCCCACTCTACTCTTGCGTGGTCAAGTATCACCGGGTGTCAATTCTACTACTTATGACTTGTAGCTCATCTCTATCGCTCGACTCTCCTCTCGATCGAAAATCTCAATAAAAAACTTTTCTCGAAAAAAAAAAAACGTTCAATTGTGTTTATAGCATATCAAATTATAGCAATGTGCAAACCAAGGGACCCCTAAAAGGGGAGTCCTACGACTTGTGATAAAACTTGGCTCAAATAAACTAATTTTAATTTAAAACTGGACTGATCGATAAAACCTAACGTCAAGGTATTTCCCATTCGAGGTGGCAGGCCCAGTTGTGCCCAAGTACAGCCAGATATTCAGTAGCCATAGCTGGAGCCAGATAAACCAGGAACTGCCGCTCCAGACGCAGCCGCAATCAGCGTGTCACCGCCCCCGCTGGTGAGTGCAGCCTCTAAGCTGCAGCTCCCACTGCACAGACCTTTCCAGGATCGACGTGAAACTGACCAGCGAGGACGTTGAGCGTCACATCCTGGAGAGGCTGAAGAAAAATGCGCCGTCTGGCCTCAAGGAGTCGAATGCACAGATTGAGGTTTTGGAGTCAGAAAGACCCTGTCCTTCAAACTTCGGGTGCCGGCGGACCTGCAGACGATGTACCTGGCCAAAGGTTATTGGCCGGAGGACATCCTTTTCTGACGCTACAGGGAAGCGAGACCTAAGAAGAAAGTCTCTAAGCCAGGCTAAATAATATTTTGTCTTTATCTAATAAATTATAAACAAATTTTATTTTTTTACATCTTCAAATATGGGTTTTGTAATATCTGAAATAACTATTATTATTATTATTATTTTTATTATTATAAACGAGCAATAAAATACATTGACCCGGCTTATAAAATGTGGGCAATTTAACGTCACGCCGGCAAACGACAAATCGCATCTTCCTTAGCGAATCAATGTACTACATAGTTGACGTTTATATGGCAGTAGCTATAGCTCATCTTTAACATTTTTATTGGCAGACTGCCATGGAGACTTTGTGGTGAGAGTTCAGCGTCAGGCAAGTGACACAGAAGTGTAAGAACAGTTAATAACTATCATCATGAAGGCAATAACATCATTAACCCCAAAAAGTCATGCCATGGTAATAAAATTCAAAATCTATAACGAGAAAATGGCATCTTAAGATGCCGTGGGCCGTTGAGAGGTCAGGTGTTTTAAGTAGTATCTGCGCTCGTGACTATACAGTCCGATTTTGGAGCGGCAGATACGGCGCATGGACATTTATCAACAGTAACATTTAGCGGAATCGACGACTAAAACTCTTCAACTGTTGGCTTGATGACCTCAGGGATCCCCATAGAGCGAAACTTTTCCCACTTCGCGTTCAAGTTGGAATTGAAATTCCACATTCGGTACCTTAAGTTGGTCATTCGAGTGCACTCTGAACTGTGTTATTGCCGCACAGTGCATATGGGCGATGGGTAGACCTCCTGTCACGCAAAATTGAATTAATGGCGAAACTGGCAACCGTGCCTACCTCGTATGGCAAAAGGTATGATACTGCGTTATGGTTTTTCTTTATAGCTTTGATCATTTCTGAGATGGTCACTCGCACATTCTATCTCAGGCTGAGATTCTCAGCCCGCCGCACACGGAGCACAAAACGTCGCCTTAGGCGCAGCTTGTGCTAATTTTTTACACGCGCCTTAGTTTTGCTTTCCGCATGAGGCTTTAGCCACAGAATACTTAATAGTATTACGTATTTTAACCAAGAGATCGTGATTCGATTTAAGAACCTCATAAATAATAATAATAACCTCATAACCTTAGCCTCCTCATAAATGTAGAGAGATGGTAGGGTGAGTATTTTAAGTGTTTTAAAAGCTGGTTCATAACTTTCATAACACCTAAGCTCACAGCCCCTAAATACAGATTGTTTATCGGGAGAGTTGCGAAAAAAATATATACCATACCGTAGTTTAGATGCTGCAAGACCACGTTACGTAGTCAGTACTATTTCTCTGTTCACAATTGTCTGAACAGGAGAAATGCGGCTTTATGACATTTTTGACAGACCTCAGCGATTTGGGCCTTTCATGTTAAACCATATGTGCTTAATTTACTTAGCAATATTTTATGATTATCGTTGTCATAAGTTTTGGTTAAATCTATATAAATAGCGATGATCGATGTTCTAGTGTCAATGTTTGGTAAAATTGTATTAATATAATTATATATTGCCGTGTCAATAGATTTGTTTTTTCCAAATCCCTTTTCCAAATCAAAGGTTTTGGGAATATAGTTACTAAAGCTATGGTTCTAAGTTTTACCCCGTTTCCTGCAGTATCATAAACAACTTCGCCCGGGTTGACTGAAGCGAGGGGAGAGAGGGATAGTTTTAACGCACGAGTAGCGTGTGCCAGCGCTTGTGGCGCCACAGTGCGCAGCGGCGACTTGTAGCGTGTGGCGGCCACCGGCATTTACGGCGAACGGCGATTTGTGGCCCGTGTGCGCCGAGGCTACCCGATCGTGTAGGATCCGGTTAACTGGATGACGTTTGTTTTATTCCGTATGATGATGATGAAAATTAGTATCAGATTAGATCGAAATCAGACACCAAATGAGGTTAGACAAGCGGATATCACGGCGAACGTTGAATTGGCCTGGTATACTTAGCAAGGAGATAAGATGTCAAATTGACCTGTATAAAAAACACGTCCCTCGTATGGGTACTGTAACACCCCACCCCGGATCTATTGATTGTGATCATCTATTTCGTGCAAGACCCTAATGACTCGGTTGCAGTAACCTCAAATCAAAAGTCCAGAAATCATGTCAACGTATGATGAAGACTCATTCAGCAATTACGGAAACATCTAACAGATTGCTTCAACATGAATACAGTAGCGTTAGCACCGCAAAAACTCAACATAACAATTTGCACTTCCTCAAAAACAATAAATTATTTGAGTTTGAGTTTGCTGATCACGATAATGATGATGAAGATTCGTATTGAACTCACCCCAATGTGATGTCCGTCCACAAACAGCTGCGGAACCGCTATGGCCTCGGACTTCATCCGCTCCCTGATCTCGTCCTGATACTCCATGCTCATGAAGATATCCCTCTCTTCGAACTTGACCAGCAAGTTCCTGAGGATCTTCTTCACCAGGACACAGCGTTGGTAGGTGCTCCGGACTATGCCCATTGTGGTGGTGTAGATTACGACTTTCCCGGCGTCCTTTTCTTTGTAGCTCTGTCGGCAAGGAAATAAATTATTATAAGCAAAATAAAATAAAAAAACACGACCGATACAATAAATGTAACCTTAAAATTTTCAGGGCTTGTTTCAATAAGTCCCGATAAGCTCTATAAGCTTTGCGTTATATAGCAGCCAAACCTGGAACATGACACAACGAGACCGAGAAAGATTGGAAGCGTTCGAGATGTGGTGTTGGATAAGGATGAAAAGAATCAGTTGGATTGAAAGGGAAAGCAACGAGGAGGTGTTGCAGTTGGTTGGGGAAAAAATATCTTTGTTGAAAACTATTGAGAATTAAAGAGGGAAGATGCTGGGACACCTGATACGGCACGACAACTTCCTCCAAACTATACTGGGTCAAATAGAGGGAAGAAGGAAGAGAGGTAGACCACGGCGAACCTACATGGACCAAGTGAAGGAGAAGATAAATGTATTGTCGTATCAGGACGTCAAGGATAAGAGCGATGTGTAGAAGTGCATGGAAGGAACTCCACCGACAAGAGCGTAGCTCTTAAATAATGAATGAATGAAGCTCTATTGAACAGGTAAGCGGATAGGTAATCTGAAACTAGGTCTAAAAGGTTCACATGTTTCCTTGTTGAGCTGATAGCCCTGTCATTTTGAAAATTGCTCTTTGCAAAGTGCGGCTCGACAGATTTTTGGAACAGGGCGGCGCGAGCGTTCCATGAAGAGTTCCATACCATCTTAGAAAAATACTTAATCACTAAAAATATAAATGAAATAATACCATGTCTGAACGTGGATACGAACCCAGAACTTAAAGATTGGGCAACCGCTATCAAAGTAATTGCGCCACCGCAACCATGTAATTATCCGCAAAACAAGTAAGTGGTTTTTTAGAAATTATTTTTAATCTTTATAATCTAGTAAATGTAAATAAAGGCGTCAAAGAAAAATCGGTTGTTGTTCTCTTGAAATTTAGTCTCCTAGCGCGATATTGCAATGAGTGCTAATAGAAAATAGTAAGTTATTTATAATAATTATTATTCAATTATTTATTATGATTTTTTATTATTTTTTTCTACATAGTTTTACAATTTTAATCCTGGCTGTTTGTGATATATATCTGCTTTATTTTTATGTCATTGAATTTTAATTTTATTGCTTTTATACTTTTTTATTTTAATGACTGTGTATTGTACATTTTCTGTGCTATGGGTACTTTACCTGAAATAAACGTTATTATTATTATTATTATTAATAATGGTGCACCAAGCGATATAGGCCTCGAACTAACGATGCTTTCGTAGCATCTCTGACTACGCCGCCGGTGATATATTGTTTCTACGTGATCTTTATCTATTAGTATTAGATGCAGTATCTGTGGTAATACGTATGACCAACTTAGTTAGCACGTGCTACAGCCCAAGGGTCTTGACCAATTTTAACATAAAGTCAAAGTTCTATATATTTCTGTATATTAGTACTTTATGTGACTGCTGCATAATGGAGGGCATTAAAACTTGAGAGTTCGGCTCGATTCATAATAATATCACTCGAGAGTTTTAATGCCTAATTATGTACAGTTGCATACACTAGTTTATCTACACACATATCATAAGCTCTCTTTGATGTGTTCAGGAACCGCATGTTTGACCGGCATTGTGGTTTTGCAATTGTTTAGCTTGTTCTTTAGCACCAACTTCACGCAGGCGGGCGTCGGCGTTCGAAATTTGAATGTTAGTACCAACTTCACAGACAAACTAGGGACCGCACGCGGGTGGGCGTCGGCGTTCGAAATTTGAATGTCATTATATGTAGAAAAACTACACATAATGACCATTATGTGTAGTTTTCCAGATACGAAACGAGTTTTTACCAAGTAGTTTAACATAATGCTGATCGTAACGTGCGGTTTTTGAACGCAGTAAAGAGGGTTTATGATAAGTGTGTAGATAAAATTTTATTTGCTTAGTATTATGCATATTATGAGTAGTAGTTTGATTTGTTTCATTCATATATACATGTACATGACGACATATTTCAACCTTAAACAATAGGTAACTATTTCCAGGTATTTCCAGCATTCTCTGTCGATGGAATGACGAATGTGAGGGACTCTAAATCTAAACCCTAAAAACCACGTCCCTATATTTGCTTACTTCCAGCAGAGACATAAAATACAAGTGTCTGGTGAGACCATCTGGATGTCCAAAAGAATGTACTGCCATTAGTCATAAACTTACACGGTGTTGCCTCCAAGGTTCTACCATCAAATGTGGAGACGCATCAAACATGTAAAACTTTTGCGAAGGAAAATTGCTAGCAAAAGTTGTCAATAGATGGAGCCACTAGCAATAGGGCATTGTGCCAGTTAATTATTACTGTTAGTAATACATTAAATACTGGGCTGGCCCATAGTATATTTATAATGATTCAAAATCGCCTACATAACAACATCAGACATAGCTGAGAACAAATTGGAGATACTTCTGTAAAACTTAGACATGAAGTTGTTCAATGAAAATCAGAGAAAAGTTGTTTGGAATGCCTTCCCTACTGGCTATAAACAAAAAGTTGTTATTACATCCTGTATTACCTAGTACACCAAGTAGAACCCCATCCATAATATAAGTATGTATTATTTACAAGATAGTTTTAACTTCTTTTCCCAAGTATCTTTAGTATTATGTATACATAGCACGATGAAAACAAGGAATCAGGGAATTTTTCAGTTTAATAGAAGTTTTTACTGTCATAAATATAAGTAAATAAATAAAAGTTTGGCTAATGGCGCTTTCGCTTATGTTCGGTAGGTACTCGGAAGGGAGTGTAAAAGGTACAATTACTTTAATACATTATGATAGACCTATCGTATAACTAGGACCATCATACCTTTATGCGATACGGTGCGGTAGTTTCACACCCATGGTCAGTCAGGTCAGGAATTATTTATGGGCGCACTACATCCAATGGGTCACCCTCTGATCATGGGTCAGCAAGAGTTGTAACGGATTCTAGTAATTTTGGGCGAACGGTTTTTTACTGCTATCGACATCTAGGGAGTAAATATCATACTAACCTGACGAGTTAAGCAAGCGTGGAATTCATAATTTTCCTTCATTCATATTTGTTTTATGTTAATTTCATAGATGGCGCCACTGCCAAAACTTTGAGCGGGGAAACAAACATGATGAAATTTTCATCTTTAAAGACTTGTCATGTCTTTTTAGAATTAATATTTTATTGCCAACATTTTGGCCATGTAAAATTTCGGCAACTGTGAATTAGTGTGCCCAAATGGAGTCTAGTGGCGTTAGAATGTGTTGAGACCTGTCAAAGTGTTGATTGGTTATAAAAATCTAAAAGTGGCGACAGGCTAATTTAATAGTGAGTTTTGTTTTGACAGCCTACACGCTAAGTGGCGCTGCCCAATCGGGTAATTCAGGAACTACTCGGGATATATGGAGAGTAGACTCCATATTTCCGCAGCAATATTTCTCATCGAAATCACATAAACATTTAGAAAGTGAAAAATAATGAAATGTTGGTCCTTCGAGCCGGACTACTAATTATTTTGCAGGTAGCATAGGGCGCCATTATCGCTCAAAAGGGCAAATTGCAGGTAGAAAGCCTTCAGCATATACCGAGGCCATGGCTCACAGTTATATCGATTTTATCGATAACTGTCAAACAACACAACACAGGGGTTGTTTTTAGTCCGTATACTAAACAAGCTGATGCCCGCTCAATGTGTAGGGACCTGGAGCTCTATTTTTAAATCGTTCGCATGACTTTTATGTCTTTTTTCTACTGATTTTCCTTCGACATCCGAAATTTCGTATTTTTCAGTCATTCGCCTGGAACGAGTGGTCAGGCCCACTCGTTGCGCAAGTCGAATAGTAGAATAAACGTCAAATACGTCAAAGCTATTGTCAACAGTTTGAAGTGTCAGAGGTTGCTGTTTTCGCGCGTTTTTTTCAAATTGGAATCCAAAACGTCAAATATTTGCGACATTTGCGACAGATTGTGCAGCCCGATTTGCTCCATATTATTTCTAGGATTTAGGAGGCAGCTTAATTTAACCGACACATGTCATACAGCCTACAATATCAGAGAATTTAACGTGCCGTTTCCTATGCGATATTTACCGGTTTTTACTTTTTCTGCGGCAACGGATTAAAATCTACTTTTCTAAATTTATTGGCAACACCGATTCAAAAATGCAGAATATCAACGTCATGCGACCTGTAAGTCGAACGTGACATTTGTCTCATGTGACGCTTCAAATTTAGATTCAAAAATAGAGCTCCTAGACATAGCAGGGAGGTCTGACTCCTGTTTCCCCTCCAACAAAAAAAAAAGGCGCCATTCTCAAAATGAGGTGACGTTGTCACTAGCGTCTATCGCACATGACTGACATTTCATGTTGGCGTCTTTAGTTCTCGTTATAGACACTGAGACTGGGTCAGCTAAGATTGTAAATCTTCACACAATTATGACCCTTGCCCAGTCAGTACAGCCCGCGGCATGTTTCTCGGACTCTGAATGCCGCCTACAGGAGGTTGCGGCGCCGGGTACAAGAGAGATGGCAACACGGGCAAGAGAGAGGTGGCGGCTGTCTCAGGGGCTAAGAAACCTGGCGAGGCCTGCATCAGTACGCGAAACCGCCAAAAAAGTTATTGCGCGGTGAAATCTTGCATATTGTAAATTAGCACCTCACCATTTTGCAATGGTTGGTTTGGCGAAATTATTCATAGTTATTACGAACGCAGTACTCAACTTTCCTTCCAAAATATCAAGTTATTTATTCTTTGTTGCACATAAATCTCAATAGTAAGGTAACAAAATATTTTATGAGCAAAGGCGAGCTTATCTCTAAACAGAGATTTCTACCAACAAACCTAGGCAGGACAGGAAAAGTTGTGCGACAGGAGAGTCCTAGTACGCAATAAAACTGTATACTTACATCGAAATGTTTACAACTAAAACATTATAAAATTTTTTTATTCATTCAAAAAAAGTACAAGTATCATGCACTATTACAAATTAATAATAATATTCTATCAACAATAAAATAATATATCTATATGCCAAAAACTAACTAAACAATCCGCCCCAGGACATCTCCCTTCCAAAGGTTCCCAAGACACTGGCAGCGTTACCCCGCTGCACAGCCAAGGAAATCCTCTGCATGAGAAATGCCCCGGAGCGGTGGTCAAAACCTCTGTCTCTGAGGCGTCGGCCCAACTCTTATAATGTAATAAATGATGTATATGAAATAAAATACAAAAGCACAAAAATTAAATTTATATCAAACCTATACAACTTATATATACATATATAAAAGTACCTATCACGAAAGAGAAAAGAAATACTCTTTCAATATTTTATTAAGGCGCTACCTCGTCCGTGCAAAGGTCCCCGTTACTCCAGGCGGAAAGACCCGCAGTGTGAGAGGGACGGAATCGGGAAAAATGTCATAACGTGGCGCTAAACCACAGAAAAATTGTTTAAAAATAAACTACGCTATTTTGTTAAAAAGATTTTTAAGTAGATTTTTCGAATACATAATATTTACATTTTGTACGCAGTTCCACAATGAAATTAGTTAGAATTTCAGAATTACAGGAAAAAATTACAAAAACAATTTAGGGGTGTTTTCGTAATTAAATTATATCGAGAAAATTTCATCCAATCGCGTTTCCCTTCAGTGAAAATCTTAATCAAATACTCAATAAACGTTAACCCAAAAAATATATCTGTCAATGACTTCATGGTGGAGTAAATGGATTCGAAAAAAAAACATTTTTTTTTCGCAGCACCTTAAAAGTGATAATTGAGGTAATATCTCTACAGCGCAGGGATTATTTCAATTGACATGCAGGAAATACCGTTTCTTACCATGTGAGATCTTAAGTACCATGGCTGCGGCGATGCGCTATCCCCCTGTTACGCAAAATTGAGTGTGATTGGCTTAACGTGGGTACAGCTAAGACTCTGTCACATCATATGGAAAACGTATTGATGCCTTCTCCTTTACCCTTTATTTTCAATTTCAACTCCACTGCAATTTGTTACGGCATCTAGACTGAACTACTTCACTCAATTTCCGATCTTATCACCACAACCACAAGATCCTTTTTCCCACACCGATTCCTGGTCGCATCTAGACTGGGCCCTTCGACCTTTGCGGCTCATGGCTGTAAGAACGCACCGCAATTTCCTAGGTCACGAGTTCTCATCCCATCTCACTTTCTATTTTAATAGGGTTACCACAGTTACTGTAATACCTGGCTTTTAGGTTATGATGACTACAATAGATTTTGTTGTAGACAGGTCTATCCGTGCTCAGTGATCTATCTTTCACATCCCGACTTGGTTAGCTGGGAGAGATCTCTTTTTAGAGATAAGCTCGCCTTTGAACACAATTTTTTTGAATTATTTAATAATAATAATGCCTTGGACACTATTTTCTCACATTGGTGTAGCCCCAAACTAGGATTCCCTGTATCTTGGGTACTAGACAACGATACACATACTTATGTAGATACATAGTATAATTAGATAGATAAACAACCATGACAAGGGTACGAACATCGGTTGTCATCAAACAAATATTTGCCGCCACCGGGACTCGAACCCGGGACCCTTGGCTTGGTAAGCAGGGTCTCTTCCGACTCGGCCATTCATTTGTGTGCAATAACGAGATTGTGAATTATGAAATACAGTGCTAAATGATTTGGGAGAAATAATAAAGCGATATAAAACGTAACTAAACTGTAGGCTTGGACCTGGTTATGAGACATCGCGATTGTGAACCTCCTGCCATGGTAATAAAATTCAAAACCTGTAACGGGAAAATGTCTTCTTTGGAAGACATCCGCCGTGTTACCACAAAAATATTAAACAGCGTTTAACCTCAAAGCAATCGTCAAATCCCGTACACTTTTGATTTTAAACAAGTGTTGATCAGTAGTTTATTTTTTGTGGTAAGGCCCCCGGTGTTTAGGGCATACCTCGCACTTGCAAAGGTCCCCGTTGCTCCAGGCGGAAAGAACCGCAGTGTGAGAGGGAAGGAATCGGGGAAAAATTACCAGCAGCCGGTCTTTAAATAAATATAAACTTAACTAAAATAGCTCTATGAAAATTTCCTTAACAGGTAATTTAGGTATTGTCAAACCCTCTTAATAGATATTTTGGAAGTCTGTGTGCTGTTCCAATTTGTCAGAAAATCAAAATGTGTATAAAATTAGACGTCATTTCAATAATTATTTCTATATAACACCAAATCTAGGAGTAGGTCCCGAAATTGTGATACTAATTTGTTTTACTTTGGGTTTGGGTCTTCTTTTGAATGGCAGATTAGAAAAAAAAAACGGCTGAGTCGGACTCGCGCAGGAAGGTACCGTACCATTATCTATAGAAAAAATCACGTGTCGTATGGGCTCCCCTTAAATATTTATTTAATTTTAATTTTCTTATTTAATTTTGGCAACAAATATAATGACCACCAAAATATTTTTTTACTACCCAAAATGGCTAAATGACCAACAGTTGCAGAAAATGTCAAGGCAAAATACTGCGGTAGCTTAAGTGAAGGGTAAAGGGGGTGAGCGAAGCGAAGCCCCCTTTATCCTTCGTGTTAGATTGAACATGTAAGAACAACAAAAAATACTTAAAACATAAACTTAAGTACACAAAACACAAAAAGAAGTTTGGTGATCATTTATCCAAACACAATTTGGTGGACATCCATCCATTTTGGCAGTCATTTCGAATTGTTAGTAAATTTTCGAATTTTTTGGTAATCGTTTAAACACAAGTCTTTATTTTTAAAGTGAATATTATAACTCAATAATCTGTGAATACTTCAAGCGCCTACCTGTTGCCGTTATCATTTTTTTGGTATTGGTTTTTGTTATTATTTTTTAGTATTTGTTGTTATAGCGGCAACAGAAATACATCATATATGAATATTTCAACTTGGTGACAGACGGACGGACGGACAGCGGAGTCTTAGTAATAGGGTTCCCGTTTTACCCTTTGGGTACGGAACCATAAAAATGACGATTTTGTCGATATATCACTATCACCTTAAAAGGTTAACACTTGTGCTGGTGACACAACTCAACACAAGAGGATTCTACTCAATAGCAAATGCCGATAACGTGTCAATACTCGTAACGGCCTTTTTATAAACACGATATTTGACCGCATGCAACTAGCACTACGGTACATAGAAACATGGTGCAAAAATAACGAACTCTCAGTAAACCCCGCCAAAACTGAGATGGTACTATTTACAAAAAAACTAAACCACGTCAGTTACAGGCTGCCCAAACTCTTTAATAAAACACTAACACTATCAAAAGACGTGAAATATTTAGGTGTATGGCTTGACCACAAATTAAGTTGGAGCAAGCACATGGAAGCAACACTTAAAAATGCCACCATATCGTTCTTCCAGTGTAGGAAGGTGGTAGGGAACAGATGGGGACTCCAGCCCAAAATATGTCGATGGATGTATATGGCTGTGGTGAGACCCATCATCACATACGGCTCCCAGGTATGGTGGCAACGAACAACACTTTGCACAACTGCAACACAACTACAGCAGTTCCAGAGAATGGCATGTGTGGCCATGACAGGCTGCATGAGGTCAACGCCATCAGCGGCACTGGAAATCATGCTAGGCATACCACCATTGGACCTTTTCGTACAGCAGGAGGCCAAATCGGCGGCCATAAGGCTATTCAGTACTGGACAATGGAAAGGACAAATAGCAGATAAAGGACACTGCACAATTCTAGAAAAAGCATTAGGGGAAGTGCCGGAAGCCATTATTGGAATTGCTCGCATAAAAACAGAGTTCCTATTCGGTAGGAAATATGAAATCACAGCCAAGGGCTTGGAGACACCAACAATACCAAATCACAAAAGCATAACAATATACAGTGATGGCTCAAAGAAAAGCAAGAACACAGGCGGAGGTCTTTTCTCGCCGGAGCTTGACATTAAACTTTCCCTAAGCTTCGGAAAGGAGACGACAGTGTTTCAAGCTGTAACACTGAGTCTCCTACACGGGGCAATGCACTTGATAAATGATAAAACAAATGATGCAGAGGGGAATGACATAACCTTTAAAACGGACTGCGCAGCCCTACTAAGCTCACTAAAAAGACCGTTGACAAAATCAAAACTCATACTAGAATGGCACAAGGCACTCAACAGGCTAGGTGAGAAAAACAAGGTCACAGTCCAGTGGGTAAAAGGTCACCAGGGTGACCAAGGCAACTGAGAGGCAGACAAGCTAGCAAAATTAGGGGCAGAAAGGCCAGCAATCGGCCCTCCACCATTCTCGCCCTTATCAGCGGAAGCTCTACGAAAAAGGCTCAGAGAAGCCACAGTACAGCAACAAAACCTATTATGGTCTAGCAGAGAAGACTGCAAAAACACAAAACTTTTTATAGACAAGTATAACCATAAATTTACGAATTACTTAATGAGACTGCCACGCAGTAAAATAAAAATACTAACAAGCCTTATTACAGGCCATTGTACACTAAACAAACACTTGACAATTACAGGTGCAACGGACAGCCCCCTGTGCAGGGGGTGCATGGAAGTGGATGAAACAGTAGAGCACATGCTACTGGCATGCCCATCCACAACAGAAACCAGGATGGCTATCCTAGGTGACACAACAAACACCCACGAGCTCCTAGAACACCCAGGCCTCCTTCTCCAGCTGGTGCAGGAGTTGGGATGGCTGAAGTAAATGTGCAGGCGAAGGGAACATGCATAAAGGCCCCGCTCAAGTGGGCCAGGTGCAGGCACTACAACCCCCTTGTAGAAGATAGAAGAAGATGGAAGGTATATGTATGATTTATTATAGTTTATGTATGTTCATGCTATACATTTTATTTTATGTAGTGGAAGTATATATATATATATATATATATATATATATTTATTTTATATTTGGTATAGTTTATATATATTTTGAAAGTAATTTGCGTCCGTATGTATAGTGTTATTGCGAACTAGGACTTTCCTGTATAATTAACTCTCCTGTCCTGCCTAGGTTTGCTGGAAGAAATCTCTTTTTAGAGATAAGCTCGCCTTTGCTTATTACATTACTTTTAATTGTCTGTAACTTTATACTATCTATGCAATAAAGAATAAAGAATAAAGGTTAACACTCACTCTAGTATAATAAAAAACGTTAACGTAACGTTAACAATAATGAACGTTCCTGCGAATTTGTATTTTAGATCGCTCTGGTACATCGTACGTACGACGGATGGACCGATTTTGATTTTCTCCGAGCATTTAGATTTGCGTTAGCTAGTTTTTTACATCTCTACGGGACCAGACTAACTGTTCATGCATTTTTGAGTACACGCTTCAGGTTTGGTAAGAGATAGCCAAAAGAACAAAACAGCATTATTTTCAGGGTTCCTCTTCTTGATATCTACGGAACCCTAAAACTCACGCCTGGCCTATTGTCTATACAAAACGGGTTCACACTGATATCCTCCATTGTCAAGAGGAAGACATCTGTACTCGTCACTACAAGGTCACCAGTTCAGTTCCGCGGACTTGAGATAATATCCGCAATTATGTAGGAGTCTAAGTACTTGGAAGTAAACCGATTAAAACGTGAGAGAGAACATTAGTTGATTTATATCTGTCATTGTTTTGTTTGCTCCCGACATTGCAAAGATCGGTATTTTATTCTGGGTTTCTTATTGTAAACATAAACAACATATACATACGCAGGGTGCATACAGCGCCCTACGTATTCAGTACAACAATGCATTTAGGGTGGTGATGGGCCTGCCGCGGTACTGCAGCGCCTCAGGCATGTTTGCGGAGGCAAGGGTCGACGGCTTTGCCGCGATCATTAGGAAACGCAGCGCCTCGCTATTAGCGCGCGTACGCGGCAGCTCCAACTCCATTCTTCGCACGTTGGCTGGACGGTGGGACTCGCCGCTGCTGGCTCACTGGGTGAGGCTACACGTTAGTGGGTAGCCTAGGCACTCGTCCTTCTTCCCCTGCCGTGTGTGTGTTTTTATTTTGAAAATTTTTGACATTTTTATTTTGTAATGATTTATTTGAATTTTAATTTAATTTTATTGTTGACATAATGTGTAATTTATTCTATGGGCTTTTATGCCTGCAATAAACGATTATTATTATAAACATTTACATATCGGAACATACAGCTCCCAGCGCGCTAGGGTCTTCAACTCGGACAGTAAGGTTATTTGTGCAGTGCATGAGTGGTATGACAGTCCTATCCATCGTAAATGGATGGAATATCACCGTCCTTTCTAATCATGTGTTTTTTAAGTTTAATTAAAATTTTATGATGATTATTATAAGCTGACATCAATTATTACTGTATTATTCAAATTCAAAAATGTATATTTATGAAAATTAATTATTGAATTTTGAAAAGGAAAATATAAACATAAAATGTATCGTGTTTTAGATTGTATTCGATTGTAGACACACGGTACCTAATAACTTACTTTAATGATCTTGTTTTATTGGTAATTAATTGTATTTAGGTTAAGCAGATATTTTCAATATAAATAGAATAATATTTTTAGAATTATTGTAAATGATTCTGGGAAATAAACTTATTATTATTATTATTGCTTCTGACCCCACACTAGGATACCCTGTCTCGTGGGAACCAGAAATAGTGACGTCACACACATATAAACATCAAAGACCTGGGTTTTTTTTCCACTATCTCCAGCCGTGGATCGAACCCGGGACCTCTCGTATGGTAGGCAGAGCCACAATCGCTTCGCAACAGAGGTCGTATTGTAATTTAATCAATGTATTCCATTAATGTCCCCACCGAGGGGCACAGGCCTTTACCCGGATACGAGTAAGATTAAGCCAAACTCCACCACGCTGGCTCAGTGCAGGTTGGTGGAGGGGTTTTACTACCACTACCACGTAGCGATAGTAGCCGGGACCATGTCATCCGAAACACTGAACGTCCGATAACGTAATTAAGATGAATTAATTATCTTATTGGTAAGGATTCGATCCTGCATCTCCTGTGTGAGAAGCAAGCGTGAAACCTATTAGACCTACGAGCTCGACTCTAAACTCGAGTTACTTACTGAAAAAATATTAAATGTCATTATTATAAGAGTCGTGATGCAAACAGCTGACCGCCCACCCTAAAACTTATATTATACTATATATATTTTGAATGATGCCCTAAGAAACCCATTAAAAAATAACACACATACACATTTCTGTTGCTCTTGCCTAAAAAAACAAGAATATTCGCGAAAACATCTTCTGTTCGGATGATTTTTTAACGTTTAACTCTTTGTGATCAGCACCGCCATAGTACCTAAGTATCTTTCTGTTACAGCAATGATGGTAGAAACTATAAGAGTCAGAGTCAGAGTCATTTTTTTATTGAATATAAATAAATAAATTATCTTATTCAACGTCAAAATTATACTTACTTATAACTACAAGTCAATTTTTTTTTATATAAAAAAAAGACTACACCGTTTCGGAAGGTGGGCCTCGGGGTTAAGAAGAAACGGCAAGAAACTCCCCCATACCTTTTTTTTTTAAAGTGACTTTACAACAGGTACTGGTTTCGGTCTAAGGAAATTCGCCGGCGAGTGATAGACTTGATCCATCGCCCCTCGTCGAATTTCTGTGCGCTGAGATGGTATGGACCATGGAGTTTTGTCATCTAAGTATTCCTTAATACTATAATAGGACTTTCTGATCAGCTCATTTTTAACATAGTTTTTGAACCTCTTTTCAGGAAGGATCAATGATTCCTGTGGTATTTTATTGTAGAAGCGAATACAGTGCCCCATGAATGATGTGCCTACTTTACTTAGTCTAAATAATGGTAGTGCTAACCTATTTTTATTTCTAGTGTTAATTGTATGGCTATCACCTACAATTTTAAATAAAGCTATGTTTTTTCTTACATGCATGATATTCTCGTATATATATTGACAGGTAACCGTAAGTATATTCATTTCTTTGAATTTTTCTCTTAATGATTCTCTAGCATCTAATTGATATATCGCCCTGATCGCCCTTTTTTGTAAGAAAAATATCATATTTATATCTGCTGCTCTCTATAACGTTTTCCTTATAAAGTGGGTAGATACGCAGGTTACCTTCAAAGAATATTTTACCGGTTACCCAAAAATGGTGTCGAAACATACCGGTTTCTTGCCCCTGCAAATGTCAACCTGTTGAAGACATGTTGCTTTACGTAAGTCAGTAAATATGCGAAAGTGAAAAATAAGCGTAAGATAAGTGCTTGGCATATTTATCTGATGAGTGAAAAATAAGCGTAAGATAAGTGCTTGGCATATTTATCTGATGAAACTCCTCTGTCCGTCAGTAAGCATCTGGCTGGTCCTTTTGAAAATGAATGGGTATGGATCTTTTTGAATTTTTCGTTCCTCGTTCCTAATTCAATGTTCAAGATTACTTAAATGACAGGACTGTATGGGGTTAATCTGGCTCAACACAGACCTTGCTGTTAATAATTTTGTAATTATTTATTCCTGCTTATTAATTATGATAATGACTAAATATTATATTTTGTATTAGTTAATCATAAGCAATTTTTAAAAAGAGATCTAAAAATAAATCTATGGGAGTTTCTACGCCCTTCTTCTCCCACAGTGGTCCAATGTAGAGAAGTGGCAAAAAATGACGATTGCTAAGTATATGTAAATATCTACAGTAATAAAGACATTTGGTATTTGGTATTTGGTATTCAAATATTGGGTGCTTACCTATGAAATTGGCGAATTTTTCTTACAGATTCACGAGTTCATAATTCGAGTAATTCAATAGCTATTTCCAGTTTTTTTTTATTGTTTTAAAATTAATTTCAATATTTTACATCTAATTATTAAATTTTCTTTTAATTTTCAGTTTGATGACTAAAATGTTATCTTCAAAATCAGTGCCTCCTAAATGTCATCCATTTTCATGATAATGTTCGTAATATTTTTTTACAGCTGACACTTTTCAAAAATTATATAAAATTTTCTGTGAGCTAAATGTTGTCTCATTGATACATACAAAGTTTATAAAATTAGGAAATGTCATTCCTAAAAAAAATACAAAAATGTTTGTACTGAAAATCGAGTTAACTTCAATTTCTCCATACAAAACGCCAATTTCATATGTAAGGACCTAATATAATCAATTCCAAACAAAACATAATACGACATGTATCCCAGAAACTCGTTGCAATTATTTTTAAAACTTGACGGGATACAAGATCAAAATAATAAAAACACCAGCCAAGTGCGAGTCGGACCCGCGCACGAAGGGTTCCGTACCATTATCTAGTAAAACGGCAAAAAAATCACGTTTGTTGTATGGGAGCCCCCTGAAATATTTATTTTATTCTGTTTTTAGTATTTGTTGTTATAGCGGCAACAGAAATACATCATCTCTGAAATTTTCAACTGTCTAACTATCACGGTTCATGAGATACAGCCTGGTGACAGACGGACGAACGGACGGACGAACGGACGGACGAACGGACAGCGGAGGCTTAGTAATAGGGTCCCGTTTTGCACCCTTTGGGTACGGAACCCTACGGGAACCCTTTGGGTACGGAAAAACCGTGACGAAGAATCCTTATTATACTTTGTCCACTCTATTAATGGTTTTTTAACAAATAAAAATCCCTACACTTTTGACATCTACAACGAAAAATATGTCTTATACTGTACGCAATAAGGAAATGTCACAAGTTCAATAAAGGTAGACAGAGTATAAATATTTGACCAAAATTCCATTTTATACAAATAAATGCAACCTGCAGCATTCGACAAAAGGAGTCATTCTTTAATTTATTCAAAATTGCCTAAACCTTGTCTGAATAGACAAATGTTTGAGGCAAGTACCACTGTCATAATGGCCGAGGAGGATTCACACCTTTACACGTAACACAAGTCATAAACCAATGTGAAGAAATAACCTTTTGAACATTCCAAAGGCTCTACCTGTCGCATGTGTCGCAATTCCCAAGAATCCATTACAAATCACACTAAATCCATTACATTATAACACCAATTCCCAAAACTTAACCAATACGTGTTTCCCCCTATACAACTTTTTAATGGCCGATAGAGCGTGGGCCATGTTTACTTCTGTCAATTTATTAAATTCATAACGCAAGTACAGGTTGGTTATTTGGAATCTTCAATAATAATAACAAATAAATGTAGCTCAATAATGTCCCCACCGAGAGGCTCAGGCCTTTATCCGGATACGAGTAAGATTTAGCCATACTCCACCACGCTGGCTCAATGCAGGTTGATGGATTGCGTCGGGCTTCTGGCCAACCCGACTGTCACTGTGCTACCACAATAGTAGTTTATGTGACTGCTACATAATGGAGGGCATTAATTTCATAATAATATCACTCGAGAGTTATAATGCCTAATTATGTACAGTTACATACACTAGTTTATCTACATACATACCATAATTTCTCTTTTTTCTGTGTTCAGGAACCGCATGTTCGACCGGCATTGTGGCATTGATCATTGCTCTGCAGTTGTTTAGCTTGTTCAGTAGTACCAACTTCACAGACAAACTAGGGGCGGCACGCAGGCGGGCGTCGGCGTACGAAATTTTAATGTCATAATATGACAAATTTTGGTACATTATGGTCATAATGTATCAATATTCAGATAAGAAATGAGTTTTTACCAAAAAGTTTATCAATATGCTGGTCGTAACGCGTGGTTTTTGAACGAAGTAAAGAGGGTTTATGATACGTGTGTAGATAAAAAATATTAAACAGCGTTTAATCTCAAAACAAACGTCAAATCCCATACACTTTTGTTTTTAAACGAGTTGTTGTTGTGGTAAGGCCTTTGGAAGTCATCAAGCATATTAGGGCCTCTGACACAGCTGTGCGACTACTGCCACCGAGTAGCGATAGTAGCCGGGACCTAGGCCCAGTTCTGGCTGTTGAGGTGAGGGGCGCCGCATTCGCCCGTCGTCTTCTGGCGGGGTAGCGGAACTGGCGGGGTGGCGGGCGGCGCGGAATAGCATCGAGCCGCCCAGAACGTTAAAAATTTGGTGTTTTTTCGAATTTACTGAAAAACGGAAATAAGCTGATTGATAAAATTAAAGGATTAATAAAAGCAGCTCTAAAAGAAGAAAATTTCGGGATAAAAATTATGAGAAAAATCAGTAATTTTATATTAAAATTATTGAATCTCCTTTTAAATATAGAATAAGTTCAGGATTTTTTACGATCGAGCCAAATTAATCCAATCGCGTAACTACATAGTATTTAAACTAGAATATCTCTTTGTGAATAACATATTATTTTTTGAGACCTATAAATTTATTGGAAATAATTTTATATTTTTTTTTGCCAAAGCTCTCTTCAGTGGTTTTGTGTGATCATCCGAAACACGGAAGCGTCCTAAGCAAATGCTACATAGCAAGGACACCAATCCAGTGCCTGTCTCGGGTAAATAATAATAATAATAATAATATCTTGGACACTATTTACACACATTGATCTAGCCCTAAACTAGGATTCCCTGTATCTTGAGTACTAGACAACAATACACATACTTATATAGATAAATATTATACTTAGATAGATAAACAACCATGACTAGGGTACAAACATCCGTTCTCATCAAACAAATATTTGCCCCCAAATGTCCATGGCCTAGCGGTATTTGCACTCGTTTCCGACGTTCGATACAAAACGCCCGTCCCCTAGGCCAAGCACATAACTGTGCCCGTTTTGAGCTAGTTATTAAATACTCCATTTTGCGTGACAGGGGGCTAGCACATCGCCGCAGCTATGCAGTAATGAAGGTTTCCTCACGATGTTTTCCGTCACCGTTAGAACGTCCGTATAGTGAACTTAGGATAAACTAATTATCTCATTGGTACATGGCCAGGAATCGAACCTGCATCTCCTGTGTGAGAAGCGAGCGTAAAACCTCACGAAGCACCAGTAATGATATAAAAATAGAACATTTACAGAAACCATTCACCCTTTAAACAAACCAATGACTGTAAAATTGATGTCAAGCAAGTAACAAGTTACGGCGCGTGCGCTGGGCACATCAGACATGACAATCTGAATAACGGTTTCCACAGTAGCTTGGGTACTGGTTTATGACCGGTATCTAATCTCACCGGTACATGTAAAAGTGATGATCGATTGGTGCGACAGGATCTGAGGATGCTGGCTGGATGCGTCGGAATGTATCATGACCTCATTATTGGGCAGAGCCGGATTTACCATGTTGGGGCCCGTAGGCAATGCAAATCTCTAGGCCCTTACCCTTTTTTTATTCCTGAAATACGATTTTTGGCACGATTACCATCTGGTGCCCGGAACCTCGTCCGCTTGTCAAGGCGATACCTCGTCCGTACAAAGGTCCCCGTTACTCGCAGGCGGAAAGACCCGCAGTGTGAGAGGGGCGGAATCGGGAAAAAACGTCATAACGTAGCGCTAAAGCAAAGCTAACGTAGCGCAAATTTGTTTAAAAATAAAATACGCTATTTTGTTAACAAGTTTTTTAAGGAGATTTTACGAGTACATAATATCTACATTTTGAACGCAGTTCCACAATGAAGGTAGTTAGTATTTCAGAATTACAGGAAAAAATAAAACGATGTAGTGGTATTTTCGTAATTAAATTCTATCGAGAAATTTTCATCCAATCGCGTTTTCCTTTCGTGAGAATCTTAATCAAATACTCAATAAACGTTAACCCAAAAATCAAATCTGTAGATGACTACATGGTGGAGTAAATGGATTAAAAAAAAACATTTTTTGTTCGTATCACCTTAAGTTCAAAACCTTAGAACTTATCATTTACCAAGACAAATGGTACCCTATATGTTAATCTAGTTCACTATGTGCGCTAAATTTCATTCAAATCAATCCAATTTGTCTTGAAGGAACATTTCTTTCCCTCGGTGCGCCGGGCCCCCAGGCAAAGCGGGGCCCTAGGGAACTGCCTACCTACTCTGCCTTTCGGATAATCTGGCACTGGCAAAAGGAATAAAGCGTCTTTGGTCCAGTGGATACAAAGCCTGTCACGCAGGCGATGCGGGTTCGAATCACGTCGACCATTTACGTATGAGATAAGTTTATAATTTATCTCATTGTGACTGTGATCGAAAACATAGTGAGTAGCTACGGCGATGGGCTAGCCTGCAACGCACAATGGAGTACTGAATTCATGGAAGGCTGCACAAGGCCTCGGCAAACTGTATGAACCCAGCCATTTAGTGTCCAGTTGATGTTCTTGTTATCTTCAAATTCAAGCACCACCTTGGAAGTAGCAATAAGTTACAAATAATAACAACGCGGACGAACTACGTAAAATCTAGTATCTAGTTTGAGGGAGCAAATATTTTGAACAAACTACCGCAAAACATTACAGAATCAAAATCACTTCTTAGTATTAAATCACAATTAAAATAGTAGATTGTACTACAAGGGCATAAAGCAAGCCATATTATCCAAGACTTATAGAATCTTGGATAATTATGTCGAGGCATGGACGAATAAAACTAGAGGACTGACAGCGTCATATAAAAAAACGTACTCTGCTAGAAAGCTAAAATCCTGTATTATTTCTAGATGTCGCTGTACCATGCAATAGATGCTGGGTGCTTAAGGTGACGGCTTAGTATAATCCATAGTATTATCGACGAAAAATGAGAGATGACGTAAGCGTAAGCTTTGTTTCTTCTTAGGAAATTAACGCTTATACCATCTTTCCTAAATTAAGCGCGCCATCACAATACTACGTATACTAGAAAGAACTTTTGAACTAGTAGCTCTATCTAACAATATACATTTAAACTAAAAATCGAATTACGCTTCAAAGTACTACGGTTGTTTGTCCTCTAGTTTTATTCGTCCATGGTTGAGGGTAAAATGGATTTTAAGACCGAGTTATAGACTCTGCTTTTCACTTCGATTACGAGGAAATAAAACAGTGATAATGAAAAAAACACTTACGCATTAAGATAAATTTACTTGGATTGGTTGAATTCCTTTTGCTTTTTTTCCATTAGTGTGTTAGGCGTCAGCATTATTTCCTCTTCAATTGACGACATTTTAACTTACTTTCGTAAAACAACAAGATACATGTTAGCCATTACAAGTACCATTTACGCTGGTGCATTTCACGGTCGATCAAATTCGCATTTGGACATTTTGAAATAGTGTGCTAAACTAAATTCTGAAGGAGAGCTCCGTAGTCTAATGGTTTCCACGCTTGCTTCTCAGACAGCAGATGCAGGTTCGATTCCTGACCATGAGTTAATTAATTTATCTTAAGTACATTATACGGACGTTCTAACGGTGATGGAAAACATCGTGTGGAAACCTTCATTACTCCATAGCTGCGGCGATGGGCTAGTCCTCTGTCACACAAAATGGAGTGTTGAATAACTGGCTCAAAGTGGGCAAAATTGTGCCTCTGCCACCCCTTATGGGAAAAGGTTAGACGCTATTATGTTATGTAGATTACTTCAACTAGCTTAAACATTTATGTATAGACACAACATTGCTAATGGTGCTACGCTGGGATACCCTGGGTTATGGCGACCAGATAGAGAAGAGGCAAAAAATGACGTTGGCTAAGTATATGTAAATATCCACATTAACAAAAAAATATATAAAAAAAATGATATCTACCCACAAACTTTTACCTATTACTCCAACAAAGGGCTGACTAGTTTCTTCCAAGCCTCATCGAGGGCAGGAAGGGTTTGGTCCAAGCTTCAACAATGATAAGTGTCTAATTAGTTTACCTGTCACCGCACCTCCAAAGTTGCTAAGTTATCTCATCCAAGATTATATAAATAGCCTTTTGTTGATCCTTCCTTGAGATGCACCTCTTCGACAGTCAACAGTCTGGGTAGACAGATTTTAAAGGCCTGTATCCACACCAATAGCTCCCAATGCTGGCAGCCTAACAGGTTTGTCCGACACAACCACGGGACCCTAAACGAGTTCTTCTCACAAGGTCGAGTAGCTGGATCGTGACCCGTCGATAGTTTACTAACAGACAAGCCAGTTGCTATACTTACTGTTTGCTATAGTGGATATAGAATAGTCGCCTTGCTTGAATGTATAGCTTATCTCATGTGGTCTATCGCTGAGCTGGGGCGGCAAATAGGTACAATACGATTAATAGTAGTTTATGTGACTGCTACATAATGGAGGGCATTAATACTCGAGAGTGGGTTTATGAAACGAGCCGAAGTCGAGTTTCATAATAATATCACTCGAGAGTTTTAATGCCTAATTATGTAAAGTTACATACACTAGTTTATCTACACACATATCATAAGCTCTCTTTACCTTTATAAGGAACCGCATGTTTGACAGGTCTTGTGGCTCTGCAGTTGTTTGCTTGTTTTGTAGTACCAACTTCACAGACAAACTAGGGGCGGCACGCAGGCGGGCGTCGGCGTTCGAAATTTGAATGTCAGTACCAACTTCACAGACAAACTAGAGGCGGCACGCAGTCGGGCGGCGGCGTTCGAAATTTGAATGTCAAAATATGTAGAAAAATTACACATTATGGTCATAATGTGTAATTTTTCAGATAAGAAGTGATTTTTTTCGAAGTAGTTTAACATTATGCTGATCGTAACGTGCGGTTTTTGTACGCAGTAAAGAGGGTTTATGATACGTGTGTAGATAAAATCAGTTAACGATTCGGCCAACCTCGGAAATTGTCGTGAATCCCTCATCTCTCACATAGAGTATTACATTTTCATAAATAGGTTACTAAAATTCGATTTTAGGCTGGTTTAGCTGATGATAAATAAAGTTGCACTGATCAAATCGGTTTCATAGTGAAAGTTGTTCAGGATGATGTCCTTGACAACCCCTTAAAATATGACTACTTACTTACATGTTTCTGTTACATAAGAAATATGTGATAGAAATGGAAATATAGGTATAACGCCTTATTCAGCTATTAATTTGTAGCCTGCATTTTTTTGTAATTTTTTAGTTAATAATAATAATAATACCTTGGACACTATTTACACACATTGATCTGCCCCAATATAAATATATAGATAAATATTATACTTAGATAGATGAACAACCATGACTAGGGTACAAACATCCGTTCTCATCAAACAAATATTTACCCCCACCGGGACTCGAACACGGGACCCTTGGCTTCGTAGGCAGGGTCACTGCCGACTCGGCCATTCGGGTCGTTATTATAACAAGATTGATCATTATTATTATTTTTATTTCTCTCCAATAAATAATTAAAAACACGATAAAAACAAATGTCAAGTTCAATATTACGAAGATTAATGGTTGATAAATATGTCGACAGAGTAAACTGTTTTGCAGAAGCTTATAGAATTATTCACGTGATGTCTTCCGAAGAAGACATTTCCCCGTTAGGTTTTGAATGTTATTACCTTAGCATGAGGTTTACAATAGCGATGCCTCATAACCAGGTCCAGGTCTCCAGATGTTAAAGCTTTTGAACGGTAAAGTTTTTGTGTCATTTGTTTTGGTTTCAGGGTTCCGTACCCGAAGGGTGCCAAACGGGACCCTATTACTAAGCCTCCGCTGTCCGTCCGTCCGACTGTCGCCAGGCTGTATCTCAAAAACCGTGATAGTTAGACCGATAAATTTTTCAGAGATGGTGTATTTCTGTTGCTGCTATAACAACAAATACTAAAAAATAGAATAAAATAAATATTTAAGGGGGTCCCATACAACATAAGTATTTTTTTTTCTCGTATTTGCTCGATGTTGATACCGGCAACAGGGAAACGCTTGACATATTCACATAATATTTACTTTAAAAATAAAAAATTTGTTTAGTTAGTAGTTTATTTAAGTTAATTTGTTACTGTTATTTTGTTATGTTTAGTGTAAATAAAAACATTTAAAGTTTAAAAAAATATATAAGGAGGCCTCCCATGCAACAAACATGTTTATTTTGCCGTTTTAATAGATAATAATACGGAACCCTGCGTGCGCGAGCCAACTCGCACTTGACCGTTTTTTTATTATACATTATGTATGACACACATTGAAGAGCAGTTCTTTAGATACAGTGCTGTTCTCGGTGTGTGATTGAAGACAAGCCTGTCAGTCAGGGTTGCATTTCGCTTACACCCTGAATAAGGTGTTTTTTCCACTAACTTTTTTTTGTCTAAACGTCATCATTAGCATCACGAGTAAGGCTTGTATTCACACACGCAAGATCGGCCAATTAAAATCTACGTTTAAGATTGACGTTTGTGGTTTAAACAATGGCCCGTGTCCCATAAAATGTCCTTCCCACGCTTTCAGAGGTTGGAATTAGAAAAATTGGCGGGAAAAGCTTGTTATTGCAACGCGCGTGCGCGTGCGCGTGCGCGTGCGCGTGCGGGTATTCAGATTATTCGTACGTTAGTTATTTCGACGTAAGGCCCTCTTATATCTTAATTAAGTTCGATAACAAGAGTTCACAGAATGACATAGAAATTCCAAAACCAGGGCCAAATGCCTATTAAATCTTGGGACGTCATTTAAATTGTCTTCCAAAAATGAACTCTCTCATTATAGGCTACGTAAGAGGATATTTCAATCCCTAGGTAAACATAAAGATATATGTATATTTGACATTTCACAAATACAAATACGGTATTTGCCAATGTAGTCCAATAAATCTAGAAACGTGTCTCAAGCTGAACGTATTAAAAAAAAAGGTTGACAATATCAGAATTGTATATTTCCAGCAGTTGCATTTATAAACTCAATTGTGGGTAGAGACAACATTTGACGATGACGTCACATGCCAGTATTTCATAGAACTCGTGAATGAAATTACCGTTTTGACAGCTCCTAAAAAGTATCTATTTTAAGCAGTTATTTTTAGCAGTCAAATACCGTATTCCTTAGATAAACACACAAATAAACGTTATCTGAGGATTGAGAAAGCGGCATTACAAGAATATTATTAAACTATACACATCAATTAAGTAACCTTTTCAGACATCAGTGATCCTATACATAGGTATACTAAGAAACAAAACTGTCTCTTTTCTCAATGTTCAACGGTTTTTTTAGGTCAACATTCATTCTTACAGAGTGCAAAGTTCGAGCTTATATGTTAACAGTTCGTGACACACCCGTCAGTATGTCTGTCAGCAAATAGGTTATTAATATTATGTATAGCACTACCACTATCTACAAATGTTTATCTACACACGTATCATAAACCCTCTTTACTGCGTACAAAAACCGCACGTTACGATCAACATAATGTTAAACTACTTGGTAAAAACTAATTTTTCTACATATTATGACATTCAAATTTGGAACGCCGACACCCTCCTGCGTGCTGCTCCTAGTTTGTCTGTGAAGTTGGTACTGACATTCAAATTTCGAACGCCGACGCCCGCCTGCGTGAAGTTGGTACTACAGAACAAGCTAAACAACTGCAGAGCCACAATGCCGGTCAAACATGCGGTTCCTGAACACATCACAGAGAGCTTATGATATGTGTGTAGATAAACTAGTGTATGTAACTGTACAAAATTAGGCATTAAAACTCTCGAGTGATATTATTATGAAACTCGCCTTCGGCTCGTTTCATAAACCCACTCTCTAGTATTAATGCCCTCCATTATGTAGCAGTCACATAAACTACTATAAAATGGATCCGACAATCTCTACAAATAGTCTTGTGGCTAGGGCAAACAATTGGAATGGCTTCTAAGTGTATGTATGTATGTAAGTCTATCGAGATCAGAATTTAAAAACCACGGTTGAGATGGAATGGAATGAATGAATGGATTTTGATAATTCTTTTGCTGACTTGCCAGTGAGTGAATACGCGATACGTCGAAGTAACAGATTTTCGCGAGGACGTCGCTTCAGTCAATTTGTATAAGACCCCAAAATCAAGTGCGCCTACTCATTTTCTTGGATGCGTTCAGTAACTAGTTTATGAGGTTAGGTAGGCCTAATAATAATCTTAATTTCTGCCACTTATTGCCGTAGAAATAATGATCCTTACGCCCAATAAATAAGGCTAGCATTTAATCGCACATCTAAAATACTGATTTGCAAAGCAAAAAAGGATCAACAAAAATACTTTATGTGTACTCAAGTTTATGTTTTAAATATTTTTTGTTGTTCTCACATGTTCAACCTAACACGAAGTATAAAGGGGGCTTTGCTTCGCTCACCCCCTTTACCCTTTACCTAAGCTACCGCAGCATTTTGCCCTGATATTTGCTGTGCAAATTAGTATTTTTTATGTGAAGTTTAATATTTACCAATAAATAATACATAAAGTTGACGGTCGTCACCGCGTCATTGTCACAGAACCGTCATTGCGAATCCGAATGGCTTCTAAGTGTATGGATTGTGCACTAAATTACTTATCATACCGAACGCAAGGTAAGATTAGAAATACGTCTTAAATTATCTATAAAACGGTATTAGTCATCGACTCTATCTTCTTCGATTTCTCTAAGTAGTTACTTTATTTTTAAGGTTTTTTCTGACGTGCTTATTGACTGGCGGCCTGGGGAAGTTCAATGGCAATAACCATTAGCATTATCATGTACTATAATAATCTAATATAATGTCATAATTGTAATGTATCTCACTAACGCCCGGTTTCTGAAAGGAAAATTAGCTGTGACAACTTGTTAAACGCATTTCAGCCAATCACATGCCGCTATTTTGAATTAATGATCGATTGATCGCTTGTTACATTTGACAACTCTTTCGGAAACTGGGGGTAAGCATAATACGGTATTTGAATAGGTAGTCCAATAAATCTAGAAACGCGTATCAAGCAGAAACCTATTTCAACAAAAACGTTTGACAGCAGTTGTATTTTATAAACTCAATTTAATGTTAAAAAGACAGCATTTGACTATGTGGTCACAAGCTAGTATTTCATAGAGCTCGTGAACAAAATTACCGTTTTGACAGTTCCTAAAAAGTATCTATACTTGTACTATATGCAAATACCGTATTAAATTGTTGAATTTTAAACTTGTAATAATATTATTAAATATTAATATTGTTTTGTGTTCCGCCTACCATATTACCTTAGTTAACATATAGTTAGGAAAGCAGTCGAGAGCCATAATAATACGTAGTGTATATCCTAATAATGTAATTTTATGATTGTTATTCTTGTTGTAAACCTAAATAAATAAATAAATATATCTGAGATCAGAATTTAAAAACCAAGGTTGAGATGGAATGGAATGAATGAATGGATTTTGATAATTCTTTTGCTGACTTGTCAGTGAGTGAATACGCGATACGTCGAAGTACCTAACAGATTTTCGCGAGGACGTCGCTTCAGTCAATTTGTATAAGACCCCAAAATCAAGCGCGCCTACTTATCGCTCGAACAAAATCAAACATTTTCTTGGATGCGCTCCGATTCATGTTAATTTTTGGTTTCTGGAAAATATTTCGTCGACCTCTGTGGCGCAGCGGTTGTGGCTCTGCCTACCATGCGAGAGGTCCCGGGTTCGATCCCGGGCTGGGGATAAAGAAAAAAAACCCAGGTATTGGATGTTTATGTGTGTGTGACGTCGCTGTTTCTGGTTCCCACGATACAGGTTATCCTAGAGTGGAGCCAGAAGCTATGTATCTGCCTGTATGTAGATATTTGTTTATTTAAATATTTTATGCTGACCTAAAGGTAGCGTAAAAGTAACATTTTGATGCTGTGGCATGGAGGTAACATTCTGGCAACGCTGTCCACTACCAGACAGACATGGGAGTCATTGGGTGTGTGTGCGAACTGCACACACACCTCCATAAGAACTATTGCGTACATATGTGTGAAAACATAGCGTCCAAGGATTTTCTGGATAGTAATTTCTCTCGGAAACCATTTCAAATTGATATTGGAATGATGTTTGCAAACTTCGAATTATCGTTTGAGCAATCAGTGCGAGATTATTTCACACGACCCGTCATATAAAACGACTGGAATTTGTATTGGCTCGTAAATACGAGCCAATACAAATTCCATTTTTGAAGTGCGATTAAATAATCGCACTTCAAAAATACTGATTTTCGCAGCAAAAAAGGATCAGCAAAAATACTTTTTATGTTTTAAATATTGAATGAGTACTTCAGTTTATGTTTCAAGTATTTTTTGTTGTTCTTACATGTTGAACCTAACACGAAGGATAAAGGGGGCTTACCTAAGCTACCGCAGCAAATATAAGGGATGTTTGCTGTGCAAATCAGTATTTTTGATGTGCAGTTTAATATTTCCCATTTGTATTTGAAAGATATCAGTGGCTCAAGCATTTATAAATAACAGAGTGAAAAGTATTCCGGTTCAGACAGAATGTTGTTGAACATATGAGTCACTGACAGTTCGATTAGCATACTTCTTCCACGCGTAATGAATCCTGCATCCTACACAATCGACAAATCGACCTATAAGAACACGATTATTTTAAAAAGTTTTAAAAAAGGATTCTAATATAATTTCCTAGATGTCAGAATAACTTCATAAATCAAATCAAATCAAATCAAAAATCATTTATTTCCATAGGATGTTGTTACATCACTTAGATCCGTCATTACATTTTTTTGGGTGAGTTCACTAACACAATGGCGGAATCTGTGGAGAAGAGCTCACCGAAGAAACTCCACAGTCGTCGCATCTTTTGCGTTTCCTTTTTTAAATAATTTTTAAACTTACGGGATATTCAATCAGGTGTATTCAATGATTTGGGATAAACAACTGAGCATAATTTTGGTGTGGAATTTGCACAAAAATGAAAAAAAAAAGGGCAAGTGCGAGTCGCACTCGCGCATGAAGGGTTCCGTACCATTATCTAATAAAACGGCAAAAAAACACGTTTGTTGTATGGGAGCCCCCCTTAAATAATATTTTATTTTTATTTATTTTTATTTATTTTTGAAGTGAATATATAACTTAATATTCTGTGAATATTTCAAGCGTCTACCTCTTGCCGTTATCAATATCGAGCAAATAGAAGAAAGAAAAAAAACACGTTTGTTTTATGGGAGCCCCCTTAAATATTTATTTTATTCTGTATTTTAGTATTTTTTGTTGTAGCGGCAACAGAAATACATCATCTGTGAAAATTTCGACTGTCTAGCTACCACGGTTCATGAGATACAGCCTGGTGACAGACAGACAGACGGACGAACAGCGAAGTCTCAGTAATAGGGTCCCGTTTGGCACCCTTCGGGTACGGAACCCTGAAGACTAACACAAAAAATACTAGCCTCAATTCGCTCATGTCTAAGGCCAATCTGTAACGGTACTGGTCAGTGGACACCGACTTGTACTTATAGTGCTACTTCACAATGGTACCTCTCGCCATAATACATTGTATCACGTGAGGTATCTTAGTTAACTTGTCGGATTATAATTATGTTCATCAGGAAACACGGAACACACTGGCTGCTGTAATTTATCATCCACCGAAATGACTAAATAGGCCGTTTTCGACAGTGCCCGAGGTCAGTACGCGAATAAAAACACTCGGTCAAGTTTATGGTACACTTTCCAGGGGTTCCGTAGGTGTTGTTTACTACAAACAAGAAACCCAGTACATATACGACGACCTGTGGTGGTTCAAGGCTCTGTCTCCCAATCTATAGGTTCCGGGTTCGAATCCCGGTTAGAGAGGAAGAAAAAAATCCCCTGGTCTTGGATGATTATATGTGTGAGACGACGCTATTGCTGGTTCTCAAGTCACAGGTTATCCTAGTGTGGGCCAGAAGCAACAATTGTGCCTCTAAACTAATGTTTCTGTACACAACGTCACGACTTTTCTTATACGGGGTGGCAGAAGAACATTTTTAGCAGAGGTGCAACGATACGCCTTTTTGCCGATACGATACCGATACCGATACGCTTATAAAAATATCGGCGATACCGATACCGATTCATTTGTTGAATTAGAAAAAGAAGGTTAAATAGATAAAATACAAGTCAAGTTTTTTTATTATTACGTAATACAACAAAATATAGACAGGTTGATACAGTTTTAGTAATTAAATTAACATTAATCAGATTTTTATTTATGAATAGAGCTCGGGGTTTCTCCGAGCATAGTTCCTGCCTCGTTTGCAACGAAATAGACGAGACAACACGCGTGTTTAAATTACATTTCTAAAGCGCAAAATTTGAAAAGTATCGTTGCATCGGCCATAAAAATATCGCCGAAGCCGATATATCGGCAAACCCGAAATATCGCCGATATATCGGTATCGGTATCGTATCGGTTGCATCCCTAATTTTTAGCCAATAATAAAAATAAAATAATTCAAATACGGTAATAATGAAACGAATATTAATAACGTAAAGCGTATGTAAATAATTTTATTAGTTTTATTTTGCTGTCGCCGATTATATGACAACTTATACAAAAAAAGAGTGTGCTTTAGACCACACAACTGAAGTAAAACTTCTTTAGCTCTAATGCTTCAAAAATACGTCTCCTGCACTGTGTCTGGCTATGAGAGGAAGAGAGAAAGAAAATGTGCGCGCGCACCTCTCGTTCGCCTCGCCCGATCACACTTTTCGTAACGCTCTCGTCACGCATTCGCCAGCTTACTCCCCAAGTCAAGCGTGCGTAAAGAAGTTTTACTTCAAAAAACAATATTGGATGCTGACTCTACATTAGAGATGTAAGGCTGGTATTTAACCGATTGGTTAAATACCAACTGTGCACATTTAACCGCACATCTGAAGGTAAACCCGTGTTTGGTCGGGGGTTTGGGATAAATGCATCTTTTATCGTAACTACTTGAGTATATTTTATATTTGCAATGTAAATTCCTCGTGGATTGTTAAAGACTTCTATAGACGGAATCCCCGAAGTTAATTACTATGGGAATAGGAAAAAAAACAATTTAAATAATCATAAGGGTTCTGAAACCCATATTGTTCCGGTTTGGAAATAATTTCTAAGTACCGGGTCTAATGTATGAAAAAGTAGTATATAATGGTAAAACTATAAAATATTTTAAATCGAAATTTTAGAGAAAAATCTTTCTTATTTGTTTTGTACATATTACATATTTATGGAGCCGTGGAAATGACATTTAGAACGTTAAAATATGTTTAGCCACTTATAACTTTCTTTCAAAGGAATGTTCCCTATTTGATATTTTAATTATAATATTTCATTATTATGTGTGTGTTCTAAATAATATTATACAAAACGCCTTTTCATATATGCGCCATTGGTTTTGAACGTAATGTCACGTATTTTTATATTTGCAGTAGTGTCGGCATGTAATATAAATATCTAACCAATTTAACTGCACAGTAGGCACAGTGGCGTGCATTTAACCGTGAACTTTTGGGTTTAACGGTTAATTTACAACTCTACTCGACATACCTAATTTTAAATTTATTTATTAAGTGATTACGGTAATGAAATGAAAAATAAAATATTTAATAACTTGGACAATATTCACAGACTTAAATAATTAAGGGGCTCCAAAAAAAAACCCAGGTCTTGGATGTTTATATGTGAGCGACGTGCTGGGGCCCAATTCCGGTACACAATGACAGCTCCATGACAATTACATGACGATTACGGTCAACTTCTAATATCCAATATCTGACGTTTCGAGAATATTTTTTTAGGTAATTATGGTAAAAATTAAGCAAATTGGTAGGCATAATGATTTAGTTAATCAACAAAGGGTAATGGGATAAAAAAATCGTCAGATATTGTATATTTAAAGTTGACCGTAATCGTCATGTAATTGTCATTGAGATGTCATTGTGTACCGGAATTGGGCCCCTGTTGTTTGTTGTATGGAGCCAGAAGCATGTATCTGCCTGTATGCCTCTAACTGTAAATGTTCTGTGCTGCATCTGCATGCAGTAAACTAATACATTGCATCGCGTTACTGTCATAATTGTGTGTGACATTAGTGTACAAGTTTCCCATATTATATCTATGTCAAGTTCGTGATTCCAAATAGTAAGTTGGCTTGTGGGTGGCACAGAATAATGCATTGTCACGATCTCGGGGCCTATTCCGGTAGACAACGACGGATCAGTGACAATCACGCGACGCCAACTACTTGTCTGTGGATTTTTGTAATCTATGTTCTATTATATAGCGACATCCAACTCAACAAAAAATTAACACATAACACAAATAGCGTCACGCCTTTTCCCATACGGGGTGGCAGAGGCACAATTGTGCCCACTCTGAGCCAGTTATCCAGTACTCCATTTTGTAAGACAGGGACAAGCCCATGCCGCAGCTATGGAGTTAATGAAGGTTTCCTCAAGATGTTTTCCATCACCGCTAAAACGTCCGTATAATGTACTTAAGATAAATTAATTATCCCATTGGTACATGGTCAGGAATCGAACCTGAATCTCCTGTATGAGAAGCAAGCGTGAAACCCATTAGACCACGGAGCTCTTTGTTGAACAAAAAATTAAATAAGTAATAAAATATAAATAAACATTGACAAACTTTTGAAGTGAATAACTTCTTGAGCCGTGATTTGAAAAAAGAAAAGTGGATGAGAATGAGGCGTGACAAGCAAATAGCTTAAAGTGGTGCCTATTTTCTTTGGCCATCAACAAACCCATGAAATATCGATTCTAGACTATGTAAGAAACTAAACATAGTACGACATGTTTACCCTGAAACATAGTGCAATTATTTTAAAACTTGACGTCCTTAATTTCTATCAGCATCAGTATGGGGTTAAGAGTGACTTACTATAAAGACAGGTACACTGGTATCATGCGTCGGTATTTTTGTTGAAAAATAGTGACATTCGTTCATATGTCACCATATTTGATACGGCCTAAAAGGACCACATTCCAGGGCCGTAAAACATATTATTAAAAAAATCATTTTTGATATCAGTAATTATGCGAAACCATTCACATCACCATAAGCTGTAGCTTTACCCAATGACTGACTTTTTTGTAATCCTTCTGTTCAGTAGGTAACTAGTTTATGAGGTTAGGTAGGCCTAATAATAATCTTAATTTCTGCCACTTATTGCCGTAGAAATAATGATCCTTACGCCCAATAAATAAGGCTAGCATTTAATCGCACATTTAAAATACTGATTTGCACAGCAAAAAAGGATCAACAAAAACACTTTATGTGTACTCAAGTTTATGTTTTAAATATTTTTTGTTGTTCTCACATGTTCAACCTAACACGAAGTATAAAGGGGGCTTTGCTTCGCTCACCCCCTTTACCCTTTACCTAAGCTACCGCAGCGTTTTGCCCTGATATTTGCTGTGCAAATCAGTATTTTTTATGTGAAGTTTAATATTTACCAATAAATAATACATAAAGTTGACGGTCGTCACCGCGTCATTGTCACAGAACCGTCATTGTTTACCGGAATAGGGCGCCCGATGGATGATAGGAACGCGGAATAGGCGTCTGCTGCGTCCTGCCATCACGAATTCATATTACAACGGATCTTAGATGTCATCTTGATGTCTTTGTAAGACGATAGGCTGGTAAGCTATCTTGTTAATACAATTCAATTATTATTAAATTGGTAAATTTACCCGATCAAGCGAAGCGAGCCCAACAAATTGTTTGGTAACACAATGCCACAGTTAACTTGGCTCCTCACTCTGATGACGTCATAAGGTGACCAAATATCTGACAAACAATACTGGTTGAACCAATAGTACTGCGCGGACATGAGACGGGTGGAATTATTGGCACTTAAAGATGTTATATTATAATATTGTCTTTAGATTAGATTAGGTATATTGTAACATGACGAGCTCCGTGGTCTAATGGGTTTTACGCTTGCCTCTCAGGAGATGCAGGTTCGAATCCTGACCATATAATAATGAGATAATTAATTTATCTTAAGGGCATTATCGGATGTTCAGTGTTTCGGATGACACGTTAAGCTGTAGGTCCCGGTTACTATCGCTGCGTGATAGTGGTCGTCAAACCCCTCCACCAACCCGCACTGAGCCAGCGTAGTGGAGTATGGCTTAATCTTACTGGTATCCGGGTAAAGGCCTGTGCCCCTCGGTAGGGACATTAATGAGCTACATTTATTATTATTTATTTTATATCGTAGCATAAAAAAGACGAAAATTAAAAAAAAAATATCCCCGTCTTGGTGACACTCGTCTTGGTGCTATCTTCTCTAACGGGCGTATTTCCGAAGCCGAAATCTTCTCCGGTGCCGGGCATCCCGCCTTCGGAGATAATATAATAAGAAAATACAAGGTGACATTCAATTAGCTGGCCATACTTTGAGGAATTTTAGTACAAGAACAACTGTGAACGTCCCTATGATGTACTAAAATCTCTTTGGTACATCGTCAGAGAGAGAGAGTTAATGGAGTTTCCTTTTCCTGTGCGATATTCAGCCTTGAATCACCACTTGAAAGGTAAATTTCCTTTTTCAAATCAAACCCTAATTACTCATTAGTTTAGTTGGTCATATTTGATTTATTTTATATTTTACTCCACGTATAAGAAGAAATAAGTGCTTGACTTCTAAAAGTGCATTATTTTGCCTAAATACAATAATTGTTTCGAGTTTTGAGTTTTGACGGTGCACGGTGCATCACTGCCCTACTGACGCGTCGAGGGCGGGAGGGGAACGCATTCCTCGCGCGCGCCAACTTAATACTTCGTGGCGTAGTATTATACCTAAAAGTTTCAGCTACTTAATCTGTTTGTATATGGTAAGATACTATGGGATAGTGAATCTGTGTGATGACATAAACACACTCACAACATTGTTCTGCTCATTAAATTGATTGCCTGTCTGTACATTTACTTAATTAGTATTATTGTTTAAGTACCAAGTTGCCCATCGTCTTGTTCTTTCTGTATCTTCTTCAGTATGTTCTTGTCCACTGCTGGACATAAGCCTCCCCAGCTCATCACTAGTTGCCCATCGTCTTGTTCTTTCTGTATCTTCTTCAGTATGTTCTTGTCCACTGCTGGACATAAGCCTCCCCAGCTCATCACTAGTTGCCCATCGTCTTGTTCTTTCTGTATCTTCTTCAGTATGTTCTTGTCCACTGCTGGACATAAGCCTCCCCAGCTCATCACTAGAGGCAATTCTAAGATCTATTTATGTCCCGGATAAGGGCAGGATAACAATAATAATGATACCTTGGACACTATTTACACACATTGATCTAGCCCCAAACTAGGATTCCCTGTATCTTGGGTACTAGACAACGATACACACACTTACCTATATATAGATAAATATTATACTTAGATAGATAAAAACCACGACTAGGGTACAAACATACGTTCTCATCAAACAAATATTTGCCCCCGACGGGACTCGAACCCGAGACCCTTGGCTTTGCAGGCAGGGTCACTGCCGACTCGGCGATTCGGGTCGTCGTCGGTTTGTGAACACACAGTTCGAGCTGCACTCTGTTATTTTGTAATAACGCTGGATTGAACAAGAATGCTGAGAGGCATGGCGATTGGAAAGCTCCCAAACGATATTGCCCTCAGGCGAATCCACATAAGCAGTTTATTTGTAAGTAGATGGCCAGATCGTGGGTAGATACCCGGCTTGGGTGTCATTGGGCAGATTGGCATGTTATCATTTTTAAAAGTGGGTTGACGTAACGCTGAAAAGAATATCATGTTTTGATCAAGGTAAGTTTGGAGGATCGATAAATTGCAAGGCCTTTCTCCTTAAATTTGTATTGTATAATATGGAGGTACAAATTAATATCGGATAGTTTTCCAAATTAAAACTCTTATAGTTTGTCCAAAACTTTGTGAAAGTTAAATAAATCTGCCAAACATTAACAAACGAAAGCATATAAAAATGTTGTTTTGATCGACAATAATAATACATATCACATAACTGTCCACTTATTTATGCCCATTTTGGGAATTAATCCGGGTAATTACGAACAAAAGCTGCTGCAATAAAATTGAATGTAGATGCGCGGTCCATTCGAGTTCACCGCAAGAATGCCATTGAACTAGATACGTTGATTTACTAGATGGGGAACACCTGCTCTGCTGTGGGCAACGAGTTGTAGGCTTTATGGAGGTGGTAGGGACATTTGAGTGTGGTAGGGACGGTTCACTTTGTCCACATTCCCATTTCATCCTTATTCTCATTTCGTTCACATTCCCAACTCGTCTACATTCCCAACTCGTCCACATTCCCAACTCGTCTACATTCCCAACTTGTGCTCATTACGAACTCGTCCTCATTCACAACTCTTCTTCAACCTAATTTAGGACTGTAGGGCTATTCGATATCAATTCGATCGTGGGCGTCTACTAAGACTAGAGTAAGAGTGAGGCTACATTATGCGGTGCGGCGCCGCTGTGGTGGTGACGTGACAATTATACACACAATGTGTTGTTCTGTTTCGTGCGGCGCGGCGTGCGGTGCCGCACCGCTTCGTGTGGCCTGACCCTAACCGTCTGAAAGGCCAAGGGTTAGCAGCTTACTGTAAGGTTAATTGAGCCATATCCTAAGCGTAATGTATCGCTGACTTTACGCGAATCACACCACTTAGGGCCAAGTCACACCAAAGATTATCCATTCCATAAGCATGACCTACTGCATCCGAATTGTAAGGGGCAGGTCGCAGATTTTTGCGATGTGACGCCGCAACGCAGCGTTGTGGCCTGGCCCTTAGCTTATTTTGCGGTATAATATCGCAACGTTGAATGCTGCGGTTGCTTTATGAATAAAACCATTTATTCATGAATGCGGTCGAGTTTTTTTTTTAACCTCATCTGTGGTAATGGTTTAATAATGGTAGACTGGAAATGCATGTGGGTCGTAAGTAATGAATAGCTCATTGGTAAGTGATCGGTCGCTTAAGTTTTTTTTGATATCAAATGGCTTAACCTCTTTGCTGTTCGGTAACTGAGTAAGTCTATATAGATATTTCCTGGAATCATTTCTAGGTAGGTATTTCATGAATGAAAACATTCGTTTGTTTTGCAATTCAGAAAGCTGTGGCGATTGTATAGCCCCTTGTCACGCAAAATAGAGTTTTTAGTTACCTTAAAACCTCTAATATTGTGTATAAAATGTTATTTTAAAAGGTTTTTTTTCCTGGTTGCTATGTTTGTTGTGAATTATTAGGTCCATGAAGGAGTTCTAATGTTAGTGTTTTGAACAAAACGTTACTCTTTTTCGACCTACGTATTGAAAAAGTTCAACAAATAATAATCCATCTGTTAAAATATTAATATATATTTATATGTAATTCTTTATTGCTCACAAATATTTTACATGTTACATTAAAAGAAAAAGTATGTACAAAGGCGAGGTTATCTCTAATAAGAGATTGCTTCCAGCAAACCAAGATATGAAATGAAATATTATTATAAAAGGTAGGTAGGCAGTGCACAATAACTAGTATAAATATCCGTTTAGAGGACAAATATTGACAAATATTCTGATTAAGTCCCACACAAACCAAAACATCTACAATGTGTAGTTTAGTTTATACCTGTCGCCTCCGAGCCCCTACACAAATAACCAGCCAAATAAATTCCCTGTGTTTTTATTCGCTTCCTAAGAGTTATTAATAGTGAAGTAATAAACTACAGATAAATCAGCTGGCCTGGTAGATCTATAGGCCTGGCACCCGATTCCACTAGTAAAAAGTTGGCTCAATGACAATGACGCGATAACGAAGGTCAACTTTAGGTATTGAATTGAATTTAACGTTGGGCGAATCCTTTTACCGGCTATTAATACTAAAACTGAGCCTTGGCCACCCCGTATGGCAATGTTATGTTAATGCTATAAATTAGGTAATTTTTAATTTTGTAAATTAGTTCAAGTTCAAGTTCAAAGATTTGTATTCATAATAGCACAAAAATTGAGACTTAATAAACGTCATAACATAATCAAACATAATATAACATTAAGTAGGTGCCTAATTATTACATAGAACATAATATATAGGTTGCAATGAACTGGTTTAATGCCAGACGTCGGTGTATTGTAAAAAGTAATTAATTTTGTAGTACTCCTTAGTGCACAAAGTGTGATTTATACATTTTTTGAATCGAGCTTCAGTTAAGTTTTAAATTTCTTGCGGAATTTTATTGTAGAAGCCTAAACAGTGTCCCATAAAGGAACTGCTAACTTTTGTGAGTCTGAACATTGGAAAAGAAAGTTTATGTTTATTTCTAGTTTGCACATTGTGGCGGCTATCAATGGTTTTGAAACCACTGATATTTTTCCTCACAGACATTATGTTTTCATAGATATATATTAATTAATTATGGCTTCGCCCCCAGTACGGCTGTCAGTCTGCGCCAAGTTTGTTCCATTTGAGATGCCACAAACTAGCGATGTGTAAAGTTTATACAGAAGCGAAACAAAAGCCTTCGTTATTCATCAGAGGGTTTACACAAATTGGATAGGTACCTATAATTCACCAAGTTAAAAACTAAAAAAAACGACTTCTAGTTCTAGCCCTATTTTTTCCTACCCGGGAGGGATGTGAATGTCGTCTATACACACGAAAAGTCCTCATCAACACTTTTGCTGAACGGAACCACAAACCAAAACGTCATCTGTGTATATATTTTTGTAATTGTTGATTTTATCAAAGAGCGCTAAATAAATTTTGATAAAATTTATAAGGGACCTCTGAAGAACGAACTGCAAAAAAAACAAGAATAATCAAAATCGATTCGTAATTGACGAACACAAAAGACAGTCCTCCTTTTTGAAGTCGTTTGAAAAGGACCGCCACTGTCTCGTCACTGTCATAAAAGGCTCGTTACACAGTGCGAGCTACTGACCCGACAGTAGTCAAGTAGTCAGCTATCGTACAATGACAATAGCTTGGCACTGACAAGGAACGCTAAGTAGGTGCATTTGCGGCGACTACCTAGAGCACCTACTTTTCGCGAGTCATACCAAAGGTGTTCTGCACCTAGAAAACGCTCAATCGCTCTAGGACTGTTCTAACTGTCAGACGTTTCTTGATATGATGATATTCTGAACTACAATAAAATACATCTGGAGATTTTGAAACAGCCATTTGAGGTTAAAAACCATGAAAAGCGACTTTGTCTAAAAAGGGATATTACAATGTTCAAGATTAATTAAATGACGGGGCTGTATGGGGTTAATCCAACTCAACACAGAACTCGCGCTTAATAGTTTTGTAATTATGTATTCCTGCTTATTATTTACAATAATTAATATAGTGATAATTGTATTAGTTAAGTACAAACAATTTTTAAAAGCGATCTAAAAATCAATCTGTCGGAGTTTTATCGCCCTCCCTCTCCCTCAGTGGTCCAATGTAGAGAAGAGGCAATAAATGACGTTTGCTAAGTAAATGTAAATATCTACAGTAATAAAGAAAAGTTGATTTTGATTTTGGAGGTTGCGGCGCCTACTTCTATGTATGCTCTGAAATCACACTATCCGAGTAGCTGCACTGCAGTAACTGACTCGCACATCAGCTCGGACTGTGGAACCAGTAGCTCTCTTCTCTATCTTTGACCTTTATAAATATCTATCGCAATCCTGTCAAATTGTTTTTTAAGGATATTTTCTTTGAATTGACGTTTGAAAAATCTATGCGCGATATTTGGTGTCAGGTCTGTAATTTAAAGCGACCAGCATTGGTATATCATTGAAAGCAATCGCGATATGTCAAGAGACATCCTCCCTCATCCCTCAAGTCGCCATTTTGTTAGCAGAATGCAGACCCCGGTCTGATAGATCTATAGGCCCGGTGTTAAGTTATGTTAGTTATGTTAGACACGCTGCCTGCCTTGGCCTCAGCCCACGTCGCGCCGGCAGGTATGATGATATCGTGGTTTGGTCCGAATGAATTAAAAGCCTTTACGGTATAAGGGCTTCAGCGAATAGTTTTGATGGTGTCATTCAGACCACACTGCTGGGAAGAGGTTATTGGACTATTTTTAGAATAAGTACATATTAGTTTTATTCATCGGAGTAGCATACATATATTTTTTTGTGTGTTATTGCCTTTCATAGAAACACATAATAACTGAGACAAACACACACACGCACACACACACACACACACGCACACACACACCCTGTACACTAAATTAGCTGCAATTGAGGTTTATAATAAGCTCCCAAATGATATTAAAATGTTGACAGGCTCTATGTTCCTGAATAAATTAAAATTATTTGAAATGACCCCCTATGACATGTCAGAATATTACTCTTATGAGTGTTAGTAATTTCGAGTGAGCCAGGTGTATTATAATTATAATTAAAAAATGATATTTTGTCTCTATGTACTTTATTATTTAGTTATTGTGTGGTATTTAACAAATAAGTTTTGCTAAGATGAGTGTAAATGTCTTATATATATCAGTTGTCTTCGTCTTTGTTTTGACATAAATCTATGTAACGCTTTGTGACTGAATGCAACTGCAATCTTGCTACACCCAATAGAGTAAAATTACATTGATACAATTTTATTATAACACCTTGATGACATGTAATTTATTGCAATAAATACTTGAATACTTGAATACTGTAACCCACCTACACATGCTCATAGATTTTTACTATCTTTTAATTTAAGTTATTTACCAGCCAACCTGTCTCTTTGAATGTACCCCTACCTGTTCTTATTTGATTATTTACATAGTGAAATCCTTAATTGGCCTATTTATTACATCTACATTTTTGTTTAATATTAAGTATGGCTGTGTATTTTGTTCAATAAATAAATAAATATTGTTTGTGCCCTGTCACCTCACATACAAAAAGGGGAGAAAGGCTACCTTTTACACCAACTTTATCGATTCCTAAAGAACAGCTTGACCAGCTTCAGACAGGTTTAGTCTCTAGCCTGACATACCTTCAACAAAAGCACTGAATACTTAATAGTTTAACTACGACAAAAGCGCCCGCCAGAATAGTTGAGTATGGCTCAATCTTTCTCTTTTTCTTCTTGTAGTGCCTCTCCACTACTGGAGGTAGGCGGTCTGCTCTTCATACTCCTTTCTATTCTTCGCCAAGCGCATCAGCTGTTCTTCGCTAGCCACTCCTGTCCATCCTCTGATGCTGCGGAGCCACGACTTTCTTCTTCTGCCAGCGCGTCTTTCCCCTCGGTCTCGTCCATCATGATGACAATCTTAATCGGATACCTCTGCCCTTCGGCGTGGACATTAACGAGTTACAGTTACTATGTAAAATGTAATGTAGGTACTTCACCGATAATACCTTCTCCACTTTTAGCGGTATTTATTTCCTCCAAGAAAACTATGAGATTGTAATGGCAACAAAAAAGCTACCCATTTATCTACTTATGAAAAAAATATCTATCACGCTGTGGGTGAGTACGTGATTTGCAAACGCCAATCTCACCACTCCTAAAAGTTGTTTTTTTTTATCGTGAGGCCCGGATGCTCAGCCGGGAACTCAAAGTTAAGCGGACAATTGTTTGTCCGTGACACTGACGCTGTCTCTCTCTTGCACGGAAATTGACAGCGCAGGCTCGGTAAAATTAGCATCTCGATTCGTGGTGGTTGATATTTTGGACACAATCCTATTCAAACTATAATATAATAATAATATAGCATAATACCTTGGACACTATTTACACACATTGATCTAGCCCCAAACTTGGATTCCCTGGATCTTGGATACTAGACAACGATACACATACTTATATAGATAAATATTATACTTAGATAGATAAACAACCATGACCAGGGTACAAACATCCGTTCTCATCAAACAAATATTTGCCCCCACCGGGACTCGAACCGGGACCCTTGGCTTCGAAGGCAGGGTCACTGCCGACTCGGCCATTCGGGTCGTATGTTGTGGCTCTGTGAGCTGTAGGCCTCGCGAGTCTGCGGTTGGAAAAATAAACTTAGAGCATACAAACTTATGAATGCACCTGGTTACCTACATGGACTATGAAAATACCCGCATCAATATCTTTGTTAACTTTATTTTGCGATCTAAAATCCAACCTATAGCCTATGTCTTTGTATTTATTTATTTATTTATTTATTAAGGTCTATACAACAGGTATACAACACAGTGGCACTGGAACTTGTCTCCACACATCCAATGACACTTGTTAAAATCCGTCGAGCCGTTTGGGACTATGTTTTTTTTAATATTTTCTACCCCATATATCCGCCATTTTGAAAAATCGCAAAAACTGAAATAATAATAATAATACCTTGGACACTATTCACACACATTGATCTAGCCCCAAGCTAGGATTCCCTGTATCTTGGGTACTAGACAACGATACACATACTTATATTGATAAGTATAAACTTAGATAGATAAACAACCATGACTAGGGTACAAACAAACAAATATGTGTAACGTAGGACACTGCCGACTCGGCCATTCGGGTCGTGACATTTTGACAATTGACAAAAACGTACAATAAGATTAAAATCAGTTAAAGATTCGGCTTTTCTCGGATATCATCGCCTAAGTCCGGAGACGGAAATGACACGAAATACATTACCGCGATTTCTTTTAGGTAGCATTCAATATGAAGTATCATAAACGCAATAGCACCTGACAAGATGACATTACTAACAGGTAGACCTAAGAAATTTATTATGCAGAAGCGACATGAATTTGAACATTAATAACATCTATACATCTATAACATCTATACATGGGGCCATCTCGGAAGTGTACCCTATCAAATACAAAAAGAATTTTGTAAATCGGTTCACGTGTCTTCTAGAAATCTTATAACATTTAGTGACACTAAGAAGGCAGACTGTCAATTATTTTTCTTATTTCAATATAAAGGTTGTGTTAGTTTTGAGCTACAAAGGAGGTTTTGTTGCTCATATCATTATTGTATTGTATTCAACAAGACAACAATATAATTAAAGGTTATATCTGTAAATTGATAACTCTATGTGAGAGATGAGGGATTCACGACAATTTCCGAGGTTGGCCGAATCGTTAACTGATTTTAATCGTATTTTACCATATAATTATTTAACCTGTTCACAAAAGTTTACGAGAATCGTTTGAGGAATGCGACCTGCAGAGGAGAACAGTCGGTAAATAAGATTTTTTTAAGAAGTGTCTTCTTTTAGAGGAATAGCGCTTCAAAGAAAGTCATTTGACGTTACCCAGCGTTTTAATATGGCACTTAAGTGGTACTTTGTTTGAGCCGGACTTTGTGCATTCGGCGAGTCGATTAGGTGAGCGCAAGACCTATAAAATGACTTATTGAAGATGAGCTGGGTGCTGGGGGATGAAATGATTTGTTGAGAATGTCATATCAAACAATAGTTAGCTAACGATACTTGACGAAAGTGAGAACATTGATAAGTAAGGTATTTTGGTTCGTCTACCGTAAGTCGTATTCTACGCCATGTCTCTGTACTAATACTAATGTAAATACATTTTGAAAACTGAATTCCAAATTCAAAATTTCTTGGAACTGTTAACCGAATGATATAATGATATGGAGCTATGACAGTGATAGACTTTTGGTTTATTATTTTTATTTTATATATTCGTATGGCACATAGTTTTTGTGTGTGCAGGAACGTGACACGCATATCTAAATGCACATAAAAATATTTTAAAAAGGACTTAGAACATTTTAGAAATAATATGTTTAGTTTGACTACATTGTTTTTATTCCGGTATTGCGTAGTGTTGCTTTTTGCCATCATTTTAGGTTACATACATTTTATCGTACACCCATGGAAGTACTACAGTTACTAAGTCCATGCGTACACCTCACCCTTCTCCTTCGTTTTCATTAATATATCCTTATAATTATTGATCCTAGGGAAATCACACATACGACATAAAACTATGGCCGCAAGGCACCCTACACTTTTCCCCGAACTATTCCGCGACTCATTTATCCTGGAATCCGTGTACCACTGGATGGCGGTTCCAGGGCCGTGCAATATTGTCCGTGCTTTCCACGGTCGTGCATTCCGGAAGTGTTGCCATATCAAAGTTTTGCAAAAAAGCCGTGGACAGCTTTCGCTGGCCAGACTCTAGCTGTGTTGGAAAGAATGCAATAAGGAGTAGAGCTGGTACGGTTAATTAATATCATAAAAGTCATTATTTGGGACATATTATGCGTAGCGACAAATATGACCTGCTCCAACTGATCATCCAAGATGCTGGGACTCAGAAGACCTGGTCGCCCACGTACTCCGGGCCCCAAAACCTCCAAGAATGGTTCGGGTTGAGCACAACGTCCCTATTTCGGGCCTCATTGCCTTAATGACCGATCTGATAGGAAACGTCACCAGAAGAAGCGTTTAGTTATTGCACAAATTAATGAAATATGCGTCATTTTCGCAACTTCATCTTTTAAATTTGATCTTGACAAAGATAGGGTCTGTTTATAATTAACATTTTCTCCTTTTCTTCGATGCTAAAACTTACCGAAAAAATGAGTGCGTGTGTCGAAGGTTTATTGTCGAGAAATAAATACAGGTGACTTTTATTATGAACATAATTATGAACAACTTTCCCCAAGAAACATATGGTCGCAAATGAAAATCAAAATCGTCCCTCAGTATATTGACCCGATCAGCTGATTACATGTTAAGAGATCTATTTATTTTTCGCTTGCGTACATAGGTTTCTAGGAGAAAGTTGATCATTATAATGGATACTATCATTCTTCAAAATTTGGTCGTCTAATTAAACGTCAGCCAAAGTCTGTAGGTAGGTACCATTCGCCAGCCCACCTCAACTAAAACACGTATGGGCGTGTGAGCGAGACAGCGAACATAGTTACATAGCGAGTGAACGAGACAGCGAACGAAATTAAAGATTATTTTACCTTTACCGCTCGACACTTCTCGGCTTTTTGATTATTTTTTAAATCGTAAATCAATAAACAGAATCAATGATTGTAAAATCCCACCTTAGACCATTTATTCCGAAACTGCTATTTTATTTTATTATTGAAAATATAAATTCAAACAAAAATATAAAAATAAGCCGTAAACTTTTAAAGTGTCATTCATAATTATTAACTTAAAGTGTGATTCTCAATCAATACTCATAAAAAAAGGTTCCATAGTAATCTCTTTTCAATATAAAAGGTTTTTATTGCTTTTTCGAAAGTTTACAAAATGGTCTGAGGTGAGTTTTTACAATCATGCAATCTGTTTTTTCCCCTTTATAAACTCTTCAGGATACACCTCTGTGCCGAATTGCAAGTTTCCAGGACATCTTGACCACCTTCAGCGACAGAAGCAGTAACAGTAAAGTAATCTTACTGTACCTCCTGCTGTCTCGTACCAATATTGTATGTAAATCTGTCGTTATTTGATTCGCATTGACAAATGAAAGCTTGTAAAGTTGCACGAAAAAGTCAAGGTCCTATACGATTGAACATAATGAGATTTCAGTAGGTGCAATGATGCAAGATTAAATTGAATCATGTATTTGAATGCCCTACAGACAAAACTATGTAGGGACATTTGACCTGAGGTACCTGTTTAAATTCACAGCTTCATACCATACATATTGACGACCCGAATGGCCGAGGCGGCAGTGACCCCGCCTACGAAGCCAAGGGTCCCGGGTACGAGTCCCGGTGGGGGCAAATATTTGTTTGATGAGAATGAATGTTTGTACCCTAGTCATGGTTGTTTATCTATCTAAGTATAATATAAGTATGTGTATCGTTGTCTAGAACCCAAGATACAGGTAATCCTAGTTTGGGGCTAGATCAATATGTGTAAATAGTGTCCAAGGTATAGTATTATTATTATATTATACCTAGTTAGAAACATCAAATAAGGTTACTCGCATTAATTTCAATGCAATGCTATTGCTATAGGTAATTATAATTGCATATTAATGTCCTCAACTTATTATTTGCTTTATTTTATGACCTGTCCTAGGTCGTCTTGTACCACACTCTTTGAAAGCCGCTAAATACAGTATACATTCAGCTGTCAAGCTACACAGTAAAGCACTCCTAAGTGTTGGAAAAGTGTATGTATCTCAATTTGTAAACGCAATGCAATAGAATGCTCCGCAAACATTCAGTCAAATGTCTGTAGAGAAAAAAAAGGTTAATGCTATTGCTATCTCACTCTCTTTTGCGTGCTCTTGTAATGGCTAGACGGGTATTTTTTTACTGTAGAATATAAATCCAGTTGAATCCAATGCAAAAGGTAGTTTATTTTAATCTACAACATAAAGTTGGCGTCTATTAATTACATGAGGCATTTTAGCCGATTGTCTGACCCCCCTCCTGGTAACAGAGAAATCGATACTTTCGCCTCCGCCCCCTATTTAAAAATTTGTATTGTCAGTGCGGTAAATGCGTTAAATTGATTTGAAAATCACAATTTGTTTAATTATTTTTATTGTAGACCAGTATTTTGCGATACTTAAGCCAAGAAACATGTTTTACTTTAATTTGACTCAGTTTTATCGCAATTTTACACTGATCGTTAGGGGGGAAAATACGCGATTTTGCTGAGACCCTTCCCCCATGTGAGATTTGGTAAAATATACTCCGCTCGACCCCCTGCCCCCTAAAGTTAAATGCCCCCTTGACTTTAAGACAGATTCCCACTTCAATGGCCATATTGTATTGTATTTACACCAGATTCGAACTGTATTTAGAGACTGACAACAAGTGCGGTGCAAGTCGCCCTTAATAATGTAACTTGTTAGCGATAAAGCCGGCAGGTTCAAGTTACTAAACCAAGGTTGGTGTATTAAAATGCTGTCTACGGAAGAACTTATTAGTATACAAGGAAGTAACCGGCTCCATACATTCTTGAATGCAATGTGAATGTGAAATAGGGTACTGTAGTTATTGCGTTATCTACACTTTTATTATACACAAAAGAGGCGCCACTGTCTTTGACTAAAAGTTTACGATTTATTAAAATGACATCTACGCTGTTACGCTTTTTAGGGTTCCGTATCCGAAGGGTGCCAATCGCGAACCTATACTCAATATACAAGATGACATTTAATTAGCTGACCATATTTTGGGGAATGATAGTAACCATTAGTATGAACAACTTTCCCCAAGAAACATTAAACGAAATAAAATGATGGGTCTCCCATAGTAACTTGTAATCAGCTGACCGGGTCAATGTACTGAGGGACGAAAAATATTTTTCATTTGCGACCATATGTTTATTTGGGAAAGTTTTTCATAATGATCGGTGCTATCAATCCCCAAAATATGGTCAGCTAATTAAAGGTCACCTTGTATTTATTGCATTCCATAAAATTGATGTTGCATAGGATATAACCTATGACCCTATCACTAAGCCTCAGCTGTCCGTTTGACTGTCCGTCTATCCGTCTGTCCGTCCGTCCGTCAGCGGGCTCTATTGATGAACCGAATTAGACATTTTCACAGAATGTTTACTTCTATTGCCCTACAGCACCAAATAATGAACTTCACGTAAGGGGCTAGATTTCGCGGCTATTACATAATAAATATTAATAATAAATATTAGAGGACAATCTTAAACAAATCGAACAAGGCCCATAGTAAGTTAAACAAGGCTTGTATTATGGGTACTAGACGACGATATATTTAGCAGAGATAAATACATAAAAAATATAGAAAACATCCAAGACTAAGAAACAAATATTCGTGGTCATAACACAAATATTTGCCCTTACCGGGATTCGAACCCAGGACCGTCAGCTTCGTAGGCAGGGACACTACCCGCTAGGCTCAACCGGTCGGCGGATAGTTTCGTAATAGGTTTCATATCGCTTTGCAATCTTAGGGATCCGGGTTCGAATCCACGTTCGGACATAATATTATTCACTTTTTTTTTTTGTGGTGAAGTTTTCTTGTCAGATGGTACGGATCCCTTCATGCCGAACCCGCACTTGAACAAATTTTGTTACAAATCCAACTAATATTATAAATGTGAAAGTATGGATGAATGTTTGTGTGTTTGAGTGTTTGTGCCTCAATCACGCTAAACGACTCAACGAATTTGAATATAATTTAGCACAGCGATAGTGTATGAGCTAGATTAACATATAAGATACTTTATCTACACACGTATCATAAACCCTCTTTACTGCGTTCAAAAACCGCACGTTACAATCAGCATTATGTTAAACTACTTGGTAAAAACTCGTTTCGAATCTGGAAAACTACACATTATGGTCATTATGTGTAGTTTTTCTACATATAATGTCATTCAAATTTCGAACGCCGACGCCCACCCGCGTGCCGTCCCTAGTTTGTCTGTGAAGTTGGTACTGTCATTCAAATTTCGAACGCCGACGCCCACCCGCGTGCCGTCCCTAGTTTGTCTGTGAAGTTGGTATTGACATTCAAATTTCGAACGCCGACGCCCGAAGTTGGTGCTACAGAACAAGCTAAACAACTGCAGAGCCACAATGCCGGTCAAACATGCGTGCGGTTCCTGAACACATCAAAGAGAGCTTATGATATGTGTGTAGATAAACTAGTGTATGTAACTGTACATAATTAGGCATTAAAACTCTCCAGTTTTAATGCCCTCCATTATGCTGCAGTCACATAAACTACTATTTTATCCGACTTCACTAGAAGGAGGGTAACGTTATCTCCTTTAATGATCATTCCTAGCAACACGCAGATGATGTTGCGGGCATCATCTAGTGATATTAATAATACATACATTGGACACTATTACACACATTGATCTAGCCCCAAACTAGGATTCCCTGTATCTTGGGTACTAGACAACGATACACATACTTATATAGATAAATACAACCATGACTAGAGTACAAACATCCGTTCTCATCAAACAAATATTCGCCCCCACCGGGACTTGAACCCGGGACCCTTGGCTTCGTAGGCAGGGTCACTGCTGACTAGGTCATTCGGGTGGTCTACTGGAAAACAATTACAAACTAGTGGAAAACAATTACAGAGTAGACCTCGCGAGTGACACTTTCTTTTAATAACACATACAAACTAATGAATGCACCTGGTTAGGTACATGGAGTTTGAAAGTAGCCGCACCAATAACTTTGTGAATTACTTTGAGGTCTTAAACCCAATTATTGACTTTCCACTAAAATCTTTAAAAATCTAACGACACCTCATTTGTTAAAATACATACTGTTTGGACTGTAGCGGTGTTTTGAAATTTAAAAAACCGGTCAAGTGCGAGTCTAAATCGCGCACGAAGGGTTCCGTACCACCGTTCAATGGAAGCGATGGTGTGGAGTGAATAGTTTGGATTTTACACAGCAAAATATTGTTTACAAAGTTATTGGTGCGGTTACTTTCACACTCCATGTACGTAACCACGTGCATCCATAAGTTTGTATGTGGTATTGTTGTATGGGAGCCCCCTTAAATATTTATTTTATCCTGTTTTTTAGTATTTGTTGTTATAGCGGCAACAGAAATACATAATCTGTGAAAATTTCAACTCTCTAGCTAGTAGTTCTTGAGATACAGCCTGGTGACAGACGGACGGACGGACGGACGGACGGACAGCGAAGTCTTAGTAATAGGGTCCCGTTTGGAACCCTTCGGGTACGGAACCCTAAAAACCCCACATCTCCGCTATTTTGAAAAAATTTCAAAAATTATCGAACCTGCTCACAAAAATTCACGAGAATCATTTGAGAAATGCGGAGCAGAGGATAACATCTGGATATACGATAGCATTGTTGCCCAATCCTGAAACGGAGACGCTTCGCGCGCGCTCGGTCAACAATGTTGATAAATATTCTGCCTAGTAATAATACAACGAATTTCTTCATAATTGAGACATAATAATAAATGAGACACACATACCGTGTGGTGTGGCAGGTGTTTTAACTGATGGGCTAGAAAGACAATAGACTTGATCATGTATTCGATGAGGATGTGAAAGAAATAGGAAGCATTGGTGATAGGAAGCCACTGCGGCTTAGAAAGTGATTCGAACTAGCTGATTGAAGAAGTATAAACGAAGGCAATGGGAATTTTAACGTAACATGGTAGTTTCATGACTTTTTTCCGTGCGGGGTGGCAGTAATTCAAAAGCCTATTGGATTACGTTGGGAAAATATTTCGCCTGTTGATTGATTTGAAACACCTTCTTTGAATTCTATGCTGGTTTAATTTAAAACTAAATATGATACATTTTAGACAGAGCTCCGTCGTTGGAACGATACAAATAAAGATAGCCAATATATCTTCGATTCAAACATCACAGGCGTTTCTTATAACGTGAGAAAAACGAGTGAAATACCAAAACGGATACGTGGAGCTCGAAGCAGTGCGACAAAAATTCACTTAATTAGCGAAGAAAATGCGCCACAGTTTAGCAAAAAAAGAAATCGTCGACATGCCAATCCGTGGTTCACGGTTGATCAGGTTTTCTCCGAATTTCATGAAGTCTGCAACACCAATGATCTCCTGAGGTAGTTAAATGGTGCTGTACCCCAACTAATGCACCAGTGTTGCCTTAAAGCAATTTCATATTTAAAAAATCGATAAAAAATTAAGAAAGCCATCTACAGGAAATATGTTCATTATTTATGTGAGTGCACTTTTTGAGCATTTATTCATTAAAATCATCGTCCAAATGAAAAGCCTTGGGGTCACGGCACTCATTTAACCGAAATCTAAAATGTCCCAAAACGGCTCGGCGGAATGATTCTGTGATGCAGAGGCAAAGAGTCTCCACGGCTTCTGAGGTTCTTGATGATGATGGATGATGATGATGCCAATGTAAATGGATGTAGAACTTTGAAGATAAACTCAAACTCAAAAGTACTTTATTACTGTAGATATTTACATATACTTAGCAAACGTCATTTTTTGCCTCTTCTCTACATTGGACCACTGTGGGAGAAGAAGGGCGTAGAAACTCCCACAGATTGATTTTTAGATCTCTTTTAAAAATAGGTTACCAGTACAATACCAGTACAATACTAATAAAACCAATACCAGTACAGTACAATACCAGTACAATACTAATAAAACCAATACCAGTACAGTACAATACCAGTACAGTACAATACCAGTACAATACTAATAAAACCAATACCAGTACAGTACAATACCAGTACAATACTAATAAAACCAATACCAGTACAGTACAATACCAGTACAGTACAATACCAGTACAATACTAATAAAACCAATACCAGTACAGTACAATACCAGTACAGTACAATACCAGTACAATACTAATAAAACCAATACCAGTACAGTACAATACCAGTACAATACTAATAAAACCAATACCAGTACAGTACAATACCAGTACAGTACAATACCAGTACAATACTAATAAAACCAATACCAGTACAGTACAATACCAGTACAATACTAATAAAACCAATACCAGTACAGTACAATACCAGTACAATACTAATAAAACCAATACCAGTACAGTACAATACCAGTACAATACTAATAAAACCAATACCAGTACAGTACAATACCAGTACAGTACAATACCAGTACAATACTAATAAAACCAATACCAGTACAGTACAATACCAGTACAATACTAATAAAACCAATACCAGTACAGTACAATACCAGTACAATACTAATAAAACCAATACCAGTACAGTACAATACCAGTACAATACTAATAAAACCAATACCAGTACAGTACAATACCAGTACAATACTAATAAAACCAATACCAGTACAGTACAATACCAGTACAGTACTAATAAAACCAAAATCAGGGCAACCAATATCTTGAGAGTAGGACTGTCCCTGTTACATGGTGCAGGGGAGTTGCACAACCGAGTGGCCACATAGTGAGGATACCTTTATATCTTCATAGATGCGGTGATGGGCTAGCCCTTTCTCAAACAACTGTGCCACTGCCAGCTCGTATGGGAAAAGGCGCGACTCTTAAGGTGATTGCACCTGGATCAATCATTGGATTATGAGAAGCAAATTCTGTATTCGGGTAATAGGGGTATCTTTGTCATAGTTAGTACAGATTTCGTTGGTAGTATTGACGACCCGAATGGCCGAGTCGGCAGTGACCCTGCCTTCGAAGCCAAGGGTCCCGGGTTCGAGTCCCGGTGGGGGCAAAAATTTGTTTGATGAGAACGGATGTTGGTACCCTAGTCATGGTTGTTCATCCATATGTGTATCGTTGTCTAGTACCCAAGAAACAGGGAATCCTAGTTTGGGACTAGATAAATGTGTGTAAATGGTGTCCAAGGTAATATGATTATTATTATTATTATAGTATGATTTTTGGCCTAGTCAGGTAAGAAACGAACCTTTATGTTCTATTTGCAAGTCTGGCTCAGATCTGGGTTAGCATTACATTCGGTCACACTGTGCGCACGAGATGATTATAACACTAACACGATTACTGTTGTATCTGCAATTAAATGCTGCTTGGAACTTCTTTAACTAAGTTATCAATAAAATCAGCCTGTCCTGTTTCCATATTTCGACACGCCCCGCCGCAAGCTAGCAATGTGTCAAATTTATATATTATATGCAAGGTGACATTTAATCAGCCTACCATATTTTAGGGAATAATTGTTCGAAATTGAATTTTGAATGTTTTTTTTGGGTTCCCCATAATAACTCATAATCAGCTGATCGGGTCAATGTACTGAGGTTCAATTATTTTTTTCCATTTGTCTCTCAGGGAAAGTTTTTCTTAATGACGGGCACTATCATTCCCCAAAATATGGTCGGCTAATTAAATATCATCTTGTATAGAAGCGAAACAATTTCGTAAACAAAATTCTGTTCTTGTGTACTGCAGTAAGTAACGACTGTACATATAGGTACAAAAAACAAAGCAGCACAACGGAGTAACAGCAGTCAGTCTGGCGTGAATAGGGGGCTAGCCCATCGCCGTAGCTATGCTGCCTTACTTAAACTGGGCGTTGATGACTCAATCAGTGAGTCCATGGCTCACACACTCCATGGCTCACAGTTAATTCTTACTAAGACAACTGTTAAAAACAAACGGGTTGTTTTTAGTCCGTATACCACACGAGCTGATGCCCGCTCAATATGTGGGGACCCGGACATAGCAGGGAGGTCTGACTCCTGGGCATGGATGGGTAATTACATTTTTTTCCCCTCCAACAAAAAAAAAAAAAACAATCAGTGAGTCTCGAAGTTTTTAATGCGTCTCTTCCTCGCAATAGAAGTCGCTAGGTAAGTCTTCCACAAGATTTCTCCTAGCTTAGAGATATACTCTGCATTGATTTCATTTCAATTAGTAAATATTAAACAACAGTTCTGCAGTGAAAGTAGTTTATGAAGCCAGCTCGGCGACACGGGACAAGTGGCTGTTTGTAAATCATTATGAATAATGATGCTCTCTGTTACGTGAACGGTGCTTAATTATATCTGTAAGGAAGAGAAGTGAATCAAGAATCAAATGTTTTTATTACTGTAGATATTTACATAAACTTAGCAAACGTCATTTTTTGACTCTTCTCTACATTGTGCCACTGTGGGAGCAGCATGGCGAAGAAACAGCCAAAGATTGATTTTTAGATCTCTTTTAACCTCTTGAATACCACGCCACTTTTCCGTTAAAGGTTTTACATTTAATTACCATGGCATAAGGTTCAGAATCACAACCCGACCCTACTACCCTCGGTTTTTGAGAGGTTAAAAATTGGTTGTGTCTAACCAATATAAATATACAATTTTACTTATTATAATTAATAAACAGGAATAAATAGTTACAAAATTATTAACAGCAATGTATGGGTTGAGTTAGATTAACTCCATACAGTCCCGTCATTTAAGTAATCTTGGAGAGTGGTACTTAGAGGCCGATTTTAGAGGCATCGCATATAACTAAACTAATTAGAAAACGGCCAAGAGCGAGTCTAACTCGCGTCCGAAGGGTTCCGTACCATCATACAATGGTAGGGATGGTGTGGAGTGAATAGTTTTGATTTTACATAGCAAAATGTTGTTTACAAAGTTATTGGAGCGACTACTTGCACACTCAATGTACGTTACCAGGCGCATTCATAAGTTTGTATGTGGTATGGAAAGAAATGTTATATGGGAGCCCCCTTAAATATTTATTTTATTCTGTTTTTTAGTATTTATTGTTATTGCGGCAACATAAATACATATCTGTGAAAATTTAATCTGTCTAACTATCACGGTTCATGAGATACAGCATGAGATACAGACGGAAGGACGGAACGACGGACAGCGAAGTCTTAGTAATAGGTCCCGTTGTACCCTTTGGGTAGGGAACCCTAAAACGATATCGAAAATAGGACCTATGGCAACCGGATAAGCGCTGTCAGATTCCAAGCTTTCAGTTTACTAAGTTTGTTAGTTAGTTTTGTTTTCACAAACAGTCCTATTAAGTAAAATCTCTATTTATAGTTAAATTATACTCTCATGCATTTATAATTACTTTATTGCATAATGAAGATACTGGCTTGGTTATAATGGCTAATGCGTGTGAATTTATTGTGATAATATTGCCAACGCATAAAAGATAATTAAGTCTATAACTCAATGTGGTAAATACAGACCATCTGTATTACGTATAAATATATACAATACTAAAAAAATATATCATATCGATATTAATGCCAAAGTTTCAAGTACAAGACATTATAAGTGGGTGAAATTGAATCCCTTAATAGTAGTTTATGTGACTGCTGCATAATGGAGGGCATTAAAACTCGAGAGTGGATTTATGAAACGAGCCGAAGGCGAGTTTCATAATAATATCACTCGAGAGTTTTAATGCCTAATTATGTACAGTTACATACACTAGTTTATCTTCACACATATCATAAGCTCTCTTTGATGTGTTCAGGAACCGCATGTTTGACCGGCATTGTGGTTCTGCAATTGTTTAGCTTGTTCTTTAGTACCAACTTCACGCAGGCGGGCGTCGGCGTTCGAAATTTGAATGTCAGTACCAATTTCACAGACAAACTAGGGACGGCACGCGGGTGAGCGTCGGCGTTCGAAATTTGAATGTCATTATATGTAGAAAAACTACACATAATGACCATTATGTGTAGTTTTCCAGATACGAAACGAGTTTTTACCAAGTAGTTTAACATAATGCTGATCGTAACGTGCGGTTTTTGAACGCAGTAAAGAGGGTTTATGATACGTGTGTAGATAAAAACCATTATATGCTCGTATGCGCAACCACCAATAAAAAAATGGCGGGCACTCAAATTATATCACAGTCTCTCGCTCAGGAACCGACGGCGCCAGTACGATATTTAAGCGTTACTTAACTTAAGGTGATACGAAAAAAATAGGGTTCTTTTTTCGAATCTATTTACTCCACTCTAGAGTCATCTACAGATTTGGTTATCGAGTTAAAGTTTATTGAGTATTTTATTAGGATGTTCACTGAAGGAAAACGCGATTGAATGTTTTTTTGATAGAATTTAATTACGAAAAGACCTCAAAATTGTTTCGTTTATTCCTGTAATTTCAGAGTAGCATTCAAAATGTGGATATTATGTATTTGTAAACTCTCCTTGAAAATAATAATAATAATAATACCTTGGACACTATTGACACACATTGATCTAGCCCCAAACTAAAATATTTTTGACAAAAGAGAGTAGTTTATTTTTAAACATTTTTTATGTGTTTATTTTATTATTTTAGTTTGAGTCGAGCGCATTGATTGCGTTCTTTTTTCTTTCTTATGTGGAAGTAATTAACGATGTCACTTCCGTTTACATTAGTATTCGTTTTATATTTTTTTTTTCGTATCACCTTACCAGCAGTGTTCGGCCAATAGTTAGTAAGATAAAAGTAGACCTTACAAAAGCGTATTAAAAAGCTGCATTTCTACACACACGCGAACATTATACTACGAAAACATGAATAGACTTTCAGATTACCTAGCACCAGTTTTCCAGTAGACTAGAACTCATCCACTCAGATCCCTCGCATCATATACTTAATACGGCGAGAGGTATCTAAGTTAACTAGTCGTTGTAAAGTCACGCGGTCGCAAACATCACTATCTGTTCTCCGTTTTTTCTGCTACTTCCATGACTTTCTCTCGGGTTTTCTGGTTTCATTCATTGCCAACTGAGAAAACTACTGGATAAGCTTCCTCCGTTTATTACTTACGTGGGATAGTCTCTGAGGAAATAGTTTTTACTCTAATTGCGGGTACTAAGTGTGCTAAGTTTTCCGTGGTAATTGTTTTGATTGATTATTACCGCGGGCTCGTTGGCGCGCAGGAAATGCTTGTTTGTATTATAAATGAGCGTTTACATGAATACGGGAGTTTTGTAAACGTATCCGTACAATAGAAGAGGCACATAGATTGCTTCTGGCCCCACACTAGGATGTCGTGGGAACCAGAAACTGCGACGTCACACACATATAAACATCCTTCAAAACTGGTGTTTATTACTAACTAAGAGGCACATACATTGATTTTGGCCCCACCCTACGATGTCGTGAGAACCAGAAACTTCGACGTCACACAAAAAAAGAGGTCTTGGATTGGTCACACGCAGTGGGTCTATGTGGACTGGCCTTCATCTTGACATGACCGCACAAAAAAACACGCAAAATTGAGAAAATAAGTAGGCTGTACTTAAATGCCATCTCAAGTATTGTTAGTACATAAACATAACGTATCATATTCATTTACATAAAGGCACATACATTGCTTCTAGCCCCACCCTAGAATACCCTGGGTCGTGGAAATCAGAAACAGCGACGTCACACACATAAACATCCAAGACCTGTTTTTTTTCTTGTTTTGTTTATCCCCAGCCAGGGATAGAACCCGGGACCTCTCGCATGGTAGGCACAGCCACAACCGCAGTGCCACATACATACAAAAACGAGAGTTGGATCGCCCTGCACGTTTACTCCGGGTAGTGCTAACGTTCAACGCTGAAACTTTCAGTTTCTCGAAAGGGAAACTGTCCAAATACTGGGACTTTTGTAAAAACATGAACATCAATTTGTATTATTTACCGTCGACGACGGAGTTAATTTCGTGTTGCTAGTGGCCCGTGTCTATTATTTTCGGATTCTGATATTGAAGTACTTTTTTATCGATTGATATTATCAATTAAAACATAATGTAGTTATTGGTTTGATGGACCAGACAGTCAATTAAATAATGGGCCGTTCTTCTTTTTAACCTTCATAAAGTAGAGTCTTTAAAAGGCGAATTTAAAATAATAGACAGGTTATTTATTGTTGGTTTGAAAGAATAATGTACCTAATACTGTTAAATTGTATCACGTAACAATTCTCAAAATAATAATTCGTAATTTAGCTGTTTTGTTACAAGTCCAAATAGTAAATAGACACCATACTAAACACAATTACGAAAGAATGCGGCATACGTCCGTTGAAAATTTTGAATTCTTAATTAGCTGTTGCCACAATAGTTATAGCAATTTGTTCTTCCGTAAAAACTCCTTTGTTCTGTAAACTAACCTGCCGTGAAGGTCCAATATTTTAAGGTATAGCCTCAATGTATCTCATGTTATTGTAAGTGATACTGTGATTACACTTTTGAAAGTGTTCTGTAATGGAATTGCGGCCTTCAAAATCAGGAACGTGACTGCCGTTGACAAAATGTCGTTGAGCAAATAGTAAACAAACATTTCTACATGCACATACTTACATTGCCGCTAACCATATTTTAAACACATGTTGTGCAAACAGCCGGTGTTGCAAAAATCAGAGAATAGGCGTCACCAAAAATGAAGGCATCTAAAACTCGTGTTTTAATTCCACTGGGCCTGGGTTCGAACCCGGTATGTCTGGCTTAAGGGGCAGCGTTACGCCACCGAAGTTGTTCGTCATGCACCTAACGAGTAGATACGTTATAGGTAAATCGAATGCACACCAACTAACGTAACTAATGTTAAACTAAGGCATAGTAGTTATAGTAATAATCGTTACATCAAGCACATTGAAGCAACACATTGCAGGTTGTCTTTATCTCTAACCAGGGCATTGGGCGTCGCTTGAGGGACCGATGTTTTGATAGAGAATCTCGCTCGCTATGTAGCGCGGTCATGGGCATCTTAGGCGAGTCCTGGGGTTACCACCCCGCCTGTTTTTGTAATTACTTTGTATAATTTATATTATTTTATTGTGACGAGCTCTGTGTGGATTATTGGCATTATATTTAATTTTAAATTGATTAAAATATGTTACATACCTTGGTGGTGCTCTGTATTTGTAGAAACGTAGCGATGCCGGCTCTAACTCGGTTTTTGACGCCACGTATTGTCCCTTTGGAGCTCCTGATCGTCGATGGAACTTCCTCGCTCTTGAAGTCCTTCAGTCCAGCGAAGAATTCCACCTCAGAAGGCACACTTCCACTATTATCACTCACTCCACTGACACTCTTCACCGACTTGTCATCATCGAAATGTTTCTCGTTCAGATGAAAGTCGTAATATTTGTCCGTATCAAAGTAGTTGCTGCTGTACACCCGCTGTTTCGTCTGGTCCTCTTTCTTTCGATCTTCGTAAGTGCTTTCATCGATAATCGGCAATTTATTCAGAATCGGCGAAGGTGACTCGGTTCTTGTATCGTTATTAAATTGAGTTACTAGACGGAACGAGGTGAGGTCGGCACTTTCTTTTGATAGATTTGCATGTTCATTAATATTCTGGTTCGCTTCCTCGTGCAGTGAGTTGTCGGTCTTCACTTCGCTTTCGGTTTCTACAGTGTTGAGTTTCGATCGTTCTCTGATGTCTTGTAGTAGCCCGCACGGTAGAAAGCTGTCTTGGCTTGTCTCGTCGATACTCAGCAACTCGGTGGGTGCCTCTTGAGTCTTCTCTTTTTTGTTTACATCTTCGCAGTGACTTTCGTCTGTGTGCACGCTTCCGTTTAACTCGCTACTGTTTAGAGAATCACACGATATGTTCGATTCATTGTCTTCGTAGTCGACCTCGCCAGTTTGATGACTCGGTGTGGAGCTAATTAGGGTCACTGTTACGGCTTTTTTGTTTGTGCTGGTTTTGGAGGTTTTCTTTTTGGGTAGCGGCGGCGGTGTGCTGTCTAAGTCACTGCATGTCCCAGAGTCGAGGGTGTCACTTGGGGAACACTGGCCACTCGACATGACCATGTTAGTCATCGAACCCAATGAGTACGAGTTGCAGTAAATAAACGGTGGTTTGTCCTCCGTCGTTTTCAGTTCATTATTTTCGACGATTTTCGGCAAATTCTCTTCAGCGTTCAATCTGATGAAGCTGTTGTTCTTCTTGTTCAGTTCCGCGAATTTGAAAGGGTCGAATTCCGCTTCGCTTTTGAAATGCACGCTAGAAATTTTGGGGGCTTTCGGTTTTTCGGCTTCGGTGTTGATCCTGATGGTGACCACGTGTCGGCCGGTGCGGTCGAAAGGCTGGCGCGCGTCTGCGTCGGCCGGGCTGGCTCGGTCGGGCTGCGGCGCCGCTAGGAATACCGTTGTCGGCGACTTGGAATTAAGGACGAGCGGGTGCAACGAACCTAGACTGCGGTCCAAACTGTTCAAGCTCATCTTGTTGTCGCCATCCGCTGTTATTTGAGTGAATGTCGAGTTCATCTTCACTTTCGGCGGTAGCGGCGGAGCGATGTACTCCATGGGCCGATGGGCCACTTCTTCCATCATGATGTCCTTTTGCGCCGACTAATAAATAAGCATAATTACTCTATAACGGGTTCCGGAGTTGTAATGCAAGTCGGGTTTAGACGGTCGATCTATAAGGCATGATACATCCGGTGCGCGGCGAGTGTGGGTCAATAATCCGTACTGGCCTGTTTTGCTGCTATTTACACCTGCGAAAGAAAACATTCCGATGTTAATAGTATTAACTACAGGTGATTCCGCTAATAGACTGCATAAATAGGTGACGAGTGGAGACATGAAGACTTTTGCGTAATGCTAACGTTACACTTTGGGTCGCTTTGCGTTACAAAATATAAAATCACCGTTAACTTTTTACACAACATCACATCAGCTGAGGATATAGCGACAATGGTTCGTAATTATGCTCGGGTAATGTCGGAAGTCAACTCGAATGCCGAACGAAGAAAAAAATTAAAGTATACCCCGTACATAATTATAGATTGCAATATTTGTAACGGTTGGTGGAGTCGCATAATTTTGGTATCGGTTCGTGACAATTTTGTAACATCGGAAGCGACATTTTTCGTCACGTCTGCGATATCTTGTGTTTTGCCCCTGAGCTGTGAAATTGGATATTACTGTACTATGCAGCCGTTATTATTATATACATTTCACGTGAAGAAACTTTCAGTAATTAGTTAAACAATTTAATTTGATTGACGTAATGATGATGTAACAAAACATTCGACTGCATAGCGATAATGCTGGAAAATTGTGGTCACAAGTGACGCAACCATTACTGAGCTAGACTTAACTAACAAGACTTTAAATATTATATGTTCTATATGTATAGCGGTTTAACCTACCAAGTGATAATGATATTGATACGAACTTAACATATACCAAAACCAAACGGACTTGCACGCGAAGGGTTCCGTACAAGGAAATTTTACTACTAAAAATAATAAAACTTTAAAAAATGAGAATATTAAAAGTTCCGAACGTGGATTCGAACGCAGAATCTTGAGATTGCGAAACCGATACAAACAAATTGCGCTACCATAACCATGTAATGCCGCGAAATTTACGATTATATGTGAATCATGTTTGTTATATCCCGTGTGGTGTTAAAATACGTAATTGTATGCCCACCAGCCTTTAATTCATAAAATCTCACGTAGTTCATTATTTGTTGCTGAAGCAGCAACATAAATACACATTCTGTGAAAATGTCAACTCTCTACCTATTACGGTTCATGAGATACAGCCCGCTGACGGACGGAATGGACAGACGGACGGACAGACAGCGGAGGCTTACTAATAGGGTCCCGTTTGGAAATCTTCGCGCACGGAACCCTAGTATCAATTTGCCTCTATGTTCATCCTGTTTTTGTGATCGCCAGAACTGCATTTAAAAAAAAATGGCCTTAATTATCACAATATTTAACAAAAGTCAGCCAAAACCTAAATGAGATAACCTATTCTATACTTATAAAAATGAATCGCAGTTTGAATGACTATTCACATTTATTCTCCTCACTCCGGAGGAGGTTTAGGTAAAAAGAAAATAAGGAAAAACGCAGAGAAACTGCCAAAAAAATGAAATAATGTTTTGCATAGGAAGTGGAGAAGTCTGAATATATGATTCAAACTCCCTGGTCAAACTCCTTGATTAATTAGATAAAATATTTGACCTCTTTGTTGGTAGCATACTTTATGTTCCACAGCTGTCCGATTCATAAAGTTACTACGCAAAGGATAGATGGCGTTAGCAGCGGATGTCCTTCATACCTAAATGTAAATTACTTTCGACTTTTATTGAAAGACCAACTAGTTGATTACTAATTATCTCGGCAACGCGACACTTTAGGGTATAAACCATATTATGATATTACTTATTTCTCAATCGAATTTTAGGTGGTGTGAAGTTCACCGAGTCTAATTGTATAATTATAACCAGAACGAACCATTGCTATTAAGTATTCTGTGCCATTGCGTCGCGTTTATCAAAAACTGTAACTATTAAGTCACGACAGACGTAATAATGTTACCAGATCTTTTCGATTCGTCCACCGCGCGCAGTCGCAGTACTGGTAACACTTTCGCCTTAACTATCGACTCGAATCGAATTTTCTAATGAATTCCTTTGGAGCATGACGCGGAGGTCGCAAAATAGAGCGACTAGCGACGCGACGCCGTGATAGTAACATAAAAAGGCGAGCTTATCTCAAAATAGTGATTTCTTCCTTAAAACCTAGATGTCCTTATACGAGAATGATCTTACGACACTGATCGAGACGCAGCTGATGTCTTGCTTTTTGTCATGAACTCAACAATCAATACGAGTCTACATTAATTTTTCACTGAAGTTCTTACTTTTTTCTTAACTGTGTAGTTTTGTCTATTTACAATGTAAACCGCTATAATGTTTAGGCATTTCGCTAGTCACTTCGATACCATGACGGTTACAGTGGCTAAGCACAGCTGATTCGATTTGATGAATCCAAATACGAATCAATTTTTCGTCAATGAAAGTAAAAATGTGACGAGGTTGTTATAGTTATGGTTAGGCTCGAATGCAGACCGTCAAACTCAAATTTTGACTGACACTCATTTTTACAGCTCTGTGAAACTGTACAAAGTCATAGAAAACCGGGCTCAAATTCAGGTGATTTTGAGCTTATTTTGAGCTCCCAGAATACGAAGTTTCAGAATTTAAGCTCGAGCGGTTTTCGAAAAAAACGCAACAAAACACCAGCAGTGCAAAGTACGAGTAGAGACGTGAAACTCGCATCGCATTTGGGCATGATTTTGAGATCCCAGAATATGCAATCAGAACATCTCTAACTTACGTAGTTTGCGAGAAAAAAAATAAAACCATTTACACAACAATATCATCTAGACAGATAAAATTTATAAGTTTTTTTTTTATCAAAACCACCAGAGCTTGAAATCAGAAATTTCGTATTCTGGAATCTCTAAGCTTTTTCTACATATTGATTGACGACCCGAATGGCCGAGTCGGCAGTGACGCTGCCTACGAAACCAGGGGCCCCGGGTTCGAGTCCCGGTGGGGGCAAATATTTGTTTGATGAGAATGAATGTTTGTACCCTAGTCATGGTTGTTTATCTATCTAAGTATAATATTTATCTATATAAGTATGTGTATCGTTGTCTAGTACCCATGATACAGGGAATCCTAGTTTGGGGCTAGATCAATGTGTGTAAAATGATGTCCAAGGTATTATTATTATTATTATTATTATTATTATTATTATATATGCTGCAAATTTCAACTCTCTGCTCTGTCAACTCGCGACATTTTCAACTAGAGGTATCCGTGAAACTGTGCTTGAAGGTATCCGTGAAACTGTATTTTTGAATATTGACACCTTGAAAGTCATAGAAAACGGAGCCCAAATTCAGGGCACTGAATATGGTGGCTCGCTAGGGGAATGACAGAGCCGCCGCCCCGCCCCGCCGCCGATGATAATGCACTTCAGCACAGAACATGATAGTCATGTCCTCAGTGAAATAAGTAACGATTACTCTATTTTGCTATATTACCGAGTGATTTAGTATACATAGAAGCAAGATTTTACAATTTGTGCTGGTAATTCGATTTCTCGGAATATAATAATAATAATAATAATAATACCTTGGACATCATTTTTTTACACACATTGATCTAGCCCCAAACTACGATTCCCTGTATCTTGGGTACTAGACAACGGTACACATACTTATATAGAAACATATTATACTTAGATAGATAAACAACCATGACTAGGGTACAAACATTCGTTCCCATCAAACAAATATTTGCCCCCACCGGGACTCGAACCCGGGACCCCTGGTTTCGTAGGCAGCGTCACTGCCGACTCGGCCATTCGGGTCGTCGTATATGATGATGTAAAAATTCATGTAGGTAAATAACGTAACATATATTTTTTGGTTAACCACAAATGGTCTTACAACAATAAAATTGCCACTCTGATCAACACACGATACATGTACTTTTAGACTTGTTATTTGAAATTAATGTAGATAGCAAGTCGCAGACTTTGATTGCCTCAGAATATAGGGTTATTACCAGTTCATATAGTTCAAAGTAGTGACTTTAACAGGGTCATTTTGTATGGAGACTAGGATACCTAACGTTTCCCCTAATTGATAACAATCGAGTTTTACGGCCAGAGATGTTGCCGGTGTTTATAGAGCAATAATAATAATAATAATAATAGCTTGGACACTATTTACACACATTGGTCTAGCCCCAAACTAGGATTCCCTGTATCTTGGGTACTAGACAACGATACACATACTTATATAGATAAACATTATACTTAGATAGATAAACAACCATGACTAGGGTACAAACATCCATTCTCATCAAACAAATATCTGCCCCCACCGGGACTCGAACCCGGGACGCTTGGCTTCGTAGGCAGGGTCACTGCCGACTCGGCCATTCAGGTCATCAAATGTAATGATAATAAACAAAACTGATATATGTATATCACAACAATTGTGCTTCTGCGATACAACATTAGTTCTATTTTGCTTTCATTTTCACGTACATCATGTCGAATGGACCACGAGAATCTAAAATCTAAACACTAATTGTCAGGTTGAAACTAATTCAGGTTAAAACAGTTGAAAGCTTGGCGCGATAACGAACCCATCGCCCTTCGTAAACTTTGTACACCTGAATTGTACACCTTGGTGCATAAAGTACACTTTTAGTAAACTTTAAACATCTTTGTCGTTAAAATTTAAGATAATTGAAAGTAAGCTGTATTCACCCAAACAACAAAGGTACGGAAACCTAAAAACGAAGTCTTTCTAAAGCATCATTTCTAGAAAATGGCCTACGGTATGTCCATGTAACAATTAATTGTAATACTGGGTCTCACATATAATTGTATCATTTATTTGCTAGATCTGTGTGTGTGCGTTTGGAGACTGCGTTTTTTTTAAACGCTGCTATCAAAAGTTTTATTATTCGAAAAAACGCTTGCTATGAAGTGTTGAATTGTTCCTTAATGTATTCCCAACCTGCGGCAATTTTATCCTGTGGCAAAAAAGCTAGACTTTGACACAAAAATAACTAAACCCAGATGGATAAGGTGAATAAAGTTTTCTCAAAATAATTTTAATGCACCTAGATACTTAAATTTTACTAAAAGTGACTAGGTGAATCAGTTCAGGAGAATTAAGTTTACGAAGGGTTTTGGCTGCTAATATTTAATTCAGTCTTATAAGAATAGGGTACAGAGGAATAATTAAGTTGCCTTTTGATTTACCTATGGTGTCTAGGTCGTTTGCACCACCCACGGGACACGTGCAGGGTGTCGGTGTGTACACTCCTGCGGACGTGAACTAGAATTGTCCCCCATCGGCTTCTAATGAAAGGAAGGCACAGGAAGAAAGGGACATAGCTATGCGTCAATCTCCCCCTTTTCTTTTGCTAGAAAAGGAGAGGGAGACTGACATATAGCTCTGTCCCTTCATGTGTTTTCCTGTCACTAGACGCTGATGGGTACTTAAGAATCGTAATATCTGTTGAAAATCAATACGAAATAAAATAAAAACGTGCAAAAGAGGGCCTGTTATGTTTTAGGTTTCAAAATATTATAATAAATATCCATAATTCAGCTTTCCATTTCCGTATGCATATAGGCGTAACGCTATGTCACTCAAAAGCAAAAAAAAACATCAACTTTCACAAATAAAACCGCCAACTAATCGAAGGCGTCCTTAGAACACAATGGAATGGAGCTGCCAATTATTGCATTAGCAAACAAACAAACATAGAAAATCCATTATTGTATTACGTCCGCCTTTCGCATTGTTGGCCCGCGGCGAAAAAAGGCCAGTGAGGTAGTTTTAGCTAAAGCGAGAATAAAGCTGCTACTACCGTTTCTCGGTCTCCAATTCTCGATTGAGACGCATCTATCTGGGAACTGAGGAATGGAGGCCTGAGCCAGCTGTATTCACCTGTTAAGCAAAGTGTTCCATTTTGTGGCTCAGAGGTACAAGGGTAATAAACTCGTACCATAATAAACACCAGGTTCGAAGGATGTTTGTTGTAGGAACTTGTTTACGAGTTTGGTGTTAATGTTACTGATTCTTGACTTAAATAGCAAAGTAAACGTTATAATACGGATTCATAATCAACGAAGCTTTAATTAGCTGAAAGGTAGGATAAAGAAGACTGTTTAATCAATCCAACTAGTTTATTTTTCCCAATTAGTTTTAATGATAAATGTCCAATATAAGTACCCGCTCAGCATTTTTCCGCGGGTTTACGCAACAGACAATAAACCGAATGGTCTGGTTGACAACCACCACTTTCACTGGTCGTCAGGTGTTTCTTTATGGGCCCACTCTGACGGGTTGAAGTGGCTCGGGATCCGGACATTCGTCGACAACAGCGCAACTCGTGTGGTTTTCGACTACGCGCGTTCGGGGGTCTTGGGCTGATGTTCGGACCTTGCAAACTCTCAGAGTCCCCGCGAGCCACAGTCTTTCTGTTCGGTCGACAGTTTGGTCTGGTCTGCCAGAGTAATTCAGCCGATACCACACTGGCAGACATCTTCGTCCCGACTAAACTATCGGCGGATAGAAAGTTTGTGGTCTGCGGGTAATCTTAGGGAACGATCAGAGCTCGTGATGTGTGGTGTGTACGAAAGAAATTAATACTAGATTTAAGTTTAGTGATTGGGCCACCACAGGTTTGCGGATCAGCAGAGATAGACTTTTGAACTTTATGAACAAAGAAACATGACAAATAGTGACAGCTTTAGAGGAATATCTCAAAGATTACTCCAAAACATCCAAGATAGTGTGTCTTAAAGCCAAAGCAAATTTCATAAGCAGTAAAATGAAATCTGCCGACGATAACATAAAAACTGCATGGAAAGTTATTAATAGCGAAACAGGTAGTACAAAGAAAGGCGAGTAAAACTTTTCACTTAAGACAGATCGCGGTATTATTAGTGCAAATTCAGAAGTAGCTCAAAATTCGATACGTTTTTTACTAATAAACCCTTGAAAACTATTGAACCACTAAATTCTTCACCAGCCCTTTCAGTTACATTGCTTAAGGAAAACGTGGACGCCTGCGGAACTGAATTTAAATTTAGTCATGGCAGTCCCCAGTATATTATTAAGACTTTTGAAGACAATAAAGTTAAGAGCACTGAAGACTTATGGGGGATATCAGTCAAAGTGTGTAGCTCAATTGTAGATATACCTAGTCGGGTCCATAAGTTCTGTCACAAATATTTTACCGCATAGTAAATAATACCAAGTTTTATTTTATTTAATACTATATATGGTTTGATAACTCATAAATACTGATAAATTAGAACGATTATTGGATTTAAATGCTTAAAGCCATATTATACAAATGCTAGTTTCTTCAGAGATTTTGCACTTTTTACCCAATCAAAAATACGGACGTGATTCACTTTATCTTTTTTCCATGACTCTTAAAACCTTTCAAACTTACGTGAGATTTTAGTCAGAACCCTCCCTGAACCCGTTACCTTCATTTTGAAGCATAAGATCTAACTAACTAAGTCTGGGTAAAACTAATTTTCATATTCACATTTTACGTAGTGTACTTGTTGCCCACAAGATCATTTTTATACGTTTTTCTGAAAACGTAAAAAGTACGCAAAGTTCTCTTTGGGAGCAGTTAGAACTGAAAGCTAACAGAAAATCAAATGCTAGTTGTTAAGCATGGACTAAAATCGAGGTTTCAGAATAAATAAATAAAAAACTTGTTGGTTATCTGGACCACTGTTTTTTTATTAAATTTGTGGTAAGTGGTATTTTTGTCAGTTGCGGCGTGTTTTGGGTTCGCGATTGTCTCAAGTTATAAAGTTTTTTGACATATTGCGATAATCGTACTAAATGTATTGTATTGCAATTTGATTCGTATAAAATAAGCTTTTTAATCATGTATAATACGAATAAGAAAAAGTTTATTGCTGAGTTTTATCTATCAAAAACCTTGTGACAGAACTTAAGGACCGACTAGTTATTAGCACCATATTTAGCCTACATACTTAATGAATGTGTTGATCACGGTACTTTTCCCGATTTAATGAAAAATAGCAAAGTAGCTCCTCTGTATAAAACTGCTGACAAAAAAGATCCCAGTAACTATAAGCCAGTTGCAGTTTTACCGGTATTTAGTAAAGTGTTTGAAAAGATCATGCTCAATCAAATGCTTTCCCATTTTAATCGCAATAATCTATTACATAAACAGCAATTCGTCTTTACAAAAGGTCGGTGTACCACAGATGCTGGTGTTGAACTATTAAAACATATTTATAGTGCATCGGAAGAATCAAAAGATTGAACATTCGGGTCTCACGCCCTAACTGCAATCACACACTCATTTCGGTGCCCGATTTAGTTTTTAGATTTAATGTTACTGGAAAGGAACTAATCAGTCAATCAATCTAATCAACCCACATATACCCACTGTTGGGTAAAGGCCTCTCTACCACGCCATCTACAGCGGTTCTGTGCCCGAGGAGGAAAGGAACTAAACCGGTTGGTAACTCATGTTTCTGAAACCAAGACGAGTCCTCAACCGCATTGTGCGGCGTCCCATTTAATTACACAGGAGGGGACTCAAAGAGAATTGGTTATTTATTTCGTGGCCCTGATCAGTTACTTTTCAACAGCTCCGAGTGCATATGGCCTTAGTATGAAGTTGGCACGATTTAGGTATGTATGTTGGAAACTGCGTGCCCTCACAAACTTCTGAAAACAAGGCCGCATTCATCTAAATATCTTGCTCCATTAGACCATTTACGTATCTAGAAGAATTTGAAAAAATCTTTATTCGCCGGACATTGTGGGCCGATTACCAAATCAAGGTAACTCGAACGCAGTTTCCTTCGAACCGCTCTAGTATAGGTATACTGCGGTTACGACGATTTTGCGATATTTTGCTTTACTGTTTCGCAGGCAATATTGTCGTAGTTACAGTGTTGCTTAATAAAATTAGTCGGAATGAATCGAGTAATGCTGTCATGGTAATTATTACAGAATCTTACACATTTAGCATTTGAAATTCGTATTAGTCCGTTTGTGATAGAATGCAGCTAATGATGAGTAATCACTTTGGAAGTTACTTTCAATTTTGGTAATTCTAATGAGATAATGATGATTCTGGGTAGACATCCATGTTGAGTGGTGATTCTAATATGCTGCTTTTCCTTATTGAGGCATTAGGACAAAATATTCATTTTATATATAAGGCTATAACAGATTGTTGTAGTCATATTTAAAAGGGTTGTTAGGGATTAGGAAAAAAAAGGGATATTACAATGTTCAAGATTACTTAAATGACAGGACTGTATGGGGTTAATCTAGCTCAACACAGGCCTTGCTGTTAATAATTTTGTAATTATTTATTCCTGCTTATTAATCATAATAATTAAATTTTTCATATTTGTAATAGTTAAGCACAACCTATTTTAAAAGAGATCTAAAAATCAATCTGTGGGAGTTTCTACGCCCTTCTTCTCCCACAGTGGTTCAATGTAGAGAAGTGGCAAAATTGACGTTTGCTAAGTATATGTAAATATCTACAGTAATAAAGTACTTTGACTTGACTTGACTTGACTTGATATAATTTTGTACAAATGGCACAATAAAACCGACTTGTTCTGACCAACTTTATTTTTCACGTCTCCATACATTTTGGGCGTTGCTGTCAGCTGATTTGTTAGGCGAAGTGAAAAACAAAGTTGCTCTGATCAAGTTGGTGCCATAGTGAAAGTTGTTCAAATTGACTTCCACGACAACTCCTTATTGATACACCCTGTATAGGAACAAACCTACCTAGGTACCTACCTATGTTTGAACTTTAACTTTACCCAAGATGTCAAGCAAGACATGTATCTTCTTCTTAGTCCAAAACAATCAATTAAAACCATCATAATGACTACTTACACGCATACAATCCGTAATTAATTTCAGGTTCATCAAATTGCTGACATTCCATCCATTTGTCGGCTGATAGCCAAATGCACAGGCCGCTGATCAAGTTAAGTGCCACTCAAATCTCATTCTGGAGCTCTCATTTCCCGAGCGAGAGACAGTGACGGCAGTATTATGAGTTTCCGTCATACTTTGAGTTATAGATGTGAATCCGGCAAGACCACTCTACGAATCCAAATTGCCTCGACTATTTAATACGACGGGGTATTATATGATTACTATGATAATACAGGCTTCTAATAGGCTGAGCCTTTCAAATTATAGTGGGAACGACATTTAGAGGTACAGTGGAGTTCCAAAAGTCACGCTGCCAAGGCTGCGGAGATGCGCGGGCGCATGCGACCAACGCATGTGCAGTTCAAAATAAGCAAACATATCTTCACACCAGTCTTTTCGTTTGCGGTGGCAGAGACAGAGGTTTGCCCATGTTTAGCCAGTTTTTCGGTTATTCAATCTGTTATTATATCAATATTAAAACGGGGGTATATTTTACGTTTTATACCCAAATTTCAAATCAATTAAATATGCAAGTAGCAGTTAACTCTATGCGTGGCGGACATGAACCGAATATCATGCATATGCTTATTGAGAAAGTTGACGCGTCACATAACTAATTAACTCAAATTGAGATATCATTTTGAATAAAAACCGGTCAAGTGCGAGTCTAACTCGCGCACGAAGGGTTCCGTACCACCGTTCAATGGAAGCGATGGTGTGGAGTGAATAGTTTGGATTTTACACAGCAAAATATTGTTTACAAAGTTATTGGTGCGGTTACTTTCACACTCCATGTACGTAACCAGGTGCATCCATAAGTTTGTATGTGGTATTGAAAGAATTGTTGTATGGGAGCCCCCTTAAATATTTATTTTATCCTGTTTTTTAGTATTTGTTGTTATAGCCGCAACATAAATACATAATCTGTGAAAATTTCAACTCTCTAGCTAGCTAGGTTCTTTAGATACAGCCTGGTGACAGACGGACGGACGGACAGCTGAGTCTTAGTAATAGGGTCCCGTTTGGAACCCTTCGGGTACGGAACCCTAAAAAGCACCAATGAGAGCTTCACCTGTTGTGGCTATCGTTGGTGCTATTTTGTGTGTTTTTTGTAGTACAACACAAATATTCTTTGAGGTCATATTTTAAATCAGCATATTCTATAAATAGCCCTATTTTGATAGCTTAAATCAGCATATTCTATAAATAGCCCTATTGTGATAGCTTAGGAACGGTGGACATCCACGTTTATGCTTCTTAGGGTTTCGTACCCAAAGGGTGCCAGACGGGACCCTATTACTAAGCATCCGCTGTCCGTCTGTCTTTCCGTCCGTCGTCGGTCACCGGGCTCTATCGGATCAACCGAAATAGGTAGAGAGCTGAAATTTTCTCAGAATGTGCATTTCTGTTGCCGCAACAGCAACAAATAATTAAACATACCGATTTTCAAGAATTAAAACAAGTACCCATAGAATAAATTATTGGTATGGTCATTTTCTTAGCCATTTTGATTTATTTGTTTATCGGTGAAAAACAGACTCTCCCGATCTTATCGGAAAAGATTTTTAAATGCAGGCATTGAGTTTTGTGCTTAGTTATTTGTCATTATACGATTAATAATTGCTCCTTCGAATTATAATAAATAAAATTAAGTTATTTATCATATTTTATTTTATTTCTGTAAATAAGTTACTCCATTTCTATCCACCTCCGGTTTCAATGAGCAAAGGGTATCGTTTACTGAGTATATAGTTCAATACTTACATACTACATACACAAAACACTTTTTCAATGTTTCGATGGCTTCGAATGTAGTCCTACTATTTTAATATTTTATTATTAAAAATTATAAGATAGACTCGTGCAAAAGACTGTCGTTTTACGTTTACCCGTGCACAGTGGTATCGTGTGCGGGTCCGACGTCCTACTCGCACTTGACCGGTTTTTTAACTCTCAGCTCAGAGTTTCTTAAAACTTTTTGCAGTCACGAGAAATGAAAAATTCCACGGTCCTCTGTCGAGGAATATTTTAGCTACAGAAAATAAAAGCATAATCAATAGCTTTTTCTTTTTGTTTTATTACAAATCTAATTATATTAAAATTAAAACTAAGTGGATGAGAACGACTTAGTGAGCACATTAGTCTGCGGAATTGTCTTCGACAACTAAGCAAGCAAGGCGCAAGTCATTAGTAATACGACTTTTTGACGATTTGTCGACCTCTTGTGGCGCAGCGGTTGTGGCTCTGCCTACCATGCGAGAGGTCCCGGGTTCGATCCCCGGCTGGTGGTAAAGAAAAAAAAACCCAGGTCTTGGATGTTTATATGTGCGTGACATCGCTGTTCCTGGTTCCCACGACGCAGGGTATCCGAGTGTGGGGCCAGAAGCAATGTATGTGCCTCTATCTAAATGTTTGTTTGTTTAATACGTAACATAACTCGTTTGACAAGAAGCGGGAAAGCTTGACTCGAGGAACAACGAAACCGATTGTCTGGTATTGCACATGCGTTCACTGCATCATAGCACGATGCAGCATAGAGTAAAGAATTTACCTGAGTTTTTTTTTTGTAACTGATACGGCTTTTCTAAAAGGTTCCGCGTTACTTACACAAACCAGCAATAATGGTTGGCTGTGCATTAGTTTTAAAAAACATTGCTTTTACAATTTTGTTTTAGTGTGTTTGAACAGGTCACTTTTAAAAGGTCTTGGTCAGCGAGAAACTTTGTTTTCCTCTTGTTGTCTTGAGTTTTGTTATTTCTTTGTATCATTGATTTCCTTGGATGGCAGGAGGTAGTCTTATTTAAAAATTGTTTAATGAGAAAATTAACATATACATTTAGGTATATTTACGGTAAACTTTTACATAATGAACGGAAAAGTAGATACTTTTGGCGAAAGTTTAATTTGATCAGTCATTCAGTTCTACGGGGAAATGATATAACATGCATATAATTAAGATAATCATTGCGTAATATTGGAGAAAGATTCCTTTACCAACCGACTAAATTTGAGAATTAATTTAGTAAATTGTTTTTTAATGTTTTTAGTCATTATGCGACGAACAATTTGGTGGAAATCCAAATAAATTGAAATAAATTTATATCAAAGAGAACAGGCTCACGATGAAATGTAGTGAATACAAGAAGGCATGTATTTAAAATGTAAACAAATGAAAAACAATTCGACGAACTTCTTTAATAATCTGCGCATGCGGTTCTCCTAAAAATGGCGATTTTGAATTTCACCGGCTATCGTTATAGTAATTTTACATGTGTTAAAGTGCCTCTAGAATCTTCCTCTGATACTGAGTATCCGGTTACAAGCCCCGTGTGTTTGTTTTTCTACGTAAATCGAAACCGTGTTGACAAAACAAATTCCCAAGGTCCACCATAAGGGCACGCGCACACCTGACACTGTTTAATCAAGGAAGGTGTGTTTACCCACACTAACAACTCGGTCAGTGAAGAAAGCTGATCAGTACGTGATTCTTCCACTGCCACACTATCAACACAAACCCGACTTTAAACACAACCTTCTAAGATTTACAATAACACGCTTAGTAGCGATTGCTGTCTCTATTCACTTGTCCAGTATATCTTCACCTGCGACCCCCCTTCCGTGCGAAGCACATTCGAAGTGTCGAGGTGGAATGAAGTGATTTATCAGAAGCCTACATGAGGTAGCTGGATAAGTTATGATTGTCATAATTATATTTATTGAGTTGAAAGTTTGCTTCGATTTCTCTGTTCGTAGCGACGAGTTTGTATGTCACTTCATTAAGACTTACAAGGCTTCCGTTTGTAAAGGTAATCGTATGCATTTTGGCCCCACACTAGGATGCTCCGAGAGTACCTTACATCTTATCAGGTATCCGACAAATACTTCCCTTCGCATTGATATTTCTTCGTCTAATTTAAGGAGCTACATAAATCTAATATTTAATCATACCATCACACTTTCAAGGCGTGGAAACAGGTACACTTATTTATAATACTCGTAACTTTAAATAATTAAAGAAACTACGAGATATGAGAAATTCGGCCAATGTTGGATACCATTAACTCACGAAAAAGTAAAAGGACATTATTCTCGAACGCAGCCAACCAAAACGTGCATAGACAACAAATTGTTTTTTTTATCGCTTGCCGATGCTACTGGCCACTTACGATGCTTAGACGCAGGTAGCCGGTGGTTTCCGGTCTGTTGATCACGAAGGAGGAAGAAGAAAAAAGTTTAGTCAACCGTCGAAGCGTATGTGTCCAACTTGACGTGATAGAACACCTGTTTTATCATAGTGTCACCCTTTTTAGGGTTCCTATTACTTATTATTATTACCGCAGTCCGTCTATCCGTCTGTCTGTCCTTCGGTCAGCGGGCTGTATCTCATGAACCGTAATAGTTAAAGAGTTGACATCTTCACAGAATGTGTAATTCTGTTGCCGCTTCGGTAATAATTAATAAACTACGCGACACTTAGTAAATTAATAGGGGTTCGCCATGCAAGAAACGTGTTTTAACACCCCCGGCGACATCACAAATTATATCATGATACTAATATGACCGTAGATTTCGCGGCTGATCATAATCGTTGTGGTGGCGCATTTGGTTAGCTATCGGTTGCACAATCTTTACGTTCTGGATTCAAATCCACGTTCGGGCATAGTATTCTTTTTGTTTTATTCTATTTTATTTAGTGCTTAAGTTCCGGGCTTCGTTGTAGAGTCCGACCCGCAGTTGACCTCGGGGTGCCGAGGACCTATCCCATCGCCGCTGCTTACGGCGGCGGCCATAACTTGATTTAGATTTGTTTCATAGAGCGTAGGCTTTGCCTTGTGATGTTCCAAAACATAGATACCTACATCAGTTACATCCTCGCCAGCATATGTCGTAAGGGCAAGGGAATCGGAAGTATTGAGTTCTGTCAGGCGGTATACAGCAACTTAATTGTGACACCTCAATCAACAAGATACTCCAATAATGTATTTCTCTATTACTATTTCAGTAGGCTTACCGTTCTCAATTTCTAAATTAATTGTTAATTAATTACCTAATTTGACCCTTATCAGTTTTACATAGGCTAGTTTTATGAATCTGTTATTTCGTTATTTCATTGTATATTCCTTTTATAGCTCCGGCTGAAATTATTTCAACATTAATTTGTTTAGAAATTTGACACGTGTAAGCTAAATTCCTATACTGTAGGTTTCGTCAAAGGAGATAATGAATCCGTTTATTGCAATTCTTGCAAGTGCATATTTCGTAATTTCATATTATGTACCTATGAATTAATATCATTATACGGACGTTCTTTCGGTGAAGGAAAACATCGTGTCGTGAGGAACTTCAACTTCTATAGCTGCGTCGATGGGCTGGCCCCCTGTTGCGCAAAATGGAGTATTGAATAGCGTGGGCACGATTGTGCCTCTGCCACCCCGTACGGGAAAAGGCGTGACGTTTGGTTTGCTTTGTATTTCTTCGATAAAGTAACTTTCAATAACAGTAAAAAACAAATATACACCACGATCTGAAATTTCTATCAACAACCCTATAGATATATTAAACAGAGCTAGCACTGACGACCCGAAAGTCCAAGTCAGCAGTGACCCTGCCTACGAAGCCAAAGGTCCCGGGCTCGAGTCCCGGTGGGGGAAAATATTTGTTTGATGAAATATTGATTTGAACGGATATTTGTACCCTAATCATGGTCGTTTATCTATCTAAGTATAATATTTATCTATATAAGTATGTATCTCGTTGTCTAGTACCCAAGATACAGGGAATCCTAGTTTGGGGCTAGATCAATATGTGTAAGTAGTGTCCAAGGTATTATTATTATATCATAAGGTCCGGTGACCATTACAATAATTGGTTTTGAACAATACATGGGGTTTTCTATTTCCCCATCAGCTGTAGACTAAGCCATATACAGGTTATTTTTTGTAACGTTAGTTGAGTTCTTCCCTCACATAATTTTGTTCCACAAATTCCAGAGTATTCCGATTTGTCCTGAAATAATCTCAGTGCGCAGGCGCGCCCGGTCCACAATTTAGTGACTTTTAGGTTTTTAAAGATTTTTGTAATGGGAAATATTAAACTGCACATCAATAATACTGATTTGCACAGCAAATATACTGATTTTCAGAGCAAATATCAGGGTAAAATACTGCGGTATCTTAGGTGAAGGGTAAAGCCTCCTTTATCGTATTAGGTTGAATATGTAAGAACAACAAAAATTTTTAAAACATAAAAAGTGTTTTTGCTGATCCTATTTGCTGTAAGAATCAATATTTTTGATGTGCGATTGAATACTGGCCTTTTTTATATTTTTATATATGTTTTGCTTCAGTGTCGTCTAAATTACCACACCTGAGTCTACAAAAAAACTGCTCCGTATGTTTTCGCTTATACACACATACATACAGCGTTGTGCTGTTCCCACGAGAAACTAAACTCGTATTAAAAACAATTCAATCATTCAAAAGAAGAATTTTTGAGACTAAAAAAAAAGTAAAGAAATAATTTTGAGTACACACGCAAATACACACCACTATGGCTTAAGAAGTAAGGCTCTTATTAATCAAGCGTTAGGATGTCAGAGAAGATTCAAACTTCAAGCTTGTTTACAGAAAAAAAGGAAGGAAGCAGAAAAAAATGGCATAAGAAATTGTGCACACACATGGCGCTACCAGAGCGATGAGGACTTTACATCCTGCCGAGGATATTGATTCTTTTGTGGGGAAAATCCGTCCAAGAACTTGAATGTCACTGCGGTGTATTCTAAAGAAACACAAAGTAAGTAAGTAATCGACTTTTCTTTTTTTTTAGCTTTTTTAATTGTACTTTGCGAAAACTGCATGATTTTACGCACAATCACTACCAATTCCAATGGAAATCATTCGTTACCAGTTAAGTGGCCCTCAAATCGCCCATAGGTGTCCGTTGCATGCTCCAAACCAATCGATTTGAGAATCAAGATATGTGATGACGTAATACCTTTATGTATCGATACTTTCACCACAAAAATCGTAGTCTGGATTGTAAACCAGAATTTTGAATTACATAATAATCTACCCAAGTGGTGTGAGAAGCATAGAGATAAGCGTAAGACACAATTCAAAATGTCTTACATTTAAATGACAAACGATATTTTGATACAGACACATACATTGACTGTGGCCCCACACTAAGATACAATAAGAGTCTGGAAAGAGATTTAGCTGATTTAGGTGTTATTATAAAAAGCTCTGTATTATATTAGTAGTTACTAATACTGACATTATAACGGTGATGGAAAACATCGTGACGCAAACTCCATATCTCCTTATCTGCGGCGATGGGCTAGCCCCCTGTCACGCCAAAATGATGATTTGAATAACTATCTAAACGTCACAGCCTCTGTCTCCCAGTATGGGAAAAGGCGTGACGCTATGTTGTTTATGTTTATTAAAACTATCAGAGCTTTAGATTCCTAGCTGCCTACCAGAGCCTACAACAAATCAAACAGAATCATTGTAGAGGGTACCACTAACTTTGTATTTGGCCTTCACAAATCGTGCGTTTCCAAGTGACAGGCGCGTGGACAGACAGACTGACTGACAGCCTTATTATTAGTGTGTAAGCCGACCGTGTCGCCTAATGAGTAACTAAGTTTTACTGGCTACAGTTATTACCTTGCTTGTTTGTTCGTGCTTTATTGCCTTACATTTGTACAGTCAACTACAAGATTAAGTTATAGATTTTATGTCTAAACAATATCGCCACTTCGAGTTGTCTTGAGCTTGATTGTACCTTAAGAATAGGACGTAAGGTTCAATATTAGCTACAAACCACATTGTGATTAAGTGTACGCAGAGGATAAACAGTGACAATCCTCTCATTTATCAATGCAGTACAAAAATTACCCAGGAAATAACTTTCTTGTATCAGAACTTATCAAACCAAACCTCAATGTACGAGTATCATAGTATGAAAAGAATAAAGAACTGCAGATATCAAGCCAACCTATTACGATACATTGAGCACTCTACAATAACGATACGCCAATCACGGAACATGCTCATTTAATGGTACGTGCTGTTCGCAGATGCCAACTATCGACCGCTATAATCTTTGGAAGAAAGTTCATAATCAACTGGCTCGGTGTCCCATTCGGTCTTTCGTTCATCAATGACCATTCGGTCATCGGCCGGTCGCTGACCCCGGCGGGCGTCATGGAAAAGTAAAACATCTGCCATCCGCGAATTTGCGAAACACCAAATCGTCTTATTGGAATCCGGTAAAGTCCGTTTTCGTGTTGAACTTTTCCGGTTTTGGTTGTTGTTTTGAGAAGATGGAGATAAGTTTATGGCTATAGTTATCGGTTTATGACATTCGTCTTTATTGTAGGTCTAATCAAATCTATGCCTTACATACCTTGGCACTCTTCTACCTTCATACCATGTGTGGGAACCCTTTGCCTCAAATTTATAGTTATACATAAGGGTACAAGAAATATGTAGTTTAAGTTAAAAAGTTTATACTAAGCCGAGTTTTTATTCCTGGTGCATTTGCCAGCTTTAAGCATTTCGCGTTCATTCCAATCCACGCATCAGTTTGAAAAACAAAAGACACATCAATAGGACTGGCGAGAAAAAAAACTACGTAAAACAATTGTTTTTAGTAAACAAAACACGTACAGTTAAAAATGACAAAATGAGCACTTTCACTGCAGAACGAACGCGTGAATATTAAAAAGAAACTGTTCAACGACCGAAGCGTAACAGAAAAAAACAGCTGCTTGAATACAAACATTCTGTGTAATTTGTTTGATGAAACTAGGACTCAGCCACAGAATTACTATCAGTATTACTTCGCCTCAGCTTCCCCACAGCGAAAACGAGACAAATGATAAATTCTTGTACAATATTGAAATATTTAACGAAAAGTAATTTGGTTGCAAATGACATAAATATGCTCCAAGTTCGGAGCCACCCTCATGGCAACTGCAGACGACGACGTGTCGCCGTCACAAGTGAGCGAGACAATGAGCGACATGTATAAAGTGCTACGAGGATCTTCTGGTACTTGGATGACACATTGATGGCTCTTACAATTATGATATGATACACGGTGCATTTCCTATTGCAGGCGTGTGCCAAAAGATCCTTGTAGTACTGTCAAAAAGTCAAAATGCTGTCACTGACTCGCTCGCCGACTGACAGTATGACATTTTTTTAAGCGGCATTTAACTTAAGCTGCATTCAGTGCATTCTGCGTTTGATGTTCTATTGATGAGCCATCCAGAGGTCTGAGTCATTTAAAGCAACAAATATTAGGAGCATAGTCCAACTGAGCCACTCCAAGCCTAATCCAAGCTGCCAGTCACGACTGCTGACTAGAAGATATATTGAACTCTAGAAAACGAATAAATAGGTAGGAGCATCGTGGTTTTACATACTAAGCGAAGCGATTTTCACATTATTCCTTCTAATTCTGGCAAAATAAGTTGGTAGGTAGCTCTGATCAAACATTTTTAGGGCCTTTTTCAAAAAGTTCCTATGGAAATATTATATGTTGTATGTATGTAATTACTGATGTAGCTTGCACACAATGCCGGTCAAACATGCGGTTCCTGAACACATCAAAGAGAGCTTATGATATGTGTGTAGATGAACTAGAGTATGTAACTGTACATAATTAGGCATCAAAACTCTCGAGTGATATTATTATGAAACTCGAGTTTTAATGCCCTCCATTAAACAGCAGTCACATAAACTACTATTATAAACCTTCCAGTATAATTTGTCAGCCGTACGTACCCACCATTGATTGCATCTAGCTACAAAGTAAGACCATTCATACAAAGAGCGTACCTACATTGCACGTACACAATAAGTACTGTACAACACAATTGTCTTAACAATGGCAGTACACCGGTGTGACTAAATCCTAAAAATTTCGACAATAACACGGTTCATTACACTGGCACAAAAAGTGAAATTATCAATGGGTGTGGTGGTACTTGAAAAAGTAAATAGGTAAGTAAATGTAGCATTCAATGCATGTAGCTTGTAAACCGGGGGCCAAAGCCTTTAATATAATTCAAGTAAGATCGCGGCATATTCTATCACGCTTAGGGTAACCATATCTCCGGAATTGTCCTGAGATCTCCGGACTTATAGACCAATCTCCGGAACTCCGGAATTGTCTTAAGATCTCCGGAATTCAGGAATTTTCAATAAAACCGAGCAAATCGACAATATCTTTCGTGTAAACTCTCCAGTAACTAAGAGATCAAACAGCCTAACTAAAATCACAAATTACATTATTTTTTTACATTTTTTTTTATTGTAAATATAGTTGTAGAGTTGCATTACGTTTTAATTGAAATTACGACTAAATCTCAGGAATTTCCAATACAAATCAGGCCTAATCTCCGGAATTTTCATTTTTCCATATGGTAGCGCATTGCAGATGGATCGAATGCTGGGCGATTTTATTGAGTGTTATGGGCCGATCCGCTGACTAAATAAGTAGTTAAACTACAATAGTTTGTCTCAAATATTTTTTTAATGTAAGTATTACGTATGGACATGTGCTTTCTTCCCATCCTTATCTATGGAGCTCAGACTTGGTCTTTGACTGACATCCAAAAGTCTAGGCTTGAGGTTTGCCAGCGAAATATGGAGGAGCGCAGTATCCTGGGGGTCCGATTGGCGGATCGAGTCAGGAATACTGAGATACGCTCCAGTAATAAAATAAAGGACGTAGCGGTAAAGGCAGCTGAATTGAAGTGGGACTGGGCAGGCCACGTCGCCCGTATGCAACCGGACCGATGGGCCAAACTAACAACTCGCTGGATCCCAAACGCGAGAAGGGGACGTGGTCGACCCAGGAAGCGCTGGAGTGACGAATTGAGGTACCACAACAACAACGTGGGAGGTAGCCCAGGGGCCTGGAGAGTGGAGGAGGGGAAGAGAAGCCTTTGCCCAGCAGTCGGATGATGTAGGCTTATAATAATTATATAATAAAAGAATTAAGATGGGAAGACTGGTTAACTTTATAAAAATGATTTATTAAACGAACAGAGTAACGTCTAAGATTATACTAATACAATATTGGCTTATTCTAAGATGATATTCGCATTTATAATAAAATTATGAAAATTAAGCATTGACGTCATGACCTAATTTGGGGTAGCGCTGATAAATGACAATTGTAGTGGTTGGTCTACCTTAACTAGCGCAGTATTTCGGTACGGTTGATGGGACGAGTCCAGAGCGCGGAGTTACACTCCAAAACAAATATCAAAGAGGTAGCGGAAGAAGCGGCTAGATAAGCCAAACAAACTACACTCTGGATGCAACAAAATGCAAAGCGACCCGACCCAGAAAACGTTGGAGGGACGGGCTGAGGGACCACAACACCAAACTGGTGGGAATTGGCCCAAGAGAGATATGTAGAAGAGGAACAGAGGCAAAAGCCGCTCTTCCCCTTGCAAAGGCCCAGCTGTGGGTGGGATGATATATGCTAGTTATATTAATACAAGAAAAGATTATGCTACGTTCTCTCGTAACTCTATTATTTATTCGTAACCATAAATTACAATCAAACCTGCTATCTAAAAACTAGCTAACAACTTGTGTGGACATCAACTGATTTTGAAATCGGTTATAACGGTCGATAGTAATTTGAATAATAATGACTGTAAATATTTTCTCATCTTATCTTTGCGGATATAATTGGCTTGCCTTGATATGTATTTGGTTCTAGAAGTTTAAGCAGATTATTTCCTTTCTAGTCGTTCTTGAAGGCTGTACGCATATGAAATTAAGGATTAGTGTTTTTTGTATACATATATCCAGTGCACGTATGCGGATATCAAAATGGAACCAAATATGTTGTTGTTATTGTCTGGCTGAAATTGTATTATAATGCGAAACTTTGCGATATTGATTGATGTCCTCTGTGGCGCAGCGGTTGTGGCTCTGCCTAACATGCGAGAGGTCCCGGGTTCGATCCCTGGCTGGGGGTAAATAAAGAAAAACCCCAGGTCTTGGATGTATGTGACATCGCTGTTTCTAGGGTGGAACCAGAAGCAATGTATGTGCCTGAATGTAAATGTCTATGTTATGTTATGTTATGTTAGTTAGCCAGTATTATTTTCACAATTTTGCGTGATTTTAGTGCGGTCATATCACCAGGCCAGGCCAGTCCACATCGACCCACTGCGGGGCAGAGGCCTCTTCTGTGCAGCGCCTATTCTCAAGTCTAATAAGGATAAGGAGTTTTTGTCCTCATGGCTATGAATGCCTTGTTCAAGCAAAAACGGTCTACACGGATTTGTATAGACGGTAATATTAGTTATATGTATGCGCTTGCGCACAAACAAAGGTGAGTTCATCAACACTTTTAGACCGATCGGTCTCGTCGACAAAACCTGTTGTGCGTGTCTCGGGTTTTGTTTTCGATCAACCAGTGTTTTTGTGTAAACCCCATATCGAGGTACAGTTTGCGTCAAGTTGTTTCGGCTCTGAGCAAGCGGTCACCTCTCTTTCACTCACACCACCTTATTGTGCGAGAAAGAGAAGTAAAGGCTCGCTCAGAGCCAAAGAATGTTGCCGCGGCTGTAACGGAGCATCTATTTTGACGGTCCCAGATGGGGTGGCAAAAGTTTGTAGGTCAAAGACAGGCTTTCGCGAGTGGTTGTCGTATCAAAGCGAAATGAGTTATAGATGTTATTTTTTGGAATCGCTAGATATAACAAGTATTAGAAACTAGTCTTAAATAACAGGCTATAATAAAATCGTTATTTGTGTGGTATTATTTTATGGCTACTATTTCATCGCACATCGAAAATACCGATTTGCACAGCAAAAAAGGATCAACAAAAACACTTTTTATGTTTTAAATATTTTATCTGTTTATGTTTTAAGTATTTTTATGTACATGTTCAACCTAACACGAAGGATAAAGGGGTGAGCGAAGCAATCAAAGTCGATATCAAGAAAGGCTCCCAGGCTTCCCACAGAGGGCTCTTCAAAGGAACAGAAAATAAACAAAGTAAGGCAAATAAATAAATAATAAGTGTAGCCCATTAATGTCCCCACCGAGGGGCACAGGCCTTTACCCGGATACGAGCAAGATTAAGCCACACTCCACCACGCTGGCTCAGTGCGGGTTGATGGAGGGGTTTTACGACCACTATGTAGTAGCAGTTACCTACAGCTTAACGTGTCATCTGAAACACTGAAAGTCCGACAATGTACCTAAGAAAAATTAATTATCTCATTGGTGCATGGTCTCCAGCTACTCCTGTGTGAGAAGCAAGCAAGAAACCCATTAGTTTAAGACGTAATTATAAAAAAACTGAAAAAACTATGACTATAAAAGCAGTCAAAGTCGAAATCAAGAAACATAAACAAACAAAACATTTATATACAGGCACATACATTGCTTCTGGCCCCACACTAGGATACCCTGTGTCGTGGTAACCAGAAACAGCGACGTCACACACATATAAACATCCAAGACCTGGGGATTGTTTTTTTTTTTTTTTCATTACCCCCAGCCGGGGATCGAACCCGGGTCCTCTCGCATGGTAGGCAGAGCCACAACCGCTGCGCCACAGAGGCCGTCAAAAGGCTCCCAGGCTTCCCACAAAGGGCTCCTCAAAGGAACAGAAAATAAAAAAGTAAGGCGAAAGCATTCGCTTCGCCGCCCTTCCACAAACCTTTAGTCTGCGATGCGAGAGTTATGGCCAGTTTTTAATTTCTGGATGTGGCATGTGATTGTGACGTCATCGCTGGTTCGGGTTCACACGACACATTGTATCCTAGTGTGGGGCAAGAATCAATATTAAAAAAAAATGTTGGTATTTAAATCTTTAAGATTAAACGTCGCATTTGTTAGGGGGTATTCGTAATTACGTGAGGTGTTCTCAAATCTCAACCAATCCCAATCCCCTCTCTGGGGCGGGTGTACTCAATAATATCTTATAAATTGCGAGAAAAAATGGATTAAATTAAAGTAAAACACGTTTCTTGACCAAAATAATAAAGAAAAAAATTCTGTTATATACTAGTCTTTTATAAAAATAATGAAGCATTTTTTTTTTAAATGCAACGCATTTAGGTGCTACGAAAAAAAAATGGGGTTTTTTCGAACCCATTTACTCCACCATGAAGTCATCTACAGATTTGATTTTTGGGTTAAGGTTTATTGAGTATTTGATTAAGATTTTCATCTCAGAAAAACGCGATTGAATGAAATTTTCTCGATAGAATTTAATTAAGAAAACACCTCTTTTTATCTTTTCCTGCAATTCTGAAATCCTAACTAATTTCATGGTGGAACTGCGTTAAAATGTAGATATTATGTATTTGCAAAATCTCCTTAAAAACTTTTTGACAAAATACCGTAGTTTATTTTTAAACAATTATTCTGTGGTTTAGCGCTACGTTTTTTCATTTTTTCCCGATTCCGTCCCTCTCACACTGCGGATCTTTCCGCCTTGAGTAACGGGGACCTTTGCACGGACGAGGTATCGCCTTAAGGGATTAAATATGGCCAGAAATGCATCTTTAGCTTCAATTCTTCTAGGCTAAACTAGACAACATAAAAATGTAGGATAAATATATGTTATAAAAAGTTTATTAGAGATAAGAATGGACTTTTAAAATTACCGGATATCTGTTATATTTAATACTTATTAATTTTTTTCGCAATGCATTATTATTCAACTAAATGAACAAGCGCTCGGAGACGAAATCAGTTTCCTATATGAAACTTACACGCAAAAATAGGTAAAAAAAAGAGAAATTTTTTGGTTGTTTTATTTTATTTTTAATGTTATTATTAAAGGAGTTTAGTAATATTTTCTATAATTTTCTTGGTCTCGGAGCTCGGGTTGCCCCGCGGGGCTCTGCGCGGGAGCATGCGTCAGTCTGCTTCGACGCGATGTGACGGGTATATGTTTTCTTTGTCTAATTCTCAATGCCATTGGCCTTTGTTCAGCCCTTAACACTAAAAATATAAATTTTGAAAACTCGTGCGTTACGGGAGGGTGCCAAGTCGATCGATCAAACCAAATCTCAGGATATCTCCCCAGGGGGGAGTGGTGGGAGGGAGGTTCGGAGGGTGGGGGTTGGGTTAGAAAATAGGCATAAACGACTGAGGTTACGCATGGACGCCACTAGTCTGATTTTAAAATAAAAACAGTCAGCCTGACATCAAACAAACTTGTCCAGTTGACATAGATTATATTTTCAAAATCATTTATTTAGCTGTTAACTTTTGATGCTCTGGGATCAATTTTAGTAAGTGAATAAGGCGATATGGTATAATATTCTGGTGAAGAAAAATCATCACACAAAAATAAAATCACTGGCTTATCTCTGGCTTTGTTGTATCTTGTTTATTGAAACTTTTGCCACATCTGAACACGTTTTTAAATCGCGAATTGGAACTGTGTTCTAAAATTTATGGTCCTTCGAAACCGGTCTGCCCTCGGCCGTGGGCTCTTGCAATCAGGCACGAGATCAAGGAGTTAAATTAAGAAGAATATTAGTCTTTTTTTAGGGTTTCGTACCATAGAAATAAAAAAGGTACCCTTATAGGATTACTTCGTTGTCCTTTTGTTGACCCGTCTGCCAATACTTTTTGTCTCAGGATTGCGTGCCGGTATCAAGTTGAAGTAAATATCGATAACTCAAGTCAGTGGTCTCCCAAACTTAAAAAAAATTCTAATTGGTCAACGCAATCAAAATATGCCGCTTCGCAACACTCTCAAGGTAGTAAAAACCTATTTGCTTCCCGGTTACCTAACCATCATGAAATTTGTCACAAAATAAGGTCTTTTTAGTAAAGAAAGCATCTAAAAAACCGTAAATTTGTAGTTCCTTCACAAAATAATGCGATTTGTGCGGAAGCTTCAGTTCGCGAGTCCATACTATGGCCGTTTTTTACTGTACTGTCTTTATTACTGTAGATATTTACATATACTCAGCAAACGTAATTTTTGGCCTCTTCTCTACATTGGACCGTTGAGAAGAAGGAAGACATGGAGGTACAAGTTTAGTATTATCCCCGACCCGCATGGTTGAGTCGGCAGTGACCCTGCCTACGTAGCCAAGGGTCCCGGGTTCGAGTCCCGGTGGGGGCAAATATTTGTTTGATGAGAACGGATGTTTGTACCCTAGTCATGGTTGTTTATTTATCTAATTGTAATATGTATCTATGTAAGTATGTGTAACGTTGTCTAGTACCCAAGATACAGGGGATCCTAGTTCGGGGCTAGATCAATGTGTGTAAATAGTGTCCAAGGTATTATTATTATTATTATCAATGAGACAGTTGTTGGACCTCGTCCAATTTGTTTGTATGAAGGGCAGGTTGTGTTTAGATTCAACGGGAGATAAACTGAAATTGACAACTGTACTATTTGCTTCTTGTCTCCAAAGCTGCGACGATGGGCTAACCCCCTGTTACGACTATCGACTGTTAAATAGTGATATACTGACTAATAAACGTAGGCAAAACTCTGCCAGCCCATATGGGAAATTGTATGCCAGCGTTGCTTGTAATATTTGTAGAAGTTAACACACAACATATTCTTGAAGAAGAGACGAAAGAATTACGGTTTACTAGGTGTATGTGAATATCTACTGAAATAAAGAAATGTTGAGTTTTACTTTGTTTTGTTTGACAATGTTTGATAGTTATGTTTGTTTGTGACCCTTCTTTCGACGTCTCAAAGGTGAATAGACGAATCAATAACTATTCTAGAAACTCAGTTAGTTCTTAGATTTTCGTAGATTTCATCAACTTCACCAGTGTAAGAAACGCACATTAGGGGCCCGATTCCGGTAGACAATGACTGATCACTGACAATGACATGACGACAACGGTCAGCTTTAGAGTTATCTTTTATCCCAAGTTTTTGTTATCCCTTTCACTTTGGTTCGTTACTAATTTATATGATCAGTAATAACTTCAATTTCTAACTAAAGTTGACCGTCATCGTCGCGCCATTGAGCGCTCATCATGCTAGCAGGATTGGGCCCCAGAAAAGCGACTCGTACGCGCTTTCAAATCGCCAAGACCGTCGTAAATTCTTAAAAACACGAACATCTCGAGTCGATAACGATCAATGAAGCAAAACTCGAATAAATAACTCGAAGTGACTTGTAGACGACTTCAGAATCTGCTTTCAATTATGGTTACGCGCATATGTTTATTTCTGGACTATTCATTTTCGTTAAATAGTCCAATAAAACAACTCGGGCTTGGATATGCCGTAACCACATCATAGAAATGACTATATCTAATGAATGGAAGTCCTAATCCAACCATGGTTGAATTAGGACTTCCATTGAACGAAGAAATATTTTAGGCCAAAACACTGCGGTAGCTTGGGTGAAGACTTCGCGTTAGTTCGACAGGTAACACCAAAAACACCGGGTAGTGCTGAATACACATGCTTTAAAAAGTACATGTTTTAGCGAAATTCAACCCTTTCTGACTGATCAGTCCATGGTTGACTAAATCACGATATAGCCAATCCTACGATATAGCTACGACAGATACACAATTGACATCAAACAGTTTGACAAACACTCAGACGTATGCTGTCTGTCACAAGCTCTTGCTGCGTCTGTGACAAGCTCTTGCTACTGTCTGTCACAAGCTCTTGCTTTTGGCTGTCACAAGCTCTTGCTTTTGTCTGTCACAAGCTCTTGCTGCTGTCTGTCAGAAGCTCTTGCTGATGTCTGTCACAAGCTCTTGCTTTTGTATGTCACAAGCTCTTGCTTTTGTCTGTCACAAGCTCTTGCTGCTGTCTGTCTTGTGAAAGCTTATGCTTTTGCTGCTGTTTGTCTCAAACTCTTGCTGCTGTCTGTCACAAGCTCTTGCTGCTGTCTGTCACAAGCTCTTGCTGCTGTCAGTCACAAGCTCTTGCTTTTGTCTGTCACAAGCTCTTGCTTTTGTCTGTCACAAGCTCTTGCTTTTGTCTGTCACAAGCTCTTGCTTTTGTCTGTCACAAGCTCTTGCTTTTGTCTGTCACAAGCTCTTGCTTTTGTCTGTCACAAGCTCTTGCTTTTGTCTGTCACAAGCTCTTGCTTTTGTCTGTCACAAGCTCTTGCTTTTGTCTGTCACAAGCTCTTGCTTTTGTCTGTCACAAGCTTTTGCTGCTGTCTGTTACAAGCTCTTGCTGCTGTCTGTCACAAACTCTTGCTGCTGTCTGTTACAAGCTCTTGCTGCTGTCTCTCACAAGCTTTTGCTGCTGTCTGTTACAAGCTCTTGCTGCTGTCTCTCACAAGCTTTTGCTGCTGTTTATCTCAAGCTCTTGCTGCTGTCTGTCACAAGCTCTTACAGATCTGTCACAAGCTCTTGCTTTTGTATGTCACAAGCTCTTGCTTTTGTCTGTCACAAGCTCTTGCTGCTGTCTGTTACAAGCTCTTGCTGCTGTCTGTCACAAGCTTTTGCTGCTGTTTGTCTTCAGCTCTTGCTGCTGTCTGTCACAAGCTCTTGCTTTTGTCTGTCACAAGTTCTTGCTGCTGTCTGTCACAAGCTCTTGCTGCTGTCTGTCACAAGCTCTTGCTGCTGTCTGTCACAAACTCTTGCTGTTGTCTGTCACAAGCTCTTGCTGCTGTCTGTCACAAGCTCTTGCTGCTGTCTGTGACAAGCTCTTGCTGCTGTCTGTCACAAGCTCTTGCTTTTGTCTGTCACAAGCTCTTGCTGCTGTCTGTCACAAGCTTTTGCTGCTGTTTGTCTCAAGCTCTTGCTGCTGTCTGTCACAAGCTCTTGCTGCTGTTTGTCACAAGCTTTTGCTGCTGTCTTTCTCAAGCTCTTGCTGCTGTCTGTCACAAGCACTTGCTGCTGTCTGTCACAAGCTCTTGCTGCTGTCTGTCAGAAACTCTTGCCGCTGTCTGTCACAAGCTCTTGCTTGGAATCTGACAACGCCAGTATTACAGCAGCACAGTCTGTGCTTTCCTAGGTTTGTCACGGTAGACAGTAGAGCGTGAAAACTCGTAGAGATATTACAATCAATATTTAATGCTTCTGTTTAGTATACTCCCCTCGCAAATAATGTACAACATCTTCTATAATATGCAGAAGCATCCTTGGCTTAGCGGTATTCGCACATTGGAAACGATCGTACGGGTAGCAATATCTCGCCGAGACGAGCTCTGGATGGGTGTCCGTTCTATGTGGCCTTTGTTTCGGACGCTTCCGTGTTTCTGATGACACGTTACGTAGGTCCCGGCTACTATTACCTCTAGGTGGTAGTAGTCGTAAAGCCCTGTGAGACGCCCTAATAGGGCAGTTTGATAACTTCTGACAGTCGGGTTGGCCACAAGCACGACACCCCTCCATCAACCCGCACTGAGCCAGCGTGGTAACGTACGGCTTAATCTTACTCGTATCCGGGTCAAAACCCGTGCCCCTCGGTGAGGACGTTAATGGGCTAAATTCACTATCTTCTATTATGTACATCCCGCGACAGGTTTCTTTGAATGCTATCTGAAAGGTAGCGGCGCATGTGTTTAAGAGAGATGCATACATGGGCGACAGAGGGAGAAGTGAGTTCTCGCCCACTGCTGACGGGCCAGGCGGGGCCCAACCAAGATTCAAATTATTCAACTACAGTTGTTTGCTGTACAAATACCTCGAGCAACGTGTCCCACATCTCTGATGCAGCTTGAATACAGTGTTGTCATGTTTATTCCAAAATTATATCAGTTTTTGGAACACGGTAATGAAATTAAACACTAATACATTTGCTTCTGGCCCCACACTAGGATACCCTGTGTCGTGGGAGCCAGAAATAGCGACCTCACACACATATGAACATCCAAGACCTAGGTTTTTTTTGTCATTTATCCCCAGCCGCGGATCGAACCCGGGACCTCTCGCATGGCAGCCAGAGCCACAATCGATACGAAAAAAATGGGGTTTTTTTGGAATCCATTTACTCCACCATGAAGTCATCTACAGATTTGATTTTTGGGTTAACCTTTATTGAGTATATGATTAAGATTCTCACTAAAGGTAAACGCGATTGGATGTTCTCGATAGATAATACCTCTAAATTGTTTTATTTTTTCCTGTAATTCTGAAATCCTATCTAATTGCATTGTGGAACTGCGTTCAAAATGTAGACATGGTGTATTCGTAAACTCTCCTTATTTTTTTTTAACAAAATGGCGTAGTTTATTTTTAAACAACTTTTCTGTGGTTTAGCGCTACGTTTATTCATTTTTTCCCGATTCCGTCCCTCTCACACTGCGGGTCTTTCCGCCTGGAGTGACGGGGATCTTTGCACGGACCTTTATCGCCCTAACTCCTAAACCCCTTGCCCTTAGAGTAAAATAAGGTGCGGTCGACAGCACATCATCTGTGGTGTACCAACAAGCACACACTTATAGTTAATTTGTAAAACCTGTTAAATCATACTTGTAAAACAAACTATAGTAATTTTTGCGCCTTTTATTAAGAGTTAATGTCAAGGATGATACCTGAGAAAATACCACCTGTATATATACCTGTCAATACCTTTGATGTACAAGGTCGCAGGTGAATTGTGTAGATCTTGTTGTAAGATAAGTAGGGGTCATTTCTGAGTGGCTTCATTCAAAGTCAAGTATGATGTATATGATAACTTGGCATAATATGACCTCATTGATGTTTATGTTAATTTACAACATTCTACTAAGGATGATGTTGATTACTAACATGTAAACATAGAGTCACGTCATTCCCTATACGGGGTGGCAGGCATAGTTGTGCACACTTTTAATCGGTTATTTAGTACTCAATTTTGCGTGACAGCTGTGGAGAAATGCTATGATAAGTTATATTCTAAATGTACTTGTTCTTTTACAAAAAAACATATTGGTAGGTACTCTTAATATATACTATAGGTACGTAATATAGTCACGATAAGCTCCAGTTACCCTTATACCTTATTAGGTATTGTATTGTAGCCGCTATGATGAAAACAATAAGTGCAGTAGGTAGTTAGGTACCTAAAAACTCCAGGAAGGGTCACCCATGAGATCGCAAGTGTACCAACATCAGACGAAAAAGCAGGCGACCTTCATATGGACATTGCCAACCGAGTACATTGCGAGAGAAATCTCAGCAATAGCCACATTAGAAATAGCAGTAATTAAAAGACGCCATTGCGAAACATACCACGCCACGTGAGAAAAGTATCCAACCTTCGGACTAACTGCACAGTTGATACTGTCGTGAACTGAGTATCAACTGTCAACGGATCTCAATGTCACAAACACTTGCTGCACACAAATTGGAACACACGAGGCAAAAAGTCGTTCGCGAAAAGAAATCAAACGCGCGAACGGCCCCGATTGGCCAGCCGCGGGGAACGGTCGAAATTCGAAATTCAAATCAACCAATGAGGGATATGCGCGTACGTCCGTCGGCGGCAACTGCCAGATACACACTGAGTTTCTCAAACGACTGGTTTGTGCCTTCTCCATTCACATTCAACAAGTTGGGTCGATGATTCCGTCATCGAAACTCTACTCTTTCCTCATGATTTTAAGACTCAAAACTTTGTTTTGTATTCCTGCAGTTGCGTCATTTTAGTATGAAATGACTTTATTGCCACCTTGCGGCGCACGAGTCACTTTTTGCAAGTGTCTCGTTTATTTTCCACACTTTTTAGCTCGATTTTAAACGTCTCGTAATGTTTGAAAGTTATTTCTTATATTTAAATTTTTCCAAACAATAGCGGTGGGCTGAACTGGCCTGTCAATCGGTATAATGATCTGTCAACAGTATAGTATTTTTGTCAAGAACACTCAGAACTTCATTTCGGTAGCCCGTTGATGTCTATTGTATGAGAGTAACTTTTTTTGCGTCTCACACTTGCTAAGTTCACAACAATATTCCCTCACTATCTATACAATAAATTTAAACTTGTGTAAAAATTATCCCGGTTATCATCATGGTTATTATATTTGAGTTATATAATTGACTACAAAACAGATTTTTTCAACTATTATGGATGTAGTCGTAAGGCGTCATATGAATGTGGGCAGGTATCTAAATAACAAAAGAAACATAAAATATTGCCAAAGATGAAAAAGAAAAACGAAGAAGCCTCACCAAAACAAGTTGTTTGAAATATCACTGTTCTGTCTTGAGGCCTTTAAGATTTGTTTGTTTTTAATTTGAATATATAAGATTTATTTTCGGAAGACAACCTTCACCCAACATGAACACAGCGTCACGAGTTTTCCTATATGGGGTAGCAGAGGCTCAGTGGTGACCAGCCATGATACAAGGTGGGTATAGTTTTGATATGCATTTTTACTTAGAAAATACAAATTAAAATATAGAAGCTTATCTTAGTATACAATGCGAAAAAAAAAACTGATTGTAACGATTTGGATTCCTTACTAGTGCTTTCGATATAACAAAACGATTCACACTGAGACAAAATACACTACATATGAATTATTTTTCGGGAAATTTAGTAACTTGCCAAACAACTTGCAAACAACAAATCCATTGATTTATCCCGAATTTTATCCTTTAGAGCCTAAATATTAGAAGTAGCTAGAAGAAATTAAGAAAGCTCAATTTTGATAAAAAATCTAATCCATTAAAGTATAAGAGAGGAGATTTAATTTTATTGAAAAATCAAAGTTGGATCATATTTATTTAGGAACTTATTAAGTTATTGAAGAGTTAACACCAAAATATAAAATTGATAAAGACGGTAAAGAATATGTAGCTCATAAAGATAATAATAAATTGTTTTAATAGAATATATTATTAATAATTAAGAAGAAATGTAATATTTAAGATAGATTAAAATTATATTTAGGATATAAATGCAATATTTCAGTTGTGTAATTAAGTTTTATTGAATTGAATGAAAGGACTTCAAAGGGGAGGTGAAGTGACTGCAACATTAGTGTAAGATAGCATAGACATAAGTACTACCTAATAACCACGTTCACTCTGATTTGGAAAGCAGACCAATAAACCTGTCTCATAACTATGCATTATTAACTCCATTCGACCACCAACACCAGCGGTAGATTCCATCAAATTACAATTGCAAATAGACTTGTTTTTAGTAAATATTTTTAATCTATATCATCTATTCAATGTAAATCAAAGAAACATCGGGTGTTATTCTCTAAAAATGTTATCTCCTAGCGCCATCTCGTGGTATTTGCAATATTGCAATAGTGCTGCACCAAGCGGTATAGGCCTCAAACTACAGATGCATTCGTAGCATCTCTGCTTACGCCGGCGACATATTTTGTTTTACTTGGTCTATCTGTATTAGTATAATAATATAGTATCTGTGCTTTTACCGAAGTTCGGATGGAAACATTATATTTATCTGGGTTTGGGAAGGCTATGTGTAGTTTCCAATTTCATTCCGTGTCCCTTTGCGATAAGGGATAAGCTCATCACTTGTAAACATCCTGTTTATCAGTGCGCAAGCGCCGGCCTCAAAAGTGAGATATAGTGTTGGGATATTATCGTATAATATTGATCGGCGATAATCGGAATAAGAATGACGACCTCTGTGGTGCTGAGGTTGTGTTTCTGCCTTCATGCGAGAGGTTCCGGGTTCGAACCCCGGCTGGAGATAAAGAAAAAAACCCCAGGTCTTGGATGTTTATATGTGTGTGACGTCGCTGTTTCTGGTTCCCACGACACAGGGTAACCTAGTGTGGGGCTAGAAGAAATGTATGTGTTTCTGTTAATGTTTATCTATCGATGTGGAAATCACTCAAAAATATGATACTGTCCGAAGCTGATCATGTACAAATAAATAAGTAATTTCTCTAAAGTATACGGAAGTTATAACAGTGATAGAAAACTTTGTCAGACAACCTTCATATCTCCATTGCTGCGGCGATGACCTAGCCCCCTATGACGCTAAACAAAGCATTTAATAACTAGCTATAAATGTGGCTTTTGAAATAATTATATCGATATCATCAACTATATTGCCACTAAACCTTCAACATCGATATTCAGTATTATCGATTTTTCCCCGATTCAGTATCGATAGTATCGATCGGTAATCGATTGTTGGCAACACTAGAGCTCAGGCATGGCGAACAGTTAGACAAATCAGCGGCTTGGCTTGGCATCTGAGAATACGGCATCTGGGAGCGATAAGACGGTTACCATAGCGTCTCAAAATATAGCAATACTGTCGTTAATCTAACTCAACAATACAGAAGTAACTTAGGTTAAGATTTTGTATATTATTCCTGCACAGTATTGATAGTATTTAGATAATAATAATAATTGGTATAGTTAAACATTATAGTGTGATTTAAGTAAATGTGTAGAGGCATACTCTTTACAGACGAAAGATACAGTTTCGGTAGCAAAATCATTCGTAAATAACTTTATTCTTAGGTATGGTTTAATAAATGAAATTTTAACATATCAAGGAAATGAATGTATTCAGTGTTTTAGGAAATATGTCATTTACTCAAAATTAAGAAATTGAACTCTACAGCGTATTATGAGCTTTAGAAAATACAAATTAAAAGGAGCTTATCTTAGTAAAAAATGCGAAAAAATATAACTGATTTTAGCGATTTGGATTCCATACGTTTTGTAATATTTACAACTTTGCGCGGTGCAGATCTACCTTTCCCGACTCGACGTGAATATGACCAGCAAGGACATATAGCGTCACATCGAGGAAATATATTTAAAAGAGATAAATACTTAAGTAAATGCTTAGAAAAGATCCAAGACCAAGAAACAAATATTCATGCTCGTAGGCACATCGTCACACAAATGTTGCCTTTACCGGGATTCGTACCCAGGACCGTCAGCTTCGTAGGCAGGGTCACTAACCACCAGGCTAAATCGGTCGTCATTGGAGTCAGACAGGCCCAATGATACTCCTAATCAAGAATTACTGGCCGGAGAGCATTATGTACCGACGCTTTGTTATATTGAATGAATAGTTTGGATTTTACAAAGCAAAATGTTGTTTACAAAGTTATTGGTGCGGCTAATTTCGTACTCCATGCACGTAACCAGGTGCATTCATAAGTTTGTATTTGGTATTGAAAGAATTGTTGTATGGGAGCCCCCTTAAATATTTATTGTATTCTGTTTTTTAGTATTTTATAGTTATAGCGGCAACAGAAATACATCATCTGTAAAAATTTCATCTGTCTAACTATCACGGTTCATGAGATACAGCCTGGTGACAGACGGACGGACGGACAGCGAAGGCTTAGTAATAGGGTCCCGTTTGGCATCCTTCGGGTACGGAACCCTAAATATTAGGTCTACCATATTTGTAAATATCTATAGAAGAACTTTGACTCTGACTTGAGTCAAGAGGTCTATAGTAAAACTAAATAGGTATGAATCTATTACACTCGTCAAATAGTAATGTATAATTGTAACGCGGGAATGCTGCTAGTGTAATGGGTACCTTTGGGCCGGGCGATTCTTGGGGCGGTTTGTTTATATAATTAATTTAAATGTAATTTGTATTATTTATCATTTTGTGACGAAGCTTTGTGTGGATTTTTCTAATTTTATTTTTTATTTTTATTAGAATGTCTTAGTTTGTTAGATTATGCGTAAAAATTACGTCATACGCCTTGACGTCTTGCGCATTACTAGGCCTGGGACACTCCGCGACTTACCTACAAAGCTACAAGTACATAGGCGTCTCCGACGCACCTCGCCAGCGGGAAAAGATTTAGTAGGCTGCAAACCGGCAAGCGGTATGCGCGTGTTTGGAGTTATATATACCTACTTAGAGATAATAATCATGAGACGCAAGCTGCTTGACATTCTCGTTGGCAATATTGTCCCCATACAAAAAGGTAGGTATAGTTTTATTTGTGACAAGAGACAACCCTTAGTTTCACGTGCCGCTTCAGACGAGGATAGCGTTACGCGGCAAAAAAAGAGGCAAATTTTAGGTAAGTAATGGAAGTGCGGGCGCAGCGCTACACAGCATGAATTGTACTTGTTGCGTTGTAGCAAGGGTCGCTTTTTAGTTGAACGTGTATGTACAGTGTCCAATCTGTTCCAAACTCTTTATTAATCTGTGGCATTACTAAGATATGTTTGGTAAAACAATGTAAGCAAACTATAGATTGAGAGACACTCGGCTTCGAACAGCTGATGATCATCTTTTCAAGTTATGCGCGGTATGTAGTGCAGGCAGTTCGTCTCGGAAGCCGGTCCTTGCTTCTGCCAACACAACCGGAGGCTTGAGGTCGCCAGGCAGCATTCCTGACTGATGAATATTTTTACTCGTTCGCTAATATGAGTTTATCGTCGATCTTGAGTGGAGATTTCGAATAGAGACAATACGATTAAAATCAGTTAAAGATTCGGCTTTTCTCGGATGTCATCGCCTAAATCCGATCTCTCTCTCTCTAGTGAGAGATGTGGGATTCACGACAATTTCCGAGGTTGGCCGAATCGTTGACTGATTTAAATCGTATTGTACTAAGCTTATAATTTAATATATAAACATATATATACAGACACATACAATGCTTCTGGCCCCACACTAGGATACCCTGTGTCGTGGGCACCAGAATCAGCGACGTCTAACACATTTAAACAAGCAAGACTTGGGTTTTAGGGTTCCGTAGCCGAAGGGTGCCAAATGGGACCCTATTACTAAGCCTCCGCTGCTGTCGGTCCGTCCGTCTGCCACCAGGATGTATCTCACGAACCGTGATAGTTAGACAGTTGAAACTTTCTCAGATAATTTATTTTTGTTGCCGCTATAACAATCAATACTAAAAAACAGAATAAAATAAATATTTAAGGGGGCTCCCATACAACAACCTTTTTTTTTTCGTTATTGCTCGATATTAATAACGGCAACAGGTTGATGCTTAAAATATTCACAGAATATTTTTGTATATATTTACTTTAAAAATAAAACAAATATTTAAGGGGTCCCACATACAACAAACGTGTTTTTTTGGCGTTTTAATAGATAATGGTACGGAACCCTTCGTGCGCGAGTGCGACTCGCACTTGGCCGGTTTTTTTCTTCTTTGTCCCCAGCCGGGGATCGAACACAGGACCTCTCGCATGATTCAGGCAGAGCCACAGCCACAGAGGTGGTCTATAATACGCACATTTGTAGATCTAGCTATGTATGACCACTCTGTGACATTTTCATTTATCAAAGGCTGCGTCATAGCGCACTAAAAATCGAAGACAAAAGGGCGCAGTGTGGACGGTAGCTTATATATCCGTAAATCAATAAAAACGAGCTCTGTGGTCTAATGGGTTTCACGCTTGCTTCTCACACAGGAGATGCAGGTTCGATTCCTGAACATGTACCGATGAGATAATTAATTTATCTTGTGTACATAAAACGGACGTTCTAACGGTGATGGAAAACATCGTGAGGAAACCTTCATTACTCCATAGCTGCGGCGATGGGCTAGCTAGACCCCTGACACCCAAAATGGAGTATTGAATAACTGGCTCAAAGTGGGCACAATTGTGCCTCTGTCATCCCGTATGGGAAAAGGCGTGACGCTATCAATAAAAACAAATAGTTAAAAATATTCCGAATGCTTACAATGATCAATGGTCAAGTCGGTTACACGCTAGCTTCTCACGCAGGAGATACTGGTTCGAAGTCGGTGCTGGCCATGTGATATGATAATAATTATTATTATTATTTATCATAAGGAGGTATTACACTAGAACAGGTTTGAGCTTAATTAATACATATAAAGCATTATTTGAACAAAGTCAATGTCTCAGTACTTTATTACTGTAGATATTCACATATATTTTTTTACACCTTTCATTCGGAAAAGTAAGTTTTGCTCCACGACGAGAGGGAGCAAAATGCTACTTTTCTGTTTAAGCTACTTTTTTAATTTATTCATTGGCATGTAGCATTTATGCAATGTGCCAATAGAACACAGATCTTAATGAAGTAATCGATAGTAATTAAATCGTAATCGATTAAAAACGAACTCGTTTCAAGTTTCAACTTTAACAACGTTATATGAAAATTTATAAATTTTTCGTAATATTTAAAAAAAAAACACATAAAATTATGTGTATTACTGAAATCAAAAGTTATTGTGATATAATGAATATTGATATCCGATACCATTGTAATAATCGATTCGAAATTTTTACACATTGGTAAAAGTAGCACAGGAATATTTTATCTGTGGTGACTTTTCCCTAATCCTTCACAATCCGCCATTTAAAAAAAAAAGATTTCGTTATTCGATTACTGTAAAAGTGTTGAAAGTATAATTCAAAGTATAGTTATTTCATTATTTTTAGAGCATTATATTTAAGTTTTCCTCATAGTCGGTGTGAAAAATTGTATGTGTCACTCAGGAGCAAAATTATTTTCGTCTTGGGCATCAAAGCTTGAAACCTTCGTTACGCTCAGGATTCTATCGTAGAAGCCTTCGCTTCACTCTGGGTTCAATGTACCGCCCTCGCCGTAAATACATCGTTTTGCTCCCTTGTGACACAAATAATTGATTCACAACTTTCATTCGGAAAAGTAAGTTTTGCTCCACGACGAGAGGGAGCAAAATCAGGGCAGGATGTTTGTCAAGGACATTGGGCGACGCTTGAGGGACCGAGGTTTTGACAATCGTTCCGGAGCGTTCCTGATCCAAAGGATCTCACTCGCCGTGCAGCGCGGTAATGCTGCCAGTGTGATGGGTACCTTTGGGTCGGGCATGTCCTGGGGCGGTTTATTTGTTTAGTATTTTGTTTTTTATTATGTTCAGTTTTTGTGTGTGTAGTTTTTAATTATTTGATAATTCTTAGCTTATTGACGACGCACTTTGCGGATTTTTGCAAAATAAAAAACAATAAATTCATAGGTCTCAAAAAAAAAATAACTTTTCTGTTCAAGCTATATACTTTTTTAATTTATTCATTGGCATGCAGCTTTTACGCAATGTACCTATTGAACACAGACTAAAATAATCGAATGTAATTATGAAATTACATTACAAACGACTACGATGACGTAGTCGATTTAAAATGAACATGTTTCAAGTTTTAACTTCGACAACGTTATATGAATTTTTCGTAATATTAAAAAAAATGTCACAATAAATTATTTGTTTTACTGAAATCAAAATTATCGATGACTGTTATTGTGATATAATGAATATTATTTCCGAAACCATTATAATATTCGATTCGATTATTTTTACACATTGGTAAAAGTACACAGGAATATTTTATCTGTGGTGACCTTTCCCTAATCCTTCACAATCCATCATTATATAAAAAAAGTTTTGTTTACGTTGTTCAAATACTGTAAGTGGTGAAAGTATAATTCAAACTATAGTTGTTTTTTAGAGCATTTAATTTAAGTTTTCCTCATAGTTCGGTGTGTAAAGTTGTATGTGTCACTCACGAGCAAAATTATTTTTTCACACCTTTCATTCGGAAAAGTAAGTTTTGCTCCACGACGAGAGGGAGTAAAATGCTTTCTGTTCAAGCTGCTTTTTTAATTTATTTATTGGCATTTAGCATTTCCGCAATTTGCCAATTGAACACAGATCAAAATAATCGAATGTAATTATGAAATTACATTACAATTGACTAAGATGACGTAGTCGATTAAAAACGAACATGTTTCAAGTTTTAACTTTAACTTGAAAATTTATGAGTTTTTCGTAATATTTAAAAAAAATGTCACAATAAATTATATGTTTTACTGAAATCAAAACTATCGATGACTGTTATTGTGATATAACGAATATTGACATCCGAAACCATTGTAATATTTGATTCGATTATTTTTACATATTAGTAAAAGTGTACAGGAATATTTTATTTGTGGTGACCTTTCGTTAATCCTTCACAATCCGCCATTATAAAAAAAAACTTTGTTCGATTACTGCAAGAGTGGTGAAAGTATAATTCAAAGCATATATATATATATATATATATGTTTTTAGAGCATTTAATTTTAATTTTCCTCAAAGTCGGTGTGAAAAGTTGTATGTGTCACTCAGAAGCAAAATTATTTTCGTCATGGGCATTAACGCTTGAATCCTTCGTTACGCTCAGGATTCTAACTTAGAATCCCTCGCATCGCTCAGGATTCTATCGTAGAATCCTTCCCTTCACTCTGGATTCAATGTACCGCCCTCGCCGTAAATACATCATTTTGCTCCCTTGTGACACAAATAAATATTGCCTCTTCTCTACATTGGAGCACTGTGGGAGAAGAAGGGCGTAGAAACTCCGACAGATTGATTTTTAGATCTCTTCTAAAAATTGGTTGTGCTTAACCAATACAAATATGAAAAATTTAATTATTATGATTAATAAGCAGGAATAAATAATGACAAAATATTAAGGTCTGTGTTAAGCTAGATCAACCCCATACAGCAGTCCCGTCATAAGGGATATTACAATTTTCAAGATTACTTGATAATCTTGAACATTGTAATATCCCTTTTTCTACAAAGTCGCTTTAACATGCTTTTCAAATTATAATACCCTGAAAAATACTGAATTGCACGACTAAATTACTGAATAGTTTAGCCTCCGTTTAGTGATAAAAGAAAGACCATCTGGGTGAAGTGGTAGATCAGGGTAGCTGAAGAATGAATGGGGTGTGCGAAGGCCCTTCATCCTTCATGTTAGGTTGAACATGTAAAAACAGCCAAATGTAACGCTCGTTTTGTATTTTATGTTGCGGGAATTAAGGTTTTCGAGTTGCTATTTTTAGATTTCTAGTCGCAATCAGTACCTAACTTTGTCAGACGAAGCCAGTAATTCTAGTCGCGCTCATTTTTTGTTGCTATTCAATAATTCAGTCAGGCAAAACTAGTATTTTGGCCAAGCAAAAACTGTATTCACATAAATACTATCGGTTAATTAAGGATTAGCAGAAATAAGAGCAATCGACCAATGTTTTTCGGTGAAAATAATTCGAGGTTCGAAGTCAACTATGAAACTCTTTTCTGATAATGTGTAGATATTTAAATGATTTTCCAAAATATTACCGGAAACATGTTGTTGAAAGAAGTCTTCAAATAATATTATTGGTGTCTATTCCTCGTAGTTTCGATATTTGTTTACCTGTAGATATGCCGTGAGGACTCATAGAGGAAGATGATGAAAGATTTTGCATATATTTACTTACTTTCCTACTGCTCGTTCATATTTTTAACTTCAAAATAAATATCTTTTGAATTTACCAACAAGGTCTGTTCAAAACTATCATAATGACTAGAATGTGGTATTTATGACGGAATCATTTGATATCATTACATCTAAATATAATTGTTTTTTATTTTATTAACAGCATCAATAGGTTCTACTTGTACAACAATTAATATTCATATGGAAAAGATAGTTCACAGGACTTAAAGTATCTAGTTGATCAAATTATAAAGTATCATGATATCCAGCATTAAAAAAAGCATTCCAAATGGCTTACGGCGCAAATGAAAAATGTTTTAAGCCAGTATAGGCAAAGAATAGGTTACGGCCGAAACTAGTGTAGACTCCGATGGTTCGGTTTCGGTTTCGGCCGGAAATCCAGCTTTGGCCAGCTTTCTACTGAGCCACAAACTTAAGGCGCGTGTAACGGTAAAATTAACATCATATTACAATAGTAATATGATGTTAATTTTATGATAATATTTTTTAGTAAGTAGTTCTTAACAGCTTCTGCTTAACAGGTCTGTTACGTCAATCACTGCTGCAGAACAGCTCGAAAATTGGGTGTTTTTTATTTATTTCTACAAATCCACTGATTGTTTCTTAATTTTAGCATGCAATTGTAAGTTATATTTAATAACTATTTCTATACCTTACAAGAAATAGAAAAAATAAAAGATACATAGAAAAAGAAAAAGAAAAGACGAAAAAATATATCAACGATATTGTTAGATTAGAAGAATAGCAAGTTTTAGGTGAAAAACATCTATTTATAATAAAAAATCGCATCGGACCTATATTGACGCATAATGTTTTTCAGATAAAGAAAGGAAAAGGATATTTTCATAATATGTTTTTTTCGGTATTTGTGGAGTATCTCCTATTAAGAGGAATTGCTCTTTAAAGCCGGGTATTGGTCAGTACCCAGCGCCTTAACTGACCTGATGGCTATAAAGAGGACTAAAGTTGCCGGTACGTAATGTCATGATTCATAATTTCTTTATTTCACACAAATAGTTGAAAAAACAACCAGTACATAAAATGGTTTACAAATGCGATCTTATCCCTAATAAGATATGTCTTCCAGCAAACCAAGTTTGAAACTTTCCCTTTCAAATTGATTGTTGATTGTTCAGCTGTGGCAGGTCTATGTATACAGTATAACGATAAACTAAATATACGACTGCCTACATAAGTATAATATAAAACCTTAGCATAAATACCATAATTTACCAAGTTAAAAACTAAAAAAAAACTGAAAAGTTCCAGGCCTATTTCTTCTTCCCCTGTCGGAATGCGAATGAAGTAAATGTAAATGAAAAGTCCTCATCACAAATTACGGAACCAGAAACCAAAACGTCTTCTGTGTATTTTTTTTTTGTTTCAGTTGATTTTTTCAAAAAGCATTTAATCAATTTTCATAAAATTGATAAGGGACCACGGCTGAAGTACGACCTACCAATTAAATCAAGAATCATCAAAATCGATTCATAATTGATGGAATAATCGCGTTTCAAACATGCAAAAAAAAAACAGTCAAATTGAGAACTACAAAATACTACTACTCTCTACATAAATGTCATTTGTTTGACGCTAGCGAAACAGTCACCGTCAGTTTGTGGTAGTGTAATACATTTATGATATAAAATAGGATGTCTGCGCTTCGATATGACGTAACAACGCCACCAATAAAATGTGCATGCAGGTGAAAATATACAAACACTCAATATAATCATTCTAGTGGCCGAATACACGACTGGCTCAACCAAAGCGCCAACTGGCATTTCCCGCGCGAGAGGCAGTGACTTTGATTGGCTGGCCGTCGAGGGAGGCAGTTGCTCACGAGCGAGGGAAATACGAACCTACAACTCTTCACGTCCCGGGTAGTGCTAAGAATCAACAAATCAACACTTACATTTCCAGGTTCTCTAAATCTATAAAAACACGTGACATTGGCGAAATTAACCTAGATGTTAGACCGCCATTAATTAAGAATTTCAATTGAAATGACCGTTAAACTTGAGTTGAAGGTTGTGCATCCCTTGGGCCTTGGTCAAGCATTACGATTTATACAGGAAAAAATCGCCATCTGACGTCGAATAGCAGAACTACGTTGTTGCATGCTCTTAGTATCTCGCCTAAAACACATAACGTAAATAACAAACGTTATCAAAGCAGATCGCCAGATGGCGTTGTATAATTTGTGGCAGTCTACCACATTATACTCTACCATCGTGGATTGTGGCCGTGTCTGTGAGATTTTGTACTGAGGCCCGATTATGTAGTCCCAAGCCCGCGCTCACATCATTTCATTATTTCGGTCCGCACAAATTCTCTTACGCCCCTTTAGCGACCTATTAGGAAGTTTTTTAAAATCATCTGTCAGAACTGGTCAGAAATCATTGCTTTGATGACGTGACCATATTTTTCCCACCTGACGACCCCAATGGCCGAGTCGGCAGTGACCCTGCTTACGAAGCCAAGGGACCCGGGATTGAGTCCCGGTGGGGGCAAATATTTGTTTGATGAGAACGGATGTTTGTACCCTAGTCATGATTGTTTATCTATCTAAGTAAAATATTTATCTATATAAGTACCTATGTGTATCGTTGTCTACTACAGGCCCTATAGATAGTTCTTTAAAAATTACGTTGGAGTTCCTGAAACAATTCTTCCCCAAAGTAAATCGTTAAAGAGATAGACCCTTCCAAACTGGATAATATTTTTTCACTCTCTAACTTTAAAGTAAGAGAGTGAAAAAAAAAACTCTTTCAAAGAAAATTTGTTTGAACAAAATCAAATAAGAAGTTTTTAAGATATGAAACTTTTATTAAAAACCGCAATGAGTGTCAAAGTTATAACTTTGACACTCATACAAACACTATGAACAACAAAGTAACTATTTGCTGGTGAAGAATGACAGTGATAATATGGCTTAGTTTATCAGGTGTAACTCTGTGAAATTCTGAACCTTCCTTATTTATTTTTGGCTTATATTCTATATTTAATACGGAAACCTAAACGTGCGAGGTCCCACCCGCACTTGGCCGGTTTTTTATAATAGAACGTAACGTGGATTTGTCGCCCTATGCCATAACAGGAGCATACAAGAATTAGCGAAGAAGCTCAAGGTCAAATCCATGATACGTCATCAATCATCATCATTACCTCTGTGTTACCAGTGGGGTGTGATTCATCTGAGATAACGTATTATTCTACTATGCCCTACGCCACATTCCTTAGTTTGGATTTGAATTGGACCCCAGTGGACCATAAAAACAAAGAAAAATATTGTCTATGGTTCGGTATTCACCAAGGAATCTGTCCGGTGGTATTCACCCTCATGGAAAGAACCGTAATATAAAAAGATGCACTTGAATATGTGTGCTCGTTACTCGTACGATAATTATTAGTGCCAGAAAGAGACAACTGTAATGTACTCAAACACTTTAAATTGTACTAACAAAACAAAAAGGTATGTATCCTATACAGCATACTTAGACCTGCATAGCAAAGGCAAAACACGCACACAAACGAACAAAACCAACACAAAAAAACTCTTGTTGAGTACACGCCCAAATCAATGATGTACTACAGCTCATTACAAGCTGTGATTTTCTAAACCTCTCTAATTTGGTAACGTAATGATAACCAAAGGTTGTTGTAGGATGTCCGAAATAAGCAGACAAGACCACTAATATAAAATAACATAGCGTCACGCCTTTTCCCATACGAGATGGCAGAGGCACAATTGTGCCCACGTTCAGCCAGTTATTCAATACTCCATTTTGCGTGACAGGGGGGTAGCCCAACGCCGCAGCTATGGAATGTTGAAGGCTTCCTCACGATGTTTTCCATCACCGTTAGAACGTCCGTATATTGTATTACGATAAATTAATTATCTCATTGGTACATGGTCAGGGATCGAACCTGCATCTCCTGTGTGAGAAGCAAGCATGAAACCCATTAGACCACGAGGCTCGAGACAACTATTATTTCTTGTACTAACACGTTGCTTGCGGCGCGTTTGAAATTAACGATACAGTCCATATGGCACGTGATAATATTTTAACGCTCCTTCTATGCTTTAGTTATTGTTCAGAGTATTCACCGTTTAGAGCAAACTAATTGAACGAGCGAGCGAAGCGGGAGAAGCGTCTTCGTTTCAGTATACAGCAAAAATGCTTTCGTACGTTCAGATGTTATCCTCTACCGCATTTCTCAACTGATTCTCGTGAATTTTTGTGAGCAAGTTCGATAATTGAATAGATTTTTGTCGATACAGTTTTTGATAATTTTTCAAAGTGGCCGAGGTGTGGGGGTTTTCCAAAACCACTACAGTTTGACCCGCTTGATGGAGTTCAACAAATGAGGTGTCGTTGGATTTTTAGATACCGTGAGAGTAACAGGCTATATAATTTTTGTTAAGTCAATAGGTAAGTTGGGTTTAAGACCGCAAAATGTAGTTTACAAAGTCATTAGTGCGGCCCACTTTCATACTCCATGTACATAACCAGGTGCATTCATAAGTTTGTATGCTTTATTTAAAAAAAGTGTCACTCACGAGGTCTACAGCACACATAACCATTAGGACCTAATAGTATAATAATAATAATACCTTGGACACTATTAACACATATTGATCTAGCCCCAAACTAGGATTCCCTGTATCTTGGGTACTAGTCAACGATAGACATACTTGTATAGATAAATATTATACTTAGATAGATAAACATCCATGACTAGGGTACAAACATCCGTTCTCGTCAAACAAATATTTGCCCCCACCGGGACTCGAACCCGGAACCCTTGGCTACGTAGTACTATTAAGTTTTCTGTGCCTTGGATTCGTAGGCAGGGTCACTGCCGACTCGGCCATTTGGGTCGTCAATTATGTATTTCTTGAATAATACTACCTACTGTAAAGTTTCAATTGCCTGTATGATTTGTGCATTGGAGTTTAGAAATCTAGCAAGCTCCACTGGCAAAAAGCAGTTGTTGGAGCCCATTAACTTTGTGAAGTGATTCTAGGAAATCGTTCCATTCCATTTCACTCCCAACGTGCATGAGTGAATTTGATGGAAGATCTCGTGGGCGGATACAGTCCGCACCTATTATATTTGGCTCTGGGCATGCTGTGACCTCTTTGTCTCACACAAGGTAATGTGGGGTGGGAGAAAGCGATGTGAGAGCTGGCTCAGAGCAAAAGACATATGGCGCGAACAGTTCTTATCGGGATCTGCCTGATCACGGCAATCCATGACTGTTTTTTCATATTAAACGGTATGTATATATGCGGCAGGAATTTCATCACCGTATTATGAAATAAGGTAATTTTGGCTTTGGTAATAATTTACAGACAGTTGGTAGACTATCGCTATCGTAACAACACTAATTGCGTAACACAGGCGTGTGAACGTATCATAACTTAATTTTTTAACGTAGTCGGTGATTCCCCTCACCATAGAGCATGCCGAGGTTTATGAATGAATGAATGATATTGTGTAAACTGAACTAAACTCGACCTATCTTACATGCCATCCAGTGTTGCCGTAATGTGAAATTACACATTTTGTGTGTAATCTAAGCCTCTCGTGTGTAACCCGTGTGGAATAGGAATGTGTGTGAAATTGTGTACAATACGGTATTTCTTGATAAATACCGTGTTGTATAATGGGCAACACACGGCGATCAAATTGAACTCACTGTCAAACAGAATGCGCATTCCGTTTCGCGCAGAGAATTGTAATTTGTAAACAACGGCCATTGAGTTACATTTTCAATGACAACGGCCGACAGTGACCGAAACCGATAGTAATATGGTCATAATACGGTATTTGAATGCAAGTCAAAATATATACTTTTTAGGAACTGTCAAAACAGTAATTTTGTTAATGTGTTTGTTCACAAATGCTGTCTTTTAAACATAAAATTGAGTTTATATAAAACACAACTGCTGGAAATATTCTATTCTGACATTGTCAAAAGTTTTTGTTAAAATAAGTTAAGCTTGAGACATTGTTCTAGATGTGTTGGACTTCCTGGTCAAATACCGTATTGTAATGAATAAAACTAATACACTTTCCCATTACTCATTTTATTTCTACCGAAATCGTAAATCCTACTTTTTTATATTGTGATCTAGTTTCCTCAAACACGCGATATTGTATTTTTAGCGCACTTGTCAGGCGACAACAATAGCGCATTGATATAAAAAATTAGCACTTTGATTTTCAAATATACTGTATCAACTGTAGGTGATTTTAGTCATGAAAAGCGGTCCCTGTTTGGGTTTGTGTGTTATCAAATCAAGGAGGCATGTGTGTGCAATGTGATCACATGGCAGTGGCATTTTTTTGTGTGAGCGGGAAAAAATGGTATTAACTAAGCTCGGGAGTCAGACCTCCCTGCTATGTCCGGGTCCCTACTACTGCTATACATTGACCGGGCATCAGCTCATGTACTATACGGACTAAAAAATAACCCCAGTTTTTGTGTACATTTATCGGATTATCGATTTAACTGAGCCATGTACATGGCAGTGGCAAAACTGATGCCATATCTTTTGTTTTAGTGAAGCGTTTGCGGAGTGAATGAACACGACTTATTTAGAGAACTTATTTTCATTTCTTTTTATCTCTCTCTAATAGCTACTCCGTACCTGAAGTGACCTCTAACCGAAGCGTTCGATTAGTTTTCACAATACGAAATATTTGTTATTGTCATTAATCCGTATCCGTATTTGTAAATTTTATAATTTTATAATACCGTCCAATACCGGCCCTTCTACGCAAAAGAAAAGCTAAAAAGAGGAAACCCTAGAGCAAAAATATCGCAAACAGTGCGAAAACTAAGACTATTCAAAAACTGAATATGATAAACTTTTTTTAATACAATCACAAATATAATAATACGGCAATTTTGTGTTTTTATCCATAAATATGGCAATTTGAACCTTTAGATAAGGCAACTCAAAATTTTAAAATAACAACACTGCTGATCTGCCATGTTAAGAATACAATTTACTCTCACCCGCTCATTCCTCTTCCTCTGTGTCAACGTGCGCTGACGTCAAACGTGCATATAAAAATATATTATAGCTCCAGTCCAGCAGTGAAAATCTACGCAAATATATAATTTGTATCTTGCTTGTCGTCTTTCATCAGTTTGTTGAAAGTATTTCGGCCTGAAATGTCTCGACAAGGCGAAGAAGTCGGCGCACGTAAAGGATCCTACCATAACTGGAGGGACGATGTTGAGGATTATTGTAGCAACGTTTTTCTCGTGCCATTAGCAGGTTTGCTGGAAATGACACGCAAGCTACTTATACAGCGTTATAGGCCCTCACTTGAGGATGCGGAACGTACAGTATATATTTTTTTTGAACTAAATGATAGATATATTTTCAACAAAAATACACGATTTCCGCAGGGTGTATTTGTTAATGGAAACGCGTATGTGACTGCATTTCATCATTACCTGCGCTACCTCGAACTCCGTGCAGATAAAGATGTGAGGATGTCAGTTGGATTGTCCGTGATTGAATACACAAAAGGATTGTCCAATATATTGGAAACTTTTAGTGTACCAGCTCAACAAAATCTGTACCATTCAAGACATGTTATAACAAGAGCAACGGTTGAATCTGTATTTGGTATAAAGTGGATCATTGAAAATTAATTATGAATTATAAGTGGCATCATGGCAACTGTTCAGTCTTCTGATTGATGATGGCTTCCTTCAAATACATATGTACATGAAAACCAGGACTGCCGTCGCGATAAGTCACTTTCTGCTGCTTGCTACCACTGCCGTACAGCTACGAACTTGGACTTTTTCTTTCAGCCTAAGTTCGCCCCAGTGAATAAAATTTTGTTTGCCTTGATGTGTGTGTCTTTTTTATTTTGTAATTTGTAATGTCTATGAAAACCGGCCACGCATTTTTTTCTTTGTATTTTTTTATAAACGCTTTTAAGTCGTAGAATGATTTTTATTTCCTAGATAATATTGTGACTAGGTAGGTAGGAAGCTGCGGCGATGAGTTGACCCCTTCTCGTGCAAAATTAACTTTTGTGTACTATTGAGTAACTGGCTATGGTTAAAGGTGTGAGTGATGCTGTTTGTTTTTTTTAAGTGTCAAGTTCTTTAAAATACATCTTCATTATATGCAGATGATCAGCAGAAGGTAGGAAGAATAAATAAAATATTAATGTACAGTTCCATAACTTTAACTTTATCGTTCGATATTTCGCGGCGATAAAAGAAAACTTAAATCAATTAACTGTTTTCAGATCTTTCCCCTTTATAAACTCCTCATGATCCACCTCTGTGCCAAATTTCAAGTTTCCAGGACATCTTGATCACTTTCAGCGACTGAAACAGAGAAGTGTCGACCTAGGTTGAATAATAATACATCATAACTATAAACTATACACTGCATTTACGTTTGGTTAGGTCTCTAGATCGTGACCGTGATTCCAGCAAGAAAGTATGAATCAGGCAGATGTTGATTATGCACATATGCGTGTCCACGGGTTTCATAGATATTCCATTTCCTGCTAGGATCACGTTTGACCAAATGCTGATTTGAGAAAACTCCTAAACACATCTTGCCAAATCTTGCCAGCTACATAAATATTCGTAGTAATTGATTTGTAATTTGTGTTGAATTACTTCTTTTATTTATCACACCGTTTGTGAGTTTTTGATAAATCTTTAAAATACCTTAAATGGCTTAATATCTCCCTAATAAAGCAATGCAAAGTCAAACGAGATACACCTAACGATACATCTTACTAAATTATATCGCTACACCGAATTTCAAAGCCTAGGATAAGCCTTTTCACAAAACAACAACTTTTGTGAAGAATTTGGACGAAAATATTTGGACCCGAAAATAAGCACGATGTATTTTTTTACAGCTAAGATTTTACCACTAGCATTTAGTGTATCGTAATAAGTGTGTAATTATTAACATTGTAATCCAAAAAGTCGTAGAAATACAGATAAGTTTTGAAAATTGCAATTTCGACGATAATACGACCTAATTAAAGTGATAATCCTAAACCGGGCGTGCAGTACTTGATACATACCATTATCATTTTGCAAAGTTACCTCACTACGTAATGATGTAAAATATAGGTACAGTGTTGTGAAAAAGTGCGAAGATTATTTTCTTAAGGTATATTAATCTTACTAAACTAACCTAAGTAGCTAAGTGCAGCCTTCCCAATAAAGAATCTATTCTATTCGAAGGGATTACTAAACAAACAAGATTGGTCATGAAAAAAAGGCTCGTTGCATACTTTTCGAGAAAAAAAAATAATAAAAAAGTCGTGTTTGAAGAAAATTACATTTTATTTCTTTTCGACAATTAAAACCTTGGCAGCAGTTTTGCATAGGTATATCATCAGTGAAAAAAAAAGATCTCCTGCAGCCACTTGCAGCCTTAGAAGAAATAAGATGTCAAAGTTTCCCAACATGAAACAGTTAGATATTTCGAAAATTTTGCTTTTCTGTGGAACTATTTGAGATCGTTCATACACCTTCTCATGTTATAATGAATTAAGCACCACTCCCGTGTCTCCAGCTACGTTGATTCTGGAAATGGACAAAGTTTTATGTATTTTAATCTTTCTGTGGCAACGTGAATTTTAGCCACGGCAAAAACTAGCAAACAACCAATTTTAAGTCCCACAGAGTCTTCATAGTAAATATATTAATAATAATAAATCTATTATCCTAGCATCGAACTCGAGGTTTTTGGAAAAAAAACGCCTGTATTATAACAGAATGACTGAGTTTTGGGTTACATTTCACACACATTTGGTTATCATTTTATCACTCACGACACACTAAATGCCAATATAAGTGAAATCTCTCGATTTCACACTATCTTGCTAGGATCACGTTTCGAAACGTGATTCTAGCAGTCACGTTTCGAAACGTGATCCTAGCAGGAAGTGTTTGTGTAATATTTCAGCCCCCGTGTACAAACAAATTCTAAAAATTTCGGTCACATTTATATCTTATAAAACACACTAAATATGTGCATAATCAGAATCTGTATAAATCATACTTTCTTGCTAGATAATCACGGTCACCTCTAGATCTTCGATCATTGCTGGAAGCATACGAATTATTACGTACATTCTGAAATAAACATACTGCTTACAATTAATTTATTAATTTTCAATAGTTTTCAATCATTTTTCTATGTCAAACCATCAAATTATGAACGAGACCGATAGGCCTCAAAATTTATGTTTCTTTGGTTGTTAAATGTCAACCTAACATGAAAATCCTTTATCTACAGTCTACAGTGACCCACCACCTTCGTGCTGATATTTCGTGTGAAATTCAAGTTTAAGCCTGTTCAAAATTTAACGGTTTAACATCGAAGTATTAAAAACTAACGAAACATAATATTCTACATTGTAAGCAATATCGTACAGCTCAAAAATTACGGTTTGTCTAGGATAGATTATAATCCATCGAAAATGAATACGTAGTATTGGAAGCAGTGCCTACGGCACAGTTTATCACCAATTTACTATCTCGCGAGCTAAATTGCGCGAGATTATCAACTAACGGAATAGTATTGAAAAGAGTGATATTCTCAAGGCGTCTATGATTGTATATAACATAGTATTATAGTATCTGTGATATAACCAACTAAAGTGACAATTTGGAATCCGACAGACTTGTGCGTCCTAGCTATAGTTTTAATTTTTATGCCACAATGCCGGTCGAACATGCGGTTCCTGAACACATCAAAGAGAGCTTATGATATGTGTGTAGATAAACTAGTGTATGTAACTGTACAAATTATTATATTAGATATAATTATGAAACTCGACTTCGGCTCGTTTCATAAACCCACTCTCGAGTATTAATGCCCTCCATTATGTAGCAGTCACATAAACTACTATTATGACACATTTCTATTATATAGAAATATTTAATTTATTAAAAATACAATCAAGCTTTGCTATTCAAAATGATGAAACAGAAGCATATTACCTATATGCTTCTTATACCTATTACCTATATTCGACTTACCTAGTCGAATTTGGAAAATCTTGTGTTTAACGATTACCAAAAAAATCTAAAATTCTACCAATAAATTCGAAATTACTGCCAGAATGGGTAAATGATCACCAAATTGTGTTTGGATAAATGATCACCAAACTTTTTTGTATGTTTTGTGTACTTAAGTTTATGTTTTAAGTATTTTTTGTTATTCTGACATGTTCAAGCTAACACGAAGGATAAGGGGGGAAAAGTACTTCGCTTCGCTCACCCCCTTCGCCCTTCCTAAGCTACCGCAGTCTTTTGACCTGATATTTTCTGCAACTTTTGGTGATCATTTACCCATTTTGGGTAAGAAAAAAATATTTTGGTGATCATTATATTTGTTGCCATTTTGAAATAAGACCGAGAACGAGTAGATGACTCATTGCTCGCGCTTCCTGTGAGTCTAGTGTGCATTGTTTATACGTAGTATCCCTATATAGTCCGTAACTGATAAGACCGGTTTTTACCTAACGGGGTACTTTGAAGATTTTTAGTTTTGTCCGACTTTTATTGATCTTTCGCCTGTGTGCGCCATACAACAAGACCGTTTTGTTATGTAGCCTTATCAAGCAATTATGTAATCTAAGAATTTTAATCGCTTTTAAGAATTTGACCAACAGGACACGATTATTTGAGACGAACAGTCTTATAATACGACTTTGCTTGTAAATGCGATGTTCTTATTGGTTCTGAGCGAACTGTTCAAAGAAATTAACACTGTGACTGTACCGTGTCAATATATTAATGAAAATATCATTTAACATTAGGAAGAACATAAATATCATCACTAAAATGTTGACAGGCACAACCGAAATAATATGATAATTCGCCGCGTTGAAGAAGTGAAATATTTGAGCCATAATCGCTTCAGTCCTGAGTGATGATCTCGACATAGAAGGGCAGAGACGAGCGATTACCGTGCGGGCGAACAACTTCTTCTTCATAGTCATCTCACGCACCCCTTCTTGGGCGTGGGGAGTCGGGGTCAGGTCGACCTCCTCCCGAAGAATCGCTTCTGTCCACTCCTGTGGACAGGTCGTCGGATGGCCCTTGCGGGCGTTGGTCTTCTTGTGGCGCTGGTTTGCAGTGGCGGCTGTCGGGCGGGCGCGCGTGGTGCGGCGCCAGTTCGGCGATGTGCGGGTGATGTGACGCATCCGCACGCGCGAACATGCCCTTCGCCAGCCTTTGGACAAACTGGTCCACGGTATCCCATCTTAGATCCCTCTCGATTGTCGCGTTCCTCACGTAGCAGGGGGCGCCGACGATGGTACGCAGAGAGAGGTTCTCTTGGGCTCGGAGTCTCCGTTTGTTCGTCTCCGAGCACAGTGCGTACCATGCCGGTAGGTGAGGCGAGATCTCACGTAGGTTTTGTAGAGCGAACATGCTGGCACGGCGCTCCAGCCGGTGCAGCGGCGAGGTCAAGAGGCAGCTGTTCAAGACATTCTGCACCAGCGTATACGGTTGAGCTGTGGAGTACACTCAAGGTGGAGACGATGCGGCGCATGCTCGTCGCATACAACGACGCGTGGCGCGCTCTGTACCGCCTGCCGCCCTGGTGCACTTGATGGACTTCACCGAATTGCAATATTCCACATTGCAATGTGTTTTAAATGTTTTGGAAAGAAGTGGTGAATATGGAACAATCCAACTGTTGTCGACCACAACATCATTTCCTTTCACCTTCGCTGTGATAGTTCTACCGTTATCATCGGGGGAACGACGCCGATATAATGGATATCCATTGTTGCCAGTGATGGTCTCCGCCGTCAATTTTCGTAGATAATGTTTGAATTGAGCTAACCTTTTTGTCAGTTTCCTCACCTGAAATTAAAAAAGTAAAATAAGTATCATAAAATGTCCGTCCTGGAGGGGTGGCCAGAATCATATGACCAGTAAATCTCCGAAACACATAAGCAAGGAGTAGGAAGGAGGAGAGCAAGATCAAAATTAAGTAGTATTTGAAAACTATGATATTGATTCTCACCATTCTGTGGATTTACCATCTTGATATTGAAGTGATATCCATCATCTCCTTGCCAAAACATCAGTGGGTATTGTAACGCATCATAAGAAGGGTGTGTTTCAGATATTTGTTGCAGTTCCCCAGTATCGCGACGTGTAAGTACAATATCGCGAGATTCTAAGTTTTCACCAACAATCACAATTGCAACTTCATCTATTATTGGAGCGTTAAATGTGCGTTCGTGAGTTCCAGCTGGATGTTTATCTGCTCTGATCACGACTTTGTAGTTATCACTTGGCATGCGCTCCAATGCAGTCTTTAACTTCTTGACCAATACATGATGTTCATGAATTAGCTGCTGCAGATCTCGAAGAATTGCTCTTTTAATTTCTGCGTTGATCTCTTGACGCCGATCAAGTTGCTCCTCCATATTTCCCATGCAGTATATTTGTACAAATTTATGCTGCGCATCTTCAAGAGGTAGCAATGATCCCATTCGATCGTGAATTTGGCCTTGAATCTGTAAAGTCGAAATAAAAAATAAGCACACATTTTAAATGCCATGCCTTATTTATTCTACGCATAAATTTAATACAGATGAAACAATATAAACATAAATTACCTTGAATGTCGGATTAAAACCATGTTCTCTGATAATGTCAGCCCCAAAGGAAGTCATTTGAAAACATTCATTGTATTTTTGAGTGTTCGCCAGAAAATGTCGTGATTCTGGTGTTTCGCCATGCAGCATTGAATTCAATGGCTCAGGTGGCGGAGTCAATGACGGCAATTTCACTTTACCATTAAGGCAGCACACTCCAGGTGTTTCTGCAGCAAACTTCAATGCGCCACAATGCTCACAATAAACATTCATTGGACCTATGCTAACGAAAGGATTCGAGCTGTAATCAATTGTGCAATCGGGTAGAAATGCTGCACGATTCAAATCAACACCTGAAGCACTTCTTATCATCAATATCTCGTTGTTGATCTGTGCGAGAAGCTCGACGATTTCTCATCTCCAAACGAGCCGTTTCACGAATTGCTGCTCTTTGCTCTTCTGTTTGAGAAACGCGAACTCCGCCCATACTAACGCGCCTCTGTTCTCGTGCGATTTCTTAGTCTTCTTCAGTTGATTCATTCGCCCTGCTCCGCAGCCTAACTGCATTACGGCTTTATTGGGAAAGATTAGATCTTTTAGGGCGCGGCATTGTTAATTAGGTACTTTCCCAAAACAACAAAACAAACCGACCGACCGGTACATAACCTCAATCAATCCATACATTCTTTTTCAATATGACGGCTGAAGGGCTAAGTTCAGAAACATCGCACCGAGTGCGATTATCGTCGGGCGGAAGTCGCCCGATGACAGTTGCCCATACAAATCTATGATCGCACTGGCTTTCTGAACGGGCTGGTGCGTCGGCGGGCGTGAGCGGGCGATGTTTCTGAACTCCTTTGAGCTGTCAAATTGCATTGCGACTGTGGCGCCACCGGTTGATAGTGGTAGGTTTCTTTTTTAAAAATACGTAGTTTTGTCAACTGATGGCACCACATGCTGTTTGCATTCATAAAAGTAATTAATTAATTTATTGTTATTCGATAACTTATCCGATACTTTATTACTTATTCTGATCAGTCCAGCTGATCTTGAGTTATAAGTGGTGTAACTAACACGACTTTGTTTTATATATTTAGAAGATGACAGGTGGCTAGCCTATTACCGCAGCTATTTAGTTGCCTTCTTACCTAATGTTTAAGGTCTAAATTATGATACAAATCATAATTTAGACCTTAAACATTAGGGTTCCGCTTCGGGTCGGTCAAAATGTCAAACTCCGAATACAAGTCATTCAGCATGCGCACAGTCTTCATGGCGCCCTTATGGTCGGTGTTGCGCGCGCAATAGTTAGCGAAACCAACTATGCCGCTGAAGTGAAGAGCAAGGTCACAGGGTCGTAGCGACGAGCGGTAGCCGGCCGTCCGTGACGGAGTTCTGTGGCCACACTCTCTGGCAGGACTGAGTAGAGGAGTCTGGGAAATAAAAGAACCGGTAATGTGTGAATTGGACTCGCTTACGAAGGGTTCCAAGTTAATTACATAAGCTAACTTATATATATATATATAGCCTGGCATACTTCAACCCCTACTGAGCCAGCATGGTGGAGTATGGTTCCATCTTTTAAAGCTTGTGACCTTTGCTGGGGACACTAATCGATTACCGAAAATCTCTAGTCCTCAGGTGAAGGTGCCCAACGGTCGGTTTGGAGTTATGCATACCCCGGTAATCTGTTCCTGATAAACTGTCGGTAGCACAAAAGTCTAAATAATAAATAATTGAGGACGATCTTACACAGGCTTAGAGCCACTTAGAGGCTTGTGTTATAGGTTACTAGACGAAGATTATGTAGTACAATTGCACACAATTAGTCTACCCCCGTTCAACAGTTACCTCTTACTCACTAAAAAGTCGGATTGCTGGAAGAGATCTCTTACTTAGAGATAAATACGCCGTTGTGCACTGTTTTATCTTCAATGTAATTTTGCTTTATATTTTGTGTGCAATTACGAAATTATGAAGATTTATTTAAATAGAGATAAATACTTGTGTAAATAAATAGAAAACATCCAAGACTAAGAAACAAATATTCATGCTCTTCACACAAATATTTGCCCTTACCGGGATTCGAACTCAGGATCGTCAGCTTCGTAGGCAGGTGCACTCCCGCTAGGCTAAACCGGTCGTCAATCTCCTAAGTTGTGTCTATACATATACGGAGATAATACTTTTTGAGAGTTTTGACAAACTCGTATAGTAGTTTATGTGACTGCTACATAATGGAGGGCATTAATGCTAGAGAGTGGGTTTATGAAACGAGCCGCAGGCGAGTTTCATAATAATATTATTCGAGAGTTTTAATGCCTAATTATGTACAGTTACATACACTAGTTAATCTACACACATATCATAAGCTCTATTTAATGTGTTCAGGAACCGCATGTTCGACCGGCAAGGTGGCATTGATAATTCCTTTGCACTTGATTAGCTTGTTCAGTAGTACCAACTTCACAAACAAAGTAGGGGCGGCACACAGGCGGGCGTCGGCTTTCGAAATTTGAATGTCATAATATGTAGAAACACTACACATTATTGTCATAATGTGTAATTTTTCAGATAAGAAATGAGTTTTTACCAAGTAGTTTAACATTATGCTGATCGTAACGTGCGGTTTTTGTGCACAGTAAAGAGGGTTTATGATACGTGTGTTTAGTAAAATAAGTTATGTAATTAATAGTAGTTTACGTGACTGATACATAATGGAGGGCATTTAAACCCGAAGGCGAGTTTCATAATAATATCACTGGATAGTTTTAATGCCTAATTAATTATGTAGGTACGAATATATTTTCTTGAAATTTTCTATCAACTTTAACCCTTTATTTTCATGAATGTCATTAATATTACTCCACTTTTAAGACTTTTAAAAGTAGCGCCCAATTGTTCAATTTTGGTTTATCGTTGTTGTCAGTGACTTTCCTTAATTTAAAAACTTTATTGAATTTTATATGAATAATGTTGAAGTCATGCTTGAACGCTCCCTTATCCAATAGTATTCAAAAGTCCATTTTGCGTGAAAGGGGACCAACTCATCGCCGCAGCTTCCTACCTACTCACAATATTATCTAGGAAATAAAAACCCATCTACCAACGACTTAAAAACGTTTATTTAAAAAAATACAAAGAACGAAACGCGTGGCCGGTTTTCACACACAATTTTACAAAGTAAGAAGGGCACAAATATCAAAGGCAAACTAAATTTAATTAAACTGGGGTGAACTTATGCTGAAAGAAAAGGTCCAAGTTCGGTAGTGACTTGTCGCAATGGCAGTACTGGTGTCCAAGTATGTATTTGAAGGAGGACATTATAAATCAGAGGACTGAACATATCTTGGTGAAGCAGTTCGGAATGTTGCCTCTTATAATTAATAATTAATATTCAAAACCCCATGCCTGCACCGTGACATCCTCTCCACGTTATACCCAATGCAGATTCAACCGTTGCTCTTGTTATAACATGTCTTGAATGGTACAGATTTTGTTGAGCTGGTACACTAAAAGTTTCCAATATATTGGACAATCCTTTTGTATATTCAAACTCGGACAATCCAACTGGCATTTTCACTTCTTTATCTTCACGGAGTTCGAGATAGCGCAGGTAATGAATAAACGCAGTCAAATACGAGTTTCCATTAACAAATATACGCTGCGGAAATCGTGTATTACAGTCGAAAATAGGACTTCGTGGCTTGAAGATAGCGGATACCCTTTGTCTCGCCTCGGCATGTTTCCATTGATTCAGTAAACATTCGCGTGTCAATTGTAGCAATTCTGTTAATGGCACGAACAAAACGCTTTCACAATAATCCTGAACCCTTTCGTCCGACCAGTTATGGTAGAATTCTTTATGGGCGCCGTTCACTTTCACTGCTTCACCCTGTCGATACATTTCAGGCCCAAATACTTTTAACAAACTGATGGCAGACGGCGGCAAGCAATATATTAATGATTTAATTGCGTCGTTTTCACTGCTGGAATTAGTTACAATATATTTTTATTTGCTCAGTTGACGTTCAGCGCACGTTGGCACAGAGAAGAGTAATGATGAGAGTTAATTCTAAACGAGGCATTTCTTCAGGCAGATCCCAATCAGTCGAGCAATATGAGTAATTTCAACCAATGGGGATCGGTGTGACAAGGACAGTAACAAAATTTCGTTATGTAAAGGAATGAGATAGGTATTAAAACCGTCGGACCTTAACCAATCGTAGTAAAAGTCCATCAACGGAATGCATCATGCGGCACAACTTCAGTCCGGTTCAGTCGTGGGTTTGAGGCAGCAGTGTTCAAGTTTTTTTGGTGAAAAGTGTTTTGTTTTCATCGCAAAAGGAAAGAAACGTAAGTAACTAGCATGTCTGTTTAATCCTGTAGGTTGTTTGCGTTGGATTTCGTACTAATATCGATGACCTAAACTTGCACGGCGAAAAATTTCCGCCTTGCTGGTTTCGACAAGACAACAATTGATGGCTTTTTGTTTCTATTTACGGATAAAACTATGTTATATTCATATCTAAGATTCATAAACTCGAAGTGAAAACAATAATTTTGTGCGTAGATCGTTTCTGATAGCTGAAATCGTCAATCGAAAATCTTGAGTCATCATCTGGACTATATTGTCCGCAACGCCAATGTATGTTATGAAACAAAATGGCGGTCGGTGGCCATGAGATAACTTAGTATGGATACGCCTGTACAACTATTGATTCTTGAGATTTGGTTTTGATTAACTCTTGGTCTGCATTTTGTAAATGTTGCATGTTACTGTTTTTAATGGGTTAGTGTTAACGAAAGGGTATGCGCAAAAGACTTCGATATTTTTTTTTATCTTTTTTTTTATTTTTTTGTTCTATCGAATCTTTAAGGGTGGGGGGGGGTTGTTCAATGCGTTAATAAAAACATATTTTGTCATATAAACTTTTTTCTTAGATGCGTATTTTCGACTTTATTGACACTTTACGGGGTTTCACAGGATTTAGATTATTTTTTTTTTTTTTTATTTCATATATTTGCTTTTTTGTTGATGCATAGATCTTATTAAAGGTCGTAAATACTTAAGTTTTTGTTTCATACATTTTTCTCTGTAGTCAGTAATTTAGCCGTAATTTTTTGCGAAATCTCCCAACACTTATTTTTTTTTTCAGAAAGGTACAAAATTTTAGTCTAGTAAACCACATATTATTTTGCACTCAGCTGATAGGTGGCGTCATTATAAGCCACAATTGTCACAATAACTTTTCTCTATTGTCAATTTTTGGCTAGAGTAGGTTATTGTGGCTAAATTTAAATTGGGTTTAGGTTAGGTTGGGTTGGAACTTCTAAAAAGCAAAACTGGAGCGAGCGCAGCGCAGTGGAGCGAGCATATGCAAATAAAAACAAAATGTATCTAAAAAATACCCCTTCTACCTTTTGATTCTAATTTTGGCCTCGTTAATAAAGTCGAAAATAAGCACTTTAGAGAAAAGTTTATTTAACAAAATAGGTTTGTTTCAATAATATGAATAATCTCCTATCAAAATAAGAACAAATACTCAACAAACAAAAAAACATCAAAAAAGTCTAAGTATATCTTACCGCATACTCTTTCCTTCACACTGACCTTCTACATCTCAGGACTTTGATATTGTGTGTCTGTATGCTTACTTATATTTTCAATACACAAATATTAACCATTTAAGTTATTTGTTTGTCTTTTTGCGCCTGTTTGTGTGTCTGACTGTGCCTGTTTTTAACGCTTTTTAACACTTTTCCGCATTCTCTAGTGTATAAGATATGGTGAGGATAAGAGGAGGAGGAATAGGGAGGGGGAAAGGTGGAGGACGAGGAGGAGTAAGCTCCTCTAGGGAAATTGAGGTGGACGTCATTGTGGACCCATGTCCCTTGGAGCCTCCGACGCCGGCTCGACGAGCCAGGACCCACGGCGGAAATACCGACAGCCGAGGGAGGGTCGCAGCGAAAGGCAGGGGCAAGGGCAGGGGCAAGGGCAGCGGCAGGGGCAGGGGTAGTATGCCAGAGGAGCAGCAGCGGTAATATGTTTTGTTTGTTTATTGCTTCAAATTGTATGTTTTACTTGTTTTGTTTTTTTAATTATTTTTGTATGTAAGTTTTGTTGTTTGTGTTATTGGAGACGAATAAATTTACTTATATTCTATTCTTTTTTGTAAACTTTTTATTTTTATAATTTTGTTCTTTCTTTCAGATTTTACTGCGGTAATATTGTCGGAGGCGGACTCCCAGAGGGAGAACCGTTGGAGTCCCTCTTGCACATTAAGCGCCAGCGGATCTGGGATCCCCTCCAATCCCTGATCACAATACACGAGATGCCGCCTGCTTCCTCCGCTTTGTTGGCGCCATCACCAGTGATGTAAGAAACATTTTTTAGCGTAGTCTATACTGTGTTTTTTTTTAATTATTTTTTTAAGATATTCCAACAATATGTTCGTAAAAAGCTCTGTGTTTAAAAAAAAAACACATATATTTGAACATGTTATTTGTTATCTTACCATTGCTAATTTATTTTATTAATATTTTAATAAGTAATATTTTTTTACAAGTAAACATCTTTGTATGAAGCCAGGCTACTTGAAACTTCAAATAGGTACCTACCCTAAAATTTTGGTTTTTCGTGTACTGTAATGTAATGTTTCGTGTAATGAGAATTTAATTACAAACAACAAATGTTCTTTTGACACAATATTTTCGTTTCTGAGATAATTCAGTTTAAATATGTAATTTAGTCATTTATCTAGTAGTTTTTATTTGTATTCTAATACGGTTCGATACTTGTCAAATTTATATATTTATGTAATTTCTCATTACAATATTGTAATGAGAAATTACATGTATATACATTAAATTGTATTTTGTATATGACTATTGAACATAAAATAAAAAACACAAAAAATACAGAGAATTAATTTGCAAGGCAAGCTTATCTCTAAAAAGACATCTCTTCTATCAAACCCATCATGTAACCCCATAATTGTAAACTATTTTTTAAACATCTGTCATATCTACCAAAGATCAGAATTTCAAAGTCGCATCCATACTTTTTTCGCAGTGGTATTTCTGTTTGTATGAAGAAATTGATCATTTTCAACTCTTCAAAACTTCTTGTTTCTAGTATGCTAATTAGATAGTGTTCATTGAATTAGTTCGGTAATGTAATGTAGTTTTTGAATTAGTTAGTTAATTTAATGTAGTTTTTGAATTTATTGACCATTTTCAGCAAATATGTCAAGCCCATAATTTTACTATGTGACTGGAGAGGTGTTTAATATCGGGTCATACACACCAACGACAAATCATATCTGTATAGGGTTCTTGATTTAACTAGTTAAAGACCTAAACTCTCTAAATTAGCTTAGACAAGCCACTGTAGTCACAAAGAGGGTCTCGAAATAAGCTGACAACATAACCTATTTTAGAACACTTTTTTGATAATGTTATTTTAAGGTCATGGCTTTAAATCAATTTTTGTCTTAATTTTTCCACAGGACCATGTCATGTTTATATGTAACTGTGTAAATAAGATAATGTTGTAAATAAAACCAAAAATTCAAGCTCTTCCTGTGTTTAATTTTGAAAATTCAATAGTTTTTGACAAAAATGAGAAGAAAAAATCCCTATTTTCAGAATACTTTCTTTGCTCACACCTAGACTGCTTGACCAAACCCAGCTTATGTTAGATTATTAGAAAGTATGTTTAATGCAGTTTTCAAATATATACAGGTTGTTTCTATTAAATAAGTAGTTTACGCCTCTTGGAGGATAGAAGCAAGCGTGGGGCGCGCGGCCCGCCACCTGTGGTACGCACGATTTGCGCCGCGGCAAGTGACCCTAGATGCGGTTGCGAGGCGTGTGGCAAGGGAAGGGTTATGATTGTGTTTATTTTTTTATGTAAATTAACAAGGTTAGCCCGCTGCTGACGGCCTTCCTGCAGGAAGTCAAACGCGTCTTCAACTTGCAGCAGTGGTCTCCTCTTCGTCTTCTGAATCTAAAATAAAAATAATACATAGTAGGTCTATATAATATTGGTATGTATTTCGAAAGTTTTGGCAAACGTCATAATCGGTGAACTTTTGCAGCTTCCATTCTTATATCTTGCCATCATAGTTATGAGCCTGGCACAGTTTGGGCTGCAATATGCATGTATATCAATTATAACAATAATAATCAATTTAGTTTACCTATCATAACTGAAGAAGAGGTAGAAAAATGAAAGGCACGGGACCTGAGTAGGTATAGATCTCGTGGTAAAGGAAGGCCTGTACCCAGCAGTGCGTAAATGTGCGCTGATTTAATTGATTGAAGGAAATTGATAAGTATGTTACTGAATACTGTTCTAACTTACCGCCGGTAAATAGACTCTTCGTCTAGGGCTAAGAAGCCGCCACGCATTCGATATCCATTTTATTTCGTTATACATATTTTAGGATCAAGAATTCACGACGCGTGAAAACCGCCAAAATAGAAGTCATGAAAAGAAAAATAAATTTCCCGCTTAAAGTTACGTTCTATTGATTGATTGATTAAATTGCTTAAATTAAATTAAATTAAATTGAAATACACACGAAATAATAGTTTTCATACGAAATCTGACCAAAATGGCCTCAAGCTAATTTTAATTGCCACCAAAACCATTCCCGTTAATTTTAACTGCTATCTGTCAAAAAGGAACTAAAATCGGCTATCTAAAATGCCTTCCGAATACGAAATCCATACAAAATGGCACACACTAAACTAGACAAGTTAAAATTAACTTTTAAAAACAAATATCGATTAATTTTGGCGCCTTCCGAACACCGATTAAAGTTAAGCAACTAAGATGACGTCATGATGACGTTTAGTTGTCTAGTTGGCTGTTAATTTTAGTTTGTGTCACCTTCCAAATCGCAACCTTGTGCGACAAAGAGCTCGCCCAGCTTGCCCAGAGCCAAACGTAATTGGCGCGGGCCGCGGACTGTACCTGCCCAAGAAATCTTCCATCACATTCATTCTTGCACTATAAGAGTGAAATGGAACGATTTCCTAAGTGAATGTGCTGCAACAACAACTTTTTGACTGTGGATCTTGCTAGATTTTTAAATTCCAATGCACAATTCATAAAAGCAATTGAGGGATTGTTTGGAACATTAGCCAATGTCAGTTTAGCTTAATTTTGCAGGAGACATTAATCTTGTATGGAAAGTATGAAGCTAACCATTTTGATATAAAATCATTTTTTATTTTATTTTTGACATTTGCTGTTTTTCCAAACTACCCCACAATTGAAACCTTTCAGTAGTATTATTAAAGTAATAACTATTAGTAGTAGGTACTAATGGCTCTGTGAGCTGTAGACCTCACACAGTGGCGAGTGACACTTTCTTTTGATAACACATACAAACTTATGAATGCACCTGGTTAGGTACATGGAGTATGAAAGTAGCCGTACCAATAACTTTGTAAACTTCATTTTGCGTTCTATTGACTTTTCACTAAAACTGAGAACTCCCTGCTTTTTTTAACCGGTTGAAACAGGAGTTTTCTAAACCCCAATACGGACTGCTTTTACTATGAGACAACTCTGAGTAAAATGTCGATGTTTAATACTAAGGTTCAATGACCAGCTGACATTTTTCTCGATCCCATAGTAAAAGTTGTTCTTATGATAGTATAGAATTACCAGCTGCGGGTTCCAAGGTATTTATTTCACACCCTGTATCCTTACAATATGATAAGGTGTGATCAGCCAAGGAAAGAAAGGATTTCATCAAAACTTTAAAATTATAGTAGAAATATAATTTTATTAGTGAATAAACCATTATTTGAAATAATGGTTATTTACTATACGAGTTATTTTAGATTGAAAATTTTCGTGAAATAAATTATTTCACGAAAATTATTAATTAAATTAAATAAATTATGAAAGGCTCGTTGCATATTAATGTTTGTAGTTACTATTAATATAATTTTCTTAATCGATTAGCTTACGGTTTATACACATACATAAAAAACAGTCAAGTGCGAGTCGGACTCGCGCACGGATGGTTCCGTACCATTATATATATATATATATATAACAAAAAAATAACATTTCTTATGTATGTATGTAACGCTTTAAATATTCGCAGAATATTTAGTTATATATTCGCTTTAAAAAGGAATAATTAAATTAAAATAAGAAAAATATTAAAGGGGGGCTTTTAATATTTTTAAAGTGAATATATAACCAAATATCCTTGAATATTTAAAGCCTTATCAATATCGAGCAAATACTAGCAAAAAATGTTACATGGGAGCCCCCATAAGTTTATTTTATTCTGTTTTTTAGTATCTGTTGTTATAGCTACAACAGAAATACATCGTCTATGAAAACTTTAACTGACTAACTATCACGGTTCATGAGATACAGCCTGGTGACAGACGGGCAGACAGACGGACGGACAGCGGAAGGGACTGAAAAACCGAAATTTCCCGCAAATACCGCTCCCCAAATCATGAGAACCCAAATATACGGAAACCTATAAGCCAAAACAGGAACCAAACCGACGGAGAACGGTTTAATAGAGGAACCTCTTTGAAGAGTTACCAATAATAAGGGTTTCTCTAAAATAACGGGAACCTTTATTTCTAAAAACAGTTTCATTTCGGTAACGGTTCCCTCAAAATAGAGATCCCTTTATTTCGAAGTAAAATTTAAACTGTTACTATCAAATCCAGTTGCTATTAGGATAGGACCTTTTGGAGTTGCGGTACGCGACAGTGACGACTTGTAGGGTCCGAAAAACAGTCAGATTAATAATATTAATCAGTTAATTTACTTATTACTAATAATACTACTAAATCTAATTTTCTAATTCTTCTACTCCACTCATCTCCTTCACTCTCTGAGCGTTCTTCGTATGAAATATCAGAATCAGTATCATCACATATAAAAAGAAATACTTCCACGTAACGTGCTTTCCAATTTCCAACATCAATTGACGTCATACGCCGATCCATTCTAGAGATGAGATTATTGGTTATTTTTTTTTAATGGTTAATGATTAATATTAAATAATTATACTATTTTTATTCAAGTACTACGTAACTAAGTAAACAATCAACCATTCACTTCACTGACTGAAATTTCACTTCCTTTTGTAAGAATACAAATATCAATAACAGTAACTGTGTTAAACTGTGTTTTATCGTAAGAGAAATAGAGCATACAATCAATAAGCGACAGAAATATCACTTCCGTTGGTTTAGAATAAAATATCTACTGTAATGAGGAAATGTGTGCTATCGTAAGAGACATAGAGCATACAATTGATTAAATTTCCGTACCTAAGGAAATGAATCCTGCGACGTTGCCGCTCCTAATTCGACCCGAGCGAGAGAAAGCGCGACGTTGCCAATTCTCCTGTTAAACTTAACTGAAGTTGGTATGATATTTTTATTCGCTAATGTTAATTTTGAGTAGTGTTAATGGTTGATGGTTATATTCCCGCCCGGAATGGACTCTGAGCGGAGTAGTTGTTATGATATTTTTATTCGCTAATGTTAATTTTGAGTAGAGTTAATGGTTGATGGTTATATTCCCGCCCGGAATGGACTCTGAGCGGAGTAGTTGTTATGATATTTTTATTCGTTAATGTTAATTTTGTTTATGGAATATCATGGTTGATTTTAAATATTGGTTAAATTTATTGGTTAATGGTTATATTAATCACCTATACTCCATTCCAAAAGATCGTAATAGCAACTGGATTTGATAGTACTACATATAGTCCGCTTTTAGGGTTCCGCACCCGAAGGTACTGCCGCTGTCCGTCTGTCCGTCTGTCAGCGGGCTGTATAACTGGACCGTAAAGCTAAAAAGCTGAAATTTATATATAAGGTGTATTACTGTTGCCGCTAGAGCAACAAATAGTAAAATATAAATAAAGTTTTAAATAAAGATGGTCCCCATACAAGAGCCGTTTTTTTATAACGTTTTCCGCAAACAGAACATTTGTGCATACAAAGTGTATCATAACTTTGCGCCGGTTGACAAGCTCTGTGATAGCCGAACATTAAAGGCTCTTACTTCTATTCTCGAGTTTCCGGTTCCGGCTTTAATTCCCGGTGGTGACATTTATTTTTCTTTTTTACTTTTTTATATTTTGAAAGACATGATAGTCCGACTCACTTTATATGCTGTTTATGCTTACTTCAATATAAGTAAGAATACCTTTGATAAGATTTTATTAATCAACTCGATAGGTGGGAACATGATTTGTAAAAAAATACAACCTTTTTTCGGTTCCGTAAGAGATTATTTTTTGCAACGATTGTACGGAACCCTTTGTGTGCGACTCCGACTCGCACTTAACCGGTTTTCCATATTTTCAGGGTTCATCTACGAGTACCTATATGACGTATCTATGTACATAAATATAAATATATACATATATATATATGAGTGAGATTCTTTTACACACTCGATTTTTAATAAACTACTTAACCAATTTAAGAATTAGACATACCTAGGTATTTACGGTATCGTTAGAATCGAAGTTATCCCAAGTCTCTTAGGAAGGTATACATATATATGACGTCATCTTATGAACAATATAGCAAATTCTGTACGCCATATTGTGTGGCAAGAAAAACAACTTCTAATTCCATCAGGGGTATCACATAATGAATGATGTTGAAAGCTAATTATAAAAATGTGTGCAATTTCTACCTAAAATAAAAAAGCGGTCACCACCTTTGAGTAATAAATAATGTATGCAGTAATAATGCAAATAATAATGTATACATTATTACTCAAAGGTCACAACGTACACACATGTCATAAACAAACCAAGGGAATCATCATAAACAAACATTTCAATAAATTAAACTCGACCTAGTTGTCATACAAATAACGTCCATGATTTTAATCACACAAGAAATTGAAAAACTTGTTTCGAGGAATCCCCGAAAACCACCATGTTAGGTATTTTGTGTTGCTAACACGACAAAAAAATATGCACTTTTTTATAAGTACGTCATTCCTATCTAGAATAATTATTATAATTATGCTATACTCTGTCCAATCCTTTATTGAACTTTTGACATTTCCTAATTGCGTACAATATAAGACGTATTTTTCGTGTCAGATCTCAAAAGTGTACGGATTTTTTTCTGTCAAAAACCATTAATAGAGTGGACAAAGTATAGTAGTAGAATGGTGTACCTGAAGAATAACTGAATCAACCTAATCCACTAGTAAATCCACCAGCCACTAAAACCATTTTTGACCGCTAAAAATGAAAGTTCAAACCATCAGATCTAGTTTAAAATCCACTGTGTTGGCAACACTTGCGTGATTGGAGTGTGATCAAGCAGTCCTTTGAAGTACCGCTGCCACGTAGGGTATTTACCTAGGTACCTACCACCTAGCGCGCGGTCCGCTTAAATAGAGTAAACATAAAGATTTCGGTTCCCCGAAATTTCAGGCTCCCATTACGATTTGTTATCGCAAAACATCTGTCTCGGTTTCAAATGGTTCCCATTATCAGAAATAGTGGTTCGGGTACAACTCACAAAAACCTTTATATCGGGAACCCGTTTGGTTCCTCCCGCTCTAAATTCCCGGTCCGCTTAATAGAGTAAACGATTTCGGTTCCCCGTATTTTCAGGTTCCCGTAACGATTTGTTATAGCAAAATATCAATTTCGGTTTCAAATGGTTCCAGTTATCAGAAATAGTGGTTCGGGTATCACTCAGAATAAAGGGAAAAACCTTTATATCGGGGACCCGTTTAGTCCGGAGACTTAGTTATAGGGTCGCGTTTGGACCCCTTGGAGTAAGGAACCCTAAAAAGCGTCATTTTTGGAACTTGCCACATTAGGTATCCCAGGCTACATACAAAAATGTTCGAGGCCCTTTTATTGTTTTAGGTAAATAAGAAGTATCCTATATACAGGTTTTGATTCCCTTGCGAGTATCAAGCTGATACCTACAGCAAAAGGCGGTAAGTATCTTTTGATTGCATAAACCTGTAAGTTTGATTTTTCCATAACTTCAAGAGACCACAGACCTGGGAAACCGATATCTCTTGGTATCTCCACGCGTTCCTGACAAAAAGGGGCTTGACAGACGGATAGACAGATACCCTTACTTGTGCTGCAAGACCTTGCTTTGTGCCAAATTTCATTATACTCGGTCAACGGGAAGAACCGTATAGGTTTTGATTCCCATGCCAGTAGCAAGCAAATTCAGCAAAACTGTTACATAAATGCTGGTATCTTTTGTTCGCGTTGACATATACGTTTGATTACAAGTCATGGCTACATTCGAAACAGAAACAACGAACGTAATCAGTACGGACGGAGTTAAAGATCACTCCCATTGAAACAGAAAAATGACTGCTGGTGCACAAATAGACGAATCGGAGCTAACGTTTTCTTGCGTTGTGAAAGAAATCAGTACCGAGTAAAACATGGGGGGTTTGGCTTTATGGTGATACGAAAATATATATAAAAGGACTACGAATGTAAACTAAAGTGACAGCGTTAATTCCATGCATATAAGAAAAAAAAGAGAGCGCAAACAATGCGCTTGACTTAAACTAAAATATCGTAGCGCAAAACCACATAAAAATTGTGTAAAAAATTAACTACGCTGTTTTGTCAAAAAGTTTTCAAGGAGAGTTTACGAATATAGAATATTCACAGTGAAGATACCATTCCGCAACGAAATTAGTTAGGAATTCAGAATTACAGGAAAAATAAAACAATTTAGAGGATTTTTGTATTTAAATTCTATCGAGAAAAGTTCATCTAATAGCATTTTATTTCAGGTAGAATGTTACGTTCAGTAGTTTCGATATAAAAGGTAATTAACTCTTCATTACATGGGGATGGTCAGCAGATGCTAGGTAGATTGAAAAAAATAGAATAGGTAGTTAGAATAGCACAATGAACTAATGTAGTAAAATAAATACAATTTTAAGTTCTCCTAACCTATAATTTCCGCTTGACATTCTTACATATCGTGCCTTGAAAGGCCTTGAAGGGCGGTTTAGAGGTCATGATCCAGACCCAACTTTTACAACTCAGCAAATAATTGCAATTTCAATACAAATACAAATATTTTATTTTCCAAAAAGAAATGTACATAGAGAGCTTAATTTAGGAACAATGGAATATTTTAGTTATAAAAAAACAAAGGAACATAACCCGAAGTGTGTACATTTTAACATGGGAGACGAGCTGGTATCCTAGCTGGATTATATAATAATCTGTTTTAAGAAATACCATGCCCAGCCCCTTACACAGAGTGGTTGGATGGTTGGAACGTGTTTTATATCTCATCTCAGATCAATTTTGTTCAATGTATTTTAATATTTATTTAACTACATATATACATATTGTTCGGGAACCGAACACCTTTTGCTGACGCCTGTATAGTCGGCCACTCGCGATTACTTATTTTCAGTGCATTTTACGGAACCGCGCGTGACGGGTGCATTCATAACATTTCAACATTTCCTCATTAACTATTCGTGAATTAAAGTCACTTCAGTGTTCAAGCTAACATTGTGTATCAATCAACAACCCCAACAAGGCATCAACCCAAACATTGGTCCTTCGAGCCACTCGGTTGGACTTCGTGCGTGATTGCAATCGGTTCACTGGCTTCCCAGAAGCGGGTTCCACCAGTTGGATTGAGAAGGGCAAACTTCACGTGTGAAGCTCGCCGGGTAATCAGCAAAAAAGGAGTGAGTGCCGAACAACAAACATCTAAACATTTCGAGAGAGTCGGAGAACATTAACATTAAACAACAACAATTATCTTAACATTCCAAGAGCGACAGAAAACATTAACAACCAACAATGGAGGAATTAATGAGCAAACAAGTGGAGACGACGGCAGCCATGGAGAAATTGCTGGTCAACTTCAAAAAAGAAAAAACTGAGAGTAAGCCAACCATAGCAAGTAAAAGGATTGAGAAACTGACGGAGCTGTTTCGTGAATTTCACGCGAATCATCTCATCCTTTGTCAGTATGAAGATAAATCGCACGATTATTTCAAGGGAGAACATTACGAGACAACAAAAATATTTTACTATGAAACATTAGCCTATTTGGAGAAATATGTGAAGCTACAACAACAAACATCTGGAACGTCGAAGGAGATCACTAACATTGACAAAAAATTAGACGACAAGCTACGTAAGCAGACGGCTAACTACAAGGCTTTTCAGCGAACAATTACGAACATAGATGTAGAGGCGATAACAGAGAAATGGGAGTTTGAAGATGCTCTGAAGACTTTGGAAACGCGTTGGTCGACAATCGACTCATTGCATTGGGAACTAGAAGGTTTGCTTAATGAAGAGGATAATGAACAGTTCGAGGCATTATTTAACAACAACGAGAAGCAGTATAATAAACTGAAAAAGAACCTTAATTCAAAAATGTGGTCAGAAACCCACAGAGACAAAACAACCCCTAAAATGGAGGTACCGGTATATCATGGAAATTACAACCAGTGGATGTCTTTTAAAGACCTCTTTACTGAAACTATTCACAAGAATGCTTCGTTGTCTAACGCACAAAAGATGCAGTTTCTAAAAGGGAAGGTACGTGGAGAAGCTGAGCGTCTGATACAGCACCTCAATATTAGCTCTGACAACTATACCGTGTGCTGGGACATTCTGAACCATAGGTACAACAACAAACGCCTTATTTTCACAACGTATATCAACACACTATTAGAAATACCAAACATGAAACACCAGTCCCTAGAACAGATCAAGAGGATGCACGATGTGGCCCAAGAAACACTCAATGCGATCAAGAACTTAGGAGTAGACATAACAACATGGGACCCACTAATTGTACATATATTGGATTTGAAATTGGATAGCGAAAGCCACTCAGAGTACATAGACTCTTTAAAAGATCGCCGCGAGCTACCAAAATTGAGCGATTTTATTGATTTTCTGGAGGGAAAATTCACCTCTATGGAAACAAGTCGACGAAAAGGAGAAAACAATCAGCAAAGAGCATCTTAGAATCATCATTATCAGCCAAGTTCATCATCTTCAAATAATACTCGAACAAATATTTCGAACAATAAAGAAAGACCGCCAGTAACAAAATCAACATTCAACGTGACGACAATAAAATGCCCACTATGCAACAACGAACATGGCATGTATAACTGCAAATACTTCCTAGAATTACAAAATGATAGAAAACTAAAAAAAGTACGAGAACTTCAAGTTTGCATCAACTGTTTATTCAGCCACAATGGCAACGAATGTAAATCATCAAAAACATGCCGCAAATGTAACAAGAGACACAACACAATAATTCACGATGCACTGAACTGCAATAACAACTCACACGTGTCGAAACAAAGTGATTTGAACATGACAGCGGAGGTCTTGTTGTCAACCGCCATGATAAAAGTGAAGGGAAGCGATGGTACTTATCATCTCCTGAGAGCGCTGGTGGACCAAGGGTCACAAATTTCCATCATTACGGAGAAAACAGCCCAGTTATCAAAAATTAAACGTGTCAACTGCAAGGGATCAGTTTGTGGTATTGGAGAGAAAGAGACAAATGGAAAGGGAATGATGCACATAGAATGCAAATCTATACCTAACGATTACACTTTTAACACAGACGTCATCATAATGAACAATCTGGTCGGTAACTTACCTAACAAAACATTTGCAAAGCCGGAATGGACATCAATCAAAAATATTTCATTAGCCGACCCGGAATTTTAGATTTGCCGCCCAGTTGACGTGTTACTTGGAGCAGAAATATATTCACAAATTATACTCAGCGGAATGATTAAGGAGAATGACTCACGTCAGCCGCTCGTACAACAATCACATCTTGGTTGGTTACTGTGTGGAAACGCCAAGACATACAAATGCAACATAGTGAGGCAAGATTTAGATGAGATTAAAAGGTTTTGGGAGTTGGAGGAGATCAATGAACAGTCAAACTTATCAGTAGAAGAGCAACATTGCATAACATACTACAACGAAACAACTACCAGAAAGGAAAATGAGAGATATGAAGTACGATTACCACTCAAAGAAGACATCGAGACAAAACTAGGGTCGTCTAAACAGACTGCCTTAGCACAATTTAAAAATTTGGAGAAAAAGTTTCAGAAACAAAGTAAATTAGCGACGGATTATAAAACATTTATGGAGGAGTACGGAGCCTTAAATCATATGAAACCGACAAATGGCAACGAGACACCTGAGTACTACATGCCGCACCACGGGGTCGAGCGAATCGACTCGCTGACAACGCAATATAGAGTTGTATTCAACGCATCAAACAAAACATCTACAGGATGTAGTCTTAATGACTTAATGTATACAGGACCGAATTTACAGGTTGACCTACAAACACTTTTGCTCAGATGGAGACAATACCAATATGTTTACACGGCAGACATAGAGAAGATGTTTCGCATGATACTAATAAATGAAGAAGACCAAAGATACCAGAAAATTATTTGGAGATCAGACTTAGAACAACCCATACAAATATTTAGTCTATCAACAGTCACGTACGGAACACGCGCCGCGCCGTTCTTAGCAATGATGACTCTGAAAAGATTGGCAGCGGACTCACGAGAGCAATATCCTGAAGCAGCCAAATTTGCAGAATCAGCATTCTACATGGACGATTTGCTGCATGGACCAGATACGATTGAAAAAGGAAAGAAACTGATAAGAGAGTTGGACTTATTGATGAAATCAGGCGGATTTAATCTCAGGAAGTGGTCCGCAAGTGAACCGCAACTACTGGCAGATATCAAAGAGGAACGTAACCGGACAGAAGACACAATTTTCAATTTTAAAACAGACAACATTAGTAAAACATTGGGATTATGCTGGAACTCAGATAAAGATACTTTCACATTTCAATACAGCATTCCAGAACAGAGAGGGAAACATACAAAAAGAAGCTTGTTGTCCGAGATATCGAAACTGTTTGATCCAATGGGATGGCTGGCCCCCATTACAACAAAACTAAAACTTTTATTCCAACAACTATGGAGTGAAACCATTAAGTGGGACGACGAAGTACCGGAAAACATTCAGAAGGAATGGGCAAGGTTAAAGGCGGAACTTAACCTCATTAACGAAATCGAAATTCTCAGATGGATTGGAAGCAAAAGGGGAGATATAATAGAGCTTCACGGCTTTTGCGATTCGTCCTTAGTCGCATTCGCCTGTGTGGTTTATGCTAAGATTATCAACAAACAAACAGTGGTTCTGGTGTCAGCCAAAACAAAACTCGTTCCACACAAAAAAGCATCAACACTTCCTAGAATGGAGCTTAACGGAGCCTATTTACTGGCAAAACTAATGAGAAAAATTGCAGAAGCATTACATCAACATAAACTTGAGATCTATGGATGGACGGACTCGATGGTGACATTAGGTTGGTTACAAGGAGAGCCGAGCCGATGGAAACCATATGTGGCGAATCGAGTTCAAAAAACAACAGAAGTCATACCGGGTCAAAGTTGGAGGTATGTGAACACGAAAGAAAACCCTGCTGACGCAGCGAGTCGGGGTCAATACCCTATACAGCTAAAAGACAACACATTGTGGAAAAATGGGCCTTCTTGGCTGTCAACATTTGAGAAAGAAAATACCGAGCCGGAGAATTACACAACAGAACAGGAAATTGGAGCATTGAGGAGGATGGCCGCCAGGAGAGGAGCCCCCGGCCACCTGTACAGTGATTGTGGCACTAACTTTGTCGGCGCTAACAGAATAATACAGGAAGAGTATGAACAAGTGAAACAAACATTGGATGACAATTTTCGAGGAGTTTTGGAAAACATGAACATAACATGTCATTTTAATGCGCCTGCTTGTCCAAACGCAGGAGGGATTTGGGAAAGAGCAGTGCGTAGCCTCAAACACCACTTGAAACGTGTAGTCGGACAACAACGCCTAACATTTGAAGAATATTCAACAATATTATCGCAACTCGAAGCTTGCTTGAACTCCCGGCCTTTGTGCGCCCTGACAGAAGATACGGACGACTTGGATTTCTTAACTCCCGCACACTTCTTAACCGGGAGAGCAGGTGTAACAGTGATAGAAACCAGAGAGGATGCGAGAACAAGATGGTTCCTAACAACTCAGATTTTACAACAAATATGGAAGAGATGGAAAGACGAATATCTAACACAACTAACAGCGAGAAATAAGTGGTTACAACCAAAAAGAAACATCCAAGTAGGCGATTTAGTGACCATTCGAGAAGATAACATGCCTGTCGGAAAATGGGCAATGGGCAGAGTGGTTGAGATACATCCAGGAAGAGACGGTTACGTGAGGGTAGTGACATTGAAAACAGAGACTGGATATATCAAACGCCCCGTAGTCAAGCTCAACTTGCTCCCAATACAATCCGAAGAACAAAAACAAGATGACAGCGAGAAAAATGCAAAGTACAGCAATAACAACAACCATCAGCAAACAAACTGCAGCCGCAAGCCGCTCTCCAAACTATTCGCGGTGGTAACAGCAATAATATTTTTTGCTTCATTCATATCGGGATCGAGCGCAACATGCAACGTCACAAAACTCAACAACAACCAGTCGCTTTATTTCGACCCGCTCGCAAAAATGCAACTACTAAGAGATCAATGGACACTCGTGACATACTATGATATGAGTCCATACTGGGCCGGAACACAAACAACAGAAAAACTCTTAAAATATCTCGAAAATATGTGTAACAGTCTGGAAATAAACAATAAGTGTAACATGATCATACCTCAACTGAGACATGAGTTCAATGAGCTGGAGTACTACGACCAGCTTTTGTCAACTCAGCATTTCACGGAGCAAGCGAGACGCCGCCGCCGCCGCAGAGGTCTTATCAACGGTGTCGGTTACCTTGCTAATAGCCTGTTCGGGGTACTAGACGAACATTTCGCAGAACAGTACTCACGCGACATAGCGCTTATTAAGAAAAATCAATCTCATCTAAAGAAATTATGGATTAATCAGACGACAGTGTTGGAGTCGGAACATAATCTACTAAAACGAACAGAGGAAATCATGGAAAAACAACATAAAATTATTAATAAACATTTGAACAGTCTTGACGCAGCAACAAAAAATATTCTGAAGGAGATTAACATTGCAGAGAAAGAAAGAGACTTTACATTGACAGCTATTGCAGCGACAAACATACTACAAATCTTAAGAGAAATACAGAATATGATGCTGGATACCATATCAGACATATTTAAGGGACAGTTTAACCTACATTTATTGAAGCCAAAACAACTTCAAGAACAATTAAACATAATAACTGGATTATTATCGAGCGAAGTAACATTACCGATTGAAAACATACATACAGACTTTACGAAGCTTTACAAACTTCTAAAAGTTCGAGCAAGAATGACACAAGATTATTTCATCTTTGAAATCAGAATCCCCCTAGTCAGCAGAGAACAGTATGATCTGTACCACGTCATTCCAGTGCCGCAAGTGCAACAATCAAATATGATATCAATCGTGCCTATTTCCGAGTATGTGGCGCTAAACCTACAAAAGGACAGATATATACCCGTAACACAGGAGAATATACAGAAATGCATAATCGAAGACAGTTCAACATTCATGTGCAACCTTCAAAACCCTATATACAAGATGAAGTCTGATATTGATTTGTGTGTGCAAACAGAGAGCAAATGTGAAATAAACGTCGCTAAGTGTAAAAATAACTGGGTCGGACTTATGAAAGAAAACATTTATCTATACTTCTGTTGCGAGCAATGCCAACTACGAACAATATGCGGAGATCGCGTTACCGCACACCAGCTGACGCATACAAGTGTCATTACATTAGCCTCGATGATTACTGCATAATCAAAACAAAGGACTTTACGATCTACGGGCACAAACACTACAGAAGTCAATTAAACATTAAAGATGTAACGTACTACCTCCTTGACCATATTGGCTACTGGCGGATTAGCCAGTTAAAAACTAAAACTATAAAAAATCGAAAATTCGGGTCTGGAATCTCGTCTGGCAGCTGATTGTTTTTTTGAGGCAGACATTGTTTGAGCTCTGTAACGTGAGGTTGTATCTTCTGCATCAATAATTTTTAAGTCACGCCTTTAGTTGCGGCGATGGGCTAGTCCCTTTAGTACTGTAATGGAGCTGAATGTTTAGTTGCTGTAAGATGCAGTAGTTGATTTGAAACTTCCCTACTATCCCCAATCCATGGGTAAGCATTGGTTCGTAGTTAGTCTTTCTTATTTTCGTGTATTTTATACTCTCTATGTATTTCCCTTTTCTATACAGTGTCTATTGGACTGCGGCACTCTTAGATCCTAATTACCCTAGGGCCCTCGTCGGAAGTCTCCGTGTGGGGAGCCGTCGCCTGATAGCTGGGCGCTGTAGCGCTTTTGTATTCCTATTACTCACACTGGTCTCTTTCCAGGGTTCCACGCTGAGGAGTAATATCCTCCTGGCGCTAACGGAGCTCTGAATCGGTTCCACGCCGAGGAGTAATATCCTCCTGGCGCTAACGGAGCTCTGAATCGGTTCCACGCTGAGGAGTAATATCCTCCTGGCGCTAACGGAGCTCTGAATCGGTTCCACGCTGAGGAGTAATATCCTCCTGGCGCTAACGGAGCTCTGAATCGGTTCCACGCCGAGGAATAATATCCTCCTGGCGCTAACCGCATAATCACTTGTTGACGTCTGGAGAAGTGGACCAGTCGGATTGAGTCTACCAAGGAGCTGAAATCTACAAATTCCCGGCGAGTCCCTATCCAGCGTTTCAACTATATCACCAATATTCGACTCACGACCCTGTGATTAATAAATGTATCTTGAGCCTGCCAATAATCTCTTTTGGTCAGGTTAGAGTCTCACTGTTTCAATGGCGCCCGGATTAAGGGAATATTGGTGATAGAGTTTTATGTCTGGTCAGAGTAGTTAGGCCATAAGAGCGCCGTAGAACGCTAGATTTCTTTCGTAGCTTGTATATTTTGTTGTTTATTTTTGTCTGACAGGAGTATATTTGATCGTTTATCTGGGTACCTACCTCATTTCTACATTATTTGTGGTCGCAGTCTGACGGCCGTTGTCATATTATAATTGTTGATAAATATTTTCCTCCAAATTCTCAGTACGAAAAATAAATTAATAAATTGTGAAGATTTTAGTAGGGAAACTTTTCGGACTATTAAATAATAAATAAGGTTAGTGTTTAACGGCCGATTTCTCGTACATTTAATCTGTTGTTGACAGTCCTTTATCAATTTCAGCTGTCAAAACGGTAGATCAATGGCTTGATTTTGTACCAGAAACCGGGCGTTAGTCGTGTACTCTGCTTACTTTCATGTAAATTTGTACAGTTTACTAGATAGGTAGTAAACATGACGTTTCCTATAAAATATCTGTCGCTAAATAAGGCTGAATTGGAGTATGAGGTTGAGCTTCGAGGAGGTACACCGGGTACTGTTCTGGACCTCAGGAAACAAATAGTTCCCCTGGCAGAAAAATTACCAGCTGATGATATCTCGGTATCGCATTTGAGTGCGGAAGTAGATCTTCTGGGAGCCAAGGAGAGCTTACTCAAAGCCCTAGCTAATATTACCTCGCTGAACTCAGAATATGACCGCGGTCTATATTACAGAACTGAGGCGATACTGCATCACGTATCCCATAGGTTGGATCGAATATGTCCTGAGGAAGCTCAATCTGACGTCCTCCAAGTCTGCCGTAGCAACCTTGCGATTTCTCTAGATAGTTTAAAAAAACTGTCTCATCAAACTAGATCTCACACTGTTGCTGAGAAAGCCATTGCGATTCCTAACATCACAGTGAAATGTGAAAAAAGCCTCACGTCCGATCTAGCTAAGCTGAAATACGCTGGCAAGACGTGCGTGCGTGCTTTTATTCAGAGAGTGGATGAGTATGTGATTGCTAGAGGTGTCTCGTCTGATATGTTGGTCAATTTAGCGTACGAGATTTTCTCTGATGATGCTCTGCACTGGTACAGGCGTATTAAGGACTCTGTTAGCTCGTGGTCTGACATTGTAGAGGCGTTAAAACGAGATTTTAGCGTATCGGACTATGATTATAGATTATTAGATGAAATTAGGGCGCGTACACAGGGTGTGACTGAAAACATTACTGTTTACGTGTCAATTATGGAGGGAATATTTTCGAGATTGTCAAAGGCTCTCTCGGAGGATGATAAGCTGGAGATACTGCTGCACAACATTCGTCCATTCTATGCAACATCGTTAGCTGCATCGCCTGCTGTCAAGTCGATTGAATCCTTGATAACTATTTGTAGAAATAGTGAGATTTTCAAAGCGCGTGTTTCGCATTTTCATGAGCCACTCTGTGCGACTGCTAGTACGTTAGCACCAGACTTAGCTTTTAAAAAAGCTCAGCCCACCGCTAAATCAGGTTACGCGACGTATAATAGGCCTGCGAATAACGTCAACGTTGGTTACGAAAATAATTACCAAAATAATAGGAACTTTGTCAACAGTAGGCAATATCCAGTCTCAGCCGTAGACTCTAACTACCAACGTCATGCATACTGTCCTAGATGCAGGACTGATAAACATTCATTGGGTGAATGTAGAGCACCACATTTTCCTATCTGTTTTAAATGTGGTAAGGGAGGTGTTCGTACACCTGACTGTCCGGACTGTCGTTCTAGATATCAGCAAAAAAACTAAGTGGCTCGGATTGTGGTGACATTAAGGGTGAAAAGATATCTCATTTTAACATCGCTGACTGGAAGAGCTGGGCTTGATACTATTTCTAAGTTTTTTTCATGCTATAATGTCGCTTCAATCCGCGATCATTCTTCTACCACGGAATACGCTCGTCCTTATGTAAATATAAAGGTAGCTGATAAAACTGTCACGGGATTACTGGATTCTGGATCTTGTGTCACTATTCTTGGTAATGGTGCGCACAAAAGTTTTTTAGACAACGGCTTGAAGCTGCAAGTTTGTGATAGGGTGAACTTTGTAGCTGCAGGTGGTCATAAACTATCATCGATAGGTGTGATCTATCTTCCTATTACATTTGAGAGTCAACTTCACATAATTACTGCTTATGTGGTTCCCCAAATTCAAAATAACCTTATACTCGGTATGGATTTTTGGCGTAGTTTTGGTTTATTTCCTAAACACCTAAGTTCCGTGTTATTCTTTAGCGAATCTGACGCTAGGTTAGCTGAGGTTGCTTTTCATGAATCGAAACATCTCCATGCTTATGAACACTTGTCCGATACACAACGGATTACTGCCGATAATATTATGTCACAGTTTCAAGACATTTCCTATGAGAAGTGCGGTTTAGGTCGAACTTCCGTGATTTCTCACGCTATTGACACTGGGGATGCTGCCCCCATTCGTCAAAGATATTACAGAATGTCTCCTGAGAAACAGAATGTGTTGGTCAAACAGCTGGACGAGATGCTGGAGGAAGACGTCGTTGAAAAGTGCGAAAGCCCCTGGTCCTCTCCTGTTTTACTAACCCCGAAAAAGAACGGAGAACTCAGATTCTGTCTGGACAGCAGAAAACTGAATTCCGTTACCCGAAAAGACGCTTACAATCTACCATATATTTCTGAGATTCTGGATAACCTTCGAGACGCCAAGTATCTATCTAGTCTTGATTTATCTAAAAGTTTTTGGCAGATTTTGATTAAAGAAGAAGATAGGTGTAAGACGGCTTTCTATATTCCCTCGCGCGGAACCTATCAATTTAAGTCCATGGCCTTCGGTTTAACCAACGCTCCAGCTACGCAACAGCGATTGGTCGATTTTTTGTTCTATGACCCTGAATTTGAGCATATGGTCTTTGTCTTCATCGATGATATTATTATTGTCTCTCCTACCTTCGAGAAACACATCTCTCTATTGCTACGTGTATTAGAAAAAATAAAGTCGGCAAACCTTACGGTAAACTACAAGAAATGTCAATTTTTCAGGCAAAAATTGAAGTACCTTGGCTACGTTGTGGATTATTCTGGCCTGCATGCAGATCCGGAGAATTTCGAGGCGATAGTAAATTATCCTACCCCTACTAACCGCAAGGAGGTCCGTCGTTTTTTAGGAACAGCATCTTGGTATCGTCGATTTATTCCTAATTTCAGCTCTTTAGCCACTCCACTGAGTAAGCTGACTTCACAAGGCAAGAATGCACCGGCGTTCTTTTGGTCGAACGAAGCTAACGAAGCGTTTACTAAATTGAAGGATTGTTTGGTCTCTACGCCGATTCTTTCGTGTCCTGACTACACTAAGTCGTTTGAAGTCCATGCAGATGCTAGTAATGTGGGTGTAGGCGCTGTTTTAACCCAGAACATTGATGGCGAAGAAAAGGTGATAGCCTACATGAGCAGGTCTTTGAATAACCAGGAACGTAATTATAGCGCGACTGAGCGTGAGGCTCTCGCTGTTCTATCTGCGATCGAGCACTGGCGTTGTTATCTAGAGAATGGTCAAAAATTTGTTGTCTATACTGATCATTCTGCTTTGAAGTGGTTCCTAAATCTTAATAACCCTACAGGTCGTTTCGCTCGCTGGGGAGTAAGACTTTCTGCTTATAACTTCGAAATTAAACACCGTCGTGGTGTTGATAACGTCGTGCCTGATTCTCTATCTAGGTCGATTCCTGTCGGCGCGATCAACGACGTTGTTCCCATCACGAGTCCGAATTCTTCACCAAGCACTACTGATGGGTGGTATCTAAACATCTATAACGGTTGTCAGAATTCTCCTACTTCATATTCCAACTATATAGTTTCTAACAATAAACTATATCGCTTTGTAAAAAGTCTCAATCCCTTAACTCGTGAGTTCGAATGGAAAGAGGTTGTTCCCGCTGAGCTACGTTCAGAAGTTATAGGTAGCAATCATTCGGAACCCACTTCTGCACATTTAGGTATCTTCAAGACATATAAACGTCTTTGTCTAAAGTTTTATTGGCCTAAAATGCTGAGCGATGTTGCCAATTTTGTCACCAGCTGTCATACATGTAAAGCTTACAAACATCCAACGCATGCACCACTAGGTCTTATGGGTCGTCCAAAACATTGTTCTAGGCCTTTTCAGATGATTAGTATGGATTTAGTCGGTCCACTACCACCGTCTAAAAAACAAAACACTTTTCTCCTCGTCATTACGTGTTGCTTTTCCAAATACTGTCTTTTATTTCCGATTCGTCGAGCTACTGCAGAAATTATTACTAGGATAGTTGAAGAACAGGTGTTTCTTGTACATGGTGTTCCGAGCTGCGTTTTGATGGATAATGGAAAACAATTTTGTAGCAATACTCTGCGTAAACTGTTTAGCGATTATAATATACCTAAAGTTCGTTTTACGCCGAGGTGTACTCCACAGGTGAATAGCGTAGAGCGTTATAATAAGACGATTATGATTGCAGTTTCGACCTTCATCGAAGATGATCACAGATCGTGGGATACTAATATTTGTAAAATACAGTTCGCGTTAAACAGTTCTGTTAGCGAGGTTACTGGATATTCGCCGTCATTCCTAGTCTATGGTCGAGAGCTTGTTCCATGCGGTACTCATTACGTCGAAATTGATAATAACGATGATGTTCTTTTCGCTCCTAGAGATGTGTATGCAGAGAATCTTGGTCCTCTACGAAAAATCTTTGACAAGGTTCAATCTTGTATACTACGGGCCTACGAGAGGAATTGTGGACCGTATAACTTGCGTCGTAAGCATGCAGAGTTCAACGTAGGCGATTTTGTTTGGAAGAGAACTTATTATCTCAGCGATAAGGCTAATCGGTTCTCTAAGAAGTTAGCTCCTAAGTTTTTAAAATGTAAGATAATTAACAAGAAGTCGTCATTAGTTTATGAACTTGAAGACATCTTCGGTAATTTTTTGGGCTCTTGGCACATAAAAGATTTAAAGTTAGGTTGATTTTTTTTTCTTTTTATTTAATTACATAACTACTCTATATTGTCAGACTTACTAGTTGATCTTGTGAGCGTTATTCTATTTATTTTATTCTAAATAATAACATTGCTATTTTTAATCTTTAAGGGTCGGTCTGTTTGTTAGTTTTTAACTAAATACTAACTCTTTAGCGCTTGTACTTGTGCCGAGCGATCTGTGTCTGTCTGAGAGCACCTTCTGTCTGAAGATAGGCTGCGACAGCGTTCTGTCTTATTCAATAGTAGTTAACGATTCCTTTATGTATGTAATAAGTATTTTGACCCTTGTATTCTAAAAACCATCTATATCTACAGCTATGTAAAAGTTCTTTATTGTGTAACGTTACTCTGCAATGTCTGTTACTTTAGCTTATGGCCTCTTGAACTATAATTCTCTACTTTTTTACTCTTTGTTGTAGAATAGATATTCTACTTATTATTTTCTGTACCCACTAACGGTGCAGGAAGTCTTGAACACTTGAGGGAGCTGCCCCTCATGGTGTTATTCTGCGTTACGATAGTAGCTAAACTATCGGGGCGTTTATGTACTAAGGTTCTTATTTTAGTTCAAGGGATCTTGCTTATTTTTCAACTTCTGACAGTTAGTCTGGGTGTGCATTTGGCTATAATAATGGCACCCTGTGTGTAAGGCTGTGTTTACACGATGTTAGTGTGAACTCTTGTATGAACTTAGTATGAATTCTGATGTCTGATTGTTGGTACGAATGTGTGATGTTGGTATGTAGTTGAGCTAGACTGTTAGTTATATATTTCTCTGACATTGTAGATGGCGAGCTTTAGAGAATTTTATCTTAAGTAGTTAATTTGGTAAGTTAGTTTAGTTTAGTTAGTATCTTAGCGGATTTTATCAGGTAAAATCCTACCCAAACAAGACGGGTATGTAACGTACTACCTCCTTGACCATATTGGCTACTGGCGGATTAGCCAGTTAAAAACTAAAACTATAAAAAATCGAAAATTCGGGTCTGGAATCTCGTCTGGCAGCTGATTGTTTTTTTGAGGCAGACATTGTTTGAGCTCTGTAACGTGAGGTTGTATCTTCTGCATCAATAATTTTTAAGTCACGCCTTTAGTTGCGGCGATGGGCTAGTCCCTTTAGTACTGTAATGGAGCTGAATGTTTAGTTGCTGTAAGATGCAGTAAGTTGATTTGAAACTTCCCTACTATCCCCAATCCATGGGTAAGCATTGGTTCGTAGTTAGTCTTTCTTATTTTCGTGTATTTTATACTCTCTATGTATTTCCCTTTTCTATACAGTGTCTATTGGACTGCGGCACTCTTAGATCCTAATTACCCTAGGGCCCTCGTCGGAAGTCTCCGTGTGGGGAGCCGTCGCCTGATAGCTGGGCGCTGTAGCGCTTTTGTATTCCTATTACTCACACTGGTCTCTTTCCAGGGTTCCACGCTGAGGAGTAATATCCTCCTGGCGCTAACGGAGCTCTGAATCGGTTCCACGCCGAGGAGTAATATCCTCCTGGCGCTAACGGAGCTCTGAATCGGTTCCACGCTGAGGAGTAATATCCTCCTGGCGCTAACGGAGCTCTGAATCGGTTCCACGCTGAGGAGTAATATCCTCCTGGCGCTAACGGAGCTCTGAATCGGTTCCACGCCGAGGAATAATATCCTCCTGGCGCTAACCGCATAATCACTTGTTGACGTCTGGAGAAGTGGACCAGTCGGATTGAGTCTACCAAGGAGCTGAAATCTACAAATTCCCGGCGAGTCCCTATCCAGCGTTTCAACTATATCACCAATATTCGACTCACGACCCTGTGATTAATAAATGTATCTTGAGCCTGCCAATAATCTCTTTTGGTCAGGTTAGTCTCACTGTTTCAAAGATGAGTTTCAACCTTCAATCATAGCCCCGATCAATCACATAATTAACATTACGATAGAGACGCAAGATGGAAATGCGACTAATGAAACTAAAGAAAGAGATCGGTTATCTCAGGACATAGAAGCGAAGCTGAGGCTAATGAAACAGAGTCAAAGTGATGAAGATGGAACCCAGGTCTCATACCATAATATTCACCACTACGCACTGATCTACGGTATCATTGTACTGTTAGTGCTGGCATGGTTATGGCGTCGATCACGTCGTAGTTGGAGAACACCCCAGGCACCAGCAGCAGCAACGACGAGCGAGCCGGCTGTGAGCGCCCCTTCCCCCGCCTCCGCCCAGGCCCCAGCTAAACACAACTACAATCAACATCGTCATAGTGCACCAGCGAATGACTTCAACATGGACAATGGGAAATCCCCAGTGTTTCGCAAAATAGTGTTTAGTGATGAATAAATATTTTACATAATTACATAAGTACTAACATTAACATAATTTCCTATATTGTAACATGATTTGTAATTTTCTTTCTTGTTTAATCACCACATTAACTACTAACTTTTAACATGAAAGCACCCAGAACGCTTATCTTTGCCCCCCGGGAATATGTTCGGGAACCGAACACCTTTTGCTGACGCCTGTATAGTCGGCCACTCGCGATTACTTATTTTCAGTGCATTTTACGGAACCGCGCGTGACGGGTGCATTCATAACATTTCAACATTTCCTCATTAACTATTCGTGAATTAAAGTCACTTCAGTGTTCAAGCTAACATTGTGTATCAATCAACAACCCCAACAAGGCATCAACCCAAACACATATATAATTTTACTTTGACTTTTACTTTAACTTAAGCTTATTTTATTTTATAAGAATACTCTTTCTAATATGTTAAAACAAACAGACCTGGGGATTTTTTGACGTAATAACGTAAATCGGCTGCACGCACGAAAAAGCATGACTCATTGTCACGTTCCGCCTGAGCCGAGTGTGCAAGCGAGAGCTCGGAGCAAGCGATAGAGAGGCACGATTGCAAGATATCACGTAAAATTATCGTCCGTAAACCGACTTTGCAGGCAACCAATTTTTTTAAGCTCCCGTCGTTGCTGAACTCCATTTTATAAACAGATCTAAGCTCGCTTTAAATTATTATGTCACCTCTACACATCTAACCCATTCCATTGGTATAGACGTACCGGAAGATAGGTAGGAAATAGGTATACCTTAAACCCAAAATCATTAGATATTGTAGAACTGGGTGGAGACCTAGTTTACTATTAAAAGTGTTCACCACTGTCCATCCGGGCCCGTTAAATAAACCAACAATGCAAGCCCGCCACACATAAAGACACAGCAAAAACTACAAAGTAATGACTAAACAATCCTAGAATTTATTTATTGCATATCTTATTGGGAAATATTAAACTGCACATCAATAATACTGATTTTTACAGCAAATATCAGGACAAAATACTGCGGTAGGTGAAGAGCAAAGGGGGTGAGCGAAGCGAAGCCCCCTTTATCCTTCATATTAGGTTGAACACGTAACAACAACAAAAATACTTTAAACATAAAGGGCCTTACCACAAAAAAATTAACGAGTGTTTAAAACTTGTTTAAAAACGAAAACGTATGGGATTTGAGGTTAAACGCTGTTTAATGTTTTTTGTGGTAACACGGAAAAAGTGTTTTTGCTGATCCTTTTTTGCTATGAAAATCAGTATTTTTGATGTGCGATTAAATCCTTCCTTATTATAAAGGGGACCTTGCCTATTTCCAGAATTCAGGCAATAATTGGGTGAACAATAATAAATATATTTAGGACTCTTTGTCCTAAATAGCAATCTCATACATCTCGCATATTTTAATAGCTGCCAGCCCCAGGCAGCCAACAACAGTTTTAAAATATACCGACAATAAAGGACCTGTAGCTAAGAACTTTTTGTATATGATCTGTAGCTAAGAATAAGGCTCGACTGTGCCGATCGCAACGCAATCCATACGAGAAACAACACATAGGAAGTAATATAATTCACTCTAGCTACTAAGTTCTTTCCCTCAGCAAAATCCCAAGATATAACATAATGGAAACATTCCTGCCTATTCCAAGCAATTGCTGATCAAATTTATCTCCTATATAAATTAACATTCGACCACACTCACATTCAAAAGGACCTAGTTATATTTGTGATTGTGTTATATATGACGACCCGTATAGCCGAGTCGGCAGTGACCCTGCCTAAAAGCCATGGGTCCCGGGTTCGAGTCCCGGTGGGGGCAGATATTTGTTTATTGTTGATGTTTGCACCCTAGTCATGGTTGGTTATCTATCTGAGTATAATATTTATCTATATAAATCGTGTGTATCGTTGTCTAATACCCAAGATACAGGGAATCCTAGTTTGGGGCTAGATCAATGTGTGTAAATTGTGTCCAAGGTATTATTATTATAAAAAAAAAGATATGCAATAAATAAATTCTAGGATTGTTTTTTCATGAATTTGTAGTTTTTGCTGTGTCTAGAGTATATGGGCTTGTATTGTTGGTTTATGGACAGTATTATTTGTAGAAGAAAACCTCGATCAACATAGCATACAGCTCGCAATTGGCGAACCAAATGGAGAAGCCCTCAACAACTACCTACATCAAACATTGGAATGCCTTTATAATAAATATAAACTTTAATTAAAATAAAAATAACACCGGATATACGTTGATACGCAGCAGCTCCACATTTAAAGAAATGGTGACATGCGAGCGTATGCGAATTGCTACTTCGAGCGCTAGAGGTGCGCCAAACTTCTTAAAAGACATAACATTCCCTACTAAAGTGACATTGTTGCTGAATTGAATAACTGTAACATAAACATAGGCTGTATACAGGAAATAATGACCTCTGGGACATACGAGTCAAAACACTATTTGACCTTAGAGGTGGCAGTTAAATTATAACCTATAGCTGTTTATTTAACCTATTTAATTAAAATAGTTGATACTTAGCTATTTGCGTAAAAATGAACACAACGATTAAAAAATGGTACCCTATTGTGTGTAGTGGGCGGTCGTTAGAAAAACACTTGCCATTCATACTTTAATGTTTAACAACTCACCTCCCGTGCCTATGCGCGAGACATCGCGATTTTGAACCTTATGCGATGGTAATAAAATTCAAAACCTATAACGGTTTTTTTTTCTAGAAATACCATGGGAGTGTTTAATGGCTATAAAAAATAGGGAGGAGGAACTTCCAATTGTTTGCAGCCATTGACTATCTCTACCTACTCACTAAAAATTAACTACACGAACGTAGTGAACTTCATTATCTTTTGACAGAGTTGATAACTGGTTGGCTGACACATTCGTCTAGTTGACTTGGCCGTAGCCCGTGTAGTACTCAGATAATTGAACCTTTTAACCAAAGGCACTAAATACTGTCTACTAACAAGTCTGTTTAAATAAAGTACGGATAACGGAACGCAAATTATAACCTCTAAAACTATAGTACAATTGTGACGGTTTTGGTTTGCCAATTTGTCATTATACTAATATTTTTCGCCGTCAACGAAAACGTTGTTTGTGAGTTTAGTTAGTGGCAATTTATTTCTTGGAGGGAAGGCTATAACATACTATTAAAATTATCCTTTAAATTTAATTATTAAATGGATCGAGCATATAATTTATAACTGTTACCTATACAGTTTAGCCTATGCTAGAAGGCTATGATCCTATTAAAACACACAAACAACGGCTAAATTTAACTGTTAAATGAATCTAGCATACCTATAATTTATAATGGTCATTTAGTTTTAGAGGTTTTGTTCACATGTCTAAGTTATACTAGTTAGGAATGATTTGAACTTATCAGTCCACAAAATTAATCGTGACGTTGAAGCAGTCATGGCTTGGTTTGGCTTTGTAAGTAGGTACATATCCCGAGCTCAACGACGAGAGCAAAAGAATAGTTTACGAAACTTATAAAGATCATTAATAAATAATAGTTTAAAAAAACTAAAAAAACACGCTTTTATAGCTAACCGAACTAAAAATTTGAAAATAATTTTTAATTTCAGAGAGTTTATAATACAGTAGTAGAAGATCGAACAATCAATCAGAATTTATCACCTCAAAATAAAATTATAATAAAGTTTAAGTAATTAACAAAAGAATTCAATTCAGAGTAAACAGCGTGGGGTGCTTGATAAAGTAAATGTAACAACCATTTTATTGGCAACTATCTATGAGAGGAGAGTTATGAAAAGTAGTAAAATGCACCCCACGCTTTTTACTCTGAATTGAATTCTTTTGTTAATTACTTAAACTTTATTATAATTTTATTTTGAGGTGATAAATTCTGATTGATTGTTCGATCTTCTACTACTGTTTTATAAACTCTCTGAAATTAAAAATTATTTTCTAATGTTTAGTTCGGTTAGCTATAAAAGCGTGTTTTTTTAGTTTTTTTAAACTATTATTTATTTTTCATTTTTTAGTTCGATTTATCAATTAGTTATTTGTTGGCATGTGGTATTGAAATTTCTCACAAATTATTTCGCAATCTCATCATTTCATTCAAAGCTTTACTGTTGCATGGGGTTTTTCGTGTTAACTTAGAACAATCGAGTTCTTCAATCCGAATACCGTCTAAAGATCTTACACGACTAAGTGCTACATAAGCTTGTCCAGCAGCAAACAGTCGCGAGCCTAGATAAATGACTGCATGATCGACTGTACAACCTTGCATCTTGTGGACGGTCGAAGCCCAACTCAGGATTAATGGCAACATTCGTCTCTCAGCAGTTTATTGTAAAAATAACAAATTACAAGTTAAGACTTGCTTACCCAGAACTTTGTATTTCTTGCCATGGTGCAAGTAATTGGCCAGAAGATAAATAACCTTTATTTTATTATCTCGAATGATCATAAGAGTGACTTTGTGATAGACTAAATAACTTACTTCCTAACGAGCTATAAATAGAACTGAGTTTTGGCTAAATGGTTCTGGTCAATGTTTCTTTTAAGTCTAACAAAACTAATCGGTGCGGTGCACATTTGTTTACAGTCAGATTTTATAACTTTATTACTTAAGTTATTCCCAAAACTCTAACAAACCGATAATACCTACTTTGCAAATTAGGTCCGTAACAAAATATGAAATTGATTGACTACTTCCGACATCTGGTTCAAAAGTTAAGTTTTATTTTTTCTATTGTACATCAAACGTTTCTAAAATATTGCCACTAATTTAGTGAAATGCCGAAACAGCCCAATAGTTCCACAAATATTAAACAAAGGGCAGGCAACGTCATAAAACATCTGCACATTTCTACGAAGAGATAACGTGAGAAAAAACCCCAAGTCGCTCCATGTTGGGTTGACCCTTAAAAATCTCCAAGTGCAAGCTATTAATGTCGTCGAAAGACGATACTACTCTACACTTTCCTAATTTATTGAACCAACGTGTCAAGATATTTTGAATTTATGATCGAACTCAAGCCGTTCTGAAAACTATTTTTTTTTTGTGACCCACACCAGAGCAGCCCAATCAGTAAAATATTATTTTAACCGCACTCAACACAACTACTTGTTGCTAATTCATGTAAGAGCCGGTTGTACGCTGAATTGAGTATTGAAAGTATTATCAAATGATTGCGTATGATTATGAAAAGTAAGATCCGTTACAATCAATTTAACGCCTCCGTAATAAAAGCACTAGAAAGATAAAACACCAGCCAAGTGCGAGTCGGACTCGCGCACGAAGGGTTTCGTACCATTATCTATGAAACGGCAAAAACATATCTATCCTATTTCGTATGGGAGCCCCCCTTAAATATTAATTTTATTTTAATTTAATTATCAATTATGAAGTGTTCATGAGATACAGCCTGGTAACAGACGGACAGATGGACAGCAGAGGCTTAGTAATATGGTCCCGTTTAGCACCCTCCGATACGGAATCCTAAAAATACGAGTTAACAATTAACTTACCTGGAAATTACCCACTCCCGGAACGAAGAGTTAACTAATATTATTAATTCAGAATATTCCAAAACGATTAAGACTCAATTGAGCTTTTCTCCATACGAGTAGTTAATTGAACTTTCGGCGTTGTTTTTCTGAATTAGAATTTGTTATTTATCTTTGAGTCGGTGAGAATTAATGATATGTTTTAAATATAAATAATTCCTTCCTTATCGACTGTAAGACCAAAGCTATACAGAAATTGTACGTTATACATAAGTAACCCGGAGTAGAACTCATTACCCGGAGAGGGAACCTGAAAAACGGCTACCACATCCAAGGAAGGCAGCAGGCGCGCAAATTACCCACTCCCAGAACGAAGAGGTAACTACAGAATATTCTAAAACGATTAATAAGTACTCGATCGAGCTTTTCTCCATATGAGTAGTTAATTAAACTTTCGGCCTTGTTTTTTGGAATTAGAATTTGTTATTTATCTTTTAGTCGGTGAGAATTTATGATATGTTTTAAATATAATTAATTCCTTCCTTATCGACTGTAAGACCAAAGCTATGCAGAAATCGTACGCGATACAGAAGTAATCGGGATAGATACTCTTGTCACGGAGAAAGATGTCCGTGGAATATCTGGCACAATTAAGACGCAATCAGCGATTTTTCGACACGTCTAGTTAATTAAAGTTCCGGTCTTGTTTTTTTCGAATTCATATGCGTTATTTGTACTCCAATCAATAATACTTTATAATTACAAATTTTTTGATCGTATTAAATTCCTTCCTTACCGGCTGTAATTTCAAAGCATTGGAGCTTACCAAATTTTTTCCCGTAAAATAAATTGATTAAAACTTATGTTCTGATTATTTTGTTGTGATTAAAAAGCCTTTTGTGAGTCATGGTTATCATATTATATATTTTATGAATATTATAATACAGTAATATGCGTATATTAGTCTCATTAATAGCTACGCATGCATAGAGAATGAACAAGGTGAGAACGCAATTATCCTGAAAACGTTTTTGCCTCCGTTGTACTATACCAAAAATGGCGTGTACAGAGTCTCTACACTACATAGTACCAAGTGCCCGAGCGAAAGAATAAGTCCGAAAGTGCAGGCATGCGCAGATCGCGCCCTCGCTCTGTCCCTTTTACTCTACTACAGAGGATCTATAAAAGAATTTATTAATCCTGGCCGTCCTAATAAGGATATTGGGAAACTGTTATCAAATTATTGCATTGTCATCGGTCCTTGATACGTATGCAAAGTTTCAAATTAATCAGACTTCTGGAAACTGCTGAAAATTAAGTTCAAAGATTCCGTTACATACATAGATACATACATACATACAACCTAAGCTAATAAAAGCGTGTTAAAAATGGTACCCTATTGTGTTCTTCTTCATAATCTTCTCACGCACCCTTTCTGGGGCGTGGGGAGTCGGGGTCAGGTCGACGGACCTCTTCCCGAAGAATCGCCTCTGTCCACTCCTGTGGACAGGTCATCGGATGGCCCCTGCGGGCGGTGGTCTTGATGTTGCGCTGGTATGCAGTGGGTGATCGCCGGCTAGGCAACCAGGTCGCGTGGCAGGCGGCGGCGGTCGGGCGGGCACGCGTGGTGCGGCGCCAGTTCGGCGATATGCGGAAGATGTGAAGCATCCGCACGCGCGAACATGCCTTTCGCCAGCCTCTGGACTAACTGGTCCACGGTTTCCCATCTTAGTTCCCTCTGGATTGTCGCGTTCCTCACGTAGCGGGGGGCGCCGACGATGGTACGCAGAGAGAGGTTCTCTTGGGCTCGGAGTCTCCGTTTGTTCGTCTCCGAGCACAGGGCGTACCATGCCGGAGCCGCGTAGTAGGCTGCGTCGTCTGCGAAGAGTGCCAGCTGGGCACCCGGCCCGACGGGGATGTCGTCCGTGTATCGGGCGTAGCAGGCGGGAGACAGGCAGGAGCCCTGGGGGACGCCGGCTGCGACGGAATTTCCTCGGAGACGGCGTCTTCCACCATCACTCGGAAGCGGCGATTCTTCAGGAAAGAGGCGATTGTCTTGACCGTTCTTCTTGGGGCAGGTGACGTCGACAGCTTGTACAGCAACCCCTCGTGCCATACTCTGTCGAACGCCTTCTCCATATCCAGAAGTACTGCGACAGTGTATTCTTTTTTGTTCATACAAACCGTCATGTCATTCAGTACTCTGGTGAGCTGAAGCGTCGTAGAATGCTCGGGCCTGAAGCCGAACTGTTCCGGGCGCGGCTGGATGTGGGGCAGTAACTTCGCTAACAGGAGCTTCTCAAACACCTTTGAGATGGTGCTCAGTAGGGTGATCGGCCGATAGCTCTCAGGCAGCTTGGTGTCCTTGCCCGGCTTGGGCAACATGATAACCAAGCCCTCCTTCCATTGGGTTGGAAAGTGACCCGTGCGCAAGATACCGTTAAACAGGCGCGCAACGGCCGCCACAGTGCGTGGCGGCAAATGTAACAGCGCCGTGTTGGGGATTCGGTCTGCGCCCGGGGCTTTCCTGGGCTTGGTACGTCGGAATGCACGCACAATCTGGCCGGGCGTGACGACGATGGGGTCCTCTTCGGGGGCTATCGGCGTGGCGAAGTACTCTCGCAGGTGTCTCTCGACTGTTGCGACGTGCTCCACATCATCCGTTGGGTTCGGCTTGAATTGCTTCTCGAGGCGAAGATCTCCGCACGGTCTTGGGCTCGGAATCTTGGTAGGCCGTCGCTGCCCAGGATTGGTCGAACAGGAGCAGGAGTGGTCGACAAAGCCCGGCACAGGCGATGCACGGAGGGGACGTGGTCGCCTATGGACTCGACGTGGCGTTCCCAAGATTCTTCAGCGTGGAGATCAAGTTGGCGCTTCAGCTCTGCCGTCATGGCGTTGAGCCTGGTCTTCATCGTGGGGCAGCGGGTTTGCTGCCACTGCTTCCGGAGAGCGCGCTTATCGCAGATGAGTGCGCGTAGCTCAGCAGGAAGAGGATTGGGCTTCCCCCCGCGAGCTACGGTGTGCGATGATAGGTCGAGCGCGTCTCGAATCTGGGTGGTTAGCAGCGATGCCAGGCGGTCAACGTCTTCCGGCTGGTTGACGGGGCAACTGGTGGAGGGTTGGTCGAGGGCGGCGGTGAAGGCGCCCCACTGGTAGCGGCGACGTGATGCTGGCGGAGATACCCGGGTGGGCAGATCCGCCAGGACGAGAAGAACAGGCCTGTGGTCCGAAGGGAGGTCAGGGAGAACCTCCTGGCTCGGCGGTGTCCGGAGACCTCTGACGACCACGACGTCGATGATGTCCCATCCGGCCCGCGTGTCGAAGTGGGTGGGCTCGTCGGGACCGATGACGTCGTAGTTGTGGCTCACGGAGTCGGCATGGATGGCGCGTCCAGCTGGGCACACCCTGGTGGAGTTCCAGGCGGTGTGCTTGGCGTTGAGGTCGCCGGCGACAAGTGTCGGGTGCGGCGACTGTAGCAGCCCCCGTAGCTCGGCGGTGCGGATTGGTGTACTGGGGGGCTTGTAGGCGGCGTAGAGTCGCAGCACCTCGCCGGCGACCTGGAGGTCGACGCCCAAAGCATATAGGGATGAATACTCCTGGGCGTCGACGAGCTGGTGGACGATCTTCCTGCCGACGATGACTGCCAAGCCTCGAAAGGTCCGGCCGCTGGAGGTGTTCTCGTCCTTGCGGTAGACGAAGTAGCCGGGCAGCGACAGCTTGTCGCTTCCGGCTAGGTGTGTCTCGCTGATGAGCATCACGTCGACGCGGTAGTCCCTCAGGAACACGTGGAGCAGCCGCTTCTTCCCTGTCAGCGACTGCGCGTTCCAGTGGACGACCCTGAGCGGCTCATGCATTGCGGAGCAGAGCGGTGAGTCTGCCCAGGGCAGTGAGGTCGCTGAGGAGGGCGAGCAGGGCTGTGAGGTGCCCCAAGTCCTGCTGCCCTATCGCCGCAGCCGGAGTGGCGGCGCCAGCGGCGGCCGCAGTCTCGCTGGCGGCGAGAGTAGCCGCCGCGGCGCCGGCGGCAGGTGGAGCCGTCGCCTTCTTCTTCTTCTTCCCCCCCCCCGCTTCGTCTTCTGCCTGGGGGCTCCGTCGTTCGCCTCCCTATTGTGTGTAGTGGGCGGTCGTTAGAAAAGCACTTGCCATTCATACTTTAATGTTTAACAACTCACCTCCCGTGCCTATGCGCGAGACATCGCGATTTTGAACCTTATGCCATGGTAATAAAATTCAAAACCTATAACGGATTTTTTTTCTAGAAATACCATGGGAGTGTTTAATGGCTTTAAAAAAAAATAGGAAGGAGGAACTTCCAATTGTTTGCAGCCATTGACTATCTCTACCTACTCACTAAAAATTAACTACACGAACGTAGTGAACTTCATTATCTTTTGACAGAGTTGATAACTGGTTGGCTGACACATTCGTCTAGTTGGCTTGGCCGTAGCCCGTGTAGTACTCAGATAATTGAACCTTTTAACCAAAGGCACTAAATACTGTCAAGTCTGTTTAAATAAAGTACGGATAACGGAACGCAAATTATAACCTCTAAAACTATAGTACAATTGTGATGGTTTTGGTTTGCTAATTTGGCATGATACTAATATTTCGCCGTCAACGAAAACGTTGTTTGTGAGTTTAGTTAGTGGCAATTTATTTCTTGGAGGGAAGGCTATGCTTTAACATACTATTAAAATTATCCTTTAAATTTAACTATTAAATGGATCGAGCATATAATTTATAACTGTTATATAGTTTAGCCTAGGCTAGAAGGCTATGATCCTATTAAAACACACAAACAACGGCTAAATTTAACTGTTAAATGAATCTAGCATATAATTTATAATGGTCATTTAGTTTTAGACGTTTTGTTCACATGTCTAAGTTATACTAGTTAGGAATGATTTGAACTTATCAGTCCACAACATTAATCGTGACGTGGAAGCAGTCATGGCTTGGCTTGGCTTCGTAAGTCCATATCCCGAGCTCAACGACGGAGAGCAAAAGAAGAGTTTACGAAACTTATAAAGATCATTAAAAATAAACAAAGTAGAAATCCTTTCATATTAAATCAGCGGATAAACGTGGCAGATCCCGATAAGTAGGTACCCGCCCAAGAGATCTTCCATCACATTCACTCATGTTCGATATGACAATGGTCAATATACCTTTGCACCGAACCGCTGCTTTCAGAGGTAGTTTCATGTTTGCGGAGTCTAAGTGCTGAAATGATATCCCTCCTCCTATCCAAGGGTCGCTTAGCAGATACACCTTTAAGCGTATGCTTAAAGGCTATTTGTTGACGCTCCAGAAAACATCCTAATCCCTAGCATTGTGACAGTAATAAATATGCCAATTGCATTTTTCTTTTGAATGTTTACTGTAAATATTATATTAATGAATCTGCATCTAGGTAGTGTGTACATTATTATCTCACTTTGTATTTATGTATTTCTCTTTCGCCTGTCCCAAAAATCTAGGTAGTTTATAGGTACAATATATTCTTTTGGTCTTTGACGTTTCCGTGAGTCACCGACGGTGCTGGCTGAAAATCAGCGCTGTAGGTGTCTGACATCTCAGCATAATGCTGAGCCAGTGTCCGGTTCACTGCCGCAGAGACACACTTGTTACCTGATTTTTGTTTAATATGCGTGTCCTGTGTGTTTGTGAATAAATATATCTTTCTTTCTATATGAGCGAAATAGAAAGATTTCCTAGAATCACTTCACAGAAAATGTGCCTACACTGCAAAAACCAGCAAGATCCACTCGGCATGATTTACACAGGCAATGGAAACGGAGCGGTAATGTATTTGAATGTTGCTATTTATTATTTCTCAAGGTTGCAGACGGCTCGAAGCGGTGAATACCAAACCAGTCATTATTTTCATCCAGCGGACCAAATGTGCAATCTATCCGGTAGAAATCCATAAATTGATAGGGTAAATTTTTGAATCGATTAAGTTTAGGGGGGGAGGTGGGGTAGGAGGGGGTCTTCCCACCCCCCCAATATAGTTTTTGAAGTGAGGAAATGTATACTTTTTCAGATATGATTTTTTTAAGTTTTGAGGTTAGATTCATCTAATTTGATAGGAAAATGAGTATATTTCAGTATTTGCTCAGAAAGTGACCTAAAGCAAACATTTCGGTTTAGTGAAACTAGATGGGGTCGCCTCGCTCCGCTCCGCTTCACTCGGCTCCGGGTCGTTCATAACGTTGTGACCTAACACAACCTATCTTTCGTATTTGCACAGAAAGTGACCTAAAGCAAACATTTCGGTTTGGTGAAGCTACATGGGGTCGCCTCCAAAGGGATAGCCGAAGTCGTCGTAAATAACAAGAATAACAAGGAAATGTACATTCGGGTAGCTACCCGATGAAATGATGCATCTTCATTCCGTTTCTCTCGTAGCTACGAGAGAAACGGTTTTATATTTATGCTTCGGAACGCACCGGTTTTCGTTGCGCGGATCGACCGCGAGTGATCGGGACATCACTAGCGGATACGGAACTGCAGCTGTCACTTGTACAGAAACGAGATGACGAGTTAGAGGTTACTTTCTTGTCGTGAGAAAAATGTCAGCACATGGCGTCGGGCTTTGACTGTATTTTTAGTGTAACAATTGTCTAACACAGGTGTCGGGCCTGGTCGGAGTGTTAACTATAATAATCGTCGGGAAATAAGTAGATTCACGTCAGCGGAGTGAGTGCTTCGTGTTGTGAAGGTTAAAGTTGTTCGGTCCCCAACTCGTCGCATTCGGACAGCGACTCCTCGTGTCGGCAAGCAACACGACGGCGACAGCATCGGGCTACGACGAGAGTAAGATTCGAATCCTCTCCACCCACCCATTGTGCTCCTTATACCGCATTCCTGCCTCGAATTGAGCTTTCGAGTTCCGGCCCAAGGCGTCAAGGTCAGTACCACTTGCGATACTCCCTGTGCTGGTGAAAACCACCCCTCAAGATTCCACGCCCGTTCGGTTGAGGCGTGGAATTAAACATTTTGGTAGCAGGCGCGGTTTCCTAGTGGGAAATCATCGATTCACGGACGGTTGTAGGGTTGTTTTTTTGCCACATTGTAGTTGGGAGAAAAGGGTATCTCAGATTGGCCGGCAATCAGTTTGTGAGTGAGTCTGTGGTCGGTATACCACAATTAAAGTTCATTTTCGGTTAGTGAAAGTATAATTGACGATTTAGTTAACAATTATTATAAATTTGTAGTCGGAAACTACTCGGTGTGCATAAGAAACAGTCATTCGGTCGGACTATAGTATTGCAGTCGGGTTCCATAGCATTGCAGTGTTGTTTCGGATTACAGAGCAGGGTCAGGCCATTTAAGGGGTATTAAGCTGATTCTGCTGACCTCAGTAGAAGTGTGGGTCATATCGGAGGGGCCACTTCTAGAAGGTTCACAGCTACAAAATTATAATATTATTATTATAGAAAAAAGCTATATTAAAAATAGCTTTTTTTCTATAATAAATTTTGTGTGTTATTTTTTATTGTGCCTTATGGTGGCATTCTCTGATTGATTTGGAGTGTATAGTCATAGGGTGTGTGTCCACAGGGCGACCATATTAAATATGTTTTAGGATTTAATTGTTTTAGTGGTTGCCTTAGTTTTGACTACTTAGTTTTAATTTCTGTGCCCAGCGCTGACGGGCAAGTGCTGGTCTCTGGCTATACTTAGTTCGGTAGTGAAGTATAGGACCAGAATCAATTGAATCGGTAAACATGGCACCTTCGCCCTTGACGGTACTGCGGTATGGTGTCCGTGAGGAGATGAGATGGCTCGCCCATACTCATAAGTATGTGGAGCGACCTGACATGGACGATGTCCTGCTCAAGCGCGTGGAGGACGCAATGACACGCGTCGGGAAGGTGTGTCGGCTGGCTGCGGAGGCTGAAGCTCTCGGGCTTACGGATGAAGCCTCGGTGGCTGCAGTGAAGCAGCTCTGCGCGGATGCTGACCAAGCGATGGAATGCTTGGGCGACATCGAGCGTCGCGCGGAAAAAATTAAGCGGTCGCGACGGAATGACCGCGGGGAAGGTAACGGAGACCCACCCCCGAAGGGTGTTGTTGGACGGCTGCCACACCTGGAGATTCCGGCCTTCGGTGGGGCAATTGATGAGTGGCCGGCATTCATTAATTTATTCGATAGTTTGGTCCACGGTCGGGACGACCTGGACAACGCCTACAAGTTGGCCCAACTATTGATGGCACTGCGGGGTGAACCGAAGGAGTTGGTCGGTCACCTAACGGTCACGGCGGGCAATTATGAGATAGCCCGGTCCATATTGTTTGACCGCTACCAACACAAACGGCGGTTGGTTGATGCGCAGCTGGGGAAGCTGTTTAGCATCCCAAGAGTAATTCGGGATGTTGACATCCGAGTACAGGTGCTCAACCCTGTGCTGGTGGTTACTAAGGCCCTTCAGAACCTTGGTCTGCCGGTAGACCAATGGTCATATATTGTTTTGTATATGGTTTTGTCACGGTTGCCTGCAGCTGTTCAAAGTCGGTTTGAACAGCTGCATGGGGGCAGTAGCTCGGAATTGCCCACGCTCGTCCAATTGACGGATTTTTTGGAGGGTGAATGCAGGCGATGTGACACACTGGATACGGAGGCCAGTATGCAGCGCCAACCCGCGCGGATGCGGGAGAGGCCGCGCCCCCCGCCCCCACGGGGGGGTGGGCGGTCGAAACAATTTGGCGTTTTGAATGCCGCGCCGTCGGGTGACGGCTGTGTGCACTGCGACAGTGCCGGTCATGAAGTGACCAGTTGCGCCAACTTTAAGGCGCTCGGGGTAGCAGCCCGCAGGAAGATGGTGTGGAGGATAACCTAAACATCGTGCATATCAATGCTCAAAGTATTCACTCCAGCTATCCGGACCTGCTCGAGGCTTTTAGTGACCAATGCGTGGACGGCATTCTTGTCTCTGAGTCGTTCCTAAAGCCATCGCTGTCATCTTCTTCATACTCCATTCCAGGATACAGGCTTTACAGGAACGACAGAGTCGGGAAAGCCGATGGGGGCGTCGCTATCTATCTGCGAGTGGAAATCCCGTGCAAGGTGATCAGCGCGTCCCCTAGCCAGTACTCCGAGTCTGCTGAACATCTCTTTCTCGAAATAACTCTTCACCATAGTAAGGTCCTCCTCGGTGTTCTTTATAGCCCCTCTCTTCGCATCGACTACTTCGGCACATTAGAATCCCTCCTTAATGAACTCTCACCTCTGTATAACGATACCCTCATTCTAGGTGATTTCAACACCTGTCTCCTCAAAAACGACTCCCGTTCTACCAAACTCAAGTTTATAGTCAACTCTTTCAATCTGCATATTCTGCCTCTTGATGCCACGCATTTCCAACCTCACTGCTCTCCCTCTCTCCTCGATATTATGATCGTCTCTAATTTGGATAAGGTCGCTGTACATGGTCAACTCAACTCTCCTTTCTCGTTTCACGACCTTATCTATCTTTCGTATAAGATCAGGCCTCTCAAGAGCTGGGAAAAATTTCTTAATATTCGTAACTTTAGGGATATTAACCTAGAGTCTCTTAGGTCGGATGCCTTGTCGATCGACTGGTCCCCTGTAATATCCAGCGAGACCATGGACGAGAAAATCAACAAGTTCAATATCATAGTCCTAGGTCTCTACGACAAGCATGCACCTATAAAAAAAGTGAGAGTGAAACACCTACCCGCCCCTTGGCTAACAGATACTATTAAGCGTCTAATGGCCAAGAGGAACAGAGCCAAGTGTAAATACCGTAAGAATCCGACAGATGACAATTTTCTTTCCTACAAATGTCTTCGCAACCGCTGCAACCGTCTCTGTCGTGATGCTAAACGTCGGCACATCCACGAGAGTATTGAAAGTTACACACCAGCTCAGGTGTGGAAGTTTCTAAAAACACTTGGCATAGGTAAGACTCAGGACTTTCATGCTGGTAATGTAGATCTCAACGGTCTCAACCAGTTCCTTTCTGCCCCACCTGTTGTGATGGATCCCATTGTCAAACAAGCCACTCTTCAGAGCCTGCGCTCTAAGTCCTTACCCGACACCACACCATTCAACTTGAGCAATGTTGGAATCTATGCGGTCAAGAAGGCGGTACTAGCAGTAAGCTCGAAAGCCGTAGGTGATGATAAAATCTGCCTTAAAATGCTTTTAACAATCCTGGATGAACTACTGCCAGCTATTACACATGTTATAAATTTTTCCCTATCGAATGGCATCTTCCCCACCATGTGGAAAAAAGCATTAGTCATCCCGCTCCCTAAAACTTCCAGTCCCACCTCTTTTAAAGAGTATCGACCTATTTCAATCCTACCCATCCTCTCCAAAGTCCTTGAATCCATTGTCCATACCCAGCTCTCTTCTTACCTTCTCTCAAACAATCTGCTGAACATGTACCAGTCAGGATTCAGACCGGGTCATAGCACCGTCACGGCTCTCATGAAAGTCACAGATGATATCCAGGTAGCCATGGACTGCAAACAGCTTTCCGTGCTTGCTTTACTTGACTTCAGTAGTGCCTTCAACTGCGTAGATTTTGACATTCTCGTTGAGCTTCTCAGATCTCTGAACGTCTCCTCCTTCTCTGCTAGCTGGTTCGACTCTTATTTGAGGGATCGGCAACAGCGTATCAGGTCGGAAGAGATATCCACTGAATGGTGTGACCTCTCTACAGGCGTCCCTCAAGGTGGTATTCTTTCTCCTCTTCTATTCTCGATCTTTATCAACACCATCTCGGACGTCCTGTCCTCCTCATATCATCTTTACGCTGATGATCTCCAGATTTATCGCCACTTCTCTCTCAACGATGCACACTCTGCTGTGGAGGCACTCAACGCTGATCTCGAGGGAATAAGTACACCGTCCGGTATGGTCGGATACCGGGACAGCGAGGGGCCTATTATGCGGGTTGGGACCCCCTGATGTACATACGGTCTGATATGCCACCGGCATATCAGCAGCCGCGTTACCAGGCCGACGGAGGTCTCAGCGGGTTCGGATCCCGCGGAGGTTCCCGCTAGGGACAGGCCACCCACTTACAGGGTGCCGCTACTCCACAGACGGTCATGCTCCCCACCGCCTCTGTGATAGCGTGGAGTTCGGACGGCAAATCTTGTGTGGCACGAGCACTATTGGACTCGGGGGCCCAGGGATCCTTATTCTCGTGCAACCTTGTAAGACGGTTGGGCATTTCGGTAAGGGAGTATCCACATTCCATTCGGGGAATTGGGAACACGGAAGTCGGTTCCGTTAAGGGAGTATGTCGGATTACTCTCTCGTCACGGGTGGATTCATCGGTGAATCTGACGGTCATGGCATTAGTCATGCCTAATGTGATGGGCTCACACCCTCACGTACGGTTGTCGCTCTCGGTGCGACAGTTGGTCGCTGGGTTGTCACTGGCTGACCCGGAGTTCGATATTCCGGGCCCAGTAGACATTTTATTGGGTGTCGATGCCTTGGGATACCTGTTAGTGCCAGGTGTCCACGTGTTGCAGGCGACTGGTCTGGTTTCGGTCAACACCAGACTGGGCCATGCGGTAATGGGTCCGGTCATGCCGGCTTCCCCACGCCTAGCGACTCGTAGTCCCTTATTCGGTTCTGTACTCTCGGAGGTGATACAGAAGTTTTGGGAGGTGGAGGAACCACCTACGGTCCGCTGGTTGGACCCGGTTGAAGAAGAGTGTGAACAGTTTTATCGGAACAAGACTGGTCGCCTTCGGTCAGGTTGATTGTGTCACGCTCCGGAGTTAGTTGGATATCCCTTGTGGTTGGGTCCAAAATGGTTGACTCAAGCCGAATCGGATTGGCCAATGAGTCCACGCGTTACCTCGGTGAATGGCGCCTTGACAGTCGGTGTCTGTACGACGAGGCGCAACGGGTGCGGACACAGGTCCTGACACCACGGGAACGGAAACATGCGTTGTTCGCAATGGTATGGAACGTGCAGACGGTGCACTTTAAGTCCGAATTGGACATTCTGAGACGCGGACGCGTCCAACTGAAGGGAGCTGTGGCTCGGCTCAACCCGTTTATTGACCCTCAAGGATTGCAGAGGGTAGGAGGTCGGCTGCGGAATGCCAACCTCGGCTGCGGCTCGCCACCCGTTGTTACTCCCTCGGAAAGGGAAGTTGGTCGAACTGTTGATACAGGATCGACACATTCGGAATGGGCATATCGGATGCCACGCCTTGATGGCGTTTCTCCAGCGCGAGTTCTGGATTCTATCGGGAAGACGCTTAGTGCGTAGCGTCGTATTTCGGTGCCTGCCTTGTTATCGGGCCAAGGCGGCTACGATGCAGCCCCAGATGGGCGATTTGCCCTCGGATAGGGTTAACGAAATCCGGCCCTTGGCGGGTGTCGGAACGGATTTCGCGGGACCATTCATGGTCAAGTCTTCACAGCTACGGAACGCCAGATTAGTGAAGGCATACCTGTGCGTCTTCGTGTGCTTGGCCACGAAGGCAGTCCACTTGGAGGTGGTCAGTGACCTCACTACAGAGGCATTTATCGCATGTCTAGATCGGTTCGTCTCACGAAGGGGCCTCCCGACATTAATCCGTTCGGACAACGGCACAAATTTTGTCGGAGCCAGGCGATATCTGCAGGAGGTCACTCAATTCCTGAACGGTAACCAGGACGCCATCGGTACGACTTGCTCCCGACGAGGGATTGAATGGGTTTTCAGTCCGCCGGGATGTCCTCATTGGGGAGGAATTTTTGAGGCTGCGGTTAAATCGGCTAAGTCGCACCTGACGAGGATCATCGGTGAGACCTCTCTACGCTTTGAAGAGCTTGCGACGCTGTTCTGTATAATTGAAATGACACTGAACTCGCGTCCGTTGTGCCCGCTCAGTTCGGATCCAAATGATTTGGAAGCGTTGACGCCGGGTCACTTCCTGATAGGTCAGCCCCTTAACGCCCTGCCAGAATACCCATTCGGTGATGTTAAGTTAAGTCGGTTAACTAGGTGGCAGATGTTGCAGCAGATGGCTCAAGATTTTTGGAAACGGTGGTCCCTTGAGTACTTGCACATCTTGCAGCAGCGCCTTAAGTGGACTGACCGGACGAGCCCCCCTCAAGTCGGTGATTTGGTGCTGATTAAGGATGCGAACCTGCCATCATTGAGATGGAGACGAGGACGGATCGTCAATTTGTACACGGGTCGGGATGGCACGCCTCGATCAGCAGAAGTCAAGGTGGGGGACTCGGTCCTCAAGAGAGCGGTCGCAACACTTTCTCGCCTTCCTATTGATTAGGGACAGGTTCGGGCCTGTCCGGGCGGGTGACTGTTTAATATTTATGCTTCGGAACGCACCGGTTTTCGTTGCGCGGATCGACCGCGAGTGATCGGGACATCACTAGCGGAAACGGAACTGCAGCTGTCACTTGTACAGAAACGAGATGACGAGTTAGAGGTTACTTTCTTGTCGTGAGAAAAATGTCAGCACATGGCGTCGGGCTTTGACTGTATTTTTAGTGTAACAATTGTCTAACACAGGTGTCGGGCCTGGTCGGAGTGTTAACTATAATAATCGTCGGGAAATAAGTAGATTCACGTCAGCGGAGTGAGTGCTTCGTGTTGTGAAGATTAAAGTTGTTCGGTCCCCAACTCGTCGCATTCGGCGAGCGACTCCTCGTGTCGGCAAGCAACACGACGGCGACAGCATCGGGCTACGACGAGAGTAAGATTCGAATCCTCTCCACCCACCCATTGTGCTCCTTATCCCGCATTCCTGCCTCGAATTGAGCTTTCGAGTTCCGGCCCAAGGCGTCAAGGTCAGTACCACTTGCGATACTCCCTGTGCTGGTGAAAACCACCCCTCAAGATTCCACGCCCGTTCGGTTGAGGCGTGGAATTAACCATGCATCATTTTTCGACCACAGACGAACATTAATGTCAATACCACAGACAAAACGTCATAATTTTGTCTGTGAATTGTACTAATTTTGTCTGTGAATTGTACTAATTTTGTCTGTGAATGATACTTTGGCATTTCGTTTGGCCGATTTTCGTAGCAAAATGCGTTTCGTTCACCAATTGTCAATTTGAGTTTCCAGAAAAACTATTCATTTCCTCACAAAAAGAAAAGCACTTTGATATGAAAAGCGAGTGCCAGCTGTCCATTAAGCATCTCATTTTACCCAAATTAAACTTAATCGATATCACAACCAACCCAACTGATGTTTTCAGGGTAAATACCCATTTAGTTCCACCAGATGGGTAAATGCGAAGTTTTTTTATTTTTTTTTTTCAATTACAAACTATCCAAAATGTATCTTGCCTACTGTACTTGAAAAATGGTTAGCTACGTCCCGCAATTTGTGCTGACTCTAAATTCTCGCTAACAATAACAATACCTTCTGGTATTAGATAAGTATCGGGTTTCATATTTCTACATTGCTGATGTGGCTCGCCCATTTGGTAAAACATGTTTATACCTACATAGAAGTGTAATTGTTATTTTTACCTCATAGTAAAAATAACAATTACACTTCAAAAGAATTAGAATTAAAATTAAAACGTTTGTTGGAGTGAGTATCTCCTTGGCATCATACAAAGTTCACAAATTAAAAGTAGAACACATTAAAAGCGACCTAAGCAGTTGCGTTGTTTGTCAAAAGTGTTGTCAAACTTGTCTACATACACATTACCTAAGTATATCAATGTATACGGTTCTCGAACCAATAATACTAAATGAACTACCTACTGCTATACTTCAAAGTCTCTTAATAAATAGGAATAAATGTAAATCTATAATGAAACAACACTTTCTCTCCAATTGTAATAATTAGCTATTAGTAACTACTCAGTCATTTTATATAACAATAATTGTTTAGTGCGCCACTTCTGACCGCACTTGCCACACATAAACCCTGCGTGGTTTAAGCGGCAGGTTTTTGTTGTAAAATTTGTGTCTTATATATGTTTTTGGAAAATAAACGAAATAAATAAAAATAAATAAATAAATTACAAACTAACTAGGGATAATTTACTGTCCTGTTCGTTATAATATTCTCATATAAATAAATTACAAACTAACTAGGGATAATTTACTGTACTGTTCGTTAAAATATTCTCATAATATCTACATATATTATCATGTTAGGGTAGTTAACATAACATTATCGATAGACTAACCCTGCTATAATTTTATTAACGCCCATAATCAATCTATGTGACAAAGCCTGTGATAATTAATAGAAACTCAGGTTATGCCCGACTCTGGGTGGTTAATTAAATTTAAATTATTATACATACCTAACTAGAAATTTTTAGAGGTATCCATGAAAGTACATATTGTGTTGAAATATCTTAATGACTATGTACCCTGGAAGAGAACTGATGCTATATTACAAGTTATTAGTAACTTAGTTTAGGCATAAAATAACTAAAAAATTGCATCTTGTTAAAATCTGCCTCATTAATGTAGGTATATTCAACAATGTGTTACAAACTGCAATGCGATATTTTTTCTTAAATAAATAATGATTATTATTATTATATTATTTACAGAACATTGCAAAAACCTAAATAAATAAATAAATAAATAAGAAAAACAAATATAAATGAAGGTTTATTTTTTTAATTGTATCTTACTTCCATCGCTTGCGACTGCGCCGCACTATCGTGCAATCGGCGAGCGGCGCGCGCCCGCTTCGTGGAGGGCGTCCTTACCTTACGGTGCGATTGTTTCAGGACATTTGAACTCGGTAGTTGGTAAATCAAAATTATGCGACGGAAAAATAAAACTAATTTATGGTTACAAGGGATATAAATGTCATAAACGACGACCATTTGCAATTGCGTCCGAACTATTGTCGAGGCTAACTAAATATACAAAATACTCTTAAATTAATCAAGTGTATCCACTTAGAATTCCAGGTTTTTTACTTTCACACTTAAGTCACAAGACATCTACATACTAACAAACCAAGTAGAAGTGACCTTTAAAATTCTTACTTATAAATCTAATAATACTTAAAGTAATCGGATAGTCTAAAAAATATAACAATGATATCAGATACTGAAACTAAAGGAAAGGGCTCGTCGATATCAAAATATTTAATTTTCGGTAACTATAATATAAACGTTGGTTAAAAAAGAGCATCATTTGACAAAAATGTGTTATTTATTGCGTCATTTTAAAATGTTTCCATACATAACACTGTCGGTTGAACAAAAATATTTTTAACGGTTATAAAAAGCTATGTTTACACCTTTGTCAAGCAGCCAAATGACTTAGGTCGACTTGCATCAACCGTATTTTACCCACTTATAAATAGGGAACTGATAGGTATGAGTTTTTGAGATGAAGTTATACGTGCGGGTAAATGGTTGGTGTAACTTGAACTTAATATTTGGTGAGTGCCCCACCGGCGGCTATGACAGCATCACAGCGGTTTCGCATCGAGCCGACCAGGGCTCCACACAGATCAGAGCCGCGAAACGTGTCCCACACGCGGTTCACATGTGCGACTAAATTATCTTTGTTGCGCTCATCGGCGCTGTCCCATCTTTGCACCATAATGCTCCACAGATTTTCTATGGGGTTCAAGTCCGGGGAACGAGCAGGCCATGGCACTGTCCGCAAAGACTGTTGCTCGATCCAATGTTGTACCAAGCGACATTTGTGTACCGGGCAATTGTCCTGGATAAAGACAATTTCCGGCACCTCTTCTTCTGGATACGCAATACGCACTGTGGGCAACATTGTGTCTTGCAACAGCTGCAAATAATTTGCCCCACTTGCCCTTTCCGGTAAAAAGCACAGCTCACCAGGACCGCTCGAGCTCATCCAGCCCCACATGCTAACCAAAACCGTGCCCGACTGATTATTGGGGATCACGTTTTTCGGCTCGTATCTCGTATTACTCGCACGCCATAAATGCCGTCGTCCGGTTTCGTTCGCTTTGAACGTTTTTTCGTCGGAAAATATGGCGTGTGAAAAATCGAAATCCCTGTAGTCTCGGGCGAAACGAACTCTTGCCAACTTGTGGGCCTCACTGAGAATTATTCTTCTTGCCGGCTTTCGTTGCAAGTAACCGACCCGACGGAGTGCTTTTCTGACCGTCTGCAAAGAGCAGTCATACTCGGCGGCAAACATTCGGGTCGGTGTAAATGGCTGCTGTTCATATACTGCGGCCAATTGAAGTAATCGCTCCGGCGTGAAAACCACGGGTTGACGGTGGCGTGGTCTGTGGTTCAGGTGTCCTTCGGTGCCATTACGTTGGATCCATCTGCGGACGGTGTTTCTCTGGACGAAAACAATTATAAGTTAAATAAGTTTCAGCTCAATACAACAGTAAGCAAGAAACATTTTGTAAATGACAAAAGAACCCTTCAATAGAACAACTGTAAGTAACATTGGGAATCGTTTTTGTTACCGGAGATGCAACAATGAGTCAAGAACTTAAAAGGGCTGGTTTTAGATCCGAAAAATACTGTGTGTAATAAAACTTTGTAGACCAATATGGATTTAAACCGATACTTTTAATGGGAAAAGAAATCAACAAGAAACACGGCTCTATTTTGGTCTTTCAGTTTTTTTTCAATAATCATGAAACATATTTAATTCGCCAATCATCAATTTGTTCTAGGATTTGGTTTGGAAATCGAACCTGAGCTATGTTTGAATCAAACATCACAATTAGGCATATCTCTCATTCACGCGATAATTAACTCGCATTAAATTAACTTGGTTTACCGCTACCAAAAAAACTACAGGGCTATTACTATTAAGGAGCATCAAACTAAACTTAACAATAAAACAATAAACTACTTACCGTCATATTTAAATCCTCAGCTATCTGGCTAATATTTCTGCCTTGATCGTATAACTCAATAATTCGCTCACGTTCCAATGAGTCCAGGTTTCTATGTGAACTCATTTTGAAAATTACTATGAACGTCTTAACAAAGTGCGGTATACAGGTGATGTGCAAGATGCAACTAAACTGACTGAGTGAGGAAGGACTTAAAAGTCATAAACGAAATGGTTTTTGAAATTCGACAATAAAATAACAAAAGCAAGGGGCGGGGCCAACTTTGACCGCCACATACTGGCTGCAAGGGAAATACTTTTTAACGCACCTTTACCGCATTCCGTTATGGGTGTTTGGTAAACTCATGCCATTTCTGCCGCGTTTCAAAATGGTTTCGTAAGTAAGACAAACGCGGCAGAACTGCTTTTTTCGCCAAATTTTTCGAATTTGTTTTTCCAAGTCGGGTCTTAGCTGATTTATATCCACATTTTATATTGTTTCTAACAGAAAATATTTTATTCTTACGCCTAGATTTTTGTAAGCTAGGTGGCTAGGACAGTTTGATAATTCTGCTCTCCGCGGACATTCGCGGTGACCAGCGCATGGAAGAAAATATTTTCTAAGTTATGACTGAAATATTATTTTTCTCTGAATCCAGACCAGACAGTTTCATTATATTTGTACAAAATTTCGGACAGCAGAGGTCTAAAGTCTCAATTTTTCCCTTACTTTTTGTCGAGCCTAGTAGGAATATTTCTCAACAATTTTGAAACGTTGTGTCTTTTGGTAAACTCTAAAATATAGAGCATAACTACCTAGGACTTATCCCTATTTAATACTAAATTATAATTACTTACTTGATGAGCGAAATGTGCATGAGTCATATTCAACTCTCAATTTGATCCTAAAACCGGCCACTTACTGGTATTGAAATCACCCCGTCCAACAGCTTACTTTAAGAAGAAACATGTTAATAGCATAATTAAACAAAGTAACAGGCAGTGAATCTGAGCAATATGTTATTAGTAAGCTGGTATCGAACCTTCAATACTAACATGAATTTCTATGCGTAGCTTTTTCGTTGCAAGCTGAAATTCAAACATGTGTTACGACTATGTATTATAGAAATAAGTAAGTATTTTTTTCACCAAAACACGGTGTAGTAACACCACCAGCACACGTCACTTGCCTTGATTTGATTATAATCAAAGCAAAGAAGAAATCAACCGCAAAATAAATTCATGGTTGGTATGGTTTCTCGGACGCGCGCCGGCGGCTAAGAGCCCCTGCATACATAGTACTGCTTAGAGGTGGCAGTTACAATCTATAGCTTTTCATCTAACCTGTTTAATTAAAATATATGTATAGCTCGGTGAGTAAAAATGAACCCAACTATTGCTAGTGGCTCTGTGAGCTGTAGACCTCGCGGGTGACACCTTCTTTTAATAACGCATACAAACTTAAAAATGCACCTGGTTACGTACATGGAGTATGAAAGTAGCCGCACCAATAACTTTGTAAGCTACATTTTGCAATTTTTCTCTCAAATGATATAGTCTGTGTCACTCTCACGGTCACCACGAATCCAGCGACATGTCATTTGTAAAAATCCGTCAAGCCGTTTGAGCTGTAGCGGTTTTTTTTACATTTTCAAACCCCATATCTCCGCAAATTTTGAAAAAAGTCCAAAAACTTAATTGACAAGAAAAAAAACTATTGAATTATCCAACCTGCTCACAAAATTTCACGAGAATCGGTTGAGAAATGCGACCTGTAGAGGAGAACAACCGGACAGACAGACATACGAAAGCATTTTTGCCCAATCCTGAAACGGAGACGCTTAGCGCGCTTCGCTCGCTCGGTCAAAAAAAACCCTAGTACATCGTGTTAGCTGGCGGTGTGGTAAAAAACCCTTCCCATTTATACTTTCATGGTTAATGGCTACAAAAAAAAGAATATTAACCATCTCTACCTACTCACTACCAAGTTAACTGCACGAATGGTTTGAACTTTATTATCTTTTAACAGAAGTGATTATTGGCTGGCCAGCTCATTCGTCTAGTTCGCTTGGCCGTGGCCGTAGGCCGTTTAGTATCCGACAAACATTTAAACCATAGGCAAAAAATAATGTCTACAAACAATCGTTTGCAAACAAATACGGATAACAGAACGGATAATTATAACATTTACAACAATATTACAATTGTGTTTGTTTTGGTTTGCGTATTTTTCATGGAACTAATATTTTTTGCGGTCATCGAAACCGTTGTGAGTTCCACTGAAATTAAGAAATTAATAGAAATTAACGTATTTTTAATGAAAAATAATTAAATAAAGACAACTAAATATGTTTTTCTCCATATTCGACTTTGGGTCGACCATATCTAGGGTTCCGTACCCGAAGGGTGCCAAACGGGACCCTATTACTAAGCCTCCGCTGTCCGTCCATCCGTCCGTCCGTCTGTCACCAAGCTGTATATGATAAACCGTGATAGTTAGACAGTTGAAAATTATATTAAATACAGATGATGTAATTCTGTACCCGCTATAACAACAAATACTAAAAAACAGAATCAAATAACATTTAAGGGGGCCCCCATATAACAATTATTTCAATACCACATACAAACTTATGAATGCACCTGGTTAGGTACATGGAGTGTAAAAGTAGCCGCACCAATAACTTTGTTAACAACATTTTGCTATGTTAAATCCAAACTATTCACTCCACAACATCCCTGCCATGGTATGACGGTGGTATGGAACCCTTCGCGAGTTCGACACGCACTTGACCGGTTTTTCTAAATTAATATTGTAGTTTCTAGAAGCTTGTTGTAAAGTTGATATGTGAATGCGATAGTGGCGCCATCTCTTGATTTGTAAGTTTGTGAGGGCTAATTCACTGCAACATTTATTTATTTCTGTTGTGTTCTCGTGCTAACTAGTCTATGATGATACTACATAAGGATATTACCTTAGGTGTTGTTAATGCTATAAATCGATAAGGCATGTGCATCCAGGCGATATTTTGTTCGCCCATGCCATAAATCTGAAAGATAAAGGGCATATTTAACCGTTTGGTTAAATACCAACTGTGCACATTTAACCGCATATAAGCAGTTAAAATCCTAAGGGGTTCTGCAATCTATATTATTCCGAGGTTTGGAAATAATTCATCTCTAATCCTAAAACACAGGGTTCACCCTTCTTTAGGGAGTAGTGTATCACCAATTGTTAAAATTATTATGTAATAACTATAACAAGTACTTTACGAATTTTACTGAATAAATCATTATTGATGTGACATTTCACTGTGTTGTTGCTATTTTATAATTAATACAATTGCATTGTACCTGTTATTGACATGTAATGAAATTTATGAATAAACATCTTATATATTATTATTATTATTATTAATTTTGAAGTACCGAGTCAAATGTATGAAAATATGTTTTTGTATATGGTAAAACTATGAAATATTTGAAATGGAAATTTTGGAGCAAAATCTCGTTTGCATGTTTTGGAAAAACTAACTTCTAACCTACCTAATTGCAATGCGGAGGCGCCTGCAAAATACAGCGAAAAGGGTGTGTGTGTGCCAGAACAGTTTTTGTGTTCTGTCTCTCCTGCGCCTCTTTCCCTTCCCCGTCACCCCTGCACGCGTAAACAAGTCAACTCACACAACTGCATTTTGTGGAGCAGTGGAAATGAAATTTGGAACAGTAAAATAGTTCAAGCCACTTGTAACTTTCCTTCAAAGAAATGGGGAAAGGCTAAAGATAAACATAATTATAATGTTTTATAAAAATATTCACATTTGTACGTGTGTTCTAAATAATATACAAAACGCCTTTTCTTACACGCGCCATTGAATTAAAACGTGATGTATTTTTATATCTGCATAAGTATCGGCAAGTAATATATATATATATAAATATCTAACCGATTTAACTGCACAAAAGGCACAGTAGCGAGCATTTAACCGTGCACATTCGGGATTAACGATTAATTTACAACTCTAGCACAATACCTATGCAGTGCAAAGCGCCATCTAGGTGCGAACTACGGAACTACTACGACCATGTAAAATATTTTAGACTATTATTGAACTCTACGAGACCGTGCAAGCAAACACAGTGCATATGGACATAATGCTTTGTCCTACAACGCACACATCTATATATTCACCCAATTATATAGAGATATCGCGAGTATAAAGAAATAAGATTGAATGTAACATATTCAAAGTATGCAAGTAAGGCACTCTTTTTTGTTTTTGGACGCAAAAAATCCTTTGTCATACTCTCTTTAGATGTCATTGGTGGACCAATCCGTTTGGCTGCATGGGAAAAAGAACCCTTACAGTGGTTTTCCTCACTTATTGCTACATCTAAAGTAAATGCACGTTAGAAACGCCTATGAAAAATTATATAGGATCTCGGAAATCAATACAATAACGTATCACATGCATAAAATTTTACTCGTTAAAATATGTGTATCAGTTCAATCTTCAAGCAAGTCTAAGTATTTCTTAAGTGATTCAGGTATCGGCAGTTTTTGAATACCGAAAGGCAGTTGGAAGTTTCTCCACAATATATCTCTTATTGCACACCGACTCATATGTTTCAATTCAACTGGTTTCAAACAGCATCTCGACGATGGAATCAAATGATCTTCTACAATCTCCCCATATTTCTCTAAAATCAGCCTTCTTTGATAGTTATAATCTTCAGGTAACGCCAAATGCTTTAACGCTTCTTTGTTCACTGTTAAAACCACTCTTGGAATCGCTCTTAGCACAAGCTTCAGACAAGTTACAAGTTCGTATGGATATTTTCTCTTGTAGTCATTCAGTTTGTCCAATACTGTTTCTATAGGATTGGTTGATGCCTCATCTATAGTTATCCTTGCGCCGAATCTGAGTAATATCATTAGCATTTCTGCTGCTCCCATTTGAATGACTACTCTTATAGGTTGTGCTCGACCACAACTCTCTAATGGCACGTCTACAAATCGATATGTTTGATCTCCTTCTTGATATTCGAGGTTGGCATTGGTAGCGTGATCGAGGAAAAATACTAGGGCATGTATGTTTTCCTCCTTATCAGCAAAGTCTGACTTCCATCCTGCTAGGAAATGGGGAGCGGATATTCCAAATATTGCACCTGGGAACAGAAGGATTGGTTACTTGATTTCCAACTTTAAACCTTCTTTGATTATCAATTTGACTCTTTGGTAAAAACGTAGATACTTCTTGTTGAAATATGTGCAATTCAATTTGAAATAAACATTGAATAATTATTGTAACAAATTATACAGCAGTCACCATTTTCACGCAGACTATCATTTACTCGTATTACTGCCCCATGTATTACAGTTGACTTACCCAGATAAATGGTAAATTTACGTGAATACACGATTCATCTGGAAGATAGGTTTTATCCATATCATGACATTACTTGTGAAACAGACTAGCCTCTTTAGTTTCTGAGTTAATTCCCTTGGAGTACTCTTACCTACTTATTTGTCGAATGGTACCATGGCGTATGACAATTTAGGGTCACCAAAACTTACCCAAGAAGATCCTTTCAAAGGTCGCTTCACATGCGTAAATCTCATCCAAAAGAGCTGCTACAGTCCCATTGTCCTGCAGGCTCCAGTCGAAGGCTATCTTCATGGCTATGTACAGCAGGTTGTGGTATTTCCCCATGAGGCATACCTCGCCGTTCGTGTGTTTACACTCGTTATGATACCGAAGAGTTGAACGGACAAAGTTTCTGCACGTTGCCTCGTTGGATTTGTCTTGGCCTGAGAAATTAAATAATAATGAGGTTTTAGAAAAGAAGAAGGAATGATTATAGTGAATGCAGCTCATTAATGTCCCCGCTGAGGGGCACGGGCCTGTACCCGGATACGAGTAAGATTGAGCCACACTCCAACACTAGTGGCTAGTGGCCAACCCGACTGTCAGAAGTTATCAAGCTGCCCTATTAGGGCTTCTGGCACAGCTTAACGACTACTAACACCGAGTAGTGATAGTAGCTGGAACCTAAAAGGTGTCACCCGAAACACGGAAGCGCCCGAAACAAATTCCACCTAGATACGGACACCCAACCGGTGCCCGTCTCGGCCAGATATTGTAGCCGCGCGATCGTTTCCGATATGTGAATACCGCTAAGAAACGGACGATTAACAAATAATTACGCATCGAAAAATTATGCTAATTAACCAGTCAGCTTCGGTTTATCTGACTTCGAACACTTTTTCGATATGTTATATAATCGCGCTTCCGGCTCTGTTCTCGTATAGTCATTATTGTCATTTGCTACAAACTGCTATTGTCAGGGAGCGGCATACTATTACAGTAACCCCATGTAATAACAAGTGGCATGGCATTGGTATACACAAACACACTAAAATTAGTAATATGACACAGGAATGTAGTCTTAGCCATCTCAATAAAATATATCAGTTTATACCAGAATAGTTGTCATAATAAATTATTAATTACAATCAAACTGTAATTTTAAAGTGTAGACAGACTGCGACTGACACAGAGTAATGAAATGCATACATAGAAAAATATTAATAAAGTGTATTATTACTATAGTAAACATACATGACGCCCAGTTTCTAGGCGACTGAATGCCGCCTGGAGGGGGCAGCGGCGAATGGGAACAAGTGAAATGCAGTCATAGGCGAGAGAGTGATGGTCACCTCGCTCAGGCACCAATATATTTCGCGTCTGGTATACCAGCACTGAAACTTCTGAAGGTGTAAACAGATGTTTATCGAATATTTAAGGTATAATAATATAAGAATAAGAGAGCAAAAATGGCGGCATTTCAAAATTCTAACCTTTAGCACACCCAGTGATAACTGTATTAAAATACTGCACCAATTCACGCCTCTTAAATCTTTGACTCAATCCGTCACGGTTCAGGTTATGGAACACTTCTTCAAAATAATAATCCATGAACGAATCCATGTTCACTGAGAATTTTGTAAAAGACTATTGTATAAATACTTTCGCCGCCAAATTATTTTCGGTTAATTTTTCGTTGTTGAATCTTATCACTCGCCATTTTGATTTTTCTTTTTAATCTTTTTTAGTGTCTTAGCGGCCAGCACTTTTTCAGCGGTCACAAAAAGTTATGAACATAAATTCTTCTTTTTCTTCTTCTTCTTGTATTTAGTGAACTGGCCAGTCAGAAGTCTTAGAGAATAATAGTTGAAGGCTTAGTATTTTCACCCCAGTCACATAAAAGCCGTAGAAGTTCCCCTGGTACGCGATAATCTGCTTATCTACCGTTGTTTAGGAAGCCTTATTGGACCATTTTCTCAAAAGTTTATGTTTCAACTACTTGACTAGGTACCTAGTTTTAAACTGTTGTTTTTGCTATTGGACAATTTGGACTGTCTCAAACGTGTCAAGCCCTTTCCTTTATGGAATTGCAATGGCACAAAGACACCCGCGTTTAGGCAGTAACTTGAATACTAGTACATAATTGTTCACTAATTCAATTATGTTATTAATGTTATGGTTTCACTTCACTTACCTACACCTGAAAGTATTGTGTCTAGTTAGCAGTATTCTGATGATGATAAGTCTTTTAAATGCACGATACTGTATTGTTGGGACAATGGCTTGTTTATGATGTTTCAATATATTCAATTGTTCCAGATACCTGATGAGTGATGAATTCATTGATGCGAACATTGAGCTGACCTACAGGGGTCACGTGACCATGAAGGGAAAAGCCGAAGCCATGCAGTCCTGGTCCCAGACCAGGAAGGTCCAACTCTAGATTAAGTTTATCTAGACCAGAATCTAAACCTTACTCTTATTCAAGATAGCACTGATGTATTGCATAGCGTTTCAAAAATTAGAAAAAAATAACACAATTATTATAAACTTTCCAATGTATGCTTTGGGTCTTCGACCAAATGTATGATCATGAGCATATTTAGACAACTAGCGCTATCTAGCGAAAACATATTGCAACTAATTATTTTGACTGCACCAGTGAGAGAGGGGGGGGGGAATATGGCACGTCATCAAAGTACGGTAAAAAGTTAGTAAAGCATTATTTGAACAAAGTCAAAGGACTTTATTACTCTAGATATTTACATATACTTAACAAACGTAGTTTTTTGCCTATTCTCTGCATTGGACCACTGTGGGAGAAAAAAGGGCGTAGAAACTCCCACAGATTGATTTTTCGATCTCTTTTAAAAATTGGTTGTGCTTAACTAATATACAAACATGACTTTTTTATTATTATGATTAATAAGCATAAATAAATAATTAAAACATTATTAACAGCAAGGTCTGTTGAGAGTCTGTTGAGCCGATTAACCCCATACAGTCCCGTCCACAGATGTGGTCCCGTCATTTAAGTATTCTTGAACATTGTGATATCCCTTTTTCGTCAAAGTCGCTTTAACATGCTTTTTAAATTGCTCAAAAGGCAATTTAAAAATCTCCAGAGGTATTTTATTGTAGTAGAGAATGCACTGACCCTTGAAAGAATTGCTAACCTTCGCGAACTCTAGAAAAAACAAAAAACATCTAAACCTGAGCTAGGTCGTTAACCTGTATTTCCGGATTCAGCGCTCTTCCTAATAATTACAGTATGAGTGCTATACATTGCGAAAAATGAGGACCATTTTATTTATTAGACCACTTACAGCCAAATAAGTGAAATTCATTATAAAAGAGAATAAAATTTACAAAGGCCTTGGTGTGTGTCTCGTCGTATCGTATCCTATTTGTTGCTGATAACTTCAAATAATAATAATAATACCTTGGACACTATTTACACATATTGATCTAGCCTCACAAACTAAGATTCCCTGTATCTTAGGTGGGTTCCCTACTTGAAATCGAATGCCGTAAGCACGAAAAACACATGCTCGAAAACTATATCTCGACAGTTTACAATCTCGATGCATCAAAATCTCGAAAAGCCATAAGCGCGAAGCATCGGCTGCGCGAAGCTGTAATATATCGAAAGATGATGATCTCGACAGACTATTTGATCGAATTTATTTTATAAGTTTAAGTATGTACATATATTGATTCGTTTGATACGTTATTTATTGAGGCTCTTTAGGGAAAAATAATGAATCTAGATGTAACTATTTCTTATAAGTATGTAAATATAATTATTAAGGAGGGTAGTTGTAAAAAAAAGTACCTAGTCTGTTTATAACGCTATGCAGTAAGATGTCAGTACATAGTTTCTGTTGGTGATGAACGTTTATTCAAGGTTCTAATTTTCGTAAAAATGTCTACAAATAATCTCCAAGTATCAAAATCGCAAAAAGGAAAAGACATTTTAATTCTAAATGGTTACGTAATGGCAATAAATAAACGAGTCAAGGAGAAACATTACTGGTATTGTGTGAATAAAAAACAAAATCAGTGTAATAGTACGATGATTAGTGAGTCACCCGAAGGGAACGGCATGCATTGCTTGATAAAAGAAATGAGTGCTCATTGTCACGCGCCTGATCCTGGTGTAAAAGAAGTAGTGCAATTAAAAACGAATATAAAACAAGATGCCACATTGAGTTCTGCATCGCGCCCAGCGCAAATAATTAATAAACATTTGGTGAATGTGCCGAGCTCAAGCGCTTGTTCTGTTCCTAATAAAAATGCTTTACGACAAATGATTAGACGCGCCAAAAACAAAGGAAAACCGAAAGAACCCACGACATTAGAAGAAATAGATATACCAGAAGAATTACACAGAGTGCATGGAGAATTATTTTTCGCGAAAGATTATAAATTTGGTAACGAACGTATACTGCTGTTTACAACTAAAAGCAATTTGGAAATTTTGAGTGAGTCTGAAACATGGATAGTGGACGGAACATTTCAGTGTTGCCCAGAACATTTTTGCAGCTATATTCAATTCATGGATTCGTTGGAGAGGGCGATTATCAAAGGATTGTGCCTTTGGTGTATGCATTTGTTACTCGGAAAACTGAAGAGTGTTATATTTATTTTCTCAGAGAACTCAAAACATATGTTGTTGAGTGCAATATAATTCTGGAGCCACAACACGTCATATCTGACTTTGAAAAAGCAGCGATTAACGCATTTAAAATTGAATTTCCGACTATTATTAACAAGGGCTGTTTTTTTCATTTCGGTCAGTCTTTATGGAGAAAAATCCAAGAATGCGGTCTAGCTGCTAGGTACGGTGAAGATAGCGAATTTGCGCTAAAATTGCGCCATCTACTTGCTTTGGCGTTCTTGGAACCTGAAGAAATTCCTCAAGCCTACCAGATTCTCAAAGACAAAGTATTACCACCGGACACAGAAACAATACAGACATGGTTTGAGAGTTATTACGTTACTGGAAAACTGAACTTATTAGAACCTGGGACTAGCTCAACCAAAATTACAATTACAAGAAAACAGCCTCTATTCCCACCTGCTCTATGGTCAGTTCAACTCAATAATGACAAGAGATTCCCGAGAACCCAAAATAACGTTGAAGGATGGCATCGTCGTTGGAATGCATTGTTAGACAAAAAAAAACTTGGTTTATATCAAACAATCGAGAAACTCATTGAAGAACAAGATCAAATAGTCTGCTCGAAAACTTATAAGAAATAGTTACATCTAGATTCATTATTTTTCCCTAAAGAGCCTCAATAAATAACGTATCAAACGAATCAATATACATACTTAAACTTATTCCAAATTGCTTTTAGTTGTAAACAGGGCGCGTGACAATGAGCACTCATTTCTTTTATCAAGCAATGCATGCCGTTCCCTTCGGGTGACTCACTAATCATCGTACTATTACACTGATTGGTTTCAGTTCCATGTATAGGGAGCCCCCTTATTTTTATTTTATTTTTGTATACGGAGGGACGGACGGACACAGACAGACGGGCAGACAGACTTGACGAAACTAAAAGGTTTGACGACCCGAATAGCCGGGTCGGCAGTGAGCCTGCCTACGAAGCCAAGGGTTCGAGACCCGGTGGGTGCAAATACTTGTTTGATGAGCACGGATGTTTGTATCCTAGTCAAGGTTGTTTATCTATCTAAGTATAATATTTATCTATACATAAGTATGTCGTTATCTAGTACCCAAGATACAGGGAATCCTAGTTTGGGGCTAGTGTGTAAATAGTGTCCAAGGTATAATTATTATAATTATCCTTGTTTCTCTGCGGAACCCGTCGGAATCGCGCACCGAGAGTTCCGCACTAATCAAAATTTAACGTTTCCAAATGTGTTTCTTTACTTGTGCTGTAATACTTACATCGTGCCAAATTTCATGATTTTAGGTAAATATGAAGTATATGAAGTACCTACCCTATACGTTTTGATTGCGAGTATCAAGCAAATTCAGCAAAAGGCGGCATCTTTTGATTGCTTAAACCTGTAAGTTTTTTTTTCCATCATTTGAAGAGACCAACCAGACCTGAGAAATCGATATTAAGTTCAACTTAGTACCTCCACGCGTTCCTGAGAAAAGGGGGTTTGACAGACAGACAGACGGACAGAAATTCACAGTTTACGGATTAACCATTTTCTTGTGCTACCTGGGCTAACTTTGTATTCAATTTAATTAAACTTGGACAACGGGAAAAACCGTATAGCTTTTGATTCCCATGTCAGCAACAAGCAAATTCAGCAAAATTGTGACATAAATGCTGATATTTGCTGATATTGATTGTTTGCGTTAACAGATTTTGGTTTCAGGCTCGTAATAGAAAAATTAACAAGTTCACATAGCCAAAATTACATAACAGCGAAAGATAAAAGGGTAGCGCACCAGCGCGCACGAAGCCCGAGATTGCAGAGTTTCGGAGAAAGCCAAACACAAGGTCACCAAAGGTAAACCCCTTCGCTATGGATTTAGAAGTGCTGATAGTGTGAAAATACAAAGCGAAAATGATTTGTTAATGTGCTCTTATGGTTTAAAACGTTACAGGGTCCTATGAAAATAATGGTGATACCAAATAACAAGCTGTACCGCTCAGCAAATATCCAGCTGAAAATCTTGGAAAATGACATGTAAGTAACATAACACTACAAAATATTTATTTTATTTTGCGGCTGACGAGGATTATCATAGTCATAACTTATGACTAGTTATGATAATCCTCGTCAGCCGCTATTTCTTTCTTTATTGCGTACAAAAACCGCACGTTACTATCAGCATAATGTTAAATTGGTACTTGGTAAAAACTCATTTCTTATCTGAAAAATTACACATTATGACCATAATTTGTAATTTTTCTAAATATTATAACATTCAAATTTCTAACGCCGTTGCCCGCCTGCTTGCCGCCCCTAGTTTGTCTGTGAAGTTGGTACAACCGAACAAGCTAAACAATTGCAGAACCACATGGCCGGTCAAACATGCGGTTCCTGAACACATCAAAGAGAGCTTATGATATGTGTGTAGATAAACTAGTTGTTCGATTCCAAATCGATATTCGATCGATGGTTTCTGAACGGCCATTTTGAATTTGACGTTGCTGCCAACCTTGCAGTTTTTGACAACTGACAGACGAAAGCCCTCGCAATGTAACGCGTTTGGATAGGGTATTGAAATTAAATCGCAGTCCATCTGGAATGTATTCGGGTTTCCCTCAGGATTTTCTATATAGCTGAGTGTGTTGTGGTTCCCCGAACCAGATAAAGTTCGCATTTACGTGGCCGATTGGTTTTTCCCACGTAACATAACCTGTGTTGGAACACTGTGCTCATCGAAGCTGGCCTGCCAGTCATACCTGGTTGGCTGAAGAACCTGTCTACCAAGAAGAGCCTAGGGTGCACCCGGGCCTTGCAGAGAGACAGGAGGTTGACGGGACCGAAGCACAGACCAGGTTAGATCGACTCCATTTACCTTAGCTCGGTGATTCGCCGACGTTCACACTTCTTGGCAACTGATCGCTACGCTACCTCGTAGCTGATGGGCCCCTACGAGGTCATTAGGTGCCGAGAAGCCTGAACATTTTGGTAGGCAGAGCGTGGCTTCCTGAGATTTGCAGCCGTCAAGGGCTCCAGGAAGACACGATTTGAGACTATCAATCTGTAGGTATAGGCGGTTATTAGATAACTTGGTTGTGTTCCTATATCCACATAGATTGGTAGTATTGTAAGCTATAGGTCTATTGCTGGTAGTAGACAGACAGATATTGAGTTGAAATTTGCATTGAAGTACCAGTTAGTCAATCTATTAGTGGTCTAGTAATGCTAATGAATGTTTTGGTTAACATAGGTAGTTACATCTATTGATAGCAGGCTATTACATTGTTTTCAGTTATAGCAATTTATAACTTGAACTAATATTGACTATCTGTGTGTGTTGTAGTGATAAAGGGAAACTAAATTGTTATTTACAGAATTTATATAGATATAAAACTCGTTTCCTATTGTTTAAGGAAAATAACATTGTTTAAGTTGTGGTTTAGGGTTCCCTCGTTTGGGTTGTAGACTGGAGGGTCCAATAAAATTGAGTTACTGCAAATTGTGAGTAAGTATCGTTCCGATCATGTCGTTATCTGAAATCCAGAAGGGTGTTTCTAAGGAACTCAGATGGTTTTCCTCCGCACACGGTCTGATAGACCGTTTAGATAGGCATGATGTGGTATTGGAGCGGTCTATGGACGTTAAGGAACGTTACAATAGGGTGCTCGAATTGTCCGCGCAGGCGGAATCAGTTGATGGTTGCGCACCTGACAGGCTGTCACGGTTGCTAGGGGATGTCGACCAATGTATGGAGATGGCAGCTGCTATCACGCAGAAGGCTGCGGACATACGTAGACAGCGCGAGTCCAGCCATGGTGGTGACATTGAAGCACCTCTGCCGCTTCAGGGTTCAGGGTCCAGGTTACCGGCCATAACTATGCCTACTTTTGACGGAGTGTCCGGTGAATGGATGAGCTTCATCAATCTGTTCGACAGTTTGGTGCACATGCGATCGGACATTACCAAGTCTGTCAAGATGGCTCAGCTGGTGGCAGCATTGAGGGGTGAGCCTAGGGAGCTGGTCGCTCATTTGACAGTTACGGAGGGTAACTATGAAACGGCCAGACAATTGTTGGTCAGACGTTACCATAACAAACGGAGGTTGGCCGATGCCCAACTGAACCGTTTGTTTAGTATCCCGGTTGTGAACAAGGTCGGGGCCATACAGACGGAGGTTTTGAACCCGTTATTGTCCGTCACCAAGGCTCTAGAGAATCTTGGACTTCCGGTTGGTGAATGGTCGTACCTACTGCTGTACATTGTACTTTCCCGCCTACCCGCTGACGTGCAGACTCGTTTCGAACAGTCTCACGGGAGGTCGGCCGAGGACCTGCCCGCCTTCTCCGACTTGGTCGGATTCTTGGAAGAGGAGGCTCGACGGGCAGAGAATTTGGGGTTGACGGTCACCCATCCTTCGGAGCCACAGAGAGCTGCCGGGAGCGCTGTGAGTAGGGGCCCTCCGACGAGGAAGGACCGCACCAACCGGCAGTCATATGGGACTGTGAGTGCATTGACCCCACATAGTGAGACCTGCCCATGTTGTAGGCAGATTGGCCATGCTGTGGCCAATTGCAATAAGTTCGGGGAACTTAGGGTTCAGGGACGGCACCGGATGGCCAAGCAGCGGAGCTGGTGTTTCCTGTGCCTCGGGCCACACATGGCTAGGGACTGCACGCGCACAACAATGTGCGGATATTGTGGTGGGGCCCACAACAATCTGTTGTGCATAAACCGGTCCGGCCAACAGCCTCCACAGGGCCGTATCCAGGGTGACACGGCATGGGGCCCTGAGAATTCGTTTGCGACTCGGAGCGCAACTCAGGAGCCAACGTCCCCACGTCCACAGGGCCGTACCCAGGGTGACACGGCATGGGGCCCTGAGAATTCGTTTGCGACTCGGAGCGCAACTCAGGGGCCAACGTCCCCACGTGCACAGGGCAGTACTAGGGTGCAGGGCCGCACTCAGGGTCATCACATGGGGGGCCCTGAGTTTTCGGTTGCGACTCAGCATCCAACTCAGCGGGCAATGGGGCCACAAGCACGTGGCCACCCAGGGGTGCAGGGCCGCACACATGGGGGGCCCTGAGTTTTCGGTTGCGACTCAGCATCCGACTCAGCGGGACATTGGGTGTGTTGAGCAGGCCGTAACGGGCGGGTGGCATGGGACACCTTCGAGCTATGCGGGTGCGGTTCGGACGCCGCCTCAGTTGTCGCCCCGCTCGTCGCCTCGTCCTCGTCGGTCACATGTGATGTCCCCCCCGCTCATGGAGCGGCCACGATTGAATTCACGCCCACCCCCCTTTACGGGGAATCGTAGGTTGGGAATGGAACCGGCGCGTGGGCCATTTGTACAATGGTACCCGCTGGCGTATAGCTGCATCCCTGATCGGTTACAGGCAGAGTGGGGCCCCGGGGGCCCTCGCTAGGAATTTGCGGCCCAACAATTTGTTGCCCCCCAACCGGAGACGGTGGTGTTACCGATCGCCTCTGTGCTTGTTTGGGATTTGGCGGGCAACCCAACATACGTTCGCGCCCTATTAGATTCTGGAGCTCAGGGCTGCATTGTATCGAATGATTTAGCAAAATGGTTGGGCCTCATAAATAATGTATCGCTGCCGAGGAAATTGGTCCCTGCTGGGGATTACAGGGCAACCCTTCACGGGTTTTGTGATGCCTCTGAACGAGGGTTTGCGGCAGCGGTTTATTTGCGAACCGTCACCTCCACCGGGGAGGTCGACGTGCGTTTGGTTTTGGCAAAAAGCAAGGTAGCGCCTATTCGGACAAGGATGACGATTCCAAAACTGGAACTGTCCGGGGCTGCTCTTTTGACCAAACTTTTGAATCACACTCTAACAGTGTTGCGTGGGTCAGTGGTTTTGGAGGATACGGTGTACGCGTGGACGGACAGCCAGATTGTTTTGTGCTGGCTGAAGGCTTCGGTCCATAACTTAGAGGTTTTTGTTGCGAACCGTGTCTCCCAGATTATGTCGTCTGAGGTCCCACTGACCTGGAGACATGTACCAGGAGAATTGAACCCGTCTGATTGTGCATCCAGGGGATGTCGGGCTCCTGAACTCGTTAGACACCATTTGTGGTGGGGACCACCCTGGCTTGCCAAGAGAGAATCGGACTGGCCCCACAGCCATGTAGTAGTATCTTCGGATCATGGCCCCAGAGCGGCCGTGCATGTTACCCAGAAGGGGCAATACAAGGCGTACCTATGTGTGTTTGTTTGTTTATCCACCAAGGCGGTACATCTCGAGCTCGTTGCTGATCTCTCGACAGAGGCTTTCATTGCTTGTTTGGATAGGTTTGTTTCTCGAAGGGGACTTCCAACTTTGATCCGCTCTGATAACGGCACTAACTACATCGGTGCGGAACGATACTTACGAGAGATAGTCAACTTTTTGAATGTAAATAAAGTGGATATTGGAACGGCCCTCTCCCGTCGGGGTATACAGTGGACCTTCAGCCCACCGAGTTGCCCCCACTGGGGTGGGATTTTTGAGGCCGTAGTTAAGTCAGCTAAGACGCACTTGGGGCGGATAGTAGGTCAGACCGCGCTGACTTTTGAGGAGCTCGCGACATTGTTTTGTAAGATCGAGGCCGTTCTCAATTCGCGACCGTTGTGTCCGCTCAGCTCGGATCCAAATGACCTGGAGGCTCTGACCCCAGGCCATTTCTTGATAGGACAGCCACTTAACGCGTTGCCCGAGCACCCCTTCGAGGGAGTGAAATTGTATCGGTTGTCAAGGTATCAGATGTTGCAGCAGTTTACTCAGAATTTCTGGAAGCGTTGGTCGCTCCAGTATCTGCATATCTTACAACAGCGCCTTAAGTGGACTGACAAAACCAGCCCCCCTAGTGTTGGTGACCTCGTTCTGGTTAAGGATGCTAACCTACCGCCACTACGTTGGCGCAGGGGGCGCATTGTTAACTTGTTCCCTGGCAAGGACGGGACCCCCCGGTCTGCAGAGGTTCTAGTAGGAGGCTCGGTTCTAAAACGAGCGGTAGCAACGTTGTCTCGGCTGCCCGTAGATTAAGGGACAGGTGAGTGCCTGTCCGGGCGGGTGATTGTTCGATTCCAAATCGATATTCGATCGATGGTTTCTGAACGGCCATTTTGAATTTGACGTTGCTGCCAACCTTGCAGTTTTTGACAACTGACAGACGAAAGCCCTCGCAATGTAACGCGTTTGGATAGGGTATTGAAATTAAATAGCAGTCCATCTGGAATGTATTCGGGTTTCCCTCAGGATTGTCTATATAGCTGAGTGTGTTGTGGTTCCCCGAACCAGATAAAGTTCGCATTTACGTGGCCGATTGGTTTTTCCCACGTAACATAACCTGTGTTGGAACACTGTGCTCATCGAAGCTGGCCTGCCAGTCATACCTGGTTGGCTGAAGAACCTGTCTACCAAGAAGAGCCTAGGGTGCACCCGGGCCTTGCAGAGAGACAGGAGGTTGACGGGACCGAAGCACAGACCAGGTTAGATCGACTCCATTTACCTTAGCTCGGTGAATCGCCGACGTTCACACTTCTTGGCAACTGATCGCTACGCTACCTCGTAGCTGATGGGCCCCTACGAGGTCATTAGGTGCCGAGAAGCCTGAGCACTAGTGTATGTAACTGTACATAATTAGGCATTAAAACTCTCGAGTGATATTATTATGAAACTCGCCTTCGGCTCGTTTGATAAACCCACTCTCGAGTATTAATGCCCTCCATTATGTAGCAGTCACATAAACTACTATTGTCAGTTATTTTTATGAGTTATGCTATTACGCCGTCGACAAGCAAGCGTCCGTGACGGTGACAAGCATTTATTGACGTCCTTATGACTTTGGTTTTGGCCCTTATGACATGATTTAATATTTTTCTTCGAGGACTTTTTCTGATGTTAATAATAATAATACCTTGGACACTATTTACACACATTGATCTAGCCCCAAACTAGAATTCTCTGTATCTTGGGTACTAGATAACGATACACATACGTTTATAGATAAATATTATACTTAGATAGATAAACAACCATGACTACGGTACAAACATCCGTGCTCAACAAATATTTGCCCCCATCGGGACTCGAACCCGAGACTTCCGGGCTTCGTAGGCAGGGGCACTGCCGACTCGGCCATTCGGGTCGTGGATTTCGATACACATTCAAATAGCGGCCGCGCCGACCGTATCCAACAGGTATAGCTAACCAATTTCACGACCTTCAAGCTGTAATCCTCACCATTGAAACCTTCATGAAAATGAAATTTGAAAATGATAAAAAATAGTCCTAAATAGTCCACCAAAAAAGAAAATTAGTCCACTTATAGATAGCTATAGGTTGGTGACGATTACAGCTTGACGTCAAGCTGTAATCCTCATCCCTCGTGCAAGCAAACGGAAGGGCCTATTGACTTGGTTTGGGTTTAAAAAAATAGTCCAGAAATAGTCCACACGACATGCCGAATTTCAGAAATAGTCCTTCAACGATACCAGAGTTATTAAGACATCTAGGTGCGGATTACAGCTTGAACATTTGATAATATGCCTACGACTTTCAGTTTGGTATTTGTGCCAAAAAATAGTCCAGAAATAGTCCACCGAAACAATTATAATTTCCACCTGGTTTACTTTGAAGAACTGCATTAAAATGCAATGTTTAATATCCCATACATTTCAATAAATGTACAGTCGTATACAAAATAATAATGGGGAAACCCTAATAAATCGGTTTATACTAATTAATATCCATAGTCTAGTGGTTTCATACTCGCTTCTCACGGAGGAGATGCGTGTTCGAATCCGGTGCTGACCATATACCATTGAGATAAGTAATTTAACCAATGTACATTAAGCAGACGTTTCTATGGTGATGGAAAACATCGTTAGGCAACCTTTTATCTCCATAGCTGCGGCGATGAGCTAGCCCCCTGCTGTAGGCACCTAACTACCTAACTTCCTACAAAGGAACAAAACATCTCACCATTTCCACTCAATATGAGGTTACAATTTTATTACCCCACTGCGCCAGACCGGCTGCGCTATACGACAACAAGTGTTGGATTTTGGTGCGTTGAAAAGGATTTTATAGGACTGCAGATTATAGAAATTGTATGTATATATTTTTTTTCTTTTTACGGAAAATTTAAAAATAAAAAAGTTATGATTTTTTTGGGAATCAGCAGCTTGAAAATGTTTATAGTTCGGTATTTTAAATGTAAGGAATATGTAAAACTAATAAAAATAACCGGCCAAGTGCGAGTCCTTCCTTCCTTCCTATTATCTATAGAAAACCGCAAAAATAAAAACACGTAAGTTGAATGGGACCTTAATATTAAATTTCTTTTGTTTTTTAGTATTTTTTGTTATAGCGGCAACAGAAATACATCATCTGTGAAAATTTCAACTGTTTAGCTACCACGGTTCATGAGATACAGCCTGGTGACAGACAGACAGACAGACAGACAGACAGACGGACGGACGGACAGCGAAGTCTCAGTAATAGGGTCCCGTTTGGCACCTTTCGGGTACGGAACCCTAACAAAAATTAACCGGTTAAACAAAAAAAAAACGAAAGTAAACCGGTTAAATTCAAACCGGTTCAACTCAAGTGGTTGTAACTGCTCTTTGTTATGTCCGACTACAAACTTTAGGTAATTCACACCTTCGTTCCGATCCCTGGTAATGAGGGACGATTTTATTCCATTTGCGACCATATGTTTCTGGAGTAAAGTTGTTCATGATGATGGTGACTACAACTTTACAAAACAACAGCCTGTATATTCATTTTTGGAAGAGGTTAAAAATAAAGTTGCTCTGAAGATGTTTCATGGTGAAACTATAATGTCCCCACATATACATAAAGGTGTAGTCAAATTTGAAGGGGTTATCCCCTTAAAATTTGACTACACCTTTATGTATACTTATACTCGGGAGGTGCCAATTATTTAGAGATAAGCACTTAATTGAATACCTAAAATTGAAATGATTAAGACTATGATTAATCAAACAATACTTGATGTTATATGATGATTATACCAATGCACCGACTGTGATTATTGTGATAAAACTAAGTTTTATATATATATATATATATATAAAATGAACATGAATGGATCAGTTCTTTTTTCAAATTATATTTTGTAAGTACAGAAAGCTAGCATGTTATCCTTTACACATTGATTGTCAGTTCTTAACACTTTTTTCCATTGCAATGATGTCGTTATTGCAATTGTCATGTACCAATTAACGTGATTTTTAAACCTTCTAAAGGGTTTTGACAGCCGATAAAAACAGTTTAAATGAAACACAACTTAAGCTCAACAAGTAAAAGGCAAGTAACGTACTCAAGCAGGCCAAGCTTATTGCCTGTCAGCAAGGTTGCCCCTAAACATCCGTGGTTTATTAAGGTTGTATTTAAACTGTATTTAGCGGTTATCAAAACTCTGGTGTAAGTCCGGCTAAATGGGAGAACATAAAAGTTAAGTGTCGTGAACGTGAGGGACAAAGCAATGCGCTATATATAGCTCTGTCCCTCATTTTCCTACAAAATTACACTACCGTTAGTTTTCAGAGATTAAAAACAGGCCCTTTGATTCAATTAACCGGTATAAACCGTTTTATTATGGTTTACCTTATTATTATTTTGTACACGACTGTACATGTATTGAAATGTATGGGAAGTTAAACATTGTATTTTTAATACACTTCTTCAAAGTAAACCAGGTGGAAATCATTATTGTTTCGGTGGACTATTTCTTGACTATTTTTTGGCTCAAATTTCAAACTGAAAGTCTTAGGCGTTCCAAAGATATTTGATGATATCAAATGTTCAAGCTGTAATCCTCACCAAGATGTCTTAATAACTCTGGACTCGTTGAAGGACTATTTCTGAAATTTGGCATGCCGTGTGGACTATTTCTGGACTAATTTTTGAAACCTAAACCAATTCGATAGGCCCTTCCGTTTGCTTGCAAGAGATATGAGGATTACAGCTTGACGTCAAGCTGTAATCCTCACCAACCTATAGCTATAACTTCGGAACTGTAAGAGGACAATTTTTCTTTCTTTGTGGACTATCTAGGAACATTTCTGGACTGTTTTTGCAGTGTCAAATTATATTTTCATGAAGGTTTCAACGGTGAGGATTACAGCTTGAAGGTCGTCCAAATTCAGTCCTTGCTTTGCATTCAACAAAAATATGTGCGTCTGACGCAATGCGTTAGGGTACGAAACAGGGCGGGGCGGGGAAGGAGGGGGTACACTCATACAATTGACGACCCGAATGGCCGAGTCGGCAGTGACCCTGCCTAGGAAGCCAAGGGTCCCAGGTTCAAGTCCCGTTAGGGGCAAATATTTGTTTGATGAGAATGCAATTTTGTACCCTAGTCATGGTTGTTTATTTATCTATATAAGTATGTGTATCGTTGTCTAGTACCTAAGATACAGGGAATCTTAGTTTGGGGCTAGATCAATGTGTGTCCAAGGTATTATTATGTTAATTACCATACCGCAGCGGCGCCGCACCGCATCGTGTGGCCTCTCCCTTATTCGCAGCGATTACCGCATAAACGAACGGTCGAATTTTTTTAACACGATGCGGGGTGCACTGTCTGTGCAGTAGATTTTTTGGTTTAATATTGTGACAGTACGGGACACGCCGTCTTTATCTTTGTAGCGAAAACTTAGGAAATTCATTTAACACGCAACTGACAAATTTTTCTGATAAACTTACTTGTATTGTGGAGTCATGTCCTAATGACACTTTTATTATACTGGGTGATTTTAACTTGCCGAATGTAGATTGGTCATGCAGACAAGGAACTTTGCACCCGGCTAACGTATCAGGTTATAGTCAGATTTATTTTTTTGATACTTTGTCAGTATGCAACTTGACTCAGTTTAATTTTAATAGTAACTCAAATAATAGGATCTTAGATTATGTTATCAGTAATGTAGATGTAACGGTTCTCGCTAGTGATTACCCATTGGTCCCCGAAGATGAGCATCATAAATCCTTAGTTATTAATATAAATGATGTTGATTGCGAATCACTTAAATTGAACTCTCGTTTGAAATATTATTATGGCTCAGGTGACTACGACAGCATTAACTCATGTTTGGCTCATGATTACGATTGGGACTCTATTTTAAATAGTAAACCAATAGATGACTCCATTGAACTATTTTATGCCTGTATTTATGAGCTACGTGATAAATTTGTACCGCACAAGTACATAAATGCATCGTCTTTTCCGCCTTGGTACAGCTCCCCTCTCAGGAGGGTGCTTAAAGAAAAGTACAAATACATTAAGAAATTTCATAAATATGGTAACCAATCCGATTATGAATCTTTTGCTTTTCTTAGAAAAAAGGCGAAAAATTTGGAGGAAGAATGCTACCAAAAATATATTTCAAAAGTTGAAAGTTCGATAATTGAAAACCCCAAATATTTTTGGTCTTTTGTCAAATCTCAAAGGAGAAGTGCCAACTCTATTCCGTCCACTTTATTTTATAAAGGGCTGTCGGCTCGTACTGGAAAGGGAATTTGTAACCTTTTCTCCAACTATTTCTACTCCAATTTTCAATCTCAATCACATAGTTCTTCTTCCGATAGCGGCTTGGGAAACGGCCCTTTAGAAAATGATTATCCATGCTCTATTAGTGACATCGATATTGAACATGCTACTGTATTTAAACTACTTAGGTCGCTTGATATGTCAAAGGGTGGTGGGCCTGATGGCATTTCCTCAGTCTTCATAGTGAGAAGTGCTGAAGGCCTTACATATCCACTGACTCTTCTTTTTAAGCGTTCTCTTGAGCAGGGCTATGTACCTAAGGTCTGGAAAGCAGCAAATATTTCTCCTATCCATAAAGGTGGTAGCAAGAGTGACGTTAATGATTATAGGCCCATCTCAAAACTTTGTATTTTTGCCAAGGTAATGGAGAAGCTTGTTTATACTGCGGTATATTCAACTCTCTCAACATCATTTATTCCGGAGCAGCATGGGTTTATTCGAAGACGTTCAACTACTTCTAATCTGCTATCTTTTAATGATTATACCACCTCAAACATGGATGCTGGTGGCCGAGTTGACGCTATTTTTACTGACTATAGTCAGTAAAATCTATTCTGTCAAATGCTTTGCTATAGCAAAGCATTTGACAGAATAGACCACCAGTTGTTCTTACAGAAACTCCTAAGGGCGGGAATCCATGGTAATCTTTATAGATGGTTTACCTCCTACATTGAAAATAGATCCCAGGCCGTGGTTCTTAATGGGTTCTCCTCCTCCTCTAGTTGGATAAAAATACCTTCAGGCGTGCCCCAAGGATCCTTTCTCGGACCGCTTCTTTTTTCTATATTTGTTAATGATATTTGCCACTGCTTTAGGTTCTCAAAATTTTTGCTATATGCGGACGACATGAAAGTTTTTAAACGAATTAGCGACGTCAACGACTGCAGTCTATTGCAGGAGGACTTAGGTAGGTTTGAATTTTACTGCCAGCAAAATAAACTAGACCGGAATGTGTTGAAATGTTTTGCTATTACTTTTACCCGTAGCCCTAAGCCTACCCAGTACAGTTACACATTCAAAGGAAACCCCCTGAAGGTGGTAGATGAGATTCGTGACCTTGGAGTTATTCAAGATAGTAGGCAAGCTTACGACAAGCATATTGATAGCATTATAAAAAGAGCAAATAAGGCTTTGGGTTTTGTTATGAGAACCTGCTCTCAGTTTACAAGTATTAAAGTTATTAAAATCCTGTATTGTGCTTATGTACGTAGCATCCTCGAGTATTGTTCACAGGTTTGGAACCCTCGATATGAAATTTACATAGATAGGATTGAGTCCATACAGCGTAGATTTCTGCGATATCTGCAATTTAAGAGCAATAATTTTGACTCGGACTATTCAGCTATATGTAAAAGACACCATACACTCCCCCTACAAGAGAGACGACGAATTGCTGACGTTGTACTCCTTTGCAAAATTGCACAAGGAGAAATTGCACAAGGAGAAATTGCACAAGGAGAAATTGACTCTCCGCAGCTTCTTGAACACATCAAAATTAAAGTCCCCAATAGAACTAATAGACATCCTATTCATCTAGACATACCTTTCAGTTTCACGAATTATAGACAAAACTCCTTTTTCAGTAGAGCGGTAGCTACATTTAACGGTTTGGTCGATATCTCCGACCTTGACTTATTCAACTCAAACCCGCAAAGTGTTAAGAAACTCCTGACAAAGCGCTGGTTTACGTAATAATAACTTAATTAGTTTAAGCATCTTAAACTAATTAAGTTGTTATTAGGTAATACTATTTGTACCAAATTTTTAATTATTTTCTTTTGTGCATTATGTTTTTTCCTTTAACTTACAGTTCTGTCTTTTTGTACCTATAATCTCTTGTTAATTATTATGATTAAATTTATAAATCTTGTCAATTATATATAAGTTATACATTCTAATGTTGTTATCCAGACAGAACTATATTTTTAATTTTTTCTCTGTTTAACCGCAAGCAGGCAGTTTTTTTTATATAGGGTTATAAGTTATTATATAAGTTTATTAATAGAGTGTGTAAAACTGTTTGTTCTCCTAATACAATAAAATAAAAAATAAAATAAATAAAATAAAGTAAAAATATTGTGGAGTGTAAAAAGAAGTACGGTCATCCCAGACGTGTTTTCTATGAAGAGTCATACAAAAAAAGTTTTACTGTCGTATCACATCAATGTCTTATATGCGTAGGAGCATTAGAATGCACACAATCACATATTGAAAATTCATGTGCGTGCCAGTTATAGGGAGTTCTCGCACGCACACTACGGCAATATCCGTGATTGTGTGTGTGACGGTGTATGCGACTGTTCGAGTAGTGACACGCCAGGAGCGGTTCGAGAAGGTTGTGGGTGTTGCTTTTCGCGCCAGTGTTCTTGTGCCGAAATAAATGGATCACGGTGAGTATTTTGACTATTTTTGCAGGTACCTAATCAAAAAATGTAGTTTATCACTAGATAATGATAGACTACATGATAGCCTAGCATACGTAACCTTACTAGTGTAAGGTTACGTATGCTAGGCTATCATGTAGTTCTAAATCGCTTATTTGAATGAGTGAAATAAATTATCATCTTTTGTTTTAGAAAAAACAAAAAGACACATCAGTCAGCTACTGGAAGATGTTTCTACGCCAGAATCCAGCGAAAACGACGATCCATACCTGGACGACGGTGGAGAGTATGGATCGGACGAAGATTATCGTCCATCAGGCAGTTCAAGTTCTGAACAAGAAGATGGCTTTGGAGAAGTCTCAGAACGGCGTCGTCGATCTTATTCTACGTCTAGTTCAGAAAGCAATGCGCCGGTAAAACCATCTGTGCTGCTGCCATATACCCCAGCCAAACCAGACCTTCAGCACGCGTTGGTGGTTTAGGCCAGAGCCGGGGATACCAATACCTACCAGTCTGCAGGGATGGCTTCAGAGGTGGTAGAGCGTGCTGCTGCTCATGCCCCTGATAGTGTGCACTCGATGAATATAGAGGCGGAACAGCCGGCCACTCCCTCAGGGCTTGGCTCTTTAGCCAGTGAATCTGATCCAGAGCATATCCATAATGACGAAGGGTGGACAAAATCGACAATCCCTATTGTTGATTTCAACTTTGACGCGTCTTCCACGGGACCTAAGTTTGAGGTGAATCTTATTCGTACACCTATGGATATGTTCAAAATGGTTTTTACAGAAGGCCTCATCGACTTTATAATTGAATGTACGAATAAGTACGGTGAGAAACTAGCTTCTCAAGGTGGATAAAAATCGATTGAGTTCAGAGATCAGCTGATAAAAGAAATGTGTAATATTTCTGTTGATGCAAAGGGTGCCGACTTAGTGAGAACACATAGCATATACAGCAGTCCAAGATTTAGGACAAATGTTGTAAAGGAATGCAGCGTCACAGGAATGAAAGGTAACTGGCCAGAAGTGATGCCGAATGTGGTTGCAACCACCTCAGATGACAGCAAAAGAAAGTTCAAATACTTGAACTGTAAACTGCAGTAAAGTAAAAAAACGAAAAGAAACTAAATATATTTGCAAAGGTTGTGTGAAAAGAACACCTTTATGCCCCAAATGTTTCGAAGACTGGCACTTTATGTATGCAAATAACCAGTAAGACTAGAATAGTTATAGTTGATTAAAGTAATAGTAGGCTAGTTCTCAGAGTTCCTAAATTTATGATATTATGATGATAATATTTAATTTTTCTAAGACTGGCAACTTATGTTTGCAAATAGCCAGTAAGACTAGAATAGATAGAGTTGATTATAGTAATAGTAGGCTAGTTGTTAGAGTTCCTAAATTTGTGATATTATGATAATAATATGCAATGTGTCAAAGACTGGCAACTTATGTTGGCAAATAACCAGTAAGACTAGAATATTTATAGTTTGTTAAATCAAGAGTAGGTTAGTTCTCAGAGTTTCTAAATATGTGATATTATGATAATAAATATTTGGTATAAGAACTAGTAGAAACTTCTGAGTTACTTATCTACTAATTTAAGAATAAATCTCATCGTTTCAGAGAGGTAAAACCTTTTGTATTTTGATTGTGAGAACCTATATTTCGTATTTCATAAAAATAAATGACTGATTTTGTGTATTTAATGTGTTTTACTGTGGACATCATAAATATAGCTATAGCAGTAGTGTCATATTCTATGATATTAATTACATTAAATATGACACTACGGCTATAACTGCTTACTGGCATAACCGTAGTGTAGTTCCGATATCATACTTAGCAGCCTAAATATGACACCACGGCTATTACCGCACCACGGTTATAACAGTACTGTTATGTTATTTCAATATCTAATGTTACTGTATGACGCTACTGATATGACCGTATTAACAAGTTGTATGGAAAATTTTACTGTCGTATCACATCATTTGAAAAGGTGAGTACCGTCCCGCATCGTGTTAACTAAATCTACACTAAATTTTAAATGACGGGCGGCAGTTTTCTCTTTATAACTTACATTGAGATAACAAGTTAACGTGACCGTAAACCTAATGATAAACTATCTGAACAGTTGACAACATTTCTGTTACACTTGTACTATAACATTTTACACTCGCTGTAAAGTGATAAAATTAATTCAGAAGTGATAAATGCGAAAAACACATTCAACTACGAAATCGGTCTTATGGCAGAATGTGTTTTTCGCATTTATCTACAAGACCCATGAGAAAATTTATTTCCTATTTTGGGCACAATATTTTCTGACACAGCATTGAGTGTCCTAATTGAAAGAGAACTAATTGAGCGACCATTTACATATAATTTCGATCCCATGACCTTTTTTGCTAGGAGTACGCACACATTAAAATCCACGGTTGGGCTGGCCCCCTACCCTTGATACGCAAGGCAAAAATTCAAGCTTGCTTTTCTTACTCTGTCGAGAAGAATGACAACTTCATACAAAAAACGATTTACTAGCGCCACCTAGGGGGTAGTAGTGGTCTTAGCGTTTTTTGTATGAAGTAGTCATTTTTCGACAGAGTAGGTAACTGTGTTCTGTTCAAATGACGGAAAAGCAAGCTTGAATTCTTGCCTTGCGTATCAAGGGTAGAGGTAGACAGTGTATATGACAAGGCTAGATTGTTCAGTCTGAGTATGAGGGATTCAAGTCAGATACGTACTTACAGTCATATCTGACTTTGTAAAATGGACCCGTCCACATTTGACGATCCGCTAGGGATTGAAAAGTCTAATTTGAAGCAAAGAGAGTTTTTTGACGCGAATTCGAAAGACCAATATCAGCGTTACATGTATGCAATTGGCGACCTCTGTGGTGTTGTGGTCGATGCGAGAGGTCCCGGGTTCGCATACTGGCTGGGAAGGAAGAAAAAAGATTCCCAGGTCTTGGATGTTTACATGTTTGTGACGGCGCTGTTTATGTTTTAACATATGTTTAGAAAACATATTTTTTGCTTCTTCTCTATATGACTACTTTGCCTATGAGCCCATTCACACTGAGCTATATTATACAGGGTGACATTTAACTAGATGACCATGTTCTGGGGAATACACCCTTCAACATGAAACAATTTCCCCAAGAAACCAATACAAAATAATTTAGTCCCTCAGTACATTAGCCCGATCAGCTGAGGAGGAATGCGGGATACGTGGGCCCCTAAACAACTGGTTCAAGACTTACTTACATAACAGAAAGATTGGTTTTAGTAAGTAATACTAAAAGTTCAGAGAGTGCTCTTGAATATGGTGTCCCAACTGGATCAGTATATGGACCAGTGGGGTACGTTGCCCACGTTAATAGTATGCCTAATGTAGTTAAAACTAGTATTATGTACATGTATGCAGATGACACTTGTATAATTTACTGTGGTAAAGTTCCGGAAAAAGTTCAAAATGCTTTACAAAAGGATTTTAATAATATAGCTATGTGAGCTCATGATAACAGTATTATCATAAATATTAATAAAACTAAATGTATGAAGCTATATTCCCCGCAAAGCCCTAGTACATACAAAAACTATATGCTTAGTATAAAGAGGCATTCGTATGACTGCTTTCTTATAAATAATAATCATAACACTTGTACGTATAATTTCATAGAAGAGGTCAGGGACCCAATTCAGGTACACAATGACAGCTCCATGACAATTACATGACGATTACGGTCAACTTTAGATATACAATATTTGGCGTTTGAAGAATTTTTTTTTAGACAATTATGGTAAAAATTAAGTTAATTGGTAAGCTTAATAATTTAGAACATCAACAAAGGAAATGGGATTATGAAATTATCAGATAAGTTAAAGTTGACCGTAATCGTCATGTAATTGTCATTGAGCTATCGTTGTGTACCGGAATTGGGCCCCAGGTCGTATAAGTACCTGGGACTTATAAAACAAAATGATTTTTCGTGGAGTTAGCACAATGAATATGTTAGTAATAAGCTGAGAAGCGCCATGGGTAAATTCCACATGTTATACCGCGTAGTTAACAAAAAAGTTTTGTACGTATTGTATTGCGCATTGGTTGATTCTGTGATTGATTAGCTATGGGTTGGGTAGCTTCGGTCTAACATTCAAAACTTATCTAGACAAAATGCATGCACTACAAATTGAGATATTAAATACTTAATCAATAAAGAAAGGAAAAAATCAATCACAGACTGTTTGCGACTGTGATTCTGACTGGGGTCTGGCTATAGGAGTTCCAATGAAGTCTTGTATTTAGAAAATATTAGTTTTTTATTGAAATAATACATGTGGTTTGTAGGTCTATCAATCGAGAGAGAGGAAGTGAAATGAGACATGGCCGGCTTTATATAGTAACAACTAACAACGACGCCATCTATATTACGAAATTAGAACTTTCTTCATTAGCTTCATACATCATCTTCTTCATTGATTGGCATTGATTGAAGTAGCTGCGAATGCCATCGGTAGATGGCGCGTTAACATATTCCCCCGCGTTGAGAGGACTCTCAACATCATTGAGCTGCTACCGATGAACTGGAAGCTGTTTGTAGTTCCCCACTGTCCGGGAGGTCCGGTGTGGAGACTGGAAGAGGGCAGAGTTTGGAGAAGGCCCTCTGTGCGACGCCTGTTTCCGTGCGTAGCTTGGCAACTCTTGAAATACCATCTGGACCTGGAAACACAGACAGAACTCTTCCCATGCGCCACTTCAGCGGCGGCATATTATCCTCCTTTAAAAGAACCAGGGTATTTGGTTGAATGTCATCTTGGTTGATCTTCCATTTAACGCGCCGTTGGAGCTCGGATACATATTCACGGGACCATCTCCTCCAGAACTGTTGTCGTACTTGCTCAACTCGTTGGTACCGAGATAAACTATGCGTAGGCGCGCTCGTGACGTCATCGCAGGCAGGCGCTGTCATTGGTCTTCCCAAGATGAAGTGCGCTGGCGTCAGTGGTGAGAGATCGTTGGGGTCTGAGGACATAGGGTACATAGGACGGGAGTTCAGGACGGCTTCAATCTGTGCTAAAACCGTACTGAACTCCTCGTATGTTAAGTTAGCATTCCCTATTACACGCGCAATGTGATGTTTGCAGGATTTTACCCCTGCTTCCCACAGACCGCCAAAATGAGGTGCATACGGAGGTATAAATCTAAAATCTATTTTATAATTAGAGGCACAATCAATAATAGACTGTTGATTTTTGTGTAAAAATTCTTTAAATTCTCGAGAGGCTCCCACGAAATTTTTACCGTGGTCCGAAAATATTTTTAAAGGTTTTCCTCTCCGAGAAATAAATCTTTTTAGTGCTAAAATATAACCATCTGAACACAAACTCGTGACTAATTCTAGGTGCAAAGCTCTTGTCGCAAAACATACAAATAAGCACAAATAACACTTTTCTAACTTGGCTCCCCTTCCCTTTCTATTTAAAATGTACATAGGGCCAGCATAATCAACCCCACAGATCATAAAAGGGAAACCTGGTTGTAGGCGTTCGCTTGGTAAGTTACCCATTATCGGCTGATAAGTTTTCCCTGACATTCGGACGCACTTAGTACAAGTGTGTACAGTCCTTTTTGCTAGGTATCTACCATTCAAAGGCCACCAGTAGTCTCTTACATGCGACAACAACAGCTGAGGCCCAGCGTGTAATAAGTTTTGATGCTTTTGTCTAAATATAAGTTGCGTAACATAATGCTTAGCACATAACAAAATTGGATGTTTTTTATTATATGTGAAATCAGGTGAATTTACTAATCTACCACCAACTCTAATAACATTGTTTTCATCCATAAAAATATTCAAACTGTTTAATTGATTTCGAGATGACTTTATTGGCAATTTGTTTAATAAATTCTGGTATTCTAAGGGAAAAGACTCCTTCTGCACTTGTCTTGCAAGGCATATCATCGAATTATCAAGTTCTTTTACCGTCAAAGATCCTACTAATTGCTCCGATTTATTTTTTCTACAACGCACATTATGTATAAAACGTAAAACAAAACAGTAAACGCGTTGAAGTCCTTTCCACGAAGAAAATCTTTCAAAATTTATTAATTTAGTTGAGCTATCCAATTGCGATTGTGTCGAGGCGGCCGCTAATGAAATGTTTTCATTGTCTTTTATATTTAGCTCGGGTAAATTCGATTCATCAATTTGAAAATTGGTATCGAACGAATAATCACAATCTCTCAAAAATGATGGACCATGCCACCACAAGTCGCACTCAGATAACTCATCCAGACAGAGACCGCGAGATAAAATATCCGCGGGATTGTTTTTCCCACTAATATGTAAGAATGTTGCATTACCTGAAAGTTCATTTATTTCTACGACACGATTTTGCACAAAGGTTTTTAATGAACGGGCTGGCATCCGTAACCAGCCAAGCACTATAGTCGAATCTGTCCAGAATACTATTTTGTCAAAGTCAATACGTAAAGATTTTGTAATCTTTTCTAGTAATTTAGCTCCAATTAGTGCACCACACAACTCGAGCCGCGGTATACTAACTGGTTTTATTGGTGCGACGCGCGTCTTCGAGCACAGCAGATTGACCGTGACGTCACCACTCGAGCTGATAGTGCGAATATATGCACAAGCTCCGAACGCGGCTTCACTTGCGTCAGAAAAAATATGACACTGAATACTTTCGGGATTTTGACCTACTACATGTCTAGGCACACGAATCACAGGTAAGTTAGACAATGATTTGACAAACCTTTCCCAGCACACAACTATGTCTTTGGGTAATGAGTCATCCCAGTCGACTTTGCACAACCACAGCTTTTGCAATAGGATTTTTGCTGTAATTATTGCAGGACTCAAAAGACCAAGAGGATCATAAACTTGAGATACTAACGACAAAATGTACCTTTTGGTTATTTTGGAGTTGTCAATAGTCAATTTAGAAGTAAAGTGAAGCTCGTCCGTGTTATTTTGCCATCCTAGGCCTAACGTTTTGCTAGAGCAATTTTCGCCAAGTGACAAGAACCGGGTTGTGCAATCATCTTTTAACACATCTGCAACTATATCAGGGGAATTAAAAATCCATTTACGCAAAGGGAAACATCCCGACATACAGACATCCGTCACCTTTTTACATATATGTGCAAGGTTTATTTTGCAATCCGCACCAGTTATAAAATCATCCACATAAAAATCATTCAATATTATTTGAGAGATCATTTCATCTTCACACTCATTAGCTAACTGCCTAACGCAGCGAATACTTAGATAGGGAGCGGAGGCAGTACCGTATGTCACGGTATTAAGTTGATGTACACCGAGAGGATCGGATGAATTCTCGCGCCACAGAATTAACTGCAAATCTCGTTGATCTTCTTGAATAATGATTTGTCTAAAGAACTTTTCTATGTCCGAACACGCTACGTATTTATACTGACGAAACCTTAGGAGGATTGCAAATATATCATTTTGAAGTGGAGGGCCAGCACTTTGTATTTGATTAAGTGATCTACCTGATGAGGTAGTTTGGCTGGCATTGAAAACAACCCTTAACTTTGTGGTAAGACTGTTCTCTCGGAATACACCATGATGGGGTAGAAAATAATTAGGCGAGGAAAATTGTTCTACGCGCCTCATGTGTCCCAAGCTTAAGTATTCTCTCATAAACGCATTATACATTTGTTTGTACTCTGGTGTGCGCGCTAACCTACGTTCGAGAGACAAAAACTGGTTTCTTGCTATGTTATAGCTATTACCTAAAGAATCAGCTGGTTCTTTGAGCGGAATACGAACCGAAAATCTCCCGTTTTCCTCTCTTTTATGCGTTGAGAGAAAGAGATCTTCGCAATCTCGCTCTTCTGGGGAGTACTCTGTCAGCTCCTTAGACTTGGGTACCTCTTCTATTTCCCAGAATTTTCTCAACTGTTCGTCCAAAGCACATGATTGGATAAAGTTACAGTGTGTTTGATTATTAATGCGCAAATCACTACCGTAAAGCGGTCCGGATACTATCCAGCCTAACCTTGTCAGCTGCAAACACGGTCCGCTAGGTAAACGAATACTACCCGTAAGTAATAAATCCCAGAAGTGATTAGCACCGATTAAAATATCAATTTGAGAAGGCTTGCCAAATGATGAGTCTGCCAGCTCAATATTATCGGGAATGACAATTGATTTGGGATTTATACTTACGTTAGGCACCATTGACGTAATGTGTGGCAAAACTATACAAGTTATTATATTTTTATAATCTCCATTTAGAGATTTCAGCTCAATTTCACAAGTGTAGGTCGAATGCACTATCGAATTACCTACTCCAACGACTTGATAAGAGGACTGTATTGGTAAGGCGTTTAATTTTTGACATAAGTCTTTTGTTATTAAACATTGTTGGCTACCGCTATCCAACAAAGCGCGCGCTTTTTTGTATTTGCCATCGCTGCCTAGCACTTCAATTATTGCAGTCGATAGTAACACGGTTGTACAATTGTTGTTTGCCTCAATAGTCTGCACATTAGACGAAGCATGCAACGTAGTGCTAATTAACTTAGGGTTATTCTCCCCAGATGATTGAGCAGGAACAGGACTATTCTTGCAACATTCACCGTGTAATATGCTGTTATGTTTTTCGTTACATTGGCGGCACGGACCATAGTAACAATTAGCAGCAGAGTGACCTTCACCGAAACAGTTTTTGCAGATATTCTTGCTTTCCACAAGCTTCAGTTTTTCTGGATCGGACAATTCTAGGAATGCACTGCACGTATACAGCGAGTGATTTTGTCCGCACATTTTACAAACGCGGGTACGTTTAGAAAACTTTTGGTTTTTTGTGACAACGAAGCTGCTAACTTTCGGTGTAGGTTTCTTTGCTTGCTCTTGGGGAACCTTTGTAATTGAACTGGAAGAGGAGTTAACTTTGACCATTTCTAGCATATCAGCCCTATTTTTGAGAAATTCTATCAGATCCTGAAGGGTAAGTTTCGAATGAGATTTGGAAACAGTCATTTTATATTGTTCCCATTCTTTTTCTGTAGTATAATCAAGTTTTGAAAGCATTATATGGATAATGAGTGTATCCCAAGATTCGGTAGGTTCTCCTAAGGACTTTAAATTGCGCAAATTCTTTAGAATCGAATCTATGAGCTTTCGTATTTGGGAAGCAGACTCTTTTGCGATTGAATGCAGTGAGAATAGAGCTTTAACGTGGTTATGAATAAGCAAATTAGTGTTATTGTACCTATTCTCAAGCAACTCCCAGGCAACTGAGTAGTTCGAAGAAGAAAACTCTAAAGCTTTTATGACCTGTAGGGCATTGCCGGTAAGGGCAGAACGCAAATAATGAAATCTTTGTATGTCATCCAGACTTCTAGAATTGTGGATCATGGAAAGAAAAGTGTCTCTGAACTCCAGCCAATTATCGTATGATCCCTCGAAAGTGGGTAGTACAATAGTCGGTAATTTAATCGTCGACCTAGCATTGCACCCAGACAACTCACAAGTTGTTCTTACTCCTTTTTCTAAAATCATATTAGCATCTGCCAATGCAGAATAGTAGGTATTTTCAAATTCCTCACGAGCCTCTAACTGTTTTAGCAAATCGCTAGCCGAAGCGGAAATTTCCAGAGCTTCTTGATAGATATTAAACTCCGTCATGAGTGATTTAGCAGTCGTGGAACGTAACCTCAATTCTAACAATTGCCTATCAGAGATATCAGAAAAGTCGAGGGAGCTCAAGTACTTCACAAAAAGAGTTAGTTTACTCTTTACTGTTCCTCTTTTCTTCGTTAACTCACGAAGCTGATTATTTAAATCAGTCGTGGCTACACTTTGAGGTGCCGTCGTGGCTAATGGTTGGCCTAAATTTTTGTCCTGACTCATTTTGGCGGTTTATAGAAAGACAAGGTACTCACGGTTTCCTGCAACCAGCACGCACGACACTATGACAACGTGGCGATTAATGCGCAGCACACGTTGGTTCTTCAACTCGACCTAAGCACGATAAAAACACGTTTTAGCACAGAATTAAAACCAGGTGATGTGGAACGATAGGACAGACCCTTGTCTCGCGATGATGATGATTCTGGATGGATGACGCAATCTTCTGGTCGGATTCTGATCTTCAATCTCATCCGGCTCGAAGGACCAATGTTTGCGACTGTGATTCTGACTGGGGTCTGGCTATAGGAGTTCCAATGAAGTCTTGTATTTAGAAAATATTAGTTTTTTATTGAAATAATACATGTGGTTTGTAGGTCTATCAATCGAGAGAGAGGAAGTGAAATGAGACATGGCCGGCTTTATATAGTAACAACTAACAACGACGCCATCTATATTACGAAATTAGAACTTTCTTCATTAGCTTCATACATCATCTTCTTCATTGATTGGCATTGATTGAAGTAGCTGCGAATGCCACCGGTAGATGGCGCGTTAACACAGACTATGAAAAGATATTTCAGATCACTAAAGTACTACCTATAGAACACAAAGTCAAAATAATGTTGCTACTTAGTCAGCATAAGTCTAGTGAATACTTGAATAAAATTATCCGTACCTACCCGACTCGTGCAGCCACAATTAAAACAATGTCCGTTCCCTTAGTTTGTAAATATTTTGGAAAACGTACTCTTAATTACCTACCGTGTTACCACAAAAAAAAACAGTGTTTAACCTCAAAACAAACGTCAAATCCCATACATTACGTTTTTGTTTTTAAACAAGTGTTGAACAGTAGTTTTTTTTTGTGGTAATGCCCCTAGTGCCTAAGCTTCATAATGAATTGTCGATCATAATTGGAACAGTGTCAGAAGGAAAACTATACCTTCTTAGATATTTATGAACATACTACCCGGTCACAATATCTGTGCACCTGACCTCGTGACGTCATATCGGTGGTCTGGGTACGGTGTGAAAAAAAGTAATTTCGAGAAATGTGGAGGTAAAAATTTTCGATAGTGATAGTGATAGTGAGTCGATAATTTTGGTTCTGGGTGGGTTTCTAAATTATTACTAGTACTTGGAGTCGGACTAGCGCCCGGCGAAGTAGGTGGTTGTACTTTGGCTTCATTTTTAATTTTCATTAGAGTCCTCTTTGATATCCCAGTTGCAGCACAGGTTCGTTTCACCACTTGGTCTACAGGTATGGTGTACTGTTTATTTGCTTTCTCCGATTCAAAAAACTTGAGCACTTTCAAAATTACATTTCTTGATTCGCTGTGTATTGTTTTTCCCATGACTTCAGTTTAACAGCTACAACAATTTTAATAACAACCGAACCAGTCCAAACTTAACAGTAAACAGTCTAAACTTAACAATAAATAATAAATAAAAAACAAAACACCAACAAAGCGAAAATATCAAAATTATCGGGACGTGTATCGGCAACGAAGATGCTAACCGTACTGTCGCACCGGGGAGTGCGCGGAGAGGTGACAGGGGAAGCGGGAGAGGCGCCGCATTCCAGCGAGGTGCACAGATATTCTGACCGGCTTGTATACAAAACGTAAGCTAACTTGTATCTGTTACGTCATGCCAATTTCCTTTTGTAATTTATAGTTCCTTTAAAGATGCATGATTCAGCGCCGCGACGCATCGTCTGCGCATTGTGTAAGGTAAGAGGGAAAGGTATGTATGTACCTATAACCTGCTTTATTACTTGTTCTTTATGAAACGTTGTAAGCTGCCAACAAACTGCTACTACGCAGTTTGGCGGAAATAGAATTTAAGAAGCCTCTGTAATATTAACGAAAATAAACATGTTTAAAAAAATAATTACAAATTATTAATAATATTAAGAGACCTAATTTTCTTTGAACTCCGTTCGTTGCTAAACACCATTTTATAAACAGATCTAAGCTCGCTTTAAATTATTTTGTCTCCTCTTTCCATTCGTATACCTACCCTTCCCGGAAGGTAGGTAGGATATAGGTATTCCTTAAACCCAGAAACATGCGATACCTAGTGTAGAACTGGGTGGAGATCTACTATACTATTGAAAAGTTTTCACCACTGTCCGTAAACCAACAATACAAGCCCATATACTCTAGACACAGCAAAAACTACAAATTCATGACAAAACAATCCTAGAATTTATTTATTGCATATCTTTTTTTTTATAATAATAATACCTTGGACACTATTTACACACATTGATCTAGCCCCAAACTAGGATTCCCTGTATCTTGGGTACCAGACAACGATACACATACTTATATAGATATATATTATACTTAGATAGATAAACAACCATGACTAGGGTACAAACATTCGTTCTCATCAAACAAATATTTGCCCCCACCGGGACTCGAACCCGGGACCCTTGGATTCAAAGGCAGGGTCATTGCCGACTCGGCCATTCGGGTCGTCTTATTCTCTCTTCCATTCCATCTTATTCTCTCCGACGGGTAATAATATACGACAGATAATACCCAGCCATCTTTTTCTGCTTCTACTTATGAAAGAAAAGAGCGCAAACAATACGCTCGACTCTAACTAAAATAACGTAGCGCCAAACATAAAAAAATATTATTTCTATTTTGTCAAAAAGATTTTCAAGGAGAGTTTACGAATAAATTATATCCAAGTTTTAAATGCAATGAAATTAGTTAGTATTTCAGAATTACAGGAAAAAATAAAACAATTTGGAGGTCTTTTCGTAATTAAATTCTAACGAGAAAATTTTATTCAATCGCGTTTTCCTTCAATGGGAATCTTCATCAAATAATCAATAAACATTAACCCAAAATCAAATCTGTAGATGACTTTATAGTGGAGCGAATGGATTACAAAAAACCCATTTTCTGGCGGTAAAAAGGATCTACTTATTGAGATCGAATTGCAAAAATATTGTACCTATTCAAATTATTTCAAATCAATGTAGCCACAATTCTTAAAACGAAAGATTTGCATCAATATTTCCAACTAAAATTTAAACTTTTAAGTACATTTCTAAAAGTGAGCGGCTGGCTGGTCACACCGAAAATTAGGGGAATTCCCAAATATTTTCATCGAGTTAGTCGTAATAACCCGACCAATTTGAAAAGGGTTTTATTGGCTACCAATCAATAAGAAATGGATGATATTTACGTTTGAAAGATAATACTTCGATTTGAGCCTTCTTTAGAAAAGTGAGTTTTGTATTGTGTCGTGTTGAGTATTATTATCTTCTTTCGTCTAAGGTTTTCTTGCATGATATACTTACCTACTGATTTCTGAGAATATCACCAATCACAAACTTAAGTACCTACCTTTCTTTCTCTGCAGATGTCACTAAAAAGAACGGGACAGAACAATACCTACTTAAGTAGGTAGGTATATTAACTTCGTGAATTTCTCAGCTCAGCACAGCAATCGGCGCATAGCGGTGCAACCGAGTTGAGTATTCATTTATCTCTTAAAAATATACCAAATGGAAGAGTGCTTTTACGTAGTGAATAAGGGAAAAGTATAAACGAGAATAACTGTGCGTGCATATCATAAAGAACCTTAACATCTTCCAGAATTCCGGCAATTAACAAATGACCACCACGGATGAACAATAACAGAATATTTCGAGACTCTTTGTCCTAAATAGCAGTCTCATATATCCGTCATATTTGTATAACTCCCATCCACGGGCCGCCCACATCTCTTTCAAAATATACCGAGAATAAAGGATCTGTAGCTAAGAATAACCTCAACTTTGTCGCGTACTAGAATCAATACAAGGAAGTAATATAAGTCACTCAGCAAAATCGCAAGAAATAACATAATGGAAACATTACTGCCTTTCCACGCAATTGCTGATTCGACCACTCAAGTACATATGTTGAAGAAAACCTCGATCAACATAGCATACAGCTTGCAATTGGCGAGCCAAATGGAGAAGCCCTCAACAACTACATTAAAAAACTGCACAATTGCGGCTCACAGGCAGGAGAGGATATATTATAATAGTAGCCGCCGAACACTATCTAGTTATGTAATGTAACAATCCACGAGCAAAATAGTAAGTCGCTCACATACAAGACCAAGAACCCAGCATTTGGATCCACCAACCTCAACTTCCAAGGAAACTACAACGTTATCGTTAGCGTATATTTGCTTGAATCCCAAAATATATCTATGCATCAAGCAATCGAGAGCCAAACAGTCAACACCACACCTTCCCCGATGCTTAATGCAACACCGACGAACTATTCAGGATCAACTACAATATGAATAGAAGACATCCCTGGCAACAGTGGAATGGTAATTTTTTGCACTTTTTGTTCATATCTTCTGAATTTATCAAAGCTAAAATAAATTAAAAATATTTTTGAAAATTTTATAAAGAGCCCTTTTTAACGGGTTTATATTTTTTTCGTTTTGTCATTTTACTCCCTCCACTTTTTTGTAGGTTATTTTTTTTTCTTATTATGTTGCGGTTACCAGGATAAGTATTTTTTCAGCAGACTGCAAGACTGTCTCTTATGGTTCCTGAGAAAAGTGCTTGTGACGGACGGACGGACGTATACACGAGTGATCCTAAAGGGTTGCTTTGTTACCTTTTGAGGGATGGAATCCATAAACACACAGCAGCCCCACATTTAAACAAATAGTCACATGCAAGCGTATGCGCATCGCTACTTGGAACGCTAGAGGTGCGCCAAACTTCCAAAAAGAAAAAACATTGTTTCTGAATTGAATAACAGTACCTAACATAAACACAGGCTGTATAAGGGAAATAATGACCTCTGGGACATGGACACTATTTGAGCTTAGAGGTGGCAGTTATAATTATAAATTATAGCTGTTTGTTTAACCTATTTTATTAAAATATCTGTATAGCTCGTTGCGTGAAAATGAACCCAATGATTTAAAAAAACCCTGATATGTTTGTGTTGGGCAGTCGTTCCAAAAACACTTGCCATTCATACTTTCATGTTTAATGGCTACAAAAAAATAGGGAGGATGAACTTCGATTTTTTGCAGCCATTGACCATCTCTACCTACTCGCTACAAAATTAACTACAGGAATGGTGTGATCTTTATTATCTTTTGACAGAAGTGATAATTGGTTGGCTGGCTCAGTCGTCTAGTTGGCTTGGTCTAGCCCGAGTAGTACGCCAACAATTGAACCTTTAAACCATAGGCTCAAAATAACGTCTACAAACAAATTACGGATCACGGAACGCATCATTATTACCTCTAAAACTATTGTACTATGTACAATTGTGATGGTTTTGGTTTGCTTATTTGTCATGAAATTAATATTTTTCGACGTCAACGAAAACGTTGTTGGTGAGTTTAATTAGTGGCTGCCTATTTTGCATCTTGGAGAGAAGGCTCTAGCATCCTATAAAAAATAGTATCGCAATTTAACTATTAAATTAATCTATTCTATGTTATTTAGTTTTAGCCGTTAATCAGATGTCCATTTAGCTATACTAGTTAGGAACATCCTATTAAAAATAGAGTTTAAATTAAACTAATAAATGAATCTAGCATATAGTTTATAACAGTTATTTAGTTTGAGGCGTTGTTCACATGTCTATTTAGCTGTACTAGTTAGGAAAGATTTGAACTTATCATATCAGTCCACAAAATTAATCGTGACGTGAAGCCGTTACGGCTTGGCTTGGCTACGTAATATCCCGAAATCAACATTGAGAGCAAAATAAGAGCTTACGAAACTTATAAATATCTTTAAAAATAAACCAAGTAAGTAGAGTTGGAGTTGGAGGGTAACACTGGCTGTCAAACGGCAAACAGCTGATTTCACTACGTCCCTAGAAAATTTTATATTTTAATATGATTTAGTGTAATTCTGAGCCCAATTTAGTGTTATTTTAGGATTATAGTGTAATGTTAAGTATTTCTATTGTTTGCAGTGTGTTTTAGTGACGTTTACTAGTGTCTCGAAACATGTTAAATTTGTGACCGTTGCAGGTTATAAATTTAAAAGTATTTGTTATTTCCGTACACTTTCAGCGCTTTTGTTACCTTATTGTTAAATTATTATATTTAACAACGTTTAAAATATATTTCATAGCAATTAGTGATGTGCAAACGCTGAAAAACGTTACTATTCCACGTAAGTAATTTCGCATTGTTTTGGTGTGCAATTCCTTGATTCTTATCTCAACTGTAACCATGATGACCCGCAGAGCTGCTGCTGTCGCCTCCCGACAGCAGGAAAATGACAAGCTCAAAGTTACCTTACTAGAATTAAAAAAATCAAAGGAAATGGTCACCGAATTACTCTGTGAAAGGGAGGAAAATGAGAAAGAGCTATTATCAGTACTTGAAAGTAGAGATAAGCTAAAGAAACAATTATGTGTATTAGAACAAGAATGTAGTGATGTAATTGTTGAGCGGGACAAGCTGCAGGTCACCGTAGATAGCTTCACTGTATGTAGTGCAGAGTACGAGCAAGCCCTGAAATCGATTGATTCCCTGGAGAAAGCATTGTTCGATGCCCATGAACAAATATATGCACTCCAGGAGGAGAAGGAAAACACCGCAGCGTTGCAGACCCAGAGCCTCTACAGTGAAGTCGTAGGGATCAGCCCGCAGCTGGTTACTGTTGCAACTGGAAGCCTTGATGATGTCATTGATTTAACTAATGACACATTGCCCACATCAAGGTTATTAAGTTGCAGCAATAACAAACTAGGTAAAATAAATAGGTATATACGGAAAACTCAGAAATTAATAAAACATAATAAATTGTGTACTAAAAACTTAAAAGTAAGCAAGAAAAATGAAAACTTATTACATGATTTGAATATGTGTGTATTAGAATTAGAAAGTACTAAGTTGATGTATGAAACTGACACACAAAACTTACATTTGAAAATCCAAAGCTTGGAGGATTCATTGAGATCACTAAACAGTGCATATTTGAACTCTGAGAAAGTTATAAATGAATACTCATTGGCTATGGATGATCTAATTCAAGAAATGAACCATAATTGTGAGCGGTTTGAGTCGCTGACCAACAACCATACTTGTCGCTGTGAGCAGAAAGGTGGTTGTTTGACAGCGGGCAACTCTCCGGGCTTGTGTGACAGTTTACCAACACAAGGTGTTACTGATAATAGTTCTGCCAAGTCTGATATGACCACAACACCTGATATTATAATGTACTGTGATGAGATTGGAAGTGGCATGGGCTCAGCACTCCACTCATACTCTAAGGGACATAGTGTTATTAGTAATTGCTCACCTTTTAGCACTGTAGATAATATTATAAATCAAATTTTGAATGACAGCACTATCACAGCCAGTGCCACACTGATAATTTTCATGGGCAATAGGGGAGATGTGAACAAAAATAATTTAATAAAATTTTATGAAACATTGAATGGTCTTAGTGTGAAAAAAATTATATTGTTCACATTTCCCTACTGCAACCAATTGACACAAAATGAAAATGTATATAGACATAATATGAATATAACTATGTACAATTTATGTACATATAATAATAAGTTTGATATTATTGACACTAACAATTATGTTAGTAATTATTTTACTATGACTAAAGGTAGATTTTACCTTTCAAATTATTGTAAACGACAAATAGCTATGTCACTATTATATTTATATGACATTACAGCCAAAAATTTGGCTTCTAACTCTGCTTTTACTGAGCAGCCTAATATGAATCTGGTATCAGACCAGAATAACAGGATGCATTTAAATTAGTTCATAGGACAACAGAGGACCCAGGCTCTGGCAACATATGTTCTAGTATATTAGAAAACCCTAAGAATAAGGGAAGCTCACATGCTAAGTATATAAGCCTGGTTCATCAGAATATTCAATGTATTAGAGGCAAAGATCTACAAATAGAGTTATTTTTAAACTGTAATAAAATTGACATTTTGTGCATAACAGAGCACTGGTTAACTATTAATGAAATTATGTTTAGCTTTAAAGATCACCAGGTTGGTAGTTCGTTCACCAGACTTAATTCAATACATGGTGGGGCATTAATCATACTAAACAATCATATGAAATTCAAGGAACGTAAGGACATTGTTTCCTTATCTGTTGAACGAACTATAGAACTTGCAGCTGTGGAATTAGAACAGTTCATCGTTATATGTGTCTATAGGCCACCCTTGAGCGACTTTGAAATGTTCGAGAAAATAATGGAATCCGTCCTAACTATTTCATCACACAGTACGAAACGATTAATTATATGTGGTGACTTTAATGTTAATCTGTTAGAAAGAACTACTCTCAGCGTTAGATTGATAAATCTTTTCTCATCATTTAGGCTTAGCCATTTATTTATGGAGCCAACAAGAGTGACTGCTACTAGTGCTACATGCATTGACAACATTTTTACTGATGTTATTCCAATCAGTAAAAGTGTTATCAGTGAATTGGATTCAGATCATTTAGGTCAATTATTTCAATTTGATTCTATTAGAGAACCTGTCATTAAAAAGAAAATTTCGTTTGTGCCAATAACTGCTGACCGGTTAGAAAGAATGAGATACTCTTTAGCCCAGGAACTACCGTTTTTGGCTGCTGAACAGTCTCCTAATATAATGTATAACTTATTCTTTGAAACCTTTATGAAACAGTACAGCGCGATATTCACTTCAAAATCGGTTGTGGTTAGTGGTTCAAACGACTTTAGTACGTGGGCTACTGCAGAGTTGCATAAACGCAGGCAAGCATTGTATGCATTGTATGAGGAACGACGGTTCAACATGAGTGAAGAATTTAAAGAACAAGTCAAACAGTTCTCCAAACAATTTAAATTAGACTGTCATACAGCTAAACGTAATTTTCTGAGTAGTAAAATTAAGAATAGTTCCGATGTTATAAAAACGACTTGGAAAATAATTAATGAGGAGGCCGGTCGTAGTAAAAAAGCGAGTCACGATTACGAATTAAAAATCAATGGACAGCTTACGAGTTCTAGCTTAGAAGTTGCAACTGAATTTGAATCGTTTTTTACTAATGCACCGGCTTCCACGACTAAGTATTTAAATTCGTCACCTTTGTCTGCTGTTGCAATATTAAAAGATAATGTCTCAGAGTGTGCTTCATACTTGAATTTTAAGCACGTCACAAGTTCAGATGTCGTAAAGGCATTTAAATTGATAAATGTTAAGAAAACGAACGATCTTTGGGGACTCTCTGTTCACGTCGTTAAATCCCTGATCGAATTAATTGCACCTGACCTAGCGGTAATTTTCAACAATTGTATAGACTGCGGTGAATTTCCTGATTTAATGAAACAAAGTAAGATAATTCCCCTCTTCAAAGCAGGTAGTACTCAAGACCCCACCAATTTCAGACCTATATCAATACTACCAACTTTTAGTAAAATTTTTGAGAAATTAATCTTATCACAGCTATTACATCATTTTGAATCAAATAAGCTAATGCATAACAAACAGTTTGGATTCACTCGCGGTCGTTCAACAACAGATGCCGGAATTCAGTTCATTGAAAGTATTTTTGATGCCTGGGAAGAGTCACAAGATGCCCTAGGCATTTTTTGTGACTTATCTAAGGCTTTTGATTGCGTTTGTCATGAAACATTGATCAGGAAATTACATCATTATGGAGTTAGAGACACGTCATTGAATTTGTTAAAATCTTATCTGAACGGAAGAATACAAAGGGTAGACGTAAACGGAGAACGATCACCAGGATCATTGGTTTCTTTGGGCGTGCCACAGGGCTCAATATTGGGACCCTTCCTATTCCTCATCTATATAAACGACTTACCCTATCTAGGAAGGGACTGTCATGATATGGTACTGTTTGCTGATGACACCTCACTTATTTTTAAAACAAAGCGAAACCAACACGCTACTGATGATCACGTGAACAATACCATATCAAGAGTGGTAAATTGGTTTAATGTTAATAATTTGCTATTAAATGAGAAAAAGACTAAATGTGTTAAGTTTCTTACTACTAACGTTAAAAATAATCAGACATGTATAACAATTAAAAATGAGGAATTGGAATTGGTAACCAGCACAGTGTTTCTAGGTATAACGTTGGATTCCAAACTCCAATGGGGTCCACATATTGATAAGCTATCGAACAGACTGAGCTCTGCAGCTTTTGCATGCAGGAAAATCCGTCACTTGACAGATTTAAAAACAGCCAGATTAGTTTATTTTAGTTATTTTCATAGTATTATGTCCTACGGTATTCTGCTCTGGGGCAGTGCTGCTGACATAAATACTATTTTTGTGCTGCAGAAGCGGGCTGTTCGTGCGATTTATAAAATGAATAATAGAGATTCTCTTAGAAATAAGTTTAAAGAAGTAAATATATTGACAGTCCATAGTCAATATATTTACGAGAATATTATGTATGTCCATAAGAACATTGTTAACTTTCGAAGAAACTGTGATATACATAACTTTAATACTAGAAACAAGGACAAACTTGCAGTGCCCACTACTAGGCTCCATAAAATAAAAAACTCGTTCAAGGGTAATTGTGTAAGATTTTACAATAAACTCCCAAGCACTTTGACAGATCTATCAATTAATAAGTTCAAGAAATACATCAAGCAAAGGCTTATTTCTAAAGCTTACTACAGTATTAAAGAGTACATAGACGATAAAAATGCTTGGGACTGAATTGTTCTAATTAATTGTGAGCATCCTCACTGCCAGAGTTTCTTTTACTGGACACTTGGAGGCCTTTTACACCTCCAAAGATTAATTTAATTATACAACTCTTGACTGTGGGGACCATTTACATCTCCTATTATCATTGTATTATTGACTAAAGAGACTATACATCTCTGTTATTTATATTTTAATTATTTTATTATGACATTTGAGACTCTTTACATCTCTCAGAAACAATAATTAAGTACTTTTTTTTTTCTGATAATATGATAATAATACCAAATGTTCTGTAAAAAATGAAATGAAATGACATGTGAAAGTGCCCTTGTGGCCTATTTACAGAATAAACGTTTTGAGTTTTGAGTTTTGAGAGTTTTTTAGAAATTCTTTCATATTAATATAGCGGTTTTTTTTTTGGAGGGGAAAAAAATGGAATTACCCATGCCCAGGAGTCAGACCTCCCTGCTATGTCTGGGTCTCCACATATAGAGGGGGCATCAGATCGCGTGGTATACGGACTAAAAACAACGCCTTGAAACAAGTTATCTTTATATGATTTTACTGTGAGCCATGGGTTATTTTATGCAGCGGATAAACTTGGCAGATCCCGATAAGTACCCGCCCAAGAGATCTTCCATCACATTCACTCATGTACGATATGAGTGAAGTAGAAAGATTTCCTAGAATCACTTCACAGCAAATGTGCCTACACTGCAAAAACTAGCAAGACCCACTCGGCAAAAAGTTGCTGCTAGTTTTCTAAACTCCAATGCACGATTAACACAGGAAATAGAAACGTAGCGGTAATGTTTTTAAATGTTGATATTTATTATTTCTCAAGGTTGCAGACGGCTCGAAGCGGTGAATACTCAACCACAGTCATTACTTTTCATATCGTTTGTGGCCCGCTGGGTTCCGCAGTAATAGATGTGTTTTCAAGGTAAAAACCCATTTAGTTCCACCAAATGGGTAAGTACGAAGGTATTTTCAATTTATCCGATAAAGATGGGTATACGTTTAGAGGGAATTCATACTTATAAATATGTAGTAATCCTAGATCTGACTGACATAAACTGAGGCAAAAGGAGTCCACACATATCGACATTTATTTCCGGTAATATATAGATTTTTTCATGAGTCGGCGGCGCACATTGAAACTTACATAAAAGGATAGATAAAACTTATGTTAAAAATGACATGTTTATTTTTAATTACATATACATATTATGTCCTAACAGTAAAAGAACATCACCATTTTTTTTATCAAACGTTAGGCATATATATATATATATATATATATGTATATAGGTGCGTGTGAGTGTAAAGAAGCTGTCGATTTTTTAACACGCTTTTATTAGCTTGGGTTGTATGTATGTATGTATCTATGTATGTAACGGAATCTTTGAACTTAATTTTCACCAGTTTCCAGAAGTCTGATTAATTTGAAACTTTGCATACTTACGTATCAAGGACCGATGACAATGCAATAATTTGATAACAGTTTCCCATTATCCTTATTAGGACGGCCAGGATTAATAAATTCTTTTATAGATCCTCTGTAGTAGAGTAAAAGGGACAGAGCGAGGGCGCGATCTGCGCATGCCTGCACTTTCGGACTTATTCTTTCGCTCGGGCACTTGGTACTATGGAGTGTAGAGACTGTACTGTACACGCCATTTTTGGTATAGTACAACGGATGCAAAAACGTTTTCAGGATAATTGCGTTCTCACCTTGTTCATTCTCTATGCATGCGTAGGTATTAATGAGACTAATAGTTATACGCAAATTACTGTATTATAATATTCATAAAATATATAATATGATAACCGTGACTCACAAAAGGCTTTTTAATCACAACAAAATAATCAGAACATAAGTTTTAATCAATTTATTTTACTGGAAAAAAATTGGTAAGCTCCAATGCTTTGAAATTACAGCCGGTAAGGAAGGAATTTAATACGATCAAAAAATTTGTAATTATAAAGTCTTATTGATTGGAGTACAAATAACGCATATGAATTCGAAAAAAACAAGACCGGAACTTTAATTAACTAGACGTGTCGAAAAATCGCTGATTGCGTCTTAATTGTGTCAGTATATTCCACGGACATCTTTCTCCGTGACAAGAGTATCTATCCCGATTACTTCTGTATCGCGTACGATATCTGCATAGCTTTGGTCTTACAGTCGATAAGGAAGGAATTAATTATATTTAAAACATATCATAAATTCTCACCGACTAAAAGATAAATAACAAATTCTAATTCAGAAAAACAAGGCCGAAAGTTTAATTAACTACTCATATGGAGAAAAGCTCGATCGAGTATTAATCGTTTTAGAATATTCTGTAGTTACCTCTTCGTTCCGGGAGTGGGTAATTTGCGCGCCTGCTGCCTTCCTTGGATGTGGTAGCCGTTTTTCAGGTTCCCTCTCCGGGAAATGAGTTCTACTCCGGGTTACTTATGTATAACGTACAATTTCTGTATAGGTTTGGTTTTACAGCCCACATCCCACCTCCACTGTTGTCTCTGGTTAGTAAGGCTGGTTTTAGAGGTGCCTACCGGAAATACCTAACAATGCAGCAAAAGGCCGAGGAAACAGCACGCTCCTAACATACAGTACTGATTTTTATTGTGTTTTTGTATTTTTGTTTTTTTAATTTATTTATTCTGCTACCCACCTTTATTTTCACATCACTTACTTCCCAATTTAAAATATTTTGTGTAGTAATGACTATTTAATTTGTATTACTAATTCTCAATTAAATTTCCCAATTAAAATATCCCAATAATCATAATACTGACATCCCATCTAATTAATTTTTTTTATATCACTCTTTATGCAATTTCAATTTCAATGTAATCAATTGAGTCTTAATCGTTTTGGAATATTCTGTAGTTAACTCTTCGTTCCGGGAGTGGGTAATTTGCAGGTAAGTTAATTGTTAACTCGTATTTTTAGGATTCCGTATCGGAGGGTGCTAAACGGGACCATATTACTAAGCCTCTGCTGTCCATCTGTCCGTCTGTTACCAGGCTGTATCTCATGAAGACTTCATAATTGATAATTAAATTAAAATAAAATTAATATTTAAGGAGGGCTCCCATACGAAATAGGATAGATATGTTTTTGCCGTTTCATAGATAATGGTACGAAACCCTTCGTGCGCGAGTCCGACTCGCACTTGGCTGGTGTTTTATCTTTCTAGTGCTTTTATTACGGAGGCGTTAAATTGATTGTAACGGATCTTACTTTTCATAATCATACGCAATCATTTGATAATACTTTCAATACTCAATTCAGCGTACAACCGGCTCTTACATGAATTAGCAACAAGTAGTTGTGTTGAGTGCGGTTAAAATAATATTTTACTGATTGGGCTGCTCTGGTGTGGGTCACAAAAAAAAAATAGTTTTCAGAACGGCTTGAGTTCGATCATAAATTCAAAATATCTTGACACGTTGGTTCAATAAATTAGGAAAGTGTAGAGTAGTATCGTCTTTCGACGACATTAATAGCTTGCACTTGGAGATTTTTAAGGGTCAACCCAACATGGAGCGACTTGGGGTTTTTTCTCACGTTATCTCTTCGTAGAAATGTGCAGATGTTTTATGACGTTGCCTGCCCTTTGTTTAATATTTGTTTAATATATTGGGCTGTTTCGGCATTTCACTAAATTAGAGTCAATATTTTAGAAACGTTTGATGTACAATAGAAAAAATAAAACTTAACTTTTGAACCAGATGTCGGAATTAGTCAAGCTGTAGAAGATAATGGAACAATGTAATAGCAATGTATACATCAATTTCATATTTTGTTACGGACCTAATTTGCAAAGTAGGTATTATCGGTTTGTTAGAGTTTTGGGAATAACTTAAGTAATAAAGTTATAAAATCTGACTGTAAACAAATGTGCACCGATTAGTTTTGTTAGACTTAAAAGAAACATTGACCAGAACCATTTAGCCAAAACTCAGTTCTATGTATGGCTCGTTAGGAAGTAAGTTATTTAGTCTATCACAAAGTCACTCTTATGATCATTCGAGATAATAAAATAAAGGTTATTTATCTTCTGGCCAATTACTTGCACCATGGCAAGAAATACAAAGTTCTGGGTAAGCAAGTCTTAACTTGTAATTTGTTATTTTTTACAATAAACTGCTGAGAGACGAATGTTGCCATTAATCCTGAGTTGGGCTTCGACAGTCCACAAGATGCAAGGTTGTACAGTCGATCATGCAGTCATTTATCTAGGCTCGCGACTGTTTGCTGCTGGACAAGCTTATGTAGCACTTAGTCGTGTAAGATCTTTAGACGGTATTCGGATTGAAGAACTCGATTGTTCTAAGTTAACAGGAAAAACCCCATGCAACAATGAAGCTTTGAATGAATTGATGAGATTGCGAAATAATTTGTGAGAAATTTCAATACCACATGTCAACAAATAACTAATTGATAAATCGAACTAAAAAATGAAAAATAAATAATAGTTTAAAAAAACTAAAAAAACACGCTTTTATAGCTAACCGAATAATGTTAATTTCTTAAACTTTATTATAATTTTATTTTGAGGTGATAAATTCTGATTGATTATTCGATCTTCTACTACTGTATTATAAACTCTCTGAAATTAAAAATTATTTTCTAATTTTTAGTTCGGTTAGCTATAAAAGCGTGTTTTTTTAGTTTTTTTAAACTATTATTTATTTTGTCGTGTTAGCAACACAAAATACCTAACATGGTGGTTTTCGGGGATTCCCCGAAACAAGTTTTTCAATTTCTTGTGTGATCAAAATCATGGACTTTATTTGTATGACAAACTAGGTCGAGTTTAATTTATTGAAATGTTTGTTTATGATGATTCCCTTGGTTTGTTTATGACATGTGTGTACGTGGTGACCTTTGAGTAATAATGTATACATTATTATATGCATTATTACTGCATACATTATTTATTACTCAAAGGTGGTGACCGCTTTTTTATTTTAGGTAGAAATTGCACACATTTTTATAATTAGCTTTCAACATCATTCATTATGTGATACCCCTGATGGAATTAGAAGTTGTTTTTCTTGCCACACAATATGGCGGACAGAATTTGCTATATTGTTCATAAGATGACGTCATATATATGTATACCTTCCTAAGAGACTTGGGATAACTTCGATTCTAACGATACCGTAAATACCTAGGTATGTCTAATTCTTAAATTGGTTAAGTAGTTTATTAAAAATCGAGTGTGTAAAAGAATCTCACTCATATATATATATATATACTCACACTTAACCGGTTTTCCATATTTTCAGGGTTGTGCGACTCCGACTCACACTTAACCGGTTTTCCATATTTTCAGGATTCATCTACGAGTACCTATATGACGTATCTATGTACATAAATATATACATATATATATATATATATATATATATATATATATATATATATATATATATATATATATATATATATATTATATATATATTTATATATATGTATATATTTATATTTATGTACATAGATACGTCATATAGGTACTCGTAGATGAACCCTGAAAATATGGAAAACCGGTTAAGTGTGAGTCGGAGTCGCACAAAATTGTTTCGTACAATCGTTGCAAAAAATAATCTCTTACGGAACCAAAAAAAGGTTGTATTTTTTTACAAATCATGTACCCACCTATCGAGTTGATTAATAAAATCTTCTCAAAGGTATTCTTACTTATATTGAAGTAAGCATAAACAGCATATAAAGTGAGTCGGACTATCATGTCTTTAAAAATATAAAAAAGTAAAAAAGAAAAATAAATGTCACCACCGGGAATTAAAGCCGGAACCGGAAACTCGAGAATAGAAGTAAGAGCCTATAATGTTCGGCTATCACAGAGCTTGCCAACCGGCGCAAAGTTATGATACACTTTGTATGCACAAATGTTCTGTTTGCGGAAAACGTTATAAAAAAACGGCTCTTGTATGGGGACCATCTTTATTTATATTTTACTATTTGTTGCTCTAGCGGCAACAGTAATACACATTATGTATAAATTTCAGCTTTCTAGCTTTACGGTCCAGTTATACAGCCCGCTGACAGACGGACAGACGGACAGCGGCAGTTCCTTCGGGTGCGGAACCCTAAAAGCGGACTATATGTAGTACTATCAAATCCAGTTGCTATTAGGATCTTTTGGAATGGAGTATAGGTGATTAATATAACCATTAACCAATAAATTTAACCAATATTTAAAATCAACCATGATATTCAATAAACAAAATTAACATTAACGAATAAAAATATCATAACAACTACTCCGCTCAGAGTCCATTCCGGGCGGGAATATAACCATCAACCATTAACTCTACTCAAAATTAACATTAGCGAATAAAAATATCATAACAACTACTCCGCTCAGAGTCCATTCCGGGCGGGAATATAACCATCAACCATTAACTCTACTCAAAATTAACATTAGCGAATAAAAATATCATAACAACTACTCCGCTCAGAGTCCATTCCGGGCGGGAATATAACCATCAACCATTAACACTACTCAAAATTAACATTAGCGAATAAAAATATCATACCAACTTCAGTTAAGTTTAACAGGAGAATTGGCAACGTCGCGCTTTCTCTCGCTCGGGTCGAATTAGGAGCGGCAACGTCGCAGGATTCATTTCCTTAGGTACGGAAATTTAATCAATTGTATGCTCTATGCTCTTACGATAGCACACATTTCCTCATTACAGTAGATATTTTATTCTAAACCAACGGAAGTGATATTTCTGTCGCTTATTGATTGTATGCTCTATTTCTCTTACGATAAAACACACAGTTATTGTTATTGATATTTGTATTCTTACAAAAGTGAAGTGAAATTTCAGTCAGTGAAGTGAATGGTTGATTGTTTACTTAGTTACGTAGTACTTGAATAAAAATAGTATAATTATTTAATATTAATCATTAACCAATAAAAAAAATAACCAATAATCTCATCTCTAGAATGGATCGGCGTATGACGTCAATTGATGTTGAAAATTGGAAAGCACGTTACGTGGAGGATTTCTTTTTAAATGTGATGATACTGATTCTGATATTTCATACGAAGAACGCTCAGAGAGTGAAGGAGATGCTATGAGTGGAGTAGAAGAATTAGAAAATTAGCTTTAGTAGTATTATTAGTAATAAGTAAATTAACTGATTAATATTATTAATCTGACTGTTTTTCTGACCCTACAAGTTGTCACTGTCGCGTACCGCAACTCCAAAAGGTCCTATCCTAATAGCAACTGGATTTGATAGTAACAGTTTAAATTTTACTTCGAAATAAAGGGATCTCTATTTTGAGGGAACCGTTACCGAAATGAAACTGTTTTTAGAAATAAAGGTTCCCGTTATTTTAGAGAAACCATTATTATTGGTAACTCTTCAAAGAGGTTCCTCTATTAAACCGTTCTCCGTCGGTTTGGTTCCTATTTTGGCTTATAGGTTTCCGTATATTTGGGTTCTCATGATTTGGGGAGCGGTATTTACGGGAAATTTCGGTTTTTCAGTCCCTTCCGCTGTCCGTCCGTCTGTCTGCCCGTCTGTCACCAGGCTGTATCTCATGAACCGTGATAGTTAGTCAGTTAAAGTTTTCACAGACGATGTATTTCTGTTGCCGCTATAACAACAGATACTAAAAAACAGAATGAAATAAACTTATGGGGGCTCCCATGTAACATTTTTTGCTAGTATTTGCTCGATATTGATAAGGCTTTAAATATTCAAGAATATTTGGTTATATATTCACTTTAAAAATATTAAAAGCCCCCCTTTAATATTTTTCTTATTTTTATTTAATTAAGTATTCATTTTTAAAGCGAATATATAACTAAATATTCTGTGAACATTTAAAGCGTTACATACATACATAAGAAATGTTTTTTTTTTTTGCCGTTTTTATATATATATATATATATATATATATATATATATATATATATATAATGGTACGGAACCATCCGTGCGCGAGTCCGACTCGCACTTGGCTGTTTTTTATGTATGTGTATAAACCGTAAGCTAATCGATTAAGAAAATTATATTAATAGTAATTACAAACATTAATATGCAACGAGCCTTTCATAATTTATTTAATTTAATTAATAATTTTCGTAAAATAATTTATTTCACGAAAATTTTCAATCTAAAATAACTCGTATAGTAAATAACCATTATTTCAAATAATTGTTTATTCACTAATAAAATTATATTTCTACTATAATTTTAAAGTCTTGATGAAATCCTTTCTTTCCTTGGCTGATCACACCTTATCATATTGTAAGGATACAGGGTGTGAAATAAATACCTTGGAACCCGCAGCTGGTAATTCTATACTATCATAAGAACAACTTTTACTATGGGATCGAGAAAAATATCAGCTGGTCATTGAACCTTAGTATTAAACATCGACATTTTACTCAGAGTTGTCTCATAGTAAAAGCAGTCCGTATTGGGGTTTAGAAAACTCCTGTTTCAACCGGTTAAAAAAAGCAGGGAGTTCTCAGTTTTAGTGAAAAGTCAATAGAACGCAAAATGAAGTTTACAAAGTTATTGGTACGGCTACTTTCATACTCCATGTAGGTACCTAACCAGGTGCATTCATAAGTTTGTATGTGTTATCAAAAGAAGTGTCACTCGCCACTGTGTGAGGTCTACAGCTCACAGAGCCATTAGTACCTACTACTAATAGTTATTACTTAAATAATACTACTGAAAGGTTTCAATAGTGGGGTAGTTTGGAAAAACAGCAAATGTCAAAAATAAAATAAAAATTTATTTTATATCAAAATAATAATAATAATACCTTGGACACCTTTTACACACATTGATCTAGCCCCAAACTAGGATTCCCTGTATCTTGGGTACTAGACAACGATATATATACTTATATAGAGAAATATTATACTTAGATAGATAAACAACCATGACTAGGGTACAAACATCCGTTCTCATCAAACAAACATTTGCCCCCACCGGGACTCGAACCCGGGACCCTTGGTTTCATAGGCAGCGTCACTACCGACTCGGCCATTCGGGTCGTCAAATGGTTAACTTCATACTTTCCATACAAGATTAATGTCTCCTGCAAAATTAAGCTAAACTGACATTGGCTAATGTTCCAAACAATCCCTCAATTGCTTGTATGAATTGTGCATTGGAGTTTAGAAATCTAGCAAGATCCACTGTCAAAAAGTTGTTGTTGCAGCACATTCACTTAGGAAATCGTTCCATTTCACTCTTATAGTGCAAGAATGAATGTGATGGAAGATTTCTTGGGCGGGTACAGTCCGCGGCCCGCGCCAATTACGTTTGGCTCTGGGCGAGCTGACCTCTTTGTCTCACATAGAGTCAGTTTGGGTCAGAGACAGAGAGGTGACGGCTAGCTCAGGGCTAAAGACACATGGCGCGAACTGTTTTTGGGATCAGTGTTACCAGGTACACGGTAATTACCGTAGAACCACGGTATTTTTGGCTGATAGATGGTCTACGGTAGCGATCCACTACCGTGTCTTTTTCTACGGTATTCTTAGATATTAACTACCGTGTAGGGAAGTAGCTCACACAATAAAAGTTTGAAATCGAAGATAGGCCAATAGGCCGACATCGGGTCGCAGAGATCCGATGGTATTTTTTAACTTTTGCGTGAAATAATATTCAGTCAAATCGACGACATAAAAACGAAGAAAAGGAACAAGCTGATACCGAAAACCATTAAGGGAAATATACTTGCTCAACAAGCTATTTACCGGAATGGTCATAACTGTGTTGATTTTACACCTACTAAGAACATGTTATGAAAAATGACGGCAGCCATATATGATAAAGAAGTTTTGATTTTAGAAGATTAATTTTAAATAAAAACATCTAAATTCAAGGTTGTTTCGGTTGCATTTTATACGGTAATTTACACAGTATTTTCCAAATGATTCTACGGTAATTTAAGTCTTAAACACCGTAATTTTAACAGATCAACACGGTAGTTTATAGTTTTCATCTGGTAACACTGATTGGGATCTGCCTGAAGAAATGCCTCGTTTAGAATTAACTCTCATTACTCTTCTCTGTGCCAACGTGCGCTGAACTTCAACTGAGCGAATAAAAATATATTGTAACTAACTCCAGCAGTGAAAACGACGCAATTAAATCATTAATATATTGCTTGCCGCCGTCTGCCATCAGTTTGTTAAAAGTATTTGGGCCTGAAATGTATCGACAGGGTGAAGCAGTGAAAGCGAACGGCGCCCATAAAGAATTCTACCATAACTGGACGGACGAAAGGGTTCAGGATTATTGTGAAAGCGTTTTGTTCGTGCCATTAACAGAATTGCTACAATTGACACGCGAATGTTTACTGAATCAATGGAAACATGCCGAGGCGAGACAAAGGGTATCCGCTATTTTCAAGCCACGAAGTCCTATTTTCGATTGTAATACACGATTTCCGCAGCGTATATTTGTTAATGGAAACTCGTATTTGACTGCGTTTATTCATTACCTGCGCTATCTCGAACTCTGTGAAGATAAAGAAGTGAAAATGCCAGTTGGATTGTCCGAGTTTGAATATACAAAGGGATTGTCCAATATATTGGAAACTTTTAGTGTACCTTTTAGTGTACACCAAATGCAACATCCAAAACGTAATTTTACAAGAGCTACGGTTGAATCTGCATTGGGTATAACGTGGAGTGGATGTCAAGGTGCAGGCATGGGGTTTTGAATATTAATTATTAATTATAAGAGGCAACATTCCGAACTGCGGTCAGAGTGTCGATAAGGGGGCGGAAGCCCCTACACTCCAACCCGAACTGCTTCACCAAGATATGTTCAGTCCTCTGATTTATAATGTCCTCCTTCAAATACATACTTGGACACCAGTACTGCCATTGCGACAAGTCACTACCGAACTTGGACCTTTTCTTTCAGCATAAGTTCACCCCAGTTTGATTAAATTTAGTTTGCCTTTGATATTTGTGCCCTTCTTACTTTGTAAAATTGTGTGTGAAAACCGGCCACGCGTTTCGTTCTTTGTATTTTTTTAAATAAACGTTTTTAAGTCGTTGGTAGATGGGTTTTTATTTCCTAGATAATATTGTGAGTAGGTAGGAAGCTGCGGCGATGAGTTGGTCCCCTTTCACGCAAAATGGACTTTTTAATACTATTGGATAAGGGAGCGTTCAAGCATGACTTCAACATTATTCATATAAAATTCAATAAAGTTTTTAAATTAAGGAAAGTCAGTGACAACAACGATAAACCAAAATTGATATATTGGGCGCTACTTTTAAAAGTCTTAAAAGTGGAGTAATATTAATGACATTCATGAAAATAAAGGGTTAAAGTTGATAGAAAATTTCAAGAAAATATTCGTACCTACATAATTAATTAGGCATTAAAACTATCCAGTGATATTATTATGAAACTCGCCTTCGGGTATAAATGCCCTCCATTATGTATCAGTCACGTAAACTACTATTAATTACATAACTTATTTTATCTACACACGTATCATAAACCCTCTTTACTGTGCACAAAAACCGCACGTTACGATCAGCATAATGTTAAACTACTTGGTAAAAACTCATTTCTTATCTGAAAAATTACACATTATGACAATAATGTGTAGTGTTTCTACATATTATGACATTCAAATTTCGAAAGCCGACGCCCGCCTGTGTGCTGCCCCTACTTTGTTTGTGAAGTTGGTACTACTGAACAAGCTAATCAAGTGCAAAGGAATTATCAATGCCACCTTGCCGGTCGAACATGCGGTTCCTAAACACATTAAATAGAGCTTATGATATGTGTGTAGATAAACTAGTGTATGTAACTGTACATAATTAGGCATTAAAACTCTCGAGTAATATTATTATGAAACTCGCCTTCGGCTCGTTTCATAAACCCACTCTCTAGCATTAATGCCCTCCATTATGTAGCAGTCACATAAACTACTATACGAGTTTTGTCAAAACTCTCAAAAAGTATTATCTCCGTATATGTATAGACACAACTTAGGAGATTGACGACCGGTTTAGCCTAGCGGGAGTGCACCTGCCTACGAAGCTGACGATCCTGAGTTCGAATCCCGGTAAGGGCAAATATTTGTGTGAAGAGCATGAATATTTGTTTCTTAGTCTTGGATGTTTTCTATTTATTTACACAAGTATTTATCTCTATTTAAATAAATCTTCATAATTTCGTAATTGCACACAAAATATAAAGCAAAATTACATTGAAGACAAAACAGTGCACAACGGCGTATTTATCTCTAAGTAAGAGATCTCTTCCAGCAATCCGACTTAGTGAATAAGAGGTAACTGTTGAACGGGGGTAGACTAATTGTGTACAATTGTACTACATAATCTTCGTCTAGTAACCTATAACACAAGCCTCTAAGTGGCTCTAAGCCTGTGTAAGATCGTCCTCAAATATTTATTTATTTATTTATTATTTAGACCTTTGTGCTACCGACAGTTTATCAGGAACAGATTAACGGGGTATGCATAACTCCAAACCGACCGTTGGGCACCTTCACCTGAGGACTAGAGATTTTCGGTAATCGATTAGTGTCCCCAGCAAAGGTCACAAGCTTTAAAAGATGGAACCATACTCCACCATGCTGGCTCAGTAGGGGTTGAAGTATGCCAGGCTATATATATATATATATATAAGTTAGCTTATGTAATTAACTTGGAATCCTTTTGGAAGCAGCAGAAAGTGACTTATCGCGACGGCAGTCCTGGTTTCCATGTACATATGTATTTGAAGGAAGCCATCATCAATCAGAAGACTGAACAGTTGCCATGATGCCACTTATAATTCATAATTAATTTTCAATGATCCACGTTATACCAAATACAGATTCAACCGTTGCTCTTGTTATAACATGTTTTGAAACGTACAGATTTTGTTGAGCTGGTACACTAAAAGTTTCCAATATATTGGACAATCCTTTTGTGTATTCAATCACGGACAATCCAACTGACATCCTCACATCTTTATCTTCACGGAGTTCGAGGTAGTGCAGGTAATGATAAAATGCAGTCACATACGCGTTTCCATTAACAAATATACCCTGCGGAAATCGTGTATTTCTGTTGAAAATAATAGGTCGATAGGAATTTCGTTGATAAAAAAGAGATACTCTTTGTTTCGTATCCTTATGTGAGGGCCTATAATCGTGTATAAGTAGCTTGCGTATCAATTCCAGCAAATCTGCTAATGGCACGAGAAAAACGTTGCTACAATAATCCTCAACAACGTCCGTCCAGTTATTGTAGGATTCTTTACGTACGCCGACTTCTTCGCCTTGTCGAGACATTTCAGGCCGAAATACTTTCAACAAACTGATGAAAGACGACAAGCAAGATACAAATTATATATTTGCGTAGATTTTCACTGCTGGACTGGAGTTATAATATATTTTTATATGCACGTTTGACGTCAGCGCACGTTGACACAGAGAAGAGGAATGAGCGGGTGAGAGTAAATTGTATTCTTAACATGGCAGTCAGCAGTGTTGTTATTTTAAAATTTTGAGTTGCCTTATCTAAAGGTTCAAATTGCCATATTTATGGATAAAAACACAAAATTGCCGTATTATTATATTTGTGATTGTATTAAAAAAAGTTTATCATATTCAGTTTTTGAATAGTCTTAGTTTTCGCACTGTTTGCGATATTTTTGCTCTAGGGTTTCCTCTTTTTAGCTTTTCTTTTGCGTAGAAGGGCCGGTATTGGACGGTATTATAAAATTATAAAATTTACAAATACGGATACGGATTAATGACAATAACAAATATTTCGTATTGTGAAAACTAATCGAACGCTTCGGTTAGAGGTCACGTCAGGTACGGAGTAGGTATTAGAGAGAGATAAAAAGAAATGAAAATAAGTTCTCTAAATAAGTCGTGTTCATTCACTCCGCAAACGCTTCACTAAAACAAAAGATATGGCATCAGTTTTGCCACTGCCATGTCCATGGCTTAGTTAAATCGATAATCCGATAAATGTACACAAAAACTGGGGTTATTTTTTAGTCCGTATAGTACATGAGCTGATGCCCGGTCAATGTATAGCAGTATTAGCAGTAGTAGGGACCCGGACATAGCAGGGAGGTCTGACTCCCGAGCTTAGTTAATACCATTTGTTCCCCCTCACACAAAAAAATGCCACTGCCATGTGATCACATTGCACACACATGCCTCCTTGATTTGATAGTACACAAACCCAAACAGGGACCGCTTTTCATGACTAAAATCACCTACAGTTGATACAGTATATTTGAAAATCAAAGTGCTAATTTTTTATATCAATGCGCTATTGTTGTCGCCTGACAAGTGCGCTAAAAATACAATATCGCGTGTTTGAGGAAAGTAGATCACAATATAAAAAAGTAGGATTTACGATTTCGGTAGAAATAAAATGAGTAATGGGAAAGTGTATTAGTTTTATTCATTACAATACGGTATTTGACCAGGAAGTCCAACACATCTAGAACAATGTCTCAAGCTTAACTCATTTTAACAAAAACTTTTGACAATGTCAGAATAGAATATTTCCAGCAGTTGTGTTTTATATAAACTCAATTTTATGTTTAAAAGACAGCATTTGTGAACAAACTCATTAACAAAATTACTGTTTTGACAGTTCCTAAAAAGTATATATTTTGACTTGCATTCAAATACCGTATTATGACCATATTACTATAGGTTTCGGTCACTGTCGGCCGTTGTTTACAAATTACAATTCTCTGCGCGAAACGGAATGCGCATTCTGTTTGACAGTGAGTTCAATTTGATCGCCGTGTGTTGCCCATTATACAATACGGTATTTATCAAGAAATACCGTATTGTACACAATTTCACACACATTCTTATTCCACACGGGTTACACACGAGAGGCTTAAATTACACACAAAATGTGTAATTTCACATTACGGCAACACTGGATGGCATGTAAGATAGGTCGAGTTTAGTTCAGTTTACACAATATCATTCATTCATTCATAAACCTCGGCATGCTCTATGGTGAGGGGAATCACCGACTACGTTAAAAAATTAAGTTATGATACGTTCACACGCCTGTGTTACGCAATTAGTGTTGTTACGATAGCGATAGTCTACCAACTGTCTGTAAATTATTACAAAAGCCAAAATTACCTTATTTCATAATACGGTGATGAAATTCCTGCCGCATATATACATACCGTTTAATATGAAAAAACACTCATGGATTGCCGTGATCAGGCAGATCCCGATAAGAACTGTTCGCGCCATATGTCTTTTGCTCTGAGCCAGCTCTCACATCGCTTTCTCCCACCCCACATTACCTTGTGTGAGACAAAGAGGTCACAGCATGCCCAGAGCCAAATATAATAAATAGGTGCGGACTGTATCCGCCCACGAGATCTTCCATCACATTCACTCATGCACGTTGGGAGTGAAATGGAATGGAACGATTTCCTAGAATCACTTCACAAAGTTAATGGGCTCCAACAACTTTTTGCCAGTGGAGCTTGCTAGATTTCTAAACTCCAATGCACAATTTATACAGGCAATTGAAACTTTACAGTAGGTAGTATTATTCAAGAAATACATAATTGACGACCCAAATGGCCGAGTCGGCAGTGACCCTGCCTACGAATCCAAGGCACAGAAAACTTAATAGTACTACGTAGCCAAGGGTTCCGGGTTCGAGTCCCGGTGGGGGCAAATATTTGTTTGACGAGAACGGATGTTTGTACCCTAGTCATGGATGTTTATCTATCTAAGTATAATATTTATCTATACAAGTATGTCTATCGTTGTCTAGTACCCAAGATACAGGGAATCCTAGTTTGGGGCTAGATCAATATGTGTTAATAGTGTCCAAGGTATTATTATTATTATACTATTAGGTCCTAATGGTTATGTGTGCTGTAGACCTCGTGAGTGACACTTTTTTTTAAATAAAGCATACAAACTTATGAATGCACCTGGTTATGTACATGGAGTATGAAAGTGGGCCGCACTAATGACTTTGTAAACTACATTTTGCGGTCTTAAACCCAACTTATTGACTTTTAACAAAAATTATATAGCCTGTTACTCTCACGGTATCTAAAAATCCAACGACACCTCATTTGTTAAACTCCATCAAGCGGGTCAAACTGTAGTGGTTTTGGAAAACCCCCACACCTCGGCCACTTTGAAAAATTACCAAAAACTGTATCGACAAAAAGCTATTCAATTATCGAACTTGCTCACAAAAATTCACGAGAATCAGTTGAGAAATGCGGTAGAGGATAACATCTGAACGTACGAAAGCATTTTTGCCGTATACTGAAACGAAGACGCTTCTCCCGCTTCGCTCGCTCGTTCAATTAGTTTGCTCTAAACGGTGAATACTCTGAACAATAACTAAAGCATAGAAGGAGCGTTAAAATATTATCACGTGCCATAACTATGGACTGTATAACCGGGCGCCACGACTAAAGAGCTTTGTCCTTGAATGCGTAGTAGTCACTTTTCACAAGTGTTTGGCGCGGGGAAGTGAGGAGCGACGGGGGCGGTAGTCAGCGCCGGCACCTGATTCGTTGATCAGTCGCTTCCCGATGCCCGCACCGAAAGCACGTCTCGAAGCTTCTTGAGTACAGTCGCATACAATATTACCCAACGTTATCTTTCGCCCCGGTCGAATTACAAATTATTAGTCAGCGGGAAGAAAAGAGTGTGCAGGACTATTACTACAAGTATCTATATTCACTAGGCCCTAGTGACTAGGGGCATTCTATGCTAGGGGGTTATTTATATATAGGTTTCAACCTTGACGTTAACAAATGTTGTCAATAGAGAGTACCTATAGTTTATTTGACACAAAGTCCATTATTTACATCGGCTAATATCCCAATCAACAAAATATCAAACAGAGAAAAAATAGAAGTGAAGAAAGTCCTGAACACTCATTCCTTCACACTAACCCTAAAAACGCACTTCGGAATTATGCCGCGACTGTACACATGCGCAGTAATCCCCGCCAGTTTCTCCGAGAGCTCTTTATTAGTGGCGCCGAGTATATCTGTATCGTTAATTTCAAACGCGCCGCAAGCAACGTGTTAGAACAAGAAATAATAGTTGTCTCGAGCCTCGTGGTCTCATGGGTTTCATGCTTGCTTCTCACACAGGAGATGCAGGTTCGATCCCTGACCATGTACCAATGAGATAATTAATTTATCGTAATACAATATACGGACGTTCTAACGGTGATGGAAAACATCGTGAGGAAGCCTTCAACATTCCATAGCTGCGGCGTTGGGCTACACCGCTGTCACGCAAAATGGAGTATTGAATAGCTGGCTGAACGTGGGCACAATTGTGCCTCTGCCATCTCGTATGGGAAAAGGCGTGACGCTATGTTATTTTATATTAGTGGTCTTGTCTGCTTATTTCGGACATCCTACAACAACCTTTGGTTATCATTACGTTACCAAATTAGAGAGGTTTAGAAAATCACAGCTTGTAATGAGCTGCAGTACATCATTGATTTGGGCGTGTACTCAACAAGAGTTTTTTTGTGTTGATTTTGTTCGTTAGTGTGCGTGTTTTGCCTTTGCTATGCAGGTCTAAGTATGCTGTATAGGATTCATACCTTTTTGTTTTGTTAGTACAATTTAAAGTGTTTGAGTACATTACAGTTGTCTCTTTCTGGCACTAATAATTATCGTACGAATAACGAGCACACATATTCAAGTGCATCTTTTTATATTACGGTTCTTTCTATGAGGGTGAATACCACCGAACAGATTCCTTGGTGAATACCGAACCATAGACAATATTTTTCTTTGTTTTTATGGTCCACTGGGGTCCAATTCAAATCGAAACTAAGGAATGTGGCGTAGGGCATAGTAGAATAATACGTTATCTTAGATGAATCACACGGTGTGATCTGCTGACAACGCGAACGTTAATTTTGGAAAGAACAATTCCGTTTACAAACTACTGTCTCAAGATAATGCCAACATCTTGGCTGCAGGATGTTCAGCACACATGGTGCATAATGCCGTCCGTCATGCTATGGAAAAGTGCGAGTTTGACGTAGAAAATTTAGTACTTAAAGTGTACGGGTACTTATCCTATCATGCTCAGAGAGTACAAGCCTTAAAAGAACACTTTGCTGATGTTGGATTAGAATATCAAAATATTGTACGACACGTCAAGACCAGGTGGCTGTCATTGCATCCTGCTATTGGGAAAATTCTACGCGGATTACCAGCCTTATCGTCATATTTCAGATCACTCGGAGATAACTGTCCAGTTGCATTATTGAAATATTTTGAGGACACAAAGAAAACAGAATGCTTTCTCGGGTTTCTGGACAATGTTTTGAAAATATTTCAGAACACCATCATGTTTCTCGAAAAAGATAATGCACTATCTTGTGAAACATACAACATCCTAACAGGTTTACGCCAAAAATTAGAACAGAGAATTAACGACAAATTCTTTGGATTCGTTTGCTCAAATGCCCTAACCAATTTCACAACAGATGAACAAGAGTCTATCAAAATAGTTTTGATTACTTGGTACAAAAATGCACTGAAATACTTGGACGACCGCTTTGATTTTTCGGAAGGTAGTCATTTGGCGATAATGAGAGTATTTGCTTTAGAAAAAGCATTTCTTTACACGGATCTCTGTATGTGTTGCGAGAAATTATCACTCACTAAACTCATAGATATGGACGAACTGTATAACGAATATTGCTGCATAAAGGAGACAGTCAATAAAATTACCGAGGAGCGGGTAAAAACACAGAAAAGTACTTATGAATGCTGGAATGAAATAGTTCAACATTCGAACATACCTAACATTATGAAGCTCTTCCAATATGTTGCATCTATACCATGTTCGAATGCCGCTGCCGAAAGAGTATTTTCACTTTGTGGAAATGCATGGACCGACTCAAGAAATAAGCTGACTGTTGAACATGTGAAGGCGGAGTTGCAGGTGAAAGTCAACTTTAGTTATAGTTGCAAAGACTTATAATTACGTAATGTGCAATAAAAAAATTCTGAAATGCGCCAAATCACAAGACAAGTACTCTTTCATAATTCATAATTTCTTTATTGCACACAAATCAAACAAAAAAACAAGAGTTACATAAAAAAGTGTACAAAGGCGAGCTTATCTCTAATAAGAGATCTCTTCCAGCAAACCAGGCAAACAAGGGAAAAGTTGATGGTTGAGCAGGGGTAGACCTATGTGTACAATATATAAAATATTAAATTAAATAAATTAAATAATAACTATAATAATATACTAAATACTTATTATATACTACAAATACTATTTTATACACTATACTAATACATACTTACATGCATACTACCTATAACTCTAAAGGGAGAGGTAATGTCTCTTCACACGACTTTTAAAGATATTCAGATTAGGACTGTCCCTGATGGTGCAGGGGAGTGCATTCCACAACCGAATGGCCCGGGCTCTAAACCCGTTCTCATAGTAAGCGGTGTTATGCTGTGGAGTTGTGAGCATGGAAACTGCGTGAGTTCTCCGAGGTCTGCTGGAAGAAAGAAATTGAAAACTGTCTCGTAAGAAAGTTGGGTAGCGTGGATTACGTAAAATGTTGTAGAGGAAATTGAGGATGTGTGAATCCCGACGAAGACGAATCGGCAGCCACTTCAACTCCCTGCGATGTTGTGACACATGGTCGTATTTGCGCAGCCCGAAGATAAACCGAATCCCGAGATTTTGAAGTCGTTCGAGTTTGTTCAGTAGTTCTTCGTTAGCACTGACCCAGCAGACATCAGCGTAATCGATGAGGGGTAGAATGAGAGATTGAGCAAGAGTGATTTTGGTATGTCGAGGCAAAAAGTACTGAAGTCTCCTGAGAGAGTGAAAGGTAGAAAATACTCGGCGACTTACCTCATTGACATGCGATGACCAGGACAACTGGTTGTCGAAGATTAGACCCAGGTTTTTAACTTTATCGCTATATACGATTGTGGTACCATTAAAAGTGACAGATGGAATGGGATGTTGCTGCAACAAGTTAAGAGAATGTCTAGTACCTATTATCATGGCCTGGGACTTGCTCGGGTTGACCAGGAGTCCGAAGGATGAAGCCCAACTTCTTATTCCCTCAAGATCAGCGTTGAGTGCCTCCACAGCAGAGTGTGCATCGTTGAGAGAGAAGTGGCGATAAATCTGGAGATCATCAGCGTAAAGATGATATGAGGAGGACAGGACGTCCGAGATGGTGTTGATAAAGATCGAGAATAGAAGAGGAGAAAGAATACCACCTTGAGGGACGCCTGTAGAGAGGTCACACCATTCAGTGGATATCTCTTCCGACCTGATACGCTGTTGCCGATCCCTCAAATAAGAGTCGAACCAGCTAGCAGAGAAGGAGGAGACGTTCAGAGATCTGAGAAGCTCAACGAGAATGTCAAAATCTACGCAGTTGAAGGCACTACTGAAGTCAAGTAAAGCAAGCACGGAAAGCTGTTTGCGGTCCATGGCTACCTGGATATCATCTGTGACTTTCATGAGAGCCGTGACGGTGCTATGACCCGGTCTGAATCCTGACTGGTACATGTTCAGCAGATTGTTTGAGAGAAGGTAAGAAGAGAGCTGGGTATGGACAATGGATTCAAGGACTTTGGAGAGGATGGGTAGAATTGAAATAGGTCGATACTCTTTAAAAGAGGTGGGACTGGAAGTTTTAGGGAGCGGGATGACTAATGCTTTTTTCCACATGGTGGGGAAGATGCCATTCGATAGGGAAAAATTTATAACATGTGTAATAGCTGGCAGTAGTTCATCCAGGATTGTTAAAAGCATTTTAAGGCAGATTTTATCATCACCTACGGCTTTAGAGCTCACTGCTAGTACCGCCTTCTTGACCGCATAGATTTCAACATTGCTCAAGTTGAATGGTGTGGTGTCGGGTAAGGACTTAGAGCGCAGGCTCTGAAGAGTGGCTTGTTTGACAATGGGATCCATCACAACAGGTGGGGTAGAAAGGAACTGGTTGAGACCGTTGAGATCTACATTACCAGCATGAAAGTCCTGAGTCTTACCTATGCCAAGTGTTTTTAGAAACTTCCACACCTGAGCTGGTGTATAACTTTCAATACTCTCGTGGATGTGCCGACGCTTAGCATCACGACAGAGACGGTTGCAGCGGTTGCGAAGACATTTGTAAGAAAGGAAATTGTCATCTGTCGGATTCTTACGGTATTTACACTTGGCTCTGTTCCTCTTGGCCATTAGACGCTTAATAGTATCTGTTAGCCAAGGGGCGGGTAGGTGTTTCACTCTCACTTTTTTTATAGGTGCATGCTTGTCGTAGAGACCTAGGACTATGATATTGAATTTGTTGATTTTCTCGTCCATGGACTCGCTGGATATTACAGGGGACCAGTCGATCGACAAGGCATCCGACCTAAGAGACTCTAGGTTAATATCCCTAAAGTTACGAATATTAAGAAATTTTGCCCTGCTCTTGAGAGGCCTGATCTTATACGAAAGATAGATAAGGTCGTGAAACGAGAAAGGAGAGTTGAGTTGACCATGTACAGCAACCTTATCCAAGTTAGAGACGATCATAATATCGAGGAGAGAGGGAGAGCAGTGAGGTTGGAAATGCGTGGCATCAAGAGGCAGAATATGCAGATTGAAAGAGTTGACTATAAACTTGAGTTTGGTAGAACGGGAGTCGTTTTTGAGGAGACAGGTGTTGAAGTCACCTAGAATGAGGGTATCGTTATACAGAGGTGAGAGTTCATTAAGGAGGGATTCTAATGTGTCGAAGTAGTCGATGCGAAGAGAGGGGCTATAAAGAACACCGAGGAGGACCTTACTATGGTGAAGAGTTATTTCGAGAAAGAGATGTTCAGCAGACTCGGAGTACTGGCTAGGGGACGCGCTGATCACCTTGCACGGGATTTCCACTCGCAGATAGATAGCGACGCCCCCATCGGCTTTCCCGACTCTGTCGTTCCTGTAAAGCCTGTATCCTGGAATGGAGTATGAAGAAGATGACAGCGATGGCTTTAGGAACGACTCAGAGACAAGAATGCCGTCCACGCATTGGTCACTAAAAGCCTCGAGCAGGTCCGGATAGCTGGAGTGAATACTTTGAGCATTGATATGCACGATGTTTAGGTTATCCTCCACACCACCGAAAACAGTCCCAATGTTAGCAGAAAGGGGTTCCTCCGAAGCGGAGGTGTTGCTTTCTGCACTCACAAAATCGTCAACATCGTCGTTTGAAGAGCAGGAAAAGAAACTTTGATTGATAATATCAGGTAAATAATCCATATATATATATATATATATATATATAACTAATTATAATACACTCTAAATATATATTTATATATAAATATTTATTCAATTAATATCTAGTTATCAAGCGTTATTAACTGGTTTGAATAAGCGCCTTACTTACACCTAGACCAACCATAAATGGAATGTTGATAGTTATATTTATCTTACAAAATTAACTCAATACTACATATATTACATCAAAAGAACAAGCACAAACTAAAGACTTTGCAAACATACGAATTCAAAGTGGTAAGGTGTGTACTTGACACGAGTCAGATTGTATAAGCTAAATTCGGAACGGACACATTTTACACAAATTAATACTTAACATGAACACAACAAAGTGACAGCTGACAGATAAGGAAAAAAAAAAGGAATGATTTGGATTTGTTGTGCCGATTCACGAAAGGAAAAAAATATACACTGAACTTTGGACTGTAAATATTGTCGACTACCTCACAGTTCATAGTGGGAAGCAAATGTTGGAACACATTCAACTACACAAAGAGTGGAGATTGCTGATATGTGGTGAATGTGCGATGGCCCAACCTCACTTCTTCTGAGCACCCTTCCTAGTCGTGACGCCCTTCTTCGAAACAGCAGCTGCGCCCGCAGCTGGCTTCATACCTTGTTCTGCTGGCGTCGCAGGGCTGTCCTTACTCGGGTGCTTTGAGGTCAACGGCTGCAGGTCACCCCAGCACTCCACCCTGTGACGAGACTTGTCTGGCAGCAGCACAATGATCTTGCCTTCGGATGTCCATGCGTTGCTCATTCCAAAGTGTTTGCGCGCTGCTGTGAATACTTCCTGGCGTGACTTAGTCAGGAATTCGGTGACTGTGATGCCTGAACCTTTCAGCGCCTTCTTGAGTCTCCAAACCTCATTGCGGGCCGCCAACGTCGTGAAGCGAACTAGCAGAGGCCGGCATTTCGCCCCCTTAGCACCCAGACGATGTGTGACACTGATGGCACCAATGCAGTCGACGGATGCCTTGAGGCGGTCAGCCAGCACTTTCTTCAGGACAGCTTCCGGCTGCTCATCAGTTACCTCTGGCACTCCATGCACCAGCAGTACCTTCCGCCTTGATGCAGTCTCGTGCCGGTCCAGCCCCAATGTCAGTAGCTGCATCTGCGACTGAAGCAACCCGAGGCACTTCCATATGAGAGACCTGAAGTCGGAAAACTCACTCGCCAAGCTGCTGATGTTCTTGGGAGAGGGAGCAGGTGTGGATGCTTGCAGCTCCTGCTCATACCTCTCCATCCGTTCCCCAAATGACTTCACAATAGCATCCATGTTCTTAGAGAGCTCTGCATATAGGTCCATTGTTGCACTTGTTCTTTGATGATTAATAATAATGTAAGATATCAATTGATTGTGTGATTTGGAGAGTCTAGGTAAGTTTAATTAAATTAATTGTGCATTTGTTGATTGTTTTTATTATTAAATTAATTTAAAATCGGGAGCTACAAAATTTTACTGTTGTCACATAGAACTACCCTCAAGAAAAAAAAAAAAAAGAAAACTCTTTCAAAAAGCAAAGCGAATTGTCTTTCTTGTTATTTGGCGCGCTAGCGAATAGTTATTTAAGTGTAACTCGTGTTATTTTTGACTATTTTATAATTAAAACTTATAAAAATATTAAAATTTGTTTTTTTTTCTCTTTGCTGTAGGTTTTGTGGGAAAGTCCCGCATTTTAAGGGCTTGTCCCGCATATTATAGCCCTGGTGTCCCGCATATCCATTTATAAGAGTTGGCAACCCTAATCACACCCCACTGGTAACACAGAGGTAATGATGATGATTGATGACGTATCATGGATTTGACCTTGAGCTTCTTCGCTAATTCTTGTATGCTCCTGCTATGGCATAGGCATTGAGTTACATTTTTTCAATGGGCATAGGGCGACAAATCCACGCTACGTTCTATTATAAAAAACCGGCCAAGTGCGGGTGGGACCTCGCTCGTTTAGGTTTCCGTATTAAATATAGAATATAAGCCAAAAATAAATAAGGAAGGTTCAGAATTTCACAGAGTTACACCTGATAAACTAAGCCATATTATCACTGTCATTCTTCACCAGCAAATAGTTACTTTGTTGTTCATAGTGTTTGTATGAGTGTCAAAGTTATAACTTATAAGTTATAACTTTGACACTCATTGCGATTTTTAATAAAAGTTTCATATCTTAAAAACTTCTTATTTGATTTTGTTCAAACAAATTTTCTTTGAAAGAGTTTTTTTTTCACTCTCTTACTTTAAAGTTAGAGAGTGAAAAAATATTATCCAGTTTGGAAGGGTCTATCTCTTTAACGATTTACTTTGGGGCAAAAATTTGTTTCAGGAACTCCAACGTAATTTTTGAAGAACTATCTATAGGGCCTACATATAGGTTCGATGAAAAGAAAAATTTTTGGTTTCAGTTCCATGTATAGGGAGCCCCCTTATTTTTATTTTATTTTTGTATACGGAGGGACGGACGGACACAGACAGACGGGCAGACAGACTTGACGAAACTAAAAGGTTTGACGACCCGAATAGCCGGGTCGGCAGTGAGCCTGCCTACGAAGCCAAGGGTTCGAGACCCGGTGGGTGCAAATACTTGTTTGATGAGCACGGATGTTTGTATCCTAGTCAAGGTTGTTTATCTATCTAAGTATAATATTTATCTACACATAAGTATGTCGTTATCTAGTACCCAAGATACAGGGAATCCTAGTTTGGGGCTAGTGTGTAAATAGTGTCCAAGGTATAATTATTATAATTATCCTTGTTTCTCTGCGGAACCCGTCGGAATCGCGCACCGAGAGTTCCGCACTAATCAAATTAAAATTTAACGTTTCCAAATGTGTTTCTTTACTTGTGCTGTAATACTTACTTCGTGCCAAATTTCATGATTTTAGGTAAATATGAAGTATATGAAGTACCTAGGTACCCTATAAGTTTTGATTGCGAGTATCAAGCAAATTCAGCAAAAGGCGGCATCTTTTGATTGCTTAAACCTGTAAGTTTTTTTTTCATCATTTGAAGAGACCAACCAGACCTGAGAAATCGATATTAAATTCAACTTAGTACCTCCACGCGTTCCTGAGAAAAGGGGGTTTGACAGACAGACAGACGGACAGAAATTCACAGTTTACGGATTAACCATTTTCTTGTGCTACCTGGGCTAACTTTGTATTCAATTTCATTAAAGTTGGACAACGGGAAAAACCGTATAGCTTTTGATTCCCATGTCAGCAACAAGCAAATTCAGCAAAATTGTGACATAAATGCTGATATTTGCTGATATTGATTGTTTGCGTTAACAGATTTTGGTTTCAGGCTCGTAATAGAAAAATTAACAAGTTCACATAGCCAAAATTACATAACAGCGAAAGATAAAAGGGTAGCGCACCAGCGCGCACGAAGCCCGAGATTGCAGAGTTTCGGAGAAAGCCAAATACAAGGTCACCAAAGGTAAACCCCTTCGCTATCGATTTAGAAGTGCTGATAGTGTGAAAATACAAAGCGAAAATGATTTGTTAATGTGTTCTTATGGTTTAAAACGTTACAGGGTCGTATGAAAATTAAGGTGATACCAAATATCAAGCTGTACAGCTCAGCAAGTATCCAGCTGAAGAAACTGGAAAATGACATGTAAGTAACATAACACTACAAAATATTTATTTTATTTTGCGGCTGACGAGGATTATCATAGTCATAACTTATGACTAGTTATGATAAACCTCGTCAGCCGCTATTTCTTTCTTTATTGCGTACAAAAACCGCACGTTACTATCAGCATAATGTTAAACTACTTGGTAAAAACTCATTTCTTATCTGAAAAATTACACATTATGACCATAATTTGTAATTTTTCTAAATATTATAACATTCAAATTTCTAACGCCGATGCCCGCCTGCTTGCCGCCCCTAGTTTGTCTGTGAAGTTGGTACCGAACAAGCTAAACAATTGCAGAGCCACATGGCCGGTCAAACATGCGGTTCCTGAACACATCAAAGAGAGCTTATGACATGTGTGTAGATAAACTAGTGTATGTAACTGTACATAATTAGGCATTAAAACTCTCGAGTGATATTATTATGAAACTCGCCTTCGGCTCGTTTCATGACCCCACTCTCGAGTATTAATGCCCTCCATTATGTAGCAGTCACATAAACTACTATTGTCAGTTATTTTTATGAGTTATGCTATTATGCCGTCGACAAGCAAGCGTCCGTGACGGTGACAAGCATTTATTGACGTCCTTATGACTTTGGTTTTGGCCCTTATGACATGATTTTATTTTTTTCTTCGAGGACTTTTTCTGATGTTAATAATAATAATACCTTGGACACTATTTACACACATTGATCTATCCCCAAACTAGGATTCTCTGTATCTTGGGTACTAGATAACGATACACATACGTTTATAGATAAATATTATACTTAGATAGATAAACAACCATGACTACGGTACAAACATCCGTGCTCAACAAATATTTGCCCCCATCGGGACTCGAACCCGAGACTTCCGGGCTTCGTAGGCAGGGGCACTGCCGACTCGGCCATTCGGGTCGTGGATTTCGATACACATTCAAATAGCGGCCGCGCCGACCGTATCCAACAGGTATAGCTAACCAAATTCACGACCTTCAAGCTGTAATCCTCACCATTGAAACCTTCATGAAAATGAAATTTGAAAATGATAAAAAATAGTCCTTAATAGTCCACCAAAAAAGAAAATTAGTCCACTTATAGATAGCTATAGGTTGGTGACGATTACAGCTTGACGTCAAGCTGTAATCCTCATCCCTCGTGCAAGCAAACGGAAGGGCCTATTGACTTGGTTTGGGTTTCAAAAAATAGTCCAGAAATAGTCCACACGACATGCCGAATTTCAGAAATAGTCCTTCAAGGATACCAGAGTTATTAAGACACCTAGGTGCGGATTACAGCTTGAACATTTGGTAATATGCCTACGACTTTCAGTTTGATATTTGTGCCAAAAAATAGTCCAGAAATAGTCCACCGAAACAATTATAATTTCCACCTGGTTTACTTTGAAGAACTGCATTAAAATGCAATGTTTAATATCCCATACATTTCAATAAATGTACAGTCGTGTACAAAATAATAATGGGGTAAACCCTAGTAAATCGGTTTATACCAATTAATATCCTTAGTCTAGTGGTTTCATACTCGCTTCTCACGGAGGAGATGCGTGTTCGAATCCGGTTCTGACCATATACCATTGAGATAAGTAATTTAACCAATGTACATTAAGCAGACGTTTCTATGGTGATGGAAAACATCGTTAGGCAACCTTTTATCTCCATAGCTGCGGCGATGAGCTAGCCCCTTGCTGTAGGCACCTAACTACCTAACTTCCTACAAAGGAACAAAACATCTCACCATTTCCACTCAATATGAGGTTACAATTTTATTACCCCATTGCGCCAGACCGGCTGCGCTATACGACAACCAGTGTTGGATTTTGGTGCGTTGAAAAGGATATTATAGGACTGCAGATTATAGAAATTGTATGTATATATTTTTTTTCTTTTTACGGAAAATTTAAAAATAAAAAAGTTATGATTTTTTTGGGAATCAGCAGCTTGAAAATGTTTATAGTTCGGTGTTTTAAATGTAAGGAATATGTAAAACTAATACAAATAACCGGCCAAGTGCGAGTCCTTCCTTCCTTCCTATTATCTTTAGAAAACCGCAAAAATAAAAACACGTTAGTTGAATGGGACCTTAATATTAAATTTCTTTTGTTTTTTAGTATTTGTTGTTATAGCGGCAACAGAAATACATCATCTGTGAAAATTTCAACTGTTTAGCTACCACGGTTCATGAGATACAGCCTGGTGACAGACAGACAGACAGACAGACAGACGGACGGACGGACAGCGAAGTCTCAGTAATAGGGTCCCGTTTGGCACCTTTCGGGTACGGAACCCTAACAAAAATTAACCGGTTAAACAAAAAAAAAAAGAAAGTAAACCGGTTAAATTCAAACCGGTACTCAAGTGGTTGTAACTGCTCTTTGTTATGTCCGACTACAAACTTTAGGTAAATTCACACCTTCGTTCCGATCCCTGGTAATGAGGGACGATTTTATTCCATTTGCGACCATATGTTTCTGGAGGAAAGTTGTTCATGATGATGGTGACTACAACTTTACAAAACAACAGCCTGTATATTCATTTTTGGAAGAGGTTAAAAATAAAGTTGCTCTGAAGATGTTTCATGGTGAAACTATAATGTCCCCACATATACATAAATGTGTAGTCAAATTTGAAGGGGTTATCCCCTTAAAATTTGACTACACCTTTATGTATACTTATACTCGGGAGGTGCCAATTATTTAGAGATAAGCACTTAATTGAATACCTAAAATTGAAATGATTAAGACTATGATTAATCAAACAATACTTGACGTTATATGATGATTATACCAATGCACCGACTGTGATTATTGTGATTAAAACTAAGTTTTATATATATATACACAGTCAGGTCATAAGTTCTGTCACACAATAAAAACTTTTGAATTTAGAACGCTGGCCACAATTTTTTTTATTGAATTCGAATTTCGAATTTTTCATGAAAATAAAAATGTGTACTTTTTAGAATTTTCCTCATTTTTAAATATGGAGTGGACACTTAAAGAAGACCGTGTCGCAGTTATTGCGTTGCATCGTTGCGTTTACTCGCCAATTCAGATTTTCGACTTACTGAAAAATGTGAATATAACCAAAAGATTCGTTTATCGTACCATAAAACGATAAAATGAAGACTCTAGTGTAGATGACAGGTCAAGAAGTGGTCGCCCTCGCTCTGTTAGGACTCCAGCAGTGATAAAAGCTGTGAAGGCGCGAATTCAAAGAAATCCCATACGTAAGCAGAAACTGTTGGCCCTTCAGATGGGGTTAAGCAGGACCACGGTGAAAAGGGTGTTAAATGAAGACTTAGGGCTTAGGGCATATCGAAGAAAAACAGGACATCGTTTGGACGCCCGTTTAATGGACCTGAGAGATGCCGCGCTTTGTTGAAGCGGTACGCGGGAAAAAAGCATCGGGAAATTCTTTTTTCGGATGAAAAAATTTTCACCGTGGAAAAGAGCTACAACAAACAAAATGATAAGGTGTACGCACACAGCAGTGAAGAAGCGAGCAACCGCATTCCGCGTGTCCAACGAGGTCATTTTCCATCCTCGCTCATGGTTTGGTTGGGAGTCTCTTATTGGGGCTTAACTGAGGTACATTTTTGTGAGAAAGGCGTAAAAACGAATGCAGTTGTGTATCAAAATACAGTCCTCAAGAACCTTGTGGAACCTGTTTCTCATACCATGTTTAATAACAGGCATTGGGTATTCAAACAAGATTCTGCGCCAGCTAGTAGAGCGAAAAGCACACAAGACTGGCTGGCGGCGCGTGAAATCGACTTCATCCGGCACGAAGACTGGCCCTCCTCCAGTCCAGATTTGAGTCCGTTAGATTACAAGATATGGCAACACTTGGAGGAAAAGGCCTGCTCAAAGCCTCATCCTGATTTGGAGTCACTCAAGGCATCCTTGATTAAGGCAGCCGGCGATATTGACATGGACCTCGTTCGTGCTGCGATAGACGACTGGCCGCGCAGAATAAAGGCCTGTATTCGAAATCGCGGGGGTCATTTTGAATAAACTTTATTACCATAAGAATCTATGTTTTATTAAGTTCATTTTGCTATACAAATGTTTACATAAATAATAAACATGTCTAAATTATTTCATATTGCACATGTGACAGAACTTATGACCTGACTATGTATATATAAAATGAACATAAATGGATCTGTTCTTTTTTCAAATTATATTTTGTAAGTACAGAAAGCTAGCATGTTATCCTTTACACATTGATTGTCAGTTCTTAACACTTTTTTCCATTGCAATGATGTCGTTATTGCAATTGTCATGTACCAATTAACGTGATTTTTGAACCTTCTAAAGGGTTTTGACAGCCGATAAAAACAGTTTATTTAAACACAACTTAAGCTCAACAAGCAAAAGGCAAGTAACGTACTCAAGCAGGCCAAGCTTATTGCCTGTCAGCAAGGTTGCCCCTAAACATCCGTGGTTTATTAAGGTTGTATTTAAACTGTATTTAGCGGTTATCAAAACTCTGGTGTAAGTCCGGCTAAATGGGAGAACATAAAAGTTAAGTGTCGTGAACGTGAGGGACAAAGCAATGCGCTATATATAGCTCTGTCCCTCATTTTCCTACAATATTACACTACCGTTAGTTTTCAGAGATTAAAAACAGGCCCTTTGATTCAATTAACCGGTATAAACCGTTTAAGTATGGTTTACCTTATTATTATTTTGTACACGACTGTACATGTATTGAAATGTATGGGAAATTAAACATTGTATTATTAATACACTTCTTCAAAGTAAACCAGGTGGAAATCATTATTGTTTCGGTGGACTATTTCTTGACTATTTTTTGGCTCAAATTTCAAACTGAAAGTCTTAGGCGTTCCAAAGATATTTGATGATATCAAATGTTCAAGCTGTAATCCTCACCAAGATGTCTTAATAACTCTGGACTCGTTGAAGGACTATTTCTGAAATTTGGCATGCCGTGTGGACTATTTCTGGACTAATTTTTGAAACCTAAACCAATTCGATAAGCCCTTCCGTTTGCTTGCAAGAGAGATGAGGATTACAGCTTGACATCAAGCTGTAATCCTCACCAACCTATAGCTATAACTTCGGAACTGTAAGAGGACAATTTTTCTTTCTTTGTGGACTATCTAGGACTATTTCTGGACTGTTTTTGCAGTGTCAAATTATATTTTCATGAAGGTTTCAACGGTGAGGATTACAGCTTGAAGGTCGTCCAAATTCAGTCCTTGCTTTGCATTCAACAAAAATATGTGCGTCTGACGCAGTGCGTTAGGGTACGAAACAGGGCGGGGCGGGGAAGGAGGGGGTACACTCATAAAATTGACGACCCGAATGGCCGAGTCGGCAGTGACCCTGCCTAGGAAGCCAAGGGTCCCAGGTTCATGTCCAGTTAGGGGCAAATATTTGTTTGATGAGAATGCAATTTTGTGCCCTAGTCATGGTTGTTTATTTATCTATATAAGTATGCGTATCGTTGTCTAGTACCTAAGATACAGGGAATCTTAGTTTGGGGCTTAGTTAGATCAATGTGTGTCCAAGGTATTATTATGTTAATTACCATACCGCAGCGGCGCCGCACCGCATCGTGTGGCCTCTCCCTTAATCGCAGCGATTACCGCATAAACGAACGGTCGAATTTTTTTAACTAAATCTACACTAAGTTTTAAATGACGGGCGGCAGTTTTCTCTTTATAACTTACATTGAGATAACAAGTTAACGTGACCGTAACCCTAATGATAAACTATCTGAACAGTTGACAACATTTCTGTTACACTTGTACTATAACATTTTACACTCGCTGTAAAGTGATAAAATTAATTCAGAAGTGATAAATGCGAAAAACACATTCAACTACGAAATCGGTCTTATGGCAGAATGTGTTTTTCGCATTTATCTACAAGACCCATGAGAAAATTTATTTCCTATTTTGGGCACAATATTTTCTGACACAGCATTGAGTGGCCCAATTGAAAGAGAACTAATTGAGCGACCATTTATATATAATTTCGATCCCATGACCTTTTTTGCTAGGAGTACGCACATATTAAAATCCACGGTTGGGCTGGCCCCCTACCCTTGATACGCAAGGAAAAAATTCAAGCTTGCTTTTCTTACTCTGTCGAGAAAATGACAACTTCATACAAAAAACGATTTACTAGCGCCACCTAGGGGGTAGTAGTGGTCTTAGCGTTTTTTGTATGAAGTAGTCATTCTCTCGACAGAGTAGGTAACTGTGTTCTGTTCAAATGACGGAAAAGCAAGCTTGAATTCTTGCCTTGCGTATCAAGGGTAGAGGTAGACAGTGTATATGACAAGGCTAGATTGTTCAGTCTGAGTATGAGGGATTCAAGTCAGATACGTACTTACAGTCATATCTGACTTTGTAAAATGGACCCGTCCACATTTGACGATCCGCTAGGGATTGAAAAGTCCAATTTGAAGCAAAGAGAGTTTTTTGACGCGAATTCGATAGACCAATATCAGCGTTACATGTATGCAATTGGCGACCTCTGTGGTGTTGTGGTCGATGCGAGAGGTCCCGGGTTCGAATACTGGCTGGGAAGGAAGAAAAAAGATTCCCAGGTCTTGGATGTTTACATGTTTGTGACGGCGCTGTTTATGTTTTAACATATGTTTAGAAAACATATTTTTTGCTTCTTCTCTATATGACTACTTTGCCTATGAGCCCATTCACACTGAGCTATATTATACAGGGTGACATTTAACTAGATGACCATGTTCTGGGGAATACACCCTTCAACATGAAACAATTTCCCCAAGTAACCAATAAAAAATAATTTAGTCCCTCAGTACATTAGCCCGATCAGCTGAGGAGGAATGCGGGATACGTGGGCCCCTAAACAACTGGTTCAAGACTTACTTACATAACAGAAAGATTGGTTTTAGTAAGTAATACTAAAAGTTCAGAGAGTGCTCTTGAATATGGTGTCCCAACTGGATCAGTATATGGACCAGTGGGGTACGTTGCCCACGTTAATAGTATGCCTAATGTAGTTAAAACTAGTATTATGTACATGTATGCAGATGACACTTGAATAATTTACTGTGGTAAAGATCCGGAAAAAGTTCAAAATGCTTTACAAAAGGATTTTAATAATATAGCTATGTGAGCTCATGATAACAGTATTATCATAAATATTAATAAAACTAAATGTATGAAGCTATATTCCCCGCAAAGCCCTAGTATATACAAAAACTATATGCTTAGTATAAAGGGGCATTCGTATGACTGCTTTCTTATAAATAATAATCATAACACTTGTACGTATAATTTCATAGAAGAGTTCAGGGACCCAATTCATGTACACAATGACAGCTCCATGACAATTACATGACGATTACGGTCAACTTTAGATATACAATATTTGGCGTTTGAAGAATTTTTTTTAGACAATTATGGTAAAAATTAAGTTAATTGGTAAGCTTAATAATTTAGAACATCAACAAAGGAAATGGGATTATGAAATTGTCAGATAAGTTAAAGTTGACCGTAATCGTCATGTAACTGTCATTGAGCTATCGTTGTGTACCGGAATTGGGCCCCAGGTCGTATAAGTACCTGGGACTTATAATACAAAATGATTTTTCGTGGAGTTAGCACAATGAATATGTTAGTAATAAGCTGAGAAGCGCCCTGGGTAAATTCCACATGTTATACCGCGTAGTAAACAAAAAAGTTTTGTACGTATTGTATTGCGCATTGGTTGATTCTGTGATTAGCTATGGGTTGGGTAGCTTCGGTCTAACATTCAAAACTTATCTAGACAAAATACATGCACTAAAAATTGAGATATTAAATACTTAATCAATAAAGAAACGAAAAAATCAATCACAGACTATGAAAAGATATTTCAGATCACTAAAGTACTACCTATAGAACACAAAGTCAAAATAATGTTGCTACTTAGTCAGCATAAGTCTAGTGAATACTTGAACAAAAGGATCCGTACCTACCCGACTCGTGCAGCCACAATTAAAACAATGTCCGTTCCCTTAGTTTGTAAATATTTTGGAAAACGTACTCTTTTTTTTTGTGGTAACACGGTAGGTAATTACCTACCGTGTTACCACAAAAAAAAACAGTGTTTAACCTCAAAACAAACGTCAAATCCCATACATTACGTTTTTGTTTTTAAACAAGTGTTGAACAGTAGTTTTTTTTTTGTGGTAATGCCCCTAGTGCCTAAGCTTCATAATGAATTGTCGAACATAATTGGAACAGTGTCAGAAGGAAGACTATACCTACTTAGATATTTATGAACATATACAAAACGTAAGCTAACTTGTATCTGTTACGTCATGCCAATTTCCTTTTGTAATTTATAGTTCCTTTAAAGATGCATGATTCAGCGCCGCGACGTCTCGTCTGCGCATTGTGTAAGTAAGAGGGAAAGGTATATACCTATAACCTGCTTTATTACTTATTCTTTATGAAACGTTGTAAGCTGCCAACAAACTGCTACTACGCAGTTTGGCGGAAATAGAATTTAAGAAGCCTCTGTAATATTAACGAAAATAAACATGTTTAAAAAAAATAATTACAAATTATTAAGGGAGACCTAATTTTCTTTGAACTCCGTTCGTTGCTAAACACCATTTTATAAACAGATCTAAGCTCGCTTTAAATTATTTTGTCTCCTCTTTCCATTCGTATACCCTTCCCGGAAGGTAGGTAGGATATAGGTATTCCTTAAACCCAGAAACATGAGACACCTAGTGTAGAACTGGGTGGAGATCTACTTTACTATTGAAAAATTTTCACCACTGTCCGTAAACCAACAATACAAGCCCATATACTCTAGACACAGCAAAAACTACAAATTCATGACAAAACAATCCTAGAATTTATTTATTGCATATCTTTTTTTTTATAATAATAATACCTTGGACACTATTTACACACATTGATCTAGCCCCCCCCAAACTAGGATTCCCTGTATCTTGGGTACCAGACAACGATACACATAGTTATATAGATATATATTATACTTAGATAGATAAACAACCATGACTAGGGTACAAACATTCGTTCTCATCAAACAAATATTTGCCCCCACCGGGACTCGAACCCGGGACCCTTGGATTCAAAGGCAGGGTCATTGCCGACTCGGCCATCCGGGTCGTCTTATTCTCTCTTCCATTCCATCTTATTCTCTCCGACGGGTAATAATATACGACAGATAATACCCAGCCATCTTTTTCTGCTTCTACTTATGAAAGAAAAGAGCGCAAACAATACGCTCGACTCTAACTAAAATAACGTAGCGCCAAACATAAAAAAATATTATTTCTATTTTGTCAAAAAGATTTTCAAGGAGAGTTTACGAATAAATTATATCCAAGTTTTAAATGCAATGAAATTAGTTAGTATTTCAGAATTACAGGAAAAAATAAAACAATTTGGAGGTCTTTTCGTAATTAAATTCTAACTAGAAAATTTTATTCAATCGCGTTTTCCTTCAATGGGAATCTTCATCAAATAATAATAAACATTAACCCAAAATCATATCTGTAGATGACTTTATAGTGGAGCGAATGGATCACAAAAAACCCATTTTCTGGCGGTAAAAAGGATCTACTTATTGAGATCGAATTGCGAAAATATTGTTGCTATTCAAATTATTTCAAATCAATGTAGCCACAATTCTTAAAACGAAAGATTTGCATCAATATTTCCAACTAAAATTTAAACTTTTAAGTACCGTAAAATGGGGTGAATAGAACAAGTTTCTACTTTTCAACGCGTTTTTCGGATAGTGTTGCCTTTTAGAACAGTTTTTTTTTTATTGGACAGGATATCCGAACGTCAGAACCAACTTTTTTTTCTAATGTTGTACCTTAAATTATACAGGTATTTCTCCAAAAAACTGAAAAAACATCAAGAATTCTATTCACCCCTCAATTGGGGTCAATAGAAACGGGTATGAGGTGAATAGAAAAATTGGCTAGGGCTGTCAACAACTTATTTATTTATGTATTATAAAAATCACAGAAAACGGAGTAGGTCTTATAATTGAATATCACTCTCATATGGCTTGTATTAATATAACTAAATTTTACTTAATTATTAGTCACTTTATGCATCATGTAAAAAATCAATGCTAGGTGTAACAAAACTTAAATTTCTTTTGATACGCATTCAAAATCAAAACTTTAACATTCTTAAGTAGCTTCTAGAAAACAAATAAACTAACATATTTATTATAGGAACATCAAAACTAAAATTTATCATCTCAAGAATAATAATAAATAAAAAAAAAAAATTGTTACTTACCTACGTATGCAGTCATTTAACCTAATCAATACAGCAAACTACTAGAATTTTATAAAAAAATCAAAAAACAACTTAACATCAAACATTCTCAATCAGAATCAGTTAAAATTTAAAAAAAATCTTTGCTGTTATTGTAATAATTAAAGTTTTTAGTTTCAGTCTTCTTTCCGGTAGATGTACTAGGAACTGCTATCATATCTTGTATTTTTATTGGTTTACAACCTTTTAAATCGACATTTTGCTTAAGATCACATTTTTCATTGGAAATTATTTTAACTTTGTTATTTTTCTTTAACTTTATATCAATCGTAACACTATTCATCTTCTTTAAATTTATATCAGTCTTTGAATTACTTTCACTATGTGCTGAGTATTTTTCATTTTTCTCTATACTTTCTGTGTATTTCTTCTTAGGTATTTAGTTTTTCTTTTCTCTCTCTCACTTTTATTTTCATTTTCAGTAATTTTATCATCATTTTTTTTTTTGGAAGTCATTTTGAAACGCAATTTTTGTCTGTTGTTCAGTGTATTTTTCATTTACATCTTCACATTTCACAATTTTCTGTATATGTTTAGATTTTATTATCTATTTTATTCTTTCCCTTTCATTCAGGTCACTTTCATGGTGTTTCGCTGTACTATTCGCTATGTTGGGGTCATATTTTTTGTAGTGTTTATTTGTAGGGTCCGGTTTATATGTTCTCGGCATTGTGTCAAGGTTGGTACTCCTAAAATAAATAAAAATTAACTTCAGTAGGGTTACTAGGTAAACACTACACACACACACACAAACACGGTACACTTTATTAAAATACGGAATTTAAAAAATATATTTTCACGATATTTCCTGTGTCAATTTGCAATTTAATTTCAAAGAACTTTAGTGACAACCCTACCTATTGACCCCCTTTGTGATTCTATTAACCCTTCTCGTGATCCTAAACACCCCTTACGTGTTTCCATTGCCCCCATTCCAATATTCTATTCACCCCCCATTTGATTCTAATAACCCCAGGGTTTGTGAAAATACAAGTACCTTTAGTTTTTTGAATATTTTACATTTATTAACAAAAATTCTTACTAACCTTTATAATTTCCTTGCAATTCCTACACTTAGCTTTACAAATTAACACAATTGACCTTCTACTATGCCATATATCTAGTTAAAAACTTAATTCTAAATGACACACTATCAGGTCGGTACAAAAGCGCGACAAAGAGAACGTTTTTTTACGAATTTCACACATTTGACGTCATTGCTGGTGTTGCCATTTCAAGGAAAAAATATTGCCCTTTAATAATTTACGTTTTCTACTACAAATTATACCATAGAGCCTAAGGAATAAGTTGTCAAACTTTTTCCGTATTTTTTTTCTATTCACCCCTTGAATTCTATTCACCCCATTTTACGGTACATTTCTAAAAGTGAGCGGCTGGCTGGTCACACCGAAAATTAGGGGAATTCCCAAATATTTTCATCGAGTTAGTCGTAATAACCCGACCAATTTGAAAAGGGTTTTATTGGCTACCAATCAATAAGAAATGGATGATATTTACGTTTGGAAGATAATACTTCGATTTGAGCCATTCTTTAGAAAAGTGAGTTTTGTATTGTGTCGTGTTGAGTATTATTATCTTCTTTCGTCTAAGGTTTTCTTGCATGATATACTTACCCCCTGATTTCTGAGAATATCACCAATCACAAACTTAAGTACCTACCTTTCTTTCTCTGCAGATGTCACTAAAAAGAACGGGACAGAACAATACCTACTTAAGTAGGTAGGTATATTAACTTCGTGAATTTCTCAGCTCAGCACAGCAATCGGCGCATAGCGGTGCAACCGAGTTGAGTATTCATTTATCTCTTAAAAATATACCAAATGGAAGAGTGCTTTTACGTAGTGAATAAGGGAAAAGTATAAACGAGAATAACTGTGCGTGCATATCATAAAGAACCTTAACATCTTCCAGAATTCCGGCAATTAACAAATGACCACCACGGATGAACAATAACAGAATATTTCGAGACTCTTTGTCCTAAATAGCAGTCTCATATATCCGGCATATTTGTATAACTCCCATCCACGGGCCGCCCACATCTCTTTCAAAATATACCGAGAATAAAGGATCTGTAGCTAAGAATAACCTCAACTTTGCCGCGTACTAGAATCAATACAAGGAAGTAATATAAGTCACTCAGCAAAATCGCAAGAAATAACATAATGGAAACATTACTGCCTTTCCACGCAATTGCTGATTCGACCACTCAAGTACATATGTTGAAGAAAACCTCGATCAACATAGCATACAGCTTGCAATTGGCGAGCCAAATGGAGAAGCCCTCAACAACTACATTAAAAAACTGCACAATTACGGCTCACAGGCAGGAGAGGATATATTATAATAGCAGCCGCCGAACACTATCTAGTTATGTAATGTAACAATCCACGAGCAAAATAGTAAGTCGCTCACATACAAGACCAAGAACCCAGCATTTGGATCCACCAACCTCAACTTCCAAGGAAACTACAACGTTATCGTTAGCGTATATTTGCTTGAATCCCAAAATATATCTATGCATCAAGCAATCGAGAGCCAAACAGTCAACGGATGCACAACACCACACCTTCCCCGATGCTTAATGCAACACCGACGAACTCTTCAGGATCAACTACAACATGAATAGAAGACATCCCTGGCAACAGTGGAATGGTAATTTTTTGCACTTTTTGTTCATATCTTCTGAATTTATCAAAGCTAAAATAAATTAAAAATATTTTTGAAAATTTTATAAAGAGCCCTTTTTAACGGGGTTATATTTTTTTCGTTTTGTCATTTTACTCCCTCCACTTTTTTGTAGGTTATTTTTTTTTCTTATTATGTTGCGGTTACCAGGATAAGTATTTTTTCAGCAGACTGCAAGACTGTCTCTTATGGTTCCTGAGAAAAGTGCTTGTGACGGACGGACGGACGTATACACGAGTGATCCTAAAGGGTTGCTTTGTTACCTTTTGAGGGATGGAATCCTTAAACACACAGCAGCCCCACATTTAAACAAATAGTCACATGCAAGCGTATGCGCATCGCTACTTGGAACGCTAGAGGTGCGCCAAACTTCCAAAAAGAAAAAACATTGTTTCTGAATTGAATAACAGTAACATAAACACAGGCTGTATAAAGGAAATAATGACCTCTGGGACATGGACACTATTTGAGCTTAGAGGTGGCAGTTATAATTATAAATTATAGCTGTTTGTTTAACCTATTTTATTAAATATCTGTATAGCTCGTTGCGTGAAAATGAACCCAATGATTTAAAAAAACCCTGATATGTTTGTGTTGGGCAGTCGTTCCAAAAACACTTGCCATTCATACTTTCATGTTTAATGGCTACAAAAAAATAGGGAGGATGAACTTCGATTTTTTGCAGCCATTGACCATCTCTACCTACTCGCTACAAAATTAACTACAGGAATGGTGTGATCTTTATTATCTTTTGACAGAAGTGATAATTGGTTGGCTGGCTCAGTCGTCTAGTTGGCTTGGTCTAGCCCGAGTAGTACGCCAACAATTGAACCTTTAAACCATAGGCTCAAAATAACGTCTACAAACAAATTACGGATCACGGAACGCATCATTATTACCTCTAAAACTATTGTACTATGTACAATTGTGATGGTTTTGGTTTGCTTATTTGTCATGAAATTAATATTTTTCGACGTCAACGAAAACGTTGTTGGTGAGTTTAGTTAGTGGCTGCCTATTTTGCATCTTGGAGAGAAGGCTCTAGCATCCTATAAAAAATAGTATCGCAATTTAACTATTAAATTAATCTATTCTATGTTATTTAGTTTTAGCCGTTAATCACATGTCCATTTAGCTATACTAGTTAGGAACATCCTATTAAAAATAGAGTTTAAATTAAACTAATAAATGAATCTAGCATATAGTTTATAACAGTTATTTAGTTTGAGGCGTTGTTCACATGTCTATTTAGCTGTACTAGTTAGGAAAGATTTGAACTTATCATATCAGTCCACAAAATTAATCGTGACGTGAAGCCGTTACGGCTTGGCTTGGCTACGTAATATCCCGAAATCAACAATGAGAGCAAAATAAGAGCTTACGAAACTTATAAATATCTTTAAAAATAAACCAAGTAAGTAGAAATTCTTTCATATTAATAACCATAACGGTTTTTTTTTTGGAGGGGAAAAAAATGGAATTACCCATGCCCAGGAGTCAGACCTCCCTGCTATGTCTGGGTCTCCACATATAGAGGGGGCATCAGATCGCGTGGTATACGGACTAAAAACAACGCCTTGACAGTTATCTTTATATGATTTTACTGTGAGCCATGGGTTATTTTATGCAGCGGATAAACTTGGCAGATCCCGATAAGTACCCGCCCAAGAGATCTTCCATCACATTCACTCATGTACGATATGAGTGAAGTAGAAAGATTTCCTAGAATCACTTCACAGCAAATGTGCCTACACTGCAAAAACTAGCAAGACCCACTCGGCAAAAAGTTGCTGCTAGTTTTCGATTAACGATTAACACAGGAAATAGAAACGTAGCGGTAATGTTTTTAAATGTTGATATTTATTATTTCTCAAGGTTGCAGACGGCTCGAAGCGGTGAATACTCAACCACAGTCATTACTTTTCATATCGTTTGTGGCCCGCTGGGTTCCGCAGTAATAGATGTGTTTTCAAGGTAAAAACCCATTTAGTTCCACCAAATGGGTAAGTACGAAGGTATTTTCAATTTATCCGATAAAGATGGGTATACGTTTAGAGGGAATTCATACTTATAAATATGTAGTAATCCTAGATCTGACTGACATAAACTGAGGCAAAAGGAGTCCACACATATCGACATTTATTTCCGGTAATATATAGATTTTTTCATGAGTCGGCGGCGCACATTGAAACTTACATAAAAGGATAGATAAAACTTATGTTAAAAATGACATGTTTATTTTTAATTACATATACATATTATGTCCTAACAGTAAAAGAACATCACCATTTTTTTTATCAATCGTTAGGCATATATATATATATATATATATATATATATGTATATAGGTGCGTGTGAGTGTAAAGAAGCTGTCGATTTTTTAACACGCTTTTATTAGCTTGGGTTGTATGTATGTATGTATCTATGTATGTAACGGAATCTTTGAACTTAATTTTCACCAGTTTCCAGAAGTCTGATTAATTTGAAACTTTGCATACTTACGTATCAAGGACCGATGACAATGCAATAATTTGATAACAGTTTCCCATTATCCTTATTAGGACGGCCAGGATTAATAAATTCTTTTATAGATCCTCTGTAGTAGAGTAAAAGGGACAGAGCGAGGGCGCGATCTGCGCATGCCTGCACTTTCGGACTTATTCTTTCGCTCGGGCACTTGGTACTATGGAGTGTAGAGACTCTGTACTGTACACGCCATTTTTGGTATAGTACAACGGATGCAAAAACGTTTTCAGGATAATTGCGTTCTCACCTTGTTCATTCTCTATGCATGCGTAGGTATTAATGAGACTAATAGTTATACGCAAATTACTGTATTATAATATTCATAAAATATATAATATGATAACCGTGACTCACAAAAGGCTTTTTAATCACAACAAAATAATCAGAACATAAGTTTTAATCAATTTATTTAACGGGAAAAAAATTGGTAAGCTCCAATGCTTTGAAATTACAGCCGGTAAGGAAGGAATTTAATACGATCAAAAAATTTGTAATTATAAAGTCTTATTGATTGGAGTACAAATAACGCATATGAATTCGAAAAAAACAAGACCGGAACTTTAATTAACTAGACGTGTCGAAAAATCGCTGATTGCGTCTTAATTGTGTCCGTATATTCCACGGACATCTTTCTCCGTGACAAGAGTATCTATCCCGATTACTTCTGTATCGCGTACGATATCTGCATAGCTTTGGTCTTACAGTCGATAAGGAAGGAATTAATTATATTTAAAACATATCATAAATTCTCACCGACTAAAAGATAAATAACAAATTCTAATTCAGAAAAACAAGGCCGAAAGTTTAATTAACTACTCATATGGAGAAAAGCTCGATCGAGTATTAATCGTTTTAGAATATTCTGTAGTTACCTCTTCGTTCCGGGAGTGGGTAATTTGCGCGCCTGCTGCCTTCCTTGGATGTGGTAGCCGTTTTTCAGGTTCCCTCTCCGGGAAATGAGTTCTACTCCGGGTTACTTATGTATAACGTACAATTTCTGTATAGCTTTGGTTTTACAGTCGATAAGGAAGGAATTAATTATATTTAAAACATATCATTAATTCTCACCGACTCAAAGATAAATAACAAATTCTAATTCAGAAAAACAAGGCCGATAGTTCAATTAACTACTCATATGGAGAAAAGCTCAATTGAGTCTTAATCGTTTTGGAATATTCTGTAGTTAACTCTTCGTTCCGGGAGTGGGTAATTTGCAGGTAAGTTAATTGTTAACTCGTATTTTTAGGATTCCGTATCGGAGGGTGCTAAACGGGACCATATTACTAAGCCTCTGCTGTCCATCTGTCCATCTGTTACCAGGCTGTATCTCATGAAGACTTCATAATTGATAATTAAATTAAAATAAAATTAATATTTAAGGGGGGCTCCCATACGAAATAGGATAGATAGGTTTTTGCCGTTTCATAGATAATGGCACGAAACCCTTCGTGCGCGAGTCCGACTCGCACTTGGCTGGTGTTTTATCTTTCTAGTGCTTTTATTACGGAGGCGTTAAATTGATTGTAACGGATCTTACTTTTCATAATCATACGCAATCATTTGATAATACTTTCAATACTCAATTCAGCGTACAACCGGCTCTTACATGAATTAGCAACAAGTAGTTGTGTTGAGTGCGGTTACAATAATATTTTACTGATTGGGCTGCTCTGGTGTGGGTCACAAAAAAAAAATAGTTTTCAGAACGGCTTGAGTTCGATCATAAATTCAAAATATCTTGACACGTTGGTTCAATAAATTAGGAAAGTGTAGAGTAGTATCGTCTTTCGACGACATTAATAGCTTGCACTTGGAGATTTTTAAGGGTCAACCCAACATGGAGCGACTTGGGGTTTTTTCTCACGTTATCTCTTCGTAGAAATGTGCAGATGTTTTATGACGTTGCCTGCCCTTTGTTTAATATTTGTTTAATATATTGGGCTGTTTCGGCATTTCACTAAATTAGAGGCAATATTTTAGAAACGTTTGATGTACAATAGAAAAAATAAAACTTAACTTTTGAACCAGATGTCGGAATTAGTCAAGCTGTAGAAGATAATGGAACAATGTAATAGCAATGTATACATCAATTTCATATTTTGTTACGGACCTAATTTGCAAAGTAGGTATTATCGGTTTGTTAGAGTTTTGGGAATAACTTAAGTAATAAAGTTATAAAATCTGACTGTAAACAAATGTGCACCGATTAGTTTTGTTAGACTTAAAAGGAACATTGACCAGAACCATTTAGCCAAAACTCAGTTCTATGTATGGCTCGTTAGGAAGTAAGTTATTTAGTCTATCACAAAGTCACTCTTATGATCATTCGAGATGATAAAATAAAGGTTATTTATCTTCTGGCCAATTACTTGCACCATGGCAAGAAATACAAAGTTCTGGGTAAGCAAGTCTTAACTTGTAATTTGTTATTTTTTACAATAAACTGCTGAGAGACGAATGTTGCCATTAATCCTGAGTTGGGCTTCGACAGTCCACAAGATGCAAGGTTGTACAGTCGATCATGCAGTCATTTATCTAGGCTCGCGACTGTTTGCTGCTGGACAAGCTTATGTAGCACTTAGTCGTGTAAGATCTTTAGACGGTATTCGGATTGAAGAACTCGATTGTTCTAAGTTAACAGGAAAAACCCCATGCAACAATGAAGCTTTGAATGAAATGATGAGATTGCGAAATAATTTGTGAGAAATTTCAATACCACATGTCAACAAATAACTATGTAATTGATAAATCGAACTAAAAAATGAAAAATAAATAACTTCTCAAGAGAAGTTAATAATAGTTTAAAAAAACTAAAAAAACACGCTTTTATAGCTAACCGAACTAAAAATTAGAAAATAATTTTTAATTTCAGAGAGTTTATAATACAGTAGTAGAAGATCGAACAATCAATCAGAATTTATCACCTCAAAATAAAATTATAATAAAGTTTAAGTAATTAACAAAAGAATTCAATTCAGAGTAAAAAGCGTGGGGTGCATTTTACTACTTTTCATAACTCTCCTCTCATAGATAGTTGCCAATAAAATGGTTGTTACATTTACTTTATCAAGCACCCCACGCTGTTTACTCTGAATTGAATTCTTTTGTTAATTTCTTAAACTTTATTATAATTTTATTTTGAGGTGATAAATTCTGATTGATTATTCCATCTTCTACTACTGTATTATAAACTCTCTGAAATTAAAAATTATTTTCTAATTTTTAGTTCGGTTAGCTATAAAAGCGTGTTTTTTTAGTTTTTTTAAACTATTATTTATTTTGTCGTGTTAGCAACACAAAATACCTAACATGGTGGTTTTCGGGGATTCCCCGAAACAAGTTTTTCAATTTCTTGTGTGATCAAAATCATGGACTTTATTTGTATGACAAACTAGGTCGAGTTTAATTTATTGAAATGTTTGTTTATGATGATTCCCTTGGTTTGTTTATGACATGTGTGTACGTGGTGACCTTTGAGTAATAATGTATACATTATTATATGCATTATTACTGCATACATTATTTATTACTCAAAGGTGGTGACCGCTTTTTTATTTTAGGTAGAAATTGCACACATTTTTATAATTAGCTTTCAACATCATTCATTATGTGATACCCCTGATGGAATTAGAAGTTGTTTTTCTTGCCACACAATATGGCGGACAGAATTTGCTATATTGTTCATAAGATGACGTCATATATATGTATACCTTCCTAAGAGACTTGGGATAACTTCGATTCTAACGATACCGTAAATACCTAGGTATGTCTAATTCTTAAATTGGTTAAGTAGTTTATTAAAAATCGAGTGTGTAAAAGAATCTCACTCATATATATATATATATATATACTCACACTTAACCGGTTTTCCATATTTTCAGGGTTGTGCGACTCCGACTCACACTTAACCGGTTTTCCATATTTTCAGGGTTCATCTACGAGTACCTATATGACGTATCTATGTACATAAATATAAATATATACATATATATAAATATATATATAATATATATATATATATGTATATATTTATGTACATAGATACGTCATATAGGTATATAAATATAAATATATACATATATATAAATATATATATAATATATATATATATATATATATGTATATATTTATGTACATAGATACGTCATATAGGTACTCGTAGATGAACCCTGAAAATATGGAAAAGCGGTTAAGTGTGAGTCGGAGTCGCACAAAAGGGTTCCGTACAATCGTTGCAAAAAATAATCTCTTACGGAACCAAAAAAAGGTTGTATTTTTTTACAAATCATGTTCCCACCTATCGAGTTGATTAATAAAATCTTCTCAAAGGTATTCTTACTTATATTGAAGTAAGCATAAACAGCATATAAAGTGAGTCGGACTATCATGTCTTTAAAAATATAAAAAAGTAAAAAAGAAAAATAAATGTCACCACCGGGAATTAAAGCCGGAACCGGAAACTCGAGAATAGAAGTAAGAGCCTATAATGTTCGGCTATCACAGAGCTTGCCAACCGGCGCAAAGTTATGATACACTTTGTATGCACAAATGTTCTGTTTGCGGAAAACGTTATAAAAAAACGGCTCTTGTATGGGGACCATCTTTATTTAAAACTTTATTTATATTTTACTATTTGTTGCTCTAGCGGCAACAGTAATACACATTATGTATAAATTTCAGCTTTCTAGCTTTACGGTCCAGTTATACAGCCCGCTGACAGACGGACAGACGGACAGCGGCAGTTCCTTCGGGTGCGGAACCCTAAAAGCGGACTATATGTAGTACTATCAAATCCAGTTGCTATTAGGATCTTTTGGAATGGAGTATAGGTGATTAATATAACCATTAACCAATAAATTTAACCAATATTTAAAATCAACCATGATATTCAATAAACAAAATTAACATTAACGAATAAAAATATCATAACAACTACTCCGCTCAGAGTCCATTCCGGGCGGGAATATAACCATCAACCATTAACTCTACTCAAAATTAACATTAGCGAATAAAAATATCATAACAACTACTCCGCTCAGAGTCCATTCCGGGCGGGAATATAACCATCAACCATTAACACTACTCAAAATTAACATTAGCGAATAAAAATATCATACCAACTTCAGTTAAGTTTAACAGGAGAATTGGCAACGTCGCGCTTTCTCTCGCTCGGGTCGAATTAGGAGCGGCAACGTCGCAGGATTCATTTCCTTAGGTACGGAAATTTAATCAATTGTATGCTCTATGTCTCTTACGATAGCACACATTTCCTCATTACAGTAGATATTTTATTCTAAACCAACGGAAGTGATATTTCTGTCGCTTATTGATTGTATGCTCTATTTCTCTTACGATAAAACACACAGTTACTGTTATTGATATTTGTATTCTTACAAAAGGGAAGTGAAATTTCAGTCAGTGAAGTGAATGGTTGATTGTTTACTTAGTTACGTAGTACTTGAATAAAAATAGTATAATTATTTAATATTAATCATTAACCAATAAAAAAAATAACCAATAATCTCATCTCTAGAATGGATCGGCGTATGACGTCAATTGATGTTGAAAATTGGAAAGCACGTTACGTGGAAGTATTTCTTTTTAAATGTGATGATACTGATTCTGATATTTCATACGAAGAACGCTCAGAGAGTGAAGGAGATGCTATGAGTGGAGTAGAAGAATTAGAAAATTAGCTTTAGTAGTATTATTAGTAATAAGTAAATTAACTGATTAATATTATTAATCTGACTGTTTTTCTGACCCTACAAGTTGTCACTGTCGCGTACCGCAACTCCAAAAGGTCCTATCCTAATAGCAACTGGATTTGATAGTAACAGTTTAAATTTTACTTCGAAATAAAGGGATCTCTATTTTGAGGGAACCGTTACCGAAATGAAACTGTTTTTAGAAATAAAGGTTCCCGTTATTTTAGAGAAACCATTATTATTGGTAACTCTTCAAAGAGGTTCCTCTATTAAACCGTTCTCCGTCGGTTTGGTTCCTATTTTGGCTTATAGGTTTCCGTATATTTGGGTTCTCATGATTTGGGGAGCGGTATTTACGGGAAATTTCGGTTTTTCAGTCCCTTCCGCTGTCCGTCCGTCTGTCTGCCCGTCTGTCACCAGGCTGTATCTCATGAACCGTGATAGTTAGTCAGTTAAAGTTTTCACAGACGATGTATTTCTGTTGCCGCTATAACAACAGATACTAAAAAACAGAATGAAATAAACTTATGGGGGCTCCCATGTAACATTTTTTGCTAGTATTTGCTCGATATTGATAAGGCTTTAAATATTCAAGAATATTTGGTTATATATTCACTTTAAAAATATTAAAAGCCCCCCTTTAATATTTTTCTTATTTTTATTTAATTAAGTATTCATTTTTAAAGCGAATATATAACTAAATATTCTGTGAATATTTAAAGCGTTACATACATACATAAGAAATGTTTTTTTTTTGCCGTTTTTATATATATATATATATATATATAATGGTACGGAACCATCCGTGCGCGAGTCCGACTCGCACTTGGCTGTTTTTTATGTATGTGTATAAACCGTAAGCTAATCGATTAAGAAAATTATATTAATAGTAATTACAAACATTAATATGCAACGAGCCTTTCATAATTTATTTAATTTAATTAATAATTTTCGTGAAATAATTTATTTCACGAAAATTTTCAATCTAAAATAACTCGTAGGTATAGTAAATAACCATTATTTCAAATAATTGTTTATTCACTAATAAAATTATATTTCTACTATAATTTAAAGTCTTGATGAAATCCTTTCTTTCCTTGGCTGATCACACCTTATCATATTGTAAGTATACAGGGTGTGAAATAAATACCTTGGAACCCGCAGCTGGTAATTCTATACTATCATAAGAACAACTTTTACTATGGGATCGAGAAAAATATCAGCTGGTCATTGAACCTTAGTATTAAACATCGACATTTTACTCAGAGTTGTCTCATAGTAAAAGCAGTCCGTATTGGGGTTTAGAAAACTCCTGTTTCAACCGGTTAAAAAAAGCAGGGAGTTCTCAGTTTTAGTGAAAAGTCAATAGAACGCAAAATGAAGTTTACAAAGTTATTGGTACGGCTACTTTCATACTCCATGTACCTAACCAGGTGCATTCATAAGTTTGTATGTGTTATCAAAATAAGTGTCACTCGCCACTGTGTGAGGTCTACAGCTCACAGAGCCATTAGTACCTACTACTAATAGTTATTACTTAAATAATACTACTGAAAGGTTTCAATAGTGGGGTAGTTTGGAAAAACAGCAAATGTCAAAAATAAAATAAAAATTTATTTTATATCAAAATAATAATAATAATACCTTGGACACCTTTTACACACATTGATCTAGCCCCAAACTAGGATTCCCTGTATCTTGGGTACTAGACAACGATATATATACTTATATAGAGAAATATTATACTTAGATAGATAAACAACCATGACTAGGGTACAAACATCCGTTCTCATCAAACAAACATTTGCCCCCACCGGGACTCGAACCCGGGACCCTTGGTTTCATAGGCAGCGTCACTACCGACTCGGCCATTCGGGTCGTCAAATGGTTAACTTCATACTTTCCATACAAGATTAATGTCTCCTGCAAAATTAAGCTAAACTGACATTGGCTAATGTTCCAAACAATCCCTCAATTGCTTGTATGAATTGTGCATTGGAGTTTAGAAATCTAGCAAGATCCACTGTCAAAAAGTTGTTGTTGCAGCACATTCACTTAGGAAATCGTTCCATTTCACTCTTATAGTGCAAGAATGAATGTGATGGAAGATTTCTTGGGCGGGTACAGTCCGCGGCCCGCGCCAATTACGTTTGGCTCTGGGCGAGCTGACCTCTTTGTCTCACATAGAGTCAGTTTGGGTCAGAGACAGAGAGGTGACGGCTAGCTCAGGGCTAAAGACACATGGCGCGAACTGTTTTTGGGATCAGTGTTACCAGGTACACGGTAATTACCGTAGAACCACGGTATTTTTGGCTAATAGATGGTCTACGGTAGCGATCCACTACCGTGTCTTTTTCTACGGTATTCTTAGATATTAACTACCGTGTAGGGAAGTAGCTCACACAATAAAAGTTTGAAATCGAAGATAGGCCAATAGGCCGACATCGGGTCGCAGAGATCCGATGGTATTTTTTAACTTTTGCGTGAAATAATATTCAGTCAAATCGACGACATAAAAACGAAGAAAAGGAACAAGCTGATACCGAAAACCATTAAGGGAAATATACTTGCTCAACAAGCTATTTACCGGAATGGTCATAACTGTGTTGATTTTACACCTACTAAGAACATGTTATGAAAAATGACGGCAGCCATATATGATAAAGAAGTTTTGATTTTAGAAGATTAATTTTAAATAAAAACATCTAAATTCAAGGTTGTTTCGGTTGCATTTTATACGGTAATTTACACAGTATTTTCCAAATGATTCTACGGTAATTTAAGTCTTAAACACCGTAATTTTAACAGATCAACACGGTAGTTTATAGTTTTCATCTGGTAACACTGATTGGGATCTGCCTGAAGAAATGCCTCGTTTAGAATTAACTCTCATTACTCTTCTCTGTGCCAACGTGCGCTGAACGTCAACTGAGCGAATAAAAATATATTGTAACTAACTCCAGCAGTGAAAACGACGCAATTAAATCATTAATATATTGCTTGCCGCCGTCTGCCATGAGTTTGTTAAAAGTATTTGAGCCTGAAATGTATCGACAGGGTGAAGCAGTGAAAGCGAACGGCGCCAATAAAGAATTCTACCATAACTGGACGGACGAAAGGGTTCAGGATTATTGTGAAAGCGTTTTGTTCGTGCCATTAACAGAATTGCTACAATTGACACGCGAATGTTTACTGAATCAATGGAAACATGCCGAGGCGAGACAAAGGGTATCCGCTATTTTCAAGCCACGAAGTCCTATTTTCGACTGTAATAGACGATTTCCGCAGCGTATATTTGTTAATGGAAACTCGTATTTGACTGCGTTTATTCATTACCTGCGCTATCTCGAACTCTGTGAAGATAAAGAAGTGAAAATGCCAGTTGGATTGTCCGAGTTTGAATATACAAAGGGATTGTCCAATATATTGGAAACTTTTAGTGTACCTTTTAGTGTACACCAAATGCAACATCCAAAACGTAATTTTACAAGAGCTACGGTTGAATCTGCATTGGGTATAACGTGGAGTGGATGTCAAGGTGCAGGCATGGGGTTTTGAATATTAATTATTAATTATAAGAGGCAACATTCCGAACTGCGGTCAGAGTGTCGATAAGGGGGCGGAAGCCCCTACACTCCAACCCGAACTGCTTCACCAAGATATGTTCAGTCCTCTGATTTATAATGTCCTCCTTCAAATACATACTTGGACACCAGTACTGCCATTGCGACAAGTCACTACCGAACTTGGACCTTTTCTTTCAGCATAAGTTCACCCCAGTTTGATTAAATTTAGTTTGCCTTTGATATTTGTGCCCTTCTTACTTTGTAAAATTGTGTGTGAAAACCGGCCACGCGTTTCGTTCTTTGTATTTTTTTAAATAAACGTTTTTAAGTCGTTGGTAGATGGGTTTTTATTTCCTAGATAATATTGTGAGTAGGTAGGAAGCTGCGGCGATGAGTTGGTCCCCTTTCACGCAAAATGGACTTTTTAATACTATTGGATAAGGGAGCGTTCAAGCATGACTTCAACATTATTCATATAAAATTCAATAAAGTTTTTAAATTAAGGAAAGTCAGTGACAACAACGATAAACCAAAATTGAACAATTGGGCGCTACTTTTAAAAGTCTTAAAAGTGGAGTAATATTAATGACATTCATGAAAATAAAGGGTTAAAGTTGATAGAAAATTTCAAGAAAATATTCGTACCTACATAATTAATTAGGCATTAAAACTATCCAGTGATATTATTATGAAACTCGCCTTCGGGTTTAAATGCCCTCCATTATGTATCAGTCTAACTTATTTTATCTACACACGTATCATAAACCCTCTTTACTGTGCACAAAAACCGCACGTTACGATCAGCATAATGTTAAACTACTTGGTAAAAACTCATTTCTTATCTGAAAAATTACACATTATGACAATAATGTGTAGTGTTTCTACATATTATGACATTCAAATTTCGAAAGCCGACGCCCGCCTGTGTGCCGCCCCTACTTTGTTTGTGAAGTTGGTACTACTGAACAAGCTAATCAAGTGCAAAGGAATTATCAATGCCACCTTGCCGGTCGAACATGCGGTTCCTGAACATATTAAATAGAGCTTATGATATGTGTGTAGATAAACTAGTGTATGTAACTGTACATAATTAAGCATTAAAACTCTCGAGTAATATTATTATGAAACTCGCCTTCGGCTCGTTTCATAAACCCACTCTCTAGCATTGATGCCCTCCATTATGTAGCAGTCACATAAACTACTATACGAGTTTTGTCAAAACTCTCAAAAAGTATTATCTCCGTATATGTATAGACACAACTTAGGAGATTGACGACCGGTTTAGCCTAGCGGGAGTGCACCTGCCTACGAAGCTGACGATCCTGAGTTCGAATCCCGGTAAGGGCAAATATTTGTGTGAAGAGTATGAATATTTGTTTCTTAGTCTTGGATGTTTTCTATTTATTTACACAAGTATTTATCTCTATTTAAATAAATCTTCATAATTTCGTAATTGCACACAAAATATAATGCAAAATTACATTGAAGACAAAACAGTGCACAACGGCGTATTTATCTCTAAGTAAGAGATCTGTTCCAGCAATCCGACTTAAGTGAGTGAGTGAGTAAGAGGTAACTGTTGAACGGGGGTAGACTAATTGTGTACAATTGTACTACTTACATAATCTTCGTCTAGTAACCTATAACACAAGCCTCTAAGTGGCTCTAAGCCTGTGTAAGATCGTCCTCAAATATTTATTTATTTATTTATTATTTACACTTTTGTGCTATCGACAGTGTTTAGTATTTATGCGTCGGAAACGCACCGGTTTTTTGTTGCGCGAATCGATCGCGAGTAATCGAGACATCACTAGCGAAAACGGACTAGCAGCTGTCACTCGTATCGGAACGAGATGTAAAATTGGAGGTTATTTTTACTCTTGGTCTGTCTCATCGGTGAGAATAACATGGCGGCTCGGGCCCCGTGGCATTGAATGGTATTTCGGTGTACCAATTATCATACAGGCATCGGGCCTGGTCGAAGTGTAAATCTACCTCATAGCGTCGGGCTATTGATCGTAATTAGATTCGCGTCAGCGGTCAAGTGATTTGTGTTGTGAAGAACATAGTCGTATCGGCGGCGACTCCACGTGCCGCCAGCAGCGCGCCGGCGACGGCGTCGGACAGCGACGGCAAGGGTTCGATCCCATCCCCCTATCCCAACTGTGCCCCCTTTCCCGAATTCCTGTCTCGAATCGAGCCTTCAATCTCCTGTCTACGGTGACAAGGTAATAAACAAATTTCATCACTTCTTTTCTCTCACACGGCAAAGGCACATCCCCCTCAGGATTCCATGCCGTTCGGTAGGCGTGGGAAATTAAACAAATTGGTAGCAGAAGCGCGGTTTCCTAGTGGGAAATCATGATTCACGGTTGTAGGGCTGCCTTTGTCACATTGTAGTTGGGAGAAAAGAATATCCCAGATTGGCTCAAGTCGGCAATGAGTCTGTGGTCGGTATACCACGATTAAAGTTCATTTTCGGTAAGTGAAAGTATAAGTGCCAATTTAGTTAACAGTTGTTATAAATTTGTAGTCGGAAACTACTGTTACCAGCGCATAAAGGATTGAACGGTCATTCTGCGAAGCCTAGATTGTATTACTTACGGTGGAACGTCGGGTTCTGTAGTCCTACAGTATTATTTCGGTTTACACAGCAGGGTCGGGCTATTTAAGGGGTATTAAGCTGATTTTGCTGACCTCAAGGGAAGTGTGGTTCCTATCGGAGGGCCACTGCTAGAAAAATAGTTTTTTTTTTATAATAACCTTTTGTGTGTTATTTGTATTGTACCACATGGTGGCATTCTCTAATTGATTTAGAGTGTATATTATAAGGTGTATGTCCACAGGGCGACCATATTAAATATTGTTTATGATTTAATTGTTTAGTGGTTGCCTTGGGTTTTACAACTTAGTTAAATTTCTGTGCCCAGCGCTGACGGGAAAGTGCTGGTATCTGGTTGTGCTTAGTTCGGCAGTGAAGCATAGGACCAGGAACAATTAAATCGGTAACCATGGCACCTTCGCCCTTGACGGTACTGCGATATGGTGTCCGTGAGGAGATGAGATGGCTCGCCCATACTCACAAGTATGTGGAGCGACCCGACATGGACGATGTCCTGCTCAAGCGTGTGGAGGACGCAATGACACGCGTCAGGAAGGTGTGTCGGCTGGCTGCCGAGGCAGAAGCCCTCGGGCTTACAGATGAGGCCTCGGTGGCTGCAGTGAGGCAGCTCTGCGCGGATGCTGACCAAGCGATGGAGTGCTTGGGCGACATCGAGCGTCGCGCCGAAAAAATTAAGCGGTCGCGTCGGGATGACCGCGGGGAGGGTAGCGGAGACCCCCTAAGGGTGTGGTTGGACGGTTTCCACACCTGGAGATTCCGGCCTTCGGTGGGGCAATTGATGAGTGGCCGGCATTCATCAATTTGTTCGATAGCCTGGTCCACGGTCGGGACGACCTGGACAGCGCCTACAAGTTGGCCCAGCTATTGATGGCACTGCGGGGTGAACCGAAGGAGTTGGTCGGTCACCTAACGGTTACGGCGGGCAATTATGAGATTGCCCGGGTCATATTGTTTGACCGCTACCAACACAAAAGGCGGTTGGTTGATGCGCAGCTGGGGAAGCTGTTCAGCATCCCAAGAGTAACCCGGGATGTTGACATCCGGGTACAGGTGCTCAACCCTGTGCTGGTGGCCACTAAGGCCCTTCAGAACCTTGGTCTGCCGGTAGACCAATGGTCATATATTGTGTTATACATAGGGCGCACTGTAAGTTTCCGGAACTGGCCACTTACATAAACAATATTTAAAAATTTATTGCAACATTTGAAAATAGAACTCTTTGGCTGTAGAATGCAGTTTGTTTCATCTGACTGCCTTTTGTTTTTACCTTGTGGCGCCATTTAAAAAATTGTGTGTCTGCATCAACATGGATTTAACTCGGGAAAATTTTCGTAGTATGATTTTCTACGATTTTAAGTGTAATTTGACAGCTCAACAGAGCATCGCTCGGCTTGAAACAGCTTTTGGCAATGAAGCACCATGCAAGACAACTGTTTATAGCTGGTTTGCAGAATTCAAGCGTGGTCGTATCAATCTCAGTGACGAATCTCGCGATGTTGGGCCGTCCACCGCTGTGACCAACAAAAACATCGATGCTGTGCGCCGTATGATTGAAACAGACAGGCATGTGACCTACCATGAAATTCGCGCATCCTTAGAAATAGGCATGAGTCAAATACAATTAATCCTACACAAACAATTGGGTGTGAGAAAGCTGTGCTCGCGGTGGATCCCACACAACTTGACCGAGGCTCAAAAAACGGACCGCGTCACTTGGTGCAGTGCCATGCTTACCAGATTCAACGAAGGTGCGTCAAATTTGGTGTGGGACATAGTTACAGGTGACGAAACATGGATTTATTGCTACGATCCCAAAACAAAGCAGCAATCGAGCGTATGGGTCTTTCAAGATGAGCCGAAACCAACCAAAGTGGCGCGCGTGAAAAGTGCATCTAAGCGGATGATTGCTTCTTTTTTTAATAAAACTGGACACGTGGCTACTGTTGCTTTAGAGAATCGTCGTACAGTGAATAGTGACTGGTACACGACCATTTGTTTGCCGGAAGTTATTGACGAACTCCGTAAAAATAACCGTAAACGCCGTATCATCCTGCACCACGACAATGCTAGTTCTCACACGGCCAGACAGACACACGACTTTTTGAAGGCGAAAAATGTAGAACTCATGAGTCATCCTGCATACAGTCCCGACCTGGCACCTTGTGACTTTTTTCTGTTCCCAAAAATTAAGAACCAATTACGCGGTCAACGATTTTCATCACCAGAAGAGGCTGTCGAGGAGTATGAAAAACACGTTTCAGAGGTCACCACAGAGGAGTGGCACAAAAGTTTTCAAAACTGGTTTCATCGAATGAAAAAGTGCATAGACGCCAAGGGAGATTATTTTGAAAAACAATAAATTAATTTTGTACCTTTAATAGTATTTTTTCATATTCATTCCGGAAACTTACAGTGCGCCCCACGTATATGGTTTTGTCACGGTTGCCTGCAGCTGTTCAAAGTCGGTTTGAACAGCTGCATGGGGGCAGTAGCTCGGAACTGCCCACGCTCGTCCAATTAACGGAGTTTTTGGAGGGTGAATGCAGGCGATGCGACACCATGGATTCGGAGGCCAGTGTGCAGCGCCAACCCGCGCGGATGCGGGAGGGGCCGCGCCCCCCACCACCACGGGGGGGTGGTCGGTCAAAACAATTTGGCGTTTTGAGTGCCGCGCCGTCGGGTGACGGATGTGTGCACTGCGACAGTGCCGGTCATGAGGTGACCAGTTGCGCCAACTTTAAGGCGCTCGGTGTGGCTGCCCGCAGGAAGGTGGTCTTCCGCCACCGATTGTGTTTCGGTTGTTTGGGGCCGCACCCGCTGAGCAAGTGCTCACGGGCGTCCCCCTGTGAGTGCTGCGGTGGCAGGCACCACGTCGTGTTGTGCCTGAACCGGTCAGGCCCATCGGACGGTCACCAGGGCCGGACTCAGGTTGGTCGGTCACAGGGCCCAACCAGGGCCGGACCCAGTCCCCCTCCGGGCAACGGGAGTCACCAACGGGGTGACTGGGGTACCCGCGGACGGGACCCCCCCCCGAGGGGAAGGGGGCAGCGCGGGGGGTAACAGGCGAGATAGCCAGGGTTCGGTCGCCGCTGTCCAGGGCCAGCGAGGACTTCGGGCCGCTGGCTCACCGCGTGTTACGGGCGGGTGTCAGATGGCACCTATGAGTGGCGCGAAGGCTGGGAGCCCACCACCTTCTGCGCCACCCTGCCCGTCGCTCTGGGTGGCGAACAGGGAGGCGAACAGTCGGATGTCGCCCCCATTCCTAGAGCGCCCCAGGTTGGATCCGCTCTCCCCCCTCCATCCACGGTGGCCACCGGGCACACCGTTCACAGTCCGGTATGGTCGGGTACCGGGACAGCGAGGGGCCTATTATGCGGGTTGGGACCCCCTGATGTACATGCGGTCTGATATGCCACCGGTGGCATATCAGCAGCCGAGTTACCAGGCCGACGGAGGTCTGAGCGGGTTCGGATCCCGCGGGGGTTCCCGCTAGGGACACGCCGCCCACTTACAGGGTGCCGCCACTCCACAGACGGTCATGCTCCCCACCGCCTCGGTGATAGCGTGGAGTTCGGACGGCAAAACATGTGTGGCACGAGCACTATTGGACTCGGGGGCCCAGGGGTGCTTAGTCTCGTGCAACCTTGTAAGACGGTTGGGCATTTCGGTAAGGGAGTACCCACATTCCATTCGGGGAATTGGGAACACGGAAGTCGGTTCCGTTAAGGGAGTATGTCGGATTACTCTCTCGTCACGGGTGGATTCATCGGTGAATCTGACGGTCACGGCATTAGTCATGCCTAATGTGATGGGCTCACACCCTCACGTACGGTTGTCGCCCTCGGTGCGACAGTTGGTCGCTGGGTTGTCACTGGCTGACCCGGAGTTCGACATTCCGGGCTCAGTAGACATTTTATTGGGTGTCGATGCCTTGGGATACCTGTTAGTGCCAGGTGTCCACGTGTTGCAGGCGACTGGTCTGGTTTCGGTCAACACCAGACTGGGCCATGCGGTAATGGGTCCGGTCATGCCGGCTGCCCCACGCCTAGCGACTCGTAGTCTCTTATTCGGTTCTGTACTCTCGGAGGTGATACAGAAGTTTTGGGAGGTGAAGGAACCACCTACGGTACGCCGGTTGGACCCGGTTGAAGAAGAGTGTGAACAGTTTTATCGGAACAATACTGGTCGCCTTCGGTCAGGTCGATTTCTCACACGTCTTCCATTTCGGAGTGATCGCCCACCGCTGGGCAGTTCACACCATGCAGCCGAGACGCGGCTTCTGTCGATGGAACGACGCATGAAGCGTGACGGGATTTTCCGGCAGAAGTACGTCGACTTCATGCGGAAATACGAGTCGCTCGGCCACATGTCGGTTTCGGGTATCGACTGGAAGCGTGAAGACCACTGCTTCCTGCCTCATCACGCGGTCTTGAGGACCCCGGAGGGCAAAATACGGGTAGTGTTCGATGGATCGGCATCAACATCTAACGGCATGAACCTGAACCAGTGTTTGCATTCAGGGCCGAAGTTGAATCATGACATCGCGGATGTTATCACACGGTTCCGTCGACACAATGTTGTGTTTGTAGCTGACATCCGGATGATGTTTAGACAGACGGTCATTCACCCTGACGATAGACGGTATCAGCTGATACTGTGGCGAGAGAGCCCAGATCAGCCCATCAGGGTGTACGAGTTGAACACCAACACGTACGGGCTACGGTCTAGTCCTTATTTGGCGATTCGCACTCTTCGGGAGTTAGCGGATCGAGAACGGTTAAATTTCCCTAGAGGAGCAGCGATCCTGGAGCAGGACCTCTACGTGGACGATATCTGTACCGGTGCAGATTCCGTAGAGGAGGCGCTCGCTCGACGGGACGAGCTAGTTGAGCTCCTACGGGGTGGAGATTACGAGCTCCGGAAATGGATGTCGAACTCTCCAGAGTTACTGACTGGTCTTCCGGATGACTATCAGCAGGATCCCCACATTTTTGAAAATTTGGAAAATCCAAATATGTTGTCGGTATTAGGCGTCCAGTACCAGCCGGTGTCAGACATGTTCTCGTATCGGGTCGAGTTGGACTCCCCGAAGGTCTGGACGAAACGGAACGTTCTTTCAACGGTGGCTAGGACATTTGATCCAAACGGGTGGATCACCCCGGTAACATTTCAGCTCAAGTGTTTTATGCAGCAATTGTGGTCTGCTGAGCTGAAATGGGACGACCCGATCGGCGGGTCATTGAGCTCAGAGTGGGACTCGTTCTTTTCGACCCTCCCTGGCATCAATCGGATTTCACTGCCACGGAGGTTGGTCCCCACCAAACGATACACCGCCACCCTGCATGGGTTTTGCGATGCCTCGGAGAAGGGCTACGGAGCTGCGGTGTATCTGCGTACGGTCGACTCCTCGGGGGAGGTTGATGTGCGGTCGGTCCTCAAGAGAGCGGTCGCAACACTTTCTCGCCTTCCTATTGATTAGGGACAGGTTCGGGCCTGTCCGGGCGGGTGACTGTTTAGTATTTATGCGTCGGAAACGCACCGGTTTTTTGTTGCGCGAATCGATCGCGAGTAATCGAGACATCACTAGCGAAAACGCACTAGCAGCTGTCACTCGTACCGGAACGAGATGTAAAATTGGAGGTTATTTTTACTCTTGGTCTGTCTCATCGGTGAGAATAACATGGCGGCTCGGGCCCCGTGGCATTGAATGGTATTTCGGTGTACCAATTATCATACAGGCATCGGGCCTGGTCGAAGTGTAAATCTACCTCATAGCGTCGGGCTATTGATCGTAATTAGATTCGCGTCAGCGGTCAAGTGATTTGTGTTGTGAAGAACATAGTCGTATCGGCGGCGACTCCACGTGCCGCCAGCAGCGCGCCGGCGACGGCGTCGGACAGCGACGGCAAGGGTTCGATCCCATCCCCCTATCCCAACTGTGCCCCCTTTCCCGAATTCCTGTCTCGAATCGAGCCTTCAATCTCCTGTCTACGGTGACAAGGTAATAAACAAATTTCATCACTTCTTTTCTCTCACACGGCAAAGGCACATCCCCCTCAGGATTCCATGCCGTTCGGTAGGCGTGGGAAATTAAACAGACAGTTTATCAGGAACAGATTACCGGGGTATGCATAACTCCAAACCGACCGTTGGGCACCTTCACCTGAGGACTAGAGATTTTCGGTAATCGATTAGTGTCCCCAGCAAAGGTCACAAGCTTTAAAAGATGGAACCATACTCCACCATGCTGGCTCAGTAGGGGTTGAAGTATGCCAGGCTATATATATATATAAGTTAGCTTATGTAATTAACTTGGAACCCTTCGTAAGCGAGTCCAATTCACACATTACCGGTTCTTTTATTTCCCAGACTCCTCTACTCAGTCCTGCCAGAGAGTGTGGCCACAGAACTCCGTCACGGACAGCCGGTTACCGCTCGTCGCTACGACCCTGTGACCTTGCTCTTCAGCGGCATAGTTGGTTTCGCTAACTATTGCGCGCGCAACACCGACCATAAGGGCGCGATGAAGACTGTGCGCATGCTCAATGACTTGTACTCGGAGTTTGACATTTTGACCGACCCGAAACGGAACCCTAATGTTTAAGGTCTAAATTATGATACAAATACTTTAGTTAAGAAGGCAACTAAATAGCTGCGGTGATAGGCTAGCCACCTGTCATCTTCTAAATATATAAAACAAAGTCGTGTTAGTTACACCACTTATAACTCAAGATCAGCTGGACTGATCAGAATAAGTAATAAAGTATTGGATAAGTTATCGAATAACAATAAATTAATTAATTAATTTTATGAATGCAAACAGCATGTGGTGCCATCAGTTGACAAAACTACGTATTTTTATAAAAGAAACCTACCACTATCAACCGATGGCGCCACAGTCGCAATGCAATTTGATAGCTCAAAGGAGTTCAGAAACATCGCCCGCTCACGCCCGCCGACGCACCAGCCCGTTCAGAAACATCGCACCGAGTGCGATTATCGTCGGGCGGAAGTCGCCCGATGACAGTTGCCCACACAAATCTATGATCGCACTGCCCTGCAGCCGTCAAATTGAAAAATAATGTATGGATTGATTGAGGTTATGTACCGGTCGGTCGGTTTGTTTTGTTGTTTTGGGAAAGTACCTAATTAACAATGCCGCGCCCTAAAAGATCTAATCTTTCCCAACAAAGCCGTAATGCAGTTAGGCTGCGGAGCAGGGCGAATGAATCAACTGAAGAAGACCAAGAAATCGCACGAGAACAGAGGCGCGTTAGTATGGCCGGAGTTCGCGTTTCTCAAACAGAAGAGCAAAGAGCAGCAATTCGTGAAACGGCTCGTTTGGAGATGAGAAATCGTCGAGCTTCTCGCACAGATCAACAACGAGATACCTATTGTTCGACGCGCAAGAAGAAGTGTTTCAGGTGTTGATTTGAATCGTGCAGCATTTCTACCCGATTGCACAATTGATTACAGCTGGCATCCTTTCGTTAGCATAGGTCCAATGAATGTTTATTGTGAGCATTGTGGCGCATTGAAGTTTGCTGCAGAAACACCTGGAGTGTGCTGCCTTAATGGTAAAGTGAAATTGCCGTCATTGACTCCGCCACCTGAGCCATTGAATTCAATGCTGCATGGCGAAACACCAGAATCACGACATTTTCTGGCGAACACTCAAAAATACAATGGATGTTTTCAAATGACTTCCTTTGGGGCTGACATTATCAGAGAACATGGTTTTAATCCGACATTCAAGGTAATTTATGTTTATATTGTTTCATCTGTATTAAATTTATGCCTAGAATAAATAAGGCATGGCATTTAAAATGTGTGCTTATTTTTTATTTCGACTTTACAGATTCAAGGCCAAATTCACGATCGAATGGGATCATTGCTACCTCTTGAAGATGCGCAGCATAAATTCGTACAAATATACTGCATGAGAAATATGGAGGAGCAACTTGATCGGCGTCAAGAGATCAACGCAGAAATTAAAAGAGCAATTCTTCGAGATCTGCAGCAGCTAATTCATGAACATCATGTACACATGGTCAAGAAGTTAAAGACTGCATTGGAGCGCATGCCAAGTGATAACTACAAAGTCGTGATCAGAGCAGATAAACATCCAGCTGGAACACACGAACGCACATTTAACGCTCCAATAATAGATGAAGTTGCAATTGTGATTGTTGGTGAAAACTTAGAATCTCGCGATATTGTACTTACACGTCGCGATACTGGGGAACTGCAACAAATATCTGAAACACACCCTTCTTATGATGCGTTGCAATACCCACTGATGTTTTGGCAAGGAGATGATGGATATCACTTCAATATCAAGATGGTAAATCCACAGAATGGTGAGAATCAATATCATAGTTTTCAAATACTACTTAATTTTGATCTTGCTCTCCTCCTTCCTACTCCTTGCTTATGTGTTTCGGAGATTTATTGGTCACATGATTCTGGCCACCCCTTCAGGACGGACATTTTATGATACTAATTTTACTTTTTTAATTTCAGGTGAGGAAACTAACAAAAAGGTTAGCTCAATTCAAACGTTATCTACGAAAATTGACGGCGGAGACCATCACTGGCAACGATGGATATCCATTATATCGGCGTCGTTCCCCCGATGATAACGGTAGAACTATCACAGCGAAGGTGAAAGGAAATGATGTTGTGGTCGACAACAGTTGGATTGTTCCATATTCACCACTTCTTTCCAAAACATTTAAAACACATTGCAATGTGGAATATTGCAATTCGGTGAAGTCCATCAAGTGCACCAGGGCGGCAGGCGGTACAGAGCGCGCCACGCGTCGTTGTATGCGACGCGCATGCGCCGCATCGTCTCCACCTTGTGTGTACTCCACAGCTCAACCGTATACGCTGGTGCAGAATGTCTTGAACAGCTGCCTCTTGACCTCGCCGCTGCACCGGCTGGAGCGCCGTGCCAGCATGTTCGCTCTACAAAACCTACGTGAGATCTCGCCTCACCTACCGGCATGGTACGCACTGTGCTCGGAGACGAACAAACGGAGACTCCGAGCCCAAGAGAACCTCTCTCTGCGTACCATCGTCGGCGCCCCCTGCTACGTGAGGAACGCGACAATCGAGAGGGATCTAAGATGGGATACCGTGGACCAGTTTGTCCAAAGGCTGGCGAAGGGCATGTTCGCGCGTGCGGATGCGTCACATCACCCGCACATCGCCGAACTGGCGCCGCACCACGCGCGCCCGCCCGACAGCCGCCACTGCAAACCAGCGCCACAAGAAGACCACCGCCCGCAAGGGCCATCCGACGACCTGTCCACAGGAGTGGACAGAAGCGATTCTTCGGGAGGAGGTCGACCTGACCCCGACTCCCCACGCCCAAGAAGGGGTGCGTGAGATGACTATGAAGAAGAAGTTGTTCGCCCGCACGGTAATCGCTCGTCTCTGCCGTTCTATGTCGAGATCATCACTCAGGACTGAAGCGATTATATGGCTCAAATATTTCACTTCTTCAACGCGGCGAATTATCATATTATTTCGGTTGTGCCTGTCAACATTTTAGTGATGATATTTATGTTCTTCCTAATGTTAAATGATCTTTTCATTAATATATTGACACGGTACAGTCACAGTGTTAATTTCTTTGAACAGTTCGCTCAGAACCAATAAGAACATCGCATTTACAAGCAAAGTCGTATTATAAGACTGTTCGTCTCAAATAATCGTGTCCTGTTGGTCAAATTCTTAAAAGCGATTAAAATTCTTAGATTACATAATTGCTTGATAAGGCTACATAACAAAACGGTCTTGTTGTATGGCGCACACAGGCGAAAGATCAATAAAAGTCGGACAAAACTAAAAATCTTCAAAGTACCCCGTTAGGTAAAAACCGGTCTTATCAGTTAACGGACTATATAGGGATACTACGTATAAACAATGCACACTAGACTCACAGGAAGCGCGAGCAATGAGTCATCTACTCGTTCTCGGTCTTATTTCAAAATGGCAACAAATATAATGATCACCAAAATATTTTTTTCTTACCCAAAATGGGTAAATGATCACCAAAAGTTGCAGAAAATATCAGGTCAAAAGACTGCGGTGGCTTAGGAAGGGCGAAGGGGGTGAGCGAAGCGAAGTACTTTTCTCCCCTTATCCTTCGTGTTAGCTTGAACATGTCAGAACAACAAAAAATACTTAAAACATAAACTTAAGTACACAAAACTTACAAAAAAGTTTGGTGATCATTTATCCAAACACAATTTGGTGATCATTTACCCATTCTGGCAGTAATTTCGAATTAATGGTAGAATTTTAGTATTTTTTGGTAATCGTTAAACACAAGATTTTCCAAATTCGACTAGGTAAGTCGAATATAGGTAATAGGTATAAGAAGCATATAGGTAATATGCTTCTGTTTCATCATTTTGAATAGCAAAGCTTGATTGTATTTTTAATAAATTAAATATTTCTTTATAATAGAAATGTGTCATAATAGTAGTTTATGTGACTGCTACATAATGGAGGGCATTAATACTCGAGAGTGGGTTTATGAAACGAGCCGAAGTCGAGTTTCATAATTATATCTAATCTAATAATTTGTACAGTTACATACACTAGTTTATCTACACACATATCATAAGCTCTCTTTGATGTGTTCAGGAACCGCATGTTCGACCGGCATTGTGGCATAAAAATTAAAACTATAGCTAGGACGCACAAGTCTGTCGGATTCCAAATTGTCACTTTAGTTGGTTATATCACAGATACTATAATACTATGTTATATACAATCATAGACGCCTTGAGAATATCACTCTTTTTAATACTATACCGTTAGTTGATAATCTCGCGCAATTTAGCTCGCGAGATAGTAAATTGGTGATAAACTGTGCCGTAGGCACTGCTTCCAATACTACGTATTCATTTTCGATGGATTATAATCTATCCTAGACAAACCGTAATTTTTGAGCTGTACGATATTGCTTACAATGTAGAATATTATGTTTCGTTAGTTTTTAATACTTCGATGTCAAACCGTTAAATTTTGAACAGGCTTAAACTTGAATTTCACACGAAATATCAGCACGAAGGTGGTGGGTTCACTGTAGATGAAGGATTTTCATGTTAGGTTGACATTTAACAACCAAAGAAACATAAATTTTGAGGCCTATCGGTCTCGTTCATAATTTGATGGTTTGACATAGAAAAATGATTGAAAACTATTGAAAATTAATAAATTAATTGTAAGCAGTATGTTTATTTCAGAATCGTACGTAATAATTCGTATGCTTCCAGCAATGATCGAAGATCTAGAGGTGACCGTGATTATCTAGCAAGAAAGTATGATTTATACAGATTCTGATTATGCACATATTTAGTGTGTTTTATAAGATATAAATGTGATCGAAATTTTTAGAAATTGTTTGTACACGGGGGCTGAAATATTACACAAACACTTCCTGCTAGGATCACGTTTCGAAACGTGACTGCTAGGATCACGTTTCGAAACGTGATCCTAGCAAGATAGTGTGAAATCGAGAGATTTCACTTATATTGGCATTTAGTGTGTGAGTGATAAAATGATAACCAAATGTGTGTGAAATGTAACCCAAAACTCAGTCATTCTGTTATAATACAGGCGTTTTTTTTTCCAAAAACCTCGAGTTCGATGCTAGGATAATAGATTTATTATTATTAATATATTTACTATGAAGACTCTGTGGGACTTAAAATTGGTTGTTTGCTAGTTTTTGCCGTGGCTAAAATTCACGTTGCCACAGAAAGATTAAAATACATAAAACTTTGTCCATTTCCAGAATCAACGTAGCTGGAGACACGGGAGTGGTGCTTAATTCATTATAACATGAGAAGGTGTATGAACGATCTCAAATAGTTCCACAGAAAAGCAAAATTTTCGAAATATCTAACTGTTTCATGTTGGGAAACTTTGACATCTTATTTCTTCTAAGGCTGCAAGTGGCTGCAGGAGATCTTTTTTTTTTCACTGATGATATATGCAAAACTGCTGCCAAGGTTTTAATTGTCGAAAAGAAATAAAATGTAATTTTCTTCAAACATGACTTTTTTATTATTTTTTTTCTCGAAAAGTATGCAACGAGCCTTTTTTTCATGACCAATCTTGTTTGTTTAGTAATCCCTTCGAATAGAATAGATTCTTTATTGGGAAGGCTGCACTTAGCTACTTAGGTTAGTTTAGTAAGATTAATATACCTTAAGAAAATAATCTTCGCACTTATTCGCACTGTACCTATATTTTACATCATTACGTAGTGAGGTAACTCTGCAAAATGATAATGGTATGTATCAAGTACTGCACGCCCGGTTTAGGATTATCACTTTAATTAGGTCGTATTGTCGTCGAAATTGCAATTTTCAAAACTTATCTGTATTTCTACGACTTTTTGGATTACAATGTTAATAATTACACACTTATTACGATACACTAAATGCTAGTGGTAAAATCTGAGCTGTAAAAAAATACATCGTGCTTATTTTCGGATCCAAATATTTTCGTCCAAATTCTTCACAAAAGTTGTTGTTTTGGTGAAAAGGCTTATCCTAGGCTTTGAAATTCGGTGTAGCGATATAATTTAGTAAGATGTATCGTTAGGTGTATCTCGTTTGACTTTGCATTGCTTTATTAGGGAGATATTAAGCCATTTAAGGTATTTTAAAGATTTATCAAAAACTCCCAAACGGTGTGATAAATAAAAGAAGTAATTCAACACAAATTACAAATCAATTACTACGAATATTTATGTAGCTGGCAAGATTTGGCAAGATGTGTTTAGGAGTTTTCTCAAATCAGCATTTGGTCAAACGTAGGAAATGGAATATCTATGAAACCCGTGGACACGCATATGTGCATAATCAACATCTGCCTGATTCATACTTTCTTGCTGGAATCACGGTCACGATCTAGAGACCTAACCAAACGTAAATGCAGTGTATAGTTTATAGTTATGATGTATTATTATTCAACCTAGGTCGACACTTCTCTGTTTCAGTCGCTGAAAGTGATCAAGATGTCCTGGAAACTTGAAATTTGGCACAGAGGTGGATCATGAGGAGTTTATAAAGGGGAAAGATCTGAAAACAGTTAATTGATTTAAGTTTTCTTTTATCGCCGCGAAATATCGAACGATAAAGTTAAAGTTATGGAACTGTACATTAATATTTTATTTATTCTTCCTACCTTCTGCTTATCATCTGCATATAATGAAGATGTATTTTAAAGAACTTGACACTTAAAAAAAACAAACAGCATCACTCACACCTTTAACCATAGCCAGTTACTCAATAGTACACAAAAGTTAATTTTGCACGAGAAGGGGTCAACTCATCGCCGCAGCTTCCTACCTACCTAGTCACAATATTATCTAGGAAATAAAAATCATTCTATGACTTAAAAGCGTTTATAAAAAAATACAAAGAAAAAAATGGTGGCCGGTTTTCATAGACAACATTACAAATTACAAAATAAAAAAGGCACACACATCAAGGCAAACAAAATTTTATTCACTGGGGCGAACTTAGGCTGAAAGAAAAAGTCCAAGTTCGTAGCTGTACGGCAGTGGTAGCAAGCAGCAGAAAGTGACTTATCGCGACGGCAGTCCTGGTTTCCATGTACATATGTATTTGAAGGAAGCCATCATCAATCAGAAGACTGAACAGTTGCCATGATGCCACTTATAATTCATAATTAATTTTCAATGATCCACGTTATACCAAATACAGATTCAACCGTTGCTCTTGTTATAACATGTTTTGAAACGTACAGATTTTGTACATTAAAAGTTTCCAATATATTGGACAATCCTTTTGTGTATTCAATCACGGACAATCCAACTGACATCCTCACATCTTTATCTTGACGGAGTTCGAGGTAGCGCAGGTAATGATAAAATGCAGTCGCATACGCGTTTCCATTAACAAATACACCCTGCGGAAATCGTGTATTACTGTTGAAAATAGGTCTATCATTTCGTTGATAAAATATATTTATTGTAAGTATCGCATCCTGAAGTGAGGGCCTATAAGGCTGTATAAGTAGCTTGCGTATCATTTCCAGCAAACCTGCTAATGGCACGAGAAAAACGTTGCTACAATAATCCTCAACATCGTCCGTCCAGTTATGGTAGGATCCTTTACGTGCACCGACTTCTTCGCCTTGTCGAGACATTTCAGACCGAAATACTTTCAACAAACTGATGAAAGACGACAAGCAAGATACAAATTATATATTTGCGTAGATTTTCACTGCTGGACTGGAGTTATAATATATTTTTATATGCACGTTTGACGTCAGCGCACGTTGACACAGAGAAGAGGAATGAGCGGGTGAGAGTAAATTGTATTCTTAACATGGCAGATCAGCAGTGTTGTTATTTTAAAATTTTGAGTTGCCTTATTTAAAGGTTCAAATTGCCATAAAAACACAAAATTGCCGTATTATTATTTTTGTGATTGTATTAAAAAAAGTTTATCATATTCAATTTTTGAATAGTCTTAGTTTTCGCACTGTTTGCGATATTTTTGCTCTAGGGTTTCCTCTTTTTAGCTTTTCTTTTGCGTAGAAGGGCCGGTATATGACGGTATTATAAAATTTACAAATACGGATACGGATTAATGACAATAACAAATATTTCGTATTGTGAAAACTAATCGAACGCTTCGGTTAGAGGTCACGTCAGGTACGGAGTAGGTTTTAGAGAGAGATAAAAAGAAATGAAAATAAGTTCTCTAAATAAGTCGTGTTCATTCACTCCGCAAACGCTTCACTAAAACAAAAGATATGGCATCAGTTTTGCCACTGCCATGTCCGTACACGCCATTTTTGGTATAGTACAACGGATGCAAAAACGTTTTCAGGATAATTGCGTTCTCACCTTGTTCATTCTCTATGCATGCGTAGGTATTAATGAGACTAATAGTTATACGCAAATTACTGTATTATAATATTCATAAAATATATAATATGATAACCGTGACTCACAAAAGGCTTTTTAATCACAACAAAATAATCAGAACATAAGTTTTAATCAATTTATTTTACGGGAAAAAAATTGGTAAGCTCCAATGCTTTGAAATTACAGCCGGTAAGGAAGGAATTTAATACGATCAAAAAATTTGTAATTATAAAGTCTTATTGATTGGAGTACAAATAACGCATATGAATTCGAAAAAAACAAGACCGGAACTTTAATTAACTAGACGTGTCGAAAAATCGCTGATTGCATCTTAATTGTGTCCGTATATTCCACGGACATCTTTCTCCGTGACAAGAGTATCTATCCCGATTACTTCTGTATCGCGTACGATATCTGCATAGCTTTGGTCTTACAGTCGATAAGGAAGGAATTAATTATATTTAAAACATATCATAAATTCTCACCGACTAAAAGATAAATAACAAATTCTAATTCAGAAAAACAAGGCCGAAAGTTTAATTAACTACTCATGTGGAGAAAAGCTCGATCGAGTATTAATCGTTTTAGAATATTCTGTAGTTACCTCTTCGTTCCGGGAGTGGGTAATTTGCGCGCCTGCTGCCTTCCTTGGATGTGGTAGCCGTTTTTCAGGTTCCCTCTCCGGGAAATGAGTTCTACTCCGGGTTACTTATGTATAACGTACAATTTCTGTATAGCTTTGGTTTTACAGTCGATAAGGAAGGAATTAATTATATTTAAAACATATCATTAATTCTCACCGACTCAAAGATAAATAACAAATTCTAATTAAGAAAAACAAGGCCAATAGTTCAATTAACTACTCATATGGAGAAAAGCTCAATTGAGTCTTAATCGTTTTGGAATATTCTGTAGTTAACTCTTCGTTCCGGGAGTGGGTAATTTGCAGTAAGTTAATTGTTAACTCGTATTTTTAGGATTCCGTATCGGAGGGTGCTAAACGGGACCATATTACTAAGCCTCTGCTGTCCATCTGTCCGTCTGTTACCAGGCTGTATCTCATGAAGACTTCATAATTGATAATTAAATTAAAATAAAATTAATATTTAAGGGGGGCTCCCATACGAAATAGGATAGATATGTTTTTGCCGTTTCATAGATAATGGTACGAAACCCTTCGTGCGCGAGTCCGACTCGCACTTGGCTGGTGTTTTATCTTTCTAGTGCTTTTATTACGGAGGCGTTAAATTGATTGTAACGGATCTTACTTTTCATAATCATACGCAATCATTTGATAATACTTTCAATACTCAATTCAGCGTACAACCGGCTCTTACATGAATTAGCAACAAGTAGTTGTGTTGAGTGCGGTTAAAATAATATTTTACTGATTGGGCTGCTCTGGTGTGGGTCACAAAAAAAAATAGTTTTCAGAACGGCTTGAGTTCGATCATAAATTCAAAATATCTTGACACGTTGGTTCAATAAATTAGGAAAGTGTAGAGTAGTATCGTCTTTCGACGACATTAATAGCTTGCACTTGGAGATTTTTAAGGGTCAACCCAACATGGAGCGACTTGGGGTTTTTTCTCACGTTATCTCTTCGTAGAAATGTGCAGATGTTTTATGACGTTGCCTGCCCTTTGTTTAATATTTGTGGAACTATTGGGCTGTTTCGGCATTTCACTAAATTAGAGGCAATATTTTAGAAACGTTTGATGTACAATAGAAAAAATAAAACTTAACTTTTGAACCAGATGTCGGAATTAGTCAAGCTGTAGAAGATAATGGAACAATGTAATAGCAATGTATACATCAATTTCATATTTTGTTACGGACCTAATTTGCAAAGTAGGTATTATCGGTTTGTTAGAGTTTTGGGAATAACTTAAGTAATAAAGTTATAAAATCTGACTGTAAACAAATGTGCACCGATTAGTTTTGTTAGACTTAAAAGGAACATTGACCAGAACCATTTAGCCAAAACTCAGTTCTATGTATGGCTCGTTAGGAAGTAAGTTATTTAGTCTATCACAAAGTCACTCTTATGATCATTCGAGATAATAAAATAAAGGTTATTTATCTTCTGGCCAATTACTTGCACCATGGCAAGAAATACAAAGTTCTGGGTAAGCAAGTCTTAACTTGTAATTTGTTATTTTTTACAATACTCTGTCCTGCAGTAATTCAATGATGACGGTGTAAAAAGACCGGTACTGCGCGGATGTTTTATTATTTTAAAACGTTGTTGTCTAAATAAAGCCAGGGATCGATGCCATTGTTGGAACCCCACTAAATGAATGCCGTATGACATCTTTGAAATAAATTAATAATAATAATAATACCTTGGGCACTATTTACACACATTGAGCTGGCCCAAACTAGGATTCCCTGTATCTTGGTTACTAGATAACGTTACACATTCTTATAAATACTATAATAAGATAGATATACAGATATCACTAGGGTACAAACATCTATTTTCATCGAACAAATATTTGCCCCCACCGGGACTCGAACCTGGGACCCTTGGCTTCTTAGGTAGGGCACTGCCGACTCGGCCATTCGGGTCGTTGAAATTAATTAAGCTCTGATAGGTTAGATTAGGCTCATAATCATTCACTGAATCATTGTTTTAGGTAACATACTAAAATGATATCCTGATATATTTAATCTTGGTTGCTAATTATTTTATCACCCACTTTGGGCAAGTGTGTGACGTAAAGAACCAAATAAAGTATATAACGAAAACCTAATATTAACAACATTTTATAGGCGGTGGCGAAAAGTTTCATGTATCAGTATCGTCAGTATCGTTCTATTTCTTGGGGTGGATCTAGGCATGGAAAGAACTAAATAGGCTAACTATTATGCTTGTTAAAATAATAATCCTGATAGCACCATGAGTACATGGGCCAATGAGATGACATAGGGGCGTAGTCTTGAATGAGATTTGGCGATGTGATTGGTCGAGACTGGAAGGGTAGGTAGTAGAGTACTGCGCCTACGCCGAAAAGCCGGGAATTTGACAGAGGAGACCGGATTTAGACACGAAACAGGGAAGTCGACAGGGAGGAGGACATCATCAAGCTGAAGAACAGGAAGTGCGGGAGTTTTTCTGGTGCCGGGCGCGAGAGGCGAGACTACGGCGTCAGGGGGCCTTCGCCGAGTGGTGAGCAACTATAAAATGTACAGCCCAATTTTAACATATGTCGAGCGCTAAATATTCACTCAATATCACCCAATCCAATATAAGGTGAGAAACGTGCCGAGGGATGAATGGCAGAGGGTGTTTAAAAATGTCATGTCGCTAGCGTCAAATTCAGGGCACCAGGCTGAACCCTGTCGAATGTAAGGCTTACCCTTCTACAACGGACCTCTGGGAGGGTTGACTGTTTAATTGTCCGTTACTCGTGGGAACAAAAATGGCACTTGAAACTACAACACAAAAAAAGAGGAGATTGGCGAAAAAGAGCAGAAAACTGAAAGAAAAACTTTCAGGACTGTCGAATGATGAAATGGTCGAGAGAAAAAATAACAAAGGCGATTATATATGAAACAATATAGAGCCTCACAATCAGAAGAAGACAGAGCAGCTCGTTTACAGCATATGCGGCAACATAATGCTGAATATCGAGCCTCACAGTCAAAAGAAGACAAAGCGACTCGATTACAGCATATGCGGCAACGTAATGCTGAATAGCGGGCCTCACAGTCAGAAGAAGATAGAGCAGCTCGATTACTGCATATGCGGCAACATAATGCTGAATATCGAGCCTCACAGTCAAAAGAAGACAAAGCGACTCGATAACAGCATATGCGGCAACGTAATGCTAAATATCGGGCCTCACAGTCAGAAGAAGACAGAGCAGCTCGATTACAGCACATGCAGCAACATAGTGCTGAATATCGGGCCTCACAGTCAGAAGACGACAGAGCAGCTCGCTTGCAGCAAATGCGGCAACGAAATGCAGAGTCGAGAAGACTAAGTAGAGCCAGTATAACAGGCTTCATGCAGTCGATTAACACATTTTGTGACAAGATCTGTGAAGTTTGCACTAAACGGTGCTATAAAACTCAGATCTCTAAATGGATTGTAAATACTAAGTCAGCACCATATTTGCCTAACGAATTAAAACAAAGAAATTGCTTGATCGTTTGTCAACGGTGCAAGACTCATTTGAATTCAAAGAAAAATTTTGCACCGTCTAAATCTTATTGGAACAATTTGGACCCAGGATCCATTCCAAATGTAATTGCGGAATTATCACAAGCCGAACAACGGCTAATATCACGCATTATTCCATTTGTAAAAATTATCAAATTAAGTGGCGTATTTGGGCAATATAGCTTTCGTGGCCAAGCGGTATTGTTCGCACAAGATGTTTTTGAATTTACTGAAAACCTTGCAAACATGTTACCAAGAAGCGCAAATAATGCTGGAATAGTCGTCATTACTGAGCGTTTAGAGAATATTAACGTAACACGTCAATTTTCAATATCTAGGCAAAAAGTATACGATGCATTATATAGGCTAATTTCGAACAATCCACTCTACAAAGATGTTACTATCGATTAGAACGTTGTAATTGGAGAAAATGATATTATAAGAGTAGAGGAAGCACCAGTCGAGATTGCTGTAGAGACTAATGAAGAACCTACTGAGAACACTAGCGATTACATGAAGATCAGTGACGTTTCGAGAATTGTACGTGCTTCATGACATCAAGGCAACGATCTCATATTTACATCAGGATTCGCAGGAGTACAATGTTGTGCGATGGCATTAGCAAACATTCATATTCATATTCATATTCTTTATTGCACAGAAAACATAGATACACAGACAGTTACAATAAATTTTATAGGCAAAGGCGAGCTTATCTCTAAAAAGAGATTTCTTCCAGCAAACCTAGGCAAGACAGGAGTGTTTATGAAAAAGGACAGTCCTAGTGCGCAATAAAACAGTATACATACGTACGAAAATTACTTTTAAAATATAAATAAAATATACCTAATAAAAAATATATATATCTCAACTATATAATACACTAGATAGCATGCACATATATAAACTACAAAATATCATACATATACTTACATAAATATGATACTAATTACGAAAGAGAAAGGAAATACGCATTCTCCGGGCCTGCATTCTTTCACCACAAGATTGGTCTACGAACATCCTTAATCTAAATATGATAACGGGTGACCAAATCTACACTAATATAAGATTTCAAACGGAGAGAAATTTAGCGGCTTTTCCTATAGGAAATGATCAATACTTGTTAGTAAGAAATTTCGCAGTTATCCAAGATGACTTAGTCGCATTTGGCAAAAGACTACGGATCACTTTTGATGAAGAACCAAGTATATATGGAAGCTTGAATGACAAATCAAACGAAGCAAATCTTGGAAGTACTCTTCGTCAAGGTTTAGAAGATCTGTTCATGGCGCATAACGCAGGTATACTAATAACAGATGGTCAATCATTCGGAGTAATGCATTATGATAGCAAATATTACTTCTGTAACTCTCATTCTTGTGGCCCAAAGGGATCTAGAGCAAACGACAACAATGGAAAGGCTTGCGTTATTGAATGCGATAGTTTTGAAGAGTTCATGAGGATATGTAAACGTACAACTGGCAGCAAAAATGTACAATTTACTCTTGATTACATCGATGTTAAAGTCTTGGGTATACATGATGATTCTGAGGCAGAGGCTCATCAGAGCACTGAGAGGGCAGCAGCTGCATCCCAAACAATCACTTCCCAACAGAATTTAACTAATCAAACTATTCCACTGCAGACATCAATGATGGCACCGATTGATGTTATGCCACCTAATGTGGAAGATGAGATACAGGTTTCACGAAACCTTAACGAAGTTACCCGCAAGACGAAAGATAATATCGTAAATGTGGGTCATGAACTGAAAGCAGAAGAATTTGCTTGGTACTTTTTGTTTCCCTATGGGAAGAACGGTTTTACAGAGCAGAGGCCTGTAAAAATTACAGCATTGAACTACTATCAGTTTAGAATTTTGGGAAGTGACACAAGATTTCAACGTAACGATTATCTCTTTTATGCTTTATCGTTCTTTGAATATTACCGAATCAAAAGCACTATATCAGCATGCGGCAAGAAAATTGTTAATCAAGAAGGAGCAGTCGAAGACGTCCATCTTTATCTAAAAAATCTGAGAGGTTCTGCAGCATATTGGAGATCAGCCTTAAACGAACTATTAGCTCAAATCAGATGTATAGGAGCCCCAACATATTTTGTAACTTTTAGTTCAAATGACCTCCACTGGTTAGATCAGCGAAAGGCTTTATTAATAGCCGATGGTAGACCTGACGTTGATCCGAGTACACTTGACATTTATGAGACTCAACGACTCATCGAAAAGTACCGAGTGATTTTAAGCCGACATTTAATGGTCAGAGTAAATGCTCTAATGAAATTCCTTCAAAATAATGATGAGGTATTTGGAGGAAAAGTAAAAGACTTCTGGTGGCGTATTGAGTTTCAGAATCGTGGTAGTCCTCACCTTCATATGGTAGTTTGGATCGAAAATCATCCAGAGTTTGATACAGAGGAAGGAATTCTTCTACTAGATCGGAATTGCTGGTGCAAAATTCCTACAGAAGAAGAAGATCCAGAGCTCTTCGAGCTTGTAAAACAATGTCAAATCCATCGACATACACAAACTTGTACGAAGAATAATACCTCTGTGAGATGTCGATTCCACTTTCCACGTCAAGAGTGTGACGAGACACGAATAGTATCATATTCTTCAGATGATTTCCTCCGTAATGGGGGCAGAATTTGCTTACTTAAGCGTCGTAAAGAAGATGCTTGGGTAAATAATTACCACCCAGATTTATTGAGACTGTGGAAAGGTAATATGGATATTCAGCCGTGCGGATCAAACGAAGCGATAGCATACTATATTGCAAAGTATCTATCAAAAGCAGAACCTGAGGGTGTTGATTCTGGAATTGCACAGGCAATACAACAAATCCAACGTGAAGAAACTGATCTTTCACGCAAACTCTTCAAGATATGTATGAAGATTCTTCATGAACGGCAAATATCAGCTGCAGAATGTGCATATCGGCTTTGTCATATTCCATTATGACACAGTTCACGAAATTGCATTTTCCTGAACACAAGAAAGCCAGAACAGCGTTTCAGAGTATTGCAATTTGACAGAAGCGGACACGCGATTGGCTACTACAGCAATATCTTTGAAAGATATGAAAAACGTCCGTTACAACATCCTGACTACGATTTTACGAACATGAGCCTTACAGAGTTTGCTATGTTGTTTGAACCTTACTATCCGAAAGCAGTAAGTGATACCCAGGAAAGCGTTGATCATGATGCCTATGAAGAACAACCAAATATGCGTCGTCCACTCATCACTCTGTTGAATGAGAGCAAAATGGTTGTGAGAAATGTTCCTGCAGTTGTCAGAGTGCCATATTTTATAGCAGCATCGGATCCAGAAAACTTTTCCTACAGCTTACTCCTTCAATATATGCCTTATCGTTCAGAAATTGAATTACTTGAAGGCTTTGAGGTTTGATAATTCAAAAGAAGCTTTCTTGGCTCGAGAGAGTCGTTTAAGGGAAACAAGTAGACATATGTGCCAACATCGTGAGCGGGACCAACAGCTTGAAAACGCATTCAACCAGATACATGCTTTCGAAATTTTAGAGCAGCCAGAGATTATAAATCCTGAAGTTGAAGAGGAAGAGTTACCAGAGAGAGAAATGAGCAATGATCAATTCCAAAGAGCGCAACATGCTATGAATGTTGATCAAAGTCAGTTGTTCATTCTTATCACAGAGAGTATCAAGAACCAACTTAATGGTGATACTAAACGAGAGAAAATTTTCGTAACTGGTGGAGCAGGCACCGGGAAAACATTCCTCTTTAATCTATTGAAAAACCAAGTGAACCGATGTTATGGAAAATCGGTGGTAAAAGTTGGTGCTCTAACTGGAGTTGCAGCACGGTTGATCGGTGGGTCAACGCTACACCGTCTGCTAAAGCTACCAGTACAAAAAGATGGAGTAATTGTGAGTATGCCACTTCTTACTGGTAATTATTTGAGAGGAATGCGTCAATTATGGCAAAATGTTGAGTTTTTGTTCATAGATGAAATTTCTATGGTACCCTATGAGATGCTTTGTATGATCGACTCTCGTTTGCGACAGCTGAAAACCTCGGACGCTTGTTTTGGAGGCATAAACGTGATTCTCTTTGGTGATCTAATGCAGTTACCACCTGTTCGAGGACATCAAGTTTTTCAACAACCAGAACACATGAAGCCAGCTACACATTTGTGGCGACAGTTCGGTCTGATTGAACTTAAACAAAATATGCGTCAACAAGGAGACACGACATTTATAGATGTGCTTAACGCCCTTAGAGTTGGAGAAATGACGTCTAGGCATCTTGAAATTCTACTTGAAAAAGTTTCAACAGATGCGACTAATGAAATCTCAATCGAGAGTGCATTAAGAATTTACCCAACGAATGATCAGGTTTCTTTAATATTTATGCTTCGAATTTCGTTGCGCGGATCGACCGCGAGTAATCGGGACATCACTAGCGGAAACGGAACTGCAGCTGTCACTTGTATAGAAACGAGATGACGAGTTAGAGGTTACTTTCTTGTCGCGTGAAAAAAAATGTCTGCACATGGCGTCGGGCTTTGACTGTATGTTAGTGTAACAATTGTCTAACACAGGTGTCGGGCCTGGTCGGAGTGTTAACCATAATAATCGTCGGGAAATAAGTAGATTCACGTCAGCGGAGTGAGTGATTCGTGTTGTGAAGGTTAAAGTTGTTCGGTCCCCAACTCGTCGCATTCGGACAGCGACTCCTCGTGTCGGCAAGCACCACGCCGGCGACAGCATCGGGCTACGACGAGAGTAAGATTCGAATCCTCTCCCCCCACACCTTGTGCTCCTTATCCCGTATTCCCGCCTCGAATTGAGCTTTCGAATTCCGGTCTACGGCGTCAAGGTCAGTACCACTTGCGATTCTCCCCGTGCTGGTGAAAACCACCCCCTCAAGATTCCACGCCGTTCGGTTGAGGCGTGGAATTAACCAAGGTTGCTAGACACAACGAAAAAGTTCTCCAGAGTTTTAAGAATAAAGGGACAGTTATTTATACAATAAAAGCACAAGACCAACTCATTGATGCTACTCGAAATCTAGGTAACAAGGAGTTAGATTCTGTGATACCTAGCGATATTAATAAAACCGGAGGTCTTATTAATATCGCTAGGTATCACAGAATCTAACTCCTTCAGCGTCCGTATTTTGGATAACCTTGGTAGTAACAGAGATTCGTGCAGGGATTCTTTTAAAAAACTTAAGCTACACACTATAACAGGGTTATATATAATTGAGTTGTGTAAATTGGTCAGACGTCACCCTGAAAAATTCCCTCAAAGACCACCTGGTGTCAGCAATCGTCTGAACGAAAGAAATCATAAAAAACTAGAAGATCCTCAATGTAGAACTACTACCTTCTCTCGGGGAACAAAAATGATAGCCATAAATGTTTACAATAAGTTACCAGAAGCCTTAGTAGTCTTAGAATATCGTTAATTTTTTATAGCACTAAAAAAACTTTTGGTGTTTATATGTCCTTACAGCTTAAGTGAATTTTGTAATTTTGACATTGAATCATGTGTATATGACATTTTGAAATTATCTCCTAATTTAGACTGATTATTATGACCTATAACTTATTATTAAATGCAATTAACTGTAGCACTAGGGAAACTTTTGGTGATCATGTGTGTCCTCATAGCCTAAGTGAACTTTATAATTTTGACATGGAATCCTGGGTGTGTATGTACATTTTGAAATTATCTCCTAATTATTATGACTGACATTATTATGACCTATAAATTAATATCAAATGACCACAGTTTTCTATTTTACTATTAATTAATTATAGGCGTGTTATTTTACTTTAAATGAGGATGAATGTTGTTGTATACATATTTTTTCATGTAAATACTTATTTTTATACTAATTGCTGCACCTTAAGGGTAAAATTACATTGTACCTAAGTGATGCGAACTGTAACACCTCCATCTAACATGTAATTTATTGCAATAAACAAATTGAAAATTGAAATTATTAATATCGCTAGGACAAACATTGACGTAAAAAGCGTGGGGTGAATTTTACTACTTTTCATAACTCTCCTCTCATAGATAGTTGCCAATAGAATGGTTGTTACATTTACTTTATCAAGCACCCCACGCTGTTTACTCTGAATTGAATTCTTTTGTTAATTATTACTTAAACTTTATTATAATTTTATTTTGAGGTGATAAATTCTGATTGATTATTCGATCTTCTACTACTGTATTATAAACTCTCTGAAATTAAAAATTATTTTCTAATTTTTAGTTCGGTTAGCTATAAAAGCGTGTTTTTTTAGTTTTTTTAAACTATTATTTATTTAAACGAAAATATGGATCTAATGCAATTTCTTTTGAGACTTAAACGCAATTTCCTTATTTATTCCGTTAGCCCAGAATATTGATCCATATCTGAACGTGGACATTACGAAACGGTGATATAGTACCTAGTGTCCACAACTTTGCGAAGCTTATCACAGCGCATAATAAAAATAATTAAGCTTTTGCTGACATAAAAATGTTCTCTTTCCAATTTAGTTTATTGTCGATTTGTAAGTCTAAAAATATGGATCTTGCACTTCATCAACACCTATCAATAATAATAATAATAATCATTTATTTTCATTTAAAATCCAAAATAAATGACAACTTTTAAACCTAATTGGGCAACCCCAAATCGTTGAAACAATAGCAAATTCAACTATAAAGGTAGAATTGATTGACGTCATATTTAAACAACATTTAAAATAACTGCATTATCATCGGTAAGATTTGAATGTAAGTAACTAGAATATCAATGGTGTTGTTACCGTGTCTGATAGTAAATAATAAAATATCGACTTCCTCTCTATATACGGATTTCTGGTAGCAATAGCCCCTTTGTCGTCGTCGTTACTGACATGCACTGTATTATATAAATCCTTGAGCAGATCCGCGGACGCAGGCGTTACGTGATTAAATGCAAAACCAATGAAAAAAGATTTTTAGTTTAAATTTATATTGCTAGATAGAGCTACTAGTTCAAAAGTTCTTCCTAGTAAAGGTAGTATCGTGGTGGCGCGTTTAATATAGGAAAGATGCCGGTATAAGCGTTAATTTCCTAAGAAGAAACAAGGCTTACGCTTACGCCATCTCTGATTTTCTTCATCGATCAAATACAATATGAGGCAAATGCCAATGTTCGTTTGACATAGCTTTATCTCTTCTCTCCTGACGCGTGCGGGCCCACAGTGGGACGGATTACGAAATTGCGGACTACGTTTTTTTGTTACCTATCATTATTTTATTTATGGTCATTGATAGTCCTAATTAAGGCAATCATATATTATGTTCCTTGAGCACTTTTTATTGTAAATGTTATAATTTGCGAGAAAAATTGAATGTATAATAATAATGTATGGTGCGATATCTAATTTACTCTATAAGTACCAAGTCTTAAAAGTGCTTAAGCTGGTCTTTTGTAAACTTTATTTATGGGTGTTTGTGTACAACGCCAAATATATAACATATATATATATATATATATATATATATATATATATATATATATATATACATATATATATATAACATGCCCCGGACTTCCCGGTTCGTCGGATAAACGAAGCTGAACTAAGGTACTTTTGGTATAACCCACTACACTGATAGAGTTGAATTTACTTTATAAATATAATAAATGAATGAAATGCATTATTACTTCTTCTTTCTAGTCGTTTCCTCATGGCTGAGGATTGACATATCGCCTCAGCTATAGGGCCATCAACAGATAATCGTTTATTTACCATAGGTTACTTGGTAACTTTATTGCCAAGCGTTAAGGCTCAAAACCCGGGCCATTTTTTGATCTACCCATAGACAAGTGGAGATATATAGGTAGATATCATCAATTATCAATCACTTAGCCCACATTCACCCACTGCTGGGTAAAGGCCTCTTCGTTACCACAGCATCCACTCCGGTCCTGAGCCTCCCGCATCCACTGCCTACCCGCTATGGCGATGATGTCATCCATCCATCTGGCTGGATGACTGGTCGTCATACGGTTCTGGGTAGCCACTCTGTAACCGCTTTGGTCCACCTTCCGTCATCTATCCTTGCTAAGTGTCCTGCCAACCCCCACTTCAGTCTCGTGATTTGCTTGCCGACATCGACGATCTTAGTACGACGTCTTATTTCTGTATTGCAAATACGATCCCGAAGTCTTATGCCTAGCTTGGAACGCCCCGTGGCCCTTTGTGCGACTTTAATTTGGTGCATATTCGCCTTTGTTAGCGTCCATGTTTCGGCACTGTAAGTAAGTGTGGGCAGGACACATTGGTTGTAAACCCTGGTCTTCAGGTTCTGCGGGATCTTGGACTTGAAGACGTCTCTAAGCTTTCCAAATGCGGCCCAATCCAACTGAATTCGTCTGGTAATCTCATTTACTTGAGAGTCACGGCCAAAAGACAAACAATGTCCAAGATTAACATAACTGTCCACCGCCTCTATTGTACTGTTACCGACAATTATGTTCGGTACTGTAATGCTCCTAACCACTAGACGATCACGGCCTAATTGATAATTATAAATTATAAGACTTTACTGGTATTAACTTTTCTTTTTATTTGATTTCTAGTTACACTATAAAAGGGATCCACAACTGGCTCGATAGCCATTACTCACTATACAATTTCGCTCAGTCGCTGGCCGAAGCCTATGGTGAAGTGTCACATTGACTTCTCACATCCAAGCCTCTTTCTTTTTAAAACTACAAAATAAGTAACAGTGTCAAAGTGACACCCACTCTAAAGATGCCCGTATACAATATAATCGCATAAACAAATATCGAACCTTACAGTACCGATGAGTGACTCATCATTATTTTCATCTTGGTCATGTTCATCTTAAGGCCGACCTGCAAAGATGTTGTGTGCAGTTCGTCAAGCATATTTTGTAGATTGCCGACGTCTTGAGCTATGAGTACTAGATCGTCTGCGAGCCTCCGGTGCGTAAGCTTGGCGCCGTTAATGTTGACGCCTTTTTCATCCCATAATAGAGTCTTCATTACGTCTGCAAGGACACGATTCGTGAAGAGCTTAGGATAAATAGTGTCGCCTTGGCGCGCAACCCGGCCTAAAGCAACGGGGTTGGTTGGCTCATGCATAGGCACCCGCATCGTAGCGCAAGAGTAGAGCTCCCGGGGGATACTAACATACCTATCGTCGACTCCGCACCGATGGAGGGAGCGGATCACCGCCCAGTGCTCGACTGTATCAAAAGCTTTTTCGTAGTCTATAAAGGCCAGACACAGGGGCTCGTTATACTCCCTACATCTCTCGATCAGTTGCTTGATAGCGAGTATATGATCGACGGTAGAATATCCACTCCGGAAGCCCGCCTGCTCCACTGGCTGGCATTTGTCTAGTACTCGGGTTAGTCTATTGCACAGGACCTTAGCAAACAGCTTGTACACCTGGGATAGAAGGCTAATAAGTCGGTAGTTTTGTAGCAAGCTCTTATCTCCCTTCTTGTAAAGAATTGTTACTACCGCAATTTTCCAGGTGTTTGGTATCGAGCTGTTTAGTACTACAGTGTTGAAAAGCTCTACCAGGACTTTCAAAACGGATTCTCCTCCCACGTTTAGCATTTCCACTGTAAGATCATCCTCGGCAGAAGCCTTTCCCCTTTTAATTTGACTCAAGGCAAACTGTATTTCGTCTAAAATTATAGGGGGCAAATTTTCGTCCCAACTCTGTTCGGTTGGTGGAGTCTGGGGTCTGAAAGCTCTGTCATATCAGGTTCTGCTGCTTTAGATTTATATAAATCCTGATAGAATTCCTCAACAAAAGTGAGTAGTTGACTACAATCGGTTACCGGATTTCCTGCTTTATGTTGTAATTTGCTGATTTCAGCTTTATTTCCATCTATTTTCCTTCGAAAAACTTTTGGACCTCGATTTTGTTTAATTGTTTCTTCTATTATTTTTATATTGTATGTCCTTATGTCCTATGTAATTGCTTTTGATATGGATTTATTTATTTTCTGAATTTATTTTTGATCTACTTAAGCGGTTCAACGCCAATTTTCGAAAAAGTTTTTTTCTTATAATCTTTTAGTTTGGGTGAGGTCACCGGTGACCTATATGGCATTAAACGTGCTAATTGTGTCTGCAGTCTCATTTTTCTTCTATTATCCATTATATATATTATCAGATGATAATATTGATTCTTTATGTGTGTGACCACCAATAAATTTCTAGTAGTACTTCCTTATGGTGTTTAGTACTTCTATAGTATGTAGCCTAATTAATTTTAGCTTCTATAGTCTGAGTGTTCTAGCGTGGCAATTAGTGGCCATTTCCCTTATGTTAATATTTCAAGGATCACCGATTAGATTATTTTTCTTTAGAAATGGAGTGGAGTGAATTTTTGTTTATTTGCATGCACATCGATGACGAGTTTCACCTAACCGTATGACAAAACGTCGTTCGAGCTGCAGATTCTATCGAATCTTATATTTACACTTGACAAGCCTATTGTTGACCTAACGTTTCGAACACCGTAAGAAAATGGTTCTTGCTACCGATTTTAGAGTTACGCACAATTGACAACATTTAAAATTATTAACCCCCTAATTTTAATAGCTAATACGAAAGTTGGTCGAGAGCGTAAGGGGTTTTCATTTTACCATTTTCAAAAATTTCGATTCTTCATATTTAAATAAATTTTTTAAACTTGAGATTTTGGAAAATGTCGATGTTGGCATAATGGACCATGTTACCTTTGCCAGAACATAAAAAATGTCATTGTCAAGGCTTTGTCTTTGCCTGTCCCAAAAAGTAAAAAAAAAAACAAAGGCTGCGTTCGGTTTGAACGACTCAGTTGACGCCCGCCATGTGCCCACCTTACATGCTATCTCAATTTGCAGGCGTAGAACTTGTATAGTGCTATTCTTCTTTTAGTTTTATGCGGGTTTGGGAGGGCGATCAAACAAATCGAACGCACGGTTATGCTAAATACGATACAAGTTAGATGTTATGGTGACATTGACAGCTAGTATTTTTTAATGCGTAAAGGTATTTGTAGTTCTTCTGCCTATATCCTCGATATCTGAATTATTTTCAAAGTATCTTTAAAACGAATGAATAGAAAAATATATTTAAATGTATTTCGCATTTAAGCATTCAAATATTATATGTCAATGTCAATTGTAAGACAGGCTGTTTCCGCAACTCGACGACGAAAGCGCCTATTTTGCGTGTGGGTGGGAATGCGATATCATTCGAGCCAACCCAACTCCTCCAGGAACGCCAGCAGGCCCTTTACGTTACCGGCTATCAATGGAAGGTCCCTCGATTGACCGAGGTGTTTTTTTTTAATTAATATATTTAATATAAATTAATTAAATGTTTTCAATTGTGCCGCCGCTGCACAATAGGACATTTCGAATAAGGATAATTTCTCGCTAGCAGGTTCCTGCTTGAGCTAATGTTTACCTGTAGATATGCAACAAGGACCCATAGAGGAAGATGCAGTAAAATTGCAAAAAACAATATTTTTAAATGTTTTATTGAAAAAACACTGACTAACATTCAATTTAAGATTTTGCATGTGATTACTTACTTTCTAACTGCTCGTATATATTTTAACTTCAGAATAAATATCTTTTGAATTGATCAATACGGTCTCTTCAAAACCATCATAATGACTAGAATATGGCCTTTATAAAGGTATTACATTATATCATTAATTAGAATTATAATAGTATTTTATTTTGTTTACGACAACAATTGGTACTACTACTATAACATTGCATATTTATATGGAGGACCTAGTTCACAGGACTTAAACCTAGTTGATCATATCATAAAGTATTATAGTATCCAGTATTACAAACAACTTTCCAAGCGGAACATATTTACGGCGTAAATGAAAAATATTATAAATACTGTAGACCGTCCGAAGGTTCCGTTCGGCCAAGGTTTAGGTTTAGGCCGATATTATAATATATATGTCGCAGTTAGTTGGTTAAATCAGACACTTAACTAACATAATAGACCGTTTCAAGTCACTAAAATTCCGTCAGACAAGTGAGTGAACGTTTAACGAGTTGTCTAAACGTTCCTAGGCAACAAGACATGTACATATTTTTATATTTTTTGTGTACTTAAGTTTTATGTTTTAAGTATTTTTTGTCGATCTCACATGTTCAACCTAACACGAAGCATAAAGGGGGCTTCGCTTCGCTCACTACCTTTACCCGTCACCTAAGCTACCGCAATGTTTTGCCCTGATATAAGGTGTGCAAATCAGCTGTTGTCGTGACGCCATCTTGTTTACCAACACGCTAGCTTTCGGAAAGACAGATTGTTAAACGTTTTCGACGATGCTTTATTTAAATCGAATTGCTAGTGAAATGGTTAAACGTCGGCATTTTATTAACGGTCTAGAGAGTTAGTTTAGTGTCTGATTTAACCAACCAACTGCGACATATATAAATGTCACCGTAAGATTGTCAAAACCGTTAGTTGATAAACTAACTGTAATGTATGTACCTACGTAGGTACCTCGATATTTATATTCTCACGGAGTACCCGCTTTTGTAATCATTGATCTCTCTCGAATACATCGTTTACCGAATAGCTGTGTTTCGTGTCACGTCCTGCAAATATTATCCTGGAGCTTCCCACAGGACATCTCACTAACGTTTTTTCTCGTTAGGCAGTCAACTATCGATAGATAGTGAACTGTAGCGTACTATGTGACGCGTTATTTGATAAACTAACGGTTAAAATAGTTAAATAGTAAACTGGTATAAACTTGAATTGCAATCGGAATACTAGCGCAATCACTGCGGTTGCTTAGGTGAAGACTAGAGGGGCGAGCGCAGCGAAGCCCCCGAATTGTCTTCGTGTTAGGTTGACAAGTACGAACAAAATAAACGTAAATTCAAAACCCTGTCGGTCTGGTTTTCTATCTGTCGATTGTTGGTCGACTAACAGGTTAGTTTATCAACTAACGGTTTTGACTATCTTACGGTGACATATATAGGTAGGTACTATAAGCCGATGGTTCGGTTTCGGTTTCGGTTGGAAATCCAGTTTCAGTCGGTAAATACGTCTATTGGCCAGTTTTCTACAGAGCCACAAACTTAAGGCGCGTGTATCGGTAAAATTAGCATCATATTACAATAAAGTTGACAACAGCTTATACTGCAACATGTCTGTTACGTCAATCGCTCTGCGGCAGAACTGCGCGAAAGTTGGGTGTTTTTCATTTATTTCTCAAAATACACAGATTATTTCGTAATTAAGTTTTAAAATATTTTAAATAGACCTATAATGACGTAAAATGGTTTTCAGACAAAGGAAACGGATGTCTTCATGATATATATTTTTTGGGATTTGGGGAGTATTTCCTATAAAAATACAGCTTTAAAGATGGGCATTTGACAGCATCTTAACTGACCTGATGGCTAAAAAGAGAACTAAAGTCGCCGGTGCGAAATGTCAAAATACTCAAAATCATTGTTGAGCTGGGGTAGACATAAGTATGTATAAAGTACAACGATAAACTAAATATTGACTGTATATAAGTAGAATATAAAACCTAAACATCAAATAATTCACCAAGTTAAAAACAAGTTCAAGTTCAAGCCCTATTTCTTCCTCCCCAGTCTGGATGCGAATGAACTCTATGTATACATGAAAGTCCTCATCAAAACTTTTTCTGCACGGAACCATAAACTAAAACGTCATCTGTGTACATATTTTTAATTTTTGTTGATTTTTTCAAAAAGCTCAAAAATATTTTTCTTAATTCATAAGGGACCAGGGTCTGATGAATGACCTATCAATCAATACAATAATCATAAAAATCGATTAATTATTGATGGAATAATCACGTAACAAACAGGCAAATAAAATAATCGAATTAAGAACCTCCCCTTTTTATAAAATATGATATAGATAATAATTATACATACACTTTTGACTATAGCGATACCGTCAACGTTTGTTAAGTTTGAGGTACTGTAATACATTTATGATTTAAAATAAGATTTCACCGCTTCGATATGGCTAACAACGCTACCAATAAAATATGCATGCAGATGAAATAAACAAACACTCAATATAATCATTCTAGTGGCCGAATACACGTCTGGCACAACTAAAGCGCCAGCTGTCATTTCCCGGGCGAGAGCAAGAGGCAGTGACTTTGATTGACCGTCAAACCTGAGTTAAAGGTTGTGCATCCCTTAGGCCTTGGTCAAGGATTACGATGCCTACAAGAAAACATCGCCATCTGGCATCGAATAGCGGAATTTGAATAGTACCTAGCTCACACAGACTTGACAACATAGTGAAAAAAGTTCAGTTACTAAAGCAGCTCGCCAGATGGCGTTTTATAATTTGTGTCTTTCTTCCACATACTACTTTACTATTGTGGACTGTGACAGGTCACAAGCTTGCGCTCACATATTTTCATAATTTCGGACCGCACAAATTCTCCCACGCCCCTTTAGCGACCTATTTGGAAACTTTTTTTGGAAACTGACAGAAATCATTGCATTGATGAAGTGACCATATCCCCCCCCCCCCCCCCTATCGACCCGAAATTATCGGCAACAAAACATAGGATGCCTATAGATTAGACACAAGCCCTGTAAAGTCCTCTCACCTCTCACTGGTGCAGTCAAAATAATTAGTTGCAATATGTTTTCGCTAGATAGTGCTAGTTGTCTAAATATAGTTGGTCGAAGACCCAAAGCGGCCAACGCATACATTAAAGTGTTATAATAATTGTGTTATTTTTTAAATTTTAAAAACGTTGTTAACAACAGTGCAATGTTGAATAAGAGTAAGGTTCAGATCCTGGTCTAGATAATCTAAATCTAGAGTTGGACCTTCCTGGTCAGGAACCAGGTCTGCATGGCTTCGGCTTTTCCCTTCATGGTGACGTGACCCCTGTAGGTCAGCTCAATAGTCGGATCAGGGTCTTCATCACTCATCAGGTATCTGGAACAGTTGAGCATATTGAAATTTGAAACATCATAAACAGGTCATAATACAGGACAAAACCCCCTTAGTTTTTGGTAAGGAATGAAAGTGAAAAAATAACATTAATGTAATTGAATTAGTGTATGTAGTAGTATTAAAATTACTGCCTAAACGTGGGTGTATTCATAATGCTTTTGCAATCCCATAAAGGAAAGGACTTGAAGGCGCTCAGGCGCCTAGAAACTGGGCGTGATATAGTGATAGCACAAAATATTTATATATTTCTATGTAATATATGAACAACAAACAAAAATTTGTAAAATGGCGGACTCCTTTCGTCGCAGTCTGTCTACACTTCACAATTAGAGTTTGATTGTAACTAAATAATTATATGACAACTATGTTGGGATAAACTGCGAGTGTTTCGATGATTGTTTGGATATCAGCGCGGTCAACTGCAGCGGATACCCAGGGAATACGCACGATCCGTCTAGGCACCCCATCTGTGCAAGCCCTAGAATTCTAGGTCAATACCGCGCGTTCCGGTGATTGTGGTGATATCAGTGCGGTCAAGTGTAGTGAATACCCAGGGAATTGCGCGATCCGCTTAGGCATCCCATCTGTGCAAGCCCTAGAAGTCTAAGCCAGGTGCACGCCTGAGTCACGCAGCGACAGGCTGGCAGCGAACGACACCTACTGCAATACAGCCGGGGACACCCTCAGCGCTACTGCCTCCACCACCACCGCCGCTAAATACACCAAGCTGGTGGGATCAATCCGATTAGTACTTCATTGATAATGATTACCTACCTCTAACTTCTTGTTTCTCTCAGCACCACTCGCCTGCCTAACAAAAGAAAACCACCGCTTACCGCGGTCGCGGTCGCTCCTGTTAACTAAGCCATTCTCACATTTATAGGTGCATCATAGGCTAGGCAGGATATAACAATTCCCCGCCTACGTAATATCAAATTATCAAAATCAACTATCAAAATATTATCGTAGCTACATATACTTATATTGCTTTGCCTGAAAATAAATTGGAGATAATTCGCCTCGGTATAGGTTTACCAAATAAAAAAAAATAAAAGCCTGAGATTATCGAATTTTAATCTTTTTAGGTAAAAAAAACATATATTTTTATTTTGTTTTTTACCATAATAAATAATAGGAAGATTATTATTTGTTATTATAATAAACATGATCTAAAAAATATATTGTTTTAAGAAAATTGTAAAATTCTGATGAACCTGAAAAGCCTGATATCTCAGTCCAATGCCTGAGAACCTGAGCTGAGCCTGAAAATCCTGAGATCTCAGGCCAAAGCCTGAGATATGGTATCTTGGTATCTCTTTTCTCCTCATCTTCTAAAGACCATTCAAAACAGTCATGAACAACAACCTTGCAATGAACCCTGAAATTCTGTGAATAAGCCAATCCAAAACTTAACAATCCTAGAAATATTTTTACGTAGCTTAACTGCATTTATACTGAACCCGACAATAAACAGAAACTAAACACGTGCATGCCATAAAAAGGTACATATTCTCTCCAAACTCCCAGAAACTAGACAAAACAAATGACTGATATTTAGGAACAATAGAGAATGCTTCGTAGCCACCCACATAAAAGGTCCACAGCGTTTCCGCACACATCTGGCACCCATGCTATGGTCTCCGGTCCCATCTCGGAAATACCGGGAAGTACTCATTAAAATAAAAATAGATCGCAAAAGGCCAAAAAGCATCTCGCACCATAACGGCCGTACACCACTTACAAACAACCCACACATTCACATTAGCTACAATAGCATCAGGCTCTCTCCTATAGTAAAATTCTATAATGCAAACTCTATCAATGCCCAGAGACGGAAACTGCCTGTTCTATACAATTGCAGACCAAATAAACCATCTGTTTCGAGCGACATTCAACCATACCCACATCAGAAGCAACTTAGCCAGATACGTGGAAGATAACAGCAACTATCCTCGCATCAAACTCTCTATCGACGCACCAAACGAAGAATCTTTCACTGAGTACATTAAAAGAATATCCACAAACAGGGCACGTGGGTAGGTGAAGAAATTATCGTAGCAGCCGCGGAGTTCTACGTAATAAGTGTAACGATCCATCAATACAATGGCCCATCAATCGAATATAGCCTCCAGCAGTCAGAACTATTAACTTGACCTTTTCCTTGAGCCACTACGACAGCGCATACTTAATAGAGCCCCAAAACCCCAACAACAACCTATCAAGAACTAGTCAAATTTACAGCATTACACCTTCCCCATACCAAAATACAACGCGACACCCGACTTACACTCAAGTTTCACTCGCCCCAAAAACAGATAATATGATAGCGGTAAATCTAAACACCTGCCCCGGGCCTACCCAAAATCCCATAACTCAACAGAAGATGGCCAATGATTTAGATACTTACCGTACCGACACATACACTAATAAAGGTCATGGGGTCAAACAAGGGTGCCCACTGTCACCAAGACTATTTACTACTACTACTATGACTCAGAATATTGGAAGACCCAACATAATACTGGGCCAAGACGAAGAAATGAGCTTACCCCTTATTCTCTCCTTCGCGGACAATCTCATCATTGTAGGTCAAGATCTTCAACATCTCTACCAAATCGTAACCCACTTAAAAACATTGCTTGTGACGAATGACACAAAAACTAAAATTCTAATAAGATACCCCATTGATCCTCAGCGACTATTACCCCCGGACACAGACAACTCCGACTCGACTCTACCCACCCGTCCATTGTACACCCACCGCCCGCGCACGCGCAGGCGGAGGCGGCAACTTAGATCACCCACACCAGACACTGCTCAAGCCGCAGACGCCCCACATGACGCCGTACACTCTACGCCGGCACAAGACACACAGAGACGCAGCGACACACCTTAGTTGTGCCCGGCTGCCAAGTTCACTTCATTCACCACAACCCTCCCAGGTTGGGTCTCTCCCCCGGTAGGGCACGCACTCACGTGTGAATAAACTATTTGAGGCGGCGACTACCTGTCCCGCCCACTCCCAAGGCAAAGTTTTAAAAGAGTCTGAAAACAACAAGTTCAAGGCAAAAAAAAAAAAAAAACAGCGACTAGAGTTCATCGTATTGGATATAGTTCCAATTCGATAGTGAAATTCGAATGACTATAAGAGACAATATCCATACGACTTGTAACTTGTCTGAAGCTTGTTCTAAGAGCGATTCCAAGAGTGGTTTTCTTTTAACAATGAACAAACAAGCGCTGAAGCGTTTGGCGTTACCTGAAGATTTTACCTATCAAAGAAGGCTGATTTTAGAGAAATGTGGCGAGATTGTAAAATATCATTCGATTCCATCGTCGATATGCTGTTTGAAACCAGTTGAATTGAAACATATGAGTCGGTGTGCAACAAGAGATTTATTGTGGGAGAACTTCCAACATATTCTTACGAATAAATTTTTATGCATGTCATTGTATTTGATTTTCGAAATATTTTATAATTTTTCACAGGCGTTTCTAATGTGCTATTACTTTCGATGTACCTTATGGATTTGATGTTCATACAAAATGTATTCCCTTTTCGGCTGATTATTTCAGAAAAAGATAACACAAACTTCGAGCCACATTGGTTTCGAATTTGTCATAGTTCACCTTCCCTGTACTGGCAGAGGTACGGTTATTCAAAACTCCATTTTGCGAAACAGGTGGCTATCCCTCTAAAAGTTTGTGAATTTGGAAATATGGATATTTGTATGTTTGTTACTCGATCACGCAAAAACGGCTCAGACGTAGCCTATATCAGGATAATAAATTACCAAACCTGTAAGTGTCCTCGCTGACATTGATAGTCCCGGGCACGCCAGTGGTCTCGCAGCGACTGGTCAGGTTCACAGTGTTACCGAACAGACAGTAGCGAGGCATGCGGTGGCCAATGACCCCGGTCACGACCTCCCCGGAGTGGATGCCAATTGTGATGCCCTGGAAGACGTGAGAGAATATCTGATCACATTCATTATTTGCATCACAAACATTGCTTATGAGCCGATGCGTAGGAGCACAAACATTAGCATCCAAGACCAGAGGTATTTTTTTCTTGTTTCTGTTTCACGTGATCAAGAGACACATGCTCTAGGTACCAGCTACTGCTAGGTTCCTACTGCTAGTAGGCGTACACTTATATCAGAGGCCATAATTTGGCAGGTTAAAAGTTCTGACAGTAAAGCTAACACGCAGAGGGCCAGCGTAGTAGCAACACAAATCAATTGAAATCGATTCCGAGTAAATGCCTTTGCCCCTTGGTGGTGATATTCATCGGCTAAACGTACCACAAGGTGACAATTACCATCGAAGCAAGTCAATCGAAACGTTGAGGCTGCTAATGACCGATAGAAGTGGAAATCTGTTAATAAGGTACTATACTCCTCTAGGAGTTAAATGACCCAAGAAGAAGAAATGTACCACTGGTTCGCCATCAACGGTGACTGTCTGGGAGAGGTCCATCATCTCCAGAGCCAGCAGAGAAATATGTCTGGCGTGACCCTCCTTATACTCAGGGAGACCTGATACAGCCATGTACTTGTCTCCCACGGTCTCCACCTGAAGAGTTTCAAGATAATACAGTTTAGTGAAAATATTATGGTATATTAGAGCCGTACACTAAATGCAGCATGAATAGGTGAGTGAAGTTCTATGCAACCACGCAAACCAGTCAGCATCGTTCACTTGACATTGGTGAGCGCGCAGTGATAAAATGATTCGATAGGCTGCAAGACTTGTTGAAGTGTGTCCACCTTATATCACAGTTCATGGTGTAGTGGTCTAACTGCTCGCCTGGTACGTTTGTGACGCGGGTTCAAATTTATATAATTTATTTATTTAATATTGAGTAGATATGTAATCAAATAAACGTTTTCTTTCTTTCTTTCTTTCATTTGGCTGAAAGTAAGCACGAAAAAAGTAGGTAGAAAGTGTGACCTGTTTGTTTAGTTTTAGTTTATGTTTATTCGTTTTTGTTCTTTGTAACAAAACATAGGTTACGCCTTTTCCCATACGGGGTGGAAGAGGCACGCACAGTCATGCCCAAGTTTAGCCAGTTATTTAATTCTCCATTTTGCGTGACTGGGGGCTAGCCTATCGCCGCAGCTTTGGAAATATGAGGCTAATTTGGTTGCCTTCTGTTAACTAAAGTATTTGTATCAAAATTTAGACCTTATAAACATTAGGGCTCCGTTTCGGGTCGGTCAAAACGTCGAACGCCGTGTACAAGTCATTGAGCATGCGCACAATTTTCATCGCGCCCTTATGGTCGGTGTTGCGCGCGCAATAGTTAGCGAAACCAACTATGCCGCTGAAGAGCAAGGTCACAGGGTCGTAGCGACGAGCGGTAACCGGCCGTCCGTGACGGAGTTCTGTGGCCACACTCTCTGGCAGGACTGAGTAGAGGAGCCTAGGAAATAAAAAAACGTTCAAGTGTGAGTAGGACTCCCATACGAAGGGTTCCAATATAATTACTTAAGCTACCTTATATATAGCCTGAAATAATTCAACCCGCACTGAGCCAGCGTGGTGGAGTATGGTTCCATCTATTAAAGCGTGAGCCCTTCGCTGGGGACATTAATCGAATACCGAAAATCTCCAGTTTTTGTGCAATAATATTTTCGTTCACAGGTGAAGGTGCCTAACGGTCGGTATGGAGTTATGCATACAACGGTAATTTATGCCTGATAAACTCTCGATAGCACAAAAGTCTAGTCTCCTAAGCTGTGTAGATACTGAGATAAAACGATTTAATTTTTTTGACAAAAATCTTAAATAAATAACATAATTTAAAATACTAAAAGCTCCGACTACGGTACACTAAAAAGCACAAAACAAGCAAAAAGACTTAACGTAATTATTGAGATTCCATAAAATTATGATGTATTAAATTAAATTAAATTTATATGTAGGCGGATTCAATTAAATTTCATTTACTTTTAAATTTAATTAATTTGGTTGTGCTTACATTTAAATTTAATTAAATTTGACACTGCACTATAATAATTTGATCAAATCTCAATAATTACGTTAAGTTTTATCTGCTAGTTTCTTGTTTTTAGTGTATCGCAGTCGGGATTTTAAGAATTTTTTATTACATTATTTATTTTCTGCTTAGTTTACAACTTGTGTGTATCTTGCGACTTTTAACCTCCTAACGCGCGGATTTTTTTTGCTCTTGTAGTGCTACACACCCAAGTACTTTTAAAAGGTTCGCATGGTAGACGCCCAGAGATTTTGACATTCGATATTGTACCTAAAACTGATCGTACTAATGTGGGATTTTTTTATTGGATAAGGAAGTCAAAACTAAAGAATCTTTCTAAATATATTTAGGTCGTAATCATTAATGAAAATGGTTTATGTAAAATTGATATTTTTAAGTTAATTGAGTGAGTATATACTCTACGGAATAGATAGATTTTTACAAAACTAAAGGAATAAAATGTAGAAAAATACAAAATAAAAAAATTTATTATTTCATTATAACCTTTTTTAAAAACAGCTCATCAACTACTAAAAAGTTCTTATTAGTACAATGTTCAAGTAAAAGTGTGATTTTATATTTATCATTGCATAGAAGGCCTATTAAAAGGCCCTCGGGCGTCTCGCTGATGAAATGGAACGGAACCGTGGGCTTATACCGCTTACTAGTAGATGTATTTTAAAAATGACTTTAGGCGCTAGGAGGTTAAAGCCCTTTATTTTGATACCCCATTGACTTAGAGCCCATTGAGGATCTCTAAAAATGTTTGACCCTTACAAGATATTATGTCTATTATGAGAATGTTTAAACGAACAGGACAGTAAATTATCCATAGTATTTTATAATGTGTTCTATTTAGTGTAATTGTAGGAATGAGCATCCACCGTAGGCTTTTTTAATTGGTGTACTTTGTATGATGCCAAGGAGATACTCACTCCCACAAACGTTTTAATTTTAATTATTTTGAAGTGTATTTTTTTTTTTACAATTAAGTAGCTATGTAGGTACAAATATGTTTTCCCAAATGGAAGAGCCACATCAGCAATGTAGACATAAATTAATCACGATTAATAATAACAGAATGAATAGTTCGTTAGACAGGATAAAATTGTAACTAATTAGTTTTAGCATGTTATTGTTAGCGAGAACAGCAGAAATTGCAGAAAGTGCTTAGCTTACAATTTTTCAAATACAGTCAGGCAAGATAAATTTTGCATATCTATGTATTTTATTTTTAAGGGTGATTGTAGGATGTCAAGCCTTTGAATCAATTGTTTCCTGTGAGCGAACACTCGCTGCGAGACTTGCCAGTCGTCTCTCACAATCCTTCGTGTCACAGTTTGTATAATTTCTACCACGGAAATATATAACTTCATATTCTACAAAGACTCCTTTCATTCAAACCAACTAGGCACCCGTTAAAATTTTGACAATGTCTTGGGTATACAAGATTAAATTTAGAATGTACATCATCCCTGCTTCATATGGAGATGAGTTTAGATGTTCTGTTGTGAGTAAGGGTAACTTCCAAACAATACAACCTCATTTTAGATGTTCTGTTGTGAGTAAGGGTAACTTCCAAACAATACAACCTCATTTTAGATGTTCTGTTGTGAGTAAGGATAACTTCCAAACAATACAACCTCATTTTAGATGTTCTGTTGTGAGTAAGGGTAACTTCCAAACAATACAACCTCATTTTAGATGTTCTGTTGTGAGAAAGGGTAACTTCCGAACAATACAACCTCATTTTAGATGTTCTGTTGTGAGTAAGGGTAACTTCCAAACAATACAACCTCATTTTAGATGTTCTGTTGTGAGTAAGGGTAACTTCCAAACAATACAACTTCATTTTAGATGTTCTGTTGTGAGTAAGGGTAACTTCCAAACAATACAACCTCATTTTAGATGTTCTGTTGTGAGTAAGGGTAACTTCCAAACAATACAACCTCATTTTAGATGTTCTGTTGTGAGAAAGGGTAACTTCCAAACAATACAACCTCATTTTAGATGTTCTGTTGTGAGTAAGGGTAACTTCCAAACAATACAACCTCATTTTAGATGTTCTGTTGTGAGTAAGGGTAACTTCCAAACAATACAACCTCATTTTAGATGTTCTGTTGTGAGAAAGGGTAACGTCCGAACAATACAACCTCATTTTGAGGCATCGCAATTTTGAACCTTATCCAGCAGAAATCATTGTCCCTAGGTAAAACTTTTCCAGTTTTACGGTTTATTATTTGGCAAACCGATTTCATTCCATCGTTTTAATTTTGTATTGTTCCATTAAATTGTAAAGTTTTCGCATTTCTACAAACCAACTAATAAGTTTTTGGAATATTTTCCAACATTCTTGAATTTTCTATCATATAAGATTTTTAAAGAAATTTTGGTTTGTCCATTGTTATCATTTTATTAACTTTATTTAATTTAAAAACTTTATTGAAGTCTGAATAGATTTTGTTTGAGTTCTGTTCACAAAAGTCCGGAACTGGCGAATTTATATCTAGGTTTGTTGTATACTTTTCTAGTCTATGGGAGTAATTGGCCTTAGTCTGAGAATAAACGAACAAAAATTAAATGTCCCGAAACTAAAAACCGCCTTAGGGTACCTTTACCTATGGAACGTTACATTCTATAAGGGTGAGGTCACACAAAGAGGGCGAGACAGGGTATGGAATTGTATGAGCGTATCTCCCCTCCTCCCCCATCCTGCCTTGTCTCGCCTTGTTTCTAGTGTGTGGCTCCACTCCGCATCTTGTGGCCAGGTGGTCATTCTCTAGTTTTAAGATTTTTGAAAGAAATTTAGTAATTTGAACTGAATTGATCGGCTGAATTCAGTCATTTCATTCCTCACCTGTCAGTCTTCTGCTTTTCCGAGTCCAATTCTCTAAACGTCTGCTGCAGCTTGTCAGTAAGAACCTCCAGGCTTTGTGTCAGTTTGTAGTCAGCTTCAAACTGCTCTGACATAAGGACTAAGTCCCGAGTCGCGTCGTGGAGGGGAATGTCAGATATGCAGAGACCACGGCTAGAAAGGAAATAGTGTAGTGTGGACATACAAATATGCGGGTATGCCAAAAGTTATACGTCACAGTGACAGCGAAAGTAGCCCTACTTCAGATGCATTGATCAAGTTTTGAAAAACATGCAACTTTCACAAAAGACAAAGCTTTTGTGAAAGTTGCATGTTTTTCGAGAAATCTTCAGTTTAAAGTTTTTAATGTAAATTCCGATTTTTAACATTGATAGTTCTGAAATTTCTTGGACACCCTTTCTTTTACGTTGTTTTTTATCTTCTAGGCTTTGTTAATATGTACATTAGACGACACAAGAGTAATTTTGTCGATACCATAAAAAGAATACGACAAATTGATGACTTCGTCTTAGCTCAAATCTTCAACGACCCTTGTATCGTCTTAAATTATAAGAAAAGGCTGTCCAAACGGGGATTATCATTAAAAACTTGAAACTGACGATTTCTCGAATTAAACGCATCTTTCATTGATGTCATGTTAGACTTGATCGATGCATCGGAGTTAGGGCTACCTTCGGTGTCGCTGTGACGTATGACTTTTGGTACACCCTATATACGGTCTTACTCAAAAGAGTTAAACTTTCGTTGAACATATTTACAAAATTGAACGAACTTACCTAAGTGAAGTTCCATTGTAATTATACAAGAAGCCAGGTCCAATATGATTATCTGGTAGTACCACGTTATCGACGTGTGTGTGACGCGGCTCTTTAGAGAATAGACAAAAAGTTTCCTAGCAACACCCAAGCTGTCATTGTCATCAATCATTCATGTTTTCGTGTTTGTGTGTTAGGCACTTCGCTGCTCTAATTATTTAGGTTAACTGTGTTTTAATATGTTTAACGAAATATCTTGGCATTACAAAGCCAACACGTAAAGAAGAAAATGTGGGAAAAACAAAATTACAGTAACATAATGATGAAACGTCGTTGCCGACGACCCCGTTTGATGAATAAAATGTCGATTTGTAATCGATGGCCTACCTGTAATTGACTGTGCGTGGTACGTATTTGTCGCAGGAGTCCCGGAGTATCTGCCCAATATCACGAATACAGAAAGATTATCCTATTTCGTGATCGTCTCACGTGTTCCCTAGCGAGAAAATGTTGGGGTTGAAACTACCATAACCTCAAAATTCTATGTACACAGGTGGCTTATCGTATCGAATGTTTTGTTATTATGACTGCCAGCCACAGAAATGGATACTTATTCCATGTAATAGTGGTGGTTATGAGTGTTTATTGTTTTGTTATGGCTAATAGCCACAGGAATGTATACTTATTCCATGTAATTCTGGTGGTATTATGTGCTGATGTTTGGTTAAGGCTGGGAGCCAAAATAATAGATAGCTACTCCATGTAATGCTGTAGTTTTATGTGTGAAATATTTATTTATCATGGCTGAGAGCCACAAGATGTGGTACAGCTTCCAGTGAAATTGGTTAATGAACCGTGACTTCAAAAAGTGACCGTGTTTATTGTTTTGTTATGGCTAATAGCCACAGGAATGTATACTTATTCCATGTAATTCTGGTGGTATTATGTGCTGATGTTTGGTTAAGGCTGGGAGCCAAAATAATAGATAGCTACTGTTTAATATTTGTGCTTCGGAACGCACCTCCTCTTGTTGCGCGACTCGGAACGGAAACGGACTAGCAGCTGTCACTCGTATCGGAAACGAGATGTAAAATTGGAGGTTAATTTTTTCCTCTTGGTCTGTCTCATCGGGAGAATAACATGGCGGCTCGGGCCCCATGGCATTGATTGGTATTTCGGTGTATCAATAACCATAATACAGGCATCGGGCCTGGTCAGAGTGTAAATCTACCTCATAGCGTCGGGCTATTGATTGTAATTAGATTTGCGTCAGCGGTCAAGTGATTCGTGGTGAAGGTTGAAGTTGTACGGTCTCCAACTCCACGTGTCGGCAGCAGCGCGCCGGCCACGCCGTCGGACAGCGACGGCAAGGGTTCGATCCCATCCTATCCCAACTGTGCCCCCTTTCCCGAATTCCTGTCTCGAATCGAGCCTTCGATTTCCTGTCTACGGAGACAAAGGTAATAAACAAATTTCATCACTTCTTTTCTCTCACGTGGCAAAGGCACACCCCCTCATGACTCCACGCCGTTCGGTTTAGGCGTGGAATTAAACAGCTACTCCATGTAATGCTGTAGTTTTATGTGTGAAATATTTATTTATCATGGCTGAGAGCCACAAGATGTGGTACAGCTTCCAGTGAAATTGGTAAATGAACCGTGACTTCAAAAGGTGGAAACTTCATGTACATACATTTCGAATATTTTTCTGAAGGCCGGAGGGTTGGAGTGTAGATAAGGGGGCGCCAAGGAAAAGGGATTTCCGCCCCCTTATCGACACTCTGACCCCATCCAAATTCCAAATTTCTTTATTACTGTAGATATTTACATATACTTAGCAATTGTAATTTTTTGCCACGTCTACATTGGGCCACTGTGGGAGAAGAAGGGCATAGAAACTCCCACAGATTGATTTTTAGATCTCTTTTAAAAATTGATTATGCTTAACTAATACCATTATATATCATTATCATAATTAATAAGCAGGAATTAATAATTACAAAATTATTAACAGCAAGGTCTCTGTTGAGCAAGATTAACCCCATACAGTCCCATCATTTAAGAAGTAATCTTAAAAGAGTCGCGTCACACACAGGTCGATAACGTGGTACCAGTAAATCATAATGGAACTGGCTTGCAGTATAATTAAAAAAATAAATGTTTTAAAACATAGCCTCAATTACTACACCGTCATTAAGTTTAAATTAAGTGCATACCGTGTCAAGTCATCCAGATTAGTGACGCTTGGATAACACTGGAACACGATGACGTCAGTTTCTGGAATGTACAGCATTTGGCCCTAAAATGCACAAAATAGAATACAATTAGCATCTTTCTAGTATTAATTCACCTATAGTAAAGGTCAGTAGGTATTTAAAATTTTATCAAGATGACAGTTGAAAATTCCGCAGGCAAAATACATGACTAGATACTCTATAAAGAAGAAATCTGTGGTTAGTTTTGATGCATTAGGAATTGTGACAAGTGTCACTTCATACATTGATTACATTTTATTGAATACCTACTTGTCCCTACTATAGTAGCCTGTGATATCCAGGATATTAACTATCTGTGAAACGTTCATCATAATCCTTTAAGCCGTTTTAGCGTTATTTAGTAACAAAGAAACAAACATTCACAAACGAAGTATACCTGGCGCCAAGTTGGCGCCTATGAGTGCCTGCCTGGAGGGAGCGGCGCATGGGGAAAAGAGAGATGCATTCATGGGCGATGGAGGATGGAGGCTTGGCTCAGGCGCCAAGAAACCCTTCGATATCTGTACCTTCAATCGAAGCGATGCAATTTCTTCATGAGGTTCAGAGAAGGTCATCTCTTCAGGCTTTGTCTTCAGCACATAAACAGTGTTGATATGAGACAGCACGTTGGCGAATGACATCTCCAGATGTGGCCTCACCTAAGAACACAAAATAGTATTTATGTGAGTGATACATAATGGTGAGTGATATTATTATGAAACTCGCCTTCCACCCACCCACTCTCGAGTTTTAATGCCTAATTATGTACAGTTACATACACTTATTTATCTACACACATCATAAGCTCTCTTTGATGTTTTCAGGAACCGCATGTGCGACCGGCATGGTAGCATTGATAAATCCTCTGCACTTGTTTAGCTTATTCAGTAGTACCAACTTCACAGACAAACTAGGGGCGGCACGCAGACGGGCGTCGGCGTTCGAAATTTGAATGTCACAATTTGTCGAAAATTGATACATTATGGATCCATACAAATGAGTTTTTACCAAGTATTTTAACATTATGCTGGTCGTAACGTGCGGTTCTTGGACGCAGTAAAGAGGGTTTATGATATGTGTAGATAAAACGTTTTGTACAACAGCAACATCATACAGTCGTGCCTTTTCCCATAAACCTATCTACTATTTGCTACTACCACTGTAATTATCTAGAAGGAATAACCATATTATTATATCCTTTATTGCATAAAATAACATAAAAAATAATGATTTTCCTACTGCGGTAATAAAATTTACAAAGGGGGCCTATTCCTAAAAGTAATCTCTTCCAGCCAACACAGTAAGTATGTTCAGTGAAGCAATGCGGGTACAGCTAATAATACAAACAAGAAAACAAAAACTAAATTTTAATAGTAGTTTATGTGACTGCTACATAATGGAGGGCATTAATACTCGAGAGTGGGTTTATGAAACGAGCCAAAGGCGAGTTTCATAATAATATCACTCGAGAGTTTTAATGCCTAATTATGTACGGTTACATACACTAGTTTATATACACACATATCATAAGCTCTCTTTGATGTGTTCAGGAACCGCATGTTTGACCGGCATTGTGGCTCTGCAGTTGTTTAGCTTGTTCTGTAGTACCAACGTGCCGCAGGCGGGCGTCGGCATCCGAAATTTGAATGTCAGTACCAACTTCACAAACTTACAGACAAACTAGGGGCGGCTCGCAGGCAGGCGTCGGCGTTCGAAATTTGAATGTCATAATATGCAAAAAAAACTACACATTATGGTCATAAAGTGTAATTTTTCAGATAAGAAATGAGTTTTAACCAAGTAGTTTAACATTATGCTGATCGTAACGTGCGGTTTTTGTACGCAGTAAAGAGGGTTTATGATATGTGTGTAGATAAAATAGAATACCTAACACATACAAGCAAAAATTACAAAAATACTTTATAAGACATATATCATTATTCATTATGAAGATAATTATACTACATAAACACTTTAATACTTAAGTAAATAAAACCTACGATAATTGAGATAGGTAGTATTATTTCAGTCTTGATCTGAATGAGCCAGGCGAGAAACTATCACGGATAGAGTCTGGCAGGAGGTTCCACATCTGCGCAGCACGGACTGTGTAAGAATTCATCAGGAAACTGGTATTGGCCATCGGATAGGCTAGTTATCTTAATGCGACACATGCACGACGAGGTTTTGAGGGCGGCGGTTAATTCGCGAAACGGATTCGCAGGTACTCTGGAGCACCAGGATTTCGCAGGATTTTATAAAGAAAAACTAAAATATGAAGGTTCCTTCGCTGTCGGATTGGGAGCCACTTCAATTGGTTGCGAAAATCCGACACCGACATCCGACGTCCTACTTTCGCAAGCCAAGAATTAAGCGCAAAGCCAGGTTCTGAAGATTCCATAAATTGATTCCATATTCTATAAATAAAAATATAAAACCCATAACACATTATTGAAACATTACGGAAAAAACTGATTCGATAATGGATAATTGTTTCTGAGATGTCCTCAAGCGTCAACCATCCTGGCTGCTGCATCGCCCCCGGGTGTTCTACAGCCGTAATACATATTTATGAACCTGTTCTGAAATTAAAGCCGTTTTATTAAAAAAAACTCATCGCAATCGGTCCAGTAGTTTTCCAGGAAAATGGTAACGGACATACACACATACACACAAACAGACTCTAACCCAAACTATACCTTCCCCGTTCCATTCCGTCCGCCGTGGGTGAAATCCCTCGCTACGCGCGTGAGTAGCGGTGGTGGGTGACGGAGTAAAGTGGAAACTAACCGTATCGAGGACATCAGTGATCTTGCACTTCGGTCTGGTGACTCTAGGCAGGAGTCTGGATACAGTGCGGCCAGCCTGCACGATGTTCAGCTCACGGTCGAAGATCAGATGGAACGGGAACACCCGGCAGAACGTCGCTGGACTCACTTTCGGCTCTGTGAATAATATCGTAATGGTAAAAAAAACAGCTCAATCGGAAACCGGGATCAAATTTAACTTGCAAGATTTGATTACAGACAGACAGACAACGGGACAGGTGACACTAAATAAAAGCTTGAAAATAACCCAGAATGTCTGTTTAGTTCACTTGTATCCTTGTCAAGCTGATAACTTTCGAAGACTGACCTGATTTGTATAGGTATCAACCATATCTAAGAGCCATCGCAGTCTACCAATTATAAAATAACGCGTTACAATCCGTCCACACGTTGGTCCGCTAGGGTGCAAACGGATTAAACTTATAAAAGCCCTCTTTGTAGTCGATGGTTAAAATAAAAACATACCTACTTGAATAACAACACCATGAGGATCAACCGAGAAGATGGAAGATGGACCAGATCGGAGGCCAAAGATCGGTCGGCAGACCATTTGCCAGATGGTCCGACGATGTGGCGAGGGTGGCAGGAAAGCAATGGACGCGGGTTGCGCAGGACCGTACTGAATGACGCAGGGCCCAACAGTGGGCCCCTGAGAGGCTGATGATGATGATGATGATCAACCATCAATCGCTGCGGGATGGGCTAGCCCTGTCACGCAAAATTGAGTATTGAGTCTGGCTTAACGTTGGCAAACGTTAACGTGGTTAACGTTGCCTCTGCCATCCCATATGGGAAAAAGCGTGACGCTATCTACAAATACTTGTATACACCTGACGACCGGTTTAGCCTAGCGGGTAGTGACCCTGCCTACGAAGCTGAAGGTCCTGGGTTCGAATCCCGGTAAGGGCAAATATTTGTGTGATTGGCATGAATATTTGTTTCTTAGTCTTGGATGTTTTCTATGTATTTTTATAAGTATTGATCTCTATTAACTATATCGTCGTCTAGTACCCATAACATAAGCCGTGTTGAGCTTACTATGGGCCTAGTTCGATTTGTGTTAGATTGTCATTCATTACATTACATTACAGCGTCAGCCAGATCAAGATGGCACGCGCCTAACTGCGTCCACTCCTCGAATCCAGCCTCCCTCTGAGGGCGAAGCTAGGGATCTACAAGATTAACGTTAGATCCCGCCTCGCCTACGCGGCCCCGGCATAGTACGCTTGCAATAGGAAATGAACTCGTAAGAGCCATCAATGGGTCATCCAAGTGCATCTTGTAGCACTCTACAGACCCTGTACACCTATGCTGTATCTCTTGATTGACACATCCTGATTGCTTTAACCGCACATTTTGAACCTTAAGCCATGGTGATAAAATTCAAAGCCATAGGAGGTGAGTCCCCACTCGAGTGACTGGGTACCCTGTGTACCGAAAATGCCGTTATAGGTTTTGAATTTTATTACCATGGCATAAAATTCAAATACACGACCCCTGTTCGTATCAAATAATCGCTATTGGTCAAAATTTCAAAAGCGATTAAAATTACTGGGTTCCAGTATTGATTCATGAGGCTACAGGGTCTTGTTGTATGGCGTCCAGCCGAATGCCGTCAAATACCTGTTATCTGCACCAAATTTATACTCTGACGATGACAATTTGTATCTTACCCAATGAAAGTGTTTCAATCTCTGCGATCTCAGGTGCGGATACACGGCCCGAGGTTGAAGTCTCAGTTATGAGGAACTGGACGTGGTCGCATTCCTCCTTGGTCTTCAGAACCTCGACCTTAACCTCCGTGTTGTGTAGTTTGCTGGCCACAGTCTGTGATTCGGAGAAAAAGAAAAAACTAATATCACCGTACAACTTTCTTTAATGCCGGTATCGTGTCTACACTTCATACACGGCTGTATTTCACGCGCTGAAGTGGAGCCATTCTTAGAAGTCGCATCTCACATCTGTCGACAGTTCGAACAAATCTATGCGTCAGTAATCTTCTCCTTGTTTCGCTTAGAAAAGCTAGGGAAACCGACAGATATCAAATGCTACTTCTAAGAATGGCTTTACTATTGCACGACCCGTATTTAGCGCCGCAGTATTGTACATCCCGTATGCCTAGTCCCCGTAGTCCCCGAAAAATCGTAGAGCATGGAGGCGGCTATACGTTCTTCTGGGAAGGAACTGCAGCATCAGAACCCCGTCGATCTGGTGTTGGTTTTGCAATCAAGAATATACCTACATAATACAGTAAATAATAGTACAAAGGTTAGATTGGTATCCTATCAGCAACTTAGATTGCGTCATTTCATTGCGAATACATGTCGACAATGATAACCATCTGAACATCCTCAGCGCTTACGCCCCAACTCTAGATAAAGACGACGAACTGAAGGAGAAATTCTACAAGGAACTTTCCGATGCTGTAGGGAATAACCGTCAAAGAGAGCAGGTGCTCGTCCTTGGTGATTTTAAAGCACGCGTTGGACGAGATCATGAAGCGTGACCCAAGGTACTCGGAAAACATGGCATAGGCACCATCAACAGCTACGAAACCCTCCTGCTAAGTTTGTGTGCTCAATATGAGTTGGCCATTACCAACACCTGCTTAAAATTGCCAGCCAAGTACAAAACGACATTGATTCATCCCAGGTCTAAATACTGGCATCTAATTGACTACGGTCTGTTACGCCAACAAGACCTATCTCAAGTGCAAATCACTCGAGTCATGAGAAGCGCTAAATGCTGGACAGACCATAGGTTAGTTGTTGTCAAGAGGAAGTTAGGACTCCAACCACCAAACCGCCGTGGAAAGACCGCCAACGTTAGTCTGAACGTGCAGAAACTGCAAAACCAAGATCCTAGGACAGCTTTCGGACTTGCTTTGAACAACAGGCTGGCTACACGTAACAAAGGCCATCAGCACTTGCAAGAAGTCTGGAAGTCTTTGAGCTCCGATCTCGTAGAAGCTGCTACCGATACGCTGGGACACGGGAAACGTGTCGCCAAGACTGGTTTGATCACAATAACCAGACTGGTAGAAGCTATCGAGAATCACTGGAATCTGCTGCAGAGAAAAGAGAAGAATGACAGCATAAACCTCTAAGAGCACATAAAAGTTAGTACCAGAAACAGTATCAGAAATTAAGGACAAATGATGAAAAGACAACGCGCGCCATATTCAACTGCTTGCTGACTGTAAACAACTTGGCGTATTTTACAGTGCAGGCCGAAACTCCATTGGCACTACACAACATGCCATTGTGCCAATACGGTCTCTGAATAGCACGCGCAGACTGAAATCAAGGGACGAGGTTCTCCAACGCTGGGCTGAACACTTCAACAACTTGCTTAACGTAGATCGCTCAGCAGATCTGGAACCTATTCGGGCTACTCCGAGCCTCGACCTGAGCTCGAAGAACCGCCAACCCTCAGCGAAGTGATCGACGCTTAATCCAGCAAGATAATAATAAGGTAGAGGGCATCGACAACATTCCGGCCAACCTACTTAAATATGGCACTGCCGAGCTTCATAGCATACTCTGGAAGCTATTTGTACAGATGTGGAACGAGGAAAGCATACCAGAAGACTTCATCGTTGGCCTGAAAATTCGTATGGATTATACGACTGTTGCAAGACTATATGAAGTGTTGTGTCAGCTTCAATAGTGAGCAATCCGAATTCTTCTCCGTCACCCGTGGAGTGAAGCAAGGTTGCGTACTGGCGCCAACTTTATTCGCTCTCTACTTTGCTGCAGTAGTAAGAGAATCGATTGACGAATCAACATCTGGTATTCATATCCGCTTTAGAACAGATGGAAAGTTATTTAACCTTGCTAGACTAAGAGCGCGTACCAAGACATCCTGCGATATGATCAGAAAGATCATGTACGCAGATGATCTTTGCTTTGTGTCAGACTCTGTGGAGGGACTGCAACAGTGGATCATAAAGATCGACGAGGCGATGACGACGACGCAAATATGGACACAAAATCAGTGTTAGCAAGACAGGAGTCATGGCGAAGGACACTCAAGGAGTCAACAAATCGATCCTCGAAATAAAGCTCGGCTCAAATACCCTGAAGCAGGTCGATACGTTCAAATACTGAACGGAAGAATAAGCGCTGCTGCTCCAGCTTTTGGGAGATTGGAGCGCAAATTCTTCCGATCGCATGACATCAAGGTATCCACCAAAATCTACGTCTATATGGCTATAGTTCTTACGAACCTTCTCTACTCTGCCGAGACCTGGTGTACATACTGTAAACATATCCGCACATTAGACAGATTCCATCTAAGGTGTCTTAGAAACATTTTGAACGTCAAGTGGTCTGATCGTATCAGGAATAGAGAGATATTACGACGTTATTATGTTGGTGGGATCGAAGCTTATTTGATGAGGCGTCAACTGCATTGGTGCGGCCATGTGCGACGAAATGCCAGAGGAGCGTCTTGCAAAACGTCTCTTATACTGCGAACTACAGAACGGAAAATGCAAGCAAGTTGGTCAGTTCTTGAGGCTCAAAGACGTGCAGAAGTGACATATGAAGAAATGTGGTATCGACCTTTCCACCTGGGAGAAACTCACGGAAGTCGACCAAATGGTGACACGAAGAGCTACTCTTGATGCCAAGCGAGATGAACTTCGAGGCCGAACACCCGCCGCAATACAGTACCACTTTGCAACCGCACTTTTGACAATAAAATAGGCTACGTGAGCCACACGAAGGCACACGAACGACGTCTTCACCAGCCGCAATAGTCGCCGTGACCAATCACGGTCGGAGAACATCATCATCATCATCAATGTTTACTGTACTATGTTCCTCTCTGTATGTAGTAATAATGTATTTTGGTTATTAATTTAACATATCATATAAGTATACCACATCTGCCACAAGTAATGTTTTCATACCACGTCTGTAGAATAATTTTCTCGGGCCGGCTGAAAACGAGCGCTGAAATTGAGACCAGTTTTAGTCCAGCGACGCTGAGCCGGTTCTTATTAACAACATCCTTATGTAATATCATCTAATGTTCGTGTTATATTCTAATGTATTACCTTTACAATGCCTATAACGATGTGCTCTAGTCCGGGCCTGTCAGAATAGTAGTGGAGTACCAGAGCCCCGTCTTCAGGCCTCTCCGTGCACCTGAATGATGGAGACCTCATCCCAGGATACAGAGTGCCCAGGTGGTCATGAAGACCGTCGAGGTTCTGAAATCAACCATTTGAAAAATAACAACATTAGCTTATTCTATTCTATAGATAAAGCAGTCACAAAACCGAGCGACTCACTGGACGCCTGGGCCTGGTTATGAGGCATCGCAACTTTGAACCTCATGTCATGGTAATGAAATTCAAAACCTATAACGGGAAATAACTTTTACATGGTGTATGTATTTTTTTTTCATCATTTTATTTTTTTATTCTCACTGTTTAAAAGTTTGTACCTATTTGGCAGGAATAATTTGTTCTGTCTGTTTTTATTTTTTATATTCCTGTTCTCGTAATTATGTGTAAATGTGGAAGTCCTCTGTTCCGAAGGTCCGGCTGAAAACCAGCGCTGAGCTGAGACCCGTCTCAGCTCAGCTTTGCTGAGCCGGGACCTATTAGCACTTTGAAGCTGTAATAATCTATTGTCTGTTCTGTATAATGTGTGTTAATAAAGTTTTTTCAATTTCAATTTCAAAAATAACCCCAAGGTTTTTCGCCTTATCTGTGTACTCTATTGTGATGCCATTACAGTGGACCCCCGATAATCCGGCCCCTGTCTAATCCGGCGCCCCCTGTAATCGGACATGACAGAATTATGTTTGACAATCTTTGCTAATATGTATGTATAGATCACGCAAGTTTGAACAGGTCACAACTCGTACGCGTATGCATTGTTTTACTTAGTTTGAATTTGACTACTAGTGATAGCGGTACGTACGGCTGCTCCACAAGTCACAGATCAAGACGCAGTTAACGCGTTTGAGCTAGGTTTACAATGGGCTGAAGAGAATGGTACATCCTACAACGAACTTTTACTTTTGAGAAGACTGAGGGACAAAGCTCTGATCTCGCGTTATAACAACCTTAAACAAAAAAAAATTGATGAATATTTCAAAGCTTCATAATTTGATATAGTATTCACTACATGATTTTGATTAATAATTCTTGATTATTTTGGTAGATATGTATGTATGTATGTGCATTTATGCTTATTTTTATAATAAAACGTAAGCTCTCAATTGTTATTTAATTTACTAAATTCGACTTACATAAATTAAGTCTGATTTGTACTTCAAAGTATGTACATACATATGTACGTATAATATATTGACTCTCGTCATTAGATATGTAATTTGTCGGATTACAAGGTACTCTTTCGTAAAAAAATCCGGACTATAGGGGTCTTAGGCAGTGCTCTATAATCCGACAAATTCAATAGTCCGACACTGCCCTGCATAATGTTTGCCGGATTACCGGGGGTCCACTGTAGGTATATGACACTGAAACAAAGAGTTTGTATTAAGCAAATCGTGTGCCTGGTTCCTAAAAGCATGGCTTGTGATTTGGTCGGGATTACCAACAGCCTATATGAAGAGGCCCAGTCTTTCATATTCTCGAGGTCAGCATTCAGTGCCTCCACGGTTGAGGCTACATCGCAGGGGCAAAAGTGGCGATAAATTAGGAGATCATCTGCGTACAGATATGAAGAAGAGAGAACGTCGGAGATAGAGTTGATGAAGACTGAAAATAGAAGAGGAATACCGCCTTGAGAGACTCCAGAGGAAAAATCACACCATTGAGTTTCAGTCTTTTCAGAATTAATGCGTTACTGACGACCTCTCAGGTAAGAGTGGAATCAGTTAGCAGCATGGACGGAGGCATTCAGTGCGCTCAATATATCGACCAGAATGTCAAAATCGACGCAGTTAAAGGCATTGCTGAAGTCAAGCAGGGCTAGCACCGTGACCAACTTCTGATCCATGGCTAGCTGTATGTCATCGCTGACGTTTAAGAGTGCTGTAGTAGTACTATGCCCTGGTTTGAACCCAGATTGGAAAGTATTGAGAAGGTAGGAGGAAAGTTGGGAGTGTACTGTGGATTCAAGGACTTGGTAAAGAGAATGGGTTAGATAGATATGGGCCTATGCTCTTTAAAGGAAGAGGGATTGGATTTTTTTGTCAGTGGGATGACGAGAGCTTTCTTCCACAGACTAGGAAAGGAGCTTACCGATAAAGAAAAGTTGATAATGTGGGTAATTGGTGGAAGCAAATCTTCAAGGACGCTGTGGATCACCTGATGGCTGACGTAGTCACCATCAGAAGCTTTGGATGTGATAGCTAGCAATTTCTTTCTAAATACGCCGATCCCAACTCGTTTAAAGTTGGTTAAAAGGTGAGGTGCAGACTACAGCCCTTGATTGTAGACAACGAAGGGTTACTTCCTTAGTGGTAATATCCATCACGACAGGAGGAGAAGAGAAAAATTGGTTATGACCGTTGAGATCGACATTACCTGATAAAGATTCTTGGGACTTGTCAACACCAAAGGTTTTAAGGAACTTCTAAACCTGAGCTGGAGTGTACATCTCTATATGTTCATGGATGTGGCGTCGCTTGGCATCGCGGCACATGCGGTTGCATAGGTTGAGGAGGGGTTCAAAAGCTAGGAGATTGTCATGTCGGGTCCCTCGTATATCGCCCTTTCGCACGGTTTATTTTAGCCATTAAACGCTACATGGCATCGGTCAGCTACGGGGCAGGAAGATGTTTGACCCTGATTTTTTTTGCTTGTCGAACAGCCCCAGTACAATTGAGTTGAACTTCAGGATTTTATCATCAACGGTCTCACAAGTGATGGATAGGGTCCCAATCAACACATGAGGCATCGGATTTAGGGGGTCAAGGTCCACCTTTGTAGCTCCGAATATCCAGAAATTTGGCTTTGCGCTTAGGGCGTCTCACTTTGTATGAAAGATAAACCAGGTCATGGTAAGAGAAAGGAGCGGTAAGCTGGCCAGAAACCTTGGCCGCATAGGAGATAATCATGAAATCTAGTAGGGAGGGAGTACAATGTGGTTGAAAGGAAGTAGCGCCAACGGGAAGAATATGTAAGTTAATGGAATTCACAATAGATTCAAGTTTGGCGGAGCGGGCGTTATTTAAAAAAAAACAGGTGTTGAAATCCCCGAGGGCGAGAGTGTCACTATAGAGAGGAGTCACTCACATAGTAGCTTTTCAAAAGATTCAAAGTAATCGATGCGAAGTGAGGGACTCTAATATATACCCAGAAGAATATTGTTGTGATGCAAGCTGAACTCGATGAAGAGATGCTCATCCAAACCAGAGTAAAGGCTTGGCGAGTGGCTGATGACTTAACAAGGAATGTCAGAACGTAAGTAGATAGCAACGCTACTTACAGCTTTACCCGTCCCATCGTTGCGATAGAGCCTGAACCCTGACAGAGAATACAATGAGGAAGAAGACTGATATTGGAATCGAGGTCAAATCAAATTGCTTTGCTTTTCAGAGTTGTTCAAAATTTTAACGTAATGAGAATATCGAATTCGATTTTGTTATGAAGTAATAATTACATTTTCATAGAAAAGTAATGTGTTTAAACAAAACAGTTTATCTTATTCGTTATTAGTTATTTTTGCGAATAAATAGGTATTTACTAACTGGCCATTTTCTACGCTTCAAAGATATTCCACACAGAGATAGACATAGAGACCCGGAGACCTGGGAAGAACGTGCAGCCCTTGGGCCAGAATATATGTATCTCGTACACAAGAACATGTTTGATTTCGAAGCACAGCGCTGAGCTGAACTGCACGGATAAGAAACGAGATGAAACCAAAGCTTGTACTGCTGTAGGTATTCATTATAATTATGAGAACGGCACACTAAAATGTGCCATATGTGGAAGAAGGTATAAAGCCAAGATTGGCTACGTCAGCCAAATCCGGGGACACCAGAGACACCCCATAGTTCTTAGAAGTCGCTGTTGCCACATCGGAGCTGATAAATTATGATGTTGATGATGCTGAATGTGTGCTGATAAATTATGATGTTGATGATGTAGATGATAAATACCTGCAAGAAGTCCCGAGGCGTTGCTCCCAGCACTTGTAGAATCTTGTCATATCCCGAGTCCTGGCAGAACTCGAAGAAAGTTTTCCCAAACAACTCGAGAATTGCATCAGCGGGAATATCTGAAATCGGTGACGGTTTATTTCTGCTAACAAAACGGCGGCTCAATGACAATGATGTTGTTTAAATAAATCCTGACCATCCTAGGTTAAAGTAGGTTTGAAGAAATATCTTATTAGAAATAAGCTCGCCTTTGTTAATGTATTATAATTTTTGACCGACAGCATCGAAGCTGAAAAGAGGAGGGTTATGCGTTTGACCTGTGTCTATGTATGTATGTCTGTTCCAGTGTCCCCTCGTAACTTCGCAATAGCTCAACCGATTTTGATAAATAATACGTCATTAGATTTGTCTTAATGGTGTGAGTTTCAAAAAAGGCCGATGTTTGCGCTTTAATGTGCAGGCTAAAAAATATTTCAAGCCTTAATATATAAATAAATAAGAAAAAATATATAAAGAATAAAGGGATTGAAAAGGAGTAATTCAACACTGTTATATAAATTAAAAACGGATCTAGTTCGAGTCGAACTCGCGCACGAAGGGTTCCGTACCACCGTACAATGATAGGGATGGTGTGGAGTGAATAGTTTGGATTTTACAGAGCAAAATGTTGTTTACAAAGTTATTGGTGCGGCTACTTTCACACTCCATGTACGTAAGCAGGTGCATTTACAAGTTTGTATGTGGTTTACATTTATGCTATATTTTTTGATATAGCGGCAACAGAAATACATCATCTGTGAAAATGTCAACGGTCTTACTATAACGGTTCATGAGATACAGCCTGGTGACAGACGGACGGACGGGCGGACAGCGGAGTCTTAGTAATAGGGCCCCGTTTTACTCTTTGGGTACGGAACCCTAAAAAGCACAAAACAAGCAGATAGTGCGTATCACAGTCAGTATTTTTTTTGAATTTTTTATAACGTCACTTATTCCAGCCTGCAAGTTATTGTTTTGTGCAATAAAGTACAAATATTCATTTTGAAGCAACGGCAATGCCGGTTCGCTACATTTAACCTTTTGCATAATATGCATAATTATTCACTGGCTATTCGGTCTATCACTCCAGCCAAAACGTGTGCAGTGATAGAGCGAATAGTAAGGACATTTCAAAAACAAAGTTGATACGATAAAATCGTTTTCATAGTGAAAGTAGTTCAGAATAATGGCTCCAATAATCCCTTAAAATTTGGCTCCTTCATTCTGTTACAGCATCTGAGACGCCGCTGTTCCTGGGTCCCGCGACAAAAGTTGGTTCATAGTGTGGGGCCAAAAGCCATATTGTTTGTTCAATGAAACTTACGTAGGATTTCCACAGCAGCGGTGATAAGGTTGTAAGTGATTTCGTCCTCGTATATTTGCCGAACTAGGAAAGAGCCCTCCATAGCGACATCTGCCTTTTTCCTGAAAACAAAACTAATGGTTAGTAATTAAACTAGCGATGAGCTAGCAACTGTCATACGCAGCTTGAAAATTAAAATAAAGACATATCTGATTATAGTACCCATGACAGGGGATATCCTAGTGTGGGGTATGACTGTTAAGGCATATCCTGTATCTTCGCACCCCATGGATCTATTCATTAGTTTGGGCGTAACTGAGACACAGGCGAAGCAAATAAAAAATTTGCAAGGCAGGGCAATTGCGCGCGCATCGCGCATATACATACACTGACACTTATCAGCGATCGATGATTGTAATAATAAAGGAGCTCAAATTTCTTAGAATATCGATTTCTGCGAAGAGCGCAAAATGCCGTATTTGACAGTCAGTCTCCAAACAGAATAGGCGCCGCCGACAAGCCACTGGGTGGCTGTTTGTATGCCTTAGGAAGACAGATTTAAAAAATCGGTCAAGTGCGGGTGGGACTACGCACACGAAGGGTTCCATGCCATCGTACAAGAAAACTTCTAAGAATAATAAAACAAAAAAAAATGGTATCATGGCCGAACGTGGATTCGAACCGAGAACTTAAAGATTGACTGACATCAAACCTATTGCGCCACCACAACCATGTGACAAGCCGCGAAATGTACGATCATATTCGAATCATGATATCTATGATTTGTTTTATCGCTGGGTGTGTATAAAATAGTAGTTTATGTGACTGCTACATAATGGAGGGCATTAAATAATATTCAGGAACCTCATGTTTGACCGGCATTGTGGCATTGATCATTGTTCTGCAGTTGTTTAGCTTGTTCTGTAGTACCAACTTCACAGACACACTAGGGGCGGCACGCAGGCGACAAATTTTTGTGGTCATGGTATGGTCATAATGTACATACAAATTTTCAGATAAGAAATGAGTTTTTACCAAATAGTTTTACATTATGCTGGTCTTAACGTGCGGTTTTTAGACGCAGCAAAGAGGGTTTATGATACGTGTGTAGATAAAGGTCTCTTAAATGCAGATAAACTTTAAATGTAATTTTGTCTTGGATGTAATCTTGTCTTAGATGTAACTAATTTTAAATGTATTAAATACAAATTGGCTTTTTAAATCAGATTAAATTAATATATTACTGTTTCTCAATCTTTGCTACCATCAGCACGTTTCATGTTACTAGGAAGAGCACTGAATCTGAAATACAGGTTAATCACCTGGCTTTTCAGATGATTCTGTTTATGTCTCACACATGTGCTCTGTAATAATTAAGTCTGCTATATTGTGAACCTTTTATGATGCAATAAATTTTTATTATTGTATTACTTATATCAATTTTTCAAAGAAAGAATATCAATTTATTCGGACTACGCCATAACACACACAACATAAAATACACGATAATTATGAGAGGACAAGAAAAAAAGTGAAATATACAATTGAAGGAGAAAGTAATATATTATATAATATATTACTATTATAGATGAATTTAGTTCATTATTTGTTGCTGTAGCGGACACAGAATAAAAGAAATACAAATTATGTGAAAATTTGAAATCTACCTAAGTATTAATTTTCCTGAGAAACCGCCTGCTGACGGATGTTCGGACAGACATACGGAAAGCGGATGCTTAGTTATGGATCCCGTTTGGCACCCTTCGAGAACAGAACCCTTAAAATGCAGATTTAGTAGCAGTTTTCCGCATTCTAAGAGCGCTCCGTGTTTTCTGTTGAGTTGCTACAATATAGAACATATATTTCAAAATTCCATTGTCTTGTCACTATAATCTCCTCATCAACTTATATCAATATACGTGTAACTACTCGACCAAGCCAACTAGACACTCGGGTGGAATTCAGCCTCTTACCACCCGAGCGTCTAGTTGGCTTGATCTAGTAATCATAAATTGTTATTAAACAAGGTTCTCCTTACTTGATCTTTTCCCATGTTTCTTCTCCAAAAGAATTTCGTACAAGGCGTTCCAAAGCGTAGTTCACAAAACCGTACTGAAAACAATAAGATGATTATTTTTTATTCCACTACTTTAGCTGCTCTGTAATGTTGAGGAGTTGAAACAATTAGGTAGTAGGTAGGTATCTAAACTATTATAATAAGCTCTTAATAACTGGTAGGTACTGGGGTTTAAGTATTATTCTTCTTTTTTAATTACCATTTTCGGACTTCAGTAGTGATTCTGACCAAACGAAGATCTGGAAATGAAAAATACATAAATAATACGATTAATAAATTATGTCTGTCAGATAACTGCTCGTTAGGTACCAGTTACATATTTGTGTTGTTGAGGTATCTAGCGGCATCTTTAGTAAATGAAAGAAGACAAACAGTTGAGCTACTCAACACTAGATATCACCACCAGTTTGTTTAAGACTCATTCCTAACCTTTCCAATTCAATTAGTACAGCTACCAACCACTGGATGGCAGGACGTGAAAACCAGGTTGGAACATTTGAATAGGGAATGGAAATTGAAGTTAACCGTGAAATACATTTGACCAATTAAAATATTTTAAATTATACAATCTGCAAACACTTGCATATGCCATAACTTGCTACGACCTGTGTTTACCAACCAATTATATATATAAAAAAAACATTTCACAAATACACTAAATTTCACTAGTAATTATTATTATTGTACAACCAAATAAAACTTACGGTCAAAGTTAAATGCCACTCACCCGGAAAAATGTTGTCACTCTTTAATGTACAAGCGCCAAAGCCATAACAGTAATTAACACGGAATATTTACAATAGCGCTGAAAATTTTACGCGAATACCGAATTGTACCGAGCCACCTTCCCCGCCAAAAGCCTGGCGCTAACTGAAGCTATAATACTACGCAGCTAGAAGGAAAACAGTTTTCATTTACCGTGTCACTGTGTCTTACGTTGTTTTTTAAATATTTCCATAATTTCGATCTCTTAAAATGATGTAATATTTCGGGATGAGAAAACTGGTTTTAGGGTACATTTTATTGTTGGCAATTTCATAGAAAAACGTATTGTCCGTTTCAGCTCCATCTTTACAGGCTTTTCCGGAACTACGGTTTTTCCTTATGCCGCTACTTGTTTGTAGATGGCGGTAGTGGTCAGAATGAATGATGGGCTGTTCAACCCTATAATTAAGTTTTGACAGTTCCCTAAGAACGTAAGTTACTGCTATTAAGAAGTACTAAGATAAACAAAAACTCTACGATGCATGGTAAATACTAGCAATATATAGACTGCCTTAACAAATTATCTGCCGTATTTATTACCCAATAATTACAATAAAATGCCTCGCATGGTTCCGGCTTTTATAAATATCCGATAATTAATACGTTTTGCTGTAATATTATGTCGTACGTTTTTTTTCCATTCCCGGTTTTGCCCAAGATTATTATTTTCCATGCGCTTTTTTTACTTGTAGTGTATTTTTCTACACGCTTAAATTTCTTCTGTTTCTTTTTGCCAGACATATATTTTTCTATGCATTTATTTTCTCAAACCGTATTTTTCACATACATTTGTTTTAACGATATAATAATTTTCCAGGTCTCTCTTTTCTCATCCACTTTATGCTTGATTTAACGTACATCCATACACGTCACGCCTTTTCCCATACCTGGTGCCAGAGACACATATGCGCTTCCGTTTAGTCAGTTTTGACTACCCCATGCATGCGTTTGCGTAACAGGGGGCTAGCCCATCGCCACAGCTTACGAGATTTGTATGACACAAAAAAGAAGACAGAAAATACAAGTTAGGCATCGCGGAGTCAAATCGACAGCCTTACTTAATTTATTTATTTATTTAATAAATCGCATGCTATTGTATAATGTTAGTCCGATAGTACACTATGTGGACGTTCTAACGGGGATGGAAAACATCGTGAGGAAACCTTCATATCTCGTTAGCCCTCTGTCACGCAAAATGGACTTGTATGGATGAAAGATATATCAAGCATAAAATATTTGAGGAAATATGCTCCTGGAAAATTATTATATCGGTTAAATATATGTCTCTGAAAAATACGGATTGAGAAAATAAATGCAAGGAAAAATATATGTCTGACAAAAAGAAACAGAAGGAATTAAAGCGTAAAAAAAATATACTACTAGCAAAAAAAAACATATGGAAAAAATATATCGTGGGAAAAAACGCGAATGGATAAAAAAATGCAAGGAAAATATTATTTCGGAGAATTTTTAGCTATACACTCACTCGTCTCACTTACCATGAGTCTTTTAATAATAGTTTGATATAAAATATTTTATGTTAAAACCAGACTTTTATTTTTGTAACAATAACTTATACTTTTACAAGAAACGATATAAAATAAATGACGGCAATATTTGCAAGCATTGCAAATATCGTGGATTTTTTTTTAAATGAAATTTGATTTTGTTTGTTTGTTTGATTGATAAAACACAATTCGACAGTTCATGCCATTTTTATTACTTTTTAATAGTAAATCAATTAACTATTTTTTTTCCTGAAAAAAATCTATGCCAAATGTCAAGATTGCAGGAAATATTGATCACTCTCAGCGACTAAAACCGAGAAGAGTCGAGCGAGAGATAAAGTTAAAGTAATCGAACTGCACTCCGCTAATTTGCATCATTTCTTCCCAAGGTGTATGCTTATCTCTTTTATCAAATATTGTCATAGAATTAGAACCTAATTCTCCGGACTACATTATGCCATAGAGATTTCATGAAACTATGATAAATGTTTACTTCAATATTTTCAATATTTCAAAACCGTTCAAAACATAAAATCACATAAAATTCTCGGTTATTTTGAGATTTTTTGAGAGGTTGACCCTATCTAAACCAGTACTAGGGATACTTAGTGCATATGTCACCGGAAAATAATACGATCCGCAAGTTTATAAATTTCCTAATTTTTTTTCCGCAAGTTTATAAATATACTAACCTAACCTAACCTTACATAACCTAACCTAACCTAACCTAGCCTATTATAATCTAGAAGGAAGTTTATAAATTTCCTAGGAAATTTATAAACTTGCGGATCGTATTATTTTCCGGTGACACATATACCGCATAATTTTGACCGTCTGAAATGTTAAACCGCATAATATCGATATATTTTATCGTAATCACATTACAAAATCATTCACTTCGTGAAGCCAGAGAGTAGATTAGGGCTAATACAACTTCCCATTTTTGATAGAGTACGTAATATTTGCCTTTGTTCGCAGTAGCGCCCATTGCTAAGTTCCATGATAGAACTACTGCGAATCTATTTTCGCACTAGTTCCATTCATACTAAAATTCCTTCATTCGCTTAGTTCCATTGCCTAGTTCCGATGGAACTAATGCGAACTATATTTTCGCACTAGTTCCATACATGCGTACAAAGCCAATGATGGAACTACTGCGAATATTAAAATTTAATTTCTCACTGTACCATTAAATGAAATCGTATAATGTTAAGTAATACAAATTACAGTTGTAATAAATTTGCCTGCATGAAAACATAGTAGACACCAAGAAATAGATCAACATGTATATCTATATGTACATAAACAAAAGCTCACGCTTTTTTTCCGGAAGAAGGGTAGGCAGAGACTAATATAAATACAGATACATATAATTAAATTCTGTTATGTATTAATGCTATTTACCCATCCATCCATAAATGCCCTACACTGCACTCTACCAATGGCTTTAGATATATCATGAGTGCTTTCCAAACTTTTTAGCGTACATCTATTAAAAGGAAATGAAGGCAGAGAGAATTTTTAACTAATCCTATGTAAAAAGTTATAATTCGAGGTTCTGCTCTCGTCGCCTATTTCCTCCTCCAATATTGGCCCAGTCATAAACTGAATAACAAAAATATATACTGTATACCTATGTTTTTTTTTCACTAATAGTTTTCAAATTGGTACAATAGCCCTCTGTTGACAGCGGAGTAAATCGGAAATTTGGAGCATTTTCTGAGGGTTCTGGAGCTAATATATGTAATATGGAGATAATGTATCGTCAAAAAGGAAAACATAGGGGCATAAGAGTAGTCGACATTTATTTTACTGTAAAAAAAATTGCTCTAAGGTCATGAACCAGAGAGAAAACAGGCGAGAGCTTTGGTGTAAGTTTCTATGGAGAAACTACCGCCCCCATTTCTCCTTAAGCGTGATTGCAGCTCAAGCATTTATTAATAAAACGCAAAGCTATTACTGATTTTATAAACTTACTAATTACCTTTTCAATAACAACATCAAAATAATCCGAATGATCAATATTCGAAATTAAAATATACGTTCATTCCGTCACTTCTCCGTACGAAATTATGATCACCAATTTTCTGTGCTTGATAACTTTAATTAAACAAAAAATATTTTTTGCTTAGACAAGGCCCTTTCTCTAGCGTGGTATGCTAAGCGTACAGGGTGAAGTGGTGGGTCATATATATATATATGTGTGTTTTGTACCTATATAGGAAGGACTTTAGAAAGCGGGTGGTCTCAGATGCTTTTGCCGATTTTCCCTATTCATTATAGGTGCATTTAGAGACGATATCAAAAAACGCAAAGTGTTGGAAATCATTAGTTTTCGAGTTTTTTTTTCAAAACGAAGAATTGCTAACGAGGGAGTATTAGGGTGGGAAACAGGTGGGGAACGACGGATTTTGCCTATTTTTAGCCACAATAACCTACTCTAGCCAAATTTGGCTTTTATTTGCATGCGCTCCGGAGTTGCCTCTTCTAAGTTCTAACCTAACCTATAATCCAATTGAAATTTAGAACCCGACTATCAGAAGTTATCAAGCTGCTCTATTAGGGCCTCTGACACAGTTTTACGACTACTACCACTGAGTAGCGATTGTAGCCGGGACCTTAACATGTTATCCAAAATACGAAATGGACACCCGTCCAGTACCCGTCTTGGCCAGATGTTGCTCTATCCGCACGATCGTTTCCGATGTGCGAATACCGCTCGGCCACGGACGAAAAAATGGTTCTAGTGAAAATCAGCATATTTTAATATTCGCAGTAGTTCCATCATTGGGTTTGAACGCATTTATGGAACTAGTGCGAAAATATATTTCACATTAGTTCCATCGGAACTAGGCAATGAAACTAAAGCGAATGAAGGAATTTTAGTATTCGCAGTAGTTCCATCATCAGTGTGGAGTAGCATGAATGGAACTAGTGCGAAAATAAATTCGCAGTAGTTCCATCGTGGCACTGAGCAATGGAACTACTACGAACTTGAGATAGACTTAATTTGAACACTTGATATTGTTAACGCTTCTTCTATTCTTCAGTTATTCTGTCATCACCACCTGTCAAAAGGGTAGCCACTCGCTGAATAGAGATGATGGGAATCTGAAGAAATCGAGGGAATTCTGCCAATATTATAGCCGATAGCAATTTTTGTTTATTTTTAAGGCAGGGCACCCCGACAGCGGAACTAACATATTCAGGTTAATTTTTTCACCTTCAGGTTAATTTTAGAGAAATAGGATTCAAATGTCAATAATAGAAGTAGTTTGAAAACTAAAACTAAAAAAAAAGGACTTACTTATTAAGACAAATCAAATGAGCCCAATCTCGATAGTTAGTAGTATATTTACAAGTAATCCCAGGTTTTCATCTACGACCCTCCAGCTCACGCATCAGGTGATGATGATAAAAACATGGGAGATATGAATAGTACTTGTCTCAACGATGCTTAAACTCGATGGGATTACAAGTAAGCATCCAAGGGTTCCCTCTTCCACCTTAGAACTACATCATCAGACTAGCTCGATACATACCAAGTTTCGTAATTATAGTAGATCTAGAAGCTGGCGAACTTTCTATTGATAGATTTTTCGCAGGTTTAATTACAGGTGGATTAACAAGGGTACGATAAAAGGCTCTTCACCGATTTATTGAGGACTAACGTGCAACATAACATAATATGTTTTATCTACACACGTATCATAAACCCTCTTTACTGCGTACAAAAACCGCACGTTTCGATCAGCATAATGTTAAACTACTTGGTAAAAAAACGCATTTCTTATCTGAAAAATTACACATTATGACCATAATGTGTAATTTTTCTACATATTATGACATTCAAATTTCGAACGCCGACGCCCGCCTGCGTGCCGCTCCTAGTTTATCTGTGAAGTTGGTACTGACATTCAAATTTCGAACGCCGGCGCCCGCCTGCGTGATGTTGGTACTACAGAACAAGCTAAATAACTGCAGAGCTACAATGCCGGTCAAACATGCGGTTCCTGAACACATAACAGAGAGCTTATGATATGTGTGTAGATAAACTAGTGTATGTAACTGTACATAATTAGGCATTAAAACTCTCGAGTAATATTATTATGAAACTCGCCTTCGGCTCGTTTCATAAACCCACTCTCGAGTATTAATGCCCTCCATTATGTAGCAGTCACATAAAATACTATTATCTACACAATTATCTTAAGCCCTCTTTACTACGTCCAAAAACCGCACGTTGCGATCAGCATAATGATATACTACTTGGTTAAAATTTATTTTTTATCTAACTATAATGTATAAATATTTCGAACGCCAACGCCCTCCTGCGTGCCGCCCCTAGTTTGTCTGTGAATTTGGTACTATTAAACAAGCCAAGCAAGTGCAGAGCAATGATCAATTCCACAATGCTGGTTTAACATCAATTTGAGTTAACTTCAGGACACTTTTCTATCTAGCAAAAATAATTGAATTATTTATACTCGTACAATTTCTCAAATACAAGCCTATACTCATAATCAACAAGCTAGTACTTTTATAGAAACAACTGCTTTAATAGGTACACCGATCTTCCTTATTTTAAAAAGAGTGGTTTGGCCTAATGCTTCGCCTTGATATGCTATAATAAACAAATGTTACTAATAGATTAAAGGCCTTACCACAAAAAAAAATACTGTTCAACAATTGTTTAAAAACAAAAATGTATTGTGTTTGACGTTTGTTTTGAGGTTAATCTCTGTTTATATTTTTGTGGTAATACGGTAAATGTTTAAAGTTATGGCGTTCGAAAAGTCTTGATGGCTTCATATAATAAATAATAATAATAAATGTAGCATTAATACCAGGGGTACCCGGATATGAGTAAGATTAAGCCATACTCCACCTCGCTGGCTCAGTGCGGGTTAATGGAGGGGTGTCGGGCTTGAGGTCAATCACACTGCCAGAAGACCAACCCGGCTTCATGTATTAATATTATAATTATTTTTATGTTTACACAATTCATCCATCCATTCCATCCAAAATTATGTTAGTCGGAACTATTTCTATATTTGACCGATTACATATAGTATAGTGCAGCGGCCGGTGCGGAGTCTGGCGATGTCGCCGTCGAGGCGCATCGCTTACGTAACAACGTACGTTGTAAAGAAGCAGTCGACCCTCGCCTCCGCGAACATCCCCGATGCACTAAAGCGCTGAGGCAGTCGCAGCAGCCCTCTGAATGCGTTATTAAATTGCACACTAAGGGCACTGAAACATTTAATTATATATTTAGTCCACAGGCTACATGTGTAAAGCGATGTACAGTATGCTCTAAACAATGTATGTTTAAATTGTATTGCACATCGCGTGAACATGTGGGTTATTAAGTTCGCACTAACGGCCAGCTCTCTTCGCTCCCTCTTGATATCGGCATCGTTGCTCAAATCCTCGGTCACAATGTGTCCGAGGTGTTTGAAAGCCGATACTCTTTTCAGCGGCGTTCCGTTCTACATGATTGGAAGGATATGTGTAGGACATTTATTACCCGCCTTGAAAACTATCACCTCACTCTTAGTTTTATTATATTTAAGACCGTGTTAACCCGCATATGATTCACATTTCTCTAATAGCTTCGTGAGTGCGCTGACCGAAGGAGCCAGCAAAGCCATATCGTCAGCGTAGCTTATGTTGTTAACACATACATTGTTGATAGAACACCCAACAGGGATGTTACTGAGCCCTTCAATCAACTCATTAACATACAAGTTTAAGAGCTTGGGTTATGTAAGCTCACCCAACTCTCAAGTCGATACAGATCGGATTTTGACTCAGCTCATTTTACTGTGCTGATTTGAATAACAGTATCTAAACAAGTGAACAACCTTTATAGGTTACTTTATTTTTTTTAGCTTCAAAGCACATCATAATGAACCAAATCAAAAGCCTTGGACGAATCTAGTAAACATTCTTAGACGGGCGTTCTTCTAACAGCATAATACCAAACAGTATGATTTGGTGACCTCTGTGCGCTGCGGTTGTGGCTTGGACTACCATGCGTCCAAACCCCTGCTGGGGATATAGAAAAAAAAAACAAGTCTTGGATGTTTATATGTGTGTGTGACGTCGCTGTTTTTGGTTCCTCAGACTCCTACTTATGAGAGTCAGAATAGCGGATTCAGTAGACAGTTGAGGCCGAAAATTTTCTTTTTACGAGCACTCTTTTTGCTGTAGTTTTACGAGGCCATAACAGTTTTACGCTTTTGTCTGTATTCTGTAAATATAAAAGAAACAAATATATCGTTTCCGATATATATTTGACTCCCAAATATGTTAAATGTTTACCAAATTTAGTGCCCGTGTATTGTAACATAACTGTATTGGTTGCCTTACATCACTTTATATCCGAAAACTAAAGTTAGGTTTGTTAGGTCACAAATTTATAATACTACTTGTAGCCGAAGCGAAGCGGATCGAGGCAACTTCATGAAATTTTAGTATAAAATAAGGTGTAATAATTTGGAGAACACTTATTTTATCTGGGATGTTTTTTTTTAATGTAACTTTTTACCCAATTTGGTAAACAGTAAAACATAAGCCAATATAAAATAGTGTTGAAATCAAACAGTGAAATCAATATTCCTTAGCGGTGGGATCCAAGTGTTTCCTGCAGAAGTGAGAAATAATTCCTCCGTAAGGCCGATTTTTCAATCCTCAGACTGTTTGATTCCACGCCTAAACCGAACGGCGTGGAGTCATGAGGGGACCTTTGCGCCGCACGTGAGAGAAAAGAATGATGAAATTTGTTTATTACCTTGTCACCGTAGACAGGAAATCGAAAGCTCGATTCGAGACGGGAATTCGGGAAAGGGGCACAGTTTGGGATAGGATAGGAGTCGAATCACTATCGTTGCTGCCCGACGCTGTTCGCCGGCGTGCTGCTGCCGACACGTGGAGTCGCCGCTACCGATACGACGAGTTGGAGACCGTACAACTTCAACCTTCACCACGAATCACTTGACCGCTGACGCGAATCTAATTACAATCAATAGCCCGACGCTATGAGGTAGATTTACACTCTGACCAGGCCCGATGCCTGTATTATGGTAATTGATACACCGAAATACCAATCAATGCCATGGGGCCCGAGCCGCCATGTTATTCTCCCGATGAGACCAGACCAAGAGGAAGATAACCTCCAATTTTACATCTCGTTCCGGTACGAGTGACAGCTGCTAGTGCCGTTTTCGCTAGTGATGTCTCGATTACTCGCGATCGATTCGCGCAACAAAAAACCGGTGCGTTTCCGACGCATAAATATTAAACACAGACGTTTATCCATCTGTTAATCTGAGTTATTTGACAGATTTTGTACCTGTGCAATGTCGAATAAAGCAATTTGTCAGTTTATCTAGAGATTTCATCAAATCGCGCAATATTCTCTCCTTGAATAAAGAAGCTATAACAATTTCTGATGTTTGTGACCTTTTTTTCTCCCACAGTGGTCCGATGTAGAGGAGACAAAAAAAATACATTTGCTAAGTATATGGAAATAGATATAGCCTAATATATATATATATTTTCGACACATTAGAACCCCTCCTCAATGAACCCTCTTTATCGGTGGTTTCAACACCTGTCTCCTCAAAAACAATTCCCGTTCTAACAAACTCAAGTCCATAGTCGACTCCTTCAATCTGCATATTCTGCCTCCTGATGTCACACATTTCCAACCCCACGGCTCTCCCTCTTTCCTCTATATTATGATCGTCTCTAACTTAGATAAGGTCAACTCAATTCTCCTTTCACGTTTCATGACCTTCTATCATTTGTACAAGATCATTCCTCTCAAGAGCAGGGTAAAATATCTTAATATTCGTAACTTTAGGGATATTGATCTAGAGTCTCTTAGGTCGGATGCCTTGTCGATGGACTGGTCCGACCATGAACGAGAAAATCGACAATTTCAATAGCATAGTCTAGGACTAAGTTATTACACAGTGAGAGTGAAACACCTATCCGCCCCTTGGTAAATATATACTGTTAAGCGTCTAATGGCCAAGAGCGACAATGCCAAGTGTAAATACTGTAAGAATCCAACAGATGACAATTTCCTTTCTTACAAATGACTTTGCAACTGTTGCAACCGTCTCTGTCGTGATGCTTAACGCCGGCACATCTACGAGAGCTGACGATAAAATCTGCCTCAAAATGCTTTTCAAAATCCTGGATGAACTACTGCCAGCTCTTACACCTGTAATAAAAAATTTCATGTCAAATAGCATCTTCCCCACCATGTTGAAAAAAGCATTAGTCACCCTTTATCTGAAACGTCCTGTCCCTCCTCTTTTAAAGAGTATCGCCCTATTTTAATCCTACCAATACTCTCCAAAGTCCTTGAATTCATTGTCCATACCCAGCTCTCTTATTATATATATATATTAAATACCAGTCAGGATTCAGACCGGGTCATATCACCGTCAAGGCTCTGATGAAAGTCACAGATGACATCCAGCTAGCCATAGACCGCAAACAGCTTTCCGTGTTGACTTTACTTGACTTCAGTTGTGCCTTCAACTGCGTGGATTTCGACATTCTCGTTGACCTTCTCAGATCCCAGACTGTCTCTGCCTTCTCTGCTAGCTGAGTCGACACTTATTTGAGGAATTGGCAACAACGTATCAGGTCAGAGGAGACATCCACTGAATGACCTCTTTACAGGTGTCCCTCAAGATGGCATTCTTTCTCCTCTTCTATTTTCGATTTTTTTTAACTCCATCTCGGACGTCCTGTCTGCCTCATATCATCTTTACGCTGATGATCTCTAGATTTATCACCACTTCTCTCGACCACTTATCACCACTTCTAACGATGCAAACTTTGCTGTGGAGGCACTCAACGCTGATCATGAGGGTATAAGAAGTTAGACTTCATTCTTCGGACTACTGATCAACCCGAGCAAGTCCCAGGCCATGATTACAGGTCCCCGACATTCTCTTAACTTTTTGTAGTAACAGGCCATTCCACCTGTTATTTTTAATGGTACCACAATCGTTTATAGCGATTAAGCTAAAAACCTGGGTCTTATCTTTGACAAACAGTTGTCCTGGTCATCGCATGTCAATGAGGTCAGTCGCCGAGTATTTGTGACTTATCACTCTCTCAGGAGACTTCAGTATCTTTTGCCTCTACAGACCAAAACCACTCTCGCTTAGTCTCCATTCTAACCCTCATCGACTAAGCTGATGTATGCTGGGTCAGTGCCAACGAATAACTACTGAACAAACTCGTATGACTTCAAAATCTCGGGATTCGGTTTACCTTCGGGCTGCGCAAATACGTCCATGTATCACAATATCGGAAGGAGTTAAAGTGGCTGCCGATCCGTCTTCGCCGCGATTCTCACATCCTCAATTTCCTCTACCACATTTTACGTAATCCACGATAACCAACCTTCCTTCGAGACAGTTTTCAATTTATTTATTCTAGCAGGCCTCGAAGAACACACGCATTTTCTATGCTTACAACTCTACAGCATAACACCGCGTCGTATGAGCACGGGTTTGGACTCCGGGCCATTCGGTTGTGGAATGCAATCTCCGGTACCATCAGGGACAGTCCTACTCTCAATATATTTAAAAGTCGCATGAAGAAGCATTACCTCTTTCATTATAATTACAGGTTGTATGCATGTTAGTATTAATTAGTAAATATATACATAATAGTAGTAGTATTATATTATAAGTATTTAGTATATAATTATAGTAATTACATATTTTATTTTATTTATTTACGTAAATATTAGTTTTTTTCGGAATATTGTCGCACATCCCTCAGCAATCAACCTTTCCCATTTTAACCTAGTTTGCTGGAAGAGATCTCTTATTAGATATAAGCTCGCCTTTGTACACTATTTTTATGTAACTCTTTTTTATATGTATGTTTGCAATAATTAAAATATAAAGATTTTTTGATTGATCCGACGACTGTTTCGCTTCAATATAAAGACAAATCTCTAGTTTGCTGCATCTCAACATATATAAAAAAGACAGCCGTAATGAGAACAAAGGAATGCGTTTCCCCTTTCTCTCTCCCTCGCTCTCGCCCTCGACGCGTCAATAGGACAATGACGAACGCTATGACGAAAGCGAGTTGTCAAGTTAACTTTAGCGTGAAGTACCTACTAAAATAATAATTACCAGTACGAGATGTAAATTTAGCCATCACTTATTTTACAACAAATATAATGATCACCAAAACAAACAATTTTCTTACCCAAAATGGGTAAATGATCACCAAAAGTTACAGAAAATATCAGGACAAAATACTGCGGTAGCTTAGGTGAAGGGTAAATGGGGTGAGCGAAGCGAAGCCCCCTTTATCCTTCGTGTTAGGTTGAACATGAAAAAATACTTAAAACATAAAGTACACAAAACATAAAATGAAGTTTGGTAATCATGTATCTAAATTTAATAATTCTGGCAGTCATTTCGAATTTATTGGTAGTAAATTTTTGAATTTTTTGGTAATCGTTTAAACACAAGCCTTTCACTAATACTAACTTCTAGAATCTATATGGTCATGAAATAATTCTGATCACCTTTTCTATTAAACCTAAATAAAAAGAATAATTATTTGTACGCAGGCAGGCACATATAGGTATTTTAATACAATAACAGAACGACGTCACTAATCCAATTGCACAGACATTGAAAAAAATAGTTTTCTGCTTATATTCCGAGGCTCCAAGATTCTCATTAATTCTCGTTAAAAACGTCTAAAAGAATATTTCTGAATGAATGCAGACACAAAAGTTCGCCAAGTAATAAAAAAGTTCATTTAATTACACGGATGAATGCATGAATATTAAAAACTGAATTATTTTACTACAGTTTGTGTGCCCCTTATTAAGGAGCTAACCCATCGCCGCAGCTATGGATATAACGAAGCTGGTAACATTTATTTATGTTTGCTTGTATTAGTGTGATTTTGTTTTATTGAACACGTTGAATCCGCACGCGTCTCCGTTTCAGATGGGGCAAGAATGCTTTCTTATGTCCTGCTGTCCGGATTTCCGGCTGTTCTCCTCTTTAGGTATAGTCATAATTTAAAGGGTTGACTGAGACATAATTCTACACAATTTTCGCTTTAAAGATTTTTATCTACACACGTATCATAAACCCTCTTTACTGCGTTCAAAAACCGCACGTTACGATCAGCATTATGTCAAACTACTTGGTAAAAACTCGTTTCGTATCTGGAAAACTACACATAATGGTCATTATGTGTAGTTTTTCTACATATAATGACATTCAAATTTCGAACGCCGACGCCCACCCGCGTGCCGTCCCTAGTTTGTCTGTGAAGTTGGTACTGACATTCAAATTTCGAACGCCGACGCCCGCCTGCGTGAAGTTGGTACTAAAGAACAAGCTAAACAATTGCAGAATCACAATGCCGGTCAAACATGCGGTTCCTGAACACATCAAAGAGAGCTTATGATATGTGTGTAGATAAACTAGTGTATGTAACTGTACATAATTAGGCATTAAAACTCTCGAGTGATATTATTATGAAATTCGCCTTCGGCTCGTTTCATAAACCCACTCTCGAGTTTTAATGCCCTCCATTATGCAGCAGTCACATAAACTACTATTATCTACACACGTATCATAAACCCTCTTTACTGCATCCGAAAACCGCACGTTACGATCATCATAATGATATACTACTTGGTAAAAACTAATTTCTTATCTGAATATTGATTGATCATGATCATTATGTATCAATATTTGGACATATTCAATATTATGACATTCAAATTTCGAACGCTGCTTGCCGCCCCTAGTTTGTCTGTGAAGTTGGTAATACTGAACAAGCTTAACAAGTGCAGAGTAATGAAAAATGCCAGAACAAGTCGAGTTTTCATGCCCATTATGTATCAGCCACATAAACTACTATTGATCAGACAAAGAAAATAATAAATACAATATGTATAATTTTAATTGTATTATTCATTTCGTACTTTCTTTTCTTTTTCTGTATTTTGTGTTATATCTCGATATGTGTTTTGATTTCATATATATTGCATATGTCACCGTAAGATTGTCAAAACCATTTGTTTACAATCTAACGTGTTTTCTCTCTCGGTAGTTTACAAACTATCGATAAATAGTAAACTTTACCGTACTGCTTACGATATGACGCGTTGGTTTATAATAAAACCGTTAAATTGTGAACTATTTTAAACTTGAATTGCAGAGGAAATACCAGGGCAAACATCCGAATAGTCTTCGTGTTAGGTTGACATGTAAGAACAAAAGAAACGTAAATTCTAAACCCTTTCGGTCTAGTTTACAATTAGTCATCGTTTAGATAACTAACTCGTTAGTTTATAAACTAACGGTTTTGATTATCTTGCAGTGATATATGTATATGTCACCGTAAGAATGTCAAAACCGTTAGTTGATAAACTAACGTTATCTCTCTCGTTTGTTGGTCAACCATCGACAGATAGTAAACTGTATCGTACTGCTTACTATATGACGCGTTAGTTGATAAACTAACGGTTAAAACCGTTAAATAGTAAACTGGTTTAAACTTGAATTGCAAACGAAATGCCAAGGCAAACACTGCGGAAGCTTAGGTGAAGACTAGAGACGAGTAGTCTTCGTATTAGGTTGACATGTAAGAACAAAGGAAACGTAAATTCTAAACCCTGTCCGGTCTGGTTTACTATCTGTCGATAGTTGATCGACTAACTTACGTTGACATATACATTGTAAACTTACGAATTTCGTCAATATGCGTACATTATGTTTTTTTTAAGTTACTTTCAAACCTTTTTTTTCTTAATTTGTATATTTTTAGCTTATATATATGCAAAATATATATATATATATGGTCTTACATATATATAATTGTTCAAAGACAAAAATGTATAGGATTCGACGTTTGTTTTGAGGTTAAACTAAGTGTACATCTTTTGTAGACACGGATAGTGTCTTACTACAAAAAAATACTCCTGTTCAATACTTGTTTTAAGACAAAACTGTATGGGTCTTTGCGTTTGAATTGAGGTTAAACTATGTTCAATATTTTTTATAGTAACAGTTTTTTTTTACCGACTTCAGAAATGAGAAGGGATCTAAATTCGCCGAGTTTTTTATTTTTTTAATCTTATCTTAAATCTTTTTTTAAATCATCCAAATATTTAAAGTTTTTTTTCTAAATCTTTAAATCTTTGGATGCTGGAAGAACTGCAGCATCTAACCAAATGCACTATACCCTATGCAAGTACCCAAATCGCTATAGGTGTGCTTATTTTATAGGGTCCCGTTTTTTCCCTTTGAGTACGGAACCCTAAAAAAAATACTTGTTTTCTTAAGCTCCGACGACAAAAGAGGGTTGTTATAACATTGAAGCTTCTGTCTGTCCCTGTGTCTGTTAAGCGCTCAGACAAGTCCGTCGTAGCCAAAGCTCTATTAAAATCGGTTCAGTGATTCGAAACTTATCAATCAATGAAACAAGTGAGCCATTTTTTTATCCTCTATAGTTTATATTATTATGTCGGGAAGTTTTTCATTTTTAATTTCTAGTTATATTTTCCGTGTATCCATATTCACTGCCGCGGAACGTGGGTTGAAAATTGTATCGGTCAGGGACGGATAACAAGATTATTGGTCGCTCTCTATACAGTTTTGCTGATTGGGGTTAACTGAGTGATGTAAAGGAACGCTGCTGGTGTAATAGGGTTAGTAAGGGATAGGGTGGCGTTTAGGGATAGCCAGTATAATACCCAGCGCTTACGCAACGGTATAACCGACACTAAGGCCCACTACTTCGACCGTAGTCAACACTATTCTCTAAATAACAATTACAACTCCGGCGACCAAAAGAAGGGAGTTATACGTTTCAAGCGCCTGTCTGTATGTCTGTGTATCTGTCTGTGGCACTCTAGAGCTCAAACTGGCGGACGGATTTTGATGCAGTTATCTGTTAATGGTAGAAGACATCATTGCAATTATTTTTTGTTAAAATATGTCCAGTAGCTCGAATGTTATTATCTTGACAAGGAATTGGCCAAACCCTACCCTATCTGCACTCGAGCTCCAGCGTTTCTTACAGGAACTCAGCAATTCAAGCATTGAGGTTGGATTCAAGATAAATCGTTCAAAAACCCAGGCCATGATTAACAGCGAAAAAAGTGGCGTCGAGGTAGATAGGCGAGAAATACACTATGTCGATGAGTATATTTATTTGGGTAAACTCTCAAAGAATTTGTTGCAAGAGGCAAAAATAATGCACCTTTACAAGTCAGACACTTATACACGGAGAAAACTAAAAAAATAATCAGATATGATCAACAAAACTAATGAGTAACTGATTATGGTTTGAGTTTGAAAAAGGAATTTTCCCTTCCAGGTGGTGATTCATGGCTTAATCTCGCACAGAAAAAGGAAACTCCAATAACTCTTCAAGTGCTTCGGAAATACGCTCGTCAGTGAACCTCTTCAGGGATGTATTTTTTTAATTTTCGTCATTTTTAATACCACAATATACAATATAAAATAATCTAAAATAATGATAATATTATAACATCGTATTTACCTATATAAGTGCCGATAAGATGTCTCAAAATAACAGTTTTACAAACAAAAAATAACGAAACTTAATTAAATAATAAATAAAGGACAAACAAAAGCTGTAATGAACATAACTTATGCGAAACCAGACTGGACCAGTCCCCCCAAGCAGCACCCGTTCACAACTATGACTTGTGCAAAAGACATCAATCCCCTCTCCATATTTTAGGGAGAAGAGTAACCCGCTCCAAAGAGCCGCCGCAACATTTTAGTGAGCATGACCTTATGCTCTTGTTTCTTGGTAACAGACTTGTATTCTACGTTAAAACTAATAAATTGAAATGAGTACGTAGCACTTTTGTACGGTAAATTTTATTACCAGACGTTTAAATTATATAATTGTTTTTGTAAAAGTTATGTTTATTATTATTATCATTATCATAATCATGGAGCTTGGGGCATTAAGGCCATGAAAGTTTGTCTTTCGCCCAAACTCTTCACAACCGACAGCTAGAATGGGCTGCCTTTTGTAAACTGGAAGGCGTCCTAAGATCACAAATCCAACAGTGCCTGAAGAGCAAGGTCTTTGACCAATGTGTCTTGCCTATCTTCACCTACGGTGCTGAAACATGGAGACTCACGAAAGCCAATAGCGCAGAATTAAAGTCGCACAAAGGGCTTTGGAGCCTGCTTTGCCAGGAATCAGTCTCGTTGACCACGTGCCTAATGTTGAAATCAGTACACTTACTTAAGTCGCACATCGCGCGCGGTCGCGGAGTCAAGTGGCGATGGGCGGGACACTTGGTTACAGGAGAAGTCGGAAGGTGGACCAAGGCAGCAACAGAGTGGCGGCCACGGACAGGGTGTCTGACCGGTAAGCGGAGCGCACGCGTACAAAACATCTCGCGCCTTTCTAACGTCCGCGCATCGCTACTCGCCATTAGATTCACAAAAGTAAAAGAGTGATTATGGAGTGTCAAAAGTGTAAAAAGGTGCTTGCTAAGAAAGGATCACACTTCATGTGCCAAGGTCCATGCCAAGGTACTTTTCACAAGGGGTGTGTGAAGGGTTTAGCAGCAGATATGAAGAACGGGCGTAACAGAATTCACGGCAATAACTGTGAGGAAGAGGGCTCTGAGGACGAAGAAAATGAGGATGAGTCACAGGATTTTACTAAAATTCTTAAGGACATTCAGCGTAAAGTAAGCACAATCCCAGGGCTAAAAAAACAACTTGATTCTATTACACAAAGTATGAGTTTACTATCTGACAAGTATTTACTCGCTAATTGAGGAACATGAACAGTCGAAAAAGAAAATCAACAAGCTCGAAAAGGCCGTCGAAAATGTCACTAATAAATGTGTTTTTCTAGAAAAATGCAATATTGCTCTTGAACAGAAGGTAGAGGACTTCGAGCAAAAGTCACGTAAACACAACATAGTGATTGCGGGCGTCGAGCAACTACCCGACGAGAATGTGAGGGTGATTGTCACCAAGATTGCGGAGAACATCAACGTGAGCTGTTCGGACATAGAATGGGCCAAGCGCAGCGCACCCATGAAGTCAGGCAGCAAACCGGCGTCTATAATTGTAGGCTTCAAGACCTCGGGAACCGAATCTCGTGACAGTTGGCTATCCAATCGTCGCAACTTGAAAGACACGACCAGTAACATGCTAACAAACGGATCGGCTGTGAACAAAGTATACATCAATGAGGATTTAACACATAACGCGCGCGCACTGCTTTGGAATACAAAACAACACCTACACGGGGCGTACAAGTACATCTGGGTGTCCAACGGCAAAATTCTAGTAAAAAAAACCTATGGAGAAAAATCTATTTGCGTGCGCAATGAAAGTGATATTAACAACTTAATTAAGAAATAATTTCTTCTTATGTGTAGGTACCTATAGTGTTTAAATAAAACATAAAATTCGCAGACTTACTAGACTGTATTGAAGATGAACCCGTTAGTTATGTGTGTGTCGACAGCGTTCATTGTTGGATGAAAGATATAACCAATAAACACGGGTTATGTATTTTTCATATTAATATTCGCTCGCTTAAAAGCACTTTAGCGAACTTTTAGTTACCTTAGGTAATCATATAAGAGCAATAGATGTGTTAGTCATTACAGAACCTAATATTAATTTTTCCTTGTTGTCGTTGTATCAAATATCTGGGTATAATGTGAATGTTTTCACCCGCAAGGGTCGTAGTGGTGGTGGAGTACTTGTGTATACTCGCGAGGTGCTGGCCGCGCGGGCGAGCGACTTACCCGCGACGGCCAATATCATGCGAGCCGCGGAGTGCGTTTCCATTACACTACATTATAACAATGAAATTATTAACCTAATATCCATGCATAGACCGCCTAGATTCTCTCAAGAAAATAGAATACAAGAATTTCATGTAGAATTTAATAATATTTTAGATAAATTGCCTACTAATTGTAATATAATTTTTTGTGGAGATTTAAATATAAATTTATTGCTTAATACAGAGATAAACGTTTTAAAATATGAACATTTGTTAGCTGAACACGGATTTACCAAATGTATTAACGACGTCACTAGGAGAGAAATTGTTGCTGATAAATTAGTCGAATCGTGTCTAGATCATATCTATGTTAGAATACCGTCAGCTATAATTAATTCCGCAGTCATAAAACATAAAATCTCGGACCACTACATCATCTCAGCTTTTGTGCAATGGGAACGAACTTCGATAGACGGTCTCCCGCGCTCCGCCCGCGCCGCCCGCGCGGACTCCCGCGTGAACACCGGCGCGGATACGTGCGCGATCTCCACTGCCTCCACTATCACTCGTAAAGTTATTAATAACCGGTTAATTAAAGACAAACTGATAAACACCAATTTTGATAACCATCTAAATATCCACTGTCCCATTGAGTTGTATACTACCTTTATTAATAACCGGTTAATTAAAGACAAACTGATAAACACCAATTATGATAACCTTCTAAATATCCACTGTCCCATTGAGTTGTATACTACCTTTATTGATATGTTTGCAAATATATATAAAGAGTGTAGTAAAGAAATTATCGTTAAACAGAATGTGAGCAATAGAAATAATAAAGATTGGATAAATGTTAACCATAAAAATATGATTTTAGAAAGGGATAGGCTGTTTGTAGTTTGGAGTAACGATCCAAAGAATATGGATAAAGAGACTGAGTTATACTAAATATAGAAATAAATGTACAAAGGCTATTAATAAATCTAAAAACGAACATGATAGACAAAGTATATTGAACTGTAATAAAAACCTTAAAAAAGTATGGGACACAATATCTAATCTGTTGGGAAATAAAAAGCGGTCATTAGACGATGCGATCATAAATAGTATGGACATTAAAGACGATCTAAAACAAATCTGTAACAATTTTGCAATAAATTTTTCGAGTGATATTGAGCAAATAAAACACAATTGTAAAGATAAATGGATAAACAGGTGGCAACCGGTGAGCAGTGTCGCAGTAAAACGCGTTATAACTGAGTTGAGTGCCGACAAGTCACCGGGCAGCGACCTCGTGCGCATGGCGGATCTAAAGCTCGTAGCCGATCAGATTAGTCCTGTCCTAGCCAAACTTATTAATTTATCTGTTAGCTGCCATCAGTTTCCACAAAACTTAAAAGAGACTATTGTTCGTCCTATACATAAAAAAGGCGACCGCAAAAATACTTCTAACTATAGACCTATAGCTATTCTTTCTAGTATCAATAAAATAATTGAAAAATGTATAGTAAAACAAATATCAACATTTCTCTCAAAAAATAATATTTTAAATGCACGCCAGTACGGATTTCAAAGAGGCAAAAGTACCAATTCCTTATTATCTAAATTCACAGATGAAGTAAACACGCACTTAGAAAGAAAGCAAATTATAGTAGCAATTTTTTACGATTTAAAAAAAGCGTTCGATACTCTCGATACAGACACACTCTTAAATGCAATGGAGGAATGCGGAGTGGGTTTCCCTCTAAAGCAGTGGTTCGGTGAGTACCTGACGTCGCGCTCGTGCCGCGTGAAGGTGCGCAACACGCTGAGCGACGAGCAGCGCGTGCGCAGTGGCGTGCCGCAGGGCTCGTGCTGCGGCCCGCTCTGCTACCTGCTGCACGTCAATAGCTTGTGCCAAGTCCTACACCATACTTCCGCGTATATGTTTGCGGACGACTTGTGTACTCTCCGGGCGGGGTATAACCTCCCTGACATCTGTTCCTCCATTCAAAAAGATATAGAAGCAGTCGTCAAATGGTCACATGACAATGGTATAAAACTAAACTTTTGATCATTCATTCACCTCACCTAACTATCACTGAAAAACCGCCGCCTTTTTTAACCCATAGTTATTCGTGTCTCCATAATAATTTACAAAATTGTAAATGTAAACCTATTGAATCAGTAGACGTTGTAACTTATCTTGGTGTTAAAATAGATGTTAATTTCTCTTGGTCTCAACACGTAGATTACATTAGCAATAAATTAAGGATTTTACTAGGTAAATTTTATCACCTAAGTTATAAAGTTCCTATTAGCACATTAAAATGTTATGCATTAGTATTATGCATTAGTAGATTCAATTTTAGATTACGCTCTTGACTGTTACGGACTTACATTTAAAAGTTATATTTAACGGCTGATGCTGACAGGTATCTTCCGCCATGTTGATGTCTACGTGGGCTACTACAGGGTGTGTCGGTTTGCCGAGAAATGAAATGACTTGACTCGATGAAAATAACAAAACACTTCTAATATTTCCTCTATACAATAATCTTAGCAATCCGTAATAATTTGCAATAGTCACACCGGTACACAGAACACGGAACAGTTTCTAGGCGTCTGGTCTGCTCGACCGCTCTGGACGGATCGTACTTGGTCACTGGCCCGGTCGATTCGCAGCTCAAACTCGAAGACTCTGTTCAACGCCCGGTGGCGCGCGCTTGTGTTCTGTTTCCCGCGTAGAATCAAATCAACAACCGTGTGTCCCCGACACGGCCATCCTGCTGCTTCACGTCCTCGTGTGTCAGTCTGGAAGGAGACGTCAGCAACAGTATCTAACTCGGTCATTCCTGACTCTTACAATGTAACACAGAGTCAACTCTAATCAGGGACAGCAAAAATAAACTTCGTTTATCTCTGAACGACATAGTATGCAATTTACATCTGATTACCCTTTTGTTACTTTACATTTAAAACCTTAATTTATTACGCAAACAATATTCATAATATCTCAGACGAGGCATGTACCAGTACCACACAACACGGGTATCAACATCACACAATTACTGGAAAACATTTAGGTCTGTCACATAGACCTGCTCGAGTAAGCAACCTTGGCCACCACGGCCCTCCAGCCGACAGCAAACACATTGCTCCCAACATATGCGCATCCAACCACTTGGATCGCCGTGTGCACCAACACATGACTACACACTACGGTCTCTGTAGACCCCAACCTCCGCCAGAGTCAAACGCGCACTGCGCACCCACGGACTACTTGAGTTTCCTCAAGAGACACCGATTTCCAACGGGCTGCAGCTACGTAGTAACTACTGGTACGGTTGTCAGAATACGGCTGACACAAGGTTCTTAAACAGCTTCTTCATCACAATTAATTCTCATCTAACTCAACTTCAACTGGTACATGGCTCTCTGGCATCCTCCTTAAGCGCTCATGGGCATATTTGTAGGTGCGATTTGAATTTAATGCTTTCAAAGTATAACGGTCAATTTGGTCAGCAATCAGCGGTAAAGGGAACCAATCCGCGACGGTGTTATTGTTAAGCTCGCGATAGTCAACGCACATACGGGCCGAACCGTCGCGTTTGGCTACTAGTAACGCTGGGCTCGCAAATGGGGACGAACTGGGTCGAATGATATTCGCTTGTAATAATTCCTCCACTCTATCACGAACAACCTGTCTTTCTTCCTCGGACATCCTATACGGTCGCCGCTGCACCGTGCGATTTGGGTCTATAAGACGTATATTGAGTTCACCAGTTGTAACACGCGTCGTGGGTAAACCCGTTATGAAAAAATCAGAGTAGCCGTCTAATATCGCCACTAAATCGGACTTATCGGAACCTGTCACGTCTGTATCTATCGCGTTTAGATCGGGTCGGACTTTGTCATCACTCTTAACCGCGCAAACAATTGCCTCTTTATTTAACAGAAACTCCGTCTCACTCATGTTAACAGAAAACCCCTGATTTAATATCTCGCGTCCTAACATGATGTCGTAGTGCATGTATTTGTCGGGCAAAACGTGCAATAGAAGTTCCAGAGGGTGATCGTTAACTGATACAAAACACAAAATTTGCTCTGTGCTGAATATTCGCGACTGTCCAATACCGGACAAACAAATGAAATCGTTAACACGTTTACCACTAAATTTTGACGCATAGCTCTCTTTAATAAGCGAGCATTCAGCACAGCTATCGTACACAAAACGATACAGCTCACCTTTATGTTCCATTGTGCCAGAAGGTGGATGCACAAGGCACACATCTACACGCCGCTCCATGCGAGTCGGGCCCGCGCCCGCGCTGCTGCCGCTCGCACCACCGCCGCTGCTCGCGCCGCACTGCGCCGCGATATGGCCAGGTTTGCCACACTTGTAGCAGGTCAGCGGCCGCGCCGCCGCCGGCTGCTGCATGGCCGCCGCTTGCGTGCCGGTCGCCGCAGGTCTCCGCTCCCGGTTGGTGGAACTACGGCACTCGGAACGCTTATGGCCAAGCTTTCCACAGATAAAGCACTTGATGGTATTCATTTTCGGTCGTTTGGCATCAGACACACTCGAGGTTTCACGTTCAGTTGTATTCAACTTCCGTTTGAGATGAGATAACGCGTGTAATTCTTGCTGCAGTTTGTCTCTCGTCGTGATATTGGTGGTGAATGCAAGCCTCTGTAGTCGCGAGTCGAATTGCGAGATGTGAGATAAAACGGTTGCAACTGCGATTTGCTCTTTGCTTGCATCTTTCCAACGGTTCATTAGTGAGGTCATCATGCGATTCGCAAATGCTGAGAATGTTTCTTTCTCACTCGGTTTGTCGTTTTTGAAATTTATCAAACTACCTGCCAAAGTTTCGTTCTCAGCAAATCTCGTCATAAACAGCATCTTGAACTCGCTCCAATCCATGCCTTTGTACGCGGTATGTGACAGCCATGTGGATGCCGATCCCTTGAGGGCCTTGCTGATAGCCAGGATAAGGGACCCACCTTGTAGCGGTTTTTCGGCAAAACACAACTCCGCCGTCGCGCACCATGATCTCGCATCTGCGTCGGTCTTGTCCGGATCAAACTGGGGTAGCTCGATTTTGCTGCTTGCCTTAGGCGTCTGCATAGCCTCAATCAGCGCTCGCATGTTCGCGTTTTGAATTTCGAGCAGAGTACGCCATCGGTCATTTTCACTGTTACCGCCGGTGTCGTTTTCTTCATGAACCGACACTGATCCCACTTCTGATAACGGCTGATGCTGACAGGTATCTTCCGCCATGTTGATGTCTACGTGGGCTACTACAGGGTGTGTCGGTTTGCCGAGAAATGAAATGACTTGACTCGATGAAAATAACAAAACACTTCTAATATTTCCTCTATACAATAATCTTAGCAATCCGTAATAATTTGCAATAGTCACACCGGTACACAGAACACGGAACAGTTTCTAGGCGTCTGGTCTGCTCGACCGCTCTGGACGGATCGTACTTGGTCACTGGCCCGGTCGATTCGCAGCTCAAACTCGAAGACTCTGTTCAACGCCCGGTGGCGCGCGCTTGTGTTCTGTTTCCCGCGTAGAATCAAATCAACAACCGTGTGTCCCCGACATATTGATAAACTAGAATCCTTACAGACACGATTTATAAAGCTGCTTGTGAATAAAAAAACCAAATTGAAATGTAAAGGAGACTATTCAAAACTATTTAAGATTTGTAAAATTATGCCAATCTCTGTTAAATTTAAATATCTTATAGCCATCCATAATTATAATAGTAACCACTATCTTCATCCCGTAACTCACAAACATGGCACCAGGAGTATATCTGAAGGCAAATTTGAGATACCTTCTGTTAACAATTATTATGGAGACAGAACTTTGAAAAAAAGAGTACCATATATATTAAATTCACTGCCTACAGACATACGACTGGAGCCTAGCCCAACTAAATTTAAAATTAAATTGAAAAAATATTTCCTACATAATTTGCCCTAATTGTAATACCACATTCACCTGTTACTTATTTAAGTTTAGGTAGATTTATTTCACTGTTCTAAGTGAGACTCAGATCCCACAGACAAACTGTGTATAGACAGTTTTGTGGGACGTTAGTTTGATACACTGTTGTTATTATTAAGACTAATAAATGAATAAATAAAAAAAAAAAAAAAAGGGTAAAGAGCAGCGGACAGACCACCAGCCCAATGGTCAGATGTTTTTTTTTAATTCATGTATTAAAGAAACAAACAGTTTCACATAGTTGTAAGTTATACATAAAATTTCTTATAAATAGTAGACTTACAGTTTCCTAACAATAATATTACAAACTAAAACATCAAAAAAAATATTACAGAATTGCTTTTGTGCATGACAACTTAAAAGGTACTTAAAGGCCACAATTTAATTTTTTATATTTTATGTTTCAAATCTAAATATAAAATAACAAAATTAAAATACTACCTACAACTAACATACGTACATGTGTGTATAGATGTAAATAAACGTATGTTCGCAATGAAAAATAAAATAAACACAGCTTAAATTGATTCCGAAGTAATTTTCATGTTTTTTGAGTTTACTTAACATACTGCTAAAAATATCTAAATCTACAAACTTGTCATTATACAACCTGCATTCACTCTTAATGAAACCATTACCCGCATAAGAAGTACGCCTACGAGGGATATAGGCTTTCTTCCTGCGATCACTAAACCTACACGTGGTAGATCCTGCTTGGATCATATCTTTGTAAAGAGTGGCAGTCTAGTTGTCTCTGTGGTTTGCTCAACGGCGATCACCGAACATGAGATGTGTATAGCTGGAATTAATATCTTAGGAAATACTAAAAAGAAAACGAAAATTATAACCAAAATTGACTACCTTGCTATAACAGATGAAATACGGGCTATTGACTGGTCAATCGTCACTAATTCAGTAAATGTTAACGATGCTGTCAAGGCGTTTACTGATAACCTGACTACAATCATTAATAAAAACACTCGAAAAATCCGAATCAGCAACTCCAAAATTATATTAAAACCATGGATCACCTCAGGGCTATTATGTTGTATAAAACATCGTGATAATCTGCATTTAAAAGTAAGAAAATGCCCCAATGACGTTATCCTAAAAATATCTTACCTACGCTACCGAACTTACTGCAACAACTTACTTCATACATTAAAACAAGCCCACGAAACTAGCGAACTCTCCAGAAACAGCAATAATCTAAAGAAACTTTGGAGCACGGTGAAGGATATTTGTAATATAAAGAAAAAAAATTGCCAAGCTACTGCACTACTCAGATCCAAAGCAAGGGTGGATAAATCTCTGGACTACTGTAATGAATACTTTTCGGAAGTTGGGAACAAACTAGCGAACTCGACACTAACTAGACTAAATCAAACCCAAGACTCACTGGCAATGGCAACTGAGACCTTAATGTCCTCTTCCTGTCACTCGTTTTTCATGAAACCAACAGACCCACTAGAAGTCAATTGTTTTATCCAACAAGTCAAGAGTGAGGCAGCGCCTGGTCTAGATGGATTTTCAGGCTCCCTGATAAAATGCTTACGGGAGCACATTCTTCAACCACTAACTTTTATTATTAATCTCAGCATATCTACGGGTGACTCGATCTCGTCAAAGCGTTTGACACAGTATCTATACCTATAATGCTGAGCAAACTGCACAATATTGGTATAAGAGGCCTACCGAACAATTGGTTCCAAAGCTACCTTACCATTCGCACATAGAGTGTCAAGATTGGCTCTCAAGTTAGCGCGCCCAGAACAGTAAAATTTGGTGTCCCCCAGGGGAGTATACTGGGCCCCACTCTCTTTTTAATTTATATAAATGACATCGCTAGCCTTTTTGGAAATAAAACTGAAGTCGTTTGCTACGCTGATGACACAGCGCTACTTTTCAATGGAGTGACATGGCAGGAAACCTTTGAAAAAGTAGAGGACAGCATGTGCACTATAGCGAAGTGGCTAGACCACAACCTTTTGACACTTAACGCGAAAAAGACAAAGTACCTATGTTTCTCAAAAACAAATGCGTCTGCCCCGGCTTCGACCCCTCCATTAAATATTCATAAGTGTGGCGTGCAGCGGAAAGTATTATTACCTAACTGTCAATGTGAAACCATAGGGAGTACCCGCTACATTCGATATTTGGGTGTGCTGATAGATGATCACCTCTCGTTTAAGCCCCATTTAAATCTACTTGTGACTAGGATTAGGAAGCTCATATACATCATGAAGCCCCTACGAGGCATAGCCCCAGAGGCTGTACTAAAAATGGTGTATCTAGGTGAGAGTATCCTATCTTACTGTATACCTGTGTGGGGCGGTGCACGCAAGATGAATATGTTAAGTGTTGAAAGGGCTCAAAGATCACTCCTGAAGGTCATGTACAGGAAGCCTTTTCAGTACCCTACAACTAGTCTTTACGAGGAATGCCAATTTTTGACTGTGCGCCAACTGTATATATTTAAATCTACATTAAAAATGCATACCCATATTCTGAAGACTCCAGCTTAACAAGAATTACTAAACAAAAGAATATTTCGGATACCGGAATATTTGTTCCCCCCGTCAAGACTTCTTTCTCCCAATGTCTAGCTAGATTTCTTCATCCCTTCCTGTATAATAGGATATCGCAAAACTGTGAAATTAAATTTAAGCCTTACTATCATGTAAAGTATGTGATTAAGAGTTGGCTGTCCTCATTATCTTACTGCGACACAGAAAAGCTGCTTGAAGTAATTTCTTAGTCAATTGCTGTAGTGTATATATGTATAGCTATATATGTATTTATATTTTTTATTTTTATTATATATATATATATATGGTTTTATGATTGATTATTTTGTTTTCTTTTCTTTTGTAACACATTTACTTATACATTTTCAATTGAATTACGCCTAAACTATGAAAAAAGATCGTCTTGCGCCGGGGACACTAGTTGCGATTAGCGTCCTAATTCTACTTAGCAGCTGTCAAAATGTATAGAATATGCTCAACTTAGTTGTGAGTAACGCGCTGATTGCAATTGTTATTTTTGGTGCAGGTGAATCTAAATTATTGAAATTGTGTGATTATTCACGGACACCGACCTCGGAGACAGAAAACCGTCACAGTCATTAAGAAAAATCAAGGAGCTTGGGGAAGGTCAAATCAACGACGAAACTGCAAAAATGTTTGGCTAAAACAATTACCGACCTCCTTAACCTCAATACTTTCGGCAAATAAAGAGAAAGGAATTGACGATTTAGCCCAGATGGCCGACAATATTTACGAAGTCTCGAGCTTCGAACAAGTTGCTGCGCTAAGCAGGGTCGACGACCCAGTAACGCAACTAACTGCTGAGCTAGCGAAAGTAAAGATTGAGTTAGCTGCAATTCATAATAACAACAATCGTCGGCAATTTTATCGCAGTAAGCCATTCTCAAGTTCACGGTCAGGAAGCCCGTTTCCATTCCGGAGAAATTCGAAGTTATGCTTTTATCATTCACGTTTTGGCAAAAGAGCTTTCAAGTGCGAGGCTCCGTGTTCCTGGAAGCAACAGCGGGCATGCACTGAGGCGGAGCTGTGTGCTTTTTCACAATTTCATCGCCTATTTATCACAGGCAAGAAGACTGGAGAAAAATATTTGATCGATACTGGCGCGAACATATCTGTACTTAAACGCAAGCTGAAGCATTCCGGGAAAACAGATTACTCATTACATGCTGCCAACGGTTCAAAGATCAGCACATATGGAGAACGATGTTGTGCCCTTGATCTCGGGCTTCAAAAAACTTTTAAATGGAACTTCGTGATCGCCGATGTCAATACCTCTATCATTGGAGCAGATTTTCTGGAGCATCATGATTTATGGGTTGATTTACGCAGAAAAAGGTTGATTGACAACACTACCAAACTATCATCCAGAGGTAGAACCATAATAGCAAACCAAGCCACTTTAAGTACCATTGATGGGAGTCTTGTTATCGCAGACTTACTTACATAGAGACGCAAGGCCCTCCGGTCGCTTGTAGAGCCAGGCCTCTCCCTCCAGAAAGGTACAGGACGGCTCAAACGGATTTCCAGGACATGATGGATATGGGAATATGTCGACCGTCAAACAGTTCATGGGCCAGTCCTTTGCATATGGTGAAGAAGAAAAATGGTGAATGGAGACCATGTGGAGATTATAGAGCCCTGAACAATATAACAGTCCCTGACCGGTATTCACTCCCACGGTTACTAGATTTCACTTACATTCTCGAGGGGAAACGCATTTTAAGCAAAATCGATATCCGGAAAGCATATCATTGCATACTAATGGCTCCAGAAGATATTTCCAAAACAGCCATCATCACCCCCTACGGTCTTTTCGAATTTCCGAGAATGACATTTGGACTGCGGAACGCCGGTCAGACTTTTCAACGATTTATGGACTCAATATTCAGACATCAAATATCTTCACGACGCGGCGGAGCACCTAATCAAGAGCCAAAGGATGAAAACATATCAGATTTCACATTTTGTTTCCTCGAAGACATCCTTTGTGCATCAGAAAATGAAGAGCAGCATTGCAAACATTTGGAGATAATTTTCAAGAAATTAGATGAACATGGTCTTACAATGAATCTGGAAAAATGTGAATTCATGAAGAAGGAAATAGATTTTTTGGGGTATCATGTATCCTGTAACGGGATTTCCCCCACTCAAGAAAAACTTCAGGCTACAACCAACTTTCCTAAACCAGAAAAGGTGAACATGTTGCGAAGATTTTTGGGTATGGTTAATTTCTATAGAAGCAGCATCCCAAAAGCAGCATTTTATCAAGCAGAGTTGAACAAATATTTACATGGCTGCAAGAGGAACGATAAGAGTGTAATTAAATGGACCAAGACAGGGGAAGAGTCTTTCGAAAAATGCAAGGAGCTTATAAAAAATTTAGCAAGTTTATCTCACCCTGCTAATAATGCATCTATCTCGCTTATGACTGATGCTAGCAATGACTGCGTGGGCGCCGTTTTGCAACAAAAGGAGGATGGTGAATGGAAACCCCTCGGATTTTTTTCAAAAAACCTGACACAGACGCAGCAAAAATATTCTACGTATGATCGAGAGCTTTTGGGTATCTACCTAGCTGTGAAGCATTTCCAAAGACTCGTGATAGGACGAGATTTTACTATCTACACAGACCATAAACCAATCACTTTCGCATTTTCCAAAAAACCAAATATTGATGACCCACCTCGGAGAATTCGTCAACTAGACTACATATCACAGTATAGCACAGACATAAGGCATATTAGCGGATCAGACAACGTGGTTGCAGATGCCTTATCAAGGGTGATCGAGTAGATAATCACTCCTTCAGAAATTGACTTCGAGGAAATGGTCGAATTTCAACGCACGGATGCAAATCTTAAAGAGCTTTTCAAGAAATCAAATCTGACATTATCCAAGTTTAGTGTGCCCGGCAGTAATTCCCAGCTATATTGCGATACCTCAACCGGGCAACCGAGACCGTATGTTCCTGCAGTATTTCGGAAGAAAATTTTCGACGCGATTCATGGTTTGAGTCATCCAGGAAAACGAACCACACGAAAAATGATTTCAAAAAGATTTGTTTGGGATAACATGAACAAGGAAATAAACGAGTGGTGTAAAACATGCCTATCATGCCAGAAATGCAAGGTTACCTATTTCACCTATCGGCACATTCATGCCCGCTCAGCGTTTTGAGCACGTGCATATAGATATCGTCGGCCCCCTACCTACAAGCCAAGGTTACAGATTTCTGCTGACTATGATTGACTGTTGCTCTTCTTGGCCTGAGGCATTTCCCTTGAAGAAGATTACTGCGGAAAAAGTCGCTTCATGTTTATTCCAAGGGTAGATCTGCAGATTTGGCCCCCCACTCCGGCTATCCTCGGACCGTGGAAAACAGTTCGAATCTGAGCTTATTAAATCCTTGGCGAGGTTAATGGGAACGGAAAAATTACGAACAACAGCCTACCACCCGCAATCCAATGGAATGGTGGAGAGATGGCATCGTTCGCTGAAGGCGTCTCTCATGGCAAGGAACTTTAAGGAGAATTGGGTAAAAGAATTACCAATCGTCCTTCTTGGCCTAAGAAGTTGTTTACGAGACGACACGGGTTTGAGCGCCGCGGAAATGGTTTATGGAGAAACAATAAGGCTTCCCGGGGAATTATTTAGTGATTCTGGCTTGCGATCAACGTATCACGACTACGTGCAAGATTTGAAACAACGAATTTTAAAAAAACTGCTCCGTTCCGAGGAGAGAGAATCACCAAAACAAGTATTTCGTCCACCCCGAGTTAAGCTCCTGCTCTCACGTTTTCATCAAGAGAGAAGGTGTCGCCAAAGGTCTGATTCCTCCTTATGAAGGGCCTTACGAAGTTCTACGACGAACGGCGAAATATTTCGTCATCAACAAGAACAACACCGTCGACACATTTTCAATTGATAGATTAAAGCCAGCTTTCCTACCAGCAGATCAGCCGAGTTCCATCACGTTCCCGCAACCAATGAGCAAAGCGGAAGACTCAGTTGTCGAGTCAGCACGACCAACAACGTCCAAGTTTGGTCGAAAGTACAAACAAACGTTGAGATTCCAACTTTGATGACGGCACTCGTTTGGTATAAATAGCGAATTGGTAAATCATAGAATATCATTCGCTATTCAGTAAACCAGCAGGAAACGCAACGAAACTACCATGGGCGGATATAAATCCAAGGAACAACTAACCATGACCCAAAACAACGGGATACAAGACGCCACCAAATTGACGGAAAATATCGCCGAGCGGATTCGCTAGGAGGTGATAAAAGAGTTCAACGGTCATCGGGAGATGATTCTTGCGACGCTCGGGATCCTCACCATACTAGCGGCCATCGTGTTCTTCATGGTGGCCAACCGTTTTTTTAACGAAAGAGTTGGCGCCGCACTCCGGAAAAGGGGGATTACCTCAGCCTAGCTAGTCGCAATGTATCGTATTATTTAATTTAAATGTTTTCAAGCTTTGTTTTTTTTACTTTTCCATTTATCGTAATTTCCTTACTATTGTTTTTTTTTTGTAAGGGGGGGAGTATCTGTGCCAGCCATCTCTTATCATCACGGACTAAAGTATCGTCGAGATAAGTTATTGGCTGACACAGAAAATCGACATCACGTACCGGTTTTGGTACATGATGATTATCGAGGACGATTTATATATAAGAAGAGTTATTTGTTAAATAAAACTAGACTGTAACTGAGCATATCCCAAGCCTTTTATTCCGTCTCCCGTAGGTTGCCACAACGTTGGCAAAGTATACAATGGGTATTTAGCACAAGAAATACGATTGGGTACCCTAGGGACTTATTAATCGATTAGGTTATTTAAAACGACATAAAATAATAATACACAATCTTCAAGTACATGGCCTGAGAAAAGCTCAAACCAATCGATCTTAGATAGCTCGAGATTTATTTTTAGAAAGTTTGCATGGAAGAAACTATTTACGAAAGCAGGGCCAGATATTGTCAAGGTAGCTGGTAGACAGTGGACCAGACTGGCGGGGGACAGTTGCGAGTGGCGTGCTTTGGGAGAGGCCTATGCCCTACAGTGGGATGATACGGGCTAATATGGTGATGATGATGATGATGATGATTTTTAGGGTTGAGTACCCAAAGGGTAAAAACGGGACCCTATTACTAAGACTCCGCAGTTTGTCTGTCTGTCTATCTGTCTGTCCGTCTGTCACCAGGCTGTATCTCATGAACTCTGATAGTTAGGCAGTTGAAATTTTCACAGATGATGTATTTCTGTTGCCGCTATAACAACAAATAGTAAAAAACAGAATAAAATTAATATTGAAAGAGGCTCCCATACAACAATTCTTTCAATACCACATACTAACTTATGAATGCACCTGGTTACGTACATGGAACGTGAATGTAGCCGCACCAATATCTTCACAACATTTTGCTATATAAAATCCAAACTATTCACTCAACCCCATCCCTACCATTGTACGGTGGTACGGAACCCTTGGTGCGCGAGTCTGACTCGCAGTGGCCAATGGCTTTTAATTTCTTCTCTGATAATTTAATATCTCTTCCGGTATTCTGTTTTAATATTGTAAACTTGGACCCACAAATGAATTTCTCACTTAAGCTAGTCTATAGTAAGGTTGTCTATGACAGACATAATCTGTAGAAATAACTAAAATCTCGCCGTAGCTACATCCGTGAGCTGTCTGATTTGTCTAAAAAGCATATGCAGCTGAACTTAGTCTTCCCGATAAAAATTTAATGTGAGGGCTCCATTGTAGTTTCGAGTTAAGTGTGATCCCCAGAAAAACTGTTCTATCAAATAAGTAGTTTTAAACTAGTTTTAATTTATAACATCATTTTCTAAGGAATAAACATTGGGCAAAGTGAATTTTATAGATTCAGTTTTATTTGTATTTAGCACAAGATTGTTATCAATAAACCAATTATGAAGTTATTTAAAGCATTATTTACTTCATCATACTTTTGTACATGTCAATCTTTACTTTAAATATAAGAGATGTATCATCAGCAAATAACACTTGCACCAGATAGTCTCCTTCGAAACAGGCAGGATAAAGAAATCGTAAGACGTGTTACTAACATCCGGAAGAGCTTCTGGTCCATGAAGGAACTAATGAAGGGAAACCTTCCGCCGACCCTCAAGCGCAAACTCATCGACATGTGAATCCTGCCTATCCTAATCTATGGAACTCAGACATGATCTTTGACCGAACTTAAAAAGTCCAAACTGAATGTTTGCCAGCGAGCAACTGAGCGCAGTATTCTAAGATTTCGCCACACCACAAAAATATCTCGTACTGGCAACCAGAATTATGTTGTACACACATTACTGTCTTTTGTTATATATGTAACGACAAAACAATTTGTAAAGAATACCAAACTGATCTAGTTAAAATCATATTGTAAAAATTATTATGTCAAAGTGTAATAGTAGTTTATGTGACTGCTACATAATGGAGGGCATTAATACTTGAGAGTGGGTTTATGAAACGAGCTGAAAGCGAGTTTCATAATAATATCACTCGAGAGTTTTAATGCCTAATTATGTACAGTTACATACACTAGTTTATCTACACACATATCATACGCTCTCTTTGATGTGTTCAGAACCGCTTGTTTGACCGGCATTGTGGCATGATCTCTGTTGTTTAGCTTGTTCTGTAGTACCAACTTCACAGACAAACTAGGGGTGCACGCAGGCGGGCGTCGGCGTTTGAAATTTGAATGTCATAATTTGACAAATTTTTGTACATTATGTACAAAAAAAATTGTACAAATTTTCAGATAAGAAATGAGTTTTTACCAAATAGTTTAACATTATGCTGGTCTTAACGTGCGGTTTTTAGACGCAGTAAAGAGGATTTATGATACATGTGTACATAAACAATACAATATATTTGTTATTTACTCTAAGTAGGATTGTTTTCATTATTAATTAGTAGTGCTGGCATGACCTTGAAATTTGTTACTATAACTGGCTTGACTAGATGAAATGATGTCTCTACTACTTGTACACTAGGACTTAATGTTGTCTCTACTACTTGTAGTTAGTGGAGACAATACTACTGGACCTGAATGATAAGAATGTTGGTTTGGTTCTGGTTAATATACAGTACACTAAAGCACTGTAGGGTTCGCATTAACTTTATTGTAGGTAAAAGGGGTCAGAATGTGAAGTGACGACACTGAATGAGCTGACCAAGTTTTGGTGAATGATTATGACCTTTCATTATGACTTCCCAAAGGAAAATATGGTCGCATATGAAAAAGAAACGTCCCTCAGTACCAGCTTTGAACTGATCGCTGATTAGAATATACTATGGGAGACCCATATATTTTTGTTTGCGACTACGGATGGTTGGTCATTATGATTGGATTGGATTGCCCAAAATTTGGTCAGCTTATGAAGTGACTCTGGATATACGTCATTATCACCATGCACATTCTGACCCTATTGTACCTATACCTAAGTACCTATTGTAAGTATTTAATACATAGTAATTATATTTTTTTATGCCGCTAAGGTGGCACTCAGGCATACGGCACACCTCATGGTGAGTGTTACGGTACCCTTTGGACGCTTGCAACACCAGGGGCATTAATCGTGCGCCGCCGGCCCTTCAAGAAAATGTTCAAGCAATTCCTGAAGAACTCCGTGCAGCACGGGCCGTGCTGCAGTTTGCCGGGAAAGTCTCAACAGGCAACTTATTCCACAGCCTGAGCGTACGCGGAAGAAAAATCTTTCCATAGCGAACAGAACGCGACCATTTTGGCTCTAAGGTGTGCGGATGAATACCCTGCCGAAGGCGAGCAGTGCGATGAAGGAAAATAATATATTAATTCGTTTAATTGAGTAACAGGTAACGGAGCGAGGCGAAAATAAGTTTTAAGTAAGTGGATACCTACAAAAGTCATCATGGCCTCCACGACACGTGTCCGTCGACCGACAGCGAACCTGTTGCCTGCTAATTAATAAGTATTCAATTGGATTTCGCTGGTGAGCTCCTATGCGCGAATATGACGAGGAAGCAAACCCGAATTAGGTTTTAAATATGCCTCTAAAACAATTTCCCTGACGAGTTGTTGTAGATAGGTACCTACCTACTTACCTTTGAAAATGTCAACGGAGTGTTTTTGAGACCACTGCACTAGAATTTGTTTATTATCTTCGACCATTTTCAAGTAATACACCAATACAATGAAAGTTTTTTCCGTTTGATCAAGTTATTAGATTAGATTAGAACAATATTAGCAAAGAAAATGCACGAGTATCGCAGTCGACGAACATGGCGGCGGCGACGGCGGGCACGCGCCGTACCTTATCGCCCGCATTCCGCGCCCCGCCCGTGTCCTTGCAATATTGTAGACGCCACGATAAATTAGGCTAGTATATTTAATCGCACATCAAAAATACTGATTTGCACAGCAAAAAAGGATCAGCAAAATACTTTTATGTTTTAAATATTTTATGTGTACTCAAGTTTATTTTTTAAGTATTTTTTATTGTTCATGCATTGAACATGCATGAACAATAAAAAACCTAACACGAAGGATAATGTAGGCTTCTCTTCGCTCACCCCCTTTACCCTTCACTTAAGATACCGCAGCTTTTTGACCCGATATTTGCTATGCAAATTAGGATTTTTGATGTGCAGTTTAATATTTCTCGATAAATTATACTAGACGCTATCTACAACAGTAGACTGAACGACGTTAATTTCGGTAAAAGCAATGACAACTAATGAATCGTAACGACAGCATTCTTCATAGTTGGCTTATCATCATGTTATTAGTCCTTACAAGTACACATATTACTAGAATGTGAATGTGTTAATAGACACATCAATCAAAATGTTATGGTTATCAAAACAATTGTAAGCTTAACAGAAAATCTACTAGGCTTTAACAAAAATTTCTTCCACATACAAAATCCCGTTTACTATAATTCTTGTAGCATTGTAAAATAATCCTATTTTCCCTGAGTTTTTGAACAAATTACCCTTTGCTTCACGACCGATATCAATGCAAAGCTACCCCTGCAGGTATATCTAATCTAGTTTGCCATATATTTGGAAATGTACATGTTTTCCGTCCGAGAGGGACGGAAAACATGTACATTTCTTCATTTCCTCATTTCTTCATTTCTTCATTTCCAAGTATTTTTCCATTTCTCTTCAAGTAAGTTTCAGGATTATGTTGACAACCGCCAAGAGAGTGATGCGCACGCGACAAACAGAGGGGGGAAAGACATCATTGTCATCCTAGCTAATCGTTCTGGTCTGATTATCAGGCGTATTGTAAACACTACAATATTTTGTTATATCTATAAATAGTCTAGTTCATAGTTCATAAACCTTATAAAATAATATCAACTAGGCCCTACAACAAAATATATAGTAGATGTTACGATAATTATACTAGTCACAGCTCGTTTTTTAAAGTAAAACTTCTATACGCACACTTGACTTGGGGAGTAAGCTGGCGAATGCGTGACGGGAGCGTTACGAAAAGTGTGATCGGGCGAGGCGAACGAGATGTGCGCGCGCACATTTTCTTTCTCTCTTCCTCTCATGGCCAGACACAGTGCAGGAGATGTATTTTTGAAGCATTAGAGCTAAGGAAGTTTTACTTTAGTTGTGTGGTCTACAGCACACTCTTTTTTTGTTAAGAGAACGATATTTTGTTCAACTATTCGTTCTTGTTGTATTGTAGAAATATCGTTATTTCTGCGCTCCTTAACAAGCATAGCTCGCTGATATTGGTGCAAAGAACGCCAAGTTAAAGTAGAAATGGGCCGGCCACGTCAGCCGTATGCACCTAGACAGATGGCGGGATGACCTTGACAAATTTCTACAGGGGCTGGAGGTGGCGCAGTCCGTGTGGATTTAAGAGGGGGAGGCCTTTGCCTAGCAGTGTCCCACTGTTACGGCTACATAAAAAAAACTGCTTTAGTTTTCCCGTACAATGATGCGGAACTCTTTGTGTGCGAATCCGACACGCACTGGACGAAATTTAAATATGTTTTATGAAAATCGATAGCTTAACAAGGAATAGAGGTGAAACGGGTAGACGGATATAAATGCGGTTTTTTATGATTGGTAGTTAACTGCATAGCAATGGTTCTGAGATATTTTTATTAAACTCAGGCTGGCGGTTGAAAAGTTATCAGGTCAAATTAGAAACAAGTGAAACAATTTTTAACAGTAAGGTTTCATATTTTAAATTTATAGTTTTGTATGGAGTTGTCAAGTTGTCAGGTTGGCAAATATTTGATTTTCATGCGGCTGTTATACTTATAACAGCCGCATGAAAATCAAATATTTGTGCAACACATTGGTTAAATACTATAGATCTCGTTGACGTCTGAGTGTTGAGCTACGAGATCCCATCGTATAGCTTTTAAGTTACAGCCGCAGAGAAACAAGGAACCCTTATAGTTTCGTCAAGTCTGTCTGTCCGTCCGTCCGTCCGTCCGTCCGTATGTCACAGTAACTTTATGCAGCAACTACTAAGACTACACAGTTGAAACTTGGTACGTAGATGTATTTTGTAAACTGCTTTATGATTTTCATACAAAAATTTAAATAATTAAAGGGGCACTCCCCATATATGGAACTGAAACCAAAAAATATTTATTATAGAGTAGGTCTTTAAAAATGACGTTGAAATTCTTGAAATAATTTTTCCTCAAATTAAATTGTTAAAGAGACAGACCCTTTCAAAGTAGAAAAATGTGTGTGTGTCCCTCTCACTTTTAAAGTAAGAGAGTGAAAAATCTAATAAAAATATATGCTGTGTACCTCAATACACACTTCCAACTAAAGTTGGTTTGAGCAAAATAAATGAAGCAGTTTTTAAGAAATAAAGCATTTTTTAAAAGCCGCGAAGATAACTTTGTCATATGAATGACATTTGTATGAACAAACACTATGAAAAATAAAGTTACAACACAAACATCCAGTCACATAATTACTTGCTACCACGGGACCCTTCATGGGCGAGTCCGACTCGCACTTGGCCACTTTTTATTAGACCTTACGTAACAGTACAGAAAAAAGAATCACTAATATTCTTATTATGGAGTTTTGTTACTGCTATGCTATGGAACCCGACTGCAATACTATAGTCCGACCGAATGACTGTTTCTTATGCACACCGAGTAGTTTCCGACTACAAATTTATAATAATTGTTAACTAAATCGTCAATTATACTTTCACTAACCGAAAATGAACTTTAATTGTGGTATACCGACCACAAGACTCACTCACAAACTGATTGCCGACCAATCTGAGATACCCTTTTCTCCCAACTACAATGTGGCAAAAAAAGAACCGTCCGTGAATCGATGATTTCCCACTAGGAAACCGCGCCTGCTACCAAAATGATTACTTCCACGCCTCAACCGAACGGGCGTGGAATCTTGTAGGGTGGTTTTCACCAGGAGTATCACACGTGGTACTGACCTTTGACGCCGTAGGACCGGAATTCGAAAGCTCAATTCGAGGCAGGAATACGGGATAAGGAGCACACGGGGTGGGGGGAGAGGAGTCGAATCTTACTCTCGTCGTAGCCCGATGCTGTCGCCGTCGCTGCCGAACGCGACGAATTGGGGACCAAACCACTTCAAGCTTCACAACACGAAGCACTCACTCCGATGACGTGAATCTACTTATTCCCGACGATTGTTCCGTGCTTATTATAATTAACACTCCGACCAGGCCCGACACCTGTGTTAGACAATTATTACTACTGAAATACAGCCAAGGCCCGAACGCCATGTGCCGACATTTTTTTCACGTCAAGAAAAGTAACCTCTAACTCGTCATCTCGTTTCTATACAAGTGACAGCTAGCTAGTTCCGTTCCGATCCGAGTCGCGCAACAAAAGGAGGTGCGTTCCGAAGCATAAATATTAAACAGTCACCCGCCCGGACAGGCCCGAACCTGTCCCTAATCAATAGGAAGGCGAGAAAGTGTTGCGACCGCTCTCTTGAGGACCGAGTCCCCCACCTTGACTTCTGCTGATCGAGGCGTGCCATCCCGACCCGTGTACAATTTGACGATCCGTCCTCGTCTCCATCTCAATGATGGCAGGTTCGCATCCTTAATCAGCACCAAATCACCGACTTGAGGGGGGCTCGTCCGGTCAGTCCACTTAAGGCGCTGCTGCAACATCTGCCACCTAGTTAACCGACTTAACTTAACATCACCGAATGGGTATTCTGGCAGGGCGTTAAGGGGCTGACCTATCAGGAAGTGACCCGGCGTCAACGCTTCCAAATCATTTGGATCCGAACTGAGCGGGCACAACGGACGCGAGTTCAGTGTCATTTCAATTTTACAGAACAGCGTCGCAAGTTCTTCAAAGCGTAGAGAGGTCTCACCGATGATCCTCGTCAGGTGCGACTTAGCCGATTTAACCGCAGCCTCAAAAATTCCTCCCCAATGAGGACATCCCGGCGGACTGAAAACCCATTCAATCCCTCGTCGAGAGCAAGCCGTACCGATGGCGTCCTGGTTACCGTTCAGGAATTGAGTGACCTCCTGCAGATATCGCCTGGCTCCGACAAAATTTGTGCCGTTGTCCGAACGGATTAATGTCGGGAGGCCCCTTCGTGAGACGAACCTATCTAGACATGCGATAAATGCCTCTGTAGTGAGGTCACTGACCACCTCCAATTAGACTGCCTTCGTGGCCAAGCACACGAAGACGCACATGTATGCCTTCACTAATCTGGCGTTCCGTAGCTGTGAAGACTTGACCATGAATGGTCCCGCGAAATCTGCTCCGACACCCGCAAAGGGCCGGATTTCGTTAACCCTATCCGAGGGCAAATCGCCCATCTGGGGCTGCATCGTAGCCGCCTTGGCCCGATAACAAGGCAGGCACCGAAATACGACGCTACGCACTAAGCGTCTTCCCGATAGAATCCAGAACTCGCGCTGGATAAACGCCATAAACGCGTGGCATCCGATATGCCCATTCCGAATGTGTCGATCCTGTATCAACAGTTCGACCAACTTCCCTTTCCTAGGGAGTAACAACGGGTGGCGAGCCGCATAAGGCAGGTTGCCATTCCGCAGCCGACCTCCTACCCTAAGCAACCCTTGAGGGTCAATAAACGGGTTGAGCCGAGCCACAGCTCCCTTCAGTTGGACGCGTCCGCGTCTCAGAATGTCCAATTCGGACTTAAAGTGCACCGTCTGCACGTTCCGTACCAATGCGAACAACGCGTGGTTCCGTTCCCGTGGTGTCAGGACCTGTGTCCGCACCCGTTGCGCCTCAGAATTGCGACAATTCCGCGCAAACCGGAAGATCCAGGCGGTCACATTGACCAGCTTGTCGAGCGAGCTGTACCGTTCCAGCAGGCTGAACTCCTCTTCCGGCTCTGGTTGCGTCGTACAGACACCGACTGTCAAGGCGCCGTTCGCCGAGGTAACGCTTGGACTCATTGGCCAATCTGATTCGGCTTGAGTCAACCATTTTGGACCCCACCACAAGGGATGTCCAACCAACTCCGGAGCGTGACACCCACGAGACGCACAGACTGCTGGGTTCATTTCCCCTGGAACATGTCTCCAGATTAAGGGAACCTCCGAATTCAAAATCTGCGAAACCCGATTCGCCACAAAAATCTCCAGCTTGTGAACTAAAGCCTTCAGCCAGCATAACACGATCTGGCTGTCCGTCCAAGCGTAGACCGTATCTTCTAACGCTATTGACCCACGAAGAACCGTCATCGTGTGGTTGAGCAGACGAGTCAGGAGAGCCGCTCCCGAAAGCTCTAATTTGGGAATGGTCAGGCGAGTGCGCAACGGCGCAACCTTGCTCTTGGCCATGACCAACCGCACATCAACCTCCCCTGAGGAGTAGACCGTACGCAGATATACCGCAGCTCCGTAGCCCTTCTCCGAGGCATCGCAAAACCCATGCAGGGTGGCGGTGTATCGTTTGGTGGGGACCAACCTCCTTGGCAGTGAAATCCGATTGATGCCAGGGAGGGTCGAAAAGAACGAGTCCCACTCTGAGCTCAATGACCCGCCGATCGGGTCGTCCCATTTCAGCTCAGCAGACCACAATTGCTGCATAAAACACTTGAGCTGAAATGTTACCGGGGTGATCCACCCGCTTGGATCAAATGTCCTAGCCACCGTTGAAAGGACGTTCCGTTTCGTCCAGACCTTCGGGGAGTCCAACTCGACCCGATACGAAAACATGTCTGACACCGGCTGGTACTGGACGCCTAATACCGACAACATATTTGGATTTTCCAAATTTTCAAAAATGTGGGGATCCTGCTGGTAGTCATCCGGAAGGCAAGACAGTAACTCTGGAGAGTTCGACATCTATTTCCGGAGCTCGTAACCTCCACCCCGTAGGAGCTCAACTAGCTCGTCCCGACGAGCGAGCGCCTCCTCTACGGAATCTGCACCGGTACAGATATCGTCCACGTAGAGATCCTGCTCCAGGATTGCTGCTCCTCTAGGGAAATTTAACCGTTCTCGATCCGCTAATTCCCGCAGAGTGCGAATCGCCAAATAAGGACTAGACCGTAGCCCGTACGTGTTGGTGTTCAGCTCGTACACCTTGATGGGCTGATCTGGGCTCTCTCGCCACAGTATCAGCTGATACCGTCTATCGTCAGGGTGAATGACCGTCTGTCTAAACATCATCCGGATGTCAGCTACAAACACAACATTGTGTCGACGGAACCGTGTGATAACATCCGCGATGTCATGGTTCAACTTCGGCCCTGAATGCAAACACTGGTTCAGGTTCATGCCGTTAGATGTTGATGCCGATCCATCGAACACTACCCGTATTTTGCCCTCCGGGGTCCTCAAGACCGCGTGATGGGGCAGGAAGCAGTGGTCTTCACGCTTCCAGTCGATATCCGAAACCGACATGTGGCCGAGCGACTCGTATTCCCGCATGAAGTCGACGTACTTCTGCCGGAAAATCCCGTCACGCTTCATGCGTCGTTCCATCGACAGAAGCCGCGTCTCGGCTGCATGGTGTGAACTGCCCAGCGGTGGGCGATCACTCCGGAATGGAAGACGTGTGAAAAATCGACCTGACCGAAGGCGACCAGTATTGTTCCGATAAAACTGTTCACACTCTTCTTCAACCCAGCGACCAACTGTCGCACCGAGGGCGACAACCGTACGTGAGGGTGTGAGCCCATCACATTAGGCATGACTAATGCCGTGACCGTCAGATTCACCGATGAATCCACCCGTGACGAGAGAGTAATCCGACATACTCCCTTAACGGAACCGACTTCCGTGTTCCCAATTCCCCGAATGGAATGTGGATACTCCCTTACCGAAATGCCCAACCGTCTTACAAGGTTGCACGAGACTAAGCACCCCTGGGCCCCCGAGTCCAATAGTGCTCGTGCCATACATGATTTGCCGTCCGAACTCCACGCTATCACAGAGGCGGTGGGGAGCATGACCGTCTGTGGAGTGGCGGCACCCTGTAAGTGGGCAGCGTGTCCCTAGCGGGAACCTCCGCGGGATCCGAACCCGCTGAGACCTCCGTCGGCCGTGGAGTAACTCGGCTGCTGACATGCCGGTGGCATATCAGACCGTATGTACATCAGGGGGTCCCAACCCGCATAATAGGCCCCTCGCTGTCCCGGTATCCGACCATACCGGACGGTGTACGGTGTGCCCGGTGGCCACCGTGGATGGATGGGGGATAGCGGATCCAACCTGGGGCGCTCTAGGATTGGGGGCGACATCCGACTGTTCGCCTCCCTGTTGGCCTCCCAGACCGACGGGCAGGGTGGCGCAGAAGGTGGTGGGCTCCCAGCCTTCGCGCCACTCATAGGTGCCATCTGACACCCGCCCGTAACACGCGGTGAGCCAGCGGCCCGAAGTCCTCGCTGACCGTAGACAGCGGTGACCGAACCCCGGCTATCCCGCATGTTACCCCCCGCGCTGCCCCCTTCCCCTCGGGGGGGGGGGGGTCTTGTCCGCGGGTACCCCAGTCACCCCGTTGGTGACTCCCGTTGCCCGGAGGGGGACTGGGTCCGGCCCTGGTTGGGCCCTGTGGCCGACCAACCTGAGTCCGGCCCTGGTGACCGTCCGAAGGGCCTGACCGATTCAGGCACAACACGATGTGGTGCTTGCCACCACAGCACTCACAGGGGAACGCGCGCGAGCACTCGCTCAGCGGGTGCGGCCCCAAACAACCGAAACACAATCGGTGGCGGAAGACTACCTTCCTGCGGGCAGCTACCCCGAGCGCCTTAAAGTTGGCGCAACCGGTCACTTAATGACCGGCACTGTCGCAGTGCACACAGCCGTCACCCGACGGCGCGGCATTCAAAACGCCAAATTGTTTCGACCGCCCACCCCCCCGTGGGGGCGGGGGGGGGCGGCCCCTCCCGCATCCGCGCGGGTTGGCGCTGCACACTGGCCTCCGTATCCAGTGTGTCACATCGCCTGCATTCACCCTCCAAAAAATCCGTCAATTGGACGAGCGTGGGCAGTTCCGAGCTACTGCCCCCATGCAGCTGTTCAAACCGACTTTGAACAGCTGCAGGCAACCGTGACAAAACCATATACAAAACAATATATGACCATTGGTCTACCGGAAGACCAAGGTTCTGAAGGGCCTTAGTGGCCACCAGCACAGGGTTGAGCACCTGTACTCGGATGTCAACATCCCGGGTTACTCTTGGGATGCTAAACAGCTTCCCCAGCTGCGCATCAACCAACCGCCGTTTGTGTTGGTAGCGGTCAAACAATATGGACCGGGCTATCTCATAATTGCCCGCCGTGACCGTTAGGTGACCGACCAACTCCTTCGGTTCACCCCGCAGAGCCATCAATGTCCAGGTCGACCCGACCGTGGACCAAACTATCAAATAAGTTAATGAATGCCGGCCACTCATCAATTGCCCCACTGAAGGCCGGAATCTCCAGGTGTGGCAGCCGTCCAACCACACCCTTAGGGGGCGGGTCTCCGCTACCCTCCCCGCGGTCATCCCAACGCGACCGCTTAATTTTTTTCGGCGCGACGCTCGATGTCGCCCAAGCACTCCATCGCTTGGTCAGCATCCGCGCAGAGCTGCTTCACTGCAGCCACCGAGGCCTCATCCGTAATCCCGAGGTGCTGCGGAGGCTGAAGCCCTCGGGCTTCAGCCTCCGCAGCCAGCCGACACACCTTCCCGACGCGTGTCATTGCGTCCTCCACACGCTTGAGCAGGACATCGTCCATGTCAGGTCGCTCCACATACTTGTGAGTATGGGCGAGCCATCTCATCTCCTCACGGACACCATACCGCAGTACCGTCAAGGGCGAAGGTGCCATGGTTACCGATTCAATTGTTTCTGGTCCTACGCTTCACTACCGAACTAAGCACAGCCAGAGACCAGCACTTGCCCGTCAGCGATGGGCACAGAAATTAAAACTAAGTTGTAAAAACCAAGGCAACCACTAAAACAATTAAATCCTAAACAATATTTAATATGGTCGCCCTGTGGACATACACCTTATAAATATACACTCTAAATCAATTAGAGAATGCCACCATAAAACACTATACAAAAATAACCCACAAAACTTGATTATGAAAACAATACAAATAATAAGCTCTGACCTTCTAGAAGTGGCCCCTCCGATATGACCCACACTTCTACTGAGGTCAGCAAAATCAGCTTAATACCCCTTAAATAGCCTGACCCTGCTCTGTAATCCGAAATAACACTGCAATGCTATGGAACCCGACTGCAATACTATAGTCCGACCGAATGACTGTTTCTTATGCACACCGAGTAGTTTCCGACTACAAATTTATAATAATTGTTAACTAAATCGTCAATTATACTTTCACTAACCGAAAATGAACTTTAATTGTGGTATACCGACCACAAGACTCACTCACAAACTGATTGCCGACCAATCTGAGATACCCTTTTCTCCCAACTACAATGTGGCAAAAAAACAACCCTACAACCGTCCGTGAATCGATGATTTCCCACTAGGAAACCGCGCCTGCTACCAAAATGATTAATTCCACGCCTCAACCGAACGGGCGAGGAATCTTGTAGGGTGGTTTTCACCAGGAGTATCACACGTGGTACTGACCTTTGACGCCGTAGACCGGAATTCGAAAGCTCAATTCGAGGCAGGAATACGGGATAAGGAGCACACGGGGTGGGGGGAGAGGAGTCGAATCTTACTCTCGTCGTAGCCCGATGCCGTCGCCGTCGCTGCCGAACGCGACGAATTGGGGACCAAACCACTTCAAGCTTCACAACACGAAGCACTCACTCCGATGACGTGAATCTACCTATTCCCGACGATTGTTCCGTGCTTATTATAATTAACACTCCGACCAGGCCCGACACCTGTGTTAGACAATTATTACTACTGAAATACAGCCAAAGCCCGAACGCCATGTGCCGACATTTTTTTCACGTCAAGAAAAGTAACCTCTAATTCGTCATCTCGTTTCTATACAAGTGACAGCTAGCTAGTTCCGTTCCGATCCGAGTCGCGCAACAAAAGGAGGTGCGTTCCGAAGCATAAATATTAAACAATTAGTTAAGCACAACCTATTTTTAAAAGAGATCTAAAAATAAATCTGTGGGAGTTTCTACGCCCTACTTCTCCCACAGTGGTCCAATGTAGAGAATCGGCAAAAAATGACGTTTGCTAAGTATATGTAAATATCTACATTAATAAAGTACTTTTGAGTTTGAGTTTGAGTTTGAGTTTATTGTGGCTAAATTCCAATTGGGTAGGTTAGGTTGGAAGCTAGAAGAAGCAAAACCGTAGAGAAGCGTATGAAAATCAAAACAATATTAAAGATGCGATTATTAGCTGAAATAAGAATTTAGTTTGAAGTTTCCGTCTTTTCATTATATATTTTTTTGGGTGTTTCTTTCTTTTAGGGTTCCGTACCCGAAGGGTTTCAAACGGAGGGTACTAAGCCTCCGCTGTCCGTCCATCCGTCCGTCACCAGGCTGTATCTCATGAACCGTGATAGGTAGACAGTTGTAATTTTCACAGATGATGTATTTCTGTTGCCGCTATAACAACAAATACTAAAAAACAGAATAAAATTAATATTTAAGGGTGCTCCCATACAACAATACCATATACAAACTTATGAATGCACCTGGTTACGTTCCTGGAGTGTGAAAGTAGCCGCACCAATAACTTTGTAAACAACATTTTGCTCAACAAAATCCAAACTATTCACTCCACACCATCCCTACTATTGTAAGGAGATACGGAACCCTTCGTGCCCGAGTTTGAATTGCACTACGCCGGTTTTATCTTTCGCTACAATTCAAAATGATTAATATACCTTTTTATGTTTGTGCTGAGTAATTATAGTCTTTATAATGTTGATGCTTCTATGTAAATGCTATTGAAGCATTATATCACACAAATAGAGTACTTTTTTATATCTACACCAGAGATGGGTTTCTACCCGAGTATTTACCTGTCGAAGGATAAATACTCATAACCACTCATTTGCACTCGATAAATATTCAAAAGTGAGAGTATTTACTTTTTTGCAAAACACCTTACCATTCCGCATTTATTTTGCATCATCGTTACATGTTTAACTATATTTTAACTCCCATTTGCACATACCATTTTTAAAAAGTATTTTCTCCTCATTTCGAGTAAGTACTCAGTAAATATTGGGGACCTACGCACCGTCTTACTACAAAAAAAAGTTGTTTAGCTAAATCATCATTTATCACTAAACAAATGTTATGCAAGCTTCTAAATTGCGTTACCACAAAAAAGTATCTAGTGAGTACCTTACAAAAGAACGGCTTAATCATTCGCAAGTTCTTCAATTAACCTGTAAGGACTATATTTCCAGAGCCGTAAAACAAAAAAAAAGTGAATCAGTTCCTCCAGCAAATAACTGAATAATTAATACATAATTTGATGGATAAGTTTACGCTTGTAATTTCCAAAAACGTAGAAACGTATATAGTAATAGAACATTGTTATGTGAAGTAGCCCTGTATCCTTATCTATTACAGAAAAACCGTCCATTTTATTATTTTTATCAAAAACATCTAAAAAATAAGTAGCAAAACGGAACGGAATACTGAACTGTCACTGAAAGCTCGTTATTTGTTTATTATCGTTTGGTTGGGGCTAAATTGTTAGGAGTTGCTTTGGAAAGGAAATACTTGAATCCCACCATTCGCCCCGCACTTGCCCTGGGTAGTGATGACGAGCGACAAAACAACACCTGATTTTCCAGGATTTCAAAGCAGAAAAGGTAAAATATCATCATCTTAGTCGTGCTCAGCACATATCAACCCACTCCTAGCTGCAGAGGCCTCTCGGTGTGTGAATCCAGTCTCTTCTATAGCGCCAGTCCCCAAGTTTCTGTGCCAACCACATGCAGAGAGATGTCCACTTGATAATATCTTTGGACAATGCCCGCTGGATGGCCGTTTATTTCCTCTTCTACACCTCTATGTTACAAATTTATTTGGTCCACCGTCAGTCATCCTGTCTAACCAAGTGTCTCGCAAACCTCTACCTTAATACTTTGGTATAAATTAATTGAAATCATGTCTTTTCAGCACCAGCAAAGCCGCCATACATACATACTTGAATTAAATATGGAAATAAAAATTCACAAGTGTGCTAGAAGGTTAAAATAATTTGGGCTTGTGTTTAAACGATTACGACTTAACAAATGAAAAATGTTGATATCAAAATTTTGTGATATTACTGCTCCGCTCTGTTTGCTTTCATTCCAGGAGCGTGAATGAATAGAGCCAGCTTTTTACCATGGGATTTAATTTAATATATATTACATCTCAAGATGTAAAAAAATATTGCTGAATTTTAAATAAATTATCAATAAAAAGACTGGCAAACAATATCTATTTCACTACTTGAAAGTTAATGGCGCCTCTTGTCTCCTGGCGCCGGCGCCACTGGCTTCGTGTATCGGCATCTTAATACATGATACACTATATCCCATACTAAAATGCCAGCTTATTTCCTTCACAAACTCGTCTATTTCAGCCATCCTATCACCTGCACCAGCTCGAGTTGCTTGACCGACCGGCCTGCATGGTTGAGTAGCTCTGAGGCAGATGAATCTTCTCCCATGATGCGGCTTGCGGCTAGCCTGGTTTCTATAGTGGATGCGCACACCACACATGTACAAATTTCACCCCATAATACTCTACCACAAATTTCATCATTGGACGATTCATAGCGTGAAGCTTTTTCGATACGGGGTGGCAGAGGCACAGTTGTGCCCATTTCTACATAATCAAGTCCATTTCGCATGACAGGGGGATATCCCATCGCTGCAACTATGGAGGTTTCCTCAAGATCTTCTATAGAGATATGAAGGTTTCCCCACGACAAAACTTAGACCTTAATGGAGTAAAACTCCTTTTTCGTAAATAAAACCAACGCAGTTGAACAGCTGATCGATAATTCCGCCATCTTGCCAGACAAGGCCCTGACTAAACAAGCTTTCTCGGTTGCCTAAATTGATTACATAGTTTATGCCATGTCTATCCCTAATACAACGTAAAATGCAGTTATGTGGTAACGTTTTTGTAAACATGTGATAAACAGTGGTTAAAGTTTTTTATGGTAAGACGGTGATTATTTACCCCTATGGGTATTTACTCAGTATTTATCAGTTTGGGTATTTACTCATAGTGCCCATCTCTAATCTTCACTTCAGTTGCACCGCACCGCGCAACTTGCTAGCGATGATTCATTTTAGATATTTTGAACTTTTGATATTATAAACTTCAACGTTTCGTATATCGGTGTGACGACTTTAGACTTTGGCCTTACTAATAAAAAAAGTTATTCACGGTTTAATACAGTGTTTTTGTCCATTTCATACGTCGAGTAAATGTCAAATGTCAAAGCAAGACCAAAACACTGTATAAGTTAAACCGTGAATAACTTCTTTTATTAGTAAGGCCGTGGCTTTAGATATTGTGATTTTAGATGTTTTGAACTTTGGTATCTTAACGAACGAAATGTTTATTTTGTAATACGTACTCAACCAGGTGCATTGATATGTTTGTATTTGGTATTGAAGGGAAATTAATTGTTTAACTATTAACAAAAGTGAGTAAAAGGTTATATCCAAAAAAATACATTTTCATCCCAAATTAATTAAATGTTCAACAAAATTTTACACCCTATTTTATACTAAACAACATGGGGTCGCCTCGCTCCGCTTCGCTTCGGCTCCAGGTTGTATTACGAAGTTGTGACCTGTGAACTTTAGTATTCGGAGAGAAAGTGACTTAGCCTGTCAACAATGGGCACCATTTTGGATTTTTTCACCCACACTGTGCAATCCAATTTAGGACGATTCACTGATAGGCGTTTTTAGTGCCGATTTTCTGATTATAATGAAATTCTCTAATTCTAGTTTTAATTATGATTATTTCTTATTGGAATAGTATTCCTAATAGAATGCTTTACCTTTTCTAACAATTGCACCTGTATTCTAATTCGCTTTCAGCTAATATTTGTTATTCAATATCTAATACCCTAAATTATACTTGAATTACGGTTTTTTATAAATAAAGCAATATTTGGCCTTAAACTTTATTTTTGTTTATGCTTTATCATGTCTAAAACTATAATAAACTTAAACACACCTTATCTTCATATATTTCGTATATCGACGACCCGAATGGCCGAGTCGGCAGTGACGCTGCCTACGAAACCAAGGGTCCCGGGTTCGAGTCCCGGAGGGGGCAAATATTTGTTTGATGAGAACGAATGTTTGTACCCTAGTCATGGTTGTTTATCTATCTAAGTATTAATATTTATCTATATAAGTATGTGTATCGTTGTCTAGTACCCAAAATACAGGGAATCCTAGTTTGGGGCTAGATCAATGTGTGTAAATGGTGTCCAAGGTATTATTACCAAGGTATTATTTATTTATCATAAAACTACTTTTAAAATGGTACAAAAAAGGCTGGACTGTTGAACTGAGTAGCGTTGGTGTAAAATGACTGAAGCGCATCAAAATTATCTAGCCTGTTCCTTCATGTGCATTTAGACATATGGTAGAAAGAGATCGGAACAAGATGAACGCAGCAATGAGTGCGAAATAGCACCTACTCATTTCCACCGCCTCCGGGTTAGCGCACTGTGTAGGCAAATTTTTTTAACCACCGCCTCCGGTTCGTTTCACTGACCAGGGGCTATAGCAACCAATACTGTTTTGTAAAACTTAATGGGAGTACTAAATTTGATGAACATTTACCATATTTGGGAGTCAACACTTATTTTGGTAAACAATATATTTGTTGCCAAAGATAATGCGGTCGGGTTGTTTGTTAGGGTTCCGTACTTTAAAATGAAAATTGGAACCATTATGGGTTCACTCGTATGTCTCTCCTAGGTGTGTCATCGTTTAAAACGACCCAATTCTGAACCGATTAAGTTGAAATTTAGTACACTTATGTATTTGGTATATTTCGTTTATTTTTATTGCACATGACGATTCACATTACAAGCTTATAGAAAATACATTTACAAAGGCATGCTTATTTATAAAAAAGAGATTTATTCCAGCAAATCCAAGATGAAAAGGATAAACTTTATAGCAGTGACAGGTAGACCGTGCAGAAACTACATACAGAAGATAATTAATACCATATATAAAATACATATTATAAATAAACAATACTACATGTTAAGCCCCTAAGTTTACGAAAGAGAAAGATAATGCTCCTTTAGACTATTCTTAAAGATAAAGACAGATGGACTGTCCCTGATGGCACAGGGAAGCGCGCAATATATCCACAGATATATTGCCCTCATTCGGAGCCCATGTTCGTAAGCGACGGTATTGTGAGGCGGAGTAGAGAGCATGGAGGCCATGTCTATGTGGATCTACGAGGTCTGGTCGAAGAAAGGAACTCGAAGCCTTCACGCAAAAAGTTAGGATATCGGGGGTTAGTTAACCCTTATACAAACGCGAGCCATTTCGAGTAGTAGCAGAAAAGCGATCGCTTTTCCGGGGTAATTTGGGGTCGGGAATTATATTTTTGTAATTATTTTTTTTTTGCAATAAGGGGGAAGTGTTTTTTTTGCTGGTCTGTTAAAAAAGAAAATACGAAAAAAAGTGATAAAATATAATAATAATAATAATACACAAAATACACAGACCTTGCCATATGTATAATAACTGACGACCCGAATGGCTGAGTCGGCAGTGACGCTGCCTTCGAAACCGAGGGTCCCGGGTTCGAGTCCCGGTGGGGGCAAATATTTGTTTGATGTGAACGGATGTTTGTACCCTAGTCATGGTTGTTTATCTATCTAAGTATTAATATTTATCTATATAAGTATGTGTATCGTTGTCTAGTACCCAAGATACAGGGAATCCTAGTTTGGGGCTAGATCAATGTGTGTAAATAGTGTCCAAGGTATTATATGTCTGTTAAGGTTTTTTATTTTTTTTTGTGTAATTTTTATATTAGTGTTTTTCCCTGATTCACATGTTTTTATGGCATAAAAATTTCAGCTAAAGCCGTGCCATAAAATATTACTCAAAATAAAAACATGATACTTATATTTTGTTACAAATTTATCCTATATCTATATTATATGGTCAATAGATATTTTAGTATGTGGGTAAAAATGAGGCTAAATATGGCCTTATGTTGGAGAAATATTTTTAGCCAGTATTTTTACCTATTTTTGCAACGTAACCGTTGAAAAGTAAATTATTACCCCTCTTCTTTAGACCCTTCAAAAATATACAAAATTACATGCGTATGCACCGATAGTTGGTCCATTTACGTATTACAAGATATGAAATACTTAAAGGAATCTTCGTTTAACAATCAATTCTCACGAATTAGTCGAAATAAGCGGCAAAAAATCACTTTTTTATGAACTAAATTCGATCAACGAACTTTGAGACTGGCAGACAACAGCAAGTGAGGTTAAAAATTAAAATTTTGCTAGGAACCAACACCGGAAACTAACTAACGTTGTCTATGCCCTATAATGAATGCAATTAATGTTGTCATTAAAAACATATCGGACGATTTTGGTAGAAACATCAGGTGGTAAGCATATGTCCTTAATTTATTAAGGGTTAAGGTGCTGTATTTATGAGACCTAAACACGAATGTGTGATGTAAGTATATTTAGAATTCAGCGAGCAATTTCGGGGTGCCATCAGAAATTAAAAAATAGGCAAAAATCCATTCCCCTCCCATATCTCCGAAACTACTGATCTTATTTTTTGAGCAGATGTTATGTAGGTATTTATTCATCTATTAGAAGAAAATAAAGATAAATGTATGGTTTAAATAGGGGAGACGGCACAATTGGGGGGTAATTCAGAAATAAAAAAATAGGTTATCCAAACCGTATCTTGTGATAATTTTTATGAAATCTCAGAAGATTTTTTCAATACACGTATTTTTTTAAATAATAATAAAGAAAATGGGCAAAAAAAGACCATTCCCCCCTCTTATCTCCGAATCTACTAATCTTAAAAGATATCTAATCTCTATGCAAGAAACTTGAATACCATTATGCGGTGGTACGGAACCCTCCGTGCGCGAGTCCGACTCGCACTTGGCCCTTTTTTATGATGACTCCACTAGTTCACTAGTTTTTTTCTGACCACGGCCGTTACGAAATTAAAGTTGCACGAAAAGGGACAATTCCAACGCCAAACTCCAGACCACAGTCTTTCGCCTCAGTCTCTAACCATTTGCGCCTTCATAATTAATGCTGCTAGGAGGAATACCTCAGAAGCCGAGCTTCTCCGAACGCGCGACGCGCATTTCAAATGAGTCGGGTGACATAGCGAACGCGGCATTCCTGTTTACGACATTTCTATTTGTTATCGAAGCTACGTTTAGTTATTCAATTCAGTTCAATAATATTCAGATCAATACTTCTTTACTCGTGCCAGGGGACTAGCCCATCGCCGCAATAAAGAAAATAAGGTTTTCTCACGATGTTTACCACGTTAGAACGTCCGAATAATGTATTATTTATCTCATTGAGACATCGTCAGCACTGGATTTGAAAGCGCATCTCCTGCGTGTAAAGCGAGCGTGAAACAGTGATTTCATGCTACTAGAACACGAAGCTTTGTATTTTTAAGATACTATAAGTGTTTAATTCCACGCCTCAACCGAACGGCGTGGAATCTTGAGGGGCTGGGTTTTTGCCAGCACGGGAGAGAAAATCTTGATTGTTACTTTACCTTGCCGTCGTAGACCGGAAATCGAAAGCCCGATTCGAGGCAGGAACACGGGATAGGAGCACAAGTTTGGGTAGGATAGGGACTGAATCTCACTATTCGCTGCCCGACGCTGTCGCCGGCGTGCTGCCTGCCGACACGAGGAGTCGCCGTCCGATACGACGATGTCCAATCACAACACGGATCACTCACTCCGCTGACGTGAATCTACTTATTTCCCGACGATTATTATGGTTGACACTCCGACCAGGCCCGACGCCTGTGTTGGACAGTTGTTACACCGAAATACAATCAATGGCCCGACGCCTGAGCAGTCATGTTTTTTCCCCCGACAAGAAAAAACTAACCTCCAATTTTTCATCTCGTTGGTACGAGTGACAGCTGCGGTTCCGTTTCCGCTAGTGATATCCCGATTACTCGCGGTCGATCCGCGCAACAAAAAACCGGTGCGTTCCGAAGCATAAATATCAAACAATAAGGCTTCTGTGCTAAATAGGAATAACCCGAGTAAAGTATTGTCCCGCGAAGGGATTAGGGCTGTGATATTGGACGTAGATTGTTATGGTCCGTCGGTCCATTACTATAAAGGGACATGTAAAAAATGAAAGGTAACAAACTGAGAAAATCATTTTGAGATAATTGAAAAAATATGACAGCATTACTGTAAAAACATAATGTAAAAAAATATCCGTGAAAACATAATGTACTTCATTTGTCCTGTGCGGCGTAGTTTTTCAAACTCCTTTTGCCGTTGGCAGTTGGCTGTTCTGTAAAACTGTCAATTGTCAGTAGTTTTTCTGTCAGTCCGTATCAGTTGGAATATAAACAAATATTGACATTATAGTTTTTTTGTTTTATAATCAGAAACAACCAGCCTAAAGTACAACCGTTCCAAAACTGTAAGAAACTGACGTCTCGAGGGGTGTTATTTTAAAAATAATTAAAAAAAAAACAAGACATCCATTACACGAAATATTTAAATTAGTTTCATAAAACAACCTAAAATTTCAGAATAAATGCAATAAAAAGTAGTACTTTTTTTTTTAGAATGGCCCATTCGCCATTGGGCAAGTTAGTCCAATAAATCTATAAACGTGTTTAAAGTTCTAAAAAAAATTGCCTTAAAAGTTTGCCAATACATACCACAATTGTATATTTCAAGTAGTTGCATTTTATAAACTCATGTTCGTGTAAAAAAACAGCATTTGACTGTGATGTCACAAGTCTCTATTTCATAGAACTCACGAACAAAAATACAGTTTTGACAGTTCATTGAAAGTATATATGTTTATTACGAGACCATAGTGTATCATACTTATACTTCTGTTTTATGTTCGAGCCCAGAACCACTATAGATTTCCTTGATAGAAAAATGCAAAACACCGTTTACTTAGAACTATCAAAAAATATAATATTTCCCAAAGCCACCTAACGTTACAGCGTTTCCCAGATTAATTAAGAAGCACTGATTTACGCCGGCATTTTTTGGATACAGTTATTCTTAAACCGGCATCTACATTTATTTTGGCCACACACTAGGATGCCCTGTATCGTGGGAATCAAAAAAACATGTGACATTTTCAAGCGAAACCCTTTTTTCGTCCCTGAAGAATTGATTCACCGAAAAAAAAGAAAAACATGTGACCCAGTTTGTGTGTGACATCGTTGTTTAGGCCCAGAACCCAGAGGAAACTACAAAAAAAAAACAAATAGAGCGTCATGCCTTTTACCGACCGGGTTTGCTGAGGAACGACTGTTTACCAGTTGTTCAATTATGAATGAATGTACCCCATTAATGTCCCCACTGAGGGGCACAGGACTTTACCCGGATACGAGTAAGATTAAGCCAAACACCACCACGCTGGCTCAGTGCGGGTTGGTAGAGGGGTGTTGGGCTAGTGGTCAACCTGACTGTCAGACGTTTAAGCTGTCCTTTTAGGGTAGAGACCCTAATAGGACACAGTTTTACGACTACTACTACCAACTAGCGATAGTAGCCGGGACCTACAGCTTCATGCGTCATCCGAAATACGGAAGGTCCGATAATGTACCTTCCTTATAATAAATATCTGATGGTTAGCAGCGGATTCGTACCTGCTTCTTTTGCGTGAGAAGCTAGCGTGAAAAGCGCTAGACTACGGAGCCATATGTATAATGCTGTTTGTATTCCATATCCATCCTCACTCCCACAATGCCTGAAGACCAAGGTGTATAACCAATGTGTCTTACCCATCCTCACCTATGGAGCCGAAACATGGACGCTCACAAAGCACACTGTGCATATTATAAAAGTAGCAGAAAGAGCGATGGAACGTTCCATGTTGGGTATCTCTCTCGTTGATCTTGTGCCAAACGTCGAAATTAGTAGGCAAAAGGATGACGAGATTGAAGTGGAGATGGGCGGGATACTTGGCTAGACGAGAAGACGGACGGTGGACCAAAGAAGTCACGGACTGGTGGCCACGGGAAGCGACAAGGCCAGTGGGCTGACCACCAGCCCGATGGTCCGACGATATCATCAAGTCGTCGGGATCCCACTGGGTGCGATTGGCACAGGATCGGCCTATGCCCAGCAGTGGGTCGATGTGGGCTGAATATGATGATGATGATGATGACGATGATAAGGCCCTTTCTTCGATATTAGGCCCTTTATTATTCCTGGTATATAATAAAAAAACGGTCTTTCATGGTGGAGAAATTGGCTGACATAGTGTTGTTTGCTGATGATACTACACTGGTCTTCAAAATTTAAAGACAAAAGAAGAGTTCTATTTTGTTACAGTAAATATTTTATTGTTAAGCGCTGGTAAAACAAAGTGTCACGAAGTGGACACGAAGTGTGTTGGTAAACCAGAGACAGCAAATTGCAGTGGGGACCCTACTTAGATAAATTAGCTGGTAAATTAAGTTCTGCGGCTTACGCTGTTAGGAACATCAGACAAAACATGGATCTGGCTACATCTAGGCTAGTATATTTTAGTTACTTCATTGTGTCATGGCCTATGGTATCTTGTTGTGGGGGAAAGCATCGGATATTCAATTATTATTATTATTATTACGAGCCCACCATGTCCCACTGCTGGGCAAAGGCCTCTCTCCCCCTCTTCCACTCTATCCGATCCTGAGCGGTCTTTCTCCACTCCTTGTCCCATAGACCCAACTCATCACTCCATCTCTTCCTGGGTCGGCCACGCTTTCTCTTTGCATTTTCTGGGACTCAGTCTGTGGCTCTCTTAGCCCAGCTATTCGGCAGCAGTCCCATTTTAGTTGGGCAGCCTTCTGAGCTACATCTACTATCTTTGTTCGGGAGCGCAGCTCTGTATTCCGGATCCGGTCTAAAAGCCGAACACCGAGAATACTGCGCTCCATGTTTCTCTGGCAAACCCCGAGTTTGAACCTTTGCGCATCAGTCAAAGACCAGGTTTGGGCTCCGTAGGTAAGGATGGGAAGAATACACATGTCGATGAGCTTGCGTTTCAGGGACAACGGAAGTTGTCCCTTCATGAGCTCCTTCATAGACCAAAAGTTCTTCCAGGCAATGTCGACGCGTCTATCGACTTCCTTGTCTTGTCGCGCCTGGAATGAGATTATTTGGCCTAGATAGATATATTCCTGGACATATGCAATTCTCACCCCATCCACGTCTACCGCATGCTCCTTGCTGTTAGTCATGACCTTGGTCTTTGACATGTTCATGCTAAGTCCAACCTCGAGGCTTGCATGGCTGAGTTGTTGCAGCATAGTTTGTAGCTCAGAAGGTGACTTAGAAAACAGGACTATATCATCGGCGAAACGAAGGTTTGTAAGCTTCGTCTTGCCGAAGTCTATACTCCTGCTCTCCCAATCTGGCTCTAGTGTCTTGAAGACCTCTTCCAACACGCTCGTAAAAAGTTTAGGGGAGAGAGGATTACCCTGCTTGACGCCTCTTTCAATTGGAAATGATGGACCCGGAACCTGTAATTTAATTGATATTAAAACTATTTTTATTTTACACAAAAGAGCATTTAATAATTTAAAACGCACAGACTCCATAAGAGAGCTTTTTAAAGAAATTGACATACGAACTGTAACAAGAGAATTTATTTACGAAAATATAATGTATGTACGCAAGTACCTTACAACATTTTCCAAACTTAGCTGTAATGTTAAGCTACCGGACTAACCATTCGGACCGCACCATTCGGTGTCGATACAAACTACGTTTACTTGTGCTCAGGATATAAATAATTTTGGCCGTTTATCGTGAAGTTTATTATACAAAAACTACATAGGATTATCAGTGAAACCACAATAGACCCTATCAGTGAAAATACTGCGTAAATAGTGTGTGTTTAGTGCTTTGTGATATCTATCAGCTGACGACCGAGTGACACAGCGCTTTTAAGTTGGCTCTAATCCACACTCACGGTTAATACGAGAGAGATAAGGGTCATTTTCAAGTGCGACGTCTTGCGGCGATCTTACGTAATTCGGTTCGGTTACAGTCTCAACGAACTTCAACAATATGGAATGCATTGGCTGCTGTAAAAAGATAGATAGAACAGAGCTTCTTGTGTGTCATGTCTGTAAAGGACCTTATCATCACTCATGTGTGAACATGACCACAGCACAATACTCGACGAACTATGCAGAACTAAAGGTTTCTTGGCGCTGTCCTAGGCCGTTTTGCTCAAATGTCACCCGGCGACAAAGACATGATAACACCCCAGTAGGCAAACAGAGACACGGCCATCCAGCTCGGGACACTACGGATGAGGAATTCACAGGTGGGGCTGGAGAAATGAACACCGGCGTCGTGAATCCGGCAATCACTGCTTTCCCCACCCCTCTGTCTACCTCATCTAACTTTATCTCGCTTGAAAATTTTGAGTCTTTAATTGACGTAAAATTAGACCTCATCAGATCTTCCCTAACTGCGGTGATTAAGACAGAGATTGCCCAGGCAACAAGTTCGCTGTCCGCAGAGATAAACTTATTAAATAAAGAGGTGTCTACTCTCAACAACCGAGTCTCTAATATTGAGAGTGAAAATTCAGCACTCCGAACCGAGCTGGATGAAATAAAGGTACAGTTAGAATTATTTTCGCTGAGTGAGCTACAAGAGACTGTTTTGAAACTGAAGACGCAAGTGAAACACCGAGACCAGTCCGCCCTACTAAACGATATTGAACTAACCTGTATCCCGGAATTCGAGGGAGAATCTGTGCTACATATCGTGACTGCAGTAGCAACGAAGCTTGGCGTGAAGCTGGACGAACGAGATGTAGTCAACGCGGCGCGCGTTGGGGCCCCCTCGCACACCGGAAGCAAGGTCAGCAGCAGTGGTGGTGGCCAGTGACCAGCCTCAGAAGATCAGGCCACGGCCGATTGTAGTCCAGCTGACGCGGCGCGCCATCCGCGACGAGATGCTTAAGAGCGCAAAAGTCCGACGCGGCACGACTACTGACGGTCTGGGTCTCCCACCTCATACTCATCAGAAATTGCACGTAAATGAACGACTGTCGAGAGGAAACCGGGTTCTGCTCGCTAAAGCCCGAGAACTTGGGAAGCGCTGGCAGTTCATATGGACCAAGGATGGCCTGGTGCAGGCTAGAGAATCCAAAACATCTAAAATCAATTATATACGATGTGATGATGACTTGCACCGTGTTTTTGGAAACCGCACTAGTCCTGTTAAAGTCTAATTATCAAACACTATTACTATCTTTAAGCGTGTATTATTTACTTATAATTTTACTCAATTTGTCAATCACCGCTGATTCAGTGTCTTACTTTTATACTTTCGTCACTTACTATCTTTGTATTATTTGTGGGTCACTTTTACACCGCGGTGTGGTTTGCTTATACAGCCAATATAATCATTTTCAATTTTATGATAACAATATGTCCAGCGTTTACTGGTCCAGCATTGTTTACGCGAGGGTGAATACGTTGCTACCGGCCGGCGGCAGCGACAAACTGGTTTCTATAAGATAAGATAAGCCTAGCACCTCACAAGATACTCATCATTACACTACAAATCTAACACAACCTGAATATACACGCCTTACATTATTATCACAGAATCTTCGCATAAACTTCCTATTCTTATCAAGCATTTCTGTCACAAAAACACATCTACATCTACCTAAAACCCGAGATATATTGTACACATACCAATATACCACACTTGAACACAAATACACACAGTTATATTATTATTATTTTTTTATAAAAAGAGCTAAGTAATAACCTACTTACAATTTCATTCTGGAATGCGGGGTCTTTAAACACTGGGCACGATGAACTTATTGTAGCTATATTACAAAGATCGCCAGATCTTGTCGCCATAAACGAGACATGGTTGCGTGAAGGTGAATTAGGCCGAGCCCCATCTATTCCTGGTTACCGTTTACGTCATGTAGCTCGCCCCACTCAAGTTCGCCAAGCACGAAGCGGAGGTATAGCCTTCTACATTAGAGTTGGTCTTCGGGCTAGGATTTACCCTCACCCTGAATCAGATTCCCAAGTTGAACAGCTCTGGCTATCCCTTAGCGTCAAATCTTCAAAGATTATTGTTGGTACTGCCTATCGCCCGCAATGGATGGGCGTTGATACATTTCTTTTGCGCTGACTGACTCCATAGCAACGTTTTCCAAATTTGATCGTATCATTCTTACTGGGGATTTCAATATAGACATGTTGAATAGAGAAAATATCATGAAAAAAATACTGCAAGAATTTCTAGAGTACGCTCGTCTTACAAACTGTATTACTGAACCCACACATTTTACAGATCACAGCGCCACTTTGATAGACCTTTTCTGTACAAATGCCACCGCTTCAAATGTTTCAATAAATCATATCCCAGACCTCGGCGCTCATGCATTATTAACATTTAAATTAAAGGTGAAAAGGGATAAATATCCAACATTTAAAACCACTTATAGACCAATTAAGAGCATACCTATGAAATGCTTTGAGCATGATTTAAACGCTGTTGATTGGGATATAATTGCAAAAGGAGCCAATGTTGATTCAATGGTCGCAACCTCGATATATTCTCGACTTGTTCGATAAACATGCTCCAGAAAAAACTACGAACATCAAAGATCGACATATGCCCTGGTTAACCAATAATGTCAGACTGATGATGCAGCTAAGGGACAAAGTACATGCAACTTATAAGAAATCCAAATCTCAAACTCATAAACAGGAATACAAATCTCTTAAAAACCTCGTAATAACCAGTCTTTTTGCAGAAAAGAGGGCATACTTTGAGCACCACATCAACAATAACACCAAAGACCCAAATCAGTTATGGAAAAAACTTCGTGAAACGTGTATTCCTAACTTCAAAAAACCAAATGAACTTCCTGACAACTTTGCTGATCCCAACGATATTATGTCTCATTTTATGAATATCCCCGGGGAAGATCGTGTAAGAATATCAGATCTCACCTTTTACGAATACCATAGGTTTGGTCCTGGTGTTAACCAACTTAAACAAGTGAATGAGCATGATGTCAGTAAAATTATTCTTAAACAGAACTCACACGCCTGTGGTATGGACAAAATTACAATGGATATGTTAATTCTCACATTACCACAAACACTTAAAATAATTACTCATATTCTAAACCAATCCTTGATTACCTCTATATTCCCATCATCTTGGAAGGCGTCTATTGTCCGTCCGACCCCAAAATAATATCTGATCTACGACCTATAAGTATACTACCGTACCTCTCTAAAATTCTCGAAAAACTTGTGTACTTTCAAGTAATTTCATTTGCGGAAACACACGGCCTTCTTCCAAAGTTTCAATCAGGTTTCAGAAAGAATCGTAATACAACGACGGCACTTCTTGATGTTGTTGACAACGTATTAGCATCCCAAGACTCTGGGAATGCCACGTTTCTCGTCCTACTTGACTACTCTAGAGCATTTGACTCCATCAATGTGGATTTAATTCTTTCCAAGCTAAGCTACTATGGATTTGAAGTAAATACGATTAAGTGGTTTGAAACTTACCTCAAAGACCGCAACCAACAAGTAGTCTTAACAAATAGTGACGGAACCAAAAATCACTCTCAAAAAGTCACCACCTGTAGAGGTGTTCCTCAAGGGTCCATATTGGGTCCTCTGTTATTTATTCTGTACTGCGCTGATATCACAAGCTACATTCACCATTGCAAATATCATCTATATGCCGATGATTTACAGCTTTATATTGAAGTGAACAAAGAATCGCTTCCTGATGTTATGCGGATGATAAATGCGGATTTAGAACGTATAACAACTTGGTCCTCCAAAAATGCGTTGGTCCTAAACCCAAAAAAATCAAAGTTCATGATACTCGGCTCGAGACACCAGGTGAATACTATTGGCGATATGAATCCACAAATTGCTATATCGGGGGTACCAGTGGAGCGAGTGCGTGAATCGCGGAACCTGGGTCTAATCATGGATGAGGAGCTGCGTTTTGACAAACATGTTCTCGAGCTCGTCAAAAACTGTTTTTACAGGTTAAATATTCTTTACAGAATTCGGAAATTCCTAAAAGAAGAAATACGAGTGGAGCTCTGTGAGGCGTTAGTGTTGTCAAAGCTTAACTACTGCATCACAGTATACGGGCCGCGTTTGAATAAGCGCACTGAGCGATTGGTACAGCGAGTGCAGAACGCCTGCGCTCGCTATTGTTACATCGTCCCACCACGAACTCATATCACGCCCTATCTGAATCGAGCAAATATTTTAAAAATGAAAGGCAGACAACAATTTCAATTTGCAGCGCTCTTGTTCGGTGTTATAAAGAGAGGGATACCTGAATACCTTCACGAAAAGCTCTCCTCGAAAGTTTCCAATCACCACATGAACCGCAGCTCAAAAAGTATACTCTCCATTCCCCGGCATCGGACTGCTGCTTTCAGGGGTAGCTTCAGATATCTGGCTACAAAATGCTGGAATAATATCCCTCCGCCAATTCATGAAAAAATTACTTTAACCAGCTATAAAACAGCATACAAAGCCTATTTACTAGCCCTTCAAAAAGCGGATAACTAGTCTGCATCGGCAGCCTTCGTTTCTGACCCCCAAAACCTCTTGCATTTTTCAAACATGTTTGTACATTATTCATATTTATCATAATTACTGTGCCTATTTATTTATCGTACTTCATACCATTATTTACATGCCACACACAAACTCTATACTCATATACCCTACATTTATATTATGCTATTTATTGTTTATATCTCTTATCTATGCATATTACGTAGTCTAATCAACACCGTACAAAACAACACACTCAGTCACACCGGTTCCGACAGAATACCAGCGCTTCAGGTCCTCCTGTAGGCCCTGTAGCATAATGCTGAGCCGGAGCCGTTTCACCGTAGCCGTATACAACCAGCACACTACGCTGTTTTCTTAAGAAGCCATTTACATCACATAATATACCCACTTTTGTTGTTGTCCATGTGTATTCCTATTTTTGTATATTCCTATTTTGTGCTATGTGTTGTGTATTGTGACGCTTGAATAAACGCATATTCTATTCTATTCTACCTATGAAATAATCATAGATTAGTTGCACCCCGGTTTAGACATGCGAAGATTAGCAATTCTTTCAAGGGTCAGTGCATTCTCTACTACAATAAGATACCTCTGGAGCTTTCAAAATTGCCATTTGAGCAATTTAAAAAGCATGTTAAAGTGACTTTGTCGAAAAAGGGATATTCCAATGTTCAAGATTACTTAAACGACGGGACTGTATGGGGTTAATCTGGCTCAATACAGTCCTTGCTGTTAATAATTTTGTAATTATTTATTCCTGCTTATTACTTATAATAATGAATGTTGTAATATTTGTATTAGTTAAGCACAAGCAATTTTTAAAAGAGATCTAAAATCACTCTGTGGTAGTTTCCTCGCCCTCCTTCTCCCACAGTGGTCCAATGTAGAGAAGAGGCAAAAAATGAAGTTTTCTAAGTATTTGTAAATATCTACAGTAATAAATAAATTTGAATTTGACTTTATTTTGCCTGTAATGCAATAATTTTTAGGGTACTGTACCTGAAGGCTTCTAAACAGGACCCTATTACTAAGCCTCTCGTCCGTCCGTCCGTCAGTGCAACCGTCTGACTGTCCTCTGGCTTTATCTTGTATACCGTAATAGACAGAGAGTTGAAATTTACATAGAATATGTGTTTCTCTTGCCGCTACAGGAACGAGATGCAATTAAAAAAATAAACGGTCCCCATGTAAGAGAACGTTTTTTTTTGTATTAACCTAAAGTTTTCCCTTATACCCTGTGTCGTGAGAACCAGAAACAGCGACGTCACACACATATACAAATTCCAGACCTGGGCTTTTTTTTTCTATATCTGTCCCCAGCCGGGGATCGAACCCGGGACCTACCTATCGCATGGTAAGCAGAGCCACAACCTCAGCGCCACATAGGTCGTCATTATGATCCCTAAAGCAAGTCGAAACTGAGTGCCCAATAGCAGAATGCACAACTGGTGCTCAAATAAAGTGCCAATAGCTATGCTAACGAAATACATACTGCTTTTTGTTTAATTTTCTGAAATTTTAGGCTATTTTAAGAAACTAATTTGACCACCGGTTTAGCCCAGCGGGTAGTGACCCTGCTTACGAAGCTGACGGGCCCGGGTTCGAATCCCGGTAAGGGCAAATATTTGTGATGAGCATAAATATTTGTTTCTTAGTCTTGGATGTTTTTATGTTTTATATAAGTATTTATGACACACATTGACTTAATAATAAAATCTAGTATTTATCTCTATTCGGCACCGTCAGCTCCTGAACTGAGGAAGATGCTGCAAGAGCTCAGTAATGCAAGCCTTGAGGTTGGACTGAAGATGAATCGTTCAAAGACACAACTTATGACCAATTGCGCGAAACGTAGAGTCGAAGTAGATGGGCAGGTTATACAATAGGTCGACCAGATACAATAGGTTGAGCCAAATAGTCTCATTCGAAAACAGGCAAAGCAAGGAGATCGAAAGACGCATTTCGAAGGCCTGGAAGAGCTACTGGTCCATGAAAGAGCTGATGAAGGGCAAACTTCTATTGACACTAAAGCGGAAACTCGTCGACATGTGTATCCTGCCCATTCTCACCTACGGCGCTCAGACGTGGTCTCTGACCGATCGTCTGAAGTCCAGACTCAAGGTTTGCCAAAGGGCTATGGAGCGTAGTATGATAGGAGTCAAACTGACGGACCGTATCAGGAATACGACGCTGCGCTCTATAACTCGCATCACTGACGTGGGTATACAGAGCGCCAACCTCAAGTGGAGCTGGGCCGGACATGTCTGCCGTATGCACCCGGATAGGTGGGCAAAAATTGCCACCGAGTGGGTGCCTCAAGACGGACAGCGCCGAAGAGGCAGGCCTAGGAGGAGATGGCGTGAGGACCTGGAGAGGTACCTCCCGGAGTGGGAAGAGAAGGCGCAAGATCGGGAAGTATGGTCCGAAAGTAGGGAAGCCTTTTCCCCGGCAGTGGGAAGCATTATAGGCTACTAAAAAAAAAAAAAACTCTTTTAAATGTGTCGTCGTCTAGTACCCATAACACAAGCCTTGTTGAGATTACTCTGGGCCTAGTTCGATAAGTCGTGTTCATGTTAGATTGTCCTCTAATGTTTATAATAATTATATCAATATTTGTTTAAGTTTCGACTGACATCTGCGTTATTGACTGACAAGAAAACTGTTGATACTTGATAGTTTTACAGAAAAGCCAACTTAAAGGCGAAGGGATTTTGAACAAACTACGCCGTAGGGGACAATTGAAGTGCATTATGATTTTAAGGATATTTCAGCAATCCTGTAAGCAATCTTGTAATATTTTTTGATGGGAAAAACGGAATTTAGTTAAGAACACAATAATCTCGAAATGTTTTTCTCAGTTTGGTACCTTTGAATTATTTTTACATGGCCAATTGAACGACAAACCGACGCTGCCATTTCCCGGGCGAGAGACTGACAGCATGACTTTAGGTGCCGCTCAAATTTTGAGTAGTCGGTTGTGCATTTGGGCCCTAAACTAACAATCGCGTCACTTCTTTTCTCAAACGGGATGATCCAGGCACAGTTACCTCCAAATTACTCAACTTTAGCTTACTATCCCCTTTATCCCTAGGGCAAATCAGACTTAGGGCGTTACTCCCTTCCATCTGCCGTCATAATACAATTGATTAATAAAATGATTATATTCAATTATTCCCCAGACAAGTTGACAACCCTACTCGGGAGACCTTGAGGGTTAGCGAGCACTCACTTGTAATATTGGAATAGTTCAGCACCCCCTCAGAATAAGGGGGAGTAAGTTCTCTTGGAAGAAAAATGTACATCTCAGTGGCGATGAGCGAAAATAGTAATTATTATATCTACATAGTCAGGTCATAAGTTCTGTCACATGTGCAATATGAAATAATTTAGACATGTTTATTATTTATGTAAATATTTATATAGAAAAATGAACTTAATAAAACATAGATTCTTATGGTAATAAAGTTTATTCAAAATTACCCCGCGAATTTGAATACAGGCCTTTATTTTGCGCGGCCAGTCGTCTATCGCAGCACGAACGAGGTCCATGTCAATATCGGCGGCTGCCTCAATCAAGGATGCCTTGAGTGACTCTAAATCAGGATGAGGCTTTGAGCAGGCCTTTTCCTCCAAGTGTTGCTATATCTTGTAATTTAACGGACTCAAAAATGGACTGGAGGAGGGCCAGTCTTCGTGCCGGATGAAGTCGATTTCACGCGCCGCCAGCCAGTCTTGTGTGCTTTTCGCTCTATGAGCTGGCGCAGATTCTTGTTGGAATACCCAGTGCCTGTTATTAAACATGGTATGAGAAACAGGTTCCACAAGGTTCTTGAGGACTGTATTTTGATACAAAACTGCATTCGTTTTTACGCCTTTCTCACAAAAATGTACCTCAGTTAAGCCCCAATAAGAGACTCCCAAGCAAACCATGAGCGAGGATGGAAAATGACCTCGTTGGACACGCGGAATACGGTTGCTCGCTTCTTCACTGCTGTGTGCGTACACCTTATCATTTTGTTTGTTGTAGCTCTCTTCCACGGTGAAAATTTTTTCATCCGAAAAAAGAATTTCCCGATGCTTTTTTCCCGCGTACCGCTTCAACAAAGCGCGGCATCTCTTCAGTCTCAGGTCCATTAAACGAGCGTCCAAACGATGTCCTGTTTTTCTTCGATGTGCCCTAAGCCCTAAGTCTTGATTTAATACCCTTTTCACCGTGGTCCTGCTTAACCCCATCTGAAATGCCAACAGTTTCTGCTTACGTATGGGATTTCTTTGAATTCGTGCCTTCACAGCTTTTATCACTGCTGGAGTCCTAACAGAGCGAGGGCGACCACTTCTTGACCTGTCATCTACACTAGAGTCTTCATTGTATCGTTTTATGGTACGATAAACGAATCTTTTGGCTATATTCAAATTTTTCAGTAAGTCGGAAATCTGAATTGGCGCGTAAGCGCAACGATGCAACGCAATAACTGCGACACGGTCTTCTTTAAGTGTCCACTCCATATTTAAAAATGAGGAAAATTCTAAAAAGTACACATTTTTATTTTCATGAAAAATTCGAAATTCGAATTCAATAAACTTTTTTGTGGCCAGCGTTCTAAATTCAAAAGTTTTTATTGTGTGACAGAACTTATGACCTGACTGTGTATATTTAAAAAAAACATTGTGTGCGTTAGTATCGCTTAAAGTCTAAAAGGGTCATTTCAGCCCGAACGGGTTAAAATTGACAAAGTTTCACACAAACTTTCATCCCCTATTTTATCCCCTTGGGGGTAGAATTTACCGAATAATTGACAGAGTAATCGCGTAACAAACACACAAAAACACAGACAAATTTAATACCTCCTCCTTTTTTAAGTCGGTTGAAAAAAGGTGACGCTGTGCATGTACGCATGACACCAAAATATTGGTTGTATTATAAACAGCAGTGGCACAGGAACACATAATGATGTAATAGCCAATTGCAGCAAAATATGATGAAGAAGCTTGTTTTATATAATCTTTAAAAATATGTCCAAGGTATTATTAAGGTATTATTTGTCGTAAGCCGTAGAAAAAATACCTCTTCTCTCATATATGTATACACTGTATACACATATTGATCTAGCCCCAAACTAGGATTCCCTGTATCTTGGATACTAGACAACGATACACATACTTATATAGATCAATATTATAGTTAGATAGATAAACCACCATGACTAGGGTACTAAGATCCGTTCTCGTCAAACAAATATTGGGACTCGAACCCGGGACCCTTGACTTCGTAGGCAGGGTCACTGCCAACTTGGCCGTTCGGGTCGTCTTACTAAAAAATAAAACACTTTTCGCCATTTCCCACCCGAAAAGCAAATTTGCGCCCACGCCCACATAATTGAACTATTTTAATCTGCTGACAGCATGAAATAGGGCTACCAAGGCAGAGGGGTAGCAAAGCAAGTTGCAAGACACCCGCTACGCCCGAAATATATCTTGCTATCGATTTTAGCCGACGGTGCCATTTCAGTACCTTCCACGCCAGACCGGAGATGGGATGACTGGGGTACATCGATCGAAACATACAATACGTGTGTGTATTGTGTACGTGTTTTAAACGTTAAGTTTATTTACATAATATGCCTCTGTGGCGTAGCAATAGAGGTTTTGCGTCAATCTAGAGATCTAGGGTTAAAAATGTATCAGCAAATGTAGCACTGTATACGCTTTTATGATATACATATAAATGACTTTTTACAAGACACCGACATCTGGCATTAAACCAGTTCATTGCACCCTATATATTATGTTTTATGTAATAATTAGGCACCTAATGTTATATAACGTTCATCAAGTCTCAATTTTTGTGCTATTATGAATAAAAATCTTTGAACTTGAACTTGAACTTGAAATCCCAGCTTGGGAGGGAGAAAAGATTTATACCTCGCGCCACGAATTAAGAGCGTTGGAAGACGATGGCGGGAATTACTGCGCATTTGTACTGGTATTGAAAAGTGACTATACTGCACATTCAAGGCCACCGCTCATAACTCGTGGCGCGACGTATATATTTTTGTGCTGGCGCGAGAGGCCCGGTTTCAAATCCCTGTTGGGGTGAGAAAAAAACAGGTATTAATTGTAACATTCGTTTATACATGTGTCTGGTACGTCGCTGCGTGCCTGAAGCGAAAGGTCCTGGGTTTGAAACCAGATATAAGATGTTCACGAAAGAAAAACACTACTCCAACAGGATATTATTCCGACAGGACATTATTCCAACATAAACATTTAAAAAGTATGTCGTGTTAAAAAAGTATTACTTCTACACACGTATCATAAACCCTCTTTACTGCTTACAAAAACCGCACGTTACGATCAGCGTAATGTTAAACTACGTGGTAAAACTCATTTCTTATCTGAAAAATTACACATTATGACCATAATGTGTAATTTCTCTACATATTATGACATTCAAATTTCGATCGCCGACGCCCGCCGGCGGGCCGCCCCAACTTTGTTTGTGAAGTTGGTACTACTGAACAAGCTAAACAAGTGCAAAGGAATTATCAATGCCACCATGCCGGTGGAACTTGCGGTTCTTGAACACATTAAAGAGAGCTTATGATGTGTGTGTAGATAAACTAGTGTATGTAACATAATTAGGCATTAAAACTCTCGAGTGACATTATTATGAAGACCCACGCTCGAGTATTAATGCCCTCCATTATGTAGCAGTCACATAAACTACTATTGACAGGTGTCACTTGTAGTGTATAATTTTGCACAAAAGGGAATGCTAATGTGGGCTACATTAGGATTCCCTGTCGCGAAAAAATAAAAAAAATATCACAATAGTCATAACTGGCTAAACAAGAAACTGTTTTTCTGCGATCCCGTATGCACAAATGCATGACGCGTATTTTGTTTTTTTTTCATAAAATAGGTCGTATTACATCGCTGATATCACAAAATTTGTGTGCCGAAAGAATAAGGCCATTTTACACGTTATCCGTTCGCGTGAAATATCAGTTTCATTCCCTTTTATGGTTCCTATCCATTGCTTCTTGTGATCAAAATAAGAAAACAGATTTGTAAAGGAAAAACTACCTTTTGCCTGCGGCTTTTGGTTTTACTGAAATAAGTCTATGTATGAGACTGCGTAAAATGTTTTTTATCGCTACATAAGTATCTGTTTTTATTTCGTGCTTGTCTTGGTTTTTTTACAAATTCACCCTGTTATATGTACTAAGAGTATGCTGATACTTTGCTTAACTGCATTTTGGGTACTAACGATGTTTAAATTAAATGGAGCATTGGACATGCGGGTTCGAATGATTACGATATACCAAAAGGTAAGTAATTTATCCAAAGTACATTATACGGACGTTCTAACGGTGATGGAAAACATTGTGAGGAATCATTTAATCTCCCTAGCTTCGGCGATGGGTAAGCCCACTATCACGCCTAATTGAGTATTGAATAAGTGTCTAAACGTGGGTACAAATGTGCCTCTGCCACCCCGTATGGGAAAAGGAGTGAAACTATGTTTGTTACAAAATAAACATCACGTGATATCCGTCATAAGCAAACAGTTATAATACGATGTGTTCTAATTCCCCGAAAGCATTCATTTATGACACAAAACCCCTCACTGTGACCTCATCTGACACACCTCATATTTTGTAAAGACTAGGGGCAGTTCCGGTTTGATACGATTTATGAGATATGCCTTACAATTTTATTTACATAAAAATTAAGGTGAATTGTATGTTGTTCCCTATCAAATTCCCACAATAGAATCTTCAGTACTCTAGGTGACATCTGTCAATTACAGGACTGGATATTCCTTACGCGAGCCTACAAAAAAAAAACTGAAAACGGTAATTTTTACGTTGTACGGAATCCTCGGTGCCTTTGTTAGACTCACACTTGGCCGTTATTTTATTATTACAATACGGTCACAAGATAGGTTTACCTAGATTAGTGACGTCATCACGCCGCACTAAAGTTATTACATCCCAGTAAGGTGTCCAGATAAATGTGACCGTCTCATAGAATGCGCCAACACCAGATGGGACTTAATCCATCCGCTTTTAATTTGGGTATGCTTGCATACAACTCACTAGAGGCTTACGTCTTAAGTAACACCGAACAGCTTCTGCCTGTGTGTCAATTGTTGCGAAGCGACCTACCTATCTATCTGAGAACCTACGTATCTGAGAACTATCTAAGCGCACGCAGGCACCAGCTGGTAACGGGTGGCACGCACCGCACGGTGGTGCGCCAGCAGTCTCGACTAGTAAGGACGCGCTAGCCTTAACGCACTTTTGGCTGCAGCGCCACTGAATGATCTGTTTGGTGAAGCTTGGATTGACATAGTGTGAGAATGTTTCATGTCCTCAGATAATTATTATTATCAGACAAAACACGGCTGTGGCTACATCTAGGCTAGTATATTTTAGTTGCTTTCATAGTGTCATGTCCTATGGTATCTTGTTGTGGGGGAAAGCAGCGGATATTCAAACTATTTTTATTTTACAGAAAAGAACTATTCGAGCAATTTATAATTTAAAACGCACAGACTCCGACAGCTTTTTAAAGAAATTGACATACTAACTGTAGCTAGTCAATTTATTTTCGAAAATATAATGTATGTACGCAAGAACCTTACAAAATTTCCCAAATTTAGCGATAGCTGTAATGTTAACCTAAGAAATAATCACAGACTACTTGCGCCCCGGTTTAGACTCGCGAAGGTTAGCAATTCTTTCAAGGGTCAATGCATTCTCTACTACAACAAGATACCTCTGGAGATCTTGAAATTGCCATTTGAGCAATTTAAAATCCATGTTAAAGCGACTTTGTCGAAAAAGGGATATTACAATGTTCAAGATTACTTAAATGATGGGTCTGTATGGGGTTAATCTGGCTCAACACAGACCTTGCTGTTAATAATTTTGTAATTATTTATTCCTGCTTTTTAATTATGATAATGACTAAATATTATATTTTGTATTAGTTAAGCATAAGCAATTTTTAAAAAGAGATCTAAAAATCAATCTGTGGGAGTTTCTACGCCCTTCTTCTCCCACAGTGGTCCAATGCAGAGAAGTGGCAAAAAATGACGATTGCTAAGTATATGTAAATATCTACAGTAATAAAGACATTTGGAATTTGAATTTGAATTTGGAATTTGAATAATTTGTATTTGCTTTGCTTATGGCAAAAATACGGCATTGTTCAAAATAACGATGATGGTAAGCTGCCGACTGTTTCGTTTTTATATGAATTTGACACGCCACCAACTAGTGATGAATAAAATTAGTATGGAGGCGAAAAATGAGCAATCGGTTTACAGGCTTAGCCCCGGGCCACACGATGCGGTGCGGCGCCGCACACCGCACGCAACAAGGCGAAATATGGCGCGGCGGTGAGAGAAAGGGGGTTTGAGCCCATATAACGTCAACTAAATTTGAGAAATGTGTATTTATATACTATCTTAGTACCTATTTACTTCAAAAAATAATCATTATTTTATATTATATTAACACTCCTTATTTTGCGCTTTTTGGACACCACCTTTAGTTCCGTTGTAAAACGGTAAAGATAGTCATGACTTCAATGATGACGTCACGGTGTGGGCAACACCCGTAAGTAAGGGGTGATCCTATAATAGTTCCTTTTGAGGTACGGAACCCTTAAAAATACTTAATTTTCTTATGAATGACAGCTTGGCATGGCAGGCCCTAAGATGTGGTTTTTATTTTGATTTTTACAGCATGAAGATCCATGAAATTTAATCAGCGTCATAATGCAAAATAGACAGTGACACTGGAAAAAAACGTATTTATGTTGAACCACCGGACGGACGGAGTGGACACGCTACGGATGAGGACAGTGACTCGTCTGAACATGATGCCAACCTTAACCACTTGGGCTGAATATTGCTTCAAAGCAGGTCTTAGTTACTACGTTTGCAAGCAATGACAGATGATTGATTACTTTATAAATCTCGCATCATCAAATGCTGAACTATCATTCACATTCGCCTTTATAATCATATAATATAATAATATAATGACGACCCGAATGGCCGAGTCGGCAGTGACCCTGCCTACGAACCCAAGGGTCCCGGGTTCGAGTCCCGGTGGGGGCAAATATTTGTTTGATGAGAACGGATGTTTGTACCCTAGTAATGGTCATGGAATATATGTATAATATTTATCTATAAAAGTATGTGTACCGTTGTCTAGTACCCAAGATACAGGGAATCCTAGTTTGGGGCTAGATCAATGTGTGTAAAATAGTGTCCAAGGTATTATGATTATGATAATCAAGTGAGGAAAGCGACAATAAAGATAATAATACATTTTCTTCAGTAGTAGCACCAAAAAAGTCTCGAATTAAGAAGAAAAGGCCGACATTAGGAAAAAATTATTACCCGACTTTATATGCCCAGAATTCAAATTACAAACATCTTCTTAACTGTATACTAGTTAAGATAACATTTGTTATGTAAATTTATTGTGTGAGAGAGAAATAAATAAACTTATTATTATATATTATTATTATTATCTTCTAAAGAAAGTCAAATTTGCAAAAAATACATTATTTCAAGCTCTTTTTCCATTAATATTTTGTGAAACAGAAAAATAAAACCATTGGTGGATATAGAAGACGAAATTAACGTTGTATTGGGTGCGATGTTACTGTCGGGCTATGCGAAATTACCAAATAAAAGGATTTATTTATCTCGAGACAATGATGTGCCGAAGATTCTCGCAGAAAGCATTAGATGAAATAGATTTAAAGTGATACTCCAACACTTGCATTGGAATGATAATACACAGTTATCGGCTTCTTCTGTCAAGACTGTAGAAGTTGCGTCTATCAAAAACACTATGGTCTAGACAAGTATTACAGCATCGATAAAAGTATGATACCACACTACGGCAAAATTACGCCAAGCAGTTTGTAAGAGGAAAGCTGATTAGATTTGGTTTCAAAAATTGGTTTCAAAAATTACATGGCGAAAACGAATATACGTTACTTATAGACAGAATTAATCTTATGACAATGACTTTAACCATCAATGATAAATCGCAGTAAAGCAATAATATGCAATTTCGTTTACCTGGATGATATCATAATTCCAGTATTTTTGCTTTAGAAATCAAACTACTAGACCGATTACTAATTTTCAAAAAATGGTACCAATCTGAATGGTCAACCATTCAATAAAAAAATATTTAATAAAAAAAGGGATTTCCTGGGAGTAAGATAACAAAATGTTGTTTACGGAGTTATTGGTGCGGCTACCTTCGTGATCCATATATTTAACTAGGTGCATTTATATGTTTGTATGTGATATTGAAATAAATTTATGTGGTTTAAATAGTGGTGGGAAAACCCCAGTATTTAAACTTTAGATTTATATTTATTTTTCCTGTAATGTTTAAGTAAAGACTTACGAATTTTTTCAAAATTTTAGTATTAGTATATACTGAGATAAGGGGTGAATAGTAAAATTATATTTGTTGCCTATTTTCTAAATTAATTTTTCAACTAAGAATTTGAAGTTTATGTTTTTTTTTCGTAAGACATGCACAAGATACGGTTTGGAAAAGTTTTTATTCCCACCCAAATGTGACCCCGTATTTAAACCATATATTTTTTGCCGGTTAAGGCAAATCATTACTATCTTACTTTATCATTACAAATACTTCGCTTAAATACAAATTGATACAAAACCTTATCACGTTCCTATTCTAGGTAGGTGGTTTGATAAATCCCTTATGAGATAAATTGAAGTGAAAAACATATATTTAATTAGCTAGAGGTTAACCGGGGTGTACAAAAGAAATCCCCTTCTTCCGGAGAAAGGATTTTATCCTGTTGTTGAATATTCTGTCGGCCATGAGGACCAAAATGCTGACGGCTATCACGATCAAAATCCCGATGGACGCCATGATCGACTCTTGATGGCCCCGAATTCGCTGCGCGTTTCCTTTTTTAACTTGTTGGTGATAGGTTCAGATAGAGCTTTGGCGTCCTGGGCCCCATTAGTCTGAGTCATTGTGACCTGCTACTTGGTGCTGTAGCCCCCCATAACCCCGAGAGTAAGAGATTCGTTCCGAAAGGATGGCCGACTGTAACGTGACTGTCAATATTGCAATGGCAACCCCTTGCTTATTGACGTCAGCGTAGTTAGCTATTCCCAACTTGGGCCGTCATTGTTCAAGACGGCCTGTCGTATCGAGTGGGACAGAGAGAACGCCACGCTATTCTCGCATCACGACTGATTATTTTAATTGAAGGGGAAGTTTTCTATCGCTGTCCCAAGATCTTCCAGAATCCGCTAGTGGGCAGCTGTGTTCTGCTGCTGTCATCGGGCGCATTATGAGCGCCTTGGTTTAGCTTATTATGTCTTCATCTCCACTGACCATTATTTTACAAAAAAATCGGTATTTACATCAATAACAACTTTAAGCTGTAATTGGTTGAGCCGACATTTGGTACACTTATGTATTTTTGTGACCCAAACATGAATTTGGGGAGCAGTTTTGTGGGGCAAGTCAGACAAAAAAACTGTATCGAGTGGCATGTCCAAAAAGGGTTTTTTGCAAGGTTTTTTTTTTTCATAATTTTTAAATACTTGATTTAGTAGTTACTTAAGAAAATAGGCTTAAACGGCATAATATTTAGTCTAATAATACGAGTTAAGTTCACTTACATATTGAAAGAAAAATAATGAAAAATGTATGGTTTAAACATGAGGGGCACATCAGGTTTTTTTGTGCGGTCATACGGAACACTTTATTTGCGAATCTGACTAGCACTTTACCGGTTTTTCGATACGATCATATTTATTCGATCTTAGCTAGATAGATGTATTAAATCATATCATGAATCGATACAAAGGTTAAATGAATCAAAAGTTCGACCAAATGGAAACGTGGGGCACACGACATTTCCGTTTAAGTTAACTATGTCATAGTGTGGCCTTTTCTGATTGGTGTTCACTGTCACGTGGTTTAGACCGATTTTATATATTATAATTTCAATAATCTTTTATATAAAAAATAACTATGTTATTTGTTATCTAAATTACGATTTGCTACTAGAAGCTCTTATCCAACCAATTTATTCTTAGTGCAAACTCCCACTTCTATTCCTACGCCGCAACGGCGTCGCACCGCATGAAACAAGACGAGACAAGGAGGGTTCAGGGGGGGGGGGGGGACCGATGCAATTCCCATGCGCCGCAGCGGCGCCGCACAGCGACGTGTAGCCCGGCCTTTAGGCTTTGATGTCATAACGCCTGTCAATCGTTAGCCGATAGTTTCGCTTCCATTAAAATTTGACATATCGCTAGTTCGAGGCGGTTCCTGTGCTACAAATATTGTTTGGCACGCGCCTAAAATATAATAAATCGGTCAAGTGCGAGTAGGACCATTATATACGGGAAAACAAAAAACGTCTTTTGTACGAGTATACCTTTATAATTTTGAATAATAAAATACTAGGCAGAACTACATTCAAGGTATATCGAAATATGGAAAAAAAAATGTATGTACAATGTATGTATTGAACTATGTACTCAGGTAAACGAAACTCTTTGCACATTGAAACCGGAAGTGGATATAAATTGAGTAACTTATTTACAGAAATAAAATCAAATATGATAAAAAACTGAATATTATTTATTATAATTCGACTGAGCAATTATTGATCGTATAATGACAAATTATTAACCCCAAAACTCAATAACTGCAATTAAAAATCTTTTCCGATAAGATTTTTAATTGCAGTTATTGAGAATTGAGAATATTTTTTTGTAATTCTTAAAATCCGGTAATTATTTAGTTTAACAATTTGTTATGGCGGCCATATAAATACACCGAAAATTTCAGCTCTCTACCTATTTTGGTTGAACCGGTAGAGCCCGTTGACAGACGGACAGAAGGACGGACGGACGGACGGACAGCGGAGTCTTAGTAATAGGGTCCCGTTTGGCACCTTTCGGGTACGGAACCCCTTAAAATGAACCTTGAGTCATTGCAGTGCAAAAAGATCCTTGGAGCACTCTTTATGGAAATGACAAATGATGGTTGGCACTCACTGTCAGCCGTAGTGATAACAAAGCCATACTACAGGGTGCGACAGGAAGGAACCTACGCCCTCAAAACAGCCTCAAAACACAAAGGGATAGTACACAATAGGCATGCGGTCCGAATTGTAACCACTTGCTTAATTATCACTTTTTCAATGGGGGTTTTGTTTGAGGTTGTATAGCAGAGATACTATAGATTCTATTTATCTACTCTGCGCCGGCAGATAGAAAGCAAGTTGGCAGCTTATAGATATGATTCTAAGGCTTTGTTTTCATTACGGCTGCCATTTTCCTACATAAAGAGACGCCGCCGCAACTGAGGGGTTGATTTGTCAAAAATATATACGGAAATTAATCACTTAGCACGGGATGTATGTCATAAAATAATAGCCTCGTTCGTTTCTTCAGTGTCAAGTTAAATGAACTAGTGAAAACTGGCTAAACGTGGGCACAACTGTGTATGGCTCTGCCACTACCACACTCTAGACGTGGGCACAACTGTGTGTGCCTCTGTCACTACTACACACTAGACGTGAACACAACTGTGTGTGCCTCTGTCACTACTACACACTAGACGTGATCACAACTGTGTGTGCCTCTGTCACTACTACACACTAGACGTGGACACAACTGTGTGTGCCTCTGTCACTACTACACACTAGACACAACTATGAGTGCTTCTGCCACTACCTGACACTAGACAAGGACACAAACGCGTATGTCTTTGCCCTTACCACACATCTGCTATGTTTATTTGTTGAGATAAAACAGATAGATAGCTTTTTAACACGTTTGCTCGTGAAAAGTGGCTTTATGTAATTTTTATGAACTGGTGCTGTTTACTATTTTCTCAATTTTGTTTTTCTATCTCCGCTTAGAGTTTTAAGCCTTCAATCAGTAAATATTTCTGAGAATAAAAAAACAGGTCAAATGCCAGTTGAACTCGTGCACGAAGGGTTCCGTACCAACTTACAATGGTAGAGATGGTGTGGAGTGAAAAGTTTGGATTTTACATAGCAAAATGTTGTTTACAAAGTTGTTTGTGCGGCTTTTTTCACACTCCATGTACCTAACCAGGTGCATTCATAACTTTGTATGTGGTATTGAAAGAATTAATATGGGAGCCCCCTCAAATATTAATATACTATAAATAATAATAAATATAAATAATTGCATCATCATACATCATTTGTAATTTTTTTTACTGTCTTACTATCATGGTTCATGAGATATAGCCTGGTGACAGACGTACGGAGTTACGGACGGACAGCGGAGGCTTAGTAATAGGGTCCTGTTTGGCACCCTTCGGGTACGGAACCCTAGAAATAGGATTTAGACTTAACATATGAGGATAAATCAGTCATGAAATATTTATCAAACGACTGTTATTTTCCTCTTAAAACATCGTATAAAAGGCGTGTGCATTGGTCATTAGACACTCGGCTACCTTTTCGCGCCTCGCGTTTAATGACCAACTTTGCACATCATACATAATGTACCTAATATTATTTGAAATTACACATTTGTACTCGTACAAATTCCTGAGATAAATACACAGATAAACGTTATCTGAGAATTGAAAAATCGGCCGTATGTGAAATAAGTATAGTAAAAGTTCATTTCAAAAGAAAATCTTCTATTATCGTCACGGCTGGATACAACAATAATCTTCCGATAACATTTAGATCCTCTTGCGAGAACCCGTTGCGGGCGGACGCTGGAACTAATAACATCTGAGACGAGTGCAAGGCCTGTTTACTAAAAGCGGTCCCGTAGACATCTAAAAAGATATTTTAGTGGTATAAATCTTCCTACGAAAGGTAACCATTTTGCCGTAATGTATATGTCACCGGAAAATAATACGATCCGCAAGTTTATAAATTTCCTAATTTTTTTCCGCAAGTTTATAAACATACTAACCTAACCTTACCTAACCTTTTTTTTTTTTTTTTGATGCCCGGGGGAAAATCCCTGACGGATACCGCCGAGGCGCGGGGGCGCCAGGGCGGTTATGTGGGGCTTGCACCCACTAAAAACCCCCGGGGTGGCCGTCATGGTGCATGGTGAGGGCAGCTCCGGGACCGCTGGTGACACGCACCGGAACTGTCCCCAGCACCCAGGGAGGAAGCATCTCAACTTCCTCCCACTTCACGACGGGTCCGGCCACAACCAATCCCGTCGTAAACTCCTCGCGGCGCACTGTTGCGATCAAGGGCCCCCGCCCCGACCGCTTGCGATCGCCAGCGACCGCCCTGGGAGAGCTTCAGGTGCCCTCCCAGTCGTCGTCTTGGAGTCATAGGCGTTCAGAGTTGGAAGTCTGAACGCCCATAACTCCGGTTCCCTTTTAGGGGCCTCTTACGCCAAGCAGGGATTACTGTAGATGTATTCTTTCTCCCGACCTACAGGGATAAACCTAACCTAACCTAACATAACCTAACCTAACCTAACCTAGCCTAATATAATCAAGAAGGAAGTTTATAAATTTCCTAGGAAATTTATAAACTTGCGGATCGTATTATTTTCCGGTGACATATATAACCTGATATTTATAGTTCAGTGGCATCGTTACATACAGCCCCTATTAATTTACCCTTTTGACTACTCTGTCTATGTATACATTATGCGCAGTACATGTCGTAAAGTATTGTTACGCCGGTAGGTTAGGTCAAAAACTTTGAATGTCAATTTCAGTGCTTTAGAGGCGTTTTCAGCAGGCTGAAAAGTCATTTCAGGCCGTTTCAGAAGTTGCTCTATCACATATCTAAAGATCGAAATTTCACCCAAGTTGCCGTCGTTTTCAGGCGCCTGAAACATGTTTTCAGTCCGTTTCAGGGCACCCTCTATCAGATGACGCCATAACCTGAAAACCCGTTTTCAGGCGTTTTCAGGACCCCTTATGGGCCTCTGAAGCACATCGTTATATGGCGAAATATCCGGTAGGAGTGACAGAGATAGCACTACTAGAAAGAGATAGCTATACTCGGAACATTCGAGAAGTGTGTGACAGAGATAGCACTACTAGAAAGAGATAGCTATACTCGGAACATTCGAGAAGGGAGTGACAGAGAGAGTGCACCATTAGAGAGAGACATATATGGTCTCGAATGTTCTCGGCCCGCACGCTGGTCCTTACTAGAATATTCGCGATATGTGTGGACAATGTGTCCAGAGCGGCTCCGCGGGATATAAAAGGCGCCGACGGCCGGCGCGAGTTAGTTACATTTTAACTGCGATCGAGTGCTAGTACAAGGATAATCGGAAAGAAAGACTCTTCGTGTGAATAGTGAGTGCATAATTAGTGAAATAGTGTGTGTGTGTTTTAGTGCATTTTATGTACAGTTCGTGTGAATTGTAAGTGCCTAATTTGGGTAATAAAGTGAGTGTTTTATTTAGTGGATTAATTCGTGCTTTTCTATCAAATACGAACCCCTTGCTCGTAACAGTATTTAAGTTAAAAAATAAAAATCCGTTATTGGTTTATTTTAGGATTAATTTACTTGCTTGACTTATATGTATTGAGCTGAGGATTTTAAAGATTTTCATTTGTTTTGGACTTTAATACCATACCATAAGGTTGAATATATACTGCCAGCTGAGGGGTAATTCTAGCCCTCTCTGTCATTAAAAATAGACCATTGAGAATCTCATCCAAGCAATCACTGCGCCTAACGTGTCTCTGCCACTTAAAAAGGAAAACGATGTGACGCTCTATTTGATTTTATAAATTCTAGCTATATTTTATTTTATCTACACACGTATCATAAACCCTCTTTACTGCGTACAAAAACCGCACGTTACGATTTCATTTCTGACATTATGACCATAATGTGTAATTTTTCTCCATATTATGACATTCAAATTTCGCACGCCGACGCCCGCCTGCTTGCCGCCCCTAGTTTGTCTGTGAAGTTGGTACTGACATTCAAATTTCGAACGCCGATGCCCGCCTGCGTGAATTTGGTACTACAGAACAATCTAAACAATTGCAGAGCCACAATGCCGGTCAAACATGCGGTTCCTGAACACATCAAAGAGAGCTTATGATATGTGTCTAGATAAACTAGTGTATGTAACTGTACATAATTAGGCATTATGTAGCAGTCACATAAACTACTATTAAATTCTAAATATAATACAACAATATCGCCAATAGGTTTCATTGCCGCACTGCAGAACCATAAAACTAGAGGACAGAGCTTTAAGTAGCCAACTGGAGGAATCTAATAAAACTTTAATTTAACGGATGAGAACCCAGTATCCGAACGAGGTTCCTTGAAGAATACAAACCTTACCGAGGGTTCACATTTTTTATGAGAAAACATTGTAATTTGTACTCCCTATTTACAAAGAAGTCTTCTGTGGTCTTTTGCGACTATGTACGAATTGGGGTGGCGCGTGTATAGGTAAAATTTGCTACACTATCAGTGGTGGTTGGACGCAACCATATTGAAATAAAATTAACTGCGGCAGAACAGTGCTTGCGTACATTTAGTGTATTTTTATTTATTTTTCATTAACATTTTGATTATTTATATAATTTCAAAACCTACGTTTTAAGATGTGTTGCATAACTATTTTTGATGCAAGAACCATATTAATGTTCTTTTGAAATACTAAGAATTATCATATTTTGAGTGAAAGAGCTCCGTCGTCTAGAGGGTTTCACGCTTGATTCTCACACAGGAGATGCAGGTTCGATTCCTGACCACGTACCAATGAGATAATTAATTTATCTACATTATCTGACGTTCAGTGTTTCGGATGACACTTTAAGCATTAGGTCCCGGCTACAATCGCTACGTGGTGGTGGTCGTAAAACCCCTCCATCAACCCGCACTGAGCCAGCGTGGTCGAGTATGGCTTGTTCCCCTTAGTGGGTACATTAATGGGCTACATTGTGAGTGAAAGCCATATATTAAGTTGTTTTTATATAAAGTTTCCATTGAAATTATGATGTTTTCAAACACTATGATTGAAGATAAGTGATGTCTTCGTAAAATATGGTTTTTCTGGATTTTATTGGAAAGTGTCTCCTTTAGGAAGAATATCGCTTCAATAAGTCAATACATATCTTCTTAAGTATAAACTTTATAAGGACATTGTGACGGTGATGGATAACATCGAAAGGACACCATCACCTCCTGCGGTGATGTGCTATGTGGCTATCCCATCGCCGCAGTCATGGGGATTTCCCATAATAGGAAAATACGTATAGGTATACTGACTTTAATAACTAAGTCATCATTTCTTAATTGCACGTACACATACAGAAATACTGATTGATAACGCACAAATAGTGTACAAAGGCGAGCTTATCTCTTACAAGAGATCTCTTCCAGCAGACCAAGAAAGGATGAGATAGGTTGATTGTGGAGCAGGGGCAGGCCTATATCGTAGGTCTACCCCTTACGCTGTAGGAAGTAAGAAGTAAGTAGGTTTTGTTTTTCCGCATGCACTTGCAGATGTTAATGAAGGCACTGGAAAAACCGCTAAACAGCCTTTAAAGAAATGTTCTGAATTCGCCAATTCAGATTAATAAATATAATTTGATAAAATAGTGATCAATATGTGATGATTGATTGAATTATCAGTATATGTACCTAACCTAAAATAGTTTATAACCGGTCTATAATTTTATTTTATCTTTTGTTTTATTGAGGAGAGGAACGAAGATATTATTTGTTTTTTATAGGCATCGCGATTTTGAATTTTGAGGTGAGTAGTTTATTTAAAGTATTTTAGGTTAAGTAATTATGATATCGTTTTTCAATCATACCAGCCGTAATTTGCGTATTCAAATTATTATTTTTATAGGCTGCTTATCGGTTTTGCCAGAACCTTCATTTAGTGGGGCGCTCGGAAAAAACAAAAACAGAGGACCATTTTTCATAAATATTTGTGTATGTTTTCGTTGTGTTGTCTTTATGAATGAAATTCTGTTTTTTTTCACGCAAGTGCTTTGAAGAAACGTCGTATGAAACTCGTGAGCATTGATCATACACACTCGGCTACCTTACCTAGCTCACCTTACGGCTCGCACGAATAACAACGCCTTGTGAGAATTAACCAACCTAGCACACGTATCATAAAGTACAGTATTGAATACCTGGCTACACGTGAACACAATTGTGCATCTGACAGCCCGGAAAAAAAAGTGTGAAGAAAGATATGTAATGTTTGTTTGTTATTAGTTATTTTTGATGACTTCAAGAAAACATAGTTGGATGTTTCCATGCAGATGCGAATCCAGATCTTGGCTGGCGTGTTCATTTTCTTCCGGCTCCCGTTGCACCTGCAAAACAGATAGATAGAGAGATGATGAATAATATTTTATGGAACAACCTATTTCGTTTTTATTTAAAAATTGTGTAGGTTCTTCAATAAAATATTAATTAAATATATATTAAATACATTTTAAGAGAGCTCCTTGGTCTAGCGGTCTCGCTTCTCAAGTAGGAGATGCGGGTTCTGACCATGACCGGTGCTGACCATGTACCAATAAATAACATACATTAAGGCTCAAGATCACACAAAAACACAGAAAAGCGCTTTGGAAAAAAAAAACTAAATTCATCAGTCCCAAAAAAATATATGTCATTCACATTAAGATAATCAGGTTTAAATACGATGTATTTAGTTAATCTGACCATCTTGTAGTTTTTAGTGATCTAAAGATACATGATATTCTTGTATCGGAATCTTTTCTCAAGCCATCTCTTCCTTCTGCCATGTATGCTCTGCCAGGGTTCAGTCTCTACCGGAACGACAGGATAGGCAAGGCTGATGGCGGTGTTGCTATCTACCTACGTTCTGACATTCCATGCATAGTCATCAGCCAGTCGCCAAGCCTGTACTCTGGTTCTGCTGAACACCTGTGCCTGGAGATATGCTTGCGTCACAATAAATTCCTCCTGGGTTTTAGTTCGTACACAATTAGATGTATACAGTTTTATTGCGCACTAGGACTCTCCTGTTGCAGATTTTTTCCAGTCCTGCCTAGGTTTGCTGGTAGAAATCTCTCTTTAGAGATAAGCTCGCCTTTTATCATATATTTTTTTGTTACCTTAGTATTAAGATTTCCGTACATTAAAGAATATGTGTATTTAACAATGTAGATAACGATTGGATTAATTTGCCTTGATCGTAAAAAATCCTTAAAATAGTCTATTATATAAAGGAAATTCAATCATTTAAAAATAAATATTACTTCTCATAATTTCAATACCTAAATTTTCCTCTTTAAGAGCTCCTTATCAATCCTTAAGTTTTATCAAATAGCTCATTTTTGCTTTTTTAATAAATTCGAAAAATGACCTAATTTTTAACATCACCGGGCGGTCCTATGCTTTTCCGCGCCGCCCGCTACCCGCCAGGGCCGCTACCCCGCTAGACGACGACGGGCGAATGTGGCGCCCCTCACCTCAACAGCCAGAATGGGGGTCTAAGGTGGGTCCACACATGTTCTTTTGTCCGTAACGTACTCGTATAGCGTCGCGATCCAAGAACGCTAGTTTGGACGCTCGGATCGGCTGCGATCGATCTATGGATCGATAGTAATTAATTATGAATTCGGTAAACGATATATTTTGCGATAATCTAAATTTCGAAAAAAAAACACAAAATGTTTTACAACCGGGGGTTCGTCAATGGGCACTTAAAAATTGCATATAGTTTAGAATTTAATTTTCAAACTAAGAATCTCACAAAGTATAATATTTACAGAATTCATGATAATTTCATTTCATAAAGTGCAGACATCTACACGTATTTGACTTAATGAATATATATATATACTACGTGATTGCTAAAGGGTTAATAAGCTATAAGTAGCCATGACAGTATTTTTACAAAAGTCTCGAAAATGAACTTGGTTTATTTCATGATTGTGAGCATGTCTTAGCTTTTATTGTATTCTGTTTCATCTGAATACTTCCTTCTTTATACAAACCTTGGAATATGTAAGCAAAAATAAAATAAAAACTGGTCTCTTGTTATATCTTGGTGAGAATTTTTTAAGATGTCAGTTGTTATGTTATTTTGTAAGTTTAAGTTGAATGTTGCCTGTATTTTTTTTAAATAAATCTAAATAAAATATATTTTTATGTTTATCTTAAGTCTTCTGTTAGTTTTCTTGTTTTTTTCACAGAGTTCTCCACCGTATACAAAATTTATGTTTTAGGTTTCACTTTTATTAAGAATACTTTTGCACCATCGACGATAAATTATAAACAAAAATGATTTACAAAACAAGATGTCGCCTCTCGCACTATGCTGAAACATCGTATGCCGCCATTTTGTCTCTTTTCCGAGGATTGTGTTGCGACATACGAGGAATTTATATATTTAACCAACAAAGAGCGAGGATGTACTCATGCAATAGTGGTTCCGTGCCATTCCACTCAGAAAAAAACACTTAATTTATGAGGCACTTCATTTTGCGTAACAGGGGGCTAGCCCATCGCCGCAGCTATGGAGATTGTAAGGTTTCCTTACGATGTGCCCATGGTCGAGATAACATTCGTATAATTTATTTTGTAAATACCTATATTAATGGCAAAGGTCGCGCCAAGTCTCGTTGGCTCTGAGCAAACTACGTCTTCTCTTTATGTGTCTTCTCTTCTCAGTATGCGATCAGATGTTACATATTTTGCGTTGAAACGTTTGAAACCTTTTCTGTATATTCTGCAATGAATCCTTTTTCATAGGTGTTCTTATTTTAAAAGTACCTAGAATCATTTTAGTTTAAAATCAGGGGAATCCCTGCAATAATAATAGTGTATTTGGTAAACGCCACAGAATAACGATAATTTGGGAAGCCTTTCACTCGAAAATAAATAAAATTATTAACACCGTCACGTTGATGCGATTGCTTCAGGTCCTGAATAAAATTCACTTCAGAGATCGTTACAAAAAGACGACGAAAAGATATAATACTTATTTTATAAATATCGAACTATGATTATATTATGAGCGAACAGCTTGAAATTGTAAATAAAGACATATCAGTAGGCTACGACTATAAGAACTGCGTGCGTGACTAATCTGTCTGTGTGACAGCTTTGTTTTGAGTTAAATACTTCTAAAATCCTAAATTATATATAATAAATATTCATTTACTTATTTTTCAGAATTATTTTTGTCTGTTTTGTTTTATTTTCCACCGACGGGTGCTTTAATATGTTATTATTAAAACTAAAAATATATGTTTACTTAACTAATTTAGAAGAAAAAATATAACTATTATTTTTATTACTGTTTTTTTTTACAGGCACATACATTGCTTCTGGCCCCACACTAGGATATCCTGTGTCGTGGGAACCAGAAACAGCCAAATTCCAAATTCCAAATGTCTTTATTACTGTAGTTATTTACATATAGTTAGCAATCGTCATTTTTTGCCACTTCTCTACATTGGACCACTGTGGGAGAAGAAGGGTTCAGAAACTCCCACAGATTGATTTTTAGATTTTTAGAACAGCGACGTCACACACATATAAACATCCAAGACCTGTGGTTTTTTTTTCTGTACCCCAAGCCGGGGATCAAACCCGGGACCTCTCGCATCGTAGGCAGCGCCCCAACCGCTGCACTACAGAGGTCGTCTTAAACTTTTACCTATAGATCACTAACCACCACATCACATCACTATTAGTGTTATTGTTTAACTTTAAAAGACCCACCGTGCCGGCAGGCAGGTATGGCCAGGGGTACGGTGGGTCTTAAGAGGTTATCTTTTGTTCGCTGAACCCTAAGAAACGGGGAACACGACACGACATTATGCGAACTCACACGCGAAAATCTCGAGGTTTCTAGCGGCCCCGAGGAATTCTCGGAATTTAGTATAGAAAAGTGAAATACGTTTTTCAAAGCTTATGTCACCTAATAGATTTGATAGTAACGGCGTCTAGTTAGAAGCCGGAATAAGACTCAATTCGAGTAATCTTTGACAACTCCATACAAATTTATATCGAGTTGTCAAAGTTAACTCGAGTAAAATCTTATTTCGCTTTCTGGCTAATGGCACTAAGTGGAGTTAGAATGTGATACGTGACTCTCTAACAGTGATGGAAAACCTCGGAAGGACACTGTTATACTCCTTTTTTTAATAAAGGCACATACATTGCCTCTGGTCCCACACTACGTGTATCAGGGTATCCACCCTGTGTCGTGGGACCCAGAAACAGCGACTTCACACACATATAGAGATATACACTCAAGACCTGGGATTTTTTTACCCTCAGCTGGAGATCGAACCCAGGATCTCTCGCATGGTAGGCAGAGCCACAACCGCTGTGCCACAAAGGTCAAATTGTTGCGGCGATGGGTTAGCCTCCTGTCACGTTATGGAGTATCGAATGGCTAAACATAAGCGCAACTGTGCCTCTTCCACCCCGTATAGGATATAGCGTGACCAGCACTGATGAAGAACTACCCTCATCCATTATTTGATCAGGATTAAGATGATATGTAATCTAATACATATATTGATATATCGAACCTGGGTTGCCTAACCAACTCTGGTGCTGATGCTGTTGAATATTTATCATTAGTAAAAATCGAGTATTAGCGAGGATCCGACAGGAATCTAAAATTAATAGTTGCCTACTTTAAACTGGGACCACTACGAAGTTGCCAGTTTATAATTATAACTAAAACGGCTTTTACACTAGCCTGAAAAAGGGCTCTGAAGAAAGGGTGGGGGCCTCCAATATGTGTGTAAAGGGGCCTTACTCTTATTAAGAGTAAGGCCCCTTTACACACATATTACTCTTATTTAAGCAGCGTTTTTTTATTATTTTGGGGAAACCAACAGCTTATATAAAGCAATTGAAAACGTAAATTTAATAACAGGTTCCCACATATAGAACCGGATTAATAGTTATTACGATCAAACATGAGCAAAAGCAACTTAAAGTAATAAAAAACGTAATGTAACTATCTAATTAATAATACCTGGCGGCATACAAAAAGTAATACAAGTTAAACCAATTCAGCGCACAAAAATAATCATTAAATTAGACCATCGGGTATAGCAACATTACATGACTTTTCAGGGATGATTTCACTAATTCATGAGATCTACTCGCTGTCGGGGTGCCTGACCATCCAAACTCCTGATTTCGCGCTTGAATCAGGAGATGTGATCGTTAATCGTGTGGGCGCTCGGTTGCTGCGCGGCGGCCGATGTGAGTGGATATGTTTGTACAGTCACTAGTTAGAAACTATGGTCATTACAGGAATTTGAACCTCAATTCTTTCTCTCCCTTCCTCCATTCTCTTATGAACCCATTCACTACGAGATTAATAATATCAGTTTATGTTATGAAATGACTATTAAACATTGATATGGTAATCGATCTGGTAGTAATATATTTACAAAAGGGACTTTTTCTACTTACATGTTCCAAAAGGGATCCAGGCTTATCGATATCGATCTTTACTTCGTTCTTGCCCATTTTTCATGACAATTCATGCTCAATAAGTCATCGGTTCCACTTATTAACCTTTAACCAGGCAATGTACTAAAGAGGACCACCAAACTTTCGACCTTATGGCTTGGTAATAATGAAAATCTGCATGCTCATTGCCTGGTTAGGGGTTAACAAACCAAAATCAGTGTTGTATCTAAAACAAAAGGCTGTTGTTTAAAAAAAAAACATGTTATATTAAAACTACCAAAACTACCAAAGTTAGTGTATAATAAAGTATTATTCCGGTTTAATAAATGAAGCGTCCCTGGTCTAGCGGTATTAATACTCGAAAACGATCGTGCTGGTAGTAGGGTTACCATATGGAAAAACCGGTCAAGTGCGAGTCTAAATCGCGCACGAAGGGTTCCGTACCACCGTTCAATGGAAGCGATGGTGTGGAGTGAATAGTTTGGATTTTACACAGCAAAATATTGTTAACAAAGTTATTGGTGCGGTTACTTTCACACTCCATGTACGTAACCAGGTGCATCCATAAGTTTGTATGTGGTATTGAAAGAATTGTTGTATGGGAGCCCCCTTAAATATTTCTTTTATCCTGTTTTTTAGTATTTGTTGTTATAGCTGTGAAAATTTCAACTCTCTAGCTAGCTAGGTTCTTGAGATACAGCCTGGTGACAGACGGACGGACGGACGGACGGACGGACAGCGGAGTCTTAGTAATAGGGTCCCGTTTGGAACCCTTCGGATACGGAACCCTAAAAATGAAAATTCCGGAGATTAGGCCTGATTTGTGCAGGAAATTCCTGAGATTTAGTCGTAATTTCAATTAAAACGTAATGGAACTCTACAACCTATATTTACAGTAAAAAGTCACAATTTTATAAATTGTTTAATCACCTCACCACATACACGCAAGCGCAACGTACGCACACGACGATACCTACTCTCCCCACGCACCACGACGCGCCCCACCTCCCTCCCGCCGCCCCTCAGTCAGTTCGGCTTGTGATGTTGTTAAGAGGGGACGATACGCTTTTTTTAATAAAAATATATTGACGATTTGCTCGGTTTTATTGAAAATTCCTGAATTCCGGAGATCTTACGACAATTCCGGAGTTCCAGAGATTGGTCTAAAAGTCCGGAGATCTCAGGACATTTCCGGAGATATGGTAACCCTAGCTGGTAGCAACATCTGGTTCGTTTCTATGTGGCATATGAATATGAATATGAATGGGCGCTTCCGTGTTTCAGATAACACGTTAGGCTGTTGGTTCCGGCCACTATCCCCACTCGGTGGTAGTAGGCGTAAAGGTGTGTCAGAGACCGTAATAGGATAGCTTGATAACTTCTGACAGTCGGGTTGTCCACCAGTCCGACACCCCTCCATCAACCCGCACTGAGCCAGCATGGTGGAGTACGGCTCAATCTTACTCGTGTTGAAGTAAAGGCCCGTGCTCCTCGGTGGGGACATTAATGGGCTACATTTATTTATTAAAAAATGCTCATTTGGAGAGCACAGGAGACATCCTTTCAACGGTACGTTCGGCTGACAACTGAGATTGCGGGGCGATATCAGCTAGTATCATCATAACGCCTAAACTGCCGCCGACCTGATCCCTGACAAATCATGTAGTGTAATTGCTGTTTTGGGTACCCTGATTCAGTGTTATGTAATACCCTATTTACTCCTGATCTAATAATGGATGAGGGTAATACTTTACTAATATCTCAGTATTGGGTTAGAAAATATTGTCAGTCACATTTAATAGATAGAAATAAGTACTATAAAAGATGAGGTACCGGTTAAACGGTGTTGGAAGGGTTACCAGAAATAACACGAAAATTGAGGTCACAATATAGCTTTGATGGCACCTGAGTACTTAAGATTCTCAATACTTCCATATCTTTTTGAATCTTGTGATAATTGCTTAGCGTCATTAATATAAAAAGGAAATCTGTCTACAGCCCGCCAGATAGAACGCGAGTTATCACTGTTCTTGGATTAGCTTTGAGAAATCCATATACATTTGTATAGAGTTTGACTGAACATACATACATACACGTCTGTTTGGCACAGGTGAGTTTACAGAGCCTAATCCACTGAAAAGTACAATGTGTTACGCAAATTCCCTCAGGAATTTTGTTAACCCAATGCCCGTTTTGGGACAGAAACAGAAGCCACTTTATTGGACAAGTAAAAGGTGCTTCCTATATTCATACCGTGTAAAGATGTAGGAATACCCAAAAGGGAAGTTATTTGTGTCACAAGGGAGCAAAATGATGTATTTACGGCGAGGGCGGTACATTGAATCCAGAGTGAAGGGAAGGATTCTACGATAGAATCCTGAGCGTAGCGAGGGATTCTAAGTTAGAATCCTGAGCGTAACGAAGGATTCAAGCGTTAACGCCCATGACGAAAATAATTTTGCTCCTGAGTGACACATTCAACTTTTCACACCGACTATGAGGAAAATTTAAATTGCTCTAAAAAAAAAACTATACTTTGAATTATAGTTTTTTTTACAGTAATCGAACAACGTTTTCAAAAACATTTTTTTTATATAATGATGGATTGTGAAGGATTAGGGTAAGGTCACCACAGATAAAATATTCCTGTGTACTTTTACTATTGTGTAAAAATAATCGAATCGAATATTATAATGGTTTCGGATATCAAAATTCATTATATCACAATAACAGTCATCGATAGTTTTGATTTCAGTAAAACATATAATTTAATGTGACATTTTTTTTTAATATTACGAAAAATTCATAAATTTTGGTAGAACGTTGTTAAACTTAAAACTTGAACCATGTTCGTTTTTAATCGACTACGTCATCGTTGTCGATTGTAATGTTATTTCATAATTACATTCTATTATTTTAATCTGTGTTCAATTGGCACATTGCGTTAAAGCTGCATGCCAATAAATAAATTAAAAAAGTAGCTTGAACAGAAAAGTAGCATTTTGCTCCCTCTCGTCGTGGAGCAAAACTTACTTTTCCGAATGAAAGGTGTGAAAAAAATATTTTACCATAAAACAGTATATTGATGAAACACACTAGAGAAAATTTCTTATACCTTTAAATCTTGTATCAAACTATTTTTGTGAAATCAATAATTTTAGCGCACAAGTCTGCTTCAACATGCGTATTGGCTAAAAATACATTTCCATGCCACTACAAGATAGGAGTATACGATGCATTTTCCATGCTTCTAGCCAAAAGGTGACAAATGGAGCGTCAGACGCACAATGGGAAGCCCTTTGTACTATGGCTTCGCTGTCCGTTCAATCTTCCGTCCGTCATTTCATTCGTTCGTCCGTTCCTCCGTCTCGTAAAGTTTTTTATTCCTTATTTCCTAGACCATGAAACTAAACAAACAATAGTAACATTTAAATTGCAAACAGCTTTATCAGATCATGAATCCGTATTACTTTGCTTGCATAGTTGAGGCTACAATATCCATAATAAAACAAAACAATGGCTGAATTCAATTTTGAAAATTTTTCGAATGCCTATACCACAAATGTGTTTTGAGAGATCATAAACAATATGATACTATAATTATATAACTGTCAAGTTTCTTACAAACGAAATTACATTTAAACATTTGTTCCGGTGTGTGTGACTTTACTCAAGTAACTTTTAATTTGGTGTAAGGCTAAAAGTTGCTATGATGTTTTAATGTTTTTTTTTCTTTTTTACTGGTGCACTATTCTTTAATAACAGTGTACATTTAAAGTAAAATTGTGTGCTAAGTATATCAAACATTTTTCTTTTTTCTATGCCACTTCTAAATGTGAGTTCCTTTAATTGGCTTTGTATTATCATCTCAGACTTATAACATATTTTTCCAGCTGTTGGTAGTCCTTAAGTAAAAATAAATAAACTATGAACTACTGTTGGTTTTCTAAGGTATATCATAAACCGAGACAGAATTCGCACAACAGTTCAAACAGATTCTAAAACTGTACACTTATTACAAAAATAATTAAATAATGCAAAAGGAAACAAAAATTGATATGGAACACAATTAAAATAATTACAAATATAAATAAAAAAGCTTTCCTCAGAAACTTTTAGAAATACAAGAGTGATGAAAAATCTGTCGATGCTGTTAAATATTTTTTTGCTGGTGTTCATGCCTAACTAAGCTAGCAAGCTGAAGCTAGCTAACCAAGTCAACCCAAATGACACATAATTTCAAACTGAAAAGTAGTCTACAGTAAGTGAGTCACTAGGTCTAACATAGACTGATAGCGAAGAATCAAAGAGAATAATTAGGAACCTTACATAAAGTTTTTCTGCTGCTGGCTGGTATATCAACCCATATACCTTGGTACCTTGACTTGTGTGTTTTACCAATGTGTGGCCAGTGGTGATTTTCCTAAATCTTCCAAAATAGCTATTGTTTTTCCTATTTACACAAGCAAAAAGAGAGACTGTATCAATAATTATAGACGGATCTCCATTCTTCCAACACTTTCAAAAAAACTTGAAAAACTGGAATCCAAAATCTTATAACTGAAATCCTATATGGATTTAGAAAAATAAGGTCGACGGATAATGCGTATACTGTTACCAGCAGCTGGGGTTTTAATTGAGGACGTTAAAATAACGTGTGTCTTTAACGAAACCATAACATTAATTTAATTAATAAATTAAATTTCAGAGTTTGTTAACTTTCTAACAAAATTTTAATTGCCCGCAATGTAAAGCGCGCAAGTTACTATCAACACTTGTCGTGCCTGTCACACTGTCACACTATCAACACTTGTCGTGCCTGTCACACTGTCACACTATCGACATGCCTTGTACCAAGTAATTCAACGACATGAGTTACGACTATTAGGCAATACGTCTACTACAGTTAAGCTGCAAATTTATAAAGTTTAATTGTGGAGTTAATTAACATAATTATGATTTACTAATACGTGCAAACGATTGTTAACGGAGCATTTTATTATCAGTTTTAATAAATGCCCACATGCCGGTAACAGACTGTATATAAATAAAATATTTGATATAAAAATAAATATACCACAATATTTCTAGATTTAGCAAAATCTTTTGGTACGGTCTGTTTTCCCAATAAATGTCTAGTCGTACTCAGTGTGTAAAGATAAATTCATTTGTTAGTGCCGAATGACCTATTACTTACGAAGTGCCACAAGGCAGTCTGCTTGGTCCATCTCTCATTCTTAGTAACATAAATGACCTTTAGTAAACATAAATTGAAAGAGAAAAATTCAATGCCATGCACATTATACAACACTAACTTTTATAGAAGGTACTTGGGATGAGGTCCACAAATTAGCACAGAAAGGATTTGATAAAGTGTGTCAATAGTAAGAAGCTAATTCACTAGCATTAAATGCAGTCAAAACAAAATACATAAAGTTTTCGTCGAAAATTGTACTCAAGTGGATAGAGCTATAAAGGCTCAAAAGCTCGCTCATGTTTCTCTAACAATTTTTCATGCCCTCTAAAAAACCGTATTCAGTATTTGGGTATCATCTTATTGGATAGAAATCCGTTTTTTTTAACATATTATATATATAACAAATACTAAAAATCTGAATATAATATATGTTTAAGGGGGCTCCCATACAACAAACGTGATTTTTTGCCGTTTTTATAGATAATATATAGATTATAGAAATACTTTACAAGGATACCAAGATTTTGACAGTTCGACAAATATTTATATGAAATCTACTACTGCGACAACATTTAACTCGTGAGTACCAAAAGGATCAAATCAGAGCAAAAACTAGGAGAGATCACATGGTATATCAAACAACTGCTATTAGAACATCCCTAGCACAGAGATACTCTCCGTATTTATTAAGTAGGCTGTACTGTACGGCAAACAAGTTACATAAACATGTGACAAGTTAAAATTTTAAAATGGAAAAATAATACCATATTAGTAGCTCTCCCTCAATTATGAAGAAACTGAAAAGCGTTTTTTAGGAATGTAACATTTTATTTTCACCACACTATGATGGAATATAAATGCGACTTCAGTTTCACACACACAAAACCAAGTTGTAGTAAAATCTTCACAGCTACCTATTTCTTTTTCATATTTACTCAAACTTAGTAGCAAAATGTGTACCTATCATTTTCCCTCACATGTCTGTACTTTGAAAGGTAGAGGCCAGGATATACATAGCCCAACTTTTATCTATTTTGGGCTCCTATCTCCCACTGTTCCTTAAATTAAGTATTACAATAGATCTACCAACATAATTTCGTGTATTTTTGGGATAAAAATAAATCAATTTTGTTTTTGTTTTTTTGTTTGTAAAAATAAATAAATTGGGCTCTTCAATTCCAGATGGCAGCTAAATCTGCTACGCTTCGGGGTCTAATTTTTTTTAAGTGACCCACACCTTATCAATACAAATTAAAACATTTTCTACTACAGCTGTAGAGCAAAGCCTATTTTTTGTGCCCACTGATTGGATTAAATATAAAACACATAAATTCAAACATTACGCGTCGAGCTGTCAAACAGTACACTTGTGCTACTTGCTATTATTTCTCACAGTACATTATATTATAGTATCCACATAATTTTGAAAGTGCATTGGAAATCTTAAGATGGTTCTTAAAAAGTGCTTTATATGCAACAAGAACATCACAAAAAAAGCCCCCGGTATAGAGTGCAGCAGATGCGAAAAGTGTGTGCATGCAACCACCGAATGCGCCAACATCTCAACCAAGCAGATTGCTGCCTTGCGCACCACCAACGGCCTAGAATGGAGCTGCGAGGAGTGCCTAGGAGGTACATCAAAACGCTCGTCCTTCTTCATACCTGAAGACGATCCGGAGACTGATTCTGAAGAGGCAAAAAAAACAATAACCATGGATGTCAAGAAACTGCTGAATGATATCACCTTTGAAATGAGGAAAACTATTAAACAAGAGTTGGAAAGCTTTCAAACCTCCCTCGAATTCATCAGTGACCAGGTGAGCGGCATCGAAGAGACCCTAAGAAACCAGAACATAAAAATCAAACAGCTTGAAAACAAAAATATGGACTTAGTTAACCGAAACAAAAACCTGGAACTGAGAATCTGCACAATGGAGCAACGCCAGCAGGAGTTCGAACAGCAACAGCTAGTCACGTCGCTAGAAATAGCCGGAATACCGAAAACGGCTGAAAAAGAAGACGTTACCCTACTGATGAAGACTGTAGCTTCGAAGTTGGATGTCAACGCTGATGACATGTTGACTGCCCGTCGTACAGCAACACGCAGGGAGAAACCAGGAAGTATCCTCGTCGAAATGCGCTCGAGAGCCAGCCGCGACCAGTGGGTGAAGTCTGGCAGAGACAAAGAGCCGAAGGTAGGGGATATCCTTGGTCCGTCCACCCCAACAGGATCTGCAACCGATCGTGTCTACGTCAGGGAAGCCCTATCCCACCACATCAAGACTCTGCTTTACCAAGCCGGATCAAGACTACGGCCCTCCTTCCAGTATGTATGGTGCAAAGAGGGAAAGGTTCTGGCAAGGAAGAATAAGGATACCAAAGCCATCCCAATCTACTCGGTAAAAGACATTGATGTCTTACTCGAATAACTAAGTTCTTATTGTACCAGCCTATATATCCTACGTTCCCATCCTTAAATGTCAACTTGCCAACAAATCTAAATTCTAATATCACCGAAATATTTAACTGTTCAAATATAAATAACTTTCTGCAAACCTTACCTCACAAAAACAAATTCATTCACATATCATGTCTCCATGTAAACTTGAGATCGATGTTGAAAAATTTTGGTAAACTACTTCAAATAATAGATGGATGTCCTAATATTGTGGAAATTGTTATAGTGACTGAAGCAAATATTTCTGATAACATTTCTAACCTGTTCCAAATTTCTGGCTATACAATGCATACACGTCTACGTAATTATCAAAAAGGCGGTGGCATAATTATGTATATTCGCAACAACCTCAAATTCACACAAAAATCTCACATAACCCACACGTTCGAGAATATCACCGGCACCGTTAAATTACCTACGAACGAGTTATTAACAGTCTGTGCAATATATCGCCTACCACATACCAACAAAACAATTTTTAATAGTGAACTACACCGGTTACTTTCCAACTATGCAGATTCTAATTTCATGATCGTACTGGGTGACATCAACATCGATCTCAAGCTACACAATTCACACAGAAACTCATATTTAGACATGCTGTCTGTGTGTGGTCTAACGTGTGGCATCACTGACTATATTCGGATCGAAAAGCGCAAAGATATGATCACTAAATCTTGCATTGACCATATATTTATTAGATGCCAAGCGTTAGATGCGTACACAGCGGCAGTTGATACTGTTCTAGCCGATCACCGTATCACGATAGCTAGCTTCGCTGGACCACCGCCGCCCGGCATGACTCATATACAGGCTGCTGCTAAGGCGAAAGTCATACATAATCGTGATGAGTTACTCAAAAACTTAGGCAATGTTGACTGGAACTTTACTTATAATTTGCAGACGGCAGATGAGATTTTTCAACACATAAAAAAATCCTTCCAAGAGGCCTTACAGTCGTCCATAAGACTAAAGAAAAATCGTGAACTTATTAGAAATCGCGAACCCTGGATGAACCAAAAAATAAACCTTTGCGAAAAAAGAGACATTCTTTTTGGACTCTGGAGGAAGAATCCAACAAACCATGAAATTAGGCTACAGTATAACAAGACACGAAACAAATCCAATAAAATAATTGAATACTACAGGAACCTATACTACCAAAATAAAATTAAAGATAACTATAGTAACCCAAAGAATTTATGGACAATAATAAATTCGATATGCGGCAGAATATCAAAAAGTATTGACGATGCGATAGCGGATGCTTTTAAACCAAAAAACCTTACAAATACTGAAATAGCAAATGAATTCGCTATTGAGTTTGACGAATCCATAAAAAAGATCCTCCCGCAATGTAAACATACCATTCTCGACGAAAACAGCTTCAGCAATAACGCGGACGTCAGTATGAGGTTCAAAAAAGCTACCCCACGAGCAATCCACAAACTTATTCGCGGCCTGAACAGCAGAAAAGCGTCGGGTCTAGATAAAATCAAAATCCTCGACATCAAAGCTATCGGTGACAAAATTGCGGGTACGATCGCGCATCTTATAAACACTAGCATAAACACGGGTAAGTACCCAGATGATCTCAAATTGGGTTTCGTTAGACCTATATTTAAAAAAGGTAAAAGGGACAACGTTGCTGATTACCGTCCCATCACACTACTGTCGTCGGTCGACAAAATAGTTGAGAAGTTTGTTTGTGAGCAGATACATAAATTCTACCAATCTAATAATATTATAAACACTCACCAATTTGGCTTCCAGCAAAAAAAAAGTACAACATCGTTACTATCCAAATTCACGGATCACGTGAACAGCTCGCTTAACGATAAGAAACAGGTACTAGCCCTTTTCATAGATTTTTCGCGCGCTTTCGATACATTAGATCACAATCTGCTCACAAACAAACATGGAAAATGTGGCATCAGAGGCCCGTTACAGACATGGTGCGCTAATTACTTAAAAAATAGACAGTACTGTGTTAAAGTCGGCGAAAGTATTAGTCGTACCACCACGGTATCCCAGGGAACTGCTCAGGGTTCTGTACTAGGGCCCCTCCACTTCATAACATACGTCAACGATATGGTAAATGTCCTAAGCTTCAGCACCCCTTACCAATTTGCAGACGACACATGCCTAATTATCGCCAATAGTAACATAAACATAGCACTTCAAGGCCTCCAGTTTGATTTTGACAACCTCAATAAGTGGTGCCATGACGTAGGCCTAGCTCTGAATGCCCAAAAGACCAAATTAATGCTCATTAAATCGCCATATTTAAAGGGTAACCTGTCGGATGAGCTTGTTGCGCATACGCACGATTGTATGCACGATGAGCACATCAAGAAAGACTGTCAATGTCCATCGATTGAGATAGTTGACAGACACACTTACCTGGGGCTGGTGATTGATGGTACTTTTGACTGGGGTCCCCACATCCAACGAGTATGCGACAAGCTCAGGGCACTCATTGCCGCATTTTATGTAGTTAGAAATCGTATACCATTCAAAACTCGAATAATGCTATACAATGCATTCTTTGACTCCATAGTGTCTTATGGCCTCTCCAGCTATGGACGTACCCACAAAACATATCTGGACCAAATACACACCTTGCAAATCAAACTTCTTAAAATAATTGTCCCACCTAATATCAGATACGAATATTCAGGTAACTCATCTAAACTATTCCATTACTGTAATACACTCCCTATTCACACCAAATTTCATTATACATTACTGAAAGAGGAGTTCTTCAACAATACCCTACAGCACAGAATAGATCACCCCGTAGGTACGCGTCGTGCGGCCCAAGGTAAACTAACCACTACACGCGCAAATAATTTCTACGGTACACGGACGCGCGCCTACTGCATTCCGCGACTAATAAACAAACTACCCACTGACATAAGAAACATCATATCTCCGCTAAACATAAAAGCGAAACTTAAAAAATACTTTTCCTCCCTTTCCTATCCCTAACCAATACCTAAGTTGTGTAACCATGAAAAATACATACCTGATATGTTTTTAATTTATTTTTAAAATTTTGTGTGTACTTACATAAACAAAAACAAGATGTGTTAAACATTGTACATATATTTTAGCGTAATAAGGATCCACATACAAACCTATATGGTTTCCGTGGACCTATTGTCAGATGTAAATTTATAATTTCTGCTTAAAATAAATAAAAAAAAAATAATGCAGTGTAAAAATGTGCGAGAAAATATAATCAAGTTATACTAATGCGTTAGCTAATGAATGCTGACACTCACGATCAAGTAGCTAGTTTAAAGAAACAACTGCATTACTCATTATTTTGCGTGTTCTGAGATTAAAAAGCTGTTTTGGCCTAATGCGTCGGCTTAAGAAGTCTTGACTTCTCCTAGGTGAGATGGCAAGGCACAAGGCAGGATAGTTTGCAAATTCCAAATGTCTTTATTACTGAAGATATTTACATATACCAATCGCCATTTTTTGCTACTTCTCTACATTGGACCACTGTGGGAGAGAAGGGCGTAGAAACTGCCACAGATTGATTTTTAGATCTCTTTTAAAAATTGCTTGTGCTTAACTAATACAATTTTTATAATATCAGTATATCATAATTAATAAGTAGGAATAAATAATTACAAAACTATTAACTGCAAGGTCTGTGTTAACCCAAATTAACCCCATACAGTCCAGTCTTTTAGCAAGACGCACCACCAAGGGATTAATTAGCAGTCAAATAAATAAGTAGACATAACATAAGCTACTTTTATAAGTAGTAAGGAAAGCAGCTTACTTTGCAGTTGACTTATGTCTTCTTAGAATCAAGGGATTGCTCCAATTAAGAAAACATCAGAGAGAAATGAGTTTTTTTTAATTTAATTAGAAAAATCGTCGTTATTTCTGTTTTTATTTACCTTACCTTATAAACCTTAATAAATAAACACAATAGAGTAAAAACATGTCACGCAAAATGGAGGCACATCTGTGCTTTTGCCACCCCTGTGTGGGTAAAAAGGGTGACGTTATGTTATGTAATTTAAAAAAACAAATTAATATAGTTTATGGCTTGCATCTAACTTTGCTGCTGTCTTTTCTGCAGCGTGATGAATTAATTATTTTATTATTATGCAACAAACTTCGTGCCAAAATGCGAGTGGCTCAGCAGCTCACGAATTTCCATGAAAACCATTCTCATGAATAAATTATGAATAAGCTTACCTTTTAAAATGTCCTTGAGTGGAGATAGGGTCTGAAAATTATGGTGATTTTGGGTAAAAACAACAAAAAACACCTATTTACGCTGATATTATTTTTGCTAGAAATTAACATTCACGAATTTCTTCAAATAACTATTTAATTCGATATTGGCACTGCGGTTGTGACTGTGTGTGACTACCATCTGAGGGATCCCGGGTTCGATGCCCGGCTGGGGATACTGAAATAAAAACCCCAGGTCTTGGATGATAATATGTATATATCGTCACTGTTTCTGGTTCCCACGACACAGGGTATCCTAGTGTAGCCAGAAGCAACGTAGTTATGTGTCAACAACATCAAAATAGCGTCACGCTTTTTCGTATACGGGATCGCAGAGGCACAATTGTGCCCATGATAAGCCAAAGAATCCATTTTTCGTGACAGGGAGCTCGTCCACCACCGCAGGTATGGAGATTGAAGGTTTCCCCACGATGTTTTCCATAACCGTTAGCACCATATAATTATAGTTACACTATTTAGCGCAACGAACATGGAGTAACTGGGGCAGAAGTTCCCCAGCAAAATCTTTAGTTGAGCTGAAGCTCGCTTCAAAAAATGTATAAAGCACACTTTGTGTACAAAGGCCTACTACAAAATTAATGACTTTTTAAAAGACACCGACATCTGGCACTCAACCAGTTCGTTGCGCCCTATAATTATGTAGGAATAATTAGTGTTAAATTCCACGCCTTAACCGAAAGGGGGTGGAATCTTGGTAGGGTTGTTTTTCAGTGGAATGTCACAAGCAGTACTGACCTTGACGCCGTCGACCGGCATTCGAACGCTCAATTCGAGGCGGGAGTACGGGATGAGGAACACGAGGGTGGGGTGTGATATGAGTCGAATCTTACATCGCGTCGTAGGCCGCTGCTGATGCCGTCGTGATGCCGCCGACTACAAGTGTCGCTATCCGAACGCGACGAATTGGTGACCGAACCACTTCAACCTTTCACAGCACGAAGCACTCACTACGATGACGTGAAATCTACTTATTTCTTGACGATTGTTCCGTGATTATTACAATTAACATTCCGACCAGGCCCCGATACCTGTGGTAGACATTTTACCATGTGCAAAAGTGACAGCTAGCTAGTCATTTTTTTTCTATACAAGTGACAGCTAGCTAGTCATTTTTTTTCTATACAAGTGACATCTAGCTAGTGATGTACCGATCACTGGCGGTTGATCCGCGCAACAAAAAACCGGTGCGTTCCGAAGCATAAATATTAAACAATTAGGCACCCACCTAATGTTTTATTATGCTTGCTTGATTATGTTATGACGTTCTAATGAACGTCATAACATACGTCAGACTTAATAGTCTCCATTTTTGAGCTATTATGAATAAAAATCTTTGAACTTGAACCTGAACTTGAATAAAAAATGTAAAGAGTGTTCTATCCTCTTCACTGAGTTTGTTCTCTAGGCGAGAAAGCATTCCATGATGGAAACATAAATGATGATGGTCTCAGATTGACGTTGGGTTCATCAGTTGATTTCATGAGCTTGTACTCAAAGTCAAACTCACCGAAGTCCTTTACAAGTAAGTCTTAAGTTTAGTCCAAGTCAAGTCGGTGTATCGGTTCTTTTGGAACCTAAACCAATTAAGTGCGTTGTTAGTTTTGTCGCCCATCGGGTTTTTATTTTACATAATTTTTCCTACCTCTCTAAATTCTGAAACTCACTCACACGAGTGACTAAATCTGATCTCTTTGGCTAACTCTTTCGGCTGATTTTTCTTCCTTTCTTCATTACTACACAGGTAGGTATTACTGCATAGGCAGTTAGGTACCTTGCTTCAGTGCAATGACTGGTTCCTTGAAAGTATCTCATCAAGTCATCACTCAAGGAACTCCTGGTTATAACGTCTTTATATTGTACTTATGATAGATAACTTCTCTCATTGATCTATGGTCAGAACCGGATTCGAACACGTACCTCCTACGTAAGAAGCGACCGTCAAACTACTAGACCACGGAGCTTGATTATAATCGACATACATCACAATCGGTTATCTCATTAAACTACTTCTTTCAAAATGGTAATAAAAAAGCCATCCCAACCCATTCTATAGCAACAATTTCAATTCAGGACCCGATCCTATGGCCTTTATTGGGTAATTCTGCTCCACATTCCTTATATCAATGAGAGGTCTGTCTGACTGCGTGTCCAGTACAGAGATCCGGTCTTCAGCCCTGAGGACTACTGGACGAGTTGTATATGTACAGTATAATGTATGCGTGGGTAGGAGTGTATTACAATGAAGAACCATTCATTCTCTCGCGATATATGTGTTGCTGGCATTTGGATAATTAAGACAATTAATCAACAGCCTGGGCCGTTAACTAAATGCCAGCATTGAATCAAATGGCTAAAGGTCAATTGGGCAGGTAATTGAACGAAATGGTTAACGAGTTTCCTAAACGTGCCTTATAGGCAAACTATTATCACAAGACGGATTTTAACTATTAACATGGGATCGCCTCGCCACGCTCCTAGACCTAACGTTACCTAACTTTAGTATTCAGAAAGAAAGTGACCTATTGCAACAATTTATCATTTGGTCACAAAGCTGAGCAGACTGTTAAACGTTTTCGACAATGCTTTATTTTAATCAGAAGGCTAGAAGTTTCTTTGAAAACCGGATCTTAATGAATTGCCCGGGCTTTTGATTCAGTGCCTGATTAACTGAACAGCTTCGGGATATGCAAAGCAAATACAATGCATAGCATACATCGCTAGATTCCGGCCAACTTTTTCTAACCTGTCTAGTGGTTACAAGCTCGCCTGTTAACTAGGAGATATGGGTTTGATCCCCGATACTGATCAAGTGCCAATGAGATAAGCAATTCATCTTAGGAAACTTAGTAAGGTAACCTTTATATCTCCATAGCTGCAGCGATAATAAATTTAGGTTTATGGCGCCTCCAATATCATTAAATAAAGCTTTTAATATGTTATCTCATAGTGACAGTGAAGTAACGTTACTGTCAATACACTGTGTGTCGTCTCGCCTGTAACAATTCAGGTTCCGGTTCGTCACGAGCGAGTTGATTCGAAAACTAATTGATTCGAGCTCGGGAGAGTGTGAAAATGTACCCGGAAAGGGCCCTTTACACACAAGATTTAACCTTCTTTTGTTATTTGTCAACCTTCTCGTGTGCGTAGTGCGTTGCGAAAGCTCATTGTTGTTCTGTTGGAACAATTTGCCATAAAATAAATTCGTAACATTAACGTTCGAATTAAAAGATAACAATGTATTCGTTCAAGCTAGCACCGCCACCGTCATACCGAAAAAAGGGCATTTTTTATTTCTTAGAGATGAATAGATGATGGGATGGGTGGGTGGTACACCTGCTGTACACATACGGGTAATCAGTCCTCTATTGCGAATATTCCATCCAATTCCCATTCCTTAAATAAATTGTTTTGGTTTATTAGTTTAAATAAGTTTGCATAGCAATCACAGTTTAATCATTTTAATGATGTGCCCTTCAAGGCCCTTCTAGGCCGCTTTTAATTCTTATTGTCGTCACATATTTTATTTTATTGCAACGTGAATAAAAGTCAAAACAAACAGACAATGGACACTTAGTATTCTTCACATCTCTCACAAACAGTGGAGAACCGTTTCATTTCTAATTTAAGTTTTACGCAAACGAGTTTACGTATTCACATCACGAACGGAAAAGGATGTTGGTAGATTAAAAAGAAGTCAGAAAACATTGTTTTACGAAAAAGTAATATTTAAACCAGTTTTTTTTTATGTCTGGCGAGGATTTATTAGTTGAGAGGTTAGTCAAAATATCTATCTTTCTATAAACTGTCAAAATGCTAACTAATGATGATGTACAATGCAACAATCATGCGGTGGCAAAACGGAGAACTAAAGTCGTTAGTATGTAATATCATTTGTGAGCCATTCGAGCCTAGTCTAGCGACGCCCGGCACTGTAAATAGGTACCTTGTGCGACCAATTTTTGTCACCGCAACCGCTTCAAGATGGCACAAACTACGACAACTCTCCTTATCGTCCCGTCTATCGACAAGCTCTTGTCTTCAACCCTGAAGGGAAACGTAAGAAAGGGCGACCAAAGTGTTCCTGGAGGCCGACAAGTGCCGACGAAGTCAAGTCAATCAGAATCAGCCAGCCAGAAATCGCTGAGGCCGCTAATGACCGACAGAAAAGAGAGCTAACTACAGATAAAATAAATGTTTATTCGAAAACTAGCTGCCCGTGGCGCGGCATCGCAACGCGTTTTTCGTATTCCCATAGTTTCCCGTCATAAAACTATTCGTTTATCATTTTAGAGGCATATTCATAGGTTTTTGGAATCCATATCGATATTATCAGCCCGTTTTTGAGCATAAGACCTAAGCACTAGATCTCAGATCAACGAAACTCTTTGCTTACAAACTTTATGCATCGGACTGTCAAACAAAAGTTCGGCCACCAACAAAAAGGTTGAATGTGGTAAATTAATTAATCAACGACGAAGGAGTTTGAGTGATGCTAGATCTATGGCTACCAACGCCATCTAGCGAAAGTGGCTGAACTTTCCATGCAAAATATTTTTCGATTTTTAGCTGTTTCATTGCGTTTTTAGTAATTTTATTTTTATCTAAACCTCCTCTGGACTGAAGAGAATAAAACCAAATAGGAATTATATAAACCGCTCGGGCCATTTAAGATATTTAGTAAGACTAACGTACAGCGATTAATTTTTATTATTTATCAAAAGGTCCCCCTTTTTGCCCTCATTTTTAAACCATTTCTTAGGAAATTTAACACAGACTTTCCTTGAATAAAAATATTTTTGTTGTCGAGGGCTAATTGAAACGAGTTTTCAATTCTTGTAGCGCCCGGCACACACAATATTTTTCATCGCACTTGAGAGGAAAAAAGGGGAAAAAATTTTACTTCTACCTAATTTCAAACTTTTCTTAAAAAGACCAAACTCGAGAGCGGCTGGACCGATTTCGCTGTTATTTGTATTTAAATGTTCATAAGTACCAGGGGTGTCGGAAAAATGAGAAAACAAGGAATTTCGATAGTTTTAGGTTTCGTCATCGATATAAATACTAAGGATAGGCCTTCCCGTACTCAATTTCTTACCATTTTGAGGCTAAGAAAAATAGCGCCCCTATCGGAATTCGTCGGAACCAAGACAGTACGAAAAATTGTTACGGCGTCACGTTCGGTCACGTTCCGAATTGTGGTGTATAGACACAATATTAGGAAAGTTGATCTACGGATAACTCTCAAATACCCGGTGACTTTTAATCGGTGATTAGGAGTAGAAATAAAATATATCTAGCTAAAATTTTACTTAAGGGGCGAGGTCTCACGCAATTACCTCATGTTTAATATATATAAAAAGTTGAAACATAATTAAATAGGCATATAAATTTTTGTCTTTGCCGTTAAATTATGAAAGAGGATGTAAGCTCACAGATACACAATAGTAGAGTGACTTGGAATTTAAGATCTTGATTTTGATTAATAAGTAATAAAATACCTAATCATAGAAAAAGTTATGAAAATTGGTACCTGATATCACTGATTAAGTCATCGTGTATAAAATAAAGTATTTAGCAATACATTACACGCGTAACATAGCGTCACGCCTTTTCCCATACGGGCTGGCAGAGGCACAACTGTGCCGGTCTGTGCCCACTTAGCTGGTGATTTAATACTCCATCTTGCGTGTCAGGGGGCAAGCCCATCGCCGCAACTAATGTAATGAAGCCGGAGTAATGAAGATTTCCTCACGATGTTTTCCATCACCGTTAGGACATCCGGTTAGATTATTTATCCTTATATTATTCTGTTGCGTCGCGCGTCGCTACAAAGTTACGTCAGTCGAATGGTTGATTTTCGTTTGAGGATTTTTTCGAGAACAATATTTTATAGATAATCAATTTAAAGCCAATAGTAATTGACAATATAATACTTACTTGTGATACGACACTCCCTGTTTTTGTGTTTTGCGATTTGGGTATGATTTACACCTTTTTACGTCGCAGGTCACCATTTTTGTTTTTGCTGCCGATATGTCAATCGGCTGTCACCGTCCAAGCGCGACTGATTGCAAACAGTCCAATTTTCCCGATTTTGTACTGTTTTTGTAGCGACACTTTCAAGCGCTCCGTGCCCTGTCCCTACTATTCAAGTCTGTGGGTTTCGTTTATTTTCTTAGTTGGTTGATGGTTGGTTGTCAATTTGTTTACAGAAATTTCAACATGGCGGCCGAAGTTTCTGCTTGCATAAAGAAGGATACAACCTCTTTGCTTGCTTGTCACAGATAAATATTGTCTATGCAACTTACTCTTAATGGCAAAAATAGAAAGAAACTAATTATTTAAAACCAGCATAGGACTCGTTTTGGACCTAAAAATGCTTGGCGACGTGTGACCTTTGGCATTTCCTAAGCAACTAACCGTTGACGGAGCTAAACTATCTTACACATGTATCAAAGTCTCTGTGTTTCTTCTGCTATCGTGGCCCTGGAAACCCTGCACCAAAATCACTGAGTATTGTATTTGTTCTATTTTCTGCTTGGAGCTGGGAATTCTCAACCTTCTTTCACTATCTTGGCGTTACGTTGAGTAAGTTTACCTACATAGAAGCGATGGCTTGGGAGGGTGCACCTTGATAACGCCCAACGAGCGTAGCATGGTACCTCGTGGGTGCGCGTGGAAACCCATGCAATCAGTTTTAAATAAACTAAGAGTTAAAATGAAAATACCTATAAATTCGTTCACGGTCCTCCCTGTTCGCGAGGTCTTCTGCCCGCAGGGCCACTAGTCTATAGTGAATTTTGGAATGCATAAGAAGGTGGGTGCATTGACAAAACTACTTGCTTGACATAAGTGTTGCGTCATTTTTTTTATCTTCTACCATCCGGACAGGCAAATGTCTTCCGACCATACAGCCAATTCTCGTTTATTTATTCGGTTTTTAGTTATATGTGTGGTTCCTGTATTTACCTTCCGGGTGTACGCGTATTTATTTTTGAGCATTCGATGATACCGATTGCTTCCACATAAACGTTGTATCATATTTTGTAAAGAGTCTTTTATTTTTGCAAGATAATCAGAGGTCCTGGGCAGCCCCCCTCGACAAGTTGCATTAGCTAACTTATCACTCGCCTCTACGCGGAAGCTCAGAAAATGTAAGCGATTTAAAATATGCGAACGAAATTCATGTTGACTTTTCACGGCAAATGTGGGGTTTAGCAGGTTGTCTGCCTACGTCCGACGATCATGAATGTTCAGGCCATTTTGCGCACTGATTGCCTCTAGCTGATTTAGCAGTTGATGCAGATCCTCAAATAAACTTCAAGGAGAGTAGTATATGCTAATTACTAGTAATATGTAAATGCTTATAAGTCCCGTGAGATCCCGTAGAACCACGGTTGCTCTATCCCCCATCCCTTTCTAGAAATGTCCAAAGCAAAAAGTCTGAAGAAAGAAATCTAAGTACAAAGACTTCTTTTATCAGATTGAAACGGAGCGCCCTGGGTTAATGGGTGACGTCATTATTTCTTTGAGACCATTTGCATCTCATTGTAGCTGCATTTTCGCGCGAACGAGCAGTTTGTTTTTTATTGTTATGAATCGCCCTTTCGTTTTAATGAACGCTACCTCGAAAGGTATCTCAACAATTAGGTGAGCGAAGAGCCATCGCAAGGCCAGAATCCAGGTCGCCTTGTGGTACACTTTATGAAGAAACTATTAAACCTATGGGTTCTAAATTTGACGTAGTGATTTAAGTTAATGTTGAGATTGCCCGAATATCATTGGTATCTTATTTTCTTTGTAAACTCAAAAAACAAAACATAAAATAAATAGTATGGATTGCAACATAATTTAATGAAGCGCCTGCGAGGTTATTTGTGGCAAAATCAGCGATTTGGTGATTTTTCCATAACCCCTCGTTTTTTTAAGGGGGCGTGACTTTGAAACTTATGCCATGGTAATTAAATTTAAAAACTATAACGGGTTTTTGGGTACCACAGTACCCAAGTGTGCTCGAGGGGTTAAGGCAACTCGGAGGTGCTACCAAAGTTAACTGAACGACAGGCATGGATATGTCGTGGCCATATCATGGAATTGATAATTTCATGATGTTGTCCGTATCGTTTAAACATCAAGGTTTGATAATACGGCGATGCAAGTTTGGCTATCAATATAGATTTAAAGGTTTAATGAAAAATCCAAAATAAAACAAAAATACGACTTATAAGCAGTTATCGGATATTGGGATACATATTTACCTAAATAATTTTCTTGGCTGTAAAATTATGGAAGCCACTTCTATAACCATTATTTTTGATAAATAAATACCGGGATGCCAGGAAATCCATATTTTTTTACCAAATTTCACTGATCACAATAATTTTTAATGTTTGTTTTCAATAGGTAGGTACATGAATTATTCGTTAAAAAGGGTAGGCCTAAAGCGTAGATTGACTACATCGCGTTTTGACTAGTCATAAGTAGAAGTAGGCATATAGGAAAGAAGGCATATAGAAAGGAAGGCAAAGAGATTCATAGAAATTTTGATATTTTGTCAAACTACGATGTAGACATAAAGATAATAGAGAGTTCATATATATGTTTTATGAGGAAAGATATTTTCTATATATTTAGAAATTGTATGTTCTGATGAACGAAACTCTTACTTTTATAGGTACCATAGAGTAGGTTGTATGTAAACCAAGATAATAATAATAAGATAATAATAATTCTGTTCCGGCTCCCCTCCACTCTGAGGGGTGCGGGGAGCGGAGCGTCGGGTCGCCGCGCCGGCCGCCATGACAGACCAAGACCAGGGGGGTTACCACAATCTTTTTCCGATTTAAATTAGGTTCAAAACAAGAACATCACCATGACAACCATTTCCATTCCAATTCGCCATAATGAGCTTTATTTACCTAATACCAAGACTTGTTTTGAGAGGGTCATGGTAATTCTGCGGATCAAAGGTTCCTAATCTGAATCGGCATAAGACGTTGTGGTTACACCCCAGCACTCACTCTTTAACCACTGTACGTGATCTTGTCGCGCATCTCGTTTATTTCAATAAATACAGTCATCAAGTTATCGAAGATTTTAACTAATGGTCCTTCAACCCTCAAAAACCAAGAGGACGGTATAATCAAGATCGTTCCTCCCCTAAATCCTAAAAACGACGAGAAGAAATTCAAGAAATACTTACATACGACGCACGCGCCTGCGAAGTGATCAAATCGCCTTAAACAAAGGATACCTGTGTAGGAGGCATATTTCTACATCGAGGATACCTTTTCATCATCAAGTCGGCTACAGTGGGGATTCAAGACACTCCTATTTGGCGAATATCAAGTTTTACATGCAAATAGTGGACTAAGCCAGCATTGACATCATCATACCTATTACCTAGGTTGTCTGTGGATTGGACCCGATTTCAAGCACTAGAACACTTCAAGTCATCATACAAGGACTTTTTCATCAAATTTCATCACAATTGACCATCAAACCAAGATTAAACACAGTCATATAGTGAAGTGGACTTTGCACCCTGTGCACCACGCATGCTCGGAACAACATCGTGTTGACATCTGTTCGGATTTACAGTGTGGTAAAATTAAAATCACATTCAAATCATCAGATCTTACGCAAAATAAGACTAAAATATTGTCAAATCAGATCATTCATTTCATTTCGCATTAAAATAGCTACGCTCTTTAGTAATCTGTGTTACGCTTACGCCCAAATTTAGATTAGCCTATTTGGCAAATAATTTTACAGTACCGTTACATTGTTGCAAAGTGATACCTGTCTTGACGGTCGCTCGCCGAGCGCCCATTGTTAACATATCAGTCGTATCACATTGCTTTTGCTAATACATTTTGTGGATTCCATTGTAATAACTTTGCCTAGCTTATCTTTTATTAGTCAATATGGGAGATGCACGAATTAAATAATTAGTCAAGCGCGGGAATGTTAAGGCTAAGCTTACGCTATTTGGCAATTATTTAAAAACCATTGATGGCAGTCAGCCATTGACAGACATTCAAATAACAGAAATAGAACTACGTTTGTCAAAAACTGAGAATACATTTTCTGAATTTGATCAATTACAGACGGAGTTCGAATCATTGTCTGAGGAGAAGACTAAGTACGAAGAACGTGAATGGTTCTGTAACGATCACACTGGCCGCACGTGATCGCCACAAGCATCCACGACCGCACAGCCAAGCGCGGGCACATAATGATGACGTCATCGGCCCGCAGCTACCTCGCCACGCGCGGCGCCCCACCACGCGCGACGCCCCTCCACGCCGGCCCAGCAGCAAAGCCACACCCACCACGAAGCATGCAACGCCGGCCTATATAAACCAGAGCACGGGACTCGGAGCGGAGACCTATCATCGCACACCGTAGCTCGCGGGGGAAGCCCAATCCTCTTCCTGCTGAGCTACGCGCACTCATCCGCGATAAGCGCGCTCTCCGGAAGCAGTGGCAGCAAACCCGCTGCCCAACGATGAAGACCAGGCTCAACGCCATGACGGCAGAGCTGAAGCGCCGTCTTGATCTCCACGCCGAAGAATCTTGGGAACGCCACGTCGAGTCCATAGGCGACCACGTCCCCTCCGTGCATCGCCTATGCCGGGATTTGTCGACTACTCCAACTCCCGTCCGACCAATCCTGGGCAGCGACGGCCTACCAAGATTTCGAGCCCAAGACCGTGCGGAGATCTTCGCCGAATGCCTCGAGAAGCAGTTCAAGCCGAACCCTACGGATGATGTGGAGCACGTCGCAGCAGTCGAGAGAGTACTTCGCCTCGCCGATAGCTCCCGAAGAGGACCCCACCGTCGTCACGCCCGGCCAGATCACGCGTGCATTCAGACGTACCAAGCCCAGGAAAGCCCCGGGCGCAGACCGCATACCTAACATGGCGCTGCTACATTTGCCGCCACGTACTGTGGCGGCCGTTACGCGCCTGTTTAACGGTATCTTGCGCACGGGCCACTTCCCAACCCAATGGAAGGAGGGCTTGGTCATCATGTGGCCCAAGCCGGGCAAGGACTCCAAGCTGCCTGAGAGCTTTCGGCCGATAACTCTACTGAGTACCATCTCAAAGGTGTTTGAGAAACTCCTGCTGGCGAAGCTACTGCCCCACATCCAGCCGCGCCCAGAACAGTTCGGCTTCAGGCCCGAGCATTCTACGACGCTTCGGCTCACCAGAGTACTGAATGACATGACGGTTTGTTTAAACAAGAAGGAATACACTGTCGCAGTACTCCTGGACATGGAGAAGGCGTTTGACAGAGTATGGCACGAGGGGTTGCTGTACAAATTGTCGACGTCTCTAGCCCCAAGAAGACTGGTCCAGATCATCGCCTCCTTCCTGAAGAATCGCCGCTTCCGAGTGATGGTGGAAGACGCCGTCTCCGAGGAACACCCCGTTGCAGCCGGCGTCCTTCAGGGGTCATGCCTGTCTCTAGCCTGTTACTCCCAATATACGGACGACATCCCCGTCGGGCCGGGTGCCCAGCTGGCACTCTTCGCCGACGACGCTGCCTACTACGCGTCGTCGATCCAGGCACGGCACGCTGCCGTCAAACTGCAGCGCACCCTGGACATCTTGCCCGACTGGCTCGCCAAGTGGCGGTTGTCCGTCAACGTTGGGAAGACGCAGGCGCTCATCACAGGCCAGTCCCCCCTTCCACCACCACTCCAGCTCCAAGGACAGGACATCGCGTGGTCTCCGCAGGTGAAGTACCTGGGAGTGACCATCGATCGCCGGCTCACCATGAAGCAACATGTCGACAACGTCGTCAACCAGGTCAAGGTGGCACGCGCCAAGCTGCGTCCACTTCTCGACTCCAGCCTCCCTCTGAGGGCGAAGCTCGGGATCTACAAGTGCTACGTGAGATCCCGCCTCACCTACGCGGCCCCGGCATGGTACGCCCTGTGCTCGGAGACGAACAAACGGAGACTCCGAGCCCAAGAGAACCTCTCTTTGCGTACCATCGTCGACGCCCCCCGCTACGTGAGGAATGCGACGATCCAGAGGGACCTCAGATGGGAACCAGTGGACCAGTTTGTCCAGAGGCTGGCGAAGGGCATGTTCGCGCGTGCGGATAGCTCACAACATCCGCATATCCGCGACATGGCGCCGTACCACGCGCGCCGGCCCGACCGCCGCCGCCTGCCACGCGACCTGGTTGCCTAGCCGGCGATCATCCAACGACACACCCCTCGTGAGAAGATCTCCACCGCCCGCGAGGGCCCCCCGATGACCTGTCCATAGGAGTGGACAGAGGCGCTTCTTCAGGAAGAGATCCGATGATCTGTCCCTGACTCCCCACGCCCCAGAATGGGTGCGTGAGAAGATTACTTGATTGATCGGAGCGGCAGTTGGCCGACGCTCCGGCCTCAGTTAACTGCCCTCCTCTCTAGGCGATCTCATGGTTACCCCCTGGTTGCTAATTGAGGAGTATCCTTTCCCTTCCCGTTCCTCCAAACCCCCAAGGCAATCTCAAGGTTACCCCCTGGTTGTGTGGGGGATCCCGCCGTTCCCCTAGCCCGTCCTCACCTAATTCCACTTGCCAACACGCCACCCCCGTCACCGCATATAGTATCGAGCCCGCGTGCTATTCGAACCGCAACTGTAAAAGGGTTGTTTTCAGGGGTATTCATTATAGTCATTCACAACCGTAGATAGCGTGGCCATTCCGTGTTACCCGTAAATTCATGCCACGGGTTGCGAAGGAGGGAATCCGGGGCGTCTTTCATAATAGGTGTAAATTACTGAGCCTAGCGTTAGATTAAGTATTAGTTAAGATTTATATAACATAACCTTTGTTCATTGTAATAAACATTGCGACACCTAGTTAGGAATACCGTACCGTCAAACCAATCTTTCCCTGAATGTTTCCCACATTAGGCTACGTAGCTAGACCCTATAATTGAGATGAAATAAGGCTCATTACAGAAGTGCAAAGTCTTTCGTGGACGAGGTAACCAGGCTGAGCTAGCCCGAAGGGTGCCCCGTCACAGTTCGAAAACAAGTATTACATGCTGGTTGCTCAAGCGACTGCGATGGTGCACCAGGAGCGTAGGGTCCGTGATGAGCAGCGTGACGACCGCCGCCGTTGCACAGACATTCCAGATCCACACGACTTTGTAAAACTGCCCAAAATCAACCTGCCTCTCTTCGATGGAGACTTTCAGCACTGGCTTGAATTCAGAGATACGTATCTTTCAATCATACATAATAATAAATCACTCAGCGACATTAATAAATTTCATTACTTGCGAGAAGCCCTTTAGGGGACCGCATTCGTAATAGTTCAGAATATCGAGTTCAGATCAGATAACTATAAAATTGCATGGAATTTATTGACAAACCGTTATGACAATGAATGACTTCTTGTCAATAACCATGTAAATGCATTGTTCAACTTACAACAAGCTCAAAAGGAATCAAGTTATTTTCTTAGAAATATGATTGATGTGACGAACAAACATTTACGTGCGCTATCCAGTTTAGGACAACCTACTGACCACTGGGACACGCCAGTCATTCACATCATGTCGAAAAAGTTAGATGACGTTTCTTTCCGCGAATGGGAAGAATACCGCAACAAAATCACTAGTTATCGGGCAATACATACATTTTCTTACAAACAGAGCTGATCTTTTAGATACCATACAAAAAGAAATGTCGCATAAACAGATAATACAACAGGAACAAACAACAATCAATACACAAATACAATCAAAACACAGTTCAGTTGCCAAGAAGTCAGAAATATAAATGTCAACACTCGTATACAGAAAATGAACAATTTCAAAGTTTGTTTGTTTAAGGCCGGGTCACTCGGATAAGCAGTGTAAACTTTCACATTGCAAATACTGTAACTTTAAACATAATACACTTTTACATACAGACAACCAATCAGAAACAGCAACACCACTTACATTTACATCATCTACAGACAAATCAGAAAATAAATTCAGTTGTGTCCTGCTCTCCACATCATTGGTGAGGGTGACGGACTCAGCGGGGAGACATCTCACAGCTCGCGTCCTGCTGGACAACGGCAGCACTTTCCACTACGTCACGCGGCACCTCTGTGAGGAACTAGGTCTGACAAAACATTGTGATCATGACGCACAACGCTGCGATATGCGGTATGCGTTGCCGGACACTCAATCATATGAAAAACGTCGAGAATGTTCTCTTGTTCCGTCGCAGTCTGCGTCAGCGGCGAGGGGCAAGCGCGGTGAAGTGGGGGGGTGTACTGCCGCACAGCGCGGCGTCATTCTCGGTTCAACGCTGCGGTGTGCGGTGTGCTTCACGGGTCAACAATATGGAATTTTTCGAAGACAATTTAATAGAATTAGTTCGCAACTATCCTTCTTTATATAAAAATAAAGACAAAAGACATGAAAGTTTGATAGTTAAAGAAAATTGCTGGAGGGAGATAGCTGAGAAGTTGAATAAAACACGTGAGTATTTTGTATATTTCTAATTGTTTATTCGACAGCGGTAGGTACCTAAGTTTACATTAAAAAATGGTTAACATAACTAGTGACACATGAAACATTTTGATGATTCTGAGGTTGGAAACTTGATGAACAATTTAATTTAAAGGGGTTTGAAGATTTTTGTATGGAGGCTGGCCCTAAACGGTATGTTTTTTTTAAAGTCGCGGCACACAATAAAAGTTATACATATATTCGGATAGAGGATACTAAAAAAAATAAAAAATGCCTTATAAAAATATGTCCTAAAGCGTCAGGTTTATATATAATATATGTACATATTATATATAATATAGGTAGGTACTTACTCAAAATCATCGAATCAGTACGTTTCTAGGCAACATGAAAACAGTAAACATAAATATCTCAGAAACCTGACGCTTTAGGACATTATGTTATAGAACATTTTTTATTTGTTTTTGTGTCCTCTATCCAAATATAAACTTTTATTGTGTGCCGCGATTTTGAAAAATATCAAAATGTCGGCTGATGTTAGGGCCAAAATCTTCAAACCCCTTTAATGAACAATTTAACTTGGTGGTGTTTATTTAGTGTTATACAAAATAAGCAATAAGTTTTGAATTAATCACTTAACTTGTCCTATCTACTTCAATGTCTTGCCAAGGTTCACTACCATGATCACTGTTGAAATACTGCATGAATAAGTCACGTATCACCGAACCATTTAAATTATAACTTCTTCCCGGTATACGCGCCATAGGAATTACATTTTCAGAAGGCATTTCAAGAGTATTTCTGTCTGAATCGTGTATGATCAAAGAACTCATCATATTATGGATGATACAAGCTGACATAACCAATTTGTCTACGACACGAGGGTTTACTGCAATAGGTGAAAAAAATATTCGAAATCGTTGACATAATATGACAAAAGCATTTTCAGATGTTCTTCTTGCTCTACTAAGGCGGTAGTTGAAAATTCGTTTTGACCTATCTTGAGACGCATGATTTTTTGAGTATGGTTTCATCATATAGTTGGTTAGACTAAATGCATCATCACCTACGAAAACATAAGGCATTTCTATGTCAGTTTCCGGCAACTTTGTTGGCGGGGGAATCTTTAGCTGCCCATTTTGAATTTTCTTAAATAAATCAGATTTCATAAATATGCCTGCGTCACCTTCTTTGCCATAAGAACCAACATCTATTGTTATAAATTTTCGATTCGCATCGACCACGGCAAGTAAAACAATAGAAAAAAACTGCTTATAATTAAAAAATAAGGAGCCGCTATTACTTGGGCACACGATGCGTATGTGCTTACCATCTATTGCCCTGATACAATTAGGAAAATTCCATAAAAACCTATATTCTACGGCTATTGTTTTAAAATCTTCCTTGGTGGGTTCAGGAAGTGCAACGTTTAAAAGTCTCAAGCATATACTTTGTAAGACTTTAGGCACAATTCTGCATATCCAATTATGGCTAATTCGAAATTGAAAACTTAAAGATCTATAGCTTTCTCCAGTCGCCAAATACCTGTAAAAAAAAGTAGGTACTTAATTAATGGGTCAAACATCGGTGCAAAGGTAGTCCGTTTCAGTTCAGTGGTCCGTGTAGGTAAACAGAACAGTGAATTATCAATTATGAATCAATCTAACTAAATCTTATTTCTCCATTAAGAAAAATACTTTATTTATTCGGATTATCTCGTTTAAAATCACTACTCATGTTTACCTCCACAAAACATCGAACTAAAACAGACTATATAGTAGTTCTATATTAACTAACAATGTTATTGTTTCAGCTGAAGAATGTAAGAATAAATGGCATAATTTACGCGACAATTATAGAAAAAATCAGAATAAGAAGAAAACCGGAAGTGCTTCTTCCGTTTCAAAGTATGACGACGAAAGACTTAAATTCATAAATGACAGCTTTGAAGAAAGGGAGTCTATTTCTAATTTAAATCCCGGAAATGTTCTTGAAGTTGATGAAGAAAACAATTTGCCAGTAGAGATATGTTCAGGACCAACTTCTTCAACGCTGAGTTCAACGCCGTATTCACCATGTGAATCTATTTTACAACAACCATCGCAAGAAGGACATTCAATAACACTAAACAACACTCAAGGTACATCACAAGTGAAAAAGAAAAAAAGAGACAGCCTTGTCGAAGAGTTTAGAAAGAATAGAGAAGAAAGAACAAACATGTTGAGACAAATTACAGAAAAAGGCAATACTCCAATACACATATTCTTTAGGAGTATGGCCGACGTAGTTTGTCAATTTCCTCCGGACAAAATAGCTCAAATCAGAGCACAAGTTTGTAACATCGTTACTGAAATGGAATTATTGGTCTTGGCGCAACGAGAGACACCATCCCCACAGCAATCATTCAACACACCACAGCATCCAATCCACGCATACAACTCGCAACGAGAGACACCATCCCCACAGCAATCATTCAACACACCACAGCATCCAATCCACGCATACAACTCGCAACGAGAGACACCATCCCCACAGCAATCATTCAACACACTACAGCAACCAATCCACGCATACAACTCGCAACAAGAGATACCATCCCCACAGCAATCATTCAACACACCACAGCATCCTATCCACGCATACAACTCGCAACGAGAGACACCATCCCCACAGCAATCATTCTACATACCACAGCATCCAATCCACGCATACAACTCGCAACGAGAGACACCATCCCCACAGCAATGATTCAACATACTTTGATGTTATACCGAGTTACTGTATTCGATTAATAAAAATAATATGATTATGAAAATTGTTTTATTTAATTACCGAAATAAATTCATTTAACTTACCTTAATGTTAGGAACAGCTTTTCTTGTGCCGTAATAGCAAAATTCCGGTTTCTGGTTCTAGGCTGTGTGTCACTAATATCATCTTTTATGGCCATTAAAATCTTGTTATAGATCTCCCTTGAAACCCGAAAGTAACCCATGAATTTTTCTTCACAATCAATTAAATGCCTTTTTATTAAGGTTTCGTAACAACCTTCACTCCTCCGTTGTAAAAACATGTTCCTCGGAGATTTTCTTTGTCTATTCAGAAGCAGTAAAAATTCTTCTTCTTCCTCCTCTTCAAGCAAAGCACAAATTACAGAAAAATTGTTCATGTTCACGTCTACCTTGGTAGCTGCGGCAAAATCAACTGACCACCTCTCCGCAGAGACGATAACTGCTGCGTCGTGACGCTGCGTTGCGACGCATACCGCAGCGTTGTGCGTCATGATCACCAGACCAAAGCTTTACGGGCTCCACTATTGTAGGTATAAACAATCAACGTTCCTATTGTGCAGAGTCTTGTGACTTGACCATCCAGTCAAATTCAGGGGGGAATCAAGCCACCATAAAATGTTTTGTTTTGCCAGAAATAACCAGACAGTTGCCTTCATCTTAAATAGACATCACAGATTTGCCTCTTCCTATGGGCATTCAGCTAGCAGATCCTGCATTTAATATACCATCGACTGTAGACATATTACTCGGGGCAGAAATATTTTGGGATATCATAACTGCCAACTTCATCGCTTTAGGTAAACAACAACCAAAGTTGCAATTAACTAAATTAGGTTGGTGAGTATCAGGCGTTTTACATACAAATACAACACAAAATAGCACCACACAGAATACACAGAACACTCTTCATGTTACTTTCTTCAAAATACTGATGAGTCGCTAATTACACGGTTCTGGGAGTTACAGTCAGTCTCGTCCGAGCATAGTATGACGCAGGAGGAGCGCGCGTGTGAACAACACTTCGCAAAGACCACGCAGCGTGACGACGAAGGAAGGTTTGTAGTCTCTATACCTTTAAAAGACTCAGCTGAAGTGCTTGGAGATTCGTACGCGGCAGCCAAAACGACGTCTTCTATCCCTGGAGCGCAGATTTGAACGCGATTCACCATTGAGAGAAAGGTACTTACAATTCATGGCTGAATACCTCTCTTTAGGTCACATGAGTGAGAACAAACAGACATCAGAACAGAAAATCAACTATTACCTGCCTTATCATGGGGTAATTCGGGAGTCCAGCACGACTACTTACCAAATTACGAGTTATCTTTGACGCCTCCGCCGTCACATCTTCAGGTAAGTCATACAACAACATACAGATGGTTGGGCCGGTCGTACAAGACGACCTCCTATCTATTTTACTCAGATTCAGACAACACAGATACGTTATATCAGGCGACGTAGAAAAATGTTACAGGGCCATTCTAGTTGCACCTACACACAGATATTTGCAACAGATCTTATTTCGATTTAATCCCTCAGAACCAATTGAATCATACACACTCAATACCGTCACATATGGCACGTCATCGGCGCCATACCTAGCTACAAAATGCTTGGTATCACTAGCAGAACAATGTGACAATGTCGACGTTAAAAATTCTATACATAGAGATTTTTACGTGGACGACTATATCAGTGGGGAAGACTCTATCGATCACGAGATCTCGCTCAAAATGTGAGAAATACTTTGGACTCGGCCAAATTCAATTTAGGGAAATGGCAGTCAAACAATCAGAAAATATTACATACAATTAATCAGACGCAGAACACAAATACAGAATACTCATCAGAACATAGCACAGATAAAGCAAATATAACAGAAAAAACATTAGACTTAAATGAATAAAACATAAGGTTTGAATTGGAATTCAAAATCAGACACACTTTTTTTTTACTATCGACATTCAGATGAACAAAAGAAAAGTTACAAAGCGTGTTATTTTATCTCTCATCAGTCAAGTATTCGACCCTTTAGGTTTGATAGGGCCTTGTACAGTCGAGGCGAAAATTATGATGCAGGGGTTGTGGTTGGACAAATGCGGATGGGACGACGAAGTGAGCTATGACATTAAAACTAAGTTCCTGAGTTTCATGAGTTACTTTCAGCTATAAACTTACTTTGTATACCACGTTGGGTTTGTTCTGACGCAATTGTTACTTGAACTTCACATATTTACAGACGCCTCAGAACGTGCATACGGAACGTGTGTGTACGTCAGAACAGTGAATGAGGGAGGTAAAGTAACAGTCCATCTTCTTGCCTCAAAAAATAAGGTAGCACCTTTAAAACCCGTAACTATTCCCAGACTCGAATTTTGCGGTGCTTTACTGGGGACAAGGCTTTGCACAAAAGTTACGCAATCTTTAACAAAGTCATTTGATAATAATTTTTATTTTTGGACAGACTCAATGATAGTCCTAGGTTGGCTAAATACTTCACCAAGTCGCCTAAAGACTTTTGTACGCAACAGGATAGGCGAAATTCAAAATTTTACTTCAGCAAATAAGTGGAGTTACATACCATCAAAATTAAATCCTGTAGACCTGGTTTCTCATGGAGTAAAAGCTGATAATTTAAAAGAGTCAGCGCTGTGGTGGTCAGGCCCAAACTTTCTTCATCTGACAAACATTGAATTTCCAAAAACACCAGTTGCGCACACATACACACCACTTCCAGAAATAACATTACATTTAACACAAACAAAAGAAGCAGACAAAAACATAATATCAGAATTAATACAGAAAAAATCAAACTATACAAAACTAATCAGATCAGTAGCTTACATACATAGATTCATACAAAATTGCAGAAACCCTTCTAATAAAACTTTAGGTATTCTGTTTCCAACAGAGCTCAAAGCTGCAGAGTTGGTTATTTTACGCACAACACAACAGCACATGTTTTCAGAAGAATTAGATTTGCTTAATTCAAAACAGACCTTGCCTAAAAAGAATAGGTTAAATTCATTTAAACCATTCATCGACACGGAAGGATTAATACGTGTTGGTGGACGTCGTAGTAACTCACACTATTCATTTGATGTCAAACATCCCATTCTTTTAAGTGCCAAATATCACATTACACAGATAGTATTCAATAAATATCACAAGGTAAATCCTTGTGATATTTATTATTTTCTTCTATCCTTGAGCGAAATTAATAAAAATTTCCAAGAGAACCACGATTTACCTGTTTTCGAACACTTAGGTGCTGTCAGAATGTTGAAAAGGATCCAATAGAAATATTACTGGAAAGGAATGCGCACTGACGTTGAAAACTATATGCAACAATGTACATCTTGTCAGCAGAATAAATCTCTTAGAAAACTAATAGAGCTCCTATTACTTCCACAACGACATCTCCTTTTCAACGTGCCGCATTAGAAATTGACAGACCTTTGCCGGAGTCTGGCACCGTTAAACTCAGATTCATCCTTACTATACAAGATGATCTCATAAAATTTTCTGTTGCTTACCCAATCCGCAGCACAACCGCTGAAGTTACAAGTGATTGTCTCATTCCCTTCATCTACTTGGGATACCCAAGATCATCCAAACAGACCAAGGCACTAATTTCACGGCAGACCTGTTCAAGAAAACATATGATTTCTTAAAAATAAAACAATTATGGTCTTCTCCATATCACCCTCAGACCCAAGGTGCACTTGAACGATTCCATCTTGAAAGAATACCTCAAATCCTTTATTTATGAACACCAAGATAATTGGCCCCGTTATGTTTACACTGCAATGCTGTCATACAATACCATTACACACTGCACTACGAACTACACTCCTTACGAAGTGATATTCGCTCACAAACCACATTTTCCAGATTCCATATACAGTACTCCACCTGATGTGTCATACCAGACAAAAAGCTATAGAAAATATGAACAGGGCTAAGGAAAACTCCAAATCATATTATGACAACCGCACCAGTCCTGTGACGCTCTGGAAGGTGTAGAATGTCACAGATGCAATTTTATCAAAAGCAAATCACTTAGTACGTATTACTGTACATATGTTACAGCACAAAACTCTAGGTAAAACACTTAAACAGTCTTACTACAAAAAAGAATAAAAACACATAATTATCAATTGTTTAGCTAAATTATCATCTATCAGTAAAGAAATGTTAAGCAAGCTTCTAAATTTCGTTACCACCAAAAAACTATATAAAGATTCAAATAATGATAACATCGAGGAGGTCGTCAGACGTATAAATTAGGATCTTGCTTCTCCCTTTGGTCTGCTAACAATGCTTTGGTTTTGAACCCCGCAAAGTCAAAGTTTTTAATTCTTGGTTCAAAACAACAAGTAAACGCTCTAATTGACTATGAAAATGAAATTTCAATCTCGGGCGTGCGCCTGCAATAAGTAAGTAAGGCACGAAACCTTGGCTTGTTGATGGACAGTAAACTTATTTGAGTACTTTTAAATTATATTTTTACTTTTTACTCGACTGCGAGAGAAGGAGGATAATTATATTCAACCTATCATAGTCATGCTCACCCGCTAACTAACTACCGTTGCTGTCTCTATCCTACGCTCATCTTACCTCACCTGTAATCAAGGGAAACAATATAGCCACTCAGCTGTGGGGACATCAACAAATGATTGATTTTAATGAACCCTTTATTTAGTGGGCGAAGCCGAGGGAAATAGCTAGTTAGTTTAATATTACTGAAATCTCATTTAGTAACTTAAGGCAATGAAGCGCTCAATATTAAACTACAAGCTAAGTAGGTACTTAACAACATGACATTATTGATCCCACGATGGATGGCTAGCATGGTGCGCCCCAAACTTGTTGCGACCCGTTTTTATATTGTCTTGCCTTTTCCCTGACGCATGAAGTTTGATTTTTATATTTGAGATGAGAAGCTGCGCTCTGTTTTGCGTGACAGGGGGCTAGAGTATCGCCGCAGTTCTGGAATAACGAAGGTTTAACTAAAGGAAGGAAATAACTAAATCATAACTAGTGGCGCTGTGAGATGTAGACCTCGCGAGCGATACACGACATTTGCGTTTTTTTTATCATAATATTCTACCCCTTCACACCCCCGACCCCTATTATTATGCATTATTAAATTTATCGGACGAACAAGTTGAATTATTATAACATGAAATTACCCGACCGCATTTTCTTTCAATACCACACACAAACTTATGAATGCATAATGCATATTGTACATCCGATATTTTGAAATAAATCCAAAAACTGAATAGACAAAAATATTCCATGCTTACAAAATTTCACGATAATCGGTTGAGAAGAGCGTCCTGTAGGGAGAATATCCAGATATCCGAACCGACGGACATTCGATAGCTTTTGCCTTATTTCGTAAGTAGAAGAAAGCCTGCCCAGTCTCTTCTTCTTCCCGCTGATGTCTGCGCAAATAAAGATCAACTTTACAAACTCAAGCGACTTCAAAACCTTGGGATTTGGTTTGTTTTCGGTCTGCGTAAGTTTGACCACGTCTCGGCGTATCGCAGGGAGCTGAAATGGCCCCCGATTCGCCCTGACGGGATTCCCATGTACTCACTTGCCTCTTCAATATTTTATGTAATCCTCGCTATCCTGGCTTCTTACGGGATCGATTCGTTGTTCTGCCTTCTCCTCCGCAACATAACATTGCCGCTTATGAGGATGGGTTCAGACTACGAGCTATCAGTCTCTGGAAAAAACTCCCCAGCGCCATCAGAGACAGTCCGTCCATTTACACTTTTAAAAGTCGTTTAAAAGAACATCTTTCTCTTCCCTGATAAGTATTAGTATTTTTTTTTCTAATTTGTATGCATGTTACATATCTACATAATACTAAAAATATAGCAATATTTTTAGTATTATGTAGATATTGGTAAGTAGTTTATTATTTTTAATAACATGTTTATTGTTTTGCACATTGTAACTACCTGTAGTTTCTTTTCCCCTCTCCATTCTAGGTTTTCTGAAAGAAATCTCTTGTTACAGATGAGCTCGCCTTTTTACATGTTCTTTCCTTTATATTTGTTTTGTATTCACTGTTTTGTGCAATAAAGTACATTGATAGGATTCCGAATTTTCTATTTTAAATCACTTTTTTGAATGCTACCTAAATCGAGTGAAAAAGACAAATCAAGGTTTGCCATGCCATGCCATGCTAGCCACCATTGACATGCGAGCTGCTCTATGCACTTAAGCATTCATATTACAAGGCTTTCTAAAGACGAAGTTACTAAGACTAACTATGGCTATGGTATTTTGGAACTGGATGGGCACTTAAAAACTGCACGACGGGAGAGAGCAATGCGTCAAACTCCCTTTTCATTTACAATCAAAGGAAAGAGAAGGAGATGTTTGTAAATATGATGGCATCGCTGTTTCTGGTTCCCTCGGTACAAGATGTCCTAGTTTGGGACAAGTAGCAAGGTAATGTATCTGTAAATAAAAGTGTACTCAGTGCGGGTTGGTGGTGCTAATAAGATATATCTGCTAATATCTGTAAATATCCAGTCATTGAGAGCTCAATCGGATAGATTGCAGCTGTCCGAATGAATAGTGCGGATTACACTTTCAATTTACCATTACTAGTAGGAATACTCGTCGACTACTTCAGATCAGACGAAGTTCGATTTCAGTCCCAATCGCGCAATAGGTAAATAAGGTAGCGATTTCAATATGAAATCGAGCCACGCGGATTTGCTGTTTTTCTGTGATAACTAACTTTAGGTCAGGCCCAAAAACGTTTCGTTGAAATACAGGATGTTTAATGTGAAACAAAAAAACTGTTTCAGGGTTTTCTTATCTGATTGGTTTGTTTTGTTATACCCTTAAAATATGACAGCTCTTTGGCGTAGCAGTAGAAGCCCTGTTCAAGCACGGGTCCCGGCCAAATCCGGAAGAAAGAAAAATAAATTTAACGGGATCTTTACATGTTTGTGCCGTGTCACTGTTCCTGGTTCCCATGATACAGGGGATCCTAGTGTGAGGCCAGAACGGCCATAGGCAATGTATGTGCATTAAATGTTTATGTTATGTTATTATATTAGATTTTTTAAATTACCCTGCCTCTGCCACTCTTTAGGAAAAGGCGCAGTGCTGTGTATGTTTATTTATAATATTATGTGGCATCCTGTATGTTCTTTATTTCTGCCGGTAACTGACTATTGTTTGAGTGGCAGAGGAAATGTGTTTTCGGATTTGTGATATTTTCGTTTTGGACTTTTAAACTGGCAGCTCTTTTATATTTCCTAAACGGCCAGTAGAAATAAAATATGAAATATTGAATTTACTTTTTGCTGAAATGTTGTAATGTTTGTGTTGTTGCATGTTATTATGGTTTCTATGTCATTCTTGACAATGTGGTGGCCAAGGGCCCTTTGTGGGCTTACCTCCATGCTTTTTCTGGGAGATGCGGTCAGAATATCCCGTGGGAAACATAGTTTCTTCTTCGATGTATTGTACGAGACTCCCGAGCGTTGTTTTGGCCTGAGGACACTCGTTATATGGCTGGCATACCGCCACGCTCCAAAGCATCACTCACTCCTCTGTTTATGCTAATCTTTAGCCCTGCAAATGGAACGCAAAAAAATATTTTTAACTTCTCGCCTGAACGCGTATACATATTCGGAGAATTTATTGGATAATTTATCAAGAAATACAGTTGAGATCGCTGATCTGTCAAAGTATTTCTGTTTCTTACGACGTATGGTGTCATATTTCATCGTTTCCATAAAGATTACAGGCGGGAATCACAAAACTAAGGTTGGCGTCCACTTGAGCAGGGCACGCAAGCCGATGACGCAATCGTTCGATAGACGCCGCCGGCTCGTGGACAGCGAAATTTGGGATGTCGACATGGTGATTATCTTGATTTATTGTTTTAAATCCAACCTCGTCGTTATCATAGCTGTCGTCCCGCCCTAACGCCCCGTACTTTTTGTCCACAGAGATCGACATCTTAGCTTTAGTCATAGAAATTCGCTTCTTTTCTTTTTTCTCGACAATGTCTTGGATCCCCGAGGGCAGAGTGACTGCCCGTCGAGCGTAAGACAAATGGTGTACGACTTACCCGGAGTCCCGGATGCCATAATTTTGATTTTACATGTTCTTGGGGGAATCACCAATCGTTGCGATGCGTCTTGCATAATCTTCTCGGTAGCAGGTGCATGTAGAGATGGCGTTCTTCCTGACCAGCATTATAATATATATAGCGTAATATTAGCTTACCCTGGGGAAACCTTTCTCTAGTTGGTGCCCGCATAGCAATTCTGTATACTGGGGGCTATGACCCAATGCATTCCGTGGCCGTGTAGGCAGTAGAAAATCTAAACCCTGTCTCCCTACATCATCACGGTGCGCATGGGTGTTTTCCACGACCACATGTGTGAGTCCGTTGTACATTTAAGTTAAACAAGAGGACAAACGTTTGATGCGTGGTCCTAGAAATATATTCATTGGTATATGTAGGGATGCGCTGAACATATAGAATAAGCTTACGCTGTTAGGAACATCAGACAAAACACGGATGTGGCAACATCTAGGCTAGTATATTTTAGTTACTTTCATAGTGTCATGTCCTATGGTATCTTGTTGTGGGGGAAAGCAGCGGATATTCAAACTATTTTTATTTTACAGAAAAGAGCTATTCGAGCAATTTATAATTTAAAATGCACAGACTCCTTAAGACAGCTTTTTAAAGAAATTGACATACTAACTGTAGCTAGTCAATTTATTTTCGAAAATATAATGTATGTACGCAAGAACCTTACAAAATTTTCCAAACTTAGCGATAGCTGTAATGTTAACCTAAGAAATAATCACAGACTACTTGCGCCCCGGTTTAGACTCGCGAAGGTTAGCAATTCTTTCAAGGGTCAATGCATTCTCTACTACAACAAGATACCTCTGGAGATCTTGAAATTGCCATTTGAGCAATTTAAAATCCATGTTAAAGCGACTTTGTCGAAAAAGGGATATTACAATGTTCAAGATTACTTAAATGATGGGTCTGTATGGGGTTAATCTGGCTCAATACAGACCTTGCTGTGTTAATAGATAATAGATTGGAAGTGGCATGGGCTCAGCACTCCACTCATACTCTAAGGGACATAGTGTTATTAGTAATTGCTCACCTTTTAGCACTGTAGATAATATTATAAATCAAATTTTGAATGACAGCACTATCACAGCCAGTGCCACACTGATAATTTTCATGGGCAATAGGGGAGATGTGAACAAAAATAATTTAATAAAATTTTATGAAACATTGAATGGTCTTAGTGTGAAAAAAATTATATTGTTCACATTTCCCTACTGCAACCAATTGACACAAAATGAAAATGTATATAGACATAATATGAATATAACTATGTACAATTTATGTACATATAATAATAAGTTTGATATTATTGACACTAACAATTATGTTAGTAATTATTTTACTATGACTAAAGGTACATTTTACCTTTCAAATTATTGTAAACGACAAATAGCTATGTCACTATTATATTTATATGACATTACAGCCAAAAATTTGGCTTCTAACTCTGCTTTTACTGAGCAGCCTAATATGAATCTGGTATCAGACCAGAATAACAGGATGCATTTAAATTAGTTCATAGGACAACAGAGGACCCAGGCTCTGGCAACATATGTTCTAGTATATTAGAAAACCCTAAGAATAAGGGAAGCTCACATGCTAAGTATATAAGCCTGGTTCATCAGAATATTCAATGTATTAGAGGCAAAGATCTACAAATAGAGTTATTTTTAAATTGTAATAAAATTGACATTTTGTGCATAACAGAGCACTGGTTAACTATTAATGAAATTATGTTTAGCTTTAAAGATCACCAGGTTGGTAGTTCGTTCACCAGACTTAATTCAATACATGGTGGGGCATTAATCATACTAAACAATCATATGAAATTCAAGGAACGTAAGGACATTGTTTCCTTATCTGTTGAACGAACTATAGAACTTGCAGCTGTGGAATTAGAACAGTTCATCGTTATATGTGTCTATAGGCCACCCTTGAGCGACTTTGAAATGTTCGAGAAAATAATGGAATCCGTCCTAACTATTTCATCACACAGTACGAAACGATTAATTATATGTGGTGACTTTAATGTTAATCTGTTAGAAAGAACTACTCTCAGCGTTAGATTAATAAATCTTTTCTCATCATTTAGGCTTAGCCATTTATTTATGGAGCCAACAAGAGTGACTGCTACTAGTGCTACATGCATTGACAACATTTTTACTGATGTTATTCCAATCAGTAAAAGTGTTATCAGTGAATTGGATTCAGATCATTTAGGTCAATTATTTCAATTTGATTCTATTAGAGAACCTGTCATTAAAAAGAAAATTTCGTTTGTGCCAATAACTGCTGACCGGTTAGAAAGAATGAGATACTCTTTAGCCCAGGAACTACCGTTTTTGGCTGCTGAACAGTCTCCTAATATAATGTATAACTTATTCTTTGAAACCTTTATGAAACAGTACAGCGCGATATTCACTTCAAAATCGGTTGTGGTTAGTGGTTCAAACGACTTTAGTACGTGGGCTACTGCAGAGTTGCATAAACGCAGGCAAGCATTGTATGCATTGTATGAGGAACGACGGTTCAACATGAGTGACGAATTTAAAGAACAAGTCAAACAGTTCTCCAAACAATTTAAATTAGACTGTCATACAGCTAAACGTAATTTTCTGAGTAGTAAAATTAAGAATAGTTCCGATGTTATAAAAACGACTTGGAAAATAATTAATGAGGAGGCCGGTCGTAGTAAAAAAGCGAGTCACGATTACGAACTAAAAATCAATGGACAGCTTACGAGTTCTAGCTTAGAAGTTGCAACTGAATTTGAATCGTTTTTTACTAATGCACCGGCTTCCACGACTAAGTATTTAAATTCGTCACCTTTGTCTGCTGTTGCAATATTAAAAGATAATGTCTCAGAGTGTGCTTCATACTTGAATTTTAAGCACGTCACAAGTTCAGATGTCGTAAAGGCATTTAAATTGATAAATGTTAAGAAAACGAATGATCTTTGGGGACTCTCTGTTCACGTCGTTAAATCCCTGATCGAATTAATTGCACCTGACCTAGCGGTCATTTTCAACAATTGTATAGACTGCGGTGAATTTCCTGATTTAATGAAACAAAGTTCCCTCTTCAAAGCAGGTAGTACTCAAGACCCCACCAATTTCAGACCTATATCAATACTACCAACTTTTAGTAAAATTTTTGAGAAATTAATCTTATCACAGCTATTACATCATTTTGAATCAAATAAGCTAATGCATAACAAACAGTTTGGATTCACTCGCGGTCGTTCAACAACAGATGCCGGAATTCAGTTCATTGAAAGTATTTTTGATGCCTGGGAAGAGTCACAAGATGCCCTAGGCATTTTTTGTGACTTATCTAAGGCTTTTGATTGCGTTTGTCATGAAACATTGATCAGGAAATTACATCATTATGGAGTTAGAGACACGTCATTGAATTTGTTAAAATCTTATCTGAACGGAAGAATACAAAGGGTAGACGTAAACGGAGAACGATCACCAGGATCATTGGTTTCTTTGGGCGTGCCACAGGGCTCAATATTGGGACCCTTCCTATTCCTCATCTATATAAACGACTTACCCTATCTAGGAAGGGACTGTCATGATATGGTACTGTTTGCTGATGACACCTCACTTATTTTTAAAACAAAGCGAAACCAACACGCTACTGATGATCACGTGAACAATACCATATCAAGAGTGGTAAATTGGTTTAATGTTAATAATTTGCTATTAAATGAGAAAAAGACTAAATGTGTTAAGTTTCTTACTACTAACGTTAAAAATAATCAGACATGTATAACAATTAAAAATGAGGAATTGGAATTGGTAACCAGCACAGTGTTTCTAGGTATAACGTTGGATTCCAAACTCCAATGGGGTCCACATATTGATAAGCTATCGAACAGACTGAGCTCTGCAGCTTTTGCATGCAGGAAAATCCGTCACTTGACAGATTTAAAAACAGCCAGATTAGTTTATTTTAGTTATTTTCATAGTATTATGTCCTACGGTATTCTGCTCTGGGGCAGTGCTGCTGACATAAATACTATTTTTGTGCTGCAGAAGCGGGCTGTTCGTGCGATTTATAAAATGAATAATAGAGATTCTCTTAGAAATAAGTTTAAAGAAGTAAATATATTGACAGTCCATAGTCAATATATTTACGAGAATATTATGTATGTCCATAAGAACATTGTTAACTTTCGAAGAAACTGTGATATACATAACTTTAATACTAGAAACAAGGACAAACTTGCAGTGCCCACTACTCGGCTCCATAAAATAAAAAACTCGTTCAAGGGTAATTGTGTAAGATTTTACAATAAACTCCCAAGCACTTTGACAGATCTATCAATTAATAAGTTCAAGAAATACATCAAGCAAAGGCTTATTTCTAAAGCTTACTACAGTATTAAAGAGTACATAGACGATAAAAATGCTTGGGACTGAATTGTTCTAATTAATTGTGAGCATCCTCACTGCCAGAGTTTCTTTTACTGGACACTTGGAGGCCTTTTACACCTCCAAAGATTAATTTAATTATACAACTCTTGACTGTGGGGACCATTTACATCTCCTATTATCATTGTATTATTGACTAAAGAGACTATACATCTCTGTTATTTATATTTTAATTATTTTATTATGACATTTGAGACTCTTTACATCTCTCAGAAACAATTATTAAGTACTTTTTTTTTTTTCTGATAATATGATAATAATACCAAATGTTCTGTAAAAAATGAAATGAAATGACATGTGAAAGTGCCCTTGTGGCCTATTTACAGAATAAACGTTTTGAGTTTTTTGAGTTTTGAGTTTTAATAATTTTGTAATTATGTATACCTGCTTATTAATTATGATAATGACTAAATATTATATTTTGTATTAGTTAAGTATAAACGATTTTTAAAAAGAGGTCTAAAAATCAATCTGTGGGAATTTCTACGCCCTTCTTCTCCCACAGTGGTCCAATGTAGAGAAGTGGCAAAAAATGACGATTGCTAAGTATATGTAAATATCTACAGTAATAAAGACATTTGGTATTTGGAATTTGGAATCAAAAGACAGATTTGTGTGTCAAAAATCGTAATAGAAGAAACGTTCCCTTAAGAAACGTTCAGCGCCTCCCGTTTGTAAAACTTAGCGTTCATTTAAAGAATACCAATGCCTTTGTAAAATTATCTAACTCAGAATGTTTTCCTAGGTTAATACTAACCCTTTGGATAATTAAGAACAGATTTCCTTGATAAGTTAAGTTTGGGTACAAAATGTCCGAGTTAGTTACAAAGTGTCCGAGTTGGTTACAAAAGTGTCTGAGTTGAGAATTAATTGATCAATAAAACAGAAAAACATTGTCGATAAACTGTTCATTAAATTGTCTATTTCTTTTTAAGTCATTTACTAGATGTACCAGTGGCGCCCTCTTTTAGATAATAATACTCATTTCACTAGAATAATCGACCTATAAACCCGTCGGCACACGAACCCCACATCTACCACGCCTAGTGTATCAGAAAATATTAATTAATGAGTTATCGTGTGTCATTGAATTGAAAAATGTTAATTCCCAAGTTATCTCGTTACAGCGTATGATTATTGTTCTTTAAACCCACTAACGGATGATTTGAAGTCTGAATCCATATTCACACTGACATCAATGGTTTAATGGAATATGTGTATATGTTTTCTAAATGAATATTTCTTTGATATCTTTTTATTGAATATCTTTTATAATAACAAGCATGTGGTTTTACTACTTTAGTACATATGTAAACACTTAATTATTCCTATGTATGTAAAAAAGTTCTTCTTCACACTTTTTCGAAAAGAGCACGTTTATTCCCGGCAAAAAGCACTTTGCTCCCTCGGGAGGTAAAGTTACTTTTAAATTAGTGTTACCATTACACAGGAAATAATTACTTTCGCTACTTTGTAATTGACTGCTCCAATCACACGTTTTTTTAAATAACTTTTTCACAACAGAGTAAATTATCAATACGTTCTATGTGTTTCGTTTTGTTAAAAAGAGCTCAGTGGTCAAATGGGTTTCACGCTTGCTTCTCACACAGGAGATGCAGGTTCGATTCCTGACCATATATCAATGAGATAAATAATTTATCTTAGGTACATTATACGAACGTTCTAACGGTGATGGAAAACATCATGAGGAAACCGTCATTACTCCATAGCTGCGGCGATGGGCTAGCCCCCTGGCATGCAAAATGGAGTTGAATTGAATAACGGGCTCAAAGTGGGCACAATTGTGTCTCTGCCAACCCGTATGGGAAAAGGCGTGATGCTATGTTAAGTTATGTTATGTTCTAACTATCAGATACAACCAGTAAAGATATCGATTTCGAAACGCCGACCAAATATGTTTTGAAAAAGTAAAAAACGCATTCCATGCATTTACAATTTCTTGCGCTGATATTATTAAAAAAAATAGATATTCCTCAAGCACCTAGTAAAAATCTGAATTTTACCACAAATTATATTGCAACAGACGAAATAACGTGATGCAAGGTCTGTTATACCTACAAAATCCCGTGAAAGTTATATAAAAATATACGACAATTTCAACCTTTGGAAAAATGCAAGACGAGCAAAAGCATTTTCGGGAAATGTGTATTTGGATTATTACCTGATTATTATGCTTCAATTACCAGTTTAATACAAACAAATACTGTTGATATTCATAAATTGTCTAGAATTATACTTATTATAGCTTAAGTACAGTTTCCACCTCAGCAATAAAAACTATGTTAAACTCGAGAGATCCCTACCTCGCTACCCTCGGGATGCATTTCTGTAATCCTTCGCTCCACTCTGGATTTAAAACAACACTGTCACTTTAAAACTAGTTACTTACTCCCTTGGTAAACACTTTACTATTATAACACCTTATATTCGAGTACTATTCCATGTTTTGATCTAGACTAGAACATTCTAGATCGAATCGTTGTAGTGTCTGCAAATGCCTATTTGTCTGTTCCGCTTGGGTCAACCATTAAGCACGTCATACATTATTCATGTATCTCGGCCAGAGCATGTAGTCAGCACCGGATCTCCAAGGATTTCAGTTCAATTGCTGAGTGTGCATTTGTAATTCAATATGGGTGTTATACTCTGGGAATGTTGGGTTTGTATTGAAAGGTGACGAAATCCGTGGAGCAGCACTAGTGAGGTCGTGTATTCCAATCCAGACCAGGTAGAATGAAAAAAAAAAGCGTCTTCTAATGTTTATATTTGTGATGTCGCTGTTACTGGTTGCCACTATATCCTAGTATTGGGCCAGTAGTAATGTATGCTAGATATTTGTATAAGTGTATGTTTATCTACACACGTATCATAAACCCTCTTTACTGCGTTCAAAAACCGCACGTTACGATCAGCATTATGTTAAACTACTTGGTAAAAACTCGTTTCGTATCTGGAAAACTACACATAATGGTCATTATGTGTAGTTTTTCTACATATAATGACATTCAAATTTCGAACGCCGACGCCCACCCGCGTGCCGTCCCTAGTTTGTCTGTGAAGTTGGTTCTGACATTCAAATTTCGAACGCCGACGCCCGCCTGCGTAAAGTTGGTACTAAAGAACAAGCTAAACAATTGCAGAACCACAATGCCGGTCAAACATGCGGTTCCTGAACACATCAAAGAGAGCTTATGATATGTGTGTAGATAAACTAGTGTATGTAACTGTACATAATTAGGCATTAAAACTCTCGAGTGATATTATTATGAAACTCGCCTTCGGCTCGTTTCATAAACCCACTCTCGAGTTTACATGCCCTCCATTATGCAGCAGTCACATAAACTACTATTATTGAATTGTTTTAGTTTATCAACCCAATTTAAGAAGCCACAAATCAAATTATGGTTTATTATTTACCAATCCGGCCCCACTATGGGAAATAGACATGCGCGCGCTTCGTGGATCGGCCAGGCGTGTCCTCACATTGCGCTTATACCAGGGGCCCAATTCTGCTAGCACAATCAAGCTACCCACTATGGGATGTACGAACAAAAAACATATATATTTGATGTATGAATACGTCAACATATATATGTCACCGGAAAATAATACGATCCGCAAGTTTATAAATTTCCTAGGAAATTTATAAACTTCCTTCTAGATTATATTAGGCTAGGTTAGGTTAGGTTATGTTATGTTAGGTTAGATTAGGTTAGTATATTTATAAACTTGCGGAAAAAATATTAGGAAATTTATAAACTTGCGGATCGTATTATTTTCCGGTGACATATATATATATATTTCTTGTGTAAAAAGAAACAAAAGATTGTTGAGATGTACTTATCAAAGTGTTGTTTTGTAAAGGTACGCCCGACTCAAGGCAGTCCGATAGTTGGCAGAGTAATATGCCAGTTGATGAAACGACAAGCGTGGAGTTCCTTGTAAATAAAATACAGAATTCACTTTACAGTGTATGAGGTAAATAGACGTAGTGAAATACATTCAATAGTATTTTTTTATATAATAGACAATTGATTTACAATGGTTGAAATTGGATTAAATAATATTAATTAGGAGAACACAATATTCCTCAGACAGGATGATATCGAGAAGGAGATTATACATATATTCTTGTTACTAAAAAATCGCACCCGCAAAATGTGGAATGTAATAACACTGTTATTTTTCGATGGAAAGGCTTAATCATAAGGTTATTTTTTTCTTACAAACATCTTAAATAAATAATGTAGTTGGAAAATTGTGCAAGAGTGTGGCAGGTTCTGTGAGATTAAACCATGACTGTGTTGTCGCTGCACTATTGAAATTTAATTTAGTTAATTACTATGAATGATATATTAATGAAATGAATTCAAATTGGAATCTGAATGTCTCATATAATTGTAATTATAATAGAATTTTATTGAATTGTAATTTAACTGTAATTTGAATTATAATTGTATTGTAACTCGTAATATGTCGTGTAGGTTGTGTACATTAGGCATTAGCTGTAATGGCAGGAACAAAAATACAAATAATAAATAAATAAATAAAATAAAAGGAAGACCATGAAATTCTAAATTTTATTAAAAAGTTTGTTCTGCCTTATCACTGATGTGCCGGTCGACTATGTTAGTCATATTTTCTCTGGCAAAACTGAATTGGCCATATTGTGAAATTTCATGGTTTTCCTTTTTTATATTTAAGCCTTTAGATCGGTATCATAAAAAAATTGATAGGGTTGTTCACCTTTGACGGATTTGATTCCCGGTTAAAACAGGCAATATAAAAAATCTTTTGATGCAGTTTTATTAAAACAAAATAAAGTATACTTTCAGTAAAATTTTCTATCTACAATACTGGACCTGAGAAGCATAAGGGGCTAAGTAACGTTTTTTCGGAACTTGATTTTTTGACAGGAGAGCAAGAAAATAAAAGAGAATGGGCAAAAATGTATGGAGCCAGGTTCAAGAAACCCCACGATTAAAGCATGTGCCAAAGTAAAGGCCCATATGCTTACTTCAAAGTGACAGAAGGGCATCAAAATTGGTCCGGTTGATTTTGAGAAAAAAAAATATTTTTATTTAACATGAAATGTGAACTAAGTAATTAGGTTAAAGACTGCTGCTGTGCTCCAAAGTCATTTTGTACAAAATATGGTTTGGTTTTAACTAGCAGCTACTGTCTACATACCCAGGGGCCTGTTTCATTAAAAAATATATGTAAAAAATATCCAACAAAAGAAAACATAATCAAACATTTTCATCTAAAACATTCAATATAATACTTATGCCTGCCATTCTATAAATATTCGTCTAATATTAGATCAAAAAATCTAGCAGGTTGATACACAGCATCCTCGTAACGGGCATACCCGAGGTACCAAGCTACCACCATGACATGGGCGCAGCATCGTGCGTTTTGTTGCGTGCGGTCATGAGCAATAATAGTATTTAATGGCATCCAAGCCTATGGCGTTGCCTTTTATTACAATATAAGAGTTATACTTTCCAGACTAGCTGTGGTGTGCGCGGGTGCCTCTTGATACGGAAGCGAGGGTTTGCGGTGAGGGGAAGAGAGTGTGAGGGACAGGGTGATGCAAATGCCTTCTGCCTCGCGCCGCCGCTAAGAAAGTGGCATTTCATTGTACAATAATATTACAGTAGGACCTAATCTGTGAAAAAACCAAGTTAAATACAATCACGTTTATTTATTTTTCTCTCGGATGGTAGACTTGGTGTAATATACATATGTTACTTTATTGCACTATGTATTTGGCCTTATCTACAGATCGAACCTTAAGCCATTATATATTTTTTAGATTATTTGTTAAAAAACCGGGTCCATCTTTATTTAGATCTTTATGCTTCTAATATTAAAAAACAATGTGGTAACAACTAACATAGACATAGAGCCAAATTCGGGAGTCTATAATATAATAGAAAACTATGTCAATGTTAGTTCTTTATGCTTCCCATCTCAGAAAAATAAATATAAAATAAAGGTGCTTTCAGAATAAAGACAATAATTTTTAAATGGGTTAGATATATATTGGGTGCTTACCTATGAAATTGTCGATTTTTTCTTACAGATTCAGGAGTTCATAATTCGAGTAATTCAATAGCTATTTCCAGTTTTTTTTTTAATTAATTTCAATATTTTACATCTACTTATTAAATTTTCTTTTAATTTTCAGTTTGATAATTAAAATGTTATCTTCAAAATCATTGCCTCCTAAATGTCATCCATTTTCATGATAGTATTCGTAATATATTTTTACAGCTGACACTTTTCAAAAATTATAAAAAAAAATCTGTGATCTAAATGTTGTCTCATTCATACACACAAAGTTTATAAAATTAGGATCTGTCATTCCTAAAAAGAATACAAAAATGTTTGTACTGAAAATTGAGTTAACTTCAATTTCTCCATACAAAACGCCAATTTCCTAATATTAAAAATATATACACATCTAAGTGATGATAGTCCTGTATGTTTCAAAATCATACAACTGAAGTATGATCTATGTTCCATTAGGTCTAAGGGATTATTATAGTAGTTTATGTGACTGCTACATAATGGAGGGCATCAACACTCGAGAGCTAATAATATCACTCTAGAGTTTTAATGCCTAATTATGTACAGTTAGATACACTAAGTTTATCTACACACATATCATAAGCTCTCTTAGATGTGTACAGGAACCGCATGTTTGAACGGCATTGCTTGGTTAAAATTCATTTCTTATCTGAATATTGATACATTATGACCATACTTTTTCGACAAATTATGACCGTACCGACAAGCGCGACAGTGCCTGCATCGCGCTTGTCGGTACGGTATGCGCGCTATTCGTGCCCGACAAATGTACCCACGCGCGCAGGCACCGGCAGCTATTAGCGGGCGGCACGCACCGCACGGTGGCGCGCTAGCAGTCTCCGCTGGTGAGGGCGCGGGACAGTCTCAACGCTCTGTTGGCTGCGGCACCTCTGACTGATCTGTTTGGTGATGCATGGAGACATATTGTGCGAGAATGTGGAAGGTTTTGCGAGATGAATGTGTGACTGTGTTTAATTTGTTTAATTTGTAATTTGAAAAAATTAAATTGAATTTTAATTGATATTTAGAATTAATTGACTATGTTTAAATTGTATTGTCTCATTTGTAATTTGACTTATTGTAATTTGAATTTAATATTAACATACTGATTGAAATGAAATGAACAATTTGTAATTTAATTTCTTATTATATGTTATCAATGCTATCTTGTTCGGTATATGTACAACGCATTAGAATTATTTTCTGTAATGTACTAAATAAATGACTTTCAAATTTTGAACGCCCGCCTGCGTCCTGCCTTAGATTTTTCTTTGAAGTTGGTACTACTGAACAAGCTAAACAAGTGCAGAGCAATTATCAATGCCACCATCCCGATCGAACATGTGGTTCCTGAACACATCAAAGAGAACTTATGATATGTGAGTAGAAAAGCTAGTGTATGTAACTGTACATAATTAGGCATTAAACCTTCGGCTCGTTTCATAAATCCACTCTCCAGTTTTAGTGCCCTCAATTATGTAACAGTCACATAAACTACTATAATAGTACCCATATAACAGTAATGACAAAAAGTATATCCATAGTAACAAAACCAGTTTAATCTAGTAACCAAACCTACTCTTCGTCTCCTTTAGGCATCGCTTGAATGTTTGAGTTTTTTGAAAAAATCGTGGCAGTATTTGGGAACCCACTGCAATAAAGTTATTATGTCATTATAACCTGCAGTGGAAATTGGCTTTTCAGATGACCTGATAGTGTCAAGGTGCGATGGTATATACAAGAGGTTGTATAAATTTTCTTTTAAGAGACAGCTCTTTAAAAATGTGGTATCTAATCCATTACTAGTTAAGCTGGTTTTGTAAAACAGAATTCCCCTTTCATTCCCTTCATACCTGGTTTTATCTGCCACCAAATTGCTTCTGAAATCTTGAAGTCTTTTTTTCGAAAAAGAAAAGGCGCAGTATATGTCTTGCACAGGGTTGCTAAATATTGAATGGTCGTTTCTGTTACATGGAATGGGTTTCATCCTTTAAATGTTCTAACAAACTGAGCCCAGTCTCTACGAGTTGCCATTTCCATAGCAGTTAATGTCTTCTTTCTTTTTCAATCATAAAATGTGCATAGTCAACTTCTATATGGGAGTGGCCCTTCAAAATAAACTCGTGATTACTAATTTTCAAGTTGGGATGCTTTTCTAAAAGCCATTTCTGTGTTGACCAGTGTAAGTAGTTATCCAAGTAGACAGTTATTTCTTCCGTAGTTTCATCAATGTTTTCTTCAGCCCATTTTATGAAATAGGATCCGATTTCGTTATCCCCTCAACCACCGTCATTTTCCAGCCACATGTTATTGCTTGTTTTTTTCTCGTGCAATTATACACAGTTAAACTTAAATTCCTGATAAAACGACTGAGTACACGTCAGATGCGACGTTTGTAGACACTTCTGCAAATCAACGCACATCACTCGTTTATTAGCAACTTTTGATGCATCTTCCTTGTCGTTTCTCTTCATCTCATATGAAGAGTCTGCTTCTTTTTTGTGTTTTCTTTCCCTTCTTGTATTTTAACCTTTTCTCCTTCAGAATACAGTATTTTAACTATCTCGCAAACCTATCGCAATCGTCACAAGTGACGACACCTGGAAGTTTGAATCAAATGTTGAATTCTGTGTTGAAAATAAATCGATAGAGCCATTCCTTTCCGACATGTTTCTCTGTTGTGTTAATTCGTGACATTTCTTCGATATATTGCTCGCACATGCGTTTGATGTTTTGTTCGGGCTCTAAGTTTTATTTTTTTGGATTTGTTTCAGGAGTAGTGGCTTTCATATACTACACTACGGGAAAAAATACCCTTAGCCCCTTATGCTTCTCAAGTCCAGAATATATAAAGGAATTTCCAAATTAAAATAAATTAAAATTTGTTTATAAGTGTAGATAAAAGTTCTTTATCTCGTTTTAGAGATAAGCTTGCTTTTGTACATTTCCTCTTAATATAGCATAACCTTTTAAATATCTGATTGCAATAAAGAATTATGAAATTATGATTATTTACATACTTAGAGAACGCCATTTTGTTTGCCTCTTCTCTACATTGGACTACTGCGGCATAGCCGTGGGACACCCCATCAACTACACGCCACTTGTATACTATATGGAAACACGTTCTAATGACGTCATAGCATCCGTCACTGTCCTACTGACGCATCGAAGGCTATAAGGAGCGAGAGAGGGAGAGGAAACGCTTTCCTACGGGTGCCAACTTTGTGGCGTAGTACATATAATAAAACAGTAGAACCGATGAGTCTATACATTGATAATAAGAAATAAAAATACAAGGATGTGACCAAAAACCGCAATGGAGCACAAATCATCGATTATTTAATTATTTTCTGGTTGTCTGTCTGTCTGTTTGTTCGAAGAAAACGAAAAAAACTACTGAACTGATTTTCATGCAGTTTTACAAGTAGTTAGAGCTTGATCAGGAACAAAGTACCTATCTACTTTGCTTTATTAAAATTGGATGAGTGAAAAAGTATCGTTTTAAAGATGTTTGCATATTTCTAAATACTTTTCACCTAAATGGCGTAGTAAGTTTTTCAAAACAACTGTCTAGCAATTTGGCTTTGTGAGATGAAAGTCTTTGGTAATGTATTTTATGTGTTTGTCATTATGGATGAAATGAGAGTGCGTATTATATATAAGTCCATCATGAAACTTGGTGAAATATTGACTTTAACGAGATGCGCTGACCGTTTGTATAATGATTTCATAATTTCCGTACACAAATAATACACATAGTATTTTTCATTTTTTTATTTAAATACAGCAAAGGACCTGAAAAGCTAAAACTTAACCCACTCAGGTTTTTACTAATTTAATCGTTTCAAAAATGAACTTAAATCCGCAACCTGATTTCCTTCATTGATTCTATAATGACACTACGAACATAACTATTATACATTACCGAAGTTCTCCGTCTCACAACGTCAACTTAATAGGCATTTATTTGTTTTGATAAACCAAGTACGCTATTGACGTGTAAAGTATTTATTTAAAAAGTTCATTCTTATCTACGCCAATCTGTAGCCACTGCTCTAACCACAGATTAATGTAACTCTTTACTTATTTACTCTGAGGTTCTAACTCTATCTTATATGGTATTTGTAAAGATGTGCCCACGTTTACTAAAGGCGAACTATTAGCAATCTTGAAGATATCTTAAGCGATAATGTATTCTTTAGGTAGATCGATCGATAATAGTAGTTTATGTGACTGCCGCATAATGGAGGGCATTAAAACTCGAGAGTGGGTTTATGAAACGAGCCGAAGGCGAGTTTCATAATAATATCACTCGAGAGTTTTAATGCCTAATTATGTACAGTTACATACATTAGTTTATCTACACACATATCATAAGCTCTCTTTGATGTGTTCAGGAACCGCATGTTTGACCGGCATTGTGGTTCTGCAATTGTTTAGCTTGTTCTTTAGTACCGTCAGTAATGTCAGTACCAACTTCACAGACAAACTAGGGACGGCACGCGGGTGGGCGTCGGCGTTCGAAATTTGAATGTCATTATATGTAGAAAAACTACACATAATGACCATAATGTGTAGTTTTCCAGATACGAAACGAGTTTTTACCAAGTAGTTTAACATAATGCTGATCGTAACGTGCGGTTTTTGAACGCAGTAAAGAAGGTTTATGATCCGTGTGTAGATAAATTATATAAGATAACCTATAGTGAAGGCTTGCCAATAGTTTTTCCAGGTGACCAAAATTTCTTAGAATGTGATGGCGCCGGGCTACCACTGCTACCATATTCATAAATAAGGTAATTTAAACATAATAAACGATCAAGTGCGAGTCGGACTCGCGCACGAAGGGTCCCGTACCACCGCACAATGGCATTTATGTTTCTTGCATGGGGATTAGGTATCTTTAATTTTCCTGGGAGTTTTAAACTTTTTTTTAAATTGTAGTAGTTTCGGAGATAGTGAGGAGGGTAGGGCAGAAATGATATGATTAAAATATTATTGAGATCCTCGCAACAAAACTTTTGATTAGATATGTCATAGAACACGGCGCGGAAAACTTCTATCTTTAATAGAGACCTATCTTAAGCTTTTTTTTTCAAAAGTTTTTGATCTGTTGTTTTTTAGCTATTTTTTAACTAAGCGTTTAAGGTTTATCAAAATTTATTTAAGACTATATAAAAAAACAGACCCAAAAAATATATCCGAACTTAGTTTCGATACCCGTCCTTAAAAATCGCGGATCTAAACGAATTGCGCCATCAAAAATATTCGATGTGATATTAGTTTATTATAAAGCTACTGAACTGAACTGAACTAAAATACGTCATGAAATAAAAAAACCGGTCAAGTGCGAGTCTAAATCGCGCACGAAGGGTTCCGTACCACCGTTCAATGGAAGCGATGGTGTGGAGTGAATAGTTTGGATTTTACACAGCAAAATATTGTTTACAAAGTTATTGGTGCGGTTACTTTCACACTCCATGTACGTAACCAGGTGCATCCATAAGTTTGTATGTGGTATTGAAAGAATTGTTGTATGGGAGCCCCCTTAAATATTTCTTTTATCCTGTTTTGTTATTTAGTATTTGTTGTTATAGCGGCAACATAAATACAACATCTGTGAAAATTTCAACTGTCTAACTATCACGGTTCGTGAGATACAGCCTGGTGACAGACGGACGGACGGACAGCGGAGTCTTAGTAATAGGGTCCCGTTTGGAACCCTTCGGGTACGGAACTCTAAAAAGTACTCCTCTGGTTTGACGACCCCTTTTAATGGATAACATACAATATTTTGTGGAACCCTCGGTACCCTAACTTCCTGCGTGATCGCTTCGAATTTTTTTCTTCATGCAGGCCTCGGAGAACTCACATGGCTACTATGCTTAAAGCCCCACAACGCTCCACTGCAACCTACGAGCACGGGTTTAGAATCCGCGCTATACGGCTGTGGAATGAACTTCCCTGCACCATCAGGGACAGTCCATCACAAAATATCTTTAAGAACCGACTAAAGAAGCACTATCTTTCACTTTCTATTTAGCTATATAATTGTATTAGTATTAGTATATTTGTAAGATATTTATTGATATGCTGTATTTATGTAACTGTGTATGTAGTCTATATTTCTTAGCAATAGGGTTTTATGTATGTGTAATATGTATTATATTAGAATATAGTCTTAATTGTACGCGCAATTCTTTCCCTTACCTATCATCTCCGTCTCCTATCCAACATGGTTTGCTGGAAGAAATCTCTTTTTAGAGATAAGCTCGCCTTTGTACATATTTTTTCTATCATAAGTTATCTGTATGTCTGTTTTGTTTAGTACAATAAAGAAATTACGAAATTACGAAATATTTTGTAGTTCATTATGTTTTGCTGTAGCGGCAACAAAAATAACATTCTTTAAAAATTTCTACTCTACATATTATGGTTCATGAGACTCACCCAGCTCCGTGGTCTAGCGGGTTTCACGATTGCTTCTCACACAGGAGATGCAGGTTCGATTCCTGACTATGTACCAATGAGATAATAAATTTATCTTAAGTACATTATACGGACGTTCTAAAGCTGATGGAAAACATCGTGAGGAAACCTTCATTACTCCATAGCTGCGGTGACGTGATAGCCCCCTGTCACGCAAAATGGAGTATTGAATAACTGGCTCAAAGCTGGCACAATTGTGCCTCTGCCACCCCGTAAGGGAAAAGGCGTGATGCTATGTTATGTTATGAGACGAATGGACGGACAGACAAACGGACAGCGGAGACATAGTAATAGGGTAACGTTGGGCACCCTTCGGGTTCGAAACCCTGAAATAACAAGTGCTAGCCGGCCGACCGGAGTGCTGGCGGGCATATTGAAAAGCCACGGCGCGGCGGTGGCGGCGGCGGCGGGCCGCTACGAGGTTTTGGCTGGCATTGCTACAGACCATCGAAATCGCTATTTCAGGCTACGGATTCGCGTTCGAATCCTGGCTGAGGAGATAAAACAGAAAAAACTATAGCCACATACATTGCTTCTGGGCCCACTCTAGGATACCCTTTGTCGTGGGAACCAGAAACAGAACAGAACAGAAAAGACCTGGGTTTTTTTTTTACCCCCAGCCGGGGATCGAACCCGGGACCTCTCTCATGGTAGGCAGAGCCACAACCGCTGCACCACAGAGGTCGTCGCCTGTTCGATCGATCGATGTTGGATGTTTACATGATAGAGCCACCATTCCATATTACACTCTAGCTTGAGCTCTTACAAATTGATAGTACTCCTAGATTAACGAAATCCGAAATAAACGAAAAAATACTTCTGTTATCATTAAGCTTACTTTTCAGTACCGCCTTATAAACACAAAAAGGAAATAAACCTGGAATTTCTATCGTCGTAAAATTTCGTTCAGCCGGGCGAACAAAACCCCGCAACAAAGCGAAACAGAAAACACGCGATTTCGAGCCTGGCCTGATAGGCCGGAGGAAAACACATTGCTCAAGATACGCCTAATCCATAAATATGACAGAGTTGCTGATTTATTCACCTGTTTACACGCGCCGGTTGAAACACACCATGTATTATGTGAGCGAAGGATCTTTTTCATCATGATTTACTTAGCGCAAAAGCGTGTCAGCTTTGAGTTTTTGGCGTATTATACTCGAATGAATTTTATGAATTCGTAAAATTTTGGTGGTGATTTTTCTTTGTAATTTTTGGCAAACTGACATGTTGTTGAGTAATAGACCACGATCCCATAACATGGAATGTAAGATAAATAGAAAATCCAAGTAGTTTCAGCGTTCTTTAAGTTATACAAAATTTTGGTAAACTAGCCACCAACATTTTTCCACCAAAAATTAAGTTTTGCAAATATGGCTGTTTTAATAATCATTCAGAATAACACACTGATATTTTATTAAAAACGTACTTAATCTCTACCAATCAAAACAAAATCTTGTACTCAAGACTGGAAAACAGCATAGCCATAATTTCGGTAATCTGTAATTCCGGTATTTGATTTTTCCAAAAAAGCCATGACACCAATGAACACTTTTTTGTTGGAAAACGGGAAAAAATAGCACATGTCCTTCTTTGACACGTATGAGCCTCTCATTTGAATGAATTGGTTGACGGGGTCTAAATTTAGTCTTATTCGAAAATGAAACATTTGTTTTATGAGCACCACCGAAATCCAGCAAAATCTCTGTTAAAGCACGGATGCACCTTTTCAACAAGGTCTTGGATTAGTTAATAAGCTAAAAATAAAAACGAAACTATCATTGATAAAAATATCCGCTGGACTCACCACCAAAATTTTACGCAAGGTACTTTATTTTCTTTCTTCTTATTCTTTATTCCAAATTATCTAACAGTTTATTATTTGAGGCCCGTCTTGGATAATTTGGCTAAAACCATAAAAAAAATGTGCTACAGTAATACAAGCATTTTAAACATTGATTCTCAGCCACGCCTCAAAAAAATTGCGCTTAACCTCTCAAAAACCGAGGGTAGTTGGGACGGGTCGCGATTTTGAACCTTATGCCTTGGTTATAAAATTTAAAACGCCGGTGGTATTCAAGAGGTTAAGTACTCAAATCACTCATACCAACGCGTCAGCAGCGACAAAGTCAAGACCTACTAAACCAATCGAATAGTTGACTATATTAGATAGAACTACAGAACAAATCTGTGCATAGAAAGAATATTCATTTATTTAATTTAACATGTCATCACAGCGATGCTATTTTATATTTCGACATGAATAATTTTATTCATAACTTTACTCTGACACAGGATACATTGTACCTGTCTAATAAATATAGAAAATTAGTAGCTACAGTGTTAGCTTATAATATATGCGACGCAGCTATAGTTGGTTTAACCAAGTTCAACTTGACATCAGCTTATGTTAAGAGTAATATGACATGCACCCCTATTGGGAATTCACCTGTTAATTATACTTTGCATGCAACATTGGAATCTGTTCCAAGTAATTTTAATTAGTTCATAAGACAATAGAGGAAATCTCTAGCATACAAGAGCCACTAAATATGTCAAAATGTAAGCCCCAGTTAAATATTGCCCATCAAAACATCCAGGGGCTACCTGGCAAAGAACTTGTATTAGAATTATTTCTAAAAAATTCTGACATTGATATTATTTGTGTTGCAGAACACTGGTTGAAGGAAAATATGATGTCTTTTAACATAAATAATTACAAAATTGTCAGTTGTTACAATAGAAAGACTTAGTGAAAAATAATATTAAGGTGAAACAACGGAAAGATATTCTTGCACTTACTGTTGAAAGACAAATAGAGGTATCCTGTGTTGAGTTAGATAGCCATATTATTGTTTGTGTCTACACGCCACCGAGGGATGAAAAAGGCCATGGCAATTTCGAAATATTTGAGAAAATTATGGAGGAAGCCCCACTAAACTATGTAATAACAGAAAAAAGTTAATTATTTGTGGCGATCTTGATGTAGATTTGCTTGTAGGAACAATAATGAAACAACGATTAATAACTTTATTCAAATCGTTTAATTTATGTCATGTATTTTTAGAGCCGACTAGATTTACACTTACCAGCCAAACTTGCTTAGATAACGTTTTTTGTGACTGTAATGCACAAGTAAAAGTGTAATTAACTGCTTTCCTTCCGATCACAGTAGTCAAACAGTTTCATTCCCAATTGCTATTAGGGATAAGACTGGTCCATCATTTTATAGGCCTATAACATCCCATAGACTAGAGACATTTACGAAAAACTTAGATATAAATTTTCCAGTACCGGATTTTAATGAACAGAACCCAAACAAAATCTACTCAGACTTCTTCAACATTATTCAGACAGAATTCAATAAAGTTTTCAAATTAAAGAAAGTCAGTGACTACAACGGTAAATCTAAATTTAATGACTGGGCAACGTTTGGAATTCGTAAAAGTAGAGTTATCTTATATGACCTTTACGATCAAAAAACCTATAACTTTGATCTAAAATTTCATGAATATGTTAAAAATTATTCCAAAACTTTCAAGTTGGTTTGTAGAACTGCAAAAACTTTACACATTAATATAAAAATTCAAAATTCAAATAATGTCGAATGAATACAGTTTGGCAAATAATAAACGCGAAACTGGCAAAGTTATACCAAGGGACAATGATTTCTGCCTAAAGATAGGTGATGATGTTGTTAAATCCAACGCTGATGTTGCTCGAGCTTTTGAAACATTCTTCACCAATGTACCCGTACTCACAACAGACCGTCTAAATTCATCACCATATGAAGCAGAGACTTTATTAAAAAATAACACTAGCGTCAGTAATGTATATTTAAAATTTCATCATGTACATCCCCAGGACATTGTCAAAACGTTTAAATTACTTTACTTAAAAAATACGGAAGACCTGTGGGGTAAATCAGTCAAAGTCATTGGTTCAGTAATTCTAGTTATAACCCCACACTTAGCTTATATATTCAATAAATGTGTTGACGATGGGGCTTTTCCAGACCTCATAAAACTCAGTAAACTGATACCTCTGTTCAAGTCGGGAGATAAGGACGATCCTTCAAATTTCAGACCAATATCCGTTCTTCCAACACTAAGTAAAATATTTTAAAAGATTATACTCAATCAAATGCTCTCGCACTTCAACCGTACAAAACAACTCCACGCTAAACAATATGGTTTCACTAGGGGTAAATCGACTACGGATGCAGGTATTACCTTTATATCTCATATTTATTCTGCATGGGAGGCCGCACAGGATGCTATCGGAGTTTTTTGCGACCTGTCGAAGGCGTTTGATTGTGTTGATCATAATACGCTATTAATTAAATTAAATCATTACGGAGTTACAAATAAAGCGTTGTATCTACTAAGATCATACCTAAGCAATAGAATTCAAAAGGCAGAAGTTATCGGCGTAAAATCTGATGGATCGGGTCTTAAAATTGGCGTTCCACAAGGTTCCATATTAGGCCCTTTCTTATTCCTGGTATATATTAATGATCTGCCTTTCATGGTGGAGAAATTAACTGACATAGTGTTGTTTGCTGATGAAACTTCAATGGTCTTTAAAATTGAAAGACAAAAAGGAGATTTTGATGATGTTAATGGTGTATTGTCTTTTACCTTGAATTGGTTCACAGTTAATAATTTATTGTTAAACGCTGGTAAAACCAAGTGTATCAAATTCTCACTTCCAAATGTCAGGCAAGTTTGATACCAGTTTAGTGTTAGATAACAGCACGTTAGAATTAGTAAATGATAAGTAGTTTCTTGGAATGACCATTGATAGCAAAATGCAGTGGGGACCCGACATAGATAAATTGGCTGGTAAATTATGTTCTGCGGCTTACGCTGTTAGGAACATCAGACAAAGCACGGATGTGGCTACATCTAGGCTAGTATATTTTAGTTGCTTTCATAGTGCGATGTCATATGGTATCTTCTTGTGGGGGAAAGCAGCGGATATTCAAACTATTTTTATTTTACAGAAAACAGCTATTCGAGAAATTTATAATTTAAAACGCACAGACTCCTTAAGAGAGCTTTTCAAAGAAATTGACATACTAACAGTAGCTAGTAGTAGTTAATTTATTTTCGAAAATATAATGTATGTACGCAAGAACCTTACAACATTTTCCAAACTTAGCGATAGCTGTAATGTTAACCTAAGAAATAATCACAGACTATGTGCGCCCCGTTTTAGACTCGCGAAGGTTAGCAATTCTTTCAAGGGTCTGTGCATTCTCTACTACAATAAGATACCTCTGGAAATTTGAAATTGCCTTTAGAGCAATTTAAAAAGCATGTTAAAGCGACTTTGTCGAAAAAGGGATATTACAATGTTCAAGATTTCATAAATGACAGGATTTTTTGAGGTTAATCTGGCTCAACACAGACCTTGCTGTTAATAATTTTGTAATTATTTATGCCTGCTTATTAATCATAACAATGAAAAAAAAACATATTTGTATTAGTTAAGCACAACCTATTTTTAAAAGAGATCTAAAAATCAATCTGTGGGAGTTTCTACGCCCTGCTTCTCCCACAGTGGTCCAATGTAGAGAAGCGGCAAAAAATGACGTTTGCTAAGTATAGGTAAATATCTACAGTAATAAAGTACTTTGACTTTGACTTTGACTTTATTGCTTTTGCCCTTCCGGTGTGCCAGAGAGACTTTCGCACGCGTTTAGTTATTCGATCCACCACTTATTATTTTACGATTATTGTATCAACGAAATACTCCTTCATCGAAGGTAGTGAGCTAACTTTTAGACCGACTTCATTCAACTACTTTATCTCTCAAATTGCATGCAATGTACACTAAGTTAAAAGGTTGAATGAATGAGTGACCAAAGGGTATTTCAACTGACGGATTTCAAAATTTGGCATAAAAGACCAACAGCAAAGTGAGTTTCCCGAAACAATCCCGGAAAAAATGCAGTTGGAGGAAGTCTCCAAATGATTATGATACTAGGATTGTTTTTTCCTTGAAGTTTGAGAACAATAGCTCCTATTATTCGGATCAGTGGTCCATAAGCATCTGCAGTAAATATGTATTTAGATAGAAGCAACTCGCCTGATTACAATAACAATCACTGCGCTTGAAGTTGCCTAAAAAATATGATTTTGAATTTTACCGGATTCATATGACATTTTATCAATCAAGGAAGGTTTATTTTTAAATTTTACCGTAAACTATAGAAGAATGAAGTCAAATCGCCAAGTGACTTTGTATGACACTTACTGGCGAGCCTTTTATTACGGAACCCATCTACTTGCTTGTGGGTGGACTATAAAACCCGTACGTGATACGAAAGGGAAGTCATCGCTTCATCGCTTTATTTACCTAATTCGATTCGAGAGGTTTTAAGGGCGCTTGATAACAAAGGCGGATATATAGCGGGATATATATATATAAGCGGGGAAAGGATTGACTGTTGGAGTTAGTTTGATATGATATGTTGTGTGGACATGTTCTGGGACACATTTTATGTAACATCTTTTTACCACATGTAAGCAATAAATAAATGAATACTGAATACTGAATACTGTATCGAAATTCTAAATCTGATCCAAAACAGCTATGTGGTGTATTAGGCTTCACGCAAAAGGTGCAGGTTCGAATCCAGATGCTGAGCAATGAGATAAGTAATTAAGTATCTCAAGTAAAATATTCGGTCGTTCTAACGATGATGGAAAAACATTTTGAGGAAACCTTCATTACTGCATTACTGCGGCGATAGGCTAGCCCCCTGTCACGCTAAATGGAGTATTGAATAACAAGCTAAAAGTGGGCACAATTGTGCCTATGCCAACCCGTATGGGAAATGGCTTGTCGCTTTGTGCGATAAATGTGATAAAATATGATACAATGACAATATAGGTCGCCTTATTCAGTAACTCCAATTCACAGCCCAAACGACATAATATAATTCAGTCATATTGAGATGAGTCAGACGATACTAAAACATGGGTGGGTCTTACCACAAAAAAAAAAAACACCTGTTCAACACTTGTTTGAAGAAAAAATTAAGATTAGGATTTGACGTTTGTTTTGAGGTTAAACAATGTGTATTTTTTGTACTAATACTGAAATAGTTTGGGCTACAAGTGAGCTGAGGTACCCTAAATAATCCAAGGGAATTTATATTGGAAAAATTTCATCTATGTAATGGGGCAAGAGTAGCTCCTGTAAATAACAAACATGTGGTGGTTGCCAGATATTCTCCTTTAACTTGACTTTAAGTTTCAAACAATATGCAACTTTTTTTTTTTTGAGTAGAACGTTGGCCCTGTATTTTTTCTAGTTCATACTCAGAAAGTACCTTTCACTCTTCCAACCTGTTTGCTTTTTAATTGATGAAACAAAACAAACAAATATCCGATATCATTGTTTATTCACAATACCCTAATCGGCCACTCCAGCTAATCAGATCTTTCGATGTTATTATCCAATTAATACGTTCGTATTAATTGGATTGGATCCAAAGGCGTCACAAATTTAATAATTATAAAACTGGTTTAAAAATGAACTGACGACAACAACCAAATTTTTACTCAACTGTTCCTCTTCCACCAGAGTCATTTAGAGTCATTTTTTTTATTGAATATAAATAAATAAATTATCTTATTCAACCTCTCAACACCTCATATAGGAAACAGCGTGATGCTATGTATTAATATGATTATGGAATGAAGTATACGTACAAATAAAGACTCAAACGTTCTGTATAGTTCAGATATTTCTTAATTTTAAACGAAATTACGTAATCCGAAACGAGTACGATTACGAAAAGTACGATTCCCACTCGCAAAGCGAGTGGGAATCGTACTTTTATATCCTGGTAGGGATTCCAGTATTTTAATGAAACTGAATCCGTGAAATTCTATCTCCGGTCGACGCGATGCGATGTCTTATCAAGGTAAGATTAAGGGTGGGCGAAAATAGGTGCTACAAACAGCAGTACAGTTTTCCACGTCTATAATGTTCGGTTGACAGTTTTCGTTTTACTAACTTAATAAAAAAATGCACTCCTTTACAAGTCAAAAACTATTAATTCTTCACGTCTATTCGCGAAGAACACCCTTATTCCCGGTAAACAGGGAGCAAAAGAGCACTTTTACTCCTTTGGGAGGTAGAGTAACTTTTTAATTTGTGTTGCCAGTTGAGAGAAAATAATTACTTTTTTAACCCATTCATTCGGAAAAGTATGTTTTGCTCCACGACGAGAGGGAGCGAAATGCAACTTTGCTGTTTAAGCTACTTTTTTTTATTCATTGGCAAGTAGCATTTACGCAATGCGCCAATTTAACACAGATCTTAACAAAATAATCGATTGTAATTTCATCGTAATCGATTAAAAACGAACATGTTTCAAGTTTTAACTTTAACAAAGTTATATGATTTTTTATGAATTTTTCGTAATATTTAAAAAAACTGTCACAATAAATTATATATTTTACTGAAATCACTACAACTATCGATGACTGTTATTGTGAAATTATATATATATATATTGATAGCCGCTACCATTGTAATATTTGATTCGATTATTTTTACACTTTGGTAAAAGTAGCAAAGGAATATTTTATCTGTGACCTTTCCCTAATACCTCACAATTCGCCTTTATAAAAATTATATTCGTTGTTTGATTACTGTAAAAGTGGTGAAAGTATAATTCAAAGTATAGTTATTTTATTATTTTTAGAGTATTTTTTTTTATTTTCCTTATAGTCGGTGTGAAAAGTTGTATGTGTCACTCCGTTGCAAAATTATTTTCGTCATGGGCTTTAAGGCTTGAACCCTTCGTTACGCTCAGGATTCTGACTTAGAATCCCTCGCAATGCTCAGGTTTCTATCGTAGAATCCTTCGCTTCACTCTGGATTCAATGTACCGCCCTCGCCGTAAATACATCATTTTGTTCCCTTGAGACACAAATAACTATTACTGCTTTGTAATAAACAGCTCCAATCACAAGGTTTATTAAATTAACGTTTTAATAATATAAGCCATACAGGACCAGGTTATAGATACTCGTAACTACAGAAAACATATCATACACGACCGCACAATGGCAAGCGACATGTGCAGACAGTGCCAAAATAGTTCAGAAACAATACAGCATATCACAGGAGCCTGCAGATCACTCGCACAATCAGATTATAAACATCGCTACGACCAAGTTGCAGCCATCATACACCAACACCTCGCATTCAGATACAAATTGATTGCACAAAAAACAGCCTACTATAAATACACACCTCAAACAGTTTTAGAATCAACAGACTTTAAACTCTACTGGGACAGAACTATAATTACAGACAAAACTATTCATTTCAAAAGGCCTGACATAACTCTCCACGATAAACAAAACAAAACAGTATTTCTCATAGATATAGCCATACCAAATACACACAACCTTACCACAACGTTTACAGAAAAAAACACAAAATACACAGACCTTGCCATTGAAATTAAAACACAATGGTAGGTACAATCTGTCAAAACCATCCCAATAGTCATCTCATCCACAGGAGTCATCCCATACACATTACACACTAGTCTCAAAACATTAAATATACCCAGATCCACACACATACTTCTTCAAAAAGCATGTGCAGGATTCGGTGGTTTCCAAGGTCCATTCAATGAAGAATTTTATTGTATTTTTATGTAGTGCGTTTATTCCGTAAAGGGAGTTTATATAAAGTAAAATGTATTAAATGCGTAACGGACGATCGTATATCGTGCCGTATATCGAGTCGAATGATAGCAGAGATCTTCCTCGGAGAGGGGCGGTCGGTGAGTTGTATCCGCGTGGCGCTAGGTGTCGCGAGTAGGTGCGCGAACATGCCCCCGGCCTTGGGAGCACCAGCTCCCAACAGAATTCTTCACCCATCGAGGACTGCCGGCTCTGGTAGTAGCGGGCAGATCTTTGAAAAGGCGCGGCAAATCGTACCCGTCGCTGTACGGATATCAGCGACCCGGGATACACCGTCGTTTCCAGGATATAGACGCGTGACTCGGCCTAACCGCCATTTAAGTGGTGGCAGGTTATCGTCTTTGACTAGGACGAGGCTGTCAAGAGTTATGTCTGCTTTCTTTGTCTTCCACTTCGTTCTAAGCTGAAGCTCTGCGATGTACTCCTTGGCCCAGCGCTGCCAGAAGTGTTGGCGTAGCAATTCGATCCTGGCGTAGCGTGACAGGCGTGAAGGCTGCTCAGCTGTCAGGTCCTCGGTTGCAGGGCTGGTCAGCGGTCGGCAGATCAGGAAATGTGCAGGCGTAAGCGGAGAAAGGTCGTGTGGGTCTGTGGACATTGGGGACATAGGACGGGAGTTCAGGACGGCTTCGATTTGTGTTAAAACCGTGCTAAACTCTTCGAACGTTAGCCTAGCGGTGCCTACAACCCGTTTTAAATGGAATTTACACGATTTTATTCCAGCTTCCCAAAATCCAGCAAAATGAGGAGAATAAGGAGGAATAAAGCTGAATTTAATGCTTTCATTAGCTGCAAAGTCGATTATTTCTTTCGATTTATTTTTAAGAAAAACTGAAAACTCCTTTTCAGCTCCTACATAATTCCTGGCGTTGTCGGAGAAAATTACGTGAGGTTTACCTCTCCTACTGATAAATCGTTTAAGCGCTAATAAGTAATCATCAGTGGAGAGACTCGTAACAAGCTCTAAATGGACGGCTCGTGTGACCATACATATGAACAAACAAACGTATGATTTAATGAGTTGAGCTCCCCTACCCTTTCGATTTAGTATGTACATTGGGCCTGCGTAATCAGTAGCGGTGCGATTAAAGGGAAAGCTAGGTTCTAACCGGTCTAAAACAATATTACCCATAATAGGACTAAGAACCTTACCCTTAAATCGAGTACAGGTAACGCATTGCTGAACTATTTTCCTTGCCAAGTTCCTTGCACCCAATGGCCACCAACATTCACGCATGGTGGATAGGAGAAGCTGCGGGCCTGCATGGAGCAGCCGCTTATGCTCGTATTTGAATAACAACACCGTGAAGCTATGTTTACTGCACAATAACATCGGATGTTTTTTATTGTAATCGAAACTAGTTGAGTTACACAATCTACCACCGACCCGAATCATTGGTAACTTATCATCGTCTAAGAACACGTTAAGACTAGATATGCGATTATACTGTTTAGCGTTAGTCTTAATAGTTTTCCCTTTAAGTATGTCATCGTAAACGTCCGGGAATGATTGCATCTGTGCAAATCTAACTAGCATGCGACGCGATGCACCTAGCTCGTCCGCTGTTAATGAACTGGTTTGGCGAAGTTGTTTACGCTCTGAGTTAATGCGTGAGTTCAGAATAAAGCGGAGTACATACGCGCCAGTCCGAATTAATTTTATGTATGACGAATATCTATCAAAATTAAACGTTTCGTCGCATGGATTGCAAACCAAACTTACAACTTTGGAACGCAATTCAGGTAAGTTATCAATTATCGTATTTTCATTTGAATTGTCATGAATAAAATCCGATTTCGTATCATGTAAAAATGATGGTCCGTTCCACCATAAACTGCAGTTAATTAAACTATCTAGCCCTTCCCCCCTCGACAATAAGTCAGCAGGGTTGTCTCCGCTATTTACGTGCAACCAAATCGAGTTACCGGTAAGTTCCTTTTGTTCGGTTACTCGATTTTGAACGAACGGTTTTAGTAAATGGGGAGACATACGAATCCATCCCATGACTATTGTCGAGTCGGTCCAAAAGTAAACATTAGTGAACTCTAACCTTAACGAATCGGTTATTTTCTTGAAAAGGCGGGCAGCAACCAATGCGCCAGAAAGTTCAAGTTTCGGAATTGTAAGCGATTTAAGTGGTGAAACTTTACTTTTACCACACCATAATTTCACGGTAACATCTGACCCTTCCTTGTATGACCTAATGTATGCGCATGCACCGTAAGCATGCAACGATGCATCTGAAAAAATGTGAAGTTCCAAACGTCCAGTGTGTTCACCCCTTACATAACGCGGAATGCGTAAATCGTTTAAACAGTGCAGAGTGTCCATGAAATTATGCCAGGTTAACGCGATGTCCCTAGACACTGGAGTGTCCCAATCGATCTTACTCAACCAAAGTCTTTGTAACAATATTTTGGATATTATCACCGCAGGACACAGTAGTCCTAGCGGGTCGTAAATCTGTGAAATAGTTGATAACATCATACGTTTATTTAAGTGTGAAGAGTTAGGCGGCGGATCGATCTTTGTGGTGAAATACAATTCATCGCGCGCATTATCCCAGCCTAGCCCGAGTGTTTTGTTCTGCGTGTGTTCACCAGTAAAATGCTCCTTAGATTTATCATCCGTGACGTCACGGTTAAAGGTCCATTTACGTAAAGGAAAACATCCTGACTGCAGAACGTTATACGTTTTCTTGCAAATATCGAGTAAGGTTTGAAAATTATCATCCCCCGTAATTAGGTCGTCAACGAATATGTCTTGGTTAATAACGCGCGCGATGACGTCATCACCACATTCCGATGCGAGCTGTCGTATACATCGCATACTCAAATATGGTGCGCTCGCGGTACCATATGAAACTGTATTTAGCGTATAGGTATGTAACGGATCAGTGGGTTTCTCGCGCCAGACGATCATTTGCAAGGATCTCTGATCTGGCTGAATCAAAACCTGCCGAAACATTTTCTCCACATCAGCACAAGCAACGTATTTGTATTGACGGAACCGTAGCAAAATGGAAAATATGTTATTTTGGAGTGCTGGTCCCGGAAGCTGAATATCATTTAACGATTTATTTGTAGTAGTAGAGGCACTTCCACTATATACTACTCGCAACTTAGTGGTACTACTGGTAGATCGATATACTCCGTGGTGCGGGAGAAAATAATTCGGCGCACCATAATCGTTTACACGAGTCATATGACCCATCTCTTCGTACTCGCGCATGAAGTCACAATATAAACGTTTATATTCCGGCAAACGTTCAAGTTTACGTTCTATGGATAAAAATCGACTTTTTGCTAACGTATAAGAATCACCTAACGAGTCCGCTGATTCTTTTAATGGCATGCGTACCGAAAATCTACCGTCATCATCGCGTATAGTCGTGTTGATAAAAAGTGCCTCACATTTCTGTTCGTCAGCTGTAAGAGTACAATTTACTTGAGGAATGTCCTCAATCTCCCAAAATTTTCGGAGTTGAGTGTCAATCGCCTGAGTGAAATTACACTGCACCTGATTATTAACGCGCAAGTTCCGTGTATTTATTGGACCAGATAACAACCAGCCTAACTTCGAATTTTGTAAGTAAGGTCCAGTTGATAAGCGAATCCTATCTTCGTCTAATAACTCCCAAAATTTGTCCGCACCGACAAGAATATCGATTTTAGAAGGCACGTCTAATGTGGGATCTGCTAGCTGAATGTTATCAGGAATACGTATTAGATCGACATCAATGCAATTCGAGGGCAAACTGGAAGTTATGCGCGGCAAGACAAAGCATTTTATCGAAGTGTGATAATCGTTTACTTTTGAACGTATATTTAAATCGCATGAATGACTCGACTGTGTGACGGACTGCCCTACACCCGAGATCTGAATAGTGGACTGTATAATATTCGTATTTAATCGATTTCTTAAATCTTCCGTAATGAAGCAATGTTCACTCCCATTGTCTAAAAGAGCACGACACGTATGAAAACGATTGTTCGCATCGGCTACTTCGACTAACGCTGTGGAAAGTAAAACTTGCTTGGGAATGAACCTGGTTCCGTCCGCGTCCGCGGCGCCTTCGCTGCACTCAGCCACCGGCGCGCGGTCGGCAGATACACAATAGCTAGACGTACTCGGCAGCGATAAGGATGCGCTGTGTGCAGGCGCATTCGACGGCCTCACGCACACATTCTCACCGCGGCTACTCTCGACGTGCAATAAACTATTGTGTTTTTGTTGACACTGTTTGCATGAACCGTATAAACATTCACTCAAGGAATGTCTTTCGCGTAAACAGTTATTACATATGTTTTTGGAACGAACTAAATTAATCCTATCTTGTATAGGTAAATTCAAAAACTTGACACACGTATACAGTGCATGGTTCTCGTTACACATCGCACATGCTCGAACGGGTTTATTTTGGAACGACTTGGGTTTAGGCGCATTTGCACCGGTAGATACATAACTACCTACTTGCGTAGGTTTGTTAGACGCGTAATTATGCTTATAAGCAGTCTGCACAATCGGTGCTTTAGACTGACTCGAGTTAATCATTTCTAGCGTATCAGCCCGGTTTCTGAGAAAAGATAAGAGATCTTCCAGCTTAAGTTTCTTAGACTCATTATTGCTCAACTTATCCGAGATAGACCCTATGTGAGATTCCCATTTACGTTCCGTGGATGCATCGAGTTTCAACACAATTAAATGAATTAATAACGTATCCCACGAATCGGTAGGTTCATCTAACGTTTTCAGAGCGCGTAAATTACGCAAAATAGTGTCTATCAATTTACGTATCTGAGTCGAAGATTCTTGTTTCAAAGCTGAAATATTGAAATTAAATCTTTGAAAAATCTCTGTAGCTGCTTGCATACGTAATTTTAACTCGGAAATTTGTACTTTACTAGGATTCACCGCTAGAAAGGAGTCTACGTATTTTTTAAATTGAGTTAGCCTGCCCTTCATGTGACCTCTTTGTTTACGGAGGTCTGAACTTGCGGAGTCCAGGTTTTTCCTAGGTGTTCCTGATCCACTAGGAATAATCAACCTTGCAACATCCTCATCTCCTCCACCCATTTCGCAAGATTAAGTGAAATTGAAATAACTTACGTGTTTTAAACGAACGCGTGCGGTAGATGACAAATGATGCTGCGTGGCTTGCGATAACGAACGTACTGGAATGCACAAAACGACACGGTTTTAACACAATTCGACTGGTAAGGGGAATAGACGGGATAGGAAGACCTGACCGTTCACTGCTGCAGACGTCGGCGAGGTGCTGGTGTCTTCTCGTCGTGGAATTCGTCGTCCTGACGAGCTGACTTCTCTCACTGAATCCGGCTCGAAGGACCAAATTATGTGCAGGATTCGGTGGTTTCCAAGGTCCATTCAATGAAGAATTTTATTGTATTTTTATGTAGTGCGTTTATTCCGTAAAGGGAGTTTATATAAAGTAAAATGTATTAAATGCGTAACGGACGATCGTATATCGTGCCGTATATCGAGTCGAATGATAGCAGAGATCTTCCTCGGAGAGGGGCGGTCGGTGAGTTGTATCCGCGTGGCGCTAGGTGTCGCGAGTAGGTACGCGAACAAGCAACAATACTAAATACATGTAGAATTGTACGGAAATTCATTTGTAAGGACCGTGATCTTTAGTAGATAAGCACTTGGCGTAAGCCCGTGTATCAGAACCTCTTTATTACAAGAGTGAAATGAAAAATTCATAAAAATATAAAAATAATAAGGCAAGGCCTTCTCCGCCTCACTGCGAATACCGCACGATCACCAACATCATCGATATCATTATTTTCATCCCATTTTGTTTACCTCATGTACCATCATCAACTTCTACATCACCATCATCACCTTTCACTGTGTCACTAGCTGTTGTGCAAGAGGCATCCGCCAATAACCCTGTTTCCACTAGCGGCAGAAACAAAAACGCAAGAAGAATATGGACAGAAGATATGAATACAATAATCTGGCGTTCATACTTAACAGCAACTCAACTGATACAAAGGCATACCTTCAACAAGTTCACGCAGAATTTACAGCAAAATACCCCGAATTCCAAGTTTCTATACAGAGATTGGGAGATCAGGAAGAGCCTTATTTAGAAAAAAGTTACTACCCGCAGACACCCTAAGTAAAATCAGAGATGAAGTAGCGCATATTTTAAACCAACCACGCACACAAATGAACAACCAGTTTAAGAAAATGTTTTATCCTACACACACAATTCACAATTCACAATTCACAATTCTTTATTGCACAGAACATTAAAACAAAACATTTTACAAGAAATTAAAAGGCAAAGGCGAGCTTATCTCTCAACAGAGATTTCTTACAGCAAAACTATCAGGATAGGATACATATAAACTGAAAAGGGTAGTCTAGTGCAATTATAAAATTACTAAATACAACAATTATATATATTATATATTACAATAAAATATAATACTTACTATAAAAATACATATAATAAAAGAAATAGTAGATAAAATAAAAATAAACAAATAATAATAATAAACAGATAAATACAATTACATACTTATATATACAATACCTATGATGAAAGAGAAAGTAAGTGCTCTTTCAAGCGATTCTTAAAGGAGAAGAGAGTGGGACTATCCCTAATAGTTCAGGGAAGTGCGTTCCACAGCCGAATGGCCCTCAGCCTGAACGAGTGCTCGTAGGCGACGGTGTTATGCTGCGGAATACATAAAAGAGACACCGTGTGAGATCTCCGTTCCTTGCCTCTGGAGAAAAGGAACTCAAAACGTTCACGAAGGTAAGAAGGATATCTGGGATTTCTCAAGATGTTAAAGAGTAAAGCCAATATGTGGAAATAACGGCGAAGACGAATCGGGAGCCAACCCAGTTCCTTGCGATACTGCGAGACGTGGTCATACTTGCGCAGCCCGAAGACGAACCGAATCCCGAGGTTTTGAAGTCGTTCGAGTTTATTCAGTTGTTCTTCGTTTGCACTCACCCAGCAAGCATCGGCATAGTCAATTAAAGGAAGTAGAAGGGACTGGGCTAGAGTGACTTTAGTGTGCCGTGGAAGGAAGTATTGTAATATCCGAAGAGAGTAAAACGATGCAAAGACTCGTCTGCTGACCTCGGAGACATGGGGCGACCAAGACAGCATGTTATCGAATACAACTCCGAGATTTTTAGCTTTATCGCTGTATTTGATTACGGTTCCGTCAAATATTAGAGAAGTGATTTGAAGTTGTTGTAACAGGTTAAGAGAGCATCTGGTTCCCAAGATCAAGGCCTGCGACTTGCTCGGGTTGACTAGAAGCCCATACGAGAGGGCCCATTTCCGGATATTCTCGAGGTCAGCATTCAGAGCCTCCACAGCCGGAGTCACATCACGCGGAGGAAAATGCCGGTATATTTGGAGGTCATCTGCGTAAATATGATATGAAGAAGTAAGTACATCAGAGATTGAGTTGATAAAAACCGAGAAAATAAGGGGTGAAAGGATGCCACCCTGAGGAACCCCAGTGAATAGATCGCACCAATCGGTGGATGTCTCCTCAGACTTGATGCGTTGTTGTCGATCTCTGAGATAGGAGTCAAACCAGAGGGCGGCATGAGAGGAGACATTAAGTGAATGAAGGATTGCAACCAGGATATCAAAATCCACGCAGTTGAAAGCGCTGCTGAAGTCAAGCAATGCCAGCATAGACATTCTCTTGTGGTCCATCGCAAGTTGGATATCATCTGTCACTTTGAGTAGAGCCATGGTAGTGCTGTGACCCGGCCTAAAGCCCGATTGGAAAGGATTAAGGAGATTCATGGAGGAAAGATAGGTGGATAATCGAGTGTGTACAATGGATTCAAGGACTTTGGAAAGGATAGGCAGGATAGAAATAGGACGAAATTCTTTGTAGGAAGTAGGGTTGGATGTTTTAGGCAGAGGAATCACGAGAGCACGTTTCCACTGACTAGGGAAGTGACAGTCAGAGAGTGAAGCATTAATTATGTAAGTGATAACCGGCAGCAATTCACCAAGAACAATTGTTAGCATTTGAGAGCAGATTTTGTCATTGCCCACGGCTTTTGATGAGATTGCTAGCACTGCTATCCTGACTGCAGCGATTCCAACATGACGTAGATGGAAAGGAGAGTGGCAGGAGACAGTCCTGGAAAGCAAGTTACGGAGTGTGGCATCCTTGACAGATGGATCCATCTGGACGGGGGGACAGCAAAAAAATTATGGAGACCGTTAAGGTCGATGTTACCAACAGCCAGGTCCTGGGACTTACCAATGCCAAGGGTCTTCAGAAATTTCCAAACTTGTGCAGGGGCGTAGCTCTCGATACATTCAAATATATGACGGCGTTTGGCATCTCGACACAGACGGGAGCAGCGATTACGAAGTCTTTTGTATGCTAAGAGATTTTCGTCGGTCGGATCCTTTTTATAATTAGTCTTGGCACGGTTTCTTTTAGCCATCAGATCCTTGATGGAATCAGTAAGCCAAGGAGCGGGAAGGTGTTTTACTTTAACCTTCTTAACAGGAGCATGTTTGTCAAACAAGCTCAGGACAATTGTGTTAAAGTTCTGAACCTTATCATCAACGGACTCACTACCCAGAACAAGGGACCAATCTATGGAAGAGGTGTCGGATTTAAGGGAAGTGAGATCAATACCCTTGAAACTACGAAGTTCAAGAAACTTAGCTTTACGCTTGGGGGGCCTAATGTTGTAGGATAGTTAAATTAAATCATGGTAGGAGAAGGGGGCACTGAGTTGACCATGTACGGCAACCTTAGTGGGGTTAGATATTATCATCAAGTCAAGAAGAGAGGGGGTACAGTGAGGCTGAAAGTGAGTGGCATCGAGGGGAAGAATGTGTAAATTCAAGGAGTTAACAATGGATCGCAGATTGTCTGATCGAGCATTGTTTTTAAGGAGGCAGGTGTTAAAGTCACCAAGAATAAGAGTTACAGGATAAAGAGGGGACAGGTCATTAAGAAGAGTTTCAAAAGATTCAAAGTAATCTATACGACGAGAGGGGCTGTAGTAAATACCCAGAAGAACTTTATTGTGACGAAGACATATCTCTAAAAATAAGTGTTCTGCAGAACCAGAGTATAGGCTGGGCGAGTGGCTGATAACTTTGCAGGAGATGTCAGAACGAAGGTAGATGGCAACACCGCCATCAGCCTTACCCGTTCTATCATTACGAGCCTGAACCCTTGCAGAGCATACATTGAAGAAGAGAGGGATGGCTTAAGGAAAGATTCGGAGACAAGAATTCCGTGAATATTCTGATCAACGAAGGCATCGAGAAGATCAGCGTAGCTGGCGTGAATGCTCTGGGCATTAATATGGACGATGTTGAGATTAAAGCCAAGGGTCGAGAACACGCGTTTCAGATTATCAGACAAAGAGCCATCCGCCGACAACCCACCTCCCGCACTAAGAGAAACGTCGCTATCAGAGCTAGAAAAGAAGCTATCATTAAAATAGTTTAAGGTATTCATAAACTATATAGGTATACACATAAATTACAAAAAAAATAAAAAAAATAATAGGATCTACTTTAAAATACTTTTCGTTCTAAGCCTGAACTCAGTCTTTCACTGGGCATGCTGGAAAAGAAATCAAGATTAACAGAAATCAACTTGCAATAATTATACAGAATTTTTTTTTTAAAAAAACACAAACAAACAGCAAAAGAATATAGCAATATCGTTATACACACCGTTTTATGTCGTATACACACCGTTATCATCACAACCCATCACTAGAATGAGCTTGTCAACAAAACTCAATGAAACTACTATGAAAATCTATTATACCGTAATTGAACAAGAAACAGATAAGACCCACATCTATCACACATATCAGAGCAATGACTATCTGACCAAATAAGAATTATCATTAACAATCGCCGTCTATCTCAAAGTAAATTACAAGCGTTAAGGTTGGAAACTCAGAGGGAACAAGAAGAAAACATTTTAACACAAATTGAGGAGGATGAAGAAGAAAATCTTGAGAATCCAGAAATATATAATGTAGACAAACCACAGAATGAAGAAGTGAATCAGACACCACCACACAAATGCGAAATCTAACTCAAACAGCACAGATTAAAAAATCAACACAATGATACAGAACTACTGTAAAACGAAATAAAACAGATCAACTTAAGGTATGAAAAACTCTTGATGCAGCCCTTATTACATTTAAAAACACACACACTTCATACCAAAACAAAACACTTCAAAGAAGTTAGCATTAATAGTAGCTTCCATAAACGATAGGATACTAAGTTACCAACTTAGCTCAGATCCTGATTTCATGACTACACAAACCAATATATACTGTGCCGCTTATACTGCCGCAACAACAATACCCCAACTAGACAAGTTAAGATACTATCATGGCAGAGAAAATTACAGAATGGAACAGAAAGGTTAATAAAATATATAGGAAGATTGACTAAGCATAAAAATGATAGGCGGAGATGGAAACTTATAAAGCAGGTAAACGAGATCAAAACTAAATACCAAATCCACTCGCAGCACGAAAACCCAACGATGACCTCTTTTTAGATACAATGAAGCAAAAATTCAACGCAGCATCAAGCAGATTACGTAGATACAAGGCATGCACACTAAAAAGCAACAAAACACTCTATTCCAGAATAATGAGAAGATATTTTACAGGTCATTAGCTAAAGATAATAATCAACAATCAACACATGTAGGTGACCTACCGTCCGCCGACGGGCTACAAGCATTTTATTCTGGAATATGGTCAAATCCAACAAATGGCATAACACAAATTCCAAAAGATTCACAACGTACAGAAGGAATTATACCAATGAAAGCAGGAAGCTATTAGAATCATTTGTAAAAGTTATCAAAAAGACACATAATTGGAAAGCACCGGGAACAGACAACATCCATAACTACTGGTACAAAAAGTTCAGCACAGCCTACCCATACCTATACAACCATATTAATAACTTCATTAAATCACTTGATACAATGCCAGCTTACATATTTCAGGATTTAACTTATTTATTGCCCAAAGATACAGAATTCTGTAATCCGTCCAAATACCGTCCAATAACATGCCTACAAACATTTTACAAAATACTAACAGGATGCATAAATAAAATAGTCTATGATCACATCAAAAATAATAATATTTTAGCCGAAGAACAGAAGGGCTCCAGAAGAGAAAGTTAGGAAGTAAGGAACAGTTGATAATTGATTTCTTAATAATGAAACATGCATACAGAAACAAAAATGACATCAAATGGACCAGCTTTAGTTAGTATGTTAATTTCTTTAAAAAGTTATCTTAGGAATTGTGTGTCTTTTAAATTATAAATTGCTGGAATAGTTCTTTATTGTGATACAAAAATAGTTTCAATATCCACTGTATTCCCACCACAACAAGATTCAAATAAGTTTATTTTACAAAGGATATCATGGGACACGATTTTATTAAAGTTGCCACTCCCATGTTTTGTTTGTATGATGTTCTTAACAGAGCAAGCCGCAGAACTTAATCTACCAGCTAATATATCTATGTAAATGTCCCCACTGCAATTCGCTATTTATGGTTATTCCAAGAAACTTCGTATCGTGACGTGTTGCTGCCTAAATTGCTCAATAAATTGGCCTCAACTTGCCTGACATTTGAAAGTGAGAAATTGATACATTTTGTTTAACCAGAGTTTAACAATAAATTAGTAACTGCGAACCATATAAAGCTTTAATAAAATGTAATACAAATGTCATTAGCATCATCAAAATCTTACTTTTGTCTTTCAATGTTGAAGACCAGTGAAAGTGTCCACCATAAAAGGCAGATCGTTAATATATATCAGGATTAAGAAAGGTACTGATATGGAACCTTGTGAAACGCCGATTTTTACACCCAATTGATCAGATTTAACATCTCCAAAATCTTTTAATTTCATTAGTAGCGTATCATGATCAAACCAATCAAATGCCTTCGACAGATCACAAAAACGCCGATAGCATACTGTGCGGCCTCCCATGCAGAGAAAATATGAGATACAAGGATAATGCCAGCATCCGTAGTCGATTACCCCTATACATTTGACGTATTGGCGCTACTCATCCTTTTAGAAGTTCGGTATCAATCAGAGTGCGATAAGACACGCGGATTTTGACCGGCTCTCCTTAATTAAAAGGAAACAAAAGCAGCAAATGCACAAGTAGACGAATTGGCTCCGCTAATTCTTTCTTGCGTTGTTAACATGATATGAGTGCAACAAAGCCTAAAAGTGCAATTCCCTACCGAGCATAACGAGATATCGAGCATTGTAGTTACCTTTCGCTGTCACGCTCACTCGCTAGGTAACTAAGCTCGCTGTCTCGCTCCCACGCTCACGCGACACGTCGTCTGCAGTTCCGTTCGGCTATCCTAATACTCTAAATCAAGGGAAACAATAGTGCAAGTTACTATTTTTCTGTTGGTTTATCTTTTCAGCTAATTAATCGTATACATATAACTTGAGTAGACGTGGTTGAAGCCGCCGCCGCCGCCGCCAGTAAAAGCTAGTGTATAATAGATAAATATGAATATAATTGACTGTTTTCGTTTATTCACATATGTTATCTGCTCCTTACTGGTTGTTTCTTGAATAGAATAAGTATTCACTCAACTCTTCTATATTTCTTGCAATAAAATACTTTATGCGTTCACGTAAATAAATAATGTGATTGCTTTTGCCTTACTGTTTATTATTATTACTTTTGCTCCCATACTCTCTATTTGTTTTTGCTGATGCTTTATATTCATTGAGATATTCAGTCTGTATCCGTTTATGAATTTTGTCACTATCACATCTTGCAATATAATAAACAATAGCTCAAATCTGTATCTCTTGAGAAATCCCGATTCATTTTGATCTGACGTTTCACTAATGAGAATGATATGTAAAAAGAAATGGTACCAAACTGAGAAAACCATTTCGAGATAATTATGTTTCTAAATAAATTCCGTTATTCCGTTCAAAAAACATTACAGAATTACTGGAATATCCGTATAAACATAATGTACTTCATTTGTCCTCTACGGCGCAGTTTGTTCAAATTCCCTTCGCCGTTAAGTTGGCTGTTCTGTAAAACGGTCAAGTATTAACAGTTTTCCTGTCAGTCAATTTAGCAGATGTCAGTCGGAACGTAAACAAATATTGATATAATAGTTTTTGGTGTTATAATCGGACACAAACAGCCTATTATGTTAATGTATTTAATGTTATATTGTATTTAATGTAGTTGAACTATTTTTATTTTTTTTCATAATTCATAATAGTTTATTGCAAAGTCACAAAATTTCACAAGGTGGTAAAATAAAAGTTAGTACATTGTGACGCCCTGCTAGGGCACAGCAACATGCGAAGGACAGCCAGTTGTCCATTTTACGAAAAATAAAAAAAATAAATGAAAAATGATTACATTTATGTTCAAAATTGTATAGAGACAATCAATAAATTTTTGTAGAGATTATTATTATTAACAATAAATAGATAAATTAAGAGTAAATTATATAAACATTAAATTAGTAATAACATGTAATGAACAAGTAATTAGCGACTAGAAATGTTTACCTAATTTTATCATTGAAAAATTCTTTCACATCATAATAGCATTTTTCAATGAGGAACTTCTTTAAATAAGTAATGAATAGTGTTTCTTTCTCTACGTTTTTTAAGTAATTTGGTATGTGATTGTATATTTTGATGGCCATATGATGGGGACTAGAAGACACGAGTTCTAACTTTGAAAATGGTTTCTTTAATTTATTTTGGTCTCGATTATTCCTTTTATTTTTATTTTCTAGAGGGGAGTATAAGTTACTATGTTTTCTTACAAATTTGCAAGATTCTAATATATAGATAGATGTTAAGGTAAGTATTTGGAGTTTTACAAAATAAGATCTACAAGATACCATTTGGTCAATATTTGTAAGTATTCTAATACATTTCTTTTGTAGAATAAAAATATCCTTTATTTCACAACAATTCCCCCATAATATACCATACGATAGTCTGGAATGTGCGTATGCATAGTAGGCTGTGAGCGCAGTTTTGACATCAGTTACCCTTTTTAGTTGATGGAGGGCATAAGTAAAAGATGATAATTTGTTTTGCAATCTCTGTATGTAAGGTTTCCAGCTCAAGTTTGTGTCTAGATCGATCCCCAACAAGGTTGCTGTCTTTGTAGTCTCCAGTGGTATTTGTTTATAGCAATATGAAATTTGTAATGGGACTTTTTGTGAGGGTTTGAATTGAATTATATTAGTTTTTTTAAGGTTGAGTTCTAAATTTGATTCATCTAGCCAGTCGGTGATCTTATCTAAGGTCATATCTAAGCTTTGGTTTAATTCGGTGGTATTCGAGCAGGAAAATAATATAGAAATGTCATCTGCGAAAAGGGTGCAAGGGTCATCAATTAGATTAGGTAGATTATTTATATAAATAAGAAATAATAAACATCCCAAGACGCTACCTTGGGGAATAGATCCAGTAGAAAGGACTCTATCTGATCTAACGCATTCTACTTTACCTGTGATAAAATTGGTATTTTCAATCTCTACGTATTGGACACGGTTATGCAGGTACGACTTGAACCACCTGTATGCTAAGCCTCTAATCCCAGAGTCGTATAGTCTTTCTAATAGAGTTTCAAAGCATACTCTATCATACGCTTTGCTCATATCGAGCAGTAAACCCACAGCATATCGTTTATTGTCTATTGATTCAAAAATTTTTTGCACATAGTTATATATTGCCAATATAGTAGACCTATTTTTACGGAACCCGTATTGGTTATCATGTAGTATGTTATATTTTTCATAAAATTTATTCAGTCGTATAGCCATAGCAGTTTCAAAAATTTTTGCTGAAGTAGGCAGTAAAGCAATAGGTCGATAATTATGAATGTCAGTGGCGTTTCCTTTTTTATGTTTAGGTTTTATAAGAGATGTTTTTAAGGCTTCGGGAAATATTCCTTCTGTAAAAGATTGATTGATAACTTTACAAAAGGGTACTGCCAAAATATCCGCGCAATGTTTTACCAGCAACGGAGGAATTTCATCTATACCAAAAGACTTCTTACTCTTAAGGCCTTTTATTATATTAAATGTTTCTTTTGGTTCAACAGGTGTGAGGAAAAAAGAATTTGTTATTTTACTTGCGGGAAGATTGTTTTTCTCTGATCTAGATTTATGTGACTTTCCTATAGATGCAAATAGATTATTGAATTCATTTGCAACTATTTTCGGGTTAGATAAAGTATTGTTCGAAAATTTGAGTCTTATATTTTGTATAATTTTATATTTGTTTGTTACATTGTGTATTATTTTCCACATACATTGGGTTTTATTAACTGAACTATTAAATTTATATATGTTGATAAGTTTCTTAGATTTACAAACTATCCTTTTTAGAGATTTGCAGTACCTTTTATAGTAGTTTCGTAGAACTTTATTATTAGTCTGTGATATTAGTAGTTTTAATTGTCTTTTATTGCGACATGATATTTTTATACCCTTAGTTAGGTAACTATTTTTCTGGTTTGGCTTATATTTTATTAATATTTTAGGAATACATTTATTTAGGGCTGTATGTATAATATTATCAAATGTATTAAGATTATCATTCACATATTTATCAGGTACTAATATACTTTCCCAGTCTACTGTTGAGATTTTTTTTAAATCTATTTATATTGAAATCGTTAAAATTACGCTTGATCAATGTAAAGTGGTTAGGGTTTTGAATATTAAGAGGAGTAGAAAACAAGACACTTCTATGGTCCGAAAGACCTAATTCTTGGACATCGACATGGTAGTCTTTTTTATTAAAGTTTGTAAAGATTAAGTCTATGCATTTTGAACTGGTTGGTGTAACTCTCGTCGGCTTTGTGACTTTTTGATGAAAATTATAACTTAACATGAAATTTGAAAGCCTAACTTTTTCGTGTTTATTTAAAAAATCTATATTCATGTCACCAGCTATCATGATGTTTTTAGAATTTTCTTTGGTATAGATATATCTTAAAAGTTTTTCCAAAGAACTGTAAAATGTGTTAACTTCTCGACTACTACTAGGCCAATACAGATTTACAATTAATAAATTAATTTTGGGAATTTCAATTGCACATATTTCGAAAACCATTTCTATTGACATAGATGAGATGTCCACACGTTCTAAATATTCAAATGTATTTTTTATTAATATACAAACACCCCCACCTGTATGTTGTTCACGACAGAATGTCGCGCCTAAATTATAGTTATGAATTTTTAGTAATTTCTTCTTTTCGCTACTTATCCAAGTTTCAGATATGCACAAGACATGTAGGTTAGGTTTTTCCTCGATGAGTGCATCAAGAAGATGTAATTTGTTAGAAATACTTTGAATATTTTGGAACAATACATTAAGGTTAGTTTCGCCATTGGGTATGGTGTTTGAGGATGGTATTGGATTTACATGGTTATCTAATAGTTGAGGGACGAAAAAATTACTGACTATTATTGTTTACATAATTATCAATGTCTGTATCTATATTGTAGTTCCAGTCCTTAATTTCTACAATATTTTTAAAGATGTCCTCAAACATAATACGCATGCCAAAGTTTTTAATAGTACCTCTACGTGGATGGAACGTCGTTTCATCGTATTTCAGATTGCGGTTTGAGTCAATCAAATATGCGTACTCGTATTTAATTACATCATCATTTAGTAGTTTATTAAAATATTCCACTCTCCAGTTGAATACATTGGCATTGCTTGCACAGATGAATGTTGGTAGACAGATTAAAATGTTGGTACTTTGTATTCTTTGTAATGTTGTTCGGATCGATAAAACAAGTTCTCTGTAGTTGTTGGAGATATTAAAATCGTCTTCACCCAGGAGTATAATACAGAAGTCATTTATTGTATAGTCCACTATCTTCAGCTCTATGTCTTTTAGTAGGTTTTTTATATCACGATTTGGCATTAGGTAGTGACAGAGATCATATTTTTCCTGTTCAAATGTATTTTCTGCAATATTTAGAATTTTGTTTCTTCTGTTTGTACTAATGACACATATTTTATTTCTGGTCTGAGAATTCACAGTGCGAGTTGGCTTCGGTAATGTAGAGTTGTTTGAGTTCTCAATCAGTTTTAATTCTAAATTATTCATTAGGTTTTTTAGCTCTATAATGTCCTTGTTGGCCTGTGATAGTTGTTCTTGTAAATCTAAAATCTGCTTCTCTAATTGAATTTTTTCTATTTCTAAGTTATAGTCTCGTGCAGACGCGGGATGTTGGGGCGTTTTGGATCTGTGACTAATATTAGAAATCCTGTTTTTTCTGGGTGTAGACGAGTTTTAGGCCATTAATGGAGGGCTTGTACATAGGGTTTTAAGGATTCCAACTTCCTGTGTAAGTTTGTCTACAGTTCTTTTTAACTCATTGTTCTCAATGATGGTGTTTTCTAACTCATTCTGGGTAGTCATCAATTCGGAGGTTAGTGTAGTAATCCGGTGTTGTAGATCCTGAGTGCTGCTAATACATGATCGTTCTTCCATACTGTTAGATAGTTGGCCAGGGGGGGAGCAGTCATAGCGGGTATTGCCATCTGATAGTAAACTGGAGTCCAGAGAATATGAGTTACCTACGACAGTTTTAGAATGGTTAGAATCCATGTTACTTGGTGTTTCCGATGGAACAAAGCTTGTAGTCTTTTTAGGTGTCGTTTTTTTCTTCCTTATGGTTACATTCTGCTGTAAAGTTGCATTAAGTTGTGTTTTTGTTGATTCATTTATACTCTTCTGTGTAACACAAGTTCTACATTTCCAGTGTTTTTTCTTTTCGGCAGTCAATAACTGATATAGTTTTTCGGATAGCCCTGAGCAATCGAAATGAAGTCTATGAGTGCAGATAGAGCATTGCACGGTATCTCGGATTTCAGCAGGGGTCTTACATATTATGCAATGTGTGGCCATGTTAGTTTGGTTTATGAGGCAATAAAAAGTGATAAAAAGTGATTCTTATGATACTCAGGAATCGAACCCGGATCGTTTGGGTCTGAAGCACTTGTACTGCACTTTACGCCATCCAAGCAATACAAATCATTGCGAAAAGAAGGATTGTACGTTGTGGGCTCTGCACAGGCGACATCTGTGGGGAATTTTTGGTATCACTTAGCCAATCCTTTAGTGATGAGATTTATCCGCAGGATTGTTGCGTTGCGTAGTACTTTAGTTGGTTGCTTATTTTGGTATTTCATAGATGTCGCTATGAGTAAGTGACCGTTAATTTACCGTTATCTTGATATTATGTTTATCTGATAATTGTTACTATTTTCAGTATTTATGCATTGCACTGGACATTTTGGTCACTTTTATCTTTTGCACAACATATTCGAATGTTTTAGTTGTAACACACATATGTTTTGTTGGATTTTATTGGCACTTTACAATCACTTATAAGAACTTTGTTGTAGTATTGTTTGTACTGTTTTATATCACTAGATAACACTTCCACGTCACAATTGGTGTATTATTTACCAAAAAATATTGTTTTAAAATGATTTTGTATAGATTTAGTTATTAAAATGTTTTATTATTAAGGAGCTCAATGTTTACGACTACTAGCGCCATCTGACATTTTTTATTTTTGTTTTGCTATGCTATCACTTTTCCACAATTTTCTGTAGATTTCAATATACCCAATAAGGGCCATAATGTAAGCTATTATTTCAGTCGCAGAAATCCCACAAAATCATTATAATTGTACAATACTCATATGCCTACCCTTTACACAATGGAGCCTACAATAAGTTTCGACGGCTGTCCCCAAGTAGGTCTCAAAATGGAGGCGCCGTAGCACAAGTTTTCAGTATGTATAATGTTGCGAGTGTGCGCCTGGTCATCCATCAGTAAATATAAATATTTATTTACAGGCATATACATTGCTTCAAGTGTGGGGCGACTAGGACAAACAGAGTCATCAGGTTATTCTTCCTGCTCCCCGGTCAGGATTTTGAAATCAGTACCACGCCCGGTAATCTACTTACACCAGAAATATATCATTACGCGTAAGCACACGCCGCCACACGCACACGTTGCCAGTTTCGGGGTGTAGATCTGCGCTCGAGTTGTGTTGTGAACGAACATGTCTTACATCTTGCTCGTTCTATAGTTCTTTCATTCGTACGCCCGCCCGGGCGCCTGAGCGGGACGACAACCTAGCCGCCGTGTGGTCTGCGGAGTGTGTTCTCGCGCGGAGCGCGAGAACCACTACGGTTGCGGGGTCGAGGACTTATGGTTGCCTCATGTCAACCAAGCCGTTTGGGCCAGAGTAGGTAGTTATCATTAAAAAAGGGGCCGTTAACATACTCATTCTTATTCTACAATGCCAGAACCTCTTTGTGAGGTAGATCCTCGATCAAAACCACAAAGGCAGTGTCCGCAGTGTTGCCCAATCTTGTAATATATGGTATTTGAATTTCTCACAATAACACACATGATTGACATAAAAGGGCTCGTCGAAATCAGAGTTGTAAATTTTCATTAGTTATATTGTATAAACATAATTGTGTGTATAAAATACCACCGTTTGACAACAATGTGCTGTGACATCACAACCCAATGTTTCCTAACAACAGATTTGATAGTTCATAAAAAGTATCTATGTTGTATGTGCAGAGGGCAATGCTTCGTTAACATCGTAAAAGTTATCGCTCCGTAATTATATTAAGCTCAAACAATAAGGTTTAGTGTAATTGTTTATATTAGGCTTAAAACAATGTAGACACGTATTTGATCCAGTGAATTTATGTGATAAAATGATATTTTAAACCAAACAAGAAACATGTATGCAGTGCAATGGTGAACATCAGTGAACAATAATAATTAAGTGACATAAGGAAGAAATACATAATTAATACAATTACAAATAATAAATTAATTGCAATATTATGTAAATTATCATAACATCTTTTGTTGTGGTAACAAGTGTCAGTGCAAAGTCCACTAACGGCAACGACTGATCGCCTAGCATTGCAACAACAATGTCGTTAAATCGCTCACAAGTCACACTACTGAAACTATAATTTCGCAGTGCCTTAATTGAGCGGTGATAACGCACGACGAAGAGATCTGCTTGAGACCCGGGTATGATTCTTCACGGCGCATCAATATAATTATTATTTTTGTTTATTTTTCATATAAAAATTTATTTGCATACATTACCCCAGAAAACATTATAACATATATAATTGAAAATTTATTGTTGCAATTTTTAAAAAAAAATATTGACTCAGATAAATATGATGAGGTCTAGCTTCAATAACGCCGATGAATCACTCTCTCTTTCGGACTGTTATTCGGACTCTAAAAGACTACCAGATCTATCTAAAGACTGCCGTGCTGCAATTGACGTCTGCACGTGAGGCAGCTAACGCAGAAGTTGATAGACTCGTGCTGGAAAACATGGCTTTAGAGAAACAACTAGGTAAAAATAATGGCCAAATCAGAATTTTAAAGCATGTATGTTATGCCTAGCAAGTATCAAGAAAAGCACTTTCTCAAAAACAATCAGAACAAAGCAACAGAACAAGTGACTTAAATAATACGGTAAAGGATCTCTTAAAAAACAATGACAACAAAATCAAAAATCAAAAGAAGACAACATAGATTCATCAACGCTACATAGCAATCAGAAGGTGGACCGGTAAAACGATAGCAGCGATCAACCAATGAAATCCCATCTATTCAAAATCCAAATAAAAATAAATAATTAAAGAGAAGTCAAGGAAATACACAACAACAAAATTAAAGGCGAGAGAAAACCACCAAGCGTATTTATTTGGTGGCGCACCAACTGTGCTGGACTATCACACCAACTCCAAGAGTCACGCAGTGATACTCAAGTCGTACGTTACATCGGGAGGTACAGCAGAAGAAATAGGAAAGGCAAGAAAACTCTATTCTTATGCGAAAGATGACAAAATTATTCTATCTTCGGAGCAACATGATAGCAACTCTACGAAAATGATACTTGAATTTAGTAACATTTCAAATGAGCTTAAAAAATTTGAAGTTCAAGAAACAGGCAATCTATATTCTATTCTATTCTATTCTATATCTATATGAAGCTAAAATAAGTGATACATTGAAATTGATATACAACAACAGACCAGGAAGTATATTCGTTAATCTTAATTGTCAAACAGATTTCAGAGGCCAATGGAAATTTCTTTGCGCCTCCATTAACAAAAGTGTGGATCAACTAGACAGGGAATATCTCAAATACAATCAACAATCTCAAAAACCCTAAAGTCAACCAACGTATGACTCCTAAACAAAAACAACACCACATAAATGGGCGTTCCATATCTTATTATAGTTGTAGTACTCAACAAAAATAAAATAGACAAAACAAAAAAAATCGTCCAAAATTAACCTATATCAAAACTTTACAAAAATTTACAAAAGTGTACCATTTTGTATGTACCTTCAAACAATTACTGAAAAGTAGTAAACGTCCCCATATAACAAGCTTTTTATAGACTAACAATGGCTCGAAACTGGTAAAACTGCACCAAAATATCGAAAGTGTACTCCCAAAAAGGGAAATGGTGGATAGACTTTGACAGAATCGGGTAACGAAGCTGATATAATTTGTCTTACTGAGACATTTGTAAAATCCGATGACGAAAATAATATTAGACTAACAGGCTATGATATAGCTACCAACTATTCAAGAAACAAGAAAGGGATTCTTGCATTTTAGTGAAGAATGGTGCTGCATATAAACGTTTGAAAATGGTTGACGAACTGGCTGTGTTTAGTGTATTTGAATGTTGTGGTATTAAGCTAACGGATCATAACATTATGGTAGTATGCATATTTGGTAGGCTGGTGCCTACGCAACACTTACTTGAGTATAGTGCGGGTCGCGGTGAATGTAAACAAGAACACTGTTTAACAGTTTATTTTAAAGCGACGTATAGCACACAGTACATATAGTCAAGCACAGTCTTAGAAGGAGAAATGGAAAGAGAAGGAACAAGCACAGCTGTTGATATTAGGCGCATAAGTAATTTCGATAGCGGAGCAAAAGCGGCGGAACAGAGCGACATGCGTCTCGCGTCGTATCATCAAGCTCACTGTCCGGCGGCGGCCGCGCATACCAACTCCGGAGGAGGCGAGCGCGCCGACAGTGCGCGCTCCTATCTACTAATAAAAAACGGTGCGCTTGTCCGCTTCAACGTACAAAATATATTAAAGTTTATATAATGCAAAGTGACATTTATGATTCAACATAAGTGGATGCATTATGCACTTAAAAATTAATACTATTAAATTATTATTATTAAGTTAGTATTATCATATTTGTATATTATTATTTTATTATTAACAATATTTAATTAGATTATTAAGACTAGATTATTAACATTGATTTTATTATTATAAACATGTTAATGTAAATTTTGCATAACGGATTGCGATTGATAAATAACATTCAGTAATAAATATTGATGTACTAAATTTAACTATTTTAAATTAAGATTTAGTGACATACACTGAATTAACGCCACATCACCCCCCTCCAGAGACCATCATGGGCGATAATAGTTAGGGAACCGGACAACGCGGCCTGATCGCGTTCGCCTGGTGTCATTATCTTCGGTTCTGGTTGTAGGTGTGGTGATGTTTGCTGGGATTGGTGGCGCTGATGAAGTGTTTGTGACGTTTTTTGTGTTGTGAGTGTGTGTTTGTGTATCCGGTTGAGTGCTAGTGGTGTGTGTGTCATGCAGTATGTAGGCCGGCTTTAACCGATCTATAGATACTGTCATTTCCTTACCATTGACTGCTAACCGATACACCTTGGGATCTCTCCTCAAAACTTTATGTGGGCCAGTGTATGCTGGTTTTAACGACCCACCGACTGTGTCATCCCTAAGGAAAACATGAGTTGCTGCTGCTAGATCTTTAAAGACAAAAATCGGCCGACGTCCCACGTGACGAGTACCTGGCACTGGTTTCAGATTCCTAGAAAACATGTGAAGTCGGGACAGGTAGTCTGTAACATCCGTGGTGGCGTGAGTCTCGTGATCAAAGAAATCTCCGGGCAACCTAAGAGTCTCACCGTAAACCAATTCTGCCGCAGAGGCTTGAAGGTCTTCCTTATATGCGGCTCTGATTCCTAGCAGGACTAGAAGGAGTGCTTCAACCCAACTGCTGTCAGCGTGGCACTTTATAGCTGCCTTCAGCTGCCTGTGGAAACGTTCCACGAGTCCGTTACAGGCAGGGTGATACGCAGTAGTGCGCTTACGCCGAAATCCTACCAGTTTTGCCAGCTGCTGGAATAGCGTCGACTCAAATTGTTGACCTCTGTCGGTGACAATGTCAATTGGGCATCCGAAGCGAGCAATCCAACCGTGCAACAGCGCTTTAGCGACGGTCTCGGCTGATATGTCTTGCAGTGGTACTGCTTCAGGCCAACGTGTGAAACGGTCGATGGCAGTGAGGCAGTACTTGAACCCTTGACAAGGTGGTAGTGGTCCTATGAGGTCAATGTGGATATTCTGGAACCTGGTATGCGACAGCTTGAACGTGCTTAAGGGTGATGAGACGTGACGAGTGACCTTACAGCGCTGGCAAGCCAGACAACTTCGGGTCCACTCTCGACAGTCTTTGCGTACCCTTGGCCAAACGTACCTCTCCGCAACCAACCTGGCAGTGGCATTTGCTCCTGGATGGCTTAGAGAGTGAAGGCTCTCGATAATCTGCTGCCTGAGCTCCTTTGGTACATAGGGCCTTACCTTCTCCTCTTTCTCCTCGCAGTAAAGGTCGACAGTAGTTCCGGGCACATTCACTTTCTTCAGGCACAGTGAGCTGCTACTGCTCAGAAGAAGGCGTAGCTCAGAGTCGGTGTTTTGTACCGTAGCTAACTTACTGTAGTCAACAGGCTGCGTGATTTCCTCGACTCGTGACAGAGTGTCAGCTACGACATTGTCTCTTCCTGATATGTGCCTGATGTCTGTCGTAAATTGTGACACAAAATCTTAATGTCGGAACTGCCTCGGGGAACAATTATCTTTACGAGAGCTATATGCGAAGCACAAAGGTTTATGGTCGGTATAGACAATGAAGTCTCGTGCTTCTACCATGTGCCTAAAATACTTTATAGCTTCGTATATGGCTAAAAGTTCCCTATCGTAAGGAGAGTTCTTACGCTGTGGTGACGTCAGTTTACGCGAGAAAAATGAGAGAGGTTCCCAGGCACCGTCCTTCAGCTGCTGCAGCACAGCACCCATAGCCACGTCTGATGCATCAGTGACGATGCATAATTTTGCCAATGCATCTGGATGAGCCAGTAGTGCCGCATCGCACAAACCTGCTTTGCACCTTTCGAAGGCAATTTGTTCTTCCTGGGTAAAGTTGATTGGATGGGAACCTTTAAAAGAACCTGTGAGGAGAGAATTCAGGGGAGCCTGGTGTACGGCTGCGTTAGGGATGAACCGTCTGTAAAAATTAAGCATACCCAAGAATCTCCTGAGTTCCCTCACGTTCCTCGGCGTTGGGAAGTCCTGGATGGCTGCCACCTTGGCAGGTAGTGGTTTGGTACCGTTTGCAGATATACGGTATCCTAAGAAGGTTACCTCTTCCACTCCGAAGTGGCACTTGGAGGTGTTGATCACCATCCCATACTCCTGCAACCTGGTGAACAGTCGCCGTAAATGTGCTTCATGCGTCTTGTGGTCCTTTGAGAAGACCAAGAAATCGTCAAGGTAACTGTAGCAGAAATCCAGTCCCCGCAGCATCTCGTCCACGAAGCGCTGGAAAGTCTGCCCGGCATTACGAAGTCCGAACGTCATGAACGGGAATTCGTAAAGCCCGAACGGCGTTGTAATGGCGGTTTTTGGGATGTCTTCGGGGCTGACGGGGATCTGGTTGTAGGCCTTGACGAGATCTATGGTTGAAAAGACGGTGCAACCAGTTATGCTGTGCGAGAAATCCTGGATATGGCGAATCGGATATTTATCCGGAATGGTTCTCGCATTAAGCAACCTGTAGTCACCGCACGGTCTCCAACCGTTGTCTTTTTTAAGGGCCAGATGTAAGGGAGATGCCCAAGGTGACTCAGAGGGTCTGGCTATGCCACTCGAAAGCATAGAGGCAAACTCCTCTTTTGCTACCTTTAATTTAACGGGTGCCAGTCGTCTTGGTTTACTAGATACGGGCGGGCCGGGTGTGGTGCGAATGTGGTGAACTGTTGAGTGTTTAGGTGTTCGATGTATGCCAGATGGGCGAGTGATGTCAGGGTATTCGCGTAGTATATTGTGATATGTGGACTCACCAGTTACAACCTTTACCGAAGAAATGACATCAGACGGCTGCGCAGGCAAAGCAGGGGCGGTGAGCCTTGTATTATTGTCAGTAAGGCGATGGTTCCTGCAATCAACTAAAAGATTATAATGAGCGAGAAAATCTACACCTATTATTGCCCTAGTGACATCCGCTACAACAAATCGCCAAGCAAAGTCGCGGCGCAATCCTATGTTAAGAACTAAGTGTGCATACCCGTAAGTATTAATAATTGTACCGTTAGCTGCACACAAAGTATAGTTCGTTTTATTTCTCCGTTCTTTTAATAAATTACGGGGAAACACACACAAATCACTTCCGGTATCTACTAAAAATTGTATTTTTGATTTAGAGTCCATAATAAATAAGCGACCGGAATTCGGACAGCCGCCAGTCGCCGTCATCGACTGCCCTATGCATTTCCCGCTGTATAGTTACACGGTTTCACACAGCGCCGTGCCTGGCTTCCAAACTTGTGATGGTACCAGCAGGTGGGAAATTTGCGGTAGTTGGAGTTTGACCTCGTCGAGTTCTGGCGATGTCGGCTTCGGCTTCGGCTTCGGCTTCGGTTACTCGTCGTCGGTCGTGATTGGCGGGGCTCCCGGGACATTCTGTCCATTCTGGTGGTCAAAGCCTCCATCTGCTTGCTGAGTGCCGCGATCTGGAAGACCAGCGGGTCCGTTGGAGGAGCTACAGCTGGTTGTACCGCCGCGACTTGTGGAGCAGAAGCAATGGCATCATGCACCTTGTCCGCCAATTCCGCCAATTCTTCCAAAGTACACTTCGTTTGTGACGCGAGGATGACCTGGATGTTCTGGGGAAGCCTGTTGGTCCACATCGTGCGCATGAGATCCTCGGGTACCCCAGGGCCGGCTAAGTGCTGCATGCGGCGTAGTAACTGGGAAGGTTTCCTGTCCCCTTACTCCTCGTGTGACAAGAGCTGCTGGATATCTCGCTCTCGTGTGGCTGACAACCGCTTCACCAGCTCGGTTTTGAGCTTGTCGTATTTATTTGTAGCTGGTGGGTTTGTTATTATGTCCTCCACTTCCGACGCATATTGAGGATCCAACTGGGCCATGGTGTAGTAAAATTTTGTAGTGTCCGCAGTAATATTGGACAGCGTAATTGGGCTTCCAGCTGGGCAAACCATAGTGCTGGTTTTTCTTTATAGAATGGGGGTATCCGCACACCCACTTTACACAACTCCGCGCCATTCTGCGCAGCGCCATCATTATTCACCTGTTTAGATGTTCCTTTGGCTTTCATGTCGTCGTGCACAGTTCGGGGTCACCACTTTGGTAGGCTGGTGCCTACGCAACACTTACTTGAGTATAGTGCGGGTCGCGGTGAATGTAAACAAGAACACTGTTTAACAGTTTATTTTAAAGCGACGTATAGCACACAGTACATATAGTCAAGCACAGTCTTAGAAGGAGAAATGGAAAGAGAAGGAACAAGCACAGCTGTTGATATTAGGCGCATAAGTAATTTCGATAGCGGAGCGTAAGCAAAAGCGGCGGAACAGAGCGACATGCGTCTCGCGTCGTATCATCAAGCTCACTGTCCGGCGGCGGCCGCGCATACCAACTCCGGAGGAGGCGAGCGCGCCGACAGGTTATACCGTGACGTAGGTGGTTGCAGTGCGCGCTCCTATCTACTAATAAAAGACGGTGCGCTTGTCCGCTTCAACGTACAAAATATATTAAAGTTTATATAATGCAAAGTGACATTTATGATTCAACATAAGTGGATGCATTATGCACTTAAAAATTAGTACTATTAAATTATTATTATTAAGTTAGTATTATCATATTTGTATATTATTATTTTATTATTAACAATATTTAATTAGATTATTAAGACTAGATTATTAACATTGATTTTATTATTATAAACATGTTAATGTAAATTTTGCATAACGGATTGCGATTGATAAATAACATTCAGTAATAAATATTGATGTACTAAATTTAACTATTTTAAATTAAGATTTAGTGACATACACTGAATTAACGCCACACATATATAGAATAAAAGCGGTACAAAATTTTCTAGGAAATTGGATCTTCAATCTTCCACAAAAAGGAAATTGGACCAAACAAATTTTTATAGCTGGTGACATAAATATTAATATGTTAAAACCTGACATTACTACTAGACATTTAACAGTACAAGACATTAATAATTATAAATTGACATTTCATATTGACGAGCATCATGTTTTGACCATTTGATTAGTAGTATCAGTCATGCTGTAGGGTCAGTAATGCCATTGTGATTATCTGATCATGAGCAGCTTAGCTTCTCTCGATCCCCATAAAAAAAAACTATGCCCAGGGCTACAAACATAAAGGCAAGTTTTTAAACGCTAAACAAATAATCCCCGATTTTTTATCAACATATTTCAAAACTGCAACAAAATACTGACTGCACAAACACCCACAAAAATTATTTTTATAAACTGTTTAACTACTTATGTAAAACCGTCATACTAATTGATTATCTGACATCTGAATCTTAACCTTACAATTATTTTATTTACTACCTACATAAACTTAAACCTAACGTTAAGTTTTAATAATGAAAACGCAATTTAATCAATCATTATTAGCTAATCAATCAATCAAAAAATCACCTAAATGCAAACGTAATAACAACAAAGAATGCTAAATCAGATTTTGAAATATATTTTTTTGATATAAAAAACAAAATTTATTCGGGTTGAATTTAAGCGCAAATCAATTATGACCCATTTGCACAGCAAAAATGTTCAACAAAAACACACACAAAAACGTAACACGCAGGATTAAGGGGGCTTCGCTTCCCTCACCCCGTACTTGTTCAACCCTTCACCTAAGCTACCGCACCACTTCGCCCTGATACTTACTGCGCAAATCAGTATATTTGATATGGGGTTTATTACTTTCCCATTCAATCTAAGATAATTCTAAATTAAAGATAAGAAAAAAGAAAGCTTTTTTTTTCGTTTTTATGTGTTTTTTTTGTTTTTTTTTGTTTTTTTTTGCAGGGTATCCTAGCAAGCAACATTTGAAAAGTCTGTCTATCTATTTTAAATTAATTTCAATTAAAATAAAAGTTTAATGTCAGTAATTTTATTATGATTCTAGGCCTGGACCCCTAACATCACTGGGCAAATCACATTTTCCTTATACATACCTGGAAATCATATAACAATGGAGCTCTACACTAAACTGAACAACAATATGGAGAAGATAGTGACCACTTTCAACTCCAGGATGTCACAATATGAGAAGGACCTTCCGGAGGCCGCCACCATGTCCTCGTCCAGTCCAGTCCACCCGATCTCAACACCATCGCCAGCGAGTTTGTGGAATTTAAGGCATTCACTTGGAACTGCGTTGACTTGCTGCGCGCACAGATGGAGTTGCTGCTTGCTGGCCAGGACCGTCTCGAGATGGCATCCAGACGGAAGATGCTTCTTCTCTATGGTGTTCCTGAAGTGGAGAATGAGGACTCCGTTAACATTGGGCGTGCAGTATTGACCGACCAAATGAAGTTGTCCCCGGAGTGTGTGTCCAACATCAGTGTAGTGCATAGACTAGGATCCACGAAGAAGCCGTCGCATCCCCGTCCGTTGCTGGTGAGGTTCGCGACCTTTAGTGCTCGCTCAGAGGCCTGGAAAGGCAAGACTGCATTGAAGGGATCCAGAGTCACAGTAACCGAGTTTTTAACAAAGACGAGGCATGAGGTGTTTATGGCTGCCAGGAAGCACTTTGGTGTGCAGAATGGGTTGGGTCTTATATAAGACACATTGAAATTTGAAGATTGGATTACTTAGGTGGTTAGGGGGGGTCCTTAGCTATCCTCTGATACCATTTTCTGATTTAGGAAATATCATTTTAGCACTTTAATTATAAAATTATGGGGGCACCTCCCCTCCCCCACCCCTCCCACCCTCCAGGCCCCCCTCCCCCAAATTCAATGTGTCTTATACAAGTACTTACCCTGCAGAATTTCTGGACTACAGAGGGCAGGATCGTCTTGCTGCTTCCTTACAAATCCAGACAGAAGGTGGAGAATATGTCGGAGCTTCTGGTTCACACCAACAAGTTCCCTCCTTCTGTTGGGCAGTCGGAACCTGCTAAGATATCTGCTCCAAAGTCGGCTGGGGTTGCTTTAGATGCAGTGGCTGCCTCTTCGGCGCCCGGCACTTCCAAGCGTCATATTAGACGCGCTGGTCTGTCTGAAGTCAACATTCAATCAATATCATGTTTGTCATTGTGTCAATTGTGACATCCTTCTATTCCAACACTGCCCCAATGTTCATCCAACGTTGAGATGTTGTTGCTGTATTGTCGGACGGAACGCAGGGCGTGTTCCTTATAAATTAATGTTAATTCTATACAAAAATAATGTTAGTGTTCTATATTACCTATAATGCTCTGTGTATTAGTGATAGTTCCACAATGTGTCCCGTTTTCGTGAAATTAATCCATTTATGTGTATTATTCTTCCTCAATGTTTAAGATGAAATATTTTTCTGATTTTTTCCCCCGGCAAGCCCAGTGTATGCACGACTGGGCTTCAGGCTATTTATTTATTTATATTAATTATTTGAATATTTTTTTAGGGTAATATCGATTATTGGGTTTATTTATTATATATATATTTGTATTCATTGTATTAGTATATTTATTTTAGACTATGGATACATACAACTTTAGTAATAGTTTCTTCGCATCTTCTGATAACGATTGTTCTGTTAGCGCGGGAAGTGTTGGGTCAACAGCGGCTGATTCGTTGTCATATAACTTGAAACGGGTGTTTTCAAACTTTGGTACGAACTTCAACGTTGTTCATATTAATGCACAAAGTATTCATACCAGCTATGCTGACCTTCTTGTAGTTTTTAGTGATCTGAACATACATGGCGTTCTTGTTTCGGAATTTTTTCTCAAGCCATCTCTTTCTTCTGCCATGTATGCTCTGCCAGGATTCAGTCTCTACCGGAACGACAGGATAGGTAAGGCTGATGGCGGTGTTGCTATCTAACTACGTTCTGACATCCCATGCAAAGTCATCAGCCAGTCGCCAAGCCTGTACTCTGGTTCTGCTGAACACCTGTTCCTGGAGATATTCTTGCGTCACAACAAAGTCCTCCTGGGTGTCTATTATAGCCCCTCTCTTCGAATCGACTATTTTAACTCTTTTGAAACCCTTCTCAGTGACTTGACTCCTCTTTATAGTGACACCCTAATTCTCGGCGACTTCAACACTTGCCTTATCAAGAATGACGGTCGCTCAGCGAAGCTGAATTCTCTTGTAAGTTCATTTAACATGCATATCCTTCCTCTAGAGGCCACTCACTTTCAACCACACTGCCCCCCCTCTCTTCTAGATCTAATGATTACTTCTGACATGTCTAAGGTTGCTGCGCATGGCCAACTTAACGCCACTTTCTCCTACCACAATCTTATTTTCCTTTCTTATAAGATAAAGCCTCCCAAGCGTGCAGCTAAATTCCTTGACATTCGTAGCTTCAAGAGCATGGATATAACCTCCCTTAATTCAGACGCCTCCTCTGTCGACTGGTCGCCTGTCTATGGTAGTGAGACCATTGATGACAAAGTTATTTTCCTCACTTATAAGATAATGCCTCCCAAGCGTGCAGCTAAATTCCTTGACATTCGTAGCTTCAAGGGCATGTATATAACCTCCCTTAATTCAGACGCCTCCTCTGTCGACTGGTCGCCTGTCTATGGTAGTGAGACCATTGATGAAAAAGTACGGAACTTTAACTCTATTGTCCTGAGCTTGTTTGATAAGCATGCTCCGGTCAAGAGAGTAAAAGTTAAGCATCTCCCTGCACCGTGGCTTACTGACACCATTAAGGGTCTGATGGCTAAGAGAAACCGTGCCAAGTCTAGATATAAGAGGGATCCGACCGATGAGAATCTTTTAATTTTCAAACGCCTCCGTAATCGTTGCACCCGCCTGTGTCGTGATTCTAAACGCCGTCATATCTACGAATGTATCGGGAGCTATACTCCAGCACAGGTGTAGAAGTTCCTGAAGACCCTTGGTGTTGCTAAGTCCCAGGAATTGGCAGCCGGAAATGTCGATCTCCGGGGTCTCAATAGTTTCTTTGCAACTCCCCCTGTCGCGATGGACCCCCTCGTCAAGGATGCAACCCTTCGTAACCTACGGTCCAAGGCAACAGCCCTCACCTCAGCATTTAATTTCATCCCTGCCGGAATCGGCGCAGTAAGGAGGGCAATACTAGCAATCTCGTCGAAGGCCATAGGTGAGGACAAGATATATTCTCAGATGATAACAACTATCATTGATGTACTGTTACCTCTCATTGTAACGGCATTAAAGGCTAAGGTCGAGCCACCGCTATCAGTAGCTATGATCGTCTATTCTACTTACCCCAAAATGAGATTGTCCCGATTCAGCTGTAAAAATTGTAAGTTAAGAATGATAAGTCTGAATTTCTTGTTCGTTGAGAAGTTCGTTAGGCGTACAATAGTCGAACCGAAGATTGGTTCAGGAAGTTACGGTTTCAAGCTAGACAGATAAAGCATATATGCCCGCAAGCCGGTATTTCGAATCAGTTAGCGGTGTATTGCGCCAGATCGATCGTTGTTGTATTTTGTGTGATGGTACCATTATTTTTTTTGTATATATGGGCGCTTGGAACTTCTTTTAGTGGTCGACCACGATTTATAATATTTGTTTGGGATATCGTATAGACATCCGTCGTAGTTTTACGACATGAGTACTCAATGATATTTCATATGCTCGCTAGTAGCGGCTTGTGGTGGTTCCAATTATATAATTAGTTCACGGCAATAACGATTCGAATAGACCGGTTTACACAATTGCGATTTGATTTTCCGAAATGGGTTTGAACTAGTGGTTACCTCAAAAGGTCCGTAACGTTTTGAAACCTTCAACTCTGCGCAATTTGAGCTGGATGTTATCGAAACGTTGTCATTAGCGCTTTAGGAGATCTAACCCACACCACAGCGAGGTGCATACTTCGGTAAATACCGATCTATGAATCTCGCCGACCTTAGCACGTCCTCGACCAAGCCCAATCATGAATATTCGACTCAGCCTACACATAAGACCTCCAGCAAAATTTACATTTAATTTAAAGATGCAACTTGAATCCAAACCGATCCAAGGCAAAGCAAAACAATCTACCCGGTCATAAACAATGAACTTTAGACTGTAATTTGATCTCTTCGCTCGTCCCCGACAACACTCAAATGTCAAAATATCAACAGGATAGGTTATCTGTGTTGACACCGGTTTAACTTTGTTCTGAATTTGTTATTTCCATCCGCGGAACCTCATCGATCAAACAGTCTCCCTATGCCCTGCTAACCTAGGTTTAGCCGTAACTAAACTCCTGTCTAGCCTAGTCTAAAATCCTAGGGTTATACCACGTCCATTAGCGACACCACTCGAAAATGGTTGAGTTTGATTTGAATGTGCTTGTATGTTTAATGACTGTGTGTGTGGGAGTTTCAAAACTCGCTACTCGAAAGGAATGAGGAGAAGATTAGCCCGCGAATATCCTAAGAGCCAATCCAGGAACCCTATGGTGAAGGAAAAGGAATTTAGGGTCGCTCCAAGCCCAGACTCAGACTCAGATCAATTACCTACAAGTTCTTATCTAACGACCCAAGGATAGTTTTGGAATTTGGGATAGGTTTATTTAAAGGAAAGGAACCGAGGTATATATCGGGGCTTCAGACACTCACGAAAATCCACTGTAACACGCAATCACAATCCGTCCAGTTCAGACGCGTAAAACGGCAGACCGAAACTGTTTAGAAATACTAAAAGACGAATGTCACAGCAGCTTGACGCAGAGACTGAATGCTTCCCCTCCCCACGCTCTCGTATTTATAGACTCCACATGTCTGAAAAAAATGGCGTCCTTTGCGAACACGCGCTGCCCAAGCGAAAGTTTCTTATCTCTAACCACACAGGGTCTAATTTCAATCAAACATGCCATGCAGATCCGCCGTTCTACAAACTTTGTGTACGCATATTCACTATGATCAACCGTAGGTTATCACTCAAGTCATTTGGTATTGCCGATACACAAAATCTGTTGATCGCTGACCATAAAAGCTTGTTGCGATTAATTAAGCCTTCCCGACCGCTAGCGTCTTAGACAAAGATCACTAGAATGATATTCAAACCCGTGATGTCAAACTCGCCACATCGTACCAAACAAACGCAATTGTATATTTGCAGTCAACATAATAGCTTTCTCCGTATCGTTCCATAATAACCTTCCATTATTTAGTTATTCATAATTTATTCAGCGCGCAGCCAAATCGGCTCTGATCTCTACACATTTCGCAGGAATGCGACAAAAAACCTGACCTGTACTCTCCCTTGAACCATCCCACGCGCTCGGCTCATTGTTTTTTACTAACTTACCCTGAGCTACTCAAAACCCCAAACGTTAAATGAACCGATTTTTGTATTCAACGTGTGTACCAATACAGCGCGGCGATGGGCTAGCCCTCTGTCACGCAAAATGAAGTATCAAATGTACTGACTCTTATGTACCATTACAGCCCCCTCCCAGACCTTGAGACACTGTTTATCTCAATCAAACATGGCGCAAGGATCTCATTACCACAATGCTAATCCATGCTTTGTCCATATCCACTCTATACGTACGAACATCTCAAATCATGTACACAGACCGATGAATCTGTCAATTATGCATATATTATTTACACAACTCGATTGAGCTCTCTCCTGTCTTATCTTATTTATCTACCTAACTATACAACCTCGCACACCCGCAACTTATCCTAATTCGTATTACTATATATATACATTTTGTTTTTGTTTTTGTTCCTTTCTAAACCATGCAAAATCCTTAAATCTACAAAGTAGTTACTCAAATTTACAGCTTACAGCTTAATTATATAACTTTTATACACTATCTTATTTGTCTACGCCCTTATTCGTCCTTACATAATACCTGGCTATATTTATAGTATTGTAGTTACCCAATATCTCATTTGAAACCGGATCTACTAAAGTATAACAGTTCGGATATACCACTGCTGAAATAACATAAGGCCCTTTATACAACAATGAAAATTTCCGCATGATTTTATGTTCTTTATTTGAACGCACAAAAGTCTTAAGTTTCACATAATCACCTAATCGCCTATACGATAGACTTCTAACTTACGCCGTTTGTCTGCCTGTCGCTTACGTCGTTCACTAGAACTTTTAGAGTTTTCTATCGCTACATTCCGCACCTGTTCCGTATCTCGCACACTATGACCTAATAACCATTCATCGCCTAATTCCTTGTCAATAGTTAACGGTTCCCGCCTACCAAACGCCAACTCATTAGGCGCAAAGCCTGTGCTTGTGTTCGATAGTATTGTAGCAATTATGAATGTCCGGTAACACGTCGACCCAACTACGATTACTTCCGCCGCAATAAGTTCTAATTAGTCGACCTAGCTCGCGATTCACTCTTTCTACGCTATTAGAATTTTGACAGTACACCGACGTATGAGTGACCCGAATCCCTAGCTGTTTGAGACCAAATTCCCAAACTTTCGATATAAACTGTGGTCCTGAGTCCGTAATTATAGTTTCGATAGGTATTTCCCTATGAAATCTCTTTGTACAAGCGAGCACGCTCCTACCTGTCACTTTACGCATTGGATACAATTTTATTACCTTACTGTACATGTCTTGAATCACATATATATATTGATATCCGAATTTACCTACGGGCAATGGCCCATAAAGGTCCGAGAAAACTTTCTCACCCAACCTTTCCGCCAACACCGGTGTACAAGGACCAACGGTATTGTTAGTTCTTGGTTTGACCTTTTGACATATGTCACAACTTCTTATCACCGTGCTAATCACCCTACTCATATGAAGAAAATAATATCTGTCCTTCATCAGTGCTAATATTTTATATCTGCCGTAGTGACCTATTTCTTCATGTATTTGTAATATTAGTTCCTCCTGTAATGCCTCCGGAATTACTAACAACCGTACGTTCCGCTTCGGCACGTGAAAATATAACGTATCACCTACTAGCTTGTAATTATCAAACCCTCTCGTCTCCGTATCTACCACCCTCCGTCTGATACAACCGCTAATTCGATTTAACCGCTCATCTTCGCTTTGTAATCTCGCAATGTCCCGTAAACTCGAAATAACACTTGCGGTATTCGATGCCTGAAACCAGAATATTCCCGGCTGAACATTTATACTGTCATTCATACCTCCATGTCCCGCTATTTGCCTGCTTAGCGTGTCGGCAATTTGATTATCAGTCCCTCGCACAAACTCTATGTTAAAATCGAATTGCTCTAAAAACATAATCCATCTAGTTACGCGTGCCCCCAATAAAGTCCACGACTTAATGAACGTCAAACTTTTATGATCAGTTCTAATAATAACTTTTTCCCCTCGCAAATATATCTCAAATCGCTTCAAAGTGTATATAACTGCATACATTTCCTGTTCGCTGACAGCCCAGCTCGTTGGAGCTCCCTTAAATGCCTGCGAACAAAACCCTATAATTCGTTCCTGGCCCAAATCATCTAATTGATAAACATAGCCCCCAATTCCTATAGCGCTGGCGTCGCACTGAACATAATACGTCTTTCCCGCCAATGGCTGACTCAATATTATACTTTTCGAGAATTGTTTTTTTATCTCGTCAAAAGCACTCTGCACGTGCGCAATCCAAGCGAACTTGACTCCAGACCGTAATAAATTGTATAAGGGCTGCGTTAACGTTCCAAAATTTTTTATAAACCTCCTAAAGTAATTTATGAACCCCAAAAACGCCCTCAATTGCCTGACAGTTCTGGGTGACGTATATAATTTAAGTGTTTCAATTTTGTCCTTTTCCATCTGCAAACCTTGTGTAGACAAAATATGCCCCAATAACGAGACTTTTTTTTGTGCGAACTCACATTTTTTTAGTTTTCAAGTGAAGCCCGCGTCTTTCAATTTACTCAGAACCGTGTCCACTTGAGACAAATGCTGATCGAAGTCACCCTCAGTTAAAATCGCCAAATCGTCAAAAAAATTTAAACAATATGACCTAACCTCTGGCCCTAAGATTAAGTCCATCGCCCTCGAAAATGAACCCACACTGGTTCTCAACCCCTGAGGTAAAACGTTGTTAACATAACTTCTGCCTTGATATACAAAACCCGTGTATCGTTTAGATTCGTCTGATAATGGAATAGAAAAATACGCATCTTTGATATCAATAATCGCTATATAATTTATCCGGTGCCCCGACTGCAATATCTCACTCATTAAAGGTGTAGTTTCAACCTCCCCAACCATTCCTGTGTTTAATTGTCGCGCATCTAGCAATATACGAACCTCCCCTGACTTCTTTAGTGCACAAGTCAATGGACTGCTGAAATCCGTAGATTGCCTGCTAATAATACCTATCTGTTCCGTTTCTTCCAATCGTTTTATTACTTTATCGCGATAAGCGAACGGTATGGGATAGCTTCGTTTTACGAAAGGCGTTTCATCTCTCATTTTTATCTCATGTATATATTTATTTGTCCGACCTACCCTATCGCTAAACAACTCTGCATGTTTATTTAACACCGGTAATAACTTTGTTTTGTGTTCAACAGGTATTGATGAATTATTCACATATTCCTCTATCATATTTCTACTAGTATCTTGGTTCTGCAATTCCATTGTACAACAGCAATAATCCTGATTATGCCCAGTACCTAATGGTATTTCACACATCCGCTCGGCGCTTCGTATAATTAGCCTCTTATTTCCCTCACACATTAAACTGGCTCGCGTCTGTTGTATAAAATCAAACCCTAAAATTAAATCTTTAGGCACCCTTGTTAATACTAGCATTGGAGTATCGATAACGCATTCACCTATTATTAATGGTAACGTGACTAACTAATCAACCTTTCCTTTACTGACCCCAAACGCCCCTGTGATTCTCAAACTTGGGATCGGTATTTCCGTTGGTTTTCCCATTTGCCTGCATACTTCATCGTTCACTCTCAGACTAATTACACTGATTTCGCTCCCCGAATCAATCAAACTCCTTACAACAATATTCCCAATACGCACATCTATCTCAGGTAATGTCAAGGTACTACATAGATCGCGCCCACACTCAGTCGAATCGTCTTCTCTGAATATCGTATGTAAACGCCTGTCATTGCGGCCTATACAATCCAATATCGATTTTTCATCTAAACACATGGCATATCCATGCGCTTTATGCGCTAGTAATTGAATAAATTCATTCACACCCACGTTCGAATCCAAATTACACAGATCATACAATCTATGCTTTCTTTCAATTTGATCGGCTGTCCACCCGAAGCGTAATAAATATCTGAGCGCGAACGACCCGCGCGAGTCCACTAGTTTTTTGAATTCTGATTTATCGCATTATTCCTGTCACTTGAACTTTGCCCTGCCTCTGTATTTCCTGAACTATCATTGCCCCCTTGAAACTAGCCTGAGGCTGCCTACCTCTACCGCGAAAATAACCGCGAGCGCGCGTCCCAAATTCGTTTCGTGCCTTTGTTCCCACGTTATAATTATTCCTACGACTCACCGCGTTATATCGCATCGTATTTACTCGCAAAGCACGATATTGCCCTCGCATGTAGCTATTCCGCCTTACGTCGTTCGTATTCATTGTCTCCGCAACGCACTTAATCCCCCATCGACATTCCGTTCTAAATGCCGAAGGAACTCGACCGCATCTCGTATTGTCATTAGTTCTTTTCTAGCAAAAAACGCTACCTGAATATCGCGCGGCAACTGTCTGAAAATCGTGTTGATCTTCTCCGTATCAGTAAACGGTATCGTTAACTCATATATGCTATTCAATTGAGAGGCAAAGAATTCTTCCATACTTTGACCTTTCTTAGAATCGAACTTCGCAGTTAGGAATCTTTGTTTAATTAATTCCTGTTCATTGTCACCCCAGAATACCTCTCTGAAATCATTTCCAAAATCCGAATAAGTTCGCCATGAGTCTCTTTATATGCTCATTCGAACTTTTGCAATTCCTACCAAACTATCCGTTGCCCATATCAAAGCCCTCGAAGTATCTCCCGAGACTTTAATATAAGCCTTTAAATCTCTTAAGAAAATCATCGGATTTTCCGAACTCCGCCCATCGAATGTTGGCAACTTCTGTGTCATTTTCACTATGCATGATTGACGTTTTTCTACCGATTGTTTAAACGTCTCTAGTTCCTGTCTGTCCGTCTGTCTGTCCGAAGTATTACTTGTACTTGAACCCCGTTCCAAACTGTCTAATCTGCTCACTATTTCAGATAACAATTGAGTCACCTGTCCTGACGCCATCTCATTATTTACAACACTTGTCTGCGAAAGTGAGTTGTCTTGTACTACCCGACTAACGTTCTTTTTTGCCCGGCCCATTATTCGTCAACACTAAACCGCCGTAGCTCGTCCGAAGAATTGTGAAAACAATGCCCCTTTTTTTGTTGTTTCTTATTTCTTACTTACAAAACTGAATTGTTTAAAATCGTTTCTACGTTGTTTTATTTTTAAAAGTAACGCGTTAGACCTTGATTCTTATAGAATATCTAGATATCAGACTATCTAGGATATCTTTCGGTCTCGGCACCAGAAAATCTGTAACGGCATTAAAGGCTAAGGTCGAGCCACCGCTATCAGTAGCTATGATCGTCTATTCTACCTACCCCAAAAAGAGATTGTCCCGATTCAGCTGTAAAAATTGTAAGTTAAGAATGATAAGTCTGAATTTCTTGTTCGTTGAGAAGTTCGTTAGGCGTACAATAGTCTAACGGAAGATTGGTTCAGGAAGTTACGGTTTCAAGCTAGACAGAGAAAGCATATATGCCCGCAAGCCGGTATTTCGAGTCAGTTAGCGGTGTATTGCGCCAGATCGATCGTTGTTGTATTTTGTGTGATGGTACCATTTATTTTTTTGTATATAATATTTGTTTGGGATATCGTATAGATATCCGTCGTAGTTTTACGACGTGAGTACTCAATGATATTTCATATGCTCGCTAGTAGCGGCTTGTGGTGGTTCCAATTATATAATTAGTTCACGGCAATAACGATCCGAATAGACCGGTTTACACAATTGCGATTTGATTTTCCGAAATGGGTTTGAACTAGCGGTTACCTCAAAAGGTCCGTAACGTTTTGAAACCTTCAACTGTGCGCAATTTGAGCTGGATGTTATCGAAACGTTGTCATTAGCGCTTTAGGAGATCTAACCCACACCACAGCGAGGTGCATACTTCGGTAAATACCGATCTATGAATCTCGCCGACCTCAGCACGTCCTCGACCAAGCCTAATCATGAATATTTGACTCAGCCTACAAATTAGACCTCCAGCGAAATTTACATTTAATTTAAAGATGCAACTTGAATCCAAACCGATCCAAGGCAAAGCAAAACAATCTACCCGGTCATAAACAATGAACTTTAAACTGTAATTTGATCTCTTCGCGCGTCCCCGACAACACTCAAAATCAAAAATATCAACAGGATAGGTTATCTGTGTTGACACCGGTTTAACTTTGTTCTGAATTTGTTATTTCCATCCGCGGAACCTCATCGATCAAACAGTCTCCCTATGCCCTGCCAACTTAGGTTTAGCCGCAACTAAACTCCTGTCTAGCCTAGTCTAAAATCCTAGGGTTATACCACGTCCATTATCGACACCACTCGAAAATGGTTGAGTTTGATTTGAATGTGCTTGTATGTTTAATGACTGTGTGTGTGGGAATTTAAAAACTCGCTACTCGAAAGGAATGAGGAGAAGATTAGCCCGCGAATATCCTAAGAGTCAATCCAGGAACCCTATGGTGAAGGAAAAGGAATTTAGGGTCGCTCCAAGCCCAGACTCAGACTCAGATCAATTACCTACAAGTTCTTATCTAACGACCCAAGGATAGTTTTGGAATTTGGGGTAGGTTGATTTAAAGGATAGGAACCGAGGTATATATCGGCGCTTCAGACACTCACGAAAATCCACTGTAACACGCAATCACAATCCGTCCAGTTCAGACGCGTAAAACGGCAGACCGAAACTGTTTAGAAATACTGAAAGACGAATGCCACAGCAGCTTGACGCAGAGATTGAATGCTTCCCCTCCCCACGCTCTCGTATTTATAGACTCCACATGTCTGAAAAAAATGGCGTCCTTTGCGAACACGCGCTGCCCAAGCGAAAGCTTCTTATCTCTAACCACACAGGGTCTAATTTCAATCAAACATGCCATGCAGATCCGCCGTTCTACAAACTTTGTGTACGCATATTCACTATGATCAACCGTAGGTTATCACTCAAGTCATTTGGTATTGCCGATACACAAAATCTGTTGATCGCTGACCATAAAAGCTTGTTGCGATTAATTAAGCCTTCCCGACCGCTAGCGTCTTAGACAAAGATCACTAGAATGATATTCAAACCCGTGATGTCAAACTCGCCACATCGTACCAAACAAACGCAATTGTATATTTGCAGTCAACATAATAGCTTTCTCCGTATCGTTCCATAATAACCTTCCATTATTTAGTTATTCATAATTTATTCAGCGCGCAGCCAAATCGGCTCTGATCTCTACACATTTCGCAGGAATGCGACAAAAAACCTGACCTGTACTCTCCCTCGAACCATCCCGCGCGCTCGGCTCATTGTTTTTTGCTAACTTACCCTGAGCTACTCAAAACCCCAAACGTTAAATGAACCGATTCTTGTATTCAACGTGTGTACCAATACAGCGCGGCGATGGGCTAGCCCTCTGTCACGCAAAATGAAGTATCAAATGTACTGACTCTTATGTACCATTACAGCATCACCCACATAATTAATGTGTCGCTTGACCAATGTTGCTACCCCAGCTAGTGGAAATTGGCACTTGTGATTCCCCTCTCCAAAACGTCTAATCCCGCCTTCTTTAAACATTTCCGTCCCATTTCTATTCTGCCTATCCTCTCCAAAGTCCTGGAATCAATTGTTCACTCCCAACTCTCCTCCTACCTTTCCTCAAAAATGTTACTGAATCCCCACCAATTAGGTTCCAGGCTGGGTCACAGCACTACCACAGCACTGCTCAAAGTCACTGACGACATTCAATTAGCTATGGATCAAAAGCAGCTTACGGTCCTTACACTGCTTGATTTCAGTAGCGCCTTCAACTGCGTCAATTTCGATATACTTGTTGAAATTTTAAAGTCACTTAATGTCTGCTCGCACCCTGCTCGCTGGTTTGACTCTTACCTGAGAGACCGCCAGCAACGCATTAATTCTGAGGAGATCTCAACGGACTGGTGTGATCTCTCCGCAGGTGTTCCGCAGGGAGGCTCTCCTCTTCTCGGTATTCATTAACTCCATCTCTGACGTTCTTACATCTTCTTATCATCTGTACGCAGATGACCTTCAAATATATCGGCACTTCTCTCCGTGTGATGTGAATCTAACAGTAGAGGCGTTGAATGGTGATCTCGATAACATCAGGAAATGGGCTACCTCATATGGTCTGCTTGTCAACCCGGGCAAATCGCAGGCCATGATTTTGGGTACTCGTCACTCTCATAACCTAGTTCAGAAAATGCCCGTCGACCCTATAGTGTATGTTGGTAACATAATTTCATACAGCGAGAAGGCCAAGAATCTTGGGGTTATATTTGATAAATTTTTGTCCTAGTCGCCCCATGTTTGTGAGGTCAGCAGACGAGTCTTTGCGTCATTTCACTCCCTACGGAGATTGCAGCACTTCCTGCCACAGCAGACTAAAATCACCCTTGCCCAGTCCCTCCTACTACCTTTAATCGACTATGCGGATGTTTGCTGGATCGGTGCGAACGAAGAACAACTGAACAAACTCGAACGACTTCAAAACCTCGGGATTCGGTTTGTCTTCAGGCTGCGCAAGTATGACCATGTCTCACAGTATCGCAAGGAGTTGGGATGGCTTCCGATCCGCCTTCGTCGTGATATGCACGTTCTCTCCTATCTGTTCAACATTTTGCGAAATCCCCTCTACTCCTCATATCTTCGAGAACGTTTTGAGTTTATTTCCTCCAGGCATAGCAACCGGAGATCCAACACGATGTCTCTTCTTTCTACTCCTCGGCATAACACTGCCGCTTACAAACACTCCTTTAGGTTAACGGCGATCCGACTGTGGAACGCACTTCCCTGCGCTTTTGGAGATAGTCCCTCAATTTTTACTTTTAAGACAAGATTGAAAGAGCATTTCCTTTCTCTTTCGTGATAGGTACTTTTATATATAAGTAGTATATGTTTGATATATATTTAATTTTTTGCTTTTGTATTTTATTTAGTATATATCATTTATTACATTATTATGTTTTAGTTGTAAACAATTAGATGTGTACAGTTTTATTGCGCACTAGGACTCTCCTGTTGCACAATTTTTCCTCTCTGGTTTGCTGGTAGAAATCTCTCTTTAGAGATAAGCTCGCCTTTGCTCATAAAATGTTTTGTTACCTTACTATTAAGATTTCTGTGCAATAAAGAATATGAAATTTAGCGATATTAGTAAGTTTTTTAGGTATAAGAATGATAAAATTGCAAAATATAGTTTTGTAAAGTAAACATTAATTAGTATGGTGCAGCATAAGACACAAATTTTAGAAATTCCGTTATTTGAATGGAGAATTTTGAGTGCAACAAGTGACATACTTTTCGGAATTAATTCGGATTTAGATCAGAAGGTGCCTCCAACCAAAGCGTCCTAATTATTCTGGGATTGTCCCATTACATGCCCGCAGCTTAAATTCCAGTTCACACTTTATCCAACAGACCGCACGCAGGCAAAGGATTATCGATTAGAAACATGCTCTTGTCGTGGCAATATCATGACATTGATTATTTCATGATGTGGCCAAACATTTCATGATCTTGCCGACCGTTTCATGAAATTGTCAGAAAGGATTAAGTTTTCATGAAAACATGTCTTTTTAAAAGCATTTTTATTCATTTCTACGTGGGTATTTTTTATTTGACGACCCGAATGGCCGATCTGGCAGTGACCCTGCCTACGAAGCCAAGGGTCCCGGGTTCGAGTCCCGGTGGGGGCAAATATTTGTTTGGTGAGAACGGATGTTTGAACTCTAGTCATGGTTGTTTATCTATCTAAGTATAATATTTATCTATATAAGTATGTGTATCGTTGTCTAGTACCCAAGATACAGGGAATCCTAGTTTGGGGCATGATCAATGTGTGTAAATAGTATCGGTCGGCTAGGAAAGTTGCACCATAACTTACTGAGATCGATTGCGGCGTCATAAAATAACTAAACTAATTAAAAACACCAGCTTGTCTATACACCCATACAAGTGCTGTTCGATTTTTAGTTAGTGAGTTCGATTTTATGCGTTGAGAACACGTACACAGTATGTTAATAATATTATTGTTATTTGTATCTCAACCTTCTCACTTCAACTACTGTGAATGAAAGTAGGACAATCTGACGACCGATGTGACATTCTAGATTAGCTGGTCGAAATGTATATTTAGAGATAAGCCCTGTCGAGACAAAAATTTACAGTTACATTTAGATTACAGACAAAACCTGCGGAACATTCAATACTACCTAACCAATATCATTCGCCGCTCCAATCTCGTCGTAATGTAATAATGTATCAATAGCACAAATACCAACTGAGTGGTAATGGTACCTGAAGCCCTATGCCGGTGGCTCATTGACGGTTTAGTGACGCGATAAAATCAATCAACTTTAGGTTTAGTTCAAATGGGATGGCAGGATTTTACTGGAGACTTTAGGGCCGTAATATTAATCTAAAATTGCGTGATACTTTATTACTTTAATCCTTGAAGTCAACCATCTGTTGGTAATGTCACTGTTCAACTATAGCTGAACTGAACATAAACTGTAAACAGTCTTTCTCACATGTGACATAAAGTTAATTTGATCCGTTTACGGGGAAGATGATTAGATCCTACTGAAACTATTATATAAACAGTTAGTTCAGGCACATTTGTAAAACAACTGAGCTTAAGAAAATAATATCATTGTGTACCAAAAGTATAAAAACTTATTTGCCACCACAAAAAAATACGCCAGAAAAAGATCTTTCCAGGTATCGGTTGTAAATACCACTCTTTTTGTAATCGGCCAATGACCGCCTCAAGTGGAATCCTGCCATGCTATTCGAAATTAACTATATGCATTCAGTGCGATTCTTCAGAAATCAAAACCAACCATAACTAAGACTCTAAATTGACAACCTTCAGTACTTGTGGCACCGCACATAGATTCCATTTTAAACACACTTTTTAAATTAGTTCACTTAGTTTATTTGTGGCGCCTCCGCAGTCCCATTATCGGTCTGTGTAGATAAACTAGTGTATGTAACTGTCCATAATTAGGCATTAAAACTCTCGAGTGATATTTTATGAAACGAGCCCACTCTCGAGTATTGATGCCCCCCATTATGTAGCAGTCACATAAAATACTATTATCTTTGGTTAGTAATTCAATTATATCATTTACAATTAGTTGAATTTCTAACATTTATTGCCGTCAAAAAGATTATCCAAACGCCAATTAATTAATATCATCGTTGTCGCGTCATTGTCACTGAGCCGTCATTGTGATACTGGAATATGGCCCTAGTTTGTGGTCACTGGGTGTTGCTCCTCGTAGTAGTAAAGGGGGCTCAGATTAACTCGGATGGAAGTTGTGCACTCTGTACTATGCCAAGATATAAGAAAATACCCAAAAATTTGATATCATAATTTTCTTAAAAAAATCTATTCTTATCTAGATAACATCAATTCCATTGAAGATATAGTTTAAAGCAGTATTCAATATGAGCGAAAGTCAGGACTTTTTCCAATCCGAATATAATGTTCCATGATTGATATCCGGCTTAGATATGTCACCCCATCATCATGCGCATGATTGATGTCCTAACTTGGTTACTGTTATATAGTCTTGCTTGGATATCGTATTACATTACACCCTACTAACAGGAGTAGGCTATTGTAGAAGGGGAATAATAACCCGAGCGCATAAAAACTAGACATGACCATGAACGTCGGAATTACCTGAAATGAGCGAAAAAAATATTGAATTGCGCAACAGATTACTGAGTCACGGGATAAAATTACTGAATGGCTTAGTAAACGCTTATTGGAGGGTCAGCGTATATAGAGGATATATATAGTGAGCGAAGAGTTACCATCTTTATCCCTTGCGTTAGTTTGTTCTGTACGTGTCTGTTCTGTTGTTCAGTTTGTCGCATAATTCAGTAATTTTGTCAAGCATAATCAGTATTTTGTCGATCAAAAACTATATTTACGGTCATACGTTTTAATACTACCAATTATGAAGTGCTATGAATGAGAGATAACAATTTTATTTATACAATTCTATTCTTAGACAATTGAGATTATTTGAAAATTAAATTATTTTAATATATTAGAAACGAATTTACCTATCTTATGCACTTACAACCTGAGTAAAACTAATAATGTTGCAATTCCCTTGCAGGGCGCATGTTTTGGAACTTACCTTACATTTAAAATCTTTGTACATACCACATGCAAGCAATTCACAAATGAAAATGAATATGAATGAGAGTAGCTTTATTCAGTCATATTATATCGCTCTAATTATATGTTTAGGAAAGCCATCGCCGGGATGCAAAATCTACATTTCAAAGTATAACGGATAATCAAAGTAGTGGTGTCTATCGCTCGGGAAATATCAACGTCTTTTATTATGAATGACCTTTTTTCGTCACTAATGCTAACACATTCGGCCAAAACTTAACTTTTTTCTATAATTGCCTATAAAATTGATTGAAAGATAGTCAGTTTACGTCACGCCTTAACCTTTCAGTATTACAATTCATTAAACCAACTACAGTCAACAAAGTGGCATATTGTCAACATTATACAGCGTCAGTGAATAATGGATTTTCTGCAGAAACTCAAACATTTTGCTAGACATTTGATGAATGATTACTGGTAGTAATTTATTACTGTTTATCCCAGTGAGTTTCAAATTAATCAGTGATAATATGACAGCGCAATACAGTCACACATATAGTTATACACAAAGACGAAAGACGTATCTGCTAATTGAATATAGACCTGTCTACATTCGAAACTAATATGTACCTCCCGATACGGGTCACAAATAATCTGTTAGAAGAGTGAGATCGTTCAATCATCATTAGCAAAGTTTTTCCATCAATCACCATCATCAATTAGGCCACATTCACCCACTGCTGGTTGTAGGCCTCCTCTTTACCACGCTATCTACTTAGGTCCAGGCTCTCGCGCCTCAACTGCCTACCAGCATGGTGTTGATGACATCCGTTCATCGGGTCGCTTATATTAAAATGCTACTTCAGTACGTCTCCTCCGGCTAAGATGAACTGAATTAGCATTTTCTAACGATAAACACGCTTAAATGCTGCTCCAATAAGTTAGAATTAGGAGCCTTACCACAAAAAAAATAAACTACTGTTCAACGCTTGTTTAAATACAAAAATGTAAGGGATTTGACGTTTGTTTTGAGGTAAAACGCTGTATAATATGTTTTGTGGTACACGGTAGATGTTTAGAAAATGCTTATTCAGTTCGTATCGCTTAAAACATTTGAGACACATCACAAATAACGTTTGCTACATTTTGGTAATGCCAGATCTCGAAAACTAACACTAGCTTACGAAAAAATATTATTCAAAAGATGTAATAACGTTCGAGAAGTAACCTTGAAGAAAAAAGATTTCCTGTCCAGAGGGAAAAAAAATTACAAAGTTGACAGTGAAATAGGAGTTTTCACTTGTTCCAGCGGCAGTAGTGGTCACTTTTGCTAGCATTTAAGTAGAGAAACTGTATGGGGTCTCACTTAAACATTCTCTACCGCTGTCTGAACATGATCGACAAGAACTAACTTATCTTGCACTGGGCGAAGAAAAGCCGACGTCTTTTTTTGAAGATTTCAATGTGGATGATGAAGAAGCGTTTGTATATATAATTTTGTCTGAACAAGCGATAACACCACCGCCGGCGAGAGAACCACAACTTTAAAACGGCTAGTATTTAATCGCACATCAAAAATACTGATTGGCACAGCAAAAACACTTTTTATGTTTTAAATATTATATGTGTACTCAAGTTTATGTTTTAAGTATTTTTTTGTTGTTCTTGCATGTTCAACCTAACACGAAGGATAAAGGGGGCTTCGCTTCGCTCACCCTTTACCCTTCACCTGAGTTACCGCAGCATTTTGCCCTGATATTTGCTGTGCAAATCAATATTTTTGATGTGCAGTTTAATATTTTCCCTTTTAAACATGCTTATCGATGAGGAAGGCATCGAAGATGACAACAATATAAACCAAAAAATAAATTATCAGTTCATGCGCATTGGCCTAAGTGACGTTAATACGAGCAATTTACCACAATTACAGGTCGATGCGTACTTAGGAATAAGTTAAATAATAGTTGTTGACCCCTTAGAATCATTTATATTTTGCTTTGTAACAGAAGTTCACTGCAGTTCTTGAAACTTTACAAACACCATCCCAAATAAATGTCAATAATTTGTCAAAAAATTATGAGTAGGAGATCCAGAAAGATCAAAGTGCAGCCACAAATTCCATTGCGCGACGTACTGTATTTACTTTATTAGTCATGCTACAATTACCTACTCTATTTTGAAACCAGAAACCTATATAGTTAATTCTTAGCCTTCCTTTAGTATCGGTTTCATGTTGACGAACAGAATTAGGATAACCCTTACGTTGCGGCGCGTTATAAAACTTGAAATCCACTGTAGTACATCACCCTCTGAGACGTATTGGAGCAGCATTTATACGTATTTATCGTCAGAAAATGCTAATTTTGTTCGTCTTAGGCGAAGGAGACGTACTGAAGTAGCATTTCTATAAACGCAATCGGGGTCGGTGATCTGCCCACTGGAAGTACCACTGCGATGTTTTTATTAGTGCTGGACAAATCCGGCTTTGTCGAGAGGATATGTTTTTGACTTTTACTCGGTGATGTGAACAGCTTTCCAACTTTCGGCCCCTGACTCAACATACTTGTTGACCGAAGTGTGTAAATGATGCGAACATGTTTCCAAAAGTTACGAATAAAATCCCATTGTACGTCCTTAGAATAGCATTGTCCTTTGGATATCTAAATCCGTGAGACAAAAGGTTTTATTTCAATATAACCCCATACACTGAAGCGCCGCGGTATTACTGGAGAGAGTGTGTTTACTGACTTCAAAGGGAATGGAGGGGTAATGTGTTTGGTTTGGCATAAGCTTGGGGTTATAGTGGCTATACAACGCCGAAACGTGTTCGGGCTCGCAATCTCGACTGAGAGGAAGTCACAGAGCACAGCATACATAATTCTGTAGGATCAGATGACCGCCCAGCCTAGAATGTGTGGAAAAATTAAATTAAATTAATTTTGATCAAATTGGTTTGATTTGGAAAGTTTTTCAGAGTTATGTCGCTAGCGCTCCCTTAAATATGACTCCACTTTTCTGTTACACCCTGGATAGTTTATGAAAGTCCTTATTCAATGACGAATGAGTTTCTTGAGTGTTTCTAGATTTATAGCGATACATGTAACTGTCTGATGATCTCTGCAGGCAACTAGTTGAGGTTATACTTCAAAAGCCAGATGTATCGGTCTTGGAATTCCAGCCGAGATAAAATAGCTATGTACCTTCACGCGTCCGTGGCCTAGCGGTATTCGCACCTCGGAAACGGTTGTGCGGGTAGCAAAATCTGGCTGGAACGGACACTGGATGGGTGTCCGTTTTTATGTGGGATTTGTTTCGGGCGCTTCCATTTTTCGGATGACACGCTACGCTGCAGGTTCCGGCTACTATCGCTTCTCGGTGGTAGTAGTCGTAAAGCTGACCATAGTCCGTAATAGGGCAGCTTGAAAACATCTGACAATCGGGTTGGCCACAAGCCCGACACCCCTCCATCAACCCGCAGTGAGCCAGCGTGGTGGAGTATGGCTCAAACTTATTCATAACCTACCCCTCGGGACATTAATGGGCAACATAAAAATAAAATAAACTTCAATGTTCAAAAATGATTGTTATGGTACTGTTTGTATTTCCTACGGCACAGGGCTATTGGATCTATATAGCCTCACACGATCATTTCTAAGGTTCCACCGGATAAGTTTGTTGTTGTATTAACCTAAGCTAACCGAGCTTCCCGTAACACCCAGTCGGGCTGCATCAGAAATTCGGAGCACTTGTCATATTTCAGTTGCCACCGTATTAAATATTTTCTCTTGTTCTTGTAGGCTGCATACCTAATCATCCGTACGCTTGCAAATCCTGTTTAGTAAGGCCTTATTTTCATTCCGGCTGAAAGTATGCGCATTCTGTTTCGCTTACACATTTTAAGGCTTTATCATTTTTAGGGTTCCTTACCCGAAGGGTTCCAAACGGGACCCTATTACTAAGACTCCGCTGTCCGTCCGTCCGTCCGTCCGTCCGTCTGTCACCAGGCTGTATCTCAAGAACCTAGCTAGCTAGAGAGTTGAAATTTTCACAGATTATGTATTTATGTTGCCGCTATAACAACAAATACTAAAAAACAGTATAAAAGAAATATTTAAGGGGGCTCCCATACAACAATTCTTTCAATACCACATACAAACTTATGGATGCACCTGGTTACGTACATGGAGTGTGAAAGTAACCGCACCAATAACTTTGTAGACAATATTTTGCTGTATAAAATCCAAACTATTCACTCCACACCATCGCTTCCATTGAACGGTGGTACGGAACCCTTCGTGCGCGATTTAGACTCGCACTTGACCGGTTTTTTTAATCTAATATAACCAAAGCTCCTGGGTTGGCTAATGGGTTTCACGCTTGCTTCTCACACAAGAGATGCAGGTTCGATTCCTGACCATGACCAATGAGGTAATGAATTTATCTCAAGTACATTATCGCACTTCAGTGTTTCGGATGACACTTTAAGCTGTATGCCCCGGCTACTGTCGCTACGTGGTAGTGGTCGTAGTACCCCTCCACCAACTCGCACTGAGCCAGCGTGGTGGAGTATGGCTTAACCTTACTCATATCCGGGTAAAGGCCTGTGCCCCTTGGTGGGGACAGTAATTTGCTACATTTATTATTTATTGTTATAACCAAACCTTCTACGAAAGCCACCTAGGGGGGGGGGGGGATGAAGGGAAAATGGGCTGCCGGGGCGAGATTGTACAACATGCAATTGCAAGCAAGTTTGGCAAGAGGATGTATAACAAAGGTGGCCATCCCCGACTATGTCATAGAACCAAACTGGTTGCTATAGATCACTTCCTGTTTCAAAACTAAAGGTATAGGTTAGTTAGGTTCACACTTAACAGCAGACCCGGGAGCCCTACTCTGGCACTAGAAAGATTCGGTATTTCACACTTTCGGGATTTCGAACATTCGGGATTTAGATCATTAGGTTTTTCGATCTTCGGTATTTCGAACGTAGGTCATATGATCTTTAAGTATTATGCTGCGAACCCATTTTTAAATATATTTTTTTAAAGTATAGTGCGGTTGTTGTAAAAATATTAGACAGTTGACGTTTATGAAAACAACCAAATTTTTCTATGGATAAGACTAAGGGATACGTTTATAAAAGTTACTTGCATGAATTGGATTTTGTTAGAACTGTCAGATATCTTTCTTCTAATAACCGCAGTATAGTAAAGAAGGCATAACAGGCCATATGTATAAATTGTAAAGAGAAATGACTTTTTCCATTTCCGTTGAAATTCATTTAGTTATTATCTGAATATTGATATAACAAAATACAGATACAGCGGTCCAGCCCAGTCAAATCCACACTACATCATAATCAAGTAGCCACTTAGAGTCCATCGTTCTAAATGGGGGATTATGACGCATAGTAATCCACACTTATTCTTACATGTAATCATATAAAATCTTACATGCCTGGGCTGAACCTATTTGAGTATACCCAAGCTATAGTCCTTAAGAGAACTTTTTAAAGAAATTGACATACCTACTACTAATTGTAGCGTGTCAATTTATTTTCGAAAAAAAAATGTATGTACGCAAGAACCTAACATTATTTTTCCAAATTTAGCGATAGCTGTAATATTTACCTAAAAAATAATCACAGACTAGTTGCGCCCTGGTTGAGTGGTCCAATGACTTGCTTCGCCCAGTAACTGGTTGTGAGCAGACGAGCTATCGGTTGTTTCTAATAAAGCGACGCGAGTGAAGATCATCCACTCACCTTCAACGTCACTCACAGCACTTGCAGCAATGTTCTGCGTGGCCTGTAGAAAGGTTTTGAAAACTACAGAAACTCCGAAATGTGCGTTAAGTGCCAAAAACATTGAAAATTCCACCTGCCTGGTTTAAGAATAACCAATCAGTGCTGAAGAAATCCTGGCTCTGCCCGCCGTGCACTTACACATCATGGCAAAATAAGGAGAGTACACCCGTGCGGAATATTCATAACCTTCCACTGCAAGATACTGTTGAAGAGAAATCTCTCAACGAGGAGGAGTATGCTTCAACATCTAATAGTCCCAAGATCCTAGAAGCTGCCTCAACTTCACTTAAGGAACCGGCAGGTGAATCCCTTCCGATATGGTATGATACCTTAGAGGCCAACATGACGGCGAAACTTCGTGCTATGATTTCAGATGAAATAAAAGTTATTAAATTGTCCAACTAAGATCTGCTACAAACCGTTAAATTTATGAGCGACAGATATGAGGAGCTGAAAGGAGTGGCCTGGCCAATGCCAATAATTCTGAGATAGCAAAATTAAGAAAGGAAAACTTGGCACTTAAGGCTGATATGAGTACCTTACAACTGGGGTTTCTTTGCTTGAACAGCATTTACGTGAATGCAATGTAGAGTTTTCATGTGTGCCCTAATTTAAGAATGAAAATGTTACCAAAACTTTGTTACAATTAGGTAACACGGTGTCTTTTCAGCTGGAAGAAAAAGACATAAAAATTACAAAATGCGCTGTACGAGCGATTGTTGGTGAAGTTTGCACAATCAGAGATCTTGGAGTGATACTAGATTCCCAATTATCTTTATTAATCACATAGATCATGTCTGTAGTGAAAGTAACAAAATGCTGGGATTTCTGAAAAGAGTAGGAAGTAAGTTTAAAACAACGGAGAGTCTTATGACCCTCTATACTGCCCTGACGTTCGTTCTAGGCTCGAATACGCTATACAAATTTGGAACCCCTACTGTCAAGTGCACTCAAACCGTCTCGAAAGTGTGCAGCACTCCTTCACCAGGTTTCTGGCATACAAAGACGGTATTAATGCACGGTAGTAATGAAGATTGACTCATTTCAAGATGAACACTCGAGTCACAGGAGAAAATACCTAGATATAGTATTCCTACAAAAACTTGTAAACAACTCCGTGTCAGAACCGTTATTGCTGGAAATGCTTAACTTTTCATTTCCAAAACTCAACATCGGACCATCTCGAGACGTCTCCACTTTTCGACTCTCATATATTAGGACGAACCTCGGTCAGGCTGCTCCATTACACCGACTACAAAAAAGCTACAATCTGAGCGAGAGTTGACTGGAAATCGGTATCTTTAATGATACGCCCGCTAATTTAATCAATCAATAATAATAATTATAAACTAACTTTAACTAAGTCTAACTTTGGTCCTCTAACTCCTTGGGGAGCAAAAGGCCTTAATGACAGCCTTCCACTTCTGTCGGTGATCACATCAGCCTCAACGATTTCAGCACCCGTAGGAGCGCGAGTAAGCTTTATATAGCGCATAGCTCTGTCCCGCACTTTCCCGCGTCAGCACACCCTGAGTTTTAATTACCTACACTTGTATTACCGTGGTATGAGGTTCAAAATGCCTCCAAATCGAGTTGGGTTGGTGGGAAGTTAAATTGGGTATAATATTATTTTCGCTTAGCCCCCTGACACGCAAAATGTTGTTTTGATTATTAAATTGCTAAATATGTGCTCAACTGAACCTCCACCATTTATGGAATAAAAATGGTACGCTATTTTGTTGTTGGGAAATAATAATTGTTAATATTTATAGTAAGACTTTGCGGCTGGTTGCGTCTGATAGTGAGATCAGACCGTTTCACTTCCATATACATTTTGACATGCCACTAACTACAGTGTTTACGGGTTAGCATTGCGGTAGCGGTTATTGACCCGACTGCTACTGCGAAGCGAATCATACAGGTAACCTTAGTAACGATCGTTAGCCATGGTTACGATCGGCGATCGCTACCACGATATGCTAAGCGACAGTAATTTCGAACCTTGCACGTAATAACTAAGTATCGCTAACACAATTATGAGCATACAGTGGTAGACAGGAGTCAATGCCCGCTATTGCCATGCTGACCCGAAAAGCAAAGCGAATCAGTCGGCCGCATACTGGTTGGGTAATTCAACTTAACCTTAATGTCTAATCAAATGATCAATAGATAAATATGTCGTATTTGAGAACCAAAAAAGTTAATTTAATGGTATTGAAATCTTCCTGAATATTCTTGATGCTTATCTAAAATAACACGATAAGCATATATAAAATAACACGATAAAGTGATGGTACAATGAGAAGGAAAAATTTAATAAAAACTGTGTGGATCTCATTTATCTTCATTGCTAAGCAAGTCATTAATTTATCCTTCCAATACCAAGTACGTATAGCCACTGCTGAATACTGAACAAATATTTATGTATCAAAAATTTGAAATGATCATTATCTTGTTAAACATTATATACGAGTAGAAACTCCTTGAGCTTATTATCATAAAGATGTAGATGGAAATATTATTTCTAACAATCTATTACTCAGAGGAAGTGGTTTATGGTGATGAAATAATTATAGTAGTTTTAACCCTTTCGCTCGTCTGCTGGCCGGAAAAGAAAAATAATGATACAACAATTAAGGCAAATTAATGTTTTTTGCCCATAAATGCCCATAATAGAATCTACAGTACTCTAGGTGACGTCTGTCATAAAAGTTCCGTTTTAGGGTTTACGCGAGTCTACAGGTTAATAAGACTTATCACGTCTAATCGAATAAGCCCAACCTCGATGGATTTATTATTAAACATCCCAGGGTTCCATCTCCAACCATCGAGTTCCATCATCAGACCAGCTCGCTGGTACCATGTTATTGTATTGTAATCTGAACTACAAAACAATACTAAGAATAACTTGAAGTGGGCGTGATTTCCATTCCTAGATTTGTTGCACACTGATATTTAGTTACGAGTTAACCTCTAAACCATTTTTTAACTAAGCTTTTATTAGTTGAATTATGGAACGAATAAATACGGAGCCCTTAAAAATCTTAGACTAGAGTACTTGTCAAAATAAATCCTACGAACACAAACTCGAAAAAAAGGGAGCACATCCGCATAGCTAGGATAGAAACGGAATGACGTCATAGCATCTCGCACCATTTTGGTAAATTTTCGTCCATAAATATACAACAATGTCAATAATATTGACAACTAAACTATAATATTGTCAATGTTTACGTTTCCTTCACAATTTTTTTAATTTTTGTTATTTATTTAAAACCCATTGTTTAAAAAGTGACTGCCAGCTATCCACTGCAAGTTATAACCAAATGAAGAGAGAACTATTCAAAAACCGACTCAAAGATTATTATAAAAGGTGTTTCAAAACTTGCCGGTTGCGATGGATTTTATAACATTTATCGGTGGTGAATCGTATGGATCGTTAGCATATATAGGTTGTTAGTAAAGCCTTTTGTATTTCCATCGGGTTCTAAAAACCACACAATGAATTTTAAAACTTCGATGGCCGATACAGCCCTACCTATCCAAACGTGACAGTACAACTTCGTTCACAGTTCTTAGATAAACTTTCTATATTATTATCTATACTATATTATCTTCTTCATTTTCTATTCATGACATTCTCAAAGTAGCAAAGTCATTTGGCCAAATTAATAATACAGACTTAGAGTATAACCTTGTTTAACAGAACCAGGCAGGAAGAACAATGTTACTGAAATTTCCCATAACTTGTTATATAATACAGCTATGTGCAGCTATTCGGAGGCTGAGCTGCAGGCTACCCGAGGGGTCACAGGTGGCGGATAGTGAACGGCCATTAGATATGATGGTAAGCTGCGAATATATTGAATAAGCAGTCCCCGACCAAGAAGAGCAAGGTTAACAGGAAGTAGTGGGAAGTCTGGTGGGAAGGGCTTTCCAGAAAAAAGCTACAGTTTCCAACGACAACCCTGTGATATGGCGTGATATTGCCGCCATTCAATAAGCTTCCCCTGACACCAGGAAGCAGCGGTGGCAGTACGGGCAGAAAGCCGAAGACTACAGCAAGTCGGATGGGTTTCTGCACGATGAAACGAGGGCGGAGTTGCACCAACAGAACGGCCTCGTCACTGCGATGTGAAAGGCAAGGGGGATACCACCACATTAATTTCCCTACATACAGCAGCAACCATGAAAAAGTCAATAAAGAGAGTATTAGAGGTTGCTGCAACGACAGGGGACGACAAGACCCCTTAATATATGATGATGACAGCTATGTGCGGTAAAAACTGTAACACGGAGCACTGTGGACGGGAGCTTGGCTCTAGAGAACATAGCCACTTTGGCTTACAAGTGTCAATTTTTCTTATTAATTTAGCCTTGACTAATTAATAAAATGCCAAAAATAGCGGCTGTAGAGATTTGACACAAAAAATTGTGTCTTAGATATTTTTTTTATGGAGAATTTGTGAAAAATTGCTATATTTGCGAAATAGCAGGGAGCAGGGATATATTCTCAAAGGGTTATTTAAATTTATAACAAATTTTTATGATTTTTTAACAAAAGAACAAAATATATAATTTGGAACTGGGAATTGCAAAAATAAAGATTTCAAAGAAAAACCAACCGGCCAAGTGTGAGTTGAACTCCCGCATCGAAGGTTCCGGTCAAATCGTGATTATATTTTTTTTCGTGATGTAACTACAAATATATGATAATAATAATGATATTGTAAGCCTTATTGAGACCCTAATGTACCTATATATAGAAAGTAAAGCTATGGGTAAGATCACAATCTGATCGCTTCCATATACAAATAAAATGACACGATCTAAATAGGTTCATAGATAAGTGTCTACTAAGTGATAAATTACTATATTTGTTGTTATGCTTCGATTGAAAAATCTTTTTAATCAGCCAACCAGAATTACAAACTCACCTGCAACTTGCTTAGACAATGTTTTTTTGTAACTGTGAACCTCAAAGCATGGCCTTATGTCACAAACTTAGCACGGATAATTGCGGACAAAGCGTTGTGTTCCCATCATAATTGAATAAAAACTCTCTGGAGCTTACCTACAGACTCATTACCACCCTCAATATCAATCACATTGAATAAGGATTTGCAAAGGTCATCTAGATTATCAACCGTATGGGACAGTTTTCGGAAAGCGTCGATAGGCAACTTAATTACTTATCGTTGGTTGAGAATTCAGATGACCTTTGTATTTCCTTGTTCAATGTGATTGCTAAATAGCTTTATGACATATTTAAATTATGAAGCGACTAAGGTCTAAGAACCTTGGTGATCATCGCGGGCCTTTTTTATTGAGTAATATAATACATACATAATAATCGTACGTTATAAAATTTAATTATAGATAAAAAAAGATAACTAGAAAATGTTATTAATTAAATAGGATGTAAAAAAGGGAAATAAAGGCTTTATTAAAAATTATTTTATTTTATTATTTTATTATTTCCGAAGCACTGGCAGAGTTGATGGATTTTCCTCTTCTTGTGCGAGATTCAGCTAAGAATCACCACTTTAAATGGAACGTTCCTTTTTCAAACTCAAACCATAATCATATTTGAACTATATTTTTTATTTTTTTGCATGTTTGACTTGTAAAAGTGCATTATTTTTGCCTATTTGCAATTCATAAATGAGTTTTGAGTTATGTATTCCGGATTTCTTTTTTTTCTGTACTTTTGATATAAAGCCATCCAAGTCGAGCTTCTATGTCAACACTGTAACGTACTACCTCCTTGATCATATTGGCTACTGGCGGATTAGCCAGTTAAAAACTAAAACTATAAAAATTCAAAAATTCGGGTCTGGAATCTCGTCTGGCAGCTGATTGTTTTTTTGAGGCAGACATTGTTTGAGCTCTGAAACGTGAGGTTGTATCTTCTGCATCAATAATTTTTAAGTCACGCCTTTAGTTACGGCGATGGGCTAGTCCCTTTAGTACTGTAATGGAGCTGAATGTTTAGTTGCTGTAAAGTGCAGTAATTGATACGAAACTTCCCTACTATCCCCAATCCATGGGTAAGCATTGGTTCGTAGTTAGTCTTTCTTATTTTCGTGTATTTTATACTCTCTATGTATTTCCCTTTTCTATACAGTGTCTATTGGACTGCGGCACTCTTAGATCCTAATTACCCTAGGGCCCTCGTCGGAAGTCTCCGTGTGGGGAGCCGTCGCCTGATAGCTGGGCGCTGTAGCGCTTTTGTATTCCTATCATTCACACTGGTCTCTTTCCAGGAGTTGAGGAGTAATATCCTCCTGGCGCTAACGGAGCTCTGAATCGGTTCCACGCTGAGGAGTAATATCCTCCTGGCGCTAACGGAGCTCTGAATCGGTTCCACGCCGAGGAGTAATATCCTCCTGGCGCTAACCGCAAAATCACTTGTTGACGTCTGGAGAAGTGGACCAGTTGGATTGAGTCTACGAAGGAGCTGAAGTCTACAAATTCCCGGCGAGTCCCTATCCAGCGTTTCAACTATATCACCAATATTCGACTCACGACCCTGTGATTAATAAATGTATCTTGAGCCTGCCAACAATCTCTTTTGTTCAGGTTAGAGTCACACTGTTTCAATGGCGCCCGGATTAAGGGAATATTGGTGATAGAGTTTTATGTCTGGTCAGAGTAGTTAGGCCATAAGAGCGCCGTAGAACGCTAGATTTCTTTCGTAGCTTGTATATTTTGTTGTGTTTATTTTTGTCTGACAGGAGTATATTTGATCGTTTATCTGGGTACCTACCTCATTTCTACATTATTTATGGTCGCAGTCTGACGGCCGTTGTCATATTATAATTGTTGATAAATATTTTCCTCCAAATTCTCAGTACGAAAAATAAATTAATAAATTGTGAAGATTTTAGTAGGGAAACTTTTCGGACTATTAAATAATAAATAAGGTTAGTGTTTAACGGCCGATTTCTCGTACATTTAATCTGTTGTTGACAGTCCTTTATCAATTTCAGCTGTCAAAACGGTAGATCAATGGCTTGATTTTGTACCAGAAATTGGGCGTTAGTCGTGTACTCTGCTTACTTTCATGTAAATTTGTATAGTTTACTAGATAGGTAGTAAACATGACGTTTCCTATAAAATATCTGTCGCTAAATAAGGCTGAATTGGAGTATGAGGTTGAGCTTCGAGGAGGTACACCGGGTACTGTTCTGGACCTCAGGAAACAAATAGTTCCCCTGGCAGAAAAATTACCAGCTGATGATATCTCGGTATCGCATTTGAGTGCGGAAGTAGATCTTCTGGGAGCCAAGGAGAGCTTACTCAAAGCCCTAGCTAATATTACCTCGCTGAACTCAGAATATGACCGCGGTCTATATTACAGAACTGAGGCGATACTGCATCACGTATCCCATAGGTTGGATCGAATATGTCCTGAGGAAGCTCAATCTGACGTCCTCCAAGTCTGCCGTAGCAACCTTGCGATTTCTCTAGATAGTTTAAAAAAACTGTCTCATCAAACTAGATCTCACACTGTTGCTGAGAAAGCCATTGCGATTCCTAACATCACAGTGAAATGTGAAAAAAGCCTCACGTCCGATCTAGCTAAGCTGAAATACGCTGGCAAGACGTGCGTGCGTGCTTTTATTCAGAGAGTGGATGAGTATGTGATTGCTAGAGGTGTCTCGTCTGATATGTTGGTCAATTTAGCGTACGAGATTTTCTCTGATGATGCTCTGCACTGGTACAGGCGTATTAAGGACTCTGTTAGCTCGTGGTCTGACATTGTAGAGGCGTTAAAACGAGATTTTAGCGTATCGGACTATGATTATAGATTATTAGATGAAATTAGGGCGCGTACACAGGGTGTGACTGAAAACATTACTGTTTACGTGTCAATTATGGAAGGAATATTTTCGAGATTGTCAAAGGCTCTCTCGGAGGATGATAAGCTGGAGATACTGCTGCACAACATTCGTCCATTCTATGCAACATCGTTAGCTGCATCGCCTGCTGTCAAGTCAATTGAATCCTTGATAACTATTTGTAGAAATAGTGAGATTTTCAAAGCGCGTGTTTCGCATTTTCATGAGCCACTCTGTGCGACTGCTAGTACGTTAGCACCAGACTTAGCTTTTAAAAAAGCTCAGCCCACCGCTAAATCAGGTTACGCGACGTATAATAGGCCTGCGAATAACGTCAACGTTGGTTACGAAAATAATTACCAAAATAATAGGAACTTTGTCAACAGTAGGCAATATCCAGTTTCAGCCGTAGACTCTAACTACCAACGTCATGCATACTGTCCTAGATGCAGGACTGATAAACATTCATTGGGTGAATGTAGAGCACCACATTTTCCTATCTGTTTTAAATGTGGTAAGGGAGGTGTTCGTACACCTGACTGTCCGGACTGTCGTTCTAGATATCAGCAAAAAAACTAAGTGGCTCGGATTGTGGTGACATTAAGGGTGAAAAGATATCTCATTTTAACATCGCTGACTGGAAGAGCTGGCTTGACACTATTTCTAAGTTTTTTTCATGCTATAATGTCGCTTCAATCCGCGATCATTCTTCTACCACGGAATACGCTCGTCCTTATGTAAATATAAAGGTAGCTGATAAAACTGTCACGGGATTACTGGATTCTGGATCTTGTGTCACTATTCTTGGTAATGGTGCGCACAAAAGTTTTTTAGACAACGGCTTGAAGCTGCAAGTTTGTGATAGGGTGAACTTTGTAGCTGCAGGTGGTCATAAACTATCATCGATAGGTGTGATCTATCTTCCTATTACATTTGAGAGTCAACTTCACATAATTACTGCTTATGTGGTTCCCCAAATTCAAAATAACCTTATACTCGGTATGGATTTTTGGCGTAGTTTTGGTTTATTTCCTAAACACCTAAGTTCCGTGTTATTCTTTAGCGAATCTGACGCTAGGTTAGCTGAGGTTGCTTTTCATGAATCGAAACATCTCCATGCTTATGAACACTTGTCCGATACACAACGGATTACTGCCGATAATATTATGTCACAGTTTCAAGACATTTCCTATGAGAAGTGCGGTTTAGGTCGAACTTCCGTGATTTCTCACGCTATTGACACTGGGGATGCTGCCCCCATTCGTCAAAGATATTACAGAATGTCTCCTGAGAAACAGAATGTGTTGGTCAAACAGCTGGACGAGATGCTGGAGGAAGACGTCGTTGAAAAGTGCGAAAGCCCCTGGTCCTCTCCTGTTTTACTAACCCCGAAAAAGAACGGAGAACTCAGATTCTGTCTGGACAGCAGAAAACTGAATTCCGTTACCCGAAAAGACGCTTACAATCTACCTTATATTTCTGAGATTCTGGATAACCTTCGAGACGCCAAGTATCTATCTAGTCTTGATTTATCTAAAAGTTTTTGGCAGATTTTGATTAAAGAAGAAGATAGGTGTAAGACGGCTTTCTATATTCCCTCGCGCGGAACCTATCAATTTAAGTCCATGGCCTTCGGTTTAACCAACGCTCCAGCTACGCAACAGCGATTGGTCGATTTTTTGTTCTATGACCCTGAATTTGAGCATATGGTCTTTGTCTTCATCGATGATATTATTATTGTCTCTCCTTCCTTCGAGAAACACATCTCTCTATTGCTACGTGTATTAGAAAAATTAAAGTCGGCAAACCTTACGGTAAACTACAAGAAATGTCAATTTTTCAGGCAAAAATTGAAGTACCTTGGCTACGTTGTGGATTATTCTGGCCTGCATGCAGATCCGGAGAAGGTCGAGGCGATAGTAAATTATCCTACCCCTACTAACCGCAAGGAGGTCCGTCGTTTTTTAGGAACAGCATCTTGGTATCGTCGATTTATTCCTAATTTCAGCTCTTTAGCCACTCCACTGAGTAAGCTGACTTCACAAGGCAAGAATGCACCGGCGTTCTTTTGGTCGAACGAAGCTAACGAAGCGTTTACTAAATTGAAGGATTGTTTGGTCTCTACGCCGATTCTTTCGTGTCCTGACTACACTAAGTCGTTTGAAGTCCATGCAGATGCTAGTAATGTGGGTGTAGGCGCTGTTTTAACCCAGAACATTGATGGCGAAGAAAAGGTGATAGCCTACATGAGCAGGTCTTTGAATAACCAGGAACGTAATTATAGCGCGACTGAGCGTGAGGCTCTCGCTGTTCTATCTGCGATCGAGCACTGGCGTTGTTATCTAGAGAACGGTCAAAAATTTGTTGTCTATACTGATCATTCTGCTTTGAAGTGGTTCCTAAATCTTAATAACCCTACAGGTCGTCTCGCTCGCTGGGGAGTAAGACTTTCTGCTTATAACTTCGAAATTAAACACCGTCGTGGTGTTGATAACGTCGTGCCTGATTCTCTATCTAGGTCGATTCCTGTCGGAGCGATCAACGACGTTGTTCCCATCACGAGTTCGAATTCTTCACCAAGCACTACTGATGGGTGGTATGTAAACATCTATAACGGTTGTCAGAATTCTCCTACTTCATATTCCAACTATATAGTTTCTAACAATAAACTATATCGCTTTGTAAAAAGTCTCAATCCCTTAACTCGTGAGTTCGAATGGAAAGAGGTTGTTCCCGCTGAGCTACGTTCAGAAGTTATAGGTAGCAATCATTCGGAACCCACTTCTGCACATTTAGGTATATTCAAGACATATAAACGTCTTTGTCTAAAGTTTTATTGGCCTAAAATGCTGAGCGATGTTGCCAATTTTGTCACCAGCTGTCATACATGTAAAGCTTACAAACATCCAACGCATGCACCACTAGGTCTTATGGGTCGTCCAAAACATTGCTCTAGGCCTTTTCAGATGATTAGTATGGATTTAGTCGGTCCACTACCACCGTCTAAAAAACAAAACACTTTTCTCCTCGTCATTACGTGTTGCTTTTCCAAATACTGTCTTTTATTTCCGATTCGTCGAGCTACTGCAGAAATTATTACTAGGATAGTTGAAGAACAGGTGTTTCTTGTACATGGTGTTCCGAGCTGCGTTTTGATGGATAATGGAAAACAATTTTGTAGCAATACTCTGCGTAAACTGTTTAGCGATTATAATATACCTAAAGTTCGTTTTACGCCGAGGTATACTCCACAGGTGAATAGCGTAGAGCGTTATAATAAGACGATTATGATTGCAGTTTCGACCTTCGTCGAAGATGATCACAGATCGTGGGATACTAATATTTGTAAAATACAGTTCGCGTTAAACAGTTCTGTTAGCGAGGTTACTGGATATTCGCCGTCATTCCTAGTCTATGGTCGAGAGCTTGTTCCATGCGGTACTCATTACGTCGAAATTGATAATAACGATGATGTTCTTTTCGCTCCTAGAGATGTGTATGCAGAGAATCTTGGTCCTCTACGAAAAATCTTTGACAAGGTTCAATCTTGTATACTACGGGCCTACGAGAGGAATTGTGGACCGTATAACTTGCGTCGTAAGCATGCAGAGTTCAACGTAGGCGATTTTGTTTGGAAGAGAACTTATTATCTCAGCGATAAGGCTAATCGGTTCTCTAAGAAGTTAGCTCCTAAGTTTTTAAAATGTAAGATAATTAACAAGAAGTCGTCATTAGTTTATGAACTTGAAGACATCTTCGGTAATTTTTTGGGCTCTTGGCACATAAAAGATTTAAAGTTAGGTTGATTTTTTTTCTTTTTATTTCATTACATAACTACTCTATATTGTCAGACTTACTAGTTGATCTTGTGAGCGTTATTCTATTTATTTTATTCTAAATAATAACATTGCTATTTTTAATCTTTAAGGGTCGATCTGTTTGTTAGTTTTTTACTAAATACTAACTCTTTAGCGCTTGTACTTGTGCCGAGCGATCTGTGTCTGTCTGAGAGCACCTTCTGTCTGAAGATAGGCTGCGACAGCGTTCTGTCTTATTCAATAGTAGTTAACGATTCCTTTATGTATGTAATAAGTATTTTGACCCTTGTATTCTAAAAACCATCTATATCTACAGCTATGTAAAAGTTCTTTATTGTGTAACGTTACTCTGCAATGTCTGTTACTTTAGCTTATGGCCTCTTGAACTATAATTCTCTACTTTATTACTCTTTGTTGTAGAATTGATATTCTACTCTATTATTATTTTCTGTACCCACTAACGGTGCAGGAAGTCTTGAACACTTGAGGGAGCTGCCCCTCATGGTGTTATTCTGCGTTACGATAGTAGCTAAGCTATCGGGGCGTTTATGTACTAAGGTTCTTATTTTAGTTCAAGGGATCTTGCTTATTTTTCAACTTCTGACAGTTAGTCTGGGTGTGCATTTGGCTATAATAATGGCACCCTGTGTGTAAGGCTGTGTTTACACGATGTTAGTGTGAACTCTTGTATGAACTTAGTATGAATTCTGATGTCTGATTGTTGGTACGAATGTGTGATGTTGGTATGTAGTTGAGCTAGACTGTTAGTTATATATTTCTCTGACATTGTAGATGGCGAGCTTTAGAGAATTTTATCTTAAGTAGTTAATTTGGTAAGTTAGTTTAGTTTAGTTAGTATCTTAGCGGATTTTATCAGGTAAAATCCTACCCAAACAAGACGGGTATGTAACGTACTACCTCCTTGATCATATTGGCTACTGGCGGATTAGCCAGTTAAAAACTAAAACTATAAAAATTCAAAAATTCGGGTCTGGAATCTCGTCTGGCAGCTGATTGTTTTTTTGAGGCAGACATTGTTTGAGCTCTGAAACGTGAGGTTGTATCTTCTGCATCAATAATTTTTAAGTCACGCCTTTAGTTACGGCGATGGGCTAGTCCCTTTAGTACTGTAATGGAGCTGAATGTTTAGTTGCTGTAAAGTGCAGTAATTGATACGAAACTTCCCTACTATCCCCAATCCATGGGTAAGCATTGGTTCGTAGTTAGTCTTTCTTATTTTCGTGTATTTTATACTCTCTATGTATTTCCCTTTTCTATACAGTGTCTATTGGACTGCGGCACTCTTAGATCCTAATTACCCTAGGGCCCTCGTCGGAAGTCTCCGTGTGGGGAGCCGTCGCCTGATAGCTGGGCGCTGTAGCGCTTTTGTATTCCTATCATTCACACTGGTCTCTTTCCAGGAGTTGAGGAGTAATATCCTCCTGGCGCTAACGGAGCTCTGAATCGGTTCCACGCTGAGGAGTAATATCCTCCTGGCGCTAACGGAGCTCTGAATCGGTTCCACGCCGAGGAGTAATATCCTCCTGGCGCTAACCGCAAAATCACTTGTTGACGTCTGGAGAAGTGGACCAGTTGGATTGAGTCTACGAAGGAGCTGAAGTCTACAAATTCCCGGCGAGTCCCTATCCAGCGTTTCAACTATATCACCAATATTCGACTCACGACCCTGTGATTAATAAATGTATCTTGAGCCTGCCAACAATCTCTTTTGTTCAGGTTAGAGTCACACTGTTTCACACAAACAAAAGATACGACCATTTATGATGCTTTGCCACATATTTTGACCTTCCCGCTGTCTTATGTTCAAGTAAAAGTAAAGGAACAAATCGGAAACCCATATATATTTGTAGTTAATCAGCAAAAAAACATATCCTTACGATGTGTCCGGAACTTTCGATGCGGAAATGTAGCCCATTAATGTCCCCACCGAGGAGCACAGGCCTTTACCCGGATACGAGCAAGATGCAAGCCATACTCCACTACGCTGGCTCAGTGCGGGTTGATGGAGGGTATTTTATTATGACCACTACAACGTAGCGATAGAAGCCGGGACCTACAACTTATCCGAAACACCGAACGTCCGATAATGTACTTAAGATAAATTAATTATCTCATTGGTACATGATCAGGAGTCGAACCTTTATGTCGTGTATGAGAAGCAAGCGTGAAACCAGTTATACGATGGAACTCGCATTTGGCCAGTTGGTTTTAGTTTTGTTCTATTTATTTCTTCAATTCCCAGTAATATCCAGTATTCCAAAATGCATATGTAATTTTACTTTACTGAATGTCTTTACTTCACGTGTAAGAATATGCGACACCGTCCGAGGGGCTGTCGTTCAGTTTAATATTGTAGTCGCTCAAATAGTATTTTGGTTCTTGTGTTTTTTGTTTGTCTTTTTAAATACGAAGCTAGATTGATTTTATATTTGCCACAATGCCACTTAATTAAGGAACTGAACCGAAAATCTGAATTGAAATTGTAATAAATCAAGATATTTTATTGTGGGCGCCGAGAAAATACAGATAGTTAATAAATTCAATATATTTTTAACAAGGCTTTACAAATTTTGGAGGTCTTCAAGAGTTTGAAACAAAGCCTGATTAAATTGAAGAATCTCCACAAATACACCTTATTGTTTCCTTGAATCTGTCCCAACTTCTTTAGCAGCCTTAAATAAGGGCATCTCCTGCTTGAAAGTGTAACGTTTTAATTATTTTTTTCATAGACGTTCGTTTCGTTATAAAAATGTAAAAAACTATAAAAGTTAGAATTCAATTTAGGAGGAGTTACAAAAAAAGTTATGTTTAAAAATAGAATCCATGGTATGAAGCGTCGGATTTAGAAATAGTTATAAAAGAAGAAATGTCTCATTATTTAAAAAAAATACACTATGGAATCGCCTTGCTACCCTGGAGCCAGATTTAATTAACATTCCACAGTGCTTACGCCTCAGGATACCAAACGAAAAAGGGTAAAATGAAACTACAATACTACTAGTGTTTTTCCTTTCTAGGGTTCTCGCCTTAAAAGGGAAAAAAGTATTCCTTCTAGGATCACTTCGTTGTCCATCTGTCTGTCCGCCTGTCTGACCTTCTATCCGTCTGTCAAGACCCTTTTTTCCGGGAACGCGTTAAGAAATCAAATTGAAATTAATATCGATCACGTAAGTCAGCAGTCTCTTGAAGTTGAGAAAAAATCAAACTTATAGATCAAAGCAATCAAAAGATATTTTGCTGAAATTGCTTGATATTCGCATGGGAATCAAAACCTAGGGTACTTCCCGTTGACCTATAATGATGAAATTTGACACCAAGCAGGGTCTAATAGTATAAGTACTTACCTAAAGGGAAAAATATAAAAACTGTGAATTTCTGTCTGCCTCTCTGCCTGCCTGTCCGTCTGTCAAGTTCCTTTTTCTCAGAAATGTGTAAAGATAATCAAGTTTAAATTATTATAGGTTACTCAAACTACAGTTTGTGAAAGCTGTGAAAAAATCAAACTTATATGTCAACGCAATCTCAAGTTACCGCCATTTATATCATGAATTTTGCTGAATTTGCTCGGAACCATGAAATTCGGCACGAAGCAAGGTCTAATAGCTAGAGCAAAGGAAAAATCTGAAAACCACAAATTTTAGTTCCTTTACAAAAATGCGATTTGTGAGAAACCTCGGTGCGCGAGTCCAACTCGAACTTTGCCGGTTTTTTATAGAGCTGGTAGTTTAATAATTTTTCTCCTTATTGATACAGACGATATAGCATAATTTAATTCGAACATTCCTTGCACATTCTGTCATCGCCTTAACGTGGCGCTCAATTGTTCAGAACGCCTCAAGACGATATTGACTGAGATATGAATTAATAAATCCCGGCTTTCATTGGATGCCGACTTAATTATTTACTAAGCTGAAGTCGCGCAGGGATAGCTTTATTTAAGCGAAAATTACGCGTAAATGTGTGAAGAAAGAAACTCCAAATTATTCATACATGAGTAATTTGGAGTTTCTTTTATAAAAAAAAACAAAATTATTTCAGCCAAGTTTTATCCGAAGTCGTAGGACTCTCCTTTTAAGTTACCAAAAACCTGTGTTAGGGGAGAGCGCTCCTTCCACATTGGAATGACAAATAAACAATTTATTGAGTAGTATGTGGTAGTATGAAATAAAACACTTCATCCACGAAAAATAAAGAGATCATTGGATAATGAAACGATTCACAAATATATGCTTATAAAAATGAATTGCTGTACGTTAGTCTTACTAAATCTCTTAAATAGCCCGACTAGTTTGAACAATTCCTATTCACATTTATTCTCCTCAGTACAGAGGAGGTTTAGGTAAAAAAAAGGCAAATCGCAGAGAAACAGCCAAAAAATCAAAAAAGCTTTTGTATGGGATGTGGTGAAGTCTCAGCTTCCTATCGCTAGATGGCGTTGGTAGATACATCATTCAAACTCCTTTATCCTTCCAACCAATTTAGGTAACACATTTAAACTCTTTGTTGGTAGGGGACTTTATGTTCCACAGCTGTGCGTTGGATATGGTAACGGATCTCTTTCACTTACCTACATGTAAATTACTGAAGACCTTAATTTAAAGACCAAGTATTTCACTACTAATTTTCTCGCCAAAGCGACACCTTAGGATATGTACCGTATTACATATTTTAAAATCTAATTTAAGGTGGTACCCATTTTCACCGGGTCAGCTAGTGGTAACTATATGTATATTTGACACTAGCAAGTTCTAAAATATAAACAATCGGCATCCTTCTTGATCGAACCACTCTGACACTTTCCGTCAGCCTACGACTCGGCGTGAGAACGAATGAACCCCATCGTTGCCGTTGTGGTGCCAGGGTGGACCGATTAGGTCACCACGGCCTCTCCTGCCAGCGCAGCGCTGGCCGGTGGTCCCGTAACGCCATCCTGAATGACGTCATTCACCGGGCCCTTGCCAGTCGTGGCATGCCAGCCATCCTCGAACCTGGCACGTGATGATGGCAAGCGGCCGGATGGAATGACGCTCATCCCCTCAGATCCCTCCCATTTCCGCAGAACGGAAGGTCGCTGATTTGAACACGTTGGCACCGTGCCACCTACCGGCGACCTAAGCCGCGGTTAGCGCTGCGGGGGCAGTTGCAAAGGATCTAAAACGATGGAAATATGCAGCCATGGCGACGAATCCAAATTTCCAAATTCCAAATGTCTTTATTACTGTAGATATTTACATATACTTAGCAATCGTCATTTTTTTCCACTTCTCTACATTGGACCACTGTGGGAGAAGAAGGGCGTAGAAACTCCCACAGATTGATTTTTAGATCTCTTTTTAAAAATTGCTTATGCTTAACTAATACAAAATATAATATTTAGTCATTATCATAATTAATAAGTAGGAATAAATAATTACAAAATAATTAACTTAAGCAAGCAACTTAATTAAATTAAGCAAGGTCTGTGTTGAGCCAGATTAACCCCATACAGACACATCATTTAAGTAATCTTGAACATTGTAATATCCCTTTTTCGACAAAGTCGCTTTAACATGGGTTTTAAATTGCTCAAATGGCAATTTCAAGATCTCCAGAGGTATCTTGTTGTAGTAGAGAATGCATTGACCCTAGAAAGAATTGCTAACCTTCGCGAGTCTAAACCGGGGTGCAAGTAGTCTGTGATTATTTCTTAGGTTAACATTACAGCTATCGCTAAGTTTGGGAAATTTTGTAAGGTTCTTGCGTACATACATTATATTTTCGAAAATAAATTGACTAGCTACAGTTAGTATGTCAATTTCTTTAAAAAGCTGTCTTAAGGAGTCTGTGCGTTTTAAATTATGAATTGCTCGAAAAGCTCTTTTCTGTAAAATAAAAATATTTTGAATATACAACAAGATACCATAGGACATGACACTATGAAAGTAACTAAAATATACTAGCCTAGATGTAGCCACATCCGTGTTTTGTCTGATGTTCCTAACAGCGTAAGCCGCAGAACTTAATTTACCAGCCAATTTTTCTATGTGGGATCCCCACTGCAATTTGTTATCAATGGTTATTCCAAGAAACTTCGTGTCATTTACTAATTCTAACGTATTCTGTCCAACACTAAACTGGTCCCAACTTGCCTGACATTTGGAAATGAGAATTTGATACATTTGGTTTTACCAGCATTTAACAATAAATTGTTAACTATGAACCAATTCAAGATTAAATATTGACATCATCAAAATCTTCTTTTTGTCTTTCAATTTTGAAGACCAGTGAAGTATCATCAGCAAACAACACTATGGTAGTCAATTTCTCCACCATAAAAGGCAGATCGTTAATATATGCCAGGAATAAGAAAGGGCCTATTAATGAACCTTGTGGAATGCCAATTTTTACCCCCGATCCATCAGATTTGACGCCGTTGTCTTCTGCCTTTTGAATTATATTGCTTAGGTATGATCTTAGTAGATCCAACGCTTTATTTCTAACTCCGTAATGATTTAATTTCATTAGTAACGTGTCATTATCAACACAATCAAATGTCTTCGACAGGTCGCAATAACTCCGATAGCATCCTGTGCGGCCTCCCATGCAGAATAAATATGAGATATAAGGATAATACCTGCATCCGTAGTCGATTTACTCCTATTGAAACCATATTGTTTAGCGTGGAGTTGTTTTGTACGGTTAAAGTGTGAGAGCATTTGATTGAGTATAATCTTTTCAAATATTTTACTTAAGAACAGATATTGGTCTGAAATTTGACGGATCACCCTTGTCTCCCGACTTGAACAGAGGTATAAGTTTACTGTGTTTCATGAGGTCTGGGAAAGCTCCATCATCAACACATTTATTAAATATATAAGCTAGGTGTGGGGCTATAACAAGTATTATTGAACTTTGACTGATATACCCCACAGGTCTTCAGTATTTTTTAAGTTAAGTAATCTATACGTTTTGATAATATCCTGGGGACATAGATGATAAAATTTAAAATCTACATTACTGATGTTAGTGCTGTTTTTTAACAAAACCTCTGTTTCAAATGGAGATGTATTTAGACGCTCTGTTGTGAGTAAGGGTGCATTGGTGAAGAATGTTTGAGCTACTTCAGCGTTGGATTTGACAACATCATCACCTATCTTTAAGCAGAAATCATTATCCCTTGGTATAACTTTCCAGTTTCACGGTTTATGATTTGCCAAACCGTTTTCATTCATTATTTGAATTTTGTATTTTTCTGTTTATGTGTAAGGTTTTTGCAGTTCTACAAACCCACTTGAAGGGTTTGGAATATTTTTTAACATAGTCATGAAATTTTATATCAAAGCTATAGGTTTTTTGTTCATAAAGATCATACAAGATAGCTCTACTTTTGCGAATTCCAAATGTTGCCCAGTCATTAAATTTAGATTTACCGTTGTTGGCACTGACTTTCTTTAATTTAAAAACTGTATTGAATTCTGTTTGAATAATGTTGAAGAAGTCAGAATAGATTTTGTTCAGGTTCTGTTCATCAAAATCCGGTACTGGCAAACCCATATCAAAGTTTTTCATATACATCTCTAGTCTATGGGATGTAATAGGCCTATAAAATGATTGATCAGTCTTATTTTCACTAGTAATTTGGAATGAAACTGTTTAACCACTGTGATCGGATGGTAAACAGTTAAATACATTTGTACTTGTGAATGCATAGTCACAAAAAACGTTATCTAAGCAAGTTTGGCTGGTAAGTGTAATTGTAGTCGGCTCTAGAAATACATGACATAAATTAAATTATTTGAACAGAGTTATTAATCGTCGCTTCAGTGTTGTATCTACAAGCAGATCTACATTAAGATCGCCACAAATAATTATCTTTTTTCTGTTATTACAAAGTTTAATGAGGGCTTCCTCCATAATTTTCTCGAATATTTTAAAATTGCCATGGCCTTTTTCATCTCTCGGAGGTCTGTAGACACAAACAATAATATGGCTATCCAACTCAACACAAGATACCTCTATTTGTCTTTCCACAGTAAGTGTAAGAATATCTTTCTGTTGTTTCACCTTAATATTATTTTTTACTAAGATTAAAGAACCACCTCTATCAGCAGTCTTTCTATTGTAACAACTGACAATTTCTACTGAGAACAATTTAAATGATCACCAAAATATTTTTTCTTACCCAAAATGGGTAAATGATCACTAAAATTGCAGAAAATATCAGGGCAAAATACTGCGGTAGCTTAACTGAAGGGTAAAGTGCTAGGTTGAACATGGAAGAACAAAAAAAAAATCGAAACATAAACTTAAGTACACAATACATTAAAAAGAAGTTGGGTGATCATTTATTCAAACACAATTTGCTGATCATTTACCCATTCTGGCAGTCATTTCGAATTTATTGGTAGTAAATTTTCGAAGTTTTTGTTAATCGTTTAAACACCAAGCCATTTCTATTCATGCCGTTGTCGTGGAGACCCTCGGGCCGTAGAGCCTTGACGCTCGACGAGTCCTTAAGACATATCTAAGCGACTCGTCGAAGCTTCAGGAGACCCTAGAGCTGGCACCCACCTCGCTCAACGTAGCAGTTTAACGATACAGCGATGAAATGATGCCAGTTTATCGGGCACTCTGGCGCCCGGCAGCAATCTTGGGGAAATTTTTAATTTAGTATAGGTAGTAAAGTATAGTAGGTTTACATTTTAAAGCTTATTATGTAAATTATTAGTAATAGTAGTTAATTTTTTTTTTTTAATATTAAAGGCTTATGTTTAAACGATTACCAAAAACGCACCTATTTTACTACCAATAAATTCGAAATGACTGCCAGAATGGATGGATGTCCACCAAATTGTGTCTGGATAAATGATCACCAAACTTCTTTTTATGTTTTGTGTACTTAAGTTTATGTTTTAAGTATTTTTTGTTGTTCTTACATGTTCAACCTAACAAGAAGGATAAAGGGGGCTTCGCTTCGCTCACCCCCTTTACCCTTCACCTAAGCTACCGCAGTATTTTGCCCTGATATTTTTTGGTGTTCATTTATCCATTTTGGGTAGGAAAAAAATATTTTGTTGATCATTATATTTGTTGCCAATATTAAATATAGTATCAAGCAAAGTGCACAGTTCTTGGGTAACTTAGATATTCTAGATAAATTACTTAAATAAACTAGACATAATTTATAATTTTTAGATGGATCACTAATAGATAAATATGTTTTATACTTGACACAGACAACTAAAAGGGAAGGTATGTAGCGCAAGTTTGGAATCGGTTTGGTTTCATTGGTAGGATACAGAACCCTGTTTGCAAATAATTGCGCATCGAATAAGTAAACGAATTGAACCGCTAGGGACTCTTGTGTCACTGAGGGTTCTAAAGAAAATAATTCTTCTAACTCTTTCAAATTATTTTCTTTCTTTCTTTACCTCTCTGAATTGAAATGAAATCTCCCAGTATATTGAAAATGGTTTATATGACGTGTAAGCCAGCTCGGCTTAGATACACTCCAATATGTGCAAACATGTGGTTGCCATCGCTGCACTCGCGTGTAAATATTTACTAATGTACTTGAACGGGATAGCCAATATGATTCTCAAATTCTTATCTTAAAACGGAATGGGAACAGCCGAAAAGCAGTTCAGTTCATCATTTTTCCAAAAGATAGCGTAGGTAGTTCAACTGCTTTTGAAGAACTAAGTCTGTTGGGCCAGCTTTAGTTAAAAATATAACTAAATCCTTATTTATTCCATCTAGACCAACATGACAGTTGCTGGGTTGCCATTTTATGGTAGAACAAAAATCGCTCGATTAATCGACGTATCTACCTATTTTTGTAATCGAATAGATATTTCTTCGATTTTACTGAATCGATTTTTTCTGCTTCGGCTGCCGCGTCACACACAACGCTTAATGCAGAAATGTACACTCGGCGCCACGAATAAAGAGCTCTCGGAGAAACTGGCGGGGATTACTGCGCATGTGTACAGTCGCGGCATAATTCCGAAGTGCGTTTTTAGGGTTAGTGTGAAGGAATGAGTGTTCAGGACTTTCTTCACTTCTATTTTTTCTCTGTTTGATATTTTGTTGATTGGGATATTAGCCGATGTAAATAATGGACTTTGTGTCAAATAAACTATAGGTACTCTCTATTGACAGCATTTGTTAACGTCAAGGTTGAAACCTATATATAAATAACCCCCTAGCATAGAATGCCCCTAGTCACTAGGGCCTAGTGAATATAGATACTTGTAGTAATAGTCCTGCACACTCTTTTCTTCCCGCTGACTAATAATTTGTAACAATTAAACCACAATTAAGTTTTTCATCAGACTTCCTCATCAGTATTTCATCAGACTCTTTTTTGATATAACAGTTCACATCGTAAACCATTTTTCTAGCTTGCCTAGTCAGTACTTTATTTTTCGGCATTTTCGACCGGGGCGAAAGATAACGTTGGGTAATATTGTATGCGACTGTACTCAAGAAGCTTCGAGACGTGCTTTCGGTGCGGGCATCGGGAAGCGACTGATCAACGAATCAGGTGCCGGCGCTGACTACCGCCCCCGTCGCTCCTCACTTCCCCGCGCCAAACACTTGTGAAAAGTGACTACTGCGCATTCAAGGACAAAGCTCTTTAGTCGTGGCGCCGAGTATACTGGTGCAGTCTCCATCACTTCGGCGTTGACGTAGAGATCGTACCGTAAACGGCCTATTGAAGCGTTGACGCAAAAGTCAGAAGTCGACAACAGCACCGCTTTTTTAAATATGACTCAATAACAGCACCCTAAAATATGCAACACTTCAAAATAACGCATTTTATTTGAGTATTCGGGCAATAGTTATTCGGTTGTATCTCATTGAAATGAAGTTAGCATACACCATTAGCCAGCACTAACAAACACTAGTAAATAACAACTAAACTTTCTGCAAATAATCTGCCTCGTAAACAACGCATTACATAAGCACACAGAGTGGTAAATTTAAGTGCTTATTCACACCCACTGCAGGCTTTAATATAAAGGCTGTTTGGATCGTATTAAGAGCTACGCCGTGAATGAGAATATGCTTATCTATGGGAAGAGAGAATAAGGGTAGTGTGGTACTGTCGACAACATCAGGGTGTCACAGATCGGTGTATTAAATTGTTATGAGGATAATTTTGGAATCGTCGTCATTACGGATATCGGAGGATTCTGAACAACTTTTATTTTAACAATACTGCTTTAAAAACTCGGGATATTTTGGGTTTGGATGTCATGTTTAGCCCAATGGAGATGGCTCAAACGAAATGATTCTAAAAACTACCTGTTACTTTTAGAAAAAAACCAGTGCTCAATTTGATAGCTAAAGTGGTGTTTTTTTCCTTTTGAAGTTTGCAGGCATAGATATAAAAACTGAATATTTTGGTAGATATTTAAAAAAAAACTGCCTTCATATAGACATCTGATATATTATTTTACGACGACATTTACGACATTTAATTAGCTGAGCATATTTTGGGGAATAATAGTACACATAATTATAAAGAACTTTCCCCAAGAAACTATCGTCGCCAACGAAAATGAGCTGATCGAGTCAATGTACTGATAGACGATTTTTTTTTCTTGTGTTAATTTATATTCAAATAATTAGATTCACGATTTCATATACACTTTTTTAACTAATCCTTAGATTCACGATTACATATACACTCTTGTAACTAATCTTTAGATTCACGATTACATATACACTGATGTAACAAATCCTTAGATTCACGATTACATAAACACTCTTGTAACTAATCCTTAGATTCACGATTACATATTCACTCATGTAGCTAATCCTTAGATTCACGATTTCATATACACTCTTGTAACTAATCCTTAGATTCACGATTACATATACACTCTTGTAACTAATCCTTAGATTCACGATTACATATACACTCTTGTTACTAAGCCTTGGATTCACGATTACATTTACACTCTTGTAACTAATCTTTAGATTCACGATTACATATACACTCTTGTAACTAATCATTAGCTTCACGATTACATATACAATCTTGTAACTAATCCTTAGATTCACGATTACATATACACTCTTGTAACTAATCCTTACATATTCACGATTACATATACACTCTTGTAACTAAGCATTGGATTCACGATTACATATACACTCTTGTAACTAATCATTAGATTCACGATTACATATACACTCTTGTAACTTATCCTTAGATTCACGATTACATATACACTCATGTAACTAAGCCTTGGCCTTGGATTCACGATTACATTTACACTCTTGTAACTAATCTTTAGATTCACGATTACATATACACTCTTGTAACTAAACCTTAAGCTTCCGTTTTAATCTATTTTTACTTGCTTTTTAAACAAGTACTCGGATTTTTTATTCTTCTTTTTATTAATGGCGTGTTAACCTCTTTTTGCCACTGTCAAGTGTGTTTAAAAAATTACAATACAGTTTCATTTTCTCACATATTATATCAATGGGACCACGAGCTAAATAAAATAAAAAACTTAATTTATTGCCGAAAATCGCTCGTTCAACCTGACAGTTGACAGTTTGGCGTGCAAACGGACTACAGTTCCGACGACGTCCCTTGTGTTGGCCATATTTTCCTCAGAGTAAGTAAGTAAGAGACAAGAACTATGCCTCAATCTCCTACTCCTCCTTTCGCTTAATGACAATTTGACTGATCGCTGATCGGTGTTTTAAAACACGTAACGTTTCACGTTACTTTAAATTCGTAATTTTTGTGGAAGATTACCAAATAAATTAAAAACGTTGAAATGGGGGTCTTTTTATGTATTTAGGTCTCAAAATACTATTAATTGTGATAAATATCTCCACAGCAGCATCTCTATCTGCTCGTTAGCACTACCCATGGAGGAATTGCAGGGCTGTGGGATCCAAGTATCTCCTGCGAGACTGAGCAACGGCCTCCCCCTCGGATTTATTAACACATCGTCAATAAAATAATGATTAAAAGTGGCCGCTGTCCCTACTATAATGGGGCCCTTCGTGTTGTTCCAAGGACGCAGAGGACGGAAATGTATTTATATGGCAGAGCGCTGCGCCAAGATTCCTTGGTTTTGAGCGAGCTGTGTTTCGTGCATAACTTAAGGGATTAAATATGGCCAGAAATGCATCTTTAGCTTCAATTCTAGGCTAAACTAGACAACATAAAAATGTAGGATAAATATATGTTATAAAAGGTCTATTAGAGATAAGAATGGACTTTTAAAATTACCGGATATCTGTTATATTTAAAACTTAAAAATATTTTTCGCAATGCATTATTATTCAACTAAATGAACAAGCGCTCGGAGACGAAATCAGTTTCCTGTATGAAACTTATACGCAAAAATAGGTAAAAAAAGGGAAAATTTTTGGTTGTTTTATTTTATTTTTAATGTTATTATAACAGGAATTTAGTAATATTTTCTATAATTTTCGAGCCCGGGCTCTCTCGCGGGGCTCTGCGCGGGAGCATGCGTCAGTCTGCTTCGACGCGATGCGACGGGTATTTGTTTTCTTTGTCTAATTTTCAATGCCATTGGCCTATGTTCAGCCCTTAAGGTGGGTCTGAGAGAGATAGGTGACAGCTAACAGAAAATTGGCACGAACCGTAATATTACCTCGAGGTACGCCAATAAACCTAAAATATAACCCATTTATGTTATGTGCATGCGGAGTGGTGAATATTTGCTTCAATTCAAACATATATTTTACAAATATGTGAATTGACCTTAGATAAATATAACTTAGTCAAAACAATGTTTTGTTATACAATTTATTGGACACATAGGCAGTTTTGACTGAATTTAAATGAAGTTATTATCATAACACATTGACTCAGCATGTCTACTCGAGAAGGTAAACCTGTTTGCCCACCGCCCCTCCTCACGCTCGAAAAAAACATTTTATCCTACCCTGTGTAGCACAACCTAAGCGAAAAATACATTCTACCGTCGAGCATTCGACACATACAATAAAAGGTTGACCGATGAATATCTTCGCAAACTCGCTTCCTAGATATAAAAGGATGATGCAGACATATTATTTAAGTAATGCTGTTTCAGAAAGCTCCTTTTATTTTTCTCACAATTTGCATATTTCATCTTCCCTTAACATAATTTAATGGTACTCCAGGTCTTTGCTTAATCTTAATTCTAAACTATTATTTTCTAAGCGAAGTTACCAAAACAAAAAAAAAAAATATTCAAATAGAGCTAACATCCGAAAATAAAAAAAACAGTCCGATTGAAGAAGGACTAACAATGTTTCGCTTAAAGGATTTGTAGCTACATGGTAATTCCGCCTGAGGCCTCTAACCCATTTCCAACGTTTAGCACAACTCGCCCTCAATGCAAAATCCCCTTCACACCATCCCAATAATGAAATGACCTACAAAATAAAAACAACACGCCACCATTCCCCATGTAGGTAATCCAGTAATTACTCTGATATAAAGTGCTGCGCAATGAAAACACGCCCGTAAAACGGGCACTCAAATTGGTAGGTTTATTCTCGGTTGGCACTTGAAGACGATGCTTTTTATACAGGCCCATGAAATTGTCTGGGGTGTGAGTAGGGAGCATGAACAGGAATTGTTTGGGGAATTTCATGCCAATTCCGTACTCACGATCGATGGTAACGTGTATGGGCCACGTAAGGTAAGGCGCCCATCTGAGTGACAGCGCGGATATTCAAACATTTTTGTATTATAGGAAAGAGCTATAAGAGCAATTTATGATATAAAACTCGCAGATTTCTTGAGATAACTTTTTAAAGAATTGGACATACTAACTGTAGCTCGTCAATTTATTTTCGAAAATATAAAATATATGTACGCAAGAACCTGTCAACATTTTCCAAATTTTGCGATAGATGTAATGTTAACCTAAGAAATAATCACAGACTAGTTGCGACCCGGTTTAGACTCGCAAAGATTAGCAATTCTTTCAAGAGTCAGTGAATTATCTACAACAAAAAGATACCCTGGAGATTTTGAAATTACTATCTGAGCAATTTAAAACCGATCTTAAATCAACTTTGTCTAAAAAGGGTCTTTACTGTTAATAATTTTGTAATTCCTGCATATTATTAACAATAATTAATGTTTTATTGTATGAGTTAAACACAACTTTTAAAAGATGTTGAAAAATCAATCCGTGGAAGTTTCTTCTCTCTTCCATGTAGAGTAGAGGCAAAAATTACGTTTACTAAGTATATATACATTTCTTGGGCAACTTTTCTTATTAAGTTATTTCCTTCATACTTAAGCGAGAATTCGAAGCTACTTAAACACGTCAAAAAGTTTGATCTGGCGTCACACAATTGTCGGCTGCATATAATTTGAAATAGACTCATCAAAAATCAGTTCTAGGTTAAGCAAGATAGTTCTTCCCTTGCCATATTAGAGCCTGCGGTGACCTAAAAATCTTATATTCCTGTAAAGGTCACGTCAGCATTGATGGCCAGAGGGGAAAGAAGAAATCGCGGAGAGGGTGACGTCCCGCACACCTGCAAAGGCCATGTCATAGTGCTACGCAAGTCCGTATCGACCCTGTTTATCGATTTCGATCTTGCTCACGTTAAAGCTTGTACTTGTAATTGTGTATTTAACATGTCCTCGGCTGTCTATTTGAAAAGGTATAATGCACTTATACATTCTCAAGCACGAAAACTAGCTGGAAAAGTAATAGAAAATTGTGACAACAAAAAATTGTGACGAACGGTAAAAGTATTTCGACAAAAATGTTCAGAAACAAGAACATTTTCTTGTATACTGGGTGAAGGATATGGGAATATATAAAAAAAAAGATATAGGAATAGAAAAAGAGATGGAACATTTGATCATAGATGTTGGGGTAACCAGTGACGAACGAAGATTGCTTAAGTGTTTCTTGATGATCGAGTATAGGTACGTTTGATTTTGATTGTAAGGAATAAATTATTAGTTTTATTAAAAAGGAAAAGATATTTAATCTTCATTTTGTCGTGTACCTTTTTGGTATCTGTCAACATGGACTATCTCAGTTAAAAAATGGCAAACTTGACATGGACAGTACATATATTATGCTCACTCACGTCCCTCTTCCAGAAGCGGGTAAGGCAGGGACGAAAGCACTCCACTTAAACACACACTACACACACATCTTAGCATAAATCTCTCGATTCCTCAACATCAGCTTCCATTTCAGTTTTTTACCTTTACCATCAGGAAAATATGAAAAATATCGTTTTAGTTTTTGCTTCTAAACGACAAATCATCTTGAAAGATGTCACAGCGCCTGAAGTGATTGAATTTTAAAATGAATGCAGTTTCTAATTAGTTATCTTATTCGTAAGTGATACTTTATTCATGAATATTTGCACCATCATCAATCATCGATAAATGCCCAGCCCAGTGCGAAGACCCTTGGTAATTACCTAGTTTTAAGTTCCTTTTCGCTACTTAGCTGGCTGGAAAAGAAAAAAATATGACAACAATTAAAGCAAATTTTATGTTGTTTCCCATAAACGCCCACAATAGAATCTTCAGTACTCTAGGTGACTTCTGTCATAAAAGTTACAAATTAAGAGTACGCACATTTTCTAATTTTAAGATTTTTCGTTTACTAGCATTTTACCCGTGCAATAAATTAATTTTAACTTTTAACTTTACTGCTATAATAAAACAAGGTTTTAAAAAAGAAACATTTTATTTACCATAGTTTTTACTAATAGTGCATTCACAGTTAAGTCTCTTTTTAGAGATAAACTATTAAAGAGTTACAAATAATACATTTGAAAAGAGCGTGAATACATTGATCATAGTGACATAGGCGTTATAGTTTAAATTTATATTCTACACCCTCAGATATGCGTGAGATTCGCATGACATCATTAATTACATTACATACATTTACAATAGATATTTATGTATAGAAGGCCGTGTTCATAGGCATTAAATTAGCAATAAGTACCTATATAGACACTTGTACATAGAAAACGTGCAGTCAGGCACACCAACATTTAGTAGTAATATAATTATTTAAATAAAAAAATATTCGCTACGTTGCTCTTCGGTGTTGATTGTACGAAATATATAGCCAATTTTCATATGACTAGATTAAAGCATAATAAATTCCTATTGTGTAACGAACACTTTTGAGTTAGTTTTATGGTCACTGAACATATTTTTGTACAATAAATACAACGTAATATCGTAGTAAATATACATTTTTAAAAGTAATATAACAAACTAGAGGAGAATATTCTGTTGAGAAATAACAAATCAGAAGCTTTTTTTAACATTAACACACTATGAGATCTGAGATATTATCTAAACTAGAATACACACCTTACTTCTTGTCTTTCTAAATCGACTTTAATGAAGCAAATTATTATTTTATTGTCTAGTGTATACTACAATTCAAATGACTAAATAAACAATTCCTTTTATTCTGGCTAAAATACCTCAGCATTACAAGGCTGAAAACTTAAATTTTACAATTTTTTGTCAAATTTAAGTTTTTTAGTCAAGAAAAGGGGCAGGGAATGGGACTGGCTAAATTTGGTTCTAAATCTAAGCGATATGTGCCATAAGAACTTGTTTTAAAAGCACAGCATTTTACGATTACTCTAACTTTAATAATATGTACAGTATTTTTCTTTCTTAATCACAACACAGCGTAAAATATAAATTACTTTATAATGAACCACTACATTTGGTGTGAAATATTCATTAGAAATGTAGATTTTAATTAAATCCAGCTACTAAAGTAAATAACTGTTTGTACAAGAATGTGCTACATTCACGTCATTTGAAAAACATATCATACAAAGCTTTACAAAAAATGGTAGGTAATTTGTGGAGTTAAAATATTGTGATTTTAGGATATTAGGATTTAAAAGATTAAATTTTTGGAATATTTTCAAACTTGCTGTTGTTTAATATGAAATGATAGATCTCTTCTAGATATTTTCGTTTATTCTTAACGGGATGTAAAGCCGTTTTTTTAGTGGTATGCGGCCATCTCTACAGTTCTTCATGGTTATTCCCCTAAAAGCATGATTGGCTTTGACATTTTAACGGGTCGAAATTTTGAACTTTATGCCATGGTAATAGAATTCAAAACCTATAACGGCATTTTGTACCCAAGGTACCCAAAGTCAATCAAGGGGATAGGAAGAATGACGAGTGTCCTTTAACCATACTAAGAGTATGTTCTATCAATTTTATTCTGTGCATTTATTATAACGCATAAGCGGCTAGCGGTCTGTTTTTATATGAATCCGCCAGGTTGATATTATGCGGTTTTATAAAAATAAATAATTTAACTAGTTTAAAAAGTAATTAAGGTTCAGCTTAGCGGGTAGTGACGCTGCCTGCGAAGCTGACGACGGTACTGGGTTCGAATCTCGTTAAGGGCAAATATTTGTGTGATGAGCATAAATATTTGTTTCTTAGTCTTGGATGTATTTATCTCTATTAAATATATCGGCGTCTGGTACCCATAACACATGCCTTATTGAGCTTAATATGGGCCTAGTTCGAATATTTATTTATTTATTTATTGAGACCATTCAAACTCGATCGGTTTACAAGTAGGAATCCCAGAATTCCGACTACCAACTTCCAGCGCCATCACCAGGTGATGATGAAGAGAACATTGCAAGGAGATATGAATAGCACTTGTCACGACGAATCGTATGAGCTGAGCCTCGATGGGTTTATATATAAGGTTTATCCAAAGTTTCCATCTCCTACCTTCGAGTTCCATCATCAGACCAGCTCGAAGGTACCATATTATTGTCATTTGAATTACACGTACATTACAAGTTTGGTAACGATAGAAGAAATAGAAGTGGACGAAATTTCCAATCATATATTTGTTGCACCCTGTTTTAGCTAAGTGGACCTAATTAAGGGGTGTTAATTAAAATGGATCTGTGGTCTGCCGCAGCCGCTAATGCCTTATGGACCAAAGGAGGCTTGAAGGTTTTTTTATCTACACACGTATCATAAACCCTCTTTACTGCGTTCAAAAACCGCACGTTACGATCAGCATTATGTTTAACTACTTGGTAAAATGTATCTGGAAAACTACACATAATGGTCATTATCTCGTCCCAGTTTGTCTGTGAAGTTGGTACTGACATTCAAATTTCGAACGCCGACGCCCGTCTGCGTGAAGTTGGTACTAAAGAACAAGCTAAACAATTGCAGAACCACAATGCCGGTCAAACATGCGGTTCCTGAACACATCAAAGAGAGCTTATGATATGTGTGTAGATAAACTAGTGTATGTAACTGTACATAATTAGGCATTATGTAGCAGTCACATAAACTACTATTAATGCCTTTTTTACATGCCTTTAATTAAATAAACCTATTTACTTATATCCTGTAGCTTTACCTACCACAGAAAACTTTAGCAGAGGCCAGCTTTTTCATGGATAGACTATTTTAAATAATTCCTATGATTAGAAATACTCGTATAATATTCTGCAGAAAGCACTTTATCTATTTTAGAACAAACGCTTTTTCATAAATACATTTTTCGGATACGTCTACCTAACTATTTACAGATAGCCTCTTACACTTACTCTTACCATATAGGCTACAAATGCGGTAGGTAGGTTGGTTATTTCCGACGAGTAGCATTTTTATTCACGAGCGATTGAAGCGAGGGAGTATACAAGTCGACACGAGTCGGAAATCATTTTACGCACGTGTGTGTCTCATTTCATTGCACAAGGTTTTACTGTTTATAACGTTTTACTGTTTTGGTATATTTTATTTATTGTGCGAGGAGATCAATAATATATATATATATATCACCGTAAGATTATAAACTACCGTTAGTTTATAAACTAACGCGTTAGTTTGTAAGCTATCGACAAATTGTAAACCAGACCGACAGGGTTTAGAATTTGCGTTTCTTTTGTTCTTACATGTCAAACTAACACGAATACTATTCGGCGGCTTCGCTGCGCTCGCCCCCTCTAGTCTTCACCTAAGCTACCGCTGTGTTTGCCCTGGTATTTCTCCTTGACAATTAAAGTTTTAACCAGTTCACAATTTAACGGTTTTATCGTTTATAAACTAACGGGTTCGAAAATATTACGGTGATATATATAAGAAATATATATCCATGAACTAAACAGGAAATTAGTAAAATGGCGGGCTTATTTTAAATTCCTGCGCGCCCAACATCTACTTCTGCGCATGTGCAAATAACTGCCACGTCGTATCGTAAAAAGGAATGCTAAAAATATACTTTCAGTAACCCATCACATTTAATGAATATAAAAAAAAGCAATTAATTACGCGTTTAATGAAGTATTAGTTTTATTGTACCTTTTATATGAATGATAATCTGTCTTGACGAATTGAAATGGTAATGAAACAATAAAAAAACTTTGAATCGGGCTAATAACGGAGTAATAAAATAAAAAAATAAACTGAAAAATATATGCACTAGTTCGATAAAATGGCACTTTCTGCACGATTTGGCTGCTAGAAATAGCTCTTTTCGAGCATATGCATTGTAATAGTAGTTTATGTGACTGATATGTACAGTTACATACACTAGCGTTTCAACACACTTGCTCGTAAAGTTACTCTTTGTGACAACGCATATAGGTTCATAATTGGGCATATTTCATACTCGTGCTTTTTTCTTTAAATTGACGCTCTAGTGCTGTTTACTTTACTTCTTATTTTCAATTTCTAATCATAAAGTATTTATGGATACTTTTGTGAATAAATAAACAATTTTAGGTTAAGTAGATAATGTGATGAATCCATCATATTTTTTATCATCCCTTCATCAAATTATATGTTTTTCACTATATTAATTTTAACCCTAAATTGGGCCTGAGCATGCAGTATTTTTCATTGGTTTACGCATATATTACTAAGCCATACGGTTGAAAATCTGGTGGGATGTACAATCCTTCAGTCCAATTAAGGGTTAATTTACTAAATTATATTTTTTAGAGGCTGTTTAGCGGTTTTTCGTGCCTTTATTTACACCAGTGCGCGTGCGCGCATTGCTAGCGCGGCGCGAAAAAAAAAGTGCCAGCCCGCCATTTCCCATGAATATTTGTTGACGTTTCCGACGTGTGGTTAATTATAATCACTAATAATACAAGTCTGTTTTTCTTGGCAAGTTTATTGAAAAACGTTGTATGAAATGCGTATGCGTTAATCATTAGACACTCGGCCATCTTTTCGCGCGCGCCGACGTTTCGCGCGAATAATCACCTCGTGTGTTATGAAATTACCAACTCAGCAAGCTTGTAACATAATGTACTTTTTATAAACACATTAAAGATTATGGAGATCTGGATAATTTAAGTTAACTAAATTGTAAAATATCATACCGAAGTTTTCATTACATTATTAGGAATAATTTACTAAAGCCATCAATAATATATTGGATTTTATAGTATATGTAGTATTTTACTTTCTATATACTAACATATTTACTTTCTATTTTTAACTTCTATGTTAGTTTATTATTATCTAGGTCGTCATCACTTAACCTCAAGCTACTATCTAAATAAGTCGTAATTATCCCAGGTTCAATAAATATACATTTTGTATACTTAAGAAGAATATAAAGCTTTGCACAGATTGAACTATTTGGTTATTATAGAAAACTTCGCTTTTTTACTAGTTTCATATTCTTACTATGGTATGTTTTAGAGTAACATTTAGTAACGTTTATTGATACGACGACATTGATTTATATATGTAAGTTAATTAAAAACATCTAAAACTTAAACTATGTTTTACAATTTAAAAAGGACCTTTACATTAACAACAATATATTTACAAAAAGTCCTGTAAACATACATACTTAGTAAACAGGGAAGGGATCCACAAAATAAAGAATTTTCCTTTGCATTGAGTCAGGTATATTTTTAAGGACACGTGGACATTTACCTGGAACCTTAAAAAGTAATATTAAAGAAGTTAGTTAACACTAAGTTGGTTCTTCGCCATCATTAATCTCACCTGGCTTTATTTGTCCGATTTCGTACTCTTTTAACGCGGCCTCTATATGTTTCACCTGTAGAAAGTTAACAAAACATTATACTTTATCCCCCCATTCATGACATTTCACTCAAAAATACCAAAAACACCAAAACATGTCGTATCGAGAACTTTTAGGTATTTTCCCGGAAGGGTCCCTCGAGAGTACCGAAACCCCAAAACTTCAACTTGTATCAATTTCACGTGAAATGTTCACCTACAGGATGGATAAAAAAGATCATGAATTTGGTCTTAATTTTACCACCAAAATGACAACCTATACATAACGACCAAAAATGCTAACAGAAGAATCATTACTTGGTTTTTAAAAGTTCGGTCGCGTCATAAAATAAGTCAATTGCTACAATTGACTAATGACGCGACGTTTTGACAAGACAGAGAAACACAAAAAACATTGTTATCTTGTAGCTTAGATACATGACATATCGCGTGCCACCCGCTAACTCAAATTCATAGCAAAAGCGAGAAAGTGTATGTCAGATTGATTTTAGAGTATAAAAAACTATCACTTTTCATAATTTTGATTGATTTCAGCTAGTTATTTCAGGAAGCTCGTGGCCATCTCACAGAGAGAGCTACTGCTATCCTAATATCACACACTCTCCCCTTTCATCTACACCCTACGCAGTGGCTGGAAAAAGGTAACTAATTTAAAAACAATAAGCTTACCTGCGATCCTTCTGGGTCAGTCCTCGGGTGCGAATATTTGTGTAGGAAGTAGCAAGTCCCTTCGATGTCTTTGGGGAAAGAGTTGGGTAGACAGGACCTCTCGCGGGGCTCCATATCGAAGCCGGGAAATTTGATTAGCCACCTGCGAAGGAATGTCCCTTTTTGTGGCGTTGCTTTTTTTGTAATACTGGCGGACAGTGTTTACATTTACATGTACTTTCTTATCTTCTTATAGGCAGTCATTATACAGTAATTAGAATTCCCAAATTGATGTTTAGTGTATGGGAAAAGTTTCACATTTCCAGTTTTCGGTCGATTTTGGATACTGAATAGGGGGTCAGATTAGATTTCGTTTCCTACATATTTATTAGTATTTGGTGATTGTATTAATGATATAGATCAGTTGCTGATAGGAGCTCCAATTAGTAAATAATGTGCATTATTAATGTGTAACAACTTCATCAAAACAGTTATTACCAGGTACTTAGCTGCGGTCTCTTACCAGCGTCTGTTTAATTAATTGCAATAGGTATAATAAAGTAATGTTCGTCTAAGAAATGAAGTAAAAGCACAATACATTTTAATACAAATTCTCGCCACACCACAGAAATCTAAGAACTAAGAACTAACCCACTTTTTATAATTCTCTCCTCCAAAAAAAGTTTTACACTTTCGCCGTTTTGTTTTCATTTTCTTCTTCTCAGATCCTTTGTCAAGGCGGCAAAGTTTTATTTATAAAGTTGGTATTGGAATCGTAGCTGTCGTAGGGGAAAGGTAACATCAAAGTTTGACTCATTTTCGGAAGGTTCCCCTCGCTAGAGGCAATTCACAGAGATCAGAGATTACAGGAGGATTTCAGGCATGTGTGAAAAGATCCAACTACCCGTATTGAAACTCAAGACACGTCATAACTTTATCCATGGTAGAAAATGACTTTTGGAATATATGATAGAGAAATGGAATTCCTGAGGCGTATTCACTCAAGAGCCTTGTAACTTTGGAGTCTTATAACCATATATTGACAAGCACGGTGATTATGATGGCATCCAAAACTAAAACTGTGTGGCTCACAGATTGCGCTTCTATGGAATAACCAGACCACGGGTTACAGAATGTACCAAAAGTATCATCATATTCCAGTTTATGCTTTCGGATTTCCTCGTCTATTGTGGAACATCGTCAATACTCACGTGTATGTGGTGGGACTGACATTGATCTTCAGCGGCTCGGACCCTGACTCAAACTTGTTGGCAAGCGTCACGTTATGTCCGAAGAGGCAGTATTTCAACATGGTCTTCCCCACCACCCCGGCCAGAACTGTTCCTGTGTGAAGCCCTATCCGCATCTGTGAAAAATACCACAAATCACACATGACAATCTACCCCTCCTGTTAAACCATGGTTTGCTGGAAGAAATATCTTGTTGGAGATAAGCATTTGTGCATTCATTTCGATGATGACTTATCTGGGTGTATCTTATGTGTAGCACAATAAAGCATTTTTTACAAATTGCTCATAAGTATATCTTCCTCATGGTGAAGCAGCATTCTGCCATTGTTTGGGGATTTTAGGTTCCAAAGTCAAACAAATGACAATGAGGCCTAGAATAATGAACAGCTTTAACAAAAAATAACCCTATCTATTGTAAGAGACACCGCCGCATTTGTAAATTTCTGTATTTCCTTGTTTTGTGGAATAAAATATTTCAGTTCAGTTTTCCCAGCATGTATAATTTCTCAGTGAAACCATTGTGCTCAGAGAAACATTGTTATACTCGAACATTAGTCTCACATAAATGATTATTCCATCTGCTCTGCATAAAATAGGTAATAGCTATGTACCTACAAAAAAACCTACCTAAAATGACGTTCAACTGAGAATTTATGTATTCACTTACTGTTATTCATATGTCTGCCGATTTTTGATTATATAACTATGTTATGTTCTTTACCGTCAAAGGAAAGAAGAAAGGAATAGACCAAATTAGAAAATAAATTAAAAAAAACTTCGTGTGCGACTCCGACTCGCACTTGACCCTTTATGGAGCTACGATGCCATAGAAAAATACACGCCTCTTGCATTGGGTGCAAAATAATATTGCATATTATTTATTAAGCACGTTTAATAACACTCACATTAACATTTAGGCACCTACATACAAAAAGAGCCATATAATTTCCCGTGTGAAATAGGAAAAACTAAACTTCCGACATAAGCTTTACCGCGATTCAACTTTGATCTTACTTACAACTTCAGCTACTCTTGCTCTACTTGATTCCACGGAAATTCCTCAAGCTCTGCTTTTACAGTAAAAAGAGTTAAAGTTCAGAGCTTTTGAGGAAAATCGCTTGGAAAAAATAGGAAAATGTTTCCTCACTTGTCCATACAATTTTTGAAGTAAAACCGGTGGTAACTGGTAACTTAAGAAACGTGTCTCTAACAAGACCTCAACCTTGATTCCACAGGAAACAAGACATATTATTTTACACAGGAAGTGTCTTAAGGGAGGTACTAGTTAGTAACTCGCGTTACTAATGAGATTTTTTTCTGTAGCTTCATGTGCAGAGGGCCTTAATGACAGGGCAGATATTTTTTTTATGATTTGACACATGACTCCATGAACAAAGAATTACTTAAGAGCGCAAAGTGATCGCTTGAGTATTATCCACTTAAGTGTTCTTCAACAACGACCTTATGACACTCGAATTGAATAACCCAGAACCTTTTTGAACAATAATGTGCCGACGACAATTTTTTGTAAACTGGCACGTACGGACCATGAGGCAAGACTCAATATCGTTCACAATTGTGCCAACGAAACCAAAAATATCTTCCTAGTTTAGGGCCAATGACAACTTGTCTGGATATATATGTCGCAGTTAGTTGGTTAAATTAGTCACTTAACTAACTCTCTAGACCTTTAATTAAATGCCGACGTTTAACCAAGTCACTAAACTTCCGTCAGACAAGTAAGCGAACGAAAGGTTTAACGAGTCGTCTAAACGTTCCTAGGCAACAAGACATATTCAATATAAATATTCTTTTATGTGTAACAAATACTTAAAGCATAAACATAAGTATGTTTATGCTTTAAGTATTTGTTTTTAAGTTTAAGTTGTCAAAGTCAAAGTCAAAGTCAAAGTCAAAGTACTTTATTACTGTAGATATTTACATATACTTAGCAAACGTCATTTTTTGCCTCTTCTCTACATTGGACCACTGTGGGAGAAGAAGGGCGTAGAAACTCCCACAGATTGATTTTTAGATCTCTTTTAAAAATAGGTTGTGCTTAACTAATACAAATATGAAAAATTTAATTGTTATGATTGATAAGCAGGAATAAATAATTACAAAACTATTAACAGCAAGGTCTGTGTTGAGCCAGATCAACCCCATACAGTCCTGTCATTTAAGTAATCTTGAACATTGTAATATCCCTTTTTCGACAAAATCGCTTTAACATGCTTTTTAAATTGCTCAAATGGCAATTTCAAAATCTCCAGAGGTATCCTATTGTAGTAGAGAATGCACTGACCCTTGAAAGAATTGCTAACCTTCGCGAGTCTAAAAAGGGGCGCACATAGTCTGTGATTATTTCTTAGGTTAACATTACAGCTATCGCTAAGTTTGGAAAATGTTGTAAGGTTCTTGCGTACATACATTATATTTTCGAAAATAAATTGACTAGCTACTGTTAGTATGTCAATTTCTTTAAAAAACTCTCTTAAGGAGTCTGTTCGTTTTAAATTATAAATTGCTCGAATAGCTCTTTTCTGTAAAATAAAAATAGTTTGAATATCCGCTGCTTTCCCCCACACTATTTAAGTTACTTTCATAGTGTGATGTCCTATGGTATGGACATCACACTATGAAAGTAACTAAAATATACTAGCCTAGATGTAGCCACATCCGTGCTTTGTCTGATGTTCCTAACAGCGTAAGCCGCAGGACTTAATTTACCAGCCAATTTATCTATGTGGGGTCCCCACTGCAATTTGCTATCAATGGTTATTCCAAGAAACTTCGTATCATTTACTAATTCTAACGTGCTGTTGTCTAACACTAAACTGGTCTTAACTTGCCTGACATTTGGAAGTGAAAATTTGATACACTTGGTTTTACCAGCGTTTAACAATAAATTATTAACTGTGAACCAATTCAAGGTTAAAGATAATACACCATTAACATCATCAAAATCTCCTTTTTGCATTTCAATTTTGAAGACCATCGAAGTATCATCAGCAAACAACACTATGTCAGTTAATTTCTCCACCATGAAAGGCAGATCGTTAATATATACCAGGAATAAGAAAGGGCCTAATATGGAACCTTGTGGAACGCCAATTTTTACACCCGATCCATCAGATTTTACGCCGTTTACTTCTGCCTTTTGAATTATATTGCTTAGGTATGATCTTTGTAGATCCAACGCTTTGTTTCTAACTCCGTAATGATTTAATTTAATTAATAGCGTTTTATGATCAACAGAATCAAACGCCTTCGACAGGTTGCAAAAAACTCCGATAGCATCCTGTGCGGCCTCCCATGCAGAATAAATATGAGATATAAGGGTAATACCTGCATCCGTAGTCGATTTACCCCTAGTGAAACCATATTGTTTAGCGTGGAGTTGTTTTGTACGGTTGAAGTGTGAGAGCATTTGATTGAGTATAATCTTTTCAAATATTTTACTTATTGTTGGTAGAACAGATATTGGTCTGAAATTTGAAGGATCGCCCTTATCTCCCGACTTGAACAGAGGTATCAGTTTACTGTGTTTCATGAGGTCTGGAAAAGCCCCATCGTCAACACATTTATTGAATATATCAGCTAAGTGTGGGGCTATAACTAGAATTACTGAACCAATGACGTTGACTGATATACCCTACAGGTCTTCCGTATTTTTTAAGTTAAGTAATTTAAACGTTTTGACAATGTCCTGGGGATATACATGATGAAATTTTAAATATACATTACTGACGTGTTATTTTTTAATAAAGTCTCTACTTCATATGGGGATGAATTTAGACGGTCTGTTGTGAGTACGGGTACATTGGTGAAGAATGTTTCAAAAGCTCGAGCAACATCAACGTTGGATTTAACAACACCATCACCTATCTTTAGGCAGAAATCATTGTCCCTTGGTATAACTTTGCCAGTTTCGCGGTTTATTATTTGCCAAACTGTTTTCATTCTCTTATTTGAATTTCGAATTTTTCTATTAATGTGTAAAGTTTTTGCAGTTCTACAAACCAACTTGAAAGTTTTGGAATATTTTTTAACATAGTCATGAAATTTTCGATCAAAGTTATAGGTTTTTTGATCATAAAGGTCATACAAGATAACTCTACTTTTACGAATTCCAAACGTTGCCCAGTCATTAAATTTAGATTTACCGTTGTAGTCACTGACTTTCTTTAATTTGAAAACTTTATTGAATTTTGTCTGAATAATGTTGAAGAAGTCTGAGTTGATTTTGTTTGGGTTCTGTTCATTAAAATCCGGTACTGGCAAATTTATATCTAAGTTTTTCGTATATGTCTCTAGTCTATGGGATGTAATAGGCCTATAAAATGATGGACCATTCTTATCCTTAATAGCAATTGGGAATGAAACTGTTTGACCACTTTGATCGGAAGGTAAACAGTTAATTACACTTTTACTTGTGAATGCACAGTCACAAAAGACATTATCCAAGCAAGTTTGGCTGGTAAGTGTAATTCTAGTCAGCTCTAGAAATATGACATGACACAAATAAAATTATTGGAACAGAGTTATTAATCGTCGCTTCAGTGTTGTATCTACCAGCAGATCTACATTAAGTTGTTGTTACATGTTCAACCTAACACGAAGGATAAAGGGGGCTTTGCTAAGCTCACCCCCTTTACCCTTCACCGAAGCTACCGTAATGTTTTGCCCTGATATAAGCTGTGCGAATCAGCTGTTGCCGTGATGCCATCTCGTTGTCCAACATGCTGGCTTTCGATAAGACAGATTGTTAAACGTTTTCGACGATGCTTTATTTAAATCAAAATGCGGTATTGGTTAAACGTCGGTATTGAATTGAAGGCCTAGAAAATTAGTTAAGTGTCTGATTTAACCAACCTACTGCGACATATATAATGTACAGTCCAAAGGCGATACCTGAGAAATGCGTTGTGTACGTGCGTCCATCCATTTAAGACTTCGGCGAAGTGTAAGACGTGTCTACGTCAGGCCAGTGTAGTGTACTCTTGTCAAGTAGGCCATTGGCCGACCCTGTCACACACAATCGCATTTCTCAGGTCTCGTCTGCTTGCCTGCACATGGACACCATTTCTGAAGAACCGAATTCATGACGTCACGGCATTACAGCGAGGTCCACAGATAATTAGGCGCCGAAGCGACCCTATCACCATGCCTCAATCCAGCACAGCGTTTGGTACAGTTTATGAAGAAACTATTACACCTATAGGTTTACGTTTGGACATAGTGATTTAAATTTATGTTTAATTTCAAATTCCTTTTTTTTTAATAAGCTGGTATTTTGACGTGATAACGTCTTTAAAATCGTTTTAGTCGGGTGACATGTTCAGAAACTTGTGTCACACCAAAACCTCACGAGCGCGATCGCAGGTATAACGAGAGAGAGACGGACCGATCTCCCGTCTCATCTCGAGCGCTGCCAGTCATTCCGTGAAACTTGTCACGCGGAATCCTCACGAGCGGAGGCTGGCATAGCGTTCGAGTGAGTGGACCGATCTTCCGTCTCTCTCACTCTAGCGGCATACAAACCCTTTATCACGTAAACATCTCGATCGTAAACCTACTTTACAAACAACCAATTATTATTTGGTGGTAATTAAATTTCAACCCAATAAAAAACATTAACAAAAGGTAGGTTGTTCGCACTGGGGATCGAATCACGATCAACCACTTGAATGTCTGGTGATGAACCGGTCGGCCTTCCACCTCGCTGATTTACCTGGCGAATATGACAGTTCCTTGTTTCGTTCTGGCGTATATTACAAATCGTCCTTTGAGATTGTATTGTCAAATTGAACAAGTTAATATGGAACACGAAAATGTGAGTAGTGTGAATGCCATATCCGATGAGGCCATACTCGATGGGGTTGTTTCATTTTATTAGAGGTTTCCATGGTCACCTTCTGGCTCCATCATCAGACCCTGGATTTCATCTAGGACCAGAGTTCATGTCAAGACAAATGAAACGAGCCCAAACTCACATACCTGTCAGTGTCAACCCAATACCCGCCAGATGACCCGAATGGCCGAGTCGGCAGTGACCCTGCCTACGAAGCCAAGGATCCCGGGTTCGAGTACCCGTGGGGGCAAATATTTGTTTGATGAAAACGGATTTTTGTACCCTAGTCATGGTTTTTAATCTATCTAAGTATGATATTTATCTATATAAGTATGTGTATCGTTGTCTAGTATGTACCCAAGATACAGGGAATCCTAGTTTGGGGCTAGATCAATGTGTGTAAATAGTGTCCAAGGTATTATTATTATTATTAGATTCAATTTTATTTGGCTCATAAAACTACAAGAATCGCGATAGAAGCCATAACCAAAAAACTAAACTTTAAACTACACAAATAATTTGACCCTGATAAAATCGCTTGCTTTTGTATGCGTCTTTGTTTTTATTTATATTCTTATTGACTACAGTGACTTGAAAAGAGGGAGCAGGGTCTGCTGGCACAGGTATTTTTTACTTAAGAGGAGGCTTCAGCACATACTAAAGTGTAAATTTTGTTGAACATTTATTTATATTTTTTTAAACCTAATGGGATTGCGTCCTTTTATTACATAGTTCCCATGGCCACTTTTCGGCTACATCATCAGATCAGCTCAATGACCAAACAATGCATTATCATCCGATTTACATACACATGCGAAATTCCAGCTTAGGAAACCGGGAAGTGGGTCAAATTGAACTTGAAATATTTGATTACAGTGCCCGGGACGGGTGAAACTAAATGAAGCTTTAATTAAACTAAAAAAATAAGACATATCAAGTAGCGTCTGCGAGATTCTATAAGGCAAAAATACCAGTACAATAATTTTAGTTCTTATAGAAGTTCTCTACTTTCGCTCGCTCTTTTAAAGCTGCTCTTTCTACTAGTATAAGTATAACATTTACTGTGGTATTAATACAGCTTCAACTACAACGCAAACATACGTGACCCCCAGCCCCATACGAGGTGACAGAGTCGCAGTTTAACATAAAACATAAACATATACAAACAGCCACATATATTGATTCTGGCCCCACACTTGGATACCCTGTGTCGTGGGAAACAGAAACAGCGACGTCACACTAATATAAACATCCAAGACCTGGTGTTTTTTTCTTCCATCCCCAAGAAGAGCTCCGTGGTCTAACGGGTTTCACGCTTGCTTCTCACACAGGAGATGCAGGTTCGATTCCTGACCATGCACCAATGTGATAATTAATTTATCGTAAATACATTATCGGACGCTCAGTGTTTCGGATCAACTCGCACTGAGCCAGCGTGGTGGAGCATGGCTTGATCTTACTCGTATCCGGGTAAAGGCCTGTGCCCCTCGGTAGGGTTATTAATGGGCTTCATTATATACATTATTATCCCCAGCTGGGGATTGAACCTGGGACCTCTCGCACGGTAGGCAGACTCTCAGACTCAGACTCAATTTTTTATTGAATATAAATAAATAAATTATCTTATTCAACGTCAAAATTATACTTACTTATAACTACAAGTATTTTTTTTTATATAAAAAAAGACTACACCGTTTCGGAAGGTGGGCCTCGGGGTTAAGAAGAAACGGCAAGAAACTCCCCCATACCTTCTTTTTAAAAAAGTGACTTTACAATAGGTACTGGTTTCGGTCTTAGGAAATACGCCGGCGAGTGATAGACTTGATCCATCGCCCCTCGTCGAATTTCTGTGCGCTGCGATGGTATGGACCATGCAGTTTTGTCATCTAAGACCACAGACCACAAATGTCTAAAACACTAACCTTTATAGGGTCCCCTTCATGCGTGAGGTGCTGCGCACATGTTTCCACCATGCGCAGTGCCATCCACGCAATCTGCGGAGCGTGAGTGTCGATCTTGCGATGCAGCCCGCTCGCCACGCAGTAGGCGTCTCCTATTGTTTCCACCTGTTGAAATAAATAAACATAACGTCACACGATTGTCCATACGAGGTACAAAGGCACTTTGCCCACGTTTAGCCCATTTGTTCAAAGCTCCATATTGCGTCTCAGGGCGCTAGCCTATCTTCGTAGCTATAAAAATAAGTTTTAATCGCGGGGTTTTCCAACACCGTGAAATAAACGTAAGGAAAATCTTTCATATTCTGGCACATATGTTAATATGTCGTAATCATATCGTAGAATTGAGCAGTTCATCAAATGGTCGGAACATTTCATGATTTGGTCGATCGGCCATTTCGTAAAATGGTCAGAAAGCGAATTTAATCAAACATGTATTTTTAAAAGATATTCAGTTATACCTAATGTTCAAAGAAAACCAGGAACACAGGCGGAGGTCTTTTCTATCCGGAGCTTGACATTAAACTTTCCCTAAGCTTCGGAAAGGAAACAACAGAGAGTCTCCTACACGGGGCAATGCACTTGATAAATGATACAGAGGGGAATGACATTACCTTTAAAACGGACTGCGCAGCCTTACTAAGCTCACTCAAAAGGCCGTTGACAAAATCAAAACTTATACTAGAATGCCACAAGGCACTCAACAGGCTAGGTGAGGAAAACCAGGTCACAGTCCAGTGGGTAAAAGGTCACCAAGGTGACCAGGGAAATGGGAGGCAGACAAACTAGCAAAATTAGGGCCAGGAAGTCCGGCAATTGGCCCTCCACCATTCTCGCTCTTATCAGCGGAATCTCTACGGAAAAGGCTCAGAGAAGCCACAGTACAGCAACAAAACCTATTGTGGTCTAGGAGAGAAGACTGCAAAAACACAAAACATTTCATAGATAAATACAACAATAAATTTACGAATTACTTAATGAGATTGCCACGCAGAAAAATAAAAATACTAACAAACCTTATTACAGGCTATTGTACGCTAAACAAATACTTGACAATTACAGGTGCAACGAACGGAAATGGAAGTGGGTGAAACAGTAGAGCACATGCTACTGTCATGTCCATTCACAACAGAAACCAGGATGGCTATCCTAGGTGACACAACAAACACCCAGGAGCTCCTAGAATACCCAGGCCCTCTACTCCAGCTGGTGCAGGAGTTGGGATGGCTGAAGTAGATGTGCAGGCAGGGCCCCGCTCAAGTGGGCCAGCTACAGGCGCTACACCCTCTTTTAGAAGATAGAAGATATTCCTAATGTTTTTTGTGTTCGCTGCGCTCGTCCCCTTTTGTCTTCATCTAAGCTTCCGCAGTGTTTTTCCCTAAAAGATTTCTTCGTTCAATGAAAGTTCTATTTCAGCCATGGTTGGCAATTTCATGATATGGTCAATTATACGATGTAGTCAGGACATATACAATGTATCTATCCCCACTGTAGTGTTGTCATTCTCTGGTTGCCATAGCAGCCATAGTAATATCAGTCTTGATCCATCTTTCATTTATATCTTGTCGGGGAAACCAGAGACGGCCACGTCAAACGATTAAACATTTCGACATCAACTTTTTACACGTAGTAGCCATTTTGATTTAACTTTATTCCATTGTTTTGTCCAGTAAAGTATAATCCAATCGAAGGCCCTTGTAATAAACCACTCTCAATTTTGAGAGCGGTATCAAAGCCTCAGCTGAGATAGGTTTATTAATAAAGGCCTAAGTAAAAACAAAATAACAAAAAAAGCGTCACGCCTTTTCCCACACGGGGTGGCAGAGGCTCAGTTGTGTCCACGTTTAACCAGTTATTCAATACTTATTCTCGCGAGACAGGGGGCTAGCCAATCGCAACAGCCATGGAGATATGAAGGTTTCCTCACAATATTTTCCAACACCGTTGACCCCTTCCATTTCGCATGCGCGTATTTGCGCGCATTTGCGCTCATACAAGCGCGGAATCTATTGTTCTCAATTTGTTGACATTTGAGAGTTAAAACCGTCCGATCCGTCCGACGTACTTAAAATTAATAACTCATCTCACAGTACATGGTCAGCACCGGCTTCGAACCCGGATCTCCTGCGCGAAAAACGGACAACTAGACCACAGACGGCTTTTAGGTCTGTTTTAATAAATCGCTCTCATCTCTGAGAGTTGTCTCAGCTATCTTGACGGTTTCGCCACATCAAATCTTTCAATTTGACTCGCTTGAGATATCACTCAGTGCTGAGAGCAACTTATGAATAAGGGCCTTAGAGGGGCCTAAGTAATCATTTATTATTTAATGTATCATAAATTAAGCCAGCTATAATCCCCTTCGGAAATGCACCAGAAAAGCAGCTCTCACAGAAACCTGGCGACGAATTGTGACGCGGGTCACCCAAACGAATTGAAGACCATGACCACTCCGTCAAGAGTGATACGACTAAGAAGAAGAAGTACTCACCTTATATACGTCCAACTCCTCACAGAATATATCGAACACGCTGTACAGATCTTCTAACATGTCAATAACCATCATGGGAGTAGCGGTGGCGCAGATCGACGTGAAACCGACAATGTCGCTGAACAGCATTGTCACGTTGTCGTGGCTTTTGGCTTCTATCTTCTCACCTGGCGAGGAAATTCTTCATCATCACCAGAAAAAAACACTGCCTCCAGACGTATCTTTAACTGAAACGCACAGCCTAAACCGACGCATAATAATATATAATATAAACCGAATGGCCTAGTCGGCACTGACCCTGCCTGCGAAGCCTTGTGTGGGCCAATTTGTTTGACGAGAACGGATGTTTGTACCCTATTATGGTTGTTTATCTATCTAAGTATAATATTTATCTTTGTAAGTATGTGTATAGTTGTCTAGTACCCAGATAGAGGGACTCCTAGTTAGGGGCTAGATCAATGTGTGTAAATAATGTCCAAGGTATTATTATTATTATTACTTTGGTGTGATCCTTAAACAGTTTGGGGGAGCACTAAGAAGGTTTATTTTTCATTGCCCCTCCAGTTCTGGCGTTCTTGATGTCCTTGGTTGCTCAGATTTTAGTTTTTTCAGTATTGGACTGGTCTCTTTAAAGTTCTACACTTATTTACTTACTTTATTATGTTTTTTTTTTAATATGAAGTTTCTTTTGGAACTACCTTTATAACTTCTTAATCATAATTTACTAGGCAAGGAATCAAAATTACCTCCTTTGAGTGAGAAGGAAACCTGTCACCAAATAATTGGAGCAGGCCTCGAAAGCAATTTCACCGACATCAAATCCGTACTTCAAACGCTTGGGGCTTATCTCTCTTTGTTTTTAACTCAATCAAGCATACAGTTATATCGGTCCCCGTAAACATATTAGACCGGGTATAATTGCATATGTCATCGAAATGTTGGTTAACACGGTTTGGTTAGGTGGGACCTTACGCAACATCGAAATTAAAATAGAAGTTAGTTGATCGAATGAGGCTGGGACTTTGTCTTAATAACATCAAAATAAGCCTGTAGGGAAACTGTCCGAAAGACAAAAACGAGAATCCTAATTCATAAAACTCGTACGTCATTTAGAATTTCCCTTTTGAACGACAACCTCTGGATTCCGAAGCCTGTCTCACAACAACACTTATAATTATAATGAAGGTAAATTTGCAATTTAAGTCCACGTTTCAAGGGGTTTGCAATTAGTCCCGTGATTAATCAATTGATTGAACTTTGGGGAAAGGTTAGTTGGCAGTTTCCAGGGATTTAAGCGTAACGAGCGGTTTATTAGTATAGCTATTTATGCTATTAGTACGGAAAGTAGGTGATTTCCGGCGAGTGACATTTTTATTCACGAGCGGGTGAAGCGAACGAATCGGATGTGAGCTCTATTTTTTAATCACTCTCCACGAAAGCGTGCACTCGCCAAGCGACACGATTGGTAGATACTAGTTAAGTCGAGTGATGTGAACCAATCGTTGCGCTTGGCGAGCGCTCGCCACGACGCGAGTGATTAAAAAATAAGGCTCCTGACGCAGGTGACGTGTATTATACTAGTATTTATGTGACTGTCATATAACGAGGGGCCTTAACACGCGAGCGTGTTTTTTTTGCGAGGAGCGCCACTGAGTTGTATAATAGGATCACACGAGTGTTTTAATGCCTTATTATAGGCAGTTGCATATACTACTATATCTACAAACCTATCATAAATGCTCTGAAATGAGTTCAGAAGCCGTACATAATTAGGCATTAAAACTCTCGGGTGATATTATTATGAAACTCGCCTTCGGCTCGTTTCATAAACCCACTCTCGAATACTAATGCTCTCCATTATGTAGCAGTCACATAAACTACTATTATGTGACTGCTAAACAATGCCTAATTATGCACAGTTACATACACTAGTTTATCTAAACACATATCATAAGCTCTCTTTGATGTGTTCAGGAAACGCATGTCATTACTGCGTCCAAAAACCACACGTTACGACCAGCATAATGATAAACTTCTTGGTAAAAACTAAACCCACTCTCGAGTTTTAATGGCCTCCATTATGTAGCAGTCACATAAACTACTATTACAGTGCATTGTGCGATAACTTAAAAATATAGCCATACATATTAAATCAAATTAATTTATTAACCAAAATCTAAATCTTAAATAATAATGCGTCTCATTTAGTATACAATTTTAATGATATCTGTATTTGACTAGGTATTTTGTATTTTTTTACTCAAATAATAATAACTATTTTTTTTCGGGCTGACGACGGAGATAAAAATAAAAAAAAACTGAAAAGAAATGAGCACAGAGCGAAAAGTGTCATTTTCCGCACGGTTTGGCTGCTTGGAAAACATGCTTTTCGAGCCAATGCACAGTATATTGTTACAGAGATTGCAAAGTGAGAAATAGATAGAGGAGCGAGTTTGAAAGACGAATCCATGTATTGCACTTTTGGCCGAGATATTTGACAGTATTCTTCACGATTACTTCTCAGAAATTAAATTAAACTTTAAGCGCTTAGTAAATAAATTGGCGGTTATTTATTTTGGTGTTTTTGTGGGATATTGGTGATGTGTAGGATAAATTTACGTAATAAATTCAGTCTTCTTGTGATTGTATCTGTCACAGTAAGATACTCAAAACAGTTAGTTGAACTGAGACTAACGCGTTAGTTGCTCAACTATGGACAGATAGTAAAGCAGACCGACAGGGTTTAGAATTTACGTTTTTTTTGTTCTTACACGTCAATCTAAAACGAAGACCGCAGTAATTGCCCTGGTATTCTTTTGCAATCCAAGTTTAAACAAGTTTACTATTCAACGGTTTTAACCGTTAGTTTATCAACTAATGCGTCATATAGTAAGCAGTGCGCTACAGTTTACTATCTGTCGAAAGTTGACCAACTAACGAGAAAAAACACGTTAGTTTCACATCCAACCTTAAAACCAACAGCTATCCTGCTTGGGCTTGTTAGTATGCGTGCTACTGCATTTGTTTGTTTATTTAGGATTATTTTTTCATTCATGGGTCCATTTTACTTTCTATGTCAATGTCTATAAATAACTTTTTACAAAAAAACTGACCTTGTCGAATTTTTGCTTTATCCCTGTTGTCGGCGTGGCTTTTTGCCATAAGGGTCTCTTGATAGATTGCCAAAGGCAAAAAGTATTACGAGTATGCCATAATGGAAATCAGATTGCTTTCGGAAAATGTCCACGGAAATCAACTAGATGGACGATCTCAGATATCACTCAAAAAGTCTTCAAAGATCTTATTACATTTGTTAAAGAAAATTTACTTTGCAGCGTCATCGACATATAATTTAGGGTGACGGTAGTCGAAGGTAAAAACTTAGGCCCGACAGACGGATAGAATGCCAGGACTAAGTTTTTGCTTAACTCAGTAAAATTAAAATAAAATTATTCCATAGATCTGCTCCGGCCAAAAAGTCTCGGTTAAACAAATGTCATGGTTCATTTACAAGCAGTTATACTGCGATTTTTAATTTGAGTCCAGGAATGTAAACAAAAAACTGTCATTTTCTAGAACAAAACCGTTGACTTTGACATTCATATTATACTTTTTGTACTGAAAAATGACAGTTGTTTGTTTACATTCCTGACCTCAAATTAAAAATCCTAGTGTAGCAAGATTTTTTGGATCACTTGCGATTTTCCCTAATATGAAAAAGTTGGTCGGTATCAAGCTGCAGCCTGCTAGAGTGTCACCATAATCTTAAATTAAGCCTCTTAAGTATCTTAACAACACTCTCTCTGCATAAGTTGCCTTTATCAGTAATTCTGCGATATCATCCAGGTACACATTCAGGATTATTCAATACCGCGGTCATTTCGTACGCGATCAAAATGTAGTCATGTAATTACACCTAAACTTACGTGTATAATTACAATTTGGTTCTAACAAGTGGTACATAATATATGATGATATGATGTATGCTGCTTACCTAACCACAATCTCTTGGCAATATGCGGAGGGAATATCAAATGTAGTAAGCTGACATTCTTCTCTCTTTCTTTATCAACTGCTTTACTCGCTTCTTCAACTGAACTCTTCAGCTTATCCATTCTTCTTCTAAGTCCATCCTGAGGAAACACAATAAAATTAAACTATACAATACCTAAAGTAGACAAAAAAATAATCTTCTCCATATTGTAAAACATGTAATGATGAATCCCATTAGTTTAAGGTCTTTCTGAAAGGCTAAGAATCAGTGCCGAGAGGCTGTAGGTATCGCAAACTCCGTTTCATCAAAAGCTACAACACTTGCATTATCATAAACAAATTATTCATTCAGCGGAATAAGCGACACGGGCATATCATCCACTCGTGAGTCTTACGGCCGGTTTCCTGGGTGCTGATTAAGTTAACAAATTGGTTAAACTGATTTCAGCCAATCACGTGCCGCTAATATTCAAAATGGCGGCACGTGATTGGCTGACATCAGTTTAACCAATTTGTTAACTTAACCAGCGCCCAGGAAACCCGGCGTTAGCCTGTAATCTTGAATCGCTCTCACCTGCGCCCGCGCTTGTTCGCCAACCAATATAACGTCTCTAGTCGCATCATGCAGCGGTATATCCGATATGAAGAGCCCTCTTCCAGTCAGCCCTTCAAGCCCGTGGAGGAAGGGAGATCCCACGAAGAGAAGGGAGTCCGATTCTGTGCAGTATACCATCTGGCCTTTGATCTCTAAGCCCTGTGGGGTGAGGTTCAGATTAGACATATGGATTTTATAGGTAGTATTGGCAAATGTTAATTTCAAAATTCTCGGCTTCGAATCTCGAAGATAATTTTCAGCCATAATATTGGGGTATGGACGGGTACATTTTTATTTTCTTATTATTTTTCCATCTACAGTACATTCTCATATCTGTAATTATTATCCATATTTCTTAGGATATCATGCTTCCAACAATGCCAAATAGCAGTTCTTCATAACACAAAATTCACAACAACGAGGAACACAATAGTAGAGCACTTTAGAAATACAAAGCTTTTAGCACCGAGCCTCTTAAAACGGTAATCTCCTGAAAAATGAGTACAGAGTACAAAAGAAGTGATAAAGCGGACAGCACAATTACCGGTTTAAACTCAAACCTAAAAGTTAATCTGACGACGAGCTCTGTGGTGTTGTGGTCGAGGCTGGTCTTCCAAAGCGAGAGGTTTCGGGTTCGAATTCCGGCTGGGAGAAAGAAAAAAAATCCCCATGTTTTGTATGTTTATATGTTAGTGATGTCGCTGTTTCTGGTTGCCACCAAACAGGATATCTTAGTGTGAGATCCTATCAGTAGCAATGTAAGTGAGTGCCTGAATGTAAATGTTCAAAAATTATGTTGAAATGTGGTACGAGTACAGTTGAGTAACAGTTCTACTTAGCGAATCGTACCGGAGTAAGTGCCAAGTTTGCGCATCAGGGGTCAATTTGTAGGGTTCTGTACGAAACTTGGACTCGCAATAAATCTATAAAGCTTCCTTCAAACCCTTTCGACAGCCATCCCAAAGAAATGTATATTACAATGTTCAAGATTACTTAAATGATGGAACTGCATGTGATTAATCTGGCTCAACACAGACCTTGCTGTTAATAATTTTGTAATTATTAACAGCAAGGTCTTTGTTGAGCCATATATATATATTTATATTTATTGTATTAGTCAAGCATAAGCAATTTTTAAAAGAGATTTAAACGTCAATCTGTGGGAGTTTCTACGCCCGTCTTCTCCCACAGTGGTCCAATGTAGAAAAGTGGCAAAAAATGACGATTGCTAAGTACATGTAAATATCTACGGTAATAAAGACATTTGGAATTTGGAATTTGAATTTGGAAAACAACGTTACATACATAATGCAAAAGATATCTCGGTAAAGATAAGCCTGCAATAATTTATATATTATAAGGTTTTGTACTTTCCGTCGTGGAATAAAGAAATTACATTTACACACATAAAAACCAACCCTTGAGGCAATCAAGTAAAGCTAGGAATCAGTCACGCCATAAAGTACTTGGTACTTGCTAGTACTCGAAGGTAATAATTTTGTTTGCTATAGCATGGACGCCCACTACATACCATTATAGCTAACGAGTCTTGGTGCAATTTTCTTCATGCATCGTTAAGCGCGGCTAATTCAGGGTTGCAAGCTGAAAATTTGTTGCAAGCTTTGCTTAGTTTGGTTAATGCGTATTTGGAAATGTAACAAGCATAATTTGTAAAATTGCACTAGGGATAAACCATTAATTCGGTACTGAATTTTCTAGGGGCTATCCTATCGCCGCATATGAATGAAGGTTTCCTGGTGATGTTTTATATTACCGTTACTAAGTCCGTTTAAAGACATTCCTAACTCATTGACACGTAAAATGTATTACTTAAACAATATTACAAAAGCGGAGGCAATCTTAGTAGTCGGAAGTAGTAATCTATACGTCAGTCTTCTTTTCCTTGTTTCGGTTAGAAAAGGAAGGGAGAAATTTCGAATTCAAATTCAAATGTCTTTATTACTGTAGATATTAACATATACTTAGTAAACGTCTTTTTTTGCCTTTGCTCTACATTAGATCACTGTGGGAGGAGATGGGCGAAGAAACTCCCACAGATTGCTATTAAGATCTCTTTTTAAAATTGGTTGTCTTTAACTACTACAAATATTACGATATTAATTATTTTAATTAATAAGCAGAAATAAATAATTAAAAAAATATTAACAGCAAGTTTTGAGTTAAGTTAGATTAAGCCCATATTGTCCCGTCATTTAAGTAATCTTGGACATTGTAATATCCCTTTTTTGACAAAGTTGCTTTTACATGGTTTTTAAATTGCTCAAATATCAATTACAAATCTCCAGAGGTATTAAAGGTTTTTTAATGAGCGATTATTGTTAGTTATTTTAAATACAATCGTTATTTTAAACAGATGCGTTATTTGCGCTTCGATAGCACGATACAACTATTATTAAACCCGATAAATCGCTAGTCGTGAATCGCGACGGCATCATAGCGAACTGAGCTCTATGCCATAGCCATAAGACCTCATTTAAATATTATCAATAATAATAATAATAATAGTTTATTTTCAGGTGTAGACCCATAGAAAATAATACAAGTTACGATACAAATAAATATAAATAAATAAATAATGCAAAAGGAAATTTCAATAGAGGAATGACGCAATAGCATTTTTGTCAACATAACAATTAAATAATAATACTTATAATGTTAGTTTATGTGACTGCTACATAATGCCTAATTATGTACAGTTACATACACTAGTTTATCTACACACATATCATAAGCTCTCTTTGATGTGTTCAGGAACCGCATGTTCGACCGGCAATGTTATCATTGCTCTGCAGTTGTTAGCTTGTTTAGCAGTACCAACTTCACAGACAAACTAGGGGCGGCACGCAGGCGGGCGTCGGCGTTCGAAATTTGAATGTCACAATATGTAAAAAATTTACACATTATGGTCATAATGTTCAATATTCAGAGAAGAAATGAGTTTTTACAAAGTAGTTTAACATTATGCTGATCGTAACGTGCGGTTTTTGGACGCAGTAAAGAGGGCTTATGATATGTGAACATTTCAAGAGTGCCTTCAAATGAACACCTACAATAATCGGATAGCTTAAAGTAATTTTTTATTAGTTCAAGCTAAATTAACTGACTACCCAAGAATCCCGGTTGATTTTTAAGTGATCGAGAAAGGAGGCTTAGCTCACAGACAAAAAGGTTTAAATTTCCCTATTCCTATAAAATAAACATTCCTATAAAATAAGCAGTGATTATTGCTTTCAAATGAAAACAAGGCTTAGCTCAGAGACAATAAGGTTTAAATTTCCCTATTCCTATACAATAAGTAGTCCTATAAAATAAGCAGTGCTTTTTGCGTTCGAATGAAAACAAGGCTTAGCTAAGAGACAATAAGGTTTAAACTTCCCTATTCCTTTAAAATAAGCATTCCTATAAAATATGGAGTGGTTTTAGCGTTAAAATGGAAACAAGGCTTAGCTCACAGACAATAAGGTTTAAATTTCCTTATTCCTATAAAATGAGTATTCCCATAACATAATCAATGATTTTTGCGTTCAAATGAAAACAAGGCTTATCTCAAAGACAATAAGGTTTAAATTTTCCTATTCCTATAAAATAAGCAGTCTTATAATAAGCAGAGGTTTGTGCGTTCAAATGAAAACAAGGCTTAGCTCAGAGACAATAAGGTTTTAACTTCCCTATTCCTATAAAATGAGCATTTTTATAAAATAAGCAGTGGTATTTGCGTTCAGATGAAAACAATACTTCGCTCACAGACAATAAGGTTTGAATTTCCCTATTCCTATAAAACAAGCAGTGATAATTTTCTTGCGAGTGGCGATGTTTGGAGTGAAAATCGCAAAACTGGCAACCGTTAGTTCTATATTCAAATAAGTAGTTCTTTAGTTATTTTTAAATATTCGGTTGTAATAATAAGTGGTCGGTAACTAACTTTGTTGTACTAGAGAATGCACTGCCCTTAAAATAATTCCTAACCTTCGCGAGACTAAACCGAAGCTACTAAAATAGGCTAATAAAACTAAAATAGTTTGTGATTATTTCTTAGGCTAATATTACCGATATCGCTAAATTTGTAACATGTTGTAAGGTTCTTGCGTACACACATTATATCTTCGAAAATAACAGCATCAGTAAGAATGTCAATTTCTTTTAAAAAAAACGCTCTTAAACCCTTTACTGCATACTAACCCATTTAAGGTTTCATAGGTTTTGAACTTTATTACCAAGCAACAAGGTTGAAGTTCGCGATCTATTTGGGGTCAGGCCATGCAATAAGGGGTTAAGAAGTCTGTCAGACCGACGCATAACTTTGCCCCTACTGTTGACAGATGCCAAATGCTATTTCTAAGAATGGCTAAACTTAAGTATGAATTGTCATGAAATTGTTCAGGATATAACAGAAAGTTTCAGTCATATTTTAGGGCGTTGTTAGGAACATCATTCTGAGCAACGTTTACTATGAAACTGATTTGATACGAGCTACTTTAGTATTCACTTTTTCATATACAGGCTGTTGTTTTGACAATGAAGCAAAAAACCAGTCAAGTGCGAGTCTAAATCGCGCACGAAGGGTTCCGTACCACTGTTCAATGGAAAAGATGGTGTGGAGTGAATAGTTTGGATTTTACACAGCAAAATATTGTTTACAAAGTTATTGGTGCGGTTACTTTCACACTCCATGTACGTAACCAGGTGCATCCATAAGTTTGTATGTGGTATTGAAAGAATTGTTGTATGGGAGCCCCCTTAAATATTTCTTTTATCCTGTTTTTTAGTATTTGTTGTTATAGCGGCAACAGAAATAATACATAATCTGTGAAAATTTCAACTCTCTAGCTAGCTAGGTTCTTGAGATACTGCCTGGTGACAGACGGACGGACGGACGGACGAACGGACGGACGGACGGACGGACGGACGGACGGACAGCGAAGTCTTAGTAATAGGGTCCCGTTTGGAACCCTTGGGGTACGAAACCCTAATAAAATGATTTCAGTTAAAAATCCTAATAATCATTAAATTGTGGCCATACTTCTAACGCTTGCTACTGCGCTCACAATGTCAGGCACAAGGCGGCGCGCACACTTCGTGGACCGCCAGGGCGTGTCCACACGTTGCGGGTATTTCAGTATAAATTGAATACGGCAATTACTACTGTTACTGTTGACAGATGCCAAATGCTATTTCTAAGAATGGCTAAACTTAAGTATGAATTGTCATGAAATGTTCAGGATATAACAGAAAGTTTTTTTTAGGGCGTTGTTAGGAACGTCATTCTGAGCAACGTTTACTATGAAACTGATTTGATACGAGCTACTTTAGTATTTACTTTTTCATATACAGGCTGTTGTTTTGTAAAGTTACGCCTGACTAAGGGGTATTTACACGACAATGAAGCAAAAAATATAAAATGATCTCAGTTATAAATCCTAATAATCATTCAATTGTGGTCATACTTCTAACGCTTGCTACTGCGCTCACAATGTCAGGCACAAGGCGGCGCGCACACTTCGTGGACCGCCAGGGCGTGTCCACACGTTGCGGTTATTTCAGTATAACTTGAATACGGCAATTTGTGAATCATAATCGAGATAGAGAGAGATAGAGAAAAATAAAACGATTTTTCGCTACAACTGTTACGTAAACTATCGTCCCTGAGTTGGACGTAACTTTACAAAACACACGGAGAAAACGAGTTAATTAATATTAATTAAATTTTGGTTGTTTTTAGCCACGTAACTTGCTTCGTACAGGACCTGCAAAGCTGGTGGTTAAAAACAACTAAGTGAACTTTGTTAAGTCGTCTTATTTAATAATAATCAAGTAACTTGATTATCAAGTATTAAGATAGCTTGGCAATAATTAACCCCTCAACTAGGTTATTAACGACAATCATACTTGATCAATTTCAGCAAACTTACTAGGTTGTTTTTAATCATATTTCGGAAAATTTACTTTGTTGTTACTAATCAATTAACTGGGTTACTACCAGCAAACTTACTTTGCTGTTATAAACCTATTGAGTTTGTTATTGGCAGCAAACCTACTTTGCTGTTATTAACCCATTTACTTGTTTACAACTAGCAAACATACTTTGTTGGCACTAATCAAGTAACTAGGTTACTAATAGCAGACCAGCTTTGCTTTCATTCTGGTTGTTTTTAACCACGTAACTTGCTTCGTATAGGACCTGCAAAGCTGGTGGTTAAAAACAACTAAGTGAACTTAGTTGTTGTTGTGAACTTTGTTAAGTCGTCTTATTTAATAATAATCAAGTAACTTGATTATCAAGTATTAAGATAGCTTGGCAATAATTAACCCCTCAACTTGATTGATAATTACCAAGCGCTTGGTTTCAATAAAGCGAGTAGCTTGTTTAGTAATAGCAAAGAAATTCGTTTAATTTTAGCACTGCCGACCTGACGGATTTCAGCTAAGGAGTTGGTTGATAACTACCAAGCATTTCGTTGAAATTAACAGCGCAACTTGTTGAAGATTAGTAAAGTAACTCGTCTAATTTTAGCTACGTTCACTTGTTTGATTTATGACAAGTACTTGATTGACAATTACCAAGCGCTTGGTTTCAATTAAGCGAGTAACTTGTTTAGGAATAGCAAAGAAAGTCGTTTAATTTTAGCACTGCCGTCCTGATTGATTTCAGCTAAGGAGTTGGTTAATAACTTCCAAGCATTTCGCTGAAATTAACCGAGCAACTTGTTTAAGATTAGTAAAGCAACTCGTCTAATTTTAGCTACGTTCACTTATTTCATTTTGGTCAAGTATTTGGTTGATAATTACCAAGTGCTTGGTTTAAATTAAGCGAGCAACTTGTTTAAGAATATACAAGAAAGTCGTTTAATTTTAGCGCTGCTGACCTGATTGATTTTAGCTAAGGAGTTGGTTGATAACTACCAAGCATTTCGCTGAAATTAACCGAGCAACTTATTTAAGATTAGTAAAGCAACTCGTTTAATTTTTAGCTACGTTCACTTGTTTGATTTTGGACAATTACTTGATTGATAATTACCAAGCGCTTCGTTTCAATTAAGCGAGTAACTTGGTTAGGAACAGCAAAGAAATTCGTTTAATTTTAGCACTGCCAACATGATTGATTTTAGCTAAGTAGTTGGTTGATTACTACCATGCGTGTTGTTATTTTAACAAGTAAATTGTCAGAAAATAATCAATTTAATTTTTTGTTATTAACCATGTTTAAAAGGGTTAGTAGTAACCAAGTAATAAGTTTAGAAATTAATAAGCACTTAATTACTTTTAGTCGAGTGTATTTAGCAATGAAAGCTTGGTAAATAAAAGCAAACCAAACTCATTAGATTTTAAACGAGTCTTCGTTAAAAACAACCATTTCGACGTTAGCAAAGCTAAAATCGCACTTTGCTGGCCGCTCGTTTTCTCCGTGCAACAAAATGTATTTTGGGCCGGCCGTTCAGCTGTTTTGTATGGAGTAAAAAAGCAATTCCTTTGAATATGACGACATATTTCGTTCGGTCAACTGTGCCTCAAGGGACCAAGTATAGGAAAATCATTCACCGTCACTTCTACATAATTAATTACTGCTACGTTACAGTTACTACTATTTTAGAAACACATAAATATAAACAACATGTTATTAGTATAATCAATAAAAATATCTTCATTTTTCTAATACGCCAAGGTGAAATTCCACAAACAAAAGATCTGTTAGATCTCTTTGAGCGCTATTGGCTTAAATTTTTCGGCAAATAAAACAAACGTTATCTTGTGAATAATGTCTCTATTTAAGGTCCCTTTGGGCATGATGACGCCTTAATTTTTCACTTTCAGCGATTTTCTCTTTTGTGCCCGTGCGTGGAAATTTAAAAAACTGATACAACATTGACTTGGTTTTTTTTATTTTGATTTGGAGCATTCTGAACATTTCAACTCTACCTATTAGCCTTAACTGTCCGTTCTGTACATTAATTCAATGTGACGTAGCAGTATGCAAACTAAACTTAAGGTGCTAGTTCGTAGCCGATCCCAACTGTAGTTACTACACTCGCTGTCCCGTTCACTCGCGCCATAACTACGCTCGGTATCTTGTTCACTCGCGTCGTAACTACGCTCGGTGTCTCATTCATTCGCGTTGTAGCTACGCTCAATGTCTCATTTGCCCGTGTCATAACAACGCTAGCTGTCTCGTTTACTCGCGTCGTAACTACACTCGCTGTCTCGATCACTCGCGTAGTAACGTAAGTGCGCTCGCTGTCTCGGTCATTCGCGTCGTAACGTAAGTACGCTCGTTGTCTCGCGTCGTAACTACACTTGCTGTCTCGTTCACTCACGCTTTAACTACGCTAATGTGCGTTATCTCGTTCACTAACATCGTAACTACGCTTGCTGTCTCGTTCACGCGCGTCGCAGTTACGCTCGCTGTCTTGTTCACTCGTTTCGTAACTACGCTCGCTGTCTCGTGCACTGGCGTCAAAATAACGCTCGCTGTCTCATTCACTCACGTCGTAACAACGCCCGTTGTCTCATTCACTCGCGTCATAACTACGCTCATTGTCTCGTTCACTTGCGCCATAACTACGATCGCTGTCTTGTTCACCCGCGTCGTTACTACGTTCGCTGTCTCATTCATATGTGGTTCATTCAACCAATACCCCTGTAGCGCAGCTGCAAGGAAAATTCCGTAAAACCCAACTAAGATTGTTAGCGGGGCTTTGTTCGCAAATGTAAATACCTCCTGATGCTTTGTAAGACCCGATGTTTAGTTAGGAAATTGAGAACGTTCGAACGAGTTAAGCCCTCTTTGCACATCGTGCTTATATAGGATGTAAAAGATCTATGATTATTATGTTTTGGGTGACTTATTATTTTATCTACACACGTACCATAAACCCTCTTTACTGCGTACAAAAACCGCACGTAACGATCAGCTTAGGTTAAACTACCTGGTAAAAACTCATTTCTTATCTGAAAAATTACACATTATGACCATAATATGTAATTTTTCTACTTTCAAATTTAGAACGTCGACGCCCGCCTGCGTGCCGCCCCTAGTTCGTCTGTGAAGTTGGTACTAAAGAACAAGTTAAACAATTGCAGAACCACAATGCCGGTCAAACATGCGGTTCCTGAAAACATCAAAGAGAGCGTATGATATGTGTGTAGATAAACTGTACATAATTAGGCATTAAAACTCTCGAGTGATATTATTATGAAACTTGCCTTCGGCTCGTTTCATAAACCCACTCTCGAGCATTAATGCCCTCCATCAAGTAGCAGTCACATAAACTACTATTAAGATTATGTGTGTATGTCCCTTCATTAAGTACATATAATTATTTGTGACCCAGTTTTTACCCAACGCCTGTCTGCAATTTCCTTTTGATGTAGATCAATGTAGATAATTAAGACTACAAAACACATAAAAAATAGATGAACGGATTTGAATGAAATTTAGTACAGATATAGTCTATGAGCTACATTAACATACATGATACTTTTTATCCGACTTCACCAGAAGGAGGATAACGTTATCTCGGTAAATGATAATTCCTAGCACCACGCAGATGAAGTTGCGGGCATCAGTTAGAATGTAATAAAATAAAGTTGTGTACAGCTCACATTATAACTTATATATGTCACCGTAAGATTGTCAATCTAACCTTTTTTTTCTCGTTAGTTCACAAACTATCGACAAATAGTAAACTGTACCGTACTGCTTACGATACGACACGTTAGTTTATAATAAAACCGTTAAATTGTGAACTAGTTTAAACTGGAATTTCAAACGAAATACCAGGGCAAACACTGCGGTAGCTTAGATGAAGACTAGAGGGGGCGGCGAGCGCAGCTAAGCCCCCGAATAGTCTTCGTGTTAGGTTGACATGTAAGAACAAAAGAAACGTAAATTCTAAACCTAGTCGGTCTGGTTTACTACTACCTTTCGATAGTTGATCAACTCATGCGTTAGTTTATCAACTAACGGTTTTGACTATCTTACGGTGATATATACATTATTTTACAAGTGTAATTACAGCTACAGACAAAACAAAGAAGTATATATGCGAACCGAATAGTCTTCATGTTAGGTTAACATGTAAGAACAAAACAACGTAAATTCTAAACCCTGTCGGTCTGGTTTACAATTTGTCGAAAGTTTATAAACTAACTCGTTGGTTTATAAATTAAAGGTTTTGACAATCTTACGGTGACATATATATAACGTATGGGGACTTAACGTTAGTCGCTGCGGCAGAACAGTGCAAAAATTGTGTGTTTGTTTTTTTTTTCAAAAACTTCTGATTATTGCTTAATTACAAACAGTTTTAAGATATTTATATTTTTAGATCCCAAGAAATGTGTGTATGTAGTATATTTTTAGTAATTAGGGTTATCAGTATGTATTGTTAGTGGTATATGATAGAGTTTTATTCTACGCGCAGGTTTTACCCCGCTCAACCATCACATTTCCTACCCGACATGGTTTGCCGGAAGAAATCTCTTGTTAGAGATAAACTTGGCTTTGTGTGGCTACATGTTTTTTTCTATTTAAAGTAATATTTGTGTCTCTTTTGTGTAGTACGACAAAGAAATTACGGATAAAAATATACATCTACATTTTTTTCTCTCTTATAGTTCGTTTTTTTCCCAACATACATGCATTGAAGGAAATGGATGCCCTCATAATATTTTTTTTGGGATTGGGGAAGTGTCTCCTTTAAGATAAATATCGCTTTAAAGATGGCATTTGACAATACCCAAGATGTTAAGAGCTACGATGTCACAGACAGACATACAAGCACTTCACACTTAATAATATTAATAACAAATGAAGCCCATTAATGTCTCCACCGAGTGACACGGGCCTTTACCCGGATATGAGTAAGACTAAGCCATGCTCCACCACGCTGGCTTAGTGCGGGTTGATGGAGGGGTGTCGGGCTGGTGGCCAGCACGACTGTCAGAAGCTATCAAACTGCCCTACTGTTATTGACGACCCGAATGGCCGAGTCGGCAGTGACCCTGCCTACAAAGCCAAAGGTCCCGGGTTTGAGTCCCGGTGGGGGCAAATATAATATTGATCTATATAAGTATGCGTATCGTTGTCTAGTACCCAAGATACAGGGAATCCTAGTTTGGGGCTAGATCAATGTGTGTAAATAGTGTCCAAGGTATTATTATAATTATTATTATTGTTATGATGATGATTATTATTATTATTATTATTAGGGCCTCTCTGACAGCTTTACGACTACTATCACCGATTAACGATAGCAGCCAGGACCGACAGCTAAGCGCCCGAAACAAATGCCACATAGAAACGGACACCCATCCAGTGCCAATCTCGGCCAGATGTTGCTAACCGCACGATCGTTTCCGACGTGCACAAACCGCTAGCCAAGGCCTACGCTTGAAACTTATGGGGCCTTAAAAATGTTTATGTATAAATTATATAGTCCATGGCTACTAAACCGAGATACCAATAAACAACTGGTAGACTATTCGCTCTGGTACAAAGGTGCTTCACCCCAATGGTAATGGAGTATCCAGTGGCCTTGTCAGGCCGAAAAATATAGGGGCTTCGCCCTTTTGCATTATTTATTTTTCCCAGAATACCGAAATGAAATGGGACTTAGAGAAAATTATGTTCATGCCTATCTCTGTGCTACAAATCGTATGATGAAATAGCTTTGAATGAGAATGCCAAAGTTATAATCTGTTTTGAGCTCGAATTGCCCGAATATGTTATCGTGTTGTTTTGTTACTCATAAAACGGAATAGCTTTTGTCACTGCACGTCTGTGGCATTTATGGGCATTGTTTTAATATTAAATAACCATTCCAATTTTATTCGAGCGCTCCGTGGTCTAGTTGTCTTCACGCAGGAGAAGGTTCGAGCATGTACTAATGAGAGAAGTAGTTTATCCTAAGTACGTTATCGGAGATTTAAAGATTTAAAGATTTATTGATAATTACAGGTCACATTTACAGTCTTGAGACCAAATCATGTGAGCGTTAACACTTAACAATGGCACACATAAATATTATTAATTAGTTGAAACGTGTACAAGAAGATACAAAAAATAATTAAAATACCGACAAACACAATATCTTATAAGTTTATATGACTCACAGAATATTTAAAAACAGGTATACAATATTAAAAAAACATCCAGAGTGGCATAGTAAAAACGTCTAAATCTGGGTGCTGAGCAACACAGGCATTGAGTAGAGTCAGTGCCTGAAAAGTGGGTGCGTGACGAGCGTGCTGTGTACGAGCAACACCCGTAACGAAGAGCGGCCGCGATCGTACCATCGCGTACCGAGGCGGCGCGCTAAGGGCAACACTTCGCAGTGCCACCGGATTATCTACCTTGTTGTGGAGGAGCAGATAGAAGTGGACCAACAGAGACATCTTCCGCCTCAGCTCTAGGGTGTCTACCCCCACCATCCCTGCCACAAATAGAGACGGGAATAAGTAGGGATAATACCCATATTTAATTTTGTAAAGAAGTCTAGCAAATTTTTTTTGGATTTTTTCCAACATGAGTGTATATTTAGCCTCATGTGGGTCCCAGATGATTGCGTTGTACTCTAATTTACTCCTAACAAATGCATCATATAAAGAGGTTAACGTAAAAATGTCCCTAAACCGAGTTACCTGTCGCATAACGAATCCAAGAGATCTGTAGGCTCTCCTACAAGTCTCGCGGATGTGGTCATTGAAGGTAAGCTCAGAAAAATTCCTGAGTCGCGTATTTGGGTAACCCTCACAAACCCAGCCCCATAAATAGTGTAGTCATGATGGAGCGGTGGCCGAGATCGAGTAAATGACATGGTTTTACACTTGGTGCTATTAAACGCCAAGTGTTTGCGTTCACTCCACTCCACCACTCTATCAACATCACTTTGCAGGCGCCCAATATCGTCCTTACAGCCTATGCGCATGAACAGCTTCAAGTCATCCGCGAACATCAAACACGCAGCCGTCCCAACGACATCGGGAAGGTCGTTAATCATAATAAGAAACTGAGTGGGGCCCAGAGAACTACCCTGACTGACGCCCAAGCAGGTCTCATATGGCTCGGAACTGTTGCTATCCAACCTCACGTACTGAACTCGATTTGAAAAGTAGTTCGCAAATAGCCGAATTAAGTTCGGTGTAAATCCTATGGATGTAAACTTTTCCAACAGAACGTCATTGTCGACTCTATCGAAAGCTTTCTTAAAGTCGAAAAAAGTCGCATCAACCTGTGTGGGCTATCGAGAGCACATATCACATAGTTTACAAGTTCATATGGTTAGTTAAAGTTGAACGTCTAGGGCGGAAACCATGTTGGCAATCGGATAGTAGCCCGCATATTTGTTCCATTATGTGATGGTTGACGATAGATTCAAACACCTTCCCGAATACCGAGAGGACGGCTATAGGTCTGTAATTTTCTACTTCCGACCTGGAGCCGTCTTTGAGCACGGGAGTGACTCGTGACGTTTTCCAGCGCCTTGGGTAGACTGCAGATTTTAGGGCTAAATTGTAAAGGTACCCAAGTGGTAGTTCGAGTGCAGATAGACAGTCTCTGACCAGGAAAGGCGGAATGCCGTCAGGCCCTGCACAGGAACGAGGTTTATGTCATCGCCCTGCACGTCGTTTGTCAGTCATTCTAATGCAGTAAATCGCTTCACGCGACGAGCTGTTACCCGGTCCGGGTCTCCGCTCGGCGGCGTCAGCGTCAAGTGTCGGTCTATCTGGCAGGAATACTGACTTGAAGTAAGTTGCAAACGCGTTGGCCGCATCCACTCCCGTCACCATCTTGCCGTCATAGTCATATTCGTCACATGTCTGTTTCGTCGTCCGTTGGTCCCTAATAAAATTCCAAAAAATTCCAAAAAGTAGTGGGGTCACTTTTGATGTCATTCTCAGCTAGCCGTAAGTACTCAGAGTATGTTTTGTCTATTAAGTACTTAACGTGACTTCTATAATAACGGAACATTTTCTTGTTAAACTCCTTGCCCTCAGCTGTATACCGCTTGAGATGAAAGTACTTGTTCTTAATGTTGCGTATGATATCGGGCGTGAACCACTTCGGATACACATACCGAGTCCTCGCGCCTTTACGCTGTTTACTTGGAACACAATTATCTATACATGAATATAACTTATTGTACAAGAAATCAGTGGCTTGATCAACGTCATCGTAATCATATAGATCGCTCCAATCAAGAGAGGCAAGAGAAGATTATAACTTAGTAAAGTCTGCTTTGCGGAAGTTCCACTGTGGTACTGTCGGGTGGGTCGGGCGACGGCGTCGGCGACCCACCCGACAGACCAGTATTGCGCGCGGCTCAGGACACAGGAAACGCACGCTCAGCTCTAGCGGCGGGTGGTACCTGTCCACAGGTCGCGTCAGCAGTTCCACCTCTCCAGACACATCGATCCGACCAATGCCAATATTACTCAGCAATAGATCTAGTAATCCATCATTACAATTTTTAACTGTGTTGAATTGCTTTATATTGCAAACTTGTAGTTAATATTCAAATTGAAGTTAATATTCAAGAAGAGGGTTCAGTCCACAAGAATTCAGGTTAAGATCACCAATAACAAATTGCATTTAGGTTCTTATATTTAACTACAACACTCTCTATTATTTCGAACACATTGGTATAATGCGAATCTGACGACGATGGTCTAATATACAATACTGTACACAATAATTTAATATAATTATTAGACACGATAGCAAATATCACCTCCACATCGTCAACGTCAACGACCGCGCGCGCGGTCGCGGTCGCAGCGTCGTGTAGCCGGGCGGGATGAGCTCGGCGTCCGATATTCCGCTGAGTAGAAACGTCTCCGTGATGGCGTACATGTCGGCTTCCAGTTGTAACATACTCATCTTACATTGGTCCAACTTTGTCCTAAGGCCTCTGACATTTTGGTAGATGATGGTGCATATTTTATACCTAGGCTTAGATTGAGTTGGGTTTATCTTGTAGCTTACGAAACCCAGACTGCCACGGTTTTACATGCAGATCCTCGGCCCAGTACTTCACATTCATATACTCGGCGACATTCTTGGCCGGGACACCCAGCTTGAAAGAGGCGTAGTCTCCCCTTGGCTTTAGCGCCTCGACTGAGCAATTATCGGTGGGACCGATAGTTTTCAAGTGCTCAGTGATTTTATCAACGCCAGTCCCAGCCTTTACAAAATAAAGATGAAGGAAAGATTTCCTTTCGGCTGCTTCTAGTATGGTTGAACCCGGCGCAGCTGTACCTTTAACCACATTGGATGGCTGATGGCGGGTTCGCCTATTCACCCTCATCCACTCCCCTTCATCTTGGACTGCTTCCTCCTCATGGTGCGGCAGAGTGACTGTTGCCGGCAGGACAGATCCTTCACCATGGCTCGTATTGGCTGTGGCGTCAGGCCGCTGCGTCGCGCGCCGCACAGCGCTGTCAGAGCTAGGTGCGCTTGGCCCCGGCGGTGGTCTCACTCGGCTAGCTGGCCTAGCTGCAGGCGGGGCAGGCGGGGCGGCGGGGGCTGCGGCGCCAACAGCGGCGTATGTGGCGTGCGATGAAGGCACGATGCTCTGCCTGGACACGATGTCAGATAGTTCCGACCGCAACTTTTTATAGTCCATCTCGAGACTATCCACTCTGGTTGCTAATCCTTGTTGCTTAGCGTTCAGATCATGAGATATTTTGGATGGTACGATAAGCTGAAGGTTCCGTCTACTATCGCTACTTGGTAGTACGCGTAGTATATAGTCGTATCGTATAGGGTTAAAACACCTGACAGTCGGGTTGGCCAATAGCCAGACACTCCTCCACCAAACCGCATTAACCATTATCCGATTGAGGCCCGTGCCCCTAGGTCGGAACACTAATGGGCTACATTTATTACTATTTTGTTTCTGACATCACATTAATTTGTATTTCTCTATGTACACATTTTTGTCGAATAGATTTTGATAAAATTAAATTCAAATTCAAATTATGTCAACACCACCGCTATAAACCTATTTAATCCCCAAATGAAAATAAATAATCAATTTTGAATGGGTCACCGCGCCGGGTTGAGATCTGCTTCACCGCGCCCCCAGTACTGGGAATTAACTTACGGGCTCCCCCCACGCTACATCTCATAATAACTTTAATTAGACATTTTTAATTAAAGTTATGATGAAATGTAGCTTGGGGATCCGTAATTAATTATGAAAATTCGTGTCCATTTTTCCAGTGGAAAAAGTTTAATTCGCGCACAAGATTTTTTGATAATTGTTTAACGTAAAAGTATTAAAGTCAAAATGGTTTGTTATTCTACAAAACGCAACGACTCGCGTTTGTATGTTTTTATTAATATCTTCTTAGGGGATTTCGATGATCGGGCCCTTGATTGCCAATCTTTGTCTATCTACATATGTGGAAAAAGCTGTTACTTTCAAACTTAAGGCTAGCCAGAACCGGTATATCACCCCAAGACGCCACAGTCACGCAAATTTTTCAGCAAAAAACAGTCAAGGCGGAGTTCGATTCCCACACTAAGGGTTCTGCGAAGGTAAGAGGAAGCTATTTAATTATTAAAATTGCATTGTAGTTAAATTTTTGGTGCTGAAGCAGAAACAGAAATACATATGCTGTGATATTTCATCTCTCTACCTATATTTGACGACCCGAATGGCCGAGTCGGCAGTGACTCTGCCTATGAAACCAAGGGTCCTGGGTTGCGTCTTCTGAAAAGCCCGTGGGGTACAACGCTGGGCCGCGTTGTGTCCCACAGGCTTTTCAGAATTTAAAAACCGCCTGAAAAACCAGAGCGGTTCAGCGCGACGCTGCGTTGTACCACACGGGGTTTTCTAGCGGTCACATCAAATTCGTTCAAGTTACGGCCGTTTTTCTAATCCTCAGACAATCTTTTTACTGTATGTTTATGTTAAGAATTTGACAGAATTTTTACCTGTGGAACGTGTGGAATGTAATGGAAGTTATCTGCTTTGGATGTTGCCCATGACAAAGGTTATCCTAGTGTGGGGCAAGAAGCAAGGTATGTGCCTGTATATAAATATTTATTGATTGGTAAAATTTTGTATAGGTAGGTACTTAGGCATTACGAAAATAAACGGTCAAATGGGAGTTGGAATTTGACAATGTAACACATTATTACACCTGTTAAATCCACGCCTCAACCGAAAGGGTGGAATCTTTGAAGGGTTGTTTTACAGTAGAATGTCACGAAGTAGTACTGACCTTGACGCCGTCGACTGGTATGCGAAAGTTCAGATTCGAGGCAGGAGTACGGGATGAGGAACACAAGGGTGGGGGGTGTTGGGAGTCGAATCTTACTCGTGTCGTAGCCCGCTGCTGGTGCTTTCCTGAAGCTGCCGACTACAAGGGTCGCTATCAGAACGCGACGAATTGGTGACCGACTCACTTCAACCTTTCACAGTACGAAGCACTCACTACGATGACGTGAAATCTACTTATTTCTTGACGATTATTACGAGATTATTATAAATAACATTCAGCCAAGCCCCGATGCTTGACGCCGAAAATTTTTCCACGTGCAAAGTCATTTTTTTTCTATGCCAGTGACAGCTAGCTAGTGATGTCCCGATCACTCGCGGTCGATCCGCGCAACGAAAACCGAGGTGCGTTCCGAAGCATAAATATTAAACAGTCACCCGCCCGGACAGGCCCGAACCTGTCCCTAATCAATAGGAAGGCGAGAAAGTGTTGCGACCGCTCTCTTGAGGACCGAGTCCCCCACCTTGACTTCTGCTGATCGAGGCGTGCCATCCCGACCCGTGTACAAATTGACGATCCGTCCTCGTCTCCATCTCAATGATGGCAGGTTCGCATCCTTAATCAGCACCAAATCACCGACTTGAGGGGGGCTCGTCCGGTCAGTCCACCTAAGGCGCTGCTGCAAGATGTGCAAGTACTCAAGGGACCACCATTTTCAAAAATCTTGAGCCATCTGCTGCAACATCTGCCACCTAGTTAACCGACTTAACTTAACATCACCGAATGGGTATTCTGGCAGGGCGTTAAGGGGCTGACCTATCAGGAAGTGACCCGGCGTCAACGCTTCCAAATCATTTGGATCCGAACTGAGCGGGCACAACGGACGCGAGTTCAGTGTCATTTCAATTTTACAGAACAGCGTCACAAGCTCTGCAAAGCGTAGAGAGGTCTCACCGATGATCCTCGTCAGGTGCGACTTAGCCGATTTAACCGCAGCCTCAAAAATTCCTCCCCAATGAGGACATCGCGGCGGACTGAAAACCCATTCAATCCCTCGTCGGGAGCAAGCCGTACCGATGGCGTCCTGGTTACCGTTCAGGAATTGAGTGACCTCCTGCAGTTATCGCCTGGCTCCGACAAAATTTGTGCCGTTGTCCGAACGGATTAATGTCGGGAGGCCCCTTCGTGAGACGAACCGATCCAGACATGCGATAAATGCCTCCGTAGTGAGGTCACTGACCACCTCCAAGTGGACTGCCTTCGTGGCCAAGCACACGAAGACGCACAGCTATGCCTTCACCAATCTGGCGCTCCGTAGTTGTGAAGACTTGACCATGAATGGTCCCACGAAATCCGTTCCGACACCCGCAAAGGGCTGGATTTCGTTAACCCTATCCGAGGGCAAATCGCCCATCTGGGGCTGCATCGTAGCCGCCTTGGCCCGATAACAAGGCAGGAACCGAAATACGACGCTACGCACTAAGCATCTTCCCGATATAATCCAGAACTCGCGCTGGAGAAACGCCATCAAGGAGTGGCATCCGACATGCCCATTCCGAATGTGTCGATCCTGTATCAACAGTTCGACCAACTTCCCTTTCCTAGGGAGTAACAACGGGTGGCGAGCCGCATAAGGCAGGTTGGCATTCCGCAGCCGACCTCCTACCCTCAGAAATCCTTGAGGGTCAATAAACGAGTTGAGCCGAGCCACAGCTCCCTTCAGTTGGACGCGTCCGCGTCTCAGAATGTCCAGTTCGGACTTAAAGTGCACCGTCTGCACGTTCCGCACCAATTCGAACAACGCATGGTTCCGCTCCCGTGGTGTCAGGACCTGTGTCCGCACCCGTTGCGCCTCAGAATTGCGACAATTCCTCGCAAATCGGAAGACCAGACAGTAACTCTGGAGAGTTCGACATCCATTTCCGGAGCTCGTAACCTCCACCCCGCAAGAGCTCAACTAGCTCGTCCCGTCGAGCGAGTGCCTCCTCTACGGAATCTGCACCAGTACAGATATCGTCCACGTTGATATCCTGCTCCAGGATCGCTGCTCCTCTAGGGAAATTCAACCGCTCTCGATCCGCCAACTCCCGCAGAGTGCGAATCGCCAAATAAGGACTAGAAGGACTAGACCGTAGCCCGTACGTGTTGGTGGTCAGCTCGTACACCTTGATGGGCTGATCTGGGCTCTCTCGCCACAGCATCAGCTGATACCGTCTATCGTCAGGGTGAATGACCGTCTGCCTAAAAATCATCCGGATGTCAGCTACAAACACAACATAGTGTCGACGGAACCGTGTGATAACATCCGCGATGTCATGGTTCAACTTCGGCCCTGAATGCAAACACTGGTTCAGGTTCATGCCGTTAGTTGTTGATGCCGATCCATCGAACACAACCCACATTTTGCCCTCCGGCGTCCTCAAGACCGCGTGATGAGGCAGGAAGCAGTGGTCTTCACGCTTTCAGTCGATACCCGAAACCGACATGTGGCCGAGCGACTCGTATTCCCGCATGAAGTCGACGTACTTCTGTCGGAAAATCCCGTCACGCTTCATGCGGCATTCCATCGACAAAAGCCGCGTCTCGGCTGCATGGTGTGAACTGCCCAGCGGTGGGCGATCACTCCGGAATGGAAGACGTGTGATAAATCGACCTGACCGAAGACGAACAGTATTGTTTCGATAAAACTGTTCACACTCTTCTTCAACCGGGTCCAACCGGCGGACCGTAGGTGGTTCCTCCACCTCCCAAAACTTCTGTATCACCTCCGAGAGTACAGAACCGAATAAGGGACTACTAGTCGCTACGCGTGGGGCAGCCGGCATGACCGGACCCATTACAGCATGGCCCAGTCTGGTGTTGACCGAAACCAGACCAGTCGCCTGCAACACGTGGACACCTGGCACTAACAGGTATCCCAAGGCATCAACACCCAATAAAATGTCCACTGGGCCCGGAATATCAATTTCCGGGTCATCCAGTGACAACCCAGCAACCAACTGTCGCACCGAGGGCAACAACCGTACGTGAGGGTGTGAGCCCATCACATTAGGCATGACTAATGGCATGACCGACAGATACACCGATGAATCCACCCGTGACGAGAGAGTAATCCGACATACTCCCTTAACGGAACCGACTTCCGTGTTATACTTTATACTTTATTGCACAAAAACAGAAGATACAGATACATCAAAATGGAAACTAGGTGTACAAAGGCGAGCTCTCTAAAAAGAGATTTCTTCCAGCAAACCTAATATGGACAGAATACATGAAATAACAGGTAGACCTATGTGCACAACGTTAAAAATATTAAAATAATGAACTAATTAATTACCGTGTTCCCAATTCCCCGAATGGAATGTGGATACTCCCTTACCGAAATGCCCAACCGTCTTACAAGGTTGCACGAGACTAAGCACCCCTGGGCCCCCGAGTCCAATAGTGCTCGTGCCACACATGATTTGCCGTCCGAACTCCACGCTATCACAGAGGCGGTGGGGAGCATGACAGTCTGTGGAGTGGCGGCACCCTGTAAGTGGGCGGCGTGTCCTTAGCGGGAACCTCCGCGGGATCCTAACCCGCTGAGACCTCCGTCGGCCTCGGAGTAATTCGGCTGCTGATATGCAACCGGCATATCAGACCGTATGTGCATCAAGGGGTCCCAATCCGTATAATAGGCCCCTCGCTGTCCCGGTATCCGACCATACCGGACGGTGTACGGTGTGCCCGGTGCGCACCGTGGATGAATGGGGGAGAGCGGATCCAACCTGGGGCGCTCTAGGAATGGGGGCGACATCCGACTGTTCGCCTCCCAGAGCGACGGGCAGGGTGGCGCAGAAGGTGGTGGACTCCCAGCCTTCACGCCACTCATAGGTGCCATCTGACTCCCGCCCGTAACACACGGTGAGCCAGCGGCCCGAAGTCCTCACTGACCGTGGACAGCGGCGACCGAACCCCGGCTATCCCGCATGTTACCCCCCGCGCTGCCCCTTCCCCTCAGGGGGGTCCCGTCCGTGGGTACCCCAGTCACCCCGTTGGTGACTCCCGTTGCCCGGAGGGGGACTGGGTCCAGCCCTGGTCGGGCCCTGTGGCCGACCAACCTGAGTCCGGCCCTGGTGACCGTCCGAAGGGCCTGACCGATTCAGGCACAACACTATGTGGTGCTTGCCACCACAGCACTCACACGGGAACGCGCGCGAGCACTCGCTCAGCGTGTGCGGCCCCAAACAACCGAAACACAATCGATGACGGAAGACTATCTTCCTGCGGGCAGCTACCCCGAGCGCCTTAAATTTGGCGCAACTGGTCACGTCATGACCGGCACTGTCGCAGTGCACACAGCCGTCACCCGACGGCGCGGCATTCAAAACGCCAAATTGTTTCAACCTCCCACCCCCCCGTGGGGGCGGGGTGCGCGGCCCCACCCGCATCCGCGCGGGTTGGCGCTGCACACTGGCCTCCGTGTCCAGTGTGTCACATCGCCTACATTCACCCTCCAAAAAATCTGTCAATTAGACAAGTGTGGGCAGTTCCGTGCTTCTGCCCCCATGCAGCTGTTCAAACCGACTTTGAACAGCTGCAGGCAACCGTGACAAAACCATATATAGAATAATATATGACCATTGGTCTACCGGAAGACAAAGGTTCTGAAGGGCCTTAGTGGCCACCAGCACAGGGTTGAGCACCTGTACTCGGATGTAAACATCCCGGGTTACTCTAGGGATGCTAAACAGCTTCCCTAGCTGCGCATCAACCAACCGCCGTTTGGTAGCGGTCCAACAATATGGACCTTGCTATATCGTAGTTGCCCGCCGTGACCTTTAGGTGACCGACCAACTCCTTCGGTTAACCCCGCAGAGCCATCAATAGTTGGGCCAACTTGTAGGCGTTGTCCAGGTCGTCCCGACCGTGGACCAAACTATCAAATAAATTGATGAAGGCCGGCCACTCATAAATTGCCCCACTGAAGGCCGGAATCTCCAGGTGTGGCAGCCGTCCAACAACACCCTTCGGGGGTGGGTCTCCGTTACCCTCCCCACGGTCATTCCTTCGCGACCGCTTAATTTTCTCCGCGCGACGCTCGATGTCACCCAAGCATTCCATCGCTTGGTCAGCATCCGCGCAGAGCTGTTTCACTGTAGCCACCGAAGCTTCATCAGTAAGCCCGAGAGCTTCAGCCTCCGCAGCCAGCCGACACACCTTCCCGACGCGTGTCATTGCGTCCTCCACACGCTTGAGCAGGACATCATCCATGTCCGGTCGCTCCACATACTGATGAGTATGGGCGAGCCATCTCATTTCCTCCCGGACACCATTCCGCAGTACCGTCAAGGGTGAAGGTGCCATGTTGACCGATTGAATGGATTCTGGTCCTATACTTCACTACCGAACTAAGTATAGCCAGAGACCAGCACTTGCCCGTCAGCGCTGGGCACAGAAATTAAAACTAAGTTGTCAAAACTGAAGCGACTAAAAATACAATTAAGTCCTAAAAATATTTGATATGGTCGCCCTGTGGATAACACCTTTTAACTATACACTCTAAATCAATTAGAGAATGCCATCATAAAGCACAATAAAAAATAACACACAAAAATTTATTATAAAAAAAACTATTTTTAATACAATGTAGGTAGCCGTGAACCTTCTAGAAGTGGCCTTTCCGATATGACCTGCACTTTTACTGAGGTCAGCAAAATCAACTTAATACCCCTTAAATAGCCTGACCCTGCTCTGTAAACCGAAATAACACTGCAATACTATAGAACCCGACGTTCGATTACAAATTATACAATATAGTTACTTCGCGGAATGACTGTTCCTTATGCACACAACAGTAGTTTCCGACTACAAATTTATAATAATTGTTAACTAAATCGTTAATTATACGTTCACTAACCGAAAATGAACATAAATTGTGGTATACCGACCACAAAAGACTCACTCACAACAACGATTGCCGACCAAAAACAACCCTACAACCGTCCGTGAATCGATTTCCTACTAGGAAACCACGCCTCTGCTACAATAATGTTAAATCCACGCCTCAACCGAAAGGGTGGAATCTTTGAAGGGTTGTTTTACAGTGGAATGTCACCAAGTAGTACTAACCTTGACGCCGTCGACTGGTATGCGAAAGTTCAGATTCGAGGCAGGAGTACGGGATGAGGAACACAAGGGTGGGGGGTGTTGCGAGTCGAATCTTACTCGTGTCGTAGCCCGCTGCTGGTGCTGTCGTGATGCTGCCGACTACAAGGGTCGCTATCAGAACGCGACGAATTGGTGACCGACTCACTTCAACCTTTCACAGCACGAAGCACTCACTACGATGACGTGAAATCTACTTATTTCTTGACGATTATTACGAGATTATTATAAATAATATTCAGCCAAGCCCCGATGCTTGACGCCGAAAATTTTTCCACGTGCAAAGTCATTTTTTTTCTATGCAAGTGACAGCTAGCTAGTGATGTCCCGATCACTCGCGGTCGATCCTCGCAACAAAAACCGAGGTGCGTTCCGAAGCATAAATATTAAACAACACCAATCACTAATGACTAAACAATATTTCTCAGAGGTAATCCATGAAAGGGAAACTAAGTTAGATATCTCATATATTGAATCACGCGATTTGGCTGTGTCTTTGCGTTCGTAGGAACTTCAATCATACTTAGTAGGTAGACTTTAAACGGAATATAACTGTATACTCGTATATAACATAGCCAAAATCTGAACTTTCCTTAATCTTGTAAATGTGTAAACACATTGTACAAGAAAACGTAGTTAGGTACATACTAAGGCCCTATTCCAATAAATCCCTATTGAACCGATAAGCCCTATTGAACAGAAACACAGGTTTTTTTTTTCTAAAATGACAAATGAATCTGTCACGTAGAGCTTTATTGATTAGATAAGTTTTGTCGGAACAGGCCCAAAAAAAATAAAAGAAAAAAAAAACCGGCCAAATGTGAGTCGTACTCGCGCACGAATAGTTCCTATTAAAACTGCAAAAAACACGTTTGTTGTATGGGAGCCCACTTAAATATTTATTGTATTCTGTTTTTTAGTACGTGTTATTATAGCGGCAACATAAATACATCATCTGTGTAACTATCACGGTTCATGAGATTCAGCCTGGACGGACGGGCGGACAGCGGAGGCTTAGTAATAGGGTCCCGTTTGGCACCCTTGGGGTACGGAACCCTAAAAAAAACTCCGTGGTCTAGTGTGTTTCACGCTTGCTTCGCACGCAGGAGATATAGGTTCGAATCCTGCTGCTGACCATGTACCAATGAGATAAGTTTGTATATGTCACCGGAAGATAAGTCAAAACCGTAAGTTGATAAACTAACGCGTTAGATGATCAACAATCGACAGATAGTAAACCAGACCGACAAGTTTTAGAATTTACGTTTATTTTGTTCTTACATGTCAACCTAACACGAAGACTATTCGGGGGCTTAGCTGCGCTCGCCCCCTCTAGTCTTAACCTAAGCTACCGCTGTGGTTGACCTGGTATTTCGTTTACAATTTAAGTTTAAACCAGTTTACTATTTTACGGTTTTAACCGTTAGTTGATCAATTTACGCGTCATATAGTAAGCAGTACGCTACAGTTTACTTTCTGTCGATAGTTGAACAACTTACGCGAACAAAAACGTTAGTTTATCAACTTACGGTTTTGACTATCTTACGGTGACATATATTTATCTTAAGTACATTAACAGACGTTCCAACGGTGATGGAAAACATCGTGACGTGAGGAAACCTTCTTTAACCCCATTGCTGCGGCGATGGGCTAGCCTCCTGTCATGCAAAATAGAGTAATGATAAACTGGCTAAAAGTGGGCACAATTGTGCCTCTGCCACTTCGTATGGGAAAAGGCGTAATGCTGTGTTGTGTTGTGTGAAAAGAAAATAATATCATGTCTCATCCAATCTTGGATTCGAAACTTGATCGTAGATTTTAAACGTTGTAATTAGCAGCGTTTGCGATGATAGCTGCAGCGATGAGCTAGTCGCATTTCACACAAAATGGAGTATTGAATAACACATATGGCAAAAGACGTGACTATGTTATGTTGTTAGATAGGTAGGTATTGAAATAATGATGAGGTAGGGGCTATTAAAACACATCGCTTTGTATGGGTCTCCCACTCTTACATTTATAAAATCTCGCTTTCCTACCTACCTAGTTCATTATTTGGTACTACCTATAGCAGTAACAGAAAAAGAACATTCTGTGAAAATTGCAAATCTCTACCTTGGTATAGATAATTACGAAAATGAACTTTGTGTAAGGAAATGAACCTTTTAAGAGACACTTGTACTTGTTGTTTGTACTGTCATTTACGCGCCAAGTTATCGCAGTTTACCTCTAAAACATAATAAATAGGTACATGAAATAGGTAGAGCTATGTGAACAAAAACAAGTGAAACATACAAATAATAGTAAAATTTTAGGTAGGCTACCTTGTTGATAAGTGCATGTTGACACACATATTCTTTTCTGAAAACGTATCGTTTTGGGTTAGGATATCGCCTCTTCGTTGTCTAGTTGGTGTGGGTATTGGTAGATAATATTTTAATCAACTTATCACACTGTTCTTCGTAGCACTCGCTTTTCGGTTTCCACCGCAACTCGCACGAGAAATTTTGTCCTCCACTATTGTCATTGTCGAATCTTATTAACTCAAAATCCTCATCCGAGAATAAGGGTTTTTATTGTAACGATACTGTACTGACAATAACTAACTGCATAAAAGAACGAAAACTAATCACCGCTGAGAAGATGTGACCTTGCAACGCACGTGTTTTCCAAAACTGCCTAATAATATTGGATCTCTTTTTTCCACTCATCAATTAGGTACTCAGTGCTCTCTTTCACGTCTAGCGCATGCATGGGTCGCACAGGTCGCAAGCGTTGTACCCCACGGGCTATTCAGACGATGAAATGTCAATATGACCGCTAGAAAACCCCGTGTGGTACAACGCAGCGTCGCGCTGTACCGCTCTGGCTTTTCAGGCGGTTTAAAATTCTGAAAAGCCCGTGAGGCACAACGCGGCCCAGCGTTGTGCCCCACGGGCTTTTCAGAAGACGCTCCCGGGTTCGAGTCCCGGTGGGGGCAAATATTTGTTTGATGAGAACGGATGTTTGTACCCTATTCATGGTTGTTTATCTATCTAAGTATAATATTTATCTATATAAGTATGTGTATCATTGTCTAGTACCCAAGATACAGGGAATCCTAGTTTGGGGCTAGATGTATTGTGTAAATACTGTCCAAGGTATTATTATACAGAAGCTTCGCCTTTGGCTTCGGAATGCAGCTATTTAACATATTTAATAATATTTTAAGACCTAGCGTCAAACAGCACTTGTTTTAAAAGACTCCAACAGAGGAAATGACGTAATAATTATTGTCAATAAGCGACAGAGCTCAGCTTCCCATTCCTTTTATTTGCGAGAAAAGGAGAAGAAGATTGACGCCTAGCTCTGTCACATTCATTACTGATAACTGATGATAATGATGGACATATTACGTCGCTTCCCCTGTTGGTCCGTTTTCGTGCCGGTTTAAACAGACAGTTGAGTCAGTTTACAGACAGTTGAGTCAGTTTACAGACAGTTGAGTCAGTTTACAGACAGATGAGTCAGTTTACAGACAGTTGAGTCAGTTTACAGACAGTTGAGTCAGTTTACAGACAGTTGAGTCAGTTTACAGACAGTTGAGTCAGTTTACAGACAGTTGAGTCAGTTTACAGACAGTTGAGTCAGTTTAAACCCGCGATTTTTGGCATCAAATTACAAATTAATGTTGTGAATGTGTTGTTTATATTCAACATGATATATATATATACTCGAAAATTAACGCGAAAATGAAATTAAATCATGATTCCTATTATTATAGGTTCATGAACAGCCGAGGCTTAGTAATAAGCGTTTGGCACCCTTTAGGTAAGGAGCCCTAAAAAGAACTGTTGGCGAAAATGTTATTCCCTTATAATTGGCAGACGGCGTACGCGAGTCACTCCGCTCGGCTGAGCATAAAAAAGATAAAGATTAGGTCGGATTACGGAGCTCTTTCTCACTGATTTGACTGTCGTCGGTTGTTTTATCAGCAGATTACAGGCAACGAAGTAAGTCCTTGTATTTACTCACTGGCAATTAAGAATGATTTTAAAATTTCGATTTTGTTTAAGCATATCATAACTTTAATATTTTATCTACACACATATCATAAACCCTCTTTATCGCGTCCAAAAACCGCACGTTATGATAAGCATAATGTTAAACTACTTTGTAAAAACTCATTTCTTATCTGAATATTGAACATTATGACCATAATATGTAAATTTTCTACATATTATGACATTCAAATTTCGAACGCCGACGCCCGCCTACGTGCCGCCCCTACTTTGTCTGTGAAGTTGGTACTACAGAACAAACTAAACAACTCAATGCCACAATGCCGGTCAAACATGTGGTTCCTGAACACATCAAAGAGAGCTTATGATATGTGTGTAGATAAACTAGTGTATGTAACTGTACATAATTAAGCATTAAAACTCTCGAGTGATATTATCATGAAAATATAAACACTATATAAACCCACTCTCGAGTTTTAATGCGATTCGCCGAATTTCATAAACCCTCTCTCGAGTTTTAATGCCCTCCATTTTGTATCAGTCACATAAACTACTATAATTTCTCGCATAAGTTTAGTGTTCTAACAAGCATGTTATTAACATTAATTTAATGATAGGTTTGATGTTTCTCTGTAAGTGTACTAACTGTTGTTCTTTTGAGAAATACAATCCTAAAACCTAAGCCTAAAACCTAAAATACTTATTTCCCTATACGGGGTGGCAGACTGGCAGAGGTACAAGTACGCCCACGCTTAGCTGTGTATTCGGTATTCTATTTAATGTGATGAGGTGCTAGCCCATCATCGCAGCTATGGAGATATTTAGATAAAACATCTTGTATCTCAGTATATGGTCAGCACAGGGACTCACGCAATTCCTGCGTGGCAGGCGATCGTCGTAATTATAGTTTATATGGGTTAGGGTTGCGATAGCGATCATTGACCCGACTGCTACTGCGAACTGAATCATACATACAACCGAACGACAGTAATTTCGATTGTTTCACGAAATAAGAAAGTATCGCTAACTAAATCATGAGCGTATAGTGGTAGAGAGGAGTCGATGACCGCTGTTGCAACGCTAAGTCGAAAAGGCTGTAACAATGGACTTTCTAGGGACTTTATGGTATTTACAATTATATTTATTCTGTAAGGATAGCGTAACAAGGAAAATAAATACCTCAGCAGCCCCAGGCATCTTCAGACTGAATATAAACGGTGTGTTCAGCCGCTTCAGTATATCGCGGTAATCGAGTGGAACACCTCTTGGCCGCAGCAGTCTGAAGTATGTCGCTAGCTTGGACCCGTGTGAAGCTAGCTCCGCTCCGAATAGGCGCATGAACCCGCCACCTGGTAATAAAGAGGTGGATTAGAATTAGTACAGTCTAAAATGACTAACTTACAGGGCCGTAAAACAAAATATCTAAAAATGAACGAATGTGGATTCGAACCCTGAACCCTAAGATTGGGAAACCAATAAAAAATCCATGGCACCGAATCTAAAAAGCTCATTGCAGATGGCGCTGTTGAAGTTGGAGGCTGTCTATCTGTAGAAGTCGTCAAAATTCTATATACTTCTTACTGCAACCAAACCTCATTTGAGATTAATTTTGCCAGAATCAAGTATTATCATTGGGTTGCCCAAATAAATATGCCCCTTACCCGCCATTAAAAAAGAAGCATATAAAAAAATACAAATGGAGAAATAAAAGTGTTGGCGGTGTTCATCGTTTCTGATGAGCAAACGATTTCAGAGTGCAAAAAAGTGAAGCTGTAATCACAATCAGAGTACGACAAATGCAGAGTGTGCGGGGACAGAGCCCAACCATTAAAAGGAAACAAAAGCAGCATCTGAACTAGTAGACTTATTCCAGCTAACGAACACTCAGTGACTTGACTAGACGTTGTATGTAAATAAATATAGTTTAAAAAAACGATAAAACACGCTTTTAAAGCACTTCGTACTAAAAAGTTAAAAATAATTTTTAATATAACCTTAAAACAATAATGAACTTTAACTTTAACTTTTTAGTTCGAAGTGCTTTAAAAGCGTGTTTTATAGTTTTTTTAAACTATATTTATTTTTCATTTTTTAGTCCGAGTTTAGTTCGATTCACTTGCTCTCACACAGAGGTTGTGTGAGAAATTAATTAATCCTGGCGATCCTAATCAGGATAATGAGATAAACTTATGAAATTATTACATTGCCGCTGATTCTTGATAAGTTTACAAAGTTTCAATGAAATCTGTCCGTTTAAAGTGGGTCAAAATCAAGTCCAAATTACATACAAACATACAAATATACAGGTGAAGCTAATAAAAGCGTGTTAAAAATTACGCTTCGCGTTAGTCTCACAACATCTAATGGTTTAAACGGTTTGTATAAATGCTATTTTGTTTTATTATAATTAGTCCGAAGGAGATTTGTAAAAATAAAATGAGAAAATTCGAAAAGAAGGGTAAATGTTAAATCTCTTTTTTATAAGAAGTTCTATATTTTCAACAGATGGTGTTGCTAGCGGACTCAGACTGACGAAACTCTTGCTTGCTTGGTCAAAAACGCGTTGCGAAGCCTCACCACAAGCAGATACTAAACTAATAAATTAAACTATAATTATTTTAGTGTAACGGAGCAAACACGGTTGGTTAGGTTATTGGCTCATAAAAAAGCAATAAAAGAGCCCCAATATGAAACTTCCTGTAGATTTCACAACAAAACTTGGCGTTCTGGACAGTTTGGATGACTCAAGACTCCGCCTTTATTGCTCATCCAATTTATCTCTTGATTGACGCAATCTCCTCAATGTCCATAAATAACGTAACTGTCCGATAAAACCGTAAACCTGGGCCCTGATTCAACAAAGCAACAAGGCTCGTGTCAATCAAACATTTCCGGGGTGATGTCATGAAATGTGGCGCTTCCATTTGCAAGTTACTATTTCGTTTTCTAAAGCGTGATGCGGTTAAGCCGGAGTTGAAATGATGAAGTGATAAAATTTACTTATTTTGTAATCATCAAGATTTCCGTGTATCACCCTCTGAGTTCTAAGACATCTTAGATGCTACATTTAGCCGCAATAAGAATAAAGCAGAGGTTGTTTATTAACCCTGAAAATTGCAGATTATCTAACCTGTTATATGTTTACATGACGAGGATATCAAGAGTTTTGATTACTCCGAAAAGGCAAATGGAGTTTGGAAATCGGATTTGAAGTCAAAACTTACCCAATTGAACAAGCTCAAGTCGTTTATCCGTAATAAAATGCCAAGGGAACGCCTTGCAGAAGCTGGCAACACCAATCTTGAGGTCCTGAACGTTCACTGAAGAGCCGAGTGTGACCGATTCGTTCGGCGGGTCACCGTCGTCTTCTTTTATCTTTTGCCGAATCGGAACAGCGTTTATTTCGTACCTGAAACGGAAAAACAGGTACAGTTGGACTCGCACACGAAGGGTTCCCTAAAATCGAAACAAGCACTGACTTGCATGGCGGCTATTTTGAAATCCAACATTCTGGTATTTCATTTTGTTTAAGTTTTCAATCATAATACCTTGGACACTATTTACACACATTGATCTAGCCCCAAACTAGGATTCCCTGTATCTTGGGTCCCAGACAACGATACACATACTTATATAGATATATATTATACTTAGATAGATAAACAACCATGACTAGTGTACAAACATCCGTTCTCATCAAACAAATATTTGCCCCCAACCGGACTCGAACCCGGGACCCTTGGCTTTGTAAGCAGGGTCACTGCCAACTCCGCCATTCGGGTCGTCGTCTAACTTTATCGATTTGATACTGACAGACAGATGGATGTACGGAAAGCGGATGCTTAGTCACGTTCGGCATCCATCGAGTACGGAACCCTAAAAATGCTAGTCCAATTAACAACCCTTCAGCTTGCATGCAAACGGCAAGGGCGTGGCCTTGGAAATACTTTTTCAAATTAATGAACACGGATTGCTATCGGCCCTTCGTTTGGACTAGTATTACTGTTATTTGTGGTTCAACCTGTTTGAATGGAGTGAGAATTCTATAGTACACGTAATATAAAGTAGTCAACATTGGGCGCTTTTAAAGTGTACAAGCACGGCACGATATTTCCTCTACAATTTTCACTACGATGCCGTGAAAGGAGAAAAAAGGAGATAAACGCGTAGCTCTGTTCCTTATATTCATTGTGTGTCGTAGTTGCCCAACCAGCACAAATTGCTGTATAATAGCTTACTAGTACGGAAACTTTGAAACTAGACGCTGTTTAGTCTGCTGTACAATGGCATTATAGCTAACTACACAGCCCATATAAAACCCATTCCGGCCCCAAATTAAACAGCACTAAGCATTATAGAAGCTTCACAACAGTGTTATGAATCGCTCGTAGCTTTACAGTAGCTTTATTACAGATGTATTAAGAAACTTTTGGCTGTACAAGGGCTGTCGTAGAAGCTTCAGCCTCTCTCTCACTCTCAGCGAAGACTACTATAATTCTCTAAAACAGCGGGATGCTGTTTTAAGGATTGATTAAGGTTTTTGATTTGGAAAACTATCCTTTTGTCATTTTAGTTTATTTATTATTTTATATGATAGACAGGTGTGATCTAGTTGTGACGGTGAAAGCGATGGTGGTTAATATTAGTTGTGTGTTGACATTTAATTGAAGGGTAAGTAAATTTCCTTTATTCTCGTAGCCCTATGAGTAAATCGTCCTGCGCTTGCAAGTTTACTGCCATTATATAGGGGTTATATTGGCAAATTATACACGCGCCCTCGTAAAAATCAATATTTGCCTAGAATATTAGCAAAAATAAATACGGTGACTGTGTAATTTTCGATTTTTTTTAAATACATTTCTTGGAGTTTTAATATGTTAGCAAACAACGCGAAGTGTATTTTTTCTTTAATAGCCCTCAAATATATATTAATATTTACAAATATTACTGTTTTTTTTTGTGTATAAAATGTTGGTGTTCAATCAAAATGGCGTTCATTTTAAAACAGCGTTCAATCTCAATAAACTCCCTTTTAATTCAGTTTGCTTTTCAATGGTGAAGTTATTTCTATTTAACAGCTGATTGCTTGATGGTTGCTGTACAATGGGTTTCTGTTAGTAAAATGACTGCATAAAAGTGTAATGTGAGAGTTTAAAAAAGCCTTTTAGGGTTAAGATAAGCTTTGACTAAAACCATTTCAAATAGACTAGGATTATGCCCGGCTAATTTTATGGTTTTATGAAGTGAAGTAAATATAGGTATGTATCAGGGGAAGTATGTAATTTCTTATAGGGCATTTAACTTTTGCAAAATGATTTAAATTATCTAATTAAAAACTTATCTTCACTAGGAAAAGTATGGAAGGTATTTTATTTTATATTAATACTGTGGTTTTGTCGGTCATCCATCAATTCGTTAAAAAGCCTAGTCCACACTGCGGTTAGGTTATGCTATCTCTCAACGTTTGCTATACTCTGCGCGCGGCAAAGATAAACTAACATGGCAGTTAGTGGGTAGCCGCTTTAAGGTATAAAAACATAATAGTATTGTAGTCACAGTTGCCAATGCATTCGTTACGATTATTCGATTAATAATTGGAGTTGTATAATTATGACGTTTCAAAATAAAAATAAAACAACAGGATGGACTTACACTTTTATATTCTTAGACATCGACTATAGTATACTGTACTTTCTAATTAGTGGAATGAGATGGGTTCTAAACTTCTAACCCATTCGTTTTTGGGTACCCATCTACCAGGTAGATTACCTGTCCATCTAAATAATTGCCATTGATTCTGTGCCACCTACATATTTCTCTAATTGAATCGATATGTCTTCTTTTTCACTGAATCGGGTTTTACAACACTAGGATTATAGAGCGGGCAACATTAAAAGTAAAAAAGGGCGAATCCAACTGTCATGCATGTTAGTCTATCACTGCCGCGGATACCTTCACCATAGTATAAATAAGAAATAGTAAGTTCACTAGGCCCCTTTTCGCACGATAACTGCCTACTCTTGCTCAAACGGCTAGGGTTGTCGCTTAGCTATAATATTTATACAATATTTACTCATCTTGCAAAGATTATGAACAATAAATTATAATATCGTGTCGTGTGTCGCAAATCACAACATCATGTGTACGGCCGTTCTCGCTGATTTGTTTGAAGTGAACCTGGCGTGCCTTCACTGCCACGGTGCTCGCCACCTGTGTCGCCGCCTCGCCCCGCTCGCTGCGCTCTGGCATTGTTTGTTCATTCATACCTAAGAGTTAAAAGCCTTCCCATCGCTCGTTTTAGGTATAATTATCATTGAGTTCGAATTAAAACAAGCCGTGCCTTAGTTATTTTTAGTGTTTTTTTTGTTTAGTGAGAAGATGAAGTTGTTCTATACTTATCATTATTATTTTATTTTCAGAACATCAATGCTGTTCAAAATAGTTAAAACCCTTGAAAAGGGGAAAGAAATATTGACTATAATTCCAGAAAACTGGGAAAAGGAAGGATGCCTGAGATGGCCAATCAAAAATGTTAGTTTGAAATTGATCAAACAAGAGACACAGCCTCATTCAGATTGGCACAAAATCCAATGTGTTATTAAGAGGTCATTGATTCCTTCATATGAACAGGCTGAAAGAGAACTCAATATTATGCTGAATCGCAGTGACACTGAGGCATCAGATTACCCAGATGCAGACGATGAAAAAAGGGTTCAAGTAGTAGACAACATCGATTATAACGCCATGGCAGCTACTTTAGTAAGTACCTACCTACCTACCTAGCTAGTGTTAGGTACCTAACTGTTCTTTGGTATTTGCCCCGTAGTAGCCGAAGCTAAGGCGATTTCGAACATAAATACCTAAACAATAACTTTTCGTAGAATCCTATAGAAAAAACTAACCTCAAAATAAGAAATAAAAAAAAACATAACAAAAAAATACCTGGTTTCCTAAATCTGAAACTTGAGGGGGAAGGACCCCTAACACCCCCCCTCCTAGCCCTTCCGCCCGTCTACCCCCCTAAATCCATGCGTACTTATTCAAAGCATAACCTTTTTTTTTCATTAAAAGCTTTTATTTAACATGCACTGTATTGTATGTATGTATGTCAGTAAGTATGTTTGCATCAAATCTATCGGCTTAAAGGACACCGGTAATTGCCCATACTAACGATTATCTCGAAGAATTCGTAACGTATATTTATAAAAAAGGTCATACAAGATAGATTTTTTATTCATAAGGTTGATACTGTAAGAATTTTAGTCCTTTTCTTAACAGTTTTAAAAATATCGTAAAAAAAAATCTGTCCTCCGGCCAGAAAGCGTCAACTTTCGGGCCGCTGCGCTAAACGAAGTTGCCGCTTTCTGGCTCTGTCGAACAGAAAAATAGTATACTGACCTCGGCAAGTAAATAAGAAAGCCTCATATCACATGTTCAAGGTGCGTAGTGTACTATTTCCAAAGAAAAAACGTGCAGGCAAAGAACAACTCGAACGATACAACCAAAGATTACAGATATACTGGCTGGAAACAACCTCCATCTGATGCTGTCAAATAAAAAAAAATACTCTGTCACAATAGCCTTTGCATTTTACTCGGGATAATATCGAATAACATCATTTGATTTTCCAATTATTACAATATATTTTATGTGGGTTTTTATGCCTTTTCTGATGCTGGAACCGGAAGGTGACCAGGAGAACTCTGTAATAAATCGACGAAACCATCGTGAGGTTGAGCTCATTCCAACCATTTCCATGACTTGAATTTATTTTATTTTTCCAAAATTATTAATTTTGCTATTTCAGATTCATGAAGACATTACTCAAGCTCAAGAGATTGCAGCGACGCCAGCGACTACCCCAAAAAATGTCATTGAGATAATAAGTAATGAAACTGTTATAGAAACCAGCAAGGCCGATAAACTACTGGAAAATCAAAAAGAAATTTTGAGAAATCAATCTAACATCATGGAAAACCAGAGCGTTATTCACGATTTACAAAAATCTGTGCTCGAAAAAGAAGAAAGCAACTCCCGAAAATTGGCTGATGATTGTTCTTGTTGATGACAGCTTTGTGAGACTAAGTAGTCAAATAAAATCGAACGTTCCACTTGCTGAGGCCAATCCCATTGCTTCGGACGGTTTGGTAATAAAGGCCATCAAAAAATTGCAAGAGCTTAATGAATTGGAGTTTACACTGTCAGAAAAAAACTATCAGCGCCGTATGCATCAACAATATTCATTGCTGTGTAGCCCAATGGATGGCAGTGGCACTAATTGCGCATATAAAATGCTCGACATAATTTTCGCCAGAGAATTCCTATGCCAGTGTTCCTGGTCAGGCGGTAGTAAAGGTGCCACAGTAAAAACGGCTATAAAAGGGTTCAGGAACGTCTTGAACTTCTTTTTTAGTTTGATTAGGACTTGGGATCCCAACTACACAATGGACACACAAGAAAAATTCTTTAAGACGGTCTTGAAAAATTCTGGCAAGCGTATGGAGATCAGAAATATGAGAGCTTCGACTAAACGCTCTCGTGGAGGTTCAGGGGCTATTACTGCCACCGGTGAATTACCCGAAACGACAGATACAGTCGAGTGTGAATTAACAGAAACAACAGTCACCGGTGAATCACAAGAGCAAGATGTTCAAATGAGAGAAGTGAACGAGCAATCCAAATAAAAAAATAAATCTAAATACGGTATATTAATCTTCATTGCGTCTGCCAAATTCTGTATGTGTTTTTTTTTACATTTCAAATTAAACCTAATAACTCAAGGCCCCAGCATATTTTTGACGCATTGCGATTGGTAATAAAATTCAAAACCTATAACGGAAAATGAGCCTTATATGACGCTTGGGCGTTGAGGGGTTTGTTAAGTTTTACTTTTTTTTTATTGCTTTAATTATACCCTACTCTAACTCTTACCTAATAATACTCACAACATAGGGTTTAATTTGGTTTCATTTGACACATCATACCTACGAGTACGGAGTATGGCAGGTGCTGCGACGATTAATGTATAACTTGTGCTCTTCTTTTATTTCCTTAATTTTTTATTATTTTCTTAAAAAAAAGCCTTGCTTTATCCTTTGTCTTTTCTTAAGTGCTTAATACGAGTTAACTAAGCCACTTAAATTCGCAATCTGTATTTAAAGAGGTAACTGACTGTGATTTGATGTCGAATTTTATATCATTTATTACATACGAGTATACGGGCGTTAATTTGTGTTCATTATATTAGAGTTATTACCAAACCAAGTTTAAGAAGTTAGTACCTAAAGCTAAATAACTAAGCAAAAAAAATATTTGATATAAGATTATTATGTTTTGTATTGTTTTAAGAGATTTTAAGACTAACTGGCAACGATATGCTTTACACCAGCGCCACTCGCTTGTATAATTTTCGTTTTTCTGACTAAAGTAAGGGATTTATTAATAATATTCCACCATATTATGAGTAATAAACTTAGATTATGAGTAATACTTCTTATTACCCATAATCCATACATTTTTAAGCATTTAAGTAAGCTTTAACTGTTAAGCTATTTTTTCAAGAGTTGCTCAAAGTATCCGCTATTGTAAAAACGACTTGACGGATAAAGCTACACCAGTAGATAGATTTAAAATATTATTGATTAATTATCATGCATGCCTTTCTCTAGAATAAATACATTTTTTATGCGAGTGGCGCTTGTGTGAAGAAGGATGGCACCGAATTCGTTATGTGACAATAATTGTCCATGCCAAACGCAGCGACGATACGAGTACGTAACTTAAGCTCTACTTTTGTTTTAGATTAATTTTCTTGATAAGTATCCTAGCTATTAGCTAGTATATTTTGTATGAAGCCTGGGATACTTGGAACTACAAGTACCCTACATTTTTGGTTTATCGTGTACAACTATAAAACATATGTTTATCGATAGATAATTTAATTACAAACGACAGACGAAATGTTAATATGTAAATAGATGACTAAATTACATATTCAGAATGCATTATCTCAGAAACGCTACTATTTACGACATTTTGGCAGGTAACATTTGTTGTTTGTAATTGAATTCTCTATCGATGGACATATGTTTTATAGGTGTACACGAAAAAGCGAAATTTTAGGGAATATCCACTGGTAGGTAACCCAGAAAGGTTCGATGTTCTTTACTTCACCTTTATATTTAGGCCAAATCTGGAGTCTGTGAATTAGAATAATTCTATAATTAAAAAAGAAACATTAAGCCTAGGCCTAACTGTTACCGATAGATTTCAATTTGTTATAATTTTGTATGAACTGACAGGGGTAGATTAAGTTATCCTGTCACTGCTTTCATATTGTAAATGTCCGTAAAAGCTTAGTCATGACTTTGACATCATTAAAAATATCTATTATTAAACTGCGCCTTTGATTTTGGTTGTATTAAATTAACTGAATTCTTAATTATTTATAGGTGTATACTTTACCAAAACAATTTCGGTAGATACAGACTAATGTAGTCAAAAACATACAAATATGAGTAGAATATTATAATAATTAGATAATTTTGCAAACACCTTGGTAAAGACAGCAAAACAGAGAAATAAAGTAAGTATATTACCTTTTATAAAAGCTCTTGCAGGCGAATCTCAGATGAAACACCTAATTTTCACCGTAACTTTTTTTTCTGATGAAAGACTGATTCCATCATTCAATAACTGTTTCATTTCTGATATAAAATCTTCTAGATATATAATTCTTTATTGCACAGAAAACACAATGGAAAAAATACAACGAACAATATGCAAAGGTGAGCTTATTTCTAAAAATAAATTTCTTACAGCTAACCTGTGAGGAAAGGAAAAAATATTTATAGAGAGGTAGTCCTAGTGTACAATTAAGATTTAAAAGAAAGAAATAAAGTCAATATACTATTAGATAAATCACAATACATCCTACACAAACTATTAAATAAATTAATAGAATACAATAAATACATAGATACACACACATACATACTATAAGATACCCACTATGCGGAAGAGAGGAGATGCTGTTTCAACTTTTTCTTAAAAGAGAACAAGGATGTGAAGGAAGTGCATTCCACAAACGTATTGCCCTTAACCTAAACGAGTGCTCGTAAGCAACAGTGTTGTGCTGAGGAATTGACAAAAGTGACACCGTGTGAGATCTCCGAAGTCTATCCCCAGAGAAAAGAAACCCAAAATGTTCACGAAGATATGCGGGATAGCGCGGATTTCTCAAAATATTGAAGAGGAACGAGAGAATGTGCATATCACGACGAAGTCGGATCGGGAGCCAGCCTAATTCCCTGCGATATTGGGATACGTGATCGTACTTGCGGAGACCGAAGATAAACCGAATCCCGAGATTTTGAAGTCGCTCGAGTTTGTTCAGTAGATCTTCGTTCGCGCTGGCCCAGCAAACATCGGCGTAGTCAATTAAAGGCAGAAGAAGGGTCTGAACTAGCATGATTTTAGTCTGCCTAGGCAAGAAGTACTGCAAACGCCGAAGGGAATGAAAGGATGCAAAGACTCGTCTGCTGACCTCACAAACGTGGGGCGACCAGGATAAAAGAGTATCAAAAACAACCCCAAGATTTTTGGCTTTCTCGCTGTACTTGACAATAACAAATTAAGTAAGTGCCGTGTACCCAGTATCATCGCCTGAGACTTATCCGGGTTGACTAATAGCCCATACGAAAGAGCCCATTTCCTGATGTTGTCGAGGTCAGCATTCAAAGCCTCTACAGTCGAAGTCAGATCACACAGGGGAAAATGCCGATAAATTTGAAGGTCATCTGCATAGAGATGATACGAGGAAGACAATACATCCGAGATGGAATGGATGAAAACTGAGAAAAGAAGAGGAGAAAGGATGCCACCCTGCGGAACACCAGTAGAGAGCTTGCACCATTCCGTAGTAACTTCTTCAGACTTGATGCGCTGCTGGCGGTCTCTCAGGTAGGAGTCAAACCAGCGAGCCGAGTGCGAAGAGACATTGAGTGTTTTTATGATTTCAACAAGTATATCGAAGTCGACGCAGTTGAAGGCGCTGCTAAAGTCAAGGAGAGTCAGGACTGTGAATTGCTTCTTATCCATTGCCAGTTGGATATCGTCAGTTACCTTGAGCAGTGCGGTGGTGGTGCTATGCCCTGGCCTAAAACCAGACTGAAAAGGGTTCAGTAAATCCATGGAGGAAAGGTACGAGGACAGCTGGGAGTGGACAATTGATTCAAGGACTTTGGAAAGGATTGGTAGGATGGAAATGGGACGGAACTCTTTGAAGGAGGACGAGTTAGAAGTTTTAGGCAGGGGTATCACTAATGCTCTTTTCCACTGGCTTGGGAAGCAGTACTCGCTCAGCGACGCGTTAATTATATGCGTTATAGGTGGTAAAACATTATCGAGTACACTGAATAGCATCTGAGAGCAGATATTGTCATCACCTACAGCCTTGGACGAGATTTCTAGAATAGCTTTCTTTACTGCGCCAACTCCGACAGACCTGAGGTTGAAAGGTAAGCAACTGGATGTCGTTCTGGTACGCAAGTTACGAAGGGTAGCATCCTTGACACACATATATATCAAGATCCTTCGGTTTTCCGACACCATAGTAAATGCCAATTATAAATGGTTGTGCTCGTATTTCAAAAACACTGCCAAAACTCTAATTTAGAACTTCTATAAATAGGCAACCCATCGAAGTTAAACATTAAACTTATACTGGATATGTTTTTTAAATCATCTTGCCATTTATTTAAAACTTCAGTAAGCGGATTGTTAAGACCGTTGTGCCAGTACTGCCCTCCAGTGACCATTTTTTTAATGGAAATATTTCTTTTTGTATGTAGAATAGATCTTGGATCTTTAGGTAAGCTATCTGGAAATCTATCATTAATAACTTTGGCCAAGGATCTCAGTGTGTGGGCACATTTTTTTCTATCGCCCATTTTTTTATATTTTCTCTAAATGTCATGTTTTTTATAAAATCTATTTCATCATCTGAGCTACATTCATGATCATGATTATCATGATTATCAACCGAATGTACGGAACCCTCTGTATTCTCTCCCGACATGATCAAACTGCTACAGCTTGGTTGTTGGTTGTCCGTGTATAGATTTGTATCTGCGGAACCCACTATTTTTATATTGGATTTGGGCACTTTAATGCAGCTAGATGGATGAAGGGAATTTTCTTCATCTTTCCCTTTTTGTCTTCGATACTCTTTCTGAAGTTTCATTTTGACTGCACCAGTTTTTTTTCGGCTTTTCCAAATCTTATAAGGATTCATTTTTTTCAATTTTTTCACTCTTAACACAAAACAAGCATCAACCGCGTACGTGACTTTTAGAGGTTATGAAAAGTTACATGAATATTCTACGTTTATTCTTTGTTAACTCCAGGAGCTGCTTAAAAGCTGATATTTACACTTAACGTCTTCGAACTATGATAGTACTTTAGTAACACCAATTTACAGCGGAATCTATTATATGTCGCTATTAAACAGCTTACAGCTATTGTAGTTTCTCCGTAAAGGCCTTATAACAGCTATTATAAAGCGAGTCATGGTAGCGATACAATGGAATAAGTTTTGCCATTAACAAGCCAATGGAAATATTTTAGTCTTTAAAACAGCTCACAGCTTAAAAGGGGCGTTTTTAAATCGCACTAAGCAGCCCTTAACAAGCGATGGTCTTCTTAAACTGCTTGTAGTATATTATGGAAGTAGCGCCTGTAGAATGGTGATTTTGAATTCCACTATAAAGTTTTTAGTATATTTTTTGCCTTTGTGCAACCATTAGTCAGCAAGGCTTTTTAATGGTGTTAGAAATCGCTATTATTCAGTCACAATACTTTTCTTATCCCTTAGTACATCTACATTAGATCTAGTTGCTGTCTAATAGGGTGCTCATGGTCATAATAATCGCCACTGTGTCGGTTGGGTGCCATCGAAACATTAAAAACACCCGTTATAAACCACCACATAACATTCATCACATTTTATCCGCAAATTGTATTTTTGTAACTAGAACTTATTATCAATTAGGATAACCATATATGGCCTATTTCATATAAATATTAGTATATTATTAATATCTTTTATCTACACATGTATCATAAACCCTCTTTTTACTGCGTCCAAAAACCGCACTTTACGATCAGTATAATGTTAACTACTTTGTAAAACCTCATTTCTTATCTGAATATTGAACATTATGACCATAATGTGTAAATTTTCTACATATTATGACATTCAAATTTCGAACGCCGACGCCCGCCTGCGTGCCGCCCCTAAGTTGGTGCTACAGAACAAGCTAAACAACACAATGCTACAATGCCGGTCAAACATGCGGTTCCTGAACACATCAAAGAGAGCTTATGATATGTGTGTAGATAAACTTGTGTATGTAACTGTACATAATTAGGCATTAAAACTCGAGAGTGGGTTTATGAAACGAGCCGAAGGCGAGACTGGTACATGACTGGTGACTGATACATAAGTACTCCATTATGTATCAGTCACATAATAGTAGTTTATGTGACTGCTGCATAATGGAGGGCATTAAAACTCGAGAGTGGGATTATGAAACGAGCCGAAGGCGAGTTTCATAATAATATCACTCGAGAGTTTTAATGCCTAATTATGTACAGTTACATACACTAGTTTATCTACAGACATATCATAAGCTCTCTTTGATGAGTTCAGGAACCGCATGTTTGACCGGCATTGTGGTTCTGCAATTGTTTAGCTTGTTCTTTAGTACCAACTTCACGCAGGCGGGCGTCGGCGTTCGAAATTTGAATGTCAGTACCAACTTCACAGACAAACTAGGGACGGCACGCGGGTGGGCGTCGGCGTTCGAAATTTGAATGTCATTATATGTAGAAAAACTACACATAATGACCATTATGTGTAGTTTTCCAGATACGAAACGAGTTTTTACCAAGTAGTTTAACATAATGCTGATCGTAACGTGCGGTTTTTGAACGCATTAAAGAGGGTTTATGATACGTGTGTAGATAAACTACTATTAACCACATTAAAAACTATAATTATGAGACTAACATTTCTATGAGCTAGATAGACCCCTGGGTTTTATCTTACCTGAATCTCCTAGGATCGTTAGTATAGCTCATCAGTCTTATGTCAGTTTGGGTGTCGTACAGCGATTTGGCGACAGCCCTCAGACAACCAACGAGTAAGTAAGCCACGGGTTCGCATTCTGTCGTAAAATGAAGCTCCAATTTGCCTTCTTGCGACGTCGTACAAACAAACGCTGCAGCTTCATAATCGGAGATGTCGTCTTTTTGCTGGTCATCCTGAGTAAAAAAAGAATGATGGTTTATTTTAATAATTTAACAAAAATCCACAGCCGTTCAAATACAATAATAATAAACTTATAAGGAAACTTAGAATTGAGTCAATTAAGGATTTTACTATGTAACTTAAGATATAAAAGACATTAATTTTTGATATACAGTAGGTACTACACAACAAGTTAGTGAAAGTGTGCGTGTAAGTGTTTGTGTTTGTGCATGTGTGTTTCCTTTTATTATGAACTTTTCAGGACCATATAATCGTGAAGGAAAAAAAATGGTCCTCATTATACCTAATTAGCTATCATTATTCATATTACAAGTTACTCAGGAAGACCAAAATATTTTTTTACATTTGCGAGCTTATTTAGGGTTTTTTTTTCTTCATAATAATGAACTATCATGGCTCTCAGGACTTTTAAAGGAGGTTAATAAGTATTTCTTACCTGGTCATGTAAAACGTCATGTACACTGTCGAGTGTAGTCAGAAATTCCGTAAGATTCGTCCCTAGGCATTTGAAAGCCCTTTCTAGGCGGCAGTTGTGTGAGAACGCTGTTAAGATTAAGTATTCTCCTAATTTCGCCATGAAGTCCTTTGTGCTCTCACCTGTGGAGAGATATTAAACATTAATATCTAAGGTACACTACATAGATAGTATAGCAGTAGGAAATACTATCGGCTATGGCGACTACCAGATGATTAACGGGTAATAAAGTACATTGACCCGGTTATTAAAAATTATTTTCAACTGTCATCCATCCATACATTTATCTGGCAGTAGCTATAATCAGTGAACGAAATAGGTAATAAACGTAATAAAACCAATGATGACATCATTACGGCATGTATTTTGATACATTTAAACGATACTTTATTTTGCGTAATAGCAAAATAAAGTATTGAATGAATGAAAGTGCTTTTGGTTAAGACTGAGAATTCGTTTGTGCTTCAAGCTGCGAATCTCTCACTCATACGCTTTGTTGACACTTGTCACTCACACACACGCATTTTTCAGCATAAACCAAAATCACTATACTGGCCCTGCCACCCCGGATAAGGAAATACTCTAAGTTAAATGACAAATTGTAACTATATTTCCCGAAAGGTGTACAGGCATACCACATAACTCCTGTCTACCCCAAAATTCAGGACGGCCAGCGTGAAGATACGACCTCGCTGCGCCCGCGCACCGAGCACCGCGCCCCGCGTCGCCCCCCCGCGGCTCAGGCCGCCAGTCTCTTCAATCCGCACTCGCGTACAACGCACGCTCGGTTACGTAACTTAACCCAGCATTGTTATCTCATGGTTGGAAGGGAGGACGGAAGGTGGACCAAGGCAGCCACAGAGAGGCAGACCACCAGCCCGATAATATAATAATAATAATAATACCTTGGACACTATTTACACACATTGATTTAGCCCCAAACTAGGATTCCCTGTATCTTGGGTACAAGACAACGATACACATACTTATATAGATAAATATTATACTTAGATAGATAAACAACCATGACTAGGGTACAAACATCCGTTCTCATCAAACAAATATTTGCCCCCACCGGGACTCGAACCCGGGACCCTTGGCTTCGTAGGCAGGGTCACTGCAGACTCGGCCATGCGGGTCGTCAATGGTCGATGGTCAGATGACATTGTTAAGGTGGCTGTAAAGCTGTGGACGAGACTGGCGGGTGACCGTAGCGAATGGCGTGCTTTGGGAATGGCCTTTGCTCAGCAGTGGGATGACAAGGGCTGATGATGATGATTGTTATCTCGATAAAACACCGTTGATATTTTACTAATAGTAGTTTATGTGACTGCTGCATAATGGAGGGCATTTAAACTCGAGAGTGGGTTTATGAAACGAGCCGAAGGCGAGTTTCATAATAATATCACTCGAGAGCTTTAATGCCTAATTATGTACAGTTACATACACTAGTTTATCTACACACATATCATAAGCTCTCTTTTATGTGTTCAGGAACCGCATGTTTGACCGGCATTGTGGTTCTGCAATTGTTTAGCTTGTTCTTTAGTACCAACTTCACGCAGGCGGGCGTCGGCGTTCGAAATTTGAATGTCAGTACCAACTTCACAGACAAACTAGGGACGGCACGCGGGTGGGCGTCGGCGTTCGAAATTTAAATGTCATTATATGTAGAAAAACTACACATAATGACCATTATGTGTAGTTTTCCAGATACGAAACTAGTTTTTACCAAGTAGTTTAACATAATGCTGATCGTAACGTGCGGTTTTTGAACGCAGTAAAGAGGGTTTATGATACGTGTGTAGATAAAGACTTTAATTTATGTCAGGCTTAACAAAAGATCTATCTAACCCAACCCAGAACTCTCATAATGATTCTGAAATTAATTACTCCTGCATATTATTTATAGTAATTAATATTGTTATATTTGTATTGGTTAAACACAACCTATATTTTAAAATATCGCTTTGACCCCTTATGATAATACGATATATTTTACCTACCATTTTCCCAGACGCAAGCTAAGGTCGTACAGATGGAACGCGGTTTGCACTATTGCAAATAGAGTAGTGATAACTCGCCTTCTATCTGTCAGGCTTAGGACGCTACGCACGAACTACTATTTAATAGTATCAATTCTTTAGTATAACAGCGGTATAAACACACTAAAGGAACTGTGAAAAGTGTCCGTTGGCACTAAAGAGCAATTTATCACCTGGACACACGAATACGGAGCTTTATGAGGCTGTAAATCAGAGATAAGTGTACTATTCTTCACTCCGCGGGCTAATACTATAGAAATAAATGGCCTTGCACTCACTGCTTCCTTGGAAGCTACTTAAATACCCTTTAGAAGAATAAATATTTACTATATTATTATTATTATTATACAAATATTGTTATATTGATATTGAATAATTGGCTAGACGAGGGCGCTGCTGTGTCTCTGCTATCCCGTATGGAAAAAGGCGTGACGCTATTCTTCCTACCTTTTTTCCTTTGAATTGTATACGTATTGTTTGTTTATCTATGAAATTGTGTATCAATGATTTGATATCTAGTTATATTTGTTGTATAGGAGCTCCGTCTAGTGGGTTTCATGATTGCTTCTCACGCAGGAGGTGCGGGTTCGAATCCCGGTATTGACCAGGTACCAATGAGATAAGTAATAACGGACGTTCTAACGGTGATGGAAAACGTCGTGAGGAAAACTTCAATCTCCATAGCTGCGGCGATGGGTTAGCCAGCAAAATGGAGTATCGAATAACTCTGCCACCCTGTATGGGATAAGGCGTGACGTGTGTGTGTTGTTGTGTATGTGTAACGTAATTTCCGAATAAAAATATTTAAATATATTATAGTTACTTTAACATTTATGCAACCTTGTTGTGAAGTGCTGAACTCAAGTCAAGAAGTCAAGTTTTTTTTGTACCCTTACAGAAAATTACAACGTAATAATTACAATTACAAAAAGTATTACAAATTATTATTTTTATTACATTGTTGGGCACTCTGCCTCTCGACGGCGGCGATCTGAGAGATATTTTTATTTAATTTAATATTTGTACATTTTGTGTTTATTACTAGCAATTTTGACAAAATTAGAATAAAATTAATTAAAATAAAAAAACAAATTACAAAAATAAAATAAAAATTGAATTCAATGCAATTAAATTAAATTACAATTATATACATTCCATTCTGAAAGTTCCAATCATTAAGATTAACTGACTTGTGACTGAATTGACTGAATTCAATGCAAATTTAAAGATATACTTAGTACTTAACTACCTACATAAGACTAGCATACTTCATATAGGTATATATTATAAACCAGATTACAAATACCAGATTTTAGAAGCTTCTTACATTGCCATAAATAATTTAATTAAAACAATAATGTTGCCATAAATAATTTAATTAAAACGATAATGTTATGACTAATTAATTCTATGTTACTAATAAAACACCTAAGATTCTAATACGATAATAATGGTGAAAAATAATATCACTATGGCAACTAAGTTTCCAATATTGTCATAAGTATCAAATCAATGTTTTAATTATTATGCCTACCTATATATCAAAAGTTCATTACAATTTTATTAAGTTTATTTTATTTGTAGTTACATTATGATCGTTTAAAAACTTTATAATAAGATGCTATCATCATCGTTTTATATTTTACCTACCAATAGTGTATAAAGAAAAATTGTCTCTGCAACTAAGTTTCCAATTTTGTTATAATATCAAATCAATGTTTTAATTATTATGCCTACCTATAACTATATCAAAAGTTCATTAAAATTTTATTAAGTTTATTTTATTTGTAGTTACATTATGATCGTTTTTAAAACTTTATAATAAGATGCTTTAGTCATTGACATTGCCATTTAGAAAATAATTTGATGTAGGATGATAATTATGTTTGGATAATTATGTTCGGGACCAGTTTAGTGTTGGACAGCAATACGTTAGAATTAGTAAATGACACGAAGTTTCTTGGAATAACCATTGATAACACATTGCAGTGGGGACCCCACATAGAAAAATTGCTGGTAAATTAAGTTCTGCGGCTTACGCTGTTAGGAACATCAGACAAAACACGGATGTGGCTACATCTAGGCTAGTATATTTTAGTTACTTTCATAGTGTTATGTCCTATGGTATCTTGTTGTGGGGGAAAACAGCGGATATTCAAACAATTTTTATTTTACAGAAAAGAGCTATTCGAGCAATTTATAATTTAAAACGCACAGACTCCTTAAGACAGCTTTTTAAAGAAATTGACATACTAACTGTAGCTAGTCAATTTATTTTCGAAAATATAATGTACGTACGCAAGAACCTTACAAAATTTCCCAAACTTAGCGATAGCTGTAATGTTAACCTAAGAAATAATCACAGACTACTTGCGCCCCGGTTTAGACTCGCGAAGGTTAGCAATTCTTTCAAGGGTCAATGCATTCTCTACTACAACAATATACCTCTGGAGATCTTGGAATTGCCATTTGAGCAATTTAAAATCCATGTTAAAGCGACTTTGTCGAAAAAGACATATTACAATGTTCAAGATTACTTAAATGATGGGTCTGTATGGGGTTAATATGGCTCAACTCAGACCTTGCTGTTAATAATTTTGTAATTATTTATTCCTGCTTATTAATTATGATAATGACCAAATATTATATTTTGTATTAGTTAAGCATAAGCAATTTTTAAAAAGAGTTCTAAAAATCAATCTGTGGGAGTTTCTACGCCCTTCTTCTCCCATAGTGGTCCAATGTAGAGAAGTGGCAAAAAATGACGATTGCTAAGTATATGTAAATATCTACAGTAATAAAGACATTTGGAATTTGGAATTTGGAATAAGTTGTTTTTGTTTTTTGACTATTTTTAAAATACCTATTGTTGAATGCTTAAACCTTTAACTTTCTTCATTAAAAATAATACCATATGTTCGATTCCAAATCGATATTCGATCGATGGTTTCGGAACGGCCATTTTGAATTTGACGTTGCTGCCAACCTTGCAGTTTTTGAAAACTGACAGACGAAAGCCCTCGCAATGTAAACGCGTTTTAGATAGGGTATTGAAATTAAATCGCAGTCCATCTGGAATGTATTCGAGGTTCCCTCAGGATTGTCTATATAGCTGAGTGTGTTGTGGTTCCCCGAACCAGATAAAGTTCGCATTTACGTGGCCGATTGGTTTTTTACCACGTAACATAACCTGTGTTGGAACACTGTGCTGATCGAGGCTGGCCCGCCAGTCACACAGGAGGTTGGCTGAAGAACCTGTCTACCAAGAAGAGCCTAGGGTGCACCCGGGCCTTGCAGAGAGACAGGAGGTTGACGGGACCGAAGCACGGACCAGGTTAGATCGAACCCAATCATTTTAGCTCGGTGAATCGCCGACGTTCACACTTCTTGGCAACTGATCGCTACGCTACCTAGTAGCTGATGGGCCCCTACGAGGTCATTAGGTGCCGAGAAGCCTGAACATTTTGGTAGCTAGAGCGTGGCTTCCTGAGATTTGCAGCCGTCAAGGGCTCCAGGAAGGCACGATTTGGGACTATACATCTGTAGGTATAGGCGGTTATTAGATAACTTGGTTGTGTTCCTATATCCACATAGATTGGTAGTATTGTAAGCTATAGGTCTATTGCTGGTAGTAGACAGACAGATATTGAGTTGAAACTTGCATTGAAGTACCAGTTAGTCAATCTATTAGTGGTCTAGTAATGCTAATGAATGTTTTGGTTAACATAGGTAGTTACATCTATTGATAGCAGGCTATTACATTGTTTTCAGTTATAGCAATTTATAACTTGAACTAATATTGACTATCTGTGTGTGTTGTAGTGATAAAAGGAAACTAAATTGTTATTTACAGAATTTATATAGATATAAAACTCGGTTCCTATTGTTTAAGGAAAATAACATTGTTTAAGTTGTGGTTTAGGGTTCCCTCGTTTGGGTTGTAGACTGGAGGGTCCAATATAATTGAGTTACTGCAAATTGTGAGTAAGTATCGTTCCGATCATGTCGTTATCTGAAATCCAGAAGGGTGTTTCTAAGGAACTCAGATGGTTTTCCTCCGCACACGGTCTGATAGACCGTTTAGATAGGCATGATGTGGTATTGGAGCGGTCTATGGACGTTAAGGAACGTTACAATAGGGTGCTCGAATTGTCCGCGCAGGCGGAATCAGTTGATGGTTGCGCACCTGACAGGCTGTCACGGTTGCTAGGGGATGTCGACCAATGTATGGAGATGGCAGCTGCTATCACGCAGAAGGCTGCGGACATACGTAGACAGCGCGAGTCCAGCCATGGTGGTGACATTGAAGCACCTCTGCCGCTTCAGGGTTCAGGGTCCAGGTTACCGGCCATAACTATGCCTACTTTTGACGGAGTGTCCGGTGAATGGATGAGCTTCATCAATCTGTTCGACAGTTTGGTGCACATGCGATCGGACATTACCAAGTCTGTCAAGATGGCTCAGCTGGTGGCAGCATTGAGGGGTGAGCCTAGGGAGCTGGTCGCTCATTTGACAGTTACGGAGGGTAACTATGAAACGGCCAGACAATTGTTGGTCAGACGTTACCATAACAAACGGAGGTTGGCCGATGCCCAACTGAACCGTTTGTTTAGTATCCCGGTTGTGAACAAGGTCGGTGCCATACAGACGGAGGTTTTGAACCCGTTGTTGTCCGTCACCAAGGCTCTAGAGAATCTTGGACTTCCGGTTGGTGAATGGTCGTACCTACTGCTGTACATTGTACTTTCCCGCCTACCCGCTGACGTGCAGACTCGTTTCGAACAGTCTCACGGGAGGTCGGCCGAGGACCTGCCCGCCTTCTCCGACTTGGTCGGATTCTTGGAAGAGGAGGCTCGACGGGCAGAGAATTTGGGGTTGACGGTCACCCATCCTTCGGAGCCACAGAGAGCTGCCGGGAGCGCTGTGAGTAGGGGCCCTCCGACGAGGAAGGACCGCACCAACCGGCAGTCGTATGGGACTGTGAGTGCATTGACCCCACATAGTGAGACCTGCCCATGTTGTAGGCAGATTGGCCATGCTGTGGCCAATTGCAATAAGTTCGGGGAACTTAGGGTTCAGGGACGGCGCCGGATGGCCAAGCAGCGGAGCTGGTGTTTCCTGTGCCTCGGGCCACACATGGCTAGGGACTGCACGCGCACAAAAATGTGCGGATATTGTGGTGGGGCCCACAACAATCTGTTGTGCATGAACCGGTCCGGCCAACAGCCACCACAGGGCCGTACCCAGGGTGACACGGCATGGGGCCCTGAGAATTCGTTTGCGACTCGGAGCGCAACTCAAGGGCCAACGTCCCCACGTCCACAGGGCCGTACCCAGGGTGACACGGCATGGGGCCCTGAGAATTCGTTTGCGACTCGGAGCGCAACTCAGGGGCCAACGTCCCCACGTGTACAGGGCAGTACAGGGGTGCAGGGCCGCACTCAGGGTCATCACATGGGGGGCCCTGAGTTTTCGGTTGCGACTCAGCATCCGACCCAGCGGGACATTGGGTGTGTTGAGCAGGCCGTAACGGGCGGGTGGCATGGGACACCTTCGAGCTATGCGGGTGCGGTTCGGACGCCGCCTCAGTTGTCGCCCCGCTCGTCGCCTCGTCCTCGTCGGTCACATGTGATGTCCCCCCCGCTCATGGAGCGGCCACGGTTGAATTCACGCCCACCCCCCTTTAAGGGGAATCGTAGGTTGGGAATGGAACCGGCGCGTGGGCCATTTGTACAATGGGACCCGCTGGCGTATAGCTGCATACCTGATCGGTTACAGGCACAGTGGGGCCCCGGGGGTCCTCGCTAGGAATTTGCGGCCCAACCATCTGTTGCCCCCCAACCGGAGACGGTGGTGTTACCGATCGCCTCTGTGCTTGTTTGGGATTTGGCGGGCAACCCAACATACGTTCGCGCCTTATTAGATTCTGGAGCTCAGGGCTGCATTGTATCGAACGATTTAGCAAAATGGTTGGGCCTCAAGGTAAATAGCTATAATAAATCAATACGGGGCGTGGGGAATGTTACGGTTACGAATGTAGTTGGTCAATCGGTGATCACGTTCTCTCCACGTTATGACATTTTGACAAAAACATCCGTGCAAGCTTTAGTGATGACGCATGTCATGGGCAGACACCCCTTGGTGAAGTTGAATCTGGCCGTTCGATTCCTGACATCAGGACTCAAGTTGGCGGATCCCGATTTTGACACTCCAGCCCCGGTCGACCTGCTACTGGGAGCAGACGTTCTGGGTAGGTTTCTGTTGTCGGATCGGCGAGTTCTTCAGCCGGACGGGTTGATTGCTGTGGATACTAAGTTTGGTCACGTGATCATGGGTCCGGCATTGCCAATGGTTAGGCCTGCCGAGTCAGATGGCATACTTATTGGCTCAGCGTTGTCAGACGCTATCCAACGTTTCTGGGAGATAGAGGAACCTCCCACCGTTTGTCGAGTCGACGCAGACGAAGAAGAGTGCGAGTTGTTTTACCAGAATAGTACTGGTCGCCTTCGTTCTGGTCGTTTTGTAACTTGACTGCCTTTCAGGGCCGATCGACCGCCACTAGGAGAATCTAGGAAGATGGTTGAGACGAGATTGATGTCGATGGAGCGTAGGATGACCAGGGACGCCGTATTTAAACAAAAATATGTTGATTTCATGAGGGAGTATGAGTCGTTAGGACACATGTCGGTATCGGGTGTGGACTGGAGATCTGAGGATCATTGTTTCCTTCCACACCATGCCGTCCTACGAACCCCTACCGGCAAGATTCGAGTTGTTTTTGATGGGTCAGCACCTACCTCGAACGGGATGTCCCTGAATCAGTGTCTACATTCGGGACCCAAGTTGAGCCGTGATATTTCGGATATTCTCACGAGCTTTCGGAGGCACCAGATTGTATTTGTCGCAGACATTCGGATGATGTTTAGGCAAACGGTAATTCATCCGGCTGACAGAAGGTATCAGTTGATACTTTGGCGTGAGTCCACGGCCGAGCCAGTCAAGGTCTATGAGTTGAACACGAACACGTATGGGTTACGGTCTAGCCCGTATTTGGCGATGCGTACCCTGCGGGAGTTGGCGTCACGTGACCGTGTGAGCTATCCTAGAGCCGCCGCTATCCTGGAGCAAGATTTGTACGTCGATAACGTCTGCACAGGGGCAGCCAGTGTAGAGGAAGCTCTGGACCGACGTGACGAGCTCATTCAATTGCTGGAACGAGGCGGCTATGAACTACGCAAGTGGATGTCCAACTCCCCTGAGTTGATGGCTGGTCTCCCAGATGAGTTTCAACAAGACCCGCACGTTTTTGAGAATCCTGACAACCCTAACATGTTGTCAGTGCTTGGAATTCAGTACCGGCCCGTCCATGATGAGTTTACCTATCGGGTGGTTTTAGAAACACCGAAGGCCTGGACGAAGCGGTCAGTACTGTCAACGATTGCGAGAACGTTCGACCCGAATGGATGGATTTCTCCAGTCACCTTTGCTCTCAAATGTTTTATGCAAGGGCTATGGGCGGCTCAGTTGACCTGGGACACCCACCTCTCAGGTGATTTGTTGACTGATTGGACGCGAATGTTCACCTCGCTATCGGACATAAATAATGTATCGCTGCCGAGGAAATTGGTCCCTGCTGGGGATTACAGGGCAACCCTTCACGGGTTTTGTGATGCCTCTGAACGAGGGTTTGCGGCAGCGGTTTATTTGCGAACCGTCACCTCCACCGGGGAGGTCGACGTGCGTTTGGTTTTGGCAATAAGCAAGGTAGCGCCTATTCGGACAAGGATGACGATTCCAAAACTGGAACTGTCCGGGGCTGCTCTTTTGACCAAACTTTTGAATCACACTCTAACCGTGTTGCGTGGGTCAGTGGTTTTGGAGGATACGGTGTACGCGTGGACGGACAGCCAGATTGTTTTGTGCTGGCTGAAGGCTTCGGTCCATAACTTAGAGGTTTTTGTTGCGAACCGTGTCTCCCAGATTGTGTCGTCTGAGGTCCCACTGACCTGGAGACATGTACCAGGAGAACTGAACCCGTCTGATTGTGCATCCAGGGGATGTCGGGCTCCTGAACTCGTTAGACACCATTTGTGGTGGGGACCACCCTGGCTTGCCAGGAGAGAATCGGACTGGCCCCACAGCCATGTAGTAGTATCTTCGGATCATGGCCCCAGAGCGGCCGTGCATGTTACCCAGAAGGCTGAGGACCCTGACGCCGGGTTTCTGCTGGACCGGTATAGCTCACTTGACAAGTTGATAAACGTGTCCACTTGGATTAGGAGATTCGCTCGAAATTGTCGTACTCCTCGCGATCAGCGAACGTTGAACCCTATTCTGACTCCGGCAGAGCGAAACGAGTCGCTACTGAATTTGGTCCGGTTGGTACAGTCCTCGAAGTTTGGGGCAGAATTGGAGATTATACGAAGTGGACGTTCGAAATTGAAGGGAGCCGTCGCGCGTCTCAACCCCTTTGTTGATTCGACCGGGTTACTTCGGGTAGGAGGAAGATTGCGCAATGCGAATCTGTCGTATTCGGCTCGTCACCCACTTCTGCTCCGCAAGGGGGGACAGTTAGTTGAATTGCTGGTGACTGATCGTCATATTAAAAACGCGCATGCCGGCTGTAACGCGTTGTTGGCCACGCTCCAGCGGGAGTTTTGGATCTTATCTGCCCGCCGTGTCATACGGAACATCGTGTTTCGGTGCATGCCTTGTTATCGACTTAAGGCTGCCACGATGCAACCTCTCATGGGGGACTTGCCCCCTGATCGTGTGAATGAGGTCAGACCGTTTTCAGGTGTTGGTATGGATTTTGCCGGACCGTTTATGGTGAAGAGTTCACGATTGCGTACCGCTAAGCAATACAAGGCGTACCTATGTGTGTTTGTTTGTTTATGCACCAAGGCGGTACATCTCGAGCTCGTTGCTGATCTCTCGACAGAGGCTTTCATTGCTTGTTTGGATAGGTTTGTTTCTCGAAGGGGACTTCCAACTTTGATCCGCTCTGATAACGGTACTAACTACGTCGGTGCGGAACGATACTTACGAGAGATAGACAACTTTTTGAATGTAAATAAAGTGGATATTGGAACGGCCCTCTCCCGTCGGGGTATACAGTGGACCTTCAGCCCACCGAGTTGCCCCCACTGGGGTGGGATTTTTGAGGCCGTAGTTAAGTCAGCTAAGACGCACTTGGGGCGTATAGTAGGTCAGACCGCGCTGACTTTTGAGGAGCTCGCGACATTGTTTTGTAAGATCGAGGCCGTTCTCAATTCGCGACCGTTGTGTCCGCTCAGCTCGGATCCAAATGACCTGGAGGCTCTGACCCCAGGCCATTTCTTGATAGGACAGCCACTTAACGCGTTGCCCGAGCACCCCTTCGAGGGAGTGAAATTGTATCGGTTGTCAAGGTATCAGATGTTGCAGCAGTTTACTCAGAATTTCTGGAAGCGTTGGTCGCTCGAGTATCTGCATATCTTACAACAGCGCCTTAAGTGGACTGACAAAACCAGCCCCCCTAGTGTTGGTGACCTCGTTCTGGTTAAGGATGCTAACCTACCGCCACTACGTTGGCGCAGGGGGCGCATTGTTAACTTGTTCCCTGGCAAGGACGGGACCCCCCGGTCTGCGGAGGTTCTAGTAGGAGGCTCGGTTCTAAAACGAGCGGTAGCAACGTTGTCTCGGCTGCCCGTAGATTAGGGGACAGGTGGGTGCCTGTCCGGGCGGGTGATTGTTCGATTCCAAATCGATATTCGATCGATGGTTTCGGAACGGCCATTTTGAATTTGACGTTGCTGCCAACCTTGCAGTTTTTGACAACTGACAGACGAAAGCCCTCGCAATGTAAACGCGTTTTGGATAGGGTATTGAAATTAAATCGCAGTCCATCTGGAATGTATTCGAGGTTCCCTCAGGATTGTCTACACAGTCAGGTCATAAGTTCTGTCACACAATAAAAACTTTTGAATTTAGAACGCTGGCCACAAAAAAGTTTATTGAATTCGAATTTCGAATTTTTCATGAAAATAAAAATGTGTACTGTTTAGAATTTTCCTCATTTTTAAATATGGAGTGGACACTTAAAGAAGACCGTGTCGCAGTTTTTGCGTTGCATCGTTGCGGTTAGGCGCCAATTCAGATTTTCGACTTACTGAAAAATTTTAATATAAACAAAAGATTCGTTTATCGTACCATAAAACGATACAATGAAGACTCTAGTGTAGATGACAGGTCAAGAAGTGGTCGCCCTCGCTCTGTTAGGACTCCAGCAGTGATAAAAGCTGTGAAGGCACGAATTCAAAGAAATCCCATACGTAAGCAGAAACTGTTGGCCCTTCAGATGGGGTTAAGCAGGACCACGGTGAAAAGGGTGTTAAATGAAGACTTAGGGCTTAGGGCATATCGAAGAAAAACAGGACATAGTTTGGACGCTCGTTTAATGGACCTGAGACTGAAGAGATGCCGCGGTTTGTTGAAGCGGTACGCGGGAAAAAAGCATCGGGAAATTATTTATTCGGATGAAAAAATTTTCACCGTGGAAGAGAGCTACAACAAACAAAATGATAAGGTGTACGCACACAGCAGTGAAGAAGCGAGCAACCGTATTCCGCGTGTCCAACGAGGTCATTTTCCATCCTCGCTCATGGTTTGGTTGGGAGTCTCTTATTGGGGCTTAACTGAGGTACATTTTTGTGAGAAAGGCGTAAAAACGAATGCAGTTTTGTATCAAAATACAGTCCTCAAGAACCTTGTGGAACCTGTTTCTCATACCATGTTTAATAACAGGTACTGGGTATTCCAACAAGATTCTGCGCCAGCTCATAGAGCGAAAAGCACACAAGACTGGCTGGCGGCGCGTGAAATCGACTTCATCCGGCACGAAGACTGGCCCTCCTCCAGTCCAGATTTGAGTCCGTTAGATTACAAGATATGGCAACACTTGGAGGAAAAGGCCTGCTCAAAGCCTCATCCTGATTTGGAGTCACTCAAGGCATCCTTGATTAAGGCAGCCACCGATATTGACATGGACCTCGTTCGTGCTGCGATAGACGACTGGCCGCGCAGAATAAAGGCCTGTATTCAAAATCGCGGGGGTCATTTTGAATAAACTTTATTACCATAAGAATCTATGTTTTATTAAGTTCATTTTGCTATATAAATGTTTACATAAATAATAAACATGTCTAAATTATTTCATATTGCACATGTGACAGAACTTATGACCTGACTATGTATATAGCTGAGTGTGTTGTGGTTCCCCGAACCAGATAAAGTTCGCATTTACGTGGCCGATTGGTTTTTTACCACGTAACATAACCTGTGTTGGAACACTGTGCTGATCGAGGCTGGCCCGCCAGTCACACAGGAGGTTGGCTGAAGAACCTGTCTACCAAGAAGAGCCTAGGGTGCACCCGGGCCTTGCAGAGAGACAGGAGGTTGACGGGACCGAAGCACAGACCAGGTTAGATCGAACCCAATCATTTTAGCTCGGTGAATCGCCGACGTTCACACTTCTTGGCAACTGATCGCTACGCTACCTCGTAGCTGATGGGCCCCTACGAGGTCATTAGGTGCCGAGAAGCCTGAACACCATATGTTCCAATATCAGAACTTGCATGACGTTTGAATGCGTACATATTGAAATAGATAAAATCTAAATATATATGTATTATGTTTTTTAATATGTATTTCGACCAATATGAATTTTGATGGTTATATAAAACTTACTTTATTTTGATTATATACAAAATAAGTTTGATTATGTATAAAACTTGTATATCCGTCTAAACGGATATTGACGTAGGGATCGGTCAAAGCAAAATATTATGGGAAAAAAGAGTAGTAGAATAAATAAGGATTTAATGAGTAGGTATGAGATCACGGTCAGACCTGCTTACCCTTCATAGGAAGTCATATTAACTCTGTGTTTGTTCTAATGCTTTATTTCTCAACCATTTTTTTTTTCAAGTGACTTCAAAGTCAAGAATCTCAAAAATGATATTGGAGTGCCTTAGTGATTTTTATGTTCATAACCATACTAGATTCCATGAAATTTGATATTTATGTTAAAAAAAATAATCTGAAAATTGGCCACATGAATCATCAGATAACGGCTTCCGTAAATAATGAGCCAAATGCGACCTGCGTGCCACAAGTCAAAATTTGACCGAGCGAGCGCGTAACGTATGTACGAATTGCCGGCAGGTCTCCAGGTCTGATTCGCGTGAAATTTTGTGAGCAGGTTTGATAATTTACATCTTTTATTTTGGCGATTCAGTTTTCGTAATGTTTCAATCGCGGAGGCATGTGGTTGCAGGGTTATTGGTGCGGCTACTTTCATGTACGTAACCAGGTGCATTCATAAGTTTCTATGTATATATTTGTTTTTATAATAATTCCACTTGCTCATCCGATAGACTTCTAGAGGTCGGCGGTGAGAGGGGGTGGAAAATAATGAAAGAACTAAAAATAAAAAGAACACTAGTTTCTAACAAAAAAACAGGGGCTACAGTTTCACAGGTTATTTTATTGAAACCCATACGGCCTTACTAATAAAAGAAGTTATTCACGGTTTAACTTATACAGTGTTTTGTCTTGCTTTGACATTTGACATATACTCGACTGGAGACATGACATGAAAAGGACGAAACACTGAATAAGTTAAACCGAGAATAACTTATTTATTAGTAAGGCCGTTAATTTCAGGTAAATAGTAAATTTTGTGCGTGAAAATACGATTTATCTGACAGATAGGTTTATCCAAAACATAACATTGACCCGTGTAACGGGCCTTCAGTCTTCTAAACGGCACGTACAATGAATGGTATTGTCATCATGATTCGGCTTTGATATCTTGGCATTGTGTAGTCGCGATAAGTCAGAAAGGGTTCAGGGGTGCCGAAGCTTTTGGTTGAAAAAGGGGTGTTCTCGATGTTTCTCCATAAGCCGATCGTTTCTGCTCGCTGACCTTTGGGGTGTTGGTTGAAAAGGAATGAGGAGTGTCAGGTTCTATTTTATGAAGATTACTTTTTATTGTGATTGAAATTTTATTTAAATGAGAGACTAATTTTGACTTGCTATTATATTATAACAGCCATTTCCAACATTTTGCGTTTATGAGGATGTGTATATATTTAAGATTTTAGTTGACTTTTTATGTTTCTTGTGTTTGTTACTATATCCATGTGTTCCGAAACAAAAGATTTGTGAATTGAATATCATTTCCATTTCATAGCATACATAAAAAAAGTTCCGAAATCATCGTTTTTATCAAGAGCTCGCGAAAAAAAAGTTTTTAGCTGTCGTGTGCGCATTAGGACGTTGATTGGATACCATCACGCATTCTCCCATACGGGGTGACAGAGGCACAGTTGTGCCAACTTTAAGTAACAATGCTCCAATTTATGAGACTGGGCTAACGTGACCATTATTATAGAGATATCTATGTTTAATTCCCCAAGATGTTTTAGATTGCAACGTCCTTATATTGTAATTCATGACCTCTGTGTATGCTGAACGCTTACAACCTATAAGTTGCCCATGTGGGCGATGAATGATAAATTAGATGAATTACTTATCTATTCGTACGAGTATATAATGGACAGCACCGGGATTCGTACCAGCATCTTTTATATCACCGGTGACCGTGTAACAATTTCAGACAAGGGACGCTTTGAAAAATAAATTCCATCATAAAATATATGTAAAGTATACTATTAACTCACAATCTGTCGCCCGTACAGCGTCGTATATTTCCTGTAAATATGCGTAGTTCCTGCAATTCTTGACATCGTCCGGTAACCTCCTCCTGTGAACAACAAAAAGGTATAGATTTAATATAGGGTTTATCAGAATCAATCAATCAATCAATCGATCAATCAATTTATTAATTAAGTAATTAATCTTTGAGAGTTCCATATTTGTCACATTTGCTTGTTTGTATTCTTTTGAGTGCCTGCTTTAATTTACTGAAGTTTCATTTCCTTTCTATTTTTTTTATTTTTTTTTTTTTTTTTTTTTTTTATGTAGCCTCCACGGTGTCCCACTGCTGGGCAAAGGCCTCACCATTTCGAGTCCACACATCCCTATCAGTAGCTGTACTGACCCACCCTGGCTGAAACTTATCCTTTTTTTATTATCTCTCAGAAAATAATTCTCCATATTACTATAACTAGTGGTTCGCATCAATTTCAAAAACTGAAACCGAAACCTCTACACTATTGACACTTCCTTGTGGTGTACAGTTAAAAAGGACAAGCAACGACAATATTGACAATACACGGTACCGGTATTTAAAGTGAAGAGCAATCAATAAATTAGGTTAAGTACTGTACACCACAAGGCAGTGTCAATATAGTAGAGGTTTCGGTCTTAGTAGGGGCGTATATAATTGTTACTGGAACTTTGAGTTAATTATCTCGACTCGGACTCCTCATTATACTTATCTGAATAACGCTACAGTAAACTTCCCTCGCTCTTCTCCCCTCCACTCCCCCTTGTGATTTTTTTTTCCCAATATCCTGAGAATGAAGTCCTTATTGTGCCACCAAAATTTCATTGAAATCCGTTTATAAATACCGCTACAGCGAACTTCCCCCATCTTGCCCCAAGCAAAAATTCGATTGACTTTTTAATTAAATCAAGGAACTTGTTTGCCAATTTTCGTCAAAATCAGAACAGACTGACAGACGGACAAAAGTATTTTTGGCCAATCTCGAAACTGGACAATTCGCTCGCTTCACCCGCTCTGTCAATAAATGTCTCTTAATTGGCTTAGCTATAATAAAAAACAACTCCGCTTTAATAGTAGTTTATGTGACTGCTGCATAATGCCTAATTATGTACAGTTACATACACTAGTTTATCTACACACATATCATAAGCTCTCTTTGATGTGTTCAGGAACCGCATGTTTGACCGGCATTGTGGTTCTGCAATTGTTTAGCTTGTTCTTTAGTACCAGCTTCACGCGGGCGGGCGTCGGCGTTCGAAATTTGAATGTCAGTACCAACTTCACAGACAAACTAGGGACGGCACGCGGGTGTGCGTCGGCGTTCGAAATTTGAATGTCATTATATGTAGAAAAACTACACATAATGACCATTATGTGTAGTTTTCCAGATACGAAACGAGTTTTTACCAAGTATTTTAACATAATGCTGATCGTAACGTGCGGTTTTTGAACGCAGTAAAGAGGGTTTATGATACGTGTGTAGATAAACTTAGTTATAACTTTCCCATTGAAATCTTAGAGAAATTATCGATTCTGTATTACTTGATATATCCCGATTTCTTCCTAATTTTAATTACGATCGCTCTAACTGACAGCTCGTGTGAAATTAATAATCATGATCTGATTGGTCAGCCTCATTTTGAATTTGGCGAATTGACTCAAGCAGAAATAATTACCACAGTGAAAAAGTGTTCGAGTTCACATAAAATGAACCTTATGTCATCGCTCATAAGAGTCACTGACAGTTCGATTCGCATACTTTTTCGACGCGTTATTATTTCTGTTTGATTTGAAAGTTAACGGAATTGATTTCACAGAAAGAATAGAATATAATAGAAAGCAAAGTTATTCTACTGTCACTACTAAAGACACAGCAAAAAGTTATGACGACCCGAATGGGCGAGTCGGCAACGACCCCGCCTACGAAGCTAAGGGTCCCGGGTTCGAGTCCCGGTGGGTGCAAATATTTGTTTTAAGAGAACGCATGTTTTCAGCCTAGTCATGGTTGTTTATCTATCTAAGTATAATATTTATCTATATAAGTATGTGTATCGTTGTCTAGTACCCAAGGTACAGGGAATCCTAGTTTGGGGCTAGACCAATGTGTGTATAATGTCCAAGGTATTATTATTATTATTATTATACGTAAACAAAAACATGTGGGAAATAAAAATACAGTAAATGATATAATGTAGCCCATTAATGTCCCCACCGAGGGGCACATACCTTTACCCGGATACGAGTAAGACTAAGCCAAACTCCACAACGCTGGCTCAGTGTGGTTTGATGGAGGGTTAACGACCACTACCACATAGCGATAGTAGCCGGGACCTAGCTTAACGTGTCATCCGAAACACGGAACGTCCGAAAATGTACTTAAGATATATTAATTATATCATTAGTACATGGTCAGGAATCGAACCTGCATCTCCTGTATGAGAAGCAAGCGTGAAATACGTTGGACCACGGAGCTCTTCTTAAAAAATACACAGTAACCAAATAGGTTGGTTCCTGTGGTTGGTTCTATGAAAAGCTATTCGAGGTTCTTCGCTGCTCGCTCTCTTCTCAGTACCTAACCAGCTTTATCTTAAATATGTACCGTAATAAAATACTTCAATACGCATTGCCATGGTAACAATTTGGATGTAAGTAAGTTAAGTACCAATAAAAGTGTAATTCCCTCTCTCTCCTCTCGAGCATGCGGTACCTACCTAATTAACTTTGATTGTCAGGATTATTGTTGAATTAACGATCAAATCTTTATTAGCTCGTATAGTGAGCGCCGAATAGGCTTTTTTATGGCAACACAAATTGTTTCGTAATCCTGGAGATAGACGTGATCATACTTACTATCTATATGGGTAAATTAGGTAGACACCTCGAATAATGACGTCATCACGGCGATTTTTTAGGTAAGGTGATTATTTACCCATACTGCTATTCCCGTTAGTAACGTTAGGTATTTACATTTTTAATGGACATTTTGCTTTGTGTTGGTGGTTGATTATATGGTGGGTGGGTGTTGTGGGGTGTGTGTTGAAAGGCCTTTGGACAGCCGTGAGAAACACTACAGGTAAAATGAAAAGGCCAAGTGCAAGTTGGACTGTTGCACCGAAGGCACTATATAGCACACTTTACGCTTTTCAGTTTTTTTCTAGCTTCTTGCCAAATTTTATCCTATGGGTTTTAATTCCCTTGAAAATATCAAGCGCATTCAGCAAAATTGTGACACTGCAGTTTAGCAGTATCTTTTGATTTCGCTGAGCTCTAAGTTTGTTTTTTTCACAGTTTCAAGAGATCGCTGATTTAAACAATAAATATTAATTTTAACTTGATACCTCTACACCTTAACAGAAAGAACGAAAGACAGACAGGCAGATATATTTTTTTTTACAGTTTTCGGATTTTTCCATTATTTGTGCTTCATACTTCATACCAAATTTTATGATTACAGGTCAACGGGAAGTACCCTATAGGTTTTGATTCCCTGCAAATTGTGACATATATGGCGGTATCGTTTGATTGCGTTGACCAATTAGTTTGATTTTTCACACCTTTAAGGGGCTTGTTTTGAGTAATCTATTAAACAGATTAATTTTAATTTGATATCTGTATCAGTTCCTGAGCAACAGAGTCTTGACAGACGGGTTGACGGGCCACTATGTGATCCTATTAGGATCCCTTTTTAGGGTTCCGTAGAGAAACAAGGAACCCTTATAGTTTAGTCAAGTCTGTCTGTCCGTCCGTCCGTCCGTATGTCACAGCAACTTTATGCAGAAACTATTAGGTCTACACAGGTGAAACTTAGTAAATAGATTTATTCATTTATTTATTTATTTATATATTATTTAGACGACCCGAATGGCCGAGTCGGCAGTGACGCTGCCTACGAAACCAAGGGTCCCGGGTTCGAGTCCCGGTGGGGGAAAATATTTGTTTGATGAGAACGGATGTTTCTACCCTAGTCATGGTTGTTTATCTATCTAAGTATTAATATTTATCTATATAAGTATGTGTATCGTTGTCTAGTACCCAAGATACAGGGAATCCTAGTTTGGGGCTAGATCAATGTGTGTAAATGGTGTCCAAGGTATTATTATTATTATTATTCTGTAAATCGCGTTACGATTTTTATACAAAAATTTAAAATTTAAAATAATAAAGGACATGAAACTGAAAACAACATTTTTTTTCCATCAAACTTATTTGAGTGAGGTGTCTATACATAGGTCTTTAAAAATGACGTGGAGGTTCTTGAAACCATTTTCCTCAAAGTAAATCGTTAAAGAGACAGGCCCTTCCAAAGTGGAAAAATGTGTGCCCCTCCCCCCCTCTAACTTCTAAAGTAAGAGAGTGATAAATCTATAAAAAATATATGCATTGTATCTCAATACATACTTTCAACCGAAATTAGTTTGAGTAAAATGAAATAAGCAGTTTTTAAGTTATAAAACATTAATAAAAACCGTAAAGATAACTTTATCATTCATACAAACACTAATAAAAACAAAGTTACAACAGAGTCAGAGTCAGAGTAATTTTTTTATTGAATATTAATAAATAAATTATCTTATTTAACGTCAAAATTATACTTACTTATAACTACAAGTCATTTCTTTTATATATAAAAAAGACTACACCGTTTCGGAAGGTGGGCCTCGGGGTTAAGAAGAAACGGCAAGAAACTCCCCCATACCTTTTGTTTTAAAAGTGACTTTACAACAGGTACTGGTTTCGGTCTAAGGAAATTCGACGAGTGATAAACTTGATCCATCGCCCATCGTCGAATTTCTGTGCGCTGAGATGGTATGGACCATGCAGTTTTGTCATCTAAGTATTTCTTAATACTATAATAGGATTTTCTTATCAGCTCATTCAACACAAACATCCAGTCACATAATTACTTGCTACAACGGAACCCTTTATGCGCGAGTCCGACTCGCACTTGTCCACTTTTTTCCTTTTAAGGTACGGAATCCTATAAAGTAAAAACAACATGCCATAATCTCCTGTAGCAGAAAATCTATGCTTAACTATATATTCTAATCAAATGCCTAGCAATACGGCTTATGATTACGACCTAAGATAATGTTGATGATGATGAGGATACTCACAGGCAATTGTATTTGTCGTAATGCTCGGCCTCGGTCCTTGTTAATGACGTCACAGCTGCGTGAAGACATTCGTTCTGAAAAAAAAAGAATACTAGAAACGACCGAAATTTGGAAAGATTGCTGGCTCGGGTTGTGGACAACCCGCAGAATGAAGATTATAATTATTAACTAAATAAATCAACTAGAATCTTTGAGCAACGTTTTTAATTATAACTCACTCCAGTCTTGAAAAAAACTGTGCTCATTTCATTAATGCTTGAATTCCCTTGTCGTCTCGGAAGCTTATATTAACGACAAGGCCCGTCTAAATTATGAATGATATTTTTCGTTAAATTAGGCAGGTTCAGTGCTACCAAGTTTCTGAGAAAAGATTGTGCGCTAAAAAGTTCGCCATTTCATGGCGAAGATCGATACTTTTTACTGGAGTTCGGAAAATATCGCGTTTTAGAAGGATTTGTCATCCGTTCTGACTAAGAAACTCTGAGTGGTTTTTCGTGAAAGTGGGATTTAAAGAGTTCAACCCTTCGTTTGTCTTTTGAGGGCAAGTTCGAAGTCTTCCTTAAATTGTAAAGGAAATGCTCTAAGTAGGTCACAATTATCAAAGTATAAGCAGATACTTTGACTCTAGTAGCGACAACGCTTTATGGACCTGTGGTAATGGTACAGTCGATGTTTCTTCTTTTAGAATCATAATTATGAGCATGTACAAACTGTTGATGAGATCATGTCCTTTCCCTAGCGAGAAATAGCGCTGGAGTTTGACTCTCAGGCGAACTCAGAAGAGTTCGCATATCAATCCAGTTCAACAGGGCCAATAGACTAACTCTAACGTATCACAAAATATAAATAACTTTATCAAAAATAGCAAGACAACGAAAAGTAAAAATCAAAATATCAATAACAATTTCTGTGCAATAGCTCACCCGACCTTTCGTAAATGAAAAAAAAAACTTTTATTTAATATGCCAGCAGGTGTCAGGCGGAAAATTTTCAATATTCCGAAGTAGGGCAGGGGTGAGAAGGCCAGCGAAGCCCAACAACTGCAAAGTGAACTCGTAGCAAGGTTGTGCTGTCTGCCTCCCATTCGTATTGAAAATAGTTCTAACTTGTGCCTCTTTCACTCCGTTTGGGAAAAGGCGTCACGCTATATAACCATATATGTGGTTATGCATATCATATTCGTCACACTGTTTTTATTGACACTAAGAAGGCAGACTGTCAAAATAGTCAATTATTTTTCTTATTTCAATATAAAGGTTGTGTTAGTTTTGAGCTACAAAGGAGGTTTTGTTGCTCATATCATTATTGTATTGTATTCAATAAGACAACGAGTAATATAATTAAAGGTCATATCTGTAAATTGATAACTCTATGTGAGAGATGAGGGATTCACGACAATTTCGGAGGTTGGCCGAATCGTTAACTGATTTTAATCGTATTGTAAGAATGTTTGCTTCCTTCAAATTGATGTTTGACCAATCAGAAGGCGATTGCTTTACACGAACTGTCATCCAAAAGCCACTGTAATTTGAATTTGAAAGAATCGGGAGGCATGTCAAGGGATACAAAATAGACCTACAGAATAGCAGATGTAGCTGCGACGTATTTGAAAGAAGTCAATATCGAATCTAAACAAAATACAAAAGATTTCTCGGTGTAACGCGATACGTTAAGTGACGCCGGCGTCGCCGCCCCGTTTGAGTGCAGGGTCACAAAATATCGGATGACTAATGGACGAAGCCTGATTATTCACATTTATTTACACGATATGATTTTCTTGGGGTTTGTCGGTTCAACTGATTTAACTTGGGTGCTACACAGGACAACGCGGATTGACACACATGGGGTATAGTCGTGACCTTTTGCCAGATATAAAGGATAGCCATACAAAACATAATAAAGTCATGGGCTAGTATTTAATCGCACATCAAAAATACTGATTTTCACAGCAAAAAAGGATCAGCAAAAACACTTTTTATGTTTTCAGTATTTTTGTTGTCCTTACATGTTCAACCTTATACTAATGCGAAGCCCCCTTTAGGCTTCGCTTCGCTCACCCCCTTTACCCTTCACCAAAGCTACCGTAGTATTGTGCCCTGATATTTGCTGTTAAAATCAGTATATTTGCTGTGCAAATCAGTATTATTGATGTGCAGTTTAATATTTCTCATTGTTATGTACCTCTACCACCTTTTCCAGTAAAAGGCACGACTGTCCTTCCGCAGCGCCCTAATACCACAGAGACTTACTTCTTCGAGATCTATGTGAGAGGTAATATTTAAAAATATTTTAATAAGGAATTTCATTGCCAAATCTTATAAGGAAACTTCTTCTGAATATTTTATTGCACAAAACAAAACAAAAAACGTCTAACTCTGACGTATTTCAAAACGTCTAAAAACTTTTGCAGCAATGTTGTAAGTTACGTAATGTAGGATTCCTTCGACAAAGAACTGAAATGTCAAAGGGTCAACTTTGAGCCAAACAGCTTCGAAGTTTCGCCTCGAAGTGTATGGCACAATCCTCAAGATAAAATTTCGAATTTAATAGGGCTCATAATTCATAATTCTTTATTGCACAAATATATATAAAAAGTTACATTTGTGGAAAGCATATGATGTACAAAGGCGAGCGTTTGTCTCAAAAGAGATTTATTCCAGCAACCAAGGCATGATAGGAAAATTTACCATGAAAGGGTAGGCAGTGCACAATGAGGGTTTTCTGACTCTGACTGTTTAGACTTAAGGCGCCGCCTAGTGGCAGAAAAAGTATGGAAAACCCTCATTATCTAATAACTCAACTATAAAAAAAACAATATCAATAAAATACTGAAAATAAAATACCTCTATACCAAACTACTAATGAGTACCAATATATACATAACCCTACTACATGGCAGAGAGAACGTGCTTCTTTTACCCGGTTTTTGAAAGAGAAAAGAGTGGTACTGTCTCTTATAGGACTCCTTCTTATTTCCGGCGTCATGGGGCGACGTTCAGCTATGGTAGGACTTGATGCGATTGTACAATACGAGTTTAACGGAGGATTCAATAAAAATACGAATTTCCTCGTAACAAGCTGTTTTTTTTGTAATTTCCATCTGTTTAAAAATTGGAATTATAATTTGGTTTGTAACCGCCGAAGTAAATTCTCCCACAATCACTACGGCACCACTATATTAATTGAATCTTTTCTCCTGCTACCAAGAGGTACTTTCTCTAAATGTGTGCTGTGCAATGAATGAATGAAAGTTTTATATCAGGAAATAACCCGTTGGTTAACTTTTTAACTTTCACTCTCAAGAAGTACTTTAAATGTTAAATTTACGAGTATGTGCAAACTATATTAATTTTGTAACTTTACTTCAAAAATATGATAACTATACTTGTGAACATAATTCGCGTATAATTAGGAAAGTAATCAATTTTCCAGCAGCTTTGAAAGTAGGTTGCTGCCGCCGGGCTGAAATACTTCATCGACCATGAACTCGGTCACACACTCTGCAGATTTCTGAAGCCGTCGAACAAATTAACCAAATTTTAAATCTGACAGCATTTGTGCAGTAACCTTAGCTTCCATTTTTGCGTACTATAGTTTGGTTGTGACGTCTCTGTAATCGGTTCACTGTGATATAATGTATGGACTCTCTTATAAGGTTTACTTTTGAGTCAATTTTATATGCAAAAGGTTACCTTTGGATAATATTAATTTAAGGCCCGTGTATCAGTAAAATTTGTAACTAGATTCATTGTAATTTTTTGCACAATATTATTAAAATAAAGTTCAGGTTACACTGCGTCAGTCGCTGCGACAAAACAGTGAGAAAATTGTGTGTGTTTTTCCCTCCGGCCGTTTTCGCAACCGAATTAATTTTGTATGTAACCGAATGTATTTTAAAAAGACATTAATAATTTTTATAATTTGAATACGTCTTTTTAATACATGTTGAATCTTTGATGCAAGAATCATCTCAATATTCTTTTTAGATCTCTAGAAATAACTCGTTTTAGGTGAAAAAATCTTTTTGGCTTTTTTCTATATAGTTTTCATGGACATTATGATGTTTTCAAAAACTAAGATTAAAGGAAAAGGTTGTCTACAACATATATTTTTTTTGGATTTGGTAAGTGTCTCATTTAGTTGGAATAACGCTTCAAATATGGGTATTTGACAATATCATTTGTATTAAAAGGTAATCAGCTTATGAAAGTAATTATTAATTACAGTGTATTCACGGAATCAAAAGGCATGCCAGTGTAGTGATACAGTGTAGCTTGATCCGGATGAAATATTTTAGCTCACATTTTCCTTATTTATTTTGGCATCCAACAGCAACTAAGTGTAAAGCTTTTCCGACTTCCGGATAAAAGGAAGCCATTTCACTTCATATTCTACTTGAGTATTTCACTTTGGATTGGAGCAAACGATCTACTTAGTAAATAAAACAATAATTCACCATGTTAAAAACTTCAAAAAACCGACTTCAAGTTCAAACCCTATGTCTTCTTCCCCGGTCGGGATGCGAATGAAGTGTATGAACATGAAAAGTCCTCATCAAAACATTTGCTGCACGGAACCACAAACAAAAACGTCATTTGTATTTTTTGTATTTGTTGATTTTTTCTAAAAGTGCTAAATTTATTTTGATAAAATTTATTTGGGACCACTTCTACAGTATGGCCTACCAATCAAAATAAAAATCATTGAAATCGGTTCATAATTGACGGAGTAATCGTGTAACAAACATACAAAAAAAAAAACAGACGAATCGAGAACCTCCTCCTTTTTGAAGTGGGTTGAAAAGACTGGCTGACTAGAAGACAACGCACCGCCTTAACCAGTGGACATAGAAGCATGAAAATAGTATACATATTCTCTAGAAGTATTGTCTGGGAGTAATAGGTAGGAATATTACATAATTTCTTTCCTATGATTAGATTTAAATAGGGGAAATATTAAACAGCCCATCAAAAATATTTGCACATCAAATATCAGAGCAAAATGCTGCGGTAGCTTAGGCGAAGGGTAAAGGGGGTGAGCTTCGTGTTAGGTTGAACATGTAAGAACAACAAAAATACTTAAAACATAAACTTGAGTACAGATAAAATATTTAAAATATAAAAAGTGTTTTGCTGATCATTTTTTGCGATTAAATTTAAATAGTTGCTATCGGGTGAAGATTTACAGAGCTGGAGCGAACTTCAAAGAACTCTTCAGAGAGTTAATTTTACACCTCAACCGAAAAGAAAAAACAAGAATCCTAAAATAGCAAACAATGCCCGCTCTCCAAAGAAATGATGACCACATTTTTCAAAGGTTTCCTTGCGTTTTAAAAAAAATCCAGACATCGTCTGGCACTACCTTTAGGCTTAGAAGCAACTTTAAATAAAGGAAAGTTCCATGTTATAATTAATGGTAAGGAACTTGGTGCAAAGTTTTCGGCGGTGAAGAGTTGAGTCTCAGACGCGACCAGATAATGTTGACACTTCCTCAAACGGATATAGCCCAGACAAATTTCAAGTTAGCACGACAAAATCAATGTAGTGTCACGGCCTTACTTGAACGGAATGTTGGAAGAATCATTGTACCACGTTTAGCAATAGTACATCGGTTCAGCGATATAATATTAAGGTTTCTTGCTATCGTCATATGATTTTTAGAAAATTATCTCACTTGCAAATACAGGTCAACAAAATGAAAATCTAAGCCTGCATCTCCCCCTTGCAGCCTGGCTATACGTTTCTGTTGCATACTATGTTGCATTACCCAGTACCAAGATATTTTGGTCCCACATTCTCACTCCACTGATCTCTTCAAGCAACCTACATAGTTCGTGCGCTGTTTGAGACAGTATATGTATAACGTATGCTCGCGTTTTACCCACTCTATGTAATTTGGGGTTACCCACTAGGTAGATTATGTGTAGCTACCTTGAATGGATGTTGTAGCTTTTGTAAACCCCCGGCTTAACCTACTAGGCACCTACCCATGTACATGCTATACATTGGGTGAAAAGCAATGAATGTGCCTGTTTTTGTATGTGAGCCTGGGTTTGACAGCCAACATTGATCACAATAATATTCAAACCACTATACGAGGATGAATTCTAAGGCTTTTCATCTATGTGGTTCAAATTTCAACAAATATCTACATATTACCATGCAAATAAGTTCACCTGACGACCGGTTTTGCCTAGCCTACGAAACTGACGGTGCTGGGTTCGAATCCCGGTAAGGGCAAAAATTTGTGGGATGAGCATGAATATTTTTTTCTTAGACTTGGATGTTTTCTATTCATTTACATAAATATTTATTTCTTATAAATATATCGTGGTCTAGTACCCATAACACAAGCCTTGTTGAGCCTAGTATGTGCCTAGTTCGATTTGTGTAAGATTATTATGATTTATCTTAAGGATTGGTGCCGTCAGGAAAATGCTACTTGATTACAATATACTATATTGTAATCAAGTAGCATTTTCCTGTATATATCCTATATTTGGGCTCATAAATACTAATTTATGAGTCCAAATGCAGAATACTTCATCTAGGCGTACATTCAGAGAAAAGATTTTTCGGATCCAAATATTTTGTAGGGGTGATGATAAAATGAGGTAAAACATAACGTCTCTGCTCGCCCCTCTTCCGGGAAATAGGCGTGAGCATATGTATGTATGTATGTATACATAACGTATTAGATAGATCACAGTAGCCCTCTTTATTCTCCTTCATTTTAAAGTTGTCATATCTTATGGAACTTATCCAATCATCAATTTAACCTAGTCTCGGTGAAAGCAAACTAGTTCATCTAGTTCCTAATTGATGCAAAAAGTTCAGCTTTGTTGAGTTACAATTCAGTGAAAGTCAGAAACTGGACGTAGATAAAGATTTGAGTTCAATCTTTAACTCAAATAAAACCTGTCATCAATTTCGCTGACAAGTGGTATAAATAGGAAGAATAAACTGATTTCTGGTTACTATTCGTCAAACATGAGTAAAGCTATTTCTGAAGAGGTCCGAAAAATCATAATTTCTTATACTAATAAAGGGAATTCAACATACCAAATATATGTCCCCATACGATTGTCAAAACCGATAGTTGATAAACTAACCTTTTTTCCCCGTTAGTTGGTCAACTATCGACAGATAGTAAACCGTAGCGTACTGCTTACTATATGACACGTTAGTTCATATTATTCATATTAATTTATTTGCATATAACATGTACAATATTATTATTATTATATTTCTGTAGATTTACCTTTTTTGATTACCTACATAAATCTAAAAATAGTTAAGTACCTACTATTGTACAAAATAAAATATGTACCCACTGGGAAGTAACTGTCTCCCATGATACAGGTTTTTCCTACTTTGGGAGGCAGGGACCTCAAATATGTTAACCCTGTTATTTTGAACAATAAAAATTATTCTTATTCTTATTCTAATACAGAATACAAGTGGAAAATGTATGTAGGTTACATGCACCCTCAAAGGGTATTACAAATTTAGCTACACATACACTTAACTATTACATTATTATTGACCCGATCAGCTGTTCACAGGTTAAAGAGACTAAATTTATTTTCCTAATAATTTTTATCTTCGAAGAATTCCTGCAGCACGTAGTAGCATTTTTCGGTGAGGTAACATTTTAAAAGTTTTTTTTTTTAAATCTTATGTGTAGTTTATTTCTAAAGGACGTTTCTGATGTGGTTTAAATTGTAATAGTTTTGTTTTAGAATAATTTATTTGTGAATTGTATTCATTTAACCAGTTAATAAATGTATCAAATGTAGTTTGAAGAAGAAGGTTGAGGTTGGTGGATGAATGGTTAATTTGTTTAAATATTTTTTTTTCATCCACTCTATTTGCTGACGATATATCAATAGTTATACCTTGCCAAAATGCCACCAACCTCAACCTTCTTCTTCAATTCTGCCTAAACAGGCAAGTCATTAATGTAGAGCAGTGTAGGAAGCAGGAATATTTACGCGTCGAAAAAGTATGCGAATCGAACTGTCATTGGCTCTTATGAACAATGACATAAGGCTCATTTTATTTGAACTCGAATACTTTTTCACTCTGGTAAATATTCCTGCTTAAGCCACAGAAAGAGAATGCACCCCAGTACACTTCCTTGGGGGATTGACTTAGTGACATGTGCTTTTTCAGATCGTACTTTATTAATCACACCAGTTTTACCATCATAATGTTCTATTTCTACAAGTTTGATAAGTTAGATTCGAACCATTTGTGCACAATATCTCGAACACCTATTCCATATATTTTTTTAATAATATATCATTAAGGACACGATCATATGCCTTGCTTATATCGAGAAGTACATCAATAGCATATTTTTTATTATTTTAATATTTAAAATATCTGTAATGTATTTATAAACAGCTAGTGATGTCGAGTGGTTTTTTCTTAATCCATATTGGGACTAACTAAATATATTAAATTTTTCACAGAAGGAATACAGTCTGTTTGCCATGGCATTTTCAAAGATTTTTGCGAATGTAGGTAAAAGAAAAGAGCAATTGGTCTGTTGTTTGTGCAAATTCTCTTGATACCTTTTTTGTAAATAGGTGTCATTATGGATAGTTTTAAGAGGTCTGGTACTGTACCATCTACAAAAGACTGATATATAAAAAACGACAGAATAGGGGCCAATGTTTCAACACATTTTTTTATTAGTAATGGGGGCAGTTCGTCATGACCGAAACTTTTTGTTTTTTAATACTCTTATTATTTTAATAACTTCAGGGATGGTAACTGGTTTTAAGTACATTGAATTTTCAGACAGCTCAGTTACAGCTTTTTCTTTTGGTGCGGGGAGCGTGGGATTTGCAACATTAAGGAAAAAGTCGTTGAAAATATTAGCTTTACTGAGCGGGTTATCTATAATTTTATTTTGTCGTTCAATTTAATGTTAACTCTTATCTATTTTTGGAAATTTGTTAGTTTTCTCATTTATTAAGTGCCAAGTCGATTTTATTATCTTATCAGAGTTTTTTTTTTTTATGTTATACATTTTGTTAGCCATGTTTTTTGCTTTTAAGTTTTATTTTTACATTTTTAGGGGAATAGTTTAATTAAGAATAGAAGTTAATTTTGATTGAAATGACAGATAATTTGTATTTAAGTGTTTCTCTCTAGTCATTAAATTATTAAAGTCAACTTTAATAAGTTCTGAGATGAAATTGTTTATATTTTGATCATTAAACATTAATTTTTTTACTGACAATATAAACTGACAAATTAAATAAGAGGGCAAACACTGTGGTAGCTTAGATGAATACTAGAGGGGGCGAGCGCAGCGAAGCCCCCGAATAGTATTCGTGTTAGGTTGACATGTATGTTCTTACAAGTAAAGAAACGTAAATTCTAAGCCTCGTTGGTCTGGTTTACTATTCTGTCGATAGCTGATCAACTAATGCGTTAGTTTATCAACTCACGGTTTTGACTATCTTACGGTGCCATATACAAAAAACAGCATCATAAACAACATAAACCAGTAACATGTTTGAAGAAAAACGGCCGTCCCCACATCACATGTGAAGCAGGGAACAGGGTTCTGAAGAAAAGAAAAAAGAAAAATCTTCGTGCCCAAACAAGAAAACGCACTGTGAATGGCGGGACATGATCCAGAAAGATGTTTCTTCTTTTCGTCCTCAAGAAAATGGGGCATGGTTTTTTCAGAGCAAAAGAAAAGCATTAAAATATAATTTTAATTTAAAATAAAAAACCAGTCAAGTGCGCGTTTAACTCGCGCACGAAGGGTTCCGCACCACCGTACAATGGTATGGATGGTGTGGAGTGAATAGCTTGGATTTTACATAGCAAAATTTGTTTACAATGTTATTGGTGCGGCTACTTTCACACTCTATGTACGTAACCAGTTGCATTCATAACTTTGTATATGGTATTGAAATAATTGTTGTATGGGAGCCCCCTAAAATATTTATTTTATTCCGTTTTTAGTATTTGTTGTTTAGCGGCAACAGAAATACATAATCTGTAAAAAAACATCTGTCTAACTACCACGGTTCATGAGATACAGCCTGGCAACAGACGCACAGACAGACAGACAGACGGACAGCGAAGTCTTAGTAATAGGGTCCGGTTTTACCCTTTGGGTACGGATGCCCTAAAAAGATTAAAATTGTCTCGTGAAAATCAGGACTAGACTTCAGATCAGTGAAATAATACGAAGCAATGAATAAAAATGTGCGGTGACTGTTGGCGATGAACAAAAAAAGATCCGTAGAAATGAAATTGGGGACTATCGCAAGCACTGTATGAAGCGAAAAGTGAAGTTTCCAGCATCAGTAATGACATAGGGTTGCATGTGAGCACAGGGTTTAGGTCGGCTGCACTTTGTCAAGGAAAATGTTAACGCTACAAAGTACCAGGAAATTTTGGAATCGAGTCTATTACCATCCATTCAGAGTTTGCAACACCAAGATACCTTCATCTTTTAACAAGATGGGACTTCTTGTCACACTGCAAGGACAACGAAGGCATGGCTTAGTTATAAGCAAAGTCCTACGATGGTTTGGCTGACAAGCAGCCCAGAAATGTCCGCGATCGTAACTTTATGGTGGAAAATGACGGAAAGATTGAGAAAATATCCAGCAAGATCGTAAAATTATTTAAAATAGAAGAAAAGCTTCAGGCAGTTTGAGATTACATTGCCCCTGAAGAGTGTGCAGAGAGAGAGGGTGGACGAACTCATTTGCTTTATAAGCTGTTAGGAAATCATGGTTTTTTATGTTTAATTCATTCAACAGTTATATGCAAGAGTTAAGTATATTTTAGACTGGAACATATATACCTAGTCGGTCCTTAAGTTCTGTCACAAGGTTTTTGATAGATAAAACTCAGCAATAAACTTTTTCTTATTCGTATTATACATGATTAAAAAGCTTATTTTATACGAATCAAATTGCAATACAATACATTTTGTACGATTATCGCAATATGACAAAAAACTTATAACTTGAGACAATCGCGAACCCAAAACACGCCGCAACTGACAAAAATACCACTTACCACAAATTTAATAAAAAAAACAGTGTTCCAGATAACCAACAAGGTTTTTTTTATTTATTCTGAAACCTCGATTTTAGACCATGCTTAACAACTAGCATTTGATTTTCTGTTAGCTTTCAGTTCCAACTGCTCCCAAAGAGAACTTTACGTACTTTTTACGTTTTCAGAAAAACGTATAAAAATGATCTTGTGGGCAACAAGGCAACTACGTAAAATGTGAATATGGAAATTAGTTTTACCCAGACTTAGTTATCTTATGCTTCAAAATGAAGGTAACGGGTTCAGGGAGGGTTCTGACTAAAATCTCACGTAAGTTTGAATGATTTTAAGAGTCATGGAAAAAAGATAAAGTGAATCACGTCAGTATTTTTGATTGGGTAAAAAAGTGCAAAATCTCTGAAGAAACTAGCATTTGTGTAATATGGCTTTAAGCATTTAAATCCAATAATTGTTCTAATTTATCAGTATTTAATGAGCTATCAAACCATATATAGTATTAAATAAAATAAAACTTGGTATTATTTACTATGCGGCAAAATTTGTGACAGAACTTATGGACCGACTAGGTATTATTCGAATTTCTGTTATTTAAATGGGTTATCTTAATTTCAGACTCGGTAAACATTATAACCATTTCACCCCGTCACACAAAGTATTCTGTAGTAGATAGTACTCGTAGTACATATATCTAGTAAAAGTACACTTAACAACTCATCGCAAAAGTCAAGATTGATGGTTATAAGTTCACTCTCAATAACAGTTTAAAAACTGTAGAGTTATGGCGTAAAATTACGAAGAGTGTTTTAAAATCGCCTTGATAAGGAAACTATACAGTACATTCTAATACTACCTATATATTGTATTCTCCTAGAATCTTGTTCAGGAAACGTTCATCAAAGAATTAGTACTTTAAGTTTACTGAGGAATGCAATAAAAATCTTCAGAACACCTCCGTAGAGAGAACCGGGAGGAAATTCACAGTAAAATACCTCAGAGCACGTTTCTCGAAACTTCCAAAGTTGAAGTGAGAATAAGCTCACTTAACTTAACTAGCAGTATAAGTTTGTTATATAAGTAGTTAAGTGTTACACAAATACGTACTTTTAGGTATACCTAGTATAATACTTATTCTCATCAACAGTTTATTGTTGATAAACCAACCAATTTACTGTCACAAAACTTTACACACATGGCATGGTGTAAACGTTTTTTTTTTTAAAAGAATCAAATAAATGAAATTAATTTTAAGAAGTATTCATGACACAAATGTCCGGATTTCTGTGTACCAGTTACTTCCGCGTATTAAGGACGAACTTGTTACTGCAGTACCATCGGACAGTTGAGTAGGGTACAAATAAATTCACATAAAGGGACTTAACAACGTTCTCATAGCAATCTCATTCCAAGATAATAGTAGTTTATGTTACTGCTACATAATGGAGGGCATTAATACTCGAGAGTGGGTTTATGAAACGAGCCGAAGGCGAGTTTCATAATAATATCACTCGAGAGTTTTAATGCCTAATTATGTACAGTTACATACACTAGTTTATCTACACACATATCATAAGATCTCTTTGATGTGTTCAGGAACCGCATGTTTGACCGGCATTGTGGCTCTGCAGTTGTTTAGCTTGTTCTGTAGCACCAACTTCGGGCGTCGGCGTTCGAAATTTGAATGTTAGTACCAACTTCACAGACAAACTAGGGGCGGCATGCAGGCGGGCGTCGGCGTTCGAAATTTGAATGTCATAATATGTAGAAAAACTACACATAATGACCATAATGTGTAGTTTTCCAGATACGAAACGAGTTTTTACCAAGTAGTTTAACATAATGCTGATCGTAACGTGCGGTTTTTGAACGCAGTAAAGAGGGTTTATGATACGTGTGTAGATAAACTACATAATATGCAACCTCATTATACGGTAAGCAATAACAATGTTGACCAATACATCCTTTGGTCGTGCGGCAGGAAAAATTGCCTAAATTTTATATTAGCCTGGAATAAATAAACGATCCATGGATTTTTACATGGAATATGCTAATGTGCTGGTAAAGCGTGGCATTTATTAATTCCTTTGTGAATTTTCGGGTCGTATTTTACCTCACCGGTTTCGTTTTTGATAAGTCATTTCGTTTCGCTTTGGCCTTAAAGTATTTTATTAGCTTTTGAAGGCCTTAGATAATAATGTAGCCAGGATTTACTAAAATACTAGAAAACTCATGTACGAAATCGACCTCTATCAAAAGTGATTTTCAGCAAAAAAATAGAGGTTATCATTTTACAATAAATTTGATCAAAAATATGCGTTGTCTAAGCAGCCAAAGCGTGGGGAAACTGCCAGTTTTTTACGCTAGTGATTTGTACTTTATAGTTTTTTTTAATTATTTTCGTCGTCAGCCCAACGCAAGGAGATTTATTATTTGAGTTAAGTTTTAAAAATTAGTCAAGTACAGATGAATCATTCAGTAATATCATTCATATGAAAGGTACAATAAAACCAATACTTCATTAAACGCGTTACTAATTCCTTTAGATTTAGATTTTGGGTAGTAAATATATTTTAAATATTAATTTAATAAGTTTTTGGCTTTACTTATATATGGTTAGTGCCTTTTTTCGATGCGCATGCTCAGTAGTAGAGTCCTCGCCACCACTCAAGTCCGATAGCGGCGGCGCCACCGTGTCGTATTGCCAGAGAGTAGCGTATTTAGTTCCACTTTCCGTCGTACGACATGAGTGGTGGTGCGAACTGTAGATATATTGGTCGCGCGCGTATTTAAAGTGAGCCGCCATTTTACTAATTTCTTGTTTAGTTTATTTATATTTTTTATTTCTTTGAACAATGTTTATTAACAAATTTTATGATAAACGTGCCGTTCCGACTCGTATCGACTTCAAAACTAGCTCTCTTCGCTCGCTCGTGATTAAACAGACACTTGTCGGAAAACACCTACTTTGCATACTAGTAGCATAAATAGCTATTCTTCTTAAAATTTTCCAGCGTCAATTGTAAGATCATAATTTGGTCAGGTTTTCTATCGAGAACTAGGTTTAATTGAAGAGACAATTTTACTATATTTCGGTACTTATTTAGTAGTTACAGCCTTTATTTTTTAAGTATTTAATTGATTCCTTCGAATTTTATTTATACCAGTTATTGTGCACTGCCTAACTACCTTTTATAATAATATTTCCTTTAATGTCTTAGTTTCCTTGAAAAAATCTCTTTTTAGAGATAAGCTCGCCTTTGCAATTATAATTTGCAATATTTTACTTGTTTACTTAACTTGTAAAATATTTGTGTGCAATAAATTATTATGAATTATAAATGATTTTGTTGCTAGTTAACACTTCCCGGGGAGAACTTATGGGGCTGGGGGATCTGTGAGATATGAGCTGTAAGATGTGGGAAGTATTTTCTGCGGACTTGAGCAACTGTCTCCCGTATTATAATCAGTTCGTGTAAAAGGTGCCTCAATTAAGATAAACACCACATTTCACTAGAATTGAAAAAATATCAACCTGTCATGTTCAGCGCACAGTCGGACAGAGATATCACTGGGAAATAACATTAACTAGTGGTTCGGTGGGAACTGAAGACCTCGCGAGCCTTTATAACAATTAAAAAATTGACACTTTTCAGAGTTTTGAAACCGATTTTCCGAAATAAAATCAAAAACTGAAATCAGCTATAACGAATACGTTGGCTACAGCAAACTTCCCCCTTCCTTTTTCCTCTCCACGCCCCATCACACCCCCGACCCCTTGAAGTTTATCGGTTGAACAACTGGAATTATTATAAATAAAATAACCCAACTGTATTTTCTTTCGAAACGATCTCCAGGGTCTGTTGTTACTATGGGTGTACCGCAGGGTTCCATACTCGGTTCATTCCTGTTTTTGTATATATTAATGACCTGCCACATCTTGTCCGAGATAATCATGAGATTGTACTGTTTGCAGATGACACTTCACTTTTGTTTAAAATGAAACGACGCAGTTTGAACTTTGACGATGTGAATAATGCAATCTCAAAGGTAGTCAATTGGTTTAGTGCTAATAATCTTTTACTGAATAATAACAAAATTAAATGTATTCGGTTTATACTCCCCAATGTTAAACAAGTCTCGGCTAATGTTAATGTTAAAGGTGAAAATTTAGAAATTGTAGATAGCACGGTATTCCTAGGAATCACCTTAGATAATAAGCTTCAGTGGGGCCCACACATAGATAAGCTATCAAAAAAACTCAGTTCCGCAGTTTATGCAGTTAAAGAAATCCGTCTTTTTACGGACGTGGAAACAGCATTATGTCTTACTTCCATAGCATTATTTCTTACGGCATACTGCTGTGGGGGAACGCTGCAGACATTAACATAATATTTGTGCTGCAAAAGAGGGCTGTTCGTGCAATCTACAATGTGGGTCTCAGAGAGTCACTGCGTTGTAAATTTAAGGACATTAACGTTATGTCAGTGCCGTGTCAGTATATTTATGAAACCTAATGTACGTCCACAAAAATATTGATAAATTTCCTAAGAATAGCGACAGGCACAATTTCAACACTAGAAATAGGAATAAACCAGCTATACCTACTACTAGGCTCCATAAGGTTAATGTATCTTTTAAAGGGCAATGTATTCGCTTTTACAACAAAATACCGACTGAGTTACAAGAATTGTCTGTAAATAAATTTGAAAATGTTGTTAAAAATCACTTATGTAAAAAAGGTTACTACAAAATATCACATTATGTAGAAGACAAGAAAGCTTGGGAAGGTGTTTGCTCCAATTCGGTAAAAAATAACGTATAAAGCTGGAGGTTTCTAGTCGCCTCTTTGCCTCCAGCATCTAAAACATTAAGGTGACGGAATTCAAATTGACTTCTATATTTCCCTGTACCTTATATATGTGTTAGTTTAAGATCTGACATTCTCCAAATGTAACCTATGTGTTTCTTATGGAAATAAACTCATTTTGAATTTTTTTAATTTTTTGAATTTTTTCAATACCACATATAAACTTATGAATGCCCTGGTATAGTTACGTATGAAAGTAGCCGCACCGATAACATTGTAACGCCATTGGTCCGCCATTAAAATAATCTCAAACCTGCTCACAAAATTTCACAAGAATCGGTTCAGAATGGGACAGATAGAAGGACAAATGAATTTTTGGCCAATCTCGAAACTGGACGCTTCGCTCGCTCGGTCAATTATACAGTTTTTACAATTTGGCTATAAGTTGATGACTATAAGTGATTAAACTTTTTTAAAGTTCGATAAAATACTATCCGATATCAAACAGATTGAAAGACGAAATTATCGTTAGTAACTAATTGATGCTGATTGATGCGAATCGATTTCATCTGATTATTCTATCTGATCAGTCAAAGTCATTGGTTCAGTAATTCTAGTTATAGCCCCACATTTAGCTTATATATTCAATAAATGTGTTGACGATGGGGCTTTCCCAGACCTCATGAAACACAGTAAACTGATACTTCTGTTCAAATCGGGAGATAAGGGTGATCCTTCAAATTTCAGACCAATATCTGTTCTTCCAACACTAAGTAAAATATTTGAAAAGATTATACTCAATCAAATGCTCTCACTCTTCAACCGTACCAAACAACTCCACGCCAAACAATACGGTTTCACTAGGGGTAAATCGACTACGGATGCAGGTATTACCCTTATATCTCATATTTATTCTGCATGGGAGGCCGCACAGGATGCTATCGGAGTTTTTTGCGACCTGTCGAAGGCGTTTGATTGTGTTGATCATAATACGCTATTAATTAAATTAAATCATTACGGAGTTCAAAATAAAGCGTTGGATCTACTAAGATCATACCTAAGCAATAGAATTCAAAAGGCAGAAGTTAACGGCGTTAAATCTGATGGATCGGGTGTAAAAATTGGCGTTCCACAAGGTTCCATATTAGGTCCTTTCTTGTTCCTGGTATATATTAACGATCTGCCTTTCATGGTGGAGAAATTAACTGACATAGTGTTATTTGCTGATGATACTTCAATGGTCTTCAAAATTAAAAGACAAAAAGCAGATTTTGATGATTTTAATGGTGTATTGTCTTTAACCTTGAATTGGTTCACAGTTACTAATTTATTGTTAAACGCTGGTAAAACCAAGTGTATCAAATTCTCACTTCCAAATGTCAGGCAAGTTGAGACCAGTTTAGTGTAAAACAACAGCACGTTAGAATTAGTAAATGATACGAAGTTTCTTGGAATAACCATTGATAGCAAATTGCAGTGGGGACCCCACATAGATAAATTGGCTGGTAAATTAAGTTCTGCGGCTTACGCTGTTAGGAACATCAGACAAAGCTCCGTCCTTTTCTGATGTTCCTAACAGCGTAAGCCGCAGAACTTAATTTACCAGCCAATTTATCTATGTGGGGTCCCCACTGCAATTTGCTTTGTGGCTACATCTAGGCTAGTATATTTTAGTTACTTTCATAGTGTGATGTCCTATGGTATCTTGTTGTGGGGGAAAGCAGCGGATATTCAAACTATTTTTATTTTACAGAAAAGAGCTATTCGAGCAATTTATAATTTAAAATTTGTAATTGTTTATTCCTGCTTATTAATCAAAATAATTAAATTTTCATATTTGTAATAGTTAAGCACAACCTTTTTTTAAAAGAGATCTAAAAATCAATCTGTGGGAGTTTCTACGCCCTTCTTCTCCCACAGTGGTCCAATGTAGAGAAGAGGCAAAAAATGACGTTTGCTAAGTATATGTAAATATCTACAGTAATAAAGTATTTTGACTTTGACTTTGACGACCCGAATGGCCGAGTCGGCAGTGACCCTGCCTAAGAAGCCAAGGGTCCCGGGTTCGCGTCCCGGTGGGGGCAAATATTTAATTGATGAGAACGGATGTTTGTACCCTAGTCATGGTTGTTTATCTATCTAAGTATAATATTTATCTATATAAGTATGTGAATCGTTGTCTAGTACCCAAGATACAGGGAATTCTATTTTGGGGCTAGATCAATGAGTGTAAAATAGTGTCCAAGGTATTATTATTATTATGACACTTTTTCCACCTTTTCCAAAGAACAGCTATTGAGAATATACATAATTAGCTCACGGTAGTATTTCTACATGATAATATGAGAACTTTGGTTGCTCTGATCGAATCGGTTGTACAGTAAAAGTTGTTCAGAATGATGTCACTGACACTAACAATCCCTGCAAATATAACTACCCCTTTATATCACACTTTGTATAGCATACAGCTAAGGATCTACGCAGTATATTCTTAATATCTATTATACACATAATATCATAGGGATATAATTACTTGGCACCGATGGCAGCCCCTATTGTCAATAAACTAGAGTACGATTACTTATACAAAGGATGAATTGATAACGAATAGAAGATATTATCATATGATTACGTATAATAATGTATACTTAAAGCCGATAATAATCTGTCTATGGATATTAATCTGTCTATGGACGACCTCTGTGGCGCAGCGGTTGTGGCTCTGCCTACCATGCGAGGGGTCCCGGGTTCGATCCCCGGCTGGGGGTAAAAAAAACAGGTCTTGGATGTTTATATGTATGTGACGTCGCTGTTTCTGGTTCCCACGACACAGGGTATCCTAGTGTGGGGCCAGAAGCAATGTATGTGCTGTGTGTAAATTTTCATGTTTATGTTTAATTCTCGGAAATGCTCCCGTTCCTCACGCTGATCCTACTTTTACTGGAGAAAGCAAAAAAACCCTAACCCAATGACGATATTTTCAGACAACTTTTTATCTTCTGTTATTATTTGACGCTTAATAACTTAAACAAGTGTCAAAATATTGTTAAGGTAACCTATTATTGTTATTTCTATAAAAGAGATAAGATACTGAAACAATATGGTTTACACGCCATTTTATTTTTCCGTACAACTCTAAACCTTAGGAAAAAATATCCGCTTTATAAGATCTGAGCCTAGACCAAGACCACTTTCGGTGATTAGATATTTCGGTAAATCGTTATATCGGTGACTTGGCAAAACTTCCAATTGGCTTTGCAATTCCTAGCGATGTGTCACCAATGTTAAATTTGTGGACGTATCCAGCTTTCAAAAGGGGGAATTTCAAATCAAGTATGATTTTATAGTCATCAGGTCCATTAGGACAGAAAAACCGGTCAGAAAAACCGGTCGAACTCACGCACGAAGTGTTCCTTACCACCGTACAATGGTAGGGATGGTGTGGAGTGAATAGTTTGGATTTTACATAGCAAAATGTTGTTTACAAAGTTATTGGTTCGGCTTCTTTCATACTCCTGTAGGTAACCAGGTGCATTCATAAGTTTGTATGTGGTACTGAAAGAATTGTTGTATGGGAGCTGCCTGAAATATTTATTTTATTCTGCTTTTTAGTATTGATTGTTTTAGCCGCAACAGAAATACATCATCTGTGAAAATTTCAATTGTCCAACTATCACTGAGATTCAGCCCGGTGACAGACGGACGGACGGACAGCGGAGGCTTAGTTATAGGGCCCTGTTTGGCACCCTTCGGGTACGGAACCCTCAATATCAAGCCCAAGTCATTACCCCGTCCAACCGTGGATTTATATTTATTGATTGAAATTGGGATACTTTTGTTATGGTGACACATACACATGTTTTAGTTTAATTTATCCTAAATGTAGTTAATTATTTAATTTACTTTGAGTACCAACTGGCAATGGGCAGGCCACATAGCTTGATACACTCACGATAGATGGAGCCAGAGATCTGTAAACAGACTCGGACCAAGCAGTTAAAAGAGCAATAGACAGGCCATGTGCCTTGGTGATGGTCAGACAAAATTGTGACAGTGGCAGGTCGAAGATGGTCAGATACGGCCAACGATAGAGAGAGATGGATGTCATTGGAGGAGGCTTTTACCCGTGAGGGATCCTCACAAACATAGTTTATATTTTAATTAGTTTATCTACTTGGTAGAAACTCATTTCTTATCTTAATATTGATGACCTTATGATCATAATGTATCACTATTTCGCATATCATGACATCCTAAACGGGCCGAAGCCCGCCTGCGTGCCGCCCCTATTTTGTCTGTGAAGTTGGTACTACTTAACAAGCTAAACAAGTGCAGAGCAATAATCAATGCCGCAATTTCGGACGAACATGAGGTTTCTGAACACATCAAAGAGAGCTTATGATATGGGTGTAGATAAACTCTCGAGTTTTAATGCCCTCCATTATGAATCAGTCACATAAACTACTATTTTATATGTGTTTTCTTATAATCAAAAGATAACAATATAAATAATTCGACGCCGCTACTTACTAGTTCCATGTGGTGGTTAGTGTGCATGTAGGGCGACCACAAATGGCGATATTATTTTTTAACACAAACGTCAAACATATATTCAATCACAAATAACTAGATATGTTATTGGAATCCCATTGATTTGCTGAGTTGTAAATGTTGAGTCTGGAGCATAAACTACATACCACCCTGTACAATATGTAGTGAACAAGCACCAAACGTCAAACACCCACCACCACGACCCCACCACCACCACGAGGGTCCGCTTTTGGTTTGTCTGCTCAACTGCCCTAATCTCTAATTGAGCACAAATCGTGGCAAGTAAAGTAGGCAGTTGTGCTTGTGTTCAGAGTTCAATATTGATTTCAACGATCGGCTACTATCGGAAATTGGGTTGCTTTTTTGCGCAACCGGAAACCGTCGGGCGGACTTCTTTGTTGTGGAATACTATACTGTCTGAGTCGTTGACACTTCTATTCGTTTATTTAGTCGATGCCTAATAATTCGTGATCGTGCTGCTGCTGTACAGTACTATGTAAGGGATAACTAAGTAGTATTCACGCTTACATAACTTATTACTATCTTTGTACAGACATGATCCGTTTAGAATTAACTTTGTGGCTCTAGTCACGGATTACTAATCCTGACTTACTACAAAAACGAACACTTATTTGTTCTAACTGAAGTATTAACAGTTTTACACAACACATTGTTTTTAAACAAACAACATTTGAATCGGTTGCGTGTTTCATCTCAGTCATACTGTATAGATATATGTATATACCTTTATAATGTCAGTCATTCTGCACAATATTTGCTGTACTTTTCACACTAAACACAGTACACCTTGTTCCTGAGGACCCGCATCATAGATCTTTAGAGATCAATATTAGTGTTCTTGGTCTGTTCTTACATAAGCAAAAGCCTCGTTTGAAACTCATGTATCATAATGCTGACTACGTGGCGATCAATAGGCGGTTATCCGACTATGACTGGAACTGTCTACATAATATGAATACGGATGATGCTACCAATCTTTTTTATAGTCAGCTAAATTGTGTTATTGACGAACATGTTCCCAAACAGTCGGTATCATCTACCCCAAATAGTGGATACCCACAATGGTACTCTAGTTCCCTCATTAAATTAAATCGCGAAAAACTCAAATATCACAAGAAATGGAAAATATATGGTAATCCACTAGATAATGATGCTATTAGATTACTCAGGCATAGGGAGAAGCAGTTGGAACCTCTTTGTTTTGAATCGTTTGTGAAGAGAGCCGAATTGAACGAATTGAACATTGCCCTAAATATTTTTGGAGTTATATAAAAACTAAATTTTCTTCAAATGCTTTACCCGAGCGTATGGTTTATAATGGTAAATCCTCTTCAGATTGTCATTCAATCAGTAATTTATTTGATGAATATTTTAATTCTGACTTTGTAAAGGATACTAATGACAGTTCAATGGATCCCATTTTTGGTTTGGATTATAATTCATCCGATGCTCCGATAGATATTTCGTCAGTAAGAATTACCCGTAAACTAATCTTGAGACATTTAGATAAAGTAGATGTTAATAAGGGAGCAGGTCACGATGGGATTCATCCCAATTTTATCTCGAAATGCTCGTCCTCACTTTACATACCGCTTACTATCATCTTTAAAAAGTCACTAAATGAGGGATGTTTTCCAAATATTTGGAAAACCGCAATAGTAACGCCAATACATAAGGGAGGTGAGAGGTGTGACGTAAAACAGTACAGGCCTATATCAAAATTATGTATATTTGGTAGAATATTCGAAAAACTTGTAACACAAGAACTATCTCAAACACTATCACGTCACATCTCTCAATTCCAACATGGTTTTTTTAAGGGTCGTAGTGTCGACACAAACTTAGTCACTTTTACAGATTTCGCAATTAATGCTATGGACGGTGGATGTCAGGTTGATACCGTGTATACCGATTTTTCAAAAGCATTTGATAAAATTAATCATAACACACTCCTTTCCAAACTTCTGAAGATCGGTATACATGGTGATCTGTTTAGATGGTTGAAGTCCTACATTAGCAACAGAAGTCAAGCTGTCTCACTAAAAGGATACACATCTGACTTTCTCTCCATTGGCTCTGGCGTACCCCAGGGTTCCCATTTGGGCCTGTTTACTTTATACATTAATGATATCATGAATATTTTCTCAGACTCATGTCATTTGGTATACGCGGACGTTACTAAGATTTTTTTAAGTTAACTCAACCCCAGTGACTGCACTTTACTTCAATCTGATCTAAACATTTTCACAACTTATTGTGCCCGTAATCAGTGATTGCTTAATGTAGATAAATGTTATACGATAACATTTACCCGGAAATTTAATCCAGTATTAGCTGATTACAGCCTCAATGGCATTCAAGTGAAAAGGGTAACGCAGATTAGGGACCTGGGGGTGCTGCTTGATTCTAAACTTCATTTCAATATACATATCGACCATATCATCGCTCGAGCCTACCAAAAACTTGGTTTTATTCTGCTTCTATCAAAACCCTTTAAGCGAGCAAAAACCATCCTAACTCTATACTACGCATATGTGCGTAAACTTATGAATGTAAACTTTTGAATGCCCTGGTTTAGTCACGTATGAAAGTAGCCGCACCAATAACATTGTAACGCCATTGGTCCGCCATTAAAATAATCTCAAACCTGCTCACAAAATTTCACAAGAATCGGTTCAGAAATGGGACCCGTAGGCGAGAACAGACAGACAGATAGAAGGACAAATGAATTTTTGGCCAATCTCGAAACTGGACGCTTCGCTCGCTCGGTCAATTATACAGTTTTTATTAATTTGGCGATAGGTTATAAAGTGATTAAACTTTTTTAAAGTTCGATAAAATACTATCCGATATCAAACAGATTGAAAGACGAAATTATCGTTAATAACTAATTGATGCTGATTGATGCGAATCGATTTCATCTGATTATTCTATCTGATCAGTCAAAGTCATTGGTTCAGTAATTCTAGTTATAGCCCCACATTTAGCTTATATATTCAATAAATGTGTTGACTATGGGGCTTTCCCAGACCTCATGAAACACAGTAAACTGATACTTCTGTTCAAATCGGGAGATAAGGGTGATCCTTAAAATTTCAGACCAATATCTGTTCTTCCAACACTAAGTAAAATATTTGAAAATATTATACTCAATCAGATGCTCTCGCACTTCAACCGTACCAAACAACTCCACGCCAAACAATACGGTTTCACTAGGGGTAAATCGACTACGGATGCAGGTATTACCCTTATATCTCATATTTATTCTGCATGGGAGGCCGCACAGGATGCTATCGGAGTTTTTTGCGACCTGTCGAAGGCGTTTGATTGTGTTGATCATAATACGCAATTAAATTAAATCATTACGGAGTTCAAAATAAAGCGTTGGATCTACTAAGATCATACCTAAGCAATAGAATTCAAAAGGCAGAAGTTAACGGCGTTAAATCTGATGGATCGGGTGTAAAAATTGGCGTTCCACAAGGTTCCATATTAGGTCCTTTCTTGTTCCTGGTATATATTAACTTTTTGGTATATATTATTTCATGGTGGAGAAATTAACTGACATAGTGTTATTTGCTGATGATACTTCAATGGTCTTCAAAATTAAAAGACAAAAAGCACATTTTGATGATGTTAATGGTGTATTGTCTTTTACCTTGAATTGGTTCACAGTTACTAATTTATTGTTAAACGCTGGTAAAACCAAGTGTATCAAATTCTCACTTCCAAATGTCAGGCAAGTTGAGACCAGTTTAGTGTTAGACAACAGCACGTTAGAATTAGTAAATGATACGAAGTTTCTTGGAATAACCATTGATAGCAAATTGCAGTGGGGACCCCACATAGATAAATTGGCTGGTAAATTAGGTTCTGCGGCTTACGCTGTTAGGAACATCAGACAAAGCACGGATGTGGCTACATCTAGGCTAGTATATTTTAGTTACTTTCATAGTGTGATGTCCTATGGTATCTTGTTGTGGGGGAAAGCAGCGGATATTTAAACTATTTTTATTTTACAGAAAAGAGCTATTCGAGCAATTTATAATTTAAAATTTGTAATTATTTATTCCTGCTTATTAATCATAATAATTAAATTTTTCATATTTGTAATAGTTAAGCACAACCTATTTTTAAAAGAGATCTAAAAATCAATCTGTGGGAGTTTCTACGCCCTTCTTCTCCCACAGTGGTCCAATGTAGAGAAGAGGCAAAAAATGACGTTTGCTAAGTATATATAAATATCTACAGTAATAAAGTACTTTGACTTTGACTTTGACTTTGACGACCCGAATGGCCGAGTCGGCAGTGACCCTGCCTACGAAGCCAAGGGTCCCGGGTTCGCGTCCCGGTGGGGGCAAATATTTAATTGATGAGAACGGATGTTTGTACCCTAGTCATGGTTGTTTATCTATCTAAGTATAATATTTATCTATATAAGTATGTGAATCGTTGTCTAGTACCCAAGACACAGGGAATTCTATTTTGGGGCTAGATCAATGAGTGTAAAATAGTGTCCAAGGTATTATTATTATTATGACACCTTTTCCAAAGAACAGCTATTGAGAATATACATAACTAGCTCACGGTAGTATTTCTACATGATAATATGAGAACTTTGGTTGCTCTGATCAAATCGGTTGTACAGTAAAAGTTGTTCAGAATGATGTCACTGACACTAACAATCCCTGCAAATATAACTACCCCTTTATATCACACTTTGTATAGCATACAGCTAAAGATCTACGCAGTATATTCTTAATATCTATTATACACATAATATCATAGGGATATAATTACTTGGCACCGATGGCAGCCCCTATTGTCAATAAACTAGAGTACGATTACTTATACAAAGGATGAATTGATAACGAATAGAAGATCTTATCATATGATTACGTATAATAATGGACACTTAAAGCCGATAATAATCTGTCTATGGATATTAATCTGTCTATGGACGACCTCTGTGGCGCAGCGGTTGTGGCTCTGCCTACCATGCGAGGGGTCCCGGGTTCGATCCCCGGCTGGGGGTAAAAAAAACAGGTCTTGGATGTTTATATGTATGTGACGTCGCTGTTTCTGGTTCCCACGACACAGGGTATCCTAGTGTGGGGCCAGAAGCAATGTATGTGCTGTGTGTAAATTTTCATGTTTATGTTTAATTCTCGGAAATGCTCCCGTTCCTCACGCTGATCCTACTTTTACTGGAGAAAGCAAAAAAACCCTAACCCAATGACGATATTTTCAGACAACTTTTTATCTTCTGTTATTATTTGACGCTTAATAACTTAAACAAGTGTCAAAATATTGTTAAGGTAACCTATTATTGTTATTTCTATAAAAGAGATAAGATACTGAAACAATATGGTTTACACGCCATTTTATTTTTCCGTACAACTCTAAACCTTAGGAAAAAATATCCGCTTTATAAGATCTGAGCCTAGACCAAGACCACTTTCGGTGATTAGATATTTCGGTAAATCGTTATATCGGTGACTTGGCAAAACTTCCAATTGGCTTTGCAATTCCTAGCGATGTGTCACCAATGTTAAATTTGTGGACGTATCCAGCTTTCAAAAGGGGGAATTTCAAATCAAGTATGATTTTATAGTCATCAGGTCCATTAGGACAGAAAAACCGGTCAGAAAAACCGGTCGAACTCGCGCACGAAGTGTTCCTTACCACCGTACAATGGTAGGGATGGTGTGGAGTGAATAGTTTGGATTTTACATAGCAAAATGTTGTTTACAAAGTTATTGGTTCGGCTTCTTTCATACTCCTGTAGGTAACCAGGTGCATTCATAAGTTTGTATGTGGTACTGAAAGAATTGTTGTATGGGAGCTGCCTGAAATATTTATTTTATTCTGCTTTTTAGTATTGATTGTTTTAGCCGCAACAGAAATACATCATCTGTGAAAATTTCAATTGTCCAACTATCACTGAGATTCAGCCCGGTGACAGACGAACGGACGGACAGCGGAGGCTTAGTTATAGGGCCCTGTTTGGCACCCTTCGGGTACGGAACCCTCAATATCAAGCCCAAGTCATTACCCCGTCCAACCGTGGATTTATATTTATTGATTGAAATTGGGATACTTTTGTTATGGTGACACATACACATGTTTTAGTTTAATTTATCCTAAATGTAGTTAATTATTTAATTTACTTTGAGTACCAACTGGCAATGGGCAGGCCACATAGCTTGATACACTCACGATAGATGGAGCCAGAGATCTGTAAACAGACTCGGACCAAGCAGTTAAAAGAGCAATAGACAGGCCATGTGCATTGGTGATGGTCAGACAAAATTGTGACAGTGGCAGGTCGAAGATGGTCAGATACGGCCAACGATAGAGAGAGATGGATGTCATTGGAGGAGGCTTTTACCCGTGAGGGATCCTCACAAACATAGTTTATATTTTAATTAGTTTATCTACTTGGTAGAAACTCATTTCTTATCTTAATATTGATGACCTTATGATCATAATGTATCACTATTTCGCATATCATGACATCCTAAACGGGCCGAAGCCCGCCTGCGTGCCGCCCCTATTTTGTCTGTGAAGTTGGTACTACTTAACAAGCTAAACAAGTGCAGAGCAATAATCAATGCCGCAATTTCGGACGAACATGAGGTTTCTGAACACATCAAAGAGAGCTTATGATATGGGTGTAGATAAACTCTCGAGTTTTAATGCCCTCCATTATGAATCAGTCACATAAACTACTATTTTATATAAGAAAACACTTCTTATAATCAAAAGATAACAATATAAATAATCAGACGCCGCTACTTACTAGTTCCATGTGGTGGTTAGTGTGCATGTAGGGCGACCACAAATGGCGATATTATTTTTTAACACAAACGTCAAACATATCTTCAATCACAAATAACTAGATATGTTATTGGAATCCCATTGATTTGCTGAGTTGTAAATGTTGAGTCTGGAGCATAAACTACATACCATCCTGTACAATATGTAGTGAACAAGCACCAAACGTCAAACCCCAACCACCACGACCCCACCACCACCACGAGGGTACGCTCTTGGTTTGTCTGCTCAACTGCCCTAATCTCTAATTGAGCACAAATCGAGGCAAGTAAAGTAGGCAGTTTTGCTTGTGTTCAGAGTTCAATATTGATTTCAACGATCGGCTACTATCGGAAATTGGGTTGCTTTCTGCGCAACCGGAAACCGTCGGGCGGACTTCTTTGTTGTGGAATACTATACTGTCTGAGTCGTTGACACTTCTATTCGTTTATTTAGTCGATGCCTAATAATTCGTGATCGTGCTGCTGCTGTACAGTACTATGTAAGGGATAACTAAGTAGTACTCACGCTTACATAACTTATTACTATCTTTGTACAGACATGATCCGTTTAGAATTAACTTTGTGGCTCTAGTCACGGATTACTAATCCTGACTTACTACAAAAACGAACACTTATTTGTTCTAACTGAAGTATTAACAGTTTTACACAACACATTGTTTTTAAACAAACAACATTTGAGTCGGTTGCGTGTTTCACCTCAGTCGTACTGTATAGATATATGTATATACCTTTATAATGTCAGTCATTCTGCACAATATTTGCTGTACTTTTCACACTAAACACAGTACACCTTGTTCCTGAGGACCCGCATCATAGATCTTTAGAGATCAATATTAGTGTTCCTGGTCTGTTCTTACATAAGCAAAAGCCTCGTTTGAAACTTATGTATCATAATGCTGACTACGTGGCGATCAATAGGCGGTTATCCGACTATGACTGGAACTGTCTACATAATATGAATACGGATGATGCTACCAATCTTTTTTATAGTCAGCTAAATTGTGTTATTGACGAACATGTTCCCAAACAGTCGGTATCATCTACCCCAAATAGTGGATACCCACAATGGTACTCTAGTTCCCTCATTAAATTAAATCGCGAAAAACTCAAATATCACAAGAAATGGAAAATCTATGGTAATCCACTAGATAATGATGCTTTTAGATTACTCAGGCATAGGGAGAAGAAGTTGGAACCTCTTTGTTTTGAATCGTTTGTGAAGCGAGCCGAAGAACGAATTGAACATTGCCCTAAATATTTTTGGAGTTATATAAAAACTAAATTTTCTTCAAATGCTTTACCCGAGCGTATGGTTTATAATGGTAAATCCTCTTCAGATTGTCATTCAATCAGTAATTTATTTAATGAATATTTTAATTCTGACTTTGTAAAGGATACTAATGACAGTTCAATGGATCCCATTTTTGGTTTGGATTATAATTCATCCGATGCTCCGATAGATATTTCGTCAGTGAGAATTACCCGTAAACTAATCTTGAGACTTTTAGATAAAGTAGATGTTAATAAGGGAGCAGGTCACGATGGGATTCATCCCATTTTTATCTCGAAATGCTCGTCCTCACTTTACATACCGCTTACTATCATCTTTAAAAAGTCACTAAATGAGGGATGTTTTCCAAATATTTGGAAAACCGCAATAGTAACGCCAATACATAAGGGAGGTGAGAGGTGTGACGTAAAACAGTACAGGCCTATATCAAAATTATGTATATTTGGTAGAATATTCGAAAAACTTGTAACACAAGAACTATCTCAAACACTATCACGTCACATCTCTCAATTCCAACATGGTTTTTTTAAGGGTCGTAGTGTCGACACAAACTTAGTCACTTTTACAGATTTCGCAATTAATGCTATGGACGGTGGATGTCAGGTTGATACCGTGTATACCGATTTTTCAAAAGCATTTGATAAAATAATCATAACACACTCCTTTCCAAACTTCTGAAGATCGGTATACATGGTGATCTGTTTAGATGGTTGAAGTCCTACATTAGCAACAGAAGTCAAGCTGTCTCACTAAAAGGATACACATCTGACTTTCTCTCCATTGGCTCTGGCGTACCCCAGGGTTCCCATTTGGGCCCATTTTTGTTTGCTCTATACATTGATGATATCATGAATATTTTCTCAGACTCATGTCATTTGGTATACGCGGACGATACTAAGATTTTTAAAGTAGTCTCAACCCCAGAAGACTGCACTTTACTTCAATCTGATCTAAACATTTTCACAACTTATTGTGCCCGTAATCAGTGATTGCTTAATGTAGATAAATGTTATACGATAACATTTACCCGGAAATTTAATCCAGTATTAGCTGATTACAGCCTCAATGGTATTCAAGTGAAAAGGGTAACGCAGATTAGGGACCTGGGGGTGCTGCTTGATTCTAAACTTCATTTCAATATACATATCGACCATATTATCGCTCGAGCCTACCAAAAACTTGGTTTTATTCTGCTTCTATCAAAACCCTTTAAGCGAGCAAAAACCATCCTAACTCTATACTACGCATATGTGCGTAGTTTTTTTTGAATTTGATTGTGTAGTGTGGAATCCCCACTATGCGGTACACGTGGCTCGTCTTGAGAAGATTCAGAATAAATTTTTAAAATCATTAGACTACAGGACCGGCACTAACTATAATGATAATAAAAGGCTATGTGATAAGTTCAATATTGCCTCCCTAGAAAGCAGACGCACTTTTTTGGATGCCTCATTCCTATATAAATTATTAAATGACCATATAGATTCGGCATGTTTACTTGAGAAGGTAAACTTCTTTGTTAACCGCATCTCCTCACGTTCAAAGAAAACATTTTATTCTACCCTATGTAGCACAAACTATGCAAAAAACACATTCTTTCGACGATCTTTCGAAACTTATAACAAAAGACTGATAGATATATATATCTTCGCAAACTCACTTCCTAGCTATAAAAGACAAATGAAAGAAATTCTATGTAGGTAACTTAACTATACATTCTCGAATATTTTCACGACACGGTATAAATTGTAACCAATTAATGGTACTCCAGGTCTTTATGTAAATAGTCAATCAATCCATGTTTAGTAAGTGACTGTTTGTTACCTGAATAAAATAAAATAAAATAAAAATAAAGTACACACATTCTGTGACTATATCAACTCTTTACCAATTATTACCGACGCACACAGCCACACAGACGGACAGACGGAAAAACGGAGGCTAAGAATAAGGTCCCGTTCGGCACCCTTCGGGTACATAACCCTTATAATGGGCGTGCGGTTTGCCGTATCCGGCCAGCCTCAAGTATGGTACTGACCTTACCGTAGTTATTCAGTTGTTAGAAAGGAAATGAGTAATGTCTGTAATAACCATTAGAATGGACAGTAAGTATGATTTAAACAATAGTAATGATTCTTAGATAATAATTGTATTCCTTGTGTTATGTTTGACGCAAGCGTCCTTTACCACACAATACTCGTAAGCTAATGCTGAGTTAAAATTAAGTGATACTTGTTTGGAAAAGAAAAGGCAAAAGTTCTTTATTGATTACTAAGCATATTTACAAATACCTATATATCTTCTCTACGTTGTATGTACTCTACGAGAGAAGGGCAAAGAAAATCTCAAAGATTGGTTTTAGTTTGGTTTTAAAAAAGGTTGTCTCCGCAGCCGGCGCCGGACGCCGATTCGGTAGCCGTAAACACTGCGGAAGCTTAGTTACTTAAAACTAGGTATTATATATATATATATTGTTGTTCTTACATGTTCACCTAACACGAAGGATAAAGGGGGCTTCACTTCGCTCACCCCCTTTACCCTTCACCTAAGCTACCGCAGTGTTTTGCCCTGATATTTGAAACCAACCAACCTCATGACGTTCAACATTTTGACATTGACGGACACTTCATGCAATGCTGCCAACATAGCCACCCATGTGCTGGCTCCCAATCACATAAATATTGGATAGGTGAGAGCATAGCTAGTATTCAGATATTTTCATTGTAGTTAGATAAGTTGATCTCTCAGTGATCCAGCTTCAAGCTAAAGCCAACACTCGTCTCTGTTCTCTTAGCCTAGTTCTCTGTTTAACACTCTGATCTGAAAATGCCAAGTCCACAAGGCATGTCTAGTCAAACGGAATTGAAGGATTGGGTACCCAGAAGGGAACGCCGTGCTTAGGTGGCGTTTTGTCAGATCAGAGTCACGCATGTTACTTGGGTGGGCACAGCGCCTCATCTACTCAATAACCGAGGGTAGTTGGGACGGATCGAGATTGTGAACCCTATGCTGTGGTAATAAAATTTAAAACCTACCAACAGTACTTCTAAGAAAAAGGCGAATGGAAAATTATGCATGAAATTATTGGTGTTATGAAAAAAAGGACATTTGGACATCTATGTATGAAATGGTTTGTTTTATTCCAACGATAACATAAACACAAACATTCACATACAGGCACATACATTGCTTCTGGCCCCACACCAGGATATCCTGTGTTGTGGGAACCAGAAACAGCGACGTCACACACATATAAACATCCAAGACCTGGGGTTTTTTTAACCCCTGCCGGTGATCGAACCCGGGACCTCTCGCATGGTAGGCAGAGCCACAACCGCTGCGCCACAGAGGTCGTCTAAACGTTCGTCCAATCGCGTTGATGACATTTTACAACGTCCTATAACATTTTCATCGCATTTCACTGTTGATCTAATTTGTCCTATCCAAAATATCAACATTTGATATTATACTATTTACTGTCCTAGGTAAACAGAAAGTTGAAAAGATCAGCAGCAAAGTTGGCATCGTGTTTGTTCCTACCAGTTTTTTTCTGTAACCTTTTTTCACCCATTATTTTATTTTCGAGTTAGATGTTATGCTCGTTGTGCCAACTATTAACCGCTAGAAAGCAGAAAGTCTTAAAAATGTTCCTTAAAAATGTGCCATATAGGTCACCGGTGACCTCACCCAGACTAAAAAACTATAAGAAAAAACTTTTTCGAAAATTGGCGTTGGCCGAACTATTAACCGCTAGAAAGCAGAAAGTCTTAAAAATGTTCATTAAAACTCAGAGAACAATTACTATTGACCCAAACATCCTCAACAAAATAAGTAAACATAATAGTAGTGTATGTGACTGCTACATAATGGAGGGCATTAATACTCGAGAGTTTTAATGCCTAATTATGTACAGTTACATACACTAGTTTATCTACACACATATCATAAGCTCTCTTTGATATGTTCAGGAACCGCATGTTTGAACGGCATTGTGGCTCTGCAGTTGTTTAGCTTGTTCTGTAGTACCAACTTCACGCAGGCGGGCGTCGGCGTTCGAAATTTGAATGTCATAATATGTAGAAAAATTACACATAATGGTCATAATGTGTAATTTTTCAGACATGAAATGAGTTTTTATCAAGTAGTTTATTATTATGCTGATCGTAACGTGCGGTTTTGTACGCAGTAAAGAGGGTTTATGATACGTGTGTAGATAAAATCAAAAATATTCCTCACTACCACTCTATGGTTGCTTGGAGACAATACACATATACAACTATCAGTCAGCATATATATAACCTTATAAATATAAGCCTAGACATAAATACCTTATCCAAACATGATGTAGAAAAAATTGACGACGTCGCGAATTAAAAAGAAAACATATGTAGAAACGGAAAATCTAATAATAAAAAGAGATTTATAATAATTAAAACTCGCGCACGAAGGGTTCCGTACTACCATACAATGGTAGAGATGGTGTGTAGTGAATAGTTTGGATTTTAAATTTCAAAATGTTGTTTAAAAAGTTATTGATGCGGCTACTTTCACGCTCCATGTACGTAACCAGCTGCATTCATAAGTTTGTATGTGGTATTGAAAGAATTGTTGTATGGGAGCCCCCTTAAATATTTATTTTGTTCTGTTTTTTTTTGTATTAGTTGTTATAGAGGCAACAAAAATACATCATCTGTGATAATTTCATCTGTCTAACTATCACGGTTCATGAGATACAGCCTGGTGACAGACGGACGGACAGCGGAGGTTTAGGAATAGGGTCCCGTTTGGCACCCTTCCGGTACGGAACCCTAATAACTAAAACCTAACGCAAACAAAATTTATAAAAATAAACAAAATCAATACTATTAGAATTCTTCAACATACATACACACACACCCAATTATTAACTTACTTGTTGCATGCTATTATAATATTGTTTTATTTTGTTATTGTTTATCTAACTAAACAGGTAATGTACTTAAAAGGAGGCTTCTGATGACTAAGTGATATCTTTTGTTAAACAATATTTTTTTTTTGTATAATTTGTATTTTGATATTTTTGTCCGAACTGGTCACACAAAATTCTCCATCTACGTTCAAGTCAGTGTAAAGACTCCCGTCAACGCCAAAAATTTCGGACTAATGTACGTGGCCTAACGTTGCCCGCCGCGCACCCCCGCCGCGCAGCCCTGCTCCACCCCCGCATCTAAAATTACCGACAGCGAAACCAAACAAAAGAACGGTCGGTAATACGCAATTACTTATGATCGGAGAAAATATTAATTATGAATCAGAGGCCGCTTGAGGTTGGGTAGTACCTAACCTGCCTATAATTTGATTTGAAGGTTCTTGTTCAAATTTACCTACCGATGATTTGATTTAGAGGTTCTTGTTCAAATCAAAATATAACATAGATCCACACCTTTTTACGTTTAGGGTAGCAGTAGCAGCTAATGTTGAAAACACCTAACGTGCGACCTCACCTGCAACCGTCCTTAATGGAGTTGTCAAAGTTTACTCGAGTTTTATCATATTTGCCTAACTCGCTTAATTTTAATCTAATTACGCCCCCCCCCCCCCTCAGGGGTGGGCTTCACCTCTTCGCAACCCTGAAAGTGACGTTTAAAAAAAAACTGTTCAGGATACATGAAAAGTGTGTAAGAACGTAATATTTTTTCCTATAAACCTGTTTTACACTAAAAACTATTTCACTTACATTTCAAATATTAACTTATTTTAAATAATTATCCTCTTTTTAAGAGTTATTCCATTATTAGTGAGTTTTTTTTTAAACGTAAACTTTCAGCAAAGAATATTTATAGATATATAAAAATTTTGATATTTTATGGCAGAGTGTGCGACAAATCTAAGTGATATCGCTTTGAAGTAAAATTTACAAGCAGGTTTTCGTTTTTACAAATTTTTCAAGTATTGTGTACGGTATACGATGTATACTTCGGCACACTTTTGGGGTCGGGTGGTGACGCACTCCCCGTGGAGTGGAGTGGAGTGGAGTGGAGGGGAGGGTACATACATTTCAACCTACTTCTATTACCTACATATCCCGATAGATAGATTGATACAGGAAACCAATTAATAACATTTAACTTACGAGAAGATAATTTGTATTTTTCTGAAGTTTTTTTTTGTCTTTTGGAATCGATATGGTTTTTGGTGAAACGTATGTAGTGAACGGTAAAAAAATACTACCAAGTGTAGCTATACATTTAACAACGGGATTATTGTTTTTTTTTTGCTGCAGACTATACAACATACAAGTTTTTTCGAAATAGTCAGTTTTTTAAGAGTCTTGCTTCGCTGGCTCGTGAATAAAAATGCCATTGCAACTGGAATGCCACTAAAAAGTAGGTGATTTCCGACGAATCACCCATTTTCCAGACTAGTAGGTAGTCTAAATAAATAGCTATTTTCGCCTCCAGTATTCGATCAGTTAGTATGAATATGTATTATTAGGATTATTAGTTGAATCGTCCCTTTTGTCCGCCTAATAAGTAGCTAGCATTGCTGCAGATAAATAGCTATACGCTAGTAATAGCAGCTCAGTGGTACATACATACATACAAATCTGGTGCGAAATAGTAAAAATATAGATTGTGAGAAAAAGATGTCGTAATAACGTCGGAAGACTTTTCTTTCGAGCAAAAATTATCAAATTACTTTTATAAGTTCAGGAATCTGACGCTCATGATCAACATGATAGTATAAATAAATAACTGCTGTAATAGTATTATTTTGGTATTATAGTATTTGGTATTATGGTATTAATATATATAATCTTAAATTTACAAAAGGCTATTTTGACCGACTGTGTCGCCTGAACACATAGTTAATGTAAGTGGCAATTTCGAGAGCATGAGCATGATTTTTGGGATTATTCTAGTATTTATTGTATTTAATAATAATAATAATAATAAAGTTTTTATTCCTGAAATACAGATCATTTCCATATAAAAGTACAAAACATTAAAAACTAGGGAAACACACAACATGAACATTTTAAAGAGAAGTAAATAAAATAAAATAATAATAATTTAGGGAACTAGTTTCGGTGCAATCGAACAGTAAATCTACTTAGTATTAATCAGTTTTTAAGTTTGAACATTGAAAGTAGGTAAGTTAAAGTTAATGAATTTGAGTCTATTAGGGCAAAGATCAGTTCTTATCCCCTTTGTTTTAAAATCATTAACTTTAAACATATCATCGGATCGGAAATCGTATCATGAAACTATAAGGTAAGCACTATCATAATCGTACTATTCAAAAATGCAGTCGAGTGCTCGAGAGTCGAGAGCAGATCTAAATAATTTTAAATTTTTGTATGATTGATGTAATAATGCCTAAAATTTGTATTTATTCATAAAATAACCATTATACCTACATAGCTCTATACGAAAAGTCCCAACCATGTTTTTTTATTACACTCATAAGTCCTCGTGTAAAAGTCAAAACTCTACAATCACGGTGCCGGCACCACCAGGGATTTAAGCAGAATATATTTATTCCAGCTTGCTTGTATTTGCAAACGCATAAATGGCCGCAACTTTAGTCCCGTGCGCTGTCATATTAAACTAACTTCTCGAGAAAGTTTCGAAAAGTTGCACCTAACCAAGAATGGAGAAGCCATCCAAGCGCTTACCACTTTGCCTTGCTGAAGTACATAAGAGTTTTTACGCTACCATTACTTTGCCTCTCTGTGTGTGTGTATATATATATATATATATATATATATATATCATATTCCATACATGGTGGCAGCGGCAAAGTTGTGCCCACGTTTAGCGAGTCAATGAATATTCCATATCGCGTGACAGGGAGCTAGTCCATTGCCGCAGTTATGAAAGTTTCCTTACGATGTTTCCATCACCGTTAAAACATTGGAAGTACTAATTCTAGACAGACTTACCGAAGGAGCTGTCAACAGTTTCAGCGCTTCGCTTAAGTGCCTGAGCGTGAGCGTGGTTCCTCGGTCTTCCTCCTCCGGCCCAGGCAGGTGCACCGACGACTGCCGCGACCTGAGTTCCGGTTTTCTGCTTCCGGAAGTGGCGCCATTTGCAAACTGCTGCTGGGACGCCGCGCGCCGGAAGGGGCACGCCATGTTAGAAGTTTCAAATTTGGAACGTGGTTTCTGTTACTGGCTAGCACGGTTTTTGTATGCACTCCTTATTGGCTTTGGACATTCCTCGATTTTGGGCGTCTGAAAAGAAGAAAAGGTGCAAATAAGTAACTGTTTGAGTTAATTAAGTAGGTATTTGAAGGATCCTAGTGTGATGACCTCATTAAAGTTAGCAGAGCCGGGAGCACATATATTTTACAGATCGAAAAAGTGTTCGAGTTCTTATGAAAGTGACCTTATGATATTGTAAATTAAGAGTAACTTCGAAAACATTTTAACCTCCGACGAAAAAAGAGGTTTAAAGCGTCTGTCTGTCTTTGTGTATGTATATATGTATGTGACTGTCCGTGCAACCCTAGAATAAAAATAAACAGGTCAGCCAAACTTTTGACTTAACTTAGAAATAAATTTTAACAAAACGAAAATAATGACATTTTTTCCATATCAAAAGACCTCATTACATATTAACTAAACGTTCAATGATACAAAAATACAAAACAAACAAAACGCATTTACACTCCTGGGCATTGACATAGATACCCACTTGAACTGGAAGTACCATGTTAACAAAATTAGATTAAAACTTTCCAAATTTACATACGTACTCCGTGAATTTAAATAAACAACTGATCTAAAGACTGCACTAACAACATACTACGCATATGTATATGCGTGGCTTACCTATGGCGTCATCTTGTGGGGTAACAGTACAGAAGCCACTACTATTTTCACAGCACAAAAAAAACTATTAAGAGTCCTAGTAAATATTGGGCGAATGGATACATGTAAACCACACTTTATAGATCTAAAGGTCCTAAGCTTTCCATGTATATACATCCTAGAAGCCTGCAAATTCGTTAGAAAATATCCAGAGTTTTACAAAAAACGTGCAGAGATTCCAATGAACTATTCAAAGACCAACGAATGAAACGATTAGTTGAAACAACTTCACGGCTCAAAATGTCCTCTTCGGGTCCACTAGCTATGTCAATTAAAATATACAACCAACTTCCCGAAAATATAAAACAACAAGAAAAATACCAAACATTCATTAATAAGCTAAAACCACTACTACAAGAAAAATGCTATTACTCAATAAATGAATACATAAACGACAAATTAACATAAGACTTATTAATAGGAAAAGTGACTATTGTTACATAATGGTAGTTTATGTGACTGCTACATAATGGAGGGCATTAATACTCGAGAGAGGGTTTATGAAACGAGCCGAAGTCATAATGTGTAATTTTTCATATAAGAAATGAGTTTTTACCAAGTAGTTCAACATTATGCTGATCGTAACGTGCGGTTTTTGTACGCAGTAAAGAGGGTTTATGATACGTGTGTAGATAAAATTATTAATAGTTAGTATAGAAAATGACATTAATATTAATAGATAATAAGTTTGAACACTCACATTGTAGTGCCCCCAGGGGGTATCATTGTTAATGATAAGCAATAAATAAATGAATTTTTTATTTATAGGGATAGTTTTTTATTTATATTTATCCGATGCGCAATTATTTGTGCTACCCTCACAAGTCAGGGTTTAGTTGCGATATGGGGAGGCATTTCCCCAGAGTAGTACGCTAAAAGTAGGTTATTTAAATGAGTCAACAGTTATTCCATGTTAATTAAATTGTGTGACCCGGTTTTCTGACAATAATACCGAAGTATATTATTAAAGTACAGCATAGCCCAGTATAGAATAGTAATGTATATTAATAGTGTTCTTTATTTCTAAAGGTTAATTAATTGTACTAGGTCTTGGATGTTACCATGTTTGTGGTGTCGTCGCTGTGTCTGGTTCCCACGATACCGGGTATCCTAGAGTGGGGCCAGAAGAAATGTATGTGCCTGTATGTGAATGTTATTTTATGGTACATGATAAAACTGTATGAGAACCCTTTTAGTAATTGGCCGAGAAGTACGGACAATGCCTCATAATGCTTAAACATACCTTAAAATTAAACCCCTATTGTCAGCTAAATATTTAGGCACTGCATGCTCCTAATAGGATAAAGGAATCCCTCCAAAATGTTTACACAAACAGTTTCTCCACACATTGCGTTCGGAAATAGACTAGACGGAACTATAATGACAGCGTCACGCCTTTTCCCAAACGGGGTGGCAGGGCAAGCTGCGCTCACCGGTTATTCAATGATTTTGCTGTTAAAGGGCCAGCGCATCGCCACAGCTCTAAATATATTAAAGTATCCATACAGTTTTCTCCGTAAAATGCTCTGAGTATAAATTTCTTATCTCATTGGTACATGGCTCTCCTGCGTGACCGGATGTTCTATGACCTCTAGATGGTCAAAAGCAGATTTTGCGGCGGGGGTGCTAATCTCTCATTTAAAACTCGGAACGTGATGCTCCTTTAGTCACGTTATTATAGCCCATCTAAAGCGCTTTCAGTGTCGTGCGTATTTGTCATGCGGGACGCGGGGCGCCATATGACCGTACCCACGTGCGGGGTCAATCCCTTAGTAGAGTAGGACCTCTTTCAGTTTCATACGGGTTTCATCACGCACGCGGGATTTAGGCTTATTTCAGTGTCATACGGGTTTTATCACGCATGCAGAATTTAGGCCTCTTTCAGTGTCATGCGGGTTTCATAACGCACGCGGGATCAAGGCCTCTTTCAGTGTTATGCGGGTTTCATCATGCACGCGGGATTAACTCTTTAAATAGCCATTAAAAATGGCTTTTCTCACAAACCTCGTAGTGAAGAAATTAGGCAAAGGAAATCACGCAATAGGAATCTTCTTAGATCTTGCGAAAGCATTCGATACTATTTCTGTTCCCAGACTTTTGTATAAAATGGAACGCATTGGACTCATGGGAAAACAACTTGATTTATTTGCAAGTTATTTAGACTATCGTACACAGCAAGTAAAAATTTAACATCACATCAGCAGCGAACAAGTTGTTCCTAATTTTGGCATACCACAAGGAAGTATCCTCGGTCCAACGCTGTTTTGTTGTATATTAATGATCTGTGTGACCTTCAAATAAATTCGGGGAATATCTAATAAGATAATCTGATGCATTTTCACTCGCGCAAGGTTTTAATGCTGATAAAAATTGGCTGCAGCTAAATTACCTTACTATCAATACAGAAAAAACTAAGTTTATGAAATTTTTAATGCGCACCTTTCATACAAATGTCCTAAAACGAATCTTGCGTGCCCATGCTTGTAAAATATGTAAAGAGCTCATTGTGATTGCCTCACCATCTCTAAGACAAACAGTTCAAAAATTTAAGGGGTCATTATTGACTCCACTCTTTCCTTCCATGAACAGATAAAGTGCTTAACTGGACGGATACGAAAATTCATTTTCATCTTGAAAAAGATTCGCTCATTCTCTAAGGTTAACTTAATTAAACAAGTCTACTACGCACTATGCCAGTCCCTGCTTAGGTACTGTATAACTTTGTCGGGTGGAGCCCCTAAAACAACCCTGATGCCATTAGAAAGAGCGCAAAGAGCCGGACTGAAGGTATTGAAGGTACAAATCATCCTTTCCTTTTTCCCACATCTGAGCTATATAAATGCTGTAGGGTCTTAACATTTCGACATTTATTTCTGAGCTATCAGCAATACAAAGCCAAACTTCACGATCTCTTTTAAACCATGACATATGCTGACACGGAGGAATTTTTTACTATAGTTACATAATATTAATTTTGGTATGCTTTAAGTTTACTTCTTTAACAACATGATTTTTCATTAGAACTAGGAAGTAGTGTCTAACATAGTGTTATAAGAGTAGTTTTATTGTATATTTGTATTATATGACATCAAATAGAAGAATATAACGTAAATATGAAATAGGCTATATAGCATAGCCTATTTCATATTTATATATATAGGCTATATAGGCTATATAGCATATAATATAAATAGGCTATATAGCATAGCCTAGTTCAGATAAATATGTAATATTAAGATATTTTATACTAACTTAAGACCTAGGTTAAGATTTATACTTTTATTTGTCTGGAATAAATGATTTGATTTGATTTAATTCGATACCAGGTGTTCGGTGGACGGTAGGTAAATTAAAAATTTATGCAAGTTTATACAAGGTGTTCATGCACGAGTGAACATGGTTAAGGCCTTTTAAAGTGTCATGCGGGTTTCATCACGCACGCTGGATTAACTATGGGATTGCGGGTGCTGTCAGTTTAGCGCCTCGCGTCCCGCATAACAAATACGGACGACACTGAAAGAGGTCTAGCACTTTTAGTAAATCCCGCGTGCTTATGGGAACCCGCATGACAATGAAAGAGGCCTTGAACCCACGTGCATGATGAAACTCGCATGACACTGAAAGAGGTCTAGCGCTCTTAGTAAATTCCGCGTGCATGTTGAAACCAGCAACACACTGAAATTGGACTTTATCTCGCGTCCATGACACTAAAAAACTCCTTAATCCCGCATGCGTGATGAATCCTGCATGACACTTATAGAGGCCTTAATCCCGGTTGCGTGATGCAACCCGTATAACAATGTAAAAGGCCGAAATCCGCAAGTCACTAACAGAGGCCCAAATCCCACGTGCGTGATGAAATCCGCATGTCAATATAAGAAGCTTCAATGCCGCGTGTTGATGAAACCCACATGACACTGAAAGAGGCCTTACTCCCGCGTGCTTGATGAATCCCGCATGGCACTAAAAGAGGCCTAAATCCTGCCTGTCTGATGAAACCCGTATGGCACTGAAAGCGGACTAAATATCGCGTGTGTGATGGAACCCGCATGACACTGAAAGAGGCCAGAATCCCACGTGCGTATAGAAACCAGCAGGCCACTGAAAGAGGCCTAATATGGTCTAACGCTGATTTAAGCGAGATTTTCAACCGACTACATAAAAAGATATGGTGATGGGAAACATGGTCTAGGAAACGTTAAGTAATCCATAGTTGCGGCGATGGGCTAGCCCATTTATTATTGTTATTGTTGTTGTTGTTGTTCACGATAGGAGGAGGTTAACTTTATTTATGTATGTTAATCGATTTCTCCAAAACCGTTGGGCTGATTTGAAACATTATTTTCGTGTTTGAAAGTTTTTACTTTCAAACTTGGTCCCATTTACATCAGGTCACGATCCTGGAGAAATCGAGGGAACTCTTCAAACATTATGATAGCGATGTTTGTAATTTTCATAGTTACTCGTGCATTTGCCCTCGGGAAGCATCATTCTGTGAAGTAGAACTGATGATGAAGATCACTAATGACCGCAAGAATTGCTCAACACTATGCGGGAAGTGAAAACAAGGCCTACTCCTAAGATTTGAGTATGTCATTAAGCATCGATCCAACCACATTGGAAGAGCAGACAGTCAACTGACCTGAATGGAGACTTGGCTTTTCAACTCATGGTGTCCCAGTTTGAGAGAAAACGAAGGGCTCACATCGACGCTAGACGTAACAGCCAACACACTTAAACATCCACACAATATCAATATAGTATCCAGAAATAGTAACTGAGACTGAAAACGGTCAGGACCTATATCATCATCAGTTATCAGTATTTTGAGACACGCCACGTGTTCTGTGCTGTGATACTAATCACAGTTTGATATTGAGAAGCACTAGCTTCTCAATATTAAACTTTGCTTGCTTATTTCGTATGGTTTAAAGCCTAAAGCCAAGCACATAAAAAAGCAAAACAGAAAATTGAGTTAGTTGAAAGTTAGTCACATTAATTTCTTAGATGGATTAAATGCTTTCTGCTTTTCTTTGGCGGCTTACTTTATTTTAGTTTATTTTAAATATCGATGAAAACTCAAAAGACAATGACTTCCTAGGTCATTAATTATGTGATAAACGTGTATTAGGAACATATTTATCAAACTGCCGAGGTAATATTTGAACGCGCCCAAGCAAAGTGTGTATTACACAGGGAGGTTAACGAGCAAAGACGAAGGTTCGTTATAATTAGAAACAGCTCTGCAAGTGTACTTGATGCGGGGTTTTTAAATGCGTACGTTTCTTGTTTATAATTTGAATTGAGTACATAAGTGTTTTTCTTGATATATAGATATTTACACACACATCTTTTGGTCCCACATTAGTAGTGGCATAGACTCACACACACACCATTGCTATAGTTCCCACTGATGCTCATACATAAATATGTAAAGTGACACATGCTACGGTAGTAAACCTGAGTGAAGCGAGGGATTCAAGTTCCCCAAAACATTATAGCTTTGCAAACAAAAAAATCATAACCCAACGGTGGCAATTGCACAATTACGCCCACATAGTTTTCATATCTTTACTAACTTATTGATTGTATGTTGTCAATAATGTAGTAAAAACAAACTCTCACCTTACAATCGCTCCAATGTTAATTGTCTGTGTTTTCAATAGCCGAGTATCCAAATCATATTGAAGCATCTGCCTCAAAACAATTTACCGAACTTGGCAAGTAAACTTTGACAAGTTATCAACATCCGAACACACAAACACAAGTTAAGTTAACTCATTAATTTTATAATATTAATCATTTATTTCAGACAGTTATGTACATTGAGTGAGTTTGTAACAATTTAGCCGCTAACCGCTTGTTAATAAACTTATTTGTTCCGAAATAGATTTCTATCAATATTCTACCTGCGTAATATTAAGTTTCGCTTATTTCATACTTAAGTAGGTATCGAATTAAATTCAGATGGGAGTTCTGTAAATTTATGGATCGAACCAACTGAATCATGACCCACCATAAGCTTATTTGGCTAAACCCCTTAAATGCAAGTAGGTCGAAATTCGCTTGAAGGTTTATTTCCTTGGTAACGAACTTGTTATCATTTAATTAGACACTGACATTTACATAGATCTTACAAGTTTGAAAGTTTCAAACGAATTATCAGGCAAGGTCGTGATTCAGTTGGTTCGATTGTACATTCTTTTAAATCTCCTCCCGTGCACAGCGCTTTTACACTAGTCACTGTCAGCTGTCGTTCTGCTCAGAAGCGGCTGATTTCCATATAAAAAATACAGCGTAACAGCAGCGCAGCAGTCGCGTGACTGACCGTCAGTGATGCAAGCGTAACTACTTGGTAAAAACTCATTTCTCAGAAAGACTACCATCAAAAGCAGGAGCAACGTTCTCGGCTCACGACTCAGAAGCATTAGGTCGTACGTGCACATACCACGATATAATACTGATCTAATACTGGGACATGGATTTCTTTACTATCTGGTGATTGCCTTACTATTTGGTCAAAATTGCACTACGATGGTATGATACGTAGTCGCTCGCACCCTGCCCGATCCAGGCCTTCTTGCAACACTGCCAGTCTCTTGGAACCGATCCCACACATTGTGGATGGCTCGGCGAGAGAAACCCAACGAAAAAGCTACAGACCGCTGTGAATGACCTTCAGCAATCAATGTAACGGCTCTGGTGGCAATAATGGTATCCATATGCCTTCGTTGACGTGGCATTATTAACAAAAGATGTTAAAAGAAGCAAAAGATGGACAGAAATAGTTTTTTAACAGAATAAAATTGTGATTCCATCTGAAAGGAATTTGCCCTGAAACTCGTTTTTTTTATTTGCTTCAAGTTCTGGCTAAACACCAGCATTAAAGAGGTTGGATACTGAAGGAGGCCGGACATCATTAATTAGTTACTTATTAGTTAGTTTACATCTAAAAATTTACTCAAAAACAGAAATATGTAAGTGGCCCTTATTTTCTTTTGAGTAGTAATTGTTTATGGGTTTGAATTCCTTTGAATAGTATAGATTATGTAATAATTTATTTTATTTTCTATCGCGTATAATAATATAATTACTATTATTCTTTAGTGAATGCATGGTTAGCAAGCTAGTAAAGAAACGAACAGCATTGATACTCATTATTTTTCTTAACTTGAGATTTAGTAAAGGCTTTTCGGTAATGCGGCGCCGTTCTCGGGCGATATATTTTCCATTTATATTTTAATAGCCGTCGTCAGTGACGAGTTGCCACCCTTAAAAAATAAGATTTTGTTTTGATGTAATTCAGTACCTATATCGAAAGGATAGCTCAAACCTTAGAAACATTATTTCCTCACACTTGAAATCAAACAGTTCACTCTCAGTTATGTTTGGCCCAAGACGTATTTGCATACGTCCTGTATATACGTCCTATTTCAGAGCGTATTGCTTGGGGAAATAAGGGTAAGTGAGATTTCCCTTTCGATATTTCTATTGGATGCTTTATACAGGAAAATCACTGCGTATTGCTGAATCAATTTCTTGCATTTATCCGAACTACGGTGAAATATTGATATCATTGCAAGAGTATGGTGAGTGTAACCTGTATGTTAACTGAAGAAAGTTGAAATATAAGATATGTGGTGCACTAGAATTCACATAGACAGTCAAAATAAAGGCTTAAAGATCACAATTTTTATCACATTTTTATCTCACAATTTTTATCACATTATGATTCTGTAAATAAATATATATACCCAATAAGGTATATATATTTATTTACAGAATCATCAGATACTGTACTCTACTTGTATTATCCATTATATTAGTATTAGTATTAGTATTTCAGTCACAAGCACACGTTGAAGATGATAATAATAATACATATAGCTCATTAAATGTATAATTTTAATTAAGCACTTCTCTTTTTTATAACATGCTGTATACACATATTTTTGGCGCTGAACACAGCCTTTCACCCGTTGTCATATTATATTTTAGTGTATTATCTTCAATGCTGTTTTGTGTACCAAAGATAATAAATAAAATAAATTAAAGTCCCCACCGAGGGGCGTAGCCCTTTACCTGGATAGAAGTATTATTAAGCCATACTCCATCACGCTGGCTCAGTTGGGGTTGATGAAGCGGTTGTTACGACTACTACACTTCCAAGTATCGATATTAGGCGGGACCCACTCACTGCTGAACGTGTCATCCGAAATACGGAACGTCTGATAATCTACTTGTAATTAATGAATGGCAGGTGATAGGTAACGAAAAAGAGACTCATAGTAAATATTTATATATATAAATATTTACTATGAGTCTCTTTTTCGTTTCGTTTATGCCTGAAAGAAACATCACATACATTTATATATTCATTCATTCATTCATAAATTAATTCATTCATTCATTGAATCTTTCTTTTTCTTTAATTAATTTATTCATTCGTTCAATTATTTACAACATACATAGCGTCACGTCTTTTCACATAAAAAAATTGGCGTTCTACAAGGTTCCATATTAGGCCCTTTCTTATTCCTGGTATATATTAACGATCTGCCTTTCATGGTGGAGAAATTTACTGACATAGTGTTGTTTGCTGATGATACTTCGATGGTCTTCAAAATTGAAAGACAAAAAGGAGATTTTGATGATGTTAATGGTGTATTGTCTTTAACCTTGAATTGGTTCACAGTTAATAATTTATTGTTAAATGCTGGTAAAACCAAGTGTATCAAATTCTCACTTCCAAATGTCAGGCAAGTTGAGACCAGTTTAGTGTTAGACAACAGCATGTTAGAATTAGTAAATGATGCGAAGTTTCTTGGAATAACCATTGATAGCAAATTGCAGTGGGGACCCCACATAGATAAATTAGCTGGTAAATTAAGTTCTGCGGCTTACGCTGTTAGGAACATCAGACAAAGCACGGATGTGGCTACATCTAGGCTAGTATATTTTAGTTACTTTCATAGTGTCATGTCCTATGGTATCTTGTTGTGGGGGAAAGCAGCGGATATTCAAACTATTTTAATTTTTCAGAAAAGAGCTATTCGAGCAAATTATAATTTAAAACGAACAGACTCCTTAAGAGAGCTTTTTAAAGAAATTGACATACTAACTGTAGCTAGTCAATTTATTTTCGAAAATATGATGTATGTACGCAAGAACCTTACAACATTTACCAAACTTATCGATAGCTGCAATGTTAACCTAAGAAATAATCACAGACTGTGTGCGCCCCGATTTAGACTCGCGAAGGTTAGCAATTCTTTCAAGGGTCAGTGCATTCTCTACTATAATAAGATACCTCTGGAGATTTTGAAATTGCCATTTGAGCAATTTAAAAAGCATGTTAAAGCGACTTTGTCGAAAAAGGGATATTACAATGTTCGAGATTACTTAATTGACAGGACTGTATGGGGTTAATCTAGTTCAACACAGACCTCGCTGTTAATAATTTTGTAATTATTTATTATTGCCTGCTTATTAGTGCGTTAGTTTGTAAGCTATCGACAAATTATGCACCAGACCGACAGGGTTTAGAATTTACGTTTTCTTTTGTTCTTACATGTCAATCTAACACGAAGACTATTCGAGGGCTTCGCTGCGCTCGCCCCCTCTATTCTTCACAGTGTTTGCCCTGGTATTTCGTTTGCAATTCAAGTTTAAACCAGTTCACAATTTAACGGTTTTATTATAAACTAACGCGTCATATCGTGAGCAGTACGGTACAGTTTACAATTTATCGTTAGTTTGTAAACCAACGAGAAAAAAGTTACATTATCTTAAGGTGGCATATATAAAGAACATCTACACAGAAAACTCTTTGAGATTGCTCGCAAATTGCGACCCGTCAGATAAAGCCGGATATTTTTGGTCTATTGCGGAAATAACCAGTGATATGTCAAAGCGTCTACTCTGGAAATCGTGAAATGGAAGTTACGTCTAAATACCGTCAGTTGAAGGAAGGTTTTGTTTTGGCGTAATAAAAGTAATATAGTGTTAAATGTTCCGCGTTTTGTTTTAGCAGTTTGCAATAAATATTAAATAGACCGTTCCGAGTTAACCTCTTGGATACCACGCCATTTTTCCGTTTTAATGGCATAAGAGTCAAAATCGCGATCCGTCTTACCTACCCTCGGTTTTTGAGAGGTTAAAGAAACGGTTTGTTTCGGGGTTATGAAATGTATCATATTAAGTTCAGGCAGTTAAAATTATAGGAATAGACACCAAGGACTCTAATCCCAACAGTGGTCTTAGGAGACCACAGTTTATAACCGAACATAACATAGCGTCACGTATTTTCCCATACGGGGTGGCAGTTTAATTGTTGTTTTATTCTGAACAATTGTGCCCACTTTAAGGCAGTTTGACGACCCGAATGGCCGAGTCCCTAGGGTCCCGGGTTCGAGTCCCGGTGGGGGCAAATATTTGTTTGATGAGAACGGATGTTTGTACCCTAGTCACGGTTGTTTATCTATCTAAGTATAATATTTATCTATATAAGTATGTGTATCATTGTCTAGTACCCAAGATACAGGGAATCCTAGTTTGGGGCTAGATCAATGTGTGTAAATGGTGTCCAACGTATTATTATTATTATTATTATATTATAGTTATTCAATACTCCATTTTGCGTGAAAGGGGTCTAGCCCATAGCCGCGGCTATGGAATGATTACGAACGTCCGTATAGTGTACTTAAGATAAATTAATTATCTGCTCATTGATACATGGTCAGGAATCGAACCTGCATCTGCAGTGTGAGAAGCAAGCGTGAAACCCACTAGATCACGAAGCTCGTTCCTCGACCACAGTTAATTATTTCATAATTCTGATATCTGTACTCTGGCGAGGCAAGCTTATCTCTAAAATAATTTGAACTAACTAATCCAATTTAATACGACTATATCCTTATTTAACGAATTAGTGAGAACTTTAGTAACACCACTAGATTTTGCGTAAACGTATTTTGCTTCTAGTTATCTACACGAATACAAACAGTACACTAAGGACCAAATTCACTATTATTTTAACTGCTCCAATTTTCACGCTCAGACTTCCGTGTATGACATATAGTCAGTTTAAGCTCAATTCAGACTATTGTTTACCACACTAGTAATGAACATAAAAAATACTGAATATGAAACTTGACACCAAAACTTCGGAACAAAAATCGGATCGTAAACTTTGATTTGAAACAAAATATGCTAACCTTGTGATACAAATATCTGTGAAGACGGCCCTAAACCTCTTAAGATAACGTTTCCGCTTGATAATTCCACAGAGATTCTCTAATATGTTATTTGACAGGAGACAGACATCTCTCAGCTGCTAAACGTTTATGAGAATCATCTCGTCATGGTACTTAGACTACATGCGGCGAATGTATTTGTACTCGTCTGATGTAACAATAACGAGTTAAATACTTATCAAATGGTATTTGGGATCTTACTTCTCTGAACTGCTTTAAAGTCCTTCTGCCATTACGATACGTGTAGGCGACGAGTATCTACGAGACTCTCGGAGACTAGTTACCAAGAAGTTTCTCACATAACATTTGAATGTAGGATACCGGTAGCGAGGTGTCCATCAAATGTATATGAGTAACATCGTGGGGACTAGTCTCCGAAAGTCGCGTAGAAATCTCGTTTCTGTGTTTTTAGTAGTGGGAGAAGAGCCTTTTAATCACATGTTGAAAAATTTACGATATCATTAACTAATACTTGAACAAAACAAATGTAGTGAACCCGCTTTTAATAACAAATACTCATTTTTGTGAAACATGTTATCACCCAAAATGTAGCAGATTTAGTAAAGTTAAGTTATGGGGCAGGGAATAGGCTAATTAATTATTCTCTATGCGATAGGCAGACATTATTGAATTATGGAACTATATTACCTACATAGTCATGACATTTCATGACGACGCGAATGGCCGAGTCGGCAGTGACCCTGCTGACGAAGCCGAGGGTCCCGGGTTCGAGTCCCGGTGGGGGCAAATATTTTTTTGATGAGAACGAATGTTTGTACTCTTGTCATGGTTGTTTATCTATCTAAGTATAATATTTATCTATATAAGTAAGTGTATCGTTGTCCAGTACCCAAGATACAGGGAATCCTAGTTTGGGGCTAGATGAATGTGTGTAAATAGTGTTAAAGGTATTATTATTATTTGTGCCCTTGATATTTATGGGTATGTCCAAAGGGACTATAATCACGAAGTGTCAGAAATGATTTATCAGTTTTATCAAAATTATTTCATATCATTAAAATTATTGCATTTCATTTTCGTTTTGCTTCTTCAATTTTGGATATTGACAGTACACCTTCCTACTATTTGCCAATCTCTTCACATTGACCAACCAATAATATCATGTAAAGGATGGCAGTAAATAAAATATCATACGAAAATTATGTCTAACAACAATAGGGAAAACACCAATACTACAGAAGAAATTCATATTCGACGGCCTCTGTGGCGCAGCGGTTGTGGTTCTGCCTACCATGCGAGAGGTCCCGGGTTCGATCCCCGACTGGGGGTAAAGAAAAAAAAAAAAACATCCTCAGGTCTTGGATGTTTATATGTGTGTGACGTCGCTGTTTCCGGTTACCACGACACAGGGTATCCTAGTGTGGGGCCAGAAGCAATGTATGTGCCTGTAAATGTTTATGTTTATGTTATGTTTATATTGAACATTGAACGGATGAAGAAGTTCTACTCGCAAATATAAATTTATGAAAACCGTGAGATGATCATATTTTGCACTCCAGCGAATCGGTAGCTTCCTTCACTTCACAAGCACTTTTTTATATGATGAGCACAACTATCATAGTAATTATAGTATGAAAAATATGACGGGTGTCAGTTTTAGCCTGTTATTGAGGGTATATTATTTAAAAACGACGATTAATCAAATGAATCGATACACCATTAAAACATTTTTGAATTAAATTCTTTTATTAGTTCGACTGAATGAACAATTTAGATTCTTACCGATTGTTTCAGTAATATCGCTAGTGCTTAAAAAGTGGATTTTATAAAGTTTTAGGTCATCTGTCATATCACTACTAATATTTTATGAACTGAACTGAACTAGTAGTTTATGTGTCTGCAACATAATGCCTAATTATGTACAGTTACATACACTAGTTTATCTACACATATACATAAGCTCTCTTTGATGTGCTCAGGAACCGCATGTTTGACCGGCATTGTGGTTCTGCAGTTGTTTAGCTTGTTGTGTAGTACCAACTTCACAAACTAGCGTCGGCACGCAGGCGGGCGTCGGCGTTCGAAATTTGAATGTCATAATATGTAGAAAATTACACATTATGGTCATAATGTGTAATTTTTCAGATAAGAAATGAGTTTTTATCAAGTAGTTTAACATTATGCTGATCGTAACGTGCGGTTTTTGTACGCAGTAAAGAGGGTTTATGATACGTGTGTAGATAAAAATAATAACAGACTTTGTTAGGAGTATCATTTTTGATATTTAGAATTCAGAAAGCAACAAATGAAAGAACAGTTTGCATAATTATTGCATAGACATGGTCTCTTGCATAATAAGATTACATGGTATTATTTCTGCCATTTTTGGTCCGTAGGAACAAGTATTTTTTTAGGGTTCCGTACCCGAAGGGTGCCAAACGGGACCCCGTTATAAAGCCTCCGCTGTCCGTCCGTCCGTCCGTATGTCACCAGGCTGTATCTCAAGAACCGTGATAGTTAGACAGATGAAATTTTCACAGATTATAAAATTCTGTTGCCGCTATAACAACAAATACTAAAAATCAGAATAAAATATTTTTTAAGGGGGCTCCCATACAACAATTATTTAAATACCACAAACAAACTTATGAATGCACTTTGCTATGTAAAATCCAACTATTTACTCCACACCATCCCTACCATTGTACGGTGGTACGGAACCCTTCGTGCGCGAGTTAGATTCGTACTTGTCTGGTTTTCGTAACGATTTGCTTGAAATCACTTGCAAGTATCTGAAAAACTCGTTCGTTAGTTTCTGAAGTGAAAGTGAAGTGGGACCGTTTACCGAGTCGTAGCTTAAGGATTTCCCATAGACATAATGGCGTGATATAAATTTCATTAAATACATTCCGTAACTGATAATAAAATAAAAATACTTTCAGCAAAGGGTGTCACTTATTTAAAAAACCGGTCAAGTGCGAGTCTAAATCGCGCACGAAGGGTTCCGTACCACCGTTCAATGGAAGCGATGGTGTGGAGTGAATAGTTTGGATTTTACACAGCAAAATATTGTTTACAAAGTTATTGGTGCGGTTACTTTTACACTCCATGTACGAAACCAGGTGCATCCATAAGTTTGTATGTGGTATTGAAAGAATTGTTGTATGGGAGCCCCCTTAAATATTTCTTTTATCCTGTTTTTTAGTATTTGTTGTTATAGCGGCAACATAAATACATAATCTGTGAAAATTTCAACTCTCTAGCTAGCTAGGTTCTTGAGATACAGCCTGGTGACAGACGGACGGACGGACGGACGAACGGACGGACGGATAGCGAAGTCTTAGTAATAGGGTTCCTATCTTACCCGTTGGGTACGGAACCCTAAAAACAGCAACAATCACAGCTTGCCGATGCTGGCTGGCAGTGGCAAAGTAAAGATGTAAAAGACATTTTTTTACCACCGACACACAAAATTATATTGCAACTGTTTTAACTTGACTGCAGCGCAGCGGAAAAGAGGAGAATTATTTATTTGACTACTTAGCGGCTATACTGATTTTGATAAATGATACCTCATTAGATTCACCTTGTTAGCGCGAGTGTCACGGGGTACATTACTGGATAAAATTACAAAAAAGAACGGTTTTTATGGGCTAATTTAATGTACAGGCTAAAAAAAAATTTTGAAGACCCCCACGCGAGGATATCATAAAGGGCTTTACAAGACGGATATGGAACTTTTTACTAATCTTGCACACGCTATGAATGATGCACTTAACTGAGCATTTGCAGATTTTTTGCAATTTTATACTAAAAATCAGGCAATATATAATATAATAAAAAAAGTAAAAAACCCGACTGCGCGGTACATTAAAAAGCACAAAAGTAACAGACAGGACTCCGTACAATAATAATTTTATCGAATCTCGATAATTTAGTAAAGTCCTATCTGCTTTTTTTGTGCTTTTTAGTGTACCGCAGACGCGATTTTTTGTTTTTTTAATCATCTCATTTACTTAGAAGAGGTAATCTTGCTATTGTTATAACAAAAGTAGCTAACCAGTTCTCGTAGTTTGTATTTACCCAACATAACACACTAATTGTGTTTGTAGCTATAACATTTCGATCTATTTAAATCTCCCATAAACAAACTTTATAGCAGTAATTTATCTCAAGGCTTATTGATACATTAAGGACGTCACAAATTATGCGGTTATCTCCTTCAAAGATACAAAATTGGGTCAATTTATACATTGAAGTGTAAATCTAGGGAAGGCAGACACAGTTTTGGGGTGATTTTCATCTAAGACGTACTAAGATTTTAATAAATGATTTTTGTTCAGAAAACACTTAATGTTTTCTATAATTCACATATTTATATCTATTAAAATGATATAAGCAGCTGCCGATGCAATTTTTTTATTTATATAACCTTCATGAGATCTGTAGCTCGATTCGGTATCTCTTGACATTATTATATACGTTATTGCAACAAAACTATGAATAAAAAAAATATAAAGAAAAAATATGGACAAAAGCGTGCTTATCTCTAACAAGAGATTTATTCCGGCAAACCTACAATGGAGAGGGAAAAACAAACTACATCTGGCAGACTTATGTGCACAACATTAAATATGTTAATAAAACTAATCTACTTACCAATATCTACATAAGACTAAAATTAATGCTATATATAAATATGTTACACTTACAAAGTAATGTATCCCATTAATGTCCCCCACCATGGGCACAGGCCTTTATCCGGATATGAGTAAGATAAAGCCATACTCTACCACCCTGGCTCAGTGCGGGTTGATGGAGGGGTTTTACGCCCACTACCACGTTATGATAGTAGCCGGGACCTACAGCTTAACGTGCCATCCGAAACACTGAACGTCTGATAATGAACCGATAAATTAAATATCTCATTGGTACATGGTCAGGAATCGAACCTGCATCTTCTGTGTGAGAGAAGCAAGCGTGAAATCTATTACAACACGGAGCTCTTACACATGTACATAATAGAAACAAATACATACTAATACTTAGCACAGAAGAGAAAGATAGACATCTCCAGATTCCTTTTAAATTCAAATAACAATCGCTTTAAATGGGATTCTTCCCAGGGCAGATCGTGTGAACTAACCGTGTTCTGATAGCTGACGTTCATTTTCAAAGCACCAATTTGAAAACTATTGAGATTGATTTCACAGATACCGAATAAGGAGAACTACAGGTTACAGGGTTTAACTAACAAGTTTTTCAAGTTTCAGATTTATTTACTTTGTGATACTTCCTGGTACAAAACAAGTTGCTCCAGCTCCCAAACTCAAGGGTTTCTTTACAAAATATTGGCTTCTCAAATCGATGAGGGGTGTTTGGTGTCGACTTAATAACGGCGGGTAAGTCAAACTTTGAAAACGCACTCCAGCCGAAATTGGGTACGCACTGTAAATATAACTTATCTATTTTATTTTTGGAAAAGATACGTTTATATACTAGCTTGTATAAGCGGCTTTATTTACTAACTTGTATAATATTTCCGGGGGTTGTTAGGGAGATAATTCTGATGAACATTACTATCGATACCTATACCGATTCGGTCAGAACAACTTTACATTTAATTTTTACTTAAAAAGCAGCTGACGGCCTGCCCGTCCTAACCAAAGCGTATGTGGAGTGGAAAGTATGTGGAGTGGAAAAGTGGAAAATATGATCTTAACTCTCTGAATTCATTGCCTTTAGTAACTTGGTTCTTCATTGTTATTCAAAAATTCAATCAAGAAAACATCTACCTATATTTTATACCTTTCAGATTAACGCCTTCGAGAGATGCCCACGGAAAGTGTCACAAGCAATTTCCTTCCAAGGAGACACCTCATTATATTGCTGCCAGCAAATTTATACAAATGAAGCATGAAATTTTGTCGCCCACGGGCGGTCCTTCGGGACATTCGTTAAGCGGCATACTGACTACGCCTAAATCGGTTACTTACTTACTTAACTTATCTATGCTGAAAAAAATAAAACTTTTCCGCGGATTTCGCTCAACTATTTGCCTCTCCTATCCAAGCATGGTTTGCTGGAACAAATCCCTCATTAGAGATGAGCTAGCTTTCATTACCGTGAATTGGGGTGGCGTTGATTAATTTTAAAATTCAAATGCCCGTTACTCAGAATACATAAATAAAAAAAAATGAAAAAATTGCATGCAGAATAATATAGAGTGATAAAAAAATGTGTCGCTTCTCCTTTCTGCGAAAAAAAAGTTTTTATCAACTTTATACTTAACACTTACTACCGATCCTTATTAAAGTCGATATTCATAGTAATGGTTACGAGATTTTAGCAAAAAAATATTTTTTTACTCATATTATTTATTTAATTTCAGAATTTTAAAGTTTTGTGGGGTGACATTAATTACAGGGGGGCTACTTTGATATCATTTTAAAAAAGCCAATTTACTGTTTCTCACATGTATTATGTGTGTAATTTTGTGAAAACTAAAAAGCTAAATATATTAAGAAGTAATACTTATCATAGAAAATGTTTATTGTATGTGTAAATCTTAATACAGTCTTTCATTTACAGCAATGAGATCAAAATGTTTTATTTGAATAAAATATCATAGGAACTTTCACTCAACATTAAAAAAAATGTGGTGAGTATCTTTTTTAATGTAAAAAGACCTAAGAATAATAACTTGAGTTATTATCATAAGGTATTTTGTTTTAAACAATGAGATCAAATTTTTAAAAACATAAATCAAATGAGGTACGGAATTATAAAAAAGCATACAAACATTCATTTCTTACAAAAACAACAGCTATAGCCTATAACCCGTTGGCGACTTGTTTGTAGGGCTCCTCTTAGGATTCCGCGCTATATTTTTTTACTATCGGCTACCCGGTGCTTTCTTACAGTTGAGCACCATCTTGAATCTACCGAAAAAAAAACAGGGCTTAGATTATCTTATTGTAAACGTAACGTTGCATTAAAAATACGTTGGGGTAAGATTGATAACTGTCAAAGTCGCCCCGCGTCAAATAATAAAGTGTTGTGCTTTTGTTTACACGATTACCAAAAAATTCGAAAATTTACTACCAATAAATTCGAAATGACCGCCAAAATGGATCCACCAAATTGTTTGGATAAATGATCACCAAACTTTTTTTTATGTTTGTGTACTTAAGTTTATGTTTTAAGTATGTTTTGTTGTTCTTACATGTTCAACCTAACACGAAGGATAAAAGGGGCTTCGCTTCGCTCACCCCCTTCACCTAAGCTACCGCAGTATTTTGCCCTGATATTTTCTGCAACTTTTGGTGTTCATTTAGCCCTTTTGTGTAGGGAAAAAATTTTTTGGTGGTCATTATATTTGTTGCCATAAGGTAGCCCCGTTGCATAAACTTCAACACAGAAACCAAAATGGCCGTCACCGGTAAGAAACAATATCACGATCATATTTACAAATAATCATATAAATACACAAGCAAAGAAAAACTTACCAGATTTTAACACTCAAATAAAAGTTATAATTGTCGAACCATACCACCTGACGCGCCCACGCCTAGAGGTAAGATGGCGGATGTATCAGAGTTATCAGTAGTAAAAAAAAACAAGGAGTCATTCATAAATTGCCAAGATTTTATTTAAAAAATTCAGCAAAAGCTACTATATTTAAACACCATATTCACCTATAAGTTAAAACTCTGTAAAGCCATTAAAAATGTAGTTGTGACTCGTGTGAATTTCGATTTTGCGCGGGACTCCAAGTTTGTCGCCATATAATCTGTCATTCGTTCAAATGTGATGAGATTGATATATATGATAATAATCGTTACAAATGTAATAAATCAGTCCAAACATTATTACCAATCTTTTGCTCGTTGTCACTCTTTTAATTATTTAATTTTTATTTTATATTTATATTTATTTTTATTGGAATTATAATTAATGTATCTTATGTGATGAATGATGTAATGAATTAATTTATGAATAATTGCCAATTTGATGCACGTTACTGAAATTTTTATTGTAAAATATCTAGCATTTTAATGTTGATTAATTGTGTTCCGCCTCCCATATGTCGCTATATGAGTTTACATACTTTGGAGACCAGTCGGGAACCATATTCTGTGCATGCTTTAATAATGTAATTTTGTGATTTTTATCTATTTTGTAAACCAAATAAATAAATAAATAAGTTGAATAAAATCAAATTCTGAGGATATCGCCAACGAAGAGATTTTTGCGTTTTCTGGAGTGCCGGAACTCCACATTTCAAATTCTGTTTTTTGCGTTTGCTGCTTGAACGTGTACCAAACTGACATTTCTAATTTGTCCGCCCGGGTTATATGACATCTATCTCATTGATGTGAGAAAATAGAAAAAATAGTCTTTGTTCACAGATTAATAAATGGCTTTTTTCTCGTTATGGCTGACAGTATGATGACAGTTTGCGCGAGCTATCATGTTCCCATATACTTAGTGCCGATATGGGAGCCAGTTGCTCACTCCGAAGGAGTTTCTTGGAACCCACAGCCCTTCACGTCCACCCGGGTAGTGCTAAGGAGCAACTGATCAATACTAAAATTTCCAGGTTCTCTTTCGAGAACCTGTCCAAATACAGTGAAATCTATAAAACACGTGACATTGGCGAAATTGACCTCGTTGTGAGACCGGTATTATTTTAAAAATTTAATTAGTGCCGATATGGAACGGGCTATATATGGCAAGATACAGTTCACAAAGTTATGGTTATTTATTTATGTATCAATTCCAATAGTATTTATGTATTGTATTTATGGGCATCAGTAAGAATACATTGCTTAGAGGTCAATATCTGACGACCCGAATGGCCGAGTCGGCAGTGATCCTGCCTACGAAGCCAAGGGTCCCGGGTTCGAGTCCCGATGGGGGCAAATATTTGTTTGATGAGAACGGTTGTTTGTACCCTAGTCATGGTTGTTTATCTATCTAAGTATAATATTACCCAAGATACAGGGAATCTTAGTTTGGGGCTAGATCATGTGTGTAAATAGTGTCAAAGATATTATTATAATATAGTAATTCAAGTAATTATTTATACGAAAACCACTGTATATTTAGCAAATAATCTTATGTAACAGAATAGTTCTTAGTTCCTTTCCTTCATGGGTTTCGTTGTTGGTGTCATATAATAAAATAATGCTATTTTTATGCCTTTTAAAAATGATTTATATCATAACTGTATTTACTGTACTGTAACATAACTGTCATAACACTCGGGGCCAAAACGCGCAATCTCCTTTCACTGAATTTCCATTTCGCTTCGCCTTAAATACCAAAACCGTCTCCCAAGATACTTAGTAGATTTCCGTTAAGTTATTTGTGCATCGGATAAAGGGATGTCTCCATTAATTCTATTTACCTTGGTGTCGCTTCCTTAATAGCAGGGTTAGCATTCGTTTGTGTTATTTATATCTTTGTTAATACACCTTGACAAAATCTCGATGAATCTAATAAACTTTTTATAAATCGTATAAAAATTAATGACCACAGTCCGATACGATGATTTTGAAATCCTACCAATCAAACTTGTCCCTTTTATAATGTAATTCTAAGGAAAACAAAATTATGTAAAGCAAAAGGATTCAGTAAAACAGCGTAATTGAAAATGAAAATGAAAATCTTTGATTTACGATTCATCATGGACGAATAAAACTAGTTTTATTCGTACATGGATTCATACAATATGTATGCTCCGTGGTCTAGTGGGTTTCACGCTTGCTTCAAACGTAGGGGATGCTGGTTCGAATCCCGGTGCTGACCATGAGATAAGTAATTAATTTTAAGTACAATCGAACCATCTGAATCATGACCCACCATAAGCTTATTTTGCTAAACCCCTTAAATGCAAGTAGGTTGAAATTCGCTTGAAGGTTTATTTCCTTGGTAACCAACTTGTTATCATTTGATTAGACACTGACATTTACATTGATCTTACAAGTTTGAAAGTTTCAAACGAATTATCAGTCAAATGGGTCATGATTCAGTTGGTTCGATTGTACATTATACGGACGTTCTAACGGCGGTGATGGAAAACATCGTGAGGAAACCGACATTACCCCGTGGCTGCGGCGATGGGCTAGCCCCCTGTCACGCAAAATTGAGTAAGTGCTGAATAACTTGCTAGAAGTGGGCACAACTGTACACATAACTGTAGGTTTCCCTATGTCGTGGGTATTAAGCTCAACCAAACGAAAAAACTGCAAATGACTTGCAAAAAATAAAGTAAACAAAGAAAGTAATCATTATAAAGATAAACTTAACTTAGGTCAACTTAGGTTAAATGTGTATTTTTATAATGTCGTCGACTATTATTCAGCAGGATAGGTCGACATATATTGTATAAAGATACATGTCGTTTTATATTTATGTACACTATTATTCACTGTTTTTTGCACATACTTGTAATACTAATGCAAATAATACAATATCGATCAAGTAGACTTAATTAGTCGATCCAAGGGCTCCTAAGTTTTATCACAATCATAGTCATATGTTTCAGATCAAAAATACGTTTTGAATAAACTCAAGTCCCCACAAGAATCAAATAAAATTGCTTCAGCCATTGTTTAAGTGCTTTTTTGAATCTGTACGAATTTAGTTGCTTTAGGGTACTGTCTGACTTAAACAGTATGTGAGCGATGGCAATGCAATGCCTACTAGCAGATAAGTTCTTGCACAAGCATGTGTTTGGCCAACGCACAGTTATTTTTTTTTGAGAGGGTGATAGGGTAGGGCTTACTGTGATATCGTATGAGGGACTGGGACACAAACATCTTTCTTAAGGAGTTGACATTTGCTTGCTCGCATACTAGGATGGTTAGTGATATGATTGATTACCCTGAGTACCGTATAAGAAAATGATGCTGTAATTATATCCTTTCAAATAATGTAAGATACAAATGTATATGTCACCGTAAGATGGTCAAAACAGTTAGTTGATAAAATAACGCGTTAGTTGATCAACAAACGACAGATAGTAAACCAGACGGACAGGGTTTAGAATTTACGTTTCTTTTGTTCTTACATGTCAACCTAACACGAAGACTATTTGGGGGCTTCGCTTCGCTCGCCCCCTCTAGTCTTTACCTAAGCTACCGCAGTGTTTGCCATGGTATTTCGTTAGCAATTTAAGTTTAAACCAGTTTACTATTTAACCGTTAGTTTATCAACTAACGCGTCATATAGCAGTACGCTACAGTTTACTATCTGTCGGTTGTTACAGTTGTCTATCTACAGTTATCTATAACTAACGGTTTTGACAATAATACGGTGACATATACTGTGCCGGAATCTTCGATAAACTCAGGGAATCACGTTTCAGGAAAACTAGGCAGCTGACGTTGGCAAATTTTATTGACAACTGCTTGAAAAACAATACAACTCCCAAAATAGACAAAACTAGAAAAATACTATAAACAATAAAACAATATAAAACCTCAACATATACACACTGGGGACAAACGCGCAATGTCCTTTCACTAATTATGCATAACACTTCACCTTAATTACCACAACTGTCTCCCAAGATACTATAAATAGTATATTTCTGTTAGGTTATTTGTGCATCGGATAAAGGTATATCTTCATTAATTATATTTATCTTCGTGTCGCTTCCCTAATGGCAGGGTTTGTATTCGTTTGCATAATTTATACCTTTATTGATACACCTTGACAAAATCTCGCTGAGTCTAATAAACGTTTTGTAAATAGCATGAAAATTAATAATCAAATTCTGATTCGATCATTTTTAAATCCTACCGATCAAACATCTTGTTCCTTTTATAGTGTAGTTCAAAGGAATACAAAATTATGTAAGACAAAGAGATTCAGGAAGACAGCGTTATTGAAAATGAAAGAAATGAAATGAAAATATTTATTTTACGAAACAAATCTGTTAGATACTTGCTGGTCTAGTCCCACGATAGGTTTCCCTGTGTCGTGGATACAAGGCTGAACCAAATTAAAAAAAAATACATATAACTTGCTTAAAATAAAGTCAATAAAGAAAGTAATAATTACGAATCTAAACTTAACTTAGGTTATAAATGTGTTATATTACAGTGTGGTGGACTTTTGTTCAGTAGGATATGTTTACATGTTTTTACATAAGTACATGTTGTATTATACTTATTAACTCTACAATTACAATATCACCTCTGTGGTGTTGCGGTCGGAGCTAAGCTTCACAAGCGAGATGTCCCGGGTTCGAATCAAGTGTTCCCCAGAATAATAGTGTACTTAGATCGTCAGGTGAATCGCAGCATTCGTACCGATATCAGAATTTTTAACACAAAACTAGTTGAAACGGCTACCTATATCAAAAAATAGATTACTAAGTGTAGCCAAACACGGATCTGGCGCTAGTAGAACTTGGATCACATCGCTGATGGATGACAGCGGGAAGAAACGGGGAAACAGAGAAAGAGTAATGAATAAATGTACTAACTTCTACAAAAACCTTTATTCCAGCTCTTCCAAAACAGAACACACTTCCAGCGCCGAATATCTTCGTCCTGCTCCGGACACCATCCTCACCATAAACGGCTATGAGGTGCATCGGGCTCCACATAGCATGAAGTGCGATAGAAGCCCTGGAAAGGATGGTATCACGACGGAAGCGCTGAAAGTAGGAAAATCCCTTTTACTACCGCACCTCGCTAACCTCTGTAATTCCTTACTATAACACTAGTAAACACCCACAAACATTTTATCTACGCACTTATCATAAATTCTCTAAAATCGACTCAGAAACCATAGTGCAATGACTTGCATTATGACACATCGATGCGGAGTTGGCAATTTACAGACAAATTTTACTTTAAAGTAAAAATTGTTTGTCTGTGATCAACGAATCGTCAAAATTAACAATTGTCTTGACGTCTGTACAGTACCACCAACTTAACTGTTCAAGGGCTAAAACACGAAGCTAATGCCTTCCCAGTATGAAATGACATTAGTGTGACATAGACGCTGGCGACGCTTTTAACTGAACAGTTTTGTTGGTGATACTGCTTTACCGACACCAAATATTCAAACCGCTTTACCGACTTTCGTGGTACCGATGACAGTTGTCATTTGTTTATTTGTTTGTTGTTCGGTTTTACCAATGGCTTCTTAACCGATTTTAGAGCACTAATATGTGTGTAGATAAAGTATTGTATGCAACTGTATATAATTAGGCCTTAAAACACTCGTGTGATGCCATTATGGAGCTTCGCTCGTCCCATAAAACACGCTCGTGATTTAAGGCCCCTTATTATACGACAGTAGCTCTATTGCACTGCTATTGTCGCTCGAATATAATTCTTCTTCACAAAAAGGGCGATAGTTCAGACATTGGGAACTATCGCCCTATTTGTTAAGACTCACATGTTTACACATTATTCATTGAAACAATAAAAAACATTCTGTCCGACCGTATGTCCGGACAATTGGATTCACATCATTCCTCTGAATAGGCTGGATTCAGCCCCGGATACTTTAATACAGACCACCTGCATAAACTTAACCAGATAACAGAGAAGTATAATGAGTTCAACAAGCCTCTCTTCTTAGCGTTCACAGTTTACTCAGAAGGTTTTGACAGTATCTCACACTCATTAATCCTTACCTTACTCCACAATAAAAATATTTAAGTATATCATTCGAGCAATATACAATAATAGCAGAGCAAATATTTAACTACAATCCCCTGGTCCATCATTAACAATAGAGAGAGTGGTGATACAGGGAGACCCTATCTCCTAAACCATTCACCAGTACCCACGAACAAGTTCTCAAAACTTGGCGGTCTCATGGCGTAGAGAGGCATTGTCGTCGGCGATAGAAGGCTGTATAATCTTAGCTTTACCGACGATATTGTTCTGTTTTCGCAACCCTAGTCGGAACTCCAAATAACGCTCCAAGAACATAGCACAACCTTGAGGTTGGACTGAAGATGAATCGGGCAAAAACGAACCATGATCAACGGCGCAAAACGTAAGGTTATTGTAAATTGATGTTCGGGATAAACAATATATCGACGAGTACATCTACTTGGGCCCTCCAGCCTCCTTCAAAAACAGGAGGAAGAAAAAATCGAAAGACGTGTTTCGAACGCTTGGAAGAACGTCTGGTCCATGAAGGAGCTGATTCAGGGCAGCCTACCACTGTCCCTGAAGCGCAATCTCGTCGACATGTGGATGCACATACCCATCCTTACCTCTGGCGCACAAACTTTGCCAACGAGCAATAGAGCGCAGTATTCTAGGTGTTAAACGTCCACAACGCATTAAGAATACTATAATGCACTCAAAAAACTGGCATAGTCCACGTAGGAGTACAGACCGCCAAACTCAAATGGAGCTGGGCTGGACATGTCTGTCGAATGCATCCAGACAAATGGGAAAAATTAGCCACTCAAATGAATGCCTATAGATTGACACCGGTGTAGAGGAAGGTCCAGAAGGAGATGAAGAAATGACCTGGATAAATTCCTGTCGGGGTGGATCGGCTAGAGATATTAAGGCTTGAACTGGTGCGGCATTTGACCAGCAGTGAAACAACGTATAGTCTATAAAAAAAAAGGAAATGTAATAATGTATGATGGTACGGAAACCTTCGCATGTTACTCCGACTCGCATTTGACAGTTTTTTTTACTTTTTATTATGTAAAGCCAGTCAGAACGAATTATCTTAATGTAGTATATATACCGACCCAGTTAAATCCGTCTCTTATTTGACAATATTTTCTTAATTACCTTGATAAAGTAGACTGAAATTAGTTTAAGACGCAGTTGTTTCCAATCTTGTTCTAAAGTTGCAATCACCAAAGCAAACAGTTGCTCTGAGGATTAATTGGTGCAAGTTTTGGAACGTAGCTACCAAAATTCTCTATTGTCCTCGAATAAACAGTCAACCGTTTACAGAGGTGTCCTAACTAAACTTAGGCCCATTACTTCATACATTTTTATAGATCTAGACCAACATGACAGTTGGATTCGCCCTTGTTCAAGCGACTTAAAAAAGAAGGAGGTTCTCAGTTCGTCTGTTTTTGTGTGTGTGTGTTTGTTACGTGATTACTCCGTCAATTATTAACCAATTTTGATGATTCTTATTTTGATTTGTAGGTCCTACTTCAGAGATGGTCCCATAATATGTTTGTTAAAATCGATTTAGCGCTTTTTAAAAAAATCAACAAATACAAAAAATATATACACAGATGACGTTTTAGTTTGTGGTTCCGTGCAGCAAAAGTTTTAATGAGCACTTTTCATGCACACCAGACTTTATTCACATTACGACCGGGAGAAGGAAATAGGGCTTAAACTTGAAGTCGGTTTTTATAGTTTTTTACTTGGTGAATTATTACTTTTAATGTTGCAAGATTTACATTTCTAGTGTTGCAAAAATCGATTTAGTAAAATCGAAGGCATATCGTTCAGTTAGAAAAATAGGTAGGTGCGTTGATTAATCGATCTCTTGATCAATAATTAATATAGGAATAAGTATTATTCGAATAACCGTTACGAATGAATTGACCAACTGTGATTACAACACTATTTTTTTTCTACCATAAAGCGGTAACCCAGCAACGGTTATACTGATCTAGTTGTATATAAATAAGGGTATAGTTTGCGCCATCTCCTATATAAAGAGATGTTAAAGTTATTTGGAGAATAATGTTAAATCGCGTTCGAAGTAATTGGCCCTAATTAAAAACTAAATTGAAAATACAATAAATACTTTCGGTTACCGGTCAAAAGTTGTCGGATTTGAAGCTGTCAGTTCAGTTAAGGGTAGTAAGATATTATACAGGGTGTCCCATAAATAATGGTCCAACGTTAAGGGGAATAGAAATCACCTAATTTCCGAAAATTTATTTAAATATTTGGGAAATTAAATAATAGGGTAACCAAGATTTTTCTCACTCGGAATTGTCCATTCCGCCTACCGAAGAGCAACTTGGAATCCTTAAATAGATTACCATAAAATAAAAACAAGCGTTGGATTTTGTTTTCTTATATGCTCAACCTAACACGAAGGATAAAGGAGGCTCCACATCATGTTTCTTAATGCTGTCGCTGCAAATTATTACATTCCCCACATCTTATTTATAAAAAATAAAGCTAATAAATTAATATGATTTGGCAAAAAAAAAACCAGTAAAAAGTTTCCGGATTCAGACGACAGACATAAAAAAATCTCCTGCAAAAAATTATAACAATAAGCTGGAACATTGCTTCAAAAACTTTTATAAATAAAATACTTTTGTAAAACTGGCGCCTAGAAGTTCTTGTTACAAAATTAATCAATCAATCAATCAAAATTGCTATTAATCTGCAAAAGGGCGCTAATTATACTAATAAAATAAAGAGTAAAATGTGGGCTAAACGTATTGTAGTGTCTAAAATACCTGCGTAACCTCTCACTGACCCAATACAATTTTGAGGCATCGTGATTTCGAACCTCATGCCGTGGTAATAAAATTCCAAACCGGTAACGGGAAAATGTCTTTCTAGCAAGACACGGATCTGTGTGAGGTAAAGAGCCTGAATCAATAATGAAGAAACTATTTTTAGGGTGCTGTACCCAAAAGGTGTATTCCTGTTTCCGCATGCATAATAAGCCGCGAAATTTGCGATGATCTTTGAACGATTGCAGGGGTTAATAAAACATGCCTTTTGTATAGGGACCCCTTCAATCTATAAAATCTCGTAAAGTTCATTGTTTTTTGCTGCAGCGGCATCAGGTTGTTTGGGGAAAAATTTGTACTCTCAATCTATTATAGTTCATGAGATACAGCCCAGTGATCGACAGACAGCGGAGGCTTAGTAATAGGATCCCGTTTGGCACACATTGGTTACGATACACTAAAATGGTATCTTTATCAGTGATATAGGCTCTTAGGCAGACATTTTAGACTCTACAATACGTTTAAAGCACATTTTACTTTTATTTTATTATTTTATCTACACACGTATCATAGACCCTCTTTTCTGACCAGTTATGACCAGCATAATGATATACTTGGTAAAAACTCATTTCTTATCTGAATATTCGTTCGAAGGCGTTCCAAATTTTATTGTCATAATATGTAGAAAATTTACACATTATGGTCAAAATGTTCAATATTCAGATATGAAATGAGTTTTCACAAAGTAGTTTAACATTATGCTGATCTTAACGTGCGGTTTTTGGACGCAGTAAAGAGGGTTTATGATACGTGTGTAGATAAACTAGTAAATGTAACTGTACATAATAAGGCATTAAAACTCTCACGTGATATTTATATGAAACTCGCCGACTACACTCGAGTTTTAATGCCCTTCATTACGTATCAGTCAAATAAATTACAATACAGTAAACGCCACGTTTCAGATTAATAGCAATAACTTTGTATATATTAACGATATGCCTTTCATGCTGGAGAAATTGACTGGCATAGTATTATTGCCGATGACAGATCACTGGTCTTCAAAATTGAAAGACAAAAAGAAGAATTTGATGATTTTAATGGTTATATTGGATCTTTGGATCGTTGGATCTTTAACCTTGCATTGGTTCACAGTAAATAATTTATTGTTAAACGCTGGTAAAACCAAGTGTATCAAATTATCACTTCCAAATATCAGGCAAGTTGAGACCAGTTTAGTGTAAGACACCAATGAAAATATAAATGCAACGAAGTTTCTTGGAATAACCATTGATAGAAAATTCCAGTGTGGAACCCAAATCAACAAATCAGCTGGTAAATCAAGTTCTGCGGCTTACGCTGTTAAGGACAACAGACAATACACGAATGTGGCTATATCTTGGCTAGTATATTTTAGTTACTTTAATAGTGTCATGCATGTTCTATGGTATCTTGTTGTGGGAGAAATCAGCGTATATTCCAACTATTTTTATTTTACAGAAAATAACTATTTGAGCAATTTTAAAGATTCCTTTAGAGAGCTCTTTAAAGAAATTGACATATTAAATGTTCAATTTATTTTCGAAAATATAAAATATTACGAATTTAACAAAATTTTCCAAACTTAGCGATAACTATAATGTTTACCTAAGATATAATCACAGACTAGTTGCGCCCTGGTTAAGACTCGCGAAGGTTAGCAATTCTTTCAAGGGTCAGTGCATTCTCTGCTACAACAAGATATCTCTGGAGATTTTGAAATAGCCATTTGAACTATTAAAAAATCACGTGAAAGCTACTTTGTCGAAAGAGAGATATAACAATGTTCAAGATTACTTAAATGACGGGACTTTATGGGTTTAATCTAATTCAAAAAAGACCTTGCTGTTAATAATTATGTTATTATTTATTCCTACTTATTCATGATGATAGTCTAATAAATAATAAGCAATTTTAAAAAGAGATCTAAAAATGAATCTGTGGGAGTTTCTGCGCCCTTCACCTCCAACAGTAGTCCAATGTAGACAAGAGGCAAACATGACGTTTGCTAAGTATATGTCAATATCTACAGTAATTAAGAAATTTTACTTTGTCTTTGACTTTTTAAAACCTGAGTTTTGTACGACTTTACAAATCTGGTTAAGCGTACAAATTTATAAAATAATAGTCCAGTGTGATATTTTTTTTGCAGGAGATTATTTCTAATTTCGGTCATTTGAAGCCAGAGAAAATAATATCACCACTCGGGTTTTTTCCATATAATTTAAAAAAAATGTAACAAAACTGTTATCTGTGTACATTGGTAAACTTTTTAGCTTTATTTTACAATAATATGCATTGCAATTGCAGCGAAATCGAGTGGCGCATCAGTCTTTGTGACGAGTGCACGTTTCTAACATAATTCCGTGTGAAGCAAGTGTGACTCACCAAAACCAGTCCTGCTGCCTTGCGCTCGCCATCACATACTCTAGTGATGGGAACGCCGTCGATACCCGGGCTATCGATAATCTCGTCATATAACCGAGATGGATAAATATGTTACAAGAACATACTCGGCTGAAAGCCTTACTAGTGTAGGCAAAAGACCTGCTGACGATGACGCGGATACCTGGCGTTATCCCAAGCGTCATGCACCACCTCGAGCCCAGCAGATGAAGACCCTAAACGTTCCTGTAAGTAATCGTTTTTCAAATCTCCGATTCGAACAAAGTGAAGCCACGTCATCAAATTTCACCCGTGTGGCGCCCGAAAAGAAGACTAAGGCCCCTAAAATTCCACCAATTGTCATTGAGATTCCGGTAGATTGGACTCATGAAACCATAAAAACCATGATACTATCCTTCACCAAGAACTTCCATCTAGCATATAAAGGTCGCAATAAGGTAGCAGTTCACTGTTACACCGCCACAAGTCACCAAGAAATCAAGGACGGACTCATTACTAAAGATGTTGCCTTCCACACATACAGTCGTAAGGATGAAAAACTATCTAAGGTCGTCATACGTGGCCTTCCAGCCTCTGTCGAAAGTCTCATCCCTGATGAACTGGCGAGTCTTGGCTACAAGGATGCCTCAGTCACGAAAATGAAGTGTAAAAATACAGACTCACCTTACCCACCATTCTTGATCCAGTTACCAGCTGGCACTGACATGACAAAATTCCGTCAGTTAAAGCATTTATGTCATTGTGTGATTTCGATCCAACGTTACAAGCCCAACTCAACTAGTGGGACTCAGTGCTATAGATGCCAACGATTCGGACACGCTGCAAAAAACTGCAATCTAACTGCTCGTTGCGTAAAGTGTACCGAACTACATTCCTCGAAGGATTGTCCAAAGACGGATCGTGCACTCCCAGCCCGCTGTTGTAACTGCAACGAGGAACACCCTGCTAATTATTCAAAATGCAAAGAGCGTGTTGAATACTTACAGCGCACTCAAAGAAGCCGAGGAACCAATCTCACCCGTGTTAATAGTGTACCCGAAACAACAAAAGCTCCGCCCACATCTCAATTGAATTACAATCAAGCATGGACAAATACTATTACAAAGCCAAAACAGAGAACCTACTCGCATGTAACCAGACATCAAGATCCAAACGAGTTCTTAAGGAAGAAAATAGGTTACGAAGATCCTAGTCAAAAACCCGACGATAGTACTTCAGAGATGCTACAAATACTTTCAGTGATTAGGAAAATAAAAGATCAGTTCACTACATGCGACTCAATGGTTGACAAAGTCATACTTGTACTGACACATCTTGGGCAATACATTTAGTGCAAACGCTCTTAATCTAATGTACTGGAATGCAGATGGCATTCGGTCTCAAATTCATGATCTTCTTGATCTACTCCTAGAACTATCAATAGACATTCTTGCGGTAAATGAGACAAGACTATCCACTAATGCCCTGCTAAATACTCCCGGATATGTGTGCTATCGGCAGGACAAACACCCCAATAACGGCAAAGGTCAAGGCGTAGCCCTACTAATTAAGTCGGACCTTCAACATACACGAATATCCATTCCAATTACCCAAACGATGGAATCCATTGGTGTTCGAGTAATATTGTCAGGTTATGAGTATTCAGTAATTGCAGCCTACCAGTCACCTAACTCAGAGATCTCTACTTCTGACCTGGATATTTTATTGAAACTAGGCCCAAGAGTTCTTATCATGGGTGATCTCAATGCGAAGCATACACTTTGGAATTGTCCCTCCTCCAACAATCGCTGCAAAACGCTTGTAAACCACATGCTAGATAATGACTTTATAATTCATGCCCCGGATAGTCCAACCCTTGTACATTATAACCCACATAATATCCCATCTACCCCAGATTTGTGCTTAGTGAAAAATGTTACAAATATCTCCGGCCTACTTACGGTACCTGCCCTCTCCTCAAATCACCTCCCCGTGGTCTTTACCGTTGAAGGCACCCCCTTACGTGAAACTATGAAGCTTTTTAACTATCCCAAAGCTGACTGGACCAGCTTCCGCTCATTTATTAACGAAAAAATTTTCCTTTCCGCTAAGGTGTATGATTCTATCACCGACTTAGAGGATGCTGTGAGTGATATTACCAACATTATCTCAGAAGCTAGAGATAGATTTGTACCCAAAGTGAAAATTTCTGACAGCCCTACTCCTTTGCCCCGGTTTATCAAAAAATTAATAAGAAACAAAAACCGCCTTCGCAAACATGACCAACGTGAAACAAACCCAAATTTTCGCAGATCCCTTAGAACAGCCATGAATAATCTCCAGGAACAGATTAAAATAGCCATCCAAGCACACAACGACAAAACATGGAATAAAAAACTGAGTAAAGTCGATAATCCCAGCTCCGACATTTGGAAATTAGTTCGTTCCCTAAACCGGAAATCCTGTGTAATACCTCCCCTTAAAAATATTGATGGCTCGTTAACTATAGATATTCACGACCAATCCAATGTTCTTGCAGAAAGTTTTCACAATAACATGCTCCTCACGTCCAGCTGGGTCCCTTCTGCCGATACTGCTGGCATCGTTAATAGATCTGGTAACCTTTTAAGTAATTACAGTCCTAATGATGACCCTATCTTGCATCCCATCCGTCCTAAGGAACTTTGGAAACACGTCCGTAGCCTCAAAAGTCGCAAATCCCCTGGACCCGATAGCATAACCAATATTCTGTTAAAAAATCTGCCTCAAAAGGGTATTGTTTCACTGACGAAAATTCTCAATGGATGCTTACGGACTTGTTACTATCCATCAGCCTGGAAGCTTGCTAAAGTTATAGCGATCAAGAAGCCAGGAAAGGAAGAGTCAGATTCTGTAAGCTACCGACCGATTAGCCTGCTTTCTACCCTGGGAAAACTGTACGAGCAGCTTATCCTCTCAAGGTTAGCACGTTACAGTGACCCTCACCTCTTGCCAGAACAATTTGGCTTCCGCAGAGGACATTCCACTGTCCAGCAACTGGCACGTGTAGCTGAAAATATTGCTGACAACCACAACAAAAACAGCACTACAGGAATGTACCTACTCGATGTCGAAAAGGCCTTTGACACAGTCTGGCATGACGGCCTAGCCCATAAATTAATTGAAATAGGAGTCCCTCTAAAACTGGTCAAGCTTGTAGTGTCCTACCTAGAAAATCGGCGGTTCAAAGTACATATCGGTATCACCGAATCGGATATATACGGTGTCCCAGCAGGTGTACCACAGGGCTCTGTTTTGGGACCCTACCTCTTTCTCGTTTATTTGAACGATATTCCTAAACAACCCCGTACGCAGCTGGCCTGCTTTGCTGATGACACAGCTGTTTTTACTTCATCTGAGGATATTGATCTTGTCATAAGTCGACTTGATATGTCCCTAGAACTCTTACATGAGTACTTCACTAAGTGGAAACTTAAACTTAATGGGTCTAAGACTGATGCTATCCTCTTTACCCGGAAACGTCAAATCCCTACACGACAGCTCACCATTAATGGACACAAAATACCGTGGAAACAAAGTGTTAAATACCTCGGCATTATTCTGGACACAAAACTGAACTGGACGACACAAACAAAGGCACTACATCAAAAGGGAATTAAATCTTTATGTGGGCTAAGCCAGATCCTCAACAGACGATCAAATCTGAGCGCATACACCAAATTTAGGATGTACACTACACTAATAAGGCCCTGTATCACTTATGCTGCTCCAGTATGGAGTAGTACTTGTGACTCAAACTTCGATAAGCTCCAATTAGTGCAAAATAAAGCCCTAAAAACAGCTTTTAATACTCCCTTTTACACCAACCTTTCTAAATTGCATGGCAAAATTCAGCTCCCAAAAATAAAACCTTATGTACTAAACATATCTCGAAAATTTTATATCGATAAAAATCCACACCACAGCAATAGTCTTGTCTCATCTATCGGTAAATCACGTCTACATACTTTATCGTATGCTAATACTTATATAAGTTATAAGCTGCCCCATCACTATTTTCTAAACAGTGAGTAAACTACGACGGCTCCTACCTATCTCTTGTTGCCATGGCCGGCCGTGTGTCGTCGCCTAGCCGGGCAGTGTGCATTTGTTTTCTACATACCCGCACTTACTCGTATTGCGCGATGTGTTAGTATAGGAATGTCGATGTGAAAAGTATTCAACATATCAAGTTGAATGCACCAGTATTTTATTGATATTCTATTAAAATAGTTGAACACAATGTAAAATATTATATTAATTAAGCTGTTGAAAGTTTTAAGAGGTGCCTTAGCCTAAGAAACAATACAATTTATATGTATACTCATAATGACGGTGTCTTATGTTGATATGTTAAAATGTATTTATCTAATAAAGAACTTTGAAAAACAAATAAACAATTGCAGCGAAAGCATTAAAAACATGATGTACGGTAGACAGGATGGATATTTGAGGGAAAAACATGGTAACCCTATATTTTTTTAAATAATGAAATAGTATATTTTAATATATTATTTAATTATTTAAAAATCTGTGCCCAGCAGTGAGTCGATGTGCTCTTACAGCAAACCAAGGTGATGTGTCAGTTAGTTTTGAAGCCTTCAGATTTCATTGAGTAGTAGTAGTCTTCGTAATAGTGATATATTCCACATTTTGCGAGCAACCATTTTGCTTCATCACCTCAATCCTTCCTGAATTTCATTCAGGGGCGAAATTCCGCTAGCTAAATGTCCTTAATGACACCGACGCAACGAATTTCGATATCCATTGCCTGTAAGGAAAAACTGCTTATTCATATTCATATTCTTTATTGCACAGATATCAGAGTAGGGTAACAGAAATTTTTATAAGCAAAGGCAGTCCTATCTCTAATGATATATTTCTTCCAGAAAACCTAGGCAGGAAAGGAAAAGTTGTGCAACAGGATAGTCCTAGAGCGCAATAAAACTATTTATATATATCTCTAATTATTTAAGTACGAAACTAAAACATCATAATACTTTATACAATAAATAATGTACATTAATACTATTGAAAACACAGTAGCACAAAAAATAAAATGTAACTTAAACATACATGTACTTATACATATATAAGGTACCTATCACGAAATACTATTACTACTTCATCAAAAAACAAACAAACAGCTACACGCCTTTTACCGTAGGGTGGCAGAAGCATAATTGTGTTCACGTTAACATATGATTATCAAATATTACTTCCAATAAGCGAAAAAAAATATCCCTAAACGCGCAATAATTGATGCCTTCATAACGTAGACCATCGCCGACATGTCATGACACTGAACTGCCATTTTGCCAGCAGCAACGCGACCCAGTCACACTTCAGCGTTATCTCGGCAATAGAAAAGGTCGTAGGAACAGAAATGCGATAGCTGATAAGGGTTTAATAGTTTTCTGATATGGCAAAATGGCGGTGTTTGGCGGCTGAGCAGAACTCAAGGTTATTTTCGAGGTCGGTAAGCAAATGAGTTGGACAAACGATATTTTGAATTGATAGTTAAACTGTTTTCATCCGTGCGGAATCGTGATTTTGTTTTTAATTTCCCATTTTCTGACAACTCAAAATAAAAAAAATAAAGTAGTTCCAAATTTGTCATCAGATGTCGTTGGCGGGACGTGGTTTTTATTTTTTTCATGCAAGTTGCCAGTTCAAAAATAAATGTAAATCTTGGCAGGAAAAGCTATTTGAGTTGGATAAAGCTGATTCGCGACGAAACCAAAGAAGAAGAATTAACACTTGTCAACATAAAATAAAATACAATTTTGTTGTTGTAGTATAAATCGTCAAATTTTTCTTCGCGTTATCCTTTGTTTTGTGGTTACTACGACCATTGACCTCAAAAACGATGACCGTGGATTATTTTGGACCTTTGTGACTTATTTCCTCGACTGACTTTAGTTTTCAAATCGATTCAACAGAAATCATGGAAAATAATCACAACACTTGCATCGTTTAATTCTGTAAAAAAGTGGTTCACGTTTTCCCTTGTGATGAACGTTGAAGATTACTATGGGTTTAAGCAGTTGAACAAGTAATGCCTGGATTGACCTTAGCAAGTGAGAGTGGTTCTCATTATAATAGTTCTTTAATTATTAATTTATCACAGACCCATAAGCGAAAAACATGGTGAATAAACGCCATCATTAACAGCTTTCAGAAGTTATTTTAAAGTAGCTGTCAGAAAATCCGCTGTTGGTATGGTTCGGATTAAAAAACGATTGCTATTGACCGAACAAAAATCTAATAGACTGAAATACCCTCTTCATAAAAAAAATAAGCAAAGGTGAGAATGTAGGGGTTTCGCTACACTAGCCGCTGTACACTAAAATACAACCTAACCTAACCTAACCTAACCAAATACGGTCAGGGTTTGAAAATTTGGTGGGACATCCTCTTCTCGTTTTATCGGACTTGAGCCTTGCACTTCAGTATTGTCGTCTGATAAATAATCCAACCTTCCGATTTACTCTTTAATTGGATTTGATTTCCATTTTTGTTCGTAGGAATGAAAATTGCGCCTGTTTACATCTTTGACGCATTATTTTTTGACAACATGCTATTGCATCTTTTTATAGGCTTCATATAATGTTTATCTATAGCTCTCACGGCACTCTGGGTGGAATCTGTCGAAATTCAAAATATAAACACGTTTTGAAGATTCGAAGTTGGAAAGAAAAAAGAGTTTTCCTGAGAATGGAAATACAGAGAATGTGGTCTTTCATCTGAAACCTTGAAAGAAACAGGAAATAAGGAGATATGAGCAACCCTCCTTCGCTGTAAGCTGTACCCAATCCGTGAAATATCAAACAGCTCAGCACATCTCCGAAATAAATGGCAGCGCCGGGTCTGGGAGGGATGGGAGAGCTGTGACTTTTTCATCTACCTTATTTTTCTCCAAATAAAGTGCGTTAAATGGCTAGCCTACGAGTGAAACTACATTGTCTTCGTGTGATTAAGATCGAACTTCACTTTAGGTAAGTTTGTTTAATCATCAAATTATGTAATAACGGGGCTGGTAGTCAGGCTATTTGTCTCTGGCTGATCGGTCCAACTTAAAGTACTTTGAGTCCTGCTATAGAAGTGGTACCTACAGATATTGCTAGAAGAAAGGCGAAAAAGCGCAGACACCTAGACTTTCCCATTTTCTAGTGTTAATCATAAAATACGCCATAAAAAAGGATATCAAACACAAACGCCCCTCAAACCAGTTTATTGCTCCAATAAACTTGTGGATAAAGGAATATTAAATTGTATACGATTCAACTTTCTTACCTTTGGAATTATGACGCGTAGGCATATCAGAATAATTAGTAGAGGAATCGTCTTACGAATGTTATCAACAGAAAATGCCTCATTGTGAGGTATAAGTACGGTAAATAATTTGAATTTGTAACGGAACTAAAATTACTTACTAGAAATGAGAAACTTTATTTGCGTATCATAGTTTACATTAGGTCTTAAAAATGTAATGCCAGTTTTACATGATATAACTTTCAAAAGGTATGCAAATTACAGTAGTATAAGTACGTAGTAGTAGCAACTTAATTACTAGCTATTAAAAAAAACATGAATGAATGAATGAATGAATACTTTATTACACAAAACAAACATACAGAGATATACAAAGAAAGATATATGTACAAGAGGCGCGCTTATCTCTATAAAAGAGATTTCTTCCAGCAAACCCAGATAGGAAAGGAAAGTGGATTGTGAGAGTAAAACCTATTTGCACTACAAAATAATTCATACACAATAATAATATAAGTAGGTACATATACCTAATACTACTTCTACACCTAATTTATATAATATTATATACAAACATACAAATCATACAAATACAAGTTTTATACATACATAACATACACATACAAATTATATATACATACTATGGAAGAGAGAGGTAATGATCTTTCAAGCGAATCTTAAAAACGTTAAGTGACGGACTGTCCCTGATGGCACTGGGGAGCTTGTTCCAGAGCCTGATGGCACTGATCCTGAATCATTGCCCATATGTGACTGAGTTGTGTTGAAGAGTTGCAAGCAGCGACCGAGTGTTTGATCTCCGAGACCTATCCGAAGAAAGAAAACCAAACCGATCACGCAGGAAGCTGGGGTAGCGAGGGTTGTGCAGAATATTGAAGAGTAGAATGAGAACATGGGTATCCCGGCGAAGACGAATTGGAAGCCACTGCAGTTCCCTACGATACTGGGAGACATGGTCATACTTACGCAGTCCGAAGACAAACCGAATCCCGAGATTTTGAAGTCGCTCGAGTTTGTTCAGTTGCTCTTCGTTCGCGCTGATCTAGCTGACATCTGCGTAATCAATGAGAGGAAGGAGAAGAGACTTGGCCAGAGTAATTTTAGTATGACGAGGCAGAAAATTTTGAAGGCGCCTGAGGGAGTGAAATGTGGCAAAGACTCGTCTACTAACTTCGCAGACGTGAGCAGACCATGAAAACTGATTGTCAAAGATAACTCCTAGATTTTTTGCCTTAGTACTGTACGGAATTATGGTTCTATCATAAGTTACAGGAACAAGAGGCAGATGCTGTAACACACTATGGGAGTGTCTGGAGCCGACAATCATGGCTTGCGACTTACTGGGATTGACAAGTAGTCCATGAGACAGAGCCCAGCTCCTGATGTTCTCGAGATCGGCATTTAATGCACCTACAGAAGAAATCATATCACTTGGAGAGAAATGGCGGTAGATTTGCAGATCATCGGCATAAAGATGGTAAGAAAAAGAAATGGCATCCGAAATGGAATTGATGAAGACGGAGAAAACAAGAGGGGAAAGAATACCACCCTGAGGAATTCCAGAAGAAAGGTCGCACCACTCCGTGGAAGTCTCCTCGGACCTACTACGCTGCTGACGACATCTCAGGTAGGAGCCGAACCAGCTGGCAGCGGCCGAGCAGACATTCAGGGACTTCAGTATCTCAACGAAGATGTCAAAATCAACACAGTTAAAGGCACTGCTAAAGTCTAGTAACTCTAACACAGTGATCAGCTTGATATCCATTGCCGATTCAATGTCATCGGTCACTTTAAGTAAGGCCGAGACGGTACTATATCCCGGCCTGAATTCGGACTGGAATTGGTTCAACAGCCTGTTAGAGCAAAGATAGGAAGAGAGTTAAGTGTGGACAATCGATTCAAGGACTTTGGAAAGGAAAGGCAGGATAGATATTGGACGATAATCTTTAAATGAAGATGGATTTGAGGTTTTGGGAAGAGGGATAACTAACGCCTTTTTCCACACATTAGGAAAAGAACACTGAGATAGAGAGAAGTTAACAATGTGTGTAATGACAGGTAGGAGGAAATCAAGGATGCTGTTTATCATTCTCGAGCAGATACTGTCGTCACCCACAGCTTTTGAGGAGATGGCAAGCACTGCCTTCTTAACCGTGTCAATTTCGACAAGACTGAAGTCGAATGGGGTGGTGGTGTGAGATGGCTTGGAGCGCAGAGAATGCAGGGTGGCATCTTTAACATAGGGATTCATTACAACAGGAGGGTCGGAGAAAAAAACTATTAAGACCATTGAGATCGACATCACCAACCAATTGATTCTGGGACTTGCCAATGTAATGGTACACGAGAGTCAGTACATTTGATACTTCATTTTGCGTGACAGAGGGCTAGCCCATCGCCGCGCTGTTTTGAATACGAGAATCGGTTCATATAACGTTTGGGGTTTTGAGTAGCTCAGGGTAGGTTAGCAAAAAACAATGAGCCAAGAGCGTGGGATGGTTCGAGGAAGGTTACAGGTCAGGTTTTTTTTGTCGCATTCCTGCGAGATGTGTAGGGATCAGAGCCGATTTGGCTGCGCGCTGAATAAATTATGAATAACTAAATAATGGAAGGTTATTATGGAACGATACGGAGAAAGCTATTATGTCGACTGCAAATATACAATTGCGTTTGTTTGGTATGATATGGCGAGTTTGACACCACGGGTCTGAATATCATTCTAGTGGTCTTTGTCTAGCGCGCTAGCGGTCGGGAAGGCTTAAATTAACCGCAACAAGCTTTTATGGTCAGCGATCAACAGATTTTGTGTATTGGCAATACCGAATGACTTGAGTGATAACCTACGGTTGATCATAGTGAATATGCGTACAAACAATTTGTAGAACGGCGGATCTGCATGGCATGGTTGAAATAAGACCCTGTGTAGTTAGTGATAAGAAGCTTCGCTTGGGCAGAGCGTGTTCGCAAAGGACGCCATTTTTTTTCAGACATGTGGGGACTATAAATACGATTGCGGGGGAAAGGAGAGCATTCAGTCTCAGCGTCTAGCTACTGTGACAGTCGTCTTTCAGCAGTTCTAAACAGATTTGGTCTGCCGTTTTACGCGTCTGAACTGGACAAATTGTGATTGCGAAGTTACAGTGGATTTTCGTGAGTGTCTGAAGCGCCGAGATATACTTTTAACCAACTTCAAAAAAGCAGGAGGTTCTCAACTCGGTTGGTTCAAAACTTCTATGGACTATTTATGAACCGATTTGAAAAGTTCGCATCCCAACCGGGGAGGACGAAATAGGGCTTGGTTTTTTAAAGTTTTTACCTTGGTGAATTATGTGTGGTGTTAATTGGTGTGGAGCTTAATATAAGAGGCAACATACGACGCTGCATTTCTCTATAACCCGTTGTTGCCTGAAAATTCGTACTTGTATGGGTGAGCAACCGTTTCTATCTTTTAGCCTCAGACTAATAGTTTCATCATCATCATCTGACAGGGGAGGAAGAACAAGGGCTTGAACTTGGAGGTGGTTTTTTAAGTTTTTGACTTTGTGGTTAGCATTCGAAAAGTTTTGTAGGCATTTGCTGGTGATATTTAGCGAGCTCCTTCTATCATTGCTCGATGCATCGGATATCGTCATTTCAGCCGATTTCCTACCCTTACGGTTTCGACGCGTGATGTTCATCAAAGAAGTTAATTTTGCTCTAAATGTAATTTGCAATTAATGGAAAGTAATAACGCTACTACTCGATATCTCTGTTTCGGACGGATCAGATATTTTTTAACATGACATGGTTGTTGCTATCTGTCTGTAGGTTGTCAAAAGTGTCTTAGTGATAGCGAGGTCTAAAATTTATAAAACATACTTCAATTAAAGAAAATGATCCGTTTCAATGTTATTTGAATGGTGAAACGATGTAACTAGATATTTATGTGTATGGAGTGATTGTGATACGAAAATCCCAGAACCTAATATTTTATATGTCTTCTCACGGATTAAGGTTATTTTTTTTTTATCTATTTGAGTTGATTCGAAGGCTTTATTTCATTATTTTGTGCTAGTGTTTTTATTCATGATTATTACCGGGCAATGTTGTCAGCTCTTCTGCCCATTATACCTACTAGAGCTATAGCGTCGTATACTATATAGGGACACGTGACTACCTATATGAATAAAGTAACTGTGTGCAACGGTAACGATGACATGCACGTCAATTAGTCAACATTAAACTGAAATTAATTTACCAGTACCTACTACTTAGCCAGTATGTGTATTAACTAAGGTACAGTAGCAATAACTCACTTTTTTCATCGCAAATTAACATAGTTATCGTCGTAACAAACACAAAAGACTGTGCAACACAATTATGCGCACATGCAAAAGTGGCTGAAAAAATGGGCGGAGGGAGAGGCGTTGGAAGGGGTCTCCATTCCAAAACCTCCATGGAATCATGATTCAGACAACAAAAGCAATGCAATAAGCCATTTCGTATCGTGGACAATTTGATATCCGGACGTAGGTAGGTCCAAAACCAGAAACTGTTAGTAGACTTTTTATGAAAGATGGCGACCTTTATTTATTGTTTATTTATTTTTATTACCACAGAGATTTTACCCTTCGGCTACATTATCAGGCTACGGCAAAGATTCGTATTACCCAAAAAATGTCATACGGATACACGCCTACAGATCTGTCTGACTTCGCCAAGTGTTACAAAGTAAAATAGAAAGTGCTCGTAGTACTATTGTTAGTACTTACAACAAGATAACATTATGACTCCTGTGGCGGAACTATCGAGAATCCCAGCCGGGAAGAAAAATATAAATAAAAACGGTTTTAATGTAATAGATTGCAATTCCCTTATAGTGATCTGTATATTTATTATACGATATATTTGACGACCCGAATGTTCGAGTCGGCAGTGACGCTGCCTACGAAACCAAGGGGCCCGGGTTCGAGTCCCGGTGGGGGCAAACATTTGTTTGATGAGAACGGATGTTTGTACCCTAGTCATGGTTGTTTATCTATCTAAGTATAATATTTATCTATATAAGTATGTGTATCGTTGCCTAGTACCCAAGATACAGGGAATCCTAGTTTGGGGCTAGAACAATGTGTGTAAATGGTGTCTAAGGTATTATTATTATTATTATTATCTGTACATTTCGCTAAAATACAAAATCCACAGAGTAAGTAAGTAAATGTGACTGTGCGGAAAATATCTATTTATTATATCTAAATACATATCAAACCATTGTAATTAAGCATTATTATTTTTAATACGCAATTAATTATACTAAATTTGTTGTAAATATGGAACTACAAACATATTTTTGATATTTGTGGGCCGAAACATTTTGGGATATATCTTCCCTTATAAAATGTATAAAATACAAGTAAATCTATGAATAACATCAATTTACCTGTGGTAGCTGAAGAATTCGCCTGAATTTTCATGATTTCTCAAGTAAATTTTACTTTACTTTCTTTGTTTAAGTTTTGAATATTCGTTGTTGTCTGACAAACTAAATACATTGCGAGTATTATCTAATTCTGTAGAGCAAACATTGTAACCAAAAAGTAAACCAATGAAGAAAGCGTACGCAAATCCAATATTGACGCTACATCTATCCAAGCAAAGAGTTTCATTCATCTGTGGCAAAACCACAGAGTAAGTAAGTAAATATACGGACAGCTATTTTACATGAACAAAATTAATATACCGACACTCTTTACTCATACGACCCCTTGACTTTATATGACTGAAACCATTATAGTTTTGACAGGACAGGTAGGATTATTTTCGCGTACATTTTTAGAGACAACCAGTGATGGGGTATACTCGGCGCCACGAATAAAGAGCTCTCGGAGAAACTGGCGGGGATTACTGCGCATGTGTACAGTCGCGGCATAATTCCGAAGTGCGTTTTTAGGGTTAGTGTGAAGGAATGAGTGTTCAGGACTTTCTTCACTTCTATTTTTTCTCTGTTTGATATTTTGTTGATTGGGATATTAGCCGATGTAAATAATGGACTTTGTGTCAAATAAACTATAGGTACTCTCTATTGACAACATTTGTTAACGTCAAGGTTGAAACCTATATATAAATAACCCCCTAGCATAGAATGCCCCTAGTCACTAGGGCCTAGTGAATATAGATACTTGTAGTAATAGTCCTGCACACTCTTTTCTTCCCGCTGACTAATAATTTGTAATTCGACCGGGGCGAAAGATAACGTTGGGTAATATTGTATGCGACTGTACTCAAGAAGCTTCGAGACGTGCTTTCGGTGCGGGCATCGGGAAGCGACTGATCAACGAATCAGGTGCCGGCGCTGACTACCGCCCCCGTCGCTCCTCACTTCCCCGCGCCAAACACTTGTGAAAAGTGACTACTGCGCATTCAAGGACAAAGCTCTTTAGTCGTGGCGCCCGGTATAAGTATCGATATAAATACTTATATCGATACTTACCCCATTGCTGGTTACCTTACCCTATCGATAAAAATAATAGAGAGTTTACTTACTTTTTTATCGATATTTTAGAAGACTGGTATTTTTACCCAGTGATAGGTAAAAATACCAGTCTTCTAAAATATCTATATTTATATAATATTGTAATAATAAATATATTTAAATTATGACGATAAACAAAGTCGAAGTGAAACTTTGTTTACATACTACGAAAGACATGATACAGTTTTCAATTCAAATACTTTGGTCATATAGTGACTGAGGACCTGAGGGATGACCTAGTCATGCAGTGGGAGCGCGGAGATTTGGCAGTTTGGGCGAATATGTTGGATCATAGGATTGCACATTGTAATAAATTAAAAGTAAAAAAATATTTAAAAGAAAAACTTTTACTAAACGCTCATAAAGAAGAAAATCAACTTTGATGGAATCAAACCTATCAATTACTCTCAATTACTATCATCACACAATTCATTATGATATAAAAGCTTGCTGCGAGATTAACACCTTCTGTCAATTAAATTTCACGATAATCTGCTGGCAATTCAATAACACAATCAGGCGATTAAAATTTATAATATGTTACCAATAGAATTTAGACAAATTACGAGCCCCAATATACTTAAAAATAAGCTTAAAACATTCCTTTTGAACAAGTGTTACTACAGGGTTGATGAGTTTTTTGAGGACAAAAGTTGACTGAATTGATATTATTTATTGTTTTTATTGTTGACAAATTTATTATTATATTAGGTATTATTTTACAATTCTACAAGTTGGCATTATATAAGTAATTAATTTGATAAATGTATTTGTTGACATTGTTCTTTTATATAGTGAAATGTATATTGTATTGTTTTAATTGCATGATTCGTTAATTAATTATTTTATGTCTTAGTCTGTAAGCAATTTCAAATACAATTTTATATTGTTCATGAATAAATAAACTGAACTGAAACTGAAACACATTCTATAAAATAGATCTACATAAGTAAATCGTTCCTCTCCCGAAAGTTTTGATTTAAAATATTCAGTCTTTGTTTATTTTATGACTATGACAGATCTGCTGTTCGATGCAATTAAAGAAATCGTTGTATATGACAAACTATACACATAGCGAGTACTACCTCATTCAGTAGAGCAAACATTGTAACCAAAAGCCACCAAACCAATGAAGGAAGTGTATGATCCAAAATTGACGCTACATCTAAGCAAAGATTTTCGTTTATCTGAGGGCAAAACCCTCAGGAAAAATTCTAGAGCGCCGCAATGTCGTCATTCACCAATCAGAGCATCACATTATCAAACAAAGTCACATTAAAGATCAGAACCTCGTCAGCACAATTAAAAGCAAGAGGCATAAGAGTAAGAGTAAGAGGTACCCTAAAACATGTCAGGGCCTTTCAATGCGAAGATGGAGAAGGAAAACTTCGGTAACAGCTTGATCTCGTGAAACACAAATACCTACATATTTTTTTATATTTGTAACTTTTATAGACAGGAATGATTTAAAAGTGTACTGTACAGATATCTGTAATGATGTTATATTCTAAGCCCACTCGTTGTATCTTCTGAGTTCTGTGAAAAAACGCATTGTCATTTAAAGTGAGCGTGTGTCAAATAATCATGTCTTGATTGATTAATTTATCGAAGCGGATGAAATTCCTAGAAGTCAGAATAACATGATAAGCCAATAGGAGCACAAATACTTGTGACTGCGCCGTGTTGTAAGTAGAAATAACCGTATAAAATAGGAATACTCATTTATTTAACAATAAATTACAATTTTACAATTACAATGTTTGTCCTTGATATTATATCCTGAGTTGTGGGAATCGGTATACATATACAATATTATTACCTAACAATAAGTTATTAAGAAAGAAAAAAGTATACTATTTTACAGCACACACCATCTACAGTGAATGGAAGAGATCTTAAGAAGAGACCCCAAAAATCTAAGTATTTACTAAATCTTAGTAGGGAAAACCAGGTGTGGTGTGGTGACAGGTCACTGCAAACTAAATAGACACCTATCATTATTAAAGCCCGTACAAGATCCATTATGCTCTCACTGTGGCTTTGAGGAAAGAGCCAACATAAGATGGGAACATTAGAGATGGGAAGCATTAAATTAGATGGCATGTCAAACTTACAGTTTAGCGACATCCTAGAATTCATTTAGCGAACAAGAAGATTTGGGGAGGGACATCTGTTGAACCAACAGAAACTAGTGCCCAAACACTGGAAAATGGGTAAAGTAGTCACAACGGAGGAACGATCACCCGCCTGTGGTTGAGCGAGCGTCCCAGCTCATCATCATCATCATCATCATCTACAGTGTACCAACGATCAGAGCAAAAATTTGTGGCAAATGTTGACGACATTTTCCGGTAATCGAAATTATGATTTTTTACATAAAGGAACATTAATTGCTTCTAATCCCACACTAACTAGGATACCGTGTCGTGGGAGCCAGAAACAGTGACAACACACACATAGAAACATCCAAGACCTGGGGTTTTTTCGTTTAGATATCCCCCCACCGCAGCGCCACGAAGGTCGTCAACTATGTTAATTCCTGAGACAAAAACAATAGTCGAATTCATAACTATCACAAATGTATGGAGACCGCTTTTTCTTTTTAATGGCAGACCATTAAGGTAAAATACCTACATCTACATCCTTTGAAACACAGACAATAAGAAGATCAGACATTACGAAACAAGGAAAACGTTGCCAGCACTTATCTTTAATTTCTCTTATAGTCTTTATTCTTGTTCCTTGCATGAGAATACCAAAAGAAGTAATAAGACAAATACCGTCAAATCAGATAAAAGAGGAACTGTGTCATATTGTTACAAATGGAACGTCACTGACACGATACGGACTATTCTGTTTTCGAAAGTTTTATGGTGATGGACAAAATCGTGGGGACCTTTATATTTCCAAGTGCGATGGACTATCCCCATTATAGGTATTTTTATTTAAATACAAAAGGCGCGACGCTATGTATATGTCACCGTAAGATTGTCAAAACCGTTAGTTGATAAACTATATTTTTTACTCGTTAGTTGGTCAACAAAGTCAAAGTCAAAGTCAAAGTCAAAGTACTTTATTACTGTAGATATTTACATATACTTAGCAAACGTCATTTTTTGCCTCTTCTCTACATTGGATCACTGTGGGAGAAGACAACTATCGACAGATAGTTAACTGTTGCGTACTACTTACTATAGACGCGTTAGTTGATAAACTAACGATTAAAACCGTTAAATAGTAAGCTGGTTTAACCTTAATTTGCCATCGAAATACCAGGGCAAACACTGCGGTAGCTTAGGAGAAGACTTGAGGGGGCGAGAGCAGCGAATCCCCCGAATAGTCTTCGTTTTAGGTTGACATGTAAGAACAAAAGAAACGTAAATTCTTAGTCAGTCTGGTTTACTATCTGTCGATAGTTGATCAACTAACGCGTTAGTTTACGGTTCAATATGAGTTACGTCATCCGGAATGAGCTCTGGCATTTTGAAGTTCTTAAGTGAAAACAGCATCCTTGAAAAGACAGACAAAGTTTTAATAAATAATTCACTAAGTTAAAAAACTGAATAAAACCGACCTCTAGTTCAAGCCCTATTTATTCCCCCCCCCCCCCCCCGGTCAGGATGCGAATGAAGTCTGTGGACATGAAAGTCTTCAACAAAACTTTTGCAGCACGGAACCACAAACCAAACCGTCATCTGTGTATATTTTTTTGTATTTGTTGATTTTTTCAAGAAGCGCTAATTAAATTTTGATACAATTTATACGGGACCACCACCTTTGAAGCCTGACCTAGCGATCGAAAAAAAATATTATCGAAGCATAAGTGACGGAGTAGTTGCATAGCATAATTGACGGAGTAGTTGCGTAAATTTTCTCCTTTTTTGAAGTCTGTTAAAAAAATTAAGAATATGTAGGTTTATAGGCCAGCTAAAAGGGAAATTTGCATTCCTTAGAGACGAAAAATGGTTCAGTTCAGTTAGTGCACAGGAAATTGCTGATATTGAGCATTGAACTTTACTTTTATACTTCCATCATTCATGTTGATGACGTAGCTATTGCTGAGAGGCTCAGGAATTTCTGAGGGTTACCTAGCAATATAGGTACAGGTTCATCAAGGACCACCAAGGGGACATGTGTAGATTAACAATAAATTAATTTTAATTAATTTAATGGAGTATTGAATAACTGGCTAAAAGTGGGCATAATTGTGCGTCTGCCACCCCATCTGGGAAACGGCGTGACGCTTTGATAACAAAGCATTGATAATTGCACAAAACACATAAGTGTTTTGTGCAATTAAAATATTTTAGGATATAAAATTACCTTATTATATTTGTTTGAGATTTGTTTGTTATATCCAATAAATATGTACAAAATATTCTAACAAACTTTGACTAGCTATTTCTGTTGTAAATTAGCAGAATTTCCTCGGGAGATTCATTTAATCAGAAAAGGGAGCCAACTTGTGTATTAGTGTAAAGAAACAGAGACACGGAAATAGGGCACTGAGTGAAGTTCTGGAGAGTTTCATTAGATTTACACCTACTTCAAGATCCTGTTCTGAGCCAGCGTGCATGGCTCAATCGTAATTGAATTCGAGTAAAGGACGACCCGAAAGGCCGAGTCGGCAGTGGCCCTGCCTACGAAGCAAAGGGTCCCGGGTTCGAGTCCCGGTGGGGACAAATATGTGTTTGATGAGAACGGATGTTTGTTCCCTTGTTATGGTTTATCTATGTAAGTTTAATATTTATCTATATAAGTATGTGTATCGTTCTCTAGTACCAAAGATACAGGGAATCCTAGTTTGGGGCTAGATCAATGTGTGTAAATAGTGTCCAAGATATTATTGTCCAAGATTGTGCCTCTCGGATATAAACGAGCAACTTTATTATCACGATGAAAAACTAATTTCTTGCCATATCTCAAGGCTTTATTTATTCCTAATTAAGTTTGGCTAGAGTTGTCTGATCTTATCTTCTCACGAACCATCCGGTAGCAGAACAAGTTACAAGTTGATAGATCTTTGCCTGACAGATCTCCAAACTAATAATTCCTCCACTTGTCGTCTATAATAATAATAATAATACCTTCGACACTATTTACCCACATTGATCTAGCCCCAAACTAGGATTCCCTGTATCTTGGGTACTAGACAACGATACACATACTCAGATAGATAAACAACCATGATTAGGGTATAAACATCCGTTCTCATCAAACTAATATTTGCCCCTACCGGGATTCGGACCCTTGGCTTCGTAGGCAGGGTCTGCCGACTCGGCTATTCGGGTCGTCATGTCATAATGACAAGCACGAGAGGAGATTAATTTATTTAAAAGCTTTTATTTATTTTCACCTGTACCTGGCTTTGTCCGTCTGTCTGTCTGTAATGAAACCTTGCTAGTTAATTCAACCCACTTCCCGCTTTTCGATTGGGCTGAAATTTTGCATGAAAATTGGAATCAGATGACAACGCAATTTTTTTATGACATGGAGCTGATCTGATGATGGAGCCGGAAGGCAACCCTGGGAACTCTGTAACAAGCCGACACAACCCCATCGAGTTCCGTATTTGATAGATCTATTTTTCAAATAATACAAACTTATTTCTAAATATATGTATTTATTTATTGCTTGTAGTGTTATTAAGCCTTCAGGAAGGAAATTCTTAATTATTGACGTTCGCTCTTATGAAAAATTATATTGTTTCTTCAATGTTTGAAGAAAATAATATTTTTTCTTCAGAATTAGAAGGTTACACGAGTACTATTGTTTTATCGTGAGGGCCTTCGATGTCTCATAGCTTAGAACATATTAGTTCCGACCTGCAGAAAAGAGGATGACAGATCTATCAAAAACACCTTGTAACCGCTAGCACAGTTCATCGTACAATACAGAAAATATCACTGCAACATTTTGTTGCAACTGCTGTATTTTATTTATATCTTAAGTTTTCACTCGTATTTTCCGAGTATCTTGCTACAAAATTCAAGCTATTCTCGAAAGCGGGGAAGACAGAGGTTAACCTTTTGACCGCCATACATCAAATACAAAATTCTCACACGCATAACATGTTTGCTATGCTATATAGATAAGGTCTCTTTTGATATAAAAACAGTGTCGGCTATAGCCGACGTGGCGCCAGTGGCACGACATTCAGTTGTCGGCCAGTGCCGACTCGGGCGGTCAAAAGGTTAAATATCCACGATATTGGCATGCTTCTCTTGCCTCCATTAACTATGAGAGAGTATGTTTAGAGACGTTTACACTTAGTATACAGTAAGAAACTGTATTATCTAGGTAGGACGTCCTGCATACTAACTAAGGGTTTGAACCTTTTTCTATAGAAGCCTTGAAATTTGCTTCCAATTATCTCAATAAGCCTGCCTTTGTAAATGTCTTTTCTTCAAGCTTGTTATGCGATTTTTTCTGTGCAATCGCTTTTATCGCTAACGTGAAACTTTAAGATACCATATTACTTGTAATTTTTTGTTTGTATATCCAGTTATACAAACTGCTATCCATTTATATCAAATTCATGTGCACGGAAGAAAAATAAATCTCCGTAGTACTCACCCCAGGCGGGAGAAATTAAATTTAATGGAGTGGGCTCCGATTTACATTTAATTTCGTTCAACACGGTACTATAATACTTTTATCAGATCTCAATAATAATGTTCAGTCTTTTCTGCTTGTTGTGTTCGTTTTAGTATACCGCAGTCGGATTTTATAGTATTTTTCTTTACTTCATTTATTTCTATACTACTGGCACAAATTCCGTTTGAATAACAAATAAGGAAGCTGTTGGAAATTTCGCAGTGTCTCGCTTCCAATCGACAACAACAAATTGCTATCAATTTCTCAGATTGTTTTTTTCTCTCCTGTCACAATCGCACCAAAGCGTTCAAGCGAGAATATTCGTGCGAATAAGTTTTCATATGAAGTAATAATTCATAGGCATGTATTGTCGAAACGACGATTTGTTTGGGAAATAGGGAATCTGAAGAGGAATCGGTTAGATTAATTTTAAGAGGCGAAGAACCGCGGTTTTGAATTGAGAAATAAGATCATTATGAAAAATATTAAGTTGTGTTGCTTTGTTAGTCCTCGATACATCGGTGAAGAGCCTTTTTAGGGTTCCGTACCCAAAGGGTGCCAAACGGGACCCTATTACTAAGCCTCCGCTGTCCGTCTGTCCGTCCGTCCGACACCGGGCTCTATCGGATCAACCCAAATAGGTAGAGTGCTGAAATTTTCACAGAATGTGCTTTTTTGCTGCCGCAAAAGCAACAAATAATGAAACAAGAAACACTAGAAGAAATTATTGGTATGGCCATTTTCTTAGCCGTTTAGTTTTATTAATCGGAAAAGATTTTTAATTGCAGTTATTGAGTTTTGTGCTTTATTTGTCATTATATGATTAATAATTGCTCATTCGAATTATAATAATAATAATAATAATAACGTTTATTGCCAAGAAAAATACAAGGATAGTACCAAATTTTACATTGATAATTTTGCTGAGGCAATAGGAAGTGGCTCAGCTCCTGCTGACACAGAGCCGGGGCTCTGTGTAGTGCTGATTTTCAGCCTCTCCCTCTTCCCTTAGATTTGGAGCGGGGTAAAATGTCATAGAGGGTCACCAGGAGAAGTTAAACTTATACAAAATTATCACAAATAGTATTAAGTTTTTTATCATATTTGATTTTATTTCTATAAATTACTTACTCAATTTCTATCTACTTCCGGTTTCAATGAGCAAAGAGTTATGTTAACCTGAATACATAGTTTAATACTTATATTATACACAAAACTATTTTTCAATGTTTTGATGTTAGGCCTTGAAAGTAGTTCTACCTAGTATATAATATGTCATTATTAAAATTTAATAGGTATACGTACCCGTACAGAAGACTGTCGTTTTACGTTTTTCCGTGTTCAATGATATGGAACCCTTTATGTGCGGGTCCGATGTCCTACTCGCACTTCACCGGTTTTATTTAAATTTGAATCCTATTCATCTAAAAGTAAGCTGAGTGTGAAATTCTCAGCTCCTCTGTCGGGGTGCCCAGCCTTAATTTCAATTTCTATTTCAATTTGTTTATCTGCAATCGTAAATACAGTATACATTCCACTTCAATACAAAGGTGGATCTGAATAGATATTACCAATACACATACGAGCATTATAAAATATTATACTTTTAAACAATAATTCGTTGTTCAATCATTCGTCTACACTCCTTCATCAAGCACGCCATCCCGCTCGCGAATATCACACTGTGGAGATGCGGCGAGCACGGAGTTGATCAGCGCCTGCGCCTGCGCCACGGTTCAGTACTTGAGCGCGACGCGCGAGCCGCCAGCAGTGCGCGAGTGCAACTGGCGCGTAGCCCGATGTATCCGTGGGGCACTAACATTCGCAAACACCTTTGGAGAATCTGCGTACAATCAATCTGGTTCCTGAGCATGTTCATCGCGTAATTAAATAGGGATAGTGATCTTCTAAGTTCCAGTGATTCATATCCCAGATGACCTTAATACCGGCCCGCATTCATTTTGGCCTGATTTCAGGCCTTTCCTCCTTTGTTTCTGCGGCTAATCAAGCGTTGCCGCCGGCATTATCCCGCTGAAAATTTAAGCTCAAGCCGAGAAAATATGTGCTTCATTTATGGTCGCACTCTCTCGACGTAATGTACACTCATGCATATAGAAATGTGTGCGTGTATTGGAATGCTGCAACATATGAGGCTGCGTGTATTGGAATGCAGATAAAAAGGTTTTTTATTTATAGGCTCATAATTTATATCTGGAGCGGTGATAGGCTAGCCTCCTGTCACGCTTAAGGTATGGAATTACAGGCCACGTGGGCGAATAACTTTTACCACCCTATTTGTGTAAAGGCGTCATAATATTCTCGTATTTTCTTTTTATGTAGCTCCGTAACATTAAAGTTAAGCCTTGCGTTAAATCCGGTAGTTCTAATTTTTATCTGACTTGTTTATGATATTGGCCCCATGAATAATCCAAGTTTGTGGCCTTGAGCGCCGAACACAACCTTGTCATAAATCGAAATAAAACCGCGAATGTTTCGCCTTTATTTCTGTTTTTCTTTTTTCATTTCTATTTCTTGGCGATGTTAAGCGTAAAGGACTAGTTTCTTCGAAAATCTAACTAAAACGAACGTTGTTAAAGTAGATTCAATTATCAACAACATGAATCTATAACTGTTCCTTTGGCTTAGAAAAAGCCCTACAAAATTTATGTTGTTTTCGAACTTGAGATGAGATGAGATGAGAACGGATGTCTGTTCCCTAGTCATGGTTGCTTATCTATCTAAGTATCATATTTATCTAAATAAGTATGTGTATCATTGTCTAGTACCCAAGATACAGGGAAACTAGGATTCTCTAGTAAAGCACTATTTTCTTCGAAAATCTAACTAAACCGAACGTTGTCAAAGAAGACTCAATTACAAAATTTATGTTGTTTTCGAACTTCACAATTTCCAGCTATATTTTGTTGTTCTGAATGAATTTTGGCCTTGATTCGGAACCCCCAGCGTGGAACCCGAAGAAGTTTGGCGCAATGGCATACAACTATTATATTTATTGAGGAGCACTAGTATCAACCGTACAATTGACGATTAGAAAAATATTAAGAACAGTAACAAGCAGATACAATAATGACATTATGTAGTCAAGGTCACGCAGAGCCTTACATTATATAGATATAAGTATTTTATTATACATTGTATAGTATCTACTAGAATAGGTAATGATTTATTGAGTAATATGCCTCAGATGCGAGCAATTTTGTAAGGATATATTTAAACATATTTATATTATTCATTACTCTTAATGTCTCCGGAAATTTGTTGTAAATGCTGGTGATCATCCCGAATATGCTTTGATCGTTATAAGTATATTTACAAGGGCAAGCACACAGCTTGCTCTGATTGCTTTGACTCTTCATAAAATTAAAAATATGGAGATTACACTTGACAAACACTGCAGTTCCAACTGTTAATATCTTAAGATTAATAAAATGGCTCTTGCCAGATTCTGCACTAATAGGGTTACATATAGCCCGTGTAAATGTCTTCTAAGCCTTAAATATTAAATCTATTTGTGTGGCATTTCCCCAAAAGTATACCATAACGTAATGATGACTCGAAAAAACCATGATATGCCGTTAGAACAGCGTCCTTATTCAGCTATTAAGACAGCATATATAAATCATATGAAAATTGGCTTAAGACTATGTCTGTATTTCGTGACATGTTATTGTCGATGTAAAACACTAAAAGTTTCATAGTTTTAGTCTGTTCTATTTGTTTACCCTCATAATCAATGTTTAATGTCAGTTGCTTTTTATGTTCTTTCCTAAATTTCATAAATTTTGTTTTGCCAATGGTAATTAAAACTTTATTGTTATTTAGCCAGTTAATTGAAGATTGAATGATTAATGTCAGATTCATATGTATTTAGATTATGCCCTATTAATGTTATCATCAGCAAAAAGTACCATGGGATGATTCGCACCTTTTGGGATGTCACAACTCTATACAAGGAACAGCAGCGGGCCCAATACACTTCCTTGTGGTACTCCACATTTCGCACACCACATTTCCACACCACGCCAAATGTCCATCGGGAAGGGACTCTGATAGTCATACTCCGTCCTAGAGTGAGGCCTCCATAGCTTTTAATATATCTCATCAGTACTTTTTCGATGGTCACATCTGACATTATAACCGACCAAGATTTTTTAGTCATAGTCATAGTCATAGTCATAGTCATAGTCATAGTCATAGTCATAGTCATTTATTTGCTTAAAATATGGTACATGTCAGATGTTACTAAAATTATGTTTTTCGCATATTTTACCTAATTAGGCATGTAAATATATATTATATTACATTAAAACACTAAGCTAATAATTCATTTCTATAAAAAAACATGTAATCTAAGTATCTATGTAAAATGTCAAAATAATTCTTACTCATGTCAAATAACTTAGCTTAAATAATATTAATCTTTACATTTATCTGTCAAAAAAATCTTCTATGTTGTAGAAACATTTATCGACTAACCATTTGTGTAGGTGGTTCTTAAAAAGAGGCAGTGGTAAATTTTTGAATGCTAGTGGCAGATTGTTGTATATATTTATCAACATCCGATAGCAACTCCTTTGACAGAAGACTGTTCTGCATGGTGGGTATACAATTTTGTTTGGGTATCTCGTATGCCACGACCTCAGTTGGGAGTATTTTGTAAATAGGTTCTGGTGACTATGTGCAAAACAGGCCATTTCAAAAATACAGAGACTTGGCAGGGTCAATAATTTCAATTTTATAAAGTTAATTTTTAAGTTAAGTTAAATTTTAAAAAATAATTTTATAATATTAAAATTTTAGTGCACCGGATGGTGTGAGGGGGTGGAAAATAATGAAATAAAACGCAAATTTCCTGTGACGCTCTCGAGATCTACAGCTCACAGACACCGTAGTTTTAATTTCACTGGGTTGATAGTAAGTTGGAGCCAACCAAGAGGTGTACAGGCCTTTACTCTAACGATTCTGACATACCACTTCCTGCCATACAATCTAAACTCTTCTACCTTGGTAACTATAGGCAATTCAACTTACTACTTAGATAACCTACTAAGTTTAAATTAATGAATTTCAGAAGGTATATAACTTGTAAATTTTAAGTTAGTATACTTAATTAACGATGAAATTGATTTCAGGCCGGAGTTTAACCTGAACTTCAAATCATTGAAAATGTTGGCACATATATTTATGTATAGTTAAAATAAACGGTTAGTTTCAACATTTATCCTGAGGTAAGCCATAGGTATCCAAAGCTAACTTATTTTCAAACACATAAACACTTAATAAAAAAGCGTGACCATTTCCCTTTAAAAACTTTATCTTATTTGAAACTTGAGTTTGTATTCGTAAATCTTTAAGTTCGTAAAACAAACTCATTATCTTTTCAAGGTTTCACTTCAAATTACGAATAAGTTATACTAATAGAACTGTTGTTTAACCTCGGCATAATGCATGCTATAATTAGGTGTGCCATATGGACAAATAAAGCCAGCCCCTAATAGCAAAGGCCTTTTTAACACGCGATCCACTCACGCAATAGGCTTTACAAAAGAAAACTAAATAAATTAGGGTTCACCTGTTCTCGCGTAAAACCATCATCTATAATAGGCACTTACAAACCCTAACGCTGACTCACTGACAGCGCACAGCCTAAACCTGTAATGAAACTATATACAGGTCTTGTTATATAGCGTAGAAAACACTAAGAAAAGACATTTGAAAATATTACTCGACAGTGGGGAAAAAGGGGCTTGAAAGTTAACCTTTATTAAATTAGGGTAAACCAAATAAAAAGAGTCGTTAAGGCCTTATTTGTTTAGGTATTGAGGGTTAGGTAAGTAATATATAACACTTCACGCAAATACTTCGTGATTGTGTTTATTTCCGTGGAAGAAGCAGATAGGAGGTATGTAACAAAATTTGAACGAAAAGTTTTATATAAAATCAAAGCTTAGATATGTGTATATTCAAAATAAACCTTCTTGCACATTCAGTCGTAGATGATAATTTTTCATTACAATATTTAGGCCCGCAAGCACAACCAACCTCTCGCAGACTCGAAATCATCAATTTGTCTCTTAATAGGGAAGTGACAGCACAAATATGATAGTAAAGTGGAATTTGGTTAAAGCAGCACTGTTCATTCGGCCATCAGATAAGAGTAGTAAAGTTAATTTCAGATAACTTGTCCTCACCGTTAAGTTGGCTGTAGTGCACAACTGGCGAAAAATGGGAAAAATCAATACCGGTTCCCAGACTTTAATCACATCATTGGTATGTGATCTAAGTCTGGGAGTCATAATACGAAAAACGTTAATTGAATACAAGCAAAAGCTATGAGAATCGGCAACGTTAAACATTTATAATATGAGTTCATTATGATATTTTCTCCCTAACTTTTGGGTAACACATTTTTCAAAAGCTAGCAACACTGGATTCATTGCTATCAACTAACTTAACAGGGAAGGGTCAAGTTAGCTAAAACGCATTAAATACCATTTAAAAAAGATGAACAGTGCATACTGCAACATGCAACAAATAACACTCTAATTCATAATACGGCTGCATGTCACGCAGACCAATCTAAATGCCAAGGTCTTCCTGTTAGAATCGCATAATTATAGATCAGTAATTACCTATTGTTGTTTGTCAATAGCTAGATTATCTAGACCACCTGTATTGTTTAGCTCAGGTCATGTACGACTCATGACTTGACATGACTTGTTTTGTAATTGGGATGCCAGTATTTTAGACAGACTACATAATTTTAAGGAAGTGTCAAAAAGGTAATGCTGTTTTTGAATTGTGTGATGTAAAAATTATCGTGCGGCGTCACAGTCAAATATTGTCTTTTTACACATAATTTTGTTGTGTGGTGTTGCCAACACCGACATTTATATCCTATGTGTGCCAACATTTTGTATTTCTTATTCTCTTCCGGTTTGTCCGTAGTGCGAACGAGTGCCAATAACTTTTTTTTCTATTACAGCGTTTGCTCTTAAAATACACGAGAAATAAGTTACTAGTGGCCCTGTGGGCAGTATACCGCGCTAACAGGGGAGACTGTGAACCAATTTATAGGTAAGTATTTTAGATTCAATCAAAATCAAGTAGTAAAGTAGCCGCACCAATAACTTTGTGAACTACATTTTGCGACTTAAATACAATCTATTGACTTTTCACGAAAATAGTTATAGTCTATTTCACTCACTCTCATGGCCTGTATAGTTCCTCTTTACTAATCCGTCTCCTACTTCGAGGAGTCCAAACTTAGTATGTTTTGAAAATATTTCTTGGATTTTTAGAAAACAGGCGGCCGAAAGGTAATAGTGTAGTATATTTTTGAACCGGCTCAAGAAGCCCTTTAATTTGATACCCACACGAAGAAAAGCTCTCGACAAAAACATCTTTTAATTCAAGGAACACGTGTGCCAAGTTTCGTGAGGATCGCTTGAAAACTTTGGCCCTTAGACCGGAACTGACAGACACACATAGAGACAGACGAAAGCAAAATCGGCCTCCTATCTTGTCGAAATGAAGCCCTTCGCTCGCTCAATATATCAATATCCGTATATCAATATCCCTAGCTACGATCAAGAACTTGACCTAGTCACTGTAAAAAACTCGATTCTATATTTGATTCATACATGACAAATAACATAGCATCACGCCGTTTCCCATACTTGATGGCAGAGGCACACTTGTGCCTGCGTTTTTAGCCAGTATTTTTAAACTCCATTTTGCGTGACAGGGGCCTAGTCCATCGCCGCAGCTGTGAAGATAAAAGGTTTCTTCATGAGGTTTTCTATCACCGTTAGAACGTCCATTTAGTGTACGTGAGATAAATTACCTTTTTGGTACATGGTCAGTAGCCGATTCAAACCTGTGTGAGAAGCGGAAGAGAAATCAACTAGACTGAGGTTCTCATTTTTTTTAAATGATCATAAAATATTAAATAGATAAATAAATGTAAACCATTAATATCCTCACTGAGGGGCAGAGGCCTTTACCCGAATGCGTAGGTTGAGCCATACTCCACTACGCTGGCTCAGTGCGTATTGATGGAGGGGTGTCGGACTAGTGGATCGTAGTGGCCAACCCGACTGACAGAACTTAAAAAATATTACTGCTGAAAATATACTATTCGAATATTTAGAAGCCCCTAACCTTATAACCCCTGGACCTGGACCGGCAACGTGATTCTGAACCATGGTTATAAAATTCAAAACGTAACGTTAAGCTAACGTATACACGTATATATGTTGCCAGGTAACGAGGTGTAAGGTACATAATGCTTCAAATGCATACATGGTTTTAGATTTATTCGACTACGTGAACCAAATTAAGTCTTGATATTTGATTAGATTCGAACAATTCCAATACATGTGTGAAGCCGTGTGTTAGTGTGTGTCAAGTTTCAACATTATTGTGCTCATTCTGACAATAAATCCAGTTTGATACCGTCACCGTCACTATACAGGTTAGGTATGAGAAAACTGAATTTATTGTTGAAGGTTTGTACAAAATGGGGCGTTTTCCACTTAGTATGAAAAAAGTAGTGACATTGTTAGCATTGTGTGTGTGTCTGTGTGTGAGTGGGTGTCTGAAATGCTTATTATAGACGAAATATTTTGATATTCGTTATTTTTAACTTAGTCGTCGAAATTGAGAATAACGGGCCGCATAATTTGGCATATTTATCAAAGGCTTTTATAGTAATGTTGATGGATAATAGTATTTTTGCATTGGATTGATGTCTACTCTATTCAGTCTAATCATAACTCAAATGGAATAAGCGATTCCTAACAAGCAAAAAAATAATCCATCATCTGCTGCATTCTCCACTCCTCTTGCTTAGCTCATAATTTAGACTTATTTTTGTATGCCTGTTGTTACCGCCGGAAGATATTTTTTATACAAAATATAATTTACATAAACTTAAGTACATAGGCCTACCTGTGTCTGCATTCTAATTTATCCTTTCGGTCCTAAGGAACAAATCTCTTTTTAGATCTAAACTTGCCTATGTGGATATATTATCAGTATTTATTTTGTTATGTGCAATAAATATTTACGAAATAGTAATATAAGTGACTGATACATAATGGAGGGCATTAAAACTCGAGGGCGAGTTACATAATAATTTTACTCGAGAGTTTTAATGCTTAATTATGTACAGTTACATAGACTAGTTTATCTACACACATATCATAAGCTCTCTTTGATGTGTTCAGGAACCGCATGTTCGACCGGCAAGGTGGCATTGATAATTGCTCTGCAATTGTTTAGCTAGTTCAGTAGTACCGACTTTACAGATAAACTAGGGGCGGCACGCAGGCGGGCGTCAGCGTTCGAAATGTGAATGTTAAAATATGTAGAAAATTGACACATTATGGTCATAATGTTCTTGAAACATTATGACCATAAGTATAAATTCATTCAGATAAGAAATGAGTTTTCACGAAGTAGTACATTATGCTGGTCGTAACTTGCGGTTTTTGGACGCATTAAAGAGGATATTTTATAAAAATATCTTTATACATCTTTTTCGTGGGAAAACCTTGATAAATCCAGAGCTGTGGCGACAGGCTAGCCCCCCGTCACGCAATTCCGGCTGGGGAGGAAGACAAAATGAAATCCCCAGATCTTGGAAGATCATGTGAGTGACGTCGCTGTTTATGGTTCCCACGACACAGGTTATCCTACTGTGGGGCCAAAGGCAATAAACTAGCTTAACCAAGACGAAACTGTTTTTTCCACACCAAATAAGAAAATACGTGATGTTAGAATTGTTTATGTTTTTTGGTTAAATTGTATTTAAAATAACCTTCTCATGTACTTTTTTGCTATTCCGTCACAAGATTTCGTAGCGTCACGCCGTTTCTCATACGGAGTGGCAGAGAAACAGTTGTGATCATGATGAACCTGCTATTTATTATTACACTTCCGTCTTAGGGCACTTGAAAAATATTTCCGTGAAAGCAACCATGAGAGTGTGTCCTGAATTTGTAATTTGTTTTTATCGCGAACTCAAACTCAATTTCTACAAAATAAATATAATTTGCGTAGTTCCTGATGCATTGATTTTAAAACGAATATACAGATTTTATTAATAGGTTTATTGCTATATTTTTAGAAGGAGTCAAAGAGTCACTCTTGTGACCGATACAAACTATAAAATAGAACAACGATTTTTGATAGGGGTCCAGTCAGTTTTTATCCAAAGTTTTTATTCATTAGCATAACATTAGTCACAAATTTAAATCCCATTATAAAGTGACACTGACCTTACATGTGATTCCGCTCGCTACTTTCTCGCGAAGCCACACAACTACTTTTTATTTTCTATTTACGGAAATGTCAGATTAGCCTAAACGCTTATGGCACTAGCACAAAAAATACTAAACACTCACTTTATTATTATTTTAAATCGACTTTTTAACGACCACAAATATATTAGGTTATATATATTATTGAGACGATACGGCGCTACGGCGTAGCGATACGTAGCATCGGTGGTGTGGTCTACGCGGCACTGGCTGCTACGCGGTGGGATTCGTAGCAGTCTGCGCGCCATGGTGGGGCCGCCACGACGGGTAAATATAGACATTTGAGAAATTTTGGTCTCGGTCAGGTGACCTATTTTTGGACACATACACTTTTTAAAACGTTAGTATACTAGACAATAGTCAGCGAGTTTAATTGACCGAGCGAGCGAAGCGAGCGAAGGGCTCGAGTTCGACAAGATAGGAGGCCGATTTTGCTTTCGTCTGTCGCTATACGTGGCTGTCAGTTCCGGTCTAGGGGCCACAGTTTTCAAGCGATCCTCACAAAACTTAGCACACGTATTCCTTGAATTAAAAGTTGGGGGAGTTATGACGTCATTATTTTTTTGTGCGTTTATTTTTATTTTTTTCTGAAACCTATCGTGTGGGTTATCTAATTAAAGAGCTTCATGAGCCGGTTCTAAAAATATACTATACCATTACCTTACGGACGCCTTTTTTCTAAAAATCCAAGAAACATTTAAAAAACATACCAAGTTTGGACTCCTCGAAGTAGGAGACGGATTAGTAAAGAGGATCTATACAGACCATGAGAGTGAATCAAATATAGACTATAACTATTTAGGTAAAAAGTCGTTAGATTGTATTTTAAATCGCAAAATGTAGTTTACAAAGTTATTTGTGCGGCTACTTGACTACTTTATTTTGATTGAATCTAAAATACTTACCTATAAATTAGTTTAAAGTCCCACCTGTTAGCGAGGTCTACTGCCCACAGGGCCACTAGTGAGATAAAAAGTTTGATGTCTTGACATAACACATGTTAATAATTCATTATTAAAACAATTTGAGGGAACCTTCTAATCTCAACAAAGGCGATGGGCTAGCCTGTACTGACCATAGAATTTTGACTAAACCCAGATGCAACTGGGCCAGTGCCAAAAACTATGATAACACGCTATGTTATTTTTTGAATTTTCGTAACTCTTTAAACCGATCCGGGAAAATTATCTGATTCCGGAATACGCATAAAAATTACGCCACGGAACAATTCAGATGGTTTTACCGGAAAAATGGTTTATGATTGAACGCAGAGGGCACATACTGATTTGTACGCTTGGTCTGATATTTGTTCCGTGATTTATAGTACCCGGGTGTAGCACTCAGCATAGTCGATGAATGGAATGTCACCTGATAAAAAACATTGTTAAGCTAAAACGTTTTGGAAAAACACGAACTTACGAGCAGTACCATGCCTTTTCCCATTAATGACGACCTCTGTGGCGCAGCGGTCGTGGCTCTGCCTACCATGCGAGAGGTCCCGGGTTCGATCCCCGGTTGGGGGTAAAAAAAAGAACAAAACCCCAGGTCTTGGATGTTTATGTGTGTGACGTCACTGTTTCCGGTTCCCACGACACAGGGTATCCTAGTGTGGGGCCAAGAAGCAATGTATGTGCCTGTGAAGATATGTAAATTTTTATAAAAAAAAGTAGCCCATTAATGTCCCCACCGAGGGGCAAAGGCCTTTACCCGGATACGAGTTAGATTAAGCCATACTCCATCATGCCGGCTCAGTGCGGGTTGATGGAGGGGTTTTAAGACCACTACCACGTAGCGATAGAAGCCGGGACCTACAGCTTAACGTGTCATCCGAAACACTGAACGTCCGATAATGTACTTAAGATAAATTATTTATCTCATTGGTACATGGTCAGGATTCGAACCTGCATCTCCTGTGTGAGAAAAAAGCGTGAAACCGATTAGACCACGGAGCTCCATTAGTAAATAATAATCTACAATTAGACTTCGATCATCTAGTTGATCGCCCATCAATCAATCAGCCCACGTCCATCTACTGCTGGTTGTAGGCCTCTTCTTTACTACGCCATCTAAGCCAGTCTTGAGTCTTCCGTCTCCACTGCCTACCAGCTAAAGTGATAAAGTCATCCGTCCATCTGGCTGGTGATCTGCCCACTAGACGACTTTGGTCTGCCTTCCTTCATCTCTGCTCGGCTAGTTTCCTACCCACCCACACTTTGGTTGGTCTTGTGATTCGCTTGCCAACACAGAAGACCTTAGCACAACGTCTTACGTTCATATATGAAAATATTTCAGTGCCTTCCTTTACATTTACGCTTTTCTACTCACTGTAATCTTCCCAAAATAAATGAAGGCGTAAACTACACTCTAGGGCCTCTCAACACCAAACTAGAAATGTTATTGGGTAGCATAATACTTCAGAAGCCCCCAAAGGTCTAACCCGGGCATCGCCACTGTTAAATCTCTGAAACTGGAAACCGGATGCACAACACTCAACTCACACTTTGAGGGACACTTAAAATCATGCTGTCGCTCTCTCGCCCGGGAACTGACAGCACCAGTATGTCATTGCGGCATTAATTTAATAATTTTATTATTATGTGGGGCATCTAAGTGTTGGACCCATGTCCCCGCGTGAGCTCACAAAAAGGACCGGGACAGTATTGTTTCGTGAAGTTTTGATACAGATATAATAATAATAATAATAGTCTTTATTTCAGATGCAAGCTTTATTTGAGCGTACTATTTGAGCAGAAATCTCTGCAAGTCACTCAGGAAATCGTTCCGAAAGTAGTTTTAGAACGAATATCTGTTGATTAGTACCTGGGTGACCAAGTAATGCCCGATAATTGTAAAATAAAAGAACAAAATTAAAAAGAGAACTGACCGCAAAGATCGAAACTAGTTATGACCAGTGAGATGAACTTCTAACGCTTTGACCACTGGGTTATCTATCACTTATGTTCATGCTGCAATGACATTGCCGATCTAGCCTTATCTTATCATATCACCTATTTCGATCAAAATCGTAAGGAGCTAAAATCCAACAAATGCACAAATACAAACTTTTTGTGTCTTTCTTACTGAGATTTATAAACAACGCCTCAGTCTACGAATATTCACTTTAAATCTGAGACGAACAGTCTATATGAATGACAGAGTAAAAGGTTCATATAGTAAGGGAGGCCAAGAAGGGATTTCGTGAGTAACACGAGCGCGTCAGTTTAAGATGTGGGAGATACCTTACCCCCTGTTTAGTCACTCCTACAAATCGGACCTTTCCATCCAGAGGGAGTCAGACTAAGATACGGTGACTTATTGACATTTTAATAAATTTGACAATTTGGTTCCATACAAGGTTCCATATTGGGCCTTTCTTATTTCTGGTATACAATAACGATCTGCGTTTTATGGTGTAGAAAATGACTGATATAGCGTTGTTTGCTGATGAAACTTCAAGGGTCTTCAATATTGAAAGAAAAAAGAAGATTTTGATGATCTCAATAATATATGTATAGTTTTAACCTTTGATTGGTTCACAGTTATTAATTTATTGTTACATGCTATCAAAACCAAGTGTATCAAATTTTCAATTCCAAATGTCAGGCAAGTTGAGAGCAGTTTAGTATTAGACAGCAACACGTTAGAATGAATAAAGCCAAGGTGTCTGAATTTTGCAAAAAAAACAGCACTTAGTATTATAGCATAGTTGTGGACATTACACCAGTATTTTTTTCGATAAAATAATAGTTAATGTTAATAGTTAATAGTTATACAAGGTGGTTATAGTAGTCACAGTATTACCGAAGATATGACCAAAAACATAACGGCAATTTCCGAAATGCTTTGTAAATTTGTCTTTCGGCACCTGCGCTTATGATGCCGCCTTAAATCTATGAACTTAGTCTGAGTTCGGCTGGCCGCTTGATCTAGCAGTCGAAAAGTGATTTTTTATTCTAACTATCTTCCTACGAATACACCAGTTTATGCTGTTGAACTATTATGAAATATAAAATTATGAGTTTAGTGTATAATAAAGTAAAAAATCATTTAGTTTTATACCAGATAAGAGATTTGTCAAAGGGCAATCTGAATATATAGATAAATTGGACGTTATAGTCAATAGTCAATAGTCAAAGTACTTTATTACTGTAGACATTTACATATACTTAGCAAACGTCATTTTTTGCCTCTTCTCTGCATTGGATCACTGTGGGAGAAAAAGGGCGTAGAAACTCCCACAGATTTATTTTTAGATCTCTTTTAAAAATAGGTTGTGCTTAACTATTACAAATATGTAAAATTTAATTGTTATAATTAATAAGCAGGAATAAATAATTACAAAATTATTAACAGCAAGGTCTGTGTTGAGCCAGATTAACCCCATACAGTCCTGTCATTTAAGTAATCTTGAACATTGTAATATCCCTTTTTCGACAAAGTCGCTTTAACATGCTTTTTAAATTGCTCAAATGGCAATTTCAAAATCTCCAGAGGTATCTTATTGTAGTAGAGAATGCACTGACCCTTGAAAGAATTGCTAACCTTCGCGAGTCTAAAACGGGGCGCACATAGTCTGTGATTATTTCTTAGGTTAACATTACAGCTGTAGCTAAGTTTGGAAAATGTTGTAAGGTTCTTGCGTACATACATTATATTTTCGAAAATAAATTGACTAGCTACTGTTAGTATGTCAATTTCTTTAAAAAGCTCTCTTAAGGAGTCTGTTAGTTTTAAATTATAAATTGCTCGAATAGCTCTTTTCTGTAAAATAAAAATAGTTTGAATATCCGCTGCTTTCCCCCACAACAAGATACCATAGGACATCACACTATGAAAGTAACTAAAATATACTAGCCTAGATGTAGCCACATCCGTGCTTTGTCTGATGTTCCTAACAGCGTAAGCCGCAGAACTTAATTTACCAGCCAATTTATCTATGTGGGGTCCCCACTGCAATTTGCTATCAATGGTTATTCCAAGAAACTTCGTATCATTTACCAATTCTAACGTGCTGTTGTCTAACACCAGACTGGTCTCAACTTGCCTGACATTTGGAAGTGAGAATTTGATACACTTGGTTTTAACAATAAATTATTAACTGTGAACTAATTCAAGGTTAAAGACAATACACCATTAACATCATCAAAATCTCCTTTTTGTCTTTCAATTTTGAAGACCATTGAAGTATCATCAGCAAACAAGACTATGTCAGTTAATTTCTCCACCATGAAAGGCAGATCATTAATATATACCAGGAATAAGAAAGGGCCTAATATGGAACCTTGTGGAACGCCAATTTTAACACCCGATCCATCAGATTTTACGCCGTTAACTTCTGCCTTTTGAAATCTATTGCTTAGGTATGATCTTAGTAGATCCAACGCTTTATTTCTAACTCCGTAATGATTTAATTTAATTAATAGCGTATTATGATCAACACAATCAAGCGCCTTCGACAGGTCGCAAAAGACTCCGATAGCATCCTGTGCGGCCTCCCATGCAGAATAAATATGAGATACAAGGGTAATACCTGCATCCGTAGTCGATTTACCCCTAGTGAAACCATATTGTTTAGCGTGGAGTTGTTTTGTACGGTTGAAGTGTGAGAGCATTTGATTGAGTATAATCTTTTCAAATATTTTACTTAGTGTTGGAAGAACAGATATTGGTCTGAAATTTGAAGGATCGCCCTTATCTCCCGATTTGAACAGCGGTATAAGTTTACTGTATTTCATGAGGTCTGGAAAAGCCCCATCGTCAACACATTTATTGAATATATAAGCTAAGTGTGGGGCTATAACTAGAATTACTGAACCAATGACTTTGACTGATTTACCCCACAGGTCTTCCGTATTTTTTAAGTAAAGTAATTTAAACGTTTTGACAATGTCCTGGGGATATACATGATGAAATTTTAAATATACATTACTGACGCTAGTGTTATTTTTTAATAAAGTCTCTGCTTCTCCGTTGTGAGTACCCGATTGGTGAAGAATGTTTCAAAAGCTCGAGCAACATCAAAGTTGGATTTAACAACATCATCACCTATCTTTAGGCAGAAATCACTGTCCCTTGGTATAACTTTGCCAGTTTCGCGGTTTATTATTTGCCAAACTGTTTTCATTCTATTATTTGAATTTTGAATTTTTCTATTAATGTGTAAAGTTTTTGCAGTTCTACAAACCAACTTGAAAGTTTTGGAATATGTTTTAACATAGTCATGAAATTTTCGATCAAAGTTATAGGTTTTTTGATCATAAAGGTCATACAAGATAACTCTACTTTAACGAATTCCAAACGTTGCCCAGTCATTAAATTTAGATTTAACGTTGTAGTCACTGACTTTCTTTAATTTGAAAACTTTAATGAATTCTGTCTGAATAATGTTGAAGAAGTCTGTGTAGATTTTGTTTGGGTTCTGTTCATTAAAATCCGGTACTGGCAAATTTATATCTAAGTTTTTCGTATATGTCTCTAGTCTATGGGATGTAATAGGCCTATAAAATGATGGACCAGTCTTATCCTTAATAGTAATTGGGAATGAAACTGTTTGACCACTGTGATCGGAGGGTAAGCAGTTAATTACACTTTTACTTGTGAATGCATAGTTATTGTGGTTGCACAGTATTTTAGAAAAATAATGACTCATGTGGGTACTGAATTGCGTGGAATTTAATGTCAAAAGTAGTTAAGCAAAAGCTTGTATATAACTTCACCCACTGATATCGTCTATTGACTAAATAAGTTCAAACATGACTGCCTTACTTTTCTGGTTCCAGAGTTCCAGTGCTCATCCAAGTCCTCATTCCACCACCAGCTAGCTCATTACACCAAGTTTGCGAAACCAGCTCATCATCCTTAACAAATTGAGTCTAAACACGACTTTTTCACCATTTCTGAGCTTCAGTACTTTCTCGAAGTCCTCATTTCATCACGAGAATGAGATATAGGAGAAAATATCATCTCTAAATATGTTTTAATGAATTAAATCTATATAAGGTAACATTTCTTTAAAGAGCTAAATTCATACTGAAGACTAGGTAAGTACTCGATCATTTGATTCATTAGGACACTTGACATTGGGTACAATGACCTTTATGGCTTACGACATCTTCGTCAAACTGAACTGTATTTTAGTATCTGTACTAAGGTTCAAACGCTTTGGTTCACCATTCACTCTCTGTCTCATTTTAGAATCACGCAACGAGCAAACAAACTCTTGCTCGTTCCAGAGGTTATTGATACGAACTCATTTTCTTACAACAAACTAAAAGAGGTAGGTACATTATAAGTATAACATCTCAAAAGGGGTGGTAAAACTTATATTCGTCAAAATGATCTTCACTACAGTAATAAGTACTGTTATTTTTTATCGAATCTGCTCTCTTTACTACGTTCATCTACTTTTTCTAATTTAAGAGCTTTATGGCATACAAAAAATAACTAATTTGGTGTTCACAATCGAGTTACTGCACATGAGTACAATGCTGTATTTCTTGGTCATTTTAGTTTTTATTCCTGAGTATATGGCGAATTTATTTCCAGTATGGTGCGCTTGACCAAATGAGACCGATCAGATCACCTAACGAGTAAAGTTTTATCATCAAAATCGTTTCCGTCAATTTAAAAGATATTAAAAAACTAATTCGTTCGGCACATTCATTATTTAAACAAAATAAATTAGGAATAACCATTAAAGGAAAATTGCAGTGATAAATTAGCTGGTACATTAAGTTCTGCGGTTTGGGCTACAGCAAAGCTAGTCTCCTTTAGTTTCTTTCATAGTGTCATTTCTTATGGTATTTTGTTGCGGGGGAAAGCAGCGAATTATCAACCTAGGTTTTATATTTCACTTTATAATTTAAAATGCACAGACTCTTCAAGCGAAGTAATTTATTTTTGAGAATATGATATATATACGCAAAAACCTTTCGATATTTTCCAAAACTATTAACCAAAAAAAAAAATTCACAGACTAGTTCCACCCCGGTTAAGACTCACGAAATTTAGCAATTATTTCAAAGTTCAATGCTTTTTCTACTTCACCAAGATACCCTCTGGAGATTTTGAAATTGCCATGTAAAAACCACTTCGTCTAAAACGGGATATTCTAGTGTTCAAAATTACTAAAATGATGAGACTGTATGTTATACGTAATCTAACTCAACACAGAACTCGCTGTTTATAATTTTGTTATTATTTATTCCCGCTTAAAATTTATAGTAATGAATATTGTAATATTCTTTTTATAATTCGTAAAAAGTGTTTTTTGTCGAAATATGTTGATTTCATTTTTTGACTTTTGTAATTTGTGATCTCATCTCTAGTTTTTTGATTGTAAAGACGACATACATTAAAATTGCAAGATCGTAACAAAAAATATATTCAGAATTATTAATAGTTATTTGTTTTATTTTATCCTTTTATATAACACAGTTTTTAAATACTTTGGCTAGCTACTTCTCTTAATTTCTATTATTTATACCAGATACCGCAGTGGGCCTCTCAGACCGCTCGTCACCAGTCAAAGGTTAAAAGTCATAAAACAAATGGTTTTTGAACGGTTTTTGAAATTCGACAAAAAGTTTAACAAAAGCAATGGTTTACCGCCACATGCTAGCTGCAAGGGAAATAAGTTTTGAAGTGGGCTCCCACTTCTGCTACTGACAGTACATATCTGAATCGGACACGCTCGAGTTACTCACGAAATAGCCTCGTGGCCTCCCGGACGATAATGATTTGAGTAATTTTGTGGGCAAACGGTACGAACGTCATTTTAAACATATCGACACGCATCCATAATCAGTCAGTTTATTTATATCTCCAGTCATGCATGACTCGCCGAAATTACGTCACGTGTCATGTATTTCATATTATTGTTTATGCAAACTACGCATACAGTATGGCCAACGGTGTCTCAACTGGGTATTATATTTACTGGAAGAGATCTCTTTTTAGATCTACACCAATTAAATGTTTGATCGACTCTCAAATTTATGATGTCACTGTCTCTTGCTGCAAAAGCAGCTAGAGTTAAGACCCTATTTTAGATTCCAGCTGTTCAACATTCTTATCGGCGACTCTTTACAAGGTTCCAAATACATTCTATAAGGTGTTTCAAACTAAAGCAAGGCGGCAATCGTACTGTTTCATGACTTGTCAAAATTGTATCAATGATGAAAGTTTTTGGAGTTTTGTGGGATTTGGTGATTATATATAATTCCGGTTTAGTACATTTTTCTGGAAAAATATGAACAGTTTTTGAACTCATGTTGGGAGGCCTGTCTCTCTCTTTACTACGGTATGATGCGTTATCCGCGTTATATATCAAAAGATTATGTTCTAACCACTTTGTGAAAATATCTGAGATTATTTGGTCATGGTAGTTGCTAGTTTTTGTGTTAGCTTTGAACATTGGGAGTGCGCCATCTACAAATCCGTCTACAAACCACAAATCGCTTCCAGCGAGAATGTCACTGTTTTTTGTTAGCACCAAGACCAAGTAAATCTTTCAAACGGCATAAATATCTAGCACTCTATGCCTGTATGTTGGGCCTCAAGATTAAAGTCATACTTTTTTATGACATTTTTTTAATCCCAATTTGTTCTTTAAAATGTGTCTTACCGACGTACTCAGAGTCATTTAATAAACGATTAATCAGATTCCAAATTTGAATTTACATACAAAATCGTTCTTAAGTAATCCTTAATGAATCATCAAACGCCTCTGGGTATGGCTGTGAGTGTTGTCTCACTTTCTTAATAATTTTATCTACTCACGTATCATAAACCCTCTTTACTGCGTACAAAAACCGCACGTTACGATCAGCATAATGTTAAACTACTTGGTAAAAACTCATTTCTTATCTGAGAAATTATACATTGTGACCATAATGTGTAGTTTTTCTACATATTATGACGTTCAAATTTGGAACGCCGACGCCCGACTGCGTGCCGCCCCTAGTTTGTCTGTGAAGTTGGTACTGATATTGAAATTTCAAACGCCGACGCCCGCCTGCAAGAAGTTGGTACTACAGAACAAGCTAAACAACTGCAGAGCCACAATGCCGATCAAACATGCGGTTCCTGAACACATCAAAGAGAGCTTATGATATGTGTGTAGATAAACTAGTGTATGTAACTGTACATAATTAGGCATTAAAACTCTCGAGTGATATTATTATGAAACGAGCTCGAGTATTAATGCCCTCCATTATGTAGCAGTCACATAAACTACTATAAATCTCGCTTAGCAGCAGCCATTTTTTTCCATAGTATGAAATTCTCACGTTCTGTTCGTTCGTCGTGTTCAGAGTACGATACATTCTTAAGTGAATTACTTACTATGCAAAGCAAACTCTTCTATTGTCTCTTTCTTTTTTAAAATAATCATTATGTGTTCAATTGCATTGCTAGCGCGACTATTGAGTATTATTCTACTCGTCTTCTCTAACAAAATGTCATGTTGTTACTGTGGGCTACATCTATGGAAACGAAGGAGTATTATTTAAATGCATTCTCACGCGTCTATCTTCATTTCTCATATTTATTCTTGCCATACCTTAGGTATAGTTATGCCAAGCATCACCTTGGCAAGAAAACCAAGAAAATAAATGATGGCAACCTTTGCAGACGTTTGCCTATTAAAACACGCAGTATTCCTCTAATATGATTTCTTGCCAAGGTGTAACTCTGCCTGCAGTTGTATAATGTGGCAACCCCAAAGAAGGTTGGATACAGTTAAGGATATATGTAAAAAAACGGGTCAAGTCCGAGTCAAACTCGCGCACGAGGGGTTCCGTACCACCGTGCAAGTAGGGATGGTGTGGAGTGAACAGTTTGGATTTTACAGAGAAACATGTTGATTACAAAGTGATTGGTATACTTTCACACTCCATGTACGTAACCAGGTGCATTCATAAGTTTGTATGTGGTATTGAAGGAATTGTTGTATGGGAGCCCCTTAAATATTTATTTTATTCTGTTTTTTAGTATTTGCTGTTATAGCGGCAACAGAAATACATCACTTGTGAAAATTTCAACTTTCCTACTATCAAGATTCATGAGATACAGCCTGATGACAGACGGACGGACGGCGGAAGGACGGACGGAAGGACGGACGGACAGCGGAGGCTTAGTAACCCTAAAAATCTCACGTGCCCTTATAAATATAACATGGTTATGCCATATGTAATACCTTCACAGGTGATAATTAAATCAAATAGGTCCCTAATGAAATCATAAAACATTATCTTTATCTCTTCATCACTCGCAATCACAGTCGACCAACATCATTGTTCACCATACTACTTACGTTTTCTTCACACGGAGTTCATGGCTCTGGGCGATGACGTCACATATCAACTTTGAAGGGAACTGTCAAGCGCATTACCTTTTTATATGGGGCTTATACATGACGGTTATTGAACATAGAACATTCGTCGCCTGCCAATTCCAACTCATCTATTCATCAATTCCCAACAGGACCGGTTCAAACGCCGCTGGCTCAACTATATCCGCGCTTATTTATGCGATTGCGTGTGCGAGGTTGAATGCCTGACATAATCAACCTCTTTTCATTTTCAGCCAGGCAATAATTTCATTTGGAAGGCGTGGTGAAAACCATTACTGAAATTAAGTCGGACTTTTTAAAGTATGAATAGCAATTTTCGGGGCTGTGTTTTAGGTACTTAATGTTGGATGTGTAAATGTAATGGGTGCAGCTGATTAGGAAGTTTTAGTGTTGATTACGTCACGTAGACCTTACTTTAGCCCATTTATTCAGTTACTGAAATCCATCAAAAATGTTATGGTATATATTGGTATAATACTTTATATCTATAGGTGGTAGTGACAAATTTCGGCTTGCACCAGACTTTTGCCAAGATTTATATATATATATATATATCGCATTTGGGTATCTGACATTTTTATAAGAAACTCTTATTTTATTTCATAGGTAATCCATAGCACTTTTAATTTTTATTATAATTGATAGACTAAAGGTAAATTTGTTTCCTGAAGGTGTGGATGTTGTTCCTGAGATGTACAAAAAAGAGTATTTATACTGTAAAAAGGTTATATATATATATAGGTTTCTGTACCACGTGATTTCCTATTGTGCATATCTCAAGACGTGACACTGGCGAAATGATTGTGGCAACACACGATAGAAACCTTAATTTAACTTAACTTACTTGCAAATAGGTAAAACTTCTTTTATCCATTTCATTGCTTTTTTTATTTGAGTCTAGCTTCTCAAGGCAAAGCATATATTCAATTATTCAATTGCCTCTTATTCTTAATCATTGGGATGCCGGAAGCCAACCCTCACCGCCCATGGTATTTCTATAAATATTATATCCGTTAATATCTTTTGAGTTTTATAACCATGACATTAGGTTAAAAATCGCGATGCCTCGCGCATTTGCATCTTCCCATATACAGGGTACGAAAGCCCTAGCTGTCGTTCCCTGTATTACTGTTCTATACTGTACCTAGTTAGTCGGGATAACTAGGAACATCAGTATTAACAACATTCTTTGAGCATTTGATGCAAAGTCATACGATTTTGGTAACATAACCCGGTTTGGGTCAAGCGGCCAACTTTTTTTATAAACTTAAAGGGGAACTTAAATTTTAACTGAAAAGGTATCCCTTTGAAACTCCATCAAAACACTAATTACATTTTACATCCTAAATTTTGTTTGGTCTTAAAAATAGGTGGATCATGCTTTTCATAGCCCATTATTTTGAAAATGTGGTCTCATTTGCATCGATTTGTGATACTATCACATATTATTTATGACTTGAAGCGTTGACCACGCAATATTTGTCATATTTGACAAAAAAATGTATACCTACATACCTACACACGGAAGCAAAATTATTTTACTCTTCGCCGATTAAACTTGAATCAATCGCTTAACTCAGGATTCAACTTAAAATTTTATGATCTCTGTATATACTCTGGACTAAATCTGAGCCCTGTTAACATCTAATGTGTTATGTATGGTTTAGTTAATAGTTGCATTTTGATATGTTGTAGACTCAACACGACTCAGAAACAGTTTGGGTCAAAGGGATGTTAATATTTTCCTACACGCCACACTGTACATACAAGAAACATCAACACAACTCTATGCTTATATCACACCTCCAAAGCCTAGTTTGTGGCCAGAGGCTTACTAGTTGCCTGTATGTAATGAAATATTTCTTTGTTTAACAATCTATCATGTGTCTACTTGAGCCAAATAATCTACCCAGAATTAGGAAAATAACTCGATATTTCTGACTTTTTATACCAAATTATCGCATTATCGTTATTCTTCTATGTTATTGAATGTTCAAGTAAAGTTTCATAATTCATAATTTCTTTATTATTTCTTCATTAATTTGTGTGCACACAAATAATTGAAAAAACAAGAAATACATGAAAATAAAATGATAAAAAGTTTGATTGTTGACCAGGGGTTTACCTACGTGTAATAATAGTAATAATAATAATAAGCCAATTATTCCGATAAAAGAAATCAAAACTAACATGCTTGTTTTTCTTAATTAAGTAATATTCACATTAATTATTATTTATTTTCGTAGTTATTTATACAATACGACATGTAATTCATTGTTTAACTATACATATTTTTTATTAACAGCAATTTAAGTAGTAAGTCTATTATTTTTATTTATTGGGCACCCATTTCAGGGTGTAGGCCTCCTCCATCTTCTTCCATGACTGCTAATCCTGGGCAACTATGGTCCAGGTTACTCCTGCGATCTCCTGAATGTTGTCTTGCTCTTGTGGGTACTAGTGCACCACTCTCTCTGCCCATCGGTCGTCTCTTGTTCGTGCTAGATGTCCAGCCCATCTCCATTTTAGTCGGTAATCCAGTTTTGCTGCATCTATGATTTGGGTTTTATCTCTGATAACCTTATTACGATTTCGGTCCTTTAACTTGATGTCCAACGCCATTGATATTTATTCATTTTTATTCCCAATTTAACTGTGTAAATATGTGGTGTTCTAGCGTGGTGAACAGGTTCGGAGAGATTGAGTCTCCTTGTCTAACTTCTCTTTTTTATAAAATGGTTTTCCCAACTGTTCATATTTTACCTTTCCTAGTTGTAAATTTCCTGGAGCATGGATACAAATTTCTCGTCAATTTTTGCTTCCTGAGTGCTATCCACAAAGAGTCATGATAGGTTGTATCAAAAGCCTTAGAATTATCAATAAAGCATTAGCTTCATTCTGTTTCTTTTTATGCCTATATAGCCTGGTGGGCAGTAACTCCCATACAAGGACATCCTGAAACGACATCTAACGTCCTGCGGCATGCCTCATAATAAGTGGGAGGAAGACAAAAAGGAACTGAACAGTTTGAAGATGCTCGTCTTGAAGAACTCGATGCCAAACGCCACGATCGAAAGACACGGCCCAAGGTCTCCTATAATAACACCTACAATACAAGCAAAAAGTTACAGTGCAACATATGCAGCCGCATCTTAAAATCCAAGTTCAGCTTTGCAAGTCACCTCCGAGCACATGCCAGAAACAGGGTGTCGCCGTCGACGGACACGTCGTGGAGGACATCATCATTATCATTATCTGTACCTCTTGTACATTATATGCTTGAAAGTATCTGATAGCCAAGGGGCAGGGAGGTGTTTTACTCTCAATTTTATATAGGTGGTAAAACAATTTAAAAGTCACAACGGAAAAGTGGCGTCGCCGGTGGTATTCAAGAGGTTAATGTCTAGTCGTAGTCACCTCGGGGCACCACTTTTCCCACAAAGGGGCAACCGACTGGAGACGGAATAATAGGCTTCGTGGACAATGTCAGCCTAGTCTTGACTAGTCTTGAAATCACGTTTCCTGCGTTGCAAGGTCAGGAATGTAGTTATCAGCTGATTTGACTTTGCGCTCCTCACTCGACGACGATGTATGCATTTTTCTTCTAGGGTATGGTGCTGTTTGGACTAACTAAGTCTGTGGTTGTGCTCCATATTCTGTTCCTCGTTCATTTGGGGATTGATGTTGCACCCGTCGCTGTATGACATATGATATTCTCAATTTCGCCGCCTTGCTCATCGACTGGGGAGCAGGGTTACCGTTATCTATCATAGCGGGGTGCTCGATGTGATGACTAATGATGATGGTTGCTTCTGGCTGTGGAACTTTTGGCTGTTGGATGTTGTAAGTTAAGTTAGCGTTGCTGTTAGGTTTGGCTTGATATTTACTCTTATTTCTTCTTGGCTATCGACGTAATTTGCATCTTATGTGGTGGGTTGTCTTCATAATGTGGTGTATGTAAACACCCGCCCTTATATGGTTTACCACTCGGATTGCATCGCTGTATTAGAGGGCATTCTGTATCTAACCGTGAGCAAATATACTCGTGACAATGTTGTCTATTTACACTCTTTTATTCAGTACCGTACCTTTAGTCCCTACAACACATTAACTTGCTATCAACCTATCATTGACCTGCAGTCCACAGTTGAGGTTATGAGGTTGCTGGCGTGCTGAGTATTTGCCATTGCTGCTTCGTCGGCTTGCGATTTGCGACCGAAGGCAGGAATTATTTCAACGTCATTTCGGCAACTTGACGATGCAGACTTCTTGGCGCCTGAGTCTCCATTGCGAAAACATTCTTAAAGACGAATCCAGCTTATTTCTTCACTTCGACGAAGATATTACCGAAGGTTGCTCGATGTTCACTGACGGGGTCACCACTTTGCTGACAGCGTGGCAACCTTTGAAATTAAAAGCTTGGCACTACATGCTCAGTTAAAGTCTAGTCGTAGTCACGTCGGGGTCATCACTTTGCCGACAAGGGGGCAACCGACGGAGATGGAATAATAGGCTTGTTACTGCATGCTCAGTTAATGTTTATTGGATTAGAATGCAAACCTAGCTTATGAACTGGTTTGGTATATGTTTTTAATGACGTACATAACACATAGTACGTCTCGAGATATTTCCGCATATCTGTGACGGCCGAACTGTTATTACTGCAGTAAATGAGGTCCGGCATATGCATGCTTGTCATAAAGACCCACCGACTATAAAATTGAAGTTGGCGAATTTATCATAAACGGTCTTGATAAAATTGACAGGGGACCAGTAAATCTACATGGCATAGGACCTAAGAAACGATAAGTTTAAAACTCTTGTCCAAATTGGAAATGATCATAATATCGAGGAGTGAGGTTGGAAATAGGTGGCGTCAATTGGCAGGAATGCAGATTAAAGGAGACGACTGTATACTTGAGTCTGGCATAACGTGAATTGTTTTAAATGTGTTGAAATCCCCAAGAGTGAGGAGTGTCCTTAATAAGTGGTGTCAATTCATTGACAAGGGAATCAAAAGATTCGAAGTAGTGTGGTGAATAACAATTTCAAGAAATATATGTTCAGCAGAATTGGAGTATTTGCTATGGGACGCGCTGATCACCTAGCATGAAATTTCCGCACGCAGGTAGATAGCGACCATGCTAAAATCGGCTTTCCCGACTCTGTCGTTGCTGTACAGCCTGTAACCTGAAAGGGTGTATGATGAGGAAGTGAAGATTTGAGGAAAGCCTTGAGGTATATCACGAAGTATTTGACGCCTGCGCCCAGGGAATCCGGGGTTCAAAACCCATTATTCCGCTTCAAATCCCGGTGTCCCGGTTCAATCTGACGATGTTCCAAAATGGCTGGCACACGTGGCCACAACTTTACCTCTGTCATGCCGTATGGGAAAAGGTATTTGGCAAAAGGCGCTGTATTTATTTTGGTTTTCATAACTACCTTTTGAACTGTACTTCAATAACCAGAATCTCGCCATTGCACTACTTGCTTGTCCAATATTCGTTAGTGAAACTTGTATCCTCTTCATTCCTGGAGGCTCTGCGACACGGATTTTAATTATAACTACCAACTTACGGCTTTGATAAACCGCTGGAAACGGATTGTGGAGGTGCTATTCTGCTACTGTGGTGACAGCGAAAACAAGAAAAAAGACGTTGGACACAGACGTGCAAATGATTTTTTTTTCGATAGTTGAGAAAATTATTTTACAAAGGTCTACATACCAATTTAATATGTGTTTCGACCGGTCCATCATATTCCGTTTCTTACTGTAACGGTATATTACTACCAGCCCCGTCCTGCAAAAAATATTCGTCACAATGGAATACTCGCATCGACTGGGAACTGAAAATATTTAATATATAACTTTCGTATCTTTGGGACACTTTTACAAAATTATCATACTTAGTCATATCGCTTAGACTAGCGTCACGCTTTTTCCCATATAGGGTGGCAGAGGCATATTTGGGCCCACATTTAGCCACTTCTTGAATATTCCATCTGATAATCAAACACAATCAATTCTGATTCACATTGCGTCCTGGCCATAGAATTGATAATTTCATGAAAAGGCCAACCATTTTGAGCAATTCATGATTAGCCATTTTATGGATTGATCATTTCATAAAATGGCCAATCATGAATTGCTCAATTCGAGAAATGGCCAACCAGTTCATGATCTGGCCGACCATTTCATGAAACGTGTCTTTCTAAAATATTTTTTATTCAGTACTACGTGGTGTTTTTTTATGTTATACATGTCGAACTGACACGTTCACTTCGCTGCGCTTACCCCCTAAGTCTCCACCTAAATACCGTAGTTTTTGCCCTAAAATATTTCTTCGTACAATGAAAGTTATAATTCAACCATGGTTGGCCATTTCATGAAAAGATCAATTCTAAGATATTGCCACGGCATATACGGATGAAAGAAAATATATACGCAATATTATATCGAGATGATGATGATGATGTATTATCATATACCTTTTGTAAATATGTTATTCTAGTGATGCTTGCAGAATGTACCTACTAGTACTATGCCAAGGGTCCTTAAAACATAAGTTTCACTAGAAAATCTGTTTTAAGGATTAGAGACCGTGGTTTCATATTGCGCTTTGCGATTTACAGGTTGTATGAATAAGCAGTGAGAATATTTGAGAAAGCCACTGAAATTCAAAATTTTGTGTAATCTGCGAATTTGTTACGAGTTATAATATTAAAACGCTTTTAAAAGTGTTTGCTTAGATACAATTAACCGTGTTTTGAACAACGATGAAGAAACTCCATTCCCTGTGGGTCTACCTTAAAGTAACCATAACAAGATCCCTAGCTTCAACTACCTACAAAATGATGTCAGCATCTGAGATGGCCTTCTTGAAATGCCTTCAAAGAGTTATTTTAATGCATGCTGATACAAAGTGCAAAATAAAGTTTATCTGATCAAATAATGGAATATTGTTGGTAAAATGATATCCAGATCCAGATGATCTCTTTCAAATTGATCTTAAATTGACGTTTGATCAATCCGAGCCCGATGATTGGTGTATGGAGCTCTCATCTGAAGCGATCATTATCATGGTGAAACGTCTATTTAAAAGGAGACCCAGAATCAGAATTATGATCATGATATATGGCATGAAACAAATACCTTTCTAGTTTTAAGTCTTGTTCCAATTGTAATAGAACAGAAAACGAAGTATATCTCTAAGGTCACAAACAGTTACTTTATTATTACTTGTTGTAAATTCTTTCTTTCTTCTAGACCCGACATAAAACTTGTACCACGCGAAACGTTTTAGCATCCTCACAAAAGCTTAGTGCGATGCCTTAACCATCGCAATTCCACCTTTCAACTCTGAGTCTGTAGGTTTATATTTGCGCCTTCAATTGTGTTTTGTAAAGTCGTTTGAAATACTGTTGAAGGATGGTAAATTGCCCAAGTTTGTTGTAGTTGTGACAAAGAGGTTTTAGATTGGAGACGCCATCATAACGCTTAGCCCTCTTCAGCAAATATAAGTGTTTTTATGTCGCCCAGTATTGTAACGTATGTTTTTGGTACTACGAGAATCGTCTCTTTGTGTTTGTGTGAGTGCTTCCATCCGTATAAGACTCGACTCTCGACGAAGTGTGTACGTTTCATTGGTGTAGACTACTCTTGTCAAGTAGCCGAGTGGCCGGCTCTGTGCACACACAAAATCGCATTTCTCCCGTCTTGCCTTCTTGCCTGTACCTCTCCCGCAACCAATGACAGTCTTTTTCTGTCAAAGTAAATTACTTATAATATGTAGGTTTATCACCCATCCACACTTATTTATTCAGTCCCTAAAAGGAAGGAATGGAGTTAACACATGCTGATCTGGAGCCGATTCGCTGTGCGATGCATGGCCTCGTTCTGTTACTGTCTTTTGTCTTCATGTGTATCTTTTATTTCCCACTTGTTTTTGTTTATTTATATTTGTGTGCTGTTTATTGTGACAGTTGAATAAATGTGCTTTCTATTCTAGTCTATTCTGTACAAAGTTTTACTTCGAAAGACACATCCAGTCCACATTTTTCTGCGTAGTTAAGAAAATGAGACAATTTTCTTCAATAAACTCTCGTCTCTGTATCTTTTGTACATCGCTTCAACCGCCAACAAATAAAAGCGATACGGAATCGGATATTTCTGAGACTTATTTATATCCGGGGCAAAATTGAAAAGCTATATCCTATATCCGGTAAAAAAGGACAAAAACGATTTTGAGAAAACCCGAGCGATCATTTTACCTGAAAATTGATCAAGAAAAAACAAAAAAAAATACGTTTCTTAAATAGCCCCTGCCAATGTTCATTTGTTGCTGTAGCGGCAACGGAAATACAGTCTGTAAAAAGTTCAACGTTCTATTACTTACTTTTCTTGAGAGACTGATGGATAGACGGACAGCAGAGGCTTAGTAACAGGGTCCTTCACATGGTTCCATACTAGCTCCTTTCTTATTCCTGGTATACATTAACGATCTGCCTTTCACTGTGGAGAAATTGACTGACATAGTGTTGTTTGCTAATGATACTTCACTGGTCTTCAAAATTTAAAGACAAAAAGAAGATTTTGATGATATTAATGGTGTATTGTCTTTAACCTTGCATTGGTTCAAAGTTCATATTTTATTGTTAAACGCTGGTAAAACCAAGTGTATCAAATTCTCACTTCCAAATATCAGGTAAGTTAAGATCAGGTTAGTGTTAGACAACAACACGTTAGAATTTTAGTTAGATAGCAAATTGCAGTGGGGACTCCATATAGATAAATTAGCTGGTAAATTAAGTTCTGCGGCTTACACTGTTAGGAACATCAGACAAAACACGGATGTGGCCACATCTAGGCTAGTATATTTTAGTTACTTTCATAGTGTCATGTCCTATGAATGAATGAATGAATGAATGATGCTTCTCCAGCCAGGGTTCTAAACCTGTTCCGGTCTTTCGGCCGGCATACCAGAGAGCATGAGTTTTGAGGGGGGGCGGAATGACTTGCTCGATAGGAGAGGAAGGAGCGTGAATTCAATCGACCGACTCTTCAGCCTGAAGCCAATATAGGATATGTGGAATGGGGAGGAGATAAGATTTGGAGAGCAGCTGTTGTTTTCTTCAAGTTCTTGTTTTCCTCCTATTTTCAGGTATTGTTATAGGTTGAGTTTCCTGTCCTGTCGTGTTCGTTTGGGGTATCCGGTAAGGTCTTAGTTTTGCTTTCGCTGTCTGTTTCTGGAATATGGTATATTTGGCTCGATGCCTTTCTGACTTCGTCCCTGTTGTGTGCTGATTCTGTCCAGTAACTGTGTTCTTTACCGTAGTATTTGATGTCATGCTTAAGGGAATCTTTCGAGGTGTAAATGGGTCGGCCAACTTTCTTCTTCTTTGCTTCGTATTTCAATGCAGCATGGAGTAGGTGTTTTTGTGGGCGTCGTAGAATATGTGTATAGTAACACATCCGATGGTTTTTGATTTGTATGGTTATTGTTTTGCCCTGGAGTAAGTCATGAATTTTGTGGTGTCTTGGATAGCTTCTGGCGTTCTTAAACATGTCTCTGAGGATCAGGCGTTCATATTTTCTTAGTCTAGAACGGTTTGCTTTGGTGAGAGCTGCCGCTTTAAGTCCGTATGTTATACACGGTGCAATAGACATTTTGTAAATCAGGCCTACTATTTTCCAGTCCATATTGGATTTCTTTATAAAATGCATTAGGGCCTTGGAATTGCCTATGGCTTGCCGGCATTTCTTCTTTATTGTGTCTCTCCTACTATGTCCTGCCGTTATATATGTGCCGAGATATTTTATTTCGTCTACGGGTCGTATTGGAACTCCGTCCAATACGATCACTTGTGGGCGCTGGGTGTTTATGGGGTCTCTTATAAGAATCTTCGTCTTTGTTTAATTAGTATCGAGACGTACTGTTTTTAATAGTGCTTTCAAGTATGTGACGATTTGGTCAAGGTGTTGTAAATCTTGACAAACGATGATGAGGTCATCCGCGAAGGAGAGAATAAGTGGTAAGACTATTTCTTCATCTTGGTCCAGTTTTATGTTGGGAATTTCTTCTTCCAGTGTTTTGAGGACATCATCCATTAATATTGTAAATAGTCTTGGTGACAGTGGACAGCCTTGTTTTACTCTTTTTCCTTTGTTGATTAAGTTACTTTGCTGTCCGAATCATTTGATGCAGGTCCGTTTATACATGCAGGCTTTTACTATCCTATTGGTTAAAATCTTATTGGTCCTTGAAAGGACAATATCCTTGAGCACGTTTAGGTCTATAGTATCAAATGCTTTGGCGATATCTAGCGCCAGTACATATGTTCTATTACCCGCGCGCCATTCTTCGTCTAATACTCTGCGTAATGTGAAGATGTGGTCATCGGTGGATCTATTGCGCAGAAATTCTGCTTGGTAGTTCCCGAGTTCTTTTGTTATCTCGTCTAGTTTGATGAGCAGGTATGTCGCGTAAATGCGATATCCTGTATAACACATTATTATACGGCGGTAGTCATTGGTGTCTTGAGGGTTTCTGATTTTGGGGATAGGTACTTGGACCGTTTCATTCCAGGACTCCGGTATTATATTTCTGTCCATGCTCTGTGCATTGTTTTGGTAATAACCTTTAACAGTTGTGGCGGTATTCCTTTGTACAGTTCCGGGACTACCTGATCTGTACCCGGCGCTGTTCCGTTATGCATGCGGCTGATTATCGTTTGATGATTATTGTTGGACCATTTTCTAGATAGTCAGGGTTTAATGAAGTTTCGTTAGGGATAATCATAATTTTCGGGCCTTCTGATTTCCTTAATTCCTGTTCCCAGCGTGACATTGGGATAAATCGTTGTTTTTTCCACCGTCTCTATTGAAGCTGGTGTCGTCTGTAATAGTGGTACACGATTTGCATGCATTTGCTTGGGTGTTTTTTCTAGGCCTTCAAAAAATGCTCTGCATTCTCGTTTTTCTTCATTATCAATAATTTCCTCAAGACGTCGTCGGCATTCTTTGAGTTGTTTATTGATTGTTTGGTCAGTTGGTCGACGTCTTTTAAGGAATTTGGCCTTTTGTAAATTTGCCAGAGCAATTCGGTGTTCCCGCGATCTAGCGGGTTTTACGGAAAGTGTTTTTTGGGCTACTGGCTTCATAACCCCTGTAATAGATTCCCACGGAATGTCGGGCGTATATTCGTCGTCATTTTCTATAAATATGTAGTTCTTCGCCGTAAGTTCTTCTATAATCCCGTTATGGTATTTTACTTTTGTGTCATTCATTTCATCTCGTGCTAGGGCGGTGTACAAACACTGTTTATAGTTGAACTTTAAAGCTGTTATCGCTTTGTACTTAGTTTGGGTTGTAATCTTTGTTGATTCCATTTGCGTGTCGCCAGTTCTTGGAAGCAGGTTTAATGGGTCTATTTCACCCCAGATTATCTTGTGGTCGGAAATATGCAGGTAGCTCCATTGTCCTTTGATGAAGTTAAATGTGTGTGGCGCATTATTCGAGGTAATCATATGGTCTAGTTGTGATTTTGTTTTCCCGTTAGACCATGTGGCCCGACATGACTTGCTAGCCCAGGTGGTTTCTACTTTTAAGTTTTCGCGGGAAAAAATATCCATTAGCATTTCTCCGATGATATTTGATGATTTGTGTAGGAGATTTGTTCCTATAATTCCATTTTTCCTGTATTCCTTTGTATTGCCTAGTCCGATGTGTGCGTTAAAGTCACCTAGCATTAATATTTTGGCTTTGTTTGGTTTCTTTTGAATAATCTTTATAAGTTGAGAAAACGCTGCGGTTGCTCTCGTGGAAGAGCTGGGGATATGTGCGTTTATTACACATAGTGTATTAGTGGCCGATGTTATTGTTGCTGCCATGGTTTCCAGGTCGCGATTTATATTGTAGACCGATAAGTTCAGGTCCTTTCTAATTAGTATAGCTAAGCCACAGTGTGCGATGCTGGTTGTGCCTGATAGATACCAGAGATAGTGTTTTGACACGTATGTCCCTGATGTCATGTTTGTTTCCTGTATACAGGCTATATTTATGTTTCTGTTTGTCAATTCAACATCAATGTTGAGTCTCTTAGGTATTTCGGCGCATCCTCTAACGTTCCAAGTAGCAAATGCGCATTCGCTCGCATGTGACTTTTGGTTTAAATATGGGGCTGTGTCGTATCATCGTATATCCGGTGTTGTCAGGGATGTCATCTATTGATGTTATGGTTGACCCTGAGGAGGTCATGGGTGTTGCATTAAGTATCGGGGAAGGTATGTTGTTATCAGTTTGGCTGTCGGTTGCTAGATTTTGTGATTCAAGCAAGTATACGCTGTCGTAGTGGTTTCCTGTGAAGTTGAGGTTGATAGATCCCACTGCATCCGCGGGATTCTTGGGCCTGTATGTGAGTGATGATGTATTTTGCTGGTGGATTGTTACGTTAATTAGAAAGTATTCGGCGGCCGTTATTATAATCTTCTCTCCAGCCCAAGTGCCGTAATTGCGCAGATTTTTAATGTAGTCATTGGGGGTTTCTTCAGGCTCGGCGATTGCAAACTTTATGTTCTGTTCATCGCAGTTTTCTTCTACATATTTAACTAGGTCCTTACGAATGTGGGTGTGGTCGAGTGTTAATTCATGTAGGTGATTAATTTGGTCAGAAATTGCTTGGAATAGGCAGTTACCATCTCTCGGCATTGATAAGGCTTTCATCATTTTGGAATATTGTTGAAAGAAAGAACTTAGAGCTAATTTGATTAATTTGAACTACCTACGTACCTATTGTTCATTAACAACCCATACCATTGTACGGGTTGTGGCTGTCAAAGTTTGTGCGTATCTTTGCGCACTTATTCTCGGTATTTTCTAAGAGAATTGGAGGCTGGGCCTGGAAGCTATAAAATAGGCGTGAGAGAGACCCGCTTAGGACAAAGAGTCTTTGATTTTATTTTTGTTATTGTTCGTTTATTATGCCTTTCGTTAGTTGCCTGTTTTCTGCAAGATGGTAAAATTGACCTTTTATGATGTAAAATTGTTGGCTTTTACTCGCTATTTCTCAGAATATGCAGTAGGCTTGCATTAATGTTTATTTCATTTTATTTTTGTAACAGGTCAAGATGGGCTGGTTGGACCGGATGGTGGCAAATAGTTTAGTTTTGTTTCATTGTGCTTGGGTAGGTTCCTGCCTAGTTTTGTATTTTCATATACCTATCACCTACCTATTTGTACGGGACTATGCCTATGGATTAGTTTAGAGTTGGCGTAGTAATTTGGAGCGAGAGCGGTGTCTGTTTATGAAATGGTAACCAGCATTACGAAGGATGTTACCTGCCAGATATAAAGTTAGTTTTGCTGTTTTATCTGATATAGGGCTATCTTAATCGGAGCAATCTCACCAGGTTGTTGTTCAGCTAGTGAGACTCTCTGCACTGATATCACCTACTTCAATTCACTTCATTATTGCTTCGTAGTGAGGTCCGTGACACGGGTCGAGGTTCAGTCCCTGTACAAGGCCCTATTGTTTATTGCTTGTTGGAATTCGTTTTTCCTTAGCTCGTTGTCCAGAGAAGGGGCTTGTTGCACAAAAATAAACACGTATTTTCTTCGCCGTTTTGCAGCTGTGTTAGTTTGAGGAATGTTTTTGTCGTAATTTATCTCTTTTGTTTAACTTTTTCTGTCCGGTATTGTTTGGGTTTTAGTGTCCTTATTCACGTGCCTGCAGGAAGTGCATGAAAGGGCCTACCTCTTGGTGTGGGATAACACCACGACTCGTTGCGCAACTCTAGTTTCTATTGACTTAGTATTATACAAGCACCACGAATGTCTGTGATGAAATGAAATAAGTCTGTTTTCCAGATTGTTGCTGTTGAGAGAGCTTAATGTTATGGGTTAGATTCACTTAATAAATACCTTAAATAATGAAGATTCTACGTCCTATGTAATCGTTTGTGTGTCCGGAGAAAGCAATTAATTGATAAGGTTAGGTTATTGCTGAGGAGATATCCCAGTGTCATGACACACCTAATGTGCTGGATAGGGTCGGTTAATACTCCAGGATAACGGCGTGTCGTTAGGGAGTACTGTTATGTATTGCGTGAGACGTAAACTCGGGGTCTCTTCTAGTAGATTCGTTTGTGGAGATAAATATTGGTTGCATGCGTTAGGATACTGAATAGGAACGGGCTCACCAGGCAACACTCGTTGAGTTGTCTCAGCTATGTGCACCTATTGTTGTACACAATATTGTACACGTATTATCACAGCAGCGTGGCGTAGCCTATTATCTGGTAGGGCGCAGCTCAGAATCTATCTAATTCACACTTTACGCACTCTACTTTCACACTTGTAGCTATATTAGACACTCTCATATCATCTCGCTGATACAAAATCTCCGAAACGCGAGAAACCAGAGATAGAACAAAGGCGCGCGCCGGGTTGTAAACTATTGTTTGTTTAAATGCGTTTGCAAGATGTCGGAGGTCTATAGACACGTCCGTTCGGTCCGGCAACACAAGCGCCACTCCTTTCAGAGTGTCATGTCCTATGGTATTTAAATCAGCGGAAATTGGCATAATTACTGTAGCTAGTCAATTTGTTTCAAAAATATAATGTATCTACGCAAGAACCTTACAACATTTTCCAAACTTAGCGATAGCTGTAATGTTAACCTAAGAAATAATCACAGTCTAGTTGTGCCCCGGTTTAGACTCGCGAAAGTTAACAATTCTTTCAAGGGTCATAACATTTTCTACTACAATAAGATACCTCTGGAGATTTAGGAATTGCCATTTGAATAATTTAGAAAGCACGTCAAAGCGACTTTTTCGAAAAAGGGATATTACAATTTTCAAGATTACTTAATTGATGGGACTGTATGGGGTTAATCTAGCTCAACAAAGTCCTTGTTGTTAATAAATTTGTAACACACCACACAGTGGTCCAATGTAGAGAAGAGGTAAAAAATATATTTGCTAAGTATATGTAAATATCTTATGTAATAAAGAAATTTGACTTTGACATTAACTTTGGTCCTATTTTGCACTCTTCTTGTCCGGAACCCTAAAAATTCAAAACCCGAATTTATAGGTGGGCAGCAACGAGGCGGGTTGCACAGAACCGTATAGAATGGCGTGTACGTATAGTAAGTGCCACGTACGAAGGCGAGTCTACACTATTCTCTGAATAAATTTTATAACTCCATATAAATTTGTATGGAGGCCAACCAAATTACCTAGGCTGGGCTGCATACTAGTTCAGTATGTAGACGTGAGATCCCTGAAATGGTGACGTTTGTAAATAAGACGATAGGTTCAAAAACTAAAACCCGACTAATAAAAGACATAGCGATAAACAATATAATAATAATACCTTGGACATCATTTTACACAAATTGATCTAGCCCCAAACTAGGATTCCCTGTATCTTGGGTACTAGACAACGGTACACATACTTATATAGATAAATATTATACTTAGATAGATAAACAACCATGACTAGGGTACAAACATTCCTTCTCATCAAACAAATATTTGCCCCCACCGGGACTCGAAGCAGGGACCCCTGGTTTCGTAGGCAGCGTCACTGCCGACTCGGCCATTCGGGTGAATAGTATGAAACATAGAAACACCAGACTGTCAAAACACTTCTACAATTCAACTAATTGTTAATTAAGCACGGAGTAACATCTATAAATTTATATATTTTTGGAATGCCGTATTTAGCCATTTAATATGATATCCAACACGGTCTTGTACATTTTTTTATATCCATCCATCCAATTTATCGTATGTGCTCTAGAGTTATTTAGTAGTATATAGAATAGTGTTATGCCATATAGCCTACAGCCAGAGCGGATGATGAAAATTATTTGAACGTTACTTTTTTCCGAATTCTGGCTTTTGGCGTTGTAGTAGTCGGATAAAAATAGTATTAATCTATAGTTACTCTGTTCATTTGACTCTCACGAATGAGCGAGATAATAATCATTTCTGTCGGATTTAATTTGAATAATGAATATTATTGAAAACTATTTGTAGACTAAAAATAACTTTACCGTTATGGTCAAATTTGGAATAATGCGATGGTATTTTATTGAATTTGGTGAGCATCAAAGTTGTGGTGAAGTTGGTCGCTGACTAAAATTGTCTGAAAACGGAAGTGATTGTTAGCCTACATGATATAATAGCACATACCTTTACGAGTTGTATGGTAACCCGTAGCTTTTTATGTTACTTTTGACATATCTTAGTGGGATACCCTAAGAGATTAGTTAGTTTTAATTTATAGTGTATTTTTTCTATTTATGATGGACGCCTTCTGAGCACATTTTGATTGCTAGTCCAACTGTTTTATGAACGATTTGAATGAACTAAACCGCAAGTATGATGCTTAATTGACATATCAAAATTGTAATCAAATTCAAAATTTCAATACCTGCCAGAGATAGAAATTCGTTCTTTTCTGAATGGATAGAATAAAGAACTTTATCTGGAAAATTGTAATTTGATGATACGATACATTTGTTTTTGTTTGACATGAATGACATGAGTTCAGTAGCCTTGTTTTCTATTGTACAAAAATATCGACCTGTCAGCAATGGCACAAGCAAAGTCGCATAAAAGACAGCTTGTGTCCGATAATGGTGTTCTGTACACCAACTGTACTGTCTTAACATGTAATTCTAACATCTAGGAAATTCAATCGCTATAGCAAAACTAACCAATCACAACTCGCAAATTCGCAATAAAAGATAGCTCGTATCAATTAATATGCGAGTTATCTTATATTGCGACTTGTAAATTTTTCAATAGCCATTCAAATTCCTAGAAGTATTACATGATAAGACTACAGGCCCGACGCAAACGAAACTTCGAAAGGCATAACCACAACTTGAACCACCGATTTTCGCACTAATTATTTTATAGAAATAATGTACTGATTCTATACTTGATTATGCGATACATTTAATTTGCGCCGGGCCTCGGTTTTTTTTCCTAAATGGGTTTTTGGAATTTTATCCATCCATATTTTTTTCCAATATTGTACCTTTGTATTTTCTGAGCAATAAAGAATATGAAAGAATATTTTCTTGGAAACCTGTCTTCACCATAATAAGGTTTTCTACAGCCCTTCTCTTCGTATAGACTACTTTGAGTCGTTCGAATCCCTTTTGAATGAATTGACCCCACTGTATAGTGATACTCTTATTCTTGGTGATTTTAACACCTGTCTTCTCAAAAATAACTGCCGCTCTGATAAACTCCAGTCGATTGTTGACTCCTTGAATATGCATATTCTTCCCCTCGATGCTACTCACTTTCAACCTCATTGTACACCCTCCCTCCTTGATCTGATTATAACATCCGATCCTGACAAGGTAGCTGCTCACGGTAAAATTAATACCCCTTTCTCTTACCATGATCTGATATTTCTATCATACAAGATAAGGTCTCCCAAGAGTAGCGCTAAATTCTTAGATATTCGCAGCTTTAAAAAATTGGATCTTGACTCTCTTAAAGCTGATGCCTCCTCTATTGATTGGTCCCCCGTCATCTCTAGCGAGACCGTTGATGACAAAGTCAACAACTTCAACACAATTATCTTGGGGTTGTTTGACAGACACGCTCCGATCAAGAGAGTTAGGGTGAAGCACCTGCCCGCACCTTGGCTTAACGACGTTATCAAACGCCTAATGACCAAGAGGAACCGAGCTAAATGCTGCTACAAGAAAGACCCAAATAACGTGAACTTTCACACATTCAAATCTCTCCGTAATCGATGCAACCGTATGTGTCGTGACGCTAAGCGCCGCCACATACACGAGTGCATCGAGAACTACACTCCTGCTCAGGTGATGAAGTTTCTACGTACTCTTGGCGTCGGTAAGTCCCGGGATCTGCCAGTCGGTAATGTCGATCTCAACGGTCTCAATAGATTCTTCTCTGCCGCCCCTGTCGTGATGGACTTTATCGTCAAGGAAGCCACCCTGCGTAGCCTCCGGTTAAGACCTGCTGCTACTACTGCTCCTTTCGAGTTCAGCCCGGTTGGAGTCGATGCTGTTAGGAAGGCAGTGCTGGAAATTTCTTCTAAAGCTGTTGGAGATGACAACATTTGTCCTCGAATGATCAGGAGCGTGCTCGACGAGCTGCTTCCTGCAATTACTCATTTAATTAACTATTCTTTATCAGAGTGTTCCTTTCCCAAAGTATGGAAGAAGGCACATGTCATCCCTTTGCCTAAAACATCCAATCCTTCCTCCTTCAAAGAGTTTCGTCCCATCTCCATCCTACCGCTCCTTTCCAAAGTTCTTGAATCCGTTGTCCATACCCAGTTCTCTTCCTATCTATCCATAAATAATTTGATCAACCGCTTCCAATCCGGCTTCAGGTCAGGTCACAGCACCGCAACGGCTTTGTTAAAGGTCACGGATGATATCCAGTTCGCTATGGATAACAAACAGCTTTCTGTGCTAGCACTGCTTGACTTCAGTAGCGCCTTCAACTGTGTTGATTTTGACATTCTCACTCAAATATTAAGGTCCCTTAATGTCTCGTCTCGCTCGGCCTGCTGGTTTGACTCTTATCTTAGAGATCGCCAGCAGCGCATAAGGTCTGAGGAGACCTTTACTGAGTGGTGCGATCTTTTGGCGGGAGTTCCTCAGGGTGGTATTCTTTCCCCTCTCTTATTCTCTGTCTTCATCAACTCCATCTCCGATGTTATCTCCTCCCCATATCATCTCTATGCTGATGATCTTCAGATTTATCGTCATTTCCTCTTTAGTGATGTGAACCTGGCTATAGACACACTGAACGCTGACCTTGAGAACATCAGAACCTGGGCTTTGTCATACGGATTGCTGGTAAACCCCAGTAAGTCCTAGGCGATTATTATAGGTACTAGACACTCTTTAAACGTATTACAACAATTGCCCATACCGCCGGTTACCTATGACGGTACTCTAATCGCCTACAGTGACAAGGCCAAAAACCTGGGTGTCATGTTTGATAGACAACTCTCCTGGACTAACCATGTCAGCGAGGTCAGTAGGCGCGTCTTTGCCACCTTTCACTCACTAAGACTGCTTCAGAACTTTCTGCCCCATCAAACAAAAATTACTATTGCTTAATCTCTTCTTCTCCCCTTGATCGATTATGCCGATGTTTGTTGGGCTAGCGCCAACGAAGAGCAACTGAACAGACTCGAGCGACTTCAAAATCTCGGGATTCGGTTTATCTTCGGACTGCGCAAGTTCGACCACGTCTCGCAGTATCGCAAGGAGTTAAAATGGCTGCCGATCCGTCTTCGTCGGGACACACACATCCTCACTCTTCTATTCAACATCTTAACCAACCCTCGATACCCTAGCTTTCTCCGTGAGCTTTTTCAATTTCTCCCTTCGGCTCATCCACGTAGAACTCACACGGCTTCCCTGCTCTCTATACCTCATCACATCACCGTCGCATACAAGCACTGTTTTCGATTGCGGGCGATCACTCTCTGGAACTCGCTTCCCTGCACTATCAGAGATAGTCCATCTCTGCCCGTCTTTAACAATCGTTAGAAGGAGCATTATCTTTCTCTATCATAGATTTGAGCTTTGTATATATTAGTTTATTTAGGTGTATTTATATTTTTATATAATATTTATGTACTTGTGTATGTAGTGTATCTAGCAGTTAGTTCAATAGTTCAGTAATATATGTATGTATCTTATCAGAGCACATAGGTCTATCCTGTATATTAAATTATTCTTATCAACCTTGGGTTTGCTGGAAGAGATCTCTATTTAGAGATAAGCATGCCTTTGTAGATGTCCTTTCTGTTTATTATACCTTATGTTGTTTTATGTGCAATAAATATATACGAAATATATACGAATATGAATAAAAATGTTAACCTTTCAAAAACCGAGGGGAGTTGGGACGGATCAAGATTTTGAACTTTATACCATGGTTATAATTTTAAATACCTATAGCGAAAAAGTGGCATTAGCGTGGTATTCAAGAGGCTAAAGTTAATCCGAGAATAAGTTAATAATAAGTTCCTTCTGTGTCGGGCCTTGCTGTCTGTCAGTTTTCTTGCACCAAATCGAGTTAATTTTACCGATATTACTCCACATTATTAGCTGGGTAGCTCGCAGTGTCCTCCATTTAAAAGCAATGAACTATATTGCAAAATGTCCGCTGAAACAATATTCCGCAATTTTAGCCGGATAATATGCAGGCTCTGCATTTGGCAGTAATACGATTATGGCGTATTATGCCGTGTGCTGTGCATTTAAAAGTCCAGTTAAGTGTGTGCTGGTGTATAGCTAGGTTTTGTTAATTTATCGATTACTATAACCGTTAACGGAATATGACAAAAAGGTCCGGATGCACAGCCGACACCATACAGTTTGTCGGATAATCAAAACCATATCGCTCAGGAAATGACTTCGTATTGATTTATTGTAATAATATAACGTCACGACATTACCCATGCCAACATTTGGCCAGTTATTCAATACTACATTTTGCCTGACAAGGGGCTAGCCCATCGCCGCAGCTACGCCGCACTTCGTAAGTATGAAATTAAAGCGTCCCTTTACTTAAGCGGCAATCTGTTTATACGGCTATAGTTATTTTAATCTACCATAGTAAAAGCATCAGTTGCTCTGATGCTTTTACTGTGGTTTTTTCTCTTCTCCATACAATTTCTCTGAATGCCCGGTCCAAAATGTATGGAGAAACGAAAAATAAAGTTGTCCTGATCAAATCGGTTTCACAGTGAAATTTTTTCATAATGATTTTCCTTATAGCTAAAACTAATAAACTCACCGAAACAATGATTAATAACTTTATTCAAATTATTTCATTTGTGTCATGTATATTTAGAGCCGACTAGAATAACACTTACCAGCACAACTTGCTAAGATAACTTTTTTTGTGACTGTGCATTCACAAGAAAGAATGTAATTAACTACTTACCGTCCAATCACAGCGGTCAAACAGTTTCATTCCGAAGTGCTCATAAGGATAAGACTGATACATAATTTTATAAAAACACTGTCCCAGAACAGCACTGTACCAAAATAATTGACATTCCTGACATTGTACGCAACATTGAAAAATAACACTTCCACTTAAAGAAGTTCAAGGCCGAGTGTAAGGAATTTAACAAAGAAATGTTTAGGTTCTATAGAAACCGAGTTAAAGACCTCATTGACTTGACCTATGCTGACTACATACGACGTGCTGAGAGACATAGAAGGAAGGGTTCAAAAAGCTGACATTAATAGGACAAAATCGTCAGGTTCTCAGATGAAGATGGGAGTCCCACAGGGATCTATTCTGGGTCCGTTCCTTTTCCTCATGTATGTAAATGATGTGCCATTCATGGTACAACATATGTCAGAGATAGAATTATTTTGCAGTTTATTAATTATGACACGTCACTAATATTTAAAATAAGGAGACAAGAAAATTACTTACAGTAAACAAATAATGCTCTCTCTTAAGCACTAGACTGGTTAATGACTTGCCTCTGAATTCAAAAAAGACAAAGTGCTTAAAATTCACTTTACCTGATGTCAGGCAAGTTGAGAGTAACATTGTATTAGGGAAAGACAAACTAAAACTAGTAGATGAAACTGTATTTCTCGGCATCACTATTGATGCCAAACTACAATGGGGTCCCCATATTGTAAAATTAGCACATAGACTTAGCTCCGCAGCATATGCAGTTAAAATAATCAGGGAATTGACTAACATTGCAACTACTTCATGCTACGTTATTGTGCATTACTAAGAAGACTAATGAGTCTATATTGAAACACATAACATGTAACATAAACAACCATTGAAACTTCATTGTGTATGTTTATAGTTTTCTGTATGTGGAAGAATATTTAATATAATCTACATAAATATCGGGTGTTGACTGATGAGACCACAGATATCTCAACATAGAAGATAGGGCGTTCAGCCTATTTTGTATGCAAACCGATTGTCGCAAGCTGAATTTACGCACACAACGTATCATTAAATAAACACAACGAACACGCACGCATAATAACCACTTACACATTTATCCCTACTCTCGTATTGGTAAACACGGGCAAAGCAGTTATGTGGCTGTATACGTGCGCATGAGGCGCACATTGTTTCATAAAGCACGCACACAGCATACTCAGCGTCATGGACATTACATTTATTTCCTGTCTCTCTCGCTAGTAGGTAACGCTAATGAGTATGAGAGAAACGGAATCTGGATGCGACTCAATAGCATTACTTCCTCGGAATATTTCGCTAATCGTGTTATTTTATTGAAGAAATATTGTATTTTCAGTATTTACCTGTAAAATGTTATACCCTTGTTATGGAAATTTGTCGAATCACTGCGATTTTCACATAGGACAACTGCACAGGCCGGCATTATAAAAAATAAAGCTAATTGTTGTCAGTTTTTTAAGGGGATCGGCGCGTGCACTCGGGAATTCTCGCTGAGAGTTAATGAATGCACTGTATGCACACTGGGCATACAACGGTCAGCCGTTACGCGGCGGCTTGCCCTCTCTCTAATATTCAATGTTCTGTGGACGAGACAGTTAAATGTCATTCACAAAATATAATCCTATCCTGATCGATCATATCCATCCCAATCCGGTGAATCTATGACTAAATCCAATTCATATTACTTACACGCTACTCCTTTTATAAACGAATATCAGAACTACAAATTAATTGGCTTCGTAGAATTATCTGGTTAGAAGACCGAATCAAGTGGTAGGGGTTTTTCCCCAAAATTTATGAATATAAAATTTTCTTTTTATTATTTTAATATTTATCATTTTTTATTTTATTTTAATCAATACCCAAAATATACTATGATATTTTATGATATGAATCTGCTTTATAAAGTTATTAATCACTTTATGGATATTAATCCGTTAAATATATATCTTTTATTGATATTTAAAATTACTAATTATTAGATTTAAAACATTCCTGGTATAAAATCTATTGTCAAAGTTGACAGCACTTCTTACTCATACCTCTAGAATTAGGGTTACTGGTTTCACATGTGGTAGGAGTTCTAATTTACTAGACGATCTATTTTATTTGGCCATCACAATTAATAAGAGACTGCGTTTCAAGGAAAGACAGGAGGAAAGTATATAAATTCAGGATGTTACAAGGCCCATCCCTAGTGGTCAGCGTATGATAGAATAGGTAGTACGCACTATCAAATCGCTTCGCTGATAAACGTAATGCCGTCTCTTTTTTCCACTGAAGTTTGGTTAATGAAAGCAGGCCAGCATTGCCGTCGAAGGTTTCTGCTAATCATTGTTTCTTCTATTGATTTATTTGTTCTGAGTTTTCGAATGTTATTCTCACAATTTTTATGACTGTCCACACTGGTAGCTGTCAGTTGCGGGCGGAGGTGACTAACAGTTTCAGACAGCTGTAATGTGATTTCGCGAGGTTCATCGACGTTGTCGATTTTCTCTATATTTTTTAACTAAGAATTTCAGGCTTATGAAAAATATATGGATGAAATTCTCGCAACCAGCCCTTTTATTATATATGTCTTAGATTTTTTATTTTATTTCTGATTTGACTCCTTATACATTATTAAAGAGGATGGAAAATGAGCAATAGATGGACGAGTGAGTTTGAGGCCCTCTGAGAGAAGAGTCCATCTATTGCAATTTTGGCAGATACATTACATAGTTATTTTCACGACTACTGTGACGAAATAAAATTAAGGATACAGAAAATATTTTTTTAGATGAATTAGGTTTGGAACTCTGCCTTTTTGCTCCGCCTGGTGGTGACCGCCTCAGATGATCAAAACTATGTGGTCCGCCATCTACCCTAATTGACATGACAAGTCTGGCACGCTTTTACCGACGCGACGGTATGATGCACGCTATGTCGGTAAATACCTGCACGACATGAAGCGCCATCTGTTAACATGTGGCAGAACGATAACAAACAAGCCAACAATGTTTTTTTCTGGCCTTTTTAACAACTTTTTTTTTTGTCCTGGTTGACTATTTATTATTATGCGGCCCCATTACTGACCATCTTTTGCCAGATTTACAAGCAGTGGAGTGGTGAAAAATATATTTGAAATTGTCACAAGCCCTTTCATTTGTATTGCCACATCACAGTATGTTTTTTTTTTAATCTGATGTTTCCCCAAAAATATCCCCCCAAATTCAAAATGTGTTTTCTTACGTAACACGTTCGCATTTCTTCATTTAATATTACTAGTATACTTCCTTCTTAAGGTACGAAACCCTAAAAACGAAAGTATGTTTATATAGGGTGTAGGTTACCCCGTTTATTTCCGAATCAGAATCACGACCATTATTTGTACGCATCAACTAAGCCTGACCAATAAACCTTGATTAGGGGTACCCTTAATTATTCAACCCCTCTGCTCCGATGGGACTCTAGATTGACAGTTTACATAAATAGAGTTATCCCTTTCATAAAGCCAGATTTACACCCTTAGACTGATAGAATAATTGAACCCAAGCGACCTATGTTTATACGAGTTAACAGTGAAGTGTTGTCTTAGTATAGAAATTGATTCCGGTGGCGTTACTCATAAAAATTAAAAACCGGTCAAATGCGAGTAGAGTCTGGCAAACGAAAGCGTGACCTGGAGTTTTCTTAAAAGTTTCAATATGGCAACAATATAATGCTGTCAAAGGCACGTCAAACGACAAAGTGATAGATAGTCACACTCCGTTCCGTTATTCTAAACCTCTGTCTCTCTTTCTAGCTGTAACGCTTCCGTACAGCAGAAAGAGAGGCAAAGATCTTTTGAATAACTGAACGGAGTGTAGTCATTTAAGTTAGTGATACCACATAGAGGTTTTATGAATTCTACCACGTTTTCTCAGGTCACGCTTTCGTTTGCCAGACTCTAGGACGTCGTACCCGCACACGAATGGTTCCATACCATTGTACACGGGAAAACGGAAAATGACAGTCTTTTGTACTGGTATACCTTTTGAATTTTTAGTAGTAAATTATTTTTTTAAAATACAAAATACAAAATACAAAATACAAAAAGCTTTATTCACCAACAAACTTAATTTTAGATTACAAGTTGATTAGGGCTTCCTTTTAAGTAAAAAATACCTGTACCAGGAAGCCCCGCTCTTCCATATCTGGGTAACATTATGTTAAGCATGTGGATAGCAATCCATACATCTTTTGATTTTGAGTAGGTAAAGTTAATTTTAATTTATATCTAAGTTTATATAAGTTTGACTTCAATGCGACGTAATAAAATTAAAAGAATTTGTTGAAACTGCTTAGGCACCTACATTGATGTAACAAAACTAGTAGATGTTGAAACTACTTAGGTACCTACATTGTTATTCAAATAAAAATAAAAATATAAAATAATGTAAATATTCTAGGCTATTCACTTTCATCTTTGTGTGTTAGTGTGAGGAAGGTTGTGAGGGTGTGTGTGTGTGTGTGTGTGTGTGTGTGTGTGTGTGTGTGTGTGTGTGTGTGTGTGTGTGTGTGTGTGTGTGTGTGTGTGTGTGTGTGTGTGTGTGTGTGTGTGTGTGTGTGTGTGTGTGTGTGTGTGAGAGAGAGGGCGTGTATGTGTTGGGTAGGGGTGTGAGTGTGTGGATATGGCTGTCTGAGAGTGTGGATTTGTAGTGTGTACATACACATGTACAAATTTGGGTTGCCACTTTAAGAGTTGATTTCTCATTTTGTTTTATTTCTGATTAGAACTTCTGTTTCATCATAATTTTTTTCCATTAGCCAATCAGTTATTAGTTTTTTACAGTGATAGAATGTCATCGGAAATATGTTAAGTTCTTTATTTGCCAAGTTGTATAGTAGCGATGATTGGTTTTTATACTGCCTGTAGGCGTATTCTGTGCTCACTATGTGTGCAGGGGCTACATTGTGTTTTCTTCTTTTAATTGTTAAATTAGGATCAAATTCCAGCTTTCTGTGTAGTTTCATTATAATGTTAAGTATATAAAGCTTCCTTACTGTCAGTTCCTTACAGGATTGATAGAGTTCGTTTGTGGGAAATAAGCGAGATTTGAAGTACATGATTTTTAGAAGTGATCTCTGGGCTCTTTCTATCTCTATAAATTTTGTTTTAATGGCACCTCCCCAGACAGGAATACAATATATTATCACGGATTGAACTAGAGAGACATAAATTTTACTTAGAATCTGTTTTGTAGCAATGTGTCGTAGTATTTTAAAAACCCAGGTTAGCTTGCGTATTCTACCTATAATAAGATCTATGTGTAACTTCCAGGTCAATGTTTGGTCAAGTATAACACCAAGATATTTTATGTGTGACACCTTGTTTATCACAGGGCAAGAGCATGGGAAGTCGTCGTTCAGACAGTTTGTGGACTCATGAATTTTTATATAAAAGTCAGTTTCAGGTTGAGTTTTGACAGTTGTTGTAAAGCAGATATAATTTGTTTTAGAGGCATTTAACGTGAGGAGGTTACGCTTTAACCAGTTACCTATTCTAGAAAGACCAGTTTCTGTCATCTCCTTGACCTCACTCCAGGAGCTTCCTGTGAAAACAATAGCTGTGTCGTCTGCGTAAGTGAATATCTGGCCATTATTTACTTTCATGTTACACAAATCGTTAATATATATTAGAAAGAGTGTCGGGCCCAGGACACTTCCTTGTGGCACACCAAAGGATATAGAAGTCTCCTCACTAATATAAGGGCCTATTTTAACACGCTGGGTTCTATCATGTAGGTAGCTAGTTAGTAAATCAAGCGGATTACCCCGTATGCCAATATTTTCTAGTTTCTGGACAAGAATGGAGCCTGAGACGGTATCGAAAGCCTTTTTTAAATCCAGAAAGACTGTTAGGCATTTTTTCTGTTTGTCAACATTTTCCACAATAAGTGAGGTCAAAGAGATGACAGCGTCTTCAGTTGATAAACTTTGTCGGAAGCCATACTGCTTCTCAGAGAGGATGTTGTACGCATTCAAATATTTAAGTAGTCTATTATTTATTATTTTTTCTAAAATTTTTGAGATAGATGGCAGGACTGAGATTGGCCGGTAGTTTGTGCAATCGTCTTTGTCACCTTCCTTATACACAGGGGTGATAATCGATTTTTTCAGGACTGTAGGAAACAAACCTTTATCAAAACAAAGATTTACTAGATGGGAGATAATTGGGACAACAAGCCTATTTGCCATGTTGAGGAATTTGACCGTAATACCATCCCACCCCGGGGCACTATCAGCTTTAAGGCTCACAAGAACGGAGTGCACTTCACTTGGATCTGTTTCAAGAAGTACAAAAGATTGCAGTTGAGGGTCAGGTAAGATCTGTTCGTTGTTTATAGACCTGCTTTGAATGTCCTCAGCCAGATTCCTTCCTATATCTGCAAAGTATTTATTCGTAAGGTTGACTGACAAATCAGGAGATGAATGAGAGTTTAGCAAGCTTGTATTTTGGGTTTTTTTTGGTTTGAATTTTGTCATGTTGTTTATAGTATTCCACATAGATTTTGGGTTTTTTGTAGATTTATCTAGTAATTCTCTGTCGTATCTGCGTTTTAATTTCTTTATTAGATTATTACAAAAATTTCGGTATCTTCTGAACGTTATCCTCAGAATTTCATTATCAGGGTCAGAACTTAATTTACGCTGCATTTTGTTTCTATTTCTGATGCATCTTAGTATGCCTTGAGATATCCAGGGTTTAATTGTTCTTTTGCTTTTAGGAATATGGATTTGCTTTGTATTTTCTTGAAGAGACTCAGTTAGTTTTTCTATAAGTTTAGTTGCCACGATATTAGGATCCTTTTGTAGAATTAGGTCCGAAAGACCTTTGCTCTCAAGACTTGTGAGTGCATTTTCGTATGTAATGACTGTTTTCCATTTTTTTACAGTTTTGGTACTGTTTGATAGTTTTAGCAGAGTTAACAAGTGATCTGTGACAGAAGTATTTAAAACTGCGATAAAAGCTGACTTAGAAACCCTGTCTATTTTCAAAATAAAATGATCCAGGCAGTTTTCTTCTCTAGTAGGGAAATAATGGCCGGGTAATAGTCCATGATTAATTAATGTGTCTAAGTAGCTTAGTCTATTTTTCTTGTCTTGAGATCGTTCATTTAGTTTAGGAATAATATTAATATTTATATCGCCAGCTATTACAATATTTTTATGGGCCTCAATTGAGTCTAGGTGTTTGCTAAGGGAGTCTAAAAATGACTCAGCATCTTCGTTCGAAGGTGAACGGTAAATTCCCAAGATAACGATATTATTCAAATTTATTTGCAAGCATGACGCCCCAGCAAGAGTTATTTCCACAACATTAACTGCATGGTTATTTTTGACATATACTACAACCCCATCATTTTGGTTCAGTTGATTGGTCGTAGAAAAAGCCATGTAATTATGGATATCGGGTACGGTTTTGTTTGGGTTAAGTCTACATTCTGTAAGGATCATAATATCAATTTCAACATTAAGGTCTGTTATAGTTATTTGCAAATCTTCAAGATTACTATAGATGCTTCTTATGTTTTGTTGGATAATAGTTAAATCGGTGTTTTGGAAACGCTCCACAGAACGTAAGTCATCTGAAGTGCATTGAATTGCATGTGCAGTTTCAGCGTCATCTATATCTTTTATAATGTCTAGGGGATTAAGCATTATAAGCTAAGTTAATTCTGTGATTCGTTTCCGTGTAGTATGTGTGAAGTTTGAAATTGGAGTACCATTTCAAAATTTTGTTTTTAAATTTATTATAATATATTCGTTCTATTTTGTATCTATGAGTGGCGTGTTTGGGGAGAGAGTCGGTGTGTATTTGAGTTAGGTGTGTGTTGTGTGTGTGCACACGATATATTTGACTGTGGATGTGTGATTTTTTAAAGTGAGTATGTTGTGTGAATGAATTAATGAAAGTAACAAACTGTGATAACAGTAAAATACAGTGCAGATAGAATCTGACTTACAAGAGTTTCGTAGTCATTTTTCCTGTAGTAAACTATGTACTTGAGCTTCACTGTCAATTCTTATCTTAGGGGATGTTTCGTTCCTTCTAACGTATACTCGACCAAATGCAGTCCAGCAAAACTTGTAGGCTTTCGACTTAGCGAGGTCCCTTGCCAAGAAGTGGAGACGGGCACCTTTTGCAGTGAGCTGCTCTGATACAAAGATAGGGGTGTCCTCATTTTTAGTGAAACCTAGGTGTTTGGCACATAACTTTTCTTGGCGCTTAGTGTTGTAGGCCTTGCACATTCTGAGGATATTGATCCTTGTTATGGTTGAGCACGTCTCAACTATTATAGGCGAGTTTTTTAGCTCATTTTTGCCGTTGACTCTATAAATATCCCGAATATCAGAGTCATCGATTTTACAGTCTATGTTTGTGGACAAGCAAGTCATCATTTTGATCAGATCTTCCTGTGTCTCATTAGAAGATTTTGGAACGTTTTTGATCTCGATGCTCGTTTTGCGACTACCTCTTTGTAGGTCTTCTACTTTATTTTCTAGAAATGTTATTTGTTCCCTATCCTTCTTAGCTTGCACTTCTAGTTCCTCAATTTTTTTCCTGTATTCTTCATTTTGGTCTGTGATGAAGGCTATAGCGGTTTCAATATTTGCATTTGATTGCTGGATCTCTTTCAATGTTTGGCGGAATTCTCGACCTTGTATCGCTATCATCTCTTTCATTTCCTGCTTGAAAGTAATTAGTTGGCAACTAATATCCGTCTGCTGGTCGCTTTCCTCTTTATCATTGAACACAGGGCTGTCTTGTTGTTGCTGTTCAGCCGGCGGTTGTATCTGTGACTTTCCAATGGGAGTGTCATCATTGCGTCTACGGCGAGAAACATTACGACAACCATTGCATTGCCATGATCTTTTATCTTTGTCCGAAAGATCTTTAAATTGAGCTTTTGTTATCTGGAGGCAGTGATAGTGAGACTGGCTCTGACATTCCCTGCAGACTAGTAGCTCAGTAGACGACACGACTTTCTTACAGTTGAAGCACGGCATGATTATTATACTTAGCGCAAATATTGGATTGGATTTTCGATTTCTTTACGCGCATTCAGGCGAAACCGTAGGCGGTAGCAACACTGGCCGACGAAGCTACCACGGTCACACTCCGAGCGCTGAGAAAGTACCAGGAGCGCAGTGTGAGCAAGAAGCTGCCACTAACCGGTATCCGCACTGGTCCTCCTCAGGGCGGGGCAAAATGGGCCACGCGCAGGTGGATGTGTCCGCTGCTGCTGGAGGCGGGGCGAAGGGGCGGGGCAAGATGATCCGCTGGGTTGCGCCAGCGCCGGTGGGGCGGAGCACAACGTGACGTCAAGTGAAGGCTCCTTACTGCTTATGCACTCCTATTATTTTGTATGTTTTTAATTTTGTAATTTACTGTTTTAACTTTAAATTAAATTAAGTAATATCTTTGAAAAACGTCTGCTCGTGTTGAGATCCGGGGGGAAGAGGAAATTATTAAATACTATGTAGGACTACATTCAAGGCCGTACATCGAAACATTGAAAAAGAGTTTGTGTATGTGTAGTATGTAAGTATTGAACTGTTTACTCAGTTTAACGAAGCTATTTGCTCATTGAAACCGGAAGTGGATAGAAATTGAGTAACTTATTTGCAGAAATCAAATCAAACATGATAAAAAACTTAATTTTATTAATTATAATACGAATGAGCAATTATTGTTCGTATAAAGACAAATAACTAAGCACAAAAATCAATTCCTGCATTTAAACATATTTTCCGATAAGATCGGGAAAGTCCAATTTTCACCGATAAATAAAAAAACAAAATGGCTATGAAAATGGTCATACCAATAATGTATTGCATAGGTACTTCTTTTAATTCTTAAAACCCGGCATGTTTAATTATTTATTGTTATAGCGGCAAGATAGAGAGTGCCAAACGGGTCCTTATTAATAAGCCTCCGCTGTCCGTTCGTCCGTCTGTCCGTCTGTCACCGGGCTCTACAGGATCAACCGAAATAGGTGGGTTGTTCTTAGTCTTTGGCACCACTGGCTACCCTTATAGTGATTTTAGTCTTAGTTAACTCTGTAAAATGCTGCGTGGGTCACGCTTTTTTCCGTATGGGGTGGCAGAGGCATTATTTGCGTGACAGGGGGATAGCCCATTCCCGCACCTATGAAGATTGAAGGTTTCCTTACGATGTTCTCCATCAACGTTAGAACGTCCGTACAATAGTCCTAACAACACTGTTAAATGCCGTAAACTTAGATGCCGGTAACTTAACAGATACCGGCATCTAAGTCGGCAGGAATGGTGAGATGGAAATATTATTTTTTTAAAGACATGACAGAAAAACAACACAGACCTTTTTTGCTACATATGAGTGGTACATACACGCGCAATTTTCCCCGCTACATCAAACGCTTGCCAAGTTATGCGCTGGCGACTGTAACTAGGTCAAATGAAGGCCCAATCAGCATGTGTCGCTGAATCTGCATATTGCATTACTGTTTATACACAATGGACTTAACGCGCGACTGAATTGGATAATGTGAAATTCTCTAGGTGTCTCTCGGTGATATAACAGCTAGCCGCTTGCTATAGCTGCTAGTGCGACTGAAACAGTGAGACTAACCTGACCAAAAGAGATTATTGGCAGGCTCAAGATACATTTATTAATCACAGGGTCGTGAGTTGAATATTGGTGATATAGTTGAAACGCTGGATAGGGACTCGCCGGGAATTTGTAGACTTCAGCTCCTTGGTAGACTCAATCCAACTGGTTCACTTCTCCAGACGTCAACAAGTGATTTTGCGGTTAGCGCCAGGAGGATATTACTCGTCGGCGTGGAACCGATTCAGAGCTCCGTTAGCGCCAGGAGGATATTACTCCTCAGCGTGGAACCGTTTCAGAGCTCCGTTAGCGCCAGGAGGATATTACTCCTCAGCGTGGAACCGATTCAGAGCTCCGTTAGCGCCAGGAGGATATTACTCCTCAGCGTGGAACCCTGGAAAGAGACCAGTGTGAATGATAGGAATACAAAAGCGCTACAGCGCCCAGCTATCAGGCGACGGCTCCCCACACGGAGACTTCCGACGAGGGCCCTAGGGTAATTAGGATCTAAGAGTGCCGCAGTTCAATAGACACTGTATAGAAAAGGGAAATACATAGAGAGTATAAAATACACGAAAATAAGAAAGACTAACTACGAACCAATGCTTACCCATGGATTGGGGATAGTAGGGAAGTTTCATATAAACTACTGCACTTTACAGCAACTAAACATTCAGCTCCATTACAGTACTAAAGGGACTAGCCCATCGCCGCAACTAAAGGCGTGACTTAAAAATTATTGATGCAGAAGATACAACCTCACGTTTCAGAGCTCAAACAATGTCTGCGTCAAAAAAAACAATCAGCTGCCAGAGATTCCAGACCCGAATTTCCGAATTTTTATAGTTTTAGTTTTTAACTGGCTAATCCGCCAGTAGCCAATATGGTCAAAGAGGTAGTACGTTACATACCCGTCTTGTTTGGGTAGGATTTTACCTGATAAAATCCGCTAAGATACTAACTAAACTAAACTAACTTACCAAATTAACTACTTAAGATAAAATTCTCTAAAGCTCGCCATCTACAATGTCAGAGAAATATATAACTAACAGTCTAGCTCAACTACATACCAACATCACACATTCGTACCAACAATCAGACATCAGAATTCATACTAAGTTCATACAAGAGTTCACACTAACATCGTGTAAACACAGCCTTACACACAGGGTGCCATTATTATAGCCAAATGCACACCCAGACTAACTGTCAGAAGTTGAAAAATAAGCAAGATCCCTTGAACTAAAATAAGAACCTTAGTACATAAACGCTCCGATAGCTTAGCTACTATCGTAACGCAGAATAACACCATGAGGGGCAGCTCCCTCAAGTGTTCAAGACTTCCTGCACCGTTAGTGGGTACAGAAAATAATAATAGAGTAGAATATCTATTCTACAACAAAGAGTAAAAAAGTAGAGAATTATAGTTCAAGAGGCCATAAGCTAAAGTAACAGACATTGCAGAGTAACGTTACACAATAAAGAACTTTTACCTAGCTGTAGATATAGATGGTTTTTAGAATACAAGGATCAAAATACCTATTACATACATAAAGGAATCGTTAACTACTATTGAATAAGACAGAACGCTGTCGCAGCCTATCTTCAGACAGAAGGTGCTCTCAGACAGACACAGATCGCTCGGCACAAGTACAAGCGCTAAAGAGTTAGTATTCAGTTAAAAACTAACAAACAGACTGACCCTTAAAGATTAAAAATAGCAATGTTATTATTTAGAATAAAATAAATAGAATAACGCTCACAAGATCAACTAGTAAGTCTGACAATATAGAGTAGTTATGTAATTAAATAAAAAGAAAAAAAAATCAACCTAACTTTAAATCTTTTATGTGCCAAGAGCCCAAAAAATTACCGAAGATGTCTTCAAGTTCATAAACTAATGACGACTTCTTGTTAATTATCTTACATTTTAAAAACTTAGGAGCTAACTTCTTAGAGAACCGATTAGCCTTATCGCTGAGATAATAAGTTCTCTTCCAAACAAAATCGCCTACGTTGAACTCTGCATGCTTACGACGCAAGTTATACGGTCCACAATTCCTTTCGTAGGCCCGTAGTATACAAGATTGAACCTTGTCAAAGATTTTTCGTAGAGGACCAAGATTCTCTGCATACACATCTCTAGGAGCGAAAAGAACATCATCGTTATTATCAATTTCGACGTAATGAGTACCGCATGGAACAAGCTCTCGACCATAGACTAGGAATGACGGCGAATATCCAGTAACCTCGCTAACAGAACTGTTTAACGCGAACTGTATTTTACAAATATTAGTATCCCACGATCTGTGATCATCTTCGATGAAGGTCGAAACTGCAATCATAATCGTCTTATTATAACGCTCTACGCTATTCACCTGTGGAGTATACCTCGGCGTAAAACGAACTTTAGGTATATTATAATCGCTAAACAGTTTACGCAGAGTATTGCTACAAAATTGTTTTCCATTATCCATCAAAACGCAGCTCGGAACACCATGTACAAGAAACACCTGTTCTTCAACTATCCTAGTAATAATTTCTGCAGTAGCTCGACGAATCGGAAATAAAAGACAGTATTTGGAAAAGCAACACGTAATGACGAGGAGAAAAGTGTTTTGTTTTTTAGACGGTGGTAGTGGACCGACTAAATCCATACTAATCATCTGAAAAGGCCTAGAGCAATGTTTTGGACGACCCATAAGACCTAGTGGTGCATGCGTTGGATGTTTGTAAGCTTTACATGTATGACAGCTGGTGACAAAATTGGCAACATCGCTCAGCATTTTAGGCCAATAAAACTTTAGACAAAGACGTTTATATGTCTTGAAGATACCTAAATGTGTAGAAGTGGGTTCCGAATGATTGCTACCTATAACTTCTAAACGTAGCTCAGCGGGAACAACCTCTTTCCATTCGAACTCACGAGTTAAGGGATTGAGACTTTTTACAAAGCGATATAGTTTATTGTTAGAAACTATATAGTTGGAATATGAAGTAGGAGAATTCTGACAACCGTTATAGATGTTTAGATACCACCCATCAGTAGTGCTTGGTGAAGAATTCGCACTCGTGATGGGAACAACGTCGTTGATCGCGCCGACAGGAATCGACCTAGATAGAGAATCAGGCACGACGTTATCAACACCACGACGGTGTTTAATTTCGAAGTTATAAGCAGAAAGTCTTACTCCCCAGCGAGCGAGACGACCTGTAGGGTTATTAAGATTTAGGAACCACTTCAAAGCAGAATGATCAGTATAGACAACAAATTTTTGACCGTTCTCTAGATAACAACGCCAGTGTTCGATCGCAGATAGAACAGCGAGAGCCTCACGCTCAGTCGCGCTATAATTACGTTCCTGGTTATTCAAAGACTTGCTCATGTAGGCTATCACCTTTTCTTCGCCATCAATGTTCTGGGTTAAAACAGCGCCTACACCCACATTACTAGCATCTGCATGGACTTCAAACGACTTAGTGTAGTCAGGACACGAAAGAATCGGCGTAGAGACCAAACAATCCTTCAATTTAGTAAACACTTCGTTAGCTTCGTTCGACCAAAAGAACGCCGGTGCATTCTTGCCTTGTGAAGTCAGCTTACTCAGTGGAGTGGCTAAAGAGCTGAAATTAGGAATAAATCGACGATACCATGATGCTGTTCCTAAAAAACGACGGACCTCCTTGCGGTTAGTAGGGGTAGGATAATTTACTATCGCCTCGACCTTCTCCGGATCTGCATGCAGGCCAGAATAATCCACAACGTAGCCAAGGTACTTCAATTTTTGCCTGAAAAATTGACATTTCTTGTAGTTTACCGTAAGGTTTGCCGACTTTAATTTTTCTAATACACGTAGCAATAGAGAGATGTGTTTCTCGAAGGTAGGAGAGACAATAATAATATCATCGATGAAGACAAAGACCATATGCTCAAATTCAGGGTCATAGAACAAAAAATCGACCAATCGCTGTTGCGTAGCTGGAGCGTTGGTTAAACCGAAGGCCATGGACTTAAATTGATAGGTTCCGCGCGAGGGAATATAGAAAGCCGTCTTACACCTATCTTCTTCTTTAATCAAAATCTGCCAAAAACTTTTAGATAAATCAAGACTAGATAGATACTTGGCGTCTCGAAGGTTATCCAGAATCTCAGAAATATAAGGTAGATTGTAAGCGTCTTTTCGGGTAACGGAATTCAGTTTTCTGCTGTCCAGACAGAATCTGAGTTCTCCGTTCTTTTTCGGGGTTAGTAAAACAGGAGAGGACCAGGGGCTTTCGCACTTTTCAACGACGTCTTCCTCCAGCATCTCGTCCAGCTGTTTGACCAACACATTCTGTTTCTCAGGAGACATTCTGTAATATCTTTGACGAATGGGGGCAGCATCCCCAGTGTCAATAGCGTGAGAAATCACGGAAGTTCGACCTAAACCGCACTTCTCATAGGAAATGTCTTGAAACTGTGACATAATTTTATCGGCAGTAATCCGTTGTGTATCGGACAAGTGTTCATAAGCATGGAGATGTTTCGATTCATGAAAAGCAACCTCAGCTAACCTAGCGTCAGATTCGCTAAAGAATAACACGGAACTTAAGTGTTTAGGAAATAAACCAAAACTACGCCAAAAATCCATACCGAGTATAAGGTTATTTTGAATTTGGGGAACCACATAAGCAGTAATTATGTGAAGTTGACTCTCAAATGTAATAGGAAGATAGATCACACCTATCGATGATAGTTTCTGACCACCTGCAGCTACAAAGTTCACCCTATCACAAACTTGCAGCTTCAAGCCGTTGTCTAGAAAACTTTTGTGCGCACCATTACCAAGAATAGTGACACAAGATCCAGAATCCAGTAATCCCGTGACAGTTTTATCAGCTACCTTTATATTTACATAAGGACGAGCGTATTCCGTGGTAGAAGAATGATCGCGGATTGAAGCGACATTATAGCATGAAAAAAACTTAGAAATAGTATCAAGCCAGCTCTTCCAGTCAGCGATGTTAAAATGAGATATCTTTTCACCCTTATTGTCACCACAATCCGAGCCACTTAGTTTTTTTGCTGATATCTAGAACGACAGTCCGGACAGTCAGGTGTACGAACACCTCCCTTACCACATTTAAAACAGATAGGAAAATGTGGTGCTCTACATTCACCCAATGAATGTTTATCAGTCCTACATCTAGGACAGTATGCATGACGTTGGTAGTTAGAGTCTACGGCTGAGACTGGATATTGCCTACTGTTGACAAAGTTCCTATTATTTTGGTAATTATTTTCGTAACCAACGTTGACGTTATTCGCAGGCCTATTATACGTCGCGTAACCTGATTTAGCGGTGGGCTGAGCTTTTTTAAAAGCTAAGTCTGGTGCTAACGTACTAGCAGTCGCACAGAGTGGCTCATGAAAATGCGAAACACGCGCTTTGAAAATCTCACTATTTCTACAAATAGTTATCAAGGATTCAATCGACTTGACAGCAGGCGATGCAGCTAACGATGTTGCATAGAATGGACGAATGTTGTGCAGCAGTATCTCCAGCTTATCATCCTCCGAGAGAGCCTTTGACAATCTCGAAAATATTCCTTCCATAATTGACACGTAAATAGTAATGTTTTCGGTAACACCCTGTGTACGCGCCCTAATTTCATCTAATAGTCTATAATCATAGTCCGATACGCTAAAATCTCGTTTTAACGCCTCTACAATGTCAGACCACGAGCTAACAGAGTCCTTAATACGCCTGTACCAGTGCAGAGCATCATCAGTGAAAATCTCGTACGCTAAATTGACCAACATATCAGACGAGACACCTCTAGCAATCACATACTCATCCACTCTCTGAATAAAAGCACGCACGCACGTCTTGCCAGCGTATTTCAGCTTAGCTAGATCAGACGTGAGGCTTTTTTCACATTTTACTGTGATGTTAGGAATCGCAATGGCTTTCTCAGCAACAGTGTGAGATCTAGTTTGATGAGACAGTTTTTTTAAACTATCTAGAGAAATCGCAAGGTTGCTACGGCAGACTTGGAGGACGTCAGATTGAGCTTCCTCAGGACATAATCGATCCAACCTATGGGATACGTGATGCAGTATCGCCTCAGTTCTGTAATATAGACCGCGGTCATATTCTGAGTTCAGCGAGGTAATATTAGCAAGGGCTTTGAGTAAGCTCTCCTTGGCTCCCAGAAGATCTACTTCCGCACTCAAATGCGATACCGAGATATCATCAGCTGGTAATTTTTCTGCCAGGGGAACTATTTGTTTCCTGAGGTCCAGAACAGTACCCGGTGTACCTCCTCGAAGCTCAACCTCATACTCCAATCCAGCCTTATTTAGCGACAGATATTTTATAGGAAACGTCATGTTTACTACCTATCTAGTAAACTGTACAAATTTACATGAAAGTAAGCAGAGTACACGACTAACGCCCGGTTTCTGGTACAAAATCAAGCCATTGATCTACCGTTTTGACAGCTGAAATTGATAAAGGACTGTCAACAACAGATTAAATGTACGAGAAATCGGCCGTTAAACACTAACCTTATTTATTATTTAATAGTCCGAAAAGTTTCCCTACTAAAATCTTCACAATTTATTAATTTATTTTTCTTACTGAGAATTTGGAGGAAAATATTTATCAACAAATATAATATGACAACGGCCGTCAGACTGCGACCATAAAAAATGTAGAAATGAGGTAGGTACCCAGATAAACGATCAAATATACTCCTGTCAGACAAAAATAAACACAACAAAATATACAAGCTACGAAAGAAATCTAGCGTTCTACGGCGCTCTTATGGCCTAACTACTCTGACCAGACATAAAACTATCACCAATATTCCCTTAATCCGGGCGCCATTGAAACAGTGTGACTAACCTGACCAAAAGAGATTATTGGCAGGCTCAAGATACATTTATTAATCACAGGGTCGTGAGTTGAATATTGGTGATATAGTTGAAACGCTGGATAGGGACTCGCCGGGAATTTGTAGACTTCAGCTCCTTGGTAGACTCAATCCAACTGGTTCACTTCTCCAGACGTCAACAAGTGATTTTGCGGTTAGCGCCAGGAGGATATTACTCGTCGGCGTGGAACCGATTCAGAGCTCCGTTAGCGCCAGGAGGATATTACTCCTCAGCGTGGAACCGTTTCAGAGCTCCGTTAGCGCCAGGAGGATATTACTCCTCAGCGTGGAACCGATTCAGAGCTCCGTTAGCGCCAGGAGGATATTACTCCTCAGCGTGGAACCCTGGAAAGAGACCAGTGTGAATGATAGGAATACAAAAGCGCTACAGCGCCCAGCTATCAGGCGACGGCACCCCACACGGAGACTTCCGACGAGGGCCCTAGGGTAATTAGGATCTAAGAGTGCCGCAGTTCAATAGACACTGTATAGAAAAGGGAAATACATAGAGAGTATAAAATACACGAAAATAAGAAAGACTAACTACGAACCAATGCTTACCCATGGATTGGGGATAGTAGGGAAGTTTCATATAAACTACTGCACTTTACAGCAACTAAACATTCAGCTCCATTACAGTACTAAAGGGACTAGCCCATCGCCGCAACTAAAGGCGTGACTTAAAAATTATTGATGCAGAAGATACAACCTCACGTTTCAGAGCTCAAACAATGTCTGCGTCAAAGAAAACAATCAGCTGCCAGAGATTCCAGACCCGAATTTCCGAATTTTTATAGTTTTAGTTTTTAACTGGCTAATCCGCCAGTAGCCAATATGGTCAAAGAGGTAGTAAGTTACACGACAGCTATTCTCCGGTTACTACACGAACGGGTTCTATTTTCAAACACGGTTTTAGGGCGCCGTACCCAAAGACCACGCTTATTAAAATACCGATTGAGACGGCTTTTATAAGTTTTACGTATCATTGTTTTTGTTTTACTTTTTTTATCTACACACGTATCATAAACCCTCTTTATTGCGTACAAAAACCGCACGTTACGATCAGCATAATGTTAAACTACTTGGTAAAAACTCATTTCTTATCTGAAAAATTACACATTATGACCATAATGTGTAATTTTTCTGCATATTATGACATTCAAGTTTCGAACGTCGACGCCCGCCACTAGTTTGTCTGTTAAGTTGGTACTGACATTCAAATTTCGAACGCCGACGAAACAACTGTAGAGCCACAATGCCGGTCAAACATGCGGTTCCTGAACACATCAAAGAGAGCTTATGATATGTGTGTAGATAAACTAGTGTATGTAACTGTACATAATTAGGCATTAGACTCTCGAGTATTAATGCCCTCCAATAGTACTCATTAGTCACATAAACTACTATAATAGTTGTTCAACTTCTTGTATACATTATTATATTTATTCTATAAAATATTTTATGCGTTATGAGCGATGGTGGAAGCGATATGAATTAAAAACTCTCTCACTAAATCACTCGACTAAATTTTACTGACAAAATTACAAGAACTGAAAGCCATAAAAATAAGTAGCAGGTCACTATAAATGAATTAAAAGCTAAAAGGACTATTGCAATAACTATTTTGAATAACAAACGGTGCGATTTTAAAGGAAAAAGCCGGAAAATGGATACAAAGCTACGATACTAGGTTAGATTAGTTTCTACGCTGTAGTCTGAGAGGGCAAGAGGATCCGGCTTAGCCAAACGCCTCCAACGCTTTCCGAAGTAGTTTCATTCAGCTGACTCCAGCCGATGTTCGCCGAACTCTAGTGGGCCGGTGATGATTGCTTGCATTGCCTCTTCTGACGGTCATCACCTGTCTCTTCAACACCTGTCTCTTCCAAAAGAATTCCCGTTCTGCCAAACTCATGTCCATAGTTGATTCATTCAAGCTCCACATCTTGCCACTTGAGGCAACTCATTTCCAACCGCAGTGTTCTCCATCTCTTCTAGACATCATTATCGTCTCCAATTTGGATACGGTTGCCTTTCACGGTTAACTTAACTCTCTTTTCTCCTTTGATGATATCATTTACCTCTCCTTTAATATGAGGTCTCGGAAGAGCAAAACAAAATTCATAGATACTCGAAGCTTCAAACGCTTAGATCTGGAGTCCCTTAGCTCTGATGTCTCACTGGTCGATTGGTCCCCTGTCATCTTGAGCGAACGTTGACGACAAAATCCCCAACTTTAATGTAGTTGTTTTAGGAGTTTACGACAAACATGCTCCCATTAAGAAAGTTAGGGTGAAAAACCTGTCGGCGTCCTGTATAAACGATGCTATCAAGCGATTTCTCTTGGCCATGAGACCATGGCCAAGAGAAATCGCGCTGAGTGCATATACAAAAGGGATCCCACAGATGATAACTTTCTCTCCTATACCTTCGCAATCGATGCAATCGTCCCTGTCGCGATGCCAAGCGCCACCACATCTTCGAGTGTTGAAAGGTACATAAATTGAAAGGTACACCCCAGCAGAGGTGTGGAAATTTCTCAAGAAACTGCATTTGGACTGCAGTTTTAATGGACTCTTCTATCAAGAAAGCCACTCTTCAGAACCTGCGCTGTACGTCATTACCCAACACCATTACTTTCAACCTGAGTAACGTTGGAAGTGACGCGGTTAAGAAAGAATGCTTCAAAGCTGTAGAAAATATGATAATATCTGCCAACAAATGATTCTCACTATCCTTGATGATCTGGTTCCGGACATAACATAACACATATTTTAAATTTCCTTATTTCAAATTGTTCCTTCCCTACTGCTTGGAAATAAGCATTAGTTATCCCTCTCCCTAAAACATTCAATCCCATCTCCTTTAAAAAGTACCTATCGCCCTATTTCTATCCTACCGATCCTTTATAAAGTCCTTGAATACATTATCCAAACTTAGATCTCCCATCATATATCCTCTAAAAATCAACCGTATCCTTTTCAGTCAAGCTTTAGAACTGGTCATAGTACTCTTATGGTTCTATTTAAAGTGACCAATTTTATTCAATTCGCCATGGATCAAAGGCAGCTCTCGGTGCTGGCTCTGTTGAACTTCAGCAGTGCTTTGAATTTCTTAAATCTTTCAACGTCTAATCCCTATCAGCCAGCTGGTTTGAATCTTACCTTAGAGACCGAAAATAGCGTACCTAGTCGGAGAAGACTTGTACGAAGTGGTGTGACCTCTCCTCCGGTGTTACTCGTATTACTTGGAAGTAATAAAAATTGAGAACAGAAGAGAGGAGAGGATGTTTTTTATGGACATCCGATGTCCTTTCTTCTTCTTATCATCTTTACGTGGATGACCTTTAGATCTATCGCCATTGTTCACCTTATAATGTTAATACCGCTGTGGAGGCGTTGAATGCTGACTTGGTTGGTATTAGTGGATGGGCTACGTTATTTAAGTTACTGGTTAATCTGACCAAGTCCCAGGCCATAATTAAAAGTACCAGACACTCGTTTTAACTCTTACTTAGTCCCTTCTTATTCCCCTTATGGATTATGATGATGTTTGCTGGGTCAGCGCAAATGAAAAACAACTGAACAATCTTAAACGACGTTAAATTCTCGGGATTCGGTTCTTCTTCGGACTGCGAAAGTATGACTGGCGTATCTCAGCATTGCAGGAAGTTGATGTAGCTACCGATTCAGATTTGATGGGACTCTCATATTCTGTGTTTCCAGTATAATATTTTGTGAAAGCCTCGTTACCCCAACTTCCTGCGAGATCGTTTTGAATTTCTTTCTTTAAACAGGCCTCGGAGAACTCACATGGCTTATATGCTCAAAGCTCCAGAACGTTTCACTGTAGCCTACGAGCACGGGTTCAGAATCCGAGAAAAACGACTGTGGAATGAGCTTCCCTGCACTATCAGGGACAGGGATAATAACACGATAGAGCACCACATGTATCTCACGCTGAATGGCTAGAGAGTTAAAATTTTCACAGAATATGTATTTCTACTGCTACAGCAAAACATAATGAACCATACGCAACTTCAAAAATCAAACGGTGAATAGCAGCTGTTTAATTCCACGCCTCAACCGAACGGGCGTGGAATCTTGAGGGGTGGTTTTCACCAGCACAGGGAGTATCGCAAGTGGTACTGACCTTGACGCCTTGGGCCGGAACTCGAAAGCTCAATTCGAGGCAGGAATGCGGGATAAGGAGCACAATGGGTGGGTGGAGAGGAGTCGAATCTTACTCTCGTTGTAGCCCGATGCTGTCGCCGTCGTGTTGCTTGCCGACACCAAGCGTCGCTGTCCGAATGCGACGAATTAATCCCCGAATCAAATTAACCTTCCACGACACGAAGCACTCACTCCGATGACGTGAATGTACTTATTCCCGACGATTATTATAATTAACACTCCGACCAGGCCCGACACCTGTTTTAGACAATTATTACACTAAAATACCGCCAAAGCCCGAACGCCATGTGCTGACATTTTCTCTCACGACAAGAAAGTAACCTCTCACTCGTCATCTCGGTTCTATGCAAGTGACAGCTGTTAGTTCCGTTTCCGCTAGTGATGTCCCGATCACTCGCGGTCGATCCGCGCAACGAAAACCGGTGCGTTCCGAAGAATAAATATTAAACAGCTGCGAATCGCCGACGTGCGCGACGACAACACACCGATCATAAATAATGCCAAAACAGCAACTAACCAAGTTACGCGAGTTGCTAAGCCCGCGTTGAAAAATATCGCACCACCTCGTGACGTCACGAAGTCGACCAGCGCCAGATGCGGTTTCTTCTGGTACATCCAAAAAACTGGAACACCAGAAGGACACGTATGCTGCTGTGTCCCGCCGTGCCCACCGCTACCGCCTGCTTCCCGCACCGCCCGCCGCTGAACAACAGAAGCTGCCGCCGGCCTGGCCCGCCCGTCCAAAACAGGAAGCGCCGCTGAAGACGCAGCCGCAATCAGCATAAGCCGCAGCGGCACCGCTCCTGCCAGTGAGTGCAGCCTCAAAGCTGCCGCTCCCACTGCACAGATATACCTTTCCAGGATCGACGTGAAAATGACCTGCGAGGACGTTGAACGTTACATCCTGGAAAGGCTAAAGAATAATCCGCCGTCTGGTCTCAAGGAGTTGAATGTACAGATTGAGGTTTTGGAGTCAGAAAGACCCAAGGACTTCCTGTCCTTCAAACTTCGGGTGCTGGCGGACCTGAAGAAGATGTTCCTGGCCAAAGGTTACTGTCCAGAGGGCATCCTTTTCCCACGCTCCAGGGAAGCGAAACCTAAGAAGAAAATCCCTAGCTAAGCTAGATAATATTTTGTGTTTATTTAATAAATTATGTATCTTTAGTCTTAAGGTATGTCGAGATATGGGTTTTTATATCCTGAAATAAAGATTATTATTACTATTAATTCAGATTCAGGAGATGTGTTTTTGCGTTTATTATTATATGATAATACGGAACCCTGCATGTGGAATTCCGTTTTGCACTTGGCCGTTTTTCAGGGTTCAGTACCCGAAGGGTGCCAAAAGGGACCCCATTTCTAAGCCTCCGCTGTCCGTCCCTCGGTCTGTTCGTCTGTCACCAGGCTGTATCTCATGAACCGTGATAGTAAGACAGTTGAAATTTTCACAGATGATGCATGTGACATGACATGACATGACCTATATATGTTGCTGCTATAACAAAAAATAATAAAAAAAAACAGAATAACGGCAACAGGTAGACGTTTGAAATATTCACAGAATATTTATTTGTATATTCACTTTAAAAAAAACAATTAAATTAAAATAAAACAAATATTTAAGGGGGGCTCCAATAATATAAACCTGTTTTTTTCTCGATATTGATAATGGCAACGGGTAGACGATTGAAATATGCAGAATATTGAGTTATATTATTCACTATAAAAATAAACATTTAAATTACATCAAATTGATTTTTAAGGTGGGCTCCCATACATCAAATGTGATTTTTGCCGTTTTATAGATAATGGTACGAAACCCTTCGTTCGCGAGTCCCATTCGCACTTGGTCTTTTTTTTATTACTTTAGTTGCGTTGGGACTTTGTGCCGCCTTTGGAATCACTTTACTTGTGCAATTCTCAAAACGACTGAAAACTCAAAATCGAATAGCTCTTTTGTTGTAATCATATATCACAACGAAAGAATCTCATGACTTTAATAATGGGAGCCAACTTCGAGATACTTCACCGTCAAAAGAATTGAGATCTAAATGGGTGCCAAGTTCTGTAGATAATCCCGGTATTCAATTGGGTCAAACAAAAATATGGCTAGGCCGTTTCGTAGAACTAGCACAGAATGCTTAATAGCACTACGTACAGAAAGATTACTCCTCAAATACACTTAAATAAATAGCTACTCTCGCTGCGCGACAATAAAGCGCAATCTAGCTGGCACCTACGCTACCTACACAATCGCTAAACACCTACAGAATCGGTTGCCCCGCCCGTGCAGGCTAGATTGCGCCGTATTACTACGCCTGAGAGCTTCTTTTACTCTGACATCACAAGGTTGTCCTGTAAACTCCTGTCTCGCCTGATCACGGTAGGGTTACCTACGTGCGATTATTTGTGTTTGTGAATTTTAGTCCACTCTATCTAATAGAGGTGTTATTAGTACTTATTCAGGCTATTGGTAAATTCTAAGGCTAGGTAGGTACCTACCTCCTTACTTATGTAATTGTCATTTGTTTTATACTGGCTCTAAAGAATTTACTTTTAGTTAAACAAAAAGGTATAAAATTAAAAAAAAACGAATTTTATTTGTGAGCAATTCCCTTAGGCACCCTAAAATGTTAGGTACTTAAGTCATTGTTGTTGTAAAAATTACAGAAAAGTTGCTTATGAGGAGCGGCTAGCGGGCGACGCGACTGCCAGCCAAGCGAGCGGCAACATAACTGAATTCCCGCCCATCGGGTTAGCCGGTCTAACGTACCTAAACTGTACACTGAGACCCCCAGGAACTAGCTACTTCTGAATGTGTCCAACGGCAACGCCATACTTTGGCAGGAAATGGTTCGTGTAATATATCTTGTCTTGACAGTAGATAGTTTTTTTCCACACTCAATGACCTCTTTTGCGAGATGGGGAGATCAAGGCACAATAATGCGAGACAAGGTGATTTTAGTTCATCGCTTCGAGAATCGTGCCTACACGATAGTTCACCTACTTATGACGAGGTTCCGATTGGTACTCGGATTAGCACAAAACACTTACTGCTTTATCTACAAGATTGAAAGCAAATTTAGAAACAATCGCGTAAATATATTACTGTTAAAAGTACTTACATGTCTTTCATAACTTGTTCTTTGTGTCTGGTCCAACCTACATTGAATGAAACCGGTCAAGTGCGAGTAGGACGTCGGACACGAAGACTTTTTTACTAGTACACTTTTTTCATTTTTAATAATAAAATATTAAATATTATGACTACATTTAAGGCCCTACATCGAAACATTGAATAAGAGTTTTGTGTATGTGGTATGTAAGTATTGAACTATTTACTCAGGTTAAAGAAACTCTTTGCAAATTGAAACCGGAAGTGGATAGAAATTGAGCAACTTATTTACAGAAATAAAATCAAGTATGATAAAAAACTTAACAGTATTTATTATATTTCGAATGAAAAATTATTATTCATATCATTAGACAAATAACTAAGCGCAGAACTCAATACCTGAAAACAAAGATCTTTTCCGATAAGATCGGGATAGTCCAGTTTTCACTTATAAACAAATATAAAAAAATGGCCATACCAATAATTTCTTGTATAGGTACGTTCTTTTAATTGTTAAAAACCAGTATGTTTCATTATTTGTTATTAAAGCGGCTATAGAAACCCACCCTCTTTGAAATTTTCAGCTCTCCAAATATATTTATGATCCGGTAGAGCCCGGTGACAGAAGGACAGCAGAGGCTTAGCAATAGGGTCCCGTTTGGCACCCTTCGGTTACGAAACCCTAAAAAGGATTATTGAGTTAACTTAAGTGGTATTAAGGATGAAACATACATTTAAATACTGGCACACCCATAACACTCTATGGGCCGAGGACAAGAAACAGCGATATCACAAACATAACAAAAACACAACCCCGTTTTAAGGATTCTATAGGATCAACTCGTTGTCCGTCAGTCCATTTGTATGTTAAGACCCTGTTTCTCAGGAACTCATAGGTAAAAATAAATTAATGTAGCTCATTAATGCACTCATCGAGGGGCACAGGCCTTTACCCGGATACTAATAAGATTCAGCTATACCCCGCTAGCTCTGTGCGGTTGTGGAAGTGTTTTAAGACTACTACCAAGTAGCGGTAGTAGCCGGGTTCCGAAACAAGGAACATACAATAATCGTAATAATCTATGGTTTGTAGTCCCTTGGAGCTGTGAAAAATTCAAACTTCCAGGTCAGTGCATTCAAAAGAAATGGCCGATTTTGCTGCAATTTAGTTCAAGTTTATTGATGCTCGCAAGAGAAGCCAAACCTACATGGGTCGGGCTATAAGTTTTGTCACATACCTTAAACTCAGGTAATTGCATTGCAAACTGCGGTCACATGCCAACACAGCTGAATATATATATATATATATATATAAGCAGAAAAGTGTTCATTCTCGTACTGTTCGGACTCCAGCAGTGATCAAAGCATTGAAGGCGCGAATACAAAGAAATCCCGTTTAAAAGCAAAAACTTTTTGCTCTCCAGATGAGGTTAAGTAGAACTACAGTTGAAATGGTATTGAATAAAAACCTAGGGCTACGAGGTTACCGGAAAAAAAAACTGCACATTTTCTTAAGTAACGACTAAAGGAAATTAGGCTCGATAGATCAGTCTTGCTAAAGCGATACTTGGGAAAAAAATACCGCGAAATCCTTTTTTCGGACGAAAAAATGTTTCATGTCGAGAAAAGCTTTTTACAAACAGAATAATAGAGTGTATGCACATAATAGCAAAGAAGCGAGCAGACGTATCCCACGTGTTCAGCGTGGTCACCATTCTTGGACATTCATGGTTTGGCTTGGGTTTCCCAGTTCGGGCCCAAATGAGGTGTATTTTTGTGAAAAATTAGTTAAAACAAGGGCATCGTGTTACATAACACAGTCTTAAGAAACCTCGTGGATGTTCAAAAACAGACATTGGGTATTCCAGGACTCTGCACCAGTTCATAAGGCAAAAAGCACTCAAAATTGGCTCTTCTCCCGTGGAATTGACTTTATCAGACGCGAAGACTGTCCTTCCTCGAGTTCAGACTTGAATCCATTGGATTCTAAAATATGGCAGCACTCAGAGGAGAAGTTCTGCGCCAAACGTCATTGCAATTTAAAGTCATTTAATCATTCAAAAAAAATACAAGTATCATGCACTATTACAAATTAATAATAATATTCTATCAACAATAAAATAATATATCTATATGCCAAAAACTAACTAAACAATCCACCCCAGGACATCTCCCTGCCAAAGGTTCCCAAGACACTGGCAGCGTTACCCCGCTGCACAGCCAAGGAAATCCTCTGCATGAGAAATGCCCCGGAGCGGTGGTCAAAACCTCTGACTCTGAGGCGTCGGCCCAACTCTTTCACAAATTGTCTGCCTTGTATCCCCCACACTCCAGTCGTCTCGACAGCAAGCGGCAGGAAAATGTAGCTGTTAGCTAGAGCGGCATATTTTTGATACTTCAGCCTAGCGGCTGATTCAGGCGCAGCACCTGCAGTGGCAGTTGTGGAAACCACATGGGAGGCTGCGAACGTGCAGACACAAGTTGCATCCCATAAAAGAGACCGCCCTCTCTCCCATGGCACCAATGTCAGTCCGTCAGGACGCTTCCCATCCGAACGGCACAGACCAGGCGGCTCCAGCACACTGGGAATGTTGGCCGAAACCAAAGCCCTACGGACAATGTCATTAATTGCGTGGTGCCGAGAAAACATGCCAGCGCTCCTGACGCAGTGAAGGCCATGGCGTCCCAAACCATCCACCCATGCCCCACAAATGCAACGATGCGGCTGACAGATTGTGCATCCCAAACGCAAGGCAACTGCCACACACAATGAATCATTGTCCAAGAGAGTGCCTAGCTGTGGAGAGGGTAATGCGTGCAGCCACATGCCCGAGTCGGGCTGAGAAACCGCGCGCAAACGCGCCAACTCAGGTCCCACAGACTGAGCAAGCAGCTCGTCCCGAGTCACCTCACACAAGGCCTCATCCCACGCGCGCTGACTATCTAACCTCTCCGGCAGATCCCTTCCAGGACAACGAGCTTTCCATAAGCCCTCCGCCTCCTCCGCAAAAGGGATGCGAAACCCGTCACCATTAATACCCAAGATATGAGTTACGAGTTCCACAACACCATGCGAAGAAGCCAAAAAGGCTGGAAGGTGTCCTGTAAGCGTCGCACACCTAAACCCCCATGCCGGATCGGCAGCGCAGCCTGCGTCCACTGAGTCGAGGACATTTCCACATTAATGATGCACTCCAGTAAATCCTTTAATACCTCATCATAACTTAGAGTTGCCTGTCTATGCAACCAAACCGGAGCAGTCCTAACGGAATAGGTTAGTCTCGGAAAAGAGAGACAACTTTTTAAAATAGTCAGGGCAACATGGGCGGAGAGATGCTTGAGGTGCTTTTTGGAAGCCGCGAAAATATCTATCTTTGTCTAAATAACCCGTGGTATACCCTCCGGGAAAATAGGGGCTCCCAGAAGTGTAAAATCCTCCCTGGCTACATGGACAACGGCACAACCGCATGGATGTCAGCGCTCAACTCCTGCGTGAATTGCCCAGAACAGGAGTACACCTCACACTTCTGAGTATTAAGACTAAGTCCCAGGTTGGAAAAACCCTGTATTAGCCTTCCCAAACCCTCCATGACCACGTCCGGACTTCCACCAATCGTGCCGTCGTCCAGGTACCACACGTTCAGCGAAGAACGCAACGAGGCCACAACCTCCTGAATTGCCAGGCTAAAAAGCATGGGACCCAAAGGATCACCCTGTTGTACACCAACCCGCGATTGGATCAAATTTCCACCATAAAACAAATTAGTTGGGTCACTATAGCACTGGTGCAGGAAAGGGTACAAAGACGGACAGCAGGCCAACACCTTGCTCAAAATGACATCTCGCTCAACGGTATTAAAAGCGCTTTTCAACTTTTATTATGATGTCGTCTGAGGCGTCTCTACTCATAGCAAAAGACCTGGTTGCATGAATGGCAGCCTCACAACCAAGAGCTACATCAAATCCCAACTGCACGGGTTGAAACAGCGATGCCAGGGCATCCCTCGCCGCACCACAGCTCAATTTCGCCACCAAACGGCGAATAACGCTCCCCACAGCAATAGGGCGAATGCCCCCGTCCTTCTTCTTTAAGGCACACAGAGAGGCACCGTAAAGAAAAGGGCACACCTCCCTATTAACCATGCCCTTTAACATAGAGTTTGCCAGGCTGCATAACGAACCCAGAAGTGCAACCCCACCGTCACCAGCCCCCACCGAAGTCAACTCCTTTAGGTGCTCCGGACGCAAGCCATCCAAACCACCAGCAGATCCGTTCTTAAAAGAGGCTATGGCCTGTGCCACTTCGCCCACCTCCACAGAAAGGCACTCTGACGAAAGATCTGGCCCCCGAGGAGAGTCCAAAGGTTGGCCAGGTAAGGGATGTTTATCTCTCAAGGCACACAACGTTTCGTCATTATCGTCTGCAATGGTGCAGTCCGACAATAAAACCCGGACCACACCACTGAGGTCTCCATCATGCACCTTGGATTCAACAATCCTGTACAATGACCTCTGTCCAAAGGTAACCCCCCCAGGAGCCAAAAGTGACGCTAGTGCGTCACCCGAACCTTCATTGGCAATATTGTCCTTCACCTTTGACGTGAGAGAGCGCCTACGGTCTTCCGAAGAAGGAACCCTGAGCGCAGAATAAGAAAAAGTTAACAGGCTTTGCCAATCCAGAAGATTATTGGACTGGATGCATCGCTCGATCACCTGCGATAACTTCGTAGCAGCTATACACCTAGCGCCCTTCGGAATGTGCTTTAGCACCCGCATGCTTTTTCTCAGAGAAGACAAATTCGCCAATGAAGGTGAAGACGCAACTACCCCCGGAGCGGCACTTGGAGCAGCCTGAGCGGCACTTGGAACAACCTGAGCGGCACTCGGAGCATCTTGAGCGGGCAACTGGGACTGCGCGGGTTGCACGCGACGCGACTGGCTACTCCCGTGAATGCGGCTAATATGCACACTCAAGCCACGAGGTACGACATACTGCTTCAACGAGCCGGGGCAGTGGGGACACAGAGCTGTAGGCGCGCTCATAATTAAAACACACAATCATAATTACATGATATAAGTCCCTTAATAAAAAGTCATTACTCACTTAAAATAAATAACCAATTAATTTAAAAAAATGATTAACAAATTACTAAAAATCTATGTTCTTAGCACAGTGGCGTTGTGCTACGTCGCCGTAGCACTCGATGACGACAAGCCTCGAAGAACTCGTTGAATGTTTTTTGAATAATTGAGCTAGATGCAGTAGCGTGATGACGCGCTCTCGGTGAAGACTAATGCCGTCTCATCGTTGATGAGAGGTATTTCTCTGGCAATCGGAATGTGCAGTCCTGGCTAAGCTTATATCGTAGTATTGAACACTGACTGATCCTATTATTTAGATGGCACAGGTCATTCAAGGTACCACCAAGAACACTAGACCAACTTTTTATTGTACACTGCAGACTGAGTCATAAAATAGCAGTTTAATATGTGATATATTGAAATTTGTAGAAAAATCCTGAAAATTGGAAAATCCAAGGCAATTTGGATTCTCTCAAAGCATCCCTGATTAAAGCAGTGGCTAATATTGACATGGATGTCGTGCTTGCTTCTACCGAGGACTGGCCACGCAGATTAAAGGCTTGTATCGAAAATAGTACAAGTCATTTTGAATAGTTTAAATGTAATTTAAATCTGTATTTTGTAACCTTTCGTTTAATATATAAATATTTGTATCGCAGATATTTTTGTATCATTTATTTTATTTATTGTAATTAGTAGTGGTAAGACAAAACTTATGGCCCTACCTAGTATAGTATAGGGTATTTCCCTTTCACCTACAATCATTAGGTCTAAGACTAAGCAAGGTTACAGCATAAGTTAAGGGAAAAATCTGATAACCGTAAATTTGTAGATACTTCACAAAATAATATGCATTTTTTTACGGAACCCTTGGTGCATGAGTCCAACTCGCGTTAGGCTAGATTTTTCTTCTCAGTCAGGGCTAGAATCCAGGCCCTCTGGCTTAAGGGATGAAATACTGATAATTATAATTTGTTTACGGATACATAAACGAAATTAAAACCATATTTTGCATCGCCAGCAATCTGGTTACCTTCTAAAACCTGAGCGCAAATATGCTTTAAATTAAAGCTCTTTTGCTCCGAGATTGTTTGCCAACGTTTTCTCAAAAATCTCGGCGATGAGATAGCGAAATTAAATGCGAATGTTTACCTTCGCCTGATAATATTAAACAGCTGGTGCTATAGACAGTTGCTGGTGCTATAGGTGTTATTTTTATAAATTAGTTTATATTCCAACGAGAATATTAAAATTATAATTATGCTTTAAATTTATTTTGCCTACGAAATATTGGTGTAAGTTGTACCTCTACTTCCCCATGTGGGAAAGAGTATGATGTAGACAGGAGCAGCTTTCTAATGATAACGGAGGAGTTTAAAAAAGATTTAAAAGATTTATTCACAGTTACTGTGTCACACTTACAGTCTTTCCACCAAAACGTGTGACCGTCACGAACAAACAAAACATAAGTACTTGTACATAAAAAATTAAAAAAGTACACAGAAAAATAAAACAGAAGTACACAACAAAACAAAACAAAAGTATACAGACAAACAGAGGAACAGTATTTACTTATATATCATTTAATATAATTATTTAAAAACATATACACAGTCTTAAAAAACATAAATAGGGGCATATGAAAAACGTCCAAATCTGAGTGCTGGGCGACACATGCATTGAGTAGGGTCAGTGCCTGAAAAGTGTGATTTTACAAACTAAGTAGGTATGCCGCGCCGCAAAGGTTACCGCCTTCCATGGCCTAGCATTTCTTTCAAAGCCCTCTTTTGATTGTTTCATACAAATAAAATAATAAATTATCCGATTTAACCACATGACGTGGTTTACAATTCTTCGGAATTATGTTTTTAAACTCACAAGAGTGATATCCCAGCTTCAAGACCCGGTTCCTTCCTTCCGGTTCGTTCCTACCTTCAGGGATGGAGAATATAAATCCCCGGTTTTTGCATGTTTATATGTGTGCGAAGTCTCTGTTTATGGTTCCTACGACAAAGTTATACTAGTGTGGGGCCAGAAGAAAACTATGATTCACTTCGAGTTTGCTGTCGTTCCCTCCCTCCGCCACAACATGGAACAGATATGCGTGCGGGATGCGGGTAAGAGCGGTGAGAGATAACGGCAATCCCTAACCGACCGGCTAGTGTGTTTATATTTTTTTATAGGAGTAGCGCGTATGTGAAAAGAACGGCCCATTTTTAACACGAAACGAGATAATAGGTTTTTGCGACATATTTGATTGCCAACCAGCGATAAATACATCAAAGTCGAGCCCAGATGGGTGTAGGTGGTCCCTCAGATAGTACAGTGTAATTGAGAGTAACCAGACCATGGCGCTATTCCACTAATCGTGATAATATAACATAACAGCTGCGATGGGCTAATTCCCTGCATTACAAAACATAGCTGCACATCGCAAATGTGCCTTGACCACCCCGTTAGGACAAACGCGTAACGCTATGATTTGTTTTCTCTTGTTTGTCTACATGGCTGCGGCGAAAAGCTGGCCCACTGAGGTTTCTATGTGGCGTTTGCTTCAGGCGCGTCGGGGTTTTGGACGATACGTTAAGCTGTTGGTCCCGGCTACTATCGCTTGTCGGTCGTAGTAGTCGTGAAGCTGTGTCAGAGGCCCTAATAGGGCAGCTTGATATCTTCGGACACTCGGGTTGGCCACTTTCCTGACACCCCTCCATCAACCCGCACTGAGCCAGCGTATGTGGAGTTAGGCTCCATCTTATTCGTACCCGAGTAAAGGCCCATGCCCCATCATCACAATCATATCCAGCCCACATCAACCTATCGCAAAGCCTCTTATCTTTAGCTCCAATCCGCACGTTACTGTGCCAACGTGTATTCGCATCCTTCGGGTACGGATCCCAAAAAATCATGTCTCGTCAACGACATTTATTACAAATGTGCAACTACTTTTGAGGTTTTTTTTTATGAGCAATCACAAAACTACCTATTAGAACTTGAAGGTAATCAGGATTTGACAAGATGTTGAATTGAGCTACAGACAGGCCATACGGATCTAAAATTCAAATTCCTCCGATTTCTGAATTGAAAAATTCACTAAACAAATACTTCAGAATCGTTCTGTGCCTGCAGATGTCACAAAAAAGAACGATACTAAAGTATTAACTAAGTACAGTTCTCAATTCAGTTACCGGGACATAGTCTCTTAGAGTATGTGCATTTGTTACCCAAACACCAAGAAAATGTCTGTCTGTTTTCTTAGCGAATTTAGGTCAGCGTGTTAACGTTTTTACTAGTCCAATAAAAACACCAATTTAGTTGTTAAAAAGGGAATTCAATCTTTCGTTAAGGTTCCATTACCGTTTACCGTATCTTCTTCTATTTTATTACGCTCCCAAAATCTTCTAAGCAATTAATTAAAAAAGGTTTTGTGTTTCAATAAACTGAAACCTCTTACTGCGGCAACGACAATTTTCTTTGTGACGAAAACAATGATTTTATTGTTTACCTTTTCATTTCAGGATTATGGTCTTGTCCTTGTCTATGTAAAATTTAAGTGAAATTAGTGTTGATTCCAATGTGCCTACATATTTTTTCATATTCATATTCTTTATTGCTCAGAAATCATAATGTAACAAAACATTTTATGAGCAAAGGAGAGATTATCTCTTAAGAGAAATTTAAACCAGCAATCTAGGCAAGACAGATATAGTTATGCAACAGGAGAGTCCTTGTGCGCAATAAAATTATACATCTCTATTTTTTTCGAAACTAAAACATATAATATATAAAATAAAAAATTACGCATATAAAATATAATAGCACAAAACTAAAATAGATATCTAACATATATACTTACTTATATATACAAATATACATAAATATATTCCATATACCTGTAAATTGATCGAAAAACAAAAAAAAATATGTGCATAGAATGAATATTCATTTATTTAATTTAACGTGTCATCACTGTCATGCTATTTTATATTTCGACATGAATAATTTTATTCATAACTTTACTTGGACTCAGGATACGTTGTACCAGTCCAATAAATATAAAAAATTAGTAGCTACATTGTTAGCATATAATAAATGCGAAGCAGCTATATTTAGTTAAACCAAGTTCAACTTGACAGCAGCTGTTGTTATTGAACAGACTAAACATAAACCTGCTTATGATAAGGGTAAGATGACTTGCACCCCTATTGGGAATTCACCGGTTGGTAATACTTTGCATGCAACATTGGAATCAGCACAAGTAATTTAAATTAGTTCATAAGACAATAGAGTATATCTCTAGCATACAAAAGCTACTCAATATGTCAAAGATTAAGCCCCACTTAAAGGCAACAAATATAATGATCACCAAAATATTGTTTTCCTTTCCTTTCCAAAATTGATAAATGAACACCAAAAGTTGCAAAAAAATTCAGGGCAAAATACTGCGGTAGCTTAGGTGAAAGGTAAAGGGGGTGAGCGAAGCAAAGCCCCCTTTATCCTTCATGTTAGGTTGAACATGTAAGAACAACAATAAATACTTAAAACATAAATTTAAGTAAACAAAACATAAAAAGAAGTTTGGTGATCATTTATCCAAACTCAATTTGGTGGACATTTATCCATTTTGGCAGTCATTTCGATTTTATTGGTAGTAAAATAGGTGCATTTTTGGTAATCGTTTAAACATAAGCCCTTAAATATTACCCATCAAAAACATCCAGGAGCTACCTGGCAAAGAAGTTGTAGCAAAATTATTTATGAAAATTTCTGACGCGGATATTATTTTTATTACAGAACACTGGTTATAGGAAAATACGACGTCTTGTAATATAAATACTTACAAAATTGACATATGTAACAATAGAAAGACCGCTGATAATTGTTGTTCTATAATCTTAGTAAAAAATAATATTAAGGTGAATAAACTAAAATATATTCTTGCACTTACTGTTGAAAGAGCTATCCTGTTGGGTAAGATAGATATTATTATTTGTATCACAGACCTCCGATGGATGAAAAAGACCATAGCAATTTCGAAATATTTTAAAAAATATGGAGGTAGCCCTCACTATCCTATGTAATAACAGAAAGAGATAATTATTTGTGGCGATCTTAACATAGATTTGGTTGTAGATACAATAATGAAACGACGTTTCATATGTCATGCATTTCTAGAGCCGACTAGAATAACACTTACCAGCTAAACTTGCTTTGACAACGTTTTTGTGATTGTGCATTCACATGTAAAATGTAATTAACTCCTTACCTTCCGATCACAGCGGTGAAACAGTTTCATTCCCAATTGATAGTAAAGATAAGAAAGAAAGAAAGAAAGAAATAAAGAAAGAAAGAAAGAAAGAAAGAAAGAAAGAAAGATACATTTATTCACAAACACACAGGAAACACATATATAACAAAAAATAAACAAATAACAGATAAAATATGAAACAATTGTGTCTCTGCGGCAGTGCACCGGAGACTGGCTCAGCATTATGCTGATATGTCAGACACCTACAGCGCTGATTTTCAGCCAGCACCGTCGGTGACTCACGGAAACGTCATACTAAAGGAATATATAAACTACCTAAATTATTGGGACAGGCGAAAGAGAAAGAAACATAAATACAAAGTGAGATAATAATGTAAACACTACCTAGATTAGCTTCATTAATATAATATTTACAGTAAACATTAAAAACAAAACTAGATATAAAAATGCAATTGGCATATTTATTGCTGTCACAGTGCTGGGGATTAGGATGATTTCTGGAGCGTCAAAAATTGCCTTTAAACATAAGCTTAAAGGTGTATCTGCTAAGCGCCCCTTGGATAGGAGGAGGGATATCATTCCAGCACTTAGACGCCGCAAACTTGAAACTACCTCTGAAAGCAGCGGTTCGGTGCATAGATATAATAGCCATTGCCTTGAACCTGCGCACACTTTTGGACCAAACCAGTTTATTAAAAAGGTAGGTGGGGAATTTGTGCCTTACCACCCCGAACAGCAGAGTGGCCAAGTGCAGGCGCCGGAGTGCAGGCATGTTAAACAAGTTAGCGGCGTTCAAGTATGGAGTGATGTGGGACCGGGGAGGGACTCTGAAACAAAAACGAGCACATGCGTTCTGCACTCGTTGTATGAGCCTCTTGGAACGACCAGTAATGCACCCGTCATACACGACATCACCATAGTTTAACCTAGATAATATAAGTGATTCACATAGGTCAACACGCAAATCGACACTAAGGTAATCTCGTATATCATACAGAACTTTAAGGCGATAGAAGCAGTTACTCACAACATTTAGTATATGGTTCTAAAAGCGCAAATTCCCGTCCATTAAAAGGCCGAGGTTGGTTGCTTCTACCACCCGTTCTATTGGTTCGCCCATAACGGCGACACCGGAAGTCAGAGCTTCAAGGGTATTACGGATTTGATGTTTTGACCCAAAACCCACATATTTCGACTTGCCAGGATTAAAAACTAAACAGCTCTTGTCCAACCAAGAGGAAATACGGTCTAGGTCAGCATTTATCTTGTTATTGGCAGCAGATGTGTCTGACGGCGCTAGAAAAGTAAAGTGGCACGTCGTCCTCGTACAGGTGATACTTGCGGCTCTGTATACTGTGAGTGTTATCAGCGCTATACAGTATAAATACACCTTTAATTACGCAAATAATAATTCTCAATATTTACACAAAAGCGCATTAAATAAATGTATTTGCATAGCAAAAATAACACTAGCTTTATTTTATATGGACGGCGGCGATAGAAGGCGCATACGTCGTATGGCGTCCGTGAGTCACTTCATAATACTTCACAACACTAACGGCCGGTTTCCTGGGTGCTGATTAAGTTAACAAATTGGTTAAACTGATTTCAGCCAATCACGTGCCGCTAATATTCAAAATAGCGGCACGTGATTGGCTGAAATCAGTTTAACCAAGTTGTTAACTTAATCAGCGCCCAGGAAACCGGCCGTAAGACTCATCCATAATTTTATAGGCATATTACATCCCAAAGACTTGAGACGTATATATAAATTTGCCAGTACCGGATTTTAATGAACAGAACCCGAACAAAATCACATCAGACTTCTTCAAAATCATTCAAATAGAATTTGATATCGTTTTTAAATTAAAGAAAGTTTATTTTTATTTTTAAAATCAGTGAAATAACGGTAAATCTAAATTTAAAGACTGGGCGACATTCGAAATTCGTAAAAGTCTATCTACCTTTATGAATAAAAAACTTTGACAGAAAAGTCAATGCGTCAAGAACATTACAACAATATATTGAACACGAAATTAAAAGGCAAAGGCGAGCTTATCTCTCAACAGAGATTTCTTCCAGCAAACCTATCAGGATAGGATACTTATAAACTGAAAAGGGTAGTCTAGTGCAATTATAAAATTACCAAATACCAATAAAATATAATACTTAATGTAAAAGAAATAGTAGATAAAATTAAAATAAACAAATAATAATAATAAACAGATATATACAATTACATACTAATATATACAATACCTGTGATGAAAGAGAAAGTAAGTGCTCTTTCAAGCGATTGAAGAGGCGAAGCGAAGAAGAGAGTGGGGCTGTCCCTAATAGCGCATTTTAAAAGAGATCTGATAATCAATCTGTGGGAGTTTCTTCGACCTTCTCCTCCCACAGCGTACCAATGTAGAAATGAGACAAAAAATGACGTTTGCTAAGAATATGTAAATATATACAGTTATAAAGAAATTTTAACTTTTGAACTCTATATTTTTAATGATTTCTTTAGTTTTCCGATTAATTTTCCCAATATATAGGTAGAAATGCTTAGATTCACTCGATGAAAATTACAAGCATTGCGCGTCAACAGTATTCTCTGAATAACAAATGTCTATGGAGTTGTTAAAGATCTTCAGAGAAAGTGTGAGTAGGTTTCTGCGGTAATCCAGCGGAGCGGATGGGGTAACATTACCTACTGTGCCGTCCGTCCGTGAAGAGGAGATAGAAAAGCAAATTAAGAAAAATTCGGCGCTAAAAGAAGAGCTCAGTGAGTTGGACATCCAATGCCAGGATCTCAGTGCCCAGAGAGATGAACTACAACACCAAGTCGACTCATTTTATAAGTGTCATGATGTCCACCACGTAGCATTGCAACACATAAAATCACTTGAACAAAAGCTTGCAGAGGCACACCACGAGCTTCAAGTTTTCAGCGAGCGGGAGGAACAGCGAGACAGTGCTACAACCAGGGCCTTCTATAATGAGGTCATGAGCCAAACTGGCATACCAACTATTGACCTAACAGCTTGTGATCTCACGTGTGATAGTCCTAATAGATCGCAATCAGTAACCACTATGAGCTGTAGTAAAAATAAATTAAAGAAATATGTTAAATTGAATAATTATACAAAAAAAACACAAAAACTAGCTAATAGAAATAAAATATTTTGTAAAAATGTAAATTGTAGCAAGGAACGTGTCGAATTAATTAAGGAAATCGATGATTGTAGATTATGTTTGGAAAAAACTACAGAAAAGTACGAATGTGACACACGGCGACTCCAGTCAGATATGCATATTTTAAACTCATCATTACAAAGTATTACACGTAAATATGAGTCAGCACAATACGAAATTAAGGAACATGTGTCGGCTATGAATAGTTTGTTGGAGACGTGTAAGTATAATTATGACACTTTCATATCTTTGACCGACAATCACATCTGTGATTGTAAACAAGCTCCAGCGGACTGTTCCGTGCCGACCGTGTGTCCCGCCGAGCAGCCGGCCGAACAGCTGATACTGACCCAGGCGCCGCCGTCAGTCGACTTGAGTACTAATAGTGTTATCAATAACGCCTCCTTCTCTCGGACAAAGGATAGGTATATAATGTACAGCGATGAACTTGGAAAAAATATGGGTTTACAACTTAGTCAGCGCGTGGGCCAGGCAATATTAAATAACTGTATGCCTGGCGCCACATATTCACAAATATTAAACAAAGTGTTGTCATCGCAGTTTTTAGAACCAACCACCCTAATTATTTTAATTGGTAGAAGGGAAAATGTATCTAAAAAACTAATTACTAAATACTTTTCCAAATTAAATTCTTTACAAAATGTAGATAGAATAATCTTGTTTGCGTTTCCCTTCAGCCAATCTTTGTCACAACATGAAAATCATATAAGACATGATTATAATACATTTATACACACATTGACATGTCGTCATACTGAAAAATTTCATTTCATAGACACCAATATTTGTATTGGAAAATATTTTTATTTGACTAAGGATAGGTATTACCTATCTAGGTTTTATACAAAACAGATAGCACAGTCACTATCTTATTTTATTTTGAACTCAGTCAAGTTTTTGACTAATGAAACGCCTGCTTCTATTGAGCAGTGTAATAATAATGACATGTACTCCTTGGAATCTGTTCCAAGCTCTTTAAATTAACCCATAGGACAACAGAGAGTAACTCTGGCAGTAATATTAATATTTGTATAAATATACCTTCATCTTGCCCATTAAATCAAGTTACTAGTAATGAAAAATGTAAAAGTAAGAATATTTTAAACGTGGTTCATCAAAATATACAGGGCATCTTAAGTAAAGAACTGGAAATTGAGTTATTCATGAACTGTAATAATATTGATATTTTATGTATAACAGAGCACTTTTTAAAGAGTTATCAGTTCATGTTCAACTTTAATAACCACCACGTTGCTAGTTCGTTCAACAGAAAAACAGCTGATCGCGGTGGCTCCTTAATACTTGTAAATAATAGTTTTAAATATAAGGAACGAGTTGACATAGTGAGCCTGTCTGTTGAGCGTACCATGGAAATAGCCTGTATTGAACTTGAACAACTTATTGTAATGAGCGTATACAGACCACCAGATTCATCCTTTGATTTATTCGAAAAGAAAATGGATGAAGTGTTGATTAAAATCAGCGATAAAAACAATTTTTTTATAATTTGTGGTGATTTTAATGTTAATCTGTTAGAGGATAATAATATTTGTACTAGATTAAAATCTTTATTTTTATGTCACAACATGAACTATCTGTTTTTGGAGCCTACTAGAATTACTGCAACATCTGCTACCTGCATTGACAATATATTTACTAACATTACGCCCATTTTCAAATCGGTCATCAATAAATTAACCTCTGATCACTCTGGTCAGATAGGTATATTCAATATTAAAATAAAAAAGGACCAAAAAGAGGATATTACATGTGTGCCCGTTAGTGACACTCGGCTTGAACACTACAGGAATAATATTTTAGATAAACTATGGGAAATACCATACAGTGACGATCCAAATTTGTTGTACAACTCAGTATTTAACCTTGTCAAAAATGAATATGATACGGTATTTAAATCAAAAACTATAAAAGTTAATAACAAAGCTTTGTTTAGTGATTGGGCGACAGTTGGAATTCATAGGAGCAGACGAAGATTATATGAACTCTATGAAGAGAAATCATATAACAAAAATACGGCCTTTCTAGATTATGTTCGTAGTTATTCAAAAATGTTTAAACGCGTTTGTGCCGTAGCTAAATCTAATTTCATTAAAAACAAAATTGAATCTAGTAGCAATGTAATGAAAACGACTTGGCAAATTATAAACAGAGAGACTGGAAAGGCCAAAGCTACACATAATAACTTCAAGCTTAAGATAGATAATCAATTGCTAAGTACAGACCTAGAAGTAGCAAAAGCTTTCGAAAATTTCTTTACGGACATTCCAGTTTCAACAACCAAGTCTTTAAATTCATCTCCCGCTGCTGCTGAATCTATACTTAAACAAAACTTTGAGGAATGTAAAACAGATTTTAAATTTAGGCACGTAAATAATGAAGACATTGTAAAAGCGTTTAAATCCCTGGAAATGAAAAAGACAGCTGACGCCCATGGTCTATCAGTAAAAATTATTAGTTCCATTGTAGATTGTATTGCACCTCACCTTTGTTGTATATTTAATCAATGTATAGATAGTGGTGTGTTTCCTGACTTGATGAAACTAAGTAAAGTTATACCTTTATTCAAAGCTGGTAGTACATCAGACCCCACCAATTTTAGACCCATATCGATACTACCAACGCTTAGCAAAATATTTGAAAAACTCATACTTAATCAATTGCAAAGTCATTTTTATCTCAATAATTTAATTCATATTGCTCAGTTTGGTTTCACAAAGGGTCGTTCAACAGCCGATGCTGGTGTTGAACTAATCGACAATATTTTTGATGCCTGGGAAGACGCAATGGATGCAATAGGTGTCTTCTGCGATCTATCCAAGGCTTTTGATTGCGTCCATCATGACACTCTTGTCAGGAAGTTACGCCATTATGGTGTAAAAGATCAGGCACTTGGCCTTCTGGAGTCATATCTAACAGATAGGGTTCAGATGGTCGATGTTAATGGGAAAAGATCACCTGGGTCTTCAATAAGTATGGGCGTACCGCAAGGTTCAATTCTTGGTCCTTTCTTGTTTTTAGTATATATTAATGATTTACCTTACCTTGTTAAAGCAAAACATGGGTTAGTATTGTTTGCCGATGATACTTCTTTGATATTTAAAGTTAAAAGACAGCAATCAAATTATGACGAGGTAAACAATGCTATCTCTAGTATAGTGAACTGGTTTACTGTTAACAATTTATTACTTAATGAAAAGAAAACTAAATGTATTAAATTCGTGTTACCCAATGTGAACCCGGTAACTACAGACATATTTATAAAAGGACAGAGATTGGACCTTGTGCAGTCGACTGTCTTTTTGGGCATTACTTTAGACGCCAAACTACAATGGGATCCTCATATAAATAAATTGTCGAACAGACTGAGTTCGGCAGCGTTCGCAGTTAAAAAAATTAGAGCTCTTACCGACGTAGACACCGCTAGACTAGTCTACTTTAGTTACTTTCATAGTCTAATGACCTATGGTATTTTATTGTGGGGTCACGCTGCGAATGCTAATAGTATATTTATTCTGCAGAAACGGGCTGTTCGTGCAATTTATAGATTAGGGCCTAGAGTGTCACTGAGGGAAAAGTTTAAAGAAATCAATATTCTGACATTTGTGTCTCAATATATCTATGACAATCTTGTGTATGTAAAAAGAAATATAACTAATTTTCAGAAGTACAGTGATATACACAATTTTAATACTAGAAATAAAGACAAGTTGGTTGCTTATGTAAGCCGACTACATAAAATTAGTAATTCTTTTAAAGGCAATTGTATACGCTATTACAATAAGGTCCCTACTGATATTAAAAACTTACCTTTAGACAAGTTTAAAATAATAATAAAACAGAAATTGTATAAAAAAGGTTACTACAGGATATCTGATTACTTAGAGGACAGATGTCCATGGGAATAGATTGTTTGAGTAACAGGCTGTTTCGATATATAATTAGCATTCATTTTGTAATATGACAATATTTTATTTAAAAAAGGAAACGCAAAAGATGCGACGACTGTGGAGTTTCTTCGGTGAGCTCTTCTCCACAGATTCCGCCATTGGGTTAGTGAACTCACCCAAAAAAATGTAATGACGGATCTAAGTGATGTAACAACATCCTATGGAAATAAATGATTTTTGATTTTGATTTTGATTTTTTTGATTTTGTCCACGCAGGTCCATGTCAGTTCCATGTCAGGATCAGAAAGAAACATGACGTGGCTAGCTATAGTGGAAATTTCATTAACGAAGAAATGTTTTAGGGCGAATCACTGTGGCAGCTTAGCTAAAGATTAATGAAGAATAGTCTTCGCGTCGTCAAATAATATCCCGTAGTGATGAACAAGAATGCTTTAAAAATATACATGTTGTCATGAACATCACATCCTCCATCTCCTGTCCAAAAATCTACGTATCCCTCGCTATCCTTCCTTTCTAGGAGAACGCTTTTCTTTCCCTTCTTCCAGCAGGCTTCGAAGACCTTAGACTGTTTCCATGCTCACCCTACCACAGCATAGCCATAACCTTGTCCTATGGGCACGGGTTTAGAATCCGGGCCATCCAGCTGTGGAATGCACTCCCCTACACCATCAGGGACAGTTCATTTAAAAGTCGAGTTAAAGAACACTACCACACTCTTCAAGCATAGGTATTAAATCTCTACAAACTGCAGTACGCGGGCTGTGGCGCGCAGCAGTCGGTTCCAACTTGAGAAGCGGTCGACGTCGATGAGTGGGGTCGCGCTCGTGGCAACATGGACACAAACCAAAACGTCATCTGTGTATTTATTTTTGTTGATTTTGATAAATTAGTATATATGTATTTTTATTTATTTTTATACTTTATATATTTATTAAGTTTGAAATACTTATACAGTATTTAAGTATTCGTTTATATAGTTAGGCTTAGATAGTTACACAAACAGGTTAAGGTATGGCCAAGACATGAAGTGAACAAGCTTTTGATCTGGCTACAACATAGAAACAACAATACTCTGTTTCCTATATAGATATAAATTACTCTATGCAACACACCGTTCCCTCACCCCTCCACTACCACCTACTCAGTTAATGCCTTTCCTGGTCCAGAGGATCTCACTCACCGTGCAGCGCGGTAATGCTGCTAGTGTAATGGGTACCTTTTGGCCGGTAGATTCATGGGGCGGTTTGTTTGTGTAATTAATTTTGTATAATTTGTATTATTTATTACTTTATGACGAAGCTTTGTGTGGATTTTTGAAATTAATATTTTATTGTGCATGTTAATTTCATTAATATTTGATTGAATACAGCAGAGTTGTTTGAGTAACGTTGCTCTGATAGTCCTCTGTAACTGTTGATGCCTGTATTAGGAAGTTTTTTCAGACCCACAGCTAGCGTTCGCAACTTCCTAAAAACCGTAAAACAATTAAAAAATAGGAACTTTTAACAATCCTCCTCCAAACCAGCCATCCCAAACTCGCATCTATAAAAGCAAATTTTTCCGCACCGTTCTCCAAAAAGTAATAACAGAAAATTGTTTGTTGCCAGTCTCCCGTGTTAGGAAAAGGCTTGCATCGATTTCCCCGGCACGGTTATTTATTTATGTTTTCATTTATGCCGGAGGCAAGTCTTGGACTGCCGCCAACTCGGTTTCGAAATTGGAGTCGGGTTTTTGGTCGAGAATAATGTAGGAACCTAAACCTAGATGTCTGTCAGAGATGAAAGTCTAGGTACAGTGAATATTTGTCCATACGGGTAAATACCTAGTTGGCTTGATGTTTTTAGGCCCGGATGTACATGGCTTGTACGGACAGGGGCCTGAGTTTCTTATGAAAAACGAATAGTGTATCTATTGCTCCCAATGACGCAAAATGACGTATTTTGCTTATTGGCGGCGCTTATTTTATTTGAAGACAGCCTGCCTAAAACGGCATTTTGCGCCATTAGAAGCAAACTATACACTTTGGCCAAGGACAAGCGGACTGGGATAAACAGAACAAGCCTGGATGAAATGAAGTACGTGGGTAGTTCATCTGAAGTTTAAGTTAATTGGTATTGCCCTTATACAGCCATTAACTCGAATTGAACGAAAAATTATGGAAGGACATCCTTGCCACATACCAAACGTTAAATAGATAGAAAATAACATCAAATATTGCCCGATATCAACACATTCGATTTTTATTATCAGATCATTAAATAAATTTTTCGGTAGCAACGAGTATTATACAGCCTCAAATCTACTCCAAGCCAATTTCGTAGTTTTTTAATATCCTTTTGTGTGATAGAGCTTCGTGCAACAGAATTCGGAATTCAAAGTGAATAAACATAGCCCGTGCAGCCTATTGGTAAGTTTAAAGTAGGAAACTTCTGACATTCAGCGGATTCTGAAGGCGCGGCAACTAAATGATAGCTTGATACCTAATGCTCGTATATTACCGCCTTATTCATAAAACTTATCAAACCGATGATAGCTAAAATGTGTTTTGTCCTTTTCTCACAAACACAAATTTCAAACTTCTCACAAACGAATAATAACGGCGTTATAGTTACAAAAAAGTTTATTAGACGTTTATAAATTAGGCGATTAATGTTTAGGGCAATTATCTACGCGAAATAATACAAAGACCGAATAAAAACTAATTGAGCGAATGACCATGAACAGCAGAGTTTCCTGAAATGTTCGAATAAAATACTGAATTGCGCGTCAAAATTAATGATTTGCGTAACTAAATGGTTTAGCCACCACTTATTGGCTAAGTAAAGACTGTCGGTGTTAGGTTGAACATGTAAGAATAACAGAATACAATGCTCGTATGTAATTTGTGTTACTCGAATTAAGGTTTTCAAGTTGCTGTTTTTGGATTTCTAGTAGCGCAATTCAGTAATTTTATCAGACGGAGCCAGTATTTCTAGTTGCGCTCATTTTTGTCGCTATTTAGTAATTCAATCAGGCAAAACCATTATTTTTATCGAGCAAAAACTGGATTTTAGTTTCAGTTTATTTATTCTTCAAACAATGAACAATGAATACATAAATTAACTTATGTTTACAGTTATTTTAAGGTACATTAATCCAGCACATAGGTATCAAAGAACAAATCATCTAGTGAATATAGACATTTTGTAAGCAAGATTTTTTGGATTCGTTTTAAAAATACCAGTTGAGTCAAACATCATCAAACTTAAAGGCAATTGTAGAATCTAACAGCTTGGTAACGAGCACTGTGTTCTACAACTTTCTATATATATGTAGAGAAAAACATTTAAGTTCTACCATTATCTAAGCAAACATAAATATTTACATTCAGGCCCATAGCGACGGCACACACATATAAACATTCAAGACCAAGTAATTGGGACGTTCAGGTTGCTTACGCTTTGTTCTCACTACGGATGACAGTGAGCGGCTGACTGTTTCGCTTCCAAACTTTACGTAACCTATCGTCACGACTTTTCGCATACGAGGTGGCAGAAGCACAATTTGAGCCCAAATTTAGCCAGCTCGCTTTCATATTTTACAAGCCAGTTATACACCTGACTTCCACACTAGTTAGTAAAGGCAGAGAAATGAAAACTATTTGGTCAACAGAGATTATAATTCTAATTTCACGTGTACCATAAAGGCATGTTTACACATACTCGTACATACCGGTATGTATCATTGACATTACAGTTTTGATACAGTACCGTCGGCCGCCGCCATCGTTATACATTTTATTGATTTTTTTGTTGTTTTTAAACAGACAGACAGTAAAGAGTACTTACTACACTGCGAAAATCTGTACGCGTGTAACTTACACGCGTACAGATTTTCGCTATAACATAACACATAACATTTACATGTAGGCACATAAATTGATTCTGGCCCCACCCTAGGATACCCTGTATCTGGTAAATTGGATCTGGCTTTTTGATATTACACCAAATTTCTTAACTGACGTCGTTAAAAATATGAATTTTCTCGCCTTTGACTTCATTGTCATTGAATAATTAAGCACATAACTCACGGAGGGATATTACATTAATTTTTGCCCATTCTCTTTGAGGATTTTAGTCTTTGTTCTCGAATTAAATTTGCTGTTTATATTTTTGTAATAATTTATGTTAGTATAGACACTACCTTAGTCTGCAGTATGTATTCAAGTACATATGTCGCAGCTTCGCCAGAACCCCTTAGTCAAGCATATCTAATCCTTACCTTATTTTACTTAGTTTACTCAGGTAATTAGTTCGATAATTCACAAAATTTATTTATTTTCAATGTAGTTTAGTTACTTTCAAAATTGTTGTTCACGCCCATCTATCTTCACAGAATGAAACGTTTGTATAGACGCCATATTGGATTAGTGTCAAATCAAGATTTAATAAAATATTCCTTGCCTGTGATTGGCTAAAAATGCGAGTCAGTTTTCCGATTATTTCGTAGTCTGTGATTAGCCGCACAGAATAAATTTGGGTGTCCAAGTTTGAACAAACTTGTCTCTCCCTCTCTATTTTTATTTCTTTAAATTTAAATAAATTTCTTAGTGAAAAAAGATTACATTAAAGGCTACGTCGAGTTGAGTGAAAGAAAAAACCAGTTTGCTGACCATACGCTTGTTTTCGTGTTAAGAAGAGCCGTTTATAAGTGGCAGCAATCAGCGGCTTTCTACTATTGTGAAGGGGCTAGGTTCGGATTGGAATTGAAAAATATTATGAGGCAAGTCACAACTGCTGTGGTAGAATGCAGTTCGAAACCAATGGCAGATGTGATCAAGGATACAGCGTTATATTTGGACACCTAGCCAAATTTTTCACGTCGTGGTTTTGCGGGACTACTATTTTACACGCTATGCGGTCGATTAGGTCCGAATGTCGAAATGCACGATCAACGTATTGACCTAATCTCAAAATGAACTTTTTCCAAAATGACTGATTTTCATAATGACCTTTTTTACGCTTGTCCTAATTTCAGAATGTCTGACAGAAACAGTACAGTCAGCCGGATTACAAATCTAACACATTTTAATGTATCACTCTGTCCCTGTCCCACGCAAAATCGTGTTTATCGAAATGTCAAGAGTTCACTGCTGGTTTTCTTCGCAAGAGGTAATATATATGTTACGGCTAAAGCTAGGTGTGAAACTAAACTTAAGTTTAGCCGGCTAGTCTTAAGATTAATTTCGAGCCTCGGCTAATGTCCGAAGTCATGTTGTTCTTACATGTTCAACCTAACACGAAGGGTAAATTTAAAGTAAAGTTAGCTGAATCTGTCGAGAGACCAGGACGGAAACCAAACTGCGCGTCGTCAATACCCAACTTGCTGGCCACTGCAGGCTGCAACAGCTGTTCAAATACCTTACCCACGATGGTACCTAATGAAATAGGCCTATAATTGCCCAGCAACGACATATCGCCGGTTTTATTTTTGGGGACAGGGACTACTAACTGTTTTCATAAGATCTTTAGGAAGGTAACCGTGGTTTATACAAGCACCAAACAGAGCAGCCAGCAAGATAAATTTTATCCCCTGCAAAAAGGATATGCTCAATACTGAGCCCATCAAATCCCGGCGACTTCCCGCGAACCATTCGCCTGACAACCTGAGCCACATCCTTAGCCGTAAAGGTAACGACGTCACTCCTGTCAGTCGCGGCGATTGGCTCGCCAGAAGCCGACCGAGCCGTGCGCCCGACATCGACATCGAGCCTCGTCCCCGCACCCGCCCCACCACCATCGACGTTAGCGGCATTAGCGCTGGCGGCCGGCGTTGTCGGCGGCGGTGGCTCAACCTTAAAATGTCGAGCAAACAGCTCGGAAATATCCTTAGGATCTTGACACCCTTCTACACTTACAGGGACACTAGACTTGTGGTTCAGTTTCTTTGTGGCATTCCAAAATTTAGGGAAGTTCTTAGATTTTCTGCTAACAGCCAGTATATCCAACTTTATATTTTCTTCATTTTCCTGACACCACTTTAATTTGTTTTTAAATACTTTACGCGTTGCACAAATGTTTTCGTAGGTATCACCCATTCTAGGTCTACCACAATCAATCCAAATTTGGTACCAGTATCTTGCGCTTTGATGACTGCTCTGCACGTGATAGTTCCACCCCAGCACCCTCCTAGCCTTTTTTCTAGGACCACCCTGAGACACAGACGAAGAGATTGCCGTGTTTTGTAAAATTGACGTTAATTTAAAATAAAATTCATCGATTAAATATAAATGTTGAGTACAGGTAAAAATATCACAGTCAGTACAATCAGTCTTATGGATAACATTATCCAAGTGAATATCACAGTCATTACAGTATTGTTTAATCTGTTCTACGCCACGATGGCCCCACTTTACATTATTAATTACATTTTTGTCTGAATAACAAGGCATAGCCTATATATGTCCCTGTAGTATGCATACAATGGATAATGGCAGGTGGTCTGACCACTTTACGTCATAGTTCACCTCAGCAGATACTATTGTGCTACGCGCCGCTTGTGTAACCAGGTAATGGTCCAACCAGCTGGTCGTACCGTGGGCTGCACTAAGACATGTATATGTGTCAGAGTCCACACCAAGGATGTCTATATCCGCACACGTAATTTGTTGTTCCGAACAAAAATACTACATTTCCGCTCCGAAACTCCTACCCGGGTCCGCATTGAAGTCGCCTAACACATAAGCCGCTTCTACACCACTGTCATCTATTATTGCATACAACTGCGCTAGGGTGTCCGTAAATTCAGGTAGGTTGTCCGAACACTCACATGGCATATACACGTTCAATACGAGAAACTTATGTTGGCCTAATTCGATTCGGACTGCAGCCAGTCTATCACTTTCACAGTCAATGACGGTCACACTGGAGAATAACTATTTCCGCCACAGCAACGCAACGTCACCATACGGACGCCCCCGCAATACTCCAACAGATGTATCGACCGAAGACTTCGAAACACACCCAAAATCATCGTCAACCTCGTTCACAAAATTCAGGTCATGAGGTAGCAGCCAAGTCTCCTGAAGCGCAATGATGTCAGACTGCTTGTAAAGTTCCCTTATGTGGTGTACAGATCTTTTAATTGATTGGCAATTAAAAGTGGTCATAACAATTCTAGTTGTGGTCGTGCTATCCATTGACTTTTTGTGATGCAGCGGCAGAGCTTGAGCGCTCACGATAACGGCGGTTAATAAGACCCTTCTTCCAGAAACTGCCACTCATAAAATGCTCAACCTTGCTGCTCAGAACAGTTACAGTATACAGTTAGTTATGTAGTTAGGTAGTTTACAGTTTACAGTTACAGTCACAGTAGATAAAGAAGACAAAGGTGTGTTTATTATTCTTAATTATTTAAATATTTATAATTAATCAGTGACACGTGTCAAAAATTGTCATTTTTATTTTACAAATATTTCTTCTTTTAGCTCACTATGCAGATGATAAACCCGTGAGTAAAACAATAATAAATACGGCGGAAACGGTAAAATATTTCGACTCTATTGAGAACTTCTTTGGTCAAGACTGGGCTTACAATTATAGAAATAACGAACAGACATGCCACAGCTTCAACTGCACTTTCAAATCATGTTGATGATTAGAATAATCAAGTTGACGATAAACTATTTTGTGGAATTGACTTTTCGGTTTCAAATAATGAATTGGTGCAATGTTATAAATATTTAAAGGCAAAGATATACTTAGGCTTTATGGACGAGAATTGCCGTCTATGTAAAAAAAGAATAATTATATTATCTAAAAAAAATAAAAACAACAAATGAGTACATGAGCAGTTTCATTTATCTCACTCAGCTTAACCTTATTAGGAAATTGAAACAGCCTGTTTATATTTGCGCAAGAATTTTGCGCAGGGTGGGCAAGCTCAAAATTAATAGGCTAAGTTTTAAGTTAAAGAAATAAAGAAATGACTGTATTCCGAAGTATCCAAGCCTACATGATATTAGTTAAAAAAATACAAGTGTCATACATGCATACACTAAACTTTTTTTCATTAATCTTTTAAACTAAACTATTTCAAGAGTTTAAAATATTATTTCTTCCAAGCCTGTACATTCTGGAGATATGTAAGCACGTAAGGCTAAATCTCAAAAATGTCCCCACGAACGCCCAAAAACAAATCAGACCTAGCCCAAGACGCGCTCACCTATTATTTGTGCCGCCTAGACGATTTTCCAAGTCAGATCACTTATTGTCCACAATTGGCCCTAAGCTGTATAACGCAATACCCGACGATGTAAATAATGCACCCAGTGATACAACTTTCCTCCGAAACATTAGAAAGCTGTTAGTGATAAATGCGTGCTATCCGATAGACGACTTCTATAAAATCGCTTGGTCACAACAATAAAGTTGTGCAATATTATATAATATAATTCATAAATCGGAATATACAATATTAATATATTATATAATAAGCATACTACACTGAAACCATTATAAACTTATATAAAAACAATAAACAATCAAATTTTTATAACATATCAGATATATGAAATGTATATTTTGAATATTACGCTTAATCTAAATTGAAATTATGGTAGTAATGATATAATGATAATGACGAATGTAATTATTTTTCTAGTGACGTGAAACTATGTTTATTAATAAATAATTCAATTCCGTTCAATTGTCTCCTGGTGAGGGACGGAACCCAATGGTTGTGTGCACTGAGTGCGTTCGTGGCACAGTGGATTTTGTAAACTTTACACGCGACGTGATAGGTAGTTAGCTTGTTATTGTTTATGAGCGGATATGAGCGAAATATGAGTGAAATTGCTTTTCGCACATGTGGCGCGGCAGGTGAGATGAAGGGGCAGCGCGTGTAGCGTCAGAGTAGTTCACGGACGGAATGAGGAAGTCACGACCTGCGTAAGAGCTGATTGGCGGATTGTCGAATGCAATGTTTACGTCTGCCTAACGTCATGCCTCTAGCGTGAACAACCGCAAATATTGCCTCTTTTGATCCATTGCTCCTGAATCAGTGCCAAGGCTTTGTGATTAACCTCGAACCACTTTCTCGCCTGAGCCGTTGCGGTTTCGCTGTGGTGGAGGTTTGCTTGTAAAATTTTATTTGCGTGGGACAGTGGACACCATAATTTTTTGACAGCAGCACCTCATTATCCTTCCCGATACCCATACCCTTTACACATTCTATCCCATCCTCATCCATCATCTGATGAATCCTGGACAGAACTACCGTCCTCTCTAGGTTTGTCGGCGATGGGGTCGGCCTGTTGCGTTAGGGTTGGGGGCCCAGGGTTGTGTTTAGCCGTGATGACCTCAGCAGTATCTGGCTTCTTATGTGTCGACCGGAGTGAGGGTGGCTCTTTGAAGAATCTTCCTCTAGTCCCCTAAAACTTCACGTACACCGACCCGAGCAAAAAGCTGAGTCGGCGTCCGCGTTCCATCAGGGGTTGAACCACCTCTTCCGGGATGCTGACAAAGATGAAAGTCTCCGTCTGCTGCCAGTCCACCTTAACGAAAGCCATCTGCTTACCTCCGCCCACGGGTTCTGGTACTAGAGCGTGCGTCCGACAGATCACATGTCCTCCCAGACCTCCGGCAGAAGGATGCCACAAGGCATCTTACAAGGTAGGTCGCTCTGTTTCTGTATCGTTAGATTTTCTCTCGTTGAGAGGGTTAAGCTTACCAGGCACAGGGTAAATTAGTGTTCTCTGGTCTTTGCACCAGAGCTTGAAGGTACCATTGGCGTAGACCGGTTTTCCGGTGGACACGTAGAGCCCGCCTGGTCCGAAAAGACTTGCAGCAGCTCCTGGACTTCTTGGTCCTGCTGCATCGACAGGTGGCCGGTCCCCTCGGTCGCAACTGCTATCATGAGGTCCACCCTGGTGGCATCTGCGAAGCTGGGATGGGGGTCTCCGTAGCGCTTAACCTTCTTCCGAGGAGTTACGGTGTCATATCGACGCGAGGCCTTTTGAACCAGGTGGAAGCCTTTGGGTTGCTCCTTTTCTGTTGCTGTTTTTGACCACCTTCAAGATTCCTGGTTCAGTTCCCTTGAGTATTTCGGCTGTTGTCCTCTGAGCAGTGTGCACTGCCTTCTTCCTTTCGCGCTGCAGCTTGCTCCTGCGTTTACGTTTGGCCCTGGAACCCTCTTGAGCAGGTTCAGGCTTGTCTTTTTCATGAGCTTTCTCTGAAGTTCGCCCCTTACTTTGGTTGTTTGCGACAAGTTTCAAACCTGCATCAGGCTAGGTGGATGTAGAGATTGAAGCCACCACCTCCTGCTCTGGCGTTTGAGTCACAGATTGCTCCACATGCCCAGCAGCAGGAGGTAGTGGCTTGTGTGCTTGTTTACGCGGTAACGCCGTGGGGCAGCGTCGCGCCTCTGGGTTGCCAGCAGTTTTTGGCTCAGCTAGTTTCCCAGCTTTACCGCCTAGATTTTCCCGGTGTTTTGTGTAGCGATGCTACTTTGCCGCTCTGCCCCCGTGCGGGTGTATGCTTTTGGATTTCAGGGTCGACTTAGTTGCCCTAAACCCACTTGTGTAATGCAGCTTTCACTACGTATACCCGCCGCTTGTCGTTTTTGATTTTAGAGAGCGGTTCCGTTTGACCAGATCTAGCTTTTTGTGTAAGTGGATGTGGTTCAGCTTGCGCTCACCCAGCTCCTTGTCTGAATCCGACAGGTTTCTCCTTCGGTTCCTGTGTATTTTCGGTTTTAGATCGTGTGTTGTCCATAGTCCATTGTATATATCTTCATCCTCTGAGTTCCCCGACCTCCACGAGCCCGAGCCATTGAGATTGCAGAACATTGGTACTCAGGGCTACCCAGAAGGTATAGGTCCAGCGCGTTGGGTCTAGCGGCTGCTGCAGGCAGTACGGCTGGAGGGAACCTTCCTGTCTCCCCAGTTGCTCCGTACACCCTTGCTCCTTCAGCATGGCCGAGACCCAGTGTCTTCCCAAAGGACCCTCCCACCCCTTGCCTGCAGCACTGTTCTCGTTTCTTCCAAATAGGACGCGTATTTATTATCTTGCAGTGGCTAGCTGCAAGGCTGGCGTTTTGCATGAAATCCAGACCACATAGGGCGTGTTGTCTACCAAAGGTAACTGACCCGATCCGAAAAGGCACCCTCGCGCATGGCACTCAACTGTGCAGTTCTAACGTAGGTAGGCGTGTTACAACCCCCGGTAGAACCAGGATATCTTAGCCAACATAGCTAGCAAAGTGTTGCAATTCTCTCACTTTACTAAACTTGTCAACCAGAGTGCATCGTGGTAAATGGTTATACCCCATTTGTTTTTTTTCTACCTATATTGGGAGGCGATTTTGCTTGCACCCTTTCCTAGTCAAGATAAGTAAATTCCATTGTGCCACGCTGTCTTACTAATTGAAAACTATCAAAGCTAAGTGTAATTGCAAACAGAGACTCGTTAGAGTAATAATAAATTGTGAAACCTTATGTACGTGTTCACTCATTGTATGATCTCCCACGATACGCCATCTAATATATCAGCAAGATCCGTGCTGCTCATCCTTTATCATCATCAAATCAAGCAATTGAGTTGTTTCAAAGTGAAAATGACTGTTATTAACAATGGTGTGAATTGTTCCAAATTCAAAACTTACGATTGCGCGCCCTCCTACCTACAAGCTACTGGATCGAACAACAAATTGTTTGTTACCCATCCCTGAGTTTAATTTTGATTGATGTTTTCTTGTATACTCGCAGCTTCGCCAGCATTCCTAATCCTTACCTTTGTTTAATTAGTTTACTTTGGTGATTAGTTTGATAACTCTCAAAATTAATTTATCTTCAATTAAGTTTAGCTTCTTCCATTTTTTTTTTATTTTGTTATGTCAAACGAATGCCATAGATCCCTCCACTCGAGTTCTGCAAGTTTAGAATATTGATAAGTTGGAAAGACTCTGATCATTCGTTAGATTGTTCGTTTGTGTTTGGGTTCCCATTGCTATACGTGCATAGCGTTACACATGCACAAAAAATTTATGTAAAAACAACCACTTATTAACCTTTACCTTTAAAACCTAATTTATTATTTTTGCACCTAGTAACTTGTTACGCTTTTATACATGCACAAAAAATTAATGTAAAAACAACAACTTATGTTAAACCTTTACCTTTAAAACCTAATTTATTATTTTTGCACCTAGTAACTTGTTACGATTTTATACCATTAGTACTAGTAGCTTATATTGATTGTACCTACTTATTTAACCATCTTTATTACCTAAATACCTCTCTTGTTAGATTTTCCTTAGGTACTGCAAACCATCTGAAGGAGGCCCTTATTGATGTAACTTGTTATGCTTACTCACCATTAGTACTAGTAGCTTGTATTGGTTGTACCTACTTATTTAACTATCTTTATAACCTACATACCCTGCTTATAAGTGTTGCTTTGGGTACTGCAGACCGTCTGAAGGAGGCTCTTAATAATGTTACTTGTTTTATTAAATCTAACCTCATTAATGACTATGTCTAATTTATCCTTTTACTACCAGAATGTAAGAGGGCTGAGCACGAAATCTCACGACTTTCATTCTAACGTATTAGATTGTAATTACCATGTTGTCTGTGATTAATTCCACGCCTCAACCGAACGGCGTGGAATCTTGAGGGGCTGGGGTTTTTGCCAGCACGGGAGAAAAGTGAGTGATTGTCACCTTACTTTGTCGTCGTAGACCGGAAATCGAAAGCTCGATTCGAGGCAGGAATACGGGATAGGAGCAAGTTTGGGTAGGATCGGGATTGAATCTCACTGTCGCTGCCCGACGCTGTCGCCGGCGTGCTGCCTGCCGACACGAGGAGTCGCCGTCCGATACGACGATTTGGGAACCGAACAACTTCAACCTTCACCACGAATCACTCAACCGCTGACGCGAATCTACTTATTTCCCGACGATGGTTATGATGAGCACTCCGACCAGGCCCGACGCCTGTATTTGGTAATTGTTACACCGAATCACAATCACTGGTCCGACGCCTGAGCAGACATGTTTTTTCTCCCGACGAGAAAAGATAACCTCCAATTTTTCCTCTCGTTTCGATACGAGTGACAGCTGCGGTCCGTTTCCGCTAGCGATGTCCCGATTACTCGCGGTCGATCCGCGCAACAAAAAACCGGTGCGTTCCGACGCATAAATATTAAACAGTCACCCGCCCGGACAGGCCCGAACCTGTCCCTAATCAATAGGAAGGCGAGAAAGTGTTGCGACCGCTCTCTTGAGGACCGAGTCCCCCACCTTGACTTCTGCTGATCGAGGCGTGCCATCCCGACCCGTGTACAATTTGACGATCCGTCCTCGTCTCCATCTCAATGATGGCAGGTTCGCATCCTTAATCAGCACCAAATCACCGACTTAAGGGGGGCTCGTCCGGTCAGTCCACTTAAGGCGCTGTTGCAAGATGTGCAAGTACTCAAGCGACCACCGTTTCCAAAATCTTGAGCTATCTGCTGCAACATCTGCCACCTAGTTAACCGACTTAACTTAACATCACCGAATGGGTATTCTGGCAGGGCGTTAAGGGGCTGACCTATCAGGAAGTGACCCGGCGTCAATGCTTCCAAATCATTTGGATCCGAACTGAGCGGGCACAACGGACGCGAGTTCAGTGTCATTTCAATTTTACAGAACAGCGTCGCAAGCTCTTCAAAGCGTAGAGAGGTCTCACCGATGATCCTCGTCAGGTGCGACTTAGCCGATTTAACCGCAGCCTCAAATATTCCTCCCCAATGAGGACATCCCGGCGGACTGAAAACCCATTCAATCCCTCGTCGGGAGCAAGCCGTACCGATGGCATCCTGGTTACCGTTCAGGAATTGAGTGACCTCCTGCAGATATCGCCTGGCTCCGACAAAATTTGTGCCGTTGTCCGAACGGATTAATGTCGGGAGGCCCCTTCGTGAGACGAACCGATCTAGACATGCGATAAATGCCTCTGTAGTGAGGTCACTGACCACCTCCAAGTGGACTGCCTTCGTGGCCAAGCACACGAAGACGCACAGGTATGCCTTCACTAATCTGGCGTTCCATAGCTGTGAAGACTTGACCATGAATGGTCCCGCGAAATCCGTTCCGACACCCGCAAAGGGCCGGATTTCGTTAACCCTATCCGAGGGAAAATCGCCCATCTGGGGCTGCATCGTAGCCGCCTTGGCCCGATAACAAGGCAGGCACCGAAATACGATGCTACGTACTAAGCGTCTTCCCGATAGAATCCAGAACTCGCGCTGGAGAAACGCCATCAAGGCGTGGCATCCGATATGCCCATTCCGAATGTGTCGATCCTGTATCAACAGTTCGACCAACTTCCCTTTCCTAGGGAGTAACAACGGGTGGCGAGCCGCATAAGGCAGGTTGGCATTCCGCAGCCGACCTTCTACCCTCAGCAATCCTTGAGGGTCAATAAACGGGTTGAGCCGAGCCACAGCTCCCTTCAGTTGGACGCGTCCGCGTCTCAGAATGTCCAATTCGGACTTAAAGTGCACCGTCTGCACGTTCCGTACCAATGCGAACAACGCATGGTTCCGTTCCCGTGGTGTCAGGACCTGTGTCCGCACTCGTTGCGCCTCAGAATTCCGACAATTCCGCGCAAATCGGCAGATCCAGGCGGTCACATTAACCAGCTTGTCGAGCGAGCTGTACCGTTCCAGCAGGCTGAACTCCTCTTCCGGCTCTGGTTGCGTCGTACAGACACCGACTGTCAAGGCGCCGTTCGCCGTGGTAACGCGTGGACTCATTGGCCATTCCGATTAGGCTTGAGTCAACCATTTTGGACCCCACCACAAGGGATGTCCAACCAACTCCGGAGCGTGACACGCACGAGACGCACAGTCTGCTGGGTTTATTTCCCCTGTAACATGTCTCCAGATTAAGGGAACCTCCGAATTCAAAATCTGCGAAACCCGATTCGCCACAAAAATCTCCAGCTTGTGAACTGAAGCCTGCAGCCAGCATAACACGATCTGGCTGTCCGTCCAAGCGTAGACCGTATCTTCTAACGCTATTGACCCACGAAGAACCGTCATCGTGTGGTTGAGCAGACGAGTCAGGAGAGCCGCTCCCGAAAGCTCTAACTTGGGAATGGTCAGGCGAGTGCGCAACGGCGCAACCTTGCTCTTGGCCATGACCAACCGCACATCAACCTCCCCCGAGGAGTCAACCGTACGCAGATACACCGCAGCTCCGTAGCCCTTCTCCGAGGCATCGCAAAACCCATGCAGGGTGGCGGTGTATCGTTTGGTGGGGACCAACCTCCGTGGCAGTGAAATCCGATTGATGCCAGGGAGGGTCGAAAAGAATGAGTCCCACTCTGAGCTCAATGACCCGCCGATCGGGTCGTCCCATTTCAGCTCAGCAGACCACAATTGCTGCATAAAACACTTGAGCTGAAATGTTACCGGGGTGATCCACCCGTTTGGATCAAATGTCCTGGCCACCGTTGAAAGGACGTTCCGTTTCGTCCAGACCTTCGGGGAGTCCAACTCGACCCGATACGAAAACATGTCTGACACCGGCTGGTACTGGACGCCTAATACCGACAACATATTTGGATTTTCCAAATTTTCAAAAATGTGGGGATCCTGCTGGTAGTCATCCGGAAGACCAGTCAGTAACTCTGGAGAGTTCGACATCCATTTCCGGAGCTCGTAACCTCCACCCCGTAGGAGCTCAACTAGCTCGTCCCGACGAGCGACTTCAACTTCGGCCCTGAATGCAAACACTGGTTCAGGTTCATGCCGTTAGATGTTGATGCCGATCCATCGAACACTACCCGTACTTTGCCCTCCGGGGTCCTCAAGACCGCGTGATGGGGCAGGAAGCAGTGGTCTTCACGCTTCCAGTCGATACCCGAAACCGACATGTGGCCGAGCGACTCGTATTCCCGCATGAAGTCGACGTACTTCTGCCGGAAAATCCCGTCACGCTTCATGCGTCGTTCCATCGACAGAAGCCGCGTCTCGGCTGCATGGTGTGAACTGCCCAGCGGTGGGCGATCACTCCGGAATGGAAGACGTGTGAGAAATCGACCTGACCGAAGGCGACCAGTATTGTTCCGATAAAACTGTTCACACTCTTCTTCAACCGGGTCCAACCGGCGGACCGTAGGTGGTTCCTCCACCTCCCAAAACTTCTGTATCACCTCCGAGAGTACAGAACCGAATAAGGGACTACGAGTCGCTAGGCGTGGGGCAGCCGGCATGACCGGACCCATTACCGCATGGCCCAGTCTGGTGTTGACCGAAACCAGACCAGTCGCCTGCAACACGTGGACACCTGGCACTAACAGGTATCCCAAGGCATCGACACGCAATAAAATGTCTACTGGGCCCGGAATATCGAAATCCGGGTCAGCCAGTGACAACCCAGCGACCAACTATCGCACCGAGGTCGACAACCGTACGTGAGGGTGTGAGCCCATCACATTAGGCATGACTAATGCCGTGACCGTCAGATTCACCGATGAATCTGCTCGTGACGAGAGAGTAATCCGACATACTCCCTTAACGGAACCGACTTCCGTGTTCCCAATTCCCCGAATGGAATGTGGATACTCCTTTACCGAAATGCCCAACCGTCTTACAAGGTTGCACGAGACTAAGCACCCCTGGGCCCCCGAGTCCAATAGTGCTCGTGCTACCCAAGATTTGCCGTCCGAACTCCACGCTATCACCGAGGCGGTGGGGAGCATGACCGTCTGTGGAGTGGCGGCACCCTGTAAGTGGGCGGCGTGTCCCTAGCGGGAACCTCCGCGGGATCCAAACCCGCTGGGACCCCCGTCGGCCTGGTAACTCAGCTGCTGATATGCCACCGATGGCATATCAGACCGTATGTACATCAGGGGGTCCCAACCCGCATAATAGGCCCCTCGCTGTCCCGGTACCCGACCATACCGGACTGTGTACGGTGTGCCCGGTGGCCACCGTGGATGGAGGGGGGAGAGCGGATCCAACCTGGGGCGCTCTAGGAATGGAGGCGACATCCGACTGTTCGCCTCCCTGTTCGCCTCCCAGAGCGACGGGCAGGGTGGCGCAGAAGGTGATGGGCTCCCAGCCTTCGCGCCACTCATAGGTGCCATCTGACACCCGCCCGTAACACGCGGTGAGCCAGCGGCCCGAAGTCCTCGCTGACTCTGGACAGCGGCGACCGAACCCCGGCTATCCCGCCTGTTACCCAACGCGCTGCCCCCTTCCCCTCGGGGGGGCTCCCGTCCGCGGGTACCCCAGTCACCCCGTTGGTGACTCCCGTTGCCCGGAGGGGGACTGGGTCCGGCCCTGGTTGGGCCCTGTGACCGACCAACCTGAGTCCGGCCCTGGTGACCGTCCGAAGGGCCTGACCGGTTCAGGCACAACACGATGTGGTGCTTGCCACCGCAGCACTCACAGGGGGACGCGCGTGAGCACTCGCTCAGCGGGTGCGGCCCCAAACAACCGAAACACAATCGGTGGCGGAAGACTACCTTCCTGCGGGCAGCTACCCCGAGCGCCTTAAAGTTGGCGCAACTGGTCACTTCATGACCGGCACTGTCGCAGTGCACACAGCCGTCACCCGACGGCGCGGCACTCAAAACGCCAAATTGTTTTGACCGTCCACCCCCCCGTGGGGGTGGGGGGCGCGGCCCCTCCCGCATCCGCGCGGGTTGGCGCTGCACACTGGCCTCCGTATCCAATGTGTCGCATCGCCTGCATTCACCCTCCAAAAAATCCGTTAATTGGACGAGCGTGGGCAGTTCCGAGCTACTGCCCCCATGCAGCTGTTCAAACCGACTTTGAACAGCTGCAGGCAACCGTGACAAAACCATATATAACACGATATATGACCATTGGTCTACCGGCAGACCAAGGATCTGAAGGGCCTTAGTGGCCACCAGCACAGGGTTGAGCACCTGTACCCGGATGTCAACATCCCGGGTTACTCTTGGGATGCTAAACAGCTTCCCCAGCTGCGCATCAACCAACCGCCGTTTGTGCTGGTAGCGGTCAAACAATATGGACCGGGCTATCTCGTAATTGCCTGCCGTGACCGTTAGGTGACCGACCAACTCCTTCGGTTCACCCCGCAGTGCCATCAATAGTTGGGCCAACTTGTAGGCGTTGTCCAGGTCGTCCCGACCGTGGACCAAACTATCGAACAAATTGATGAATGCCGGCCATTCATCAATTGCCCCACCGAAGGCCGGAATCTCCAGGTGTGGTAGCCGTCCAACAACACCCTTAGGGGGCGGGTCTCCGCTACCCTCCCCGCGGTCATTCCGTCGCGACCGCTTAATTTTCTCCGCGCGACGCTCGATGTCGCCCAAGCATTCCATCGCTTGGTCAGCATCCGCGCAGAGCTGCTTCACTGCAGCCACCGAAGCCTCATCCGTAAGCCCGAGGGCTTCAGCCTCCGCAGCCAGCCGACACACCTTCCCGACGCGTGTCATTGCGTCCTCCACACGCTTGAGCAGGACATCGTCCATGTCAGGTCGCTCCACATACTTGTGAGTATGGGCGAGCCATCTCATCTCCTCACGGACACCATACCGCAGTACCGTCAAGGGCGAAGGTGCCATGGTTACCGATTCAATTGTTTCTGGTCCTATGCTTCACTACCGAACTAAGCACAGCCAGAGACCAGCACTTGCCCGTCAGCGCTGGGCACAGAAATTAAAACTAAGTTGTAAAAACCAAGGCAACCACTAAAACAATTAAATCCTAAACAATATTTAATATGGTCGCCCTGTGACATACACCTTATAAATATACACTCTAAATCAATTAGAGAATGCCACCATAAAACACAATACAAAAATAACCCACAAAACTGGATTCCGAAATCCAAGCTCTTTTTAATATAATGAAGGTAGCTGTGACCTTCTAGAAGTGGCCCCTCCGATATGACCCACACTTCTACTGAGGTCAGCAAAATCAGCTCAATACCCCTTAAATAGCCCGACCCTGCTCTGTAAACCGAAATAACACTGCAGTACCATAGAACCCGACGTTCTACCGCAAGTAATACAATCTAGTTTCTTCGCAGAATGACTGTTCAATCTTTTATCCGCACAAACAGTAGTTTCCGACTACAAATTTATAATAATTGTTAACTAAATTGACACTTATACTTTCACTAAGAAAATGAACTTTAATTGTGGTACCGACCACAGACTCATTGCCGACTAGCCGGCCAATCTGAGATATTCTTTTCTCCCAACTACAATGTGGCAAAAAAACAACCCTACAACCGTGAATCGATGATTTCCCACTAGGAAACCACGCTCTGCTACCAAATGATTAATTCCACGCCTCAACCGAACGGCGTGGAATCTTGAGGGGCTGGGGTTTTTGCCAGCACGGGAGAAAAGTGAGTGATTGTCACCTTACCTTGTCGTCGTAGACCGGAAATCGAAAGCTCGATTCGAGGCAGGAACACGGGATAGGAGCAAGTTTGGGTAGGATCGGGATTGAATCTCACTGTCGCTGCCCGACGCTGTCGCTGGCGTGCTGCCTGCCGACACGAGGAGTCGCCGTCCGATACGATGATTTGGGAACCGAACAACTTCAACCTTCACCACGAATCACTCAACCGCTGACGCGAATCTACTTATTTCCCGACGATGGTTATGATGAGCACTCCGACCAGGCCCGACGCCTGTATTTGGTAATTGTTACACCGAATCACAATCACTGGCCCGACGCCTGAGCAGACATGTTTTTTCTCCCGACGAGAAAAGATAACCTCCAATTTTTCCTCTCGTTTCGATACGAGTGACAGCTGCGGTCCGTTTCCGCTAGCGATGTCCCGATTACTCGCGGTCGATCCGCTCAACAAAAAACCGGTGCGTTCCGACGCATAAATATTAAACAGTCTGTTTGTCGGAGACTTGGCTCAACGATGGATTTCAAAGTAGGGAGTATTTTGATGAACGTTTTACAGTACATAGATGCGACAGGGACGAGGCGGCTAGCGGAGCGGAGTGTGGTGGCGGAGTGCTGTTTGCGACCTACCGGGAGTTGGCGGCGGAGAGGCGCGCATGGCCCGTGCCGGCCCGCGCCCGCTCCCAGTGCCTGTGAATTTCGATACTTATTCGGGCTCGAACATCTAAGTACCTAAATATCGCATGCTTCTATTCGCCTCATGGAGATTGTCATACTGATTGTTAATCCGAGTTTTTCACCATTTGCCAGGATCTTGTTCTGAGTAATCCTAACGATATATTTCTCTTAGTGGGTGACTTCAATATAACTTACGCTGACTGGATTTTCAGTAAATCGAATTCAAATTTAGTTCTGAACTTGAATACAAATTCTAGCCCTAGGGTATGTCTTATCTCAGATTTTTTATCTCTAACTAATCTTAAACAATATAATTCCATTAAAAATAAAAATAGTAGGTTATTAGATCTTGTTATAAGTAGCATGCCTTGTTTGGTCAGAGAATGTCTAAATCCGCTTACTCCTATAGATCATGACCATCATAATGCCTTAGAATTAGAACTTGACACTCAGCCATTCATAACCTTAGGGTCATCTCCTGCCTTATTGCCAAATTTAAACTTAGCTAATTATGATCTAATAAATAATGCACTTTCTCGTGTTGATTGGGACAGCCAGTTGAGTGACTTAGATACTGAAGAAGCTATAAGTACCTTTTATAATATTATAAATGATCTCATTAGCTTACATGTTCCTTTCCGCTCTTCCTCACAATCTAGAAAGTATCCTGTTTGGTATTCCAAAAGTTTAATTAAGCTGGAGCGCGAGAAGCAGAAATATCACAAGAAGTATAAGGTTTACGGCAGTCAATACGATTATCACACATTTTCTATCTTGAGAAAAAGGCTAAAGAAACTTGAGCGTGAATCTTATCGTAAGTATATTAGTTACTCTGAACATAAAATCAAAGTGTGCCCAAAACATTTCTGGACTTACATAAAGAGTGTTTCCTCATGTAACGACATACCACACAAGATGAGCTTAGGTGACATTTCGGCTAACACTGGCTCCGAAATCTGTGATCTCTTTAATAGGCACTTTGGCTCCGTATTTGAGCCAGCTGCGCGCTTGTCCCGCGATTCTTTGACTTTACCCCCTCCTTCTTGTACTGTAGTTGACATAAACTCTATTAACATTGATTTCAAACTGGTATTCAAAAATCTAAGCGGTATTAATTCTAATAAGGGAGCTGGCCCCGATGGGCTTCATCCTTTATTCATTTCTAAATGTGCCGAGCATCTTTCAGCCCCCATAACAATTTTATTTAAAAAGTCTTTGAGTGAGGGGTGTATGCCTATCGTTTGGAAGCGGGCTCTAATCACTCCTATTCCAAAAGGAGATGATCCGCATAGTTTTACTGATTATCGACCCATATCTAAATTATGTTCACTAGCAAAAATTTTTGAAAAGATTGTCACCGATCAACTGTCTCGACTTGTTTCGCATGATTTATCTGGGGCTCAACATGGTTTTCGTAGTGGTCTGAGTGTTGATACTAATCTCTTAACATTTACTGAATTCTTACTTAATTCTATGGATCAAAAGATTCAAGTAGATGCCGTGTATACCGATTTTTCAAAAGCTTTTGATAAAATTAGCTACTTTACGTTGCTTTCCAAACTCTGGAACTTTGGTATACACGGTGATCTTTTCCGTTGGATTCTCTCCTACCTGGAGAATAGAATGCAAGCAGTTGCACTAAAGGGTTTCGTCTCCGATTATAAGACTTTTAGCTCGGGGGTCCCACAAGGGTCTCATTTGGGACCTCTTCTTTTTATTTTATATGTCAACGACATTGAATCTGCCATTAAACACTCTGAATTTTTCCTTTATGCTGACGACGCTAAAATTTTCAAAAACATATCAAACATCGACGATTGTCTTCTGCACCAAAGTGATATAAATAGTATGTTAAGTTATTGTACAGAAAACAATCTGTTCCTGAATCCTAAAAAATGTTACACTATATCTTTTACTAGGAAACTTCGAAAAACAGATTTCGATTATAGCATCAGCGACACCAAACTTGCTAAGGTTGATGAAATCCGTGACCTCGGTATAACTTTGGATTCTCGGCTCAGTTTTGTTCCTCACATAAACAAAATAGTTAATAATGCCTATAAAAAACTTGGTTTTATCCTGCGGATGGGTAAGCCTTTCAACTTAGCAAGCTCATACAAGATTCTTTATTTTAGCTATTTTAGAAGTATACTAGAATTTGCCAGTTCTGTCTGGAACCCTTTCTTTCAAATTCATATTGATAGAATTGAAAAAATTCAGAACAAGTTCCTTAAATCTCTTGACTATCGTGTGCGCCATGCCTTCGATAATTATAGGATTTGCTCCTCACGTTATAATATACCTTCACTTGAGATACGTCGCAATGTGACAGATGCCTTAACTCTATATAAAATTGTAAATAATGTTACCGACTGTCCAGTCTTATTACAGAGTGTGGGATTTCGTGTGCCTAACCCTCGTCTTAGAAATAGAAAACACCTATCAGTTGAGCTCGAGCTCGCGCCGAGTACACAACAAATCTAAGTCGCTCTTAAATTCTGATTAATAAGTCCGTCTATTTTAAACATAACTATTTAAGAAAATATTTATTAACTTAGCTAACCTAAATCTACACAATTTTGGAGAAGTTTACAGTCCAGTGATTTAGTGAAAGTGGTATTAACACGATAACTAGATTATAGTTCGCATAAATCTGTGAATCGCCGTGTCAGTCACCGGCTTGTCACAGCTGACTTCAAGGTCGACGGTCAACGGATCACATAGTGCTATTCGCTCGGGCGCCTACTTCCATCCCTCTCTACGCCGCACGGGTCGTTGACCGCGCGTCTGTGTCACACACACAGACAGGGACTCGCCTAGTAACATCAGTTGACGAGCGTGCTGTGGATACTTACTTATATCTCTCGCGATATGAATGAAATGAAGTGTGGTGCATGCAAGATGCCCGTGGCTGCTACCAGCCAACTGCAATGTCGTCCCTGCAATGCCTCATACCATTATGAGTGCCTGGGTATGACGACAGAGTACTACACAACACATTTAGTAAAGCTCCAGCTCAACTGGCACTGCCCATCGTGCCTGAATGTCACCCGCCGACCCAGGACAGACGGCACCCCAACTCGCAACCAATTTGATGTGCCAGAGTTCACGCTTGATGACACAGCAGCTGATGTCACAAATATGTCTTGTGACGAAATAAAGAACGCTCCGTCTATAAACTTTGAGCAGTTATTAACGTTACTCGAGACTAAACTTGATGGCATTAAGCGTTCGTTAAGCCTTGAAATAAATCAGGCATTTTTAAAATTGCACACTGAGTTGTCTAGTTTGACCGCCCGTCTTATCGCTGTTGAGTCCGAAAATGAGAAACTCAAATCGCAGGTGGAGTTAATGAAATCGGTGCAGAGTTTACCCACCGAATCTGGGGAGGTGACTGCGCTGCGGGAAGCAATGACTGAGCTCAAGACAGAGCTTCAGGACAGAGACCGGACAGACCTGCTCAGCGATGTCGACATCACCGGCGTGCCTGAGTATGAAGAGGAGTCGCTCAGCCACGTCGTGACGCTGGTGGCGCAAAAGTTCGGCATGCCTCTGGAGGAGCACGACCTGGTGAGCGTGTACCGCGCCGGACCCAAGCGCTTCTCGGACGCTGGGGGGGCGCCGCCCCGCCCGCGCCCCATCGTGGTTCGACTGGCGCGACGCTTGCTGCGGGACGACTTCCTCAAGCACGCCCGCGTCCGCCGTGGCGCCACCACTGCAGATCTCGGCCTGCCGCCCCATGCCCCTATGAAGCTGTTCGTGAACGAGCGGCTTTCGAAGTTGAATAGGGTCCTATTTGGGAAGGCGCGTAAGCTGGGAGAGGAGCAGAAGTGGAAGTTCGTCTGGACAAAAGAGGGCAGGGTTTATGCTTGGCATCATGTTGGCGCTGTAGGATACCCGATTAAAGCGGAGGATGACCTGGTGCGAGTTTTTGGGGTGAGCCAAAGTTCGATGAAATAGACTACACAAAAACTACCTATGCAGACTGTTTATATCTACTACGGGCTTTGTTAATATGCTGCTTGTTAACATGTTGTGAATTTATGTTATTAATTTATTGTGGACTGAATTTATTGATAATTATGGGTCAAATTGCTATTTATTTCAATCGCTACTGTTTATGCTACCCTTTGGCTTTGCTATTATGCTGTCGTTTTGTTTTAACGTGTTTTAAATGTTTTGAATTATTAATGTGTGTTGTAACAATGAATTCAATGATTACTGTTCTGAAGAGCTATAGAATATGCGAGAATAGGTTTGCTATGTGGATGTGTGAATACGCGACAATGTTTGACGAGCAACTGGTTTTTTGTGTTCACTTTGCACTATCATCTGTATATCTTTCGCATATGTCCCTTTCCCGCCCCGCTCATTTCTATATTGCTTGCAACTCCATCACTCTAACTTTCTCGCGTAATGGTTAATTATAAATTTTTGAAAGTTGGCTTTTTTAACGCGGGTTCACTTGGCACAAAACACGATGACTTTATAGGTGCATTAATGAGGGAATTGCCTGACGTGATGGCGATAAACGAGACCTGGCTCCGGGCTGGTCAGGAAGGCAAAGCGCCTAAAGTTCCGGGTTACAGACTGAAGCATTTGCCGCGGCCGCTACACATCAGGCGCGGGTTGGGGGGGGGGAGTGGGTTTTTATGTAAGGTGCGGGGTGGCTGCGCGTACGTGTCCACACCCGGCTCCCACCACTTACATCGAACAACTGTGGATTTCAATAAACGTCAAGTCGACTAGGGTTATTATTGGTACTGCATATCGTCCTGAATGGGTTAAGGTGGATGACTTTCTCGGCGCCCTAACAGATTCAATTACAGCCTTCTCTAATTACGATAGAATAGTAGTTTAAGGTGATTTTAATATAGATATTTTGAATACTGCTGATAGTGCAACGCTACGTCTGAATGATTTTCTGAAAAGCATGAATATTACAAATGTCGTCACCGAACCAACGCATTTCACATCTCATAGTGCCACACTGCTTGACTTGGTCTGCACAAATGCGTCTGTATCGAACGTCTTTTTACTTAATGTTCCTCAACAGGGTCATGTAATGGTTATGGTTACATTAAAAATCAAAAAGGAAAAAATTCGGACGCGGTATAAAGTGGTCAGGCCGATCAGTAAAATAAATTTAGTAGATTTTAATTCTGATGTTGATCACGTCGACTGGGAGATGGATGTATTAACATGTGCATCAGTTGATGAAATGGTTGAACGTTTTGGAAGGCACCTCCTAGTGCTATACGATAAACATGCTCCTTTAACTAGGACTAGAATTGGGAGCAAACCCACACCTTGGCTTACTAGCAACATACTTTTAATGATGCGGCTGCGTGATCAAGCGCATGCCTGTTATCGCAAATCAAGATCGGAGCAGGATAGGGAGTATTATAAGTCACTGAAGCATCTTGTTAACGCCGCTATTTTTGGTGAGAAGAAGGCATATTTTGAGCAGCATATCAACAAGTATGCTAATAACTCAAAGAAACTGTGGAAAAATCTTAAAGGAACTATTTTACCAAACTTTAAAAATAATTGTGATTTTCCCGAACATTTTAATGATCCAGATGAAATCAGCGCCAACTTTTTGAATGTTCCTGGCGCTGATACGGTCACCCTATCACGTCTAACCCATTTTGAATTTAACAGATACTGTCAGGCTGTATTCTCGTTGGACCAGGTGGATGAGAATTGTGTAGCTAAAACGATCCTTTCTATATTTCTTTCGAATACGAAAGGTGCAGATGGTATTACTGAGGATATGATCTTACTGACTTTACCTCGTACCCTTAAAGTAATAACCGCAATTGTTAATAGGTCTATTGCCTCTTCTACTTTTCCAGCTCAATGGAAGTCAGCGAATATCCGCCCCATCCCTAAAATTGACAACCCAGTAAACGTTAGCGACCTTCGGGCAATAAGCATCCTACCTTACCTATCAAAAATTTTAGAAAGAGTAATTTATAACCAGGTCTATAAGTACTGTGAGAGTAATGATATCCTGCCCGAGCGACAATCTGGGTTTAGAAAGGGGCGTAGTACCGCATCAGCACTGTTGGACGTAGTGGATAATGTCTTGTCCTCTCAGGATCAGGGTAGGGGCACCATACTTGCTCTCTTGGACTTTTCTAGGGCTTTCGATGCTCTTAACATTCCCCTTCTGTTGTCTAAGCTAGCTTTCTATGGCTTTGACGCTTCCACCATTGACTGGTTTAATAGCTACCTTGGCAATCGGAGTCAACGGGTTGTGCTGGACAAGGCAGACGGATCTCAGATGCAGTCGCGGCTAGCTACCCTGGATAGAGGTGTCCCACAAGGATCCATACTTGGGCCGCTTCTTTTTATAATATACAGTGCGGATATCACTAGTTGCATTGTTAACAGTAATTATCACTTATATGCTGATGATCTACAAATTTATATCTCGGTAGACAGCGATCCCCGAATAGGAGTGGAAGCTTTAAATGAGGATCTGGGCCGTATATCGCAATGGTCGTCCAATAACACTTTAGTGCTCAACCCAAACAAGTCGAAGTGTATGATACTGGGCTCAAAAAATCAAATACAGGCAATAGCAGCGCATGAACCACAAGTCCTGGTGAATGGAATTGCCATTACACGGGTCCGCGAGGCTCGCAACCTAGGTCTTCTCATCGATGACAAACTACGATTTGAAGGGCATGTCCTCGAGATAGTAAGGAACTGTTTCTATAGGCTTAAAGTTCTCTATAGAATCCGGGATCTTCTCAGCGTTGAACTGCGAAAACAGTTGAGTGAAGCTTTAGTACTATCTAAGTTAAACTACTGCATCACGGTATATGGATCGTGTCTGTTTGGAAAAACCCAAAAACTCATACAAAGAGTACAAAATGCCTGTGCCCGGTTCTGCTTCGTGATTCCTCCTCGAACACATGTCACTCCATTTCTTAACGAGGCAAACCTTTTAAAAATGAAAGCTAGACAAGACCTGCATTTTTCTACGTTACTATTTGAGGTTATACGGACTAGGAGACCCTCATATCTATACGATAAACTTACCTGGCATCTGTCCCAGCGTGTTGCACCTTTCCTCTCAATGCCCCGTCACAAAGGTGCAGCTTTCCGTGGTAGTTTCAAATACCGTGCTACCAAATGCTGGAACAACATCCCACCTCCACTGTTGTCTCTGGTTAGTAAGGCTGGTTTTAGAGGTGCCTACCGGAAATACCTAACAATGCAGCAAAAGGCCGAGGAAACAGCACGCTCCTAACATACAGTACTGATTTTTATTGTGTTTTTGTATTTTGGTTTTTTTAATTTATTTATTCTGCAACCCACCTTATTTTCACATCACTTACTTCCCAATTTAAAATATTTTGTGTAGTAATGACTATTTAATTTGTGTTACTAATTCTCAATTTTTAAATTTCCCAATTAAAATATCCCAATAATCATAATACTGACATCCCATCTAATTAATTTTTTTTATATCACTCTTTATGCAATTTCAATTTGAATGTAATTATTTGTTATATTTTATTATGTTTCCATTTAGGTCATAAATGGAATTTTATATTAATAATTAATACTAATGTATATTTTAATGTGTACTCGTGCATACTGTTGTCTCGTCCGTATTTGGCCCTGGCAGAATACCAGCGTCACAGATTCGTCTGTGACATTGCTGAGTCAGGGCCATTTCATTGTCGCGGTACATTCACAATACCACATAGTGAAAATGATTATTTTATTTGTAAATTGTTTTGTGTTATGTTCTTCCAGGTTTTATTCTATTTTGTATTTCTTTTTATTATGTGTCTGTGTGTGTACCTTTTCAGTGAATAAATGAATTTATCTTTCTATCTATCTATCTATTAGTTGTTCCTTCAAGTAGTACTAACTATACTGGTAATTCGTTTGTCCGTAGAACCTCTAAAGTTTATAATGAAAGCTTTTCTGATTTAGATCTTTTTAATATGTCTCTTAATGTGTCTAAGCAAAGTGCCACTAAAATTTTAAATAGTGATGGTGAAATTATGTAAGTAGGTTGATTAATTTGTTTTGTGCATTTTTTATGTAATTTTTTTTTATGTAAAATTCAAACGCTGACGATCAGTAAAAATTCAAATTGAACTAGTAATTAATCGAAACTGTAGGTTTATTTTAACACCATAACTCTAACTTTTTCTTAAGTAATTTTGCTAACTGTTTGTTTCGTTAATATACAAATAAATAAATAAATAACCTGACCAATCAGGGGCTCGTCTTTATGAAAATGTGCTTTTGTGAATTATCTGGCGGGATCTGAGTCCCGGATGATCACTTTCCCGTGCGCATTCGATAAAATATCATCAGAAGCAGGTCCGGTATAGTCCGCCGCATTTCCTAGTTGAGATAAGTAAATTCCATTATGCTGCGCTGTCATGTCTATTGAAAGATATCAAAAATAAAAAAATAAAAAATATCAAAATATCAAAAATCAAACAGAGACTAGTAAGAGTGATAATAAATTGTGAAACTAGTGTTCACTCATTGTATGATCTCCCACGATACGCCATCTAATATATCAGCAAGATCCGTGGTGCTCATCCTTCTTCATGCGACATAAGAAGTGGAATTCGATCAAGCAATTGAGATGTTTCTAAGTAAAAATGACTGTAATTAACATTGGCGTAAATTATTCCAAACCAAAAACTTGCGGTTGCGTGTCCTCATGCCGACAAGCGTCAAAACTACTGGATCGAGCAACGATTGGGATTGTTACCATCCCTGAGTTTAATCCTGATAACGAGTGAATGAAATGCAAGATCATGCTGCACGACTGCAGATTTGTGCATGATCGATAACTCAGTATAAGTCGGACAACTCATCGTTACCGTGTAAGGCGTTGAAAGACGCAATATCTATCCTGGCTATTGTATCCTGACATAACATGTGAAGAACTAATGGAATGTTCCAAGCCAAGTTTTATTTTTTAAATAGCCTAAATGGTGTCCCACTGCTGGGCAAAGGCCTCACCGGTTCGAGCCCACACATCTCTATCTGAAGCTTTATCTGTCCATCCTGGAAGGAACCTATCCAGGTCATCCTAGATAGGTCAAGATTAGTGAAATTTTAAAAAATATGCAGCTACCCACGTAAATTTGAACAATGGAAAAACTGCACGACAATGTAACCTAAGCAGCCTACGTAAGTCCTTGATCAGTCTGAGGGAAAGGAATGAATTGCAAGCATATGCGAACCTAGCTAAAGTGCAAATCACGCTTGATTTCACCCTTTAGATTATATTAGACCTTTGATATGAGATTTTACACAATGAATATTTGCTAACTTAAACTACCTAAAGGACATAATTAAATCGATGTATGGAAGACTGCCCCAGCGATGTACAGGCATTGTTCCTAGCCATATAAAAATCTGAACGGCTGAAAGTCAGTATCTTGTTTCAAAAGTTTCAGGAACTTATCATAATTGCACAATTTTGAAGAAGAAAAAAACGTAAAACTCCCATGAGAGAAGTTTGTTATTTATCTACAGAGTCAGAGAGATATTCATCCTCGAAATGGACGGTTAGTTTCGGTTACATTAAAAATCGAGTTCTACCATGAAATCGCAGGGCAAAACCTGGTACAAATACGAAGTTGTCGATGGCTAAACACAACCGACAGTTTATTATCAGAGGATGAAAAATAAAAATAATTTACAACAAAACGCGGAAGTTTTTACGTACTTCATTCAGCCAGTTGGCGAGATAACTGTTATTGTTATATTTATAGTTAATGTTGCAGTTTCGGGAAAGCGAGCGCACCCGAAGGACAATAATACTGTACAAGTACCATCAATTGTTGTTTATTAATGTTAAATACTGCGTTTGCGTCCGTTAATGTGATGCATTTTACATGCGTTATATTTATACAATTTTTAAATTCATGCTAAAGTTTGTATACATTCTGTAGTGTAACAGAAATTTGTATTTTATCGTTAGGGATATTAAATCCCTAAAGATAAAATATAAATTTCAGAAGGATATTAAATCCTTCTGAACATCTTTAACTATGAAACCGAATTGAACAGAGCCGCTTTATGTTTAACTCCACAATACACTTTGGACCGGGCAGCCAAATCATTGATCAAATCGGTTTCATAGTTAATGTTGTTCGGAATACAACCACCCTAACAACTACCCAAAATATGACTATATCTTACTGTTACAACCTTCATTGAGTTTGTATAGTTCCATCCTATATTTGATGGAAGATATTGTGAGAAAATTAATAAAGATATTGTGTCGTTTCAACCGACTTCAAAAAGTAAGAAGAGGTCCCCAATTCGTTTTTTTTAATGTGTGTTTGTTACGCGATTACTCCGTCAATTATTAACCGATTTTGATGTTCATTGTTTTGATTGGTGGGTCGTACTTCAAAGGTGGTCTCATTTAAAATTTTATTAAAATTAATGAAGCACTTTTTGAAAAATACAAAAAATACGAGGATTAAGTTTTTAACTTGGTTAACTTAGGTTTTTAACTTGAATAGGGTGTAACAAATTATTATTTGTTACACCATATTTAAAACTCAATAACCAATATCCATTAAATCTTTACACTATAGCGAGATGCCATTTCCCATAGGGGCTGGCATATGCCCACATTTACTACCCGACGCCCAGTTATTCAATACCCCATTTTGCGAGACTGTGTTCTAACTCATTCCCGCAGCAATGAATATGAAGCTTTCCTCAGGAAGTTTCCCACCGTCAGCACGTCCATATAATGCCTGTAAAACTTTTAAAATCCGCAAGCAAATACAGTGCGGGCACGTTAGTAAGTTTACCTACATCTAAACAAGTTAGGCATTATGCAAACACATTCGCGTACCGAAACTTCGTACCCTACGTATCCTGGCCGGGGAGCGGAACCGTCCAACTTTCAGGCGAATTATAAAAGCATTGCAAAATTCAGCCGCAATTTGATACTAAACCACCGAACATTAGGGCCGTAATTTGGTATCTGGAACGGCTGTAGGAATTAGTTTGCCGCGCAAAATGCTTAGTTCGGCCGAACTCCGTTCTGAGCATTTCGTATTTAAGTTGGAATTGCCTTTGTATTTTAGCATGAAACTTTAATATCTCTTTGGATCCAAGCGTCTGGGCGTCAGTCCTTTGGGTTCGGTGCTGCGGTCGACTGGAGACGTAGAGAGTTATTTGGCTGCATTCGTGTATTATATATGTGCAATTTATGAGCATTGCGGCAGAAGTTCGGGGTGAAAGTAAAGTATATATTCCTACTTGATAAAATTGCCTTTGTAAATGTCTTTTCTATAAGCTTGTGCAATGGCCTTAGAACAATTACAATATGCATATGACTCGAGTCTGATGTGTAATATGCTCAAGGTACACTCATTCAAAATACAATGAGTCCCTTAGAATTAAGGAAGTTAAGTAAGTAGTAGATCTTAGAATTAAGGAAGTTAAGTAAGTAGTAGACCTTAGAATTAAGGAAGTTAAGTAAGTAGTAGATGTCTTCTTAAGTATCTCCAAGCTCGCCCCTACACTATTTGCTGCTATCTAAACAGGTCAATAAAGATGCTTTACTAATGACGTATCATGGTTTTTTGAATTATTATCACGTTATGGATTAATGTAAAGATGTAATATTTAAGGCTCAAAAGAAATGTGTACGTTCTATACTAAAAGCTGCAGAGGTCATTTTATTAATCTTGAGATATTGACAGTCCCATCATTGTACATATTTGAAACAGCAGTGTTTGTGAGGTGCAATATCCATCTGTTTAAATACTTGAAGAGCAAACACAACCATAATAAGCTGAGCGCTGACCCACAAAAAACGGCATACTACGATAAAAGTTTATTCGGCATGACCACGAGAATTTACAACAAACTACCAGAGACACTAAAAGTAAATAACAACATACATATGTTTATCTACACACGTATCGTAAATCCTCTTTACTGCGTCCAAAAACCGCACGTTACGACCAGCATAATGTTAAACTACTGTGTAAAAACTCATTTCTTATCTGAATATTGAACATTATAACCATAATGTGTAAATTTTCTACATATTATGGCATTCAAATTTCGAACGCCGACGCCCGCCTGCGTGCCGCCCCTACTTTGTCTTTGAAGTTAGTGCTACAGAACAAGCTAAACAACTCAATGCCACAATGCCGGTCAAACATGCGGTTCCTGAACACATCAAAGAGAGCTTATGATATGTATGTAGATAAACTAGTGTATGTAACTGTACATAATAAGGCATTAAAACTCTCGAGTGATATTATTATGAAACTCGCCATCGGCTCGTTAGTACCCCATTATGTGTCAGTCACATAAACTACTATTATTGATTTTGTGAGTATTGTGTAGCCACTACTTTAATGTCTGTATTAATTAATTTTAATTTTAAAACCAATGTTTAAACGCCTTACGGCAGATCATAGTGATACACTTGCCTTTTTTTAAGACAACCAACCATGGAATACCTATATGTTTCATCAAACAATAAATATCTTTATCTTTATTTTTATGTCATAACTTTTCCCCTTGTGTTAATAACGGTACAAGATCAAAAAGAACATAATCATGGTACAATGAGTTTTCTCTGTAAATTTATTCACAGATAAAATGTTGGAGCATGCTCAAGTTTGAATGTAGCGTGCTTGTAACTCATAATAATCTATGATGGTTTATGGTTATATGATTCAACTAACTTATCACATAACATGGCTACCTACTAGTGCTCTTTCTATCTTGAATCCCACTAATGAACTCGCTGATTACTTAACTTATATGTCGTTGTATACGTTAGTATATAATAAAAGTTAACAGTAGGTTTTAATAACCTTCATTCGATTTGATTAACTTTTCCTAGTTTTATTGTTGAACTAAAGTTTTAATGGTGCTTCGCGTTGTTATTGCATAGAAAGCCAAGGCACAAAATAAACAGGAAGGTTTTCTATTTAATTACGGTAACAGCCTCTATACGCCTAGCCCTAAATCACAATATCTGAACCGGAAGCACAAACAATAGGAATCATGAAATAACTTTAGTTTTGTTTTCATTTTCACATATATCGTGTCGAATAGACCACGAGCATATTGAAACAAAAAAATACTTTAATTAAATGCCAAAAATCGTGGGTTTAATCTGACAGTAGACAATTTTGCACGAAAACGAATCACAGGGGAAGTGACGTAATAGTTGTTTTTTCACATAGAAAAGGAAAGGAATACTGATATAGCTATGCCCAAAGAGAATATATGCCCTTAGTAACAGTAACTATTACGTCACGTCCTCTGATGGGGGTTTTGAAACAAGTTCTATTTGAACGTTACTTTAATAAAATATTTTTTTTGAAAAGTAAATAAAATTTATACGTGCAAAAAAGGTCCTTTCATATTTTAAGTTCTCAAATGGTTTATTTAACGTGATACATACCTTTTCTATTAAGCATCTTAAAATTGAATATGAATTGATCTATCAGTGACAGTACAATAATTTCATATGAACTCAGATAAACGAAATTCTTTGTTTAAATAGTTGTAGCGCCAATTTTGGATTTCGTACACTTTTTTATGGTTTGGTTTCTTTTAGTTAGGTTGTTGCTCTTCAGAATTAGGTAATACTCGCCATATGCATAGTTTGTCAGACAACAACGAACTCTTCAATTGCATCGAACAGCAGATCTGTCATAGACATAACATACCTTAATAAACACTGAATATTTTAAACCGAAACTTACGGGAAACGTAATTTTAATTATTAAAGTGATCTTTCAGTGATTATTATAAGATTGCATTAGAAATAATTTGCCATGTAGTTTACATGAACTATTATAAAAAGCATAGGCGAATTTTTCAGCTACCACAGGTAAATATTGATTGATGTTATTTGTAGATTTTCTTGTATTTTATACATTTTATTGGATACATTAGGATAGCGAATGATGATAGCGGATGAACTATTTCGGACCTGAAATATCGGAAATACTTATAAAGTATTTTAAAAATAATTTAGCTTTTACAAATTTGTCCAAGAAATGTCAATAGTGATGTGAAAAATTAATTATCGATAAATTGTATAGTAAGCATAACAGTGCTTAATTGCAATGATTTGAAATGTTTTTATGAAACTTTTCCACAAAGTAACATTGATGTGTAATTAAATTCTAGATTTTCCTCCCTTCAAATTTTAGATTTTCTTTTGAAAAACTATTGCTAAATGTGTGGATTGCGGTGGTATCTCACGGATACGGTTGGATGGCAAAAAAACGCGCGAATTCTCGAGAAGATTTTACTCCAGAATGATTTTCCAGCAATAAATAATGGCAGTCTAATTTAAACTACTATGCACAAAGGATCCATATTTTGTTGTTCTTAATCTTTGTTAGTTTCTTCATAGTTAATTCAATTTATTTCATATAAATAGGCCTGCCTGTGACACGGCCCATATCAGTTTTCCACGCACTATCACAAACAGACATAACCCCCAACCAGTGTATGAGTATTGGGAGAATGTCAACTGCCAAACCGGTGCGCTCCCATTCTATAAATAGGTCATCCCTCAGGCCGTCAGTCGTAATATGACCAAGGTATTTGAAATTAGTTATTGAGTGTATTACCATATAATTCAATCAAAGACTGTGTTTAATCATTTCGTTGTATGTAAATAAATTATCACTTCGACTTTGGTTATCGATATTATTTAAACAGTGATCATTAGCTCAAAGGTCAATATCAGTCTTCTAAAATATCGATAAAAAAGTAAGTGAAATATCTATCATTTTCGTCGATAGCCATACTTTTATCGATACTTACCCCATCGCAGGTTGTCACTAAAATAGTACGCGGAAGGAATCCTAGCTGTCCTGCCAAAGCGATATTGGTTTCAGTCATACAACGTCAAACGGTCATATGAGCAAAGAGTGTCGGTATATCAACTTATATTCTTGAAAAATAGCCCGCCCTCAATTTAATTACTTACTCTGTGTCATAATTACGACGACATAAAGGACCGTTCCCACCTGACGTGCATGACTCTGATCTGACAAAATACCACATTTGCACGGCATGCCATTTTGGGTACCTTCGATGTCGATTTGATCGAACATGCAGTGAAAACGTGGCCTTTTGCCAGATCAGAATCACGCACGTCACGTAAGTTGGCAAGCTTATTGCATTCCAACGAGGCGCACAGATTATATGACCGTGTAATGGTGTGTACCGACCGATACAGCGCCTATACTCAGTTAATGTCAAAAAGTCAAACGTGTAGGTAAAGACATAAATTAAAAAGTTAAGTGCCTATAAAGATGCCGATCCAGGAAATGGGCGTTAAATCATTTTACTGGGCAAGTTGCGCCATTACTGGGCGGTGCAGGTCGTTATTGTATGGCGAAAATGTTTAAGTATTTTAATACGACGGACGTAAAATATACTGCCTGAAGGCCTACAAAGTGTAATGCTAGCTTACTGTTACATATAAGGGATTGGATACAGCATTTAAGACTAATCTAGAAAAAAGCGTTTATGGTCAAATTTCTTTTATTCTTCTTATAAGGCCTGCACCTGGCCCACTTGAGCCTGCATGTACCCTTCGCCTGCACATCGAGTTCAGCCATCCCAACTCCTGAACCAGCTTGAGTAGGAGGCCTGGGTGTTCTAGGAGTTCGTCGATGGATGGTGTATCACCCAGGATAGCCATCCTGGTTTATATTGTGAATGGACATGCCAACAGCATGTGCTCATCTGTTTCATCCACTTCCACACACCTTGCTAGTATTTTTATTACTGCGTGGTGAAGTTTTACCCGATAGCCTTTACGCAGAAGATGCGGTTACGAATCCTTGTGATGACCATAAGCCACTAAGATAAGGCCAGCAGAGAAGCCAAAATGCTCCTCTTTGAAGCGCTATTCCTCCTAAAGGAGGACACTTACGTCACCCCGTCAAATCATGTGTCACTAAAACATATCCATACGCCCAGCAAAAAGTTTCTAGTGTATGGAATTAGTCAATTATTATTAGGGAATTGTTCGAACATGCGGTGTTAATGTCAACGAAATTTCAGAATTTGTCGGTTTATAGTTTTGGAGTTGATAATGAAAAATAGTTTTAGCTGGGCGAAGCAGTTTCAAAGAAAGGGTTTCCTTTTTCCTAAATATTTTTACCAAGCATTTCAGAATTTTAAAAACACAAAACTTGAGATCCTCACATTAAGCACTTTTATTTGTTATGTCACACGATACACTTTGAAAACTTATTTTTTCAATTTTCTTATTTGCCCCCTAATTGAACCCACCTTCTCCCCTATTTTAAAAGATAAATTTCTTATTATTTTTCCTGTTATATGTAAGAAAATACTTATATTACGTATTTTTTCGGTTTCATACGACGCGTAACTTACGAGATCTCGAAAACCACGAACCGTTCGCCCAGCATTGACTTAGAATTTTCCACTAGTACGTAATTTTTTGCTATTTGACGAAAAATTCGATAAATTGTGAAGTATCTGTGTACCAGATATTTATTTAAAAATAAATCCTCATTTTTTACGGTACATAAAATAGCGTCACGGCTTTTCCCATACGGGGTGGCAGAAGGAATGTATGTGCCTGTATATAAATGTTTATGTTTGCATTACTGGAGTCGAATGGAAGTGGGGAGGACACTTGGCGAGGCAAGGTGATGGCAGGTGGAGTGGTGGCCGAAAGAGAGTAAGAGAAGAATGGGTCGACAAGCAGCCAGATGGTTCGATGACATTTCAAATATTGTGGGGAAAACCTGGATTCTGTTGGCACAGGAACGGATATCTTGGCACAAAAAGATTTACCCAGTAGTGGGTGGAAACAAGCTGCCGATAATGGAAACAGACAATGACATGTTCCTATTATTATGGAATAAAATATCTGGCCAACGGCCAGCGCGGCTCTAATGACAGTGCAATGCCTTTTATATATATTTTTCCCTTTTTACGTTGACGCGTTAAATCTCGGCCTTGAGCTCAAGAATTATTTCTGCTTCGTAAACACCCTCGATTTCTCAAAACCCCAAAAACAGAAGTCGCAATGAGAACGAAACACGGATGTGGCTACATCTATGCTAATATATTTAGCTACTTTCATAGTAACTAAATATATCCTAAATGTATCTTGTTGTGGGCGAAAACAGCGGATATTCAAACTATTCTATATAATAGAAAAGAGCTATTCGAGCAATTTATAATTCAAAACTCACAGACTCCTTAAACTTTTTAAAGAAATTGACACACTAACTGCAGCTTGTCAATTTATTTTCCAAAATATATTCTTGTATGCAAGAACCTTTTCCAATGATAAGCGATAACTGTTAACCTCACAGACTAGTGGCGCCCCGGTATAGACTCAAAAGTTAGCGATTCTTTCAAGGGTAAGTGGCGATTTTGGATTTCAGAATTTTGATTGCGAACTTTCTCAGTGTACCTTTTCCTATTGTACCCGACAGCGACGAAGCGCAAAAGAGGAGGATTATATGTTTGAACTGTATGTACATATGTATGTTTGTCTGTTCCTGTGTTCGTTCGTTACTACTCACACGGCTCCACCGGTTTTGATAAATGATATATCATTAGACTCGAAGTTATGGCGCGAGTATCACAGGATACTAAAATGACTAAAATATTGTCTTACAGGACTCTTGAGTAGGGTATATCAATAAAGGACTTTAAAAGGCGAGTAATGTAAAAATATGTACTTATCTTGCACAAGCTATTAATACTACACCTTACTTCTAAACTAAGCAGCTACGGATTTTTCGAAATTTTATTCTAAAAAGCAGGAAAAAAATGACATAATTAAAAATTGGTGCAGTAAAAAGCACAAAACAAGAAGATAAGACTTAACGCAATTATTGAGATACGACAATAGTTTCATACTACAGAAATTAAATTAAATTAAAATGCAGGCGGGACTAATAAAGTTTAATTCCGCTTGCATTTAAATGTAATTCAATTTAATTAAATTTAACACTGTAATGTACAGTAGGAGTGGAATATCGTTATTCTGAGATCAAATAAATACTACGTGATTTTTTATATTGGAAAACAAACGAATGAGGAGCCCCATAGTCAGATTTTTCACAAAATATACCGAATAAATTTTTAACTTTCCTATGATCTTAAAACTTGGTGGAAAATTTGGATAAACCTGTTTTTACTTTGAATCTCCCTCATTTTTACTGTTCCTTACCTTAGGAAATACGGAGCCATTATAGAAGGACTCGTTTTTCTGCCCTAGTGTATAAAAGTAATATTAAACGACCGAATTCTGAACCAATTGAGTTGAAATTTGGTTAACTTCTGTATTTTTGTATCCCAAACATGAACGTGTTAAGTGTGCAATATATTTTGAATTCTGAGGTGCAATATTGGGGGTAGATCAGAAAATTAAAAAAACATAAGATTTTAAAAATGTCTCGTGCGACATGTCTTTTTTTTCATAAGCCTGACTTGCTTTTCGAAAAAAAAATAAGAAAAAAGGACAAAGGGTCATTGCCTAAATATTACAGTAAAAATCATGAAAAAGTTATTGTGTTAAAAGGGGGCTACAAACTGTTTTGTGTGTTATGAAAGGGCTCGCTGAGAAGATCTCAAACATATTTATTTAGTAAACCGGAAATGCTTAGTTAAAAACATACTTAAGGGAATAACTAAAAAAGACCATTCTACTCCCCTTAACTTCGAAACTACTGACGACATGATTACGATATACCTACACGGTCTTTACATAAATATCAAAGGAAATATAATGAGAAATGTATCGTTTGAATAGGGGCGGATGCAATTTTGTATCAATACCACTTTCAAACTTATAAATGCATCTGGTTACATAAAAAGGGTGTGAAAGTAGCCGTATCAATAACTTTGTAAACAACATTTCAACAAACAAACGGGAAAATTAACCATGCGGGAAAATCCCAATGCAAGAGACTTGAATACTACAGTGCAGTGGTACGGAAACTTTTTATATTTATGTTTATCTTCACATGTATCATAACCCCTCTTTACTGCGTCCAAAAACCACACGTTACGACCAGCATAATGATAAACTTCTTGGTAAAAACTCATTTCTTACCAGAATATTGACACATTATGACCATAATGTACCAAAATTTATCAATTCATGACATTCAAATTTCGAACGCCGACGCCCGCCTGCGTGCTGCCCCCAGTTTGTCTGTGAAGTTGGTACTACCGAACAAGCTAAACAACTGCAGAGCAATGATCAATGCCACAATGCCTAATGCTTTTGATATGTGTGTAGATAAACTAGTATATGTAAATGTACGCTATACGCTGTAACTGTCCATTATGTAGCAGTCACATAAACTACTATTATTGAAAATAATATTACATTGTTTAAGGTATAATTAATTACATTAAGACACAACCCACGAGGCCTAGAATTACAACCAAAGGGTGTATTTTGGCCAATTTGAAGCAGTTTATATTTCACAAACTCAAAGAAAGTTTTGGGAATATGAAAAATTGTTAGGTATCGATCATTCGTTCAGTCAGCATAGGCATGTTATTTTATGTAAAAAAAGGTATATATTTTCGTTATTTATTGCAGCACTCGCTGTGTCAATACGTGAACATACGCAAGATGCACGGTACGGTGTAATGACCATCGGTCTCAGAGAAATCCCATTACTGATTTTGTCAAAGCTAGAAGATTCGATGTTTCACTGGCAGATCATCTAAGAAAACCCAGGAACTTTGTATCAATAGTACATTTCGTACGTTTTCGCTAAGGCTTTTATTTATGAACCGAGAAGTTTACGGCACGAGCCGAGGCGTATGTCGTAGCGAGGTTGGTAAAGAAGCCTTTTCGAACAAGTTACGAATTAATAAAATACCGCCTGAGAACCTAAAATCAAGCGGCCAAGGTGCTATTTTGAGGTAAGAAGGCGGAAAAATAAATATTATACGTCTAAATTTGTCGTATCTTTCAATCTTCTAATGAATACCCACTTTGGATTCATCATTGTGTTTTGTTGTACTTCTCTATTCTTTGAAGAAAGGAATCGGGCATAGAGTGACTACTATTTGCATCTAGATCAGATTGTATACCGTCTGACTTGTGTCGCTCTCATGTATGCATTGCGCATATATGCCCAGTTCTTCTTTTCAACTTTTCAATCGAGTAGTACCTGTCGACAGGTCCGATTGCAGCTTACCGATTGGTCCTATGACGCACGAAATAAGCAAGTATGTTTATAAAAATATAGTTTTCAACAATCCAAGATCTAGAGCAGAATATAAAGCACAAAAAAAAACAATAAGGACAACTCGACACGTTCAAAAACACGAATAAAAAGATAAAATTACGACTGTGTGAAGTGCTAATAAAAAGAAACTTGGCAACGACACGATGGCAAGAATCCCAGGATTTCTACCTATCTCTATACTACTCTTAGTTTGTGGCTTAAACCACAGGGATCTGTTCTACATCCAAGCTACTCGTATATCCAATCCAAGCCTGTGTATCAAGAGGAAAAGGTAACAAGAAAAGGATTGAAAACTGGTGCTTATTACATTTCGCTGGGGTAAAGAATTCTTCTGAATTAGGTCAACATGCTCACAAGAGAGAGAGATGAAGAAGTGTGTAGTGCAGTTTAAAAAATAACTCAGATGTACGCTGCTTTACATTTCATGCATACATAAATGGATTTCCGCCTGAAGTTATTATATGACATTCTTATATACTTACTTACTTACCTTCTTGACTACCGAAGTTAGTATCAGCGAGGTCTCACTCACAAGTTTAGATACGTTCGGATTTTGTACATATATACATACATACATATGCTCACGCCTATTTCCCGGAAGAGGGGTAGGCAGAGACCAAAGTACGTTTTGTACGTTGTTAATATTTAGGTTGAAATTCGACAGCTCAATTTATACCCACCTACTTCGATGGGTGACCTCTGTGGTTTTGCGGTCAAGACTGTGCTTCTCAAGCGATTGGTTCAGGGTTTGAATCCCGGCAATGGAGGAAGAAGAAAAAACCCTAGGTCTTGGATGTTTAGATAATAATAATAATACCCTGGACACTATTTACACACATTGATCTAGCCCCAAACTAGGATTCCCTGTATCTTGGGTACTAGACAACAATACACATACTTATATAGATATATACTATACTTAGATAGATAAACAACCATGACTAGGGTACAAAAATCCGTTCTCATCAAACAAATATTACCGGGACTCGAACCCGGGACCCTTGGCTTCGAAGGCAGGGTTACTGCCGACTCGGCCATTCGGTCGCCATGTTTGTGACGTCGCTGTTTCTTGGTACCCACGATACAGGGTATCCTAGTGTGGGGTTAAAAACAAAGTATGTGCCTTTATGTAATTGTTAAAATGTTATGTTATAGCAAACCATATTGCGTAGTCGTTGACATTATCTTGCCAATGGTACTTGAGAGTCCACAATCATGGGTTGTAAAGGTCTTTTTAAGTATGTTTATATAAAACTGGTCAAGTGCGAGTAGGACATCGGACCCGCACATGAAGGGTTCCATACCATTGTACACGGAAAAAAGTAAAATAGCAGTCTGGTGAAACCAAACGCCATTGACAGCTGTCACACCATTATCTGTCACTCGGAATGGAGACTTTATTGTGACACATCATGTTCCACATCATTATAACCTACGTAAAAATATACAGTCCAGCCTTTTATTGAAGACCACACCAGGATCCCTACTCCCAGAGACAGGACTGGTGCCAACATATGGTCCATCACCGCCGGAAAGTGGAACCCTTGGATTTGCTGTTTTCTACGAGCAAGATTTCGCATCTTAATACTTGACGTGCCGTCGCGTGGAACTGTTGGATCTTGTTCTATTCTACGAGCGAAGCTGCACGTCTTGTTACGTGCCGTCGAGTGGAGCTCTTAGACAGTGCTTTCTTCTTCGAGAAAAGCGTGTCAACTTGCTACGTAACCACACGAAGTCTATACAGAGGCAGCCTACATTTTCTACCCAACTGACTACTGCAACGCTAAACGCAGACGAGACCAACCTGCATTGTATACACGGAAGCCTACTGCAAAGCAACACGAAGACAATACCACTACAGTGAACCTATTGTGGAAATAATATCTACTACTTACTTGTGAAAACAAGTTGAGGAGAATCAGCAGAGCAACAAAAAACATCCTGTAAGATCATTCCATACCTCACCTTTCTTTCATATTCATATAACCTTTCATTCATACCATCAATCATTCCATCCCAATCATGCTTCTGATAAGATAAAGCACAAAATCATCCATACTAGAATACCGTAAAATACCTACCAACTCATTGCTTATACAAATCATAAACAGTAACAGGTAAACAACAAAGATAATCACGTACCTACTAAACATTTACTTACCGAAAAATACCATAAGACATCATATTCATTTTCATTTCGCATAATAATTTCATTGTCTTATCATCTTAACAATAGAAACAATCAGCTGGTAATCACTTGGCATCATCATTGGTTAGTTTTGTATTTAATCGCAAAACACTATTTGTTTGAGATAGGAAAACGTTCTTACCTAATAATAATACAGTTATAATCTAGTTAATAGTTCATCTATTTACAAAATACATTATCGGATTTTGAACAGCTGCACGTTTTGACATAGCAAAACGCAATTTGTTCTCAATAATTATCATCACAACTATTATCAAGTAAGAAACTCAGATTCAATAAAAATAAATTACATTTTAGCTTTCGAACGTAAATTTTCGTTTCGTTTTAGCAAACTGCAGATTTGTTTACAAATAATACTACTTGTAATTATTCACCTTTCGAACACCAATTGCCGTTTCGTTTATGCAAGATACGGATTCGTTTTAACATAGAATTTGATCGTTTTCATTCACGAAATAACTTGTCTATCTTACTTGCATCCACAAAACATTAGTAAACAATGGCAGAAGAGGAGTCAATCAAACAAATAACCAAAAAAAGAGCCTCCATGAAGTCAAAACTCACACAATTCATAAATTACGTAAGATCAATAACAGATGTAGAATTGTCAGAGACCCAGGTTATTGAACTAGGTGCTCGCCTGGCAAAATTTGAAGATTTATATGCTTCTTACGATGAATTACAGATGGAGTTGGAGACGTTATCGGAAACGCCAGCCGAACAATACAAAGATCGCGAACAATTTGAGAGTTCTTACTACAAGTCATTGTCAACAGCGCGTAATATAATGGACAAGGCTCAGAAGTCTATGAGGGATGAGGTCGCGACCGAGGTTAGTTCAAGCGTTAAAAATACAGCTACACATGGACAAAATCAAGTCCGACTGCCTAAAATAGACTTACCTAAATTTGCGGGCAGCTATCATAATTGGCTCGAATTTAGGGACACATTTGCCTCGCTCATACATAACCAGACAAACATAGACGACATCAATAAACTGCACTATCTTCGTGCATCTTTAAAAGATAGTGCTCTCCTAATTATCGACAATCTGGACTTCAAGGCAAAAAACTATGAGGCAGCATGGAAACTCTTGTGCGATAGGTACGACAATAAACGACTACTGGTTAATAACCACGTCCAGGCTCTTTTTAACGTTGAGCACATCCACAAAGAATCTAGTGGTGCACTTCGTCACTTACTAGATACTACAAACAAAAATCTTAGGGCTTTATCCACCCTCGATCAGCCCACTAAACACTGGGATACTCTTATCATTCATATGATGGCAACTAAACTCGATAACGTGACTAGTCGGGAATGGGAAGAGTTTCGTAATGGACTTTCCGCTCCTCCTGCCTTATCCAATTTCACGACCTTTCTTTGCAATAGAGCTGACCTCTTAGAGACTCTTGAGGAGTCCCGACCCTTGAAACATAAGTCGGATACGGTCAGCACTTATTCAAAGCCGAAGAGTTTTCTCTTAGCCACCAACACAAGTAAGTTCAACAAAGGTGCTTGCCCCATGTGTCAACAATCGCATCTGCTGTACACTTGCTATGCTTATCGCAGCTTACCAGTCACTACACGCTTACAAAAGGCAAAAGAATACAAGGTTTGCCTAAACTGCCTTCGCTTTGGTCATACCGAAACACAGTGTGCACTTAGTCACTGCAAATATTGCAAGCTAAAGCATAACACCCTACTGCATGTTGATAGGGAGCCTGAGCACGTGGCGAATGATAATGTTGTATTCACAGCAAATCAATCAACTCAATCAAGTGTCGTTCTGCTTTCCACAGCACTTGTCAAGGTTCTGGACAATAAAGGGAAGCAGCACACTGCCAGAGTCTTATTGGATAACGGAAGTACAGCAAACTTCATATCCAAGGAGTTCAGTCGAAAACTCCATCTAAACATAAACGCTGCTAGGTCTACATCGGTGACAGGCATAAATAGCCAAGTTACGAGTAGTTCACAGTCTTGCTCATTCAAATTGGGGTCTTACAGTGGGGACTACAACATGAACGTCGATTGCTACATAATGCCACAAATCACCTCTTCAATACCTAACACATACATAAACATAAACGATTTACCTCTGCCGTCAGGGATATGTCTTGCTGACCCCACTTTTAATGTTCCCTCTTCAATCGACATCTTACTGGGAGCAGAAATATTCTGGGATCTTATCGGCGCAAATCGCATCTGCATGGGTAAAAACAAGCCATCTTTAGTTGAGACAAAGCTCGGCTGGCTTATTTCGGGGGTCGTTCATAAATCTACATCAAACACCTCACAATCACCGATGTGTTTGTTCACCAACACCGACAACACACTTACCGACTTAACTCGCTTTTGGGAATTAGATACAATTTCATCAAAACATAATCTAACTACTGAGGAACGCACATGTGAACAAATATTCATGGAAACAACAGAACGAGACTCTGAGGGCCGCTTTATGGTCAACATACCTCTTCATGAACCTCGTCAAGCACTGGGAAACTCTTTCGATATGGCAAAACGTAGATTCCTATCCCTTGAGCGCCGACTAGAGAGAGAACCAAAATTAAAATCGTTGTATGTTGATTTCATGAATGAGTACTTAGAACTCAAACACATGACGGAAAACACACAATACGCATCTCATTCGGATAAAGGCATTTCATATTATTTGCCTCATCATGGTGTCTATAGAGAATCAAGTACAACCACAAAACTTCGCGTAGTCTTTGACGCCTCAGCTGTCACTACGTCGGGCAAGTCCTATAATGATATACAAATGGTTGGGCCAACTGTTCAAGACGACCTTCAATCCATCTTACTGAGATTCCGACAGCATAAGTATGTCGTATCTGCTGACATCGAAAAGATGTACCGACAGGTAGTGGTGAAAGAGAGTTATCGTGAGTTGCAACAAATATTATGGAGACCAGATCCCACACAACCACTAAAAACATACACTCTAAACACGATCACTTACGGCACAGCTTCGGCACCCTTTCTTGCAACTAGATGTCTTGTGGAGTTGGGCCAAGAATGTACAAACAAGGACTTACAATACACTATACTACATGACTTTTATGTCGACGACTACCTATCAGGTGGAAGCACAATTGATGAAACAATCAAACTCTGTCGCGATGTAGCAAACACCCTAAACTCAGCTCAGCTTAACCTTCGGAAGTGGCAATCAAATTCCCCTGATATCTTGCACACAATTTCAAAAAATAGCCACATGCCTGACTCATTGAACCTGAGCGAGAATGAACTGTCTAAAACATTAGGTCTCAATTGGAAATGCTTTCCAGATACATTTACGTACGTCATCAACATAAACAACAAAGACGAAGTCACAAAACGACACATTTTATCCACGATTGCGCAAATATTTGATCCACTTGGTTTAGTCGTACCTTGTATAGTAGAGGCCAAGATCATAATGCAACAATTGTGGATAAGCAAATGCTCCTGGGACGAACGTGTGCCAGACAATATACACAAATCATGGACACACTTTGAAACAACATTGCAACACTTAAACAGCTTAGAAATACCACGCTGGATAACATGTGATACATCCATAATGCGTCAACTACACGTATTTACGGACGCTTCGGAGAAAGCTTATGGTGCATGCGTGTATCTACGCACCTTAACCAAGAATGGTGTAGTTGAGGTTCATCTTGTGGCTGCAAAGAGCAAAGTGGCACCTATAAAACCTACCACAATGCCCCGTCTTGAGCTTTGCGGAGCCTTGTTAGGAACAAGACTATGTACGAAAGTTCTTAGTTCACTTACCTTAAAATTACAACATTGTTTCTTCTGGTGTGACTCCACCATCGTACTGGGATGGCTCTCTTCGTCACCCACACAGCTGAAGCCTTTCGTTCGCCATCGAATTTCTGAGATGCAGGAAGATTTCAAGGATCATACTTGGCGCTATGTTCCGTCTCAAGAAAACCCCGCAGACATTGCCTCACGCGGGTTAAGCGCAGACCAGATAGGTTCTTGTAGTACGTGGTGGACAGGGCCTCCATTTTTAAAATTGAATGAGCCACAGTGGCCAGCCTTTCCTCGGTCTACAGAGGTAGAGCTACCAAAAATCGTTCTGACCCTTTGCATCAGCAATGACGACAATAATAACCTTGAGTCAATGATGCATACTATATCCTCTTTCACTAAATTGCAACGCATCATGGCTTACATCTTTAAATTCGTCAACAAATGTAGAAAACGCGTACAAAAGAACACATTTCTTACATCAGCAGAGCTTTCTGAGGCTTTACATTTCCTATTGAAATTATCACAAAAGGAGGCCTTTACGGAAGAACATATAGCTCTGACTTTAGGTAAAGATCTACCAACCAAAAATCGCCTGCTTCCCCTTTCGCCCTTTCTTGATTCGAAAGGTCTTATACGAGTTGGTGGTAGACTCTTCAACTCTTTTTACGACTATAATGTCAAGCATCCCATCTTGCTTTGCAGTAAGCATCCAATAACGAAATTAATCTTCGACAAATACCACAAAGATCTCCTCCATGCAGGTCCTCAATTACTGTTAGCCAGTACCAGGCATAAATATTGGGCTCTTGGCGCCAGAAATCTAGCAAAGAAGACAGTACGTTCTTGTGTCAGGTGCTGCAGGCAAAGAGGAGAAACAATTCAACCCGTGATGGGGAATCTTCCAGAACAGCGTGTTCACCTTGAGTTCCCATTCTTAGAGACAGGCGTCGATTACGCCGGACCAATTATGATCGCTGACCGCAAGGGGCGTGGCTGTAGATTGCTAAAATCCTTCATCTGTGTCTTTGTGTGTTTAGCAACGAGAGCTGTACATCTTGAACTCGTCTCGGATCTCACCAAAGAAGCCTTCATAGCTTCTCTACATCGTTTTATATCCAGGAAAGGAAAACCTCGAAACATTTTTAGTGATAACGGCACCACCTTTATCGGAGCTTTTAACGAGCTGTCACGGCTTCTGAAACAAGTTTCAACTTCTGAAATCGAAAACGAAGGAATATCCTTTTCATTTATTCCCGCTTACACACCACACTTTGGTGGTATATGGGAGTCCGCGGTCAAATCCATTAAACATCACCTAAGACGGATCTTAGGTCAATCCAATCTGTCATTCGAAGAAATGTCGACATGCTTATGTCAAATCGAAGCAATATTAAATTCGAGGCCCTTGACTCCTATATCCGACAATCCCTTGGACCTCAGTCCTCTTACTCCCGCACATTTCCTAATCGGCCGATCCCTCCTAATGTTGCCCCATCCACAGATCGAAACTGTCAACGTCAACAGCCTTCAACGATTCAAACGCATCGAATGCCTTAAACAACATTTCTGGACCCGCTTCTCCGAAGAATATGTATTATGGCTGCAGAAGAAAACCAAATGGTTCAAATCCACTGGTAACTTGATGGAAGGCAGCCTAGTAGTCATCAAGAATAAAGCATCACCACCCTTGATGTGGCTCTTGGGACGTGTTGTTCGCATCATACCAGGGACGGATGGAATCGCGAGGGTCGCAGATATCCGAACCAAAAATGGAATCATCCGACGTGCTTACAACACCATCTGCCCACTACCAGTTGATCATTGAAGATCCTAGGATCCTTCAAGGCCGGGAGACTATGGTGAAACCAAACGCCATTGACAGCTGTCACACCATTATCTGTCACTCGGAATGGAGACTTTATTGTGACACATCATGTTCCACATCATTATAACCTACGTAAAAATATACAGTCCAGCCTTTTATTGAAGACCACACCAGGATCCCTACTCCCAGAGACAGGACTGGTGCCAACAAGTCTTTTGTACGAGTACACATAACTAAAGGTATTTAATTTTTAACAATAAGAGCATACTAGGTCGGACTACTTTCAAGGCCGTACATCTAAACATTGAAAAATAGTTTTGTGTATGTAGTATGTAAGTATTAAGCTATGTACTCAGTTTAACGAAACTCTTTGCTCATTGAAACCGGAAGTGGATAGAAATTGAGTAACTTATTTATTACAAAATAAAATCAAATATGATAAAAAACTTAATATTATTGGTGATAATTCGAATGAGCAATTATTGATCATACAATGACAAATAACTAAGCAAAAAACTCAATACCTGCAATTAAAAATCTTTTCCGATAAGATCAGGAGAGTCCATTTTTCACCGATAAACAAATAAAACACAATGGCTTAGAAAATGGCCATACCAATAATTTATTCTACGGGTACTTCTTTTAATTCTTAAAAATCGGTATGTTTCATTATTTGTTGCTGTTACGGTAACAAAAATGCACATTCTGTGAAAATTTCAGCTCTCTACCTATTACGGTTGATCCGATAGTGCACGGTGACGGACGGACGGACAGACAGACGGACAGTGGAGGCTAGTCATAGGGTCCCGTTTGGCACCCTTCGGGTACGGAACACTGAAAAAAGAGCGATCGAAGTTGATACCTGAAAGACAGAATACGAGTTAGCTAATCTCAAGTCAACTTGGGCTTGCATATAAAATATGTTTGAAAAGAGCGTATTTTCATCACACAAATCTTCCACGAAACACACACTGGCTCAAATACCCGGAGCACCGGTATAATGTTACCTGTATAGAGAAGACAGTTAGCAGCGTCATTATCAAAGACATTCAGCCGTAGATAGCATTCATCATGGCAGGTATGAAGCAGGTGGTAATAATTTGTGCTAAGTGGTGCTAAGTGGTCCTAAATACACGGTCTGAGCATGAATAGCTGGGCTCTATGTCATAGCCAACATTTAGTTCTACCGGGATTCGTTGAGCGTTCATAAGACTAATGAGTACTTAAATGACATATTAAAATAGATAATAAATTAATTTCTAGGATAAGTTTTCATGACCGATATTATTTTCCACTGCCTTTTAGTAAATATTATATCATTATAAATTAACAAACTTTGTTTCCCTCTCTTCTATTGCAATGCCTTTTTTACAAGATCCATAAATAACACATGTATCCTTATAACATCCTATGCAACATCAATTTTATGGAATGCAATAAATATATTGAGCATTGAGTATTGAGTAATGCAATTTAGTAATAATATTTCTTATACTTTTCTTTAAGACTTATTAAGGCGCGGGCCTATGTGAATTTTCATTGGTTTTGGATTTCATTACCGAGTCATAAGGTTGAAAATTTCGTGGGAATATATTTTCCGGCGCATTATTAATAGTTAACATACTTTATACTTTATTGCAGAAATATTATGCAACTTGAACATTGTACAGACGTATCATACGTAAACATTAATAACTCAAAATAAAAAAATGAATACCCCCACACAATATATTAAAACAACCTACAACAACAATATATAAACCTTCAGCATACATTTGGCTGACTTGTTTCCTTCTTAAGCTGATAACTTTCAAACCACTGTTAGCTTCCTTGGTTTATTAAATTTATTTATCTACACACGTATCGTAAACCCTCTTTACTGCGTACAAAAACCGCACGTTACGATCAGCATACTGTTAAAACTAATTGGTAAAAACTCATTTCTTATCTGAAAAATTACACATTATGACCATAATGTGTAATTTTTCTACATTTTATGACATTCAAATTTCGAACGCCGACGCCCGCCTGCATGCCGCCCCTAGTTTGTCTTTGAAGTTGGTACTACAGAACAAGCTAAACAAGAGCAATGATCAATGTCACAACATGCGGTTCCTGAACACATCAAAAAGAGCTTATGATATGTGTGTAGATAAACTAGAGTATGTAAGTGTACATAATTAGGCAACAAAACTCTCGAGTGATATTATTATGAAACTCGCCTTTCGGCTCGTTTCATAAACCCACTCTCGAGTATTAATGCCCTCCATTATGTAGCAGTCACATAAACTGCTATTAAATTACAATCTGATTAAAAGATTAATGTAGAACTCGTTGCGCGTGTTTGAATGACTGCGCGCGAACAACCAACATATCTTATTTTTCACACTTTTTATATGAAGGTTATTCCTGCTGGATTAAATTCTTAGTTATTAATTTCAAGTATACAATACAATTTATAAAGTGCAGCAACTTGGATACACAACGCCATGGGCTCAAATTCGTCTAAAAAAGGCATTGTGTTCCGAGTCTCGTGTTCCGTCTTGTAATTATTCTTGGAAGTGAGTGCCAGTTTTACACTTTTGCTATACTTTTATCTTTTCAATCGGTTCACTCTTCCGGTCAGAGGGAAATATATTCCCGCAAATATTTATCTTTTTGTCTTGGTGATAAAATCCAAAACCAACGATTTTTTTTTGTTGTAAGATTATGTTTGTTGTCCGAAAAGGGTTAAGTAAGTTTAAAATATTTTATCTCGATGTTTGTGGTTATCTATGTGTCAATTATATGCATAATACTTGTACTTTCTGTGGTGTATTCTGTATGTTGTGACGCTTCAGTAAATGCTTATCTTATCTCAATCTTTTACGATTTACGTATCAATTCGATCAGAAACATAACTTGATTGGTATCTTTCGATACTGAAATACCTATACTCTCATACATGAAATACCTATATTCTTCTTAGTTTTCTTTAAATCTTTTAATTTTCTTTTTTTATGATGAAATGAGTTTATTCGGATAATACACAAAACGGAACTCGGAAAACACGACAAGTAGGCATAGAATATAACATCATTACAGAAATTGGTCAAGTATACTATTAAATAATCCCTGTCTATAAAAAAAAAACATATGTAGGTATTTCTGTTTCACGAGATCAAGCTGTCGCCAAACTATTCCTGCTCCATCTTCAAATTGAAAGGCCCTGACATGTTTTCGCGTGCATCTTACTCTCATGGAAACTGTTGTTATGACTGAGATTTATATTTTCACCTTCAGCCAGTACACTATTTGAGAATACACTTTTCCCACATCTCTAACGAGAGCTTAACAGCTTCGAAGCGTCAATGCGATAAAAAAAAGTTATATTCAGTTCCCAGGACTCCATCGCATGAAATGACTAGTGGGGTGAATGAGGCTCTTAGGTTTTGAGCTGCCCTGTATGTTCTGTCAAGACCCTTTTCTCAGGAATAATCATAGAGGTATGAAGTTGAAAAAAATATCGATAACCCTGGTCTGCAGTACCATAATATTCAAATATATTGACGATATATCCGGAACCCTAGTTGCGGGAGTCCAACCCGCAATTGGCTGTTTGTTTTTAGTTTTGAACTCTTTATTTCTTCAATTCCCAGTAATAATATTCCAAAATACATAAACTATTTAATTCGTGGAAAAAATATATATTTAAGACGTGCCGGAACCCTCGTTGCGAGAGTCCAAATCGCACTTTATTTCTTCAACTCCCGGTAATTATATTCCAAAATGCATATGCAATAGTTATTTTACTGGCAGTTTGAAGTATTTTTCTTCTTTAATAACTAATTGAGATCGCTACATGGAATATGTCAAAAAATCACAAAAAAAAGTTCTACAATACCCTCGGAGGATGTAACGGCCCTCCCTGCTCTTCGGAAATGTATTTTTTTTTTTTTACAAATTCTTCTTACAATAATTTTGAAAAAAAAATCTCTACAGCCTTTATATTTTGACTTTGTAGAGATTAGCTATATCAATGAGAAAATGGATACTTGGAAGGCAAAGTGGCTATACCCTCTGGAACCAAAATCCCGTCTACAGTGCGGCAGGCCTACAGTGAAAGAAAAAGTGACATTGCCGGCTCCCGGCAACCCCACGCTCAAGGGGTTAAAGGATAGCTATAAATTAATAAAATATTTGTTGATAGTTAATAATATTGCCGCTGCCGCCTACAAACACTCGTTTAGGTTAACGGTGATTCGACTGATGAACGCATTTCCCTGCGCTATTAGAGATATTCCCTCGATTGTCACTTTTAAGACAAGATTGAGAGAGCATTTCCTTTCTCTATCGTGATACGTATTTTATATATGTATATATAAATAATATATGTTTGATACATATTTTATTTTTGTGCTTTTGTATTATAATGAGTATATATCATTTATTACATTATTATGCTCGTCGTTATCCTGTCCTCAACGATAAAGAACCGTGTAGTCCCGGCTTGTAGTCTCTGGGGCGCCACATAAATTCAAAATCTAGAAACGAAAATACAGCCCAGTGCTGCCATCTGCGGCCGCTCGAGCTAACTTCATTCGGTTTTTATGTCTAAAACGTGGCGTCCACGCTTTTTCTGTTTTTAAGTTTTAATTACTGAAGATTCGCACTAAAGTGTATTTTGTGCGCCAATATGGACAGAAAAAGGCTGCTGGACTTGGAACGGGAGCGAATAATTAGGAAGATTCGTCGATTGGAAAGGAAAATCTCGATTTTACCGGACTCCGACTCACGTTAGTGCGTGTGCGGTGCAATACAAATGGCCGCCGCCTGGCATTTTTTGTTTTGTACAAAAAGTGTTGTTATTTCTCTTTTTCATGAAAAAATTGCTTGATCGCAAGGGGCGCACAGATTTTGCGTATTTTCATAACCCTGTATTCATTGTAAGTAAGTTTTCTGTGTGAACACACGGTGGTTAGTGTGTCTGACATTTTGTCGTGGTTGTAAAACGCAGTTCCTTTTTTCTGCCTCGCAGAAATCGAAAGCATAGTCGAAACGGCCAAAGAAGATAAGGAGAATAAGTTGCACTATATAGACGATGCGGTCTTAGAGTTTTCCGAGGTCCCGGCGCCTGCGCCGGCGTTGGAGCCAGCCGTGTCACCGGTGCCAGCCGCGATCTCACCGGAAGAGGAAACATCAGAGTCGGTCAAGTTAGATGATAAAATCCTCCAGGCATTGGGTGTACAGACAATTGCCGAGATATAACCCATACCCCTGAGGAAGGAGATAGCCACAGTGTGGACTGCAGTCATCAAAGAAGGCTTGAAAAAGGAGATAAAGAAGGTATAGAAAAAGACAACTCAGTTTTTAACAACATACCCTGCATTCCAAGCATTCCAATGCTGAACCCAGATGCGGCTTCGACAATGACCGACCTTGCCAAAAGTAGAGATTCTATAATAGAAAGTAGACAACAACAGCTGTCATCTGTTCTGGGATGCTTGGGTTCGGCATTAAATCTATGCCTTGCTGATGCCGCCACCAACAAAGTGGACATCATCAGAAAAATAAATGAGGCATCTTAGTTGGTGTGCGACTCAATTTATTTAGACACAAGAGGCAGACGATCATTAATACTGTCTGCCATAAACAGAGATATGAAGGAAGCTCTAGTCCACACAAAGCCAGAAAATTTCCTCTTCGGAGAAAATCTCTTTGAGAAGATCAATGCAGCAAAGAAAGTAAAAACTTCAGGTGATGCTTTGAAGATTCCTTGAAAACCTCCTCCGGCTCCAAGACAGGAGGCCATCAAGAAGAATGTCACAGGACAGGCTTTAAACTGACGGGGCCCTCCACGGTCAGTGGAGATGCGGAGCCAGAGAGGACGCCAGGGAGGGCTGAAGCAGCAAGCCAGACCACAAGACAAGAAGAGGACCTCGGCGGATGACAACTTTCGTCACTACCGCAGGTAGAAGCCCAGGTGGGTCGACTACAATTCTGCTTATACAACTGGGTGATTATCACAAGCGATCCAACAATACTGGGTTGGATCAATGGGTATAAAATCCCTTTGATTATGTCACCATATCAGGCCATAACACCGTTGAACAATAGATTCTCTCAGACAGAACTAAAACCAATTCAGTCTGAAATTGATGCTCTTTTAGAAAAAGATGCTATAGAGATCTGCTCTCCAGTAAAAGAGCAGTACTGTTTAACAATTTTCCTGGTCCAGAAACCAAATGGTCATTTTAGAATTATCTTAAATTTAAAAAAGTTTTTTGTAAATGTGGGCCATTTTAAGTTAGAAGACTATAGGACGGTGTGCAAAATTTTACAACCAAATTACTACCTAGTCTCTTCAGATTTAAAAGACGCATACTATATGGTAAACATTGAGAGTAATAACAGGAAATATTTAAGATTCTATTTTAGAGGAAAATTGTATCACTTTAATGTCTTGCCTTTTGGACTCTGTTCAGCACCATTAACTTTTACAAAGATAATGATACCAGTAATGGCTTTTTTGAGACAGCAGGGATATATTTCAGTAATTTATCTTGACGATATCCTTTGTATAGGACGCAGCTGTGAAGATTGCCTAGATAACATGCTAGTTAAAATAGATATTTTAACAAAACTTGGTTTCATAGTAAACAAAGAAAAGTGTAACTTTACACCATCTCAAGAATGCAAAGAAAAGAAGAAGTTGTCTGACACTTATTCAGGAATTATCTAAAAAGAATTCTGTACAGACAAGATTCTTAGCACAGGTGGTAGGAAAATTAGTTTCTGTCTGTCCGGCAATAAAGTATGGTTTACACTTAAGAATTAGAACGTCTCAAATATATTGATAGCACTTTTGAATAATCAGGATAATTTTGAAGCAAAAACTACCTTGAATGATAACTGTAGAACGGACCTTATTTGGTGGACAGAACACATACTTGACTCTGTGAATAATATCAGAAAAAATAACTTTGTTTGTGAGATATTCACTGATGCATCATCGACCGGGTGGGGAGCATCATATGAGGCTGCTAATGCCAGTGGACTTTGGACAGAGGAGGAACAAAAACTTCATATCAATACTCTTGAGCTTTTAGCAGTTTATTTTGCATACAAGTGTTTAACTAGAGATCTCTTAGATTGTGATATACTTCTCAGAGTGGACAATATGACCGCAGTTTGCTATGTTGATAGATTAGGCGGTGTGCAATATCCCCATCTACATAGTGTTGCCAAAGATATATGACAATGGTGTCAGGCTAGGAATCTTTGGATTGTTGCTTCTTATATAAACACTAAGGAAAATGTCACGGCAGATTTTGAATCAAGAAAGGAACCAGGACACACTGAGTGGAGATTAGGAGACAAATATTTTGAAGAGATTGTCTCCTTTTTTGGAACACCTTCTATAGATTTATTCGCATCCCGAACTAATGCAAAGTGTCCTTGTTATGTTTCTTGGCGACCTGATCCTAATGCATTCGCAGTGGATGCCTTTACCTTGTGCTGGTCTGAGTGGGAGTTCTATGCTTTTCCCCCATTTTCTGTTATATTGAAAACATTAGAAAAGATTATCATGGATGAAGCCACTGGTATTGTGGTAGTTCCTTTATGGAACACTCAACCTTGGTTTCCTATATATAATAAATTATTATGCGGTGAACCAATTTTCTTTAGACCTTCAGAAGACTTACTATTATTACCCAATTACAGAATGCCACATCCTCTTCATCAGAACCTGACATTGATGGCAGGTCAATTATCAGGGAAGCATTTCTGAAATCTGGAATCAGCAATGAAGCCGTTGAAGTCATGATGTATTCTATATCTGAGAGCACTATCAAACAATATTTACCAGGTATTGTTTCTTGGGGTAAATATTGTAAACATAATGACATTTCAATTCATAACCCTAGTACCTCAGATGTAATAGTATTCTTAACCAAAAAAAAATCATGAGGGCTTAGCCTATGGTAGTTTAAATACTTTGAGATCAGTCATGTTCCTGATATTGGGCCCCCAGATTGGAAATATTGATAGAGTCAAGAGATTATTTAAAGGATTGTTTAAACTTAGACCTACAAAACCAAAATATAACAATACTTGGGATGTGTCCACTCTGCTTAATTATATTGAAGAGAATTTCAAAGATGATTGTGATTTAGATAAGCAAACTAAAAAGACTGTTACTCTATTAGCTTTGGCTATAGGTCAGAGAGCACAAACAATCTCATTAATTAGTACTAAGAATATTAAAATAAGTGTCAACTGTATAACTATTCACATTGATAAGTTGATTAAGACTTCGGCTCCAAATAGGTGCCAACCATTTTTAACTCTACCCTTCTTCAGAGATAGAGAAAATGTTTGACCGGCAAGAGCGGTTTTGAGATATTTAGAGATGACTAGTGATTTAAGAAATACCGATAATCTGTTTGTATCTGTGAAGACCCCATAAACAGATAACCTCTAATACGATCAGCCGTTGGATAAAGAAAACAATGCAAGAGAGTGGGATAGATATAGGTATGTTTACAGCTCACAGCACTAGGCATGCTTCTACATCCGCAGCTTATTTGAAGGGGGTAAATAAAGACTAAATCCGTCGAACGGCTGGTTGGACTGGAGAGTCCTCCACATTAGCTAGATTTTACAATAGACCTGTTGTTAATAATACAGAGTTTGATGAAGCTGTTTTTCAGAAATAGTTTTATATCTTGGGATTTTAAGTGTCCAAATGATTAGTGATATTAATAATTTCATTTTTACAATCTTTATGTTGTTGGACAATAAATGTTGACTTTATTGATTTTCACTTTTCTCTTTAAACATCTACACCTTTGTTCTTTATCATTGAGGACAGGATAACGACGAGCATAATTAGATAGTCAAACGAACTTACCTGTAAGTGATGTTCGACTGTAATTATGCGAGTCGTTATCCTGTCCGAAGATGATAGCTCCCTCCCTCCTCATATTTTTTCCCTAATGATTCTCATATCATGAAAAATCCCTTTGTGAAACTCAATAGAATTTATGTGGCGCCCCAGAGACTACAAGCCGGGACTACACCTTTGTTCTTTATCATTTTCGGACAGGATAACGGCTCGCATAATTACAGTCGAACATCACTTACAGGTAAGTTCGTTTGACTATCTTATTATGTTTTATTTGTAAACAATTAGATGTGTACAGTTTTATTGCGCACTAGGACTCCCCTGTTGCACAATTTTTCATGTCCTGCCTAGGTTTGCTGGTAGAAATCTCTCTTTAGAGATAAGCTCGTCTTTGCTCATAAAATGTTTTGTTACCTTACTATTAAGATTTCTGTGGAATAAAGAATATGAATATGAATATGAATATGAACAATATAAAGAAGGTAAAACTAAATCTTAAACTATAATTAAGTATATCAATGAAAAAATAAATTTAAATTAATAATAATGTTATATGTTATTGTTGTGAGTTAATTAGGGGCTTTTTACTTATATACTTTCTAATTGTTCTGCTTGCTCGCCTTAGCCCTAACAGCGCGAAATATGTTACTAAACCTAACCTAGAAACTTACGAACAGTTCTTATTTCCATAAACATAACATAGAAGCTTAGGCCATTATTTTATGAAAGAGTTAGCTTAGCTATAATGCTATAAGCTAGGGTTAGGTCCATACGTTCTTGTCTTTGCTTTGTGCTTTCCAACAGCCGAGCTTTACAAATAACTTGATCTTCTAAACATAACTCAACTATACATAAGTAGACTACTAATAAAACACCATGCTTCTACACCATGTAACCCAACCCTAAATGAAGGGAGACGTCTTAAGGATAAGATTGTGTCAACGAGATTGTTCCGAACAGCTTTTGCCCAGCATTCACACTTATTTCTAGGTCGATATCTATACAATAAAGTTAATAAAATACTAATCGCCTTATTCATTAAAGTAGAATAAACTTATTTTAACTATAATGCCGTCATAATTCGTTTGGCTTTGTCTGTCACTTTGAAATTTGTGTTTGTGAGAAAAGGACGAAGAACATTTTTGCCATAATAGGTTTGACTAGTAAAAAATTAATGTACCAGAATAGTGAAAACATGGCTTCTCAGCCTAGACTACACAAGAACGGAAAAAATGTTAAAGATACAAAAGTAAACAAAATAGATAATATGTGTGTGAATAGAGATCTTAAAAATAAATAAAACATAAATATATATAATCAAATGTAATACTTAGTTATCTTGATATAATTATTACTGATGTTGTTTAATGCGAATAATACTTAAGTACAGAAACTTAAGATATTGTTAAAATAAAAAGAATATATAATTGTATAAAATACACATTTAAGACGGAAACGCTGTTCCATACAAAACAGGTCTTCCTATTGTATGGATCAACGAGACCACATAAAATGATTTAACTTAGAATACAAATTAAATGAGAAATAGAAATATAATTTATTTATGGTAAATATATATTCATTCATTAATTCATTCATCTGTTTCTCATAAATTTAACCGCACTGCTAAAAAGAACATAATCTTTTGCAAATTGCGTCTTTCTATCATAAAATTATTGATAATTAACGTACAGAGTTTCTCAAAAATAAAGCAAAACATATTTTTCTAAGTAGAATGAACGCATATTTGGCTATTTAAGTCCTTGCTTCTCAGTAAAGTGTATATTTATTTTGTCAAAGGATAAGCTAAGAAGAAAGGGAAAAAAATACAAATTAATACAAAAAATACAATTTCAATTACTTACATTGAAACAAAATGTATATGCCCAAACATTAAAAAAATACCTCTAGGTACCTAACTGTGTTAAAACAGTCAAGCGTTAAACAAATAAACTCTTTAGGTTTTATAATTATTTATTGTACACAAATATTCAATCGTGTTTTCTCGAAATCTATTTTTGTAAATGCGTCTTTTGCTGTTACGACGGCAGTATGGTTTACAAATAAAGCTTTGGATTGAATTGAATGATGCCAAACGGGGTCCTATTACTAAGCCTCCGATGTCCTTTCGTCCGTTTATCTCATGGACAGTTATATGTAGGAGTTGGCATTTTCACAGAATGTGTATTTCTATTGCCGTTACAGCAACAACTTGAAACACGTTTGTTTTTTGAAAATTAACGGGGTTTAATATACGGGACGTGTTTTATGAATTATTTTTCTTGTAATAATAATAATACCTTGGACACTATTTACACACATTGATCTAGCCCCAAACTAGGATTCCCTGTATCTTGCGTACTAGACAACGATACACATATTTATATACATGAATATTATACTTAGATAAATAAACTAGTGTACAAACATATATTCTCATCAAATAAATTGACTCCAAAAAAGTTACTTGTGAGCGTTTGGTGGACTAGTGCTGGTGTCGTTTACTACAGCTTTCTTAAATCTGGCCAGACGATTACGGCAGATGTCTATTGTCAGCAACTGCAAATCGTGATGGAAAAGCTAGCTGCTAAACAACCAAGGCTAGTCAATCGCTCTAGGCCACTGCTGCTTCATGATAACGCTAGACCACACACTGCACAACAGACGGCTACCATATTAGAGGAGCTTCAATTGGAATGTCTAAGACATCCACCGTACTCTCCGGACCTTGCTCCAACAGATTACCATTTTTTTCGAAATTTGGGTAACTTCTTGAAAGGGACAAAATTCAACTCCGATGGGGCAGTCCAAACCGCATTCAAAGATTTTATTGATTCCCGTCCGAATGTTTTTTTTAGTAAAGGGATCGATGAACTACCTACATATGAGATAGCAAAAGTACATAAAAGCAATGGTACATAATTTGATTAAATAAATATATTATATTAAAAAAAAACGACTTTATGTTCCTCCCGTGCAAAACGCCAATTTCATATGTAAGGACCTAATATTTGCCCCCACCGGGACTCGAACCCGGGACCCTTGGCTTCGTAGGCAGGGTCATTACCGACTCGGCCATTCGGGTCGTCGCAAGAAACCCTTCGTGTGGGAAATACTCGCACATGACAGTTTTTTAAATAGACATTAAAAGAAAATGTAGTTTCAAAAAGTATGAGCTTTAAGATGGCTTTAAAGGCTACTTAAAAGAAAAGTCAAATGAACGAAATTTATAGATGTTCATAATGTTTCCCTTAAAACTTCAAAAATAATATATGATAAGCGTAGATAATTAAAAAAAACATCCTTTATTGGGCTGGTAATATAACTGAACAATGATTTAAATAAAGATTATGTTTTATAGTTATTATCAAAAGAGCTCCTTGGTCTTGTGGGTTTTACGCTTGCTTCTCACACTGGAGATTCAGGTTCGAATCCTGACCGTGTACCAATAAGATCATTCTCAGACGTGTTTCGGATGGCACGTTAAGCAGTAGGTCCCGGCTACTATCGCTATGTGATAGTGGTCGAAAAACCTCTACATCACCCGCACTAAGACAGCGTGGTGGATTATGGCTTAATCCTACTCCTATCTGGGTAAAGGCCTTTGCCCTTCGGTGGGGACATAATGGGCTACATTTATTTACAGTTATTTACGTGACGTTATAACACATTCATAACTAAGAGTAAGGTTGTAAGATATGTATCAAATAGTAGTTATTTTTTTACAAATTTTCACAAGTTGACTGGGCACTGAATACTTTTCCTGATATATCTACACTCATAACTAGTCATACTTATACAAGGTGACTTGGAATTAGGTAAAAAAAATTGATGATAGATGATCGATGATTAAGAACAACTTTATTAAAGGAATATATGGTCGCAAATCAATTTTTTTTTAACCGATACATTGACCCGATCAGCTGATTACAATTTTAAAAAGTGGCCAAGTGCGAGTCGGACTCGCCCATGAAGGGTTCCGTTGTAGCAAGTAATTATGTGACTGGATGTTTGTGTTGTAACTTTGTTTTTCATAGTGTTTGTATGAATGACAAAGTTATCTTTGCGGTTTTAATAAATGTTTTATATCTTAAAAACTGCTTGTTTTATTTTATTTAAACCAATTTTCATTAAAAATGTGTATATATTTGTAGATTTTTCACTCTCTTACTTTAAAAGTTAGAGAGGGGGACACACATTTTTCCTCTTTGGAAGGGAATGTCTTTTTAACGATTTACTTTGATGAAAAATGGTTTCAGGAACCTCGACGTCATTTTTAAAGACATATCTAATATAAACACTCTACACATATAGGTTTGATGAAAAAAAATATTTTTGGTTTCAGTTCCATGTATAGTGACCCCTTATAGTAGTTTTTGTGACTGCTGCATAATGCCTAATTATGTACAGTTACATACACTAGTTTATCTACACACATATCATAAGCTCTCTTTGATGTGTTCAGGACCGCATGTTTGACCGGCATTGTGGTTCTGCAATTGTTTAGCTTGTTCTTTAGTACCAACTTCACGCAGACGGGCGTCGGCGTTCGAAATTTGAATGTTAGTACCAACTTCACAGACAAACTAGGGACGGCACGCGGGTGGGCATCGGCGTTCGAAATTTGAATGTCATTATATGTAGAAAAACTACACATAATGACCATTATGTGTAGTTTTCCAGACAGGAAACGAGTTTTTACCAAGTAGTTTAACATAATGCTGATCGTAACGTGCGGTTTTTGAACGCAGTAAAGAGGGTTTATGATACGTGTGTAGATAAATTATTTTAATTTTTGAAATTTTGTATAAAAATCGTAAAGCAGCTTAGAGAATATATTATTACTTACCAAGTTTCAACTGTGTAGTCTTAATAGTTTCTGCATAAAGTTGCCGTGACATACGGACGGACAGACAGACCTGACGAAATTGTAAGGGTTCCTTGTTTCTCTACGGAACCCTAAAAAGGAGACCTAAATTTTTTTTTCGTTTACGATCATATGTTTCTAGGAGAGAGTTGTTCATCACAAAGGGTACTCCTATTATCATTCACCAAAATTTGGTCAGTAAATTAAATGTCATCTGTGCATTAAAATATGGTTGATCCTAACGACCCTTTGTAACAGTAAATAGCGTCACACCTTTTCCCATACGGGGCGGCAGAGGCACAATTGTGCCCACTTTGAGCCAGTTATTCGATACTCCATTTTTGCGTGACAGGGGGCTAGCCCATCGCCATAGCTCTGGAGTGATTAAGGTTTCGTCAAGATGTTTTCCATCACCGTTAGAACGTCCGTATAATGTACTTAAGATAAATTTATTATCTCATCGGTACATGGTCAGGAATCAAACCTGCATCTCCTGTGTGAGAAGCAAGCGTGAAACCCATTAGACCACGGAGCTCTTTTTTTCTTCGTAACAGTATAGTTAGGTAAAATTTGTTAATAAAGATTTTTTCCTCAAAAAAGGGTCACTCTTTAATGTATAAATGCCTTCATTCTTCGAATCCCTTCAACAACCCCCGATAGCTTTATCATTGAGGAATAAATTTGGCCTTTAATTACCCTTTGTGAATGCAAAATTTCTCAAACGAACGAAATGAGTAATTAGGGGAAATTACTTCGTCAAAATGTCTGCTTATAAGATTAACGATGGTCAAAGAGGTTGTTTACCGTTTTAAACTTTTGGCATCATTTTGTTGGCGCTATTAAAAGGAGTTTTAATGCAACGTATCGCACAAATGGGAGTCATTTATTTTTTTGTTTACTTTTATAAATATACATTAACCATAGCGTCACGCCTTTTGCCAAACGGGGTGGTAGATGCACAGTTTTATCTACGTTTATTAGAAAAGAATATAATATACATTTAATTGCTGTATCAGCCTAAAAAAGAAATACACAAGTCAAAGCAGATTAAAATAAAAACAGACAAAAAAGAGCATTCATACCATTCTCGATTTTCGTATAGATACCAATGTAAAGTTGTGAGTGTATTCACTGCCATGTGCTCATGCTGCAACAGAAAAAGGGCTCAGACAGCATAATATCACAGGAATTCTTATGGCGCTGGTTTTCCTGGTTGTAGGTGTGTTTAAACTCGCTAATGACACCAGGTGGCAACTGTAATAAAGAACCTAAACTAAAGTAACCACTCAACAAATTATTAAACAAGGTATTGTCCAAAATAAACATAATAAAACAAATAAAATATCGGTGCGGAAATAATAATGTCATTATGTTATTTGATACTCCATGTTGTGTGACAGATGGATAGCCCATCATCGCAGCCATGGGGATATGAAGGTTTCCTCAGGAGGCTTTTCATCGCCGTTAGAATGTCCGTAAATTGTACTTATACTTTGTCCATTCTATTAATGTTTTTTTGACAGCTCAAAACCTAACATTTTTGAAGTCTGCAATGAAAAATACTGCTTATTATGTATATGTCACTGTAAGATTGTTGTTCAGGCTTCTCAGCACCTAATGACCTCGTAGGGGCCCATCAGCTACGAGGTAGCGTAACGATCAGTTGCCAAAAAGTGTGAACGTCGGCGATTCACCGAGCTGAAGTAATTGGGGTCGATCTAACCTGGTCTGTGCTTCGGTCCCGTCAACCTCCTGTCTCTCTGCAAGGCCCGGGTGCACCCTAGGCTCTTCTTGGTAGACAGGTTCTTCAGCCAACCAACCCGGTCGAATCAAACAAGGGGTTGAGACGCGCGACGGCTCCCTTCAATTTCGAACGTCCACTTCGTATAATCTCCAATTCTGCCCCAAACTTCGAGGACTGTAACAACCGGACCAAATTCAACAGCGACTCGTTTCGCTCTGCCGGAGTCAGAATAGGGTTTAACGTTCGCTGATCGCGAGGAGTACGACAATTTCGAGCGAATCTCCTAATCCAAGTGGACACGTTTATCAACTTGTCAAGTGAGCTATACCGGTCCAGCAGAAACCCGGCGTCAGGGTCCTCAGCCTTCTGGGTAACATGCACGGCCGCTCTGGGGCCATGATCCGAAGATACTACTCCATGGCTGTGGGGCCAGTCCGATTCTCTCTTGGCAAGCCAGGGTGGTCCCCACCACAAATGGTGTCTAACGAGTTCAGGAGCCCGACATCCCCTGGATGCACAATCAGACGGGTTCAATTCTCCTGGTACATGTCTCCAGGTCAGTGGGACCTCAGACGACACAATCTGGGAGACACGGTTCGCAACAAAAACCTCTAAGTTATGGACCGAAGCCTTCAGCCAGCACAAAACAATCTGGCTGTCCGTCCACGCGTACACCGTATCCTCGAAAACCACTGACCCACGCAACACTGTTAGAGTGTGATTCAAAAGTTTGGTCAAAAGAGCAGCCCCGGACAGTTCCAGTTTTGGAATCGTCATCCTTGTCCGAATAGGCGCTACCTTGCTTTTTGCCAAAACCAAACGCACGTCGACCTCCCCGGTGGAGGTGACGGTTCGCAAATAAACCGCTGCCGCAAACCCTCGTTCAGAGGCATCACAAAACCCGTGAAGGGTTGCCCTGTAATCCCCAGCAGGGACCAATTTCCTCGGCAGCGATACATTATTTATGTCCGATAGCGAGGTGAACATTCGCGTCCAATCAGTCAACAAATCACCTGAGAGGTGGGTGACCCAGGTCAACTGAGCCGCCTTTGCATAAAACATTTGAGAGCAAAGGTGACTGGAGAAATCCATCCATTCGGGTCGAACGTTCTCGCAATCGTTGACAGTACTGACCGCTTCGTCCAGGCCTTCGGTGTTTCTAAAACCACCCGATAGGTAAACTCATCATGGACGGGCCGGTACTGAATTCCAAGTACCGACAACATGTTAGGGTTGTCAGGATTCTCAAAAACGTGCGGGTCTTGTTGAAACTCATCTGGGAGACCAGCCATCAACTCAGGGGAATTGGACATCCACTTACGTAGTTCATAGCCGCCTCGTTCCAGCAATTGAATGAGCTCGTCACGTCGGTCCAGAGCTTCCTCTACACTGGCTGCCCCTGTGCAGACGTCATCGACGTACAAATCTTGCTCCAGGATAGCGGCGGCTCTAGGATAGCTCACACGGTCACGCGACGCCAACTCCCGCAGGGTACGCATCGCCAAATACGGGCTAGACCGTAACCCATACGTGTTCGTGTTTAACTCATAGACCTTGACTGGCTCGGCCGTGGACTCACGCCACAGTATCAACAGATACCTTCTGTCAGCCGGATGAATTACCGTTTGCCTAAACATCATCCGAATGTCTGCGACAAATACAATCTGGTGCCTCCGAAAGCTCGTGAGAATATCCGAAATATCACGACTCAACTTGGGTCCCGAATGTAGACACTGATTCAGGGACATCCCGTTCGAGGTAGGTGCTGACCCATCAAAAACAACTCGAATCTTGCCGGTAGGGGTTCGTAGGACGGCATGGTGTGGAAGGAAACAATGATCCTCAGATCTCCAGTCCACACCCGATACCGACATGTGTCCTAACGACTCATACTCCCTCATGAAATCAACATATTTTTGTTTAAATACGGCGTCCCTTGTCATCCTACGCTCCATCGACATCAATCTCGTCTCAGCCATCTTCCTAGATTCTCCTAGTGGCGGTCGATCGGCCCTGAAAGGCAGTCGAGTTACAAAACGACCAGAACGAAGGCGACCAGTACTATTCTGGTAAAACAACTCGCACTCTTCTTCGTCTGCGTCGACTCGACGAGCGGTGGGAGGTTCCTCTATCTCCCAGAAACGTTGGATAGCGTCTGACAACGCTGAGCCAATAAGTATGCCATCTGACTCGGCAGGCCTAACCATTGGCAATGCCGGACCCATGATCACGTGACCAAACTTAGTATCCACAGCAATCAACCCGTCCGGCTGAAGAACTCGCCGATCCGACAACAGAAACCTACCCAGAACGTCTGCTCCCAGTAGCAGGTCGACCGGGGCTGGAGTGTCAAAATCGGGATCCGCCAACTTGAGTCCTGATGTCAGGAATCGAACGGCCGGATTCAACTTCACCAAGGGGTGTCTGCCCATGACATGCGTCATAACTAAAGCTTGCACGGATGTTTTTGTCAAAATGTCATAACGTGGAGAGAACGTGATCACCGATTGACCAACTACATTCGTAACCGTAACATTCCCCACGCCCCTTATTGATTTATTATACCTATTTACCTTGAGGCCCAACCATTTTGCTAAATCATTCGATACAATGCAGCCCTGAGCTCCAGAATCTAATAGGGCGCGAACGTATGTTGGGTTGCCCGCCAAATCCCAAACAAGCACAGAGGCGATCGGTAACACCACCGTCTCCGGTTGGGGGGCAACCAATGGTTGGGCCGCAAATTCCTAGCGAGGACCCCCGGGGCCCCACTGTGCCTGTAACCGATCAGGTATGCAGCTATACGCCAGAGAGTCCCATTGTACAAATGGCCCACGCGCCGGTTCCATTCCCAACCTACGATTCCCCGTAAAGGGGGGTGGGCGTGAATTCAACCGTGGCCGCTCCATGAGCGGGGGGGACATCACATGTGACCGACGAGGACGAGGCGACGAGCGGGGCGACAACTGAGGCGGCGTCCGAACCGCACCCGCATAGCTCGAAGGTGTCCCATGCCACCCGCCCGTTACGGCCTGCTCAACACACCCAATGTCCCGCTGGGTCGGATGCTGAGTCGCAACCGAATACTCAGGGCCCCCCATGTAATGGTCCTGAGTGCGGCCCTGCACCCTGGTACTGCCCTGTGCACGTGGGGACGTTGGCCCCTGAGTTGCGCTCCGAGTCGCAAACGAATTCTCAGGGCCCCATGCCGTGTCACCCTGGGTACGGCCCTGTGGACGTGGGGACGTTGGCCCCTGAGTTGCGCTCCGAGTCGCAAACGAATTCTCAGGGCCCCATGCCGTGTCACCCTGGATACGGCCCTGTGGAGGCTGTTGGCCGGACCGGTTCATGCACAACAGATTATTGTGGGCCCCACCACAATATCCGCACATTTTTGTGCGCTTGCAGTCCCTAGCCATGTGTGGCCCGAGGCACAGGAAACACCAGCTCCGCTGCTTGGCCATCCGGCGCCGTCCCTGAACCCTAAGTTCCCCGAACTTATTGCAATTGGCCACAGCATGGCCAATCTGCCTACAACAGGGGCAGGTCTCACTATGAGGGGTCAATGCACTCACAGTCCCATATGACTGCCGGTTGGTGCGGTCCTTCCTCGTCGGAGGGCCCCTACTCACAGCGCTCCCGGCAGCTCTCTGTGGCTCCGAAGGATGGGTGACCGTCAACCCCAAATTCTCTGCCCGTCGAGCCTCCTCTTCCAAGAATCCGACCAAGTCGGAGAAGGCGGGCAGGTCCTCGGCCGACCTCCCGTGAGACTGTTCGAAACGAGTCTGCACGTCAGCGGGTAGGCGGGAAAGTACAATGTACAACAGTAGGTACGACCATTCACCAACCGGAAGTCCAAGATTCTCTAGAGCCTTGGTGACGGACAACAATGGGTTCAAAACCTCCGTCTGTATGGCCCCGACCTTGTTCACAACCGGGATACTAAACAAACGGTTCAGTTGGGCATCGGCCAACCTCCGTTTGTTATGGTAACGTCTGACCAACAATTGCCTGGCCGTTTCATAGTTACCCTCCGTAACTGTCAAATGAGCGACCAGCTCCCTAGGCTCACCCCTCAATGCTGCCACCAGCTGAGCCATCTTGACAGACTTGGTAATGTCCGATCGCATGTGCACCAAACTGTCGAACAGATTGATGAAGCTCATCCATTCACCGGACACTCCGTCAAAAGTAGGCAGAGTTATGGCAGGTAACCTGGACCCCGAACCCTGAAGCGGCAGAGGTGCTTCAATGTCACCACCATGGCTGGACTCGCACTGTCTACGTATGTCCGCAGCCTTCTGCGTGATAGCACCTGCCATCTCCATACATTGGTCGACATCCCCTATCAACCGTGACAGCCTGTCAGGTGCGCAGCCATCAACTGATTCCGCCTGCGCGGACAATTCGAGCACCCTATTGTAACGTTCCTTAACGTCCATAGACCGCTCCAATACCACATCATGCCTATCTAAACGGTCTATCAGACCGTGTGCGGAGGAAAACCATCTGAGCTCCTTAGAAACACCCTTCTGGATTTCAGATAACGACATGAGCGGAACGATACTTACTCACAATTTGCAGTAACTCAATTTTATTGGACCCTCCAGTCTACAACCCAAACGAGGGAACCCTAAACCACAACTTAAACAATGTTGTTTTCCTTAAACAATAGGAACCGAGTTTTATATCTATATAAATTCTGTAAATACAATTTAGTTTCCCTTTATCATTATAACACACACAGATAGTCAATATTAGTTCAAGTTATAAATTGCTATAAACTGAAAACAATGTAATAGCCTGCTATCAATAGATGTAACTACCTATGTTAACCAAACATTCATTCAATAGCACTACTAGACCACTAATAGATTGACTAACTGGTAATTCAATTCACTGTCTATCTACTACCAGCAATAGACCTATAGCTTACAATACTACCAATCTATGTGGATATAGGAACACAACCAAGTTACCTAATAACCGCCTATACCTACAGATTGATAGTCCCAAATCGTGCCTTCCTGGAGCCCTTGACGGCTGCAAATCTCAGGAAGCCACGCTCTAGCTACCAAAATGTTCAGGCTTCTCAGCACCTAATGACCTCGTAGGGGCCCATCAGCTACGAGGTAGCGTAACGATCAGTTGCCAAGAAGTGTGAACGTCGGCGATTCACCGAGCTGAAGTAATTGGGGTCGATCTAACCTGGTCTGTGCTTCGGTCCCGTCAACCTCCTGTCTCTCTGCAAGGCCCGGGTGCACCCTAGGCTCTTCTTGGTAGACAGGTTCTTCAGCCAACCTCCTATGACTGGCGGGCCAGCTTCAATGAGCACAGTGTTCCAACATAGGTTATGTTACGTGGTAAAAACCAATCGGCCACGTAAATGCGAACTTTATCTGGTTCGGGGAACCACAACACACTCAGCTATATAGACAATCCTGAGGGAACCCCGAATACATTCCAGATGGCCTGCGATTTAATTTCAATACCCTAACCAAAACGCGTTTACCTTGCGAGGGCTTTCGTCTGTCAGTTGTCATAAAAACTGCTAGGTTGGCAGCAACGTCAAATTCAAAATGGCCGTTCAGAAACCATCGATCGAATATCGATTTGGAATCGAACAATTGTCAAAACCGTTAGTTGATAAACTAACGTTTTTTTTTCGGCAGTTGGTCAACTAGCAACAGATAGTAAACTGTAGTATACTGCTTACTATATGACGCGTTAGTTAATAAACTAACGGTTAAAACTGTTAATCAGTAAACTGGTTTAAACTTGAATTGCAAACGAAATACCAGGGCAAACACTGCGGTAGCTTAGGTGAAGACTAGAAGGGGCGAGCGCTGCGAAGCCCCCGAATAGTCTTCGTGTTAGGTTGACATGTAAGAGCAAAAGAAACGTCAATTCTAAACCCCGTCAGTCTGGGTTTACTATATTTTGATAGTTGATAAACTAACGCGTTAGTTTGTCAACGAACTGTTTTGACTACCGGTGACAAATATATATAAAGCAGTGATATCTTCTAGACAAACATATAACAATTAGCAAACAATTACAGAGGATTTTTAAACAGAGTCTTACTGAAACTCGAATGCCTGAAAAAAGTCAAAGTTTAATTTAAAAAGAAAAAGGCCATCTCGCCCACATAAAAGTTTAACTTTATCAAAAACTTTGCTCTGATAGATGACAAACGATAATTTGACGGAACCCTTTTCATCCGGAAGTTTGTGTAAATGACACTTTTCTTTTAGCTGAACTTGAGCTTCAAAAGGGACAAAAAACCTGTTTGGGTGTTGTCTCGAGTAAATTTCAGTTTTTTTCATGTAGATAGCAATATTTTATTTATTGTCGAGAAAGAATAAGAAGCAGTTACATCCATAAGGTATGATTGATTAGTAATAATATATGCCTAAGTGCCCGGATCCTTAACAAAAAACTCAAAGTTTGACGGATGGTAAAAGCCACTCCGTCATTGTCACTCGTTTAATTACCGACAGCACCATTATGACATTTAAGTTGAGCAGATGTATGTGCATAGTATACGTTGTCAAAAACTCGCTAATAATAACTTTAGTTTTAGCTTGTCACAGCCTTGCAGTGATCATCGCAATTTTCAACACATCCTCCAATAGTGAAACAATGATTCAAATTCTCAGAATGGGAAACCTGCTAAGCAAATGGCAGCAAAATATCCTCGAAATAACAATTCGAATTCAATGTAGCAGATGAGTGCTACGAACATAAATACGAGTATTGTAGCTGATGCTACGGGATCGCTACGAAGCACTACTTTCACAAATCCGCTACGGCCGAAGCTCGTAGCACTTAAGATTTAACTTCTATTATTTATTTCTGCACTTTTTTCGGCTAGGAATTTTAGGTTGGTTACTTCGTAACTCGTAATGCTTACAGAAATATTAAAATGAAAACATGAAACTGTTTAGGCGCCAATTGTAACCTTTGAAACCTTTTCGAGCGCCAATTATATAACCTATTTACCTGTTCTGGCGCCAATTTTCGGCTGTGGAAGCGAATATTTCACTTCCAATAGATATTACTTTTGATCGATGTATGTACATATGCGTATTGTAGGTCACTGAGGAACTGTGCATACCACAGTACCTGATTTACATTTTTTTGACAAATTAACTGAATTCTTATAGAAATTCCCAAATTTATGTGAGTTTAAATTTAAAAAGTTCTTTCCTTTTGTGCAATTTAGAGCTCAGAGAGTAATATGAGTGACTTTCAGTCCCATGCACCTTAAGGAGAAATTGATGACACAGTGTCTAAGTGTTGTTTCATTTTATGGAAGAAATATATATATGATATATTATATATATTTCTTCCATAAAATGAAAACAACACTTTGAGCCCAATACGATAAATATTTGAGCTAAGTGGTCGTCCGATGAAGTTGAAATTAAGTTGCTCTGATCAAATCAGTTTATTCATCAGCCACCTAGATTTGAGTTAATGCATTCGGATTTCAATTCGGCAGACTTAACACTATGGCGTTTAAGTTGAAGGCTTTGCGCGGAAACACAATGGCCAACTTAAACCTCTATCTAATAACTGGCTAAACGTGCAAACAACTATGCTTATAGCTCGAATGGGAAAAGATGTGACGGAATGTTGAAACAGAAGTATAAGTGAAGTGATTGTCGGACACACTAGTCCTTCTGGTACTGTACGACGCTCGGAAAATGAAAGCACCAGTTTGTGTTTTTTTCTTCGTAATTTCTTTTATTTAAGCAGTAGTCTGAAATCGGCCATTAACATCGCTATTCGCTCGTATCCAACTAACAACATACGAAAGAATCTCCAAACGGCACAAATCAACTTGTCACGAGATCTCGGCTTAAATTTCTGTGTTTATTCCATTTTTATCTTCTTTTCGTAAAAAAACGTATTTTTTCCGCCTATGTTTTTATTTTACTGTGATTCACCATCTTTCTCTTGTGTCTTTGGAATTTTATTCGGATAAATACTTACCATTTTAATTCACCGTATTAGTTAAGTATAAGCACAGCACAGTATAAGTTGCACCTAACTTGAGTTGCTGTTACCGCTACTCAAGTTAGGTGCAACTTATACTGTTCGATTACAAATACAGGATTAGCATAACTTAGGTCCGTATTAATAAACCGCTCTCAGGTCTGAGTTATCTATACTGAAAATTAAAAAAAATCCGAAGTCCTGTTTTTATGCATAACCGGTATCAAGCGCGTATGGCACTTTAGTGCCATCGAGTTTAGTTGTCGCCATCATTGTGAAATTGCTGAGTTGACTCTCAAAGCTGGGAGTGATTTATAGATACGGATCTTAGTGTGTAGGACAGTCCAGTGAATTCAGTGTCTTACTGTACTTAATTAATATATACCTTGGACACTATTTACATACATTGATCTAGCCCCAAACGAGGATTCCCTGTATCTTCCCTGTAGCTTCACAAAAAAGGCGACATGTGCGACATAGTCAACTATGGACCAATCAGTTTAGTCTCCCATATCTATAAAATAATAACTTGGACACCTTGGACACTATTTACACACATTGATCTAGCCCCAAACTAGGATACCCTGTATCTTGGGTACTAGACAATGTTACACATACTAAATGCATAAATATTATCCTTAGATAGATAAACAACCATGACTAGGGTACAAACATCCATTCTCATCAAACAAATATTTTCCCCCACCGTCAATCGAACCCGGGACCCTTGGCTTCGTAGGCAGGGTCATTGCCGATTCGGCCATTCGGGTCGCCGTACATACAATGAACTACACACAGACAAAAACCGAACTCATTAACAGATTGAGCAAATTGCGGACCGCCATCGTCACCCAGCGTGGCCAATTTCATTAGTACACCGCATTAGGGTGACCACAAACTGCGGGGCTGCGGGGCAGCCGGAACTGCGGGGCAGACGGAACTGATTTCCTTCGTTTGCGGGGAGTATGTAACTGAGTTTGCGTCAATTTTCAGGTTTCAGTATTTAGAAAAGTGGAGAGACTATTGATTAACTATATCGTTTGTTAGATTTTTTGCAATAGCTATAGCAAGTAGCAGTAGTGCGTTTTTTATATTTGACAATGTCCATAAACATCAGAAGCTTTATTTTATATCTCCAACATCTATCGCAATCCCTTTCAGGAAGACGTTTTACCAATCAAAATCACTTTAAATGACAGTTCCTGTTAAATTATATGGGTATTTGATGCTTGATTTCTGGACGGTCACAGATATTTCACATCCTTTTTTCCATCCACTCCAAAAAATTATAATTAGTGTTACAATAATTTGATAGAACCTGCGTTAGGTTTTCTTGTCCATTTGAGTATAAAACTACTGAAAAAACTCGAACGACTTCAAAATATCGGGATTCTGTTTATCTTCGGGCTTCGCAAATACGATTAGGTAACACAACATCGCAAGGAGTTGAAGTGGCTGCCTATCCGTCTTCGCTAAGTGCGGAGCTGATATTCTGGTACCGGTCGGGGAGGGGTCTAACCGCAGAAAGATGCGTAAACGATATTCTGCTAGGCCATGTGCTCCCCTACGCTGGATTAATTGGCGAAGATCTCCTGCTAATACACGATAATGCCCGCTGCCACACCACTGCAGTGACTAGAAATTATCGGATTAAGTCGGGATTCCTACACTAGACTGGCAAGCCATCAGTTTCGACTTGATTCCAATTGAAAATATGTGGGACGAACTGAAAAGGCGGGTACGAGGAAGATTTCCAGCTCCGGCATCGATAGAAGACCTGAAAACTGCTTTCGTAGTTAAGAGTGGCAGGAAATCCCACAGGATTCCATCAGGAAACTCATTCGGTCAATAAAAAACCGTTAACAGACAGTAATTAGGGCCAGGGGGGGGGCGGAACACAAAATATTAAGAGGGAAATAACATAAAAATAAATTGTAAATATCGTTTTTATCTTTTCATATTACTTCATATTTATTTAGAGGTCTACAACTTGGACCTATTGCAGTAATTCCTTAAATTTAAGTTTTATTTATTTTAAATATGTTTGATTCCATTTGAAAAATAAAAAAATACCTGTCAAATTATATCCCATAATGCATCGTTAATTCCATAGAAATTATGGGGATTTTATTATTGGGGAGCGCGTGATGAAGTAATTCCAGTTTTTTGTCCGCGAAGTGTTCACATATTTATATATAATAGTAGTTGTAGTATGTTATAAGTATTTAGTATATTATTAAAATAATAAAACAATTTATACTCGTCTATTTATTTATCAAGAAGACTATTAGCATAATCATTACATTCTAGAAGATGCCAAATGCTATTAAAAAGTCTTTCACAATTACAGAAAATACTTTACATACTCATTTCAATGATATCGGGAAATCAATAATTCTTAAGAGCATTTTTTAATTTTATTTATTTCGTTACATAGATCCACCCCTACTCAGCAAACAGCCTTTTCCATTTTAACCTGGTTTGCTGGAAGGGATCTATTATGAGAGATAAGCTCGCCTTTGCACACCATTGTCACGCAACTCTTGTTTTTTACAATAATTGCTGCTGTAATTTCACTGATCTGAAGAAAATATTTATGGCCACCCTGGCGAGACTTTTACGGCTAATATTACCATGAGGCCGGGACATCGACCTAATCATTGACACCCTAGTCTTATCGTCGGGTTAATCTATTCCGTTAATCTACCAGTTTATGGTTGGAGCAATTACTTAGGCGGTAAATTAAAAAGAATAGTTTGTAGCCTCGGCTATGTACTGACCCGGTGTCAGTAACTGGCTTTGCAACATAAGTACTCGTCTAAATCCACCGAATGGTAATGCGCGTAACGTCCTGGCATAACCGATAATCTACATAGAAAAGAGCGCTCACGATCGCATACATGCAGCCACATTCCGTCCCGCATAAGCACACGCCTCGCCATACGCACATTGTTCTGGGGTATCCGGAGTATCCGATAGTGACATGTCCGGTATATCAATTAGATGCTAGAGAATCATTAAGAGAAAAATTCAAAGAAATTAATATACTTACGGTTACCTGTCAATATATATACGAGAATATCATGCATGTAAGAAAAAACATAGCTTTATTTAAAATTGTAGTTGATAGCCATACAATTAACACTAGAAATAAATATAGGTTAGCACTACCATTATTTAGACTAAGTAAAGTAGGCACATCATTCATGGGACTTCTGCTGATCGAGGCGTGCCATCCCGACCCGTGTACAATTTGACGATCCGTCCTCGTCTCCATCTCAATGATGGCAGATTCGCATCCTTAATCAGCACCAAATCACCGACTTGAGGGGGGCTCGTCCGGTCAGTCTACTTAAGGCGCTGCTGCAAGATGTGCAAATACTCAAGGGACCACCGTTTCCAAAAATCTTGAGCCATCTGCTGCAACATCTGCCACCTAGTTAACCGACTTAACTTAACATCACCGAATGGGTATTCTGGCAGGGCGTTAAGGGGCTGACCTATCAGAAAGTGACCCGGCGTCAACGCTTCCAAATCATTTGGATCCGAACTGAGCGGGCACAACGGACGCGAGTTCAGTGTCATTTCAATTTTACAGAACAGCGTCGCAAGCTCTTCAAAGCGTAGATAGGTCTCACCGATGATCCTCGTCAGGTGCGACTTAGCCGATTTAACCGCAGCCTCAAAAATTCCTCCCCAATGAGGACATCCCGGCGGACTGAAAACCCATTCAATCCCTCGTCGGGAGCAAGCCATACCGATGGCGTCCTGGTTACCGTTCAGGAATTGAGTGACCTCCTGCAGATATCGCCTGGCTCCGACAAAATTTGTGCCGATGTCCGAACGGATTAATGTCGGGAGGCCCCTTCGTGAGACGAACCGATCTAGACATGCGATAAATGCCTCTGTAGTGAGGTCACTGACCACCTCCAAGTGGACTGCCTTCGTGGCCAAGCACACGAAGACGTACAGGTATGCCTTCACTAATCTGGCGTTCCGTAGCTGTGAAGACTTGACCATGAATGATCCCGCGAAATCCGTTCCGACACCCGCAAAGGGCCGGATTTCGTTAACCCTATCCGAGGGCAAATCGCCCATCTGGGGCTGCATCGTAGCCGCCTTGGCCCGATAACAAGGCAGGCACCGAAATACGACGCTACGCACTAAGCGTCTTCCCGATAGAATCCAGAACTCGCGCTGGAGAAACACCATCAAGGCGTGGCATCCGATATGCCCATTCCGAATGTGTCGATCCTGTATCAACAGTTCGACCAACTTCCCTTTCCTAGGGAGTAACAACGGGTGGCGAGCCGCATAAGGCAGGTTGGCATTCCACAGCCGACCTCCTACCCTCAGCAATCCTTGAGGGTCAATAAACGGGTTGAGCCGAGCCACAGCTCCCTTCAGTTGGACGCGTCCGCGTCTCAGAATGTCCAGTTCGGACTCAAAGTGCACCGTCTGCACGTTCCGTACCAATGCGAACAACGCATAGTTCCGTTCCCGTGGTGTCAGGACCTGTGTCCGCACCGATTGCGCCTCAGAATTGCGACAATTCCGCGCAAATCGGAAGATCCAGGCGGTCACATTGACCAGCTTGTCGAGCGAGCTGTACCGTTCCAGCAGGCTGAACTCCTCTTCCGGCTCTGGTTGCGTCGTACAGACACCGACTGTCAAGGCGCCGTTCGCCGAGGTAACGCGTGGACTCATTGGCCAATCCGATTCGGCTTGAGTCAACCATTTTGGACCCCACCACAAGGGATGTCCAATTAACTCCCGAGCGTGACACTCACGAGACGCACAGTCTGCTGGGTTCATTTCCCCTGGAACATGTCTCCAGATTAAGGGATCCTCCGAATTCAAAATCTGCGAAACCCGATTCGCCACAAAAATCTCCAGCTTGTGAACTGAAGCCTTCAGCCAGCATAACACGATCTGGCTGTCCGTCCAAGCGTAGACCGTATCTTCTAACGCTATTGACCCACGAAGAACCGTCATCGTGTGGTTGAGCAGACGAGTCAGGAGAGCCGCTTCCGAAAGCTCTAATTTGGGAATGGTGAGGCGAGTTCGCAACGGCGCAACCTTGCTCTTGGCCATGACCAACCGCACATCAACCTCCCCCGAGGAGTCGACCGTACGCAGATATACCGCAGCTCCGTAGCCCTTCTCCGAGGCATCGCAAAACCCATGCAGGGTGGCGGTGTATCGTTTGGTGGGGACCAACCTCCGTGGCAGTGAAATCCGATTGATGCCAGGGAGGGTCGAAAAGAACGATTCCCACTCTGAGCTCAATGACCCGCCGATCGGGTCGTCCCATTTCAGCTCAGCAGACCACAATTGGTGCATAAAACACTTGAGCTGAAATGTTACCGGGGTGATCAACCCGTTTGGATCAAATGTCCTAGCCACCGTTGAAAGGACGTTCCGTTTAGTCCAGACCTTCGGGGAGTCCAACTCGACCCGATACGAAAACATTTCTGACACCGGCTGGTACTGGACGCCTAATACCGACAACATATTCGGATTTTCCAAATTTTCAAAAATGTGGGGATCCTGCTGGTTGTCATCCGGAAGACCAGACAGTAACTCTGAAGAGTTCGACATCCATTTCCGGAGCTCGTAACCTCCACCCCGTAAGAGCACAACTAGCTCGTCCCGTCGAGCGAGCGCCTCCTCTACGGAATCTGCACCGGTACAGATATCGTCCACGTAGAGATCCTGCTCCAGGATCGCTGCTCCTCTAGGGAAATTTAACCGTTCTCGATCCGCTAACTCCCGCAAAGTGCGAATCGCCAAATAAGGACTAGCCGTAGCCCGTACGTGTTGGTGTTCAGCTCGTACACCTTGATGGGCTGATCTGGGCTCTCTCGCCACAGTATCAGCTGATACCGTCTATCGTCAGGGTGAATGACCGTCTGTCTAAACATCATCCGGATGTCAGCTACAAACACAACATTGTGTCGACGGAACCGTGTGATAACATCCGCGATGTCATGGTTCAACTTCGGCCCTGAATGCAAACACTGGTTCAGGTTCATGCCGTTAGATGTTGATGCCGATCCATCGAACACTACCCGTATTTTGCCCTCCGGGGTCCTCAAGACCGCGTGATGGGGCAGGAAGCAGTGGTCTTCACGCTTCCAGTCGATACCCGAAACCTACATGTGGCCGAGCGACTCGTATTCCCGCATGAAGTCGACGTACTTCTGCCGGAAAATCCCGTCACGCTTCATGCGTCGTTCCATCGACAGAAGCCGCGTCTCGGCTGCATGGTGTGAACTGCCCAGCGGTGGGCGATCACTCCGGAATGGAAGACGTGTGAGAAATCGACCTGACCGAAGGCGACCAGTATTGTTCCGATAAAACTGTTCACACTCTTCTTCAACCGGGTCCAACCGGCGGACCGTAGGTGGTTCCTCCACCTCCCAAAACTTCTGTATCACCTCCGAGAGTACAGAACCGAATAAGGGACTACCAGTCGCTAGGCGTGGGGCAGCCGGCATGACCGGACCCATTACCGCATGGCCCAGTCTGGTGTTGACCGAAACCAGACCAGTCGCCTGCAACACGTGGACACCTGGTACTAACAGGTATCCCAAGGCATCGACACCCAATAAAATGTCTACTGGGCCCGGAATATCGAACTCCGGGTCAGCCAGTGACAACCCAGTGACCAACTGTCGCACCGAGGGCGACAACCGTACGTGAGGGTGTGAGCCCATCACATTAGGCATGACTAATGCCGTGACCGTCAGATTCACCGATGAATCCACCCGTGACGAGAGAGTAATCCGACATACTCCCTTAACGGAACCGACTTCCGTGTTCCCAATTCCCCGAATGGAATGTGGATACTCCCTTACCGAAATGCCTAACCGTCTTACAAGGTTGCACGAGACTAAGCACCCCTGAGCCCCCGAGTCCAATAGTGCTCGTGCCACACATGCTTTGCCGTCCGAACTCCACGCTATCACAGAGGCGGTGGGGAGCATGACCGTCTGTGGAGTGGCGGCATCCTGTAAGTGTGCGGCGTGTCCCTAGCGGGAACCTCCGCGGGATCCGAACCCGCTCAGACCTCCGTCGGCCTTGGAGTAACTCGGCTGCTGATATGCAACCGGCATATCAGACCGTATGTGCATCAAGGGGTCCCAACCCGGATAATAGGCCCCTCGCTGTCCCGGTATCCGACCATACCGGACGGTGTACGGTGTGCCCGGTGGCCACCGTGGATGGATGGGGGAGAGCGGATCCAACCTGGGGCGCTCTAGGAATGGGGGCGACGTCCGACTGTTCGCCTCCCTGTTCACCTCCCAGAGCGACAGGCAGGGTGGCGCAGAAGGTGGTGGGCTCCCATCCTTCGCGCCTCTCATAGGTGCCATCTGACACCCGCCCGTAACACGCGGTGAGCCAGCGGCCCGAAGTCCTCGCTGACCGTGGACAGCGGCGACCGAACCCCGGCTATCCCGCATGTTACCCCCCGCGCTGCCCCCTTCCACTCGGGGGGGGTCCCGTCCGCGGGTACCCCAGTCACCCCGTTGGTGACTCCCGTTGCCCGGAGGGGGACTGGGTCCGGCCCTGGTTGGGCCCTGTGGCCGACCAACCTGAGTCCGGCCCTGGTGACCGTCCGAAGGGCCTGACCGATTCAGGCACAACACTATGTGGTGCTTGCCACCACAGCACTCACAGGGGAACGCGCGCGAGCACTCGCTCAGCGTGTGCGGCCCCAAACAACCGAAACACAGTCGGTGGCGGAAGACTGTCTTCCTGCGGGCAGCTACCCCGAGCGCCTTAAAGTTGGTGCAACTGGTTACTTCATGACTGGCACTGTCGCAGTGCACACAGCCGTCACCCGACGGCGCGGCATTCAAAACGCCAAATTGTTTCGACCGCCCACCCCCCCGTGGGGGCGGGAGCGCGGCCCCTCCCGCATCCGCGCGGGTTGGCGCTGCACACTGGCCTCTGTATCCAGTGTGTCACATCGCCTGCATTCACCCTCCAAAAAATCCGTCAATTGGACGAGCGTGGGCAGTTCCGTGCTACTGCCCCCATGCAGCTTTTCAAACCGACTTTGAACAGCTGCAGGCAACCGTGACAAAACCATATATAGAACAATATATGACCATTGGTCTACCGGAAGACCAAGGTTTTAGTGGCCACCAGCACAGGGTTGAGCACCTGTACTCGGATGTCAACATCCCGGGTTACCCTAGGGATGCTAAACAGCTTCCCCAGCTGCGCATCAACCAACCGCCGTTTGTGTTGGTAGCGGTCTAACAATATGGACCTTGCTATCTCATAATTGCCTGCCGTGACCGTTAGGTGACCGAACAACTCCTTCGGTTCACCCCGCAGAGCCATCAATAGTTGGGCCAACTTGTAGGCATTGTCCAGGTCGTCCCGACCGTGGACCAAACTATCAAACAAATTAATGAAGGCCGGCCACTCATCAATTGCCCCACTGAAGGCCGGAATCTCCAGGTGTGGCAGCCGTCCAACAACACCCTTCGGGGGTGGGTCTCCGTTACCCTCCCCACGGTCATTCCTTCGCGACCGCTTAATTTTCTCCGCGCGACGCTCGATGTCGCCCAAGCATTCCATCGCTTTGTCAGCATCCGCGCAGAGCTGTTTCACTGCAGCCACCGAGGCTTCATCCGTAAGCCCGAGAGCTTAAGTCTCCGCAGCCAGCCGACACACCTTCCCGACGCGTGTCATTGCGTCCTCCACACGCTTGAGCAGGACATCGTCCATGTCAGGTCGCTCCACATACTTATGAATATGGGCGAGCCATCTCATTTCCTCCCGGACACCATGTCGCAGTACCGTAAAGGGAGAAGGTGCCATGTTGACCGATTTAATAGATTCTGGTCTTATACAACACAAAAACAACCACGCTCTGCTACCAAAATGATTAAATTCCACGCCTCAACTGACAGGGCGTGGAATCTTGTGGGGTTGTTTTTCACCAGGAGTATCACAAGTGGTACTGACCTTTGACGCCGTGGACCGGAATTCGAAAGCTCAATTCGAGGCAGGAAAACGGGATGAGGAGCACAAGGGGTGGGGGGAGAGGAGTCGAATCTTACTCTCGTCGTAGCCCGATGCTGTCGCCGTCGTGTTGCTTGCCGACACAAAGAGTCGCTGTCCGAATGCGACGAATTGGGGACCGAACCACTTCAACACTTCACAACACGAAGCACTCACTCCGATGACTTGAATCTACTTATTTCCCGACGATTGTTCCGTGCTTATTATAATTAACATTCCGACCAGGCCCGACACCTGTGTTAGACAATTATTACTACTAAAATACAGCCAAGGCCCGAACGCCATGTGCCAACATTTTTTTCTGGTGCAAAAAAGTAACCTCTTACTCGTCATCTCGTTTCTATACAAGTGACAGCTGCTAATTCCATTTCCGATCACTCGCGGTCCGAGTCGCGCAACAAAAAGAGGTGCGTTCCGAAGCATAAATATTAAACAGTTTATTTATTTATATTCTATAAAAAAATGACTCTGACTCTGACTCTGACAAACGATTGAAATTTTCTTGATAATGTATAACACGTTTGATATTCAATTTACAATTTGCTCTTCCTCTCAACGACCCAAGGCATCATATGATGTCATTTTCCCTTTATAGGTTTTAAATTATAATACCATGGCATGAGGTTCAAAATCGCGATGCCTCAAAACAACCTGGGGGTTTGAGAACTAAGCATATTGTAGAACTACTATTGGAGGGAATCGGACCGCACCCGAGGCTACACGTCAAAAACAGCTGTGCTGTATTTTAACTAAATTAATTTGTTTAAATTCGTCTATTTGTGAATATAGTGTTAATTTAAGTGTTTGTTAAGTCAACTAAAGTGTGCCAGTGCTAAATGTGGTCAGAATTGTAATTGTGATACAATAAATAATCGATCACGGACCGAAAGACAAAGGACATTTCAAACTGCCATCGGAAAAACCCCGGGGGAGTATTGTATACGACTTGAACCTAACTATATACTTATACACTACATATTGCTCAACTCTCACTATTGTGAGAAACGTCCATCCTCACACCGTAGCGTCTTTGTTTTGTCTCTTAGCACTTGACAATCTGTGGAAGTACTTTAGACGATAAAACTAGCTGTTTACTCATATTTATTACACGATATACACAAGTGCACTGATAGGTTAGACCTTGGCAATTAGTGTCAATATAGTGTAAGCTTGTAGGTAATTCTAGAGACATATTAGGTACTCACTTCACAGCTGATCAGGACAACACTTGCAAAACGACTAAAATTGTTAGTTAATATGTATAACTTTCATTAGTTCAGGATATTTTTACTGTTAACCTATATTTACTTGTAATAGTTTAATTGAAACTTGTTGACTTTGACGTAGAATAGCTATATAGGGAATTAGGAACTATCATTTTAGTACTACAGCTACTAACTGCAAGTTTTTATTCCTGCTGTTTTATTTTAATTTTGTTCGGAACACCCATTCTTTTTTATTTTATTTCCAGGCATGGCATCCAACATTACTACGCGGAGAATGCATGCAGAGCTGCGTATTTTTAAACTGCAGCAACAACTAACTGACGCAGAGGAGTTAAACCAAAGGCTATTGGAAGAGCGCAATGAAAATGACTTTGAGATAAAAAGCTTGAAAGCCAAGTGTTTAATATTTATGCTTCGGAACGCACCGGTTTTCGTTGCGCGGATCGACCGCGAGTGATCGGTACATCACTAGCTAGCTGTCACTTGCATAGAAAAAAAATGACTAGCTAGTTGGCACTTTTGGACATGGTAAATGGTCTACCACAGGTATCGGGGCCTGGTCGGAATGTTAATTGTAATAATCACGGAACAATCGTCGGGAAATAAGTAGATTTCACGTCATCGGAGTGACTGCTTCTTGCTGTGAAAGGTTGAAGTGGTTCGGTCACCAATTCGTCGCGTTCGGATAGCGACCCATGTAGTAAATTTGTAGTCGGAAACTACTGTTAATAATCTAATTTATAATAAAATATATTTATAATAAAATTTATAATAATCATTAACTAAATCGTCAATTATACGTTCACTAACCGAAAATGAACCTAAATTGTGGTATACCGACCACAAGACTCACTCACAAAATGATTGCCGACCAATCTGAAGTACCCTATCCCACTACAAAAAAACAACCCTACAACCGTCCGTGAATCGATTTCCTACTAGGAAACCGCGCCTCTGCTACCAAAATGTTAAATTCCACGCCTTAACCGAATAGGGTGGAATCTTGGTAAGGTTGTTTTTCATTGGAATGTCACAAAGCAGTACTGACCTTGACGCCGTGGACCGGCATTCGAAAGCTCAATTCGAGGCGGGAGTACGGGATGAGGGACACGAGGGTTGGGGGTGATGGGAGTCGAATCTTACTCTCGTCGCAGCCCGCTGCTGTCGTGATGCTGCCGACTACATGGGTCGCTATCCGAACGCGATGAATTGGTGACCGAACCACTTCAACCTTTCACAGCAAGAAGCAGTCACTCCGATGACGTGAAATCTACTTATTTCCCGACGATTGTTCCGTGATTATTACAATTAACATTCCGACCAGGCCCCGATACCTGTGGTAGACCATTTACCATGTCCAAAAGTGCCAACTAGTTGTCATTTTTTTTCTATGCAAGTGACAGCTAGCTAGTGATGTACCGATCACTCGCGGTCGATCCGCGCAACGAAAACCGGTGCGTTCCGAAGCATAAATATTAAACACTTGGCTTTCAAGCTTTTTATCTCAAAGTCAATTTCATTGCGCTCTTCCAATAGCCTTTGGCTTAACTCCTCTGCGTCAGTTAGTTGTTGCTGCAGTTTAGAAATACGCAGCTCTGCATGCATTCTTCGCGTAGTAATGTTGGATGCCATGCCTGGAAATCCAAATTTTCGAAAATGTGGGGATCCTGCTGGTAGTCATCCGGAAGACCAGACAGTAACTCTGGAGAGTTCGACATCCATTTCCGGAGCTCGTAACCTCCACCCCGTAAGAGCTCAACTAGCTCGTCCCGTCGAGCGAGCGCCTCCTCTACGGAATCTGCACCGGTACAGATATCGTCCACGTAGAGATCCTGCTCCAGGATCGCTGCTCCTCTAGGGAAATTTAACCGTTCTCGATCCGCTAACTCCCGTAGATTGCGAATCGCCAAATAAGGACTAGACCGTAGCCCGTACGTGTTGGTGTTCAGCTCGTACACCTTGATGGGCTGATCTGGGCTCTCTCGCCACAGTATCAGCTGATACCGTCTATCGTCAGGGTGAATGACCGTCTGCCTAAACATCATCCGGATGTCAGCTACAAACACAACATTGTGTCGACGGAACCGTGTGATAACATCCGCGATGTCATGGTTCAACTTCTGCCCTGAATGCAAACACTGGTTCAGGTTCATGTCGTTAGATGTTGATGCCGATCCATCGAACACTACCCGTATTTTGCCCTCCTGGGTCTTCAAGACCGCGTGATGCGGCAGGAAGCAGTAGTCTTCACGCTTCCAGTCGATACCCGAAACTGACATGTGGCCGAGCGACTCGTATTCCCGCATGAAGTCGACGTACTTCTGCCGGAAAATCCCGTCACGCTTCATGCTTCGTTCCATCGACAGAAGCCGCGTCTCGGCTACATGGTGTGAACTGCCCAGCGGTGGGCGATCACTCCGGAATGGAAGACGTGTGATAAATCGACCTGACCGAAGGCGACCAGTATTGTTCCGATAAAACTGTTCACACTCTTCTTCAACCAGGTCCAACCGGCGGACCGTAGGTGGTTCCTCCACCTCCCAAAACGGTACTGCGGCATGGTGTCCGGGAGGAAATGAGATGGCTCGCCCATACTCATAAGTATGTGGTGCGACCGGACATGGATGATGTCCTGCTCAAGCGTGTGGAGGACGCAATGACAGGCGTCGGGAAGGTGTGTCGGCTGGCTGCGGAGGCTGAAGCTCTCGGGCTTACTGATGAAGCTTCGGTGGCTGCAGTGAAACAGCTCTACGCGGATGCTGACCAAGAGATGGAATGCTTGGGTGACATTGAGTGTCGCGCAGAGAAAATTAAGCGGTCTCGAAGGAATGACCGTGGGGAGGGTAACGGAGACCCACCCCCGAAGGGTGTTGTTGGACGGCTGCCACACCTGGAGATTCCGGCCTTCAGTGGGGCAATTGATGAGTGGCCGGCCTTCATTAATTTGTTTGATAGTTTGGTCCACGGTCGGGATGACCTGGACAACGCCTACAAGTTGGCCCAACTATTGATGGATCTGCGCGGTGAACCGAAGGAGTTGGTCGGTCACCTAACGGTCACGGCGGGCAATTATGAGATAGCAAGGTCCATATTGTTTGACCGCTACCAACACAAACGGCGGTTGGTTGATGCGCAGCTGGGGAAGCTGTTTAGCATCCCTAGGGTAACCCGGGATGTGGACATCCGAGTACAGGTGCTCAACCCTGTGCTGGTGGCCACTAAGGCCCTTCAGAACCTTGGTCTTCCGGTAGACCAATGGTCATATATTGTTCTATACATGGTTTTGTCACGGTTGCCTGCAGCTGTTCAAAGTCGGTTTGAACAGCTGCATGGGGGCAGTAGCACGGAACTGCCCAAACTTGTCCAATTGACGGATTTATTAGAGGGTGAATGTAGGCGACGTGACACACTGGACACGGAGGCCAGTGTGCAGCGCCAACCCGCGCGGTTGCGGGAGGGGCCGCTCCCCCTGCCCCCGCGGGGGGGTGGGCGGTCGAAAAAATTTGGTGTTTTGAATGCCGCGCCGTCGGGTGACAACTGTGTGCACTGCGACAGTGCCGGTCATGAAGTGACCAGTTGCGCCAAATTTAAGGCGCTCGGGGTAGCTGCCCGCAGGAAGATAGTCTTCCGCCACCGATTGTGTTTCGGTTGTTTGGGGCCGCACACGCTGAGCGAGTGCTCGCGCGCGTTCCCCTGTGAGTGATGTGGTGGCAAGCACCACATAGCGTTGTGCCTGAATCGGTCAGGACCTTCGGATGGTCACCAGGGCCGGACTCAGGTTGGTCGGCCACAGGGCCCAACCAGGGCCAGACCCAGTCCCCCTCCGGGCAACGGGAGTGACCAACGGGGTGACTGGGGTACCCGCGGACGGGACCCCCCCCGAGGGGAAAGGGGCAGCGCGGGGGGTAACATGCGGGATAGCCGGGGTTCGGTCGCCGCTGTCCACGGTCAGCGAGGACTTCGGGCCGCTGGCTCACCGCGTGTTACGGGCGGGTGTCTGATGGCACCTATGAGTAGCGCGAAGGCTGGGAGCCCACCACCTTCTGCGCCACCCTGCCCGTCGCTCTGGGAGGCGAAAAGTCGGACGTCGCCCCCATTCCTAGAGCGCCCCAGGTTGGATCCGCTCTCCCCCATTCATCAACGGTGCGCACCGGGCACACCGTACACCGTCCGGTATGGTCGGATACCGGGACAGCGAGGGGCCTATTATACGGGTTGGGACCCCTTGATGCATCTACGGTCGGATATGCCGGTTGCGTATCAGCAGCCGAGTTACTCCGAGGCCGACGGAGGTCTCAGCGGGTTCGGATCCCGCGGAGGTTCCCGCTAGGGACACGCCGACTACTTACAGGGTGCTGCCACTCCACAGACGGTCATGCTCCCCACCGCATCTGTGATAGCGTGGAGTTCGGACGGCAAATCATGTGTGGCACGAGCACTATTGGACTCGGGGGCCCAAGGGTGCTAAGTCTCGTGCAACCTTGTATGACGGTTGGACATTTCGGTAAGGGAGTATCCACATTCCATTCGGGGAATTGGGAACACGGAAGTCGGTTCCGTTAAGGAAGTATGTCGGATTACTCTCTCGTCACGGGTGGATTCATCGGTGAATCTGACGGTCACGGCATTAGTCATGCCTAATGTGATGGGCTCACACCCTCACGTACGGTTGTCGCCCTCGGTGCGACAGTTGGTCGCTGGGTTGTCACTGGCTGACCCGGAGTTCGATATTCCGGGCCCAGTAGACATTTTATTGGGTGTCGATGCCTTGGGATACCTGTTAGTGCCAGGTGTCCACGTGTTGCAGGCGACTGGTCTGGTTTCGGTCAACACCAGTCTGGGCCATGCGGTAATGGGTCCGGTCATGCCGGCTGCCCCACGCCTAGCGACTAGTAGTCCCTTATTCGGTTCTTTACTCTCGGAGGTGAAACAGAAGTTTGGGGAGGTGAAGGAACCACCTACGGTCCGCCGGTTGGACCTGGTTGAAGAAGAGTGTGAACAGTTTTATTGGAACAATACTGGTCGCCTTCGGTCAGGTCGATTTATCACACGTCTTCCATTCCGGAGTGATCGCCCACCGCTGGGCAGTTCACACCATGTAGCCGAGACGCGGCTTCTGTCGATGGAACGAAGCATGAAGCGTGACGGGATTTTCCGGCAGAAGTACGTCGACTTCATGCGGGAATACGAGTCGCTCGGCCACATGTCAGTTTCGGGTATCGACTGGAAGCGTGAAGACTACTGCTTCCTGCCGCATCACGCGGTCTTGAAGACCCAGGAGGGCAAAATACGGGTAGTGTTCGATGGATCGGCATCAACATCTAACGGCATGAACCTGAACCAGTGTTTGCATTCAGGGCCGAAGTTGAACCATGACATCGCGGATGTTATCACACGGTTCCGTCGACACAATGTTGTGTTTGTAGCTGACATCCGGATGATGTTTAGGCAGACGGTCATTCACCCTGACGATAGACGGTATCAGCTGATACTGTGGCGAGAGAGCCCAGATCAGCCCATCAAGGTGTACGAGCTGAACACCAACACGTACGGGCTACGGTCTAGTCCTTATTTGGCGATTCGCAATCTACGGGAGTTAGCGGATCGAGAACGGTTAAATTTCCCTAGAGGAGCAGCGATCCTGGAGCAGGATCTCTACGTGGACGATATCTGTTCCGGTGCAGATTCCGTAGAGGAGGCGCTCGCTCGACGGGACGAGCTAGTTGAGCTCTTACGGGGTGGAGGTTACGAGCTCCGGAAATGGATGTCGAACTCTCCAGAGTTACTGTCTGGTCTTCCGGATGACTACCAGCAGGATCCCCACATTTTCGAAAATTTGGAAAATCCGAATATGTTGTCGGTATTAGGCGTCCAGTACCAGCCGGTGTCAGACATTTTTTCGTATCGGGTCGAGTTGGACTCCCCGAAGGTCTAGACGAAACGGAACGTCCTTTCCACGGTGGCTAGGACATTTGATCCAAACGGGTTGATCACCCCGGTAACATTTCAGCTCAAGTGTTTTATGCAGCGATTGTGGTCTGCTGAGCTGAAATGGGACGACCCGATCGGCGAGTCATTGAGCTCAGAGTGGGAATCGTTCTTTTCGACCCTCCCTGGCATCAATCGGATTTCACTGCCACGGAGGTTGGCCCCAACCAAACAATACACCGCCACCCTGCATGGGTTTTGCGATGCCTCGGAGAAGGGCTACGGAGCTGCGGTGTATCTGCTTACGGTCGACTCCTCGGGGGAGGTTGATGTGCGGTTGGTCATGGCCAAGAGCAAGGTTGCGTCGTTGCGCACTCGCCTGACCATTCCCAAATTAGAGCTTTCAGGAGCGGCTCTCCTGACTCGTCTGCTCAAACACACGATGACGGTTCTTCGTGGGTCAATAGCGTTAGAAAATACGGTCTACGCTTGGACGGACAGCCAGATCGTGTTATGCTGGCTGAAGGCTTCAGTTCACAAGCTGGAGATTTTTGTGGCGAATCGGGTTTCGCAGATTTTGAATTCGGAGGTTCCCTTAATCTGGAGACATGTTCCAGGGGAAATGAACCCAGCAGACTGTGCATCTCGTGCGTGTCACGCTCCGGAGTTAGTTGGACATCCCTTGTGGTGGGGTCCAAAATGGTTGACTCAATCCGAATCGGATTGGCCAATGAGTCCACGCGTTACCTCGGCGATCGGCGCCTTGACAGTCGGTGTCTGTACGACGCAACCAGAGCCGGAAGAGGCGTTCAGCCTGCTGGAACGGTACAGCTCGCTCGACAAGCTGGTCAATGTGACCGCCTGGATCTTACGATTTGCGCGGAATTGTCGGAATTCTGAGGCGCAACGGGTGCGGACACAGGTCCTGACACCACAGGAACGGAACCATGCGTTGTTCGCATTGGTATGGAACGTGCAGACGGTGCACTTTAAGTCCGAACTGGACATTCTGAGACGCGGACGCGTCCAACTGAAGGGAGCTGTGGCTCGGCTCAACCCGTTTATTGACCCTCAAGGATTGCTGAGGGTAGGAGGTCAGCTGCGGAATGCCAACCTGCCATATGCGGCTCGCCACCCGTTGTTACTCCCTAGGAAAGGGAAGTTGGTCGAACTGTTGATACAGGATCGACACATTCGGAATGGGCATGTCGCATGCCACGCCTTGATGGCGTTTCTTCAGCGCGAGTTCTGGATTTTATCGGGAAGACGCTTAGTGCGTAGCGTCGTATTTTGATGCCTGCCTTGTTATCGGGCCAAGGCGGCTACGAAGCAGCCCCAGATGGGCGATTTGCCCTCGGATAGGGTTAACGAAATCCGGCCCTTTGCGGGTGTTGGAACGGATTTCGCGGGACCATTCATGGTCAAGTCTTCACAGCTACGGAATGCCAGATTAGTGAAGGCATACCTGTGCGTCTTCGTGTGCTTGGCCACGGAGGCAGTCAAGTTGAAGGTGGTCAGTGACCTCACTACGGAGGCATTTATCGCATGTCTGGATCGGTTCGTCTCACAAAGGGGCCTCCCGTCATTAATCCGTTCGGACAACGGCACAAATTTTGTTGAAGCCAGGCGATATCTGCAGGAGGTCACTCAATTCCTGAACGGTAACCAGGACGCCATCGGTACGGCTTGCTCCCGACGAGGGATTGAATGGGTTTTCAGTCCGCCGGGATGTCCTCATTGGGGAGGAATTTTTGGGGCTGCGGTTAAATCGGCTAAGTCGCACCTGACGAGGATCATCGGTGAGACCTCTCTACGCTTTGAAGAGCTTGCGATGCTGTTCTATAAAATTAAATGACACTGAACTCGCGTCCGTTGTGCCCGCTCAGTTCGGATCCAAATGATTTGGAAGCGTTGACGCCAGGTCACTTCCTGATAGGTCAGCCCCTTAACGCCCTGCCAGAATACCCATTCGGTGATGTTAAGTTAAGTAGGTTAACTAGGTGGCAGATGTTGCAGCAGATGGCTCAAGATTTTTGGAAACGGTGGTCCCTTGAGTACTTGCACATCTTGCAGCAGCGCCTTAAGTGGACTGACCGGACGAGCCCCCCTCAAGTCGGTGATTTGGTGCTGAGACGAGGACGGATCGTCAATTTGTACACGGGTCGGGATGGCACGCCTCGATCAGCAGAAGTCAAGGTGGGGGACTCGGTCCTCAAGAGAGCGGTCGCAACACTTTCTCGCCTTCCTATTGATTAGGGACAGGTTCGGGCCTGTCCGGGCCACACATCACTAACTTTGGTATCGACCCCCCTCAACGATAGTGTTGCAGCGTCCACCGCTGCCCCAACCAAAAAACAGCGTCACCGTCGTCGACGAGGAGGCAACTCGCAGCTCAACAGCGCGAGCACCGTGCTGCTAGCTGTCCCTGCTGAGGCGTGTGTCATGCCGCACGCTGCCCCGAGGGCCACGCCGTCCGCCGTTGCGCACGTTGCGACGCTCGCTGCCGCGAATGCCGCGCCAACCGCCGCCACGTGCATCAAACCTCACTCCAACACGTGTGTCCTGCCCCTCACCTCCACTCGTGTACCGCCAGCTACCAAAATATGGGCTCAGAGAAAAACTCTGTTGTTCTCCGACAAAGTAGGTTCAGGATTTGGGCCTCTATTACATAACCGGTTTAACCAAAAAGTAACGAACATTTGCTGTCAGAATAGTTCACTTGTAGATCTAGTGAAGATAATTAGTAGCGGTATCTATGATAAGTACAGCACTGTTGTAATTATGGTAGGAAATCATTCAAACATTAGTCGGAATGATTTGATTAAAAGTGTTGAAACACTTCTTGACTTACATAGTAGGATGAAATGCAAATTTATACTATGCAATTTTCCCTATGCCTGTAATTTGACAGAACTACAGAACAAATCTGTGCATAGAATGAATATTCATTCATTTAATTTAACATGTCATCATTATATTTTATATTTCGACATGAATAATTTTATTCATAACTTTACTCTGACACAGGATACATTGTACCTGTCTAATAAATATAGAAAATTAGTAGCTACATTGTTAGCTTATAATATATAATAATAATAATAATAAGTTGGACACTATTTACACACATTGATCTAGCCCCAAACTAGGACGCAGCTGTAGTTGGTTTAACCAAGTTCAACTTGACATCAGCTTATGTTAAGAGTAATATGACATGCACCCCTATTGGGAATTCACCTGTTAATTATACTTTGCATGCAACATTGGAATCTGTTCCAAGTAATTTAAATTAGTTCATAAGTCAATAGAGGAAATCTCTAGCATACAAGAGCCACTAAATATGTCAAAATGTAAGTCCCAGTTAAATATTGCCCATCAAAACATCCAGGGGCTACCTGGCAAAGAACTTTTATTAGAATTATTTCTAAAAAATTCTGACATTGATATTATTTGTGTTACAGAACACTGGTTGAAGGAAAATATGATGTCTTTTAACATAAATAATTATAAAATTGACAGTTGTTACAATATAAAGACTGCTGATAGAGGTGGTTCTTTAATCTTAGTGAAAAATAATATTAAGGTGAAACAACGGAAAGATATTCTTGCACTTACTATTGAAAGACAAATAGAGGTATCCTGTGAGCCATATTATTGTTTGTGTCTACAGGCCACCGAGGGATGAAAAAGGCCATGGCAATTTCGAAATATTTGAGAAAATTATGGAGGAAGCCCTCACTAAACTATGTAATAACAGAAAAAAGTTAATTATTTGTGGCGATCTTAATGTAGGTTTGCTTGTAGGAACAACATTGAAACAACGATTAATAACTTTATTCAAATCGTTTAATTTATGTCATGTATTTTTAGAGCCGACTGGATTTACACTTACCAGCCAAACTTGCTTAGATAATGTTTTTTGTGACTGTGCATTCACAAGTAAAAGTGTAATTAACTGCTTACCTTCCGATCACAGTGGCCAAACAGTTTCATTCCCAATTGCTATTAAGGATAAGACTGGTCCATCATTTTATAGGCCTATTACATCCCATAGACTAGAGACATATACGAAAAACTAAGATATAAATTTGCCAGTACTGGATTTTAATGAACAGAACCCAAACAAAATCTACTCAGACTTCTTCAACATTATTCAAACAGAATTCAATAAAGTTTTCAAATTGAAGAAAGTCAGTGACTACAACGGTGAATCTAAATTTAATGACTGGGCAACGTTTGGAATTCGTAAAAGTAGAGTTATCTTGTATGACCTTTATGATCAAAAATGACCGACAAAAACGACAATGACCTGCAAAATATTAACTGGGACGTGATTCTACACTGTGACAATGTGGACCTTATGGTGTCGACCTTCAATGAGTACTTGCTAGCACTTTATGATAAGCATGCACCAGAGCGTAAAACGATAGTCAGGGAAGTGTCAAAACCGTGGTTAACCAGTAATGTTAAGTACATGATGCAACTTCGTGATAGGGCACACGATAAATATAAGCAATCTCGACTTCCGGTTGACAGAGACCAGTATAAATCTTTGAAACACCTTGTTGCTGTCAGTCTTTACTCAGAAAAGAAGGCATTTTTCGAACATAATATTAATAATAATATCGGAAATCCTAAGAAGCTATGGCAAACTCTTAAGAATACAGTTCTTCCCAAGAAGTACAACGAATTGCCAGAGCATCTGAACGATCCAAATGAGATGATCACCCACTTCCTCAATGTGCCTGGAGACAATGGTGTTACGATATCTAATCTTAGTTACTTCGAGCATCACAGGTATTGTAACGCGACTTTTCAGATGCACCCGGTCAATGAGAGCGAAGTGGGAAAAATTATTTTAAACATCCCATCAGAAGCCCGCGGTAGTGATGGAATAACTAGAAGTATGGTTCTATTTACACTACCTACAACTCTTAGGATCATTACAGTTATTGTGAATCGGTCAATCACCACTTTTACCTTCCCAGGGCTCTGGAAAAAATCGACTATTCGGCCAATTCCTAAAAATAATGACCCGAAAAATGTGACTGATCTTAGACCGATAAGTATATAACCATACTTATCCAAAGTTTTGGAAAGGATTATATGTAACCAGATCACTTCATTCCTGGAAAAAAATGGGATTTTGCCTAAGTTGCAGTCAGGGTTTAGAAAAGAACGCAGCACAACCACTGCCTTACTAGATGTCGTGGATAATATCCTAGCATCCCAGGACAAGGGTTTTGGTACTATACTGGCATTACTGGACTTTTCTCGAGCTTTCGACTGTTTAAATGTAAATATGTTGCTGTCTAAACTAAATTACCATGGCTTTCATATTGAGTCGATAAAGTGGATTGAGAGCTATCTTGTCTATCGTTACCAACAAGTTGTTATTAGTGGAAAGGATGGATCTAGTATCTCATCTGATTGCATAATCTCTGGAAGAGGCGTCCCTCAGGGGTCCATTCTGGGACCTATACTATTTATTTTGTACAGTGCAGATATAATAGGTTGCATTAAGCACAGTAAGTGCCATTTATATGCTGATGATCTTCAGTTGTATATAGATTCCAATAAAGATAACATCGAAGAGGCCGTCAGAAATATAAATGAGGATCTCGCTAAGGTGTCCCTCTGGTCTGCCAAAAATGCATTAGTTTTAAACCCATCGAAGTCAAAGTACTTAATTATTGGCTCAAAACACAAGTAAAATCCATAATTGACTATGATCCCGAAATTTCAATCTCAGGTGTTCGCCTGGAACGAGTCAGTGAGGCCCGAAACCTTGGCATACTAATGGACAGTGAATTACGCTTTGAAAAACATGTTGTAGAAGTCGTAAAAGCCTGCTTTTATCGGCTCAAAGTTTTGTACAAGGTTAGAAGATTTATAAGTGTTGATATGCGTGTCAGGCTTTGTGAATCTCTGGTGCTCTCTAAAATAAACTATGGCTTGTTGGTTTACGGCCCATGTGTATACAAACGAACAGAGAAGTTGATACAAAGGGTACAAAACGCCTGTGCTCGGTATTGCTTCAAGATTCCTCCGCGCACGCATGTCACACCATATTTCAATATTGCCGATATGCTGAAATTAAGGGCGAGACAAGATTTATATTTTTCAACACTTTTGTTTGGTGTTATTAAAACAGGTAAACCTGAATACTTATTTGAAAAACTGACCTGGAGGTTTTCGCGCCACCACACAAACAGAAATAATACCTGCGTTCTATCTGTTCCTCGCCACGGAACTGCGGCGTTTCGTGGCGGCTTCAGGTACCTTGCCACAAAATGCTGGAATAACATACCCCCTCCGCTGAGAGAGCTCAAAACAAAAACAATATTCAAAAGACGAATTCGAGCACAGTTATTGGAGCAACAAAAGCAGAGTACCTGATGCTGCCACGACCGCTGACGTGGTGCTGCGTGCCGCGTTTTCCAGCTTATTTTATTTTATTTTATTCTTAAGATTTATTCAAATCCTTAATGTGTATATGTAGTGATTTAATTTAAATTTTATATTTTCTTGTGTATCTATGATTTGACATTATTACTTACAATAAAATTCAACACACCAAACATTTGCATGCAACAACCATGCAATTTACAATTCTCTTTCACAACTTAATTCCGCACATTTCATTTGTTTTTAATTTTTATTTATTCTGAGAATAGGTACTTAGCCTAGGTTATTCTCACACTTCCCACCAATATTAAGTTTAGTTTATTTTATTTATTACACTTGCCACCTGGAAAAATTAATATTTTAAATCATATTATATCTTCTGGGCCCCAGACTGAAAACCAGAGTCACAGGATCTCCTGTGACATTATGCTGAGTCTGAACCCTTTTGCTGTCGCAGCATGTGCACATGGCAGCGAAACCCCTCACAAATGTTTATGGGTACTAATAGCGGGTAGTTTTATTGCTTAATTTTATTTTATTTTTAAATAGTACCTACTTCATTCCATGTAATACTTTTATGTTCTTGTGTTTGTGCTGATACAGCGAATAAATGTATATTCTATTCTATTCTATTCTCTTCTAAAAAACCTATAACTTTGATCGAAAATTTCATGACTATATTAAAAAATATTCCAAAACGTTCAAGTTGGTTTGTAGAACTGCAAAAACTTTACACATTAATAGAAATATTCAAAATTCAAATAATAGAATGAAAACAGTTTGGCAAATAATAAACCGCGAAACTGGCAAAGTTATACCAAGGGACAATGATTTCTGCCTAAAGATAGGTATATATGTGGTATGATATTGTTAAATCCAGCGCTGATGTTGCTCGAGCTTTTGAAACATTCTTCACCAATGTCCCCGTACTCACAACAGACCGTCTAAATTCATCTCTATATGAAGCAGAGACTTTATTAAAAAATAACATTAACGTCAGTAATGTATATTTAAAATTTCATCATGTATATCCCCAGGACATTGTCAAAACGTTTATAAATCAAAGTCATTGGTTCAGTAATTCTAGTTATAGCCCCACACTTAGCTTATATATTCAATAAATGTGTTGGGGCTAAAGATGGGGCTTTTCCAGACCTCATGAAACACATTAAACTGATTCCTCTGTTCAAGTCGAGAGATAAGGGCGATCCTTCAAATTTCAGACCAATATCTGTTCTTCCAACACTAAGTAAAATATTTGAAAAGATTATACTCAATCAAATGCACTCACACTTCAACTGTAGAAAACAACTCCACGCTAAACAATATGGTTTCACTAGGGGTAAATCAACTACGGATGCAGGTATTACCCTTATATCCCACGCCTTGACCATGTTCTGTGGTCAAGGCGTGGGAAAGTGGCATGTATTCAGAAATAAGAGCCATTATATACCAAAATTACTATACTGATGGGAACTGTCAAGTGCATTTCCATTCTGCAGGGCTTATACCATCTCATTCGTTATATTATATTCGTCGTTGGACTACTATTATTCTCCAATATAAAATTCACGCAGGCTCTGTAAAATTTTCATTACATTTTCATTTTCGCAAAATAATTTAATGAATTAGAGTTAGCTTAAATAGTTTAACTTTACACATCAGTTTTAATCAGCAACATCCATTGAGTGGACATAAAACTTTCCACTGATTTCGCCCCACGCATGTAGGGATACTCTGCCCACATTTCTAGTCGGGTAGAAACTAGGGTTCGTTATCATGCACAAACTTTTATATTCAAAGGCGTCAACTTCTCGAAAGTTCCATACGTGATAGATCTTCTGAAAATCGCGTCAGGCGGGAATGAAATTGCGTATAAAATTTTCATCGCCAGTGCGATTATTAAAACTCTCGGAACATTCGGATTTTCGCGTCGTAATCAATAATTCATGGCGTCACAGAGCTGGCTTGAGGCCAGTGAAGGTGCGGAAACGAAATGTTCATGAGGGACAATACTGTGTTAGTAATATGTAAGACTTTGAGCATTTTGAGTATCAGAAATATCACGGCGAAGTTGCGGATGGTTTGAATGAAGTGATGCACTCTGTGTCGCCAGGAAACTAAGTGTGGCGAACTTTGTGTGGCGTGCACCCATATGAGTCTTGTAGGCCACTGTTTAAAAAATTAAATCTCCTTACACTGACTGGTATTTACATATTTGAAATTAGTACTTTTGTAAGACTTAATATTAATTTGTTCATAAAAATTCCATCTCATGTACATTCAATACCCGATTCCCAAACCGCCTAGTGGTTCCTCGAGCCAAAACAGAACTGTTAAAAAGGAACTGTTATGCCATGGCGGTAAAGATATTTAATTGTCTACCCGCAGATCTACAATATTTACCTTTACCTATTTTTAAGTCAAAGTTAAGAAAATGGCTTGTTAATAATTGCTTTTATCACTTAACGGAGTTTTACAAAACGACACAAAAAGTCAACAAATTTATGTAATCATGGTTTTATTGAATTTAATGTGTATTGTGTTGTTTCTATTATGATATGAATATTTTTTAATTAATTCAATAAGATTTAAGGTTAGTATACTAACCTAACGGTCCTACCGATTATTATATTAGAGAACGTATGTCGTTGTACATACAAATACTATTTGCATGCCACAAATTGGCTGAATGTGCCGCTCTATTATTATAATACTCAATGATAAGACCTATGACTGTACCACATCAACGCAAATAAATTATTTCATTTCAATTCATTTCATTTCGTATCATACTCTCTTTACTGCAGAACAAGCTTAACAACTGCAGAGCAATCAATGCCACAATGCCGGTCAAATATGCGGTTCCTGAACAAGTGTATGTAACTGTACATAATTAGGCATTAAAACTCTCGAATGATACTATTCTCGAGTATTAATGCCCTCCATTATGTAGCAGTCACATAAACTATTATTAACTTCTTGAAAGTTTCGTCGAAAGTATCTTAATTTACAGTTTGTTTCCACAATATTAATACCTACCTGGTTTTCCTATATTTCTATTCAAACTGAAAAAGATGGTGGCCGCCGCTTAAGACACACGTCCTCCCAAATAATCCGTCACTTCCGGAGTCGGATCCTTAGGGACGAATGGAGGAGGACTTACATTCAATACGATATCTGGCAACAAAGATCAAAGATTTATTGTTGAAACGCACTCAGAAGGATTTTTCCTATCGCTGCGGAATTCGCGGAATGCCCGTATTTTTTGTTCCTCCTAATTGGGTAGGAAAATTTATGGGCGATAGGTGACTCGACGCTCGTGTTTTTGGGCTTAATTTATTTTTAAGTCGGATGAAAACGATCTCGTGGCTTTTTAAACGGTTGGTTGGTTGGTTGGTTGGTTCAGATTTTATGTATGAATGGTTATGTTCTTTTTTGTTTTACGCTGGTTGTTCTTGGTGAAGTAAACACTAACCGTGTTACCACAAAAAATATTAAACAGCGTTTAACCTCACAACAAAAGTCAAATCCCATACGTTTTTGTTTTAAAACAAGTGTTGAACAGTCTTTTATTTTTTTTTGTGGTAAGGCCCTAATTGACCGAGCGAGCGATGCGAGCGAAGCGTCCAGTTTCGAGATTGGCCAAAAATGCATTTGTCCTTCTGTCTGTCTGTCAGTTCTCGCCTAAGAGGTCGCTTTTCTCGACCGATTCTCTTAAAATTTTGTGAGCAGGTTTGATAATTATTAGATTTGTTTTAAAATGGCGGACTTATGGCGTTACAAAGTGTGGCTAATTTCATACTCCATGTACGTAACCAGGTGCATTCATAAGTATATATGTGGTATTGAAAGAAAACACAGTCCGGTTATTTTATTTATAATAATTCCAGTTGATCATCCGATAAACTTCAAGAGGTCGGGGGCTGATGGGGGAGTGGAGGAGGAAAAGGGGGAGGGGGAGGGAGTTTGTTGTAGCAAAATTATTCGTTAGAGCGGATTTCAGTTTTTGATTTTATTTCGGAAAATTTATATTTCAACAGAATACGCAGTTATCTCTGCCTTCACGAGACGCATTCGGCTGTGGAACGAACTTCCCTGCACTATTAGGGACAGTCCCACTCTCTTCTCCTTTAAGAATCGCTTGAAATAGCACTTTCTTTCTCTTTCATCATATTATGTAGGTAAGTATTTGTATTTATCTGTTTATTATTATTATTTTTTTATTTTTATTTTATCTATTATTTCTTTTATTATATGTATTTAATAGTAAGTATTACATTTTATTGGTATTTGGTAATTTTATAATTGCACTAGCCTACCCTTTTCAGTTTATACGTATATCCTGATAGGTTTGCTGGAATAAATCTCTGTTGAGATATAAGTCGCCTTTGCCTTGTAATTTCGTGAATAATGTATTGCTGTGATGTTCTGTGCAATAAAGGAATGTGTGTGAATCCGTAGGCATCAGATTTGATCTTCCAGAACCAAGGAAACGCGAGTAAACGCCAATGTATGTCGAAAAGCTCGCGAGTTCTCACAGATACATTCGTTCTGGCCCCACGCTGGGACACCTGTGTAGTGGGAACCCGAAAAAGCGAGTTTATAAACACCGTGGCCAGATGCTTCGACTCCCGTGGTTCGACGTTTCAAGACCCTGAGTTTTTTCTTCCTGCCCGATCGGAATTCGAATGCTAGGCCTCTCGTTTGTGAGGCAGAGCTTTAACCGCTACGCCACAGAAGTCGCCAAAGGCAATGGGGCTTATTTGCGATGCATCTTCAACACTATTGAATGAATTCGGTAATAGCATTATACATTCTTCCGGCGCGGCCGTGCGAAAATCACTGTTACTATTTAATTCTGTTTATTTCATTATTTAACTCTCCTCTTAAATATTACAAAATCGAGTACTATGTCATATCAATAAAATGAAAACTACGTTGTAGTGTATGTTAAGAAAAGGAGACTCGAACAAATTCATGATATCAAAGTCAATCCAATCCGATCCCATATATAAACAGTCTGTGTGTGTAGATATACAATCTATAGACGGCGTTTTAGTGCGGATGTCGTGTGACACATTGTGGAAGACAATTTTCTTGATTCTCTTTATTAACATTTAGGACATATATTCACGGAACAACAACTAATTATAATGAAAAATGCCGATGAGTTGAAGGTTTTGTCCCTTAACGCATGGTCTAACTCGAAACGGGTCGCAATTTTCAAAATTATTGCTTAGTTCAAAACCTATGAAACCCATATATGGATTAGTATGTAGTAAAGGGTTACAGACGAGCGTCCTTTTACATGGCATGACGGAATTGATGACACTGATTTTAGCTTGCGAAATTCAGCAGACACCAACTGCATGGTCTTGCTGTGGTTAATACACGCACTAACACTATCTTTAATAGAATTGTCCTATTGAGTGGCAAGGTCATGGATATCCAAACCATGAGTATTTTATTACTGGGGGAGTATGTGAGTTTAGACAAACCCATGTCTTTGTTGATATCTCGTTCAACAACCATTAAAGTACTAGACAAGATCTTGCATACCTTTCAGAACCCTGATAGTATAATAAGTAGTCGCGGAACATGCTTTACGTCATACGCTTTTAAATACTTTTCTTCAGAGGAAGGCATACGACATATTTTGAATTCGGTAATCTGCCCAAGAGCTAATGGGCAAGTAGAGTGGTACAGACATTCGATAAGTCGATACCGATCGTTCGATCGGTTTCTCACGGCGCATTGTCAAAATTTTGATGATAAGGACTGGGAAGATAAGAGGGGTAGAGAACTGTGGGGCATTCACAACAACTATCACAAAATTATAGGAAGGTGGCCGGCAGAAGTAACACATGTCTAATCTAAGATGAATGCTGCAATTAACCCGATGCTGAATGAATTGTACACGATACCTAAGTCGATCTTGGTTTAATAATGACTAGAGAATATGTAAAGGATAAAATTTAAGAAGAACTTAACAAAAAATAATCATATGACAAAAACCGGCGTCCTGATTAACGTTGTTTCTGAGAAGGAGGTTTCACGGGATTGCCACTGCTGGCAACTTGAGAGAAGGAGGGTTAAGAAAATGCCTCTCAAGTTGATTAATACAAGAATGGCTGTATTAATTAAGTTGAAATTATTATGGCTGGATCTTGTCTGTGTGTCTGGACTTTATTTGTAACAAACTGTTATTATAGTCCGTTTCAAAGAAAGATTCACAATACTTAACGACACATTAGCTTACATAGCACTTATATAGGATTCTTGTCGTGCATAGCACTTACGTAGGACCGAGAGGCCGGTTCCAAAAGGTGCCAAAAGGATAATGACTGAAGATATTGTTAAACAGGCCATGTCCATATGGTGGCAAACGGTGTTTGCAGAGTCCTTATACAGTTTGTCTACAGTCATGAGATTATATTTTTAATAATCTGGGGAAATTATCATGATCGTTTTAAGTCCAGAATGTGATTGGCTACAAATGATCGGATAATGATTCAAGGTATGATTCTATTTCTATTAATGTAAAACTGTGTGATTTTACTTTGTTGATTGAGATTTCAATGTGATTTCACGTAAATTTTGTTTTTCAGTTATGTGTAATGGACCTGTACTTGTACCGTGTATGGAGACGTTTACAAGGTCAGGATGGACGAGTGTAAGTTTTGAGTTTTAAATAAGTCCTTTTGCGAGTTTTGTAGATGTCGGTTTGTAAATTAAAGGAAGGACTGGCCCGAGTGCCGAGCAGTGGATAGCGGCGAGTGAGGGCATTGATTCTATTCTTGGCGCCCTCAGCGAGCGGACGTGTCAGCTGTTGTTAATAATCTGAAGTGAAAGATGAATAACTTATGCTGTTTTGGAAGGAGATTTTCAACATTAAACTCCGTGAATCAATTAAATTTATTTTAATTTTTTGGTTGCTAGTCTTATCGTGTCGAACTGTCAAACTACTTGAGCCAACAAACTTATCAGTGAAGAGAATTCAAAACGTTTTTACGAACGTTGCACATTTAATATAGCTATTATTATTCTTCATAGATGCCACCATACACGGCCTTCTTCATGCTCCAAACTGAAATGCATAGGTTTTGAACTCTATTTGGCTGTAAAACCTGTTTGACAGACGACGAACGGTCGGATACGTGATACGTCAGCAATAGGGCTCCCTTAGGGCTCTATTTGGATCCTGGGGGTATGGAACCGGTCATTATTCTGAACACCTTTTACTATGGCCCCCATTCGATCAGACCAACTTTAATTTTTCTTTCCTCCATACGTTTTGGAACGGGCGGTCGGCTGATTTGTAATCCAATCAGCACAGAACATTTATTTTTATATGTATGTTTTTTTTTCATGTTACCTAATATCGATCGGTGGCGTTACAATGCCTAAGATACAGGTTGTTGACCTTGTTTAGTATTCACTGTATTATATGCTTAAGGGCTGAACAAAGGCCAATGGCATTGAGAATTAGACAAAGAAAACAAATACCCGTCGTCTCGCGTCGAAGCAGACTGACGCATGCTCCCGCGCAGAGCCCCGCGGGGCAGCCCGAGCTCCGAGACCAAGAAAATTATAGAAAATATTACTAAACTCCTGTAATAATAACATTAAAAATAAAATGAAACAACCAAAAATTTCCCTTTTTTTTACCTATTTTTGCGTGTAAGTTTCATATAGGAAACTGATTTCGTCTCCGAGCGCTTGTTCATTTAGTTGAATAATAATGCATTGCGAAAAATATTTTTAAGTATTAAATATAACAGATATCCGGTAATTTTAAAAGTCCATTCTTATCTCTAATAGACCTTTTATAACATATATTTATCCTAAATTTTTATGGTGTCTAGTTTAGCCTAGAATTGAAGCTAAAGATGCATTTCTGGCCATATTTAATCCCTTAAGCAGAAAATTGTAGGATGTACAAAAACTAACTTTATGCGTGGGTGCTAATTCTGGCTATGCCATTGATTAATTCGTGTTGGCGTTTATCGGCTAAGCTATGGCTCACTAAATAATAAGCTTTGAGAAATTTATTATTTAATTAGAAATATGTCTGCCACTGCTTTATGAAGGGTAAGGACATCGCTAATCACTACGAAATTTATGAATTTATTACTAGAAAGAACAAAACTGATGAAATTAAATCCAAACTACTTGTTTGGATTTAATTTCATCAGTTTTGTTAATATGTTAAGGAACATGCAGTAACTGTACCAAACACATTAAAGGGTTACTCTATTTCGCATTATTTCTTTTGTTTTTAAAACCTGTACGTTGTTTTGTGTCATAACGTCTTGAAGACCTCAAAAGCATATTTTCATATTTTAAACCTCGATTTCAAAACCTGTTTGACTAGATAGATCTGGAATACAGAAACGATCCCCATTAAATACTAATAAATTCGTAGCCAATCACACCAACGCGGATTAGATTGAATCGTTGATTTGTATTGGAGTAGTTACAACTGTCAATAACATCCCTTCAATATCGTTAGAAATGCTGAAACTTGGAAATGAAACGCAATCACGCAAACTATTCATATCACAAGTAAGCTCACGTTAAGCCTTAAACTTCGGTAGTTGATGATTTATGTTGGTTAATGTCATCGATTTGGCGATAAACTTATATATGTTAGTTTCCTCGGTTACTCAAGATGGGGCAAAAGTAATCTGATGTTGTTTTGCTGTATTTTTTTAAATGAAAAATTTTGGATCTCCTATTAGATTACGTTTATTTCATTATGAAAATTATAGCAGTCAGAATTATTAATTTATTTATTCATGGGGTTACAAACAGGACAAGTTACATTACAAAGGCAGACAGAGTAAAACTAAACATTAAATAAAAATCTTACTTATCCCTTAGTGTATCCCACTTATGGGGTAAATGATGGAAAACATAATTCTAAGAATGAGCAACAAACTACGTGCTGATGGATACATATTAAAAAGAAAAAGACAAAAAAAACATTATTTCATTTTGTCTACTTTAATGAAATTATGATTTTTTGACTTTTTAAAATAAACCAACCACTTTTTTAGATATTTTTTGCATCACTGATAGGTACATGAATATAGAGTAAACGTCCAAATATATTTATTGCACGTATGTGCAGGTAAAGAATGACATCAGCTGCACGACCTAGTTACCCACCACAATCAGGGATTGTTATCTGCGAGTATTGTGAACAACAGCTTGCTTGCTTACAAATGCTTAACCGACTGAGAGATGAGTCAAACAAGTCAACCTCCCCAAAGTTTTTGACGTGGTCTGCACAGAGTCGATTTATTGGCGCCCTTTTAACAGTATTGGTGCGAGAGACTTTGACGTGGAAGAGCTGCTTGTGCCGCGGAGCTCTGAGCGGGACATGGTACTTTTCAAGAGAGACATGCTCAGGTCGGTGCCAGTAACCGGTGCAGATCCGCTTGAGAACAACAGCGACCGCGAGCGTTCGACGATCGTGGAGGGTCTTTGGAGCCCTTAAACGGTAATTCAAACTACGAAAGAACTTTTTCTGAACCATTTCAATTTGTGAGTCATACGTCACGTAGAAATGATTCCAGATAGGGGATGCAGATTCAAGATGTGAACGAACCAGAGAGTCGTAAATCGTGAGGAAGGACTTGGGATTTTGAAGCTTTTTGTTGTACGCATGAGGAATCCAAGCATCTGATAGGCTTTTTTAGTGATGTGTGTGATGTGTGCGTCGAAAGTCAGCTTTTCGTCAAAGTAAACACCAAGGTCCCGCATACATGTAAAATTCATGTGTTTAACGCTCTATCACCTGTTTAGTAAATCTGATGTATGGACATTTATTGTGTGCAAGGGATATGCCGTTACGGATACAGTAAGCGTCAAGTCTGTCCAGGTCCTGTTGAAGCAACACGGTGTCATTTGCAGAGTGGATTTACCTATATAACTTTAGGTCATCCGCGTACAGCAAATAGTTACAGTGTTGAAAGTACTGTCTTATATTGTTGATAAAAATTACAAAAAGAAATGGGCCTATTATAGATCCTTGGGGAACTCCAGAGGTTATCAAGACTGCATATGACAGTTTGCCATTTAGGGCAATATATTGGTGCCTGTCTTCTAAGTAGGATGCAAACCACCTGAACCACCTTTTTTAAGCAGCAGCAAGTGATGGACCTTGTCGAATACTTTTTTAAAGTCGGTGTAGACGGAGTCCACTGCAGTGTTCTGATCCATGGCTTCAAAGAGATCGTTGGAATAAATAAGCAGATTGGTAAGAGTGGAACGCGGTTTGACAAAGCCATGCTGTTTGGGATCAATGAATGGTTCTTTAAGGGGATAAATTCGGTTATATACCAGTATGTATATTAATGACCATACATGGCATTTTTCATCACTTCTGTCAGATGTTCCGGCGATAAGTTTTCGCATTCCTGTCGAATATTTTCTTGAAAGGCTTCAAGAGGCTGAGGGTGATTTATATAAACCCGGAACTTCAAGTAACCCCACAAAAAGTCTGTAGAGGTCAAATCGCGTGATCTGGCCGGCCAATGTAAATCACCAAAGCAAAAGATTAGATGCCGCGAGAAATCTTCCTTCAGAATAACGGGTGCAATGTGCACCATTGCTCCATCCTGTTGGATACCACATGTCCTCCAGACCCAACATTGAGATGGCTCAGTTGGTTTCGTATCGGTTTCGCAATCTTGAAATTCCGGGTTCGATTTCCAGAGAACATGTATTTTTCCCATATATATTATACACCCATATATATTATACACTCACATATAACGCCCAAATGGGCAATTTGCAGGTAGAAAACCTTCAGCATATACCAAGGCCATGGCCTGATGACTCCTCCAGCGTAACACATAATAATAACTTCGAGCTGGCTCTTCGTGGGTCATACGCGGCCCAGAAGCAATAATTTTGCTTATTAACGTAACCGGAGGGATGGAAATGGGTCTCTTAGGCAATGATGGTTTTCGAAGAAAAATTGTCCTCCTCTTGGTCGAGATTCAGGTTACACGTGTTTGGTAGTCAACAACAACAGCTGATGCACTGTCTACATTTTGTAAGAGATCATCTTCTGTTTTCTTAAAATTTCATCATGTCACAACCTAAATCATTCCAGGGCTTAAAGTGATTTCAGTTTTCATAGTTCTCATTGATATGGCCTAAAAATCGGCGCTCACAGCCCAGCCATCGGGGGCGGAAGCTGAGACGGAGCGCTTATTCGAAAATCGGGTTGGTCACGGCGAGCTGAATGGAACACATTACCTTGCAATGCGATTTTTGCAAGACGCTGCAACTGGACTTATGTAAATATGTATCAAACATACATTTTCACATTGATTTACTTTAATAAAATAAAGTAGCCTTGCTTTCATAATTGTCATAATTATTTATTGACACCTTAATTTATATTATGTACAAAGGCGAACTTCCCTCCAAAAAGAGATTTTTCCAGCAAACCAAGGCATGATAGAAAAAAATATTGTGAAACCTAATTAATAAAATACATATAAGTAAATTAAATATCTATAAAATAAGGAAAATAAAATTTTGCTCCACCATACCACTATAGACTTATAAATAAACGGTTTGATATAAAACACAAACCTTTACATGTGAAGGAACATAAATCAATCAATCAATAAGCATACAGTCACAAACATAGTCGTCTTCCTCACTACGCCATATACTTGTATACTCCTACATATACATCAGTATAACGCTGGATTTTATCAATAGAGGAATAGCATTTTACTTAACTTAACTTATAAAACAACATCAAGCAAGTTGAAGGGAACTTCATAAATTGTAAGAGATAGGTAAAGTTCAGTTCCACTGTAGAAAACTAAAGTTGATTTCAGACTAGGTTGGGACCTATTCAGGTCAAAGAAAGCGGGGGACTTAAAAGCGAGCTGAATTCGATTCGAGATTCAATTAATTTAAGACTGAAGTAAGGTTGTGTTAGGTCACAACTTTATGAACAACCTGGAGCCAAGGCGTAGCGGAGCGGAGCGAGGCAACCCCAAGTAGTTAGGTATAAAATAGGGATTTCCTTTTTGGGGGGAAAGTTTGGACTTTTGTTTTATAAGTTTTTTTTAATGTAACTTTTTACTAAATTTGGTTAAATACTAAACTCGTCATCTCGATGCAAAATAGTAAACAATGGCCTTAACAAATATATAGAATATGAAAGTCAAAGTGAAAGGATTTTTAATGACCATTGTTTAACTTTTTGATACGAGTCAAGTAATTTGAGTTTATACAATGACATATTCTAGATGTACTTAAGACGCTGGTTATCTATAAATGCACATTTTTAAACCTTTCCCATGCTCTGCTGGCCGGAAAAGATTTTTTTTGACAAAATGATCAAGAAAAATAGTAGATTGTGCACCGAGAAGATAAAGCACTGTTTTATGTCACGGGCGCGTTTTTCAACTCACTTGCGAGGAAACAAATAGACGCAGCCAAACTTCTAATAATATTCTAACATTTATAATTTATGATTTAAAACATTTAAAATTCAGTGTTATTAGTTATTAAAAATTACAATTGGTGAAATTACAATTATTAAAGTTATACCTAATCGTTTTTGTTATAGTATTGGTATTACTTTCTTCACTAACATTTTCTTGAGTAAAGGTCGGCCATTGTATATTATTTTCATATATTCCACTACGAAAGTTTCGTAGGCTCTAGGTATCTTTCGCAGGCTATCAGTCGCTTTTCGTAATTCGCTGAGTATTTCTGACGGGATTAAAGCTGTTTGCTCTTCTTCACTACTTGTTGTTGTCGACAACGACAAGTAGTGAAGACAGAGAAGATGGTGAAGATTTTTGACAATAAATTGCTAATAAAAAAAAACGCTACCAAAGAGTTGTGAAAATTGGCGCGCTTTTTTCTTTTTTTCACGCGCTAGTGCGCGCAGTTGTTGATGAAGGCACAGGCAACACCGCTACACAGCCTATAAAAATAAGGCTTTGAATATGCAAATTATGGGTAAAATGTAGCGAAAAAAATATAATTTGATGAAATAATGTTAAAAAGATTATTGTTACATCATAATATTATACTTAATGCTAAAGTATTCACAAAAATGTGCATTGTTTGTAGGCATGAAAACTCGCACCTGAGATTAAAAAAAAAATGCAAAGTAAAAAGCACGAGGGTGTAATATGCGCTGTTGTGGCCCTGCATGCCTTGCTACAAAGAACCAGTTTACGAGCAGGTGTGTTGAAAAAGGTAAAGACAACCTAGAGGCAAATCACCTTACTGAGGTATTGTTAAATAAAAAAATATGATATTTTACAGTAACTTTTTATTTATAAGGAAATCGAATTCCAATTTGTTTCAGTATTTCTCTGATATTGACCAGTGTACACTCTATTTATTCATTTATTTGCATATGGTATACAAAAATACAGTCACCTAAATATTAGTTCTAGTTGTAACAGTGTATATACATAGGAAATATTTAATTGGAGTGTATATATTTTGAGGTCTGTAATATTAAAAAGTTAGAATATCCGCTGCTTTCCCCCACAAACTACCATAGGACATGTCACTATGAAAGTAACTAAAATAGAATAGCCTAGATGTAGCCACATCCGTGTTTTGTCCTGCTTGATGGCACTGTCAAAGTTGGAGGCAAAGAGTTTCATTCATCTGAGCTTAGATTCAAAAACACGTCACGTGATCTTTCAATTACACTTGATATTGGCAAAATGAACCTCAAATGAGGTTATCACGCCGTGTATTTTCTGAAGAAGTGCATAGAAATAGACAACTTTGTCAGTTAGACAGCGTCGCCTCCAACTACAGATATACCAATTCCGCACCTGGACGAGCGATGACTAGGAGCCGAGGCGAGCGCGACTGTCTTTAGTGTGTGGTGTATAAGAGTAAATTAGGTGGTGTATTTATCCTTGCGGTAATTGCCTGATTGCGTCAGCTGGTAGATATTGGATGGGAAGCAGCGATGAATAAAAGCACAATCTTGAATCGAACTTAGTTTATCAGCCAAAACACAGCAGAACATCAGTCGGCTATCTTAACGCGCTCGCCTAGCGGCTCGCGTGTATAATACCGCCACGTGTGCAATATTCATGCATCAACTTTCCACACCTGTATAATATGCTATTTCTTAGTATTTTAAAAAGGGGATTGACAATTTTTTTATGGGTAAAAATATATTTCGCCATATCCTTAACTTTACACTAACATAATATTATGATCTTTCGCATTTATAAGTTACCTAAACACTAGTGTTAACTAGTTAATTAAAACAAACTCTCGTGTGTAATTTTATACCACAAATTGGTTAAAATTCGGACTGACCCAGTCATGATCACAAGCAAGCAATTACTTCTTCGGTTCTTTAAGGAAAATCGTCCCACAAGCTGATGGAGTTGGTGAACCTAGAAAAAAACTTTCGATTTTAAATTCCTACACAACAATATTTATTATATTTATGTTTCGTATTTCTTAAACGGAAACCTATTTTAAACCCACCCAACCAACAAATCCTTTTACCAAATATTCTTTTACAGATGTTTTAAGGGTTTTAACCCCATTAAAACTCTTTCCACGGGTGAATCTAATAAGCTTGCCTTAACGTAAGCATGTCGGACAATGTCGGTGCTAAAATGACACTAACGATTTACGGTTAGTGTCCCAAGCACCGCGGTGTAAAATTTATGACTTACTCGATGTCCCCAATAAAACGTTGTATAGTCTACAACTCTACAATAAACCCACTTTCTTATCTATAGTGAGACAAATAGCCGCATGCACAGACTACTTCTTAAATAAAGTGCCAATTTAATGTCATACTGTCATTTCCCGAGCGAGTGACAGTGACTTTGAGTGACCGTGAAAGGATGAGTTGTCGGTTGGGTAATTCGGAAATCCAGGCCAGAAATGTTTGGAAAATGTAATTCCAGTCCGAGGAAGAATAAGAATCAAAATGGAAAATGTTGAAGCCTGTAAAATTACGATAATCAAATCCAGTACTCCGGGTTCTAGGTTTCTTGGAGTTTCACTTCTTATGCCAGTGGTTCTAGCAGGAATAATTACCAGAGTGAAAAAGTTTCGGGTTCAAATAAAATTAACTTTGTCTCATTGTACATAAGAGTCACTGACAATTCGGTTCGCATACTTTTTCGGCGTGTAATTATTCCTGCTTCCTACCCAGTACCACCGTATACTCGTGTTTAAACAACACGCCTTAGTTAACTTGGCCCTCGCTCTGATGACGTCATAGCGTCCTTCACTGTCCTACTGACGCGTCGAGCACTAGAGCGGGCGAAAGAGGGAGGGGAAACGCTTTCCTCGCGGGTATGGAAATGTCAAAATTATTCAGAGAATAATGTTGACTCGCCCCTTCGACTAGTGGCACTAAGGTACCGAAAGATAGAATGCGAGTTAACACTCATCTCGGGTTATAGATTGTCTAAAGATAACTCGATGAAAGTGCTAATGTGTTAGTGCTTTCTACTTAGGCGTTCGTGCCCACTTAACTGACGTGACGTTTACACGACTACGTGGCCTTCCAATTCCAATGAGGTTCTTTCCTAGACGGTTTTCTTCAAAATCCAACAGATGACTCTCAAGACGGCCTGTTTTTTGTTCATAGAGTAAATAAAGTACATGGTATATAAAGAGTTTCCATGATCTCAGATGGAATGAGGAAGAAGAATAGGTACGTAACCTATTGAAAAAAGGTTCGGTAAAAAAGGTTGTGTTCTGGCTGAACGTAACCATTGAAACGTATAAACGTACTGAAAGAAGGTTTGGGACGAAGGTTTTGTACCTACTGGCTGAAAGTAGTCTATGATTGAAAACTGTCATGTATTGTTTGCTAAATAAAATACTCGGAGACCTCGAAGTATTAGGTAGGCACAGACTATATAGGGTTACTACGTAAGGAGTCAACCTACTGAACGAAGCTGAAAAAACTGAACTTGTCAGCTTTCAATAACAGGTTATGTTCAGCCAGTACACAACCTTTTTACCGAACCTTCTTACAATGGTTGCGAATCTCTTTGCATAACATATTATTTTCTCCATGACCAAAAAACAGGCCATCTACAGCGCTATCTTTTGGATTTTGAAAAAACCCTGCTCTGAAAGAATCCCATTGGGTAGAACATGCCGTGCAATCATGGCCTTTGTCAGATACATATCACGCCACGTCACGTATAGGTAGGTGGCACGACGCCTTACGACCCTTATGTGTAGAAATAGACAATGCGTTAATGTTGGTACGTTCGTCGGTATCGCCGGTATATTTAATCTATCACTGTCTATGCCACTGACAAGGACAGTGTTTAGGCTTAGCTGAATTGCGATCTAATAACGGATATAAATCACGCGTAAAACTGGTGGCCATGTTGTTGCTTTCAGGTTAGAAACGAACAGTTTATTGATGTATTTGTATCCAGCCAAAGAAATAAGTCAGGTTGGCCACTAACCCGACACCCATTTATTGACCCGCTCTAAGCCAGCGTGGTATGGCTCAATCTTACTCACATTCGGGTAATAGCTGTTGCCCCTCGATGGGGTCATATCTATATTTTCATTTGTTATATACCAAAAAGATGTGGGCAATTATAGACTCATGGTCACGACGTCTACATACTAACTAATCGTGTCTTCTTTCCACAACGAGGTGACAAAAGCACTGATTAACTGAATCGTAAATCATGTACCTATTCCAAAAGCATACCTGCAGCGAAGGGCTCTAGCCCCGGTTATGCACAATAGAAAAACTAAAAAAATGACAAGTGCGGGTCGGACTCGCAGAAGGATTCCGTACCATTACCAAAAAATAGTAAATAAAAGAAAAATCAGTACGTGTTTTCGATAACCATCCCTACTGATTGCGGATCCAATGATGTAGGGCGCCGCAAAATTTGCATGATATATGAATCATGATGATTTGGTTATCAGCGGGGGAGGGAAAACACGTCTCTTGTATCCCCCCCCCTCCCTTAAATTTATAAAATCTCGTGTAGTTCATTATTTGTTGCTGTAGCGGCAACAGAAATACACATTCTGTGAGAATTGTAACTCTCTAGTAGGGACCAAGAGATACATACACGAAGCTCTGTGGCGCTGCGGTTGTGGCTCTGCCTGCGTTCTCACGACCCAGAGTATCCTAGTGTGGGGCCAGTAGCAATGCATGTGCCTGTATGTAAATGTTTATGTTTATACAGCCCGCTGACAGATGGACAGATAGATAGACGGACGGACAGCGGAGGCTTAGTAACGGGGTCACGTTTGGCACCCTTTAGATAAGGGACCCTAATAAAAGCTAAAAGTGGACTTGGGCCTCTACCACCCTCAATGGGATAAGACATTAGTTATGTTAGTTTGTTTTGTACGTTCTGATTTCTTAAGTTGAATTCCTAATAGCCACAGTAATCAGCTATCATAAGTAGCCCGATTACGCTAAAACAAACAAACATTTACAAACAGGTACATACATTGCTTCTGGCCCCATACTAGTATACCCTGTGTCGTGGGAACCAGAAACAGCGACGACACACACAAATAAACGTCGCAAGACCTGGGGATTGGCAACTGGTTAAACGTCTCGATCTGGGGGTAATGCTACTATTTGACAAGCCTCTCACAAGCACATGACATGCCAATCACACGTCTATTACACGCAGCTCACACGCATGTCACACGCCTATCATACGCTCTCTTCATTTAGCTGGAGCGTGTGTAAAGCTTGTAATTGCTCCCCATAGTTATTTTCCTAACGGACCATTGGCAATTCGATCGAATGCCAGTCAATACTTAACGGACCGGGAATTTGACTAAGTGCATAATTCATCCAAAAGGCGGCAACATACACACCATTCGACTTGATCCTATGCAACCCGCGTCCATTGTGTTCCTTATATCCTTCTATAGGTTTCATTATTCTGTTTTATTACTTGGAGCGGTCGTTACGAGGTCAGAATGTTGTAATTCATACTTGGGAATTCCGGGTCGAATTTGAGCCCTCAAAGGAGATTGAGAATCTCATTTGCCATGTAACGATGTCACAAATATGCCGCCCTTGATTGTTGAAAGATAAATAAATTGTTTTCCTTCAACTTTCTTATTTTCTTTCCTCGCGACTCGAAGTGAGAAACTTCATACTCCATCAAAACGGAGCCAGCGTTCATTTTAAGTTGTGAAATTGTTAGTAATACGCCCCGACCTACTTCGTTTCATCCAGCCTTTGCTATAAAAATAGTCTGTACAGTTTATGCTATAAGAGTCTTCTTTCATAATTTTAAAGGCATTATTGAGTTAGCACTATTCTTGGATCAATATGAATTGGAATACTTTATTGCAAGAAACAAAAAATACAGACACATAAAAATGAGAAATACATGTACTTACAAAGGATAGGTTATCTCTAACAATATATCTTACAGCATTTATTTTTGTAGTAAAACAACTTATGGGACGTTGGAATAGGAGGTAAAATTTATAGAATTAGTATAGAATTATCACATTGTGGTAGGAGAAAGTTAAACCTATCTAGTTTGGGCATATTTGTTGATATCAAAACGATGTAAATATTTAGTTTTAAAACTACTATACTTATTTGGGTTACATACGACGTATCGGTTGTAGACTTATAACAAGATATAGATTTTCAATACGCCTTTTAACAGAGCAGCTATGTTAAAAATAAATAGACATAGATCATAAGGAACGTAACTTATTCATAAAAAATAATTGCCGTAGCCCGTCAAAGTGCATTTTTTTATTTTTGCTTTTTGGTAATCTTATCATTATTCTGCACTTTACACTCAAAATGCGTTCGGTAATTAATATATTTCGTTATTATGGCTCTGATCAAATCACCCTGTGGTTATGCGGCGGTACCAATGCGGGTTTATAAATTAATAAATATTAGAGGACAACCTTACACAAATCGAACAAGGCATCGCCCGTACTAAGCTCAATAAGGCTTGTGTTATGAGTACTAGACGATATTTCATAGAGATAAATGTTTCGTATGTAAATACATGAAAAACATCGAAGACTAAGAAAGAAATATTAATGCTCGTCATACAAATATTTTCCCTTACCGGGATTCGAACCCAAGACAGGTCACTACTCACTAGGCTGAACCGGCCATCAAATTAAATGAATGTTCACTTATATTATAACAGAAAATGTATTATTTCCAACAAATGTTTTCCTAGAGTGGCTGAAAGCAAACTTCAAAATTCACAAAATTTGTTTAGTTTATAAGCAAACTTCGAAAGCGTCTTTGGAAGGAAAATATAGTCCTCCCATATTTTTATTTGAATCAGCCTGTAAAACTTCAGTTTTTTGTTGTTAATAAGACTTGTAATACGAGTTTCACAGTTATTATTTTTGCAATCTTTCTGACAATCCATCTTGCCTAGAATGTTTAGTATGTGAATTTAAAATTAAGCAATTTAAATGTCTTAACCTCTCAAAACCGAGGGTAGCGAGACGGCACACACAGCCTATAAAAATAAGGCTTCGAATATGCAAATTATGGGTAAAATGTAGCGAAAAAAATATAATTTGATGAAATAATGTTAAAAAGTTTATTGTTTCATCATAATATTATACTTAATGCTAAAGTATTCACAAAAATATGCATTGTTTGTAGGCATGAAACTCGCACCTGAGATTAAAAAAAAATGCAAAGTAAAAAGCACGAGGGTGTTTACAATGCAATCTTATCAACAATGCTATCTCTAGTATAGTGAACTGGTTTACTGTTAACAATTTATTACTTAATGAAAAGAAAACTAAATGTATTAAATTCGTGTTACCCAATGTGAACCCGGTAACTACAGATATATTTATAAAAGGACAGAGATTGGACCTTGTGCAGTCGGCTGTCTTTTTGGGCATTACTTTAGACGCCAAACTACAATGGGATCCTCATATAAATAAATTGTCGAACAGACTGAGTTCGGCAGCGTTCGCAGTTAAAAAAATTAGAGCTCTTACCGACGTAGACACCGCTAGACTAGTCTACTTTAGCTACTTTCATAGTCCAATGACCTATGGTATTTTATTGTGGGGTCACGCTGCGAATGCTAATAGTATATTTATTCTGCAGAAACGGGCTGTTCGTGCAATTTATAGATTAGGGCCTAGAGTGTCACTGAGGGAAATGTTTAAAGAAATCAATATTCTGACATTTGTGTCTCAATATATCTATGACAATCTTGTGTATGTAAAAAGAAATATAACTAATTTTCAGAAGTACAGTGATATACACAATTTTAATACTAGAAATAAAGACAAGTTGGTTGCTTATGTAAGCCGACTACATAAAATTAGTAATTCTTTTAAAGGCAATTGTATACGCTAGTACAATAAGGTCCCTACTGATAACAGAAAATGTATTATTTCCAACAAATGTTTTCCTAGAGTGGCTGAAAGCAAACTTCAAAATTCACAAAATTTGTTTAGTTTATAAGCAAACTTCGAAAGCGTCTTTGGAAGGAAAATATAGTCCTCCCATATTTTTATTTGAATCAGCCTGTAAAACTTCAGTTTTTTGTTGTTAATAAGACTTGTAATACGAGTTTCACAGTTATTATTTTTGCAATCTTTCTGACAATCCATCTTGCCTTGAATTTTTAGTATGTGAATTTAAAATTAAGCAATTTAAATGTCTTAACCTCTCAAAACCGAGGGTAGCGAGACGGGTCACGATTTTGAACCTTATGCCATGGTAATGAATTTTAAAACCTATAACCGAAAAGTGGCGTTATCTAACGCCGGTGGTATTCAAAAGGCTAACAATCGTGTCTATATCAATATGTCTGAATTTGAATATATCATCACACTCATCAACATAATTTAATAGTATGGAAGCAGCCTTCGCCATGGATGAATCTAAGGACTGGGTAGTAACGATTGGAATTTTGTTGAAGAAATCTTCAAATGCATTGGCCACTTCGCGATCTTTAGAAATTAATTTATGGTCTAAAGTCAAAGTCAAAGTCAAAGTACTTTATTACTGTAGATATTTACATATACTTAGCAAACGTCATTTTTTGCCTCTTCTCTACATTGGACCACTGTGGGAGAAGAAGGGCGTAGAAACTCCCACAGATTTATTTTTAGATCTCTTTTAAAAATAGGTTGTGCTTAACTAATACAAATATGAAAAATTTAATTGTTATGATTAATAAGCAGGAATAAATAATTACAACATTATTAACAGCAAGGTCTGTGTTGAGCCAGATTAACCCCATACAGTCCTGTCATTTAAGTAATCTTGAACATTGTAATATCCCTTTTTCGACAAAGTCGCTTTAACATGCTTTTTAAATTGCTCAAATGGCAATTTCAAAATCTCCAGAGGTATCTTATTGTAGTAGAGAATGCACTGACCCTTGAAAGAATTGCTAACCTTCGCGAGTCTAAAACGGGGCGCACATAGTCTGTGATTATTTCTTAGGTTAACATTACAGCTGTCGCTAAGTTTGGAAAATGTTGTAAGGTTCTTGCGTACATACATTATATTTTCGAAAATAAATTGACTAGCTACTGTTAGTATGTCAATTTCTTTAAAAAGCTCTCTTAAGGAGTATGTTCGTTTTGAATTATAAATTGCTCGAATATTTATTTTCTGTAAAATAAAAATAGTTTGAATATCCGCTGCTTTTCCCCACAACAAGATACCATAGGACATCACACTATGAAAGTAACTGAAATATACTAGCCTAGATGTAGCCACATCCGTGGTTTGTCTGATGTTTCTAACAGCGTAAGCCGCAGAACTTAATTTACCAGCCAATTTATCTATGTGGGGTCCCCACTGCAATTTGCTATCAATGGTTATTCCAAGAAACTTCGTATCATTTACTTATTCTAACGTGCTGTGAGACCAGTTTAGTGTTAGACAACAGTCTAACACTAAACTGGTCTCAACTTGCCTGACATTTGGAAGTGAGAATTTGATACACTTGGTTTTACCAGCGTTTAACAATAAATTATTAACTGTGAACCAATTCAAGGTTAAAGACAATACACCATTAACATCATCAAAATCTCCTTTTTGTCTTTCAATTTTGAAGACCATTGAAGTATCATCAGCAAACAACACTATGCCAGTTAATTTCTCCACCATGAAAGGCAGATCATTAATATATTCCAGGAATAAGAAAGGGCCTAATATGGAACCTTGTGGGACGCCAATTTTAACACTCAATCCATCAGATTTTACGCTGTTAACGCCTTTTGAATTATTTTGCTTAGGTATGCTCTTAATAGATCAAACCCTTTATTTCTAACTCCATAATGATTTAATTTAATTAATAGCGTAATATGATCAACACAATCAAACGCCTTCGACAGGTCGCAAAAAACTCCGATAGCATACTGTGCGGCCTCCCATGCAGAATAAATATGAGATATAAGGGTAATACCTGCATCCGTAGTCGATTTACCCCTAGTGTAACCATATTGTTTAGCGTGGAGTTGTTTTGTATGGTTGAAGTGTGAGAGCATTTGATTGAGTATAATCTTTTCAAATATTTTACTTAGTGTTCGAAGAACAGATATTGGTCTGAAATTTGAAGGATCGCCCTTATCTCCCGACTTGAACAGAGGTATCAGTTTACTGTGTTTCATGAGGTCTGGGAAAGCCCCATCGTCAACACATTTATTGAATATATAAGCTAAGTGTGGGGCTAAAACTAGAATTACTGAACCAATGACTTTGACTGATATACCCCACAGGTCTTCCGTATTGTTTAAGTTAAGCAATTTAAACGTTTTGACAATGTCCTGGGGATATACATGATGAAATTTTAAATATATATTGCTGACGCTAGTGTTATTTTTTAATAAAGTCTCTGCTTCATATGGAGATGATTTAGACGGTCTGTTATGAGTAAGGGTACATTGGTGAAGAATGTTTCAAAAGCTCGAGCAACATCAGCGCTGGATTCAACATCATCACCTATCTTTAGGCAGAAATCATTGTCCCTTGGTATAACTTTGCCAGTTTCGCGGTTTATTATTTGCCAAACTGTTTTCATTCTATTATTTGAATTTTGAATTTTTCTATTAATGTGTAAAGTTTTTGCAGTTCTACAAACCAACTTGAAAGTTTTGGAATATTTTTAACATAGTCATGAAATTTTCGATCAAAGTTATAGGTTTTTTGATCATAAAGGTCATATAAGATAACTCTAATTTTACGAATTCCAAACGTTGCCCAGTCATTAAATTTAGATTTACTGTTGAAGTCACTGACTTTCTTTAATTTTAAAACTTTATTGAATTCTGTCTGAATAATGTTGAAGAAGTCTGAGTAGATTTTGTTTGGGTTCTGTTCATTAAAATCCGGTACTGGCAAATTTATATCTAAGTTTTTTGGATATGTTTCTAGTCTATGGGATGTAATAGGCCTGTAAAATGATGGACTAGTCTTATCCTTAATGGCAATTGGGAATGAAATTGTTTGACCACTGTGATCGGAAGGTAAGCAGTTAAGTACACTTTTACTTGTGAATGCACTGTCACAAAAAACGTTATCTAAGCAAGTTTGGCTAGTAAGTGTAAATCTAGTCGGCTCTAAAAATACATGACATAAATTAAACGATTTGAATAAAGTTATTAATCGTTGTTTCATTGTTGTTACTACAAGCAAACCTACATTAAGATCGCCACAAATAATTAACTTTTTTCTGTTATTACATAGTTTAGTGAGGGCTTCCTCCATAATTTTCCCAAATATTTCGAAATTGCCATGGCCTTTTTCATCCCTCGGTGGCCTGTAGACACAAACAATAATATGGCTATCTAACTCAACACAGGATACCTCTATTTGTCTTTCAACAGTAAGTGCAAGAATATCTTTCCGTTGTTTCACCTTAAGATTATTTTTCATTAAGATTAAAGAACCACCTCTATCAGCAGTCTTTCTAATGTAACAAGTGGCTACCAATTTTCTATATTTATTAGACAGGTACAATGGGATACATTGTATATATTATAAGCTAACTTGCTAAACTAAATAAGCTGCCTCGCATATATTATAAGCTAACAATGTAGCTACTAATTTTCTATATTTATTAGACAGGTACAATGTATCCTGTGTCAGAGTAAAGTTATGAATAAAATTATTTATGTCGAAATATAAAATAGCATCGCTGTGATGACATGTTAAATTAAATCAATGAATATTCATTCTATGCACAGATGTTTTCTTTATTTCTGTTAAATTACAGGCATATTGAAAATTGCATAGTATAAATTTGCATTTCATCCTACTATGTAAGTCTAGAAATGTTTCAACACTTTTATTCAAATCATTCCGACTAATGTTTCAATGATTTCCTACCATAATTACAATAGTGCTGTGCTCATCATAGATACCGCGACTAGTTATCTTCACAAGATCTACAAATGAACTATTTGGACAGCAAATGTTCGTTACTTTTTGCTTAAGCCGGTAATGTAATAGAGGCCCAAATCCTGCACCTACTTTGTCGGAGAATAACAGAGTTTTTCTCTGAGCACATATTTTGGTAGCTGGCGGTACACGAGTGGAGGTGAGCGGCAGGACACACGTGTTGGAGTGCGGTTTGATGCACGTGGCGGCGGTTGGCGCGGCATTCGCGGCAGCGAGCGTCGCAACGAGCGCAATGGCGAACGGCGCGGAACTCGGGGCAGCGTGCGGCATGACACACGCCTCAGCAGGGACAGCGAGCGGTGCGGTGCTCGCGCTGTTGAGCTGCGAGGAGCCTCCTCGTCGACGACGGCGACGCTGTTTTTTGGTTGGGGCAGCGGTGGACGCTGCAACATTCTCGTTGAGGGGGGTCGAGACCAAAGTTAGTGATGTGGACTCGTCCTCCTTGCTGGTCTCATTCTCAATTAGAATGCCCACCAATTCCGCATTCTGGCGTTGTAGCTGAACTAACTCAGACGTCGCGGCTCTGAGTTCTGCTAAATCACTTTGTTCTTTGGCATAACATTGTAGTGTATTTGCTAGGAGGTCATGTAGGTGCTGGATTTCTACTCGGGCATGTTGTAAGTCCGACTGTAAACCTACATTTTTTCCCCGGAGCTCTTGCATTAAGGAGATTCTTAATATTCTGTTTGATTGCCGTTTCAAGGCTAATTTCAGTAGTTTTATATTACCTCTAGTTTTCTTCATGAATTTATTTAAAATAAAATATTTTTTAATTTTTCTGCTACTTGTTTGCATGGCTTGAACAATAGTGCTTAGATTGGCTACTTCTAGTTCTTGTTGGATAGAGGTAATGTGGCGAGATTCATTTTCTATGCACATATCAGTCAACTTCAAGTTGGCCTCATTGAGTTGGTATTGGAGGAATTTACTGCGATCACAAGCAGAAGCAAGGTCAGTGCGCAGGGTGTCAAAAGATTCCACAAGTTTTTCCAATCTTAGAATCTCATTTTGCGACTCTTCGTGTGTTTCTCGCAAAGTAGACACACTATCTCTAAGCTGTGATTTCTTGGCTTTCAAGCTTTTTATCTCAAAGTCATTTTCCTTGCGCTCTTCCAATAGCCTGTGGTTTAACTCCTCTGCGTCAGTTAGTTGTTGCTGCAGTTTATAAATACACTGCTGTGCATGCATTCTCCGCGTAGTAATGTTGGATGCCATGCCTGGAAATAAAAAAAAATAATGGGTGCTCCGAACAAAATTAAAATAGAACAGAAGGAATTAAGATTTGCAGTTAGTAGCTGTAGTACTAATGTTATAGTTCCTAATTCCCTATATAGCTATTCTACGTCAAAGTCAACAAGTTTCAATTAAACTATTACAAGTTAATATAGGTTAACTGTATAAATGTCCTGAACAAATGAAAGTTATACTTATTATCTAACAATTTTAGTCGTTTTTCAAGTGTTGTGCTGATCAGCTGTGAAGTGAGTACCTAATATGTATCTAGAATTACCTACAAGCTTACTTTATATTCACACTAATTGCCAAGGTCTAACCTATCAGTGCACTTGTGTATATATCGTGTAATAAATATGAGTGAACAGCTAGTTTTATCGTCAAAAGTATTTCCACAGATTGTCAAGTGCTAAGAGACACAACAAAGACGTTGCGGTGTGAGAATAGACGTTTCTCACAATATTGAGAGTTGAGCAGTATGTAGTGTATAAGTATATAGTTACGTTCAAGTCATAAACTTGTAAAATATGAATAAGCAAATATGAAAAACAATACTCCCCCGGGGTTTTTCCGTTGGCAGTTTGAAATGTCCTTTGTCTTTCGGTCCGTGATCGATTATTTTATCACAATTACAATTCTGACCACATTTAGCACTGGCACACTTTAGTTGACTTAACAAACACTTAAATTAACACTATATTCACAAATAGACGAATTTAAACAAATAATTTTAGTTAAAATACAGCACAGCTGTTTTTGACGTCTATATTTAGAACAAATTTCCGGTCCCGAGGTTTAATTTTGCCAGTTTCGGTACATCTTTGTTTTGATTCGATACCTAGATGTTCCTCTTAATATATTTACGTCTAATCTCTTACGCCATCTTGAAGCCGGATTTTTTCATGGTAGTAGAATACAGTGTACTAGTCAAGCCATTATCTAGTCAAAGAAAAATATATGTTATCCACCCTTTTTGTGATGGCGGCCACCTTGAATTTACAATAATACACAAAATTCAGTAGGTCTATATTGAGTTTTTAAAACTATATACGATAGCGACTATAGTTTAGCATTTATATGCAGCGCATCTAGCGGTGTCTTTACTGAACTAAAAATGGTATCTTTCTATCCTTGCCCTCATCATATGAAAGAAATATATAGTGGAATTATTACTACAATAGTAATGTCCGTTGCGTTCACTACGCCAACTCAAAATAGACGTACTGATCAATCGGTCTGAGTCGAGTCAGTGCCGGTAAACCAGGTTTAGCAAAAAAAAACGTGGAGTAATTTTCAAGCGCCTCATGCCTTTCCTTACTATTTAAGACTGTGATAAAATTTATCAATATCATCAATGTTTACATCAGAAAACTAAACTTTGTTTCTAATTAGAAATAAAGTTATACATACTTATTTATATATAATTATATTCTATCTGTTTATGAATACCACATGAAAATCGGTTCAGTAGTTTTGACGTTCACCTCGAACAAACAAACCGACAGAAAATAATTCTAAGAATCGTTTATTTATTTATTTATTTATTTGAATATTAACGAAACAAACAGTTAGCAAAATTACTTAAGAAAAAGTTAAAGTTATGGTTTTAAAATATATCTACAGTTTCGATAAATTACTAGTACAATTAGATTTTTTACTAATTGTCAAGGTTTTAATTTTACATAAAAAATGCACAAAACAAATCAACCTACCTACTTACATAATTTTACCATCAATATTTAAAATTTTAGTGGCACTTTGCTTAAACACATTAAGAGACATTAAAAATATCTTAACCGGAAAAGCTTTCATTATAAACTTTAGAGGTTCTACGGACAAACGAATTACCAGTATAATTAGTACTACTTGAAGGAACAACTAAGAAGTGTTTTCTATTTCTAAGACGAGGGTTAGGCACACGAAATCCTACACTCTGTAATAAGACTGGACATTCGGCAACATTATTTACAAATTTATATAGAGTTAAGGCATCTGCCACCTTGCGACGTATCTCAAGTGAAGGTATATTATAACGTGAGGAGCACATTTTATAATTATCGAAGGCATGGTGTAGTCAAGAGATTTAAGGAACTTTTTCTGAATTTTTTCAATTCTATCAATATGAATTTGAAAGAAAGGGTTCCAGACAGAACTGGCAAATTCTAGTATACTTCTAACATAGCTAAAATAAAGAATCTTGAATTAACTTGCTAAGTTGAAAGGCTTACCCATCCGCAGGATAAAACCAAGTCTTTTATAGGCATTATTAACTATTTTGTTTATGTGAGGAACAAAACTGAGCCAAGAATTCACAGTCATACCGAGGTCACGGATTTCATCAACCTTAGCAAGTTTGGTGTCGCTGATGCTATAATCGAAATCTGTTTTTCGAAGTATCCTAGTAAAAAATGTAGTGTACCATTTTTTAGGATTCAGGAACAGATAATTTTCTGTGCAACAACTTAACATACTATTTATATCACTTTGGAGTAGAAGATAGAATATTTCTATACCAGTTTTAAATCAATGTTTATAGAGCTTATGTCAACTACAGTACAAGAAGGAGGGGGTAAAGTCAAAGAATCGCGGGACAAGCGCGCAGCTGGCACAAATACGGATCACAGATTTCGGAGCCAGTGTTACCCGAAATGTCACCTAAGCTCATCTTGTGTGGTATGTCATTACATGAGTAAACACTCTTTATGTAAGTCCAGAAATATTTTGGGCACGCTTTGATTTTATGTTCAGAAAAACTAATATACTTAAAACTATATACGATAAGATTCACGCTCAAGTTTCAAGATTATTTGTGTGAACAGGTCCAATTTCTCCTCTATGGTTAGGAATTACAAACTTAAATTTATACAGCTATTTACTCATGTATTTGTGTTTCTAAAATTATAATTAATTTGTTTTTTCCTCAATTGTTTTTTTTCTTGCGTCACTCATCTTACAAAATGGAAAACTTGAAATATCGCGTTATTTACGAGTATGAGTTCTACCGTGGCACCAGTGCTGCAGAAACGGCTCGAAAGATTAATGATGTGTATGGCGACGGCGCCGCAATAAAAAACATAGTGCGTTTTTGGTTCCAACGTTTTCGTTCTGGAAATTTCAACCTGCAGAACAAGCCCCGTGGACGGCCGGAGACCAAAGTTGATAATGAAGAATTGAAGGCTATTGTGGAAGCGGATCCATCGCAAACCATGTCCGAGTTAGCTGCAGGCTGCGGTGTTAGTGATAAAACTGTTTTAATCCACTTGAAGCAAATTGGGAAGGTGAAAAAGCTTGAAAGGTGGGTACCTCACGAACTGAGTGAAGCAAATCAACAAACGCGCGTTGACTGCTGCGTTGCATTACTCACCCGGCACAATAATGAAAGGATTTTAAATCTAATCATTACCTGTCATGAAAAGTGGATCTTGTACGATAATCTGAAGCGCTCATCGCAATGGCTGAACCCTGCCGATCCAGCCAAACCATGCCCCAAGCGAAAATTGACTCCAAAAAAGTTACTTGTGAGCGTTTGGTGGTCTAGTGCTGGTATCGTTCACTACAGCTTTCTTAAATCTGGCCAGACGATTACGGCAGATGTCTATTGTCGGCAACTGCAAATCATGATGGAAAAGCTAGCTGCTAAACAACCGAGGCTGGTCAATCGCTCTAGGCCACTGCTGCTTCATGATAACGCTAGACCACACACTGCACAACAGACGGCTACCATATTAGAGGAGCTTCAATTGGAATGTCTAAGACATCCATCGTACTCTCCTGACCTTGCTCTAACAGATGACCATTTTTTTTGAAATTTGGATAACTTCTTGAAAGGGAAAAAATTCAACTCCGATGGGCCAGTCCAAACCTTCAAAGATTTTATTAATTCCCGTCTTAATGTTTTTTTAGTAAAGGGATCGAGATGGCAAAAGTGTATAGATAGCAATGGTACATATTTTGATTAAATAAATATATTATATTAAAAAAAAAACGACTTTATGTTCCTCCCATGCAAAACGCCAATGTCATATGTAAGGACCTAATATTTAATTTTACGTATTTCTGTCTGTGTTGATTTCTGGCGTTGTAAACATAAGCGGCATGTAGGAAAATACAGGGTGTTACCCCTTTCTGGCGTCGTAAACGTAATCAGTACGGAGTAAAAGACGGGAGTTTGAGGGTCCAACCCCCCCTATGTCCATACAGATGAATTTTCGGACATCAGTTGGTTATTATCTTTATTTCTTTAAAATGATATCTGCATTTGTGTTACATTATAAATAGCCTGATTGGTTTATATAATTCTTACTTGAGTTTATTCTCTTCAATCCGGAAGAGATATATGAAAAAAGGAAATGAGGAAAACATCAAAGAAACAGCCAAAAATCTTTTGTATGTGGAGGTCAGATTTTTACCGCGTTGTTAGCCATAGACCACTCAAACTTCTTCGTCATTGATTTTAGCAAATACATTCAACTTCTTTGTTGGTAGCGGAATTTATGTTTCACAGCTGTGCGATGTTAATAGTTAATACGCAATGAGGTTTGTTCTATTCATTTATTTATTTATAGAGGCACACCAACAATAAACACATAAGATTAAGAAAAAATTACAAACAAACAGATACTTGTGTCTATGTCTATTATAGACGTGCACAACATTCTTGAAAAAATACAAATCAATTAGCATAAACGTATACCTAACCTAATACAAATAACAAACACTTCAATTCAGTTCAATCAATGAATATATACAATAATATATATATATATATAGGTACCACTTTCATATCAAATCTATATAATATATAAATACGAGTAAAAGACATATAGGTTTCATTTGGCTATAGTTTCATTGGCCAGCTTATTTTTCAAGGAACCAATACTGTCTCGAAATATATCGACTTCGCATGTTTTCCACAACTCATTATAGGTGGAGAGCATTCTAGCTAATGGTGCATGGCGTAGTAGGTTCGTTCTACAATGAGGCACCTCAAACGTATTTGAATTGATACGTCGAGAGTTAATACGTGGCACAGATAGTCCAATTTTCTCCAGAACATCCTGATATTGTACTTGGCTGTTTATAATATTATGTCGAAAAGTCAGGTCAAGCATATGCCTTCGACCAGCGGTCAGCTTGAAAAAAGAAAGCCTGTCCTCGTAAGAGTCCATGTGACTGATTCCAGAGGAATTGAAAGCAAGGTGTCGTGTAAAGGATGGCTGTATAGACTCTAGCCTCTCAAGGACACTAGATACTGGGTTCGAGACGAGACTACCGAACTCCAAAATACTTTGTACAAGAGCGACAAAGAGAGTAATCTTGGACTGAACTTTTTTGAACTCCTTTGTGGCACGCATGAGAAATCCAATCGTTCATCCAAGGCGTGAGGCTATAAATAGACTCTGTCCAATGAAATATGTACCTGGCGGCCTATTCAAATAATCTAATGCTCGTAATACAGTGTATACTAGTAATTTTAATTTTGATGATTTTACTTTTCTGGGACTGGCATTTCGAAAAAAAAAACGGAATATTCAATTTATACTTATAAATATAAATAATATTATTATTTTAAACCCCATTCAAGTATATTTTAGTTAATAATTGATAAAGCGTGGCAAGAAAACCAAGAAAAAAAATAGGGCGCCACTATCTTTCACATGGCAACATTCAGTAGCCTTATTGCCAATTCTGGCATCCATAAATTGCAATTGCTTCTGAAATAATTACCAATCATACCATCGTATAATCAGGTAAAGTCACAAAAAAAGACAGCTCGTGTGGAATAATCGTGTTTTAATACGTAAATTTTTCAGTGATTTAGAAGTGTGGCCCAACCTAATATTTCTGTGTAAAGTTCCACAGCCATAAGCAATCATTCATCAGCCATCACATCGAGCACCACGCCGTGACAGAGTACGCTGACTAGCACATGGAGACGCCTATTCATGAACGCTAACCCTACTCTGCAGTTGATCAGCAGAGCGACATTCAGAATAACACTATATTGTCTATATCATTCCCAAATGACCAGACACCGAAGAGTGACTCCCAGAGAAGAACAACCATGTCATCATTGAAGAACAGGACATTGACAACCATAATATCACGCACAACTACATAAATCTCAAGCGAAGAGAATACTGTCAAAAATGATGACGGCTACATTTTTGACCAAGACGCAAGAAATTTGTTTTCAAGAGCAAGCATAATGGGCTTACTTTGTTTACGAAGCATAACATGAAACTTCCTGAACTTGCAAATATTAAGATTAAGTACAAAACGTTTCGCTGCATTCAATAGAGCGGTTTCTACACGCATGCATATGTTTTACTTCTTGTAGTTTTTTTATATATGTTTTGTATTTGTATTTTTGGAGTCAAATGTTCAAATGTTTGTAGATGTTTGTGTATTTGTGCCGACCCTTACGTACTTTAACAATAACAGTCCCGCCGTCCCATATTCGCGGAAATATCTCATCACCTACTATGTCTATGTATACGTACGTCATTACTATCTTGTACCAACGTAATATATAAGCTAGGTTCCCAATCAGATAGGGGTCTTATCACAAGAAAATAAAATCCTGTTAAGCACTTCTTTAAAGATAAAAATGTATAGGATTAGACATTTGTTTTGAGCTTAAACTATGTGCAACATTTTTTCTGGTAGCACGGCTAGAGTTAAACTGAGCATGCAGTGACAAGGCTTATATTCCGTATCCCAACGGTTGGCAGAGACATAGATTTGCCCACGTTTGACCAGCTATTCAATACTACATTCTGGGTAACAGATGGTTTGCCCATTGCTGCAGCTGTGGAGATAGAAGAAACTCGGTCCGACAATGCCAGCATTTAATTGGTGCTATGTAAAACAGGCTTATTAAATTTCCCAGCAATAGTCACTTGTGCGCTGGTAATAATTATGATAATAAAACAATATTGTATTATGCAACTAGTGAATAAAGGACGGCTTTAAAGCGAGGCCCATAGATGAATCACGAGTAAGTGAAGGATTCTAACGAGTGAATCACTACCATAGTTTTAGAATCCTGAGCTACGCGAGTGATTCATGGCTCTCGATATAAATCAATTTTATTCAAGAGTTGCATACAATACTTTATACAACGACTATGAGAAAAGGAAAGATTTAAGTGAAAATAGACATTTAATGAAAAAAAAAGGAAGGTTAAATCAATTAAAATGCATATTAAAATTGAAACAATAACTAAAATTAAAGGTAATTTTCTTATTATTATTATTATGATGGTCAACTTGTGAAGCGATATTTATTTCTTGTCGATGGCCAGAACTTTCTGCTGGAGGAAACTCTGGGGCATCTTTGGACGTTGAAGGGCGTGGTGTCCATGGGTTTTCAGGTTTTTCACGTTTATTTCGATTTCCGTTTTATTTTCGATAAAATCTTCGATATAACCTTCATTCATTACCATGAATGAAGGTTCTATTTTCACTTAAATAGTCTACTACCGTAGACTACCATCCGCCATGCCGCTTTAATTCCGTCATATCTACACCAGTGTTCACTAATAACGTTGCAGCGGTCCTTCGGAAAGTAAAATGATGCAATTTCTTTTGGCATGGAACCAATTTTATCTATTCCAATTGGGTTTTTTGTACTAAATGTATTTTTAGAATAATACAAAAAATATATATTGTTGTTTGCAATCGGACGAAGAAAACTTTGAAACTTTTCTATGATTTTCATGTTATAATTTCGGAAGGTTCGGTCGATTTTCGTTTTCGTCGCCCTCAAAGTAACCAGTAAAACGGTAACAAAGATCGTTTGTCCATCATCCACTGTCAGTTTAACATGCTTATTTGCACGACAGGCTATGCCCAGAATCAAAGTAACCTGTAAACAAAAATATTAAATCTGTTACAAAATTGATGTAGATAGGTTTACAATAAAATAGTTCTAAGCTACTTGTATTAAGAAACATTTGTTGAAGATTACTTACTTTTTCTGCCAGAAATTGCGAGTCTGGCGCTTCATTCAAAAAGCGTTCAACATTTTGAGCAGTAAAAACCAGGGATTTCTTCTGATAGTCCGTACACCGTTCTGATACACCGTAGCATAGAATTCTTACTCTATAATATCGATGACTTCTTTTTCTTTGACAGCCATCAAAATAATTTAGGAAAACATACTCTGAAAATGTGCCATGTGAAAATTTGCAAAACTCATCGTAAGCTTTGATGTAAACCAGCCCTGATTTGTTGGATAGCAAGTTTTCTACTATATTGGCCGCCCACTCTTTCATAAACTCAGGTGTTAACCCATCTTATTCATCACTTGAATGCATTTTCCATCGATTTAATAAGTAACACTGTAAAATAATGTGGAGGAATCAACCACCGTGGCCCAACCTATCGCTTCATCGCCTCAGGATTCCACCAAGTCATCCAAATCAGCGCCGACTAAATCAACAAAACATAGTAAAATCAGCAAAACTATTTCAAAGAAAAAGAATGGGAGTATCTAATCAGCACCAATATCTATTGGATATTGGTGCTACTATGTATCTATGTAACTATGTATCTACATAGACACGCTAAAAATAGCACAGCAAAACTTTGAAAATAACTAACTTATATCACTATCTCTTACCAAACAGGGGCTTACTGCGACTTTTAGAAGAATTAGGAACAATAAATAAAAGACTTTATAGAAGAGGAGTACGTGGTTGTACTCGTCGGTGAGGAGGATTTTGTAGACACGGACAACTACCACAAATTCATTATCTGCACTAGAGATCTGCTTCAACAGATTATCCATACAAATATTCTGATATGCTTGCCTACTTACAAGCAAGTCAAAAAAAGTAGATAAATTCAATTCAAGAGTTATAAGCCATGAACACGCCTATCTCGTTGACTCCAACCGAAATCTCAACTATGACTACACTATGTTTACCAATAACGGCCCTACTAAAGCCCAAGGGCTAAAACAAATATTCAAGGATGTTGATGAAATCATAACTTTAATACAGAACTGGTTCAGAGAACACGAAGCTCGACAACTGGAAGAACCCGTATATGCAGCTCTTAAAGCTGATATATTTTTCGTAAATCACAGTAATGAACAAGTTCTAAGTGTTTTTCACCAAAACATAGCTGGTGTCCTCAACAAACGTGATATACTTGAGGTTACTCTCAACGATCTTGGTGATGAATTAGTTAACCTGGACATTGTATACTTTGCGGTGGCTGGAACATTGATTTGCTCAAGTCAAATAAGAGCTTCAAGGACTTGAATTCTTTACTTGATGACAATAATTTCACTAGGTAGTCATATCTCTAAGCCAATTAGGCAAAAGTCCTGCATAGATATTATTGCTAGAAATATTTCAGATAATGTGTCATCAAAAAAAATTCACTACAGCTGTCAGATCATGAAACAGGTCTAAGTATTATGTTCTCTTTTGAATTCAATCCTCGGTTTCATAAAAAAACATGCTACTGGTTTGAAGAAAGACGGGACGATCACAAAGACTACATACGAATATTTCTAGAATGTATAAGTAGGTTGTCTTTTGCTTCAGTATACCAAGGAACTTATGCTTATCAGGCTTTTGATGAATTCCATGATTGAATAATTTTATTTTTCAACTTATGTTTTTCCGTTGAAAAGGTTAACATTTATAACAAAACCTATAAAAAAATAAATGGCATACAAAAATATCAAACGGAGCTGCATAAAAAAACGTCGCAAATTAGTGAGTAATGCTTTTTATAAACTGTTTTCAGTGAATAAAATAAGCTTTTTAGAGGGGGAATGGCATAAAAAGACCTTTCGACTTCGTAATCATTGACATGATGGTATTCGTCGATTGTTACTTTCTTGCCTTGACCCTTAACTTAGTTTGTATTAACCTCAGTTACATTGTATTAACGATGTCTTCAAATGGCGGTCTAGAGTTCTTAACTGTAATTTAGTGAAGTGTTCAGTTCAACGTTGTAAGTTTAATGTTTTGCTCATGCCAAAACTTGAGCCAAGAGCAGGCACTTCATCCCCAGTCCACACGTTACATTGCAACACAAAATTTTGTAAGTGATGGTTATGCCAAGGAGGAGTTAGAACGGAGACGCCGTTTAACCCGCTGTGAAGTAGAAAATATTGTAGCTGCCATAAGATTGCATGTGGCACGTAAAAGTATCACTGTGTTATCTTATGTCGTAACATGTGTGTTTGTTGCGATGACAATTGCCTAGTTTATATCTACAGTTCCCCCCAACAAAATGGTGGTCCTTTTCTTTGGGAGACGTAATTTGGGTTGGTCTCATCGGTCCACGATAAGTTCACATTAATTAATTCCTTGTACATGTAACAACAAGTTCATACTAATTTAGCAACCCAACATTTTCTATCACAACGAGTCTAAAGAACAGTAGAATTAAATGTCCAAAAGACCTCTGGGAACAAGTCTTTCATTAATAAGGCGCCTACATTCAAACTCTTCTGAGGTGTAAACACAACAGTAGAAAGTAGAGTCCCTAAAATAACAGAACAACGAGGCAACTTATTCCCCCGGATTTTGTAATAAAATAAAAAGAGGCATAATCCCTTGGGCGCCGACGTGGACGCCGCCTGCAGTTTCGAGATGTGACACGACACTGAATTTGGTAAATTTACAGGGTTGACAATGTGTCTGTCCTCCCATCCAACCAAATATTACAATCTTGTATTATAGGCGTAAAGTAACTATTCCTTCGAAAGTTTTGAAGTTGGAATAGGTATGTATATTGTTGATTTTTACCCTCTAATTCCATCCTACCTATATACCTATGGCACCTTGTCCGTCTGCCTATACGCGATGATCAAAGCAAAGACATCACACCATCGAATTCTGCTGTCACGTATTAGTCTCTAGGTAGGTGACGAAGATGTTTACGCTCTGTTATTTCACGTAAAATATAGCAACAGCTAGCTGCACTGTTATTGATAATGTAAAAACTTTAATGAAATCATCCACGTACAACCCAACCCTATCGTTAGTTTGTGACAAAACTAACTGCCCCTTGCAGAGACCGCTGTATGTAATCCGAATGAGATTTCAAAGCTATCTCCAGCTCCCGGCAAAGTGGAATAGCACAAAAGCGGTTTAAAATGGCACTTCCCTTTATTGTTGTAGCACTTTTGATGTTTTGTGTACAATTTCACTTTATGCTTGGGATTGGCTTCGAGTGTACCTATGATTCAGCATGGCTGGACGTTATGGCATTTCCAAAGTTGAAAAAAAATAGCGTGACGCCTTTTCCCATACGACGTGGCAGAGGCAGAGTTGCGCCCACGTCTAGCCAGTTATACTGTCTAATCCCATCTCCCCATCTCCCCCATCTCTATTTTCTTTGTATAAACTAAAACGGATAGCAATTTCGCGTTAAAATTCGCTCCTGAAAAACCTAACTACCACAAGGGATTGGTAAAGCTAAATTGGTAAAACGTCGGATGGACGGAACCAAAAAAATCTGAATCAATCAATTAACCGGGACAAGTGTTCATGTATTTTTAAAGCACTTTTAAGACTTCTGTCAGCTAGTATTTATCAATCGACCTGTTTCGCTGACAACAAAAAAAGTTAGAATAAAATTCATTGAGTTGTAATAAATAGAGGGGATTTCCGAGTGCCAAGTGAGCTTGACAAATGCCGTCAAGATGAGTATAAAAATGGTCAAGTGCGAGTCTAACTCGCGCACGAAGGGTTCCGTACCACCGTACAATGGAAGGGATGGTGTGGAGTGAATAGTTTGGATTTTACATAGCAAAATGTTGTTTACAAAGTTGGTGCGTCTACACGCATTTCACTTCATTGAATATAACCAGGTGCATTCATAAGTTTGTGTGTGGTTATTGAAATATTTATTGTATGGGGGCCCTTTAAATATTTATTTAATTTTTTATTATAGCGCCAACAGAAATAAAACATCTGTTAAAATTTCATCTGTCTAACTATCACGCTTTATGAGATACAGCCTGTTGACAGACGGAGTGACCGACGGACGGACGGACTGCGGAGGCTTCGTAATAGGGTCCCGTTTGGCACCCTTCGGGTACGGAACCCTAACAACCACTGTAATTATGTTATACTTGTTATGTCATGGTATTACTACGTCTCCAAAAAAACATTTCTGACTCTCTCTTTCTCTTACTCTCTTTAAAAGTGTTGTTAGCACTTGAGGAAGAGTATTAGGCGGTGTTAGAAAAGTTTGTTCTGCCGACGTCAATAATTTGACTGGCTTATCCATCCTAAACGTCATAAGTACGAGGTTCTGTAAACGGTCATCGAACGATTGTTTGAATTTCGAATACGGGACAGTTTTAATGCTACACCCAAAGCAGCCTTAACCGTTTACTCATATAAATCAAACTGATTCGATTTTGGCCAGTTAGAATAGTGATGGACCTGGTACATATAAATAAGGCTTGAATTTAACTGCTTATCAAATTAACAAAAACTGACATCCAAAAAAATACATTTTTATCTCTAAAATACTAAATTTTCACCCTATTTTATACTAATACGTTACCCATATATTTAAGTGTAAGTCGGTCAAATAAAGGATTTGACACCATAAATATTATTTGTTTCGCACAATTAGTAAATGTTTACCAAAAATGGTACATTATTTTTTATTCGGAAATGTTATTTAATCCATTTTTTACTCCTAAAAAAGTTTGCTTCTGCAAATAAACGGTCCGTGCACACTTGTATGTATGGTAAAAACAAAACCAGTACATGTGTTCATTTAGGAAATTCCTTCCTCCTTCATGATCATCATTATCATCCCGTCGACTTCATAATTTTTGCCAGATCAACGCCCTTCCTCCTTGAACCCGTCTAGCCAAGCGTCCCGCCTATCTCCACCTTATTCCCGTTATTCTCTTGCCTACATCTTTGTCTTGCTGTAGTCGTTCCTTTCATTTCTAAAGTCCACAGAGACGAAGTCGCTGGCATCAGCTAATTGGAAATAAATGCTTAATTTTGACGTTCGCTCCATATCAATAAAGATCATTTCCTTCATATATGGGAAGTAAAGGTTATTTTACTTTTATTTAAACATTCGGTTCACTGAGTCTGTTGGGCTAGATCACAATCACAATTCACAATTTTTTATTGCACAGAACATTACAAAAATACATTATACACGATATTCAAAGGCAAAGGCGAGCTTATCTCTCAACCGAGATTGCTTCCAGCAAACCTATCAGGATAGGATACGTATAAACTTAAAAGGGTATTCTAGTTCAATTATAAAATCACCAAATACCAAGAAAATATAATACTTACTATAAAAATACATATAATAAAATAAATAGTAGATAAAATAAAAATAAACAAATAATAATAAAGAGATAAATACAATTACATACTTATATATACAATACCAATGAAGAATAAGAAAGTAAGTGCTCTTTCAAGCGATTCTTAAAGGAGAAGAAAGTGGGACTGTCGTATCGTAACTGTCGACTTATCGTAACTGTCTGTTTATCTATCTGTTTTTTGTGCAATAAAGAATATGAAAATATGAAAATACTAAAGGAATCCTTGGTGAGCGGTATTGTTATCGTGGTTCTGTAGAGTTCGTTTATATATGGGTAAGTTTAGTTAACGTACCATGTGGGCGTGGGGCCGGAAGCGATGCAAACTGTATGAAAACGATTGTTTGTATTTGTGAAATATATATCGGCTTCGATAAGAAAAAGGACTTAGGCGAAATCCACCCAAAAACAGATAGTTTCTCCAGACTAAAACTATGAAGGTAGAATATAGTTTTGACCCTTTACCAATAAAGCGATGAACTATGAACATGTCTGAAAAAAATGTTTTGTGACTCAAATCCACATATCAACGTTACCCTAAAATGTCTGGTCAGGTTGTAAATCATGAGTGAAAGGTCCTGTCCTCTGTTTGTCGGATTTTCTCCTGTTTTCCCTTTTTGTTGTCCCGGAATTTGTAGTTAAACATGTCCGAAACTAATTTTGTTTTCCTTTCTACAGGGTATAATAAAGAAGTGATGATAGATGAGTTTTCTCTAGGGACAGTCTCGAGGTTTAGGTTTTGACGAATGTAATGTTGTTATTATTAAATAGATTTGTATTTGTCTTGAGAAGGCTATGTATAATTGCATCAAGACAAACAGCGATATCGACCTACTATGGATATATAGAATCAATACTCAGATATGCGTTGATCATCTGGGGGAATGGTACCGACAAGCAAGCTGTTTTTATCGCTCAAAAAAAATGCATCCTGTCAATAGTTGGAGTACCGCAGCACGTATCATGCAAGCCATTGTTTCGTGAGTTGAAAATATTTAACCATTTCCCTGTCTATATATCATGGAAGTGGCTAAATTTGTTAAACTTAACACCAATCTATTTGCCAAAGCAAGTGATCTATATCCCAGAAATACCAGAAATCCTGATAGGCTTGTCTTAAAACACTGTCCCAGAACAGCACTGTACAAAAATAATTGTAACGCAATGTGTTTAACGGTGTACAATGGGATACCGCAAGATATTAAAAACCTTCCTGTTAACTTATTTACATCTAAACTACGAAAATGGCTCTTAGACAATTGTTTTTATTCACTGCAGGAGTTTTTAAATTTAAAAATGATTAATACCAGTCAACTAAATATTTGCATGCTATTGACTAGCTGTATATGGAGTTCAATACTAAAACTAATAACTGGACAATACCCTTGACATAACAAATAAATTTCTTATTATTATTATGGTGACGTGTAAAAAAACAGTTCTCAAATATACATTCGTCGAACTTGTAAGCTTGTACTAAGTTTAATCACACAATACTTGTTAACTTTTACGAGAAGACTGTCTCGTATTTTTTTTTCCATTAAGTATAGGCCGCGTTCACGGTACGGTTCAGTTGCACGCGATTTTCTTTCGATTTACAACAAATCACTACCGTCAAGTCAAACCGATTGAAAGCCGCTACAATTCGATTATTTTTATCGATTACACAACGAGTTAACCTTTTAAATTTGATTAGGGGCCCGGGGCCGAGTTTCAATAGTCAGCCGGATCGTTCCCTCTCCATCATAATCATTAGGCGCAGCCTTCATTGACCCAGTACTGGCCATAGGCCTCTTCTCTACAGCGCCAATCCTCACGGTCGTATGCCATCTCACCCAGTGACATCCTGATGTGATAATACAATCGTACCATCGGGTAGGTGGTCTGCCTACTGGCCGTTTTGCTTTCCTTGGCCAACACTCTGTGACTGCTGTTGTCCACCAGATTAAGGCGATACCTCGTCCGTACAAAGGTGCCCGTTACTCCAGGCGGAAAGACCCGCAGTGTGAGAGGGACGGAATCGGGAAAAAATTACATAACGTTAAACCACAGAAAAAAAGTTTTGAAAATAAACTACGCTATTTTGTTAAAAGGTTTTAAGGAGATTTTGCAAATACATAATATCTACATTTTGAACGCAGTTTCACAATGAAATTAGTTAGGATTTCAGAATTACAGGATAAAATAAAACAATTTATAGGTGTTTTCATAATTAAATTCTGTCGAGAAAATTTCATCCAATCGCGTTTTCTTTTATTGTGAATCTTATTTTTTTTTTTTAAATTAAAACAAACCAAATCTGGTGATGACTTTATGGTGGAGTAAATGGATTCGAAAAAAAAAACATTTTTCTTTTCGTAACACCTTAAGGCTCGTGTATCGGTGAAATAAAAAATTGGTTCGTGGTGGTTGAAATTTCTTCTGAAGCTGTTGGAGATGACAACATTTGTCCTCGAATGATCTGGATTGTGCTCGACGAGCTGCTTCCTGCAATCACTCATTTAATTTACTAATCTTTATCAGAGTGTTCCTTTCCCAAAGTATGGAAGAAGGCACATGTCATCCCTTTGCCTAAAACATCCAATCCTTCCTCCTTCAAAGAGTTTCGTCACATCTCCATCCTACCGCTCCTTTCCAAAGTTTTTGAATCCGTTGTCCATACCCAGATCTCTTCCTATCTATCCAGAAATAATTTGATCAACCGCTTCCAATCCGGCTTCATGTGAGGTCACAGCACCGCAACGGCTTTGTTAAAGGTCACGGATGATATCCAGTTCGCTATGGATAACAAACAGCTTTCTGTGCTAGCACTGCTTGACTTCAGTAGCGCCTTCAACTGTGTTGATTTTGACATTCTCATTCAAATATTAAGGTCCCTTAATGTCTCGTCTCGCTCGGCCAGCTGGTTCGACTCTTATCTTAGAGATCGCCAGCAGCGCATAAGGTCTGGGGAGACCTTTACTGAGTGGTGCGATCTTGTGGCGGGAGTTCCGGAGGGTGGTATTCTTTCCCCTCTCTTATTCTCTGTCTTCATCAACTCCATCTCCGATGTTATCTCCTCCCCATATCATCTCTATGCTGATGTTCTTCAGATTTATCGTCATTTCCTCTTCAGTGATGTGAAACTGGCTATAGACACACTGAACGCTGACCTTTAGAACATCAGAACCTGGGCTTTGTCATACGGATTGCTGGTAAACCCCAGTAAGTCCCAGGCGATTATTATAGGTAACAGACATTATTTAAACGTATTACAACAATTGTCCAAGCCGCCGGTTACCTATGACGGTACTTTAATTGCCTACAGTGACAAGGCCAAAAACCTGGGTGTCATGTTTGATAGACATCTCTCCTAGACTAACCATGTCAGCGAGGTCAGTACGCGTCTTTGCCACCTTTCACTCACTAAGACGGCTTCAGAACTTTCTGCCACATCAAACAAAAATTACTATTGCTCAATCTCTTCTTCTCCCCTTGATCGATTATGCCGATGTTTGTTGGGCTAGCGTCAACGAAGAGCAACTGAACAGACTCGAACGACTTAAAAATCTCGGGATTCGGTTTATCTTCGGACTGCGCAAGTTCGAACACGTCTCGCAGTATCGCAAGGAGTTAAAATGGCAGCCGATCCGTCTTCATCGGGACACACACATCCTCACTCTACTATTCAACATCTTAACCAACCCTCGATACCCTAGCTTTCTCCGTGAGCTTTTTCAATTTCTCCCTTCGGCTCGTCCACGTAGAACTCACACGGCTTCCCTACTCTCTATACCTCATCACAACACCGTTGCATACAAGCACTGTTTTTGATTGCGGGCGATCACTCTTTGGAACTCGCTTCCCTGCACTATCAGAGATAGTCCATCTCTGCCCGTCTTTAAGAATCGTTTGAAGGAGCATTATCTTTCTATCTATCCTAGATTTGAGCTTTGTATATATTAGTTTATTTAGGTGTATTTATATTTTTATATAATATTTATGTACTTATGTATGTAGTGTATCTAGCAGTTAGTTCAATAGTTCAGTAATATATGTATGTATCTTATCAGAGCATATAGGTCTATCCTATATATTAAATTATTCTTATCAACCTTGGGTTTGCTGGAAGAGATCTCTATTTAGAGAGAAGCATGCCTTTGTAGATGTCCTTTCTGTTTATTATATCTTACGTTGTTTTATGTGCAATCAATATATACGATAAATGTTGGACAAAACCATATTAAAATAAAGTTCATAATAGCTCACACTGCAACATAACTTTTATGTCAGTCGCCGCGATATAACAGTGCGATAATTGAGCATAATTTCTGTGCGAATGAAGTAGTATTTGTTAATTGAAGTAGAATTTCTTAGGTGGCGTTATAATTTGTAAATTTGTGATGGGGTAAAACTTATTTAACCTCTCATCATTGAGTAAATTACAAGATTGCTTTTCAATTGTTACTGCGGATTCCACTATTTCCACCGATTAGGAGTAAAATTTGTGATAGACGAGCAGTTGAAGGCATTTTAAAGCGTATTGGTTATAAAAAATTCCAAAATTCCAAATGTCTTTATTACTGCAGATATTTACATATACTTAGCAATCATCATTTTTTGCCACTTCTCTACATTGGACCACTGTGGGAAAAAAAGGGCGTAGAAACTCCCACAGACTGATTTTTAAATCTCTTTTAAAAATTGCTTATGCTTAACTTATACAAAATATATATATGTCATTATCATAATAAATAAGCAGGAATAAATAATAACAAAATTATTAACAGCAAGGTCTGTGTTGAGCCAGATTAACCTAATACAGTCCCATCATTTAAGTAATCGTGAACATTGTAATATCTCTTTTTCGACAAAGTCGCTTTAACATGGTTTTTTAATTGCTCAAATGGCAATTTCAAGATCTCCAGAGGTAGATACCTCTGGTGATCTTGAAGGGTCAATGCATTCTATATTACAACAAGATTGTTGTAGTAGAGAATGCATTGACCCTTGAAAGAATTGCTAACCTTCGCGAGTCTAAACCGGGGCGCAAGTAGTCTGTGATTATTTCTTAGGTTGACATTACAGCTATCGCTAAGTGTGGGAAATTTTGTAAGGTTCTTGCGTACATACATTACATTTTCGAGAATAAATTGACTAGCAATAGTTAGTATGTCAATTTCTTTATAAAGCTCTCATAAGGAGTCTGTGCGTTTTAAATTATACATTGCTTGAATAGCTCTTTTCTGTAAAATAAAAATAGTTTGAATATCCGCTGCTTTCCCCCACAACAAGATATCATAGGACATGACACTATGAAAGTAACTAAAATATACTAGCCTAGACATCCGTGTTTTGTCTGAAAACAACTGTAGTGTTCAGTATGGACGCGGCCTCACAACACCTAAGTGTTGTCAATATATAAAATCCAATGAATATCCACCATTAACTTTCGAGAAGGAAATATGTGTGCTACGTTAGTTATTTTCTTTTGATTATTTTGATGTTCAAGTTATTATCTTTGAAAAAGATATGGTTTTGGTGACACAAGCATTTTATTGACGGTTAAAATAATAAAATCGAAATATCAATCTCCTGTATGTAAGATGTGGACGCATTCAGTAAAGTCTTCGTTTACTTGAATTATATTCGGATGAACATGCACCGTCGCGAGCGGATAGCACATAGAAATTCAATTTACTAATACAGTTTCCTTATAAACTTGATGTGAACGTGACACAGCATTCGATAAAACTAACACTCGACGAAGAATTATTTGAATTTGATGTAAAAGGTAAATCTTTTACATCAAATTCAAATAATTAAAAAGGCAATTGATAAAATGTTTTTATTATAACTGTAGTTATATTGTATTACGTACCTATGTCAATGACACCAAGGCTAAAGAAAATATTTATTCGCTAGTTACTATAGACATTATTACTAGCACTTTCTTTATTAATCCTAATCTGAGGCAAACATTATAAAATGTTTGATTGCTCCGCAAAAACAAGCCAACACTGACCTTACAGGAAATTGAAGCCTTCTTCCCGAAAACAAGCAACAAAATAATTAATTATAGCCAACATTTACGAAAAGCCGAGAAATGCCAAGGATCGTGCGTTGTTTACGATCATGAGCCGGCAATTTTCTCGGGCACATTACGCAGCATGACTGGACTTTCTTCTTGGTTGGGAAGACTGGATTGCTTGGATAGCAAATTGAGCTCATTATTCTATGGTGTATCGTGCAGTAGTGTGATTTGTCCAAAAACTTGCGGGCTTAAAGCCTTTATTTTCTAGGCCACAGTATGCAAAACATCCTAGTCCTATATCTCCTGTTAGACCTGAGTATCTCTGACTGGTCGCCGCGTTAGTGTTCCAGTCCCTCGGTACCTCTTAAGTAAGCATTTTAGGGTGACACGGTACTTTATGAAATGTTTCCTAACCTAACAATGAGTAAGACCCTGAATAGTAAACAAGATCGCTTGAGCAACTTAAGTAGCGGTATGTCGCATCTTCTAACATTTTCGGAAAACGGAGTAGACCAACAATCAATAAAAACTGATATGAAAAATTTCTACAAACCCAAGATAAAAAAATTCAACTCTGTGATTTACGTAAAATCCATATTGACACACATTTTTAACAAAAGACGAAGACATTTTTTTCCCTGCACTTAAATAAACAAAAGGGCTCGCTCTTATCCTATTCCCATCAAAACATCCCAAAACGCTCTGTTTGAGTAAAATCTTGCCATGAGTCTTGGGCCTTATTTTATACTGCTGAGTGTATTAATAAGGTATTTAGGCTGTTAGAGTAATACCTAATTTAATGCTTATTACAATAAGCTTCACGCCTTTTCCCATAAGGGTTGGCAGAGGCACAGCCAGTTATTCAATACTCCATTTTGCGTGTTAGGGGGCTGGCGCATTGCCGCAGCTAGGAGTAATGAAGGTTTCTTTACTGTGTTTACTGCTTAACTTAAACCTACATATGCTTTTAAAATAATACATACATATAATCACGGCTATATTCCCATAAAGGGGTAGCCAGAGCTGCAGGATCACATAAGCGATTCTACAGCCACGTTCAGCAATTTTAGGGGCAAGTTTATAAAGGAACAGTTAGTGATAAGTTGCTAGCTCATCGCCTAAACAAACCAGCCCTCCCTGATTCCCTCAGTCACCTTTTACGACATGCACAGGGGGAGATGCAGCTGGTGCATTCTTTAAATGGCCCGGACCAGCACGAGACAGAGAGAGTTTAAAATAATAACTTTGATTAACTGTGAAAGCATGGCAATAGTAGGTACCTACCTACCTACTTATGATTTACTTACTCAATAGAGTTAACGAGTCGCATAGAGTTCCAATAAACAACACACATCACATTATTGGCTCAATACCTCCCGCAGGCTGAGCTGACAGGTACACAGATTTTGTTCACGTTAAATTCCCGAAATGACAAAGAAGGGAGGAGACAAACTGTGCGGTTTCAACACGTTCAGGGCTGATTCATACACATAATGCGGCTTTACGCGAGCAAGTTGTTATTTTCTAGTATCTGAACATATTTTTCGAAATATTTTTTTCGTTTTTTTTTCTCGAGAATGTATTATTGGATTTTATCTTTTCATATAGATGAAGCGGCAGCCGATGACATTTACAAAACACAAGTGAAGGCGTCAACGCTAGGGAGATCGAAATCAATTAACAGGATCGATAAGGACTTGCGCAGCGCTATGGCAGTCCCTTGGAAGGTGTGGGATACGTTACCCCCGCCCCGATTTCCTCTTTTCCCTCTAGCCATCAATCCTGACTTGCTAGGTTGAACCTGACGTCAGGGTTGCTTCGTCAATATTTCTGGAGTTCCGATTATATAAAACATCGCTATTTAACGCAGGGGTATTACTTGCACATTCTTCCTTATTTTACTTACTTTACCAAAACAGAAGTACTACATGAAAATTGGGTGTATAAAGGCGAGCATATCTCTAAAAATAGATTTCTTCCAGCAAACCTATGGTGGACTAGATTCATCAAAGAACAGGTAGACCTATGTGCACTACGTTAAATAATTAATATAATAAAGTACTTTCATAAATACATAATATAAATAAAAACAAATCAAAATTATAGTACAAAATATACATCAATGCATATGTACTTACCTGTGTCTATTAAGGAAGAGAAAGATAAGTCCTTTTAAGCGACTTTAAAAAAAAATGTGACCGACTGTCTCTGATGGCACAAGGAAGTATGTTCCAGAGCCTGTCTCAATCGTAACCACAATTTCTTTCTATTTGCGGAGTTCATGTTTGAAATATTGCCGTTTCTTTTTCACTTTTTCTCTTTATTGGCTTCCTTTGACGCAGATGGAATTGTTTGTGGCACGTCGGATTTATTTTGCTTGCCGTTTTTGTATTCCTCGCAATCGTAAACCAGACATTTTCAATGCAATCGTGTCTCATGCGGTGGCTGGGTGACATTTAATTGTTAGGAAAAGGGATTTCATACACATAACTGGAACTGTGCTGTGATAATAAAGTCGGAATTTTCGGGACAATGTTTTGTGACTTGACGGTCCGGAAACAGCACCGGTTTGCTCGGTACGCGCAGTATTTTCTTTTACAAGAGATCTCAAATATAGTAATTTTGGTTTAATCTGAAATGTTCTGAATGTGTTTGTTTGAATGACACGTATCAGAAATAACTGTGAGGGAAGAGCTTCGCGCTTCAAGGCGCAGAGCTCTCACTCACACGCATCATCTACATGTGTCACTCATGTACTTACATAATTAGTTACTATATTTCAGCTTAATATTCATTTTGACTTCTACTGGGTTAAACACAAGATACAACTATTTAAATCTATCCTAGTTCCACAATCGTAGAGATACCAAAGAATGCTATCATGAACAAGAAGGTGGAGCAGGAATACTTTGGTGAATAACTAAATATGTTTTTATATATTTTTTAGACATTGATTATTTAATAGTATGCTATTAAACAATAAAAACCGCACTAACTATACACTAGTAGTAAATGGGTAACAAAACTGTCAAAGCAGTTCCACGTTGAGGGCGCTTAGTTTTTGTAACAAATACAGAGTAAGCAAAGAGTTTTGTTCATCTGAAGTTACAAATCAATCACAGAGTAAGCGAACCAAGGAAAGAGTTTCGAACCACAGAAATGAATTGTCAATATCCGTAGATCTTTGTTGTTAACAATGTTTGACATGAAACAAACACCAGTATCCTCTACCAAAATATTTTGCGTATTCTTCCATATTGCTGTCGGATTTCAAGCTTTCAATTTAGTTCAATAGTAAGTATTAACGCCTTCAGACTCTCACAGATTGTTGTATTAAATCAGTTCTTGGCGTAATCGGTTTACGGCTACGTCAGAAAGCAGATTAATTTCGGCAATGAGATCGTCAAATTGAAACAAGGCGTCATAACAATAGACTTATTCGCTGAAGCCATTCTGAATGTATAAAGGTCACAAGAGGGTACAGTACGATTATGTTTTACCGCTCCACACTCCGAGAAGATTTAATTTATTTTTCAAATCGTGAAATAAACTTTTTTCAGATTTTTCCCTTAACAAACTATTCATGATACACCTCTGTGCCGAATTTTAAGTTTACAGATCATCTTGATCACTAACAGTGACAAAAACCAAAGAGTTTCGAGCGTTGAAGTTAAAGTAATTGTACTGTACTCGGTTTAACGGGTATTATCATATCACAACAAAGTATAGGCGTATCAACAATGCTGAACAACTTTTCACACGAAACATTATGATTGCATACTATAAAAATTCGTTTCTTTCTTAGCAACTTTGTAGTTTTTAGTACATAGTAATTATTGTCAAGTTTAGAGACAAAACAAAGTTCGTTTGCAACCAAAATGTGTTGTAGGGAAAGTTGTTCAGGATCCCATGATCAATAGAGAGTCCGTATTGCAGTACGTTCTCTGTTACTTTTGAAACATGTAGATATTTTACAAAATACTACACAACAACACGTCAAAACTCAGAAAATAATTGTCGCTTTAAACAACAGGTTCGTGTTGATATCGTGTGTACATTTTACATCTAAATAAAGCAATTTGAATGCCGATAAAAGTATTCTCTTCGTGGTCTTCGTTGAGAGTAATGTGGGCCGGTTGACCTTTACGCTTAGAACCCTTAGGCTCCTTTTTCATTAGACACTACGGTAACTCAACACACTAACGGGCCGCTTTTAAAAGTTATGTTACGAAGAAACCTTACGTGTCAGATTAATGTTACTTACATGTTGTTCGTAAAAATGTGATTGATCTGGGATGTCGGGTTTATGCGTTACATATCATAACTTGCGAAATAGAGCCCCTTAGCTCAAAGTTTGCTGAAAACTCAAAGTCGTGCTCGAGAAATGGCATTTGGCCATATAACTATAACCTCCGAACTACAAACTTTACGCAATAGTAAGACTCATTAAGAGCCGACATTATAGTATCTACGCAGTTACCTAAGTTTGCTAAGAAAAAAATCTCTGAACTACTCCGATAGTTTATTGCATATAACTTAGATATCTCTTGACTTGAAGATGAAATCGAAGCCGAGAAATGCTCTGTGTAAATGGGCCTTAACATTCTACCTTCAGCATTAGGAAAAGCTTGAAAATTGTACAGTGGGATTTTTCTATTGTGTTACTGAGTGGCATGTAAGTTTGGAATTTACGACCCTGTGAGTCCCGAGATGCTCAGCTCACGTTCTTTATATGTACATAAAAAGGTTGATTTGGTTTATTCAGGTTCACTGCGGTAGTGCGGTAGTTTCTTCATCGTAACATCAAATTCAACTTGATTCAGATTCGAAATTCAGGAATCAAAAGTTCTCTTTTTACTGTCGATGTTTACAAATGCTTAGTGCATTTTGTGTGCCTCTTCACTACATTGGGCCACTATTGTATTGATATTGTAATCTTTGATATCGCAAGTAGTTATCCCTTTTTGTAAGAAGCATAAAACAATCAGTAACAAAAGGAATTAATAAAGATACTTCCCAAATCCCGAAACAATATCTATTATGAAAACATCATTTTCCTACAATCTTTTAGTTTTAAAATATTTGTTTGTTAATCAGAACTATACGTTGTTATTACTAAGCAGATGTTTTTCATTTAAAACATGCTATTTCTTGAGATCGAAAAATAATATTGATATGGTTCTTGAGTGAAAAATAGGTATTAAAAAACACACACACATAATCTTCGCACTGTTCTACCGCTGCAACTGACCTTATAGCCTTGCCGCAGTGTGAGCTGTAATGAACTTTATTTTAATATGGCTGTGCCTGAAATTTCAACCACCACGACCCAAGTTTTGAACTTTACCGATACATGAAACTTAAATATAAAAAAGGAACCCTTAGATAGACGGACAACGAAGTGATTCTACACTTCGTTGTCCGTCTATCCGCCAAGACTCTTTTTCTCGAGAACGCGTGAGAGTACAAAGTTGAAATTAATTTTAATTACTCAACTCTGTAGTTTCTTGGAGTTGTGAAATAGTACATTACTTCAGAGGGAAGAAAGTGACAGTTCCATACCGAGATTATGGCATTTGCGCCACGAGCTTGCGAGGGGCGCAAACCATTTGAGGTATGGAACTGTACTTTATCCTGAGGTATGTATAGTGCTTTTTATTACACCTACGAGGAAAATTATAGACATAAATGCATAGAAATGTTTATATTTAGTTAAAAGTACAATTATTGAAAGTGCAGCTATTATAAAGTGAAGTCGTTTTCTTTTCCTTTTGCCAACGTATGAAATTTTCATAATTACTGTTGTATCTGCATTTAGATTTTTCCGGCAACAGATTATCAACAACTTCTTGGGCCGTCTCTAATAGTTCTGGCGGTGTGTTAGGGATAACATCATCACTGTCGCTCGAAGTATCCATATTTTACAAAAAACACAAAGATAAATGCTAAATCATTCGAAGTTTTTGCGAAAATGCGCGGGCTTTTCCTTTTTTTATTCGCCCGTTTCTGGAGTAGGCTAAGATCAATAAGGTCATGCAGCCACTTCTTCCGTGATTCCGCGCGTTTTATATACAAAAATAATTTCGTTTTTAATTTTCTGTATGCACCAAGGAGGTTGGTAACTGGTAAAAAAAAACTGTATGTGGCCAGTAACAATTTACTTGAAATTTAATTAGTAGACAGTTAAAGTCTCTTTGCAGTATGACTGCTGACAAATAAAAAAAAAAACCGGGTATGTAATGGAATTTCATACATACTTCCCACCCTTGGGTCGGAAGGATTTTCATACAAACTTCCATACCTTGGGATGAAAGGATTTGAAGGGCGGGATAAAGGCGTTTCTTCCCTCTAATTGGTATAATTAGTATGTATTTTCAGAGCAGGTGTGATAAAAAATAAATAAAAAATCAAACTTCTCAGTCAACGTTATGTTATGCTGCTTTTGCTTGATTTGTACTTGCACGTGAATTTGCTTGTTACATACAAGGGAAGTGAAATTTATAGAACTCCTGTCTTGTTTGTATCGGATGGTAAAATATTATTAAAATCCATACTGTAATTTCTAGGGATTCGTACCCAAAGGTTAAAAACGGGACCCTATTACTAAGACTCCGCTGTCTGTCTGACTGTCTGTCAGTCTGTCACAAGGCTGTATCTCATGAATCGTGATAGTTAGACAGTTGAAACCTTTACAGATGATGCATTTCTGTTGCTGCTATAACAACAAATACTAAAAAATACATTTAAATAATATGTAAGGGGGCTCCATACAATAATTATTTCATACCAAAACCAGGACCAGAGTCATGTCATGATGAATCAAACAAGCTCAAACTCGACAAGGTCGCGTCGTTTTGTAACAGAGTTCCCATGGCAACGTTCCGGCTCCATCATCAGAACATCTGATTTTCATGACATGAAAATATTGTACAGGACCTAATGACATATCAAGACGAATCAAAAGCACCCAAATTCGATAGGGCAGAGTCGTTTTGTTACAGATTTCCCATGGGCTTCTTACGGCTCCATCATCAGCTCCATGTCATAAAAATATTAGATAGGACCAAAGGACATGTCCTCGAACATACAACATATTTACTAAAAATCATTCATACATACAACATACATAACAAGTAAAATAAAAGCTTATTATTAATAAAATATAAAGATTTCGCTTAAATTCCAAATCCAAATTTCCCTCAAACATCCTTTACCAATGACTCGTCCAAGACGAGTCCAATTATTGGCAATATTATTCAGCACAGATCCAGTCAATCATTGGAGGCTTTACATGCAAAGCGGACCCTATTGAGTGGAGATTCGCAGGCATTATTGTAATCCATTAAAACGTACCCGAGCAGAGCTACCCATACATTAGCAGGCTTATCCGGGCGATCCCTCGATCGGTCTGTATGCCACGCTAAGTACTGAACTGGTCATAAAATATTGGATTGAACAAATAATGGCGCTATTTTCCTTGTTCTATAATAAAGCATATTGGAACACAGATGCTTCATTCATTTTACACCTACTCTACGTACTTTTGTTGAAGACTTATGGCTTTTATTGGATAGCTTGCTAGTGCTACTTATAAAGGTTGTAACAAAAATATATTGTCATATTCTTGGATGTTGTTAACTTTCACTATTTGGGCGCGGCGATCGACCAATTTCGTTACTTTTTGTGTAGAAGTTAAAGATATAGTTGGTCTGATCAAATCGTTTTTTGTAGTACAGTAGTGTAAGTTATTGCGAACCTTGACTAGTTTCACGTAATGTGTAGGCTTTATATTAACTTCAATCAATACGGACGCTCACCATATTAAATTAAGTTTATATCGGAAATTTAGTTGTTTTAAACACATCGATGTCGATTTGAATTGTCATCCAAAAGGGATCTCTATTGACAAATTAATAAAATGGGTTAATATGAAATACTGTACATGTGTAACAGAAAGGAGAAGTCATAAACACCCTTTGGTGTTTATGAACGTCAGTTTGGTCTACTGATAAGGTCTTTACTAAAAGGGCGTTACCAAAGATTACAATATCCATAGTTGCCCAATGTAAGGAAGATGCACAGTTCAAAAGTGCACTAAGCATTTTTTAGTGAAGACCTCTGTGGCGCTGCAGTTTAGGCTCTGTCTACTATGCGAGAGGTCCTGGGTTCGATCCCCAGCTGGGGATACAGAAAAAAGACCCCAGGTCTTAGATCTTTATATGTGTGTGACGACGCTGTTTCTGGTTCCCACGCCATAGGGTACCCTAGTGTTGGGTTAGAAGCAATGTATGTGCCTTTGTTTAAATGTTAATGTTTGTGTTAAACATCTACAGTAATAAAGAACTTTTGATTACTGAATTTTGAATCTGAATCATGTTGAATTCGGTGTTACAAAGAAGAAACTTTAGAGATAAGCTCGCCTTTGTACACTTCTTTTATATCATAAGCTATTTTTACAGTCATGTGAGTGCAATAAAGAATTACAATTACAATTACAATAAACTACCGCTCTAGCGCAGTGAACCTGTGGGCCGGGTTTTTACGTAGTCCCTCCAATCTTGCATCCGCAAATGATGAAAGACACGTATTGCTGCCAGTAATAAAAAGTTGCAGAAAAGGAACAGACTGTACTGTAAACTAAAAATACGCTTTGTTTATGAAATAATGGTGATTTTTCGTGAGTTTTTTAGTAATTGCAGATTTCCACGAAATTTGGTTCCTCAATGGAATTATTTTATAACGGAATATCATTCTTCATTTTGTAAGCTTTCAGACGATACCAAAATTGTGCGTTTAATAATAAACTTTTTTAAATTTATAACATGATACCTTTTTTTACTTTTCGGAGCTAAGCTTAATCATAAGACCTAGAGATTAGTAATGTAGTCATAAGGTAGTAAATAAATAAATTTAGCCGACATTAATGTTCCCACTGAGAGGCACAGGTCTTTTATGGATATGCGTAAGATAGGTATACATATATACATAATAGGTCTACCCAAACTCTCACTCTCTCGCAGTCTCACATATTTCCACTACTTAAGCTACACTACTCACTTACCCCAACATTTAACATATGACTGTATGATTGGATTGTTTGTATGTCTGTTTTTTAACATATGATTGGCTTTATTTATATTATTTTATTTTAATTTCCGATCGTTTCTTGTTGTTGCATTTTGCCACTGGTGCATAATTATGCTTGAGCTCTTTCTGCGTATTTACTTTTACTCAGATTATAAGTTTAGTTTTAAGTTTCTAGTTTTAGGAAATGGTGTGAGCTGAAAACCAGCGTTACGAGCAGCTCACTGCTACACGTAACACATGCTGAGCTCAAACCATTTTGGCATCTAAAAACCTCAACCCCGAACTGTACTATGGTTTCTTTTTCTTTCTGTATATCCTTGTGTTTATTTGTCAAATAAATATATTTCTATTCTCTATTTCTAAGATTGAGCCACACCTCATCAAGCTGGCTCAGTGGTTTGGATGGGCGAAGACAATAAATAATTATACTTTGGGATACATACTGGTTATAAAAAAAAAAAAATATTAATTTAATTCAACTAAGAGATGTACTAAAAGTGAAATTAGGCTAGGTTATGACAACAAAAACAGATGAATGCATCAGATTTTCGAAGCAAACAAACTCTTGTAATAAAAGGCACATGTTGAAACAAACACAGCTTTCACAATAGTAAGCGTTTTTTAATTTGAGGTAGACCAAGCACAACCAACCTCTTTGCTAAGAGTAAGTAATGGCGGCAAGCACGCATTTTTTTGTGTTTTTTTTTTGTTTTTCATTTATTTTTTCTCCGAACAATGGAGAAAAGTTTTTTCAGTTGCCCTGACGGTCTCTTTAATGTTTCTTTTACTCAAGTTTTTGGGATATGCCCGTTCAATCCCGCTGGAAAAGCCGACATCCATTATTATTATGGTATGTCACGTGGAAATGTCATAGTCGCATTCTAAAAACGGCCGAAGTGTAGTGGTGGTGGAACGAAGTAGGGCTTTGTTTGTAGTCTTAGGTTTATGCAATGGAGAAAAAAAAAGGGTGTGGGTGACTTTTTGTCACCGTGACAGTGACAGAGCTATGCGTGTATTCCAATCCTTTTCTAAACAAAACAGGGAGAAGTTGCGGTAGCAAAAAAGTCATTCGCGTGCGGGCGCTCCGTAAGCAAAGAGTTTCATTTGTCTGAGTTTATAAAATAATTACAGAGTAAGTATTGCATTGCAACGAACGAATCCCAGCAGAAAAAATCTGCCTGACAAATCAAACCCCAAATATGAAGTAGGCATATGGCGGCAGGGAATGAAGAAAAGGAAACAGTTTCGTTTAGTGACTAAATAACATATTTCTAGTTATGTTTGAAGATATACCTACTTAACGTAATATTTTATATTTCAATTAAAATGTCCACCTACTTTTTATAGAATGGACAGATGCTCAAGTTTTAGATTACGCCCGGCCGATATGGTATGCGTCGGCTGAGATTGACTCTTTTGGCTTTAATCTTAACTAGTAGGCTCCGCTTGACCAACGGATAGATTCACAAACCAGGTTTGAGTATATGGACAGAGCAAAATAGAATAAATTTACATCCTTATATGGGTTAGTTCAGACCATGGAACTGGACCATAATATCTTAATTTTTAAGGAAATACCTTCTACGATCACTACTTCTTTGCCCAGATGAGATTGAGAGAAACCACCTCCAAAAACAACACAAAACACCAAAAAAATATCAAAGAAAAATATCCTGTCTATAGTCAAAATTGCAGCACTTCCCACAAAAAGTTTGGCAATAATAATTTACCAAAATGCTTTTAAAATATATCAGTGGAGTTACAAAGGACTTTCCACCTGGTGTGATAAAGGAAGTCTATAATGAATTTTGATAAGGTCATTGCGTTATTCAAAATATCTTAAAACTGTGTGATTCAAAATATCTTAAAACTGTGTGTCGAAATTAAGGAATCATCTGTTATTTTTTTTTAAATATCAAAAAACAGCGGCAGCATCTGGTGTAACAGCCATGACTCAGTGGGAGCTGTTAAAAACTTTATTTTAATATGGGCGTGTCTAAATTTTCAACCAGCACGAATCGCCTTGCTAATTTTACCGAAAGATGAGCCTTAAGTTCCAAATACCTTTTTTCGGATAATGGGGAAAGCAATAACGCTTTCTTCCTTTACATTTCCTTTGATGATATCGCATTACCATACAAAGTGTTTTGAGTACTTTTTTACACTTCTGTCGTTAATTCAGCTGGAATGGATATAAAATAACATATCAATACAGATATCTATACAAAGTGTTTTGTAGATCGATGCAAAGACTGTATAACTAGAACAGACCATTTAGAACCATTTGATACAATTATGCCTATAACGAAGTCTTACCGTTTATTTTTATTGATGAATTATAATTTTTGCCGAAAATTCCCAGATATATTTACAGAGCATCGATAATAACTGCGAAATTAAACAATAGTTGGATTTATTTAAAATAAGTTATTATAAAACACACATAAAAGCATTCTATTTGTTTTTATATTAATAATTTTCATAATTACTTTATTGCACACAAATACTTAAATTAACCGGTTGACCGGACTTTGATACTATACCAACCAGAAATTTTCTTCCGTAGATCGCACTGGATAGTATACTATCCAAAGGATTTATTTGACGACGCAGTGACAAAAACATGCTATTTCTTTTACACCAGTCACTTTATCCGTATGGACTGTATTCTATCTCTTTCTCAGTGAACTGGTCTTTATTTTTTGATGTGACATCACTACATTGAACGAGTGGAAGGATTGAAAAAAAAAACAAAACTCAGTCGCATGACCTCGCGTGTTTGTGTTCGACAAATTGTGATAAAAATTGTGTTTTGTGGTAAGTATTGTGTGTTTTAGCTGATAACTGTTAATATTCTTGTATATAACTGTTTATTCACCCCTTCTGACTACTTGTACAAAAGGATTTAGGTAGAAAAGTGTTTTTGTGCCATAATTTACGAGTTTCGTAAACACGCTCGCGGTCAATAGGTAAGGTAGGTAGGTAGTAGGTAGGTAAGGTATGTTTCCTCTATTTCTGGTGAAACTTTCATGTTTTATTCCAATTACAATCTATAAGTTGAAGAACGATTATCTAACACTCGTTTTAAACAAAAACAATATTGAAATGCCTCATGTAAAAGTTAAAAACCGACATTGTTTGCCCAAGGTCGAAATTTAACCACGGCACGCTGGCAAATGCTTGCGAAAGTTTGTAAGATTTTAAATAAATATTTTTTATCTACGAAATGCATGTTTATTATTTTTTCATGTGTAAATGTAATACAGAAATCTTTTAAATACATAAAAAACATAGGTTGTCGATTTACTTTTTTAATAAAAAATGTTTATATTGACCTTAGTCCATTTTTCGCTCGAAGTCTGTGTTTACATCAATGTATGACTGTACAAAGAGTCTTTAAAATAAACAACGCCAGTCCATTACAATGGTTTGTTTACGATCTCTAACAAAAACAAAACTTCGAGCAGTATTCTTAAGTACCTAAGTCATAAATAATGTTTTTGTAAGGCGCCGCGCGACGCCACTTAGCGAGCGGCGATAACCGGAATTAGGGTCCGACCGACAGAGGTTTTCGCGCGCGCGCGAAAGCGGTCAACCGGTTAACAAGATATACATTAAAATAGGATACAAAGGCGAGCTTATCTCTATCAAAAGATCTCTTCCAGCAAACCATGTCAGGATAAGCTAGGTTAATCGCAGAGCACGGGTAGACCTATATGTATAAATAACCTTGAATTATAAGTCAAGAAACTAGATACATAAAATATACATCCTAAATATAAATAAATATTAAATATATTTATAAATTATAAATACATAAATACCACATATAGTTCTAAAGAGATAAGAAATGCTTCTTCACGCTACTTTTAAAGATATTGAGAGTAGGACTATCCCTGATGGTGCAGGGGAGTGCTTTCCACAACCGAATGGGCCGGAGTCTAAACCCGTGCTCGTAGTTTGCGGTATTTGTTGTGGGGTCGTGAGCATGGAAACTGCTAAAAACGGTCTCGTAGGAAGGTTGGATAGCGTGGATTCCGCAAAATGTTGTAGAGGAAGTTGAGGATGTGAAAATTCCGACGAAGACGGATCGGAAGCCACTTCAACTCTCTGCGATGCTGTAATACATGGTTGTATTTGCGCAGCCCGAAGATGGGCCAGCATATGTAACATTTTCCAAACTTAGCGATAGCTGTGACGTTTACCTAAGAAATAATCACAGACAAGTTGCGCCCCGGTTTATTTGAGCAATTAAAAAAGCATGTTAAAGCGACTTTGTCGACTAAGGGATATTACAATGTTCAAGATTACTTAAATGACGGGACTGTAAGTCCAAGTTTGACATAATGATCAACCACCTCTAACGTCTCATTTCCGACACTGATGTTGATAAATGAGGCATCGGAGCTGTTTGTCATTATTTTAGACTTGGACATATTCATCTTCAGGCCAACTTTAAAATAATCACTATAGAGATCTTAAAGCATAGTTTGGAGGTCTCCAGGGTTGTCGTCGAACAGGATCGCCGGCAAAGCGGAGGTGCGTCAGGAATGCACCGTTGATGTTAATACCTTGCTGGTCCCATGTAAACTGTAATGGAACACGAGAGTCGGTACATTAGATACTTCATTCTGCGTGATAGAGGGCTAGCCCAACGCCGCGCTGTTTTGAATACGAGAATCGGTTCAGATAACGTTTGGGGGTTTTGCGTTGCTTACTGGCAAAGTTCGCAAAAAAGACGCGTGGGTTCATTCGTGGAATTTCAGTTCAGGTCAATTTTTTTTGTCGCATTCCTGCGAGATGTGTAGAGATGAGAGCCGATTTGGCTGCGCGTTGAATAAAATTATGAATAACTAAATAATGAAAGGTTATTACGGAACGGAGAAAGCTGTTATGTAGATTGCAAATATACAATTGCGATTGAGGTATGAGATGGAGGGTCTGACACCTCTGGATTGAATATCATTCTGGTAGGTCTTTTGCTACGCGCACCTAGTGGTCGGGTAATGCTTAATTAATCGCAACAAGCTTTTATTGGTCAGCGATCAACAGATTCTGTGTATCGGCAGTACCAAATGATTTGAGTGATCACCTACGGTTGATCATAGTGAATATGCGTACACACAATTTGTAGAACGGCGGATCTGCATGGCATGGTTGAAATTGGACCCTGTGTAGTTAGTGATAAGAAGCTTCGCTTGGGCAGAGCGTTACGCAAAGGACGCTATTTTTTCAGACATGTGAGGTATATAAATACCAGAGCGTGGGAGGGGAGTTCATTCAGTCTCTGCGTCTAGCCACTGTGACAGTCTTCTTCACGAGTTCTAAACAGTTTTTGTCTGCCGTGTTACGCGTCAGAACTATACGAATTTGTGACTGCGAAGTTTCAGTGGGTTTTCGTGAGTGTCTGAAGCGCCGAGATATACCTCGGTTCCTAACCTTTATATCAACCTACCCCTAATTCCAAAACTATCCTTGGGTCGTTAGGAAAGAACTTTTAAGTCAATTGATCTGAGTCTGAGTCTGGGCTTGGAGCGACCCTAAATTCCTTTTTCCTTCACCATAGGGTTCCTGGATTGGCTCTTAGGATATTCGCGGGCTAATCCTCTCCTCATTCCTTCGATTAGCGAGCTTTGAAATTCCCACACACACAGTCGTTAAACACTCAAGCACATTCAAATCAAACTCAACCATTTTCGAGTGGTGTCGATAATGGACGTGGTATAACACTAGGTTTTTAGACTAGGCTAGACAGGAGTTTAGTTGCGGCTAAACCTAGGTTGTCGGGGCATAGGGAGACTGTTTGATCGATGAGGTTCCGCGGATGGAAATAACAAATTCAGAACAAAGTTAAACCGGTGTCAGCACAGATAACATATCCTGTTGATATTTTGACATTTGTGTGTTATCGGGGACGCGCGAAGAGATCAATTTACAGTCTAAAGTTCATTGTTTAGGTCCGGGTAGGTGTTTTGCATTGCCTTGGGTCAGATTGGATTCAAGTTGCATTTTTAAATTAAATGTAAATTTCGCTGGATATCTAATGTGTAAGTTGAGTCGGTATATATGATTTGGCTCAGCCCAGGACGTGCTGCGGCTAGTGGAATTCATAGTTCGGTATTTATCGAATTATGCACTTCGCTATGGTGTGGGTTAGATATCCTAAAACAATAATGCTTGCGTTTCGATAACATCCAGCTCAAATTGCGCAGAGTTGAAGGTTTCAAAACGTTACGGACCTTTTGAGGTAACCGCTAGTTCAGAACCCATTTCGGAACTCAAATCGCAATTGTGTAAACCGGTCTTTTCGGATCGTTATTGCCGTGAATCAAATATATAATTGGAACCACCACAAGCCGCTACTAGCGAGCACATGAAATATCATTGAGTACTCACGTCGTAAAACTACGACGGATATCTATACTATAACTGTGATCGATCACTAAAACTAAAACAAAAGATGTTCCAAGGCGCTCATATATACAAAAACCAGATGGTGCCATCACATAAAATATAACAACGATCGTTTTGGCGCAATACACCGCTGACTGATGCGAATTACCGGCTCGCGGACATATATGCTTTCTCTGTCTAACTTGAAACTGTAAATTCCTGAACCAATCTTCGTTCGACTATTGTACGCCTGACGAATTTCTCAACGAACGAGAAATTCAGACTTATCATTCTTACTTACAAATCTTACAGCTGAATCGGGTCCTCTCATTTTGGGATAGAAAGAATAGACGATCATAGCTACTATTAGCGGCGGCTCAGACCTTTGCCCTGGGGCCGTTACAGATTTTTGGTGCCGAGACGGAAGGATATCCTAGATAGTCTGATACCTAGATATTCCTAGATATTCTAAAAGAATCAAGGTCTAACGCGTTACTTTTAAAAATAACACAACGTAGAAACGATTTTAAACAGTTCAGTTTTGTAAATAAGAAATAAGCAAAAAAAAAGGGGCATTGTTTTCAGACGAGCTACGACTAGAAAAAAAACGTTAGTCGGGTAGCACGAGACGATAGCACGGGTTGACGACCCGAATGGCCGAGTCGGTAGTGACGCTGCCTACGAAGCCGGGGGTCCCGGGTTCGAATCCCGGTGGGGCAAATGTTTGTTTGATGAGAGCGGTTGTTTGTACCCTAGTCATGGTTGTTTATCTATCTAAGTATAATATTTCTCTATATAAGTATATATAACGTTGTCTAGTACCCAAGATACAGGGAATCCTAGTTTGGGGCTAGATCAATGTGTGTAAAGGGTGTCCAAGGTATTATTATTATTAATATTATTATTATTATTCACTTTTGCAAACAAGTGAAATGGCGTCAGGGCAGGTAACGCAATTGTTATCTGAAATAGTGAAAAGATTAGACAGTTTGGAAAGGGGTTCCAGCACGAGCAATGCTAGTAGGACTTCGGACAGACATACTGATAGACAGGAACTAGAGACGTTTGAACAATCGGTAGAAAAACGTCAATCGTGCATTGTGAAAATGACACAGAAGTTGCCGACATTCGATGGGCGAAGTTCGGAAAATCCGATGATTTTCTTAAGAGATTTAAAAGCTTATATTAACGTCTCGGGAGATAGTTCTAGGGCTTTGATATGGGCAACGGATAGTTTGGTAGGAATTGCAAAAGTTCGAATGAGCATATACAGAGACTCATGGCGAACCTATTCGGATTTTGAAAAAGATTTCAGAGAGGTATTCTGGGGTGATAATGAACAGGAATTAATTAAGCAAAGATTCCTAACTGCGAAGTTTGATTCTAAGAAAGGACAAAGTATGGAAGAATTCTTTGCCTCTCAATTGAATAGCATATATGAGCTTACGATACCGTTTACTGATACGGAGAAAATCAACACGATTTTCAGACAGTTGCCGCGTGATATTCAGGTAGCGTTTTTTGCTAGAAAGGAGACTATGACCATACGGGATGCGGTCGAATTCCTTCGGCATTTAGAACGGAATGTCGATGGGGAATTAAGAGCGATACATGGTTCGGAACCTATGAATACGAATAACGTGAGGCAGGATAGCTATATGCGTGGGCAATATCGAGCTATGCGGGTAAATACGATACGTTATAACGCGGTGAGTCGTAGGAATAATTATAACGCGGGAACGAAGGGGCAAAACGAATTTGGGACGCGTGGTCGCGGTTATTTTCGCGGTAGAAGCGGACAGCCTCAGCCTAGCTTCAAGGCAATAAAGTTTCAGAGGGGCAATGATAGTTCAGGAGATACAGAGGCAGGGCAAAGTTCAAGTGACAGGAATAATGCGATAAGTCAGAATTCAAAAAACTAGTGGACTCGCGCGGGTCGTTCGCGCTCAGATATTTATTACGGTTCGGGTGGACAGCCGATCGAATTGGGAAAAAGCATAGACTGTATGATTTGTGTAATTTGGATTCGAACGTGGGTGTGAATGAATTTATTCAATTACTAGCGCATAAAGCGCACGGATATGCCGTGTGTTTAGAGGGAAAAATCGAGATCGAATTGTAGAGATCGAAATGACAGACGTTTACATACGATATTCAGAGACGACGATTCGACTGAGTGTGGGCGCGAGTTATGTAGTACTTTGACATTACCTGAGATAGATGTGCGTATTGGGAATATTGTTGTAAGGAGTTTGATTGATTCGGGGAGCGAAATCAGCGTAATAAGTCGGAGAGTGTACGAAGAAGTGTGCAGTCAATTGGGAAAACCGACGGAAATACCGATTCCAAGTTTGAGAATCACAGGTGCGTTTGGAGTCAGTAAGGAAAAGGTTGATAAATTAGTAACGTTACCATTAACAATAGGTGAATGCGTTATCGATACTCCAATGCTAGTATTAACAAGGGTGCCTAAAGATTTAATTTTGGGGTTTGATTTTATACAACAGACGCGAGCGAGTTTAATGTGTGAGGGTAATAAGAGGCTAATTATACGAAGCGCCGGGCGGATGTGTGAAATACCATTAGGTACTGGTCCTAATCCGGAATCTTGCTGTTGTACAATGGAAGTACAGAACCAAGATACCAGTAGAAATATGATAGAGGAATATGTGAATAATTCATCAATACCTGTTGAACACAAAACAAGGTTATTGCCGGTGTTAAATAAACATGCAGAGTTGTTTAGCGATAGGATAGGTCGGACAAATAAATATATACATGAGATAAAAATGAGAGATGAAACGCCTTTCGTAAAACGAAGCTATCCCATACCGTTCGCATATCGCGATAAAGTAACAAAACGTTTGGAAGAGATGGAATTGATAGGTATTATTAGCAGGCAATCTACGGATTTCAGCAGTCCATTGACTTGTACATTAAAGAAAACAGGAGAGGTCCGTATTCTTCTAGATGCACGACAATTGAACATGGGAATGGTCGGGGAGGTTGAAACCACACCTTTAATGAGTGAGATATTGCAATCCGGGCGCCGGATAAATTACATAGGAGTTATTGATATCAAAGATGCGTATTTTTCTATACCATTATCAGACGAATCTAAACGATACACGGGTTTTGTATATCAAGGCAGAAGTTATGTTTACAACGTTTTACCTCAGGGGTTGAAAACCAGTGTGGGTTCATTTTCGAGGGCGATGGACTTAATTCTAGGACCAGAGGTTAGGTCATATTGTTTAAATTTTGTTGACGATTTGGCAATTTTAACTGAGGGTGACTTCGAACAGCATTTGTCTCAAGTGGACACGGTTCTGAGTAAATTGAAAGACGCGGGCTTCACATGCAAACTAAAAAAATGCGAGTTCGCACAAAAAAAGGTCAAGCTATTGGGGCATATTTTGTCTACACAAGGTTTGCAGATGGACCCGGACAAAATTGAAACACTTAAATTATATCCGTCACCCAGAACTGTCAGGCAATTGAGGGCGTTTTTGGGGTTCATAAATTACTTTCGGAGGTTTATAAAAAATTTTGGAACGTTAACACGGCCCTTGTACAATTTATTGCGGTCTGGAGTCAAGTTCGTCTGGAGTGCGCAGATGCAAAGTGCCTTTGACGAGATAAAAAATCAATTCTCAGAAAGTATAATTTTGAGTCAGCCATTGGCGGGAAAAACATGTTATGTTCAATGTGACGCCAGCGCTATAGGAATTGGGGGCTATGTTTATCAATTAGATGAATCGGGCCAGGAACTAATTATAGGGTTCTGTTCGCAGGCATTCAAGGGTGCCCAGACTAGATGGTCGATCAGTGAACAGGAAATGTATGCAGTTATATACACTTTAAAGCGATTTGAGATATACTTGCGGGGAGAAAAAGTTATTATTAGAACTGATCATAAAAGTTTGACGTTCATTAAGTCGTGGACTTTATTGGGTGCACGCGTAACGAGGTGGATTATGTTTTTAGAGCAATTCGATTACGACATAGAATTTGTGCGAGGGACTGATAATCAAATTGCCGACACGCTAAGCAGGCAAATGGCGGGATCTGGAGGTATGATTGACAGAACAAATGTTCAGCCGGGGATATTCTGGTTTCAGGCATCGAATACCGCAAGTGTTATTTCGAGTTTACGGGACATTGCGAGATTACAAAGCGAAGATGAGCGGTTAAATCGAATTAGCGGTTGTATCAGACGTAATGTAGTAGATACGGGGACAAGAGGTTTTGAAAATTATAAGCTAGTAGGTGATACGTTATATTTTCACGTGCCGAAGCGGAACGTACAGTTGCTAGTAATTCCGAAATCACTACAGGAGGAACTAATTTTACACATACATGAAGAAATAGGTCACTACGGCAGATATAAAATATTAGCATTGATGAAGGACAGATATTATTTTCTTCATATGAGTAGGGTGATAAGCGCGGTGATAAGAAGTTGTGACATATGTCAAAAGGTCAAACCAAGTACTAACAATACCGTTGGTCCTTGTACACCGGTGTTGGCGGAAAAGTTGGGTGAGAAAGTTTTCTCGGACCTTTATGGGCCATTGCCCGTAGGTAAATTCGGATATCAATATATATACGTGATTCAAGACGTGTACAGTAAAGTAATAAAATTATATCCAATGCGAAAAGCGACAGGTAGGAGCGTGCTCGCTTGTACAAAGAGATTTCATAGGGAAATACCTATCGAAACTATAATTACGGACTCAGGACCACAGTTCATATCGAAAGTTTGGGAATTTGGACTCAAACAGCTGGGGATTCGGGTCACTCATACGTCGGTGTATTGTCCAAATTCTAATAGCGTAGAAAGAGTGAATCGCGAGCTAGGTAGACTGATTAGAACTTATTGCGGCGGAAGTAATCGTAGTTGGGTAGACGTGTTACCGGACATTCAGAATTGCTATAATAATATCGAACACACAAGCACAGGCTTTGCGCCTAATGAGTTAGCGTTTGGTAGGCGGGAACCGTTAACTATTGACAAGGAATTAGGCGATGAATGGTTATTAGGCCATAGTGTGCGAGATTCGGAACAGGTGCGGAATGTAGCGATAGAAAACTCTAAAAGTTCTAGTGAACGACGTAAGCGACAGGCGGACAAACGGCGTAAGTTAGAAGTCTATCGTATAGGTGATTATGTGAAACTTAAGACCTTTGTGCGTTCAAATAAAGAACATAAAATCATGCGGAAATTTTCGTTGTTGTATAAAGGGCCTTATGTTATTTCGGCAGTGGTATATCCTAACTGTTATACGTTAGTAGATCCGGGTTCAAATGAGATATTGGGTAACTTCAATACTATAAATATAGCCAGGTATTATGTGAGGACGAATAAGGGCGTAGATAAATAAGATAGTGTATAAAGGTTATATAATTAAGCTGTAAGCTGTAAATTTGAGTAACTACTTTGTAGATTTAAGGATCTTGCATGGTTTGGAAACAAAAACAAAAAAAAAAAAAAAACAAAAAAAAAAAATAAACAATTTGTATATATATAGTAATACGAATTAGGATAAATTGCGGGTAAGCGAGGTTGTATAGTAAGATAGATAAATAAGATAAGACAGGAGAGAACTCAATCGAGTTGTGTAAATATTATATACATAATTGACAGATTCATCGGTCGGTGTACATGATTTGAGATGTCCGAACATATAGAGTAGATATGTACAAAGTATGGGTAGCATAGTGGTAATGAGATCCTTGCGCCATGTTAACTGAGATAAACAGTGTCTCAAGGTCTGGGAGGGGGCTGTAATGGTACACGAGAGTCGGTACATTAGATACTTCATTCTGCGTGATAGAGGGCTAGCCCAACGCCGCGCTGTTTTGAATACGAGAATCGGTTCAGATAACGTTTGGGGGTTTTGCGTTGCTTACTGGCAAAGTTCGCAAAAAAGACGCGTGGGTTCATTCGTGGAATTTCAGTTCAGGTCAATTTTTTTTGTCGCATTCCTGCGAGATGTGTAGAGATGAGAGCCGATTTGGCTGCGCGTTGAATAAAATTATGAATAACTAAATAATGAAAGGTTATTACGGAACGGAGAAAGCTGTTATGTAGATTGCAAATATACAATTGCGATTGAGGTATGAGATGGAGGGTCTGACACCTCTGGATTGAATATCATTCTGGTAGGTCTTTTGCTACGCGCACCTAGTGGTCGGGTAGTGCTTAATTAATCGCAACAAGCTTTTATTGGTCAGCGATCAACAGATTCTGTGTATCGGCAGTACCAAATGATTTGAGTGATCACCTACGGTTGATCATAGTGAATATGCGTACACACAATTTGTAGAACGGCGGATCTGCATGGCATGGTTGAAATTGGACCCTGTGTAGTTAGTGATAAGAAGCTTCGCTTGGGCAGAGCGTTACGCAAAGGACGCTATTTTTTCAGACATGTGAGGTATATAAATACCAGAGCGTGGGAGGGGAGTTCATTCAGTCTCTGCGTCTAGCCACTGTGACAGTCTTCTTCACGAGTTCTAAACAGTTTTTGTCTGCCGTGTTACGCGTCAGAACTATACGAATTTGTGACTGCGAAGTTTCAGTGGGTTTTCGTGAGTGTCTGAAGCGCCGAGATATACCTCGGTTCCTAACCTTTATATCAACCTACCCCTAATTCCAAAACTATCCTTGGGTCGTTAGGAAAGAACTTTTAAGTCAATTGATCTGAGTCTGAGTCTGGGCTTGGAGCGACCCTAAATTCCTTTTTCCTTCACCATAGGGTTCCTGGATTGGCTCTTAGGATATTCGCGGGCTAATCCTCTCCTCATTCCTTCGATTAGCGAGCTTTGAAATTCCCACACACACAGTCGTTAAACACTCAAGCACATTCAAATCAAACTCAACCATTTTCGAGTGGTGTCGATAAAAGACGTGGTATAACACTAGGTTTTTAGACTAGGCTAGACAGGAGTTTAGTTGCGGCTAAACCTAGGTTGTCAGGGCATAGGGAGACTGTTTGATCGATGAGGTTCCGCGGATGGAAATAACAAATTCAGAACAAAGTTAAACCGGTGTCAGCACAGATAACATATCCTGTTGATATTTTGACATTTGTGTGTTATCGGGGACGCGCGAAGAGATCAATTTACAGTCTAAAGTTCATTGTTTAGGTCCGGGTAGGTGTTTTGCATTGCCTTGGGTCAGATTGGATTCAAGTTGCATTTTTAAATTAAATGTAAATTTCGCTGGATATCTAATGTGTAAGTTGAGTCGGTATATATGATTTGGCTCAGCCCAGGACGTGCTGCGGCTAGTGGAATTCATAGTTCGGTATTTATCGAATTATGCACTTCGCTATGGTGTGGGTTAGATATCCTAAAACAATAATGCTTGCGTTTCGATAACATCCAGCTCAAATTGCGCAGAGTTGAAGGTTTCAAAACGTTACGGACCTTTTGAGGTAACCGCTAGTTCAGAACCCATTTCGGAACTCAAATCGCAATTGTGTAAACCGGTCTTTTCGGATCGTTATTGCCGTGAATCAAATATATAATTGGAACCACCACAAGCCGCTACTAGCGAGCACATGAAATATCATTGAGTACTCACGTCGTAAAACTACGACGGATATCTATACTATAACTGTGATCGATCACTAAAACTAAAACAAAAGATGTTCCAAGGCGCTCATATATACAAAAACCAGATGGTGCCATCACATAAAATATAACAACGATCGTTTTGGCGCAATACACCGCTGACTGATGCGAATTACCGGCTCGCGGACATATATGCTTTCTCTGTCTAACTTGAAACTGTAAATTCCTGAACCAATCTTCGTTCGACTATTGTACGCCTGACGAATTTCTCAACGAACGAGAAATTCAGACTTATCATTCTTACTTACAAATCTTACAGCTGAATCGGGTCCTCTCATTTTGGGATAGAAAGAATAGACGATCATAGCTACTGTTAGCGGCGGCTCAGACCTTTGCCCTGGGGCCGTTACAAAACGTCTTTACTATGACTTTTAAGACGGCTGTTATGAGCTTGGGTGAGATGGTGTCTCCTAGTTTTCTCCTACGGTGTGACAAAGGCACATGAAATAGGCACTGTTGTGCTACTCCATTTCGCTTGACAGAGGGCTAGCTCATCGTCGCCCCTATGAACGTTGCCCAAAGTTGTTTTCTATCACCGTTAAAACTTCCGTATTATACAGAGTGTAGCAAAAAGATGTAGTCATATGTTAGGCGGTTGTTGGTGTCATCTTCTAAAGAACATTTTCTTTGAAACAGATTTGATCAGAGCAACTTTATTGTCTTCAAACAAATCAGGTGGCTGACCCAAAATATATGGAGAATTCCCATCTCATCGGTTTCATTGAATGTTGCTCAGTTTGTTTCTCCATAACATCTCCTTAAATTAAAAATAAAAATTATTATTAATAGAAAAAAACAGTCTTATTTGCGAGCCATAAATACAGGTTATTTAGTAGGCTAGCATGGCAGCAGACACCAACATTTAAAGCTTACTGTAATCGTTTTTTCTATTTTTTTTATTTTTTTATTTAGCCATTAAGGTGTCCCACTGCTGGGCAAAGGCCTCCCCTTCTTTCGTCCACACTTCCCTGGTCTGTGCTACCTCCGGCCACCCCGGCAAAAACATGTCGAGGTCGTCCCGCCATCTCCGTTTAGGCCTGCCTCTACGCCGGTATCCGTCCTGTGGCACCCGGTTAGTGGCGATTTTCGCCCATCTATCTGGGTGCATGCGACTTACATGGCCGGCCCAGTTCCACTTTAGCTTAGCGGTCTGTGCACCCACATCAGCGATGCCAGTTAAGGAGCGCAGTGTGGTGTTCCTTATGCGGTCCGTCCTACGAACACTTAGGATGCTGCGCTCCATTGCTCGCTGGCAAACCTTGAGTTTAGACTTCTGAAGTTCGGTCAAAGACCATGACTGAGCGCCGTAGGTTAGGATAGGCAGGATACACATGTCGATGAGCTTGCGCTTTAGGGTCAGCGGAAGGTTACCCTTCATAAGCTCCTTCATGGACCAGTAGCTCTTCCAGGCGTTAGAAATGCGTCTCTCGATTTCTTTATCCTGCCTGTTTTCGAAGGAGGCTATCTGGCCCAAGTAAATGTACTCATCGATATAATGTATTTCCTGCCCATCTACCTCGACCCTACGTTTGACACTGTTAGTCATGGCCTGGGTTTTTGAACGATTCATCTTCAGTCCAACCTCAAGGCTTACATTGCTGAGTTCCTGTAACATACGCTGGAGCTAGGGTGCAGATGGGGCAAACAGGACAATATCGTCGGCGAAGCGAAGGTTAGTAAGTCTTCTGCCACCAACGTAATTGCCTCGGTCTGCCCACGGGACCGCCAGCTTCTTGAAGACTTCCTCGAGGGTGCAGGTAAACAGCTTCGGAGATAGCGGGTCTCCCTGTTTGACGCCTCTCTCTATGGGGAATGATAGTCCGGCTAGATGTAATTTATATCAGCTGTACTATTTTGGTAAATACTTTCCAGAATGCTAATGTAAGTTTGATGGATATTTTGGTTGTGGAGTGCAGAAAATATCGATGAATGTGTAATGCTGTCAAAAGCCTTGGAATAGTCGACAAAAGCAAGATAAAGGGTCTTATTAAATTCATTGCTCTTCTCTATGATTTGATTAAGGGTGTGGAGGTGATCTGTGGTGGAGAAGCCGGGGCGTAATCCGGCTTGTTCTGGGGGTTGATGAGAGTCAAGCTGACCAGCAATGCGGTTTTCTATTATTTTAATAAAAACTTTGTAAATATGTGATATGAGGCTGATAGGTCTATAGTTTCCTACATCACTTTTATCGCCCTTTTTATGCAGCAGAATAATGTTGGAATGACATAATTTAGTAGGGAGTTTTCCTTTCAAAAGAATAGTTTTGCAAATATTAGTTATATGTGGTAGTAATACTGGTCTTCCGAATTTTAAGGCTTCTGTAGTTATTCCGTCTTCTTCGGCTTTTATTATATTTCGTATTTTTGAGGGCAAAATTTACTTCTGTGGCGTTAATGAAAGGGTCTATCCCTTTCATTAACGCCACAGAAGCTATCCATCAGGGCAACTGTGTATTATGTTTGGAATGTGGTCTGGTTTTGTTATATCTGAGTATAGGTTTGTGTAGAATTTGGTGCAAATTTCTATTATTTTGTCTCAAATTCCTTGTTGTTGACCATTCTCGTCTGTAAGCCTTGTAATCCAGGATTTACCTTTCGAGATTCCTTGTTTGGCAACTCGGAGCGAGGTGTTATTTTCTATCGCTGTTTGCACCAAATTTGTATTAAATGTTCTCATGTCTTTTCTGATGTTACGCTTTACTTGTCTGTCGAAATGGTAATATTGATTTGAGCATTTCTCTAGGGATTCTCTTTCCTCTATGAGAAGTTTAGTTGATGCACTCAATTTGAATTTGCAGGGTCTATCTTGTGTTAATTTATTGCTAGCAGATTTTATAGCGTTTTGTATGTTTTTTAATTGAGTTTCTACGTCGTCTATGTCTACATTGAGATTTGAAAACTGGTTCGTCAGTTCCAAGTTAAAAGCATTTGCGTTAAGTGTAAGGTTATTGCGGTTAAGTTTTTTAATTTGTTTGGTGAATAATTTTTTACGGAGAATTTTTGTGTTGAGAAATATCCTTGCACGAACAGGTCTATGATCGGAACTACAATTGAATTGATTTAGAACGGATAGATCTTTTACTATATATTGATCTGATGACAGTTCGTAATCTATTTCATTTTTATTTTTTCCATCGAAAGAGCGCCAGGTCCAGCGACGCTGAGGCTTTTTAAAGAAGAAACTGTTACTTATTTTGAGGCTCTGTCCAAAGGCGAACTGGATCAAACGAGTGCCACGATCGTTACGGCTTCCCAGCCCGTGTGGTCCAAGTATATCATCGTTGTCTAGTTCTTGCCTTATCCCGACTTTGGCGTTGAAATCACCGAGGACTATATTCCAAGTCCCACGGTGTTCATCGCAGGCCTTATTTATAAGGTCATAAAATTCTTCTATTGCATCGTCGCTATGCTTTGCTGTCGGAGCGTAAGCCTGGATCACTGTTAGAGTTTGCTTCTGCGTCACTCGAAATTTGAGGACAGCGATCCGGTCCGAGTAGCTGATAAATTCAATGATATTATCCTTCCACTTCTTAGCCACCAGGAACCCAACTCCGTATAACCCGCTGGTGACTCCGAAGTGATAGAATATACCATTGTCTCTTTCGACAGTTTGCTCTCCTAACCTTCTAGTTTCTGCAAGACCTACAATGTCCCACTTGATATCTTCCAGTGCTTTGTCTAACTCTATGAGTTTGGCATCTTCCATCAAAGGGCGAACATTGAAGGTTAGAATGTTCAATGTATCGGAGTCCATTTTCGTGTGTGCCATAGTCGTCTGACGGGGGATCGCTCTCGCCCGGAGATTCTTAGCACCCCTGCTTCCAGGGCTAGTCCGGCTACCGTCGTCGCCGGCGTCGCCACTGGAGGCGCCGGGAACTTGAGGCCGGGGTTGTGTGTGTACACTCATAGGGAGGGGGGTTTGGACCGTTAACCCACCACGCTGGTCCAGTGCGGGTTGGTGGGGTTTTCTATAAATAAATATTTTTATAATTAATTTACTAACCTGTGTCGGTATCATCACCCTAGACCATGGACGCTCGTAGTTGGTAGATTCGGTAATATCTCTTCACAAACTCAGCAATCGTTCGTTTTTTCGTCCCATTTATAACCACGATGGCTGATCCACACAGAAAAGTAGCGATCAAGTGATACATTCAAATTCTACCTTCAAATTGAAGCAGATAGGGTCTAAATCATTTTGATGAGAAACCGATGCCCCAAAGCATAGATAGTTATGACGGTACATAAAAGATATTGAGTTGAATACAAATTGACAAATGATATCCTTTTGTGATGTTTCTTCATATATGCATGGTAATCCGGGCTGATTTGAAACGGTTGATGGATAAAATGGAATGGATTGTATATGTATGCGCCGTTGTTATAGCTAATGACTGAGAAGTTACATTTACCAAGGCGGTTGGACCAGAAGCCTTACCAGCTATTGCCTCTCACCTTCGTCTTCGTGTTCAATCTGATATTTGAAGACGATGGGTTGGCTTCATCTGTCAAATTTGTACCGCGCAAATGCCATCGTATTGAAAGCGAAGTCGAAGACTAAGTCGAAAGGCAATAGCCGGTCAGGCTGCCGACCTGTACAGCAGATCTGAACGCACGGTAGTGCCTCCGCCAAGTCGAGCAAAGGCACAACCGTACGGTTGGTACAACCTTTTCTCAAACCATGTAATTTCGCTATAAACCTGAACTTTTTTATCACCACGAGGGCAAAATAGAACTAGACATACAGTAGATTTAAAACTATGGCAAGGCCAAAGTTCCTTAATTTTAGCACTGACTCACTCACCCACCGATCATCAAAATTCTAAAATGCTTCTAGCAAACCCACAAGCTCAAAATTTTAAACACGACTAATGTTTAGCATTAAATGCTACGGAAAAATATAACATTTCGATTTTGAGGTATTTCACATGCAAATGTAACTTTGTAATCTGTACAAATATTATGCAATGACAAAGTAAGATAAGTTTTCCAATCTCTTATTAGAGATAAGCTCGCCTTTGTAAGGCTTGTTGTCTATATAATATTTCGTGTGCAATAAATACATTATGACATTATAAAGTATGTAGGAAAATAGTGGATTATATTAAGTATTTCATGGAATATCGACCGTTCGTATGCCGTCAGGTGTGCTACAGATGATTATGTGGTAGCTAGCGCATTAGGATGCAACTATTTGCTCTTGATGAGCATAGATACCCTACATTACCGCTGATCTACCACTAATGAAAGTAAAAGTAAGGTTAGTTTTATCACTAATGATGATCCGTGGAAACCGATGAAATATTTAAGATATTTTCAAGAGGGTCATGCACAAAAATAAAGTAAATATAGTAAAAAGTTATGACGAGCTTATCTCTAAGAAGGTATCTCAAATCAATTTAAGAAATTATGAAGATATTATGTTTTCATCCAAAAAAATATTAATTCCTGAAAATTCCTTTTTACAATTTATTTCGCGACGCGACATTATTTCTGGCAGATTTAGTTCAAGTTATGTTACGCTAGCCACCTGGTAATAAAGACATTTTAAACTGACGTAGACTTTCTTGGTCTCTTCTGAAAACCAGTGACACAGGCCTACATGAGAAATTTTGCTGAGTCTGAGCCCTTTTGCTGTCGCAACATGTGCACGCGGCAGCTAAACCACTCACAAATTGTCGGTAATTTATAATGATATTTTTTACTTTTTTATACATTAAGTTAGTTTTGATTTTATGTTCGAGTAGTAGTAGTAGTAGGTTCGAGTTCCGGCGGGAGCAAATATTTGTACCCTAGTCGTGGTTGTTTATTTATATAAGTATGTGTAAGTGTGTAAGTGTAAGTATCCAAGATACAGGAAATCCTAGTTTGGGGCTGGATCAATGTGTGTAAATAGTGTCCAAGGTATTATTACTAGTGGCCCTGTGGGCAGTAGACCTCGCTAACAGGGGGGACTCTGCACCATTATATTATTTTAGATTTTTAGATAGATTTTAGATATTTTAGATTCAATCAAAATCAAGTAGTGAAGTAGCCGCACCAATAACTTTGTAAACAACATTTTGCGATATAAAGTACAATCTATTGACTTTTCATGAAAATAGTCATTTTCTATTTCACTCACTCTCATGGTCTCTATAGATCCTCTTTACTAATCCGTCTCCTACTTCGAGGAGTCCAAACTTGGTATGTTTTGAAAATCCTCCAGATATTACTCCAGTGGACTCAATCGTAGTGTTCAAATATCATCGCTATTGCAATACTTGAGCGGAAAGTTCAAACGATGGTTTCACTGGCTACTACTTTACAAGTTTCCTAGTGTAGTAACCAGGGCACTTACTGCGTATCACCTACCTAGTGTTACTTCAATACAGCGTTTACAATTCAAGTTCTCTCATGTGATTACTAGTTTTTTTTAGTTGATTGAATTGAAACATTGAAATAAATTTATTTGAAATTTTATTTGAAATTCTGGTGTTCTAAATTTTTCCCGAGCTTTCGACTGTCTGAACACAACCCTTTTATTAGCGAAAACTTTGATTTCGTTTGATATTACCACGCTGAAGTGGTTTTACAGCTACCTGTTGGGACGTGGGCATGTTGTTGGACTAGAAAAAAGCGATGGTGCTACGATATTTTCGTCGACAAAGAACATAAAAAGCGGTGTGCCTCAAGGGTCAATATTAGGCCCCCCTTTTATTAATTCTTTATTCAACGGAGATCGCTTCTGTCGTAGAGAGCAGCATGTGCCAACTTTATGCGATGACACCCAATTATATATATCTACTACTTGATCGGACGTAAAGACTGCTGCCCAATCCATACATAAACAGCGATCTAGTGTGGGTGGCTTCATGGTCTGAGAGGAGCTGTCTTGTGCTAAACCTTGCTAAATCTAAGTACATGTTAATTGGTATAAAAAATCACATTCATAATACCATCCAAGCCCTTGCAGGTGCAGGGCTTGGAACTCAACAACATTACCGCCTTAACCAAAAAGTAACGAACATTAATTTGCTGTCCAAATAGTTCATTTGTAGATCTTTTAAATATTATTAGTTGTGGTATCTATGATGAGTACATCACTATTGTAATTATGGTAGTAAATTATTCAAACATTAGTCGGAACGTTTGAATAAAAGTGTAGAAACACTTCTAGACTTAAATAGTAAGATAAAATGCATATTTATACTATGCACCTTTCCATACGCCTGTAGTTTGACAGAACAATAAAACAAATATGTGCATAGAATAAATATTCATTTATTTTATTTAACGTGACATCATAACGATGCTATTTTATATTTCGACATGAAGCTGAAGTTGGTTTATCCAAGTTCAACTTGATATCAGCTGTTTTTGTTCAACAGACAATTCAGAACCTGCTTATTTTAAGGGTAAAATGACATGCACCCTTTTTGGGAGTGGCGTTTGTGTTGCCGGACCGAACGGACGTGTCCCCCCGAGATCTCCCAAACGCATTTAAACAAACAATAGTTTTCATCCCCGGCGCGCGCCTTTTGTTCTGCCTCCGGAGGCCCGAAAACGAGCCTGGCTTATAGGCTGGCTTATACCGCGTGTTACTGTAAGGGTTACCTGGGGAATCTGCGCGATCCATCTAGGCACCCCATCTGTGCAATACCGCGCATTTCAGTGATTGTGATGATACTAGTGCGGTCGAGTGTAATGAATGCCCAGAGAACTGCACGATACTCTTAGGCATCCCATCTGTGCAAGCCCTAGAATTTATTCTAGGCCAGGTGCACGTCTGAACCACGCAGCGACAGGCCGGCAGCGAGCGACGCCTACGCAACACACCCTCAACGCTACTGCCTCCACCACCACCGCCGCTAAACACACCAACCTGGTGAGATCATTCCGATTAGGACATCATTGATAGTGATTACCTACCTCTAACTTTATTTCTCTCAGCACCACTCGCTGCCTGACAATAATAAACCACCACTTACTGCGGCCGCGGTCGCCCCTATTGACTAAGGCATAATCACATTTATAGGTGCGTCATAGGCAGGATATAACAATTCCCTACCTACGCAATATCAAAATCAACTAATAAAACATTATTATAGCTACATACATACTTATATTGCTTTGCCTGAAAATAAATTCGAGATAATTCTCCTCGAGATTTATTTTCTCCTCATCTTCGAAAGACCATTCAAAACAGTCATTAACAATAACCATCCACTAAACCCTGAAACTCAGTGAATAAGCCAACCCAAAACTTAACAATCCTAGAATTATTTTTATGTAGCTAAACTGCAAATATACTAAACCCGACAGTAAACAAAAAACTAAACAAGTGCATGTCATAAAAAGGCCATCTCACCAAACTCCCAGAAACTAGACAAAACAATTGACTGCTATTTAGGAACAATTGAAAAAGCTTCGAAGCACAAAAGGCTCACAACGTTCCCTCACACATCTGGCACCCATTCTATGGTGTCAGCCCATCTTGGAAATACCGGGAAACATTAGAATAAAAATAGATCGTAAAAAGCCAAACAGCGTCCCTCATCATACCGGCCGTACACCTCTTAGAAACAACCCACACACACACATTCATATTAGCTAAAATACCATGAGGCTTTCTGCTGTAGTAATATCTCACAATGGAAACTCTACCAATGCCCAGAGATGGAAACTGCCTGTTCCATGCAATTGCAGACCAAATCAACCATCTGTTTGGAGCGACATTCAACCATACCCACATCAGAAGAGACTTAGCTAGATACGTGGAAGCTAACAGCAATTATCCACGCATCAAACTTGCGATCGACGCACCAAACGCAGAAGCTTTCACTGAGTACATAAAAAATCTCCACATAACTAAAAGACTCAACATTGATGCGGAATTGACTAACAGAAACATACACATAGCCTATATACAGTAAACAAACATGATACATATGTCAAAACACTATCTCTGGTATCTGTATGCTCGCATCGCACAAGACGCTATAAAGAAATACAGGAAAAAGGGAATTTATTATAGGAACAAACCTCCTTCACAATATTGCACACAAATATTTTAAAAGTTACATCAAAAGAAAATGCATGTACAAGGGCGAGCTTGTCTCTAGAAAGAGATTTCTTCCAGCAAAACAAGGCATTACAGGAATTGCTATCATAAAAGGGTAGGCAGTGCACAATAATTACTATAACTAAAATGCCTAGGAATAAATTAAAATATCTGTAAAATACAGATAGCAAATACGAAATAATTACCGATATATACATAAACCTTACATATAATAAAATAAATACAATAACTTTTACGAAAGAGACATGTAGAGCTCTTTGATATGTTTCTTAAAAGAAAAAAGAGTCGGACTGTCTCTTATAGTGCAAAGAGGTGCGTTCCAGAGTCGGACCGCCCGCGACCTGAAAAAGCGTTTATACGCAGCGCTGCTATGCCGCGGAGTAGCTAAAAGTGAATAATTAAATATCATCGGAGAACTGCTCATGGCTCAACTTAAAAGTAGAAAGACGAAAATTCTTATAAGAGACCCCATAAACAACCAGTGAATTGGACGTAGTTCCAATACGAACCGTAAACGAAATCAAATATCTCGGCACATATATTACGGCAGGACATAGGACACAATAAAAAAGAGGTGCCGGCAAGCCATATGCAATTCCAAGGCCCTAATGCATTTTATAAATAAATCCAACATGGACTGAATTATAGTGCGCCTGATTTACAAAATGGTCATTGCACTGTTTATAAAATACGGACAAAAAGCGGCAACCCTCACTAAAGCAAACAGTTGACAGTCAGTATATGAATGCCTGATCCTCAGAGACATGTTTGAGAACGCCAGAAGCTATCCAAGATAGCACAAAATTCATGACTGACTACAGGGCAAAACGATAACCAAACGAATCAAAAACCACCGGATATGTTACTATACATATTCTGCGACGCCCACAACAGCACTTACTACACGCTCCATTCAAATACGAAGCAAGGAAGAAGAAAGTCGGCCGACTTATATACACCTGGAAAGATTTCCTTAAGCATGACATCAAATACTACGGTGAAGAACACAGTTACTGGACAGAATCATCACACAACAGGGACGAAGTCAGGATGGCCTAGAGGCAAATATACCGTATCCCAGAAACAGACAGCAAAAGCGAAACTGGAAACTTACCGGCTAACCCAAACGAACACGACTCAGGAAACTCAACTATTAACAATAACTGAAAATAGAAGGAAAACAAGAACTTGAAGAAAACAACAGCTGCTCTCCAAATCCCACATCCTCCCCATTCCACATATCCTATATTGGCTTCAGGCTGAAGAGTCGGTCGATTGAATTCACTATCCTTCCCTTCCTACAGAGCAGGTCATTCCGCCCCCCCTCAAAACTTGTGCCCTCTGGTATGCCGGCCGAAAGACCGGAACAGGTTTAGAACCCTGGCTGGAGAAGCACCATTCATTCATTCATTCATTCATAAAATGACATGCACCCTTTTTGGGAATTCACCGGGTAATAATACTTTGCATGCAACATTGAAATCTGTTCCAAGTGATTTAAATTAGTTCAAAAGACAAAAGAGGAAATCTATAGCATAAAAAAGCCACTAAATATGTCAAAGGGTAGGCCCCACTTAAATATTAGCCATCAAAACATCCAGTGGCTACCTGGCAAAGAACTTGTATTTGAATCATTTCATCATCATCATTCATCACCATGAATTCACAAGTAAAAATTAAATTAACTGCTTAATTTCCGATCACAGCGGTCAAACAGTTTTATTTCCAATTGCTTGTAAGGATAAGACTTATCAATAATTGTATATGCCTATTACAACCCATAGACTAGAGACATATATAAAAACTTAGATATAAATTTGCCAGTACCTACCGGATTTTAATTAACAAAACCCAAACAAAATCTATTCAGACTTTTTCAACATTATTCAAACTGAATTCAATAAAGTTTTTAAATTAAAGAAAGTCAGAGCCAACAACGTTAAATCTAATTTTATTGGCTGGGCAACGTTTGGATTTCGTAAAAGTAGAGTTATCTTGTATGACATTTATAAACAAAAAACCTATAACTTTGATAGAAAAATTCATGATTCATGAACAAATATTCCAAAACTTTCAAATCGGTTTGCAGTTCTAGCGAAAACTTCTTACATAAAAAATACAAAATTCAAATAGTAGAATGAAAATAGTTTGGCAAATAATAAACCGAGAAACTGGAAGAAATATTCCAAGGACAATGATTTCTGCCTAAAAATTGTTGATGATGTTATTTAATCCAACGCTGATGTTGCTCGAACTTTAAAAACTTTCTTCACCAATGTACCCTTACTTAACACAGAGCGTCTTAGAAATTCATCTCCATATGAAGTAGAAACTTCTTTTTTAAAAACAACACTAGCGTCAGTAATGTATATTTAAAATTTCATCTTGTCTATCCCCCTGTGGGGTATATCAGTCATTCAGTAATTCTAGTTATAGCCGCCCCACCCTTAGCTTATATATTCAATAAATGTGTTGACGATGGAGCTTTCCCAGAATTCATGAAACACAGTAAACTGATACCTCTGTTTAAGTTGAGAGACAAAAGTGATCCTTCAAATTTCAGACTAATATCTGTTCTATCCAGCACCAAGTAAAATATTCGAAAAGATTATACTCAATCAAATGTTCTCACACTTCAACCATGCAAAACAACTCCAGGCCAAACAATACGGTTTCTAGTTCTAGGCGTAAATCGACTACGGATGCAGGTATTACCCTTACATCTCATATTTATTCTGCATGGGAGGCCGCATAGGATGCTATCGGAGTTTTTTGCGATCTGTCGAAGGCATTTGATTGTGTTGATCATAACACGCTATTGATGAAATTAAATTATAACAAAATGAGAAATAACATATTGTATCTACAAAGATCATATTTAAGCAAAATAATTCAAAAGCAGAAGTCAATGGCGTTATATCTGATGGATCGGCTGTAAAATTTGCCACTCCACAAGGTTCCATATGAGGCCATTTTTTATTCCTGGTATATAAAAACGATCTGCTTTTTATGGTGGAGAAATTGACTGACATAGTGTTGTTTGCTGATGATACTTCAATGGTCTTCAAAACTGAAAGACAAAAAGAAGACTTTGATGATGTTAATGGATTGTCTTTAACCTTGAATTAGTTCACAGTTAATAATTTATTTTTAAACGGTGGTAAAACTAAGTGTATCAAATTCTCACTTCCAAATGTCAGGCAAGTTGAGACCAGTTAAGTGTTAGACAGTAACACGTTTGAAGTAGTAAATGATACGAAGTTTCTTGGAATAACTATTGCAAGCAAATTGTAGTGGGGACCCCACATAGATAAATTAGCCAGTAAATTAAGTTCTGCGGCTTACGCTGTTAGGAACATCAGGCAAAATACAGATTTGGCTACATCTAGGCTAGTACATTTTGGTTACTTTCGTAGTGTCATACCCTGGAGATTTTGAAATTTCCATTTGAGCAATTTAAAAGCATGTTAAAGCGACTTTATCGAAAAAGGGATATTACAAAGTTCAAGATTTCTTTAATGACGGGACTGTATGGGGTTAATCTAGCTCAATAAAGACCTTGCTGTCATCAATTTTGTAATTATTTATTCCTGCTTATCAATCATATCAATTAATATTGTAACATTTGTATTAGTTAAGCACAACCAATTTTAAAAGAGATCTGGAAATCAATCTGTGGAAGTTTGTACGCCCCTTCTCCCACAGTGGTCCAATGTAGAGAAGTGGTAAAAATGACGTTTGCTAAGTATATGTTTATATCTACAGTAATAAAGAACTCTGACTGTGACTTTTACTTTGACATGTCCCCAAAGATATAGCCATTAGGGGCGAACTAGTGGTAAGGGTTGTAGAAGCAAAAAATCTTGGGTTTTTGATAGACGGTGACCTTCATTTCGGATAGCACATCAGAAGCTTAGTCAGCACTACTTTCTACCGCCTTTAATTTCTTTTTAACCGCACAAAACATTTAATTTTTTGAGGAGTCGCGATTCGAACCTTATGACATGATAATAAAATTCAAAACATATAACGGAATTTTGGGTAGCCGCAACTTGGGTTAACGCATGTTCACGTTTTTGTTTCAAAATCCCTCCCATATCACCCCATACTGGGATGCAGCAAAACTCCTAAATAGGCCCGTCGGCATTTACACCTTTTCAAATTAATCTTTGGTATAATACGCACTGGAACCCCACCATTCTTGTACAAGAACCTTAAATGGGCTACCCGAGGAAAAGGAAAATGCACAAAGAGAGAATATTTATACCGGCGCATCGAACGACGACTTTCCGCGGGAGTTTCCGTTTTGCGGCATCTAAGTGTTGGAATGAAATTACCCCTCCAGTCCGTGAAACGACTAGTATGTATGCCTTTGGACGCAAGCTCAGGGCATATTTGCTGGATCAGCAGAGACTAATCCTCCCTTCATTTTCAACCTCTTGCCACAACAAGACTTGAGTCCGTGGTCGCTCATTGTCATTGGGACCGCCGTCGACACAACCTAGGTACTAAATAAAGAAATTTGTTAAAATGAAATGTATGGCTACCGCACAAGAACTATATTGATATTATCACTATTATGACATATTTTTATTTATTGTTTTTATTATTCACTACTATGTTGTATACTTATGTATTTTTTAATGGTTATACCACACCGCAGTCTGTAACGCTCGCGGGGCAACACTTGACGCTGACTGAAAATCAGTGCTGAAGGCATGACCTTCAGCATACTGCTGATTCATATCCCATTGATAATGACCGTGACACACTACGACCGTCGATCTAGCTCCATAGATTGATTGTGAATTGTGATGAATGAATGAATGCACGTATGAATGAAGGCACGATTTTGTTTTCTATCGTGTGTGTTCTAAATTCTTCCTTTTGAGTGTAATATTTAAATTTCTCTAATTGGCCAGGTTAAAACAATTAAAGGAATTGAAATTTATGGTACGGAAAAAACCATTTCGAGATAAACTTTTCCTAACTAAATTCCATTAGTCCCATAAAAAAAAAGACAGGATTACTGAAATATCCGTTAAAAACATAATATACTTCATTTGGCCTATACGGCATAGTTTGTTCAAGGTAGCTGTTCTGTAAAAGTGACATCAATCAACAGTTTTTCTCTCTCATTCGATAGCGCAGAAGTCAGTTGGAATGTTAACAAATTTACTATTAAATATTCCCTGTCTATAAAAATTATTATAACATATGCAGGTATTTCTGTTTCACGAGATTAAGCTGTCATCAAAGTATTTCTGCTCCATCTTCGCATTGAAAGGCCCTGAAATGTTTTCGCATACCTCTTACTCTCATGGAAACTGCTGTTATAACTAAGATTTGTTTTTTCACCTTCAGCCAGTACACTATTTGAGGATACACTTTTCCCCACTTCTCGTTAAGCTTTGATGCGTTTTTGTTTTAAACACTGTTATATTCAGTTCCTAGGGCTCCATCGCATGAAATTACTAGTGGGTTGAATGAGGCTCTTAGGTCTTCAGCTGCTCGGTCATATTTTTGTGTTTCTCTCGGTTATGACTCTGGGCTCTTTTTCGCCAGGTGAGGTTGCTGTAAGAGGAAGCGTCAGCATTTACTATGCGTACGTCGAAGAACGCTTTCCTTGCAGATTCCTAAACACTGCTTAGTAACAGATTACCTATAGGTGCTGGTTGACTTATATTTGCGTCTTGCATTATGGGTTCTATTGTGCCAGTTCCCCAGGCTAGTTCGGCCCAATGTTTACAGTCATCTCTGTGTTGATCAAGTTCTTTTTTATTAATCCTCCTTTCTTGTAGTTTAATGCGTGGTTTATGTCGAAATTATTCTCTCCGCATCTGTTGCAGGCCTCAGGGCGGTTTGCAGGTTCGTGGACGTATCTAATAACTAAAGCATCCCTTAAACTGGGTAGTTGTGAGTTCAGTGTTATTTGCCGTAGTTGGGATGAAAGTTAGCCATTGTGAAAAGTTCATTTTAACGACTCTTTGGATACATATTTTCGTTTTATTTGGTAGTTTAGATATTATAACATTACTTTTTTTAGCGTCTCTCTTTTGCCGCAATAGTTTTTCTTCTTTGATAGTATTTTATTAGCATGAGTTTGATGGGCATGCGTTAGTATACTATTTGATGCTAGCGATGTTTTATAACAGTCGTTGTTATTCATTGGGTCGTTAATGCCTAGCCTGCCAAGTTTCACCGATAGGCTGAATAGTTCGTTATCTAGCTACGTTATTTCTCTGTCTAACATTGATGGTATCAGTGTTGTCGTTGTTTGTTTTGAAGTGTGAAATTCGTCACAAGTGATATCCATGACTGTTTGTAAGTATATTCATTCGCATTGGAGTGATTTTGTAAAGGATGTATGTAAAAGTTGTGGGTATTTTTTACTTGCTTTTGATAGGAGTCTGATATATTCAATCCATACAAATATGAATTAAAAATTAAATAAACACAAAAAGAAATAACTACGCAAATAAACCACCCCGGGACATTGCCGAGGCTAAGGTTTCCATGACACTGGCAGCATTTCCCCGCTGCATAGCCAGGGAGATCCTTTGCATCAGAAATGCCCCAGAGCGGTAGTCAAAACCTCTATCCCTTAGACGGCGCCCAAGATCCTTAACAAATATTTTCCCTTGTGTCCCCCAAACCCCAGTAGTCCCGAGCGCAAGAGGCAAAAAGATTTAGTTTTCCTAGAGTGCAGCATGCTTTAGAAACTTCTGTCTTGCGGCAGACTCGGCAGCTGCACCAGCGCGGGCCGCCGTCGACCTGACATGGGAGACTGCAAAGGTGCAGGTCGCATCCCAAAGCAAGGAATGACCTCTCTCCCAAGGTGCCAGTTTCAAGCCGTCCGGACGCTTCCTATCCGACCGGCACAAACCTGGCGGCTCCAACACACTAGCAACGGTGGCCGATACCAGCGCCCTACGAACGATGTCGTTTATTGCGCGGCGAAATGCCCCACAAATGCATCGATGCGGCTGGCAGATAGTGCAACCCAAACGCAAAGCGTCTGCCACGCGCAAAGTGCCATCGTTCAAGAAAGTTCCCAGCTGGGGGAAGGCATTGCGTGCAGCCACAACCCCGAGTCGGACTAACAAACGGCACGCAGGCGCGCAAATTCCGGCCCCGAACTCTGGGCGAGGAGATCATCTCGGGTGTCTTCGCACACTACCTCATCCCAGGAGCACTGACTATACAGCCTTTCCGGTAGGTTGTTTCCAGGACACCAAGCACGTCAGAAGCCCTCCGCCTCCTCCGCAAAAGAAATGCGGAACCCGTCACCATGTATACCCAAGATGTGAGTAACGAGGTCCACAACACCATGCGAAGAAGCCAGAAAGCCAGGGAGCTCGGTGTCCTACAAGCGTCGCACACCTAAATCCCCATGCCTAACGGGCAGCGTAACTTGCACCTAATGAGACGCGGACATCCCTACGTTGATGATGCACTCCAGCAAATCCTTCAATCCATTCGTTAACTTTTTCTTTGATGTATTCTTTTCTTCCATTCTCGTCTTCGATGACGCCGCCCAAAAACCGATGTGAAAGTACAAGTTTCAATCCAAGGTTCCCAAATAGTCTTTAAGCTTCTTCGGATGATTTATTTTTGACTATGATAGATCCTTTTGAAGGTTCTAGGAAATAACGGTGTTTTGGACCTAGTTTCACTGCTGAGTTTTCTAGTCAGCGCTGCGATTGATTCTCTTAGTTCTAAGCTGTGGTTCCCAAGAAGTAGAACTAATTTCCATTGTTCTGAGCCAGTGCCGCTTGGTCCAGCTCCGCCAGACAGTTGTCTAGCAACTTTTCTATATGGTTTGAGGTGATATTGACATTCGTCATAATGAAGTGGTCAGATTGGTCTATAAAATCTGATAGTTACTTGGTTAGGATTTTTGTCTTCAAATATTTGACGTACTTTTTTACTTCCTAGTTTTTCAGATGGGTCCACGATTCTACCCCCTGATCTTTTCGTTATACATCTATTTCCTTGTCTAATTTTTCCTTGTAACATAAGACGGCCAAATATTCGGGCAGTATGATTTGCGTCTTGATTCTTGCTGATGCTATCTTTGAGTTACACATTAGAGTTTCTGCAATCAACTCGTCATATCCATACATCCAATCTTCTTTGAAGTGTTCGCCTAATATCCTGGCCTGATTTAACCAAATTGTTTTCTTGAATTTGTGATTGGTTTACGGGTTCATGGTTTACTGTTTCGTCTTGTATTTGCTCTTGGTTGAGGAGTTCGTTTGTTGTTTCAGTGGTTGTGCTCATATTTTGAGCAGGAGTGCTGGGTGGATGTAAGTAATCTGGGTGCGATGCCACGATATGTCTCTTTAGACCTCGTTTTTTGTATTCCTGTAAACCAATTTCTGTTCCAATCTGTTCCAATCCATTCACTTTTTTGTGACGGAACTACAAATTTGCGATTTTTTTCTTTTACATCTGCTATAAGAACGTTGCTTCTGACCAAAATTTATGATTCTACGTCAACGGAAAGTACTCTATAGGTTTTGATGCCCTAGCGAATGTCATGAAAATTTAGCAAAATTGTGGCAAAAACTACGGTGTTTTTTGATTGCGTTGACCGTTAAGTCTGTTTATTTTCACAACTCCAACAGACTTGAGTGATTGTTAATATTTTAACTTAATATTCTTCACAGACAGATGGAAAAGAAATCCTATAAGGGTTCCTTTTACTTTTTAGGGTACGGAATCCTAAATTCACACACATTCAAGAAACCCAAAATGCCGACGCATCTAATAATTTTTCATACCCCTCATAGGTCAGCGGTAGAATAATAAAACGGTGCGGGAAACTTCGTCAAATGTACATTAGGGTTCGTTGGAAGTCGCGATCCGTTATGTTACTTCTGGCGGGAAACATCAAAAGGGTTCCCAAAAAGACCCGGAACGGGTGTCGCTCTGAACGCTTTGCTGTACCCACAATATTTTGCTGACGTGTTTGGACAAAACCTCTGTTACCTGCCGAAAGGTGTTAAATGTTAATGGCTAATATCTGGGTGAATGTCGTTTATTATGATAGTTTTTTTCTCTCACCAAAACACAACACATGTCACATGTCTCACGATTCAGACCTAGTTTAAAAGAGAGTCAGCGTAGGAAGCCTTAAAATTCATCTTTATTTTTAAACCTATATTACAGTATCATAAGCCCAGACAGCCAAAGACGTTCGTTCATCTCATGGGAGGAGTCAAAAAAGACTAAACCCGTGCCATACTGCTACAAACGACTCGAATGACCCAAATTTTTGCAAATATTTGTTTGACGAGAACTGATGTTTGTACCCTAGTCATGGTTGTTTATATATCTTAGTATAATATTTATCTATATAAGTATGTCTATCGTTGTCTAGTACCCAAGATACAGGTAATCCTAGTTTGGGGCTAGATCAATGTGTGTAAATAGTGTCCAAGGTATTATTATTATTATTAAACAAGGCTTCCAAAAGCGTTTCCAGACGTGTTTTAAAACTGTGTAGACGCTTGCTTGCAACCAAAATTCGTTTGACCTTTCCACAACCTTTGTGGACGGGCATGCATTGCCAAGCGTGTGGAGGCTGGCGTTTTCCACAGTGTAGATGCATGTTCCACCACACGTGGTTGTCAGTTGCACAGCGGCAGTCTGTGCACGCGCATGTGTTGTTAAATTCCAACGTTTGAAATTATAAAAATGGCGACGCTAGGGGAAAAAAACTCTAACCGAGTTTATCGAGTTATATAAAGCGATGCCGTGTCTCTGGAACTTATCCTCCGAATCCCCTTCGGCCGTCTATGGAACCGCAGTTTCGGAACTGGTTCCGTACGAGGCTTTTAATTTACTTGTATGGAACTGATTCCGTACGAGGCTATTAATTTACTTGTATGGAACTGGTTCCAATTAAGTAATTATCATTTTCCACCAGCCGTGTACGGAACTGATTATATGATCTGTGACTGAAGTAAAGACAGGTCTAAAAAAGATTGAAGTTTGTAATAAAAAAAAAAACAAACAACTATTAAATAAACAAATGTATAATTCTGTAAACTAAAATAACTTCACTTAAATGAATTAACTTAAATATTGCAGTGCAATAGTGCAGTTTCCAAATAAAAATGGCTTAATAACTGTAGGCCACTGTTATGCTCCTGGCCATCTCTCCATAAGCATAAGCTTATGTTTAAAATAGTTTCTTAAGAAAAGAAGTACTTAAGAAACGATCTTAAAATTTAAAAGAATATGGCGAAATTAATTCAACGCAGTGGCCTACAGTTATTAAGCCATTTTTTAAATTGGCAACTGCACTGTTAATTTCATGGTCAATTTCAAGATAGGTTTTTGCCTTCTTGGAGTTGGTTTTGAAAATATTAGTAATTTTCGTTTCTTTGATCAATATGTTCAGTAAATCTGCAATTGTTATATTTTTTTTTTCCAATATAACGATTGATCCGGCTGTGCCATCCTTCCACATTATTTGTGGTTCGTAGTTGCTCTTCGCTACAACAGCAAGTTTTATTGAAGTTAGTTTTCTCTAGCCATTGGGTTTTGAAATACGCGTTAAATTTTTTAATATCCATACCAGACGGGCTCATACGCATTACATACTCGATACCACTTGCTGTGAGTTCCGGTGGCAAACGTGCAATTCCAGCACATCGTGACACGTGCCGTTGCTTAACAGGAGATGAAATTTTTAATTGCTTGGCTTTTCGAAATAAGCATCTATTGAAATGAAAGTAGCATCCTTTGATTTCGATGCCATTGTATACTTTGGCCACTGCTTTCATTGCGGCCTTTTCGTAGTCCATTGTTACTTTCAACGGCTTCCAGGCAGGAAAGACTGATTTAATGAGTCGGAAGAGGATCTCATATGTTTCCTGCTTTTTATCAGGTAGTAAACAATAAATTATCGGAGTCACAGATTTACTTTTTTCGTTAAAAGCATGGATTGTGTATAACTGCCTGAAAGTCTTTGGGCAGGATTTGAAAGTGCCATCACACAATATATGGCTGAAGCTTTTAACCATAGCTCTGACATCTTTACGGCAGAATATAAGAATTCTTTTACCATCAGTTTCACCATTGTAGTCAGCTAGCAAGAAATCCTGGAACTTTTTTGGAACTATTACGTCAACAGAAGACGAAAATCGCATCTTGGGCACACCTAATATCTTGTTTCGGTTATTAAAGAGACCTGTTTTTTTATTTTCAAAATTTGGTATTTCTGCCATCAAATGCACGCCCTCAGTTTCTAGATTATATACCATCTCGTCATATTGTTTTTGAACAGAATCGAAATTGGACCCAGTTTTGTCTTTGAGCTTGTCAAGTTCCTTGAGTACTTTATTTTGGGCTTGGTTTGGTATACAGTCCGCATCATGTGTTTTTGTTTTTTCATGAATCACTTCGTTCTTCTCGTTTAAATTAATACTCCCTTTGCAGCCGTTATTGTATTTGGAACATAGATATATTGTATTACCTTCTGTGTATTGCTTTTTGCGATGATATTTGCGCCCTTCAAATAAAAGGGCAATACCTCCTCTCCGCGTTGAAATAAATTCAATGTCTCTTAATGACATTTCAAAAATGAGTGTATGCAGAGACTCCTATTATTTTATAAGCAACAGAAATAAACACTTTTCTAAGAATAAACATGGAATAAACATTCATTGACCTATTGCACTTTTATCTATATTATAAAAGACATTTAATTTCATTGACATGTAAGTATGACATTTATTAATTGAATAATTTGTAATTTAATTTGTAATTTAATCTGCACGTGTATGACGATTAGGAAGCATTTCTGTTATGTTGTACATGTATAATTGACAATAAATAAATAAATAAATAAATAATTGTCATAAGATCTTGTTGACAAATGACGTCTTGATTTATTCATCTTACATGCCAGTCGTCTTGAAAGAATTTTCCTCCAAGGAGGAAATACAATATAGGCAGTCACGGCCGTCATGTCAACCTTTTTTTGGGGAACAAGCAGTTCCATACAAGTAAATTAAAAACCTCGTACGGAACCAGTTCCATACAAGTAAATTAATAGCCTCGTACGGAATCAGTTCCATACAAGTAAATTAAAAGCCTCGTACGGAACCAGTTCCGAAACTGCGGTTCCATAGACGGCCGAAGGGTCCGAATCATTTGTTTATTTATTTATATTTCAATTTATAACTTCCATTACTTGCTTAACTTAACCTAATGCGGTAGGTATATTAAATATAATTTAACTAAGTATTTACATATTTATAAAATCTTTATATCATACCGAGACAGGTCCAAAAAAATGTATACTGGGAAATGTATAAAGTATGCTGAAAGAGAAATTAAACTTAGCAAACACTTTTCGAAATTCGCTACTTTCACTAAATAGACACTTTCCCTCATTCGACACTTTCCTAAATTCGCTACTTTCCCTAATTTGACACACTTTGTGATGCGGCACATGTCGTATTGGACACTCGCTTCTCTTGACACTTTGGTACAGTAATGATCAAAACTAATTGAAATAAAAGCCTGAATTTATTACACTTCAAATAACATTTAAATGGATTAACTAAAACTAAACCACGTATGACTCTACTTATCTACTAACTAAAAACCAACAGCGAATGAAACATTAACTGAGAACGGTAGGTGATTCACCAGCTTTCTGAAAATTTGATAGGCTCGGAGCCACATCGCAATAAGTACGTGTTTACAGCACAATGAAGTTGAGGCCTTGTTGTAAACCTGTGTGGACGGAAACACCAACCGCGGGCTCCACAAGCCTCCCACCAAGGTCACCCCTGTGGAAGCCTTATTTATAATAGTGTGGCACATGTTGCAGTGTAGTGTTTCTGTTTAATTAATATATAACAGACCTTGTCTCATGTAGACAAGTTGTGGGACCGCACCTTAGTCAATGAGTCAAGCAGTGCGTGTCAGACCGTGGTGGCGACTGGATGTGGGCCAGCACGTGACGCTTGGTGCTACAGTGAGCCATAGGAACTATACCTATACTAACTATACATATGGAGGGGGGTTTACTCTTAGTATTTACTTAATATCAGTAGGAGATAAATTAGCAATTCTGGCAGGTGTGTCAAAAGGTTTCTGTAAATTAATTATCATATTTAGAGCTTGAACCAAATCCTTTGTGCCGTCTAATGTCACTTGGTGCCAACTGCCCGTACTTTTTGGGAGAATGCGTCATGTATTCAAACATACGATGGTGAGCAGTCGGGAGAGATTACACTAAACAACAATAAAGAGCATTGACCCCGCTAAAAAAACGTATGCGATTTGACGTTTTCCGCGCAAAGTTACGACGGCAAAAGTAAAGCGAGTTAATGAACTTAATTGCACGTATATTTGGCAGTAGCTATAGCAAAACTCAAATTCAGCGACTTACTGGAATTAAAAAAAACACATATTAAAAAAACGAAGAGATTGGGGAGGCAAATCAGTAACTGGTGCTGAAACCCAGGGAATCGGGTAAAATACTCACAATAGAGAACCAATTACCAGCCTTCATCGGGCGTCCCACCTCATCATATGTCTATAATAGGCCCAGATGCAAAGCGACAGCTCAAAGTTTGACAGCCACTCACAGTCATGCCGTCACTGTCTCTCGCGCTGTCGTTTTATTTGAGCAGCAGTTTGTCCATTCGGCCAATGGGCTTATTCGAGATTGTGAAAAACGTTCCAATTACGTCAAGAGGTCGAGTGTGAGTGTGAGAAGTGGAGAATTAGGACAGTGGCTCTGTCTAAAATTTAATCTTATCTTAAAGGTAGTCGTATGCGTTCCAGACTGTTATAACACCTTATGGAGATAGGGTCAAGAAAAATGCTTAGTTAAATAATATTCCTACGCTTACTGACCTGAGGGCACGGCAGTGCCCCCGCCAAGACGAGCAAGCGAAAGGCAAGGGCACTACCTACCTTTTCTCCAAGCGCTTCGTCGATTTTTTGAACTTTGGTTTGTATTATAGCAGAAACTAGGCTCTACATGAGATCTGATAAATTTTTGACAGTGCGAGCCATATGGTCTCGTCTTGGCAACATTTTAAATGAAAATGTTTTGGTGGGAAGAATGTTGCTGCATGAATAGAGTAATAAATCTTAACATTTTGTAGAGGAAAACGTAATACTCTCATGTGTAACATGAAAGAGTTTTATTTTAAATTAATTCTCATTATAAATATAGGTTTATTCACTTTATGAAGACGGGCCGATAAGGATATACTGGTAAAAGTTTGCTTTTCAAAGTACAAAGTACAAAGTACATGTAATTAGTAATTTATTTATTGCATTAAAACTATTACATAAGTTAATGTACATAGGCTATTTATACCACCTATTATTTAATCATATTGTCTGCCTGTCCCTCTTTTAGAAACCTGTCGTGTGAATATGTTCGTACGTAATCGTAAGTACGTTCGATAGGGATATTGAAGAAATCCAAAAAAGTTGATCAAACGGAAATGAAAAAGGCACTCAGTGATGAAACTACGATTAAACCAAAAGCTCCTTTCCTCCCCGGTGGATCGTCCCCGGTACCGGGGAAGAGCCGAAATTGGGTGACGCCATCCTTGGTCCCATCTAACTCGGTGACACATAGGAATGTCAAAGTTGACTTGAGATTAGTGCTAACTTGCTTTCTATCTTTCGGCTCTGAGTGTCAACTAAGCCGGCAAATCTTCCCCGGTAACTCGAAAGCAGTACTGGGGAGGATGGCAGTGATCCGATTAGACGGAAGTAGCCCAATCATTTATTTGGGGAGACACGACAACATTTCTCATCCTGACAAATGTGCCTTGGTGGGCTAAAACGGCCTAAATATTGGAAATGGGGTACTGAACAGTACTCCAGTAATTTGGAGCCAAATAGCCGTTTACTTGGATAGTTTTCCGGGAGTTTTGAAAATTGGTGATTTTATAGATCTTTTAAAATTATTTATATATCCCACCTCGTATCTTTGCCGCTCGCGGCGCAATATTGGAAAAATTGTGCCTAAAAAATGTTTTTCTTCTTGTTCTATTAATTAAATGGCGTGTTTACATCTTTGAGGAATCTTTTGCCAGCTTTAAAATTTGATCATACTTTGGTCAGGTTCTGTTTTGTTCCTCTTAGCACTAACCGAGCAGGGTGATGAGAACCAAGTATTTCCTGCGGACTTGAGCAACGTGAGTCCCCTTAAAAACAGTCATTTGTCAGTATCTCATTTTTTGCTAATTTAACGATAATACAGACTATATAAATCAACTTAAAAAAGGCTATTAATCTTGTCTAATCTCTTTTTTATAAAATAAATAGTCGTAGCGTAGCGAGCGCCTCAAAGTCTTCATTAACCTGCGTTTTAGCAAATAATCATTTCACGCCATTTCTTTCCAGCCCTCGTACGCTAAGGCGTTTGCAGAAGAAGAAGAATTGAGTTTGCAGAAAGGGCACATCAAAATAAAAAATACAAATTTTCAAAGGTAAATCTACCAAATGTCTTGGCTATTTTTGGCTAATTGGGCGCAAAGTAACTATGCTTTAATTTTCACTTTAAAGTGAAGTAAAGTAAATAACAAAGACGCCATTATGTAGCAGTAGGTAAATGTTGTTTGATGTACTTTACTTTGAAATCTTTTCAAGGCTAATCGTTGGACCGCTTGGCCTATCAGATACATAATTATCTATCCAGCTTCTTGCAGCCACTCTTCATAACGTCATTTATTGCGTTATTGGGACAACTTGATCCACTGCTTCTCGGCTGTTTTGGCAATGTCATCCGACCATCGGTCAGGAGGTCTGCCTTTTGGATTACGCGTGTCCCTTGATCAACATTACGTCTCCGCCTTAGTCAATCTGCCACCGCCCCTCCTAGTCAAGTGTCCCACCACATCAACGACCTTGGTATGGCATCGTATCTCGTCGTTGGGTACATGGTCAAGAAGGGAGATTCAGAGCATACCGCTCTCCAATGCCCTTTGTGCTACTCGTATATATATTAATGTCTCGGGTCCATATATGCGTAGAGGCATGATGATGATGATGATGAAGTAATCCTGTAATCCCTCATCAGGGACATAGGGCTCGAAGAAGAGATTTCCACTTCTCACGATCTTGTGCGGCAGTTTCCAGGTCCTTCCAGTCGAGTGCGGCAGTTTCCAGGTCCTTCCAGTCGAGCCCAGTTGATGCAGCCTCTTCTTCAACTGAGCGCCTACAGGTGTTAACCCTTGTTTGGACATATGATTGTCTGGTCCGCTCAAGGCATGTCCAATCCAGCGCCATTTCCTCATTAGGATCTCCTTGTCGATGGGTTTTTGGTCAGTCATCTCCCACAGCCTTGCATTTGAGATGGTTCGTGGCCAGCAAATCCCTAGTATCCGCCGTAAACATTTGTTCACGAAGACCTGTAGACGAGCCACGTCTCGCATCCGTATAGGAGGACTGTCTTGACATTGGAGTTGAATACTCTGATCTTTATACGCCGAGTGATTATGGAAGACGTCCAAACAGGTTTCAACTGCGCATACGCAGCTCTAGCCTTGTTGATGCGCGCCTCTACATCCGCCTCCGCTCCCCCCAGTGGGTCCACGACGCTCCCCAGGTAGGTAAAGCGCTGCACTTGTTCGACCATCTCGCCATTGACATAAATGGGTGCTGCATCAGAGGTGTTTAGGCGCATGTCTTTGGTCTTGCTACAGTTGATGCGCAGCCCTTCTTTAGCAGCTTCGTTTGTGAGGTCGTCGGTCTTGGACTGTAGTTGGTCACGGGATGTGGCGAGCAGACAGAGATCGTCTGCAAAGTCTATGTCCTCGAGGGACTTACTTTGCAACCATGGCAGACCTCTCCCTTCTTTACTGGTTACTCTACGCATCACATCATCCAAGACAATCAGGAACAGCAGCGGCGACAACAAACAGCCTTGTTTGACTCCAGCAGTGACTGTTATCGGGTCGGTTAGCAGGCCCTGGTGCAACACTCGGCAAGAGGAACCCTCTTATAGGCACTTGATAATATATATAACCTGGACCGGTATACCTCTTCTCTTGAGAATTCGCCAGATACTAGACCATTTCAACCGATCGAAAGCTTTTTCGAAGTCTACAAACAGAGTATAAAGTTCGTTTCGCATTTCATTGCACTGTTCTAGTATCATTCGCAATACGTTAATCTGGTCTGTGCAAGATCTTCCCGCTCTAAATCCGCTCTGTTCATCCCTCAGCGTACAGTCAACCGTGATCGTAGAGGCATGATACATTGGTTAAACACCTTGGTTTTCAGGCATTGAGGGATTTTGGACTTCAAGACGTTTTCAAAATGACCAAAGGTGGCCCAACCCAGCTGATGCGCCTGGATACCTCTTTCACTTGAGAATTCCGGTCTAAGGATAAACTGTGTCCAAGCTAGATGTATTCGTCCACGGTCTCTGGATGACAGTGTTACCTACGATTATGTAGGAATGAGGTCGCTCAAGATTGGTCATAATCATGTCTTTCGTCATGTACATTTTTCAAGAATTTTCTGAAATTCTGCAACATTCTCGGCTAAAAGGATGAGATCATCGGTAAAGCGAAGATGTGATAAACATCAGCCGAAGATATTGAATTAAATTGTTTATAAATAAACATAGTTTACACGTCACTAGGGTAATAATTACATTCGTCATTATCATTATATCATTACTAACATAATTTCAATTTAGATTATAAGCGTAATATTCAAAATATACATTTCATATATCTGATATGTTATATAAAAAATATTGTTTATTGTTTTTATATAAGTTTATAATGGTTTCAGTATAGTATAATTATTATATCCTATTTATTAATTATTTACAGCTTTATTGTTTTTGTTATTTATATATTTGTCCCCCCAGTCGAGTATCCTCAACAGATCTTCGAGCTCACCGTGACATCGTGTCCACTCAGCGCACACCTCACCAAAATGGTACAAAGTCAAAGAGCATAAGCATTCGTACGTGGTATGTTGCATTTCGATAGAGCTTCTGGAGGATATCCACGGATCGCTTGTCAACATTACACCGATTGAGAGAATGAAACACGACCCAGTGCTCGACACTGTCGACTGCCTCTTCATAATCGACAAAGGCAAGGCACATGGACTGCTTATACTCCCGGCATTACTCCATCAGTTGTTTGACTGCGTGAATATGGTCCATGGTTGAGTATCCACTTCGGGAGCCTGCCTGCTCTGAAGATCAACTAAATATAGATAATAATAATAAACGGTCAAGTGCGATTTTCACTCGCGCACTAAGGGTTCGGTACCACCGCACAATAGAGGGATGGTGTCGAGGGAATAGTTTGGATTAAACATAGCAAAATGTTGTTTACAAAGTAATTGCGGCTACTTTCGCACTCCATTTACTTAACCAGGTGCATTCATAACTTTGTATGTGGTATTGAAATAATTGTTGTATGGGAGCCCCCTTAAATATTTATTTTATTCTGTTATTTAGTATGTGTTGTAATAGCGGCGACAGAAGTACACCATCTCTGAAAATTTCATTTGTCTTACTATCACGGTTTATGAGATACAGCCTGGTGTTTTCGGACGGTCAGCGGAGGCTTAGTAATAGGGTCCCGTTTGGCACCATTCGGGTACGGAACACTAAAAATACTGCGCTTTTTAGCGATAATAATCATATATGTTTTATTGCATTAACCGTCTTATGTCCCTTGTCCACACACAGTATCCCACTGTTTCCTTAGACGCACTACGAGTATATTTTTGTGGATTGTCACTGTTACTTTGTCCTAACAAATATTTGTACTCTTTTGTTCACGTCACGACATTTGAAGCATGACCTAAATGAAAAGGAAATATTTCTGAAGCTGTTCAGACACAATGCTTTAATATTGTTACGAGCGTGGGGTTCGTATTTGATAGAAAAGCACGAATTAATCCACTAATTAAAACACTCACTTTATCACCCAAATCACGCACTTACAATTCACACGAACTGTACTTAAAATCCACTAATTATGCACTCACTATTCACACGAAGAGTCTTTCTCTCCGATTATCCTTGTACTAGCACTCGATCGCAGTTAAAATGTAACTAACTCGCTTGGCTTGGTGATCTTCTCACACCCCTTCCAGGGTGCGGGGTTGCGGTCCCGGGGCAATGGCCCCCTTCCGCGGAGTCTTCCGCTGGCCGTGACTACGGCCAGGTCATTGGGTGGCTGAGGTGTTCTTCTTCGGGTTGTGTGGCCTCAATCCAGGGGTGCTGCCGGCTCGGCAACCAGGTCTCGGGGTAGGCGGCGACGGTCAGGCGGGCGCGCGTGGTATGGTGCCAGGTCTCGCACGAGCGGGTGTTGAGAGCCGTCCGCTCGTGTGAACATGTTCGTTGCCAGCCTCTGGACGAACTTGTCCAGTGTCTCCAATCCTAGGTCCCTTGCGATCGTTGCGTTTCTCACGTAGCGAGGCGCGCCGACGATGGTACGCAAGGAGAGGTTTTCTTGGGCCCGGAGTCTCTTCTTGTTGGACTCCGAGCAGAGGGCGTACCATGCCGGCGAGGCATACGTGAGGCGGGACCTGATGTACGTTTTATAGATCCCGAGCTTCGACCGCAGGGGGAGGCCGGAGTCCAGGAGTGGACGAAGTTTTGCCCGTGCAGCCCGGACCTGGTTTACGACGTTGTCGACGTGGGTCTTCATCGTGAGCCGGCGGTCTATGGTGACCCCCAGATACTTCACTTGGTGCAGCCACCCAATGTCCTTCCCTTGGAGTTGGAGTGGTGGTGGCAGGTTGCTCTGGCCGGTGATCATCGCCTGCGTCTTCCCGACGTTGACGGAGAGCCGTTTGGCCAGCCATTTAGGCAGGGTGTCCAGCGTGCGTTGCATTTTGACGGCGGCGTGGGGTGCTTTGTAGGACGACGCATAGTATGCTGCTTCGTCAGCGAAGAGGGCCAGCTGTACACCAGGGCCAACTGGGATGTCATCCGTGTATCGGGAGTAGCAGGCGGGTGAAAGACAGGAACCTTGTGGGACGCCGGCTTCGATGGGGCGGGCTTCTGACACGGCGTCTTCCACCACCACTCTGTAGTGGCGACTCCGTAGGAACGAGGCCACGACGCGGGTGATTCGTCGTGGAGCTGGGGACGTCGACAGCTTGTACAGCAACCCCTCGTGCCATACTCTGTCGAACGCCTTCTCCATGTCCAGGAGTACTGCGACGGTGTAAACTAACTCGCGCCGGCCGTCGACGCCTTTTATATCCCGCGGAGCCGCTCTGGACACATTGTCCACACATATCGCGAATATTCTAGTAAGGACCAGCGTGCGGGCCGAGAACATTCGAGACCATATATGTCTCTCTCTAATGGTGCACTCTCTCTGTCACTCCCTTCTCGAATGTTCCGAGTATAGCTATCTCTTTCTAGTAGTGCTATCTCTGTCACACACTTCTCGAATGTTCCGAGTATAGCTATCTCTTTCTAGTAGTGCTATCTCTGTCACTCCTACCGGATATTTCGCCATATAACGATTTGTGCTTCAGAGGCCCATAAGGGGTCCTGAAAACGCCTGAAAATGGGTTTTCAGGTTATGGCGTCATCTGATAGAGGGTGCCCTGAAACGGACTGAAAACATGTTTCAGGCGCCTGAAAACGACGGCAACTTGGGTGAAATTTCGATCTTTAGATATGTGATAGAGTAACTTCTGAAACGGCCTGAAATGACTTTTCAGCCTGCTGAAAACGCCTCTAAAGCACTGAAATTGACGTTCAAAGTTTTTGACCTAACCTACCGGCGTAACAATATCAAACAGACAGCGTGTAACAGAAAGCTGTTGTCAATTTTACGGACATTCTGAAAAACTTTCACCTTGCCATCTCATTTAATTTAAGACTCAGCGAGCGATTCGAAAACCTAAAAATAAAGTTGGGCTAAACAAATCAGTTTCATATTGAAAGAAAAAGCCAATAGACAGAAATAAGAAATCCATATTTTAAAAGACAAAGTTAACAAAATCTTTGCAGTAAATACTTAGAACAACTATGGAGCATATTTTTTATGGCTAGTATTTAATCGCACACAAAAATACTTATTTGCACATCAAAAAAGGATCAGCAAAAACACGTTTTATGTTTTAAATATTTTATCAAGTTTATGTTTTAAGTATTTTTGTTGTTCTTGCTTGTTCAACCTAACACGAAGGATAAAGATTTACCATTCACCTAAGCTATCGAAGCATTTTGCCCTGATATTTTCTGTGCAAATCAGTATTTTTGATGTGCAGTTTAATATTTCCTTGTTTTTATTATTTCACAATATTTTATATCGAAACTGTTTAAACCCACATTTAAACAGGAATACATACTTGCACATACTGGTACCACTCGTAATCTGCTAAAAGGATTTCTTCCTAACTATTTTGTAACAAACTGATCAGAGCTCATAATTCGTTGAGTAAGCTCAAGCGTAAGTTAACACTAAGGCAGGGGGATTGTCACGCGATTGGATTGCAGCCATCGCACCGCTCAGAAGCGGCTGAATTCCATGTCCATGATGTCCATGAGAAGTATGACGGTAGCGGACTGCCTGACTTTCAGACCAGTGTTGCATGCTCACGTATTCACTAATTCCTTATTTAACTAATAACAAACTATTATCCGAAGCAGGAGCAACATTGATGCTTCCCCGTTGTTGGAAATTGGATTGAAGCGTGCCTCCCCGCGTCACGCGGCTGAAGTGCAATTTGAAAGGCATATGCTGCTGCCGCGCGTCTGCCGCCCATTGTAAACGCGGTCTAAGGCTGTACAGGCAGGTTTTGGACTGTTTACGATGTACAGATATGGCCCTCTCCTTTTTGACTTGCATTTTTGCCTAATACCTCCATAACACCTAGATATAGCTATTACACGAGAAGCCTATACGCTCAGCAAAGTTTGCATTATACTTTAACAAGTAGCAAAACATCGCCTTACGGAAATGTTATTCCTTAGTTTACTTAGGGTAGACATGAGAAGATACAGATGTATTTTAAGTTTAAGACTTTAATTCTCTAAAAGCTCAAGTTGTATCAATGGAGGTTTATCGGCCTTTTCTGCCCACAACATCCCGAAATTCGTCCTTCCCGGTAAAATATGCAGGTCCTTTAATATAAGGACCGGTGAGTCGACTAGCCTCATACTCGTGGGCGTCGCCCGGACACTGAATAATGTACGAAATTGATGTTTTGATGTATGGTTTGCAGAAATAGTTGTATTTTTTTCGCGTTACTATAAAAGTATATAAATAAACTCTAAGCCACGACTATAAATATCTAAACAAACGACAAACGCAGAAGTAAGTTTTAAGAATTTGCTCAACAGATTTTTAACTTTTGTATTTTTGCATTTACATTGTTTACATGCAATGGCTATTATTTAGTGAGATAATAAATGTCGACAGCTACCAAAAAGGTAAACGACAATTTTTTTTTATTTTTTTGGGTTAATGACATAATCTTCTAGTATTTGTCTATCTAGTTCTCGTGCTTGGGTTATTAGATTGTTGGACGATAAGGCAGCCGATGCCATTTTAATTATATCAGTGCAAGTACAAGCTGCAAAGTAGATCAAAATCGATAAAAAGGGTCAATGCGGACTTGTTCAATATTATGACAACGATGAAGCAGGGCCTTTGCGGTTGTGCGGGACGTCAGCGGACCTCTTTCCCCTGTGGCCATTACTCGTGACTCGAACTATACCAGTATGTTTTAAGAGGTATTGTTATGATGATGATGCTCTCTAATCGGTTTTGGTAAGGGCTGGTGAAGTCGTGCGTTGTGTACCCATATGGCTTGCGTACCTAAATAAATAAATAAATAAATGTAGCCCATTAATATCTCCACCAAAAGGCACAGGCTTTTACCAGGATACGAGTAAGATTAAGCCATACTCCACCACGCTGGCTCATTGCAAGTTGATGGGGGGTTTTACGACTACTACCACCTTACGTACCTAGCCTATTTAATTATATGTGAAGCTGACGCTGACTCCACCAAAAGGCGTCTGTAACCTGCAATCATCTAACTCCTAAAATCTTATAAAAAGTTACGTAAATGGCTCACAAAATAAATAGCAAAATTATAAATCCAGCTTCAAAATTAAGTAAAGTTTCCAAAACTTATTTAGTTTCGTAGCAAGATTCAGTATTATTTCCTGCAGTTCAGTTGAATTGGAAAACCGTGGCTTTGATAACATCGGCCTGAGCGAAAGTAAATGTGGGCGTTACGAAGTTCGTAGATGTTTCTTGTTCGCTTTTCTGAGATAATAAATAAATTACTCCTGGTTGGAAAATCTCAAAATTAATCTCGGTACGATTCTCGTAGAGCCAAACATTTGACTTAAGGGGCATCAAAATGCAACAAATGTTTGTATGTACAAAATGTTGTCTATCAAATATCAAGAAGAAATTAGGTTGTAGTGTTATGCTACTTACATGCTATTCTGGCTTCCTATCCCTTAGCTCCAGCTCCACCATCAGTCTTTTTTGTTTGTCCTTCAGGGTACCTTGCTCTGTCATGCATTCATGATGTACAGTCTGATATTGGTCATCACTTTTATTTCCATAGGACCCTGTAACGTTTTAAACCATAAGATCACATTAATAAATCATGTTCGCTCTGCATTTTCATGCTATCAGCATTTCTAAATCGATAGGGAAGGGGCTTACCTTTGGTGACCTTGTATTTGGCTTTCTCCGAAACTCTGCAATCTCAGGCTTCGTGCGCGCTGGTGCGCTACCCTTTTTTCTTTCGCTGTTATGTAATTTTGGCTATGTGAACTTGTTAAATTTTATATTATGAGCCTGAAACTAAACTTTGACATTTGTTGACATCCTTGTTTATCTGGTTGTCATGGCAATGTCCATTCAAACTAGTTGGCGGTCTGATATGTTTGCGTCAATACTTTTACAAAAATACTCTTTCTCTCTTGGCCACTCACAAAAATTACGTTTAATTTAAATAATTTTTAGAACTCTCCAAAAAGGGTATAAAAGCGGAACATTTCTTCAATTCTGGAGAGTCTCACGTCAGCTTCTGAACTGGAAGTACCAGTTAAAGGCCTTATCCCGGGGTCGCACTACCCCGGGATCCTGCGAAGCCTTCAAACTCCTTCAAATCTTCAAATACTCCATCTACAACGGGATTCTGCGAGCCGTGCCTACGCCGCTACCGTTCCTACAACGAAGATTTCTACAACGGGATTCTGCGAGCCGTGCCTACGCCGCTACCGTTCCTACAACGAAGATTTCTGCAACGACGATTTCTACAACGGGATCCAGCGAGCCGTAGCTACAAGTACACCGCTACCGTTCCTACAACGACGATTTCTACAACGGGATCCAGCGAGCCGTAGCTACAAGTACGCCGCTACCGTTCCTACAACGACGATTTCAACAACATCTACAACTACAAATACGCCCGCAACCTGGTCATCACCCCACTGGTCTACTTCTCTTCGTGTTCTCCGCTTCCTTCTTTCTATCCTGACATCTGTATTTTATAAAACCTGTTTCACCCATTCATCTTCATCTTCCTCTCATTTTTTTTTAAATTAATTCATTGTAAATAACCCAAATAAATTGTCATTTCTAAATTTTATTCTGGTTGTTTTCTGTTAGGTTCTGGTTAGGTTCGTATCCTCACACGACAAGGTACATCGTTCTGAACAACTAATTATGCTATAGATTAATATCATAATGATGATAGGCCTAATGAGGCCTCTTACATTTTGTCAGATGGCTTAATCAGCGTCTGTTTAAGAATGGCACCGCGCCGACTACCGTCGATTTATTTATCCTATCTGTGAACATAAACATAAACATTTATTTATATACAGGCACATATATTCGACACCTCCATCTAAACCTGTAAAGTTATAAGGTTCTCAATGGAGTTATCATAAATTATCACCAAAAAAATGTTTTGTTGCAATTGTATGAAACCAAAAAAGGTCAACTAAAATCTTTTTTGCCAACGGCACATTCCTAAAGAATTTGCTGGCGCTGGGCTGTCGTTCAAATTATGTGCAGTGCCGCCTATTCCCGTCGATCGTCGAATAGGGAATTAGTTGTTTTTACCGAATGGCTACCCAACCTACACAATATGGGGGAATGAATATAGAAAGCTTAATAAATCTAAGCGTAGTTCCAAAAAAAGGACCTGAAACGATTCTGGGCGAATTTTTCGGTGTCTCTTAAGTAAATCGGTGGACTGGGAATTGTTTGCATAATAAACCTTCCAAAAAGGTGGTTTAAATGTGCTGTTAAAATAATGAGATTGCAAATAAATAAGCAGTTTTTTTTCATTGTTCCATCTGGTAAAAAATATGACAATAAACCTAGATTTATTTTCTGTTCGTTTCATATCATGGATTGTTTGAAATTAATTTTTTTAACTTCTTCTTAGTAATTCCTAGATATATTTTTTACATTTTCGTTCGATCACGATGTCAGAGCAATCAGACTCTGCAATCACGGTAATCGATGAGCTCCTATTGTAAGAGGAAGGAAGTCGATTTTCGTATAAAGTGGAGGCTTATGTTTAAATGATTACCAAAAAGGCACCTATTTTACTAACAATAAATTCAAAGTGACTGCCAGAATGGAAAAATGTCCACCAAATTGTGTTTGGATAAATGATCACCAAACTTCTTTTTATGTTTTGTGTAGTTGAGTTTATGTTTTAAGTATTTTTTGTTGTTCTTACATGTTCAACCTAACACGAAAGATAAAGGGGACTTCGCTTCGTTTACCCTTCACCTAAGCTACCGCAGTATTTTGCCCTGATATTTTTTCAACTTTTGGTGTTCATTTATCCATTTTGGGTAGGAATAAAATATTTTGGTGATCATTATATTTGTTGCCTAAAGTGAATGTCAGCGCGTGCGTAAAGCGAAAATAAAACGTATTCCACGGCCAAATTTCACATTATTTGATAGTTGGTTATTAACATTTTATTAGTAGGTTCCAGGTTCGAATCCCGGCCGAGAAAGGAACTAGGATGTTTGGTTTTACTTGTATATGTTGTATTGTGTTTCAGCGTCTTACGAATGTTATTTCCTATTGACACGGCGTATTCTGAAATAAATAAAGAAAACATGCACTTAATTCGTTCAGTAAGCCTAAAACCTACAGCGAGTTATAGAAACAATCTGTAAATTTAAAAGCCCCATTTTAGCTGATAGCGTTTCAGTTCCATGCAATTTTGTTTTTTTTTTGATAAAACATGGCCGATAATGAGTCCATAATGTCCATGACAGTTCACACGCCTTGACGTTAGAGTTAAATGGGACTTTTAAATTTAAAGATCGTTTCTGCTAAGGCTGTAAGTGCTAAGAATTACTGAATGATCTATCGATACCTAACAATTTTCACATCCCTATACAACTTTCTTTAGAAAATTTTGTAAAAGATAAATTGCTTTCAATTGGCCAAAATACTCACATTGGTTATATGTCTAGATCTGTATTCACTAGTTTATGTCTTCATTTAACTAATTCTACCAAAAAAAAAATCATAAGTTCAATAATATCCTTACTAAACATAAAAAGCACTTACATGAAGAACTCTGAATAATGAGTATGATTTCTTCATGTTCCAGGCGAGAGTTTCATTTTTCAATAATGCACGGCATAGGCTGACTTTGAACCACAAGATATATAGCATACTAGCCCATACATGGTTTCATATGTTTTGAACTTCACTACCGAGCAATAAGGTTAAAAATCGCGATCCATTTCGGGTAAGGCCAGGCGTTACGGGGTTAATACATTTTGCGTGGCAAAGATCACAAAATCACGAATAATACTTTCCGGAGAAAAAAGAAGATGTTAGATTTCTTGTATAAGACATGTTTAGCACCATGACAGAACAGATGTCAGTCGTGTGACTCATTTCATGTTTTCCTAGCAGTTCGAGAAAAAAATAATTAATGTCGCCACCTTAACGTGAACACATTTTATTGCCCTGCTCATCTCCTATTTTTCACAGCGTGATGATATGGACCGCAGATCTGTTATGTGTTAGTTTTATTAATTTAAGCGGAAAACCCATTTCGACAGGTTACGTATTTTTGCGTGGTTGAGCCACCCCAACTATCCTGTCAAAAAGTCATTCTTCCCATAACGACTTTATTATTTTATGAGAATACCATATTATACTGATGAATACATCTGCCCATCTGGTTACATTAATAGAGTAAGAAAGAAGCCTTCCCAATAACTTTACAAACCCATATAAGCGATTTAGAAAAAAAAAAACTGAACCAACAAACAAAACATATATCTATTGATCCTGCATTATCGATACAATTTTAGAGAATCGGTTGATAAATGCGACCTGGGGGGTCACCATAATCTTTTTCCGATTCAAATTAGGTTCAAAACAAGATCATCACCATGTCAACCATTTCCATTCCAATCCACCATAATGGGCTTGTTTACTTAATACCAAGACTTGTTTTAAGACGGTCACGGTATTTTTGCGGATCAAATTAGGTTCCTCATCTGAATCAGCCTAAGATGTTGTGGTAACCCCGCTGTAGAGGAAAACAGCCGGAAATCCGGAGATCCACGAAATCATTTTTTCCCAAGATGAACGGATACGCTTCGCTCGCTCGGTCAATTATTATGATAGGAGGTACTTTATCCGATCCGAGGTTCAGACGAGGTATAAATAGATTTGAATAAGTAGATATTTTCCAGGAAATTCTCAAAATAGGAATATTCTCTTCGCAATAGAGGGAAATTGGTAGCGTTTCAACCGAAAATAGCACGAGCCTGGAAACGGCACGTGAGTAAATTTATTGTAGGTGCAGTGTATATGTCACCGTAAGATTGTCAAAACCGTTAGTTGATAAACTAACGTTTTTTTTTCTCGTTAGTTGGTCAACTATCGACAGATAGTAAACTGTAGCATACTGCTTACTACATGACGCGTTAGTTGATAAAGTAACGGTTCAAACCTTAAAAGAGTTAACTGGTTTAAACTTGAATTGCAAACGAAATACCAGGGCAAACTGTAAATTGTAGCTTAGGTGAAGACTAGAGGGGGCGAGTGCAGCAAAGCCCCCGAATAGTCTTCTTTGAACTTTTTTTTTTTTGAACTTTTTATTTATGTTTTTACAAAATTGAGCTTAATATTACAATTACTGATAAATTTGTTTAGCTAATAGGTTCAGTGGTTTGCTGGCCCCGAACTAGGTAGTCCTGTATTTCAGGTAGAAGTCTTCGTGTTAGGTTGACATGTAAGAACAAAAGAAACGTAAATTCTAAACCCTGTTGGACAGATAGTATGTGGATAGTTGATCAATTAACGCGTTAGTTTATCAACTAACGGTTTTGACTACCTTACGGTGACATGTATAAGTTATTTCGGGTATTATAATCCGGGAACGTGGTTTTGCCTGTGGCATTTCTAGCTGACGAAAATGGCATACGAATACAAAAATAACTGTTTTTTCAGAATAGCGTTTTCCCGCGACTTCGTGCGCGTTGAGATTAAATGTCCAAGATAACTGAAACATGTGTAAGTAACCCAAAACGCAATATTTTCATCCACACTGGCCATAGCAATTGCACTATACTGATAAATGGCTGTTTCTTTTCGTGCAGTGAGTACCTCATTTTAGGTATATTATAGTTACATTAAGTTAAATGGAATATTGAATAACTGGCTAAAAGTGGGCACGATTGTGCCTCTGCCACCCCGTATGATAAAAGGCGTGACGCTGTGTATGTGTGCGTGTGTGCGTGTGAGTGTGAAAAATAAAACAATCCGTATCGGAAATTAACCCAGGCCCCTAAAAATAAACATTAAATGTAAACAACACATATTTTCGAAAGGCCTGGCGGGATTCAAACCCGAGACCCACAATCACTGCGCTTTGGCTCGTTGATAAACTTGGTATAAAAGAGGGTTCCGTACCGACGCACAGTGATATTGATGTTTCTTGTATGGGTATTAGGTATCTTGATTTTTCCTGTGTGTAAAGATATCGAAATTTAGTTTATAAAGTTATTATTGCCCTACTTTCATACTACATGTATGTCACCAGGTAAATTAATAAGTTTGTATGTGGTATCGAAAGAAATGGTGCTCCCCCTATTTAAACCATACACTTCTCAACATTTTTCTATAATATTTAAGTAAAGACTAAAGATTAGCCATCCAGAACAAAAATTCGTTCTCCGGTAGAAAGCTAAAATTTCCGCCCAAGCATATATGGCGTAAGCTCTGTTTGCTGGCAACATGTTGTACGTTATAACGCCCTATATTACGTTAGAGATTTATATCACCACCATACTCAGATTAGACCTAAATATTATTAAAAATATGAACGTGAATTTCGTGAGTTATTGTAACGATGTGATGGCGCAATTGGTTTGATATCGGTTGCGCAATCTCTGTGTTCTGTTTTCAAATCCAAGTTCGGACATATTTTTTTTGTTTTAATTTTATTTTCTGCTTAAGCTTTCTTGTGCGATGGTACGGAATCCTTCGTGTGCAAGTCCGACCCGCATTTGACTAGTTTTTTAGACATTTTCGACAAAACTTCTCCAATAAAATTTGTGTCTAATTTATAACAGACACAAAAGCCTAATTTATTAGTAAAAATACATAAAATAAAATAAACAGACAAGCTCGAGTTGTACTCTTGGACGAAGGGTTCCGTACCACCGCAAGAAGGGATGGTATGGAGTGAATAGATGAGATTTAATATAGCAAAATTATATTGGTGTGGCTACTTTCATACTCCATGTATTTAAACAGTCCATTTAAAAGTTTGTATGTGGTATTAAAATAAATTGTACCCCCTAATGTTTAGACCTTACATTTCTGAAAGATTTCATTGTATTTGAGATGAGGTGGTTTCAGTGGATATACGTCATCTGAAGTTGTTAATAATACAACTAAAGTAATAAACCTCAAACAAGGGATAACGTGGAACTATTACATACGCGTTAAGAAAATAGTGAGTCATGGTTCTCACTGGTCTTAGCCGCATCCCTTGACCAATGAGATCATAGTAAATGAGAAAGCCGTGTTCACATTGAGCAGTTGAAGTAAGCCCTTCAGACAGTAGGGACGTGTCGTTAATTTTAAAATATACCTCAATAATATACCTCACCCATTCGTATACCTCACCCATTTGTAAAAATATAAGTGCATCAATAATTAATAGCGAAGAAAGATTTACAGTGGACAGTGTGGTGATCAAAACGTGACTATGGAGAATATAGTAATGAAAACGGCTAGTGCATGCGGTGTGTCTAAAAATACGGTTTATAAAATTGTTAAAGAACAGGAGGAAATAAATACTCTAAATTCTAATAAAAATATATACTTTCTTGATGAAACGTTTAAAACAGAGTCGTGGGAAGATTCGACGATCAAGAATTAGAGGGAAGCTTATTGAGCCGGTTTATCTATAGGTACGGGAGCTCCTACTGGAACAGGTAAAAGGCTGAAAGTCTTGCTCATTGGAAGTGAAAAAGGATTTGTAGAAGAGGGATTACTATTATTTGAATCTTAATCAACAAAAGATTACCACAAAAAAATGGACGGCGAAAAATCTATAAACTGGTTGAATAATATCATAGCAAAACTTGAACCGGGAAGAGTCGTCGTCATGCATCACTCTGTTAAGTCCAAGAAGATACCGACAACTCAATGTAATAAGTAGCAGATAATAGACTGGCTTCAAAGTAAAGGCGCGATAATGGATATGAGTTATTTAAAAAGGTAACTTATGTTGAAAGTTGGTAAACCGGTCCGCAATATAATAAATATTTAGTCGACGAAAACGCTAAAGCAAAGGGCATTTAAATTTTCCGTCTGCTGCCATACCATTGTGAACTGAATCCAATTGAGTTAGTGTGGGCCCAAATAAAAATTATAATGCTGCTTATAACTAAACATTCAAACTTAAAGATGTAGAAAAACTTTTTTAAGAGGCAATAGCAACAAAAGACTCAAAAAAAAGGATAAAATGCTGTGACCACATGGTTAGTGAAGAACAAAACATGTGGGACTAAGACGATATAATGGAACTCGCGGAACAGGATTATTTTATTAGAAATATTGGCAAAAGTTCCAACGATTCAGATGAAATTTTAAAATATTAATATTACTATTTGACAATACTGTTGTGACCGCTAAGGGCTCACGTATGCAGGGCTGAGATGGGTTGGAGTTGATGGGGGGCGAATTGGGTTTTAGTAGTTAGGTGGATGGGCAGGTACCTTGAATAGTTTTGTGGCTTCTCCTTCTTCTGCGGGCTGATGCGAGGTTGCGTGGGATGTCTGGTGACGGTCCTGCTTGAAAGGGACGGAACCCAGACGGCTGGAGTGAATCCAGAAGCGTTGGGAGAGAGCTTGTATGAGCTGAAAACGTCTGCGAGCTGAGATGGGCTGATAGTCGAGTTAATGCTCGGGTAGAGCAGTGAGAGGGCGTCCTATAATGAAATATCCCGTAGTCAGAGGTTCAAAGTCCAAGGGTGGGACAAAAGTAAGCAGAGGGATCATGAGTTGAGCATGGCTTCAATTCTGGCTAAAAGAGTGGAAAGTTCCTCAAAAGTGAGGTGCTGTCAACTATACGATGGAACAGTTGTTTGGTGGATTTCTCATTTATTTCATGCAATGCACCGAATCATGGTCCCTTAGGGGGTTCAATAACCAAGTTATCTGTAGAGAAGCGAGTTTGTGAGTGATTGCATCATTATTCTAGCTAAAAAATGCTTGTATCTCCCTGAGCTGATTCCTAGCACCTACATAGTTTATGGCGCAATCGCTTCGAATGAGGGTCGGCGTCCCACGGCGGAGTGCAAACCGTTGTAATGCTGCAAAGAACGCTTCCGTGGTAACCGTGGTTCCGTCGAACCTAATTGACGCGTGAGAGAGTCAGCCACCGACTCTCAAGCGGTCATCCTTTATAAATGCTGATAGGCGTTGGAGCGCATGAGATTAATCTTACCGGTCTGCAGCCGGTTAATGTCCTCTGCCTACTTATTGTGCTGAACTGAACGGATCCAGTACAGCAAGGCTTTCCTACGATCACTGGCTGTCAACGGACCAGAACGCCGTGCGTCTGAGCCGTGCCTCGCATTGAAGATGAACCGCTGGATGCAAGCCGTCACTCCGACAAGCTTGTCCAGAGAGCTGAATCGGGTAAACAATCAAGAATCAAGATCCGGGACCGCTATATGAGCTGATACCTTTTTTGGTTTAAGACCTGGAACAGCATGATGGCCTAATGAGAGTAGCATCATAGGCCACGTGCAGGGAGGCTCCTTGACCCAACTGAGAGACCACCACATGTCATGTAGAGAGAATGATTCCCCTGCTTGCACAGTTGGCAGGGTACAGTTCCGTGGGCACATGTCTGCATGTGACCCGGGTCTTGCTAGCTGCGATCTTGGCCACTCGATTTGCTTCGAAAGTCTGTATGAGGGGGCGTATTGCACCAAGCTAGCACTATGGTGCTGTTGGACTAGCTTGTGTGATTTGAGAGAGTAATGTGAGCCGACAAGTGGGTCGACACTCTAGTCATAAGATAAGAGGGTTGCAGCTGAAAGCTCCAACTTGGTAATGGTGAGGTGGTTCTTGACTGGTGCCACCTTTGACTTGGCCATGATCAGATGTACGTTGACATTTCCATTTGCGTCAAGTTAATGCAGGTAAAGGACAGCTTCATAACCAGCTACGGAGGCATCCGCGAACCCGTGAAGCGAGCATGAGGACGTGGGCATATTATTACACACGTGCCAAGGTAAGCGAATATTAGGGAACTGAGGAAGATCCTCTGAAATGTGCTACCACTCTTTGTCGATTTCTTCGGAAGTGGGCTCGTCCCATCCTTTTTTAGAAGCCATAACTTCTGTAGAAGTATCTTAGCGCCGAAGACTGTGGGGGTTACATTTGGGTCATTAAGGGAAGCTACTGTACTGAAAATAGAGCATTTTTTAATTTTTGTTAAGGGGGGGGTAGAGAAATGCGATAAGTTTAAGGGATCCACTGTATGTCTAATACTTTAAATCAAATTTGTAGCTTTTCCTTTTTCTGCGGACTGATGCGAGGTTACGTGTGATGTCTGGTGACGGTCTCGCTTGTGAGGGACGGAACCCAGTTGGCTGTGGTGAGTCATGCGTTGATGGTACGTGGGGGCACTCGATTCAGTTCGTGGCACAGGGGTTTGTGTAAATACACTTCACATTCAAACACGACAGCTAGCTATACTTTATACTATACACTTTATTGCACATAAACATTATTGGTCAATTACAAACACAGTGGGTATACAAAGCCATGCTTATCTCTATATAGAGATTTCTTCCAGAAAACCCAGGAGTGACAGGACAGGATAGTTTCATTATAATATAAGGGATAGACCTTTTATGCACAACATCACCTAAAACTAAACTACAGAATAACTATATATTTATAATAAATTACTTAGATATTTACACACATAAATAAATGAGAACCTACATAATAATTGAATACCTATATATATTGCTTTCTAATTGTCTATGAGCGGATATTAGCGGAATATGAGCTGATTGGCGGACTGGCAAATGCAATGTCTAATCATGCGCCAACGTCACGCCTCTAGCGTGAACAACTCTGTAAGTAATAAAATGTTTGTTTTAATGTAAATGGTTGAATTTTAACCAGTATGAATACGCCTTAACTTACGATGAGTCACTATTTTCTCAACGCAAACAGACTGTAGTGTTTAGTGAACTATATCTTGCGTCACTTTCAAATCTTACAATTAATTTTGTATGAAATATTTTTTTCAGATTACTTACAATATCCATACAAAAATTGAAGCAATAAAATATAATATACATTTTTAACCAGTGGTGGGTGAATGGGTTATCCCATATCTCTGAAAATGCCTTGAGGGTACTGTTGTTGCTGCCGCGCATTTTGCTCAGCAATGACGCTGCTCTTTTCCTCATGAAAGCGTGGATTCCGTGCGCGCGTCTGCTCGTACAATCGCTCAAGCACTGCAAAAGCGCGGCAGCCCCAATAACTTCCTGAAGGCGTTAACATATTTTACTCATAGGGCGTTGAAGTTCATCTCTGAATATCTGACCCATAAAGTACTGTTATTGAGTACCGAGCGAATCTGTGAGCCACAGTATTACTTCTAACTGCCAACGCTCTACGCTCCCTCTTCATACCTGACAATTTTAAACATTCCGTACCCAAAGGGTGCAACGGGACCCTATTACTAAGACTTCGCTGTCCATCCGTCTGTCACCAGCCTGTATTTCATGAACCGTTATAGTTATTTAGTTGAAATATTTGCAGATGATGCATTTCTGTTGCCGCTATAACAAAAAGTACGATGAACAGAATTAAATAAAAATTTAAGCTTTTTGCTCGAAATTGGTAACGTCAACAGGTAGACACTTGAAATATTCACAGAATATTAAGTTTTTTATTTACTTTGAAAATAAATAATTAAAATGAAATAAAACACATATTTAAGCAAACCCATGCATAAAGGTGATGTTTTTGCTAGTATTTGCTCGATTTTGATAACGGCAACATGTAAACGCTTGAAATATTCACAGAATATTGAGTGATATTATTCACTTTAAAAATAAATAATTTTATTAAATTTAGAATAATATTTAAGCGGGCTTGCATACAAAAATCGTGCTTTTTTGCCGATTTTATAGATAACGGTACGGAACCCTTCTTGCGCGAGTCCGACTCGCACTTGGCTATATATTTTTTTCAAATAATCATCCACCAAGTGCCCTCAACACTTAAATAAGTTTACCCGATTCAGGCACCACCCCTTAACGCTAATTAGCGAAACATTTTCAAGCGGTCTCGAATCAGCTTTAATTATCATATTATTATTTTTCACGTTATACAGCAGCCCATGACTATCTGCGTATTTTTTTAATAAAGCCAATAGCCACAGCTTTCTAATAGCACTCACCGAGGGGCTCGAGCAAAACCATGTCGTCGGCATAGCTCAGATTCAGGCAAACACCGTCAACATAGCAACCAACGTGCAACCTGTTAATCTCCTCGATGAGGCCATTTACATGTTAAATGATCTTGATGATGATAAACCTCCCTGTCGCACACCACACGCAACCAGATGAGACCATTTAACATAATTTGCCTGATTATTATACCGGTATCGAAAATCACATAACAGTTCAGATGGCATTCCCGAGTCTCTCAGCTCAGCTCACAAGATATTTTAAGAAACCATATCAAAAGCTTTCGATAGGTTGACAAGGTAAGCTTAGATCGGAGTGCCTCTATCAGTATACTATCTCACCGTACCCTTTAGGGCTAAAATAGCTATTTCGGTCCGGTAGCGAAGCCTTGCCGAAAAACAAATTGAGCGTCCCTATTTTGAACAATTTTATCCAGGCGTCATCCAATAAATAGTAAAAAAACCTTGGTAATCATCGTAGTCATATATCGCTAGTTTTATTTTTCACAACAATAATTTTCTTCATATCGTTAGGTAAGTATGAATCAACAATATACATAGAATAAAATCATACCAGTACCCTCGGGAAATGAAAATCCGCATGAAACAGGTGTTCGATGCTGCGTCCGTCATGAACTGGAGACTTTTCCTGCCTGCCTCTTTTCATACTCCTGTCTGTTTTCATACTGCTGTTAATTAGATAAAAGTTATTACTGTTTCGTCTATGTTATTAATCAGACGGTAGTTAAAGAGCTGTGTATAGGTAACTATACATACATACATACATATGCAATCAGAATTAATAGAGTCAGTTCTAAACCAGGCCAGCGAACTTTAGACCTAATATATATAAAAATCAGTTCTATATTGGCAGCCTCAAAGATTATCTTGTCTTATCGTATTTTAGCAAGACTCAGCTCACATGCACTAGCCCCTTCAAATGGTGACATCAACGTGGTGGTGAAGAAGAGCACAAACGTCATTTAAATTAAGTCTTTTAAAGAATAAATGAGAATGGCATTGCCATTAACTAGGAAAAATGCCTCTTCGGACAGTCAGAGAAAGATTTTTTATAGGGAGAAGAAGTTGGAACCTCTTTGTTTTGAATCGTTTATGAAGAGAGCCGAAGAACGAATTGAACATTGCCCTAAATATTTTTGGAGTTATATAAAAACTAAATTTTCTTCAAATGCTTTACCCGAGCGTATGGTTTATAATGGTAAATCCTCTTCAGATTGTCATTCAATCAGTAATTTATTTAATGAATATTTTAATTCTGTCTTTGTAAAGGACACTAATGACAGTTCAATGGATCCCATTTTTGGTTTGGATTATAATTCATCCGATGCTCCGATAGATATTTCGTCAGTAAGAATTACCCGTAAACTAATCTTGAGACATTTAGATAAAGTAGATGTTAATAAGGGAGCAGGTCACGATGGGATTCATCCCATTTTTATCTCTAAATGCTCGTCCTCACTTTCCATACCGCTTACTATCTTTTTTTAAAAGTCACTAAATGAGGGATGTTTTCCAAATATTTGGAAAACCGCGATAGTAACGCCAATACATAAGGGAGGTGAGAGGTGTGACGTAAAACAGTACAGGCCTATATAAAAATTATGTATATTTGGTAAAATATTCGAAAAACTTGTAACACAAGAACTATCTCAAACACTATCACGTCACATCTCTCAATTCTAACATGGTTTTTTTAAGGGTCGTAGTGTCGACACAAACTTAGTCACTTTTACAGATTTCGCAATTAATGCTATGGACGCTGGATGTCAGTTTGATACCGTGTATACCGATTTTTCAAAAGCATTTGATAAAATTAATCATAACACACTCCTTTCCAAACTTCTGAAGATCGGTATACATGGTGATCTGTTTAGATGGTTGAAGTCCTACATTAGCAACAGAAGTCAAGCTGTCTCACTAAAAGGATACACATCTGACTTTCTCTCCATTGGCTCTGGCGTACCCCAGGGTTCCCATTTGGGCCCATTTTTGTTTGCTCTATACATTAATGATATCATGAATATTTTCTCAGACTTATGTCATTTGGTATACGCGGACGATACTAAGATTTTTAAAGTAGTCTCAACCCCAGAAGACTTGACTTTACTTCAATCTGATCTAAACATTTTCACAACTTATTGTGCCCGTAATCAGTTATTGCTTAATGAAGATAAATGTTATACGATAACATTTACCCGGAAATTTAATCCAGTATTAGCTGATTACAACCTCAATGGTATTCAAGTGAAAAGGGTAACGCAGATTAGGGACCTGGGGGTGCTGCTTGATTCTAAACTTCATTTCAATATACATATCGACCATATCATTGCTCGAGCCTACCAAAAACTTGGTTTGATTCTGCGTCTATCAAAACCCTTTAAGCGAGCAAAAACCATCATAACGCTATACTACGCATATGTGCGTAGTACTTTAGAATTTGGTTGTGTAGTGTGCAATCCCCACTATGCGGTACTCGGTTGCTCGTCTTGAGAAGATTCAGAATAAATTTTTAAAATCATTAGACTAAAGGACCGGCACTAACTATAATGATAATAAAAGGCTGTGTGATAAGTTCAATATTGCCTCCCTAGAAAGCAGACGCACTTTTTTGGATGCCTCATTCCTGTATAAATTATTAAATGACCATATAGATTCAGCATGTTTACTTGAGAAGGTAAACTTGTTTGTTAACCCTATGTAGCACAAACTATGCAAAAAACACATTCTTTCGACGATCTTTCGAAACTTATAACAAAAGACTGATAGATATATATCTTCGCAAACTCACTTCCTAGTTATAAAAGACAAATAAAAGAAATTCTATGTAGGTAACTTAACTATACATTCTCGAATATTTTCACAACACGGTATAAATTGTAACCAATTAATGGTACTCCAGGTCTTTATGTAAATAGTCAATCAATCCATGTTTAGTAAGTGACTGTTTGTTACCTGAATAAAATAAAATAAAATAAAATAAAATAATACTGGCACGTTAAAACAATATTGCACACAACACAATGGATACCGGACGCTATCGATGGATTCACGCAGTGTAAGGAAATTTTGAGCGACGCCACGACACTGACATTACCTTCAAGCGACGCGCCATTATCTCCGATGACGCGTCACAAGCATGCGTCAGCGCCGTCCTACAACAATCCAAGAATGCCTCATGGAAACCACTATCTTTCTTCTCCAAAAACCCCATAGTTAGCTCAATAAGGCTTGTGTTATGTGTACTAGACGCCGATATATTAAATACAGATAAATTCTAATTTAAATACATAGAAAACATCCAAGACTAAGAAAGAAATTTTCATCCTCATCACACAAATATTAAAATCTCTTAACCGTCAGCTTCGTAGGCAGGGTCACTACCCGCTAGGCAAAACCGGTCATCAGATAGAGAGGTGGCACAGAACAAGGAAAGCTGCACTAAAATGGCACACGTAATAAAACTAACTGGTCTTTCGAATAGCTCTTTTCTGTAAAATAAAAATAGTTGGAATATCGGCTGCTTTCACTTAGAAAAAGATACCTCTCTTTACTGTAATAGCGGAGACGCGATGCAATCTCCGCCATGCTCAAAGTAAGTAAATCATTTTATGTCTTCAAATCTACCTAGATTAGAATTTTTTGGATAACCACTAAGGTCTGACCTAAAAAGTCAACTAACTAAGGCTAGCAGGCTAACGTATTATACAATGTTTTTTCTTGCAGATTATTATTATTATTATTATTTTATTATGCACAAGCAGCTTAAAGCTGATGCGTGCATATCAGTTCACATTTCACAGCACTTGTTTTATACAATTGTCAAGTCTATTTTTAAAACTGTTCACTGATGGTGCACTAATAACAGTTTCTGTAAGTCTGTTCCACTCGCGGACCACTCGGTTTGATAGAAGGTGTTTGCGTGGGTTACTTGTAAACGAGAGCCCTTGGAGTTTCAGTGTGTGTCCTCTGAGGTGGTGATTCTGGTTCATCGTAAACATTTCCTTCATAGTCGATACATCATAGTAGCCAGTTAGAATCTTATATGTTTCTATGAGATCTCCACGTTGACGTCGTTGCTCTAGAGTGCTCAATCCTAGCTCTGCAAGTCGCTGCTCATAAGGCTTGTCACGAAGTCCTACTACCATCTTGGTTGCTCTTCTTTGGACTTTCTCCAGCAAGTCTTTGTCCTTCTGGAAGTAAGGGCTCCATATTTGGAAAGCATACTCAAGGAGTGGTCTGACATAAGTCTTGTAAAGTCTCAAGAATAATTCTTTGTCAATATAATCAAAGGATTTCCGAATCATTTATGTTAGCGAGTTGGCTTTCTTAGTAATTGAAAGTATATGAGTCTCCCATTTAAGGTCAGTTGATATTGCGACCTAGGTCTCTTTGTGTTGTAACAGGATCCAGTGTTTGCATATTAATGCTGTATGGTAACTTTGGATTATTTTTCCCAACATGCAGAACCGTACACTTTCCAGGATTTAAGGTTATTAGCCAATTCTGTGTCCATTCAAAAATGCGGTTCAAGTCTTCTTGTATTATATTGTGCGATATTAGCGGATTTCCCATGATTTTTGTATCATCTGCAAACAGTGAAAGTCCAGACTTTATTATTACCTTTAGGTCAGTTAGGTATACGCAGAATAAAATTGGTCCAAGCACTGATCCTTGTGGGACACCACTCAGGACGTTGTAGGAATGTGAGAGGTCATTCCCAACTCTCACCCTAAAGGTACGATCGCTCAGGAAGTTTTCAATCCACATATGAAGGTTACCACGAATTCCAAAGTGTTGCAGTTTCGAGACTAGTCTTTTTATAGGAACGCGGTCAAACGCTTTCTCATAGTCTAGATAAACCACATCTGTGGGCACGCGGTCATTCCAATTTGCTGTCCAGTAATCTAGGCATAGCAGAAGGTTGGTCACCGTGGATCTTCTTGGAACAAATCCGTGTTGTTCATCAGTTATAACCTGCTCTTTGGATAGGAATTCGTGGATTTTTGTGACAATTATCCTTTCCATTGCCTTGCATATGATGCTTGTGAGACTTATTGGGCGATAGTTGGCTGCGACAAGTTTATCTTCTTTTCTTATAAATCGGCGTCACAACTGCTTCCTTCCAGTCATGCGGTAGACTACCCGTTCTAAAGGACTGTTCCATAATAGATGCAAGTTTACAGTTCAGAACATTTTTGCATTTGTTGAGCAGTATTGCAGGTATCCCGTCTGGTCCCATAGCTGTGTCATCGTTGAATGTTTTCATCACCTTTGTGACTTCATCTGGCGAAAACTCAATATGGTCAAGTGAGTTTAATAAGATTGGTACATCTGGAGTAGGAATTTGTAAGTTGGGCTGTTCTCTTACATAGGATTTTTCAAATTGTTTTGCAAAGATCTCGGAGACTTCATTGTTTTTACAAGTAACCGTCCCTGTGGATTCATCTTTAAGCGAAGGTGGTACAGCTACTCTGGATGTAAGCTGTTGGAGAATGTACCCATAAAAGCATTTCGGGCTACTGTTAACTATTCCTCTTTCAAACTTAATCCTTGACTTTCTGACTGCTGCAATGATTCTATTGTTTATTTTTCTGTAATCTTCATATGTCTCTGTTGTTTTTGTAAGTCGATATAGTTGCCATTTTTGAAGTTTTTGTTGGGTGAGTTTGACTATCTCTGGACCTATCCATGGTTTTCTGTGGTTGCGGTGTTTGCTCGGTCTTCGAAGAGGTATTGTTGTTTCTATGGTTTGTATTATAGTAGTCTTGAACTCATCCCAGGTATTGTTAACGTCGTTGTGACTAGGACTATTTATGTGTTTAGAAGCCAACATAGACGACACAGATTCATAGTTAGCTCCAAAGAAGTCTCTTCTCGGGGGCTTGTTCAACGATTTTGATAAAAATCCACTCTCAAATTGCAGTGTACCAATTAGAACCATGTGGTCACTTTTACCTATTGGTGGGTGATGAATAATGCTTGTGCATAGGTTTTCATCATTGCATAGTATAAGATCTAGCAATGATTCTTCATTGTTACGTTTTCGTGTAATATCTGTTACTAGTTGGTATAGATTGCTATTGGTAAACATATCCACAAATTTTTCATGAAGCGGTTTGTATCCATCTAGGTTTTGTAAGGGCCACTCAAGGTCAGGAAGGTTAAAATCTCCCGCAATTAAGAGGTTTTGTTTTGCATCAGCTGCTTTTTGTATCGTTTCGAACAGTAGTTGATCTGAGGTTTTATAGCTGTACTCTGTGGGACGGTAGACTCCTCCGATGAGTAATTTAAAATTGCCATAGGTGATGTTTACCCAAAGGGCTTCCACCTCAGGTAAGTTGTTGAAGGTCGGATGTAAACTAGTTACAATAGGTATGTTGTTGTGTTCATGTGCAATATATATGGCTACTCCTCCACATCCACTGTCGTTGCTTCTATCATGTCTAAAAAGCGTATATCCCCTAATGTCTATCAAGTTGTTTGTGATTTTGGATTTTAGTTGGGTCTCTGTTATAATAATAAAAGTTGGGTTTGTTTTGCCAATTTCCAATAAGAATAAATCTCGTTTTGCCTTTAAAGATGCCAAGTTCGTGTAGAAAAACGTTAATTGCGTCAGACCATTAGTTAAGACTTTTTTGTGGTTTCATCGATGTGTGTTGTTATGATCGGTTTGTTGTTAACATATCTGATGGTGAGGTTATCCTCACCTTTTTCGATTCGTTGTGTGAGTTCTCGTCGCAAATTTTTCAGGTGGTCGCGCTGGCACGGGGTTAGGTCATTTTTGGCCGTAACCCCTCTAAGCTTTTTACCATTCTTTAATACCTGGATCGCTGCTTTCCTGTTTGGCAGTACTAGTTTGATGGGCCGAGGGCCCGAGCCAGGCTGGGGCTTTCCCAGGCGTATTAGGGCCACAGGTGCCACTGGCTCGGGCAGTGAGGCCAATGCCTTCTCCACCTGCTCCTGGTCAAAAATCTTCCGAGACTGAAGTTGGCTCATCCCCATCCGCATGCAACTCCGGCACCCCGAACATAATGACATTTGATGCCCTTCGGTTTCGCTCCTCTATCTCATCGATGATGGCCTCAACATTGACTGCTGGTTGGCTAGTCCTCAAGGCATCCACTTCGGTTTTGAGTTCATCCACTAACTTCCTCAAGGCGGGCAGTTGGCGAACTCCTTGCTCACAATCGGGGCACAAATATTTGAGTGTCGGCGACTGCAATGCAATCACTCTCAGCTCTGTCACAAGTAACCCGCTGCACTTAACACAGATCTGCCTATCACAGCCGTGGCACACTATTTTCGGATTTTTATCATCTAACTTAGGTATTTGCTTGGTACACTTCAAACAGTTGGCCATTTTATATGGTGAGTCTGCACTTTTGAGGTTAGAGCAAGATTTGATACACTAAAGTTAGACTGGTGGGTATATTTGTTGAACACTATTAAGTATTGGTATATTTCTGCAAATTTACTTCACTTTCACTGCTATTTAGCGCGTTTTACGTAATAATTTCAATAAAATTGTTGGGAGCAACTATCAAAACAAGTGTATAGAAAAGCGCGGGTAGACCAATATATATATCCTAATAGTACTGTATTTTTTACTGTGCCTTTCACAGTTTGTCTAAAAATAATTATTTTTTAATATTTGCAAATTTAACATGCAAACAGAGCTCCGTAGTCTAATGAGTTTCACGCTTGCTTCTCACACAGGTGATGCAGGTTCGATTCCTGACCATGTACCCATTGGTACATGGTCAGGAATGAGATGAGATAATTATTTTTATCTTAAGTATGATGAATATGAAATGATTATTCGAAGCTGTTATGCTGTATGCCCCGGCTACTATCGCTAAATGTCAGTGGTTGTTAAACCCCTCCACCAACCCGCACTGAGCCAGCGTGGTGGAGTATGGCTTAATCTTAATCTTAAGGCTTAATCGAATACGACGTACGAACTCGTAGTGACAACACCTGTATCGACCGCGCTCTCAAACTAAATTCATAAAAAGTAGTCTTAACCGAACTTTCCACAAAGTAATCTATATTCCCGTGTGCCTAGTGAAAACAGCAATAAAGTGGAGAAAACCCTATCGTGGTTAGTGCAAAATAACAGAATATATCTTCGATAGCATCATCTCCCTTGACCGGCAAACGCCCGCAGCGGGCAAGACTTCAAAATGCGTTAACCGGCAAATGCCCGCAGCGGGCGGATTTCCGGTCGCATAAAGATGGGCGCTATCAAACTAAAAATATAGGTTGGGAGCCGCGTTTGCACTTACAGTTGGTCACCCCATACACGAACGTATCTGTGGAGCTATCAAAAACTAGTCCGTGCATAGGACACCCGCCGCAGCAGTTACCAGTGCTACGCAACGACGCTGACTAGTGCTACGCTCTACGAAGTGCTACGTCCCAGTGATAAGGTGACGTTTAATTGCGAGCTACGTAAGGATCAACTTCGCGTGCGGCACCCACCGTGCAGCAAGCAAGCGACAACAATAACAGCGGTGAGTCACCCGCTAATCTTCACCGGACGAACGTCCATACAATACAATATCAACAGAAGCGACAGTGGATTTTGTCTCTGAGAGGTCATCGGCGGCAACGGCAGCGTTTAGAAATTGTTAATATAAGAATTGTTTGATCTAATACAATAATGAATCAGGAAGATAACATAACCTTTAGGCGATACAGATCTAATTCGCTGAGCGATGAATGAAAATCATCCTTGTTTGATGAATCAAACAGGAGTTTACCAAACACATCATTCAATAACACCCGAATAACGAACTGTAAGGATGGCGCTCCGTGGGTCCTTTTTAAAAAAACACTTTTATTACTGCTGCTGAATAAATTTATTTCACTGTACTACACACCAAATTTTAGACAAAAATAACGAGAGTTTACAATGTATGTATCGGACAAAGGTTGTGGGGTGACTGCTGCCAGTCTCTATCGAAAACAGTTTTATATAAAATGAATTAGCTTAAGTCAGCGTTTACTGCAAACTACATTCGGTTATAACATCTCCCCCCATAAGACTGAGCTTTATCAATTTAAGATAAACGAAGGAGTAAACAAAACAAATAGATTAAGATTAAAATCAAAATAAGATACAGTGACTAAATACTAACTTGAATGTCACCTTTACTATCTTTAAGCAGTATCGCTACACTATAATAGTAAAATCTAAGTTCCGAAATAGAAATCAATAATTTTTAATATGTTATTTTATTATTAATAGTTACTTAAGTTCCGATTTGCGGGTATTTTTTCAAAATTCCTAAACATAACCTTACTTTTGTTTTTATTTATTTCTATTTCAGGCAGGCTTCTAACAGACTTCTTATCGCATTCAAATGATTCATCAGATTCTGTGAATTCAATAGATGTATTATACTTTGTTTCATTTCTACTAGACTTCTTATTATGACACTGGTTATATATTTGGATGCAGCAAGATGTGTTTTTACAGCAGGGTGAAAACCATTTCTTATATGCCTTATATACTAAGTAAATTATAATAGCTACTACTATGGCATAAGTAGTTCCAGAATAATAATGTCCGTATTTAAATATATGGGACTGATTCTTAGCTTGATTAATTTGGTTTTCAAGATTATCAAGTTTATGAGAAGCTAGTTTCAGTGATTCTAAATCAACATCAGTTATAGAAATAGCAGAAATTACACCTGCACTATTATTGATAAAATTATACTTACAACAATCATCTTCGATTATGTTGAAATCGATTAACAATTGGCTGGGCAAAATTTGTTTATACGTTTGAGATGAGTGAAACTGTAAAGTCTGAAGGTATGCTGTACAATCTTCTTTTAAGGATAGAATTCCTGTACCTTGCAGGGTATAATCTGTTATATTGTTTTTACATTTCATTGATAATTTGTTAGGCTTAGACTGTACATAGATAAATCTGCCATCATTAAGTTTTTGCCATATATTAACATTACCATATATTATCTTAAAGTCACAGATATCGGGAAGAGACAATGTTACTTCTGTTAACAGTTTTGTTTCACATAAAGGATTGTTTATTGTAGATAAAACAGAGGGTAATGGACAGATCATATACTCATAATTAACCTTATGGCAATCACTTAGGCTATCTAATAATGCGTAACTTAATCTATCATCCGTAAGGGCTACATACATCTTAGATGAATGAATTAAAACATAAGTTTGGAAGTTGTACTCATCTTTCGGTGTAGGCAACGGTAAAATCTTATAAACATTAAACTTAACTGGGTTAATCAAGGGTATTTGAATTACAAACATAATCTTATTATTATAGTAATATGAAGTCATCCTAGATAGATCTATAATACTATGTATATTCTCTAGTGATAGAGAAACTGGGAACTCAATGTTCTTTTTATACATCTTGCTTTTACTTAGCTCGTTAAACAGGTGAGTGGGAGTCAAAACATACGGATGTAAAATATTAGCTTTAGCAAAGAGGATAGAGTTCAAAATTGTATCTAAAATATTAGATACTGAAAGTAATGATGCTTCAATTAAATTGAGAATAGAATTGATTTTTGAAAGATTTACACAGTTTGTAGTTACTTTATTATTTTGTTCAAATATGTAATTTAGTTTTACAATTTGTTTATTTATTCTTTTCTCATTGTCATTTAATTTTAGAATAGAGGTATTGAAATTATTTATGGTTGATTGGACAATGTGAATGTTATCCTTCATTAATGAAAATATCTCCTGGTCGTTATGTTCACATGTGGACAATGCGTCATCATATTTCCTAGCATCATCTGCATCTAGAGTGCCAAAGAAAAATTTAAGAATTTCACCGCCAAATTCCAGGGCTCGCTTGAAGCGATCTTGAGGTTTCGATTCCGATATTAAATGAGAAAATGAATCATATTTTAATTTATTAGCTTTTATCAAAATCTGAAGAGGGTTTATGGCATCCTTACAATTTATATCAATAGCTAAATTCTGTGCTTTTTCACAAAAGCTAGAAATGCTCGAGATCGATTGGTCAATCTTTTGTAAGTAAGGTTCAATAGGTATAACTTCTAGATGCGTCACTACATTCCAGTAGTCGTCATAGAAATATACCACAGACGTCGGATCGAAGTATAGTCCGGGACTGTGCGTGATTGATTGGATAGGTTCTGAATAACTTGTTCCAAGGACGAATCTGAAACAATTATTGTGCTAACTTTATTTCATTAATGTGATATTTCACATGTTTCCTATTTATGCTGACTGTAACATTATTCTTGTCATTTACTTTAACTATCTTATAAGGTCCTTTCCAGATTGAGGACAGGGCCTTGCGCAGCCTATGATGTTGTTTAATGTAAACCATATCTCCTGATTTATACGTTTTTGTTCTGGATGAAACATCATAGTATCTTTTTGATTGTTCTTTACTTTTAGTAATATTTTCTAAAGCTTTTTCACGGGAGTACTTCATTCTGTACTGTAAAGCGCGTATATATTCGGCATATGTTGTGCTATCACTTGAATCGTATAAACTACTGGGAATGGAAGGTTTATGGCCATACAATAGTTCAAACGGAGTGAATTCTGTTGTACAATGCGGAGTTGTATTATAAGCTAGTATTGCAGTTGCTAGATAGCAATGCCAATCGTCGTGATTTTCATTCACGAAAGACTTTAGGTACTCCTTAAGAGTCGCGTGACTACGCTCTAGAGCGCCATTTGTTTGAGGGTGATAAGGTGTAGAGAATAAGTTTTTGATCTTAAGAATTTCAGTCAATTGTTTAAATAATTCAGATGTGAAGCATGTGCCTTGGTCTGTGAGGATCATTTTTGGAAATAAAAATAGTGAGAAGAAATGTATGAGGTTACGTGCAATCTCATCAGTAGTAGAGGTTATCATAGGATAGGCACAAGAAAATTTCGTTAAGTCATCCTGAAGAGTTAAAATGTACCTGAATTTTTGAAGGCCAGCTTCAGGCAAAATTCCAACAATATCTAGAGCTAATCTCTCGAATGGCTTAGTGCTCGAGGATGTTATCACCATGGGTGCTTTGTTGGAAGCTCGTAGTGGCTTATTTACTTGACATAATCTGCAATCTTTTACGAAACGTTCAATATCTGCCCTCATGCTTTTCCAATAAAACGAAGCTTTGATTCTGTTGAGCATGCGTTTTACTCCTGGGTGACCAGCTATGGTCGTGCCGTGATTTTCTTTCAGGATATTTGGAACCTCGGCCGGAGTAGGATAACGAATTTGGTTTTTATAGATATGTACTTTTATGTTTGTGCCATGAAATATGTATGATATCATATTATATATTTTTACATAAGCTAGCTTGGTGAAAGGTTCTGTAAAATCTGAAATAGCTAGCTCCTTATCATAATCATCTTCGGAAATGATCAAGTCTCTCAATTTGAGTAATAAATTATAAATAGTTCTGTAACTCGTTTCATCATAATGATGGATTTTAGTGTATAAGAAATAGAGCTTCTTATTAGTCGCCTCAACTGACTGCACGGTTTCAAGTTCCCGTTCGGCTGATAAGAGCTCGGCAGAATTGTTTACTACGGATAACAGTTGTTTGCTGTGCGGCATAGAGCTATCAAAATCTAGAGAAACTGGACAAGCTATCGATTTAAGTTTCGTGGAAGTTAAACTTTGGTTATATTCCTGAATTTGCGTATCATTAGAGATTGATTTCGTGAATTGTTTCTTGAAAAATTGTTCATAAGTTGTCTTATTTATTCCTGAAAGAGTGATGGCATTTACTGGGTTACGAGATAGAGCGTCAGCATTTGAGTTTATACGGCCCGGTTTATAAACTATCTCGTAGTCATACTCCTCTAGTTTCAATCGCCATCGCAATAAACGTCCTCCTGGATCTTTTGCATTGAAAAGCCATGTAAGGGGACGGTGGTCAGTGACAATCCGAAATTTATACCCATAAATATATGGTCTGAAAGTGTTGACGCCGAAAAGAATAGCGAGAAGCTCCTTTTCAGTCGTGGAGTAGTTTCCTTCGCATTTATTTAATGTACGAGACGCATATGCTATTGGCTTATCCTTTCCAATTTCGCCTTGCGACAGTACTGCGCCAATGGCGTAGTTAGAAGCGTCTGTAGTTATGATGAATGTTTGACTGAAATCTGGGTACTGTAATAATGGTGCTGAGACTAACTTTTCTTTCAGAATGCTGAATGCTTGTTCTTGTTCATGAGACCAGTGAAACACTGTGTCTTTTTTCAATAATGAGGTTAAAGGTTTAGTTAAGTGAGAGAAATTCTCTATGAAACGTCTATAATAGCCGGTTAGTCCTAGAAAAGATTTTATGTCTTTCGGGTTCTTGGGTGTAGGGAATTCGGAAATAGCCTTTACCTTGTCTGGGTTAGGCAAAACACCCTTGTCGGTTATGACGTGCCCGAGATAAGCGACTTCGCGTCGCAAGAATTCACATTTGTCAGGCTGCAACTTCAAGTTGGCCTCTCTGAATCTTGAAAATATGAGTTCTAGTTTTTGCATGTGAGATTGAAGGTCATGTGAATAACAGATGCAGTCATCCAAATATATATAACAATGAAGACCTTGGAGCCCAGAAAGGACTAAATTCATGAGTCTCTGGAATGTGGATGGAGCATTTTTTAAACCAAAGGGAATTCTGGTAAATTCAAAATGTCCTGAGATACCATTAGTCGTAACACTGAAGCCAGTTTTTTCAGAATCTTTGGGATCTAGCAACAGCTGATGAAATCCTGAAGCCAGGTCAAGAGTACTGAAGTACTTTGAGTGACCTAACTGGTCTAGGATATCTGTTATGAGAGGAAGAGGGTAAACCTCTGAAACTGAGACGTCATTAAGGCGTCTATAGTCAATTACGATTCGCCATTTTTGCTTGCCAGAGGCATCGAGTTTCTTAGGAACAACCCACACTGGTGCATTCCAGGGGGAGGTTGAAGGGCGAATTATATTTTGGTCAAGCATTTTTTTTATTTGACTTTCTACCTCTTCTTTATGTATTTCTGGGAACCGGTATGACTTAACATGGATAGGAGGTGCATCCCCGGTATTAATAGAATGTTGAATTTTATCTGTATGAGTTAGGAATTCACCATTAAGGTGAAATATATCAGTATATTTAGAAAGGCAGGTCATCAACGCCTTCTTTTCTTCTGCGTTTAAGTGAGAGCATCGTATCTGCTCGAGAACCTGTCTAGAACGATCAGTGTTTGAAGAACTCAGCTGATGAATGAGCTCATGCTGAGCATCATCTGAGTCTGATGACGGAAACTCAAGGGTTGTTAATTGAACCTTGAAGTTATCTATTGAAATCTCGGATTCAGTAGTGTTTAATACTGATACGTTTACCCTATTGTTGGATTTGACATTGACTATGCAGTTTGCTAAGAACACACCTTCACAAATTTGTTGATCTAATATTAAGGCTTCTTTTTGGCCTGAAAAATCTGATAGATTGGCAATTGGGCATTCAATCACCATCTCTGACCGTGGAGGTATAACATATGATGGCTTACTAAAGCATATAGGTATCGAGTGTCCTTGCATGTTTAATGAATTTGTGGAATACTGCACGTCGATTTTGAAATGTCGAATAAAATCACTACCTATGATTCCGTCAAAATATAGATTGATCTTGTCGTCAATCGCGTGGAACAAAAAGTCAAATATTATTTTGCTTTTATCGGAAATTACGTGTTCAAAATTGAGCTGGATGGACCCAAGAGATTCACATGTGGAATCGTTGTCACTTAAACCTTTTAGAGTGACTGTTAACGGTCCGTGCACTGGTTTGATCAAACTTGACTGTTTTACAATAGAAATTGAGGACCCAGTGTCTATAAGAAAGCATAGAGGCTTTTCATTTAAATGTGTCTTTAAATAAACGTGTGGTAAAGATATTTTATTGTTCACGTTATTAATTTTATAACTCTTTTCACGTATAAAATCCCTAGAAGAAAAACTCGGTTTGTCGCGAGTAGAGGGAATAGTTTTAGAATCTCCAAGTTCATTTGAATGACCAAAAATAATTTCAGGATTAACTTGTGTTAGGACAGATTTAAGAACACAAGATTTGAGTCTTTTGTCTTGAATTTTAGACTGAGGTAGAGGCGCATCAAAACCCTGATTTTTACAGGTGCTGCCTGGTAGCTTAGTTGAAAACTCAGTGAAATAAGGTTCTGACTGAGGGGAAGGTGCAGAAGAATCCTGTGCCACGGCTTGTGTGCTACAGGTGCGACCTTGCAACTTTGCTGAGAACTCAGTAGACAAAGACTGGTCAATTTGTTGAGATTCATTTTCCATCATCTGTGCTGGGGGTAATTTAAGAGCATAGGGTTGATTTTTAATCTTCCGTGCTGGGGGTAATTTAAGAGCACGGGGTTTACCTATAGAAGGCTTATCATTCGTGTCGTTTACATTATTACATTGTTCCGGCAGACACGAGACCGAAACAGTGTTTAGTTTAAATCAACTTGGTCATCAGAAGAAACGCTAACAACATGAACATTAGAGCGACTATTGTTTGCCGCGTTGTTGTGAAATGCACCTGCGCTTGGCGATGCAGCGTCGTGGGAGTCGGCGGCGTTTTGATTATTTTTATACTTAAGTTTGCGACACTCGCCGATCAAGTGACCGTGTTTCTTGCAATATACGCAAGTTTTGTTCGAGGAAAACCTTGAATTCTGGTTGTTTCTTTGAGCAACATGAGGATTCGAATTTACGTGATGGAAATTAGGACTTGAAGTTTTCGCTTTATTTTTGTAACAATCAGAGGCCAAATGTCCAGACTTCTGGCAAATAGAGCACTGCTTATTTTGGCGTTGTGCTAGTTTAGAAAGTTTATAAAGCTTTTCTTCCTCAATAGCATGAGTTATAGCATCTGAAAGGGTCTTTGGATTCCTACAGCGCACTATGTGAGAGTAGTTGGAATTGATTCCCAACAAAAATGTATTAAGGGCAAGATCCTCCATAGCGGCTAATCTGCCGATTAATTCTTTGTCATCGCCGCAACTATAATGTATATCAGACTGTAAACGTGTGAGACATGATTCAACACGTAATGAATATTGTGTCACATCTTCTGTGGGCAATTGCTTGCAATTTTGTAAGTCGACGAGCAAATGAGTTGAATGTTTTTTCTCTCCAAACGTGGCCTTAAGGAATTGTTTGATTTCAGGCCAAGTACTGAATTTCTTGAGGCAGCAGGCTAACTGCGCCTTGCCCTCAAGTTATGACACGATATACTTGCATAAAACATCCTGTTGATCTGTACTAGCTAATGAGAATGCGTTTTCGCAATTAGTCAAGAATGCTGGCAACAACTCGCGGTCCCCATTATAGGGTTTTATGAATTTGGTCAGGAACGAAAGAGTAATTGATGAAGTCATTTTGGGTTTTTCTTTTTTTCTAATTGTTACTTTGGGGCTTTGGTTTTCAGAAGAGGAACTTTCTGAATCAGATGTAGTTAATTTATCGGCTTCTTCTTCTAATTTTACTTCTTTTCCAGTCGACATTAAGTTACAGCTTTTGTAATGTAGTACAGATCATCAGTAAACACAATCAATAAAAATGTAAAATACAGTAGAAAGTGTGATTGCACTTCAACAAATAGTTATAGAAAGTTTGTAAAAATAAATCTTGATGTATATAGTTGTAAAACTTGTAAAAATCACTTGCACATTCACTTCAATTAGAAAGTTAGGAATAGATAAAATAACTCACAGAATGATGACGGCACTCACGAACATTTTGAAGAACGGCTTTTTCCAAAAACCGCGTAGAAACGGCGCACGGCAACTGCAGTGCGACGCAGTAATGACGTCAACAGGACGTCGAAGGCCCGGCGACCCAGGGAGTCGTATTACGGAATACTTCGAAGTCACGTTGCGTTGTTCGTGATCCCGTTGACTTCCACGTGGAAAGTCAATATGAGCTGATAATGATGCTGATTGGTTCACCCGTCCGTTTATGAAGACGGTGGTGGTGCAGACAATTGTGGTGCGGGCTCACACTCGAAAGCGGAGACTTAACGTCGACCACAGCAGCAGGAAGCGTCCAGGATGAGATGCGGGCTCGCGCCTGGCAGCGGAGACTTATCGTCGACCTCGAGAGCAGCAGCGCGGGCTTAGGCTTGTATGCCCAAGTCTTAACTTCGACCACTGTCTATTAAAGGACCTTACTCCACAGAGCCACTAAATGGTTGTCAGGCGGGAAGTTATTTCGCGACGCGCCTAACACCTATGAATCTCAATACTCACGAGTTTTCCTGAGATCCCACTTCTGACACCAAATTTGTAAGGATGGCGCTCCGTGGGTCCTTTTTAAAAAAACACTTTTATTACTGCTGCTGAATAAATTTATTTCACTGTACTACACACCGAATTTTAGACAAAAATAACGAGAGTTTACAATGTATGTATCGGACAAAGGTTGTGGGGTGACTGCTGCCAGTCTCTATCGAAAACAGTTTTATATAAAATGAATTAGCTTAAGTCAGCGTTTACTGCAAACTACATTCGGTTATAACAGAACGAAGAGCTCGAGAAACTCAGAAATGAACTACTAAGGGCAGAAAATGAGATTGAGAATTTAAACATAGAAAACGAAAGGCTAAAAGCCAATCTACAGAAATCTCACAATTTGATTGAGACGTATAAAACCATCCAATTTTCCGACACTTTTATGACACCAATAATAGCAAGACGTAGAAAAAAACCAAAGAACGACACAAATAATTCCTGCACTCAAAATAGGCTACAATATTTTTGCAAAGATAACAAACAGCAAAGATCAACCTTTAGATAATAACACCGCGAAAAACTGTGACAAAGACTCAATAGAAGCACAGCTAATTGAAGTGAATAAAATAAGTGAACACACAATAAATAGTATGAATACAGTAACTATAGAAAGTGTAAAGAGCAATCAAGTTAATGAAAATACTGAAGAAAGTGATGGCAGTGAGACACGCAACAAAGATACTATTCAAATACAAGAGACAGGCCATGGCCATCAGCCAACAATTGAAACCACATTACTAGACACAAATGCTTACAAACAGAAGATAGAAGATATTGGTAACGACAAAGAAGAGGAGATATACTGCGAAGTAACCCAATAGAAGAATAAGGAAACCCATCCAGAAAACGGATAGACAGATAAAAGCAAAGCTAAAAATGAAACACTAAACAAGAAGGAGACAAGAACAAAGATATTTATTATTGGTGACCAACAGGCAAAAGGAGTTCAACATGCACTACAAATTCTTGTAGGACCGAGGTACTTGGTTATCTGTTTTTGGAAAGCTGGAGCAAAACTGAGTGACCTGACAAATATAGCGAAAAAGGAAATATCAGAACTGACCAAAAGTGATTTTCTGATAGGAGGCGTTAACGAGGTCAACCCATTTGAGTTTAAGTCCCAAGCCATTATTTGGTTACATTCAAACAGGAATGTTAATGGCATAGTTACTGAAATACCATATAATAAGAATCTCCGAGAGCGGAAACTGAACTACGAACTGAAATTTATCTGCAATCAATATGATAATGTGTCTTTTCTGGATATGGAATACAGCCGGTTTCTCCCAAGAGGGGCCACTGTACAAAGAATCTGAGTAGGAATCTTCTAAGAGAGTTACTTAAAATTAATTACACTATTCCAATGAAGAACAATTCTCAGAAATTGGTCAAGTCAAGGAAATCAGTAGGGAAAAAACTGGTCAATAACTGTACTCAAACCGACTCTGAATTAGTTGTAAATAACACAAGCATTGACAATTTAAACAGTAACAATGATAATGATGATAATGGTGATAAACATGGGAATAATGACATAACCGAAAACACTAACAATAGGAAACCTGACAAAACTATCACCAATAATACTTTTTTTCGTGTATAACACTATTACATTGATACATCAAAATATTGACGGCTTAATTACCAAATCAGACCCATTGACTGTTCACTTAAATGAATTAACTGAAGAAAACAAACAAGTGGACATAATCTGTATAACGGAACATAATATGATGCTAAGCGATGAGGTCCATTTAAATATACCAAACTTTGTGTTAGCAGCCCACTTTTCAAGACGAAATAGAAATGGCGGTTCATGCATACTAGTGAAAAAAAGTCACAAATTTAAGACAATTTCCGAGGTACAAAACCTAAGCATTCTTAACGTAATTGAGGGTTGTGCCATCGAACTAACAGAACATAATATTAATATTGTATGTTTATATAGAGTACCTCCACAAAAAGATAAAGCTAATCTTCTTGATATATTCCTCACTAAATTAGACGATATTCTCAAACTTTTCTGCTACAAGAATAAGCGTTTAATAATCGGAGGAGATTTAAACATCGACCTACTTAAAGAAAATGGTACTAAAAAACAATTTGTAGAACTATTATGGAGTTACAATATGAAACCGCACTTTATTGAACCTACTCGTCTAAGCAGTGGAACTTGTATTGACAATTTCATACATAACGTACGTACGCAAGGGTGAAGTTTTAGAACTCGCACTCTCTGACCATACAGCGCAACTACTACATTGCCCTGTAAAAAAGAGCTATTCAATGCTTCATTACTTTATTGCGAGACAAGACGTTAGTGATGAAAATATCACGAAATTCAATAATTATCTATCTCAGCTTAAATTTAGCGACGTTTACGACACCAACAATCCCGATGAAGCATTCAACTCATTTCATGATATTTTCACACTAATGCACGATCTATGTTTTCCCATCAAAAGATTTAAGATTAACACGTTTCATAAATCAAATTGGGTTTCCAAAGGTATTAAACGGTGCTGTAAAAGAAAAAGGGAACTTCTTTGGAAATACAGAATCATCTACAAACAAAATGTAAAGCGGTATGGAAAATAATTAATAAGTCCAAAATAAATGCACCAAAAGAGTATATAAAAAGTATACGGCATGACGGGACTTCAATCACTGACCCAAAGGATATAGCACAAGCTTTCAATAATATCTTAATAGATCAAGTGAAGCCCCATAATGACATGCATTCCAATAATAATAATACCTCAACTACAATTTCGAAACATAATACAATTAATGCTAATAATTCAACTACATCTTTGATATTTAACTCAAGCAAATCTATGTTCATGACTCCAACAAACCCCTATGACATCCACAAATACATTCTATCTCTTGAAAACACAAGTAGTACCGGCAATGATGGAATCTCGACTAAAGTTATTATGGCTGTAAGTTCTATAATAGCGCCGGTTATCAGTTACATAGTTAATATTAGTATAGACAACGGTATTTATCCTAAACGTCTGAAAATGACAGTTATAAAGCCACTCTTTAAAAAAGATGATAGGGAAAATATTAATTTCTATAGACCGATAGCCCTTATATCTATTTTCTCAAAAATATTTGAAAAGGTTATTTATGACAAACTTTATCATTATCTAGAATTTAATAAAATATTGACGAATGAACAGAAGGGATTTAGAAGAAACAAAAATATTAATATGGCGGTATATGACTTTTTACACAAAATAATGAAAAATGTTGATATAGGTACACCTGTGACATCATTATTCATGGACCTTACAAAGGCATTTGACTATGTGGATCACAACACTTTGCTCAATAAACTAAGCAGTTATGGCATTCGAGGTAATTTACAAAACCTACTTAAATCATACCTGAGCGAACGCACGCAATTAACACAAGTTAACAGAATATGTCCAAAAACAAAGACAGAGCTTGTATACAGCTCTGAAATTAGAAATATTCATTACGGTGTACCTCAAGGGAGTGTACTAGGTCCCCTGTTATTTATTATATACATTAATGATTTCCCCAAAGCCATACATCACCCAATGGTATTATTTGCTGACGACAGTACCGTAATATTTGTTGGGGAAAATCTTGACAACTATGAAATTGACATAAATAATACTTTGAAAATTATAATTGAATTGCTTGATAAAAATAATTTTATAATTAATTTTGACAAAACGAAATTGATGACATTTGCATTAGGGCGTAAACAAGAATTGACATTGAATATAAATTATTTAGGTAAAAAAATTGAACAAACAGAGACTATTAAGTTTTTAGGCTGACACATCGATCGCAACATGTCCTGGAACACGCATATCGAAAAACTACAAAAACAACTTAATCAGTTTTCGGATGCCCTGTACATGCTCGCCAAGACTGTAAACACTGATGCCGTAATTGCCGCGTACCACGGCTTTGTTGAATCCTCCTTGAGATACGGTATAATTTTCTGGGGCAATGCCACAGGAAATGACAAAATATTTAAAGCACAGAAGAAGTGTATTAGGGCAGTGTGTAAACTTGTCCCTACGGATAGCTGCAAACCCTTTTTTAATAAACTTAAACTTCTGACCTTGCCGTGTCTATATATATATGAAACATGTGTATTTGTAAAGAGTAATTTACACCACTATAAAACGTTAGAAAGCAAACGTCATGCAAATAAGCTATGTGCTGAGCAACATAAAAGTGCTTACTATGGCAAGAGTATATTCAATATGTCAACCCGAATATTTAACAAGCTTCCGCAAAATGTTAGAGAAACCGAGCATTTACATGCCTTTAAAAATAAATTAAAAACTTTGCTCGTTAATGCAACTTTTTATTCAGTCAACGAATACTTGACTTACTTATGGGAATAATAAATAATTTAATTTTATTATGGACTGACATTACAATCATATTTTATTAACCTACATTTTTTACTTACATAAACTACTACTTACATAAACTTACTTACTTACTTACATTTGACTTGTAATTAATTTGTGTACTAAAATGTAATTTGCATACCTATGGTTATATCATGTGAAACTAACATTAGATATTTAAGACACCTTATGTACACCATGATAAGCAAATAAAGTTTCTATTCTATTCTATTCTATTCTAAATCTTACTCATATCCGGGTAAAGGCCTGTGCCCCTCGGTGGGAACATTAATGGGCTACATTTATTTATTTAAAGTTAAAATTGTATATTAAAGAGTATTTAATTTATTTAATTAATTTATTTATTTAACAAGTTATTTATTTATTTATTAATTTAAAGTAGGTACTCAGCTATATTTCAACAAACAATAAAAATCTTTATATTTATCTTGGTGTTGTAGCCATTTTAGAAAGATATTAATTTAATGTCACACAACACTGAGAGTGTTATAAAAATGTTATAAAGCTATTAATTAAAGTAACATTAGAGTGTTTTATTTATATTTATAATAATTAAGCGTCGCCTCTGCACTGGCTCGCTCCGTCTCACCTTCTTGAGCCTAAGCAGCCTCTAAGACATGTGACTCCAACTCTAGTGAAAAGAAAATATGTAAGTCTTAAATTAACCATCATCATAATAACTTACTATTAGGTATTAAGAACATAGGCATCGTGTATACCAATTGTAAGACTAACGCACTGCCCTCCCGGCATTTTCAAGAGTCACTTAAAAGAGCACTATCTCTTGTTTCCTCAATAAGCGAATTTCATCAGATTGATAGTGCACCAGACTCATTACTCAGACCCCACCAATTTTAGACCCATATCGATACTACCAACGCTTAGCAAAATATTTGAAAAACTCATACTTAATCAATTGCAAAGTCATTTTTATCTCAATAATTTAATTCATATTGCTCAGTTTGGTTTCACAAAGGGTCGTTCAACAGCCGATGCTGGTGTTGAACTAATCGACAATATTTTTGATGCCTGGGAAGACGCAATGGATGCAATAGGTGTCTTCTGCGATCTATCCAAGGCTTTTGATTACGTCCATCATGACACTCTTGTCAGGAAGTTACGCCATTATGGTGTAAAAGATCAGGCACTTGGCCTTCTGGAGTCATATCTAACAGATAGGGTTCAGATGGTCGATGTTAATGGGAAAAGATCACCTGGGTCTTCAATAAGTATGGGCGTACCGCAAGGTTCAATTCTTGGTCCTTTCTTGTTTTTAGTATATATTAATGATTTACCTTACCTTGTTAAAGCAAAACATGGGTTAGTATTGTTTGCCGATGATACTTCTTTGATATTTAAAGTTAAAAGACAGCAATCAAATTATGACGAGGTAAACAATGCTATCTCTAGTATAGTGAACTGGTTTACTGTTAACAATTTATTACTTAATGAAAAGAAAACTAAATGTATTAAATTCGTGTTACCCAATGTGAACCCGGTAACTACAGACATATTTATAAAAGGACAGAGATTGGACCTTGTGCAGTCGACTGTCTTTTTGGGCATTACTTTAGACGCCAAAGTACAATGGGATCCTCATATAAATAAATTGTCGAACAGACTGAGTTCGGCAGCGTTCGCAGTTAAAAAAAATTAGAGCTCTTACCGACGTAGACACCGCCAGACTAGTCTACTTTAGTTACTTTCATAGTCTAATGACCTATGGTATTTTATTGTGGGGTCACGCTGCGAATGCTAATAGTATATTTATTCTGCAGAAACGGGCTGTTCGTGCAATTTATAGATAAGGGCCTAGAGTGTCACTGAGGGAAAAGTTTAAAGAAATCAATATTCTGACATTTGTGTCTCAATATATCTATGACAATCTTGTGTAAAAGAAGAAAAAAGAAATATAACTAAGTTTCAGAAGTACAGTGATATACACAATTTTAATACTAGAAATAAAGAGAAGTTGGTTGCTTATGTAAGCCGACTACATAAAATTAGTAATTCTTTTAAAGGCAATTGTATACGCTATTACAATAAGGTCCCTACTGATATTAAAACTTACCTTTAGACAAGTTTAAAATAATAATAAAACAGAAATTGTATAAAAAAGGTTACTATAGGATATCTGATTACTTAGAGGACAGACGTCCATGGGAATAGATTGTTTGAGTAACAGGCTTTTCGATATATAATTAGCATTCATTTTGTAATTTGACAATATTTTATTTAAAAAAGGAAACGCAAAAGATGCGACTACTGTGGAGTTTCTTCGGTGAGCTCTTCTCCACAGATTCCGCCATTGTGTTAGTGAACTCACCCAAAAAATGTAATGACGGATCTAAGTGATGTAACAACATCCTATGGAAATAAATGATTTTTGATTTGATTTGATTTGATTTACTACATTACTGGCAATAAACTGTCCCATCCTGCCTAGGTTTGCTGGAAGAAACCTCTTTTTCACCTTTGCGCATAAGTGTTGTATCGTTACATAATTTACCGTGGAATAAAGTGTGTTGAAATGTATATTGCTATACGTAGGTGTAATATTTATCTCTTCCACACCAAGGTTTGCTGGAATAAATTTCTCCCTAGAGATAAGCTCGCCTTTGTACATAATTGTTTGTCTCACCTATCATTTATTTGTCGTGTACGATAAAGAATATGAATATGATGGAAATAAATACTTAAATACTTTTATACTTATTTTCTTTAAATGTTTTGTCATACCTTTGTTCATTCAAAGGCCTCCCCTCCTCTTCCTCATTCAAAGGCCACAATATTTCCATAAAAATAATAATAATAATAATAAAACATTTATTTTCAGAAAACACGGTTTCATAGTATTGCTAGTACAAAAAGAGAATTTCCTAATCTATGTTAGTTACACCTTAAAATAAAATAAAAATAAATAAGTAAGCAACTTATGGCGGATAGCGAGGTAGATAAGAGGCCTGTACCCAGCAGTGGGTAGGTGTGGGCTGATTGATGATGATGATGAGCCTATTTATCCAGCTAGGTGCATAACATGCACCGCCCCAGCATCAGCTCTGGGTGGGCTTCGAGGAAGTCCACTAGAGCAGTCAGTTCGGCGCTCATCAGATTAGCCATCTACAGGGTGTCCCGTTATGAGTGGACCAAACGGTAATCGGTGAATGGTTGGACTATCCTCTAAAAGAAAAAAAATAAGTTTCATAAAAGTGTCATGTTTTCGAGATATTTGAGATTTCTTTCAATTTTATTACATTTTCGTGTGAAATCTTGCCAATAAAAGATTTCGTTGAAAAAAAAAGTGAATATTTCTGACTTTACGTGCTACAAAATGTAAATCATAGTTTTTTTAAATTTCTCATAGGATTATCTCATAGGATTTTTAAATAAAATAATCTTATTAGGGATGTTCAACCCTACGAACTGTCATTTGAGTTTTGAAGCATCATGGTTAAAAACAATATGACAACCTGACTATGATGTGCACAACATTACAAACTTTTTAATAAGCAAACATTTTTTTTTCAAAAGTTATTGCTATTTTAACAGCGTATGGGCTAATTTGAAAAAAAATAAAATATTATGGGTTCTACAATACTTTATAGTGATACGAAATATGAACAAATACGAAAATATGTTCCGCGCTATCGAGCGTCGATGCGAAACGCGCGCCCGTCAATCCGGTTTTAGCTCGACTGACGCGCCGCGCCAGCCATCGATCGTGCGGCGCGGGCGCTGGCGACGATTGAGGGGCACTGCATGAAGCGCGGGGGTTATGCGCCATGAAACTGAAGATACCTTGGGCATTATTATGACAAGTCTTACGTACGTTGTTAAATTTTTGTCTTCCCCCTGATTTTCCACTCTTAATCTGTTGTTAATCGCTTGATAACATTTCAATGTGTCTTTTATGGAGCTTTGGCAGCTAGATTGTTAACAAGTTATTGACAAAAGATTAAATGTTCGATCAACCGGGGATAAAATAGTCAAGGCAGTGTTAGATATTAAAAATTAAAAAATTAAACACGTTTTTTTAAGTAAACTGTTTTTTTTTTCATGACACAGATTTTCTTAATCAAAATAAACAGTATTTTTTTTACAAAATTGCTCAAAGTGCCGCCCGCCAGCCATTATGCACGCCCTACACCTTTTTATGAAAGATCGCTTAAGGTGACGTGTGTAGCGACGCTCACGTATTGTCGTGGTGGATGTTGGATTTTTCTTTTTAGCTCTTGTAAGTTTCCTATTGGCACAGTATAAATAAGAAACTATTGGGCTCTTGTAGACCAACTCATTTAAAGATCCCCAAAATAAAGGATGAATTCTTTTGGGTCGTTAATTTTTATTTCTTTAAAAGTTGCTTCTATTCTATACCATTAATTGGCATCACATCATTAGATTTATATCTTGTTCTGCATCGCTTTACTACCGTCCACTGCAGGAACCATTCATATGTATAATCAACCTGTATTTTGCAGTCTAATAGTGAACCAGGACCAGAGCCAGGAATGAGGTCACCGCTATGCCATCAGCTTCATATTTCAGAATGCTTCAGTGCTTCTATCTATAAATCTTCATTTCACGGCTTCAATTCTACTATTAAAACTACGTCTCCCATAGTAGTCCACAACGTAGTAAATAGGCTTTAAAAATGCACTTGTACTAAGCATATTTTGGTTCCTCCCTAGTGACGTTTTTTTTTTTGTATAAGCATATATCATCTCTTGGCTGATTCTAGAATAATGTGTTATTCCTACAATAAGTCCAATATCTAATTATAGTTTGTAGCATAGTACAAAATAAGATATTTGCACAAAACAGCGACTGGTGAGTGAAATTACAATCTGTAAGAAACAAGCCTTTTTCATCATGCTGCCTAGAAATCAAACAACGAAGCAAACGAAGCAAAATGCCTAAAATGAATGTCTAAAAGTAGCAGAATAAACACCCAGTAAAGCTGCTCCACCCTCTGCCATCCATCTGCCTGCAGGAAACCGTCTCGTTTGAGGTGAAACCTAAGACAGTGGTATTAATTTCTGGTTTACGTAGCAATTTAAGATGCCTTGCACACCAAATTAGATACTTTGGAGAGACTGTAAAAGGAAGTTGTAGTAAAGTTTGACTAATAAAATTCGTGTACACAGAATAATATTTGTCAACTATTTCTAAAAGGCAACATGAGAAATTTTAAAAGAGTAATATCACAAAAAATGTCTAAGCACAATATACTCGCATAATTGAGAATCGTTCTATTCCATATATATATTTTTCAGAACTCTCGAGTCAGACTTGTAATTGGCCTGCTTTATTGCAAATTTTGTACTTACGTTAAGATTTAATTATGAAAAAAGATCGATCATGAGACTGTATAGGGCCCCATGAGTCAGTAAGGGCCCTAATTTTGGGTGCGGACAAAGGCTAGAATGAAGACAGATTGAACGCCAGCGACTCATCGATCAAGGGATAGGAAGAGCTTTCTTCAGACCGACGACGTCGAAGTAATTGTAGACTAGGACTACATAGCGATCTAGGTATACCATTTCTATTGGCATCACCAAAAACGTATTTTACTACCAATAAATTCGAAACGACAGCTAGAATTAGTAAACGACCACCAAATTGTGTCAGCAAATCACCAAATTTTTTTTTATATTTGTGTAGTCTAGTTTATTTCTTAAGTATTTTTTATTGTTCTTACATGTTCAACCTTACTAGAAGCCTTTCATCTAAGCTACCGCAGTATTTTGCCCGATGTTTTCTGCAACTTTTGGTGATCATTTACCCATTTTGGGTAGCATTTGCCCATTTTGGGTAGGATAATATTCTTTTTGTGATCATTTAAATTGATCTCATTTCTGCTGAGCTATAGTTATGATATACATGCTGTCCCACGGTTATGCCACATGAAGGGAAAGTACCTTTAATATTGTAGATAGAACATTTTACTTAAAGAAGACTTTATTTTGTTTTGAAAAACAATTTGAACTGCATTCAAAGATTTTTTAAATTGCCTTGGAATCGAACCCACCAAAGGCGGCAAAAATAACTTTGTATTTTTGGGTCGAACCGCGAAAATATATATTATACCATAACGTCCATGATACTATAACACACCGTAACGTTCATGAATGTTACAGACATGAATATTATAAAGATTAGTTCATAATGCCACTACAGATATAAAACAAAGTTTATTAAAAAGTAACAATTTCAGCCAATTGGTCAACTGCCTTTTATATTGGATGTTTTTACGAACATAATTTTTTTATTTACTAAAACATAACAACAACATAAACATCGTAATACTGTTTTTATTAAAACACAATCTTACATGGATTTAACACCCAACGAAACGTCAATTCATCTAAATGTAGTTACATGATTCCGCTCATATATGCGTAAATCTAGTACCAATAATAATCAGCTCTTAGAGAGAGCCTTTAGTTTATTTACACATTCACTTTACTTATAGCTGCAAGAAATTTAGTTTGCCCGCCTACTCTAGTATTTATACATTATTACTCAAAGCCCGTTCAATTGGAATTGTTACAAAATCAACTAACCCGATTGCATTTTCATTCAATACCACACACAAACATATATACGCTCGAAAAACCTTCCTTTCTTGTGCAGCTGGGTAAAAATAAAAATTGTAGTATTTTATATTGATTACCGTAACGTACCCATTGAACCCTAAATTCAAACACCATGAAAACATCGTAACGACAAGTACTATAATGGCGCTTGTGGACGTAATGTGTTATTATTTGATAAATATTTTAGCTAAAACTCAAACATTCTTGGGGGCACTTGAAATTTGTGGTAAACCATACCCTAGTGCATCAATAAAACTGCGGTTGCACAACATTTCCGACATTATAGACGAAATATCATTAGGTAATAAGGAATAATCCAACTCACCTCTTAGGAGTCACAGGACTGTGAATCCTAATATACATATTATTTTTAACAAACACAAATAATTCTTACAAATCTTGACGGAAAAGGTACTATAAAGAGTCCCATTGAATCCAGTAGATCACTATATTGAAACTTTCGACACTGCTATGTAAATTTTATAATATGAAAAAGTTCTATAAAATGACCTTTTGAGGCCTTTACATCATTATTTTGAAACTCGCGACACTGTTATTTCGTTTCTATAAAACTGATTGGTCATGTGTAACACTGTTCAATGCTGTGGGTTTACTGCTCGATATGAGCAAAGCGTATGATAGAGTATGCTTTGAAACTCTATTAGAAAGACTATACGACTCTGGGATTAGAGGCTTAGCATACAGGTGGTTCAAGTCGTACCTGCATAACCGTGTCCAATACGTAGAGATTGAAAATACCAATTTTATCACAGGTAAAGTAGAATGGTTAGATCAGATAGAGTCCTTTCTACTGGATCTATTCCCCAAGGTAGCGTCTTGGGATGTTTATTATTTCTTATTTATATAAATAATCTACCTAATCTAATTGATGACCCTTGCACCCTTTTCGCAGATGACATTTCCATATTATTTTCCTGCTCGAATACCACCGAATTAAACCAAAGCTTAGATATGACCCTAGATAAGATCACCGACTGGCTAGATGAATCAAATTTAGAACTCAACCTTAAAAAAACTGATATAATTCAATTCAAACCCTCACAAAAAGTCCCATCACAAATTTCATATTGCTATAAACAAATACCACTGGAGACTACAAAGACAGCAACCTTGTTGGGGATCGATCTAGACACAAACTTGAGCTGGAAACCTTACATACAGAGATTGCAAAACAAATTATCATCTTTTACTTATGCCCTCCATCAACTAAAAAGGGTAACTGATGTCAAAACTGCGCTCACAGCCTACTATGCATACGCACATACCAGACTATCGTATGGTATTATATTATGGGGGAATTGTTGTGAAATAAAGGATATTTTTATTCTACAAAAGAAATGTATTAGAATACTTACAAATATTGACCAAATGGTATCTTGTAGATCTTATTTTGTAAAACTCCAAATACTTACCTTAACTTCTATATATATATTAGAATCTTGCAAATTTGTAAGAAAACATGTTAACTTATACTCCCCTCTAGAAAATAAAAATAAAAGGAATAATCGAGACCAAAATAAATTAAAGAAACCATTTTCAAAGTTAGAACTCGTGTCTTCTAGTCCCCATCATATGGCCATCAAAATATATAATCACATACCAAATTATTTAAAAAACATAGAGAAAGAAACACTATTCATTACTTATTTAAAGAAGTTCCTCATTGAAAAATGCTATTATGATGTGAAATAATTTTTCAATGATAAAATTAGGTAAACATTTCTAGTCGCTAATTACTTGTTCATTACATGTTATTACTAATTTAATGTTTATATAATTTATTCTTAATTTATTTATTTATTGTTAATAATAATAATCTCTACAATATTTTGTTAATTGTCTCTATACAATTTTGAACATAAATGTAATCATTTTTCAATTTTTTTTAAATTTTTCGTAAAATGGACAACTGGCTGTCCTTCGCATGTTGCTGTGCCCTAGCAGGGCGTCACAATGTACTAACTTTTATTTTACCACCTTGTGAAATTTTGTGACTTTGCAATAAACTATTATAAATTATGAATTATGAACACTTCTACTGAATAGTATATAGTACTAAACAGTGATATAATTTCGCCACTTTCGAACAAATGTGACGTTCTTAGGGACGTTATAGGACCAAATTCAGTTTTTTTCTAAAACGTTCTAAGAGCTTTTTGTTGCTTGGGTTGGTCATAAATAACTTTTTATCAAACTCCAATTTTCATGATATTATGCAAAAAATAATAAAAACGCCCTATCTGACACCTGAATCAAACTTAATACTCTTGTTTGGAAATAGGGGTGAGGTAAACAAATGGGACCTAATTAGATATTGTAAAACACTGTGCTCACTGAATGTTAATAAACTTGTAATGTTTACATTCCCATACAGTAAAAACTTGCCATAAGCTGAAAATAATCTTAGATATAAGCTAAAAATGACATTACATACAATGTCATATAATAATAGATTGATTCATCTGATTGACTCTCACAATTATTTTAGTAATAATGTTTATAAAAATAAACATCAAATCAAAATAAATAAAAAAATCAAAATCATTTATTGAACAAAACGGTGGGTACATGTACATTACATTTTGAGTCTGTGTTAGTTATACAATGGTTGAGCATAGCTATAATGTAGCAATAGTTGATGCCTTCATTGCTAGGCTAGTTTAATAGCCTGTATTAATGATAAGCACGCTCTTGCCTTCTGGAGGGGGGAGTGCGGATAAGTACTACAAATGTAGTAGTAGTGTTTAAAATGAAAGAAGTTAAAATAATAAAATGAAAGTATTTTTGTATAGTATGTGTGTGTATGTGTGTGTGTGTGTTTGTGTGTGTGTGTGTGTATATGTGTGTGTGTGTGTATGTGTGTGTGTGTGTGTGTGTATGTGTGTGTATGTGTGTGTGTATATATGTGAGATGAATGTTACCTACCTAACAGGAAAAGGGTGAAATAAGCTTTTCAGTATCGCTATACGTTAGGTTAAACAAGTATTTGCGTATTTTGTGCTTACATTCATGAAGTGCCAGTGGATAGATGTATTCAGTATTGTTATACTGATTATAAAGAAAAGGACCAATATATAGATTAAAGCGTTTTGTGAAAGTTAAACGAGGTAGGGGAATATTACATATTTTGTCTTTGCGTCGCTTGGTGTTCGGATTGTGTGGTGTTAATTGGTGTTGCAAGATTAAAGTGTTAAAGATAAATAGTTGACGTACTGGTAGTACTTGACAGTATTTATATAGTTTAAAGGAGGGAAATAGGATAGGGTGTTTCGTTGTGACTTTAAGAATGGCTCGTTGTGCTATTTCTAATGGTTTCATTGTGGTTTTAGCTGTACCTCCCCAACAAGGGATACAATAAGATATAATAGACTGACATAGGGCAAGGTAAGTATTTCTGACTATGGTTGGATTTGCTATGTTTCTCAGAATTTTAAATATATATATTAATTTTCGGACTCTATTGGTGAGGTTATCTATGTGGTATTTGAACTTAAGGTGATTGTCAATGATTACACCAAGATATTTGATGGAGTCAGCAGAGGAAATCACCGGGCATTGGCATGTTTGTTGATCGGTACAGGCGTGGGCACGAAGAGTGATTGGTATATTAGGCGCAGTGGCCGAAGAAACAGAAAACGGTATAAATTTTGTTTTTGTTGTATTGAGTGTAGGGGTGTTAGATAGAAGCCAGTTTTGAACTGTATCAAAACCACTCTGGGCAACACTGTGTACATCAGACCATGTGTCAGCAGTAAAACTTAATGCTGTGTCATCCTCATAAGAGGTTATTGAGCCACTTGGTATTGTGAGGTTGCAGAGGTCGTTAATAAACACCAGAAAAAGGGTTGGACCCAGAACACTACCCTGTGGTACTCCATAAGTTATGTCGAGTTCTTCGCTAAGGTGATGCCCAATTTTAACGACCTGTGTGCGGCCCGTGAGGTATGTACAAAATAGGTTAAGTTGGGTGTCTCTGACTCCTATAGACGACAGTTTCCGTAAGAGAATGGGGATAGGAACTGTATCAAAGGCCTTTGTTAGATCTAGAAATATTGTAAGAACTTTTTTATTATTATTTAGGCTTTGTAGAATATTATTAGTAAGTTTAAGCACAGCGTCAGTGGTAGATTTGTTTTTGCGGAAACCGAATTGTTGTTGGGATAAGATTTCTTTGTTTTCCAGGTATGTAAGTAACCGGTTATTTATAATCCGTTCCAGTATCTTTGAAAGTGACGTGAGAACAGCAATCGGCTGATAATTTGTTGGGGAAGTCCTATCCCCACTTTTGAAGATAGGATGAATTATAGCCTTTTTAAATGCATTTGGAAAAATACCCGTTTCAAAACATATATTAAAAATATGGCTTAGAATGGGAGCTAGGGTGTTAATATATCTTTTCAAAATTGATGTTGATATTCCATCCCAGCCGATTGCAGCAAATGGTTTTAGTGATTTTATAACACTTGAAACTTCACTTGGATCGGTTTCGAGCAAAGCAAAGGAAGAAGATATAGAGGATCTAGAATATAATGCATGGTTATTATTTGTATAGGGGTAAATTTGTGTGATGTTTTCAGCCGGTACTCTTCCAATATTCCCAAAAAACGTATTCACTTCATTGCATGATTGCTTGGGTGATATATGATCTTTTAGTAGCTCAGATGGTGGGTTAACAGATTTTGCACAGTTTGTGAGTCTTGTTATAGTATCCCATAATGTTTTAATGTTTTTGCTTGCTTTTTGAATCTCAGTTGTGACAAATTGTCTTTTTGTTTTCTTTAGTATTTTAGTACAGAAATTTCTGTATCTAATGTATGTTATTTTTAATGTTTCGTTATCAGGGTTGGATTTATATTTTCTGTGAAGGCGGTCTCTATTGCGCATACATTTGATAAGACCTGGAGTTATCCAGGGTTTCAAAGGTTTGCGTTTTTTGGGAATATTCAAAGTGGTCGTATTCTTTTGAATAATCTCTGACAGGGTAGAGATCAGCGTGTCGGTTGCAGTTTCAGGGTTAGTTATATAAATAATGTTGTTTAGGTCAGCATATTTTATAACAGCGTCAAGAGAGTTATAATTTGTTTTGGAAATAGTGTTGTTATTTGATTTAGAGCAGGGCTTATTATTTAAAACTAAGCAAGTTGAAAAGTGGTCTGTTGTGTGCGAGTCAATTAGTAAATTTTGAGAAGAGAATTTAGAATTTGTAAAAATATGGTCTAAGCAGCTGGTACCTCTGGTAGGTTGGTCATGAGTGGGGAGGAAGCCGTGGAACGCTAGGCGGTTCAGGTAGTCATGAGAAAGTGCATTAAATGATGAGGGTCTAATATTTATGTTAAAATCACCCGTAAGAATTTTTTATTTATAATTATTGAGTTTAGGTAGTATTCGATCAAGGCATTGTAGGAAGGGATCAATGATATAGTGGGAGGGTGATCTATAGACACATACTACTGCTATTTCTGTGCTTAGTTTTATCAATAGTCCAGAGGCGGTACCTGACCAGTCAAGTTCTTCGATTGAGTGCGCAAGATCACATCTAATGTAGACAACCACCCCGTCACTTTGATTGATATGTTTCGTAGTTTGCACAGCAGTATAGTTATGTAATGTAGGTAGGTATGTATTAGACATGCAATCAAGCCAGCATTCCGTTAGTACTATTATGTGACAATTAATTGAAATTCTAAGCAATAAAGTTTCTAGACTTAATAAATTACAGTTAAGTGAGCGGATGTTAAAATTTTTAGCTGATTATCAGATAGGGTGGTGTGTATTTTACAGTCTTCTGGTATACAATACATGACATTTGACACGCTGTGTTCGTCTAAACTGGTTATTATGGATCTAATGTTATTAGCCATTTGATTGAGTCAGAGCTGAGTTCGGGTGGGGTGTGTTGACAGTGGTAGGATATTTCATTGTTGTGGCATTCAAATAAACCATATTGTAGGTGGGATGGGATACTATGTTAAATACTATTGTAATAAAAATTACAAGATACTTGTGCGTTATAAGTTTGGCTGTAAGTTGCAAGTAGGTAGTTGTAGTTGAGAAGTAGGTTGTTTAAGTGTGAGTGCGGATTGTTTGTGTGTATGTGTTTGTGATATGTAGTTGCCATGTAATTGAAGTATGTATAGTAGTGTTTAGACAAATTATATAAATATGAATTGGGTAACATACAGTTGTTAAGAGAATTGCTAGTCAGACAGTCTTTGGGTCTATTAGAGCTTGAAGTTGAGATTCGGATTTTAGAACAATGTATGGACTATCAGTTTTCTTTCTTAAAAGAATTTCTCCGTTTGAAATCCAGCAAAAATCATATTGGTGTTGTTTAGCGAAGTTGCGTGCGAGATAGTGAAGCTTCTTGGCGTTTGCATTTAGCAGTTCTGAGATGTAAATAGCGGAGTTTTCACCAAAGAATCCTAGATGTGACGAGTTCAGTTTATCCTTATCAGTTCTATTTTTGTTGAACATCTTAACGGTATCCAGTATTGTTGCTTTGGAGACGGTATTGTTGAAGTCTATAATGACCGTAGAAAATTTGCTTTCTTTTCTCGATGGCAGACGGGTTACATCTCGTATGTCAGCAATTGGAACGCTAATATCGAGACTATTCGATAGAGCCTGGACTATCTGGAAGAGATCCTGCTTTGTTTCTTTAGCTCTCTTTGGGACTTTCCGTATTTCGATGGATGTCTTTAGGAAATGATGATCAAAGCGGTCAACTCTGTCCTGGAGTTGAGTCAGGTATTTGGCCATAGTTACACGTACCTTATCAAGAAATCCAATGCTGGACTCTATGGATGCTACTTCGTCGGACATGAAGGTCATCGCTTTCTTAATTTCTATGTTTGTTTCGCTTATGTTCGTATTTTGTGTCTTAATGTCCAGCGTGTCCAATCTGTTTGTCTCGGAGAACACAAACTCGGATATCATATTCTTAATTTCCATTTTGAAATCGTCTAATTATAATAATCGGCGGGTGGAGCTCGCTTCGCTGTAACGCGGACAGGTCTGACTCAGAGTGAGATACGTTCATCGGTGGTGATCGCAGGACTTGCGACATGACGATGTTGCATTCCGGCCTCACCTCAGACGGGTGTGCGAGCAGGATCGAAATTGGGCCGTCCCTTACTGGCGAGGGGGTGAGGGGCGCACCGCAAGCGCTGTTGCCGGGCTCCGGCTCGCTGCTTCTATCCATGTGCGAGGGAAAGGAGAATTATGTTGCGTGTGCTTCTCACTTACTCGGGGTCAAACGTAGCTGGTTTGGTCGACAGTGTCCAATGAATTTGCGCGTCACAATTTATTGAAAATGTGGATAGGTATAAGTAATTTAGACTCACGTAAAGAGAGTTTATGCACTATAGTTGCTTGATGACTTGATGAGAGGACCGAGTACACGTCTTGTTGCGAGTAAAGCACGAAGGCAAGAGAAAATAAACATGAACATAAACATTTACATACAAGCACATACATTGCTTCTGGCCTCACACTAGGATACCCTGTGTCGTGGGGACCAGAAATAGCGACGTCACATACATTTAAACATCCAAGACCTGTTTTTTTTTCTCTACCCCCAGCCGGCATCCGGGACTTCTCGCATGGTAGGCAGAGCCGCAACCGCTGCGCCATAGAGGTAATCGAAAGGTCGTCGTTATTTGACCAAAGGTGTAACTACCTTCCAGATTTTTATAAACGGCATGTATGTAGCTGTATCGCTATCTTATATGTTTTGTATTACAGCGAATTATTTGGCTAAGCTGACTGCTTCTATTGAGCACAGACAAGGGATATTGGAAGACATTCCAAGTTATTTAAATTAGATCATAAGAAAATAGACAATATAAGAGTAAATCTCTAGGAAACATGAAATCAAGCTTTTGCACCTGAGATTTGCAGACGATCTAGTACTCATAGCTGAAGACGTCAGTAATCTACAAAACATGCTTGACGAAGTGAACACAACATCTTTGCAGGTCGGCCTTAAGATGAACATGTCCAAGACGAAAATAATGATGAGTCACAATATGAAAATAGTGATGCTGAGGTACCGAACATAATTGTCGGTAACAGTATAATAGGGGCGGTGGACAGTTATGTTTATCTTGGATATTGTTTGTCTTTTGGCCGAGACTCTCTAGTAAATGAGATTACCAGACGGATTCAGTTGGGTTGGGCCGCATTTGGAAAGCTTAAAGACGTCTTCAAGTCCAAGATACCGCAGAATCTGAATACCAGGGTGTACAACCAATGTGTCCTGCCCACACTTACATACGGTGCCGAAACATGGACGCTAACAAAGGCGAATATGCACCAAATTAAAGTCACACAATGGGCCATGGAGCATTCCATGCTACGCATTAGACTTCGGGATCGTATTCGCAATACAGAAATAAGACGTCGTACTGAGATCGTCGATGTCACCAAGCGAATCATGAGAATGAAGTGTGGGTGGGCAGTACACTTGGCAAGGACAGATGATGGAAGGTGGACCAAAGCGGTTACAGACTGGCCCACCCAGAACCAAACGACGACCAGTCGGCAGACCACCAGCCAAATGAACTGATGACATCATCGCCATAGCGAGTAGCCAGTGGATGCGGGAGGCTCAGGACCGGAGCTCATATTCTTTGCATACGCTCCGCTCCGCTCCGCTACGCTACGGGGTTGCTTCTTCTAAGTTCCAACCTAACCTATAACCCAATTGAAATTTATCACAATAACCTACTCTTTCCAAATTTGGCTTTTCTTTGCATACGCTCCGCTCCGGGGTTGCTTCTTCTAAGTTCTAACCTAACCTATGATCTAATTGAAATTCAGCCACGTGAAATTCGTTATTGAAGTTATCCTCTCTGTACTCCTAGTCGCCACTTAGTAATTTGGTCGCACGGCTAGAATTTTAATATCTGAAATGCCCACTTTTTGTAAGCTCGTTTGAAACAAAGCTGAGTGGAGCATTTTTTTCTGATAACAATAAAATCCAGATTTGTTATGAGAAAAACATGCTCAATTCAGTGTTTTTTTCGCTCATTTCAAGTATTTCCGCTGATCATGGTCATTCGCTCAGTGATCGCTCCATTAGTTTTTTAATCAATATGTAAACACAACTTAAACATTCAATATAATGGTATCAATATTGAAGAGGTTAAATTTACAAAATTTCTTGGTTTGATAATAGACAGTAAATTGAATTGGAAACAACAAACTAAAACAGTTAGCGACAAACTCTGTAAATATGTCTATTTATTGTCGAAATTGTCTAAAATCTTGAGCGAGGAAAACTAACTGTCTTACAGCCATCATGATTTTGTGGCATCCTCATTGCGCTACGGGATTATCTTTTGGGGGAATTCTGCTGAGAGAGAAACTATTTTTAGGGTACAAAAACTGTGCGTTAGGGCAATGTGCACACTTAAGGCAACTGATAGTTGCAGACCTCATTTAAAAAAATCTTAAACTATTGACTCTGCCATCACTATACATCTTCGAAATTGCAATATTTGTAAAAATTAACCCTAAATATTTTGTTCTGGTCTCCACAGTTAGTGACAAAAATGTTCGCACGCAACATCGCCACAGGCTGTGTTTGCCAATATGTAGTACTGCCTTGATGAGAAAAAGTGTATTTTAAATTGCACCTTTAATATATAACAAAGTGCCATACAATATTAAGGACATGCATCTAAATCTGTTTAAACGCAGATTATTCACTTTACTGGTTGATAAATGTTACTACCGCATATCGGAATTCTTAGACGATAAAACGATTTAGTATTGATTATTTGATTTATTATAAATTTAAATTAAACTGACATCAAATTATTACACTATGTTATTAAGTACTATAAAATTTTGATAATTCTTTAAATTACAGCATGCTTATATAAATTTTCATACGCCCATACGGGCAGTTCATGGAATGCACTGGAATATGTATAAAGACCTATTTTATTTACCCATGTTCATGAATAAATAATATTTATATTTCTTGTCAATCTGTTGTTGTCAGATTGTCATAGTGTGAAGTGTTCCGCTCGTTTTTGTGTTACACTTGGTTTTACCAGCACATAACAATAAATTATATACTGTGAACTAATTCACGGTTAAAGACAATACACCATTAACATCATCAAACTCTTCTTTTTGTCTTTCAATTTTGAAGAACAGTGAAGTATCATCAGCAAACACCACTATGTCAGTCAATTTGTCCACCATGAAAGGTAGATCTATACCACGAGATATATACCATGAATAAGAAAGGGCCTAATAAAGAACCTTTTGGAACTCCAATTTTTACACCTAATCCATCAGATTTAACGCCGTTGACTTCTGCCTTTTGAATTGTTTTGCTTACAAATGATCTAAGTAGATCCAACGCTTTATTTTTAGAAATAAAGCGTTGGATTTACTTAGATCATAGGATCATACTCCGAAATTATTTAATTTCATTAATAGCCTATTATGATCAACACCAACGCATGGTCGCCGCCATGATAGGTTAGTACAATAGGCATACCAGCTTCAGACACAATTCTTTTAGTATGGGTAGTAAGTAATAAGAATTTACTGACATAAAAAAAACATAACATAAACAAAATAACATATCTTAGTGAATTTTATTTATTAAATCGTTATGATATTGTCCTTATTTGTGGTTATATAAATATTTATTTTAGTTTATAAAAGTATACAAAAGGATTTGAAGTTTTACCCGGTTTGCCATTTTGCTTATTTTTGAAAATGGCGTCACACGATTATACGTTTATATATGAATAGGGGGGCAAATAGACATACAAAAAATATCATGTGATATAATGTCCTAAACTGTCACATTACTACACATTACACACTCCATAATTAAAGTTAAAAATAGTCATGATGAGCTCAAATATTTTCGTTTCATTCATATCAAAAGCGTGCAATTTATGCTACAAAGCGTTTTTCTTGTTGTTATGTTATGTGATGTGATTATCTTAATGGAAAGTAATTTAAAATCAATGTTAAGTGTATTGGATTTTCATATAAAAGGTTTACAGCCCATTTTTGTGTATATTTCAGGCGTGTCGGAGAAAATCGTGAGTAGAATATCTAAAGAAGGTGAAGTTGCTGCCTCTACGTCTAAAAAAACAAAGAATGTTCAACGGCCAAGTCACACAACATTAACTATAATAACAAAGACATCGCAGTAAGGACCCTAGACTTGGCACGACTTTGTCTAGATTTCATTACTTTTTAGAGATAAACAAGCAGCTCCATCGAGACTTGGCTAGTTTTTTACAGAATGTTTTTGGTGGGATTTCACTTCTTTTTGTAGAAACGTGGGCATATTGATTTATTTTATTAGATTTTCGGGAGATATCCGGGAGATATGAAAACGGTATACACCGAATCTATAACAAGAGAAAACCAAGCTCTTTTGTTTTCTAATCAGGGACACCAGGTACTCCAGATCTTCAATTATCCTAGTTTTTATAGTTTTTCCTTTATGTTGCCCTTAAACCCTTACTCTGTACCAAATTTCAGCTCTCTTAGTTTATGGGAAATACTAGTTCTATTCTGATGATCATGAGTGAGTGAGTGTCATAAATGCGAAACTTTGCTTTCGCTTATCTTCGGAACTAAATGACCTACAGACTTGACATTTTGGATTTTAAGTATGTGATTATAGCATAGTGGATGACGAAAATTTCTGCGTTCTGGTCTTATCCAGAGGTTCTCAAATAGGGGCCTGAAAATGCGGCAAAATGGTTCTAGTAAAGGATGGTACGGCAGTGTTTGCTTCGCGCTCGACTTGGCGGGGGCACTTCCGTGCCCCCTGATAATCGAGAGACACGACATAGTTGCATGGAGACGCAAGTAGGTTATTTTGATAAAGATCAGGACCATGTTACAAAAGCTTCAAGAATTTCACGATAAAATTTAAGTAATATCTTTAAGAAAAACAACCAAAATTAATCATTGCAATAGTCATCACTGAAAAAAGGAATATCGATGATAATGATGAGGTGGGATGCCCGGTGAACCACAGGCGGGTGATCGATCCCCTATTGTGACTATTCCACCCAATTCCCAGTGTTTAGGCACTGGTTACTGTTGGCTCTACAGATGTCCCTCCCCAAATCTTCTTGTTTGCTTAATTAATTCTAGGATGTTGCTAAACTTTATGTTTGACAATCCATCCACTTTAATGCTATCCATCCCTAGTGTTCGCCATCTTATGTTTGAATACATTACGCACTTTCCCGAGAAGTACAGGCTACTCTCCTCCAAGCCACAGTGAGGGCATGATGGGTCCTGTACGAGCCTTAATAATGATAGGTGTCTATTAAGTTTGCAGTGACCTGTCACCACACCTACCTGTATTGCTAAGTTTTTCCTAGTAGTTTAGTTTCCTTAGTAAGTACTTAGCCTTTTTTGGGTCTATTTTAAGATAAATATCTTAGACTGCCTACAGTCTTTGATGTTCTTCCACCCTAGGTGTGCATCTCGCATAACTATCATGTTGATAATCGGTTCTGGTCCAATTAAACGCTCATCAGCGCCGTTTCTTGCCAGCTCATCTGCTTTTTAGTTACCGTGAATCCCTTCATGACCGGGGACCCATGCGATTGACTTTCTTTGACTGGTGCAGATTTATTCATTGGTTGTCTAAGTGCCTTTAAAACTGCCTGTCAGAATAATTCATATTCATATTCTTTACTGCACAGAAAATATAGACAAACAGACAGTTACAGTTTCTATTTCCCAGTTTTCTCTTGTTCCTATATATATTCGATATTTTTTGGTCGAATCCTATTTTCTTTCTTATCATATCGTTGTTTGACAACTATAATGGAGGCATGACCTGTGTCTATGTTATGTCTATGTCTAAGTTACCTTTACATTCTTTGTTCATTTTCCCATTCTTGTTAGTATCAGAACCACCCCACACCTCGTTATGGGAGCTAGCATCACAGCACAACACGAATGGGATATCTTTACCTATATAGTTCTCGATAATGTCTTCTTTATAGCACGAAGTCTATATCGCTCGGCGCCACCTTCTTCCTTCCCCCGCCAGCTTACAACAGTTTAAATTCTGTAGCGCCCAGATCTCTGGAATATGTACCATAAATACTGCTTGGCTGCATAATGCTTTGATTCAATTGCTGACAAAATACATGTTCGGGCAGCCAGCTCACCTGAATGGTCATAATAAAGTTAGTAACCCAGGCAGCTCAGCCCTGTGACGCGTCTTGTCATCGACATGTATGGCTCTTGTAGCAGGGCTATGTCTATATTGTTAACCACTATGGATTGACATAATTAAATTATTGCATCTTTGCAGTCGTGTAGGTTCAATTGACAGATTCTAATTTTTGTGTGTGTTTGTGTTGTGTGTTCGTGTGATATGTGTGTCTGTCATTTTTAAAAGTCAGTTATTTTTCTAGTGTTCTATATATTGCTGTTGCGTGGATTAGAAGACTCGTGCTCCAGGGTTAGGTTGAAGTCAGTCTGAGTGCCCTGTATCGACATCACACTGACTTAACCCTGCCCCTTCTCGCTTCGAACCTTCTCTTCCTCCCATCTAACGGGAGCCTCCTTCTGTGATCCACACACACAAGGTGTGTTTATCGAAGCAGCAGGCTTCAGTGGTTCAGCCTTAGTCGCCGACTAGTCACGGAAATGCCTGGCTCGACTTGTGTCATCTGGAAGCACAACCTAAACATGTTTATGCTCCATGATTCGGTATTCTCAGACGGCACACCCATCAGCAGACGGGTACCAAAAGGCATGTCCTGCCTGCTGTTACGTCGTCTTGCACTTATCTGTCTCCTGACGCTTAACTTTCACGGCATTTCTGGGCGCAGAAGTTGCTGAGGTGGACTTAGCATCAATCTCCTTCTACGACCTTTCCTGACATGCTAATTTGCTTCGTTTAAGCTACTCCCGGTTTTTCTCTGCCCTACTAATGTATTCAAATGAAGAACTCCCAATCGCCGTTAACTCTGGCAACTTTGTCACGAGTTTAGGAGACATCAATAAGTTTTCTTCTTCTTGGATCGTGAGATCCAAAGTATATCGATACTATGAGGGAAAGTCAAGTAGACGGTGGGCCAATAGTTTTCTTAGATGAAACATACAATCACGCATCATATGCAGTGAAAAAATGTTGACAAAAAGATGCCGAGGACGGAGTACCAACAAGTGATTGTACTGGAACGCTACGAATTATTATTAATGCAGGTGGAAAATGGGGATCATTTCTAATGCTCAATTAATTTTTAAATCACAGATTAAATCAGGGGACTATTATGACGATATGAATAAAACAAATTTTATGAAATGGCTTTCAGAGCAACTTATACCCAATTTGCCTTCGAACTCCTTAGTTGTCATGGATTAATTTATAACGCTCCCTATCATATCCTACAAGTGAATAAACCTCCTACTATGAGTTTCTCAAAACTATAAATGCAAAAATTATCACAAATAATAAGGGATTGTCTTATTTACCAACAACAGAGTTAAAACCAGAACTTTATCAAATCATAAAAGAGCACAAATAAGCGCCGATTTATGAGGCTGAGCAATTATTATGATAGGTCATGGCCATAAAATGGTAAGGTTGCCCTCCTACCACTGCGACTTAAATACAATACAATTGAGTTTATGTGGAGTATTTTAAGGAGACGATTAGCTAGCAATAATACCGGCCAAGAAGCTGGGAATATCGTGAAGTTAACTGAAGAAGCTTTTTCATCTACAACCACTCAGGATAGGCAAAAACAGTGTGAACACGTAAACAATTAGGCAGACAAACTTTATGAACGTGATGGCTGCTTGGATATAATTACTGATAAATTCATAATTGAACTACAATAATACATTTACTACAATTATAGAAAATGACAGCAGCACAGATTCGGATGCGACAAATGATGACATTCAGTGCAAGTGATAGTGATATGTCTGAAATCATTCCCTTCGACCATAATTACTGCCAAGAAAACTGAAATCAATATAATAATAATAAATTTAGCCCATTGATGTCGTCACCGAGGGGCACAGGCCTTTACCCGGATACGAGTAAGATTAAGCCATACTCCACCACGTTGGCTCAGTGCGGCATAATTGAGGGGTTTTGCGCCCACATGTTTTAAGATACGTATCGCTTGTATACGTAGATACCCTCCGGGAGCTCTACCATAATGCAACTCTCCAAGTACGGATGCAAAGGCTTTCTGACTTCGTGCCGATTCGTCGAGATGTGCGCCTAAGGGAGACGATCTCATCGAAGCAATTTACTGATGTGCTCGGAGATCTGCTGAAGACAGTCGACTGGGAAGACAAAGGTATTACAATCTACGACCGATGTTTATCTCTAGCTCGCTTTCCAAGCAAGCATGACGGTCCCAAAAAAATATACAGGTCACAAACGTCGAAAGCTGCGTTCCAAATCGTTCAAACGGAAAGATAAGGTTGAAGCTCACTTGAGATCACTTGCAAGACACACATACACTACACTCGCATCCACTAAGAAACGTTTTAGGAGCGTAGCCTGAACCGTCCCGAATCTTTACCACTCATCCAAGACCAATACCATATTTACTATGGCCGCATTATATAGTGCAAACTAAATAGAGTCAGCTTAATGTAAATTCTATGATAATAAATATGTTAATGAAGTATAATAATTTTGTTGTAAAATGCGGCCCACCACTTTTATCAAATTTTCAGGAAACTGTTGAGAAAAATGGGTTTAAAGTGTTTTTAGACTTCGTAAACACACAGTTTGATGACCTCTGTGGCGCAGCGGTTTTGGCTCTGCCTACCATGCGAGAGGTTTCGGGTTCATTCCCGGCTGGGGGTAAAAGAAAAGAAAAAAACACCAGGTCTTGGATGTTTTATGTGTGTGACGGCGCTTTTTCTGGTTCCAACAAACAGGGTATCCTAGTGTGGGGCCAGAAGAAATATATGTGCCTGTATGTAAATGTTTGTTATTTTTATGTTAAGTTTATTTTATTTTTAATCTCAAACCTAGTTGATAATTCACCTGTATATACATATATACTTTAATCTCAAATTTAGCTGATTTCACAAGATTTCAGTCGGTAACGATGTACTTAAATTCCTGTCCCTGGCTTAAACACTACAGAGCGAGAATTTTTCTCACGACACAATCTCACCAAAGCCGTTATTTACTGGTGTTGCCGAAGATTTTCTGTAGACACTCGACTGGGGGGTCTAAAAGGTATTAAATCTAAATCAAAATCAAAATTTCATTATTATTGTCGGTATTTATGTCGCAGTTAGTTGGTTAAATCAATTAAAACTCAACTAAATCTCTAGACCGTTAATTAAATACCGACGTTTAACCAAGTCACTTAAATTCCGTCAGACAAGTTGTCTAAACGTTCATAGGCGCCAAGACATATACAATATAAATAGCTTTTTATGTGTACTTAAGTTTAGGTTTTAAGTATTTTTTGTTGTTCTTACATGTTCAGCCTAACACGAACACACACGCTTCGCTTTGCTCACCCCCTTTACCCTTCACCTAAGCTACCGCAATGTTTTGCCCTGATATAAGCTGTGCAAATCAGCTGTTGTCGTTACGCTATCTTGTTTTCCACCACGCACTTTCGTTTTCGACGATGTTTTATTTAAATCAAAATGCTGACTTGTTCAAAAGTCGGTATTTAATTAAAGGTTTAGAGAGTAAGTTAAGTATCTGATTTAACCAACCAACTGCAAAATTTACATATACTTTGTATTCGTATTTTTTTTGCCGCTTGTCTACTTTGGATCATTGTGGGAGAAGAACATTAATATCTACGGCTGTGATGCTTATCACGTTGAGGACCTTCAGCAAATGCCTGAAGATCTGAATAAAGTTTCACTTGGCGAAGGCCTGAGTTGAAGTAAGCTGTCAGAAACTAAGATTAAAAACCAATTGGGTCCTCAACCTAACATAATAGTAGGTAACTATCATCTAGAGACCATGGACAAATTTATTTATTTATATCGTTACAGGCTGAGCCTAATTCGATACACAAGTGAAAAAAAAATAAACAAATAAATTCTTAATTATAAGTTACATTTCTAATTGTAATGCATGAAATACAACGTGTACTTCCGAAACTCATTGGTTTTGAGCACTGCACATCTAGCAGTTGCGGTCGCCGCCTCCTAAATAAATAATTATCTGGCACGTTCAGCCGCACTTGTTCCACCACTCCTGGATTTGAGTGCCTACCCAGCAGCAAATCATACAAGTATTTTGCCATTTCCAAATCCCTTCTATCTCCAGTTTAGTGTAACCCACCATTGCGAGTATAAATAAAGTATGATATACCAGTGTAAAGCCTGGGTAAAACCCCGTACAGTACATCTACCTCTGACACAGTTTATCCTTTGGCTGAAATTATCAAGTGAAAAGTTCTCCAGGCGCATACAGCTATGTTAGAAAACTTAAAAACTTAAATTCCAAAATCCCTCTGAAATCCAATGTGCTTAACCAATATGTCCTGCCTATACTCACATATGGATCCAAGATATGGCCGCTTACAAAGGAATGCATGCATAAAATTCGAGTAGCATAAAGGGCAGTAGGGCGCGCTACGCTCGGAATCTCCCTTCTCTACCACATATACCAAGGTCGTAGTCAAAAGCCTGATGAAAGTCGGTTGTATTATCTTAGGGCTACTTGTACTATATTCACTAAACACGATGAGCCTCTCGGATAAAAAATATATTATTTGGTTATAAACTATCTGTGTGCTAAATTTCATTCAAAACCGTTCAGCCGTTTTCGAGTGATTGCCTCAATCACACGCATACATACCTCGAAACATACATCCAAACATACATACTTACATCCATCCAAACATGTATACTAACATTTTAGAGCGTGGGTGTGCTGCAGCCCAGGGACATCGCCGCAGCCCCTTAGTAGCCGGAAATAGGGTGATTTCGACATAATAAAGCGAATCTAGTATCTAGAATTATGGATTATCAAGTAACAGTTACGTAAGGTTCGACTGTTGATGCGCAAATAGCCGAAATACAAAAATTATTAATGTGAAAGTTACGATGTTTGGATGGGTGAATTTTTGAATGTTTGTGCCTAAACGTACATAAATACATAAATGAACTAATCATATCGTGGGAACTTTAAAACACTGATTGTTTCACTAAATCAGTAGCATTTATTTTGTTGTCCGAAAGGTGGGTGTTATGGGGAACCACATTCCCCTTGCTGAGGGCACCCAGTCTGACTCCGGTACGGATAATAACGCCCCGTGATGTCTTGATATCTCTCTCCAAACGACCTACCATAAAGACAGAAAGTCGAACTAAACAATGCAATTCCACTTTTAGTCTCTATTCCGCGGAATTAAGGTGAAGTAACAGTATGATTTTTTTCTATAGTACTGCACCAGCCTTTACGAGAACAGATGTTGTGGGCTATTACTTCTTATTGAGATTCAGGAGAGCTAGGTATTATGAGAATCATATTGCTTTAAATGATTAGCTAGGAGCCTTAAAGAAGTATATCATACATTATGTACGATTTATATGTTAGGTATGTGTTTTCTCATTTGATTACCAGCGTCATTTTATTTCGTTGCTAATTATATATATATAATTATAAAACCAGGTAGTCCCTTTAGTCTACTAGCAATTATTCGCATGTTACGAGTAATTTAAGTCGATTTTTTAATCTTTTAAGTACTTTATAGTTATTTTTTTTGTCGAATTTAAAAAAAAAACATTCTAAAACCATTTGTTTAATGAATTTTAAGTCTTGGACTGCATGGGCAAAGAACCCTTAGAGTGGTATTCCACAACTGCTGATGATTTTACTTTAATACTTCCGGTTTCACCCAGCCCACAAAGCGGCGCCATCTTCCAACTTCATTCCTTTATTTTGCGAAGCATATAACATTCCGGCCGTATGCGCAAAAATAGACAAAAATGCCGAAGCACAAAGATGAAAAAAAATCGAAAGTTACCATCAGCTTTGGAAACTAGAATAAAGTGATCGTGGACGTAAGAAACGAGTGATTTATTCGGATGATAAAACGATGAAGGTTAGTGTTTCTACATTTCTTTATAACGTGCCTGACCTTTTAGACCGGTTGGGCTAGGTTTTGAGATTTCGAAAATATTTAAGTTGTTTTTGTTATGATATTTCTTTTTATGTTGTTAGTTTCCGGACAATTTGCCCAACCTAATATATGAATTTGTGTCATCCTAAGTACTTGCATAGGTAGAAATTTAGGTATATGTCTTTTCGATCAGTATTCGACGAAAATAATATTAAAGATATTTTGTTTATTTCATAATAATAACTAAATTCTTAGTAACTTCAGTACATATGCATTGCGTGTCATCTCAGCCCTTTGGAATCCTGAAATATTTAACCATTACCTCAAACTTCGCCCAACTAGGCTTAAAAAAATATTTAAAATATGTTGAATAGGGGATTAACTAATACCTGTTGTTCAAAATATTTTGTGTCAAATTCATCCACTGAATTTATAGATATCACTTTTTTTAGTCTTAAAACCACAAAAAAGTATAAGTTATCACAGTTTACGCTTTTATGATTATCAAGGTGTATCAAAACATTAATAATAATTAGTGTCATTTTTATCCACGATATCTATAATATTTAAAAATAAAAGTGGATAAATATTGGCCAAGTGCGAGTCGAACTAGCCCATGAAAGGTTCCGTTGTAGCGAGTTATTATGTGACTGGATGTTTGTGTTGTATATTTGTTTTTCCTAGTGTTTGTATGAATGACACAGTTATCTCTGCGGTTTTTAATAAATGTTTTATATCTTATAAACTGCTTATTTTGTTTTGTTCAAACCAATTTTAGTAGAAAGTGTGTATTGAGATACACAGCATATATTTTTTGAATATTTTTCACTCTTACTTTAATAGTAAGAGAGGGGGGGAGAGGGGAGTGATGCACGTATACACTGCGCTACTATTATTTAAACTAGCTGTCTTCCCACGACTACACTTGCCTTTGTAATATAATAAGAAGGTGGAAAATTGGGCATTCCTTAAAATAAATAAAAAAAGTTTTTGTTAAGAAGGAAAAAAAACAAGCTAAACAACTCAATGCCACAGTGCCGGTCAGAGATGCGGTTCCTGAACACATCAAAGAGAGCTTATGATATGTGTTTAGATAAACTAGTGTATGTAACTGTACATAATTAGGCATTATGTATCAGTCACATAAACTACTATTATTTATCAGTAAAATGATAATATGGGCCCAAGCGCAGATAATAAACTTATGACCAATCCAATGTTCAATAGTTCAGTTCTGCAGTTCAGCTTGTTTTTTTATTCGAACAGTTGGACGTGTTCGAATAAAAAAACAAGTGGATTACCACAAAGACATGAACGCCGAAGTATTTGAAAATTGTTTCGAATTAATATTAGACAAATTAGATGATAACTGTGTGATTGTAATGGATAATGCTTCCTATCACTCAAGGAAAATTGAGAAAATACCTACAGAAAAAAATAAAAAGCAAGAAATTATCGACTAGTTAAAAGAACACAATATTACGTTTGATGAGGATTTACTTAAAAGAGAACTGCTAACATAGTTGAGCAACACAAACAGCGATACGAAGCACGTGTTGTAGATGAAATGGCAGAAGGTAAAAATAAAAGTGTTTTATTACTTCCGCCGTATCACTGCGAATTAAATCCCATCGAATTCATTTGGGCCCAAGTTAAAGGTAGAGTTGCAGCTGAAAACACTACTAACAAAATGGCGGAATTAAGAAATCTTTCGAATAATGCCATTCAAAATATTGATGCCCAAAAGTGGCAAAATTGTATCAAACATGTACAAGAAATAGTTCAGCCGAAATGGACGCAATGGATAGGAGTGTAGAAAAAATGACTGACAACTTCATAATAAATGTAGAAAACGATAGCAATGATACGTCGTCGGTTAGTGATTAATATATAGTGATAAATATAACAACTACGTAAATTATAAAGAAAATAAATGATGTAAATATTTTATGCCCCTTGTTTTTTCATTCTTAACAAAAACTTTTTTTATTTATTTTAAGGAACTTCTACTAGCCCAACTTTCCACTTTCTTCCACTCCAAGTGTAGTCGTGGGAAGAAAGCTAGTTAAAATAATAGTAGCGCAGTTTGTACGTGCATCACTCCCCTCTCCCCCCCCCCCGACTCTTACTTTTAAAGTAAGAGTAAAAAATATTCAAAAAATATATGCTGCCTATCTTAATACACACTTTCAACTAAAATTGGTTTGAACAAAACAAAATAAGCAGTTTTTAAGATATAAAACATTTATTAAAAACCGCAGAGATAACTGTGTCATTCATACAAACACTAGGAAAAACAAATATACAACACAAACATCCAGTCACATAATAACTCGCTACAACGGAACCTTTCATGTGCTAGTTCGACTCGCACTTGGCCAATATTTATCCACTTTTTTTTTTAAATATTATAGATATCGTGGATAAAAATGACACAAATTATTATTAATGTTTTGATACACCTTGATAATCATAAAAGCGTAAACTGTGATAACTTATACTTTTTTGTGGTTTTAAGACTAAAAAAAGTGATATCTATAAATTCAGTGGATGAATTTGACACAAAATATTTTGAACAACAGGTATTAGTTAATTCGCCCGACCTAGTTGGGCGAAGTTTGAGGTAATGGTTAAATATTTCAGGATTCCAATGAGCTGATATGGCACAAAATGCATATGTACCGAAGTTACTAAGTATTCAGTTATTATCATGAAAGAAAAAAAATATCTTTAATATTGTTTTGGTCGAATACTGATCGAAAAGACAAATACCTAAATTTCTACCTATGCAAGTACTTAGGATGACACAAATTAATATATTAGGTTGGGCAAATTATAGAAAAACAAACAACTTAAATATTTTCGAAATCTCAAAACCTAGCCCAACCGGTCTAAAAGGTCAGGCACGTTATAAAGAAATGTAGAAACACTAACCTTCATCGTTTTAATCATCCGAATAAATCACTCGTTTCTTACGTCCACGATCACTTTATTCTAGTTTCCGAAGCTTATGATGGTAACTTTCGATTTTTTTTCAACTGTGCGCTTCGGCATTTTTGTCTATTTTTGCGCATACGGCCGGTATGTTGTATGCTTCGCAGAATAAAGGAATGAAGTTGGAAGATGGCGCCGCTCTGTGGGCTGGGTGAAATGTATGTTTTATGAAATGTATTTTTTCAAGGTTAACACGTCAGCTGAATAAGCGACCACGTTCGTAAGAAGCTTACCTATATAAGGTAAGCTTCAAGAATAAACCAATCAATTACTTATCGACTACACCTGTTTCAGTTACCTGATGTTTAGGATATCTCTGGATAATTGGATTGAAATGGATTTTTGGGTTTTTCTAGGGATTATTAAAACAACTAATAAAAAACTATTTTTATTATTACAGAACCTAAATTTACTTATTATTATGTTGCCACATATACTTAGAGTTTGATTTGACAGACTCTACTAATTTCGTTCCTTGTGGTGTGCCTAAAAATGACTTAAAATTTAAGCAACTAAGATCAAAATTTAATCGAATGACTAGCTCTGCTTTTATAATGTCGAAAGCCATGCGGTTTCGTTCTTTCGAATGCAAGCTATTAAGAAGGCTAAACATTCTCACAGAAAGTATTGCTTACCGGAATCGAAAGCACAAATGACACCACTATTATGTTTTAAGTCATATGTTTATCACATCTTTTAAAAAAATGTGCCCAGATTTTGTCCGTGGAAATGTCTTTAGGCAGGTGTTCATGGGCTTCTCTAAGGCAGCAGTAATCAGATGTTTGCGGCCCAGGGTCGCGCGGGTCTCGGCGAAGCGCGGACGGCAAACAAATGGCGTGAAGTGTGCAGCGGGCGGGGTGCGTGCGGGTGTGGGTTTCTTTCTGCTGACTTCGTATTGGATTGGATTGGAGCGTGCGCTGTTTTAGCTAGGTACTTACGAGATAAAACTAAAAGTTATAAAAAAGTCGGGATTCTTCGTATTATATATATAAATATATAAAAATTAGGGATTTTCCCGACGAATCCCGATCATCTGGTAACCCTATTTCCCACATTGGTTACCCCGACGGAAACTCTCTCATACTCTGGTTGACCTTCTTAATCAGTGTAAGAAAATCTTCTCCGCTTAATTATATTACTTTTTTTATTTTTTGGTCAATTCCACTTTTTTTCTCAGTTGTCGAGCAGTTATCTGACATTGATTGATTGGACGCATTCAGACATTATTCAAATAGAGTAAAGGATGCGTTCAAATATCTAACAACCTTTGTTTTACCTTAGCTTTGGGTGGTTAATGGTTGGTGTTGGCCTCAGTGGAGTTGTATCTACGCAATAGGATACATCACCTAGCATCAAATAGCAACGACGTAAACGGGGGAAGTATCGTTTTATTTCTGTATTTATATCAATAATCTCACCTTTCACACCCGTAAATAACTAAACAAACCTTCATATAAGTGAAACACTTGCCGTACACTCACTCAGGTACCGTTTTGTCTCTCTTTACTTGGCAAAAGCGGAAGCAAAGTTGAAGACGTAACATTCTGCCACATTCAACAAAAACACACACTTAACACCTTAATTGTGCAATAAACTCCCTAGTGTTCGCTAGTATTCCACCCGGTCATACACTGACACCTATTCGCGGTTTTTTTCAGGCGAAAAAGGGTGCAATGCTGACCCGAAGCAAGATGAGCATACGCGATGGGGAGTTGAAGCTGAAAGCGACCTTGCTGGAGCTCAAGAAGAGCCAAGAGCTTTGTGAAATACTTTTGCGAGAGCGAGATGAGTGTGAAGAGGAGATAGAAAAGCAAATTAAGAAAAATTCGGCGCTAAAAGAAGAGCTCAGTGAGTTGGACTTCCAATGCTAGGATCTCAGTGCCCAGAGAGATGAATTACAACACCAAGTCGACTCATTTTACAAGTGTCATGATGTCCACCACATAGCATTGCAACACATAAAATCACTTGAAAAACAGCTTGCAGAGGCGCACCACGAGCTTCAAGTTTTCAGTGAGCGGGAAGAACAGCGAGACAGTGCTATAACCAGGGCCTTATATAATGAGGTCATGAGCCAAACTGGCATACCAACTATTGACCTAACAGCTTGTGATACCTCCTGCACCATGAAGAATTCAAGTGCCATGAAAATGAACAGTGCAAATAAGATAAGAAAATATGTTAAAACTAGGAAATACATAGTCAAGTCATAAGTTCTGTCACACAATAAAAACTTTTGAATTTAGAACGCTGGCCACAAAAAAATTTATTGAATTCGAATTTCGAATTTTTCATGAAAATAAAAATGTGTACTTTTTAGATATATCTTCATTTTTAAATATGGAGTGGACACTTAAAGAAGACCGTGTCGCAGTTATTTCGTTGCATCGTTGCGGTTACGCGCCAATTCAGATTTTCGACTTACTGAAAAATTTGAATATAACCAAAAGTTTCGTTTATCGTACCATAAAACGATACAATGAAGACTCTAGTGTAGATGACAGGTCAAGAAGTGGTCGCCCTCGCTCTGTTAGGACTCCAGCAGTGATAAACGCTGTGAAGGCGCGAATTAAAAGAAATCCCATACGTAAGCAGAAACTGTTGGCCCTTCAGATGGGGTTAAGCAGGACCACGGTGAAAAGGGTGTTAAATGAAGACTTAGGGCTTAGGGCATATCGAAGAAAAACAGGACATCGTTTGGACGCTCGTTTAATGGACCTGAGACTGAAGAGATGCCGCGCTTCGTTGAAGCGGTACGCGGGAAAAAAGCATCGGGAAATTCTTTTTTCGGATGAAATTTTTCTTACCGTGGAAGAGAGCTACAATAAACAAAATGATAAGGTGTACGCACACAGCAGTGAAGAAGCGAGCAGCCGTATTCCGCGTGTCCAACGAGGTCATTTTCCATCCTCGCTCATGGTTTGGTTGGAAGTCTCTTATTGGGGCTTAACTGAGGTACATTTTTGTGAGAAAGGCGTAAAAACTAATGCAGTTGTGTATCAAAATACAGTCCTCAAGAACCTTGTGGAACCTGTTTCTCATACCATGTTTAATAACAGGCACTGGGTATTCCAACAAGATTCTGCGCCAGCTCATAGAGCGAAAAGCACAAAAGACTGGCTGGCGGCGCGTGAAATCGACTTCATCCGGCACGAAGACTGGCCCTCCTCCAGTCCAGATTTGAGTCCGTTAGATTACAAGATATGGCAACACTTGGAGGAAAAGGCCTGCTCAAAGCCTCATCCTGATTTGGAGTCACTCAAGGCATCCTTGATTAAGGCAGCCGCCGATATTGACATGGACCTCGTTCGTGCTGCGATAGACGACTGGCCGCGCAGAATAAAGGCCTGTATTCAAAATCGCGGGGGTCATTTTGAATAAACTTTATTACCATAAGAATCTATGTTTTATTAAGTTCATTTTGCTATATTAATGTTTACATAAATAATAAACATGTCTAAATTATTTCATATTGCACATGTGACAGAACTTATGACCTGACTATGTATATCCAGAAAGTACAAAGACTTGTAAAACAAAACCGTAAGAGCATGGAAAGTATACCAGTGCACAGACAAAAAATTCAATTAGTTGCTGAGGTGACTGAGTGTCAGAAGGAACTACTTACCAGCAAAATAGAACATGAGCTAGGCATGGCTTAACTACAAACTCGGTTCGAAAATCTGCAGTATGAGTTAGTGGACATCACATGCAAGTACTCAACATTACAAACTCAGTATGATGAATGCATCTCATCAATGAATGAGTTGATTGCACTAAGCAAAAGCAATCTTGAGAGCTTTCAGTCCTTGTGTCAGACAAACATCGAAGACTCTGAACAAGGATTGTCTCTGCCAAAAGCCAGCCAGCCCTGCCACTACCACAAGACCTGCCGGGGAAAGCAGCCCCTTTACAGCTGAGCCTCCAGCAGCGGAAGAGCACTGAAACTGCCAGCGGGCAGGCTTGCTTGTTATCAACATGCAGCATGTCCATGACACCGGCCTCTATACTGCGGGATCCAGCACAGTCATATGTAGTCAAGTCATGTGGTTCATCAGTAGCATCAAATGGAACCACGGGCCATAGCAACACATCAACCTGTGATGCCTTAGATGGACATTGGCGATCAACACCCACCAGCAATTTAGTTAAAAATGGTGCCTTCAAGACATTAGTGTACTCAGATAAATTAGGTGTAGGTTTAGGTAACAAGCTGCAGAATAACTTACGGCAGCATGTATAAAACATTTGTATGCCTGATGCATCTTACATGCAGATAGTAAACTGCATGCTTAATAGGGAGTATGACAGTAATACAACTATTGTATTACAAATAGGGAACACCACAGGAGTTCAACAAGACGATTTGATTAATTACTTTGAATCTATAGTATCTCTCCGGGCAAGGAAAAATATTCTGTGTGGTTTTCCCTATTCCAAAGCTCTAACAGAGGCACAAAATGATCGGATTTCTAGACTCAACGAGCTTCTGTATAATTTGACCTTTGGGCATCGGGACCGAGTATTATATTTTGATACGAATAAGTTTATTCGAAATTTTATACTGACTAGGGATACAACGTATGTACCTGCGTCATCTAAGCAACAGATTGCCAAATTATTGGCATAGAATATTTATGACCCTGTTATTGTAGAGAAAATAACTAGGGTGCCAGTAGGAAATGACGAGTGTAGAAATAATTATACTAAACCTTTGTATGTTAAGAGTAATGTGACATGCACCCCTATTGGTAATTCACCTGTTAATCATACTTTGCATGCCACGTTGGAATCTGTTCCAAGTAATTTAAATTAGTTCATAAGACAATAGAGGAAATCTTTAGCATACAAGAGCCACTAAATATGTCAAAATGTAAGCCCCAGTTAAATATTGCCCATCAAAACATCCAGGGGCTACCTGGAAAAGAACTTGTATTAGAATTATTTCTAAAAAATTCTGACATTGATATTATTTGTGTTACAGGACACTGGTTGAAGGAAAATATGATGTCTTTTAACATAAATGATTACAAAATTGTCAATTGTTACAATAGAAAGACTGCTGATAGAGGTGGTTCTTAAATATTAGTGAAAAATAATATTAAGGTGAAACAACGCAAATATATTCTTGCACTTACTGTTGAAAGACAAATAGAGGTATCCTGTGTTGAGTTGGATAGCCATATTATTGTTTGTATCAACAGGCCACCGAGGGATGAAAAAGGCCATGGCAATTTCGAAATATTTGAGAAAATTATGGAGGAAGCTCTCACTAAACTATGTAATAACAGAAAAAAGTTAATTATTTGTGGCGATCTTAATCTAGATTTGCTTGTAGGAACAACAATGAAACAACGATTAATAACTTTAATCAAATCGTTTAACTTATGTCATGTATTTTTAGACCCAACTAGATTAACACTTACCAGCCAAACTTGCTTAGATAACGTTTTTTGTGACTGTGCATTCACAAGTAAAAGTGTAATTAACTGCTTACCTTCCGAACACAGTGGTCAAACAGTTTCATTCCCAATTGCCATTAAGGATAAGACTGGTCCATCATTTTATAGGCCTATTAAATCCCATAGACTAGAGACATATACGAAAAACTTAGATATAAATTTGCCAGTACCGGATTTTAATGAACAGAACCCAAACAAAACAGAATTCAATAAAGTTTTTAAATTAAAGAAAGTCAGTGACTACAACGGTAAATCGAAATTTAATGACTGGGCAACGTTTGGAATTCCTAAAAGTAGAGTTATCTTGTATGACCTTTATGATCAAAAAACCTATAACTTTGATCGAAAATTTCAAGATTATGTTAAAAAATATTCCAAAACTTTCAAGTTGGTTTATAGGACTGCAAAAACTTTACACATTAATAGAAAAATTCAAAATTCAAATAAAAGAATGAAAACAGTTTGGCAAATAATAAACCGTGAAATTGGCAAAGTTATACAAAGGGACAATGATTTCTGCCTAAAGATAGGTGATGATGTTATTAAATCCAGCGATGATGTTGCTCGAGCTTTTGAAACATTCTTCACCAATGTACCCCTACTCACAACAGATCGTCTAAATTCATCTACATATGAAGCAGAGACTTTATTAAAAAATAACACGAGCGTCAGTAAGGTATATTTAAAATTTCATCATGTATATCCCCAGGACATTGTCAAAACGTTTAAATTACTTAACTTAAAAAATACGGAAGACCTGTGGGGTATATCAGTCAAAGTCATTGGTTCAGTAATTCTAGTTATAGCCCCACATTTAGCTTATATATTCAATAAATGTGTTGACGATGGGGCTTTCCCAGACCTCATAAAACACAGTAAACTGATACCTCTGTTCAAATCGGGAGATAAGGGTGATCCTTCAAATTTCAGACCAATATCTGTTCTTCCAACACTAAGTAAAATATTTGAAAAGATTATACTCAATCAAATGCTCTCACACTTCAACCGTACCAAACAACTCCACGCCAAACAACACGGTTTCACTAGGGGTAAATGGACTACGGATGCAGGTATTACCCTTATATCTCATATATATTCTGCATGGGAGGCCGCACAGGATGCTATCGTAGTTTTTTGCGACCTGTCGAAGGCGTTTGATTGTGTTGATCATAATACATTATTAATTAAATTAAATCATTACGGAGTTCAAAATAAAGCGTTGGATCAACTTAGATCTAGAATTATACTAGATAGATATAATAGATATATATAATAGATTATAATAGATACTAAGCAATAGAATTCAAAAGGCAGAAGCTAACGGCGTTAAATCTGATGGATCGAGTGTAAAAATTGGCGTTCCACAAGGTTCCATATTAGGTCCTTTCTTGTTCCTGGTATATATTAACGATCTGCCTTTCATGGTAGAGAAATTAACTGACATAGTGTTGTTTGCTGATGATACTTCAATGGTCTTCAAAATTGAAAGACAAAAAGGAGATTTTGATGTTGTTAATGATGTATTGTCTTTAACCTTGAATTGGTTCACAGTTAATAATTTATTGTTAAACACTGGTAAAACCAAGTGTATCAAATTCTCACTTCCAAATGTCAGGCAAGTTGAGACCAGTTTGGTGTTAGATTACAGCACGTTAGAATTGGTAAATGATACGAAGTTTCTTGGAATAACCATTGATAGCAAGTTGCAGTGGGGACCCCACATAGATAAATTGGCTGGTGAATTAAGTTCTGCGGCTTACGCTGTTAGGAACATCAGACAAAGCACGGATGTAGCTACATCTAGGCTAGTATATTTTAGTTACTTTCATAGTGTGATGTCCTATGGTATCTTGTTGTGGGGGAAAGCAGCGGATATTCAAACTATTTTTATTTTACAGAAAAGAGCTATTCGAGCAATTTATAATTTAAAATGAACAGACTCCTTAAGAGAGCTTTTTATAGAAATTGACATACTAACAGTAGCTAGTCAATTTATTTTCGAAAATATAATGTATGAACGCAAGAACCTTACAACATTTTCCAAAATTAGCGATAGCTGTAATGTTAACCTAAGAAATAATAACAGACTGTGTGCGCCCCGATTTAGACTCGCGAAGGTTAGCAATTCTTTCAAGGGTCGGTGTATTCTCTACTATAATAAGATACCTCTGGAGATTTTGAAATTGCCATTTGAGCAATTTAAAAAGCATGTTAAAGCGACTTTGTCAAAAAAGGGATATTACAATGTTCAAGATTACTTAAATGATAGGACTGTATGGGGTTAATCTAGCTCAACACAGGCCTTGCTGTTTATACTTTTGTAATTATTTATTCCTGCTCATTAATCATGGTAATAAAAAAAATCATATTTGTAATAGTTAAGCACAACCTATTTTTAAAAGAGATCTAAAAATCAATCTGTGGGAGTTTCTACGCCCTTCTTCTCCCACAGTGGTCCAATGTAGAGAAGAGGCAAAATTGATTGAGTGGATACTTTAATGTATCGTCCGTATATTGTCCACCTTAACATCGCATAGACAGTGCAATGTTTTCTGAATTCTTTCTAACCCTTGGAAGCTGTTTCATAGCGGGCGGCGATTGGAACTCCCAGCATGTCCATTGGGGTTCACGACTGACAACAACAAGAGGTAGACGACTAAAGACATGCATTGACGAAAACCATATGTGGACAATTTCGACAGCAGAACCGACCAGCTGGCCTGCCGACCCTAATAGAATTCCTGACCTACTGGATTTCTTTATATTGAAGGGGCTCTCTAGCCACTATACAAAGGCAGAGTCATGTTTAGATGGATCGTCTGATCACACTCCTGTCATGCTCACAGTAAGCTTAACAGTAATAGAAGTCGAACGAGATGAGAGACTCTGCAATAGACGCACTGATAAATTCCACGCCTAAACCGAAAGCGGGTGGAATCTTGGTAGGGTTGTTTTTCATTGGAATGTCACAAAGCAGTACTGACCTTGTCGCCGTGGACCGGCATTCGAAAGCTCAATTCGAGGTAGGAATACGGGATGAGGAACACCTGGGTGGGGGGTGAGGGAAGTCGAATCTTACTCTCGTCGAAGCCCGCTGCTGTCGCCGTCGTGATGCTTGCCGACTACAAGGGTCGCTATCCGAATGCGACGAATTGGTGACCGAACCACTTCAACTTTTCACAGCACGAAGCAATCACTCCGATGACGTGAAATCTACTTATTTCCCGACGATTGTTCCGTGATTATTACAATTAACATTCCGACCAGGCCCGATACCTGTGGTAGACAATTATTAAAAATAACATACAGCCAAGGCCCGAATGCCTGACGCCGACAATTTTCCATGTGCCAAAGTTCCTAAACCTCTAACTCGTCATTTCGTTTCTATGCAAGTGATAGCTAGCTAGTTCCGCTCCGATCAATCACGGTGCGATCGCGCAACAAAAAAAAGGTGCATTCCGAAGCATAAATATTAAACAGTCACCCGCCCGGACAGGCCCGAACCTGTCCCTAATCAATAGGAAGGCGAGAAAGTATTGCGACCGCTCTCTTGAGGACCGAGTCCCCCACCTTGACTTCTGCTGATCGAGGCGTGCCATCCCGACCCGTGTACAATTTGACGATCCGTCCTCGTCTCCATCTCAATGATGGCAGGTTCGCATCCTTAATCAGCACCAAATCACCGACTTGAGGGGGGCTCGTCCGGTCAGTCCACTTAAGGCGCTGCTGCAAGATGTGCAAGTACTCAAGGGACCACCGTTTCCAAAAATGTTGAGCCATCTGCTGCAACATCTGCCACCTAGTTAACCGACTTAACTTAACATCACCGAATGGGTATTCTGGCAGGGCGTTAAGGGGCTGACCTATCAGGAAGTGTCCCGGCGTCAACGCTTCCAAATCATTTGGATCCGAACTGAGCGGGCACAACGGACGCGAGTTCAGTGTCATTTAAATTTTACAGAACAGCGTCGCAAGCTCTTCAAAGCGTAGAGAGGTCTCACCGATGATCCTCGTCAGGTGCGACTTAGCCGATTTAACCGCAGCCTAAAAAATTCCTCCCCAATGAGGACATCCCGGCGGACTGAAAACCCATTCAATCCCTCGTCGGGAGCAAGCCGTACCGATGGCGTCCTGGTTACCGTTCAGAAATTGAGTGACCTCCTGCAGATATCGCCTGGCACCGACAAAATTTGTGCCGTTGTCAGAACGGATTAATGACGGGAGGCCCCTTCGTGAGACGAACCGATCCAGACATGCGATAAATGCCTCCGTAGTGAGGTCACTGACCACCTCCAAGTGGACTGCCTTCGTGGCCAAGCACACGAAGACGCACAGGTATGCCTTCACTAATCTGGCGTTCCGTATCTGTGAAGACTTGACCGTGAATAGTCCCGCGAAATCCGTTCCGACACCCGCAAAGGGCCGGATTTCGTTAACCCTATCCGAGGGCAAATCGTCCATCTGGGGCTGCATCGTAGCCGCCTTGGCCCGATAACAAGGCAAGCACCGAAATACGTTGCTGCGCACTAAGCGTCTTCCCGATAGAATCTAGAACTCGCGCTGGAGAAACGCCATCAAGGCGTGGCATCCGATATGCCCATTCCGAATGTGTCGATCCTGTATCAACAGTTCGACCAAGTTCCCCTTCCTAGGGAGTAACAACGGGTGGCGAGCCGCATAAGGCAGGTTGGCATTCCGCAGCCGACCTCCTACCCTCAGCAATCCTTGAGGGTCAATAAAAGGGTTGAGCCGAGCCACAGCTCCCTTCAGTTGGACGCGTCCGCGTCTCAGAATGTCCAGTTCGGACTTAAAGTGCACCGTCTGCACGTTCCGTACCAATGCGAACAACGCATGGTTCCGTTCCCGTGGTGTCAGGACCTGTGTCCGCACTCGTTGCGCCTCTGAATTCCGACAATTCCGCGCAAATAGGAAGATCCAGGCGGTCACATTGACCAGCTTGTCGAGCGAGCTGTACCGTTCCAGCAGGCTGAACTCCTCTTCCGGCTCTGGTTGCGTCGTACAGACACCGACTGTCAAGGCGCCGTTCGCCGAGGTAACGCGTGGACTCATTGGCCAATCCGATTCGGCTTGAGTCAACCATTTTGGACCCCACCACAAGGGATGTCCAACTAACTCCGGAGCGTGACGCCCACGAGACACACAGTCTGCTGGGTTCATTTCCCCTGGAACATGTCTCCAGATTAAGGGAACCTCCGAATTCAAAATCTGCGAAACCCGATTCGCCACAAAAATCTCCAGCTTGTGAACTGAAGCCTTCAGCCAGCATAACACGATCTGGCTGTCCGTCCAAGCGTAGACCGTATCTTCTAACGCTATTGACCCACGAAGAACCGTCATCGTGTGGTTGAGCAGACGAGTCAGGAGAGCCGCTCCTGAAAGCTCTAATTTGGGAATGGTCTGGCGAGTGCGCAACGGCGCAACCTTGCTCTTGGCCATGACCAACCGCACATCAACCTCCCCCGAGGAGTCGACCGTACGCAGATACACCGCAGCTCCGTAGCCCTTCTCCGAAGCATCGCAAAACCCATGCAGGGTGGCGGTGTATCGTTTGGTGGGGACCAACCTCCGTGGCAGTGAAATCCGATTGATGCCAGGGAGGGTTGAAAAGAACGATTCCCACTCTGAGCTCAATGACCCGCCGATCGGGTCGTCCCATTTCAGCTCAGCAGACCACAATTGCTGCATAAAACACTTGAGCTGAAATGTTACCGGGGTGATCCACCCGTTTGGATCAAATGTCCTAGCTACCGTTGAAAGGACGTTCCGTTTCGTCCAGACCTTCGAGGAGTCCAACTCGACCCGATACGAAAACATGTCTGACACCGGCTGGTACTGGACGCCTAATACCGACAACATATTCGGATTTTCCAGATTTTCGAAAATGTGGGGATCCTGCTGGTAGTCATCCGGAAGACCAGACAGTAACTCTGGAGAGTTCGACATCCATTTCCGGAGCTCGTAACCTCCACCCCGTAAGAGCTCAACTTGCTCGTCCCGTCGAGCGAGCGCCTCCTCTACGGAATCTGCACCGGTACAGATATCGTCCACGTAGAGATCCTGCTCCAGGATCGCTGCTCCTCTAGGGAAATTTAACCGTTCTCGATCCGTTAACTCCCGCAGAGTGCGAATCGCCAAATAAGGACTAGACCGTAGCCCGTACGTGTTGGTGTTCAGCTCGTACACCTTGATGGGCTGATCTGGGCTCTCTCGCCACAGTATCAGCTGATACCGTCTTTCGTCAGGGTGAATGACCGTCTCTCTAAACATCATCCGGATGTCAGCTACAAACACAACATTGTGTCGACGGAACCGTGTGATAACATCCGCGATGTTATGGTTCAACTTCGGCCTTGAATGCAAACACTGGTTCAGGTTCATGCCGTTAGATGTTGATGCCGATCCATCGAACACTACCCGTATTTTGCCCTCCGGGGTCCTCAAGACCGCGTGATGAGGCAGGAAGCAGTGGTCTTCACGCTTCCAGTCGATACCCGAAACCGACATGTGGCCGAGCGACTCGTTTTCCCGCATGAAATCGAGGTACTTCTGCCGGAAAATCCCGTCACGCTTCATGCGTCGTTCCATCGTCAGAAGCCGCGTCTCGGCTGCATGGTGTGAACTGCTCAGCGGTGGGCGATCACTCCGGAATGGAAGACGTGTGAGAAATTGACCTGACCGAAGGCGACCAGTATTGTTCCGATAAAACTGTTCACACTCTTCTTCAACCGGGTCCAACCGGCGGACCGTAGGTGGTTCCTCCACCTCCCAAAACTTTTGTATCCCCTCCGAGAGTACAGAACCGAATAAGGGACTACTAGTCGCTAGGCGTGGGGCAGCCGGCATGACGGGACCCATTAACGCATGGCCCAGTCTGGTGTTGACCGAAACCAGACCAGTCGCCTGCAACACGTGGACACCTGGCACTAACAGGTATCCCAAGGCATCAACACCCAATAAAATGTCTACGGGGCCCGGAATATCAAACTCCGGGTCAGCCAGTGACAACCCAGCAACCAACTGTCGCACCGAGGGCGACAACCGTACGTGAGGGTTTGAGCCCATCACATTAGGCATGACTAATGCCGTGACCGTCAGATTCACCGATGAATCCACCCGTGACGAGAGAGTAATCCGAGATACTCCCTTAACGGAACCGACTTCCGTATTCCCAATTCCCCGAATGGAATATGGATACTCCCTTACCGAAATGCCCAACCGTCTTACAAGGTTGCACCAGACTAAGCACCCCTGGGCCCCCGAGTCCAATAGTGCTCGTGCCACACATGATTTGCCATCCGAACTCCACGCTATCACAGAGGCGGTGGGGAGCATGACCGTCTGTAGAGTGGCGGCACCCTGTAAGTGGGCGGCGTGTCCCTAGCGGGAACCTCCGCGGGATCCGAACCCGCTCAGACCTCCGTCGGTCTTGGAGTAACTCGGCTGCTGATATGCAACTGGCATAACAGACCGTATGTGCATCAAGGGGTCCCAACCCGTATAATAGGCCGACGTATCCGATCATACCGGACGGTGTACGGTGTGCCCGGTGCGCACCGTGGATGAATGGGGGAGAGTGGATCCAACCTGGGGCGCTCTAGGAATGGGGGCGACATCCGACTGTTCACCTCCCTGTTCGCCTCCCAGAGCGACGGGTAGGGTGGCGCAGAAGGTGGTGGACTCCCAGCCTTCGCGCTACTTATAGGTGCCATCTGACGCCCGCCCGTAACACGCGGTGAGCCAGCGGCCCGAAGTCCTCGCTGACCGTGGACAGCGGCGACCGAACCCCGGCTATCCCGCATGTTACCCCCCCTCGCTGCCCCTTTCCCCTCGGGGGGGGGGTCTCGTCCGCGGGTACCCCAGTCACCCCGTTGGTGACTCCCGTTGCCCGGAGGGGGACTGGGTCCGGCCCTGGTTGGGCCCTGTGGCCGACCAACCTGAGTCCGGCCCTGGTGACCGCCCGAAGGGCCTGACCGGTTCAGGTACAACACGATGTGGTGCTTGCCACCGCAGCACTCACAGAGGAACGCGCGCGAGCACTCGCTCAGCGTGTGCGGCCCCAAACAACCGAAACACAATCAGTGACGGAAGACAATCTTCCTGCGGGCAGCTACCCAGAGCGCCTTAAACTTGGCGCAACTGGTAACGTCATGACCGGCACTGTCGCAGTGCACACAGCCATCATCCGACGGCGCGGCATTCAAAACGCCAAATTGATTCGACCTCCCTCCCCCCCGTGGGGGCGGGGGGCGCGGCCCCTCCCGCATCCTCAAGGGTTGGCGCTGCACACTGGCCTCCGTGTCCAGTGTGTCACATCGCCTACATTCACCCTCCAAAAAATCCGTCAATTGGACGAGCGTGGGCAGTTTCGTGCTACTGCCCCCATGCAGCTGTTCAAACCGACTTTGAACAGCTGCATGCAATCGTGACAAAACCATATATAAGACAATGTATGAACATTGGTCTACCGGAAGACCAAGGTTCTGAAGGGCCTTAGTGGCCACCAGCACAGGGTTGAGCACCTGTACTCGGATTTCAACATCCCGGGTTACTCTTGGGATGCTAAACAGCTTCCCCAGCTGCGCATCAACCAACCGCCGTTTGTGTTGGTAGCGGTCAAACAATATGGACCTTGCTATCTCATAATTGCCCGCCGTGACCGTTAGGTGACCGACCAACTCTTTCGGTTCACCCCGCAGAGCCATCAATAGTTGGGCCAACTTGTAGGCGTTGTCCAGGTCGTCCCGACCGTGGACCAAACTATCAAATAAATTGATGAAGGCTGGCCACTCATCAATTGCCCCACTGAAGGCCGGAATCTCCAGGTGTGGCAGCCGTCCAACAACACCCTTCGGGGGTGGGTCTCCGTTACCCTCCCCACGGTCATTCCTTCGCGACCGCTTAATTTTCTCTGCGCGACGCTCGATGTCACCCAAGCATTCCATCGCTTGGTCAGCATCCACGCAGAGCTGTTTCACTGCAGCCACCGAGGCTTCATCAGTAAGCCCGAGAGCTTCAGCCTCCGCAGCCAGCTGACACACCTTCCCGACGCGTGTCATTGCGTCCTCCACACGCTTGAGCAGGACATCATCCATGTCCGGTCGCTCCACATACTTATGAGTATGGGCGAGCCATCTCATTTCCTCCCGGACACCATGCCGCAGTACCGTCAAGGGTGAAGGTGCCATGTTGACCGATTTAATAGATTCTGGTCTTATACTTCACTACCGAACTAAGTATAGCCAGAGACCAGCACTTGCCAGTCAGCGCTGGGCACAGAAATTAAAACTAAGTTGTCAAAACTAAGGCAACCACTAAAACAATTAAATCCTAATATTTAATATGGTCGCCCTGTGGACATACACCTTATAACTATACACTCTAAATCAATTAGAGAATGCCACCATAAAGCACAATACAAAATAACACACAAAAATGTGTTATAAAAAAAAACTATTTTTAATATAGTGTAGGTAGCCGTGGACCTTCTAGAAGTGGCCTTTCCGATATGACCTGCACTTCTACTGAGGTCAGCAAAATCAGCTTAATACCCCTTAAATAGCCTGACCCTGCTCTGCAAACCGAAATAACACTGTGATACTATAGGACCCGACTGCAATACTATAGTCCGACCGAATGACTGTTCCTTATGCACACCGAGTAGTTTCCGACTACAATTTTATAATAATTGTTAACTAAATCGTCAATTATACGTTCACTAACCGAAAATGAACCTAAATTGTGGTATACCGACCACAAGACTCACTCACAAAATGATTGCCGACCAATCTGAGGTACCCACCCTCTCCCAGCTACAATGTGGCAAAAAAACAACCCTACAACCGTCCGTGAATCAATTTCCTACTAGGAAACCGCGCCTCTGCTACCAAAATGATAAATTCCACGCCTTAACCGAAAGCGGGTTGAATCTTGGTAGGGTTGTTTTTCATTGGAATGTCACAAAGCAGTACTGACCTTGTCGCCGTGGACCGGCATTCGAAAGCTCAATTCGAGGCAGGAATACGGGATGAGGAACACCTGGGTGGGGGGTGAGGGGAGTCGAATCTTACTCTCGTCGCAGCCCGCTGCTGTCGCCGTCGTGATGCTTGCCGACTACAAGGGTCGCTATCCGAATGCGACGAATTGGTGACCGAACCACTTCAACCTTTCACAGCACGAAGCACTCACTCCGATGACGTGAAATCTACTTATTTCCCGACGATAGTTCCGTGATTATTACAAATAACATACAGCCAAGGCCCGAATGCCTGACGCCGACAAATTTCCATGTGCCAAAGTTAACCTCTAACTCGTCATTTCGTTTCTATGCAAGTGACAGCTAGCTAGTTCCGCTCCGATCACTCGCGGTCCGATCGCGCAGCAAAAAAAAGGTGCGTTCCGAAGCATAAATATTAAACAGGCACTGATTGGCAAGCTTTTAACAATTCAATTGTCAATTGTCAATTGTAAGACGGGCTGGTTTCCGCAACTCGACGACGAAAGCGCCTATTTTGCGTGTGGGTGGGAATGCGACATCATTCGAGCCAACCCAACTCCTCCAGGAACGCCAGTAGGCCCTTTACGTTACCGACTATCCCTGGCAGGTCCCTCGATTGACCGAGGTGTTTAGCCCTGTAGTCCGCTACTCCTGTGCACTCCATGAGGACGTGAGCAGCTGTTTCTTCTGCCTCCAAGCAGGCTCTGCAAAGGGGGCTGTCGGTAACACCTAGGACATATAGATGTTTATTAAAGAAACCATGGCCAGTAAGTGCTGCAGTTACCAGTCGCATGCGCGGCCTACTAAGTCGAAGCAAGGTCTTAGCCAGCCTAGCGCTAGGGGACGGCAAGGCCAGCTTAGCCTGCCTGCACTCCTCATGGTTTGTCCAAAGAGTGGCATGATCATTCCTGGTCGACTCTCTCAGAAATGAGCGTACCATCTTGAAGGGAAGAGGGATGATAGGTTCGGGACCATACGCTGTCAAGCTAGATCCTTTACGCGCCAACTCATCCGCTGCATCGTTACCTCTTGATCCGCTGTGTCCTTTTATCCATTGAAGGATTACGCGGTTGTGTTGACATACCTCCATTAGTCGTTTGTGACACTCGTAGATTAGCCCTGAGTTAATAGTGTTGCTATTTAGGGCTTGTAGGACGGCCATGCTATCCGAGAGGATTCGAATGGAGGAATCTCTTACCTTTCTCGATGCTATGGCATTAGCGGCCGAGATGATGCCCATGCATTCAGCTTGAAAGACAGTATTATGGGCACCCAGTGGAATGGCCATCTTGATGTTTAGGTCCTCCGAGAAGGTGCCTGAACCAGTGCCTGCTTCAGTTTTTGAACCATCGGTAAAAATTCTGAGCTCTTTAACGTCGAGCCCCTCAACCCGATGGTCTTCATGTAACTGTATATTGTATTTTTTGTCAAAAACAAATTGTTTAGGGATTCTGTCACTGCAAGCCATAGAGATGGGAATTTTTTTGTAAACTTCCCCTAGGATGGCGGTGTGTGAGGTCCTGTTTTTCCTCCAAAGTCCTAAGGTATTGAGTCTCACCGCAGATGACGCGGCCTCCTGCTTAATATACAGCTGGAGTGGCGGAAGACACAGCATGGCCTCCATTGCTGCTGTTGGAGTAGTTCTCATACTACCTGTGATAGCCATGCAGGCCAGCCTTTGGAAGCTTTGGAGTTTGCTTACCATTGTGGTTAGTTTGGTCCTGGTCCACCACACCACAGCTCCGTAGCAGACAAGAGGACGGATCACCGTTACGTACAGCCAAAGAATGATGTTGGGAGAAAGTCCCCACTTTTTCCCCACCATTCTCCGACACTGCCAGAAAGCAATACTCGCCTTCTTTAGTTTGTTGTCGATGTGGCTACTCCAGTTGAGCTTGCTTTCCAAGGTTATGCCCAGGTACTTCACCTCAGTTGCTAGCTGGAGTTCCGTTCCAAAGAGCTTAGGTAGGGTATACCTACCAAGAGCCCTATTGTTAGTGAACATGACCATTACCGTTTTTGTTGGGTTAACCGCCAGGTCATATTCTAAACACCAGCGCTCCACGATGCGAAGAGCTGTCTGTTTAAGGTTGCATACTGTGCTCGCAAATTTACCTGTGATGAGGATTACCAAATCGTCGGCGTATCCTACGGTGTAGTATCCATTAGCGTTAAGCTTGGTAATCAGGTCGTTAATGACCAGATTCCACAGAAGCGGGGAGAGCACTCCTCCCTGCGGGCATCCCCGCACTATCTCCGCCGATAGGGACTCTCCAGCTAGACGCACGATACGTTTGTTAAGCATGTTTGTGACCCAGTTGTTTACAGCTGTTGACACCCCATGCCTTGTTAGAGATGCACTTATACTGCTATACTGCGTCTTGTCAAAGGCACCTTCTATATCAATAAAAGTTCCAAGACAGATGCATTTGTTTTGAATCGCCTCTTCAATTGTGGATACAACTGCATGGAGAGCCGATTCAGTAGACTTACCCAAACTATATGCATGCTGATTCTTGTGTAAGGGTATATGTTTTAATTGCTTTTACCAATTACATCGATACTAATCTGGATTTAAATTTAAAACTAAAAGAAGCTGAAGATGTGGAGCTTGCTCTACTAAAATTTACCAACCTTATTCAAGTTGCTTGTTGGAAAAGCACACCTACTATAGAATACAAGAGCTCCACTATTAATATCTCTCTTGATATCAGGAATAATATCCAAACTAAACGCAAACTACGTAGAATATGGCATACAAGCCGCCATCCTTCAGACAAGACTGCACTAAACAAGGCTATAAAAGAACTGAAAGAAGCCATTAATACTGCAAACGACCTGACACTCCAAACACAGCTTGAATCACTCACGACAACCAAGCCAACAAACTACTCGCTTTGGAAATATGCTCAGAATTATGACAGACCGCAAATTGCGAAGCCTCCTCTGCGATCAGACTACAACACCTGGGCAAGGACTAACCAAGACAAAGCTACGCTATTCGCAGAGCATCTTGCCTCAGTGTTTACACCAAATGACTCTGCAGATCTAGAAGCCGATAGCTCTGCTGATGCTGTCCTGCAACAAGACTTCCAGATGAACCTACCTCCAACTCCAGTGACTCCCGCTGAAGTTTGAAGGACGCTCAAAAGACTTGACAATAAAAAAGTACCAAGCTATAACTTGCTAACAAAGGAAATACTAATGCAATTACCAAGAAGAGCTATAGTGTTCATAACAACCCTCTACAACGCTATACTACGAATAGGCTACTTCCCGCAGCTATGGAAAATCTCGGAAATAATTATGATTCATAAAGAAGGGAAACGTAGCACAGAAAAGACTTCTTATCGCCCAATCAGTCTACTACCGTGCCTTTCACAGCTGTTTAATAAAATCCTCCTCTGCAGAGTCTCGCCTACACTACTTGAACGAAAAATAAAACCAGACCACCAATTTGGCTTTAGGGTGCAACATGGAACTGTGGAGCAAGTCCACAGAGTGTGCGATGCCATCCGAAGATCCCTGGAAGAAAAAAAATACTGCTCATCTGCATTTCTAGACATACCACAGGCTTTTGACAAAGTTTGGCACAACGGTTTGCTTTGCAAAATCAAGCAAAGTCTACCTCATAGTATATTCCCTCTATTTAAATTCTATCTCTCAGAACGTTGCTTTTACTTTAAAGAAGGTGAGACAAATTCCAACCTAAAGGCTATTTAAGCCGGAGTACCGCAGGGTTCTGTACTTGGACCTGTCCTATACATATTGTACACAGCAGATCTTCCCTCTATGCCAGGAATAACGACAGCAACCTTTGCTGATGACACTGCAATACTAGCCAGCGACAAAGACCCGAACATTGCTTCGGATCTCCTCCAATCAAGCTTAAATGCAGTCCATCTATGGTTGCAAAAATGGAAAATAAAAGCTAGTGCTACGAAGTCAGTGCAAGTAACGTTTAGCCTGAGAAAAGGAGACTGCCCACCTGTTAAACTAGGCGCTGATACATTACCCCACAAAGACCACGTTAAATATCTAGGACTGCACCTTGATCGCCGACTGACTTGGAGACATCACATATCCGCAAAAAAAGATTAACTATCCATAAAACATAGGAGCCTGAACTAGATTCTGGGTAGAAATTCAAGATTGTCCATTGATAATAAGCTTCTCATCTACCAACAAATTCTTAAGCCAGTATGGACGTATGGACTACCCTTGTGGGGCAGTGCTTGCGATTCGAACATCCACATTATTCAAAGGTAGCAGAACAAGATCATAAGATCAATTGCAAATGTACCATGGTATGTGACAAATGATGAGATTCATGAGCACCTAAACATTCCTACAGTTAAAGAGGAAATATGTAGCCTGTCATCAAGATACAAAGAGCGGCTCAATCATCACCCGAACCAACTAGCGCGGCAACTGACTATCCAACAATATGTCATGAGACTAAAAAGGCACAATATCCTGGAACTGGGCGAACGCGTCTAGTTCAGCAAATGAGATGTTCTTCCGCTGGGAAGACACTCTACATGAGATTGAATCAAAAAACACATTTGCTAAAAGTCCCAGGACTGATCGCAAATTCGATAAGGAAAAAAAAAAAAAAACTTAGCTTTATACAATGTTTGTTATTATTAATCTACCTTTCCACAGTTGGTGTTTTGTCTGCGAGACAAAGTGGTTTGCGCGCTTTATTTTGCCTGTGTACCCGCTCAATATGAATATGATTTAACGCGTGGTACTTTAAGTTAATTTAAGTTATCTGTATGTCTATTTTGTGCAGTATAATAAATAAATTACGAATTACTAAAGAAATTGTAAGGTGCAAAAAAATTAAAAAATTAAAACTTCTGCAAATTATTATTTTTGAAAAACTATTTTTTTAAATATCTCGTAAACGGTACGTCATAGAGCAAAATGGTTGAAATTTTCCCCCCCGTAAACCCTCATAACAATGCTGCCATTAAGAGATAACATAGGTTAATTCAAGCATAGGACCAAATATTGGATTTTAAAAATAAATCCTTGAAATATATGTTTATTGATGATGAAATTTTACAAACTTTTGTCGCTTTTTTATTTCTTGTTACCAGTAATATGAGTGAATGGGACAACGAGATGCCGTTTCGAATCTCCCGGAGCCCCAGCTTGATTCTGGGAGCCACTGTAGCAAGTCTGCCATGCAGTCGCGGGCGCAGTCATGAGCACAGCGAAGTTTGCAGTCAGCCTCGCAGTGAAGCATGCCGCCTGCTTCGTATTCGTAACCTGATTCTCAGTCGCGAGCGCAGTGCGCTTCGCAATTGCGAGAGCAGCCAGCGCAGTCCGCTTCGTAGTACTACCCGCAGTTGCAAGCGGAGCCATTCTCGTAGTCGCGAGTACCATAGGCCCCACAGCCTGAGTGGGTGCTCTAAGACTCGTTGTCTTGAACAAAGAAAGTCTCGTTGTCGCGAGCAGAGTACGTCTCGTTGACGCGAGCAAAGAAAGTCTCGCAGCCGCGAGCAAGGAAAGTGTCGTAGTCGCGAGCAGAGAAAGTCTCGCAGTCGCGAGCAGAGTAAGTCTCGTTGTCGCGAGCAGAGTGAGTCTCGTCGTCGCGAGCAAAGAAAGTCTCGTTGTCGCGAGCAGTGTAAGTCCCATTGTCGCGTGCAAATAAATTATCATTTTCATTCTCGCAGCCGCGAGCGTAGCTTACTACATGGTCCGTGTTGTGGCGGTGGCAGCGGCAACGGACAAGGTAGTCTGCACCGCAGTCTTAGCCCAAAGTGCACGACGGCGGCGCATCGCAGTCGCAGTCCAACAGCGCGATACTTGCAACGCAGCCGCGGCTTGCATAAATTTAGTAATATAAATGTAGTACCACAATTTGATCCTTCTACAAACAATCAGAACATAAATACGTGGATAACTAAAGTAAAAGAAATTGCACAGATTTTTAAATGGGGAGAAAAATAAATAATTCAATATGCGGTACCAAAATTAAGAGGGAACGCGTAAAGCTGGTAAGAGGGATTAACGACGGTCAAATTTACTTGGAAGGAGTGGCAGGATAAACTCAAAGCGGTATTTCCCGTAGAAGAGAATTTTGGGCAGATGCTTCACGATATATTGCAAAAGAGGGCTAGGTTTGGGGATTCTTTAGAAGATTACAATTACGAAAAAATTGCGCTAATAAATCGATGCGACATTGAAGGTAAAAGGGCAGTCGATTGCGTGGTTTTTGGTATAAATGATGTGACTATACGAAACTTATACGGTTAAATTGTTAGCATATCTTCGAAATGTGAAGAATAAGAAAATCGAGTTCAAGCAGAACCATAAAAGAGATACAGGAGATAAACTCAATGACAACAAAGATTATAGATCGGGCGTTAGTTGTCAGAAGAAGGACATTTGGCCAATAAGTGTACAAAACTAATTAAGAAATGTACTTGTGCTCTTATAGGTCATGAAAGTAAAGATTGTTACAAAAACAAATTCGAAAATAAATTCGTATTAAAAATATCGATCGGGACATAAAAGATAAATAACAAGTACGTACAAGATGTGGCCATAAACGTGATTGCAAGAATGGTTTTTGTTGACTTAGTCAGCGACTGTAGTCTTATCAAAGAAACAGAAGCAAAGAAACTTCTCGGAGGTTGGGACAAATCTTGTAATTCGAACATGACGGGATTTGGCGGTGCGTTAGGTAAGCGTGATGTGGAATTAGAAATACAGGGTCTCAAGGCCCGTGGTTATATGTTGGTGGTCCCTGATCATTCTTTGAAATTTCCTATGCTGATTGGTCAAGACTATACTGAGAAGCCTCACATCAACATCTTGAAAACAAACTATGAGTTAAAAATATCACAGGACCTTATTGATGAAAATGATGATGGTGTAACATTGTTGTGTATGTGCGAGATAACTGTAAAGTCAATAACGGCTTAGTTTGCGTGGAGGTCAGTTCTTCTGAAAAGTACTCGGGAACGTTAATTATCAACGGCAGTCTTAGAAGTAAACATAATCAAGAGTTCATAATAGAGGATGGCATATAGTTAGTCATGGAGGGTGATGGAGTAGTAGTTCTGAAAAATGTTTGCGAAAATGTGATGTGGTTGATTGATAAAGAATTAAAAACGAAACTGATCTCAGACTGGTTCTTGCCCTTAACGATCCTCAGGCAACCACTAAATTACACACCGATGCAAGCAAACACGGAGTTGGAGTTATCTTGCTTCGAAAACAAGCAAACGGTTTAGTTAAACCCGTAGCTTACTACAATAGGCAAACGGCCCCAAAGAACAAAAATTTTCGTCTTATGAGTTAGAGACTCTGGCAGTCTTTAGCTCGTTATCAAAATTCAGGCCGTATCTCCTTGGCATAAATTTTACCAACGTCACCAATCGCAACTCGTAAAGTTGCAATTGGTGGCTACCTTTCTGAAAAAAAAAAACATGATCCCTCGTGTCGCTAGATGGTGGAGTTTTGTCCAAGAGTTTGACTTTAATATCATGTACAAACCAGGAAATGTAATGTGCCATTTGGACGCACTAAGTAGAAACCCGTTGGTAGAAGAAGGTGTGATAGGAGCAGACGTTATGGATGAGAATAACTAAGAGGTTCTCCATATTTCTTCGGACTGGCTCTCAACCGCTCAGATGGCTGATAGTGAAATTCAAAGAATGAAACAAATTTTGCAAGATAAGGAATCAGATGAAGTAATGAACTTGAAACAAAATTATTGTGTTAAACGTGGTTTAGTCTATAAAATATCAGAGCAAGGACTCAAATGGCTGGTACCAAAAGGACTGCGACGGAAAATTCTGCGCGCGTTTCACGATGATGTTGGTCACTTTTCAATTGACAAAACAATGGATAAAGTAAAGGCAGATTACTGGTTTCCTAAAATAAATAAATTCATTGAAAAATATGTTCGATCTTGTTTGCAGTGCGCCCATGGAAAAGTTCCTAGTGGGTAAAGATCAGGGTACTTGCATCCCATCCCAAAAGTACCAAAACTATTTCATACACTGCATGCTGACCACCTAGGGCATTCAACGACAATAAATCAAGAAACAAATACATATTACTAATAATTGATTCATTTACAAAATTAATTGTTCTGAAATTAATAAACACTAAATCAAATACAACAGTAAAAATATTTAAAGAATATTTTTCATTGTTCGGTGTCCCAATGAGGTTTATAACGGATAGGGGATCAACGTTTACTAGTTTCATATTTAGAGACTTCATTTCAGAAATTGGCGTAAAACATGTTCTGAACCTGGTCGCGACTCCATGAGCCAATGGGCAGGTGGAAATCTACAATCGTTCGGTATTGGACGCGTTAACGACAGTGGTTCATGATGAAAACGAAAAAATATGGGATGAACAATTATTACGGGTTCAATGGGGATTAAATAATACCATAAACAAAAGTACTGGGAAAACACCAGCGTAGTTGCTGTTTGGTCTAAGACTTACTGTGGACAGCGAAAGTTGTTTGAAATTTGCAGTAAATAACGATGAAAATGCCGTAACAACTGATGTTGCTCAGCTTAGGGAGGAGGCGCACGATAAAGTAACCAAAGCGCAACAAAAGCAGAAAAACAGGTTTGACCTTTCACGTTGTCAGCCATGTCAATTTATGGCGGCACTGCACTTGCAGTTTGTGCATCGCCCACAATGCAGCGCGCTGGAGCTGCGAGTCCACGACACGTCCAGGCACCGCGGGGCCTTAGGCGGTGCGCGGGGTCGCGCCGAGGAACCGGCTCCCAGTCTGCGTGCGCCCGCGCCAGTGGCTTACCGATTCGCTTCCGCGCCGGACCTACGTCGCTTTCTCGCTACTCTCACGCCCTCTAGCTTTACGCAATTTACCGTGCTCATACTGCTATTGAACTCAATACACAGTTTATGTGGGGATCCTGACTTTTCTTCAACTCACCGTAGTGTTCCCCACATATGGTGACCCCAAGACGCGAATATTACAACTACAACATGTCGCTGCCTTCTAACTCGTAAAGCAACAATGGCTCAACCGGCGGCGAGGACAGTATTACGAAACCCGCTTCTCAAGATAACCCGACCGCTGCCGTCGAGCGTGTTGCAGTGAAACTTCCACCTTTTTGGTCGGAAGATCCAGAAATTTGGTTCGCTCAAGCAGAAGCCCAATTTAAAATCTCCGGTACCAAAGATGACGCGACAATGTTTTATATGGTAGTTGCGCAACTGGACCACAAGTTTGCACGTGAGGTAAAAGATAATATAACGAGTCCGCCGAGAACTGATAAGTATCCTAAACTGAAGGAAGAATTAATAAAACGACTTTCGATTTCAAGCGAACAACGCATACGCCAACTGCTAACTTATGAAGAGTTAGGCGACAGAAAGCCGTCGCAATTTTTACGTCATTTGAGGACCTTGGCAAAACAAGTAGTTCCAGATGAATTTCTACGCAGCCTTTGGTCGAGTCGTTTGCCGACGCACGTTCAAGCCATCATTGCTTCGCAGACCACCAGCAGCCTGGACGACGTGGCAGAACTGGCAGATAAAATTTGCGAGGCGGTATCACACTCTCCATCGCAGCAGGTCGCAAGTACTTCGTCGAACAATTTCGATGGATTAGTGAGCAGGTTAGAGGAGATGATTACGTCACGCATCAGAACTTACGCAAAAAATCGCACAGTTATCGTTGCACGAGGGTAGACGTGGTCGCTCCACATACAGAACCGGTGCGTCGAGATGAAGAAGCAGGGGTCGGAGCCAGAGCAGAACACCAGGTATGTGTTGGTACCATGATTGCTTTGGTGAAAAAGCGCGTAAATGCGTTCTGCCTTGCAATTTTAAGCCGGGAAACTTCCGCGACAGTCAATAGAGGCGACAAACGACTGTTAGCCAGCAACGAGTCGCCTATTTGTCACAGAGAAAAACTCTAAGGTGCAATATTTAATAGATACCGATTCCGAGTTTTGCGTTTTACCACGACGATTTCTTCGACAATTTATAAAGGCGACAGATTACAAACTTACTGCTGCTAACGGCACTGTTATAGACACCTATGGAACAATGACTATGCATCTTGACCTTGGTTTACGACGAGATTTTATCTGGAATTTTGTAGTGGCCAATGTGGATAGACCTATCATCGGCGCTGATTTTATTTCGCATTACGGTCTTTTGATTGATTACAGAAACAGCTGATTACTAGACAGTCTAACAACGATGTCATCAGCAGGGTCAGCCAGAAACTGTCAACTATCCAGCATCAAAGTCATTACAGGAAATAATGAGTACCACAAGCTACTGACACAATACCCCAGCCTCACCAAACCATCAGGGATAAATCGCGAGATAAAACATTCAACCATGCATTATATCCAAACGACAGCTGGCCCACCAGTATTTTGCAGGCCACGACGGCTCGCGCCCGATCGTCTTAGAATTGCAAAAGACCAGTTTGATGACATGTTACGCGACGGGACTGCACGTTCATTAGATTCACCATGGGCATCAGCTCTTCATCTGGCCCCTAAAAAAGACGGCTGGAGGCCTTGCGGCGATTACCGCGCCCTCAATACACGAACAATTCTAGACAGATACCCTATTAAACACATTGAGGACTACAAACACCAACTTGCTGGATGCACCATATTCTCGAAGATCGACCTGGTAAAGGCATATAACCAGATACCAGTGTTTCCAGGTGATATCCCAAAAACCACCATCACAACACCATTCGGAATGTACGAATTCCCGTTTATGTCGTTTGGGCTAAGAAATGTCGCGCAGACATTTCAAAGATTTTTAGACGAAGTGCTGCAGGGGCTGTCTTTCTGCTATTTCTATATCGACGATGTCTTAGTCTATTCCAGAAGCGAGACTGAGCACCTGGAACACCTGGATATAATTTTTAGAAGACTGCAAGACTACGGGCTACTCATTTATGAAGGAAAGTGCAGTTTTGGCCAAAAAGAGGTAACTTTCCTTGAATTTACAATTTCAGAGCAAGGCACACGCCCTATCGAAGACAAGGTCATCACAATCACCGATTTTCCTGCACCAAAAACAGTTAATGGTTTACGCAGATTCCTGGGGATGTTGAATTTTTATAGGCGATTTGTTCCCCACGCTGCCGATGACCAAGCGCCTCTTCACGAGAATTTAACAGGTCCAAAAACCGGTCAAGTGCGAGTCTAAATCACGCACGAAGGGTTCCGTACCACCGTTCAATGGAAGCGATGGTGTGGAGTGAATAGTTTGGATTTTACACAGCAAAATATTGTTTACAAAGTTATTGGTGCGGTTACTTTTACACTCCATGTACGTAACCAGGTGCATCCATAAGTTTGTATGTGGTATTGAAAGAATTGTTGTATGGGAGCCCCCTTAAATATTTCTTTTATCCTGTTTTTTAGTATTTGTTGTTATAGCGGCAACATAAATACATCATCTGTGAAAATTTCATTTGTCTAACTATCACGGTTCGTGAGATACAGCCTGGTGACAGACGGACGGACGGACAGCGGAGTCTTAGTAATAGGGTCCCGTTTGGAACCCTTCGGGTACGGAACCCTATAAATAAAAGGCTCACAACCATTGACTTGGACGACAGAAATGCTTCAGGCATTTGATAAGTGCAAATCGAGTATCGCACGGTCGACTCTACTAGCTCACCCTGTAACGGACGCACCGCTCGCCCTAGTGACTGATGCATCGAACACAGCATTGGGCGCGGTACTACAGCAGTTGTTCGACGGACAGTGGCAACCCTTGGCCTTTTTTTCCAGAAAAATGAACAAATGTCAACAGCTCTACAGCGCATACGACAGGGAATTGTTGGCAATTTATGAGAGCGTTAAACATTTTCGTTATATAGTTGAAGGCAGACACTTTACAATTTTCACCGACCACAAGCCAATAACATTTGCTTTTCAACAGAAAGATCGCCATTGCTCACCGAGACAGTTCAACCATTTGGATTACGTGTCACAATTCACAACCGACATCAGGCACATAGCAGGCAAGGAGAACATCACTGCAGATACTCTTTCACGGATTGAAGGTATTTCAAAACCACCTGACTTACCCACTTTTGCTCAATCCCAACATAGTGATGCCGAAATTCAGGATATCTTGTCCAACGCTTCTACCTCGTTGAAGTTAAATATAGTACAAGACCCAGACACAAACATCAAGCTGTACTGTGATTGTTTGTTTTTGTTTTTAAAAGATCTTTATTTACTTGAGACATAAAATGATACAACCCAGTGTAGATTTAATCCTAGGTTATAGCTAGTACATAAGTATTAACAGATGTTTAGCAGGCTAAAACTAACCTCTTAAAACTTATATCATAAATGAAATCAAGACATAATTGTAAAAGGAGTAAGTATTTAAATGTAACAGTTATTTTGCAAACTTCGTTTTAGCTTCGAATCTTTTCCATCGGTAGTAAAATATTACTTATAATGAGACTACCTGAGGGTAGAAAACACAGATCATACAGAAGAAATTTGTTATAGTAAAGTTGTTACTTTCTTAACATAATACATAGGGTGAATTTACGGAACACATAATAAAGTTAACATAATAGGAGACAATCATGCGTATTACATAATCAGCTGCAAGCTGCCGCTGCGCTGCCGGTCGACTGGTCGGTCAGTCGAGTGAGTCGTCATTTGTGGTAGGGCGTAGTGATGTGGGAGCCTTGTTATGTATCGATATCGATGTTTGTTGCCGAGTGGTCTAGACGTGCCAATTTTCGCTATTAGTTTATTTGTATGGTTGCTGTTGGAGTATTTATAGAAGTTTTTAGTTAGTTTTATGATGAAATCAAAAAGTAGGGGGAATTTAATTCGCTCATGTAATTTGATAAGGTTAGTTCGAAAAGGAGTGTTATGAGAAATTTTTATGGCACGATTTTGGATAACTTGGAGTTTAAGGTGGTTCGTGTTTGACGTACTGCTCCACACTGGGCATCCGTAAGTGAGGCAAGGTCTTATCAATGTAGTATAGATCGCAAGCTTGGTTTTGGGGCTCAAATTTGAACGTCTATTCAGCAGTGGACTGAGCACAATCAAGGCTTTTATGCCTTTATTCCTAATATAGGATACATTATCGTTCCAGTTTAGGCTTTTGTCAAGAATCAGGCCTAGATATTTAACTGAATTACCCCAGGGAATTTGGTGGACCCCAATTTCAATTGTTCTGTAGGGAATTTTTTACCTACGAGTAAAGATAATTGCATTAGTTTTTGATGCATTTAGCTTCAGTTTCCACTTCGTGAAATAATCGCATAGGTGGTCTATAGACAGCTGTAAACGGTCGACTAATAGGTCAAGGTCCGTGGATGTGGTAAACAGGCCGTGTCATCCGCAAAGCAGGCTAAGCTTGTTCTGGTCTGGATCGGGATATCGTTGATATAAATTAAAAATAAATAGGGCCCCAGGATAGATTCTTGGGGGACGCCAGCAGGAACTGAACGGTATTTGGATATTGTGTCTGTGCCCATGTGAACTCTAAATCTACGGTCAGACAGGTATGAATCGATCATTTTAACTAGGGATGGAGAGGTGTTTATTGCAATGAGCTTATGAATGAGGCCTTTATGTCAGACTGTATCAAAGTGTGATTTGTCTCAGTCGAAACCACGTCCTTTCATAACAAAGGAGTTGCGCCGACAGATTTTTACATCCCTGCACAATTGGAACCATCCAGGAGCAAAAGCTACAACAAAATTAATAACAGATCGATTTATCTGGCCATCCGCGAGAAAAGACTGTCATGCCTGGGTACGAGAGTGCGAAGCCTGCCAACGGTCAATGGTACACAGACATACTTCATCACCTCTAGGACATTTCAAACTACCGAGCATACGTTTTAGTCATGTCCATATAGATCTAATCTGTCCATTACTAACCTCCGGCGAAAACAGATACTGTCTCACAGCGGTGGACAGATTTACCAGATGGCCGGAAGTGAAGCCTCTGCCCGATATAACTGCAGAGACCGTTGCTCGAGCATTCTTCGAAATATGGATTTCACGCTTCGAGTGTGTAGAAACATTGACTACAGATCAAGGCCGACAATTTAATTCCCGTTTGTTTAAATCGTTGACAGATATGTGCGGAACCCAAATGCGTCAAACAACGGCCTACCATCCCGCGGCAAATGGGATGGTCGAACGTCTACAAAGAACCCTAAAAGCTGCGATCATGGCCCACGAGGATTAGAGTTGGGCCGACGTTTCACCTGCCGTACTTCTGGGAATAAGGTCTACGTGGAAGCCAGACCTCCAGTGCTCATCAGCCGAAATGATATATGGTGAGCCATTGCGAATACCCGGGGAGTACTTACAAAACACCGACCCTAAAACAATAGAACCGTCAGATTTCGTAACACAGCTGAAAGAACACATCTCGCGGATTAGACCACAGCCGGCCTCCAGACACGGTAACAAGAACGTTTTCGTACACGATGACCTGAAAACAGCCCAGTACATTTTTCTACGGAAAGACGCCGTACGTGGGGCACTGGAAGCGCCTTACACTGGACCGCATAAGGTCATAAACAGAACGGACAAGACAGTCACTGTTGAATTAAACAGAAGAGGACCAGTGACCGTCTCGATAGACAGGGTAAAACCGGCCTATGTAACTACGGACCTTCTAACACCTCCGAGCCAAACCTCGGCACATTCATCTCCCTCTCCTCCTCCAATTAAAACCACGCGATCAGGACGTGTCGTCAGATTTCCTGATTATGTTTGTGCAGGTCTTCCCTACTTGTGAGGGGGTGGTGTGGCGGCACTGCTCTTGCAGTTTGTGCATCGCCCACAATGCAGCGCGCTTGAACTGCGAGTCCACGACACGTCCAGGCGCCGCGGGGCGTGAGGAGGTGCGCTGGGTCGCGCCGAGGAACCGGCTCTCAGTCTGCGTGCGCCCGCGCCAGTGGCTTACAGATTCGCTTCCGCGCCGGACCTATGTCGCTTTCTCGCTACTCTCACGCTCGCTAGATTTACGCAATTTACCGTGCTCATACTGCTATTGAACTCAATACACAGTTTATGTGGGGATCCTGACTTTTCTTCAACTCACCGTAGTGTTCCCCACAAATTCAAAGTTGGGCAACCAGTTAGAGTTGAGCGATAGATCGGAGAAGAGGGGAAAAATAACCAACTAATTAATAAGTGTTTAGGTCCCTATAGAATTGTAACGGTGTTGCCAAACGACAGATACGAAGTTGAGGATACCACGATAACAAAAAAAGGGGTAAAGGTGTCATTCCGGTAGATAAAATATATCCACGGTTTGCGTTTCAAGCGCCAGATGACAGTGATGCGTCTTATGATAATACTGATGTTGAATAAACGTCGTTGTGTATGCTACATGTGTCTGGGCAAGAAATCTTATATAATAATAATAAATATAACGAGGATTTTTCATATGTTTTGTAGCTAGGGTAGCCCAAGTAGGGTTAGGTAGTGAGTTCTGTACCAAAAGTATTTTTATTTTTTCCTTTCTACACCTTTCCTTTCTTAAGGATTTCTAATGTAATTATTAAAATGTTATAAAGTATAGTATATAGTTAAGCTCTGAATAATCATAATCTGTATTGCTGATACCTATAAAAAACATTTTTGTCTCTTTTTTCTCTTGTATTGTGTTAATATTTTAAACTTATTACACAAAGTATTTTGATTGTTACATTGCGAGGACGCAATCGTATTGTCAGGATGGACGAATGTTAGCATTATACAGATTCAATTACTTTAGTATTATATAGCTTGGGTAATATTTATTAGAATTAACCAATTTCATGTTGCCATTACTGTGTAAAAATTGGTAAAAACTGCATTTCTGGTGCACCAGGTGGTCAGTTTGCGCGTGAACCTAGAAAATATAAATGGTGGCGCTCGAGCGGAGCGCGCCATTGCTGTTGTAAAGTGCGTCGGATAAATAAGTTCTAATAGTGAAGTATTATAGTGTGACTGGTGAAAACAAATTAGGTGTAACCCGAGTGGGAACTGATTATAAGTGCTGGAAGTAAAGTGTTACGGTGTGATTGGTAAAACAATAAAGTGTGAATCGAGCGGGAACTGTTTTATTATACAGTTGGCACTATTGCTTGTTTGTGCTTGTAATATTAGTCATAAAAGGCATACTGTACAGGAAACATGCATAATTGATTATTGGAGAACTAAAAAAAAGGGTTTTTTAGCCAGAAAAAATTGTAAAATAAAAAAAATATATATCATTTTCAGAATCGTACCAATCAAGTTATCCAAATAAATGCTATGATAGCTTCTTAGAATCTTTTCTTCTCATATATAACTTGTGCTTTCCTTACGTAGACGTAAAAATAAAATTAATAAATAAACTTAAATGGATATCGAGAGGTTAAAATATGCAGTAAGTGACAAAGACAACTTCTGTGGCAATGGCGGAAGAATCCATCGCAAGAAAATAAACAGTTACTTAAAAATTATTCGAAACGATTCAAACGAATTATAAAGTTAACACAGCAAGCACAAAATGACCACTTATTTAAAAATTCTACCAATAAATCAAAATGTGCTTGGAATATTATTAATAGCCCTAAGACATCGGTTCCCAATGAGCATACCAGAAAGAAAAAAACGATGATTACGAAATAACTGACACTGTTACGATAGCAGAAGCTTTCAATGATTATTTCGTAGACCAAATACAACCAACAAATCAATGTTTGGGTGGGACTTCACGTGTGAAAATAAACCATCAAAGTCAATCGATTTTCATAAAACCTGCGACACCAGAAACCATCATAAAAATTATAGGTTCACTCAAAAATTAAAATAGCGTTGGATATTATGGTATACATACTAGGGCACTAAAATATGTAAGTGATATTATAGCTCAACCACTTAGCCACATAGTGAATGCTTCCATAGAGTCCGGTACATTCCCGGAAAAGCTCAAACCATTAATTATAAAGCCACTTTTCAAAAAAGAGAATAGAGAAATGATGAAATACTATCGACCAGTTGCTCTAGCATCTGTTGTTTAAAAAATATTTGAGAAATATCTGTACCAAACTATTGTATCTTACTTGGAGAAATTCGATATACTTACTGAGGAACAAAAAGACTTCCGTAAGGGCAAATCAATAAATATGGCGGTATTCGAATTCTTACACTATGCAACCACCAGCATGGATAAAAGAAAACCAATCGTGGCCCTTTACATGGACATGACAAAAGCATTTGACTATGTTAATCATGACTTACTTATAAGGAAACTCGAAGCATACGGTATTAGAGGAAATATCCCAAATGTTATAAAATCATATTTAATTAACAGAACACAATCGATGAAAATATCGACGATCTGTGTTAAAAGCAAGCGTGAAACTAAATATCTATCAAACCGAAGACTAGTAAAATATGGCGTACCACAAGGTAGCGTCCTGGGACCGCTCCTCTTTATTATTTATATAAATGACCTCCCAAAAAATATATCACATCCTATGACATTATTCGCTGATGACAGCACTTTAATAATTAAATGTAATGAATTTGACGATAATAAAACCAAAATCAATGACGCTTTAAAAGAAATAATAAACTGGATGAATTGTAATAATTTAATAGTTAATTTAGAAAAGACATACCTAATGATTTTTTATCAAAATATATGTAAACTGGACAACTTAAACATTCAATATAATGGTATCAATATTGAAGAGGTTAAATTTACAATATTTATTGGTTTGATTATTGTTGTTTCCAATTCAATTTACTGTCTATTGACAGTAAATTGAATTGGATACAACAAACTAAAACAGTTAGCGACAAACTCTGTAAATATGTCTATTTATTGTCGAAATTGTCTAAAATATTGAGCGAGAAAAACTGTCTTACAGCCTACCATGGTTTTGTGGCTTCCTCATTGTGCTACGGGATTATCTTTTGGGGGAATTCTACTGAGAGAGAGAAACTATATTTAGGGCACAAAAACGGTGCGTTAGGGCAATGTGCACACTTAAAGCAACTGATAGTTGCAGACCTCATTTCAAAAATCATAAGCTGTTGACTCTGCCATTACTATACATCTTCGAAATTGCAGTATTTGTAAAAATGAACCCTTAATATTTTGTTCTGGTCTCCACAGTTAGTGACAAAAATGTTCGCACGCAACATCGCCACAGGCTGTGTTTGCCAATATGTAGTACTGCCTTGATGAGAAAAAGTGTATTTATATGGCACCTTTAATATAAAACAAAGTGTCAAATAATATTAAGGACATGCATCTCAATCTGCTTAAACGCAGATTATTCACTTTACTGGTTGATAAATGTTACTACCGCATATCGGAATTCTCAGACGATAAAACGATTTAGTGTAGATTATTTGATTTATTATAAATTTAAATTAAACTGACATCAAATTATTACACTATGTTATTAAGTACTATACAATTTTGATAATTCTTTAAATTACAGCATGCTTATATAACTTTTCATACGCCCATACGGGCAGTACAGATGTAGTACAATCCTTTTCTATCGGCAAAACTCGGAACAACGATAACACCCGAATGGTGCCGATGTGTCTATGAATTACTGTATTATTAAATTACGTGTAGGTATCAAATAAATCGCATACTTTATTTATCAATGTCAAATGTCAAATTGTCCGTTTGACGTATATTACACTGAGATGTTAAAACCACCACGATTCTATCATTTAAAAAATTCGTTAGGTAAACAAAAATATAACTAGTTACTGATGACGTTTTATTTCAATAAAACGCACTGATAAAAACCAAATCCCGGTTGGGATGATCTAATGATTCTATAAGGATTGGAACCCCAAAAAAGTCTAACTATAAGTCAAAACTACAGTAGGATTTTGCAGACCTTTTTTATAACATTTTTTTTTTTAATTAATTAAAAATACTATGGCATAACAAAAAAGACACCTCAACATAAAACAAAACAAACCAGCAGAGAAATTAATATAAATAAATATGATTTTCTGATTGGATGAACGACTTCAATTATGACAGCGGGATAAGAGGAGGTGGAGCGGGGTGGACAGTGTGATGCGAAACAATACTTCCAACTTCCATATCACAGTCAGAATCAGAACTATTTTCTGGTGTATCATCGTCAGAGTTTTCATGAACGGTGATTACAAAACTAGCCATATAATTTTCCAACTCAGGTTCGTGTTTTCGGTACTCGTTTTCGCATTTGATGGTGTGGTCACATACTTTGGCCCAAACATCGGAACCAATCATATTAACCTTTTCCTGTACCAACTGTTTCCCAGTAGTCATATTCATACTGATGTTTCTTTTGGATACGTATCCCTTTATTTGAGACCATATGTTTTCAATCGGATTGAAATCAGGATGATATGGTAGCAATCTTAGTACGCTGTGTCCATATTCGTTCATAAGTTTATCTATAGAGTATTCTACAAAGTCTTGTTTGTACTTGCAAATAATTTCATATATTTCAAGTTTTGTTAATGACGGATCAATCGGAACGTTATGTTTGGATAGCAAATCAATCATGTCTTGCTTCCTGGTAATTGAATTAGGAGGTTTTTCTACGTACTTATTATGATATGCAGCATTATCTCCTACTAGTACTGAATGTGGAGCTAAGTTTGGAATGAGTTGATTACGAAGCCATTTTTCATAGTTTTCATTGTTCATCGCGTTGTGATAGTCACCTGTTTTATCAGTAGACTGATACATTAACAATGCCCCAGGTATAAACCCCTTTCTACTACCAGCGTGCACTATTATAAGACGTTGTCCTTTAGAAATTAACTGTTTCACTCCATTTTCTGACGAGTCAGCCCAGCTTTTACCTGCCAAATGTGAGGTATGGATGTATGTTTCATCCATATAAACAATCTCTCTCCCTTGCAATCTGTACTTTTTTATCGCGGCTAAAAACTTTACTCTTTTTAAACGAACATCATCTTTCTCGATAAGTAATTTTCTGTTGTTTTCAACTTTTTTATACCGAAATCCCATTTTTCTAAGAATTTTTCTTAGCGTAAAGTCACATCCCTTAAAATTTATGGCTTCGGATAACTTGGACTTCAGGGCTTTAATTGTAGGTACTTGTTTGTATATCAAATGGAAATTATACACTAATCGGCGTATAACGTTGTAGTCAAAATCGTCAAGACCTAGACAAAATAATTAATTTGGTCTACCCAACTTTGCCGACTTCGGACTATTGGAGGTGGATTGATTTATGTATTCTTTTTGCAATATTTTATTTACTGTTCGTTGAGAAATTCCACTGGCCTCCGAAACTCGTTTTTGGACTTTACAAAAGTAAGCAGTATAGTTGGTATGTTTGAATTTATCATTTTCAGTTAAGAAATATAAATAAATATTGAAAATAACTTCGCAGGCTTGCCGATCTAAACGTTTCCCTTTTCTTAGTGCTTTCGGCATGTCTGTTATAAATTGTTAATGTGGATCGAATAAAATCAATGTTTATTATTTACAAAAATGACAGACAAGAGTGAAATGTAAAGTCAAAAAAAAAATATAGGTGGCCTGCATTAATACACGAGTCCATGAAGTTTATCACAAAATCTAACATGAATATCAACAAAATATTTCTGTGGTATTAACTACTCTATATAGATACTTCCTCTTGCAATGCGACCGTTCCCTACGTTGTCTCGATGGGTACTGAGTGCGAGTGAAATAGTAAGACAAAAACGAACATTTCCGAGAAAATACGAAAGGAAAGGATTATTCACTACATCTGTACAAACATACGGATGCCATCTACCAAAAAGTTTTGCGTAATCTTCCCTTTTCTACTGCTGCCAACTGTTACGTTAGCAGCTTGCACTGTGTAACAAACCTATTACTTTACTATATAGGCAAGCTCATAAATCACCATGTGTGCTGACTACTCTGACTTATGTTGTGACGTCACTAACCACGTGTGTTTGTGTGTGAACCGCAGCAGCGAGCGGAGTTGTGCACCCGGGGCGCGGAAGGAAAGGATTATTCACTACATCTGTACATGGAATACACTGGAATATGTATAAAGACCTATTTTATTTACCCATGTTCATGAATAAATGATATTTCTATTTCTTGTCAATCTGTTGTTGTCAGATTGTCATAGTGTGAAGTGTTCCGCTCGTTTTTGTGTTATTATTTAATATTTTTCGCATTAATCATGCCAAAGCAGTCAAAAGTCGAAGTTCTTTATTATTAAAGATATTTACTTATACTTAGCAAACGTCATTTATGCCTCTTCTCTACATTATACCACTGTGGGAGAGGCAGGGAGTAGAAACTCTCACAAATTGTTTTTTAGATCTCTTTTAAAAATTGTTTGTGCTTCACTAATACAAATATTACAATATGAATTATTATGATTAATAAGCAGGAATAAATCATTACAAAATAATTAACTGCAAGGTCTGTGTTGAGCTAGATTAACCCCATACAGTATTGGGATTGATTTCCAATTTTGTTTATAGGAAAAACGACTATTCAATTCAATTTCTTAATTAATGGCGGCCTAACACTCAGGTTAATTTCGCCAATGTCACGTTTTTTTTAGATTTCACTGTATTTGGCCAGGTTCTCTCAATTTAATTTTTTTGACAACATTTTATCTAATCTATGTTTTTGTATACCCTCCATATAGTCCTTAGTTATGGTTTTGCCGGCCACTTGAGATGAAAAACGTCAAAACGTCATTTATATTAATCGAAACGAAACGAAATCTATACAAGGAGTATAGATTTCCAATTACAATTTGTTCTGTTTGATTCAAAAGTTTCTCCCACTAAACATCTACCTATATATAAAAAAGTGATCAAACGCACTTATTACGTGAAGTGCCACTTGGTAAGTTCGTTTGATCACTTATTAAATACGTATTATGTATCTCCCACGGCACGATAGCTCACGCTAAGACTATTCAAAATATCATGTTAACATACATTCATATACAGGCATATACATTGCAACTACACCCACACAAGGGCCCTTATAAATAAACCGCCCTCAGCACTGAGAGCTATCTCAAGCACGTGGAAATGACAAAACCGTTTTGTGACATAGCTGAGACAACTGCTAGAGCTAAGAGCCGTTTAATAACACGGGCCTCTGATATTGTGTCTCAGACACCAGCAACAGCGGCGTCACTGACATCCAAGACCTGGGGATTGTCACCACAAAAGCTAGCCAGAGTTGACAGACAAAGATTCCACAGAAACTGTCATTGATTTTATATTTGACTCTTGCGAAATAGGGAAAAGTTGGCCAAAGTAGTAAAATCATACAGAGATTCCACAGGCATAGCCACAGGCCTGTGAAATGCATGAAACTTCCCTTGATTTGATATTCGACTCTCTTTAATATAGGAAAAAGTTGCAGCTGATTGAATTAAGATTTATCACTTGTCAAAAATCACTGAGGCAGGACATTCCTGTCCTGTCCTGTCTACGACCACACTTTCTAACTGAAATCTCAATGTAGCGAGGAAAATTACAACACCTTGAATATAGCCATAATTCTGCCACTTAGTCCTTACCTAACTAAAGACAATGTACTGTACACTACACGGCATAACTTTGTTATTTATAGACACAAACTTTAATAACTAAAATTAAAATAAATAAAATTTGAAAATGCAAAGTTTAAATAACCGAATGCACAAAATCATCACACATCTTCGAATGTCTATCAAACTTTAGTGGTCGGTTGAGCATCCGAGCCACAGCTGTATTTTATTTTCATGGACTTTTCATATTTCACTGTTCTATTTCAGTTTTCGCATCGTGGAAACAAATTTCTGTAAATCTATCTGTAATCAATTTCTGTTTGGGCTAAAGGAGGTTAGTAGTGTCGGTGATTTATGAAAAGCTAACCAACCTCTATTAATCTCCAGCTAGCCCTATTATAGCCATACATTTCCCGACACATACGATAGACTAACTTTTTCATTAGCTACATTTAACAATTCCAAGTATTAGGATTTACCACCTATATAATTTATTTGTATTATCAAAAGTTATACCATTCACGTTCAGTTTTTAAGTATATTCTATAAGCTTATAATTTTCCAGGTGACCAACAACTTAAAATACGACTAAGTGTATGCAACTAATAAAATATCTTGGCAGCGATTAAATATTTTCGCGACAATAATATTAACTAAACTTCAAAAATAAGGTGTTATAAAAACAAATAATTGGCAGTTGCGTAAGGGTAGCGATGGGTAGTATTTAAATGAGTGACTTTATTAGTAAGTGAGCGACTGATTGCGAGTGATGAGAAATCAACAGAACAGCAACTTACAAACATTCATTTGAGTTACTTTAAATGAAAAATGAGAACCTTCATAATATTAGAGGGACCTAATATTTGTTTGAGTGTCAACTCCGATTGAAAAGTAGCCACAATAACCTACTCTAGCCAGTCGTTTTTTTTGCATACGCTTCGCTCCGCTCCGCTTTAGCTTCTTCAACGTTCTAACCTAACCTGTAACCCGATTGAAAAGTAGCCACAAACTCTAGCCAGTTCAATAGTTTCAGCCTTATAGCAAGGCCTTTTATATGTTTGCACATATATATTTTGAAAAATTGAGAGCAATGTACGATACGCTTTCCGCCGTTTTCATTAAATTATGATGTATGCGACCCCGCTAAGATTATTAGTCGCCCAGTCATTATTTATAGCTCCTAGACTATTATTTGAACTGGCCTGTGCAACCTTCATAGTAGAAAAAATAAAAGCCACAAAATAAAATTTAAAGCTTTTAAAAGTCACACAATATACGTATTATATTAACTAGTTACTCTTTGTTTTTCATACAATTTTTTTAAATAGTATCTGATTTGTATTATTTATGAATGCCTATTTTATTTTTTTTATCCACCATCAAGTTTCCGCTTAGACACAAATTCAGTTACCAAAAGAAAGACTCGATGCTAGTATACATTAAAACGGAGCTTAAAACCAATTTATTCAGTTGCTAAATTTATCTTTTTGTGATCATCCATATTAGCTGCCAACCTATTATGTATGGTACGCACTCTATTTTTTAAAACCCGTATTCATATTAATTTGTCGCCGCATTAAATACATTCCTTTCCTATTCATTCTGAGATAAGTTATCCTTAGTCTAGTGGTCTCAAACCTGCTTCTCACACAAGAGATGCGGTTTTGAATCCGGTACTGGCCATATACGAATGAGATAAGTAAATACAAGAGACGGACCTTCTAATGGTAATCGGTAAACGGAAAACATCGAATGAATGAATGAAGATTGAAAAAATGGTGCCTCTCCAGCCAGGGTTCTAAACCTGTTCAGGTCTTTTGGCGGGCAAACCAGAGGGCACAAGATTTAAAAAAGTGGGTGTGACATGCTCGTAAGAATGGAAAGGAGGGTGATTTTAATCGAGCCTTAAGCCAATATAGGATGTATGGAATGAGGAGAATGTGGGTATGGGAAAGCAGCTGTATTATTTTTTAAGTTCTTGTTTTTATTCTATCTTCAGGTATCATCGGTTGAGTTTCCTGAGTCCTGTTTGGTTGGATTATCCGGTGGGCTCTCAATTTCGCAGCCTGTTTCTGGGATACGGTATATTTGATTCGAGTCCTTAGATGAAGTTTTGTTTTAGAATTTGGAAAATATGAAAAGGATGAATAGATAAAGATTTAAGAGTGAAAGAGAAAGCAAATCAAAGGGAAAAAGACAAGGCGCAGAAAAGGTGAAGGGTGGAGAAGAACTTTTACGTTGGGCGCCAAAATGTCATGTGAGGATACGAACCTACCAGAACCTAACAGAAACACCAACCAGGAAAAAATTTAAAGTGACAGTTTATTGGTTATTTACAGTGAAGTCTATAAAAAAGATGATGCGAAGATGAGGATGGATGAGATGTGAAACAGGTTTTATAAAATACAGATATCTGGATAGAAAGAAGGAAGCGGAGAACACGGAGAGAAGTAGACCAGTGGGGTGATGACCAGGATGCAGGTGTAATTGTTGTTGTAGATGTTGTTGAAATCGTCGTTGTAGGAACAGTAGCGGCGTACTTGTAGCTACGGCTCGCTGGATCCCGTTGTAGAAATCGTCGTTGTAGGAACGGTAGCGGCGTACTTGTGGTTACGGCTCGCAGGATCCCGTTGTAGATGGAGTATTTGAAGATTTGAAGGAGTTTGAAGGCTTCGCAGGATCCCGTTGTAGATGGAGTATTTGAAGATTTGAAGGAGTTTGAAGGCTTCGCAGGATCCCGGGGTAGTGCGACCCCGGGATAAGGCCTTTAAGTGATACTTCCAGTTCAGAAGCTGACGTGAGACTCCAGAATTTCAGAAATGTTCCGCTTTTATACCCTTTTTGGAGAGTTCTAAACAATATTTAAATTAAACGTAATTTTTGTGAGTGGCCAAGAGAGAAAGAGTATTTTTGTAAAAGTATTGACGCAAACATATCAGACCGCTAACTAGTTTGAATGGGCATTGCCATGACAACCAGATAAACAAAGACGTCAACAAACGTCAAAGTTTCTTTTCAGGCTCGTAATACGATAAACAACAATGAACCCATGAAGTAAATTACATAACAGCGCAAGGAAAAAAAGGTAGCGCACCAGCGCGCACGAAGCCCGAGATTGCAGAGTTTTGGAGAAAGCCAAAAACAAGGTCACCAAAGGTAAGCCCCTTCGCTATCGATTTAGAAGTGCTGATAACATGAAAATGCAGAGCGAAAATGATTTGTTAATATATTCTTATGGTTTAAAACATTACAGGGTCCTATGGAAATAAAAGTGATGACCAATATCAGACTGTACAGCATGAATGCATGACAGAGCAAGGTCCCTGTCCTGTCCCTGAAGGACAAACAAAAAAGACTGATGGTGGAGCTGGAGCTGAGGGATAGGAAGCAAGAATAGCATGTAAGTAGCATAACACTACAAAACTTTCGTGATTCATTGCGATTCAAGACTAAGCCCGACAGTAATTAGACCACTTATTCAGCCGCAGGGCGTTACCTGTTTCACAGTATACTTAGGTATCAGACCGCGCTATACAAATTAGCTGACGTTTGTTAACCTTGACTTCGTTGTTCGTCGAAACCACGAGAGGGCAAACATATTAGCAGATTGATAGATGACCTGAAAGAGATTTTAGCGGCGTCACAAATAACTAATTAAAAAAGCGAGTGTCAAACAATCCCTATGGCTACGGCTGCAGAGAAAAGATTTTGGATTTATAATCGTCAGATTAGTTAATTAGTTACTTTTGACAAAAGAAAACATTGAATTACCTGTTTTCCCATGCGCCATGAGAGATATAGAAGTGTTTTCGCGAAACGTATAACAATCCAATTAAATACCAATAAGTATATGTGTTATGCACCTACTATACACAGAAAGCTAGTAGCCTCTGAAGTATCTTTAAATTACTTATATTAAAGTATTAGTAATTTTACCAGTTTTATGAACCATTTTAAAACACCCATTATCGTACATTGGCACAAGTAATGTATGTGCGTTGGGTAAATACCCATTAATATTTAACGATGTTTTGGGAAAGCCCTCTTACAAACTTTATTTGTGAAAGTGAGCTGAGCTATTATGAAAAAGACATTAAACCTTGGCAAAAGGCTCCCGCTGTTGGCCTGAGGTAATTAAAACTAACGACTCGCCTTACCAGTCAAAGTAACCCCGTCATTATATTTAGTGTAAGCGTAGTCAATATCACTCTTTACCTACTTTAAAGGGTGTAAAAGTTAGTTTGATAATTATAAATTTGGACAAGGGATTAGAATATATATTACAATCACTACGTTTAATTCATAAACTTAACATGTATTAAGTGAATAATTATATTTATTGTACCGTTAATGTGAAAAACTTGTTTTCGTTGTTTCTGCACTTTAATCATAATGAAACATAGTGGGAAATTTTAATACCGCTGCCTAATTTAACCCACAAACCTGGTTAAAACTGAAAACGAGTGTTTATCTGTGTTTGTGGTCCGTAAACCCGAAAATAAAAAATATTTTTGTTTGCCTAATCCCGACTCGCCGTAAAATATTAATAAAAAAGCTTTTTGTGAGAGCGACTGAGTTATTTTTTGTGAGTAGACTGAAAAATGGAAGAGTCACAAAAATATTTTTATTGCTAGCATTACTGAAGCAATTTCTTGTTTGAGTCAACATTTATTCAAATAAAATTATCTCGCTGTAGCTCTCAAACTGGACTTTTTACAGACGATTTTTTTGCTTTACCGCTCGACACTTCGCAGCTTTTAGATTGTTTTTTAAATCGTAAATCAATTAACCTATCTCAGATTTTCTCCTTAATATACTCTTCATGATACACCCCTGTGCCAAAGTTTAAGTTTCCAGGATATCTTGATGACTTTCAGCGACTAAAACCGAGAAGTGTCGAACCGTAAAGTAAAAGTAATCATATCGTCTTAATTAATAATGTGGTAATTTCAGGATGTACCTTCGACATAGTATAAATAAGAAACCTTCGATTTCTCTAATGAGCTTCAAATTATGTCAGTAAAAAATAAACATAGCATCACGCCAATTCCCATACTGGTGGTAGAGACACAGCTGAGTCCACCAAATGTATGTATAAGAATGACAGTGACACTCAAGATCAGCAAGCTAATTTAAAGTATGCCTAACTCGAGTACATCTCAAGGCTGTTTTGACATAATGCGTCGTCGCCTTAAGTGGGTACCTGGCTGACAGGCAATAAACGCGCCATGCTTGATAACGTAACTTGACGGTATTTTGCCTAAATTGTATTTAAACTGTATTTGGTGGCTGACAAAAGTCTGGTGCAAGTCGCTCTTAGTTAAATATATACATAGATAATGACAAATTGATGTACAAGTTATACTCTACTCTATACTAAGTCGGTAAACTTGTATATATATATATACAAGTATACCGACGGTACAGGTATTTTGTATAAATCGAACGAAAAATGGCGATGTTCTTCGCAGGTTGATATTATTGCTATTAAGTTACTGCGCATAGGTCAACATATACGGCATTATGTGTAAAACAACACAACCAAAAATGACGACCAAAACGGACCACCAAACGAACCCATCACGAAAGCAATCAGCGCGACCCCAAAAGACTGCCAATAGACCCGCGTCGATTGTCAGTATAGTGGTTAAAGCGTTCGTGTCACGTAAAGCTCTGCAATTTACTCCGGACTGACTGATCGCCCTGAATGCTCCGTAAGCTCGCTCGTCACAGATTTGTATCGCGGAATAATTAACTAGAATAAGTGGTGTCAGGCTTCAAATGAGCTTTTACCACGCAAAAGGGAGTAAACAAACATGTCGTGTCGTGTCGTCATATCTTATTTCATACCGGGAGGCAGAGGAACTATTCCACCCAAGTACTAAAATACTTGTTTTTCATCATACTCAGCCCACATCGAGCTATTGCTGGGCAAAGACCTCTTTTGTAAAGCGCCAATCTCCCCGGTCCTGTCGATCGCACCCAATGGGATCCCGACGATTTGATGACATCGTCGGACCATCGGGCTGGTGGTCTGCCCTGGCCTTTTCGCTCCCCGTAGCCACCACGTTCTTGTTTAAAAACAACTTGTTTTAAAAAAATAACCATTTTAATGGTGTTTGATATACCAGTATCGTGGACGAACCTTCGACCCGGCGCTGTGGTTGTGGCTCTGCCTACGATGAGGGAGGTCCCGGATTCGATCCCCGGCCGGAGATAAAGAAAAAAAATCTCCAGGTCTTGGGGATATCGCTGTTTCTGGTTCCCACGATACAGGGTATCTAAGTGTGGGGTCAGAAGCAATTTATGTGCCTGTATAAATTTGTTTTTGATTTTGTTTTGAAACTTTTCATCGCATTTTTTCAGAAGATTTTAGATTTAAAATGATGAAGAACGGAGTATTGAATGACTGGCTAAACGCCATCCTCTGCAACTCCGTATGGTTATAGAAGTGACGCATTTCTTTTGGTTAAAATCATCTTTTAATACGATTCTACGTTACTGTAGTTTCCTGTTGTAACAGCTGAATGTCAGTCCACGGGCAAGCTTAACTCCTGCCCGTCTTCAACAACTATTAAAAGGGCCATTAGGCTTAAACTTCTCGCGAACTTGAAGGTAGTCAGACTGAATAGTTTAACAGTAATTATTCCGCTTCAAAAGTAAAACGCCGGCGGCTGCGATGGGCTGGCTGGATGGCGCGGTAAAAGTTTCAAGGGATGTTTGAAAATCTGGCCCCAAGTCTGGGTTTCTGGTTCTTACAATACCCTGTGTCGTAAGAACTAGAAACACATCCGAACCCGGATCCTTTCGCCCTGAAGCTCGCCTGCTACGCCACAGAAGCAGTCCGTAGTCTAGTGGTTCCACGCTCGCCACTCACGGAGGATATGCGGGTTCGGATGCTGCTGGCCATGTACCAATGATATATGTAAGTTATCTTTAGTACATTATACGAACGTTCTTACGCTAACCTTGAATTTCCTTAGCTGCGGCGATGGGCTTGCCCCCTTTCACGCTTAGAGTATTGAATAACTGGCTAAACTTGGGCACAATTGTGCCTCTGCCACCCAGTATTGGAAAAGGCATGACCCTGTGTTTATGATTTGTTCTGTTTCAACTTTTTTTAAAGGTTGTAGACACGGTGGTTACTTCTTAACCCCTCAGTTACCACCGGCATTAGCTAACGCCACTTTTTCGTTACAGGTTTTAAATTTGATTACCATGGCATAAAGTTCGAAATCGCGATCCGTCCCAACTACCCTCGGTTTTTGAGTAGTTAATACCTTGTATTTGAGTTAGTATTATGCTACAGTTACCTCAGGCTCGTAAACAGGAGCATAACTAGATATGATAATTCGGTTTCGGAAGCGAAATACAACTGCTGATATGATCATATACTAATATACTAACCCTTAATTCAGGGAGAAACAGAAAATATGCCTTTCGGTTGGCTTTTGGCCTTTTGCCAGTCTGTACCATACCAACATGAAAAACCTACGGGTTGTACTCGTGATAACAGAACGGTAACGGTGTCTTACCAAAGGTACAAAAAATACTCCTATGCAACAGTTCTTTAACGACAATAATTCACCAAGTAAAAAACTTAAAAAACCGACCTTAAATTCAGGCCCTATATTACTTCCACCCCGGTCTGGATGCTGAACGGAACCACAAACCAAAACGTCATTTGTGTACATACTTTTTGTCTTTGTTGATTTTTTTGTCAAAAAAAGCAATTTTAATTTTGATAAAAAAGATATGAGACCACTTTGAAGCCCTACCAATCAAAACAAGAATCATCAAAATCGATTCGTATTTGACGAAATTATCGCGTAACAAACATAATATATTTGTAGTAACACTGATTGTTTGATAAAGAGCTCCGTGGTCTAACGGGTTTCACGCTTGCTTCCCATACAGGAGATTCAGGTTCGATTCCCGACCATGTACCAATGAGATAATTAATTTCTCTTAAGTACATTATACGGACGTTCTAACAGTGATGGAAAACATCGTGAGGAAACCAGAATTGAGTATTGAATAATTGGCTCAAAGTGGGCACAATTGTGCCTCTGCCACCCCGTATGGGAAAACGCGTGACGCTATGTTATGTTAACACTGATTATATTTTAAGGATAGTCACGGTCTATCAGGACGTTATTAATTGGGTAAGAAGACTATACTCCGATTTTCATTACCTGATTAGCGATAGCCATGTGGTTTCGAGGGGGCGGGTGGGTAGTCTGCCCTCAACGCTATGGTCCATTTCCCGTCGTCCCTCTGACCTAGTCTGTGTTTAAGTATTAAAATTGTTATGTTTAGCATAAAAAGAACATAAAAACTTTTTTAAGTCAGAAATAGTCATAAAATCCTTTTAAGGGTATTTGAACTTGTAAGTTCAACATTATTTCAACACTTTGGCCCGGCAATTTCAGATATTAGATGGTCACGACGTAAACAAAAGGAGGTTGAGTTCCTCAATGTTATAGATGTATAGCTTCGTTTTGATTAAAAACATTGTTTACTCTGTGATTCGTAGTTGAAGCAAAGGTTTTCATCCAACCTGTATCACATACGTAGTTTTACGTAAGGAGTTGATATATGTAATGTAGTACAGTCAAACCGCAATAAACATCGATTAGCCGAAGCGAGAGCCGTTTCTGGACAGATACATGTTTACGAATCCTCAAGCTTTCACAAGGCCTTGTAAATTGTTTATCTCAAAGAAAGATAAGTGTAGTATCGATCAATCCGTTTGTTAAAATTGATTTTTAACCTCTTGAATACAACCACTAAGGCCACTTTTCCGTAATAGGTTATAATTGTATTACCATGACATAAGGTTCAAAATAGCGATCCGTCCCAACTACCCTTGGTTTTTGAGAGGTTAATATTAATGCACTGGTCAGCATTTTTGTTATCTTAACTTTAATTAGGGACCGACTGAAACTGGGCTGGAACCGTGACAGTTACAGACTACAGACCGCAATTGATAAAAGACACGATAAAGGATTCCCTATGTGACTTCGAAAATCGTTGGGTCGATTTTAATTTCACGGTACACCATTTATCGATTGCTCAGTTGGCAGACTGCTTGTTCCTGCGAAGCGTTGATTGACCGGAGTAACATTTCATCGAAAAATCACTTGCCGACGCACAATTAAATTATGTGACATTTTGTCACAAAGCGATTTGCCAATGGCTCGTTTCATCAAATGATCCCTCTCAAACTTCAAACTTCATTTTTTTTATTCAAAATAGTTTCTTACGAACCATTTTTAATGTCATTTGAAACTATATAATGCAAGAAAAACTACTACCGCTTCTGAAAGTGTTACGGCAGCAGAGAAAAAGCGGCGCAAGAAACTCGTACACTGCAACACGGCCTACTTTTCTTTTCTGTTAATTTCTTTTTTACAAAATAGGTCTTGTGTTACAATCGTAAGCGTGGTTCTTGTGCTGCGCTGGAAAATCAGAGCTCCATACCTATTTGCCATTAATGGAATCATCTAACCTATAATATGCTTTATAACATAATGTTTTTTCAACAATGCCTTTAAATTTCTTCTCTGACAAATTTAATATCTCTTCCGGTATTTCGTTATAGTATTGTATACTTAGAACCACAAATGAAGTTCTTACTTTAGCTAGTCTATAGTCAGGTTGGTAAATTTTATTTCTGCCTCTTAATTATTCAACATTTTAGTGAAGTTATTTATGTTCTTCCTAACGTATATAAAATTTTCATAAAAATATTGACACGGTACCATAATGCTAATGTATTTGAACAGTTCCCTCAGGGAGTCACGACTGCGTAGGTTATAAATTGCTCTTATATCCCTTTTTTGTAGAAAAAAAATTGAGTCAATATTACAGCAGAATTCCATAGGACATAATGCTGTGGAAATAACTAAAGTAAACAAGTCTCGCAGTAGCTACATCCGTCAGCTGTCTGATTTGTCTCACAGCATATGCAGCTGAACTAAGTTTTCCCGATAAAGATGTAATGTGAGGGCTCCATTGTAGTTTTGAGTCAAGTGTTATTCCCAGGAAAACTGTACTATCAGTAAACTCTTACTTATCATTATTTGATACTATTAACCGGTTTCGGGTTTGCACACGCTCTGCAGGATAGTCGAGCATTCACTAGCGTTATTGTGTCAACATTTTATAAATTTTCAAAAAGTTAAAATACTTAAAACAAAGCAAACCACTAAAAATACCTTTTTTTCAATACAATACAATATATTACTTATAATCCGCTTGTCTATAGTTCAGTAAGTAGAAATACTTATTATGGCATGTAAAAATGCTTTTGTATACATGTAAGTTGTATGAAACGACGGGACATTGTGAATCCAATAAGTCATGCTGTGGAAAACATGCCAGGATGCGCCGATCTAAAAAACACTTGTAAGAAAAAACTTATGAATTTACAGAATGTGGGAAATATGCCAGAATTCAATCAAACGGACCCATTTAATTTAAGTAAAGATTGTAGAGGCGGTGGAAAATATACCAGAATTCAAATAAACGGATTATCTTGTAAGAAAATACTTATAAATGTATAGAATAATATAAATGTGCCAGAATTTATCAAAATGGACCAATTTGTAGGCATAAAATTTTCCATTTCCATGACTGCAATAAACAGTACTTGTAAGAAAATACGTACAATGAAGAAGACGTTGACTAGTTGCAGAATTATGTACATATTAGTTTTTTCTGTTTTCAAACTGATTTAGTTTCTACAAGCTAACTTAACATATTTTAAATACTAATGGGTGAGGACAATGATACTTTTTCCTTTGAGTAGTAGTCTCATGATCACTCTACGTCCATTCAGAGTGGAGATGCAAGTTTCTTAGCCGTAGCGACGAACCTTCGAATTATGCCGGTAGTAGAATATGAAACATATCAAAGCGTTTAAAGGTTGCACTTGTTTGAAACTACTAAAGAATTTGAGACGTGGCAAAATGTGTTTAACTAAATCAAAGGACTTTGTTATAACCTACATTTGTAGTTTTGCGTTGTGGAGCTAAAATAACTAAACTATTTGAGGAGCTAACTCTGGAGCAAGCAACATAAAGCTGCCCATGTGAAAAACAATACTCTGTAAAATCGATACCCACCATTTTAAGTGACTGTCCTTGAGACTTATTAATAGTCATCGTAAAACTGGCTTTGATGGGAAATTGAAATCTCTTAGATTCTAATGGATAATCTGTTGGGATAAACGGTATTTTAGGTATGAACACTGATTCCCCTTTTGCACAACCTGTTATGATTGTTGCTTCTATTAAATATCTTTGCTGTGCTTGGATGCGTAACCTTGTGCGATTGCATAACTTGGATGGATGCAAGTTACGAAAGAGCATCACGGGTACACCCACTTTGAGCAATAGTTTATGTTATACTCAATACTCAATATATCTATTGCATTCCATAAAATTGATGATGCATGTGTTATTTATGCACCTTGTAAAAAAGCCACTGCAATAGAAGAGAGGGAAATAAAGTTTGTTAATTAATAATTAAGTATAATATTTACTAAAAGTCAGTGGAAAGCAAACATAGTCATGAAAATTTATCCTATAAATGAATTTATTTGTATATTTTTTACATTTTTCATTAGGGTACTCATTAACTGTATAATATAGCATTTATTGTATAACATTTGTTTTAATTTATGTATAAAAATATTATCTTTCCAGGTACACCAGGGCAGACACTGCGGTAGCTTAGGTGAAGACTAGAAGGGGCGAGCGCAGCGAAGCCCCCGAATAGTCTTCGTGTTGAGTTGACATGTAAGAACAAAAGAAACATAAATTCTAAACCCTGTCGATACAATCTTACGGTGACATATATATAGGACCAGCTTATTCCATTTCTTGCTGTACAAGGTATAATGTATGCAGATCTTTGCACGGTCTGCTTGAATAAGCTAAGCTTGTCTGTGTCGGGGCCATAGATTAAATGTTGGTGTTTGATAAGGGTCGGCCGTGGACCGGTCCGAATTTATTGGAGGCCCATATCAAAGGCGTAAGATTGGGGTAAGATTCCCCGTTGTGTTTCAGATGTTGACAGGTGTAAATTAGGATAGATTCGTTGATCCTCTGATTGTAGATTCGGTCTAAAAGGGCGGTGGTGATGAAAGGGCTTCGTACCGACGAGTAAAAGTAAATATAAAAAATAAATGCAGCAACAGTAAGCAGAAATCACCATAGCTGTGGCGACGGGCTATCGCAATGTGGGCACAACTATGCCTTTATCACCCCATTAGGAAAAAGGCGTGAGATGCGTAAGTGTGTAAGTGAGAGTCAGTGTTATTGGCTAATTAGCCAAGATGACTTCTTGTTTTTGCTAACAAGTTATACACTTCATACTACATAGCGTCACGCCTTTCTCCATAAGGGGTTGCAGAGACACAATAATGCCTACTTTTAGCCAGTTATTCAACACTTCATTTTGCGTGACGTGGGGCTAGTCCACCCCCGCAGCTGTTTACCATTACCGTTAGAACGTCCATAATAAATTCCATTGGTACATGGTCAGCACCGGGATTCGAACCTGCATCTCCGCGTGAGAAGCAAGCGTGAAAACCTAGTGGTAGTGACCACGGAGCTCTTTTTATAGGTACTTAAAAAGTTTAAATGTGTCCTTGTTTTCCTATTTTATTTTTCAGGCGACATTGTAACAAATATTTCCCTAAAACATCTTCCCCCTACGTGGTGATTCACATAAAATATTTTATTTTATGCCCCGAAAAAGAACTTTCCTTTTCCACTTAACGCAGTTGTTGTCAAAGCTGCGTTTTGTTCCTAAAGTTTTCACATTAATAAAAAAACCCTTTTGTTTCCCCTCCAACATGCGTGTAATCGCTCACTGTCTGTAATTTCTTAGAAACAAGAACTTGCTGTGGAATTTCGTTAGAAGTACAAGTTTGACCGCGAGAATTTCCAATACTATGTTGTGGTTTATTGTGATAATTAATTATTACAAATTATTGTTAGTGATAGGTAATTTTATTGTTAATTATATATGGCATCCTAACCTCATTTGACGTTAATATTGCCAGTATCAAGTGAAAGATCACGTGGCGTGTTTTGAACCTTACCTTAGACGAATGAAATTTTGTGCCTCCACCAAACTACGCCAGCGCCACGCACCATGACAGACCAGCTGTCAGTTCCCTGTCACCCGATATGTTCCAGAACGTTCTTCAAGTTAAAATAAATGTCTACTTTTCATGAATACCCGGCAAACTTCTGCAAAAGAATCTGTTATTATTGCTTTTACCACAGTTAGCTGCACATGACGGTAACTTTTTACTTAAAGCGACATAAAGGAGCTATAACAGCTATCTTAATTTCTATTAAGTTACTGTATGCTTCACAATAGAAACAACAACTGATTTATACAGCATCTGAATAACTGTTAACATGTGGTGTATAATACAGCTAAAAGAGAACAGAACATGAATTATCCAGTATCATGCTTGATAATCGAATTTCAAGCGAGTGTTATATAAAAGGTTACACAAACTCTTGAGTAACAGGTCAGATTACGATGTCTATTCAAGCTTTAAGAAATAAAATCTCCAAATTACAGAACCAACTAAGCTAATAGCATTATTATAGCAAAACACAACTTAAACACAGAACTTGGCAAAACATACAGCTTCTATACATATATGTACAACAAAGCTTACCTTTATAAGGTTATATGGTTAGCCAGTTATCTGACTTGTGTGCTGCCTGGGCCCTTCCATCCCCTGTGGGGGAGGGCTACCACACTATCCCTTTGCTAAAGCCCTCATTAGACTTCTCCTCTAGGCCTAGCTGACATGTAATACACATTTTTAGAGTTTCATACAACTCTAACCGGCCCTCCAGTGGGGGGCAGAATTTTGAAAATCTCTTGCTGAGCTGATCGCCTGCTTCCTGTCAAATTAACAGATTCATAGGTCAAGTAATTTCTGATTTTCTTACAAACTCGGACCCCTTTATTCCCGCTTATGGGGGCGATTTTTGATACATACTATACATTCCCGATGTCTCAAATCTTTAAAGTTAAAAAAGGTTCATAGGTCAAGTAGTTTTTTATGTCACTATAGATTTCATGCCCTCATACCCCCTTAGCGAGAGATATTTTTTAAAATCACTTGATGGTTTGACGTCTCATACCTATAAATTACCTACCTGCAAAATGTCAGCTTCAAGTAGAATGCGGAGCGTTCCTGATCCAAAGGATCTCACTCGCCGTGCAGCGCGGTAATGCTGCCAGTGTTATGGGTACCTTTGGGTCGGGCTGTCCTGGGGCGGTTTATTTATTTAGTATTGTGTTTTTTTATTGTTTTCAGTTTTCAGCTTCATATTAAGTAACACATATTAGCTGTTATTAAACTGAAATAAAGGCGTTGTGGAAAGGAAAAAGGGTAAAGAATTCCAATTAGAGTAATATTCTAATTAGAACTTATCTTAATTCTAACTAGAATAGGAGAATTTTAACAAAAACTAAACATCGGGATTTCCTGATGTGTGGGATTCCGTCTCCGGTACCCACCGACACGGCGAAAGTTACAAAATGGCCGCCACAGGCGACTGGTTAATATTTTAAACTTATTACACAAAGTATTTTGATTGTTACATTGCGAGGACGCAATCGTATTGTCAGGATGGACGAATGTTAGCATTATACAGATTCAATTACTTTAGTATTATATAGCTTGGGTAATATTTATTAGAATTAACCAATTTCATGTTGCCATTACTGTGTAAAAATTGGTAAAAACTGCATTTCCGGTGCACCAGGTGGTCAGTTTGCTCGTGAACCTAGAACATATAAATGGTGGCGCTCGAGCGGAGCGCGCCATTGCTGTTGTAAAGTGCGTCGGATAAATAAGTTCTAATAGTGAAGTATTATAGTGTGACTGGTGAAAACAAATTAGGTGTAACCCGAGTGGGAACTGATTATAAGTGCTGGAAGTAAAGTGTTACGGTGTGATTGGTAAAACAATAAAGTGTGAATCGAGCGGGAACTGTTTTATTATACAGTTGGCACTATTGCTTGCTTGTGCTTGTAATATTAGTCATAAAAGGCATACTGTACAGGAAACATGCATAATTGATTATTGGAGAACTAAAAAAATGGTTTTTTAGCCAGAAAAATTTGTAAAATAAAAAAAATATATATCATTTTCAGAATCGTACCAATCAAGTTATCCAAATAAATGCTATGATATCTTCTTAGAATCTTTTCTTCTCATATATAACTTGTGCTTTCCTTACGTAGACGTAAAAATAAAATTAATAAATAAACTTAAATGGATATCGAGAGGTTAAAATATGCAGTAAGTGACAAAGACAACTTCTGTGGCAATGGCGGAAGAATCCATCGCAAGAAAATAAACAGTTACTTAAAAATTATTCGAAACGATTCAAACGAATTATAAAGTTAACACAGCAAGCACAAAATGACCACTTATTTAAAAATTCTACCAATAAATCAAAATGTGCTTGGAATATTATTAATAGCCCTAAGACATCGGTTCCCAATGAGCATACCAGAAAGAAAAAAACGATGATTACGAAATAACTGACACTGTTACGATAGCAGAAGCTTTCAATGATTATTTCGTAGACCAAATACAACCAACAAATCAATGTTTGGGTGGGACTTCACGTGTGAAAATAAACCATCAAAGTCAATCGATTTTCATAAAACCTGCGACACCAGAAACCATCACAAAAATTATAGGTTCACTCAAAAATTAAAATAGCGTTGGATATTATGGTATACATACTAGGGCACTAAAATATGTAAGTGATATTATAGCTCAACCACTTAGCCACATAGTGAATGCTTCCATAGAGTCCGGTACATTCCCGGAAAAGCTCAAACCATTAATTATAAAGCCACTTTTCAAAAAAGAGAATAGAGAAATGATGAAATACTATCGACCAGTTGCTCTAGCATCTGTTGTTTAAAAAATATTTGAGAAATATCTGTACCAAACTATTGTATCTTACTTGGAGAAATTCGATATACTTACTGAGGAACAAAAAGACTTCCGTAAGGGCAAATCAATAAATATGGCGGTATTCGAATTCTTACACTATGCAACCACCAGCATGGATAAAAGAAAACCAATCGTGGCCCTTTACATGGACATGACAAAAGCATTTGACTATGTTAATCATGACTTACTTATAAGGAAACTCGAAGCATACGGTATTAGAGGAAATATCCCAAATCTTATAAAATCATATTTAATTAACAGAACACAATCGATGAAAATATCGACGATCTGTGTTAAAAGCAAGCGTGAAACTAAATATCTATCAAACCGAAGACTAGTAAAATATGGCGTACCACAAGGTAGCGTCCTGGGACCGCTCCTCTTTATTATTTATATAAATGACCTCCCAAAAAATATATCACATCCTATGATATTATTCGCTGATGACAGCACTTTAATAATTAAATGTAATGAATTTGACGATAATAAAACCAAAATCAATGACGCTTTAAAAGAAATAATAAACTGGATGAATTGTAATAATTTAATAGTTAATTTAGAAAAGACATACCTAATGATTTTTTATCAAAATATATGTAAACTGGACAACTTAAACATTCAGTATAATGGTATCAATATTGAAGAGGTTAAATTTACAATATTTATTGGTTTGATTATTGTTGTTTCCAATTCAATTTACTGTCTATTGACAGTAAATTGAATTGGAAACAACAAACTAAAACAGTTAGCGACAAACTCTGTAAATATGTCTATTTATTGTCGAAATTGTCTAAAATATTGAGCGAGAAAAACTGTCTTACAGCCTACCATGGTTTTGTGGCTTCCTCATTGTGCTACGGGATTATCTTTTAGGGGAATTCTACTGAGAGAGAGAAACTATATTTAGGGCACAAAAACGGTGCGTTAGGGCAATGTGCACACTTAAAGCAACTGATAGTTGCAGACCTCATTTCAAAAATCATAAGCTGTTGACTCTGCCATTACTATACATCTTCGAAATTGCAGTATTTGTAAAAATGAACCCTTAATATTTTGTTCTGGTCTCCACAGTTAGTGACAAAAATGTTCGCACGCAACATCGCCACAGGCTGTGTTTGCCAATATGTAGTACTGCCTTGATGAGAAAAAGTGTATTTATATGGCACCTTTAATATAAAACAAAGTGTCAAATAATATTAAGGACATGCATCTCAATCTGCTTAAACGCAGATTATTCACTTTACTGGTTGATAAATGTTACTACCGCATATCGGAATTCTCAGACGATAAAACGATTTAGTGTAGATTATTTGATTTATTATAAATTTAAATTAAACTGACATCAAATTATTACACTATGTTATTAAGTACTATACAATTTTGATAATTCTTTAAATTACAGCATGCTTATATAACTTTTCATACGCCCATACGGGCAGTACAGATGTAGTACAATCCTTTCCTATCGGCAAAACTCGGAACAACGATAACACCCGAATGGTGCCGATGTGTCTATGAATTACTGTATTATTAAATTACGTGTAGGTATCAAATAAATCGCATACTTTATTTATCAATGTCAAATGTCAAATTGTCCGTTTGACGTATATTACACTGAGATGTTAAAACCACCACGATTCTATCATATAAAAAATTCGTTAGGTAAACAAAAATATAACTAGTTACTGATGACGTTTTATTTCAATAAAACGCACTGTTAAAAACCAAATCCCGGTTGGGATGATCTAATGATTCTATAAGGATTGGAACCCCAAAAAAGTCTAACTATAAGTCAAAACTACAGTAGGATTTTGCAGACCTTTTTTATAACATTTTTTTTTGTAATTAATTAAAAATACTATGGCATAACAAAAAAGACACCTCAACATAAAACAAAACAAACCAGCAGAGAAATTAATATAAATAAATATGATTTTCTGATTGGATGAACGACTTCAATTATGACAGCGGGATAAGAGGAGGTGGAGCGGGGTGGACAGTGTGATGCGAAACAATACTTCCAACTTCCATATCACAGTCAGAATCAGAACTATTTTCTGGTGTATCATCGTCAGAGTTTTCATGAACGGTGATTACAAAACTAGCCATATAATTTTCCAACTCAGGTTCGTGTTTTCGGTACTCGTTTTCGCATTTGATGGTGTGGTCACATACTTTGGCCCAAACATCGGAACCAATCATATTAACCTTTTCCTGTACCAACTGTTTCCCAGTAGTCATATTCATACTGATGTTTCTTTTGGATACGTATCCCTTTATTTGAGACCATATGTTTTCAATCGGATTGAAATCAGGATGATATGGTAGCAATCTTAGTACGCTGTGTCCATATTCGTTCATAAGTTTTTCTATAGAGTATTCTACAAAGTCTTGTTTGTACTTGCAAATAATTTCATATATTTCAAGTTTTGTTAATGACGGATCAATCGGAACGTTATGTTTGGATAGCAAATCAATCATGTCTTGCTTCCTGGTAATTGAATTAGGAGGTTTTTCTACGTACTTATTATGATATGCAGCATTATCTCCTACTAGTACTGAATGTGGAGCTAAGTTTGGAATGAGTTGATTACGAAGCCATTTTTCATAGTTTTCATTGTTCATCGCGTTGTGATAGTCACCTGTTTTATCAGTAGACTGATACATTAACAATGCCCCAGGTATAAACCCCTTTCTACTACCAGCGTGCTATTATAAGACGTTGTCCTTTAGAAATTAACTGTTTCACTCCGTTTTCTGACGAGTCAGCCCAACTTTTACCTGCCAAATGTGAGGTATGGATGTATGTTTCATCCATATAAACAATCTCTCGCTTGCAATCTGTGCTTTTTTATCGCGGCTAAAAACTTTACTCTTTTTAAACGAACATCATCTTTCTCGATCAGTAATTTTCTGTTGTTTTCAACTTTTTTATACCGAAATCCCATTTTTCTAAGAATTTTTCTTAGCGTAAAGTCACATCCCTTAAAATTTATGGCTTCGGATAACTTGGACTTCAGGGCTTTAATTGTAGGTACTTGTTTGTATATCAAATGGAAATTATACACTAATCGGCGTATAACGTTTTAGTCAAAATCGTCAAGACCTAGACAAAATAATTTATTTGGTCTACCCAACTTTGCCGACTTTAGACTATTGGAGGTGGATTGATTTATGTATTCTTTTTGGAATATTTTATTTACTGTTCGTTGAGAAATTCTACTGGCCTCCGAAACTCGTTTTTGGACTTTACAAAAGTAAGTAGTATAGTTGGTATGTTTGAATTTATCATTTTCAGTTAAGAAATATAAATAAATATTGAAAATAACTTCGCAGGCTTGCCGATCTAAACGTTTCCCTTTTCTTAGTGCTTTCGGCATGTCTGTTATAAATTGTTAATGTGGATCGAATAAAATCAATGTTTATTATTTACAAAAATGACAGACAAGAGTGAAATGTAAAGTCAAAAAAAATATATATAGGTGGCCTGCATTAATACACGAGTCCATGAAGTATATCACAAAATTTAACATAAATATCAACAAAATATTTCTGTGGTATTAACTACTCTATATAGATACTTCCTCTTGCAATGCGACCGTTCCCTACGTTGTCTCGATGGGTACTGAGTGCGATGAAGTAGTAAGACAAAAACGAACATTTCCGAGAAAATACGAAAGGAAAGGATTATTCACTACATCTGTACATGGAATACACTGGAATATGTATAAAGACCTATTTTATTTACCCATGTTCATGAATAAATGATATTTCTATTTCTTGTCAATCTGTTGTTGTCAGATTGTCATAGTGTGAAGTGTTCCGCTCGTTTTTGTGTTATTATTTAATATTTTTCGCATTAATCATGCCAAAGCAGTCAAAAGTCGAAGTTCTTTATTATTACTTATACTTAGCAAACGTCATTTATGCCTCTTCTCTACATTATACCACTGTGGGAGAGGCAGGGAGTAGAAACTCTCACAAATTGTTTTTTAGATCTCTTTTAAAAATTGGTTGTGCTTCACTAATACAAATATTACAATATGAATTATTATGATTAATAAGCAGGAATAAATCATTACAAAATAATTAACTGCAAGGTCTGTGTTGAGCTAGATTAACCCCATACAGTATTGGGATTGATTTCCAATTTTGTTTATAGGAAAAACGACTATGTATTCAATTCAATTTCTTAATTAATGGCGGCCTAACACTCAGGTTAATTTCGCCAATGTCACGTTTTTTTTAGATTTCACAGTATTTGGACAGGTTCTCTCAATTTAATTTTTTTGACAACATTTTATCTAATCTATGTTTTTGTATACCCTCCATATAGTCCTTAGTTATGGTTTTGCCGGCCACTTGAGATGAAAAACGTCAAAACGTCATTTATATTAATCGAAACGAAACGAAATCTATACAAGGAGTATAGATTTCCAATTACAATTTGTTCTGTTTGATTCAAAAGTTTCTCCCACTAAACATCTACCTATATATAAAAAAGTGATCAAACGCACTTACTACGTGAAGTGCCACTTGGTAAGTTCGTTTGATCACTTATTAAATACGTATTATGTATCTCCCACGGCACGATAGCTCACACTAAGACTATTCAAAATATCATGTTAACATACATTCATATACAGGCATATACATTGCAACTACACCCACACAAGGGCCCTTTTAAATAAACCGCCTTCAGCACTGAGAGCTATCTCAAGCACGTGGATATGACAAAACCGTTTTGTGACATAGCTGAGACAACTGCTAGAGCTAAGAGCCGTTTTTTAACACGGGCCTCTGATATTGTGTCTCAGACACCAGCAACAGCGGCGTCACTGACATCCAAGACCTGGGGATTGTCACCACAAAAGCTAGCCAGAGTTGACAGACAAAGATTCCACAGAAACTGTCATTGATTTTATATTTGACTCTTGCGAAATAGGGAAAAGTTGGCCAAAGTAGTAAAATCATACAGAGATTCCACAGGCATAGCCACAGGCCTGTGAAATGCATGAAACTTCCCTTGATTTGATATTCGACTCTTACAAAATAGGCAAAATTTGGCAAAAGTTGTAAAATCAGATAAAGTTCCACAGGCCGGTCCCTCCCTTCATTTGATATTCGGCTCTTGCAATATAGGGAAAAGTTGCAGCTGATTGAATTAAGATTTATCACTTGTCAAAAATCACTGAGGCAGGACATTCCTGTCCTGTCCTGTCTACGACCACACTTTCTAACTGAAATCTCAATGTAGCCAGGAAAATTACAACACCTTGAATATAGCCATAATTCTGCCACTTAGTCCTAACCTAACTAAAGACAATGTACTGTACACTACACGGCATAACTTTGTTATTTATAGACACGAACTTTAATAACTAAAATTAAAATAAATAAAATTTGAAAATGCAAAGTTTAAATGACCGAATGCACAAAATCATCACACATCTTCGAATGTCTATCAAACTTTAGTGGTCGTTTGAGCATCCGGGCCACAGCTGTATTTTATTTTCATGGACTTTTCATATTTCACTGTTCTATTTCAGTTTTCGCATCGTGGAAACAAATTTCTGTAAATCTATCTGTAATCAATTTCTGTTTGGGTTAAAGGAGGTTAGTAGTGTCGGTGATTTATGAAAAGCTAACCAACCTCTATTAATCTCCAGCTAGCCCTATTATAGCCATACATTTCCCGACACATACGATAGACTAACTTTTTCATTAGCTACATTTAACAATTCCAAGTATTAGGATTTACCACCTATATAATTTATTTGTATTATCAAAAGTTATACCATTCACGTTCAGTTTTTAAGTATATTCTATAAGCTTATAATTTTCCAGGTGACCAACAACTTAAAATACGACTAAGTGTATGCAACTAATAAAATATCTTGGCAGCGATTAAATATTTTCGCGACAATAATATTAACTAAACTTCAAAAATAAGGTGTTATAAAAACAAAGAATTGGCAGTTGCGTAAGGGTAGCGATGGGTAGTATTTAAATGAGTGACTTTATTAGTAAGTGAGCGACTGATTGCGAGTGACGAGAAATCAAGAGAACAGCAACTTACAAACATTCATTTGAGTTACTTTAAATACAAAATGAGAACCTTCATAATATTAGAGGGACCTAATATTTGTTTGAGTGTCAACTCCGATTGAAAAGTAGCCACAATAACCTACTCTAGCCAGTCATTTTTTTTGCATACGCTTCGCTCCGCTCCGCTTTAGCTTCTTCAACGTTCTAACCTAACCTATAACCCGATTGAAAAGTAGCCACAAACTCTAGCCAGTTCAATAGTTTCAGCCTTATAGCAAGGCCTTTTATATGTTTGCACATATATATTTTGAAGATTGAGAGCAATGTACGATACGCTTTCCGCCGTTTTCATTAAATTATGATGTATGCCACCCCGCTAAGATTATTAGTCGCCCAGTCATTATTTATAGCTCCTAGACTATTATTTGAACTGGCCTGTGCAACCTTCATAGTAGAAAAAATAAAAGCCACAAAATAAAATTTAAAGCTTTTAAAAGTCACACAATATACGTATTATATTAACTAGTTTCTCTTTGTTTTTCATACAAAAAATTTTAAATAGTATCTGATTTGTATTATTTATGAATGCCTATTTTTTTTTTTTTATCCATCATCAAGTTTCCGCTTAGACACAAATTCAGTTACCAAAAGAAAGACTCGATGCTAGTATACATTAAAACGGAGCTTAAAACCAATTTATTCAGTTGCTAAATTTATCTTTTTGTGATCATCCATATTAGCTGCCAACCTATTATGTATGGTACGCACTCTATTTTTTAAAACCCGTATTCATATTAATTTGTCGCCGCATTAAATACATTCCTTTCCTATTCATTCTGAGATAAGTTATCCTTAGTCTAGTGGTTTCAAACCTGCTTCTCACACAAGAGATGCGGTTTTGAATCCGGTACTGGCCATGTACGAATGAGATAAGTAAATACAAGAGACGGACCTTCTAATGGTAATCGGTAAACGGAAAACATCGAATGAATGAATGAAGATTGAAAAAATGGTGCCTCTCCAGCCAGGGTTCTAAACCTGTTCAGGTCTTTTGGCGGGCAAACCAGAGGGCACAAGATTTAAAAAAGGGGGTGTGACATGCTCGTAAGAATGGAAAGGAGGGTGATTTTAATCGAGCCTTAAGCCAATATAGGATGTATGGAATGAGGAGAATGTGGGTATGGGAAAGCAGCTGTATTATTTTTTAAGTTCTTGTTTTTATTCTATCTTCAGGTATCATCGGTTGAGTTTCCTGAGTCCTGTTCGGTTGGATTATCCGGTGGGCTCTCAATTTCGCAGCCTGTTTCTGGGATACGGTATATTTGATTCGAGCCCTTTCTAACTTCGTCCCTGTTATGTGGTGATTGTATCCAGTAACTAGGGTATTTACCGTAGTACTCAATGTCATGTTTGGAGGAGTCTTTATAGGTGTATATGGGTCGGCCGACTCTTTCTTTCTTTCTTGCTTCATACTGTGCGTGAAATAAGTTTTGCTGTGGGCGTTGCAGAATATTTGTATAAAATACCTATAGCAGCACATCCTGTGGATTTTTATTAGTTAGGTTATTGTTTTGCCAGTATATAGTGAATATTTTGGTGTCTTGGATAGCTCCTTGCGTTCTCGAGCATATCCCTCAAGACCAAGCGTTAATATTTTCTTAGTAAAAAACGGTTAGCTTTTGTGAGGGCTGCCGCCTTTAGTCCGTATGTTGTAATGGGCGAAATCAATATGTTTAAACCAGGCGAAATATTTTCAAGTCTAATGTTGGAATTCTTCATAAAATTTGTTAGGGATTTTCCAATGGCTTGCTGGCACCTCTTTATTGTGTCTCTCCTACTTTCTCCTGCTATAATCGGTAAACGGAAAACATCGTGAGGTCTGAATCAGTTATTCAGAGATATGAAGTACAACTGCGCCTCTGCCACCCAGTTTGGGAAAACATGACCCTATGTTTATGTTAGTACCCAAATAGACCTTATTTATAAGTAGAACAGTGGAGAAGATGCGTGTTTACGAAATCTTTAAGAAAGTAATATCACGCATCCCTACTTAGTTTTGGAATACAATCAACTCAGTTTTGGAATGCAAATTAAAACACCTTCCTTTCATATATTTGTAAGTACACACACTTTCGTGATTCATTGCGATTCAAGACTAAGCCCGACAGTAATTAGACCACTTATTCAGCCGCAGGGCGTTACCTGTTTCACAGTATACTTAGTTATTAGACCGCGCTATACAAATTAGCTGACGTTTGTTAACCTTGACTTCGTTGTTCGTCGAAACCACGAGAGGGCAAACATATTAGGACACCACCAGATCGATAGATGACCTGAAAGAGATTTCAGCGGCGTCACAAATAACTAATTAAAAAAGCGAGTGTCAAACAAGCCCTATGGCTACGGCTACCGAGAAAAGATTTTGGATTTATAATCGTCAGATTAGTTAATTAGTTACTTTTGACAAAAGAAAACATTGAATTACCTGTTTTCCCATGCGCCATGAGAGATATAGAAGTGTTGTCGCGAAACGTATAACAATCAAATTAAATACCAATAAGTATATATGTTATGCACCTACTATACACAGAAGGCTAGTAGCCTCTGAAGTATCTTTAAATTACTTATATTAAAGTACTAGTAATTTTACCAGTTTTATGAACCATTTTAAAACACCCATTATCGTACATTGGCACAAGTAATGTATGTGCGTTGGGTAAATACCCATTAATATTTAACGATGTTTTGGGAAAGCCCTCTTACAAACTTTATTTGTGAAAGTGAGCTGAGCTATTATGAAAAAGACATTAAACCTTGGCAAAAGGCTCCCGATGTTGGCCTGAGGTAATTAAAACTAACGACTCGCCTTACCAGTCAAAGTAACCCCGTCATTATATTTAGTGTTAGCGTAGTCAATATCACTCTTTACCTACTTTAAAGGGTGTAAAAGTTAGTTTGATAATTATAAATTTGGACAAGGGATTAGAATATATATTACAATCACTACGTTTAATTCATAAACTTAATATGTATTAAGTGAATAATTATATTTATTATACCGTTAATGTGAAAAACTTGTTTTCGTTGTTTCTGCACTTTAATCATAATGAAACATAGTGGGAAATTTTAATACCGCTGCCTAATTTAACCCACAAACCTGGTTAAAACTGAAAACGAGTGTTTATCTGTGTTTGTGGTCCGTAAACCCGAAAATAAAAAATATTTTTGTTTGCCTAATCCCGACTCGCCGTAAAATATTAATAAAAAAGCTTTTTGTGAGAGCGACTGAGTTATTTTTTGTGAGTAGACTGAAAAATGGAAGAGTCACAAAAATATTTTTATTGCTAGCATTACTGAAGCAATTTCTTGTTTGAGTCAACATTTATTCAAATAAAATTATCTCGCTGTAGCTCTCAAACTGGACTTTTTACAGACGATTTTTTTGCTTTACCGCTCGACACTTCGCAGCTTTTAGATTGTTTTTTAAATCGTAAATCAATTAACCTATCTCAGATTTTCTTCTTAATATACTCTTCATGATACATCCCTGCGCTAAATTTTAAGTTTCCAGGATATCTTGATGACTTTCAGCGACTAAAACCGAGAAGTGTCGAACCGTAAAGTAAAAGTAATCATATCGTCTTAATTAATAATGTGGTAATTTCAGGATGTGCCTTCGACATAGTATAAATAAGAAACCTTCGATTTCCCTAATGAGCTTCAATATATGTCAATAAAAAATAAACATAGCATCACGCCAATTCCCATACTGGTGGTAGAGACACAGCTGAGTCCACCAAATGTATGTATAAGAATGACACTGACACTCAAGATCAGCAAGCTAATTTAAAGGAACAACTGCTTTAATACTCCTATTATGCGTAACTCGAGTACATCTCAAGGCTGTTTTGACATAATGCGTCGTCGCCTTAAGTGGGTACCTGGCTGACAGGCAATAAACGCGCCATGCTTGATAACGTAACTTGACGGTATTTTGCCGAAATTGTATTTAAACTGTATTTGGTGGCTGACAAAAGTCTGGTGCAAGCAGCTCTTAGTTAAATATATACATAAATAATGACAAATTGATGTACAAGTTTATATATATATATATATATATATATATATATATATATATATATATATATATACAAGTATACCGACGGTACAGGTATTTTGTATAAATCGAACGAAAAATGGCGATGTTCTTCGCAGGTTGTTATTATTGCTATTAAGTTACTGCGCATAGGTCAACATATACGGCATTATGTGTAAAACAACACAACCAAAAATGACGACCAAAACGGACCACCAAACGAATCCATCACGAAAGCAATCAGCGCGACCCCAAAAGACTGCCAATAGACCCGCGTCGATTGTCAGTATAGTGGTTAAAGCGTTCGTGTCACGTAAAGCTCTGCAATTTACTCCGGACTGACTGATCGCCCTGAAAGCTCCGTAAGCTCGCTCGTCACAGATTTGTATCGCGGAATAATTAACTAGAATAATTGGTGTCAGGCTTCAAATGAGCTTTTACCACGCAAAAGGGAGTAAACAAACATGTCGTGTCGTGTCGTCATGTCTTATTCCATACCGGGAGGCAGAGGAACTATTCCACCCAAGTACTAAAATACTTGTTTTTCATCATACTCAGCCCACATCGAGCTATTGCTGGGCAAAGACCTCTTCTGTAAAGCGCCAATCTCCCTGGTCCTGTCGATCGCACCCAGTGGGATCCCGACGATTTGATGACATGGTCGGACCATCGGGCTGGTGGTCTGCCCACTGGCCTTTTCGCTCCCCGTGGCCACCACGTTCTTGTTTAAAAACAACTTGTTTTAAAAAAATAACCATTTTAATGGTTTTTGATAAATACCAGTATCGTGGACGAACCTTCGACCCGGCGCTGTGGTTGTGGCTCTGCCTACGATGAGAGAGGTCCCGGATTCGATCCCCGGCCGGAGATAAAGAAAAAAATCCCCAGGTCTTGGGGATATCGCTGTTTCTGGTTCCCACGATACAGGGTACAGATGTAGTGAATAATCCTTTCCTATCGGCAAAACTCGGAACAACGATAACACCCGAATGGTGCCGATGTGTCTTTGAATTACTGTGTTATTAAATTACGTGTAGGTATCAAATAAATCGCATACTTTATTTATCAATGTCAAATGTCAAATTGCCCGTTTGACGTATATTACACTGAGATGTTAAAACCACCACGATTCTATCCTAGAAAAAATTCGTTAGGTAAACAAAAATATAACTAGTTACTGAGGACCTTTTATTTCAATAAAACGCACTGATAAAAACCAAATTCCGGTTGGGATGATCTAATGATTCTATAAGGATTGGAACCCCAAAAGTCTAACTATAAGTCAAAACTACAGTAGGATTTTGCAGACCTTTTTTATAACAATAAATTTTTGTAATTAATTTAAAATACTATGACATAACAAAAAAGACACCTCAACAGAAAACAAAACAAACCAGCAGAGAAATTAATATAAATAAATATGATTTTCTGATTGGATGAACGACTTCGATTATGACAGCGGGATAAGAGGAGGAGGAGCGGGGTGGACAGTGTGATGTGAAACAATACTTCCAACTTCCATATCACAGTCAGAATCAGAACTATTTTCTGGTGTATCATCGTCAGAGTTTTCATGAACGGTGATTACAAAACTAGCCATATAATTTTCCAACTCAGGTTAGTGTTTTCGGTACTCGTTTTCGCATTTGATGGCGTGGTCACATACTTTGGCCCAAACATCGGAACCAATCATATTAACCTTTTCCTGTACCAATTGTTTCACAGTAGTCATATTCATACTGATGTTTCTTTTGGATACGTATCCCTTTATTTGAGACCATATGTTTTCAATCGGATTGAAATCAGGATGATATGGTGGCAATCTTAGTACGCTGTGTCCATATTCGTTCATAAGTTTATCTATAGAGTATTCTACAAAGTCTTGTTTGTACTTGCAAATAATTTCATATATTTCAAGTTTTGTTAATGACGGATCAATCGGAACGTTATGTTTGGATAGCCAATCAATCATGTCTTGCTTCCTGGTATTTGAATTAGGAGGTTTTTCTACGTACTTATTATGATATGCAGCATTATCTACTACTAGTACCGAATGTGGAGCTAAGTTTGGAATGAGTTGATTACGAAGCCGTTTTTCATAGTTTTCATTGTTCATCGCGTTGTGATAGTCACCTGTTTTATCAGTAGACTGATACATTAACAATGCCCCAGGTATAAACCCCTTTCTACTACCAGCGTGCACTATTATAAGACGTTGTCCTTTAGAAATTAACTGTTTCACTCCGTTTTCTGACGAGTCAGCCCAGCTTTTACCTGCCAAATGTGAGGTATGGATGTATGTTTCATCCACATAAACAATCTCTCTCCCTTGCAATCTGTACTTTTTTATCGCGGCTAAAAACTTTATTCTTACTGAAATCCCATTTTTCTAAGAATTTTTCTTAGCGTAAAGTCACATCCCTTAAAATTTATGGCTTCGGATAACTTGGACTTCAGGGCTTTAATTGTAGGTACTTGTTTGTATATCAAATGGAAATTATACACTAATCGGCGTATAACGTTGTAGTCAAAATCGTCAAGACCTAGACAAAATAATTTATTTGGTCTACCCAACTTTGCCGACTTCGGACTATTGGAGGTGGATTGATTTATGTATTCTTTTTGCAATATTTTATTTACTGTTCGTTGAGAAATTCCACTGGCCTCCGAAACTCGTTTTTGGACTTTACAAAAGTAAGCAGTATAGTTGGTATGTTTGAATTTATCATTTTCAGTTAAGAAATATAAATAAATATTGAAAATAACTTCGCAGGCTTGCCAATCTAAACGTTTCCCTTTTCTTAGTGCTTTCGGCATGTCTGTTATAAATTGTTAATGTGGATCGAATAAAATCAATGTTTATTATTTACAAAAATGACAGACAAGAGTGAAATGTAAAGTCAAAAAAAAATATAGGTGGCCTGCATTAATACACGAGTCCATGAAGTTTATCACAAAATCTAACATAAATATCAACAAAATATTTCTGTGGTATTAACTACTTTATATAGATACTTCCACTTGCAATGCGACCGTTCCCTACGTTGTCTCGATGGGTACTGAGTGCGATGAAGTAGTAAGACAAAAACGAACATTTCCGAGAAAATACGAAAGGAAAGGATTATTCACTACATCTGTATCCAAGTGTGGGGTCAGAAGCAATTTATGTGCGTGCCTGTATAAATTTGTTTTTGTTTTTGTTTTGAAACTTTTCATAAATGAGAAGATTTTAGATTTAAAATGATGAAGAACGGAGTATTGAATGACTGGCTAAACGCCATCCTCTGCAACTCCGTATGGTTATAGAAGTGACGCATTTCTTTTGGTTAAAATCATCTTTTAATACGATTCTACGTTACTGTAGTTTCCTGTTGTAACAGCTGAATGTCAGTCCACGGGCAAGCTTAACTCCTGCCCGTCTTCAACAACTATTAAAAGGGCCATTAGGCTTAAACTTCTCGCGAACTTGAAGGTAGTCAGACTGAATAGTTTAGGCTGCGATGGGCTGGCTGGATGGCGCGGGAAAAGTTTCAAGGGATGTTTGAAAATCTGGCCCCAAGTCTGGGTTTCTGGTTCTTACAATACCCTGTGTCGTAAGAACTAGAAACACATCCGAACCCGGATCCTTTCGCCCTGAAGCTCGCCTGCTACGCCACAGAAGCAGTCCGTAGTCTAGTGGTTCCACGCTCGCCACTCACGGAGGATATGCGGGTTCGGATGCTGCTGGCCATGTACCAATGATATATATGTAAGTTATCTTTAGTACATTATACGAACGTTCTTACGCTAACCTTGAATTTCCTTAGCTGCGGCGATGGGCTTGCCCCCTTTCACGCTTAGAGTATTGAATAACTGGCTAAACTTGGGCACAATTGTGCCTCTGCCACCCAGTATTGGAAAAGGCATGACCCTGTGTTTATGTTTTGTTCTGTTTCAACTTTTTTTAAAGGTTGTAGACACGGTGGTTACTTCTTAACCCCTCAGTTACCACCGGCATTAGCTAACGCCACTTTTTCGTTACAGGTTTTAAATTTGATTACCATGGCATAAAGTTCGAAATCGCGATCCGTCCCAACTACCCTCGGTTTTTGAGTAGTTAATACCTTGTATTTGATTTAGTATTATGCTACAGTTACCTCAGGCTCGTAAACAGGAGCATAACTAGATATGATAATTCGGTTTAGGAAGCGAAATACAACTGCTGATATGATCATATACTAATATACTAACCCTTAATTCAGGGAGAAACAGAAAATATGCCTTTCGGTTGGCTTTTGGCCTTTTGCCAGTCTGTACCATACCAACATGAAAAACCTTCGGGTTGTACTCGTGATAACAGAAAGATGAGTCTTACCAAAGGTACAAAAAATACTCCTATTCAATAGTTCTTTAACGACAATAATTCACCAAGTAAAAAACTTAAAAAACCGACCTTAAATTCAGGCCCTATATTACTTCCTCCCCGGTCTGGATGCTGAACGGAACCACAAACCAAAACGTCATTTGTGTACATACTTTTTGTTTTTGTTGATTTTTTTGTCAAAAAAAAGCAATTTTAATTTTGATAAAAAAGATATGAGACCACTTTGAAGCCCTACCAATTAAAACAAGAATCATCAAAATCGATTCGTATTTGACGAAATAATCGCGTAACAAACATAATATATTTGTAGTAACACTGATTGTTTGAAAAAGAGCTCCGTGGTCTAACGGGTTTCACGCTTGCTTCTCACACAGGAGATTCAGGTTCGTTTCCCGACCATGTACCAATGAGATAATTATTTTCTCTTAAGTACATTATACGGACGTTCTAACGGTGATGGAAAACATCGTGAGGAAACCAAAATGGAGTATTGAATAAAGTGGCTCAAAGTGGGCACAATTGTGCCTCTGCCACCCCTTTGGGAAAACGCGTGACGCTATGTTATGTTAACACTGGTTATATTTTAAGGAACGTCACGGTCTATCAGGACGTTATTAGTTGGGTAAGAAGACTATACTCCGATTTTCATTACCTGATTAGCGATAGCCATGTGGTTTCGAGGGGGCGGGTGAGTAGTCTGCCCTCAACGCTACGATCCATCTCCCGTCGTCCCTCTTGACCTAGTCTGTGTTTAAGTATTAAAATTGTTATGTTTAGCATAAAAAGAACATAAAAACTTTTTTAAGTCAGAAGTAGTCATAAAATTCTTTTAAGGGTATTTAAACTTGTAAGTTCAACATTATTTCAACACGTTGGCCCGGCAATTTCAGATATTAGATGGTCACGACGTAAACAAAAGGAGGTTGAGTTCCTCAATGTTATAGATGTATAGCCTCGTTTTGATTAAAAACATTGTTCACTCTGTGATTCGTAGTTGAAGCAAAGGTTTTCATCCAACCTGTATCACATACGTAGTTTTACGTAAGGAGTTGATATATGTAATGTAGTACAGTCAAACCGCAATAAACATCGATTAGCCGAAGCGAGAGCCGTTTCTGGACAGATACATGTTTACGAATCCTCAAGCTTTCACAAGACCTTGTAAATTGTTTATCTCAAAGAAAGATAAGTGTAGTATCGATCAATCCGTTTGTTAAAATTGTTTTTTAACCTCTTGAATACAACCACTAAGGCCACTTTTCCGTAATAGGTTATAATTGTATTACCATGACATAAGGTTCAAAATAGCGATCCGTCCCAACTACCCTTGGTTTTTGAGAGGTTAATATTAATGCACTGGTCAGCATTTTTGTTATCTTAACTTTAATTAGGGACCGACTGAAACTGGGCTGGAACCGTGACAGTTACAGACTACAGACCGCAATTGATAAAAGACACGATAAAGGATTCCCTATGTGACTTCGAAAATCGTTGGGTCGATTTTAATTTCACGGTACACCATTTATCGATTGCTCAGTTGGCAGACTGCTTGTTCCTGCGAAGCGTTGATTGACCGGAGTAACATTTCATCGAAAAATCACTTGCCGATGTGCGGACATAGCGACATAGAGATGTATCACTGTGTGTGTGACTCCTTATTTGTAAGACTATATGACTATATAAGATTATACTGCGGATAATTAGAGGCACTGCTATCCAAACTTCAGTACAATTAACATCTATTTACTCCTAGAAACCTCTTTCAATTCATGGCGACCTTGCCAGGCCAGCCTACCTCTCGCGAGGTAGTGCTGTGCCAAATGGCAAATAAATGGAAATACCTAAATATGGTATGTGGAAAATTAAAAAGTATGAAGAAAATTTTAAGAATAAGAACCTGAAGACTACAAGAAATCACGACGCGACCAGATAGCAACCAGAAGAGGAAGATGGAGAATAAAGAAGATGACAATATAGAAGACAGAAATCAATTAAAGAAGAAAGAGTAAAGTTAAAGAAGAGAGAAAAATAAATATAAGTACAGAAGATTTTTGCTGCCGGGTGCCGGGCGAATTTCAAGCCTAAGTGATGTGGAAAGCAAGGCGCCGGGCGTAACCGTACGGGTCAAGTGAGGAGCAGCCGGGAGATGGTACGGGTCCCAAGGTGAGCTGACTCCGAGCGAGCTGCGGCGATCGGCGACGTCGTGGTGACTCGATATAAGATGTGGTTTTTGGACAATGGGTTTCTTTATAGGTGTAATATGTAAGTAAATTTTATTAATTGTCGATTTAAAATCACGCTAGGCAGATTTTTGTATTTTTGACATAGGGTTGACGATACAAAACAGTATCAATAGATATACCATTTTTTCCGAGGATGATTGCATAAAGTAAAGAATATTTGGAAGAATACATACAATGAAAAGTTAGTAGGTAGTACACTACAGTTAGCAAGAGAAGTATGAATAAATGTTTGATAACTGTTTTTTTTTGGGAATGGAGATATTTATGAAGGCCGTAAAGTAAATTGAATTAGTTTGACACGAGTTATTTTGGATGAGGATTTTGATAGTAGTTTATTTTTGGAGGAGACGATTTGGAGAAATATGGGAAGAATGTGGTTTAATATGTAAAGTAGGAAGATAAAAGTTTTGTTGTTTTATAGCCGTTCTAATATTTTATTAAATAATTGCCTCATAATTCAAATTTACTCCAAATGTACAATCAAGTAAATAAATGTTTCATGACTTGGTAACAGTCACAGTCATTCCAAGTAATTCAATACAGTGTTCGCAGGCAATCCAAATATGGACATGCAACACTGCAGAAGAATCCAAATGAGGTAGAACACTTGTTTCGATTACAGACGTAAAATAATTGTTATTATAAGTTCATGTTACTACAGTTCGACTTGTATAGAGCGAAAGATTTTACTTTCAGTTGACTAATATGGGAGATACGTAAAAGGTGATGAATGATTGATAGCAAGCTTAGGGTACCGCAAAGAGATAAAGTTTGGAACAATTTTTTAAATTACAGTATGAAATGAATTTTAATAGTATGAGTATGTATGAAAATCAGTTGAGTGTTTGTAATAAATATTTTGTACGCTAAATAAGTACGTCTTAGAGAGAAAATAACTGGAGTATTTTTTTTTGTGTGTTCAGATTTTTATGTTTCATTAGCTTTTCAGAATAATTTACAGATAAAGTTTAACCTCAGATTTAAAATACATTACTAACGACGGAACCACTTACGTTAGTTTAATACAAAAGATTGTTTCGAGATTGCATTTACGTTTATTTTATTTTACAGATACAGTGCAATCGAGTCTATTAATAGAATTATAGTTTGACCAGCGGATATGGTCACTTCTTCTTGTATTATATTGAGAGTTGAAAAGTTTAGGAAGTTTAGTTTATGAAGGTTTATTTCATATTTATTCATGTATATTATTTCATTTTCATATTTATTTGATATTTTTGAGTTTTATGATATTATTACATAGGAAAGTTGATTTTTGTTTGGATTTGGGAATGTTGGTTTTTGTTGTCGTTAGGAATAAAAAGTATGAATTTAAGAGAAGGTGTGGAATGTGCAGGATTGTTACTCTAGGCCACAGAGCAAGTTAGTTGGGAACACTTCGTTTGTTAAGTTTTCGAGAAAAGTTGGACTGATCATCCAATCTTTACAGAATATCTTAAAATTCGAAGGATTCGTATGGATTGAGTTGAAGTTATGTTTTTAGTTTGGTACGTGACTATTGGCGAGACCGATATGTCATTGTTTTTTCAGCAATGTCTCAAAGGTACAAGGTACAAGGCACGAATCCTTCGCTTCGATCATGACGTTAACGAGTTTCCTTTGTGAGAACGTGGGATATCGATGACCTAATAAGCTCGCGAGCAGGCTCAAGCAGGTAGACCTGGAGCCAGGTACTAGTAGTATATGTATTTAAGTATTGTTATAATAATAAAAGTACCATAAGACGTCTATAAATAAATAAATAATAAAAGTACCTATAAAAGTGCACTCACTATAATGTGAAATAACATGGGATCCGGATACCCCTAAAAAGTACCTATATGAAGTGAGAAAAAAAAAGAGACTTTGATTGATAGCGTTTGTATAAGAAAAGAGAGAATATTTTGTTAGTTTGGAATGAAGATGTATACCCAATGATTTATATTTAAGAACATTGTGATGTGAGTTTTGAGAAGGTAGACTTGTTATGGAAAATAAAAATAAAGTAGTTTGCATTAATGGAATAAGAATTGAATAAATAAATAAAGGGAGAAAAGAAAGAGAGATACAGAAGGAATGAGAAATATGAACATGTATTGCAATCAGTAAATATTGTGAATTTGAATTTTTAGTATAAAAAAAAGATAAATTAATGTCGTCAATCCTACACCTAAAACAGTTAGTTATTATTTCATGTGTCTAGAAAATGGGTACTAGTATATAACCTGACATTTTAATGTAATCGTCTACTTTATAGATAAACATACTTCAGAAATTAAGAAACATTATAGCGTTTCTTTTGCATATATTTTTTTAATGAATAACAGACAAGTGTATGTTTTGTAATAATTAAAATTGTGATAGATCATCGATTTATTTGACTTGGTTTTTAAAAATTGTTTTATATGAAACTATATGAAAGTATTTATTTTTAAAAGGATATTTACAAATTGTTAGATTTACACAGTTTTTTTTAATGGTATTTTTACACAAATGATTCATTTTATAGTGGTTAATTTTGTATTAATACTTTATAGATTGATGTTGTGATGATATGCTTGTTATGTGTTCTAAATTGTTAAATTTCGTAAGAACGAAACCGTACATAGCATTATGCATTATGAAATATGTAAATATAGTCTTAGAAAAAAAAAAAAAAACATGTATTTTTTTTTTAATTTCAGTGGGAGGTGAAGTGTGCGGACATAGCGACATAGAGATGTATCACTGTGTGTGTGACTCCTTATTTGTAAGACTATATGACTATATAAGATTATACTGCGGATAATTAGAGGCACTGCTATCCAAACTTCAGTACAATTAACATCTATTTACTCCTACAAACCTCTTTCAATTCACCGACGCACAATTAAATTATGTGACATTTTGTCACAAAGCGATTTGCCAATGGCTCGTTTCATCAAATGATCCCTCTCAAACTTCAAACTTCATTTTTTTTATTCAAAATAGTTTCTTACGAACCATTTTTAATGTCATTTGAAACTATATAATGCAAGAAAAACTACTACCGCTTCTGAAAGTGTTACGGCAGCAGAGAAAAAGCGGCGCAAGAAACTCGTACACTGCAACACGGCCTACTTTTCTTTTCTGTTAATTTCTTTTTTACAAAATAGGTCTTGTGTTACAATCGTAAGCGTGGTTCTTGTGCTGCGCTGGAAAATCAGAGCTCCATACCTATTTGCCATTAATGTAATCATCTAACCTATAATATGCTTTATAACATAATGTTTTTTCAACAATGCCTTTAAATTTCTTCTCTGACAAATTTAATATCTCTTCCGGTATTTCGTTATAATATTGTATACTTAGAACCACAAATGAAGTTCTTACTTAAGCTAGTCTATAGTCAGGTTGGTAAATTTTATTTCTGCTTCTTAATTATTCAACATTTTAGTGAAGTTATTTATGTTCTTCCTAACGTACATAAAATTTTCATAAAAATATTGACACGGTACCATAATGCTAATGTATTTGAACAGTTCCCTCAGGGAGTCACGACTGCGTAGGTTATAAATTGCTCTTATAGAAAAAAAAATGAGTCAACATCACAGGCGAATTTCATAGGACATAATGCTGTGGAAATAACTAAAGTAAACAAGTCTCGCCGTAGCTACATCCGTCATCTGTCTGATTTGTCTCACAGCATAAGCAGCTGAACTAAGTTTTCCCGATAAAGATGTAATGTGAGGGCTCCATTGTAGTTTTGAGTCAAGTGTTATTCCCAGAAAAACTGTACTATCAGTAAACTCTTACTTATCATTATTTGATACTATTAACCCGTTTCGGGTTTGCACACGCTCTGCAGGATAGTCGAGCATTCACTAGCGTTATTGTGTCAATTTATAAATTTTCAAAAAGTTAAAATACTTAAAACAAAGCGAACCACTAAAAATACCTTTTTTTCAATACAATACAATATATTACTTATAATCCGCTTGTCTATAGTTCAGTAAGTAGAAATACTTATTATGGCATGTAAAAATGCTTTTGTATACATGTAAGTTGTATGAAACGACGGGACATTGTGAATCCAATAAGTCATGCTGTGGAAAACATGCCAGGATGCAACGATCTAATAAACACTTGTAAGAAAAAACTTATGAATTTACAGAATGTGGGAAATATGCCAGAATTAAATCAAAAGGACCCATTTAATTTAAGTAAAGATTGTAGAGGCGGTGGAAAATATACCAGAATTCAAATAAACGGATTATCTTGTAAGAAAATACTTATAAATGTATAGAATAATATAAATGTGCCAGAATTTATCAAAATGGACCAATTTGTAGGCATAAAATGTTCCATTTCCATGACTGCAATAAACAGTACTTGTAAGAAAATACGTACAATGAAGAAGACGTTGACTAGTTGCAGAATTATGTACATATTAGTTTTTTCTGTTTTCAAACTGATTTAGTTTCTACAAGCTAACTTAACATATTTTAAATACTAATGGGTGAGGACAATGATACTTTTTCCTTTGAGTAGTAGTCTCATGATCACTCTACGTCCATTCGGAGTGGAGATGCAAGTTTCTTAGCCGTAGCGACGAACCTTCGAATTATGCCGGTAGTAGAATATGAAACATATCAAAGCGTTTAAAGGTTGCACTTGTTTGAAACTACTAAAGAATTTGAGACGTGGCAAAATGTGTTTAACTAAATCAAAGGACTTTGTCATAACCTACATTTGTAGTTTTGCGTTGTGGAGCTAAAATAACTAAACTATTTGAGGAGCTAACTCTGGAGCAAGCAACATAAAGCTGCCCATGTGAAAAACAATACTCTGTAAAATCGATACCCACCATTTTAAGTGACTGTCCTTGAGACTTATTAATAGTCATCGTAAAACTGGCTTTGATGGGAAATTGAAATCTCTTAGATTCTAATGGATAATCTGTTGGGATAAACGGTATTTTAGGTATGAACACTGATTCCCCTTTTGCACAACCTGTTATGATTGTTGCTTCTATTAAATATCTATGCTGTGCTTGGATGCGTAACCTTGTGCGATTGCATAACTTGGATGGATGCAAGTTACGAAAGAGCATCACGGGTACACCCACTTTGAGCAACAGTTTATGTTATACTCAATACTCAATATATCTATTGCATTCCATAAAATTGATGATGCATGTGTTATTTATGCACCTTGTAAAAAAGCCACTGCAATAGAAGAGAGGGAAATAAAGTTTGTTAATTAATAATTAAGTATAATATTTACTAAAAGTCAGTGGAAAGCAAACATAGTCATGAAAATTTATCCTATAAATGAATTTATTGTATATTTTTTACATTTTTCATTAGGGTACTCATTAACGGTATAATATAGCATTTATTGTATAACATTTGTTTTAATTTATGTATAAAAATATTATCTTTCCAGGTACACCAGGGCAGACACTGCGGTAGCTTAGGTGAAGACTAGAAGGGGCGAGCGCAGCGAAGCCCCCGAATAGTCTTCGTGTTGAGTTGACATGTAAGAACAAAAGAAACATAAATTCTAAACCCTGTCGATACAATCTTACGGTGACATATATATAGGACCAGCTTATTCCATTTCTGGCTGTACAAGGTATAATGTATGCAGATCTTTGCACGGTCTGCTTGAATAAGCTAAGCTTGCCTGTGTCGGGGCCATAGATTAAATGTTGGTGTTTGATAAGGGTCGGCCGTGGACCGGTCCGAATTTATTGGAGGCCCATATCAAAGGCGTAAGATTGGGGTAAGATTCCCCGCGGTGTTTCAGATGTTGACAGGTGTAAATTAGGATAGATTCGTTGATCCTCTGATTGTAGATTCGGTCTAAAAGGGCGGTGGTGAGGAAAAGGGCTTCGTACCGACGAGTAAAAGTAAATATAAAAAATGAATGCAGCAACAGTAAGCAGAAATCACCATAGCTGTGGCGACGGGCTATCGCAATGTGGGCACAACTATGCCTTTATCACCCCATTAAGAAAAAGGCGTGAGATGCGTAAGTGTGTAAGTGAGAGTCAGTGTTACTGGCTAATTAGCCAAGATGACTTCTTGTTTTTGCTAACAAGTTATACACTTCATACTAGATAGCGTCACGCCTTTCTCCATAAGGGGTTGCAGAGGCACAATAATGCCTACTTTTAGCCAGTTATTCAACACTTCATTTTGCGTGACGTGGGGCTAGTCCACCCCCGCAGCTGTTTACCATTACCGTTAGAACGTCCATAATAAATTCCATTGGTACATGGTCAGCACCGGGATTCGAACCTGCATCTCCGCGTGAGAAGCAAGCGTGAAAACCTAGTGGTAGTGACCACGGAGCTCTTTTTATAGGTACTTAAAAAGTTTAAATGTGTCCTTGTTTTCCTATTTTATTTTTCAGGCGACATTGTAACACATATTTCCCTAAAACATCTTCCCCCTACGTGGTGATTCACATAAAATATTTTATTTTATGCCCCGAAAAAGAACTTTCCTTTTCCACTTAACGCAGTTGTTGTCAAAGCTGCGTTTTGTTCCTAAAGTTTTCACATTAATAAAAAAACCCTTTTGTTTCCCCTCCAACATGCGTGTAATCGCTCACTGTCTGTAATTTCTTAGAAACAAGAACTTGCTGTGGAATTTCGTTAGAAGTACAAGTTTGACCGCGAGAATTTCCAATACTATATTGTGGTTTATTGTGATAATTAATTATTACAAATTATTGTTAGTGATAGGTAATTTTATTGTTAATTATATATGGCATCCTACCTCATTTGACGTTAATATTTCCAGTATCAAGTGAAAGATCACGTGGCGTGTTTTTGAACCTTACCTTAGACGAATGAAATTTTGTGCCTCCACCAAACTACGCCAGCGCCACGCACCATGACAGACCAGCTGTCAGTTCCCTGTCACCCGATATGTTCCAGAACGTTCTTCTAGTTAAAATAAATGTCTACTTTTCATGAATACCCGGCAAACTTCTGCAAAAGAATCTGTTATTATTGCTTTTACCACAGTTAGCTGCACATGACTGTAACTTTTACTTAAAGCGGCATAAAGGAGCTATAACAGCTATCTTAATTTCTGTTAAGTTACTGTATGCTTCACAATAGAAACAACAACTGATTTATACAGCATCTGAATAACTGTTAACATGTGGTGTATAATACAGCTAAAAGAGAACAGAACATAAATTATCCAGTATCATGCTTGATAATCGAATTTCATGCGAGTGTTACACAAACTCTTGAGTAACAGGTCAGATTACGATGTCTATTCAAGCTTTAAGAAATAAAATCTCCAAATTACAGAACCAACTAAGCTAATAGCATTATTATAGAAAAACACAACTTAAACACAGAACTTGGCAAAACATACAGCTTCTATACATATACAACAAAGCTTACCTTTATAAGTATATATGGTTAGCCAGTTATCTGACTTGTGTGCTGCCTGGGCCCTTCCATCCCCTGTGGGGGAGGGCTACCACACTATCCCTTTGCTAAAGCCCTCATTAGACTTCTCCTCTAGGCCTAGCTGACATGTAATACACATTTTTAGAGTTTCATACAACTCTAACCGGCCCTCCAGTGGGGGGCAGAATTTTGAAAATCTCTTGCTGAGCTGATCGCCTGCTTCCTGTCAAATTAACAGATTCATAGGTCAAGTAATTTCTGATTTTCTTACAAACTCGGACCCCTTTATTCCCCCTTATGGGGGCGATTTTTGATACATACTATACATTCCCGATGTCTCAAATCTTTAAAGTAAAAAAAGGTTCATAGGTCAAGTAGTTTTTTATGTCCCTATAGATTTCATGCCCTCATACCCCCTTAGCGAGAGATATTTTTTAAAATCACTTGATGGTTTGACGTCTCATACCTATAAATTACCTACCTGCAAAATGTCAGCTTCAAGTAGAATGCGGAGCGTTCCTGATCCAAAGGATCTCACTCGCCGTGCAACGCGGTAATGCTGCCAGTGTTATGGGTACCTTTGGGTCGGGCTGTCCTGGGGCGGTTTATTTATTTAGTATTGTGTTTTTTTATTGTTTTCAGTTTTTATGCGTGTGTAGTTTTAAATAATTTTATACTTAGGTTATTTTCATTGATGATGCACTTTGCGGATTATTTATTTTATTTCGATTATATGTTTTCTCTTTATCATAAAGTGGTATGTAATTTTCATACAAACTTCAATCCCTCACTTCCCCCCTTTAGGGAATGATTTCGCCAAATCCCTTCTTAATGCTACCTAACACAATATAAGGAACCACTGTATAAAGTGTTGTGTCTCTGGGACTCAGGACTTATGTGTCCAAGAACCTGACGTCCAACTAGATTGCCATGATGCCCCAAGTGCCAACAGTACTCAGAAAAATATTAAAAAAAATCCACCCCATGTACTTACAGAATTATAGTGATTTCAAAACAAAAGGGGGAAATGAGCACCCTGTGACATACTTTTGAATGCTGTGACTGCTAATGCTGATAATGTCGATATTTCTTTGAGGTTTTGTAATCTAGGGTATTTCTGTGTCTAAATGGAATGTAAAAATAAAGTACTTGTTGTAACATTTTAAAATAAAATGATATTTTAATTTAAGGTTACATGGAAAACTATTGAATTTCGCAACTTTGATTGACTGTAGTGTAAATAAAATGTACCAAAATATTATGGCAAGTGGCGTCAAATTTTGACGCGTTTATTCCTCTTTTTAAAATGGTATAACACTTACTCATAAATTAGTAAAAAAAAAATATAAATATTTTTAATCAACAACCTACTTTTTACCCACTTACGGTAACCGTCGGACCTTTTCTTATCTTAGAAAATGTTATGTTACTACTATTACCACTTGGGTTCCAAGAGTGAGCGAGACGGAAATACATACAGGTAGATTGGACCCCAGTGAAATAAAAGGCAAGAATGTTGACTAAAGATGTTTTCACTTCTCATGCTCGAAAAAGTACTACTTTATGCAGGATCTAGGCGACATAAAGTTGAATTTTATGCTCTTGTGCATAAAACTAGCTTTTTAAATGTGTCTACACTAAGGCAGTGACCATTTAGCCCATACAGCCAAAAACAATTAATTGTACATGGATAAAACTTGCTAATTTATAATATTTCCATCCCTATTTGCATTTTTGATTTATAATAAGATAATACGAAAAAGAAACTAAATATCAAAACGTGTTTACCACAAAAAAAAACATTATTCCAAAATAATTTAAGAATAGGCTGTATATTTTTTTTCTTTGCCCGAAAATTATGCTGGAAAATTAAAAAAAGTAAAGTAGCGGGAAAGAAGCCGTGAACTTTTCGTATTGAATTTTAATTAAAGAAATGTTAATACGTTATGTTACTGTTTTATTTTCTCGCAATCGAAGTGAAAAGCAGAGTTTATAACTCGTCCACAAAACCATTTTTATCCTCAACATTACTATCAGCCCTCGCCTTCGGCTCGGGCTGCTAAAAGTCTCGGATAAAAATGGTTCGTTTTGTGCACTTGTTGTAAAATCTACTATTTATTACAACAAATGCTCAAAATGTTGACCACCAACAGCAATGCAAGCCCTCACCCTTCCTAAAAATGACCGTTTTATGTTTCGCGAGTGTCTTTTTTGTCGTATCAGCTGCACTGATTGTGTAATCTTCTCCCGAAGGTCAGCGATGTCCTCAATGGGCTTTGCATACACGAGCTCCTTCATTGTTCCCCAGAAAAAAAAATCCAGCGGATTTAAATCAGGTGAGCGAGCTGGCCACGGGATTGTTCCTGATCGCCCAATCCATCTGTTCGGATATTGCTCGTCCAAAAATTCTCTGACAGACACACGAAAATGTGCTGGGCAGCCGTCGTGCTGGAACCACATATCTGGTGACCTCACCAGATATGTGGTTCCAGCACGACGGCTGCTTGTAATTCAATTCAATTCAATTCAAAATATTTATTTCAGATAGCATACATTTTGACACATATACATCCATAGGTAGATATTATTTTATCATTATAAAAAAGTTTAAAATTAAACTAAATACATCATCCATCATCCTTGAATAATAAATAACACCCAAACTCACACCCTGCTCACACAGTCACACACACCCTCTCACACACACAAAACATCGTCCTAAAATATGATTATAATTTATGGTTTGTTACTGCGAAGGTGCACATCCATCCAGTACTTCAACATAGGGCTGTCCACCTTCCCAGCCAGAGTGCTGAGGATAGTGTTGGAGCTGCCGAAAAGGCGGTTTCTTAACGAGGCAATCCTCTTTCTCATTATTGCAAAGAAATCGTCAATCCTAGCTTCGGCAAACATAGCCGAGGCGCTGCAGTATCGCGGCAGCCCCAATAATAGTAATAAGTGCGGCAAATCATTTTGGAGAAAATATAACTATGATTCGCCAGTCAAATTCTCGGGCATCTCAAATGGACCAATAATGTTCCCACAGAGAATACCGGTCCACATGTTTACTTTGAACCGGTACTGGGATCTATCTTCTCTCATCAAGTGGGGATTTTGCACATGCCACTCGTGCAAGTTGTGCAAGTTCATGTAGCCATCCTTCTTAAATATTGATTCGTCCGACCACATAATTTTGTCTAAGAAGTGTTCGTCTTCTCTATGTTTTTGCAGGATTGTTTCGCAAAACGCTACTCGGCTTGGATAGTCTCGAGGTAGAAGACTTTGCACTCGCTGTACGTGGTACGGACGGTATTTTTCTTCTTGGAGAATACTGTGTGCTGTGCTCTTTGGTATCCCCGAATCAGCTTCTATTCCTCGCACAGAGATGCTTGGATTTGCCGACACTGCCTCTAAAACTTCATCACGATATAACTAATTTCTGAGTCGTCCTTCACCAGCTACTTGATTGGGGAACCGCCCGTCACATAGTGATCTGTGCACATTAACGAAAACTCGATGGTCGGGATATCGAGAAGCACCCGGATACCTTTCTCGGTAAAGTCTCGCTGCAGCATGTCCATTTCCTCTACATTCTCCATAAATGTAGTGCATATTTGCGTATTCTTGCGGAGTGTAGGTTGCCATGGTAGCACACATAAAACACAAAGTATCCAGAACAGTCCAAGCACAGCCAAAGGTCGTCGTAAAGTTTTCATTCGAAAGTCCAGAGCACAAAGAAAAATCGAGTCCAATAAACAAACTTTAAGTAGTAGTTCGTGATCAATGGTAACAATAACAGAGAGGTGCGGAGTAACGGCAGGAGGCAGAGACGCGTACTGTTATCACGATCCCTTAGATAGCGTCACTATCTATCTCACTCGCACCTCTAAACGTTTTCTCCCTCACTCTTACCTGAATAATGGGATAGCATAAAAACAGAACCAGCAAATAGCAAAGGTAGTTTCTGTCTTGCTCCCTCCTGTTGAAATAACGAATCACTATTGAGAGATGCATGCACATGCTGTCCCTTACGGTGAAAACGGTTTTTTTTACTAATTTATGAGTAAGAAAGAAAGAAAGAAAGAAAGAAAGAAGGAAAGAATATCAATTTATTCGGACTACGCCATAACACACACAACATAAAATACACGATAATTATGAGAGGACAAGAAAAAAAGTGAAACATACAATTGAAGGAGAAAGTTATAACAACTAATATCGCAGACAATAATATACACACGCGTCACAAAAGTAAAAGTACATACCACACAGTAACTTATATGTATAGTACATACACAAGACAACAAGAAATAAATAAAAGCAAAATACAATTTTGTAGCGACGAGTAGACAGTAACGTCGTGAAGTGTGTGCCTAGGCGGCGAATAGGTTCCGACTCAGCATGTGCCACAGAATCTGCAAAAGATCCTGCAACGCTGGTATTCTGTCGGCACCTTATCAAGGAGGAGAAGATAAAGGGTTGGTGTTAATAAACTACTTTTTATTAAAACTGCAGTACGTGGTAACATTTTAAAATGAGGAATAAACGCGTCAAAATTTGACGCCACTTGCCATAATATTTTAGTACATTTAATTTACACTACAGTCGGTCAAAGTTGCGAAATTCAATAGTTTTCCATGTCACCTTAAATTAAAATATCATTTTATTTTAAAATGTTACAACAAGTACTTTATTTTTACATTCCATTTAGACACAGAAATACCCTAGATTACAAAACCTCAAAGAAATATCGACATTATCAGCATTAGCAGTCACAGCATTCAAAAGTATGTCACAGGGTGCTCATTTCCCCCTTTTGTTTTCAAATCACTATAATTCTGTAAGTACATGGGGTGGATTTTTTTTAATATTTTTCTGAGTACTGTTGGAACTTGGGACATCATAGCAATCCAGTTGGACGTCAGGTTCTTGGACACCCTGTATATAAGACTAGCTTTTGTCCGCGGCTTCCGTATTATTTTAGTTTTGTTGTAGTCAATATATTTCAAACCAATTGTAAACTTTGAAAACAGAGGATAAAATTTTTAGGTTGCTTTTCACAGCTGTTAAGACTTTTTCTGTTTTGATTTATATACTTAAAATACCTCTTTACAGCTGCTCTATTTATATCAGGGTGAGTCTTACGGTACCTAGCAACAGTTTCTCTATTCAAATTAGGGTGAGTTTGCTGGTATCAGGCTTCGAGCTCACATAAACTACCATAAGTAAAAGGTCGTGACATTTCATTGCAGTATTCAGTAGCACTGGAGAATTATACCCGTTACTATCGTGGGACATAATGGCAAACTCTTCCCAGTAAGCCACCACATGATCAACAATTTGCTGAAGTACCTCCCGGCCGTCACCTGTGTGTCATACAATAAATAGGACAGACAGGCTTAGACCCTAATTATAGGAACTATGATGTGAGGCACCATAGTCCCATAGTGATTCAACAGTCATAGTTTATAAAGCAAGTTAAATTATATTTTAAACTAAGCCGGAGTACAGAAAAGATTTGCGCTGAAATGCATATTATATAACGAAGAAATTAAAATATCAACTTAGAAAAGATTAGAACAGATAACAACTTAGTAAATTTGGAAACAAGAGATTTGCGCTGAAAAATACAGTTTTTAAGAGATAGTATAGCAAAAATAAATACAGTTAAATTGTTTCGTACACGATCGCAGTGCTAGCGCTAGATGTTTTATAGAGACAAATGTTGCATCTATAATGAGCTGGCCCGCCTTCTCGCACTGCCTATATACTCTCCGGGGAGCGGCACGCGCGTTTCATATCCTTTTTGATGATTTGTTTAAAAATTATATATCTATCTATAAATTATCATCTTGAAAATTTCCACCCCTATTTTTGAAATTAGAGGATAATTTTCTAAGTTCGCTGTAACATTTCCTGCTTTATTTGTAACGAACAGGCTAATTACCATACATCCTTTATACATCCATATTTCCATAGGTGGAATTTCCAAAAAACCCTCCTTAGAGGTATTTTTTTTTGCGTTGAGACTTTGTATACCCAACTTCATCCCCCTTTCACTCTTTTAGTGGTGAAATTTTCAAAGACGCTGGAACACTACTCAACTGAGTAGTGTTCCAGCTGTGATTGAATATAACTATATTCAATCACAGCCTTAACACAAAAATTTAAGATCCTAACTTCAAAACTGACTGACTTTCATACAAACTTTCAACCCTTATTTTACACCCTTAGGGGTGCAACTTAAGAAAACGCTGAATAACACATATTCATTCATTTTTAAACTTAAATAAAAACGCTGAGACACCACTTCATTTATTTTTATCGTCAGCCTAAACACAAATTTAATGATCCGAACTTCAAAACTGACGGACTTTCATACAAACTTTAACCCCATATTTTGCCCCCTCAGGGGTAGTTTTTTTTAAATCCGCCCTTTATACTTGTTAACATTATAAATGGAACCTCTATCGAAATTTTTAGTTTTCTAGGTTGCAGGGTTTGGGCTGGGCGTTGATGAGTCATTGTGTTTTTTTTTATTTATTATTTTTATTTTATTTTTATTTTATTTTATTACATCAACAAAAATCCACAGCCGTGCTTACATGTAATCTAAAAAAATGATCTTTGAATGAGGCCAATTAAGGATTTCATTATATAAACAAAATAGGAAATCAAAAAGAAGAAGAAGATAAAGATAAAGGTAAATAACCAAAACAACAGCATGAGTGCCTTACTTATGTCATGTGTGTGTAGGTTGTGTTTGTTATTTGGTGTTGTATACTTGTAAATATATAATTGAATAAATACATTGTTTGTGTGTGCGTGGGAGGGGGGGGGGGGGAGGAGGAGGGGGATGTTTTGATAGGTATGGTTCATGGACCAAAAACTAATAAGCGACTAACTCAATGAGATACTGGAAATCAAGTGGCAATGCAGTAAGGTAAGGTTCACATGGTGCTACTTTTTGCTACTTTTTGCTGTAATTTAAAAATTAATGTTAGCAAGTTTTTACAGATCAGATCAACTCTGACTTTTACCTTCTATTTCCTTCTATTAAATTCAAAGTAACCATCCGCTTGAAAGTAGGTTTACTTTTGCAGAATGGGTCTAAGCCAGAGAAGAATTTGTTGTACATATGAGGTAGCCTGATACACGTACAGTTTGATGCATAATTAGTGCGAGAGAAGGGAACAGAAAATAGCTTAGTGTGTCTGGTCCGTGTCGACGGTACAGACAGTTTTAGCATTTCAGTAACTAAACGGGGGCAGTCCAGAGCACCAGAGCATACGTCATGCAGGAGCGACATATCGGCCACAATACGGCGCTCGGTTAGCGTAAGTAGATTGTGGTGTTTGCATGAATCTGCGTAGTCCGAAATTGGCGTATGTGTGCGGTAGTTAAGAAACTTGAGGAACTTCTGTTGCACAGACTCGATCTCTTTTATGTTAGTTATGTATTGTGGATTCCAAACAGGGCTACAGTATTCAAGTACACTACGAACGTAGGCGAAATAAATAATCTTTATGCAGGCGGGGTCAGTGAATTCCTTACAAGCACGCGTTACAAAACCAAGATTCCTGTATGCTTTCTTTATAATAGTTTCAAGTGAGCCGAGAATGTCATTTTAGAGTCAAGTATGATGCCGAGGTCCCTAACAGTTTTGCCTTTATTTATGGTTACATTGTTCAGTTGGTAGTCAAACAGAACTGTTTTGGTTTTTCTTGTAAAACTTACGTGTAAACACTTGGTTGTGTTTACACCTATCCTGTTCCGGGCGTAATATTCGCCTAGTCGGTTAAGATCCTCTTGTAGATGTTGGGTATCAAGAGAAGTTTTAGCATTCATATATATCTTTTTGTCATCTGCATAAAGTAAAAATCTAGCATGCTTAAAGCATTGGTTTATGTCGAAGATATATGCTGCATATAATAGAGGACCAAGCAAGGAGCCTTGAGGAACGCCAGATGGTACGTAAATGTAGTTCGATCTGTACCCACCAACAACCACGGCCTGTCTACGCTTAGAGACGTATGACTCCATCCATCTAAGAAGATCCCCGTGTATACCTAGCGCCTGTAATTTCCGTAGCAGGATGATGTGGTCCACTCTGTCAAAGGCCTTTTCAAAGTCAGTGTAGACCACATCAACCTGTCCATGGGAGCTCATACCACGAAGCACATCACTGACAAACACAGCTAGATTTGACGTGGTAGATCGACCCCTAATAAAGCGTATACAGACCACCAGATTCATCCTTTGATTTATTCGAAAAGAAAATGGATGAAGTGTTGATTAAAATCAGCGATAAAAACAAATTTTTTATAATTTGTGGTGATTTTAATGTTAATCTGTTAGAGGATAATAATATTTGTACTAGATTAAAATCTTTATTTTTATGTCACAACATGAACTATCTGTTTTTGGAGCCTACTAGAATTACTGCAACATCTGCTACCTGCATTGACAATATATTTACTAACATTATGCCCATTTTCAAATCGGTCATCAATAAATTAACCTCTGATCACTCTGGTCAGATAGGTATATTCAATATTAAAATAAAAAAGGACCAAAAAGAGGATATTACATGTGTGCCCGTTAGTGACACTCGGCTTGAACACTACAGGAATAATATTTTAGATAAACTATGGGAAATACCATACAGTGACGATCCAAATTTGTTGTACAACTCAGTATTTAACCTTGTCAAAAATTAATATGATACGGTATTTAAATCAAAAACTATAAAAGTTAATAACAAAGCTTTGTTTAGTGATTGGGCGACAGTTGGAATTCATAGGAGCAGACGAAGATTATATGAACTCTATGAAGAGAAATCATATAACAAAAATACGGCCTTTCTAGATTATGTTCGTAGTTATTCAAAAATTTTTAAACGCGTTTGTGCCGTAGCTAAATCTAATTTCATTAAAAACAAAATTGAATCTAGTTGCAATGTAATGAAAACGACTTGGCAAATTATAAACAGAGAGACTGGAAAGGCCAAAGCTACACATAATAACTTCAAGCTTAAGATAGATAATCAATTGCTAAGTACAGACCTAGAAGTAGCAAAAGCTTTCGAAAATTTCTTTACGGACATTCCAGTTTCAACAACCAAGTCTTTAAATTCATCTCCCGCTGCTGCTGAATCTATACTTAAACAAAACTTTGAGGAATGTAAAACAGATTTTAAATTTAGGCACGTAAATAATGAAGACATTGTAAAAGCGTTTAAATCCCTGGAAATGAAAAAGACAGCTGACGCCCATGGTCTATCAGTAAAAATTATTAGTTCCATTGTAGATTGTATTGCACCTCACCTTTGTTGTATATTTAATCAATGTATAGATAATGGTGTGTTTCCTGACTTGATGAAACTAAGTAAAGTTATACCTTTATTCAAAGCTGGTAGTACATCAGACCCCACCAATTTTAGACCCATATCGATACTACCAACGCTTAGCAAAATATTTGAAAAACTCATACTTAATCAATTGCAAAGTCATTTTTATCTCAATAATTTAATTCATATTGCTCAGTTTGGTTTCACAAAGGGTCGTTCAACAGCCAATGCTGGTGTTGAACTAATCGACAATATTTTTGATGCCTGGGAAGACGCAATGGATGCAATAGGTGTCTTCTGCGATCTATCCAAGGCTTTTGATTGCGTCCATCACGACACTCTTGTCAGGAAGTTACGCCATTATGGTGTAAAAGATCAGGCACTTGGCCTTCTGGAGTCATATCTAACAGATAGGGTTCAGATGGTCGATGTTAATGGGAAAAGATCACCTGGGTCTTCAATAAGTATGGGCGTACCGCAAGGTTCAATTCTCGGTCCTTTCTTGTTTTTAGTATATATTAATGATTTACCTTACCTTGTTAAAGCAAAACATAGGTTAGTATTGTTTGCCGATGATACTTCTTTGATATTTAAAGTTAAAAGACAGCAATCAAATTATGACGAGGTAAACAATGCTATCTCTAGTATAGTGAACTGGTTTACTGTTAACAATTTATTACTTAATGAAAAGAAAACTAAATGTATTAAATTCGTGTTACCCAATGTGAACCCGGTAACTACAGACATATTTATAAAAGGACAGAGATTGGACCTTGTGCAGTCGACTGTCTTTTTGGGCATTACTTTAGACGCCAAAGTACAATGGGATCCTCATATAAATAAATTGTCGAACAGACTGAGTTCGGCAGCGTTCGCAGTTAAAAAAATTAGAGCTCTTACCGACGTAGACACCGCTAGACTAGTCTACTTTAGTTACTTTCATAGTCTAATGACCTATGGTATTTTATTGTGGGGTCACGCTGCGAATGCTAATAGTATATTTATTCTGCAGAAACGGGCTGTTCGTGCAATTTATAGATTAGGGCCTAGAGTGTCACTGAGGGAAAAGTTTAAAGAAATCAATATTCTGACATTTGTGTCTCAATATATCTATGACAATCTTGTGTATGTAAAAAGAAATATAACTAATTTTCAGAAGTACAGTGATATACACAATTTTAATACTAGAAATAAAGACAAGTTGGTTGCTTATGTAAGCCGACTACATAAAATTAGTAATTCTTTTAAAGGCAATTGTATACGCTATTACAATAAGGTCCCTACTGATATTAAAAACTTACCTTTAGACAAGTTTAAAATAATAATAAAACAGAAATTGTATAAAAAAGGTTACTACAGGATATCTGATTACTTAGAGGACAGATGTCCATGGGAATAGATTGTTTGAGTAACAGGCTGTTTCGATATATAATTAGCATTCATTTTGTAATTTGACAATATTTTATTTAAAAAAGGAAACGTAAAAGATGCGACGACTGTGGAGTTTCTTCGGTGAGCTCTTCTCCACAGATTCCGCCATTGGGTTAGTGAACTCACCCAAAAAAATGTAATGACGGATCTAAGTGATGTAACAACATCCTATGGAAATAAATGATTTTTGATTTTGATTTTGATTTTTGATTTGCCGTGCTGCTCCTCTGGGATACCTTGCATTAGCACAGGATAAATATTATCAAGGATGACTTTTTCAAAGAGTTTTCCGAATGTGTTTAAGATTGATATCGGCCTGTAGTGTTCCACGTGTAATTTAGAGTCTTTCTTATGAACCGGAACTATGAGGGCCTCCTTCCACCTTGAAGGAAATACACCTTCATGCACCGAGCGAGTAAAAATAATACTGAGGGGCTGCGACAATGAGTTCTTACATCGTTTAATAAAGCCAGCCGGTATACCGTCATTACCAGGACCTTTGTTAGGGTCAATGCTGTCTATAAATCTAGAGATAAGTTGATTGGAGAAAGTAAGTGTGTTGATCGAGTTCAAATACGTGGTTTGAGCGTCAGCAGGAGGGTAAACATCAGATGGTGTCATAAACATTTTCTCAAAGAAGTCACTGAAGGCCTCACATATCTCCTGCTCCCTGCTAACTTTATCGCTACCTGTATACATAGTACTTGGGTACCCAAAAGCACTTTTTCTTTTAGATTTTATGTATGTCCACAATTGTTTGGGATCCTTCTTAATAGTAGCTTGTGACCTTTTTATATAAGAGTTATCGTTTTCGGCTTGCATAACTTTTTGGCGTTTTCTAAGAAGAGAGAATGTGGCATAATCATTTGGGTTGTTATAAAGTTTCCAATGTGAATGTGCTTTGGTTTTTTATTTGATTACACAGACAAGTGCTCGACTATACCATATCGGGTACCTGTTCGATGTTTTAGTAAGTAAGGAGAACGTGCCTATAGTGATAGGCACGTTCTCCTCAATCACGCTATTTAATTTATTGTATAAAACTGAAACTACATCGTCTACTGTTCCATGATTGAGAATCTGTGTCCAGTCATTACCAAGTAGTGTACCATTTATATTTGTATAGTCGGCTTTTCGGAATAGGTACTTGCGTCGGGGAATCTTGGATAGTGGAGGTACGGTGATTTCATTCGCATTAGCACATAACGTGGTGTGAGCTAAGTCCTCCTTAATCATCGGGTCATGACACTTTGTAACCTCTAAAGTGAAATTAGAAAAAATAAGGTCTATAGTATTACCAGATACATTAATAAAACGGTTGTATTGACGCAGACCTAGTAGATTTGTGCAGTGTGTAAATTCAAGTGCCGAGTTTTGCAACTCAACAGTTCCACGTCTAATGTGTAGAGGTTCACCGGTTTCCCATTGAACCATACTCAAGTTAAGATCACCTGCTATCAAATGATAGTCTTCAGGGTACTTAGTAACAAATTTAGTCATCAACTCAGTAAACTTTAATATACGTTGAGCGTGTTTTTTATGTTTCTTCGAGTCCGGCGGTATGTAAACCAACGCGATATGAAGATCGCGTTGTGAGCCAAAGGAGCGGCAATCTATAGTTACCCACATGCATTCAACATCGAGATCGTCGCGTTGCCAGTCAGTACGTAAGCGAGCGTTGAGGCGCGCGGCGCAAAGCATGAAAATACCTCCAGCCCTAGATCCGCGATCTCGGCGAAAAATGCTGTACTTATCATTAGTCAACTCCGAGTCGAGTACACCGTCCTGCATCCATGTCTTTGTAATAAGTATAATATCGTGAGAAGAGCTTACAACACTTTCATAAAACTCCAAAGTTTTCGTGTTAAGGCCACGAACGTTCTGGTAGTAGATACGCAAGTTATTAGTAGCCATTTCTGTACAATTTTATAGCAGTGATTGTAAACTGGGGATGTATAGAGAGCGGATACGTAGATATAGTATTTGCATCCCAACAGTGTGGTTGTCGTTTCGGTGCAAAGTTCGATTGATAAAAATTTGAACACTTGCCCACAAACAAGGGAAAACCGCATCCCACACTTGTAAATACTACGTTATAGTTGTAGTAGCTCTTAGTTCTATATATAGGTAGTACAAATATGCTACATGCTATATGTATAGCGATACGAGTGCAGCCTGTAAGTCGCGTTCCAGGTTTCCTAGGATTAGTAGTTGGTTCAGTCTCGTTCTTGTGAGAGGGAGAGGTATGCGATATGGGGAGTGTGGGTTTCATTGAGAGTGTGAGTGTGTGAGTGAGTGTAGGTAAGGCATAAGTTTGTGTACATAGGTAAGACATAAATTAAACAATTGGGCTTATTATGTTACTGAAATTGTAGGAATTCAACTTAATTAAACAATTTTTTCGAGGTCGAACTCCTTCGATATCTGAATATAAGGCATATTTTCGCTGTGTCGGACATACACACGGCAGTTTTTTGTCCAAACGAAGGTATACCCTTTTTCGGTTGCACGTTTTCTACACTTGCTGAGTAAATTCTTATTTGCGACTGTTAGGTGCTCATTGACATGTAGTTTCGCGGGTTCGCCTTCCAGTCCCAGGTTCTTGGTGGTCATCCCACGGGATTTACGAGCTGCATTCACCAGGGCATCCTTGGTCGCTCGTTCACGGAGACGTACGACGATGGCGCGGGGTTTCCCATTGACTGGACGCTTGGCTTGGACTCGATGGGCAAATTCCACGTCGCGCAGTTGCAGCGGGGTTCCGATGTATGCAGCCAGCTTCATCACAACATCGGGCAGGGACTCGCCGTCATGTTCAGGGATACCGACCAGCTCAACATTTTGAATCCGCGACCACTGGTCCCTCTTCAAACCATCTTCTTCCAGCGACTCAACCCTTGATTGCAGGATTTTCATGGATTCTTTTAGGCTGTTGTTGTCATTGCGCAAGATCTTCATCTCTTTAGACTGAGCGTCCAAGGATTTCTTTACTGAATCGTATTGGTTACTCAACATCTCGACCGATGTTTGCAGGTCCGTGATTTGTTTGCGCATTGATTCTTGGAGTGAATAGAATTTTCCATCCATATAGCAAAAACGTAAACAGTTTCTCGGAATCTATATTCATAATAGATGTAAGTGGCGCTGAGGACGACGTACTCACTTTTGATGTCGGTGTACCTACTTTAGTCACGCTGCCGATGCCGATGTCAGGGGAACCTTCAGAATCAATCATGAGAGGGGCGGCTACGTTTTTCTTAGTGATTTTGCAGGTTGCGCACTTCCATTTTGCCTTGTTCATAGGTAAAATCTTCTTATAATCAACTTCACCCAGGCCGACGCAGACATAGTGAAACTGTTTTTGGCAATTTACACATCTGAGGGCTTCCTCAGGTTTTAGTACCAAAGAGCATTTAAAGCATTCCATGTGTGGAGTAGTTACCGGCTAAGAAATAACGAGATGTTAATCACGGAGCTCTGTGCCGGTGAAGTTGTGAGTCACCCTCGGTGCGTGGAGGTTAGCCGGTAAATTCACTGATAGATAATTCACGAAGACACTGACAATAAGTGTAGGATATAACTGATTCCTTTAGAACAGGGTATATAGTTCGATAATTAACACTGTGTAGTTAAGAAAAGTCACTTTAACACTGCTTTTTTGATTATTTAGCATGGACCGAACAACAACATGTCTATCTGTTCGAACACCTATCTGTTTGGATGGGGAAAAAAATGGAATTATCCATGCCCAGGAGTCAGACCTCCCTGCTATGTCCGGGTCCCCACATATTGAGCGGGCATCAACTCGTGTGGTATATGGACTTAAAACAACCCCTTTTTATATGATTTTACTGTGACCCATGGGTGAGTCAGTGTGTGAGTCAGGCCTTCTCTTTTTATATAATGTCACCGTAAGATTGTCAAAACCGTTAGTTGATAAACTTACGTTTTTTTTCTCGTTATTTAGTCAACAATCGACAGATAGTAAACTGTAGCTTACTGCTTACTATATGATGAGTTTATTGATAAACTAACGGTTAAAACCGTTAAATAGTAAGCTCGTTTAAACTTGAATTTCAAACGAAATACCAGACACTGCGGTAGCTTAGGTGAAGACTAGAGGGAGCGAGCAGAGAAGCCTTCGTGTTAGGTTGACATGTAAGAACAAAAGAAACGTAAATTCTAAACCCTGTCGGTCTGGTTTACTACTAACTAGTTGATCAACTAACGCGTTAGTTTATCAACTAATGGTTTTGACTATCTTACGGTGACTTAGATACAGATTAAGAAACATAAAATAAAACCTATTTACTAGGCACCGAATAACTTACTGACCACAATACAGGTGAAGCGGTCTATTATATAGGGTATGTAGCCTACATCTATCATTCGTATGAAAGACAAATTGGAATTACCGTCACGCGCCTACTCTTAACGATTGTCAATAACTCTCCAACATTCGTTCTCATCCTGTTACGGACTTTCAGATTTATTTCAGAGGCTTTTAAAGTCAAATAATTTAAAAACCGCTTTTGAAAATATTACGTAATTAGTTTTAATGCCTTAAGAATTCTACCTTTTGTTTCTCTTTTAATGTATCGTCGTGAATATGACTAGACTACCCGTTCATTGCAAGTTCGCCGTCGCTGACCGTTACAAATTGACGTCAAAGGAGCTATTCGTACCGTCGCGTTGACGAAAAAAATGTACATCAATCATCTTCATATCAAATATCTTCATTTTGTTCTCGACGAATGTAAATAGGTTGAGCTATGTTTGTACATACACCCCCTAGTAATAGGTAAGTTATAAGTCTAAAATAAAAAGTCCGCTTCCTGTGTATTTACTTGTACGGAGTTAGCACTTACTTTAACAATATTTTATTTTCCCTCTCCTCTTCAAAAAATCACACAATTATAAGTTATTTGAGTTATAAATGGTTTTCATCACTATGCAAAACTATTCCTTTTTAACTCTTAATGTAACCTGACTTATACAACTTTTACACTCATTATAACCAAAACTTTTACGATTCGCTATTACAATACGGATACTTACAATACAATTACTTTAACTTAACCGCTCTTCTTCAAACACTTCTAGGTTTTAGTCTTGACTTAAAATTTGGCACAAAATCGTATCATGAAGAGTATATTAAGGGAAAATATGAAAATAGCTAATGGATTAACGATTAAAAAAGAATCTAAAAGCCGAGAAGTGTTGAGTGGTAAAGTTATAATAATCGTACCGTACATAGTTAGCGCTGGCTACCTACGTACGTACGTGTGTCCTATCTTGTATGTTTGCCATCGATACTAAAGCAAAGTGCGGTGCGGGGTAGAGGGAAGTGAGGTAACGAAAAATTCGAACTTTGTCACGGTCAGTGACCGCAAACTCGAAATGAACGGGTAGTATACATCGCGCCACGAATTAAGAGCGCTGGGCGACGTTGGCGGGAATTACTCATATGTACAGGAGGCTTACCACAATCTCTTAGTTAGCAGGACTAAAGTAGGGCAGTTTATTTTCAATGTTTAATATAAACTGCTGCCTTAGTGTACCATGAGCCGAAGTAAGCAGACCTGCGATTAACCTGCTAAAAAAAAGGTTGTCTCTGGCCTGTTTACCTTAAATGTTGTGTGCGTTCGAAAATCAAATAAGATAATTCACCGGTAAATACCGTTTTTATTATAAAATAAAACATATTCTTTTATGAACTTTTAAAATTTTATAGCAGTGCAGAGCAAAAACTGATAACAAAGTCATTTCTGTAAAAATTAAATTAACTTCTGCGGAAAAAATATATTTGTCTTAATTTCTAGTCATGACTAAGTATGAATAATTATAAAGTTTTTGAACGTGTCTCGAAACTTTTTGTTTACGTCAAAACGTCAAATAATATCAAGCAAGTGTTTGTGTTAGTTTCCAAGAAGGTATTTTGAGAAGTTCCTTGTTGAACCTCGATTTTGAAGAAATGAAGGGTCAGAGTGTCGATAAGGGGGCGGAAGCTTTTCCTTATCTACACTCCAACCCATTGTTTGTTTCAGTTCAACAGTCGATAATTCTGACGCCGCATCGCGACGCCGGGTGACTGTGACACAGCTGGATGTCCTGTGGGAGTTTCTTAACTCCAATCGCGATGTGGCCTTAGGCCATAACAAGGCTGCCCAGGCACGGGAATATGCTCGGAGGAAGTGGTCTGGTGCAGCCACTAATTTAAATGCACAGCGAGAGGGTGCAGTCAGATTTGAAGCAAGGTAAGGAAAATTTACAAACATTTGGAGTTAACATAATATTTTTAAACAAATTACCCACTATACATGATACATAAAACAAATAATACTTTCAGATTGCCCGTAGTTGCCAGAGACGAGCGACCAGAGTCTGACGCATAGCTACACCCTGCCACAGCTCTTCATTCATCCCTTGACTAGATGCAATAAGGTGAGGATTAACTTGCATCCTAGCTTCTTGAAGGGCCTCAAGATCTGTTAAATCTGGCACGGCCAAATTGGCTTTGTTGCAAATGTTATGCAACATAACACAAGCATTCACAATTGAGCCAGCTACCCAAGGGCTGTAATGCAGCACTCTATGTACTAAAAGGCAACGAAAACGTGCCTTAAGCACGCCAATGGTCCGTTCCACAACATTCCGAGTGTGGACGTGTTTCATGGTATAGAAGGCCTCCGGGGTTCCATCTGGAGCTTCAACAATTGGTGTCATCATTGTCCTTCGTTGAGGATATCCTGAGTCACCTGTAAAAAAAACAGGAAGTCTAAATATACTTACACAAAATCAACCTAAGGAACAAGAAACATAGATATAGTTAATTACCTAATAGCCAAATTGCCTGAGATCTACTGAGATTCTCCATATAAGCTTTCATCGGATGTTGATTCCAAATGAAGGAATCGTGATTGGCTCCACCGTGACTAGCATCCACACTTATAATTTCCATATCAGCATCGCACATCTAAAACAAAGATTTTTATTTCAGGTTCCTACATAAAGTTCCTACTTATCCTGTAGTTAAATTTTAATTTTATAATTCTAAAGTGTTTCTGTACCTTATAATTTTAATAATTGTATAAAGTAATTAAACAAAAATGTTCATTGCTGAATTTTCATATAGTTTCTTCTGTTGTAGAAATACGTATTATGTTGGTAGTTGGTACTCACTATTTGTACATTTAATGAATGATAATGCTTCCGACAGAAGAAGCGTTCTTCATTTTCCACCGGCCTCACAATTGCAACATGAGTGCAGTCCAAACAGCCCAACACTCCGGGGAATCCAAAAGTATTGTAAAATCTTAAATTTTGATTAGAGTATAGACTAATAAAAAACTTTTTCTCACCAACCTATATTGTTTTTGCAAACAACTTACCTTAGTATGTTTTCTTGTTGTTCAGGCACAGTCCTAGGAAATTTTATATATTTTCTGCGCATTTCTGGTGTATTCATGGCAGCAGTCACTTAGGCCACAACACTTGATACGGTCTGCTGCGCCATGGAATGCCCGTGAATATCACCTGCAGGCTTTTGATAGGAGCCGGTGCCGAAGAATGATAAAGCTGTTAATACCTAAAACAGAATTTTAACTGCGACTAAAGTTCGAGCCAATAAGAATCTTCTATGAGTTGATATATGATCGATCATATAGCTACCCAGCAATGGGCAGTGTTGGGCTGATTTGATTTTAAATATTATATTTATTATATTTTTATTATGGATAGAGCTCACCTTCGTCTCCATGGATAAATCTGTGGATTTCGTTGGCACCGGCATTAGAGGTCTAATATCTTCGCACAGATTTTCTGCTAAAACTTTTGAAAGACGATACCTCCGAATAAAATCCAATTCATCGTAAACTACGAATGGATTGCTTTGCTCTCTTATAATTTTACGCCACGCTTTTTTCTCTCTATTACGGAAAGCGTAATCATCCTCCAAAAACCATAAATTTTCTTCATCACTCATTTTGACTAATTTTAACACTAAAATAATCACTAATTCGCTTAGCAGGTTTTTAAAAGCTGCACGAGAGTAACTTTTAAATAACTGCTAAGAATGACAGTTCAGCAGCGCTGCGAGCGCGCAAAACGGAGCTTGTAGTACGTTAGCAGCGTTGATTAGGCGGTGAACGTCTGACAATTAACAGCGCTGCTATTGTATGGCTCATGGTATCATTAAGCAGGGCAGTTTTTTTTAAGGCTTGAAAATAACTTCTAATAGTGCTTGTGGTAAGCCTCCAGGTATTGAAAAGTGACTACTGACTATAACTCGTGGCGCGACGTATGCCTAAGCCACGATCACGAATGATTACACATTGAATAAGTAAGCGAATTGAACTTTCAGTGACTGTTTTTAATAATGCTGTAAAGTTTTTCATCTCGACTCGCATACTTTTTCGATAGGCTACATATTCGTGAACGTACTTACGAAAAGTCTTTTCGGAAACGGTGATGCGTATTTCAGAACCTTGTTTTTGTTGTGTCGCGTTTGAACGCGGTGAGTCAGTGATTAATGGTTATAGCTTTCACGCCGCGCCGCCGATGGAATGGGCACGAGTAGGTATATGCTGCGGTATGCATTAAGCAGCGTAGTACTATTAAGCATTCTATGGTACAGTTTGTGAATGACCCCTATTTCTACGCAATGTGGATATTCCGGTCCTTACTTTGATAATTAAGCGTGTCATTTGACCTACTTTTATATGGTTCATATAAACATTTATGTACAGGCACATATGTACATTACTTCTGGCCCCACACTATGATAACCTGGTCGTGGTAACCAGAAACAGCGATATCACACACCTAAAAACATCCAAGACCTGTTTTTTTTTTCTTTATCCCCAGCCAGGGATCGAACCCGGGAACCTATCGAAAACTATTGAAATGTTGGTTGAAAGTAAACTTACGCCATTCATTATTGGAAATCATAAATCTTACTCATTAGTTAGAGTTCTTCACGTAAGTGCTTTTTATGTATATGTAAGATATTATTGAACTTAGGAAATTTATTTAGGTAGAATTCATAGAAATATGACCAATGTGTATATTTTACTGTAGTTGAAAACATTTTTGTTTGACGCATCCCAAAACAGTATGACACGACCTTTCGTTTAAGACAATAGGAGCATGCATTTCACTTCAGAGCTCTGAATATGAATATTGTACACATTTAATTAAGGTCGCACTAGAGACTGTCAATCTTACAAAATTAATTCAAATTTCAAAATTCAAGCAAGAAAAGTTTAAGGATGTTTCATTGGTTTTCGAAGAATTACCAATCCCTAAGGTTGAAAATTTGGTGACAATATTTAGCCCCTTGCCTTTATTTTTTATTTATTTAATTAGGCACATTAACGGCACACAAATACAATCTAACACAATAAATTAGCCGGTATTGTTTTTCTATGAGTGCCTATTATAGATGAGCACAGCATTGTCCATTGATGATTATAGAAGTAAAATTCTTTTGTAAATTAGAATATAATATTTAATAGAATTAGTAGGTATAAAATAATAATAGAGGTAGTTAGGAAATATACAAGCTGAATTGTTACAAGTTAGGTTTATTTTTCGTCAGGATTTAATTCCGGAAGACAGGCAAGCGATCATTTTTTTTAGGTATTTTTTGTTCTGCATAGAGGTGTAAGGAGGGCGTTGGAAATGTCTTATGTTTAAACGATCACCAAAAACGCACCTATTTTACTACCAATAAATTCGAAACGCCCGCCAGAATTAGTTAACGACCACCTTATTGTGTTTGGATAAATGATCACCAAACTTCTTTTTATGTTTTGTGTACTTAAGTTTATGTTTTAAGTATTTTTTGTTGTTCTCACATGTTCAACCTCACTTCACCTAAGCTACCGCAGTATTTTGCCCTGATATTTTCTGTAACTTTTGGTGATCAATTTACCCATTTTAGGTAGGAAAAAAAAATTTGGTCGTCATTTAAATTGTTCTCGTTGGAAATGGGTTTGCTTATTAAGGTCGGATCAGATATAGCGTGTCAACTAGAGGCAATACAACTTTGATATCTTTTCGACCGGCGCGTTTACGAGATAATCGCAGCCGAATATTTTTCACGGAAGAATGAAGAGCCTTTTCTGTCTATTTGTCCCCGCATAAAGCGACTATGTGCTATAGATATATGAGATTGATAGTACATTAAATCGAATAATCCAAGCCACATTAAACATCAAACATCAAAATATTTATTACAAAATAGATTCTTACGAACACTTTTTGAACGTCATTTGAATCTATATATTGCAAGGAACTACCGCTTCGGAACGTGTTACGGCAGCGGAGAAAAAGCGGCGCAAGAAACTACTACACTGCAACATACATTGACATTGTGATCCACTCAAATACCTAATATAAAAGGTAATCATAATATAAAACGTAGATTAAAATTCAGTATAAATTTATTACGTATTCGTTTGACACGGTCACAACCTGTTCATTATTATTTTTTCAATTTTAAAGCCAAAGTTCGACGTCTGAAGGAACGGCCACTTGCTACTTACTGCCTTTAATGTATTAGATTTTTATGTCCAAAAAATTATTATACAAATAATTTTTTAAGTTTTTAAGTTAATAATGAGTTAAGAATGACAAAATCCAGCATGGTAACAACGAAGGCACTATTAATTTGCAAGAATATCCGAAAGTCGCTCGTCTCGCTGAAATATTACGATATTAGCAACATTTTATTCCACGACAACGGATATTAAAATATTTTAGCGTCGGCAAAATATTCGCCTAAGTGGCTTCGTGTTTTAAAATAATAAATGGCTGTAATAACGCGAAAGCCAGTCAGCCATTTAGCAGCAAAGCAACCTACACTTCTAGGCATGTTTACATTTTATAACTAGTTCCAGCATGCGACTTGGTTCACAACAACCTGAAAATACCTATAAATTAACCCTCACTCAAGTTTCAAATTTGTTTCCTTATTAAGCTGATAACTTTTGAACTATCAAACCGATTTTGATACACATAGGTAACAACAATCACAATGAAGCGTATTGTACAACAAATTTAAACGCATTAAAATCTGTCGACCCGTGTGAGCGCTAGGGTAATAATAATAATAATACCTTGTATCTATTTACACACATTGATCTAGCCCCAAACTAGGAATCCCTGTATCTTGGGTACTAGACAACGATACACATACTTATATAGATAAATATTATACATAGATAGATAAACAACCATGACTAGGGCAAAAACATCCGTTCTCATCAAAAAAGTATTTGCCCCCACCGGGACTCGAACCCGGGACCCTTGGCTTCGACTCGGCCATTCGGGTTGTCCAAGGGTATAACTATACATCACTCTTTTTTCGTAGGGGGTTAGTGACTAAGGCCCGGATTCATATCCGAAGCCTCAAACTTTAAAGGACGCTCGGGAAGTATCAATTTGATATTTAAGCGACTCTATATTTGAGAAGCACTCTGTATAATCAACCGTTAGTTCCATACAGAAATGCTCTCCCAGTGCTCACATACTTCCCACAAGAAACTTCTGTTCAGAGTTTTCATTGTTAGTAAGTTTATTTCTCTAAAGGTCGAGGAGTTTTTGTGTTAGGGAAGTTAAGATTAAAGTCGCACTTGAGGAATAGTTTATTCCTTCAGTCACGCACGAAACGAATCAGACAGTCAATTTTGCCTTTGTACTTTTTCGAGTCATGCTGTCACTCGGCCCAATAAATAAAGAATTATTATTTTCTTAATGGATGGAGGTCGAACAACTTAGGATATTATCATTAATATCACGTGTTTTTTAGAGTTCCGTACCTCAAAAGGAGGAACCCTTATATTATCATTCGCGTGTCCGCCCGTCCGCCCGTCTGTCACAGGCATTTTTCTCTTAAAGTTTCTGAGACTCGAGTCTTGAAATCTTCTGCAAAAATAATTATTCTGATAACCGCAGCATAATTCAAGTCTACTATGAAAAAAATATTGCCTACAAAAAGTGGAGGGGGTAAAATGACAAAACGAAAAAAAAACACCGCAATAAGTTCTGTATCTTTGAAAATGGCTATTTATGTGTTTTTTTAATGTTCGTTTTGATAACTTCAGAAGTTATTATCAAAAAAGTGTAAAACATTACCCCCCCCCCCCCCCTCTTATCTCCGATACTACTGAGTCCAAAATTACTTAAGCCAAAGAGTACAGGAATTTTATTTATCAGTAAACCACATACAAACTTATAAATGCACCTGGTTACATACATGTAGTATGAAAGCCGCACCAATAACTTTGTAAACAGCATTTTGCTATATAAAATCCAAACTATTCACTCCACACCATTGTACGGTGGTACGGTGTAACGGCATTCAAGGCTAAGGTCGAGCCACCGCTATCAGTAGCTATGATCGTCTATTCTATCTACCCCAAAAAGAGATGTCCCGATTCAGCTGTAAAAATTGTAAGTTAAGAATGATAAGTCTGAATTTCTCGTTCGTTGAGAAGTTCGTTTGGCGTACAATAGTCGAACGGAAGATTGATTCAGGAAGTCACAGTTTCAAGTTAGACAGAGAAAGCATATATACCCGCAAGCCGGTATTTCGCATCAGTTAGCGGTGTATTGCGCCAGATCGATCGTTGTTGTATTTTGTGTGATGGTACCATTTATTTTTTGTATATATAGGCGCTTGGAACTTCTTTTAGTGGTCGACCACAATTTATAATATTTGTTTGGGATATCGTTTAGATATCCGTCGTAGTTTTACGACGTGAGTACTCAATGATATTTCATGTGCTCGCTAGTAGCGGCTTGTTGTGGTTCCAATTATATAATTAGTTCACGGCAATAACGATCCGAATAGACCGGTTTACACAATTGCGATTTGATTTTCCGAAATGGGTTTGAACTAGCGGTTACATCAAAAGGTCCGTAACGTTTTGAAACCTTCAACTCTGCGTAATTTGAGCTGAATGTTATCGAAACGTAGTCATTAGCGCTTTAGGAGATCTAACCCTCACCATAGCGAAGTGCATAGTTCGGTAAATACCGATCTATGAATTCCACTGACCTCAGCACGACCTCGGCCAAGCAAAATCATAAATATTTGACTCAGCCTACACATTAGACCTCCAGCGAAATTTACATTTAATTTAAAGATGCAACTTGAATCCAAACCGACTCAAGGCTAAGCAAAACAATCTACCCGGTCCTAAACAATGAACTTTAGACTGTAATTTGATCTCTTCGCGCGTCCCCGACAACACTCAAATGTCAAAATATCAACAGGATAGGTTATCTGTGTTGACACCGGTTTAACTTTATTCTGAATTTGTTATTTCCATCCGCGGAACCTCATCGATCAAACAGTCTCCCTATGCCCTGCCAACCTAGGTTTAGCCGCAACTAAACTCCTGTCTAGCCTAGTCTAAAATCCTAGTGTTATACCACGTCCATTATCGACACCACTCGAAAATGGTTGAGTTTGATTTGAATGTGCTTGTATGTTTAATGACTGTGTGTGTGGGAATTTCAAAACTCGCTACTCGAAAGGAATGAGGAGAGGATTAGCCCGCGAATATCCTAAGAGTCAATCCAGGAACCCTATGGTGAAGGAAAAAGGAATTTAGGGTCGCTCCAAGCCCAGACTCAGACTCAGATCAATTACCTACAAGTTCTTATCTAACGACCCAAGGATAGTTTTGGAATTTGGGGTAGGTTGATTTAAAGGATAGGAACCGAGGTATATCTCGGCGCTTCAGACACTCACGAAAAACCACTGAAACACGCAATCACAATTCGTCCAGTTCCGACACGTAAAACGGCAGACCAAAACTGTTTAGAATTGCTGAAAGACAACTGTCACAGTAACTTGACGCTGAGACCAAGTCCCTTCCCCTTCCCACGCAATCGTATTTATACACACCACATGTCTGGAAAAAAATGGCGTCCTTTACGAACACGCGCTGCCCAAGCGAAAGCTTCTTATCACTAACTACACAGGGTCTAATTTCAACCTGACCTGTAACCTTCCTCGAACCATCCCACGCGCTCGGCTCATTGTTTTTGCCTCCTTACCCTGAGCTACTCAAAAACCCAAACGTTAAATGAATCGACTCTTGTATTCAAATACAGCGCGGCGATGGGCTAGCCCTCTGTCACGCAAAATGAAGTATCAAATGTACTGACTCTCGTGTACCATTACAACGGAACCCTTCGTACGCGACTCCGACTCGCACTTGACCGCTTTTAATATTTTTCACTGTATTTGGAAGGGTTTTCTTTCAAGAACCTGCAACTGCCTGCCTATAATAGTAGTCACATAAGTGACTGATTCATAATGGAGGGCATTAAAACCCGGGAGCGGCGGGTTTCATGTAATATCGCTCGTGAGTTTTAATATCTAATTATGTAGAGTAACATACATTAGTTTATCTACACACCTACATACATTAGTTTATCTATTATAAGTTTAGGAACCGCATGTTGGACCGACATTGTGGCACTGATTGCTCTTCACTTGTTTAGCTTGTTCAGTATCAACTTCACAGACAAACTGGGGCGGCACGCAGGCATCAGCGTTCGAAATTTGAATGTCATAATTTGTCGAAAATTGAATCTGAATATTGAGATAAGAAATGAGTTTTTACCAAGAAGTATAGCTTGTCGTAATGTGCGGTTTATGGAGTCAGATAAGAAATGAGTTTTTACCAAGTAGTATAGCTGGTCGTAAAGTGCGGTTTTTGGAGACAGTAAAGAGGGTTTATATACGTGTGCAGATAAATAAAAAAACACCTGTCATAAGAAGGAAATGCATAAGTTTTGACGTTCGCTCATATCAATTATTCAATAATGACCTTACCTTAAAATTTTAAGCCTAACTGGTACTTTACTTGTATTATTAGGGCCCACTGTCTCTCGTTCGGTAGTATGACATTCAACTGGCACTTTATTTGATTACCCGTCTGTGCATTTGGCCAATAGTTCCAAAACATGGTTTGAAAGCGCCGTTCCGAGGACACATGAATAGCATTTGACATACGTCGGTGAATTTTGATATTTCCTCGCATTTTCCGCTCCACAAAACTTTACCGTACCCCATAATGTTTAGGGATGAGATTTGCGTGTAGTAGGTAAAAGAAATTATGAATGCTAGTCCGGATAAAGTGCCGTCACGTCAATTCAATTCATCTGCAGATATGATTGATCATGCGAGGGGGGATATGACGAAAGTGTATTTACAAGGTTTTATATCCTTTCAGGGTCGCAGTTTTGACAACCAATATGATTTGGGCTTATGGAGTTGTCATGAACCAAACGTTTTGTTTAAAGATTCCAATGGAACGTACATAAGTGTTACAATCACCAATCGTTAACGTAACTACTGACGTATCTTTGATCTAGTTAAAATTTTGCACATCTGATTACTCGTATATTGTCTTACCTGATTATTTCGAATTTTCTAGAGATTTAGCGACCTCTTAGACCCAAAATATAGAAAGCAAGTTAGCAAGTACTCTCGAGCCAACATTGACACTCTAATGAATCCGACAGGCAATCAACATGTCAAAACTACTTGACAAGTGTATAGTCAACATATTTTATGAACTGTCAAAGCACTCACTAACTTCGCGTGTTGTATGTAAATACTATTATGTGATGTCATATCCTATAGATCCATTTGGAAGTCAAATATCAGTCTTTTTAGGATTCCGTACCCGAAGGGTGCCAAACTGGACCCCATTAATAAGCCTCCGCTGTCCGTCCGTCCGTCTGTCACCAGGCTGTATCTCATGAACTGTGATAGATACAGATTAAATTTTCACAGATGAATGAATGAGCAAATAAAGTCACTTTAAAAAAAAGAAGGTATGGGGGAGTTTCTTGCCGATCCTTCTTACGGTGTAGTCTTTTTTATATAAAAAAATTGACGTGTAGAGTTATAAGTAAGTTTAATTTTGACGTTAAATAAGTTAATTTATTTATTTATATTGAATAAAAAAATACTGAATCTGAATCTGAATATGACTATTAAAAAACAGAATATAATAAATATTTATGGGGGCTCCCATACAAACATTCTTTCAATACCACATACAAACTTATGAATGCACCTGTTACGTACATGGAGTGTGAAAGTAGCCGCACCAATAACTTTGTAAACAACATTTTGCTATGTAAAATCCAAACTATTCACTCCACACCATCCCCAACATTGTTCGGTGGTGCGGAACCCTTCGTGCGCGAATAAGACTCGCACTTAACCGTATTTTACTCAAAAATATATTTATAAAACGTAGGTGTTGGAATTTTTCAATAATTATAAACATAGAAATCTAATATTGACGAGTCTTTTTATATACCAGTATAGTGCGTATACTCGTATACGTTTGGCATGTATTTAGAATTGATAGATTACCCAGTCCCCTTGCCGATTGTGCAATAATTCACTTTTTGCTCTTTGAGCCTTATCGGCAATATATCCGTGAGTATTGCATGTAGAGATAACTTAATTTACTGGTAGTGTCAATCAATTTTCCATAGCACAGACAGCAGGACGTTGAATGGTTTATCCGAGACATCTAACAGACAACGACAAGCCATGCTATTTATTAGATATTACTGGAATAAGTTACTGTCACGCAAGGACATCGAATAAGTATATTATTATGAAGCTATGTGATCGAAATTACCAACCTTCTTAAGAATATTTTAAAAATGTATGTCTAACGCGTGAACTCATTTTTTGAAAAGTATGATCTAATTAATGAAAGTCAAAACGACTTCAGACAGTCGAGATCAACAACTCTTGCTGTATTTATATACTACTACTATGAATTTCAAGGCTTGTGCTATGCTTTTTATGACTTAGGCATCAGTGGAACCGCAAACAAATTGTTTGAGTGATACTTAGAAAATAAAAACTTTTTGTACAAATCGAACACTTCCATGACAGTCATATGAAACTGAATTTATACGCTCAGGAGAAAGATTACTAACTTGTTCTATTCTACAAAGAAGTATCATAGTATTTGTTCTATTTTTAACTGATATTTGCCTTAAATTCTGGATAAAGATAGACCACATAAGTTTTTTGCAGATTAATTATTTTTGCTATTTCAATAAATCATAGAGACAATAACAATATGAACAAAGTACTGAAAACTTAACACACTGGCTCCAAGATAAATACCAAATTATAAGAAAACAAGAATACTGCAATTCTATCCATACCAGAAACCTCTACTAGATATAAACTGCAAATAAATATTACCACAATAGAATGCGTCAATATATTTTGCTTGTTATTATATAGAAAAAGTACAGTCTAAACTAAACTCTCAAAGTACAATTATGCTTTTGGTAATCTAGAACCAAGCACTAATATACATACAACACTGTTTGCATACTACGCTTTGCATACTCTTGGCTTAGATATGGTATCATGCTATAGGGCAACATGCAGACCACTCCTCAGTACTCCAAAAATGAATGTCTGAATTTTAGCTCTCACAGACGATCAATAATTATCCGTTCTTCAAAAAAATAAGCTTCTCACGTTGGCGTCCCTAAATAAACTTGATATAAGTTTATAAAACCTCATATAATATTACTTCTTGCATGTAGATTAAGTTGAACATGTTGTAAAATATTTCTGGAATTCGACTATTTTGTTTGACACAATAGGTTTATTTGTGTACAAAAACAAATATATTCATATCTACTAACAAAAAATATTTACGATAGAAACACAATAAATAAAGAAGAATTTTTTTTTTCCACACTCTAGAACTAAATATCTACAATAGACTACCCAACTCCATTTTTTCAAGCTTAGTACAGCAAGTTTGTTCTCTGAACATCTAAAATCATAAATATTAGATACATACTTTTATTCCCTGAATGAATTCTTCTCAGATATTTCAGTATAAACAACAAATTTGTATTAAAAAGCTACTACTTACTTACTTATAAAAACGACTTGTTATATAATATATAACAAATCGTTTTTATAGGTCCTCGGTCCTACATTTGATTTATGACATTATTTATTGTGCAATACTCGAAAAGGGTATTAAGACTTAAGTTCCTACAAACAATTAACACCTTGTATACATTTCGTTGCATTAAATATTTTCAGTTTTATTTTGAATAATCTTACAACATGTATTGCATAGAATATAGCTATCAGCTACCGATAAATGATAGAAATACTGGTCGAAAAATCTTTACATAATTATCGTTGCAATGTCGTTGGAAACAAAGATTAGCTGAAACTACGACAAGTGGAACTAGCGATAACAGAATTGTTCACTTATTCCATTATTTCCATTTACCTTCATAGTGGAACTAGTAAAACAAATATGTATCCGTAGTTCTATCATGAAACTTTTAATGGTACTGTGTCAACGAACACATTCTAGATCGTAGATAGAGACGACATTATCAGACATAATAAATAATTTATTGTTACCCTTAACAACAAAGATAATAATCAAACAAAGTAATATAAATTATACAATATGTTACAGTATGTGTGGATTATCGAGGACAAAACTACGCCGAGGCATGAAAAATAAATAGGCATCTGACGTGCCTTTTCTCTCTCTCGTGACGAACATGACAGTGATAGCGACCAACCACATAAATAAATAAGAGCATGACGTCATTATTACAACAAAACACAGGCAATAATTTTTCCTATAAAAGACTAAACTTTTTTCCTAATACATCCTAAAAAAAATATTCAGTCATGAAAATGTTATAAAATGCAATTTAAATTGTATAAAATGCCTTCTAAAATGCTTGTTACCGAGTATCGTAATTTCCGGTAACATAAGGGGCGTATCAGCCCCAAACCAAGAGTAGAGGATCCCTCGGAAAATATCTACATCGTTAGGCATAATTTTTGACAAAATGAAGGGGTGAGTTTGGGTAATGAGGAAAATATTTGCGCCCCAAATTACCGAGAACACGCTGAATATTCTCGTTCATACGACATCCCTTGCAGTGAATGTTCCCGTAAAACTGTGGTACATTAATGAGAGCTTCTTGTTTATGATGTGGTTATGAATGTTCTGGAACTTTATTGTAATAAACAGAGTCGAGTTGTTTTTAGGACATGGCTCTGAATATGAAAAAACAAATTTCTATATAAAAGCCAAAAAGTAACGATCCGAATCGCAAAAGCAGCGCATGAAATGTTGTACTCTCAACTCAGGATCCATACTGAAAATTGAGTAATATTGAGCCATTCAAAGCGATGCGTGCATGTTGATAATTGCTTAAAAGCTTTCCAAAAATATTCTGGGTACGGCAGTTCTTGTTTTCGACCGCTTAGGGGAAAGTTACATGAACATAAACATTTATATACAGGCCCATACCTTGCTTCTGGCCCCACACCTGGATACCCTGTGTCGTGGGAACAGTAACAGCGACATAACACACATAAAAACATCCAAGACCTGGGTTTTTTTCCTTTATCCCCAGCCGGGGATTGAACCCAGGACCTCTCGCATGGTAGGCAGAGCCACAACCGCAGCACCACAGAGATCCGTACACGAAACTTCTCTTGAAAAATTTAAGCAGAGCAAACATTATAACTATCAATAAAGCGAAATAAACTCTGAACTTTGATCCAATCTGCCTTAAGTGAGAAAACGACAACCGGGCGACACACTAACAAAGGTTTCCAATCGTGTCGTCTAAAACTAGGTCGGACACATCGGAGACATCAAAAAGGCCCATTTTGCTCGGAACACTTCGTCTAATTAACTCCGGCGCAGCTAATACGCTTGGTGAATAGTTTATTTTGTAAACAGCGACCCGACGACACGTAGATCTCAGGGTTTGCAGGAGTGTCACTCATCTTTGACGTTCCTCTGTGGTGTTTCCGGTCGAGGCGGTGCTGCTGGGGACATATTTTATTTTTTTGTTTCGAGCTATGTTTTGCAGAATTATAAAAAAAAACCTCACAATAAGCATGTCATGTCTGACGATAAAGTTTGAAAACCTTTTATTTTATTTACTGATTTGCTCCCAAACTCAAAATCATTTTGTTAACCTAACGCGTTTGTGTTTGGGTCACAGAAATACATACGTGTACTTCATTTCAACTTAATCGGTTCAGAATTCGGTCATTCTATAGGGCAGACACACGAGTGATTCTATAATGGTTCCACTTTTACTTTTTAAGGAACGGAACCCCATAAAGACCAACTTAGTTCTTAGTCAACTTAATTAAGAGATGCGGCCGTTTATGCCGTAAATTTGCCAAATTGAAAGATCCTCGCAAGGGAATCAAAACTTAAAGCGTAGACCTAAAAACATGAAATTTGGCGAGAATCAAGGTCATTCATACAGCTAATCAAAAGGAACAATCCGGAAACCCTAAATTAGTTCCTTCCCAAAAAATAACCTATTTGTGCAGAACGTTCGGTGCCCGAGTCAGACTCCCACTTGGGCGGTTGTATTTAAGAGAGTGAACACGCCGTCCGATCCCTCGTCTACGGGCCCGTGGCTACGTTTCGTTTCACGTAACAGTTGCTATCACCGACCCTCGTCATACGGGCCTTTGATGAACGGAACGCTTTGTTCGAGGCGGATCCATGCGGATCTGCACTCGCCAAATTATCTAAACGTGTGAATTAGTGAGGTTAAACAACAACTTACAAACACAGCGTCACGCCTTATCCCATACGGGGTGCAAGAGGCACAGTTGTATCCACGTTAAGCCATTAATTAGTCCATTAACTGGATGGAAGTGCGCACAGTTGCTTCTTTGCCACCCCATATGAGATAATTTAAGCAAAAATCAAAACTTTAGAAAAAACGTCTAATTGTAACAAAACATAGACATATATCTATCTTTATTAATTAAAGAGTTCCCTTTGTTCCTCCATAAACATAACAAACATATTTACATAGAGGCACATGTATTAGTTAATTAAGCATAAGCAATTTTTAAAAGAGATCTAAAAATCAATCTGTGGGAGTTTCTACGCCCTGCTTCTCCCACCGTGGTCCAATGTAGAGAAGTGGCAAAAAATGACGATTGCTAAGTATATGTAAGACATTTGGAATTTCGGAATTTTTTGGAAAAGCGACACATTATAAACATCCAAGACCTGTTTTTTTTTTTTTTTACCGCCAGCCGGGGTTCGAACCCGGAACCTCTCGAATGGTAGGCAGAGCCACATCCGCTGCGCCTCAGAGTTCGTCAAAAATCCATGATCCCCTGATCATCAGATCTTGAACGACGTTGAAAAATTGTTGAGTCGCTCTTCTGATACGTTTCCATCATTTCATTTCGTTTCATTCATCAATGTGTGTAAATAGTGTCCAAGGTATTATTATTATTGTTTAATATTTATGCTTCGGAACGCACCTCGGTTTTTGTTGCGCGGATCGACCGCGAGTGAACGGAACATCACTAGCTAGCTGTCACTTGCACAGAAAAAAAAAGCTGTCACTTTGCACATGGTAAAATTATCGGCGTCAGGCATCGCGGCCTTGGCTAAATGTTATTAATAATAATCTCGTAATAATCGTCAAGAAATAAGTTGATTTCACGTCATCGTAGTGAGTGCTTCGTGCCGTGAAAATTTGAAGTGACCCTTGTAGTCGGCAGCCTTAAGACGGCACCAGCAGCGGGCTACGACACGAGTAAAATTCGACTCCCAACACCCCCCCCCTTGTGTTCCTCATCCCGTACTCCTGCCTCGAATCTGAACTTTCGAATACCAGTCGACGGCGTCAAGGTCAGTACTACTTCGTGACATTCTACTGTAAAACAACCCGTCACAGACTTCCACCCTTTCAGTTGAGGCGTGGATTTAACAATTATTATTATTATTATTTCCATTTCACCATTTTGCATTATGAAGAGCATAGATTACTGACCAACCTCAATAAAGTTATGGCAACCTGTGGGATCCCTAGTATTGAGCAGTTCTGGTGGCCATCTATGGTCTTCGTCACCAAATGCATGTGGGCCGTGGAATTACTATTTGCCGTGACAAAATTAACAAATTTAATATCACCCCTGTATTCACTGTAATAATCTAATCTAATGTCATAATTGTAATGTATTTAAATAAGTATGATTAAATTATTGAATAATAAGTTTTTAATGTTGAGTAATTTTATTACTAAATATTAAAATTATTTTGTGTTTCACCTACCATATGTTGCTACCTGGGTTAACATACTCTGGAGAGCAGTTGAGAACCGTAAGTTGTGCAAATCCTAATAATGTAATTTTATGATTGTTATCCGTTTTATAAACATAACTTAATAAATATTAACTAGTGTTATATCCGATACCGATATCGATACCGATTTATAGGGGACACTTCGGGTTTGCCAATGTATCGGCATTGGCGATATTTTTACAATACTTTTAAAATTTCGCGCTTTAAAAATGTAATGTAAACGCGCGTGTTGCCTAGTCTATTTAGTTGCAATCAAGGCACGAACTATGCTTAGCAAAAATTAAGAAAACATTGTTTTTTAACCCCTTGGCTGGCATAGGCATGCAGAATGTTCATTGTTTTTAGACTTTAATACCAAGCCATAAATTTGAAAATATGGTAGCATGCATGGCTATTGTCAGCTATACAAAATTTTTATTTAAATAAACTAATATCAACCTATTATTTTTTTTGAAGTAATAAAAAATAAATAAACTAACTGTGTTTTATTTATTTTACCTTCATTTTTTAATTCAATAAGTATCGATACGCTGATTGAATTCAATACGAAACTATCGGTATCGGTATCGAATCGGCAAAAAGGCGTATCGAGACATCCCTATTTTAACCGCATCTATAGATATTTTTCTTGTATGCATATCTATCCCTGTGATTAAACACGCGATGGCGCTTGTTTTTACACTATCAGTCTTTTAATAAAATGCCTCAAAACATTTCCAAACACGAAACACAGCTATCGATCGACATACTTAACATTATTAGCTTGACAAGAAGTCTTATTACCACCAGATTACGGTTCACAGTGGCAGTTCCTTACTCAAATTTGCGTTTAAAATTAACTTTTCGGACATTATGATTGATTGATGAGTGTGTAAACAACTTTGATGTAAACAAGACAGGGGGGGGCGATGTGTTTTGATATGGATAATATGGCGTATTATTTTTGCAAGTCACAAACGAGTGTCTGCTGTAAGATGTAAACAAAAAACCGGCCAAGTGCGAGTCTAACTCGCGCATCAAGGGTTCCGTACCACCGTTCAATGGTAGGGATATTGTGGAGTGAATAGTTTGGATTTTTCATAGCAAAATGTTGTTTACAATGTTAGTGGTAAGGCTATTTTCAAACTCCATATACGTAACCAAGTGCATTCATAAGATGGTATGTGGTATTGAAAGAATGGTTGTATAGGAGCCACCAAATATTTATTTTATTCTGTTTTTAGTCTTTGTTGTTACAGCGGCAACAGAAATACATCATCTCTGAAAATTTCATCTGTCTAACTATCACGGTGCATGAGATACAGCCTGGTGACAGACGGACGGACGGACGAACGGTCGGACGGACGGACGGACGGACGGACAGCGGAGGCTAAGAAATATTGGCACCCTTCGGTTACGGAACCCTGAAAAAGCTGTATATGTTAATAATGCCAACATAAGGCATGCACACATTAACATACACCTAACAAACACTGAGTTGTTAGGTAAAATGCAATAAATAGGCGCTGCTCATATACTGAAATTTCTGGGTAATGTGTTATCGTCGCTTTTTTGTGAATAAAGTTATGTAATTAGATTTAAAAAAACAATGCTATTCCCAATCGAGTAAACTTTCAATTTTATCAATTTGAAGTATTCTTATTTGAATCTAATATGCGCGGTGCGTGGTCTTTCATATATGTACAATAAACAATATTGATAATTCTATAAAGGCGACAGTATCCTTCGGGTGTCTCGTTTGCCGTCTGGCGCCTCCGGGGAACTGAGAAGACGGTTGAATTTCAAACAGAATTTAATTTTCTTATAAACTTTTAAGACATTAAAATGAAACTCGCAGCAGCCATTTCGATGGTAGACAAATGATAGAACTTAATGGAACCAAAATATTGTTCTTACTAAAATTAAAAATAACTTAGTTCATACCCGAAGAATCCGTAATCGAATTAATTCAAAATTTTACAACTTTCATGCAGATAAATAGTAATAAATATTTTAATGGTTTAAAAGCTAGATCTATTGAACCACTTGGAATACACTTGGGTGTAGTATTTCTAGAAAATTGATTGGATTTCTCAGATTATAAAATAAGTGTTAATTTTAATACAGAGTAAGCGCACTTCATTTTATGTTTCTTATTTTCAATTTTCAATCTGTATAATGTTTTCTTTGATGGCACCGAATATCTAAATAAAATATTCACTAAAGGTATAGCATAAAACCAAGTTTTTTTTTACAGAAGATGAACTTATCAAAGCATTAATCAGAATTTATAGAATTTAAGACAACCTCTTTGGCGCAGCAGTTGTTTATATGCCTAAATTGCCTTTTGGCTGATAATCTCACCAAATTATTATTATTTTTACTAGAAACGTACTTAATCATCTATAACATATTAGGGAAAGCGTTTGGCATCCGAGACACAGTGTTACCACTAGTTCGGATGTCAATGTATCCTACTACACAATCTCACTGTATATTTTTAAGCTAATTTTTGTATTTACTTTAGAACTATGTGGTATCTGTAATGTGAAACTGCCAAATAAATTATTGTTGTTATTATTATTATTGTTATTACCATGCGAGAGGTCCCGGGTTCGATCCCCGGTTGAAAAAAAACCCTAGATTCTGGATGTTTATATGTGTGTGACGTCGCTGTTTCTGGTTCCTACGACACAGGGTATCTTAGTGTGGGCCAGAAGCAAAGTATCTGCCTGTCTGTAAATGTTTATGTTTATAATACTTCTAACTCTACACAAAACTGCTAAAAGTAAAAGTAAAAGATTTGAGTTTTTAACAAGCCCCACCATAGTATAAGTTTTGAGCATTTGAAACGCAGTTTCTTATTATTTATTTTGGCCAAATACAAATTGATCGCCAACCTGATGAAAGGTTAGGACTCCTGCAATATTTGAAATAAGTAACCCTAATCCTAGAGGTATGAGTAGGGATTGTCTTTAACTTAGACATATTTTATTCTACGAAATGTTTCAGTCATATAATTAATAATTTAAAAAAAATATGGGAAAGTATCTAATTAAATTTGTACGTACTAACAAAAATGATAACAGATCATAATTTATAACGGAATTAACAATTTAATAAGGAATAATCATATTGTAAAAGTCATAGCCTGTAGTTGGTCTTATGTAAATAAATAAAGTAATATGATTAAATATCAGATTAAATACAAGAAAAAATAAATAAAGGACTCACAGGAGATGCAGGTTCGAATCATGACTATGTACCAATGAGATCTAGTGTTCGGATGACATGTTATAAAGATGTAGGTCCCGGCAACTATCGGTACGTGGTAGTGGTTGTAGAACTCCTCCACCAACTCGCACTGAGCCAGCGTGGTTGAGTATGGCTTAATCTTACTCGTATCCGGGTAAACGCCTGTGCCCCTCGTTGGGGACATTAATAGGCTTTTTTTTTAAATCAAATTCCAAATTCCAAATGTCTTTATTACTGTAGATATTTACATATACTTAGCAATCGTCATTTTTTGCCACTTCTCTACATTGGACCACTGTGGGAGAAGAAGGGCGTAGAAACTCCCACAGATTGATTTTAGATCTCTTTTTAAAAATTCTTATGCTTTACTATTACAAAATATAATATTTAGTCATTATCATAATTAATAAGCAGGAATAAATAATTACAAAATTATTAACAGCAAGGTCTGTGTTGAGCCAGATTAACCCCATACAGACACATCATTTAAGACGGGCGAATGGCGACAGAACTCGGCGCGAGTAGGTATTTACCAAAATACAAGCTATCTCAGAGCTATAAGAGCGCAATTGCCTAAATTTTCGGCCGAATTATGCTTTTGGGCGGTATCGTTTTTCTACCCCTAAACCTTTATGGAATAAGACAAATTTGGTCTCATTCGTTTCCACACATCAGAAACGATGCTTGTAGTTATTCCTTTTTTTGAAAATCTGGCTTGATTGGTTAAAAATAAATAATATGCTGGAGGGTTTTTTTTGGTCAAAAAAGTGAATGTTTAGGTCCTTATATTTACTACAATACAAAATATTTCAAAAAAAGCAAAACGCACGAGCATTGTTGTTCATAGTATCTCAAACATGTGAAAAAATTGTGAAAATCGGACAAGGTTTAAGGGGTGAAAAAGGTTACCGCTTATTGTATGGAGGCTCACGCCCACACGATTCTCTTAAGTTATCTTGAACATTGTCATGCTGTCACCTTTGAATGCACCTAGTTGCGTACATGGAGCATGAATGTAGCCGCAGCAATAACTTTGTAAACTACATTTTGCGGTCTTAAACCCAACCTATTGACTTTTCACTAAAATTATATAGACTTACTCTCATGATATCTACGAACCCAACGACACCTCATTTGTTAAACTCTTTATCTTTATCTTTATACTTTATTGCACAAAAACAGAAGATACAGATACATCAAAATGGAAACTAGGTGTACAAAGGCGAGCTTATCTCTAAAATGAGATTTCTTCCAGCAAACCTAATATGGACAGAATACATGAAATAACGGGTAGACCTATGTGCACAACGGTAAGATATTAAAATAATAAACTAATTGCTAATATGTACATAAATACATAATATCAATACAAATAGACAAAATTATACTACATATATATCAAAGCAATAAATCTAGTATGGAAGAGAAAGATAGTGTTCTTTTAAGCGAGTTTGAAAAATAGAAAGTGACGGGCTGTCTCTGATGGCGCTAGGAAGTTTGTTCCAGAGCCTGATAGCTCGTAGTCTGAACCCATGTTCATATGCGGCTGTATTGTGTTGCGGAGTTATAAGCAGTGATCGAGCGTGAGATCTCCGAGGCCTATCCGAGGACAAAAATTCAAAACGATCTCGTAAGAAGACAGGATAGCGAGGATTAAATAAGATGTTATAGAGGCACATGAGGATATGAGAATCCTGACGAAGACGGATAGGGAGCCACTTTAACTCCCTGCGATACTCCGAGACGTGGTCATACTTGCGCAGGCCGAAGACAAACCGAATCCCGAGGTTTAGAAGTCGCTCGAGTTTGTTCAGTTGCTCTTTATTCGCGCTCACCCAACATACGTCAGCGTAATCGATCAGGGGAAGGAGAAGAGACTGGGCAAGCGTTATTTTTGTCTGACGAGGCAGGAAGTATTGTAGTCGTTTGAGGGAGTGAAAAGTGGCAAAGACTCGCCTACTGACCTCGCTGACATGCGCTGACCAGGAAAATTGGTTATCGAAGAAAACTCCTAGATTTTTGGCCTTAGTACTATATGAGATTATAGTTCCATCATAGGTTATAGGGGCAATGGACAGATTCTGTAACAAGTTAAGGGAAAACCTGGAACCAATAATCAAAGCCTGGGACTTACTAGGGTTGACAAGTAGTCCAAAAGAAGTGAAACTCCGTCAAGCTCTTTGGACTGCGCAGCGGTATTCCAGCAAGCAGTTGCTCCGTGTGTGGTAGCCCTAAGTGGATTAGAAATATGTGGATTAAATAATAAGTAATAAATGATTATTATCCATAAACAAATCAAAATAACATTTAAAAACAAAATGTGTAATTTTTTCTAAACATCCGCCTTTTTCAAATTTTCCTTTTGAATGTTTTTTTTTTTAGTTCGGTTATGGACAACGATACCAGGAAGATTTTCATGGAGTCTTGCATCATTATTGTTGGCCTCACATCTTATGATATCTAAAAAGTGATGCAAATCTGGCTTTTTTTGGGGATTTTTGTCTTTGGAGCCTTGTACCAGGCCTCGGCGAGATTGATAGTTTGGTGCCTGCCGCTCGTTGTAGCTGCACCATATCTCTCGGAAGCTCTCAGGCTACATCCACTGATTAACAAAGTCTGATGACTTTGACTGCAAAGAATCTCGAAGAGAGAAAAAAAAATCAATGATGTGAATTTTTTCTCTCTCTCCGAGATTCTTTACAGATTCTTGTAATTGGGATGAATTCTGTTTTCGATCCATTACATCTGAATTTTTCGTAGCGTTTAACGTTGTCTTTAAAGCTTGTTGTGAGGAGACGGACCTTGAAATACATGGTCAGATCATCTTCTGCCAGAGTGACCGTGGCTTTACTAGCATTATTAGCGCAAAGCCAGCCTACCCCTACCATTCACAAATAGGACTTCATATGTCCTTCAGGTAGGTAGGCCGCTCATATCGCTAATGCTGTACACTTACAAGAATATTTTATTTACCATTAAGAGGGAAGTTCCTATCAATCAAAATAGATTAACTGGCCAATGATGAATAACTGGCCTAATGGGTGTGCCACTCCGAGTTGGAAATGGTGTGAAGGACAATGGGTAAAGTCGTTGACTATACCTTTAAAGTAAATATGTATAACTGGTTTCGCTTGGCTGAGTTAGGAATACTTTTTAAATAAAAAATAAAGGTTATCTGAGTTGGGAATACTTAAGAACAATAGATTGGCTGAGCTGGGAATAATCCATTCAAAACAACCTCGGAACATTATGTAATAGAACCTTACGGCTAAAATTTGGTTCACTTGTTTCCTATTGAGGTTGATAACTTTTGAACCTCTGAACTAATTTTGATAAAATATATCGACGAACCATCGCAGTGAAGTCTACTACCACTATAAAAATTGCATTAAAATCAGTCCACGTTAGACCGTTATTCCATATTAAGCTGAGAATTTTCGATTTTAACAAAACATTTGTAAGATTTTTCACAGGGAAGTCTACTGCCACTGTTTTCTGAAAACCGCATCAAAATACATACTATAAGTTTGACCGCTAGGGTTCCACGGACAGATATACAGACACACCGACCTACGAGGCTTCAAACTTTAATAACATCTAACCTGGTCGTTGGGGGTTAATAATACATTCTCTCTGACTTTTGTGCAGCATCACCAAAATCCGTCCACCCGTTTGAGCGTCTATGCCACAGACTCCTCTTTTTCGTCCACTCTGACTTGTACCGCATCACTAATATTCGTCCACCCATTTGAGCGCTAGGTGGCCACAGACAGACACACACACAGAGACACATCCTCATATACAGACACACACATACACAGACAGACACCCACATATACACACAGACGTAAACTTCAAACTTATAACAACCCTCTTTTTCGTCATCTCTTACTTGTATCATATCAACAATATCCGTCCACCCGTTTGAGCGCTAGGGTGCCACAGATAGACACACAACCACACACAGACACACCCTCATACACACACACCCTCACACACACACACAGACAGATAGACACCTCAAACCTATAACAACACTCATATTCTTCGTCGTCTGGGGTTAAAAAGTCTAAAATTTGGTTGACTTGTGGCCTTAGCTAATAAGTTTTATACTGCTGAACTGATTTTGATAAATCATAGCTAAGAACCATCACAGGGAAGTATACTATCATTTACAAAAAAAGCGCATTAAAATCCGTCCACCCGTTCGAGCTCTAGAGTTCGACAGACAGATATACACACAGACAGACAGACAGACACTTCAAACTTTGTCGTCGTTGGTTAAAAACCGAATCACAAAATAATCCAGTTAATTATCGAACCTGTTCATAAAAATTTACGGTAATCAGTTGAAAAATGCGGCCTGTAGAGGATAACATTCGGACCTACGGAAGCATTTTTGCCCAATCCTGAAACGGAGATGCTTGGATGGCTTGGTCTAATAATAAACATGTAATAAGACTAGATATGAGCGCCGACAGCAGAACCATCGGCGGCAAAAAAATAAATGCCATTATATTATTTGAATTATCGTTTTTAATTAGAATAAACATTTGTAACATAGCATAGCATTAAAAACAATATTTGATGAAAATAAAAATGTGTGTATAAATAAAAAACTGTGATTACTCGATATTTTACTTAAAACCGTCACTGACAACTCGCTGAGTTTCTTTTTGGATACGTCTACCGCTGCTGTCGCCATTTTCTTTTTGTGCGCGCGGCGCGTGGGTCGTGGGGAAGAAAGGAAAAATATTCCACGTATTTATACTAGGGGGGATGTCATGGTAGGGATAGATGGAATAGGGGGCTCTGCGTAGGTAAGTAACCGAACTGAGTGGTTGGTCGGCGCGCCGAACGGGTATGGCGGCGGCGGCGGAGCGCCGGCGCGGCGCTCATATCTAAATTAGACACAAAATAATTAGTTCATTTATAATATCTTTTCCGAGCGAGAGACAGTGAGTGACATACTTTGAGTATCAGTCAAAAAACATGAACACTGAACAGTGCAGAGCCATCGCCAAACGTAAAAGACGCGTAAATGTCGATGTTACCGGCAATCTGTATAATGCAGGTATTCTATACAATACCTGGAGCGTTCAGGCAGTTGAGGTGATTCTTAGGAATTGTATAGAGTACCTACTTCGCCACCGGCAATGTGTAAAGGAAGCGAATATCAGGGAAAAACATTGCGGTAGCTTAGGTGATGGGTAAAGGTTTATCCTTTATCCTTCTTCTTAGGTTGAACAAATAAGAACAAAAAATAATACTTAAAACATAAACTTAAAAACAAATTAAATATTTTTAGATACATTACCAGCTGCGCATTCGGTATTGCATAGAATACCTAGGCAAAGTATGAAATAAATAATATTTCATACATTACTCACACGTTTTAGGCATTCTATACAATGCCTAGGGATTGTATAGAATACCAGATTATACAGATTTCCGCCAACATCGGTACAGTCAATTGAGATTCATGTCGCTCGCTCATGCAGGGCAGGAAGAACGTGAACGAAATAATGACATCCATGTCCCGACCAAGTCCTGGCTGATTGAACCAAATAATTTCATCTCCTTTACGAATGTATAACCGTAATTTGATTGTTGTTTTGTCGATATCCGTTTACACTGTGCTTCCTGTTACGATGCTGATGTATTTACGATGGTACGTCTATTCAATATGCTGGATGAAATGTAATTTACTGCCATTTCGATGCTGTATTTGGCTTTATATTTAATGTATTTAAGGTACTCGTATGAAGGGGCTTGCTTAAGTGCCCACTCAAAATAATAACTGCTGCTGGCCAAATTAAAAGCAAGCAAAGCGCTATGTCTATTTCCGTCCGGGGTGGCAGAGGCACATGTTCAACCAGTTGTTCCAATGTCCATTTTGCGTGACGAAGGCCTAGCCCATCGCTACAGCTACGATGATGTAACATGCCCACTTAATTATGCTCAAAGTTGTTTTATAATTTAAATATATTACTTTTACAGTTTGAGTTGAGTGCTGTCTTTAAACAAGTGGTCCAATGTAGAGAAGAGGCATAGTGACGTTTGCTAAGTATATGTAAATATCTAGAGTAATAAAGAAATTTTGAATTTGAGTTTAAAATAACCTTCGATTATTGCTGGAAGCATACGAATTATTACGTCATGCTTCTGACGTATTAACACATGGGAAATAATAAACTTGTCATCAAATATAATAAATCAAAGCCTCCAATTTAATTTTTCAGCGGCAAATTGAAAATTGCTTTTAATTGGTTCGGTTCGGTTAAGGTAAAAGCCTCTGATAATCACGACAACGAAAATGATTACAATGCAATGAGGAAGATTATTTCTGAGAATAATGGAAGCCTGATTTTTGCAGAGTTCCGTGCACTTTGATAAGAAAATGTTTGCATGAAAACCTCAACGTAGAAAAACATTTTCCTCGAAGATTTGTCCGTTTACTTTCGAAGATTGGACGGTTCTGTGATTTCACAGAAGTCAGACTGGCTTTATCTCGGCTACTAATATCGTTACATTTATAAGCATTTTTTTGTAGTTTCTCCGTATTTTTAGGGTTCCATATAAAGGCGTTTCCGTTACTGGGCATTGGGTGGAATAGGCACAATAGAGGACCGATCCGCCTGTCTTGACATTGCCATTTGAGCAATTTAAAATCCATGTTAAAGCGACTTTGTCGAAAAGGGGATATTACAATGTTCAAGATTACTTAAATGATGGGTCTGTATGGGGTTAATCTGGCTCAACACAGACCTTGCTGTTAATAATTTAGTAATTATTTATTCCTGCTTATAAATTATGATAATGACTAAATATTATATTTTGTATTAGTTAAGCATAAGCAATTTTTAAAAAGAGATCTAAAAATCAATCTGTGGGAGTTTCTACGCCCTTCTTCTCCCACAGTGGTCCAATGTAGAGAAGTGGCAAAAAATGACGATTGCTAAGTAAATGTAAATATCTACAGTAATAAAGACATTTGGTATTTGGTATTTGTGGTTCAGCGGGCGTCCCACTTCTTCATCATCAAGGGGTTTCCGTCAAATACAAAAAGGTACACAAATAAAGATAGGGAAATTGGCGTACCCTAATCGAAGTCTAGGAAAACAAATTTAGCTCGTATCGTAGCAGCTTTCAAGTTTATACAAACCGGTTATGCGAGTTAGACTCGCACTGGCTGGATTTTCGTCAGTTTGTTTATAATTTCAGCCTGATGTAAGTAAGAAGAAAAGTATTAGAAGTAGAGAGAAGAGGAATCGCTAAAGTGTTATTTTTCTGTTTTATGTTGTCTCGGGACAACTTGTGGTAGCTACGAAACTTCGAAATTTTGAGACTTTTTTAAAAGTCAGTAATTCGAAAAAACATAATTAAATTAACATCAATTTAAAATTAACTGGAGCTGTACAAAGCCTTTAGTAATCAATCTATGTATGGCCTTTCGTATGTGATTATCTTTTTCCGAAATATTTATTTTAAGGTTTGCTCCCGTGCGGATCAAAATATTAGCAAAATTGTTTGTCTTATGAGAAAAGTCATTACATTTCATGATATTTCATTAGAGCATAAAACAAAGTTTATTCACTCAAATTTAAAAATTAAGACAAAACGCTCGTCGCTCCGTAAAAAGAGCTTCCGTTCTATTGGTGTCACGCTCGCTTCTCAAACAGGAGGATGCGGGTTCGAATTCAGTGGTTACAATCTGTACGATGTAGGAAATACTATTGTATAAAGATGACCAAGATGATTAAAAGAATAAGATTCGGTGAATTTAGAAATGTATTGAACTTGATAAACTTGATGGTTAATGAGGATGAGTAACACCGAACGCCTTGGTGGCTAAATGAATACTGAATGCTCTACGAGTATGTGGAATTTAGGTTAAACGTAAAGTGCCGCGTAAGGAGAATGTACGGTAACACGTAGGGACCGTACACAATCTGCCAAAGAGATAAGTACAAACACATTTATGGACGTTCTAACGGAGACAGAAAACATCGTGAGAAAATATTCAATCTCTATAGCTGCGGCGATGGGCTAGCCTACTGACATGCAAAATGGAGCATTGAATACCTGGCCAAACGTGGGCATAACTGTACCTCTGCTACCTATGCTATGGAAAAGATGCGACGCTATGTTGTGTCATGTTGTCAGACAAACCCCTTCGAAAACCTATTTTTATGAATTCATATTTATGGACCATATACGAAGGGCCACAATTGATCTTTAGTGATACAGTTGAGCTTTAATTGTTGTAAATTTCATTATATATAAAAGTACTTTTTCCGACTTCTGAACCAAAAGTAGCACCTTCGCCGCTTGATTTTGGGTTCTCAGGCGGAAGAAATCTATTCCTGACTTGTTGGAAAAGGCTTTTTACGAACCTCGCTACGACGGCGCCTTCGGCGCGTGCCGTAAACTTCTCGGTTCGTAAATATAAGCCTTTGCGAACTCGTGGGAAATGTACTATTTCAGCTCGAACAAGAGGCTTTTGCGAGTAAACTGTGGAAAGTTACATTTTGCTCCCTGAGTGAGATAAAGTAGCTTTTTAATTTTAAATGCCGCGGGCATAGGCGAAATCGCAAACAGCCATCGATTTATTATTCGATAGTCTTTGACTGTTTGCGATTTCGCCAATGTCACAAATGCTGCTATCGATTTGAAACTCGATTGAAGTATCTGTGCTATTATATTGCATATAATCGAGCTTATTTTACTCTATGTCCTGCCCATTTTAATTGATAAATAATACAATTAGATAAATATTCCGCAGTGTACTTTAGTCGAAGTTTATCATGAAAAATTACAATAAATGTTATTTGTACATTCAAGTTGGGTACATTAAACATTTACATGCAGACATATACATTTCTTATGGTCCCACACTACCCTGTATCGTGTGAACCAGAAATAGCGACGTCACACACATATAGACATCCACGACCTGGGGAATATTTTTTCTGGATCGAACCCGGGACCTCTCGCATGGAAATCAGAGCCACAACCGCAGCAGTCGTCATGTTTTTCATTTGATTTTGGAATGTTGTATTTTTTCATTTTCTTATTTGGTATGTTCTTATTGCTGAGATGAAAAGTTGTATGTGCAACACGAGATCAAAATTATTTGCATCTTGTGCCTTGAGTCCCTCGCTCACTCAGGATTCTAACGTAGAATCACTCGTTACGCTCGTGAATCAAATATCCTTCACTCACTAAGGACTCAAACAAGCAGTCGTATCAAAAATCAACTTTAATAATAATAATAATAATAATACCTTGGACACCTTTTACACTTTGCTCTCTTGTTGCACAAATAACTATTGTTTGTCTAAAATAGCACAGTACCTAGAGAGCAAAAAGTGAAAAATGTCCCAAAATTTCGAGGTTTTGTAGCTGCCAAAAGTTGTCCCGAGATATCTCATATAATATCATTATTTAGCCTGCATAGTTTCCCACTGCTGGGCAAAGGCCTCCCCTATCTCAGACCATTCCTCCCTGTGCTGTGCTGCCTCCACCCAGTCCGGAAAAAACCTGTCCAGGTCGTACCGCCATCGACGTGTCGGCCTGCCTCTATTGACCATCAGGGCACCTATTCGGTGGACAGTTTGCCCATTTTTGGGGGTGCATGCCGCACACGTGTCCGGCCCAGTCCCACTTCAGCCTAGTGGTCTTTGCGCCAACGTCAGCAATGCCAGTGATGGAGCGCAGTGTCGAATTTCTAACATGGTCGGTCAGCCTGACACCAGTTATACTTTGCACTATATATATGCATTGGCAAACCTTGAGATTGGACTTCTGGATCTCCGTCAGCGACCAAGTTTGAGCACCGTAGGATGGATGGGCAGGATACACATGTCGACGAGTTTGCGCTTCAGTAACAATGGAAGGTTTCCCTTCATCAGCTCTTTCGTGGAAAAATAGCACTTCCAGGTGTTCAATGAAACATTGTCTGTAACATTTTTGATAATTACTCAGTTGCACTCATATAAAAAAAATGCTCCACCTTTTGTAACAAACCCTCGAACTGACGACGCGCACGCACCGCTTTCGCCTCGCGCCCGCATCCCGTGCTCTCTTTCTATAAGCTTACATACGATTTGTGTCTTTATTGCTCATTATTAAGTCTCAGATTACATCGGATGGTTTAAATAATTTGACGACCCGAATGGCCGAGTCGGCAGTGACCCTGCCTACGATACCAAGGGTCCCGGGTTCGAGTCCCGGTGGGGGCAAATATTTGTTTGATGAGAACGCTTGTTTGTACCCTAGTCATGGTTGTTTATCTATTTAAGTATAGTATTTATCTATACACAGTCAGGTCATAAGTTCTGTCACACAATAAAAACTTTTGAATTTACAACGCTGGCCACAAAAAAGTTTATTGAATTCGAATTTCGAATTTTTCATGAAAAAAAAAATGTGTACTTTTTAGAATTTTCCTCATTTTTAAATATGGAGTGGACACTTAAAGAAGTCCGTGTCGCAGTTATTGCGTTGCATCGTTGCGGTTACGCGCCAATTCAGATTTTCGACTTACTGAAAAATTTGAATATAACCAAAAGATTCGTTTATCGTACCATAAAACGATACAATGAAGACTCTAGTGTAGATTACAGGTCAAGAAGTTGTCGCCCTCGCTCTGTTAGGACTCCAGCAGTGATAAAAGCTGTGAAGGCGCGAATTCAAAGAAATCCCATACGTAAGCAGAAACTGTTGGCATTTCAGATGGGGTTAAGCAGGACCACGGTGAAAAGGGTGTTAAATGAAGACTTAGGGCTTAGGGCATATCGAAGAAAAACAGGACATCGTTTGGACGCTCGTTTAATAGACCTGAGACTGAAGAGATGCCGCGCTTTGTTGAAGCGGTACGCGGGAAAAAAGCATCGGGAAATTCTTTTTTCGGATGAAAAAATTTTCACCGTGGAAGAGAGCTACAACAAACAAAATGATAAGGTGTACGCACACAGCAGTGAAGAAGCGAGCAACCGTATTCCGCGTGTCCAACGAGGTCATTTTCCATCCTCGCTTATGGTTTGGTTGGGAGTCTCTTATTGGGGCTTAACTGAGGTACATTTTTGTGAGAAAGGCGTAAAAACGAATGCAGTTGTGTATCAAAATACAGTCCTCAAGAACCTTGTAGAACCTGTTTCTCATACCATGTTTAATAACAGGCACTGGGTATTCCAACAAGATTCTGCGCCAGCTCATAGAGCGAAAAGCACACAAGACTGGCTGGCGGCGCGTGAAATCGACTTCATCCGGCACGAAGACTGGCCCTCCTCCAGTCCAGATTTGAGTCCGTTAGATTACAAGATATGGCAACACTTGGAGGAAAAGGCCTGCTCAAAGCCTCACCCTGATTTGGAGTCACTCAAGGCATCCTTGATTAAGGCAGCCGCCGATATTGACATGGACCTCGTTCGTGCTGCGATAGACGACTGGCCGCGCAGAATAAAGGCCTGTATTCAAAATCGCGGGGGTCATTTTGAATAAACTTTATTACCATAAGAATCTATGTTTTATTTAGTTCATTTTGCTATATAAATGTTTACATAAATAATAAACATGTCTAAATTATTTCATATTGCACATGTGACAGAACTTATGACCTGACTATGTATAAGTACGTGTATCGTTGTCTAGTACCCAAGATACAGGGAATCCTAGTTTGGGGCTAGATCAATGTGTGTACATAGTGTCCAAGGTATTATTATTATTTATTTATTTAATCACACACATAAAGCGCCAGCGCATTTCTCGCGCAGCCCTCGTCCTTAGAGTTGATAGTTTGGCGCATAAACTTACTATACACTTACTGCGGAACTGACGTCCTGAATGCAGGCGGAATGCTGAGCTACACTCACACTATAACGATCCTGACATGATTAATGGACATTTTCTTAATATTGCAGGAGAACCCCACGTAATTATCTCTTTTCTTACCTACCATGAGTTTAACCGACACCATAACTTCTAACTTCACTCTAAATATATTGACGCCTTTAGCTGTATCGAAGATCTTGACGAAAATTAAGACAAATGCCACCGAACTCGACTATTAACATTGACATGTTGCTGTTAATTATGACGCGGACACTACCGATTTTGACTGACATGGTTAATCGTAGCGTAGATTCGTTTATTGCATAAATGTGGTTACAGTGGTTGTTAAATTATTATAAGAACAGCACATTTAGCCAAATATTGGCACGCAAAGGTATATTTACAAAAAATATTTATGTAGGTATGACTAGCTAAGGCTACGAAATACTAAAATAATACTTTAATTAAATTATATAATGTCAAACAAAATCTGATTTAAAATAATAATAACACAATGTCATATAAAAACGAATTTAAATTAATAATAATAACTAACTATAAAACACTAAAATAATACCTAAGTCAATTTACACAATGTCCTAAGAAATTGATTCAAAGTAATAAAGCAGAATGTGAGATAAAATTTAATTCAAAATAATAAAAATAAAACGTATTTGCATTCTACAAAGAATACATCTAAAGACTAGAATGCTTCTGTAGCGAGCCAAGTAAATAATTTCGTAGAAAAGAACACTGACATACATACTGACTAACACTTTCCCGACTGACTGGTAAACTGCGAAGGTTATCCCACTCCCTGAAATTCCTAATTCTGTTCATATTTCCGATCTCCGTCCCATCAGTATCCTTCCTTGTATTTCCAAGATAATAGAGAGGGCAGTGTGTGATCAGCGGTCGGAATATCTGGAGAGGAATGGTATACTACCGGAATTGCAATCAGGCTTCCGGAAGGGTAAGGGGACATCAACAGCCCTTATTGATGTCTTGGATAATATCTTGTCTGAACTTGACGAAGGTAAAAGTACAGTTTTTTCCCGAGCTTGAACACACTCCTCTTATTAGCGAAAATATCCTATTATGGATTTGATAGTGCCACGGTAAAGTGGTTTGACAGCTACCTGTCGGGCCGTGCGCAGGTTGTTGGATTGGAAAAAAGCGATAAAGCACTTTGTCGAGGAAAACAACGTAGTAACGTTGTTTTCCTCAACAAAATGCTTAACAAGGGGTGTGCCGACGATAAAAAGAAAACCGTATGGAAAGTTATAAAATCGAAACAGGTAGTATAAAGCCACGCTAATATAACTTTTCACTTAAGACAGATCACGGTATTATTAGTGCAAATTCAGAAATGGCTCAGGAATTCGAGACCTTTTTTACTAATATACGCTTGAAAACTACTGAACTACTAAAATCTTCACCAGCCCTTTCAGCTACATTTCTTAAGGAAAACGTGGACGCCTGCGGAACTGAATTTAAATTTAGTCATGTCAGACCCCAGAATATTATTAAGACTTTTAAAGACACTAAAATTAAGAGCACTGAACATTTAATGGGGGATGTCAGTCAAAGTGTGAAGCTCAATTGTAGATATATTAGCACCATATTTAGCTTACATATTTAATGAATGTATTGATCACGGTACCTTAAAAATAGAAAAGTAGTTCCTCTGTATAAAGCTGGTGACAAAAAAGATCCCAGTAACTATAGGCCTGTATTAGTTTTACCGTTATTTAGTAAAGTGTCTGAAAAGATCATGCTCATGCTTTCCCATTTTAATCACAAAATTATATTAAATAAACAACAATTCGGATTTACAAAAGGAATTTTACAAAAAGAACTTTATTAAAACATATTATTAGGGCATGGGAAGAATCAAAAGATGCCATTGGTGTCTTAGATTCGATTCGATTGCGTAGATCATGAAACTTTACTGTTGAAACGGGAACACTACGGTATTAAAAATAAAGCTCTAGAACTTTTGAGTTCTTATTTAGATAAAAGAATTCAGAAGGTGTCCAGATTAACAGAAATTAAATCATTAGGATCTCGCGTGAAAATAGGCGGGCCTCAAGGTTCCATATTAGCTCCTTTCTTATTTTTGGTCTATATTAATGATTTGCCCTACATGGTTCAGAATGTATCAAAGATTGTGTTTTTTGCTGATGATACATCTCTTATATTTAAATTAGATCGACATGTATAGAACTACGACGAAAGTAAATGATGCTCTTGGACAACTACATAATTGGTGTATTGTTAATAATCTAGTGCTTAATGCGAAAAAAGCTAAATGTATAAAATTCACTTTACCTAATGTCTGCCTTAAAAAATGAGGTTATATTAAATAATGATAAGTTAGAGTTTACTGATAGTAAGGTTTTCCTGGGGATAACACTTGATTCAAAATAACAATGTTGCCCTCACATTACAACTTTATCGGGAAAACTTAGGTCAGCTGTAAAAATTCCATACGACATAATGTCGACAAATGAATTTTGCTGTGGGGCCGAGCAGCAGATATTGACTCAATTTTTGTCCTACAAAAAGGGCTATTGGGGAAATTTATAACCTATGCAGTCCTGACTCTCTGAGGGAACTGTTCAGAGAAATCAGCATTATGACTGTACAGTTTCAATATATTTATGTAAATATCATGTATGTTAGGAAAAACATAAATAGCTTTACTAAAAATGTTGACAGGCACAAGCGAAATAATATTAGAAGCGGAAATAACATTAACTAACCTCACTATAGACTAGCTAAAGTTAGAACTTCATTTGTGGGTCTAAGTATAATATATACTATAACAATATACCGTAAGAGATATTAAATTTGTCAGAGAAGAGATTTAAAGGCATTGTTAAAAAAACATTATGTTATAAAGCACACCATAGGTTAGATGATTACATTATTGACAAAGAGGAATGGAGCTCTGATTTTCCAGCGCAATATAAGAGCCACGCACACAATATTGTAACACAACAACTATTTAAAAAAAAAAAAACAAAAGAAAAGTAGGCCGTGTTGCAGTGGACGAGTTTCTTGCTCCTGCTTTTCCGCTGCTACTTTACGAAGCGGTAGTAGTTTTTCTTGCATTATATAGATTCAAATGACGTTCAAAAAGTGTTTGTAAGAATCTATTTTGAATAAAAATAATGAAGTTTGAAGTTTCCAATCCCTAAACAGCGGTCAAGAGCGGGTGGCGTCATGGTCTGGAGGAGCTGTCTTGTGCTAAACCCTGGTAAATCTAAGTACATGACACTTGGTACCAAAAATCAGATCTATAATACTGTCCAAGCCCTTGCCCCCAACGATATAGCCAACTTGGCGAACCAGTGGAAAGGGCTGTAGAAGCAAAGTCTTGGGTTTTTGATAAACGGTGAGTTCCGTTTCGAAAATCACGTCAGAAACGTAGTCAGTAATTGTTTCTACCGCCTTAAAATTCTTTATAATATACGTGATGACTTAAGCACTGACTTGCGTATCAGGCTAAGTGAATCACTCATAATATCTAGATTAAACTACTGTGATGTCGTCTTTGGTGGCTGTATACTTGGACGGACGAAAAGATTAATACAACGTGTGCAAAACGTATGTGCATTGTTGTTTTGTTTTAAAATCCCTCCTAAAATCCTAGATCCCATATCATCCCTTACTTGGATGAAGCAAAGCTCCTAAATATGGAGGCCCTTCGGCTTTTACACCTTGCAAAAATACGCATAGGAACCCCACCGTATCTGTGCAAGAAGCTTAAATGGGCTACTCGAGGACGCAGCGTGCACAAAAAGAGAATATTGATACCAGCTCATCGAAAGACGACTTTCTATTTCATCTAAGCGACTACAGTCTTCACAAAATAAAAAGCCCGGTGACAGCGTCCGTATCACTGACGTAATAAGGTTGAATTTAGTTTGGACCACCGGGCCTTTTATTTTGTGAAGACTGTAGTAGGTATGCCTACGGGCGCAAGCTCAATGCATATTTGCTGGATCAGCAGAGACTACCCCTCCCTTCCGTTCCAACCTCTCGCCGCAACAAGACCTGAGTCTGTGGTTGCTCATTGACATTGCTGCATACTGCTGAGTCAGATGCCATTTGTAATGACAGTGACAAACCACGACAGTCGATCTAGCTCGATAGAATGGTTCAGAATGACTGATCGATTGTATGATTGAATGAATTATTTTGTTTTCTTCCGTGCTTGTTCCAAATACTTCCATTTGTGTTTAATATATATTTTCCTTATTTCCATTTAAATTTCTTTAATTGTAAAGTGTTTGTGTGTGGGTTCACTGTTTTTACACCAAAAGTTTCTTCTTCTTACATGGTAACCACTGTAACGGTGGGTAACCATGGTAACGATTGGCGACCGCTACCATGCTAAGCTAAACGACAGTAATTTCGAACGTTGCACGTAATGCGTAAGTATTGCTAACCTAATCTCGAACATACAGTGGTAGACAGGATTCAATGCCCGCTATTGCCCTGCTCACCCGAAAAGACTATAGTACCATTTTCATGACCCACACACTAACCAACACATTCGATACTTCTGATAAAATAAAGGGTTTAACTCTCATTACTCATCTCTCATCACTCACTCACTGTTACCTAACTTAATATAATATTAGCCAAAACCAATGATCCACTGCTATGTGTGAATGTATATCTGATGTCAATAAATTTAGTTACATGCTTTGTTCTGTAGTACGAATTAAACAAACAAACAAAGGCTCACGCTTTTTTCTTTCCGGGTTGGCAGAGGCACCTTTGTGCCCACGTTAGGCAGTTACTCTATACTCCAGTTTTCGTGACAAGGTATGGAGATTGATGTTTTCCATCACAATTAGAACGTTCACATAATGGTCGAACTAAGCTACATCAAACCGAAATTAAGTAATGTCGAACATCAATAAAAGAGAATTAAGAATTAACTCAACAGCCGTCAAAAAACTAGTAGCCAAGCTGCAGCCATTGGGTTATTCCCAGAGGTCCAAGATTGTATTGTTCTTTCTACCCAATAAATTCCTAATATGGACCCACCTTGAAACCTTATATGAGAAAGTCAATGAGATGAACAATGCCAGGCTTATACTAGGCCATGCTTGCACGGCATTTGAAGGAATGGGAACCCAAAAATACATGCCGTATTGTCTTGTCGTGTCTCTTCCTTGTCTGTTCAGTGGGCATCGCACCTTACATCCAATTCGGTGTAGCCCTAACCGCCTGCATTCATTACTCTGTGAAACCAAACCCATTTCACTACGCTAAAGCTCAGCATCACAGTAAGGACTCTAAATAAATAAAATAAAATCCTGCAGCGTTTTCTTATTTAAAATCAGGGCAAGCATCTTTTTAATTAAAATTTTAGTGCTTCGTACTAAGTCTGTGCCACCTGCGGCCGCTATTTCAAAGCGGCATTTTTTCATATTTTTACAAATACATACTCAGATGCACAATAGACAACTCTTTTGACGGACACTCAATTTCATAACGTTGTAACGTTAAACATAAAAGCTAATCTTAAAAGGCTAAAATTAGAGTAATATTCAGTAGGTACCGAATACTAATTATAAAACTGCAGTATGCACTTTGCCTGTTTTAAGGTTCAATAGATGCCAGACATACAAGTTTGTGCACCCTTTGGAGCAGATTTGATGAGACCTTCCATTGTGACCAAATTTGGAACATAAGATTATATAACAAAACAAACGATCCGAATGAATAAAATATTAATTATAATTGGAAGGAAATGCTTTGTTACGTTCGCTTAAATCCAGGCTTTAGGGACCTACCTACCTATTGAAATTCATAATTCATAATTTCTTTATTGCAACACAAATGATATAAAAAGTAACATAAAAATTGTGTACAAAAGCGAACTAATCTCTAATAAGAGATCTCTTCCAGCAAACCAGGTCCTAATACAAGATATGGCCCCACGAATGTAAAATAATTTTCTGGAAAAGTAGTGGAAAGATATACTAATGTCTCCTGGTGAAGTAAAGATCAGTCCTATTTGTTATTCTAATGAAACTTATTTAGACTAAAATGTATTTCCTAAGAAACTATACATAAATAATTAATTATATAGCTATGAGCATGGGTCTTTACGACGTATTTATTGAACGAGTTGGAAGATCTGGCATCTCCACTCTTTTACTGACAACTTCAAATTATTTGAATGAAATCGTTAAATACCTTAGATTTAGCAACACTCAGTGAAAGTGAAATAGAAATTATCTCAGATTAACGAAATTGATTGGGTACCCCTATAGAATGTGATTGTATTCGTCCTAAATATAGGACGAATACAATCCTATGGTATGGTATGGATGGTATCCTTTTCTGTATTGGCCCTTACCGGGCATCCGCATTCGGCCAATACGGAAATTGATACCATGTAAAGACATGTAAACAAATTACAAACTTATAATCTTATAAACGTCTTAAAAATCTTATAAAGATGCGTGTTGGTCCACATGCTCCCATTAATACGTCGGAACGTTTAGACGTTTATATTAGTTTGGAAGTAATTGTGATGTACGTACCTATTATATATATACATACGTAGGTATTAGTATAAAAGGTACGTACATCACTAACATAGGCTGGATGCTTTATCGTAAAATACAGAGTAATTGCAGCTCCTTCTATGAATTTCATATGAGATTGAGGCGGCAAATTGCATGTTTGGCTGTGAATTATGATATAATATGCTAGGGCCTGCGGTCTATTATTCAAAACTGTCCAAGTCAAGTTAGGATGGCACTATTTCAGTGATGAAGTCGATGCCGAGTTACCAAAAATGAAGATTGAATATTCACCTTTTCACAATTAACCTATTGTACTTTTAAGACTCGTCTCATTCACAACCAATAGGCTTATCCTTACATTGTGACCAAGCCAGCCCAGCCTGCCCTAAAAGGCAGTTCTGTGCCGAATGGTCTGTGAATTTATTTGGTTATTAAAATATTTTAGAGAACAATAAAAAAAACACGCGATTTTCGTATCTTCTTGTTTTCGTGTTATCGTCACTCGCCAATGACAAAATCAACTCGTACTGTGAATACAAGGATTCAGCCGCAGCCGAGATTGGAGTCACCATAACATGACTGATGATCAAGGAGGCGCCGACCACCACCATGGTCTAGTGATGCATGATTACGTGACTGTTATGTGCGGTTTACAAAATATGTACATTTTACGTGTTGTATTGAAAAAGTTATTCTTATTTTATTTTAGAATAAGTAGTGTATGCGGATGCAAATATGACCCTTACATCTCAAATTTATTATAATAATATATATCTTATAATATAATTTATCATCATATAATGTATTGATCATAATACGCTATTAATTAAATTAATCATTACCGAGTTAGAAATAAAGCGTTGGATGTACTAAGTTAACGTCGTTAAATCTGATGGATGGAAAAAAGGGGATGTAACTGCCAGGAGGATAATTATTGGTAAGCGTAACATATCTGCCAATAATATTTACACAATTCCATCAACCGGGCAGACGTTGCAAGTACTGCAAAATGCAGCCCCTGCGACTGCGTCTACCAGCAATCCTGCCAATCGGCGTGTGCAAATATTAGAAGATAAGATTATTCAGCCCGCAATCATTACTACTCAAACTCATTCTCAACTAAAAAATCATTCTCCTATAAGCAGTGATGATGAGTTAGAGATTTTTTCGACACTGAAACGTCAAGTCAGACAAAAACAGTTAAGTGTCAACTTAGCGGAAGAGAACACAATTTCAAACCTCCCAGACTCTAACATTTTAGACAACCATACCTTTACTACTCCGAAGAGCCGTAAGAAACTAAATTCATCCTTTGTAGTTAATGCAGCATCAGAAAAATGAAAATGATCTCTTGCCACTTCAAAAAGAAGAAAAACACATGTCCTCCGCACTAACAAGTCGGTATGGATCTTTAAATGACATTTCGGTGTCTAACATGGTATCTCTTAATTCATCGTTTAATGAAGAGGAGCTTTTTAATCTCCTGAACACATCTCAAAAAGACGAACAAATACCTGCGACTAAAACTAAAAATGGAGCATGTGATGACAATGACAATTATTTATCCCAACCATCGACCTCTGGAATGAACCTGTCTACAAAAACGTCACAAAAACAAAACAAAATACTCCAAACCCTACATTCCGACTCTGACTCTGATGAAAGCAGCGATTCTTCTTCTAGTGACTCCACTGACTCTTCATCTGAAGATACTGAAGTGAATCCCAAAATGTCGCATCCTATAGGTAATTCTCGCCCCTTATTGGCCACCAATAACGAAGATGACGAATGGGAAGATATTACAGACAGCCCGATGAGTTTCGAAGAATTTCAGGGAGCAGTGCAAATTTCTATACCGCCAAATACCGAGACTCCATATGATTATTTTAAGTTGTTTGTTACTGACGAGATTATTGATAAAATTGTGCATGAAACAAATAACATCGCTAACAAATCTGTGGGTACAAATTTGTGGAAGCCAACCGCTAAAGAAGAAATGCACACATTTTTCGCGATTTTGCTTGCAATGGGTCTTGTCAAAGTGCCACATCTCGGTGACTATTGGTCAAAAAATAAATTGTACAGAAACGAATACATAAGTTCATTAATGCCTAGAGATCGATTTCTAGGTTTGCTGAAGTACTGGCATTTTAGTGACGACAACAATTCAGGAAATGACAAAATACATAAATTTCGAGAAGTTTATACCATGCTTATGACTCAATTTAAAGATGTATTAAAGCCGGGTAAAGTATTGGTAGTAGATGAAAGTATGGTGCATTGGCGAGGCAGACTACATTTTCGGCAGTACATAAAAAAATAATCCCACAGATACGGTGTAAAATTGTATAAAGTGTGCACGCCAGAGGGATATACATTAAACGTGGTCGTTTACACCGGCAAAAATGAGGGAGAAAATCAACGAGAAATGAATCACAGTCAGAAAGTCGTTATGAACCTCTTGAAAGATTATGAAAATGAGGGACGGATTGTCGTTGCTGACAATTTTTATTCGTCGATCGGATTAGCAGAAGCATTGCTCGATCTTAAAACATTATATTGCGGGACTTTGAGATCCAATAGAAAAGCTTTACCAAAAACTGTTATCAGTACAAAGCTAAAGAAGGGCAACATTAAAGGCAAGATGAACAAGAAAGGCATACGTGTACTTAAGTGGGTTGACAAACGACCTGTACTGATGATGAGTACATGCACAGATCATGATACAACACTAAAAAGTACTGGAAAGAAACGAAGAGGGACAGATGAAGAAGTGTTAAAGCCTGCACTAACTTATAATAATTTCAAAAAAGGTATTGATCTCAGCGACCAAATGTCGTCTTACTACTCAAATTTAAAACGTGGCCTCAAATGGTACAGAAAGGTGGTGATGGAGCTATTGTTTGGAACGTCTCTCATAAACGCTTTGATTATTTATAATATGAAGAACGAAAATAAATTGACAAAAAAGGAGTTCATTGAACAAATTATGGAAAAATTGTCTAACACTTTTCTGAGAAAACAGAGGATAATGCCGGAAACTGATCAAATGGAAACGCCGCAAGGCAATGCAAACCATAGTTTTCAAATGGGCCCAAAGAAACGAAATTGCTCAGGATGCTATGATAAACTACGACTAACATTGGATAGCAAAACAGCCGCGAATAAGGTAAAGAAGGTTAAAACTATGTGTGAAGCGTGTAGAAAAACATATTGTCGTGATTGTTATAATAAAATACATAAGTCTAAGGTATAACTACATAATAGTTATTATATAAAAAAAAACATTTAATTTAAAGTCCGTTTTTTTAAGATTAGACGGTCCATTACGTTTCATTAAAATTTATATGAATATTGTGTAAAACTAAAATTAGTTTAAATAAAAACTTAAAATTTATAAGATATTTTAAGTAAATAGTGTTACTACTTGTTCACTAATTGCAATATTATCTAGTAGGTATCACATAAGTCTGTCTGTTACCATATTAAAATTAATATTTTTCGATATCGATGTTTTATTTCTACCCTCAACACTACAAAAATATCGACAATCTAAACAGCCAGTGCGGATATCGGGTGTAACAGATCCGATAGTTTGTTCTTTTTCCAGCCATTTCATTTTAAAGTGAATCTACCTACGAATTTAATAGTGACTAGTCCGACTATCAAAGAATATGTTATTTAAAAAATATATGCATAATTCATCGTAAAAACGTAGATAATAACAATTAATTAAGAGAATACCCAACGGTTATTATCGACCCGTTAAGGCTATAGAATAAAGTCATGCATCGGATCGAACAGACCCTGTGCCGTACCCAGGGAAAGTTTTAAAAATTCTGTGCCGTTGCGAACGTGTACGCTGGTAAGACAAAATCTATCAAATTCTCACTTCCAAATGTTAGGCAAGTTGAGACCAGTTTAGCGTTAGACAGCAACACGTTAGAATTACTAAATAATACGAAGTTTCTTGGAATAACCATTGATAAGCAAATTGCAGTGAGGACCCCACATAGATAAATTAGCTGGTAAATTAAATTCTGCGGCTTACGCTGTTAGGAACATCAGACAAAACACAGATGTGGCTACAAGTAGTCTAGTTTGTTTTAGTTACTTTCATAGTGTCATGTCCATGGTATCTTGTTGTGGGGGAAAGCAGCAGATATTTTAACTATATTTATTCTACAGAAAAGAGCAATTCAGCTATTTATAATTTAAAACGAACATACTCCTTAAGAGAGCTTTTTGAATAAATTGACATACTAACTGTAGCTAGTCATTTTTTTTCGAAAATATAATATATGTGTGCAAGAACCTTATAATATTTTCCAAACTTAGCGATAGCTGTAATGTAAACCTAAGAAATAATCATAGACTAGTTGCGCCCTGGTTTAGACTCGCGAAGTTTAGCAATTCCTTCAAGGGTCAGTGCATTCTCTACTACAATGGGACCTTGCTGTTAATAATTTTGTAATTATTAGTTTCTGCTTATTATTCATAATAAATAATATAATTATATTGTTATATTTGTACTAGTTAAGCACAACCAACTTTAAAAGAGAGAAGAGTATTAGATAAACACAGACTTTTAGATAAGTAATTTTATTCCACAAGATTCACATTGTTCATCATTGCGACATTGTTTTCAAAGTGACATACTTGACGTATAAAAAACTATATGAATACTTTTTAACTTACATTCTCAACACCAGCCCTTAAACTAAAAGTATTCAGAAAAATAACACAAAATAAAAACACACTCTTATATCAATCAAAAAAAAACAAACCTTTTTTTTTTATCATTATTTCAATTAGGTCAATTACAGGCTTAGACCTAATGCGGTAAATACTAATACTACACGACTACTTATAATCTACCTAAGTACCTATATTACCTTATCCTATCTTCCATATAACAAATAACAAATAGTGCTGTTCTTGTAAACTCAGACAGGTCAACCCCGAAAATATCAACATATTCAGATATAATGTTCAGAATCCGGATAGCCCGCGTGAGCGGCGCGTGCGTCAGCAAGTTAGTGCGCGCGCATCGCTCCAGCAGCAGCGGCGGCCGGCGGTGGCGCGTCACGTACCCGTCTGGGACACACAGGCTTACCTCGCCTAGCAATACGGGATTACAAGTTCTCCCTACCAGCACCTTATAAACATATGATACAAGGGCTACATCCCTTCTAACTCTGAGCTCGTTGTAGCTTACCATACCCAATATAAAAAGTGTGGGATAATTTTACGGGTAGAATGGATATACTCCGTACTGCCGCAGGTACAAATATCTTACAAACTTATTCTGTATCCGCTCCAACATGAGACGATATTTTGTTTCATGTGGTGCCCATATTGCATTTATATGCATTTGATTCTAGCTGTACGTAACGAGTGTATTATATAATGTTTTTAAAGCAGATGTCCCTTTAAAAGTACGTCCCGTACGCAAAATGAAAACAAGATTCCGATATGCCTTCTTACAAATACCCTCAATGTGCAATCTATTATTCAGGTCTGCAGTCAACCTTACTCCCAGGTCCTTGACGTCGTTTACTCTCCGCATTTGTTTGTCATTTACTTTGTACTCACGCTGGACGGGATGTTTTTTCTTGTGAACGATATTAATGCGCATTTGGAGACATAAAATTCTAACCTATTCTTGTCACTCCACCTCACTACCCGGTCTATATCTTCCTGTAGTTTTTTGCAGTCATCGTCACAACCCACCGCCAAGGACAGCTTAAGGTCATCCGCAAACAATAAACAACGTGCGCTTTTTACCTGTCTAGGTAAGTCGTTCATCATTATCGTGAATTTTAACGGCCCTAAAGTACTTCCCTGACTAACCCCTGACCTAGTAAAGTATGGATCTGACCGGTATCCCTCGTGATCCACATATTGTTTTCTGTCACTCATATAACTTCTGAAACACTTAAGTAATTGTGGAGTACAACCTACGTCCGCAAGTTTTTTTCAGTAGGACATCGTTATCTACTAAATCAAATGCCTTCTTATAATCGAAGTATGCAGCATCTACCTGTCCTCCGCCGTCTACTACTGGTATAACTTGGCTCATAAGATTTAGCAGATTACTACAGGTACTACGACCTTTCCTGAACCCATGCTGGGCCTCTGATAACTGTGGGTCCACTTGCGCTAATAATGATTTCTGAATCGCCGATTCTAGTACTTTTGCAGGCGTGCAAAGAATAGCTACTGGTCTGTATCCTTCCACGTTTGGGCTTGCCCTGCCCTTCGGTACCGGTACTACCCTGGTCACCTTCCATCGCTCTGGAAAAATCGCTTGATCAAGACACTTATTGTAAAGATATGTCAGTGACTCTGCTAACGCTTCACGACAGTCCCTAATAACATAGCACGGAATGCCATCCAGGCCCGCTGACCTCTTCGGCTTTAGTCGCCTGAGAGCATCTCTCACCTGCCCCAGGTGTAGCCGGTCTACTTGCACGCGCGCCGCGTTCGCATGCGACTCAGCCATGGCTTCATTGACATCCAGTTTGGCTCGGTCCACACTGTATACTGATTTGAAGTAATGTGCAAACTCCCGAGCGATCTCTTCAGTAGATAACACTATGCCATCCTTAATAATGTTTTGGGGGCACCTGTTAACTCTCATAGATTTTATATATTCCCAAAAAGCCTTTGGGTCTTCACACATGTGTTTTTCTACAAGGTCACTGTACTGTTCCCTGGCTAGCATAATCAAAGATTTTACCCTCGCTCTGCACCTCGAAAATATTTCGTAATCCGTGTCTGACTTACTACCTTTATATTTCCTATGTAAATAACCCTTTAGTTTAATTTCCTGAATCAGTTCCTTAGTGTACCACTTAGGATATACATACTTGTCATTTAAAGTACTACATCTTTTCTTTGGAACATACTCATCAAAAATACTATTTAAGGTGGTGTAAAAAATATCTATACATACTTCCACGTTAGTACAGTTGTACAATGGTGCCCAGTCAATTTGCGCTATTGCCGTGTACAGCGAGTAAAACTCAGCTTTACTAAAATTCCAACCTGTCGGTTCACTACGCGATGAGTCACCGTTCGCGTCAGTGGGATATCGGAGAGGCGCCCATTGTTGTGACAACCCTAACACAATTATCCCTCGTCAGTGACAGTGGCCTGCATGGGCAGATAACAATTGAAATGTAATTGTTTTAAAAGTACCCACTGACGAAGAGTTAAACAATCGACAGCCCTAGCTGCTCCACATATTTTACCGTCGCATCTTTGCACAAAGCCTTTGTGAGCAAGTCCGCCATCATCTCATCTATGCGCCGATATACAAGCTTTATGAAGCCGTCACTCACGGTTTCCCTGATGAAATGATGCCGAACATCTATATGTTTCGTTCTCGCGTGGTACATTGTGTTGCCGCAAAGCTTCTGAGTGGACTGGTTGTCATTATGCATCGTTGTATTGTATTGTACACCATGGCATTCTTTAAGGAAACTCCTTATAAACAAAGCCTCTTTGCAAGCGTCCGATAGAGCCATGTATTCCGCCTCCGTGCTCGAAAGTACAACGGTCTGTTGCTTCTTACTCTCCCAGGTGACAATAGAATCCGCGACTTTAAAAACGAACCCTGTTACAGACTTGCGATCTACTTCACAAGACGCCGAATCTGCATCGACATACGCACTAACAGATAGTTTACCCTTTCTGTACGTGATAGCGTAATCTATTGTCCCCTTAAGATAACGAAAAACGCGCTTAGCTGCTTTCCAATGACACTCAGAGTAACAGTCGTTGAATTGACTCAGAGTGCTCACTGCATACACTATATCAGGCCTGGTGCACACCGCTATATACATGAGGCAGCCGATCAACTCTCTGTACTCGAAACTTTCATTCTTATTCTCAGCTTTAGTCAACTTAAGACCGGTCTCCATTGGAGTGCTGACTGGCTAACAATCACTCATACCAAACCTTTCTAAAACAGTTTTAATGAAGTTTGACTGATCAAGGGTTATCTGTCTGTTTTCCCTCTGTATCCTCATTCCTAATATATGACAAGCCGGCCCTAAATCTTTCATTTTGAACTCTTTCATCAGTTGATTTTTAATCGTCGCCTTTTCATTCTGATCATTTGAAAATAGCATGATATCATCAACATATAAAGCTATGATAGTCATCTTACCTTCCCCACCATCCTTTATAAAAACACAACGTTCCGACGAAAATTTCTTGAATTTTTCATTCTCAACTAGTGAGTTGTTTATTTTCTCGTACCAACTTCTCGATGCCTGCTTTAGTCCATATACGGCTTAAAATAGTCGAAAGACCTTATCTGGAAACTCGTCGTTCTTATATCCTTTTGGCTGTTCCATATAAATAATTTCTTTAAGGTCACCATTTAAGAAGGCAGTTTTGACATCCATGTGGTCTACTTCCATATTTAGTTGAGCAGCCAGAGCCAGTAGCATGCGGATCGTCGAATATCTAACTACCGGTGAAAATGTTTCGTTATAATTAACGCCGTATTTCTGTGTAAATCCTTTTGCTACCAACCTTACCATTTAGGTCTCTTTTGACCTTAAAAACCCACTTACATTTCACTGGTTTTTGGCCTTTGTGGTAGATCAGTCAACGTCCAGCATTTATTATCTTGAAATGACTGATACTCGTCCGCCATCGCTTCCTTCCACTTGGCCGCATTGTCTCCACCCAGAGCCTCCTCCACAGTGGTAGGTTCGTCACTCGCTACTCCACCTTCAGCAGACATCCCATGCGCAACATTTGCAAACTCGCTTGCCTCCGAGTAGTTTGAGTCCGACGAGTTAATTGATGACGGCACATATGTTCATCCGACGAATTATCGTTATCAGGGCTGCTAATTGAAGTAACTGTATCATTACCTGTCCCGTTAGCCGTCACACTTTCAAAAAGTGAGTCGTGGATTGAGTCCTCATTTAGTTCATGAGCGTGTTGCAGGTCACTGTTGAGATCTATTATTATTGGCATATTCCGAGTTTCCTTACCTAGCCAATGGTCAAAATCGTTTTCTACAAAGGTGACGTCCCTATCTTTGATGCATTTCGTCAAATCAAACGGGTCTAGCAACCGGTATCCCTTTTTTACTTCGCAATATCCAACGAAAATATACTTTTTGCGTCTCGCATCGATATTTTTTTGTGTAAGAGCATACGCTGCACATCCAAAAACCCGTAAGTGTTCCAAACTTACCTTCTTATTTGACCACTTATGTTCCGGGGTCATGCCCATCACTTCCTTGATTGGTGACCGGTTTTTCAGGTAAACAGCTGTATTCACCGCCTCTCCCCAGAACTTTTCACCAAGGCCAGAGTCTCTGAGCATGCACCTTGTCTTTTCCACTATCGTTCTGTTTGCTCGTTCCGCCACTCCGTTCTACTTCTGTGAGTAAGGAACGGTAGTCTCGTGCCGAATGCCGTGTTGTGATAGGAACTCCTGAAAACTTCGACTTATATACTCTCCACCATTATCGCTACGGAGCACCTTGATATTTTTGCCTGTCTCATTCTCAACTAACTCCTTGAAAGTATTAAATTTATTATTAAATTTATAATTATTTCAATATGCAACACAGGCTTTCAAATTTGCGTTCACATAACTGACACCTGCAGCCATTACTTTCTTAAGTTTCATACTCCTTGTATTCAAATGTCCAAGAATCCTATGCCATATTTCCAGAGTCATCGCTTCACTACTGATTTTTGGTTCACACTTCTCTAAACCAGAACACAAAGGCAGAACAGATGGCTCAATTGAAGCCGACAAAAATGCCTCACTTTTAGTGCTTAAAACGTAAATACCGCCGTTATTGAATGCCTTAGCAACAATTCTCTCGTCATATTTGTCAAAAATACAACATAAATCATTATCAAAAACCACCTTTAGATTTTTACCCAACATTGCACATAGGCACAAATAAAAAATCTTTTAGTATTGTTGTATTTTTATGACACCGCCTTCCAAACTCATCTTGACATTTCCTCTTACGTCAGCTTGAAGTTTCTGTCCGTTGGCGACGCTCACAGACAATTTACAGAATCAACATACCATGCTTTTTTCATAACATGTGATGTTAATGCAGATAAGATAAAAGCTTTACCATCTTCGTCGCTAGGCTTGCATTCCGGGCAGTCTCGCTTCAAATGGCCCGGTTTTCCACAGCGGTAACATCGGTATGTCTTTTTCATCTCTAGCGCTGTATGCGGCTCCGTTCTCGCTCCTCTGCGCAACTATTCTTGTAAAAGCTTTTACGTATTCCGTACTTATCTTTGTACCTCCGCTTTTGATTGCCATTTATCAGTGGGTCCTAATCTTCGGTGAGCCCACTCAGAATTACGACAGCTACTAGGTCATCATCAAGAGGTGACTCAATGTCGCACAGCTGCTGCGATATCTGGCTCGCTTGTGATAAATATGCCTACATTATGTTATAATTAACTAGCTTTAAGCTAAAGACCTTTTGTCCTCATAGGTTCTCTGCAAAATACCCCACGCTTCATAAGCCATCTTGACATTTCTCAAGTGGCTTGGCATATCACAAATGGCTCCACTGCTAGGCATATACGAGCAAGAGCCTTAAGCTGCAGCTTGTCACCTGTCGGTTTCTCCTCCTCTACTGCACCCCATCGGTCCTCGTGCACTAAAATCATTCGCATCATGAACTTCCATGTGCTGTAGTTGTCAACACCACGTAGCTTCTCAATGGCGTTAAGAAATGGCCGTTGGATTAGGGTGTGAGGATGTACCCTTTACTTTAGCACTGCTGCCGCACGCCATGATAACAATTTTCTTCATCGCGAATTAGGAATAACTGGGTCTGGGCCCATAACCTATTAGATGAACACAGACTTTTAGATAAGTAATTTTATTCCACAAGATTCACATTGTTTATCATTGCGACATTGTTTTCAAAGTGACATACTTGACGTTTAAAAAACTATATGAGTTCTTTTTAACTTACATTCTCAACAAAGAGTAGAGAGAATGCCACCTTGGGGGACACCGGAGGAGAGGTCACACCACTGCGTACAAGCCTCCCCCGACTTGATACACTGTTTTCAGTCTCTTAGGTAAGAGTCAAACCAGCTGGCAGAGAGGGAGCAGACTTTAAGAGATTTGAGAAGTTCAACGAGAATGTCGAAGTCAACACAGTTAAAAGCAGCACTGCTGAAGTCCAGCAGAGCCAGCACCGAGAGCTGCCTTTGATCCGTGGCGATCTGAATATCATCGGTCACTTTTAATAAAGCCGTAATAGTGCTATGACCCTTTCTAAAGCCTGACTGAAAAAGATTCAGTTGATTTTCAGAGGATTGATAATGGGAGAGCTGAGTATGGACAATGGATTCAAGGACTTTAGAAAGGATCGGCAGGATAGAAATGAGGCGATACTCCTCAAACGGGATGGGATTGGATGTTTAAGGGAGAGGGATAAATAATGCTTGTTTCTAAGCATAAGGGAAGGTACAATTTGAAATGGAGAAATTTAAAAGATGTGTTATGGCCGGAAGCAGATCATCAAGGAGAGTAAGAATCATTTGTTGGCAGATATTATCAACTCCTACAACCTTGGAGCTAATTGCTAGAAATGCTTTCTTAAGATGTCGCTTCCAACATTGCTTAGGTTGAAAGGAGTGGTTGGGTAATTACCTAGAGCGCCGGCTCTGAAGAGTGGCTTTCTTGATAGAAGTATCCATTACAACTGGCGGAGCAGAGAGGAATTGATTGATAGCGTTCAGATCAACATAACCCGAATGCATGTCCTGGGATTTGCCTATACCAAGTGTCCTGAGGAATTTTCACACCTGAACTGGGGTGTACCTTTCGATACACTCGAAGATGTGACGGCACTTGGCGTCATGACAGAGATAATTGCATCGATTGTGAAGGCATTTATAGGAGAGAAAGTTGTCATCTGTCGGATTCCTTTTGTATTTACACTTAGCGCGATTTCTCTTAACTATGAGGCGCTTGATAACATCGTTAAGCCAGGGCGTCTCTTAGCTATGAGGCGCTTGATAACATCTTTTAGCCAGGGCGCCGGCAGATGTTTCACCCTGACTTTCATGATGGGAGCTTGTTTGTCGTAAAGTCCCAAGACAATTTCATTAAAGTTGTGGATATTGTAGTCAACGTTCTCGCACAAGATGACAGGGCACCAATCTACCAGTGAGACATCAGACCTAAGGGACTCCAGAATTATGCCTTTGAAGCTTATATGCTGCTCAGGAATAAAACTGGAAGACAGAGTTGAATAAACCTAAGAATAAACTACTCGTTTACAAAAAATTTGGCAAAAATAGATAATTTAGATATTGGTCTGTAGTTTTTCACGTTCTTTTTGCTAGCACTGTTGTGAACGGGGGTTATAAATGCTGACTTCCAGATTAGTATCTGGAACATAACCCTCCCTTATTGACCTTTTAAATAGAATTGTTAGGGGAGTAAATAAACTATCGGCGCATTTAGAAATGAAAATCGGTACTATGATCAGGCCCAGGTCCCTTACTTAATTCTAACGAACCAGAAGCTTATGAATTAAATCAGGATCGATCTCAATATCACCCAAACAATTGGTGTCATTTGGATAACTAGATACTTTATGACTAGAGGAAGGCAAAGAAGAAAAAAACATTGACTGAAAATATGTTGTGAAAACATTAGAAATATCTTCACTAGAATCACTGACCCTCATAGGTCATGGTTAAGGGACGAGGGCTAGTTGCTTTGGAAGAGAGAGTTTTAACATGAGACCAAAACAGTTTCGGATTTTTTATGACAGACATCTCCACGCGTTTCAAATAGCATTAACTTTCAAGAACCTTTGCTCGATTTCTAAGAAGCGAAAAAGAATCATAATCGTCGGTATTATTATATACATGATATTTAACTTAATAATTTATTTTTTTCTTTTGGTAGTTTTTTGAGTGGAGAAGTATACCAGGGGGGGGGGGGGGGACTGAGAGGGATACATTATTTTTGACGTACATTTTTATCACGAATATTCTACAGCACAATGTAGAAGTATTCAAGAGCTTGATCTAAGGTATTAATATATAAATAATTATTCCAGTAAATTTATAATAGATCTGTATTAATTTTATCATAATTCGATTCGTAGAAATATTTCAATCTAGGTGAAACTGAGAGATATTCATTGCAGTTGAGAGAAATGAAAAAGCTTATAGACTTGTGGTGAACATCCTCAGGTACTAAAGGTTTTTTCATGTAGGTCTCTAGTCTATGCGATGTAATAGGCCTATAAAATGATGGATCAGTCTTTTTTATACTAGCAATTGGGAATGGAACTTTTTGACCGCTGTGATCGAACGGTAAGCAGTTTATTAAATTTTTACTTGTGAAAGCAGTCACAAAAACTTTATCTAAGCAAGTTTGGCTGGTAACTGCAATTCTAGTCGGCTCTAGAAATGCATGACATAAATAAAAATGATTTTAATAAAAGTGTCAACCGTTGTTTCATTGTTGTATCAACAAGCAAATCTACATTTAGATCGCCACATTTTTTTTCTGTTATTACATAGTTTAGTGAGGGCTTCCTCCATATTTTTTTTTAAATATTTCAAAATTGCCGTGGCCTTTTTCATCCTTCGGAGGTCTGTAGACACAAACAATAATATGGCTATCTAACTCAACACAGGATACCTCTAATTGTCTTTCTATAGTAAGTGAAAGAATATCTTTCCGTTGTTTCACCTTAATATCATTTTTTACTAAGAGTTCAGTTCAGTTCAAAGATTTTTATTCATAATAGCACAAAAATTGAGACTTAATGAACGTCAAAACATAATCAAGCAAGCATAATAAAGCATAAAGTAGCTGCCTAATTATTAGTACGTAATATAAAGGGTGCAATGAACTGATTTAATGCCAGATGTCGGTGTCTTGAAAAAAGTCATTAATATTGTAGTAGGCCTTTGTGCACAAAGTGAGCTTTATACATTTTTTGAATCGAACTTCGCTTGAGTTTTGTATTTCTTGCGGAATTTTATTTTAGAAGCGTATACAGTGTCCCATAAAAGACCTACTAACTTTCGTGAGTCTGAACATTGGAAAATAAAGTTTATGTTTATTTCTAGTTTGCACGTTGTGGCGGCTTGGTTTTAAAGCTACTGATATTTTTCCTCACATACATTATGTTTTCATAGATATATTGACTTGCAACTGTTAGGATGTAGGTTTCTTTGAAGAAATCTCGCAAAGACTGTCTATTACCTAGCTCATAAATAAATCGGATCGCTCTCTTCTGCAAAATGAAGATGGTCTCAATGTCAGCAGCCCGTCTCCATAGTAGTATGCCGTAGGACATAATGCTATGGAAATAACTAAAATATACAAGCCTAGCAGTGGTAACGTCAGTCAATTCCCTGATTCTTTTAACTGCATATGCTGCGGAGCTAAGTCTATGTGCTATTTTTACAATATGGGGACCCCACTGTAGTTTGTGTAGACCCCACAGGCATCAATAGTAATGCCGAGAAATACAGTTTTATCTACTAGTTTTAGTTTGTTTTCCCCCAATACAATGTTACTCTCAACTTGCCTTACATTAGGTTAAGTGAATTTTATGCACTTTCTCTTTTTTGATTTCAGAAGCAAGTTATTGTCAGTAAAACAGTCTAGTACTCTCAAGAGAGCATTATTTGTTTCCTGTAAGTCATTTCTTGTCTCCTAATTTATAAAATTAGTGACGTATCATCTGCAAATAATACTATCTCTGACATGTTTTGTACCATAAATGGCGAATCATTTACGTACACGAGGAAAATGAACGGACCCAGAATAGATCCCTGTGGGACTCCCATCTTCAACTATGTACCCGACGGTTTTGTCCTATTAATGTCAGCTTTTTGAACCCTCCCTTCTAAATACGATCTTATAAACTTAGAGCTATTTGCCTTTTATGCCGTAGTGTTTTAGCTTTACCCTATCGCCACGCCTAATAATATAAGAATAAAGAACCACATCTATCGGCAGTCTTTTTATTGTAACAACTGACAATTTTGTTATTATTTATGTTAAAATACATCATATTTTCCTTTAACCAGTGTTCTGTAATACAAATAACATCAGTGTCAGAATTATGAAAAAATAATTCTTTTACAAGTTCTTTACCAGGTAGCCCCTATATATTTTGATGGGTAATATTTAAGTGGGGCTTACTTAAAAATAATAAAAACGCGGTTATTATTTTTAAGGAATAATGAAAGAAACCAAAACGTGTTTTTGAGTGCAATTTATTATACAAACAAGTATAATTACAATAAAAAAAATAACCCGATTGAATTTTCTATCAATACCACACACAAACTTATAAATGCATCTGGTTCTATACATGGATTATGAAAGAAGCCGCACTAATAACCCGAGGAACCTAAAAAAAACTAAACGCTTATCAGACAAAATAATTATATTAAGAATTAGGAAACAGACTTTTTTGTTAAAGTCAGTCGCTTCTGTTCACCATATTCGTCCAGCGTGGACCAGCCTCACAACACAGTGTTGTCAATACGTAAAAAAACAATTGATAGCATTTCAGTTTTGAGGAAAAAATATGTGTACGACGGCGTTGTTTTTATTAATAAAACATTTATTTTTGGATTAGATATAGTTTTTAGTGATACGAGTCTTTTTTTACGGTTAATTATACTACGAAATCCAATTATATATTTTACAATGGTATCAATGCCGCATTTTTTTTTCGGCAGATAATAAAAAAACAGATTTTAGTTTTATTAGATTCTACAAATTGCTGGTCACAGATTTTGACCACAAAAGCTCCATGGTGGTGGCTCCATGCTTTAGATGGTTAAAATATAATATAAAAATAACATAAAATATTTTGTACATTGTCATTATAACACATTATAGATCAATTTGGCATGTAATATGGTGGTAAAGAATGCAAAGTTAGGTATTTAATTAAAAAAAAATTACATTTACTTAAATCATTCACTGCGAAATGGCTTATTCCTTTAGATTTTAATTGGGTAATCGTAAGAAGTTTAAAAAAAATAATTTAGGAAAGGAACATGTTTTCTAAGCTTTATTTACCAATGTAAATAAAGCTTCAGAAGAATAAATAGCCCACGTTATTCATAGAAATTAGTCTTGCAGAAACTAATTCTTCATCTAAAGTCTCTACGTATATATTTTCTTTGGAAGTATTGAAATAAATTATTATATTTTTTTCAATATTTTTCTCTTTCAGTGTGTCCTTTGAGCTCTACATCAGTCAAGGTAAGTGGAGCGAATTTTATTTGATCACTTTAAGAGGTTTAACTACAAAATATATTTCTATCTAAAAAAACAAAAGTTTCATCCAAAGAAATCCAGAGTTTCACATGTTTAATTTCCTCATAAGCCTTTCCAATATTGATTTCAAAGAATATTTCCAACAAGTCATCTGGCAGCATCCGATTTGATCAAGTACAGCCAGTAATAAACCAGCAACAACATTTTTCGAATGAATCCTTAATACTGCTTTGTTTAGTTGAGACCAACGTATATTGCACATAATCAAAAATGAGATTTTATTAAAAATCTACCTCTTATATTTTTTCATTAAGCAAGTCAAGCCTCGGTGATTCACACTTCTAACACTTTGTGTAGACACACACAAAGAAGATTTATTCAAACGAAAACTTTTGCGCAAAGAAAAACATCATCAGAGTCCCATACTATTTCCGGGTGCTCGGCAATCCAATTTAAAATTGTTTTTGGTTTTCGTGGGCTTGTTTGCGTAGGTACCTGGAATACGCATTCAATGGCGATTATTTATTAGATTTAATTTTTATAATTTCCTCTCATACTTTTCATTCACAGCGACGATAGGTCACATTTTTATTTTTCGTTTTCTTCAGAGTGATATATCTGATAACTAGTATCGATTTTTTTATGTTATAGTTGTATATATGTCGCAACAGAGAGCTCCTAAAAGGCATTACCATTAAAAATAATCGACCCATTAGTACCGTTAGCAAATGTAGAGTGTAGGTGTGTGAAAGAATTATAAGTGTGGAGGAACGAGTGATAATGAATATGAGAAATAAGGCTTTGAGTGGCCAAAGCAATTTATTTCACATATAATTTTCTGAAAATAAATGAATAACTTCCTTGAAAAAATAAATAAATGAATAACTATGATTGAGACTATCACAACTCTTTATTAATTTGTGCTATCACTAAAAGTTTATTTTTGTGAAAACATTACAGTTTCTATATTTAATTAAGATCCGGAAATCGTGTACCTCTGAAAAGTCATGTCCATATTTTTGCTTTCGATGCGCTCCAAGATATTCCGACCACTGAATACCATTTCAATCATCTACTTATCGTTCGGTCTACACACTAACCGAACAAATCTGACGGACTTCGTAACTTCCGCACCAGGGTAAAGCTGAATGCGGCATTTCAGAAACATATTTTTGTACAGGCCGCGCCAAGGTTCTTTGGCTCTGGGCGAGCTGTGGCCTCTCTTAGAGCACAGATTAAGACGCTGATCAAATAAATATGGGGTGCTGTTTTCATGTGTTTTTCAGGAAATACTGGGCAAATCGTAATTAATTTCTGGTATATGTAATTTGACTATATAATCTAGAGATTCTTAATTGGAAAACATGTTTGGATAAAATTTTCTCGATAGAAAATAAATACAAAGTCAACCCTTTTTTTATGGTTTTATCCTATTACACCGCAGTAGTAAGTGAATATGACTGTGTGATAATTGCAATGTATGAACAATTGTTATTTCTAACGATTTTCAATTTGAAAGTTAATTCCCTGAAATAGTTTATTTTTTATGATTTTTTTTTACGTTTTGGCGCTTATGTTGTTTCAGATTAGTCGCGAGTGCATTATTGGCATCCCGCTTTTTCTTATTCGCGAGTAATTATTGCATCTCACTTCCACTCGACAGCGCATTTTTATTCCATCATCGCCTTAACCGTGAGTTCCGAAACACGTCAAAAAACACATCATCGTTCACGTGACGATACGATCAGAGGCGGCTAGCGATATTTTTTCATGGGTGTTCACTAAACATAAAAACGAAAAAGAGAGGTTACCAGTTATTTCATTTATAGAGAAAATCCATTCACTGGTGTTATTGGCGAGAAGAGACATCTATCACTTTTTTGTGAAAATAAAATATGGAATTATAAATAATTAAGCGTTTTTCTACCACAGCACTAGCTTCAAACGCCAGACACGGGAAACCAAATAATTTATTGCTTTCTTCACATCCATACCACCATTCTTCAGATTTAAAAACACGCTTAAATATTTTTGTTTTTGTACCACATTTTTGAGAAAGTCCAATTTCAGTCCATGGTAGCCCCTAAGCTTTCAATTAGGGACGCATTTTGAGAGTATTTTTACAATTTTTAATAAAAGGCACACTGTACTGTTCCATTTTTAACACAAATATCTCGCACATGCTATTTTTAATACTTTTTAGAAGAAAAATTGCAAAGTGTACTGAAGTTACCAACGGACGCGACACGTTCCTTTGTTGACATATGTCCGGTAACTAAGCATTGCGTTATACCTGCGCTCCGCTTTGCAAATGCACCACGCCAAGGTCTGGAAACGTAGCGCGGGCGGCGATCCAGTTAAGGTCGCTAAAAAATCGCTAGCGCTCTACTCCACTAGTTATAGTCAAATAGTCAAAGTACTTATTTACTGTAGATATTTACATATACTTAGCAAACGTCATTTTTTGCCTCTTCTCTACATTGGACCACTGTGGGAGAAGAAGGGCGTAGAAACTCCCACAGATTTATTTTTAGATCTCTTTTAAAAATAGGTTGTGCTTAACTAATACAAATATGAAAATTTTTATTGTTATGATTAATAAGCAGGAATAAATAATTACAAAATTATTAACAGCAAGGTCTGTGTTGAGCCAGATTAACCCCATACAGTCCTGTCATTTAAGTAATCTTGAACATTGTAATATCCCTTTTTCGACAAAGTCGCTTTAACATGCTTTTTAAATTGCTCAAATGGCAATTTCAAAATCTCCAGAGGTATCTTATTATAGTAGAGAATGCACTGACCCTTGAAAGAATTGCTAACCTTCGCGAGTCTAAAACAAGGCGCACATAGTCTGTGATTATTTCTTAGGTTAACATTACAGCTGTCGCTAAGTTTGGAAAATGTTGTAAGGTTCTTGCGTACATACATTATATTTTCGAAAATAAATTGACTAGCTACTGTTAGTATGTCAATTTCTTTAAAAAGCTCTCTTAAGGAATCTGTTCGTTTTAAATTATAAATTGCTCGAATAGCTCTTTTCTGTAAAATAAAAATAGTTTGAATATCCGCTGCTTTCCCCCACAACAAGATACCATAGGACATCACACTATGAAAGTAACTAAAATATACTAGCCTAGATGTAGCCACATCCGTGCTTTGTCTGATGTTCCTAACAGCGTAAGCCGCAGAACTTAATTTACCAGCCAATTTATCCATGTGGGGTCCCCACTGCAATTTGCTATCAATGGTTATTCCAAGAAACTTCGTATCATTTACCAATTCTAACGTGCTGTTGTCTAACACCAAACTGGTCTCAACTTGCCTGACATTTGGAAGTGAGAATTTGATACACTTGGTTTTACCAGCGTTTAACAATAAATTATTAACTGTGAACCAATTCAAGTTAAAGACAATACACCATTAACATCATCAAAATCTCCTTTTTGCCTTTCAATTTTGAAGACCATTGAAGTATCATCAGCAAACAACACTATGTCAGTTAATTTCTCCACCATGAAAGGCAGATCATTAATATATACCAGGAATAAGAAAGGGCCTAATATGGAACCTTGTGGAACGCCAATTTTAACACCCGATCCATCAGATTTTACGCCGTTAACTTCTGCCTTTTGAATTCTATTGCTTAGGTATGATCTTAGTAGATCCAACGCTTTATTTCTAACTCCGTAATTATTTAATTTAATTAATAGCGTATTATGATCAACACAATCAAACGCCTTCGACAGGTTGCAAAAAACTCCGATAGCATCCTGTGCGGCCCCCCATGCAGAATAAATATGATATACAAGGGTAATACCTGCATCCGTAGTCGATTTACCCCTAGTGAAACCATATTGTTTAGCGTGGAGTTGTTTTGTACGGTTGAAGTGTGAGAGCATTTGATTGAGTATAATCTTTTCAAATATTTTACTTAGTGTTGGAAGAACAGATATTGGTCTGAAATTTGAAGGATCGCCCTTATCTCCCGATTTGAACAGCGGTATAAGTTTACTGTGTTTCATGAGGTCTGGAAAAGCCCCATCGTCAACACATTTATTAAATATATAAGCTAAGTGTGGGGCTATAACTAGAATTACTGAACCAATGACTTTGACTGATATACCCCACAGATCTTCCGTATTTTTTAAGTTAAGTAATTTAAACGTTTTGAGAATGTCCTGGGGATATACATGATGAAATTTTAAATATACATTACTGACGCTAGTGTTATTTTTTAATAAAGTCTCTGCTTCAAATGGAGATGAATTTAGACGGTCCGTTGTGAGTACGGGTACATTGGTGAAGAATGTTTCAAAAGCTCGAGCAACATCAGCGTTGGATTTAACAACATCATCACCTATCTTTAGGCAGAAATCACTGTCCCTTGGTATAACTTTGCCAGTTTCGCGGTTTATTATTTGCCAAACTGTTTTCATTCTATTATTTGAATTTTGAATTTTTCTATTAATGTGTAAAGTTTTTGCTGTTCTACAAACCAACTTGAAAGTTTAAGAATATTTTTTAACATAGTCATGAAATTTTCGATCAAAGTTATAGGTTTTTTGATCATAAAGGTCATACAAGATAACTCTACTTTTACGAATTCCAAACGTTGCCCAGTCATTAAATTAAGATTTACCGTTGTAGTCACTGACTTTCTTTAATTTGAAAACTTTATTGAATTCTGTCTGAATAATGTTGAAGAAGTCTGAGTAGATTTTGTTTGGGTTCTGTTCATTAAAATCCGGTACTGGCAAATTTATATCTAAGTTTTTCGTATATGTCTCTAGTCTATGGGATGTAATAGGCCTATAAAATGATGAACCAGTCTTATCCTTAATAGTAATTGGGAATGAAACTGTTTGACCACTGTGATCGGAGGGTAAACAGTTAATTACACTTTTACTTGTGAATGCACAGTCACAAAAAACGTTATCTAAGCAAGTTTGGCTGGTAAGTGTAAGTCTAGTCGGCTCTAGAAATTCATGACATAAATTAAATGATTTGAACAGAGTTATTAATCGTCGCTTCAGTGATGTATCTACAAGCAGATCTACATTAAGATCGCCACAAATAATTAACTTTTTTCTGTTATTACAAAGTTTAATGAGGGCTTCCTCCATAATTTTCTCAAATATTTCGAAATTGCCATGGCCTTTTTCATTCCTCGGTGGCCTGTAATAATATGGCTATCTAACTCAACACAGGATACCTCTATTTGTCTTTCAACAGTAAGTGCAAGAATATCTTTCCGTTGTTTCACCTTAATATTATTTTTCACTAAGATTAAAGAACCACCTCTATCAGCAGTTTTTCTATTGTAACAACTGACAATTTTGTAATTATTTATGTTAAAAGACATCATATTTTCCTTCAACCAGTGTTCAGTAACACAAATAATATCAATGTCAGAATTTTTTAGAAATAATTCTAATACAAGTTCTTTGCCAGGTAGCCCCTGGATGTTTTGATGGGCAATATTTAACTGGGGCTTACATTTTGACATATTTAGTGGCTCTTGTATGCTAGAGATTTCCTCTATTGTCTTATGAACTAATTTAAATTACTTGGAACAGATTCCAATGTTGCATGCAAAGTATAATTAACAGGTGAATTCCCAATAGGGGTGCATGTCATATTACTCTTAAAATAAGCTGATGTCAAGTTGAACTTAGTTAAACCAACTATAGCTGCGTCGCATATATTATAAGCTAACAATGTAGCTACTAATTTTCTATATTTATTAGACAGGTACAATGTATCCCGTGTCAGAGTAAAGTTATGAATAAAATTATTCATGTCGAAATATAAAATAGCATCGCTGTGATGACAAGTTAAATTAAATAAATGAATATTCATTCTATGCACAGATTTGTTCTGTAGTTCTGTCAAATTACAGGCATATGGAAAATTGCATAGTATAAATTTGCATTTCATCCTACTATGTAAGTCTAGAAGTGTTTCAACACTTTTATTCAAATCATTCCGACTAATGTTTGAATGATTTCCTACCATAATTACAATAGTGCTGTACTCATCATAGATACCGCGACTAATCATCTTCACTAGATCTACAAATGAACTATTTGGACAGCAAATGTTCGTTACTTTTTGGTTAAGCCGGTTATGTAATAGAGTCCCAAATCCTGCACCTACTTTGTCGGAGAACAACAGAGTTTTTCTCTGAGCACATATTTTGGTAGCTGGCGGTACACGAGTGGAGGTGAGTGGGGGGACACACGTGTTGGAGTGCGGTTTGATGCACGTGGCGGCGGTTGGCGCGGCATTCGCGGCAGCGAGCGTCGCAACGTGCGCAACGGCGAACGGCGCGGCCCTCGGGGCAGCTTGCGGCATGACACACGCCTCAGCAGGGACAGCGAGCGGCGCGGTGCTCGCGCTGTTGAGCTGCGAGGTGTCTCCTCGTCGACGACGGCGACGCTGTTTTTTGGTTGGGGCAGCGGTGGACGCTGCAACACTCTCGTTGAGGGGGGTTGAGACCAAAGTAAGTGATGTGGGCTCATCCTCCTTGCTGGTCTCATTCTCCTCATTCTCAATTAGAACGCCCACCAATTCCGCATTCTGGCGTTGTAGCTGTACTAACTCAGACGTCGCGGCTCTGAGTTCTGCTAACTCACTTTGCTCTTTGGCATAACATTGTAGTGTATTTGCTAGCAGGTCATGTAGATGCTGGATTTCTACTCGGGCATGTTGAAGGTCCGACTGTAAACCTACATTTTTTCCCCGGAGCTCTTGCATTAAGGAGATTCTTAATATTCTGTTTGATTGCCGTTTCAAGGCTAATTTCAGTACTTTTATATTACCTCTAGTTTTCTTCATGAATTTATTTAATTTAAAATATTTTTTAATTTTTCTGCTGCTTGTCTGCATGGCTTGAACAATAGTGCTTAAGTTGGCTACTTCTAGTTCTTGTTGGATAGAGGTAATGTGGCGAGATTCATTGTAGTCTTTTTCTATGCACATATCAGTCAACTTCAAGTTTGCCTCATTGAGTTGGTATTGGAGGAATTTACTGCGATCACAAGCAGAAGCAAGGTCAGTGCGCAGGGTGTCAAAAGATTCCACAAGTTTTTCCAATCTTTGAATCTCATTTTGAGACTCCTCGTGTGTTTCTCGCAAAGTAGACACACTATCTCTAAGCTGTGAGTTCTTGGCTCTCAAGCTTTTTATCTCAAAGTCATTTTCATTGCGCTCTTCCAATAGCCTTTGGTTTAACTCCTCTGCGTCAGTTAGTTGTTGCTGTAGTGCGTGCATTCTCCGCATAGTAATGTTGGATGCCATGCCTGGAAATAAAATAAAAAAGAATGGGTCCTCCAAACAAAATTAAAATAAAACAGAAGGAATAAAGACTTGCAGTTAGTAGCTGTAGTACTGATATGATAGTTCCTAATTCCCTATATAGCTATTCTACGTCAAAGTCAACAAGTTTCAATTAAACTATTACAAGTCAATATAGGTTAACAGTATGAATGTCCTGAACTAATGAAAGTTATACTTATTATCTAACAATTTTAGTCGTTTTGAAAGTGTTGTGATGATCAGCTGTGAAGTGAGTACCTAATATGTCTCTAGAATCACCTACAAGCTTACATTATATTCGCACTAATTGCCAAGGTCTAACCTACCAGTGCACTTGTGTATATCGTGTAATAATTATGAGTGAACAGCTAGTTTTATCGTCAAAAGTACTTCCACAGATTGTCAAGTGCTAAGAGACAAAACAAAGACGCTGCGGTGTGAGGATGGACGTTTCTCACAATAGTGAGAGTTGAGCAGTATGTAGTGTATAAGTATATAGTTAAGTTCAAGTCATATACTTGTAAAATATGAATGAGCAAATATGAAAACAATACTCCCCCGGGGTTTTTCCGTTGGCAGTTTGAAATTTCCTTTGTCTTTCGGTCCGTGATCGATTATTTTATCACAATTACAATTCTGACCACATTTAGCACTGGCACACTTTAGTTGACTAAACAAACACATTAAATTAACACTATATTCACAAATAGACGAATTAAAACAAATTAATTTAGTTAAAATACAGCACAGCTGTTTTTGACGTGTAGCCTCGGGTGCGGTTACAACTTGACACCAAATATGATTCAACTTTGTAGGCTTAGGCATGCTTAGGTATATTTCTAGTAAACTGCTACTGCTGCTGAGTGTACAGTCATAGTAGAATGTATGTATATGATTATAAACAAGTATAAATTATGTAATTTTAGTGGGAGTGCACTGCACCAGGGCTCTTTAAGACGAGCCGCCTCTGGTCACGATCATCATGCCCGTTCCGAGTGGGAAATGATGAACATCATAGATATCCATTCGGAACGCTTTGAACGCGACGGTAGACGTTGACACTCACAGATGACACTATTATAACCGAACTTTTGTTAGATCATTTCATTTTGAGTCGAAGACAGTCGTAGGTTGCTGTTCTAAGTATGATTGTCTGCTGTCAGTATGACAGCTGTCACTTTTTAGTTCGAGATATCAATTCTCATGCTCACAACTGAATGACATCATTAACTCCGCCATGTCGATTCCAACACGGCAGAGTTAATGATGCTAGGTAGAGTGATTTGGGGTGAGTTACCTCAAACGTATATATTAACATGGATGCCTCAGAGATTTTTCAGAATTTTATAATTATTATAACATGGAACTAGGTATAAAGTGCGAATCGAAACGAATCAATATGGGCAAGATTTTTACAACATAAAAGCAGCACCTTTGGCATCGGCGTTGTAAGTAAAAAACTGCGTGTAAGGCTTTCAGCAAAATCCAATAAAGTATAAAATGGGAATAGATACCCTTAATATTAACAAGTATATCTCGGCAAACAGGCTTTTTTCCTGACTGCGCCAGAAGGGGGTTATATTTTTATAGGTAATGTATGTATTTCTTTGGTATGCCTTGTAGTTTGATATACTTTAGCTTGAGAGATGTCGTTTCATTCGTTTTAATTATGAGAGTGATACTAGGTATATCAAAACTTAAATGGCGGATTTTCGGTGCCCTTATCTACATAGATAAGGGCACCGAAATGCGCGATACCTAACTACATAGTTAGGTATCGAAATAAAGGTTTTACTAATAGCTTACAAAAATATATACAAGCTATATATCTAAATGTAATTTGAAATGAGACGTGTTAAAAAGCAACAAAATGTTTTTTACGCAGTCAGATTTTTGACTTTATTTTCAATTACTGACTTGTTTACCATATATTTTGTATGTACAATGCAAAGCTTGCAACTTTGCGACAGTCAGAGTACAGTATCCTAGATGAGTCATCATCATCCTCTTTGTGAGAATAATGCGCACGCGCTCGCTACGCACGCAGGTAAGTCACTCTCTTACTTCGTTTCGTAGAGTGCGCTTCTTCCTTTGCTGTGTTGTGTTGTAATTAACCTAATTTGACCCTGGCTTGTGTATTGACTTTTGGAATCTTTATAAAACGACAGACTTAGCTTGGATCAAAGGACTTCGTTTTTTTTTCTTGGACCTATTTTAAGCTATATCGGTATACTACAGGTAAGATTTTCTATTACTTTTCTGATGTTAGTAGGTTTAAGGCTTTTTAGATGCATAAAACGAGCATTCCAGTTTCATGTTCCATTTAAAACATTTTAATCATTGTTACACACTATTATACACGAGATTGGATCTCTTATAGGTGCTAAAGCATGGCACACGTCAGGGCTGAAACTGTTCAAAAGTGGATATCCGATCATCCTGAGCTTATCTACGATCACGCTAGTGGTACAATATACTGTACAAAGTCTGAGAGCCATGTAAAAGCTATAAATAAAAGCAATATCACAAGACACATCGAAGGCGCGGTACACAAAGGAAAGTTTAAGCGGCCTCAAGAGGAATTTTATTTCGACCATTTTAAGTTTTTAATCCTGTGCAACATTCCTTGGTCTCAAATGAAAAATCTTGCGTCCAAAGTGTTTCTTCAAAAATATATGTGCAATACTTGTTGCTGTGTAAGTGCTAATTGTAAAGTGCCCGAAGAACCGCAGTTACGAAAAGTATATTTTGATAAGTTTTTTTAAGATAAAAATAAATTCCATTCATGAAAATAATAGAAATAAGAAACTATGGATGTCTTTGGACGAAACCACGGACTTTTTAAGGCGATATATCCATCCATTTTTGAATAAAACCACTGAGTCCTAATAGTATAAGCCGCCCTTATTTGATTGCATGTAAAATGCTGACAGTGGTCAATGGACAATTTGTTTTGGAAGGTTTAGAAAATCACAATCCACACGTGTAAGTGTGGATGTGTGTATGTGTGTGTGTGCGCGCAAGCAGCATGTTAGGAATTAAATATTATTATTTTATCTCTCCCTCCTTGCTATGAAGCACATTATTCGATTGTTTGATTGTTTTATTGCATATTTGTTTGTCTGTCTCAATTACCTGTAACTGATTACTGCTTAGAACATAACAACACCGAACCGGAACAATGATCGTAGACAAAGGCCTGTGCCTCTTGGCACAGGCCCACTTACCATAAATACAGCCTAGTTATGGTAGAAGTCACATAAAATCACGTCTTTAGTTATGGGATAATACAAGCACTAGAATGTAAGTCATTCAAACCAATACCTGAATGAGTAAAATAATAATTATTATTATTAATTATATATCGCGCTCTAAATAGTATTTATAGAATACGGGGCTAATACGCTTCTTATGCAAGCAAAGCAAGAACATCCAGGCCTCCTGCTCCAGCTTATACAGGGGTTGAGATGGCTAAATTAGAAGAGTGGGTGCAGGGGAAATTAGAAGAGTGGGTGCAAAGTCCCCGCTCAAGTGGGCCAGTTGCAGGCATAACACCCCCTGAAGAAGAAGAAAGGGAAAAAGCAACAAGCAAGAGCTAGTAATATACATATGTTTGGATTGTGCTCATTAAAATCGGATACCCACCAGAGGTTGCCAAATTGAATTTAGTGTGACGTCATATATCATTGGAGAAGCATTTGCTTCTTATGATACCCCATTTGTCAAATTCCGATACTGTACTCCAAAACGGATAATGCGCACAGAAATCTTCGCCAGTTGTTGTATTCCAGAATACACTCGAATCATATAATCGTATGAGCTCTTAAAATTGCACTTGCAATTTGTACCTTGTTCGAAGAAATAGAAGTCAATGTCCTGTGTAAATAACGCGTTCGGCAAGGGTCGTATTTCCGAGCATCTGGGAGACGATATCCACATTGCTATTGATTGTTAAACATGACATTGACTTATATTTCTTTCGAACAAGGTACACATTGCAAGTGCAATGTTTAGGGCTCATGCGATTATATGATTCGGGTTGTTTTCGTGAATACGACAACTGGCGAAGATTTCTATGCGTATTATCAGTTTTGGAGTACTGTAAGTAGGTGAGATGTTCTGGTAGCACAAATAAACTTTCATGCGTACATAACGTCAGACACATAAATAGCTTTTGGTTTCGCTGTAATCGGGTAAAAGGGGGAGTGTTATAAATTTGAAGCGTCCGTGAATCTTTGTGTGTCTGTGGGACTTGGGCGCTAAAACGGGTGGACCGTTTTTAATGCGGTTTTTGAATGTTAGTAGACTTCCCTGCGGTGTTTCTTAGCCCCATGTTTTACTAAAATTGATTCGGTGGTTCGACTCTCATAAGCTTCACAAGGAAACAAGTGAACCTAATTGTAGACTTCAGAAGTTTTTAAGTTTCATTTTGTGTCGGGGTTGTATTTTTTTTATGTATATTTTGATGTCCTCAATTACATTATCTCCAAACACTTAGTACATGTATACATTACGTACGGGAAGTATAAGTCGGGCTTCATGTGTGGGCAGACTCAAGACTACCTATTGAGGTACGCCAGTACGGAATGCTATCCCAGCTATTCCAATAGCCGATGTTCGGAATATGGCGGGGGAGTGAATTGCGAGCACCAATACCTCTATATGTGTCCATCCACAGTCGATCAACACTCTACTGTTAGACTTTACTAGAAGAGGAATAAATGTATAAAAGTGTTATTTGTGTGTCTCGACAAGACCACGCTTTGACCATGTTTAGGCAGTATTTTTTTCGGCAACAAATATAATGATCACCAAAATATTTTTTTCCTACCCAAAATGGATATAAATGAACACCAAAAGTTGCAAAAAATATCAGGGAAAAATACTGCAGTAGCTTAGGTAAAGGGGGTGAGCGAAGCGAAGCCCCCTTTATCCTTCGTGTTAGGTTGAATATGTAAGAACAACAAAAAGTACTTAAAACATAAACTTAAGTACACAAAACATAGAAAGAAGTTTGGTGATCATTTATCCAAACACAATTTGGTGGACATTTATCCATTCTGGCATTCATTTCGAATTTATTGATAGTAAAATAGGTGCGTTTTTGGTAATCTTTTAAATATAAGCCATTTTTTCTGTACCTACACATACATCGTTACCCCAGTAAATATAAAATATCAAAAAGTACTTTATTTGTTATATTTTGCAGCTCTGGTTACCCTTTTATGTATACATTCGTGATTTGTGTAAATATATGATTTAAAGCTGAAGCATCACTTTTACGTCAAGAGCGTTGCAGACAAATTGCCCGCAACGTGAAAGTTCTGCGGAATGTGGGAGCTTTCACGAAACTTTTGCTGCAGTCGACTGTTGATTTAAGCATTTTTTGAGACTAGCTATTTTTCTTCTTTGCTCACCAAAGTGCTGTCTGCTTGTGACTTTTAAGATATTAAGTGGCAACAAAATAAACAAAGATAGAGGACTACAATGATCTTTTGGGACTTCGATGGCTCTTACGAGGAATGACACAAGGTTCATTTCCTATTACAAGGCGCGTGCCAAAAGATCCTTGCAGCACTGTACGTAGAAAGATAAACAGAAATAAGATAGTTAGATGATAACAGTAAAGACAGAAGAAGGCATGAATAACATTTTGGTTCCCAAACTTATGTGAGTTATAAAACAGAGAGTAAGAGCAAACAAAGCAAGGCGTAGGTAGGGAGGTTGAAGTACAAACGAGTACACACAAGAAGAAAACAAGACCAATATCTCGCTTAATGGAGTATTGAAAACTGATTAAATATGGGTAAAACTGTGTCTCTGCCACCCCGTAACGGGAAAAGGCGTAAAGCTGTAAAACTTTACGCTATAGTTTAACAAATTCACTCACACACTTCTCGCCGCCATAGTAAGTTGTATCACGTGAGGTATCTCAACAAATTTGTCGCACTATAGTTATGAAATTAAATGAACTGAACTATCCAGCCTCTTCAGCAAACGCTGATGGTCCAGAAGAGGGGGGATTCCAGAGGCGTCGCAAGAAATAACTAACTAAAGTTGATTTTAAAATATTTTATTAAATATAAATAAATGTAGCCCTTAATGCCCCCACCGAGGGGCACAGGCTTTTACCCGGATACAAATAAGATCAAGCCATACTCCACCACGCTGGCTCAGTGCGGGTTGATAAAGGGGTTTTACGACCCACGTAGCGATAGCTGCCGGTACCTACAGCTTAACGTGTCAGCGTGTAAAATATTATATTACAGCATATTATGTTTTTGTGTTAATTGAATATTTTTCTCAGCAAATAAATAAAATATTAAAACATAACCACTTTGAAAACAGGGGCCCAATTCCGGTTAACAATTACAGCTCCATGACAATTATATTACGATTACGGTCAACTTTAGATATCCAATATCTGACGATTTTGTAAACCGATTCCCTTTGTTGATTCACTAAATTATTGTGCTTACCGATTGACTTAAATTTCACCATAATTACCTTAAAAAAATATTCTCCAACCGCCAAATATTGGATATCGAAAGTTGACCGTAATCGTCATGTAATTGACATGAAGCTGTCATTGTGTACCGGAATCCTAGCCCAGACCCTATGCCTACCGGATGATAGCTATCGGAATTCAAGCTGTCAGTTTAGTTAATTCGTTTTGAGGGCTTGAGAACTGCACATAGAGTGTCGTTACGAGTTACCACTGCAGAAAGCACATGCTTTGATAGAACATTGCAATTACACTCGCATCCAGTTATATAGGTACAGTTGAGATCTCGTCAAGTTACCGAGTTTGGACTTTTTTTTTTTTTTTTTTTAATCTTATTTATTTTATAAGCCATACATCTTATGATTAAGTCGGCTTAAAAATAATTAACAAAGTTACAGTGCTTACAGTATTACTTTAACAAAAGAAAATAACATTAAATAAATCTAAAATTGGTTATTTACATAAGTATTTTGTAGTGTTCCCATCTGAGATTCAAAGAGGTTATCAAGAAACTTAAGAATCTGTTACTATACTCGACAGTGAACTCTGAGCTTAGAATTCGATGAAAAAGGAAGAGAAGATCCCCCTCAGAGAACCGAGTTTCTTCGAGGAGGTCCAGCCTTGGTTGTTCATTTATTTTACACTCGAGAACTAAGTGAAGGAGGTCCTCCTCCCTCTCACATCGGGTACAATTAGGGTCGTCTCTTTTATTCATAATGAAACTAAATTTTGTAATGGTACACGAGAGTCAGTACATTTGATACTTCATTCTGCGTGATAGAGGGCTGGCCCATCGCCGCGCTGTTTTGAATACGAGAATCGGTTCATATAATGTTTGGGGTTTTTGCGTAGCTCAGGGCAAGTTAGCAAAAAACAATGAGCCGACGCGTGGGATGGTTCGAGGAAGGTTACAGGTCAGGTTTTTTTTGTCGCATTCCTGCGAGATGTGTAGGGATCAGAGCCGATTTGGCTGCGCGCTGAATAAAATATGAATAACTAAATAATGGATGGTTATTATGGAACGATACGGAGAAAGCTATTATGTTGATTGCAAATATACAATTGCGTTTGGTTGGTATGAGATGGAGAGTCTGACACGACTAGTATGAATAGCATTCTAGTGGTCTTTGCTTAGCGCGCTAGCGGTTGGGAAGGCTTAATTAATCGCAACGCTTTATGGTCAGCGATCAACAGATTCTGTGTATCGGCAGTACCAAATGATTTGAGTGATAACCTACGGTTGATCATAGTGAATATGCGTACACACAATTTGTAGAACGGCGGATCTGCATGGCATGGTTGAAATTAGACCCTGTGTATTTAGTGATAAGAAGCTTCGCTTGGGCAGAGCGTGTTCGCAAAGGACGCCATTTTTTTCTTTCAGACATGTGGGGTGTATAAATACGATTGCGGGGGAAGAAAGAGCATTCAGTCTCAGCTTCTAGCTACTGTGACAGTCGCCTTTCACGAGTTCTAAACAGTTTTGGTTTGCCGTGTTACGCGTCAGAACTATACGAATTGTGATTGCGAAGTTTCAGTGGTTTTTCGTGAGTGTCTGAAGCGCCGAGATATACCTCGGTTCCTATCCTTTATATCAACCTACCCCAAATTCCAAAACTATCCTTGGGTCGTTAGATAAGAACTTTTAGGTAAATTATCTGAGTCTGAGTATGGGCTTGGAGCGACCCTAAATTCCTTTTTCCTTCACCATAGGGTTCCTGGATTGGCTCTTAGGATATTCGCGGGCTAATCCTCTCCTCATTCCTTTCGAGTAGCGAGTTTTGAAATTCCCACACACACAGTCATTAAACATACAAGCACATTCAAATCAAACTCAACCATTTTCGAGTGGTGTCGATAATGGACGTGGTATAACACTAGGTTTTTAGACTAGGCTAGACAGGAGTTTAGTTGCGGCTAAACCTAGGTTGGCAGGGCATAGGGAGACTGTTTGATCGATGAGGTTCCGCGGATGGAAATAACAAATTCAGAACAAAGTTAAACCGGTGTCAACACAGATAACCTATCCTGTTGATATTTTGACATTTGAGTGTTGTCGGGGACGCGCGAAGAGATCAATTTACAGTCTAAAGTTCATTGTTTAGGACCGGGTAGGTGTTTTGCTTTGCCTTGGGTCAGGTTGGATTCAAGTTGCATCTTTAAATTAAATGTAAATTTCGCTGGAGGTCTAATGTGTAGGCTGAGTCAAATATATATGATTAGGCTCAGTCGAGGACGTGCTGTGGCTAGTGGAATTCATAGATCGGAATTTCCCGAAGTATGCATTTCGCTATGGTGTGGGTTAGATCTCCTAAAGCGCTAATGACTACGTTTCGATAACATCCAGCTCAAATTGCGCAGAGTTGAAGGTTTCAAAACGTTACGGACCTTTTGAGGTAACCGCTAGTTCAGAACCTATTTCGGAAAATCAAATCGCAATTGTGTAAACCGGTCTTTTCAGATCGTTATTGCCGTGAACTAATTATATAATTGGAACCACCACAAGCCGCTACTAGCGAGCACATGAAATATCATTGAGTACTCACGTCGTAAAACTACGACGGATATCTATACGATATCGCAAACAAATGTTATAAATTGTGGTCGACCACTAAAAGAAGTTCCAAGCGCCCATATATACAAAAAATAAATGGTACCATCACACATAAAATATAACAACGATCGATCTGGCGCAATACACCGCTGACTGATGCGAATTACCGGCTCGCGGACATATATGCTTTCTCTGTCTAACTGGAAACTGTAACTTCCTGAACCAAACTTCGTTCGACTATTGTACGGCTAACGAACTTCTCAACGAACGAGAAATTCAGACTTATCATTCTTAACTTACAAATCTTACAGCTGAATCGGGACATCTCATTTTGGGGTAGATAGAATAGACGATCATAGCTACTGATAGCGGTGGCTCGACCTTAGCCTGTGTGCCGTTACAATTTGTTAAGTGGGATGTGGTAGGTTCGGGTTCGGAAGCAAAGAACTAGTTCTCTTCTGTTGAAGCTTCGTGAGGTACGCGAGGTGGTTCGTCTACAACGGTTCTGTACCAGATGCCTCTGTTTTGAGAGCAGTCATTGAATTTGTACATTAACTTTTTCTTAATAGTACATAATATTTATTCTGACAAATTCACAGGGAAATCGACTCAGTATTTATAAAATTGAGAGATAAGCTCGCCTTTGTACATGTATTTTCCGTTTTAGGCAGAATTTTCATCGTGACTTTGTTTGGTGTCCACGTGGTATACATCGGAAAGGGTTGCACAGTTTTTCCAAAATAAACATGCCAGCAAACACGCGTCGGCTTTTGGTACTTCGATTCGCTAAATTCCGTGGCTCATTTTTTGTTTCAATACAAACAAAGGAGAGGAGAATTACTTTTGATTAAGTTTTATTTAAATTAACTTCAAGAATGTTAACATTAATAAATAAAAAAATCATTTGAACTTCCAGAATTGGTCTCCAAGGTCCATCGGTTTCTTGGCATTGTTACCACCGAACTGATGATGTACTGCACCGAATTGACTTTTCGGTTTTAAACAATTTTGAAGCTCATTTCGTTACTTCCTAGTCGGAGTAACAGAGTCCCAGACTATGTCAATCCAATCTGCATCGATTTGAATTTTGGCTGAGTAAATAAAGTTGTATCACACACAAACGTATGATTAATGTTTGTTTTCACATCTTTATTTGTCATTATTTTATAAATTGTTTAACTCAACTAGATGACTTGGAATGAGAGAGCGAAGTCTTCTGGTACATGTACTTTTACTTAAAAGAAGGCTTCAGCCTAAACAATTTAAATGATTTTCCTTGTTAAACAATAAACATTTTTGTATTTTGTATTTTTTGTAGTGTGCAGAGCAGACTTGTCTCAAGCTACTCACGTAGCTGAATATTTCTGACGTCATCTTGTACAGCCTAAAGTTAAAGCCTTTTAATTATAAGCTTCAGGCTATATGAAGAATGGTTAATGATCAGAATAGGTAGTGTCACCTACCCAAACGTAGAGCAATAATAATGGCAAAAAAGTCACAAATATTGTGATTAAGTGGAGTCGATAATTTTTCCGAATATTTTTGTGTTTTTTTTTTTTAGTCGTCGTAACACAATTACCCTCTATGAATTACTATGGTATCAATATACCACATGTATTTACATAATACACAAGGACAATTCCTTGAGTGTTATGTAAAATATATTTTTCACTTCTCATGCTCGAAAAATTACTACTTTATGCAGGATCTAGGCGACATAAAGTTGAATTTTATGCTCTTGTGCATAAAAGTAGCTTTTTAAATGTGTCTACACTAAGGCAGTGACCATTTAGCCCATACAGCCAAAAACAATTAATTGTACATGGATAAAACTTGCTAATTTATAATATTTCCATCCCTATTTGCATTTTTGATTTATAATAAGATAATACGAAAAAGAAACTAAATATCAAAACGTGTTTACCACAAAAAAAAAACATTATTCCAAAATAATTTAAGAATAGGCTGTATATTTTTTTTCTTTGCCCGAAAATTATGCAGGAAAATTAAAAAAAGTAAAGTAGCGGGAAAGAAGCCGTGAACTTTTCGTATTGAATTTTCTCAAATTATTGTTGAATTGGCTAAGTTTTAAAAATGTCAAGTGTTTATTTTCTCGCAATCGAAGTGAAAAGCAGAGTTTATAACTCGTCCACAAAACCATTTTTATCCTCGACATTACTATCAGCCCTCGCCTTCGGCTCGGGCTGCTAAAAGTCTCGGATAAAAATGGTTCGTTTTGTGCACTTGTTGTAAAATCTACTATAAAACGAAAGTTATTTTATGTTTATTTGCAATATCTCGCAAGCCTGACCACTTTAGGTCACCATACCATATCCTCTATCATTTTTTGTGAGTTTCAGAATCTCTTCATGTCTGATAAGCTTGAAATTGTATAGAAACTGTCTGCCGCCAGTTCGGTGCAACTGCCGTCATTTCCGTGCCAATTTTTTTTAATGTGAAATTTCATGAGAAGTCGCTAAGTAAGGCATCATAGATCGTTTTATTTGTTAGTTCATAATATTTGAGAATTAAACGATTTTTCCATATATTTTTTTAAAAGTCACGGATCTGACGTGAAAGCAGAAATTAAAAAATTCACCCTTTTCTGTGTCTAAACATAAATATTAATATACAGTCACATACATTTCTCCACGTGTTGTATGGAGACTTCATATCGTCGGCTACATGAAAAGTTAAGAAAACCAGGCAAGCGCGATAGTAGGCAGTCCGCGACCAAATCGCTAGGCGATACACTGTTTTGGGAACCAGAAACTGCAAAGTCATACATATGAAAAAAATTAGTGCAAATTTCCGCGAGTTGAACTTTGCCGTCGTGACTTTGCGCGGTAAACGTCGAATCACAAACATTTTCTTAGCAGGGTCAATGTACATTATTGCAGGTTAATCTGGCAATAGTTATAGTATGATTACTTCTAGATTTTAGAGAGCTTATTTCGTACGTCACAACCGTATCTCTTTTTAACCCAAATATCCTGTTATTATGTTGTTCTGAAATCTGGGAAATTCCATCAGAACCCTTTAAAATAGTCAAATGGACCAATCAAAAGACAGCTTGTTCAAAATAATCGTGCTCTGATTGGATTGTAAGTTAATTTTAAATGGATTCAAATACAAATACAAAATTATTTTCGGATCCCGATAGAAATTCTAGATGTCGCGCTCTGTTTGGTCAAACGTGACATTGAAGTAAGCAAACGTACTTTAAAATAACAATTTGAGACATTTTTAGCTGGCTTAGATAGCTACTGAACTTCACTGTACCTATTTATGTGATGTAAGTCAGACACTGGGAGTAGGATGTGACATTTTTTTCTTCTAGGAGCTAACATGTCTGTCTGCCTCTCGCGGGATCTCTGGGAGATATTTTTAGAATCCCAACTCTAAGATTATCAAACCTGTGGACACTATAGTTTTTGTTTGATCTTCTCTCTTGAGATGGCTAATATTAGTTGCACTATATTGCGTTTGCTACATAAATATTAACATACAGGCTTATACCTTGCTTCTGGCCCCACACTAGGATACCTTGTGACGTGGGAACCAGAAACAGCGAAGTCACACACATATAAACATCCAAGACCCGGGGATATTTTTTTCTGTGTCCCCAGCCGGGGATCAAACCCAGGACCTTTCGCATGGTAGGCAGAGCCACAACCTCAGCGCCCCAGATGTCGTCACACACCACATATATGTATATTATAGCATAGCATAGCGTCACGCTCTTTCCCATACGGGGTGGCAGAAATGTACCCACTATGGGCCAGTTATTCAATACTTCATTTTGCGTGACAGGGGGCTAGCCCATCGCCGCAGCTATGGAGTAATGAAGTTTTCCTCACAATGTTTTCCATCACCGTTAGAACGTCCGTAATGTACTTAAGATACATTAATTATCTCATTGGTACATGGTCAGGAATCGAACCTGCATTTCCTGTGTGAAAAGCAAGCGTGAAACCCATTAAACCACGGAGCTACATATATGTATATACTCGTACCACAAGAAATTGACAAATTGTTATTTAATGACATTTTTTATCCATGTTATACTCTATCTATATATCTCTTAGCTATCTTGGAAAACCGTTTATTGTAGTTTTTGTTTAAGTTAAGTATATTATTGTAAAAATAATAAGTGTTTTGTAAACAGGTGTAAATTTGGATGTAATTTGTAAAAACTTTTAAATGGTGTGTACCGTAATAGTAAGTTAGGCGATCTATTTTTCTGACTTACTATTTCGGTAGCTAAAACTCATAATTTCTTTTTTGCACACAACTAATATATGGACAACAAGACTAACATAAAAATAGTGTACAAAGGCGAGCTTATCTCTAATAAGAGATCTCTTCCAGCAAACCAAATTAGGATGGGAATGGTCGATTGCTGAGCAGGGGTGACAATGTGTACAACAATATAATTTAGTACATATCTAAATAACTAACATATGGTTAGATATATGTTATATCTAAATAACTAATATAAAACAATATTAACTAAATATACGAGGGCTTACATAAATATCATATAATATACTCGTACATGCTAAACATAAATACTATATAAATATATATAATTTTTAAATAAATATACTAATAAATACATACATACTACCTATATTTCTAAAGAGAAAGGTAATGCTTCTTCACGCGACTTTTAAATATATTAAGAGAAGGACTGTCTCTGATAGTGCAGGGGAGTGCATTCCACAATTGAATGGCCCGGAATCTAAACCCATGCTCATAGGACGCGGTGTTATGCTGTGGGGTTGTGAGCATCGAAAGCGCGTGAGTTCTCCGAGGTCTGCTGGAAGAAAGAAATGGAAAACGGTCTCGTAAGAAGGTTGGATAGCATGGATTGCGTAAAATGTTGTAGAGGATGTTGAGGATGTGAGAATCCCGACGAAGACGTATTGGCAGCCACTTCAGCTCTTTGCGATGCTGTGATACATGGTCGTATTTGCGCAGCCCAAAGATAAACCGAATCCCGAGATTTTGAAGTCGTTCGAGTTTGTTCAGTAATTCTTCGTTAGCACTGACCCAGCAGACATCAGCATAATCGATGAGAGGTAGAAGGAGAGACTGAGCGAGAGTGATTTTGGTCTGTCGAGGCAAAAAGTACTGAAGTTTCCTGAGAGAGTGAAAAGTAGCAAATACTCGTCGACTGACCTCATTGACATGCGATGACCAGGACAGCTGGTTGTCGAAGATAAGACCCAGGTTTTTAGCTTTATCGCTATACACGATTGTGGTACCATTAAAAGTGACAGGTGGAATGGGCTGTTGCTGCAACAAGTTAAGAGATTGTCTGGTGCCTATAAAAAACTGTATGTTTTCCGAAAATAAATAAATAATTTAGTGACTGAACTCGGCAGGACCTTAGACAAATGACATGACGATAACTCAAAAAAAGGATATTTTCGAAAGTAGCTTGCTAATTGTCAACGATGATGCTCTCACGAGGTTCAAAGGTTAACTTCGACATAAAAAGTTAATTCTTCTGTACAGAGACTTAAACCTCTTAACTTCTACTACCACCTACCCGTCTTTTACTATATCGTAAACGCTGCCGCTGCTACAAAACATAGCTGGTTCAGTAATGAAGCTATTTTGAAGGTAGTTTTGTAAATTGTATAGAACTTGTAAGTAGTCTGGTCCATGAATAGATGTTAGCTTGAAGTGCCTTTGCCTGTATCATGCTTTTGCTAAGCCACGATAAGATTTATTTTTACTGCACTGTTTCTGTTTAGATAAAATGTATTTACACTACGTTGTAGCAAATAAAATGTTATGTTTTTTTTTTGGTATAATAATAACACATTGAATTATTTTTACTATGGAATCAATTTGACTAGATCACCGTTTCACTACCTACTTACTATGCTAATCGGGTTGGTCGCTTAATCCAAAAATTGGGTATGTTTGGGTATGTATGAGATATATGAACATACCAAAAACATCCAATATAAGTTCATAGAATAATTATACATGAATAAACCGTTACATTTCTCGATGATTACATAACTGAATATCCAATTTCCGCTTCTTTACGTGGGTGTAATCAGAAATGTGCCTTCTGGTTACATTTGGTTGTCAACATGGCTTCAAGCTTGCTTCTCCCGCAGGAGATGCTGGTTCGAATCCGGTGCTCATCATGTACCAATGAGATAAGGAATTAATCTTAATTACATTATACGGAGGTTCTGACAGTGATAGACAACATCGTGAGAAAACTTTCATATTCATAGCTTCGGCGATGGGCAAGCCCTCTGTCACGCCTAATGGAGTACCTATTGATTAACTGACTTAACGTAGGCACATCTGTACCTCTGCCACCTCTAGATATATATAATTATCAAGTATGTATATTATCTATCAAGGGCACGATGAAGTAAAATACATTAGCTTCGGTGTGCTACAGATTAGGTTAGGTTCAAGAAGTATATTTGTTGCATCTTAGGATTCATTCTGAATATATTGTTGTTGTTGCCCACTAAATAACGGGATGGGGTTCTGAATTCCATAGATGTCAATTTTCAGGTCCACTAAACCAGATTTGCGCTTTACAAAATTTCAAGTGGCACATCGTAATGTTTGGTTATTTAGAATATTTAAAAAAGTCTAACTTCTTTTGACTCATGGCAAAGTAAAGAATCGTTATCGCAAGGGGCTAGGAAGACATTATATTTACAATATAATTATGTTTTTGTGTATGTGTTGTGCTTATGCTTAAGCCTATGCTTATCCGCTCAGCAAAAATGCCATTACTGCAACTGACCTAGTTACACGGGTTGCCAGGCCTGCGCCGACAAATACCGCCTCGCCTCGTGACGTCACGAAGCCGAGTCGACCAGCATCGGATGCGGTTTTATCTGGTATACCCCAAAAAGACTCGTATACTGATGTGCCCGCCACCCCTGCCCGCGCCCAACACCGCCCGCCGCCGAACAACAGACAATGCAGGCTGCGCCGCGCACGTCGTCGGCCAGGCCCACCCGTGGCCCGCCGAACGCGACCGTCGATGGGGAAGGCTTTATCCTTGTCCAAAACAGGAAGCGCTGCTCCAGACGCAGCCGCAATCAGCGTGGCAATGCTCATGCTCATGCTCATGCTCATGCTCATGCTCATGCTTTGCTCATGCTCATGCTCATGCTCATGCTCATGCTCATGCTCATGCTCATGGTTATGCTCATGGTTATGCTTATGTGTGTGTTCGTGTTCGTCCTTCTTGTCCCCCGACTTAAACTGAGGTATCAGTTTACGGTGTTTCATGACGTCTGGAAAAGCTCCATCGTCAACACATTTGTTGGGTATATAAGATATGTGTGGGGCGGGCTATTACTAGAATTACTGAACCGATGACTTTAACTGATATACCCCACAGGTGCTGTTGGTTATATCAGTTTAAGTTAAGTAATCTCAACGTTTTGACAATGTCCTGGGGAAACCTGGTGAAGATGGAAAATATAAGAGCATTATGCGATACGAGAATGGCAAGCGGTAACAGATCAAACAAAATCAAATTAAGAAAGAAATACCTAAAACTTAACAAATTTATTAAGAAAACTAGACAACATTTAAGATTTTTAAAAATAGCCAGAAACGTCAACCATATAGAATTAAAAGAGTAACCTTAATCACACAATGTGAGGGCCTTCAGAAAGAAATTGAGCACTTGACAGCAGATTACCAGCGTGCTCTAGCAAAAGGTCAGGGTGCTGACAATCAAACTTGAGGCCTCAGATAACATGTACAGACATAGTGAGGGTTATATTAATCAACTGTAGACACAACTCGCAGACACTATCAGCAGACATGAAATTAGTTGCAGGGACCTCGAATAACTATCCGCAGCAGCATCAGAACTGCTCCAGCTACAGCAGCAAAGGACAGGCTAGGCTTACTGCTAGGCTTACTGCTGGAAGACAACGAGGTAGCTTTGGCTTTGGGGGTGACAAATATCGCGCCTGCCACGCTTGCCTGGGACGGATGTGGTCATGCCTGTAGCGCCTGCTTCGTCTTCGATGCCTGTCAGACTTACCATGCCTGCTCCAGCTATTACGCGTCGTGGAGAACGGCGCCGTGTCAGCTTTGGTCAGATCATATTCATCCAAGTTCATGTGGGCCTTAGAACGCTTATCTCATTGGTTCAAATAGTCAGCACCGGGGCGTGACAAGACAATCGAGCAGTATAATCTCTAGACCAAGGACGTTCTAAAATCCTTAGATACACTAGGGGATAAAACGTTGCCTAATATGTCGGGCAACATTCAATCTACGTGATGCTGCAACGTTGAATCGTGTCCCAAAACATGCTCCATGATTGTGACTCGGGACATGCTGCTTGACCTCGCTTCAAGAGCGAGCGCACTTGTCTCGCATGCGCTTATGCCTAGTGTCTCGGGACAATCACGTAGATGCTGAGGGACATTTTCTTCGACAGGATGCTCCATTTGTCCCCAGTGTATCTAAGGCTTTTCGAAAACCATGCAGAATTAATTGACGGAAACAGACTGTTACTCGTGTACAAAATTACCGCATTATCAAATTGCGGTGTATACGCGGGCTCAAATTATCGATGGCTTAATGATGTGTACAGTTTCGAAATAGGGAGTTCATTTGTGATTATTGAAACATGATACTAATTTTGTTACGTAATATCGAATACCTTCCCATGTTATGTTGTTTAGGACTAAGCGGGGTCGGGGAAGGGCTGGAGAAAGGCAAGGGCATAAAGTAAAGATCTTAAAATAATATTATCAATATGTCATCTAACTATGACAACCTCTCAAGCGAGAGGTCCCAATCAAGAGGGTTCAAATCGCGGCTGGGGCAGACGAAATAAATCCGATCAGGTCTTGCTAACAAACAAACTCTGACATTTAATTTATTAATTAAATTAATGTTATGGTTACTTTACAGACACACGTTATTTTAACGTCCTTAATTAAAAGCCCAGCTGCTGGTAACACACTGTATATCCTATGGTCAAGATAATGATTCGATTATTATGCATACTGACCGGCTATTATTCATACTTATCAACATCGATGGTTAAAGTAATTAATATAGCAAGATTTATGACATTGGCCGGTCAGTATATAATCACCACACGTCCGTGGTGAATATGATTAATAATATCAGTGTAAAACACTGTGGCAGCTTAAGTGACAGGTAAAGGGGGTGAGCGAAACAAGCCCCCTTTATCCTTCTTGTTAGGTTGAAATATGTAAGAACACCAAAAAGTATATAAAACATAAAATAAAACGTACAAATAAAATATTTCACACCTATCTCATAAACATCCTGTGCAATACTGTGAATTAAAGACAGACAATATTAAGTATAATTTTGCTATTTCATTTTTTTTAATTTTAATAAACCATATTTGATTAAGAAAATAAGGGAGTCTTATTAGTTTTACAAAACCCTCTTGGTGAGTATTAATAATAACCGGTTAAAGTAGTTAATCGGACTGATTTTGGCTTTATTTATATCAGTGGTTAGTATGAATACTCACAGTAATTTATTGAGTTGACCTTAACTTATATATGTTTGTGACGTTGCTGTTTCTGGTTCCCACGACACAGGGTATCCTAGGGTGGGGTCAGAAGCAATGTATGTACCTGTATGTGTGTATGTATGTATATGTGTAAATGTTTAAGTATATTTAATAAAAAGTCTAAATATATAAGTTACCTTAAAAACATTTGCGAAGTTATGTCTTAATATCAAGTTACACCTCTGCTGTACCATAGTAGTCCAATCTTTCTTACAAAAACGATAGATTATAATGACACAAAGTTCCGAAGATGTTTCTACTATACCAGTCACAATTACATGTACTTACACCTTTCACACTATTTTTACCTTACTTCCAACCACCTTCCAACTTTACCTTACTTACCTTTCAGTACACCAGCAAGTGTGACAAAATAAACTCAACGTAATGTGGGTACCCACTTCTGCTCGAAACGAGTGTTTATTTGAAGACAAGGAAGGAACCTACTGCCGTCGTAGTATTTTACTTAAACGGGCAAAATTTTAGGAAGCCACCACGAGGGAAGTGTATTAAGATATACATGCCACTTTTTTGCAAAGAAGATGTTTTAAGGGCTGTAACTTTTCTCTATTTTCACAGACTTCTTTTTTAGATCGACATCAAACACACGATGACACACTTTTTCCATTGTGTTTTCTGTGCAATAAATAATTATTATTATTATTATTATATTTTGCACTATGTCAATCACTACTGACATATTGTATCTCTTGCTGTTCGAAAATAATTTCAGATGGCCCAACTTGGGATATTATAAGCTACTAGCTTTTGGATGTCTTGTCAAGTTATAGAGGGTTCATTGGGTGAAAAAAGTAAACCAACACATAAATCTTAACTGGACGTTACTGGTTATTTTTGGCCCCTACCCAAAATTTAATTAGATTTATGGAAAGGCATAATAATAGTAGTTTATGTGACTGCTACATAATGGAGGGCATTAATACTCGAGACGGCTCGTTTCATAATAATATCACTCGAGAGTTTTAATGCCTAGTTATGTACAGTTACATACACTAGTTTATCTACACACATATCATAAGCTCTCTTTAATGTGTTCAGGAACCGCATGTTTGACCGGCATTGTGGCTCTGCAGTTGTTTAGCTTGTTCTGTAGTACCAACTTCAAGCAGGCGGGCGTCGGCGTTCGAAATTTGAATGTCAGTACCAACTTCACAGACAAACTAGGGGCAGCACGCAGGCGGGCGTCGGCGTTCGAAATTTTAATGTCATAATATGTAGAAAAATTGCACATTATGAGTGAAATGAGTTTGTACCAATTAGTTTAACATTATGCTGATCGTAACGTGCGGTTTTTGTACGCAGTAAAGAAGGTTTATGATACGTGTGTAGATAAAACATTTAAAAAATAATAATTTTTCCTTTTTTTAATCCGCATTTAACGCCACTTTCTAAATACCAAATTTCTTGTCACGTTCGGTCATCTTTGCAATAAACCTCTACGAGTCGTGTGCGACCGAGAATAATAATGACGGGGGCAGCGCGCGGTGTACAAACGATTCAGTAAGCATAATTTTAATGTGTTCGGACAAGTTGACAAAACGAATAAGAAAAACATATCATTTTTATTTCATCAATTGGTTGATTTCATAAACTGCTAGGGGCCAATAATAACCCTGTATTACGTAGAACCTTCCCCTCCCAAACCCCATCTTTTGTCACACTCTGATTGTGATGACAACTTCAAAAAGGGTAAGCAGCTATAAAAGCTAGCAACGCCAATACGTCTATATGTCCAGCTGCTGTTTTTGTTTCTTTTTTGATCGCCCACCCCAACTCCCACCTTTCATACTCAGATTTTTATAAATTCAGAAAATATTAGCAATACTTTTATAGGTCTAGCTGCTATTTATTTCTTTTAATTCTCTGTTCTCCTAATCCCCGCATCTATAACTATTCAAGCAATACAACACCAATTGGTAAATTTGACGAGCAGTAGTTTTTCTTTCTTTTTTAGCCTCTTACGGCCCGAGGACGCACATATGCGTCACTTTCCCGCTATTGGTTTTGAATTAATGGGGGAGCTTAAACCCCAACCTCCTGTCTTTTAAACTTCATCAAGCATCACAACGCTACTTGGTATATTTTTCCAGCTACCACGAGATACACCCTTATGTTAAGGGGCAATTCCGTAGCCAACCGCAACTGCAGACGGACTGTTACGTGAGCGTGGGAGCGAAACAACCAGCGTAGATAACCAGCGATTGAGCGTGACAGCGATAGGTAATTATCTCGTTTAGGCCCAAGATCACATAAAACCGTTGAAGAGTACATTGGCAAAAAAAAAACATCGGTCTCAAAAAAATAATGTTATTCACAATGAGATAATCTAGTTTAAATACTGTGTCGTTACGCGATTGGATTATTTTGCATCGATCGTTATAATTCCAGATCATGGTCTTTAATTAAAAAAGAAATAAAATAATTTTAATATAAAATTACTGATTTTTCTCAAAAATTTTATACCAATTTTTTTCTCTTTTAGAGCTCCTTATCAATACTTAAATTTTATCAATAAGCTTATATCCGTTTTCAGTAAATTAAAAAAAAACATCTTACTTTATCGTCGCCGGGTGGCCCGATGCTATTTCGCGCCGCCCGCTACCCCGCCAGAAGACGACGGGCGAATGCGGCGCCCCTCACCTCAACAGTCAGAACTGGGTATTAACGCTCGATACGGCATTTTACGTTTAGGCTTGGTATTAGTCTTTGTTGCAAACAAATCATGTTAACAATGCAAGAAAGAATTAGCAGCGCCGATACTTTTATAAGTCCAGCTGCTGTTTTTGTTTCTCTTTTTAGCTTCAGATTTCAGCTCTTTTGCACTCTGCAAATTTTTAAACATCAGAAAGGATAAATAGCGCCAATACGTCTATTTTGCCGCCCCCCAAACCCTCGGCTTCTAATGTTCTTCAAGCAACACAACGCCAATTGGTATATTTGTCCAGCTACACTTTTATTTCTCTTTTAATAGGGCGCCTCATTAGTATGGTTTTTTCATGGTCCCTGCTAAATTTACGTTTCCCAATAATGCACGACATCTATGTTCATTTTGAACCATAAGATTTCAATTGTTTTTACGTGGGAAAAATCACAAAATACCTAATAATACTTTCCGATCGATAAATAAGATACAATTCAGTGTCTTGTAGACTTAAGCACCATGACAGAACAGCTGCCTGTAGTTTGACATATTTCGTGTCTTCCTAGCAGTTCAAAAAAATCAGAGTTGATGTCGCCACCTTGTTTATTACCGTGTATATTTTATTTCACTACTCAGCTCCTATTTATCGAGCATGGATTGTGCCACAGATCATTTGTAAGATAATTTAATATTTTTTAACCGGAAACCCTATTTCGATAGATTCCGTAGTTTTGCGTGATTGGCCCTCAACTAGTACCTGTCAAAAGGTCATTCCTCCCATTACGATTTTATTATATTAGAGAAGAAATTTGTGTTTAGACAGCGGGTCGTCGATGCTGTATCTAGGGTATTTCAGATCTATTGTAATTTAGATCTGTAAATAAAAACTATTCAAACTCAAAGATAGAAAGAAAGAGAGATAGAGAGTGTTTTTAAAAAACACATTTAACAGTACCTGGATTCTCATATTTTCAAAGAGATATTTATTACAAGTATCATTCCCCAATTTCAGTCATTCACTGTATTTGTTGAGGTTTGGTGTCTATATAGAGATCCTAAAGAACCCTTTCCTATCAAAGACCTCGCATTTGCCGCAAACTGTACAATGATATGCACAACACGTACCATCCTATAAAAGATAAGGTCGAATCGCCTTATTGTAGAGCTCATATGAAAGGCTTTGACCTATTTTAACGTTCACTTCTCTTTGAGCTCGGTGTTGATATGATATTCTTGGAATTATGTAAAGGTGTGAATTTTTCTCAGAACTTAACTCGGCGTAGGTGACCAAAGCACTTTTATACAGGGTACAAAGTATGAAATGGATAAGACAAATGCAAGGAATTATAGATGTAAGTAAATAGTCAAGACTAGAAGGACCATAGTCACGTTGTCATTCTAGAGCCAACAAACATGTTTTTGAAAGATAACCCTCATTAATTTCACCCACAGTAAAAAGTAATTTTAATAAACAACGTCAATTAAGGAATTGACATGATTTGTAAAAAACAGTTTATAAAAGCATAGAACATCGCAAACGCGCATTTATCTACGATTTTATAATAAATTAGTAGTTAGTACCCCTGAGAGTAATTTATACCCAAGATTGCAAACCTAAAAACCATGTGCTACTCCCGTGGTGCTGAAAAACTGCGAAATTAAGGCACTTGCTTTGGTTTTTTTTTGACAAATATTCCTTAAGGAATCCTTAATAGGTTATATTTACTCTATTTTTGTAAAAAATAAATGCTACAAATTGAGTCCTACCAGAGCTCAATAGATCCATTGTTTGTGGAGAAACAGCCAGATGAGCAGATGATGAGAAGATGAGCAATTTTCTCCAAAAAGTAAAAATGGATTTGGAGCTCCTAATGCAATTCCCCACAATCAGGTTCTAGACAGTCACAGGCAGTTTTTTCATTATCTTCAACATAATTTTCAGTGATATTATTTTCATATAAAATGTCGTAATACCATTTTGCCAGTCTGCTCCAAACTATTTTATCAGTTAACTTTCAACGTAATTTTTCTTCGCACCTTTTTATGAAATGGTCTTATTCTTTCTCCTATAAATTGAAATTGGTCAAGTTGGTATTGCGCTTTATATATATATATAATCTAAAGCGCAATATATAATATATTTATATAGTTTTTACCCTTTTCTTCTTCGGCGCTTTGAAATTTATATTAAACTATTATAAATTTATAGTTTCTGAGAGTTTTGATTTCTACTATAATTCAATTCTATTTCTTACACGTTTCTTTCTATTATTTCGAGGCTGATACGTTTCAAGTCCCTTATGCCTTCCATTTTCTTAAAATGTTTATCAAGGCTTTCAATATCAAAGTATTTCCAATCTTTACCTGAAAAGAGTACTGTGCCCTGTTGGGGTATTGTTTATTTTTATTTTTCTTTAGTAGTAATTTTTCTGAGGTCCTTTTCTACCCTACCAACCACAGAAATTGAAAATTTCTAACACAACACAAAAAAACAAGTCCTTGGATTTAGTGTTGGACATTGTGCTATCGATTTGAATGTCGATTTAATCAACACACAATCGAAGAATGCATAATCGATAAATTTGGACGCAAATGTACCCAATTTGATACGACTTTAACAACGTCGGACGTATTTACTAAGAAAATGTCACTTTTTGATATTAAAGTCTTGACCACTGCTGTGGTTGAATAAAAATGTCATGGTCATTAAAAATGACAGCGTCGCTAGCGTCAATGTCTTACGAATGAGATTAGCTAATGTCATCGCCACCGCGCCAGATAAGCTTGTAGATCTGTAACGGGGTGTCCAGTATTTAAAATGCCCTTCATTTGTCATCATTACAAGAAATATGTATTTTTTAACTAAAAAAAAGTTAAACAATTGCGTAGTTCTTTGAAAAATATAATAATGTGTGCTCTCTCTGTTGCAAGATTACGTAAAAAAGTAGTATTACGATAAAAGTATTTTATTATTACAAGCAATACGTAAACTATCGTCTCTGAGTCTAGAAACTAATCAAATCAACATCCTGAATCTATCTATATATTTAGCTTCCACTGTCGAGTAAAGGCCTCCTTTTCAGCACGCCTCTTGACGCGGTCCTGCGCCAGCTGCATCCTGCATAGTGACCAATATATCACTATTTGCAACAAATATGTTTTCTTTACGCTATACGCATTGTCGTGAGTTCAGAGTCAAGACGTCAATAGGTGGTGCCCGACGTTTAGACGATGACGCCGACACGTGATGGAGACTGGTCTATTATTACGTCTGCCAATGAAAAAACTAATCTTGAATTGTGTCTTTTACTTGCAGTGACAGTAACAACTGATTGGGTCAACAAAAAAGCAGTTGTGGTTTTAGTAAATTACTTAGATGACACTTTACTTGGAAGCGTCCAAATATGAACTGAATGTTTGATTTTTTTGTTAGGGCACGCTCGACAAGTATGAACAGCATAAGAAGCTCGTATAATTATTACCAGTGTGAAAAAGTATGATGATTGTTCATAAAAGTCATAATATCAGTTGAACATAATACGCTTATAATTAAATTAAATCATTACGGAGTTAGAAATAAAGCGTTGGATCTACTAAGATCATACCTAAGCAATAGAATTCAAAAGGCAGAAGTAAACGGCGTTAAATCTGATGGATCGGGTGTAAAAATTGGCGTTCCACAAGGTTCCATATTAGGCCCTTTCTTATTCCTGGTATATATTAACGATCTGCCTTTCATGGTGGAGAAATTAACTGACATAGTGTGTTTGCTGATGATACTTCAATGGTCTTCAAAATTGAAAGACAAAAAGGAGATTTTGATGATGTTAATGGTGTATTGTCTTTAACCTTGAATTGGTTCACAGTTAATAATTTATTGTTAAACGCTGGTAAAACCAAGTGTATCAAATTCTCACTTCCAAATGTCAGGCAAGTTGAGACCAGTTTAGTGTTAGACAACAGCACGTTAGAAATAGTAAATGATGCGAAGTTTCATGGAATAACCATTGATAGCAAATTTCAGTGGGGACCCCACAAAGATAAATTAGCTGGTAAATTAAGTTCTGCGGCTTACGCTGCTAGGAACATCAGACAAAGCACGGATGTGGCTACATCTAGGCTAGTATATTTTAGTTACTTTCATAGTGTCATGTCCTATGGTATCTTGTTGTGGGGGAAAGCAGCGGATATTCAAACTATTTTTATTTTACAGAAAAGAGCTATTCGAGCAATTTATAATTTAAAACGAACAGACTCCTTAAGAGAGCTTTTTAAAGAAATTGACATACTAACTGTAGCTAGTCAATTTATCTTCGAAAATATAATGTATGTACGCAAGAACCTTACAACATTTACCAAACTTAGCGATAGCTGCAATGTTAACCTAAGAAATAATCACAGACTGTGTGCGCCCCGATTTAGACTCGCGAAGGTTAGCAATTCTATCAAGGGTCAGTGCATTCTCTACTACAATAAGATACCAATGGAGATTTTGAAATTGCCATTTGACAATTTAAAAAGCATGTTAAAGTGACTTTGTCGAAAAAGGGATATTACATTGTTCGAGATTACTTAAATGACAGAACTGTATGGGGTTAATCTAGCTCAACACAGACCTCGCTGTTAATAATTTTGTAATTATTTATTATTGCCTGCTTATTAAATAAAAAAATCATAATTTTAGTAGTTAAGCACAACCTATTTTTAAAAGAGATCTAAAAATCAATCTGTGGGAGTTTCTACGCCCTCCTTCTCCCACAGTGGTCCAATGTAGAGAAGAGGCAAAAAATGACGTTTGCTAAGTATATGTAAATATCTATTTCTTTGACTTTGACTTTGAGTCACTGAACTTCACTGACCGTTCAACTCGCTGACGTTTTCGATGAGTCAGCATTAGCTATTCGTGCTTCGTATAGGTATCTAACAACAACAACAACAACAACGAAGTAACAGAATTTAGTGCCTGTCGAGACAGCGTGGGAGCCATTTCAGACTGTTTTTTTGCAAGCAATACGGCAGCCGTGTTTAAAGACAGCGATAGTGTGCAAGTGAGAAAGCATGATAATTGCAAGTACAAGACGCCATTGTAGATTAGTTTCTTCATGTGCATACGTGATAATTTATATTAGTAAAAGCATAGTAACGTAGCATAGGGCGTAAATAGAAGCTGAAGGAACCTATATCTATGTATACGAGAAACTACTTCAAACTGCAGCATTCCTGATCGTTGAATCAGTTTAATGAGTTACAATTACAATTTCCGATATCGATGATTTGATTTGCTCGACGACGATTCAATAGTTCAAAATAAAAAAATACATTTAGACAGGATACATATACAGGGTTACTGGAAAAGTCGACCTAGATCCGTTAAGGGCATGTAGTACATATCATTTCTAAATGATTTCACTATGGAACCCTCCATCCTAAACTTAACCGTTTTCGAGATATTCGAGATTTAATTTTTTTTATGAAAATGCCCAATTTTTCGGCTATTGAATTGAATATTTTGTTTTTTTTTGACTCTAATGATTATTTTTTTGGTTTTTTACATGAAGAATGAGATGCTTAATGACCTCAATGACTAAAATTGCACGTAAGTTAACTAAATAGGTCATTGTAGACGATCGAAACTTAAGAAAATAAGTATAAATTATAAAAAATATTTTTCTTTTCTGGATATCTCAAAAAATTATTATGACACTTGCTCTGCAGATGTGCTTAAAAACATCTACATTTTATCAGCTATCCAACGAGGTATAACAACCTAGGGTTGTATTTAAACTCATAGAAAAAAACATAGTTGAAAAGGTTCAGGTAGTAGGTCTAACGGGTCCCTCGGCTATTGTCCTTCAAGTTAATCCGGTGCGTGTGAGCGAGACAACTTACGATTTATGCAGGTGAGAGTGAGAAAAATAATGTGCAAAAACAAGTTTGGGGATACAACATGCCCATTGTTTTGTATTTGGTTGTTTGTTTGCTTGCCATCCATTTTAGTCTGCTCATGCGATTCGTCCATGGTTGATGCGAATTATTGTGCTTTCGGATTCCCACCCGACTTGGCTTTGTTTCTGGACTGATTTTTCTGTGACTACTGTTCTTGTTTACTGGCCTCTGATTTGTGCTTGTGATACTGGACTGTTGAGAATGGCAACATACTCGAACGAAGAATATGCGGATATGCTTATCTGCTACGGATACTGCAATTGCGTGTCCGCACGAGCTCGGACTGAGTACATACGACGCTATCCCGACCGTCGAGTACCTGATGTGAGCGTTTTCGACGGAGTTTACCGACGACTTCGTGAAACTGGCTCTGTTTCGCGACGACGTACGGACTTAGGAAGACCACGTGTCATTGATGACGACAAGACAACGAAATCGTAGAACGGTTCAGAAGAGACCCAACCACTTCGACCAATATTGTTGCCCGTGAACTGGGCCTAACTCAGTGGAAAGTGTGGTTTACGGTTCATACGGCAGGCCTGTATCCATACCACTACACGCCGGTACATGAAATTGAAGAAGGAGATCCCGCGAGACGTATGGACTTCTGCAGATTTATGCTCAGCAGATATCGAGGACCCGAATTTCCTAAAATTAATATTGTGGACAGATGAATCCAAATTCGATAAGGACGGTATTACTAATTATCATAACGCACACTTTTGGGCTCCTAAAGAACTAGGCAATCCAAATAAGAAAAGAGTAAAGGGGTCACAACGACGATTTAGTCTAAATGTGTGGATGGGCATCATTTCCAACCATTTGATTGGGCCTTACTTTCTTCCAGACAATCTCAATGGTGAAACTTATGAAAATTTCTTAAGAGGTGACTTAGGTGACCTACTGGATGATCTCCCATTACAATTACTGCGGGACATGTGGTTTCAACATGATGGCTGCCCTGCTCATTTCAGAAGAAGCGTTAGGGAATGGTTGGACACTAACTATCCTAACAAATGGATTGGACGAGGTAGGCCTTTACCCTGGCCAGCAAGAAGTCCCGACCAGACTCCCATGGATTTTTATGTATGGGAGTACATGAAGAGCCTCGTTTACAGTGAGCCCAACCCCACATTGTCAGTGGAAGTTCTCAAAGAAAGGATACTTAATGCTGCTAACGACATAAGAAGAACATTAACCACTGGTGTAGTGAAAAGTGGACTACGTGAAAGAATGAGAAAATGTGTGCGAAATAGAGGTGGACACGTAGAACATGAACTATAAAATGTTATTTAAAAACATTAGGTGAATATATGTTATTTTGAACTGATTTATTGTTTTATTTAGCTTACTACAATCACCGACGATCTGTACGCCAACGATGAGTTGAGCGTGAGTGACTTTGTATGCGAACTAGCGTTAACAACGCACCGATTACGCTATTTTCCAAACAAAAGCCAGTAACTAGTCACTTACGCTCAAGTAATAGTTGGCGTACGGTCATTATTTGTACGATCGACGATCTGAACAAAAAAAAAATGCTATAAAAACTGAATGATCTCTAGGTCAGGGTAGCGGGACATCGATGGATGGTGAAGGTTGTACCTAGCCGAGGGAGGCCTATGTTCAGTAATGGAAGCCAGTAGGCTGAAATAATGATGCTAAACTTAAGTCAAATTAATTAGATTAAATAAGCGCTATTTATTCTGACTGCCATGTAGCCTTAGAAACTAAGTTTCACCTTTGAGGTTAATAAATTCCCTAGAGTGCTATACCTCGTTGGATAGCTGATAAAATGTAGATGTTTTAAGCACATCTGCAGAGCAAGTGCCATAATATTTTTTTGAGATATCCAGTTTTTTTTTTTAATAATTTGTACTTATTTTCTTAAGTTTCGATCGTCTACAATGACCTATTTAGTTAACTTACGTGCAATTTTAGTCATTGAGGTCATTAAGCATCTCATTCTTCATGTAAAAAACCAAAAAAATAATCATTAGAGTCAAAAAAAAACAAAATATTCAATTCATTAGCCGAAAAATTGGGCATTTTCATTAAAAAAAAAATCTCGAATATCTCGAAAATGGTTAAGTTTAGGATGGGGGGTTCCATAGTGAAATCATTTAGAAATGATGTGTACTATACGCCCTTAACGGATCTAGGTCGACTTTTCCTGTAACCCTGTAGACAAATCATAAAGTATGAATTCATCTAGTAGTCTTTTTACACAACATTGTGTTTATAATTACAACTGTTGGAAATATATGAATCTGATATTAGCGAGCCACCGGACATATCTTTGTATCTCATTGACTACCAAGTCAAGTACCGTATTCTCAGAAATTCAAATGTAAAAGAGATTTGTATAAATTCCACCATGCCAAAAGCCAAACGTTCTTACCTTAATGGCACTTTTTTACCTTTTCACGCAACCTCCATGCTGATACGTGATAAAAAAATACAGGCGTTCTCTTCGAAGCAAATCCCATCTGCGATACCGACGGGTAACAAATTGGGCAGCTTTTAACTTAAAATAATGAGTTATTGCTGCGAATATTCTTTGAAGTTAGCCATTTATTTTGGTTTGATTCAGGAATTCGGGGTGATTTTATTTATTTATTTGCCGGTTTATTTATATATTCAAACATAGATGCAGGCGTGTGGCACAGGTGGGCAAAAAAGAGGGCGATAAGTGGAATATCATTAGAAAGTCGTTAAACATCTCATTACAAAAATCCTTAAAATATACAATAATTTATATATGTTATATTATAAGCTAATCAGTTCATTAATTGCTCTCAAATAAGGCCCGAAAATTGAAAAGTATCCAGCACTAATCTAGAGTCAATTTTTTCAAGATATCTATCTATATAACTATTTGTATTATATATACACATACATAACAATGAATCGCTAAATGTTATGGTAACGGCAAATCTAGCAGCCTTTTGATGTTATTTTTTTACTTTTTGTTAGTCTTAAGAAGGTTCTTACGGAGAGATTTTTTAAAACGCAAAGGGAACAGCAGAAAAATTTAAATGTCTTTGGTTCATCTGTTTCATCTTCTGTGGGTAGATAGATGGTGATCGTAGCTTTTGCCAGAACAACGTCTGTGGCTCAGCTAATGTCTAATTGTTATAGTATCTGTGCTCTTATATAATAAAATCGTAACAAAATGACCATTTGACAGGAAATAGTTTGAGACTCAAACACGCAAAACTAAAGAAACAGACAAAATGAGGTTTCCGTTTAAAAATAATCAAATTATCCATTTAGGATCAGAACATCAAACAGCGGATCAGCGGTCTGAGACGTTTATATTTATTCCAACAAGTTATGTTATGTTACCAATTGGGGTTGCTAACTTTCTGGACAGGAACGGAAATCTCAAATTTATTTCGAGAAATGTGTCTACTGTACAATTTCTATTTATCAGATTAATAAATAGGCATATATATTTTAAGACATTTTAATAAAACACAATGACATTCATTTGACCTTTTAAGACATCTTCATAAGATGATGAAGTATGAAAAAATGCCTTTACCTACCCGTCTTACCTACAAAAAAAAACAATGTGAAACGTCAATCTTATCTATTACCTGTAAAGTCTGTGATCTATGGGCGACCTCTTGTGATTATAGATTATATTGTTATATAATAATAATAATAATAATAATAATAATAATAATAATAATAATAATAATACCTTTTACGTATTTACACACATTGATCTAGCCCCAGTGCATTCAGCGAATTATTTTGATATTTTATCATTTCCTTTTTATTCGTTACGACAAGAACGGAAACTTTTGAAAAAGCAGATTCGAGAAATTTACCTCAAGTTACCTAAATTATGATTGTCTAAGTTCATGTCGAATTCCAGCAACCACAATATTGCTGGATTCAGAGGAACCAAAGCCCTCATGTAAGTAAGATACTGATGCTGAGATCCTGGATTCAAACTGCTCTGATTGTCCAGCTTCTGCTGGTGGATTTTCATGTACTGCAAAATTTCATAGGTATGTATTGCCGTGACAAATGATTGTTTTCTTGTGAATGAAGTTTTCTTGATAATGTGTAACGTGTTTGATATTTAAACTACACTATGCTCTTCCTCTCAATGACCCAAGGCATCGTAGGCCATTTTCCCGTTATTGGTTTTGAATTTTAATACATGGCATAAGGTTCAAAAGCCTCAAAACAACCCCTGGTGGTTTGAGAACTAAGCATATTGTAGAACTTGACTTGTTTGTTGTGGTAATAGGAACCTATGCAATTTTATATATTATTATACATATATTTTTATTGCAAAATTAATAATACCTATAATTAGGGTTCCGTACCCAACGGGTAGGAACGGAACCCTATTACTAAGACTTCGCTGTCCGTCCGTCCGTCCGTCCGTCCGTCTGTCACCAGGCTGTATCTCAAGAACCTAGCTAGCTAGAGAGTTGAAATTTTCACAGATTATGTATTTCTGTTGCCGCTATAACAACAAATACTAAAAAACAGGATAAAAGAAATATTTAAGGGGGCTCCCATACAACAATTCTTTCAATACCACATACAAACTTATGGATGCACCTGGTTACGTACATGGAGTGTGAAAGTAACCGCACCAATAACTTTGTAAACAATATTTTGCTGTGTAAAATCCAAACTATTCACTCCACACCATCGCTTCCATTGAACGGTGGTACGGAACCCTTCGTGCGCGATTTAGACTCGCACTTGACCGGTTTGTATTTTTTTTATTTTAAGGTGGCTGCAACCATTCCCTACTGCTTTTATTTTGGCTTGAGAAGCAGACCTGTGATCACATGTAACACGATATGCCCGCGGTATATCGAACCGGTGCGGTGCAGACCAGAGATTTATTGGGCCAGAACCCAAACTGCCTATATCAGCAGCTCAATAACAAGGAGATTCGGGGAGGGAAGTCGGCTGAATCAAAACTAACCGGTGCTCAAACACTGGGAATTGGGTGAAATAGTCTCAAAGAGGACCGATCATCCACCCGTGCTTTTTTTTTTTATTTAAAATACAAGTACGATATACAACATTACAGGTATACACCCAATGCGCTGTACAAAGTCAAATAATAATAATAATAATAATACCTTGGACACCATTTCCACACATTGATCTAACTAGTTATACAATGTCAGTATCAATTTAGGTAAGTCGATTTCACAGGTAGGGAACAAAGGGTACAAATTCGTAGAAAATACTACATATCAAATCACATTAAACATTAAATTTAGGTCAAATTAAAATAGTAATAAACATTATTAGGTATGTCAAGGTTACTGAAATAAAATGTCAATGCAAAAAATAATAATAATATTTCTAAGACAACACTTTCACTCCTTCATGTAGCAGAACCTGCCACATTCTCGCACAATATGCCTCCACTCATCACCAAACAGATCAGTCAGTGGTGCTGTAGCCAGCAGAGCATTGAGGCTATCCCGTGCCCTCACCAGTGGAGACTGCTGGTGCGCCACCGTGGGGTACGTGCCGCCCGCTAACAGCTGGTGCCTACGCGCGTGGAGATATCTGTCGGGCACGTATAGCGCGCATACCGTACCGACAAGCGCGACACAGTCACTGTCACCTCGCAACAATCGACACACAGTCAGAAGCTGCTCGGTGTTACGTCTGACCTCTAGTGAGTTGTATCCAAGCATACCCAATATAAAAGCGGATGGATAAAGATAAGGGTAGTATCTAAATTTCCGCTTATATAGGTATCGTAGGAAAGCTTTGTGTACCTTCTCGAGCAAAAGTATGTAGGAGCCTTCGTGCGGATTACAAACCACCGAGCTAGATTCAAGTTTGGTTCTCACTAGGGCCATGTAGAGAAGCTGGACCACACCCAGGTTATGAAATCCCTTACTATTCCGTATTACAAACCCCAATCTTTTGAAGCATTCCTTGGCCAATGTGCTCATGTGCTCATGGAATGTATGTTTAGGGTCGAACGTAACACCGAGGTCCCTAATCGAATACACTCGAGTCAAAGATTCCGTACCGAGTGTATATATCGCGCTTATAGGATGAGAGGAGCGCGTAAAGGACATTACATAGCACTTGGCAGTATTAAAGAGGAGTTTATTGTTCACACTCCACCTATGAACCGCGTCTAGATCTTCCTGCAGCAAACTACAATCATCCTCTGAACTCACGGGAAGTATCAGTTTCAGATCGTCCGCATACAGAAGGCAATTGGCGTGTTTAAGCTCTAATTCCAGGTCATTAATCATAGTGATAAATAACAACGAACCGAGAATAGACCCTTGGCTAACGCCCGACCGTGTATGGTACGGCTGGGACTCAAAACAGCCGTGTCGCACATATTGCTGGCGGTTCTTGAGGTAGTCAGCAAAGAAAACCAACAGCCGTGGGGCAAATCCAATGGCACATAACTTCTTCATCAGGACGTCATTATCGACTCTGTCGAACGCCTTACGAAAGTCCATATAGGCGACGTCCACATGACATCCCTTGTCCATGCACTTCGACACAATCTCGACTAAAGTCAGCAAGTTGGTGTTAACTGAGCGGCGACTCCTGAATCCGTGTTGCGAGTCGCTCAGATAAGGCGCAATCTGCGAAACAATTTTGTCTTTTATGATCGACTCGAACAGTTTTGCCAATGAACTCAGGATCGCAATAGGTCGATATTGATCAACGGAGGCAGTGTCACTTGTCTTGGGGAAAGGACTGACTCGAGAAAGCTTCCAGCTGGTGGGGTACTTACCTTGTTCAAGAACAAGATTGAATATCCGACCCAAAGGTAAAACCAGCTGATCGCTGTAGGCCTTCAAAAAGTAGGGAGGGACGTTGTCCGGTCCAATTGCGGCCTTAGCTGCTTCAGCCCTTCCTTTATGTCCCTACTGGAAATATGTGAAACTTGTATGTGATTAGCAGTGCACGAGTCATCAGAAATTTTTACCAGATCTGGATCGAGCGCTGGCTCATGAGGGAGGAAAACGTCTGAGAAGTAGTTTTCAAATGCGGCTGCTGCTTCCTCACCAACGTGTTCCCGGCCCCGATGCGTGACCCAAGGTTCGAAACCACACTTCGATCGTAGGCCACTTACAAATTTCCAAAATGCGCGCGGGTTATGTCTAATATGCTTTCTATACTGCTCATGTGGTTGGCGTAGGCTGTATCTACGCGACACTTGAGGTTGTCTCTTAGCCCACTGAATGAGACGTAGTCAGCCGGCCTCCTCCCCGTTTTCCATTTACGGTGGAGTATGGCCTTCGTGGCCAAGTCCCTTATTATATCACCAATGAACCACACCGGGTATCTCCTTGTAGGCTGGGTTGATCTGGTCTTCTTTGGGATACAGCTGTTGACGACTCCGTAAATGGAATCGTAGAAGCGACCGACTGCCGTCTCTACATCAGTAGCTTCGAGAACACTGTCCCAAGATATGCTACACATGAGTTCGTACAGGACTGCGTGATTGCCCTTGGCAAAATTCCAGTCATTGCGACCTCCAATGTTGCTGGGATCCAAGCGGCCAGATCGCTGGCCAGCTCTCTGCGCATACAACACGGGCACAATGACGTCGAGAGGCGGGTGGTAGGCGTCAGTACGTGGCACCAGGCTTCCTGACACGGAAGCACGCACAGTTACGTCACGCACACTCTCCGGCAGTAACACCACATCAAGCACGCCACCATGATCATTCTTCACTTCATTCGTTTCATACATACCACATACACTTAGAAAATAACAATAATAGTTAAGTGTTGCAACTGAAGCACTGTTCAAATTGAGGTCTCCTAGAATAATTAATGTACCGTTCACTTGGGCTACATTTTCCTCTGTTTTCGAAAACCAGTTCATATACTCGGCTTCCTTATCCGCCTGGGTGATTTTCTTCTTGTTTTTCTTCCTGCTGGGATCTATGTAAACTACAAAGACGGTAACCGTCACTACCCCAACAGTCACAGTCGCCCAGAGATCTTCACCGTTCGGTGGTTCAAGGTCGCGGCGCCGTCTCAGTGTGATGCCAGGGCGGGCGGCGAGCAGCACGCCTCCGCACGCGGTAGCGCGGTCCCGGCGCAGCACGCTGCAGCCTCCCGCTGTGACCTCGGCATCTACAACCAACGAGTTTAGGAACGTCTCCGTAGCGGCGTCGAGGTGGTGATCCAGCACCAGCAGGTTTTGCCGCCAAAACTCCAACCGCGTTTTGATACCGCGGACATTTTGATAAAGGGTATCAAGATATTCATTGGGGTGGGGGGGGCGGTGATTTATTTTTACTGTTTTTGTAGAGCTCAATGTAGGTATGAAAGGGCAGCCACTCCTTGATACGGGCGTCAACAGGCCACACATCCATGGAGAAGCAGGTGTCAAAAAGCGACTCTGGAACACCTATTTTGAAGGACTTGTACGCCCACTTTGTCGACAACTCTACCACGGTGCCGGTTTCGGGTGAGCACAACTCCTGTAAATATGCCCTAACTTCCTCCAGTCCCGACCTCATATTCCAGAGATGGAAGAACCGCTGTCGCTCCACCGCACGAAGAGTGGTAATTGTGGGTCCTGCTGTGCCGCGCAGCGACCTCGGCCTTCGTGGCTTCCTAGTTACTTTGGTCCATCCCTCTCCACCATCTTCCTTTACGTCCTTGGCGTTAGTCGCATTGTGAGGTACTGGTGCCGGTGTGGGAACTTTTGCTTGCGCTGCAGTCGATATCGGCTGTTTGTTTGCGCCTGCGGTGCCACTTTGTTTTGGTTTGTGACCTTCAACCAACCGCTTCGTATTGCCACCGGGCGAAGGTGTTTGTGTGAGCGAAATAGGCGTAGGTGATTGTGTGGGCGGGATAGATGCATGCTGTGCCATCTCCGCATACGATGGGGATGGCGTGCATGCTGCCTCTGCTACACTCTCCGGTTTCGTCACTTTGGTCTCAGGTGGGGGGGTCAATGATCTGTTTGCGCTAATGTGCGACAGGCCGATAGGGCCGCTATTGCGCTGATATTCCCAGCTTTCTTGAGCACAAAATGCACCTCTCCGTATGTTTACGTAAGGCGGATTGCTATAAACACTACTGGTGTTGGAAGAGGCAGACGTCGTTTTTTTCAAGCTATTCAGCTCCGCTTTTAATAGCTCGAACTCCTTCACAGTAACGTACTTTGCGGTTTCAGTCGCATATTTTTCCTGGATCTCTCTCAATTCTTTTTGCACAGCTACTATGTCTGTTAAAAGCTGTGTTACGTCTACAGGCTGTAAATTATTGCAGCACGAACACTTCAGCACGTTAGATGACATTGCCCTTGTCGGTTTGAGAGGCCGGAATAAGAAGAAGAAAGTACGTGCGGCTTCAAGAGTACCAGGCTAGCAGAAAGCAGAGAGCGTGTTACAGTGCTGGTATGGGTCAGCATAAACTGGTTGCGAGATCGAAGGCACCGCCGCCGTACAGCAGTGAGATGTTAGATGTTTGCGTGTAACCGAGCGTAATGTACGGGTTGAATATTATTTAGGTTTTCGAACGTTCTTCTCGCAATTTTTTATTTTTTTAGTCTGGCCACACTGGAAGTGGTCAGTTGCTTGAGGTGATTTGACTGACAGTTACAGACAGCTGATATGTGCTATTGTGAGGGTGTTAGATGTTGTTGAATTTCTTTGTTTTAGTCCCGTGTATCAATGTGTGGGTGCCATTTGAACTAACGGAAAACAACAAGTGTACCTGGAAAAGCCTCGTATTCCCTGGAAAACTCGTACTTCTCTGTGTTCACAGGTTCGGACAAAGGTTTGGGGTTAGGTTTCCAGTATCTGCTTGTTTATGTCCGAGGTAAATCACTTTGAACTGTTTTTACTATTAAATATGTTCGGAGGAAGAAAAAAATCAATGTTTACAGGTAAACGGCAGTGTTGCCAACGTGTGTTCAGCAGGCGTCTCACATCATCGTCTTTTTATCCACCTGTGGCACTACCGGTAGTACTTCTGGTAGTATCAATGCTGAGTCAGCTATGGCCAGCTGCACAAATTCAATTTTGTGTATGATATTTCTAGTATATGTTTTGTATAAATAAAACCATACATTTTCTCAGAAATGTAGTAATTTTTATTTCCTGCAAATTTATTCCAAATTCCAAATATCTTTATTACTGTAGATATTTACATATACTTAGCAATCGTCATTTTTTGCCACTTCTCTACATTGGACCACTTGGGCGTAGCCCTTCTTCTCCCACAGATTTGATTTTTAGATCTCTTTTTAAAAATTGCTTATGCTTAATTTAGTCATTATCATAATTAATAAGCAGGAATAAATAATTACAAAATTATTAACGGCAAGGTCAGTGTTGAGCCAGATTAACCCTATACAGACCCATCATTTAAGTAATCTTGAACATTGTAATATCCCTTTTTCGACAAAGTCGCTTTAACAAGGATTTTAAATTGCTCAAATGGCAATTTCAAGATCTCCAAGAGGTATCTTGTTGTAGTAGAGAATGCATTGACCCTTGAAAGAATTGCTAACCTTCGCGAGTTTAAATCGGGGCGCAAGTAGTCTGTGATTATTTCTTAGGTTAACATTACAGCTATCGCTAATTATGGGAAATTTTGTAAGGTTCTTGCGTATATACATTATATTTTCGAAAATAAATTGGCTAGCTACAGTTAGTATGGCAATTTCTTTAAAAAGCTGTCTTAAGGAGTCTGTACGTTTTAAATTATAAATTGCTCAAATAGCTCTTTTCTGTAAAATAAAACTAGTTTGAATATCCGCTGCTTTCCCCCACAACAAGATACCATAGGACATGACACTATGAAAGTAACTAAAATATACTAGCCTAGATGTAGCCACATCCGTGTTTTGTCTGATGTTCCTAACAGCGTAAGCCGCAGAACTTAATTTACCAGCCAATTTTTCTATGTGGGGTCCCCACTGCAATTTTTTATCAATGGTTATTCCAAGAAACTTCGTGTCATTTACTAATTCTCACGTATTGCTGTCCAACACTAAACTGATCCCAACTTGCCTGACATTTGGAAGTGAGAATGTGATACATTTAGTTTTACCAGCATTTAACAATAAATTGTTAACTGTGAACCAATTCAAGGTTAAAGATAATACTCTACTGACATCATCAAAATCTTCTTTTTGTCTTTCAATTTTGAAGACCAGTGAAGTATCATCAGCAAACAACACCATGTTAGTCAATTTCTCCACCATAAAAGGCAGATCACTAATATATTAACGACCCGAATGGCCGAGTCGGTAGTGACGCTGCCTACGAAACCAAGGGTCCCGGGTTCGAGTCCCGGTGGGGGCAAATGTTTGTTTGATGAGAACGGATGTTTGTACCCTAGTCATGGTTGTTTATCTATCTAAGTATAATATTTCTCTATATAAGTATATATATCGTTGTCTAGTACCCAAGATACAGGGAATCCTAGTTTGGGGCTAGATCAATGTGTGTAAAAGGTGTCCAAGGTATTATTATTATTTATATACCAGGAATAAGAAAGGGCCTAATATGGAACCTTGTGGAATACCAATTTTTACCCCCGATCCGTCAGATTTAATGCCGTTGACTTCTGCCTTTTGAATTCTATTGCTTAGGTATGATCTTAGTAGATCCTACGCTTTATTTCTAACTCCGTAATGATTTAATTTCATTAGTAACGTGTCATGATCAACACAATCAAATGCCTTCGACAGATCGCAAAAAACACCGATAGCATCCTGTGCGGCTTCCCATGCAGAATAAATATGAGATATAAGGGTAATACCTGCATCCGTAGTCGATTTACCCCTACTGAAACCGTATTGCTTGGCGTGGAGTTGTTTTGTACGGTTGAAGTGTGAGAGCATTTGATTGAGTATAATCTTTTCAAAAATTTTACTTAGTGCTGGAAGAACCGATATTGGTCTGAAATTTGACGGATCACCCTTGTCTCCCGACTTAAACAGAGGTATAAGTTTACTGTGTTTCATGAGGTCTGGGAAAGCTCCATCATCAACACATTTATTAATTATATAAGCTAGGTGTGAGGCTATAACAAGTATTAACCCATAAGCAATCATATCAATCAGGTAGCCCAAACAAAACTGCGAATAACTCTAGAAATATTCTGCGTTCTCTTGACGACCCATTCTTCTCGCAGATATTTTAGAATTGTTATGAATAACAAATCCGGGTTATCACTGCTATTGTATATTCGCTCGCAGGCAGTTTAAATATCAGACAGCACACCTATACAACCATTTAAATAAAAGCCTTGACTTATACTCGAAAAACAAAAAAGAATGTAAAAAAGCCTTGACTGAAACTATATATTCTAAAACATACGAAGAAACAGAGAACTTAATAATTAAAATAAGTAGATAATTTCACACCCAATATTGATATATAAGTAGTTACTGATAACATAAATAATTCCAAACTGGTAGACACCTTTCAAATTACTCACACACAGACATCATGATACACACGCATACACACACATACACACACACCCTCTTTCTCTCACACACACACACACACACACACACACACACACACACACACACACACACACACACACACACACACACACACACACACACACACACACACACACACACACACACACACACACACACACACACACACACACACACACACACACACACACACACACACACACACACACACACACACACACACACACACACACACACACACACACACACACACACACACACACACACACACACACACACACACACACACACACACACACACACACACACACACACACACACACACACACACACACACACACACACACACACACACACACACACACACACACACACACACACACACACACACACACACACACACACACACACACACACACACACACACACACACACACACACACACACACACACACACACACACACACACACACACACACACACACACACACACACACACACACACACACACACACACACACACACACACACACACACACACACACACACACACACACACACACACACACACACACACACACACACACACACACACACACACACACACACACACACACACACACACACACACACACACACACACACACACACACACACACACACACACACACACACACACACACACACACACACACACACACACACACACACACACACACACACACACACACACACACACACACACACACACACACACACACACACACACACACACACACACACACACACACACACACACACACACACACACACACACACACACACACACACACACACACACACACACACACACACACACACACACACACACACACACACACACACACACACACACACACACACACACACACACACACACACACACACACACACACACACACACACACACACACACACACACACACACACACACACACACACACACACACACACACACACACACACACACACACACACACACACACACACACACACACACATATATATATTTATTATTTTAATACTTCATTTAACTAATTTGAATTGTTGTTAAAATCTTTAGTAACCTTAAAGTAAAATTTAACTTTGTCATTATTTAATCTATTTCTAATTGTTTAACTTATGATATAATAAGACTTGGGTCAGAGAGCGAAGTCGTCTGGCACAGGTATTTTCATACTTAAAAGACGGCTTCAGCTTACACTATGTTAAATAATACTCATGGTTAAACAATAAACATTTTTTGATTTTTTTTATTTTTTTTGGTTTGAACACGATGGGACGAAACACTATTTGCTTCCCATTATGAAAAACAATTAGATTTTTTATATTTTATCACAACGATATTCAATCAATAAATTCGTTTTAGTTAGACAATGACTGACGTGATGTTTGTTTGACAGTTGACTTCACTCATGGCATTCTTTGGTTGACTCGTCTGCTACTTTTTTTTTGTGGTAGGCAAAGAAATGTATCCCATTACTCCTCTGTGTGACGTCACATTTACTTTTGGTGGGTAAAATTTTAACCTTATTTTTTAAATAGATGCAATGAATAAAACCCAAAAATATTTAAATGAGTTTCTTAAAATGGCCTATATATTCAAAATAAAATTAAAAAAAAATGTGTCAGAAAAATGCATGGCCAATTGGCATTGTGTTTCCTGAAGAATTATAAAAGATAGGGATTGTGGAAAAAAAAGCTTAGCTAGACAAATATAACAATGTGCGTTGTGTTGTTTGAAGATTTATAAAATTTCGGGGGATTGAGGGGGCGGTGAAAATTAAAAGAGATATAAAGAGTTTAGCTGGAAAAAGAACCGCATTTGCGCTGTTAATCCTCTCTAATTTTCAAATAATTTCAGTGTGCAAAAAATACGGGGTATTTTGGGGCGGGGTATAATTAAATGTCCTTTGTATAAGTAGTGGCGTATTGGAGTTGTAAAAAGAATCAGAGTGCAACAAATGCAGGAGGTTGGGATGAATTTGACTTGAAGAATTTTTAAAGCCGGTGGGTATGGCGGTGCTGCCCATCTATTAAAAAACATATAAAGTGTAGCTAGACAAATTTATCGATTGGCGCTGTGTTTCTTAAATAACTATAGGAGCCGGGGGGTTGGGATTGCAGAGCTCATTAAAAATGAAACAAAACCAGCATAGACGTATAAATCTTGATCGCAAGTCTAAACTTGAGACTGCAAACGTTGTCGCTGTGAAACTCACTCGCTAGGTAACTACCATAGAACACTGAATCACCACGCGTATACCTCGCGAGCTGTTTCAGTGCTCTGTGGTAACTACGCTCGCTGTGTCGCTCCCACACTCACGCGACACGTCATATGCACTTGCTGTTGGCTACGGAATTGCACCTTAAAACAAGGGAAACAAAATACTGCAAGTTTGGATTTTTCTGTTGGTTTACTTTTTCAGCTAATGAACCCTTTATAACTTGACTAGACATGAGCGAAGCTGCAGGTAAAAGCTGAATGAATCGCTCAATGTTAGTGTACAAAAAGATACCTCTGAAGATTTTAAAATTTCCATTCGAGCAATTTAAAAACGATTTAAAAGCGACTTTGTCAAAAAAAGGATATAACAATGTTCAAGATTACTTAATTGGCGGGAGTGTATGAAGGTAATCTAACTCCAAACAGAACTTGTTGTTAATCGTTTTGTAATTATTTATTCCTGCTTATTATTATATAATGAGCAGGAATAATATTATAATAAATAATATTGAATAGTAAAAGTTAATATTAGTTAAACAACCAACAAATTTTAAAAGAGATCTAAAAATCAATTAGTACGAGTTTCTACGCCCTTCTACTCCCACAAAGGTCTAATGTAGTGTATGTGAATATCTACAGCTAAAAGATACGTAAATTTGAAATCTGAATAATTGAATTTTAATTTGATGGTAAGCGCAAAACTCGCAAACGGCTCGATCATTATATATTTTTTTATAAAATATTCGTTGATGTTCTGGAGAGAAAAACTTGAAAAACAAAATGTTGCAAAAGGAACATTCGAAAACAATCGTTAAATCCTTCGCTAGATGGCGTTTGTCACAGTTCTATAGCTTTTGTCAGAACGACGTCTGTCAGGTGAACTTGTTATGACTATACTTTACTGTAAGTACCTCGCATTGTATCTTTCGGCTCGGAATAGAGTCTCTATTTAAACATAAACATAAATATATACATTGCTTCTGGCCCACATAAACATAAATATATACATTGCTTCTGGCCCAACACTAGGATACCCTATATTGAGGGAACCAGAAATATAACAAACTTTACACACATATAAACATCCAAGAGTATCCCCGCCGGGGATCGTAACCGCAAATAAACCATCTAACTAGGTATAAAAAGGAACTTCAGGAATAACTAAACCTTGAACTGACATCGAGACCATCGGATCGTTTCGAATCGTCTGCGAGGAACATTGATGTACTAGCTACTGTTATATAGTAAACATTGCAACTAAAACGAGAGACATAATTATAAAAACAAATAACAATAATGTCAGATGCAGGTCGGACTCGCGCACGAAGGGTTCCGTACCACAGTACAAGAAAACTTAACAATTAAAAAAACCAAAAAAACCGGCCAAGTGCAAGTTGGATTCGCACACGAAAGGTTCCGTACCATTATCTATAAACACGGTAAAAAATAATGTATATTTTATGGGAGCCCCTTAAATAAAAATTTAATTTTAATTTAATTGTTTATTTTTAAAGAGAATAATATAACTCAATATTCTGTGAATATTTCAAGAGTCTACCTGTTGCCGTTATCAATATCGAGCATAATCGAGCAAAAGAAATCACGTTTGTTGTATGGAAGCCCCCCTTAAATATAAATTTTAGTTTCAACTGTTAAACTATCATAGTTTATGAGATACAGCCTGGTGACAGACGGACGGACAGCGGAGGCTTGGTAATAGGGTCCCGTTTGGCACCCTGGGGGTACGGAACCCTAAAAATAAAAAGAGAATAAGATTATGTACGAACCTGGATTCGAACTAAGAACTCAGAGATTGCGATACCACGACTATTGTCATAAGCTGCGACATCTACGATCAGATTTGAACCACGCTATGGTTTGTTATATCGCAGGTGATGTTAAAACACGGCTCTTATAAGGCGACCCCCCTCTAACCGGACCATTAATGCGCCTGCGCGCGAGGCAACGAGATTTTGACATAAGGTTAAGGCCATGAAAAAAAAACATATAACGGGAAATGACATTTCTAGAAAACCATGGTAGGTGAGGCCTTAATTTATAAAATCTCGAAAAGTTTATTATTTGTTGCTGCAGCGGCAACCGAAACACAGACTGTGAAAATTTAAACTCTCTACCTATTACGGTTCATGAGATACAGCCCGCTGACGGACGGACAGACTTACAAACGGACAGACGGACAGCGGAAGCTAAGTAATAGGGTCCCGTTTGCCACCCTTTGGGTATGTAACCCTAAAAAGGTACACGAAAAAAATAGGTTAAATATTATCACCGTTTTACTTTTGTCCGTACAATGTCAGAAATTTCCAGTACGTTACTAGCTAGTTCTCGTGCTTGAGAATGGATGATGGGACCGTCGGACGGACAGCGGAGGCTTAGAAATAAAGTGTCCCGTATGGGTTTGGAACCCAAAAAACTACTGCATTTCAACGCCTCTTTGTAACAAAATGGCTAAATATACACATACAAGTCGGTATATAAGGTTTTGTTGATGACCTCATGTTGATGTAGGTACCGAGTCATCGACAAATTTTCTGCGTGCGACTTATACATACATACATAGACGCATAAATTACTGTTCAGGCTTCTCAGCAGGTGCTGAGTCATTAGGTAATGACCTCGTAGGGGCCCATCAGCTACGAGGTAGCGTGACGATCAGGTGCCAAGAAGTGATGAACGTCGGCGATTCACCGAGCTAAAGTTATGTGGGGTAGATCACCCGCCCGGACAGGCACCCACCTGTCCCCTAATCTACGGGCAGCCGAGACAACGTTGCTACCGCTCGTTTTAGAACCGAGCCTCCTACTAGAACCTATGCAGACCGGGGGGTCCCGTCCTTGCCAGGGAACAAGTTAACAATGCGCCCCCTGCGCCAACGTAGTGGCGGTAGGTTAGCATCCTTAACCAGAAAGAGGTCAACAACACTAGGGGGGCTAGTTTTGTCAGTCCACTTAAGGCGCTGTTGTAAGATATGCAGATACTCGAGCGACCAACGCTTCCAGAAATTCTGAGTAAACTGCTGCAACATCTGATACCTTGACAACCGATACAATTTCACTCCCTCGAAGGGGTGCTCGGGCAACGCGTTAAGTGGCTGTCCTATCAAGAAATGGCCTGGGGTCAGAGCCTCCAGGTCATTTAGATCCGAGCTGAGCGGACACAACGGTCACGAATTGAGAACGGCCTCGATCTTACAAAACAATGTCGCGAGCTCCTCAAAAGTCAGCGCGGTCTGACCTACTATACGCCCTAAGTGCGTCTTAGCTGACTTAACTACGACCCCAAAAATCCCACCCCAGTGGTGGCAAATCGGTGGGCTGAAGGTCCACTGTATACCCCGACGGGAGAGGGCCGTTCCAATATCCACTTTATTTACATTCAAAAAGTTGACTATCTCTCGTAAGTATCGTTCCGCACCTATGTAGTTAGTGCCGTTATCAGAGCGGATCAAAGTTGGAAGTCCCCTTCGAGAAACAAACCTATCCAAACAAGCAATGAAAGCCTCTGTCGAGAGATCAGCAACGAGCTCGAGATGTACCGCCTTGGTGGATAAACAAACAAACACACATAGGTACGCCTTGTATTGCTTAGCGGTACGCAATCGTGAACTCTTCACCATAAACGGTCCTGCAAAATCCGTACCAACACCTGAAAACGGTCTGACCTCATTCACACGATCAGGGGGCAAGTCCCCCATGAGAGGTTGCATCGTGGCAGCCTTAAGTCGATAACAAGGCATGCACCGAAACACGATGTTTCGTATGGCACGGCGGGCAGATTAGATCCAAAACTCCCGCTGGAGCGTGGCCAACAACGCGTTACAGCCAAAATGCGCGATTTTAATATGACGATCAGTCACCAGCAATTCAACTAACTGTCCCCCCTTGGGGAGCAGAAGTGGGTGACGAGCCGAATACGACAGATTCGCACTGCGCAATCTTCCTCCAACCCGAAGTAACCCGGTTGAATCAACAAAGGGGTTGAGACGCGCGACGGCTCCCTTCAATTTCGAACGTCCACTTCGTATAATCTCCAATTCTGCCCCAAACTTTGAGGACTGTACCAACCGGACCAAATTCAACAGCGACTCGTTTCGCTCTGCCGGAGTCAGAATAGGGTTCAACGTTCGCTGATCGCGAGGAGTACGACAATTTCGAGCGAATCTCCTTATCCAAGTGGACACGTTTATCAACTTGTCAAGTGAGCTATGCCGGTCCAGCAGAAACCCGGCGTCAGGGTCCTCAGCCTTCTGGGTAACATGCACGGCCGCTCTGGGGCCATGATCCGAAGATACTACTACATGGCTGTGGGGCCAGTCCGATTCTCTCTTGGCAAGCCAGGGTGGTCCCCACCACAAATGGTGTCTAACGAGTTCAGGAGCCTGACATCCCCTGGATGCACAATCAGACGGGTTCAATTCTCCTGGTACATGTCTCCAGGTCAGTGGGACCTCAGACGACACAATCTGGGAGACACGGTTCGCAACAAAAACCTCTAAGTTATGGACCGAAGCCTTCAGCCAGCACAAAACAATCTGGCTGTCCGTCCAAGCGTACACCGTATCCTCCAAAACCACTGACCCACGCAACACTGTTAGAGTGTGATTCAAAAGTTTGGTCAAAAGAGCAGCCCCGGACAGTTCCAGTTTTGGAATCGCCATCCTTGTCCGAATAGGCGCTACCTTGCTTTTTGCCAAAACCAAACGCACGTCGACCTCCCCGGTGGAGGTGACGGTTCGCAAATAAACCGCTGCCGCAAACCCTCGTTCAGAGGCATCACAAAACCCGTGAAGGGTTGCCCTGTAATCCCCAGCAGGGACCAATTTCCTCGGCAGCGGTACATTATTTATGTCCGATAGCGAGGTGAACATTCGCGTCCAATCAGTCAACAAATCACCTGAGAGGTGGGTGTCCCAGGTCAACTGAGCCACCCATAGCCTTTGCATAAAACATTTGAGAGCAAAGGTGACTGGAGAAATCCATCCATTCGGGTCGAACGTTCTCGCAATCGTTGACAGTACTGACCGCTTCGTCCAGGCCTTTGGTGTTTCTAAAACCACCCGATAGGTAAACTCATCATGGACGGGCCGGTACTGAATTCCAAGCACTGACAACATGTTAGGGTTGTCAGGATTCTCGAAACCGTGCGGGTCTTGTTGAAACTCATCTGGGAGACCAGTCATCAACTCAGGGGAGTTGGACATCCACTTGCGTAGTTCATAGCCGCCTCGTTCCAGCAATTGAATGAGCTTGTCACGTCGGTCCAGAGCTTCCTCTACACTGGCTACCCCTGTGCAGACGTCATCGACGTACAAATCTTGCTCCAGGATAGTGGCGGCTCTAGGATAGCTCACACGGTCACGCGACGCCAACTCCCGCAGGGTACGCATCGCCAAATACGGGCTAGACCGTAACCCATACGTGTTCGTGTTTAACTCATAGACCTTGACTGGCTCGGCCGTGGACTCACGCCAAAGTATCAACTGATACCTTCTGTCAGCCGGAAGAATTACCGTTTGCCTAAACATCATCCGAATGTCTGCGACAAATACAATCTGGTGTCTCCGAAAGCTCGTGAGAATATCCGAAATATCACGACTCAACTTGGGTCCCGAATGTAGACGCTGATTCAGGGACATCCCGTTCGAGGTAGGTGCTGACCCATCAAAAACAACTCGAATGTTGCCGGTAGGGGTTCGCAGAACAGCATGGTGTGGAAGGAAACAATGATCCTCAGATCTCCAATCCACACCCGATACCGACATGTGTCCTAACGAATCATACTCCCTCATGAAATCGACGTATTTTTGTTTAAATACGGCGTCCCTTGACATCCTACGCTCCATCGACATAAATCTCGTCTCAGCCATCTTCCTAGATTCTCCTAGTGGCGGTCGATCGGCCCTGAAAGGCAGTCGAGTTACAAAACGACCAGAACGAAGGCGACCAGTACTATTCTGGTAAAACAACTCGCACTCTTCTTCGTCTGCGTCGACTCGACGAACGGTGGGAGGTTCCTCTATCTCCCAGAAACGTTGGATAGCGTCTGACAACGCTGAGCCAATAAGTATGCCATCTGACTCGGCAGGCCTAACCATTGGCAATACCGGACCCATGATCACGTGACCAAACTTAGCATCCACAGCAATCAACCCGTCCGGCTGAAGAACTCGCCGATCCGACAACAGAAACCTACCCAGAACGTCTGCTCCCAGTAGCAGGTCGATCGGGACTGGAGTGTCAAAATCGGGATCCGCCAACTTGAGTCCTGATGTCAGGAATCCAACGGCTGGATTCAACTTCACCAAGGGGTGTCTGCCCATGACATGTGTCATTACTAAAGCTTGCACGGATGTTTTTGTCAAAATGTCATAACGTGGAGAGAACGTGATCACCGATTGACCAACTACATTCGTAACCGTAGCATTCCCCACGCCCCGTATTGATTTATTATACCTATTTACCTTGAGGCCCAACCATTTTGCTAAATCATTCGATACAATGCAGCCCTGAGCTCCAGAATCTAATAGGGCGCGAACGTATGTTGGGTTGCCCGCCAAATCCCAAACAAGCACAGAGGCGATCGGTAACACCACCGTCTCCGGTTGGGGGGCAACAAATTGTTGGGCCGCAAATTCCTAGCGAGGGCCCCCGGGGCCCCAATCTGCCTGTAACCGATCAGGTAGGCAGCTATACGCCAGAGGGTCCCATTGTACAAATGGCCCACGCGCCGGTTCCATTGCCACCCTACGACGCCCCCCGAAGTGGGGTGGGCGGGAATTCAACCGTGGCCGCTCCATGAGCTGGGGGGACACCACATGCGACCGACGAGGACGAGGCGACGAGCGGGGCGACAACTGAGGCGGCGTCCGAACCGCACCCGCATAGCTTGAAGGTGTCCCATGCCACCCGCCCGTTACGGCCTGCTCATTACACCCAATGTCCCGCTGAGTCGGATGCTGAGTCGCAACCGAAAACTCAGGGCCCCCCATGTGATGACCCTGAGTGCGGCCCTGCACCCCTGGGTGGCCGCGTGCTTGTGGCCCCATTGCCCGCTGAGTCGGATGCTGAGTCGCAACCGAAAACTCAGGGCCCCCCATGTGATGACCCTGAGTGCGGCCCTGCACCCTAGTACTGCCCTGTGCACGTGGGGACGTTGACCCCTGAGTTGCGCTCCGAGTCGCAAACGAATTCTCAGGGCCCCTTGCCGTGTCACCCTGGGTACGGCCCTGTGGTGGCTGTTGGCCGGACCGGTTCATGCACAACAGATTGTTGTGGGCCCCACCACAATATCCGCACATTTGTGTGCGCGTGCAGTCCCTAGCCATGTGTGGCCCGAGGCACAGGAAACACCAGCCCCGCTGCTTGGCCATCTGGCGCCGTCCCTGAACCCTAAGTTCCCCGAACTTATTGCAATTGGCCACAGCATGGCCAATCTGCCTACAACATGGGCAGGTCTCATCATGTGAGGTCAATGCACTCACAGTCCCATATGACTGCCGGTTGGTGCGGTCCTTCCTCGTCGGAGGGCCCCTACTCACAGCGGCAGCTCTCTGTGGCTCCGAAGGATGGGTGACCGTCAACCCCAAATTCCTCTTCCAAAAATCCGACCAAGTCGGAGAAGGCGGGCAGGTCCTCGGCCGACCTCCCGTGAGACTGTTCGAAACGAGTCTGCACGTCAGCGGGTAGGCGGGAAAGTACAATGTACAACAGTAAGTACGACCATTCACCAACCGGAAGTCCAAGATTCTCTAGAGCCTTGGTGACGGACAACAATGGGTTCAAAACCTCCGTCTGTATGGTCCCGACCTTGTTCACAACCGGGATGCTAAACAAACGGTTCAGTTGGGCATCGGCCAACCTCCGTTTGTTGTGGTAACGTCTGACCAACAATTGCCTGGCCGTCCCATATTTGCCCTCCGTAACTGTCAAATGAGCGACCAGCTCCCTAGGCTCACCCCTCAATGCTGCCACCAGCTGAGCCATCTTGACAGACTTGGTAATGTCCGATCGCAAGTGCACCAAACTGTCGAACAGATTGATGAAGCTCATCCATTCACCGGACACGCCGTCAAAGGTAGGCATAGTTATCGCGGGTAATCTGGTCCCCGATCCCTGATGCGGCAGAGGTGATTCAATGTCACCACCATGGCTGGACTCGCACTGTCTACGTATGTCCGCAGCCTTCTGCGTGATAGCAGCTGCCATCTCCATACATTGGTCGACATCCCCTATCAACCGTGACAGCCTGTCAGGTGCACAACCATCAACTGATTCCGCCTGCGCGGACAATTCGAGCACCCTATTGTAACGTTCTTTAACGTCCATAGACCGCTCCAATACCACATCATGCCTATCTAAACGGTCTATCAGACCGTGTGCGGAGGAAAACCATCTGAGTTCCTTAGAAACACCCTTCTGGATTTCAGATAACGACATGATCGGAACGATATTTACTCACAATTTGCAGTAACTCAATTTTATTGGACCCTTCAGTTTATAACCCAAACGAGGGAACCCTAAACTATAACTTAAATAATGTTGTTTTCCTTAAACAATAGGAACCGAGTTTAATATCTATATAAATTAAGCTACACTTCTAATATTCTAATCCTGTAAATAACAAGTTAGTTTCCCTTTATTATTATAACACACACAGATAATAGTCAATATTAGTTCAAGTTATAAATTGCTATACACTTGCTGCACAATAAACTGAAAACAATGTAATAGCCTGCTATCAATAGATGTAACTACCTATGTTAACCAAAACACATACAAAACAATGTAATATCTGTCTGTCTACTACCAGCAATAGACTTATAGCTTACAAATACTACCAATCTATGTGGATATAGGAACAAACAAGTTACCTAACCGCCTCGATACCTACAGATTGATAGTCCCAAGTCGTGCTTTCCTGAAGCCCTTGACGGCTGCAAATCTCAGGAAACCAAGCTCTGCTACCAAAGGTGTTCAGGCTTCTCAGCACCTAATGACCTCGTAGGGGCCCATCAGCTACGAGGTAGCGTGACGATCAGGTGCCAAGAAGTGATGAACGTCGGCGATTCACCGAGCTAAAGTTATGTGGGGTAGATCTAACCTGGTCTGTGCTTCGGTCCCGTCAACCTCCTGTCTCTCTGCAAGGCCCGGGCGCTCCCTAGGCTCTTCTTGGTAGACAGGTTCTTCAGCCAACCAGATATGACTGGCGGGCCAGCGTCAATGAGCACAGTGGTCCAATACAGGTTATGTTTCTACGTGGTAAATACGAATCGGGCACGAAAATCCGAACTTTATCTGGTTCGAGAGACAACGGCACACTCAGCTATATTAATAATCCTGAGGGAATCCCGAATACATTCCAGATGCCCTTTGATTTAATTTCAACAATCAACACACGTTTTCATTGCGAGGTTTTTGTTCCGAATTTCGTCTGTCAGTTGTCAAAACTGCCAGATTGACAGCTAACGTCAAATTAAAATGACCGTTCAGAAACCATCGATCGAATATCGATTTGGAATCGAACAATTACCTTCCTCTGGCGCAGTCGGCTAAAATAGTACCACAATGTGGCGTGGTGGTGAAAGTTAAGGCCCACCACTACGAAGGCTAGTCACGAACATTTTTTCCGGCAGCGGTATCACATTTATTGCAAATTGAAGGGTAACGTCCATATTCTACCGTTGACACGTACTTTGTGGTGTGTATTTCTTTTCGTAAAAAAGGCCGTCTGTATCGAATCTTCCACGTGTCGTCAGCCATATTTTTATGACAACCATATTACCTCCAAAGTCTTTTCTGTAAGCTTGTTATGTGAATTATTATGTGCAAGAAGTATAAGTCCGCAAAATTCCGCCACCGCTTTTGGAGTAAACCGGAGCTAAAGTTTCGCGAACCTAGTGTCCTGGCTTCGAATACCGCAGGAAAAAGACGTGAGTGCCTTAATTAGTATGCAAAGCAGGCCAGCTAATTCCGTTTATAACTGTACATGTTTGTCAAGGCCCAAATGATATGAGGTGGGTCAGCACTAAAATAGTGAATCGCTTCCTAACCACTTACGTAAATAAGGTCCCGTCTTTTTCTCGGAAGAGGGGTAGGCAGAGACTAAAGACCTCCACTTGGCACTTGGTACATCTATATTTCGGTCCCAAGTCGTTGTTTCTGGTTCCCACTATACAATGTGGGGTCAAAAGGAATACTCCAAAAATGTTTATTCTCTAGTCTAGAGTAATCTTTTATCCCAATGTTAAGCTTGTAAGCATTGTCCGATTTGGCTACGGGCCAGGCGTGGGACTAGAACTTTAGGCAACCATATAATTGCCGGGTATTAGAATAACATACGATTATATTCATGTATTATACTTATGACTACACATAGGGGTATACAGATCAGCGTTTCGATAGGTATCGTAAAACTAATGGTTTTTTGGTGAGATCCACATTTGGTGAGTTCGATTCCCGGTTAACAAAGATGATTTAAAAAAAAGTGTAAGGCAGTTCCATTTTTTTTTAAACAAAACAAAGTCTTCTTTCAGTAAGATACTCTATCTTCAATATTTTAGGTACTTTCCCCTAAATAATATGTATTAGCCGTGCCTCTGTCACCCTGTACGGTAAAATTCGTGACGCAATCTATGTTATATATCTTAATATAGGATTAGATAATTCCAGACCTCGTAAATCACATGACAACTTATCCAACAATATGGAGGAATCAATTACTAACTTGCTACGGATAAATTAAGCTTGCTCCTCTATTCAGTAGTGAACTAACAACAACGAGCTTTTCTATGACCGCCTGATTTCCATAACAAAAAGCTGTGGCCATAGCGCTACATTGTATAAGGCTATCCTGATTCGATAATAACCAGTAAACAACTTCGTGTGTGGGTTTGGGTAACGTTGGAACGTGGTTGATGAAATTTTGCTGAAGCAACTAACAAGTTCTAATGGGTTTCACGCTTGCTTCTCACACAGGAGATGCAGGTTCGATTCCTGGTCATGTACCAATGAGATCATCAATTTATCTTTTTTAAGTACATCATCGGACGTTCAGTGTTTTGGATGACACTTTAAGCTGTAGGTCCCGGCTACTATCGTTACGTCGTAGTGGTCGTAAAAACCCCTCCATCAACCTGTACTGAGCCAGCGTGGTGGAATATGGCTTTATCTTACTCGTATCCGGGTAAAGGGCTGAGCTCCTCGGTGGGGAATTAACGGGCTACATTTATTTATTAACTAACAAGATGAAGTGAAAGTATTAAGAGGATCTGTCGAAAAACGGGGTGGGTGGGCAACTTAGCCTTAGCCTATGCCACTCGCCACCATTTGACGACCCGAATGGCCGAGTCAGCAGTGACCCTGCCTACGAAGCCAAGGGTCCCGGGTTTGAGTCCCGGTGGCGACCAATATTGGTTTGAGGAGAACGCTGTTTATCTATCTAAGTATAACATTTATCTATATAAGTATGTGTATCGTTGTCTAGTGCCCAAGATGCAGGGAATCCTAGTTTTGGGCTAGATCAATGTGTGTCAATAGTGTCCAAAGTATTATTATGTCCAAGGTATTATTACTCGGCATGGTAAAATTTGTAAAGGACATAAATTGTCACACTGAATAAAATAAATCGCAATCACAATATCTATAAAACTGTCTTGATGAGGATTGCAAAGAACAAGTATCACCCCTATAAAAACTAAGTGGAAGCCAGTAGCTTTGTATCTTACATTGTATTCTCTATATCTGACAGGTATTGCGTCTCGAAAATTGATTGCAAACTTGAAAAGAGAACTGTCAAACTAGCGATTTCGTTCAATTCAAATAGGTACTTCAAAAACAGTGATCGCAATCAAAATATATTCTAAAGGCGTCTACCATCCTACAATGCGATCCAGATAGAAAATCGAGCTTTATTTTTCGTTCATAAAAGTCACAATGTCAGTTCGTTACGTTACGTTTGCTTTGTCGATAGCGAACTGTGCTACGCGATGCGAAATATGGGTGCAATGCTACGCTGGGATGCTACGCGTTCGTAGCATTGTAGCAGATTTATAGCAGTGCAGCAGATTCACAGCAGTGGGAGATCGTATACACTGAGATCGGATGCTATGTATTCGTAGCAATCTTGTAGCATAACCGAATAAATTTATCTTATTAATGTACCCACCGTGGGCACAGTCTTTTACTAAATTAATATACCCACCGTGGGCACAACCTTTTACTAAATTAATGTACCCACCGTGGGCACAGCCTTTTTCTAAACTAATGTACGCACCGTGGGCACAGCCTTTTACTAAATTATTGTACACAACGTGGGCATGGCCTTTTTCTAAATTAATATACTCACCGTGGGCACAGCCTTTTACTAAATTAATGTACCCACAATGGGCACAGACTTTTACTAAATTAATGTACCCACCGTGGGCACAGCCTTTTTGTAAATTAATGTACCCACCGTGGGCACAGCCTTTTACTAAATTATTGTACCCAACGTGGGCACAGCCTTTTTCTAAATTAATATACTCACCGTGGGCCCAGCCTTTTACTAAATTATTGTACCCAACGTGGGCACAGCCTTTCACTAAATTATTGTACCCAACGTGGGCACAGCCTTTTTCTAAATTGATGTTCCCACCGTGGGCACAGCCTTTTACTAAATGAATGTACCCACCGCGGGCACAGCCTTTCACTAAATTAATGTACCCACCGTGGGCACAGCCTTTTACTAAATAAATGTACCCACCGTGGGCACAGCCTTTTACTAAATGAATGTACCCACCGTGGGCACAGCCTTTGACTAAATTAATGTACCCACCGTGGGCACTGCCTTTTACAAAATGAATGTACCCACCGTGGGCACAGCCTTTCACTAAATTAATGTACCCACCGTGGGCACAGCCTTTTACTAAGTTATTGTACCCAACGTGGGCACAGCCTTTTTCCAAATTAATGTACCCACCGTGGGCGCAGCCTTTTACTAAATGAATGTACCCACCGTGGGCACAGCCTTTTACTAAATGAATGTACCCACCGTGGGCACAGCCTTTGACTAAATGAATGTACCCACCGTGGGCACAGCCTTTCACTAAATTAATGTACCCACCGTGGGCACAGCCTTTTACTAAATTATTGTACCCAACGTGGGCACAGCATTTTTCTAAATTAATGTACCCACCGTGGGCACAGCCTTTTACTAAATGAATGTACCCACCGTGGGCACAGCCTTTTACTAAATGAATGTACCCACCGTGGGCACAGCCTTTGACTAAATTAATGTACCCACCGTGGGCACTGCCTTTTACTAAATTATTGTAACCACCGTGGGCATTGCCTTTTACTAAATGAATGTACCCACCGTGGCCACAGCCTTTTACTAAATTAATGTACCCACCGTGGGTACAGCCTTTTACTAAATTAATGTACCCACCGTGGGCACTGCCTTTTACTAAATGAATGTACCCACCGTGGGCACAGCCTTTTACTAAATGAATGTACCCACCGTGTGCACAGCCTTTTACTAAATTAATGTACCCACCGTGGGCACTGCCTTTTACTAAATTATTGTAACCACCGTGGGCACTGCCTTTTACTAAATGAATGTACCCACCGTGGGCACAGCCTTTTACTAAATTAATGTACCCACCGTGGGCACAGCCTTTTACTAAATTAATGTACGCACCGTGGGCACAGCCTTTTACCAAATTAATGTACTCACCGTGGGCACAACCTTTTACTTAATTAATGCGCCCACCTTGGGACAGCCTTTTACTACATTTGGCGTAAGATTGAGCCACACTGACTGACCGTCTGACAGACAACAAAATAATATTGTACGCTTAGTGAATAGTTTCTTGAGTGATACTGAGATGTGATAGTGAGACCACACAAAAAACTTAGACGGCATCTGGTTTCACACTAGGATTCGGTAAACTTATTTGATGCCATAAAACCTTCGGCATATTATCATATCATAATAAGATGATGGTTATGGTGATGATGATGACGATGATGACCACTGTGGCGTTATGGTTGGAGGCTCTGCCTCCCAAGGGAGAAGTCCCGGGTTTGGATCTCGGCTGGGAGGGGGGGAAGGAAAACATCCCCCATCTCTTGGATGTTTATATGTGTGTGACGTCGCTGTTTCTGGTTCCCACGACACAGGGTATCCTAGTTAGGGGCTAGAAGCAATGAATGTACCTGTGTAAACATTTTTATGTTTATGATGATGATTTTGATGATATCCGCCATGACGACGTGTCCATCAATGGTGAAACCTTGACCGTTGCTTATATGTGCTTGGAGGTGAATCGTGAAGCTGAAATAAAGAAGAAAATTCCACGTAAAGTTTTTAATGTTCAAAGAAAATATTTCATCCATTTTTGTAAGGAAAAAAAGGCCGGTCGGTAGCTCAACGGCGAATTACTTTATTAGCCCAGGATTACCGCCTTAATTATCTTTGCTACCTTCATAAGCTAAAAAAGCGGCTTGAATTAAAAATTAAATTAAAACCGGCCAATTACGAGTTCAACTCCTAAACTGATAGTCCCGCACAAATGTTTTTTTTGCGATGGCTACAATGGGAAGTAACGTATTGGTTTTGATTACCTGGCGAATATCAAGCAATTTCAGAAAAATTGACACCGATTTTTTTTTATTCCATTGACTTGAGTAATTGATATTAATTTAATTCCACAGAAAGGACTTCTTAACCTTTAAATGTACGAAACCCTAAAATAAGGATAAAACTTACAAGAAAATAATTCAAGGTTAGGAAAATAACTTTTTGTTTTATTCATTTGTAGATTGCAGCCATAGGTAGTTATTAAAAATATTTAACAAAGTAACGATAATGTAAATTGTAAAAGAAGAACTAAATAATATGTCATTACAAACTCATTCATTACATGGCACGGATTGAATATCTGGGGCTTCACCATTATGTTTATCCATACCTTAATCATAAAGTCTTTGTTGTAATTATAGCCAAACTAATATGGTATAACGCTGAGCTGTGACGGGAAATCGGCATAATGTTATTTTCATTGATCAGAATAACTGATGAATGCGTGGATTTGGCGCCAAAGATCTATGCGATACCTTCTCCAAAAGTACCCTGGTTTTATTATTATTACATTGATACTCCTTTGGGCGGAACAGGCTATATTCTAATTTTGCTTGTCAGGGTATTGGTCACTTTTGGAAGACTTCTGTAACTCAAATACACGTCAAATCCAATGCAATTTAGTTTCAAAGGTTTAGTTTATAGGAAAACTGACACATTTCTACAGCTTTCGTTCGATTTGAGTTACAGGATATATCTTAGGTGCTCAAAAAGGGGGTCTGGATGAAAAAGTCGAAAGCAGTAGTTTGACTTTGAAATTTGTTTGGACTAGTTAGGAGACAAAGTTATTAAAAGTCCTGACCTGTTTTTACAAATATCCCGAAAACGAATCATAGGAAATTTAGTTGATACATAATACAAAATGAAATCTGATAAAATTCTCTACAACTTTAATTCAATACACTTTTCACAAATTCCCTATCGTCTAGGATTATGAGCTCCGAAGTTTTCAACGTTAAATGACGAATTCGCATTGTGTATACATATTTAAAGAGTAATTGAACACTTTGGGTCTAACCACAAAAAAAAAACTCCAGTGTTGTTTAACCCGTAGCCAGGCCAAGCGATATATATACATATATATTATTACTGATTTTGGAAGGTATACAAGAGAGTAATATCTTGTTTATTTAATTTTCACTTATTCCTGGAAAATAGCATGTGGTCTCTATAGGACCACTGCACGCTGCCGAAGAAAAATGTGGTCCATATGTGACTACTATCCGGCAAGTAATCGATACAACTTTTAAGGTTGAGACTACATTACTGAATTGTTGATAAAATAAAAATACACCGTATTTTCATTTGTTTTAATTAAACTTAACATTAAAAAAAACTTGAATAGTGATAATTATCAAAACAAGGTGCTGCACAAAGCGGTACTTGGCAGACCTTACACATTATTTTTTATCGTGGTGGTTTTACATATGTCTTACTCCGATAATGTGTTTATCTTCTCCAGAACCTTTTCAATTTCACGATCACGAAAATATTATGAAATGTCTTCTGAAAACATCAATATGTGTTAGAAGATTATTTAAGATTTTTGTTTGGTTTTAGTGGTTTGGCAAATAGTTCACGTCTAGTGATGTAACCCTTTAAAAGTTGTGTGTTTAGCTTGCGAGATAGTGGCCGCATAGAGGCCACATTTGGCAGACACTAATGGGTAGAGGTAGAACCACAAACGTTGGTCGTAAATATTTCACAAAAAATCTTGTGATAAATCGAACAATATTACCGATAAATATACTAACATACTATCACAAAATAACAATAAATAGCACTTACCTTATTTATTTTCGGAATTACCTTTTTTTGCCTTTCACTAATATCAACTCAATTTCTTAATTAATGGCGGTCTAACAACTGGGTTAATTTCGCCAAAGTCACGTGTCTTTATATATTTCACTGTATTTGGACAGGTTCTCTTTCGAGAACCTGAAAATGTCAGTGTTGATTTGTTGCTCCTTAGCACTACCCGGGAGGACGTGAAGGGCTTTAGGTTCCAAGTATCTCCTTCGAAAGTGAGCAACTACAAATATCCATACTGTTCTCGCAACAATTTGCTACTGAAATGTCAAAGAAATTTTTCTGATACCCCATTTTTTTCCGTTCGGAAATAGTCTGTACCATAGACATTATAATATTGACATTTTGATCTCTCTCTACATCATCTGCTCGTTACAATAAAATAAATTTCAAAAATAAAAAACCAAACAAAAAAGTAAGGTAAAAAAAACATTTTTAATTTTTTTTTCGGAGCTCTTAATGATATAATGATTGGGAATAGATAAATGTGTAAAGAATCAAAGTTGTGGGATTTTTTTACCAAGTCTCCAATAATATTTGTATGTAATTTTGTGTGTGTTTTGTAGTCCGAATAAATTTATTTCTATTCTATTCTATTCTATTCTATTCGTCGTTTTCGAGATGTCAGAAACAAAATCCTACTAGGGGTCAGGACTTTTAGTATGTTTCCTCCGATTTCTGAATTGATAAATTTACGAATCAACGGCGTATTATTCTGTCTCTGCAGATCTTAGAAATAAGTAAGTATTAATTTTGAGAATTTCTCAATTCAGAAGCTTGCGCTTTGTCTCCTAACTAGTCCAAACAAAGTTACGGAAGTCATACTTTTTGCTTTAAAATTTTCATCTAGACTCGTTCTTAAACTAGTGTTATAAGGGGGCTGGTAAGATTATTTACTAACCAGGACCTCAGGAAAAAAAGTGAATCTGGGTTACCATTGCCGCAGAAATAGAGGTATGGCAGGCTGCTACAAATTTGTGTACCTGTTACTTAAAATGCTTGCATATTCAATAAAAGCATGTAAATTTGATATCCAAAACTTGAAACTTGGCAACGGAATGCACCAGTGAACTTTTAATATACCTTCGGCGCGCTCACGAAATATTCACATAGGTTCTGGAAAACTCGCAACCTAACATTTTTGAACAAATCTATTACATTAGTGTACGGTTTCCTCGGACTATTCCCAACACAACTTAATTGTCAAACTATCTCAATTAAAAAAAAAGTTTATTCATGAGTATGCATTTCATTAAACCCTTCGCTTTGGAATTTAACTTTAATTTCATGCTTGAATTCTAGTTAAAAATCGCATCGGCATAACTGTGCCTCTACTACACACAAACAATGCGTTTGTTTCGAGATAATTTCGTAGATTTTTTATTGCTGACGGCAAACTCAGTTCTAAAAAGAAATCTCTTCCAGCAAATCGAGGTGGATATGTTTGTTGGTTTTGTGGATGGGTTGAGACGGAAATAACCTACTCTGTCGACCTCAAACCCCAGTGAAGTTAGACGTTTAAACTGGTTACGTTCTGGATATATGCCAAACGAAATGGCATTCTACGAACCGAATAAACTGAAACAAAGCTAATTCGTTCTGAATTTCAATCCTTACGATATAAATATTTTTTTGAATACGGAGGTAACAAGAGGCGTATAACTATATTCTCGTAAATTTCAACGACGTGGAGATCCCCTCAAATCACTGCCTGCTCATATTTTTACAGAACGCTTAGTCTTATGTATTCGTATTCGAGAACTTTTCGAGTTTATTTCCTCCAGGCATAGCAACCGGAGATCCCACACGATGTCTCTTCTTTCTACTCCTCGGCATAACACTGCCGCTTACAAACACTCGTTTAGGTTAACGGCGATCCGAAACGCATTTCCCTGCGCTATTAAAGATAGTCCCTCAATTTTCACTTTTAAGACAAGCATGAAAGAGCATTTCCTTTCTCTTTCATGATAGGTACTTTTATATATATACATATAAGTAGTATAGGTTTGATATATATTTATTTTTTTGCTTTTGTATTTTATTTAGTATATATCATTTATTACATTATTATGTTTTAGTTGTAAACAATTACATGTGTACAGTTTTATTGCGCACTAGGACTCTCCTGTTGCACAATTTTTCCTATCCTGCCTAGGTTTGCTGGTAGAAATCTCTCTTTAGAGATAAGTTCGCCTTTGCTCATAGAATGTTTTGTACCTTACTATTAAGAGTTCTGTGCAATAAAGAATATGAATATGATTGTATATAGATGTACAAAGCATTATTTTCAAACTATGTCTAGCGAAATACCCATCACTACTTTTCCAAACAAAACAACTATTAACGTGAACAGTAATAAAATATCCCACGCAAAAAATAATATTGATGAACTATAAAGTGTATTGAATTTAATTGTATTGAATTGTTTATTAATAAACATAGTTTACACGTCACTAGAGTGATAATTAAATTCGTCATTATCATTATATCATTACTAACATAATTTCATTTTAGATTAAGCGTAATATTCAAAATATACATTTCATATATCTGTTATGTTATAAAAATAGATTGTTTATTATTTTTATATAAGTTTATAATGGTTTCAGTTATACTTATTATCTATTCCGATTTATTAATTGTATTATAAAATATTGCACAGCTGTATTGTTTTGACCAAGCGCTTTTATAGAAGTCGTCTATCGAATAGAACGTATTTATCACTGACAAATTTCTAATGTTTCGGAGGAAACTTGTAACACTGGGTACATTCTTTACATCGTCGGGTATTGCGTTATACAGCTTAGGGCCAATTGTGGACAAATGTGGACAAGTTACGTTTTATAAGTACAACTGAATTAAAAATAACCTGATTCCCTGGACTAATCACATAATCCGATGTGGCCCATTGTATGTGAATTCCAGTAATACTATCTGCCTATGTAAGAGTTATAGGATATTCTCTGCTTCAGGGACTTCAATTTTTAGTGTGTGCTGTATTTTCCGGAAATCGTTTTTTGTTAAGTTGCGATTTCTGCCATTCGCAATATTTACCTCCATATTTTTTCTCAATAGCTTCCTTTCCCGAAAGTATCTCTAACCATTCGCATATTTTTTCATTATTAATTATTAATCAATAACTTATTTTCATGATAGGTTATAAAACCCATCAGCAAAATAAGCTATGGAAAAACAAATGTGGTGGAAAAAAAGCGAATGGTTAGAAATTCCTTGGGAAAAAGAAGCTATTGATAATAAAGTAGCAATACATCCGAATGGTATAATCGCAACTTGAATAAAACTATTTCCGAAAAATACAGTGCTAACTACAATTTTTATTACAATAGACGATTTCCTCCTGCATAATTACCTGTCAAGTAGACACTGCATTAATATGTAGTTCTATACTTGGTTAAATATTCGAATATTCGAAGGAGAGGTTAATCCGCCATACCAAATGAGTAAGTTGTAATCGTTGCGTTTATCTTGCGTCCTCGTTAGCCAGGACTTCTTATCGTAAACATATTTAGATCACAATACGCTTTTCCCGAACGTGGTAGCAAAAATATAGCTGGGGCCACGATTAGCTCGTTATAAAAATTTTAATGTTGCATATACTGTCCTCTAGTTATCAGATCGATTGATAGGGAAGTTTTATAAAAATCTTGGAACGCAACCATTTCTATCCAATTACGACTCGCACTTGCCTTTTTTACACGACTTCACGCGGGCGAAGGTACGCGCAACGGCTTATAATAAATAAAAGTTCGTACCAGTTCACACAACAACATGGCTGTTACGTCAGGCGCTGCAGCCGAACACTGCGAAAATTGTGTTATTTATTGTTTTACAGTTTTAAGATAGTTTGAATACCTATTTTTTGACACAAGAACTTTATCAGTATTCTTTTTAGATCCTTAGAAATAGCAAATATTAGGTGAAAAACTTGCATTTTTTTCTGAAAATCCAACGTTACATTATAACTTAACAAAGTCAAAGTCAAAGACTTTTTTTATTACTATAGATATTTATATATACTTGCCAAATGTAATTATTTGCCCCTTCTCTATATTGGACCACTGTGGGAGAAGCAGGGCGTAGAAAAATTGCTTGTGCTTAACTAATACAAATATCACAATATTAATTATTATAATTAATAAGCAGGAATAAATAATTAAAGAAATATTAACAGCAAGGTCTGCGTTGAGCTAAATTAACTCCATACAGTCCCGTCATTTAAGTAATCTTGAACATTGTAATATCCCTTTTTGGACAAAGTAGCTTTAACATGCTTTTTAAATTGCTCAAATGGCAACTTCAAAATCTCCAGAGGTATCTTATTGTAGTAAAGAATGCACTGACCCTTGAAACCTTCGCGAGTCTAAACCGGGGCGCAACTAGTCTGTGCATAAAAATTGCAGTGATTTAATCAGTCAGATAATTCTCAATGCTCTCGGACTACACAAAACGATACGAGTAATATTCCCTTGTTGAAAGATATTTAATTTATAGAGTGACTCATTTGCACTATTAGTAAATAACTATGTCGCTCAATGTATTGTCACCATTGTTCCTCGTGTATTGTTCGGGAATTTGATATCAAATTAATTTACTGATAATTGGATATTATTATTGATATTATTATTATCTGACGCAGTAATTTATACGTTATTAATTAAAACGAAATTTCGTCGGAAGTAATAATTTTTGGCTTGTTTTTGGATTAATACATAATTATTTTACCTAATCAGCTCGGTAAAAAACTTAATAAGGTACATTTATGTATGCAGGCATAGTCGCATTGGGATAATAGTAAGCGGCTGACAGATTATATTTATTATTAATTAAAAGAACAGATCAAGTTCATTTCATCCAATTCCCAAAAGGTCCGAATCCCGTTTCATCCAATTCCCGATTCGTCTGATTCCCATTTCATCCTATTTCCAGTTCATATAGTTCCCATTTCATACAACTCTTGAATATTACATCATTTCTCAGATGGGTAGGCAGTGCCTATCACAATATCATGTCACAACCACACATAACTGGCATAACTTCACATAGTACAACACTCTGACTGACTGAACACGTGTCAAGTGAATCTGAATGGGTAAGCTGATAAAGAAGAATATTAACATAGAAGTAGACCGTCTGTCAGTTAAGACAGTCTTACCAAATCCTTTCCTATCTACGAGTCACAAAGACCGACTGAGCAGTGGTCCCAAGCACCAATAGAAGACGCGCGAAGTAGGTGCATTTGCAGCGTCTACCAAGAGAAATCGTTTGTGGTGTCAGCTGTATACTGAAAGCGAACTGGAGGCAAACAGTCAGCAGCTTATTAACCTAATGAAGCGGTTCTATATCGGGAATACTATTTTTACTGTAATTTTGGCAACATAGTTATTTTAAGGCGCTTGCTGTGCCCACTGAGGCGACGTGACGTGACAAAGACTATACAAAGGCGACGCTTGTACGGCATGTCCTTTTGGGTACCCAATTCTTCAAGTCCGATTATGGAGAACAAGTGCAAGAATGGCCTTTGTAAGCAAGCTTGGGTTTGCCACGTGGCGTCGCCTTTGTGGGCACATTGCCTGACACTCTAAGGTTCACTTGCACGACATTTGCTAAATCAGTTTGGCGTGCTCAATTTCCGAATTTCAGTTAAAGAAATGTTTCTGTTATCCCTAATAAAAATGTCACGGAATCGATTGCGCATTCAAATCTAGTTTACAAATAGTTATCACCCAGAAAATAAATCTTGAAATGGCACTAAAAACATATTAGCTTTTTGATAAACGATATGTAAATATTTTTTTAATGTATCATTTCCAAGATAAAAGCTATTATAATTGTAGTTCATTATTTCACCCTGTTCATAGTTGGCGGATAAGTAAAACAATTTTTGTTTTTTTGGAACATTTTTTTTACTTAAGTGCTCTAATACGATCCGACCCTACAGTAATGATTTGAGTGGTCAATTCCTTTTACGAAATTGTTTACTGTTCAAAGTTTCTGATATCCGGTTGCGGGGATTTACTTAAAATGTAAATCCCCGATTTGCCTACTTCCGGTTGATGCTCTCAGAATAAAATAAAATAAGTTAACATTTGACTGTTTCCGGTAAAATTTTAATATTCATGGAAACGGAAGTTGTCATTCGTAAAATAGATATAAAATCCAATTTAGGAAACGGAAGTTACTTCGAAGGCAAAAATGTCTACGCTGATGCAAAGAAAGTCAACTTTAGGCAGGAAACGAATAGCAGCGGGACAGTGTTGGATGGACTGTCGGCCATTCGTAATCTAGCAGTAGCCTCAAAAGGTTGAATTGTGGTCTAAGTTTAGTAGAAGGTTCATTGTGACACTATTTATAATGTATCTATGATGTGAACAATAGATAATATCGATGTATCATTTTTTCCTTTTCTATTAATTGTTTAGATCCTAATATCATAGGAAACAATAAAAAGACTGTTATTAAAATCACGGAGTAAATTTTAGCGGATAAAACGCCGCCATTTGTCGAGGCGGCGGCGGATGACGTCACATGCCACGCCAACATTCCCACTCCCTGTTTGTTTTGTTTATTACCGGTGCCGATTAGTTACACAAATCAGTTTTATTTTGGTGAGACAATGGAAGAAGCTAAAATAACTTTTTATAGATATTGCATACTGCCAAAGTGCAGTAACACATGCCAATTGATATTATCAGAAGTTCACCAAATAATGTGTTTTTTCAAATTCCAAGAGTTCGGAAAAAACGAACATAATGGTGTAAATTAATGAGAAGAGATGAAGTAACGCTAACATCATGTTTGTATTGTTGTGAAGATGAGAATTCATCGTATGGTCCGAAGTAAGTTATGCGTAGGTTAAACTTTGTTTCCGGCTAAAAACAACGCTTTCGATTTTATACATTTAAAAATGTCTGTAGATGAATAATAATTCTTTACCTGTTTTATCATCGAAGGTAGTGTTTACATAAGTATTCCAATCTTAACTTTTTTGCTGGAAAATATCTCTTATTAGAGATAAGCTCGCCTTTGTAAACTATGTTGATGTAACCGTTGTTTTTTATAAGTGTTGCGTGCAATAAAGAAATCATGAAGTATTATTGAATTTATTTCAGGTCAAGGAGGATACAGAAAATTATGTTCAATACAACCTTATGAAAGAACATGGAAAAAGTGACACTTCGGCGAAAGAAAGTAGTTAGCCTCATTTATTCACCTGCCAGAGACATAATAAGTAGTAGTACCTACAAAGAGTTTGATTCATCTGAGGCCGCGCCCCGGCCGTGGCCGTGGTATCTGACGTCCCGTCCCCGTCATGCGTTTCGAAAATTTTAATTTCCTGTCCTTAGTTTGCAATATTAATTTAATGTTTTGACGGAATGTGTACGGATAGAATCATTTTTTTTAACTATTTTAATTTAGAAGTTAACAATGTAGGACGTACAAAACGGTTTTTTATCAGAGCCGCATAGTGAGGGCGCACAAATGCTATTTAGTTTATTTGTATGATAATTACTATTGTTATGCTACTATAGAACTGGCATATACTCTGTATAAAAAGTGCTAGATTAAAGGAGATAAAAAACACCTTATGACGAGTCTAGCCATCCGACTGTTTCAAGTGCGAATCCCGTCCGAATCGTTTGATTTGTAAAACATTGATTTTGATTAGTTATGCTTAGACTAGAGTTCAACTTTGTGGTCCAGAATGATAAAAATGTACTGCGCAAGGGGACATTACATAATACAGACCACAGTACAAATATGAAATGTCACAAACCACAATATAATTGTACAAGTTCGTACTCTGTGGTAGATAGGCACACATTCTACAACGCCATCTGGTGAGCTGCTTTGATAACTAAACTGTCTAAAAATCCCTAATTGGTATCAATAAATCACGTAGACAAAATTAAGGTCATGCTTAAGTAGCCACTTAATCCGGTCTGTCCACAATCAAGCCAGCAATCTAATAACGCCAAAGAAAAATGGGCTTTGTGTGCATCTAACCTCAATGAAGTCGAGCGGCCATTCCACGATCATTAGGTGAATGTGGTCCATTTGTTTACTCGGTGCGGTAGAGTGACCATACAGTGGGGTTGGCCGGTGAAAGCTAATCATAGGTGGCGCCACGTGCATTTGGTTCCTTTATCCAGTTGCCACTTTCAACGATCGACTAATTTCTGGAATTTTTTCTGTGGTATTGGTTATCGGAATTTATGTACTACACAACAAAAGTATTTTTGCGTGTATATGATATAATGTCATGTATAATTTTACTACTCTACAACTTAATTTTGTATTTTTGGCAGCGGTTTTTTACAATACACAGCACATGACTGGCGATTGCACACACTGTACTGGTAACACAGAAGCGTGACTGACGTTAGGGGAACCAACCGATACTAGCGCCACTTTGACAGTTGCCAACCCCATTTACTAAAGCGAGACTGTATCATGTTCAGGTTCAGATGGAACAGTACAAAAAAATTGGGATCATTTCGGGTACCGTTGTGAAAATTAAAAAAAATTATGTTGTGAGTACAAAGCGATTTTAAGTAGGTTTTTTTTTGTATACTATATGACCTTGCTTCTTGGAAATTTTCATAATTTTAGGTTAACGGCCAGTTTCCTATAGGTGTTTCCCTTGCGAAAACGTGGTAACTTTTTATTGCGTTGACGGATATGTTTATTTTAGATTACGCGTCGAGCTGTCAAACAGTACACTTGTGCTACTTGCTATTATTTCTCACAGTACATTATATTATAGTACCCACATAATTTTGAAAGTGCATTGGAAATCTTAAGATGGTTCTTAAAAAGTGCTTTATCTGCAACAAGAACATCACAAAAAAAGCCCCCGGTATAGAGTGCAGCAGATGCGAAAAGTGTGTGCATGCAACCACCGAATGCGCCAATATCTCAACCAAGCAGATTGCTGCCCTGCGCGCCACCAACGGCCTAGAATGGAGCTGCAAGGAGTGCCTAGGAGGTACATCGAAACGCTCGTCCTTCTTCATACCTGAAGACGAACCCGAGACTGATTCTGAAGAGGCAAAAAAAACAATAAACATCGATGTCAAGAAACTGCTGAATGATAGCACCGTTGAAATGAGGAAAACTATTAAACAAGAGTTGGAAAGCTTTCAAACCTCCCTCGAATTCATCAGTGACCAGGTGAGCGGCATCGAAGAGACCCTAAGAAACCAGAACATAAAAATCAAACAGCTTGAAAACAAAAATATGGACTTAGTTAACCGAAACAAAAACCTGGAACTGAGAATCTGCACAATGGAGCAACGCCAGCAGGAGTTCGAACAGCAACAGCTAGTCACGTCGCTAGAAATAGCTGGAATACCGAAAACGGCTGAAAAAGAAGACGTTACCCTACTGATGAAGACTGTAGCTTCGAAGTTGGATGTCAACGCTGATGACATGTTGACTGCCCGTCGTACAGCAACACGCAGGGAGAAACCAGGAAGTATCCTCGTCGAAATGCGCTCGAGAGCCAGCCGCGACGAGTGGGTGAAGTCTGGCAGAGACAAAGAGCCGACGGTAGGAGATATCCTTGGTCCGTCCACCCCAACAGGCTCTGCAACCGATCGTGTCTACGTCAGGGAAGCCCTATCCCACCACATCAAGACTCTGCTTTACCAAGCCGGATCAAGACTACGGCCCTCCTTCCAGTATGTATGGTGCAAAGAGGGAAAGGTTCTGGCAAGGAAGAATAAGGATACCAAAGCCATCCCAATCTACTCGGTAAAAGACATTGATGTCTTACTCGAATAACTAAGTTCTTATTGTACCAGCCTATATATCCTACGTTCCCATCCTTAAAATTCAACTTGCCAACAAATCTAAATTCTAATATCACCGAAATATTTAACTGTTCAAATATAAATAACTTTCTGCAAACCTTACCTCACAAAAACAAATTCATTTACATATCATGTCTCCATGTAAACTTGAGATCGATGTTGAAAAATTTTGGTAAACTACTTCAAATAATAGATGGATGTCCTAATATTGTGGAAATTGTCATAGTGACTGAAGCAAATATTTCTGATAACATTTCTAACCTGTTCCAAATTTCTGGCTATACAATGCATACACGTCTACGTAATTATTAAAAAGGCGGTGGCATAATTATGTATATTCGCAACAACCTCAAATTCACACAAAAATCTCACATGACCCACACGTTCGGGAATATCACCGGCACCGTTAAATTACCTACGAACGAGTTATTAACAGTCTGTGCAATATATCGCCCACCACATACCAACAAAACAATTTTTAATAGTGAACTACACCGGTTACTTTCCAACTATGCAGATTCTAATTTCATGATCGTACTGGGTGACATCAACATCGATCTCAAGCTACACAATTCACACAGAAACTCATATTTAGACATGCTGTCTGTGTGTGGTCTAACGTGTGGCATCACTGACTATACTCGGATCGAAAAGCGCAAAGATATGATCACTAAATCTTGCATTGACCATATATTTATTAGATGCCAAGCGTTAGATGCCTACACAGCGGCAGTTGATACTGTTCTAGCCGATCACCGTATCACGATAGCTAGCTTCGCTGGACCACCGCCGCCCGGCATGACTCATATACAGGCTGCTGCTAAGGCGAAAGTCATACATAATCGTGATGAGTTACTCAAAAACTTAGGCAATGTTGACTGGAACTTTACTTATAATTTGCAGACGGCAGATGAGATTTTTCAACACATAAAAAAATCCTTCCAAGAGGCCTTACAGTCGTCCATAAGACTAAAGCAAAATCGTGAACTTATTAGAAATCGCGAACCCTGGATGAACCAAAAAATTATAAACCTTTGCGAAAAAAGAGACATTCTTTTTGGACTCTGGAGGAAGAATCCAACAAACCATGAAATTAGGCTACAGTATAACAAGACACGAAACAAATCCAATAAAATAATTGAATACTACAGGAACCTATACTACCAAAATAAAATTAAAGATAACTATAGTAACCCAAAGAATTTATGGACAATAACAAATTCGATATGCGGCAGAATATCAAAAAGTACTGACGATGCGATAGCGGACGCTTTTAAACTAAAAAACCTTACAAATACTGAAATAGCAAATGAATTCGCTATTGAGTTTGACGAATCCGTAAAAAAGATCCTCCCGCAATGTAAACATACCATTCTCGACGAAAACAGCTTCAGCAATAACGCGGACGTCAGTATGAGGTTCAAAAAAGCTACCCCACGAGCAATCCACAAACTTATTCGCGGCCTGAACAGCAGAAAAGCGTCGGGTCTAGATAAAATCAAAATCCTCGACATCAAAGCAATCGGTGACAAAATTGCGGGTACGATCGCGCATCTTATAAACACTAGCATAAACACGGGTAAGTACCCAGATGATCTCAAATTGGGTTGCGTTAGACCTATATTTAAAAAAGGTAAAAGGGACAACGTTGCTGATTACCGTCCCATCACACTACTGTCGTCGGTCGACAAAATAGTTGAGAAGTTTGTTTGTGAGCAGATACATAAATTCTACCAATCTAATAATATTATAAACACTCACCAATTTGGCTTCCAGCAAAAAAAAAGTACAACATCGTTACTATCCAAATTCACGGATCACGTGAACAGCTCGCTTAACGATAAGAAACAGGTACTAGCCCTTTTCATAGATTTTTCGCGCGCTTTCGATACATGAGATCACAATCTGCTCACAAACAAACTTGGAAAATGTGGCATCAGAGGCCCGTTACAGACCTGGTGCGCTAATTACTTAAAAAATAGACAGTACTGTGTTAAAGTCGGCGAAAGTATTAGTCGTACCACCATGGTATCCCAGGGAACTGCTCAGGGTTCTGTACTAGGGCCCCTCCACTTCATAACATACGTCAACGATATGGTAAATGTCCTAAGCTTCAGCACCCCTTACCAATTTGCAGACGACACATGCCTAATTATCGCCAATAGTAACATAAACATAGCACTTCAAGGCCTCCAGTTTGATTTTGACAACCTCAATAAGTGGTGCCATGACGTAGGCCTAGCTCTGAATGCCCAAAAGACCAAATTAATGCTCATTAAATCGCCATATTTAAAGGGTAACCTGTCGGATGAGCTTGTTGCGCATACGCACGATTGTATGCACGATGAGCACATCAAGAAAGACTGTCAATGTCCATCGATTGAGATAGTTGACAGACACACTTACCTGGGGCTGGTGATTGATGGTACTTTTAACTGGGGTCCCCACATCCAACGAGTATGCGACAAGCTCAGGGCACTCATTGCCGCATTTTATGTAGTTAGAAATCGTATACCATTCAAAACTCGAATAATGCTATACAATGCATTCTTTGACTCCATAGTGTCTTATGGCCTCTCCAGCTATGGACGTACCCACAAAACATATCTGGACCAAATACACACCTTGCAAATCAAACTTCTTAAAATAATTGTCCCACCTAATATCAGATACGAATATTCAGGTAACTCATCTAAACTATTCAATTACTGTAATACACTCCCTATTCACACCAAATTTCATTATACATTACTGAAAGAGGAGTTCTTCAACAATACCCTACAGCACAGAATAGATCACCCCGTAGGTACGCGTCGTGCGGCCCAAGGTAAACTAACCACTACACGCGCAAATAATTTCTACGGTACACGGACGCGCGCCTACTGCATTCTGCGACTAATAAACAAACTACCCACTGACATAAGAAACACCATATCTCCGCTAAACATAAAAGCGAAACTTAAAAAATACTTTTCCTCCCTTTCCTATCCCTAACCAATACCTAAGTTGTGTAACCATGAAAAATAAATACCTGATATGTTTTTAATTTATTTTTAAAATTTTGTGTGTACTTACATAAACAAAAACAAGATGTGTTAAACATTGTACATATATTTTAGCGTAATAAGGATCCACATACAAACCTATATGGTTTCCGTGGACCTATTGTCAGATGTAAATTTATAATTTCTGCTTAAAATAAAAAAAAATAAAAAATCTTAACTTCAAGGGACCAAAACTTGAATATCTGCATAGCTGAAAAAAGGGTTGTGACAGACAGACGGAAATTATCAGTCATTCGACCCATATTCACCACTGCTGTATATTGGTTGCTTTGCCACACCAGCTACTGCTGTCCTGATAATAACTAAGATTAGGGTTAGATAAAATTAGATATTATATTTCTGGCTAAATTGCCTGTAAATCCTCCTAGTATCTCAGCTACCCAATAAGTAAAGAAGCTACTATTAAGTCGAATCTATCTTTATTATTAATCTACTTTTTATACCCTTCCATGACATTCTGAAAGATATTTCCTTCATGAGATAAGGGCCCTTATGATACTTAATTTTTTCGTTTTAATTATTTTCTATGCAAGAATCAATTGCCTTAGAAAATATATAAAACGCATAAGTCAAATTTTACAACATTCATTTCTAGGTCTAAGATTGTGTCCCCACAAAGGTGGATAACCTGTTCACCTTTGAACTGCCCTATATCTAAATTAGCCGTCCAAATTCGCAGCACTACAAGTTGACACCTAGCATTCGCTCACTGTTTGCACTGTGGGAGTTTCTACGCCCTTCTACTACACAGTGGTCCAAAGTAGAGAAGAGGCAAAAATGACGATTTGAGAGAAGAATGGCTAAGAATGGCATGTTGATTTTAAGATCTCTTTTACCAAATGCTTGTCTTGTGCTTAACTAATATAAATATTACAATATTAATTAATATAGTTAATAAGCAGGAATTTATATATACAAAATTACTAACAGTAAGGACTGTGTTGAGCTAGATTAACTACATACAGCCCCATCGTTTAAGTAATCGTAAACATTGTAATATCCCGTTTTCGACAAAATCTATTTCAAAATCTCCAGAGGTATCTTAATGTAGTAGAGAATGCACTGACCCTTGAAAGAATTGTTAACCTTCGCAAGTCTAAAAAGGGGCGCAACTAGTCTGTGATTATTTCTTAGGTTAATATTATAGATATCGCTAAGTTTTGAAAATGTTGTAAGGTTCTTGCGTACATACATTATAATTTCGAAAATAAATTGACTAGCTAGTTAGTATGTCAACTTCTTAAAAATGACTACTAAGGAGTCTGTTCGTTTAAAAAAAAAATCTCAAATAGGGCTATTCTGTAAAAAAAATAGTTTGAATATCCGCTACTTTCCCCCATAACAAGATACCGTAAGACATGACACTACGAAGGTAACTAAAATATTCCTTGTTCCTAACAGCGTTAGCCGCAGAACTTAATTTAAAAGCTAATGTATCCCAACTGCAATTTTCTATTATTGGTCATTTAGTTATTCTAACGTGTTGCTGTCATACACTAAACTGGTATAAACTTGCTTGATATTTGGAAGTCAAAATTTTATTCATTTGGTTTTAACAGCGTTTAACAATAAATTATTTACTGTGAACCAATTCAAGGTTAAAGACAATACACAACATCATCAAAATCTTCTTTTTGTCTTTCAATTTTGAAGTCTAGTGAAGTATCATCAGCAAACAACACTATATAGGCCAAATACGGTACATTGTGGAACGCCAATTTTTACACCCATCCATCAGATTAAACGTCGTTGACTTCTGCCTTTTCAATTATATTGCTTAAGTATGATCATAGTAAATCCAACGCTGTGTTTTTACCTCCGTAGTTATTTAACTTCATTACACATTCAAATGTCTTCGATAGATCGCAAAAAACCCCGATAGCATCCTGTGTGATAGATCCTCCCAAGCAGAATAAATATGAGATATAAGGGTAACACCTGCATCCGCATTTTCAGCATTTTTTAAGTTAAGTAATCTTAACGTTTTGTCAATGTCCTGGGATATACATGATGAAATTTTAAATATGCATTACTGACGCTAGTGTTGTTTTTTTTAACAAAGTCTCTGCTTCATATGGAGATGAATTAAGAAGCTCTGTTGTGAGTAAGGGTACATTGGTGAAGGTTTTTTACGAAACCTCGAGCAACCTCAGCGTTTGATTTAACAACATCATCACTTATTTTTATGCAGAAATCATTGTCCCTATATATTGGTATAACGTTGCCAATTTCACGGTTCATTATTTGCCAAACGCTTTTCATTCCATTATTTGAATTTTGTATTTTTCTATTTGTCTTTCAACAGTAAGGGCAAGATTATCTTTCCGTTGTTTAAACAATCTTAATATTATTTTACTAAGATTAAAGAACCACCTCTATCAGCAGTCTTTCTATTGTAACAACGGACAATTTTGTTGTGATTTTTGTTAAAAGACATCATATTTTCCTTTGGCCAGTATTCTGAAATACAAATTACAACGATGTCAGAATTTTTTAGAAAAAATTCTAACGCAAGTTCTTTGCAAGGCAGCCCCTGGATGTTTTTATGGGTAATATGTAAATGTGGCTTACCCTTTGACAAATTTAGTAGCTCTTGTATGCTGGAGACTTCCTCTATTGTCTTATGAATTAATTAAAATTACTTGGAACCGCTATCAATTTTGCATGCAAAATAATATTAACCGGTGAAATCCCAATAGGGGTGCGTGTCATCTCATCCTAACATAAGCACGTTTCTGATTAGCCTGTCCAATAAATACAGCTGAGTTCAAGTTGAACTTGGTTAAACCAACTATAGCTGCGTCGCTTATATTATATATGCCAACAATGTAGCTACTAATTTTCTATATTTATTAGACACTAATTATTTTACATCCCGGAGTGGCCAATCCGAGCTGAGTATTCGTCTAGCGATGTCCTTTACTTGGAACTGATGACCAAAGGATGACCAAACTATGTCCAAGATATATATATATACTCCTCAACCACTTCTAAGGGGCAATTATCAACAGCAATGTCGATGTTCATCTTAAAACCGAGACTCAGGGATGCTTTGTGCAGTTCTGCGAGCATAGTCTGGAGATCAGCAACTTACTCAGCCGCCAAGACCAGATCATCGGCAAACCTTAGGTGCCATAAACACCAGCTGTTGATATCGAGACCTCTTTCCCTCCAGCCTACTTCAATGCGGCCTAAAAGACATTGGTGAAGAGCTTCGGCAAAAGAGTATTTCTTGGCATACGCTTTGCTCTATTTAAACAGGGCTGGAGAGTTCATGGAGTCACACCTGGGGAGTGGCGGACATATAAAAATCCTGGAGGATATCCACATATTTTTTCACACCTTTCATTCGGAAAAGTAAGTTTTGCTCCACGACGAGAGGGAGCAAAATGCTACTTTTCTGTTCAAGCTATTTTTTTAATTTAATGATTGGCCTGTAGCATTTACGCAATGTGCCCATTGAACACAGATTAAAATAATCGAATATAATTATGAAATTACATTACAATCGACTACGATGACGTAGTCGATTAAAAACAAGCATTTTTCAAGTTTAAACTTTAACAATGTTATATGAAAATTTATGAATTTTTCGTGATATTAAAAAAATGTCATAATAATTTATTTGTTTACTGAAATCAAAAATATCGATGACTGTTATTGTGATATAGTAAATATTGATATCCGAAACCATTGTAATATTCGATTCGATTATTTTTACACATTAGTAAAAGTATACAGGAATATTTTATCTGTGGTGACTTTTCCCTAATCCTTCACAATACACCATGATAAAAAAAAATGGTTAACGTTGTTCGATTACTGTAAAAGTGGTGAAAGTATAATTCAAAGTATAGTTATTTATTTTTTTTAGAGCATTTAATTAAAATTTTCCTCATAGTCGGTGTGAAAAGTTGTATGTGTCACTCAGGAGCAAAATTATTTTCGTCATGGGCGTTAACGCTTGAATCCTTCGTTACGCTCAGGATTCTAACTTAGAATCCCTCGCTATGCTCTGGATTCTATCGTAGAATCCTTCCCTTCACTCTGGATTCAATGTAACGCCCTCGCCGTAAATACATCATTTTGCTCCCTTGTGACACAAATAACTATTTATCAATTCTGCAACGATGGAGGGAATGGAAGACGGCCCAGGGCTCAACACTGTCAAAAGCCTTTTCATAAGCAAAAAAGGCGAAGTACAAGGGACGGTTGTATTCTCTACATCTCTAAATAGTTGCTTGACTCTGTGGATATGGTCTTAAGTGGAATATACTCTTGGGAAGCCGGCTTACTCCTCGGTTTGATATTCATCAAGCTGTTGACTCAATCTGTAGCACAGGATTTGGCGAACAGTTTATAGATTTTTGAAAGCAGGGTTATGGGTCTATAATTTTGTAGATTTATCTCCCTTCTTGAGAAGAATGGTGACTATAGCGTTCTTCCAGGCCCTTGGGGTAACTCCATTTATAAGGACACTGTTGCGACCTTATTCAGTACTTTGAGTACGGGATTTTCTCCTGCCTGCAGCATCTCCACAAATACTCCATATTCACCAGCTGCTTTTCCGTGGTTCATCTGACCTGGAGTGTACTTCACTTAAATCATCATTCATCCGTGATAAGAGGCAGATCATCCCAAAGTAGTTCCACTAATTCCTCTCTTGGTCCTGATTCCTATTGCGTAGTCGGCTCCATTGATGTATATGTATAAAGTAGTGAATAAAACTGTTTCACTATTTTCACCATTTCAAAAGTTATCTGCACATAAGTTTCTCTGAGAGATATTTAATATTTTTGCCCGTGTATCTTTGAAAATATGTTTTTCAGGCTTTAGCTTTTGAAATATAAAAAAATCCAAAATATTTTTGGCCATGTTTTTAGCCAAAATACCACCCTGCATCGTCGCGTCGGTGGTTTCAAGGCAGACTGCCCAACACGCTAGCAATATTAACTCACTAGGTAGGTTTTCAGACTGGCGTCACTTTTTATACCCATCATGCAACGAGTGTGGCGTAACGTGGATTTGAATTTTAAATTTGGAGGAGTGCAAATGTTTATGCTAATCCGCCAATCGAAGAGTGTGGTAGACACAAATACACTGAGTATGCCCCTTTGTTTTACTTTTAAAGACCATTATTTTAGAAAAGAGTTTTTACAAAAATATTCGATATTTCATAGTCAGCCGTATTTTGTGATTTTTGTTTCATTGTTAACAAATGCTCAAATTATCAATAATAAGCTACTGTGGGGCCACGAAGATGATGCTTGTTTGCTTTATTAGACAAGCTGCGGCTTAGAAGAGATATTATGAGACTTTCTTGAGTCTGTAGAGTTTCTCTTGTAGAGTTGGTTCTATGTGGAAAATAAGTAAATATTTTTCACAGAGAACCAACGCAGGAAGAAATATTTTTTTTGGTCACAACAAAGAGGTACATTAATGTGTATTTTTGTAACCAGCAGTTTTCTGTGGTGATTTATGCATCAGGTGATTTATGAATATAGATGGCATATATAAAATTAGAATAAGAGACACATTTAAACTGACTCTATTAACCTCTGGATGACACCGTCTCCATTTTATGGTACGAAAAATTACTGAAACAATAAGCTTCACCCGTGATCGGCCTCTCAAGGCCCGCATTTATATTCGATAGTGCCTACTTTACTTGATCTAGATTCTAGATGGATATTCACTTTATATTGTTGAGTAGTATGAACTATAAATACGTCTCTTCCTCCAAAGTTAGCGTTACGCCTTTTCCCATGCGGGGTGGCAGAGGCGCATTTGTGCCCACCTTTATTAAGTACTCTATTGTGCTTAACAGGAGGCTTACCTAACGTCGTCCCCATAGTACTAAATAATCAAAAAATTGAACAAGCGGCTTCTAGAAATTATCCCATATTTCAGACTAAGTGACGTTGGATAATGTTGAGGAATAGGTCAAGTATTTTTTTCATGACGACTATCTTCGTTAGCATAATTTTCTTTAGCATTAGTAGATGAAATATTTTAGCCCTTTGTAAAAAGTCCTTAGAAAAACACGAATTATAATCCTAACAATCTGTGGTATGCTAAGAATACAAACATAGCGTCACTTCTTTTCCCGTATGCCTTCTCAGAGGCTCAGATGTATTTTGTATATAAGAATCAAAATAAAACTCAAATAATTCACTGTATGTAGGCAAAAATAATGCACTTTAACAAGTCAAACATTTAAGTGAAAATTCATGGAGAAAACAAAAAATAAATCAAATATGATCAACTAAACTAATGAGTTACAGATTATGGTTTGAGTTTGAAATTCAAGTGGTGATTTATGGCTGAATCTCGCACAGGAAAAGGAAACACCATTAAATATACCAGTGCTTCGGAAACACGCCCGTCAGAGAAGATAGCACCAAAAACTCTACAGGAAGTTTTTTTTGAAATTTTTGACTTATTTTTGTATAGGCACAATGTTCAAAATAAAAAGAATCTAATCCGATGACAATATCTTTATATGTTTGTATGTTACAACATCAAATCTATAAGTGCCAACAAGATGACTCAAAATATTAATTTTACAAAATAAATAATTAATAAAATACAAAAGCTGTAAAGAACATAACTTATAAAAAACCAGACTGGACCAGTCCCCTCAAGCAATCAAGCATATGATCCATAAGTCTCTAGAACAACAAAAAAAATACGAGTCTAGTCATAGTTGACTAGCAAATATTTCTGCTTAAAGATAGGTGATGATGTTGTTAAATCTAACGCTGAGCTAGCTCGAGCTACAATCTACCAACACATATATTATGTTCATTGAAATCTACAATAAACTCCCAGACAGGTATAAAAGCATTTCTACGAAAACTCAAAACTCTCCTATTACAAAACCTACTATATTGTTGAAGAATATTTAAATGAAATACACTTCCCACATTAAACTTACTAAAATACAAACAATCATACAATACACATTCACACACACCCTCCCTCAAACACCCTTACGCACACACACCCCTACCCGCAAACACATGCACACATACACCCTACCCCTCACATACACACACACATAAAAATATAACAATAAATAGTATTATAGATATAATTTATGAAAGTCATATAATTTTTGATCTCATTTCCTTGTTATAAATAAAAATTCTGTATAATGTTATCGTATCAGGTACGTTTCTATGAAACTCTGTGTTAGAAATAAGTTAGTTTGTAAGAAATTGCAGTGCCCTTACAGGGTTCATTGTCGGGACCTCCTAACTTTAAGAACAGTAAAATCTCAATGTTGCAATAAACAATTTGGAATTTGGAATTTGGAGCTTTTGAAAAATTCTTCAACAATATACCCTTACTCACAACAGAGCGTCTAAATTCGTCTCCATATAAAGCATAGACTTTGCTAAAAAATCAGCACTAGCATCAGTAATGTAGATTTTAAATTTCATCAGGCATATCCGAAGGACATTGTCAAAAAGTTAAGATTACTTAATTAAAAAAATGAAGACCTGTGGGGTATATCAGTCAAGGTTATTGGTTCGATTAACGATCCATTAACGATTCCATTAACTAACTGCCTTTCATGATGGAGAAATTGATGTTGTTACTGCTTTTGTTTGCTGATGATGCTTCAATGGTGTTTAAAACTGAAATACAAAAAGAAGATTTTGATGCTTTTTATGGAGTATTGTCTTTAATCTTGAATTGGTTCACAGTTAATAATTTATTGTTAAATGCTGGTAAAACCAAGTGTATGAAATTCTCACTTCCAAATTTCAGGCAAGTTGAGACCAGTCTAGTATTAGACTGCAACACGTTAGAATCAGTTAATGATAGAAATATTCTTGGCCGTCCGAGTCTTGACCGCAAGCAGAAGTGTGTCCAAATTTAATAAAAACACATAAATATATTGCATCCTAAATTAACGTTTATTTAAACTAACACACTGGTGATAACAGACTACCTAGAAGCAAAAGTGAAAGGCGCTGGACGACCTTGGACGCTCCGTGAGCCGTACGTGAGTAGCGCTGCCCTGCACCCCGCCTCACCTCGGGTAAACGAGATCGTTGACATAATTGTCGTCCCCCTCACTCATCGCCTCAACTCGGAGAAACGAGATACCAATATTTCTGTTCTACCGCACGTCGCAGTGCGCACAAGTGCTATGCTACTGACTGCTACGACTCCCCGGCCGCTACGCAACTGCTATTAATAGCCGCCGCTTCATTCAAAAAAGAAAGATGTCAAACTGTGCCGGTTGTAAAATCGTTGTTGCGGATGACGAAATTATTAATTGCAGTAATTGCCCTGAAAACTATCATTACAGTTGTGTTGGCATGACACGAAAAGAACAACAGTCATACTCCACATCGGCAACAAAAAACTGGCTGTGCCTCGAGTGCCGAAAGTATATGAAGAAAGACAATCGCGACCAAACTCCAGTCCAGCCTACGCAACAAATCGAAAATGGGGATAAAACGTACTTCAAACAGTATAGTTCCTGGGTAAATCATAAAAGCAGACGTGAACAAAGTGCCAATGACTCACTGCTGGACATCCAAGCCAACTTCGTCAATGTGAGCAAGTCGGATGACATAACTGACACCATTAGAAAAACCCTGTCCTCTGAAATGTCTGCGATGAGGACTACCATTAGTAAGGAGTTTTCCAGTCTGAAGACAGAGCTGAAGGAGGTGAGGTCAGAAATCTCATCCTTGAAAGAAGCCATGGACTTCATTAGTGGCCAATACGAAGTAATGAAAATATTAGTGGAAAAAAAATCCCAGGATAACCGTCTGCTACGACAGGAAAACGATAAACTGCAGGTAACTACTAGTAACCTACTGTTCAGGGTGAATGACCTAGAGCAAGAAGCCCGAGCCAACAATGTAGAAATACAGTGTGTTCCTGAATATCAAGCCGAGAGCCTTCTGCCATTGGTTCAGCAGCTGGTGAAAACAGTGGGCCTCATGCTCAAAGAAGAAGACATCCATCTCTGCACAAGAACAGCAAAGAGAAAAGCAGAAAGCGCTCGTCCACGATCCATTGTGGTAAAACTAAGTACACCTCAGAAGAGAGATTCTCTTATTGAAGCGGTCAAATGCTACAATAAGTCAAACCCTGCGGATAAGCTAGGCTCCAAGCATCTCGGCATAGCTGGGCCGAAGTCTGATGTATTTGTGACCGAACACCTGACCCCTCATAACCGGGAGCTTCACTATTTAGCAAGACAAGCCGGAAAGGACAAGGGGTAAAAATTCATTTGGATCAAAGGAGGCCGTGTTTTTATGCGGAAGTCTGAAAAATCCAAGATATATTGCCCCAAAGACAAGGAATTCTTTGCTAATCTTCCTTAATTTCTATTTTTAAGTAATATAATGCTGGTCACTTATCTGTAATTTATATTACAATGCTAGATAATATTAATATTGATATTGCAGAAGATATTGAAATTGTTAGTGAAATAGAGTGTCTAAAAGTAGATGACCATTCATCATGTAGACAGCTCCTTAACTTAAGGGTTGACCGGGAGTTGTTCTGTGTTATTTCGGTCAACATAAGAAGTGTTAGCCATAACCTAGACTCATTCCTTGTCTTTATCTCGGACTTGGACATTAATGTAGACATTATTGTACTGACAGAATGTTGGACAGATGATTCATCTTTTATCCCAACTATTGATGGCTTCATATCCCACCATACTAAATCTAGTTTCAACCAAAATGATGGTGTCATTGTATTTGTGAGAAATAACATAACCAATGTCAATGTAATTAAGCCTAGTGTCATATCTGAAGGTAACTGTCTGCTTTTAACCATTGATAACCTCTATTCATTTATTTGTACTTACCGGCCACCATGCTTTTCTAACCCAACCAGTTACATTGAATCTCTGGGTACTCTGCTTCAAACTATTAAAACAAAACACATCATACTTACCGGAGATGTCAATATAGACATAATACCTGATAATGTTTCAAGATATGCTGCGGCGTACATCGAAATGTTGGCCTCATATGGTTTGCAGCAAGGTATAAACAAACCAACCAGATTCAACACCTGCCTTGACCATTTCATGATTAAGACATCAAACCATGCTCGAACGATAGTTTTTGAACAATTCACAGATCACTCACCAATATTTCTTATAATGCACACCAAACAAAAAGAGATCAGACAGAAACAGACAAACCACACTAGGGTTACTCTTGATATTAATGGTATAGCAAAACTCAAAAACTCAAAAAAAAAACTCAAAACGTTTATTCTGTAAATAGGCCACAAGGGCACTTTCACATGTCATTTCATTTCATTTTTTACAGAACATTTGGTATTATTATCATATTATCAGAAAAAAAAAGTACTTAATTATTGTTTCTGAGAGATGTAAAGAGTCTCATGTCATAATAAAATAATTAAAATATAAATAACAGAGATGTATAGTCTCTTTAGTCAATAATGCAATGATAATAGGAGATGTAAATGGTCCCCACAGTCAAGAGTTGTATAATTAAATTAATCTTTGGAGGTGTAAAGTCCTTTAATCATATTGATTGGGAAAACTTTTATGGCTCCATTTCTGTTGACGAAGCAGCTAACAAATTAGTATCCACACTTCAAAAAATTATTACAGCAAACACAACAGTCAAGAAAATACCAAACAGAATAAAACCAATTAAGCCTTGGATAACTGTAGGAGTGGTCAAATCTATACGTGTCAGAGATAAGCTACATAAAAAATCTAAAATAAACAAAAACGATTTAGAACTTAAACAGCAATACACAACTTACAGGAACTTGTGTAATAAAATAATAAAAGCACTAAAAAGGTCATACTATTGTAACAAACTAAATGAAAGCCTAGGTAACAATAAGGACACATGGAAAACTATTAAGGATATTTGTAATCTAAAGAGGAGTAAACTTGTACCAGCTGAACTATTAAATCTAAAAGTGCTTCATAAAGATTCATTAAATGAGGTCAATAACTACTTCACGACAATCGGTAGTGTTCTTGCTAACCACACATAACAAAAACTAAATGCAACTGAAAGCTTACTGGCAGATAGCGCGATCTCCCTGGATGGCCCACTGGGCTCAATGCTGCTCTGTCCGACAGACCCTAATGAAGTTAGACGCACTATAGCAAAACTCAGGACAGCCTGTGCACCAGGATGGGATCAAATACCAACTAAAATACTAAAGATGTTCGGTGATGTTCTGTCGCACCCTATTTCCGTCCTTTGTAACCTAAGCTTTGCGGATGGAGCATTCCCCGTAATCTTTAAAAAAGCAGTTGTGTCACCTATCCACAAAGCAGGAGACAAATCCTCGCCCAGTAACTATAGACCAATATCTGTATTGAGCACTGTGTCAAAAATAATTGAGAAACTTACCAATACAAGAGTAATTAACTATCTCGAATCTAAAAAACTTTTATCCCGTAACCAGTACGGTTTTAGAGAGGGAGTATCCACGGAGGATGCCATCCTGAAGCTAACTTCAAACATCACCAGCTACCTTGATAAAGGGGAAAGGTGCATTGGCGTCTTCTTAGACCTTCAAAAGGCATTTGACACCGTTTCGGTTCCAATCCTATTGAGTCGTCTACAGAATCTAGGTATTAGAGGAACCTCACTAGCCTGGTTCCGTAGTTACTTAACAGATCGAACACAATGTGTCCGGGTTGATGGCCATTCAAGCGATGATGCACCATGTACCTATGGTGTCCCCCAAGGGAGTACGCTTGGGCCAATATTGTTTCTGGTATACATTAACCAACTTTGTGGCCTAGAGGTGGAAAGCGCCGACTTGACAATGTTCGCTGACGACACTGTCCTCCTATTCCACAGCAGTTCTTGGGAAACGGTCAAGGATGCTACTGAAAAAGGTCTTAGACTAGTCTCCAGTTGGCTAGAAGATAACCTCCTGTCGCTTAACACCGCTAAGACCAAATACATCTGTTTCAGTAAAACCAAAGCCAACAGCCCTGTCAATAATTTAAATATTAAAATCCATTCCTACCCATGCAACAGACTTCTAAATAAGAATGACAACGTTTGCAACTGTCCATTGCTTAGCAGAGTTGGTGTAATTAAATATCTAGGCATCCAAATTGATGAAAATCTCAGATGGTCAAATCAAATCTCAATGGTAACTAAAAGAATTCGTAAACTTATATTTGTTTTCAAAACTTTGCGCCATGTTGCTGACTCACGGCTTTTAATACAAACCTTCAATGCCCTCTGTCAGTGCATTATAAGATATGGTATTACCTCTTGGGGTGGGGCGTGTATGTCACACATGATCGTGGTGGAACGAGCTCAAAGATCCGTACTCAAAGTTATGTTCTTTCTTCCCCGTATGTACCCTACATCCCATGTTTACAAGTTTGCACCAATACTGAGTGTTAGAAAGCTTTTATATATCAATGCCTTAGGAGGTTCCACCAACATGTAGTCCCTAATCTAACAGTAAAAAACAATAGAACTAAATTAATACCACAACCTGTAACTAAAAGTGAATTCGCTAAGAGACATTACTCTAATATTTCAATAAGACTATATAATCTACTACTAAAATGGAATAAGGATATATCTGTGTTAAATAATTACCAATTTAAAGTTAAAATCATAGAATGGCTAAAAGAACTTGACTATGACACCATAGAGGGTTTCCTATAGTTGATATTTGTTGTATACTTACCTGTTCATGCAATAGTAATCTATTTATTAAGCAATAGTAATTTATTTATTATTGTTCCTTTCTTAATATTCCAAAAAATTGCTTTGCCTATGTACAAGGCAACTCAGAGACTACCATAACTTAACTATGTTATGTTAGTTTCTGAGTTATTTATTATTCATCATTTATTATTCATTTTTCATTTAATTATTTGTTAAATAAGAAACATAACTACCTACTCATTTATTGTTTCAGAAACTAATTAGGCAATCTTAGGTCCAAAATGCCAATTGTTTCGTATCTGTAGGCTCTGTCTCCTGACATACAGGTTCCCCTAGTTTAAGAGTCAGAGTCATGCCTGTAACCAGGACGTAAGATTTATAGAAAAATAAACATTTTCATTTTCATTTCATTTCATTTTCATTTCATTTCATTTCATTTCATTTCATTTCATTTCATTTCATTTCATTTCATTTCATTTCATTTCTTTTCATTTTCATTTTCATTTCATTTCATTTCAATAATCATTGATAGCAAATTGCAGTGGGGACCCCACATAGATAAATCAGCTGGTAAATTAAGTTCTACGGCTTACGCTGTTAGAATCAGACAAAACAAGGATGTGGCTACACCTAGGCTAGTATATTTTAGTTACTTTCATTGTGTCTTGTCCTATGGTATCTTGTAATGGGGGAAAGCAACGGTTTTTATATTACAGAAAAATGCTATCAGAGCAATTTACAATTTAAAACGCACAGATTCCTTAAAAGCGCTTTTTAAAGAAATTGACATACTAACGCCAGTCAGTTTATTTTCGAAAATATAATGTATTTAAACTTAAACTTAAACTTAAACTTAAACTTAGCGATAGCTGTTATGTTAACCTAAGAAATAATCACAGACTATTTGCGCCTCGGTTTAGATTGGCGAAGGTTAGCAATTCTTTCAAGGGTCAGTGCATGTTCTACTACAGCAATATACCTCTGGAGATCTTGAAATTTCCTTTTGACCAATTTAAAAACCATGTTAAAGCGACTTTGTCGAAATAAGGAATATCTAATCTAGCTCAACACAGACCTTGCTGGTATTCATTTTGTAATGATTTATTCCTGGTTATTAATTATAATAATTATATATATGCATCAAATAACGATTGCTAAGTATATGTAAATATCAACAGTAACAAAGACATTTGATTGATTGATTGATTTATTGAGCCAAATCTGCCTTTTCACTCTGTTGAAGTACCAGACCACCCAAAAAGTTTTGCGAAAAAAGTTTATACTGATGAGACACTGGCCAGTTATAATTTATTTCGATATTTCGGTTATTTAAAAGACAAAATAAATTCGTTCCAATTTAAAATTTCCCACCAATAAATATTAGCACTATTCGTGTGGCCCTGTGTAAAAATGTTTGACCATTTTCGTGTGATAATGTTTTACGACTTCAAATCTAACTTGAAACCAGATGAATCGTTTCATCGACTTTGACTAGATTTTTGGATAAGTTTTCACCTAAAACAACCGATTACAGCTGGTTAATGAAAGTGCGGTGAATAAGTGCGGTTGCATAACTTTTATGGATGAAGAATGAAACGGTCGTCCCTTGACTGAGGTTACGGAAAAAATAATACTGGCAGTGAAAAAATGGTTAAAAAATAAACAGGTGCATCACATACTAGAAGTTTCAGCTCACTCTGCAGATTAGATTGGGAAGCGCTAAATGTCATTTTGCACAGCCACCTTTACGTGAGGAGGATTGTTTTGCGCTGGGTACCTCACAATCTCACCGATGCTCAGATGCAGTCGCGCGTGGAATGGTGCCGCGAAAAAATCGAAGCAGGGATGACCGGTTTAGCCTAGCGGGTAATGACACTGCCTACGAAGCTGACGGTTCTGGGTTCGAATCCCGGTAAAGGCAAAGTTTTGTCTCCCACAGTGGTTAAATGCAGAGAAGAGGCAGACAATGACGTTTGCTAAGTATACGTAAATATGTACAGTAATAAATAAATTTAACTTTTACTTTGAATTTTAAGGTGAGTCACGAAGATTAGGAGAACAACCGAGGCCTGAGCCAGAGAAGATTAGAATTGAGGACCAAGAGACTAGTAATCATAGGTAAGAGTCAGAGTTGAGAAGAGTGGCCAAAATCATCGCTCACATAGCCACTAGTTTAGTAAATACCTATAAATTTTTACATCAAACATTTTCAAATATAATTTTGACTTTTACAAACGAATTAAATATAATTATTATTAATTTAGGTACAGTAAAATATTATTATGTTAATAATTTGCATGCCCAGCGATCGCTAAAAGTGTGAAAATGTGTGTGTGTGTGTAACTGTTAAATATCTTAAGAACCTATGTATAACCACATTTAGGGCAAATAAATGAATCTTTGAATCTTTGTGGCGTTATCTAATGCCGATGGTATCCAAGAGGTTAAAAGAAACGAATGAAAAACAGGTAAAGTGGCCATTAGGCAGTTTTATAGAAATATTTACAGGTAAATATGGTTTAAATAGGACCGTTGAAGTTAAAACTCCGTTAGTTACAAGACTTCGACCTTTCCAGAAGTTGTATCCTCTGGAAGTTTCTGCTTACGAGGTAAGTAGCAGTCATACGCGAGTGCAATAAAGCACAGAAGTTGCAAAACCGACGACAGCTCGCTATGGGCGAATCACAAAGATAATATGCAAGTTTACACTGTGTGATACGTTATCACTGAGAACCTGTTAACATTAACGCAAATGCACATTTTTTGTTTTTTATTTCGTTTTTTGTCTGGTATGGAGGATATGGGATGATTACGACGCAGATACTCGTCTATTTTGTGTAATTGATTTTATGTTACATTTATTTGGGTGTGGTTAATTAAGTTTGATATTGTTGAAGACTTAATTGTTTGTAGTTTCATTCATTTGTCAATATAAATCTTTTGTAAAGTGAGTCTATCTAATGTTGTCATTGGAAAGTGTTGATGTACTGTGATGTGATGTGATGTCTGAAATGATGTGTTACTTAACTTAATTAATAATTTGTTGTTTTTTTGTGAGTCTGGAAGATGTAGCAGAACCGCGAATAGGATTCATAGTATTATTTTCTTTGGTTTAGATATATATCAAACAGCTTGTCAAGAAATAAATGTGGATCGCAGCAGTACGATGATTCCGTGATTTGGTAATTTCACATTCCCAAACAACGGACTTTCTATACACTACGCCGTTGAAACTTTTGGGTCATCCGCCTTAACAGCCCTGATTTGGCTCCATGTGATTTCTTCTTGTTCCCAAAAAATAAAATCAGCTCAAAGTGTTACAGTTTTCTTAGATCATTAGATGAGGCAGACTAGAAAAAGTGCTTTGAAAATCAGTTTAGACATGAAAATATAACCTATAGTGTTTTTTACCGTTTTTTCGAGAGTCTATGTAGTGCCAGTGTCAGCCGTTGCTTATTGTTTGTAAAATGCCAACAAACTCCAACAGGGGCGCTTATTTTTTTACCAAAATAGTAAGAACGTTAGTTCGGGAAGGTGCATTCATATTGATGAGTATAAAGCCAGTTATACAGGTACAGTTTTCTTTGATCATTGGACGAGGTAGACTGGAAAAAGTGCTTTGAAAATCCGTTTAGTTGCATGAAAATGTAACCTATAGTTTTTTTATCGCTTTTTCGAGAGTCTATGTAGTGCCAGTGTCAGACGTTGTTTATTGTATGTAAAATGCCAACAGACTCCAACAGGGGCGCTTATTTTTTTACCAAAATAGTAAGACGTTAGTTCGGGAAGGCGCATTTTTATCGATGAGTAAAAAGCTATTTATATTTAGGTACCTGTTTAATTCCACGCCTCAACCGAACGGCGTGGAATCTTGAGGGGCTGGGTTTTTGCCAGCACGGGAGAGAAAATCTTGAATGTTACTTTACCTTGCCGTCGTAGACCGGAAATCGAAAGCTCGATTCGAGGCAGGAATACGGGATAGGAGCACAAGTTTGGGTAGGATAGGGACTGAATCTCACTATTCGCTGCCCGACGCTGTCGCCGGCGTGCTGCCTGCTGACACGAGGAGTCGCCGTCCTATACGACGATATCCAATCACCACACGGATCACTCAACCGCTGACGCGAATCTACTTATTTCCCGACGATGTTGATGATTAACACTCCGACCAGGCTCGACACCTGTATTAGACAATTGTTACACCGAAATACAATCAATGGCCCGACGCCTAAGCAGACATGTTTTTTCTCCCGACAAGAAAAAAAAAACCTCCAATTTTTCATCTCGTTGGTACGAGAGACAGCTGCGGTTCCGTTTTCGCTAGTGATGTCCCGATTACTCGCGGTCGATCCGCGCAACATAAAACCGGTGCGTTCCGAAGCATAAATATTAAACAGTCACCCGCCCGGACAGGCCCGAACCTCTCCCTAATCAATAGGAAGGCGAGAAAGTGTTGCGACCGCTCTCTTGAGGACCGAGTCCCCCACCTTGACTTCTGCTGATCGAGGCGTGCCATTCCGACCCGTGTACAAATTGACGATCCGTCCTCGTCTCCATCTCAATGATGGCAGGTTCGCATCCTTAATCAGCACCAAATCAGCGACTTGAGGGGGGCTCGTCCGGTCAGTCCACTTAAGGCGCTGCTGCAGATGTGCAAGTACTCAAGGGACCACCGTTTCCAAAAATCTTGAGCCATCTGCTGCAACATCTGCCACCTAGTTAACCGACTTAACTTAACATCACCGAATGGGTATTCTGGCAGGGCGTTAAGGGGCTGACCTATCAGGAAGTGACCCGGAGTCAACGCTTCCAAATCATTTGGATCCGAACTGAGCGGGCACAACGGACGCGAGTTCAGTGTCATTTCAATCTTACAGAACAGCGTCGCAAGCTCTTCAAAGCGTAGAGAGGTCTCACCGATGATCCTCGTCAGGTGCGACTTAGCCGATTTAACCGCAGCCTCAAATATTCCTCCCCAATGAGGACATCCCGGCGGACTGAAAACCCATTCAATCCCTCGTCGGGAGCAAGCCGTACCGATGGCATCCTGGTTACCGTTCAGGAATTGAGTGACCTCCTGCAGATATCGCCTGGCTCCGACAAAATTTGTGCCGTTGTCCGAACGGATTAATGTCGGGAGGCCCCTTCGTGAGACGAACCGATCTAGACATGCGATAAATGCCTCTGTAGTGAGGTCACTGACCACCTCCAAGTGGACTACCTTCGTGGCTAAGCACACGAAGACGCACAGGTATGCCTTCACTAATCTGGCGTTCCGTAGCTGTGAAGACTTGACCATGAGGTCCCGCGAAATCCGTTCCGACACCCGCAAAGGGCCGGATTTCGTTAACCCTATCCGAGGGCAAATCGCCCATCTGGGGCTGCATCGTAGCCGCCTTGGCCCGATAACAAGGCAGGCACCGAAATACGACGCTCCGCACTAAGCGTCTTCCCGATAGAAACCAGAACTCGCGCTGGAGAAACGCCATCAAGGCGTGGCATCCGATATGCCCATTCCGAATGTGTCGATCCTGTATCAACAGTTCGACCAACTTCCCTTTCCTAGGGAGTAACAACGGGTGGCGAGCCGCATAAGGCAGGTTGGCATTCCGCAGCCGACCTCCTACCCTCAGCAATCCTTGAAAGTCAATGAACGGGTTGAGCCGAGCCACAGCACCCTTCAGTTGGACGCGTCCGCGTCTCAGAATGTCCAATTCGGACTTAAAGTGCACCGTCTGCACGTTCCGTACCAATGCGAACAATGCATGGTTCCGTTCCCGTGGTGTCAGGACTTGTGTCCGCACTCGTTGCGCCTCAGAATTCCGACAATTCCGTGCAAATCGGCAGATCCAGGCGGTCACATTGACCAGCTTGTCGAGCGAGCTGTACCGTTCCAGCAGGCTGAACTCCTCTTCCGGCTCTGGTTGCGTCGTACAGACACCGACCGTCAAGGCGCCGTTCGCCGTGGTAACGCGTGGACTCATTGGCCAATCCGATTCGGCTTGAGTCAACCATTTTGGACCCCACCACAAGGGATGTCCAACCAACTCCGGAGCGTGACACCCACGAGACGCACAGTCTGCTGGGTTCATTTTCCCTGGAACATGTCTCCAGATTAAGGGAACCTCCGAATTCAAAATCTAAGAAACCCGATTTGTCACAAAAATCTCCAGCTTGTGAACTGAAGCCTTCAGCCAGCATAACACGATCTGGCTGTCCGTCCAAGCGTAGACCGTATCTTCTAACGCTATTGACCCACGAAGAACCGTCATCGTGTGGTTGAGCAGACGAGTCAGGAGAGCCGCTCCCGAAAGCTCTAACTTGGGAATGGTCAGGCGAGTGCGCAACGGCGCAACCTTGCTCTTGGCCATGACCAACCGTACATCAACCTCCCCCGAGGAGTCGACCGTACGCAGATATACCGCAGCTCCGTAGCCCTTCTCCGAGGCATCGCAAAACCCATGCAGGGTGGCGGTGTATCGTTTGGTGGGGACCAACCTCCGTGGCAGTGAAATCCGATGGATGCCAGGGAGGGTCGAAAAGAACGAGTCCCACTCCGAGCTCAATGACCCGCCGATCGGGTCGTCCCATTTCAGCTCAGCAGACCACAATTGCTGCATAAAACACTTGAGCTGAAATGTTACCGGGGTGATCCACCCGTTTGGATCAAACGTCCTAGCCACCGTTGAAAGGACGTTCCGTTTCGTCCAGACCTTCGGGGAGTCCAACTCGACCCGATACGAAAACATGTCTGACACCGGCTGGTACTGGACGCCTAATACCGACAACATATTTGGATTTTCCAAATTTTCAAAAATGTGGGGATCCTGCTGGTAGTCATCCGGAAGACCAGACAGTAACTCTGAAGAGTTCGACATCCATTTCCGGAGCTCGTAACCTCCACCCCGTAGGAGCTCAACTAGCTCGTCCCGACGAGCGAGCGCCTCCTCTACGGAATCTGCACCGGTACAGATATCGTCCACGTAGAGATCCTGCTCCAGGATTGCTGCTCCTCTAGGGAAGTTTAACCTTTCTCGATCCGCTAACTCCCGCAGAGTGCGAATCGCCAAATAAGGACTAGACCGTAGCCCGTACGTGTTGGTGTTCATTTTCACAACGGTGTACCCTGATGGGCTGATCTGGGCTCTCTCGCCACAGTATCAGCTGATACCGTCTATCGTCAGGGTGAATGACCGTCTGTCTAAACATCATCCGGATGTCAGCTACAAACACAACATTGTGTCGACGGAACCGTGTGATAACATCCGCGATGTCATGGTTCAACTTCGGCCCTGAATGCAAACACTGGTTCAGGTTCATGCCGTTAGATGTTGATGCCGATCCATCGAACACTACCCGTATTTTGCCCTCCGGGGTCCTCAAGACCGCGTGATGGGGCAGGAAGCAGTGGTCTTCACGCTTCCAGTCGATACCCGAAACAGACATGTGGCCGAGCGACTCGTATTCCCGCATGAAATCGACGTACTTCTGCCGGAAAATCCCGTCACGCTTCATGCGTCGTTCCATCGACAGAAGCCGCGTCTCGGCTGCATGGTGTGAACTGCCCAGCGGTGGGCGATCACTCCGGAATGGAAGACGTGTGAGAAATCGACCTGACCGAAGGCGACCAGTATTGTTCCGATAAAACTGTTCACACTCTTCTTCAACCGGGTCCAACCGGCGGACCGTAGGTGGTTCCTCCACCTCCCAAAACTTCTGTATCACCTCCGAGAGTACAGAACCGAATAAGGGACTACGAGTCGCTAGGCGTGGGGCAGCCGGCATGACCGGACCCATTACCGCTTGGCCCAGTCTGGCGTTGACCGAAACCAGACCAGTCGCCTGCAACACGTGGACACCTGGCACTAACAGGTATCCCAAGGCATCGACACCCAATAAAATGTCGACTGGGCCCGGAATATCGAACTCCGGGTCAGCCAGTGACAACCCAGCGACCAACTGTCGCACCGAGGGCGACAACCGTACGTGAGGGTGTGAGCCCATCACATTAGGCATGACTAATGCCGTGACCGTCAGATTCACCGATGAATCCACCCGTGACGAGAGAGTGATCCGACATACTCCCTTAACGGAACCGACTTCCGTGTTCCCAATTCCCCAAATGGAATGTGGATACTCCCTTATCGAAATGCCCAACTGTCTTACAAGGTTGCACGAGACTAAGCACCCCTGGGCCCCCGAGTCCAATAGTGCTCGTGCCACACATGATTTGCCGTCCGAACTCCACGCTATCACCGAGGCGGTGGGGAGCATGACCGTCTGTGGAGTGGCGACTCCCTGTAAGTGGGCGGCGTGTCCCTAGCGAGAACCTCCGCGGGATCCCAACCCGCTGGGACCCCCGTCGGCCTGGTAACTCGGCTGCTGATATGCCGGTGGCATATCAGACCGTATGTACATCAGAGGGTCCCAACCCGCATAATTGGCCCCTCGCTATCCCGGTATCCGACCATACCGGACTGTGTACGGTGTGCCCGGTGGCCACCGTGGATGGAGGGGGGAGAGCGGATCCAACCTGGGGCGCTCTAGGAATGGGGGCGACATCCGACTGTTCGCCTCCCTGTTCGCCTCCCAGAGCGACGGGCAGGGTGGCGCAGAAGGTGGTGGGCTCCCAGCCTTCGCGCCACTCATCGGTGCCATCTGACACCCGCCCGTAACACGCGGTGAGCCAGCGGCCCGAAGTCCTCGCTGACCCTGGACAGCGGCGACCGAACCCTGGCTATCCCGCCTGTTACCCCCCGCGCTGCCCCCTTCCCCTCGGGGGGGGTCCCGTCCGCGGGTACCCCAGTCACCCCGTTGGTGACTCCCGTTGCCCGGAGGGGGACTGGGTCCGGCCCTGGTTGGGCCCTGTGACCGACCAACCTGAGTCCGGCCCTGGTGACCGTCCGAAGGGCCTGACCGGTTCAGGCATAACACGATGTGGTGCTTGCCACCGCAGCACTCACAGGGGAACGCGCGTGAGCGTGTTTAATATTTATGCTTCGGAACGCACCGGTTTTTTGTTGCGCGGATCGACCGCGAGTAATCGGGACATCACTAGCGAAAACGGAACCGCAGCTGTCTCTCGTACCAACAAGATGAAAAATTGGAGGTTTTTTTTTTTTCTTGTCGGGAGAAAAAACATGTCTGCTCAGGCGTCGGGCCATTGATTGTATTTCGGTGTAACAATTGTCTAATACAGGTGTCGAGCCTGGTCGGAGTGTTAATCATCAACATCGTCGGGAAATAAGTAGATTCGCGTCAGCGGTTGAGTGATCCGTGTTGTGATTGGACATCGTCGTATCGGACGGCGACTCCTCGTGTCGGCAGGCAGCACGCCGGCGACAGCGTCGGGCAGCGAATAGTGAGATTCAGTCCCTATCCTACCCAAACTTGTGCTCCTATCCCGTATTCCTGCCTCGAATCGAGCTTTCGATTTCCGGTCTACGACGGCAAGGTAAAGTAACAATCAAGATTTTCTCTCCCGTGCTGGCAAAAACCCAGCCCCTCAAGATTCCACGCCGTTCGGTTGAGGCGTGGAATTAAACATTTTGGTAGCAGGCGCGGTTTCCTAGTGGGAAATCACCGATTCACGGACGGTTGTAGGGTTGTTTTTTTTGCCACATTGTAGTTGGAAGAAAAGAATATCTCAGATTGGCCGGCAAGTCGGCAATGAGTCTGTGGTCGGTATACCACAATTAAAGTTCATTTTCGGTTAGTGAAAGTATAAGTGTCAATTTAGTTAACAATTATTATAAATTTGTAGTCGGAAACTACTGTTTGTGCGCATAAAAGATTGAACAGTCATTCTGCGAAGTAACTAGACTGTATTACTTGCGGTAGAACGTCGGGTTCTATAGTACTGCAGTGTTATTTCGGTTTACAGAGCAGGGTCGGGCTATTTAAGGGGTATTAAGCTGATTTTGCTGACCTCAGTAGAAGTGTGGGTCATATCGGAGGGGCCACTTCTAGAAGGTCACAGCTACCTTCATTATATTAAAAATAGCTTGGATTTCGGAATCCAGTGTGGTTTAGCGTGCTATATTGTTTAGGTTTATAGTCTCGGAGCCCACCACTTATTATTTTGTATTGTTTTCATAATCAAGTTTTGTGGGTTATTTTTGTATTGTGTTTTATGGTGGCACTCTCTTATTGATTTAGAGTGTATATTTATAAGGTGTATGTCCACAGGGCGACCATATTAAATATTGTTTAGGATTTAATTGTTTTAGTGGTTGCCTTGGTTTTTACAACTTAGTTTTAATTTCTGTGCCCAGCGCTGACGGGCAAGTGCTGGTCTCTGGCTGTGCTTAGTTCGGTAGTGAAGCATAGGACCAGAAACAATTGAATCGGTAACCATGGCACCTTCGCCCTTGACGGTACTGCGGTATGGTGTCCGTGAGGAGATGAGATGGCTCGCCCATACTCACAAGTATGTGGAGCGACCTGACATGGACGATATCCTGCTCAAGCGTGTGGAGGACGCAATGACACGCGTCGGGAAGGTGTGTCGGCTGGCTGCGGAGGCTGAAGCCCTCGGGCTTACGGATGAGGCTTCGGTGGCTGCAGTGAAGCAGCTCCGCGCGGATGCTGGCCAAGCGATGGAGTGCTTGGGCGACATCGAGCGTCGCGCGGAGAAAATTAAGCGGTCGCGACGGAATGACCGCGGGGAGGGTAGCGGAGACCCGCCCCCTAAGGGTGTTATTGGACGGCTGCCACACCTGGAGATTCCGGCCTTCGGTGGGGCAATTGATGAGTGGCCGGCATTCATCAATTTGTTCGATAGTTTGGCCCACGGTCGGGACGACCTGGACAACGCCTACAAGTTGGCCCAACTATTGATGGCACTGCGGGGTGAACCGAAGGAGTTGGTCGGTCACCTAACGGTCACGGCAGGCAATTACGAGATAGCCCGGTCCATATTGTTTGACCGCTACCAGCACAAACGGCGGTTGGTTGATGCGCAGCTGGGGAAGCTGTTTAGCATCCCAAGAGTAACCCGGGATGTTGACATCCGGGTACAGGTGCTCAACCCTGTGGGTGGCCACTAAGGCCCTTCAGAACCTTGGTCTGCCGGTAGACCAATGGTCATATATCGTGTTGTATATGGTTTGTCACGGTTGCCTGCAGCTGTTCAAAGTCGGTTTGAACAGCTGCATGGGGGCAGTAGCTCGGAACTGCCCACGCTCGTCCAATTAACGGATTTTTTGGAGGGTGAATGCAGGCGATGCGACACATTGGATACGGAGGCCAGTGTGCAGCGCCAACCCGCGCGGATGCGGGAGGGGCCGCGCCCCCCGCCCCCACGGGGGGGTGGGCGGTCAAACAATTTGGCGTTTTGAATGCCGCGCCGTCGGGTGACGGCTGTGTGCACTGCGACAGTGCCGGTCATGAGGTGACCAGTTGCGCCAACTTTAAGGCGCTCGGGGTAGCTGCCCGCAGGAAGGTAGTCTTCCGCCACCGATTGTGTTTCGGTTGTTGGTAATAACCAACTATTACCAACAGTGCTCATATAAAAGTTTCCGATACATTATAGATAACATCATGCATACACCGTAGAAGAGGTCACAACGTTAGTAGAGTTGTTATAACTGCACCGGGTGTTGGTCCTGGTCTACTTGATCACTGGGTTCAGTAGAAAACTAATTGAGGTGAGCCTTAGTAAGTGACTACTATGTTAAGTGCAACTCTACCCAGAAAATTTTGTTTCTTCAATAGTTTTGAGGACTTTAGCTGAGATTCTGCCCTCAAAATAAATCTCGAAATGAAATACAGCACAAACGAATACAACACAAACGTACCTGCCCACTCAAACTTTGAATGACTCCTAAAGCTTTGTGCATTCTGCCGACAGACTCTCATAACCACAAAGTAACAGAGAGAGTCACATTTTACAGGATAATAAAACAACCGGAACGTGTGAACTTTTGTGCACAGGGCGGCGATACGATATGTTTGCCAACTATCATGGTTTATATGGTAGACGGGCACGCAAGCAGCATCTGCTCTACTGTCTTGTCCACTTCCACTTGTTGCACTTGTAATTTTCAAGTGTTTGTTAGGGGTACAGTTGCCTGTTATAAGGCCAATTAGTATTTTAATTTTGCTGCCAGGCAGTGTCATATGGCAGTTTGTGAATTTATGGTTATAACTGTTTAGAAATAGTTTAGTATTTTTGCAGTCTTCCCTGCTCGCCCGCCTCGCTTTTAGTATTTTCCTTATTGCTTCTGCTGAAAGGAGCAATAAAGGTGGAGGGCCTCTCGCTCCACCCTACTCGCCCCTGCGTTAGCTAGTTTGTCCGCCTCGCAGTTTCCTTGGTCTAGGTAGTGAACCTTTACCTACTGCAGTTTGACGTTATTCTTCTCACTCAGTCTGTTGAGCGTCTCGTGATACTCCATTATGAATTTGGATTTAGTTAGTGGTTTTCTTAGTGCACAGAGTAGAGATGCGCTGTCTGTTTTGAAGACAATCTCACTATCCTCTATGCCCCCTATGTGTATAGCTCCATGCAAACAACTGAGTGTTTCCGCTTGATACACTATTGTATCCTCACCAAAGCGTAGGGAATGTTTGATTCAGAAAATATGAATTTAGGCTTTTTTCGTTAATGTCTACTTCGTATTTTTTATTGAATATGAAGGTTTTTTATGCGGTCTGACCCGATTGTGGCTTTAGGCACCTCTTTGAGGGCCTTTGCCAGAATGGTCCAGTGTCCCACTATCTGCAGGTTGACCTCTCCACTATCCCGTATTATACACTCTTAGGGCTGCAGATTTAGCCTCTTACTGTACAAATAGATCCAATGTTGGTATACCTAACATAATTTCAAGGTCTGCCGATGGCGTTGACCTCATGCAGCCCGCAATGGCTACACATGCCATTCCCCGAAATTGTTGAAGTTGTATTGCGGTTGTACTTAGTTAGTTTAATGGTTTACAATCCAAAAGTTATCCAACTATATCCTATCCAAAATGGAGGGCTTCGGATGAAACCCTCCATTTTGTGGCAAGTTCAGACGCTAGGAAGTTAATAATTGTGATGCCTGGTATAGTTTGGGCTGTCCTGTCGATGTTGCAGATGTTGACTCTGAACCTCTATTTAGTATTGACAGTTTGTGATTAAGGACGAAGTCAATAAGGTCCTTACCTCTATCGTTTGTTTCGTTTTCCCCCCATAGGGTGCTTTATGCGTTAGCATCGCATCCTATTACCAGGGGAATTTTGTTGTCTTCACATTCTATGACTAGCGCCTCCAGTTCTACCGTGAGCACCACACCATCGCTTGGCTGGTAAGCCGAGGTGAGATACCGAAGATGACCGCCCTTACTTTTGCTATATTCGTATAAAAGGTGTATATAGAACCAAATAGGTTGTTGAGGCCACATACCCTTCCAAGATTCCAAGAGCGGCTGCTCCAGAGTAGCTGTGTTGTATGTTTGCTTGGATTATGTTAGTAGTATCACCTTTAACTATTTTCATATGTATTTTTTTCCTTTATGAATATATATGTAACTTCTGTATATATATATATATATATATATATAATTATTTTTTAGTTTTATATATATTTATTTGGGCGCTAGTCCCCTTGCTATCCTGAAAGGAAAGTTTTCTTTTCTTTCGACCCAGAATCCAGCAGAGCCTCGATGCACAGTGTTGAGTCAATCGCTAGGTCAGACTTGCCCAGCGGTTCCCCTACACTGCTCACCGAGTTTCGGAGCCGGACGGCAAGACTTCCATATCCCTCGGCTGGTCAACGGGGTTAGGTGTTGGCCCTTCTCCGCCTGCCCTCCGCTTGATATCAAACCTTACCAAGCTGCTCTACCATCTCCTTCAGTTTCCTGGTCGAGGCAGGTGAACCTGAGGCGCCGCTGTGCAAGGCGCTGCGGCATGTGGTCAAAGTCCGGGACTAAGTCCTTTCCTTCGTCACATGCTACCCCTTTGTGTTTTTCCTCGAGTTTGAACCGGCGCTTGACGCATTGGTCCGGAGACATTTTGCTCTAGTCCTTTGGTAGTACCACTATCCTTAGGTGCGACTTCGCTGCCTGATCATATGTGGTTTCAGACCGGGTATCTCGATCAGATAGATGTGACTTGCAGAGTCTCTTTTGCGGTCCCCTCTGTTTTTACCCGACTACGGCGACCGCCAAAAGGAAGGGTAATGATTTTGGCAGTCTATGTATGTATGTGGGTGGGTATGTATGTATGTCCACTCGTAGCGCCTAAACTACTGAACCGATTTTAGTAAATGAGGTGTCAATAGATTTGTAATAATTCTGCGGGTGACATAGATCTGATGTAGATCTGATGTGGCGCCCTCTAGCGGCCATGAAAAACTTTTTTTAGTTAGGTAAATGTTTGGTACTCATGAACTATGATAGCTAGAGAGTTGAAATTTTCACAGATGATGTGTTTCTGTTGCCGCTATAACAATAAATACTAAAAACAATAAATAAATAAAATATAAGTAAAAAAAAACTATAACCCGACTACGTGAGTAAAGAGGTTTAAAAAGTGCGAAACAAGGAAATAATTCAGAAAGAAGTCAAGAAATGCGAAGGTACAAAAATGGTCGAGGTAGAGCCGTGGTCGCACCTACTGTATCTCACAAATGTGCAAAAAATCATTTACCATTGTAACTACAGCCTTTTCCAAGGTATAACTACAAATGACATTTTTTGTATGGGAGCCCCCTTTTATTTTATATGTAGGATATCACAGCACTTAAGTATATTAGAAGTTAACTAAAGTGTTTTCTTACATGGTATATAATCTATTTTGAGATGATGACTATGATATACCTGACCGATTCATGTCATGGCGACTACTCCGACTCTTCAGCTCTCTCAATTTTGATAGGGCTGAAATGAACGTGTACAGCTGCTGGAAGTCCATTAGACTTTTGACTCACGTTAATCACTTTTAACCAACATCTGTGTAAGATTAAGTAGACAGAACAACAAACTTGGTGGAATCGTTAGGTACATTATTACCTATTCGCTTTGAGTTTGCCGGTGCTGGTAGTTTCAATGGACCGACTGGATTAAAAATCTAGTGACGAATGAGAATACAGTAGGGTGCGACCACGGCTCTACCTCGACCATTTTTGTACCTTCGCATTTCTTGACTTCTTTCTGAATTATTTCCTTGTTTCGCACTTTTTAAACCTCTTAACTCACGTAGTCGGGTTATAGTTTTTTTTACTTATATTTTATTTTATAACTTGTATCAATACTGAAGTCAACAGCTGACTGAGATTTATCCATGTAAAATATAAATCGATTTTGTTTTTATGTATGATTAAACTACAAATTTAATTGTATTTAATATATTAATCATAAATATACATATCACTTTAAATATTTGATATGAGTGATGTGTATTTGATACAAACTGGCCAATTTAATTCTTTATTTATTTATTATGTTTACCAACAGATGGTACAACTTAGACATAAGTCTAAAATTATTAACAGCAAGGTCTGTGTTGAGCCAGATTAACCCCATACAGTCCCATCATTGAAGTAATCTTGAACATTGTGATATCCCTTTTTCGACAAAGTCGCTTTAACATAGTTTTTAAATTGCTCAAATGGCAATTTCCAGATCTGCAGAGGTATCTTGTTGTAGTAGAGAATGCATTGAGCCTTGAAAGAATTGCTAACCTTCGCGAGTCTAAACCGGGGCGCAAGTAGTCTGTGCTTATTTCTTAGGTTAACATTACAGCTATCGCTAAGATTGGGAAATTATATAAGGTTCTTGCGTTCATAACATACATTATATTTTCGAAAATAAATGTACTAGCTACAGTCAGTATGTCAATTTCTTTAAAAATATCTCTTAAGGAGTCTGTGCGTTTTAAATTATGAATTGCTCGAATAGCTCTTTTCTGTAAAATAAAAATAGTTTGAATATCCGCTGCTTTCCCCCACAACAAGATACCATAGGACATGACACTATGAAAGTAACTAAAATATACTAGCCTAGATGTAGCCACATCCGTGTTTTGTCTGATGTTCCTAACAGCGTAAGCCGCAGAACTTAATTTACCAGCCAATTTTTCTATTTGGGGTCCCCACTGCAATTTGTTATCAATGGTTACTACAAGAAACTTCGTGAAAGAACCTACACAAGAAAACAATTTATATTTTAAGTTTACATAGGATAAATCTCAGTCGGTTGTTGACCTCAGTGTTGCCATAAGCTGACACTCTGAGTCTACTAGAAGAAGCCCGGAGTTTACGTCTCACGCAATACATAACAGTACTGACTGAGTATTAATCGATCCTATCCAGCACAGTAATTAAGTAATTGTGTCATAACATTGGGATCACACCCCAGCAATAACCTAATCAATAAATTGCTTTCTCCGGACACACAAACGATTACATGATAGGACGTAGAATCTTCATTAAATAATCCCCTAACGCCTACCTATTACAAATGCTTCTACAAATCAGTCTTAATTTCGAGTCTAATTTTTACATGAATACATTGCAAATCTGTGCTTTGTGCAGAGCCCGTGTGCGCGAGTCTGACAATATAACATCCTATAGCGACGCACAAGCTTTTAACATCTTACTGAAATTAGGAGCCCGTAAGTCTTTTAAAAATCTAAGCTATACCTATAAATACCTTTTTAAGTTTAAGTTCTTCTAATTTTAAGAAGTTACTACAAGGAATATCAAAAAACACAGATAACATTTTATTCCTCTGGCACCCTTGAGTGTCCATTGATAACTACAGACTTGACACTTTAATTCGAAAACTAGTATTTATCATTCCACGTGAAATGGTAAAGTGTATAAGCAAATTACGCTAGGAGGTTAAGGTATTTCTTATGTGACTCCAACCCATGAAATTGGGCTCTCTAAACGGCGACGGCCTGGGAAGCAGACTTATCTCATTTCATCACACACACACGTGGTGCTTAGTACATCATCATAAACAGTAAGTCGATAGAGACTAAAGTTACGCAGTAAGTCTTAGCGTCATCCCACGCCAAGAGGCAGGCCCCCTCCTGCATTTCCTGCAGGCACGTGAATATAGACACTAAAATCCATACAAAACTGGACAGAGATAGTTGAACAAAAGAGCCAAAAGGAAACAAGAAATATATGTCAAAAAAACATTCCTCAAACTAACACAGCTGCAAAACATTGACGCAAATACATAATTTTTTGTCCAACAAGCCTCTTCTCAGGACGAGCTGAAGAAACGAGCAATAAACAATAGGGCCTTGTTCAGGGAATGAACCTCGACCCGAGTCACGGACTAACTAATACGCACTAATGAAATGAATTGAAGAAGGTGATATCAGTGCAATGAGTCTCACTGGCTGAGCAACAACCTGGTGAGATCGCTGCGATTATGATAGCCCTAATTCAGATCAAAGGGAAAAACAAACTCTATATCTTTCAGGTAACCCCCTTCGTAATGCTAAATACCATTTCATAAACAGATACCACGGTCGCTCCAAATTACTACGCCAACTCCAAACTACTCCACAGGCACAGTGCCGTACCAGTAGGTAGGAGATTGGTATACCTAAATACAAAACTAGGCAGGAACCTACCCAATCATAGTAAAACAAAACTTAACTATTTCTAACTTTATCCGGTCCGACAAGCCCACAAAAATAAACCAATAATGCAAGCCCGTCTACTACATAACTGCATATTGTGAGAAATAGCGAAAAACAGCCAAATTGCACATCATAAAAGGATCATTTCACCATCTTCCAGATAACAGGCAATTAACAAAAGACTTCCACGGATGAACAATAACAAAAATAAAATCGGAGACTTTTTGTCCTAAGCGGCTCTCTACCGAGAATAAGGGCGCACGAAGATATGTACAAACTTTGACAATCGCAACCCGTACGATCTGTTAATCGTAGACAAAGGTAGTTCAGATAAATCACGCTATCTCTAAGTTCTTTCTTTCAACAACATCCCACGAAGATAACGTAATGGAAGACTTACCAATTCTGAGATGGTAACTATTCACCTATTCACCGCAATTGCTGACCAAATTAATCACCTATGTCAATTAACATGCAACCACACTCACTTTCGTAAGGACCTAGTTAAATATGTAGAAGAAAACGGTGATGAACAGAACAAAGCTCGCAATCACTGAGCCTGAAATCCTCAACAACTCAACATTGAAAATCTGCGCAATTACGGTACTTGGGCTGGAGAGGAGATTATAATACCAGCTGCCGAATACTTTCTAGTAAACGTAACAATCCACCAGCAAATCTACAAATAGAGTTATTTTTAAATTGTAATAAAATTGACATTTTGTGCATAACAGAGCACTGGTTAACTATTAATGAAATTATGTTTAGCTTTAAAGATCACCAGGTTGGTAGTTCGTTCACCAGACTTAATTCAATACATGGTGGGGCATTAATCATACTAAACAATCAAATGAAATTCAAGGAACGTAAGGACATTGTTTCCTTATCTGTTGAACGAACTATAGAACTTGCAGCTGTGGAATTAGAACAGTTCATCGTTATATGTGTCTATAGGCCACCCTTGAGCGACTTTGAAATGTTCGAGAAAATAATGGAATCCGTCCTAACTATTTCATCACACAGTACGAAACGATTAATTATATGTGGTGACTTTAATGTTAATCTGTTAGAAAGAACTACTCTCAGCGTTAGATTAATAAATCTTTTCTCATCATTTAGGCTTAGCCATTTATTTATGGAGCCAACAAGAGTGACTGCTACTAGTGCTACATGCATTGACAACATTTTTACTGATGTTATTCCAATCAGTAAAAGTGTTATCAGTGAATTTGATTCAGATCATTTAGGTCAATTATTTCAATTTGATTCTATTAGAGAACCTGTCATTAAAAAGAAAATTTCGTTTGTGCCAATAACTGCTGACCGGTTAGAAAGAATGAGATACTCTTTAGCCCAGGAACTACCGTTTTTGGCTGCTGAACAGTCTCCTAATATAATGTATAACTTATTCTTTGAAACCTTTATGAAACAGTACAGCGCGATATTCACTTCAAAATCGGTTGTGGTTAGTGGTTCAAACGACTTTAGTACGTGGGCTACTGCAGAGTTGCATAAACGCAGGCAAGCATTGTATGCATTGTATGAGGAACGACGGTTCAACATGAGTGACGAATTTAAAGAACAAGTCAAACAGTTCTCCAAACAATTTAAATTAGACTGTCATACAGCTAAACGTAATTTTCTGAGTAGTAAAATTAAGAATAGTTCCGATGTTATAAAAACGACTTGGAAAATAATTAATGAGGAGGCCGGTCGTAGTAAAAAAGCGAGTCACGATTACGAACTAAAAATCAATGGACAGCTTACGAGTTCTAGCTTAGAAGTTGCAACTGAATTTGAATCGTTTTTTACTAATGCACCGGCTTCCACGACTAAGTATTTAAATTCGTCACCTTTGTCTGCTGTTGCAATATTAAAAGATAATGTCTCAGAGTGTGCTTCATACTTGAATTTTAAGCACGTCACAAGTTCAGATGTCGTAAAGGCATTTAAATTGATAAATGTTAAGAAAACGAATGATCTTTGGGGACTCTCTGTTCACGTCGTTAAATCCCTGATCGAATTAATTGCACCTGACCTAGCGGTCATTTTCAACAATTGTATAGACTGCGGTGAATTTCCTGATTTAATGAAACAAAGTAAGATAATTCCCCTCTTCAAAGCAGGTAGTACTCAAGACCCCACCAATTTCAGACCTATATCAATACTACCAACATTTAGTAAAATTTTTGAGAAATTAATCTTATCACAGCTATTACATCATTTTGAATCAAATAAGCTAATGCATAACAAACAGTTTGGATTCACTCGCGGTCGTTCAACAACAGATGCCGGAATTCAGTTCATTGAAAGTATTTTTGATGCCTGGGAAGAGTCACAAGATGCCCTAGGCATTTTTTGTGACTTATCTAAGGCTTTTGATTGCGTTTGTCATGAAACATTGATCAGGAAATTACATCATTATGGAGTTAGAGACACGTCATTGAATTTGTTAAAATCTTATCTGAACGGAAGAATACAAAGGGTAGACGTAAACGGAAAACGATCACCAGGATCATTGGTTTCTTTGGGCGTGCCACAGGGCTCAATATTGGGACCCTTCCTATTCCTCATCTATATAAACGACTTACCCTATCTAGGAAGGGACTGTCATGATATGGTACTGTTTGCTGATGACACCTCACTTATTTTTAAAACAAAGCGAAACCAACACGCTACTGATGATCACGTGAACAATACCATATCAAGAGTGGTAAATTGGTTTAATGTTAATAATTTGCTATTAAATGAGAAAAAGACTAAATGTGTTAAGTTTCTTACTACTAACGTTAAAAATAATCAGACATGTATAACAATTAAAAATGAGGAATTGGAATTGGTAACCAGCACAGTGTTTCTAGGTATAACGTTGGATTCCAAACTCCAATGGGGTCCACATATTGATAAGCTATCGAACAGACTGAGCTCTGCAGCTTTTGCATGCAGGAAAATCCGTCACTTGACAGATTTAAAAACAGCCAGATTAGTTTATTTTAGTTATTTTCATAGTATTATGTCCTACGGTATTCTGCTTTGGGGCAGTGCTGCTGACATAAATACTATTTTTGTGCTGCAGAAGCGGGCTGTTCGTGCGATTTATAAAATTTATAAAATGAATAATAGAGATTCTCTTAGAAATAAGTTTAAAGAAGTAAATATATTGACAGTCCATAGTCAATATATTTACGAGAATATTATGTATGTCCATAAGAACATTGTTAACTTTCGAAGAAACTGTGATATACATAACTTTAATACTAGAAACAAGGACAAACTTGCAGTGCCCACTACTCGGCTCCATAAAATAAAAAACTCGTTCAAGGGTAATTGTGTAAGATTTTACAATAAACTCCCAAGCACTTTGACAGATCTATCAATTAATAAGTTCAAGAAATAAATCAAGCAAAGGCTTATTTCTAAAGCTTACTACAGTATTAAAGAGTACATAGACGATAAAAATGCTTGGGACTGAATTGTTCTAATTAATTGTGAGCATCCTCACTGCCAGAGTTTCTTTTACTGGACACTTGGAGGCCTTTTACACCTCCAAAGATTAATTTAATTATACAACTCTTGACTGTGGGGACCATTTACATCTCCTATTATCATTGTATTATTGACTAAAGAGACTATACATCTCTGTTATTTATATTTTAATTATTTTATTATGACATGAGACTCTTTACATCTCTCAGAAACAATAATTAAGTACTTTTTTTTTTTCTGATAATATGATAATAATACCAAATGTTCTGTAAAAAATGAAATGAAATGACATGTGAAAGTGCCCTTGTGGCCTATTTACAGAATAAACGTTTTGAGTTTGAGTTTGAGTTTGAGTTTCAAAATACACCATCGCTCACTTTCACGCCCAAGAATCCAGCGGATGCAGTGAGATCTATCAACCTCAACGTCACAGGACACCACTACGACAGCGTTTACGGCTTTAACAGTGATACAGATAACTTTTAATAGAAAAAACATGTACAAAGGCGAGCTTATCCCTCAAAAGAGATTTTTTCCAGCAAACTAAGATGGTAGGAAAGGTGATGGTTGAGCGGGGGATTGATGCTGAATTGACTAACATAAACATACACATAGCCTGTATACAGGAAACAAACATGACATATGTGTCAAAGCACTATCTCTAGTATCTTTATGCTCGCATACTGTGGTTTAGCTACACTAATTAGAAAGGACTTGAAACTATCGGTCCACAATATTAATGGCGTAGCGGAAACAATGGCAACCACAATAAAATCGGCCACTAATACACTAACTAACTAATAAACGCACATATCCCCAGCTCTTCCACGAGAGCAACAGCAGCGTTTTTTCAACTTATAAAGATCATTCAAAAGAAACCAAGCAAAGCAAAAATATTAATGCCAGGTGACTTTAACGCCCACATCGGACTAGACGATACAAAGAAATACATGAGAAAGGGGATTATAGGAACAAACCTCCTACACAATATTGCACACAAGTAAATATTTTAAAAGTAACATTAAAAGAAAATGAATGTGCAAGGGCGAGCTTCTCTCTAAAATGAGATGTATTCCAGCAAAACAAGGCATTACAGGAATTGGTATCATAAAAGGGTAGGCAGTGCACAATAATTATAATAACTAAAATGCCTAGGAATAAATAAAAATACCTATAAAATACAGATATAATTACCGATGTATACCTAAACTTTACATATTATAATATAAATACAATAACTTTTACGAAAGAGAGGGGTAGTCCTCTTTGATACATTTCTTAAAAGAGAAAAGAGTGGGACTGTCTCTTATGGTGCAGGGAGGTGCGTTCCAGAGTTAAACCGCCCGCAACCTGAAAGAGCGTTCATACGCAGCGTCGTTATACCGCGGAGTGGCTAGAAGTGAATTATCAAATATCATCGGAGAAATGTTTAGGGCAAACTTAAAAGTATCAAGAAAGAAAGAAAGTAGAAAGACGAAAATAAGAGACCCCATAAACAACCAGGGCCCACAAGTGATCGTATTGGACGGAGTTCCAATACGAACCGTAAACGAAATAAAACATCTCACAGGACACAATAAAGAAGAGGAGCCGGCAAACCATATGCAATTCCGGGCCTAATGCATTTTATAAAGAAATTCAACATGGACTGGAAAATAGTGCGCCTGATTTACAAAATGGTCATTGCACCGTGTATAAAATACGGACTAAAAGCGGCAGCCCTCACCAAAGCAAACAGTTCTAGACTAAGAAAATATGAACGTCTGATCCTCAGAGACATGTTTGAGAACGCCAGAAGCTATCCAAGACACCACAAAATTCATGACTGACTACTGGGCAAAATGATAACCAAACGAATCAAAAACCACCGGATGTGTTACTATACACATACTCTGCGACGCCCACAACAACACCTACTACACGCTGCATTCAAATACGAAGCAAGGAAGAAGAAAGTCGGCCGGTTCATATATACCTGGAAAGATTTCCTTAAGCATGACATCAAATACTACGGTGAAGAACACAGTTACTGGACAGAATCATCACACAACAGGGACGAAGTCAGGATGGCCTAGAGCCAAATATACCGTATTCCAGAAACAGACAGCGAAAGCGAAACTGAGAACTTACCGGATAACCCAAAAGAACACGACTCGGGAATCTCAACTAATAACAATAACTGAAAATAGAAGGAAAATAAGAACTTGACGAAAACAACAGCTGCTCTCCAAATCCCACATCCTCCCCATTCCACATATCCTATATTGGCTTCAGGCTGAAGAGTCGGTCGATTGAATTCACTATCCTTCCTCTCCTACCGAGCAGGTAATTCCGCCCCCTCAAAACTCGTGCCCTCTGGTATGCCGGCCGAAAGACCGGAACAGGTTTAGAACCCTGGCTGGAGAAGCACCATTCATTCATTCATTCATTCCATCAGCCTTTCATGTTGGAGAAATTGACTGACATAGTGTTGTTTGCTGATGTTACCTCACTGGTCTTCAAAATTGAAAGATAAAAAGAAGGTATTGATGATGTCAATGGAGTATTGCCTTTAACCTTGAATTGGTTTACAGTTAATAATTTATTGTTAAATGCTGGTAAAACCAAATGTATCAAATTCTCACTTCCAAATGCAAGGCAAGTTGATACCATGATTAAGCAGGATTAGTGTTAGACAGCAACACGTTATAATTAGCAAATGATACGAAGTTTCTTGGAATAACCATTGATAGCAAATTTCAGTGGGGACCCCACACAGCTAACTTAGCTCGTAAATTAAGTTCTGCAGCTTACGCTGTTAGGAACATAAGACAAAACAGGGATGTGGCTACATCTAGGCTAGTATATTTTAGTTACTTTCATAGTTTCATGTCCTATGGTATCTTACTGTGGGGGAAAGCAGCGGATATTCAAACGATTTTTATTTTACAGAAAAGAGCTTTTCGAACAATTTATAATTTAAAACGAACAGACTACTTAAGAGAGCTTTTTTAAGAAATTGGCATACTAACTGTAGCTAGTAAATTTATTTTCGAAAATTTTATATATGAACGCAAGTACTTTACAACATTTTGCAAACTTACCCATAGCTATAATGTTTACGTAAGTAATAATCACAGACTAGTTTCACCCAGTTTTAGATTCGCGAAGGTTAACAATTCTTTTATGCATTCTCTATTACAACCAGATACTCTGGAGTTCTTGAAATTGCCTTTTGAGCAATTTAATAAAACCGGTCAAGTGCGAGTCTAAATCGCGCACGAAGGGTTCCGTACCACCGTTCAATGGAAGCGATGGTGTGGAGTGAATAGTTTGGATTTAACACAGCAAAATATTGTTTACAAAGTTATTGGTGCGGTTACTTTCACACTCCATGTACGTAACCAGGTGCATCCATAAGTTTGTATGTGGTATTGTTGTATGCGAGCCCCCTTAAATATTTATTTTATCCTGTTTTTTAGTATTTGTTGTTATAGCGGCAACAGAAATACATAATCTGTGAAAATTTCAACTCTCTAGCTAGCTAGGTTCTTGAAATACAGCCTGGTGACAGACGGACGGACGGACGGACGGACGGACAGCGAAGTCTTAGTAATAGGGTCCCGTTTGGAACCCTTCGGGTACGGAACCCGAAAAACCATGTTAAAGCGATTTTGTCAAAAAAGGGATATTACAATGTCCAAGATAACTTAAATGACGGGACTGTATGGGGTTAAACTGGCTTTCTACAGACCTCGCTGTTAATAATTTTGTGATTATTTATTCCTGCTCATAAATTATAATAATTCATATTATAATGTTTTTATTAGTTAAGCACAAGCAATTTTTAAAAGATATTTAAAAATCAATCTGTGGGAGTTTCTACGCCCTTTTTCTCCCACAGTGGTCCAATGTAGAGAAGTGCAAATAATGACGTTTGCTAAGTATATGTCAATATCTACAGTAAGAAAGACATTTGATTGATTGGTTTGATTGACTGATTGATTGATTTCACCGCTAGGAGATATCTGCTCGTCCGATCTCATCCTTTTCGTCTTGGGTCTCACGGTTCCGGCTACAAGGTCTGCACTACGTGCAGCCCCCGTTGACTTCCCCGAGCCGCCCTTACCCACAACCTTGGGGGGTCTGGGCAGGGGAGGGAAGCCCCGAGCCCGAGCTTTCCCTTGACACTTTTTGTGACCCGGTGTTTACCGGTGCATATGCTCTTTTACCCCCAGGTCCCAGTCTCTTGTCTGAGTCTGTGACCTGGGAGAAACAGGGTTGAAGGGTGGCTTGGTGGTAGGACTGAGCCATCTGGTTCCCCGAAGGGGGACCCAGTTAGTCCGATGTAGCCACTGCCCATGTACCGGCACCATTGTCTATTTCCATTTGGCGCTATACGCGCCTTCTGGTTTTTCTTTTGGAGGCTGCGGTACGCCGTTGCCTTTGTTGTTTTTGCTCGTTTATCCTGCGAGTAGAGCGCGTGTCGCCACGCGAAGCAGTCAGGTTGGCGGCCCCTAGAAACGACCCACCGAGAACCTGCGGAGGAGGGGTTAGCACGCTGCGCGCGCCGGCCCCATCTGTCGCAGGGAGGTATTCCCCGGATTGTAATCCGGAACCCTCCTGGGGTATATGTAATCCATTTTCTACCTCCATTGTTCGCCCCACTCCTCAGCAGGACTTAAGCCGACAGAAGAATTGGCCCACGGCTAAACGATGTCCGTCCGCATACGTCCCGTACGGTACTGAGGGCGCTGAGCGGCTGCCACCCCGTCGTGGCTATTTTTCGGGTGCGCACGAACCATACACCTTACTTGCCTCGTCAATCGTTGTCCCTTTGAAGGAGGCCGGATGGGCTGCCTTACGCCTTTAAATTAGAGTGTCCCCGCCGAAGAACACTATTACACCGATCGCCATACCTCAGAAGGAGACGAAGGCGAAATAAAATCTAGCGGCAACATAATTAACTCTTTGATGGCAATTACTCATATGCTTGAACAGGAACTTTTTAGTCCGTATCCTACACGCTAAGACCCGCGCAATGTTGAGGATCGGGCATCTCAGAGAGGTCTAACATCTGGGCATGTATGCAAACATGTTATCCTTCCCTCTAAAAAAAATATTATGAAATTTATGTATTACAATATAGACTCATAAACTTTTCTTCTTTCAGAACGTTTTATACGATAAGTTAGAGCCCATTTTATATTTAATTCGTATTGTAACCGCAATGTACCAGACAAATGACCGAACAAAATTTCGTCTTCTTGTTCCGTAGTATTGTGACTACTGCAGACAGGATGGGCGGAGGGAGAAATTCAAACCGGAAGATACATAATACTATTTCCGTGCAAGCGATATTCCGTACCAACTTCCGTCGTCGTGATTCGCTTAAAATCTGCCGCGTCCCTTGAAGCGGGAAATGTAGCTTGCTATGATACGATATGCTTCTAATTTTCAAGACTTTTTGCAACTTTTTGTTATATTCTTTTTGCCAAATTGTCGGATTTTCGTTTTTGGCAAATCAGCGATGTTAAAGGCCGCGGAAAAGTGAAGTTTTATGGTAGAATTATGAATATTACACCAGGTATTTTGATTCTCGAGCGAAGATAAAAAAAACTATTAGAGATTTAGATGTAGGGTAGGAATTGCATGCATGCATGTCAAGAAAAGTTATTGCAAGATTAGCTTTGGAAATATATTAGAAGCGGAAGGAAACTATTTTTCATAAGAAAGTATGTCACGTTACGAAGGCTAATGAAGAAGATTTAGAAAGTAGGTCCTAAAAGAAATGAAATAGAGAAAGTAGACTAACTCCGATTTATTTAATATACTAGCGACTGAGCCCTGGATGTCCTGAATATTGATGCTATACAGAGCCGGTAGCCGGTAGCCGGTGGAGCGGAGACGGTGTGGACAGCGGTACGTGATGGTCAGCGCCGAATACGGCGTGTAGTGGTGATCAGGCCTGTGTAACCATGGTCAGGCCTGTAAATATATAGCGGTGGTTAGGTCCGTGAAGTGGTGGTCAGAACGTAACGTGCGGGACCACTGATTCGTTGACATTCACTTTCTTGAGATACACACAAACTTCACATTTTAGATGGAACCAGAAATAACGCCGATGATACGAAAATTTACATCAATGTCCATAATGGCGATGATTTGCTTCTTTTACAAGAAGATCTCGATAGACTTACTGCCTATTATTACAAGAACCGTATTGGCGTCAACACAGATAAATGTGTACACATAACATTCACAAAAAAAAGCAATCCAATTTCCTTTGACTACAAGCTAAATAACACTGCAATAAATAAATGCATTATTGTCCGAGACCTGGGTGTTATTCTCGACTCAAAATTAACCTTTTCAGCTCATTTTGACCATATTATCAAAAGAGCTTATCAAAATCTGGGTTTTCTCTTTCGCACGTGTAATGAATTTACAGACACTACTTGTATTAAAATTGTCTGTTTCGCTTAAGTGCGAAGCTTTCTCGAATACTGCAGTCCAATTTGGAACTCATGTTGGGATAAGTGGGTAGTGAAATAATAAACAGTCTTGAACTTGATCTCTGGTCTTATTTACAACTTCTACATGGCGCAGCCGTAATAAATAGAAATTCGTGGTATTTAGTGGAAATCAACAAGAATAATAGTTGTAGGAAGTGCCTTGATTAATATACTAATTCAGTATTTCGTTAGACGTGCACGAATTCGTCTGGTGAACTGTTAAAATGGAATCTATGTTGAAGCCGCCACCGCCATTTGCATTCGTTAATAATTTAGAGAATGTTACATCGGGAAACTTGTCTAAGGATTGGGAAAAATGGAAAAGTGCGTTCCAAATATACTTTGACGCGTGTGAACTTTCCAAAAAAGACCCAAAAGTGCAAGTGAGCACATTACTTCGTTGGTGAGCAGAGCCGTGAAGTGTACGAACAGTTTAACCAAAGTTTTACTGATAAGGAAAAACTGATTAAAAAGTTTGATGAATTCTTTTGTAAAAAGAAAAATATAACGGTACAAAGACATTGTTTTTTCACACGTAACCAGCTGGAAGGTGAATCAATTGAACAGTACGCATTTGAGTTAAAGAAAATGGCTGTAAAATGTGAATTTAAGGATTTATGTGATGATTTTATTAGAGATAGGCTTATCTGTGGAATTCAAGACATATCACAAAAAGAACGTCTACTGCGAGAACCCGACTTAACCTTAAAAAAGTCACTGGATATTTGCAACATAGCACAGATGTCGAGATTGCAAGTAGGAGTGATAAAGACGGAGACAGAAAAAGATGTGTATTCAGTAGATAATTATGAACAGTATCCTGATGAGGCCTGCGCTTACTGGATGACAAGGAATGACGTGAGGGCTGGCAGAGGTCGCGCGCGAGCCCGCGGGCGTTGGAGCGGCGCTGGGCGCGGGCGCGCCGCCGCCGCCTGGGCGGGCGGTGGCCGGTCGCCTATGCCAACCGGCATGCAGCGGCTAGACGGGCCGTCATCGTCACGTTGGCCTCAATGTCAAGGCCAGATCCAACCAAATTCCCACTCAGTTAGACAGCATAAACCGTCGGTTAGTGCTGAGTGTACAAACTGTGGGTTTTATCATGAACGTAATATGTGTCCTGCGTATGGTAAACGATGTTTAAAGTGCAATCATGTAAATCATTTTTCAAGGAGATGCAATGTTTATGATGTACAAGTTGAGGAAAACCCCGATCAGGTAATCTACTATTTTAATAAATCTTGTGGTGATTGGTCGGTTAGTTTGTTAATACATGATTGTGAAATACCTTTCAAATTAGACACGGGTGCAGATGTGAACGTTCTACCCAGTCGCTATTTGGACCAGCTACGCTTATCTAAAAATGATCTTATGACAACGTCGATGAAGTTACGAGGTTATTCTGGTGGCGATATCGTAGTTATAGGTAGGTGTAACTTAAAAGTATTATACAAAGGTCAGTCGTACATGATAGATTTTATAATTGCAGATGTGTCATCCCCGCCTATTTTAGGTAGGTATTCATGTCAGGAATTAGGCGTTGTTAAACTAACGTTAGCAGTTACTTTGAATTCTCTCGACGAGTTTACGTCGGGTATTTTAAATGATTATAGTGACGTATTTGAAGGTATCGGGTGTATGCCTGGTGAATATAGAATTTGCATAGACAATACTGTACGTCCAGTAGTACATGCACCACGAAAACTGCCATTGGCAATCAAGGATACACTTAAAAATAAACTAGATGAAATGGAACAACAACAGATAATAGCAAAAGTAAATGGCCCTACGGATTGGGTCAATAGCATGACGGTGGTTAGGAAGCCAAATGGTGATCTACGCATCTGTTTGGATCCGCAGGACTTGAACACAGCTATAAAACGAGAACATTTTAGTCTACCCACTTTAGAGGATACAACTGTAAAATTATCAGGGGCTAAATATTTTAGTACTGCCGATGCTAAAAACGGATTTTGGCAGTTGAAATTAAGTAGTGACTGTACAGATCTCTGCACCTTTAACACAGCATTCGGAAGGTATAAATTTTTACGCCTTCCGTATGGTATTACGTCTGCCTCCGAAGTATTCGAAAGACCTGGGTGTTGTTTTCGATAACCAGTTAACCTGGTCAACGCATATCAGCGAGGTCAGCAGGCGAGTTTACGCTACCTTTTACTCTCTCAGGAGACTTCAGAACTTTCTTCCTCATCAGACCAAACTTATTCTCGCCCAGTCTCTTTTACTTCCCCTCATTGACTATGCTGATGTTTGCTGGGTAAGCGCAAATGAAGAGCAACTGAACAAACTCGAACGACTTCAAAACCTCGGGATTCGGTTCATCTTCGGACTGCGAAAATATGATCACGTTTCTCAACATCGCAGGGAGTTGAATTGGCTTCCGATTCGTCTTCGACGGGACTCTCATATCCTATGCCTGCTCTACAATATTTTGTGGAACCCTCGGTACCCTAACTTCCTGCGTGATCGCTTCGAATTTCTTTCTTCGTGCAGGCCTCGGAGAACTCACATGGCTACTATGCTTAAAGCCCCACAACGCTCCACTGCAACCTACGAGCACGGGTTTAGAATCCGCGCTATACGGCTGTGGAAGTCCATCACTGAATATCTTTAAGAACCGACTAAAGAAGCACTATCTTTCACTTTCTATTTAGCTATATAATTGTATTAGTATTAGTATATTTGTAAGATATTTATTGATATGCTGTATTTATGTAACTGTGTATGTAGTCTATATTTCTTAGCAATAGGGTTTTATGTATGTGTAATATGTATTATATTAGAATATAGTCTTAATTGTACGCGCAATTCTTTCCCTTACCTATCATCTCCGTCTCCTATCCAACATGGTTTGGGAATGGGAACATATAGACCTATAGTATCCTAAACTAAATAAAAACAATACTTAATCCGAAATGAAATTTAGAAAGTACATTAGATATAATTTGAAGCCAACTTGGTTGTATCCGTCAATACGAGAAATATCTACAACAGAGATGTGAAGAAAATATAAGCACGCATGACCTTGTCGCCGCTGTCGATACAAGCATTAAAAGGTTCAACCAATTCAATCACAATTTGCAATCTGCTTTTTGAAAGTAAACAAAGATTTGTCAAATAAATCAACATTAATAAAATTGTTATTGTAAGATTTACAACTCCGCCTAATATAACTATTGGCGACGTAACAACTCCCGCTACTCTTAATTGAGAAGAGTGACTTCTTTCTAAAACTGCGTTCATTCCTGCTAGGTACTCTTAAATACAATTTTGAGAGAAGATCTGGAGCATCATTATAGTTCTGAATTAGTTTGTATAAAAAGAGTAAACCCGCACGCTGACGACGATAGACTAGCGAGGCAACCTTATGACGTTTTGAAGACGTGACGTAATCAGAATATGCAAAACCAGTCCGAAAGTCCAAAGACTTTACAAACTTTTTTTGTAAGTTTTCAATCCTATTGATATATTTCTTAAAGAAAGGATTCCACACAGTACTCGCGAATTCAAGATTGCTACGAACAAAGGCGTTGTACAACAATTTGTAGGTGGAAGCCTTTTTAAACGGTTTTCACACTCGCAAAATAAATCCTAACTGCCTATAAGCCTTATTTAATATTTCTTCAATGTGTGGTGCAAACGTTAGCTCTGAGTCCATAAATACACCCAAGTCACGAGTCTGTGTAACACGAGTAAGCTTTACGTTACATAAAGAGTAATCAAATATTACAGAATTCTTTTTTCTGCTAAATGTGATGATGTGACACTTATCAGCATTAAGAAATAGTTTATTCGTATAACAAAACTGCTCAAAATGAGCAAGGTCAGCTTGCAGATTTATCACAGTTGATATTTTGACAAAAGCCGGCTAGGGAAATGACGCTATTGTAAGAACTGTCAGGGTACCGGGCGGCGAAGGATTGCCGGGTGTAGCAGAATTACCCCCAAAACATTTCAATCAATGTTAATAGTTATTTTCTTTCTTATGATGTGGTTTAAATCTTTAACTCTGAAATTGGTTTTGATTTATGTTATTCGCTAACATTTTATCATAAATAACTTTATTATTATTTATCAACTTGTTAATAACCAAAGACAAAGAGAACATTGTGTGTGATTGGGTATTTTATTGGTATGGGAACTATTATTGTGCATGACATTTTGGAATTGCAGGGAGAGTGAAGCAATGGGGTTGGAGAAAGCAAATTATCTTACAAGAAGCCCAGTGCTGCCTAGTCGTGCTCGATACAAGGTTGCACAGAATGCCGCACACCGCGGCCAGAGCCCAGCGCGCTCTCGCCCCAGCCGGAGCCGAGTGCGTCCCTACCACAAACAGAGCCCAGCGCACTCCCACCACAGCCAGAGCCCAGCGCATTCTCACCACAGTCAGAGCCTAGTGAGCTCCCATCACAGCCTGAGCCCTGCGCGCTCTCGCCCCAGCTGGAGCATAGTGCGCTCCCATCACAGCCTGAGCCCTGCGCGCTCTCGCCCCAGCCGGGGCCTAGTGCGCTCCCATCACAGCCTGAGCCCTGCGCGCTCTCGCCCCAGCCGGAGCCTAGTGCGCTCCCATCACAGCCTGAGCCCTGCGCGCTCTCGCCCCAGCCGGAGCATAGTGCGCTCCCATCACAGCCTGAGCCCTGCGCGCTCTCGCCCCAGCCGGAGCCTAGTGCGCTCCCATCACAGCCTGAGCCCTGCGCGCTCTCGCCCCAGCCGGAGCCTAGTGCGCTCCCATCACAGCCTGAGCCCTGCGCGCTCTCGCCCCAGCGGGAGCCTAGTGCGCTCCCATCACAGCCTGAACCCTGCGCGCTCTCGCCCCAGCCAGAGCCTAGTGCGCTCCCATCACAGCCTGAGCCCTGCGCACTCGCGCCCCAACAGCCGTCGCGCTCCAGCAGCCGCGCGCGCCCTAGCAGCACCGCGCGCCCCAGCAGCCGCGCGAGCTCCAGAAGCCGCGCGCGCCCTGGCAGCAACGCGCGCCCCAGCAGCCGCGCGCGCTCTAGAAGCCGCGCGCGCCATAGCAGCAGCGCGCGCCCAAGCAGCCGCGGGCGCTCCAGATGCCACGCGCGCCCTAGCAGCAGCGCGCGCCCCAGCGGCCGCGGGCGCTCCAGATGTTGCGCGCGCCCTAGCAGCAGCGCGCGCCCCAGCGGCCGCGGGCGCTCCAGATGTTGCGCGCGCCCTAGCAGCAGCGCGCGCCCCAGCAGCCGCGGGCGCTCCAGATGCCGCGCGCGCCCTAGCAGCAGTGGGCGCTCCAACAGCCGCGAGCCCAGCCGCGCAAGCTCCAGCAGCCTGCGCCCGCCAGCGACCGTGCGCGAACGGAGCTCCGCGCGATCAAGCGGTAATAATTCAAAAACTAATGTTATTATGTCGAATTTTAATGATAATAGTGAAAACGGGGCCTTGGTTGACCTAGTAAACGTTTTGAAATCTTATGCTAACCCCGATTCACTGATAAAATTAGGTTCAATGCATAATACAATCCCAGAGTTTAACCCAACAAAAAAAGAACAAACTATGACAATGTGGCTGCATAAAGTCAACGAATGCGATGCTATTTACGGTAGGTCCGAGAAGCAAATAATTAATTTTTCGTTGCCTAAATTACGCGGAGTAGTCCAAAGTTTGTACGAGGGTCTACCCTCTATTCGTTTCACGTGGGAGGAATGGTAAGCAAAGCTGCGAACTGCGTTCCCGGCTGAGGAAAACTACGGACAAATGTTAAATAATATGCTTGCCCAACGAGCGCGGTTCGCAGATTCGCTTGAGGATTATTATTATGAGAAAATAACTTTAATGAATCAGGCTCTTGGATCAGCCAAGCACAAGGGAGCCCTGGTTTATTTAGATGACGTTATTTTACCCTCTAAAGATATTTCGGAAGGCATGACACGGTTAGAAATGGTTCTTGAAGTCTTGTCACGGGCAGGTCTTACCTTAAAACCTTCGAAATGCTATTTTTTTTGGGCGAAAGGTAGACTACCTTGGGTTTGAAGTTTCTGAGAGTGGAATTACGCCTGGGTCAAAAAAGATAGAAGCGGTGGAACAATTTCCAAGACCACAAAATCAACATAATGTTCGACAATTTATTGGCTTGGCCAGTTTTTTCCGTAGGTTTGTGCCTAAGTTCTCGACAGTTGCCAAGCCGCTGACGCACTTACTAAAAAAGGACGTTACATGGGAATGGGGTTCCGAGCAGGAAATTGCGTTTATAACTCTACAAAATGAGCTATCACAAAAACCGATTCTGGCTCTATATGACCCAAAAGCGAAGCTAGAGTTACATATGGACGCCTGTAAAATTGGAGTCGCGGGGATACTTTTGCAGAAGGACAACGAGGGCAGACTTAAGCCTGTGGCATATTACAGCCGTCAAACCACACCGGAAGAACAGAACTATTCGTCCTATGACCTAGAAACTCTTGCGGTGGTTGCTTCGCTGCAAAAATTTAGAGTGTACTTGGTATGAAATGAGTTTGAAATTGTGACTGATTGCAACTCTCTAAAAGCCACATTCCAAAAACGTGACATGGTCCCACGAGTAGCTAGATGGTGGGAAGCTATGCAGGAGTACAATTTTAACATAGAGTATAGGCCCGGGAGTTCAATGGCTCACGTAGACGCGCTTAGCCGCAATCCGATTCCGGACACGACGTGTAGGTCGGAAGTGTTCATGGTTAATGAAACAAATCAAATCAAATCAAAAATCATTTATTTCCATAGGATGTTGTTACATCACTTAGATCCGTCATTACATTTTTTTGGGTGAGTTCACTAACATAATGGCGGAATCTGTGGAGAAGAGCTCACCGAAGAAACTCTACAGTCGTCGCATCTTTTGCGTTTCCATTTTTAAATAAAATATTGTCAAATTACAAAATGAATGCTAATTATATATCGAAACAGCCTGTTACTCAAACAATCTATTCCCATGGACATCTGTCCTCTAAGTAATCAGATATCCTATAGTAACCTTTTTTACACAATTTCTGTTTTATTATTATTTTAAACTTGTCTAAAGGTAAGTTTTTAATATCAGTAGGGACCTTATTGTAATAGCGTATACAATTGCCTTTAAAAGAATTACTAATTTTATGTAGTCGGTTTACATAAGCAACCAACTTGTCTTTATTTCTAGTATTAAAATTGTGTATATCACTGTACTTCTGAAAATTAGTTATATTTCTTTTTACATACACAAGATTGTCATTGTATTGAGACACAAATGTCAGAATATTGATTTTTTTAAACTTTTCCCTCAGTGACACTCTAGGCCCTAATCTATAAATTGCACGAACAGCCCGTTTCTGCAGAATAAATATACTATTAGCATTCGCAGCGTGACCCCACAATAAAATACCATAGGTCATCATTAGACTATGAAAGTAACTAAAGTAGACTAGTCTAGCGGTGTCTACGGCGGTAAGAGCTCTAATTTTTTTAACTGAGAACGCTGCCGTACTCAGTCTATTCGACAATTTATTTATATGAGGATCCCATTGTAGTTTGGCGTCTAAAGTAATGCCCAAAAAGACAGTCGACTGCACAAGGTCCAATCTCTGTCCTTTTATAAATATGTCTGTAGTTACCGGGTTCACATTGGGTATCACGAATTTAATACATTTAGTTTTCTTTTCATTAAGTAATAAATTGTTAACAGTAAACCAGTTCACTATACTAGAGATAGCATTGTTTACCTCGTCATAATTGGATTGCTGTCTTTTAACTTTAAATATCAAAGAAGTATCATCGGCAAACAATACTAACCCATGTTTTGCTTTAACAAGGTAAGGTAAATCATTAATATATACTAAAAACAAGAAAGGACCAAGAATTGAACCTTGCGGTACGCCCATACTTATTGAAGACCCAGGTGATCTTTTCCCATTAACATCGACCATCTGAACCCTATCTGTTAGATATGACTCCAGAAGGCCAAGTGCCTGATCTTTTACACCATAATGGCGTAACTTCCTGACAAGAGTGTCATGATGGACGCAATCAAAAGCCTTGGATAGATCGCAGAAGACACCTATTGCATCCATTGCGTCTTCCCAGGCATCAAAAATATTGTCGATTAGTTCAACACCAGCATCGGCTGTTGAACGACCCTTTGTGAAACCAAACTGAGCAATATGAATTAAATTATTGAGATAAAAATGACTTTGCAATTGATTAAGTATGAGTTTTTCAAATATTTTGCTAAGCGTTGGTAGTATCGATATGGGTCTAAAATTGGTGGGGTCTGATGTACTACCAGCTTTGAATAAAGGTATAACTTTACTTAGTTTCATCAAGTCAGGAAACACACCATTATCTATACATTGATTAAATATACAACAAAGGTGAGGTGCAATACAATCTACAATGGAACTAACAATTTTTACTGATAGACCATGGGCGTCAGCTGTCTTTTTCATTTCCAGGGATTTAAACGCTTTTACAATGTCTTCATTATTTACGTGCCTAAATTTAAAATCTGTTTTACAATCCTCAAAGTTTTGTTTAAGTATAGATTCAGCAGCAGCGGGAGATGAATTTAAAGACTTGGTTGTTGAAACTGGAATGTCCATAAAGAAATTTTCGAAAGCTTTTGCTACTTCTAGGTCTGTACTTAGCAATTGATTATCTATCTTAAGCTTGAAGTTATTATGTGTAGCTTTGGCCTTTCCAGTCTCTCTGTTTATAATTTGCCAAGTCGTTTTCATTACATTGCTACTAGATTCAATTTTGTTTTTAATGAAATTAGATTTAGCTACGGCACAAACGCGTTTAAACATTTTTGAATAACTACGAACATAATCTAGAAAGGCCGTATTTTTGTTATATGATTTCTCTTCATAGAGTTCATATAATCTTCGTCTGCTCCTATGAATTCCAACTGTCGCCCAATCACTAAACAAAGCTTTGTTATTAACTTTTATAGTTTTTGATTTAAATACCGTATCATATTCATTTTTGACAAGGTTAAATACTGAGTTGTACAACAAATTTGGATCGTCACTGTATGGTATTTCCCATAGTTTATCTAAAATATTATTCCTGTAGTGTTCAAGCCGAGTGTCACTAACGGGCACATGTAATATCCTCTTTTTGGTCCTTTTTTATTTTAATATTGAATATACCTATGTTCGATTCCAAATCGATATTCGATCGATGGTTTCGGAACGGCCATTTTGAATTTGACGTTGCTGCCAACCTAGCAGTTTTTGACAACTGACAGACGAAAAGCCCTCGCAATGTAACGCGTATTGGATTAGGGTATTGAATTTATATCGCAAGCCATCTGGAATGTATTCGGGTTCCCCTCAGGATTGTCTATATAGCTGAGTGTGTTGTGGTTCCTCGAACCAGATAAAGTTCGCATTTACGTGGCCGATTGGTTTTTCCCACGTAACATAACCTGTGTTGGAACACTGTGCTCGTCGAAGCTGGCCTGTCAGTCATACATGGTTGGCTGAAGAACCTGTCTACCAAGAAGAGCCTAGGGTGCACCCGGGCCTTGCAGAGAGACAGGAGTTTGACGGGAACGAAGCACAGACCAGGTTAGATGGACTCCATAAGTATTAGCTCGGTGAATCGCCGACGTTCACACTTCTTGGCATCTGATCGCTACGCTACCTCGTAGCTGATGGGCCCCTGCGAGGTCATTGGGTGCCGAGAGGCCTGAAAATTTTGGTAGCAAGAGCGTGGTTTCCTGAGATTTGCAGCCGTCAAGGGCTCCAGGAACCCACGATTTGGGACTATCAATCTGTAGGTATAGGCGGTTATTAGCTAACTTGGTGTTGTTCCTGTATCCACATAGATTGGTAGTATTGTAAGCTATAAGTCTATTGCTGGTAGTAGACAGACAGATATTACAGTTTTCCCTAAATGACCAGTTGTACTGAGATGTGACTCAGAATATTAGGTACTCAACTTAGGTACATTGTAGGTGAATTGAAATTTGCATTGAAGTACCAGTTAGTCAATCTATTAGTGGTCTAGTAATGCTAATGAATGTTTGGTTAACATAGGTAGTTACATCTATTGATAGCAGGCTATTACATTGTTTTCAGTTTATAGCAATTTATAACTTGAACTAATATTGACTATCTGTGTGTGTTATAATGATAAAGGGAAACTAAATTGTATTTACAGAATTTATATAGATATAAAACTCGGTTCCTATTGTTTAAGGAAAACAGCATTGTTTGAGTTGTGGTTTAGGGTTCCCTCGTTTGGGTTATAGACTGGAGCGTCCAATATAATTAAGTAACTGCAAATTGTGAGTAAGTATCGTTCCGATCATGTCGTTATCTGAAATCCAGAAGGGTGTTTCTAAGGAACTCAGATGGTTTTCCTCCGCACACGGTCTGATAGACCGTTTAGATAGGCATGATGTGGTATTGGAGCGGTCTATGGACGTTAAGGAACGTTACAACAGGGTGCTCGAATTGTCCGCGCAGGCGGAATCAGTTGATGGTTGCGCACCTGACAGGCTGTCACGGTTGCTAGGGGATGTCGACCAATGTATGGAGATGGCAGCTGCTATCACGCAGAAGGCTGCGGACATACGTAGACAGCGCGAGTCCAGCCATGGTGGTGACATTGAAGCACCTCTGCCGCTTCAGGGTTCGGGGTCCAGGTTACCTGCCATAACTATGCCTACTTTTGACGGAGTGTCCGGTGAATGGATGAGCTTCATCAATCTGTTCGACAGTTTGGTGCACACGCGATCGGACATTACCAAGGCTGTCAAGATGGCTCAGCTGGTGGCAGCATTGAGGGGTGAGCCTAGGGAGCTGGTCGCTCATTTGACAGTTACGGAGGGTAACTATGAAACGGCCAGACAATTGTTGGTCAGACGTTACCATAACAAACGGAGGTTGGCCGATGCCCAACTGAACCGTTTGTTTAGTATCCCGGTTGTGAACAAGGTCGGGGCCATACAGACGGAGGTTTTGAACCCGTTGTTGTCCGTCACCAAGGCTCTAGAGAATCTTGGACTTCCGGTTGGTGAATGGTCGTACCTACTGTTGTACATTGTACTTTCCCGCCTACCCGCTGACGTGCAGACTCGTTTCGAACAGTCTCACGGGAGGTCGGCCGAGGACCTGCCCGCCTTCTCCGACTTGGTCGGATTCTTGGAAGAGGAGGCTCGACGGGCAGAGAATTTGGGGTTGACGGTCACCCATCCTTCGGAGCCACAGAGAGCTGCCGGGAGCGCTGTGAGTAGGGGCTCTCCGACGAGGAAGGACCGCACCAACCGGCAGTCATATGGGACTGTGAGTGCATTGACCCCACATAGTGAGACCTGCCCATGTTGTAGGCAGATTGGCCATGCTGTGGCCAATTGCAATAAGTTCGGGGAACTTAGGGTTCAGGGACGGCGCCGGATGGCCAAGCAGCGGAGCTGGTGTTTCCTGTGCCTCGGGCCACACATGGCTAGGTACTGCACGCGCACAAAAATGTGCGGATATTGTGGTGGGGCCCACAACAATCTGTTGTGCATGAACCGGTCCGGCCAACAGCCTCCACAGGGCCGTATCCAGGGTGACACGGCATGGGGCCCTGAGAATTCGTTTGCGACTCGGAGCGCAACTCAGGGGCCAACGTCCCCACGTGCACAGGGCAGTACTAGGGTGCAGGGCCGCACTCAGGGTCATCACATGGGGGGCCCTGAGTTTTCGGTTGCGACTCAGCATCCGACTCAGCGGGCAATGGGGCCACAAGCACGCGGCCACCCAGGGGTGCAGGGCCGCACTCAGGGTCATCACATGGGGGGCCCTGAGTTTTCGGTTGCGACTCAGCATCCGACTCAGCGGGACATTGGGTATGTTGAGCAGGCCGTAACGGGCGGGTGGCATGGGACACCTTCGAGCTATGCGGGTGCGGTTCGGACGCCGCCTCAGTTGTCGCCCCGCTCGTCGCCTCGTCCTCATCGGTCACATGTGATGTCCCCCCCGCTCATGGAGCGGCCACGATTGAATTCACGCCCACCCCCCTTTAAGGGGAATCGTAGGTTGGGAATGGAACCGGCGCGTGGGCCATTTGTACAATGGGACCCGCTGGCGTATAGCAGCATCCCTGATCGGTTACAGGCAGAGTGGGGCCCCGGGGGCCCTCGCTAGGAATTTGCGGCCCAACAATTTGTTGCCCCCCAACCGGAGACGGTGGTGTTACCGATCGCCTCTGTGCTTGTTTGGGATTTGGCGGGCAACCCAACATACGTTCGCGCCCTATTAGATTCTGGAGCTCAGGGCTGCATTGTATCGAACGATTTAGCAAAATGGTTGGGCCTCAATATAAATAATGTATCGCTGCCGAGGAAATTGGTCGCTGCTGGGGATTACAGGGCAACCCTCCACGGGTTTTGTGATGCCTCTGAACGAGGGTTTGCGGCAGCGGTTTATAGGCGAACCGTCACCTCCACCGGGGAGGTCGACGTGCGTTTGGTTTTGGCAAAAAGCAAGGTAGCGCCTATTCGGACAAGGATGACGATTCCAAAACTGGAACTGTCCGGGGCTGCTCTTTTGACCAAACTTTTGAATCACACTCTATCAGTGTTGCGTGGGTCAGTGGTTTTGGAGGATACGGTGTACGCGTGGACGGACAGCCAGATTGTTTTGTGCTGGCTGAAGGCTTCGGTCCATAACTTAGAGGTTTTTGTTGCGAACCGTGTCTCCCAGATTGTGTCGTCTGAGGTCCCACTGACCTGGAGACATGTACCAGGAGAATTGAACCCGTCTGATTGTGCATCCAGGGGATGTCGGGCTCCTGAACTCGTTAGACACCATTTGTGGTGGGGACCACCCTGGCTTGCCAGGAGAGAATCGGACTGGCCCCACAGCCATGTAGTAGTATCTTCGGATCATGGCCCCAGAGCGGCCGTGCATGTTACCCAGAAGGCTGAGGACCCTGACGCCGGGTTTCTGCTGGACCGGTATAGCTCATGTGTGTTTGTTTGTTTATCCACCAAGGCGGTACATCTCGAGCTCGTTGCTGATCTCTCGACAGAGGCTTTCATTGCTTGTTTGGATAGGTTTGTTTCTCGAAGGGGACTTCCAACTTTGATCCGCTCTGATAACGGCACTAACTACATCGGTGCGGAACGATACTTACGAGAGATAGTCAACTTTTTGAATGTAAATAAAGTGGATATTGGAACGGCCCTCTCCCGTCGGGGTATACAGTGGACCTTCAGCCCACCGAGTTGCCCCCACTGGGGTGGGATTTTTGAGGCCGTAGTTAAGTCAGCTAAGACGCACTTGGGGCGTATAGTAGGTCAGACCGCGCTGACTTTTGAGGAGCTCGCGACATTGTTTTGTAAGATCGAGGCCGTTCTCAATTCGCGACCGTTGTGTCCGCTCAGCTCGGATCCAAATGACCTGGAGGCTCTGACCTCAGGCCATTTCTTGATAGGACAGCCACTTAACGCGTTGCCCGAGCACCCCTTGTCAAGGTATCAGATGTTGCAGCAGTTTACTCAGAATTTCTGGAAGCGTTGGTCGCTCGAGTATCTGCATATCTTACAACAGCGCCTTAAGTGGACTGACAAAACCAGCCCCCCTAGTGTTGGTGTCCTCGTTCTGGTTAAGGATGCTAACCTACCGCCACTACGTTGGCGCAGGGGGCGCATTGTTAACTTGTTCCCTGGCAAGGACGGGACCCCCCGGTCTGCAGAGGTTCTAGTAGGAGGCTCGGTTCTAAAACGAGCGGTAGCAACGTTGTATCGGCTGCCCGTAGATTAGGGGACAGGTGGGTGCCTGTCCGGGCGGGTGATTGTTCGATTCCAAATCGATATTCGATCGATGGTTTCGGAACGGCCATTTTGAATTTGACGTTGCTGCCAACCTAGCAGTTTTTGACAACTGACAGACGAAAAGCCCTCGCAATGTAACGCGTATTGGATTAGGGTATTGAATTTATATCGCAAGCCATCTGGAATGTATTCGGGTTCCCCTCAGGATTGTCTATATAGCTGAGTGTGTTGTGGTTCCCCGAACCAGATAAAGTTCGCATTTACGTGGCCGATTGGTTTTTCCCACGTAACATAACCTGTGTTGGAACACTGTGCTCGTCGAAGCTGGCCTGCCAGTCATACATGGTTGGCAGAAGAACCTGTCTACCAAGAAGAGCCTAGGGTGCACCCGGGCCTTGCAGAGAGACAGGAGTTTGACGGGAACGAAGCACAGACCAGGTTAGATCGACTCCATAAGTATTAGCTCGGTGAATCGCCGACGTTCACACTTCTTGGCATCTGATCGCTACGCTACCTCGTAGCTGATGGGCCCCTGCGAGGTCATTAGGTGCCGAGAAGCCTGAACAACCTATCTGACCAGAGTGATCAGAGGTTAATTTATTGATGACCGATTTGAAAATGGGCGTAATGTTAGTAAATATATTGTCAATGCAGGTAGCAGATGTTGCAGTAATTCTAGTAGGCTCCAAAAACAGATAGTTCATGTTGTGACATAAAAATAAAGATTTTAATCTGTATACGCTCATTACAATAAGTTGTTCAAGTTCAATACTATTATAGGCTATTTCCATGGTACGCTCAACAGACAGGCTCACTATGTCAACTCGTTCCTTATATTTAAAACTATTATTTACAAGTATTAAGGAGCCACCGCGATCAGCTGTTTTTCTGTTAAACGAACTAGCAACGTGGTGTTTATTAAAGTTGAACATGAACTGATAACTATTTAAAAAGTGCTCTGTTATACATAAAATATCAATATTATTACAGTTCATGAATAACTCAATTTCCAGTTCTTTACTTAATATGCCCTGTATATTTTGATGAACCACGTTTAAAATATTCTTACCTTTACATTTTTCATTACTAGTAACTTGATTTAATGGGCAAGATGAAGGTATATTTATACAAATATTAATATTACTGCCAGAGTTACTCTCTCTTGTCCTATGGGTTAATTTAAAGAGTTTGGAACAGATTCCAAGGAGTACATGTCATTATTATTACACTGCTCAATAGAAGCAGGCGTTTCATTAGTCAAAAACTTGACTGAGTTCAAAATAAAATAAGATAGTGACTGTGCTATCTGTTTTGTATAAAACCTAGATAGGTAATACCTATCCTTAGTCAAATAAAAATATTTTCCAATACAAATATTGGTGTCTATGAAATGAAATTTTTCAGTATGACGACATGTCAATGTGTGTATAAATGTATTATAATCATGTCTTATATGATTTTCATGTTGTGACAAAGATTGGCTGAAGGGAAACACAAACAAGATTATTCTATCTACATTTTGTAAAGAATTTAATTTGGAAAAGTATTTAGTAATTAGTTTTTTAGATACATTTTCCCTTCTACCAATGAAAGTAATTAGGGTGGTTGGTTCTAAAAACTGCGATGACAACACTTTGTTTAATATTTGTGAATATGTGGCGCCAGGCATACAGTTATTTAATATTGCCTGGCCCACGCGCTGACTAAGTTGTAAACCCATATTTTTTCCAAGTTCATCGCTGTACATTATATACCTATACTTTATCCGAGAGAAGGAGGCGTTATTGATAACACTATTAGTACTCAAGTCGACTGACGGCGGCGCCTGGGTCAGTATCAGCTGTTCGGCCGGCTGCTCGGCGGGACACACGGTCGGCACGGAACAGTCCGCTGGAGCTTGTTTACAATCACAGATGTGATTGTCGGTCAAAGATATGAAAGTGTCATAATTATACTTACACGTCTCCAACAAACTATTCATAGCCGACACATGTTCCTTAATTTCGTATTGTGCTGACTCATATTTACGTGTAATACTTTGTAATGATGAGTTTAAAATATGCATATCTGACTGGTTGACTATGATGAGTTTAAAATATGCATATCTGACAAATTAGTTGACAGCGGTTCAGAGTGCCGATGGTGAAATTCAAAGAATAATCGGTATTCTCCAGAATCCTGATCTTGATGACGTCGTAGATATAAAGAATAATTATAAACTCAAAAATCGGTTCGGCAGCAAGTACCGTACAAGCAACTTCTCTTGAGAAGAATTCTTTTTTTTAATGTTTCGATACCTAGAAAATCATTTGAGAATTATTACTGGAATATCTAGCGACGCTAACTGATCATAACAACTTTCAATTGAAGTTAAAAATTAAAAAAAAAAACAATTTTTTAACATTACACAATAATTAATAAATTTTATCGAATTTAAAGAATTTTCACGAAAAAGATGACGTCATAGTGGGTCCGCCATTTTGAATTTTAAAAAACTGATGAAAGATTCGAAACCAGCACCCTCAAAAACCCACATCTACCCCTCAATACTTGGAATTACATACAAAATTAACGTTGCGTGTTCAAAAAAGTCAGTTTTTTACAAATAAAAAACGAACCGCTGGACCGATTTTTTCTAGACTCCTTTCAGATCTAAGTCATGACGTGGCGTATCGATTGATATGGTCACCAAGCGATTCGGTCCAGTAGTTATTGAGAAAACGAATTCCATAATTTTGATCACGTACATACGTACGTACACACACACACACACACACACACACACACAGACATCACTCTAAAAATGATTGCAAATGATTCTCCAGGTCTTAAAACGTAAAGAAAACACAAAATTACCTATTTCAATTTTCAGACCTATTATAATAACTTCTCAAGAGAAGTTAAAAATGGTAAACTTTTTAGAATCACTCCGAATGGGGACAAGTGGGTTATTCCTAAGGGAGTTAGATGGCAAGTGGTAAAACAAAATCATGATGACATTGGCCATTTTTCGGTAGAGAAAACTATTGAAAAAGTAACCGCCTTATTTTGGTTTCCAAAGTTAAGAAGGTTTATAAAGAAATACGTAGAGTCGTGCTTAGAGTGCGCCTATACTAAGGCCCAGGGTGGTAAGCGTCCGGGATTTCTACATCCTATCGACAAAATCGAGACACCTTTCGATACTATTCATACAGACCATGTAGGACCGTTTGTGAGAAGCAGTAAGGGTAACATGTATATTTTAGTATTGATAGATGCTTTCACACGCTACATTTATTTAAAGGCAGTTCGAGATACTAAATCAAGCACCACGCGCTAACGGACAGGTGGAACGTTACAACAAAACATTAGTTGATGCTCTTACCGCAAAATTAATTGGTAGTTCTGAAAATAGATGGGACGACCACCTGTCAGATGTGCAGTGGGGTATTTACAATACTCTTAATAAAGGGATCGGCCGTACACCATCAGAAGCCCTCTTTGGGATAAGACCAATAGGACCCACCGAAAGTAGAATAGCATCGGAGCTAGGTGAAGAAATCACACAAGCCAAACAGTCGTTAGATGAAATCCGTAAAGATATAGGTGTTCATGTTAAAGCATCTCAAGCGGCTCAGAAAGAATCCTTCGACAAAAAGAGGTGGACGCCTCACTCATACAAAGTTGGGGACCTTGTTAGAATTGAGAGGCAAATTCCGGCAACAGGCAATCTCGCAGAACCTGCCACACATTCGCACAATGTCCCTCCATGCATCACCAAACAGATCGTTCAGTGGTGCTACCGCCAACAGAGCATTCAGGCTGTCCCGCGCCCGGACAAGCGGAGACTGCCGGCGCGCCACCGTGCGGTGCGAGCCGCCCGCTAGCAGCTGGTGCCTGCGCCCGCGTACGTAATTGTCAGGCACAAATAACGCGCATACCGCACTGACAAGCGTCGCGCAGTCACTGTCGCCTCGCAACAATCGACACACAGTCAGAAGTTGTTCAGTGTTACGTCTCACCTCTAGTGAGTTATATCCAAGCATACCCAATATAAAAGCGGTTGGATAGAGATAAGGGTAGTACCCAAATTTCCTCTTATATAGGTATCGTAAAAAAGCTTTTTGTACCTTCTCGAGCATAAGGACGTATGAGCTTTCGTGTGGATTCCAAACAACCGAGCTAGATTCCAGTTTGGTTCTCACTAGGGCAGTGTAAAGAAGCTGTACCACACCCAGATTACGGAATCCCTTACTATTCCGAATCACAAACCCCAATCTTTTAAAGCATTCCTTGGCTAAAGTGCTCATGTGCTCATGAAATGTAAGTTTAGGGTCAAACGTAACACCGAGATCTTTCATCGAATACACTCGAGTCAAGGACTCCGCGCCGAGTGTATACGTCACGCTAATAGGCCGAGGAGAGCGCGTGAAAGACATTATGCATCATTTTTCACTATTGAATAGGAGTTTGTTGCTCACACTCCATCTATAGACCGCATCTAGATCTTCCTGTAGTAGCCTACAGTCATTTTCTGACATTATGGGAAGTACTAGTTTGAGGTCGTCCGCGTACAGTAGGCATTTAGAATATTTTAGCACAGATTCTAGGTCATTTATCATGATGATAAATAACAACGGACCGAGAATAGAGCCTTGGCTAACACCCGACCGCGTGTGGTACGGCTGGGACTCAAAGCAGCCATGTCGCACAAACTGTTGGCGGTTTTTCAAGTCGTCAGCAAAGAAGACCAACAGCCTTGGGGCAAATCCTATGGCGCACAATTTCTTCATTAGGGCATCGTTATCAACTCTATCGAACGCCTTACGGAAGTCCAGATAGGCGACGTCCACCTGACATCCCCGATCCATGCTCTCTGAGACCAAATCGACTAACGTCAGTAAGTTGGTGGTTACTGAGCGACGACTCCTAAATCCGTGTTGCGAGTCGCACAAATATGGCGCTATCTGTGGATAGATCGACATTTGAAGCGTGTAACAGACTTTAAAACTGCCTTAACTGCATATTATGCATACGCCCATTCAAGACTATCTTATGGTATAGTTTTGTGGGGAAATTGTACCGATGTAAATGACATTTTCATTTTGCAGAAGAAATGTTTAAGAATACTGGTAAATATTGACCAAACGATGTCTTGTAAACCATTTTTTGAGAAACATGAAATATTAACCCTTACATCTATCTACATTTTTGAAGCCTGCAAATTTGTCAGAAAACATCCCAACCTGTACTCCCCAATACATACTATAAAACGAAATGACCGAAACCTCCATACATTAAAAGTACCATTCTCTAAACTAAAATTAATATCCTCAGGGCCGCATTCCATGGTAATAAAAATATACAACCACATACCAAATAGTATAAAAAATATAGATAAAGCTACGCTATTTAACAAACATTTAAAAAATTTCCTAATACACAAAAGCTACTACAATATAAAAGAATTTTTTGACGATAAGATGACATAATGAAAAATCGACAAGACAATAATAATAATATTTAGGAGCATGCCGTAATATAATTTAACATTGATTTAGTTTGATTTAATTTAATTTAAATATAAGGGACTTGTTATAAACTGTTATAGATAAATGTAGATGTTACTTTTTAATTTTGAATTCTATTGTCGTTGGAATATAAATATTTATTAAAGTTCAAGTTAACATGAACATTTTAAATGTAATAGAAATAAGTAATTAATTATGTAATATTAAGTAAAACCTGTATCTCTCAAAATTGCAACGCCTCTACGAGGCGTCACATGTATACCTGTATCCTGCCTGTACCACCTTTTTTAATGTAATGTGACAGCAATAAATGATTTGAATTTGAATTTGAATTTGAATTAGATTTTACCGTATGTGACTGACTCGAACAATTTTGCCAATGAACTCAGGATCGCAATCGGTCGATATTGATTTACAGAGGCAGTATCACTAGTCTTGGGTACAGGACTGACTCGAGAGAGCTTCCAGCTGGTGGGGTACTTCCCTTGCTCAAAAGCTAGGTTGAAGATACAACCTAAAGGCAGTACCAGCTGATCACTATAGGCCTTTAAGAAGTAAGGAGGGACGTTGTCCGGTCCAATTGCGCTCCTTGGCCTTAGTTGCCTCAGTCCTTTCTCTATATCCCTACGGGAAACATGTGTAATTTGGACGTAGTTAGCAGTACGCGAGTCATCGGATCTGTTTACCAGATCCGGTGCCAGCGCCGGCTTGTCACTGAGGAAAACGTCGGAGAAGTAGTCTGCAAATGCGGCTGCTGCTTCTTCTCCGGCACACTCTTGCCCCTGATGCATGACCCGAGGTTCGAAACCACCCTGCAATCTGAGGCCGCTCACATGTTTCCAAAACGCGCGTGGGTTGTATCTGATATTACCTTCTAAACTCACCATGTGGTTCATGTAAGCTGTAGCTATGCGGCACTTAATACTGGCTCTCAGCTCACTGAATGCGGCGTAGTCAGCTGGTCTCTTACACGACTTCCACTTACAATGTAATTTAGCCTTGGCTGCCAGGTCGTGTATTATATCCCCAGTATACCACACTGGGTAGCGTCTAGTAGGTACACATTTCCTGGTTTTTTTCGGCACTGTCGCATTGAAAATATCGTATATGGTGTCGTAAAAACGACCAACTGCCGTGTCCACATCCGGAGCTTCAGCAATATCGTCCCAAGTGACGCTAGACATGTATTCGTACAGGACTGTGTGGTTGCCCTTGGCAAAATTCCAGTCATTGTGACCGTCAATGTTGCTGGGATCCAAGCGGCCGGATCGCTGGACTGCGCCTTGCATTGACGACAGTGGCACAATGATGTCGAGAGGCGGGTGGTAGGCGTCAGCGTGTGGCACCAGGCTGCCTGACACGGAGGTGCGCACGGTTACACCACGGACGCTCTCCGGCAGTAATACCACATCAAGCACGCCCCCGTGAGCATTCATCACATCATTCGTCTCATACATACAACAAACACTCAGAAAATAGCAATAATAATTAACAATAGACACTGATGCACTATTCATGTTGAGGTCACCGAGAATAATAAGGTTTCCGTTTAAGGTTGACCTATTTCCTTCCGTTTTGGTGAACCAGCTTAGATATTGGGCATCTTTTTCCGCCTGTGAGATTGGTTTCCCGTTCTTCTTTTTACTGGGGTCCACATAGACCACACAGACTGTGAAGTGGACACCATCCAATGTGAAATTGGCCCAAAGATCTTCGCCATGATCTGTTTCGAGGTCCCGGCATCGGCGTAGTGTGATGCCGGGGCGGGCCGCGAGCAGCACGCCTCCGCACGCGGTGGGGCGATCCCGGCGCAGCATGATAGTATCGGATGGCCGAACTGTTAGCTACTATTCCATAACTAATATCGCACATTGTGGTTTAAAGTCCATACAGGGAATCTCATTTTGGTACTACTGGCGCCATCTATGATCAGTTTTGGGAAAGCAAGGCGTTGAGCTGAAAAACTGATATAGGAGGGCGTGAATAAAAACAAAATATCAAGTAGAAGAACTTTATTTTCTGTAATGCCGTAAAAGTTGTGTTTCAAATAATATAAATAATAGAACATGTTTTAAAAATATTCCAGATAATTATTATAAGCTTAAGAAAAAGTGAGTTTGCCTTGATTTCAAATATTGTAAAAATAATTGTGAATCGATCAAGCAACAACGGGAAAAGGAGGAGAATGAGTATGGCGGCGTTTGGCGTTGGTTTTTGCTTGAGCGATAAAAAGTGGAAAAAAGCTATGTAAGAGTTAAATGGTGAGAAGTGAAGGAAAATAAAACACAGCTATGTAAGTATCAAGTTGTTTTCACTGATTACATAAATAGTGGTGGGCTTATCATGCTGTGGGGACCCTTCCAAACTATGGAGCTTGGTAGGGAATGTTTGGGTGCGCAAGAGCAATTTTCAATACATGGGCTTTACTGGTGTTGGGTCAGCTAGGGTTTCATCCTGGGAACAATGCTTGTTGGTAGATTGCTAAAGTACAGTTCAACACTTGCTGTCCCGAAGAAACGTACACGACACACGAAAATGTTTTTTGTACCCTCCGATCGCACTAATTATGCCTCTAACAGTACATGTCTTAGGATTCCTAGATCTTATAACAAACGTTTCCCGGACCTTGACCCATTTAGCAACTCAAAAGGGGCATTTAAATGATTAGTTACACTTGAGTTGCTGGATGAAACTTAATCTGTCTCATTCTGATTCTGATTTATCATTAGAAACAGCCCCATGTAAGCCCTCCCCCCCCCTACTTCATTCTGATAACGTAGGTAAATTACTCACCTTCTTTGCGCCAGCCGTATGCGAATCCCTAACTATCAGAACTCCCAATTAATAAACTTTCATGCTTGTGTTTCTCTACTGGATCCCCCCCGAAACACACATGCACACACACAAACACTTACACCCACACTTTCACTAACTGGTTGTGTATTACCTACTGTACCTACTGTATTTCAATTTTTTTTTTTATATCTTAAGTTCTACATAGTAAAATCCTTAATTGGCTCAATTCTAAGTTTACTTATAAGTTTATTGTATTTGAACGGCTGTGGATTTTTGTTAAATTAATAAAATAAAATAAAATAAAACAAAAACTTTATCTTTCTTCAACGTTACCCGGGCCAGATGGGCCCGGCATCTGCCGCTTAGTTCTTCTCACTTCAGAGATTTGTAGACCAAAGACCACATTCTTGGTTTTTCCAGTCTAAAGAAAACTCTTTTTCCTTTCAATCTACCAAACTTCAAACATGTTTTTTGATATTGAATATGACGTTATATCACCATAGGGGCCAGTACGATTCATAGATAAGGACTATATGAAGCGTATGAAAAAACATAGATCAAATAGCATGTTGTCAAAGATGTAAACAATAACAATTTTCATAGCTATTCCTACGAAGAAAGCTGGAACTCAAGTCCAATACAGGAGTCGTTTGCAAGGTGGACTATTTATCAGACGAAATTACTTAAGTGCAAGATTCAGGTCCTATAAAACGTGAAGAGGATATTACACCAATTTTCAAACCCTGTATGAATTTGGTGAGTCATTTTAGGGTACAGCGGTTAGTGTAGCGAAAACCCTACAAGTAGTTTTCATAAACTGGGTTGTCGAAAAAATCATTCACCACAATTGCTGAGTTAGAGTTAGAAGTCGGATATATGAATAGGGATATATAGTTCCAACATATGAATACCATTCCCCAGCTTTGGGATACCTATTTAAAGACTACACAAAAGTCGTCCTGTACAAATATTTCACCTAAAAATATCGGTCTGAAACTACGAACTAGGTCAATAGTGGCAAGTTATGGCGATGACTTTGCACAGTCGTGTCAGCATTAATCGTTACTCTCACAAACCAATCCATCAAACGGCACGAACGCAGTATAGTCCGCAGCACATAAGGTTAACACGTACAGATAGGTCGTTTTAAATCAAGAAAATATTTAAGCTACCTCTAGTACACATTTCACCCGACTACGGCGAAGCCAAAAAGAGCATGTATGTTTGCATGTATATTCATCTGTTCCCTCGAAAGTTTAAACTGCTTAAGGCAATTTGACAAATGAGGTTTCGTTAGAAATTTCTTGATCGTGCGCTGGTTAAATGTAAAGTTATACTAAATGCAAAATGGCGCCCTCTATTGGGCATATTGTTAATGGAAATGAAAATGAAAATGGTTTATTGAGTCAAAAATATCTTATAACTAATTACATTACATTGTTAAATACCTTTATTACCTGTTCGGCTTCTACATTGCGATAGAATGATGAATAATGAAATCTTTGCGCGAAAAATTGCCCAAAGTGAGCGCGCCCTTATGCTACAAAATGATGAGAGAATATGTAAAAATCCAAGGCTTTTTCTCTTCTTCCTGGGCTGAGTTTCAAACCCGAGACCTCTTGCTGGTAAGGCAGAATCCCGGCCGCTACGCCACAGAGGGCATCGACTTAAGTCAACGTTACAAATGTTAACATGCCCGCAATATTACCTTAAGAAACATCTTTGGTTAGTTTAGTAGAATTTGTGGTGAACAAAATACTTAGGCGACGAGCCCTCATCGTTTCTTGCGGAGTACACAAATAATGAAATGTAAACATACATGTAAGTAAACATTTTTATATTCGCCATGAAGCTGTTTTGAAATAAGAGTGAAAAACCTTCCACAAGCCCAGAGATAGAACCTCAATAAATGAATTTACTCACGGTTGAATCTCCAATAAGGGGTAGCTCGAACTGTGTGCACACACATCCACACACAGCATTCCGCGTTTTCCAAAATGAGGTGGCAGAGTCACTGTTGAGCCAACGATTAGCAATAGTCCATTTTACGTGACTAGGGGCCATTACCACAGCTATTATAAGGGTATACATATCAGTCTTCGCAAATAACCAAGACTCAGACATAACAGTTGAGCAACTTGCGAAAGATCCCAGTCAATACTAGCAATGTTAGTTGTATCCAGCGAAGTTAAGGCAAGTTAGTGAATAGTTAGGAGTCAGTGCAGTTTGTACGTTCACTTGTTACCTCCAATAATTATCGCTGCGTTATACTCATACTAGATTGTGCCCGCTTGTTCGTTTACTGATTATATTTTTCAGGATTTATTTATTTAATAATATATGTATATATTTATGGGATTGGATATGGATTATTGGATGGTAACCTATTTCGTGCTATCAGCTTATAGTCTCATCTATAAAATGGTTGTAGGATGTAGGGCCCCATGCGATTTCTTCATAAACGTGTTAAATGAGCTTAGAGAGTCAATATACTAAAAGTCTAGGTCTCTACACCGGGGGAGGGATGGGTTCACATAGGAGCCCTTTTTTGGTTTTCGCTTATATCTCAAAAACGGAGCTTTGTAGGGAAAACATATTTGCTTAAGAAATCTCATAAATTTCCTTACGACTTTATGGCATATACTTTTTATATTCTTAACCGTTGTCGGTTAAGTTAAGAGCTGGAAATCGGAGATGAGTGTCTTGTGCGAGGTCACCAGGTTGTTATGCTGAAAATATTAAGAGACCGAAGGTTGGATCAGCTTCACAAGGGACATCTAGGAGAAGTAAAAACAATAGATTTGGTTCGCAGTAGAATGTGGTGGCCTGAGGCTGAGGCCACGACCGGCGGGCCCTTGGCAACGCGTGGACATAAACTATATGACTATTCAACAAAAAATATTGGTGGTAGTAGATACATACAGTAAATGGATCGAGTGCGTGTACATTAGCGGTGGTACTACCTCACGATCACTTATCTTAAAGTTGAAGTATATATTTTCACGATTAGGATTACCGCTAACAATAGTCTCAGATAACGATGCCACAATTAATATCACCCAGCGAGCAACGGACAAGCCGAAAACTCTGTTCGAGCATTTAAAAAATGTTACAATGCATTCTATCAACAAATGATTTGAACAACGATGCGCTCTGCAAATATTTGTTTACTTACAGGAAGACTGTTCAGTTGCTCGACAGGTGAAATACCAGCCAAGCTATTGTATGACAGAGATTTAAGGTGTACACTAGACTTAGTATGGATAAGTTATGCCGAACTTTTAAACCAGGTGATACTATTTGGTTGCGGTGGTTTGTTTATAGTAAACCAATCTGGATATAAGGCGTAATCATTAACAATATAGGCAGCAGAATGTATTCAAATTTAAATTGGCCAAAAAAAATTAGCCAAATTTAAATTGGTGCTTACCTATGAAATTGGCGAATTTTTCTCACAGATTCTGGATTTCATAATTCGAGTAATTCAATTGATATTTCCAGTTTTTTCTTATTGTTTTAAAATTAATTTCAATATTTTACATCTACTTATTAAATTTTCTTTTAATTTTCAGTTTGATAACTAAAATGTTATCTTCAAAATCAGTGCCACCTAAATGTCATCCATTTTCATGATAATATTCGTAATATTTTTTTACAGCTGACACTTTTTAAAAATTAAATAAAATTTTCTGTTAGCTAAATGTTGTCTCATTCATACACACAAAGTTTATAAAATTAGGATCTGACATTCCTAAAAAAATACAAAAATGTTTGTACTGAAAATTGAGTTAACTTAATTTCTCCATACAAAACGCCAATTTCATATGTGAGGACCTAATAAATAAGAATAGCACAGCTACGGTCATTTCCGGGAGCGCACCGAACGTGCCCGCGCCTGCGTGCCCCCCCTCAATTTTTTCAATTGTCAATTGTAAGACGGGCTGGTTTCCGCAACTCGACGACGAAAGCGCCTATTTTGCGTGTGGGTGGGAATGCGACATCATTCGAGCCAACCCAACTCCTCCAGGAACGCCAGTAGGCCCTTTACGTTACCGACTATCCCTGGAAGGTCCCTCGATTGACCGAGGTGTTTAGCCCTGTAGTCCGCTACTCCTGTGCACTCCATGAGGACGTGAGCAGCCGTTTCTTCTGCCTCCAAGCAGGCTCTGCAAAGGGGGCTGTCGGTAACACCTAGGACATATAGATGTTTATTAAAGAAACCATGGCCAGTCGCATGCGCGGCCTACTAAGTCGAAGCAAGGTCTTAGCCAGCCTAGCGCTAGGGGACGGCAAGGCCAGCTTAGCCTGCCTGCACTCCTCATGGTTTGTCCAAAGAGTGGCATGATCATTCCTGGTCGACTCTCTCAGAAATGAGCGTACCATCTTGAAGGGAAGAGGGATGATAGGTTCGGGACCATACGCTGTCAAGCTAGATCCTTTACGCGCCAACTCATCCGCTGCATCGTTACCTCTTGATCTGCTGTGTCCTTTTATCCATTGAAGGATTACGCGGTTGTGTTGACATACCTCCATTAGTCGTTTGTGACACTCGTAGATTAGCCCTGAGTTAATAGTGTTGCTATTTAGGGCTTGTAGGACGGCCGCATGCATTATCCGAGAGGATTCGAATGGAGGAATCTCTTACCTTTCTCGATGCTATGGCATTAGCGGCCGAGATGATGCCCATGCATTCAGCTTGAAAGACAGTATTATGGGCACCCAGTGGAATGGCTATCTTGATGTTTAGGTCCTCCGAGAAGGTGCCTGAACCAGTGCCTGCTTCAGTTTTTGAACCATCGGTAAAAATTCTAAGCTCTTTAACGTCGTCGTGCCCCCCCTCATGCCACTGCCAGATCCTATTGTTGAGACTACGGTGCAGGAAGCTGGCGGCTCGTTGCTCGGTCTCCCTCAGATATACTATCTTAGGCCACACAAAAACATTAATCATAAGTAATTATAAGTAATAGTCAGAAAGGTATAAGGTACTTAAGTAATTGGTATCTTAACATGTTTATTTTTCTTCTTTCTCAGATTTCCAAAATAAGGAGGAAGGATTGATTTGTACATAGACCGTAGTTGTGGCTCATTTGCTCTTCAGTTATAAAGTAAAGGTCATACGCGACGCTTGTGTTTCATTGAAATCCACATTTGCATACATCCGGGAGACGGACCAAAGAAACATCTAAGTTTAAGTTTCCTTCCAATTATTATTTATTGTGAATTTACCATTGTCAAAGTGAAAGGGTATAGTCATTTGTATTACTGTGCAGAGATATGGTTATTTTAAAATTGTTTACAAAAGCTTATAACTATTTGTTTGGGTGCAAGTGTGGTACTTAAAATGAGTACTACGTTGTATTAGCCGGTAGATGTACCAAATGAGTGATCATAGGTTTTTCGAAATGGTGCTGAAAGCTAAAATTACTTGTTTGGATGCCAGTGTGGCCCCTAAGATAGTACTACATTGTATTAGCCGGTAGATGGACCAAATTAGTGTATTAGTTTTTATATCGCTTATACCTTATACGGAAATTTGAATGTCATAATAATTAGAAAATTTACACATTATATATTCACATATTCAACATTATGCTGATCGTAACGTGCGGTTTTTGGACGCAATAAAGAGGCTTTATGATACGTGTGTAGATACAACTATAAAAAAATATTATAAAATATTATTTATGACTAAACTATTATTATTAAACTACAAGTCTACAATGATTTACGTAATGCATTAACGCGTATATGTTAATGCATTCTTCTTGTCTTATTTTTTCTAATGGTACAAGGAATTCAGCATATGGAAAACACGTAGGTTTTCGTAGAAATAAAAATTAACTATAGAACGTTACTGTGTATCCATTCTGTATTGCAATGACATTGTGCATAATTATTCTTTTGTCTACATAATCTAATAGGAATAAACTTTTCTTACTTTTAATAATTGATCAGCCTTTTAGGCTTCGTAGGCAGTGGCCCTGCCTACGAAGTTAAGGGTCCCGGGTTCAGTCCCGGTGGGGGCAAAAATTTGTTTCATGAGAACGGATATTTGTACCCTAGTCATGTATATGTATAATATTTATCTATACAAGTAAGTTTATCGTTGTCTAGTACCCAAGATACAGGGAATCCTAGTTTGGGGCTAGATCAATGTGTGTAAAAAAAACATCTTAGAAATAAATTTATGTTGAGCCATTTTGTAGATAAGAAGGCGCTATGGGCAGTACTGGTACAGATGGAGAAATTAAGTCCGGGAAGTGATGATAATGTAAATGTGTTTAGGAACCCGGCAGCTTTTGGACCGAATTTGGCCCATAGAAATAGAGGGTGGGTGGGGGGGGAGACAGGCCGTTTCACACACAATTTAATCAAAGCCCTACTCAAGACCCACGACGAACGCCGAATGTTTCGCCGTCGACAAGTGGTCAGGAACCACATATTAGACCTAGTACTAATAATTATAATTTGCGTCCTAGGCAAGCGGATTTTACAACGCGTCGTCGCTAGAGGCCGATAGCGGTGCCAGGCTGACCTGTGGAATGAGGGCCTCAGACGAGCTCAGCAGCGTAGCACGGAGGCGAAACGACCAATGGGGAAGATCGTCGCAGTCGAGGCGGATCAGCAGGTCAGACCATTAGTTTTATTGAATTCTTCTGGGGTAAACGTGGTAGCTCTTTTAGATACAGGCGCTACGGCTTCATGCATCAGCCCAGCCGTTGCAGATCAAGTGGGTGCGAGATGTATGCAAGAAGAGAAGAGACGGGTTAAGGCGGTAAATGGAAGTTTATTGCAAATTGTAGGGAAATGTGTTATAGATTTTAGTTTGGACAATTTTAACTATTCACAGGAATTTTTAGTTATAACTGATTTAAATTGTAGCATTATTTTAGGGGTGGATTTTTTAATAAACAATGGTATGAATATTGATTTTGTTCATTCGTGTATGTGTTTTTTCCAGGGAAAAATACCGTTTTTCAATCATTTCCATACGAAACAAAACACGACACCGGTAAAACGAAATGTCATGCGCGTAGGGATTCTTTCAAAACAAAAGATAGGGTCGGACTTTCTAGATGGTTCTAGAAGGAAACAAGTGAACTTCGGGGAAACCACGGTTTTCGAGGATCGTGACGTGATAGATTTTATCGACTTTCAGGAGTTAAGAAAGGGCGATTACGTTTATTTCTCGGGGTTATCGGATTCGTGCGAATTTGCGTTTGGGGAAGATGATAAACGGTTTATCGTAAATGAGGGTTTGTGTAGGAATGATAAGCAGGTATTATTGGCATTGTTGGATAGGAATGCGGATAGATTTGCGTTTGCAACTGACCAGTTAGGTAGGTCGGAGATAGTGTCGGTCGATATTAAGACTTATGATGAAGAGCCGGATCATTGTCACCCGTATCGCGTTTCGCCGTTGCAATGAGAAATTATTGAGGAGCAGGTCGCGGAGATGTTGAAACTAGGTGTTATTAGGGAATCCACTAGTTCTTAGGCTGCGCCCGTTGTGTTAATTAAAAAGCCCGATAATTCTTTAAGGTTTTGTGTAGATTATCGGAAATTAAATAAGAAAATTTGTAGGGATAGTTATCCTAATCCGCGGATAGAAGACATTGTCGATAGTTTGGCCGGGGCCAAGTATTTTGCGGAGTTAGATCTCAATTCAGGTTATTGGCAGACGGTTATTACGGAAGGTAGGCATAAAACGGCTTTCGTCACGACCACGGGTCTTTATGAATTTAATGTTGTTCCGTTCGGTTTGGCAACGAGTCAAGCGGTTTTCCAACAGATGATGGATAAAGTTTTGGCGGATTTCAGATTTAAAGGGGTTATGGTTTACGTAGACAATGTAATTGTGTATGGTAGAACGTTCGAGGAGTTTACCGATACGTTGCAGAAAGTTTTTGGGCGGTTTAGAGAAGCGAACTTGACCTTCAAGCCATCCAAATGTAAATTCGGTTTTTGCGAGATTGAGATGTTAGGTTATCTAATCTCGAATGAATGAGTAAAACCTAGTGAGAAAAAGCTGAAGGCTATGCAACAGGTCCCAACTCCCACATCTACGAAGGATGTGAAACAATTATTAGGTTTATTTTCTTATTATAGAAAATTTGTATCAAATTTTGCGAGAATATCGTTACCTCTCACTAAATTATTGAAAAAGGGGGTAAAGTTTCAATGGAATGAAGAATTGCAGAATTCGTTCGATTATATTAAGAAGGTTATGTGTAGTGCGCCAATACTTTCGTATTATTCGGGGGATAAATCGGTTATTACGAGGGTTTATGTGGATGCGTCTAACGAGGCGTTAGGTGCAGTGTTGATGCAGGGCGTTGAAAAACTGAGTCCGGTTGCCTATGCGTCTAGGAAGTTAACGGATGCGGAGAAAAAATATAGTACGACGGAGAAAGAGTGTCTGGGGTTAGTATGGGCGTTAAGGCACTATAGGCATTATCTTTGGTATTTTCAGGTTGTTACAGACCATAGCGCGTTATGTTGGTTACAGTCGAAAAAAGATATGTCTGGTAGGTTAGCGCGATGGGCGTTAGCGATACAAGAATGGGATTTCGAGATAGTTCATTGCTCGGGGAAAAGCAATGTAGTGGCAGATTTTTTGAGTAGGAATCCGCTAATGGAAGAAGGGAAACGGGAAATAGTAGGACCTCAGTCTTCTTCTCGTTCTGAACCTGAAGATGATGGTTTGGAAGTTTTTAGTATTAATGTAGAGTCGTTACAGGCGGATCAAGAGAACGATTCATTAGGTAGTAGATGGTTAAAGCGGTTGAGCGAACGTCCGGAAGCGTGGCGTAGCGGTTTTTGTTGGAGAAATAATTTATTATATAAAAGCGTACGTAGAGATGGAGAAATTAGGGAGGTATTAGTATTACCTAGGTCTTTGTTTCAAAATGAAATGAACGAATTACATGATGAGGCGTGGACAGGAGGTCATTTGGGTCTCGCAAAGACGTTGAAGAGGTTTCGGTCGAAATATTTCATGCCGAAAGCCGATAAGGAGATAGAGCGTTATATAGCTTCGTGCGTGCCGTGTCAAGAAAGGAAATTAGTTAAAAACGTAGCAGATTTGATGCCGATTAGGGTCTCGGATATTTTTGAGAAGGTAGGAATCGACGCGTTTCCACGTTCGTCGAGAGATAACCGATTTATTATAGTCGCGGTAGAGTATGCGTCGCGGTTTGCGATATCTAAGGCGTTAGGGAATATTGCGAACGCACAGCGTGTACAAAAACGGTATTACGATATGAGATCAAAACCCAGATCGTTCCGGGTGAATGACTTAGTTTTGTTATACGTACCAAGGCGGATAACGGGAAGATGTATGAAGTTGGCACGTCTGTATCGGGGACCATACAAGGTCATTGAGATCGTTGGGAGGTCTAATGTGCTGATTCGTCGTCTGAACTCACGGTCACGGGGCGTAATTGTTAACACAGATCGTTTAAAACGCTTTGTGCTGCGTTGAGGAGTTCGTCTGATATTAAATAATTATACATTAGGAGTATAATATAATTTTATCCCGGTTGATGGTTTGTGGTTTATGTATGCGGTAGTGTCATGAATTGTTTATTAACCGGTGTTTCTTTTTATGTTGTTGCTGAACTATGATGTCTGATGAGGACCGTTCACCAAAGACCCAAGAAATATTTGTAATATACTAAATTTCCGTGGTTTATATGAGAAACTTTTATAAACGACAGTTCGAATAATTGTTTGAACCGATCGCCTGGTTTTATCTTTGAGAGCAGTATGACGAGGCAATAGCTATTCGTCATAGGGTTCTGTTTTGGTTCCTGATTTCTTAAAGTATAGAGTTGGGATGATTTGGTAAGGGGAGAGTAAGGGTTGTTCATAAAGTTGGTAACAAAGGTTTCTCAATGAAAGTAATTTCTGATGTGGGATAACTCGGGTATTCGATACAAATTCGAGATTCTTTGTAGTGTTTTAACTTGGGTAATTGGTTGCAACTCACGGCGATTATCTTAAACTATTAATAGTAAAAGATAGTTTACTGAATTCCAATGGATTAGTTGAGATGTTTGTAAGTTGTAGTATCGGTTTTAAAGCTAGTTGATTTCATCGTATTATTGGAACGAATTTTAATGAACTCATTCTTAAGCTGTGGCTTAGTAATACGGTTCTTAAGATTAATCCTGTTAATATGGTTGACGTTTCCTATATTTGAAAATGATATTTTTTTCTTTGATATTTGCCTGCGTTAATTTTTGAAATATTTCCTTTCGGTGGAAAGAGTAAATGATTTTTTTAAGCAAAGATGGAGTTGTGTTAATTTTAAGAACGGAGGTATTATAGTTGTCTGATAAGTTTTTCGCTAGTTTTTTTGTCAGAAAGTTTGTCGAATGATAACCATTCGAGAAGCTAAATCTTAGCTAGATTCAGCTGTTTGCCTTCGTATTGTAATAGATAGTTTTCTAGCGTTAGGTAGGTTAGTGTTAAGCCGCGAATAATTGTATGATGGGATCATAGGGTGTTATAATTTAAATTTTTTAAGGTGCATAGCCTACACCTTAAGTGTAGTTGGACAGATAAGGATTAGGGTACTCGATGTTATTTAAAATTATGCTTGCGGCATATTTACTGTTTTTTAGATTTCAAGCATAGCAAGCTCACTTAATGTTAACATTTAATGTTTTTTTAGATTTAAGACTGAGATAGGGTTGTCATTTTAGATTTTAGACTTTGAGTTAGGGTTGCCACTTTGGAAAAAAAAAACCGTTGGATTTTTTTTTTTGAAAGGAGGGGGGAATGATTGTAAGGTATATAGTTAGGTTCGATATTTGTCTATGCGATAATATTGTATACGGGCCTCTTTAGAGTGAGTGTTCACTTTGACACTGTTACGTAATTTGTAATTTAAAAAAAAAAGAGGCTTGGATGTGAAAAGTCAAATTGTAGCCTTATTCGATCAATAAAAACCACTCTGGTGTTACCAAAGTCTTTATAATTGCCTACCTAATCTGTAGGGCTAGCAAGTTCAAGTATAGGCCGTGATAGGTAGTCCTCAAGATACTACACTATCAAGTATAGTCTAGATAATCTAACAACAATAAACCTGTCTTATAAAAATAAATCAGCCTTTTAGGACTTATATTATATACAACCAGTGACTTGTTTCATGTCCTTTTTACTTAACGTTGTTCACTACCGAACCCTAACCGGCTTCAGATCACAGAGAGGGCTGAGGAGGCGGCGGGGGGGCAAGACGGGCCCCGACCACCGCGAAGGCACTCCCATGGCAGACGACAATCACAGTTGTACACGCAAATACGTACTTAACCCTTTTATCTAATAAACCATAAAAACGCTTCTAAATAAGTATTTTATTGGACATATGTTAGGCCTGAACATATTTGGCGACCGTGACAAATAAATAATAAAGAAGATTGCAAAAACCGGCGGGAAATTTATGTCGAGTCATCTGAGCGGAGAACAAAGGATTTCGAATACCTAACTGAAGAGGACTGTTGGAGCAAAGATTTGGTGTGCTGCAGTTAACCTGGAGGTCTGGAAGACTGGCCCGAGGGAAGTACATGCCCATTCCCGTATTTTTCTATCCTGTTCCCCTTTTATTTGTGTGAATAACTGAGTCACTTTAAAACCGTTAGGTGACCTTGCCACGCTAGCATCGCTTTGGTTTGCTTAGGCTTATCGCTTGGCTATTTTGCAAATAGTTTACGTGCGCTAGAGTTATTTACTGTGCATAGATTATAAAAATAGAAGTAAAAGGTGCGCGGCTGTTCATCAAAGGGCTAAAGTAACCTTTTTTAATCTTATTCTCGTAATGTGGAATAACAACACCGTAGCTTTCCATAAACTTCTATAAATCCCTATTCTCTTGCTATTAAGCGGATTAGGCATCTATGCAGTAACTCCTTAGGACTCGTACCTGCTTATAAACGCATTCTGTAAACAGACTATAAATAACGTGTTGTGTGTGCTTGGTATGCTGTGATTGCAAAGCATCGTCTCATTAGTAAACTAACTAAGCATTAATTTAATTGCTTATAGAACTTTAACTGAAGTTCAAAGTCCAAAATTTCATTACAAAATAATTAGTAAATTACCCTCAATAAATTAATATTGCAACTAGATATCTAAACGGTTTTGCTGAACATTCCAGGATCTGCGCTTGCGTTTCGCGCCGCCGTTGTGACCCCGCTCGACCTTGAGCTGTGTCCAGCAGCTGTAGCACGTGATCGCTGCGTGATCTCGCGCGAGTCTTCTGTTGCTGGACTGGACGTGTTCGCTCTTCAAGGGTTCGGTTGCACAATTTAACTTTATTTACTTCATTGCTATACCAAAATATAACTGTAAATGCTATCGGACAAGGAGGCTGGTACTGGGGGCACCAAAACTGGTTTTCCTGCGTCATCAAATCACACAATGACGTCTGGCGATGTTGGGAAGGACCTCATTAAAAAGCGCAGCGCTATAAAGGGACAAGTCACTATATTTAAGGACTATTTAACTCCTTTCCTGTCTTGTGAACCTGGTATGGCCTTGACTAGTCTTCAAGTTGGGGAACTAACAAGGAGATATACTAAATTCGAAAATTTATTTGCCTCCTTTGATGAACTGCAGACTAGCATAGAATTTCACTGTTCGGACTTAGAAGTGCAGTTGCAAGAACGGAATGCACTTGAAAGTAGATTTTTTTCGCTTTTGTGTCAAGCACAAAATATGTTGGACAAGTCATCAGGGGTTGGCAAGGCTGATCAGGCAGACCAGGACTCACAGCTAGGTGCTAGCAGTGGGATAAAATTACCTACCATAAAACTACCTTCATTCGATGGCAATTATCTAAAATGGTTAGAATTCAAGGACACATTTGACTCAGTCATACATTCAAACAATTCTATTCCACCGATAAACAAATTTCACTATCTGCGGGCCGCTTTAGAAGGCAGTGCTGCAGTAGTTATAAAATCGATTGAGTTTTCTGCCAATAACTACATTGTTGCGTGGGAACTGTTGTGTGACAGGTATAATAATACAAATATTCTGATAAACAACCATCTCAAAGCTTTGTTCAATATCGACCCTATAACAAAGGAGTCATTCAAGGCAATACGATACTTAATTGATCTTGTCTCTAAAAATCTTAGAGCGTTAAACACACTTGGTCAGCCAACAGATCAATGGGACACAATAATAATTTATATGGTCTCAGGAAAATTAGATCCCATCACCAGTAGGAAGTGGGAGGAATTCAAGAGTAATTTATCAGAATTGCCTACAATGGAGGAATTTAAAAGGTTTCTTAGCAGTCGAGCGGACATATTAGAGACTTCATACTGTAGTAATCGAACTGATAAAGGTGACCATAAACCTGTGTACAAAGAAAACAGGATTACCAAGTCTCTTGTCGTAGCAGCCAACAACAAACAAGCAGCGAGTTACTCCTGCGTTGTTTGCGGTGAAAATCACATGCTCCATCAATGTTCCCAATTTAAAACTATGACTGTAGAAGGCAGACTTAAAGAGGTAGAAAGATTGAAACTTTGCAGCAACTGTCTTCGAAGTGGCCATGCTACAGGCCAATGTCGTTTGAAAGGGCTTTGTAGGATGTGTAAGAAAAAGCATAATAATCTTGTTCACTGGCAGGTCGATAATGATCAGGACATAACAACCCAATCCACATTGCCAGTATCTCTATCAGTTCAAGCTTCGGCGCAAGTTCTCCTTTGTACGGCACAAGTTGAGATCTTCAACGAAAATAACAACACAAGTCACTTAGCACGTGCTTTGTTGGACACAGGAAGTCAGTCATCTTTTCTTACGGCAAACCTGAGAGAGAGGGCTGGTCTAACTAATATTCCTGGTAAACCAATAAACGTCGCTGGTATTGGTAATGTGGTTTGCAAAATTACTGACCGATGTCAGTTTATAATAAATTCACGAATCAATGCGTTCGAAATCAAAGTTACGGGCCTAGTCGTCCCAAAAATTACAGGTACTTTACCAAACGTAGAGGTAAATGTCCAAGAGCTAAAATTACCGACCAACGTTGAGTTAGCTGACCCGGCTTTCTATCGTCCCTCCGAAATAGATATACTTCTAGGAGCAGATGTCTTTTGGGATATTGTAGGTGCGAAACAAATAAAGTTAGGTCTCCAGAAACCTACCTTGCAACACTCAATGTTTGGATGGTTGGTGTCCGGTCCAACAAATGGAGATGGTCACCCTAACCCAGAGGTAAACTGCAATTTTAGCCATGAAATTGACGATTCCCTTACAAAGTTTTGGGAGATCGAAGAGTTACAAACTATGAATAAGTCATATTCCATGGAAGAAAAATCATGTGAGTCCCATTTTTCGGAAAATGTCCGTCAATTAGATAATGGCCGATTTCCAGTCAAAATTCCATTCAAAGAGGAGCCAGAAAAGGCACTCGGTGACTCTTATTATATCGCTAAGAAAAGGTTTCTAAATTTAGAAAAGAAATTAAACAAATTTCCCGAACAAAAAGAGGCCTATAGCAACTTTATACATGAATACGCCAATCTAGGTCATCTAAGTGTGATAGAACGGCCAAAATTCGGGTGTTTCTTACCCCACCACTCTGTAATTAGAGAAAACTCAGAGACAACTAAATTAAGAGTTGTTTTTGACGCGTCTGCGAAAACTTCTTCCGGTAAATCACTTAATGATATACAACTAATTGGCCCCGTAGTTCAAAGCGACCTGCTATCAATTTTATTGCGCTTCAGAGTATATCGGTTTGTCTTAACGGCCGATATAGAAAAGATGTATAGGCAGATAGCTATAGATGAGTCACAGCGGCACCTACAGCTGATAGTGTGGCGGGACGACGAAAGCCAGCCATTAAAAACAATGCAGCTAAATACCGTTACATATGGGACGGCGTCGGCGCCGTTTCTAAGTACTCGATGTCTTGAACAATTGTCACAAAACTGTAAAGACAAAGTTATATCCAATGTAATAAAAAATCATTTTTATGTAGACGATTTGAATACCGGAGCCTCATCGGAGGATGACTTAAAATATATATACAACAATGTTAACAAAGTGTTGCAGTCTGCATGCTTTCCTTTACAAAAAATTAGAACAAATTGTCCTCAAATTTTTGAAGGTGAGAAATTAACTTCCGATTCTATGGAATTATGTAAAGAATCGTCCGTGTTAGGCCTTAATTGGGCCCCAGATCTTGATACGTTACAGTTTTCAACAAACATTGAATGCAACGCTCAAATTTCCAAAAGGACCATAATTTCAATGACATGCAAAGTATTTGACCCGCTAGGCCTACTTTCGGCATGTATAATTAAGGCTAAAATTATCTTACAAAAATTGTGGGCTGCAAAGCTGAGCTGGGATGAGCCAGTTCCACAAAAGTTTCACAAATGTTGGTCAACCTTCATAGATAACCTACCTCAGTTATCTAAAATAATAGTGCCAAGATATGTCTTATGCGATTTTCCCGAGTCTGTGGAGTTGCTTTGTTTTGTTGATGCTTCTCAAGTCGCGTATGGCGCGTGTGTTTACCTGCGCTCCACGGACAAAAATAATTACATTCAAGTCAAACTATTGTGCGCTAAGGCCAGGGTTGCACCCTTAAAGCCAATGACGATTCCGAGATTAGAGTTATGTGGGGCTTTGTTGGGAGCACGTTTATGCACCAAGGTCACAAAATCACTTACGTGTACTATCACACAAAAAACAATGTGGACTGACTCAACAGTCGTTCTTGGTTGGTTAAAATCGCCGCCAAGAAATCTAAATGCCTTTGTGTGTAATCGAGTGAATGAGATAAATGAATTAACGTCAGAATTTAAATGGAATCACATACCTACAGATTTGAATCCCGCCGATCTCGCGTCAAGGGGTGTTGACCCACACCTGCTGCAGTCGTCTCTCCTGTGGTGGGAAGGTCCTTCCTTTCTCATGAAGGAGCACTCTGAATGGCCTAAAAGTACCTACTTACCAACTTTTAACTTACCAGAAATTAAAACACTGCCTGTCACCACGTTGTCACTCCCTGTTAGTTGCAATGATAATTATATAATTAACAACAACTGTCCCATCATAAATATCGATAATTATTCTAATTATCAACGATTAAAAAGGACAGTTGCTTATGTGTTGAGGTTCATTAACAATTGTAAACATAACAATTTAAAATTAAATGGTCCATTATATTCAAATGAACTGGAACAGTCACAAAATGTTCTAATCAAACAAAGTCAATTAGAATCATTTTCAAACGAACTTCAATGTTTGAGCAAACGTGAGCAACTACATCATAAATCAAAATTGATATCACTAAATGTATTTATCGACTCAAACGGCATACTCCGGGTAGGAGGTCGTTTGCACAACTCAAGTTATAACTTTAACAAAAAGCACCCCATTTTATTAAGATTCTAAAAGTAGATTTACCCAATTATTAATGAGATATGAACACTTACGGTTATTTCACGCTGGTCCACAACATTTACTGGCTTCGGTTCGCGAGGAGTTCTGGCCAATAGGAGGTAGAATTCTCGCCCGAACTACTACAAAAAAATGTGTTGTATGCACACGTTTACGTGGAAAGACATTACAACCAATAATGGGGAATTTACCTTCAGTAAGAACAAATCCCGACTTCCCATTTCATACCTGCGGAATTGACTTTGGTGGGCCCTTCCTTATATCTAGCCGAAAGGGGCGAGGCAATCGAATTACCAAATGTTATCTGTGTTTGTTTGTCTGTCTTACAACAAAGGCAGTTCATCTGGAACTAGTCAGTGACCTCAGTACTGAAGCTTTCGTCCTGTGCCTTCGTAGATTCTGTTCTAGAAGGGGCAAGCCCTATGAAATCCATTGTGATAATGGGGGAGCCTTTCAGGGGGCAAGCAATGAACTAGGTAGGGTTATTCAGTCCAGCCAACAGTCCATTTATAATTATTCTGCAAATGAGGGTTTTAAATTCATATTCAGCCCCGCATATTCACCTCACTTTGGAGGTATATGGGAGGCTGGTATAAAATCAGCTAAGCACCACTTGAAGCGTATAGCTGGCAATGCTTCCCTGACGTTTGAGGAGCTAGCGACGTTATTCACACAAATAAAAGCTATCCTTAACTCACGTCCGCTATCTCCTCTCTCGTCAGACCCAAATGATCTCTCCCCTCTGACTCCAGGGCACTTCCTAATCGGGCGGCCGCTCATGTCAGTGCCGTCCCGGCCGGTTACTGCTGCAAGACCCAACAGGTACCTCCTCATCGAACAACTTCGTCAGCAGTTCTGGGAAAGGTGGCGCCTGGAGTACATGGCTGAGCTACAACAGCGAACCAAATGGCGAGTCGGGCAACAACAAGCGCCCGCCGTCGGCGACTTGGTCGTCATAAAAGAAGAAAATCAACCACCATTAAGATGGAGAATGGGAAGAATATCACATCTACACCCCGGACAAGATGGCATCAACAGAGTAGCTGATGTCCACACCATAAGAGGCTCCATAAAGAGAGCAGTAAACAAGCTGTGTCTCTTACCAACTTCTACTACATCTCTTTGAAACCTGAAGCTTTCAAGGCCCCGGAGTATGTTCACTACCGAACCCTAACCGGCTTCAGATCACAGAGAGGGCTGAGGAGGCGGCGGGGGGGCAAGACGGGCCCCGACCACCGCGAAGGCACTCCCATGGCAGACGACAATCACAGTTGTACACGCAAATACGTACTTAACCCTTTTATCTAATAAACCATAAAAACGCTTCTAAATAAGTATTTTATTGGACATATGTTAGGCCTGAACAAACGTTATACGAAACTCACAGAAAGATAACTTCGTTTTAAATACTTACGTATGACTTGGTATGTTAGCCGAATTTTATAAATTAAGGACGTTATTATTCTAAGGCCTGATGATTTCGGTAATCTTTTTTAGGGTTCCGTACCCGAAGGGTTCCAAACGGGACCCTATTACTAAGACTTCGCTGTCCGTCCGTCCGTTCGTCCGTCCGTCTGTCACCAGGCTGTATCTCAAGAACCTAGCTAGCTAGAGAGTTGAAATTTTCACAGATTATGTATTTCTGTTGCCGCTTTAACAACAAATACTAAAAAACAGGATAAAAGAAATATTTAAGGGGGCTCCCATACAACAATTCTTTCAATACCACATACAAACTTATGGATGCACCTGGTTACGTACATGGAGTGTGAAAGTAACCGCACCAATAACTTTGTAAACAATATTTTGCTGTGTAAAATCCAAACTATTCACTCCACACCATCGCTTCCATTGAACGGTGGTACGGAACCCTTCGTGCGCGATTTAGACTCGCACTTGACCGGTTTTATTTTAATATTTTGTACTATCAATCTGCATCTGAGTCACCGTGAGGGTGTATGAAAAGACCATTTCTTTTTGGTCTCACACAAAAAATTTCTTCACCCCAATCAGAATGATAATATTCTCCTATTTTCTTTTAACGTTAAAGACACTGTCGTTTCAATAACTTTTTTCACTTGCGTTTAAGTTTGGGGCCGTTCAATAATCACGTGATATTGTTCTATCGTTTTGTATCGTACCTATTTGTATCGTTTCTTCAGAGATGATTTTGTACTAAAGCGCATTCGAAAAGTGATTGACTGAGGTTTTCAAAGTCTTTCAACCTTCTGTCAAAATCCTTGGAATTGGCGATGCGTGTTTCGGGGGCGCATAGTATAAATCAATGAGTCATTATTCTAAGGAATCTTCACTTTTTAGGTTGACGACGAGTCACTTCTAGAATATTAAAAAACGTGTTGATTTTAAAATTAAATTAAGATTAACATTTTTTTTTATATTCTAGAACTGACTCGTTGACCTAAAAAGTGAAATTATGATAACAATAAAGTTGTTTATAGACAGAGGAAAAAATATTGAAACAATAAAATATATATATATATATATATTAGCAATTTATTATTTATGTCTTCGTTTCTTCATTTGTAGGTGTTCGTAGCGAAAATTAAAAACAGGTGATATCGCAATACAGTCCCCCCCCCGCCCCCGCTCCCCCCTTGTGACGTTTTGCGATTTTTCGTCACCCACAAAAAGTCAACCCACGCCATCGACAGCACCATTTCCGTGACTGTAATTACAAACTTACGGCCTTACTAATAATAGTAGTTTATGTGACTGCTACATAATGGAGGGCATTAATACTCGAGAGTGGGTTTCATAATAATATCACTCGAGAGTTTTAATGCCTAATTATGTACAGTTACATTCACTAGTTTATCTACACACATATCATAAGCTCTCTTTGATGTGTACAGGAACCGCATGTTTGACCGGCATTGTGGCTCGGCAGTTGTTTAGCTTGTTCTGTAGCACCAACTTCGGGCGGTCGAAATTTGAATGTCAGTACCAACTTCACAGACAAACTAGGGGCGGCATGCAGGCGGGCGTCGGCGTTCGAAACTTGAATGTCATAATGTGTAGAAAAATTACACATTATGGTCATAATGTGTAATTTTTCAGATAAGAAATGAGTTTTTACCAAGTAGCATTTTTAACATTATGCTGATCGTAACGTGCGGTTTTTGTACGCAGTAAAGAGGGTTTATGATACGTGTGTACATAAAAGAAGTTATTCACTATGTAGCTAATACAGTGTTTGGCTTGCTTTGACATTTGACATTTACTCGACGCATGAAAAGGACAAAATACCGTATATACTGTCAATAACTTTTTTATTAGTAAGGCCGGTAGTGTACAAAGTTTGAAGATATGATGGTAATTGAGACATCATGTAAAATATATTTTTATTGCGATATTGAGTGGAGAGTGAGTCAGAAATAATAAAAGCCTTTCTATTAATGGCATTCTGCTCTCTAGTTCGCGTAAAATTAGGATCAGTGTAGGAAGCAGGAATAATTACGTGTCGAAAAAGTATGCGAATCGAACTGTCAGTGACTCTAATGGCAATGACATAAGGTTAATTTTATCTGCACTCGAATACTTTTTCACTTTGGTAATTATTCCTGCTTGAGCCACAGGTGTGCCCTTACGGCTGCAGCGATGATCTTTCCAAAAGAAAAGACATCGAAATAATTGGATTTTATTAAATATTATTTCCGAAGTTCAATCTCCATGGTTGGTTAAGCAAACCCACAGCTATATTCTTCTTCGAATTTAGTTCTCGCCTTCCATCAAAGACGATGCCACTTCATCCGAACGAAATATTTAATAAAATCTCACCAAGTGTGCGCCGTATAATATTTGCTGGTTCAGCAACTAATAAATAAATGGAGATATTGCTCAGTGAGAGAACTTTTATAGATTTAGTGACACAGGGCTTTTACATCTTTTACTCGCAATCAAAATATAAGCTTGCCGATACGTATATAAACGTAAACGTTTTTATATTTTTAACTTTTATAGACAGGGATTATTGAATAGTGTACTATACAAAATTCTGTAATGATGTTATATTCTATGCCTTATTATTGTATCTTTTAAGGTCTTTTTTGTGTATTATCTGAAAAACGCACTACATATCCTTAAACATAAACATTTACATACAGGCACATACATTGTTGCTGGCCCCACACTAGGATACTGTGTCGTGGGAACTAGAACAGCGACGTCACATACATATAAACATCCAAGACCTGGTTCTTTTTCGTCTCCCCAGTCAGGATTCGAACCCGGGACCTCTCGCCTGGGAAGCACAGCCTAGACCACTACACCATAGATATATACACAGTCAGGTCATAAGTTCTGTCACACAATAAAAACTTTTGAATTTAGAACGCTGGCCACAAAAAAGTTTATTGAATTCGAATTTCGAATTTTTCATGAAAATAAAAATGTGTACTTTTTAGAATTTTTCTCATTTTTAAATATGGAGTGGACACTTAAAGAAGACCGTGTCGCAGTTATTGCGTTGCATCGTTGCGGTTACGCGCCAATTCAGATTTTCGACTTACTAAAAAATTTGAATATAAGCAAAAGATTCGTTTATCGTACCATAAAACGATACAATGAAGACTCTAGTGTAGATGACAGGTCAAGAAGTGGTCGCCCTTGCTCTGTTAGGACTCCAGCAGTGATAAAAGCTGTGAAGGCGCGAATTCAAAGAAATCCCATATGTAAGCAGAAACTGTTGGCCCTTCAGATGGGGTTAAGCAGGACCACGGTGAAAAGGGTGTTAAATGAAGACTTAGGGCTTAGGGCATATCGAAGAAAAACAGGACATCGTTTGGACGCTCGTTTAATGGATCTGAGACTGAAGAGATGCTGCGCTTTGTTGAAGCGGTACGCGGGAAAAAAGCATCGGGAAATTCTTTTTTCGGATTGTAAGGATGGCGCTCCGTGGGTCCTTTTTAAAAAAACACTTTTATTACTGCTGCTGAATAAATTTATTTCACTGTACTACACACCGAATTTTAGACAAAAATAACGAGAGTTTACAATGTATGTATCGGACAAAGGTTGTGGGGTGACTGCTGCCAGTCTCTATCGAAAACAGTTTTATATAAAATGAATTAGCTTAAGTCAGCGTTTACTGCAAACTACATTCGGTTATAACATCTCCCCCCATAAGACTGAGCTTTATCAATTTAAGATAAACGAAGGAGTAAACAAAACAAATAGATTAAGATTAAAATCAAAATAAGATACAGTGACTAAATACTAACTTGAATGTCACCTTTACTATCTTTAAGCAGTATCGCTACACTATAATAGTAAAATCTAAGTTCCGAAATAGAAATCAATAATTTTTAATATGTTATTTTATTATTAATAGTTACTTAAGTTCCGATTTGCGGGTATTTTTTCAAAATTCCTAAACATAACTTTACTTTTGTTTTTATTTATTTCTATTTCAGGCAGGCTTCTAACAGACTTCTTATCGCATTCAAATGATTCATCAGATTCTGTGAATTCAATAGATGTATTATACTTTGTTTCATTTCTACTAGACTTCTTATTATGACACTGGTTATATATTTGGATGCAACAAGATGTGTTTTTACAGCAGGGTGAAAACCATTTCTTATATGCCTTATATACTAAGTAAATTATAATAGCTACTACTATGGCATAAGTAGTTCCAGAATAATAATGTCCGTATTTAAATATATGGGACTGATTCTTAGCTTGATTAATTTGGTTTTCAAGATTATCAAGTTTATGAGAAGCTAGTTTCAGTGATTCTAAATCAACATCAGTTATAGAAATAGCAGAAATTACACCTGCACTATTATTGATCAAATTATACTTACAACAATCATCTTCGATTATGTTGAAATCGATTAACAATTGGCTTGGCAAAGTTTGTTTATACGTTTGAGATGAGTGAAACTGTAAAGTCTGAAAGTATGCTGTACAATCTTCTTTTAAGGATAGAATTCCTGTACCTTGCAGGGTATAATCTGCTATATTGTTTTTACATTTCATTGATAATTTGTTAGGCTTAGACTGTACATAGATAAATCTGCCATCATTAAGTTTTTGCCATATATTAACATTACCATATATTATCTTAAAGTCACAGATATCGGGAAGAGACAATGTTACTTCTGTTAACAGTTTTGTTTCACATAAAGGATTGTTTATTGTAGATAAAACAGAGGGTAATGGACAGATCATATACTCATAATTAACCTTATGACAATCACTTAGGCTATCTAATAATGCGTAACTTAATCTATCATCCGTAAGGGCTACATACATCTTAGATGAATGAATTAAAACATAAGTTTGGAAGTTGTACTCATCTTTCGGTGTAGGCAATGGTAAAATCTTATAAACATTAAACTTAACTGGGTTAATCAAGGGTATTTGAATTACAAACATAATCTTATTATTGTAGTAATATGAAGTCATCCTAGATAGATCTATGATACTATGTATATTCTCTAGTGATAGAGAAACTGGGAACTCAATGTTCTTTTTATACATCTTGCTTTTACTTAGCTCGTTAAACAGGTGAGTGGGAGTCAAAACATACGGATGTAAAATATTAGCTTTAGCAAAGAGGATAGAGTTCAAAATTGTATCTAAAATATTAGATACTGAAAGTAATGATGCTTCAATTAAATTGAGAATGGAATTGATTTTTGAAAGATTTACACAGTTTGTAGTTACTTTATTATTTTGTTCAAATATGTAATTTAGTTTTTCGATTTGTTTATTTATTCTTTTCTCATTGTCATTTAATTTTAGAATAGAGGTATTGAAATTATTTATGGTTGATTGGACAATGTGAATGTTATCCTTCATTAATGAAAATATCTCCTGGTCGTTATGTTCACATGTGGACAATGCGTCATCATATTTCCTAGCATCGTCTGCATCTAGAGTGCCAAAGAAAAATTTAAGAATTTCACCGCCAAATTCCAGGGCTCGCTTGAAGCGATCTTGAGGTTTCGATTCCGATATTAAATGAGAAAATGAATCATATTTTAATTTATTAGCTTTTATCAAAATCTGAAGAGGGTTTATGGCATCCTTACAATTTATATCAATAGCTAAATTCTGTGCTTTTTCACAAAATCTAGAAATGCTCGAGATCGATTGGTCAATCTTTTGTAAGTAAGGTTCAATAGGTATAACTTCTAGATGCGTCACTACATTCCAGTAGTCGTCATAGAAATATACCACAGACGTCGGATCGAAGTATAGTCCGGGACTGTGCGTGATTGATTGGATAGGTTCTGAATAACTTGTTCCAAGGACGAATCTGAAACAATTATTGTGCTAACTTTATTTCATTAATGTGATATTTCACATGTTTCCTATTTATGCTGACTGTAACATTATTCTTGTCATTTACTTTAACTATCTTATAAGGTCCTTTCCAGATTGAGGACAGGGCCTTGCGCAGCCTATGATGTTGTTTAATGTAAACCATATCTCCTGATTTATACGTTTTTGTTCTGGATGAAACATCATAGTATCTTTTTGATTGTTCTTTACTTTTAGTAATATTTTCTAAAGCTTTTTCACGGGAGTACTTCATTCTGTACTGTAAAGCGCGTATATATTCGGCATATGTTGTGCTATCACTTGAATCGTATAAACTACTGGGAATGGAAGGTTTATGGCCATACAATAGTTCAAACGGAGTGAATTCTGTTGTACAATGCGGAGTTGTATTATAAGCTAGTATTGCAGTTGCTAGATAGCAATGCCAATCGTCGTGATTTTCATTCACGAAAGACTTTAGGTACTCCTTAAGAGTCGCGTGACTACGCTCTAGAGCGCCATTTGTTTGAGGGTGATAAGGTGTAGAGAATAAGTTTTTGATCTTAAGAATTTCAGTCAATTGTTTAAATAATTCAGATGTGAAGCATGTGCCTTGGTCTGTGAGGATCATTTTTGGAAATGAAAATAGTGAGAAGAAATGTATGAGGTTACGTGCAATCTCATCAGTAGTAGAGGTTATCATAGGATAGGCACAAGAAAATTTCGTTAAGTCATCCTGAAGAGTTAAAATGTACCTGAATTTTTGAAGGCCAGCTTCAGGCAAAATTCCAACAATATCTAGAGCTAATCTCTCGAATGGCTTAGTGCTCGAGGATGTTATCACCATAGGTGCTTTGTTGGAAGCTCGTAGTGGCTTATTTACTTGACATAATCTGCAACCTTTTACGAAACGTTCAATATCTGCCCTCATGCTTTTCCAATAAAACGAAGCTTTGATTCTGTTGAGCATGCGTTTTACTCCTGGGTGACCAGCTATGGTCGTGCCGTGATTTTCTTTCAGGATATTTGGAACCTCGGCCGGAGTAGGATAACGAATTTGGTTTTTATAGATATGTACTTTTATGTTTGTGCCATGAAATATGTATGATATCATATTATATATTTTTACATAAGCTAGCTTGGTGAAAGGTTCTGTAAAATCTGAAATAGCTAGCTCCTTATCATAATCATCTTCGGAAATGATCAAGTCTCTCAATTTGAGTAATAAATTATAAATAGTTCTGTAACTCGTTTCATCATAATGATGTATTTTAGTGTATAAGAAATAGAGCTTCTTATTAGTCGCCTCAACTGACTGCACGGTTTCAAGTTCCCGTTCGGCTGATAAGAGCTCGGCAGAATTGTTTACTACGGATAACAGTTGTTCGCTGTGCGGCATAGAGCTATCAAAATCTAGAGAAACTGGACAAGCTATCGATTTAAGTTTCGTGGAAGTTAAACTTTGGTTATATTCCTGAATTTGAGTATCATTAGAGATTGATTTCGTGAATTGTTTCTTGAAAAATTGTTCATAAGTTGTCTTATTTATTCCTGAAAGAGTGATGGCATTTACTGGGTTACGAGATAGAGCGTCAGCATTTGAGTTTATACGGCCCGGTTTATAAACTATCTCGTAGTCATACTCCTCTAGTTTCAATCGCCATCGCAATAAACGTCCTCCTGGATCTTTTGCATTGAAAAGCCATGTAAGGGGACGGTGGTCAGTGACAATCCGAAATTTATACCCATAAATATATGGTCTGAAAGTGTTGACGCCGAAAAGAATAGCGAGAAGCTCCTTTTCAGTCGTGGAGTAGTTTCCTTCGCATTTATTTAATGTACGAGACGCATATGCTATTGGCTTATCCTTTCCAATTTCGCCTTGCGACAGTACTGCGCCAATGGCGTAGTTAGAAGCGTCTGTAGTTATGATGAATGTTTGACTGAAATCTGGGTACTGTAATAATGGTGCTGAGACTAACTTTTCTTTCAGAATGCTGAATGCTTGTTCTTGTTCATGAGACCAGTGAAACACTGTGTCTTTTTTCAATAATGAGGTTAAAGGTTTAGTTAAGTGAGAGAAATTCTCTATGAAACGTCTATAATAGCCGGTTAGTCCTAGAAAAGATTTTATGTCTTTCGGGTTCTTGGGTGTAGGGAATTCGGAAATAGCCTTTACCTTGTCTGGGTTAGGCAAAACACCCTTGTCGGTTATGACATGCCCGAGATAAGCGACTTCGCGTCGCAAGAATTCACATTTGTCAGGCTGCAACTTCAAGTTGGCCTCTCTGAATCTTGAAAATATGAGTTCTAGTTTTTGCATGTGAGATTGAAGGTCATGTGAATAACAGATGCAGTCATCCAAATATATATAACAATGAAGACCTTGGAGCCCAGAAAGGACTAAATTCATGAGTCTCTGGAATGTGGATGGAGCATTTTTTAAACCAAAGGGCATTCTGGTAAATTCAAAATGTCCTGAGATACCATTAGTCGTAACACTGAAGCCAGTTTTTTCAGAATCTTTGGGATCTAGCAACAGCTGATGAAATCCTGAAGCCAGGTCAAGAGTACTGAAGTACTTTGAGTGACCTAACTGGTCTAGGATATCTGTTATGAGAGGAAGAGGGTAAACCTCTGAAACTGAGACGTCATTAAGGCGTCTATAGTCAATTACGATTCGCCATTTTTGCTTGCCAGAGGCATCGAGTTTCTTAGGAACAACCCACACTGGTGCATTCCAGGGGGAGGTTGAAGGGCGAATTATATTTTGGTCAAGCATTTTTTTTATTTGACTTTCTACCTCTTCTTTATGAATTTCTGGGAACCGGTATGACTTAACATGGATAGGAGGTGCATCCCCGGTATTAATAGAATGTTGAATTTTATCTGTATGAGTTAGGAATTCACCATTAAGGTGAAATATATCAGTATATTTAGAAAGGCAGGTCATCAACGCCTTCTTTTCTTCTGCGTTTAAGTGAGAGCATCGTATCTGCTCGAGAACCTGTCTAGAACGATCAGTGTTTGAAGAACTCAGCTGATGAATGAGCTCATGCTGAGCATCATCTGAGTCTGATGACGGAAACTCAAGGGTTGTTAATTGAACCTTGAAGTTATCTATTGAAATCTCGGATTCAGTAGTGTTTAATACTGATACGTTTACCCTATTGTTGGATTTGACATTGACTATGCAGTTTGCTAAGAACACGCCTTCACAAATTTGTTGATCTAATATTAAGGCTTCTTTTTGGCCTGAAAAATCTGATAGATTGGCAATTGGGCATTCAATCACCATCTCTGACCGTGGAGGTATAACATATGATGGCTTACTAAAGCATATAGGTATCGAGTGTCCTTGCATGTTTAATGAATTTGTGGAATACTGCACGTCGATTTTGAAATGTCGAATAAAATCACTACCTATGATTCCGTCAAAATATAGATTGATCTTGTCGTCAATCGCGTGGAACAAAAAGTCAAACATTATTTTGCTTTTATCGGAAATTACGTGTTCAAAATTGAGCTGGATGGACCCAAGAGATTCACATGTGGAATCGTTGTCACTTAAACCTTTTAGAGTGACTGTTAACGGTCCGAGCACTGGTTTGATCAAACTTGACTGTTTTACAATAGAAATTGAGGACCCAGTGTCTATAAGAAAGCATAGAGGCTTTTCATTTAAATGTGTCTTTAAATAAACGTGTGGTAAAGATATTTTGTTGTTCACGTTATTAATTTTATAACTCTTTTCACGTATAAAATCCCTAGAAGAAAAACTCGGTTTGTCGCGAGTAGAGGGAATAGTTTTAGAATCTCCAAGTTCATTTGAATGACCAAAAATAATTTCAGGATTAACTTGTGTTAGGACAGATTTAAGAACACAAGATTTGAGTCTTTTGTCTTGAATTTTTGACTGAGGTAGAGGCGCATCAAAACCCTGATTTTTACAGGTGCTGCCTGGTAGCTTAGTTGAAAACTCAGTGAAATAAGGTTCTGACTGAGGGGAAGGTGCAGAAGAATCCTGTGCCACGGCTTGTGTGCTACAGGTGCGACCTTGCAACTTTGCTGAGAACTCAGTAGACAAAGACTGGTCAATTTGTCGAGATTCATTTTCCATCATCTGTGCTGGGGGTAATTTAAGAGCATAGGGTTGATTTTTAATCTTCCGTGCTGGGGGTAATTTAAGAGCACGGGGTTTACCTATAGAAGGCTTATCATTCGTGTCGTTTACACTATTACATTGTTCCGGCAGACACGAGACCGAAACAGTGTTTAGTTTAAATCAACTTGGTCATCAGAAGAAACGCTAACAACATGAACATTAGAGCGACTATTGTTTGCCGCGTTGTTGTGAAATGCACCTGCGCTTGGCGATGCAGCGTCGTGGGAGTCGGCGGCGTTTTGATTATTTTTATACTTAAGTTTGCGACACTCGCCGATCAAGTGACCGTGTTTCTTGCAATATACGCAAGTTTTGTTCGAGGAAAACCTTGAATTCTGGTTGTTTCTTTGAGCAACATGAGGATTCGAATTTACGTGATGGAAATTAGGACTTAAAGTTTTCGCTTTATTTTTGTAACAATCAGAGGCCAAATGTCCAGACTTCTGGCAAATAGAGCACTGCTTATTTTGGCGTTGTGCTAGTTTAGAAAGTTTATAAAGCTTTTCTTCCTCAATAGCATGAGTTATAGCATCTGATAGGGTCTTTGGATTCCTACAGCGCACTATGTGAGAGTAGTTGGAATTCATTCCCAACAAAAATGTGTTAAGGGCAAGATCCTCCATAGCGGCTAATCTGCCGATTAATTCTTTGTCATCGTCGCAACTATAATGTATATCAGACTGTAAACGTGTGAGACATGATTCAACACGTAATGAATATTGTGTCACATCTTCTGTGGGCAATTGCTTGCAATTTTGTAAGTCGACGAGCAAATGAGTTGAATGTTTTTTCTCTCCAAACGTGGCCTTAAGGAATTGTTTGATTTCAGGCCAAGTACTGAATTTCTTGAGGCAGCAGGCTAACTGCGCCTTACCCTCAAGTTGTGACACGATATACTTGCATAAAACATCCTGTTGATCTGTACTAGCTAATGAGAATGCGTTTTCGCAATTAGTCAAGAATGCTGGCAACAACTCGCGGTCCCCATTATAGGGTTTTATGAATTTGGTCAGGAACGAAAGAGTAATTGATGAAGTCATTTTGGGTTTTTCTTTTTTCCTAATTGTTACTTTGGGGCTTTGGTTTTGGCTTTCAGAAGAGGAACTTTCTGAATCAGATGTAGTTAATTTATCGGCTTCTTCTTCTAATTTTACTTCTTTTCCAGTCGACATTAAGTTACAGCTTTTGTAATGTAGTACAGATCATCAGTAAACACAATCAATAAAAATGTAAAATACAGTAGAAAGTGTGATTGCACTTAAAAATAGTTATAGAAAGTTTGTAAAAATAAATCTTGATGTATATAGTTGTAAAACTTGTAAAAATCACTTGCACATTCACTTCAATTAGAAAGTTAGGAATAGATAAAATAACTCACAGAATGATGACGGCACTCACGAACATTTTGAAGAACGGCTTTTTCCAAAAACCGCGTAGAAACGGCGCACGGCAACTGCAGTGCGACGCAGTAATGACGTCAACAGGACGTCGAAGGCCCGGCGACCCAGGGAGTCGTATTACGGAATACCTCGAAGTCACGTTGCGTTGTTCGTGATCCCGTTGACTTCCACGTGGAAAGTCAATATGAGCTGATGATGATGATGATTGGTTCACCCGTCCGTTTATGAAGACGGTGGTGGTGCAGACAATTGTGGTGCGGGCTCACACTCGAAAGCGGAGACTTAACGTCGACCACAGCAGCAGGAAGCGTCCAGGATGAGATGCGGGCTCGCGCCTGGCAGCGGAGACTTATCGTCGACCTCGAGAGCAGCAGCGCGGGCTTAGGCTTGTATGCCCAAGTCTTAACGTCGACCACTGTCTATTAAAGGACCTTACTCCACAGAGCCACTAAATGGTTGTCAGGCGGGAAGTTATTTCGCGACGCGCCTAACACCTATGAATCTCAGTACTCACGAGTTTTCCTGAGATCCCACTTCTGACACCAAATTTGTAAGGATGGCGCTCCGTGGGTCCTTTTTAAAAAAACACTTTTATTACTGCTGCTGAATAAATTTATTTCACTGTACTACACACCGAATTTTAGACAAAAATAACGAGAGTTTACAATGTATGTATCGGACAAAGGTTGTGGGGTGACTGCTGCCAGTCTCTATCGAAAACAGTTTTATATAAAATGAATTAGCTTAAGTCAGCGTTTACTGCAAACTACATTCGGTTATAACAGGATGAAAAAATTTTCACCGTGGAAGAGAGCTACAACAAACAAAATGATAAGGTGTACGCACACAGCAGTGAAGAAGCGAACAACCGTATTCCGCGTGTCCAACGAGGTCATTTTCCATCCTCGCTCATGGTTTGGTTGGGAGTCTCTTATTGGGGCTTAACTGAGGTACATTTTTGTGAGAAAGGCGTAAAAACTAATGCAGTTGTGTATCAAAATACAGTCCTCAAGAATCTTGTGGAACCTGTTTCTCATACCATGTTTAATAACAGGCACTGGGTATTCCAACAAGATTCTGCGCCAGCTCATAGAGCGAAAAGCACACAAGACTGGCTGGTGGCGCGTGAAATCGACTTCATCCGCACGAAGACTGGCCCTCCTCCAGTCCAGATTTGAGTCCGTTAGATTACAAGGTATGGCAACGCTTGGAGGAAAAGGCCTGCTCAAAGCCTCATCCTGATTTGGAGTCACTCAAGGCATCCTTGATTAAGGCAGCCGCCGATATTGACATGACATTGACCTCGTTCGTGCTGCGATAGACGACTGGCCGCGCAGAATAAAGGCCTGTATTCAAAATCGCGGGGGTCATTCTGAATAAACTTTATTACCATAAGAATCTATGTTTTATTAAGTTCATTTTGCTATATAAATGTTTACATAAATAATAAACATGTCTAAATTATTTCATATTGCACATGTGACAGAACTTATGACCTGACTATGTATATACATTTATTTGAACTTTTTATTTGTTTTTACAAAATTAAGCTTAATTAATATAACAAATACTGATCAATTTGTTTCGCTAATAGGTACAGTGGTTTGCTGGCCCCAAACTAGGTTTTCCTGTACTTCAGGTACCAACTCGCCAACTCACTATAAATTAATTACAAATTGGCGTTCGGTTGCAAGCAAGGAGTCAGTTAATCAGATAAAATTGGTAGTCACCAATTTGTAGAAAAGTATGCTATAGAGGAGACTTTTTTTTTATTAATTAAATACCATTAAAGTCAGACAAAAAGAACCTTATGATTGAAACATAGAAAAAATGAAAGGTCAATCTCGGATTTTATTAATAACTAGCTTTTGACCGCGGCTTCGCCTATATGTAGTCAAGTTATAGAGAGTTCTCCCCTCTACGGTCGAGTCAGACCATGGATTGAATTTATCTATTTTATGCTTTAGTGTGGTTTTGAGTTTATTAAATAGCCTGGCTTATAGGCGCAGCTTGCAGTTCTAATCTTGGAATCGTCTCCTTTCCCGCAATTCTCGGCTTGGCGACTGGTGAGTTTTTTTCCTAGCTGATCGATGGATCTGACATAAACTGCTGCGCCGTATGCACACATTGAACTATCGGAAAAGCTGTGTTGTTCAATGCTGACTGGATTATCAATAACTACATTTATTTTAATTTTTATTTTACTTTATGTCATTTAATTGACTACAAAACTGATACCATTCTAATTGTAATTCTGAAGATAGTGGTTCATCCCAATCTAACTTTAGTGCAACAAGCCTTTGAAATGGATGAACCACTAGTCAAACTTTAATGCAACCACAATATGTGCAAAGGGACGCACGTTCTCCGATCGATAGGTATGGGTGGCGTGGTGACACACGGATTTTAGAAGACACACAATTTCTGAATAGAAACTGCGACGGATTCTGACGGATTATCAAAAAACACACACTCCCCCCACCGGACGGCTTGCTTACTAGCCGTAGTTTATTATGACTTTCACAGATAGCGTTAGTTGTAAAAATATAGACTGAGAAAAATACAAAAAAGGGCAAAAGTACTTAATTAAAAAATCCAACATCTACAAAGCCTTTGAAAGTACATCAGACATAGAAGGCACAATGGATCAATTACATAAGACGCACTTGACAAGACCTTTTTCTTTGGTACTGAATTAAGTCCTGTTTGATAAAGCAATCCATCATCTAAATCGGACCATCCTAGGCCTGGGACTTTGTGTGTAGTGTTACCTATATCTGAAACAGTGTAATCGTGTTCTAGTGTATTCCTTAGTAATGGTTTTTAGAATTTCAGGCGAGTTGGACTTCCACTTTCTTAGCTTGAAGCTGCTTGCATGTAACAGTTTCTCAACCTGGATGGCCGTTTTAATTACCTCCTCCTTATTGTTCCCTCCAAACAGTCTGCAGATATAGTTGTTGCCAATTAGTTTCTGTTGGATGTCCTGACATCCAACAGAAACTAATTGGCAAAAACTATTTCTGCTTCTGGGAATTGGTGTTTATTTTGAATAGCTATTTCTTTCAGTCATCTGGTTGCAATATACATAGTCAGGTCATAAGTTCTGTCACATGTGCAATATGAAATAATTTAGACATGTTTATTATTTATGTAAACATTTATATAGCAAAATGAACTTAATAAAACATAGATTCTTATGGTAATAAAGTTTATCCAAAATGACCCCCGCGATTTTGAATACAGGCCTTTATTCTGCGCGGCCAGTCGTCTATCGCAGCACGAACGAGGTCAATGTCATGTCAATATCGGCGGCTGCCTTAATCAAGGATGCCTTGAGTGACTCCAAATCAGGATGAGGCTTTGAGCAGGCCTTTTTCTCCAAGTGTTGCCATATCTTGTAATCTAACGGACTCAAATCTGGACTGGAGGAGGGCCAGTCTTCGTGCCGGATGAAGTCGATTTCACGCGCCACCAGCCAGTCTTGTGTGCTTTTCGCTCTATGAGCTGGCGCAGAATCTTGTTGGAATACCCAGTGCCTGTTATTAAACATTGTATGAGAAACAGGTTTCACAAGGTTCTTGAGGATTGTATTTTGATACACAACTGCATTCGTTTTTACGCCTTTCTCACAAAAATGTACCTCAGTTAAGCCCCAATAAGAGACTCCCAACCAAACCATGAGCGAGGATGGAAAATGACCTCGTTGGACACGCGGAATATGGTTGCTCGCTTCTTCACTGCTGTGTACTTACACCTTATCATTTTGTTTGTTGTAGCTCTCTTCCACGGTGAAAATTTTTTCATCCGAAAAAAGAAGGTCCCGTTGCTTTTTTCCCGCGTACCGCTTCAACAAAGCGCGGCATCTCTTCAGTCTCAGGTCCATTAAACGAGCGTCCAAACGATGTCCTGTTTTTCTTCGATATGCCCTAAGCCCTAAGTCTTCATTTAACATCCTTTTCACCGTGGTCCTGCTTAACCCCATCTGAAGGGCCAACAGTTTCTGCTTACGTATGGGATTTCTTTGAATTCGCGCCTTCACAGCTTTTATCACTGCTGGAGTCCTAACAGAGCGAGGGCGACCACTTCTTGACCTGTCATCTACACTAGAGTCTTCATTGTATCGTTTTATGGTACGATAAACGAATCTTTTGGTTATATTCAAATTTTTCAGTAAGTCGAAAATCTGAATTGGCGCGTAACCGCAACGATGCAACGCAATAACTGCGACACGGTCTTCTTTAAGTGTCTACTCCATATTTAAAAATGAGGAAAATTCTAAAAAGTACACATTTTTATTTTCATGAAAAAATCGAAATTCGAATTCAATAAACTTTATTGTGGCCAGCGTTCTAAATTCAAAAGTTTTTATTGTGTGACAGAACTTATGACCTGACTGTGTATGGGGCACACCTCAGGCCAAAGCTTAGTGTGGTTAGTTTATAGGTTTTAAGTATGTCCTGCGAACTTTTCCAACAAACTCTACATTGCAACCCTTACTGTTCAGGCTATATGTGTATTTTTGTATACATTTTCTCAATGCCTGCAATTACTACAAATTGGAGAAGGAATTACCTCGTGGCATCCGAATCCCAAACCCCCAAACTGGTTGCAGCACGTGGCTCCATCCGCTCCAAAACCAAGTGTGACGACTGCATCCTTTCATCAGCTGATGAAGGGTTCCAGGTGCCGGCCAGACCTGACCTTCCAGCTTGATCCCGACTACACCTGGACTTAGATATCTGGGCCAAACCTCCGCTTACAAAGGAAATTGTCTTTTGTAGTATGTCATTTGTCATTTGTTTGCAAGTTAGTAAGATATTCATTGTGACCAGATTGATTGATACATTTTCTGTATCGATTGAAAGCATGATTAACGCGACATTTTAGTGTCTTTCCGAGAAGGTTTAGGTAGAGCCACCAAAGGTTGACCGATAATTAAATTACCTTGGATTAGAACATCTTAGTTAGGCATCCTTGGGCGTGAATTGAGAATTGACTCTTTTTTAGTTGACAGCGTCGAAAGTTCTTCAAAAGTTAAAATAAAATAAATAGCTATAGCTCCCTCTTAAGGACTTTTGACTCTGGGGTACTTAAAAGGTTCATGCGAAAATGCCCTACCTAATAATAGTAGGCACATTATTACTTTTTGACAGGGTGTTTTATTTAACCTGTCAGCGAATTAAGGCTCTTTGTTTTAAAAATAATGCATTACCAATGTTTTACTTACGTACCCATCAACATTGCCATTTACATTTGTTACTAATATAAACTAAACGGAATTCTGTACAATTGGCAGGGCTCCGAGAAGAATAAACTTCCATTGAATGTGTTGACAACGGAATTCTTGTTGAGCCATGGTTTAATTACCCAGTAGGAACTGGTTAACCTCTTTAACATATTAGTTACCACCATTTAAATTCATACCTCAATCTGACCTGACGAGGGCAGCAAATCCTCGCCGGCTGATGAACCTGGTGAGAGCAGCTATGAACGCGTCGCTGCTGAGTGATGATATCAGCTCCAGGTGCACCGCTTTTGTACCTAAGCAGACAAAAACATGCATATAAGCTTTGATTGATTTGGCATTTCGTAGAAAAATACTTTTGATCAAGTAGGGGCCGGCGAAATCAGTCGCTACCCTGGAGAATAATCGTGCCGCTGTGACTCTGTCAGCAGGCAACTCAGCCATGTACGGTGCTTGAGCTGAAGCGTTTAATCTGAGATATGATAAATAGTAATTAATGACGCGTGAGATTTCTTTCTGTATATATATATATATATATATATTATTTGAAAACAGTACTGGGTATTATTTCTATAAGGAATACCCAGGTCAGTCTACAGGAATACTGTCTTCAAAGAATACCTATAAGTGCGGTTGTCGCAGCGTGACAATATTCCTTATGCTAATGAGTGATCATCAATTGAGTCCACCTATGATCCTTAGGTGTGAGATAGGGATTCCTCGCTCCTTGTGACAGTTACGGGACTTACGTAGTCAGCCTCCAACTCGGATAAAGTGTTAGTCGTTAATGAACACGCTGAGCTTCTGAAGCAATTTACAGACCAATCGTCCCTTATTTATTAAAATTAATTCATTTTTGTATGCGTCATACTGTACCTTTCATATCCAATGACTCGTAGCCGCGCGAATTTCTTCTAAATTGAGCGTGCCTCGAAGATGTCGATCTGCTTTAGGCAGTGACATTTTAACAAAATCTGAATATATAAGCAGTAACTTTGATGAGCTTACTGAATGATCTGACACGTGACAACAGCGCGTTCTCCCAATACTTCTCTTGAACCACGACATTCATGAGTCGCTTGAATTCTGGCAGGTCAGGTAGTACAGTGACAGGCTAGGTCAGCCACTGGGTCTTCTTCTATTTTACATAAACATACATAACATAGTTATGAAATTTGTAAGGTTTCAAGTTCAAAATCAAAGTTATAGGTTTTTTGTTCTTAAAGGTCATTCATTACAGAATAACTCTACTTTTACGTTTTGTAAAAGTTGCCCAGTCATTAAATTTGGATTTACCGCTGTAGTCACTGACTTTTTTTAATTTAAAAACATTTTTGAATTCTATTTGAATAATATTGAAGAAGTCTGAGTAGATTTTGTTTGGATTCTGTTCATTAAAAAACGGTACTGGGAAATTTATGTCAATTTTTTTATTATGAGTCTCTAGCCTATGGGATGTTATAGGCCTATAAAATTATGTATCAGTCTTATCCTTATTAGCAATTTGGCATGAAACTGTTTGACCGCTCTGATCAGAGGGTAATAACGTTAGCTGAGCAAGTTTGGTTGATAAGTGTAATTCTACTCGACTCTAGAAATACACTGACACAAATAAAATAATTTTAATAATGTTATTGATCGTTGTTTCATTGTTGTTCCTACAAGCAAATCTACATTAAGATCACCACAAATAATTTACTATTTTCTGTTATGACATAGTTTAGCGACGGTTTCCTCTATAATTTTCTCAAATGTTTCGAAATTGCCATGACCTTTTTCATCCCTAGGTAGTCTTGTAACGGCATAAAGGCTAAGGTCGAGCCACCGTTGTCAGAAGCTATGATCGTCTATTCTATCTACCCCAAAAAGAGATGTCCCGATTCAGCTGTAAAAATTGTAAGTTAAGAATGATAAGTCTGAAGTTCTCGTTCGTTGAGAAGTTCGTTAGTCGTACAATAGTCGAACGGAAGATTGGTTCAGGAAGTTAGCGTTTCAAGTTAGACAGAGAAAGCATGTATGCCCGCAAGCCGGTATTTCGCATCAGTTAGCGGTGTATTGCGCCAGATTGATCTTTGTTGTATTTTGTGTGATGGTACCATTTATTTTTGTATATATGGGCGCTTGGAACTTCTTTAAGTGGTCGACCACAATTTATAATATTTGTTTGGGATATCGTATAGATATCCGTCGTAGTGTTACGACGTGAGTACTCAATGATATTTCATGTGCTCGCTAGTGGCGGCTTGTGGTGGTTCCAATTATATAATTAGTTCACGGCAATAACGATCCAAATAGACCGGGTTTCCACAATTGCGATTTGATTTTCTGAAATGGGTTTGAACTAGCGGTTTCCTCAAAAGGTCCGTAACGTTTTGAAACCTTCAACTCTGCGCAATTTGAGCTGGATGTTATCGAAACGTTGTCATTAGCGCTTTTGGAGATCTAACCCACACCAAAGCAAGGTACATACTTCGGTAAATACCCATCTATGTATCTAACTGACCACAGCACTTCCTCGACCGAGCCCAGTCATAAATACTCGACACAGCCTACACATTAGACCTCCAGCAAAATTTATATTTAATTTAAAGATGCAACTTGAATCCAAACCGATCCAAGGCAAAGCATAACAATCTACCCGGTCCTAAACAATGAACTTTAGACTGTAATTTGATCTCTTTGCGCGTCCCCGACAACACTCAAATGTCAAAAATATCAACAGGATAGGTTATCTGTGTTGACAACGTTTAAACTTTGTTCTGAATTTGTTATTTCCATCCGCGGAACCTCATCGATCAAACAGTCTCCCTATGCCCTGCCAACCTAGGTTTAGCCGCAACTAAACTCCTGTCTAGCCTAGTCTAAAATCCTAGTGTTATACCACGTCCATTATCGACACCACTCGAAAATGGTTGAGTTTGATTTGAATGTGTTTGTATGTTTAATGACTGTGTGTGTGGGAATTTCAAAACTCGCTACTCGAAAGGAATGAGGAGAGGATTAGCCCGCGAATATCCTAAGAGCCAATCCAGGAACCCTATGGTGAAGGAAAAAGGAAATTAGGGTCACTCCAAGCCCAGACTCAGACTCAGATAAATTACCTACAAGTTCTTATCTAACGACCCAAGGATAGTTTTGGAATTTGGGGTAGGTTGATTTAAAGGATAGGAACCGAGGTATATCTCGGCGCTTCAGACACTCACGAAAATCCACTGTAACACGCAATCACAACTCGTCCAGTTCCAGACGCGTAAAACGGCGAACCGAACTGTTTAGAATTACTGAAAGACGAGTGTCACAGTAGCTTGACGCAGAGACTGAATGCCTCCCCCTCCCACGCTCTCGTATTTATAGACCCCACATGTCTGAAAAAAAATGGCGTCCTTTGCGGAACACACGCTGCCCAAGCGAAAGCTTCTTATCTCTAACTACACAGGGTCTAATTTCAATCAAACATGCCATGCAGGTCCGCCGTTCTACATAGTTTGTGTATACCTATTTACTATGATCAACCGTCGGTTATCACTCTAGTCATTTGGTATTGCCGATACACAAAATCTGTTGATCGCTGACTATAAAAGCCGTTGCGATTAATTAAGCCTTCCCGACCGCTAGCGTCTTAGACAAAGATCACTAGAATGATATTCAAACCCGTGATGTCAAACTCGCCACTTCGTACCAAACAAACGCAATTGTATATTTGCAGTCAACATAATAGCTTTCTCCGTATCGTTCCATAATAACCTTCCATTATTTAGTTATTCATAATTTATTCAGCGCGCACCAAATCGGCTCTGATCCCTACACATTTCGCAGGAATGCGACAAAAAAACTGTCCTGACCTAGCTTCTCCGAACCAACCACGTGCTATGGCCCTTTTTTTTGTCAACTTACTTCGAATCACTCAAATAACCCAAGCGTTAAAGAAACCGACTCTTGTATTCAATGTGTACCGTGCGGCGATGGGCTAGCCCTCTGTCACGCAAAATGAAGTATTAAATGAACTGACTCTTGTGTACCATTACAGCCTGAAGACACAAACAATAATATGGCTATCTAACTCAACACAGGATACCTCTATTTGTCTTTCAACAATCTTTCCATTGTTTCACCTTAATATCATATTTATTAAGATCAATGAAGAACGAGCTCTATCAGCAGTCTTTTTATTATAAAAACTGACAATTTTATAATTTTTTATGTTAAAAGTCATCATATTTTCCTTTAACCAGTGTTCTGTAATGCCAATAACATCCATGTCAGAATTGTTTTGAAATAATTCTAATACAAGTTCTTTGCCTGGTAGCCCCTGGATGTTTTGATGAGTAATATTTAAGTGGGGCTTACCCTTTGACATATTTAGTGGCTCTTGTATGCTAGAGATTTCCTCTATTGTCTTATGAACTAATTTAAATTACTTGGAACAGATTTCAATGTTGCTTGCAAAGTATTATTAACCGGTGAATTCCCAATGGGTAATGCACCTCATCTTACCCTTAACATAAGCAGGTTTCTGATAAGTCTATTCAACAAAAACAGCTGATGTCAAGTTGGAATTGTTTAAATCAACTATAGCTGCGTCGCATATATTATATGCTAACAATGTAGTGTAACGGAAATGCTGATGATTTGAGAAACATTTTATATTTGCTATAAAAACAGTGGCAGGCGTTGGCAGGTTTGGGCAACATAATTAACTGACAATCATAATTGAATAACGAGTCATAACGAGGGTAGTCTGAAAGTGCACATCTTATAATTTTGCTCTGCATTTTAATATTAAATTTTAATTATTTAATCGAAATTTTATGTACGTAATTTTATAAATTCACTGACCTGGACTCCCAAATAAACTAATCAAACTAAATTCACTCTCTTTCCCATCATTTTTCTAAAATCACCAACACTTTAATATGGACCTGCATGCGGAGATACACAAGAACATGGAAGAGCTGGCTGCCACATTTACTGAGCAGATGGGGAGGCATGACCAGAAGCTGCAATCCGCCACGCTTGCTACTGGACCCGTGGACATCACCAATTTGGCACGTGAGTTCAGGGACTTCAAGGATCTCATGTGGAAGACTCTCGGAATGCTGAAGTCCCAACTGGAGCTTGTCACTCGAGGGCTGGACCGGCATGAGACTGCGGCGAGGCGCAAGGTGTTGCTGGTGCATGGTGTGGAGGAAGCGGAAAACGAGAAGCCAGACATTGTCTTCTCGGATGCGCTCGCCTCCCGTCTGAAGCTATCTGCAGAGTGTCTCAGTGCAGTGAGAGTAGTACATCGCCTTGGTGCCAAGGGAAACAATCATCGGCCCCTTCTAGTCCGCTTTGCTACATACTCGGCACGCTGTGAATTGTGGGGAGTGAAAAGACAGCTCAAGGGTTCTGGCATCACAGTGTCCGAGTTCTTGACCAAAACCCGATATGAGGTGTTTGTTGCAGGAAGCATTTTGGTCTCAACAACACTTGGTCTTCGGATGGCAAGGTACTAGTGATGTTGCCCGACAAGTCGCGGCATAAGGTGGAATGCTGGGCGGATTTACGGCCGCTGACTGAGAAGTATCCCAGCAAGGAGACCCCCCTACCCGCGGGCAAGGGGAAGAAACCGGCTGCGGTGACAGCGGCAACATCTACCAGGGCTCAAACCAGGAGAGCCGCCCATACACAGGGCGTGAAGAAGTGAAGGGATCAACATAATTGTAAGGTAGAATTGTTTCTTTGTCCAAGTCCAAAGTTCACTTTGTTTGTTCTATTACCTATTGTTTTTTCACAAGTAACCTTTCTTTACTTTGATCTATTTACTTGTCAGCTGTCACTGTCAGTCAACCTCGTTTTTCTGCCAGTGTATAAACGAAACGCAAACGTCAGCTTCTTAATTTTTGCAACTGTTGAATATTTGGCGTTTCGTTCTTGCGTTTGGATGCGGTCCTGATTGCGCGTCGTTATGTGTTCGCATTATTATTTTCTTATATTTTTTTTTAAATAACAATGATGTGTATATAACTGTGTATCATATTCTACCATAATAATCTAAGCTGAGTATTGCATTGAAAATGATGCCATAAGTACTTAGATATCTTTCAGCACTCCGAAGGTTAGGGGTCTAGGTCACCCTTTTATATATATATATTTTTTTTTATATTTTTTACTTTGTAGGTACTTACTACGTAGGTAGTTTATTTATTTAAATTTTATTTATTTATATTATATAATAATATGGATAGCTCACTACATATTGAAGATAGTTTCTTCTCGTGCTCCTCCAACGATGACTTCTTTGAAAGTGCAGAGAGTGACAATGAAAACTCATCTTTAGCGGAATCTCTTTCAATCAAACAGAAAAATGTTTTTGGGAATGGTCTGGTGAAAAATTTGAACCTAGTTCACATTAATGCCCAGAGTATACACTCGAGTTATTCTGACCTTGTAGACACTTTTAATCAGCAATGTATAGACGGCATTCTTGTGTCGGAATCATTCCTTAAGCCTAGCCTGCCCTCTTCTATGTACTGTCTTCCAGGATTCAGGCTGTATAGGAATGACAGAGTTGGAAAGGCTGACGGAGGGGTTGCTGTCTACCTGCGCTCGGATATTCCGTGCAAAGTAGTCAGTGCTTCTCCGAGTCAATACTCCGAATCTGCGGAGTATCTTTTCTTGGAAATCTGTCTTGACCATAATAAGGTTCTTCTAGGTGTTTTCTACAGCCCTTCTCTTCGTATAGACTACTTTAAGTCGTTCGAATCCCTTTTGAATGAATTGACCCCACTGTATAGTGATACTCTTATTCTTGGTGATTTTAACACCTGTCTTCTCAAAAATAACTGCCGCTCTGATGAACTCCAGTCGATTGTTGAATCCTTGAATATGCATATTCTTCCCCTCGATGCTACTCACTTTCAACCTCATTGTACTCCCTCCCTCCTTGATCTGATTATAACATCCCATCCTGACAAGGTAGCTGCTCACGGTCAAATCAATATCCTTTCTCTTACCATGATCTGATATTTCTATCATACAAGATAAGGTCTCCCAAGAGTAGAGCCAAATTCTTAGATATTCGCAGCTTTAAAAAATTGGATCTTGACTCTCTTAAAGCTGATGCCTCCTCTATTGATTGGTCCCCCGTCATCTCTAGCGAGACCGTTGATGACAAAGTCAACAACTTCAACACAATTATCTTGGGGTTGTTTGACAGACACGCTCCCATCAAGAGAGTTAGGGTGAAGCACCTGCCCGCATCTTGGCTTAACGACGTTATCAAACGCCTAATGACCAAGAGGAACCGAGCTAAATGCCGCTACAAGAAAGACCCAACTAACGAGAACTTTCACACATTCAAATCTCTCCGTAATCGATGCAACCGTATGTGTCGTGACGCTAAGCGCCGCCACATATACGAGTGTATCGAGAACTACACTCCTGCTCAGGTGTGGAAGTTTCTACGTACTCTTGGCGTCGGTAAGTCCCGGGATCTGCCAGTCGGTAATGTCGATCTCAACGGTCTCAATAGATTCTTCTCTGCCCCCCCTGTCGTGATGGACTTTATCGTCAAGGAAGCCACCCTGCGTAGCCTCCGGTTAAGACTTGCTGCTACTACTACTCCTTTCGAGTTCAGCCCGGTTGGAGTCGATGCTGTTAGGAAGGCAGTGCTGGAAATTTCTTCTAAAGCTGTTGGAGATGACAAAATTTGTCCTCGAATGATCAGGAGCGTGCTTGACGAGCTGCTTCCTGCAATCACTCATTTAATTAACTATTCTTTATCAGAGTGTTCCTTTCCCAAAGTATGGAAGAAGGCACATGTCATCCCTTTGCCTAAAACATCCAATCCTTCCTCCTTCAAAGAGTTTCGTCCCATCTCCATCCTACCGCTCCTTTCCAAAGTTCTTGAATCCGTTGTCCATACCCAGTTCTCTTCCTATCTATCCAGAAATAATTTGATCAACCGCTTCCAATCCGGCTTTAGGTCAGGTCACAGCACCGCAACGGCTTTGTTAAAGGTCACGGATGATATCCAGTTCGCTATGGATAACAAACAGCTTTCTGTGCTAGCACTGCTTGACTTCAGTAGCGCCTTCAACTGTGTTGATTTTGACATTCTCACTCAAATATTAAGGTCCCTTAATGTCTCGTCTTGCTCGGCCTGCTGGTTTGACGCTTATCTTAGAGATCGCCAGCAGCGCATAAGGTCTGAGGAGACCTTTACTGAGTGGTGCGATCTTTTGGCGGGAGTTCCTCAATGTGGTATTCTTTCCCCTCTCTTAATCTCTGTCTTCATCAACTCCATCTCCGATGTTATCTCCTCCCCATATCATCTCTATGCTGATGATCTTCAGATTTATCGTCATTTCCTCTTTAGTGATGTGAACCTGGCTATAGACACACTGAACGCTGACCTTGAGAACATCAGAACCTGGGCTTTGTCATACGGATTGCTGGTAAACCCCAGTAAGTCCCAGGCGATTATTATAGGTACTAGACACTCTTTAAACGTATTACAACAATTGCCCATACCGCCGGTTACCTATGACGGTACTCTAATCGCCTACAGTGACAAGGCCAAAAACCTGGGTGTCATGTTTGATAGACAACTCTCCTGGACTAACCATGTCAGCGAGGTCAGTAGGCGCGTCTTTGCCACCTTTCACTCACTAAGACGGCTTCAGAACTTTCTGCCCCATCAAACAAAAATTACTATTGCTCAATCTGTTCTTCTCCCATTGATCGATTATGCTGATGTTTGTTGGGCTAGCGCCAACGAAAAGCAACTGAACAGACTCGAGCGACTTCAAAATCTCGGGATTCGGTTTATCTTCGGACTGCGCAAGTTCGACCACGTCTCGCAGTATCGCAAGGAGTTAAAATGGCTGCCGATCCGTCTTCGTCGGGACACACACATCCTCACTCTTCTATTCAACATCTTAACCAACCCTCGATACCCTAGCTTTCTCCGTGAGTTTTTTCAATTTCTCCCTTCGGCTCGTCCACGTAGAACTCACACGGCTTCCCTGCTCTCTATACCTCATCAAAACACCGTCGCATACAAGCACTGTTTTCGATTGCGGGCGATCACTCTCTGGAACTCGCTTCCCTGCACTATCAGAGATAGTCCATCTCTGCCCGTCTTTAAGAATCGTTTGAAGGAGCATTATCTTTCTCTATCCTAGATTTGAGCTTTGTATATATTAGTTTATTTAGGTGTATTTATATTTTTATATAATATTTATGTACTTGTATATGTAGTGTATCTAGCAGTTAGTTCAATAGTTCAGTAATATATGTATGTATCTTATCAGAGCACATAGGTCTATCCTGTATATTAAATTATTCTTATCAACCTTGGGTTTGCTGGAAGAGATCTCCATTCATAGATAAGCATGCCTTTGTAGATGTCCTTTCTGTTTATTATATCTTATGTTGTTTTATGTGCAATAAATATATACGAAATATACGAAATATACGAATAATTTTGCTATGAACTGTAAAGAGGTGCCCGATGATTCTTAAGCCATACAAAATTTGGTGTTTATCAATGCTTAATAAAAGCGCTTAAGCGGCAAGATAATAGTAGTTTATGTGACTGCTGCATAATGGAGGGCATTAAAACTCGAGTTCGGCTCGTTTCATAATAATATCACTCGAGAGTTTTAATGCCTAATTATGTACAGTTACATACACTAGTTTATCTACACACATATCATAAGCTCTCTTTGATGTGTTCAGGAACCGCATGTTTGACCGGCATTGTGGCTCTGCGATTGTTTAACTTTTTCTCGCCTTCGCCTTCGGCTCGTTTCATAATAATATCACTCGAGAGTTTTAATGCCTAATTATGTACAGTTACATACACTAGTTTATCTACACACATATCATAAGCTCTCTTTGATGTGTTCAGGAACCGCATGTTTGACCGGCATTGTGGCTCTGCAATTGTTTAACTTTTTCTGTAGTACCAACTTCTCGCAGGCGGGCGTCGGCATTCGAAATTTGAATGTCAGTACCAACTTCACAAACAAACTAGGGACGGCACGCGGGTGGGCGTTGGCGTTCGAAATTTGAATGTCATTATATGTAGAAAAACTACACATAATGACCATAATGTGTAGTTTTCCAGATACGAAACGAGTTTTACCAAGTAGTTTAACATAATGCTGATCCTAACGTGCGGTTTTTGAACGCAGTAAAAAGGGTTAATGATACGTGTGTAGATAAATTTGGTTAAAACATAAATGTTGGAGATTAGTGGTTAACAAATGCATCGCAAATTTCACAAGGCCTCATATTAGCTCAAGTGGCTCATCGCGTTGTTATCAGACTCGATATATTAAGGCTCGTGGTTCGATTCTTAGTTGTCATTTTTTTATTTTTCAATTTATTTTTGGTTTTGATTTATTAATTTGTAGATCTTTTCTGAATAGCTATTCGGGAGTGTCGGTTTGCGCCAATTAAATTTAAGTCCTGGTAGTTATTATTGTATAATGCATCTTTCTTAAATGTCTTGTGTCTTCTACCTTGTTTAAACTACTGAATATGTCATCACAGTAATTGCCTATCACTTCTATAATCATCACTAAGTATCTAGCCTTGAAATCTGGAGGTAGAATACGCCAGATTACCCATGAAAATATAATAAAAAAGCGACATCTTTTTAAACATATAGCGGAAGTGTAAATATAGGTGTTCGCAATAACATACTTTGGGTTTCATATGAGGTGGTGAGGCGGCACCTTTTGACGAATAGCAGGAATATTGACAGATCAAAATCGAGTTGTAAAATAATGTACGGGCATATAGGTTCCGTATAGGCATACAAACAGAATGGAGAGTTGAAATATGGCGTTTAGCATTAGACTTGGATATGACCACAGATATATCTGTGGATATGACGAAACAGTGTTCCAATGAGAAGGTAACCAGGGTTTTGAAATGGAATAAAAAGTCCAGAAATTATCCGGAGCCAGTTTCTAGTCTACCATTTATTTTTAGATGCGAGCCTTTGATTGAATTTCTTCCATTTCGACTTTGGCTCTGACTTGAAAGGCTTCGTATTCGTATCTGTACGAGCTAACACGTACAATAGTAAAATCAGCATTGTTTTATCGTTCAATATTGCACTTTTGGCAATTACCTACTTTTTGGGTCAGTTCATGTACAGCCATCAAGCGAGCGTCGCGTTCTCATTATAATTTGCTCAGTACTTCATCCATAGAGTTTTACCAGTATTTCAATACAGTTTTATTATCAGTTTAATCAGTCTTTCAGTCAAATCAGTCTCATAGCTCCGGACACCCCGGAACATTGATGAGAGCGGTAGGCAAAAGTACTTCGTAAAGGTCATTCTGCAGCGACACGTGTGAACTGCTTCTGTTATTTTTTCCTGCGCTTGCATTTCCGTTGGAGGCGCTCTTCGCCGCCCCCGCCCAGCGCGACCCGCTTGTACCCGAGCCGTCCGTCGGCGGGTGGGGAGAATGCGCAAACGCCTCGTGTAACAAACTATTATGGGTTTGATTACATTCTCGACAAAGTTTTTCTGAAAGGCATTGATTGTCATGCTTAAAAAGACAATTGGGGCAGAGGTTCAATCTCTTCACTGTCTTTAGTCTGTTGAAAGGCGGCAAATCTAGAAACCATTTACAAAAATAGATTCTATGCTCGTCGCTATTGCACAATGCGCAATGATATTTTGCTGACATGTTTTTTGCGCCGTTGACGTTTGATTGCGAAATTGCATTGCTGTTTGTAGTAAATGAATTTTTGTAGTTATTATTATAATTTGATGACTGATATTTTGCTGTGACTTGATTCTTTTGCGTAGAATTATCTTGCTTTCTGCGCGATGTTTCTAGAGTCGTAAATTTTAACTCTAAAAATTCCAGGAACTCTTTCAAAACTGGCAGCTCCCTCGGGTTGTTAACGGACTCTACGTAGTCAGTATACGTCTCTGTATCCAATTTCTGTGACAGGAGATAGACTATCATAGGGTCCCATGAACTGATATCGATTCCCATATTTTTCATTGCGTTGAGACATTCGAGAGCTGTGTCATGTAGGCGTTTTATTTGAGCGACTGATTTCTGTTGCATAGCCGGCAGATTCATGATAGTATGCATAAGCGAATTAAAAATAAATTTTTCATTGTTGTAGCGTTGATTTAGTATATCCCAACAAGTGTCATAATCCTCAGAACTGATGTGCAAGTGCTGTATTAATTTTTCTGCTTCACCCTTCACCTTTGATTTTAGATATTGCATTTTCTGAGCATTTGACATAGAAGGGTTTTTATGGATGGTTTCACTGAATAGGTCCTTAAATGAAATCCAACTGTTATAATTCCTGGAGAAAATAGGTAAATCGATTTTAGGGGTAGTTTTCCCGATGTGCGAAACCGACCACATTTTCTTGTTTATGGCTTTCTTGATAGCCTCGTATTTTCTTTCATAGGTAGTGTAGGCATCTTCATAATCTTTGTTAGAGCCGTTCAACTCGCTGTCTAACTCCCAGTGAAACTTGTCGATGGTAGTCCAGCGGGACTGTACGGTGTTAAGAAGATCCTCTAACTCCCACTTTTCTGATACTGCATCAATATTAATAGTTGATAGGGTGCGATGGAAGGCCCTGAAGTTGCTCTGTTGTCTCCTCAGCATCTCCTCGGTCTTGCTTGTCGTTGCGCTGGATGCCTGCGGGCTGGCAGACCCACTCGACGCTGCCGCCGAGACTCCAAACGCCGGAGGCTGGACTACAAAAGTAGCTGGCTTGATAACGGGCGGTTCCGATCTTTTTTCTGAAGCTTGAGACTGAATGTACTCCCTGATGCTCGTATATCTTTCACGCACTGTCTCCCTATCAATAATGATATACTGCTTTACACCTGGTTCCGTGTCCATGGCAGACATTTTATTAAAATTGCGTTCATATTCATACCAATGGCTATCCAACACATTTATTTTTTTCTCAAAATAACTCGAAGTTTTTCTCTCCGCGCCATCCTTTTTGAAATTGGTAAGAACGGACTCGATTGCTTGAGCCAGTTGCTGCTGACCAGCGCTGATTTCGTTGAAAGAAGCCATAATGTAGATATGTAAAAAGGCAAGATCTTACTTGATCTACTCGTACTACTTGATAACTGCTGAACTGCTAGTTAGGGGCTGGCTGGCACGTCGCCTAGGCCAACGCTGATGATACTGCTGCTGGGTAGAGAATGAACCGATGATGTTCAATCTCACTCTAATCCTTGATAGTTCTGATAGTTCTGATGATAACTGATAGTCCTGATTGTAACTGATAATCACTGCAACACTTGATAGCACAGTTCCTCTTTGATAGTCACTGCAACACTTGATAGCACAGTTCCTCCTTGATAGTCATTGCAACACTTGATAGCACAGCTGAAGTTCTTTGGTAGACCGTAGAGGCACTGAGTCTTTTTCACTGTAAGCGGAAATGGTGACACGAGTCACGTCTACGCCACACGGACACGTGTTCAAATCCAATCTTTCCGTAGGTTCGAAGGACCAATGTTCCGGGGTGTCCGGAGCTATGAGACTGATTTGACTGAAAGACTGATTAAACTGATAATAAAACTGTATTGAAATACTGGTAAAACTCTATGGATGAAGTACTGAGCAAATTATAATGAGAACGCGACGCTCGCTTGATGGCTGTACACGAACTGACCCAAAAAGTAGGTAATTGCCAAAAGTGCAATATTGAACGATAATACAATGCTGATTTTACTATTGTACGTGTTAGCTCGTACATATACCCGGGCGAGAGTTACAGCCAACTTTATAATATTTGAAATGAAGATACCCCTCATTGGAGAAGACACGTACGAAGTTTTAAAGGTGATCCCGATTCCCCGACAGATTGAAAATAAAGAGATAACAGTAGTCCCAGTGTCAAATTACATCGCAGTCGATCTGCGGCGAGATGCGTTCATTGAGATATATATTCAGGAAATACGGTTTTGTTTACATAAAGATCCGGAACATATTCTATGCCATATCAAGAGGCCGATTCGTATGATCAAGGACGATAAAAGTTTATGCGAAGTATTACCAAACACAAGAAGATGTAATACGATAACAAGACCATGTAGCAATAAATGGATTGAGCTAAACAAAATAAATTCTTATATCTATTTTTGTTGCGAGCCGTGTCAATTGAAACTTGTATGTGGCGATCAGATTACCCCACTAACAATGACTCACGTTGGATTCTTCAAGATAGATCAAGGATGCGTTATCAAAACAGCTGACTTCTTCATATACTCACACAGACATGAATTTACACAGATTAATGTGAGCGCCAAAATAGAGGCACCAGAAATTTCCCAAATAAATCATATTATCAATATATCGTTACCAAATGTATCGACATCCAAAATGGACAGAGTCGATTCAAAATTTAATCAGATATAGCTTCAAAAAAATCGAAAAGAATATTGAGATAATGAAAAACAACGAGCCTCTAGCAGTCGGAGTATCATACAATGATATACATCATTATGCAGCGATATACATATTGTTCGCTCTGGTAGCAGTCATCGTCGTGGTGTGGGCGTGGCGGCGCTTCAGTTGTCGACTCACGCCTGTTTGCGCCGCGGCCGCAGCGGAGCCACCGGCGGCTTCGCCCGCAGCGGCAGCATCCACCAGTGTACAGTGTACTGAACATTACAGTGAATTGAGTGAATTTACCAAAATAAGTGCGCGTGCGCCGGGACCAGCAAAGCGTACCCTTTTTAGTAACGATCAAAGTGCGCGAGTGTTAATGAAAGACACTAATTCTTCGCCTATAGTGAATCGACCAGTTTTTAAAATATCGGACGGACATTTAGATTCTTAGTTTTATAAACATATGGTTTCGATAACCTTATATGTAGAAAAGTGCAGTATCAGTGAGAATATTTTAATCTTAAGCTACTAACAAAATGAAATATTTTAGTTATTTAAGCTTAAATCATCATGTATCATATCAGCATCTTATCATCTATACTAAACCCATTTCTCTCGCCCGGGAATATGTACGAGCTAACACGTACAATAGTAAAATCAGCATTGTATTATCGTTCAATATTGCACTTTTGGAAATTACCTACTTTTTGGGTCAGTTCGTGTACAGCCATCAAGCGAGCGTCGCGTTCTCATTATAATTTCCTCAGTACTTCATCCATAGAGTTTTACCAGTATTTCAATACAGTTTTATTATCAGTTTAATCAGTCTTTCAGTCAAATCAGTCTCATAGCTCCGGACACCCCGGAACAGTATCATTCGTATCAGAGAGATCGGCGAGCATGGAGTTAACGGCACAGGTAGCTCAGCTGACGATGCAAATGAGCCATTTGAGAGAGTAAATCAGCGAGATCAGGTCTCAGCGAGGACGGAGCCCGCAGCGCAGATACGGAGGAGGACGATGGAGACCAGCATCACGCTCGCAGTCACGAGGGCCACGGCGGACGGCGGACAGCCCAGATTGGTTATGCAGATTGCATTACTGATATCAAGAGAGGGCACGGGATTGCGAAAACCCTGTTACTGGAAAGGAAAAGGACGCCAATCGGAAAACTAGATGCGGTGCAGTCAGGTGCGGTAGAGACCTGCATCGCAATTTCAGAAAATCACCGTTTGTGTTCGAGACAGCAAGACCGGTATGCGTTTTTTAGTTGACACTGGAGCAAACGTATCAGTGATTCCAGGGAAGTGCACAGGTTCAGGGGACTCCTCCGAGTGTCAATACAAACTTTATGCAGCAAACAGGACAGAAATAAAGACTTATGGTGTGACAACTTTAGAGTTAAGGCTGGGTTTAAGAAGAGTTTTTAGATGGACATTCATAATTTGTGTTGTAAAGCAACCAATATTAGGCGCAGATTTTCTAAAAGCTTATAAATTACTGATAGATTTATATAACAAAAGAATTGTGGATTCCGTGACAAGTTTGTGTACAAATGGAAGTATTGTAAAATGTAATGAACCATCCATTAAAAGCATTGCAGACGAGCACCCGTATCGTATGTTGTTGGAACAGTATTCAGAGATAACTAAGCCAGTATCATTCAAGGAACAGCCATGCCATTCAGTTTTTCATCATATCGAGACTGAAGGACGGCCAGTGCATGTTAAGGCTAGGCAGTTACCCCCAGAGAGATATAACAAAGTTAGGGAGGAATTTCGTTTGATGCAGGAATTAGGAGTTTGCAGACCGTCAAAGAGCGCATGGGCAAGTACGTTACACGTCGTGCCGAAGAAAGATGGACAGCTAAGGCCGTGCGGGGACTACAGGCAGCTCAACGCGATCACGAAGCCTGATCGGTATCCTGTCCCCAGATTGCAAGACTTCACCTACGGATTAGCAGGTAAGAAAATATTTTCCCGTATAGATATCAACAGGGCGTACCATTTTATAATGGTAGCACCAGAGGACATCGAGAAAACAGCGATAATAACACCGTTCGGATCATTCGAGTTCACACAAATGACATTTGGTTTACGTAATGCAGCGCAAACATTTCATTGATTCATGGATAACACCGTTTTACAGGGAATAGAACGTTTCAAAGATCAGCAAGGACAGGTATCGAATTTATTTTGTTACATAGACGACGTCATAATAGCATCGGATACAGAGGAGCAGCACATGGAGCACCTGGAGATGCTTTTTAAACGATTGCAGACAACTGGAATCACTATCAATCTGGGTAAGTGCGATTTTGGAAAGGCGAATATAAAATTTTTCGAGACTGAAGGACGGCCAGTGCATGTTAAGGCTAGGCAGTTACCCCCAGAGAGATATAACAAAGTTAGGGAGGAATTACGTTTGATGCAGGAATTAGGAGTTTGCAGACCGTCAAAGAGCGCATGGGCAAGTACGTTACACGTCGTGCCGAAGAAAGATGGACAGCTAAGGCCGTGCGGGGACTACAGGCAGCTCAACACGATCACGAAGCCTGATCGGTAACCTGTCCCCAGATTGCAGGACTTCACCTACGGATTAGCAGGTAAGAAAATATTTTCCCGTATAGATATCAACAAGGCGTACCATTTTATAATGGTAGCACCAGAGGACATCGAGAAAACAGCGATAATAACACCGTTCGGATCATTCGAGTTCACACAAATGACATTTGGTTTACGTAATGCAGCGCAAACATTTCAACGATTCATGGATAACACCGTTTTACAGGGAATAGAAAGTTTCAAAGATCAGCAAGGACAGGTATCGAATTTATTTTGTTACATAGACGACGTCATAATAGCATCGAATACAGAGGAGCAGCACATGGAGCACCTGGAGTTGCTTTTTAAACGATTGCAGACAACTGGAATTGTTCGATTCCAAATCGATATTCGATCGATGGTTTCTGAACGGTCATTTTTTAATTTGACGTTAGCTGTCAATCTGGCAGTTTTGACAACTGACGGACAACTGACAGACCAAAGCCCTCGCAATGTAAACGCGTTTTGAGTAGGGTGTTGAAATAAAATCGCAGGGCATCTGGAATGTATTCGGGATTCCCTCAGGATTGTTAATATAGCTGAGTGTGCCGTTGTCTCTCAAACCAGATAAAGTTCGGATTTTCGTGCCCGATTTGTATTTACCAGTAGAAACATAACCTGTGTTGGACCCATGTGCGTATTGACGCTGGCCCGCCAGTCATACCTGGTTGGCTGAAGAACCTGTCTACCAAGAAGAGCCTAGGGTGCACCCGGGCCTTGCAGAGAGACAGGAGGTTGACGGGACCGAAGCACAGACCAGGTTAGATCTACCCCACATAACTTTAGCTCGGTGAATCGCCGACGTTCATCACTTCTTGGCACCTGATCGTCACGCTACCTCGTAGCTCATGGGCCCCTACGAGGTCATTAGGTGCTGAGAAGCCTGAACATTTTGGTAGTTAGAGCGTGGCTTCCTGAGATTTGCAGCCGTCAAGGGCTCCAGGAAGGCACGATTTGGGACTATCAATCTGTAGGTATAGGCGGTTATTAGGTAACTTGGTTGTGTTCCTATATCCACATAGATTGGTAGTATTGTAAGCTATAGGTCTATTGCTGGTAGTAGATAGACAGTGAATTGAATTACCAGTTAGTCAATCTATTAGTGGTCTAGTAGTGCTATTGAATGAATGTTTGGTTAACATAGGTAGTTACATCTATTGATAGCAGGCTATTACATTGTTTTCAGTTTATAGCAATTTATAACTTGAACTAATATTGACTATCTGTGTGTGTTATAATGATAAAGGGAAACTAAATTGTTATTTACAGAATTTATAAAGATATAAAACTCGGTTCCTATTGTTTAAGGAAAACAACATTATTTAAGTTATAGATTAGGGTTCCCTCGTTTGGGTTATAAACTGGAGGGTCCAATAATATTGAGTTACTGCAAATTGTGAGTAAGTATCGTTCCGATCATGTCGTTATCTGAAATCCAGAAGGGTGTTTCTAAGGAACTCAGATGGTTTTCCTCCGCACACGGTCTGATAGACCGTTTAGATAGGCATGATGTGGTATTGGAGCGGTCTATGGACGTTAAGGAACGATACAATAGGGTGCTCGAATTGTCCGCGCAGGCGGAATCAGTTGATGGTTGTGCACCTGACAGGCTGTCACGGTTGATAGGGGATGTCGACCAATGTATGGAGATGGCAGCTGCTATCACGCAGAAGGCTGCGGAAATACGTAGACAGTGCGAGTCCAGCCATGATGGTGACATTGAAGCACCTCTGCCGCATCAGGGATCGGGGTCCAGGTTACCTGCCATTACTATGCCTACCTTTGACGGCTTGTCCGGTGAATGGATGAGCTTCATCAATCTGTTCGACAGTTTGGTGCACATGCGACCGGACATTACCAAGTCTGTCAAGATGGCTCAGCTGGTGGCAGCATTGAGGGGTGAGCCTAGGGAGCTGGTCGCTCATTTGACAGTTACGGAGGGTAACTATGAGATGGCCAGGCAATTGTTGGTCAGACGTTACCACAACAAACGGAGGTTGGCCGATGCCCAACTGAACCGTTTGTTTAGCATCCCGGTTGTGAACAAGGTCGGGGCCATACAGACGGAGGTTTTGAACCCATTGTTGTCCGTCACCAAGGCTCTAGAGAATCTTGGACTTCCGGTTGGTGAATGGTCGTACCTACTGTTGTACATTGTACTTTCCCGCCTACCCGCTGACGTGCAGACTCGTTTCGAACAGTCTCACGGGAGGTCGGCCGAGGACCTGCCCACCTTCTCCGACTTGGTCGGATTTTCGGAAGAGGAGGCTCGACGGGCAGAGAATTTGGGGTTGACGGTCACCCATCCTTCGGAGCCACAAAGAGCTGCCGGGAGCGCTGTGAGTAGGGGCCCTCCGACGAGGAAGGACCGCACCAACCGGCAGTCGTATGGGACTGTGAGTGAATTGACCCTACATGGTGAGACCTGCCCATGTTGTAGGCAGATTGGCCATGCTGTGGCCAATTGCAATAAGTTCGGGGAACTTAGGGTTCAGGGACGGCGCCGGATGGCCAAGCAGCGGAGCTGGTGTTTCTTGTGCCTCGGGCCACACATGGCTAGGGACTGCACGCGCACACAAATGTGCGGATATTGTGGTGGGCCCCACAACAATCTGTTGTGCATGAACCGGTCCGGCCAACAGCCACCACAGGGCCGTACCCAGGGTGACACGGCATGGGGCCCTGAGAATTCGTTTGCGACTCGGAGCGCAACTCAGGGGCCAACGTCCCCACGTGCACAGGGCAGTACTAGGGTGCAGGGCCGCACTCAGGATCATTACATGGGGGGCCCTGAGTTTTCGGTTGCGACTCAGCATCCGACTCAGCGGGACATTGGGTGTGTTGAGCAGGCCGTAACGGGCGGGTGGCATGGGACACCTTCGAGCTATGCGGGTGCGGTTCGGACGCCGCCTTAGTTGTCGCCCCGCTCGTCGCCTCGTCCTCGTCGGTCACATGTGATGTACCCCCCGCTCATGGAGCGGCCACGGTTGAATTCACGCCCACCCCCCTTTACGGGGCGTCGTAGGGTGGCAATGGAACCGGCGCGTGGGCCATTTGTACAATGGGACCCTCTGGCGTATAGCTGCATACCTGATCGGTTACAGGCAGATTGGGGCCCCGTGGGCCCTCGCTAGGAATTTGCGGCCCAACAATTTGTTGCCCCCCAACCGGAGACGGTGGTGTTACCGATCGCCTCTATGCTTGTTTGGGATTTGGCGGGCAACCCAACATACGTTCGCGCCCTATTAGATTGTGGAGCTCAGGGCTGCATTGTATCGAATGATTTAGCAAAATGGTTGGGCCTCAAGGTATAATAAATCAATACGGGGCGTGGGGAATGTTACGGTTACGAATGTAGTTGGTCAATCGGTGATCACGTTCTCTCCACGTTATGACATTTTGACAAAAACATCCGTGCAAGCTTTAGTAATGACGCATGTCATGGGCAGACACCCCTTGGTGAGGTTGAATCCGGCCGTTCGATTCCTGACATCAGGACTCAAGTTGGCGGATCCCGATTTTGACACTCCAGCCCCGGTCGACCTGCTACTGGGAGCAGACGTTCTAGGTAGGTTTCTGTTGTCGGATCGGCGAGTTCTTCAGCCGGACGGGTTGATTGCTGTGGATACTAAGTTTGGTCACGTGATCATGGGTCCGGCATTGCCAATGGTTAGGCCTGCCGAGTCAGATGGCATACTTATTGGCTCAGCGTTGTCAGACGCTATCCAACGTTTCTGGGAGATAGAGGAACCTCCCACCGTTCGTCGAGTCGACGCAGACGAAGAAGAGTGCGAGTTGTTTTACCTGAATAGTACTGGTCGCCTTCGTTCTGGTCGTTTTGTAACTCGACTGCCTTTCAGGGCCGATCGACCGCCACTAGGAGAATCTAGGAAGATGGCTGAGACGAGATTGATGTCGATGGAGCGTAGGATGTCAAGGGACGCCGTATTGAAACAAAAATACGTCGATTTCATGAGGGAGTATGAGTCGTTAGGACACATGTCGGTATCGGGTGTGGACTGGAAATCTGAGGATCATTGTTTCCTTCCACACCATGCCGTCCTGCGAACCCCTACCGGCAAGATTCGAGTTGTTTTTGATGGGTCAGCACCTACCTCGAACGGGATGTCCCTGAATCAGTGTCTACATTCGGGACCCAAGTTGAGTCGTGATATTTCGGATATTCTCACGAGCTTTCGGAGACACCAGATTGTATTTGTCGCAGACATTCGGATGATGTTTAGGCCAACGGTAACTCATCCGGCTGACAGAAAGTATCAGTTGATACTTTGGCGTGAGTCCACGGCCGAGCCAGTCAAGGTCTATGAGTTAAACACAAACACGTATGGGTTACGGTCTAGCCCGTATTTGGCGATGCGTACCCTGCGGGAGTTGGTGTCGCGTGACCGTGTGAGCTATCCTAGAGCCGCCGCTATCCTGGAGCAAGATTTGTACTTCGATGACGTCTGCACAGGGGCAGCCAGTGTAGAGGAAGCTCTGGACCGACGTGACGAGCTCATTCAATTGCTGGAACGAGGCGGCTATGAACTACGCAAGTGGATTTCCAACTCCCCTGAGTTGATGGCTGGTCTCCCAGATGAGTTTCAACAAGACCCGCACGTTTTTGAGAATCCTGACAACCCTAACATGTTGTCAGTGCTTGGAATTCAGTACCGGCCCGTCCATGATGAGTTTACCTATCGGGTGGTTTTAGAAACACCGAAGGCCTGGACGAAGCGGTCAGTACTGTCAACGATTGCGAGAACGTTCGACCCGAATGGATGGATTTCTCCAGTCACCTTTGCTCTCAAATGTTTTATGCAAAGGCTATGGGCGGCTCAGTTGACCTGGGACACCCACCTCTCAGGTGATTTGTTGACTGATTGGACGCGAATGTTCACCTCGCTATCGGACATAAATAATGTATCGCTGCCGAGGAAATTGGTCCCTGCTGGAGATTACAGGGCAACCCTTCACGGGTTTTGTGATGCCTCTGAACGAGGGTTTGCGGCAGCGGTTTATTTGCGAACCGTCACCTCCACCGGGGAGGTCGACGTGCGTTTGGTTTTGGCAAAAAGCAAGGTAGCGCCTATCGGACAAGGATGACGATTCCAAAACTGGAACTGTCCGGGGCTGCTCTTTTGACCAAACTTTTGAATCACACTCCAACAGTGTTGCGTGGGTCAGTGGTTTTGGAGGATACGGTGTACGCTTGGACGGACAGCCAGATTGTTTTGTGCTGGCTGAAGGCTTCGGTCCATAACTTAGAGGTTTTTGTTGCGAACCGTGTCTCCCAGATTGTGTCGTCTGATGTCCCACTGACCTGGAGACATGTACCAGGAGAATTGAACCCGTCTGATTGTGCATCCAGGGGATGTCAGGCTCCTGAACTCGTTAGACACCATTTGTGGTGGGGACCACCCTGGCTTGCCAAGAGAGAATCTGACTGGCCCCACAGCCATGTAGCAGTATCTTCGGATCATGGCCCTAGAGCGGCCGTGCATGTTACCCAGAAGGCTGAGGACCCTGACGCCGGGTTTCTGCTGGACCGGTATAGCTCACTTGACAAGTTGATAAACGTGTCCACTTGGATTAGGAGATTCGCTCGAAATTGTCGTACTCCTCGCGATCAGCGAACGTTGAACCCTATTCTGACTCAGGCAGAGCGAAACGAGTCGCTGTTGAATTTGGTCCGGTTGGTACAGTCCTCGAAGTTTGGGGCAGAATTGGAGATTATACGAAGTGGATGTTCGAAATTGAAGGGAGCCGTCGCGCGTCTCAACCCCTTTGTTGATTCGACCGGGTTACTTCGGGCAGGAGGAAGATTGCGCAATGCGAATCTGTCGAATTCGGCTCGTCACCCACTTCTGCTCCCCAAGGGGGGACAGTTAGTTGAATTGCTGGTGACTGATCGTCATATTAAAAACGCGCATGCCGGCTGTAACGCGTTGTTGGCCACGCTCCAGCGGGAGTTTTGGATCTTATCTGCCCGCCGTGCCATACGGAACATCGTATTTCGGTGCATGCCTTGTTATCGACTTAAGGCTGCCACGATGCAACCTCTCATGGGGGACTTGCCCCCTGATCGTGTGAATGAGGTCAGACCGTTTTCAGGTGTTGGTACGGATTTTGCAGGACCGTTTATGGTGAAGAGTTCACGGTTGCGTACCGCTAAGCAATACAAGGCGTACCTATGTGTGTTTGTTTGTTTATCCACCAAGGCGGTACATCTCGAGCTCGTTGCTGATCTCTCGACAGAGGCTTTCATTGCTTGTTTGGATAGGTTTGTCTCTCGAAGGGGACTTCCAACTTTGATCCGCTCTGATAACGGCACTAACTACATAGGTGCGGAACGATACTTACGAGAGATAGTCAACTTTTTGAATGTAAATAAAGTGGATATTGGAACGGCCCTCTCCCGTCGGGGTATACAGTGGACCTTCAGCCCACCGATTTGCCCCCACTGGGATGGGATTTTTAAGGCCGTAGTTAAGTCAGCTAAGACGCACTTAGGGCGTATAGTAGGTCAGACCGCGCTGACTTTTGAGGAGCTCGCGACATTGTTTTGTAAGATCGAGGCCGTTCTCAATTCGCGACCGTTGTGTCCGCTCAGCTCGGATCCAAATGACCTGGAGGCTCTGACCCCAGGCCATTTCTTGATAGGACAGCCACTTAACGCGTTGCTCGAGCACCCCTTCGAGGGAGTGAAATTGTATCGGTTGTCAAGGTATCAGATGTTGCAGCAGTTTACTCAGAATTTCTGGAAGCGTTGGTCGCTCGAGTATCTGCATATCTTACAACAGCGCCTTAAGTGGACTGACAAAACTAGCCCCCCTAGTGTTGGTGACCTTGTTCTGGTTAAGGATGCTAACCTACCGCCACTACGTTGGCGCAGGGGGCGCATTGTTAACTTGTTCCCTGGCAAGGACGGGACCCCCCAGTCTGCAGAGGTTCTAGTAGGAGGCTCGGTTCTAAAACGAGCGGTAGCAACGTTGTCTCGGCCGCCCGTAGATTAGGGGACAGGTGGGTGCCTGTCCGGGCGGGTGATTGTTCGATTCCAAATCGATATTCGATCGATGGTTTCTGAACGGTCATTTTTTAATTTGACGTTAGCTGTCAATCTGGCAGTTTTGACAACTGACAGACAACTAACAGACAAAAGCCCTCGCAATGTAAACGCGTTTTGAGTAGGGTGTTGAAATAAAATCGCAGGGCATCTGGAATGTATTCGGGATTCCCTCAGGATTGTTAATATAGCTGAGTGTGCCGTTGTCTCTCGAACCAGATAAAGTTCGGATTTTCGTGCCCGATTTGTATTTACCAGTAGAAACATAACCTGTGTTGGACCCATGTGCGTATTGACGCTGGCCCGCCAGTCATACCTGGTTGGCTGAAGAACCTGTCTACCAAGAAGAGCCTAGGGTGCACCCGGGCCTTGCAGAGAGACAGGAGGTTGACGGGACCGAAGCACAGACCAGGTTAGATCTACCCCACATAACTTCAGCTCGGTGAATCGCCGACGTTCATCACTTCTTGGCACCTGATCGTCACGCTACCTCGTAGCTCATGGGCCACTACGAGGTCATTAGGTGCTGAGAAGCCTGAACAGGAATCACTATCAATCTGGGTAAGTGCGATTTTGGAAAGGCGAATATAAAATTTTTAGGATACGAGGTTTCATCGGAAGGTATTAGACCATTGTCAGAAAAAGTCAAAGCTATCAATGACTACCCTAAACCGGAAACCATTGAGCAGCTACGACGATTCCTAGGCATGTTAAATTTTTATAGAGCCCATTTACCACACTCGGTTGAAGACCAAGCGGAGCTGAATGTATTTTTACACATTACAAAAAAAAGGGATAAGACAAAAATAGTTTGGAACGAGAAGGCGGAACAAGCTTTCGAGAGATGTAAGGTTTGCCTACAGAGCGCGGTTAAATTGTCTCATCCGGTAGCTGAAGCCCCCTTAGCTCTCATGACAGATGCGTCAGACAAATGTGTAGGCGCGGTGCTGCAGCAAAAGGTAAACGGTGAGTGGAAACCATTGGGATATTATTCAAAGAAACTTACAGAGACACAACATAAATACAGTACATACGATCGAGAATTGGCTGCAATTTACATGGCTGTTATGCATTTTAGAAACATGATTGAAGGACGGGAATTTACAGTTTACACAAATCATAAGCCGTTAGTTTTCGCATTCACAAAATTAGGTAACGATAAAGAGACCCCCCGGAGAATACGACAATTGTTGTATATCAGCGAGTTCACATGCGATATACGACACGTCAAAGGTAATGATAACCAAGTAGCTGACACATTATCACGAGTAGAAAAGATTTTTTGTCCCACAGTAATTGATTATGTAGAGTTAGCTGAAGCGCAGGAAATGGATCAAGTTACACGAACGTTGACAAAGTCAAACGGTAGGTTAAAATTAAAGCGAATAACAATACTTAACTGCGATAAGAGCGTTATGTGTGAAACTTCAACGGAACATGCCATATTTGCCAGAGATTTTCAGGAGAAAAGCATTCGATTCAGTTCACAGCATAAGTCACCCCGGCATTCGAACAACAAGACAGATGGTAACTAAAAGATTTTTTTGGCCGGGGATGAACAGAGATGTCAATATTTGGGCGAAGACATGTATACAGTGCCAGAGAAGTAAAGTCAATCGCCATACGATTTCAGAATTAGGTACTTTTCCGACCTCTGAAAGATTCGATCACGTGCACATCGATATAGTTGGACCTGTAACGATGATAGACCGTTATACAAGGTGGGTTGAAGCTATCCCGGTTATGGACATAACCGCCGAGACAGTAGCCCGAGCAGTTTACGAAGGGTGGATTTGCCGTTTCGGGGTTTTTAAGGTAAGTACCACAGATCAAGGCCGGCAACACGAAAGCGAATTGTACAGTAATTTAATGAAGTATTTAGGCATCAAGAGAATTCGCACCACCCCGTATCTCCCGCAGAGCAACGGTATGGTTGAGAGGTGGCATCGTTCATTGAAAGCGGCACTAACCGCACGTTTGAGAGATAACACGTCGTGGCTGGATGAGTTACCCACAGTTTTACTAGGGTTGAGAGCCGCAGGAAGAAGCGATACTGGTGTGAGTGCCGCAGAGATGGTATTGGGCCACAACTTGAGACTACCGGGAGATTTTTATGACGAGGTAAGTACACCCTGTAATGATAACACATCTTGTAGTAGCGACCCGTACACATACGTGGAGAAGTTGCGCAAGATTATTGGCAGCCTGAGGCCAGGATCACAGGCGGTAAGCGAATCGAGAATATTTTTTTCGTACATCCAGATTTAAAATCGTGTTCACATGTTTTTGTAAGAAATGATAACTTAACTTAACCCTTACTCCTACTTATGATGGCCCTTACCGCGTCATGGGTAGGTTAAGGAAAGTTTATAAGATTCAGTATCCTAATAGAGTAACACAGGTATCAGTAGATAGGTTGAAACCCGCGTATATATTGAATGACCCAGAGTATTCGAGGCAGTATGCTATACCAGTAAAAGATAGTAATTCAGAAAGATTTCCGGAGATTTCGAAAACGCCATCAGCTTATGAGCGAGTGATGCGTAGTGGCCGCACAGTAAAAATGCCAGTAAGGTTTTTAGAATAAAAATTGATTGGAATGCGATTGATCATTCGATTTTGTATTTTCGGAGCAATAGAACTCATAAAAATTTATTAAAGTATTATTCAAATAATGGAAAAAGGGCAAAGTAAACAAACAGAGGTGGTTATTGCACAAAACGGAGCAAATAACGCCAAAAATGAGCAATCTGAGACAGAAAGGAAAATGGAAACATATAATATTGTGATTGTAATTGGAATAGTGATTTTGATAGTTTTTGCAGTATACATATTGTACAGGAATTGCGGGAAAAGTATGAAAAAGTGGTTGCGGAAAGAATTAGTGTGTTCTTTATCAGCGAATCAGGCAGCCATCATGGCCCCGCAGGTTGATACTGTAAAGATCCTCCCCTTTATATGTTTATTTATATATTTTTTTATATTTTAACCTATACTTAACAAAACGCTTTTACGCATATGTTAATTGCAGAAATATTCAACAGTAATATTTCTCAGTGTAATGGCCAAATGTGATCGTATTACTGTGGTAGGACTTGCTACGTTGTGTAATTTTTTGTTTCAGCAAACCCAGATTCTTTTAGAGGCATGAAATAGGTAAAGAAAATCCATGAGAAAGAAATTCATAGTTTGAGATGGAGGTGATGTAACTGGTCATAAAAATTTGTTTAGAAAGACTTGGGAAGATCCTTGGACGAGGCAAACATCGAATAATTATAAACTTAAAGAAGGTAGTTATATTTCCCTAAATCTAGATTCTGTCGCTTTTGTCATAAAAAAAATGGGGGAAGGGGGGAGTGGTAGATGCCCCAAACCTCGCATCTACCTGTGAATTCCAACCAGCATTGCTAAGTGAAAGATCTCGCATTTAGATTAACATCTAGTTGCGAGATCTGTTGAATTCCCTTTAATGAGGAGTAAGGATTTCCCTAAGCTTGGCACAGGATGCTACAATAGGGCCTAACGGACTCTAAGTGACGCATGTACTTATATCAAATGACAAACTTGGAGCTATTTTGATATTCCCTACGGGTGTGATTCCTCGACCGAATGCAAATCATGTTAATTCGTTAGCATTCCCGCAGTATGAAACTGTGACAACGCCACGTGACTCGGAAGTATTCGAGGTCAACTGTCTCACTCAGACAACCGCGAGAACCGGCCAGCAATAATTTGATTCGCGGGGTTTGGAAGACATATTCCCATCCTTTCTTACGTAACAGCGTGACCTACTCCCTTGTCATCGGGCACCACTACTACTCGCCATGACAATATGTACATCCCCTACCCTGTAAGACTTTTCAGGCAATCACACCACCTACAAAGGGGCAGATCCCTATTATTCGCCCAAGTTTGCAATATGACACAATCACCACATCAAACAAGAGGATAAATTACAATTCAATATACAATACAAATAGCCAACAGGCACTCCGGCTACCAGGTAGTGAAGTTTTAATCAACAACAAACCGACAGCATAATTCTTATCTGTAATAAATAACAATCTAAATAGTTTCAATTGAAGCAGGCTAAATTAAGTATATGTAGGTTTTTAAGAACGCTAATGCAAGCTCTGTCATTCGTAAGAATTTGTTATAGTTAAAAAACTTCACGGAAGGTGGAGAAAAATGTAATCAGAGTAGTTCTATAAAACGTTAATAAATACAAGTGCCAAGTAGATTAACGCAATACTACTAAGTGTTACCTGTGTAACTTAATTTTACAGAAATTTAGAACACAAAGGAAGGGAAATAAACTAATCCGTCAGTTTGATTATTACAGGATGAGCTAACTGACAAAGAACTCAACTGTAATTTTAGTTCAGGATATAAGGATAGGGAATGCCTACCTAAGCGGCTAGCCGACGACAGATCTACCTTAATCAGTTTTGAAAACCCAGTAACACGCATCTCATGTCGACGCAGCTATTTAAATAGGCGAACGACAGTGCTACGCATTATGGATTATCATTACACGCTTTGTACCTACATAACATTTTCCGTTTGTTATTCAGATAAGTATAATGAGGAGTCCGAGTCGAGATAATTAACTCAAAGTTCCAGTAACAATTAGATACGCCCCTACTAAGACCGAAACTTCTACTATCAAATCAAATCAAATCAAAAATCATTTGTTTCCATAGGATGTTGTTACATCACTTAGATCCGTCATTACATTTTTTTGGGTGAGTTCACTAACACAATGGCGGAACCTGTGGAGAAGAGCTCACCGAAGAAACTCCACAGTCGTCGCATCTTTTGCGTTTCCTTTTTTAAATAAAATATTGTCAAATTACAAAATGAATGCTAATTATATATCGAAACAGCCTGTTACTCAAACAATCTATTCCCATGGACATCTGTCCTCTAAGTAGGTAATCAGATATCCTATAGTAACCTTTTTTATACAATTTCTGTTTTATTATTATTTTAAACTTGTCTAAAGGTAAGTTTTTAATATCAGTAGGGACCTTATTGTAATAGCGTATACAATTGCCTTTAAAAGAATTACTAATTTTATGTAGTCGGCTTACATAAGCAACCAACTTGTCTTTATTTCTAGTATTAAAATTGTGTATATCACTGTACTTCTGAAAATTAGTTATATTTCTTTTTACATACACAAGATTGTCATAGATATATTGAGACACAAATGTCAGAATATTGATTTCTTTAAACTTTTCCCTCAGTGACACTCTAGGCCCTAATCTATAAATTATATTGACACTGCCTTGTGGTGTACAGTTCAAAAGGACAAGCAACGACAATATTGACAATACACGGTACCGGTATTTAAAGTGAAGAGCAATCAATAAATTAGGTTAAGTAAACTGTGCATCAAACCAGACAGGAGTTCCCGGCGCGCTGAGATGCCGCGCGAAAGCAGGTCAACGCTCACCCGATCAGCCGGCTGATGGTCAGGTACAGCCGCGCGTTCCTAAGCCAACAAGCGCGAGCGCAGCCCCTGGAAATGTCTGCCCGATACGAAATGAGTGATACGCGAACCCGAATTTCAAATTACGCGTAACATAAAAATAGATATATAAACAATAGTAAAATATAAATCACAGCAAGTACAAACAAGATTAGGCACACGTCACCGGATTGTAATAAATACTTGACAAAGTGGGCTTAGGCCTATTCCTCTGTCAACCACGAGAGCTTGTTAAACCTAATAAACTTTATCATTCTAGAGCTGAATCAGATCAATAAATATGATTCAAAACGGCAAAGAAATGCGTCTTGCATATCTTAAAATAAATTTAAAAGCGTTGATCAATTTATCAACTATAACTATTGAATTATACTCAGTGATCTGGATTCGAACCAGATAAATTATAATTCTCCGTGGTCTAATGGGCCTCACGCTTGCCTCTCAAATAGAAGATGCAGGTCCGACTCCGATGTACGACATACTAGCCACTTAATGATAAATTTATTAACTATAACTATTGGATGATAATGATCAGTTCTCTGGATTCGAATCAGATTAATTATAAAGAGCTCCGCCCACGCTTGCCTCTCAAACAGAAGTTGCAGGTTCGACTCCCGACCATGTACCAATGCGACAATCAATCCATTTTAAGTACATTATACGGACGTTCTAACGGTGATGGAAAACATCGTGAGGAAACCTTTACTACTCCATAGCTGCGACGATGGCTAATTGTCAGCCAAGGCGGAGCATGAAATAACCGGCTCAAAATGGGCACAGTTGTGCCCCTACCACCCCGCATGGGAAAAGGCGTGACGCTATGTAATTATAATTCTCCACATCTTTGAAATAAATAGACTTACCACTTTGTGCTATTCTTCGCTCGACAGCCGATGCCTACCACGTGTCCTTTACTCACCACTCGGCGAAGGCCTTTTGACGCCGCAGACTCGCCTCTCGCGCCCGGCACCAGAAAAACTCCCGCACTTCCTGTTATTCCGCTTGATGAAGTCTCTTCGCTGTCGACTCCCCTGTTCCGTGTCTAAACCCGGTCTCCCTACTCTGTCAAATTCCCGGCTTTTCGGCGTAGGCGCAGCCTACCTACTCTACTACCTACCCTTCCAGTCTCGACCAATCACATCGCCAAATCTCATTCAAGACTACGCCCCTATGTCATCTCATTGGCCCATGTACTCATGGTGCTATCAGGATTATTATTTTAACAAGCATAATAGTCAGCCTATTTAGTTCTTTCCATGCCTAGATCCACCCCAAGAAATAGAACGATACTGACGATACTGATACATGAAACTTTTCGCCACCGCCTATAAGATGTTGTTAATATTAGGTTTTCGCTATATACTTTATTTGGTTCTTTACGTCACACACTTACCCAAAGTGGGTGATAAAATAATTAGCAACCAAGATTAAATATATCAGGATCTCATTTTAGTATGTTACCTAAAAACAATGATTCAGTGAATGATTATGAGCCTAATCTAACCTATCAGAGCTCAATTAATTTCATCGACGCGAATGGCCGAGTCGGCAGTGCCCTACCTACGAAGCCAAGGGTCCCAGGTTCGAGTCCCGGTGGGGGCAAATATTTGTTCGATGAAAATGGATGTTTGTACCCTAGTGATATCTGTATATCTATCTTAGTATAGTATTTATAAGTATGTGTAACGTTGTCTAGTAACCAAGATACAGGGAATCCTAGTTTGGGCCAGATCAATGTGTGTAAATAGTGCCCAAGGTATTATTATTATTATTAATTTATTTCAAAGATGTCATACGGCATTCATTTAGTGGGGTTCCAACAATGGCATCGATCCCTGGCTTTGTTTAGACAACAACGTTTTAAAATAATAAAACATCCGCGCAGTACCGGCCTTTTTACACCGTCATCATTGAATTACTGCAGGACAGAGTATTGTAAAAAATAACAAATTTAAGACTTGCTTACCCAGAACTTTGTATTTCTTGCCATGGTGCAAGTAATTGGCCAGAAGATAAATGACCTTTATTTTATTATCTCGAATGATCATAAGAGTGACTTTGTGATAGACTAAATTACTTACTTCCTAACGAGCCATACATAGAACTGAGTTTTGGCTAAATGGATCTGGTCAATGTTTCTTTTAATTCTAACAAAACTAATCGGTGCACATTTGTTTACAGTCAGATTTTATTACTTAAGTTATTCCCAAAACTCCAACAAACCGATACGAACTACCTTTCTTGATTTTATGATAATTTTGTATAACAGTGCATGTTGGGATTTAGTTAAACAGTGCATGTTGGGATCATTACAATACCAAGGGACAACAACATCCTCAGCAGCAAGTACAGTATGCTTAGACATGAAGGTTCATGAATTATTTTTTATTAAATGTATTTTTACAGGCGTTGTCACGTAGATTGATTGAGGGAGTTAAATTAAGTTATGGCAGGATTGGTCTAGTGATAACTACCCTTACAGAATATTACGTGTATACTTAACATTAGATGAGTGTTACAGATTGGACAACATTGGTCCGCAGTGTTTCGAGATGCGTCATGTGACGTTATAAGATTGTATTTTATTTTGTGCAATTGTTGGAATGAGCATCCACCCGTAAGACTTTCGTAAGATCGGTACTTAGTTTGATGCCAAGGGGATACTCATTCTTACAAACGTGTCAGTTTTATTTAATATAAAATAGTTAATTCTATTTTTATTTTAGTGTCAGTAAAGTAGGTATGTGAGTACGTAAATATGTTTCGTCCAACGGATGTTAACATGTAACATCAGCAATGTAACAGTAAAAGAAACACGATACGTAATAACAGAAGGTATATTTCGTCAGACAGAATCAGAAGTGAAATTAATTTTATCATGTTATTGTTGCCGAGAACTTAGAGTCAGCAGAAAGGAGTACAGGTCATATCAAACAGTTTTGCATTGTGTTAAACACTAGAAAGTACAGTCAGTCCAGATATTTTTTGCATTTTGTTTGTAATAGTTAAAATTTTGGTTACAAAATTTTTGTTTTCGTAGGAGGGGATAATTTTAGGGTATCATATTGTGCGTGTGTAGCATACTGTCGTCTGCGAGCGAACAGCTATAGCGGCGACTAACCAGTCGTCTCTTACACCTCTTCGATAGTACGCGTGTCACTATTGTACTTGCATACCACGAAATACATTACTTCATATTACCGAAAAGACTCTATTCTTTATCACCAATTAGGGATCCGTTACAAAACTATCGATACCATCGATAGTATTGTTGTTTACCGATGGTATTACACTGACAGAGACGTCAATACTATCGATACTATCGATAGCATTGTTGTTTACCGATAGTATTATCACACTAACAAAGACGTCGATACTATCGGTAGCACAGTTAAGTTGCTCATAAACTGAATATTCTCCGCCACTTCGTTGCACAGCAGCGCTAGACCGGACAATTAGCCACCGGCCTCCTTAGCACTGTAGTTAGTTGCACACCAATGACAGAAATTCGTTGTAATTGATCCACCCGTCGTTGCCTGTGTCAGCCTCATTGAGTTTCTCTTTCCTGGTTTCCATAGAGCTCTCGTCGCCCAGGCTCTCAAGGACTGCGCCAAAGTCGTCGAATCCCAGCATGCTGTTGTCTGGTTGTCGAACAGCAGGAACAGGCTGTGCAGATTCGCAGATCTTCACCTCGTTCCAGCCGGGGAAGCGGCGGATCACCTCCTGGAAGCTCCAGCGGCACTCTTGCTCTTTCATCTCCTGATGGCTCCGCCAGGCATTTGTAGAACAAAGCCACGAGTTCTCGTATAGATAGATATTGTTATAACTTATGTTCGATTCAGAATCGATACTCGATCGATGGTTTCGGAACGGCCATTTTTGAATTTGACAGTTGCTGCCAACAGAGCAGTTTTTTGACAACTGACTGACGAAAAGCCCCCGCAATGTGACGCGTATTGATTTTGGGCATTGAAATTAAATCGTAAGCCATCTGGAATTGTATTCGGGCTCCCCTCAGGATTGTCTTATAGCTGAGTGTATTGTGGTTCTCCGAACCAGATAAAGTTCGTATTTACGTAATATAACCTGTGTTGGAACTGTGCGCGTCGAAGCTGGCCTGCCAGCCATACCTGGTTGGCTGAAGAACCTGTCTACCAAGAAGAGCCTAGGGTGCACCCAGGCCTTGCAGAGAGACAGGAGTTTGACGGGAACGAAGCACAAACCAGGTCAGATAGAATCTATTTACTTTAGCTCGGTGAAACGCCGACGTTCTTGCTTCTTGGCATCTGATCGCTACGCTACCTCGTAGCTATGGGCCCCTGCGAGGTCATCGGGTGCCGAGAGGCCTGAACATTTTGGTAGCAAGAGCGTGGTTTCCTGAGATTTGCAGCCGTCAAGGGCTCCAGGAACCAACGATTTGGGACTATCAACCTGTAGGTATAGGCGGTTATTAGCTAACTTGGTTTTGTTCCTGTATCCACATAGATTGGTAGTATTGTAAGTTATAAGTCTATTGCTGGTAGTAGACAGACAGATATAACAGTTTTCCCTAAATGACCAGTTGTACTGAGATGTGACTCAGAATAGTAATTACATTACAGGTACATTGTAGGTGAATTGAAATTTGCATTTGAAGTACCAGTTACCAGTTAGTCAATCTATTAGTGGTCTAGTAATGCTAATGAATATTTGGACATTGTTTTCAGTTTATAGCAATTTATAACTTGAACTAATATTGACTATCTGTGTGTGTTATATGATATAGGGAAACTAAATTGTTGTTTACAGAATTTGTGTAGATATAAAACTCGGTTTCTATTGTTTGGGGAAATCAGCATTGTTTAAGTTATAGATTAGGGTTCCCTCGTTTATGTTGTAGACTGGAGGGTCCAATATAATTGAGTTACTGCAAATTGTGAGTAAGTATCGTTCCGATCATGTCGTTGTCTGAAATACAGAAGGGTGTTTCTAAGGAGCTCAGATGGTTTTCCTCCGCACACGGTCTGATAGACCGTTTAGATAGGCATGATGTGGTATTGGAGCGGTCTATGGACGTTAAGGAACGCTACAACAGGGTGCTCGAATTGTCCGCGCAGGCGGAAGCAGTTGATGGTTGCGCACCTGACAGGCTGTCACGGTTGCTAGGGGATGTCGACCAGTGTATGGAGATGGCAGCTGCTATCACGCAGAAGGCTGCGGACATACGTAGGCAGCGCGAGTCCAGCCATGGTGGTGACATTGAAGCACCTCTGCCGCATCAGGGATCGGGGACCAGGTTACCCGTTATAACTATGCCTACTTTTGACGGAGTGTCCGGTGAATGGATGAGCTTCATCAATCTGTTCGACAGTTTGGTGCACATGCGATCGGACATTACCAAGTCTGTCAAAATGGCTCAGCTGGTGGCAGCATTGAGGGGTGAGCCCAGGGAGCTGGTCGCTCATTTGACAGTTACGGAGGGTAACTATGAAACGGCCAGGCAATTGCTGGTCAGACGTTACCACAACAAACGGAGGTTGGCCGATGCCCAACTGAACCGTTTGTTTAGTATCCCGGTTGTGAACAAGGTCGGGGCCATACAGACGGAGGTTTTGAACCCGTTGTTGTCCGTCACCAAGGCCCTAGAGAATCTTGGACTTCCGGTTGGTGAATGGTCGTACCTACTGCTGTACATTGTACTTTCCCGCCTACCCGCTGACGTGCAGACTCGTTTCGAACAGTCTCACGGGAGGTCGGCCGAGGACCTGCCCGCCTTCTCCGACTTGGTCGGATTCTTGGAAGAGGAGGCTCGACGGGCAGAGAATTTGGGGTTGACGGTCACCCATCCTTCGGAGCCACAGAGAGCTGCCGGGAGCGCTGTGAGTAGGGGCTCTCCGACGAGGAAGGACCGCACCAACCGGCAGTCATATGGGACTGTGAGTGCATTGACCCCACATAGTGAGACCTGCCCATGTTGTAGGCAGATTGGCCATGCTGTGGCCGATTGCAATAAGTTCGGGGAACTTAGGGTTGAGGGACGGCGCCGGATGGCCAAGCAGCGGAGCTGGTGTTTCCTGTGCCTCGGGCCACACATGGCTAGGGACTGCACGCGCACAAAATTGTGCGGATATTGTGGTGGGGCCCACAACAATCTGTTGTGCATGAACCGGTCCGGCCAACAGCCACCACAGGGCCGTACCCAGGGTGACACGGCATGGGGCCCTGAGAATTCGTTTGCGACTCGGAGCGCAACTCAGGGGCCAACGTCCCCACGTCCACAGGGCCGTACCCAGGGTGACACGGCATGGGGCCCTGAGAATTCGTTTGCGACTCGGAGCGCAACTCAGGGGCCAATGTCCCCACGTGCACAGGGCGGTACTAGGGTGCAGGGCCGCACTCAGGGTCATCACATGGGGGGCCCTGAGTTTTCGGTTGCGACTCAGCATCCGACTCAGCGGGCAATGGGGCCACAAGCGCGCGGCCACCCAGGGGTGCAGGACCGCACTCAGGGTCATCACATGGGGGGCCCTGAGTTCTCGGTTGCGACTCAGCATCCGACTCAGCGGCACATTGGGTGTGTTGAGCAGGCCGTAACGGGCGGGTGGCATGGGACAACTTCGAGCTATGCGGGTGCGGTTCGGACGCCGCCTCAGTTGTCGCCCCGGTCGTCGCCTCGTCCTCGTCGGTCGCATGTGATGTCCCCCCCGCTCATGGAGCGGCCACGGTTGAATTCACGCCCACAACCCTTCGGGGGGCGTCGTAGGGTGGCAATGGAACCGGCGCATGGGCCATTTGTACAGTGGGACCCGCTGGCGTATAGCTGCCTACCTGATCGGTTACAGGCAGAGTGGGGCCCCGGGGGCCCTCGCTAGGAATTTGCGGCCCAACAATTTGTTGCCCCCCAACCGGAGACGGTGGTGTTACCGATCGCCTCTGTGCTTGTTTGGGATTTGGCGGGCAACCCAACATACGTTCGCGCCCTATTAGATTCTGGAGCTCAGGGCTGCATTGTATCGAACGATTTAGCGAAATGGTTGGGCCTCAATATAAATAATGTATCGCTGCCGAGGAAATTGGTCCCTGCTGGGGATTACAGGGCAACCCTTCACGGGTTTTGTGATGCCTCTGAACGAGGGTTTGCGGCAGCGGTTTATTTGCGAACCGTCACCTCCACCGGGGAGGTCGACGTGCGTTTGGTTTTGGCAAAAAGCAAGGTAGCGCCTATTCGGACAAGGATGACGATTCCAAAACTGGAACTGTCCGGGGCTGCTCTTTTGACCAAACTTTTGAATCACACTCTAACAGTGTTGCGTGGGTCAGTGGTTTTGGAGGATACGGTGTACGCGTGGACGGACAGCCAGATTGTTTTGTGCTGGCTGAAGGCTTCGGTCCATAACTTAGAGGTTTTTGTCGCGAACCGTGTCTCCCAGATTGTGTCGTCTGAGGTCCCACTGACTTGGAGACATGTACCAGGAGAATTGAACCCGTCTGATTGTGCATCCAGGGGATGTCGAGCTCCTGAACTCGTTAGACACCATTTGTGGTGGGGACCACCCTGGCTTGCCAGGAGAGAATCGGACTGGCCCCACAGCCATGTAGTAGTATCTTCGGATCATGGCCCCAGAGCGGCCGTGCATGTTACCCAGAAGGCTGAGGACCCTGACGCCGGGTTTCTGCTGGACCGGTATAGCTCACTTGACAAGTTGATAAACGTGTCCACTTGGATTAGGAGATTCGCTCGAAATTGTCGTACTCCTCGCGATCAGCGAACGTTGAACCCTATTCTGACTCCGGCAGTGCGAAACGAGTCGCTACTGAATTTGGTCCGGTTGGTACAGTCCTCGAAGTTTGGGGCAGAATTGGAGACTATACGAAGTGGACGTTCGAAATTGAAGGGAGCCGTCGCGCGTCTCAACCCCTTTGTTGATTCGACCGGGTTACTTCGGGTAGGAGGAAGATTGCGCAATGCGAATCTGTCGTATTCGGCTCGTCACCCACTTCTGCTCCCCAAGGGGGGACAGTTAGTTGAATTGCTGGTGACTGATCGTCATATTAAAAACGCGCATGCCGGCTGTAACGCGTTGTTGGCCACGCTCCAGCGGGAGTTTTGGATCTTATCTGCTCGCCGTGTCATACGGAACATCGTGTTTCGGTGCATGCCTTGTTATCGACTTAAGGCTGCCACGATGCAACCTCTCATGGGGGACTTGCCCCCTGATCGTGTGAATGAGGTCAGACCGTTTTCAGGTGTTGGTACGGATTTTGCAGGACCGTTTATGGTGAAGAGTTCACGATTGCGTAACGCTAAGCAATACAAGGCGTACCTGTGTGTGTTTGTTTGTTTATCCACCAAGGCGGTACATCTCGAGCTCGTTGCTGATCTCTCGACAGAGGCTTTCATTGCTTGTTTGGATAGGTTTGTTTCTCGAAGGGGACTTCCAACTTTGATCCGCTCTGATAACGGCACTAACTACGTCGGTGCGGAACGATACTTACGAGAGATAGTCAACCTTTTGAATGTAAATAAAGTGGATATTGGAACGGCCCTCTCTTGTCGGGGTATACAGTGGACCTTCAGCCCACTGAGTTGCCCCCACTGGGGTGGGATTTTTGAGGCCGTAGTTAAGTCAGCGAAGACGCACTTAGGGCGTATAGTAGGTCAGACCGCGCTGACTTTTGAGGAGCTCGCGACATTGTTTTGTAAGATCGAGGCCGTTCTCAATTCGCGACCGTTGTGTCCGCTCAGCTCGGATCCAAATGACCTGGAGGCTCTGACCCCAGGCCATTTCTTGATAGGACAGCCACTTAACGCGTTGCCCGAGCACCCCTTCGAGGGAGTGAAATTGTATCGGTTGTCAAGGTATCAGATGTTGCAGCAGTTTACTCAGAATTTCTGGAAGCGTTGGTCGCTCGAGTATCTGCATATCTTACAACAGCGCCTTAAGTGGACTGACAAAACCAGCCCCCCTAGTGTTGGTGACCTCGTGCTGGTTAAGGATGCTAACCTACCGCCACTACGTTGGCGCAGGGGGCGCATTGTTAACTTGTTCCCTGGCAAGGACGGGACCCCCCGGTCTGCAGAGGTTCTAGTAGGAGGCTCGGTTCTAAAACGAGCGGTAGCAACGTTGTCTCGGCTGCCCGTAGATTAAGGGACAGGTGGGTGCCTGTCCGGGCGGGTGATTGTTCGATTCAGAATCGATACTCGATCGATGGTTTCGGAACGGCCATTTTTGAATTTGACAGTTGCTGCCAACAGAGCAGTTTTTTGACAACTGACTGACGAAAAGCCCCCGCAATGTGACGCGTATTGAATTTGGGCATTGAAATTAAATCGTAAGCCATCTGGAATTGTATTCGGGCTCCCCTCAGGATTGTCTTATAGCTGAGTGTATTGTGGTTCTCCGAACCAGATAAAGTTCGTATTTACGTAATATAACCTGTGTTGGAACTGTGCGCGTCGAAGCTGGCCTGCCAGCCATACCTGGTTGGCTGAAGAACCTGTCTACCAAGAAGAGCCTAGGGTGCACCCAGGCCTTGCAGAGAGACAGGAGTTTGACGGGAACGAAGCACAGACCAGGTCAGATAGAATCTATTTACTTTAGCTCGGTGAAACGCCGACGTTCTTGCTTCTTGGCATCTGATCGCTACGCTACCTCGTAGCTATGGGCCCCTGCGAGGTCATCGGGTGCCGAGAGGCCTGAACAACTTATTATAAACAAGACCCACAGAAGAAAATAGATTGTGCCATCAAGACGCGAACCCCGAATCAGATAAAGTTGTATATAAAGTTTATAAACACAAATTGTCTGGAAACATCGCAACGATTTGGAGAAGCTAATGCCACGATAAAAGGAATGCTTTGAGTGATAAATTCTGTCTATCGAATACTAACAATGTGTTGTCGCGAATTCGCGATCCACACTTATATAACAGAAGGATTCCTTTTGATTTCAATTCGAAATATCTTGTGCTAAATCCGATTGAAAAATATAAAATAACTATGTTAAATGGAATTGAATAAAATTCAATATGTATTACTTGCATATATCTAGTTGAACATTATCATTTATTATTTAATCTCTTTTCAGTGTTATTGGCTGAATCTACCTATGTCACTTTTCCTGTGTCTTGTGTTAATGGCAAATTATAGGCACACATTTGCTGCTGGCCACGCACGGATACCCTGTGTCCGTGCCTTAACTGCTGAACCAATTTTGTTTCCAATTGATTGGACCTAAAAGATGGCTACTTTTACACGTAAAAATAAAACTTGTAAAAAACGTGTAAAAAATATTGTTATTTGAAAGAATCTATAAATATATTGGTAGTGTATCCCACAAGTAAGCAAAGGAAATCCTATTTAATATTTTCTACAATCCTATAGATATTTTGGGAAACTCAATAGGTAGTTCAAATGTCTAAATAAAAAATGGTTATATTAATTTGTTCTTGATTTCGTATAATCCTTTATTAATCGTTAATAATAGATACAATTAACTCATAAAATAACGAAACAATCGTATTTTCTGCAAACCTTGATTCCACGTAATCTGGCGATAGATTTGTGTTAATAGCCGGCCAACTTTTTTCATTATCGGCAAAACAAACTTGTGTAATAAGACGTTAATAACAGAAAATATCGGAATCCCTGAAGAACTGAGTTGTGATCGTCGGACGTGACGATAATGTTAATACGTGCACAGAGACTGCCCCATTTATTACTCTGCATCATCTCGAATGAGCAGTAACTAGTAAATATTGAAAAATTCATAATTATAAAAACTAAAACCAAAACCCAACTTGGACCAATGTTCCAAGTAGGTCAATCGTGCGGTTCTTAGCTATATTTTACTAGAATCGGTTGAGTGGTGCGAAAAAAACAAACAAGTGAACGAAATTTTAGTCATGTCTCGTTTCATTTTTTGTGTCAGGGGGGTTGTTTTTTATTGTTTAGTTATTCAGCATGTTTCTGACCATGATTGGACAGAAAAATGCTAAATAGCTAACTCTCTTTATCAAGAAATTTTAACCGTAACTAGTAAATAATTGAAAAAGAAATAAATATAAAAACTACAACCAAAGCTCAACTTGGACCAGAATGGCCGAAAATCCATTTTAGTAAAAAATAGCTAAAAACCATCCCAGTATAGTCTTAGCTACCAATGAAAAACCCGTATTAAAATCCATAAACCCGTTTGAGCGCTAAGGTGCCACAGACAGACATACACTTCCAACTTATAACATACCATTTTTCATCGGAGGTTAAAAAAAAGAAGAGATTGATGAATATTAAGATCTGAAGACTGACTATAAACATTCCATTGCTTGACTATTTTAGTGGGTCGGAGGCAATAAACTAGAACCTGGACCTGAAGGAATGCTTTAGAACATTGGTAACGTAACATACCACATAACCATACAATTATTTTCGATATGAACTTTCACCATGCAGTTCTTTCATACTACTTTCTAAAGATCGCGTGTTGCCAGTCAATTTAATCCAATACAAGTATCCAATAGGTGGAGGGTTACCGCTCTCTGTGCTCTGTGAAGAATATTGCCAGAGATTCCATCAACTGTCGTATCAATAGTAATCACGTAATAACAGCAAAATGCTCAATGGACTGCCAAAGCTTGGGGGACTACGGATTTGTTTACTAGGGAGGAGTATACCAATGTTTGTATACTCACAACGGCGCTTGCAAAAGTACGATGTACTTAAAACGCTGTTTTTTCAGGACTGTATAAGCTTAATACTGCCCTGAAAAACAGTGTTCTCTAAACTCAAAGTCGTGCTTCGGAACTGACAGCGCGAGTATGACGTTTCACATTTAAGTGGCTACGTATCAGAGCAGCAGTTTATGCATTCAGACATAACTTCATTAGTTGACCGAGCGACCGAAGCGTCTCCATTCAGCTTGAGGAAAAGTGATTTGATACGTCCGGATTTTCAGCCATTCTCCTATACAGGTATCATTTTATAGCGTAATCCCTTTCACATTGACAGATCAATAAATCAGAACAAGATTATTTAAAACGAGCTGTCTCTTTATCGTCGCTGATAGAATTATATTACATTTAATAATAAATACACATTCAATTATTCAATTAATATTATAAATGTGAAAGTAGTGATTTTGAGGTGTTTGGATGTTTGGGTGTTTGTGCCTCAATCACGCTAAAACGGCTGAACGGATTTGAATTAAGTTTAGCACAGAGATAATTTATGAGCTAGATTAACATATAGGATAATTTGTATCCAACTGCACCAGAAGGAGGGAGACGATATCTTGGTAACTGATAATTCCTAGGAACAAGCAGATGGAGTTGCGGACATTAGCAAGTAATAAATAAATATTAGAGGATAATCTTACACAATTTAGGTCCATAGTATAATCAACAAGGCTTGTGTTATAGACGATGATATATTAAATAGAGTTAAATACTTATGTAAATACATAGAAAATATCCAAGGCCAAGAAACAAATATTCATGCTCATCACACAAATATAAGGATTCGAACCCAAGACCATCAGCTTCGTAGGCAGGGTCAGTACCGGCTAGGCTAAACTGGTCGTCTACAAGAATAAGCCTACATGTTCGATAATTATTAAAAAAAACGATTCAGTTTTTGCATTTTTTTACATGGCAGAGACATCGGTTAACAAAGTTATTGGTGCGGCTACTATCTTACGAGCAGCTACTCCATGTGCGTAACCAGGTGCATTAATAATATTTGTGTGTGGTATCGAAAGAAAAAGGAATCGGTGCTCCCAACTCCACAAAATTAATGACCGTAGAACTACAGAATAAGGTAAGCCAGTTAATCAAAAATTTGCTAAACATGTACCCGAAAATAAACAAGCACGGTAAAACATGTCTCAGCCATCTCATCGATTCATTACTCAAACAAACCAATACAAACCGTTAAAACTCTTTCCTCCGCGCTAAATCTAGACGAGAGAAGCCTCTAAAAAGCCTCTGGGGTACCGGATATTGGAGACTGATTTACTGAGACACACGGGACAGCATTTAGTTGAGTACCTATTCAGACATAGATCTAGCAACACCCTAGAGACGCCTTAGAAGACCTTACGAAATTGGATAATTAACTATTTAGTCTAATAAATCTAAAAACATGTTTGAAAACAAAAACAGGCGTTGAAGTACTATAATATTCCAGCATTAAAATTTAATAAATATAATTTTGTTTAAAAATAAAATAAAATGAATCTATGTTAATGACGTCTCATTACAATATTTACATAAGACTCGCGAAGTAATAAAACCGTGGGTTGCCCAATTCATAAAAAGGATCGTACGTTGATAACGTATTTTTTTTCCCAGGTCCATGAGAACCACACAGAAGTGTTTTAGTATCTTGATTCATCACTTTTGTTGTGACTCTGATGGTAAATTTTAGATTAAAGATAATAAAGAAAATCAATAAAATGTTTTATTTTTGTTTACACATTACGTTGACACATTATAATAAGTGTGTGCCTAATCCTGTCTGTCTGATCGTGGGAAAAACTGTGTTTCTGCCACTCATATGGGAAAAGGCGTAGAATTGGACATCGGTATATTAGATATTTAAAAATTTAGATGAAATGTTGTAAGAAGTTCGACAAGTCACATGCCCCTGTGTCATGCATTTGTAGGCACTGTCAATCGGAAATTGGTATTTATTTCGACCCTAGGGCAGTGCTTTTGTGTCCAGCACTATTGATCGGAAGCTAACGTCTTATACTTACATCACAAAGACTATTTAAGCACGCACGACCGAATGCGCATTCTGCTGCTCAAGTAAAGTGTATTTTAAATGTCAAGCCGATACTGTAATTTCCTTAGAACGGCAGTCACAAAATGCGGCCACAAAAACGTGGTTCCACCACCCGTTTTTGTGGCGGCCTAATATTTCTTATTAATTTTCATGATATTCAAACAATACTGATTAAGCTTAGAAAGGGTGTCGCCTAACACCCTTCAGCATTTTATTAATACCTGTTAAAATGCCTTTGCCTAGCGGTAGGACACTGTTATAGGCTATTAAAAAAGGCTAGTATTTAATCGCACACCAAAAATACTGATTTTCACAGCAAGAAAGGATCAGCAAAAACACTTTTTATGTTTTAAGTATTTTTTTTGTTCTTACATGTTCAACCTAATACGAAGGATAAAGGGGGCTTCGGTTCGCTCACCCCATTAACCCTTCACCTAAGCTACCGCAGTATATTGCCCTGATATTTGCTGTGAAAAAGTATATTTGACCTGGACTGTGTTTCTAGAACATGCAGTAGGGACTACTCTTATAGGTGACTTTCCATGAGTGGCCTTGCCGTCCTGGAAATAGCAAGATGAAGATTATTTATAAGCCAAAGTGCTAAATCAACTCAACCATGTGTGTGCACGGTGTTCTGCAATATGCAGCACAGCAGAGACAACTCTTTTAGATAACACACTGTGACTGGCCTTGCCTGACCTGGATATATATTTCTATGATAGGACAATAATTAAGGAAGACACAAACACAAGTAGAAGTTTCTCTAATGGCGTAAGCTACTGTGGATAGATATAAACATGTAATGTAAATGTTTATATCTATGCACAGTATGTTTATGTTTATATCTATGTATGGGGCCAGAAGCAATGTATGTGCCTGTATCTAAATACAGGCACATACATTGCTTCTGGCCCCACACAAGGATACCCTGTGTCGTGAGAACCAGAAATAGCAACATCACACACATATAAACATCCAAGACCCGGTTGTTTTTTTTAGCTGGGGATCGAAACCCGGGACCTCTCATCTAGGGTTTATATGAAACGCTTAAAGGTGTCAGGGCGAGACCCTTCCTAGAATCGCTTACTAGTGTCTTAAGATCATCAACGTGTCAATATAATAAAATAAGCGAACGCGAAAAAACGCCTCACTTAAAAAAGGTAGTCTGACTTTCAGACTATATCTAGGGACAGCGCTTACATTTGAGGTTCAGTTGAACTTGAGTTGGCTGTTAGGCATCAGGCAGGGCATATTAGGCTAATGGCATTAAGGAATACGAGTATAATTTAATGTATTCTCGCCGATTACAAAACGTTTTTAGGGTTCTGTTATAACCCAAAGCATTGGGCCCTTTTAAAAAAATAATAATTAAGTTACAATAAAATGTTTTATTTAATACAGAAAAAACCGGTCAAGTGCGAGTCTAAATCGCGCACGACGGGTTCCGTACCACCGTTCAATGGAAGCGATGGTGTGGAGTGAATAGTTTGGATTTTACACAGCAAAATATTGTTTACAAAGTTATTGGTGCGGTTACTTTCACACTCCATGAACGTAACCAGGTGCATCCATAAGTTTGTATATGGTATTGAAAGAATTGTTGTATGGGAGCCCCCTTAAATATTTCTTTTATCCTGTTTTTTAGTATTTGTTGTTATAGCGGCAACATAAATACATAATCTGTGAAAATTTCAACTCTCTAGCTAGCTAGGTTCTTGAGATACAGCCTGGTGACAGACGGACGGACGGACGGACGGACGGACAGCGGAGTCTTAGTAATAGGGTCCCGTTTAGAACCCTTCGGGTACGGAACCCTAAAAATGGGATACAGAGATTGACAAGAACTAGAAATAGCGCTGGTTGCGACGGAGATGGGGACAAGACTACTGGAGATCAGGAGCTGTAAATGAGGGCTGGAAATAGAGATGCTGAGTCAGGAGTTGTGGATGACAAGCAGCACAGTGGCTTGCATTGTAGGGGTATAACAACCCTCCGAAGAAGACTAAACTTCAGGGTTGAAGAAGTTTATACAAGAGGAATCTCCACAAAAGGATATTTAGATGTTACAACGAAGTCTTGAAAGAGGAATGGGAGTTTCTTCTGATACTGGGTCTGGAGACTCTATATTAGTAGAGTTGGTTTCAGGGACTTAATTATTTGACAGAGATTTGAGGAAAAGGATGCGACCAAGCTTATACAATTTGAATGACACTACAACTAAAACACTAACTACCAGTAACCGAAGTAAAATATAATAGTGTACCTCATATTAAACCAAATGTTTTCTATTTATGACTTCACCTAAATTTTGGACAAGGGTTGAGTCATTGATTATTTTAGGATATTCTCTGAGTTTATCTAAATATATATGACGGAGTGAGATACGAGGTACTTTGGATTATAGAAACTTATTTAAGTAACAACAACTATCGTTAATTATACCATAGCTATTAACAACATGGGTATTTCTGCAATAACCTTTACATAATTTCGGCATGATAAGAATTCCAGTTCCTAAGTTTATTTCATAAACTTTATCGATACATTCAACAAAGAGTTTGGAAGGGCTTGATTGGGTAAATATCCATTTGCTATTATCTTAATGTTGCCAGATATCTATGAGGCCGTGTACAAATTTAGAGTCACACTGGTTTGGCATAGATTTCAAAGTTTTTGTTATGATTTCAGTTTCACATATTGGATCAGCGTTTACATCACATATTACTGGAACTTTACATATGTAGTTCTGGTCGGTTACGCTTTTATAGATTTGGAGGTCTTTAAATGATGAATATAAAGTCTTATCTAAACTTAAAGCTAGATATTTAAAAGTAGGTAATATCATAACAAATGACTCAGGTGATACCACATTGTGAGGAAAAGGTAGCGGAATACTATGATATAGCTCATATTAGTTAGTTGATAAACTAACGCGTTAGTTGATCGACAAATAGTAAACCAGACCGACAGGGTTTAGAATTTACGTTTCTTTTGTTCTTACATGTCAACCCAACACGAACTCTAGTCTTCACCTAAGCTAGCGCAGTGTTTGCCTTGCCTTGCCATGCCTTGCCTTAGAATTTCGTTTGCCATTCAAGTTTTATAGTAAACTGGTTTACAGTTTACTATTAAACGGTTTTAACCGTTAGTTTATCAACTAACGCGTCATATAGGAAGCAGTACGCTAAAGTTTATTATCTATCGATAGTTGACCAAATAACGAGAAAAAACTTTAGTTTATCAACTAACAGTTTTGACAATCTTACGGTGACATATATACAGATAAACCAATTCGTCACTCAAAGCGAAGGCTAATCGATGCAGGTGGCTCGATATTAAAGGCGCTCCTCGGAACTCTAGATTCTGCTGACGCGGTTAAATTCACCGACGTCATACATGTGGTGGTACGGTCAGATGAAAGTAAACTTGCAACTCATACGCGTCATAATATACATGTTATCAAATCTACAATAAGCAACTTCAAAACGAAAAGTGATTAAGTGATTAAAGAAAACGAAAAGTGTTTGACCTATAACTTTGACCTAATTGAGAAGTCACTTTCAGATCTAACATGAGATAAAAACGAAATTGGGCCTTTTGTTATATAGTTTAGAAAGTAACATTATTTCCTTGGCATTTGATACTTATGAACTTAGAAAATATTATTTAGTGAGATGAATATTCTACACCCGACTGTATTTAATCCTTTTATTTTAGTTTTAAGGATACCACTTGTCGTTCCTCAGATGTACGACCTTTATCACGCCGTATCAGGCTTTGAGATATCATAAGGGAAGGGCCGATATCTCAAAGCCTGGTACTTATGCACTTATTGCACCAAGTCAGAATTACGTTGCTATAAGTAAAGATAGAATGTTTTACTCCTTGTTCGAAAACGTAAACCAGTGAAACTCATTAACAATCAGTGCTACGCATGTGCGCTCAACAGTGTGTTTTCGTCAAACCCTACTTCTATTTCATCTTCTTCAATCCAGGGGGTAAAAGTGCCTGCACCTGGCCCGAGGTGAAATTCTAAGCAAGACGGTGTAGAAGTGAAGTAGTAACAAAGTTACCTAAAAACTGTGAAGTGAAATAGTTAAATGGCTCTATCGATCTGTTCCATAAGTTAAGCAACGATAAGTGGATCTTTGTTCGATCTGATCCAGGCAAATGTCACATTACTTGTGATAATTAAATTATACTAAAAACTTAAACGAAGTTTCATTCGGAACTGGCAAACTAGCTTTGCCTAAATATTGTAAGGCTTATTTTAAAACTCTTCAATTTGTGCTAGCGATTCATATAGTTCTAATTTTAATACTGTTTTATCTTCTTTTGATCTGACTGATAAGGTTTAAAGAACTTTATTCTCATAAGAAATTACATTTCACTTAAAATGAGATATGCTTAAAAATACATAGGTAGATTATTTTACGGTACTCGTTGCAATATGTAGCTTTAACTTATTTTTGAAAGTGTTAATACATTCGCAAATCTTTACATCGTTTGGTAAGTTATTGAACATCTGTGCTCCCTCAAATACTATTGTCTTTTTCCCACATCATCGTGGATTAGTTCATTGATAGAGTTGCCGAAGTAAAACAAGCAAGTGTCATCAGCATATAGCGTAATATTTCCAGTTAGTCCTATCGTATTTATGTTGTTTACATAAATAGAGAACAGTAACGGTCCGATTATGGAACCCTGGGGTATACCATATGAGATATTTTGGAATGAACTTGTGAAATTCTCGATCTTAACAGCTTGACATCTATTGTGTAGATAGGATTTGAACGTGTTCAGAGCCGAGTCTCTGACGCCGAGGTCGTGTAATTTTAGGAGTAGCTTTTGGTGACTTACTGTGTCGAATGCTTTTTTTAGATCTATGAATATGCCAACAGAAATGTTTTTTTTGTCAATATTTGTTTTAATTTTAGTAATCAAGTCTATAGCGGCCGCAAGTGTGTTAGATTTTGGTCGAAAGCCATATTGTTGGTCAACTAAAAAAATATTTTCCGTAAGGTAGTCATTAAGTCATATTATACATAATTCGCTCAAATATTTTCGAGATGACAGGCATCACCGATATCGGCCTGTAGTCGCTTGGGTCCGTTTTAGGTCCAGATTTGTATATTGGACTAATTTAAGCAGTTTTAAGTGAATCCGGAAAAACCCCTAGACTCAAGCATTTGTTTAAGCATTGGACAAGTTTTTCAACAATGACATTCTTTAAACATTTGATTACTTTAGTTGAGATTCCATCTAGACCAATGCTTGTATTGATATTAAGGTCATCTATAATGTTATTGAGTTCGTCTATAGTGCATGGCCTAAGTTCATTCAGTATATTGTCGTGAGTGTAATTGTGTCCATACATAAAAATCTGACTACTATCAGTGTGATATTTAATTGGTATTCTATTAGCTAGCTCTGCACCAACTGACGAGAAGAATGTGTTGAATACTTTACAGATTTCAGTACCGTCAGTTACCAATCCGGAATCAGACATAATCTTTGGGGGAGCAACGCTGTTTTTTATTTTGTTAAGAGCTAATGTATTAATGATCTCCCACATTTTCTTCGGCTGATTGTAGGTGTCGTGAAATAGTTTATGATAGTAGTTTTCTTTATGTGTTTTGATCATAAGTTTAGCTTTAGTTTGTTCTACTGTAAACGATTTCTTCAGGTCTTCATCATTTGGGTTTATTTTAGGTTCTTGCCATAGTCTATTTCTGGTATTTATGGTATCAATAATATTTTTATTTATCCAGTCGTTCTGTGGTGGATTGAGCACTTTAGTTTTCTGTATTTTGCTGTTTTCAATGTTAACTAATATAAGTTTTTCTAAATTGCAGTAGTCGTCGAGATCTTCATTACTTTGTATTGCTTTTGACATGCTTTTATAAAGATTTTCATAATCAATTGCTGTGTATTCAACTTTTTTCTTTGCTATAGGTGCTAATTTGCCAACTTCTAGATATAGTTGTTTGTGGTCTGAAAGTGATGATTCAATGATAGATAGACTGAGGGAATGATTATATACATTCGTACTTACATGGTCGATTATGGTCTTGGTATCGCTTGTTTCTCGTGTACAGTACTTTGGATCAGTTTTGTTCAATATTTCATATCCTGATTCCTTCATCTCAGTAGTGTATTGTGTAACGTAATTTTCATTACTGAGCAAAACGATGTTAAAATCGCCAAAGACCACAGTCCGATTTCGTTTTTCCAATTGCGATGAGTAAATATCTAAAAAACCATCCATGTCATAACCTCCGTCAGGCTTATATATCACTCCAATATTTCACGATAATTTATCAATGTGTATCCATAGGTAGTGGTTCCCGTTTTCAATTAGATCTTCTGTTAGCTCTAATTTTATAGTATTATGAACATGAATCGAAACGCCGCCGCCTTTGCTGCTCTTTCTGTAATTATATATATGTGTGTAGTTAGGAAGTTCGTATAATTTGGCATCGTCTTCAGACATAATCCATGTTTCTGTAAATACTAGTAGGTGAGTCGTCTTTGGTAGGGCTCTTAGTATACATTTTATTTCATCAAGTTTGCCTTTTGTTCGAATACTACGTAGATTAGCATAACGGAATCGTAACGAGGACGGTAGAAGCGGAATATCTTCGTAATTTTGAACTATGTGATGCCTTAATCTTTTTGTATATTTTGTTTTAGGTAGTGGGACAGGATTTAGTTTTTTTGATCGACTTTGCTCCCCGTTATTTGCGGTATTCCTCTTATATATTTGATAACAAGGTCTTTTTCTCCATTTTCCAGGCGCTTAGCGAGATTCATTTTAACCGTAGCCATATATTCCCTTTGAGCTGGGGTTTGGTCAGAGTAAATCTTTGTATGCTCCGGGAACTTGTCCTTATTACGCAGCAATAGTTTAGGTGTGTCGATGTTATTGAAACATATTTTTAAAGGCCGGTCTCTTCCTGGGATATATTTGCCCAATCGCATCGATCTAACTGGTTTGGGGCAGTTTTCATTCGCAGTAAAAGCCAACTTCATAAACTCGTTTGCGTCGTGAATTTGCCGTGCTTTATAGTTTTTATCATTTATTTCGGGTAGACCAACGATTATTATGTTCTTCTCGCGTTCGGATCGCTCTTTGAATTCTCGGATGAGGTTTTCGTGGTTACGAGCGGGCGATTTAGATATCAAGCGATCAGAGGTGTCAGTAGTCTTCAAATCTGATATGTCTTTTATAATGTTCTGGATTTGTTGTTGTGTTCTTGTGTTATCAGACTTTATGTTTTCTATATCATCATTTATCTGTTTTAGTTGTAGAGTAAAATTTTCAGTTGCTGATTTTATATCTTTTATTTCATCTTTGATTACTGTGATATCTTCTCTTATTATTGAAAAATTTTCATTTTGGGTTTTGGCAAATTCTTTCAAAAACATCATTATTTCTGAGCGAAAATTATCGAGGTCTTCTCTACTTTCCCTCTGATCGGTATGTTCCTTCCTCCTTCTGGAGTTAGTGTTTATAAACATTTCATCGTTACAAGTAGAAAGGTTTAGTACAGACCCGCTACCGCTCACGCTTCCGCTTGTCGGTGTAAACTGAGGCGGTGTTCTCTGCAAGCTCATGTTGCCGTGTTGACGAAGGTCAGCTGGAGTGCGAGTGTGACGAAAAATGCAATCGCACTCTTCACTCCGGAGGAGGTGAGGAAGCCGCGCACGCTTCGCCGTGCGGTGAGGGGCGGGTGATCTACACTTGCTCGGGATCGAAGAGTCTTTAATTGTAATTTATGTAACTTCTTATTTTAAACTTTATGGTGTAAACTACACTCGTTTATTTTGATTGATGCAACAACTTAAATATTGCAAATTTGTTTTACGCAAATTTAACAACACGTCTACTTTGCACGAGTACCGGACCATGTCCCCCTCTGATGATGTGAAAAGCCTAAAATTTATAAATGCCTTTATTTTGATTGATGCAACAACTTAAATATTGCAAATTTGTTTTACGCAAATTTAACAACACGACTACTTTGCACGAGTACCGGACCATGTCCCCCTCTGATGATGTGAGAAGCCTAAAATTTATAAATGCCTTTCACACTTGGCTTTTGCTAAACTAAATAACATTAATAATCTAGATGCATTGCTACACGCCAGTGTACATCTTGAATCATTCGAAAATGAATTGAATAAGTTAGCACAACATTTTCACTTAGAAAACTACAGCACTCGTTATCTTTCAGCTACTTATACACTTATTATTATAGTCTTTATTAAATTCAATTGTTCAAAACATAATTTACGATTCGATTTATGTGCAGGAAGCTTTGTCAATTACTTAAAACTAAACTTAAACACTTGCTAAACTAAAATAAGATAAGTATACAGCTAACGACTATAACTTAACTAAATAATCCCACCCTGGGACACTTCCCTACCAAAGGTCCCCATGACACTAGCGGCATTGCCCCGCTGCACTGCTAAGGAAATCCTCTGCATAAGGAATGCCCCGGAACGGTAGTCATAACCCCCTTCACGCAGACGGCGCCCCAACTCCTTTATAAAAACTCTGCCACATGTCCCCCAAACACCGGTCGTCTCCACAGCCAAAGGTACAAAAATGTAACTCCCCATTAGAGCGGCATATTTAGTGCCTTGCAGCAGATTCTGCTGCAGCGCCAGCGGAAGCGGTAGTCAAAGCTACATGTGACGCTGCAAAGGTGCAGACACAAGTCGCGTCCCAAAGGAGAGAGCGCCCTCTCTCCCACGGAACCAAAGTAAGGCCGTCTGGCCGCTTCCCATCGGAGCGGGACAGACCGGGACGCTCCAGCACGCACGGAATGTTGGCCGAGATCAGCGCCCTCCGGACAATGTCGTTTATAGCATGGTGCCGCGAAAACCTACCGGCGCTCCTGAGGCAGTGGAGACCGTGACGGCCCAGACCGTCCACCCACGCGCCACACACACAATGATGCGGCTGGCAGATAGAGCAGCCCAAACGTAGAGCGACAGAGATGCGCAAAGTATCATTGTCCAGGAGGGTTCCCAAATGTGGAGAAGGCAGTGCATGAAACCACGCTCCTGAGTCCGGTTCTGTAACTACCCGCATCCGCGCCAGTTCCGGCCCCACGCACCCAGCGATGAGCTCGTCGCGAGTCACCGTGCACATCATCTCATCCCAGGAGCGCTGGCTACCCTTCTGCTCCGCGATATCGCTCACAGGACAACGAGCCCGCCATAGACTCTCCGCCTCCTCATCAAAAGGGATCATGAAACTGTCACCTTGGTAATGAAGGATGTTAGTGACAAGATCCACAACCCCATACGAAGAAGCCAAAAAGGCGGGAAGCTCAGTGTCCTGTAAGCGCCGAACACCTAAACCTCCATGACGAACGGGCAAGGCAGTCTGAACCCACTGCGACGAAGACATCTCCACATTGAGGATGCACTCCAACAGGTCTTTCAAAACTGCGTCATATCGCGAAGTGGCCTCTTTGTGCAACCAAATCGGGGCTGTCCTGATTGTATAGGTCAATCTTGCAAGAGAAAGACAACTCCTAAGTATTGTCAGCGCGACATGGGGGGACAAGCTTTTCAAATGTGGTTTAGTCGCGGCCAGAATATTCATTTTTGTCCGAAGGACACCAGGAATTCCTTCGGGGAAAATTGGGGCACCCAGAAGCGTAAAATCGGCCCTTTCTATATAGGTAACACCTGGGACAACTGAATTTATGTCATCGCTGATGTCGTGCGTCAGTTGACCGGAACAGGAGTATACCTCACACTTTTGGTTGTTCAGGCTAAGCCCCAACACACCTAATCCCTGGATCAGTTTTCTGATGTCAGAAAGTACGACCTCCAGAGACCCACCGATCGTGCCATCATCTAAATACCAGACATTGAGCGGCGAACAGAGTGAGCCCACTACCTCACGAATGGCCAGACTAAACAGCAGCGGACCTAAGGGATCGCCCTGTTAGACCCCCACCCGTGATTGCACCAAGTTCTCACCGTAAAATAAACAGCTAGTGTCACTATAGCACTGATGCAGAAACGGGTACAAAAATGGACAACATGATTTCACACGATTCAGTAAAACGTCCCGCTCAACCGTTTTGAATGCATTTTTGACATCCACTTTAAATATGATGTCTTCAGTAGTATCCCTGCTCAAACTGAAAGATCTAGTGGCATGTATGGCAGCCTCACAACCCAATGGAATGCCAAACCCCAACTGCACTGGCTTCAACTCAGAAGCCAATTCGCTCCTCACTGCTTGACAGCCCAATTTCGCCACTAAACGCCGAATCACGCTTCCGATAGCAATAGGCCGAATGCCGCCATCTTTTTTCTTCAATGCACAAAGAGCAGCCCCATAAAGAAATGGACACACCTCCCTATTAACCATGCACTTTAACATATAATTGGCCAAATCGCACAGGGGCTGCAAGAGAGCCACCCCACCATCCCCCGCCCCAACCGCAGTCAATTCCTTGAGGTGCTCTGGACGAAAACCATCCATGCCACCAGCTGAGCCGTTTTTGAATGAGCCTATAGCCTGCGCCACATCACACACTTCCACAGACAAGGACTCTGATGAAATGTCCGGCTCCGAGGGAAAGTCCAACGGGCGGCTGGGGGAGGGATGCTTGTCCCTTAAAGCAGATAAGGTCTCCTCTTTGTCTGGCGCAACGGAGCAGTCCGACAATAGGACGCGAAACGCACCGCTCAAGTCACCATCATGAACTTTTGCTTCGACCGCTCTATAAAGCATTCGCCGATTATACAAGGGAACACCCTCAGAGGACGAAACTGACTCGAGTGAGTCGACCCCACCCCCAGCTACTAAGTTAATATTTTCTTTACTTGCGCCGTGAGAGACCGACTCCGGTCAACCGATGCTGGTACCCTTAGCGCCGAATATGAAAAAGTCAGCAAATCATACCAATCAGACAAGTCATTAGACTGGATGCATCGCTGAATGACACGCGATAAAGCAGATGCAGCGATGCACCTAGCGCCCTTTGGGATATGTTTGAGAATCCTAACAGTCTTTCTCAGTTGTGGCAGATGCTCAAACGAAGGGGGCGCTGCCGTACCGCCCCCCAGTACTCCTGTGGGTACATTTTGAGCAGACAAATAGACTTTCCCATTCCCATGAATGCGACTAATATGTACACTTAAACCGCGGGGGACCACACATTTTCTTGAGGAACCGGGACAGTGTGGACACGCCGCGGTGTTTATGCTCATGTTTTCACTAAAAAATTAAATAATAATAACAACAAAAATATTAACAATGTAAATTAATCTAATATTACTTAGGAAAACCAGCTCAATTAACCCCAAAAATAGTTCTTATAAATAACACTAATTTATTTTTACAGAAAGATGCAAACCATAAAGTTAACAATGTCATCTAACAGTAAGTAGCAGTAGCTTTATATTACTAAATAAAATGATCATACATAGAATTTCAAAATAACAATTAATAGTCTTAAAAAACCAACTCATACTATACAATTAATAACTATAATAATGTCAAAATACTATGATCCCTAATATTATAATAAAGTCAAAAAATAAATAAAATAAAATGAAATTAATAAATAAGGTTTAAAAATGAAGCGTGATTAATAGTGCAATATGCGGCAGATGAGGATCGAACCATGATGACCGTCGAGGCGCTGACGGACCCACCCTGTCGACCGCTACGCCACGGGAACTTGTTGACAGTGTTTCGAAAAAGCGCTAACGTATGTGCAGTTAATAGTAGTAGCACGTGGGTAACTGCTCGCGGTTGATAAAGAGTTTTGGAACGCCACCCGCCACCTCAAACATTAAAACCGCAAATGCACTTCAACACTGTTTAACACCTGACGCACTGTACTGAAGTTAAAACAAAATAGTGTCTTCAGTAGCTCTTCACTTTGGGAATCTAATACACCACTGCACTTGACTGTGTTTTTGCTGGATTCGCAAATAAAAATTAATTTTAAGCAGCCGAGGTGAAACACATCTTCCTTGTGTTTACTCAATCGTCTTATCCTATATATATTATAGCCTTAGTATACATGTTCTATAGATTTAAGAAGCTGAGGTGTCCTAGGAGTCCATCAAGTTACTGTGGGCAAATCTACAACCAATGTCATAACAAACGATCATCAAATAAGAATCTTCATTCTGTAAACACTCTCTGTATTCAGAGTACAGACAGATCAATGTCATTGTTCCAGCAATGACGACAATGACATTGATCAACCAGTTGCTCCAATACCTTTAAAGCGTCACATTATTAAATAAGAACTTACCTATCTTAGTACTTTCCTATGTCATTGTTTTAAATCTAGTACTTGTCTATAGTTATAAAGTATTTATATACCTTCTATAGTTCATGCTGTAAAGGTCATCAGAATCGAAAGATCTCGCATCACTGCGAAACATATGCTCAATCTCAACCGAGGGGTTGTTATAACCCTTATTTTCCACGTAAATTTATATATCAAATAAAAATTGCTTAATGTTGGTTTAAAATCCGTAGGCTCACGAACTGTGAAAATGAGCATTAGACCGGTTTTGATCGTCTGAGAGCATACACGTATTTTATGTCTATTTTCCAAAAAAAAACAGTTTTTCAAAAAAATTATTTATAAAACATGTTCTCCGACCCACTTCGTAAGAGTTCACTAGGGAGCGTAAGCGAAATACACAGAAATAATTTTGAGAGTGGAAAAGTGTTCGAGTTCAGATAAAATGAACTTTGTCATTGTACATAAGAGTCGCTGACGGTTCGACTCGCATACTTTTTCGACGCGAAATGATTCCTGCTTCCCAGGTGAAGATAAAGGTGGCCAGAAGGCTGGCGTCGTTGCCTCGCTGTATGACGAGGCTCGGCCGTTACCCAGATTGTTTTATAATTCTTGTACGATGTTACGGAACTCCTCGTGTGCCAGTCCGACCCGCACTTAACCGATTACCCCCCCCCCCCCCCCCCCCCCTGTCACGCAAAAAAGTAGTTTTGTATAACTAGATAAAGGTGAGCAAACTGTGCCTCTGTCACCCCGTATGGGAAAAGGCTTGACGCTATGTGTTGTCTTATTATAGCAAATAAATATAAAAAAACAATTGCTTGCTCAGTTTGCGTTGCCACGCTAACCAGATGCAGCACTTCTCTTTGAAAATATAGAGAATTTCAAGTTGAACTGAACATCGAATCTAAGACCGGACATTGCACCTAGTCCCGCAGTTGGAGTGATAGAGTACGATATGCAATTTTTACGATGGGCTAGCCCCTATCACGGGAAAAGGCGTCCGCTTTGTTTGTTTAGTTTGTTAATAAATTTTGAAGATCTAGATTGAGAGTGCATGCCATCTTCTAATATTACGCAGTTAATACAGGTTGTAACAGATTGACAAAATTTTTGTCATTTTTTTAAGATTAGTTCTCCTTCCAGCACTATACACGTGAGAGTATGAAAATTTCAGACTACAGTACCTAAAGGCGAAGATTATTAGATTATTTAAAAAACAAAAAAGGGCGCTTGTTCCGTACTGAGTATTTCAAACAAAAATTAAACTGCTTGAATTAATAAAAAATAATAATAATAACAAAACTGCCCCGTTAACGCGTTTTAAAGTAGCATATTCCAAATATACTAGATCGGGCCATACACATACATAGCGGCCAGTCATCGATAAAAGCACGTACGACATCCATGTCAATTTTGGCCACTGCTTTAATCAGGGTTGCTTTGAGATACGGTTTAGCACAGACCTTCCCCTCTAAGTACCGCCATATTTATAATCTAATGGATTCAAGTCTGGACTCGAGGAGGGCCCAGAATTTGTGTCTGACAAAGTCTATTCCACGGGAGGAGAGCCAATTTTCAGTGCAATTTTTGCCTTATGGCTGTCTTGCTGGAATACCCAGTGTCTGTTTTTGAACATTGTGTATGAAAGAGGGTCCGCGCGGTTTGTTATTGCTGTGTTTTTTTAGACTTGTTTTAACTTCTTTTTCACAAAATTACACTTCAGTTGGACCCGATTAGGATACTCTAAGTCGAACGGCCATTACTTTTTTTTGGTTCGCGTTCTAAATTTGAAGTTTGAGGTAGTGACTTTTGCTTGCTGCATTTCTTGCATTTACTCGATAATTGTGTATAAATACCAAACACTTAAGTAAATTTAACTTAACAGAATTTGACAATTGAGGTATTCTTGGAAGCGTCTTAATCATCCACTACTTACAGGCTATGCAATGTCAAACTAAATTCAATATGTGGCGCCGTCTAGAGGGCAAAAAGTTAAAGAATAAAAAAGTCTTCGAATAAGGCCGTGATGGTTATCAAAATAAAGGGTTTAATTAGTACATTGCAAATATATATAACTAGCTCTTGCTCGTTGCTTTGCTTACATTTTTTTGAATCGCAGAAATGTATTGACCGCCCAGCGGTAATCGGTTTCATACTTTTAGAGTGCAATGTAGTCTGGTTTTAGTTTTTGTACTTCTTGTATTGTTCTCTTCTCCACACAAATCATCTGACCCCCCCGCCCCAAAATCTATTAATAAGTAAAAAATAAAGTTTAAATGGTCATCAAAAAGTCCTTTTCTTTCTAAACTTCCTTTCTAACAACGCTTAAAGTAAGTCCACGTTTTATTAGTTAAAAATACTTTTTCTAAAGGTTCATGAAACATCGTGAAGAAACATCCACATCCCTATAGCTGCGGCGATAGGCTAGTCCTCTGCAATACACGGTTTTACGCTATGTGTTATTACTATTTCGACTGATCAGTGTACAACCGGATTTTACAGACTTCCTCCTGGACTATATATATTCTCAGTGGCGGACCGTCAGACACACCATCTGCTCAAACTCAGATGAACTCGCCCAACAAAATTTCAATATCTCAGTCCCAACTAGTAACTAGGTAGAATTACCACGTTTGTAGGAAGGTGCATAGTGTGATTGGTCATTCAATTGTATTGTGAAGGGTTAAAGTAGAGCCCAATTCCAGCTTTGACCATGTGAGAGGTATACTCCTAGAATCAAATGCAGCTAAGTACATTTATTTATTTTTAACCTTGACTTTTATGGCGAAGTAAAATTTTCTTAATTCTGGAAAACTGCGAAAGAGATAGCACTAAAAACCAGGCAAAGATGATACTTTATATTATTATTAATATTAGCCTACATCATCCCACAGCTGGGCAAAGGCCTATCTTCCCCTCCTCCATTCTTGACGCCTCTGGGCTACCTCCTACCAGTTGTTATTATGGTACCTCAATTCGTCACTACGGCGCTTCCTGAGTCGACCACGTCCCCTTTTTGCTTTTGGAATCCAGAGAGTTGTTAGTTTGGCCCATCGGTCTGGTTGCATAAGGGCGACGAGGCCTGCCTAGTCTCACTTCAATTCAGCTGCCTTTTCCGCTACGTCTTTTATTTTAGTTCTGGAGTGTATCTCAGTATTTCTGGCTCGATCCATCAATCGGACCCCCAGGATACTGTGCTCCATATTTAGATGGCAAACCTCGACCCTAGTCTTTTGGATGTCAGTCAAAGACCAAGTCTGAGCTCCGTAGGTAAGGATGGGAAGAATGCACATGTCCATGAGCTTTCGTTTTAGAGACAACGGATGGTAAGATGATACTCTACCATCAAATGACCGACCCATCAGCTTGTTACCAACTCTCGGGAAATTACTGGAGCGCACTAGCAGAGATCGTCTCAATAATTGCATAAACCACAAACTTAAAAACGAGCAGTTTGGATTCCGTAGTGTTCACTCAACCATTCAACAACTTGCCAGAGTATGTGAGTGTATTGTGCATAAAATAAGTACCAACAACTCTACAGAATTTTTTCTCCTGGATTTTGGGAAAGCTTTTGATACCGTCTGACATGAAGGTATCTTAGTCATCGGCATTCATCTAGACCTTGTAAAAAGTATGCAGGCGTACCTCCATAATTGTCACTTCAGGGCACATATAGGCGATAACACATCTGACTTGCATCCCATTCCGTTCGACAAGGTTCCATCCTCGGCCCTGCACTCTTCCTAATATATCTTAAACGTAAATTCAACCAAGACGGAAATTACAGCTTCCTCCTTGGTTTAATTTACGATTAAAAAGTCAGACGCCCCCGCCAGCCGCGCAGTTAACGATGAGCCTCACCAAGCCGCACTTGTAGCGCCGCTTTCAACTGGCGTTTCTCCAACACCGGTCATGTCATTTTCCGGTATACCCAAGACTACAAGGGCCCCTCGGGTACATAAATATAAACGTAAACATTTACATACAGGCACATGCATTGCTTCTGGCACCACACTAGGAAACCTTGTATCGCGGGTACCAGAAACAGTGACGTCACACACACAAAAACATCCAAGACATGTTTTTTTTTTCTTTTTACTCACAGCCGGGGATCGAATCCGGGAACTCTCGCATGATAGGCAGAGCCACAACCGCTGCTCCACAGAGGTCGTCTGTGCGTGCCGGCTCCAACTGCTGCGGCATTGCCTCTTGTGGTGGTGCTTGGGAAATGGGTGCTTCTATATCACCATTGTCCACACCCACCATCGTGCCTCATGGTCACCCGGAGGCACGCCGGTTGATGTCAACATGTGTGAGTCCGTAGTCCGTAGACAGTTTTAGGAATCATATTTTAAAATGTAGTTTTATTTTATACCTATTACAATTATCTTTTGTAGGCACAATTCATGTTTTGATAAATTAATTTTAGATTCGCGCGAAAACAGACGGTCTCGTGGCTTTACGAAACACTACTTTACACAAATCCTCAGGTGGACTATTTCCACTTACCTAATTTATGATCATAGCCAATAAGTTTGATGTGACTGTCTGAATGAAACTCTTTACTTATACCAGCCATTGTATGTATGTATGCTCACAACTCCACAGCCTAACACCGCCGCCTATGAGAAAGGGCTTAGACGGCGGGCTATTCAGTTGTAGAAAGCACTCCCCTGCACCATCAGGGACAGTCCTACTCAGAATATATTTAAAAGTCGTGTGAAGAAGCATCACCTCTCTTTAGATTTATAGGTATGCATGTAAGTATTTATTTGTACATAATAGTAGTTATAGTATATTATAAGTATTTAGTTTATTAATATAGTAATTATATAATTTATTTTATTTATAATTATTTATTATTTATATATTTTGTACACATAGGTCTACCCCTGCTCAGCAAACAACCTGTCCCACCTTAACCTGGTTTACTGGAAGAGATCTCTTATTAGAGATAAGCTCGCCTTTGTACACTATTTTTATGTATCTCTTGATTTTGTATGATTTTTGTGCAATAAAGAAATTATGAAATTATGAGTCGGAAAAAATAAGAATTCAAATACCATTTGTACGAACTGCGTATTGGACCATCATATGGTGAGCGGAGCAAAGCGAAGTGTTAGGTTGAACATGTAAGGAAGGACAACAAAAATATTTAAAACCTAAACTGAAGTACACATAATAGTAGTTTATGTGACTGCTACATAATGGAGGGCATTAATACTCGAGAGTGGCCTTCGGCTCGTTTCATAAAATCAAAGTCAAAGTCAAAGTCAAAGTACTTTATTACTGTAGATATTTACATATACTTAGCAAACGTCATTTTTTGCCTCTTCTCTACATTGGACCACTGTGGGAGAAGTAGGGCCTAGAAACTCCCACAGATTGATTTTTAGATCTCTTTTAAAAATAGGTTGTGCTTAACAAATACAATTATGTTTTTTTTTATTTAATAAGCAGGCAATAATAAATAATTACAAAATTATTAACAGCGAGGTCTGGCTTGAACTAGATTACCCCATACAGTCCTGTCATTTAAGTAATCTCGAACATTGTAATATCCCTTTTTCGACGTATCCCTTGTAGACGCTTTAACATGCTTTTTAAAATGCTCAAATGGCAATTTCAAAATCTCCAGAGAGATATCTTATTATAGTAGAGAATGCACTGACCCTTGAAAGAATTGCTAACCTTCGCGAGTCTAAATCGGGCGCACACAGTCTGTGATTATTTCTTAGGTTAACATTGCAGCTATCGCTAAGTTTGGTAAATGTTGTAAGGTTCTTGCGTACATACATTATATTTTCGAAAATAAATTGACTAGCTACAGTAAGTATGTCAATTTCTTTAAAAAGCTCTCTTAAGGAGTCTGTTCGTTTTAAATTACAAATTGCTCGAATAGCTCTTTTCTGTAAAATAAAAATATTTTGAATGTCCGCTGCTTTCCCCGACAACAAGATACCATAGGACATGACACTATGAAAGTAACTAAAATATACTAGCCTAGATGTAGCCACATCCGTGCTTTGTCTGATGTTCCTAACAGCGTAAGCCGCAGAACTTAATTTACCAGCTAATTTATCTATGTGGGGTCCCCACTGCAATTTGCTATCAATGGTTATTCCAAGAAACTTCGCATCATTTACTAATTCTAACGTGCTGTTGTCTAACACTAAACTGGTCTCAACTTGCCTGACATTTGGAAGTGAGAATTTAATACACTTGGATTTACCAGCTTTTAACAATAAATTATTAACTGTGAACCAATTCAAGGTTAAAGACAATACACCATTAACATCATCAAAATCTCCTTTTTGTCTTTCAATTTTGAAGACAATCGTAGTATCATCAGCAAACAACACTATGTCAGTAAATTTCTCCACCGTGAAAGGCAGATCGTTAATATATACCAGGAATAAGAAAGGGCCTAATATGGAACCTTGTGGAACGCCAATTTTAACACCCGATCCATCAGATTTAACGCCGTTTACTTCTGCCTTTTGAATTCTATTGCTTAGGCATGATCTTAGTAGATCCAACGCTTTATTTCTAACTCCGTAATGATTTAATTTAATTATAAGCGTATTATGATCAACACAATCAAACGCCTTCGACAGGTCGCAAAAAACTCCGATAGCATCCTGTGCGGCCTCCCATGCAGAATAAATATGAGATATAAGGGTAATACCTGCATCCGTAGTCGATTTACCCCTAGTGAGTTGTTTTGTACGGTTGAAGTGTGAGAGCATTTGATTGAGTATAATCTTTTCAAATATTTTACTTAGTGTTGGAAGAACAGATATTGGTCTGAAATTTGAAGGATCACCCTTATCTCCCGACTTGAACAGAGGTATCAATTTACTGTGTTTCATGAGGTCTGGGAAAGCCCCATCGTCAACACATTTATTGAATATATAAGCTAATTGTGGGGCTATAACTAGAATTACTGAACCAATGACTTTGACTGATTTACCCCACAGGTCTACCGTATTTTTTAAGTTAAGTAATTTAAACGTTTTGAAAATGTCCTGGGGATATACATGATGAAATTTTAAATATACATTACTGACGCTAGTGTTATTTTTTAATAATAATAATATCACTCGAGAGTTTTAATGCCTAATTATGTACAGTTACATACACTAGTTTATCTACACATAAGCTCTTTTTGATGTGTTCAGGAACCGCATGTTTGACCGGCATTGTAGCTCTGCAGTTGTTTAGCTTGTTCTGTAGTACCAACTTCACAGACAAACTAGGGGCGGCACGCAGGCGGGCGTCGGCGTTCGAAATTTGAATGTCATAATTTTTAGAAAAATTACACATTATGGTCATAATTAATAATTTTTCAGATAAGAAATGAGTTTTTACCAAGTAGTATAACATTATACTGATCGTAACGTGCTGTTGTTGTACGCAGTAAAGAGGGTTTATGATACGTGTGTAGATAAAATAATTTTACACCTATCTAATAAACATCCTGTGCAATATATATTAAGAAGAATTGATCTATTTGTTTTATTATATCTTTAATAAACTATATGTGATTAAGAAAATAAGGGTGTCTTATTAGTTTCACAAAACCTTCTTGGTGAGTATTAATAATAACCTGTTAGTAATAAGTAGTTAGTCGGACTGATTTTGGCTATATTTATTACATTCACCAAAATCAGTGGTTAGTATGAATACTTAGCGGTAATTATGTATTATAACCGGATTTATTGAGTTGACCTTAACATATATAATACCTGGGGTGTTCAGGCAATGTATGAAATATTATTAATATTAATGTCCATTATATACTTTACCTCGGTAATGTATTACAATTGCTAGGGCTTGTCTCTATACAATCCCTAGGAATTGTAGTACCTACTTTGCCACCGGCAACGTGTAATAAAGGGAAATATTAAACCGCTCATCGAAAATACTGATTTGATTAAATAAATCATATTTCATACATTACTGTAATGGAACATCGCTTAACGAATGCAATCAGTGTACAGTGAGAATCGGAATTAGCTGTGTCAGTTCCTTTAACGCTTGAGTTATTGAGTGATTCGAAGTAGTTGACAAAAGGGGCCATAGAACGTGGTTGGTTCGGAGAAGCAAGGTCGGGTCAGGTTTTTTTGTCGCATTCCTGCGAAATATGTAGGGATCAGAGCCGAGTTGGTTGCGCGCTGAATAAATAATGAATAACTAAATAATGAAAGGTTTCTTATGAAACTATACGGAGAAAGCTAATGTGTTGACTGCAAATATACAATTGCGTTTAATTGGTACGATGTGGTGAGTTTGACATCACGGGTTTGGCTATCACTCCAGTGATCTTTGTCTAAGACGCTAGCGGTCGGGCAGGCTTAATTAATTGCAACCGCTTTTGTACCGAGGCCATGGCTCACGGTTAATTCTTACTAAGACAACTGTAAAAACAAAGGGGTTGTTTTTAGTCCGTATACCACACGAGCTGATGCCCGCTCAATATGTGGGGACCCGGACATAGCAGGGAGGTCTGACTCCTGGGCATGGGTAATTCCATTTTTTTCCCCTCCAACAAAAAAAAAAGGAGGCATTCAGTCTCTACGTCAAACTACTGTGACGCACGTCTTTCGGTAATTCTATACAGTTCGGACTGCCGTTTTACGCGTCTGGAACTGGAAGAGTTGTGATTGCGTGTTACAGTGGATTTTCGTGAGTGTCTGAAGCGCCGAGATATACCTCGGTTCCTATTCTTTAAATGGTTGATTTAAAGAATAGGAACCGAGGATAGATACCCCAAATTCCAAAACTATCCTTGGGTCGTTAGATAAGAACTTGTAGGTAATTGATCTGAGTCTGAGTCTGGGCTTGGAGCGACCCTAATTTCCTTTTTCCTTCACCATAGGGTTCCTGGATTGGCTCTTAGGATATTTGCGGGCTAATCCTCTCCTCATTTCCTTCGTGTAGCGAGTTTTGAAATTCCCACAGACACAGTCATTAAACATACAAACACATTCAAATCAAACTCGACCATTTTCGAGTGGTGTCGATGATGGACGTGGTATAACACTAGGATTTTAGACTAGGCTAGACAGGAGTTTAGTTGCGGCTAAACCTAGGTTGTCAAGGCATAGGGAGACTGTTTGATCGATGAGGTTCCGCGGATGAAAATAACAAATTCAGAACAAAGTATAAACGTTGTCCACTCAGATAACCTATCACGTTGTTATTTTTTTTGACATTTGAGTGTTGTCGGGGACGCGCGAAGAGATCAAATTACAGTCTAAAGTTCATTGTTTAGGAACGGGTAGATTGTTCATAAGTGTCCTCGGGAACCGTGAGAATAGGTTCACCTATTAAAAAGTGACCCGGGGATAACGGCAAGGGTTCACCGGGTTCTGTGGTGTCGATGACACTCAAAGGTCGCGAATTTAAACAGGCTTCGACCTGACATAACAACGTGCTCAATTCCTCATAAGTGAGAGTTGCATCGCCTATCACCCTCTTAAGGTGAAACTTTGTAGCTTTTATCCCTGCCTCCCACAACCCTCCAAAATTAGGGGCTCGTGGGGGTATAAAATGCCATTCTGTACCAGAGTTCTCCAAATGCTCTGCAGCAGAACTTTCTATCGTCACTATCTCCTTTAGTTCTTTAGAGGCACCAACGAATGTGGTGCCATTATCGCTCCACATATGAGCGCAGTGTCCGCGCCGTGAGACAAATCTCTTAAACGCCGCCAAGAAAGCTTGAGTGGTCATATCACTAACAACCTCTAAATGTATGGCGCGAGTGGCCATGCATATGAATAGGCATATATATCCTTTGAATGCACGATGCCCACGTCCCTTAGTAGTCCTTATATTTATTGGACCAGCATAATCCACACCACTGTTGAAGAATGGTCTGGCTGGTACACATCTAGCTGATGGCAACGAACCCATCAGTTGATGGTTGATATTGGCTTTCTGTCTGACGCATACAACGCATTTGTGGACATGATGCTTTACTAAATTTCTTGCGCCTATGATCCAATACGCTGATCTCAAGTAATTCATCATTAATGATGGACCACCGTGAAGAGTCTTTAAGTGCGCTTCAGCTACGATGAGGTTCGTTAGATGAGCCCCCTTCGGAAGAATTATAGGGTGCTTCGTGTCCTTTTCTAACTGAGCCCTTTGAATTCTTCCACTAACTCGAATCAGTCCCTTGTCATCAAGATAAGGACAGAGTGTTTTTAATTTGCTGTGTTGTCCTTGTATTGTCCCTTTCGTTTCTAGTAGGTTGTACTCCGTTTCAAAATGTTCCTTTTGTGTGATCTTTAAGCATCTTTGTAAAACATCATCTAACTCCTTCTTCTGTAAATATCTTGCATTCGTTTTGTCCTTTTTCGTAAATCTTCTACAATAAGCTAAAACTCGTTGTAGCTTTTGTAAAGAGGAGAATCTTGTAAAGAGCGACTCCTCTGGAACTGTCGCAATGTTGGTCTTTATTACTTGTTCTAACGTCACATTATTATCTTTAGGTTTTATGTATTGCACTTCCTTCTCTCGCAGAAATGAAGGCCCGGAAAACCAAAGTGTATCATTAACTAGGGCGATGGGTAGCACTCCACGTGATGCACAATCAGCAGGGTTCATTTTCGTTGACACGTGAAACCACTGCCATGAATTTAAAGATGACAACACCTCTGCTACTCTATTTCCCACAAATGTTTTCCATCGACTCGGATGGCTATTCAGCCACGCGAGGACTATGGTTGAATCGGTCCACGCCCTTATATTGTCCTTATGAATGCCCAACACTTCTGCACACTCAACTAGCAATTTGGAAAGGAGTACAGCTCCGCATAGCTCCAATCTTGGGATGCTTATTTGCTTTATCGGAGCAACTCTTGTTTTTGCTACCACTAGTGAAGTGTGAACTTCGCCCTTTGCGTCGACCACTCGGAGGTAGACGACCGCTGAATACGCCGCTTTGGACGCATCACTAAACCCATGAAGTTCTGTGATGACATCATCATAACGTGAACTCATCCATCGAGGAATTTCTATCTTCGTTAGTGCAGACAACTCTTTTCGGTAAGTACTCCATTCTTCTACTAATACCTCGCTTAATTTATCGTCCCATCCGAGACCTGTGAGCCATAGTTTTTGGATGAAAATCTTGGCTATAATGATGCAAGGAGCTATCCAGCCTAGCGGGTCAAAAAGCCGTGCAATATCTGCAATAACTATTCTTTTAGTTATAGGTCCAGCTGTCATCGGAGGAAGAGTCACCGAATACTGAATTTTGTCGTCTCTACGGTTCCAGGTGAGTCCCAGTATTTTATTATTTGCATCAATTTTGATCTCTATTTCCTTTTCTTTGTTGTCCTGTTTGTTCTTTTCAGCGGTTTCTTCTTCCTTTCTATTAATTTGTTCTTCTTTTTCAGCAGCTGTCATGTATATCTTCTGTAACAGTTCCTTACTGTTACTATTCCACTTCTGTAGCTTGAAACCACTCTTTTCTAATAGATCTGTCATTTCTGTATACAATTTTATTCCTTCTTCGACATTGCTACACCCTGCCATTAAATCGTCCATATAAAAGTTGTTTAAGACTTTTTCAGCAGCAAGAGAGTAATTGTGTCCTTCGTCATGTGCAGTTTGCTGTAAAGCTCTTACTGCAAGATGAGGAGCGCATGCTGTCCCAAACGTCAAAGTAAGCAACTCATAATCCTTTATTTCTTTTTCAGGATCGTCTCTCCATACTATACGCTGGAAAATTACGTCATCATCTGACACTCTCACTTGTCGGTACATTTTAACAATGTCCGTGATTAGGCCAATGGGGTGGCCTCTCCATCTCATTACTGTGTGACGTAAATCCGCTTGTAATTTGGGCCCTACCATTAGCGTGTTATTAAGCGACACACCATTTTTGTTTTTCTCAGACGCGTTGAATACTACGCGAACCTTTGTTGTAGCTTTGTCTGTTCTGATCACTGCGTGGTGCGGTAAGTATGTAGCTTCTTCTTTTCTTGTGTCCTCGCCTTCGACTTCTCTCATGTGATCTAATTGTAAATATTCGTTAATTACTTCTGTGTACTTTTCTTTCAATTCTTCATCTCTTGCGAATCTCTTTTCTAGAGATTTCAGTCTAGCTATCGCAATGTTTCGTGAATCTCCACCTTTGCAGGCAGGTTCTGCATCTCGGAAAGGTAGTTTAACTACATAACGGCCATCGTTTGATCTCACAGTTGTTTCTGTAAATAAATCTTCACATTTTCTCTCTTCTTCTGTTAGCATGGGTTTGACCTCTGTTATTTGTTCTTCGATTTCCCAAAATCTTTTGAGAGAATCATCAGTATTGATCTGTGCGTGCATAACGCTAATTGGGGTTGTACTATTGCCTGTTTCTTTTCCAGGTTGAACTACGCCGGATACTATCCAGCCAAGTGTTGTGCTCTGGGCTATCAAAGTGCCAGAAGGGCTCCTTTTCAAACCCTCCTTCATTATTGAACTATAGATGTCCGCTCCCAGTAAAACATTTATTTTATTGGGAACGTTGAACTGCGGATCTGCCAATGTCAATTCTTGTAGATCAACCCATTCGACTGGATCTACGGTTTTTTCCGGAAGACAAGACGTAATATTTTTCAAAACATAAGCATTGACCTGAACTTTGAACTGGTGATCTACTCTCGACTGAATCATCAGCCTGACCATGGACTTTGTACTTAGAGATTCTCTTTGACCTACGCCGGAAATAATACCTTTGACCGGTGTCTTTTTTAGTTGTAAAAGTTGAACTGTATCTTCGGTGATAAAGCAAGCCTGTGAACCTTGATCCAGCAATGCTCGAATTACTTGGACTTGACCTTTATGTGACTCGATATTTATTAGCGCTGTGGCCAATAAAACCTGTCTGGATTTTGTTCCTTTGCCAGTTGCCAAGCACGAAGTTATCGTCTGGTCCCTAACCGGTTTGTCAGGGTGTTTGACAGCTGGTGGTATGTCTTGTGATCTATTTTCAGGTTCATTAGGTGGATGCAGTAAGGAATGATGTCTGCGCTTGCATATTTGGCACGAGGTAGTTTTCCTGCAATTATACACTGTGTGATTGCCTCCTAAACAATTAAAGCACATTCTCTTATTAATCACAAATTCGCGTCTTTGATCATATTGTTGACTGGAAAACTTCTTGCAGAAACAAAGTTTGTGGGCTTCGGAGCAGAACTCACACTTAATTTCAGATGTGACACCTAACAGCGCCTTGGGGTTATGAGAATCAGCCCTATTGCCACTGTTCGGACGAAAGGTGTGTCCTTTGGGTTCCAAACACTCTAAAGCTCGGAATCGAGTTTCTATAAATTCCTTGAACTGTACCAAAGATGGCAACTCGTTACCTTCTGAATCGGTGATGTGCAACTCCCACTGTTTGCGAGTTTCACTATCAAATTTGGATGCTATAATGTGTATTATCATCACATCCCATGTAGTCACGTTTATTTCCAAGTTGGATAAAGCATTTAAACAATCCATTGTAGTATCTAATAATTCCCTGAGAGCTGAGGCAGATTCATTATATAATCTCCTTTGACCGAGTAATCTTTTTAATATACAATTTGCTAAATATCTTTTGTTGTTGTAACGCTCCTCTAACTGCTGCCAGCATTTGAGATAGTTGGCGTCAGTTATTGGGGTTTGTCTAATAAGCTGTTCTGCCTCACCACTCAAGTGGCTTTTCAGATAGTGTAATTTCTGTACACCATCCAAAGAAGAGTTTTTGTGAATGAGGGATACAAACAAATCCCGAAATGTCGTCCATTCCGCATATTTACCGGAAAACATGGGTATGGAAATCTTTGGCAACCTAACCATTGAACTAGAAGATGCGCCGGAGGAATTAGTCTCCGTGGTTGTTTTCCTCGACAATTGTAACTTATTTAAAAACAATCTCAATTGTGATTTATATTCTATATAGGCATCTTCGCATTGATCATACAACTCTTCCTTTTCATAATTAGACTCCCTTATAGCATCTCTTGAATAAGTTGCATAAATCTTTGAACTGTTTTCTCTAAATGTTGTCCAATCTCTTTCTAAATTCTCCAATCTAGCTTCAACATATTCAACAGTTATTCTGTCTTTAGGTGATTTTTTTAAATTTACTAAACCTTTTTTCATAGACTTGTGCAACTCTTCTTGGAGAACAATTATTTTCTCCATGGTTGTAGCTTATGATTATAATTCACTATCTATGTAAAGTTCTAATCTAAGGTATTTCACGAAAATTTTACAAGTGTTTTGAACTATTTGATCTCTGGGGAAAATTGGGCATAGGTTCCCCGTTCCCTCGTTTTTAAGCAAATTATTCTAAGTCCTAAAACTAATACACAATTATTGCTAATTTTACAAGTCCCAAATTGATCTGAATTCTTCTGAGTTTATTACTCGATGTTAATAAAGTTCAAAATGTCTTGAATTATTTCTTATAGAAAGAATCAAATGTACTCACGATTTCACTTCTCACTCACGCATTTGTTGAACTGTAGTTTGGTCTCCAAGGCGCTCCTAGAGGTCGCCTCTCTCCTGTAGTTGATCTGTTGTCCTCATGTATATTTGTTGAACTGTAGTTTGGTCTCCAAGGCGCCCCGTAGAGGTCGCCGCTCTCCTGCAGTTGATCTGTTGTCCTCATGTATATGGCCTCTCAGCTGGGCTGTCACAGGTTGCCTGCACTACGGGCTTATGTGACGTCGTCGGCTATAAAACCAAGGCTGCCAAGGTGGCATTGGCATCTGTTACTCAGCTGCCAACGTCTCCATTGACTGCCCAACACGCCCTCTTGCTGCAGCAATCCACCGCAAGGACGCGTGAGTGGTCTTTTTAGACCACAAATCTCAAAAATAAAAACAGTATCCGGCTCGAAGGACCAAATGTTTGGACTCTGACCCCTATTGGTGCTGCCATTAAAACCACTGTATCGTAAACAATAATGTTTAATAACAGACCAGGATTGGTATGAAGGGTAACAAAAAATATATTCAATTTCAGTTTATGCGAAGCCAAGAAATCTCAACATCGCGAGTTACAAATAGAACAACGCCATCTAGGTGAAATCACCTGAACCAAATTTCAAACACTTAACGAATGCAATCAGTGTACAGTGAGAATCGGAATTAGCTGTGTCAGTTCCTTTAACGCTTGAGTTATTGAGTGATTCGAAGTAGTTGACAAAAGGGGCCATAGAACGTGGTTGGTTCGGAGAAGCAAGGTCGGGTCAGGTTTTTTTGTCGCATTCCTGCGAAATATGTAGGGATCAGAGCCGAGTTGGTTGCGCGCTGAATAAATAATGAATAACTAAATAATGAAAGGTTTCTTATGAAACTATACGGAGAAAGCTAATGTGTTGACTGCAAATATACAATTGCGTTTAATTGGTACGATGTGGTGAGTTTGACATCACGGGTTTGGCTATCACTCCAGTGATCTTTGTCTAAGACGCTAGCGGTCGGGCAGGCTTAATTAATTGCAACCGCTTTTGTACCGAGGCCATGGCTCACGGTTAATTCTTACTAAGACAACTGTAAAAACAAAGGGGTTGTTTTTAGTCCGTATACCACACGAGCTGATGCCCGCTCAATATGTGGGGACCCGGACATAGCAGGGAGGTCTGACTCCTGGGCATGGGTAATTCCATTTTTTTCCCCTCCAACAAAAAAAAAAGGAGGCATTCAGTCTCTACGTCAAACTACTGTGACGCACGTCTTTCGGTAATTCTATACAGTTCGGACTGCCGTTTTACGCGTCTGGAACTGGAAGAGTTGTGATTGCGTGTTACAGTGGATTTTCGTGAGTGTCTGAAGCGCCGAGATATACCTCGGTTCCTATTCTTTAAATGGTTGATTTAAAGAATAGGAACCGAGGATAGATACCCCAAATTCCAAAACTATCCTTGGGTCGTTAGATAAGAACTTGTAGGTAATTGATCTGAGTCTGAGTCTGGGCTTGGAGCGACCCTAATTTCCTTTTTCCTTCACCATAGGGTTCCTGGATTGGCTCTTAGGATATTTGCGGGCTAATCCTCTCCTCATTTCCTTCGTGTAGCGAGTTTTGAAATTCCCACAGACACAGTCATTAAACATACAAACACATTCAAATCAAACTCGACCATTTTCGAGTGGTGTCGATGATGGACGTGGTATAACACTAGGATTTTAGACTAGGCTAGACAGGAGTTTAGTTGCGGCTAAACCTAGGTTGTCAAGGCATAGGGAGACTGTTTGATCGATGAGGTTCCGCGGATGAAAATAACAAATTCAGAACAAAGTATAAACGTTGTCCACTCAGATAACCTATCACGTTGTTATTTTTTTTGACATTTGAGTGTTGTCGGGGACGCGCGAAGAGATCAAATTACAGTCTAAAGTTCATTGTTTAGGAACGGGTAGATTGTTTTGCCTTGCCTTGGATCGGTTTGGATTCAAGTTGCATCTTTAAATTAAATGTAAATTTCGCTGGAGATTCTAACGTGTAGGCTGTGTCAAGTATTTATTGCTGGGCCCAGTCGAGGAAGAGCTGTGGTTAGTTAGATGCATAAATCGGTATTTTCCGAAGTATGTACCTCGCTGTGGAGTGGGTTAGATCTCCAAAAGCGCTAATGAAAACGTTTCGATAACATCCAGCTCAAATTGCGCAGAGTTGAAGGTTTCAAAACGTTACGGACCTTTTGAGGAAACCGCTAGTTCAAACCCATTTCGGAAAATCAAATCGCAATTGTGTAAACCCGGTCTATTTGGATCGTTATTGCCGTGAACTAATTATATAATTGGAACTACAACAAGCCGCTACTAGCGAGCACATGAACTATCATTGAGTACTCACGTCGTAACACTACGACGGATATCTATACGATATCCCAAACAAATATTATAAATTGTGGTCGACCACACGAAAAGAAGTTCCAAGCGCCCATATATACAAAAAATAAATGGTACTATTACACAAAATATAACAAAGATCGATCTGGCGCAATACACCGCTAACTGACTCGAAATACCGGCTTGCGGGTGAAACAGTGAGACTCTAACCTGACCAAAAGAGATTGTTGGCAGGCTCAAGATACATTTATTAATCACAGGGTCGTGAGTCGAATATTGGTGATATAGTTGAAACGCTGGATAGGGACTCGCCGGGAATTTGTAGATTTCAGCTCCTTGGTAGACTCAATCCGAATGGTCCACTTCTCCAGACGTCAACAAGGGATTATGCGGTTAGCGCCAGGAGGATATTATTCCTCGGCGTGGAACCGATTCAGAGCGCCGTTAGCGCCAGGAGGATATTACTCCTCGGCGTGGAACCGATTCAGAGCTCCGTTAGCGCCAGGAGGATATTACTCCTCAGCGTGGAACCGATTCAGAGCTCCGTTAGCGCCAGGAGGATATTACTCCTCAGCGTGGAACCGATTCAGAGCTCCGTTAGCGCCAGGAGGATATTACTCCTCAGCGTGGAACCCTGTAAAGAGACCAGTGTGAATGATAGGAATACAAAAGCGCTACAGCGCCCAGCTATCAGGCGACGGCTCCCCACACGGAGACTTCCGACGAGGGCCCTAGGGTAATTAGGATCTAAGAGTGCCGCAGTCCAATAGTCACTGTATAGAAAAGGGAAATACATAGAGAGTATAAAATACACGAAAATAAGAAAGACTATCTACGAACCAATGCTTACCCATGGATTGGGGATAGTAGGGAAGTTTCGTATCAACTACTGCACTTTACAGCAACTAAACATTCAGCTCCATTACAGTACTAAAGGGACTAGCCCATCGCCGCAACTAAAGGTGTGACTTAAAAATTATTGATGCAGAAGATACAACCTCACGTTTCAGAGCTCAAACAATGTCTGCCTCAAAAAAACAATCAGCTGCCAGACGAGATTCCAGACCCGAATTTCCGAATTTTTATTGTTTTAGTTTTTAACTGGCTAATCCGCCAGTAGCCAATATGGTCAAGGAGGTAGTACGTTACACGGGCATACATGCTTTCTCTGTCTAACTTGAAACTCTAACTTCCTGAACCAATCTTCCGTTCGACTATTGTACGCCTACTGAACTTCTCAACAAATGAGAAATTCAGACTTATCATTCTTAACTTACAATTTTTACAGCTGAATCGGGACATCTCTTTTGGGGTAGATAGAATAGACGATCATAGCTTCTGACAACGGTAGCTCGACCTTAGCTATTTATGCCGTTACAATTACCTACACGTTTAGGCATTGTATATATCGTAAAAATATCGTAGAATTGACTAAATCATGTTATAGCCAACCATGGTTGTTAGAACTTTCATTTAATGAAGAAATGTTTTAGGGGCGACCGCAGCGAAGCCCCCGAATAATCTTCTTGTTATGTCGACATGTTTAAAACAAAAACACCATTTAGTTCTGAAAACAAATGCTTTTATAAATACATGTTTTCGTGAAATTTGACCCTATCCTGCCTGTGGGCAGTAGACCTCGCTAACAGGGACTGTGAACCCATTTTTAGGTAAGTATTTTAGATTCAATCAAAATCAAGTAGCAAAGTACCAATAACTTTGTAAACTACATTTTTCAATTTAAAATACAATCTATTGACTTTTCACGAAAATAATTAGTCTATTTCACTCACTCTCATGGTCTCTAAGATCCTCTTTACTAATCCGTCTCCTACTTCGAGGAGTCCAAACTTGGTATGTTTTGAAAAGATTTCTTGGATTTTTAGAAAACAGGCGGCCCAAAAGGTAATATTGTACTTAGTATATTTTTCGAACCGGCTCATGAAGCCCTTTAATTTGATACCCCACAGGATAGGTTTCAGAAAGAAAAAAACATACAAAAAAAATTGGTTGTTTGTAAAGTAGGTTTACGATCGAGATGTTTACGTGATAAGCCTCCGCTCGTGAGGATTCCGCGTGACAAGTTTCACGGAATGACTGGCAGCGCTCGAGATGCGACGGGAGATCGGTCCGTCTCTCTCTCGTTATACCTGCGATCGCGCTCGTGAGGTTTTGGTGTTACACAAGTTTCTGAACATGTCACCCGACTAAAACGATTTTAAAGACGTTATCACGTCAAAATTATGACGTCATAACTCCCCTAAGGGGAAAATCGAGAAAAGCTCTCGACAAAAAAACTTATATATGTGTAGCTACGACATAAACATTGACTAGGTATTGTATATAATACCGGATCACTATAAATATTTTTAAATCGCTTAAACAAGTACTATCTTTTACTTTCAAGTAAGATGTTTTTTTAAGTATTTGTTTTTGTAATCTATTATAAATATGTATATATTTCTATATTTATTTATTCAGTAGTTAGGGTTTTAGTTTATAAGATACGATAAGATAGTCCATACACCGCTTGATCTAATGATCCAGTCCAAAAGTGGTTTACTGGAAGAAATCTCTTGTTAGAGATAAGCTCACCTTTGTACACATTTTATAAGTTTGCATTATAATAGATAAATTAAAACCTATGATTTTATGAACATATATTATGTACATTGCTTCTAGCCACATACTAGCCAACCTTGTGTCGAGGGAACCATCAACAGCAAATAAATTCACACACATCTAAACATCCAAGACATATTTTCGAATCCGGGACTCTCTTTTGGGAGGCAACCCCACAGACGTCATAGTATAACATTATACTGAGGTTACATTTATCTTCACAAGAAAAGAGCAAAGCCCCACCAAGCTCTTTATAAGACACTTATCAGCTCAAATTATATCAATCAGTAAACCATTCAAGGCGCGCGATCGCTGCCATGAATATTCAGGCAGCTCTGTCCTTGTAGGAAACTTTTGGAATCATAACAGGTTTTCCGAGCTCAGACTGAATAATACATGGAAGGGTACTACGCATTCTGGAATTAACCCTTCAGCGCCCAACTTCAACTCTGCTTACCACCAAATTTTCAACCTTACGGCTTGGTAATAAACGTGAAAACCAATGAAAAACTCTGCGTGGTCATGGGTAGCGAGAGGTTAAGTATGAAAGTACCCGATTCTAGAGGCGTCATAACTGAATTAACTCGACTAATTTAAAAAAAAATGGTTTGAAAATAGAACATGCTGTCGGATTTGAATCGGTCAGTTAGGTTTGTCGTTAGTTCGTTTTGACGCCACTAGAATTGCACACAAATAAACATAAAGATAAACGTAGCCAGAGCCACAACCGCTACGCCACAGAGATAATAAATTGGATATGATCAAACTGGTTTTAAAGAGAAAACTTAAGTGCGATTCTCTCTACTGAATTAACGAAAAAATAAAGTTGCCCTGACTGATCACAGAAGTCTCAATTATTTCTGAATTATATTGCAGTTATTATCATTTCCTAATGGCTGAAGAGTGTCTCAAAATCACCGTCAAATAAAACTGTTAACTAATATCATGAAACGGAAGTAGTAAACAGCTCATTATTTTCATGCATCGCTATACGAGGATGCAGCGGAGTATTTCGATTTGCGTATTCCTCTCCCACGTCGCGATGACGCGTTTTGGGCTGATCCAATTCACCACACTTGCAACTGCTCCTGTTTCCCTGGGTACTCTGCAGAAGAGACATTTCAATTCGCGACAGCCGTTTGATCGTCGATATTCATTTCAACACATCGTCTACTGCACCGACACGGGGCAAAAACCTGGCCCAGTTCGAGGCGGATTTGTACACAAGGGGTTATAAATCAAAACGACGCAAAAACAGCCGTGAGATAAAATTCCTTGGTACTGGCAATTTCATTTGACAGCCTCTGTGGCGCTGCGGTTGTAGCTCTGCCCACCAAACGAGAGGTCCCAGGTTCGATCCCTGGCTGGGGATACAAGAAAAAATAACAGGTCTTGGATGTGTATCTGTGTATGACGTCGCTGTTTGTGGTTCCTACGGCACAGGGTATCCTAGTGTGAGGCTGATTCTTTTGGTCTTTGATGTGTAATGTGTGTGATTTCGCTGTATCTGGTTCCTACGGCACAGGTGTCCTAGTATGGGGCCAGAAGCATTCTATGCGCCTGCATATAAATTTTATAAATGTTATATTACTTTAAACTAACGAACACCTGATGGTTTACTTTTAAATCTTAAAATTACGAAATGACGACAATTTAAGAGAATAAGATCTATTTATTGGTAATTAAATACTATTTGTGTATTTCATGACTTTACACAAGACCATTCTTGTACTACTGCAAAACTCCTCTGTGACTCATTCATAATTCACAATTCATTCTAATTAGTATGTTGATATCTGTAAGAGCTGTGACCTTTTTATTTTTTTGAATAAAGCCGAGTCTTTGTGTTCAGTCAAACAATGCGCTGCTATTTTACATTTCGGTGTTATCTTCGCGCAGAAGAGTGCGAAAGTGGGACACTGCAGTAAAGTTGGCTGTGAAGCTTCCAGTGGGGAATTGCCTGGGGTGGACAATGGGAATGGCTCTCTCTCCGTATTATCTTAAATCAGAGCACCTACTTGTAGTTCTGTGATCTTTCATGTTACAGAACAAAACTTGGAATGTTTGTATTATGTAGAGCTCCCTCGCAGCTGATTCACCAAATGACACGACCAGTATTGAGATGCATACATTAATTTATTTATGCATCTTTATCTGTTTACTAAGTTGAGTTCCAAAGCTCCCAATACCTTGTGTTGGTCCCGAAATACTATACCAACCGCTTTTAATATTGTCCCATTCTAATGAAAGGGCCTTTAAGGTATTTTCTATTTCGGATTCTAGAAGAAAAAGACAATCTGTCGCCGCTTTTATTTTCTAAAAGACAACTCCTGCTAGTCAGTGATTTGCACGCCTCATTGCAAAAACAATTTATGGATTAAATTGCTCACTTTATGGGGGAAAATTGAGCTAAAAGTCTTTTTAGTCCCGCTCACCCACGTAAAGCTTGGGCGGGACAAAATATTTCCGAAAAAAGGCTGTGAAAAGTTGTGATTTAAGGTCTTAGGGGACGAAACTTGTAATGTAAATAACAAAAGCTCAAATTGGAAACTTCGCGAGTTGATCCCAAGATCGATAGTTTAGAAATCGTTTCCATGTTCACTTGAACTTATCGAAGTACCAAGTTTGATTGCGCTTGGTGTTTATTTAGGTAGTTTTATTTACTTGGGATGCGGGATCTATTGTTGCCGAAGAAAATTAGTTGCCACTGCTTCCTCGCCCTATATAAGTGTTATAGGGAAAATTTACACGTTAGAGTTGGTTCTTCCGAGTAGAAAAATATACTAAATATCTGTTAGTGGCTTATGGAATCGAGCGAAATAGAGATAAAAAAAAACTACATCTTTTTCCATTTATGAATGTGAAAATGTATAAAATTTTCGACGGTAAGGTCCCCTAAATCGTCAAGAAACAGAAAAAAACACTAACTTCTTCGAATAGGCATTAAATCAAAGTATTTCTCTCAGATATCTTTTATTCAGACAGCAATGAGTACTTTCATCAAGGAAAGTCCATCTATATGTATAAAATATAAAAGCAAGAAATATAAAAAAGTAGTTTTAACCAAGTACTACGGTTAAATATCGTATAGCAAACTTGAACCATAAGATCTATGACATTAGAGCACGTATGTTGCATGCATTACTTTTAAAACATTAATTGTGCCTGTGATTGACGGATATATTTTTTTCACATAACTTCGCAAAGAGATTATTTCACAATGAAAGGAATCGTTGAATTTGATCATAGAGTTATTTAGTTAACACAGAGTTTTTTAATCTAAGTTTTTTTTAATTAATAATTGTCACCTATTGACATTTCAGTTACTGGAATTTTCGAGCTAAATTCATTGAGTGAATAACGAAATTTCAACGAAATGGGATGATAATTAATTACCGAGGCTGAACCTATACAAGATTTAAAAACTCTTCAAATCAAAAGAATATTATCAATACCCTTCAGGCCCGGATTTGCAAATTGAACGAAATAATAAATAGGGTATTCAGAAAATGTAGTTCGATTAAGCAAAAATATTGAAATAAAATCGGTAAGTGCGAGTAGGACGTCGGACCCGCACACGAAGGGTTCCATACCATCGTACACGGAAAAATGTAAAACAGACTTGACAGTCCTTTGGATGAGTATACCTTTTTAATTTTTAATAATGAAATATAAAATATTAAGTAGGACTACAGTCAACGCCGTACATCGAAATATTAAAGGGTTTTGTATGTAGTATGTGAGTTTTGAACTATGTACTCAGGCTAGCGAAACTCTTTGCTCATTGAAACCAGAAGTAGTAGAAATTGAGTAACTTATTTACAGAAATAATCTAAAATATGATAAAAAACTTAATATAATTCATTACAATTCGAATTACTAATCGCATAATGACAATTAACTTAGCGCAAAACTCAATACCTGCAATTAAAGATCTTTTCCGATAAGGTCGGGTGAGTCCAGTTTTCACCGATAAACAAATAAAACAAAATGTTCAAAAACAATAATTTCTTGTATGGGTACTTCTTTTAATTCTTAAAAACCGGGATGTTTTAATTGTTGTTGATATAGCGGCAATAGAAATACACCCTCTCTGAAAATTTAAGCTCTTTTCAGCCCGGAGACAGATGGACAGACGGACAGAGGAGGCTTAGTAATAGGGTCCCGTTTGGCGCCCTTCGGGTAAGAAACCCTAAAATGATCGCTTACAAGCCAAGGAAACGATCTTAGAAAATCGTATGTTAGTAATTAAGAAGTGAAGATTTGTAATTGGCTTAAAGATATTTATATAAGTTACATTACATTAATTTATTGTGCTGTATATATTCCGAATAAAATAAAATAAAATAAATAAAAGGGTATTTTCTGAAACACACATCTGAAAACCAAGGACCAAAAAATGTTAACGTTGGATGTTTTAAGGATATTTTTCTGTAAAAGTTCTACGTTTAAACCGGTTTGATTTACAACAGGTAAAAAGCATATTTTTTCAATATGAATACTTGTTGACAAATTGGTCAAGTAAACTTATTTCAATTCAAAACATCGTGCTCGGCAACGTTTCTGGTGGATTTTGTAGGTAGTTCTGAATTTGCTTTTGAAGTGACATTTTGGCGGAAAAACGGACGAAGCCGCCACTTATGGAGTTCACGATTAATTAATATCTGCCGCTGAGTCCGGTATAACTAGACACTTTGTGCACAAAGACCTACTACAAAATAAATGATTTTTTACAAGACACCGACATCTGGAATTAAATCAGTTCATTGCACCCTATATATTATGTAATAATTAGGCAGTTTCTTAATGTTATATAATGCTTGCTTGATTATGTTATGATGTTCATTAAGTCTCAATTTTTGTGTTATTATGAATAAAAATCTTTGAACTTGAACTTGAACTAGAGTAACATAGCATTCCATAACACCAATGTGCTGAATGATATTTACAAATAAAAGTTAGTTAGTTAAGTCATTTACAGAAAAACAATACAATTTTACGAAACATAATTTTGCCAAACCGTGAGGTACCTATTTGTGAGGATGTATTATTGAGATAAGTATTTTTGCTTAAACAACAGATTTTAGAGAAAGAGAATTAAGTGAATTTATGCCGACCTTCTAAGTTGTAACGGTGACGAAGAACATCATGAAATATGAAACAACTCTGCCTCCACGTTAGGGAAAATGCGTAACACTATGTATGTGTGTGTATGTTTGTTTGCTTATGACATTTCCAGAAGATGTACCTTGTTAAGGACTACTGGCCGGAGCGAGGGCATCATCTTCCAACGCTTTAGAAAAGCAAAACTGACCAGCAAGAAAATCCATTTTCCAATTTCCATTTTTTTATCCCTAGCCTAGACATAGGTACCTAAATTAAGTAATCATATACTTCTTTATCGTTATCATGTAAATTATTTTGCGTTTTATACAATTTTCTCATCTGGCAAGCTGACTTAAGCTTGTCAGCCATAGTCTAACAATGTATAGGTATAAAATCCTCTTACCAATGTTCTTTCTTAAAATTAAGTGCCTATTCAAGCCTATTCGAGAGAAAGTTGGCTAATAACGTTAAGACTCATATTTCAGAGCTTCCGAACTTTGACTTCAGAGAAATCTTTTAAACATGTATTTTTTTGTGTGGAGTGTGGCTTAAATACTTGCCAAATTATGATTATAAACGTATCTCTTTCATTTTGGATGTTTTAATAAAACGTTTAGGGGATACGCAGCTAGGTCCCAAAAGAGATTTTTGAAATATTTACCGTCGCAGCATCGTAGAAGCCATAGTCAGGCATACCTAATCCTTACCTTATTTGACCTGCGGCTGATTTTTTAACGAACTAAAACTATGGGGACCCCACATAGATAAATTTGCTGGTAGTCTGAGCTCCGCTGCTTACGCTGTTGGAACATCAAACAAAACAAAAGTTATCTAAATGAAAATAATGAATATAATAATCAATTAACAATAAATATATATCAAATGAACATTTCACAATTCTAATTATAGTCGCATTTGCATGCTGTGTTCTTTTATACTTAAGAAAGCGCTTAATTCTGTTATTATTAAGTATCTAACCTGTGTCTGTATTGCGTATTTCTTGTTAAGGATCCTATATAAATAAATAAATAAATAAAACACCGATGTTGCTACAGCTAGGCTAGTCTATTTAAGTTGTATCTAATATATTGTTATGAAAACAAAACTACAATATCCAAGTGCTACACTATCAAACAATGCTCCGTGAACATCAATCTAAACATTGACAATCCCCTGTGACTGTGAGTTACACAACTCAAAACAATCGTTGGAAACTAGTCAGCTGCAGATGAAAACACACCAACACCACTATAGATAATAATCCTTAAATTTACTAACAAAAATAGCTTAACGAAAACGAACTGTTTCCGGGGGCTAAAATAAAAAACAGGGTTACAAGGTAACATGCTCCAAAATTAGCGATAGCTTCTTTCAAGGGTCAGTGCCTTCCCTTGAAAGAAATACCTAGCTCTGGAGATTTTAAAATGACTCTTTCAGTGATTAAAAAACCATGTAAAAATACTATAAGAAGGGATACTATGATTTCTTATATAGATAGATAGATAGATAAACGTTTATTGCATCAAAGCAGCACACATACAAATTAAAAGTGATACGGAGGTGCAACTATAAAATAACTTAAATGAAAGCAAAGTTTAAAAAAAACTCATAAGATTACTACTAAAACAATAAAACAAAAAGAAGAATATAGGTCGGTATGTAGGCGCGCTGCATTGACGCGAAAAGGTCAAAGCTCAGTGTTTATTGCTCGTTAAGAGCAGCACTGTTTTTCAGGTTATATATGAACATACAAGACAATATTGCACGGATTTCATCTAACTCAATACAGAACTCTCTTTTAACATTATATTGTATGTCGTAGTGTACGAATTGAGCTATAGCTACAGCGAAGGCAGTAGAGATAAGTACGGTGACACAAGCGATATGTGCATTCGCTTAGGTTGGGCCAATAATGGAGAGTTTGCTATGAAAAGGGCGTGCGCGCCAGTCAGCGGGTTAGTCTGTATCGAGCAGTCGTACGGAGCCTACCTCTTCCTACATTATTGGACTAGCCAGTCCCCGTGTCAAGTGTGGTTATTATGTATCTAGTACTCCCCGTGTTTAGTTTGACTGTAACTAGTGCTCCCAGTGTCAAGTGTCATTATTCTGTGTCTAGTACATGATTCGTGCCCTAAAGTAAATAAACTGTGTTATAACAAAACTGTTGCCTCCAATGCTCGAGTACCCATCACACCCATCCTCGGGACTCCCTCAGCCATCGGTCCTGACCCTTGTGCGACATCAGAAACGGGATCACCTCGAGCACAGGAGAAATATGCCACAGAAAAACTTCAAATACCAGATGATGATGCACCTTATCAATGCTGTCAAGAAATCATCAGATGATTAGAAACAATTGCTGCCACTATCACGGAATTGAGAGTGCCGTGACCAGGTAGCTTCTGGACTCGAATATGGAGGAAGAAGGAGCCGGCCATGAGCCGAGAAATCTTCTGCTTCGGTTGTGGTGAACCTGTCGACGTCGTGACGTTGATTTTCAGCGTCTGCCCCAGATCCCAGCGTCGTGTCGATCCATAGTCGAGACCCCATTCGAGAAACTGAATCATTTGGTGAGCCATTTTGTATTTTTTATTGTGACTCAAGTACCGCATGTTCGCTGATGAAATTAAAGATTACGAATAAATTAGTGGAAAACTCACAAAAAAAGAGACTTATAGGCTTTGATAATTACAATGTTGTCGATACTTTTCAAACTGAGATTGATTGATTAATTGGAAAGCTTATTGCATTCGAAATCCGTGATTTCGGCGTTTCGGTACGGAACGATGACGGAACGTATGTCTGTGGAGGGCCTTAGCAGGTAGAAAAGTACTCTGTGGTGATGGTGGTTGTCAAAGTGACAAAGAAGTTTCATTGATCTGAGGTGAAAGTGTGTTTTTGTGTGCTCTCTATTATTTTCTACTAGCCCGGATTTTCTTATTGGACAATGATAATAACCTTGCTATAATTTCGACCCCGATTGCTTTACGATTTGTTTGTCATGTCGAAACGAGGAAAAACGCTAAATAGTCAAGCTCATGAATAATTGGTGAAATTGTACGACTATTTCGTACGAGACTCTGATAACGGTAGGCCACTTTTACACACAATAATACCGAGCCACCCTTCAGCACCGGTAAAATGATGGCTCTGCTAAAAATGGGGAAAAGTTGCACGTAAAACAAAGGGTTTCTTTTTTACAAGATTTGCAAAGAGACATTAGAATAGACAATATATTTGAAAATGAACTAATTATATCCCTAAGTGCGGATAGCAGTGATGACGATGAAAACTCTTCGGTTAGTTCAACTGAATAAACAATTTCGATTCTTTCCGATTGTTTTGGTAACATCCCGAGTGTTTAAAAAGTGGATTTTATGAAGTTTTAGGTTAGCTGTCTAGTTGCTTCTTAGTATGGATAGACTATAGGTAATGCCATTTTGAACAAGTGTCATATCAATCAATGAATAACTAACGATTAATGATAAATGGTACTCGTTGGCTGCATACTAAGTGTAGCAGTGCCCTTTGAGTGATAATTATGCGACTGAGATGGTTATCTACTGCATACGGATAGGGCTGATAGAATCGGAGCAATCGGTAGGACTTTGTTGAATTTAAAAGTTCATAGATTGTAGTTGGGCCTGTGGTTTGATTTTTATTTTTTGGTGTAAAGCGGCTCTGATCTGTGATATTCTTTGATTTGATATTATTCTAGACAGTTTGTTTTGATTCTATGGCAGGTTGTCCGAGCTGAATTCTGTCGCTATTCTTGTTTCGTTGTTATCGCCAATTTTGGTACAGTTCGCTTACTATTTGTGTTTTCATAAGATCTGCAATTGAAGCGGTTGAATGATCCAGCCTACGTTTGGGTAACGCACTAGTCTTTCTATGAACATTGATTATTGGTGTAAGCTTGGACAGTGCAGCCTTTTTGCAAGAGAGGGATGCGGAGTTATTCTGTTCAAGTCGTAATGATGTGTCAAATTTCAGCAAAAACCAACAAAGTCTTCTACATTCCATTCATGCCAATGGGAGGCGTTCGCTGTTACAGATATTATTAAGCATTTTTTGAAAATACCTGCAAAAATTGTGTTATTTACTACTTGAAACGAGATTGACTTGACACTGAGATTTCATAGCTGGTGATGATTTTTTCTTTTGTTTGCACTGTAAAGAGAGTGACTGGAGCCAACCCTTTAGACCTCATAATGGCTGATGGATGATGTAGGACAGACACTAGATCTCAATACTTGAAAGTGCGCTCCTTTTGTCGAGGACTTTTTCGATTTTCCCCTTGGGGGGGAATTATGACGTCATTAATTTTTTGTATGGGATTTTTTATTTATTTTTTCTGAAGCCTATCGTGTGGGGTATCAAATTGAAGGGCTTTATGAGCCGGTTCTAAAAATCTACTACACAAATACCTTTCGGCCGCCTGTTTTCTGAAAAACCAAGAAATCTTTTCAAAACATACCTAGTTTGGACTCTAGTATTGTATAGTTTGTTCGAAGTAGGAGACGAATTAGTAAAGAAAGAGGACACACCGTGAGAGTGAGTGAAATAGACTATAACTATTTTTGTGAATAGGTTGTATTTTAAATCGCAAAATGTAGTTTACAAAGTTATTAGAGCGGCTACTTTACTACTCATTTTGATTGAATCTAAAATTACTTATAACTTACCTAAAAATGGGTTCACAGTCGCCCCTGTTGGCGAGGTCTACTGCCCACAGGGCTACTAGTATTTTTATTTAGAATAGGATTTTGTTTGTTGTCATTAAGACATTGGGTTTAAAATTTGATGTAAATTCAGATACTCTTACCGCCTCGTGTCCTTCAGACACGGATTTGGGCCGATGCAAGACTGGAAGGAGAGTGTTGAGCTTTGTTGGGCAAAGCTGCGAGATAGTTTGCGGAAAATGCAAGAGTTTCGGATATTAAGTCAATATTTCTATGATGCTGTGATGATTGAGTAAGGTGTGCGCGTTTTAGTTGGTTGGGTCTTGCCAAAGGCCAGAGAGGTTTGACTCTGTAAAGTGATTCTTGAAGAGCACTGTTGTGATTGTGATCTTTGGAGAGGATGAACATGTTGGTGAGCTTAGAGTACGAATGTGACAATACCGTCTCAATTTCTATTATTGTGGTTATCTTGGTTGACAGGGCGTGCGGGACGTCTAGTGCCAAGATTCGTAAAAGTGTCTTTGTCCGACTATCTGTTCTTGCCTTTATGTCGCATTTTTTCAGCCGATTTTGTAAGGCACACAGGTTTCTTGTTTTCTTTTTTAATGATCGCGATTTTTTATTGTGGGAAATAGGGGGATGTTTGCTGTGGCGTCGTTTGTCTACGGATTTCAATCGGACTTGAGAGGCGCACTAGAGACTTCATTCTGCACAGGATATTGCAAGTAAAATGCAAAAGGGGAGAGGAATGGAAGTTGCTTCGGGGTACTTTCGACCTCTCCTGTAGATAAAGCTAGATACCTGAAATTTCTGTGATTTATGGGCCACGTATGGGTATGGATAGGTAAATTCCCAAAATTCAGTTACTTTGAATCAATAAATAGAATGGAAACGACGGCCGCTCGCGGTTCCATCATTTCGTCAATGACTGACTGATCATCGATGGTCTAAATTCTGATGTACTTCTGGCGGACTCGCATACTTGAGATTCTCGACAGGCCAGGTCTACTGTTCCCGCGGAGCTACTGGTTGATGTTGCTGGAGATGATAAACAGGCTTTGTTTGTTTGGTGGTATTGGATACTCTGTTCATTGGCTATAATATTTTGGTTAATTTGGCTATGAGATTAAGAGTTTTATACGGTAAATAAATGATGGTTTGGCTTTGAAACTGAAATTAACTTGGGTTTTAGAGTCTGAATAGATCTCTATCAATGAGCGGTGATTGATTTCCTGTGGTTTATTGAGGCATAGCCGAACGGATACTGTGCTGTATTTTTATTGTTGCAGGATAATGCGCAACTAACACGAGAAGGACATGATGGCTGTGTTGCAGCTTCAGCAGAAGCCACTGCCGGGCATACTTAATCTTAACCTTAGTTATTTATGGTTTACTTAGTAATTTGTTAGTTAACTCACAAAGTCAATTGATCTTCAATGTGATATTTGGTGTATTAAGTCAAATAGCATACATCCTAGTCGAGTTTCACTTTCGACTAGGCACACACAATATAGTATTTTGAAATGTTTGAATACCTTAGATCTTATGGTACAGAGATGAGATTGGTATCCGTTGGTACGGACATGTTGAGATTGGAATCCGTTGGTACGGATATGTTGGGGTTGGATTCCGTTGGTACGGAGATGTTGGGGTTGGATTCCGTTGGTACGCACATGTTGGGGTTGGCCACGGGTTGGCACCGTTGCGACGAAGGCGTTGCATCTGTGGGCACAGATGGCGCAAAAGATTCCGTAGGTACGGACACGATAGGGTTGGGCTACACTAGTAAAAGATTCCATGGGCACGGACACCTTAGGCTGGTCTTCGGGGATGAAAAGAATCCGTGAGAATATTTTAGAGAGAGAAATTGATTATTTCAATACTTTTCTAAATTGTGTGTGCTTGGTAGACAGTCCTAAAACTATTGTGAAAAATGGAGATACTACTTAAGAGTCAGGATGATCGAGCGAAATGTAGTTATTGTTTCACAGATAACATAGTCGTGGAAAACAGTCGTGGAAGACTGTAGTGTTAGGTTGGCCATGTCGTAGGGTACGGATTGAGCTATAGCTACAGCGTAAGGCAGTAGAGATAAGTACGGCGACACAAGCGATATGTGCGTTCGCTTAGGTTGGGCCAATAATGGAGAGGTTTCTATAAAAAGGGCGTGCGCGCCAGTCAGCGGGTTAGTCTGTATCGAGCAGTCATACGGAGCGCACCTCCTCCCACATTATTGGACTAGCCAGTCCCCGTGGTTATTATGTATCTAGTAGTCGCCGTGTTTAATGTGACTGTAACTAGTGCAACCAGTGTCAAGTGTCATTATTCTGTGTCTAGTACATGATTCGTGCCCTAAAGTTAATAAACTTTGTTATAACAAAACTATTGCCTCCAATGCTCGAGTACCCATCACACCCATCCTCGGGACGCCCTCAGCCATCGGTCCTGACCCTTTTGCGACATATATTTATTCTCTGATAGTTTTTTTTTATTCCTGCTTATTATCGAATTGTGCAGTAATAATTCATATATGAATTTTGTACCAGTTAAACATGACCTGTATTAAAAATATCTTTAAATTCATAGGAGTTCTTCGCCCTTCTCTCCCACATTGGTCTAATGGAGGAGGAAAATATCTAAAGTAGTAAAGAAATTAAACTTTGAGTTTTACTGCAGCTACTAAAACCAACCAATTCTCTAATTTTATACGGAAATGAAAGTGGGTTGCGTAAAAACGTTTGGTTATTGGAAAAAAATACGTTTATTTGGACCCCACTAATTGGACGAGCGGGCGGAAAACACGAACTGAATACTAATTATGTTTGAACAAAACCGTTTAAGTGTGAAATGGCTTATTGCAATGAGGGTTCTGTTTGCAATGACTTGCATTTGCAAATTTGTATTTAACTCTTACGCACTTGACAGCAGTTGTACTGGGTTTTCCGAGTCCAGACTTCTGTATTTTGGTCTTTTACCATCGAAATAAGGAGAATTTTAGAGACATGAAAATTAAAGTTGATCTGCAGCTCAATTCGGTATCTATTTTATTCTATATAAATATATCTATTCTATTTTATTATTCTATTTTTTTTCTGATTCTGGACTGAAAATCAGGGTCACAAGCCTGCTTGTCACACATACTGAGTCTAAGCCCTTTTTATTATACTGTGCTTATACAATAAAGTAGTTTTGTTGTTTTTTGTACTTTTATATTAATGTGTGCGTTTGCTGAAACAGTATATAAATGTTTTTCTATTCTTATTCATTCTATTCAAAATTCAAATTACAATCTGATATCTAATTAAATCAATAACGTTTGTATAATTGACCAATCACAACAAGGTTATTTCACAAGAGCTGTCTTTTATAACAACTTTGCTTGTTAATGCGATGTTCTGCAAAACATTTCGAAAACTATTGAAATGCCTATAAATCAGAATTATATGATTAGAGTGTTTTTCCTCCACATAAACATACTTAAATCGTCATAAAAGTGGATCCTGATTTTACTGCTCATGCTTCGTATTCCTGAACCAGTATCCTTTCATAGCAATGTGCATTTCGAAATGTCGACATATTATACAAATAAACTTATGAATAAGAAACCTGCGCAACCTAGGAGGGTTTTAGTCGGAGAATCGTTTGGAAATCTAAAGCGTGATTAAAATTACTACATTGATTTCCCCTTCCTCTCTCGCGCGCTGTTGCTCTCGACCCGTTAGTGGGACAGTGACGTGACGAGCAGAAATTAACGTCGTTAAATCTGATGGATTGGGTGTAAAAATGGGCGCTGCACAAGGTTCTATATTAGGCTCTTTCTTATTCCTGTTATATATTAACGACTAGCTGCCAGTGGCGCAGCTTCGCGTTTTACGCGTTTTTCTAAACTCCTCAAACTCCTCTTGACTGGGAAGAATAAAACCAAATAGAAATTATACATACCGATCGGGCCATTTTACAGATAACGTAAGACTAACGTACAGCGATTCATTTTCATAAGTGTAGAATATGCCTTTTTGGTGGAGAAATTGACTGACTGTTGTGACATAAAAAGATTTTGTAATCTTAAAAATATATTGTCTTTAACCTTGAACTGGTTCACAGTTAATAATTAATGTTAAACACTGGTAAAACCAAGTGTATTAAATTCTCACTTCTAAATGTCAGACAAGCAGATACCAGTTTAGTGTTAGACAGCAACACGTTTGAATTAGTAAATGACACGAAGTATCTAGGAAATGAAATATTTATTTGTTTGATATGTGGTACAATAAGTGGTGGTACATGTAATAAAGTGCTCTACACATTTCACCTAATGGTAATCTTTTAAATATTTGTTTACAAGACTCATACTGTGCCATACCACAAATAGTACGCACACATTTTTTTGGGCAATAAATATTCTATTTTTTCTGTTCCGTTACCACAAATTATCAAGCCATATCTTATAACGGATTCTACATACCTATGATATGCAATCAGTGCGGTTTTTTCTCGGCTGTTTTGTGCAAACGTCTTAGCACAAAAACAAATCTGTTTATCTTATGACAAACTTTAACACTTTGACATCCGATCACGTACCTGGTACGGTATGACGCTGTTGTCTCAGGACGCTGATCTTTCCAATTCTTGTGTTCTTTCCAATTCAAATGTCGATCAATTATAATCCTAAAAATATCACACTTATACATAGAGACTATATAGAGAATTGGCAGCGACAAGATTTTTAATTTTATAAATAGAGGTTTACAATTATCTAGTGGATTTGCACGGCAGATTGCTCTAATGCATCTCTTTTGCAAAACGAAAGCCCTGTTTATCTCTCTTGCATTTCCTTATAGGAATAGGCCGTACCTTAATACAGACGCCACATATCCGTGGTATGCCATCAGAGCTGTTTGCACGTTGGGGGTTCTTTGTAGCTTGTGTAGAGCGTATAAATATTTATTTAATTTATTACACACTTTTTCAATATGTTGTAACAAAGAATAGTGCTCATCTAGGACAATACCTAGGAAAGTGGTGGATGGTGTATGGGTAATCGGTATGTTATTACATTGTAGATAGATATTTTTAATGTCATTTTATTATTTTTAAATTGAGCGTATATGGATTTATTTTCATTCACCAGTAAATTATTTGCTAAAGCAATGGCTTAAAAGCCATCCTATTAACTCATTAAGACTAGTATTGACATCTAATTCAAACTTGGTGTCGTCGATGCATTTGATTGTCATTGAAATATCGTCTGCGAATAATACACATTTATTTTTAGTAATCTCTGGCAGGTCATTTATATATAATATTAAAAATAACAGCGATAAGAAACCACTTTGAGGAACGCCGTAGGTATTTATCTCAGGAGGAGACCTATGTATTTGTTATTAATTATCATGTGAGAGTGCATATTTCTACCATTTGTTGGCGGTCACAAATATAGCTGCTTAGTCATTCCCATGCTAGACCTCTGATTCCCAGCCTTTCAACATTTGTCGAATAACAAAGAATGTGGGATGTAGTCGAACGGCTTAGTCATATCAAAAAATATAACGGATACCGGCTTACCCTTGTCTACATGCTCTATGACTTTTGATACCAGCTAAACTCGAAGATTTATTTTTTTGGAAGCCATTTTGCTCAATTTTTTGTATTTTATGTTTGTCCAAAAACCTATTAATTCTCCTTTGCATAACTTTTTCATAAATTTTTGAACAAATACTAATTAGGGCAATGGGACGATAGTTATTTACGTCAGTCATGTTACCTTTTTTATGTAGAGGTTTTATAATCGATGGTTTTAGTGCTTTAGCAAATTGGCCTATCGCAAATGACGTGTTCATTAAATAGCTCAAGATATAAGCTATATTATGGCAGCAATGTTTAAAGATTTTAGTATTAATACCGTGATAGCCGACTGAGTTTGCCGAATTTAAGGATTTAATTATTGTAATAATTTCACAAGGCTCAAAATCGGTCACAAGGATGTAGCAACATTGATTCTGGATTTCTAGATTTTAAACTGTTATTATTATTACATTGTTTTCTTTTTGATTCTTTATGTATAAATTTATTATTAAATACGACTGCTATTTTTACCGGGCTTGTGATAATTTGGTCATTTAAGATTATTTTTTCTATGTTATTTGGTTTGCTAGAGTTACTATTGTCATTTATTATATTCCAAATGGCTTTACATTTATTTCTTGATCGCGATGTGTAGAGTCTGTTTGTTTCGGATTGAGCAAAGCTTACGCATTTTTTTAGAGCTTTTGAATAATTTAAGTATAAGTTTTTGTCAGGTATATTTTTTGTAGAGTAGTATTTATACCTCAGTTGTCTATTTTTTTTACACGATAATTGTATTCCCAGTGTTAGCCATTTAAAACCATTGATGCTCACCTTAATTTTAACACGTATTGATGGGAAACAAAGCGAGTAACATAAATCGAAATACTCTTTGAATTTATCAAACGCTAGGTCCGCATCTTCTATTTCAAGTTTTTCTTACCAAAATAATGATGTTAAACACATCCGGAATATCTAAAGGTTTAATTTACTGTAATCTTTCTTTTACACAAAATAGATATTACTTAAATTGTTTTTTTTCCCGTAAGGAACGTCACAATTTGACATTGTGGTCCGACAGCCCACTTTGAAGAGTTTTAGATGACTCTATGCTCTTTATATTACTCGTAATATTGTATTATCGATACATGTAATTTGTCTGGTTGGCCCCGTTATGTGTAGTTGCATGTTATCGTTTTCTAGTAAATAAATTCGTTTTTTTTTGTTTCTTTAGTATCTTTTAGTGCGTCAATATTAAGGTCACCACTTACAATTATCTTTCTTTTATTTCTACTGCTCAGGTTTTGAAGAACACATTCCAGTTGGGTAAAGAACAACTTAACATTGGAGGCAACTGGTATTATGGTATACACATAATATTATGCACTGTGTTTGAGATATTTCTATAGCACTGCATTCGAAACATTTTTCTCTGGCAAAGTCTTTAATAAATGGAACTTCCTTTACCAGTATATCGGCCTTAGTGAAAATGCAAACGCCTCCTCTTTTTTGTGATTTACTTGAGAAGAAGGAACTAAGTTTATATCTCGTCAATCGGCCATTCTTTTCTGTACATTGTTTAAGAAACATCTCACTTAGGCAGACAATATTATTTGATTTTATTTCTGGTTAATTTATTTTTAATTGATTTATTATTTTTCTTTGTGGATGTTCTTCTTTTTGGTATCTCTAGTTTGATGTTTCTTATGAATCTCTATAGTCTCTACAGTCTATAGCATAATTAATAGCTTTTGAAATGTGTGTGAGATATTCTTTTCTACCGTATATTTCTGAAATAGTATCTAGGAACTTAATTTTTTTGGAGCTGTTGCAAAATATTTTTAAAGTGCTATTTAACTTAAGTTCGTTTAGGTGAGTACTGCTGTTTACACTCAACACTGATAAATAACAGTTTTCGCAGAGTTTTAGAACGTAACTGAGTTATCTTATAACCTTTGTCGGTTTTGAGTTGTTTTCACCCAAACAGAGAATCACTGTGTCCTTATCTTCAAAGTTTTAGCTTTTCATAGCGCTGACGCGGCCATTGATAGTTAATTGGAGTAGATGCCCCACACAGATACATTCATTAGATGGTAGATCAAGTTCTGCGGCTTACGCTGTTGTCAGACCAAAACACGGATGTAACTTCAGCTAGGTTAATCTATTTTAGTTACTTTCTTTGTATCTTGTTGTGGGGGAAATCAGTGGATATTCAAACTATTTTTATATCACAGAAAAGATCTATTGAAGCAATTTATAATTTAAAACGCACAGTCTCCAAACGAGAAATTTTGAAATAAATTGACATACTAACTGTAGCGAGACAATTTATTTTCGAAAATATAGTGTATGAACCTTGCAAAATGTACAAAATTAGCGATATCTGTAATCTTACCTAAGAAATAACCACAGACTAAATGCACCCCGGCTTAGACTCGCGAAAGTTAGCAAATCTTTCAAGGGTCAATGCATTCTCTGCTATAACAGAAAACTTGTGGCGATTGCCATTTAAGCATTTAAAAAACCATATAAAGGCAACTTGAACTAAAAAGGGATAATACAATATTCAAGATTACATAAATTACAAGAGGGCATGCGGTTAATCATACTCAAAAAACAATTCGCTTAATTATTTTGTAATATATTATTATATAATTAATATATTATATATGTTCTAGTTAAACACAACCTATATTAAAAAAAAAACACCCTGCTTCTCCCACAGTGGTCTAATGACAAGCAAAAATGTTAATATTAACAGAAATAAAATATTTTTATTGATTGACGGTCGCTGTTTAATATTTATGCTTCGGAACGCACCTCGGGTTTTGATGCGCGGATCGACCGCGAGTGATCGGGACATCACTAGCTAGCTGTCACTTGCATAGAAAAAAAAACTAGCTAATGTCACTTTGCACGTGGAAAAATTGTCGGCGTCAGGCATCGGGGCCTTGGCTGAATGTTATTTATATTAATCTCGTAATAATCGTCAAGAAATAAGTTGATTTCACGTCATCGTAGTGAGTGCTTCGTGCCGTGAAAATTTGAAGTGATTCGGTGATCAATTCGTCGCGCTCGGATAGCGACCCTTGTAGTCGGCAGCATTAAGACGGCACCAGCAGCGGGCGACGACACGAGTAAAATTCGACTCCCAACACCCCCCACCCTTGTGTCCCTCATCCCGTACTCCTGCCTCGAATTGAGCTTTCGAATGCCGGTCCACGGCGTCAAGGTCAGTACTACTTTGTGACATTCCATTGTAAAACAACCCTTCAGAGATTCCGCCCTTTCGGTTGAGGCGTGGATTTAACAGTCGCTATGACGATGTCAGAGCGAGGTGTCAATTTCAATTGGCGTGTAGTCGAGTACAGTGCATGATAACATTGACTCAAACAAAATAAATAACTACTGGCAGCTGCTCAAATTAAGTATCCCTTAAATATCAATCTGACGACGCCATTTTCCGAGAAAAACACAGTGACAGCGTGACTTTGAGTTGTCTGTTGTGTCTGGGTGTTGACGACCTCTGTGGCGCTGCGGTTGTGACTCTGCCTACCATGCGAGAGGTCCCGGGTTCAAATCCCAGGTATAAAGAGAAAAAAAAACCCAGGTCTTGGATGATTATATGTGTGTGACGCCACTGTTTCTGGTTCCCTCGACACAAGGTATCTTAGTGTGGGGCCTAAAGCAATGTATGTACCTGTATGTAAATGTTTATACTTATGTTAACACCTCTCTCTTCAGAAGTATTGATGATCATGCTAGAAAAGATTTATGATAGGTGGGGCGCCCGCTAAACACAGGCGGATGATCGGTCCTCTATTGTGACTATTTCACCCAAAAGACGCCCGTAGAGTGATGCCAATGGTCGACAGAGGACAGTTTACATTGGTTTGTGATCATTAAGAGACAGGGTATCCCAGTGTAGGGCCAGTAGAAGCAATGTATGACTTTATTTAACTGTTTAGTTCAAGCTTATTTCAGGAGGCTGCTCTTGTCATATACTACACTAGGAAGACGTCTGAAAACTGCTTTCCAAGTATCCCACGACTACTAGCACATTCTCGCCGGGGTGGCGGTACAAACTATTCTTCTGTGTACAACTGTACAGTCACCTCCCGTCAAGTCAAACCTTTGAACTTTGTACCGTACTTATTTCTGCATCTTAGAGACTGGGGTCCATACTAAAAATAAGCTCCAGCTACCATAATCGCGAAGTTGAGATGCAGAATTGTATGTAGAGATCGTCGTAGGTCCTTATTCATGACAACTCTCAAAGCTGAGAGCGTTTCATTACTACGGGCCTATAAGATCGTACTACATCGTCGACCTGCCCCCTTAGTCAAAACTAATGCGGACCAAAAATTTCAGGAAAGTGTTAGTTTTTCGATAAAGTAGACTTCATTGACTGAGGAATAGAGTGACAGAATATGGGGCAGTGACTGCACTCGTACAAGCTATGTTTCAGTGTAGTTTCTTCACATTGATATAACTGTCGCACATTTTACTGGTTTACATGCACCTTTGATATGGTAATATGTATGTGTAATACTTTGGACAATTCTGAAGAGGCGGTTTACCGGTATTGAATTTTTATATGTTTGTGGCATCGAAATACTGAGTAATGGATTTCTGGAAATATTCGTTTGGTGCCCATGCACATATTACATAACAAAGTAAATTTACCTATTCCTATTTGTTGAGCGACAGTTTTTCATATTGGACATGGACACAAGATATAAGCAATTTATTTCCACAGATAATAAACAAAATACAATTAAACTATATAACTTCGTAAACTAGGTACAAAAATACGATATAATAATTCTTTACATTACTGCTAGATCCCGTACACAGTCCATTAATACCTCTGGAGCACTGCGGATTGCGAAGCTTTTATATTCATATTTGCAATAAGAATAATATAAAGAGATGCCTTACGTTTATTGGAAACTTGGTAACAAGGCGAGGTAAAATCGTTACCCACTTATACTCATAAAATAATACTTAATACTTAAGGGTTGAACAGGCCAGAGAGGCCTTGAGCATTAGACAAAGAAGACAAATACCCGTAGCATATTAGACTGACCGCAATGCCCCGCAGAGCCCCGCGGCTTCGCGAGCTGACATATTATATTAAATATTGATTAACTCGTTTAATAATAGCTTTTGAAAAAGTACGTAGGATAAACAATGTTATAACTGGCATCGCCCAGTAACTGGTGCACATAAGTGTTATTATCAAATAGTAAGCGAATAAATATAGTAACGCCATCTTTTATGTGATTATTATATATATCTGATTATTCTTCGATAGTTTAGTTACATTTCGTACTGACTAATATCCTTGCTGTCATTTTTCGAAGTCATTGCGGCGCAGGGTATGAAAGAAAGTGCACATTTCTAATTTTTTTCGTAAGGTGAAACAAATTGTTTTCGAAAGATTTCATCGTAAATAAACACTTTGTTGATACCACGCTCATAACAAAAAAGAAAGAAAAGGTACGTACAATACAATAAGAATTTGTATGAGATTGAAAAAGCTTCATCAAAAGAGAACATAACAGTTATGTTTGCTTTTAGTGCCAGTGGATCAACATTAGATCCACTAGTGATCTATCCATACAAAAGACTACCTGAGAAAATATGCCGCAAGTTGCCCCCCACGTGGGGCGTTGCAAGGAGCGAGAAAGAATAGATGACATCACAGGTATTGTACAAGTCCATCGCAAACGTGTTCTTACGTGTGTTAAATAACTACTGGCAGCTGCTCAAATTAAGTATCCCTTAAATATCAATCTGACGACGCCATTTTCCGAGAAAAACACAGTGACAGCGTGACTTTGAGTTGTCTGTTGTGTCTGGGTGTTGACGACCTCTGTGGCGCTGCGGTTGTGACTCTGCCTACCATGCGAGAGGTCCCGGGTTCAAATCCCAGGTATAAAGAGAAAAAAAAACCCAGGTCTTGGATGATTATATGTGTGTGACGCCACTGTTTCTGGTTCCCTCGACACAAGGTATCTTAGTGTGGGGCCGAAAGCAATGTATGTACCTGTATGTAAATGTTTATACTTATGTTAACACCTCTCTCTTCAGAAGTATTGATGATCATGCTAGAAAAGATTTATGATAGGTGGGGCGCCCGCTAAACACAGGCGGATGATCGGTCCTCTATTGTGACTATTTCACCCAAAAGACGCCCGTAGAGTGATGCCAATGGTCGACAGAGGACAGTTAATATTGGTTTGTGATCATTAAGAGACAGGGTATCCCAGTGTAGGGCCAGTAGAAGCAATGTATGACTTTATTTAACTGTTTAGTTCAAGCTTATTTCAGGAGGCTGCTCTTGTCATATACTACACTAGGAAGACGTCTGAAAACTGCTTTCCAAGTATCCCACGACTACTAGCACATTCTCGCCGGGGTGGCGGTACAAACTATTCTTCTGTGTACAACTGTACAGTCACCTCCCGTCAAGTCAAACCTTTGAACTTTGTACCGTACTTATTTCTGCATCTTAGAGACTGGGGTCCATACTAAAAATAAGCTCCAGCTACCATAATCGCGAAGTTGAGATGCAGAATTGTATGTAGAGATCGTCGTAGGTCCTTATTCATGACAACTCTCAAAGCTGAGAGCGTTTCATTACTACGGGCCTATAAGATCGTACTACATCGTCGACCTGCCCCCTTAGTCAAAACTAATGCGGACCAAAAATTTCAGGAAAGTGTTAGTTTTTCGATAAAGTAGACTTCATTGACTGAGGAATAGAGTGACAGAATATGGGGCAGTGACTGCACTCGTACAAGCTATGTTTCAGTGTAGTTTCTTCACATTGATATAACTGTCGCACATTTTACTGGTTTACATGCACCTTTGATATGGTAATATGTATGTGTAATACTTTGGACAATTCTGAAGAGGCGGTTTACCGGTATTGAATTTTTATATGTTTGTGGCATCGAAATACTGAGTAATGGATTTCTGGAAATATTCGTTTGGTGCCCATGCACATATTACATAACAAAGTAAATTTACCTATTCCTATTTGTTGAGCGACAGTTTTTCATATTGGACATGGACACAAGATATAAGCAATTTATTTCCACAGATAATAAACAAAATACAATTAAACTATATAACTTCGTAAACTAGGTACAAAAATACGATATAATAATTCTTTACATTACTGCTAGATCCCGTACACAGTCCATTAATACCTCTGGAGCACTGCGGATTGCGAAGCTTTTATATTCATATTTGCAATAAGAATAATATAAAGAGGTGCCTTACGTTTATTGGAAACTTGGTAACAAGGCGAGGTAAAATCGTTACCCACTTATACTCATAAAATAATACTTAATACTTAAGGGTTGAACAGGCCAGAGAGGCCTTGAGCATTAGACAAAGAAGACAAATACCCGTAGCATATTAGACTGACCGCAATGCCCCGCAGAGCCCCGCGGCTTCGCGAGCTGACATATTATATTAAATATTGATTAACTCGTTTAATAATAGCTTTTGAAAAAGTACGTAGGATAAACAATGTTATAACTGGCATCGCCCAGTAACTGGTGCACATAAGTGTTATTATCAAATAGTAAGCGAATAAATATAGTAACGCCATCTTTTATGTGATTATTATATATATCTGATTCGTCGAATTCTTCGATAGTTTAGTTACATTTCGTACTGACTAATATCCTTGCTGTCATTTTTCGAAGTCATTGCGGCGCAGGGTATGAAAGAAAGTGCACATTTCTAATTTTTTTCGTAAGGTGAAACAAATTGTTTTCGAAAGATTTCATCGTAAATAAACATTTTGTTGATACCACGCTCATAACAAAAAAGAAAGAAAAGGTACGTACAATACAATAAGAATTTGTATGAGATTGAAAAAGCTTCATCAAAAGAGAACATAACAGTTATGTTTGCTTTTAGTGCCAGTGGATCAACATTAGATCCACTAGTGATCTATCCATACAAAAGACTACCTGAGAAAATATGCCGCAAGTTGCCCCCCACGTGGGGCGTTGCAAGGAGCGAGAAAGAATAGATGACATCACAGGTATTGTACAAGTCCATCGCAAACGTGTTCCACCCATAGCTTGTTAGGGACAACATCGTTTTACCTGTAATACTTTTCGTACATGGGCATAAAACTCATTTTTCGCAAGAAGTTACCACATTGTGTGTAGAACATGGCATACACCTGATTCTCCAGCCCGCCGATGTAGAGGGCATTTGAATCCATTAAGTCAGATTGGCAAGAAGGTTTGAGGGCTTGGCATCATTGATCAAAGTGACATTTGGGCCTTTACTAGATAATGTAATTCTTAATTGTGTCACCAAAGAAACTTTAGTGAATGGATTCAGAGTGACTGGCTTGTGCCCCTTCAATGCTGACAACGTCGACTACACAAAATGCCTAATCAAAGTTGAAGATCACCCAGTTAGAGAACAAAATATATCAGACATAACGTGGAGGATGGATTACAAGACTTTTACGAGAATCGTCGGGGAAGAAAAAATTGAAGAGTTTTCAAATACTTCTCTTGAAATATTGGATGGCGACATAAAAGTTGTATATAGACTGTGGCTGAAATTCAAAGAAAGTATAGGATGTAGTAATAATAAACATAAAGTGATGGTTGTTCAGTACAATTCTGGGTTGAGTACAATCCATAGACCCGTCTGCTTTTTCGAAATCGACATGCCAAGCTGATGCAGGTAAAGCTGATGCAGGTACGCCCATGTTGGACCCAGTTACTGGTATTTTTCACCCTAGCCAAGCAGCTACTGATTCCAGTGACGTTAACTTACCGCTAACTAATGCTGAAGGTGTTGATATGAATTTGACAGCTGCAGCTTTCTGCAACTGTCAAGTTCATATTGCGGAATATTGATTAAGTTATTTGCTATATCATATCTTTATATGATATAGCAAATAACTTAATCAATATTCCTTCTTCTTCCAAATAAGCAAGTAAGACTACCTTAAGACAAAATTCTAGCCGGAAACTCCAAAATGTAAAGGAAAGCGAGACACAGAAAAAATGCCTTTCGCTATAACATCTGGTGGTTATATGGAAATGATCCGATCCAAAAATGAGTTAAAGGAACAAAATGCCACTGAGAAAGAAAATAGTTAAAGAAGAAGCGAGAAGAGTTAAAACAAAACAAGATAAGAGAGGTAAAACAGAACAAGCAGAGCAAAATAAAGAAGAGAAAAGCAAAAGAAAACTGTAAAACTTTATCTAACAAATACAACTGACACTAACACAGCTACGAGTATGGCAGGAAGATCACCTTTAAAAAAACTATATAAGTTATGCTCTGTTTGTAATTACTATATAAAAAGTCTTGGTGTGCTTTGCTCAGGTGTCGGCTCAATTATCACCAGAAATGCATGCCATTGAAACATAGAGTTCACATACCATCGGAGGAAGAGGACGATTTTGTTTGCCATAAGTGTTTCAATGTGGAATCTGTTTTTTCAGTAGATGATTTCGTTAACCGCATTCTCAAAAGCAAAATGAATAGCTAAGCTCTTTCGAGAATGCGTTTAACGAATCTACGGAAGCATCTGATTCCACATTATTAACTAGGTACTGTAAGGTAGGTTGTATATTGTATACGGGCCTCTTTAGAGTGGGTGTCACTTTGACACTGTTACTTATTTTGTAATTTTAAAAAGAAAGTGGATTGGATGTGGAATTCAATATGACACACTTCACCGTAGGCTTCGGCCAGTGACTGAGCTAAATTATAGTGAGGATTAGAGTAATGGCTATGGAGCCTGTTGTGGATCCCTTTTATACAAAGTGTAAATAACTAGAAACCAAATAAAAAAATACAAGCCCATAAATATAAAGTCTTTATAATATATCCCACACAGGGCTGCTAAATAGATAGTGCTAAATAGATAGTGCTCAAGTGTACGACATTGGTGCTAGGAGCACTACATTGGTGGAGGCGCCAAACGGGCCGGAGAAATAAGAAGACTGCTCCAGAAGGAAGGACGTCATAAAAAGTGGCGTAATAGAAGAGGATAGTGATCTTCGATACAGACCTTGCTGAATCGAGGAAGGATCGAATGTGCATTGGGAAGTAAATTTCTGTACTTAAGTTTTTTATTTAGGAATTATCTCGACCTGCCAAGCGAGTGAAGAATCAAATAGAAAAATCTTGTGGGAAGATTGTTTTATAGCGGCGGACATTTTGTGAAAATGGAGACAGGCCGAATGTTTCTAGTACTAATAATTATAATTTGCGTCCTAGGCAAGCCGATTTTGCAACACGTCGTCGCTAGAGCCCGATAGCGGTGACCAGGCTGACCTGTGGAATGAGGGCCTCAGACGAGCTCAGCAGCGTAGCACAGAAGCGGAACGACCAATGGGGATGATCGTCGCAGTCGAGGCGGATCAGCAGGTCAGACCATTAGTTTTATTAAATGCATCTGGAGTAAATGTGGTAGCTCTTTTAGATACAGGCGCTACAACTTCATGCATCAGCCCAGCCGTGGCAGATCAAGTGGGTGCGAGATGTATGCAAGAAGAGAAGAGACGGGTTAAGGCGGTAAATGGAAGTTTGCTGCAAATTGTAGGGAAATGTGTTATAGATTTTAGTTTGGACAATTTTAGCTTTTCACAGGAATTTTTAGTAGTAACTGATTTGAATTGTAGCATTATTTTAGGGGTGGATTTTTTAATAAAGAACGGTATGAATATTGATTTTGTTCATTCGTGTATGTGTTTTTTCCAGGTAAAAATACCGTTTTACAATAATTTCCATACGAAACAAAACACGACGCCGGTAAAACGAAATGTCATGTGTGTAGGGATTCTTTCAAAACAAAAGATAGGGTCGGACTTTCTAGACGGTTCTAGAAGGAAACAAGTGAACTTCGGGGAAACCACGGTTATCGAGGATCGTGACGTGATAAATTCTATCGACTTTCAGGAGTTAAGAAAGGGCGATTACGTTTATTTCTCGGGGTTATCGGATTCGTGCGAATTTGCGTTTGGGGTAGAAGATAAACGGTTTATCGTAAATGAGGATTTATGTGAAAATGATAAGCGGGTATTATTGGCGTTGTTGGATAGGAATGCGGATAGATTTGCATTTGCCACTGACCAGTTAGGTAGGTCGGAGATAGTGTCGGTCGTTATTAAGACTTATGATGAAGAGCCGGTTCATTGTCACCCGTATCGCGTTTCGCCGGTGCAACGAGAAATTATTGAGGAGCAGTCGCGGAGATGTTGAAACTAGGTGTTATTAGGGAATCCACTAGTTCTTATGCTGCGCCCGTAGTGTTAATTAAAAATCCCGATGATTCATGGAGGTTTTGTATAGATTATCGGAAATTAAATAAGAAAATTTGTAGGGATAATTATCCTATTCCGCGGATAGAAGACATTATCGATAGTTTGGCCGGGGCCAAGTATTTTGCGGAGTTAGATCTCAATTCAGGTTATTGGCAGACGGTTATTACGGAAGGTAGGCATAAAACGGCTTTCGTCACGACCACGGGTCTTTATGAATTTAATGTTGTTCCGTTCGGTTCGGCAACGAGTCAATCGGTTTTCCAACGGATGATGGATAAAGTTTTAGCGGATTTAAGATTTAAAGGGGTTATGGTTTACGTAGACAATGTAATTGTGTATGGTAGAACGTTCGAGGAGTTTACCGCTACGTTGCAGAAAGATTTTGGGCAGTTTAGAGAAGCGAACTTGACCTTCAAGCCATCCAAATGTAAATTCGGTTTTTGCGAGATTGAGATGCTACGTTATCGAATCTCGAATGAAGGAGTAAAACCTAGTGAGAAAAAGCTGAAGGCTATGCAACAGGTTCCAACTCCCACATCTACGAAGGATGTGAAACAATTATTAGGTTTATTTTCTTATTATAGAAAATTTGTATCGAATTTTGCGAGAATATCGTTACCTCTCACTAAATTATTGAAAAAGGGGGTAAAGTTTCAATGGAATGAAGAATTGCAGAATTCTTTCGAGTATATTAAGAAGGTATTGTGTAGTGCGCCAATACTTTCCTATTATTCGGGGGATAACTCGGTTACTACGAGAGTTTATGTGGATGCGTCGAACGAGGCGTTGGGTGCAGTATTGATGCAGGGCGTTGAAAAAATGAGTCCGGTTGCCTATGCGTCTAGGAAGTTAACGGATGCGGAGAAAAAATATAGTACGACGGAGAAAGAGTGTCTGGGGTTAGTATGGGCGTTAAGGCACTATAGGCATTATCTTTGGTATTTTCAGGTTGTTACAGACCATAGCGCGTTATGTTGGTTACAGTCGAAAAAAGATATGTCTGGTAGGTTAGCGCGATGGGCGTTAGCGATACAAGAATGGGATTTCGAGATAGTTCATTGCTCGGGGAAAAGCAATGTGGTGGCAGATTTTTTGAGTAGGAATCCGCTAATGGATGAAGGGAAACTGGAAACAGAAGGACCTCAGTCTTCTTCTCGTTCTGAACCTGATGATGATGGTTTGGAAGATTTAGTATCAATGTAGAGTCATTACAGACAGATCAAGCGAACGATTCATTTTGTAGTAGATGGTTAACGCGGTTGAGCGAACGTCCGGAAGCGTGGCGTAGCGGTTTTTGCTTGAGAAATAATTTATTATATAAAAGCGTACGTAGAGATGGAGAAATTAGGGAGGTATTAGTATTGCCTAGGTCTTTGTTTCAAAATGTAATGAACGAATTACATGATGAGGCGTGGACAGGAGGTCATTTGGGTCTCGCAAAGACGTTGAAGAGGTTTCGGTCGAAATATTTCATGCCGAAAGCCGATAAGGAGATAGAGCGTTATATAGCTTCGTGCGTGCCATGTCAAGAAAGGAAATTAGTTTAAAGCGTAGCAGATTTGATACCGATTAGGGTCTCGGATATTTTTGAGAAGGTAGGAATCGACGTGTTAGGAGCGTTTCCACGTTCGTCGAGAGATAACCGTTTTATTATAGTCGCGGTAGAGTATGCGTCGCGGTTTGCGATATGTACCTAGGGTTACATCGGAAAATGTAGTGCGGTTTTTAGTTGAGGTGGTTTTCTGTAGGTTCGGGCCGATTAGGGAAATTATTTCGGATAGAGGAACAGTTTTTACGGCGGGAATTGTAAAAGAAACGGTAGAGCACTTTGGGGCTAAAATGATACATACAAGTTCGTTTCACCCACAGAGTAACGGTTTGGTAGAGCGAATGAATAGAACGTTAACTTCGATGTTATCAAAATATTTAGGTAGTAATCAAAGGCAATGGTGCTCGGTTTTACCTTTGGTGGTACATGCGTATAACACTAGTGTGCAGGCGTCAATGAGGGTGTCGCCGTATAATATTTTATTTGGTAGGGAATCGTGCTCGGTGGTGGATCGATTATTAGGATTAAACGCAGTTGGTTTAGACGAAACGATAGATGAAAGGGTAAATCGTGTGGGTAGGCTGCTGACTAGGGCGTTAGGAAATATTGCGAACGCACAGCGTGTGCAAAAACGGTATTACGATATGAGATCAAAACCCAGATCGTTCCGGGTGAATGACTTAGTTTTGTTATACGTACCAAGGCGGATAACGGGAAGATGTATGAAGTTGGCACGTCTGTATCAAGGACCATACAAGGTCATTGAGATCGTTGGGAGGTCTAATGTGCTGATTGGTCGTCAGAACTCACGGTCACGGGGCGTTATTGTTAAAACAAATCGTTTAAAACGCTTTGTGCTGCGTTGAGGGATTCGTCTGATATTAAATAATTGTACATTAGGAGTATAATACAATTTTATCCCGGTTGATGGTTGTGGTTTGTGTATGCGGTAGTGTTATGAATTGTTTATTAACCGGTGTTTCTTTTCATGTTGTTGCTGAACTATGATGTCTGATGAGGACCGTACACCAAAGACCCAAGAAATATCTGTAACATACTAGATTTCCGTGGTAGATTACCTTTATATGAGAAACTTTTATAAACGACAGTTCGAATAATTGTTTGAACCGATCGCCTGGTTTTATCTTTGAGGGCAGTATGACGAGGCAATAGCTATTCGTCATAGGGTTCTGTTTTGGTTCCCGCGTTCTTAAAGTATAGAGTTGGGATGATTTGGTAAGGGGAGACTATGGGTTGTATAACGAAGTTGGTAACGAAAGTTGATTTCATCGTATTATTGGAACGAATTTTAATGAACTCATTCTTAGGCTGTGGCTTAGTAATACGGTTCTATAGATTAATCCTGTTAATATGGTTGACGTTTCCTATATTTGAAAATGATATTATTTTTTTTCTTTGATCTTTGCCTGCGTTAATTTTTGAAATATTTCCATTCGGTGGAAAGAGTTTACAATGTGTTCACAATTGTCTATGCAAAGATCGAGTGATATTCATTTTAGGAACGGAGGTATTATGGTTGTCTGATAAGTTTTTTGCTAGTTTTTATTGTCAGAAAGTTTGTCGAATGATAACTATTCGAGAAGCTAAATCTTAGCTAGATTCAGCTGTTTGCCTTCGCTTGTAATTGAGAGTTTTCTAGCGTTAGGTAGGTTAGTGTTAAGCCGCGAATAACTGTATGATGGGATCATAGGGTGTTATAATTTAAGTTTTTTAAGGTGCATAGCCTACACCTTAAGTGTAGTTTGGTTTTGTTATTTAATGTTTAATTGAGTAGGTTAAATGGGATGGTTGGACAGATAAGGATTAGGGTACTTGATGTTTTTTAAATTTATGCTTGCGGCATATTTACTGTCTTTTAGATTTCATGCATAGCAAACTAACTTAAAGTTAACATTTAATGTTTTTTAGATTTTAGACTTTGAGATAGGGTTGTCATTTTAGATTTTAGACTTTGAGTTAGGGTTGCCACTTTGAAAAAAAATATTTTCCGTTGGAAAATTTTTTTTTGAAGGGAGGGGCGAATGATTGTAAGGTAGGTTGTATATTGTATACGGGCCTCTTTAGAGTGGGTGTCACTTTGACACTGTTACTTATTTTGTAATTTTAAAAAGAAAGAGGATTGGATGTGAAAGTCAATGTGATACACTTCACCGTAGGCTTCGGCCAGTGACTGAGCTAAATTATAGTGAGGATTAGAGTAATGGCTATCGAGCCAGTTGTGGATCCCTTTTATACAAAGTGTAAATAACTAGAAACCAAATAAAAAAATACAAGCCCATAAATATAAAGTCTTTATAATATATCCCACACCGGGCTGCTAAATAGATAGTGCTCAAGAGTACGACATTGGTGCTAGGAGCACTACAGTACCTACTTGTTGTAAGTTATGAACAAAAAGTAAAGTTGATCTCATAATTTAGTTATTTTGAAAATAAAATTAAAACTCTTGGATGCTGAAGTTTCATTTATTTAAGATCCCTAAAGTAGCTTATCTTTATCTTTCATTAAATAAAGTTATTAAACGTTAATTGAATTTACGCTACTTTTCTATAAAAAATTACTATTTCAGAATACAATACCTGACAGTAATTGAGTTTGTGTGCCAGTTACTGCACTTTCACGGAGCTTTGAATGCAATGACCATAAAACTAAAGAAAAGAACCTTATTTCATTGCGTTTAGGATCGTTTATTATTCCTCATGTTGTTCTCCGTAAGCCATAACAGTAATCAATCAGGTAATGGTTTACTTTATTATTTGATAATATTTTTTAAGGTGCCCGTCGCTTAAAGTGCCAGTTACTACTATGTTTACCCTATACATTTTTATATTTTTTGCGCGTTAGTTTCATATAGAAAACTGATTTTGTTTTCGAGCGAATTTCCATTTAGTAGCAAATAACACATTAGGAAGTATGATGAAGAAAACATGCCCAATTAGTTCAACGATTATATCGCGAAGGCAGTTCATACACAATCACGAATACCGACAAAACCGTTAGTTGATAACGTCGTAGGCAGGTCGTAGATGTAGTACGATCTTATAGGCCCATAGTAATGATAGATCTCAGCTTTGGGGGGCTCCCATTTCAACAATTATTTTAATACCATATACAAACTTATGAATGCACCTGGTTACTAACATGTAGTTTGAAAGTAGCTACTCCAATAACTTTGTAAAAAAAAACTTGTTATGTAAAATCCAAACTATTCACTCCGCACCATCGCTACCATTGTACGGTTGTACGGATCCCTTCGTGCGCGAGTTCCACTCGCACTCGACCGGTTTTTAAATTCGCGATAGACTCATCTCATCTGTCTCGTTTGTCTAAACTTTCCGACATTGGAGATGGTCTTGGTTGAAGATGAATACGTATCAGTTCCACTGCCGTCGAGAACGTTAAATCTTTTGGACTCCGGGACTAGCTCATGTTGATAAGAGTTCGTATGCACTTTCACCCATCGAGGAGATTAACGAAGCTAATTTCACTTCATCTTGCACTTTATCAGCGACGAAACATATTTCTTGCAGCTCAGAAAAATCTTGAGTTTCAGACTTTACAAAAAATGCAGGAAATGTCTATTCCTTATCTTTTTGAGCTATGTGGGATCAAGTTGGGCGATATATACATCATAAGTATCTACAGACAGACCTAAACCATGTCACGTTGTAACATTGCTCTTATTTATGTCTTGCTTATTTTTAAGTCGTAGTTAAGTTTGTAAGTATTGTAGTAGAACCTAATTTTGAGTTGCATCTGTCAATTTCTTATATTAAAAGTAAAAAGTTTCTAATTTTAAATAACTTTATCTCAGATTTATTTTATTTTCTTTTGTCACGATGTCATTCTGGAGCTAAGTTCTGAACGACAAGGTCATTCTTCCTTAAAGTCTGCAAGAAAATGTCTATATGAAATCTGGGCTCTAAGTCGTTGCCATTGTTTGTGTGTAAAATCTACCAATATACACACTGTTTTCGCCATTCTACGGGGTCCAAGCCTTTGGTTGCCAATTACCAAGCCTGTCGTGGCAAATTTCCAAGCCTTGGGGCTGAATGCCCAGTTCTCGGCTAACCTAGGAACTACGAGGCCCTTAGACCAAGTCACCGATGTCGAGACGGGGACCTGCCCCTCATTGACGTCTGAAAGCTGAAATTCATTGGCGAGTGTAATACGTTCAATCAGCAACGCCGACTACTCACAACCCTTATCTATCCTTCTCCAAATAAAATTATCCGGTGAATTATCTGACTCTTTATTTAGGACAGATCCTTAGTCAGATACCACCGTTACAACGTTACGAAGGGTTGGCTTGAATATTCCCCCGTAACGGAGCTTAATAAAGGAAATTTTGATAATAGTCCTAAAATAAATGAAGGAGAAAAATTTGAATTAGAACAATTTATTTACACAAGCTTTCCTATCTATGTACAAGAATTGAATAATAGTGTCTACCTAACTACATAATACATTTTAAAATATTCCAAAACTTAAAGTCGTTTTGCAGATAAGCAAACACTTTACATTTTAAAAGATACAATATTCAAACAATAGAATGAAAACGGTTTGGCAAATAATTAACCGTGAAACTGGCAAAGTTACATCCAGGGACCATGATATCTGCTTAAAGGTATTAATGGTATAAAGTCTAACGCTGATATTACAGAGCGTCTAAACTTATATCCATATAAAGCAGAGACATTGTTGAAAACTGCACTAGCGTCAGTTATGTAGATTTTAAATTTAATCATGTCAAAACAATAAGGTCATTTTCAAAACGTTTGGTTACTTAACTTAAAAAAATACTGAAGACCTGTGGTGTATATCAATGAGTCTTTGGTTCAGTAATTCTGGTTATTATTATATATATTTAATAAATGTGTTGACGTTGGAGCTTTTTCAGATCTCATGAAACACAGTAAACTGATATCTTTGTTTTATGTCGGGAGACAAGGGTGAACCTTCAAGTTTCAGACCAATATCGGGATCCCTTAGCACTAGGCAAAATATTTTAAAATATTATACTCAATAAAATGCTGTCACACTTCAACCGCACAAAACAACTCCACGCCAAACAATATGGTTTCCCTAGGAGTAAATCTACTACGGATGCAGGCATTACTCTTATATCTCACATTTTATATACATACGAGGTCACACAAGATGCTATCGGCGATTTTTTGCGATCTGTCGAAGGCATTTAATTGTATTGATCATGACATGCTTCTGATAAAATTAAATGATTATGGACTAAGAAATGAAGCGTTAGATCTACTAAGATAATATTTAAAGCAATATATTTCAGAGAACAGATATCTAATGTATCTGAAGTAAATTGGTAATCCACAAGGTTCCATATTAGGCCCTTTCTTATTCCCAGTATATATTAACTATCTCCCTTTTGAGTTGGAGCAATTGACTGACATAGTGTTGTTTGCTGATGATACCTCACTGATGATCAAGATTAAAAGACAAAAAGAAGTTTTTTATTTTAATAAATTATTGCCTTTAAACTTTAATTGGTTCTCAGTTAATTGTTAATTCTGGTTAAACCAAGTGTATACAATTCTCACATCCAAATGTCAGCAAGTTCAGAACATGTAAGTGTTAGATAGCAACACGTCAGAATTAGTAAATGAAATTAAGTTTCTTGTAATAACCATAGATAGCAAATTGCAATGGGGACCCCACATAGTTAAATTAGCCGGTAGATTAAATTTTGCAGCTACCGCTCCTAGGAACATCTGAGAAAACACAGATGTTGCTTCAGCAAGGCTAGTCAATTTATTTTTAGTTATTTTCATGTTGTATGGTAGCTTGTTATTGGGTAAAGAAGCGGATATTGAAATCATTTTATATTACAGAAAAGACATCTAATACGCACAGATTCCACACAGACAGAATTATATTATTGTATACCCCTGCTCAGAAATCGACCTTTCTCATCCTAATTTGGCTTGCTGAAAAAGATCTCTTATAAGAGATAAACTCGCTTTTGTACATTATTTCAATGTTATTTTTTGTCTGTATTTTATTTTTGGGCCATAAAGAAATTATGAAATTACGAATTGTGACTCCCTAAGATATTTTTTTAAATAAATTGACATGACTGTCACACTTTCACTTTGTTTTCGAAAATATTATGTATGTTATGAATGCAAGATCTTTTTAACATTTTCCAAAATTAGCAATAGCTTTATGTTAACCTTAGATATAATCAACGTTTAGTTGCAGCTCGGCTTAGACTCGCGATCGTTAGCAATTCCTTCAATATTTTTTTATGTAGTTGTTTTGTGTCCCACTGCTGGGCAAAGAAATGATTTCAATAGCCAAGGCCTTATCTACTATGACGGGATAACTCTGGAAATGTTGTATTCGCCATTTGAGCAATTTAAAAACCATGTAAAAGCCACTTCATCCAAAAAGTAATATCACAATATTCAATATCATATAAACTGCAAGAGTGCATGGTGTTAATTTAAATCAATACAAACTCGGTTAATATTTTTGTTATTATTTATTCCTGCACATTATTTATAATATTTGTACTAGTTTAAAAAACCTATATTTAAAAGAGATTCAAAAATCAATCTCTGGTAGTTTCTTCGCCCTTCTTCTTCCAAAGTGGTCCAGGTGGTAAATAGATAAAAATAACGTTTTATAAACACATGTTGATACCCTCTAAATAAAGCAAATTTTTATTTTTGATTTTTGAGGCCCTGGGATTGAATCTTATTGAAGAGCAAAAAGAAAGGTCATGGACGATGTATGATCACAATATGTTCACTATGGCCTCACACCAGGCCAGAAGCAATGTGCAATTGTATATTCCTACTCGTATGTGTTTCAGTGTAAAAATGAGTAATCAATCCTAATCATACCTGTAAATGTGTAGGAACCAAATAATCATTGAACAAAAAGCAGATCCCGACCACTTGATTATACCTTTATTTATCTAAGATTTATATTTTTATCACTTTTTATAATTGTACTAGTACCTATAGATTCTATGATATAATAGATATGAATTTTCAGAATCAGATATAAGCATGCCTTAATAATCTACATTTGATGATAATGACGTGTGTTGATTTTCTTGACGTTTTGCGAATTACATGAACGTTATAATTTCTCTTTTAGACCGGAGATTTCCATTTTCTGGAATATTATGATACCCTTCCGAAATAATTTCAAATACTCAATTTTTGGTTGAAAATATTGGAAAATAAGGGAAATAAGAAAACCCTCCTTTATGTAGTACCTATTTTACTCCAAAAATATATAACTAAAATTAATAATATTTTTACACTACTTAATTTGCGTTTTTCCATCGTTTAATTTATTTATTTCCTTCATTTTCATCGTAAAACCCTCAAGATAGTCATGGCAGATCGATGACAACCAAACGTTTCTCGATATTTCCAGTAAACGCCCACATGGCGAAGCCTTGAGGCAGGCGTTGATCTCGTCTGCCGCAGTACCTCGCTCGATGACTGGCAGCGTCTGCCGGAAGTCACCTGCTAGGCGTTTCCTCACCCGCAAGGTTCAGTGGAAGTTGGAACACCGAGTGAGCAGTTCTACCTCCGCTGAGCAAGGTCGCGGCAATCCCAGAGGACGCTGCAGCTAGCGCGATATTCCTATCTTTGCGCAACTGCGCCAGCAGCAAATTCAACAGGGATGTCTTTTCTGCACCACTTAGTGCGTCTAAGAAATAAAGACCCCCTTCTCCGCTCTCCACGCGGCTCACAATCTTATTGAATATTTGCCTTTGCTCTGGTAATAACTGGGGCTCTGTTTGAGCAAATTGAGCCCCTAAGACTGCGGTGTCGTAACTGAGCCCCCTGAGTAGATCGTTGGATAGCTCTCCTGTTCGTTGTGGGGTGGGCACCCCGAAATCAGACAGCCGTTTAGCTACCATTGAGAAAATTTTGTCCTTAATTAGTTTTAGCGCTTCGTTAAAATATATGTCGTCGAAGACCTGTGCTGTCCCTTGGTACCTGTGTGCGATATCTTCGGACAAAGCGGTTTTATATTTGTCCCAAAGTTGCAGGGGGTTCGAGAGTCCACAGGTGCTTAACATGATAGCGAAGAGCTCTCTCAACTTGGCGGCTGATCGGCACTATATGGCGTCCTCCATCGTAGTGTCCCAGTGGCCGTCATTTTCCAAAAGTCCCATGGCCTCACATGCTTCTTGGAACGTAGCTTTTTCCTGTCCTTCTACTGTTTTGAGGGACTGAAAACTTATGGGGCCCCGAACGCGGGTCAGTAGCAATCTTACGCAGTAACACTCAAAGTGTGTTACGTGTACAGTATAAATTCTGCCCAAGCCATCTGACGCTTTCACACCATGCCAGCCACGACGCTTCCATTCTTTCCGTGAAGCGTCTCAAGTGTAATATTTTGGCACTTCCGCGTACAGCAAAGTTTTGGTATATTCGTATGTTTGGCACAAGACGGAAAACGCGGTAAGGGTAGTCGTGGGCGGTGTTGCTACTCGATCGCGCAGGTTTGCCTCCGTGAAGTAGACGCGCTCGCCGTTGGGAAGGTGCACCACAAAACTCAAAAAAAACTCAAAACTCAAAACGTTTATTCTGTAAATAGGCCACAAGGGCACTTTCACATGTCATTTCATTTCATTTTTTACAGAACATTTGGTATTATTATTTGTATCATATTATCAGAAAAAAAAGTACTTAATTATTGTTTCTGAGAGATGTAAAAAGTCTCAAATGTCATAATAAAATAATTAAAATATAAATAACAGAGATGTATAGTCTCTTTAGTGAATAATACAATGATGATAGGAAATGTAAATGGTCCCCACAGTCAAGAGTTGTATAATTAAATTAATCTTTGGAGGTGTAAAAGGCCTCCAAGTGTCCAGTAAAAGAAACTCTGGCAGTGAGGATGCTCACAATTAATTAGAACAATTCAGTCCCAAGCATTTTTATCGTCTATGTACTCTTTAATACTGTAGTAAGCTTTAGAAATAAGCCTTTGCTTGATGTATTTCTTGAACTTATTAATTGATAGATCTGTCAAAGTGCTTGGGAGTTTATTGTAAAATCTTACACAATTACCCTTGAACGAGTTTTTTATTTTATGGAGCCGAGTAGTGGGCACTGCAAGTTTGTCCTTGTTTCTAGTATTAAAGTTATGTATATCACAGTTTCTTCGAAAGTTAACAATGTTCTTATGGACATACATAATATTCTCGTAAATATATTGACTATGGACTGTCAATATATTTACTTCTTTAAACTTATTTCTAAGAGAATCTCTATTATTCATTTTATAAATCGCACGAACAGCCCGCTTCTGCAGCACAAAAATAGTATTTATGTCAGCAGCACTGCCCCAGAGCAGAATACCGTAGGACACAATACTATGAAAATAACTAAAATAAACTAATCTGGCTGTTTTTAAATCTGTCAAGTGACGGATTTTCCTGCATGCAAAAGCTGCAGAGCTCAGTCTGTTCGATAGCTTATCAATATGTGGACCCCATTGGAGTTTGGAATCCAACGTTATACCTAGAAACACTGTGCTGGTTACCAATTACAATTCCTCATTTTTAATTGTTATACATGTCTGATTATTTTTAACGTTAGTAGTAAGAAACTTAACACATTTAGTCTTTTTCTCATTTAATAGCAAATTATTAACATTAAACCAATTTATCACTCTTGATATGGTATTGTTCACGTGATCATCATTAGCGTGTTGGTTTCGCTTTGTTTTGAAAATAAGTGAGGTGTCATCAGCAAACAGTACCATATCATGACAGTCCCTTCCTAGATAGGGTAAGTCGTTTATATAGATGAGGAATAGGAAGGGTCCCAATATTGAGCCCTGTGGCACGCCCAAAGAAACCAATGATCCTGGTGATCGTTCTCCGTTTACGTCTACCCTTTGTATTCTTCCGTTCAGATAAGATTTTAACAAATTCAATGACGTGTCTCTAACTCCATAATGATGTAATTTCCTGATCAATGTTTCATGACAAACGCAATCAAAAGCCTTAGATAAGTCACAAAAAATGCCTAGGGCATCTTGTGACTCTTCCCAGGCATCAAAACTACTTTCAATGAACTGAATTCCGGCATCTGTTGTTGAACGACCGCGAGTGAATCCAAACTGTTTGTTATGCATTAGCTTATTTGATTCAAAATGATGTAATAGCTGTGATAAGATTAATTTCTCAAAAATTTTACTAAAAGTTGGTAGTATTGATATAGGTCTGAAATTGGTGGGGTCTTGAGTACTACCTGCTTTGAAGAGGGGAATTATCTTACTTTGTTTCATTAAATCAGGAAATTCACCGCAGTCTATACAATTGTTGAAAATGACCGCTAGGTCAGGTGCAATTAATTCGATCAGGGATTTAACGACGTGAACAGAGAGTCCCCAAAGATCATTCGTTTTCTTAACATTTATCAATTTAAATGCCTTTACGACATCTGAACTTGTGACGTGCTTAAAATTCAAGTATGAAGCACACTCTGAGACATTATCTTTTAATATTGCAACAGCAGACAAAGGTGACGAATTTAAATACTTAGTCGTGGAAGCCGGTGCATTAGTAAAAAACGATTCAAATTCAGTTGCAATTGCAGTGAATCGCTTTTTTACTACGACCGGCCTCCTCATTAATTATTTTCCAAGTCGTTTTTATAACATCGGAACTATTCTTAATTTTACTACTCAGAAAATTACGTTTAGCTGTATGACAGTCTAATTTAAATTGTTTGGAGAACTGTTTGACTTGTTCTTTAAATTCGTCACTCATGTTGAACCGTCGTTCCTCATACAATGCATACAATGCTTGCCTGCGTTTATGCAACTCTGCAGTAGCCCACGTACTAAAGTCGTTTGAACCACTAACCACAACCGATTTTGAAGTGAATATCGCGCTGTACTGTTTCATAAAGGTTTCAAAGAATAAGTTATACATTATATTAGGAGACTGTTCAGCAGCCAAAAACGGTAGTTCCTGGGCTAAAGAGTATCTCATTCTTTCTAACCGGTCAGCAGTTATTGGCACAAACGAAATTTTCTTTTTAATGACAGGTTCTCTAATAGAGTCAAATTGAAATAATTGACATAAATGATCTGAATCCAATTCACTGATAACACTTTTACTGATTGGAATAACATCAGTAAAAACGTTGTCAATGCATGTAGCACTAGTAGCAGTCACTCTTGTTGGCTCCATAAATAAATGGCTAAGCCTAAATGATGAGAGAAGATTTATCAATCTAACGCTGAGAGTAGTTCTTTCTAACAGATTAACATTAAAGTCACCACATATAATTAATCGTTTCGTACTGAGTGATGAAATAGTTAGGACGGATTCCATTATTTTCTCGAACATTTCAAAGTCGCTCAAGGGTGGCCTATAGACACATATAACGATGAACTGTTCTAATTCCACAGCTGCAAGTTCTATAGTTCGTTCAACAGATAAGGAAACAATGTCCTTACGTTCCTTGAATTTCATATGATTGTTTAGTATGATTAATGCCCCACCATGTATTGAATTAAGTCTGGTGAACGAACTACCAACCTGGTGATCTTTAAAGCTAAACATAATTTCATTAATAGTTAACCAGTGCTCTGTTATGCAGAAAATTTAAATTTTATTACAATTTAAAAATAACTCTATTTGTAGATCTTTGCCTCTAATACATTGAATATTCTGATGAACCAGGCTTATATACTTAGCATGTGAGCTTCCCTTATTCTTAGGGTTTTCTAATATACTAGAACATATGTTGCCAGAGCCTGGGTCCTCTGTTGTCTTATGAACTAATTTAAATGCATCCTGTTATTCTGGTCTGATACCAGATTCATATTAGGCTGCTCAGTAAAAGCAGAGTTAGAAGCCAAATTTTTGGCTGTAATGTCATATAAATATAATAGTGACATAGCTATTTGTCGTTTACAATAATTTGAAAGGTAAAATGTACCTTTAGTCATAGTAAAATAATTACTAACATAATTGTTAGTGTCAATAATATCAAACTTATTATTATATGTACATAAATTGTATGTGTACATAGTTATATTCATATTATGTCTATATATATTTTCATTTTGTGTCAATTGGTTGCAGTAGGGAAATGTGAACAATATAATTTTTTTCACACTAAGACCATTCAATGTTTCATAAAATTTTATTAAATTATTTTTGTTCACATCTCCCCTATTGCCCATGAAAATTATCAGTGTGGCACTGGCTGTGATAGTGCTGTCATTCAAAATTTGATTTATAATATTATCTACAGTGCTAAAAGGTGAGCAATTACTAATAACACTATGTCCTAAGGGACATAGTGTCAGCAGTCCACTCATACTCTAAGGAGTATGAGTGGACTGCTGAGCCCATGCCACTTCCAATCTCATCACAGTACATTATAATATCAGGTGTTGTGGTCATATCAGACTTGGCAGAACTATTATCAGTAACACCTTGTGTTGGTAAACTGTCACACAAGCCCGGAGAGTTGCCCGCTGTCAAACAACCACCTTTCTGCTCACAGCGACAAGTATGGTTGTTGGTCAGCGACTCAAACCGCTCACAATTATGGTTCATTTCTTGAATTAAATCATCCATAGCCAATGAGTATTCATTTATAACTTTCTCAGAGTTCAAATATGCACTGTTTAGTGATCTCAATGAATCCTCCAAGCTTTGGATTTTCAAATGTAAGTTTTGTGTGTCAGTTTCATATATCAACTTAGTACTTTCTAATTCTAATACACACATATTCAAATCATGTAATAAGTTTACATTTTTCTTGCTTACTTTTAAGTTTTTAGTACACAATTTATTATGTTTTATTAATTTCTGAGTTTTCCGTATATACCTATTTATTTTACCTAGTTTGTTATTGCTGCAACTTAATAACCTTGATGTGGGCAATGTGTCATTAGTTAAATCAATGACATCATCAAGGCTTCCAGTTGCAACAGTAACCAGCTGCGGGCTGATCCCTACGACTTCACTGTAGAGGCTCTGGGTCTGCAACGCTGCGGTGTTTTCCTTCTCCTCCTGGAGTGCATGTATTTGTTCATGGGCATCGAACAATGCTTTCTCCAGGGAATCAATCGATTTCAGGGCTTGCTCGTACTCTGCACTACATACAGTGAAGCTATCTACGGTGACCTGCAGCTTGTCCCGCTCAACAATTACATCACTACATTCTTGTTCTAATACACATAATTGTTTCTTTAGCTTATCTCTACTTTCAAGTACTGATAATAGCTCTTTCTCATTTTCCTCCCTTTCACAGAGTAATTCGGTGACCATTTCCTTTGATTTTTTTAATTCTAGTAAGGTAACTTTGAGCTTGTCATTTTCCTGCTGTCGGGAGGCGACAGCAGCAGCTCTGCGGGTCATCATGGTTACAGTTGAGATAATAATCAAGGAATTGCACACCAAAACAATGCGAAATTACTTACGTGGAATAGTAACGTTTTTCAGCGTTTGCACATCACTAATTGCTATGAAATATATTTTAAACGTTGTTAAATATAATAATTTAACAATAAGGTAACAAAAAGCGCTGAAAGTGTACGGAAATAACAAATACTTTTAAATTTATAACCTGCAACGGTCACAAATTTAACATGTTTCGAGACACTAGTAAACGTCACTAAAACACACTGCAAACAATAGAAATACTTAACATTACACTATAATCCTAAAATAACACTAAATTGGGCTCAGAATTACACTAAATCATATTAAAATATAAATTTTTCTAGGGACGTAGTGAAATCAGCTGTTTGCCGTTTGACAGCCAGTGTTACCGTATCCACCACATCACCGTACCACAAGATTTGTCAGTGTCGGGTGCCTCTCGTGAAGGGGCAAGCCCGATATTCGCCATGCTGCTTCGTTTTTGCTCACGTATCGACCAGCTCTAAACATTTGCACTTCGTCCCTTGGGTTGATATTTGCATTGCCTTGTTGCTGCAAAATAAATATCGCCTGGTCAGGGCCTTTGTTGATATACTTACAAATGTATTTAATTGCCTGGACCGAGTTACAAAATTCCACATTAATGTGAGCATTAAAATTTTGCAAAGCAGCGGCGAGTAAGGGACTACCCAGCTGTTGTCCACTACGACGTCTTACGCGGTACCTCTTATTTTACGAGACGACGAGACATAGGGTTCAGCGTCCCACAAGGTCCGTGGATCATGCTCTTAGTAATCGTGTCATATAGCTGTTTGTCCACGTTGGGGTCGGGCAGCTCGGTTGATATGACTTCATCGATTTGGTTCGGCAGCAATTTTTCTTTTAACCACAGAAGCAAATGCATGTGGGGCAAGCCGCGCTTTTGCCACGCTAACGAATACATTGTGACTCGTCAAAAACGTGCCCTTTGGTGAGGAGGGCCACCAGCTTTTGCATTTTAAAAACCCGTGCTATGATATCGTGGCGGTCCGTCGGTTTCTGCCCATCCATTAAATCATCCTTAATCTCTTTCCAGGCAGGGTTGCACGTAAAGGTGATGAATAAGTCTGGCCGCCCATAGTTTCGGACGTAGGTGAACGCGTCCTGGGTGTATTCGTGGAGGTACCGTGGACTGTCCACGAATGACGATGGTAGGATCACCATCTGCCCTAAGTCGTTTGGATTCACATTGCCATCGTTTGCAATGCCATCTTGCAGGTGGACGTAATTCTCTGCACGCAACTTGCTTTGGTTTAGCGCTATGACCCTCAGGCGCTCACTCTCCATCTTCACGTACATGTCTACCAAAAATTGGGACAAGTACCCTACACCGCAGCGGCAAGTTGAAGTCTTGTTCACGGACCATCAATTGAAACGCGTAGAAATCCATGCACGACACTTTTTGTTCGGGTTCGGTTGCCCAGTTGCCGGATTGATGTGAGAAATGCTGGAATGATATCCCTCTTACCCTTTCCAGAACATAATGGGATACTGTAGAGCATCGTAGAAGCGGTGCGTATCGGGGATCCTGGCGAGCTAGTCGTCGTATTTGCGCAGGACGATGTCCCTCGGGGCCGTGGGGTCGGCGCCCGCAACCACAGCCACGACCTCGGCGGCGGCCGGTGCTTTATAACGGCGCGCGTGCTGCCTGCTCGGCACGCGGTCTGCGTTGATCACAACCTTACAACTCTTGTCAGGCATGTTCTCGAGAGCAGTTATAAATTCGTGCACTAACCTATTATGACGGTGCAGGACGTTTTGTATTTTCCGGACAGTCACACGTTCAACTCCCTGAATAATTTGACACCGTCTATCAGTTTCCACCTCGTCGTCTCCTGTGACCGTTAGATAGAGGTAAAAGTGACCCTATTTTATGGTGCACTTGCCCTTATACCGTAAAGATTGGTGAAAACCCAGGCATCGCGATAATTTTATCTGCCCCAAAGGAGATCATGTGAAGACATGAATTATATTTTTGATGCTGTTATGGAAGCGCCGTGACTCATCAGTCACGGCGCGGAAAATAATTATCTTAAAGGATCGACTGGCTCCTCTAACGTGGGAATGACTACCTTGCCCCTAGAGCAACACATTCCCGCCGTTTCCTCCTTCCATTTCAGTGCCCTACATAATCTGCATGCCTTGGTCATACGGTCAACTTTGATGAGCGTATGGTTACTATAATCTAAAGTTAATCATATAATCTAAAATCAGTATAATCTAAATAGTCAAACGCACATTTTTATTTAAACTCCCCAGTTAGTTCTCCCCAGTGTTGTAGCAGCAACAGAAATACATATTCTGTGAAAATCTAGCTATTAAGGTTTTTGAGATAAAGCCCGCTGACGGATAGACGGAAGAACGGACAGCGGATGTTCAGTAATAGGGTCCTTCGGGAACTGAACGCTGATAAATTTAGTAGTATACTAATTAATGCGCCATTCAATCTGTAATATTAGGTCCTTACATATGAAATTGGCGTTTTGCATGGGAGGAACATAACGTCGTTTTTTTTAAATGTAATATATTTATTTAATCAAAATATGTACCATTGCTATCTATACACTTTTGCCATCTCATAGGTAGTTATTTGATCCCTTTACTAAAAAAAACATTCAGACTGCCGGTTGGGACGGTTTGGACTGCCCCATCGGAGTTGATTTTTTCCCTTCCAAGAAGTTATCCGAATTTCTCTCTATGAGCTGGCGCGATGGTAATCTGTTGGAGCAAGGTCCGGAGAGTACGGTGGATGTCTTAGACATTCCAATTGAAGCTCCTCTAATATGGTAGCCGTCTGTTGTGTAGTGTCCTAGTCGCCTCTTTGCCTCCAGCATCTAAAACATTGAGGTGACGGAATTCAAATTGAGTTCTATATTTTCCTGTACCTTATACATGTGTTAGTTTAAGATTTGACATTCTCCAAATATGTTTCTTATGGAAATAAACTCTTTTTGAATTTTGAATTTTGAATTTTGTGTGGTCTAGCGTTATCATGAAGCAGCAGTGGCCTAGAGCGATTGACCAGCCTCGGTTGTTTAGCAGCTAGCTTTTCCATCATGATTTACAGTTGCTGACAATAGACATCTGCCGTAATCGTCTGGCCAGATTTAAGAAAGCTGTAGTGAACGACACCAGCACTAGTCCACCAAACGCTCACAAGTAACTTTTTTGGAGTCAATTTTCGCTTGGGGCATGGTTTGGCTGGTTCGGCAGGGTTCAGCCATTGTGATGATAGCTTCCAATTATCATACAGGATCCACTTTTTATCACAGGTAATGATTCGATTTAAAATCCTTTCATTATTGTGCCGGGTGAGTAATGCAACGCAGCAGTCAACGCGCGTTTGTTGATTTGCTTCACTCAGATCGTGAGGTACCCACCTTTCAAGCTTTTTCACCTTCCCAATTTGCTTCAAGTGGATTAAAACAGTTTTATCACTAACACCGCAGCCTGCAGCTAACTCGGACGTGGATTGCGATGGAACCGCTTCCACAATAGCCTTCAATTCTTCATTATCAACTTTGTTCTCCGGCCGTCCACGGGGCCTGTCCTGCAGGTCGAAATTTCCAGAACGAAAACGTTGGAACCAAAAACGCACTGTATTTTCTATTGCGGCACCGTCGCCATACACATCATTAATCCTTCGAGCCGTTTCTGCAGCACTGGTGCCACTGTAGAACTCATACTCGTAAATAACGCGATATTTCAAGTTTTCCATTTTGTAAGCTGAGTGACGCAAGAAAAAAAACAATTGAGGAAAAAACAAATGAATTATAATTTTAGAAACACAAATACATGAGTAAATAGCTGTATAAATTTGAATTTGGAATTCCTAACCATAGAGTAGATATTTTAGATCAAAGTGGCCAGTACGGCGAAACGCCAATTTCATATGTAAGGACCTAATATATTGAGAATTTAATTAAAAAGTTATTAAGCTTTTGGAAAGTTAATATATTATAACATATATCCTTTAATATATCAGAGTGTAGAGAAAGTGTGTGTACTTAGTTTGTAGGTATTTAAAAAATAATGTGAAGGTTTTCACCGGTTCCATTTTATAACATAGATCTGTTCAGTCCCTTATAGATTTATTAATCAAAACAATATTATGAGAACTGAAGTACTTTTATTTAACTAAAATTAATAAAAAAAAAACTAAAGAGTCAAGTTTATTGAACCGCAGGCAATGGTAATGGTGAAACCATCATCAAGTTCAAGTTCAAAGTTCAAATGTTTTCATTACTGTAGACATATACGTAGCAAACGTCTTTTTTCGCCCCTTTTCTACATTGGACCACTGTGGGAGAGGTACTTTTACTAAATTATGATTTATACACGTATGTGGTTTTAACATATTGAATTCAAGTTAGCATATCATCACTCTTTCAACATGTATCCTCAAGCTAGCAATCTGTTTTGTTTCCCTTGCTGTTGTGGATCTGCCTACCATGCGAGAGGTCCCGGGCTCGAACTCGGGCTGGGAATAAATAAAAAACAAACTCAGGCCTTGGATGTTTATTTGCGTCCGATGTCACTGTTTCTGGTTCCCACGACACAGGGAATCCTAGTGTGGGTCAGAAGCAATGTATGTGCCTGTATATAAATGTTTATGTTTATGTTATGCTTCTCTTTTAAATAATTTAACCCCAGATATAACAGGCCGAACTAACTGCACTCCCTGTCTACGCTAGTACAGTCGTATTTCTCTATCACCCATAACACACATACCCTGGTAGCGAACATTGTATAGGTATAAAATCAGGTGATTTGACTAATAGTGTATCCGTCTCCATAACCTGGTGAAATATAATTGACTAATAAACTATTTAGTGTACAGGACACAAGATACTTGATAGTGTTGGCCTTTTTGTACTCTGACCAGGTGAGAGATTATATTTCGAGGGTTTTTGCAAACAACCCCCCCTCGTTATTTGAAATAACAATGAATGAACCCTACGAGTTTCCCGAACGATTCTATGAAAAGTAAATTTAAAGATATAACCAACTAACCATTGATTTAATGTCAGACGGAATTAAGCCCTTAAGTATTTTTTATTGGAATATTTCTCCATTGCCCTTAAGTATTTTTATTGGAATATCTCTTGGAAAGATTCTAATAACAACGTTTGCGAATATCTTATTTAGATGATTTGGCCAAAGTAGTGAGTGATCGTCTATGGGTAGGACTGTAGAAGTTGAGATAGTAATAACCTAAATTTCTTTTTAGAGTGGTTTTGGTTAAAAAGTATTGTCAAGAGGTTCCTCAGTCAGTGATGAATATAAGTGACATAAGAATATTGATAAGCATCGAGTCCGTGCTTATTAGAATAAATTTCTAAGTAAAAACCATTTAAAAGATATTTCGATTATATTTGTTTATAAAGGAAGGTTTGTGCTAGAGCTCACAACCAGAAGGGCCACGGGCCCTAGGGAAGGGTCCCACGACCCCGCCCAACACCAGTGGAGGTCAACCGAGTTCTACGGACCCAAGACAGAGTAAGTTAGATTTAGCTAAGCAAAATAAGCTTAAATTTTATTAATTAAAATGCTTACAACCACTCAAAATTGTAAACACAATTTATAAGAAAACATAGGGTTATCTATGTGTTCATTAGTACGCTTTTGGCGTTATCTTTCCCCTGTTTTGGGGCCATCCTCCTCCCATACATTCCCATATACAATCTACGTGACTGCAATATTCAAGACTGCTGAAGACCTGGAATTAGCCAACTGAATACACCAGCACCTAGAGACCATCTGAATCTACTCAAGTTCCTCTCCAGTTAGTTTCTCTGCCAATCAACTACATAAAGACTATTAAGGATATATTTTTATATTATTTGATATTGTGATTTATCTCATCCATCAGTCCAACATGTTTGTTGATCGGTTACGGGACATTTTATTTGCACATACTCATATTGTGGTTATCTTGAGAGACACGTCTCTTAAGTTTTATTCCGGAACCATGTGGATGTATGAACGTAATTATTTCTAGTCATACGAATTTCAGATACTTGTTTTGTTACATAAACCTAAATAATTGTGTTTAGTCTCCCTACCTACATAACCTCAATTACGTAATTTAATCATTTAGCTAAAAGACAAACAAGAAGAAGATCAGAAAAAAAAGCCTGGTAATTTAAAAGTCTGCGCAAAATTCATTTAAAGTAAATCACGAGGTCGAATTAATTGAAGACTCATTAAATTGACGAATTTGAATACCGTAAAATATAACCCACGGCATGAACGCAAAACAAAACTTAAAATTACATTAGAACTATAAATATTCTTTCTCGTCGATGACTTGCGCATGATGATCCTCTCCCGCTTCGGCAGCCGGAAGTCTAGGACCTAGGTCTCTTAGGTCCATCTCTTGGTCTCACCAACAGAGTCAAAGTCAAAGTCAAAGTACTTTATTACTGTAGATATTTACATATACTTAGCAAACGTCAATAGAAGCAGTAAGAGACAATTCTCATTACAACGCATACTTAACCAACAAATCACTAATTCATCACTATACACAATCACGCCTCAGTGTTTCTCTAAAAGTCCGAGACAACTCTTTATTTCAACGTAATTGTTCCTCGACACAAAGGACGTGAGAAATACAAATACTGTTATACCCGCACTTGTAATATTAACAACACGAAATATAATTGAAATTCAGTGATCCTAGAATGAACGCGTGACTCTAATTCTAGTATTTACACTCCCCGATTGGTCTTGAACCTGTCTAAATTCCCACATCAACTCTCGCGTATCGACCGATATTGACTGTCCCCACAACCCCCTGTCAAACAGTTTTATTACAAACCCCAAGCGTTCAACCTGGGCCAATTCTCAGCATTCCATTCCCACACTTTTAGACTAGCGCTGAAAAAATCTAGGCGACAATTTACGATTTGTTTACTCAAAATAAGAACAAAAACTAGCCACTTAACCAAACGTTTCTCAAACCTAATCAGTTATCAAATAACTTTCAACTAATAAACGAGAATACAAATTGCCTTTAATATTTCAAATCAACACAAAATATACTGTTTGAGTATGAGTTTCGATTGAATGAGCCATAGTCAATGCGTCACTTCAAAACAACAAGACATATGTGTGTAATGGTCATAATTCTATATCCACTGAAAGCCATCCATGTATAGTTAAACCATGTTCATTTTAAATTTATGATTCATAATTTATTTCATAGCTCTTAAAGCTTATCCGCATTTTGGAGAATGTTTAAACAAATATATTTATACCCACTGAGAAATAAACCAAATGTTTGTTTCGTCACAGCACCTCAATTTTAAATGCAACTTACGCTATGTTATTTACATAATGGCATCTTTGTCTAATTTAACAATATAAGGACGATATAAACTAGCTATTATTTTTTTTTTTTTTAAGTAGTATATTAGAGGCATAAGAGGTCCACTCCAAAGCTTACTACAAAACTATCATAAAAATAATGAAGTACCTTAATAACTGAGGGCACTGCTCAAGGATCCGTCATCGGGCCAATAGAATATTTGATATATATAAACGACATGCCAAATGTTGCTAAAAATTTTCCATGTACCGGTTCGCCGATGACACAGCAATGATTGCAGCCCACAATGACCTGATGGAAGCCCAAAAAATGCTTCAAGAAGATTACAATAACATTTGCAAGTGGTCACATGATGCCGGGCTAGTACTCAATACTGACAAGACCAAATTACTCCTTGTACGATCAAGCCACATCAAAAGTACCCACAGTCCGTCCATAACCGCACACACTCATGACTGCATGCACTCCCACTGTAGTAATTGCTGCTGCGCATTAACACATTAAATACGTCGGCCTTATAGTTGATGATAGGTTTACTTGGTCCAAGCACATAGACTCCATATGCACTAAGTTAAGAGCTCTGCTTCTAAAATTCAAAATTCTAAAACACAGATTACCCACCCACATGTTACTCACACTATACAAGACTATGGTTGAATCAATTGTATCCTACGGATTGAGCACATATGGAAGAGCATCACCATATCTAACTAATGAAATTCTTAAACTACAACAGAGAATACTAAAAACTATAGTTCCGCTATCCATTAAGTTAGAATGTAGAAGTAACCCTCTTAAACTTTTTAATTATTGTAAAACCATGCCCCTGTCTACCCAATTTGATCACTACATACTAAAGGAATACAATAAAATTCATGACACATTATTGCCTCAGAAAATATGTCATAAAATAACAACACGGAAAACAACTGAAAATAAATTTTATATACCAAACTTTATTAATAGCAATGGGAAAAGAACAGCTTCTTACCTTATCCCAAAAAAACTAAACGAACTGCCTTATGACATACGAACACAATTTCAAGATCAAAATTTAAAGAAAAAATTAAAAAACTGATATTTTTTTGTTAAGACTGGAAGCAACTACGTGCGCGCGGAATGTATGATAGACGTTCAGCAGTAGTACACAGCTACATATATTCTACTCGCTCTCACAACACACACCTCAACGCGCATGGGTTGGTTCCCGTCTCTTTCGCATTAAGAAATAGTTTAAACTACCTACATAATGAATGTAAACTGCCAGACCGACACAAATAAACCTTTTAGGTTTCGTGTCACAAATTTGTCAATTAGAACTTAAGATTTTTATCTACACACGTATCATAAACCCTCTTTACTGCGTTCAAAAACTGCACGTTACGATCAGCATTATGTTAAACTACTTGGAAAAAACTCATTTCGTATCTGAAAAATTATGTGTAGTTTTTCTACATATAATGACATTCAAATTTCGAACGCCGACGCCCACCCGCGTGCCGTCCCTTGTTTGTCTGTGAAGTTGGTACTGACATTCAAAGGACATTGTCCACTTTGTATGGGCGTTTCGGCTAAACGTGAACAGACATTTGAATCGAAACTAACTATTAGGTTTTGTAGTACAGGTTGGTAAGAAACCAATAACAGTAATTATTTTGTGTCAATATGCCTGTGTGTGGCAATAAAATAACATTTCAATAACAATAACACATCAACAAACGCGGAGTCGGGGTCCATTATAACAAGCCAAAGTAGAAAACAAACATATTCACGAATTATCGAAACGGCAAATACAGAACGAAAGGTTTTTATTGTGTTCTGTGGCGTGAGTGACCTGACCGCCGGTGACAATTGTTTATTTTTATTTTTGTCTAGTATTGCCATGAATAAGTAGTTTACCCACAAATCGAGCTTTTTTTGTTAATTTGAACAACGATTAAATGCGACGAATCGCGCATGTATTGTATTAATGCATTTGCATTGATTTACTTTATTTATGTGAAAGAAAAATTGGTACTAAAAGTGCTACTTTAGAGACCACAAAGTGATTTATGTGTAATTGGTAATTTATTAAGTTTTTTACATGGCAATACCGAAAATAAAATGTCGTCCGGTCGACTGATTAAAGACTGTGTTTCACATAAATTCCCTTTAAGTTTTAACTGTCGATTTACACAACTAGATAATCGAAAATATTCGTAATGGAATTATTTATAATCAGTGGTTATCTCGTATTACCTCGTACATTCTGTCCACGCTTAGCCGAAAATGGACAATGTCCTTTCGAACGCCGACGCCCGTCTGCGTGAAGTTGGTACTAAAGAACAAGCTAAACAATTGCAGAACCACAATGCCAGTCAAACATGCGGTTCCTGAACACATCAAAGAGAGCTTATGAAATGTGTGTAGATAAACTAGTGTATGTAACTGTACATAATTAGGCATTATGCAGCAGTCACATAAACTACTATTATGTTAATAAATAAATAAAAAATAATTAGAGGAGAAGTATATGGTTTGCGGGAATACTTGTTTCACCTTCAATGCGTTCTACGTAGTAACAGATTTTAGGTACTCCAACGTTATAACGTGGGTTTCTTACAATTTTATTGAATATATATTCCGTAATTTATGATGCTTGGAAGTCCGAAGATGATTTGACTTGTAATAAATGCACTGATGATGAGCGTATTTTGCTGGCTATGTATATCGCTGTAAGAGCGCTGTATGGACCGAATACAGAAGGTCTTGATTAATCAAAGGTCTTGACTTGAAATGGGGAAGTGTAAATTTCAATCCGTATCACTAGGCTTCATATAAGGTTGAAGGAATCATGAAAGCGTGAAAAAAATGAAGTACGTAGGGCGCGAGCGAAAAGTGTGCATGTCTACCAAAAACCCTATCCTTGATATTTTTATTGTAAGCAGATAGCTCGAACCAAAAAACACAGACATGTCATGATTCGATTCTAAATAGTGCGTTTCATAGTTGATTTTATAATATTTTTGTAACAGAATCGATTATGGTAACGATCGGTTGATTCATGACATTTGAGCACAAGTGGAAACAATCTCTACGTTCGTTCATTTTGTCTATGATTGTCAAATTATTTAAAAGGGCACGAGCTTTCTTCGAGAAGTTTAGGATTAGGATAGGTTTTAAAAATTATATATAACCACCTCTCAGTAGCGGGGGCTATCTGCCCCCCTAACATGCCGCTATCATACCCGCTGACTATGAGCTGATGTCCGATCGTAAAATTTGGGTAAGCAGGCAAACTCCTCCCATATATATCACATACACATATATATCGCCCAAAAGAGCAATTGCAGGTAGAAAACCTTCAGCATATACCGCGGCTATGGCTCACAGCAAAGTCTTAGACAGATAACTGCAAACATAAAGGGGTGGTTTTTAGTCAGTATACCATACGAGCTGATGCTCGCTCATAACATATACAAACATAACAGGGAGGTCTGACTCCTGGGCATGGGTTATTCCATTTCTTCTCCTCCAATAAAAAAAAAAACGAGCTTTCCTTTGGGAGTTCGTGAAATAAACAGTAATAAAAAAAACGGTTAAGTGCGAGTCTAACTCGCGCACAAAGGGTTCCGTACCACCATACAATGGTTGGTATGGTGTGGAGTGAATAGTTTGGATTTTACATAGCAAACTGTTGTTTACAAAGTTATTGTTGCATATTTCATTCATAAGTTTGTATGTGGTATTGAAAGAATTGTTGTATGGACGACCCGAATGGCCGAGTTGGCAGTGACCCTGCCTACGTAGCCTTGAGTCCCGGGGTTAGAGTCCCGGTGGAGGCAAATAATAATAATACCTTGGACACCATTTACACACATTGATCTAGCCCCAAACTAGGATTCCCTGTATCTTGGGTACTAGACAACGATACACATACTTATATAGATAAATATTATACATAGATAGATAAACAACCATGACTAGGGTACAAACATCCGTTCTCATCAAATAAATATTTGTTTGATGACAATTGTCTAGTACCCAAGATACAGGGAATCCTAGTTTGGGGCTAGATGAAAGAAATAAAGAAAAAGCATTTATTTGACACACTTCAGAAAACTCTGTACATTGATACAATGATGAAATTAATTATGTGTCAAAAAGGTTTGGTTTCAGCATATGTTGTATGGTGTGGTGGCAGCACACAACGCTGGTTTTCATGCCAAACCCTTTTTAAACCAACTTAAAGTAAATTAAATTAAATTACTTAATCAATATGCATTTTGATTATTTACAAAAGATTTTTTTACTTTTAGATATAACCACAACACAAATTAATAGATCAATGTGTGTAAATATTGTCTAAGGTATTATTATTATTATTATTATTATTATGGAAGCCCCCTTAAATATTTATTTTATTCCGGTTTTTTAGTATGTGTTGTAACAGCGGCAACAGAATTACATCATCTGTGAAAATTTCCTCTGTCTTACTATCACGGTTCATGAGAAGCCTAAACCACAGAGGGACAGACAGACGGACAGCGCAGGCTTAGTAATAGGGTCCCGTTTGGCACCCTTCGGTTACGGGACCCTAACAATGTTAATTTTCCGATAAAGTAAACGTAAGGATTGGAGTTACATAATATGGGGCAGTGACAGTACTCGTACAAACTATGTTTCAGTGCAGTCTCTTCAAATCGATGCAACTGTCGTACATTTTTCTGGTTTACATAAGCCTTTGACATGGAAATGTGTTATGTGTATGAAATTCTCTGGACATTTCTGAAGGCAGGGTTTATCAATATTGAATTTTTATATTTGTGTGGCAGCGGAATAAGTGTGCGTAATGGATTTCTGAAAATGTTCGGTGGGTGTCAATCAATAATCATATACATTAACATACTACTATTTGTAGTCGCTCTACAATAAAATTCCGATTTAATATAATCATTCCACAGATTATATCAACCCACAATTAAACTATATGGGCCTTACCACAAAAAATAACTACTGTTCAACACTTGTTTAAAAACAAAAGTGTATGGGATTTGACGTTTGTTTTTAGGTTAAACACGGTTTAATATTTTTTGTATAAACACGGCAAATGTTACTACCTAAACTAGGTAGAAAAAAAAGCGTATATCTAATTTAACCGAAAAGCTTCACATTTCCACTATATCCGGTAAAGAGTTTATTAATGCTTCAGGAACACTAGGGAATTCAAACTTTTTTTTTCATATTTGCCATAGAACCTCGGGGAAATAACATAAAGAGTCTACGTTATTGGAAAGTCGGTTACTAGGTGAGGTAAAGTTGTTACCCACTAATACTCTTAAAACAATACTTAATACTTAATGGAATGTTTTTTCAGGTCGAAATATCAGGTTTAGTGTTGTCGCTTTTCCTAAATTGATGCTAAATAATCCTTATGCCTCCTACTTTGGACGAAACTCTTAGCTGACTATTCAGTTAAACCATATATGTATTGATCGGTTGCAACAGATGTTCAAATTTGAAAGATATTTAAATATACGTAGCAAACGTCATTTTTTTAGCTGTTTTATACACTGAACCACTGTGGGAGAGGCAGGGCAAAGATACACCCACATATTGATTTTTAGATCTCTTTTAAAAATAGGTTGTAAACGAATACATACATTACAAATTTAATTATTATGATTAGTAAGCAGAAATAAATATTAAAAAAAACAGCTAGTTCTATGTTGAGTTATATTGACCCCATTCAGTCCTGCCCTTTAAGTTATCTTGAACATTGTAATATCCCTTTTTGATAATGTCGCTTTTACATGGTTTTTTAAATTGGTCCAAAGGCAATTTCACAATCTCCAGAGGTATCTTGTTGTAGTAGAGAATGCACTGACCCTTGAAAGAATTGCTAACTTTCGCGTGTCTAAACCGGGGCTCAACTAGACTGTGATATTTTTTTAGGTTAACATTACAGCTATTGCTAAGTTTGGAAAATATAGTAAGGTTCTTGCGTACATACATTATAATTTCGAAAATAAATTGACTAGCTACAGTTAGTATGTCAATTTCTTCAAAAAGCTCTCTTAAGGAGTCCGTTCGTTTAAAATTATAAATTGCTCGTTTTCCGCAAACAGTCAAATAGTCAATAGTCAAAGTACTTTATTACTGTAGATATTTACATATACTTAGCAAACGTCATTTTTTGCCTCTTCTCTACATTGGACCACTGTGGGAGAAGAAGGGCGTAGAAACTCCCACAGATTTATTTTTAGATCTCTTTTAAAAATAGGTTGTGCTTAACTAATACAAATATGAAAAATTTAATTGTTATGATTAATAAGCAGGAATAAATAATTACAAAATTAATAACAGCAAGGTCTGTGTTGAGCCAGATTAACCCCATACAGTCCTGTCATTTAAGTAATCTTGAACATTGTAATATCCCTTTTTCGACAAAGTCGCTTTAACATGCTTTTTAAATTGCTCAAATGGCAATTTCAAAATCTCCAGAGGTATCTTATTGTAGTAGAGAATGCACTGACCCTTGAAAGAATTGCTAACCTTCGCGAGTCTAAAACGGGGCGCACATAGTCTGTGATTATTTCTTAGGTTAACATTACAGCTGTCGCTAAGTTTGGAAAATGTTGTAAGGTTCTTGCGTACATACATTATATTTTCGAAAATAAATTGACTAGCTACTGTTAGTATGTCAATTTCTTTAAAAAGCTCTCTTAAGGAGTCTGTTCGTTTTAAATTATAAATTGCTCGAATAGCTCTTTTCTGTAAAATAAAAATAGTTTGAATATCCGCTGCTTTCCCCCACAACAAGATACCATAGGACATCACACTATGAAAGTAACTAAAATATACTAGCCTAGATGTAGCCACATCCGTGCTTTGTCTGATGTTCCTAACAGCGTAAGCCGCAGAACTTAATTTACCAGCCAATTTATCTATGTGGGGTCCCCACTGCAATTTACTATCAATGGTTATTCCAAGAAACTTCGTATCATTTACCAATTCTAACGTGCTGTTGTCTAACACCAAACTGGTCTCAACTTGCCTGACATTTGGAAGTGAGAATTTGATACACTTGGTTTTACCAGCGTTTAACAATAAATTATTAACTGTGAACCAATTCAAGGTTAAAGACAATACACCATTAACATCATCAAAATCTCCTTTTTGTCTTTCAATTTTGAAGACCATTGAAGTATCATCAGCAAACAACACTATGTCAGTTAATTTCTCCACCATGAAAGGCAGATCATTAATATATACCAGGAATAAGAAAGGGCCTAATATGGAACCTTGTGGAACGCCAATTTTAACACCCGATCCATCAGATTTTACGCCGTTAACTTCTGCCTTTTGAATTCTATTGCTTAGGTATGATCTTAGTAGATCCAACGCTTTATTTCTAACTCCGTAATGATTTAATTTAATTAATAGCGTATTATGATCAACACAATCAAACGCCTTCGACAGGTCGCAAAAAACTCCGATAGCATCCTGTGCGGCCTCCCATGCAGAATAAATATGAGATACAAGGGAAATACCTGCATCCGTAGTCGATTTACCCCTAGTGAAACCATATTGTTTAGCGTGGAGTTGTTTTGTACGGTTGAAGTGTGAGAGCATTTGATTGAGTATAATCTTTTCAAATATTTTACTTAGTGTTGGAAGAACAGATATTGGTCTGAAATTTGAAGGATCGCCCTTATCTCCCGATTTGAACAGCGGTATAAGTTTACTGTGTTTCATGAGGTCTGGAAAATCCCCATCGTCAACACATTTATTGAATATATAAGCTAAGTGTGGGGCTATAACTAGAATTACTGAACCAATGACTTTGACTGATATACCCCACAGGTCTTCCGTATTTTTTAAGTTAAGTAATTTAAACGTTTTGACAATGTCCTGGGGATATACATGATGAAATTTTAAATATACATTACTGACGCTAGTGTTATTTTTTAATAAAGTCTCTGCTTCAAATGGAGATGAATTTAGACTGTCCGTTGTGAGTACGGGTACATTGGTGAAGAATGTTTCAAAAGCTCGAGCAACATCAGCGTTGGATTTAACAACATCATCACCTATCTTTAGGCAGAAATCACTGTCCCTTGGTATAACTTTGCCAGTTTCGCGGTTTATTATTTGCCAAACTGTTTTCATTCTATTATTTGAATTTTTAATTTTTCTATTAATGTGTAAAGTTTTTGCAGTTCTACAAACCAACTTGAAAGTTTTGGAATATTTTTTAACATAGTCATGAAATTTTCGATCAAAGTTATAGGTTTTTTGATCATAAAGGTCATACAAGATAACTCTACTTTTACGAATTCCAAACGTTGCCCAGTCATTAAATTTAGATTTACCGTTGTAGTCACTGACTTTCTTTAATTTGAAAACTTTATTGAATTCTGTCTGAATAATGTTGAAGAAGTCTGAGTAGATTTTGTTTGGGTTCTGTTCATTAAAATCCGGTACTGGCAAATTTATATCTAAGTTTTTCGTATATGTCTCTAGTCTATGGGATGTAATAGGCCTATAAAATGTTGGACCAGTCTTATCCTTAATACTAATTGGGAATGAAACTGTTTGACCACTGTGATCGGAGGGTAAGCAGTTAATTACACTTTTAGTTGTGAATGCACAGTCACAAAAAACGTTATCTAAGCAAGTTTGGCTTGTAAGTGTAATTCTAGTCGGCTCTAGAAATACATGACATAAATTAAATGATTTGAACAGAGTTATTAATCGTCGCTTCAGTGTTGTATCTACAAGCAGATCTACATTAAGATCGCCACAAATAATTAACTTTTTTCTGTTATTACAAAGTTTAATGAGGGCTTCCTCCATAATTTTCTCAAATATTTCGAAATTGCCATGGCCTTTTTCATCCCTCGGTGGCCTGTAGACACAAACAATAATATGGCTATCTAACTCAACACAGGATACCTCTATTTGTCTTTCAACAGTAAGTGCAAGAATATCTTTCCGTTGTTTCACCTTAATATTATTCTTCACTAAGATTAAAGAACCACCTCTATCAGCAGTCTTTCTATTGTAACAACTGACAATTTTGTAACTATTTATGTTAAAAGACATCATATTTTCCTTCAACCAGTGTTCAGTAACACAAATAATATCAATGTCAGAATTTTTTAGAAATAATTCTAATACAAGTTCTTTGCCAGGTAGCCCCTGGATGTTTTGATGGGCAATATTTAACTGGGGCTTACATTTTGACATATTTAGTGGCTCTTGTATGCTAGAGATTTCCTCTATTGTCTTATGAACTAATTTAAATTACTTGGAACAGATTCCAATGTTGCATGCAAAGTATAATTAACAGGTGAATTCCCAATAGGGGTGCATGTCATATTACTCTTAAAATAAGCTGATGTCAAGTTGAACTTAGTTAAACCAACTATAGCTGCGTCGCATATATTATAAGCTAACAATGTAGCTACTAATTTTCTATATTTATTAGACAGGTACAATGTACTACCAAATGTACTACCAAACTACCAATGTACTACCAAGTCAAAGTACCAAAATAAAAATTGTTCGAATATCCGAAATTTGAATCCGAAAAGTAATTGATCTTAAGCAACCTTCGACACTGGCAAGTTCAGACTCAAGATGTTGCAGATCTTTCTCATATTTTATTTAAATAATTTGTAACTCTGCCACACACATATTTTTTTCCAAAATGTCAATTTTACTCTTAATATTTAAACTCCTATGGAGATTTGAGAGTTTGATATGTTTCAGTAATATGTTTTTTTTAATTCTAACATATCTTTTTGATATGTTTTTGCTGCATGTTGAACCAGTGCCCACCACTGAGTCGTCATGAGCCAAATCAATCACTGAACTGGGCACATCACTACTTGCAACGTAAACTTGGCCGCCCAAATTATCCGCTAACATTCATTCCTCAAACACATTTTGGGTTTTTAGTGCTGCTGAACTCCTCTTCAATTTTATTGATTGTGATTGTGGGCATCACACAACTCCCTCTCTAGGATAGATGTTTTCTTCATACTCATATTCAGGACCGCACTGATCAAAGCCATGAATTATCAGAATTATGCATGCAGTGTATTTGGATTCGATGCTTTGCCATTATAAATATGAATTGTTCTGTTTACCTCGCTCTCTCTTTATGCAGCTTTGCGAATTACATTTATATTTTATTTGCTAAATCACACATTAATTAAATTAAATATAATTTATTACTAAGTTGAATGCTTGGGTCTGATACCGAGTCTGCATTTATGATCGCGTGGAGTGATACAGGATCATCATTACCTTCAAAAACCTCAATTATTGTTTGTAAATCCACTCGAAATACAAAATCTCCTCAGTAGTCATCGAAAGTATTAGTATAACATAACATTACGGCAATTATATAATTAAATAATTAATTTAGAGCCCCGTGGTCTAATGTGTTTCACGCTTGCTTCTCACACATGACATGCAGGTTCAAAACCTGACCATGTGACATTCAGTATTTTGGATGAAAGGTTAAGCTGTAGGTCCCAGTGAAGGACTTTTTATAGGGTAGGCACAGTAATAAAAAGTATGAAAAAAAAAAATACCGACCTCAAAATTGGTTTCCGGCGGTGTAACCGGTCTCACTCCAAACATTCAGGTTTGTTTCAAATAACAAATACACACTGAAAACAAAATAACCTATCGGTGTCAACACAGCCCGCTAACCAACTATATTTACCGTAGGTACTGCACTGAAACTGCCTAGGAGTATAAATTTTTTTGGGTTTATTTGATTGCCGGCCTACACCGCCCTTTCTCAATAATCTTTACTTTCATTACAAAAGAAAAAATATGTTGTTACCTTTTTCACCTTATTCAAGCACACATCCTTTTTACACATTATTTATAAACCCGTATTTTGACTCAGTTCTTGCACTCACAACTTACAAAATTATTAAACAAAAACATAAAACTTTTGAGAAATTAAAATGGCGCCGGCCGCCAGCCCACCCACCTTTTCTATTGGATGGAATACGATACGCTAACCAAATTGAAATGTCGGACCTTCTCTATTACTATTATGCTGGTAAATATGTCTTCGTAAATGATTCGGGAAATGCAAGCAAGTGACTGCGACGCAAACTAAACTGGTTACCTAACCATAAAAAATAGCGCAAAGTCCACTGAACGTTCGATTGTGAATACTACCTAAGTTACTATTGTGAGCGCGCATTGCAATTCATACATGATCATAATTTCAAAAGAGGCTCAGCTTATTTCAGGCATTAAACCCCGTCCGTCTTATTAATAAAAACACTCTATTCTGTTGTTAATCCTTCCTTACTCTCAGACGAGTTACACTCAGGTTAAACTCGGACTAAGTCTGGTGAAAATTGTTATTAATAAACATTCAGTAAGCTTGGAATAACAAAGCATTCCTTACGCTTGGATTAGCGGGTGATCTATGGCAACCCCAATTATTTAAAAGTAAAAAATGGTCCAAAAGTGCTAATTCCAGGGCCGTAAGACCAAAAAAAATACAAATCGACATCCGTTTTTAGATAGTAATAATAATTGGACACTATTTACACACATTGATCTAGCCCCAAACTAGGATGACCTGTATCTTGGGTGCTAGACAACGATACACATACTTATATAGATAAATATTATACTTATACAGATAAACAACCATGACTAGGGTACAAACATCCGATCTCATCAAACAAATATTTGCCACCACCGGGACTCGAACCCGCGGGACCCTTGGCTTCGTAGGCAAGGTCACTGCCGACTGGGCCATTCGGGTCGTCACTTAGTACAGAAGGTACTAATTCAATAATTCATAATAAATGAAATTTATCTAGTTTAAAGTCGAGTTTATATTGTATATCTTTATTACTAAAACACAAGATTAAATGTACATTATATATTTACTTAAAAACTACCAATTACACTGTTCTGCTGGACATCAGTTTGTGGCATTTTAATCCACTGAGCAATATGTGATACTATTGCTAAAGTAACTTGCTTGCATATGAGCGGCATTGAAGGCTGACTTATTCCGCTTATCTGCATCGTCTTAAATCTTTTGAAATCACAATTTAGAATTAAACATATAACTAGGTATAAATCCAATCACATTAAAATTCGCCATTAACTATGAATATATACTACGATAAGCATTATATGACCTACCTCTCCGCGGGCCCATATTCTTATTGCACTCAAAAATTAAATATGGGGAGGGATGCGACCACCTCTAGCATCTCCAGATAAATCATCTTTAATCATGTTGATTATAAACATGGCAGTAGATCGGGAAAACCTGTAATTGTGCTTAAATTCCGCTTCTTCGAGTTCTTCTAATGGATTGTAATAGGTTTTGTAAAATTTTACTTTCCTTCCTAGTGAAGTGTTGTTTTCAAATTCTTGCAGCAACCTCAAATCATCCAATTAATAGTCTCTATCAATTATCACCACAAACTATGAATCCCGGTACGACCTTGAAAAAATATTTACAAAAACTAAGAATAAGATTAATTAGTACAACCAAAACCTTTTCTAAACCAAAATTACACAAACTATGAATGAAACTACGAAGCAAAACCAGAGAACAAAACAACAATAGCAGAAACATTCGAAATGGCCGTTAGAAAAGTAAGTAACAAATGTTAAATTACGCCATAGATCACACTAGTCTGTCCTTACTCCATCGCTAAACTAGGTAGCGACGAGGTGTAACTATTGGTCCGAGAGTAGAGTCGGATTAGTGCTACTCAATCCTTACACCACGTTTATTAATAATGAATTCCTTAATACTGGCCTAATACTTGGAGTTAAGTTACTACTGTGCTAGTCTATGTTTATTAATAAGACGGCAGGATAGAAATATTGCTTGGCACCCGGGCCAGTCATATGATTTATGAAGATTTTGAAGGTAAGAACTGAAACTTAATTTGGTCATTGGCGGGATTGTTTACATTTAGATTTTTATTGTTTGTGAATCAATACTTTAATAAAAATAATAATTTTAGATTGATTTGTGCCTATTGTAGTAGCCTAGGGTAGGCAGTGCTTAAATGCCTCTATGGGACGCTCACCACTAGTAGGTCCCGGCTACTATCACTGCATGGTAGTTGTTATAAAACCCCTCCATTAACCCGCACTGAGACAGCGAGGTGGAGTATGGCTTAATATTACTCTTATCCGGGTAAATCAAATCAAATCAATCAAATCAAAAGCATTTATTTGTAACTTTCACAACACAATTAAATACATAAAGACAAACTAAGAAATCAAACGAACAAGATGAAAACACAAATACAATATAAATTATAGCAAAACGTTGTCGAGCTACAAAAAGGTTTTAACTCAGCATATGCAGGCTCAGACAACCTGCGCTGATCTTCCGTTAAAACCCATTTGAACCGTGTGAAACTAAAAAGATGATGATAGCTAAAGGCATGTGTCCCTCGGTGGGGACATGAATGGGATAAATTTTTTGGATTATATTTATAAATTATTGTATAGTCTTAAGTAAGGATTGGGACCAAAACTTACTTTTTTACTCAGCTACATATCTTTTCCCTAGATAACACGACTTGACTGGCGAGAAAGGCACGCAAGGCCCCGCCGTGCCACACCCCCTCTTCAATCAATATCACTCTCATAAGTCATCACTTGTGAGAACCCTAAATACACAAAATCCAAAGTCTATCAGTATCTAGCCTATCATACTAATTATAACCGAACTAATTGTAAACTTACTTCTAACTTTTTAAATTTAAGTATATACATTAGTACAGGTTACTGCCCTGTGAAAGGTTTTTACGGAACTCTGTAAAAAAATATAAGTAATATAAGATCTTATTTTCCAAATAATTTGCCGAAAACAATTTACCTTTCAACTGTTTTTGTTCATTAGTACGAGAACAAGCAGACGAACAAATGCACTTAAAATTACAAATGGCCTGCTCGTAATAAAAACTAAAATGAACTACCCACATAATAAAATAATAATATGATATTCACTGCAGTAATGTTAATATTAATAACATATAAATAGACTGTCTATGAATGTCGAAATAAATAATATATGGAATTGAATTGAAATAGTAGTTTATGTGACTGCTACATAATGGAGGGCATTAATACTCGAGAGTTTTAATGCCTAATTATGTACAGTTACATACACTAGTTTATCTACACACATATCATACGCTCTCTTTAATGTGTTCAGGAACCGCATGTTCGACCGGCATGGTGTCATTGATAATTCCTTTGCACTTATTTAGCTTGTTCAGTAGTACCAACTTCACAAACAAGGCACGCAGTCGGGCGTCGGCGTTCGAAATTTGAATGTCATAATATGTAAAAAAAATACACATTATGGTCATAATGTGTAATTTTTCAGATAAGAAATGAGTTTTTACCAAGTAGTTTAACATTATGCTGATCGTAACGTGCGGTTTTTGTACGCAGTAAAGAGGGTTTATGATACGTGTGTAGATAAATTTGTTAAGGTGGCGGTTCGGTATGACTAATGCTATTGTCTTATGGGTATTATGAGTTTATTTACGATAGTATTTAAAATTATCTGCATGAGTTTATACATTTCTTTTCACGTTATTTTCATATTTCCCGATCCCGTGGAAATTCATAAATAAAATGTAGACTACTTGTTAGTCCAGGGAGTAATTAATCTTCGTTTTAATACACAAACACATCTCTAGTCCAGAACAACGCATTTAGGTAAAAATAACTAAAAAAATGTTGTCTGACATTCTTCTTCTTCTTCGGGTGCCATCTCCTATCGGAGGTTGGCAACCATTACGGCGATCTTCTCACGGGATACTGCCGCTCGGAAAAGGGATGTTGTGTTCATCCCGAACCACTCTCCCGGTGCCAGGATGTACGTGGGCGACCAGGTCTTCTGCGTCCTTGGATCTTGCCTTGTATGATGAATAGGAGCAGGTTATATTTGTCGTTGCGCATGATATGTCCGAAATATGTTAGTTTCCTGCTTTTTATAACCCGTATGAGCTCTACTCCTTTTTGCATTTTGTCTAAAACAGCAACATTGGTAATTTTATCCGTCCATGATATCTTCAGCATTCTTCTGTACAGCCAAATTTCAAATGCTTCCAATCTTTTGCACATTGCTTGGGTTATTGTCCATGCTTCTGCACCGTACAGAAGGACTGAAAATATGTAGCATCTGACTAGTCGACACCTTGTGGATAATTTGATGTTGCGGTTGCAAAGAATATGGCTCATCTTAGTGAACGCACTTTGGGCCTGTTGGATTCTACTTTTAACTTCCGTACTATGATCTTCTTGTTCATTCACTTTACATCCCAAGTATTTGTAGGATTGAACTCTTTCCAACGGACGATCTTTAACGTGGAGAGCAGCAGTTGTAGGTGAAGGACGCCCAACAATCATGTATTTCGTTTTCTTTGTGTTGATATTCAGTCCATTTTGTGCGCTGAAAGTCTCCACACGCGTGAGAAGTTGCTGTAGATCTTCAATTGAGCTGGCGAGTAGTATTGTGTCATCTGCATATCGTATGTTTTTAAGGGGTCTCCCATTTATAAAAATACCCTCCGTTGCCTCTTCAAGAGCTTCAGCGAAAACACTTTCCGCATATACGTTGAACGGCAACGGTGACAAAATGTATCCCTGACGTACTCCTCGTAGAATCTCCACATCTTCCGTAAGATGTTGTTCAACGCGAACATTTCCATTTTGCTTCTAGTACAGATTACGTATAAATGCAGTATCTCCACGATCAAGGCCAATAGAAGTCAAAACCTCGATTAATTTGTCATGTTTGACACGATCGAACGCCTTTTCATAATCAATGAAGCAGATGTACACGCTATAATTCACGTCCCAGCAACGTTGCATTAGCACTTGATATCCAAACAACGCATCTCGTGTGCCGAAACCGCTCCTGAAGCCGAATTGTGTATCAGACACATGGTTTCACATTTTCGGTAAATACGGTTGCGAATAATTTTCAGTAACACTTTGAGCACATGACTCATTAATGATATAGTGCGATAGTCACTGCAACGTTGCGCATTATTGATTTTTGGTAGAGTGCAGCCAGTCCTTAGGGATGTTGCCTGTTTGGTAAATTGCGTTGAATAAATGCACCAGGATATCCAGACACTCGTATTCCAGAAGTTTTATAATCTGAACTGGGATTTCACAAGGTCCTACGGCTTTACTATTTTTCGCTAATTTAATAGCATAGCAAACTTTGCCCTTTGTTATGGGAGGTCCAAAATATTCCAGGTCTCCTGGGGGGTTCACACATCTATCGTCAGCGAACAGCATCTCTATGTACTCTTTCCATATCCTTAGCTTTTCTGTGATAGTGGTTGCTGGAATTCCATAAGTATCTAGGATAGTAGTAGAACAAGGTCTCTTATTTTGCCCTATGAGACTTTTTATCTTTTTATACATGTTAAAAGAATCGTGTTTGGCTTGAAGAGACTCCACTTCCGCGCATCTTTCGTTTAACCACAAGTCCTTGGCCTCTATACATCTCTGCCTCTTTATGAATATTTTTGTATTGGTGGACATCGGTGTTCTTCTTAAGTCTTCTTTGATCCATCATATCTAGGATATCACTTGTCATCCAGTCTTGATTTTTCACAGTAACGACGTTTGTGAGTGTCTCTTGTGCCGTTTTTATGATGACATCCTTCAGAAATTCCCAGGTTTGTTCTGGTGATACCGGAGATAGTTTGACTTGTTGCTGTAATTCGTATACCCTATTATTAATGCCACAATGCAGCTTCTGTCGTGTGTCTTTATCTTTTAGCTGCGATACATCAATTCTTGGCTTAATCTTCGGAGGGAGCAATTTCTTCAGTTTTGTGGTAATTCCTACTACTGGGTTGTGGTCTGATCCAATATCTGCTCCAGGGTATGTTTTTACGGCTTTAAAACTATTACAATACCGCTTATTAACCATTATAAAGTCTATCTGATTCCTCACTATGGTTGTCGGTGAGTCCGCTGGTGATTTCCAGGTATAAAGTCGACGGGGTGGTAACTTGAAGAATGTATTGGTCACCACAAACGATTATTCTTGGCAGAACTAGATCAGGCGATCTCTTCTTTCGTTTCTCTTGCCAAGTCCATAGTGGCCGATGACATCAGGCACGCGGCCTTCACCGACTTTAGCATTGAAATTGCCCATAATAATAATACACTCGTTGTTTTTTAGCTTACTGAGAACGTTTTTAACATCAGTGTAAAACTGTTCTACGTCGTTATCATATCTGGGTTCGGAGGTCGGGGCATATAATTGCACTGTGTTTATATTAAGTGGCTTTGCTCTGAGTTGAAGGAGCACTATGCGATTTGACACAGTCATAAAATTTATCACTGCTGTCCTCAGGTGTTTACTAATCATAACAGCAGTTCCATGACTGTGGTCTCTATCGTCATTTCCACTATAGTAAGTTACTGTATCGTCGGTCACTTCAACGCCGACACCTTTTAGCCTTGTGTCACTTAGACCTAATATCTCAATATTTAGTCTCTTCATCTCTTGTTCCACATTTCTGTATTTTTCTAACTTAAACATACTCCTCACATTCCATGTTGCCATCTTTATGGCCAACGCGGGGATTCTTAGCACCCTCTGGCCATCTAAGGCCTGCCGCGGACTGAGGGCCGTGGTTATTTGTTGAGCTGCCATAATGATTTTCCTGAGAAAATCTAATGCGGTGGTTTTCCCTTTGCCTTCCGCATCGCTGTTTGCTATCGGGATAACAATAATGACCCTCAACTGTACTGATCTTCGTGATCTCCACTATTGGGTCTACTGTATGCGCAGCTGCTCGCCTACAGGGAAACACTTATTTACTGGCGGTGTTTATTAGCCATGACACAAGCTCATAGAACTTCTGTAGCATTTTTTAAGTAGGTCCTCTCCACAGGGCATACCACTACGTTCTGCTGAATCTTGCCGCTATATGGTCGGGGACTGCTTATTCAAATTATTCTCAGCTAACCACCATATCTGATGGCCGTTCACTATCCGCCACCTGTGACCCCGATGGTAGCCTATAGCTCAGCCCCATCGGTGATAAAATCACATCATGAGGAAACGTTCAATATCCATGGCTGCAGCGATGTCCTATGGCCTATATATTGAGGAGCGACCTAAGAGGAATATGTTCAAAGCGTAAGCGAGCGGCATAAAGAGGGAGCCAGGTAAAGGGAACAAGAAGGTATATTGTAGGGAATGCAAGGTAAAACGGAAATGGTACATAATCTATTTATTATAAGGATAGATTATTAAACGGTCGTGTGACTACGCTTAGCAATACATACCTATTTATTTATTTAGCGTTTAGTCTCTATCATCTTTATCCAAAATGTGTTTTAATACATTAACTACGAGTCTCTTAATTGGCGTAGCTATAAGATAAAACATACTGAGTAACGGATAAGCTGTGAGACCTGGGATAAACAAGAACAAAATTAGATATAAAGAACTAAATTAAAATACTTTAGTTGTTTATAAATACATACAAGAGGCCTTAAAAATAATTAATGATAAAAAATACGCAAAAGGTACATTTCTTGACATGACGAAGGCATATGATAAAGTTCAATTTCAGATATTATTAGATAAACTCTATGGCATGGAAATTCGTGGCGTAGTTCACAAATGGTTTACATCATACTTAAAAAACAGACTAAAAATTGTAGAAACAGAACATTTTGATCATAAAAACGCAGAAATAACAAAACATCCAATCTGGCAGTACATCAATGAACGCATCAATCCCACAAAGAAGGTTACCTTTTATTTCTGATCTATATAAACGATCTCCCCAAAATAATGAACTAACCATGCATGTTATTCGCGGACAATATTTCTATACTAACATCATGCCAAAACAATAACGATATAAACGATAATCTTAACTCTATCCTTGACCAAACTTATAAGTGGCTACGTGACCACAACCTAGAGATAAACTATAATAAGACAAAAATAATGACATTTCATCCCCATAAAAAACCAGCGTTAGACATCATATATAATGACATAAAAATAAAATCTGTTAATGACTTTACGTTACGCGGCTTAAATATTGACCATCCTGTTAATTGGAAAAAAAATACAAACAAACTGAAACTAAAACTATCACGTTTTGCGTATGCACTTCGGGAAGTCAAAAACCGCACTAGGTACGTATTATTCATATACATACTCATGGTTAAGCTATGGCGTTATCCTTTGGGGAAATAGCACGGATGTACCGTCGCTTTTCACCCTTCAAAAAAGACTCAAAAGCATATTGGTCAACATAAAATCGACTGATAGTTGTAAGCCTTACTTTAAAAACCACGAAATCCTACCCTTACCATGTATTTATATACTCGAAATATGTAAATTCATTCGCGTAGACGTATATGTAGACGCGACAATATACCATCCAACCGTTCAATGAGATCTACACGAAAAAATATAGTTTAAAAAAACTAAAAAACACGCTTTTAAAGCACATCAAACTAAAAAGTAAAAAATAATTCTTAATATAAGCTGAAAATAATAATGAACAAAAAATACTAGTATTATTGTGAAAAAGCGTGGGGCGCTTATCACGCTTTTATTAGCTTCACCTGTATGTTTGTTTCTTTGTATGTAACCGACTCCTTTGGACTCAATTTTGTTTCCATAAGGAAACAAGAAGTACCAGGCAAATTCTTCTGCTTTCAGTTCATGTCCCACATTAACGATATTGTCTTTCGTTTTACGGGTGATCTCATTGAGATTTTCCGAAACCCGTAGTTCATCTTCCACATTGGGTTGCATTACATCAATCGGTGCCATCACTGATGTCTGCAGTGGAATTACTTGATCAGTTAATTCCTGTTGAGAAGTGATCGTTTCAGACGCTGCCGTTAACGTCGCAATACTCTGCTGTGTTTCTGTTTCCTCAGGGTCATCATCTATGTTAAAGACTTCAACATCGACGTAATCAAGAGTATACTGTACATTTTTGCTGCCTGTTGCAGGTTTACAAATCCTCACAAACTCTTCTAAATTATCGCATTCGATGATGCAAGCTTTTCCATTGCTGTCCTTCGCTTTGGATCCCTTTTTACCACAAGAATGTGAATTGCTGAAGTAATATTTATCATTGTAGTGCATCACTCCAAATGATTGTCCACCTGTTATTAATATGCCGGCGCTATATACTATGAACAGATCTTCCAGACCTTGACGAAGTGTGCGTCCAAGGTTTGCTTCATTATATTAATCGTTTAAGCTTCCATATATGCTTGGTTCATCGTTAAAAGTGATCTCAAACCTTTTGCCAAATGCGATCAAATCATCTTTGACCGCATTGAAATTTCGCACCAGTAGGTATCGATCATCTTCAATAGGATATGCTGATAGACTTCTCTCCGTTTGAAATCTTATATTGCTGTAGATTTGGTCACCTGTTATCATATTCAGATTGAGGGTGTTTGTAGACCAGTGTTGTGGTGTAAGAATACTGGCCCTTAGGATGTTAGATAATGCCATTGCACAGCATTGTACACCCGCAAATCCTGATGTGAAAATGACATCGTTTCCTTGATGCCATGAAGCACGTAGAATTCTGGAAGAATCATTAATTGTCATGTAAGCACTAGTACCCTCGATAGGTTCTTTGTTGGTTTCCACAGCAATCTCTACTGGTGCTTCTTCTACTCTTACAATATCCTCGTCATTCAGTACGACGTTTTGATCGATTGTGACGTCTTTATAAAGTGGATTGTTAGCAACTAACCAGTTTAGTGCGTCATATAATTTTTGCCTAGATACTGAAAATTGTCGTGTTACATTGATATTTTCAAGACGCTCAGTAATGACAACTATTCCAGCATTATTTGTGGTTCTTGGTATTTCAGTAACTTCAAAAACATCCTGAGCGAATAATACCGCTTGACCTCGAAAACTATATTGCCCAAATACGCCGCTTAGTTTTATAATCTTAACAAATGGAATGATGCTTGAAATCAGCCTTTGTTCGGCTTGTGATAATTCCGCAATCACTTCTGGAATAGAACCTGGATCCAAATTATTCCAATAAGACTTAGATGGTGCGATGATTTTCTTTAAAGTCAAATGGGTCTTACAACGGTTACATACGACCAAGCAATTCTTTTGTTTTAATTCGTTAGGCAAATATGGTGCTGTTTTAGTATCTACAATCCACTTAGAAATTTGATGTTGATAGCAACGTTTAGTGCAAACTTCACATATGTTATCACAAAACGTGTTAATTGCCTGCCTAAAGCCCGTTATACTGGCTCTACTTAATCTTCTGGACTCTGCGTTTCGTTGCTGCATTTGCTGCAAACGCGCTTCTCTGGTTTGTTCAGATTCTGAGGCTCGGGTGCCAGCTGTGTGCTGACGCACTTGCTGCAAACGGGCCTCTCTGGCTTCCTCTGATTCTGAGGCTCGGCTTTCAGCTGCATGCTGACGCAATTGCTGCAAACGAGCCTCTTTGGCTTGTTCAGATTCTGAGGCTCGGGTGCCAGCTGCATGCTGACGCACTTGCTGTAAACGAACCCCTCTGGCTTACTCTGATTCTGAGGCTCGGCTTTCAGCTGCTTGCTGACGCATTTGCTGCAAACGAGCCTTTCTGGCCTTCTTCGACTACTTGGCTCTATAATTTCTCATATAGAGCCTTCTTTTCTTCTTTCTCTCCTCTAATTCCTCGCTTGAGAGCTGTGAAGTTCTTTTCATTGACTGTTGTCTTATTTTCTCTCATGTCCTCTTTTGTGTTTTGTTGTGTTTTTGTTTTTTCTCCATAATAATCCCACGAGTAATGGACAAATAAAGGTCCGCCCTCCCAGAGGTCCGCGTAGAAGGGTAAGGCTAAAGTCAACAGGGTGCGCCTGGTGCCCTGAGGTTGACGCTAGCGACAAGATATATTTATTCACCCTCTTGCCATTCATCCCTCGGCACGTTTCTCATCAATATATTGAAATAGGTGATTTGAAATATGGGCATCATAACATTTGTGTGCATCTAGGATCTAGCGGATTTCCCTCTGTTTTTCAAAATCATTGAGTAACCGCTAGTACATGCATTTATAATCATCAAATGATAAATGAAAGTTGAAATTTGCATTCAGCAAGGGAGTACGTACTAACGTAACGTAACGTACGTAGTACGTTGCGACCATTCGAATGTTGTGTTCGGTCCTTCCAGTTTGCAGTGACCGTAAAACTGGACCGCTGTTGCCTAACCCTTGACCGGAGCTGAGTCATGATGCCTTACTATGAATACGACCAACGCTCACAACATATGACGTAAAAGGGTCTAATAGCATAGGCTTTAGGCGGATTCTTGGGTAGCTGACTGTAGCGAGTTGCCGCTGCGGACTTAGGCGCAGAACGCATATGCGCAGAAAGTTGCGCAGAACCTTCAGTATACGTGATGTAGTTCCATGTACTGTTTCATCGAACTTTTTCCGTGCCTTACCGACTTTATGTCATATACTTGTCTCAAAGATAAAGCCATGCATATTTTTTAGCCATGGACGGGACTTAAACTACGAGTTGCGCCTTAGCCCGCTTGTCCAACGAACCAACTGATAGGGAAATAATGTACGAATACTAAAAAGCCGAGTGCGCGAGCCGAAAAGTAGGTTGACGGTACGCATGCGCAGATAGCGTGGTTGTCTCACTTGCTCTCACACAGAGGCTGTGTGAGGAAATTATTTAATCCTGGCGATCCTAATTAGGATAATGAGATAAACTTATGAAATTATTATATTGCTGCTGGTTCTTGATAAGTTTACAAAGTTTCAATTAAATCTGTTTAAAGTGGGTCAAAATCAAGTCCAAATTACATACAAACATATAAATATACAGATGAAGCTAATAAAAGCGTGTTAATAAAAACAAGTTGGCATTCATTACCCATTTCCAACATAAAACTATATTCATCAGGACTATGTCAATAAAAATATATAATAATCTGCCAGAAACTCTATTAAATGAACCGAAAGATAATAAATTTATACATAAATTAAAACAAATGTTATACAATAAATGCTATTATACAGTTAATGAATACTTAAATGACAAATTTAAAAATTCATTTCTAGGAAAAAAAACATGATTGATATTTACTTTCCACTGACTTTTAGTAAATAGTATACTTAAGTATAAATTAACAAACTTTGTTTCCCTCTTTTCTATTGCAATGCCTTTTTTACAAGCTCCATAAAAAGCACTTGTATCCTTATAACATTCTATGTAACATAAATTTTATGGAATGCAATAAATATATTGAATATTGAGTAAATCTGAAGGTGGTAGCCAGAGCAGTCTCTTGTACGGTCAGTGGAGTGGACCTTCTGCATTCGTGCAGACGATAGACCATAGAGAACATATCTTAGGCCCTGGGTTCGGATCTTATTGGATAGTAAATAGAATGGTCCTGGATGTTTCATGCATGGCACTGTCATATTATTATCACTATGGCCCCACCACACCAGGCCAGAAGCAACGCATAATTGCAAAAGCCTATATGTTCCAGGGCAAAATTATGTACCTAATAATAATTATATATGTGTACCAAATAATCAGTGTTCAATTGGCAGATCGTTATTTTTATGACTTTTTTACAATTTTAGGAGTACCTAAAGATTTTATCATCTATATCTGAATCAGATAAAAGCATGCCGAAATAATCTATGTACCACATTTGATAACAATATCGTGAGTATTTTGACGTTTCGCCCATTGCACATACAGTAATTTGTCTGATAAGTTTATTGGCACTTAGCGGGCTCTTTTGGTGATTGGTATTTTATTCTGCTCATCGCCAGTTTTTGGTGACGATGGTGAGTCCTAAAAAAATTGACGTGAAAATACATCTTGAATATAAGATAGTTAAATACAGGAAGTAGTGGAAGGTTTACCAATCTGTTAGACAGTGAAAGTTGTTCAGAAAAATTCCTATACCAACCCTATAAAAAAGTTTAAACCTTAAACCTAAACCTAACCCTTTTTCTAAATCTTTACCCAGCCTGTATGATGTTAAATAATTATTTTCAGGTGTGGTCTTCTGCTACTGGGGTTCTTGGGCTAACGAGAGACCAAGCCTCGGCAGATTTGGGGTCGTTGATCTCCCGAGGGATCTTTGTACCCACTTGGTATACGCCTTCATCGGTCTCAATGAAGAGGGCACTATTACCTTCCCACAAACCGAAACTGTCTTAGAAGGAAAAAGCAGTAAGTGATGTATCCGACAAACATTTTATTTCAGGCACATTGTTGCCCACCTGTCAATGGCCTTTACCCGGATACGAGTAAGATTGAGCCATATACCACCACGCTGGCTCAGTGCGGGTTATTGGGGGGTGTCTGGGTAGTGGTCAACCCGACTGTCAGAAATTTTCAAGTTTTGATGGAGTAATATGTATGTAATCTATTTTTTAAAACTCAACCCGACAGCAATTAAACAAGTTTAGATTGACGTTTTGATTGATTAATAACACGCTTCACTATAACACCACTAGGATATTACATGAACATTCCACAAAACTTACGTCAGTTTCTATTAGGTCAGCAATAGGAGTCTGGGGACTTCATACTGATACCGTGGAACTTATAAATATTTACTTGGTTTCAGATCGAATTGTCGATTTCCTAGCTCTGAGAGAAGAAAATTCCAACTTAAAGTTGTTGGTTGCCATCGGAGGTTGGGTTGAAGGCTCGGAAAACTTCTCAATTGCAAGTTCATTTTAATCTCCATACATAAGTTTAGCGAGAAATTAAAATACATTACATAAACGACGGGCGATGATGCATGGTTGCCAAAAGCAGTCACATAGTCATGGCCAAGGAAGCCACATGGCCAGATCCAACGATATCAGCAAGATGACTAAATCTCACTGAATGCGGCTGGCTGGCACAGGACTGTGGAAATTGGCGTTATAGAGAAGAGGCGCATGTCCAGCAGTGGGTCAATATGGGCTGAGCTTAATGATGACGTTGATGACAAACTAAATTATAACTTTTATCTCAATTCAGGTCTCCAACAACGACACCCTAAGAGCAACATTTGTGGCCAACCTGGTCAGCTACATCGACGAGCGTGGCTTTGACGGTTTGGATGTAGACTGGGAGTATCCTGGACAGCGAGGGGGTGCTGACACTGATGTGGTTTGTGTATTCGTTTGTTTCTTTGTTTGTTCGTTTGGTAAATATTTTGATCATTTGTTTCTTAATTGTTCCTTTATTTCTTTGTTTTTTCGTTTATTTCTTTGTTTGCTTGTTTAAATTGTTTGTGTGTCTTTATGAATTTGTTTCAGTATCAACTTCTCTTTTACTTACAAACAATAGTAATCTTGTTTCCCTACAACAAAATGCACACTTTTTTATATCTACAGCTAACAAATATTTGCCTTTATATTTTTCTATTTTCTTTATGTTCTAACATTATGTCCGCAAATGTCATGTGGTGGACCTACTTAAAATAAGGAAATTCTTGCATTCAGCTTTTCTAAAATGTCCCCCATTTGTTAAATGTGTACTTGTACCACTAATTCCTGAAATAGACCCTTCCAACCGTCCACTAAGCTACTGACCTAATAACTGAGCTCACTATTCTAAATCACGTTTAAACCGCAAAGACCAATTCTAGAGGAATTCTGATGGCGTCACAAGAAACTATAAGTAACGAACTAAACTGACACATTCAATTCTGACAACTCCTGTCTGGTGGCTTTATGTTGTATTTTCAATCTTGATTTTCAATTAGTTTAGTTGAACGTTAAAAATTATCAACTGAAAAGGATCTGATCAGTAACACGAATTACTAACTAGTTTACTTTTAATCCCTTCCTGCATAAACAAACGGGATGCCCGCCGCAGACGACGTTGCGTCAATGAATATGAATATGAATGCAGACGACGTTGCTGATTGAGGACTCGTTTGTGATCAGGACCATGTACGCAACCTGAGTTTGCCGTTTGGGTTTATTTTGCAGTAGAACTAAGAGCTCAATAACTTATAAATTCTTCATCTTCTCCCCCCCTATGGGAAAAAGTGTGAACGCTTTGTGATGATGTGATAAAGGCGTGATATATGTATGTTCTTTACTAAATGGAGTATATATATAACATAGTAGAACCATACAGGTATAGCCATGAAGCTCAAAGACATTATCGGACGTTCAGTGTTTCGGATGACACGTTAAGCTGTAGGTCCTGGTCGCTACGTGGTGGTCGTCGTAAAACCCCTCCATCATCCTGCTCTGAGCCAGCGTTGTGGAGTATGACTTAATCTCAGCCGTATCCGGGTAAAGGCCTGTGCCACACGGTGGGGACATTAATGGGCTACATTTACATTCACATCATGCCTGTGATATAATGTACCTGTAAGTGAATCACAAACTCTCTTTCTAACGCAGGAGTGATGACATGAAAAGATTAAAATACACTTTTAAGAAAATAAATGCAGGAAAATATATTTCTGGCAAAAAGAAACTAAAGAAGTTGAAGTGTGTAGAATTGCAAACTACTAGTTAAAAAAATAGAAAAAAATACAAGGAAAATATTATTTCGGAAAATGTAACCAGTTCGCAAAGTACACCGTTCAAGGAACTCATATAAACACGCTATTGTTAGTAGCTGCAAAAATCAAGATTTTCTAAATAGTGTATGCCAGTCTCCATACAAAAATGTGAGAACCCTTTTCTTAGTAAAAATATAATTCATAAATACAGACAAGTTAATACGATTTAAAAGACATTGAAGTACTAACTTCTCATGTAAATATATGAATAAGTAACTAGCAATTAAGTTGCGTAAATAAATCATTTGAACATATCATATGAAACTGAAATTACTTATTTAAGACCAAATGTAAACCATTATACACAAACAAAGTTTCTCATTTCTTATTTTATCTTGCAGGAAGCTTTCGTATGGCTCCTCCGAGATCTGAAAGCAGAGTTTGAGCCCCGAGGGTGGTTATTGACCTCTGCTGTAGATGTCACTCAGGACCATATTGACTTGTCGTACGATGTGCCCGGAATAAGCCAGTAAGTAGGTGTATATATAGTTTAGAATAGTAAGTACAGTATAAGTAGGTATACATTCTCCATATAGTATAGAATAGTAAGTACAGTATAATAGTGTAGAATAGTAAATACAGTATAAGTAGGTATACATTGTCCAAGGTATTATATTACATTACAAATAAACAACAACAAAAAACGAGGATATCTCTCTCTACCTTCTTTAACCAGTAAGCAGTGGGGCCATAAAAAATGGCCCGCGATTTTGAACCTTATTGTTCATATAGTTCAAAACCTATGACAAAAAATGTCCGGCTCCCGGTATACGGCACTGTCAAGGAGGCAGCGATTTATGAATTCAGCGTTTTGTTGTATCTTCTTCTCTTTCTTCTTAGTCTCTACTTCTCATGTATTCTTCTTCTATTCTGTTCGTCACTGGCAAACTTTACTTTATTAATATTGCTACCGCGGACCGAATCATACGTGGTGAGGTACCCTTGGTAAAGTTCGGTAACCATGGTAACGGTCAATGTCCGCCATCTTGATACGCGAAACAACAGTCATTTGGAAACGTTGCATTCAATTAGTAAGTATCGCTAACCCAATCGCGAGCCTAGGTAGTAGTAGACAGGAGGCAATGCTCCCCCGAAAATATAAAGCGCCTTGTTTTAAAGCTGCTATTTCCCTAAACCTTCTCAGCACGAGCATGGAATTTAAAACCATCAACTGAAATGAGATGATATCCCACAGATATCTGGACTACATAAACTTGATGACGTACGATCTTCAAGGCCCATATGACTCGGTGACCCGCGCACACGCTGCCTTGTACCCTCAGCTCACAGATGACGATGACGTCATATATAATGCGGTATGAAATCTTTGCTAACGGCCAAACTGCTGCTCAAATTAAGAGCCGCTTAAGGCGGGGCAACCGGACAGCGGAACTTAGAATTTCACCTTCAGCTTTTTAATTTACTCTATCAATCGTAATTAAATGACCATTCGCTAAGGCGAGATTATCTCTAAGAACAGATTATATTACAGCATGCAGGCGTAAACGTATGGATCAACAGCGGTGCACCGGCGTCCAAACTAGTGCTTGGTCTTCCGAACTATGGTCGGGCGTTCAACCTCACCAGTTTGGATCAGACTGGCACCGCTGCCCCGGCGAATGGTCCAGGCGAGGCTGGAGTCTTCACTGGGGAGGCTGGGTTCTGGTCTTATTATGAGGTAAAATATCAGCATCATCAGCATCATACTTTGCCCACATCCACCTACTGCAGGGTATATGATGGCATAGTCGGCAGTGACCCTGCCTACGAAGCCAAAGGTCCCGGGTTCAAGTCCCGGTTGGGGCAAATATTTGTTTGATGAGATCGGATGTTTGTACCCTAGTTATGGTTTTTTATCTATCTAAGTATAATATTTATCTATTTAGGTATGTGTATCGTTGTCTAGTACCCAAGATACAGGGAATCCTAGTTTGGGGCTAGATCAATGTATGTCAATAGTGTCCAAGGTATTATTATTATTATATATAGTCCTCTTGTCCAGACAGGCAATCCGCACCTTCCCTTGCTAACGTGACTTGATGATATCGTCGGACCATCGTCGGACCATCTTGCTTTATAGCGCCCCTTGTAGGATAGACGTGGTCTTATTAAAACATTGTTATTTTTTTATCTTACAAGGCCTGATTTGCCAAGATTTCTCTCTGTCTTTTTCGTATCATTCTAATTCCAAAAGTGTATTAAATTGTCATTAACGATTGTTCACGTAAATTATAATTCCAGATTTGCTTTCATCAACGCGGTAATGTGTGGAGCACCACAGAAGTCGAGGGCAATTATGTCTACGGCAACTTCGGCAGTTTCTGGATCGGTTATGATAACGAAAACACCATTTATGCCAAGGTAAATAGATTTTAGCATATGCGGATTGGAAGTGCTACGTAAATGTATGCACGTAATTAATAAGCACATACCTTTGCAAAGGATATGCAAATAGTGACGCTACCAGCTCAGAAGGCTCACACCACATACATACAGGGGAAAATGGGAAAATTAGACAAAGCTTCTACTTTTATAATATAACGTGTCATCATAGTGATGCTATATTATATTTCGACATGAATGCGGCTTTGGATCTAGGATTCAAACCCGAAGGTTTTTCATTCGTCGTATCACCATTTGTAGCTTTACCTAGAAAGTTTTCCGGGAACTTTTATAAATTAGTAACCATATATACAGTCAGAATTTTTTGGTACATCCGCGGGGTACAGGGACGGCCTAATTTAACAATCCTTGATGTCACTGGAGGGCAGGAGAACGCTGGTGGATCAGAAACTGCTATACGATGTGATCAACAATAGGCTGGACAGCTCTTCGCTGGTGAGCTCGGTGCTGGTGAGGGTCACCCCCGCGCGCTCGCGCCGGCACGTCCCGGCGGTGCTTGGACACGCGCACACACGCACCAATTATGATTCGCATTCGGCACTGAATATGAGCATAGACATATATGAGAGAAACTTTACGGAAGTCGCTGGCTTTTGTCTGAGCCGCCCTAAATTGATATCTAGGTTTTGTACAGAGATCGGGGCATCGGGGGCGATACGGGGAACTATTTATCACACTCACGCAATCATACACACACACACACCCTCACACACACACACACACACACGCACACACACACACACACACACACACACAAACACACACACACACACACACACACACACACACACACACACACACACACACACACACACACACACACACACACTCGCACACTTAACTAATAATTAATTAAAATTTAATGCCAACTTAATCCATTTAATCCATTAATTAAGTTCCTGCTACCAACGTTCTTCTCGGTTTGTGTCGTAACTGGCATTTCCTAATATTATTTATTTTCTGTACTTGTATTTATAAGTATGTTGTGAAACAACTAATGATAATAAATAAATAAATATGTAGTAGCTATATCGTAGTTTGAATATTTCATGAAAAAGCCAACCTTGGAATGACTATATCTTGAAGTGGCCAGCGATTTCATGATATAGTCAATTACTTCATGAAATTATCAGAAAGCCCCCTTTAGTCTTCAACTAAGCTACTGCAGTGTTTTGCCCTAAAATATCTCTTCGTTCAATGAACGATCTAATTCAACCATGGTTGGCAATATCATGATATAGTCAATTCTACGATATTGTTACGTCAAATGTATATATTTCGTTATGCGCTTTCCGAATTTAAACCAGCTTTACCGCGAACGCCTTTTTAAAAGATAGACAAATGCGCTGAATAAGTTTATGAATACCTTTCTTAACCTTGTACGATACGATTAAAATCAGTTAAAGATTCGGCTTTTCTCGGATATCATCGCCTAAATCCGGAGACGGAAATGACACGAAATACATTACCGCGATTTCTTTTAGGTAGCATTAAATTTGAAGTATCATCAACGCAATGCATAGCACTTGCCAAGATGACATTACTAACAAGTAGACCTAAGAAATTTATTAAGCAGAAGCGACATGAATTTGAACATTAATAATATCTATAACTCTAGTTGATTCACAAATCCTGTCCCAAATTTTCTGATGATATTAATTTTCTTCTTTTTTAAACAAATTAGCTTCTTTTCTCAAATAGTTATATACATTATTTACAATTTCACGCGATTGCGCAACAATTTTTTTACCACGCTTTAAATTTGTTGAAGCCGTGATACATAACTATTGTAAGTAAATTTTGATAAAATTTGATAGAATCGAATATTTTCACGAATGAAATTAGCGTTTTCTGTTTTTATTGACACTAAGGCAGACTGTCAAAATAGTCAATAATTTTTCAAAGTCAAGTTATTTTTCTTATTTCAATATAAAGGTTTTGTTAGTTTTGAGCTACAAAGGAGGTTTTGTCGCTCATATCGTTCTTGTGTATTCAATAAGACAACGAGTAATATAATTAAAGGTCATAGCTGTAAATTGATAACTCTATGTGAGAGATGAGGGATTCACGACGATTTCCGAGGTTGGCCGAATAGTTAACTGATTTTAATTGCATTGTAACAAGATTTACACAATGAAAAAGTTCCAGTGACATAGCACCAAATTACTCCTAAACGGGAAAGGCTAGCTTAATGACGCCGTCTGCAATATTGAAGTTCATTTAACAGCGCATCAGAATATTACAAATTAAAAACGAAAATATTGTGTTCAACTACTAGGTACTATGTCTTAGGAGATATTAAGGTGTTTGTCGGCATTTTGTGGGTGGAACTTTTCATTGCTCGTCAGTGTACGTTGAATTAAATCTTAAATCTATAGTTTATTTTTCTAGGCCGCATACGCCAAGCGATCCGGACTAGCTGGGATCATGTACTGGGCAGTGGATCTGGATGACTTCGCCGGCTACTGTGGCCCTGCCTACCCCCTCATCAGGGAGGGAGTGCAGGGATGGGTACATAGTGGCTTGACGACGCAAACAGTGTCGTTTTGGGCCATTTTGGCTGCTGTAGCCGCTTTTATTGGAAGATCATAAACTGGAATAAAAGTACATTTTTGGTTTTTCTATTTCGTCTAGCTACCTTCTTTAGGTATAAAGTGAAAAATAGAGGTATTTACCTAAAAATGAATCCGAATTAAAGTTTTGGCATATTGTTGAGGAATAGTGTGTCGTGTTGCACATTATATAGGGTCTCCCCATACAATAAAGGTCCGTTTAACATGCATACGTTTAGGGGTATCATTTGTGTTTTTCGGAGATATTTACAGCGTTTTTTACTCGATCTTAGTTCGGAAACCTACCTGTGAGAGACCGACTCATATTATTAATTATTTGTTAAATTTAATTATACTTTAACCAATTACTGAATTAAATACTGAAGTAATTCAGTAGCGACCTAGTATTGGGCCATATTTGGCCGGCATAAATGCCTTGACGGCCGAGTACTGGTGAAAATAGGCAGATATTATAAAACATGCTTTTGTGTCTTTCAAATTGTATCCCAGAGGATAACTTTAATTATTTTAATTAAAAAACTAACGTACCAAATTTAATTTTCTAAGAATTTCCTATAAAAAGTTTCAAGAATTATTTTTATAAATTTCTGCAAAACGGCCGTCTCCTGGAGGGTCAAGGTAGGGGAGCTTGGGTTCCATAATGTATTTATGACTTATATTAAATTTTAAAGTCTTTATCAGATATATCACATACACATGGGTACACAAACATACGTATAAGATACTGACGTGTTAACATTATCATTGGATAAGACTTTATCAGAGCATTCGCTAATTTGATTAATTGCAGTGATTTATAAAGGTCAATATTTAACCGCAGATCATTCTAAATCGCACAATAAGGGTGGCTTGCACCAGGCTTGCCAGCCGCTAAATGCAGTTTAAACACAACTTAAGTAATTTATTATAAATATATAGTCACTCTGATGGTTAGTTTTTGGTTATCTTGTGCATAATAGGTCTATCCCTTCTAATGAAACTATGTTTTCCTGTCAGCCCTGGGTTAGCTGGAAGAAATCTCTAAAGAGATAAACACGCCTTTGTATACCAACTGTAACTTGTAATTATCCAATAATGTGTATGTGCAATAAAGTATAATATAATATTGAATTTCTGTTTTTTTGGTAATCTTGGCTAGGGTATCGCAAATGTATATTTTATTTTTGTTGAGGGTAGGTCGATGATAAAATTGTTCGACAATTACTCACTCAACGAATCAGATGGAGAATGATTGAATGTTATCATTGTGACTTGCAAACTAAGCAAAATAGTACATTACGCTACAAGGGAAGTAAGTGAGCTATTACGGAACGAGATGCAATTTGGTGCCCGTGCGAGCTTCGCTCGCAAAGGGCTCTAAGGATCGAGTGCACCCGAGATATTTAGACGAGGATATAGTTCGAGGGTGCAATAGCTACTTACAACCCGAGAGAAGTATACTATTTTACACCTTTCTTGCGAGGAAAATAAAACAGAAATGCAGTTAGTTTTTCATATTTATTAATCTTGACGTCATGTTTGGTGTTCAGTGTTGCTTTTAGCATAGAATATATGCTCCACAATGATGATGGTTTATATTGTTTTGATAGGTAATTAAAATATACATGTAACAGATTTTCTGAGAAAGACTTGATCTTTTTTTCTGCACGCCATTTAATGAAGTCATCATAGCATTTTAAATACCTTTATTTTGATTTATTTGGCAAAAGGTTGTCGATTACATTCTCAGCTTCCATATCCACTTCATCACTTGACATTTTTAATTAGGTAATTAATTTGAGATAAACTTTATCAAACTTCAAACAATATCGATTGAATTACCGCCAATTTTTTATTTTTTTTTGTGTTGGTTGAGTTTTTGATCAAGGAGGTTTGCATAGCTTGAACTGTAAAGTTGTATGAAAATCCATTACATATCAAGCATTGCTTGTTCTGCAAAGTAATTTGAAAATGGAACGTAGTTTTCAATGCAGACAATGAATGAATGACGTAAAGACTAACTTACATTCACTCTTTGAACGTAAGTAAGTAGGTCTTTACGAGCAAGGCAGGTGTAATAGTACATTACTTCAGAGGGAAGAAAGTGACAGTTCCATACCGAGATTATGGCATTTGCGCCACGAGCTTGCGAGGGGCGCAAACCATTTGAGGTATGGAACTGTACTTTATCCTGAGGTATGTATAGTGCTTTTTATTACACCTACGAGGAAAATTATAGACATAAATGCATAGAAATTTTCATAAGTACTGTTGTATCTGCATTTAGATTTTTCCGGCAACAGATTATCAACAACTTCTTGGGCCGTCTCTAATAGTTCTGGCGGTGTGTTAGGGATAACATCATCACTGTCGCTCGAAGTATCCATATTTTACAAAAAACACAAAGATAAATGCTAAATCAATCGAAGTTTTTGCGAAAATGCGCGGGCTTTTCCTTTTTTTTATTCGCCCGTTTCTGGAGTGGGCTAAGATCATAAGGTCATGCAGCCACTTCTTCCGTGATTCCGCGCGTTTTATATACAAAAATAATTTCGTTTTTAATTTTCTGTATGCACCAAGGAGGTTGGTAACTGGTAAAAAAAAACTGTATGTGGCCAGTAACAATTTACTTGAAATTTAATTAGTAGACAGTTAAAGTCTCTTTGCAGTATGACTGCTGACAAATTAAAAAAAAACCGGGCATGTAATGGAATTTCATACATACTTCCCACCCTTGGGTCGGAAGGATTTTCATACAAACTTCCATACCTTGGGATGAAAGGATTTGAAGGGCGGGATAAAGGCGTTTCTTCCCTCTATTTGGTATAATTAGTATGTATTTTCAGAGCAGGTGTGATAAAAAATATATTACTAGTAGAGTAACTATTGCATATATAATGAACAGGAATTCAAGTCGAATAAATGGTGAATGAACACCATCTCATGACAACAACACAGAGTCACTGTTGTGTGTAGGGTTACTAAGTATTCCTCTAGATGGAGATATAAATGTAGGTGATGTAATGAAATGATGCACTGTCATAGTTGGCAAATGCCCTAAGGTACCAATACTGTCTGTCTCAGTACCTTATGGTAGGTAGGTACCAAATGTAGAGTCAAATGTAAAGTCAATGTAGAGTCAAATGTAGAGCCAAATGTAAAGTCAAATGTAGAGTCAAATGTAGAGTCAAATGTAGAGTCAAATGTAGAGTCAAATGTAGAGTCAAATGTAGAGTCAAATGTAGAGTCAAATGTAGAGTCAAATGTAGAGTCAAATGTAGAGTCAAATGTAGAGTCAAATGTAGAGTCAAATGTAGAGTCAAATGTAGTCAAATGTAGAGTCAAATGTAGAGTTTTATTAAACGTAGAATCAAACAGGAATAGGTAATATAGAGTCAAATATTGTGGTATGTGTAATAAAGAATTGTGTACTTACAGTTATAAATATAATAATATGGGTACTGACTTCTTTTAAATTGGCAGTTATCAATTGTTAAAGGCGTTCCATTAAATTGGATGTATGTTCAGAAGACCATTAAATTGGTTTTGGATCAAAGTCCATTAAATTGGAAAATGCGTTCCATTAAATTGGATGTATTCAGAAGACCATTTAATTGGTTTTGTTGTTGTTGTTGATAGGACTCCAGGAAATATTCTACAATATACCAGGTGCAAGCTCAACAAATCCAGAAACTGATTTGTTTAAGTTAGCAATCGAATCGCTGGATAACTATTTCCGTCCAAAACAAAACTTATGAGCGACATATTTTCCGACTTATCAAACAGGAAGAAGGTGAAAGTTTTGAGAAGTTTTTGGTTAAGCTACGCGATCAGGCCAATAAGTGTAAATTTGACACATCGCACGATCACATAATCGATCAAATAATTGAACGAAGTGTTTCATCAGAATTACGAAAAAAAAATGATATTGGGAGAGACAGTTACTTTAGATAAGGTGGTTACAGAAGCAAATACGTTGGAGGTGGTAAATCAACAATTGGCAAGCTATAAAAAGAAAGACACCGGAAAAACATATGATGAGAACGTTAATGCCATAGCAGGCAAAAATAATAGTATGGACATTAGGTGGAGTAAGAACGAAAAAAAATTGATGATGGCAGAATGAAACCAAAATGTAGCAGATGCGGAAATTCTCATAACTCCCAAGATTTGACTTGCCTAGCCAAGAATAAAAAGTGATATTTATGTGGAAAAATGGGGCACTATCAAAGATGTTGCAAAAGTAAGACCAATCAACTTAAGCGAAAAATGGATCAACATACGCAATCATGGAATCGATACAATTACAAAAAAGGAAGACAAGGAAATGCGGTCAATTCGTAACAAGGGGAAGATAAAGATGTACAATACATTTTCAATGACGACGCTACGATAGAATGTAAGATAGGTGACGTTAAATTGGAAATGCTAATAGATTCTGGATGTAAATTAAATATAATAACAGACAAAGCCTGGAAATATCTAAAGAACAAAAAAATCAATTGCTTCAAACAAATGAAGGAACCAAATAAGACACTTGTGGCATATGACTGCACAGAACCATTACAGGTCAAAGGATCATTCGAAGCGGCTATAAATGTTGGTCAACGATCTGAGTGGAGTACAGTTTATGTCATTTAGAATGGAAAACGGAACCTGCACGGTAAAGAAACAGCATTACGGCTAGGGGTGTTGCGTCTTGGCTATGACATAAATCTGATTGCAGAAGAACATACACAATTTCCCAAATTCAAAGATATTTTGGTTGAGATCCCTACTGACAGTGCAGTGAAGCCTGTAATGCAGCCTTATAGGAGAATACCGATACCCATTGAAGACGAAATACAAAACAAGATAAAATAATTACTGAACGCGGATATAATCGAAGAAGTACACGAGCCATCATCATGGATTTCGCCAATTTTACCTATTCTTAAAGACAACGGCGAGGTGCGCTTGTGTCTTGATATGAGGCGCGCGAATGCAGCCATACTCAAGGAGAATCATCCATTGCCTTGTATGGAGCACCTATTACCAAAAATAAGGAAAGCCGAATATTTCTCAAAATTGGATATCAAAAACGCGTTCCACCAAATCGAGCTTCATCCAAATTCCCGTCATCTGACCACCTTTATAACATCCAGTGGTCTTTTTAGATACAAAAGATTGATGTTCGGTATCACTTGTGCGCCAGAGCTATTTCAAAAAATACTTGAAAAGATGCTAATAAAATGGAAGGAGTTATAAATTTCATTGATGACATCTTGGTTTGTGGCAGCAGTGCAGAGGAACATGATATCAGACTGGCAAAGGTTTTAGAGACTCTCAAGGAAAACAACTTATTATTGAATGATCAAAAGTGTATTTATAAGGTACAAAAAGTGGATTTTTTGGGTCATGAGTTAACACCAGGAGGGGTGAAACCTCTGCCAAAATACATGAAAAGCATTTCCGAATTCAGAGTGCCAAATACAGTCGAGGAACTGCAGAGCTTCCTTGGTTTGGTTAATTACATTAATAAATGTATGTTGAGAGTTACACTCCTGCACAGGTTTGGAAGTTCCTGAAGACCCTCGGTGTTGGTAAGTCCCAGGACGCAGTAACCGGTAGTGTCGACCTCAACGGTCTCAACAAATTCTTTGCTGTCTCCCCTGTCGTGATGGACCCCCCTGTCAAGGATGCTACCATTCGTTACTTGCGCACCAGAAAGACATCCAGTAGCTTACCTTTCAACCTCAGGTCTGTCGGAGTTGGCGCAGTAAAGAAGGCTTTTCTAGCAATATCGTCAAAGGCTATAGGTGATGACAAGATCTGCTTTCAGATGCTTTTCAGTGTACTTGATCATTTGTTACAACCCATAACGCATATAATCAATGCGTCGCTGAGCGAGTACTGCTTCCCGAGCCAGTGGAAAAGAGCATTAGTGTTACCCCTACCTAAAACGTCTAACCCGTCCTCCTTCAAAGAGTTCCGTCCCATTTCCATCCTACCAATCCTTTCCAAAATCCTTGAATCAATTGTCCACACCCAGCTGTCCTCGTACCTTTCCTCCATGAATTTACTGAACCCTTTTCAGTCTGGTTTTAGACCGGGGCATAGCACCACCCCAGCACTGCTCAAGGTAACTGACGATATCCAACTGGCAATGGATAAGAAGCAGCTGACAGTCCTGACTCTCCTAGACTTTAGCAGCGCCTTCAACTGCGTCGACTTCGATATACTTTTTGAAATCTTAAAATCGCTTAACGTCTCTTCACACTCGGCTCGCTGGTTTGACTCTTACTTGAGAGACCGCCAGCAGCGCATCAAGTCTGAAGAGGTCACTACAGAATGGTGCAAGCTCTCTACAGGTGTTCCGCAGGGTGGCATCCTTTCCCCTCTTCTCTTCTCAGTGTTCATCCATTCCATCTCGGATGTATTGTCTTCCTCGTATCATCTTTATGCAGATGACCTTCAAATTTATCGGCATTTTCCCCTGTGTGATCTGACTTCGACTGTTGAGGCTTTGAATGCTGACCTCGACAACATCAGGAAATGGTCTCTTTCGTATGGGCTCAACCCGGACAAGTCTCAGGTGATGATACTAGGTACACGGCACTTACTTGATTTGTTGCAGAATAAGTCCGTTGATCCCGTTCTATTTGACGGTACCATTGTCAAGTATAGCGAGAAAGCCAAAAATCTTTGCGTTGTTTTTGACAATCTATTATCCTGGTCACCCCATGTTTGTGAGGTCAGCAGACGAGTCTTTGCATCCTTTCATTCTCTTCGGCGTTTGCAGTTCTTCCTGCCTAGGCAGACTAAAATCATGCTAGCTCAACCCTTCTTCTGCCTTTAATAGACTACGCCGATGTTTGCTGGGCCAGTGCGAACGAAGATCTACTGAACAAACTCGAGCGACTCCAAAATCTCGGGATTCGGTTTATTTTCGGACTTCGTAAGTACGACCACGTGTCCCAATATCGTAGGGAATTAGGCTGGCTCCCGATCCGACTTCGTCGTGATATGCACATTCTCTCCTTCCTCTTCAATATTTTGAGAAATCCGTGCTACCCTGCATATCTTCGTGAACGTTTTGAGTATCTTTTCTCAGGGGATAGACTTCGGAGATCTCGCACAGTGTCACTTTTGTCAATTCCTCAGCACAACACTGTTGCTTACGAGCACTCGTTTAGGTTAAGGGCAATACGTTTGTGGAATGCACTTCCTTGCGCTATAAGGGATTGCAAATCCTTGGTCACTTTCAAGAAAAAATTGAAACAGCATCTCCTCTCTTCCGAATAGTGGGTATCTCATAGTATTTATGTATATCTATTTATTTATTGTATTCTGTTTATTTATTTTATAGTAATTACGTAGGGTGTCTTGTGATTTATTTGATAGTATATTTATTTTATTTATTTCTTTTAACTCTTAATTGTACACTAGGACTACCTCTCTATATTTTATTTTTCTCTTTTCTTCACAGGTTAGCTGTAAGAAATTTCTTTTTAGAAATAAGCTCACCTTTGCATACTGTTTCTGTTATAATTTCCACTGTGTTTTCTGTGCAATAAAGGATTATTATTATGTATACCCAATCTGGCGGCAATGACCGAACCGTTAAAAGAGCTGCTGAGACCAAAATTGAGCAAGAAAGCGTTAATCAGTAACTACTGGAGCAGTAATCAAGATGAAGCATTCAACAAGTTGAAGGAAGTATTATCAAGTATAGAGACCCTGGGCTATTATGACGTCAAAGATAAAACACAGGTGATAGCAGATGCCAGTCCTGTTGGTTTGGAAGCTGTTTTAGTACAGATTGATGGAAATGGCCCCAGAATCATTGCTTATGGTAATAGGACTTTGACACGTTGCGAGCGAAAATACAGCCAAACCGAAAAGGAAGCGCTAGCACTAGTCTGGGCCATCGAACATTTCAATACGTTTCTATTCGGAAAGCAATTTGATCTAGTAACGGACCACAAGCCACTGGAATTCTTATTCGGACCAAAGTCACGACCTTGCGCTCGTGTTGAGAGGTGGGTTTTGAGGTTGCAGGCTTACCGATAAAACATAAAATACAAACCTAGCAACACAAATATTGCGGATCCCCTGTCCAGACTCTGCAAAGGCATTGGCAAACTTGATGAGGGTACTGACTACGTTAACCAGATCGTGCAAATAGCAAAACCTCATGCCATCTCTTTGAAGGACATAATTGAACACTCCGATGGTGATTTAGAGATAAAGAATGTTAAGAGAGGCATTTACCACAGTCAATGGGATGAATCGGTCAAAACATACAAGATATTTGAAAGCGAGCTATGTTTCTACGAGGACGTTCTTTTAAGAGGGCATCGGATTGTGATTCCAGAGAAGTTACGCAAGCAAGTTTTAGACGCAGCCCATGAAGGATATCAAGGAATTGTTGCCATGAAAGGAAGGTTGCGCTCCAAAGTCTGGTGGCCAAGGATAGATAAGGATGTTGAGACGTTGGTGAAGAGTTGCAAAGGTTGTACTCTAGTATCTCTTCCAAATCCACCAACTGCAATGAAACGCCGAGAACTTCCAGAAGAACCATGGTTGGATGTTGCCATCGACCTTTTGGGCCCACTGCCTAGTCAGGACTATCTGTTAGTGATCGTCGACTACTATAGTCGGTATAAAGAGGTCAAAATTACCAAGACTATTACCAGTGCGCCGATGATAAAACTCTTAAAGGAAACGTTTAGCCGGCTTGGATATCCTGTTTCGATCACAGCGGATAACGGTCGACAGTTCGTAAGTGAAGAGTTTCGTGCTTTTTGTAAAGAATGTGGCGTCAGGCTTTTCAGTACAGTTCCGTATTGGCCTCAGATGAACGGTGAGGTGGAGCGTCAGAACAGGGATATCCTCAAGCGTCTCAAAATAAGCCAAACAGAACGGAGAGATGTAAAGGAGGTACTATATGAATATCTTATGATGTATAATTCAACTCCTCATTCAGTTACTGGCAAATCACCGTCTGAAATGTTTTTCAGGAGGCAAAACAAAGACAAAATCCCAATGTTGAGAAATATGGATGCAGGATTACGTGACACAGAAGTAAAAGACCATGATAAAATACAAAAGGAGAAGGGGAAGGAGTATGGAGATCGGAAGCGAAGAGCGGAAAACCCGAAAAAAATGAGGGAGACAAAGTTTACATAAAATAAATGGTAAAAGCAAACAAGCTTACACTTTAATCCAACCCCACATGTGGTAGAAAAGTGTGTGGGAGGGGACGTGACAGTAAGAAATAAAGAAACAGGTCAACAGTTAAGACGGAATGTTGTACATTTGAAAAGAATAGAAGGCCAATGGGACACACCAGAAGAGCATTAAATAAGACATTGGAATTAATGAGATCTGATCAAGTACATAATTACATTAGACTAAATAAATAACAAATTGTAGAGTTCTTGTAATTGAATCCAATTAATAAATAAAAATCATAAATGAGGAAGGGATGTAGTGTTTTTATCTATTTAGTAGATATAATACCTTGTCTCATGTACACAAGTGGTGGGATCGCACGTCAGTGGATGTGTGAGGGAGTCGCTGTCAAACAGTGGTGACGACTGGACGTGGGTCCGCACGTGACACTTGGTGCTACAGTGAGCCATAGGAACGGTACTACTAATCCCAATATACATGTGGAGGGTCTTACAATAATAAGTTACGTAGTCTAGCATGAAAAGGTTATTGCATGTTAGCCAGGTCCCCACTCTTAGCCGTATTGTAATCAAGTTGTGTATAAACTGTAATAATCGGCTTTCAAAATCTGGTGCAAAAACATCAGGGCAAAGAGGTGAGTGAGGGTAGGTGCAGAGGATGAGTAAAACGAAGCCCCATTTAACCTTCATGTTGGTTTGACATGTGAATATTAAAAAAAACATTGCTGATCAATCCAGTATGTTGACAAAATAAATTCTTGTAAAAAACCGGGTCTGAAAATTTCACGTGTTTTGTGATGTCGCGATTGGTACCCATGAGACAGGGTGTCCTAGTGTCGGGCCAGAAGCAACGTATACATGGTTATTTTGGACCCGTAGCCAAAAGTAAATATGTTTTATGGATATTAAAAAAAATATATACTAAGCCTCGGCTGTCCGTCTGTCTGTCCGTCCGCCAGCGGGCCATATCTCATGAATCGTAATAGGCAGAAAGCTGAAATTTTTACAGAATTTGCATTTCTGAGATACATGCTGTTCGTATTCTATTAGAGACTCATGACACTTCTTGTCTTGGCCTTGAGTGGTTAGTTGTTACCCAATACCTATAATTAGGGTAAGATTACCGTAAATTTTATGTGATATCTATCATCTAGTCTTATCTGGTTCCCTACCTTAGATAACTTTATCATAAAAACGTATTTTCCGGCCCATCAATAACATGAGGAAAATTGATATTGATATGGTGATTAGCTTTTAGTCTAATTAGGAAAGTAGCACAATGCGGGCTCTTTTTGCAATTTTCGGTATTTTTCTCTACTCGGTGCCAGTTTTATGTGAAGATGGTAAGTATTTTTATTACTTAAAAATGGTCAAGTGGGAGTCGGGCTTTCGCACGAAGGGTTCCGTACCACCGTACAATGGTAACGATGGTGGGAAGTGAATAGTTTGAATTTTACATGTCAAAGTGTTAAAATGGGACTTATTCTAAAGTATGACCTACCGATCAAAAAAGAGTTATCAAAATCGGTTCATAATTGACGAAGTAATCGCGAAACAAACACACAAAAAAAACAGACGAATTATGAACCTCCTCCTTTTTTGAATTCGGTTAAAAATCTTCCGGGTATGTTTTCCTATAACATTTGGCTTAGGTTCAACATTTTGTATTTTTTTCATAATTTAGACTGTGGTTTCGGAGATAAGGGAGGAGAAGTGATTTCTTGCACTTTACTTCTGAAATACAATTTATCATTGAAAAAGGCTCTTTATAAACTTTTCATTATTCATTCATATTTCATTCCTACATGAGTTTAATATTCACATTACGGGGAATCATATTTTTTTTTTGTTTTGTCATTTTACCACCTCCACTTTTTTGTTGGTATTTTTTTTTTCATATTGGACTTGAATTATGTTGCGGTTATCAGGATAAGTATTTTTGCAGGAGATTTTAAGACTCTCTTATGGTGCCTGTGACAGGCGGTGTTATGGTACACGAGAGTCGGTACATTAGATACTTCATTCTGCGTGATAGAGGGCTAGCCCAACGCCGCGCTGTTTTGAATACGAGAATCGGTTCAGATAACGTTTGGGGGTTTTGCGTAGCTTACTGGCAAAGTTCGCAAAAAAAAAAAAAAAGACGCGTGGGTTCATTCGTGGAATTTCAGTTCAGGTCAAGTTTTTTTTTGTCGCATTCCTGCGAGATGTGTAGAGATGAGAGCCGATTTGGCTGCGCGTTGAATAAAATTATGAATAACTAAATAATGAAAGGTTATTACGGAACGGAGAAAGCTATTATGTTGATTGCAAATATACAATTGCGATTGAGGTATGATATGGAGAGTCTGACACCTCTATTCTGAATATCATACTAGTGGTCTTTTGCTACGCGCAGCTAGCGGTCGGGTAATGCTTAATTAATCGCAACAAGCTTTTATTGGTCAGCGATCAACAGATTCTGTGTATCGGCAGTACCAAATGATTTGAGTGATCACCTACGGTTGATCATAGTGAATATGCGTACACACAATTTGTAGAACGGCGGATCTGCATGGCATGGTTGAAATTGGACCCTGTGTAGTTAGTGATAAGAAGCTTCGCTTGGGCAGAGCGTATTCGCAAAGGACGCCATTTTTTCAGACATGTGAGGTATATAAATACCAGAGCGTGGGAGGGAAATTCATTCAGTCTCAGCGTCTAGCTACTGTGACAGTCGTCCTCACGAGTTCTAAACAGTTTTTGTCTGCCGTGTTACGCGTCAGAACTATACGAATTTGTGATTGCGAAGTTTCAGTGGGTTTTCGTGAGTGTCTGAAGCGCCGAGATATACCTCGGTTCCTAACCTTTATATCAACCTACCCCAAATTCCAAAACTATCCTTGGGTCGTTAGGAAAGAACTTTTAAGTCAATTTATCTGAGTCTGAGTCTGGGCTTGGAGCGAACCTAAATTCCTTTTCCTTCACCATAGGGTTCCTGGATTGGCTCTTAGGATATTCGCGGGCTAATCCTCTCCTCATTCCTTTCGAATAGCGAGTTTTGTAATTCCCACACACACAGTCGTTAAACATTCAAGCACATTCAAATCAAACTCAACCATTTTCGAGTGGTGTCGATAATGGACGTGGTATAACACTAGGTTTTTAGACTAGGCTAGACAGGAGTTTAGTTGCGGCTAAACCTAGGTTGGCAGGGCATAGGGAGACTGTTTGATCGATGAGGTTCCGCGGATGGAAATAACAAATTCAGAACAAAGTTAAACCGGTGTCAACACTGATAATATATCCTGTTGATATTTTGACATTTGAGTGTTGTCGGGGACGCGCGAAGAGATCAATTTACAGTCTAAAGTTCATTGTTTAGGTCCGGGTAGGTGTTTTGCATTGCCTTGGGTCAGATTGGATTCAAGTTGCTTTTTTAAATTAAATGTAAATTTCGCTGGATGTCTAATGTGTAAGTTGAGTCGGTATATATGATTTGGCTCAGCCCAGGACGTGCTGCGGCTAGTGGAATTCATAGTTCGGTATTTATCGAACTATGCACTTCGCTATGGTGTGGGTTAGATATCCTAAAACAATAATGCTTGCGTTTCGATAACATCCAGCTCAAATTGCGCAGAGTTGAAGGTTTCAAAACGTTACGGACCTTTTGAGGTAACCGCTAGTTCAGAACCCATTTCGGAACTCAAATCGCAATTGTGTAAACCGGTCTTTTCGGATCGTTATTGCCGTGAATCAAATATATAATTGGAACCACCACAAGCCGCTACTAGCGAGCACATGAAATATCATTGAGTACTCACGTCGTAAAACTACGACGGATATCTATACTATAACTGTGATCGATCACTAAAACTAAAACTAAAACTAAAACAAAAGATGTTCCAATGCGCTCATATATACAAAAACCAGATGGTGCCATCACATAAAATATAACAACGATCGTTTTGGCGCAATACACCGCTGACTGATGCGAATTACCGGCTCGCGGACATATATGCTTTCTCTGTCTAACTAGAAACTGTAACTTCTGAACCAAACTTCGTTCGACTATTGTACGCCTAACGGATTTCTCGACGAACGAGAAATTCAGACTTATCATTCTTACTTACAAAACTTACAGCCGAATCGGGTCCTCTCATTTTGGGTTAGATAGAATAGACGATCATAGCTACTGTTAGCGGAGGCTACGACCTTAGCCCAGGGGCCGCTACAGCGGACGAACGGACGGACAGACAGGCAAGTGTTCCTATAATTAATCGAAACTGTAGGTTTATTTTAACACCATAACATTAACTTTTTCTTAAGTAATTTTGCTAACCGTTTGTTTCGTTAATATAAAAATAAATAATTAATAAATAAGGGTTCCTCCTTTTGAGTACCGAACCCTAAAGATAGGTCAAGTGCGAGTTGAACTCACACAGGAAAGGTTCGGTACCTACACGTACCAATACACAAAAAACACGTCTCTTGTATGGGGACGTTATTTTATAAATTGCGAGTAGTTCATTATTTGTTGCTGAAGCGGTAACAGAAATATAGATTCGTAAAAATTCAACTCTCTACTTATTGATTTGATTTTCAGAATTATTTATTTCATGTTATACATTGTTTTTGTATGACTAGCAACTATTATCTACCTAGCACACAAAATTAATTTCTACTAATAATTATGTTTTTCAGGCTAGAAGGCACCTTTATAAAAACTTGTACATAAATAAAATAAAAGTATTAAGACATATACAGACATAAACTTGTAAACAATGGTAGGTATGCCTGTTTTATGGCTAACTAGCATTTATGGCATCGTAATCTAAAACTAAGACTAAATACCCAGTGTACCTACTCTGTTGAGTTTATTCTAATGCGCGTTGTTGTGCAGTTGCCTAAAAAAGCGCAGTAGAACAGGAGGGTACACTAAAAATAATAAACCTGAGTACAAAAGGTACGATGTAAGATGGTTCGCATTAGTGCATCTCATATATTTACTAATGCGCGTCTTGTGTAAATGGTAAACTAAGTAAGCGACCATCATAAATCGAGCCTGCTATTACAATTATCAATAACTAAATTAAATACACGAGCTGTTGCCATGCCGGCCAGGTGCAAGCAAGCAACCGGTACTAGACCGGGTAGTGAGTCACACACACTCGTCGCCTAGAATCAAGTGATGGGGCAGTCTGTACGTTTTATATTTATCGATAAACGGTAATGTCGCCATGCGTGTTCTGCCTATTGATGAGACCAGGGTGTTAGTATTATATTTGATGCTATGAAGGTAGAATTTACGAGTCATTCTATGTATGAAGAATGACTCGTAAATTCGTATTTCTGTAATGGTAGGAAACATAATTTTGTCGTGTAGTTTTTGAAGGTTAGTATAAAGTGGCGTGTTGAATGACGTTCTAAGTGTCCTGTTTTGTATCACCTGGAGGTTGCTGTAGTTGGATTTACACGTGCTGCTCCACACAGGAGCAGCATATGTTATGCACGGCCGAACCAGGGTGGAGTTAATCTGAAGTTTAGTCGTCGGCCTTAGGTTGCTACGCTTATTAAGGATTGGACCCAACGCGCCGAGTGCTTTGATACCTTTAAGTCGTAATTGTGTGGTGTGATATGTCCAATTCATTTTGCGGTCCAGATTGACTCCAAGATATTTAACGGAATTTTGCCATGGGATCCTATGGTCATTAATCCGAAGACATCTCGATGGTACATTGCGTTGCCTGCTGAACATAATAGCTTCGGTTTTGGTGTCATTTAGTTTCAATTTCCATTTTGAGAAATAGGACTGCAACAATTGGATTGATAACTGAAGACGATCCACGATCAGGTCGATGTCTTTGGACGATGTGAATGAAGCCGTGTCGTCGGCAAAACAAGCAAGACTAGTTCGCGTCTGAATAGGGACATCATTGAGGTACAGCAGGAATAGGTACGGTCCCGAAATGGAACCCTGAGGAACTCCTGCCGGAATGTGACGACTACAAGACTTGTTGTCTTCGCCGATGGAGACAAAGAATTGGTGATCGTTAAGATAGTCCTTAATGAGCCTCATGAGACCAAGTGGAACTTTATAGGATACTAGCTTGTGTAATAAACCACAGTGCCAGACCGTGTCGAAAGCTTTTTCCAGATCAAGTAAAAACATTCCAGTTGATTCTTCCGTATTGAGGCGGTAGGTAACGTGCTCCGCGACTCGAGCTAACTGTTGAGTAGTTGAATGTTGCTTTCTGAAACCAAACTGCTCATTTTTCAACATATGGTTTGTGGCTGCTAGTAGGCGAGAATAAATAAGTGATTCAAAGATCTTGCTCAGAGATGAAAGAAGGCTAATTGGGCGGTAGCTAGTGCCTATGGTATCATCTTTGCCTGGTTTTAGGAGCGCAATCACTTTAGCCGTTTTCCACGAATCCGGAAAGTATGACATGTTAAGACAACCGTTAAAGATCTTTGTGAGGAACACAACAGCTTTTTGTGATAAGTTTTTTAGCATGGCGTTATGCAAGCCGTCCTCACCAGGTGCCGTACGCCGTTTGAGGTTGCGCAGGTGCTTCCAAATTTCGTTGGGTCTGACAAAGTGAAATGAGCCTGGAGTTTGTATGAAGTCTTCTATGGTTTTTAACGACGAGTCAACTTGTTTTTGAAAATTATCACAACGCCAGTTTAGTGTAAGTGTCATGTTCTCCAAAAATGCATCTGCCAGCACCTCACACTGCTCGCCAATAGATGTGGTGAGTGTAGAATTGCTCGCACTAGTTTTGAGTGGGGGAATTATGGTAGGCTTGCATTTTAGGGATTTTGCAAGACGCCAAAGTTCAGTAAATGGATCATCTACTTTAGCAAGTTTGTTCTGCCAAATTTTGCTCTTGTGGTCTTTTACACCCAGTTCAATCTCGTATTGCAGGTGATTGACAGAAGACTTGACCCAGTGTCTTCTCAAAGCACAAGATTCGTGTTGCTCAATTCTCCGCAGTCGATTTTTAACTTTAATTAGTTGACGTAGTTTGCGAGGCAGTGGTGGTGGCTTAGAGACCAAGCTCCCAAGGGGAACATGTTTGTTTCTAGCCTTTACAAGAGTTTTCGTGAAAAGTTCCATCGCAACATCGATTTCTGCGCTGCTGCGATAAACCTCAGATGACATAGATATCGATCGATCGATACTTCGTTATCGATCATGGCTCGAAAACCTCCCCAGTCTGCATCACTGTAGCGGAAGAACTTGAGAGTTTTCCTAGAGAAAGACCCAGTAATGGTGAAAGCAAACGGCAGGTGATTAGACGACAGTGAAGCGACTGTTCGCAGTTCAGAAACATCGGAGATGTTTAGTGTAAGTGCTAAGTCTGGTGTCGAAGGGATGTGGTCCGATTGGTAGTATACTAAAGTTAGCGTTGTTGGTGCATGAATTATGTAATCGTGACTTAACATGTGTTCAACGAGCGACCGCCCGCGAGCATTGTTAGCTGGACAGTTCCAGTATGTGTGCTTAGCATTAAAGTCACCCATTATTAACACGTGCCTGCCTGTTTCCAGTAGTAATTCTAAGTCATTAGTGTCAAAAGGTAAGTTGGGTGATTGGTAAACAGAGAATATATGATGTTTTTTTCCCGAAACTGAAACATGAATACCTACCACTTCAAGGTTTTTTGTTTGTGGTACCGGTATGAGTGTGTAATGTATGTCAGATTTTACTATTAGTGCGACGCCCTGGCCTGTGCCACCAATTCGTTTGTCTTGGCGGTAACAAGTATAACCAGGAGTGTCGAGAACAATGTTATTAGTAAGTTTGGTCTCACAAATAGCCAATATGTCGACAGGCAACTTACCAATGACCGCCAAGTCCAACAGCTCGTGTATTTTTGTTCTGAGTCCATCAGCGTTCCAAGAAAGCAGTTGCAGTTCATTTGATTCACACATAATCACCAATATGTGTTAAGATGAGGATGACCTTGTCGACCATAGTTGCACAGCCGAGGAACTTTTCTTTTAGTGACTTGACAATTGTCAGTATTTGGAGCATGTCTCTTGTGGTGTCGTCATGGTTAGAATGAAGTGGAGGATCTGGTACGCAGGCTTGGGTTCTCGTTACAGATTCTCGGCGGTTCGAGGCTAAAGGAACATTAGATGCTACTTCAGACCAAGTGCGGCCTTTGGTGGCTGAATTTGGCTTTGGGACAAACTGCATAGTAAGGGTTTTCTTCTGGGCATCTCGACGGTCATGCAGTCTTTTCATATAAGATTGTCTCGCTTCGCATTGTTTATAATTGGCAGGGTGAGCTTCTTTGCAGTTAAAGCACTGAGCTGGCTCCTTGCGATCAACTTTGGGGCATTCTTTGGTCGTGTGAGATTCTGTGCATTTTACACAGCGTGCAGGAAGGTTGCAATTACGCGATGAGTGGCCGAACCCTTGGCATCTGTAGCATTGCGTGATGGATGAAGATTTAGGTTTATATTTTGTTATTTCGACGACACAGTTGCAGATGTATTTGATTTTTCTGAATTTGGCAATGTCTGCTCCCTGTCTAAGGTGAACCAGGAAAGGGGGGCATGCAAAGGATCCAGTGTATGAGGTTTTGATGCGGGTTACTTTAGCGCCGTCAAAACCCAGTGATTCCAGTTCCTTAGGTAAGTCATTCTCCACGTTCGCTGGTAAGCCGCGTATGACAACCTTGGGCGTTTTCTCGTCTCGTCTGCTGTAGGTATGGAAGAGCAGGTCCCGGCTAATGAGTCCCTCTTTGACCTTTCGATGGGAGTCAGCTGAGTAGCAATGCACGGCTACTTTATTGTTGCCGCGATACTGTAGATGGAAGCTCTTGCTGTATTCGGATATGATGTTCTTGACGGCCTCATGAGTCCACGATGGCAGTATCTCTAGTATAACCGGTGGTATTGATCCAGTTTTCTTCTTGTTGTTTGAAGGAACTTGGTGTTGCTCACCAGCTTGTACTCGTTCGTCAACTGGTAACCCACTAAATTGGTTCATGGTTGGGATTCCACTTGCTGGCTTGACAGGTGATTTGTTATTTGAAAGCCGCTTTGGAGTTTGATCAACAGGGGATTCCTGGGAGCGGTCTAGTTGATCAGCGGTTCTCTTGCCCCCTGATGTCAGATATTTATCCATGATGTTGGTGGTGGTGTCTTCGACTATGGATTTATCGATATCGATATCTTTATCAAGACGTCCATCACTACGGACTCAGCACTGTCGTTCACTCGCAGCGGATTTATGCGGAGGGTATTTATTTCGTATGAGCGTAGAACCGGCAACAAAATGTACGTGCACACAGCTCACTCGCTCGCTCGAAGAACGAGCTCTCTACTTATTACGGTTCACGAGATACGACCCGCTGTCGGACAGACGGACGGACGGACGGCGGAGTAGTAATAATAGGGCTCCCCGTCAGGACCATTCGGGTAAGGAACCCTAAAAGGCGATAAGTCGTCTTTATTTTTTATTTTTTTAAGGGCTGGGCTTCTAAAACTAAGATAACCTATCTAAAACATATAACAAAGTTATATTAAGACTGCAAAAAATTACAGATTGCGGATGAAGAGGCAGTCCCATGCCTACTCAAACTGCCGCCTATGTGACGAGGGATTAACATAAACATAAAGATTTACATACAGGCACAAACACTGCTTCTGGCCTCACACTAGAGTACCCTGTGTCGTGGGAACCAGAATCAGCGACTTCACACACAAATAACCATTCAAGTCTTGAAGATTTTTTCTTGATTCACAGCCGGGGATCGAACCCGCGACCTCTCGCATGGTAGGCAGAGGTCGTCAGTGAGGATGCTAGCGACCAAAAGCTTAGTTTGTAATCTGTTAAAAATCCGGTCAACAGGGGTCGTGTTTTGCTACTGGGGAGCCTGGGCCAACGAAAGGCCAGGCCTCGGTCGATACGGGGTCGAAGACCTCCCACGGGACTTATGCACCCATCTCATATACTCCTTCGTTGGCCTTACTGAAAACGGTACCCTCAACTTCCCGCAAGAAGAAGCCATCGTAGATGGCAAGAGCAGTAAGTTATGTGTTTGTAATACAGGTAATGTATACGTTAAGGTGGTGAAGGAATGGTGGCTAAGGGACGGGAGAAGACTGTGGGGTAGACCAACCGCCCGATAGTCTGAAGCAAAAAACTGAAGGGCAACAGTGGATGAGGTTTTCGCAGGACAGGATTGGAGGCCTTTACTCAACAGTGGGTGCAGATTACTGCAGATAGAAAGCCATATCTAAACGTTACAACCATAATTCCCAGCCTGAGTCACGTCGGTCCATAGGTCTCCCTTCCTCCTCTCATGACTTATGTAAAAAACTTCGTTTAGGTTTCAAGTATTCTGTATGTTTGTATGTAGGTATTCTCATAATCGATTTAATAATCGTTTTCAGATTTGATAGCCGATTACATAGCCTTAAGAGAAGATAACGTTAATTTGAAGTTAATGGTAGCCATAGGAGGTTGGTCCGAAGGATCAGAAAACTTCTCAACTGTAAGTACCTACCGTGTACTTCATTTTAACGTGTCGAAAACACACGTCATTCCGGATCTACCCCGACAATTGTACATTTTCATTACTAAATGCCTGGGAGGCAGTTGCTCACGTCCGAAGGATATACTTGGTTCCTACAGCCCTTCACGTCCTCCCGGGTAGTGCCAAGGAGCAACAAATTGTCCTCAATCCTAATTTCCAGGTCGTCGATTGACAAACTTGTGATCTTACAAATACACATGACACTCTCAAAATTAACCTCAGAAGAGGTTAGCACGCCAAATTAAAAAAAGAAGCAGTAGGTACTAAATAACATAGCGTCACGCCTTTTTCCCATACGGGGTGGCAGAGATATAATTGTGCCCACTTTGAGCCAGTTATTCAATACTCCATTTTGCGTGACAGGGGGCTAGCCCATCGCCGCAGCTATGGAGCAGTGACGGTTTCCTCGCGATGTTTTCCATCTCCATTAGAACGTCCGTATAATCTACTTAAGATAAATTAAATATCTCATCGGTACATGGTCAGGAATTGAACCTGCATCTCTTCTGTGAGAAGCAAGCGTGAAACCCATTAGACCACGGAGCTTTTTTTACAAAATACCTATATATATTTTTTAAATTATCCTAATTTCAATGACAACAATATATTCAGGTCTCTACGCATTCTAAAAGCAGTCTGGAATTTATAAAGTACCTGTTAAATTAAAAACAAAGATATTGAGCATATAGCAGCAATGTAACTCAAGTTGTATTGTATACTCGTAAAAGTTGATAAATACAACATGATATATTCTTCAGGTATCAAACAACGACACCCTAAGAGCAGCATTGGTAGCCAACCTCGTCAGCTACATCGAAGAACGTGGCTTCGATGGACTTGACATGGACTGGGAGTACCCTGGACAGCGAGGTGGTGCTGTGACTGATAAGGTTTGTACCTAATACAATCTGAGGGGAAGTAGAAGCTTTACGTTTAATCTCTTTGGCCCGGGTGAACAACCAACAACTCAAAGTCGTACTGTCTCTGTCTCCCGCTCGGGTATCGCAGGAAATGAGCATAGCTATAAAAGTCCGGATATATGTCGTTGCCATATTATAGAATGGATCATTGCATGAAATGGCCAACCATGGTTAAATTAGAACTTTCATTGAACGAAGAAATATTTTAGGGCAAAACACTGCAGTAGCTTAGGTGAAGACTAAAGTGGCGAGCGCTGCGAAGCCCTGGAATAGTCTTCGTGTTTGTTTGATATGTATAACACAAAAAACACCAAGTGATACTGAATAAAAAAATATTTTTAAAATACTTTTTTCATGAAATTTTACCCTCTCTGACCATTCTTGAAATGGTCGGCCAGATCACGAAATGGTTGGGCATTGATACTCAATACTCAATATATTTATTGCATTCCACAAAATTGATGTTGCATAGTATGTTATAAGGATATGTGTGTCATTTATGGACCATGTAAAAAAGGCATTGCAATAGAAGAGAGGCAAACAAAGTTTGTTAATTTATAATCAGGTATAATATTTACTAAAAGTCATTGGAAAGTAAAGATCAGTCATGAAATATTATCTTAGAAATGAATTTATTGTGTAGTTTAATTTGTCATTTAAGTACTCATTACCTATGTACTAGCATTTATTGTATAACATTTTTAATTTATGTATAAGTATATTATATTAATAGAGTTTCTGGCAGATTATTATATGTTTTTATTGACATTACTACATATAGGTCCTGATGAATATAGTTTTAAGTACGAAATGGGTAATATTAACTTGTTTTTCGTGTAAGTCTTAGCGAACGGTTGGATATTGTCGCTTCTGGTGTTAAATTCAGGGTATTTTCGAAAAAAAGTACATATTTCAAGTATATAAATACATGGTATGAGAAGGATTTCGTGTTTTTTACTTATAAGTCTTTTTGAAGGGTGAAAAGCGACGGTATATCCATGCTATTTCCTCAAATACGTGACTACTGCGGTTTTTAAATCCGTAGATATTTTGACTTCCCTTAGTGCATACGCAAAACGTGATCATGTTTGTTTCAGTTTCTTTATATGATTTTTCCAATTAATATGATGGTCAATATTCAAGCCGAGGACTTAAACTCGTTAACTGATTCTATTTTAAAGTCATTATATATAAAATTTATGTCTAACGCTGGTTTTTGATGGGGATGAAATGTCATTATTTTAATCTTACTATAGTTTATCTCTAGGTTGTGGTCATGTAGCCACTTATTATTTTTGTCAAGGTTTGAGTTCAGATTATCGTTTATATCGTTATTGTTTTGGCATGGAGGTACTTACGATCCCAAAGTGATGTCCTCGCCACACTCATCCTTCTGTGAAGTTAAACAAACATTGCAGAACACAAGGTCTTTCAAAACTTTCTTTTTCTTGTTCTCATTTTCATCGTGGAGAACCAAATCCCCGAAATATTTCCAGCATGAACTACTTTTTGTTTTAGCATTGAAAAGAATTGACACCGTAAACCTTTTTAATTTATAATTTTCAATATCTTTATCTGAAGCCATATTTGAAATCAAAATCACGTTAGTTAAGTATTTGTTGCCTACCTAATCAATCAAAAATAAAGGTTAGATACACTCGCTGGTCGCTGGCTGCAATACATTATTATCTATGGAGTGAGCTAGTGAGCTTCGATGCGAGTTTGCCGTAGAAAAGCCCCGCGCCGCCCCGCCGCGCCCCTCGCTTGTCTTGTGCCGCGCGCTCGCGTTGACATTTCACTCTCGGCGCGAAATTTCAAACGGTCTGCGGCGGCGGCGCGCTGGGTGTAGATGGCGGCGGCGCGCCGCGGCGGCGCGCACTTCTAGCATGGTGTAAGTATCGCTGTTCTTCGGATCGTGTTACCCACGGCGATGGGCTGAATAGCTCCGTCCTTTTTTACCAGAGCGCAGGCTCGCCCCGTACGGCGTTTGTGCCGTAGCTAAATCTAATTTCATTAAAAACAAAATTGAATTTAGTAGCAATGTAATGAAAACGACTTGGCAAATTATAAACAGAGAGACTGGAAAGGCCAAAGCTACACATAATAACTTCAAGCTTAAGATAGATAATCAATTGCTAAGTACAGACCTAGAAGTAGCAAAAGCTTTCGAAAATTTCTTTACGGACATTCCAGTTTCAACAACCAAGTCTTTAAATTCATCTCCCGCTGCTGCTGAATCTATACTTAAACAAAACTTTGAGGATTGTAAAACAGATTTTAAATTTAGGCACGTAAATAATGAAGACATTGTAAAAGCGTTTAAATCCCTGGAAATGAAAAAGACAGCTGACGCCCATGGTCTATCAGTAAAAATTATTAGTTCCATTGTAGATTGTATTGCACCTCACCTTTGTTGTATATTTAATCAATGTATAGATAATGGTGTGTTTCCTGACTTGATGAAACTAAGTAAAGTTATACCTTTATTCAAAGCTCGTAGTACATCAGACCCCACCAATTTTAGACCCATATCGATACTACCAACTCTTAGCAAAATATTTGAAAAACTCATACTTAATCAATTGCAAAGTCATTTTTATCTCAATAATTTAATTCATATTGCTCAGTTTGGTTTCACAAAGGGTCGTTCAACAGCCGATGCTGGTGTTGAACTAATCGACAATATTTTTGATGCCTGGGAAGACGCAATGGATGCAATAGGTGTCTTCTGCGATCTATCCAAGGCTTTTGATTGCGTCCATCATGACACTCTTGTCAGGAAGTTACGCCATTATGGTGTAAAAGATCAGGCACTTGGCCTTCTGGAGTCATATCTAACAGATAGGGTTCAGATGGTCGATGTTAATGGAAAAAGATCACCTGGGTCTTCAATAAGTATGGGCGTACCGCAAGGTTCAATTCTTGGTCCTTTCTTGTTTTTAGTATATATTAATGATTTACCTTACCTTGTTAAAGCAAAACATGGGTTAGTATTGTTTGCCGATGATACTTCTTTGATATTTAAAGTTAAAAGACAGCAATCAAATTATGACGAGGTAAACAATGCTATCTCTAGTATAGTGAACTGGTTTACTGTTAACAATTTATTACTTAATGAAAAGAAAACTAAATGTATTCGTGTTACCCAATGTGAACCCGGTAACTACAGACATATTTATAAAAGGACAGAGATTGGACCTTGTGCAGTCGACTATCTTTTTGGGCATTACTTTAGACGCCAAACTACAATGGGATCCTCATATAAATAAATTGTCGAACAGACTGAGTTCGGCAGCGTTCGCAGTTAAAAAAATTAGAGCTCTTACCGACGTAGACACCGCTAGACTAGTCTACTTTAGTTACTTTCATAGTCTAATGACCTATGGTATTTTATTATGGGGTCACGCTGCGAATGCTAATAGTATATTTATTCTGCAGAAACGGGCTGTTCGTGCAATTCATAGATTAGGGCCTAGAGTGTCACTGAGGGAAAAGTTTAAAGAAATCAATATTCTGACATTTGTGTCTCAATATATCTATGACAATCTTGTGTATGTAAAAAGAAATATAACTAATTTTCAGAAGTACAGTGATATACACAATTTTAATACTAGAAATAAAGACAAGTTGGTTGCTTATGTAAGCCGACTACATAAAATTAGTAATTCTTTTAAAGGCAATTGTATACGCTATTACAATAAGGTCCCTACTGATATTAAAAACTTACCTTTAGACAAGTTAAAAATAATAATAAAACAGAAATTGTATAAAAAAGGTTACTATAGGATATCTGATTACTTAGAGGACAGATGTCCATGGGAATACATAGTTTGAGTAACAGGCTGTTTCGATATATAATTAGCATTCATTTTGTAATTTGACAATATTTTATTTAAAAAAGGAAACGCAAAAGATGCGACGACTGTGGAGTTTCTTCAGTGAGCTCTTCTCCACAGATTCCGCCATTGTGTTAGTGAACTCACCCAAAAAAATGTAATGACGGATCTAAGTGATGTAACAATATCCTATGGAAATAAATGATTTTTGATTTGATTTGATTTGTAAATGACGCCGATGACCTCGTCACATATTTTGCCGGCCATCATTAAGTTGACCAGCGCTGTTATTTAGAAGTGTATCACCGGCCTCGCCGCTTGCATCAAGGATGAGATCCTTGAAATGCTGCGGCGAGAGGCCATCTAGCTTTTGCTATTCTTACCTTCTCAGATATTTTCTTTTAGGTATACATTTATTTAAAGTTTTTATAAGTATGTCATAAAATAAATTATTTTTTCTTTCAGTATGTTATTCCAATCAATTTCACTAATTTCTGTTTTAAACAAGTTGATATTTTTATTATTAAATATTCTCTTCATTGTAAACCATGTCGATTTTCTCGTAATATGGGAGTTTTTAAATGTAGAGTCGGGTTTAGGAATCACCTATCTACAGGTGATTCCTAAAGCCGTAATCTTCTACTGACGTAAATATTGTTTTATTATCAAAGTTTGTAAATATTAAAGCTAGGCACGTTGATGATGCTGGATTTATATGTCTGGGTTCCTTTATATGTTGTGTTAGCATAAGTTGCGACATAAATTGTAGGAATTTGTTACTTTTAGGACTTTTTTGAAGGATGTCTATATTGAAGTCTCCTCCTAATATTACGTTAGATTCGGAATATTTATTTTTAATGAATTTTAATATCAAAGTCAAAGTCAAAGTACTTTATTACTGTAGATATTTACATCTACTTAGCAAACTTCATTTTTTGCCTCTTCTCTACATTGGACCACTCTGGGAGAAGGAGGGCTTGGAAACTCCCACAGATTGATTTTTAGATCTCTTTTAAAAATTGGTTGTGCTTAACTAACACAAATATGAAAAATTTCATTATAATGGTTAATAAGCAGGAATAAATAATTACAAAATTATTAACAGCAAGGTATGTGTTGAGCTAGATTAACCCCATATAGTCTCGTCATTTCAGTAATCTTGAACTTTGTAATATCCCTTTTTAGACAAAGTCGCTTTAACATGCTTTTTAAATTAGTCAAATGGCAATTTCAAAATCTTCAGAGGTATCTTATTGTAGTAGAGAATGCACTGACCCTTGAAAGAATTGCTAACCTTCGCGAGTCTAAACCGGGGCGCACATAGTCTGTGATTATTTCTTAGGTTAACATTACAGCTATCGCTAAGTTTGGAAAATGTTGTAAGGTTCTTGCGTACATATATTATATTTTCGAAAATAAATTGACTATCTAAAGTTAGTATGTCAATTTCTTTAAAAAGCTCTCTTAAGGAGTCTGTTCGTTTTAAGTTATAAATTGCTCGAATAGCTCTTTTGTGTAAAATAAAAATATTTTTAATATCCGCTGCTGTCCCCCACAACACCATATACCATAGGACATGTCACTATGAAAGTATCTAAAATATGCTAGCCTAAATGTAGCCACATCCGTGCTTAGTCTGATGTTCCTAACAGCGTAAGCCGCAGAACTTAATTTACCAGCTAATTTATATATGTGGGGCCCCCACTGCTATTTGCTATCAATGGTTATGCCAAGAAACTTCGTTTCATTTACTTATTCTAACGTGCTGTTGTCTAACACTAAACTGGTCTCAACTTGCCTGACATTTGGAAGTGATGCACTTGGTTTTACCAGCGTTTAACAATAAATTATTAACTGTGAACCATTCAAGGTTAAAGACAATACACCATTAACATCATCAAAATCTCCTTTTTGTCTTTAAATTTTGAAGACCATTGAAGTATCATCAGCAAACAACACTATGTTAGTCAATTTCTCCACCATGCATGCACCATATCAATATATCTCAAGAAATCTTTTGTTTTGTATGACTATATATAACCGACTTAAGAGCCCGTTCACACTGGTGTTATACATAATATATAATAAACCATAGAAAAAATAATGTATTATTTATATCTCAAGAAATCTTTTGTTTTGTATGAATATATATTACCAACTAATGAGCCCGTTCACACTGGTGTTATACATATAATATAACAAACCATAGAAAAAAAATACAAAATCACGTCACGTAAAGTATAGCTCGGGATGTTATGTATATCCCATAGACTGAAGCCACCTTTAAAGATCAGCTTGAAAGAGTCGCAGTCGGGTTAGCCACTGGCCCGACAATCCTCCATTACCCCGCACGGAGCCAGCACGGTGGAGTATGGCTCAATCTTACGAAAATGCGGTAAAGGCCTATGCCCACCGGTTGACACATTATGTATCTAGCACAGCCTTTCCTGAAATTTGCAGGAAGCGTTCGTGTGGCTGCTTCGAGATCTGAAGGCAGCTTTTGAGCCTCGCGGATGGTTGCTGTCGGCTGCTGTTGCCATCACACAAGATCACATTGATTTGTCTTACGACGTGCCCGCTATTAGCGAGTAAGTAGAGATAGACTCCAGGGGCGTCATATCATAACAAAACTAACTAAAAAGGGATTTCGAAAATACAACCGACCGGACAAGAGTCGGTTTAATATCTTAGTTAAAGTTAAGTAGTAGTTTCTACGTCTTCATTTCAATTAAATCGGGCCATTATTATATCAAAGATTTAATGCCGAATAACCTCCCGAAATCCTTCTGACTTACCCTAGAATTTTGGGGACCTAGGGATCGGTAATAAATATCATACTTTTATGTGTATACTGATAAATCTAAAACAACCTTTGCTATTCTTATCTTCTCAGATATTTGGATTACATCAACCTGATGGCATATGATTTTAATGGTGCTTGGGATTCTACAACTGGAGTCAACGCACCATTGTACCCTCAACTGACTGATGACGCTAATTCTATACTCAATGTAGTAAGTTTAGGGTAGTCACATACTTTTAATCATAGGCTAATAATAATAATACGGTCTAACACTAAGCTGTGGCGGGATTTGCGACGACCCGAATGGCCAAGTCGGCAGTGACCTTGCCTGTTCGAGTCCTGGTGGGGGCAATTATTTGTTTGATGAGAACGGATGTTTGTACTGAGAGTCATGGTTGTGTATCTATCTAAGTACAATATTTATCTATGTATATATTATGTATGTGTATCGTTGTCTAGTTCCCAAGATACAGGGAATCCTAGTTTGGGGCTAGATCAATGTGTGTAAAATAGTGTCCAAGATATTATCATTATATTACTCATGACGTCATTTTATTTTATAAAAAAAAAATATGAATCTGAATGAATGTAGCGTTAGTTTGCCGCCAAAAATCTACGCGATATCTTCTTTATTATCCCCCGATGACCAAAAGAGGGGTGTTATAAGTTTGAAGCGTCTGTCGGTCGGTGTGTCGGTGTGCCTCCGATAATATGGCTATGTAACTCAACACAGGATATTTATATTTCAACAGTAAGTGCACGGATATCTTTCCGTTGTTTCATAAAATAACCACTTCTGTCAGCAGTTTTTCTATTATATAATATACTGACGAGCAATGAAAAAGTTCCATCCACAAAATGCCGACAAACACCTTAATATCTCCTACGACATAGAAGATAGAATAGATAAGAATAGATTTACGTTTTTAATTGGTCATATTCTGATGCGCTGTTAAATGTACTTCAATATTGCAGACGGCGTCATTAAGCCTAGCCTTTCCCGTTTAGGAGTAATTTGGTGCTATGTCACTGGAACTTTTTCATTGCTCGTCAGTGTAGTAACAAACTACTGACAAATTCAAAATTTTTATATAATATTTGCCCGTCGATCGCCCGTTGTATTATATGATGGTACCATAATTATTTTCAGTGAGAAAGCTAAGAATCTTGGGGTTATATTAGACAACTTGCTGTCCTGGTCGCCCCATGTTTGTGAGGTCAGCAGACGAGTCTTTGCTTCATTTCACTCCCTCCGAAGATTGCAGTACTTCCTGCCACGGCAGACTAAAATCACTCTTGCTCAGTCCCTTCTACTACCTTTAAGAGACTATGCGGATGTTTGTTGCATCAGCGCGAACGAAGAACAACTGAAAAAACTCGAACGACTTCAAAATCTCGGGATTCGGTTTATCTACGGGTTGCGCAAGTATGACCATGTCTCCCAGTATCGCAAGGAGCTGGGGTGGCTCCCGATCCGTCTTTGCCGTGACATGCACATTCTCTCCTATCTGTTCAATATTTTGCGAAATCCCCGATACCCCACATATCTACGCCAACGTTTTGACTTTCTTTTCCCCAGGGATAGCAATCCGAGATCCCACACGGTATCTTTCCTTTCAACTCCTCGGCATAACACTGCCGCTTACGAACACTTGTTCAGGTTAAGGGCAATCCGACTGTGGAACGCACTTCCCTGCGCTATTAGGGAAAGTCCCTCAATTTTCACTTTTAAGAAAAGATTGAAAGTGCATTTCCTTTCTCTTCCGTAAAAGGTACCATATCTATGTAGGTATATGTATGATTTATTTTAGTTTATATATGTTCATGCTTTATATTGTATTTTATGTAGTTGAAGTATATATTTTTATTTTATATTTGGTATAGTTTATATATATATTGAAAGTAATTTTCGTACGTATGTATAGAGTGTTATTGCGCACTAGGACTTTCCTGTACAATTAACTCTCCTGTCTTGCCTAGGTTTGCTGGAAGAAATCTCTTTTTAGAGATAAGCTCGCCTTTACTTATTACATTTCTTTTAATTGTTTGTAACCTTATATTAGCTATGCAATAAAGAATATGAATATGAATACGACGCATCTCAGGTCAGCTAGTTAGAAATAAAAATAATCTCAAACTTTCAGAATGCAGCAGTAAACGTATGGATCAACAACGGTGCAGCGCGGTCAAAACTAGTTCTTGGGCTCGCGGCTTACGGACGAGCGTTCAACCTCACCAGTTTGGATCAGACTGGCACCGCTGCTCCGGCGAATGGTGCGGGCGAGGCTGGCAACTTCACTGCGGAAGCTGGGTTCTGGTCTTATTATGAGGTGAGGCCACAGATTAACTAGTGCTTGGAAAAGTTCGCCAAAGGAGGATGGGCGATTTTGTGCGGAGTTCTTTCCACTCTTTTGCCATACAACATTACGTCCTAGAATTCGATCCTTATTAACAACACTTTCGGATCGGATGGTGCATTAATTCCCGGCCAGCCGGTTGTATACAAGCTGAACATTAGATCGACGGGACACTATTACTTATCCTCTGATGTCCGTCCCTCCATCCGTCTGTCACCGGGCTCTAATGGATCAACCGCAATAGGTAAACAGCTGAAATTTTCACATAGCGTGTATTTCTATTGCCGCAAATAATGAAACATACGGGTTTTTAACAATTAAAATTAGTACCTTACAATACATTATTTGAATGGCCGTTTTCTTAGCCATTTCGTTTAATTTAATAATCGGTGAACCGGGATTCTCCCGATTTTATCGTAAAAGATCTTTAATTGCGGGTATTGCGCTTTGTGCTTAGTTTTCTGTCATTAATAATTACTCATTCGAAATATAATAAATAATATTTTGTTTTTATCATATTTGATATTATTTCTGAAAATCAGACCTACTCAATTACTATCTACTTCCGGTTTCAATGAGCAAAGAATTGCGATAACCTGATTACATAATTCAATCAAAACTCTTTTTCAATGTTTCGATGTACGACCTTGAATGTGGACTACAAACACTGGTGGGAATATTTGTTAGATATTATCAAATATTGGTAAATTTCTGCAAATTAATACCACTCTAACCACAACACCACCACTGCTATTTAGCGCGTCTTAGACAATAAGTTTAATTAAATTGTTGAGGGCAACTGTCAAGATAAGTGCATAAAAAGCGCAGGTAGACGAAATTTGTATATAATATTTTTATATAATCACTCTATATTATATTATAAACCTAACTAAGGTATGTTTATATTAGTAGGTATCTATATTTTTTATCTTTTGTCATTTTTAAATGTTTTAATCATGCTCAAGTATAAACTGCACATACATAGATATTGACTCTGCAATTTCTGGAAACTTTATAATTTGAATTTGAAACTCACATTATAATATACAATATGGATATTCCAACAAATGATTGAATAATTTTATACCTGTTGTTTGATTTATATATTTATTAATGTTCAATATTCTTCAATGCACAATTTATAACAATATTTAACATAACAGGTTTTTTAATCAGCACAATATAACATACTGACTTCTTGCTTATATAACAAAATGTATAAGAAGGAATATAATAAATACAAAATCAATTAATCACAAGTTGTTACGTAAAGTGCTATGAAAGATAAATAGTTATATCTCCCCGTCATTCATACAAAGACCGTCAACTAGACTAGAAGAGATAAATCTATCTATCCATAACAAGTCAACGGAAAATATCCTGATTCTGTTGAGCAACGCAAAATTAGTGAATAAATGAGTGAAATTTGGTTTTCACAAAAAAAAAACGTACGCATTGCGGTAGGTATCACCAGGCTCTCTTTATGATCAATAAGGGCTGACTAAAGAAACTAAGTATCATACTATAACTTGGTGACGTCTACTATAGGAAAAAGCAGAATGTAATATTTAATATTAGATAGGTACCTAGAATATATAGAATCCAAGATATGTAAATAATTCGACATATTAGAAGTGTACAAAATACGAAGAAATAAATCATGTTACGTACACACATAAAACATACATAACTGAGCATGTTTATATACCGAAACAGGAACAGACCTGTCATTTGACATGTCAATATAGTTTGGTTACCAGTATCAGATGTCAAGATGAAGTGCCTAAACAGCTTTGTGCTATTCAACTAGGCCATTGGTCATAGATAACTTTTGTGTCATTTCATGTACGTTTAAAATGTCATATAGACTCACCTAATGGAAACCTTTTGGTTAACCTAACGAACCTCTCAATTAACTTTCATACTGTTTATGACCAACCAAAGCGCGTTTCTCTCTCCTTTCCTTCTCCATTTTTTTATTATTTTTTTCAATCTCCATTTTAACCTTCTTTTCCATTGCTTTTATAATATAGGGCGGGTCTCGTAAAGACATGCTTCAAGAGATCGGTTCATCAATCAATTCTGGAAGCATACAGTCGAAATAAAATCTGACTAGATGTTTGTCTTCCAAAATTCGTCGCCGCTTTGAATGACATAAACTTTCAACGGTGAATTCGCACCAAACCAAATGTGAATCCTGGAAACGGCTTCTTTTCAACTAACTGTAACTGGTTGACTGGTTGGTTGGTTGTAACGGTAACTGACATTTATTTACCACGAGTGATTTACATAATAATGTAAAATTTGGAAGTAGTTTCCATTTCAAAACGAATGCTTTTTCACAGCCTCTGCCAGCAAAAGCTTTTGAACAGTTTTAGGACATTTCATCTCTATAATGCCACTTGCCGTCTGCAGTGCATAAAGTCATTCTCTTCATCAACGAACAAACCCGTTCTCCTGCAAATCAAACTGACGTTATGCTTTTCTTCGTTGATAACTGCGTTAAGCGTAGGTAAATATAATAAATTACTGCCGGACACAATTTTTGACACTAAACCAGCCCAAATTGTGCTTTCAAGTTTTACACAAACTTGGCCAAAATGAGGACGCCAGTAGTTTTCATCCTCTTACACATCCACTCAGCGCTATTCCTTTGCAAAAGTATAGACCTTTCAAGCTCTTCTTGTTCTTTTTCTTGTTCAGCTGAAGAGAACTTCAAATCGTAAAAGAAAGCTCTCTTTGCATCCTCAAACATGTTCCAACTCATACCATTCGAAACAGAAACGATTGCATTTTTGTGCCTGATTGAAGTTTAAGGTTTCTGAACGATTTTCTTATGAAGCCGTCGCTTCAACTTTGAGATTACAACTTTGGGATCTGTTCCAAATTCTACTTATTGTATTTTATGTGGAGGGCTCCTACGTAGTGAAAGCACCACCATCGCAGCAGCACAACGGCCTGCATAAGAACGGCGTAGCGTAAAAAATATTCCCTTACCCCCTACGTATTTGACAACCATTGCAAGCTGTCAACTACATATATTGCTTCTGACAGACTTCGCGAATGATATGACAGTTTTTTACAGAGATTCTCGATTCGCCTGGAAATGGCCAGAAGCAACGAGTTGAGCTAACACCAATGGGCTCTGACCGATTTTTTTCAATGATACAAAAATATTCCTTGCAATTTACGTGGCCACCAAATATGTTCGGTCCATTCAGGGTATCCTTACTCAACAACAACTTTCGCAACCGTGAAGGGAATTTTGTATCCTGAGACAACTTCACCAGAGAATATCAAAAGTTTCTTAAAATATGGTGTTGCATTCATTATTTTCAATATTTATACCGTATGATCGACGATCTATTTTTTTTTGTATATTCTGGAATCGCTGTCAGCAACAAAATTATGATATATCATGTCAAGCAACGAACGCTTAAACTCCTCAACTTATCGATTCCATCCCGGTCGATAGACCTGAATAGTTTTTGATGCACTTGTACCCCGGGGCGCTTCGTTATAAGCAGCTGGTGTGCAGACTGTGCAGTATTTGTTCTTTATTTTAAGAGACCTTTTGGAACTTTAACGCAATGATAACAGCGGTTGCAGATGATGCTGAAATGTATTTGCCAAACGAGCGCTTGCTCCACATTCCATCAGTAGTGGCTATAATCAGAGGCGTGCCGCCGCCGTCAACACTTCCAATATAAATTGCATTGGCTACTTGACTGCTTCAGCCATAGAATTTTCTGCTGCGATTTCCCACCAATCACAAATATTACCATGAAGTGAGGAATACTGAGTATTTGAAATACCAGGAAAAATTAAGGTTTTGGTTTTCCAATAACATCAATTTCCAATTTCAAAAACATCATTTGAATGCTAATCACGAACTCAGAAGTAGATAGAGACGAACTCATTACTAGCATCTGTGGTTTGGCGTGAACAGGGAGGTGCGAAGACGTACTAGTTTCAATCTGAAAGCAAACGCAGTAAGATTGAATTTAGTGTCAAGTCTTTAAAATTATATTGGTGCGTCTAGCTTTTTCCATAAGTAAAATCTAACCTCAGTCACATCTCCTTTCTTGGATGATCATGAAAAATCATCAAATGAAATGAACAGATCTGGTCACAACTAATTTATTCAAATCAACCCAATCCATTACTTACAAATCTTAAAAACTACAGCTATACTTACCGAAATGCAATTGGACTGGTTTATTGATGTTTGTTGACGACACTTACATGCTGCTAAGATAATTGTTATTTTTTGCAATCGAATGATACAGCTTTTATAAAAATTATGTTATGGTACAGGAAAGGATGGACTATTTTATATGAAATTTCAGGCTTTGTTGATCTTTAGTTACACGACTTTATATAACATATTACGCTCCTGGGCTCTCCCCAACTTTTTCTTGTCGTGGTCCCTCAGCTCGTAACTCCAGCGCTTCCTGCGGTGACCCCGTCCTCGATTTGCATTTGTTCCACAAAGATGTTAATTTGGCGGATCAGTGTGGTTGTATACAAGCGACGTGGCTGGCCCAGTCCCTTTAATTTTATTTTTGGAGCGCAACTTGGTATTCCGGACTCGGTCCAATAACCGGACCTCCAGAATGCTACGCTCCATATTTCGCTGGCAAACTTCAATCAACGTCTGGATTTTTGTATGTCATTAAAAACCAAGTCTGAGGTCCGTAGATAAGGATGGGAAGAATGCACATGTCCCTAAGTTTACGCTTCAGAGTTAAAGGAAAAATTCCTTTCATCAGCTCTTTTATCGACCAGTAGCTCTTCCAAGCGTTATCAATTCGCCTTTTGACCTTTTTGTCTTATCTGGCCTGAAAGGAGACTACTTGGCCAAAGTAGATGTATTCTTGGACATATGCAACTCTTGACACACCCACGACCACTGCATGCTCAATGCTATTTATCATGACGTTGGTCTTTGACATATCCATTCGCAGTTACACCTCAAGGCTTACCACACTTAGGTATTGTAACATCGAATGTAGCTCTCCTGCAGAACGGGAAAATAACACCATGTCGTCGGCAAAGCGAAGATTTGTCAACCGTGCTTCGCCAACTTCGATGCCTTTCTGTTCCCATTCCGGTGATAATTTTCATAAAAACGTCTTCTAACGTGCTTGTGAAGAGTTTCGGGGAAAGTGGATCAGCTTTGAATTGGGAAGGAAGAGCCGGTGGTTTGAAAGTGATGGCGGCTGTACGTTTATCATAAATAAGTTTAGTACTGTCTGAATAAAAATCATTTATTTTTTGGTTGTGGAGTGCTTAAAACATAGATGTGTGTCAAACGACGACGACTCTGCCTACCATTTGAGAGGTCCCGGGTTCGATCCCCGGCTGGGGATAAAGAAATAACCCATTTGGTAGATGTTTATATGTGTGTGATGTGACACAGAGTATCCTAGTGTGGGAAACTCTTGATCTTTTTCAATGAGCTGGTTGAAAGCGTGTAAATGGTCGGTGGTTGACATCCTGCCTGTTAGGTGGTTGTGCTTCTGGTCTGTGGGCAGTCCTAATATACGGCGTTCAATCACTTTTATGAAAGCCTTGTAAAGGTGTAATACAATTTTGATTGGTCTGTAGTTGGCAATATCTGACTTTTAGCCCTTTTTGTATAGAAGCACAATCTCTGAGTGAGTATGTGTATAATAGAAACACGTTAGTCACATGCGGAAGTAGTACAGGTTCTCCTAGTTTAAGCACTTCTGTAGAAATGCCATCGTGGCCCGGGCTTTTGTTGAATTTCATTGAACGTAATACCCAATGAACTTCATAAGCGGTAAATAGTGGTATGCTGGGTGGAAAGAAAAATATTTTACAGGTTGTGATTTTAGTGTGTTATGAACGTCTGATTAGGCCTTTGCCAGAGGCAATTATAAGGAGAGCGACATCTTCGGGAGTAAAGTAAAAGGCTTGAGATGCGCGCAAATACCAGACTAGACTAGTTTTATTATAGGAAATCCTGGCTTTTATACTAGGTTGACACATGTTATTAATGACGTACATAAGACATAGTGCGTGATGAATATAAATATACCTTATCTGTGATGGTCGTCGACTTATCTTAACATTACGTGAAAATATGACTAACATACTCGACCGGCACAGATACTCCCCCCTTTAGGGAAAAAAATAAATGAATGTACTTATAACAATGGAAAAAAATCTAAGTTAGATACCATAACAAACTTATCAACTGCAATAATAACTAGTAGTATTTTAATAAACATAAAACTAGATCTTAATTGTGCATACTTTAACTTAATCATTTTTTATATCTAAGGAAAGTTATTGTTAAACAAAACTAGACAGTAATAGAGCATATTTCAACTTAATCTAAAGGTAACTCTTACACGAATTAGGAAAATAGAGGAACTACGGTTATGTGAATTCTACATAAGTTTAAGGAATAACATAATATTTACCTACAGGCGAATCTTGTGTCTGGCCGCACACTACATAAAATAAACTTAAAACTGGAAAACAGAAAAACACTAGGATAATGGGGCTTCGCGGTTAGTAAACTAACCTAACCTATAACTGGAAAAGATCCGCAGGAGAGTCGTCTGATGCTGCAGCCGTCCATGTTTTTCAGGAATCGATGTGTCAATTTACATCGCACGTCGTTGAAGTTGTAATCACTGTTTGTTTATAATTGCGACCGTACCTACAAGGATGATTGTGCTGAATCAGCGTCAGCATTAAATCTGTAACCTTGGCTGTAGGCAGTCAATGATCTCGTACGTCATATGTACGTGCGTGCTCTTCACTCTTGAGTGAATATTAAGTTGTAGATTGATGAAATTTCTGTGCCTAAAAACCTTGGGATTTGGCAACATAGGGCACATCTTGTACACCAATCGTTTATATATAAATATATATATCTCTCTCTCTTCAGTGATTTGATTATTCTTCCTGCGTTGTTCTTCCTGGATGATTTCAATATTCGTTGAATTGGGTATATCGATGATGTTTCAATACTCTTCTGGGGGCTGGAACGGCTTCCTATGTCTTGAACTTGAAAAAAAACTGCTTGCTGTGAATGAATTTGCCGACGCGTTCGTTTCTGCTGGTGCGAGCTCCATTTTGATAAATCAGCAGTCGGCTGACTATCGGTTCATTATTCTTGCGGTATCTTGAGTTCGATGCGGGAAATCTTCAGTTGAAATTATTTGGCTTCTGGTCCGTTTTCAAATCTGGTCCGGTCATGGTTTGCTTGATTTCGTCTTGGTTGCCGAAGTCGGGGCTTGGCGATCTTGGACGAAGTGCTTCTTGCTTGCACTTCTAAGGTGGCAGCACACGGAGTTTTCTTCGCGGCTGGGTCCATGCTGCTATTACCGAAGGTTGCTGATGTTCAGAAGTCGGGTCACCACTTTGCCAGAGGCAATTATAAGGAGAGCGACATCTTCGGGAGTAAAGTAAAAGGCTTGAGATGCGCGCAAATACCAGACTAGACTAGTTTTATTATAGGAAATCCTGGCTTATATACTAGGTTGACACATGTTATTAATGACGTACATAAGACATAGTGCGTGATGAATATAAATATACCTTATCTGTGATGGTCGTCGACTTATCTTAACATTACGTGAAAATATGACTAACATACTCGACCGGCACAAGGCCCTTCCTACTAACAAAAAAAGGCTTTAACTTTACATACAAAGAGGGTGCGGCATTTCAGCAGAGCGGTAAGGTTAAAAAGGTAGGATCTAGACGACAAGCTCACAAACCCGAGTCAGAATAGTAAAGCTTTTAATTAGCTGACCAAATTTTGAAGTTAGAAATCACTCATACCATGGGGAATGGACTCACATAAGAAATATGTGGTTTCAAATGCGTTTTTTGTTCTTTGTTACATAGACTGGATCAGCTATCTACCAAGTTACTGGAAGATCCAAAAATAACTATCGATTCCGTCGATAGACTTCTTGGGTCAAGTTGCTCATAATGACGTATACTATCATTCCCCTAAAGGTTATAAGTCACCATGTATTGTGATGTGATAGGTCACAGTCATAAAATAAACCTTTTATCTATTGCATCCACCAGCAAGCGAAACCCATTAGTTCCCAAACTTCCTTTCACACCCGTCCATTGTTCACATACAACCCTTTGTCCCCAGATATGCCTGCATCAGCGCGATTACGTTTGGAGCATCACTGAGGTGGATGGCAACTACGTCTACGGCAACTTTGGGCACCTCTGGATCGGCTATGATAATGAAAATACTATTCATGCTAAGGTAAAGTTCATTAAGGCCTATTCTACAGCATTTCTAGGGAAACGTACCCGAAGGGTTGTCTAACGGAACCCTATTACCAAGCTTCCACTGTCCGTCCGTCTGTCTGTCTATCTGTCCATAAATCATAAATCATTCAAATTAATCATAGAAAGAGAGTAGAATTTTAACAGAAAGTGTATTTTGTTGCCAAAAGTCTGGTGCAAGTCGCTCTTACTGTATGCGTATTTCCTTATCAGTATTGAATTCGTCCCCTCGTCGTGACCAAAACAATATGGTTATGGAAATTCATTAATGTGCCCCGTGGGCGTATCGATTTCGTCTCCTCGTGTTGACGAAATCAATACGGTTATCGTGCAAATATTGTCATACATAATAATCGCCGTAACCATATTGGCCTAGTCAACAGATGGGGACGCATTCAATACGCTTGCGGTGCAAGTTCACCGTAAGCATTCAAGAAGTTCTTAAACGTATCGATCTTGTCCCCTCCTAACTTTTTTTTTTCTTTTTGGAGGAAAATTGACGTTATGCCATTGCAATTAAATAGTGTATTTCATGTCATAATTAAGCAGCATGGGCTTTTGTCAATGTAAAATACATCTTTGCAAATAAATAGATCATTGCATTTGCATTTATCCCATTCAAACTATGATGACTGATAGTGAACTAACACAATATTTCAGCAAACATACTGAATACCACTTTTGGAGCTACGAAGCACTTACTATCTTTTTCGATATAATATTTTATGGAATGTATTTTTGCCAGCGCTACAATAAAAAATGATATCTTCTTTTATGATTTGTTTTCCGAAAAGTGCTCCTTACATTTTTTCAATACTGTTAATATTTAGCTATTTTAGGACCTAGAATCTAGAACATATTGGTAAAAACCTAGGACTAGATATTTATAATTGGTGGCACTTGTAAGCTGAGCGTTTTAACCACCTCGAGAGACATAGAGTGTACGCTTATGAGAATTTCTTTTTAATCCAAAAAAATGCCCATAACCGTATTTTTTTAGTCAAGACGAGGAGACGATATCGATTTGCTCACGGGGCATAAATGAATTCCTATAACCGTATTCATTTGGTCAAGACGAGATGACGAATTCAATACGGATAAGGAAATACGCTTACTTTACATCCCAATTTATTTTTCCAGGCTGCTTACGCCAAGCAAACCGACCTAGCTGGGATCATGTACTGGGCAGTTGACCTAGACGACTTCGCCGGATACTGTGGCCCTGCCTACCCCCTCATCAGGGAGGGAATCCAGGGATGGTCGCATAGTGGTGTGACAAAGGAAACTATGTCACTTGTAACTTTAGTAGCGGGGCTGGTAGCTAGTAACAACTTTTAGCTGGCTAGTTAACGCTAGTGTTGTGGGTTTAGGCAAGGTTAAACGTAGGCTGAAATATGTATGCTAAAGTAATAAATGGAAGTTATTTTTTTTTGTTTTTTATTCTCATTTAGGGATTAATTCACTGCCATGCCATACAAATATGTTAAACAAATATAAACATTGTTATACAAGCACTTATATTGCTTCTGACCCCAAACTAAGATAACCTATGTCGTGGGAACCAGAAACAGCGACATCACATACATATAAACATACAAGATCTGGGATTTTTTCTTTTCACTATCTCCAGCCGGGGATCGAACTCGGGACCTCCCGAAAGGTATGCAGAGCCGCAACCGCAGCGCTAAGGAGATACAATTTAACCAGCCGTCTAATTGTGGAATTGTAAGTTTATAAGACTGAATAACTTCCTTGATATTTCTGACATATCAAAACAGAACTATCTCATTAGCCCTGGCCCTCAATAGCAGCTTGTACTTAATGATAGCAGCATGGAGCATGTGGGCCTTAGCCTCTTTGCGACGGTTCGAATAGAGATCTAATTAAATTTGTACGCCCATTTACCCCGGCCTTTATTGCATACCACGTACGCAAAATTGCATTTTCCTGCCCCTCTGCCATGTTGAATATGGAAGATGCTGTATGTTGAGATGCGGCTTAATTAAGAGCTCCGTCGTCTAGTGGCTCCACGTTCGCCGCTCGCGCAGGTGGTGCTTGTTTGAATCCGGACTATAAACCAATGAGATTTACAATTCACACAATTCCCAATTCTTTATTGCACATAACATTACAACAAAACATTTTACATGAAATTAAAAGGCAAAGGCGAGCTTATCTCTCAACAGAAATTTCTTCCAGCAAACCTATCAGGATAGGATATATATAAACTGAAAAGGGTAGTCTAGTGCAATTATAAAATTACTAAATACCAATAAAATATAATACTTACTATAAAAATACATATAATAAAAGAAATAGTAGATAAAATAAAAATAAACAAATAATAATAATAAACAGATAAATACAATTACATACTTATATATACCATACCTATGATGAAAGAGAAAGTAAGTGCTCTTTCAAACGATTCTTAAAGGAGAAGAGAGTGGGACTATCCCTAATAGTGCAGGGAAGTGCGTTCCACAGCCGAATGGCCCTCAGCCTGAACGAGTGCTCGTAGGCGACGGTGTTATGCTGCGGAATACATAGAAGAGACACCGTGTGAGATCTTATCTTTACTACATTATACGACGATCTAATGATGATCGAAAACATCGTGAGGAAACCTTCAACCGCTACAGCTCCTCCGATGGGGTAGCCCCTGTAATGGGTACAATTGTGCCTTAAAATGTAATCGGAGATCCTATCCTATTCTCTCGCTCGGGATCTGACATATAATATATATATTTTTTTTGTTGGAAGGGAAAAAAATGGATTTACCCATGCCCAGGAGTCAAACCTCCCTGCCTTGTCCGGGTCCCCACATATTGAGCGGGTATAAGCTCGTGTGGTATACAGACTTAAAATAACCCCTTGTAAATTACAGTTACCTATATTTATTTTACTATATTTATTGTGAGCCATGGCTCGGGATCTGATAGCGGGAATATATAAATATTACAATAAGGGGAAATTATTTGATCAGTGGTTTGTGCATTCAGCAACGATAAAGGATGAAAGTTTGCGTGATAAAAGAAACTGGGATATCGCTTCAATGGTGTTGCGAAATTGACAAAAAAACGGTGCTGTTTACTGACGAATATATTTTAACCACAATTTTTCGATACAATTCAGGCGCTGTTCCATGCTTTTATGGCAGCTCTCGTAAGAGGGTAATCACCGCCTCCACACTGGTTACTGAAGTCATCCAGGTCAGCTGCCCAGAACATGATGCCGCCCAGACCCATACTCTTGGCGTATTTAGCCTGGAACATACAAGTCAGACATAAAAAAAAACAGGCACATATATAGTAAGTAGCCCCACTGGGACACCCTCTATCATAACTTGGGTATTTTTTTTTCTTGCTTCCCAGCCAGCGTTCGATCCCGAGAACGCTCGCTTGGAAGGGAGAGTATCAAACCGCAACGCCACAGGTCATCATAACATAGCATAGTTAGATCGCATTAGGAGACACCCGATTTCTTCATCAATTATATATTTCGAGGACCCTTAACAAAAGACAAGAGTTGCAGATAGAAAAACCTATAGACTTAGGCACACAATATTTAGTGAATTCAACAGACAAGAAACTTGCACGATGCTCTATGACAATTGGGCCTGGATACAATACTGGAAACAACTCAAAGCTTAACTGATGTCTTTGTGACTGTGACTGAAGTCGGGCTGGCGCCATCTGATATGGATGTTAATAAGTTGCACTTCAGTAGACCAGCTATTTCCGCATTCGGCAACAGGAGACGACTTTTGTAGCAGTTCACCCAAATAACAAGAATTTGTAGAGACTATATAAATAGATACCTTGGCAGCGAGAGTGTTCACGTTGTCATAACTGACCCACTGCAGATCTTTGTTGGCGTAGACGTAGTTGTTTTCCACTTCTGTTATGGACCAGTCATCAGGGTTGTTCACCTGATCTATGCAGATCTGTGAGCAGAAACATTTACACATTTTCAGAGCCAAGAGTGGCACAGTGGTTATAGAAATAGTGTGGTGATGTGCATAAGTGAAAAACTCAATTGGAGTACATAGTAAACCATGATGCCGGCTTCAGCAGTGCAGTTTCCTTCACATCTTGGGGCCAACATCGGACACATCGTTGGTCAGTTGACGAGAACGAGGACTAGTTTGGAAGTGTTAGCTCTATTTAGCTATTCAGTTCCGAAATAACTTAGAGCAAATGGGCAGAGGGATTAAAAGGGGAGGGAAGTTAAAGATATAACCTAACCTCATAGTAAGCCAAGATGCCAGCTTCAGCAGTGAAGTTCCCTGCCGTACCAGCTCCACTGGCCGGGGCGTTGGTGCCAACATCGGAAGTGCTGGTCAAGGTGAAGGTACGGCCGTAGTTGCCGAGACCAAGGACGATCTTGGAAGCGTCGGCGCCATTGTTGATCCAGGTGTATACTGAGGCGTTCTGGGAACAAAAAATACAATAAGACATCGACAAACTTTGCCACCGCAATGGTTTGATACAAATGCAAATCTTGATATACAACACAAATTGAACATGCTATCTTTGCTTGTGGATTCCCCCATTGATGACTGTGATGACGATAAATGTATTGCGTATCGCGTTTCGACTGGTGATTTACATATAATACAGGCCTGTTATTAAGGAGGTTTCTGATTTCTCCAATTCGAGCCAAGAAATATTTTTCCTTGAAGATTTAACGTATGATCAAGTTTTAGACTCTCTTTCTCTCTCTCTCTCTCTATGTTTGCAAATTACAAATTTTGGTCACTTGCCTGATTGAGGACGTTGTCAGAAGAGTCAGTCTCCTGAGGGTACAGTGGCGAGTTGGCACCAGTAGTAGCATCCCATGAGCCGTGGTAGTCATATGCCATCAGATGTATGTAGTCAACGGTACTGTTAAAAAACGAAATTATTTAATTTACGGATGGAAATATTACATATGGAAAAATTAACACAGCCCCGACACCATAAATTCAATCTTAAAATAAACATAGCTAAGAACTATCGTAGTAAAGTCTACTATCATTTGAAAAAAGCGCATTAAAATCCATCCACACGTTTGAGCGCTAGGGTGCCTCAGACAGACACACCCACACAAATACGCACAGAGACAGGCAGGCGCTTATAACACCCCTCTATTTCAATCGGGGTTAAATCTAAAACAAATAGTTTCCCAAACAGGGTGACAAGGTACAGTTGTTCCAAATTTTAAATACTTCAATGTCGGAACTGTATGGGATTAATCTTGCTCAACACAGATCTTGCTGTTATTAATTTTGTAATTATTTTACCTGCTTATTAATCAATAATTCATATTGTAATATTTGTATTAGTTAAAAATAACCAATTTTTAAAAAAGATCCAAAAGTCAATCTGTGGGAGTTTCTATACGCCCTTCTTCTCCCACAGTATTCCAATGTAGAGAAGGGGCAATTAATGACGTTTGCTAAGAATATGTAAATATCTACAGTAATAAAGAACTTTGACTTTGACTTTGATATCTACGCATTTAAGCGATGTATGGTCCGAGTGATAATGGTTCTTGTTTCTACTGAAGCTACCCCCGTCCCTACTTTACTAAAATGCCGCCACCGTGAGCAGACTGGGCAGAGTTAAAGCTCGTAGTCCAAGATCGTACTAAGAGCCCTAAACCCTAAACTATAGCTGAGGGGTAAAAATGTGATGATGATGATGTAAACTTCGGCAGAGGGATATGCCCAGCAATTACCTGATATGATGACGATGATTCTGATGGTGATGATGAAGACTTACTCAGAAATGTTGGATACGAGATAGGACAGATCAATCGCTGACTGGGTAACGGCGACAGTTGCGGACAAAGAAAATCCGTAACTCTCAAACGCTTCCTTCAGGTCTTGCAACAGATGAACAAATCCCTCCTGTAACAATAGAATGACAGATGTTTGATGAAAAATTATGTGAAGGAAAATATTTTCCCATTTCTTAATTTCCCATTAATTCGTCGTTTTCGAGGTATTGTTTATACAAAAAACGGGGCCTTCTTTGTGCCCCTCAGATTGTACTCAGAGGTGTCGGACTTTTAGTATGTTGGTCTCCTAACTAGTCCAAACAATGTTCCGAAATCAAACCCTGTTGAGCAATCATTTACTAAGCTAATAGTCGGAGTGACATACTGATTTTCTGAAAAGTCGATAAAGGGATATTCGGGCATTTAGTATTGCGGTTAGGTTAGGTTTTGTTCCTGTTTTGCTCCCTCGTTTAAATACAATTTGTTAATTACCCTGTCAGCCTCAATTCCGTTTCTCTGGTTGGGGTACTCCCAATCCATGTCAAAGCCATCGAAGCCGGTCTCCTCAAGGTAAGTGACGACGTTCTGAACATAGTTGGCTCTCAGGGTGTCGTCGTTCACGACCTAGGGACAAAATAAGTATTTAAGTGGAATAAAAAGAATAAATTCCTGTGCTGATGCGAAGCACTATATATAGACTAAGCGCATGATGCTGATGCACTAGAATACGGCAGATGCTGCCGTATTCTAGTGCATGTCGTAAAAATGGTAGCGGTCTATAACGTGAATCAGATACGAGGTCTGTCAGTTGATAACCTGGAACCTGTTCACTGATTGTTCTTCCAGGCTCTTTGACTTCCATGAACTTGGCCGTGGGGCCTGTGGGGTCATCATGAATTGAACAATGAATAATCAACCTTATAAAGAAGGAATTATTGTTTCCAGAATTCAAATGTAATTGTATATATAAATGTATGCAAGTATAGCTGATTAATCGCGATCAAGCACAAACTTTCGGCTGATTTTGACATAACCTTCAAATTTTCTATAGAACGTGAAAGTTTACTCTAGTAAACCATTCCGCATGGGAAAGACGCCATTGCCGAGCCCGCCCGTAGCGCGGATAAAATTTGGAGGAGTCTTGGCGGCGTGCGAAAATAGTTAGTTAACTCATGTTGCATCTGTCGGGCCTTTCTGTAAACTGGTGCTCAAATTACAGTACTTACAGCTGAGAAGTTCTCTGATCCCACGTTCCACCCACCGGCAGCAAGGACGAGTTTTACGTCGGGGTAGTCATTTTTCAGCGCAATAAAATCTTCCACTTTGCCTGAAAATCAATAAATTTATGAGGTTTTCTGTGGCGTATAGTATTTTGGTACTTTAGTAAGTGATGCATAAACATTGATAAGCACATTTATGGCACTAATGGTTCTTTTGAAAAACAGCGACTTTCTTCGTCAATCTGTACCCCAGTGAATTCCCGAAAAAGCCCTTGGAAAAACATTGTGGAAGGCTTACGAATAACTCAAGGAATATCTCCAAATTTACACATATTCGGTATGTTCAAGTCACTTACTGCTCTTGCCATCAACCACAGAAGTTTCAGTGAACATAACCTCCCCGGTCGCAGTGAGGCCGGCGAAGGAGTATACCAGATGACTACACAACTCTGCGGGCACGGCCAAGTCTGAAGCGCCGAAGTTGCCGACTCCTCCCCTGCCGTTGGACCAGGCACCCCAGTAGCAGGTTACCACGCCTGGTTAAAAACAAACAAGTCGTATTTAAAAAATCGGTCGAAGATTCCCGTTCTTATAATAGAGCTTATAAGAAAACATAAGGACTAAACTGAAGTACGAAACACGTTTCTTCTTTAACTTTTCATGTCGTGTTTATTTGTACCCCCACGGTAGCCCACGGCTATGTATGCCATTAGACTTCAAGACACTTTGGGAAACCTTTAATCTTCATACTTCGCGGCGATAGGCTAGCCCCATGTCACGTAAAAAATGGAGTATTGATTAAATGGCTTAACTGTGCACAACGTGTGTGAGTGACGCTATATTATAATATGATGTTATCAGACTTCATTTTGAACTGTCTTCAAATATAGGTATCTAGTCATTTAAATCACCTGTATTAACCGGGTATAGAAAATGTGGCAAAAACCTGTAATTTATTATATTTACATTACCGATCGAAAGGCTTAATCATAAGGATCATTTCTATATAAGAAACGTAAAAAAAGGAAGCTCGTGAAAGAAAATTCTAGTAAAAGTCATACTTTAAATCAGTCAGTTGTTTTTGTGTCACAAGGGAGCAAAATGATGTATTTACGGCGAGGGCGGTACATTGAATCCAGACTGAAGGGAAGAATTCTAAGATAGATCCTGAGCGTAACGAAGGATTCAAGCGTTAACGCCCATGACGAAAATAATTTTGCTCCTGAGTGACACATACAACTTTTCACACCGACTAGTGGTAAATTTAAATTGCTCTATAAAAATGAAATAACTATACTTTGAATTATACTTTTACCACTTTTACAGTAATCGAACAACGTAAACATTTTTTTTATATAATGACGGATTGTGAAGGATTAGGGAAAGGTCACCACAGATAATATTCCTGTGTACTTTTACTATTGTGTAAAATTAATTGAATCGAATATTACAATGGTTTCGGATATCAATATTCATTATATCACAATAACAGTCATCGATAGTTTTGATTTCAGTAAAACATATAATTTATTGTGACATTTTTTTTAATATTACGAAAAATTTATAAATTTTGATACAACGTTGTTAAAGTTAAAACTGAACCATGTTCGTTTTTAATCGACTACGTCATTGTTGTCGATTGTAATGTAATTTCATAATTACATTCTATTATTTTAATCTGTGTTCAATTGGCACATTGCGTAAATGCTGCATGCCAATGAATGGATTAAAAAAGTAGCTTGAACAGAAAAGTAGCATTTTGCTCCCTCTCGTCGTGGAGCAATACTTACTTTTCCGAATGAAAGGTGTGAAAAAAACATGGCAAAGTCTGTGAAAAGGTTTTCCTTAATATTTTTAATTAAACGTTAAACGTATTCTTTCGATAAAATGTACTGTCGATAATATTCAAGGTATTTTCCCTCCATGTGGCATAGCCGTAGACGTGGTACGGGACACCTGTATAAGGACAAAGTTTTATTAATATGTTGATCCACCGGCTTAGGCTGTACATTGTCTGTCAATATCTAGACTAGCAGAATAGCGAAGTTTTGTATTTTATTTATCTCAAATTCGTCTCAATGGATAGGATAGTTTAAGACTGTGAAGGCCGACATAAGTAGAATTCGATATTTGAATTTGGTTTTCCTCTAATTATTAATCGATGCGGCCAGTTTTTGCAACAGGGCAGAGAAAAGGAGCGCTCGGCTTAGATTTGAAATTTAATTTTTGTTTTATATCTTAAGGGGGGAAAACAAAACAATAACAAACAACATGGCCATAGAAACTTATTACAAACGTGTTCTAAACACATACAGGGTGACTGGTAAGTTGACCTACGTTGGGAGATGCTAGCACGGATCAAAACCAACCATTGTTACTATGAAACACCCTACCCGAAAATTTACCGTTTTCGAGTAAGGGGCCTTTAAAGATTTTCGACGAAAAATCTCACTTTTCAACATATTTCGCCCCAATTTTCCTAATCTAGGTGATTAATTCCAGGTATTTTGCTGGTATTAGGTAAAAATAGAGTTAATTTAATATTTTGAAACAAAAAAAACCGACGACAGCAAAAAAAACCTATCTTATTCTGGGGGAAAGCAGTGGATATCCAATCTATTTTTAAATAACAGAAAAGAGCTATTCGAGCAATTTATAATTTAAAACGCACTAACATTTTTTTAATAAATTGACATTAATTGTTTATAGTCAATTTATTTTCGAAAATATCATGTATGTACGCAAAAACCTTTCAACATTTTCCAAAATTATCGATAGCTATAAGATAACCTAAGAAATAGTCACAGACTAGTTGCGCTCCGGTTTCAATTCGCGAGAGTTGGAAATTCATTTAAGGATCAGTGCATGCTCTACTACAACCAGATACTTCAGGATCTTTTCAATTTGCTATTTGAACAATATAAAAATCATGTTATAACTGCTTTATCTATATAGGGACATAAAAATATTCAAGATTACATAAATAAGAGTGCATGGTGAATTAACCATCTCAGAACTCTCTGTTTATTATTATTAGTGATTATTACTTTATAATTTTGTAATTATTTATTCCTGAATATGGTTTATAATCATTTTTATTTTAATATTGGTATTAGTTATCATATAAGTAATATGGGGCTATAATGATGGGTCAATTCAGATACTTTCTATGAACTGTTACACGCTTATTTATTTCGGGAGTTATACTGAAGAAGTCAGTAAGGTCAAATGTTCGACTGTTAATTTACTATCCAAACTATCTAATTATGGTGATATTATCAGTTTGTTTACCCAGGAAAATACCGGATACCCTGTATTTGTATTATCAAACCGGATATTGACTGGGACTGCCCGGATATTATGATTTGCGGATGGTCTGAAATACCAAACAGATGGTTTATTTCCGGGTATTTCATTTCATCTAGTCAGTTAGATTAGATAGTACCAGTTATATTATAGAGCTATTTTTGTTTTTAATGCAAATCTTTAAACGGTTCACCGAGTGAAAGTTCAATATTTGTATGTATGATCCCGACTTTTTTGTAACATTTTTATTAAGACACAAAATTGTGTTTTAATGAAAAGGATGATTCCGACATAACCGCTTAATAATTAACATTACAAACATTGCCTGGCCTCGTTTCTGTATTGTATAGAATGACATGCCCATATAGGCATTGAATTATGTTCCTGTATAATAATAAAGATCGTTTGAGATATTATTTCACATATTGCCTAAAGAGTCCCAACATTTTATACAATGCCTATTTTCCGTTAAAATGTTTGCTATAATTCTGGCCCTACACTAGTGACATTATTTGTACAGAAAAACGGAATAATCAAAAGTGCCAGCTCAAAATTTGAGTGACTCTCACAAGAGTGAATACCAGCACATGTAATATAACTTTAAAATTAAGTGCTATAGTTAATGTATTTGTTGTCAAAGTGAATAATTAACGATTGTGTTGATTAACGATAACAAACACTGCAGAATAGCAAAATTGAAAAATATGTACTAAATAAAGCGTGTGAGATGGAATTACACATTAAACAGATTGATGTCGTTACGATTGATAAAAATAAATATAAAACTAAAATAAAGTTTCTTAACTGATACTTCCTAAAAAAATATCCAACTGAAGACTATTGCGGGGTATTCTTCTAAGTAATAAGTAGCGGAAGGATTTTTGGGTCCATAGTTTGATCAAACAAAGGTAGTCAATTCTTACTTTACCCAATTCATACTGGAGATTATACTTAATTACCTTACCGGTCAATTTACCGAGAAATTCTGCCTTAATTTGCACTTTGAGAGAATATGAGTTAAGCGGTTATAATGAATAATAATTTCCGGTCAGTATACTATACATAATGATAGCATTATTCATTTTGACAGCGACAAATTCAACATTTAGTTTAGTTAGATACATTATTTTTGTTACATATTTTCTCACCGTGGACAGTAGAAGAGAGGAGACACACTCCGAGAATTGCCAAAAACACCTTCATTATGCTTGTTTCTACAAAACCACTGTAGCAAAATATTTCATCCCACCCTTTTTATATACTGCAATAACTGTTTACTCAGTATGTTTATTATTTCCTGTATCTCTCTAATTAATTTACATTTTAAATGTCAACATATTAATTTTGGTGAATGTTATTGTCTCATTCAAATTAAAGGCGTAAAGTTAGAGAAGGCTGTGCAAATAATATATGACAAAGAATATAAGAACCACTGATAAGGAGATTGTAGGTACTCCATTATGGCTACAACGTATTGTATAAACATTTTAGTCATATTGTTCTCACACGTGTCACATAACATTACAATAATGACAAGGAAAATTATTTCACTTGAAAAACCGGGTAGGTACACACTCTAGGCAAATATTTGCCCCATGGTACGATTGTATAGGCCTTGGATACACTACCGGTCAAAGTGTCCCCAAAAATGTGGCGCAAACTCAAACTACTTGGCGCTGCAACGTTGCACAATGTACCGAAGCATGCTCCGCGACATTTTTAAGGAGGGATTCGACAGGCTAAATAAGAAAGTAATAAATTTATTTTGTCTTAAGATTTTGGGGGAGCCAACAGCTTATATAAACAAATTAAAAACTTAAATTAAATAAGAAAAAGCCAAGAAAAAATATAGAACCGGATTAATACGATCAAACATGAGCAAAGTAACAATATCAAAGTCAAAGTCAAAATTCTTTATTATTGTAGATATTTACATATACTTAGCAAACGTCATTTTTGCCTCTTATCTACATTGGACCACTGTGGAAGAAGAAGGGTGTAGAAACTCCTACAGATTGATTTATAGATCTCTTTTAAAATTAGTTGTGCTTAACTAATATAAATATATAAAAAAAATATTATTATGAAACTAAATTATTAACAAAAAGGTCTGTGTTGAGCTAGATTAACCCCATATAGTTCCGTCATTTAAGTAATCTTGAACATTGTAATATCCCTTTTTCGACAGTAGCTTTAAAATGCTTTTTAAAATTGCTTAAATGGCAATTTCAAAACTGCCAGGGGTACCTTATTGTAGTAGATAATGCTAAACCCTTGAAAGAATTGCTAACCTTCGCGAGACTAAGCCGGGGCGCAACTAGTCTGTGAATAATTCTTAGGTTAACATTACAACTAGCGCTAAATTTGGTAACAGACTTAATGCTTAGCTAATTAATAGTACCTATCTTATTGATAATACCTAGCGGCATACAAAAAGTCAAACAATTTAAACCAATTCAGCGCACAAAAATAATCAGATTAATTTAAACTAGGCCCTAGGGGATAACAACGCGGACATTCGATGTATTGAATATATCAAGATCTAAATCCTTATTAATAACATTGAACTGCTTGCATGCTCGCAATTAATATTTATTCTGCCTATAAATAGTTTTATCTATACACGAATCATAAACAGTCTTTACTGTGTCCAAAAACCGCACGCTACGACTAGCATAATGATAAACTTCTTGGTAAAAACTAATTTCTTACCTGAATATTGATAAATTATGACCATAATTTACCAAAATTTGTCATATTATGACATTCATATTTCGAACGCCGACGCCTGCCTGCGTTCCGCCCCTAGTTTGTATGTGAAGGTCGTACTACTGAACAAGCTAAACAACTGCAGAACAATGATCAATCCCACCATGCCGGTCGATTATGCGGTTCTTGAACACATCAAAGAGAGCTTATGTTATGTGTGTACATAAACTAGTGTATGTAACTGTACATAATTAGGCATTAAAACTCTCGAGTGATATTATTATGAATCTCGCCTTCGACTCGTTTCATAAACTCACTCTCGAGTTTTAATGCCCTTCATTATGTAGCAGTCACATAAACTACTATTAGATGACTCAATATGAAAAGGTGCAGAATAAAGTGATGATTTAGTGGGAACGTTTATTTGTAGCAAAGAAAGTAATTCAGGACGGCCAACCTCATTAGGAAATATTTTCAACAAAAATATAATATCAGCTATGTTTTGTCGAGCCTCCAATGAAAGATGATGATGCTTTTTACATATAAAAGGATAGTCAACTGATTTATATTGCGTTTTAGTTCGGAAACAGAGATACCGCGTGAATTTTCTCTGAACATTTTCCAGTCTATTAATGTAAACCGCATACCGATGTAGCCCATTAATGTCCTCACCGAGGGGCACAGGCCTTTACCCGGATACGAGTAAGATTAAGCTATACTTACGGCACCACGCTGGTTCAGTGTGGGTTGGTAGAGGGGTTTTACTACCACTACCACGCAGCGATAGCAGACGGGTCCTACAGCGTGCTTAATGTGTCATCCGAAACATTGAAATAATTATCTCATTGATACATTGTTAGGATTTGAACCTGCATCTCCTGTGTGAGAAGTAAAACCCATTATACCACGGAGCTCTTTTTAAGTAAGGGTAAGTAAATGACTCCAATACTGACACTGTATAGATGCTCCCACTTAAGCGAGCGCACGTGTCTCGCATAGACTTGTGACTTGTGTTTTGGGGAACCCAAAGCACTGCTAACTGATTAATATTCTTTATTCTTTATTCTTTATTCATATTCTTTATTGCACAGAAATCTTATAGAAATAGTAAGGTAACAAAGAATTTTATGAGCAAAGGCGAGCTTATCTCTAAAGAGAGATTTCTACCAGCAAACCTAGGTAGGACAGGAAAAATTGTGCAACAGGAGAGTCCTAGTGCGCAATAAAACTGTACATCTAATTGTTTACAACTAAAACATAATAATTTAATACATGATATATACTAAATAAAATACAAAAGCAAAAATTTTTATATATATCAAACATATACTACTTATATATACATATATAAAAGTACCTATCACGAAAGAGAAAGGAAATGCTCTTTCAATCTTGTCTTAAAAGTGAAAATTGAGGGACTATCTCTAATAGCGCAGGGAAGTGCGTTCCACAGTCGGATCGCCGTTAACCTAAACGAGTGTTTGTAAGCGGCAGTGTTATGCCGAGGAGTAGAGAGAAGAGACATCGTGTGGGATCTCCGGTTGCTATGCCTGGAGGAAATAAACTCGATATATTCATTATTATTGATCAAATATAATATATACTGAAGCCTAATACACCAGAGAGAGGAAGTCCAGACATAGCAGAAATACAAACGGGACGTTGCTATGCGTCAGACCAAAGAGGTTGACCACCTCAGTGTCTCGAGACATTCCACGGACTTTTTGACGAGATGTTCCTGTAAATGTTGCTCCATTTTTCCCAGTGTATCCAAAACTTTTAGGGAGCATAGGTTCCCTGAAATTGAAAAAGAAAAGTCTTGTGATTTGACATTTTAGTATTATGGCCCCAGCCCTTATTGAATAAATGTTCGTACGTAGTTGTGCTTCACTTACCCCATTTACCGCAATTCATGTGATTTAGGAAGTTTTGTGATCGGTAGCTCTATTCTCTATCTTTGACGTCTAGAAATGTCTATCATACTGATGTTGACGACCTCTGCGGCGCTGCAGTTGTGGCTCTGCTTACCATGCGAGAGTTCCCGGGTTCGATCCCCGGCTGGGGATCCAGGTCTTGGATGTTTATATGTGTGTGACGTCGCAGTTTCTGGTTATATAACCGAGATCTTTATTTGTTGTACTTATAAGTGTGAGTGTTTTGTAATATTCTATGGGTTAGTTAGATAATGGATAAGTAAAGTTGACCGCCGTCGTCGCGTCATTGTCATTGAACGGTCATTGTCTACCTGAATTGGGCCACAGGTAGGTTACCACAAATTCTTATGCCGATTCAGTTTAGGAACATAAATTGATCCGCAAAATAACCATGGGCGTCATAAAACAATTCTTGGTACTATGTTAATAAAGCCCGCTATGTTGTAATGGAAATGGCTGCCATGTTGATGTTCTGGTTTTGAACCTAATCTGAATCACTGATAGGTTGTGCTAACCTCCCTGAGTACGGTTATTTCATATGAGCTGTCATCGCATGCGACTGTAATTATAATTTGAAAGAAATTGAGATGTGTCAAAAGATACAGAATAACGCTTCTGAGCATTTCCTAAGAAACCAGTGGACGCATAATGAAACGCATATATGCGTATATATACGTTAAAAGAAGTCCATACAAGTCGCTTGGCTTCGCGGCTTTTGCGGCGAGCATGTACAGCAGTACATGTAATTTATGAGATAATTAATTTGTCTTTGTATAATTTTGGAACAAATCAAGACACACGGCAGTGCATCAAGCTGAGTTCGAATAAAGATACTGGCGATGCACCAGCCGTGTTGTCATATACACGAATCATTTCCAAGCATATACGTATATGGTAACCTACATCAAAATTCGAATATGCTGGACGCCCGCGTTCTTACGACATTTTTGATATAAAAACCACAGTCTAAAGGCTTACCATCATATCATAAATTTAGCATCACACAGGAAACTCCTTTCTATATCCCTATTGGTCAAACAGTGGTCGTACACCTTTTATTTCACTATACCCCACAATATCATATTATACTTAACCCAATCATAGATTTTAGCATCACTCAAGAAGCTCCTGCGATGCCAACCAACCCTCAATCTCTATGATTGGCATCGAAGAAGAAAGGGTTCTCTTTGTTATTCAAATATCATTTCAACTCAAGCAGTAGTGAAAAGAGTTTGCCAAAGAAAAATGTACAGTGGAGGTAATATATAGCACTGTGAAAATAAAAGGAGACTTATGCCTAGAATTTTTTATTGAGCTACATTTTGACCTTAGGTTTCTTGGGAAAAGTTATTCATAACAATGGGTCATATATATATATATATATATATAGACTTTGACTTTATTACCCAAGCGTCAGCTAATTACACGGCATCGTGTATATATATATATATATATATATATATATATATATATATATATATATATATAGACTTTGACTTTATTACCCAAGCGTCAGCTAATTACACGGCATCGTGTATATTTCTTTGCACACTTACTGATTAGCAAGGCTGCACAGGATCGGTATCGAATAGATTGCGTCTCGGCACCAAAATCCAACTCTCACGCAACTAAACTAGTGTCGTTACAGATCGTCCTTCCTAACTTGTCGATACGGTACAGACGGTATATCACGCCATTCGTTTTCTTCCCTGACAGTTACATATGTATGTATGTTGTTTAATAATTATGCTTCGGAACGCACCGGTTTTTTCGTTGCGCGGATCGACCGCGTGTGATCGGGACATCACTAGCTGTCACTTGTATAGAAACAAAATGACGAGTTAGAGGTTACTTTTGCACATGGAAAATGTCTGCGTCAGGCATTCGGGCCTTGGCTGTATGTTTTTTGTAATAATTGTCTAACACAGGTGTCGGGTCTGGTCGGAATGTTAATTGTAATAATCACGGAACAATCGAAGGGAAATAAGTAGAATTCACGTCATCGTAGTGAGTGCTTCGTGTTGTGAAGGGTTGAAGTTATTCGGTGATCAATTCGTCGCGTTCGGCAGCGACAGCGACAGCATCGGGCTACGACGAGAATAAGATTCGACTCCCATCACACCCCACCCTCGTGTTCCTCATCCCGTACTCCTGCCTCGAATTGAGCTTTCGAATTCCGGTCCACGGCGTCAAAGGTCAGTACTGCTTTGTGACATTCCACTGAAAAACAACCCTACCAAGATTCCACGCCCTGTCGGTTGAGGCGTGGAATTTAACATTTTGGTAGCAGAGCGTGGTTTCCCAGTAGGAAATCGATTCACGGACGGTTGTAGGGTTGTTTTTTTGCCACATTGTAGCTGGAAGAGGGTGGATACCTCAGATTGGTCGGCAATCATTTTGTGAGTGAGTCTTGTGGTCGGTATACCGCAATTTAGGTTCATTTTCGGTTAGTGAACGTATAATTGACGATTTAGTTAATGATTATTATAAATTTGTAGTCGGAAACTACTGTTTGTGCGCATAAAGGATTGAACGGTCATTCCGCGAAGTAACTATATTGTATTGCTTGTAGTAGAACGTCGGGTTCTATAGTACTGCAGTGTTATTTCGGTTTACAGAGCAGGGTCAGGCTATTTAAGGGGTATTAAGCTGATTTTGCTGACCTCAGTAGAAGTGTGGGTCATATCGGAGGGGCCACTTCTAGAAGGTTCACGGCTACCTACATTATATTAAAAATAGCTTTTTTTTTTCTTATAATAAATTTTTGTGTGTTATTTTTTATTGTGCTTTATGGTGGCATTCTCTAATTTATTTAGAGTGTATAGTTATGAGGTGTATGTCCACAGGGCGACCATATTAAATATTTTTTAGGATTTAATTGTTTTAGTGGTTGCCTTAGTTTTGACAACTTAGTTTTAATTTCTGTGCCCAGCGCTGACGGGCAAGTGCTGGTCTCTGGCTATACTTAGTTCGGTAGTGAAGTATAGGACCAGAATCCATTCAATCGGTCAACATGGCACCTTCGCCCTTGACGGTACTGCGGCATGGTGTCCGGGAGGAAATGAGATGGCTCGCCCATACTCATAAGTATGTGGAGCGACCTGACATGGACGATGTCCTGCTCAAGCGTGTGGAGGACGCAATGACACGCGTCGGGAAGGTGTGTCGGCTGGCTGCGGAGGCTGAAGCTCTCGGGCTTACGGATGAAGCCTCGGTGGCTGCAGTGAAACAGCTCTGCGCGGATGCTGACCAAGCGATGGAATGCTTGGGTGACATCGAGCGTCGCGCGGAGAAAATTAAGCGGTCGCGAAGGAATGACCGTGGGGAGGGTAACGGAGACCCACCCCCGAAGGGTTGTCGTGAAGTGACAAGAACCTAACCAGAACCTAACAAGAAACAACAACCAGAATAAAATTTAGAAATGACAGTTTATTATGTTAATTTACAATGCTTATTTTTAAAAAAAAAATATGAGGATGAGGATGAATGAGGTGACACAGGTTTTAAAAGATACAGGTACAAAAGATATAAAAAAAAGCGAAGGACACGGAGAGTAGGAGGGCAGAACAGGGAGCACGCGGCGGTGGTGCCCGGAGCCTGGAGTAGTGGCGAGTAGTTGGAGATCCGGAGGTGGTGTAGGAGGTGGCTTGAAGGCAGCAGCACGTCAGGGTATAGATGGTTGGAGACGGCAGCACGTCAGGGTATAGGTGGTTGGAGACGGCAGCACGTCAGGGTATAGTTGATTGGAGACGGCAGCACGTCAGGGTATAGGTGATTGGAGACGGCAGTAAGGCAGCAGCAGCAAACTGTAGGCGACTCAGCAGAGGCTCGCAGGATCCCGGGGCAGTGCGGCCCCGGGATAAGGCCTTTAGGTGATGCTTCCTCTTCAAGAGCTGAAGCGAGACTTCCCTCAATTCCAGCAATGTTCCGCTCTTATACCCTTTTTGGAGAGTTCTAAAAATTATTTAAATTAAAAGCAATTTTCGTGAATGGCCAAGAGGGAAAAAGTATTTTTGTAAAAGTATTGAAGTAAACATATCGGACCGCTAATGAGTTTGAATGAACATTGCCATGACAACCAGATAAACAACGATATCAAAATATGTCAGATTTTGATTTCAGGCTCGTAATAGAGAAAACAACAAGATAATAATGAAAATTGGGACAGTTACAGATACATAAAAAGGTAGCACACCAGCGCGCACGAAGCCCGAGATTGCAGAGTTTCGGAGAAAGCCAAATACAAGGTCACCAAAGGTAAACCCCTTCGACATCGATTTAAAAGTGCTGATAGTGTGAAAATACGAAGTGAAAATGATTTGTTATTGTGTTCTTATGGTTTAAAACGTTACAGGGTCCTATGAAAATAAAGGTGATACGAAATATCCAGCTGTGAGATAAATGCAGACCATCAAAGCAGACTGGAAAATGGCATGTAAGTAGCATAACACTACATTGTGTTGTTGGACGGCTGCCATACCTGGAGATTCCGGCCTTCAGTGGGGCAATTGATGAGTGGCCGGCCTTCATTAATTTATTTGATAGTTTGGTCCACGGTCGGGACGACCTGGACAACGCCTACAAGTTGGCCCAACTATTGATGGCTCTGCGGGGTGAACCGAAGGAGTTGGTCGGTCACCTAACGGTCACGGCGGGTAATTATGAGATAGCCAGGTCCATATTGTTTGACCGCTACCAACACAAACGGCGGTTGGGGAAGCTGTTTAGCATCCCTAGAGTAACTCGGGATGTTGACATCCGAGTACAGGTGCTCAACCCTGTGCTGGTGGCCACTAAGGCCCTTCAGAACCTTGGTCTTCCGGTAGACCAATGGTCATACATTGTCTTATATATGGTTTTGTCACGATTGCCTGCAGCTGTTCAAAGTCGGTTTGAACAGCTGCATGGGGGCAGTAGCACGGAACTGCCCACGCTCGTCCAATTGACGGATTTTTTGGAGGGTGAATGTAGGCGATGTGACACACTGGACACGGAGGCCAGTGTGCAGCGCCAACCCGCGCGGATGCGGGAGGGGCCGCGCCCCCCGCCCCCACGGGGGGGTGGGAGGTCGAAACAATTTGGCGTTCTGAATGCCGCGCCGTCGGGTGATGGCTGTGTGCACTGCGACAGTGGCGGTCATGACGTGACCAGTTGCGCCAAATTTAAGGCGCTCGGGGTAGCTGCCCGCAGGAAGATAGTCTTCCGTCACCGATTGTGTTTCGTTTGTTTGGGGCCGCACACACTGAGCGAGTGCTCGCGCGCGTTCTCCTGTGAGTGCTGTGGTGGCAAGCACCACATAGTGTTGTGCCTGAATCGGTCAGGCCCTTCGGATGGTCACCAGGGCCGGACTCAGGTTGGTCGGCCACAGGGCCCAACCAGGGCCGGACCCAGACCCCCTCCGGGCAACGGGAGTCACCAACGGGGTGACTGGGGTACCCACGGATGGGACCCCCCCCCCCGAGGGGAAGGGGGCAGCGCGGGGGGTAACATGCGGGACAGCCGGGGTTCGTTCGCCGCTGTCCACGGTCAGCGAGGACTTCGGGCCGCTGGCTCACCGCGTGTTACGGGCGGGTGTCAAATGGCACCTACGAGTGGCGCGAAGGCTGGGAGCCCACCACCTTCTGCGCCACCCTGCCCGTCGCTCTGGGAGGCGAACAGGGAGGCGAACAGTCGGATGTCGCCCCCATTCCTAGAGCGCCCCAGGTTGGATCCGCTCTCCCCCATCCATCCACGGTGGCCACCGGGCACACCGTACACCGTCCGGTATGGTCGGATACCGGGACAGCGAGGGGCCTATTATGCGGGTTGGGACCCCTTGATGTACATACGGTCTGATATGCCGGTGGCATATCAGCAGCCGAGTTACTCCATGGCCGACGGAGGTCTCAGCGGGTTCGGATCCCGCGGAGGTTCCCGCTAGGGACACGCCGCCCACTTACAGGGTGCCGCCACTCCACAGACGGTCATGCTCCCCACCGCCTCGGTGATAGCGTGGAGTTCGGACGGCAAATCATGTGTGGCACGAGCACTATTGTACTCGGGGGCCCAGGGGTGCTTAGTCTCGTGCAACCTTGTAATACGGTTGGGCATTTCGGTAAGGGAGTATCCACATTCCATTCGGGGAATTGGGAACACGGAAGTCGGTTCCGTTAAGGGAGTATGTCGGATTACTCTCTCGTCACGGGTGGATTCATCGGTGAATCTGACGGTCACGGCATTAGTCATGCCTAATGTGATGGGCTCACACCCTCACGTACGGTTGTCGCCCTCGGTGCGACTAATGGTCGCTGGGTTGTCACTGGCTGACCCGGAGTTCGATATTCCGGGCCCAGTAGACATTTTATTGGGTGTCGATGCCTTGGGATACCTGTTAGTGCCAGGTGTCCACGTGTTGCAGGCGACTGGTCTGGTTTCGGTCAACACCAGACTGGGCCATGCGGTAATGGGTCCGGTCATGCCGGCTGCCCCACGCCTAGTGACTAGTAGTCCCTTATTCGGTTCTGTACTCTCGGAGGTGATACAGAAGTTTTGGGAGGTGGAGGAACCACCTACGGTCCGCCGGTTGGACCCGGTTGAAGAAGAGTGTGAACAGTTTTATCGGAACAATACTGGTAGCCTTCGGTCAGGTCGATTTCTCACACGTCTTCCATTCCGGAGTGATCGCCCACCGCTGGGCAGTTCACACCATGCAGCCGAGACGCGGCTTCTGTGGATGGAACGACGCATGAAGCGTGACGGGATTTTCCGGCAGAAGTACGTCGACTTCATGCGGGAAATACGAGTCGCTCGGCCACATGTCGGTTTCGGGTATCGACTGGAAGCGTGAAGACCACTGCTTCCTGCCTCATCACGCGGTCTTGAGGACCCCGGAGGGCAAAATACGGGTAGTGTTCGATGGATCGGCATCAACATCTAACGGCATGAACCTGAACCAGTGTTTGCATTCAGGGCCGAAGTTGAACCATGACATCGCGGATGTTATCACACGGTTCCGTAGACACAATGCTGTGTTTGTAGCTGACATCCGGATGATGTTTAGGCAGACGGTCATTCACCCTGACGATAGACGGTATCAGCTGATCCTGTGGCGAGAGAGCCCAGATCAGCCCATCAAGGTGTACGAGCTGAACACCAACACGTACGGGCTACGGTCTAGTCCTTATTTGGCGATTCGCACTCTGCGGGAGGTAGCGGATCGAGAACGGTTAAATTTCCCTAGAGGAGCAGCGATCCCGGAGCAGGATCTCTACGTGGACGATATCTGTACCGGTGCAGATTCCGTAGAGGAGGCGCTCGCTCGACGGGACGAGCTAGTTGAGCTCTTACGGGGTAGAGGTTACGAGCTCCGGAAATGGATGTCGAACTCTCCAGAGTTACTGTCTGGTCTTCCGGATGACTACCAGCAGGAACCCCACATTTTTGAAAATTTGGAAAATCCGAATATGTTGTCAGTATTAGGCGTCCAGTACCAGCCGGTGTCAGACATGTTTTCGTATCGGGTCGAGTTGGACTCCCCGAAGGTCTGGACGAAACGGAACGTCCTTTCAACGGTGGCTAGGACATTTGATCCAAACGGGTGGATCACCCCGGTAACATTTCAGCTCAAGTGTTTTATGCAGCAATTGTGGTCTGCTGAGCTGAAATGGGACGACCCGATCGGCGGGTCACTGAGCTCAGAGTGGGAATCGTTCTTTTCGACCCTCCCTGGCATCAATCGGATTTCACTGCCACGGAGGTTGGTCCCCACCAAACGATACACCACCACCCTGCATGGGTTTTGCGATGCCTCGGAGAAGGGCTACGGAGCTGCGGTGTATCTGCGTACGGTCGACTCCTCGGGGGAGGTTGATGTGCGGTTGGTCATGGCCAAGAGCAAGGTTGCGCCGTTGCGCACTCGCCTGACCATTCCCAAATTAGAGCTTTCAGGAGCGGCTCTCCTGACTCGTCTGGTCAACCACACGATGACGGTTATTCGTGGGTCAATAGCGTTAGAAGATACGGTCTACGCTTGGACGGACAGCCAGATCGTGTTATGCTGGCTGAAGGCTTCAGTTCACAAGCTGGAGATTTTTGTGGCGAATCGGGTTTCGATGATTTTGAATTCGGAGGTTCCCTTAATCTGGAGACATGTTCCAGGGGAAATGAACCCAGCAGACTGTGCGTCTCTGGGTGTCACGCTCCGGAGTTAGTTGGACATCCCTTGTGGTGGGGTCCAAAATGGTTGACTCAAGCCGAATCGGATTGGCCAATGAGTCCACGCGTTACCTCGGCGAACGGCGCCTTGACCACGGTGTCTGTACGACGCAACCAGAGCCGGAAGAGGAGTTCAGCCTGCTGGAACGGTACAGCTCGCTCGACAAGCTGGTCAATGTGACCGCATGGATCTTACAATTTGCGCGGAATTGTCGGAATTCTGAGGCGCAACGGGTGCGGACACAGGTCCTGACACCACGGGAATGGAACCATGCGTTGTTCGCATTGGTACGGAACGTGCAGACGGTGCACTTTAAGTCCGAACTGGACATTCTGAGACGCGGACGCGTCCAACTGAAGGGAGCTGGTGCTCGGCTCAACCCGTTTATTGACCCTCACGGATTGCTGAGGGTAGGAGGTCGGCTGCGGAATGCCAACCTGCCTTATGCGACTCGCCACCCGTTGTTACTCCCTAGGAAAGGGAAGTTGGTCGAACTGTTGATACAGGATCGACACATTCGGAATGGGCATATCGGATGCCACGCCTTGATGGCGTTTCTCCAGCGCGAGTTCTGGATTCTATCGGGAAGACGCTTAGTGCGTAGCGTCGTATTTCGGTGCCTGCCTTGTTATCGGGCCAAGGCGGCTACGATGCAGCCCCAGATGGGCGATTTGCCCTCGGATAGGGTTAACGAAATCCGGCCCTTTGCGGGTGTCGGAACGGATTTCGCGGGACCATTCATGGTCAAGTCTTCACAGCTACGGAACACCAGATTAGTGAAGGCATACCTGTGCGTCTTCGTGTGCTTGGCCACGAAGGCAGTCCACTTGGAGGTGGTCAGTGACCTCACTACGGAGGCATTTATCGCATGTCTGGATCGGTTCGTCTCACGAAGGGGCCTCCCGACATTAATCCGTTCGGACAACGGCACAAATTTTGTCGGAGCCAGGCGATATCTGCAGGAGGTCACTCAATTCCTGAACGGTAACCAGGACGCCATCGGTACGGCTTGCTCCCGATGAAGGATTGAATGGGTTTTCAGTCCGCCGGGATGTCCTCATTGGGGAGGAATTTTTGAGGCTGCGGTTAAATCGGCTAAGTCGCACCTGACGAGGATCATCGGTGAGACCTCTCTACGCTTTGAAGAGCTTGCGACGCTGTTCTGTAAAATTGAAATGACACTGAACTCGCGTCCGTTGTGCCCGCTCAGTTCGGATCCAAATGATTTGGAAGCGTTGACGCCGGGTCACTTCCTGATAGTTCAGCCCCTTAACGCACTGCCAGAATACCCATTCGGTGATGTTAAGTTTAGTCGGTTAACTAGGTGGCAAATGTTGCAGCAGATGGCTCAAGATTTTTGGAAACGGTGGTCCCTTGAGTACTTGCACATCTTGCAGCAGCGCCTTAAGTGGTCTGACCGGACGAGCCCCCCTCAAGTCGGTGATTTGGTGCTGATTAAGGATGCGAACCTGCCATCATTGAGATGGAGACGAGGACGGATCGTCAATTTGTACACGGGTCGGGATGTCACGCCTCGATCAGCAGAAGTCAAGGTGGGGGACTCGGTCCTCAAGAGAGCGGTCGCAACACTTTCTCGCCTTCCTATTGATTGGGGACAGGTTCGGGCATGTCCGGGCGGATGACTTTTTAATATTTATGCTTCGGAACGCACCGATTTTTTCGTTGCGCGGATCGACCGCGAGTGATCGGGACATCACTAGCTGTCACTTGTATAGAAACAAAATGACGAGTTAGAGGTTACTTTTGCACATGGAAAATGTCTGCGTCAGGCATTCGGGCCTTGGCTGTATGTTTTTTGTAATAATTGTCTAACACAGGTGTCGGGCCTGGTCGGAATGTTAAATGTAATAATCACGGAACAATCGAAGGGAAATAAGTAGAATTCACGTCATCGTAGTGAGTGCTTCGTGTTGTGAAGGGTTGAAGTAATTCGGTGATTAATTCGTCGCGTTCGGCAGCGACGGCGACAGCATCGGGCTACGACGAGAGTAAGATTCGACTCTCATCACACCCCACCCTCGTGTTCCTCATCCCGTACTCCTGCCTCGAATTGAGCTTTCGAATTCCGGTCCACGGCGTCAAAGGTCAGTACTGCTTTGTGACATTCCACTGAAAAACAACCCTACCAAGATTCCACGCCCTGTCGGTTGAGGCGTGGAATTTAACATATGTATTTATCTGCAGCGTCACGCTTTTGCCCCTACCGGCAGAGGCACAGTTGTGCCCTCTTTAACCAGTTATTCAATACTATTTCAACTGTTACTCATACCTTGTTGTATTATACATAATCTAATGCTTCTAGCAAGAGGCGCTCCCATTACGAGTAGCGGTGAATTTGTTCCTCCACTATACGAAGTAAAAGTTCTTGATCTGACGATTTTTCAATCGCTTGCAAGATGTTATCGTCGGTAAGGAATCTGCGGATTTCGCTAAGATTGTGGAAAAATGGAGAGGAATAATTTAAGAATATTTTATTATTCTAGTCAGCTGAATCGGAATTCAGCTGACTACAAGTATTCTTCATACTTATGTGTCAGTGAGTAAGGCATTTTAGGTCGAAAGATAAAATTGGGTCAGCCCCTTGTTCGCTAACTAAAATCTACTGGAAAGTGTAGAAATATGATATAGTCCCATAGGTTTAATAATTTGATACCACAATAGCATGTTGTGTATTTTATGTGTCACACCAATAAAAATTCATCTTCCTGTATGTTTCTTTCGTATCAACAATCTAACTAATATTATAAATGTGAAAGTAGCGATGTTAGGATGTTTGGATGTTTGTGTGTTTGTGCCTCAATCACGCTAAAACGGCTGCACGTATTTGAATGAAATTTAGCACAGAGGCAGTTTATGAGCTAGATTAACATATAGTATACATTTATCCGACTGCACCAGAAGGAGGGTAACGTTATCTCGGTTAATGATAATTCCTAGGAACACACAGATGAAGTTGCGGGCATCAGCTAGTATTTACATATATAAGAAATGAAAAAACTATATGCATTCACTGAAAAAGAGCGCTTTATTATTGGAGAGGTATAAAGATTAACATATTTACTCTAGCTGTCACAGAAAATAAGATCATATTATTTACGCTCTACTAATACAATTGGTGCATTGATCAAAGTAGCTTAGTATCAAGAGTCTGAGGTAGTCAAACGGAGGTCCATCCTGCAACAGCGGAGTTGATAAGAGGGTAGCTGCCGCCTCCGCATAGGTTACTGAAGTCGTCGAGGTCAGCTGCCCAGAACATGATGCCAGCCATGCCCGTGTTCTTGGCGAATTGACCCTAGAACAAAAGTACGAAGCATTAGTTGCTATTGCACCTGCATATCTGTAACTTGTTAAAAAAAGAAAGTACAATTTTATATTACGAGCCCAGCTTTGTTCTCTCCACTGGTCTGTGGTTCTCTCTTATTAACCGACTTCAAAAAAGGAGGAGGTTCTCAATGCGTCTGTTTTTTTGTGTTTTTGTTACGCAATTATTCCGTCAATTATGAACCGATTTTAATCATTCTTTTTTTTTAACGGTAGGTCATACTTCAGAGATGGTCCCATATACATTAAAATCATTACGGAGTTAGAAATACAGAGTTGGATCTAGTAAGATCAGACTTAAGCAATAGAATACAAAATAAAAATTGGCGTTCCACATGGTTCTATATAAGGCGATAACGATCTATCTTTCATGGTGGAGAGATAGACTGACATAGTTTTGTTTGCTGATGATACTTCACTGGTCTTCAATATTTAAAGACAAAAAGAAGATTTTGATGATGTTAATGTGTTATCTTTAACCTCGAATTGGTTCACAGTTAATAATTTATTGTGAAACGCTGATAAAACGAATGTCAGGCAATTTGAGACCAGTTTACTGTTAGACAGTAACACGTTAGAATTAGTAAATGATACGAAGTTTCTTTGAATAACCATTGGTAGCAAATTGCAGTGGGGACCCCACATCGATAAATTAGCTGGTAAATTAAGTTCTGCGGCTTACGCTGTTAGGAATATCAGACAAAAGACAGATGTGGCTACATCTAGGCTAGTATATTTTAGTTACTTTCTTGTGGGGGAAAGCAGCGGATTTTCAAACTATTTTTATTTTACAGAAAAGAGCTATTCGAGCAATTTATAATTTAAAGCGAACACACTCCTTAAAAGAGCTTTTTAAAGAAATGGACATACTAACTGTATTCAATTTATTTTCGAAAATATAATGTATATACGCAAGAACCTTACGTTTAACCTTAACGTTTTCCAAACTTAGCGATAGCTTTAATTTTAACCTAAGAAATAATCACACACTAGTTGCGCCTCGTTCGCGAAGGTTAGCAATTCTTTCAAGGGTTTTCAAGGGCATTCTCTAATTACAATAAGATACCTCTGGAGATTTTGAAATTGCCATTTGATCAATTTAAAAAGCATGTTAAAGCGACCTTGTGGAAAAAGGGATATTACAATGTTCAACATTACTTAAATGATGGGACTATATGGTGTTAATCTAGCTCAACACAGTCCTTGCTGTTAATCATTTTGTAAATTTTATTCCTGCTTATTATGGGAGGAAAAAATAGGGCTTGAAGAGTTGGTTTTTTAAGTTTCAAACTTGGTGATTATTTTCAATAAATGGTCAACCATAGCGTTTAGTATAATGTCTCATGATTTAACTGAAATCTGCGTGCTGCTTTCGACGTCAACTTGCAGTGAGCCAGCGTAGTAGGGTATGGCTAAATTTTACTCAAATGGGGAAATTAGTGAGCGATATTACTTTACTTTTTTGACGCTTACGAAATACGGTTAAATCATAAATAGTAGAAAGTTGAAGAAATACATCCGTTGAATAAACGTCCACTCCTTGGGATCCCTTACATTTTAAATGTTTTTACCTTAGCTTTGATGGTATCCACGTTATCATAACCGACCCACTGTAGGTCTTTGTTGGCGTAGACGTAGTTGCCTTCTACTTCTGTGATGTTCCACAAGGTTGCATTGGCATTTTGATCTAAGCAGATCTGTGGAGCAAAATAAATAGGTCGGAAAATAATAATTCCACACTACACTGAAAACACATATATTTACGAATAAAGTCTGTCTAATTTTTAGACTCAGAAACACAATTGTTGTAACGAGTTAGAAGAGTTAGAGAAAACATTATAGTTTTAACATAAATAGCAAAGAGAAATTATAATATTAAAAGCTGACCGACAGATATCGATTGGGAAAGGGATGAACACAGACTTATGTCCTACCGGCAATTAAACTTTCCGTTTTGTAATTTTTACACGACTGCTCAAAAAAGGTGTGTAATGTTTTTACTCACCGTAAGAACCATCCTGAGACTTTAACGAATAGAAAAAAGGCCATCGAAATTGATCCAGTCGTTTCTCACCTCATAGTATGCCAAGATCCCAGCTTCAGCACTGTAAGGCCCGGCAACTCCCGCGCCGGTCACGTTAGCTCCGGTGCCGGTGTTGGATAGATCCGGCAGGGTGAACGTGTGGCCGTAGTTACCAAGTCCAAAGACCAGCTTAGAAACGTCGGCTCCATTGTTGACCCAGACGTGGACTGAGGCGTTCTGGAGTTGATCAAAACAGTCAATTGGGCTACAATCATCTCGCAATATGAATGAAGCTTTAGACATTGTCGTCAACGTGCGATGGCGTTGCCAACGTGTGATGGTCTTTAAAAACACATGGCATTAGCGAAATTATGCTATGTTTGACCGACATCAATTCAGATTTTAATTATATTGCTTTAAATCGATAATTATGATGAAATTAGTCACCTGATTGAGGGCGTTGTCTTCAGAGTCAGTCAGTTGCCTGTATAAGGGTGAGTTAACGCCTGTGTTGGTGCTAGTCGAGATATAGTAGTCGTATGTCATCAAGTGAATGTGGTCCACTGCACTGTTGAAGAAATATAATTCACCAAGTTTAAAAATATTTCTATTCTTCTATTTCTTCTTTCCAGTCTGGATTTGAATCTCGTCTAAATAGTACATAGCAGTGGCTAAGAAATCAGTCTTCTGGCAATCTGGGCCACACATTTAAGAATATACCTTTAAGGCTCTTCTTAAGGTAGACTGCATCTCATGACAATTATTTTAAATGTCTAACATAATATTAGGTCCTTACATATGAAATTGGCGTTTCGCCGTACTGGCCACGTTGATCTCAAATATCTCCTCTATGGTTAGGAATTCTAAATTCAAATTTATACAGCTATTTACTCATGTATTTGTGTTTCTAAAATTATAATTCATTTGTTTTTTCCTCAATTTTTTTTTTCTTGCCTCACTCAGCTTACAAAATGGAAAACTTGAAATATCGCGTTATTTACGAGTATGAGTTCTACCGTGGCACCAGTGCTGCAGAAACGGCTCGAAGGATTAATGATGTGTATGGTGACGGTGCCGCAATAGAAAACACAGTGCGTTTTTGGTTCCAACGTTTTCGTTCTGGAAATTTCGACCTGCAGAACAAGCCCCGTGGACGGCCGGAGACCAAAGTTGATAATGAAAAATTGAAGGCTATTGTGGAAGCGGATCCATCGCGTCTGAGTTAGCTGCAGGCTACGGTGTTAGTGATAAAACTGTTTTAATCCACTTGAAGCAAATTGGGAAGGTGAAAAAGCTTGAAAGGTGGGTACCTCACGAACTGAGTGAAGCAAATCAACAAACGCGCGTTGACTGCTGCGTTGCATTACTCACCCGGCACAATAATGAAAGGATTTTAAATCTAATCATTACTTGTGATAAAAAGTGTATCCTGTACTATAATCGGAAGCGCTCAACGCAATGGCTGAACCCTGCCGAACCAGCCAAACCATGCCCCAAGCGAAAATTGACTCCAAAAAAGTTACTTGTGAGCGTTTGGTGGACAAGTGCTGGTGTCGTTCACTACAGCTTTCTTAAATCTGGCCAGACGATTACGGCAGATTTCTATTGTAAGCAACTGCAAATCATGATGGAAAAGCTAGCTGCTAAACAACCGAGGCTGGTCAATCGCTCTAGGCCACTGCTGCTGCTACCATATTAGAGGAGCTTCAATTGGAATGTCTAAGACATCCACCGTACTCTCCGGACCTTGCTCCAACAGATTACCATTTTTTTCGAAATTTGGATAACTTTTTGAGAGGGAAAAATTTCATCTCCGATGGGGCAGTCCAAATCGCCTTCAAAGATTTTATTGATTCCCGTCCGAATGTTTTTTTTTAGTAAAGGGATCGAAGAACTACCTATGAGATGGCAATAGTGTATAGATAGCAATGGTACATACTTTGATTAAATAAATATATTACATTAAAAAAAACGACGGCGTTTTGCATGGGATGAACATATCATCCCATGCAAAACGCCAATTGCATATGTAAGGACCTAATACTTTAGATTGACCCCAAAATAAACGGGTTACAATAATAGTGCAGATAATTTTTTCTTCATTGCCTAAGATATTTTGTTCCTACAACAGCATGGATACAAATATTGTAAAGAATTCAGTGAGTATCCAAATCTAACACTTAATAGTTTTCGGAATGTTGTCTCAAATTACAAAAAAAAAACCTTATAGTAGATTACCCTTGAGTCTTCAGTCACACCCTAAATGTAACAATTGCCACTTACTCAGAAATATTGGCGACGAGGTACGAAAGGTCGATGGCCTCTTGGGTGACTGACACTGCTATGCTCAGCTCAAAGCCGTACTCCGCAAAGGCAGTCTTCAGTCCTTGCAGTAGATAGACGATTCCTTCCTGAGAGACAAGGAACATGAATTAAGAACTTAGAGAATCGAGGTAATGCCCATATCTATAAACAAATACCTACCAAAAGGAAGGACCATCTTCTTTAGAAATCTTTTATTAGTGATAAGCACGCCTTTATACACTTTTATCTTAAATGTTTTCAGAATACGCTAATTGCAGTACAATAAAAATATGAAATTATGAAAGCTAGAATATGAGCTACCCAAGGGCGCGCCTTCCTTTAGATTACTCTGAAACCCCCAAAAGGTGCGCGCCCCACTGATAGTTATTCCAAGATACATACTCGTATGTATTAACTAAAAGGTAAAATTGGCTTGGCTGATCACTTACCCTGTCAGATTCTGTGCTTCCGTCCCTCTGGTTGGGGAACTCCCAGTCTACGTCGAACCCATCGAAGCCAGCCTCACACAGATAGGTCACGACATTCTTGACATAGGTGGCTCTAAGGTCAGCATCGTTGACAACCTGGCGCCATAATACTATGATTAATTATCTTATACCTATCCAATAATAAAACGAACTTAGTGTCACGCCTTTTCCCATACGGATTGGTATCCACATTTAGCCAGTTGTTCAATAGTCTTTTTATCTGATTGGGACTCAGGGTGGTTACCTCATGTATGGACACCTCTTTTATGAATATCAGCCTACGGTGACGGTAACGTACTACATATTGCTTTCGTTGCGTTAAAAAGTTAGCATAAATTAAAAAGCAAACCTTAAGGCTGGGAACCCTGATAACAGAATAGGATTCAAACATCAAAGAGGCCATTCACATATGTATAGCAGTAGTCCTCTATACATCGGTGAAGGCAACAGACATAACTTAACATTTTTATAACATTTAATAATTAATAATACATAAATTTTAATCGAGTATAGCTTAATCTTACTCGTATCCGGTTGAAAGCCTGTGCCCCTAGGTGGGGACATTAATGGGCTTTATTATATAAATTCTAATTCTAATCCTGAAAACGACGAACTACTGCCAGCTGTTAAACGCGTAATATGTTTTTTCTATATTGACTGGCGTCTTTCCCGCACCTTTTAGGAAAAAGCATTATAATCACATTACTTAAAACTTCCAATCCTGCGTCTTTTAAAGATTATCATTCTATTTCAATCCTACTCATTCTCTCCAAAGTCCTTGAATCCATTGTCCATACCCAGCTCTCCTATACAATCTCCTGAACACATTCCAGTCTGGGTTCAGACTGGGTCATAATACTGTCACGGCTCTGCTCAAAATCACTGATGACATTTTGCTCTACTTGACTTCAGTAGTGCCTTCATCTGCAAAGATATTAGAGTTCTCGTTGAACTTCTCAATCAATGAACGTGTCCTTCTCTGCCAGCTGGTTTGTCTCTTATTTGAAAGATCGGCAGCAGCGCTTCAGATCGAAGGAGGCATCCACTGAAAGGTGTGACCCCTCCACTTCTATTCTCTTTTCATTAACTCTCGAACGCCCTGTCTTCCTCATATCATATTTACGCTGATTATCTCTAGATTTATCGCAACTTCGCTCCCGACGATGTAAACTCTGCTGTGGATGCACTGAAGGCTGATCTTGAGGGCGTAAGAAGCTGGGCTCCTTCAGACTGCTGGTTAACCCGAACAAGTCCCAGGCCGTGATTTTAGGTACGAGATGCTCTCTCAAGTTGCTTCAGGAACAGCCTATTCCACCTTTCACTTTCAGTGGCACCATAATCATATAAAGCGATAAAGCTAAAAACCTGGGTCTTATCTTCGACAACCAGCTGTCCTGGTCATCGCATAGCAGTCGATGAGTATATGCTACCTTTCACTCTCTCAGGAGACTCCAATAATTTTTGCCTCGACAGACCAAGATCACTCTCGCTCAGTTTCTCCTTTTTGCCTCGGCAGACCAAGATTACTCTCGTTCAGTGAGGTGTAAAAAGAGAGCTTTTATCCCTCATCGATTTTGTCGATGTCTGCTGCGCCAGTGTCAATAAAGAACTAATAAATAAACTCGAACGACCTCAAAATCATGGGGTACGGTTCATCTTCAGACTGCTCAAATATCACCATGTATCACAGCATCTCACGATTCACACATCCTTAATTTCCTGTACAACATCTACGGATCCTACGCTATCCAAGTTTCTTGCAAGACCGTTTCGATTTTGTGCCTTCCAGCAGGTTTCGTAGATCTCACACAGCATCCATGCTCACAACTCTTTGGCATGACACCACGTCCTATGAGCCCGGATTAAGAATCCGGGTCATTTGGCTGTGGAATGCACTCCCCTGCACCACTAGGGACAGTCCAACTCTCAATATTTATAAGTCGCATAAAAAAGCACTTCCTTTCTTTTCAGGTTTAATATAAATAAATATTAGAGGACAATCTTAAACAAATCGAACTAAACCCATAGTAAGCTCAACATGTATATAAGTAGGTATATAAATGTTTTATCTTCATAGAGCATATATGTATCGTACATTATTATGTGTAGGTAGTGTATGTAGTTTATATTAATTAGGGTTACATATTATACTATATAAGAATTAGGTAAATTATGTATTATATTGTGCACAGCTCTACCTCTGCTCTACAATCAACCCAAGTCATCCTTACGTGATTTGCTGGAAGAGATCTATTGTCAGAGATAATCTCGCCCTTGTACACTATTTATATGTTATTACCATTGCTATACCTATGTTTTTTGTATGCAATAAAAAAATATGAAATTTAAGAAAAATTGTTGTGATAAACAGATTTTGTGGTAACTTCGGGAGACCCTTATATCGAGCAAAAATAATTAATTTACGTAAATACGTTTATGAATGCAAGCTGACTAATGACTATATAATATTATAGTATCTGTGCTCATGATCAACAAGCTAGTATAAAGAAACAACTGCCTTGATTTAGTACTCCTTATTTGCGTTACTTGAGATTTTCAAAAGGCTATTTTGGCCTAATGCGTCACCTTAAGCCTTAAGCTAACCTCGAGAACGATTTACTTACGATTGAGAAGTTTTCAGAGCCCGCACTCCAGCCTCCGGCAGCAAGGATGAGTTTCAGATCTGAGTTCTGATTCTTGAGTGCAATGAAATCTTCAATTGAGTCTGAAATTACTTTATACATAGTCAACCATTCAAATTGTCTATAAAAATGTATGATTTAATAATCATTTCATTTCATTTTCATTTACTTTTATTATAATGGTATATAATTACAATGGTATGAGGTGTTTAGTTTACATACGTACAGTCTAATTTTACCGGTAAACGGCATAGCAATTTACTTAAAGTAAGTAAAAAAAAATTATAATTTCACTTAAAAATTTGACAAATTATTAGATTTTTTTAACTTAACCAAGATTTTTTTTACTTAAACAGCACTTAAATCGAATTTATTTACAACATTATTATTTGAGTTGAAACAAAAATATGACTTGGCAATCCCATATGCACGATCACTTTAGGTGAACGCAAACTTACCCGAGCCGAACGCGCCGAACTCGTCGAACGATTCGAACATACAAAGAATTAAAGATTAGTTTGGCTCGTTCGACCTGTTCGGCTTGTATAAGTGTGAGTTAAACTTTATTGATTGATTGATTAAAATGTTGCCCTAAAAAATGTTTATAAATAGTTGCAGTCTTTTCATTAGCCAGCCTCTTTCACAGATACTAAATCTAGGTATAAATACCTAGATTTAGTATCTGTGTAAGAATCAGCCTGAATAGAATACTATCTAAAGATAGTATTCTATTCAGGCTGATTCTTATTTGGAACCACGCAACTTAATCGATGCCTATTTTTTATTTAGCGTTAGATTGCTATAGTCTAGTCACAAAGGCGGCAGCCTGAGCAGCCATTGCTCAGCCACTTCGTCAGCGGAGTGGACTTTTCAGAATTATAATAGGCACGCAATTAGTTACATAGTTTACCGCATTCTTGTGAAAACCGCGTCCATTTCAGCTATCTTCGCTATTTTGTCGAAATCTGCTGAATATTAAGCTCCTTAAAAGTGGTAATTCATCACTTACTACTCTTATTATCAACAGTCGATGTTTCCGTGATGACCATCTCTCCCTCCGCGGTCAGTCCAGCGAAGGTGTAGATCAGGTGGCTGCACAAGTTTGTGGGGAGGTCAGAAACACCGAAGCTGCCCAGACTGGCTCTCGCGTTGGCCCACGACCCGTAGTAGCATTTCACTACGCCTGAGGAGCACAGAACTTAATCATTTTGGTCTTTAGAAGTATTTATGTTCGTTATAAATAACTACTTAGTTTATTTTAAACAAAAAACCGACATGCCTGTTCTCTAAAATGGGATGGTAGAAGCACAGTTTAAATTAAGGAGTTCCTTCTTCACTGCTTGTTTCATAAATTAATTAAGACACTAAAATTATCAAGCCAGGAAGGATAATCCCAATCCTGTATAATAAGTTCAACAAAATATGCGAAAGAGCATCAATCATCTCAGTATAGCAAACGCAGCATGAGTTGCTCGGTCTTTAAAATAAATAAAGTCTTTTCACTTAGACAATTTGCTAGTTTAGTACACTCCGATACTTCGAGTGTAGAAGGATTGTGTTTAATTTTACTTTACTTTACGTGTGTAAAGTAAATTAAAATTACCCACTCATTTAATTAAAAGTTTCTTTGCTACCTAACTTATGTGTATTGTTTATATTCGTATTTTATTATAATGAACACATTTACGCGCGGGTGTACCGTGCGGGTGCGACACTATCTAAGTGAATGCACTTTACCATATCAGACCCATCTTTTCTGACAATGCTGATGACCTTTCGGAACCTGGAGGATTTGGCTACCCTTTTTGGAAATAGAGGTCTTGTAAATTTAGGTACTTTCATAAAAAAGTGTTATGTTAGTTTATTTCAGACCGTGCCAAACTCTGAATGAAACAGATCACTTACAATATCTCTATCTCACCCAAATTTACCATCACTTACCATCACCTCCCAAAACGGCGGATATGAGGCTAACTCCGAGAATTACAATAAATGCCTTCATTGTGCCGGCCATCTCTATCAACTATATGTAGTCAACTTACAATGACTGATCCATCCATTTTATACTAATTTGGGCCATTGTCTACCTATTAAGTAACTGGGCCCAATTCAAAAACTAAATAAATTTTACAAGCGAACTTGTACAAGTTAAACGATGTTAGCAATCCGTAATCGTAGTACATAATAATTATCTACTCAATGACTTTCACTTATTGCAATACTTGTAAAACTTGTAAATGTTTAGTCATAGGCCTACTTACCAGATAGGTATAGCCCATGCTATCGTTGTTAAGCAGTTATCTTATCAAATTTGCTACATGTGGTATTATGAATTAAATTAAATGTAAGCAGGTATATTGAAAACTATGAGAAGCTGAACAAATAGATATTGCGTATCACACTATGTTTGCATGTGTACCAAGTAAATATAATACTTTAATAGGTATGTTAATCTTTGCCTCACATAACTACTTTAGGCGATTATACAATACCTAATCATTCACAGATGGTTTTTTTGGAGAAAAAATTAAGCCATCGCCGAGCACGTCAAGTACGGCCTTGACGTGGTCGTGCTCTCGCCCGCTCCGCCCAACGTGTCTCCTAGTTACCCACATGAAAATGAAGCTAAAGAGATATTGCATCGCATTCGGCTGCCTAAATAATAACAAGCATAGGTACCTTTTATGCACACTTCCGAAGGACATCGAAAGGTAATTAAGGAAACGTATTTCTACCGATAATTACCTATGAGTACCAAATGTACAATTTTCTTCAATATTTAATTTCTATTTAGTTTCATGCACAGAAATTAATAGTAGGTTCATGCCAATCTACTTAGTTAACTATACCTATAGAGATGATGTAAGTCCACTGGAACCCTGGTGTTACCGAATATCCCCCAGGGTTCTATTTTAGGTCCGTTCCTTTTTTTAGTATACGTGAATGACCTGCCGTATATGGTGGAAAAAATGGCCCAGATTATACTATTTGCTGGTGACACATCTATTATTTTCAAGGTGAAAAGACAAAAAGAAATTCTAGTCGACGCAAATAGTACACTCTCTCATGTGTTAAGTTGGTTCAATGTGAACAACCTTTTATTAAATTCAAAGCAGACTAAATGTATCAAATTTTGTTTGCGTAATGTACGACAGGTTGAAACGAGTAAAGTAGGATCTGGGAGATTGGACCTCGTTGAGGACACAATCTTTCTTGGAATTACTATAGATTTGAAACTTCAATGGGGTCCTTGCATAACTAATCTCGCACGAAGACTTAGCTCAGCCGCTTTTGGGGTCAGACAAATAAGATATCTTACAGATGTTGAAACTGCCAGATTGGTTTTCTTTAGTTATTTTCACAGTATTATGTCTTATAGAATACTGCTCTGGGGAAGAGCAGCAGACATAAATACGATATTTGTTTTACAAAAAACGGCGATCAGGGCGATATATCAATGAGATGCTAGGGAATCTTTGAGAGAAAAATTCATAGAAAAAATAATATACTTACGGTTACCTGTCAATATATATATATGGCCATTCAATTAATACTAGAAATAGAAATAGGTTAGCACTACCATTATTTAGACTAAGTAAAGTAGGAACATCATTCATGGAGCACTGTATTTGCCTCTACAATAAAATACCACAGGAACCATTGATCCTTTCTGAAAAGAGGTTCAAAAACTATGTTAAAAATGAGCTGATAAGAAAGTCCTATTATAGTTTTAAGGAATACTTGGATAACAAAACTGCATGGTCCATACCATCTCACAGAAATTCGACGAGGGGCGATGGATCAAGTCTATCACTCGCCGCTGTATGGTGTAAATCTAGCTCAACACAGACCTTGCTATTTATAATTTTGTAATTATTTATTCCTGTTTATTAATTATTATAAATAATATTGCGATATTTTTATATTAGTTAAGCACACCCAATTTATAAAAGAGATCCAAAAATCAATCTGTGGGAGTTTCTTCTCTCTCTTCTACTCCCACAGTGGTCCAATGTAGAGAAGAGGCAAGACGTTTGCTAAGTATATGTAAATATCTACAGTAATAAAGAAATTTTTACTTTGACTTTTGAGTTTGATGTTCAATTTCATAATCTTATTCTTCTAAACAAAGTTCAATTTCATAATTGTATTCTTCTAGAAACAGCGCCCATCTGGCAACTCTCGGTGGTAAGTCTTTCTTTTGCAGGGTCATCGGTAGTGCAGAACAATCAGTAATATTTTTAAAGTGTATTCCTTGTAAATAAACACGAAACTTCTTTCTCGCATCCAAAATTGCTAATATCTCCGAATAATAACTGTGATATTTTCATTCGGATGGTCTTCTTGCTCAAAGTTGCTTTTGGAAGCCAAAGCGGGTGGTCGCCTGCTCAGCTCGGCGCTCTGTAACAGCATTAATCAAAACCCGTGTCCTAACGAATGAAACCAATATTATTTCTCCACAGGATAGTCTTCTAGAAGAAGCCCGGAGTTTACATCTCACCCAACACAACAGTACTTCGTATCATTATCTGAGTCGAAATATTGCAACTCGCGGAGTTGGCACACAACTTTCTCCAGTCTCTTTAGCAAATCACAACCCTAGAAAAGACGATCTAAGTTAGTAAGAGTTCCACTAGACCCACGGATGAGACACAAATACCGTCATCCGAAGATCTAGCCGATGACCTCCCTGGCCCCACCGATTATACACTGTTACGCTACGACACCGAACAAATATGTCAAGCAATCATTTATCCATCGCTACCTGTAACGTCAGAGGATGCGCCCGCTTAAACAAAAGATCTAAAATTGACGCGCATTTAAGCCACAAATACATCCATAAAACCAATATGACTACCGGAACATTCTCTTCAAAACACTGTAATTGGTATCTCACTAGAAGTAGAAGCTCTTAAGCTTCTTCAATATAAACTCACAAATTATTTCTCAAACTTACCTCAAATCATTGATTTACTCATAGCATAGCAGAAAGTTGGTCACCGTGGATCTTCTTTTAACAACAGTTATACTTATAACCTGCTCTTTGGATAGGAATTCGCGGATTTTTGTGACAATTATCTTTTCCATTGCCTTGCAGATGATGCTTGTGAGACTTATTGGGCGATAGTTGGCAGCGACAAGTTTATCTCCTTTCTTATAAATCGGCGTCACAACTGCTTTCCTCCAGTCATACGGTAGACTACCCGTTCTAAAGGACTGTTCCATAATAGATGCAAGTTTCAGAACATTTTTGCATTTGTTGAGCAGTATTGCAGGTATCCCGTCTGGTCCCATAGCTGTGTCATCGTTGAATATTTTCATCACCTTTGTGACTTCATCTAGTGAAAACTCAATATGGTCAAGTGAGTTTAATAAGATTGGTACATCTGGAGTAGGAATTTGTAAGTTGGGCGGTTCTCTTACATAGGATTTTTCAAATTGTTTTGCAGAGATCTCGGAGACTTCATTGTTTTTATAAGTAACCGTCCCTGTGGATTCATTTTTAAGCGAAGGTGTGTTTAACTCTGGATGTAAGCTGTTGGCGAATGTACCCATAAAAGCATTTCGGGCTACTGTTAACTATTCTTCTTTCAAACTTAATCCTTGACTTCCTGACTTCTGCAATGATTCTATTGTTTATTTTTCTGTAATCTTCATATTCCTCTGTTGTTTTTGTAAGTCGATATAGTTGCCATTTTTGAAGTTTTTGTTGGGTAAGTTTGACTATCTCTGGTTCTATCCATGGTTTTCTGTGGTTGTGGTGTTTACTCGGTCTTCGAAGAGGTATTGTTTTTTCTATGGTTTGTATTATAGTAGTCTTGAACTCATCCCAGGTATTGTTAACGTCGTTGTGACTAGGACTATTTATGTGTTTAGAAGCCAACATGGACGACACAGATTCATAGTTAGCTCCAAAAAAGTCTCTTCTCGGGGGCTTGTTCAACGATTTTGATAAAAATCCACTCTCAAATTGCAGTGTACCAATTAGAACCATGTGGTCACTTTTACCTATTGGTGGATGATGAATAATGATTGTGCATAGGTTTTCATCATTGCATAGTATAAGAACTAGCAATGATTCTTCATTGTTACGTTTTCGTGTAATATCTGATTTTTGTATCGTTTCGAACAGTAGTTGATCTGAGATTTTATAGCTGTACTCTGTGGGACTAGTTACTACAGTGGGACGGTAGACTCCTCCGATGAGTAATTTAAAATTGCCATAGGTGATGTTTACCCAAAGGGCTTCCACCTCAGGTAAGTTGTTGAAGGTCGGATGTAAACTAGTTACAATAGGCATTTTGTTGTGTTCGTGTGCAATATATATGGCTACACCTCCATATCCACTGTCTTTGCTTCTATCATGTCTAAAAAGCGTATATCCCCTAATGTCTATCAAGTTGTTTGTGATTTTGGATTTTAGTTGGGTCTCTGTTATAATAATAAAAGAATCAATTTCAATTAAATTGTTGGGAGCAACTATCGAAAAAAGTTTATAGAAAAGCGCGGGTAGACAAAAAATGGGATGGAATAGTGAAAATAGTGGAACAGTTTTATTCAGTACTTTATGCGTCCACATCAGCGGAGCCGACTACGCATGAAGAGTCTGACCCAAGAGCGGAACCAGTGGAACAACAATGGGATGACCTGCCTGACGGAAGATGAAGTGGGTTACACTCTTGGTCAGATGAATCGAGGAAAACGTCTAGTGAGGATGGAGTATTTGTGGAAATGCTGCAGGCAGGAGGCAATCCCACACTCAAAGTACTGAATAAACTCTACAACAGTGTCCTAATGAACGGAGTCACCCCGAGGGCCTGGAAGAACGCTGTAGTAACTATTCTTCACAAGAAAGGAGATAAAGCCAACCTGCAAAATTATAGACCCATCAGCCTGCTCTCACAGGTCTATAAAACTGTTCGCCTAAGTCCTGTGCGACAGACTGACGCGCCAGCTCGACGATTGCCAAACTGTCGAGCAAGCCGGCTTCCGGAAGGGATACTCCACATTAGACCAGATTTACACTAAATGCCTGAAGACAAAGATATTTAACCACTTTTTAACAAATTTAACAAATTTAGCATAAAGAGCCTTGGAGCGTGCCATGCTGGGCATCAGGCTGTCAGACTGTATCCGTAATACCGAAATCAGACGCCGAACCAAGGTGGCTGATGTGGGTAAGCGGATAACACGGCTTAAGTGGAAGTGGGCAGGACACTTGGCAAGCCGAAAATACGGAAGATTGACCAGATCGGCGAAAGAGAGGTGGCCAAGAGGAGGCCAAAGATCGGTCGGCAGACCATTTTCCAGATGGTCCGACGATGCGGCGAGGGTGGCAGGAAAGCAATGGACGCGGGTTGCGCAGAACCGTACTGAATGGCGTGTTTATGAGAAGGCCTATACCCCACGGTGGGTACCCTGACAGGCTGATGATGATGATAATGATGATGTCGGTATATTTCAGTATTTCTTGAGGTGCCTCGGTATTTTCGTTAAATTTAATGTCACACACTCAAGACAGAGCTATGCGTTGTTCGCCGGCATGGCCGCGGGATACAATTTCTAACTTGCTTAAGATTTGCGCGCTCATGATTGTATATTTTGTAAGGTGAAAACATTTAGTGTGTGCCAGGCTTGCCAGGTGTGCCAGGTTTATCAAAGCTGAAAAAACGAAAATTGCTACAATTTCATTAACTTTATTCCGAAGTAACGTATTGGCACACGACTATTATATATAAGTCTTAACAACTCATTGGTATGGTTAGCACCGCATTCGAACACGCATCTCCTGCGTCAGAAGCGCGCATGAAACTACTATACAACGGAGCTCATCCGGTATAAGACGGTTAATTAGGGTTTACCCTATTGAAAAATATGGGAAATTAAACAGTGTATTTTTGATGCACTTCTTCAAAGTAAACCAGGTGGAAATTATTATTTATTCGGTGGACTATTTTTTGGCACAAATTTAAAACTAAAAGTCGTAGGTGTTCGGAGATATTGGATGATATCAAGTGTTCAACCTGAACCTCATACAGATGTCTTAATAACTCTGGAATCGTTAAAGATATACTTCTGAAATTCGGAATTTCGTGTGGACTATTTCTAGACTATTTTTGGAAACCTAAACCAAGTCGATAGGCTCCTCCGTTTGCTTGCATGAGAGATGAGTATTACAGTTTGACATCACGCTGTTATCCTCTCCAACCTATAGCTATAACTTCAAAACTGTATTATTGATGTACAGTTTAAGATTTCCCTAACAATAACGAATCACCACTATTTTCCCACCATGCTGTGGCAAAACATGTTATCTTTGCAAATTGAGTTATTTGTTAGTTTAAATTAAAATCATTGATTACTGTATAAAATAATAAACGAACAGTATAAAATATTTGATAACTGAAATAGGTTTCAAACATAGCATAAACTCCTGTTTGTTTCTGTAGGTAATTCTACTTTTGTGAAAAGCGGCGTTGAACGTTTAAATTTGTCTTCAACATGTCTATAACATTGTTTTGTAGATATGTTTAGTAATGTAAAAGTGGACTTTTTTCTTTCTTTGTGGACTATTTGGACCTATTTTTGGCAGAGTAAAATATCATTTTTATGAAAGTTTCAATGGTGAGGTTCACAGCTTGTGGGTCACAACTGTACGTTGTAGGTTCAGGTGTGAGCGAGAAATGGCCTTCAGGAATTTCGTCTTACTTAATCCAAAATTAAGTCTCTACAACGCATATCTTTGTTGGCATTGGGTTACTACGCGAATGTCACCACTACTTTTTTTTTTAAACATTACCAATATTTTTTAAAGCGACAGCGGATTTTGTTCAAGAAAGGCCATACGCAGAAACCCAAAAACGGCGTATACGCCATTGAAAACCGTGTACGCCGTTTTCGAGCAATAGGGAGCCATAGCGATGCAATATTCAGTACAGAATTTGGGACTCTGGACCCTGACAAAAGAGTAAAACATTTAAAAAAATAACTATTAAATATTATATGTTCTTTATTCTATATTATTTCATAATTATTTATTGCACAGAGAATTTAGAGGTACAGTTACAATAAATATTATACGCAAAGGCGAGCTTATCTCTAAAGAGATATTTTTTCCAGAACCAAGGCAGGACAGGAAACTTTATGCATAAGGACAGTCCTAGTGCACATTAATCCTAAATATATGTATTTAAATTACAGAAATATATCTAGGTACTTAATAATATATATACCTCAACTATATGAAACAAATAAACTACATTACTATATGCCAATATCTTATTTGTACTAAAATATATACATATGTATAGTACCTAATACCTCAAATATTATCATCACTATCGGATGAATCTTCATCCTCATTAACATTAATTATGACATTGTTTACAAGATGGTCGAGATGGCACATTTGGTTTTCTTCTTAAATATATGTATACTCCTTTATGGAACAGATTTTTGGCATCTTTCACTTACGCCCAAACCAATTCTTTGGGATTCAGTTCGCAGTGGTAAGGGGGCAAGCGTAAACCCGTGGTGCCATGCGTCGCTGCCATCTCGTCCACCGCATATTTCTCCTCAATATTACATGTTTTTGCCAATTCCAGCAAGGATGCTTTTAACATTTCTGTTTGAAACTCGATTTTTTTGTCTTGCCGCCATTCCTGGATCCTCGTTTTGGTCCAGGACATCTTGGGCAATGTTTCAAGTTTTCGGGAGTGGTAGGGGACATTATCCATTACCACTGCTGTATTTGGTTTTAATTTTGGCAATACCCCCTTGAACCACTCCTCAAAACAATCAGAATTAATATCTTGATGATAGTCCTCCTTGTCGGTTTTGGCTTCGAAAACCATGAGTGAATTCTCCTCGAAGCCATCTTCGCCTCCTATGTGGCTAATTATTAGTCTTCTGCCCTGTGCCGATGGATTCTTTAACCCAGTTAAGCCTTCTACGCAAGCCTGCTCTAATCTTTTTCGCTACCCCACCACTCACTCCTTGCGTTAAAGTCTCCCCCCACTAGAACGTTTCTTCTTTCGGCTCCGGAGGTTGTCAGACTCAGTTGCTCGAGATATGGATCAATCTCCAAGAAGTCCTCAAAGTATACCGACACTGTCAATGTGGTGATATCCTCAATTTTTATTTTTGCTCCTACGTTATTCCTTTAGAGTTGGGCACATTTCCACAACTACTGCGCTATCGACGAGCACAATTGCTGATTTTCTTTCGCTATCAGACCAGACTTTCTTTTGCGTGTGAACTGAAATTAAAAAATAAGGCTACCTGTATAAATTGTTTTAAAGTATAGACGTCTACGTTTGTTCAGTAACTGAAATAAAAACGTATTGAAAATAGTTAGGTACCTTCTCTTCTATAATTCTTAATTTTGTGAAGGTATCTATGACGCCATAAAACTATTTCTGGTTTATCAATTTTAGTCACATACAAGTATCAACTTCAAGAAGTTCAAGTATTTAATTATCTCTCTCATTGTGCTCCAGGTAAAATTTGGCAAGTCAGGGTCATCGTTTACAGCATTGAGAACCTAAAACAAAAACAAAACATATAACTATATGTTTAGAACAGATAGCTACCTGGAAAATATTTTAATGCTTTGTGCGTGGAAAAAAGCCTTAGTTATCCGATTACCCAAAACATCAAATAGTTGTTTCTTAGATAGGTTAGCGTCAATCGAGCTCCACCGTGCAACGTTGCAGTGTGCGCCTTTGCTCTTATAAAGAGTTTCGTCCAGTTTCCATTCTGCCTATCCTATGTAAAGTCCTTGAATCCATTGTCCATTCTCAGCTATCCTCCTACCTATGCTCAAACAACTTGCTGAATCAACTCCAATCCTGTTTTAGGTGATAGCACTGTCACAGCCTTGCTTAATGTCACCGATGACATTCAGCATGCGATGGACGAGAAACAGCTCACTATGCTTGCACTGCTGGACTTCATCAGTGCTTTTAACTGCGCCGATTTCGATATCCTCGTTGAGATACTGAAGTCCTTGTATGTGTCTTCCGTCTCTGCTAGCTGGTTCGACTCTAACCTGGGAGGTCGCCAGCATTGTATTAGGTCGGAGGTGACTTCAACGGGGTGGTGTGACCTCTTTGCGGGGGTCCCTCAGGGTGGTATTCTCTCTCCTCTTCTTTTCTCTGTCTTCCATCTCGGATGTTCTCTCCTCATCATACCATCTTTACGCAGACGATCTCCAGATTTATCGTCATTTTTCTCCCTGTGATATGGTCTCTGTTGTAGGGATGTTAAATGCCGATCTCGAGTGAATCAGGGACTGGGCCACTTCTTTTGAACTACTTGTCAACCCTAGTAAGTCCCAGGCTTTGATTATTGGCTCCACGTTTTCCCTTACAGAATCTGTCCATTGCCGCTGTAACCTTTGATGCAACTATAACCTCATATAGTACTAAGCCCAAAAATCTATGAGTTTTCTTCGATAACCAAATTACCTGGTCAGCGCATGTCAGCGAGGTCAGTAGGTGAGTCTTTGCCACTTTTCACTCCCTCACACGACTTCAAAACTTCCTGCCTCGTCAGACAAAAATAACTCTTGCCCAGTCTCTTCTCCTTCCCCTGATCGATTACGCTGACGTATGTTGGGTGCTAGAAGCTCGGGCTGCCAAGGTCTTCCCTCCTTGATCTCATGATCGTCTCGAATTTGGCGAAGGTTGTTACACATGGACAGTTTAACTCTCCTTTTTCCTTTCATAACCTGATTTATCTCTCGTATAAGATTAAACCGCCCAAGAGCAGAGCAAAATTTATCCATATTCGTAGCTTAAGGGTATTGATACTCAGTCCCTTAAATCTGATGCCGCGTCGATCGACTGATCACCTGTTATCTCCAGTAAGACTGTGGATGACAAGATCCACCATTTCAACGCAATTATTCTGAGACTGTTCCACAAGCATGCACCGGTTAAGATGGTCAAGGTAAAACACCTTCCAGCACCCTGGCTCACTGACGCTATCAAGCGCTTGATGACTAAATGGAATAGGGCCAAAAGCCAGTATAAAAAGGAGCCTACAGCCGAGCACCTTACGCTTTTCAAAATCCTTCGAAACCGATGTAACCGCATGTGTCGTGATGACAAGCGATGCCACATCTTTCAAAACATTGAGAGTTAAAATCCCTCCCAGGTGTGGAAATTCCTCAAGTCGCTTGGTGTCGGTAAGTCTCAGAATCAATTGGTTGACAATGTTGATCTCAACGGTCTCAACAAATTCTTATCAGTCCCCCCAGTCGTCATTGAATCCACTTTAAAGGACGTCACCCTGCGTCGCCTGCGCTCGAGGTCCGCCTCCACCTCCACTCCATTTGACTTCAGTCCCGTCGGAATTGATGCAGATAAGAAAACAGTGCTCACCATTTCCTCCAAAGCTTTAGGAGATGATAATGTCTGCACTTAAAATGCGTACGTTACGTACGTTATGAGTAGTAGCATATTTCAAGTCTCAGTTTCAGTGAGCTATTCAATAGGAACGACGCTAATGAGGCATTTAGTGAGTTCCATTATACTTTTAAACTTTTGTATGATCTCTGTTTTCCAAAAATCAAGGTAAGGATCTCAAGCAACAATCGACCACAATGGGTATCGAAAGGTATCAAACTATGTAAAAAGAGGAAGAGAGAGCTATTATGGAATCTAGACAGCATCCCAATCAACAAAATATACAAAGTTTAAAAACTTTTTAAATAGGCTAAAAAAATATATTAAATAAACGCAAAAATACCAAAATGAATATCAAATTAAAACATCCAATAATAAATTCAAAGCAACATGGAACATAATAATTAATTATAACAATAGTAAAACTAAACCTAAAAATTACATAAATCAAATACAAGTTGACGATCATCTTGTCACTGACCCACATGAAATTGCACAGTCATTTAATAACTTTTACGTCAAATGCCACAAATAATATATCTTTCAATCCTAATTGGAAAGGAGAAGATATTGATATCACAAACAAAGTGCATCAGAGCCATATGTGGACTTTGTCGCACAGATAGCTGCAAGCCCCATTTTAAAAGACTACACATTCTTAAATTTCCGGCATTGTATATTTATGAAGTTGTGGTATTTGTAAAAGCGAATTTAGAACTATTTGGCAAATTCACAAGTACACGCTAACAAAATTAAATATACTCTTCACAACAAAAAACAGCATTATTTCAAAACAGCTTTTTTGGAATGGCACCCACATTGTATAATAAACTGCCCGAAAGTATTCGCGGAATGAAGAGCATAAACCAAATCAAAGCAGAAGGGAGGAAATTACTAACTGATAAGATATACTACAGCACCAAAGAATACTAAAATGATAAATTGTGATCTTTGCTTTTTGGGCTCGCTACCCCGACCAATCATTATTTTTTTATTTATAGATTTAACAGTTTTCATTCGATTATGTGCATGTAACATATATGTGTATGCTAAATGGCTAAAAATAGCGTACTACGAAACATCAATCTCAACCTAGATTAACACCAACTGATTAACGCCACTATTATGCCCTCGTGTGAAACAGGCTTAACAACAAAATGTCGAAGAAGGTCGAAAGAAATTTCATGCTGCCATTTATTTTTTGAACTCAGATTTCTCGCAAAGGATATCTTTTTATAAATGCACATTTGTAATAATTTACTCTATCGATCGACCCGTTTCGTCTCTGTTTTTAACAGTTAGACACGCCAGTCTCCATACACAATTGCTAGAACCCATAATAATTATTTTAAAGAGTGAAAATTGTTAGGTAGTCGCACATTTCGGTAATAAAGGTCAGACTTGAATAATCGTTCTTTCGATTGCCTCGAGCCTTTTCACCTACATATTAAAAATGGCACATCCATTAGGTTACCCCGCGATGTAGGAACCAGACACAGCGACACGTTACGAACTTAAGTTACATCTAAGACCCGGCTTTATTTTTCTCTCCAAAAACATCTTTAGATTTGCTTAAGATTCGTATAATCGCCTTTTTTTTTTGGAAGGGAAAAAATGGAATAACCCATGCCCAGGAGTCAGACCTCCCTGCTATGGCCCGGTCCCCACATATTGAGCGGGTATCATCTCGTGTGGCATACGGACTAAAAATAACCCTTCGTGTTTTACAGTTATCGATAATCGATTTAACGCCATGGCCAACATGGCTTTGTATAATCACCAAAAATAGTTTTGTAAGGCAAAGATTAACATAATTCGTATTCTATTTCATCATTATCGCAGAGGTTATCATAATTCGTATTCTATTTAATCATAATCACAATATTTTGTATTACATAATATCTTTTTGTTCACTTACTCATAGTTTTCTAGAAACCTTGTAGTGTTATGTTACTTACATGCTATTTTCCAGTCTTTTCAGCTGGATACTTGCTGAGCTGTACAGCTTGTTATTTTGTATCACCTTTATTTTCATAGGACCCTGTAACGTTTTATAAGAACATAACATAAACATAAACATTTACATACAGGCACATACATTGCTTCTGGCCCCACACTAGGATACCCTGTGTCGTGGTGACCAGAAACAGCGACGTCATACACATATAAACATCCAAGACCTGGGGATTGTTTTTTTTTTTTTTTTTCATTACCCCCAGCCGGGGTATCGAACCCGGGACCTCTCGCATGGTAGGCAGAGCCACAACCGCTGCGCCACAGAGGCCGTCAAAGAATGACGTCATAAGAACACAATAACAAATCATTTTCACTTCGTATTTTCACACTATCAGCACTTCTAAATCGATAGCGAAGGGGTTTACCTTTGGTGACCTTGTATTTGGCTTTCTCCGAAACTCTGCAATCTCGGGCTTCGTGCGCGCTGGTGCGCTACCCTTTTATCTTTCGATGTTATGTAATTTTGGCTATGTGAACTTGTTAATTTTTCTATTACGAGCCTGAAACCAAAATCTGACATTTATTATGTTGTTGTTTATCTGGTTGTCATGGCAATGTCCATTCAAACTCGTTAGCGGTCTGATATGTTTGCTTCAATACTTTTACAAAAATACTTTTTCTCTCTTGGCCACTCACAAAAATTGCTTTTAATTTAAATTATTTTTAGAACTCTCCAAAAATAAGAGCGGAACATTTCTGAAATTCTGGAGTCAACTGGGCCGACCACTTCAGGGCGATAGCCAGCGAGCTCGGCCGGGCTCCCAGCGCGCGCGCCTACCAAAAGGGTGTGCGCTTCACCCCCACGGCCGACGACGAGTTCCGGCTTGTACAGCGCTATCTGTGCAGGCTGGAGAAGGACCACGGAGTTCGGTGGTTCTCTTACTCGCTGCCGGCCGACAAGACCCAGAAGGTGGCGATCCGCGGGCTGCCTTCCAACACTACGCCGGAAGAGATCGTCGCGGCACTTGCAGAACTCGGTGTGGAGGCCGAGTACTGCAAGTAGAACCGGGCGCGCAAGGGGCGCCCCGGTTGCATCTTCTACGCGTCCCTGCGGAAGAAGCCCGACCGTGCCCCCGGTGCAGTATATGAGATCTCAGAGCTCATGTACATGCCGGGGGTGAAGATCGAGGCTTGGTGTTGTTGGCACTTGTTGGCACAGGTGCCAACAGTTCCGGCACTCGTCGCATATGTGCCACCGCCCCCTGGCGTGCGTGCGTTGCGGCGGTCCCCACTCGGCGCGGGAGAGCCCCCGCCCGAAAGACCAGCCGCCGACGTGCGCCAACTGCGGTGGCCCGCACACGGCCAATAATGCGACGTGCCCCGTGTTCCACCAGGAGGCGCGGAACAAGAAGGCCGGCACTGTGGCGCTCACTAATGCGCCTGAGCCCAAGAAGATGCAGCCTCCCCCTCCGCCACGTCCTGATCTGCAGGAAGAAACGGCGCCCGCCTCGCTTATGGCGCAGGCGAACGACGGAGTCCCCAGGCAGAAGACGAAGCGGGGGGGAAGAAGAAGAAGAAGAAGAAGGCGACGGCTCCACCTGCCGCCGGCGCCGCGGCGGCTACTCTCGCCGCTAGCGAGACTGAGGCCGCCGCTGGCGCCGCCACTCCGGCTGCGGCGATAGGGCAGCAGGACTTGGGGCACCTCACAGCCCTGCTCGCCCTCCTCAGCGACCCCACTGCCCTGGGCAGACTCACCGCTCTGCTCCGCAATGCATGAGCCGCTCAGGGTCGTCCACTGGAACGCGCAGTCGCTGACAGGGAAGAAGCGGCTACTCCACGTGTTCCTGAGGGACTGCCGCGTCGACGTGATGCTCATCAGCGAGACATTCCCAGCCGGAAGCGACAAGCTGTCGCTGCCCGGCTACTTCGTCTACCGCAAGGACGAGAGGTCCACCAGCGGCCGGCCCTTTCGAGGCTTGGCAGTCATCGTCGGCAGGAAGATCGTCCACCAGCTCGTTGACGCCCAGGAGTATATATCCCTGTATGCGTTGGGCGTCGACCTCCAGGTCGCCGGCCAGGTGCTGCGACTGTTCGCCGTGTACAAGCCCCCCAGTACCCCAATCCGCACCTCTGAACTACGGGGGTTGCTACAGTCACCGCATCCGACACTCGTCGCTGGCGACATCAACGCCAAGCACACCGTCTGGAACTCCACCAGGGTGTGCCCAGCTGGACGCGCCATCCTTGCCGACTCCGTGAGCCCCAACTACGATGTCATCGGTCCCGACGAGCCCACCCACTTCGATTCGCGGGCCGGTTGGGACACCATCGACGTCGTAGTCGTCAGAGGTCTCCGGACTCCGCCGAGCCAGGAGGTTCTCCCTGACCTCCCATCGGACCACAGGCCAGTACTTCTCGTCCTGGCGGATCTGCCCACCCGGGTCTCTCCGCCAGCATCACGCCGACGCTACCAGTGGGGCGCCTTCACCGCCGCCCTCGACCAGTCTTCGACCACATGTCCAGTCAACCAGCCGGAAGACGTTGACCGCCTGGCATCGCTGCTAACCACCCAGATCCGAGACGCGCTCGACCTATCATCGCACACCGTAGCTCGCGGGGGGAAGCCCAATCCTCTTCCTGCTGAGCTACGCGCACTCATCCGCGATAAGCGCGCTCTCCAGAAGCAGTGGCAGCAAACCCGCTGCCCAACGATGAAGACCAGGCTCAACGCCATGACGGCAGAGCTGAAGCGCCGACTTGATCTCCACGCCGAAGAATCTTGGGAACGCCACGTCGAGTCCATGGGCGACCACGTCCCCTCCGTGCATCGCCTATGCCGGGATTTGTCGACTACTCCAACTCCCGTCCGACCAATCCTGGGCAGCGACGGCCTACCAAGATTTCGAGCCCAAGACCGTGCGGAGATCTTCGCCGAATGCCTTGAGAAGCAGTTCAAGCCGAACCCTACGGATGATGTGCAGCACGTCGCAGCAGTCGAGAGACACCTGCGAGAGTACTTCGCCTCGCCGATAGCTCCCGAAGAGGACCCCACCGTCGTCACGCCCGGCCAGATCATGCGTGCATTCAGACGTACCAAGCCCAGGAAAACCCGGGCGCAGACCGCATACCTAACATGGCGCTGCTACATTTGCCGCCACGTACTGTGGCAGCCGTTACGCGCCTGTTTAACGGTATCTTGCGCACGGGCCACTTCCCAACCTAATGGAAGGAGGGCTTGGTCATCATGTTGCCCAAGCCGGGCAAGGACTCCAAGCTGCCTGAGAGCTATCGGCCGATAACTCTACTGAGTACCATCTCAAAGGTGTTTGAGAAACTCATGCTGACGAAGCTACTGCCCCACATCCAGCCGCGCCCAAAACAGTTCGGCTTCAGGCCCGAGCATTCTACGACGCTTCAGCTCACCAGAGTACTGAATGACATGACGGTTTGTTTAAACAAGAAGGAATACACTGTCGCAGTACTCCTGGACATGGAGAAGGCGTTTGACAGAGTATGGCACGAGGGGTTGCTGTACAAATTGTCGACGTCTCCAGCCCCAAGAAGACTGGTCCAGATCATCGCCTCCTTCCTGAAGAATCGCCGCTTCCGAGTGATGGTGGAAGACGCCGTCTCCGAGGAACACCCCGTTGCAGCCGGCGTCCCTCAGGGGTCCTGCCTGTCTCCAGCCTGTTACTCCCAATATACGGACGACATCCCCGTCGGGCCGGGTGCCCAGCTGGCACTCTTCGCCGACGACGCTGCCTACTACGCGTCGTCGATCCAGGCACGGCACGCTGCCGTCAAACTGCAGCGCACCCTGGACATCTTGCCCGACTGGCTCGCCAAGTGGCGGTTGTCCGTCAACGTTGGGAAGACGCAGGCGCTCATCACAGGCCAGTCCTCCCTTCCACCACCACTCCAGCTCCAAGGACAGGACATCGCGTGGTCTCCGCAGGTGAAGTACCTGGGAGTGACCATCGATCGCCGGCTCACCATGAAGCAACATGTCGACAACGTCGTCAACCAGGTCAAGGTGGCACGCGCCAAGCTGCGTCCACTTCTCGACTCCAGCCTCCCTCTGAGGGTGAAGCTCGGGATCTACAAGTGCTACGTGAGATCCCGCCTCACCTACGCGACCCCGGCATGGTACGCCCTGTGCTCGGAGACGAACAAACGGAGACTCCGAGCCCAAGAGAACCTCTCTTTGCGTACCATCGTCGACGCCCCCCGCTACGTGAGGAATGCGACGATCCAGAGGGACCTCAGATGGGAACCAGTGGACCAGTTTGTCCAGAGGCTGGCGAAGGGCATGTTCGCGCGTGCGGATAGCTCACAACATCCGCATATCCGCGACATGGCGCCGTACCACGCGCGCCCGCCCGACTGCCGCCGCCTGCCACGCGACCTGGTTGCCTAGCCGGCGATCATCCAACGGAACACCCCAAGTAAGAAGATTTCCACCGCCCGCGAGGGCCCCCCGATGACCTGTCCATAGGAGTGGACAGAGGCGCTTCTTCAGGAAGAGATCCGATGATCTGACCCCGACTCCCCACGCCCCAGAATGGGTGCGTGAGATGAAAACTTGATTGATTGATTGAATTCTGGAGTCTCACTTCAGCTCTCAAGCAAGAAGCATCACCTAAAGGCCTTATCCCGGGGTCGCACGGCCCCGGGATCCTGCGAGCCTCTACTACTACGCCTCCTGACTTGGCGAGCCTCTACCCTGGCCGGCGCTTCGTTGGGTCTCCACTTCACCTGCCCGTTCTCTGCTACACCTGCCCGTCGGTGACTTCGGCCGACACGTTGCGGGCCTCTACCCTGGCCGGCGCTTCACTACCAGGGCCCCTACTCCTGCTGCCCGTCGGGGTCTGATGACTGATTGGCCGCCGGCCACGCTCTCCATCTGCAAGTGCTACGTCGCCCACCGGTGCTTCCACTGACCGGTTCGCCAGATCCACTACTCCTTCTGCTCCTACTCTTCGTGTCCTCCGCTTCTTTTTTTAAAAAAATCGGATACCTGTATTTTCTATAAAACCTGTCTCATTTCATCCACCCTCATCTTCCTATCGTTTTTCTAAAGTCATTGTATATAACCCTAATAAACTGTCATTTCTAAATTTTATCCTGGTTGTTTTCTGTTAGGTTCTGGTTAGGTTCATATCTTTACACGACAACCTCTACCTACTTACCTTTAATTTCCTTCACAATATCATACACATGTAGCAAGTTTGATAAGATAACTCCATACCAACAACAACAACAACAATAATGCGCTATACCCATAGAGTAAACAGGCCTGATTCTAAACATTTACATGTTTTACAAGTATCGTGATAAGTGAAGTAGATATTGTTACGTACTAAGATTACGGACTGCGAAAATGGTTTGACTTATAAAAGTTCTCTTGTAAAAAGAATTTAGTTTTTCATCGGGCCCGGGCCCGACAATTAGCCGAAATTAGTATGAAATGGATGGATCGGTGATTGCTTAGTTTTGATTAGTTGATAAAGATACTGACTAGCACAATGAAGACGTTCATTGCAGTTCTCGTAATTAGCCTTATATCCACCGTTTTAGGAGGTGATGGTAAGTTTTTAATAAAATTGAGTTCAGATCTCGCCAAACATATTTATTTGTCTCTGAACGAAAGGTGCGAATGAGAAAGAGAGATGTCAACAATACGAAATCGATCGTGAAGCGAGGGTTACAGGGTAGTAAGTCTCTATGAAGTAAATATTTTAAAAGTCCTGGACTTTGAATAGAAACTAACTACACTTAAAATTAACAAAATCCCCTAATAATTGAAGACTTCAATTAATCTATTCCAGATGCAGTTTTTTGTTTGAAAACTGATTTGCCTTTAGAGCTATTTTAACTTGGCGCTGAAGGATCATACATTACTTGTTGTACCTGTCATGATAATATCATGATGATATTATCGTAATATAATTTCTTAATTACTGGCGGTCTAACAAGACTTTCCCGACATGACATTTCAAAATGCGTGTATCGGTAACATTAACAACTCGATTCGTAGTGGTTTTTAACACTACCATATTAGCTACTCCACGTGTTCCTGAGGGACTGCCGCGTCGACGTGATGCTCATCAGCGAGACATTCCCAGCCGGAAGCGACAAGCTGTCGCTGCCCGGCTACTTCGTCTACCGCAAGGACGAGAGGTCCACCAGCGGCCGGCCCTTTCGAGGCTTGGCAGTCATCGTCGGCAGGAAGATCGTCCACCAGCTCGTTGACGCCCAGGAGTATATATCCCTGTATGCGTTGGGCGTCGACCTCCAGGTCGCCGGCCAGGTGCTGCGACTGTTCGCCGTGTACAAGCCCCCCAGTACCCCAATCCGCACCTCTGAACTACGGGGGTTGCTACAGTCACCGCATCCGACACTCGTCGCTGGCGACATCAACGCCAAGCACACCGTCTGGAACTCCACCAGGGTGTGCCCAGCTGGACGCGCCATCCTTGCCGACTCCGTGAGCCCCAACTACGATGTCATCGGTCCCGACGAGCCCACCCACTTCGATTCGCGGGCCGGTTGGGACACCATCGACGTCGTAGTCGTCAGAGGTCTCCGGACTCCGCCGAGCCAGGAGGTTCTCCCTGACCTCCCATCGGACCACAGGCCAGTACTTCTCGTCCTGGCGGATCTGCCCACCCGGGTCTCTCCGCCAGCATCACGCCGACGCTACCAGTGGGGCGCCTTCACCGCCGCCCTCGACCAGTCTTCGACCACATGTCCAGTCAACCAGCCGGAAGACGTTGACCGCCTGGCATCGCTGCTAACCACCCAGATCCGAGACGCGCTCGACCTATCATCGCACACCGTAGCTCGCGGGGGGAAGCCCAATCCTCTTCCTGCTGAGCTACGCGCACTCATCCGCGATAAGCGCGCTCTCCAGAAGCAGTGGCAGCAAACCCGCTGCCCAACGATGAAGACCAGGCTCAACGCCATGACGGCAGAGCTGAAGCGCCGACTTGATCTCCACGCCGAAGAATCTTGGGAACGCCACGTCGAGTCCATGGGCGACCACGTCCCCTCCGTGCATCGCCTATGCCGGGATTTGTCGACTACTCCAACTCCCGTCCGACCAATCCTGGGCAGCGACGGCCTACCAAGATTTCGAGCCCAAGACCGTGCGGAGATCTTCGCCGAATGCCTTGAGAAGCAGTTCAAGCCGAACCCTACGGATGATGTGCAGCACGTCGCAGCAGTCGAGAGACACCTGCGAGAGTACTTCGCCTCGCCGATAGCTCCCGAAGAGGACCCCACCGTCGTCACGCCCGGCCAGATCATGCGTGCATTCAGACGTACCAAGCCCAGGAAAACCCGGGCGCAGACCGCATACCTAACATGGCGCTGCTACATTTGCCGCCACGTACTGTGGCAGCCGTTACGCGCCTGTTTAACGGTATCTTGCGCACGGGCCACTTCCCAACCTAATGGAAGGAGGGCTTGGTCATCATGTTGCCCAAGCCGGGCAAGGACTCCAAGCTGCCTGAGAGCTATCGGCCGATAACTCTACTGAGTACCATCTCAAAGGTGTTTGAGAAACTCATGCTGACGAAGCTACTGCCCCACATCCAGCCGCGCCCAAAACAGTTCGGCTTCAGGCCCGAGCATTCTACGACGCTTCAGCTCACCAGAGTACTGAATGACATGACGGTTTGTTTAAACAAGAAGGAATACACTGTCGCAGTACTCCTGGACATGGAGAAGGCGTTTGACAGAGTATGGCACGAGGGGTTGCTGTACAAATTGTCGACGTCTCCAGCCCCAAGAAGACTGGTCCAGATCATCGCCTCCTTCCTGAAGAATCGCCGCTTCCGAGTGATGGTGGAAGACGCCGTCTCCGAGGAACACCCCGTTGCAGCCGGCGTCCCTCAGGGGTCCTGCCTGTCTCCAGCCTGTTACTCCCAATATACGGACGACATCCCCGTCGGGCCGGGTGCCCAGCTGGCACTCTTCGCCGACGACGCTGCCTACTACGCGTCGTCGATCCAGGCACGGCACGCTGCCGTCAAACTGCAGCGCACCCTGGACATCTTGCCCGACTGGCTCGCCAAGTGGCGGTTGTCCGTCAACGTTGGGAAGACGCAGGCGCTCATCACAGGCCAGTCCTCCCTTCCACCACCACTCCAGCTCCAAGGACAGGACATCGCGTGGTCTCCGCAGGTGAAGTACCTGGGAGTGACCATCGATCGCCGGCTCACCATGAAGCAACATGTCGACAACGTCGTCAACCAGGTCAAGGTGGCACGCGCCAAGCTGCGTCCACTTCTCGACTCCAGCCTCCCTCTGAGGGTGAAGCTCGGGATCTACAAGTGCTACGTGAGATCCCGCCTCACCTACGCGACCCCGGCATGGTACGCCCTGTGCTCGGAGACGAACAAACGGAGACTCCGAGCCCAAGAGAACCTCTCTTTGCGTACCATCGTCGACGCCCCCCGCTACGTGAGGAATGCGACGATCCAGAGGGACCTCAGATGGGAACCAGTGGACCAGTTTGTCCAGAGGCTGGCGAAGGGCATGTTCGCGCGTGCGGATAGCTCACAACATCCGCATATCCGCGACATGGCGCCGTACCACGCGCGCCCGCCCGACTGCCGCCGCCTGCCACGCGACCTGGTTGCCTAGCCGGCGATCATCCAACGGAACACCCCAAGTAAGAAGATTTCCACCGCCCGCGAGGGCCCCCCGATGACCTGTCCATAGGAGTGGACAGAGGCGCTTCTTCAGGAAGAGATCCGATGATCTGACCCCGACTCCCCACGCCCCAGAATGGGTGCGTGAGATGAAAACTTGATTGATTGATTGAATTCTGGAGTCTCACTTCAGCTCTCAAGCAAGAAGCATCACCTAAAGGCCTTATCCCGGGGTCGCACGGCCCCGGGATCCTGCGAGCCTCTACTACTACGCCTCCTGACTTGGCGAGCCTCTACCCTGGCCGGCGCTTCGTTGGGTCTCCACTTCACCTGCCCGTTCTCTGCTACACCTGCCCGTCGGTGACTTCGGCCGACACGTTGCGGGCCTCTACCCTGGCCGGCGCTTCACTACCAGGGCCCCTACTCCTGCTGCCCGTCGGGGTCTGATGACTGATTGGCCGCCGGCCACGCTCTCCATCTGCAAGTGCTACGTCGCCCACCGGTGCTTCCACTGACCGGTTCGCCAGATCCACTACTCCTTCTGCTCCTACTCTTCGTGTCCTCCGCTTCTTTTTTTAAAAAAATCGGATACCTGTATTTTCTATAAAACCTGTCTCATTTCATCCACCCTCATCTTCCTATCGTTTTTCTAAAGTCATTGTATATAACCCTAATAAACTGTCATTTCTAAATTTTATCCTGGTTGTTTTCTGTTAGGTTCTGGTTAGGTTCATATCTTTACACGACAACCTCTACCTACTTACCTTTAATTTCCTTCACAATATCATACACATGTAGCAAGTTTGATAAGATAACTCCATACCAACAACAACAACAACAATAATGCGCTATACCCATAGAGTAAACAGGCCTGATTCTAAACATTTACATGTTTTACAAGTATCGTGATAAGTGAAGTAGATATTGTTACGTACTAAGATTACGGACTGCGAAAATGGTTTGACTTATAAAAGTTCTCTTGTAAAAAGAATTTAGTTTTTCATCGGGCCCGGGCCCGACAATTAGCCGAAATTAGTATGAAATGGATGGATCGGTGATTGCTTAGTTTTGATTAGTTGATAAAGATACTGACTAGCACAATGAAGACGTTCATTGCAGTTCTCGTAATTAGCCTTATATCCACCGTTTTAGGAGGTGATGGTAAGTTTTTAATAAAATTGAGTTCAGATCTCGCCAAACATATTTATTTGTCTCTGAACGAAAGGTGCGAATGAGAAAGAGAGATGTCAACAATACGAAATCGATCGTGAAGCGAGGGTTACAGGGTAGTAAGTCTCTATGAAGTAAATATTTTAAAAGTCCTGGACTTTGAATAGAAACTAACTACACTTAAAATTAACAAAATCCCCTAATAATTGAAGACTTCAATTAATCTATTCCAGATGCAGTTTTTTGTTTGAAAACTGATTTGCCTTTAGAGCTATTTTAACTTGGCGCTGAAGGATCATACATTACTTGTTGTACCTGTCATGATAATATCATGATGATATTATCGTAATATAATTTCTTAATTACTGGCGGTCTAACAAGACTTTCCCGACATGACATTTCAAAATGCGTGTATCGGTAACATTAACAACTCGATTCGTAGTGGTTTTTAACACTACCATATTAAAATAAAGTTCCTAACACTTCACAATGTCACATGGCTTTTACATCAGTCGCTGCAGCAGAACAGTGAGAAAAATACTGATTATTTCCATTTCAAACAAACAGTCGAAAATACTTATTTTTTGACTTTAAAAAATAGGTATTAAAAATGTCAATCAATTATTTTTTTAAATTCCAAGAATTTTACATCTATTTAGTATATTTTTCAACCGACTTCAAAACGGAGGAGTTTCTCAATTCGTCCCTTTTTGTATGTTTGTTACGTGATTACTCCATCAATTATGAACCGATTTTGAGTATTCTTATTTTGAAAGGTAGCTCGTACTTTCAGAGGTGGTCCCATATAATTATATCAAAATTTAATAAGCGCTTGTTGAAAAAATCAACAAGTACAAAAACAATATACACAGATGACGTTTTAGTTTGTGGTTCCGTGCAGCTAAAGTTTTGATGAGGTCTTTTCATCTACGAATGAAGTCTATCATTCGCCACCCAACCGGGGAGGAAGAAATAGGGCTCTTAAACTTGCTGTAGCGTTTTTTTTTTAAGTTTAACTTGGTGAATGTGGTTGTCCGGTGAAAGCTAATCCTAGGTGGCGCCACGTGTATTTGGTTCCTTTATCCAGTTGCCACTTTCAACGATCGACTAGTTTCTGGAACTTTTTCTGTGATAATTGGCTATCGGAATTTATTTATAATAATAATAATAATAATAATTTTATTTCAGATATCAAAGATCCATATTACATTAAAAGAAATCTACATCTAATTTAAATAATAAAATCACACATACAAAAGGAAAATAATAATTACAAAACTAAAACATAAAATTATAACTCATGCAATTAAATTAAATTCCATAAAATAAAGTAAAACAAAATGTCAATAGATTTGATTAAAAAAATGTCAAAAAATTAAATTAAATCATTCAAATCAAATATAAATGTCAAGTGTATAAAATAATAAATGTTAAATGTCAATAAAAAATTTAATTGCATCAAACTATAAAATTATGTCAAACCACATCTATTTAAAATAAGTTGGCTTATCTATGTAAGTGTCCCGCAAAAGCCCCGCAAAAGGAATCCCGCCTAACGCTAAATTAGAAATATTTAAACATAAAGACGTTAAAGGAATAAAATTTGTATCATCACAATAGTCAATAGTCAATAGTCAAAGTACTTTATTACTGTAGATATTTACATATACTTAGCAAACGTCATTTTTGCCTCTTCTCTACATTGGACCACTGTGGGAGAAGATGGGCGTAGAAACTCCCACAGATTGATTTTTAGATCTCTTTTAAAAATAGGTTGTGCTTAACCAATACAAATATGAAAAATTTAATTGTTATGATTAATAAGCAGGAATAAATAATTACAAAACTATTAACAGCAAGGTCTGTGTTGAGCCAGATTAACCCCATACAGTCCTGTCATTTAAATAATCTTGAACATTGTAATATCCCTTTTTCGACAAAGTCGCTTTAACATGCTTTTTAAATTGCTCAAATGGCAATTTCAAAATCTCCAGAGGTATCTTATTGTAGTAGAGAATGCACTGACTCTTGAAAGAATTACTAACCTTCGCGAGTCTAAAACGGGGCGCACATAGTCTGTGATTATTTCTTAGGTTAACATTACAGCTGTCGCTAAGTTTGGAAAATGTTGTAAGGTTCTTGCGTACATACATTATATTTTCTAAAATAAATTGACTAGCTACTGTTAGTACGTCAATTTCTTTAAAAAGCTCTCTTAAGGAGTCTGTTTGTTTTAAATTATAAATTGCTCGAATAGCTCTTTTCTGTAAAATAAAAATAGTTTGAATATCCGCTGCTTTCCCCCACAACAAGATACCATAGGACAACACACTATGAAAGTAACTAAAATATACTAGCCTAGATGTAGCCACATCCGTGCGTTGTCTGATGTTCCTAATAGCGTAAGCCGCAGAACTTAATTTACCAGCCAATTTATCTATGTGGGGTCCCCGCTGCAATTTGCTATCAATGGTTAATCCAAGAAACTTCGTATCATTTACCAATTCTAACGTGCTGTTGTCTAATACTAAACTGGTCTCAACTAGCCTGACATTTGGAAGTGAGAATTTGATACACTTGGTTTTACCAGCGTTTAACAATAAATTATTAACTGTGAACCAATTCAAAGTTAAAGACAATACACCATTAACATCATCAAAATCTCCTTTTTGTCTTTCAATTTTGAAGACCATTGAAGTATCATCAGCAAAACACACTATGTCAGTTAATTTCTCCACCATGAAAGTCAGATCATTAATATATACCAGGAATAAGAAAGGGCCTAATATGGAACCTTGTGGAACGCCAATTTCAACACCCGATCCATCAGATTTTACGCCGTTAACTTCTGCCTTTTGAATTATATTGCTTAGGTATGATCTTAGTAGATCCAACGCTTTATTTCTAACTCCGTAATGATTTAATTTAATTTTTAGCGTATTATGATCAACACGATCAAACGCCTTCGACAGGTCGCAAAAAACTTCGATAGCATCCTGTGCGGCCTCCCATGCAGAATAAATATGAGATACAAGGGTAATACCTGCATCCGTAGTCGATTTACCCCTAGTGAAACCATATTGTTTAGCGTGGAGTTGTTTTGTATGGTTGAAGTGTGAGAGCATTTGATTGAGTATAATCTTTTCAAATATTTTACTTAGTGTTGGAAGAACAGATATTGGTCTGAAATTTGAAGGATCGCCCTTATCTCCCGACTTGAACAGAGGTATCAGTTCATGAGGTCTGGAAAAGCCCCATCGTCAACACATTTATTGAATATATAAGCTAATTGTGGGGCTCTAACTAGAATTACTGAACCAATGACTTTGACTGATATACCCCACAGGTCTTCCGTATTTTTTAAGTTAAGTAATTTAATCGTTTTGACAATGTCCTGGGGATATAGATGATGAAATTTGAAATATACATTACTGACACTAGTATTATTTTCTAATAAAGTCTCTGCTTCATATGGAGATGAATGTAGACGGTCCGTTGTGAGTACGGGTACATTGGTGAAGAATGTTTCAAAAGCTCTAGCAATATCAGCGTTGGATTTAACAACATCATCACCTATCTGTAGGCAGAAATCATTGTCCCTTGGTATAACTTTGCCAGTTTCGCGGTTAATTATTTGCCAAACTGTTTTCATTCTATTATTTGAATTTTGAATTTTTCTATTAATGTGTAAAGTTTTTGCAGTTCTACAAACCAACTTGAAAGTTTTGGAATATTTTTTAACATAGTCATGAAATTTCCGATCAAAGTTATAGGTTTTTTGATCATAAAGGTCATACAAGATAACTCTACTTTTACGAATTCCACACGTTGCCCAGTCATTAAATTTAGATTTACCGTTGTAGTCACTGACTTTCTTTAATTTGAAAACTTTATTGAATTCTGTCTGAATAATGTTGAAGAAGTCTGAGTAGATTTTGTTTGGGTTCTGTTCATTAAAATCCGGTACTGGCAAATTTATATCTAAGTTTTCGTATATATCTCTAGTCTATGGGATGTAATAGGCCTATAAAATGATGGACCAGTCTTATCCTTAATAGAAATTGGGAATGAAACTGTTTGACCACTGTGATCGGAGGGTAAGCAGTTAATTACACTTTTACTTGTGAATGCACAGTCACAAAAAACGTTATCTAAGCAAGTTTGGCTGGTAAGTGTAATTCTAGTCGGCTCTTGAAATACATGACATAAATTAAATGATTTAAACAGAGTTATTAATCGTCGCTTCAGTGTTGTATGCGGCCCTTGTATGCTAGAGATTTCCTCTATTGTCTTATGAACTAATTTAAATTACTTGGAACAGATTCCAATGTTGCATGCAAAGTATAATTAACAGGTGAATTCCCAATAGGGGTGCATGTCATATTACTCTTGACATAAGCTGATGTCAAGTTGAACTTAGTTAAACCAACTATAGCTGCGTCGCATATATTATAAGCTAACAATGTAGCTACTAATTTTCTATATTTATTAGACAGGTACAATGTATCCTGTGTCAGAGTAAAGTTATGAATAAAATTATTCATGTCGAAATATAAAATAGCATCGCTGTGATGACATGTTAAATTAAATAAATGAATATTCATTCTATGCACAGATTTGTTCTGTAGTTCTGTCAAATTAAAGGCATATGGAAAATTGCATAGTATAGATTTGCATTTCATCCTACTATGTAGGTCAAGAAGTGTTTCAACACTTTTATTCAAATCATTCCGACTAATGTTTGAATGATTTCCTACCATAATTACAATAGTGCTGTACTCATCATAGATACCGCGACTAATCATCTTCACTAGATCTACAAATGAACTATTTGGACAGCAAATGTTCGTTACTTTTTCCAACCTGTCACCTGTTGTTTTTTATTATTATGATTATTCTGTCTACGACTATTACTACTAAGTACAGCGGCCTCACTTAATGCTAATACAATTTGACTATACATACTATCTACTAACTTCCTATGGTCTACATTATCACAGATGGTATCACAACATTCCTCAAGTTCTGGTGGCAAAACAATAAGACTTAAATTTCGGTGGCAGGATTCTGCATAGATTTTAATTTCCTCGGCTTTCTTGTTTCCCATCGAACATTGTTCATTGCAACATTGATAGGATAATTTAAAGATTTCAATTTTATAAGATTTAGATTGCATTCAAAAAATATCGGATAATGGTCTGACCATACTACATCATAGTGCACCTCAACATCGACAATCGTACTATAGGCCGATGCTGTCGCTAGGCAGTGGTCCAACCATCTTTTAGACCCATTGGCCTCACTCACATAAGTGTATGTGCCCGAGCCAATTCCCAATTTTTCAAAGTCCGCACATATCCATTTTTGATCTGAGCAAAACTCCATCATCTCTCTACAAAACAAAGTATGTGGATGGGCATTAAGATCACCTAAGATGTACACCGATTCAACATTGTTACCTTCCACTATTGCATTGATCTCACTCAGGCATTCCGTGAATTCTAGCAGGTGCTCTGGATCGTCTGTAGGCATATACACACTGAACACTAGCGCCGAGTGATTACACATAGTCAACAAAACACAAGCAATTCGCACGCTATCACAAGTAATGACTTGCACACATTTAATAAAGTAATTTTTCGTGTATATGATATAATGTCATGTAATTACTACTATACAACTTAATTTTGTATTTTTGGCAGCGGTGTTTTACAATATACAGCACATGACTGGCGATTGAACACACTGTACTGGTAACACAGAAGCGTGACTTTAACGTTAGGGGAACCAACCGATACTAGCGCCACTTTGATAGTTGCCAACCCCATTATCTTAGATATCCTATTCAAACATTGAAGGAAATGGATGTGTTCGTTACATTTTTTTTTTATTTATTAATTTAACTTGTGTCTTCAAACTCCTCCTCTGATCCAGGGTGATGGGGTATGGCCTGATCTCACTCGTATCCGGGTAAAGGCATGTGCCCTTCGGTGGGGATATTAACGTACATTTATTTATTATTATTATTTTCGGGATTTGCGATGTCAAGAGGAATAGCGCTGAGTATTTGACGGCGTCTTATATAGAGCCTGAAGCTCGACTGTGTATCTATTGACATATCCTGATTCCTTCTAAATTCAAACTACAAATTACTGTCGCTTTAAATGACAGCTCGTGCGCCCTGATTAGTCACGGTAAATTTGAAGTTGCCGAACATCATACATGTCATCAATTTGAAAGCTTTTGGGATCATTTATTTATAAACAAGTGATAGAAAATTAACTACAAATTTAGGGTGCAAAAAAAACATTGTTTGCCTTGGCATTGGAGCAGGGTAGATTAATAATCTGAAGTCTCCACTAACCTTACTAAAATCAACATGTTGTATAGTTGGTTGGTCATTCAGGGACACGTGATTTTATCAAGTACATACTAGCTGTACTGATTGATTTCACAGATATGGAGTAGAGTATGAGCTATAGAAGAACCTGTTTTTTGAATACTTTTTGTTTTGTTTTTTTTTACCAGGCGTGGTAACCTGCTACTGGGGTGCCTGGTCCAACAGCAGGGGAGGATTCGGCAACTTCGGCGCTTCCGACTTGGCCGTGCCCTCAGAGTTGTGTTCACTGAAACTTCTGTTGTTGATGGCAAGAGCAGTAAGTGACCTGTTCAAAACCGAAAATAAAATTTGTTGTAATTTGAAATCACTACTTTCAGACCTTTTCAGACAAATTATGTACCCTATGTGTATGTATTGTTTTGCTGCACCGTGTATTAAGATCAGTGATCGCGATAGAGCGAAATTTCCATAAATACCCAAACTTTGAAGTTATCCTTGAGAAAAAGAGACCATATTATTTTCACGCCCACTGCTCGGAAATGTGGCGAAAGATGGTCTGTAATGGGGGTTCCATGAATTTTTAACCTGGACAACAATAATATTTCTGGCCTGGTTCAAAGGACAGAAAGAATTTTTCCGCCTGAGAACCCAAAATCAGGCGGCAAGGATGCTATTTTGGGGTTAGAAGGAGGAAAAAACATTGTTGGCTTGTTTTGTAATGGTTCTGTCAGATATCTATCAATGGCGCTTTGTGTCCAATGGTTTTGACCAACATAGCGTGTGCATGCCGCATGCTGAAGTGTGCTGTGAATGGCACCTAATCTCAAAAGATCATTGCGCTAGTGTAGTGGGAGGCTATATATATGTCAAATTCTATTTAATTCTCTCTCTACTAGGCGGAGTTCCAAACCTAATTCAATTCTAAAATCACAATGTAATGTCTTGGCCAACAGTGCAATAGATGGACTCCAATGTCCATGACTCTTAAAGGGCTTCACCTGCGGCTCGGCGGTGAAACTCACTCGTCCATATATTATTGCTCAATTTCCAGCCATTACTGTTGTATTATATGTATATACAATGTATTATATGTATATAAATTTGGAGAGTTTCCTTCGACAATGTTTTTCCAAGGGGCTATTTCGGAAAATCGCTGGGAATGAATGAAGTCTATCATTCGCCACCCAACCGGGGAGGAAGAAATAGGGCTCTTAAACTTGCTGTAGCGTTTTTTTTTTAAGTTTAACTTGGTGAATGTGGTTGTCCGGTGAAAGCTAATCCTAGGTGGCGCCACGTGTATTTGGTTCCTTTATCCAGTTGCCACTTTCAACGATCGACTAGTTTCTGGAACTTTTTCTGTGATAATTGGCTATCGGAATTTATTTATAATAATAATAATAATAATAATTTTATTTCAGATATCAAAGATCCATATTACATTAAAAGAAATCTACATCTAATTTAAATAATAAAATCACACATACAAAAGGAAAATAATAATTACAAAACTAAAACATAAAATTATAACTCATGCAATTAAATTAAATTCCATAAAATAAAGTAAAACAAAATGTCAATAGATTTGATTAAAAAAATGTCAAAAAATTAAATTAAATCATTCAAATCAAATATAAATGTCAAGTGTATAAAATAATAAATGTTAAATGTCAATAAAAAATTTAATTGCATCAAACTATAAAATTATGTCAAACCACATCTATTTAAAATAAGTTGGCTTATCTATGTAAGTGTCCCGCAAAAGCCCCGCAAAAGGAATCCCGCCTAACGCTAAATTAGAAATATTTAAACATAAAGACGTTAAAGGAATAAAATTTGTATCATCACAATAGTCAATAGTCAATAGTCAAAGTACTTTATTACTGTAGATATTTACATATACTTAGCAAACGTCATTTTTGCCTCTTCTCTACATTGGACCACTGTGGGAGAAGATGGGCGTAGAAACTCCCACAGATTGATTTTTAGATCTCTTTTAAAAATAGGTTGTGCTTAACCAATACAAATATGAAAAATTTAATTGTTATGATTAATAAGCAGGAATAAATAATTACAAAACTATTAACAGCAAGGTCTGTGTTGAGCCAGATTAACCCCATACAGTCCTGTCATTTAAATAATCTTGAACATTGTAATATCCCTTTTTCGACAAAGTCGCTTTAACATGCTTTTTAAATTGCTCAAATGGCAATTTCAAAATCTCCAGAGGTATCTTATTGTAGTAGAGAATGCACTGACTCTTGAAAGAATTACTAACCTTCGCGAGTCTAAAACGGGGCGCACATAGTCTGTGATTATTTCTTAGGTTAACATTACAGCTGTCGCTAAGTTTGGAAAATGTTGTAAGGTTCTTGCGTACATACATTATATTTTCTAAAATAAATTGACTAGCTACTGTTAGTACGTCAATTTCTTTAAAAAGCTCTCTTAAGGAGTCTGTTTGTTTTAAATTATAAATTGCTCGAATAGCTCTTTTCTGTAAAATAAAAATAGTTTGAATATCCGCTGCTTTCCCCCACAACAAGATACCATAGGACAACACACTATGAAAGTAACTAAAATATACTAGCCTAGATGTAGCCACATCCGTGCGTTGTCTGATGTTCCTAATAGCGTAAGCCGCAGAACTTAATTTACCAGCCAATTTATCTATGTGGGGTCCCCGCTGCAATTTGCTATCAATGGTTAATCCAAGAAACTTCGTATCATTTACCAATTCTAACGTGCTGTTGTCTAATACTAAACTGGTCTCAACTAGCCTGACATTTGGAAGTGAGAATTTGATACACTTGGTTTTACCAGCGTTTAACAATAAATTATTAACTGTGAACCAATTCAAAGTTAAAGACAATACACCATTAACATCATCAAAATCTCCTTTTTGTCTTTCAATTTTGAAGACCATTGAAGTATCATCAGCAAAACACACTATGTCAGTTAATTTCTCCACCATGAAAGTCAGATCATTAATATATACCAGGAATAAGAAAGGGCCTAATATGGAACCTTGTGGAACGCCAATTTCAACACCCGATCCATCAGATTTTACGCCGTTAACTTCTGCCTTTTGAATTATATTGCTTAGGTATGATCTTAGTAGATCCAACGCTTTATTTCTAACTCCGTAATGATTTAATTTAATTTTTAGCGTATTATGATCAACACGATCAAACGCCTTCGACAGGTCGCAAAAAACTTCGATAGCATCCTGTGCGGCCTCCCATGCAGAATAAATATGAGATACAAGGGTAATACCTGCATCCGTAGTCGATTTACCCCTAGTGAAACCATATTGTTTAGCGTGGAGTTGTTTTGTATGGTTGAAGTGTGAGAGCATTTGATTGAGTATAATCTTTTCAAATATTTTACTTAGTGTTGGAAGAACAGATATTGGTCTGAAATTTGAAGGATCGCCCTTATCTCCCGACTTGAACAGAGGTATCAGTTCATGAGGTCTGGAAAAGCCCCATCGTCAACACATTTATTGAATATATAAGCTAATTGTGGGGCTCTAACTAGAATTACTGAACCAATGACTTTGACTGATATACCCCACAGGTCTTCCGTATTTTTTAAGTTAAGTAATTTAATCGTTTTGACAATGTCCTGGGGATATAGATGATGAAATTTGAAATATACATTACTGACACTAGTATTATTTTCTAATAAAGTCTCTGCTTCATATGGAGATGAATGTAGACGGTCCGTTGTGAGTACGGGTACATTGGTGAAGAATGTTTCAAAAGCTCTAGCAATATCAGCGTTGGATTTAACAACATCATCACCTATCTGTAGGCAGAAATCATTGTCCCTTGGTATAACTTTGCCAGTTTCGCGGTTAATTATTTGCCAAACTGTTTTCATTCTATTATTTGAATTTTGAATTTTTCTATTAATGTGTAAAGTTTTTGCAGTTCTACAAACCAACTTGAAAGTTTTGGAATATTTTTTAACATAGTCATGAAATTTCCGATCAAAGTTATAGGTTTTTTGATCATAAAGGTCATACAAGATAACTCTACTTTTACGAATTCCACACGTTGCCCAGTCATTAAATTTAGATTTACCGTTGTAGTCACTGACTTTCTTTAATTTGAAAACTTTATTGAATTCTGTCTGAATAATGTTGAAGAAGTCTGAGTAGATTTTGTTTGGGTTCTGTTCATTAAAATCCGGTACTGGCAAATTTATATCTAAGTTTTCGTATATATCTCTAGTCTATGGGATGTAATAGGCCTATAAAATGATGGACCAGTCTTATCCTTAATAGAAATTGGGAATGAAACTGTTTGACCACTGTGATCGGAGGGTAAGCAGTTAATTACACTTTTACTTGTGAATGCACAGTCACAAAAAACGTTATCTAAGCAAGTTTGGCTGGTAAGTGTAATTCTAGTCGGCTCTTGAAATACATGACATAAATTAAATGATTTAAACAGAGTTATTAATCGTCGCTTCAGTGTTGTATGCGGCCCTTGTATGCTAGAGATTTCCTCTATTGTCTTATGAACTAATTTAAATTACTTGGAACAGATTCCAATGTTGCATGCAAAGTATAATTAACAGGTGAATTCCCAATAGGGGTGCATGTCATATTACTCTTGACATAAGCTGATGTCAAGTTGAACTTAGTTAAACCAACTATAGCTGCGTCGCATATATTATAAGCTAACAATGTAGCTACTAATTTTCTATATTTATTAGACAGGTACAATGTATCCTGTGTCAGAGTAAAGTTATGAATAAAATTATTCATGTCGAAATATAAAATAGCATCGCTGTGATGACATGTTAAATTAAATAAATGAATATTCATTCTATGCACAGATTTGTTCTGTAGTTCTGTCAAATTAAAGGCATATGGAAAATTGCATAGTATAGATTTGCATTTCATCCTACTATGTAGGTCAAGAAGTGTTTCAACACTTTTATTCAAATCATTCCGACTAATGTTTGAATGATTTCCTACCATAATTACAATAGTGCTGTACTCATCATAGATACCGCGACTAATCATCTTCACTAGATCTACAAATGAACTATTTGGACAGCAAATGTTCGTTACTTTTTCCAACCTGTCACCTGTTGTTTTTTATTATTATGATTATTCTGTCTACGACTATTACTACTAAGTACAGCGGCCTCACTTAATGCTAATACAATTTGACTATACATACTATCTACTAACTTCCTATGGTCTACATTATCACAGATGGTATCACAACATTCCTCAAGTTCTGGTGGCAAAACAATAAGACTTAAATTTCGGTGGCAGGATTCTGCATAGATTTTAATTTCCTCGGCTTTCTTGTTTCCCATCGAACATTGTTCATTGCAACATTGATAGGATAATTTAAAGATTTCAATTTTATAAGATTTAGATTGCATTCAAAAAATATCGGATAATGGTCTGACCATACTACATCATAGTGCACCTCAACATCGACAATCGTACTATAGGCCGATGCTGTCGCTAGGCAGTGGTCCAACCATCTTTTAGACCCATTGGCCTCACTCACATAAGTGTATGTGCCCGAGCCAATTCCCAATTTTTCAAAGTCCGCACATATCCATTTTTGATCTGAGCAAAACTCCATCATCTCTCTACAAAACAAAGTATGTGGATGGGCATTAAGATCACCTAAGATGTACACCGATTCAACATTGTTACCTTCCACTATTGCATTGATCTCACTCAGGCATTCCGTGAATTCTAGCAGGTGCTCTGGATCGTCTGTAGGCATATACACACTGAACACTAGCGCCGAGTGATTACACATAGTCAACAAAACACAAGCAATTCGCACGCTATCACAAGTAATGACTTGCACACATTTAATAAAGTAATTTTTCGTGTATATGATATAATGTCATGTAATTACTACTATACAACTTAATTTTGTATTTTTGGCAGCGGTGTTTTACAATATACAGCACATGACTGGCGATTGAACACACTGTACTGGTAACACAGAAGCGTGACTTTAACGTTAGGGGAACCAACCGATACTAGCGCCACTTTGATAGTTGCCAACCCCATTATCTTAGATATCCTATTCAAACATTGAAGGAAATGGATGTGTTCGTTACATTTTTTTTTTATTTATTAATTTAACTTGTGTCTTCAAACTCCTCCTCTGATCCAGGGTGATGGGGTATGGCCTGATCTCACTCGTATCCGGGTAAAGGCATGTGCCCTTCGGTGGGGATATTAACGTACATTTATTTATTATTATTATTTTCGGGATTTGCGATGTCAAGAGGAATAGCGCTGAGTATTTGACGGCGTCTTATATAGAGCCTGAAGCTCGACTGTGTATCTATTGACATATCCTGATTCCTTCTAAATTCAAACTACAAATTACTGTCGCTTTAAATGACAGCTCGTGCGCCCTGATTAGTCACGGTAAATTTGAAGTTGCCGAACATCATACATGTCATCAATTTGAAAGCTTTTGGGATCATTTATTTATAAACAAGTGATAGAAAATTAACTACAAATTTAGGGTGCAAAAAAAACATTGTTTGCCTTGGCATTGGAGCAGGGTAGATTAATAATCTGAAGTCTCCACTAACCTTACTAAAATCAACATGTTGTATAGTTGGTTGGTCATTCAGGGACACGTGATTTTATCAAGTACATACTAGCTGTACTGATTGATTTCACAGATATGGAGTAGAGTATGAGCTATAGAAGAACCTGTTTTTTGAATACTTTTTGTTTTGTTTTTTTTTACCAGGCGTGGTAACCTGCTACTGGGGTGCCTGGTCCAACAGCAGGGGAGGATTCGGCAACTTCGGCGCTTCCGACTTGGCCGTGCCCTCAGAGTTGTGTTCACTGAAACTTCTGTTGTTGATGGCAAGAGCAGTAAGTGACCTGTTCAAAACCGAAAATAAAATTTGTTGTAATTTGAAATCACTACTTTCAGACCTTTTCAGACAAATTATGTACCCTATGTGTATGTATTGTTTTGCTGCACCGTGTATTAAGATCAGTGATCGCGATAGAGCGAAATTTCCATAAATACCCAAACTTTGAAGTTATCCTTGAGAAAAAGAGACCATATTATTTTCACGCCCACTGCTCGGAAATGTGGCGAAAGATGGTCTGTAATGGGGGTTCCATGAATTTTTAACCTGGACAACAATAATATTTCTGGCCTGGTTCAAAGGACAGAAAGAATTTTTCCGCCTGAGAACCCAAAATCAGGCGGCAAGGATGCTATTTTGGGGTTAGAAGGAGGAAAAAACATTGTTGGCTTGTTTTGTAATGGTTCTGTCAGATATCTATCAATGGCGCTTTGTGTCCAATGGTTTTGACCAACATAGCGTGTGCATGCCGCATGCTGAAGTGTGCTGTGAATGGCACCTAATCTCAAAAGATCATTGCGCTAGTGTAGTGGGAGGCTATATATATGTCAAATTCTATTTAATTCTCTCTCTACTAGGCGGAGTTCCAAACCTAATTCAATTCTAAAATCACAATGTAATGTCTTGGCCAACAGTGCAATAGATGGACTCCAATGTCCATGACTCTTAAAGGGCTTCACCTGCGGCTCGGCGGTGAAACTCACTCGTCCATATATTATTGCTCAATTTCCAGCCATTACTGTTGTATTATATGTATATACAATGTATTATATGTATATAAATTTGGAGAGTTTCCTTCGACAATGTTTTTCCAAGGGGCTATTTCGGAAAATCGCTGGGAATGAATGAAGTCTATCATTCGCCACCCAACCGGGGAGGAAGAAATAGGGCTCTTAAACTTGCTGTAGCGTTTTTTTTTTAAGTTTAACTTGGTGAATGTGGTTGTCCGGTGAAAGCTAATCCTAGGTGGCGCCACGTGTATTTGGTTCCTTTATCCAGTTGCCACTTTCAACGATCGACTAGTTTCTGGAACTTTTTCTGTGATAATTGGCTATCGGAATTTATTTATAATAATAATAATAATAATAATTTTATTTCAGATATCAAAGATCCATATTACATTAAAAGAAATCTACATCTAATTTAAATAATAAAATCACACATACAAAAGGAAAATAATAATTACAAAACTAAAACATAAAATTATAACTCATGCAATTAAATTAAATTCCATAAAATAAAGTAAAACAAAATGTCAATAGATTTGATTAAAAAAATGTCAAAAAATTAAATTAAATCATTCAAATCAAATATAAATGTCAAGTGTATAAAATAATAAATGTTAAATGTCAATAAAAAATTTAATTGCATCAAACTATAAAATTAAGTCAAACCACATCTATTTAAAATAAGTTGGCTTATCTATGTAAGTGTCCCGCAAAAGCCCCGCAAAAGGAATCCCGCCTAACGCTAAATTAGAAATATTTAAACATAAAGACGTTAAAGGAATATAATTTGTATCATCACAATAGTCAATAGTCAATAGTCAAAGTACTTTATTACTGTAGATATTTACATATACTTAGCAAACGTCATTTTTGCCTCTTCTCTACATTGGACCACTGTGGGAGAAGATGGGCGTAGAAACTCCCACAGATTGATTTTTAGATCTCTTTTAAAAATAGGTTGTGCTTAACCAATACAAATATGAAAAATTTAATTGTTATGATTAATAAGCAGGAATAAATAATTACAAAACTATTAACAGCAAGGTCTGTGTTGAGCCAGATTAACCCCATACAGTCCTGTCATTTAAATAATCTTGAACATTGTAATATCCCTTTTTCGACAAAGTCGCTTTAACATGCTTTTTAAATTGCTCAAATGGCAATTTCAAAATCTCCAGAGGTATCTTATTGTAGTAGAGAATGCACTGACTCTTGAAAGAATTGCTAACCTTCGCGAGTCTAAAACGGGGCGCACATAGTCTGTGATTATTTCTTAGGTTAACATTACAGCTGTCGCTAAGTTTGGAAAATGTTGTAAGGTTCTTGCGTACATACATTATATTTTCTAAAATAAATTGACTAGCTACTGTTAGTACGTCAATTTCTTTAAAAAGCTCTCTTAAGGAGTCTGTTCGTTTTAAATTATAAATTGCTCGAATAGCTCTTTTCTGTAAAATAAAAATAGTTTGAATATCCGCTGCTTTCCCCCACAACAAGATACCATAGGACAACACACTATGAAAGTAACTAAAATATACTAGCCTAGATGTAGCCACATCCGTGCGTTGTCTGATGTTCCTAATAGCGTAAGCCGCAGAACTTAATTTACCAGCCAATTTATCTATGTGGGGTCCCCGCTGCAATTTGCTATCAATGGTTAATCCAAGAAACTTCGTATCATTTACCAATTCTAACGTGCTGTTGTCTAATACTAAACTGGTCTCAACTAGCCTGACATTTGGAAGTGAGAATTTGATACACTTGGTTTTACCAGCGTTTAACAATAAATTATTAACTGTGAACCAATTCAAAGTTAAAGGCAATACACCATTAACATCATCAAAATCTCCTTTTTGTCTTTCAATTTTGAAGACCATTGAAGTATCATCAGCAAAACACACTATGTCAGTTAATTTCTCCACCATGAAAGGCAGATCATTAATATATACCAGGAATAAGAAAGGGCCTAATATGGAACCTTGTGGAACGCCAATTTCAACACCCGATCCATCAGATTTTACGCCGTTAACTTCTGCCTTTTGAATTATATTGCTTAGGTATGATCTTAGTAGATCCAACGCTTTATTTCTAACTCCGTAATGATTTAATTTAATTTTTAGCGTATTATGATCAACACGATCAAACGCCTTCGACAGGTCGCAAAAAACTCCGATAGCATCCTGTGCGGCCTCCCATGCAGAATAAATATGAGATACAAGGGTAATACCTGCATCCGTAGTCGATTTACCCCTAGTGAAACCATATTGTTTAGCGTGGAGTTGTTTTGTATGGTTGAAGTGTGAGAGCATTTGATTGAGTATAATCTTTTCAAATATTTTACTTAGTGTTGGAAGAACAGATATTGGTCTGAAATTTGAAGGATCGCCCTTATCTCCCGACTTGAACAGAGGTATCAGTTCATGAGGTCTGGAAAAGCCCCATCGTCAACACATTTATTGAATATATAAGCTAATTGTGGGGCTATAACTAGAATTACTGAACCAATGACTTTGACTGATATACCCCACAGGTCTTCCGTATTTTTTAAGTTAAGTAATTTAAACGTTTTGACAATGTCGTGGGGATATAGATGATGAAATTTGAAATATACATTACTGACGCTAGTGTTATTTTCTAATAAAGTCTCTGCTTCATATGGAGATGAATGTAGACGGTCCGTTGTGAGTCCCGTACTCACAACGGACCGTACCGTACCCGTACATTGGTGAAGAATGTTTCAAAAGCTCTAGCAACATCAGCGTTGGATTTAACAACATCATCACCTATCTGTAGGCAGAAATCATTGTCTCTTGGTATAACTTTGCCAGTTTCGGGGTTAATTATTTGCCAAACTGTTTTCATTCTATTATTTGAATTTTGAATTTTTCTATTAATGTGTAAAGTTTTTGCAGTTCTACAAACCAACATGAACGTTTTGGAATATTTTTTAACATAGTCATGAAATTTCCGATCAAAGTTATAGGTTTTTTGATCATAAAGGTCATACAAGATAACTCTACTTTTACGAATTCCACACGTTGCCCTGTCATTAAATTTAGATTTACCGTTGTAGTCACTGACTTTCTTTAATTTGAAAACTTTATTGAATTCTGTCTGAATAATGTTGAAGAAGTCTGAGTAGATTTTGTTTGGGTTCTGTTCATTAAAATCCGGTACTGGCAAATTTATATCTAAGTTTTCGTATATATCTCTAGTCTATGGGATGTAATAGGCCTATAAAATGATGGACCAGTCTTATCCTTAATAGAAATTGGGAATGAAACTGTTTGACCACTGTGATCGGAGGGTAAGCAGTTAATTACACTTTTACTTGTGAATGCACAGTCACAAAAAACGTTATCTAAGCAAGTTTGGCTGGTAAGTGTAATTCTAGTCGGCTCTTGAAATACATGACATAAATTAAATGATTTAAACAGAGTTATTAATCGTCGCTTCAGTGTTGTATGCGGCTCTTGTATGCTAGAGATTTCCTCTATTGTCTTATGAACTAATTTAAATTACTTGGAACAGATTCCAATGTTGCATGCAAAGTATAATTAACAGGTGAATTCCCAATAGGGGTGCATGTTATATTACTCTTAAAATAAGCTGATGTCAAGTTGAACTTAGTTAAACCAACTATAGCTGCGTCGCATATATTATAAGCTAACAATGTAGCTACTAATTTTCTATATTTATTATACAGGTACAATGTATCCTGTGTCAGAGTAAAGTTATGAATAAAATTATTCATGTCGAAATATAAAATAGCATCGCTGTGATGACATGTTAAATTAAATAAATGAATATTCATTCTATGCACAGATTTGTTCTGTAGTTCTGTCAAATTAAAGGCATATGGAAAATTGCATAGTATAGATTTGCATTTCATCCTACTATGTAAGTCAAGAAGTGTTTCAACACTTTTATTCAAATCATTCCGACTAATATTTGAATGATTTCCTACCATAATTACAATAGTGCTGTACTCATCATAGATACCGCGACTAATCATCTTCACTAGATCTACAAATGAACTATTTGGACAGCAAATGTTCGTTACTTTTTGGTTAAGCCGGTTATGTAATAGAGTCCCAAATCCTGCACCTACTTTGTCGGAGAACAACAGAGTTTTTCTCTGAGCACATATTTTGGTAGCTGGCGGTACACGAGTGGAGGTGAGTGGCGGGACACACGTGTTGGAGTGCGGTTTGATGCACGTGGCGGCGGTTGGCGCGGCATTCGCGGCAGCGAGCGTCGCAACATGCACAACGGCGAACGGCGCGGCCCTCGGAGCAGCTTGCGGCATGACACACGCCTCAGCAGGGACAGCGAGCGGCGCGGTGCTCGCGCTGTTGAGCTGCGAGGTGCCTCCTCGTCGACGACGGCGACGCTGTTTTTTGGTTGGGGCAGCGATGGACGCTGCAACACTCTCGTTGAGGGGGGTCGAGACCAAAGTTAGTGATGTGGGCTCGTCCTCCTTGCTGGTCTCATTCTCCTCATTCTCAATTAGAATGCCCACCAATTCCGCATTCTGGCGTTGTAGCTGAACTAACTCAGACGTCGCGGCTCTGAGTTCTGCTAACTCACTTTGCTCTTTGGCATAACATTTTAGTGTATTTGCTAGCACACACTCACCCAGTGTTTCAGTATTGGGCTGTCAAGCCGCCCCGTGATGACTGCTAGGATGGTGTTGGAGCTGCCGCGAACTCTGCTCAGTAGGGAGGCCGTCCTCTTTCGTATGATGGCATGAAAGCCATCGACGCGTGCCTCGGCAAACATGCTTGACGCGCTACAGTATCGCGGCAACCCCAACAGCATCCTAAAGGCTTTATTGTACTGGACGCGCAAGGCATTGAGAGCCCTTTTCGTATAGCTGACCCACAGGCTGCTCGTGTAGAAAGATTGGCAGTACGCCCTGAATAGCGTTATCTTCACCTCTCTTGTACAGCGTGCAAACCTGCGGGCCAACATGTTCGCCCGGACTGCCAGCGGACTGCGCTCCCGCTCAATATCCTCGTCATCCTTCAGGTCGTCGGTCACTATGAGACCAAGGTACTTAAATCTAGTGACTCGACTCAGCTCGTTAGAGTATAATCTAATGGTAGGTACCTCATCAGGCAACTTATTTTTGGTTTTAAATACCATTAATTCACTTTTTTTAACATTATATTTTAAGCCGTGTTTTTCCGCGTACTGCTCACATGTGCCGAGTAGTTTAATTAGCCCCTACGGCGACGGACTCAGCAGCACCATGTCGTCCGCAAAACTTATATTGTTACAACTTTTGCCGTCGACATAACAACCTGCATGCATTCTACTGAGTTCGCCTATCAGCTCGTTCACATACAGGTTAAAAAGCTTCGGGGATGTTATCCCCCCCTGTCTCACACCACATTCCAAACCATACTCATCTGAATAAACTTCACCCCATCTTACTTTATTATTTTGGTGACCATACCAATATTCGAGTTGCTTCGGACGTCGCGCGAGCAAACAGTCTTTGTCAACAGTTCCGAACATTTTAATTATTTCTAAACGTTAAAACAGATGTTTACCGCGAAGTTTTTGGTGCCACGGTGAAAGTGTTGGGTGTACTCTTGGAAAAAGACGTTGTATAAAGTGAAACATTAGAACTCAACCAGATAAACCCTAAAATCTAGTAATATTCACTGCAAACACGAGTGTCTGAGAAAAACGCGTAAGCGACGCGTTCTGCATGGCGCTTACGACCTTTTCGCCACAACCGCACTAGACGAGTCCGAGCACAACTAGCTGACCGGTATCAAGCAACGCCGCAACTATTACTACTGAACGCGTTCCGATCATAAAGCGCTTTACTGTCATCTTTAACCCGCACCGCCCGGCAACAACGATCACGCGAGGTATACGTGCATGCGCTTGGTATTGTTACGACTCAAAATAGTCCAGTCTAAATGAATATAATAATTAATACTATGCGATCACCTACAAAGCCTAATCTACTGCAAACCCCACATGAATATCCTACAGGGTCACAATCCGTCCCGGACTTGACAAACGTTACCAATCTAGAAGATATCTCGCAAGTCACATTCCGGAAGAGAAAACACCCAGACGATGACTTTGCTCAAGAATTTTCAAAATTTCAAACTGAAATGAAAGAACTGCTCTGTACATTCACTATGAATCAAAAAGATAGCATCCAGTCAATTAACCAAAACATAGCATCGATAAATACTCAGATTGCTGATATAAAATGCACGACAGACCTGCTTGTCTCGGAAAATAAGCTATTGAAAACTGAGATTGCACAATTGAAATCATCTCAAAGCATCACGGATAAGAATATGTCTGAAATTAAAAACGATCTCCAGCTAATGAAACTTGCTCCAGTTTCCGAGAAAAACACAACCTGTCAAAACGATTCATCAGATAAGACCTCTTCCGACTCTGACATAATATCAGAAATACAGGAACGTATTATAAGAGATAAAAATATTATTATATCAGGACTGTCGGAGTCTTCGTCGATGAATGCTGAGGATAAACGGGAGCACGATCGTACTGAAGTCGAAAAAAATAATCAAGAGTGTCTACGTCGATGAGCCAGCTCCAAAGATCGTGAAACTGTACCGCTTGGGTAAAACAGAGGCCAAAACACCACGACTTATCAAGGTAGGCTTTGAGTCTCAGACTATAGCAAAGAAAATACTCAAGAAAAAACTGAACATAGAAAACATAAAAATATACTCAGACCAAACCCCAAAACAACAACAATTCTTAAAGGCCCTACAGAATGAACTAAGAAAACGCATTGATGAGAATGGAGAGAAGGACCTCACCATAAAATACGTTAACGGTGTCCCGAAGATAACAAAGCTACTACCAAAAAACCAAAAGTAACAACCAACCCCGATCATACCACTACGAGCGACATTACTTACGAAATCGCCAAGAACTACTCCGAAATACATTATAACAAAAAATCACTGAAGATACTTTATGCCAACGTACGAAGCCTAGTCAAACCTGGAAAAATTGAAGAGCTAAGATGTGTCCTGGAAGCACTACACAAAATAAATGTCATAGTCTTGGTCGAAACGTGGATAAAAAGTGAAGACGAAGCAGAACGATTAAAAATCCCGAACTATAAACACTATTACAACTTCAGAGTAACAAAAATTGGCGGAGGAGTGTCAATATACGTGCACAATGACCTCAAGCATGAATTGTTAGAAGAAAAGTCTGAAAATGACAATCACTATTTGTGGATTAAAATTGAGAAGTTTTCCCTGCATATTGGAGGGATATATAAACCAGAGAGAACAGACGACAGTGAATTCCTAGACACATATTCTGACTATCTTTCAAAAAGAAAAAGAGTAATCATACTTGGAGACTTCAACTATGACCTATTGACTAATGATAAACCTGTCAAGGAATACAAAGATACAGTAAAGGAAAATGGCTACAAGTTACTTAATAAAATTACCAGGGAGTATTGCACGCGTGAAACATCCACTACTAAGACAATTCTGGATCATGTTTGCACCAATCTAAAGGAGAACTCTTTCCATGTGGCACTGATAGACTCCTCTCTGTCCGATCATAAGCAAATATATGTTGAGGTGCATAACTATAAACCCAAACCATTAGAACGAGTATCCTACGAAGCAACTGACTATAAAAGACTATACCTGAACATCTTAGAACGCGAACCTCAACTAGAAACCTCTGACTATAAATCTATTGAAGATACTATACTAGAAGCAGTGACACAGAGCAAAGTGAAGAAAACTAAGGTATTAAATCCACCGAAGACTGAATGGATTAATAAAGAACTGATATCAGGAATAAACAGAAGAAACTTACTTTGGCAACAGACTAAACTAAACCCAGATGACCAGCAAATCAAGGCAAAGTTTTTGAGTGATAGGAACTTAGTGTCTACAAATATACAAAGGGCTAAAAACGAATATTACTATAAATCATTTCAAAACTGTAAAGGGAGTCCGAGAAAAATGTGGCAACTTATAAATACATTATCCAGCATAAAAATGAAAACAGAATCTGTTCCGACTAAATTAGATACCCCTACTGGGTCCATAAATGACCCTAAGAACATATGCGAGTACTTCAATTCTTTCTTCTCTAGTATAGGTTCAGTATTGGCAAATGACATACTTACAACCCAATCTTACAATATCCCACAGATACCAAAAAAGTTGTTTGCAACCACCACCACACTCTTCACCCCAACAAATAGTACTGAAGTAAGAAAAATTATCGATAATCTTAAACCAAACACTAGCACAGGCATAGACGGCATTAGTTCTAAAACTATCAAATGTATAAAAAGCGTAATAACTGAGCCTCTTAGCAGAAGCATCAATCTGTGTATGTTAGAAGGTAAATTTCCTGACTCACTTAAAAAAGCAAAAGTCCGACCAATAAACAAATCTGGAAAAAAGGCCGATCCCAATGACTACCGACCAATTTCCGTCCTACCGATAGTATCAAAAATATTCGAAAAGATTCTTTACAACCGCCTCGAGAATCACCTTCTTTCAATCAATTTTCTATACGACAAACAATACGGGTTCCGTCCTAAATCTAATGCTGTATCAGCAGCAGTTGACCTAATAACAACAATCAAACTTAACATAGATAAAAAACACATAGCCCTAGGAATATTTATTGATTTAAAGAAGGCTTTTGATACCGTTAGTCACGATATACTTCTGCTTAAACTGGAAGGCATTGGGATTAAAGGCAGTGCTTTTGACATTTTTAAATCATACCTTAAGGATCGAAGCCAGGTGGTTAAAATTAATGAGCACGAAAGCGGTCCTAGTACCGTCTCCTTCGGTGTGCCGCAAGGATCAATCCTGGGACCGCTTCTGTTCCTCACTTACATAAATAGCATGAAAGATATAGGCTTAACAGGCGATATCACTCTCTACGCAGATGACACGTGCCTATTTTACTTCGGTAACGATGTCCACATGATAATAAACAGAGCTCAGCAAGATCTAGATACTCTACACCAGTGGCTTAAGAGTAACTTACTCACAATTAATACGTCTAAAACTAAATACTTAATTCTTTCTGCTAAAAACAAACCAATACCAGTCCATAAATCTCTAACCATAAACCAAGTAACAATAGATAAAACAAATGAAGAAAAATATTTAGGATTAATTATAGATAGTCATGTAACATGGAAGCCTCACATCGAAAAAGTAAAAGGTAAATTAACGTCTCTATCGGGTGCCTTGCGTGGTATTTCTCGTTGCCTACCAAAACGTGTCCGCTATACCATTTATAACTCACTAGTAAGACCCCACATAGAATACCTAATAGAGATATGGGGTGCAGCGGCGAAAACAAACCTGGTTCCACTGCAGATTGCACAAAATAAAGTCATTAAAACTCTCTTTGGCTACGATTTCTTAACAAGTACGACTAAAATCTATACAGAAACAAAATTATTAATCATATCACAAACATACATATATAACACATGCATACTTATACGAAAAATCCTTACAAAAGACATTCATACCCAAATTACTTTCACAAAAAAGATAGATCTACGAAAACGTTTGACTAGACAAGCAAATAACATTGTTATACTACACCACAGGACAAACTACGGTAAAAACAGCATAGTTGCAGATGGGGCGCGACTGTATAAAAAACTACCGAAAGATATAAAAGAGGCGAGATCACTACCAATTTATAAAAAAATTTTAAAAATATACATCTCAAAGTCACCACATTCTTAACATAAATATTTACATTTTTCAAGGACTACCCTACTTTAATTTCTCGCGCGATGGAAGAAATCTATTTGTGTAATTATTTATTTGTGTTGTTTCTCAAGTAAGTGAATATTGTATTCTTTTTGAGAAATAAATATCTTAAACCTTATATTCAAAGATGTTTATTATTTCCCTAGGTAGCTTTGATTCCCGACATTTATCCCACAGGATGTCATAGGAGACCAGATCAATGGATAAATCTAGGAAACAGGCATATACATTAGTCCTACGGTCTGCGTAGTATTTAACGGTATGCTTAAGCCCCAGCACAGCACTTTCTGTCGACAGCCCCGGCCTAAAGCCAAACTGTGCGTCATTTAATTTCAGATGAGCGCTAAGCTGGGCATCAAGCATCCCATCAAACACTTTCGCAACAATAGTTGCCAGCGATATAGGCCTGTAGTTATTTCTGTCAGAAATGTCACCAGTCCTATTCTTTGTGATAGGTACTACAATGGTCTCCATCATATCCTTCGGAAGATATCCATGTCCTACACAGGTATTATAAAACATAGAGAGCACTCTCGGCACATGATCCCCTCCATATTTCAGGTGTTCAATGCTGAGCCCGTCGTGGCCCGGTGACTTTCCTCTCTTCATGTGTCTAATGATAGTAACCACATCTTTAGAGGTGATTTTAATATTCAGAACACCATCACCGGCACCACGTGGCTCACCATCACGCACCCGCTTAGTCCCATCTAGGGGCGACTGCACTTTAAAATGCTGCCGAAATAAATCAGCAATAGCTTTCGGCTCGGTCACTCCATCAACCGAAATAGGCAAGCTAGACTTAGTATTAAGCTTGTTTGTAGCCTTCCAAAATTTACTAAAATCATTCTCCTTATGATGCGAAGCTAATATGCCCATTGTTCGATTCCAAATCGATATTCGATCGATGGTTTCGGAACGGCCATTTTGAATTTGACGTTGCTGCCAACCTTGCAGTTTTTTGCCAACTGACTGACGAAAGCTCTCGCAATGTAAACGCGTTTTGGATAGGGTATTGAAATTAAATCGCAGTCCATCTGGAATGTATTCGAGGTTCCCTCAGGATTGTCTATATAGCTGAGTGTGTTGTGGTTCCCCGAACCAGATAAAGTTCGCATTTACGTGGCCGATTGGTTTTTTACCACGTAACATAACCTGTGTTGGAACACTGTGCTGATCGAGGCTGGCCCGCCAGTCACACAGGAGGTTGGCTGATGAAACTGTCTACCAAGAAGAGCCTAGGGTGCACCCGGGCCTTGCAGAGAGACAGGAGGTTGACGGGACCGAAGCACAGACCAGGTTAGATCGAACCCAATCATTTTAGCTCGGTGAATCGCCGACGTTCACACTTCTTGGCAACTGATCGCTACGCTACCTCGTAGCTGATGGGCCCCTACGAGGTCATTAGGTGCCGAGAAGCCTGAACATTTTGGTAGCTAGAGCGTGGCTTCCTGAGATTTGCAGCCGTCAAGGGCTCCAGGAAGACACGATTTGAGACTATCAATCTGTAGGTATAGGCGGTTATTAGATAACTTGGTTGTGTTCCTATATCCACATAGATTGGTAGTATTGTAAGCTATAGGTCTATTGCTGGTAGTAGATAGACAGATATTGAATTGAATTACCAGTTAGTCAATCTATTAGTGGTCTAGTAATGCTATTGAAGAATGTTTTGGTTAACATAGGCAGTTACATCTATTGATAGCAGGCTATTGCATTGTTTTCAGTTTATAGCAATTTATAACTTGAACTAATATTGACTATCTGTATGTGTTGTAGTGATAAAGGGAGACTAAATTGTTATTTACAGAATTTATATAGATATAAAACTCGGTTCCTATTGTTTAAGGAAATCAACATTGTTTAAGTTATAGTTTAGGGTTCCCTCGTTTGGGTTATAGACTGGAGGGTCCAATAAAATTGAGTTACTGCAAATTGTGAGTAAGTATCGTTCCGATCATGTCGTTATCTGAAATCCAGAAGGGTGTTTCTAAGGAACTCAGATGGTTTTCCTCCGCACACGGTCTGATAGACCGTTTAGATAGGCATGATGTGGTATTGGAGCGGTCTATGGACGTTAAGGAACGTTACAATAGGGTGCTCGAATTGTCCGCGCAGGCGGAATCAGTTGATGGTTGCGCACCTGACAGGCTGTCACGGTTGCTAGGGGATGTCGACCAATGTATGGAGATGGCAGCTGCTATCACGCAGAAGGCTGCGGACATACGTAGACAGCGCGAGTCCAGCCATGGTGGTGACATTGAAGCACCTCTGCCGCTTCAGGGTTCAGGGTCCAGGTTACCGGCCATAACTATGCCTACTTTTGACGGAGTGTCCGGTGAATGGATGAGCTTCATCAATCTGTTCGACAGTTTGGTGCACATGCGATCGGACATTACCAAGTCTGTCAAGATGGCTCAGCTGGTGGCAGCATTGAGGGGTGAGCCTAGGGAGCTGGTCGCTCATTTGACAGTTACGGAGGGTAACTATGAAACGGCCAGACAATTGTTGGTCAGACGTTACCATAACAAACGGAGGTTGGCCGATGCCCAACTGAACCGTTTGTTTAGTATCCCGGTTGTGAACAAGGTCGGGGCCATACAGATGGAGGTTTTGAACCCGTTGTTGTCCGTCACCAAGGCTCTAGAGAATCTTGGACTTCCGGTTGGTGAATGGTCGTACCTACTGCTGTACATTGTACTTTCCCGCCTACCCGCTGACGTGCAGACTCGTTTCGAACAGTCTCACGGGAGGTCGGCCGAGGACCTGCCCGCCTTCTCCGACTTGGTCGGATTCTTGGAAGAGGAGGCTCGACGGGCAGAGAATTTGGGGTTGACGGTCACCCATCCTTCGGAGCCACAGAGAGCTGCCGGGAGCGCTGTGAGTAGGGGCCCTCCGACGAGGAAGGACCGCACCAACCGGCAGTCGTATGGGACTGTGAGTGCATTGACCCCACATAGTGAGACCTGCCCATGTTGTAGGCAGATTGGCCATGCTGTGGCCAATTGCAATAAGTTCGGGGAACTTAGGGTTGAGGGACGGCGCCGGATGGCCAAGCAGCGGAGCTGGTGTTTCCTGTGCCTCGGGCCACACATGGCTAGGGACTGCACGCGCACAAAAATGTGCGGATATTGTGGTGGGGCCCACAACAATCTGTTGTGCATGAACCAGTCCGGCCAACAGCCACCACAGGGCCGTACCCAGGGTGACACGGAATGGGGCCCTGAGAATTCGTTTGCGACTCGGAGCGCAACTCAGGGGCCAACGTCCCCACGTCCACAGGGCCGTACCCAGGGTGACACGGCATGGGGCCCTGAGAATTCGTTTGCGACTCGGAGCGCAACTCAGGGGCCAACGTCCCCACGTGCACAGGGCAGTACTAGGGTGCAGGGCCGCACTCAGGGTCATCACATGGGGGGCCCTGAGTTTTCGGTTGCGACTCAGCATCCGACTCAGCGGGACATTGGGTGTGTTGAGCAGGCCGTAACGGGCGGGTGGCATGGGACACCTTCGAGCTATGCGGGTGCGGTTCGGACGCCGCCTCAGTTGTCGCCCCGCTCGTCGCCTCGTCCTCATCGGTCACATGTGATGTCCCCCCCGCTCATGGAGCGGCCACGGTTGAATTCACGCCCACCCCCCTTTAAGGGGAATCGTAGGTTGGGAATGGAACCGGCGCGTGGGCCATTTGTACAATGGGACCCGCTGGCGTATAGCTGCATACCTGATCGGTTACAGGCACAGTGGGGCCCCGGGGGTCCTCGCTAGGAATTTGCGGCCCAACCATTTGTTGCCCCCCAACCGGAGACGGTGGTGTTACCGATCGCCTCTGTGCTTGTTTGGGATTTGGCGGGCAACCCAACATACGTTCGCGCCCTATTAGATTCTGGAGCTCAGGGCTGCATTGTATCGAACGATTTAGCAAAATGGTTGGGCCTCAATGTAAATAGCTGTAATAAATCAATACGGGGCGTGGGGAATGTTACGGTTACGAATGTAGTTGGTCAATCGGTGATCACGTTCTCTCCACGTTATGACATTTTGACAAAAACATCCGTGCAAGCTTTAGTGATGACGCATGTCATGGGCAGACACCCCTTGGTGAAGTTGAATCCGGCCGTTCGATTCCTGACATCAGGACTCAAGTTGGCGGATCCCGATTTTGACACGCCAGCCCCGGTCGACCTGCTACTGGGAGTAGACGTTCTGGGTAGGTTTCTGTTGTCGGATCGGCGAGTTCTTCAGCCGGACGGGTTGATTTCTGTGGATACTAAGTTTGGTCACGTGATCATGGGTCCGGCATTGCCAATGGTTAGGCCTGCCGAGTCAGATGGCATGCTTATTGGCTCAGCGTTGTCAGACGCTATCCAACGTTTCTGGGAGATAGAGGAACCTCCCACCGTTCGTCGAGTCGACGCAGACGAAGAAGAGTGCGAGTTGTTTTACCAGAATAGTACTGGTCGCCTTCGTTCTGGTCGTTTTGTAACTCGACTGCCTTTCAGGGCCGATCGACCTCCACTAGGAGAATCTAGGAAGATGGCTGAGACGAGATTGATGTCGATGGAGCGTAGGATGACAAGGGACGCCGTATTTAAACAAAAATATGTTGATTTCATGAGGGAGTATGAGTCGTTAGGACACATGTCGGTATCGGGTGTGGACTGGAGATCTGAGGATCATTGTTTCCTTCCACACCATGCCGTCCTACGAACCCCTACCGGCAAGATTCGAGTTGTTTTTGATGGGTCAGCACCTACCTCGAACGGGATGTCCCTGAATCAGTGTCTACATTCGGGACCCAAGTTGAGCCGTGATATTTCGGATATTCTCACGAGCTTTCGGAGGCACCAGATTGTATTTGTCGCAGACATTCGGATGATGTTTAGGCAAACGGTAATTCATCCGGCTGACAGAAGGTATCAGTTGATACTTTGGCGTGAGTCCACGGCCGAGCCAGTCAAGGTCTATGAGTTGAACACGAACACGTATGGGTTACGGTCTAGCCCGTATTTGGCGATGCGTACCCTGCGGGAGTTGGCGTCGCGTGACCGTGTGAGCTATCCTAGAGCCGCCGCTATCCTGGAGCAAGATTTGTACGTCGATGACGTCTGCACAGGGGCAGCCAGTGTAGAGGAAGCTCTGGACCGACGTGACGAGCTCATTCAATTGCTGGAACGAGGCGGCTATGAACTACGCAAGTGGATGTCCAACTCCCCTGAGTTGATGGCTGGTCTCCCAGATGAGTTTCAACAAGACCCGCACGTTTTTGAGAATCCTGACAACCCTAACATGTTGTCAGTGCTTGGAATTCAGTACCGGCCCGTCCATGATGAGTTTACCTATCGGGTGGTTTTAGAAACACCGAAGGCCTGGACGAAGCGGTCAGTACTGTCAACGATTGCGAGAACGTTCGACCCGAATGGATGGATTTCTCCAGTCACCTTTGCTCTCAAATGTTTTATGCAAAGGCTATGGGCGGCTCAGTTGACCTGGGACACCCACCTCTCAGGTGATTTGTTGACTGATTGGACGCGAATGTTCACCTCGCTATCGGACATAAATAATGTATCGCTGCCGAGGAAATGGGTCCCTGCTGGGGATTACAGGGCAACCCTTCACGGGTTTTGTGATGCCTCTGAACGAGGGTTTGCGGCAGCGGTTTATTTGCGAACCGTCACCTCCACCGGGGAGGTCGACGTGCGTTTGGTTTTGGCAAAAAGCAAGGTAGCGCCTATTCGGACAAGGATGACGATTCCAAAACTGGAACTGTCCGGGGCTGCTCTTTTGACCAAACTTTTGAATCACACTCTAACAGTGTTGCGTGGGTCAGTGGTTTTGGAGGATACGGTGTACGCGTGGACGGACAGCCAGATTGTTTTGTGCTGGCTGAAGGCTTCGGTCCATAACTTAGAGGTTTTTGTTGCGAACCGTGTCTCCCAGATTGTGTCGTCTGAGGTCCCACTGACCTGGAGACATGTACCAGGAGAATTGAACCCGTCTGATTGTGCATCCAGGGGATGTCGGGCTCCTGAACTCGTTAGACACCATTTGTGGTGGGGACCACCCTGGCTTGCCAGGAGAGAATCGGACTGGCCCCACAGCCATGTAGTAGTATCTTCGGATCATGGCCCCAGAGCGGCCGTGCATGTTACCCAGAAGGCTGAGGACCCTGACGCCGGGTTTCTGCTGGACCGGTATAGCTAACTTGACAAGTTGATAAACGTGTCCACTTGGATTAGGAGATTCGCTCGAAACTGTCGTACTCCTCGCGATCAGCGAACGTTGAACCCTATTCTGACTCCGGCAGAGCGAAACGAGTCGCTACTGAATTTGGTCCGGTTGGTACAGTCCTCGAAGTTTGGGGCAGAATTGGAGATTATACGAAGTGGACGTTCGAAATTGAAGGGAGCCGTCGCGCGTCTCAACCCCTTTGTTGATTCGACCGGGTTACTTCGGGTAGGAGGAAGATTGCGCAATGCGAATCTGTCGTATTCGGCTCGTCACCCACTTCTGCTCCCCAAGGGGGGACAGTTAGTTGAATTGCTGGTGACTGATCGTCATATTAAAAACGCGCATGCCGGCTGTAACGCGTTGTTGGCCACGCTCCAGCGGGAGTTTTGGATCTTATCTGCCCGCCGTGTCATACGGAACATCGTGTTTCGGTGCATGCCTTGTTATCGACTTAAGGCTGCCACGATGCAACCTCTCATGGGGGACTTGCCCCCTGATCGTGTGAATGAGGTCAGACCGTTTTCAGGTGTTGGTACGGATTTTGCCGGACCGTTTATGGTGAAGAGTTCACGATTGCGTACCGCTAAGCAGTACAAGGCGTACCTATGTGTGTTTGTTTGTTTATCCACCAAGGCGGTACATCTCGAGCTCGTTGCTGATCTCTCGACAGAGGCTTTCATTGCTTGTTTGGATAGGTTTGTTTCTCGAAGGGGACTTTGATCCGCTCTGATAACGGCACTAACTACGTCGGTGCGGAACGATACTTACGAGAGATAGACAACTTTTTGAATGTAAATAAAGTGGATATTGGAACGGCCCTCTCCCGTCGGGGTATACAGTGGACCTTTCAGCCCACCGAGTTGCCCCCACTGGAGTGGGATTTTTGAGGCCGTAGTTAAGTCAGCTAAGACGCACTTGGGGCGTATAGTAGGTCAGACCGCGCTGACTTTTGAGGAGCTCGCGACATTGTTTTGTAAGATCGAGGCCGTTCTCAATTCGCGACCGTTGTGTCCGCTCAGCTCGGATCCAAATGACCTGGAGGCTCTGACCCCAGGCCATTTCTTGATAGGACAGCCACTTAACGCGTTGCCCGAGCACCCCTTCGAGGGAGTGAAATTGTATCGGTTGTCAAGGTATCAGATGTTGCAGCAGTTTACTCAGAATTTCTGGAAGCGTTGGTCGCTCGAGTATCTGCATATCTTACAACAGCGCCTTAAGTGGACTGACAAAACCAGCCCCCCTAGTGTTGGTGACCTCGTTCTGGTTAAGGATGCTAACCTACCGCCACTACGTTGGCGCAGGGGGCGCATTGTTAACTTGTTCCCTGGCAAGGACGGGACCCCCCGGTCTGCGGAGGTTCTAGTAGGAGGCTCGGTTCTAAAACGAGCGGTAGCAACGTTGTCTCGGCTGCCCGTAGATTAGGGGACAGGTGGGTGCCTGTCCGGGCGGGTGATTGTTCGATTCCAAATCGATATTCGATCGATGGTTTCGGAACGGCCATTTTGAATTTGACGTTGCTGCCAACCTTGCAGTTTTTTGACAACTGACTGACGAAAGCTCTCGCAATGTAAACGCGTTTTGGATAGGGTATTGAAATTAAATCGCAGTCCATCTGGAATGTATTCGAGGTTCCCTCAGGATTGTCTATATAGCTGAGTGTGTTGTGGTTCCCCGAACCAGATAAAGTTCGCATTTACGTGGCCGATTGGTTTTTTACCACGTAACATAACCTGTGTTGGAACACTGTGCTGATCGAGGCTGGCCCGCCAGTCACACAGGAGGTTGGCTGAAGAACCTGTCTACCAAGAAGAGCCTAGGGTGCACCCGGGCCTTGCAGAGAGACAGGAGGTTGACGGGACCGAAGCACAGACCAGGTTAGATCGAACCCAATCATTTTAGCTCGGTGAATCGCCGACGTTCACACTTCTTGGCAACTGATCGCTACGCTACCTCGTAGCTGATGGGCCCCTACGAGGTCATTAGGTGCCGAGAAGCCTGAACACCCATGGTTATTTGCTCTTGGTTATTCTGGCACCACTTTAGCTTAGACTTAAAAACTTTTCTGCTTAGGCACATCTCCAAGTAAAAAGGACCTGACGCCGGCCTCCCGTATGAAAGCCATTGCTTAAACTTACTTCGCGCATTGGCATGAGCCTCTCCTACATGCTTGTTCCAACCTGTCACCTTTTTCTTTTTTATTATTATGATTATTCTGTCTACGACTATTACTACTAAGTACAGCGGCCTCACTTAATGCTAATACAATTTGACTATACATACTATCTACTAACTTCCTATGGTCTACATTATCACAGATGGTATCACAACATTCCTCAAGTTCTGGTGGCAAAACAATAAGACTTAAATTTCGGTGGCAGGATTCTGCATAGATTTTAATTTCCTCGGCTTTCTTGTTTCCCATCGAACATTGTTCATTGCAACATTGATAGGATAATTTAAAGATTTCAATTTTATAAGATTTAGATTGCATTCAAAAAATATCGGATAATGGTCTGACCATACTACATCATAGTGCACCTCAACATCGACAATCGTACTATAGGCCGATGCTGTCGCTAGGCAGTGGTCCAACCATCTTTTAGACCCATTGGCCTCACTCACATAAGTGTATGTGCCCGAGCCAATTCCCAATTTTTCAAAGTCCGCACATATCCATTTTTGATCTGAGCAATACTCCATCATCTCTCTACAAAACAAAGTATGTGGATGGGCATTAAGATCACCTAAGATGTACACCGATTCAACATTGTTACCTTCCACTATTGCATTGATCTCACTCAGGCATTCCGTGAATTCTAGCAGGTGCTCTGGATCGTCTGTAGGCATATACACACTGAACACTAGCGCCGAGTGATTACACATAGTCAACAAAACACAAGCAATTCGCACGCTATCACAAGTAATGACTTGCACACATTTAATAAAGTAATTTTTCGTGTATATGATATAATGTCATGTAATTACTACTATACAACTTAATTTTGTATTTTTGGCAGCGGTGTTTTACAATATACAGCACATGACTGGCGATTGAACACACTGTACTGGTAACACAGAAGCGTGACTTTAACGTTAGGGGAACCAACCGATACTAGCGCCACTTTGATAGTTGCCAACCCCATTATCTTAGATATCCTATTCAAACATTGAAGGAAATGGATGTGTTCGTTACATTTTTTTTTTTATTTATTAATTTAACTTGTGTCTTCAAACTCCTCCTCTGATCCAGGGTGATGGGGTATGGCCTGATCTCACTCGTATCCGGGTAAAGGCATGTGCCCTTCGGTGGGGATATTAACGTACATTTATTTATTATTATTATTTTCGGGATTTGCGATGTCAAGAGGAATAGCGCTGAGTATTTGACGGCGTCTTATATAGAGCCTGAAGCTCGACTGTGTATCTATTGACATATCCTGATTCCTTCTAAATTCAAACTACAAATTACTGTCGCTTTAAATGACAGCTCGTGCGCCCTGATTAGTCACGGTAAATTTGAAGTTGCCGAACATCATACATCTCATCAATTTGAAAGCTTTTGGGATCATTTATTTATAAACAAGTGATAGAAAATTAACTACAAATTTAGGGTGCAAAAAAAACATTGTTTGCCTTGGCATTGGAGCAGGGTAGATTAATAATCTGAAGTCTCCACTAACCTTACTAAAATCAACATGTTGTATAGTTGGTTGGTCATTCAGGGACACGTGATTTTATCAAGTACATACTAGCTGTACTGATTGATTTCACAGATATGGAGTAGAGTATGAGCTATAGAAGAACCTGTTTTTTGAATACTTTTTGTTTTGTTTTTTTTTACCAGGCGTGGTAACCTGCTACTGGGGTGCCTGGTCCAACGGCAGGGGAGGATTCGGCAACTTCGGCGCTTCCGACTTGGCCGTGCCCTCAGAGTTGTGTTCACTGAAACTTCTGTTGTTGATGGCAAGAGCAGTAAGTGACCTGTTCAAAACCGAAAATAAAATTTGTTGTAATTTGAAATCACTACTTTCAGACCTTTTCAGACAAATTATGTACCCTATGTGTATGTATTGTTTTGCTGCACCGTGTATTAAGATCAGTGATCGCGATAGAGCGAAATGTCCATAAATACCTAAACTTTGAAGTTATCCTTGAGAAAAAGAGACCATATTATTTTCACGCCCACTGCTCGGAAATGTGGCGAAAGATGGTCTGTAATGGGGGTTCCAAAATAATGAATTTTTAACCTGGACAACAATAATATTTCTGGCCTGGTTCAAAGGACAGAAAGAATTTTTCCGCCTGAGAACCCAAAATCAGGCGGCAAGGATGCTATTTTGGGGTTAGAAGGAGGAAAAAACATTGTTGGCTTGTTTTGTAATGGTTCTGTCAGATATCTATCAATGGCGCTTTGTGTCCAATGGTTTTGACCAACATAGCGTGTGCATGCCGCATGCTGAAGTGTGCTGTGAATGGCACCTAATCTCAAAAGATCGTATTTCGTATATATTTATTGCACATAAAACAACATAAGATATAATAAACAGAAAGGACATCTACAAAGGCATGCTTATCTCTAAATAGAGATCTCTTCCAGCAAACCCAAGGTGCCAAAGATCCAAAGATCATTGCGCTAGTGTAGTGGGAGGCTATATATATATCAAATTCTATTTAATTCTCTCTCTACTAGGCGGAGTTCCAAGCCTAATTCAATTCTAAAATCACAATGTAATGTCTTGGCCAACAGTGCAATAGATGGACTCCAATGTCCATGACTCTTAAAGGGCTTCACCTGCGGCTCGGCGGTGAAACTCACTCGTCCATCTATTATTGCTCAATTTCCAGCCATTACTGTTGTATTATATGTATATACAATGTATTATATGTATATAAATTTGGAGAGTTTCCTTCGACAATGTTTTTCCAAGGGGCTATTTCGGAAAATCGCTGGGGTATATATTGACGATGAAAGTAGCTGTTTTTCAAAAGAACCATAAGTGCTATACATTTATGTACTTATCTACGTTTGTCACCGCATGACTAAGCTACTAAAAATACTGTACGCCACAAAAAACCTAATAAAATTGATTTTCAGGCAAAGTGGAAGATTTCATTGAGCTGAAAAATAACTACCCCGACGTAAAACTCGTCCTTGCTGCCGGTGGGTGGAACGTGGGATCAGAGAACTTCTCAGCTGTAAGTACTGTGCTTTGAGCACCAGTTTACAGAAAGGCCCGACAGATGCAACATGAGTTGACAAATTATTTTCGCACGCCGCCATGACTCCTCCGAATTTTTTCGGCACTACGGGCGGGCTCGGCAATGGCGTCTTTTCCATGCGGAATGGTTTACCAGAGTAAACTTTGACGTTCTATAAAACATTTTCATCTAAAGTCAAAATTGGCCCAATATTTGTGCTTACTCGCGTTTCATCTGTCGAGCCTCTGCTTTACATGCGTTCATGTATATACTATTCCATTTGAATTCTGGAAAAAATAATTCCTCCTTTACAAGGTTGATCATTCATTGGTCAATACATGATGACGCCACAGCCCAGATGATGAAAGTCAATGAGCCTGGAAGAACAATCAGTGAATAGTTTCCAGGTTATCAACTGAAATAACTCGCGCCTGATCCCCTTAACAGATCGCTACCATTTTTGCGACATTCACTAGAATACGGCAGCATCTGTCACTAGAGGGGCGCTTAGACTATGTATGGTGCTTTGATCAGCACAGGAATTTATTCTTTTTATTTCACTTAAATACTTATTTTTCTCCCTAGGTCATGAACGACGACACCCTGAGGGCTAACTATGTTCAGAACGTCGTCACTTACCTTGACGAGACCGGCTTCGATGGCTTTGACATGGATTGGGAGTACCCCAACCAGAGAAACGGAATTGAGTCTGACAGGGTAAGGAAAAAATTGTATTTAAGCGAGAGTACTTAAAAGTATAGCCTTACCTGACTTCTTAAAATCCCGAAAATCGACTCTTGATCTACTTTTCAGAATATCAGTATGTTACTCCGACTATTGACTTAGTAAGTGAGTGCACAACAGGGTTTGATTTCGGAACTTTGTTTAGACTACTAATGAGACAAAAAAACTAAAAGTCCTGATCCCTCTGAGGTAAGCCTTAGTTGGGACACAAAGTTGGTCTCATTTTTTGGTATAAGCAATACCTCGAAAACGACAAACCATGGGAAGTTAATAAATGGAAAAATATTTTCTTTCACCTATTTCTTCATCAAACATATGTCATTCTATTGTTACAGGAGAGATTCGTCTATCTGTTGCAAGACCTGAAGGAAGCGTTTGAGAGTTACGGATTTTCTCTGACCGCAACTGTCGCCGTCACGCAGTCAGCCATTGACCTGCCCTACCTCCTCTCTAACGTTTCTGAGTAAGTCTTCACATCATTTACAAGTTTACATCATCATCATCTCATCTTGTTACCCCTCAGCAAAGGTTTAGGGCTTAGGGCTCTTAGTACGATCTTACTCGGCGACGGACTCTTTCTACAAAACTATGTTGTTTTTACTAAAATAGGGACAGGGGTGGTCTCTGCGATGGTACCGATCACCTATTTTATCGTTTATGAGTGTTTTGTCCTTTTATCCAAAAAAAGTAAGTTCTTTTAACTACAATAACATCAACATTTTTTCTGGCCTTGGTCCGTGCTTTTTAACAGCTTTATGAATTTTATTCTTATCAATAACAAGACTTAGATCTTCGGAAGATACCAATCCTATGTCAGCTAAGACAGCCAAAGCGACCGCAGCCGCAGATCACGTTGATAGTCCATACCGATCACATACCTTAGCTACTGTTGGCAGCGTCAGAGTGTTCCGACTCAATGAAGTAGATGGAGTCTCATTTACTCATTTACAAACACGTCACTATTCGGAGAGAGCTCTGTTACAGGCGACTGTGGTCGGGGCGGCAACTCGCGCACCGCAACAGGATTGGTTTCTTGTGATGTAATTACTTGGTAAACATGCCTGCTCTATCTGCTTAAAATGTTCTAGTCTCTGATGTTTCTTTAAAAGTCTTGCCGTTTCTTTTGTGTCTATACCGCTTATTGCCATTTTCAACCGACTTCATAAAGGAGGATCTCAATTCGTCTCTTTTTTTTGTTTGTTACACGATTATTTTGATGATTCTTGTTTTGATTGGTACGTCATAATTCAGAAGTGCTCACATATAAATTTTATTAAAATTAATTAAGCGCTTTTTGAAAAAAAACATCAAATACAAAAAATATATACACATATGAAGTTTTGGTTTGTGGTTCCGTGCAGCAAAAGTTTTGATGAGAACTTTTCATGTACATAGTCAAAGTCAAAGTCAAAGTACTTTATTACTGTAAATATTTACACATACTTAGCAAACGTCATTATTTTGCCTCTTCTCTACATTGGACCACTGTGGGAGAAGATGGGCGTAGAAACTCCCACAGATTTATTTTTAGAACTATTTTAAAAATAGGTTGTGCTTAACTAATACAAATATGAAAATGTTTATTGTTATGATTAATAAGCAAGAATAAATAATTACAAAATTATTAACAGCAAGGTCTGTGTTGACCCAGATTAACCCCCATACAGTCCTGTCATTGAAGTAATCTTGAACAATGTAATATCCCTTTTTCGACAAAGTCGCTTTAACATGCTTTTTAAATTGCTCAAATGGCAATTTCAAAATCTCCAGAGGTATCTTATTGTAGTAGAGAATGCACTGACCCTTGAAAGAATTGCTAACCTTCGCGAGTCTAAATCGGGGCGCACATAGTCTGTGATTATTTCTTAGGTTAACATTACAGCTATCGCTAAGTTTGGAAAACGTTGTAAGGTTCTTGCGTACATACATTGTATTTCAGAAAATAAATTGACAAGCTACTGTTAGTATGTCAATTTCTTTAAAAAGCTCTCTTAAGGAGTCTGTTTGTTTTAAATTATAAATTGCTTCAATAGCTCTTTTCTGTAAAATAAAAATAGTTTGAATATCCGCTGCTTTCCCCCACAATAAGACACCATAGGACATCACAATATGAAAGTAATAATAGTCTTCATTGGCATCCCGACCGGGGTGGAAGAAATAGCTCTTGAACTTGAAGTCGGTTTTTAAGTTTTAGCTTGGTGATTCCATCACTTCTTTGGTCCAGTAAAAAGTCTTTCAGCAATAGGAACTTATGAAGGAACAAATGATAAACGAAGTGCACTTACAAGCAGCAATATCGAAGATTTTGTTCAACGATTCCAAAAAACACGTCACTTTGCTTTCGTAGCAATTTTTTTTTGTTTGTTGAATTCACTCCACACCATCCGGTGTGGAGTGAGTTCACCAACGGTGGTACGGAAACCACCGGAAACTTCGTGCGCGAGTTCGACTCGCACTTGACCGTTTTAGTAAACAAAATGGATTTGATAACGTCGCTTATCACTGGTAACTGGCCATCGACAAGTTCTTTATATGGTCCAAATATAGCACAAGTAGTGTCACTTCGTCTTGAACCCATTATTGTATTTAACAAAAATACAAATTTTATCACAAGGAACTGCGGAGCGACACCTAACAGTAAGAAAATCGCAATAGAAATGAGACGAACTGCCTCATCGTAGAAGAAGAAAATTTGAGAAAAATAAGTCAAAACAAGTCATGAATTTCGCGAGTTCGATCCAAACTAATTCCTCGCTGGAAACAACCTGCCGTTGCCTGCAAATCGTAACGTAACTTAATAGTATCATTTTAATTATAAAATAAAATGGGAATAATGTGAATTAAATAGAATAGACGTTATGGGTTAAACCAGTGATTTTTTGAAAAATAAAAAATGCCGGTAGAATCCTCAAGATATTTTTTTTTATATTTTTACGTTAATTTACAACTTATGCAATTTTTGAGAGGTCTTATTTTATTTTATTTTATTCAGGTGTCACTTACTAAACATGGATTGATTGACTATTTACATAAAGACCTGGAGTACCATTAATTGGATTTATACCGTGTTGTGAAAATATTCGAGAATGTATAGTTAAGTTACCTAAATAGAATTTCTTTTATTTGTCTTTTATAGCTAGGAAGTGAGTTTTTTGTTATAAGTTTCGAAAGATCGTCGAAAGAATGTGTTTTTGCATAGTTTGTGCTACATAGGGTAGAATAAAATGTTTTCTTTGAACGTGAGGAGATGCGGTTAACAAAAAAGTTTACCTTCTCAAGTAAACATGCCGAATCTATATGGTCATTTAATAATTTATATAGGAATGAGGCATCCAAAAAAGTGCGTCTGCTTTCTAGGGAGGCAATATTGAACTTATCACACAGCCTTTTATAATCATTATAGTTAGTGCCGGTCCTGTAGTCTAATGATTTTAAAAATATATTCTGAATCTTCTCAAGACGAGCAACGTGTACCGCATAGTGGGGATTCCACACTACACAACCAAATTCTAAAATACTACGCACATATGCGTAGTATAGCGTTATGATGGTTTTTGCTCGCTTAAAGGGTTTTGATAGACGCAGAATCAAACCAAGTTTTTGGTAGGCTCGAGCGATGATATGGTCGATATGTATATTGAAATGAAGTTTAGAATCAAGCAGCACCCCCAGGTCCCTAATCTGCGTTACCCTTTTCAATTGAATACCATTGAGGTTGTAATCAGCTAATACTGGATTAAATTTCCAGGTAAATGTTATCGTATAACATTTATCTATATCTGATTACGGGCACAATAAGGTGTGAAAATGTTTAGATCAGATTGAAGTAAAGTGCAGTCTTCTGGGGTTGAGACTACTTTAAAAACCTTAGTATCGTCCGCGTATACCAAATGACATGAGTCTGAAAAAATATTCATGATATCATTAATGTATAGAGTAAACAAAAATGGGCCCAAATGGGAACCCTGGGGTACGCCAGAGCCAATGGAGAGATAGTCAGATGTGTATCCTTATAGTGAGACAGCTTGACTTCTGTTGCTAATGTAGGACTTCAACCATCTAAACAGATCACCATGTATACCGATCTTCAGAAGTTTGGAAAGGAGTGTGTTATGATTAATTTTATCAAATGCTTTTGAAACATCGGTATAAACGGTATCAACCTGACATACAGCGTCCATAGCATTAATTGCGAAATCTGTAAAAGTGACTAAGTTTGTGTCGACACTACGACCCTTAAAAAAACCATGTTGGAATTGAGAGATGTGACGTGATAGTGATTGAGATAGTTCTTGTGTTACAAGTTTTTCGAATATTTTACCAAATGTACATAATTTTGATATAGGCCTGAACTGTTTTACGTCACACCTCTCACCTCCCTTATGTATTGGCGTTACTATTGCGGTTTTCCAAATATTTGGAAAACATCCCTCATTTAGTGACTTTTTAAAGATGAAGTAAGCGGTATGGAAATTGAGGACGAGCATTTCGAGATAAAAATGGGATGAATCCCATCGTGACCTGCTTCCTTACTAACATCTACTTTATCTTAATGTCTCAAGATTAGTTTACGGGTAATTCTTACTGACGAAATATCTATCGGAGCATCGGATGAACTATAATCCAAACCAAAAATGGGATCCATTTAACTGTCATTAGTATCCTTTACAAAGACAGAATTAAAATATTCATTAAATAAATTACTGATTGAATGACAATCTGAAGAGGATTTACCATTATAAAGCATTTGAAGAAAATTTAGTTTTTATATAACTCCAAAAATATTTAGGGCAATGTTCAATTCGTTCTTCGGCTCTCTTCATAAACTATTCAAAACAAAGAGGTTCCAACTTCTTCTCCCCATGCCTGGGTAATCTGAAAGCATCATAATCTAGTGGATTACTATAGATATTTGTATTTGTATTATGTAGCGAAAATCGAAAAAATAATAATTTCTGGACACCTTGGCCCAGCAATGTGTAAATATGGGCTGATTGATGATGATGATGACATACATATCAGAGGTGTGACCGATTAGCCCTTAACCAATATTAATAATAATAATATCTTGGACACTATTTACACACATTGACCTAGCCCCAAACTTGGATTTCCTGTATCTTGGGTACTAGACAACGATACACATACTTATAAAGATAAATATTATACTTAGATAGATAAACAACCATGAGTAGGGTACAAGCATCCGTTCTCAACGAACAAATATTTGCCCCCACCGGGACTCGAACCCGGGACGCTTCGTAGGCAGCGTCACTGCCGACTCGGTCATTCGGGTTGAAACCAGTGATGTGTGTCCTAGTATAGGGTTTGCTCACGACGTCCGGTTGGGAACTACTTTAGCGTCCAGTGGTTTTGTGACTGCTTCGGATATACCATTAACTAGGAAAGTTACCTCCTTGGCGGCAAAAACACATTTTAAAGTGTTTTTTTTTTACTTTAGATATTTACATATACTTAGCAAACGTCATTTTTTGCCTCTTCTCTACATTGGACCACTGTGGGAGAAGAAGGGCGTAGAAACTCCCACAGATTGATTTTTAGATCTCTTTTAAAAAATTGGTTGTGCTTAACTATTACATACATGAAAAATTTGATTATTGTGATTAACGCAGTGTGAAGTTGTCAAAAAGATTAGACTATATCATACAAATGGCAAAATCGGACAATAAAACTGTAACTATGTGGAAAATAATAAAAAATAAAACTGGTAAAACAAACAATACCAAGGTAAAAAATATAAACTTAAATATAAACAATGTAATTGAGAAATGTCCTAATAAAATAGCTCCCAAGGGCGTCCAGTAATAAATCCCCCATCTTCCTCAATGTACCTTTGTCCAGTTGACAGTAAAGAAATCCTAAACATAATAAAGACAATTAAAAACAAACACAGTCATGGTATAGATGAGATACCCCCAATTTTGATTAAACAATGCGCAGAAGAACTATGCGCACCACTAGCAACTCTAATAAACCAAAGCTTCGAAGAAGGAATATTTCCAGATCAATTAAAAATTTCCCTAGTTAAACCACTTTATAAAAAAGATGATAAAATACCAATAGCCCTGTTACCTAGTTTTTCCAAAATTTACGAAAAAGCAATGTGCAATAGATTGTATAATTTCTTAGAAAAAAATAACATGCTCGATGAGAGCCAACACGGGTTTCGAAAACATAGATACACAACTCTTGCTGTTTACAAATATATACAAATGGCACTACAACACATAAACGATAAAAAATACGCCCTAGGCCTTCTCCTAGATATGACAAAAGCGTATGACAAAATATTGTACAAAATCTTACTGGAAAAAATCTATAATTCTGGCATACGAGGACAAGCACACCAATGGTTCCAATCTTACCTACAAAACAGAAAACAAATTGTGCAAATAGAATACCTAAATAAAGAAAAAAATAACATAGAACTCATACGATCCGACGAAAAACAGCAAAATAATTCAATACCCCAAGGAAGTGTACTAGGATGTGTGCTTTTCCTTATCTACATAAATGACTTGCCAAAGGTGCTCAATAGCAATATTACTCAACCTGTATTATTTGCAGATGATGTATCAATACTCATGAAGTTAGATAAAAAATCAGACCCAACAAATGAAATGGTAAATACAATTTCGCTAGTATCAAATTGGCTTCGTGATCATAACCTAGAAATCAACTTCAAAAAAACTAAAATAATAGAATTTAGACCACTTAATAAACCACCATTAAAGATTGCAATAAAATTTGAAAATAACATTATAGAACAAGTAAACACATTTAACTTATTAGGCATACAAATCGATGCAAACCTAAATTGGAAAGACCACGTAAACCACGTAAAAGCCAAATTATCCAAATTTATTCAGTATTCAGTATTCAGTATTCATTTATTTACGCTCTATTCCACTTAAAACAAAGCACAAATACTGAAACTGCATTAACAGCATACTTTGCCTACGCATACTCCTGGTTGAAGTATGGAATAATGCTATGGGGGAACAGTGTGCATGCAAAACAAATATTTATAATTCAAAAGAAAATGGTCAGAATACTTGCAAAAATTAATAACAAACAAAGCTACTTCAAAACCTACCCTACTTCAAAAAATATGAATTAATGACACTTCCTGCCATGTATATATTCGATACATGTTTATTTGTATTTAATAACCACCGAATATTTCCCCAAGTAAAAGACACACATAATTTTAATACAAGACATAAAGAAAGATTAAATCTACCACAATCCCGAATAAAAATGGTCAACTGTACCCCGTACTACATGGCTATTAGACTAACAAATTACCTATTGATATAAAAAATATAGAAAACCAGCCACTATTCACTAAAAGGCTTAAACAATACCTTATTAATATGTGTCCATACACAATTGAGGATTACCTTCAATAAATTGTAAACCTAGAAATAGCTTTAAGTGCTTAAATAATTGTTATTAGTTAAGATTTAATACATTCCATTTGATAAGTGTTTTTGCATTACCCGAAAAGGGTCCATAATAGAGACTGTTATTAAATTTTAAGACCTTATTTATACATTATGGTGCAATAAAGTTTTGATTTGATTTGATTTGAACAAGCAGGAATAAATAATTACAAAATTATTAACAGCAAGGTCTGTGTTGAGCTAGATTAACCCCATACAGTCCTGTCATTTAAGTAATCTTGAACATTATAATATCCCTTTTTCGACAAAGTCGCTTTAACATGCTTTTTAAATTGCTCAAATGGCAATTTCAAAATCTCCAGAGGTATCTTATTATAGTAGAGAATACACTGACTCTTGAAAGAATTGCTAACCCTGCTGTATTGCTTTTTACTTGGAATTTATGCTAATAAGCCCGAACTTGATGCTTATCAATATTCTTATGTCACTTATATTCATCACTGACTGAGGAACCTCTTGACGATACTGTTTAACCAAAACCACTCTAAAAAGAACTTTAGGTTATAACTATCACAACGTTTACAGTCCTACCCATAGACGATCACCCACTACTTTGGCCAAATCATCTAAATAAGATATTCGCAATCGTTGCTATTAGAATCTTTCCAATTGGAGAAATATAATAAAAAATAAAAAATACAATAAAAAATACGTAAGGGTTTAATTCCGTCTGAGATTAAATCAATGGTTAGTCAGTTATATCTTTAAATTTGCTTTTCATATAATCGTTTGGGAAATTCGTAGGGTTAATTAATTGCAATTTCAAATACGAGGGGGGGGGGGTTGTTACAAGACAAAGGGTAAGCCCCACTTAAATATTACCCATCAAAACATGCAGGGGCTACCTGGCAAACAACTTGTCTTAGAATTATTTCTTAATAATTCTGACTCTGATGTTATTTGTATTACAGAACATTGGTTAGGGGAAAATATTGTTACAATAGAAAGACTGCTGATAGAGGTGGTTCCTTAATCTTATTAAAAAATTATATTAAGGTGAAACAACGGAAAGATATTCTTACACTTACTGTAAAAAGACAAGAGGTATCCTGTTAAGTTGGATAGCCATATTATTGTTTGTGTCTACAGGCCTCCGAGAGATGAAAAAGGCCATAGCAATTTTGAAATATTCGAGAAAATTGTGGAGGAAGCCCTCATTAAACTTTGTAATAACAGAAAAAAGATAATTATTTGTGGCGATCTTAATGTCGATCTGCTTGTAAATACAACACTAAAGCGGACGATTAATAACTCTGTTCAAATCATTTAATTTATGTCATGTATTTCTAGAGCCGACTAGAATTACACTTACCAGCCGAACTTTCTTAGATAACGTTTTTTGTGACTGCGCAGTCACAAAAAACGTTAACATTCACAACTAAAAATGTAATTAACTGTTTACCATCCGATCACAGTGGTCAAACAGTATCATTCCCAATTACTAGTCAGAATGAGACTGATCCATCATTTTATAGGCCCATTACATCCCATAGACTAGAGACATATATGAAAAACTTAGATATAAGTTTGCCAGTACCGGATTTTGATGAACAGAACCCGAAATAGAATTCAAAAGGCAGTAGTCAACGGTGTTAAATCTGATGGATCGGGAGTAAAAATTGGCGTTGCACAAGGTTCCATATTAGGCCCTTTCTTATTCCAGGTATATATTAACGATCTGCCTTTTATGGTGGAGAAATTGAATAACGTAGTGTTGTTTGCTGATGATACTTCACTGGTCTTTCAAAATTGAAAGACAAAAAGAAGATTTTGATGATGTCTATGGAGATTTATCTTTAACCTTGAATTGGTTCACAGTTAACAGTTTATTGTTAAATACTGGTAAAACCAAATGTATCAAATTCTCACTTCCAAATGTCAGGCAAGTTGGGACCACTTTAGTGTTGGACTGCAGCACGTTAGAATTAGTAAATGACACGAAGTTTCTTGGAATAACCATTGATAGCAAATTGCAGTGGGGGGCCCACATAGAAAAATTGGCTGGTAAATTAAGTACTGCGGCTTATGCTGTTAGGATCATCAGACAAAGCACGGATGTGGCTACATCTAGGCTAGAATATTTTAGTTACTTTCATAGTGTCATGTCCTATGGTATCTTGTTGTGGGGGAAAGCAGCGGATATTCAAATTATTTTTATTTTACAGAAAAGAGCTATTCGAGCAATCCGTAATTTAAAACGCACAGACTCCTTAAGAGAGCTTTTTAAAGAAATTGACGTACTAACTGTAGCTAGTCAATTTATTTTCGAAAATATAATGTATGTACGCAAGAACCTTACAACATTTTCCAAACGGTTTAGACTCGCGAAGGTTAGCAATTATTGCAAGGGTCAATGCATTCTCTACTACAAGATACCTCTGGAGATCTTGAAATTGCCATTTGAGCAATCACGTTCCCTGTCCCCATACAAGAGGTAAGAAGAAACCCGTAAGTCCAAATTATTTCTTATTATACATTTCAATACAAGTTTATTACTTTTCCGAATATGCTGTTACAAATGGAAAAGTCATAAGTTTTCCCGGAAAATCATGTGTGACTCCGTTTGGAGTCATGGACTTATAAGGTCCATCGTCTTACAAGAAACGCTGTTCAGGTTGCTACCCTAAGCTTATTTCACGAGGCAAGACATGAAAAATTGCGGGAACAAGGGTTTCAAAAGTGACGACACAAAATTTAAAAAACATTTTTGTCGCCCATGTTACAATGTTTCTCACAGATTAATTTCACATTTAATAAAAATTGTCTATAATAAAATTGTTTTAATTTGCTCGTCATAAAAAAATTAACAAATTAATGTTCTGCTTCAATTCCTACTTCACACGGCCATATTAAAATATTAAAAGTCAAACGTCGACTAAAATAAACTTCATAGATTCTACCATAAGTACCTATATATATATATATATATATATATATATGGTACTTATGGTAGAATATATATATATATATATCATGATTAATAAGCAGGAATAAATAATTACAAAATTATTAACAGCAAGGTCTGTGTTGAGCCAGATTAACCCCATACAGTCCCATAATTTAAGTAATCTTGAACATTGTAATATCCCTTTTTCGACAAAGTCGCTTCACGTTGACAGTCCAATGACTCCAAGTGGAGTCACCAATGCTCTTGACTGAGACGTTTGTGACTCCATGAGGAGTCACATACTTATGGTAGAATCTATGAAGTTTATATATACACAGTCAGGTCATAAGTTCTGTCACACAATAAAAACTTTTGAATTTAGAACGCTGGCCACAAAAAAGTTTATTGAATTCGAATTTCGAATTTTTCATGAAAATAAAAATGTGTACTTTTTAGAATTTTCCTCATTTTTAAATATGGAGTGGACGCTTAAAGAAGACCGTGTCGCTAAATTATACCATGACGAGAAATCTATACCAATGATTTCCTTTGTTACATCAGCAACAATGAAATGCCATGTTAAGTCTCGGCGCAGGCCGAGATCGAACTAGGCGTATCCGAAGGTATCTATTATAGTATAGTCATTGGCTGCACACAGTTGAAAGGTGGCCTTCGTAAGCCGTTCGCGAAGTACAGATCGAGGGAAGACGCATAAGTCGCTTCCGGAATCCACCAGGAACTGGGTCTTTGATCTACGGTCAGTTAATAATAGGTGACCGGTGGAAACAAGGCAATCGTCAGTCGCCATCATCGACTGCCCAGAGAGGTTTCCGCCTTGAAGTCGCATGGGAGGTTACATCTCGTCGCTTTGCTACCAAACATGAAGTGGTACCAGCACGTTGGGTACTGCCGGTAACTGGACTGCGACCTGGTTGCCGTTGAACCGCTGCGCTTTAAGCATGGTGGAAGTGGTCTTTCCGCTGGTTGCGATTGGTGTTCGACCTTGGCAGCTAGTACGTTGACCTCCTTGATCAGTTCTTAGATCTGCCTGGCCATAGTGTCCAGCGTGGATTCGGTCCTCGATGTGGAAGCTGCTGCCAGGCGCTTTGTCCTGTACCTTGTCGGCCATGTCCGCTAAGAAGTCCAACTTGGCAGAAGAAGGTTGGCATGCCAGGAAGGTCTGGGTCGCATTTGGCAGACAGATCGTTTTGATGACGACTCCGACGAAAATAGAAGGGTGTTATAAGCGGCTGTCTGTCTCTGCTTGTTTGTGTGGGTTTGTCTATCTGAGGCACCCCAGCGCTCAAACGGATGGACGGATTTTAATCCGGTTTTTCCAAATGGTAGTAGACTTTCCTGGGATGGTTCTTAGCTATGTTTCATTTATGGTGTCGGGGGTGTTTTAATATTTTAATTGAATCTTCATTGTTTCTATCCGTAAATTATTATTTTTGTTTTTCAATAGTACCGTTGACTACATACATTTGATGTCATACGACTACCATGGCTCATGGGACTCTACTACTGGTGCCAACTCGCCACTGCACCCTCAGGAGACTGACTCTTCTGACAACGCCCTCAACCAGGCAAGTGAACATAATGAATAATTTGCAATAGAAATCGGTATTCATATTTACTGAGAGAGAGTCAGATAGATATATATATATGTGGAGAGAGAGATAGAGAGAGAGAGAGAGAGAAACACAGAGAGAGGGAGAGACAAAGCCAAAGAGAGTCTAAAACTTGATCATACGTAAAATCTTCAAGGAAATGTATTTCTTTGATCTCAAATTTTTTTAGTGATCAGAAACCTCCTTAACAACAGCCCTGTAAGGGTTTAATTCCGTCTGAGATTAAATCAATGGTTAGTCAGTTATATCTTTAAATTTGCTTTTCATATAATCGTTTGGGAAATTCGTAGGGTTAATTAATTGCAATTTCAAATACGAGGGGGGGGGGGGGTTGTTACAAGACAAAGGGTAAGCCCCACTTAAATATTACCCATCAAAACATGCAGGGGCTACCTGGCAAACAACTTGTCTTAGAATTATTTCTTAATAATTCTGACTCTGATGTTATTTGTATTACAGAACATTGGTTAGGGGAAAATATTGTTACAATAGAAAGACTGCTGATAGAGGTGGTTCCTTAATCTTATTAAAAAATTATATTAAGGTGAAACAACGGAAAGATATTCTTACACTTACTGTAAAAAGACAAGAGGTATCCTGTTAAGTTGGATAGCCATATTATTGTTTGTGTCTACAGGCCTCCGAGAGATGAAAAAGGCCATAGCAATTTTGAAATATTCGAGAAAATTGTGGAGGAAGCCCTCATTAAACTTTGTAATAACAGAAAAAAGATAATTATTTGTGGCGATCTTAATGTCGATCTGCTTGTAAATACAACACTAAAGCGGACGATTAATAACTCTGTTCAAATCATTTAATTTATGTCATGTATTTCTAGAGCCGACTAGAATTACACTTACCAGCCGAACTTTCTTAGATAACGTTTTTTGTGACTGCGCAGTCACAAAAAACGTTAACATTCACAACTAAAAATGTAATTAACTGTTTACCATCCGATCACAGTGGTCAAACAGTATCATTCCCAATTACTAGTCAGAATGAGACTGATCCATCATTTTATAGGCCCATTACATCCCATAGACTAGAGACATATATGAAAAACTTAGATATAAGTTTGCCAGTACCGGATTTTGATGAACAGAACCCGAAATAGAATTCAAAAGGCAGTAGTCAACGGTGTTAAATCTGATGGATCGGGAGTGAAAATTGGCGTTGCACAAGGTTCCATATTAGGCCCTTTCTTATTCCAGGTATATATTAACGATCTGCCTTTTATGGTGGAGAAATTGAATAACGTAGTGTTGTTTGCTGATGATACTTCACTGGTCTTTCAAAATTGAAAGACAAAAAGAAGATTTTGATGATGTCTATGGAGATTTATCTTTAACCTTGAATTGGTTCACAGTTAACAGTTTATTGTTAAATACTGGTAAAACCAAATGTATCAAATTCTCACTTCCAAATGTCAGGCAAGTTGGGACCACTTTAGTGTTGGACTGCAGCACGTTAGAATTAGTAAATGACACGAAGTTTCTTGGAATAACCATTGATAGCAAATTGCAGTGGGGGGCCCACATAGAAAAATTGGCTGGTAAATTAAGTACTGCGGCTTATGCTGTTAGGATCATCAGACAAAGCACGGATGTGGCTACATCTAGGCTAGAATATTTTAGTTACTTTCATAGTGTCATGTCCTATGGTATCTTGTTGTGGGGGAAAGCAGCGGATATTCAAATTATTTTTATTTTACAGAAAAGAGCTATTCGAGCAATCCGTAATTTAAAACGCACAGACTCCTTAAGAGAGCTTTTTAAAGAAATTGACGTACTAACTGTAGCTAGTCAATTTATTTTCGAAAATATAATGTATGTACGCAAGAACCTTACAACATTTTCCAAACGGTTTAGACTCGCGAAGGTTAGCAATTATTGCAAGGGTCAATGCATTCTCTACTACAAGATACCTCTGGAGATCTTGAAATTGCCATTTGAGCAATCACGTTCCCTGTCCCCATACAAGAGGTAAGAAGAAACCCGTAAGTCCAAATTATTTCTTATTATACATTTCAATACAAGTTTATTACTTTTCCGAATATGCTGTTACAAATGGAAAAGTCATAAGTTTTCCCGGAAAATCATGTGTGACTCCGTTTGGAGTCATGGACTTATAAGGTCGATCGTCTTACAAGAAACGCTGTTCAGGTTGCTACCCTAAGCTTATTTCACGAGGCAAGACATGAAAAATTGCGGGAACAAGGGTTTCAAAAGTGACGACACAAAATTTAAAAAACATTTTTGTCGCCCATGTTACAATGTTTCTCACAGATTAATTTCACATTTAATAAAAATTGTCTATAATAAAATTGTTTTAATTTGCTCGTCATAAAAAAATTAACAAATTAATGTTCTGCTTCAATTCCTACTTCACACGGCCATATTAAAATATTAAAAGTCAAACGTCGACTAAAATAAACTTCATAGATTCTACCATAAGTACCATATATATATATATATATATATATGGTACTTATGGTAGAATATATATATATATATATATATATATATATATATATATACATATATATATATATATATATATATATATATATATATATATATATATATATCATGATTAATAAGCAGGAATAAATAATTACAAAATTATTAACAGCAAGGTCTGTGTTGAGCCAGATTAACCCCATACAGTCCCATAATTTAAGTAATCTTGAACATTGTAATATCCCTTTTTCGACAAAGTCGCTTCACGTTGACAGTCCAATGACTCCAAGTGGAGTCACCAATGCTCTTGACTGAGACGTTTGTGACTCCATGAGGAGTCACATACTTATGGTAGAATCTATGAAGTTTATATATACACAGTCAGGTCATAAGTTCTGTCACACAATAAAAACTTTTGAATTTAGAACGCTGGCCACAAAAAAGTTTATTGAATTCGAATTTCGAATTTTTCATGAAAATAAAAATGTGTACTTTTTAGAATTTTCCTCATTTTTAAATATGGAGTGGACGCTTAAAGAAGACCGTGTCGCAGTTATTGCGTTGCATAGTTGCGGTTACGTGCCAATTCAGATTTTCGACTTACTGAAAAATTTGAATATAACCAAAAGATTCGTTCATCGTACCATAAAACGATACAATGAAGACTCTAGTGTAGATGACAGGTCAAGAAGTGGTCGCCCTCGCTCTGTTAGGACTCCAGCAGTGATAAAAGCTGTGAAGGCGCGAATTCAAAGAAATCCCATACGTAAGCAGAAACTGTTGGCCCTTCAGATGGGGTTAAGCAGGACCACGGTGAAAAGGGTGTTAAATGAAGACTTAGGGCTTAGGGCATATCAAAGAAAAACAGGACATCGTTTGGACGCTCGTTTAATGGACCTGAGACTGAAGAGATGCCGTGCTTTGTTGAAGCGGTATGCGGGAAAAAAGCATCGGGAAATTCTTTTTTCGGATGAAATAATTTTCACCGTGGAAGAGAGCTACAATAAACAAAATGATAAGGTGTACGCACACAGCAGTGAAGAAGCGAGCAACCGTATTCCGCGTGTCCAACGAGGTCATTTTCCATCCTCGCTCATGGTTTGATTGGGAGTCTCTTATTGGGGCTTAACTGAGGTACATTTTTGTGAGAAAGGCGTAAAAACGAATGCAGTTGTGTATCAAAATACAGTCCTCAAGAACCTTGTGGAACCTGTTTCTCATACCATGTTTAATAACAGGCACTGGGTATTACAACAAGATTCTGCGCCAGCTCATAGAGTGAAAAGCACACAAGACTGGCTGGCGGCGCGTGAAATCGACTTCATCCGGCACGAAGACTGGCCCTCCTCCAGTCCAGATTTGAGTCCGTTAGATTACAAGATATGGCAACACTTGGAGGAAAAGCCCTGCTCAAAGCCTCATCCTGATTTGGAGTCACTCAAGGCATCCTTGATTAAGGCAGCCGCCGATACTGACATGGACCTAGTTCGTGCTGCGATAGACGACTGGCCGCGCAGAATAAAGGCCTGTATACAAAATCGCGGGGGTCATTTTGAATAAACTTTATTACCATAAGAATCTATGTTTTATTAAGTTCATTTTGCTATATAAATGTTTACATAAATAATAAACATGTCTAAATTATTTCATATTGCACATATGACAGAACTTATGACCTGACTATGTATATATAAGCAATTTTTAAAAGAGATCTAAAAATCAATCTGTGGGAGTTTCTGCGCCCTTCTTCTCCCGCAGTGGTCCAATGTAGAGAAGTAGCAAAAAATGACGATTGCTAAGTATATGTAAATATCTACAGTAATAAAGACATTTGGAATTTGTGGAATTATCAAAAATGCGTTGATTACGACAATCTACGACTAAATTATACCATGACGAGAAATCTATACCAATGATTTCCTTTGTTACATCAGCAACAATGAAATGCCATGTTAAGTCTCGGCGCAGGCCGAGATCGAACTAGGCGTATCCGAAGGTATCTATTATAGTATAGTCATTGGCTGCACACAGTTGAAAGGTGGCCTTCGTAAGCCGTTCGCGAAGTACAGATCGAGGGAAGACGCATAAGTCGCTTCCGGAATCCACCAGGAACTGGGTCTTTGATCTACGGTCAGTTAATAATAGGTGACCGGTGGAAACAAGGCAATCGTCAGTCGCCATCATCGACTGCCCAGAGAGGTTTCCGCCTTGAAGTCGCATGGGAGGTTACATCTCGTCGCTTTGCTACCAAACATGAAGTGGTACCAGCACGTTGGGTACTGCCGGTAACTGGACTGCGACCTGGTTGCCGTTGAACCGCTGCGCTTTAAGCATGGTGGAAGTGGTCTTTCCGCTGGTTGCGATTGGTGTTCGACCTTGGCAGCTAGTACGTTGACCTCCTTGATCAGTTCTTAGATCTGCCTGGCCATAGTGTCCAGCGTGGATTCGGTCCTCGATGTGGAAGCTGCTGCCAGGCGCTTTGTCCTGTACCTTGTCGGCCATGTCCGCTAAGAAGTCCAACTTGGCAGAAGAAGGTTGGCATGCCAGGAAGGTCTGGGTCGCATTTGGCAGACAGATCGTTTTGATGACGACTCCGACGAAAATAGAAGGGTGTTATAAGCGGCTGTCTGTCTCTGCTTGTTTGTGTGGGTTTGTCTATCTGAGGCACCCCAGCGCTCAAACGGATGGACGGATTTTAATCCGGTTTTTCCAAATGGTAGTAGACTTTCCTGGGATGGTTCTTAGCTATGTTTCATTTATGGTGTCGGGGGTGTTTTAATATTTTAATTGAATCTTCATTGTTTCTATCCGTAAATTATTATTTTTGTTTTTCAATAGTACCGTTGACTACATACATTTGATGTCATACGACTACCATGGCTCATGGGACTCTACTACTGGTGCCAACTCGCCACTGCACCCTCAGGAGACTGACTCTTCTGACAACGCCCTCAACCAGGCAAGTGAACATAATGAATAATTTGCAATAGAAATCGGTATTCATATTTACTGAGAGAGAGTCAGATAGATATATATATATGTGGAGAGAGAGATAGAGAGAGAGAGAGAGAGAAACACAGAGAGAGGGAGAGACAAAGCCAAAGAGAGTCTAAAACTTGATCATACGTAAAATCTTCAAGGAAATGTATTTCTTTGATCTCAAATTTTTTTAGTGATCAGAAACCTCCTTAACAACAGCCCTGTATTACATGTAAATCACCATTCAAAACGTGGACCGCGATACATTTATCGTCACCACAGTCATCAACGGGTAAATCCACAAGCAAACATAACATGTTCAATTTGTTTTATATATTAAGATTGTATATAAAGGTAGTGGTAGGGAGCTGCTGAGCACGCAGTGAGAAATGATGGTAGTTAGAACTATCATCTTTTGGTGACTGGTCAATTGTTTCAATTCCAAGTTCACATCTCCTCGTGGTCCCTACCGGTAACTATTACAATTTACTCTTTATAGTCTTGGTTGTCAAAGGCTGACATGAAGGGAAGACTCGCCAAGAAGTACGGGCCCGCGTAACATCTTACGGCTAAAATCTGGTTACTGCGGTGACCATGGCAACGGTAGGGTAGAGGCTGCTAAGGATCCCTGAAAGAGATCCGGCCGCAAACCGATGACTTTGATCCTGGAGAACCGATGAACGACTGCACGAACAGGAAAGAGAAGTAGATACCATCAACTGGGACCTAATAGGACTATTGGAGGTACGCAGAACAGGCGAGAACCTCATTAAGCTGAACTCCGGCAATCTATTTTACTTCAGAGTTCACGACAATTCGTCACGTGGAGGAGTAGGTTTTCTTGCGAACCGGAAGATCGCACAATCGATCCAAAACATTAAGAGTATTTCAAACCGCGTTTGCTAAGTCACGATGCGACTAAATGAACGTTACTCTCACAAAATCATTAAAGTATATGCACCTACCTCCAAGAAAGACGCCGACGATCAGCTAGCTAGAGGAATTCTACATTGACGTAGGAAAAGCTCTCACTAAAGACCCAGCTCATTTTACCAACATCATTGGCGATTTCAACGCAAAGATCAGTCCACCACTTGGGCAAGAGAAGTCTGTTGGCAACTTCGGACTTGCACGCGCAACCAGCGGGGCCAAACCCTGGTAGACTTCCTTGAACAACACAAAATGTACGCAATTAACACTTTCTCCAAAAAGCGTCCTTCGTGGTGTAAAGATCTCCCCCTTTCATTTTAAACTATACTTATAACAAAACGCTTTTAAGCATATGTTAATTGCAGAAATATTCAATAGTAATATTTCTCAGTGTAATGGCCAAATGTGGTCATATTACTGTGGTAGGACTTGCTACGTTGTGTAATTTTTTGTTTCAGCAATCCCAGATTCTTTTAGAGGCATAAAGGAAATAGGTAAATAAAATCCATGAGAAAGAAATTGATAGTTTGAGATGGAGGTGATGTAATCGATCATAAAAATTGGTTTAGAAAGATTTGGAAAGATCCTTGGACGAGGCAAACATCGAATAATTATAAGCTTAAAGAAGGTAGTTAAAGTTCCCTAAATCTAGATTCTGTCGCTGTTGTCATAAAAAAAATGGGGGAAGGAGGGGAGTGGAAGATGCCCCAAACCTCGCATCTACCTGTGAATTCCAACCAGCGTTGCTAAGTGAAAGATCTCGCATCTAGATTAACATCTAGTTGCGAGATCTGTTGAATTCCCTTTAATAAGGAGTAAGGATTTCCCTAAGCTTGGCACAGGATGCTACAATAGGGCCTAACGGACTCTAAGTGACGCATGTACTTATGTCAAATGACAAACTTGGAGCTATTTTGATATTCCCTACGGATGTGATTCCTCGACCGAATGCAAATCATATTAATTCGTTAGCATTCCCGCAGTATGAAACTGCAACAACGCCACGTGACTCGGAAGTATTCGCGGTCAACTGTCTCACTCAGACAACCGCGAGAACCGGCCAGCAATAATTTGATTCGCGGGGTTTGGAAGACATATTCCCATCCTTTCTTACGTAACGGCGTGACCTACTCCCTTGTCATCGGGCACCACTACTACTCGCCATGACAATATGTACATCCCCTACCCTGTAAGACTTTTCAGGCAATCACACCACCTACAAAGGGGCAGATCCCTATTATTCGCCCAAGTTTGCAATATGACACAACCACCACATCAAATAAGAGGATAAATTACAATTCAATTTACAATACAAATAGCCAACAGGCACTCCGGCTAAATAACTATCTAAATAGTTTCAATTGAAGCAGGCTAAATAAATTAAGTATATGTAGGTTTTTAAGAACGCTAATGCAAGCTCTGTCATTCGTAAGAATTTGGTATAGTTAAAAAACTTCACGGAAGGTGGAGAAAAATGTAACCAGAGTAGTTCTATAAAACGTTAATAAATACAAGTGCCAAGTAGATTAACGCAATACTACTAAGTGTTACCTGTGTAACTTAATTTTACAGAAATTTAGAACACAAAGAAAGGGAAATAAACTAATCCGTCAGTTTGATTATAACAGGATGAGCTAACTGACAAAGAACTCAACTGTAATTTTAGTTCAGGATATAAAGATGGGGAATGCCTACCTAAGCGGCTAGCCGACGACAGATCTACCTTAATCAGTTTTGAAAACCCAGTAACACGCATCTCATGTCGACGCAGCTATTTAAATAGGCGAACGACAGTGCTACGCATTATGAATTATCATTACACGCTTTGTACCTACATAACATTTTCCGTTTGTTATTCAGATAAGTATAATGAGGAGTCCAAGTCGAGATAATTAACTCAAAGTTTCAGTAACAATTATATACGCCCCTACTAAGACCGAAACCTCTACTATATTGACACTGCCTTGGTGTGTACAGTTAAAAAGGACAAGCAACGAAAACATTGACAATACACGGTACCGGTATTTAAAGTGAAGAGCAATCAATAAATTAGGTTAAGTAAACTGTGCATCTAACCAGACAGGAGCAGGAGTTCCCGGCGCGCTGAGATGCCGCGCGAAAGCAGGTCAAAGCTCACCCGATCAGCCGGCTGATGGCCAGGTACAGCCGCGCGTTGCTAAGCCAACAAGCGCGAGCGCAGCCCCTGGAAATGTCTGCCCGATACGAAATGAGTGATACCGAATAGCAAATAGTTTTAAGCAAGCGCACGTCGCGAACCCGAATCTTCCAAATTACGCGTAACATAAAGATAGATATATAAACAACTGTAAAATATAAATCACAGCAAGTACAAACAAGATTAGGCACACGTCACCGGATTGTAATAAATACTTGACAAAGTGGGCTTAGGCCTATTCCTCTGTCAACCACGAGAGCTTGTTAAACCTAATAAACTTTATCATTCTAGAGCTGAATCAGATCAATAAATATGATTCAAAACGGCAAAGAAATGCGTCTTGCATATCTTAAAATAAATTTAAAAGCGTTGATCAATTTATCAACTATAACTATTGAATTATACTCAGTGATCTGGATTCGAACCAGATAAATTATAATTCTCCGTGGTCCAATGGGCCTCACGCTTGCCTCTCAAATAGAAGATGCAGGTTCGACTCCGATGTACGACATACTAGCCACTTAATGATAAATTTATTAACTATAACTACTGGATGATATTCAGTTCTCTGGATTCGAATCAGATTAATTATAAAGAGCTCCGTGGTCTAATGGGTCTCACACAGAAGTTGCAGGTTCGACTCCCGACCATGTACCAATGCGACAATCAATCCATTTTAAGTACATTATACGGACGTTCTAACGGTGATGGAAAACATCGCGAGGAAACCTTTACCACTCCATAGCTGCGGCGATGGGCTAATTGTCAGCCAAGGCGGAGCATGAAATAACCGGCTCAAAGTGGGCACAGTCGTGCCCCTACCACCCCGCATGGGAAAAGGCGTGACACTATGTAATTATAATTCTCCACATCTCTGAAAAGTAACAAAGTAAAATAGACTTACCACTTTGTGCTATCCTTCACTCGACAGCCGATGCCTACCACGTGTACCTTTACTCACCACTCGGCGAAGGCCTTTTGACGCCGCAGTCTCGCCTCTCGCGCCCGGCACCAGAAAAACTCCCGCACTTCCTGTTCTTCAGCTTGATGAAGTCCTCCTCGCTGTCGACTCCCCTGTTCCGTGTCTAAGCCCGGTCTCCCTACTCTGTCAAATTTCTGGCCTTTCGGCGTAGGCGCAGCCTACCTACTCTACTTCCTACCCTTCCAGTCTCGACCAATCACATCGCCAAATCTCATTCAAGGCTACGCCCCTATGTCATTTCATTGGCCCATGTACTAATGGTGCTATCAGGATTATTATTTTAACAAGCATAATAGTTAGCCTATTTAGTTCTTTCCATGCCTAGATCCACCCTAAGAAATAGAACGATACTGACGATACTGATACATGAAACTTTTCGCCACCGCCTATGAGATGTTGTTAATATTAGGTTTTCGCTATATACTTTATTTGGTTCTTTATTTGGTTCTACGTCACTAACTTGCCCAAAGTGGGTGATAAAATAATTAGCAACCAAGATTAAATATATCAGGATCTCATTTTAGTATGTTACCTAAAAACAATGATTCAGTGAACGATTATGAGCCTAATCTAACCTATCAGAGCTCAATTAATTTCAACGACCCGCATGGCCTAGTCGGCAGTGCCCTACTTACGAAGCCAAGGGTCCCAGGTTCGAGTCTCGGTGGGGGCAAATATTTGTTTGATGAAAATGGATGTTTGTACCCTAGTGATGGCTGTTTATCTATCTTAGTATAATATTTATAAGTATGTGTATCGTTGTCTAGTAACCAAGATACAGGGAATCCTAGTTTGGGCTAGAACAATGTGTGTAAATAGTGCCCAAGGTATTATTATTATTATTATATTTTTATGAATTTTTCATTTCACTCTTGTAATAAAGAGGTCCTGATACACGGGCTTACGCCAAGTGCTTATCTACTAAAGATCACGGTCCTTGCCCATGAATTTCCGTACAATTCTACATGTATTTAGTATTGTTGCTTTTTGAAGAAGTATGTGTGTGGATCTGGGTATATTTAATGTTTTGAGACTAGTGTGTAATGTGTATGGGATGACTCCTGTGGATGAGATGACTATTGGGATGGTTTTGAAAGATTGTACCTGCCATTGTGTTTTAATTTCAATGGCAAGGTCTGTGTATTTTGTGTTTTTTTCTGTAAACGTTGTGGTAAGGTTGTGTGTATTTGGTATGGCTATATCTATGAGAAATACTGTTTTGTTTTGTTTATCGTGGAGAGTTATGTCAGGCCTATTGAAATGAATTGTTTTGTCTGTAATTATAGTTCTGTCCCAGTAGAGTTTAAAGTCTGTTGATTCTAAAACTGTTTGAGGTGTGTATTTATAGTAGGCTGTTTTTTGTGCAATCAATTTGTATCTGAATGCGAGGTGTTGGTGTATGATGGCTGCAACTTGGTCATGGCGATGTTAATAATCTGATTGTGCGAGTGATCTGCAGCCTCCTGTGATATGCTGTATTGTTTCTGAACTATTTTGGCACTGTCTGCACATGTCGCTTGCCATTGTACGGTCGTGTATGATATGTTTTCTGTAGTTACGAGTATCTATAACCTGGTCCTGTATGGCTAACATAAATCCCTCCGTTTCCGGGAACAGCTCGCCTTTCTTAAGCAACGCGTTCGACGCAGTTTTGTCGACGTTAGGGTTGGCTAAGTCTAAGCGGTGTCTGCCGTGGAGGGATTTTCTTGTCCAGATGTCGATTTTCTGTTGTGGTTTGATGATAGTTTCATTTATCTGAGCTTGATGGTCTTGTAGGTTAAGTGGAGTATGTTTAAAGTCGGACTGAGCGACGGCATTGTGCAGGGTTGAGTGCGATGATTTAGCGTGAAAGAACCTTCTTAGTGTGGTGATTTGTTTGTTGTGTAATTTTTTTAAGTCTATCATTCCCCTTCCTCCTTCAATTTTAGGTAGTGTGAGTCTTTGTATGCAAGAGCGTGGATGGTGTTTTCTGTATTTAGTCATAAGTGTGTTGATGGTGCGTTGGTATTTTATTAAGTCTGATTGGGACCAGTTGATTATACCGAATGAATATGTGAGGATTGGGATGGCGTATGTGTTTAATGCTTTGACGGTATTTCGAGCGTTCAACTGTGTTTTAAGTATGCTATGTATCCGTTTCTTAAACTTCTGTGTGATTGTTTTTTTGTCTCCCTTTGATGTATCTGTTGCGTTTGATAGTAACCTAAGTATTTATATCCTATCTCATTATCCACTGGATCTATTTGATCTCCGTTCTCTAATATGTATGTATTGCTCTCAAATTTTCCTCTATGAACTGATTGTATTTTGCATTTATCTATTCCGAACTCCATCTGTATGTCATTAGAAAACTGTTGTGTTAGATCTGCAAGTTTATGTATTTCTGTTATTATTATGTATTTCAAAGATGTCATACGGAATTCATTCAGTGGGGTTCCAACAATGGCATCGATCCCTGGCTTTATTTAGACAACAACGTCTTAAAATACATAATAAAACATCCGCGCCGTACCCGCCTTTTTACACCATCTTCATTGAATTACTGCAGGACAGAGTATTGTAAAAAATAACAAATTACAAGTTATGACTTGCTTACCCAGAACTTCATATTTCTTGCCATAATGCAAGTAATTGGCCAGAAGATAAATGGCCCTGCGTCAGAACACTGTTAGAGACCACCAAAACTTAAATGCCATAAATTAATTAATTCAAAAAGCTATGACGAAAGACGTTCGATCATAAAACACCGAGACAATAGTACGTACAATAGAACAAAATAGAGGACCGAAAGTATTCAACAAAAAAACAAAAACTGGAAAATCCTAAATAATTAAACTAAGTGATAAGAACGGCTCTACAGTGACAAAGAGAGGACATAAGGGCTATGGTTGAGGAGTTATATACAGATCTCTACAGATTCAGTGCAACCGAGCCGGTCACCACAGACGGCGACCCCAGACTCAACCGAACCGAATGCAGAAGCGAGGAAATCTTGCCACCCATTCTACCTACTGAGGTAAAATGGGCCATGAGGCAAATGATGAAGGATAAATCTCCCGGCGAAGACGGTGTAACTGTTGAGTTTCTGGTAGCTGGTGGTGACCCTGTACTTGAGGTCCTTGTGGAACTGTTCAACAAATTCCTCCGTGGTGGAGTTTCACCGGAACCCTGGAAGAATGCAGTAGTGACTATACTGCACAAAAAAGGTGACATTACCAAATTGGGAAACTCAATTCAATTCAATTCAATTCAAGTCTTTATTTGTCAGCAAACACGGTACAACACAAGCGTGTAGCACCATTATATGGTATACAAATATAATGATTTAAAATTAGAAGCTATATTATTTACAAAATTATTATACAATGTCAAGAATTTAAGATGTCATTATTGGATTTGAAATTTATTATGGTTTAAAGAAATCATTTATACTGTATATACATTTTTTAACCAACCAGTTAGAAAGCGCTTTGTCGAATCTATTTTCTGGGAGAGAACTTATGTCTTTCGGCAGGGAATTAAATATTTTTATTGCCATGTAATGACTATTTCGTCTAACAAGCTCGAGTCTAACTTTAGGATAGGTTAACGTTTTATGCCTCACTGTTCTTTTATTTTCATTATTATGCATTTCAAATAGCTCCAGGTTTCTCTTAACAAATTTACAGACTTCAAGAATATAAATGCCGTAAAAAGTGAGAATTTTATATTTCTGAAAGATCGGTCGGCATGATTCTCTCCAAGACATGCCCCATATAGCCCTAAGACATTTTTTTTGTGCAACAAAAGCTCTGTGGCTTTCTGTAGAATTTCCCCACAGAACTACACCATATCGCAAAGTAGCGCAGACATAGCTGTGATATACTAGAAGCGCAGTTTCTACTGACGTAATTTGCCTTATTTTTCTTATAGCGAATACGAATTTATTTATTTTATTGCATACTGCTTCGACTTGTGGTTTCCAAGTGCATTGTTTATCAAGGACAATGCCTAAAAATTTTGTTTGATTCACTTCTTGTATTTTATTATTATTTATTGCTATATTTAGTTTAGATTTCTGGTTTTTCTTTGTTGTAAATTGAATGTACTTTGTTTTATCTGAATTTATAATTAGATTATTACTCTTAAGCCACATTAGAGCATTATCTAAGGTTTGGTTTATGTCAGTTTCAAAAGTGTCAATATTTTCTCCCTTTACAATAATTGTAGTGTCGTCAGCAAACATTACGCTATCACATTTTAGCGTGTTAGGTAGGTCATTAACGTACACTAAAAACAAGAGCGGTCCGAGGATACTTCCTTGTGGAACACCACATGATATCATCTCTGGTGAAGAGTCAAAAGATTTCACCGTGTTCGTTTCGTCTACAAATTTGGTTATCTGAGTTATTTGAGAACGTTGAGTTAAATAGCTTTTGTAGAAATTCAGTGCCGTACCTCTTATACCAACGTTTTCGAGCTTATTTAGAAGAATACGGTGGTCAACAAAATCGAAGGCCTTGCTTAAATCAAGAAATAATGCTACCATTGGGAACCTGTCATTGAGGCCCATTATTACGTGTTTCATCAAGTTAAAACTGGCTAGTGTTGTTGACTTGTTTCTTCTGAATCCGTTTTGTTCTATTGTCAAAATATTATATTTTTCCAGAAAGTCCATTGTTCTCTTATATACTGTCTTTTCGACTACTTTTGAGAAAATTGGTATCAGAGTTATTGGTCGGTAGTTATTTAGTGCTTGTCTGTCGCCTTTTTTGTGCACAGGCAATACAATTGAAAATTTTAATTTTTCTGGAAAGCATCCTTGCTCCAAGCACAGGTTTATTATATGAGATAGGGGACTTGATATATGTCGAGCGATAATCTTAAGTAATTTAGTATTTATGTTATCAATACCAACAGAGTTTGTATTGCGAAGAGATAGAATTATTTTGAAGATTTCGGAAGGGTCTGTGGGCTGGAAAAATATTTTTATTTCTGGAAGGATTTGAGTTCAATTTGTTATTTTGAGGTTCTACTGAGTTTTTAACTGTGTCTGTAAAAAAATTCCCATCGCTGTGTATAGTTTCCTTTGTTTTTATACTTTGTATATCCTTTCTGTTCTTTTTGTTGCCCAAATTACTATTTATAATATTCCAAGTAGCCTTACAAGTATTTTTTGCGTTTTGTATGTATGTTCTGTTTTTATGTAGTCTTATAGAGTTAATACATTGTCTTAGTAGTTTTGAGTACGTCTTAAATTTCTCCTTATTTTCGTCAGTTTTGTTCATATAATAACCTAGTCTAAGTTTTCGTTTTGTCTGGCAACACCTTTTTAAACCCTTCGTAATCCATGTTTTCTTATTTTTGTATTTTTTTATTAGTATTTTTGGAAAACATAGCTCATAGAATAGGCATATTAAACTATGAAATAAATTAAAGGCTTCATTTGCGTTATTTATACTCAGGACGTCTGAAAAAGATAGGCTCTCTATGCATTCCACAAACTTATTGATGTTTTCTTGTTTATAATCAGGTATTTGTTCAAACCAGTGGTCTGTAGAACCAGTCTCACAGGGAACCTTAGTAAAATGTAGTGTCTGTGCTGTGTCATGATCTGAGAGGCCTAATCCATGAAGTTTTCCTTCAGAACCATTTATGTTACTAATAATGTTGTCTATACATTTATTTTGACGTGTGGGCTCTTGAATGTGATATATGAGACCAAAGTGTAAGAGAAAGTTTTTTAACCTTATCGTATGTTTATTATCGTTTAAAAAATCTATATTGAAATCCCCGCATATCACTATTTTATTTTTAGTTACGTTTAATCGTTCGAGCATCGATTCAAATCGCTGGAAAAATATTTCGATATTTGAATTTGGTGTTCTGTATAGGCATATTACTATTATTTTTATGGATTCTATTGAGACACCACATACCTCGAAATGATTTTCTTCTGTTAGATCTTTGATCTTTCTACACAATTTATGTCCTGCCTTCAGAGTATGCATGTACCGCCACGTTTCTTAAGTTTTCTTGAAAAGGATGCACTCAGATTGTAATTTTCTACATTAAGGTTACCTTCTTCACCTTCTTTAATAAAAGTTTCACTAAGGCAGATCACGTCTATAGGCATTTCAGAGTCGAGGAACTCTGAGATAACGATTTCTAATTCATCTACCTTGCTCAAAATACTGGCAATGTTCTGGTGGAAAATTATATGTGACGACTGTTTAACTTTATTTTTCTTGATCTTTTTACCACGACCCGGTTTTATGTTGTTCACGAAAAAACGTTGCATTGTCTTTAATTTTGTCATTGCTGTTTAATTTTTTTTCCGTAACTGGAAAGTAGTAGGGGATCGTCCCTTTCTTAGCCGCTTTATGTGCTTCTGTATCCAGTATTCTTGTCGTCAGCAAACTCCTGAAGCCCTCAAAACTGAGGAATTTATTATAGTAATCAGCCAAATCTATTTCATAATTAATCCTATTACATAGCGCTTTCTTTTGGTTTCTTAAGTCGTAGTTATTAGGAATTTCTATAAACCTACAATTTGGAAAGTTTTGACAAGTCACTTTTAGCTCGTGCTTAAGCTTTTCTTCACGAAGATAATCACTGTTCAACGGCTCCAGCACAAATGTAGAAGATCTTGCTAATGTCTTCAGAACAGCGCCTAATTCGACAAGCATTTTTGTGGGGTTTGTATCGTGCTGACCAACACATAAAATCACCTTGTCCTCGTTGCTAGGTTCGTACAGCTTGCATGCGGTCAATATTTCTTCTGTGGAGGCATTCGGTTTTGTGAATGATGTTATGGCGTATTGTTCGTTTGTCTTGTTGTCACACACTGTTGTCCTCCAATAATTACATTTTTTTTGTTGTTGTGCCTTAAATTTAGTTCATTCGTATTTTCAACCTTTTCCCAGTTATTCTCGTTGACTTGCGTTTCAGCATCACATTTAGGAAGCGCTTTGCTATCTTTGGTGTCATTTCCCAGGGATTTATTCATATCAGGAGGTGGTACTTCCTTTAGTTAATTGTTGCTTACTTGTGTTTCAGCGTAATTTTTCAGATTTTCTGTCTCTTTTGCCATAGTTTTTGATTTAGCCACGGCCGTTTTAGGCGTATTCGGAAATGAATCCGAAAGAACTTGACGGGTTTTGTTCTGTTTTTTCGATAGCATTGGACTGGAACATATTTCTTTCAAAGTATTCAGTTGTTCGTGTTGTTTGGCAATTTTTCCCTGAAGGACTCCGTTTTCTAAAACTAGATTATCTATTTCTAGTTTAGCGCTTTCTAGGCTTATTTTAAGTATGTTTATTTCATCTCGTAGCTCTTGAATTAACCCCATGTCCGGAACCGTGGACAAATCCAGACTACGGTAGTTCATTTCCGAATTAGTCGAGTTTAATGAGTCCTCCTTGGTTGACTCTATTGATAATGATCTCGCTCTGGGTATTTCTTTAATAGGCTTTTTTCCCTTCGGATCTTGACCTGGTCGTTTGGTCACAAAGCATGAACTATCGCGTGGACTAGCGTGTTCTGTGACAGTGATAGAAGTATATGTTTGACACTTCCATGCTCGTTTTTTCTCCACGTCCATTATCCTAAAAACTTTCTCAGGTTTTTTAGCACAGTTGAAGTCGTACTTTATCTTACAAATGGAGCAGGTTAGAGTATCCACCTCATCCACTTTTTTTTTACATTTGTGACATTTTAATTGCTTACGCTTACCCTGGTCATTCATTCTTATTTGAAGCTCCTCTTCGTACTTACGATAACAATCTTAAGTCGACGCCCGACCTTTTGCGGCACGTAGCGTAGATCGGGAGTAGACGCCCGGAGCGGATCGGTTCGGTGCGGTGACGCTGACGTAGCGACAACTTGCGCGCGGCGAAGACGGTTATCGAAGACGGTTATCGATGAATCACCTTCTAAACTCGGCTAGCGTAATTAAATTTTTTCAACTTTGCATCGCTATTTAAGCCGCATTTGTTGTTGTATTTTTAATTGAGTTATCACACTTTGAAGCTCGTGTCTTAAGCTTTCTATACGTTCACTTTTTGCACTGGTTAATAGAGGATTGATCAGACTTATGAATATTTAACGGAAGCGAGAAATAATACGTGCTTAACGCTCAAGGGCCCATTCGCGACTATAACTATCGCCCGATAAGTCTTCTCTCGCAGAGCTATAACCTCTTTACCAAAGTTCTGTGCAACAAAATAACCCGCCAAGCCGACGAACGTCTACCTGTCGAACAGGCAGGCTTCCGGAGCGGATACTCCACTATCGATCACATCCACACGGTGAAACAGTTGATGAAGAAATCACAAGAATGGAATCGACCCCTGTGTTTCGCCTTCAGCTATTACGAGAAGGCTTTTGACAGTGTCGAACACTGGGCGGTTTTCCTTGCACTCCATCGCTGCCAGATCGACGCACGATACGTGGATGTCCTCCGGGAGCTTTACATGTCGGCAACGATGCAAGTGCGAATTCACAAGCTGACAAACAATATACCCATAGAACGAGGGGTGCGTCAAGGAGATACCATGTCACCAGCTCTTTGCAGCCGTCTTTGAAGATATAGCGAAGTTGCTTACATGGAAACAGCACGGTATTAACATCAACGGTACTGTAAGGTTCGATATTTGTCTATGCGATAATATTGTATACGGGCCTCTTTAGAGTGGGTGATCACTTTGACACTGTTACGTAATTTGTAATGAAAAAAGGAAGGAGGCTTGGATGTGGAAAGTCAATGTGACACACTTCACCTTAGGCTTCGGCCAGCGACTGATCTAAATTATCTAGTGAGGATTAGCGTAATGGCTATCGAGCCAGTTTGATCCCTTTTATACAAATTGTAACCATACATGATAAATAAAAACACAAGTCAAATCAAGTCAAGTCTTTATATTTCGGAAATTCAAGTATAGGTAGTGCTCAAGATCCCTACATTGGCGGAGGCGCCGAACGAACCGGAGATATAAGAAGACCGCTTCATAAGGAATAAGAGGTGACGTCATAAGAAGTGACGTAATAGAAGAGGATAGTGATCGTCGATCCAGACCTTGAAGAATCGAGGAAGGATCGAAACTACATTGAAAGGAAGTATATTTCTGTACTTAAGTTTTTAATTTAGGAATTACCTCGACCTGCCAAGCGAGTGAGGAATCGAATAGGAAAATATTGTGTGAAGATTTTTATAGCAGCAGACTTTTGTGAAAAATTTTATGAAATTATTTCATAATGGAGGATTTGTCAACTTGTTTTTCGGGGAGTCCTCAGGAGTCCTTTGAAGACTATTTAGAAGACTTCAGAGATGCTGCATCGAGGAATAAATTTATATCGTCGGAGGAATTAAAATTATTATTTCCTTCGTATTTAAAAGGTGGAGCCTTATATTTTTTTAGGGAAATTAAGGGCAGTGCCCAGACATTTGAAGAGGTGGTGGATAAATTTAATGAGGAATTTGGAAGCACAGACTTTGCAGAGAAGTTCTACAATGCCAAGCAAGAGAAAAGAAGTTTGTTGGACTACTTCCATTATTTAGGGGACCTAGCGAGGAAGGCTAGAGTTACCAAAGATGACATTTTTATAACGCAGTTTTTAAGAGGATTGCAAACCCATCTTAAAAATAAATTAATGTTGAGCCATTTTGTAGATAAGAAGGCGCTAAGGGCAGTACTGGTACAGATGGAGAAATTAAGTCCGGGAAGTGATGATAATGTAAATGTGTTTAAGAACCCGGCAACTTTTGGACCGAACTTGGCCCATAGCAATAGAGGGGGGGGGGGGGGGGAGACAGTGGTCAGGAACCACATATTAGACCTAGTACTAATAATTATAATTTGCGTCCTAGGCAAGCGGATTTTACAACGCGTCGTCGCTAGAAGCCGATAGCGGTGACCAGGATGACCTGTGGAATGAGGGCCTCAGACGAGTTCAGCAGCGTAGCACGGAGGCGAAACGACCAATGGGGAAGATCGTCGCAGTCGAGGCGGATCAGCAGGTCAGACCATTAGTTTTATTGAATTCTTCTAATGTAAACGTGGTAGCTCTTTTAGATACAGGCGCTACGGCTTCATGCATCAGCCCAGCCGTTGCAGATCAAGTGGGTGCGAGATGTATGCAAGAAGAGAAGAGACGGGTTAAGGCGGTAAATGGAAGTTTATTGCAAATTGTAGGGAAATGTGTTATAGATTTTAGTTTGGACAATTTTAACTTTTCACAGGAATTTTTAGTAATAACTGATTTAAATTGTACCATTATTTTAGGGGTGGATTTTTTAATAAAGAACGGTATGAATATTGATTTTGTTCATTCGTGTATGTGTTTTTTCCAGGGGAAAATACCGTTTTTCAATCATTTCCATACGAAACAAAACACGATACCGGTAAAACGAAATGTCATGCGCGTAGGGATTCTTTCAAAACAAAAGATAGGGTCGGACTTTCTAGACGGTTCTAGAAGGAAACAAGTGAACTTCGGGGAAACCACGGTTATCGAGGATCGTGACATGATAGATTTTATCGACTTTCAGGAGTTAAGAAAGGGCGATTACGTTTATTTCTCGGGGTTATCGGATTCGTGCGAATTTGCGTTTGGGGTAGAAGATAAACGGTTTATCGTAAATGAGGATTTATGTAGGAATGATAAGCAGGTATTATTGGCGTTGTTGGATAGGAATGAGGATAGATTTGCGTTTGCAACTGACCAGTTAGGTAGGTCAGAGATAGTGTCGGTCGATATTAAGACTTATGATGAAGAGCCGGTTCATTGTCACCCGTATCGCGTTTCGCCGGTGCAACGAGAAATTATTGAGGAGCAGGTCGCGGAGATGTTGAAACTAGGTGTTATTAGGGAATCCACTAGTGCCCCCGTTGCGTTAATTAAAAAGCCCGATGATTCATGGAGGTTTTGTGTAGATTATCGGAAATTAAATAAGAAAATTTGTAGGGATAATTATCCTATTCCGCGGATAGAAGATATTGTCGATAGTTTGGCCGGGGGCAAGTATTTTGCGGAGTTAGATCTCAATTCAGGTTATTGGCAAACGGGTATTACGGAAGGTAGGCATAAAACGGCTTTCGTCACGACCACGGGTCTTTATGAATTTAATGTTGTTCCGTTCGGTTTGGCAACGAGTCAAGCGGTTTTCCAACGGATAATGGATAAAGTTTTAGCGGATTTAAGATTTAAAGGGGTTTACGTAGACAATGTAATTGTGTATGGTAGAACATTCGAGGAGTTTACCGATACGTTGCAGAAAGTTTTTGGGCGGTTTAGAGAAGCGAACTTGACCTTCAATGTAAATTCGGTTTTTGCGAGATTGAGATGCTAGGTTATCTAATCTCGAATGAAGGAGTAAAACCTAGTGAGAAAAAGCTGAAGGCTATGCAACAGGTTCCAACTCCCACATCTACGAAGGATGTGAAACAATTATTAGGTTTATTTTCTTACTATAGAAAATTTGTATCGAATTTTGCGAGAATATCGTTACCTCTCACTAAATTATTGAAAAAGGGGGTAAAGTTTCAATGGAATGAAGAATTGCAGAATTCGTTCGATTATATTAAGAAGGTTATGTGTAGTGCGCCAATACTTTCCTATTATTCGAGGGATAAGTCGGTTACTACGAGAGTTTATGTGGATGAGTCTAACGAGGCGTTAGGTGCAGTATTGATGCAGGGCGTTGAAAAAATGAGTCCGGCGTCTAGGAAGTTAACGGATGCGGAGAAAAAATATAGTACGACGGAGAAAGAGTGTCTGGGGTTAGTATGGGCGTTAAGGCACTATAGGCATTATCTTTGGGGATCGTATTTTCAGGTTGTTACAGACCATAGCGCGTTATGTTGGTTACAGTCGAAAAAAGATATGTCTGGTAGGTTAGCACGATGGGCGTTAGCGATACAAGAATGGGATTTCGAGATAGTTCATTGCTCGGGGAAAAGCAATGTAGTGGCAGATTTTTTGAGTAGGAATCCGCTAATGGAAGAAGGGAAACGGGAAACAGAAGGACCTCAGTCTTCTTCTCGTTCTGAACCTGATGATGATGGTTTGGAAGTTTTAAGTATTAATGTAGAGTCGTTACAGGCGGATCAAGAGAACGCTTCATTTTGTAGAAGATGGTTAACGCGGTTGAGCGAACGTCCGGAAGCGTGGCGCAGCGGTTTTTGTTTGAGAAATAATGTATTATATAAAAGCGTACGTAGAGATGGAGAAATTAGGGAGGTATTAGTATTGCCTAGGTCTTTGTTTCAAAATGTAATGAACGAATTACATGATGAGGCGTGGACAGGAGGTCATTTGGGTCTCGCAAAGACGTTGAAGAGGTTTCGGTCGAAATATTTCATGCCGAAAGCCGATAAGGAGATAGAGCGTTATATAGCTTCGTGCGTGCCGTGTCAAGAAAGGAAATTAGTTAAAAGCGTAGCAGATTTGATGCCGATTAGGGTCTCGGATATTTTTGAGAAGGTAGGAATCGACGTGTTAGGAGCGTTTCCACGTTTGTCGAGAGATAACCGTTTTATTATAGTCGCGGTAGAGTATGCGTCGCGGTTTGCGATATCTAAGGCGTTAACTAGGGTTACATCGGAAGATGTAGTGCGGTTTTTAGTTGAGGAAGTTGTCTGTAGGTTCGGGCCGATTAGGGAAATTATTTCAGATAGAGGAACAGTTTTTACGGCGGGAACGGCGGGAATCGTAAAAGAAACGGTAGAGCACTTTGGGGCTGAAATGATACATACAAGTTCGTTTCACCCACAGAGTAACGGTTTGGTAGAACGAATGAATAGAACGTTAACTTCGATGTAATCAAAATATTTAGGTAGTAATCAAAGGCAATGGTGCTCGGTTTTACCTTTGGTAGTACATGCGTATAACTAGCGTGCAGGCGTCAACGAAAGTGTCGCCGTATAATATTTTATTTGGTAGGGAACCGTGCTCAGTGGTGGACCGATCATTAGGATTAAACGCAACTATTTAGATTAGACGAAACGATAGATGAAAGGGTAAATCGTATGGGAAGGGTGCTGACTAAGGCGTTAGGGAATATCGCGAACGCACAGCGTGTACAAAAACGGTATTACGATATGAGATCAAAACCCAGATCGTTCCGGGTGAATGACTTAGTTTTGTTATACGTACCAAGGCGGATAACGGGAAGATGTATGAAGTTGGCACGTCTGTATCAAGGACCATACAAGGTCATTAAGATCGTTGGGAGGTCTAATGTGCTGATTCGTCGACTGAACTCACGGTCATGGGGCGTAATTGTTAACACAAATCGTTTAAAACGCTTTGTGCTGCGTTGAGGAGTTCGTCTGATATTAAATAATTATACATTAGGAGTATAATATAATTTTATCCCGGTTGATGGTTTGTGGTTTATAAACATAAACATAAACATTTATATACAGGCACATACATTGCTTCTGGCCCCGCACTAGGATACCCTGTGTCGTGGTAACCAGAAACAGCGACGTCACACACATATAAACATCCAAGACCTGGGGATTGTTTTTTTTTTTTTTCACTACCCCCAGCCGGGGATCGAACCCGGGACCTCTCGCATGGTAGGCAGAGCCACAACCGCTGCGCCACAGAGGCCGTCAATTATGTATGCGGTATTGTTATGAATTGTTTATTAACCGGTGTTTCTTTTCATGTTGTTGCTGAACTATGATGTTTGATGAGGACCGTTCACCAAAGACCCAAGAAATATCTGTAACATACTAGATTTCCGTGGTAGATTACCTTTATATGAGAAACTTTTATAAACGACAGTTCGAATAATTGTTTGAACCGATCGCCTAGTTTTATCTTTGAGAGCAGTATGACGAGGCAATAGCTATTCGTCGTAGGGTTCTGTTTTGGTTCCTGCGTTCTTAAAGTATAGAGTTGGGATGATTTGGTAAGGGGAGAGTAAGGGTTGTTCATAAAGTTGGTAACGAAGGTTTCTCAATGAAAGTAATTTCTGATGTGGGATAACTCGGGTATTCGATACACATTCGAGATTCTTGTAGTGTTTTAACTTGAGTAATTGGTTGCAACTCACGGCGATTATCTTAAACTGTTAATAGTTAAAGATAGTTTACTGAATTTCAATGGATTAGTTGAGATGTTTGTAATATTCATCGTATTATTGGAACGAATTTTAATGAACTCATTCTTAAGCTGTGGCTTAGTAATACGGTTCTATAAATTAATCCTGTTAATATGGTTGACGTTTCCTATATTTGAAAATGATAATTTTTTTCTTTGATCTTTGCCTAAGTTAATTTTTGAAATATTTCCATTCGGTGGAAAAAATGAATTTTTAAAATGAATTTTTTAAGCAAAGATGGAGTTGTGTTAATATTAGGAACGGAGGTATTATAGTTGTCTGATAATTTTTTCGCTAGTTTTTTTTGTCAGTTTGTCGAATGATAACCATTCGAGAAGCTAAATCTTAGCTAGATTCAGCTGCTTGCCTTCGTATTGTAATAGAGAGTTTTCTAGCGTTAGGTAGGTTAGTGTTAAGCCGCGAATAATTGTATGATGGGATCATAGGGTGTTATAATTTAAGTTTTTTAAGGTGCATAGCCTACACATTAAGTGTAGTTAGGTTTATATTAAGTAGGATCTACACCCTAAGTGTAGCTAAGTGTGTAACTTCATTTAAGACATTCGGTCAGTTTATTCTATTTCTTGTCAATTTATTCTTATTCATGTCAATGTTTGTTTTGGTACTAGTCTTATGCGTGATCAGAATTTAATGTTAGGGTATTTAATGTTTAATTAAGTAGGTTAAATGGGATGGTTGGACAGATAAGGATTAGGGTACTCGATGTTATTTAAAATTATGCTTGCGGCATATTTACTGTTTTTTAGATTTCAAGCATAGCAAGCTCACTTAATGTTAACATTTAATGTTTTTTAGATTTTAGACTTTGAGATAGGGTTGTCATTTTAGATTTTAGACTTTGATTTAGGGTTGCCACTTTGAAAAAAAAAAACCGTTGGTTTTTTTTTTTTAAGGGAGGGGGGAATGATTGTAAGGTTCGATATTTGTCTATGCGATAATATTGTATACGGGCCTCTTTAGAGTGGGTGTTCACTTTGACACTGTTACGTTATTTGTAATGACAAAAAGAAAGAGGCTTGGATGTGGAAAGTCAATGTGACACACTTCACCTTAGGCTTCGGCCAGCGACTGATCTAAATTATATAGTGAGGATTAGCGTAATGGCTATCGAGCCAGTTTGATCCCTTTTATACAAATTGTAACCATACATGATAAATAAAAACACAAGTCAAATCAAGTCAAGCCTTTATATTTACGAAATTCAAGTATAGGTAGTGCTCAAGATCCCTACAGTACCTTCTTGACGCACCTCCGCTTTGCCGACGATATCATTCTGTACGCCGACAGCCCTGGAGACTTCCAAAGCATGCTTCAAGATCTCTATAGTGCTTCTCTTAAAGTAGGCCTGAGGATGAATATGTCCAAGACTATGTTTATGACAAACATCTCTGACGGGTCATTTACCAACATCACTGACGGAAATGAGACGATAGAGGTGGTTGATCATTATGTCTATCTTGGACATATTCTATCTTTTGGCTGAGAGCACCAGGCTAAGGAGATCCCCAGGAGAGTCCAACTTGGTTGGGCAGCGTTCAAGAAACTCGAGAGAATATTCAGGGATCGAAAGATGCCGCAAAGCCTGAAAACCAAGCTATTCGACCAATGTTTCCTGCCTAGAATAACGTACGGTGCCGAAATATGAACGCTTACAAAGGAAATGGTGAAACGAATGAGAGTAGCCAAAGAACCATGGAGCGTTCCATGCTAGGCATCACACTCCTAGACAGAGTCAGAAACGATGAGATACGTCGACAGACTAAGGTCCAAGATGTCGTAAAGCGTATCATAAGGCTCAAATATAAGTGGGCAGGGCACTTGGCGAGGCGAGGTGATGGCAGGTGGAGTAGATCCCTGACCGAGTGGTGGTCGAAAGAAGGACGAAGGAGCGTGGATCGACCGGCAACCAGATGGTTCGACGATATTACCAACATAGCGAGGAAGACCTGGATTCGACTGGCACAGGACCGGAGAGGTTGGCACAACATGGAGGAGACTTAACTCAGCAGTGGGCGGAAAGAAGTTGCCAACGATGATGATAATAAAGATTTGCATTTGTATTAATCCATTGAGGTGGCGAAGTTTGGCGATGTCTTATGGTATTTTTTGTTCCCAGAACGCCTCAGTATACACCTGGATCAACAATGGCGCCGACGCTTCCAAAATCGTCCTCGGTCTCGGCAACTACGGCCGTACTTTCACCTTGAACAGCACTTCCGATTTTAGCACCAACGCCCCGGCCAATGGAGCTGTTGCGGCAGGGAACTTCACTGCTGAAGCTGGCATCTTGGCGTACTATGAGGTTAGGTTATATCTTTAAGTTCCCTCCCTTTAATCCGTCTGTCCATTTGCTCCAAGTTAATCCGGAACTGAATAGGTAAATGGAGCCAACGCTTCTAAACTAGTCCTCAGTCTCCACCAACGATGTGTCCGTTTTTAGTCCCCAGACGTGCAGGAAACTGCACTGCTGAAGCCGGCATCATGGTTTACTGTGAGGTAAGAATATTTCAAGAACTCCAATTATTTTTATCACTTATGCTCATCACCACACTATCTCTATAACCACAATGTCACTATTGGCTTTGAAAATGTGTAAATGTTTCTGTTCACAGATCTGCATAGATCAGGTGAACAACCCTCATGACTGGTCCATCACAGAAGTGGAAAACAACTACGTATACGCCAACAAAGATCTGCAGTGGGTCAGTTATGACAACGTGAATACTCTCGCTGCCAAGGAATCTATTTATAGTCTCTACAATTTCTTATTATTTGGATGCACTGCCCCAAAAATCGTCTCCTATAGTCGAATGCAGATATAGCTAATCTACTGAAGTGCACCTTATTAACATCCATATCGGCTGGCGCCAGTCCGACTTTGAGTGTCAGTTAAACTTAGAGTTCCTTCCAGTATTGCATCGAGGCCCAATAGTCATAGAGCATAGTGCAAATTTATTTTCTGTTCAATTAACTAAATATTGTGTGCCTAACACTATAGGTTTATCTACCTGCAACGATCTTGTTTAGGGTCCTCGAAACATACGATTGATAAAAAAAATGCGTATATCTGAATGCGATCTAAGTATGTTATGTTATGGTGACCCCTGTGACGTTGCGGTTGGATGTTCTCCCTTCCAAGCGAGAGTTCTCGGAATCGAACTCCGACTGGGAAGCAAGAAGAAAAAAACAAATCTTGAATATTTATATGTGTGTGACTCCACTTTTTCTGATTCCACGTCATAGGGTATCCTAATAGGGGGCCAGAAACTATATATATATCCCTGTACATAAATTGTTATGTCTGTCTTATTTGTTCCAGGCTAAATACGCCAAGAGTATGGGTCTGGGCGGCATCATGTTCTGGGCGGCTGACATTGATGACTTCAGTAATCAATGCGGAGGCGGTGACTACCCTCTTACGAGAGCTTCTATAGCAGCATGGAACAGCTCCTGAATCGTTACGAAGAATCATGGTGTGAAATATAATCGTCAGTAAACAGCAGTTTTTTTTGTCAATTTCCCTAATAATAGTAAGACAGTTTTAGGTATACAATATGGAGTGACAGGGACCTGATGATAAGCCTTAAGAAGACCTATTGTGCTGAAAATGGTGCAGCCATGGAGGTTATGTGGGAAGTCACCTATGTGTCTGACGGGGTATCTTTCGGGTATAGTCCTACCATTGAGAGCGCGGTAGTAGCTACAGGGCCTCCAATCAGCGTTTTTCTTGGGCACCATATGTAGTGCAGAAGACCAGGGACTATCTGAACGTCGAGCAATACCAGTACGTAACATTTCTTAGAATTCCTATTTTGCTACCTTCAGATGAGAGGGTCCAGGCGTCTGGGACGACAAAAAAACGGCTGTCCGGGGATAGTGTGGATATGATGAAGAGTATTGTGGATATGGATATGATAAAGAGGAACTTCTTTGCTATTCTTCATTCAATCGGGATAGGTACAATGATTCATTAAATATTTAAGCTAAGTATGGTGCTTATATATATCTACAATGGAGCTGCACACGTTGACTGACATCCCCCATAAGTCTTCAGTGATCTTAACTTTAATTTCTTTAAAAGTTTTAACAATATATTGGGGAATGACATCTAAATTTAAATTCAGTTCTGCAGGCGTCCACGTTCTCCTTAAGCAATTTAGCTGGAAGGGATGGTGAAGAATTGAGTGGTTCAGTAGTTTTCAAGCTACTTCTGAATTTGCACTAATAATACCGCGATCTGTCTTAAGTGAAAATTAATCCTTGCGTGGCTTTCTACTGCCTGATTTGCTGTTTATAACTTTCCATAGTTTTTATTTTACTGTCGGCAGGTTTAATTTGATTGCTTATGAAATTTGCTTTGGCTTAAAGACAAAAGTTTAATTTTAACGACCCGAATAATTTATTCGAAGAATTTGGGATTGTATTCAAAATTGATACGAAAGGAATTAATACTAGATTTAAGTTCAGTGATTGGGCGACCACAGGTTTGCGGATTAGCAGAGATAGATTTTTAATTTTATGAACAAAGAAACATGATAAATAGTGACAGGTTTTTAATAATACTTATCACAAAGATTACTCCAAAACTTTCAAGATATATATTACATATATATCTTGAAAGTATACATATATATACATATATACAGTATCTTTATCATATATATATATATATAGATTACCTCTATCTCCCCGAAGACATTTAACAGTGTATTTATATATATATATATATAAATATATATATATATATATATATATATATATATATATATATATATATATATATATAAATACACTATCTCGAAAGTTTTGGAGTATTCAACCGTCTAGGCGATCACCGCGTCCAGATGAACACTGTTAAATGTCTTCGGGGAGATAGAGGTAATCTTCTTGGGTTTTCCATCTCAAGGGAAGAAACAAAGCCGCTACCTGATAAGGCAAGAGCCATTCAGCATACGAGACATAAGGCGATTTTTCGGCATGCTCCATTTTTATAGATGCAGGCATAAGCTACGCAACATTGTTGGTACACCCTCATCCTAACGCTCCACCTACCATTGTGACGGATGCATCGGACAACGCTATTGGCGCCGTCCTACAACAGAAAGTTAATAATGTTTGGCAACCGTTAGCTTTCTTTTCTCGAAAATTATCTTCAGCTCAGCAAATATAGCTCTTATGATCGTAAATTACTCACCATCTACGAGTCTATCCGATACTTTAGATACATGGTCGAAATAAAATCATTTTTCGATCAAACGGATCACAAACCTATCGTCTCAGTTTATCTTAAAGCTTCAGACATATGTTCACCCCGACAATTTCGATATTTAGATTATATCGCAAAATTCACGACAGATATTCGTCACATTTCAAGTCTGACAACGTCGTCGTGGATGCCTTGTCAAGGACTGACGCTATCGCTAGTGTCATCGAACTTTAGTCGCTCGCATCCTCACAAAACACCGATAGCGAACTTCGCACGCTTCTATCGAGCAAGTCTTCTCTTGCTTTACAGAAAGCACAGATTTCGCACGATGATTGTGTGAAGTGCCTGAAAAGGATCCGCAAGTGTTCCAAGTGATGAGCTTCATCTGCAGAAAAACATGTTGTCATCAAGATGTCATCAACGTAAGGAAAATAGAAACCAATACCACGTGTGACTACTGTAACTTTTAAAGTGTACCAAATGCTCAATTCCAAATGTCAGGCAATTTGAGACCAGAGGCTCAAGCAGGAACCAGCTAGCGAGAAAGTATCCGTAATCGAAATGTGGGAAAATGTATGAGATTATGAACAGCGCCCCTATTGTGCGTAAACATAACTAAAATCGGTAGCAGGAAGCATTTTCGTCTGGTGTTCGAAACGATACGTCAACAACTCGCTTTTCAAATGTATAGGATTCGATAGAATCGGCAGCACGAACGACGTTTTGACATACACTAAGGTGAAACTCGTCAGCTAGCTATCGAAATCTCACGATTAATTACTCACTTAATATTTGTTGGTGAGAATAGTTTCGTTATATATTTAATTAACGATATCCTGACTTGTTAACGGTTATAGTGTTAATTTTCAATATATATACCTACATATTTCGTACATTATGTATTTAGCAACCCTTTGTTAATAGCAATCTCATGGTGAAACTCAGTCGATGAAGTTGCGGATTGGGATGAAATACTACGTGAATATGTTATGCATGAAGCCGTGATCCTCGATAGTGAGAAACCGTTAGTGCTCAGAGAAGGATAAAAACAAACAAAAATAGCGTCAAGCCTTCCCCCGTAAGGGACGGCAGAGGCACATTTGTGCTCGTTTAGCCAGATATTCAAAACTCCATTTTGCGTGACAGGGGGCTAGCCCATTGCAGTAGCTACGGAGATATGAAGTTCATTGTAATTTTTGGATCTATGGATTTTTAAACCTTAACCAAGAATTTTTCATTAACAAACATAAATATTTACATACAGGTACATACATTGCTTCTAGCCCCACACTAGGACACCCTGTGTCGTGGGTACCAGAAACAGCAACGTCACACACATATAAACATCCAAGACCTAGGGTTATTTTCCTTTTACCACAGTCGGAGATCGAACCCTGGACCTCTGGCATGGCAGGCAGAGCCACAACCGCTTCGCCACAGAGGTCGCCATTGGTTTTGAACTTTATCAAGTTCAAAATTATTTATTGAACACAGTTATTAAAAAGATACATTAATTAAGAGAAAACATGATCAAAGGCGAGCTTAACTCTAAAGAGATTTCTTCCAGCAAACCAAGGCATGAAAGGAAAACTTATCATGAAAGAGTAGGCAGGGCACAATAACTAATCTATTATAAAATATATAAGTAAATTAAATATCTATAAAATACGGAAAATAAAATACATACTTATGTATATCAAACTATTAAATAAGTACCAGTACATACATAAACCTGTGCATATAGTTTACATATAATAATAACAACTATCACAAAAGAGAGAGGAAGTGCTCTTTTACCCGGTTTTTGAAAGCGAAAAGAGTGGGACTGTCTCTTTTCGAACAAGGAAGTATGTCCCACAGTCGGACCGCCTGCAACCTGAAGGAGTCCTCATATGCGGAGGTGTTATGCCTTGGAGTGGCTAAGAGTGAGACCTTGAGATATCTCCATTGCCAATCTCCTGAAAAGAGATTGCCTACTCAAAGCGGTCTCAGAGGTATCGGGGGTAGCACCGATTTTTCAATACATATATTGAAAAGATAAGAAAGAATATGAGAGTTGGCGACGGCGAATGGGAAGCCACCCCAATTCTTTGTGATATTGAGAAACATGGTTGAATTTGCGCACCCCGGAGATAAATGAGATCCCGAGATTCTGAAGTTGTTCGAGTTTGTTCAGTAGATCTTAATAAAGGGTTAATTAACGTCACAGAAGCATATGGTGGAAGGGCGGGCATTGTACAACTAAGAGAAGACTGAATGCCATCGGGCCATATGATGAGGTACTGTGGTGCTGCAGTATGGGAATTGTATGAGTGTTCTCCCCTTCTAACCCCCACCCCGCCCCATCTAACTTTGCCTATGGCGGCTTGCGGCACGACACAACATTGTGTGGCCTGCCTCTTACTTATAAATGAATTAAACAAATCTGCTTCTTTTAAAATGTATATGTATGAAACTTTAATAATTCATGTATATAAGAACCTATACACAACACTTCATGTAATTGATGTTAATGCAAATAAACAATAATTTACTCCAATTCATTTCTAAGGCATGTAATGTTCGACACATTTGATAATTGTATGCAATCTCTTGCTCTCACAAATTCCAAACTCATGTTGTATTATCATTTCTTTTTATATACTATGCCCCTCTCTCTTGCTTCTCTATTTCATTTCACAAATATCTTAGCTACTCTATCATCAATCTATCTCTTGCGGTGTTCTCCAAGTCTCAGCTTCCTCTGTCATCAAGGTCTCTGGGAAAGCAGTGATGCAGGAGCCCCGACCGCAGGCGAAACGCTGCTGTAATATAAAATATTTTGGAGTAAAGTACTTGAAATGCAATATGATTATGATGATGGTAAGCAATCTCTCATCATTATCAGACAGGTAAGCCCATCCAAATATGGGTTTGAAGGGTTCATAATTCATCTCTAGATAAGCGATAGACTTGCCCTCTGACATGCATTTCGTGGGTGGACATCACGGACCCAGTAGGTAGTTGGAAGAGAAAGTAAAAAGGCTTCCGCCCCCTTATCGACACTCTGACCAAAATCAGAGAAAAATACGTAGTTATATTTACAGATAACTCAATATTGAATTACTCAGCTAAAGATTATAATAAATAACTATAGCTTACCTTTCCATGAACTCTATAATTACTGCGCTCATATTCCGGCATTATGTGAGGTTCTTCATGAAGAAGAATGCATTAGAAGATTATGAGACTCGTAAGAGCCTGCGAGCGACGCGTTCACAATAATCCGGAGCCATTGAATTGTCAAAACCGTCGGACGATAACATCATCCAATATCATTTTTCTGAATTGAATAATTGAAGCTGCCTCGTCCCTAAATAATTCACAGCAAAAGGGAAATTCACAACAAAACAATAAAATTTTCATGTTTTCGCTAGCGTCGAAATGCCATTCTACGAGCAATGTCACAATCAAAAACCAAAATGCTTTCTCGAAAACCATTATTATTTTTATAATATTCGTTGAGTTTATGATTAATTACACTTTATTATTTCATAGTCTTTAAAAATTGTAACAATATTACAAATTGGGATAATATTTCCGCTACACATTGCAATAAAACTTAAATTTAAAATCGATCTATGGATAACGTAAGATTTGGAACGTTTCATTCATTCAATATACTGTGTTGTTCGTTCAGCTTGTCCATGCTAGAGGCGCAGTATTACGTAGAACGTTTTCTGGGTATCGCAATGACGTTAGTCGATAGACAGTGGTTCCTGCTGCCGATGAGACTCTGGTTACGTTTTCGATGCGAGGTCTCGTTAGCGTCTGGAGAGTTTTTCCTGCTTGAGCTACAGTTTAGTGTTAGACAGCAACAAGTTAGAATTAGGAAATGAACCTAGAACCATGTTAAAGCGACTTTGTCGAAAAAGAGATATTACAATGTTAAAGATTACTTAAATGACGGGACTGTATGGGGTTATTCTAGCTCAAAATAACTTGCTGTTAATAATTTTGTAATTATTTATTGCTGCTTATTAATTACAATAATTAAGCACAACCAATTTTTAAAAGTGATCTAAAAATCAATATGTGTCAGTTTATACGCCCCTCTACTCCCACAGAGGTCCAATGAAGAGAGAAGAGGCAAAAAATAACGTGTATGTCATATATAAAAGTAATAAATAAAAAAAATAACTAAGAAATACATTGACTGGGTTTGGGGACAAGACCAGGAACAAGCGTTTCAAACGCTAAAACAGCGTTTGGTGGAGCGACCTGTTCCAGCCATTTAGATAGAGCTGCAAGGATGTAATTGCACACCGATGCTTTTACGTTAGGTCTGGGTGGGATTCTATTACAGTATCAAGGTGATGGTTTGCTCAAACCAACTGCATTCTTTAGTCGAGTCACCAGTATGGAAGAACAATTTTACCACAGCTACGAGCTTTAGACACTTGCTGAGGGAGAGTCACTCAAGCGTTTTCGTATTTACATAACTGGGATTCCCGTCAAGGTCGTAACCGACTGCGCCGCGCTACGTGCAACCCTTGTAAAGAAAGACCTTATCCCGCGCATAGCTCGTTGGTGGTTAGCTATAGAAGATTTCGACCTACGAATAAAATAACGTATGAAGCATATTGATGCCCTAAGTAGAAACCCCACTGATAGTGAGTGAAGTTCGCACGATTGATAATTCAGACCGGTTGCTCACTCTCCAGTTGTAAGATGAAAATATCCAAAATATTATCAGGCAGCTTCGTGAAGACACTAATAACACTGATATTACATCAAATATGTAGTAAAAGATGATCTGCTCTATCGCAAGGGTTTAGCTGGCGAGTCGTTTGTAATTCCTAAATTTATTCCTAAATGGAGTCTCCTACAAAAATATCACGACCAGATTGGGCACCCTGGTTTTGAAAAATGTGAAAAAACTATTTAAGCTCAATTTTGGTTTTCCGGCATGACACGCTTCATACGTAAATATATACAGTCCTGTCTGCAGTGTGCATATGGCAAAGGATATCATGAAAGATTGGAAGGTGAACTTCACCCAACTGTAAAGGTCCCAACTCCAATTCCGACTTCACGTTAACCATTTAGGTCCTTTTTTTAAAACTCGGCAAATGAACGTGTACATAATTGTCGTCATGGACGCTTGCACTACATTTGTTTTCGCAAAACAGGTTAAGCACTGCAGTTCAGTAAAGACGATAGAACAACTAAAAGGGGTAATGGCATTATTCGGCAATCCACATAGAATAATTTCCGATTATACACAGTCAGGTCATAAGTTCTGTCACACAATAAAAACTTTTGAATTTAGAACGCTGGCCACAAAAAAGTTTATTGAATTCGAATTTCGAATTTTTCATGAAAATAAAAATGTGTACTTTTTAGAATTTTCCTCATTTTTAAATATGGAGTGGACACTTAAAGAAGACCGTGTCGCAGTTATTGCGTTGCATCGTTGCGGTTACGCGCCAATTCAGATTTTCGACTTACTGAAAAATTTTAATATAACCAAAAGATTCGTTTATCGTACCATAAAACGATACAATGATGACTCTAGTGTAGATGACAGGTCAAGAAGTGGTCGCCCTCGCTCTGTTAGGACTCCAGCAGTGATAAAAGTTGTGAAGGCGCGAATTCAAAGAAATCCCATACGTAAGCAGACACTGTTGGCCCTTCAGATGGGGTTAAGCAGGACCACGGTGAAAAGGATGTTAAATGAAGACTTAGGGCTTAGGGCATATCGAAGAAAAACAGGACATCGTTTGGACGCTCGTTTAATGGACCTGAGACTGAAGAGATGCCGCGCTTTGTTGAAGCGGTACGCGGGAAAAAAGCATCGCGAAATTCTTTTTTCGGATGAAAAAAGAATTTCGCGATCGCGACGCACACAGCAGTGAAGAAGCGAGCAACCGTATTCCGCGTGTCCAGCGAGGTCATTTTCCATCCTCGCTCATGGTTTGGTTGGGAGTCTCTTATTTAACTTAATAAGGGCTTAACTGAGGTACATTTTTGTGAGAAAGACGTAAAAACGAATGCAGTTGTGTATCAAAATACAGTCCTCAAGAACCTTGTGGAACCTGTTTCTCATACCATGTTTAATAACAGGCACTGGGTATTCCAACAAGATTCTGCGCCAGCTCATAGAGCGAGAAGCACACAAGACTGGCTGGCGGCGCGTGAAATCGACTTCATCCGGCACGAAGACTGGCCCTCCTCCAGTCCAGATTTAAGTCCGTTAGATTACAAGATATGGCAACACTTGGAGGAAAAGGCCTGCTCAAAGCCTCATCCTGATTTGGAGTCACTCAAGGCATCCTTGATTAAGGCAGCCGCCGATATTGACATGGACCTCGTTCGTGCTGCGATAGACGACTGGCCGCGCAGAATAAAGGCCTGTATTCAAAATCGCGGGGGTCATTTTGAATAAACTTTATTACCATAAGAATCTATGTTTTATTAAGTTCATTTTGCTATATAAATGTTTACATAAATAATAAACATGTCTTAATTATTTCATGAAATAATTAAGACATGGTATGAATTATTGCACATGTGACAGATCTTATGACCTGACTATGTATATAATACAGTAGCCTTCACAAGATATATTTTTTTAAATCGGAGTCCGCGTGCCAATGGACAGGTGGAAAAGGTGAACCCCACTCTTCTAAGCGGGTTGAATAATAAGCATGTCTGAGAGCGAGTGCACCTGGGATAGTAAACTTTCAGATATATTCTGAGTCATAAATAATACTCCCAATGCAACTACGGGTATCTCTCCCTTTAAACTCATGTGCAGCCTTGCCAGCATACACTTCGGGTGAAATGGAATGCTTTGAATCCCAGGTACAAGCATTGCACGACAGAAGGGACACTGCAAAACTACGAATAGACCGAACATGACGGTCATGACACAAAGGTTTGATAAAATAAAACTCATAAAAATTCTACATAATATTGTGTCAGGCAACTAGTTTTATGGAAATGTGCTATAAGTAGAAACCCTACTGCTAAGGTCTCACGAAAACTGAACGGACTATACAAGGGTCTTTACAAAGTTACCAAGGCTGAACCAATATATATAGATTGGTTATAACGAATATAAAAGGCATGAAATATTATAAAAGGTTCATTCAAGGCTATTACAAATCTTCTCTCTGATGACAGTTCTGATAGCGATTACAAAATCGATCGAGTTGATCTAATTGAATTGTTAGAAAGTTGAATGCAATTTAAGTAATAATTAATCGAAGAATGTGAAAATAAATAAACAAATAGATTAAAACACATTAACCATTTATTCCATAACTACAATTTAAAACAACAAAACAGACCTAGTTGTAGTAATACCTATGTGTAGTCATTATATTGTTGTAGTAGTACCGGTGTGATACATGCTTTTGAACTGTAGACTGCTCAAATTAAAAGTACCAGCGCTTTAATAGTTTGTGACTTAAAATTTTAATTAAATCTGGTAAAATAGGGGCATCATCATCTACATCAGGGGCCCAATTCCGGTACACAATTACAGCTCCATGACAATAACATTACGATTACGGTCAACTTTAGATATCCAATATTTGGCGATCGGAGAATATTTATTTAGTCAATTATGGTAAAAATTCAGCTAATTGGTAAGCACAATAATTAAGTTAATCAACAAAGGGAATGGGATTACAAAATCATCAGATATTGGATATCTAAAGTTGACTGTAATCGTCATGTAATTGTCATGGAGCTGTAATTGTGTACCGGAATGGGGCTCCTGTGTGACTGTTTGCTGAAAAACCAACTCAATTAATTAACTATGACTGTTTGCTTATGAAAAAACACATATGAAACTGTGTGACTATGTGTTGACCCAGCTCAGTAAAACTGTGTGACTGGATGTTGATCCAGCTAAGTAAAACTGTCTAACTGTATGTTGATCCAACTTCGTAAAACTGTGTCTGAGTGTTGATCCAGCTCAGTAAAACTGTGAAGATTTCGTGGGTAAGATGCGTTTTTTTTCCCATTGCATGGGAATATTTTAGGGGACAAAACATGGTCAGCTAATTTAACACACAACCTGTATACCATGTTATTTGATAAAAGCTAATAATTGTGATTATTTTTGTAGTCATTAGGAAATAAGGTTGAGTTTCTATAAAAATTATTATAATTTTAAGATAGGCAAAAGCCAAATTACTGTAAATTGTTACTACATTGTTGATTCTGTTATATTGTTGATTATATACCAAAAAATATAACTTTGATAATTTAACTATAAATTGTTTTATTTTAGCACATGTTGCACTCGGTAATAAATAAGCTTTAAAATAAATATGATTCCGTTGTCCCCATTAGCTGTATCCTTTCAATGCTGATGGGGACAACGGCACGGGAAAAAATGACGTCCCGTGGTCCTCATAGTGGGGCCAGAAGCTAGAGGGACAACGGGACTACAGGAATAAACACAGTAGGTAGTTTCGTTCATGACTCTTGAGGTTACTTACAAAATGCTTACAAATGAATCACAGAGTAAAATAAAGTAAACCATTTGTTATTCAGAGAAATTAATTTTCAAAATGTAGACATTCATAGAACCTCAGATGAATTAAACTCTTTGTTACTGTTGACACATGTTTATCAAGTTACAATCCTCACATGAAAGACACTCTTTGTGTTACAAACATTCAGTTCCCTGTACCAAAAAGTTTTGCGTAATCTTCCCCATTACGTGCCCGACGCCGACGCCGACGCCGACGACGCAGCGGCAGCGACCCACGCTTATAACGGTTTCACGCAAGGTATGATAAACTAAATGGCTTTACACTTTTCTTGAAGAAATACCATTCCTAGAAGCAACTCATAGGCCAACTACTTCGAACTCAAATCAACACTATTCTCTGTAAACTTACTATTACTTATATCAAAGCAGAGAATATGGTTGACCCGCGTTCGAAGTTGTAGGCCATAGATGAATATCGTCTTCATCACTTTTTACACGTGTAACCAAATCACTCATTGCTCTGCTAGGTCGTACCTTTTTGTTTAGGTAACGCGGAGTTACACAAATAAAAGAAAACTATTTACTCTTCATTATATTTTATTAATACTTTTAACTAAATTACTCTTAACTATAGACAATCATTTGTTTCACTCATTAATTCAAGCATACCTAATTTACATTTACAGAATAAAAATCTTAAATTCTACTTTCGGTGTAAAATATGTTTCGAAGAAAATGTTATTACAACAACAACCAAGTAAAAGCAAAATTAGAACTAAAAAGGCCTCATTTCGCCTAAATATGGCTGTATTTTCCAAACAACTAAATAATAAACAAAGTTATAAAAAAAATGTTACCAATTATCCAAATTATCGAATCGTCTTTCAAAATAGCGTAGAGGCACATTATTTTATCTAATGCACAATAATTCTACATATTATTACAGTTGTTTGTGATATCCTCGTGACATTACTGCCATTACAAAAAGATTATATTGCCAACATTTTAAACTAATTACGATAAAAATTCAGTTACTTTATTTGATAACTCAAATCTACCAAAAATGGCGGAAGAAGCTTTAGTTACTCAGACGCCCACACATTACTTTAGGTCCATTTCGACCACTTGCCATTGTAGTATTTTTCGAAAAACTCCCGCGGCGAGGGGAAAGTGCGGCGAGGGGAAAGTGCGCTGAAGGGAAAAAGCGGCGAGGGGAAAGTGCGGCGAGGGGAAATTGCAGCGAAGCGTGAGGGGCGAGACGGCGCCCACGCCGTCCGAGATTCCCGCCGACAGTTGGGCCGCGACGCAAGATTGGACGTGTTCCTGCTACGCTCTCGTCCATCGGCAGCGAAGCACCCTTTGTCGCTAACTTGGGCGAACGGAGCCCCTGGTGAAACACTGTTGGAGTTGCCTAGTCGCCGGAGTACCCTTTTCGATCCCGCAAAGGTCTGCGAGCCGCGTCCGTTGAATGGCGTCACCTCCAGGGCTTGTTGCGTCATGTGGCCGAAGCTTGCAAGTTGGAATGTCGGACGGCGTGGGCGCCGTCTCGCCCCCCGCTTCGCCGTACTTTCCCCTCAACGCGGGAGCTTTACGAATAATACTACACAATTATGACAAGGTTCATAATTTCAAGATTCCATTTTGACCACTTCCTACTTAGACCACTTCCCAGTTTGACCACTTCCCAATTAGACAACACTTGCATTTAATACTTGTAGCTCGTGGGCAGGCCCCAAGGAGAGAGAAGTTTGGATAAGCCATGATTCCAGGATTGACACTCCTTCTTTACTTAAAAGCAAAGAGTTTCGTTAATCTGAATATAATTCCTGGGGGCCTACCGAAACCACAGCCGAAATGTTGTCAAATTGGAAAGTTATATAATTGGGAAGTTGTCGAAGTGGTCTAAATCGGATCTTGACAATCATAATCATCCTTATCATAAACCAAACCATATCATAGGAGCTCCGAGGTGTAATAGGTTTCACGCTTGCTTCTCACACAGGAGATGCAGGATCGAAACCTGACCATGTACCAATGAGATAATTAATTTATCTTAAGTACATTATCGGACATTCAGTGTTTCGGATGTCACGTTAAGCTGTAGGTCCCGGCTACTATCGCTACGTGATACCCCTCCACCCTCCCAAAACCCCTCCACCAACCCGCACTGAGCCAGCGTGGTGGAGTATGGGTTAATCTTACCCGTATCCGGGTAGAGGCCTGTGCCCCTCGGTGGGGACATTAATGGACTACATTATTATTATTTGTACTTGTACTTGTCGTATTGGCACAAAAAATTTATGTCGAAATGGGAAGTGGTCAAAATGGACCTAAAAGCACACATTAAACGTCAATTTGATTTTTGTTAGCAAATAAAGAATGGACGGGTCGGAGAGCGCTCAACTGTCTGCACACGCGTGTCGCCCGAACGAAGTACACCCTACAGAAATGGGGGATATCCGAAACCTGGTGCTGTGGAAGCGCGGGGCAGAACAAACAACGGACCATCCAAAAGATACCCCGAAAGGTCCCAAATGCCACGAGGATTGTATACAAGCATCGCCAAATGCCATAAGCGGTAGCCAATTTTACAACAGAAACATATTACATAAATGATTGCATTACAAACATTGAACTTACAATAGTACGACACATAAATTCTTGATTTTCTCTCCAGCCGTTTTCGACCCTATTTTTAGGGTTTCAGTTTTCCATTTTCATGGCCAGTTTCAAGAAGTCCCGGGAAGCTATACGAGACAGATTCATCTGTCATTTTTTATTTATCTGCTCAATATGGCTTATTGGGACTTCTCGAAACTGGACCTTAGTCTTCTCTACTGTAACCTAACAGCTATATTTCCGCTCAGCTGCCCCATAGTAGTCAGTCGTGTGTGTCCCCCTGCCCGCCGGCTGGCCCCGCAAGTCTGCCGAGTCTCAAATGTTGTTCATGTCGTACAGCACTTGGGCCATCGTACGGGAGGCCTCCACGTTGCTGAGCGCGATGGTCGCGAGGTGCGACTCGTAACTCCTGAGATGGCTGGGAGGGAAATGATGGAATTTCAGGCCTGTTGTTTACTAGCTATAGTTTGGGACATATAGCTGCTTCCTTCGAGCCAATTCGAACGTTACATTTTTGATTTTCGAAAGACTCAACGCAGGCATATTTGATGAAGCTACCTACTCAGCTGTGGGGCCATCAACAGATGATTGATTATTTTCATAGGTTTTGAACTTTATTACCAAGTAATAAGGTTCAAAATCGCGGGTCATTTTTTGATCTACCCACAGACGGCTAAATTAATGAACGCCCTTAATTTTCACAGTTAAATTAGAAAACATCATAGAAAGCATGATATTTGTAACTTTTGGACATTCGAACGAAATCAACCTATATAGAACACACCAAATGTGCCAAAATCAGGAATCACGTGCATTATTATCAACATCTGCCCTTTAACTTTTACCTTTTCTGAATTAATTAGGGTTGGACTTGGCATGAAGGAACTGGCTGTAGGTATAAAACTAGAGTTAATACAATAAAACGGAGGAGATATTTTAAATCAGTGACCTCGAATCAGTAAACAACTGCAATAAAATTCCATAAAATTAGAATGTTGTTGCCCATTGATTATCCGCTGTAATGGCGAAAGCCTCATGGTAGGTAGCTACCCAGTTCAGTTTAACAAACACGCTTACTTTATAATAGTTACTAATTTCAAGTTGTCAGTTCCGCACCCGAGACTACTCGAAGACGACTCGACTCTACTCATACCACGTCGCCCTTAGATAGACGCCATACAATTTCATTGTTGTTCGCACACGGTCTGACGTCAAGCACGCCACAGATTCATCCAAATTGTATGGCGACGATTTGCGTATCAGTCGAATAGTCTCGATGGGGAAAGCCTAACTCGTTAGACATTAGACGACTTGAGAATTGGATATAAAATTTCACTTTATTGAGACAACTACAATCATAGCGTCACGCGTTTTCTCATACGGGGTGGCAGAGGCACAGTGGTGCCTACCTTTTGCCAGTAATTCAATACAATGATATCACATACCGTCTCCCCGTGTTCGAATAGATGACGAGATTCCTCAAAATCAATGCGGCGGTGAGACGAATACTCTTCGTGACCGGCCCTTCGTTCTCGTCCTGAAATAAATGCGTTAAATTGTAGAAAATATTCCTACGAACGTCTATAACATAACATAATCGTAGCATTAATATACAGGTACATACATTGCTTTTGGCCCCACACAAAAATATTTAAGATCTACACGGATAAACATCTATCTATTGTACTAGTCTGTATCATGCAAAAGACCTTACACTATAACAACGAAAACATAAATTACACAAGAAAAATATTTTAAAAACCCACTAGAATAAATGTATGAACTAACTTAAAATTAACTTTAATTCGTAGTAACTAAGTAATTCGTGTAACCGGGCCGCGAGATGGGATGTAAGTAGATCAAGAAGAAGCGAGTTAAACTAGACTTCCTTGCTTCGAAAGCTTCTAAGCCTTGATCACACGTAACGAGTAAACTCTCGACCTAGTAGGTAGAACAAGGCCCGAGCTACTCTACGAACACTCTGCGCAATGTTTATTGCGCGCACCGAGAGCACTGTCTGGCCCCTAATATACTGGGTACGTGTGATCAAGGCATAGGCGTGATGCCCACTGAACTGACAGAGAAACGACACAAAAACAGAGATACGACACAAAACAGAGACACACAGTACAGAACGAAACAAAAGACAAAAATGTCAGTTCAGTGGGAATGGTGCCATAAAGAGGCGAAACCTTGGCCGCTCTCTGGCTGAGCAAACAGGATTGAGAAAATAGCCTTACTCGTCTTATATTACATACTGGTCTCGCTGGCGATGCTTTGAAAATGATAATAACTACTACCTTAAGTACTGATAATACTACAAACAAACACAAAATACACACAAAGATCTCGAACACACTTGAGGATGAGATGAGAGCGCTATGGTACCACACCGCATACTCCGCTAAATCTAAATTATAGCCAGTACTATTAAGTATTATGTGTTATAGCATAGATACTATAATATTGTACTAATACAGATAAACCACGTAGAACAAAATATGTCACCGGCGTAATCAGATATGCAACGAAAGCATTTTTAGTTCGAGGCCTATATCGCTTGGTGCGGCACTATTGCAATATTGCAAATCGCACGTAATGGCGTTGTGAGATTAAATTTCAAGAGAACAACAACCGTTTTTTTTTATTTATATTTATTTAATAAATTAGGAAGATAAAAACCAGCGACGTGTGAGTCGGACTCGCGCACGAAGGTACTATTATTTATAAAAACGGCAAAAAAAAAACGTTTGTTGTATGGTAGCCCCCCTTAAATATTAATTTTATTTTAATTTAATTATTTATTTTTAAAGTCAATAATATAACTCAATATTCTGTGAATATTTCAAGCGTCTACCTGTTGCCGTTATCAATATCGAGCAAAAACGAGCAAAAAAAAACAGGTTTGTTGTATGGGAGCCCCCTTAAATATTTATTTTATTGTTTTTTTTTGTATATAGCGGCAACAGAAATACATCATATGTGAAAATTTCAACTGTCTAACTATCACGGTTCATGAGATACAGCCTGGTGACAGACGGACAGACAGACAGCGAAGGCTTAGTATTAGGGTCCCGTTTAACACCCTTAAGGTACGGAACCCTGAAAAAGATATACTAAATACCAACCTACTTGCAATACTGTACATATTTTTTTAGTGCCTAGCGCCATCTAGAAGTACGTTGACTGAAACAATGGCGTGTAAATTGCAATCGTTACATACGTTTAAATTGGAACAAGGGTTACTAATTCTAATCTGCATGGAATGAGCACCCCGTGATTATAGTCAGGTTAGTAGGAATGATACAAAAGTGAACACTTGACGTTATGGATTATGCGATGAAGCTCACTCACTCACTCACTCACTCTGAATATCAGCCATAAGCCCGGACGTACAACCAACAACTCAAAGTTGGTAATGAACACTCAAAGCCATCCTGTCACTGACTCTCTCTCTGGTGATGACAGTGCCAGGATAATATTTAAGCGGCACTTATATTTAAGCGGCCCTTATATTAAAGCGGCACTTATATTTAAGCGGCACTTATATTTAAGCGGCACTTATATTTAAGCGGCACTTATATTTAAGCGGCACTTATATTTGAGCTGCAGCATGATCGTTCAGCCATTGGGCTAAGGCCGCACTACGAGCCAAGCTTATAGATAAGCTGCGCGACTTGCCCAGTGACCTAAGAGCCTAGGTAAGGTCACTTGCATTGTGGTTTACTGCGGAGTATGCAATATGTCTGTTAACTAGGATTTGTCACGAGTAGCTTGGCTCTTATAGTCTTTTCGGGTTAGCGTGGCAATAGCGGGTATTGACTCCTGTCTACCACTGTATGCTCGTGATTGGGTTAGCGATACTTCTTATTACTCGCAACGTTCGAAATTACTGTCGTTTAGCTTAACAAGGTAGCGGTTACCATGTATGATTCGGTTTGCAGTAGCGGTCGGGTCAATGACCGTTATCGCAAAGCTAACCCGTAGCAATAAGTGAGGCTTTTTGTAGTTTAGCCTGAGCCTTAGAATTAGACCCCTCTCCCCTCTCCTCCCGGTGTACAAACAGTACAATCCTCACCGTGGGTTCCGCGCCCCGGGTGCACAACTCCGCTCGCTGCTGCGGTTCACACACAAACACACGTGGTTAGTGACGTCACAACATAAGTCAGAGTAGTCAGCACACATGGTGATTTATGAGCTTGCCTATATAGTAAAGTAATAGGTTTGTTACACAGTGCAAGCTGCTAACGTAACAGTTGGCAGCAGTAGAAAAGGGAAGATTACGCAAAACTTTTTGGTAGATGGCATCCGTATGTTTGTACAGATGTAGTGAATAATCCTTTCCTTTCGTATTTTCTCGGAAATGTTGGTTTTTGTCTTACTATTTCACTGGCACTCAGTACCCATCGAGACAACGTAGGGAACGGTCGCATTGCAAGAGGAAGTATCTATATAGAGTAGTTAATACCACAGAAATATTTTGTTGATATTCATGTTAGATTTTGTGATAAACTTCATGGACTCGTGTATTAATGCAGGCCACCTATATTTTTTTTTTGACTTTACATTTCACTCTTGTCTGTCATTTTTGTAAATAATAAACATTGATTTTATTCGATCCACATTAACAATTTATAACAGACATGCCGAAAGCACTAAGAAAAGGGAAACGTTTAGATCGGCAAGCCTGCGAAGTTATTCTCAATATTTATTTATATTTCTTAACTGAAAATGATAAATTCAAACATACCAACTATACTGCTTACTTTTGTAAAGTCCAAAAACGAGTTTCGGAGGCCAGTGGAATTTCTCAACGAACAGTAAATAAAATATTGCAAAAAGAATACATAAATCAATCCACCTCCAATAGTCCGAAGTCGGCAAAGTTGGGTAGACCAAATAAATTATTTTGTCTAGGTCTTGACGATTTTGACTACAACGTTATACGCCGATTAGTGTATAATTTCCATTTGATATACAAACAAGTACCTACAATTAAAGCCCTGAAGTCCAAGTTATCCGAAGCCATAAATTTTAAGGGATGTGACTTTACGCTAAGAAAAATTCTTAGAAAAATGGGATTTCGGTATAAAAAAGTTGAAAACAACAGAAAATTACTTATCGAGAAAGATGATGTTCGTTTAAAAAGAGTAAATTTTTTAGCCGCGATAAAAAGTACAGATTGCAAGGGAGAGAGATTAGATCATCCCAACCGGAATTTGGTTTTTATCAGTGCGTTTTATTGAAATAAAACGTCCTCAGTAACTAGTTATATTTTTGTTTACCTAACGAATTCTTTATATGATAGAATCGTGGTGGTTTTAACATCTCAGTGTAATATACGTCAAACGGGCAATTTGACATTTGACATTGATAAATAAAGTATGCGATTTATTTGATACCTACACGTAATTTAATAATACAGTAATTCATAGACACATCGGCACCATTCGGGTGTTATCGTTGTTCCGAGTTTTGCCGATAGGAAAGGATTATTCACTACATCTGTACTACAAGTAACTTGATAGACATTGTCAACAGCAACAAAGAGTTTCGTTCATATGAGGTTTTATGAATATCTGGATATTGACAATATATTTTTATGAATAACGAAACCCTTTGCAAAAATTTGCTTTGAAATAATAATAATAATATAATAATACCTTGGACACTATTTTACACACATTGATCTAGCCCCATTAATCAAGTATTTAAATCTGTGATTCACTTGTAGGTCACTTCAGATGAACGAAACTCTTTGCTTACTTACTCTTTGTTGTATCTACAAACTTTAAGCGCCCTCTACGTGGAACTAATTTGACGGTTGGCTTCCCCATTGCCGCCATGACAGTGTGTACAGTATCCAAGTTACTGCAGTACAGTAACGTAACTAACAAGATCGGTCCGCAAGTCAGCTCGCACTGTGTAACATCTCGAAAGGCAGAAAGCGAATTAGCTCGGGCAAATTTTGACATTCCTGAGATGAGCTCCAACTCGTTTTTTATCGTCAGCCTAAAAATCGGAACTACTCGGGCACAAAATCAGTGCGCTCGGCCTTGTGACGTCATTACGGCCTTAAGATCCGAGCATCCCAGAAGTCTTATTGCCGGATACACAACTGCCTCAGTTGACTCAAAGGTTGACTGACATTCAAAGGTAAGGAAATGACACAGGACGAGGAAAGTGCCACTTAACTTGAGCGCCAGTTTGTGCATTTGGCAGATAATAATGAAGGGAATTCGTTTCGGTCTCAAATCCGAATTCAACTCAGGTGCGTACACAACTATACAAAGTTGTTTTTTTATTGAAGTACAAAATTAGTGTGCCAGGTGAAGCTAAATCCATTTCTTACTGTGCTTGAAACAAAGACAATCAAACTATTTACTGCTCCACCAAGGCAAATAGACGCCTGTCAGGCATCTTCCGTCTCATGTCGCACACGCCTTGAAGGTAGCTTCAGAATATGGGATATTTCTATAATGAATCTCAGGCTGTAAAATTTTATCGCTCGCCCTACTTTTCCTATGAGCCTGTTCACTCTGACAACATATATTCCACCATAGGCAAAAATACATACAAAAATCACGTGACGTACAGGTGTCGTTTTGTAAAGTTACGCCCGACTCAGGGACGATAGTTTACGCATCGCTTATAACAAAAAAGAAGTATTTTTTCCTTGTCTAATTTTGATTTACGAATTGCTGTGTTCAATTTGTACTGAAATAACCGCGACGTGCGAACACGCCCGGCCGCTCCACGCAGCGCGCACGCGCCGTGCCCTGTGTACCTGATATTGCGAGCTCGGTAGCAAGTGATAGAAGTAAGCCCAAAATTTAAGGTTTTTAGGTATTGGTCAATGAAAATATATATTTTATTATTTATATTTTTGCTGAAGTGCATGAGTCGGGCCAAACATTACAAAACAACATCCTCGTATAATTCGGTATGTATTAAAATTCAAATAATTGATTGCTTCATTGTAATTATAAAGATGTTACACTTTGAGGTCCCGACAATGAACCCTGTTAGGGCACTGCAATGACTTACCCAAATATACTACATCCCATAGCCATCTTGAAGTACGTTTAATGTCACATGTGTGTGTGTGTGTGTGTGTGTTTGTGTGTGTGACATGAGACGGAGGATGCCTGAGTTGAGTGTAAAGATGAATATTCCGAAAAAAAAAAATCCTTGTATTTTTTTCCCATTCGCGTTTTTCCCACGATTTATTTTTTCTAAGCATATTTTTTACTAGTACTGTGATTTTCTACTCGCTTTAATTTCTACTGTTTCTTTTTGCCAGACATATATATTCTCAATCCTTATTTTTCATATACATATTTTTTACCGATATAATAATTTTTTAGGTGTTTATTTCCTCATGCTTGATTTAACTTACATCCATACACGTCACGTCTTTTCCCATAAAGGGTGGCAGAGGCACAGATGCGCCCCCGTCTACCCAGTTTTCACTACTCTATTTAGTTTAAGTTTAAGTTTTGAATAGACTGTTCGATGCCGAGTTTCTGAAAGACTTCTTCAATCTCAAGGAAGGGAAAGAATGGGCCGGTGTTAGTACTTCTGTGATCATGTCTATGCACCCGCACCCTATACACGTGTTTTATTCTGAAGGTTAGACCCTTTTGAATAGACTGTTCGATGGGCTTACCCCCCCGTCTCAAAGAATTGAAACAAAGGTCCGGTCTTAATACTTCTGTTATCATATCTATGCAGGGCCGAACGAAACCTAAAGACATGTTTTGTTCTCAAGGTAAATAAGTCTTAAGCGTACTGAATCGTAGGAAAAGGAAAAGAAAAAAACGCAAATGGGAAAAAAATACAAGAAAAATATTGTTTCCGAAAATTCATCAATACACTCCCTGAGTTGTCTAGTTGGTTTGATGGATAGAAGTAAAGAAGGACATCAACATACCATCAGCTCCCTGGGATTAAGCGTGTCAACAGCGTGCTTGTTCAGCGCTTGCAACGCCGCGTTCGGCGGGTAGCCGAGCGAGACAGGCTTGTTGCTGTCCGCCTCGGCGTTGGCTGTGCGACGGAGGTTGTACACTGCTTTCAGTGCCTGCGGGGAAATACAGCAACTATTATATACTGCTGCCCTGTTGCCGAGACTAGGGCGGACGTAAAACCGACAACCTGACGACCCGAATGGCCGAGTCGGCAGTGACCCTGCCTACGAGGGCAGGGGTTCGGATGAGAACGGATGTTTGTACCCTAGTCATGGTTGTTTATCTGTCTAAGTATAATATTTATCTATATAAGTATGTGTATCGCTGTCTAGTACCCAAGATACAGGGAATCCTAGTTTAGGGCTAGATCAATGTGTGTAAATAGTGTCCAAGGTATTATTATTATAAAAAACATAAAGTTTGAAGGACACACCATAGGTGGCGGTTCAGGACCCCGAAACCAGAGATGGAGAAAGCGCCACGCACGTCGGAGACAGGGAACAGAGACCAGTCTCTCGCTGAGTCTCCTGTCTCGCGCGCGCGAACTGAAGTGACGCCCTGTCTTTGGTCTACCGAGACCACCGGTCCCGTCGCAGACTCAGCGCGAATTGCGACCTTAAGTAATAAGCTGTCACAGGCACTTTCTCGGGAATAGCCACCGCCAGTACAACATTAAAGCGGCCCTTTATTTGGTATTCGGCCATAAGAGGCTGGCAGTTATCGGTTTGTCGCCTTCAGAATTGAACTGAGTGTCTCGGTTAATTACTTCATTTAATCTCATTTAGTCACTGTTCCACAGCATATCACTACAACATCGACATACAATATCAGACTTGGTGAAACTCACATCAGCGGTACAATGCCGGTCGTTCAAGTGGTTCAGCAGCGCGAAGGTCTTCCTCGGCACGCGGTCGCAGTCGAGCCACAGGCAGGGCGCCTCGCCGGCCGCCGACGGAGGACAGTGCGTGCGGGCCGCGTGGTTGAACACCGCCGCTGCGCCCTCGAACGCCCTGGGAAATGTACTTGTTGGACTCCTTCACGCGCATACTACTGAACCGATTTGGATGACGTTATGAACGCAAGCAATACCGCTGAGACGTGCTCGAAGGCCCTGGGAAATTGGGAAGTTCTTATGTAATAGTCCTTCACGCTTGGACGACTCAACCGATTTGGCTGAACTTATGAACACTATAAATTATAAGCGATTCCGCTGAGACGTCCATGCTCGCCCTCGGAAACGGTTACCTATGAAATTGACGAAATTTTCTAACTGATTCAGGAGTTCATAATTCGTGTAATTCAAAAGCTAATTCCATCAAAAAAAAATGTTTTAAAGTTGATTGCAATGTTTTTCATCTACATATTTTTTTTTTACTTTCAGTGTGATAATTAAAATTTCATCTCAAAAACAGTTCGTTCTAAATGTTTCTGATGATGAAATTTTAGTTAACAAGATAAAATAAATTTTCATGATAAGATTTATTATATTTTTTTACAGCTGACACTTTTCAAAAAGTAAATAAAGTTTGCTGTTAGCTAAATGCTGTCTCATTCAAACAACCAAAGTTTTATAAATTTAGGATTTGTCATTCCTAAAACAAATGCAAAAATGTTTGCACAAAAATTGCACACAAAACGTTGACTTCACCTAATAATTATGTTATACTCCTTCATGCTAAGACTACTGAACCGATTTGGCTCCTATAAACGCAAGCAACACCACTGAGACGTGCTCAAACGCTTTTGTTATCAGGAAATAAAGATGTTGCCCCGCGCAGTCACCTTTCGTTCCGTTCAGTATATACCGGATATAAGATAAAGTTTAGGATATAACCTTACAGGTTACTTGACATATTCATACTTTTATCTACACAAGTATCATAAACCCTCTTTACTGCGTCCAAAAACCGCATGTTACGACCAGCATAATGTTATACAACTTGGAAAAAATTCATTTCTTATCTTAATATTAATACATCATGACCATAATGTATCAATTTTCGACAAATTATGACATTGAAATTTCGAACGCCGACGCCCGCCAGCGTGCCGCCCCTAGTTTGTTTGTGAAGTTGGTACTATTGAACAAGCTAAACAAGTGCAGAGCCATTATCAATGCCACCATGCCGGTCGAACATGCGGTTCCTGAACACATCAAACAGATCCTATGATATGTGAGGAGATAAACTAGTGTATGTAACTGTACAAAATTAGGTATTAAAACTCTCGAGTGATATTATTATGACCCGAGTTTTAATGCTCTCCATTATGTATCTGTCGCATAAACTACTATAATCTAGAATATATATAAAATAATAAGAAACCTAGCGGGGCCTGATTCTATCTACATACTTGCCGCACCCCCTCCAGTGACAGATCCAGGGTGTATCCTCTTGAGGCACGGCCGGCGGCGGCGTCACCGCCGGCTTGGGAGACGGTGTCGGCGTCTTCTGGAACACATCACCCCGTAAAAACTATAAATTTGAAGTTTGGAACGCCTCCAACACCTTAATGAAACATTAAGTCTCCATGCTAGTTTTAACCCCCGAAGAAAAATAGGGGTGTTATAAGATTGAATGATCTGTGGTCTAGCGGCATTCGCACATCGGAAACGATGGTGCGGATAGCAACATCTGGCTGAGACGGATACTGGATGGGTGTCCGTTTCTATGTGGCATTTATTTAGGGCACTTCCGTGTTTCAGACGACTCGTTAAGCTGTAGATCTATCGCTACTACCGCCACTCGGTGGTAATAATCGTTAAGCTGGTCAGAGACCCTTATAGGGCAGCTTGAAAACATCTGACAGTCGGGTTGGCCATCAGCCATGACACCCCTTCACATTGTAACTACATTTTGCTATCTAAAATCCAACCATGACTTTTCACCAAAATTATACTTTATAGCCTGTGTCACATTCACGGTCTGCAATATCATTTGCTGAATATGCTTTTACATGTTCAGCCCCCATAAATTTCAATTTTGAATTTTTTCCAAAAAAGCACTTGTCCCGAAGCTGAACGGAGCGGTTCGCTTCGCACCCACTCACTCGCTTAAACACCGCATTTAAAACCGTCCACCCGTTTAACCGCCATTCCTTGTTCAGCTGATAACTTTCGACTGAACAAATTTGAATAAGACATGTCTAAGAACCATCGCGGAAAAGTTTGCTACCATTTACAGAAAACTGCATTAAAATCGGTCCACCGGTTTGAGCGCTAGAGTGCCACAGACATACACACATACAGACGCTACAAACTGTTTTTCGCCGTCAGGGGTTGACAATATGACTCACTGACGTCAGTGTTTCAAGCATATTGTGTCAGTCATATTCCGACCTGCTCTTATGAATGAATGACGAAACATTAAAGCTCGAATCGTCTCACATTTTCTAACCTTACGAACGTAAATAGACCCGGCGTCGTGGTGTGTACCACAAAGATCTTTAGAATCGGGGATGTGCTTATGACACTGCGGTAAGGCTATGAATACCTGCTTGTCTAATGCCCGATCTCACCAACAGTTAAGGGAGCCTTAGTTCTTTTTCTTAGCTGTCTAGCGATTTTTTTGGTGACCGGACTCTTATATTTAGGGGGTCCCTGAAATAAATAAAGTGACCCCCTTAAAGATAGAGATCGTTGGTGAAATCGGCCATAATCGACCCAAAATCACCAAGGTGGCGAATTCCAAGTAAAGAATTAGAATGAAATTATGTTTAAATAATGAATTTTAAAATGTGCTGATAACTTATGAAAGTCCATGATGATTGAAAAAGCATGCAAGAAAATGTTTATTATTTAAAAAAAAACGTACAAAAGTAATTTTGGGAACGATTTTCATTTTATATTCATAATTTCTTTATTGCACACAACTAATATATGGACAACAAGACTTACATAAAAATAGTGTACAAAGGCGAGCTTATCTCTAATAAGAGATCTCTTCCAGCAAACCAAATTAGGATGGGAATGGTCGATTGCTGAGCAGGGGTGACAATGTGTACAACAATATAATTTAGTACATATCTAAATAACTAACATATGGTTAGATATATGTTATATCTAAATAACTAATATAAAACAATATTAACTAAATATACGAGGGCTTACATAAATATCATATAATATACTCGTACATGCTAAACATAAATACTATATAAATATATATAATTTTTAAATAAATATACTAATAAATACACTAATAAGTACATACTACCTATATTTCTAAAGAGAAAGGTAATGCTTCTTCACGCGACTTTTAAATATATTAAGAGAAGGACTGTCCCTGATAGTGCAGGGGAGTGCATTCCACAATTGAATGGCCCGGAATCTAAACCCACGGACGCGGTGTTATGCTGTGGGGTTGTGAGCATTGAAAGCGCGTGAGTAAAGTTGGGCATTTCTGTAATATTTCAGTTTGAAGAAGTAGAAGTAGTTTTTTTATACATCTTCAAACTGATTCTATTCTAGTTCTGTCACAAAAAAAATAAGATTTGTGTGGAACCCTCAGTGCGCGGGTCCAACTCGCTCTTGGGTGGGCTTTTTTAGTCGCCTGCTTTGACTAAAATAACTTACTTCTTAAAACGAAAATAAACTAGAGCTTATATGAGTTATTTTTAAATATAACGTCACTTTTTGGGTTAAATAACTTCCGAATGCCCTCTTGGTGATTTTGAGCCAGCTATTTTTAAAGTAATCGTTTCTGTCGGATTTCGAGTCTCACCGCAGGGGAGATTTCGATGAGTTCTTGTATAGTTCAACTGAGGATTGATGGCCAGAGGGGATCGCGGCGGGGCTGACGTCCCGCACACCTCCTGCACACCCGCAGAGGTCCTGCGTCACCTTTGTCAAGTCCGCACCGACCCCGTTTATCAATTTCGATCTTGCTCACGTTGAACGCACGTGTACTTGTGAATTTAAAATGGCATCGGCATAATCCAATATTCCATTCTCAATCACGAAAATAAGCTGGAAAAGTACTGGAAAATTGTGGACATTGTACGGAAAAAAATGTTTCGAAAAACATGTTCAAAAACAAGAAAATGAATACCCAGTAGCAAATGATATAGGAATAGCAAAAGAGATGGAAGATTTTATCATAGAAGTCGTAGTGATCAGTGACGAACGAATATTCCTTAACCTCTTGAAGCGCCAGCTTGTTTTGAGGCATCGCGATTATGAACCTTATGGCATGTATTAGGATTCAAAACCTATAAAGGGAAAATGGCATCTATTTGAGAGGTTAAGTATTTCTTGCGATGATAGTATAGGTACTTTTGATTTTGATTGTGATAAATAAAATATTAGATAAAGTGATAATATTCAACCTTAATTTTGTCGTCTTCCCTTTTGGTAAATATCAACTGCTTTACAAAAAATGGCCGTTAAAATTTACTTGGAATATAAGTACTTATAAGCTCCCTATGCATGTTCTTGTCCACTACTGGACAAGCCTCCCGGATACAAAACCTGCATTTATTTCATTTATGCTTTAATTTTCACGTATATCATGTCGAATAGACCACGAGCATCATAAAAAATCGGAATACTAAGATTTATTGCCAAAAATCGCAGCTTCAAACTCTCAATCAGTTTGGCGCGAAAAGGGACCCATACATCGCTTAGAAAGGGAAAAGGTGTCTGACGCAGTGACGCATAGCACTGACCCTACTTCCTGTGTCTTCCTATCACTAGACGGTGATGTGTGTTTTAAAAAAACGTTCCGTTTCACGTTACTTTGAAATCGTAATTTTTATTGAAAATACAAACCAAAATAAAAACTTGCAAAAGAGGCTCCTTATTTCTGGAAATGTGATAAATATTCATAATTGGGTACGAAATAGTAGTTTATGTAACTGCTACATAATGGAGGGCATTAATACTCGAGAGTTTTAATGCCTAATTATGTACAGTTACATACACTAGTTTATCTACACACATATCATAAGCTCTCTTTGATGTGTTCAGGAACCGCACGCATGTTTGACCGGCATTGTGGCTCTGCAGTTGTTTAGCTTGTTCTGTAGCACCAACTTCGGGCGTCGGCGTTCGAAATTTGAATGTCAATACCAACTTCACAGACAAACTAGGGGCGGCACGAGGCGGGCGTCGGTGTTCGAAATTTGAAGGTCATAATGTGTAGAAAAATTGCACATTATGGTCATAATGTGTAATTTTTCAGATAAGAAATGAGTTTTTACCAAGTAGTTTAACATTATGCTGATCGTAACGTGCGGTTTTTGTACGCAGTAAAGAGGGTTTATGAAACGTGTGTAGATAAAAATATTTTCAGGGGCGTCAAACTGAGAAAACCATTTCGAGATAATTGTGTTCTTAAATAAATTGCGTTATTCTACAGCGTAATTTGCTTAAATCTCAGAATGACTGTCCTTATAACTCAGTTGTCAGTCAAATCGTAAAAGGGGATCTCAAATTATAATAAAATCTTAGTGAAATCCTAAGATTAGAACGAGGCAATCATGCCTAGTGTTATATATGAGTTCAAGGTCCACTCAGAGAGCAGAATAAGACACCTAAAACCTTTAACATTTCGGGAGCATAAATCTATCGTGCGTTTTCTATAGTTTTACAATTGATAATATTTGGGACCTGTACTAAATATAGGTAAAAACTATAAAACAATTTAATTAGTCTGTAGTAGTTTAGCCCAGTGGTTCTCGTCTCGGTTGGTAGGCGGCTTTGTAGGTGGGTTTGTAGGCAGGTAGGCGGAAATTATAGTCCAGGAATAAGACGGAATGAATTTATTACAGGGCTTTGATGTTAACAATGAATAAGAAGGGGAGTAACTCCCAACAAGAACTAAAACAATAAAATCGGAATTCGTACAATGTTAGTATCAATCGTCAACAAAACAGTGCTTGTGACAGGCTTCACTTTTCTTGAAGGCTGTCAACGCTGGCCGCTTGGTTCATAGTGAACCTCCTGGGTTACCACAAGTCCATCATTTAAAGTGAAAAGTTATTTTGACCGTTTTGCTCAATTTTCTGAAATGTTTAGTTTTTATGAATATGACATGTGAGTTGATGTCAGTGACATTGAATTTTCGTTCAGAAATAACCAGCCGCAAGTAACGGTTCTAAAATCTTGACCAATCGACGTCACGTGGGGTGACATTTAAAACAGTCATTATTTAAAAGACATATAATTAGACATCTATTACCCTTATTCAAATAAGTTTCTTAAAATAGGCTAAAATTTCATAAAATAAAATAAAAAGTACTACTAGTTTATTTATTTAGTATCATCCATTCAGCTTTCCTACTTTGTGGTGTGCATTAACCCTTTCGCTTCTCTGATGGCCGGAAATAAAATAATAATGACACAACTATTGAGGCAAAATTAATATTTTTTGCCCATAAATGCCCACAATAGAATCTACAGTACTCCGGTGACGTCTGTCATAAAAGTTCCGTTTTAGGGTTTACGCGAGTCTACAGGTTAAACAAATTGACGTACCGGTTTCGCCGGAACCGGAACCAACTGCGGCACGGGCGGCGAGTCGGTGATGGGCGTGTTCACGACCAGCTCCTTGTCTCCGATCTTGGTGCCTCCCATCATCACCGGCTGACGGGTTATCACCTGACGCATCATCGGCTGACCCGGCTTCTGCTGTTGAACATACACAATAGAAATTAATTAATTTAGCCTATTAATGTCCGTACCGAGGGACACAGGCCTCGATGGAGGGATTTTACTACTATTAGTGTAGTTTTTATGGTTTCGTACCCAAAGGGTAAAATCGGGTCTCTGTTACTAAGACTCCGCTGTCTGTCTTTCTGTCTGTCTGTCTGTCTGTCTGTCTGTCTGTCTGTCTGTCTGTCTGTCTGTCTGTCTGTCTGTCTGTCTGTCTGTCTGTCTGTCTGTCTGTCTGTCTGTCTGTCTGTCTGTCTGTCTGTCTGTCTGTCTGTCTGTCTGTCTGTCTGTCTGTCTGTCCGTCTCTCACCTGGCTGTATCTCATGAACCGTGATAGTTAGACACTTAAAATTTTCACAGATGATGTATTTCTGTTGCCGCTATAACAAGAAACACTAAATAACGGAATAAAATAAATATTTAAGGGGGCTCCCATACAACGATTATTTCAATACCACATACAAACTTATGAATGCACCTGGTTACGTACATGGAGTGTGGAAGTAGCCGCTCCAATAACTTTGTAAACAACATTTTGCTATTCACTCCACACCATCCCTACCATTGTACGGTGGTAGTGGTACGGAACCCTTCGTGCGCGAGTCTGACTCGCACTTAGTCGGTTTTATTTAACATAAACATGAACATTTAGACGGTAATAAGTCACTCAGAAATATCAAACAAACAAAGATTTACATATAGGCATATACATTGCTTCTGGCCCCACACTAGGATACCCTTTGTCGTGGATATCAGAAACAGCGAGGTCACACACATGTAAACATCCAAGACCTAGGGGTATTTTTTTTCTTTAGTCAAATAGATCAATTAAGCGTTTAAATTCAGCAATCTCCAACCCAATCGTCATCCCCTACATCAACTACAAGCAGTCCCCACAGAGGGGGGCGGGCGCGTGGTGCGGCAATCAGTTTCCCACGTAGACACGTGGGTGGCGGCCCATCGTGTCCTTGCCGCCTGCACCGCCTGCACCGCCTGGCGGGCACGGGACTTCCCCGCTGCAGTTCTCACGCGGGGCGGTAAGACGGGTGTTTTTATCAATAGGACATTTGCGCCTACTGTGCGCAATCCAGAGTCGGCGCAAATGTCCCCGACTGGGATGGAGCGGTGCGCGTCATCCAGTCGGGGTTCAGCATTCGCGGAAAGGCTGACCAAATCTCGAACAATACGTTTATAATATTCATGTGCATGAAAATTAATGTTGATGAGGGATCGTTAAAGTTATCCTCCCATTATTTTATCATATACTAATTGATCCAATTAGAAAATGGTATTAACTTACCGAAGTGCCGGTACTCTGTATAACCGTAGTCTTGTTATCACTCTGAAATAATAATAAAATTATACGTGTTATGATACTTACATATAAAATGTCAGTCTTTTTTATCAATTTAGATCTCTTTGTTAAACAGCGCCAGCTCTTGGCAACAGCAGTATTTAAATTTCCTAACGCCATCGCGTGGTATTTTAACATCCAATTTCTGAATTGAGAATTTCACTACTCAAGTACTTATGTATCGTTCTGTCTCTGCAGATGTCACAAAAAAGAACGTGACAGAGCGATACTTAAGTTTTAGATTAGTGAATTTCTCAATTCAGCAACCGGCGCTAAATATCGCAAGTGGCACATCAAGCGACATAGGCAAGCCCCGAACTAACGATGGCTGCAACCATCTATGATTGCACCAGTGACATTATTTTGCTCTACGTAATCTATCTGTATTAGTATAATATTACACGCCCGGCCGCTCCACGCAGCGCGCGCCGAGCGCCCGATATTGCGAGCGCGGTAACAAGCGATCTAAGTAAGGTGCATTTCAAGGATTTTTAGGTATTTTTCACTGAACCACTTGTAGCCAATAAAAAAGTATGGCCTAAATCCGATCCATAGTTTCGGAGGAACGCGAATAAATACACATATGATTTTTTGAATTGTTTGAATGTACAGATATATAGAATTGAGCACATCGGAAGTCGGTTAAAAATGTTGCTGAATTGCAAATAGGTTGGATTTTAGTAAACCGTTTTAATATTTATAATCTACTAAGGGTGCGTTCGAGATCGGTTAAAATTATTTCGAGTGATGCGAAAATTACTTCAGAGCGTTCGGAAACAACCCGAGTGAAACCGAGGGTCAACGAACTGTTACCCGATAGCTTGGCGAACATCGTTTTCGTATGCCTCAACCTCCTTGCAATAGTGGTGCACCAAGCGATATAGGCCTCGAACTAAAGAAGCATCTCTGATTACGCCGGTGATATATTTTGTTCTACGTGGCATATCTGTATAAGCATTCTATAACAGTATCTGTTAATAAACTAAGTTTGTATGGCCTGGCCACTTTTCGCTTATATAAAGCCGCAGGCACCTGCTAGTGTATTTAATATAGGGCATATCATAAACCACTCCCTAATGTGAGTCGTCTCTATAATGATCTGTCAAATGAACATAATACCTTGGATGTGTTTATGAACCTTGTCCCTTTAAAGTCAGCATATAATGCATTTATCTGAGATTATCTCTACATTTTTTCGATTCTTGTTTTGTCTTTTTTAGTCTTACTATGCATTCTAAGCAACCACCTTGTTCACTAACTGAGATCGACCGAAAATTGTGGAAATACGACACTTTTACCATACACTGAACGTCAGTGTTAGGGTTGGTGAACGAAGGGGCTGGTACAGTCTCCTAAACTTAGTTGAATAATTATGTTACCTGTCTTATGTCTAGAGTATGCTGTCAAAACACACTTGAGGATAGTTTATTTGATTTAAAACCACGTGTCTATAATTGGTTTCTTAGTGAAAGTTACTCAGAATGATATCCACAACAACCCCTTAAATTATGACTACACATTTCTGTTACATCCTATTTGCTTAAAAATTAAATGTAATATATCTGTTGGGTTTTTCAATAAATAAAATATGTATGGAAAAACTTTAAATAGGTACCTGTAGAGTCGCCTGGGACCTCTGTGGTTGCACAACTCTCTGCAAGCCACCTTTCATCGGCGCATTCACAATAATCTGCTGATTATTCGACACAATAATCTGCTGGTTTCCTTGTATAACTTGGTTGCCTTGTATAACTTGGTTGCCTTGTATAACTTGGTTGCCTTGAATAACTTGGTTGCCTTGTATGACTTGGTTTCCTTGGCTGTTGGTTGTTATCAGGGCTGGTGGCTGCTTCTGCGTCACGACGAGTTGTTGTTGATTCTGCCCCATTATCTGTGCCTTGATGGGTTGAGGCTGGGTTGTTATGATTGGCTGTTGGCTCGGCGTTAGTTGTGGTGTGTTCTGTTGATTGTAAACGTGTTTAAGTGTTTGAGAAGGGGGAAGGCAAAGTATATGAACACGGTGTTTTAGTATGGGATAAATATATCTCTTTCGAGAAGAGCATCTAGAAATCAGCTTAAATATTTTTTGTTCATATACTTTTTTGTGCATTTTATTACCATCAAAAGGTTTTTCGGAAGGTAACCACCACCAGCACAGCCCAATAGTAGGATAAGCTAAATAACTAAACAAATGAATGACACTGATGTATAAATAATATGATAAATAATATAACAAAGCCAAAGTGACATAAACATGCAAAATACGCAAAGGTTCTCGGGTATTTTTACTACTTGATAAGGAAGGACCTATTTCCATTCTACAAGCTAAGCCGTACCGTTTTGTTTCAACATGTCTGGCTGAAGTGTATCACGTACCATACACATATTTACGAATAAATATTTAAATATTTATTGTGCTTCATATAAATAAGTGCTTCATAGCATTATTGAAAGCACTTAAAATAGGTAACTACAATAGCATGTTTTAGATATATTGAAATAAGTTACCATGCACTAGGCCGAATAAATGTATCTCAGATGATTGACGAGTTTGATCCAGCATTCTTTATACCATATACCTACGGTACACCATGTATTACCATTATTCCCTCAGTCCTTATCCATTAATGGAGGATCGACGAACAGTTGCAATATCTTCCAATGAAGGACAGAGTTAATATTTTTATCGTAGTCCAATTTTCTTTTTGGCTAGTATTTAATCGCACATCAAAAATACTGATTTGCACAGAAAAATGATCAGCAAAAACACTTTTTATGTTTTATAGTCGTTTATGTGACTGATACATAATGAAGGGCCTTTAATGCCTAATTATGTACAGTTACATACACTAGTTTATCTACACACATATCATAAGCTCTCTTTGATGTGTTCAGGAACCGCATGTTTGACCGGCATTGTGGCATTGAATTGTTTAGCTTATTCTGTAGTACCAACTTCACAGACAAAGTAGGGGCGGCACGCAGGCGGGCGTCGGCGTTCGAAATTTGAATGTCACAATATGTAGAAAATTTACACATTACGGTCATAATGTTCACTATTCAGATAAGAAATGAGTTTTTACAAAGTAGTTTAACATTATGCTGATCGCAACGTGCGGTTTTTGTACGCAGTAAAGAGGGTTTATGATACGTGAGTAGATAATAGTAGTTTATCTACACACGTATCATAAACCCTCTTTACTGCGTTAAAAACTCGTTTCGTATCTGGAAAACTACACATAATGGTCATTATGTGTAGTTTTTCTACATACAATGACATTCAAATTTCGAACGCCGACGCCCACCCGCGTGCCTTCCCTAGTTTGTCTGAGAAGTTGGTACTGACATTCAAATTTCGAACGCCGGCGCCCGTCTGCGTGAAGTTGGTACTAAAGAACAAGCTAAACAATTGCAGAACCACAATGCCGGTCAAACATGCGGTTCCTGAACACATCAAAGAGAGCTTATGATATGTATGTAGATAAACTAGTGTATGTAACTGTACATAATTAGGCATTAAAACTCTCGAGTGATTCCATTATGTAGCAGTCACATAACTATTATGTGACTGCTACATAATGGAGGGCATTAACACTCGAGAGTTTTAATGCCTAATTATGTACAGTTACATACACTCTCGAGTTTTAATGCCCTCCATTATGCAGCAGTCACATAACTATTATGTGACTGCTACATAATGGAGGGCATTAATACTCGAGAGGGGGTTTATGAAACGAGCCGAAGGCGAGTTTCATAATAATATCACTCGAGAGTTTTAATGCCTAATTATGTACAGTTACATACACTAGTTTATCTACACACATATCATAAGCTCTGTTTGATGTGTTCAAGAGCCGCATGTTTGACCAGCATTGTGGCTCTGCAGTTGTTTAGCTTGTTCTGTAGTACCAACTTCACAGACAAACTAGGGGCGGCACGCGGGCGGGCGTCGGCGTTCGAAATTTAAATGTCAGTACCAACTTCACAGACAAACTAGGGGCGGCACGCAGGCGGGCGTCGGCGTTCGAAATTTGAACGTCATAATATGCAGAAAAATTACACATATGGTCATAATGTGTAATTTTTCAGATAAGGAATGAGTTTTTACCAAGTAGTTAAACATTATGCTGATCGTAACGTGCGGTTTTTGTACGCAGTAAAGAGGGTTTATGATACGAGTGTAGATAAAATATTTTATGTGTACTCAAGTTTATGTTTTAAGTATTTTTTGTTGTTCTTACATGTTCAACATAACACGAAGGATAAAGGGGGCTTCGCTTTGCTCACCCCCTTTACCCTTCACCTAAGCTACCGCAGCATTTTGCCCTGATATTTGCTGTGCAAATCAGTATTTTTGATGTGTCGTTTAATATTTCCCATATTTTTTTGCGGTATTTTTTTTTTCGCTATGTCCCTCATAACGGGATGTTCAAGCAAGGAGCAACGGCAATACGCTACACCTACACCGCTAAGCTACAGGTTCCCTTTGTGACTTCGAAAGTTATTTGACCGATATTCATTTCATCGAACATCCTTGATCGATTGCTCAGTTAGAAGATAACTTATTTCTACGAAACCATAATTAACCGATGTAACTTTTCATCAAAAAAAACCACTTGCCGATGCTCATTTCAACAATACATATAACCAACAAAACGATGAGATTGGATTCATAACATATTTAGTTACTGAGGAGCACTGGAAAGCATATATTTATTTTATCCCTTCATATGCAGCACAAAAACGATCAATGGTGTTCGATGATGTGGAAATTGATCAAATGACATAGGAAGTGATATGGGAAACCCCTGTACAAGAACAAGTGCAAGGAACCTGCGAGATTGATGTTTTGTACACAACGCCACACGGCTGTGACGTCGAGACTAGCGTCGGCTGACTCACAATCACCCTTTGTGCAGCTTGAATCACGCCAGAGTTCTGTGCGTGCAAATATCACGGTGGTTAGTGGAAATGTGGAGTGCGGTATTAGGGTTTTAGGGCTCTTTTAGTGTCGTGGGGATTTCCTCGCGCACGCGGGATTCGGCCGCATTTCATCACGGGTTCAATCCCTCGTCAATCCCGTGTGCGTGAAAAAATCTGCACGACGCTAAAGGAGGAGGTCTTAGTGCGCTTTCAGTGTGCGTATGTGTAGTAAGGGACGCGGGGCGCTATACTGACAGCACCCGCATGCGGCGGTGGCGTGCATCGAACTTTTGTATGGATGAAAAAAGGTCAAGTCTTACGATAAAAATTATATGGGAAAAATATCACTTTAAAAAAAATGCCCTGAGTGAAAATTTTCATGCAAACATATTGTTTTCAGTTTTATTTGTATTGTTAGACTAGACCTTAGATACCTACCTGGATTGCTTTTCCAGACAAAAGTTCAATACACGCCACTGCCGCATGTAGTGTAAATCCCGTAGTAAATCCCGCGTGCGTGAAGAAATCCGCACGACACTAAAAGAGCCGTAGGGCGTGGTAGTAGAGGGGGTGACAGTGATGCGGGAGGAAAAGTTAGAAGTACAAAAGGGTTTGGTAGGGTTTTAGGGCTAAGTTTACACCCTTAGCACTTAATTGTGAAGGTTCCTACGGTATTGGAGCGATACATTATAGAATCTGGCGATATACAGCCTAAATCTCGTCCTACCCGCAGCGTCCCACTACCGCAGGAACCTACTGAAAATATAAGGGTCACAATAGTAGTACAATAGTGGAGGAAACATAGAGCTAGATAGCAAAGGAATTATATTGCGAGTACTAACAAAGAAATCACAGGGACAAGATAGTAAAAAATATGGAGGCATGGGGATGTAAGAAGTGATGTGATGATGACGACCCGAATGGCCGAGTCGGCAGTGACCCTGCCTACGAAGACAAGGGTCCCGGGTTCAAGTCCCGGTGAGGGCAAATATTTGTTTGATGAGAACGGATGTTTGTACCCTAGTCATGGTTGTTTGTCTATCTATGTATAATATTTATTTATATAAGTATGTGTAGCGTTGTCTAGTACCCAAGATACAGGAAATCCTAGTTTGGGGCTAGATCAATGTGTGTAAATAGTCTCCAAGTTATTATTATGTGAAGGTTTGGTAGAGACTAACCCCTTATTGATAAAACTTATCAAACCTGTGATAACTAAAATGTGCTTTGTCTTTTTCTCACAAACACAAATTGCAAAGTGACAGACAAAGACAAACGAATTATAACGGCATTATAGTTAAAATAGGTTTATTAGACGTTTATGAATAAGGCGGTAATACAAAGCTTAGGAAGGATCTGAGTGACATCGCTTGTTTCTCTCCCACGTCACACAAGACGTCATAAAAAAGAGAATCAGCGAAACAGAACTCAGCTGAAAGTTTCTTTTTCTCGTTTGAGAAAAAAGTGCTGATCTGCTAAATCCCGAAGTGCAGTGATGAGTTAATGCTAATGCGAAAGAAATCAGTTAGAAAATAAAAACATCTGAAAAAAATGTGTAAGTAGCAAACCAGTGACTCAAACTACAGATAGAAGACACCAATATTATTAGCTAGATGAATGATTACCTTGATGATTCATATACGAATAGCAATGAACGCATCCTTAAAATGAACTTTAATCTTAACTCTTAGACCGACATTACTTTAAATTAAAATAAAGTAAATCTTTCTAGTATTAATTTATCCGCACGAGCAAAGCGAGTACTACAGACAACAAGTGAACAAAGGATGCGTCCAAAAGAGTGACAATTGCGTTTAGTAACATGAAGAATGATATGAAGTTAGCTACGATCTAGTCAGCAGTAACCTGGATAATCTGTTGTTGAGTGATGGCCTCAGTGGCCTGGGCTATGACGTTGTTGAGAGTAGCCTCGTCCAAGCCACCTGGGTTGTTGACCTGGTGTCGGAAATGGATTTAAACATCGAGAGGTTCATAATTGAATCAACTGGAATTCCAAGGAACATATTACTAACTAGGCATTGTATAATATAATCAGCCTTATTTAGGATATTTAGTATTTTAAGTATACTCACAATTAAAAGTACACAGGATGTGTATCCGACCCTTGCGAGGAAAATGTAATAGATAAAATATTGCAATCATTTTCTTTACTTTAACTTTACTGTCTCTTAGATTGTTCGGTGCCATGAAAAAATGTCCTAAACTTGTACAACAGGATACAGAATTCCCTTTCATAATTTCTGAAGTAAGATGTTATCAATACACAATATAGAAACGGACAACAGTGTATTTTTACAAACAAACAGACCTTAAACCCCACAATATTCCACACAAGATGTATAGATACATAACAAGTATATAGTATAGAGTTCGGAGTTCGGTTGCTTCCTGCGGTAGTGTTTCGGTGCGGGGGGTGTATTGTCGTGACGTCAGTATGGCGCGAGACTCAAGTCGCCCTCTTATACGAGACTCTTCGCAAAACCCGACAAATAATATGTTATGTAGAAAATATTTTCCTGCAATGTGTTTGTTTCAAAACATATATCAATGGAAACTATACGAAAAAAAAACTAAATAGATGTTTTTCACCCAAAACTTGCTATTACTTGGGATTTAAAAAGAATATTGATATGGGTTGAGAAGAATATGGAAAAAATAGGTTTTCAAAATATCTTAGAACTGTATGTTTGAAATTAAGGAATGAGTGTTTTTTTTTTTTTAATAAATGAATAACAAAAAAATTGCCGCAGCGACAGACGTATCAGCCATGTTGCAATGTGAGCTGTAATGAACTGTGTTTTAATAAGGTTGTGTGCAAAATTTCAACCACCACGAACACACGCCCGCCGTGCGGGGTCGGCTTGGCATGTAAAGTTGCTCTCCCCTACCGTTTCACTGCCGCAGGTAGGAACCTACTCATACTCATTAAAGCGCTGTATAAGAGTAATATAAAGGTGTATTGAGGCTGATACCGTCAGGGTGATGGGTCCGCCGCCGGTCGCTCCCTGTACTATGATGATCGTCTTCTGCATCATATTGCCAGGAATGTTCGGTGTTAGGTAGCTGATGCCGCCTGAAATGAGACCATATTGGTTAATGCTGTAATCCGGTGCTGACCATTAGCTGAGTAGATTTTAACATAAAAGTCGCAAAGCAAAGTTCTGGTTTTTTAGTCTGTTTAATGAACCGGTTAGGGTGTGTTAATCCAAATTCGCAACTTCGAAAATTTTGTGCTCGCTGCGCACCACGCGATAAACTGCGAAATTATGGGACATTTTTCACTTTATGCTCCAAAAATCATAAGCTGTGCGTTTTTCAACAACCAGAAAGATCAAGCTAAGCACCTTCAAAGTTGGTCCATTTATTCCGAAATTTGCCTATTTTCGCCCCCGTGCGGATCAGAATATTAGCACAATGGCTCGTCAATGACAAATCATTAAAAACAGTTGTAGTATGTTCAATTAAATTCCATTAAAGCACAAGACGTAGTCTATGAAACATATATATCAAGATTGTGAAGAGCCGCTCTTGTTACTACTTAAAAGAGCTCCTGGGCTAGAGGTTTCACGCTCGGTTCTCACGCAGGAGATGTGGGTTCGGATGCGGGTTCGAATCGGGGGGTCACCATGTACCAACGAGATAAGTTTATTTTTGTTTCTTTTTACACATTTTATTTATTATTTATAGAGCTGCAGTTGCATTTTGGCTTTCTAGAAAACTAAGTTTGTCTGTCGAAAGACGCACAGTTTATGACTTTAAGAGCAAATAGTGAAAAAAGTCCCAAAATTTCGGAGTTTATCGCTGGTGGCAGAGAGCACAAGATTTTCGAAGTTGCAAATTTGCATTAACACTACCCGAACTGGCCCATTTAACATACTAAACAACCAGAAAGCTTTGCGATTTTAGCCTTTTTAGTTTGAGATAATTGATGTATCGTAAATACATTATCGGATACTCAGTGACACCATTATCATTACCTTCACTACCAAATTGAACTTGCTGTATGCCATATAAAAGCAATCAGTTAATTCGAGGGATAAGTAGTTTTAAAAATCATTAACCTTGAGAGTTACCAGGCGCTGTGATGATCTGCATCTGTTGCTGACCGAATTGTGAAGACTGAGTCATGATCTTATTGTCTGGAAAATCAAACGCAACATCTTTAATCATAAGCAAATCAATACGCAAGCAAATACGCAATACATTTAAAAATTTAAGAACCCTGCGGTCCGAAAGATGAAAATGTGTCCAAAACCTGCGCTTGTTTGCTGGAAGAAATCTCTTAGAGATAAGCTTGCCTTTGCACATAAGTTGTCTTGGGGAGTTTCCATTTAATAAATGTGCAATAAAGAATATGAATATGTGTAAGCGCGAGCTTGGGACCTTAGACATTCAGACCACAATACAAATATATTTTTTTACACTCAGATAACAGACCACAATAATACTGTATCCTATGGTACAACACCAAATTCTACAAAGCTATCCCCTACCCTTTATACGCAAGGCAAGAATTCAAGCTTGCTTTTCCGTCATTAGAACAGAACACAGTTCCCTACTCTGTCGAGAAGAATGACAACTTCATTCAAAAAACGATATACTAGCGCCACCTAGTGGGTAGTAGTGGTAGCCTTAGCGTACTGGGATGCTTTGATAAATTGAGCGGTGAAAAAAAGTCCTGATTGAAATTCAACCCAAGCATATAACAGACTACATTAGCGTTGGTATAGTTCGCTCCAAGTTTCTTTCTCTCTATGCAAGAAAGATAGGTCACAACTCGCTCAGGGACGAGCAAAATTGGCGCTTGCTGTACCTTGCAGGATGAGTTGTCCCGGTTGCGATGCTAGAATGTTCTGCACGTCCATCGGTTGAACTTGCAGCATTGGCTGTTGAACTTGCATCGTTGTCTGCGCGACCTGGGACAAATAAACAAATGTAAATCTCCCCGCCTGTCTTTACGGGCCACTCGAAATACTCCACGTTGTATCAGTAACACTATTCCGTAATGGTGAAATCAATGGCAACAAATATAATGACCACCAAAATATTTTTTTCCTACCCATAATGGATAAATGAACACCAAAAGTTGCAAAAAATATCAGGGCAAAATACTGCTGTAGCTTAGGTGAAGGGTAAAGGGGATGAGCAAAGCGAAGCCCCCATTATCCTTCGTGTTAGGTTGAGCATGTAAGAACAACAAAAAATACTTAAAACATAAACTTAAGAACACAAAACATAAAAAGAAGGTTGTGATCATTTATCCAAACACAATTTGGTGGAAATTTATCCATTCTGGCAGTCATTTCGAATTTATTGGTAGTAAAATAGGTGCGTTTTTGGTAATCGTTTAAACAGAAGCCGATGTCAATCCAGAAAGCCTTCAAATATATGTTTTGGCGAGGGGGGTGATGGCTGGTGCACAAGTCATACTCGTGAACGGGTGCTGCTTGGGGGGACTGGTCGTCTGGTTTCTCATAAGTTATGAGCATTACAACTTTTGTTTGTGCTTATTTGTTTCTTTTGTAAAAATTGTTATTTTGAGACATCTTATTGGCAGTCATAGATACGATGTAAAAATATCGTCATTAGATTAGATTATTTTTATATGGTGCGTTGTGACATAAAAAATAAAAATAAAGTCGAAAATTTAAAAAATGACATCCCCGTAGATTTTTTTGGTGATATCTTCTGTGACAGGCCTATTTCCGAAGCACTGGTAGAGTTAATGGAGATACCTTTTCCTATGCGAGATTCAGTCACGAATCACCACTTGAAAGGAAAATTTCCTTTATCTACCTCAAACCATAATCATTAGTTTAGATGATCATATTTGATTTATTATTAATTTTTCTCCATGTATAAGTGTCTGACTTGTAAAAGAGTATTATTTTTGCCTACTAACAGTAAAATATTTTTTAAATGCTGTTCGCCAACTCCAAATTTACAATCAGGAAAATTATCGTGTATTCACACACTGTTGAAAAGATCCGGCCATGTGCGTGTCGGACTTCGCATATTTAGTGTTCCGTAACAAATGTAGAAAATAAGCCTAAATATGAAGAAATTTTTAAGAAACAATCTGATTTATGAACATATTTGAATTTGATAGACGGCTGCCGAGTCAAAGCCGTGTTTACGGCTTTGTAGTGATGTATAACGGCACGGCGAGTGTGGGGAATGCCATTCGACCGCTAACACGACAGGGCCTCGTACATTTTCACAGATCATCTGCCTTATGGGATACGACCATCGATCAATGGATCCAATATATTCTCTCACATGATGACTTCGATACAATTAATTCGATACGACTTCGAAGTAAGGCTATTTGCTTTTATTGGTCCTGTGATAACAAGCGACCTCTTCTATCTGGTACCTCGATAATACTGCTACCTCCCCTCTCGCCGTGTACGCACGGCATGAAAGCGTGTATGTGTATGTAAAAAGGCACCTAGGCTACAGGCACGCGGTTTTAGAGCTGTCATCTAAAGCGATTGTATTTTGATTTTGAAAGTAATCGGGATATATCAATAGATACAAAATCGGGCTATAGTTTGGAGTGGTTTATGAATAAGAAACTTTTCCCTGATTTACCTTCTTACATCTTGCTCCGCCTATTTTAATTAATGTTGCGGTGTGATACGTAGACCCTGCAGCTTTTATATTAAAGACTTTCTTATTCTATACCTTCCATCTATCTATCTATCTACCCAGCCTCCTGCACCCACCGTTAAGCAAAGGCCTCCTCTTCATTACGCTTTCATATTGTTGCAAAACAATAATAATGATTTAGATCATTACATGCTTTGCCAGAGGCAATTAAAAGAAGAGCGACATCTTCGGGAGTAAAGTAAAAGGCTTGAGATGCGCGCAAATACTAGACTAATTTATTATAGGAAATACTATAAGTTTATATACAACTTACTAGAAAACTACGTGATGAATATAAATATACCTTATCTGTGACGGTCGTCAACTTATCTTAACATTAAGTCGAAATAGATATTTCCGCATATCTGTGGCGGGCGTACGTGCCGGCACAGATACTCAAGTTAGATAACATAAAAAAATTAAATCAACTGCAATAATAACTAGTAGTATTTTAATAAACATAAATCAGATAGTAATTGTGCATACTTCAACTTAATCTAAAGGTAAATCTTACAAGAATTAGAAAAATAAAGGAACTACGGTTATGTGAATTCTACATAAGTTTAAAGAATTACTTAATATTTACCTACATGCAAGTCTTGTATCTGGCCGCACACTACATAAAATAAACTAAAAACTGGAAAACAGAAAAACACTAGGAAAATGGGGCTTCGCGGTTAGTAAACTAACCTAACCTAAAACTGGAAAAGATCCGCAGGAGAGTCGTCTTATGCTGCAGCCGCCCATGTTTTTCAGGAATCGATGAGTCAATTTACATCGCACGACGTTGAAGTTGTAATCACTGTTTGTTTATAATTGCGACCGTACCTACACAAGGATGATTGTGCTGAATCAGCGTCAGCATTAAATCTGTAACCTTGGCTGTAGGCAGTCAATGATCTCGTACGTCATATGTACGTGCGTGCTCTTCACTCTTGAGTGAATATTAAGTTGTCGATTGATGAAATTTATGTGCCGTAAAACCTTGGGATTTGGCAACATAGGGCACATCTTGTACACCAATCGTTTATATATATATATCTCTTTCTCTCTCTTCAGTGATTTGATTATTCTTCGTGCGATGTTCTTCCTGGATGATTTCAATATTATTTTAATTAGGTATATCGCTGATGTTTTAATACTCTTCTGGGGGCTGGAACGGCTTCCTATGACTTGGACTTGAAAAAGCTGCTTGCTGTGAATGAATTTGCCGACTCATTCGTTTCTGCTGGTGCGAGCTCCATTTTGATAAATCAGCAGTCGGCTGACTATCGGTTCATTATTCTTGCGGTATCTCGAGTTCGATGCGGGAAATCTTCAGTTGAAATTATTTGGCTTCTGGTCCGTTTTCAAATCTGGTCCGGTCATGGCTTGCTTGATGTCGTCTTGGTTGCCGAAGTCGGGGCTCGGCGATCTTGCATTTTTTGCTTGCACTTCTAAGGTGGCAGCACACGGAGTTTTCTTCGCGGCTGGGTCCATGCTGCTATTACCGAAGGTTGCTGATGTTCATCACGTCGGGGTCACCACTTTGCCAGAGGCAATTATAAGGAGAGCGACATCTTCGGGAGTAAAGTAAAAGGCTTGAGATGCGCGCAAATACTAGACTATTTTTTATAGGAAATACTATAAGCTTGTATACAACTTACTACAAAACTACGTGATGAATAGAAATATACCTTATCTGTGACGGTCGTCAACTTATCTTAACATTACGTGGAAATAGATATTTCCGCATATCGGTGGCGGGCGTACGTGCCGGCACATGCAAGTATTCCGGCATTGAGATTCATATTCTACCTTTAACTTTGGAATAAACCGAAGAACTCTTGGTCATTTTGAGTATCTGATCAATCAAAGATACTTCGCAAAACCGGGCCTTAGAGCCAAGATGTTGGCCGGCCAGCCAAGGCGGTGGCTGGTTCGAGAGGTCCCTGGTTGGTTTGTGGACCGATGTCGTCTGTCCGTCTGTCACCAGGCTGTATCTCATGAACCGTTATACTTAGCAGTTGAAATTTTCACACATGATGTATTTCTGTTGCCGCTATAACAACAAATACTAAAAAATAGAATAAAATAAATATTTAAGAGGGCACCCATACATCATTATTTCAATACCACATACAAACTTGTGAATGTATCTGGTAACGTACAAGGAGTGTGAAAGTAGCACCAATAACTTTGTAAACAAAATTTTGCTATGTAAAATCCAAACCATTCACTCCACACCATCCCTACAATTGTACGGTGGTACGGAACCCTTCGTGCGCGAGTCCGACTCGCACTTGGCCTTTACTTTACTCCTTTACTTTAATCATCCCATGGTACGTTATATCGCGAGATTATATCTTGTAGGAGGTCCTTTAATTTATAAAATCTTGTGTAGTTATTTATATGTTGGTGTAGCGGCAACAGAAATATATCTATGAAAATTTCAACTCTCTACCTATTACGTTTCATGAGACACAGTTCGCTTAGTAATAGGGTCCCGTTTAGCACCCTCCAGGTTCGGACCCTAAAAAATACCACCCGGCAAGTTTTCCAATTTCCATTTTCGCGATAGAGAGTGGTGAAGAAAGCGTGCTGTTGGCGGAATGGTTGGCTTACATGCAGCGATCCCTGTTGCACTTGCATAGTCGGCTGTTGGACCTGCAGTGAGGGCTGCTGAACTTGCAGGCTCGGCTGGTGCACCTGCACCGGCGATTGTTGCACCTGCATCATAAACGTTGACATAACATGACCGATACGCGACGAAGAATGATTGACTCGCGACAGTTGTGATCTAGAGCCCGTGTTACAGATCCCGGCAATCTCCTTGAGCATGATTGGACGTAGCCGGGGAATTCCCTCGCTCTATCACCCAGCACCAAAGAGAAGCTTTTATCTCGCTTTCGCAAACAAGGACGTTGTTCAATAAGTTTGCCGGGATCTGTAGTACTCCACCAAGCCAATGTGACACCTGTCAGGCATCTTCCGTCTCATATCTCAAACGCCTTGAACAGCATTTGAAGCATGTTTTGTTTGTTTTGTTGTGTGTGAGAGACAGAGGTTTGTGGAGTAGTAATAAACCGCTCAGCTCCTGTGAGTTAACTAGCTGTAAAATCACGAAGTTGAGATGCTGATGAACTCCTGAGAGAAAGCTGACTGAGTCAAATCTTGAAATCTATCTTGAGTGCCATAGTTGATAATAATAAATAAATACGAATTTGCTGCTGCCGCCCTAATATGAAATCAATGCCATACCGTAAGGGCGTTCGTTATAAGTCCGGCAAGGACAACGATCTTTTCTAACAAGAACCATCCGAGTGTCCCTGATAAAATATATATACGATTCTGGGAAATAATGGCGACCACACAAAGGGCGTTGCGGTTGTATTCTCTGCCTCCCAAGCAAAGGTCCCGGGTTCGAATTCCGGCAGGGGAGGAAGAAACAACCTTAGGTCTTGGATGTTTACATGCGTGTGACAAAGTGACAAAGTAACAAAGTGACAAAGTGACAAAGTAACAAAGTAACAAAGTGACAAAGTGACAAAGTGACAAAGTGACAAATTGACAAAGTGATCACCTACGTGACTTCGAAATTCATTTGATCGATTTACATTTCACCGAACACTTCCCGGTGCCCATTAGTGGGACGCAGCGAGGCTGATGATGTCATGCTTTCAATCTCGTCGTTTCGTTGAAACGGGACATCGACTGAAGGAGTTGCCGGATATATGAATGCTAGTTTTAATGAGCATCGGCAAGAGGTTTTTGGATAAATCGTTACATCAGTTAATTAAGACTTCTTATAAATAAGGCATGGTCCAACTGAGCAATCGATTAATGGCATTCGTCCGACCATAAAAATCGATCAAATGACTTATTGTGTGGTCGTTGTTTCCGGTTCCTACGACACAGGATATCCTAGTGTGGCCCCACAATGAAGAAGCAATGTTGGCGCCTGTATATAAATGTCTTATGTTGCTCAATAGCTGACTTACCAAGTCCTCTTCATCTTCCAAAGCAGACGCCGCGAGAGCCGCGTACAAGTTGGCGGCCGTCTTAGACACGCTTTCCTGCGGAGATTTCTAGAATACATCACACGTTACGATGACAAACCGAATGGCCAAGTCGGCAGTGACCCTGCCTACGAAGCCAAGGGTCCCGGGTTCGAGTCCCGGTGGGAGCAAATATTTGTATGATGAGAACGGATGTTTGTACTCTAGTCATGGTTGTTTATCTATCTAAGTATACTATGTATCTATTTAAGTATGTGTATCGTTGTCTAGTACCCAAGATACAGGGACTCCTAGTTTGGGGCTAGATCAATGTGTTTAAATGTGTCCAAGGTATTATTATATTATGTTACTTGACAAAGAAAGTGGTAATTATTATCGCAAGCTTGTTTGATGATCACTATTTGAGTAGAGGTAAAGTAACTCGTATGTGAGTGTGTGGCACAACACACGCGTGTTGTGCCCGCAGTGTTGTGACAAAATTGTTTCGATGACACAAAATTCTTCTCAGAATTGCCATGTGCCAACTTCTTAAAATGAACGGTCCGAACTCGGTAGCACTGCTGCGCAGCACTCTAGCCCCCGTACAAGAATGTACCTTAACTCCATACATTTATGGTCTGTCACTTCTCGGCAGCAATGTCGCCGCGATAGACCAGTAGTGACGCGTGCGTGACAGGGATAGCGACAGCATTGGTGCGGCATCACCGCTGCGTGCTGCCAATCAAACCTTTCCATTAAATTCGGTGCGATTTGTGTGTCTATGTCATCCAGTCAGTCGTCTTATTCTGATGAGCAGCTATGACTCTAGTAGAAAAGGCACGGAAAACGTTTTAAATAGGCATTCAGGCCACCAAAACCATTATAAGTAGTTTACCTTTCCGTTTTTGTCTTCAAGCTTCGGTTTCTTCGCTGGTGGCTCAGTATAACAATGATCAGCGACAACATTCTCCATCTCAGTCTTCACAAACTGTCCGCCCTGTATAATTCCTCCCTGAATAAACTGACCTCCCTGCTGAATTATCTGTACCCCGTGTTGCATAATTTGCCCCCCGTGTTGCATAATTTGCCCCCCTTGTTGTATAATCTGTCCGCCCTGTTGCATAATCTGTCCGCCCTGTTGTATAATCTGACCACCTTGTTGTATAATCTGTCCTCCTTGTTGTATAATTTGTCCTCCTTGTACTAGGCCCGGTTGTAACTGCTCGTTTTTGAGCTGGATGATCTGTCCCTGTTCATTTTTGAGTTGGATGACTTGTCCTTGTTCGTTTTTTATTTGGAAGTATGGTCCGGATTGGGATATTAGTTGGCCAGAGTCGTTGATTTGTATGACAGAGCTTTCTTGCTTTACTTGTACGATTTGGCCAGTTTCTGTGATTTGTATGGTGGGTGCGTTGTTCATTTGCGACGGAGTCATCTGAACAACCTGCACTGGCGGATTGGATTTCTTCTCTAGAAGATCAGCGAGCATCTTGTTTTGTGCTGTCTTCTGGAAAAAGCGATTTTAGTTACTGCACAATAAGGTAATTATTGTCGTGTGGTTTACAAAGTTCCTATTTCAAAAGAATAGGAATGATAGTGATCGGGGTTTTTTTTTATTCAACCTATCATCCAAAGATAAGTTTTTTTTTGTTTCTCACATGTTACACAGGTATTCTAGTTGTTAGCAAACAGGTAAAAATATGTAAAATTATAATTGAAAAGCTAAGAAATTGGCTACTATTTCAATTACTCACCAAAGTCATCTGGTCATCCAACTGCTCGTCTTTAACTGAAATAAAGATAACCAGTTAAAATCTGAGAACAATTATGTCCAAAGTTCGTATGAAATAGAATAGTTTCATACCTTGGTCTTCTCCCGACGTCACCATCACCTGTACAAATGTAAATTATTGATAAGAAACATGTGAGTCTTATGAAACATATCTCTCAGTAATATAATATTGCTGCAGCTAATGTACCTACACTAGCAGAAAGCGCAGCTTTGTAAGGGCGCGCGGAAGGTGATGTCTTTTGAGAACTTATAGCATATTGCAAGCGCTACAGTGCGATAATTATAATCCATACAATTAATTTTATGTTTTATTCAAAAAATAAGATTTCAATGATATTCCGGAAAACTTAAGTGACAAAGTGAAAAGACCTTGAAGACCTACAAGGTATGCTGTATTGTGGCAAAGTTATATCAATAATTGTTTTGTTGTGTTTTATGACATCATCGCCATAGCTGGCAGGCAGTAGATTCGGGAGGCTAAGGACCGGAGAAGATGTCCTACTAAAGATTAGCCTATACCCAGCAATGAGGGTATGTGGACTGATTGAAAATCAGTGTGATTCTTCAGGTGTCAAAACCAAATAACTAGTGGCTCTGTGAACTGTACACCTCGCAAGCCATTCAGGAAATAACCCGACTTCATTTTCGTTCACAACTTTAATACGCACATGGAGTATTAAAGGAGCCGCACCACTTTATAAACTACATTTGTGATCTAAAATCCAACCTATTGACTTATCAGTAAAATTATATTGCCTATGTCACTCTCACGGCCCCCTCGAATCCGACTATTTGTTAAAATCTGTCAAGCCGCTTGGAAAATTTCCACAAACTGAATCGACAAAAAAATCCTGCTCACAAAATTTAACGAGATTCGATTGAGAAATGCGACCTGTAGAGTAGAACAGCCGCCGGACGGAAGTCCGGACAGAAATCCAGATATAGGGAAGCATTTTTGGCCAAGCTGAACGGAGACGCTTCGCTACCTCGGTCTACTAAAGACACTAAACTGACAACCTTGAATCGACAGATTTTGTACGGGAGCTATAGATTCCATTTCGAAACACACTTTTTAATTCGTTTATCTATACACGTATCATAAACTCTCTTTACTGCGTCTAAAAACCGCACGTTAAGACCAGCATAATGTAAAACTATGTGGTAAAATTTTATTTCTTATCTGAAAATTTGTACATTATGACCATAATGTACCAAAATTTGTCAAATATGACATTCAAATTCCGAACGCCGACGCCCGCCTGCGTGCCGCCCCTAGTTTGTCTGTGAAGTTGGTACTACAGAACAAGCTAAACAACTGCAGAGCTATGATCAATGCCACAATGCCGGTCAAACATGCGGTTCATGAACACATCAAAGAGAGCTTATGATATGTGTGTAGATAAACTAGTGTATGTAATTATAAATAATTAGGCATAGAGAGAGACATTAATACTAGAGAGTTTTACTCTCGAGTATTAATGCCCTCCATTATGTAGCAGTCACATAAACTACTATTAGTTGTGTCGCCTCGAGCTGAGGTCTCAATTATGAACTATGTTCATGTGGTTATTGTTACCTTATTGTCCAGGGAACCAGGCGTGGTACTGGCCATCCCTCCAGGGATTATTGTTGTGCACTTGATCATCGCCTCCGGATCTACCTCCATATTCTGTAACGACAAAACTTCGTAATAGGGTGGCTAGAAAATGTTTTGTTCTGCCATGTCCGCTGTAGGTAGGGGATGGGAGCCGCTGAGCACGCACTGAGAAATGATGGTACTATCATCTTTTGGTGACTGATCAGTAGTTCCAATTCCAAGTTGACACCTCCACTTGGTACCTGCCGGTAACTATTACACTTGACTCTTTATCGAAGACTAGCCAAGAAGCACGGGCCCGCGTAGCGTTTTACGGCTAAAATCACTCCAAACAACATTAATAGTGGAAGCAAGAAACCTTGGAGACCTCCAAAGCATGCTTCAAGATCTCTATAGTGCTTCTCTTAAAGTTTGCCTGGAGATGAATATGTCCCAGATTAAGATTATGACAAACATCTCTGACGGCTCATTTACCAACATCACTGTCGGAAATGAGACGTTAGAGGTGGTTGATCATTATGTCTACCTTGGACATATGCTATATTTTGGCAGAGAACACCAGGCTAAGGTGATCCCCAGAAGAGTCCAACTTGGATGGGCGGCGTTCAAGAAACTCGATAGAATATCCAGGAATCGAAAGATGCCGCAATGCCTTAAAACCAAGCTATTCGACCGATGTGTCCTGCCTACAATGACATAAGGTGCCGAAACATGGTCGCTTACAAGGAAACGGTGAAACGAATAAGAATAGCTCAAAGAGCCATGGAGTGTTCCATGTTAGGCACCACGCTCCTAGATAAAGTTAGAAACGTCGAGATACGTCGACAGAGTAAGGTTCAAGATGTCGTAAAGCGTATCACTAGGCTCAAATTGAAGAAGGCAGGGCACTTGGCGAGGCGAGGTGATGGCTGTTGGAGTAGATCCCTAACCGAGTGGTGGCCGAAAGAAGTACGAAGGAGCGTGGGTCGACCGGCAGCCAGATGGGTCGATGATACTACCCATATCGCGGGTAGAACTGGATTCGACTGGCACAGGACCGGAGAGGTTGGCACAATATTGAGGAGGCTTATACCCAGCTGTGGGCGGAAACAAGCTGCCAATGATGATGATGTCCGCTATATTTATGTGATGAATGCGTCAAAATTTTATAATTAAGGCAAGGAGAGGAAAACAGAATCAAAATTCGGTCAAGTGCGGGTCGGACTCGCAGACAACATCGTACAAGAAAATGTAAGCACTAAAAATAACAAAACAAAAAGAAAATAATGTTATTGTCGATCCTGAATTCGTTTTCAGAACTCAACGATTGCGCAAATGATATCAAACCAATTGCGGCACCACAACTATTTAATAAGCCGCGAAATCTTCGATCATATTTGAATCATGACATGGCTTGTTATATCACGGGGCTGTAAGGACGCGTGTAGTTCATTCGTTTCGTTGCTGTAGCGGCAACAAAAATACACATTCTTTGGAAATTTCAACTTCTACCTATTCCGGCTCATGAGACACACGGACGGACAGACGTACAGACGGACAGCAGTGGCTTAGTAATAAAAGGATCCCGTTTGGCACCCTTCGCGTACAGAACCCTAAGACGGTACCGCTTTTTAAGCATCGTATTTGTGGCTGCTTAAGTTGCATCATAAACAGAGAACAATAAGAGTAGTTAGGATCAAATTTTACCAATCCGTTAACGCATTGACAGCCAGACCACCCAGCAACTATTGCTCAAATTGCTCAATCGTCACATCCTATTTAGGAACGCTCGATGCCCCGAACAGTTAGAGTTGTTCAAAAGTTACCAATGCTCAGTGCCGTTGAACACCTATGCTTGTTCGTATTAACCAGCGCTAGGTGCCGAGAACACGTCATTCGTAGAAAAGCCAATCCCGACTCAGGGTGCCGCTCGACACCCAGAGTTGTCCGGGTTGTTCTTATTTCATACCAAAAAATAACAAACGTCATCCCATGAAAAGACGTCAGTTTGACAGACAGTCACACCGGGCCGTTCAGTAACTACAACTGTCAACTGTCATCGGGCGACTATCGCCCGGCGATAATCACCCCTGGGTCGTGTTCAGTAACTACGCACCGAGTGTGATTGTCGCCCGGCGATAGATAGAAGTACATGTAGTAGATGTCCACGGTCCCGCCTCAAATAAATAATGAACTCATAACTTCTTTATTTTATTTATGTTTCTCCTTTTGAACAACAATTCATCTGATCATACCCCCTCCCAGTATTCTCTTATCCATCTATAGGGGCGATAGGCTGATAGGACACCATACAGCTCATCATGCTCATCTTGGACAATGTGTCAAGTATGGTTTCAAGTAATCTAAAGATTTATGTATGTATAGTATTATCTAATACATAAAAACACACCGGACACTTCGAGCAAGTCTGCATATCGCACCACACAAACCAATGATGTGTGTAAAACGAGATCGCGCGCCTGCAAGGAGCGAGTTCTATTTAGGAGACCATAAGTCTAAGTCCCTTCTGTCTATCGTACAACTTGGTATTCTGTTCTGTGGTTATTAGTCTGTGATGATCATTATCAAATGCAAGACAAGAATATGTATGTGTGTGTGTGTGAAGCGGCCTATTACATGTATGTAATATGTATAATAGCCAGGCAGGTAGAACCACGGCCGGCGTAGAACTTTATTTTCATAAAAAATTCAGAACAAACTGGTGTGGTGGTCGAAATGGGAATAAACCATTTCCTTCCAATTAAAAGGACTCGCAGAGTGGTCAGAGGCACTGAGCAAAGTAATAGATCAGATCCATTGTTCAACTATAAGTTAACGGGGGCATCTAGTCAAAGTATGGTTGACAACTAGAGTGTACAGAGGCATTGAATGTGTTAACCGAATCAATATTTTATAATTCATCAGTTTCGGGCCTGGGGTAATTAACACATAGAAGTATAAAAAAATCTTACCGTCTGATTGGGTTGCACGACGATTGTGTTAGAGGTAGCCGGTCCGATCCGCTGCTGATTCTGCTGTCTTTGCGCAACCTAGTAATCCAACCAAATTGTTTACTATCGACAACGCAAAAACACGTCAGTGTTTTAGAACGTTTTGCTATGGAGATATGACTGTTTCCTCGCGATGATAAACTAAGATAGCCTTAGTAACAAAGCAATAGGGTTCCGTTGGGGTGCTAAGTTCTGACAACTTTATTGGACTGTCAGTTATTCATTTAGAGCTGTCAATTCAAATTATTATTATTTTTATAGGAATTATAGCGTTTAGCTAAATTTGGGCCAATAACAATTTGGAAGTCGACTAAATCATGCTTACATATAGCTTTTTGACTAAATACACATGCCAATCTATGACCTACGCTTTCAAAATTTTTAGTTTAACTACGGTTAGTTTTAAAGGCATCTTGTTTGCACGGGATGCATAAAAACAGAACTAATGATTCTTACTTTTTACATGCTAGCATTAATTTTAAAAGACTACTCAACAAAAACCATGCAAATGTTAATCTATCTGAATATTGACATTACAAACGTCATGTTCCGTCACTTTACCGTAACATCTCTGAATTCAGGGTTTCTTCTGGTCAAAATATGAAAACAATTTCTAAAACAATAGCAACTAGTTTGAATAAAATAATCACACAAAAACTACCGAATAAATGACAGATCTGGAATGATAAAATAAAAAGTATGGTATGCAACCTCCATGGCTTACATGAGATAATACAATATCGGCTATGCAAACAACGCACAATGTCGTTTTGACGCTATCACTTTTCAAAGCCCGAAAAGTGCATTATACGTATACATAGGGCGCACTGTAAGTTTCCGGAACTGGCCACTTACATAAACAATATTTAAAAATTTATTGCAACATTTGAATATAGAACTCTTTGGCTGTAGAATGCAGTTTGTTTCATCTGACTGCCTTTTGTTTTTACCTTGTGGCGCCATTTAAAAAATTGTGTGTCTGCATCAACATGGATTTAACTCGGGAAAATTTTCGTAGTATGATTATCTACGATTTGAAGTGTAATTTGACAGCTCAACAGAGCATCGCTCGGCTTGAAACAGCTTTTGGCAATGAAGCACCATGCAAGACAACTGTTTATAGCTGGTTTGCAGAATTCAAGCGTGGTCGTATCAATCTCAGTGACGAATCTCGCGATGGTCGGCCGTCCACCGCTCTGACCAACAAAAACATCGATGCTGTGCGCCGTATGATTGAAACAGACAGGCATGTGACCTACCATGAAATTCGCGCATCCTTAGAAATAGGCATGAGTCAAATACAATTAATCCTACACAAACATTTGGGTGTGAGAAAGCTGTGCTCGCGGTGGATCCCACACAACATGACCGAGGCTCAAAAAACGGACCGCGTCACTTGGTGCAGTGCCATGCTTACCAGATTCAACGAAGGTGCGTCAAATTTGGTGTGGGACATAGTAACAGGTGACGAAACATGGATTTATTGCTACGATCCCAAAACAAAGCAGCAATCGAGCGTATGGGTCTTTCAAGATGAGCCGAAACCAACCAAAGTGGCGCGCGTGAAAAGTGCATCTAAGCGGATGATTGCTTCTTTTTTTAATAAAACTGGACACGTGGCTACTGTTGCTTTAGAGAATCGTCGTACAGTGAATAGTGACTGGTATACGACCATTTTTTTGCCGGAAGTTATTGACGAACTCCGTAAAAATAACCGTAAACGCCGTATCATCCTGCACCACGACAATGCTAGTTCTCACACGGCCAGACAGACAAACGACTTTTTGAAGACGAAAAATGTAGAACTCATGAGTCATCCTGCATACAGTCCCGACCTGGCACCTTGTGACTTTTTTCTGTTCCCAAAAATTAAGAACCAATTACGCGGTCAACGATTTTCATCACCAGAAGAGGCTGTCGAGGAGTATGAAAAACACGTTTCAGAGGTCACCACAGAGGAGTGGCACAAAAGTTTTCAAAACTGGTTTCATCGAATGAAAAAGTGCATAGACGCCAAGGGAGATTATTTTGAAAAACAATAAATTAATTTTGTACCTTTAATAGTATTTTTTCATATTCATTCCGGAAACTTACAGTGCGCCCCACGTATATGAGTATATTCCTTGCTAATCACGAGGGCACAGTTACTCGTGTATACGCGGGCGGGCAGGAATGTCAATAAAAAAACGTATGAAGTGAGAGTTGTCAAAATTCCTAAGGTGTCACAGCGAACCATAGATTATTGTTTTGTAATGGAATCGACATCAATATTTTAAAATCAGAGCTATAACTGTAACGATGTCTACAACACTAATATTACAACGCTTGCAACATTAAAAAAGCGGCCAAGTGCGAGTCGGATTCGCTCATCAAGGGCTCCGTCTTGGGGCTCCGTCTTGCGTCTTTTGCTCAATTTTCTGAATTGTTTGTTTTTATGAATGTTCAATAGTGACATGTGAGTTGATGTGAGTGACATTGATTTTTTCGTTCAGAAACAACTAGCCTCAAGTAACCGTTTATTTTAAAAATAAATCATAAACTGAGAAAACCATTTCGAGATAATTATCGTCTACTAAAAACTATATTCCGTTATTCCCATCAAAAAAATTTACAAGATTACTGAAACATCCCTAAAAAAATAATGTCCCTCAGTTGTGCTCTACAGCTATACTTTTTCAAATTCCCTACGTCGTTACGTTGGCTGTCCTGTAAAACTGTCAAGTGTCAACAGTTTTTCTGTCAACTCAGATGTCATTCGGTAAGTAAACAAATATTGATAATAAAGTTTTTTAGTTTTATAATCAGAAACATCCAGCCTCAAGTAAAACCGTTCTAAAACTTGTGAACATATGACGTCACGAGGTGTGTTATTTAAAAAATTATAATATATATATATATATATTTAAAAAATATATATATATATATTGGATATCTTCAACTATCCTCTACAGCGTAGTTTGCTTAAATCTCAAATGTCCGAAATTCTTTGGCTCAAATTTCCTTCGCCGTTAAGTTGATTGTCCTGTAAAACTGTCAAATATCAATAGATGTATGCCAAGATTGTAGCAAGTGGAGGTCTTTAGTCTCTGCCTACCCCTCTTCCGGGAAAAAGTCGTGAGCGTATGTATGTATGTAGACATCTATTACTCGAAATATTCAAGCTAATAAAATATAATAAAAAGTTGTAATTACTTTTTAACATGGCCAATGAGAGCTTTGAAATGATTGAAATTCCTAGTCAGAGACACAGAGTGAAAAAGTGTTCGAGTCCAGAAAATATAAACCTTATGTCACATACTTTTTAGACGCGTAATTGTTCCCGCTTCCTACACAGTTAAGTTTGGAGCACTCGCAAATCGCCCGCTAGGTCTGTCCCCAATACACATTAGTAATGTTAGTAGCAAACTTACTTGCACATTCGGTGTGGCCGGGCTTACTTTGTGCGCTAACAGGTGCTTGATGAGGGACGTGTTGGAGGCGCCCGTCTCGAGCGCTTGCGAGAGGTGAGGATGCGGCTGCTGGGCGGGCTGGAACGGGCCGACATACAGATGCTTATATAAACATACGTACATACAGGCCTATACATTCGTGGGAAGCAGAAACAGCCACGTCACACACATATAAATATCCAAGATAGATGACAGAATGACATGACATGGCTACAGTATGATTGGATGATGCGAGGCGATATGACAATAAATGACCACTACAATGGTTTACCTGACTCTGTTGAACAACGGGCTTGGTCTCGGCCGCTCCCGGCTTATTCGTCAGCTGCGCCTTCAGAATGGGCGACGCCGGTCCTGCAATACGGAGAATCATTATACACATTGTAATACACAAAGCAGGATTTCAATAGGGTTAGGTTAGGTTTGGGTAGGTCAGGTTAGGTTTGGGTAGGTCAGGTTAGGTTTGGGTAGGTTAGGTTAGGTTTGGGTAGGTCAGGTTAGGTTTGGGTAGGTTAGGTTAGGTTTGGGTAGGTTAGGTTAGGTTTGGTTTGGTTAGGTAAGTAGTAAAGGGTTAGCTGCAGCATAATTCGTGTTCCCGAATATAGGTGTACCGTAAGCAATGGATAACCCAGCTGTGGAAACCGACTTGATTGGAGCAACTTTGTTTTTCATGTCTCCGTACAATTTGGGCCAGATAGTCAGCTAATTTGCGTAGAGAAGTCAAAAATAAAGTTGCTCTGTCTGATCAAGTTGATTTCCACAGTTCCGGGGTGGGGTTATCCATTGCTAACGGGATGTAACGGGATAACATAAGTTATGTTGCAGTGAATATTGTTCAGAATGACTTCCTCGACAACGCCATACAAGTTGACTACGCCTTTTTGTTACAGCCTGAGGGAGGCCCAAGATTTAAAATTAAAACCATTGAGTAACCTCCGATTTCTGAATTTAAAATTTCACAAATAATTTACTTACTTATCGTGCTGTCTCTGCAGATGTCACAAGAAAGAACGTGACAGAACGATACGTAAGTATTAACTCATTGAATTTCTCAATTCAGAAACCAGCGCTAAAACTCTGTTAAACATCTCATGCTGTCTTTTTCTACCACATGCAAACCCCGGATGCACGGCCGAAAACTTATAGTTTGACAGACACTCAAAGTCCTACGTCGCTGTCTCCCGTTTAGGAAATGACAGAGTCAGTATGATATTCAGTTTATTTGAGCAGTACCCTGTGCATTTGGCCATTAGATACTTTCTTTGAGAGAAGGATTTAAGATGGATGCAGCTAATGTATCCATAAAAAAACTGTCAAATGCGGGTCGAAATCGCGCACCGAGGGTCCCTCAGAAATCTATTTTTAGGGTTCCGTACCTTAAAAGGAAAAAAGGAACCCTTATTTATCACTTCGATGTCCGTCTGTCCCTGTATCCTATTAAACGGGAACGCGTGGAGGGTTCAAGTTGAAATTGATATCAATTACTCAGGTCGGTGGTCCTTTAAAGCTGTAAAAAAATCAAGCTTCTAGGTAAACGCAATCAAACGATACGACCGTTTATGCTGTAAAAAAGTTGGATTTTCATAGTACTCGCTAGAGAACCAAAAAGTTATAGAGTACTTCCCGTTGACCTAGAATCATAAAAAATTGGGACAGAGCAAGGTCTTAAAGCACAAGAAAAGGGAAAAATCTGAAAACTGTAAATTTCTGTCTACATGACTGTTATTTTTGACTAACTGTATGTAGCACTTGTCTGCATACGCGTTTCTTGATACTGTATGCAGGCAATGTAAATTTTGCGGTCGAGACATCTCGGGCTCGACAGAGAAAATGACATTTGTGCATAGAAGAATCAAGAAGCATCAAGAGATGAATTCTCGTGATGGACGAAGTATTTACAAATGTACACACACCACACCCACAGACATCACATAATTAAATGCACATATGTACTTCGCGTGTCTTGAATTGAGTGCTTTCAAATTTTTTTCTTCGTAAAATGAGCTCGTGACGTCAATTTCTGTAGTAAAAAATTTACACGCTAGGTTCCCATACATTTCACCGTGTATGAGTCGTCTATCTATAGTCTGTGAACACAATCTTATCTACAAGTATGTACAGAACCCTTGGTGATCGAGTCCAACACGCACTTGACCGTTTATTTTGTGATGGAACTACTTTACGGTTTTCAGATTGATTCCTTTACTTGTGCTATAAAATCTTAGTTCTTGCCAAATTTCATTTTTATAGGTCAAAGATTCAATTCACCAAGAAGAAAATTCAGCAAATTTGCAACATAATAGGCCGTATCTTTTGATAGCAATGACCTAGTAGTATGACTTGATTATTTCACAAATTCATGGGACCAACTTGAGGGTAATTGATATGACTTTAAATTTGGTACCATCACGTGTTCTTGATACAAAGGGTGGGCAGACAGACGGACAGACAGACAACGAAGTGATCCTATAAGGGTTACTATTTCCTTTTATGGTACGAAACCCTGAAAATTTTAGTAACAAAAAGAAAACGTTGAATATTGAATAGGTACCATCATTTTGTTAGACCATGCAATGTGAACAGACTTTTTCGACCTATTACGTTAGGGTTTTGTTGTCTATTGTATTGACACTAACATTTAGATACACACAAGCATAAACATCGCATAATTATTACATTAATAAAGTTTACCGTAACATACGTATCAAACATTATCTCACCAACATCTATATATGCGGCGATAAGCCTACTGCGTTACTAACGCTATAGCGAGAGGTTACCATATCGATTCTCAGCAAATAAACAGTAGAGTCAGATACAAAGCGAGTAAACACTAACCTCAAGTCAACTGTGTGTGACATTCCATCCATAGACAATGTTTGTTTGAAACGTCATTAGTTCTTACACGATTTCCATACTTTGGCCCTAGTATTATTAGTCAATTGTCTCCTATTTACAATGCTGACTTTTGAAATGTCCTGGTGTGGTCTCCAGCACGTCTACATTATACGGTTAGTATTTTCTTGATTTCGACATCACTTCGAATATCGCAACGCCCGTCTATTGGTATATGGACCGAGTTAGGCATAAAATAGAAGTTACCAAAAAGTTTACACACCTGTCAAGCAACTTTGACTATGACCTACGAGATTAGTGATTCGAGTTTATCCGTGGTACCACAAAAAATATTAAACAGCGTTTAACCTCATAACAAACGTCAAATCCCATACTCTTTTGTTTTTAAACAAGTGTTGAACAGTAGTTTATTTTTTTGTGGTACACTATATGGCCCATTGTCGTGCTAGCGCTGAAGTAAAAAGTGACGTACAACATAAATTTATAAGAAAGGAGAATAATTAAACGGGGAAAAACATACTAATTGGGCAAATGACCATGGGATACTGGCAGAAATACTTGACTAATACTCAATTGAAAAATACTAAATTGATGAATAACACTGAAGGCAATTAAGCTAAGCGAGCAGCGGATTTACTGATATGAGCGAGCGAATGATTGAAATGGGCGAACTAATTACCTAAATAGGCGAAGGAATTACTGAAATGAGCAAACGAATTATTGAAATGGGCGAACGAATCACTGAAATGGGAGAACGAATTACTGAAACGGACGTACGAATTACTGAATCGTGGTTTAGCCATCGCTAACTGGCTGATGTTTATTATTTGGTCGATTATTAAAAAACTTTTTGGGCGCAGTGGTTGGTCAGGGAAGAAAGCCTTTATTTACAAGCTTTTATTTAGTTTCACCTGTCCCGTTGTCTGTCTGTCTGTAATCAAATTTTGCAAGTTATTTTTAATGTAAGGTTCTAGAACTACAAAAACCAACGCTAAATCGAACGACCAAAATCAACAAGGTCTCTAACCGTTTCTAGTTCTAGTCACTCACAGTTATTCACCCAATTCAGTAATTTTGACATATCAAAGCAGCAAATCTTAACCAAAAACTGGATTGTCGGTCACCCGCCTAAATACCTATAATAACTGGCAGTCACGTCACGTCACGCCACGTCACGCCACGTCACGCCACGTCACGCAGGCATGCTAACAGGGTTACCTGCGACAACGTTACTTTTGTTTGGCGGGGTCTTGGAGCGGATGCCGACGTACAGTTGTTGTGTCTCGCCCGTTGAGATAGTCACTGTATTCGGGCCTACTGTGCCGCCGAACACCGTCCTGCGAGATAGGCAGGTAAATTTATACAAGCTGTCGCGATACACGGCACATGGCTACAAAATAAAGGGACGAGAACATATAAAGAAAGATAAAAAGCAGAAGGGAGAACAGGATGATTAGGAAGGGAAAGAATAGTAGATTGTTTACCAAGGGAGAAAAGAGCTACTTTTAAGGCGAGACTTCCTCACTCGAGTTTAAAACAGTTTTTAATCCAGAGGTGAACTGTACTACTACTTATTCTGTAGGTAAACTCACATTTTCACTAATTGAACTATTTTTTTTTATACAATACCCGCTAACGAAATTTAAATACTCAATTAAAGGCGGCGGAATGCATTTCGATATCGATGCCTAGGAAATAAACGCAGGATTTACTCTGTGATGGCAAATGCAAAAAAAAAGAACTTTATTCTAAAAAAAAAATGGTCCGCGATTCGATATCGATCGTTTTGGTGATTGGAGCTATCAATTAGAATGTAGTGAAAGTAATTATGTCCTCTATACTGTCAACACAAAGTTACTTTGCCTGCCGATAAACAGGGAGAAAAGCACCACTTTGCCGGGAATAGACGAGCTCTTTTCGGATAAGAATAGGAGGAAACGGAGAAGGAGGAGGAAGGAGGAGAGGAGAGGAAAGGGAGGATTAAGAGGAAGAATAGAGAATTAGGGCAGCAGGAGGAAACAGAAAGGAGAATGGGGAGACGAAAAGAGATGGGAGTAGAAGGGGAAATATGACAAGATAAAAAGGAGGAAACGTATATGATAAGAGATAGATATTTTTAACGCCTCACCTAACAAGCCTCGGGAAGTGCGCGGGCGCAATAACGCCCTTGCGGCTCATCTTAGTACAGCAGGTCATGTACTGGCGGTACAGCTCGGCCACGTCACAGCCGCTGTTGTCGTGCGGCGGCAGCGGCTCGTAAGACGCGCGCAGCCAGGCGAGCGCGAATTGCTCGTTCTCCTGTAGTTGGAGGGGAGTTGATGGAGTTGTGGTTGTCTGGTAAGGTGAAATGTGTCTACGTATAGAGAATAGCAAATCATTCATATTGACAATTTTGTAACCATTTGCAATGACTACGATCCCTCTTCTTTCTAATCGCTTGTAGTTCAAACGTGCAATTTCCCGCTAGTTATTTAGTTGTGTCTATCGATACACTCTACAACTAGAATATACCCCGTATTCTAGTTGTAGTAGTAGTATTTAAACTTATGACCGTAAATCCAGTTTTTAACAAAAATACTGATTTTAGCTGATAAAATCACTGAATTGCGCGAAAAATTGAGCGCAACTGGAAATACTGGTTTTGTGTGACAACATAACTGAATAATGCGAATACAAATCTGAACAACAGTAACTTGAATACCTTAATTAAGTAACCTAAAAACTAACTGAGCGTTGGATGTTGTTGTTCTTACATGTTCTACCTAACACGAAGCATAAAAGCTTTATCCTTCACCTACCATGACCCACCACTTTGCCCAGACAGTCCTAATTTAGCCAATAAGCGTAGCCTAAACCATTCAGTATTTTTTTCGCGCAGTTCAATCATTTTGTCGCGCAATTCGCATAGTTTTTTCACTCATTTCAGGTAATTCCGTTGTTCATGTTAATTCGTTCAATTAGTTTTGTATTCAATCCTTTCATTATTCCCCTTAGAATACACAGAGAACAGAACTAAAACTATTAGCCCAGATAGGAGGATTTTAGCTTACATTAAGTTCCACAAAAGTATTTTTTTTTCTAGGATCAGGAGCAGTAAGCTGAAACCCCCCAAAAAACTTTATTTACAAAGAAGGATTCGTGCTAACACTTCCAAAATCTTAAGGGATCTTTTGCCTCAACCGGTCCGTTGATCTGGAACATGCAGTAAGGACTACTCTACCGGTCTCTACCAGATGACACAGCAGGAATGGCCTTACCGGACCTGGACATAACCTGGCATTAGATGATTTATACTAGTCTTAAGTAAAATTAAACACAACGAAGTAGGATTTCGTTTTCAAAGCCGGGTATTGCCCGAATCATTTTTAGACCTGGACGGTGTTCTTGAAATATGCAGTAGGGATGTAGTATCGCGTCGCACCAGTGGATGGAACACTTGGCGATTCTGTACTGAAAATTTAAACATACATAGCGTCACGCCTTTTCCCATACGGGGTGGCAGGCACAATGGTGCCCACTTTGAGACAGTCATTCAATACTCCATTTTGCGTGACAGGGGGCTAGCATTCAATGAATGATCAAACTTAATGAAGAATTTTCCATCACCGTTAGAACGTCCGTACAATGTACTTAAGATAAATTAATTATCTCATTGGTACATGGTCAGGAATCGAACCTACATCTCCTGTGTGAGAAGCAAGCGCGAAACCCATTAGACCACGGAGGTATAAACCCATTAGACCACGGAGGATTGAATGGTATGAAAATTGAAACAATAAGACCAAATCTACCCACTCTACATAATACCCAAATCGCTATAGGTGTGCATTTATCATTTGAAGAGTTCCCTCGATTACGCCACGATCCCATATCATCAGGTCCTGACTGACGTTGACAAATTGTTGTGACGCTCTCCTGGTACGGCGCCATAGCATACACTTCGACGAATGCATTATGACGAGAAAACATTAGAACTTAGCAACCGTAATAAAGTTAAATAAACCACATCGCAACCTGTGGGACACTTAGTATAAAGCACAAGCACAAGATGCAGGTTCCGACACGAATTAGACTACAGACGTACCATAAAAGCTGCTTCCCTATGTGTGTTAAAATTAAAAAACAAAATACCGGTAAACATAAAAAATCTTCCACTGCCTTCCTTTAAAACTAAACTTCGTGACCTATTGATTAATGAACCCTATTATAGTTTGAATTAATTTTTTGACAGAATATTAACTTGACATGATTTGGATTTTGGATGATTCTTACCTTTATTTTTACTCTGACATAAGAATGAATGTTAATGTGATAACAATATTGCATGCCTGTATTGTAGGTGAAATATGTGATCATTATTTTATAATTTGGAAACAATTGTCTGTACCATATTTCTTGCTAATAAATATCATTTATCTACACACGTATCATTAACCCTCTTTACTGCGTACAAAAACCGCACGTTACGATCAGCATAATGTTAAACTACTTGGTAAAAACTCATTTCTTATCTGAAAAATTACACATTATGACCATAATGTCTGCATATTATGACATTCAAATTTCGAAAGCTGACGCCCGCCTGTGTGCGTCCCTAGTTTGTCTGTGAAGTTGGTACTGACATTCAAATTTCGAACGCCGACGCCCGCCTGCGGCACGTTGGTACTACAGAAGAAGCTAAACAACTGCAGAGCCACAATGCCGGTCAAACATGCGGTTCCTGAACACATCAAAGAGAGCTTATGATATGTGGGTAGATAAACTAGTGTATGTAACTGTACATAATTAGGCATTAAAACTCTCGACTGATATTATTATGAAACTCGCCTTCGGCTCGTTTCATAAACCCACTCTCGAGCATTAATGCCCTCCATTATGTAGCAGTCACATAAACTACTATAATCATTTATCATTTTCATTATATATTGAGCAGTTACGGAGGCCATCATCTGTGGTCTACATCATCAGTTCCACTTGACAAATGTACGCTTCCTGATAGTAAATGCACGAGTTACTATGAGAAATTCAAAAATCGCTATAGGTTTCCCTATAATATTTGAAGAGTTTTCTCGATTTCTGCAGGATCTCATCACCTGATCCTGATCTGGTGTTAATAGGACCAATAGAAAGGTAAACCCTCTCGAACAAAAAAATATTTAACAAATCAGTCCATCCGTCTTGGAGAAATCGCTGAACTTCCATCAAAATAACATCCCGATGAATTGAGAACCTCCCTTTTTTGGATGTCGGTTAAAATTCCGTCTTGATTGTGTTTGACCAATCTGTGCTCATAAAGCATTGATGATAGTTTGTACAAATTTTGATATAGGTAATTAATGGAGAAGTAACTGTGTTGTTATTTTTAACGGTTTTCGAGTTATAAGCGAAAAACTGGAATAAGTCGAAAATTTCGAGGTTTTTGGGCCACCAAGACTTGTCCACCCCGCTTTCGCGATCGCAAACTTATGCTTGGCATACCCACACGATACCAAACGAGCCTAAAAAATATATGTAGAGATTAATGTAAGAGGAATCACTTTTGGATCCTCTATATATTAAGCCAACTAGCGGAAGGTTGCATTAGAATTGCTTACTTATAATCGATCGTAAAAAGGTGATTCGCATCATCATACTCGTACCTATCTGAGCACTGTGGCTCGAGCAGGAAGAATTACCAGAGTGAAAAAGTGTTCAAGTTCAGATAAAATGATATCATTATAAATAAGAATCACTGACAGTTCGATCCGCATACTTTTTCGACGCGTAATTATTCCTGCTTCTACACTGATCACGAATAATTGTCCAATCGAAAAAATAAGCAAATCGAAACGAAATCTTTATTTGATTGTTCATAAGCGTCTCTTCGCTTACTTAATCGATGCGTAATTATTCGTTATCGGGGCTCTGTATGCTTAAGTTTATTTATCCTAACGTTAGATTGGAAGATCGCAAGTAATCATCAAGTGCGAACCTGCACAGTCCTCTGTTGCAAATGCGCCTGCTGTATACTGGACATGGCCGGCGTCACCGGCTGCGCCTGTGACTGCGCCTGCGACTGCGCCTGCGACTGCGCCTGCGACTGCGCCTGCGCCTGCGCCTGCGACGGTTGCGGCGTCGCCACCGCTCGCGGCTCCACTGCCGCTTTGGCGGGCGTCTGCGGTTGCTGACGGGGAAGGGAATGCCCATTGGAGGATGGTATTATGGCGATGTCGCTTACCGAATGGGTTACTTAAGCACTGTATTACGAGTCATCTGAAAATGTCAAACTAATATACCTAAACTTTAAAGAAATTGGCAACATTCTTCGGCACTTTTAATTATTATCTGTAACTTATCAATTATTTATAAGGCTCTGTCCGCTATGCCCACCAAATTTTCAACTAATAATATAAGGTAATAAAGTCCAAAACCAATCTGCATCCTTATGTGCTCGTAAAGGTCTATTTTCCTTGAAGATTAGGTACTTGACGACCCGAATACCCGAGTCGGCAGTAACCCTGCCTTCGAAGCCAAGGGTCCCGGGTTCGAGTCCCGGTGGGGGCAAATATTTGTTTGATGAGAACGGATGTTTGTACTCTAGTCATGGTTGTATTTATCTATATAATTATGTGTATCGTTGTCTAGAACCCAAGATACAGGGAATCCTGGTTTGGGGCTAGATCAATGTGTGTAAATAGTGTCCAAGGTATTATTATTATTATATTATTATTATGTTATTACTTGAACTCCTATTATTATTATTTCTACCACGGAACGGAGTGAACCTAATTATGTGCAAAGGGTTTGAGATTCATCGGCAATAGTTCACAGATTGGTATTTATTCTCCGGGTAGCTTGTCAATAAACATTTACATTACATAAGGGCTGCTGGAAAAAGCACTTTTAGTACAAATTTTCGAAGTGCTTTTTCCAAGCAGCCAAATCGTGCGGAAAGTGCTTCGACTGATTTTTACTTTTCAGTTTTTTTTAGCCCCGAAGTAAGCAGAGTTTTTATTTGAGTACAGTTTTACTTAGCTAACGGCAAAGTGAAAATATCTATACGTCACGCCGCCCGCTACTTATCAGCGAATTGTTAATGAAATTGTGAATCATCCGAATTTCATTGTTTTTGAGTGGGTTTTGTGATGAATCAGGAAATCAGGCATGAAGCAAGGTAGCAAGGTAACAAAAAAAGTTCGGTTTCTGCTGAACCCTGCCTCGGTGCGAAAGTCCAACTCGCACTTGGGCGGTTTTTATTAAACGTCATGAAAGCATTTCAATTCAATTCCCTTATGCAGACGGATTGGGTAGATCTGACCGTGTGAAAGCTCCATAACACCTCCCACCCTACCACTTGCCGCGCGGGCTACCCGTCACGTGATTGGCTCTGGGCCGTGTAGAAGTGGCTCGGGTGTCAGGCCATTTCGCGATGTAATTATTTTTTCGACCGAGATTCCGTATGACTCAAATTAGAGAAGGTACGACGTAATTATTCAACAAGTATTATATACACTGTAATCTGCATGAAATTTCCTATCCGATTATTATAGTTGTTATGGTAATAAAAACTTACATGCTTTCAAATGACGAGATGAATTTCATTTTCCCGCTATTTTGACACTACTTTGAACTATTTCTTGCTATTTTCACTAATTACTTATTCACTAGCACTGAACACTTATAATATGATCTGCATATTATCTAGTACTGTTTACACAATTTTCACACTCCAAATCACCATAATAAAGCTATAAATGAATAATAAACACGAAGAGATAAAATGTCAACAACCGCCATTACGCGCCTTGCGATTCGGACTACAAACAAAATTTGATCTGTTTTCGATGAGAATTTAGTTTTTTTCTAAGACATGCAGTTTGATTGGTTAACAGAAATTAATCGTAATGACCCAATGAAACAATGAATTTTGGGCATTGAGAACGCACTGGTCATAGATTTATAGAGCCAAATCAGTGTGGCCATCTAACGTACACCCGTCTGTACGCTAAGCACTTAAGCCGTTAAAAATTTGCCGTACATACGGCTGTACGCTAAACGTTTGATGGGTTATCTGGAGTACAATGATTGATTATTTCTTAGGTTAACATTGTAGCCATCACTAGTTTTGGGAAATGTTGAAAGGTCCTTGCGACCTAGTCTGTGCGTTGTAAATTATAAATTGCTCGAACAGTTATTTCCTGTAATCTAAAAATAGTTTGAATACCCGCTGCTTTCCCCCACAATAGGATACCATAGCTACCTAGCTGTAGCCACATCTGTGTTTTGTCTGATGTACCTAACAGCGTAAGCCGCAGAACTTAATCCACCAGCTGATTTATCGCTGTTGGGTCCCCGATGTAATTTGTTATCAATGGTTGTTACAAGAAACTTCTTATTACTAATTCTAACGTGTTGCTAACTAAAACACTCACTTGCTTCGCTCGCCCATGAATTAAAATGACACTCGTCGGCATTCACCTACTTTCCGCACTAGTAGCATAATATCTATTTTCGTTGTTTTGATGTATTTTCTCTCCACTCGCTACACAAACAAGTTATAACATACCTGTTGCACCTGCTGTTGTTGTTGTTGTTGCACCTGCGCTTGCTGTTGCTGTTGCTGTTGTTGCTCGGCGAGTGCGCTTGCGCCGGACACCGTCTCGACGACGCGCATCAGCACGCATGCGCGTGGCCCGTAGCTCTGTGCCTGCGGGGAAATCTCTTGTAAGAGATAAGCTCGCTTTGGTAAATGTTTTTGCTGCATATTCATATCCGTATTCCATTGTTGCGTCCGAAATCGTCGTCCAGGTTGAAAGTAGTCCAGACACAGCAGGAAAGCGTAGTTAATTTTGTGGTCTATAAAGGGACGGATACTTGAATACTCGTGAACCAGACTCAAAACGAATGCCCATATTGCCGTGCAATAAAAACTATATGAATTAAAGTTTGAATAGGCTAGGAAAGGACGGATATAATATTAGGTCTTACTAATTCTATTGATGCATTCTTATACTTGATTTAAAGGCTTAAAAAGGTTTTCCGAACTCCCGCGAGCGCAATCTTGTAAACGGTGCGTTTTGTTGGCTTGCGTGAGTTTGTTGTGCCTTTCGCCGTACAACTTACGTTTGCTGGGACTTATGGCTTGCGAGAGTTTGGCAAGCATGTATAACAAGTTTTACAGCAATTTACCTCGACAGTGGACAACACTACGAGGCATAATAAAAGCCCCGGCACGCGCGCCACATACTGGCTCGCTCGCTCGCCGAATGACGGCAGAGCGTATACACACTCGAGAATGCGCACTAACACCATTATAATAATAATAATAATAATTTAAATAAATAATGTCTACACACAATTTGCTAAAGCCTCTTAACTCGACAGTGGACAACGCTATGAGAGCGCTAATAAGTCGCTCGCTCGCTCGCTCGCCGAGTGACGGCAGAGCTTATACACACTCGAGAGTGCATACTAACACCATTATGTATACATACAAGTTACTAAGGCCTCTTAAATCGGCAGTGGAGAGGGCTATAAGGCACTTCAGCCATTACATTCGACAGCGAAATCGCTATACATATCATCGACAATGGAGAGCGCTATATATCTTACCTCGACAGTGGACAACGCTATGAGAGCGCTAATAAGCCCCGGCACGCGCGCCACACACTCGCTCGCTCGCTCGCCGAGTGACGTCAGAGCGTACACACACTCGAGCGTGCACACCAACACCATGATGTCGCGGAGCGTGAGAAGTGCACATACGTCCGTGTATACCTGCGAAAAACCATCAGTTCTCGAGCTCCAATTGTAGCTATTGTCGGGAAATACACACCTATTTTTCCCATACGGGGTGAAATAAGCGCCATTATGTCCACGTTTAGCCAGTTATTGAATACTCAATTAATCGGGAAATCTTTATAGTAATTTGCAGTTCTACGGGGTGTAAAATAAACGTGTAGTAAAAGGCGTAAACAAATCTTATAGGGTTTTCACAGATCGTTCTCAACCCCTCTACCCCTACTCCGGCTGCCGTGTGAGGCTGAAGGCCTCGTGGGGTCACGAGTGGATGCCCAATACTCAATCATTTATTGCACTCCATAGGTTTACAAAGATGGTAAAAACAAATTTAACAAAGTACCAAATATGGACCCTGGCACGGGCGTGGCAATGTAGTGTCCTCTAGGAGGAAAGTCCACTTGAAAGTTACATTATGACTTACTTCTAAGTTGAATTTACATAATACTAAAGAATTTAATGCCTGATTATTTAACGTTTGGTTGCTAGCCTCTACGTCCCAAAAGCGGCAGCCTGAACCGCCATTGGACAGCCTGAGAATACCGCAAGATACAATACCAAATGTAGATAGTACCTAAAATACAGATTTTGCGCCAAGTGCCTTTGGCTCTGAGCGAGCTGTGACCTCCCTTTCTCGCCTAGGGTAAGGTGGGGTGAAAGGGCCTGTACATTACCTTGGCTTCCAAAGCCTTCAACAGTACTTCCTCATTGGCCTCGTTCTGAGAGAGTTTGTTCAGCATCTCTAGAGCGGCCAGGACCCTCGCGCGGTCGGTAGCCACTAATGCCGTCTGGATCGTGGATAGCACGTGGCGGGAGATAAGGCAGGTCGCTGGATCCTTCAAAAGTTAAGATAGAGTTAATTATTTGGTTATTTCAATGTTTTTTTGCAGATTTACGTGCCATGGAAGTTTTAAACTGAAAGATAAAGACAAATATCTGCGCCTTGTAAATAATGCGCCGTAGTTAAATATAGTGCGACCTTTTAATAATATAAGGCACAGTTGCGTCCACGTGAAGTCAGTAATTAAATAATCCTTTTTCATTTTTTTCATTTCATTTATTCATTCACGATTATTAAATCATATTTGAATCATACTTAAAACTAAAACACAAAAACAACATAGCATAAAAACAATAATACAATACTATACTATAAAAGATAATTCCACAAAATAATGCAAGTATTTAGGCAATTTCCAAATAAATTCAATGTCAATAAGATTACCATACTAAATAATTTAAAATTTCCTAATATATTAATGCCGATCATATTGATTTATGAAATCCTCAAGAGTGTAGAAGCACTTCTTCAACAAGTATTTTTGCAACGCATTCTTAAATTTGGTCATGTTGTCAATTAATTTTAAGTCAATAGGCAATTTATTGTACAGGACAACGGTCTGGTACCTTGCGCTGTGACTTGCAACTTGCAGTCTGGGAAATAGTGTCTCGATTTTTACATCTTTGCGTCATGATTCGTTACGCACATGTTTTTCTTCTGATGACTCGTACTTTGGCAATTTTTTTGTTAGGTTCATAAGTGTAACGTACTACCTCCTTGACCATATTGGCTACTGGCGGATTAGCCAGTTAAAAACTAAAACTATAAAAATTCGGAAATTCGGGTCTGGAATCTCGTCTGGCAGCTGATTGTTTTTTTGAGGAAGACATTGTTTGAGCTCTGAAACGTGAGGTTGTATCTTCTGCATCAATAATTTTTAAGTCACGCCTTTGTTGCGGCGATGGGCTAGTCCCTTTAGTACTGTAATGGAGCTGAATGTTTAGTTCCTGTAAAGTGCAGTAGTTGATATGAAACTTCCCTACAATCCCCAATCCATGGGTAAGCATTGGTTCGTAGTTAGTCTTTCTTATTTTCGTGTATTTTATACTCTCTATGTATTTCCCTTTTCTATACAGTGTCTATTGGACTGCGGCACTCTTAGATCCTAATTACCCTAGGGCCCTCGTCGGAAGTCTCCGTGTGGGGAGCCGTCGCCTGATAGCTGGGCGCTGTAGCGCTTTTGTATTCCTATCATTCACACTGGTCTCTTTCCAGGGTTCCACGCTGAGGAGTAATATCCTCCTGGCGCTAACGGAGCTCTGAATCGGTTCCACGCCGAAGAATAATATCCTCCTGGCGCTAACCGCATGATCACTTGTTGACGTCTGGAGAAGTGGACCAGTCGGATTGAGTCTACCAAGGAGCTGAAATCTACAAATTCCCGGCGAGTCCCTATCCAGCGTTTCAATTATATCACCAATATTCGACTCACGACCCTGTGATTAATAAATGTATCTTGAGCCTGCCAACAATCTCTTTTGGTCAGGTTAGAGTCCCACTGTTTCAAGAATATAGAGACACGGTACTGTAAGTAAACCTAATTTAACAAAGTGCTCTTTGCACGTTTCCCACTGTGGTATTCTTACCATTGTGCGTATTGCTCGCTTCTGGCATATGAACGCTTTTTTAATATTATATTCGTAGCTGTGACCCCAAAACATGATGCTATACCGTAATTTAGATTCAACTAATGCATAGTAAACAGCTTTTAGTTGGACTAAGCTTAGTTCATCTCTTAAACTTCTCAAGGCATAACATGATGAACTAATAGAACTTTCTATTGCTGCTAGCTCATATTTCCAGTTAAGAAAACAGTCTACATGGACCCCTAGAAATTTGACTATATTTACTTGTTCGATTGTACTGTCATTAACTTTAATCTCGAGAGTATCATCATTTCTGGCGGTGCTTTTGAAAAGCATGACATTTGTTTTGCTAGGGTTTATGTGGAGATTATTTCCGCTGAACCACTCATTATAAGCTGAAAGAGCTTTAACTACAATATTATTTAGTGTTTCTATGTCATTAGCATAAATAATCGCATTTGTGTCATCAGCAAATAAAACAAGTTTAATGTCCGGATTTTTATTAAATATGTAGTCTATTAAGTCATTTGTGAATATGATGAAAAGAACTGGTCCCAATATGGATCCTTGTGGTACTCCTATTTTTATTTTAGATATATCGATTTTTGCCACTTTTTCCGTACCATTATTTTCATATTTAATTTCAACAAATTGTGTTCCATTTTGTAGATAGCTCTTAAATAAATTTAGGGTATTTTCTCTAACGCCGTAGTGTTCTAATTTGTTTATTAATAATGTATGATCTACTGTATCAAACGCGGAACTAAGATCCAAGAAAAGTCCAGCCACTTTCTTGCTATCATTGAGATTCTTGACAACATCATCGATCAGAGAGTCAATAGCGTCAATATTTCCAACAAAACATTATATAAAACATGTGACCATTCAAAAACTTTTTAAGCAACTGTGCTGTAAAAGTAACGTGTCAAAAAAGTGGCAAGTTGGAAAAAGTGGCAATCTAAACAAAGTGTTACGGGAATGTGACATGGAGTTGTCATCGAATGGCTTACCTTGATGACGAGTTCAGAGCACACATTGCCGAGGGTATCCAGGCCGGATTGCCGAAGACTGCCGACCCAGCAGTTGGAGCAGAGCAGCAGGAATCTGTAGAAGAATACAGACTAGCGTAAATAAATATATTAGCATCTAGAAATAAAGGTTTCATCACGCTTGGTGGCGCTGGCGTAGTTGGCGGCAAGGAGTTTCATTCATCTGAGGTTTGATTAAAAACACGTCACGTGAGCTTTGAAATTCACTTCACACTGGCAAAATTAACATTAAAGGAAATTAGTAAGCCATACATATCATTCGACAACTTTGACAGATAGACAGCCTCCAACGACACCAGCGCCATCTGCAATCACCTGACAATCTCCATTTCCTTTTGCAAGCAAAACAAGGAGAAAGAGATTGGGGCATAGGTCTTTTACTCCATCTCTCCAGAAGGACGCTAAAACCTTAGCTAAAAAGCGTGGTATTCCTCGACATGTACTGAATGTTCTCCTCATGGAAGACAGCGAGCGCGCTATGGAGGCTATATGCAGCACCCTCTGAGGGAACAGCATTTAGCACCTCCGGCTTACCTATACTAGGATTTTTAATATGAGGTCAAATATGTAAACAAAGGTATTAGAGAAAATGTATGCTAGATCGATGCTTACTATTATTGAGAAAAAAAAAATAGTTATAATTTATTTTCATCTCTGTTTTAAAACTTCTGAATCAACTAAACATACTCAGTCAGACAGATTTGTACATTAATGTAACATTCATTTTATGTAAAAGAAAACAGTTCTTTCCGGCGAAAATAAATATGGTGCTTTCAACACTAAAGAGGTTCGTAACCTTTTGATTATTTTTTGAACTTATGCAAAACGAATCTGCAAAACCCAAAAATGTAACAGACTCTGAATCTAATTATAGTACATCTGATATAGAATAAAATTGTTGTTTTATTTATCCTTATCCTTAAATATTATTAAATCCTTATCCTTACACAGTATAAAAAAATAATATATATAATAATATATCTTTATTATTAAGAACATCATAACAATACAATACTTTCATTATCACTAACAAAACAAAGTCACTCTCCGCGTCTGTCTGTCTGTATATATGTTTACTCCTAAATGACGCAGCGGATTTTTATTCGGTTTTAACCATCAGCTTTTTTCACGGAAGGTATATTACGCCGATAACCATGCCCAGGGTAAACATTTGTGTGATGAGCACACTCTTGTATTTGCCTTGTTTCTGAAATATAACAATGGAAAAAAAAGTTTTCAACAAATGGAATGGCATTTTGACAGTGAAGTTTCTTTCTTTACATATTTAGCTTCAAATGAAAATTCCTAGTTTAATAAGCGTGGTATTCTTCGACAGGTACTGAATGTTCCCATCGTGGAACGACATCGAGCACTCTGCAGCAGCACCATTTAGCACCTGGGCAAGTCTGGAGAGAAGAGCTGGACTTTGTCTAATGGGCTTGTTACATAATGCGAGCTGCTGAGTTGACAGTTGACAGCTACTGCACAATGACAGTAGATTTGCACCGGCTCGCACAGAAAAGTATGCACTTCAGAGTTTGAACCAGTCTTCTAAGGCTTCTTGGGATAGGATCTGAGATCTTAGAGGTACTATAAGTTTCTGAAATCCCTAAAACCTAAATTAAACGACAGGGCATTGGGTCAATCCCTCTTCTCTTTTCTTTTCCATGCGAAAAAAGGAGAAGGAGATTATGGTATAGATCTTCCTGAGGAAGCCTAAAACCTTACCTAATGAGCGTGGTGTTCCTAGACAGGTACTGAATGTTCTCCTCGTGGAACGACAGCGAGCGCACAATGGAGGCTATCTGCAGCACCCGCTGAGTGAACACGCATTTAGCACCTCCGGGCAAATCCGGGGCAAACAGCTGGTCTTCATCTGAGGGCTCCGTCACCCAGTCTTCTAATGCTTCCTGGGATTTATTGAGATTGATAAGTTACATATAAGTGTGCCACTGCCTCCGCGTATTGTCCGGGAGGCCACGAAGCTATTCGTGAGTAACGCTCAGATCGTCAGATTAATTGCTCTAGTAAGGTATCTCCCATATCTTAATCCCCTCTTGGCCCCCCCTATTAGTAATTTATTGAGTAAAAGATACTAAAAATAAAGAAAGCGTCTCGTCGTTTCCGGAGATTGAAGGATTGCTCGCGATGTTTTCCAGCTCCGTTAAACGTCCGCATGATGTACTAAGATATAATCTCATTGGTACATGGTCAGCACTGGATACGAACCGGCATCTCCTGCGTGAGGTGCGAGCGTAGAACCACTAGACCACGGAGCTCGAGATAAGAAAAAGATAAACACAAACAATTATGTTCTCGCCTCTTCTGGTATGTTAATTCTGGCCTCGTCACTAAACCTGTAACAACCTCCAAAACCGTCTGTCATGGGAACCGTAAACAGCAATGACTCAAACACATACAGAGCTATAAACTGAGCTGACTCGGTGGCTACATACAGGAGTCCCAGTCTCTTATGAAACACGAAAAACCGGTCAAGTACGAGTCTAAATCGCGCACGAAGGGTTCCGTACCACCGTTCAATGGAATCGATGGTGTGGAGTGAATAGTTTGGATTTTACACAGCAAAATATTGTTTACAAAGTTATTGGTGCGGTTACTTTCACACACTTCATGTACGTAACCAGGTGCATCCATAAGTTTGTATGTGGTATTGAAAGAATTGTTGTATGGGAGCCCCCTTAAATATTTCTTTTATCCTGTTTTTTAGTATTTGTTGTTATAGCGGCAACAGAAATACATAATCTGTGAAAATTTCAACTCTCTAGCTAGCTAGGTTCTTGAGATACAGCCTGGTGACAGACGGACGGACAGCGAAGTCTTAGTAATAGGGTTCCGTTCTTACCCGTTGGGTACGGAACCCTAAAAACAACAGTGTAACAGATTGCTCCCAAGGGCGCAAATGCCATTTCTGGCAGTCTCCTCTCCAAAACTAAATAAGCGCCGCCGACAAGCCAAATACGGAATTTTGCGCCCGTGGGAGTAATCGTAACACTATAAGATACTCGAGCCCCAGAACTAGTCACCAGCTCCCCTGGACAACATGAATTCGCTTTACTTTAACTCTGTGATTCGTTTGTAAACCTAACCTGAGTTGAAGGAACCTCTTTGCTTACTCATTTATTATCTAGAAACTTTTTGCGCCCTCTCGTGGAAATAACTTGTCAATTTGCTTCCCCATTGAAGACATCTGTGGCGGGCCGGGCGTAGCAGCCGGGATGCGGCCTCATAAGCAAGAGATCTCTGCTCCAAATCCAGACCGGGAAGAAAAATATAAAATCGGTCAAGTGCGAGTCGGACTCAGACAGACAGAGTTCCGTGCCATCGGTCAAGGAAAAAAAACGGCCATGTGCGAGTCTGACTCGCGCGAAGGGTTCCGTACCATTATCTATTAAAACGGCAAAAAACCCGTTTGTTGTATGGGTGTATGGGAGCCCCCTTAAATATTTGTTTTATTTGAATTTATTTATTTATTTTTAAAGTGATATTCTATAACTAAATATTCTGTAAATATTTTAAGCGTCTACCTGTTGCCGTTATCAAGATCGAGCAAATACGAGAAAAAAATACGTTTGTTGTACGGGAGCCCCCTTAAATATTGATTTTATTCTGTTTTTTAGTATTTGTTGTTATAGCGGGAACAGAAGTACATCAACTGTGAAAATTTCATCTTTCTAACTATCACGGTTCATGAGATATACCCTGGTGACAGACGGACGGACAGACGGACGGACGGAAGGACGGACGGACGGACGGACGGACAGCAGAGACTTAGTAAAAGGGTCTCGTTTGGTACCCTTCGGCTATAGAACCCTAAAAAGGAATCACCTGTGTCTCGGATATTTATGTTTGGGACCTATCCATTTCTGGTTTTCGTGACACAGGGGACAGAATCAAAGTATCTATGTGCCTTTATTTAACCCTTAAATGCATGATTTCTCTTATTTTAAAAATAATTAAAAAATATGTCGTTATTTTTCGAAACCCACCATTTTATTTTTATTTTCCGTTTCAAAATATCGATCTTGGTTTTTCTTTTTTCTCTCAATGTTTTGACATTTTAAAATTTTTTAACCTATTTCTATATTTTTTAAATATTTTCTTTAAGAGTAAATAAAACAACAAACAAAGGCGCCAATAAAGTGTATGCGATTTGACGTTCGCCACGAAAAGTTCCACGTGGCTTTGCACAGGAAACATCAAATCGCATACAGTTTCTTATCAGCATAGCGAGTGGTAAGTTAGCGAACGCATGTTGTCTAGGGAGGCAGTACGAAATGTCATTCGTACGCCATTGACTAGCGACGCAGCACGACTTTGCTTTACCTCTTCAAATATCTTCTCAATCTGCTCCTGCTGTTCGTCGTCCATCATGAGTCGGTCAGTCAGATTGTTCTGCGCCGCCATGGCTTGCAACATCAAGTCCGGCTGCTCCAATCCTGAGACAGTACAGATTCATAAGCCTTATTATCTATTATTGATATCAATCGCAATTGAAAAATCGCTTCGTTGACAGTACCATGTTGGAACTAATGATAATTTTTATCAACACTAGTTCCACAATGAATAGAACTTGAAATAATGGTCCTAATGATAACTTCGTTATAACTAGTTCCACTTTAGGTGTTCGATACTTGCGAATTTTTTAACAAATATTTACCTCTTACAAATGTATGTTGTCCTGGTACTTGTACACCTAGATACATGCTAGAAAGTGGTGGTATTTGTAGAGATTTTACTTCAATCATATGAAATTAGCGAATAGGTAAACTGAACAGTGATGCATCAACTCAAAGAAAACTTAAGATTATGTTTAACTTGAATATGTTTTTTGTTCTTAAAATCTTAAGTTTTCTTAGTGTCAACGAAGCGAAAAATCGACCAATCAGTCGACCAGTCGCTATCACATTAACAAGCAAGGGCGCAATAAAAGACAGCCCATGTGAATGATAATTATTAAATCGTGTTCTAATTGATCGATTATTCAATCACAATGGATACCAGAAATGCACAATAAAGCTACAGTATTGAAAATATTTCTGTGACATGGGCGGACGGACATGTTTGGTAGAAGAATAAGAATAATTTTATTTATCATAAAGTTTTACAAAAAATGTTTGTGTCTGTTACCTAAACTAGGCTAATGACCTTATAATAGGCAACTGCTTCTCTTGTGGTATTGACAAAATGATTTGTTGTTTTTCATCCTGACTGAGATTGTATAGATTATTCTTAGTTAACAAAGTATTAAACTTAGTCTAGAGATTATATTTAAAACATAGTCTTTAGAGATTATATAAAAAAGTTCAGTTAATTTAATTTGGTTTAACTGGAATTTTAAAAGGCTGGAGATGGCTGGGTTCACCTGGTCACATTCAAAAGTTCTTCAGTTTATGCATAGTTAAGTAAATTAGCCACTTTGTAACAACATGTTTTAATTCAAACCTATTTAGTAGAAGCTAGATTCTCTATTATTGAAGGCGTCAGTTTCAGAGCACATTCTAATTGCGATTGTGACTGTTTATTACCGACTTCAAATAGGAGGAAGTTCTCGTTTGTTACGCGATTATTCCGTCCCTTATGAATCGATTTTGTTGTTTCTTGTTTTGATTGGTAGGTTTTCAGAGGTGAGAGGAGCTTCACATAAATTTTCTCAAAATTTATTAAGAATTTTTAAAAAGAAATTCTTCAAAAACAAAAAATATATACATGGTGACGTGTTGGTTTGTGGTTCTCTTTAGCAAAAGATTTGATGAGGACTTATCGTGATAGACGACATTCGCATCCAGACCGAGGACGAAGGAATAGGGCTTGAACTTGAAGTCATTTTTTTTTAAGTTTTTAACTTGGTGTATTATCAAAGGATTTGAATCGCCAGTTGAAAGTTTTCAAAAACTGCAATCACTTCGAAGTCGCAATACCTGTAGAGATAGTAAGACGAGCCACAGTTTCATTTTCAACTAAGATTGTGACAAAGCCCTCGACACGTGATACCGAAAAATGGTTCACCGATGTAACTAGTGGTCGAAATATCCAACCGCCGCTAGCACACTTTATCGCTGATACAAATGATAATCGTTATAAGGCGAAAGAACGAATCGCCGAAAGAGTATTTTACGAAATACACGACGACCGGTCCAGGTACAGGGGCCCTTTTTGGTAGGCAATGACGGTTCAGTTACAAAGACGCAACGGCGACAGTAAATTTTAGTCAACTATCCATTGTCTGCCTTTTTTGTTGCCTTTTTGGTTTAATAACAAATTTGAGTGACTATAATTCCTTTCTTATTTTTTTTCTTCTTCTTCTTTAATTATTCTAACGCAAAACAATGAATTCTTACCTACCTAAAGTCGGCGGTTGTCGTCGCGTCGCCCCGGCGCGCAGCTTCCAGAGGTCGTCCGGATAAGGGCTCGCGCCTCGTATCAGGACCGCACGAATGTGTCTCGAAGTTTCATAGGAGACTAGGGCCCCTGATACTTTCATATGACTCACCAGGCACCCCAAACTTGGTCTCATCAGCGAGCTCCCTGGCGCCGCCGCCGCCGGCGCGCAGCTTCCAGAAGTCGTCCGGGTAGCGGCCCCGCGCCTCGAAGTACGACCGTCCGATTGTGTCCCGAAGACTTGCTGTAGACATAATAGGCGGTCGTTTCTTGAAGCGACCAAGACTACAGTAGTCCTTTTCTAACCGACTAAAATGTCAATTTCGCTGTCCTTCTGTTAGGTTTTCCAGGTGTGACCTGTTCGATTCGTACCAAACGCATGGTTGACAATATTGGACTCGTGGAAAGATGGCAGGCGTTTTCTCATAATGGGAAAGAATACAAACAAACAAATGTCGAGTCACGCGTTTTTCCATACGGGGTGGTAGAAGCACAGTTGCGCCCTCTTCGAGCCAAGCGCTGCTTGGTACTCCATTTCTGCTTGAAGTTTACCATCACCGTTAGTATAAGGTACTTAAGATAACTAACGTGCCGTTATCTTAGGTACATTATATATAGGCCTTGGGGGGCTACTACTGAATTGGCCTAATTAAATATCATATTTAATTTGGTATGTGTTCATTCAACGCCTATAATGAATGATACGCAATTAAACAGACATGTGGTTGATCACAATGAAGTAATCAAATAAAACATAGGTTATTCCGAGTTCGCGTTTCATTAAAAGCTACTTACAATGATTATAAACGCCCGCATGAGCCAACAGAAAGTCCAGTATATGCGGCGTGGTACTCAACGGCAATCTGTTCGAGTAGTCGGCGGCCAGTACCGTGCACACGTTGATACAGAAGTCTTGTTCGTTGGGCATGGGCGATAGTAGGGAGAGGGCGAGGCGCTCGGACGGGCCGGCGACCGCCCGCGAGCCGGTCTTGAGTTGCTCTCCTGAGGCTGTAGAGAAGGTTGGGTACGTAGTTATGATGTGTAGGCAGTATGGTGTCCCTAATAAGAACACATTTTTTTTTAAGTTATGGATACGCATAATCCCTAATTATTTTTAGTATATTGCGTCAGACAAACAAAAATTTCAACTTCCTACTTCAATATTTACATGTGCCGACAGGGCTAAGAAGTTTTTAAAAGGGAAATATTAAACTGCACATTAAAAATACTGATTTGCACAGCAAATATACTGATTTTCAGAGCAAACATCAGGGCAAAATACTGCGGTAGCTTAGGGTAAAGGGGGTGAGCGAAGCGAAGCCTCGTGATAGCCTCCATAGATTCGCGAAGATTAGCAATTCTTTCAAGGGTCAATGCATTCTCTACTACAACAAGATACCTCTGGAGATCTTGAAATTGCCATTTGAGCAATTTAAAAACCATGTTAAAGCGACTTTGTCGAAAAAGGGATATTACAATGTTCAAGATTACATAAATTTTGCTGTTAATTATTTTGTAATTATTTATTCCTGCTTATTAATTATGATAATGACATAAGTATATATTTTTTGTATTAGTTTAGCATAAGCAATTTTTAAAAGAGATCTAAAAGTCAATCTGTGGGAGTTTCTAAGCCCTTCTTCTCCCACAGTGGTCCAATGTAGAGAAGTGGCAAAAATGACGATTGCTAAGTATATGTAAATATCTACAGTAATAAAGACATGTAACAAGAACATGTAAGAACAACAAAAATACTTAAAATTGTAAAAGTGTTTTTGCTGATCCTTTTTTCCTGTGAAAATCAGTATTTTTGATGTGCAATGAAATACTTGCCTTTTTAAAATAGTAAAAATAACAATAAAAAAAATAAAAATGCCCATTAATGTTGCCACCAGGGGCACAGGCCTTTACCCGGATACGAGCAAGATTAAGCCATACTCCACCACGCTGGCTCAGTGCGGGTTATTGGAGGGTTTTTTTATGACTACTACTACTACCAAGTAGCAACAGCAGCCGGGACCTACTGCTTAACGTGTCATCAGAAACACGGAACGTCCGATATCCTCATTGGTAGATGGTCAGGATTCGAATCTGCATCTCCTGCGTTGCTGCGAAGCAAGCGTGAAATGCACCACCACGGAGCGTTTTAAAAAAAATGGATTATACTATTTTTAAACACTTTGGGGCCGTGTCGGCGCAGGTTATTGACGTAGGAAGTTAAAAAATATAAGGGAGACCCAGGCACTAATGAAAGGGCACAATGCTAAAAAAATGAGATGACAGATTAATCTTGTGATTATTTTGTAAACAAAGAAATGTCATTGGCGAGTAATTGTCTGTGCTTTGACATTCATATTTTACTTTTTAAACATTTTGTTTACAAAAAAATTACAAGATTAGGTTTACATGGTCACAGAGAGGTTGTTTACATACACTATGAAGTAAGTGAAATATAAAAACATTTGTGAAGTTGGAGCATTTTGTAGGGAAAAAGAGGATTATGTTTTTAGCAGTAAAATGTATTTTATAAACTTAATTTTGTGTAAATAGACGATCATAAAATATGACTTCAAAATGTAATTACGTGATAAGCAAGTAACATAGACAATAGTAGGGTAGGCCAAGAGGGGATTTTGTGAGTAACTCGATCGCGTCAGATAAGGATATGGAAGATACCTACCTGACACCCTGTTTAATAACTCCACCAAATCTAAACTTTCTATCTAGAGCCGCGCCAACGGGATCAAAAAATAAGTGCATACAAATGGGACAATTTATGGTGAGTTAACCTGCTGAGAACCAGAGAGCCTAAAAAGGAACTTTTATCGGAGACGTCACCTAGAGTACTGAAAATTCTATTGTGGGTATTTGTGTGCAACAACATAAAATTTGCCTTAATTTTTATATAAGTTTTTGTCCTTTTCCAGCAGCAGAGAAGTGAAAGGGTTTAATGACATGCTGATAAGTGTACATTTCGATAAATCTGACGATTTCAGCGTAATGTGATGGAGTGGTTGGGTCGCTAAGTTTTATTAAGAAGTCCCTCGTGTCGCGGTCAAGTTACTCACGAAATAGCCTCGTGGCATCTCCGACTACATCTCACGAAAAGCAACAAAAAAAATGTAGTCACGCCTTTTCCCTGAAGGGGTGGCAGAGGAACAGTTGCGCCAATGTTTAGCCAGTTATCAAATAGGTACTCAATTTGACATATCGGCCATCGCCACAGTTAAGACAATAAGAAATAAAAAACTAGTAAAATAATTCCAAAAACATGCAGTGCGTCGAAAAAAAAGCGAAGACAAAATAAAAGGTGCGGATCTACATTTACCTTTACCTGAGATGTAGGCGCCGGAGTATGAAACTCGCGGGAAGCCGCCATGTCTGCCGCGGCGCGGGTCCTCGTCCAGGTCATTATCGTCATCACGGTTCGGCGGGCCTTTGGCTTTCTCAAACCTGTAAATGGGCAGCTAACATAACAATGTTTTATCACATTGACATACAGAGGTACTTACAAACCTTCTGGCCCCACACTAGCATACCCTGGGTTGTGGGAACCAGAAACAGTGATGATGTGGTATAACTGATTGTGGTCTAGGCATCCACTTCAACTAGTATGTAAATGTTGCTTGTTGGCTTATGAATCCCATCTATCTTATGAAGATAATATAATTATCAAATAAAAGGCCTATACCCTGGTAAATGTGGGTTGATTGACGAAATAGTCAAGCTTTATCCCATGTGGGGTGGCAGCCTGGTAACTTACTTCTCCAAATAAGTTCCATATATCTTCCTCAGCAAAGTTGATCCGTTGATGCAAGGATGGGGCAGTCTTAGGGGCTTCATAAACGAGTCCCAGGCATCAGTATAATTTACCTATTAAAATACACATCATGTTAATCAGATATTAAATTGTGATTTAACATAATTATACAATAACCGAAATGTTGTACTAATAAAAGTATTTTAAACAAACAGCACCACATCTTTACGCATCCGGCCATCCCTATGCGTAAAGATGTGGTACTGGTGTATTTCCGTGATAGGAGGCTAGCTCATAGCTACAGCTTTGGAGATATGAAGGTTTCCTCACAATGATTACTTATATTTATAACCTTTGATAAACCACCCCTCTGAAGAACAAGTGAGTAGAACAGATACAGGTCGATGTCGATTGCATTTACAGTTGGTATTTTATATGGGATCCTGAAACAGAAAACAAAGGAAATTTTCAGGTTATATTTCTTAGCTGAAGTCCACAATAAGTTCATGATATTTATTAATGTTCCAGTCTACGTTAATACATTAGTTGTGGTCCCCTGGATTCTAATAAACCAACAATGAAATGGATTATCAGGCATAGGACAAAAAAAGTTACTGACAAAAACTACCTACATCAAAGGATTTATGTTATGTAGACATTACTAACCCTTTACTTTCATTGAACTGCTTGAGTTCCTTCAGGAAAGCTTCCTTATCCCTCTGGTAGTCCCTGGACTTAGTGTTTATTTGGAGTTTGGACATTTTTCATAAGTTTAGTAACGATGTTGTTGGATCACAGAAATGGTGAACCTGCATCAGTAATAGGCAAAGCCGCACTACTAGAAGAGTGTTGGCCAGTCTATATAAAGTTGTTCAAGACATTTTTCAACATAGGCGAAGCTTAAAGTCACTAAATAAACAAAATTCACAAGAAGCTTCCTTCCGACTATGTTCCTTCCTTTGGCCGGAATGCCCGGAATCGGATTTTCAGATCAAACAAAATCATTTGACAAGTTGACAATTTTTTTTTGTTTTTTTTTAGTTTCACGGCCCTGGATAAATTCCTTTTGGGCCAAATCGTCAAACAAATTATCCATTTCACTATTATTCATATCAGTCATCGTATTCACTTATTATAATTTATCACTAAATTTATAGATTATTTACAGTGTTTATGATGAATTTATATAGAGGAGTGAAAAATATTGGAAGTTTTAAAAGTTCTTGGAGACTAGAAGGCACAGGTACATCTCTACAAATGTCTTCTAATTCGCTGACAAGAATCAGTCTCTGTATGCCAAACTGTTTACATTTGAAAATAATGTGTTCAAAAACTGCTTCGTCTTCACCACAGTACGTGCATTTGGAGTCATCAACCGTTGAGTCTTCTCAGGTGAGTACGGATCTGGCCATGGCCGAATCTCAATCTGTTTATGGTCGTTATGTATTTACGGCAGTCTATTTCTCTCTTTCTGTTGTACCAAGGTTGGGCGGGCGGGCAACCCTATATTTTGCATTTGTTTTGGCTTATGTCCTTCCAATAATTGCACCATAACCCTTTCAGGCTTTGGTTCAGCTCAACATGAAAGTCGGTGAAAGGAATCTTCAGGTCTGTGGAGTGTTCTTCATCCCATATATTACTCGCAGCTTGGTCAGCAACTTCGTTCCCAACGATTCCTTTATGGGATGGTACCCATAGAAATTGTACAGTTATATCACGAGTGAGTAAATGGTCTAACATATTCCTAATACTATATGTCGGATACTTTCCTATATAGTAGCGTGTTATACAAATTAAAAAGTTAGTTGCAAATAAATCATCATACAGAGCACCTGTGTCCGTGTTTACATTCACACCGATCTGCTAAGCCTAACTGAACCCTAACACAATAAACATATGGTCCATACGAACCGGAGGACTGAGCGGATCGGGCAGCGAGGCGAATACAAAAGAATATCATATTCCTTAGATAAGGATTCCGTACCTACGCTAATGGACTTGTTTACGTCGTCGATGTGCAGTTTTTAAGGAGCGATTTATGAATATATGATTGGTTTATACGCGTGTGAATACAACTTTCTTGTTCAAAATGACTTTGCCAGCCCATAAACAAAGTGAATTTCTATCTACGTTGGAAGATGTGACTATCATACTACAGAAGGCGCAAATAAACATTAAGAAATGCCCCAAACAACGTATGACTGAAGGTTATATCAAAACAAGAATTAAATTAGTTGAAGATTACTGGTCTCAATATAGACAAGCTTACACCGGCCTTACTAGGTGCACACCGCTTTGTTCCCGCGCGCGGGAACAAAGGGGTGAGATACCATATTTCCTCAATGAAGAATATTTCAAGCTCGAGGAAATGTACCTTTGTTTGCAAGCGGATTTGAACGACTTTGTTTCAAAATTGGAAACTCACCAGAGGACGGCCGGCGCATTGGATGCATCAATGTCATCATCAACACACAGTCCGTCGCATTTCGCCGCATTGCCTTAAATAAAATTGCCTACTTTTTCCGGGAGATATGAAGATTGGCCCACCTATCAGGACTTGTTCACAGCACTTGTTCACAATAACACAAACTTGAGTAATGTGCAAAAACTGCATTATCTGAAAACAAGTGTTGCTGGTGAGGCTGAAATATTGCTACGACACATACACACAATGGAAAATAACTACACAGCGGCATGGGACGTACTCAGGGGGCGCTTCGGGAACAAGAAGATGATTGTGAATTCTCTTCTCAAAAGAATGTTCGGGCAGAAAAAGGTAAACAACCAGTCAGCTACGCAAATCAAATCACTGCTGGATATAACGAAGGAATGTATTGACAGTCTCAATAATTTGGGTATAAGTACCGATTCTTGGAGTCCTATGATTATATTTCTGTTTGCACAGAAATTAGATACCGCACACAAAGAGAATTCAGATGAATTATCTACTTGGGGAGAGTTACAACGATTTCTCGAGTCTAAATTTCGAACACTCGAGTTAGTCGCACCAACATCAACAACTTGGAGAGAAAAGCCCCAGACGCAAAAATGTTTCACGCCACAGCCACAGAACCAGAAGATGACACTTTTCAAGCTGCACATGCGAGTGTCACCGAAAATACGACGTGTGTATATTGCAAAGGTGATCACTACTTATACAACTGCAAGGACTTCGCGAAACAAACTGTAGAACAGAGACAACAATTAGTAAGAAACAGTAATTTATGCTACAATTGTCTTATACCCAATCATAGCGTATATAGATGTAGGCAAAGAACAACATGCCGCATATGCCATAGAAAACATCACAGTCTGTTGCACCGAAAGAGAGAGACATCAGAGAGCACAACCACCAGACGTACAACCAGAACAAACAATTACAACCGCACACTTTTCCAAAGAACAACCTGGTCAAAAAGTATTGCTAGCAACAGCTCAGGTAGAGGTAAAATCAAGAGAGGGTAATACATACACACTTCGAGCTCTAATTGACCAAGGCTCAGAGGCATCATTCGTGTCAGCAAGAGAAGTTGAACTGTTGGGGCTACCTAGAACCGACATCAGCGGCGTTGCCTCTGGAGTGGGAGAAGGAAACAAGATACCTCTTAAACATTTAGTTGAAATGAATATCAAGTCGAGATACAATACAAATACAGACGAAGCTGTACGAATTAAAGCTTACGTTTTAAATACAATTTCAACTAAGCTACCTTCGAAAACCATCGCGATGGACTGGCCAGAGCTCCAAACATTAGAACTGGCTGACCCTACGTACCACAAACCAGGTAATATAGATCTATTTCTTGGTGCAGACGTCTTCGGTAAAATCATAGAAGATGGATTGTTGAAAATGCCAGATGGCGTAGTGGCTCAGAAAACAATGTTTGGGTGGATGCTATCTGGACAGAGAGAAGACAAGGAGGATAGAAAGGACCACAATCTGAAAATACTACATATCATAAGAATGGTGAAAGAAGACAATGGTATGCTGAAGAAGTTCTGGGAGATAGAGACAGATTTATTCAAGAAGAGAAAACTAATGACAAAGGAAGAATAACGATGTGAAGAGATATACAAAAACAGTACTAAAAGAGATGAGTCTGGAAGATACATAGTACATTTACCGTTAAAACAAGAAGTCAAAGAAACTGTAAAATTATGTGGTGAAACAAAACAACAAGCTATTACAAGGTTTAATCAGTTAGAAAGGAAATTCCAAAGAAACGCAGAGCTAAAGACAGAGTACACAAAGGTCATTCACGAATATATGGAGATGGGGCACTTAAAAGAGTCAGAGTTCACAGAGAGTGACGTCGCAATATACTTACCTCACCATGCTGTTATACGCGAAGACAAAGACACCAGCAAACTTCGGGTAGTGTACGACGCTTCTGCAAAGGGCTCTCATGGCCAATCACTAAACGACACTATGATGGTTGGACCTATGCTACAGCCTGATCTTCGCAGTCTGATTACCACGTGGCGAACGCATAAGATATGTGTAGTTGGAGACATCAAAAAAATGTACAGAATGGTCAGGATGACAGAAGAGCATACCAACTTACAACGCATTGTATGGCGAGATCAACCCGACGAAGACCTGAAATGCTACAATCTCACTACTGTAACCTTTGGCACAGCGGCAGCTCCGTATCTTGCTGTTCGCACATTAAATCAAGTTGCTGATGATGATGCCGACACATATCCAAACACTGCACCTGTGATCAAACACTCATTCTACATGGATGATTTAATGACTGGAGATGAAGACATAGATAAAACAAAGAAGCTGTTTGCAGAAATTAGAGCCATATAAAAGAGTGGAGGTTTTGAAATGCAAAAATGGTCAAGCAATTCGACGGCAATTTTACAGTTCTTACAAGGAGAAGAGAGAATAAAAGAGATAAAACTAGACAAGATTATAAGAATACTCGGATTAACATGGGACAGAACAGATGATATATTCAAATTCACAGTGCACTTACCTGAAATGAGATGTCCTATAACGAAAAGATCAATTCTATCTGATGTTGCTCGCCTTTTCGATCCTTTTGGCTGGCTTTCACCAGTAATCATAACTGCCAAGGTGTTAATTCAGAAGCTATGGATGCGCAATTTAGACTGGGATAATGAACTACCAGCTGATTTGAATAAAGAATAGAGACAATACAGACAAGAATTAATACATTTACAAAACATCACGGTACCACGCTGGTTGAAAACGACGTCTAGTAACACTAACAAGGTAGAACTACATGGGTTCGCTGATGCATCTACCTAAGCGTACAGTGCTGTTACTTACCTCAAGGTGGTCGAAGATAACACTACGCATGTTACGATGATCGCAGCACGTACAAAGGTTGCACCAGTAAAACAGCTATCATTTCCCAAATTAGAACTTTGCGCGGCAGCCCTACTAGCGGAACTTATCAATGATATCGTGGATCTCTTGAGAATTCCAAAAGACAAGGTTTTTGCCTGGAGCGATTCAACGGTTGTTCTATCGTGGCTTCAATCACACTCAAACCGTTGGCGAACGTTCGTCGCGAACAGAGTATCATATATCACAAGAGTAGTAGACAGCGACCGGTGGCATCATGTTCAGTCTGCCGATAACCCCGCAGACGTCGCAACGACAGGCATCAAAACCTGCGAGTTTCCTGCATGTGAGATTTGGTGGGCTGGACCAGAATGGCTAAAGGAAGACAAAATACCTATTGACAACTGTGAGATTCCACAAACAGAATTAGAAATGAAAGTCTTATTTACAACAAGTTCAGAAGAAAGGCCAATTTTCGAGAGATTCTCTTCAATATTGAGAATGAAAAGAGTATATAGCATATTGTAGAAGACTATTTAAATCAAATCAATCAAAGCCGAGAGAGAAATACCTATCAACAGACGAAATGGAGAAGATTTTGGAAGAATGCATAAGATATTATCAGAACATAGTTTATGGTAGAGAAGTTGAAGAAATAAAAAGGACCGGAAGAGTAAAGAAAAGAAGCACTCTTATCACACTGTCACCCTTTTTAGACAAAAAGGGAATAATAAGAGTGGGGGGACGTCTACAAAATGCTGAGATAGAAGAAATTACCAAACATCCTGTTATTATACCAAGTGGTCAGCACATCACTAATTTATTAGTAAAGGAAGCCCACACTAGAACACTACATGGAGGCATACAACTAATGATGGCTTACTTGAGAAGTAGGTATTGGGTGATTGGTTTGAAATCAGCTGTCAGAAAACACATTCACAACTGCAAGACATGTATTATAGACAAGAGAAAGGGAAAACTCAATTTATGGGACAATTGCCAGCCGTGAGAGTCAATCAACATAGAGCGTTCAGTAACAGCGGAGTTGATTATGCTGGCCCTATATTAATCCGAACATCAAAGGGTCGAGTACACCATGCTACAAAGGGATACATATGCCTATTTGTATGTATGGCGACACGTGCTATCCACCTCGAAGCAGTCACAGATCTTACCTCACAAGCATTTATTGCCGCATTTCGAAGATTTGTAGCACGGAGAGGTTTGTTTACACTTATGGAGCGATAATGCCACAAATTTTACCGGTGCTGCTAAAGAACTTAAGGAGGACAAAGCAATATGGCTAAAGAGGTGGCAGACGTAATAGCTAATGATGGGACAGCATGGCATTTTATACCGCCGAAAATGCCAACATGTGGAGGACTCTGGGAAGCTGGTGTTCAAGACATCTAAAAAGAATAAATAAAGATACTAAACTTACCTATGAAGAGATGGCTACCTTGCTGGCGCAAATCGAAGCATGCTTCAATTCTCGGCCCTTGTGCCAAGTTGATAACACCACAATAAGTTCACTGACTCCTGGACATTTCTTAGTTGGAGAGCCATTAATCAGTGTTCCTGACCAAGACTACCAGAACATAAAAATAGGCATGTTAACAAGATGGCAATTAATTCAAAAGATGACTGCTGACTTCTGGCATCGATGACAAAGAGAATATCTACACACGCTGCAACAAAGATACAAATGGCAAGTTGCAGTCCCTGCCTGCAGTAGGTGACATCGTGATAGTCAAAGATGAAGAGATGCCTCCGACGAAATGGTTACTTGGGCGAATCAAACAACTTCACCCTGGAGCAAACAACTTGGTGCGAGTGGTAACAGTGCAGTGCAAGGGCAATCACGAACTAAAAAGACCTTTGTAAAAGATTATAGCCCTTCCTAAGACTCCAGAAAACGAGTGAGTCATCGTAGGCGGAAGTGAAATTAACTACTATCCGAACTTTGTGGAAAAGTGCATGTTTTTAAGTGTCAAGTGTGAACAATCATCGCATGTTTGAATTAGTAACTAAGATGAAATATTCAAAATTGTTGTTATTGTATGCTTAAATTGAAACAATTAGTTACAGTCCGCTGATATTAATGTTACATCAATAACTCATTTATTAGCTTAAAAACAATTATTTTTGGTGGGCGGAATGTCGGATACTTTCCTATATAGTAGCGTGTTATACAAATTAAAAAGTTAGTTGCAAATAAATTATCATACAGAGCACCTGTGTCCGTGTTTACATTCACACCGATCTGCTGAGCCCAACTGAACCCTAACACAATAAACACTATAAATTAAATAATTCAAGTTATAGCTAATTAAGGCAATTATTTTGCGATGCCATAAGTACACTTAGTGAATCTGAAATAAACATGACATCAGTAGCATTTATATTATTTACGTAGAGTAGAGCTTGCTAGATGGCATAACTCTCAGCAGTAAAAATACTACACTTATTATTTATTTTGTAACTTTCTTTTTGGATCATAAAAGGCTGATGTTACATTGCGTGTTGTCTTTGAGCCATCAGTAAAAATAGAGTATACATGTTTGCCGTCTAGAAATTGCAGCAAATCTTTTTGATTAGAAATACTTTGCTTATGTACAATTACTTCCCGCAAGAGTGTATCAATTTCTTCATTATACAATGGCCAAACAGTGTCTTTGAACATATTTACGGTAATGATTTTTAAATGCATTACAATTTTTTGCATATCCGGGATCTTTCCAGATAATAGCAATATATTGTCTACGTAAGATCTAGTATCGCTTATTTGCGGAGTGTGTGGTAGTAATATTCTATCTAATATGAATCTATTGTCAGCAGTTAACAGTTTAAACAAAAAAATTCAGCAATCTGCGACCTTCGAAAGTGAAGTGGTAGAATGCAAGTCTCACACTGCATAGCATTAATAGGAGTAGAGCACATTGCACCAGTGATAATTCTCAATGCCTTGTTTTGGATTATTTCTAACTTGCGCAGAAGTGAAAGACTAGCACTCATGTATGCTATTAAGCTATAGTCAAAATGACTTCGGACTATACTTTTATAAAAAATTGATAAAATTTTTGGGTCAGAGCCCCAATGAACACCTGCCAATGATCGCATAACATTGAGCCCTTTTGAGGCATTTCTTATAATATAGTTTATATGACTTTCAAAAGTTAGTTTGGAATCTAACCACACACCCAAGAATTTCTTATGTCGAACCCATGGTAGATCACTGTCATTATACTGTACATTAATATCACAATCATAGAAGTTCTTACAAAATATCATTGCTGCACTCTTATCACTACTTATGTCTAGTTTAAGTTTATTAGAATAGTTATTATGAACTTGTACAAGAGCCTGGTTTAAGTTATTTACAGCAATATTTACATCCTTATTTACAGTGTATATCAGCAAATCATCTGCATATTGCAGGAATTTTATATTTCTTTGTGTCAAATAATTATTTATTTGAGAGGTGTATATGTTGTATAGAAGTGGGGAGATGGTTGCTCCTTGCATTGTCCCTTTAAACACTTGCCCAGGTCCATGTAAGTTGTTATTAAATTAGACATACATAGTTCTATTATATAAGAAATTGAATATCCATTGGCAGACACTCCCAGGTATGCCGATGTCTGACAAGATTTGGGCCAGTATTGAAGGTTCCTCATTATCAAATGCTCCTTGAACATCGAGAAAAGTGCAGACAGTTGCTGAATGACTTTGGAACGAGTTGTTTATATCAGAAATAAGAGAAATGAAGCTTTCAGTTGCACTATGGCCTTTGCGAAATCCAAACTGATTATTAGGTAACATTTTATTGGATTCTATGTAATGATCTAATCTAGTTTTTAACATGAATTCAAATAATTTACCAATGCATGATGAAAGTGATATTGGCCTGTAAGAGTTACAATCAGTTGGAGCTTTGTATGGTTTTAAAATTGGTATAACACATTGTGTTTTCCATGAAATTGGAGTAGTTTGGGTTTCCCAAAGAACATTGAAAATTTCAAGTATACTTTTTTGGGCATCAATATGCATGTTTCTTGTTAATTTGTATGGGATATTATCTAAACCAGGAGTAGTATCTTTTCTAGATTTGATCGCAGAAACAAATTCTTGAAATGTAAACGGTCGAGAGACAAAAGCACAGGACTCATCACCAGATCGATTAAAAATGTTATTTAATAAGTCTTTATCAATCTCTTTTGCAGATGAAGCAGGAGGTGCATACTTATCAATGAATGCAGGAATCCATTCATCGTTTTTTGGATTCTTAGGTATTGAAATTCCCTTGAATCTTCTAATATAATTCCAGATAGTTGTTATCGGTGTATATCTATTAAATGATTCACACAATTTAACCCAACCATTTTTCTTCTTTTCTTGTAATTTTTTTACAAGCATCTAACTTTTTGTATAAAATATAATTGTCTTGGTATAAAATATAATTGTCCATGGACGAGTCTGCTCTATACATATTCAAAGCATCTTTTCTTTTTTTTTACTGCATCTGAGCAGTCTGAATCCCACCAGGGTACAGGTTGTTTTATAATGTATTGTGTACTTCTCTTGAATTTAGGTATAGTTTTATCTCTAATCTTATTTAATTCTTCACGAAATTCTTCATAGCTCTTTAAAGGATTAGAATAATCTATAGAATATTCACTCAGTGTTTTATTTGTTTCACATAAGAAAGTACAGCAATCAGCCTTGTTAAAAATGTATCGATCAGAAGGATGTCCTATATCATATTTCTGTACTGATGTGTGTACATCAACAAATGTTGGGTAGTGATAACTTCCCATGGAATCATCATGAACTTTCCATTCACAAAGAGGTGCTACAAAAGGGCTTATACAAGAAATATCAATGGCAGAAGGATTTTTGGTTGGACCACCAACTGTAGTCTTAGTATAAGGTACGGCACGTAACTTTAGCGCTGACCTTGGCAGTGCGTCTTTTTCGTTCGCGTTCATTTCTGTATTTCCCTCCCTCATTTTTAGCCAAGGTCAGCGCTAGAGTTTCGTGCCGCTACTTATACCTGTATTTAAAATGCATAGATCACACTCGTGCAATATATTGTATAAGTCTCACCCTCTAGTTTTTGTTGTGAGGCAGCCAAATGCTACATGATGAGCATTTAGGTCACCTGATACTAGCAATGGTTTAGGTAAACTATTTAATAATTGTTTTAATCTTTTACCTTGAAATCTACGCTCTTTATTTTGTGGAGGACTGTAGGTACACAATATTGTTAAGTTACCTGTTGAAATCGATAAATTAATTGCTACAGATTGAAATAAATTATAAAAAGGAGTTTGAAGAACTGAATATTTAAAAGTGTCTTTAATCAATATTCCCACACCACAACGTCCATCTTTTCCATTTTTACTGATAAAATTATAATGAGGAATCCTAAATACACTGTTATCTCTCAACCATGTCTCATTTAACAAGCAAATATCTACATCATTATCAAATAGAAATTTTATATGCAACGGTTTTTTATTTATTACACCGTCTATGTTAAATTGTGATATTCTGATCTTATCCATGAGTGAATGATTGGATCAAAATCTCTTTCACTATTTTGGAGGTCAAAGGTCTGCGGTCATTTCCTATTGCTACCAATGCTCCTACTAGGGCTTTTATTATATAATCATTTTTTAGAATTTCATCAACCAGAGTTTTCTGGTCGATGACTGCGACCTTGTCGGCCTCTCCGTTACCCATACCTTTAGCTTTTGGCTTTTCAGCTATTGTAATAGTCTTATTAGATTCTATCGTCGATTTAGATTTTATGTCTCTGTACCCGGTGTGGGCTTCGGCAGGGCCGGGAAGGTCGTGTTGTAGTTTATCATATTAGGTGCCACCACCTGAGAATAAGATTTCTGATTTTTCTTTTCTTCTGTTTTTGTTAACTTCCAGTGGACAATCTTTGGAAATTGTTAAAGTGTGCCCCATCGCAATTAATACATTTGATGAATTCTTCAACACAGGTTAAATAATGATGATTTCCTGAACATTTAGAACATTTTTGTTCGTGCTTGCAGAATTTTGCTGCATGATTGAATTGAAAGCACTTAAAACATGGCAACAATGGTGACTGATATAGGTGTTCTTTGAATCGAAATAGGTTTAGATATGCCACTTCAGGTAAAGACTGGGAGAGGAAGGTGACACTCACTCACTCACTGATCCGTAAGGTACCACCGCTCCGTTCACTTTTCGTGTGAATCGCCTCACCGAAATAATTTCATGCGAAGCAGTCAATTTCTTGAATAAGTCTTCATTAGAGATGTTGGTGTGGACGAATCGAAGAACCCCGATTGTCTCCACAGACCTTGCCGGGATATGCGCTCTTAAGTTAAACTTCATGAAAAAGTTTTCGTCATGTAGGAAGTTGTTGGCATGTATAGTTTGTGCGCATGACACACCAATCTTATTTGCGTTTATGCGGCGGATGCCTACCACGCCCTTGACTTCAGTAATGAGCGTATCATTTCGGGGTTCTTATTTACCAAGCGTTCCCCTTCCTTCGTACTTTCTACAAATACGGTAAACCCCGTATTCACCGAATTTTCTGGGAACGTGCGTTTGTATCCTGGTTTGGTATATGGTTTGTATAAGACCTGTGTAACATCCTGGTTGTTTAGCGAAGAATCTGCGTCATTGCCGTCTCCCTTGGAACTATCCCGACGACCACGCTTCAGCTCCGGGTGTTCAGTGTTGGATTTAGCTCCGGGGGGCTCAGTCCCCGGGGGATCCTCCATTTTAATGCCTTACTTTCTCAGGAGGCATATAAATTTGGCCTCTACTTAGCAAAATTATTGGTTTTATACCTTAAAACAACTTCTTGAAAATACTTTGAAAAATTGCGCCCTAACTTTTCAAAAGCCCGCCAAAAAGTCCACAAGTTGACAATATTTGATCCATTGAATGAACCAAACCAATGAATGAACCAAATAAATGTAAAATAAAGAAATAAAATGACCGACTCAACTTTTTTACATACTATGCTAGTTCTACGGCCCGGGGGCTGGTAACTTTGTCAATCGGCGAAAAACGCTGCTCTCGTATTTTTGATATTTTTTGTAGTGAGACTTGTTGCTTACGTCGTCAAGGAACTTGGATGAATTGCATTTAGGTGAACTGTCCCTGCGTGTTACAAAGTTAGAAGTAGCGTTTTGTACTTTTGATTGCAAATTGGAATTTTTAGAACGAGAATCGATTGAAAATCATTTTTAAAAAAAACAGCTTGGCTCACCCTTAGCGGATGACCTACTCGCTGGGGCGTCCAAACTTTTTTAGCATCATGGTGGGGTCATTTTATCATCTTCCTGAAAGTTTCAGGGTGCGGAATTCAATAGTTTTTAAGATATGATTTTTTGAAAATCTGAAAATACTTTGTAAAATTATGTAACGCACCGCAAATAATATGTTTAAATCTTGTCTGTGGTCAAAATACATTACCTACATTTCATTGTACGCATATTTTAAAAGATGAGAATTCTCTAAAAAAAGGAGGAAATGTGGAATCTTTTTTTTTAATACCTATTTTAATAAAAACGTTCATTTAACTTGCAATTTATGTTTGTTTATTTATTTTACGTCAATCAAAGTTAATTTAGTATTTCTTTCGTAAAATATCACTTTTGATAATAAAAAAGTTGTAATTTTTGTTTAAAACGGAACGCATTTTGTTGGGGCGTTTTGCCGCGTTTTTGGTTGGGCGGCAAAGTAGTAGTCCCTTTTCTAGTAGTTTCGCGAATGTTCTATTTTCTTGTTCTCTCGATATTTACAAGCAAAAACAACTGGCTAGAGTAGATTATTGTGGCTACTTTTCAATCGGGTTATAGGTTATGTTAGAACGTTGAAGAAGCTAAACCGGAGCGGAGCGTAAGCAAACGAAAACGATTGGCTAGAGTAGGTTATTGTGGCTACTTTTCAATCGGGTTATAGAGTCAGAGTCAGAGTCATTTTTTTATTGAATATAAATAAATAAATAATCTTATTCAACGTCAAAATTATACTTACTTATAACTACAAGTTAGACTTGGGTAACTCGAGAGTAAGATATAATATGACACACATATCGCTTGACGTCCATTATATCCTAGTTAGATCCCAGCGATATGAATCATATCTTACTCCCCAAACAAATCTGGCTCTCTCTGCCCTGGCTACACTAAAAACAGTTGTGTGAGAACAAACCAACAAAACCAGACGTCTTCCAGTTTTAAAATGTCACTATTGGGCAAACAGCAACCTTATCACCTTAACATTTGGTCTACATTTGGTCCACATTTTGTTGGCAAATACACAATCGACCAAACCAACCGCACGTATTTCAGTCTTAAATGTCACTTTGAGGCGAATAGCAACCTTATCACCTTAATCCTTGGTCCAAATTTGAGCCGGATACCTAGTAGTAGCGATAGCAAAGGCGAACACACACACTAACCGCACCGGACGGATCGACGGGCGCCGAAGGAATCGACCACTTTGCTCTCGCGCGTTGCTCTGTCGCACTCGCACGCCACGCATGACCGGATAAGCATGGACAGGTGTGCGTTCACCTGTACACCAGAGCGAGATTCGCGGAAACGAACACGTAGGTTTTTTCGGCTATCATCGGTTGGATTAAGATGAGCGAGAAAGAGTATGTGTTTGTCATACTATAATAGGCATAATGTTTCCAAAAGTTTGCTTATTGATTTGAATCTTATCGCATTGCAATAAGCTCGAAAAGCAATAAAAAATCTATGGGATATAACATTCATAATAATGTATGAAGAAGCTATGGAGGCCTCAGTTCGCTGCCAAGGCAAAAGTGATCAAGGGATTGAAGCGGGCAATAAAAAGTGGTCTCTAGGTAAGTTGGTTAAGGCATAGTTCAAATGGTGAAATTAAAATGCAACTGTTGCAATTCGTTTGTTTATATGTTTTGTATTGAGTAGGTTATTTTTCGAGACTCTTCCAACTCATCAACTCATTCAACAAATATAAGAGCCTTGTGAGATAAAAAAGTAATAAATAAGTGGGAGTTGGAGCGTTATGAGAAGCCATAGATTTGAATGAGTGAGATATGATAGAGATATAATGTGTCACCGAATCAATAGATATGAGATATGATTACTCCCTATAAAGACACACTTTGCGCAAGTCTACTACAAGTCAATTTTTTTTTTTATATAAAAAAAAGACTACACCGTTTCGGTAGGTGGGCCTCGGGGTTAAGAAGAAACGGCAAGAAACTCCCCCATACCTTTTTTTTTAAAAGTGACTTTACAACAGGTACTGGTTTCGGTCTAAGGAAATTCGCCGGCGAGTGATAGACTTGATCCATCGCCCCTCGTCGAATTTCTGTGCGCTGAGATGGTATGGACCATGCAGTTTTGTCATCTAAGTATTCCTTAATACTATAATAGGACTTTCTTATCAGCTCATTTTTAACATAGTTTTTGAACCTCTTTTCAGGAAGGATCAATGATTCCTGTGGTATTTTATTGTAGAAGCGAATACAGTGCCCCATGAATGATGTACCTACTTTACTTAGTCTAAATAATGGTAGTGCTAACCTATTTTTAATTCTAGTGTTAATTGTATGGCTATCACCTACAATTTTAAATAAAGCTATGTTTTTTCTTACATGCATGATATTCTCGTATATATATTGACAGGTAACCGTAAGTATATTAATTTCTTGGAATTTTTCTCTTAATGATTCTCTAGCATCTAATTGATATATCTCCCTGATCGCCCTTTTTTGTAAGAAATATATCGTATTTATATCTGCTGCTCTCCCCCAGAGCAATATTCCATAAGACATAATACTGTGAAAATAACTAAAGTAAACCAATCTGGCAGTTTCAACATCTGTAAGATATCTGATTTGTCTGACCGCAAAAGCGGCTGAGCTAAGTTTCCGTGCGAGATTAGTTATGTGAGGACCCCATTGAAGTTTCGAATCTATAGTGATTCCGAGAAAGATTGTCTCTTCAACGAGGTCCAATCTTTCAGATCCTATTCTAACACTGCTTTCAACCTGTCGTACATTAGGCAAACAAAATTTGATACATTTAGTCTTCTTTGAGTTTAATAACAGGTTGTTTACATTGAACCAACTTAACACATGAGAGAGTGTACTATTTGCGTCGTCTAGAATTTCTTCTTGTCTTTTCACCTTGAAAATAATAGATGTGTCATCAGCAAATAGAACAATCTGAGTCATTTTTTCCACCATGTAAGGCAGGTCATTCATGTACACTAAGAAAAGGAACGGACCTAAGATAGAACCCTGGGGTACACCAATATTCATATGGGTTCCAGTGGACTTGCATCTGTTTATATCTACTTTTAGTAATCTTTCCATTAAAAAAGATTCCATTAATTTTAACGCATTATCTTTGATAGCATAGTGTTGAAGTTTGAGCAAAAGAGTTTGATGGTCCACACAGTCAAAGGCCTTGGAAAGATCACAGAAAATACCAACCGCATCCTGTGATCCTTCCCACGCACTGTAAATGTGTTCTACTAGCGCTACTCCGGCGTCTGTTGTTGATCTGCCTTTAGTGAATCCGAACTGTTTTTTGTGGAGTAGCCCAGATGCATTGAAGTGAGAGAGTAGTTGACTCAATATGACCTTTTCAAACACCTTGCTCAACACTGGCAATACAGATACAGGTCTGAAGTTGGCAGGGTCGGATTTGAAAAGTGGTATTAATCTGCTCATTTTCATGAGGTCAGGAAAAACTCCGTTTGCTATACAACTATTGAATGTGATTGCCATGTATGGTGCAATCACATCGATTACTGATTTAACCACGTTAACCGACATGCCCCATAAATCTTCAGTCTTTTTCATGCTTAGAAGTTTAAATGTTTTAACTATAGTTATAGAGCCTATTGGCTTGAAGTTAAAGCCATCCTTGTTTTGGGGCACATTTTCAACCAAGTAATCTAAAGACTTTTCAGAAGAGGATGGTAGTGCTTCTGTTGTTATTATTGGTATGGTACTGAAGAACTTTTCAAATGCGTTAGCAACGTCCTCGTTTGATGAGAGTAATTGGTCGTTAACTTTTAAATTAAATCTAGATTCACTAGACCTAACCTTGCCTGTCTCTTTTTTAATAATGTTCCATGTAGTTTTAATTTTGTCGCCAGAAGCTTTGATTTTATTGTTAAGATGTAGGCACTTGGCTTTGTGGCAGTCGTTACTAAAATTTTTAGAATAATTTTTGACAAAGACGTTAAACTCAGGACTGTGATCATAGGATTTTTGCTCATACAATTCATATAGTCTGGACCTGCTCTGTCTTAAATCCTCTGTTGCCCATTCAGAGAATTTTGATTTGTTGTCCGGTCTCACTTTTGTCAGATTGAAAACCTTTTCAAATTCCGCAGATACAGATTTGAAGAAGCTGGAATATAATGTGTTCGGATCTTCACAGTAAGGTGTTAACGGTAGACTTGACACTAGTCCACTACGAAATTTCTCCATTTTCTTCAAAGTTACTGGTCTACACAATACTTTAACGGGCTTTATAGCATTACTTTCTTCAAATACTACAATCTGACCAGTGTGGTCTGAACTTAATGCCTAAATTATTTGTTTATCGTGAATACTACATTCACAGAATATGTTATCTAGACAAGTAGCGGAGGTAGCCGTTATTCGTGTAGGCTCCAGAAAGACATTGCACATATTGTAAGACTTAAATACTGCTAGGATCCTAGTGCGAATAGATCGGTTTGCGGTGTCTAGTAAATCTACGTTAAAGTCGCCGCAAACTATGACGCGTTTGGACTTGTTTCTGGATGCAAGTTGAAGAACTTGTTCCATCACTGACTCAAAGACTTCAAAATCTCCTTCGCCCCGCCTGTACACACTAACAATAGTATATGTTTCCATCTCAACACACGAGACTTCAGCATTCATTTCGCTAGAAAGACTAACAATATCCTTTCGTTCTTTACACTTAAAACCATCTTTTACTAAAATTAAGGAACCACCTCTAGTCTTAGTCTTTCTATTGAAACAGCTGATCACTTTATAATTTGGTATGCTGAACTGCATTGCACACTCGTGCAGCCAGTGTTCTGTCATACAAAGTATATCAATTCTTTCGCTTTCTAAAAACATTTCTAATTCTAGTTGCTTGCCAGAAAAGCCTTGTATATTTTGGTGCATTACCTTTAAGCCGTGCTTTTCTGTTGTCGGTTGCGGCAGTTTAAAAATACAATAGTATCGTTTGTACATATTGCCTTGTCAGTAGTTACATGCTTCTTAGTATGTGTACTAATCGTTGTGGTGACCGTTATACAATTACTTACTTCTGTTATACTGTTTATAACAGATTCTAAAATAAATGAAGCTAAAGACTTAGCTATTACGTCAGTGTCAATTTTAACAATAATAAATTTGATGTCCTCACTGTTTCCGTCAGTGATGTATTTACAAATTAATAGATTTGTGTCAAAGAATACAATTTTTGTATTGCGTACAGTCATATTATACATATACATATTTAACCTATGAGTAGCGTGCTGTTGCTTTCCATATTTATAGGTTATGTTAGAACGTTGAAGAAGCTAAACCGGAGCGGAGCGTATGCAAACAAAAACGATTGGCTAGAGTAGGTTATTGTGGCTACTTTTCAATCGGGTTGTAGGTTATGTAAGAACGTTGAAGAAGCTAAACCGGAGCGGAGCGGAGCGCAGCGTATGCAAACAAAAACGATTGGCTAGATCATTGAGTTACATTTACTTACGTAATAGAGAAGACAACGCGAACCACTACTGTGGTTGCTTTATGATAAGCGACCTGGCCGCACGCCACTCAGTCGCTTGCTACTCTCAAGCGTCGTAGACGTGTGCAGTGAAATGGAAAAAGGTGCAAACTCTGAGAAAATGCCCTCGTGTGTGTAACGATACTGCACCAATAATTCAAGCAATAAAAGGGAGTGAAAAGGAATATCTTTCCATCGTTGAGTATCTCGATAAATCATGTATAAACTTTGAAAATTGAACTTAATTCGAGCAAAATATTTAGCGGAGACGCGGAGACGCCATGTCGCGTCATTTGTCATAAACTAAAAGTTAAGATGTACCATGTGTATGTAACAGGTGCGGGTAGCATCTCAGAGTATTTTACTTGTGGTAGAATTATCTGAAGTTTCTGTTTATAAGCGGAAAACAATAATATTACACATACAGGTGTAACAAAAAGGGCCTTGTTAGGGACAACATTTGCTACGGGCTATCATAAATAAATACACTATAATTCGCTTGAAACACGAAGCTAAAACTGATCAGACAAATAATTATTTATCCAAAGGGCAAAAGTTAACTAAACTTATTTGTTTAAGGGTACTTAACTAAATAAATATAATACTACAATTAATATACGGCTTTTCATTTTTTTGTAACACTTCATTCCTTTGTCTTTAATCTAATCTTTCAATTCACTACTTGGTCAGAAAACTTATTGTTTCATTCTCTTTAAAAAAAACAAATCAGCTGAGCACTCGACCCGAAATGTACTGAGACGAGAAAAATTAAGTTACCCTGATCATATAGCATGGTTTCGACATGTAGCCCCGCTTTTTGTTACATCTGTACATGCAACTTTTTGATTTACATGCAACTTTTTGATTTACCTACCCATGCGACCATTCCCACAATATTTAATTATTCTATATTGACTTAGAGATAAAGTTGGGCAGAATATAAACATGGTGTCACCTCTATGACGGTTACATCGCATCTATGACTGATTAGCCGCCCCCGCGCGCCCACGCCGAGCTACCGCGCTTGCTTCACATGCATTTGTTCGCGATGTCTGTTCCATAGGTTTATTTCAATGGGCTAGATTAGGTTATTGTGGCTACTTTTCATGTAAATTTTGATGATAGCATTAAATTTTGATGCTCCATAAGAGCATTTGTGGAGGAGAAAGGTGTCGAGGCAGAAAAATGAACCTTTCGAAGAAAGCAACTAGGCATTTCCGCGCGGGGGGGGAGTAGTAGGGGGGGGGGGCATCTACCCCCTTCCCCCTCCCCTCACTTAAAGATCAAGGTCAGTCTAAATTTTGTTTTATTTTAACAACATAATCTCAAAACTTTAAATAATCATATCTCAGAAACTATGCATTTCCGCGGGGGGAAGTAGTAGGGGGGGCATCTACCCCTCTCCCCCCCCCCTCCCGCCCATCCCCCCTCAGGGTCAACAAAAGTAGGTCATTCGCTAAAGTCCTTCCATTTACGTAACTTCAAGTTACCTACTATTAAATTAAATTCCTTTGATGGAAATCATAATAAGTGGCTGGAGTACCGGGATACTTTCAAAGTCCCTTACACATTCCAACGATTCAATTGATGATGTAACAAAATTTGATTATTTCTCTATTTCGATCTACTTTAGAGGGTACTGCGCTTAGTATTATCAAATCTCTGCCGGTATCTTCTGATAATTATGAAAATGCATGGGACTTGCTCTGCGAGAGGTTCGACATCATCGGTCAAAGATAAGTCTCTATTTCAGTCTATATAAGGTACTCTGTGGTTCTGCCTAAAATGATTCTTTGGTCTGTGTTTGTGCGTAAAAAAAGTAAAAATAAAGGAAAAAACATTACAAAAAAAAAAAAAGAAAAATCAGAAGTCAACTGTCAACTCCATCACTCCATGTGTGTGTGTAGATTTAATGGTATTACTGAGGTTGTAAAATCTTAAACCCAATAAAAGCTGTTCAGTGATATTTTAGCTAAAATGGTAAAAAAGAAAATAGATAATCGAATTCGGGTGATGATTGAAAATGGAGTTAAGTTGGGACATCGTACCATGATCCTCCTTGTTGGCGATAAAAGCCGAGATCAGGTATGAAATGATAAACAATGTTTCTAAAAAAATTATAACCACGTTTAGTAGTATGTATATTTTCTATATTATTGTTATTCAAACTATTTGTCATATCAAGCACACGCCTATTTACCACATAAATAACATTTTTGATTATCAATTAATAATTTAAGATTTGCCCCGCGTCCCTTCACATGTGCCTCCACTACATGATACTGGCAGAAATTGTCTGGCAATAGCAGGAGAGATTGCCATTAGTTAAAGTTGAAGTTGAAGTACTTAGACAAGTTTTCAATTATTTTTCAGGTGCCTATCTTGTATGATATGTTGGTGAAATCCACAGTGAAGCAAAGGCCAACAGTACTATGGTGCTATAAAAATAAGGATGAAGCTATCAGCAAGTAAGTTTTCTTGGACATTTAATATTAACTTACAATTTAATTGGAAACATATTGTGGCATTTGATAGATCTTTGAAATTATAGGTATATTAATCTTACATTTATTTAATTACATCCTATAAAAGCTCAGTCTCGAACCTAACATTGCCATCTTTACCAAACATTTGGAGTAGGTATATTATTTTATTTCTACTCCAGCCATGGCAGAAAACGAGCTAAGAAAATTGCTGCCGGCAAGTTGGAAGTGTCAGAGGAGAGTCTGTTTGATTCCTTTAGAGTCGCCACAACTATTCACGGCAGATACTACTCAGAGAGTCACACCATGCTCGGTCAGACTTACGGTGTTTGTGTTTTACAGGTTAGTAACTCATACTGTAAGAGTAAAAGATGCAAGATGCAGGAGTTGTTATAGGAAAATTGATACAAAATAAAAGGAATTACTTTTAACTTTACTAGAACTGGGTTTGTCACTAATGATGATTCTTCTTTTACTAATTATCTGGCATTCCATATTTTGTTTTCTGCGATTCTGTTTATAATTCCTCTAAAGACTTTATTAAACAAATAGTTTTCAAAAAACAAGATCTTAATACATGTAAGCAGCAGAAATGTAATTATTATATCTTCCCAGGACTTTGAAGCTCTAACACCTAACTTGATGGCTCGGACAATAGAAACCGTTGAGGGTGGTGGCTTGATAATATTCCTCCTCAAAAGTATGGACTCACTGAGGCAGTTACATTCTATCACTATGGATGTTCATTCCAGGTAAGACTTCCTGTAGGTTTAGTTGCATTTAAACAATTACGAAACCTTTTTTGTGGTTGTCAAAAAGATACATGATATACCAGTGTTGCTTGTATGTCACTTGTCGGGCTTTGGTTAACCACTGATGTGTGGGATTCCGTCTCCGGTACCTGTACTCACTTCTCAATAAAACTGACTTACTTCTAAGGGGCCCTATTTTTGTACATATCGAAAAAGTTCTCTATTGATAAATAAATGTATAAAGACTATCTGTGATTGAGATTATTTAAGTTCTATACATTATACCGCATAAATGAAACTGAACTTTACCGCCAAATCTTGCTTTATTTTAAAAATGATACATAAATAAGTACAACAGGGAGCTTCATATTAAGTAACACATATTAGCTGTTATTAAACTGAAATAAAGGCGTTGTGGAAAGGAAAAAGGGTAAAGAATTCCAATTAGAGTAATATTCTAATTAGAACTTAACTTAATTCTAACTAGAATAGGAGAATTTCAACAAAAACTAAACATCGGCACTCAGATTTCCTGATGTGTGGGATTCCGTCTCCAGTACCCACCGACACGGCGAAAGTTACAAAATGGCCGCCACAGGCGACTGGATAATTTATGTGGAACATTTTGCAATTTTTATTCTAGACAAGTATTAAAAAATGGAACAGAGTATCTTTTATAAAAAATTGTGAAAAGACGAAATGGATCTCAAACTGAAAGCTAAGGGGCCACCACGGCCTGAAATAGCACTTATTCATAAATGAGATTCTGTAACTAAAACTTTTATGCATGTTTTTAAATCTATTGTTATTCTATTGTTGTATGTTTTCAATTTAATTGTTTGTAGGGAATGCAATCCAGAACTTTTGGGATCCCTTGGGATTAGAATTTTCAATCCCGCGGAATCTCTAGGGATCGGTATTCCCGAAAACATTTGTAGTTTTTGTTTTGTTTTAGAGCTGAATAGCATATTAACGACAACACGTTAAGTTTTTATGGCAGAAATATTCATAAAATGAACATTTTTAATCATTGCATTAAAGTTTTGTAACTTTGTAAGCTGCTTTCCAATCAGTCAGTAGAGTTAGTTTTTTAACACTATTTTAGGTTGATAAATAGTACACAAATTTAAAATGTTTTTATGTTTTTATTCAAAATATTTTTTTATTATTAATCCGACAAACTATAGTGAAATGGGATTAACAATAAAAAAAGAAAAAAATAACACTGGTTCAATTCGGGTGATTTTGAAAATGACTTCGAAGGAAGACATGTCGATAGTTTTATCTGTTAGGCGGCATCTTATTTCAGATGCTAATGACCCAGCAGCTGAAAATGCCCTCTCGGGACCAATGAAAGTAAACAATTGTAATTCGAATTCTAAATATTGGCCTCTATCATCAATCCCAATAATCGCGTTCGATTTTTGGTTCGGGATTGATCCAGTATAATGTCCTGGGGATCCCGCGGGACCGGGATTGCATTCCCTAGTTGTATGGATGTGAGGACAGCAATAAATAATTTAGTTTCCCGTAACTGGTGTTTGGAGTTGGTTCCAGCGGTTGTGGCGAATCTGCATGGACAGAAACGGGTGTTGAAGATCAAGGCATCAGGCATCTTTCAATAAAAGTAAAAAAACTTCAACTTGTTAACTTTATAAATTGTTAATTATTATTAGAATTAGTCGGTATAAATTAATTGGTATGATAAAGATTAATGATGGCAGTAATGGTAAATAGAAATAGAATAATAATAGATTATAATTGTATTTATTATTTTTTGTCAAAATATGAATATTGATGAGTTTATAATTATTGATAGGTTTATAATACAGGTGACTAGGGGAGCATCTTCTGCGAGTCCAAAAGATATTTTTGAAAGTATTCTTGAAGGCGACTTTACTACAATCAAGCTGCCTAAGTGGCGAAGGGAAGTCATTCCAGCACATACCACGAAACGCAGAAGTTCGGTGCCGTGGCTTAGTTAAGTGGCTTTGTGCTTAGCCTGATTGCATTGCCATCTCCCACAACATGACTTTAGTCGTCATCTCGCACCAAAGAAACTCGCACGATGCGAGTTGACCCTGTTCGATAAAACCTATTTTTGTTGTCGTCAACTCGCGCTAAACTGAAAATTTGAAGTAGTTATGTACAGTCAATACAAAAACTCTTTTTATTTTTTTAGATTTATTAATAGTAAATTTACTAGATTTGTATGTGTTATATGAATTATAGGTACCTAAAAGTAATTAACAATATCACATTGTTTCAAGCGTCTGGCTTATTAAAAAATAATACGTGAGATTTACCGCTGACTACTGAACTCGATTAAAATATTTGAATTATTCTAGTCTGTACGCTCTCGCTCGCAGCTATCAAAAAATAATACGTGAGATTTACCGCTGACTACTGAACTCGATTAAAATATTTGAATGATTCTAGTCTGTACGCTCTCGCTCGCAGCTCTCGCTCGCAGCTCTCGCTCGCAGCTATCAAACATTGCATCGCAATTGTGAACCTAATGCACTCAGGCGCCAAGAAACCTTGCGATATATGAACTTATCAGTCAAGAAATTACTATGCCAATTAATATTAATGCTAAGAAATTTGTCAATATAGATTTATACACAATTAATTATTGTAGTGTACTTTTTTTGAATACGTTATTTTCCAAGTTACCGAGTTACCTCTGAGAGCGAAACACAGGATCTTTTTAATTAGAGTCTAAAAAAAACATATCATTTGTTTGGGTCAGAGTGGAAGCCCCCACTTGTAAAATATTCAAAAATTATAACTTTTTGAGGCCGCTATAACGAGATTAATAATAATAACTAAAGTAGCAGCGTAGTTGGGTTTAAAAACTAGTAAAAATAATGTTACGGTACTTTTGTAGATTGATGGCTGATTAGTCGCCACCTTACGGGCCTAAACATAACAACTTCCGGTATCCGGGAATCTGAACCGGAAATGTCACATAAGACACTTTAACTTGCTACAAGTAGGAAACTGATTATGCTTTACGTATGCCAATCAGACTAGAATAATTAAAATATTCTTATTAAATTCAGTAGTTAGCGGTAAATTTCACGTATTATTTTCCCCTAAAAAAATGTAAAACTGGAAAAAAAATTGGGTAACTGTGATTCTAGACTACGATTTAATCAAGCCACAAATACTATTCTTTAATAAAAAAAAAACTTTTATATTAAAATTCAAACTTTGCTAAATCTCACGTAAGATTTAATGGCGAGCCAAACCTCACACAGAAGAAAAGTTTATTGACAATACAAGTTGCGAGTTTTGAGTAAGCTAGTAGACAGCTCCCGCCACTCACCACAAGATGGCGCTGAACGCAATTCCTACATCGCGCTGTAGCTTTTTTCTTTAAGTCTAACATAATGGTACAGGTACTACGATCATTGAACACTTGATTCTTGAATCATTTATCACATTAAAATCATTTTTAAATTTTTGGGGTAAAAAAAGCTGTTTGCAGCTTTAACCAACCTATAAATAAGTGAACGACTAAATATAACGTAACACAGCTTCACACCTTTTCCCATACGTGGTGGCAGAGTGGCAGAGGCAAGGCACAATTGTGCCGAAGTTTCGCAGTTGTACGTACGAGATTCGTTGATACAAATTTCAAGGGGAATATTTAACTGTAGCTCAAAATAAAATAATGCAAACGAATTTTCGATTCCTTTTTCGATACAAAAATATTCTTAGTCACTCTAAAATACTGACTTGCACCTCAAAATTTACTATATCCATTTATCAGAATTTCTAAAATTCGTGTCTTGCTGCAGCACACTAATTAATTTTTACTTTACCAAATTATATTTATCAATTTTATCATTCTTGTACCTAAAAAGCTTACTACTGTAGCTTTATTTCTTTTTTCTTATCTGCTTTGATGAAAATTGTTTTGGCGCTTTCTCTCCACGTGTGCTGTCAAACAACAATTCGATTTGAAAGCTCTTCGCGACGCGTACGCGCGGGTGCGATAGAGACAGAGCGATGCGGGCGGGTGCGGGGCGCTCGCTGCGATTTGTAGGTACATTGTGGGTGTCGAGGCGAGGGTAATCAGCGTGCGTTTGTTATTGTTTTTGTTTATCTATTACGTTACGTCCGATTCGGCGGAAGAGATAATTTGTTTTTTTTTCAATTGCTTGTGGATTTGTAACTGCAAAGTACTTGCTGAGATATTAAGTTAGTGATTATCATGAATATCGGCGGATCATCATTTGAGGGCGGCAGAAGTGGCATGCAAACCCAGGACAATGTTCCCGTTTACTGTTCAGAGGAATCTGAAGTAGAAGAGCAGCCTCATCCTAAAAAGAAAAGGGCAAGCGGCAAAGAGTATGTGTATGCGAACAAATTTGCAAATGTTGAGGAAGCAGAAACACTTTGTGAAAGCAGATCGTATTTGGAACCACAAAGTTTCGCATCACACAGAAGAAGGTACCAAAAAGTATTATCGTTGCAATCAAGTCAAATGTCATCGAGCTCAGTGTGCAGCAAGTATTTATTTGCTTTTTGTATCGGACTCTGATGAAGTTTTATTTTACCGCACCGACTCCGATCATGACCATCAATCAGTCGGTTCACGAAACAACTGCGGAATATCACAAGAAACAAAAGAAGAAGTAAATAAACTTTTCGCTGTTCATTTGAAACCGAAGGCTCTCTAAACAGTTTGCGTAAGATGCCAGATATCGTAATACCCTCCAAGAAACAACTGAATAATTATTTGACTGACCGCCGTCGAGGAGTCTATGGATCTCCTACAATCAGTCTTGGAGAGCTACAGGCATGGCTGATAGAGCATGAACCCTATGTTATTTGCTACAATGTGTATGAAAACGTAAACCAGCCGACTTTTCGATTTGCGATCTCCACAAAATCCCTGCTAAAATTAGCAACTTTAGAAAAAATACTCACGCAGATGCAACATATGAAATAATTTGGCAAGGATTTCCGATTTTGGTGGCAGGGACTACCGATAAAACGAAGAAATTTTATCCATTTTGTGTGGCAGTTTCGACGTCTGAACGCAAAAAAGATTTTGAAATGCTGTTTGAAACTCTTCGCAACTGCGCCTACTCCCTTTATTCGCACTCTTCAGAACCAAACGCGTTGATGTGCGACGCAGCCAAGAGCATTCAAAATGCATTCACAAAATGTATTCGGTCAAGAAGCTACGGTAAAAATGTGCTGGGCACACGCGAAAAAAAAGATTCAGAACAACGTAGAAAGGCTCGTCCGTCGATAAAAGAATACAGAAAACTTTACCAGAGGACATTGATGTGTTTCATTCTATCACATCTCCAGAAATGTTCAAATCTGCATTGGCAGCTTTTCTGATAAGTACGCCGCGCAAGAGGACTTCATAAGATCCTTCAAGAAAGAGTGGGTATCTCAAAACCCGAACTGGTACCTCGGCTCTTAAATAATGTGAATTGAATTGAATCATTTAACAGAACTATCAAAGACTGCCACACTTTGCGAGAACGTTTTCCGTTATCCAGATTTTTGGTTGTCGTAATAACTATGGTGAAAGAGTGGTCCAAAACCTATGAGATAGAAGCATTTGCAAACACTCCGCCGATAGAACTCAACGATTGGACAAAAGTTTACCAATGGGCGAAGTCTGACCGACAAGTGGAGGTTTTGAGGGCTGGTTCGTTTGCATATTGGACGGTTGTTATGGCCATAAACAATACTAATTGGAAAAATGGAAAATGCCACTGCCCTCAGTTTTACATAAACTATCGCTGCAAACATGTTATTGGACTTACAATCAGCAGCCTTATGGCGTAAGTCGTCTGAGCTATGAACTTCATATAGACTTTTACGTTTGACACCTTGCACCAGCTTCATCTGTTAAATTGGTTTCAAGCAAGTAGCATCATAATGGAGGCCAAACCCAAGCTCATTGAATGAAGCCTTCGGTGATACCCCGTAATCGATGAAATTGTATGAGCATGAGATGAACCATAGACACACGCTATGAACTTCAGAGAGTTACGCCATAAGGCTGCAGGTTGAAATATGCCTCGCCACGCCACGCCACCTGAGGAAGCCAACAACATCCCTATTGGCATTGCCATTGGCCTTGCAAGACCTGCCTTCATCATACAGTAAAAGTCAAACTTTTTGGCTTTATTTTTTTTATATTGCAATTGCAAAAAATATGTTTAATAATCTGATTTATCTTTTTTTTTTGATACTATGTTTGCATTATGGTGAATTTTTGATTGATTGATTAGATAACAATGATTGATTAAATAATGTTTTCATTATTAAAACTTATGGGCCCCAAAGAATAATAGGTGCTTTGTTCAAGTAAAGTTGGGTTTACATAACTGGTTAAGAAACTGGTCAGTTTGAAAAAATTATTTTGTTTTTTGGGTAAATTCTGAGGCGCATTCAGTATTTTTGTTGCAGATTTGAGAAATTTTCATCGAACAATCGGGGATTATTTGTGTAGCGTTTAAGTACATGCCAATTTCAACAATGGATATGTGGCAGGCAAATTGTATGATTCCACATTTTACAAACGGCGTCGTCCGTTTACAAACGCGCGCTGCTATGTAATATGCCGAAGGCAAATTGCAAATTGAAATTAAAATAGCAAATTCTCAGGGCAAAACGCTGCGGTAGCTTAGGTGAAGGGTAAAGGGGGTGAGCGAAGCGAAGCCCCCTTTATCCTTCGTGTTAGGTTGAACATGTAAGAACAACAAAACATACTAAACACATAAAGGAGTGTCAATTTGCCTTCGGCATATACATAGCAGCGCGCTTTTGTAAACGGACTACGCCGTTTGTAAAATGCTGAATTATACAAATTGCCTGCAACAGATATATACGACTTATTTCGGCTTCATTTTTAGGGTTCCGTACCCAAACGGTAAAAACGGGACCCTCTTACTAAGATACCGCTGTCCGTCTGTCTGTCAGCAGGTCGTATCTCATGAACCGTGATAGTTAGACAGTCGAAATTTTCACAGATGATGTATTTCTCTACCGCAGTATTTTGCCCTGATATTTTCTGTAACTTTTGGTGATCGTTTAGTTATTTTGGTGATAGAAAAATATTTTGGTTATCATTTAAATTTATTCCATTTTAAATAAAAACACATCAACAAATTCAGTCTCAGATGTGTCATTTGCGCCACCCGGGCCACGTCCGCTCGCCTGGGCGTCCCCAAGGCCACCTCTCCACAGAAATATTCAATAACAAACTTATTCATAACTATTACGATTTCCAAATAACCCCAGGTTTAAGACCGAAGCGCACAGCACAGTAGTGAACCGCTTCAACGAGCGGTTCCTCCTGTCCCTGTCCGACAACCCCCGGTGCCTCATCCTCGACGACTCCCTCAACGTCCTGCCGATCTCCTCCAAGACAGCGCAGGTGGAGCCGGTTGATACTGTCACTGAGGTGGGTTTAGTTCAATTCACTTTCTTATTAATGGCGGTCTGACATCTTAATTTCGTCAATGTAGTTTTAAAGTTTTTCTTTCGAGAACCGGGAAATTGTAGTGTTGATTTATTGTTATATTTGGCTCTACGATCCAAGTATTTCCGGCAGTCGTTAGCAATATTCCCCTACAGTATTGTTAAGAACCTCACCTTTCTTGTATATTTATCGATTCATCTATTTTCACAAACTTTATTGTAATGTGAGGTTTATTAGAATAACATGATTGAATACCTAGTGAATCAAAAACAAATCATGTCAAAAGCAACACCATAAAGGTGTTACGACCGCGATCAAGAAAGTCATGTTAAAATTTTAAAAAAATATATCCTTACAGCGCGTAAACCCAAAGCTAACGGAATTAGTGTCGTCCCTCTCTGACTCGCCTCCTGCGGGGCCTCTGGTGGCTCTCTGTCGCACCTACGACCAGGCGGCCGCGCTCGCGACCTTCATCAACACACTCGCTGACAGACAAACGAGGTGAGCTCATGGAACGAGTGTTATCCCTCTCTGATTGTTCATTTTCATTAACTTTAAACATTAATAATTTATACGAGGGAGGCAGAACCTCCCGATATATGGACCAAATAAAACATTTTTGTCAGTGTAGCAACTGACAAAAAATCACTTATTTAGTTGGGTGTGTAATCTTCTTGACGAATACTAATATAACTAGCTTAGTTTAGACGAGCTCTGTGGCGCTGCGGTTGTGGCTGTGCCTACCATGCGAGAGGCCCCGGGTTCGATCCCCGGCTGGGGGTAAAGAAAAGAAAAACCCCAGGTCTTGGATGTTTATATGTGTATGATGTCACTGTTTCTGGTTCCCACGACACAGGGTATCCTAGTGTGAGGCCAAAAGCTGAGTAAATATATAGTGAATATAATTAAGTACCTATCCAAATTAGTAATAAAGTATCTTTAGTTTCATTCTAACAAAGTTTTGCTGGAAGAAATATTGGAGATAAACGCGCCATTGTACATCATTGGTCATATCTGTCTGTTCTGTATAGTATAATAAAGAAATCACGAACTACATAAGCATGAATGTGAATGTGTGTCCGGCTGTCCGCCTAGGCCTCCACACTGCCTCACTGCGGCCCGCGGGCGCGGCAAGTCAGCCTGCCTGGGGCTCTCGGTAGCGGCGGCGGTCGCGCTCGGATACGTCAACATCTACGTCACCTCGCCGCACCCGGAGAATCTGATTACGTTCTTCGAGTTTGCGCTGAAAGGTGAGTCCTGACGAGTCTTCTTATCGTGCTTCACCAAGACTGGAGGTTGGCGGTCCACTCTCAATCTCTTAAAGCGGGCGCAATTGTGCCTCGGCCACCACGTATGGGAATAGACGTGACGCTATGTCATGTTATCAACGTATTATTAAAAACGCCGGGAACCTTTCCGTTATGGCACATATGGAATCATAAGTGCCTGCAGTAGCGGCTGATCTGATGTCGAATCACTATCCCTTCAGGTTCACTATATTTTGGATTGCCAGTTTCGCGTAAGCGCCGGTATGTGTTTTGAAATGTGTGGCGGAAAGGTAAGCGTCTGTTAGGAAATATTTCTTGATAAATTCTTTGCTCTTCTTGATGTGCAGCACCATTAGCGCTTCCATATGCCATTAAGATGTCCGCGTATTCTTCATTAGAGAATGTAGACATTATTTAATCATCAAAATCACAGCATATAAGGGTTCGCGGCTCCAACAAACACGAAATACACAAAGAATTAAAAACACAAACACGAAAAAAAACGAATGTTTGAAAAAGGCGCCACTGCTGGGCAAAGACTTGCCTTATCAGCCCAGTCCGCCAAAAACTTATCGAAATCAGCGATACGAGTATCGCGCTCCCACCCGATACACAAAGTTGTCAAATTAATGAACTTAAATGGTTTTTATGGCATTATTGTACATTATTAGAAAGAAGATAGACTATCGAACTTTATTATAAACTTTCAAGAAAAAAGCCTCTTTTAGTTTCTTTTTTATTGCAAGTCAAAGGTTCTCCATTCGTCACAGAATTTCACTTCTTGAAAAAACATTTGTGAGTAAATAAAAAAACAACTAGATGTTAATTTCCGGTATTTTTTTACTAAAAAAGAACCATACAACATTACACAACCGATAACAGTAAATAATCGCAGGTTTTATTAATAGTTTTTTATATATTCAAGTTTAAAGTTTCTGGAGGATTTTTCAAAAAAGTAAAAAATATTAAAATAAAAAAATCCGTTAGACCAAAACGTTTTTTTGTGGACCTAGGAGATAGCCAATGACCTCTTCTATCCGCCATTTTAATTTGGCAAACGATGCACCAACACCAACATCCTGTATACTAGCTGATGCCAGCAACTTCATCTGAGATAACGCTACCCTACTTCTGGTGCAGTCGGATAAAAAGTATCCTATATGTTAATCTAGCTCATAAACTATCTCTGTGCTAAATTTTATTCAAATCCTTTCAGCTGTTTTAGCATGATTCAGGCACAAACATCCAAACATCTAAACATCGCTACTTTCACATTTATAATATTAGTTGGATGTTGTATATTTGACCTGTTTACTTTTAACCTTCTGACTCAGTTAAAGACACCCAAAAAGGGGTGGATGATAGTTAATATAAAACCTGTTGACACAGGTAAAGACACCATCCATACAGTGAGCGCGCTTACGGAAAATTGATCATGTATGAACACCGTATTGCTGTTTGTTGCTGGTAATGCGGACCGGAAATAGAGGAATAAACTAACTTCGATGTATCACACTGATCAAATATCTAGGCATCGACGAAAAGCTATCATTCAAGCATCATATTACCAGCATGGCGTCCCGGGTTCGTAAACTCATCCCAGTGATGAAACTTTTACGCCAGGGAGCAAAGCCAGAAGTGCTGAGGCTAGTCTACTTGGCTCTTTGTCAGTCCCTGCTCCTATACTGCATCACGGCATGGGGTGACACTCACAAGACCACGCTCATAACTCTGGAACGAGCTCAACGCTCTATCCTAAAAGTAATGATGCGCAAACCGCATCCTCGGCGAGTGCAATGTGTTGTCAGTCCGACAGCTCTACATTCTCAGGGCTTCACTTTTCCAGCACCGAAGCACGGTCAACACGGAAGAATACCCCCTCCTGCTGACAAGAAGAGTTTTCAGAGTACAGGTCCCCCCAGTGAAAACCGCATTCGCCAGACGTTTTAGCCCTTTTGCTCTACCATACCTTTACAACACCGCGTGCAGTCACGTTGATGTCAAAAACAGTTCTGTCCCCGAATTTAAACGCACACTGCACAAATGGCTTGCATCACTCGATTATAACAGCACCGAAGCCCTAATAGAGCATCTAGTATGAATTAGCTATCTATTACTTATTTATCTACTTATTTTTATTTATTTATTACCAACTCAGTTAGTGTCTCCTAAAATAAATTCATTCATTATTTTATTTTCATTTTTATTCATCACTCTTCATCATCATCATCATTTCATCATTCTTATTAATGTTATTATTAATATTATTATCGATTTCGTTTAATTAAGTTAGCAAGTAAGTAAACAGTCAAATCAATAATTCATGAATTAATTAATTAATTAGTTAGTAAGTATATGTCATTAATTATGTAGTAGTCTTGTTTTGTACTGTTTTGTTTGTGTGTTTGTTTATTTTAATTTATTTTATATACCCCTAGGCCTCCACGATACAGGTCAAACCTAGTGTGGAGGCCTAAGCAATTCAAATGTACTCGTGAATATAAATAAATAAATAAATTTGAAATTTGAAATTGAATTACCATGGCATAGACTTGAAATTCGCGATGCTATTTTCTTCTTTCTTACAAAATTTACTTTGACGGCCTTAAAATATGTGAGACCTAAATGGTAAAGGATCACAAAGTGGAACAAAGACGTCATTACTGAACTGATATTCTATTATAGAACTGATTCTACTTTACTTAACATAATAATTCTCATTATCTTACAAGTAACTGCTCATTTAGCAAACTTCGGTATATCGGTTAGGCTATTTAAGAACATTTTAAACATTTACATACATTGCTTCTGGCCCCACACTAGGATAACCTATGTCGTGGGAACCAGAAACAGCGACGTCACACACATATAAACATCAAAGACCTGGGGATTTTTTTGTATTCCCAGCCGGGGATCCAAGCCGGGACCTCTCGCATGGTAGGCAGGGCCATAACCACAGCGCCACAGAGGTCGTCATGTACATGTACAGAGAAAGGTTAAAGTCGCCCTCTTGAACAGTCCTAGAGCTAGAGGCAAGGTTTCCTCAAGATCGCATTATCTTTCAAGGATTGGACGCATGTCACTACCAGGAGCACATAGACTACAATATCGTGCGGTCGACGAACCCTGACTTCAAGAAAGCAATTATCAGAATCAATATAGCGAGGAACTCAAGACAGACCGTGCAGGTAAGTACTTGCCGTCTACGTTCAACGAAATTAATATACTATTTTTTCCGCATTCTAACCTCAAAATAGCCGCTTGATTTTGGGATCAAAAAGTGTGAGGAAAAATTATATTCCTAACTCGTTCGAAAGGGCTTCTTTACGAACCTCGCTACGACCGTCGCCTTCGGCTCGTGCCGTAAACTTCTCGGTTCGTATATTTAGGCCATTGCGAACTCGAAGGAAATCTACTCTAAATCATTCATTTGATACCATGATAATGTTTAAATAAATTGGGCTTAATGACTGAATTAATGAAACGATTGAATGATGAAAATGATTGAATGCATGTAATGAAAGAATGAACGAATTTAGTGACCGATTGCATGAAATGTACGAAATTAACCGAATCAAGGAGTATTTATTCTACATTTGATTGCAGTACATATCAGCGGACTCGTCCCACCTGCTGTCCGCTGCCGACCTAGTCCTGGTGGACGAGGCGGCCGCTATCCCGTACACACACGTGTCTGCATGTGCACAGCGCGCTCCTCTCGCTCTGCTCTCCTCGACTGTGTCGGGGTACGAGGGCACGGGACGCGCGCTGTCGATCAAGCTGTTCGCGCAGCTGCAGACGAAGCACAATGCGCCGGCGCCGGTGAGTTCATTGCCGCGGCTTTGCTAACATTGCCACATTGCCACAGCTCCAGAAATAAATTATATGAAGGTATTACGGTGATGGAAAATATCGCAAGGAAACCGTCAAATCTCTATAGCTTCGGTTATTGCTATGGAAACATGGCGAGAAAACTAGCTTTGCCGCAGCTTTGCCAGCGTTGCTGCACGAATAAATCAATAATCATATGAAAGTTCTTACGTTGATGGAAACGTCGCGAGGAAACTAGGATTGCCGCAGCTTTGCTAGCATTGCCGCACGAACAAATCAATAAATTATATGAAAGTTCAAACGTTGATGGAAACATCGCGAGGAAACTAACATTGCCGCAGGTTTGCTAGCATTGCCGCACGAACAAATCAATAAATTATATGAAAGTTCAAACGTTGATGGAAACATCGCGAGGAAACTAGCATTGCCGCAGGTTTGCGGGCCTTGCCGCACGCATAAATCAATAAATTATATGAAAGTTCTTAGGGTAATAGAAACATCGCGTGGAAACTAGCATTGCCGCAGGTTTGCTAGCATCGCCGCAGGTTTGCTATCATCGTCGCACGAATAAATCAATAAATTATATGAAAGTTCTTAGGGTAATAGAAACATCGCGTGGAAACTAGCATTGCCGCAGGTTTGCTAGCATCGCCGCAGGTTTGCTATCATCGTCGCACGAATAAATCAATAAATTATATGAAAGTTCTTAGGGTAATAGAAACATCGCGTGGAAACTAGCATTGCCGCAGGTTTGCTAGCATCGCCGCAGGTTTGCTATCATCGTCGCACGAATAAATCAATAAATTATATGAAAGTTCTTAGGGTAATAGAAACATCGCGTGGAAACTAGCATTGCCGCAGGTTTGCTAGCATCGCCGCAGGTTTGCTATCATCGTCGCACGAATAAATCAATAAATTATATGAAAGTTCTTAGGGTAATAGAAACATCGCGTGGAAACTAGCATTGCCGCAGGTTTGCTAGCATCGCCGCAGGTTTGCTATCATCGTCGCACGAATAAATCAATAAATTATATGAAAGTTCTCACAATGATGGAAACGTCGCGAGTAAACTAGCTTTGCCGCAGCTTTGCTAGCATCGCCGCATGAATAAATATATAAATTATATGAAAGTACTTACGGATCACCGTATGTAGGTTTCAACAGGGGAACATCGCGAGGAAACCGTCAAATCTCTGTAGCTGCGACAAAGCTAGCATGCCTATGCGTAAGAACTCATATAATTAATTGGTTTATTAGCGTAGGGACAAGTCAACAAACAAAATGGAGTATCTAATAAGTGGCAAAACATGGGCGCAACAGCCTCTGTCGCCCCGTACGGGAAAGTGACGCTATGTTTGATTTGTTAGATAACAAAATCATTGACTGAAATTCAATATTCTTAATTTTTTTCGTCGTAGATAAAACTGAGCACGCCGATTCGTTACTCGTCCGGCGACCCGGTGGAGGCCTGGCTGAACTCGCTGCTCTGCCTGGAGGCCACCCTGCCGCCTGCCGGGGGGGCGCCGTCGCCGCAGGCCTGCGAACTCTATAGGGTCAATAGGTATGTCTAAACCTTTCGCGTCCTGTACACCCGAAAAATGTGATTTACAACCTTATTGCTTGTAATAGAGTCCAAATCAATGAAAAATATTGACCTATGAAAATAAGTCGCCGGGGCTTGAGAGGTTAATGAAATCATCATAATTTCAATATGACTTAAATGGCAAGAGCGTATGGTGTTAATTTAACGCAACACAGAACTTTGCTAAGATTATATTTAGTCCTTAATGATTTTGTAATAATTTATGGCTTGTGTTTCGACGATTACTAAAAAAAACGAAAATTTACTACCAATAAATTCGAAATGAACTGCCAGAATGGGTAAATAATCACCAAATTGTGTTTGGATAAATGATGACCAAACTTCTTCTTATGTTTTGTGTGCTTAAGTTTATGTTTTTAGTATGTTTTGTTGTTCTTACATGTTCAACCTAACACGAACGACAAAGACTCACCCCCTTTACCCTTCACCTAAGCTACCGCAGTATTTTTCCCTGATGATTTAATGTAATATAAGTCAAACACAACCTAAATAGAGAATAAAATATAAGAGATCTAAATATCGTCGACCTTAACATAAACATAAATATTTATATAATGGCACATACATTCCCCCACACTAGGATACTCTGTGTCGTGGAAACCATAAACAGCGACATCACACACATATAAACATCCAACCACTGGCGATTTTCACTTTCTTTATCCCCAGCCGGGAATCGAACCCGGGACCTCGGGCGGTGTATCGCATGGTAGGCAGAGCCACAATCATAGCGCCAAAGAGCTCGTCCACTTTGAATTTGACTTTGCCTTTGTCTTTTACATCATTAACAACCTGTCTGGAGTTGTTTCCCGGCCATCCGCGCTATGTCGTCGGATTGTCTCGTAGATGCTTTGTCGGCCTCAGAACAAATAGCGTCACTTTTCCTTTGAGGCGCGGCGGCACAACGGGCCATGCTAAAAAAACGTATTAGTTTTATTTTATTTTGCGAAATTTTAGGCTATTTTAAGATACTAATTTTAATATTTCGGGTTTTATAATTTTTTAATAATTTTTAAAACAACATCCCTCGTGACATCACTTGCTCACAGTTTTGGAACAGTTGTACTTGAGAGTGGTTGTTTCCGATTATAAAACTAAAAAACTTTAATATCAATATTTGTTTACGTGCCGACCGACATCTGCGTTATCGACTGACAGAAAAAACTGTTAATACTTGACAATTTTACGGAACAGCTTAACTGATTAAATTCCACGCCTTAACCGACAGGGCGTGGAATCTTGGTAGGGTTGGTTTTCACCAGGAGTACTGACTTTTGACGCCGTGGACCGGAATTCGAAAGCTCAATTCGAGGCAGGAATACGGGATGAGGAGCACAAGGGTGGGGGGAGAGGAGTCGAATCTTACTCTCGTCGTAGCCCGATGCTGTCGCCGTCGTGTTGCTTGCCGACACGAAGGGTCGCTGTCCGAATGCGACGAATTGATCCCCGAATCACTTCGTCCCTTCACAACACGAAGCACTCACTCCGATGACGTGAATCTACTTATTTCCCGACGATTGGACGATTGTTCCGTGATGATTATTACAAATTAACACTCCGACCAGGCCCGACACCTGTGTTAGACAATTATTACTAATAAAAATACAGCCAAGGCCCGAATGCCATGTGCAAAAAAGTAACCTCTAACTCGTCATCACGTTTCTATACAAGTGACAGCTGCTAGTTCCGTTCCGATCACTCGCGGTCCGAGTCGCGCAACGAAAAAAGGTGCGTTCCGAAGCATAAATATTAAACAGTCACCCGCCCGGACAGGCCCGAACCTGTCCCTAATCAATAGGAAGGCGAGAAAGTGTTGCGACCGCTCTCTTGAGGATCGAGTCCCCCACCTTGACTTCTGCTGATCGAGGCGTGCCATCCCGACCCGTGTACAATTTGACGATCCGTCCTCGTCTCCATCTCAATGATGGCAGGTTCGCATCCTTAATCAGCACCAAATCACCGACTTGAGGGGGGTTCGTCCGGTCAGTCCACTTAAGGCGCTGCTGCAAGATGTGCAAGTACTCAAGGGACCACCGTTTCCAAAAATCTTGAGCCATCTGCTGCAACATCTGCCACCTAGTTAACCGACTTAACTTAACATCACCGAATGGGTATTCTGGCAGGGCGTTAAGGGGCTGACCTATCAGGAAGTGACCCGGCGTCAACGCTTCCAAATCATTTGGATCCGAACTGAGCGGGCACAACGGACGCGAGTTCAGTGTCATCTCAATTTTACAGAACAGCGTCGCAAGCTCTTCAAAGCGTAGAGAGGTCTCACCGATGATCCTCGTCAGGTGCGACTTAGCCGATTTAACCGCAGCCTCAAAAATTCCTCCCCAATGAGGACATCCCGGCGGACTGAAAACCCATTCAATCCCTCGTCGGGAGCAAGCCGTACCGATGGTGTCCTGGTTACCGTTCAGGAATTGAGTGACCTCCTGCAGATATCGCCTGGCCCCGACAAAATTTGTGCCGTTGTCCGAACGGATTAATGTCGGGAGGCCCCTTCGTGAGACGCACCGATCTAGACATGCGATAAATGCCTCTGTAGTGAGGTCACTGACCACCTCCAAGTGGACTGCCTTCGTGGCCAAGCACACGAAGACGCACAGGTATGCCTTCACTAATCTGGCGTTCCGTAGCTGTGAAGACTTGACCATGAATGGTCCCGCGAAATCCGTTCCGACACCCTCAAAGGGCCGGATTTCGTTAACCCTATCCGAGGGAAAATCGCCCATCTGGGGCTGCATCGTAGCCGCCTTGGCCCGATAACAAGGCAGGCACCGAAATACGACGCTACGCACTAAGCGTCTTCCCGATAGAATCCAGAACTCGCGCTGGAGAAACGCCATCAAGGCGTGGCATCCGATATGCCCATTCCGAATGTGTCGATCCTGTATCAACAGTTCGACCAACTTCCCTTTCCTAGGGAGTAACAACGGGTGGCGAGCCGCATAAGGCAGGTTGGCATTCCGCAGCCGACCTCCTACCCTCAGCAATCCTTAAGGGACAATAAACGGGTTGAGCCGAGCCACAGCTCCCTTCAGTTGACGCGTCCGCGTCTCAGAATGTCCAATTCGGACTTAAAGTGCACCGTCTGCACCTTCCGTACCAATGCGAACAACGCATGGTTCCGTTCCCGTGGTGTCAGGACCTGTGTCCGCACCCGTTGCGCCTCAGAATTGCGACAATTCCGCGCAAATCGGAAGATCCAGGCGGTCACATTGACCAGCTTGTCGAGCGAGCTGTACCGTTCCAGCAGGCTGGACTCCTCTTCCGGCTCTGGTTGCGTCGTACAAACACCGACTGTCAAGGCGCCGTTCGCCGAGGTAACGCGTGGACTCATTGGCCAATCCGATTCGGCTTGAGTCAACCATTTTGGACCCCACCACAAGGGATGTCCAACCAACTCCGGAGCGTGACACCCACGAGACGCACAGTCTGCTGGGTTCATTTCCCCTGGAACATGTCTCCAGATTAAGGGAACCTCCGAATTCAAAATCTGCGAAACCCGATTCGCCACAAAAATCTCCAGCTTGTGAACTGAAGCCTTCAGCCAGCATAACACGATCTGGCTGTCCGTCCAAGCGTAGACCGTATCTTCTAACGCTATTGACCCACGAAGAACCGTCATCGTGTGGTTGAGCAGACGAGTCAGGAGAGCCGCTCCCGAAAGCTCTAATTTGGGAATGGTCAGGCGAGTGCGCAACGGCGCAACCTTGCTCTTGGCCATGACCAACCGCACATCAACCTCCCCGAGGAGTCGACCGTACGCAGATATACCGCAGCTCCGTAGCCCTTCTCCGAGGCATCGCAAAACCCATGTAGGGTGACGGTGTATCGTTTGGTGGGGACCAACCTCCGTGGCAGTGAAATCCGATTGATGCCAGGGAGGGTCGAAAAGAACGAGTCCCACTCTGAGCTCAATGACCCGCCGATCGGGTCGTCCCATTTCAGCTCAGCAGACCACAATTGCTGCATAAAACACTTGAGCTGAAATGTTACCGGGGTGATCCACCCGTTTGGATCAAATGTCCTAGCCACCGTTGAAAGGACGTTCCGTTTCCGTAACCTCCACCCCGTAGGAGCTCAACTAGCTCGTCCCGACGAGCGAGCGCCTCCTCTACGGAATCTGCACCGGTACAGATATCGTCCACGTAGAGATCCTGCTCCAGGATTGCTGCTCCTCTAGGGAAATTTAACCGTTCTCGATCCGCTAACTCCCGCAGAGTGCGAATCGCCAAATAAGGACTAGACCGTAGCCCGTACGTGTTGGTGTTCAGCTCGTACACCTTGATGGGCTGATCTGGGCTCTCTCGCCATAGTATCAGCTGATACCGTCTATCGTCAGCGTGAATGACCGTCTGTCTAAACATCATCGGGATGTCAGCTACAAACACAACATTGTGTCGACGGAACCGTGTGATAACATCCGCGATGTCATGGTTCAACTTCGGCCCTGAATGCAAACACTGGTTCAGGTTCATGCCGTTAGATGTTGATGCCGATCCATCGAACACTACCCGTATTTTGCCCTCCGGGGTCCTCAAGACCGCGTGATGGGGCAGGAAGCAGTGGTCTTCACGCTTCCAGTCGATACCCGAAACCGACATGTGGCCGAGCGACTCGTATTCCCGCATGAAGTCGACGTACTTCTGCCGGAAAATCCCGTCACCTTCATGCGTCGTTCCATCGACAGAAGCCGCGTCTCGGCTGCATGGTGTGAACTGCCCAGCGGTGGGCGATCACTCCGGAATGGAAGACGTGTGAGAAATCGACCTGACCGAAGGCGACCAGTATTGTTCCGATAAAACTGTTCACACTCTTCTTCAACCGGGTCCAACCGGCGGACCGTAGGTGGTTACTCCACCTCCCAAAACTTCTGTATCACCTTCGAGAGTACAGAACCGAATAAGGGACTACGAGTCGCTAGGCGTGGGGCAGCCGGCATGACCGGAGCCAGTACCGCATGGCCCAGTCTGGTGTTGACCGAAACCAGACCAGTCGCCTGCAACACGTGGACACCTGGCACTAACAGGTATCCCAAGGCATCGACACCCAATAAAATGTCTACTGGGCCCGGAATATCGAACTCCGGGTCAGCCAGTGACAACCCAGCGACCAACTGTCGCACCGAGGGCGACAACCGTACGTGAGGGTGTGAGCCCATCACATTAGGCATGACTAATGCCGTGACCGTCAGATTCACCGATGAATCCACCCGTGACGAGAGAGTAATCCGACATACTCCCTTAACGGAACCGACTTCCGTGTTCCCAATTCCCCGAATGGAATGTGGATACTCCCTTACCGAAATGCCCAACCGTCTTACAAGGTTGCACGAGACTAAGCACCCCTGGGCCCCCGAGTGCTCGTGCCACACAAGATTTGCCGTCCGAACTCCACGCTATCACAGAGGCGGTGGGGAGCATGACCGTCTGTGGAGTGGCGGCACCCTGTAAGTGGGCGGCGTGTCCCTAGCGGGAACCTCCGCGGGATCCGAACCCGCTGAGACCTCCGTCGGCCGTGGAGTAACTCGGCTGCTGATATGCCGGTGGCATATCAGACCGTATGTACATCAAGGGGTCCCAACCCGCATAATAGGCCCCTCGCTGTCCCGGTATCCGACCATACCGTACGGTGTATGGTGTGCCCGGTGGCCACCGTGGATGGATGGGGGAGAGCGGATCCAACCTGGGGCGCTCTAGGAATGGGGGCGACATCCGACTGTTCGCCTCCCTGTTCGCCTCCCAGAGCGACGGGCAGGGTGGCGCAGAAGGTGGTGGGCTCCCAGCCTTCGCGCCACTCATAGGTGCCATCTGACACCCGCCCGTAACACGCGGTGAGCCAGCGGCCCGAAGTCATCGCTGACCGTGGACAGCGGCGACCGAACCCCGGCTATCCCGCATGTTACCCCCCGCGCTGCCCCCTTCCCCTCGGGGGGGGGGTCCCGTCCGCGGGTACCCCAGTCACCCCGTTGGTGACTCCCGTTGCCCGGAGGGGGACTGGGTCCGGCCCTGGTTGGGCCCTGTGGCCGACCAACCTGAGTCCGGCCCTGGTGACCGTCCGAAGGGCCTGACCGATTCAGGCACAACACGATGTGGTGCTTGCCACCACAGCACTCACAGGGGAACGCGCGCGAGCACTCGCTCAGCGTGTGCGGCCCCAAACAACCGAAACACAATCGGTGGCGGAAGACTATCTTCCTGCGGGCAGCTACCCCGAGCGCCTTAAAGTTGGCGCAACTGGTCACTTCATGACCGGCACTGTCGCAGTGCACACAGCCGTCACCCGACGGCGCGGCATTCAAAACGCCAAATTGTTTCGACCGCCCACCCCCCGTGGGGGCGGGGGGCGCGGCCCCTCCCGCATCCGCGCGGGTTGGCGCTGCACACTGGCCTCCGTGTCCAGAAAATCCTCCAAAAAATCCGTCAATTGGACGAGCGTGGGCAGTTCCGTGCTACTGCCCCCATGCAGCTGCTCAAACCGACTTTGAACAGCTACAGGCAACCGTGACAAAACCATATACAAAACAATGTATGACCATTGGTCTACCGGAATTCCAAGGTTCTGAAGGGCCTTCGTGGCCACCAGCACAGGGTTGAGCACCTGTACTCGGATGTCAACATCCCGGGTTACTTTAGGGATGCTAAACAGCTTCCCCAGCTGCGCATCAACCAATCGCCGTTTGTGTTGGTAGCGGTCAAACAATATGGACCTGACTATCTCATAATTGCCCGCCGTGATCGTTAGGTGACCGACCAACTCCTTCGGTTCACCCCGCAGAGCCATCAATAGTTGGGCCAACTTGTAGGCGTTGTCCAGGTCGTCCCGACCGTGGACCAAGCTATCAAATAAATTGATGAAGGCCGGCCACTCATCAATTGCCCCACTGAAGGCCGGAATCTCCAGGTGTGACAGCCGTCCAACAACACCCTTCGGGGGTGGGTCTCCGTTACCCTCCCCACGGTCATTCCTTCGTGACCGCTTAATTTTCTCCGCGCGACGCTCGATGTCACCCAAGCATTCCATCGCTTGGTCAGCATCCGCGCAGAGCTGTTTCACTGCAGCCACCGAGGCTTCATCAGTAAGCCCGAGAGCTTCAGCCTCCGCAGCCAGCCGACACACCTTCCCGACGCGTGTCATTGCGTCCTCCACACGCTTGAGCAGGACATCATCCATATCTGGTCGCTCCACATACTTATGAGTATGGGCGAGCCATCTCATTTCCTCACGGACACCATGCCGCAGTACCGTCAAGGGCGAAGGTGCCATGTTTACCGATTTAATAGATTCTGGTCTTATACTTCACTACCGAACTAAGTATAGCCAGAGACCAGCACTTGCCCGTCCGCGCTGGGCACAGAAATTAAAACTAAGTTGTCAAAACTAAGGCAACCACTAAAACAATTAAATCCTAAAAAATATTTAATATGGTCGCCCTGTGGACATACACCTTATAACTATACACTCTAAATCAATTAGAGCAGCGGTTCCCGAATGGTGTTCCGCGGAACCCTGGGGTTCCGTAGAAGGCTCTCAGGGGTTCCGCAAAAATTCAAGATTGAGATGTTTTTTTTTCTAGTCTAGCTAGCTATTTTTAATTTTACTCGTACCTTTGATATATTTAGATATAGATATGGGATTTTTTTTAAATGGACGTAATTATTATCTTAATTTAAAATATTGTATTCCGAAATTACGTTTAGTTACCTATCTATGTAGGTTGGTACCGCTCGCGAGTGTAAATACGAGTTCGCGACGGGTAGCAAGGTCTGGCGGCCGGACGGGGAGCTGCGGCGGCGGGAGCGGGGGTCACAGCGTCCGCCCGCGCCGCCCGCCAGTCACCAAATCAGTCGAGTCAGCACGATAAGTGAGACTGCACGTGATTACGTTTTTGATGACACATGCTCAAAACTCGACAGTAACGATAAAAAGCAACATTAAAGATAGTAATTGCAGTGATTGTTTTCAGTTTTACGCGCATTGTTATAATAAGCAGGTATGTTTTAATATTTTTACTTATTATAAAACGATAAGAAGTAGATTTTTCCTAAAATATTTCTGTTTCTTACTTACAGTTAACTATGGATAAATGGCTAAAAACTGGGCTTGCTAAGGGGAAACGTGGTGCAAGCTTTTCGAACACTAATGCTAATACTAACCAACCTAACCAAGCTTTTGACCAAGTCTCACCATCACCAGAAGGAGAGTTAATTGAAAACATTCCGGAAGATACCAGTGGTGCTAGTTGTTTAGTAAGAAAATAATCATTTAATTTAATGTACCTACTCATAATAACCTGTGTGTCGCCGCACACGGGTGTTTGTGGCGGCGTTTTGAAGCGTATGGCGACCACAAGAAGCGAGCAGCGCGTGGCCACTTCACGCTTCAAAATGCCGCCACACGTCATCCACCCCACCTTATATCTATTATGATACGGCGCGCATGTCCATAAACGTGGCTGCCGCGCGCTTCAGCTTCCTTAGTAGCCGCTTCTAGTTTCTTGCAGCGGCGTTTGTGGCTGTCGTGTACGGGGACACTCACACAAACTAAGCTACGATTTTATAACTTAATTCTATTTTTTTTTAAGTCACATGTGTGTGCCAGCCAGGGTGATTGGTACTAAATAGGGTGCCAGCACTTTTATAAGAACTTATTTTTTATTCCATAATTTTTTCAGAGAATAGGTATGGAAGACTCTTTTGTTGTACAAAATCAGCAAAATGCAGTGACACCAACTACCGACCGGACTGAACGTCAAGAGGGAACTTCTTCAAAAAGGAGGAAATATGATGAGTCCTATCTGAGCTATGGATTTATACCGGTAAGGAATGCTGAAAATCCTGATGGGAAATGTGTTGTTTGTAACAGGATTTTGTTTAATAGCTCTCTGGCACCTGCAAAACTTAAGCGTCACCTTGACACTAATCATCCTCACCTCAAAGATAAAAACATTAGTTTTTTTGAAAGACATAGAGATGTACATCAAGCAGGTGTGACGGCTTTACAAAAATATGCAAAAACCGATAATGAAAACGCAACGAAAGCCTCATTTATGCTAAGTTATAGGATTGCACGAGCTGGAAAACTTCATACAATCGCCGAGGATTTATTAAAACCATGCATATCTGAAGTTGTCACCTGCGTGCTTGGAGAGGATTCAGCCAAGAAAGTCGCAGCAGTTCAGTGTTCGAACAACATCGTATCTGACCGTATTCATAAGATTTCAGACCACATCGAAGATGAATTGATAGGTAGGTTGAAAGAGAGCAATGCATTTGCAATGCAACTGGACGAAAGTACGGATGTTGCTGGACTAGCGATACTGCTCGTTTTTGTTAGATATCCATTCGGAGGATCTATCGAAGAAGATTTGTTTCTCTGTGCTCCTTTGGAGACCAATACGAATGGAGATGAAATTTTTAAAGTCATTGATGACTACATGAAAAAACACAATATTGATTGGAACAAATGTAGAGATGTATGCAGCGATGGAGCTGCAGCCATGATTGGAAAAGTAAAAGGAACAGTGTCAAGAATTAAGACTGTTGCGCCAAATTGTACTAGCAGTCATTGCATTTTACATCGACATGCTCTTGCCGTGAAAAGAATGCCATCTGATTTAAAACAAGTCCTTGATCAAGCCGTACAAATCGTCAATTTTGTGAAAATGCGTCCACTGCAGTCAAGGCTATTCAAAAAGACGTGTGAAGACATGGAAAGTCAGCACCAATCACTCCTTCTACACACGGAAGTGAGATGGCTTTCCAGAGGAAGGGTTTTGACCAGATTTTACGAATTGCGCGATGAACTGAAGCTTTTCTTACAGACCCTCCCTTCGCCTGCAAGTGCTAGCCATCTCGAACTGTTGCGCGACGAGCGGTGGTCAATGAGATCGGCTTATCTGGCCGACATATTTGATAAATTGAACATAGTGAGCAGCTCTCTGCAGGGAAGACAGATAACCATGTTTACAGTGAGCGACAAAATATCTTCATTGAAAGAGAAAATCGCCTACTGGATTGAATGTCTTGGACAAAAAAGTTATGACTGCTTTCCGCTACTCCAGCAATTTCTCGAAAATATAACATCTTCAAATCGCTCCAGACATGGAAAAAAGTATATGTGAACATTTGACAAACCTGAAAAAGTCTTTGGACGAATATTTTCCAGAAGAAAAGTTACAGTTACAGCAAATCGAATGGGTCCGAAATCCATTTAGGATTCATACCAAACCTTCAACATTGACTGTGTCGGAGTATGAAAATTTAATTGATATTAAAAATTCATCCACACTCAAACAACTTTTTGAATCAAAAGCTACCACGAACCCGAGCCAATTTTGGTTTGGCCTGAAAAACGAATACCCGGGCATCGTCGAAAAGGTTATCATGGCGTTACTTCCATTTTTGTCAACTTATAGATGCGAGGCTGGGTTTTCAGCTTACGCCTACACGAAAAATAAAAACTTATTTTTCGTGTAGGCGTGTTTCTAAACAGGAGTAGGCTAAGTGCTGCACCAGACCTCCGAATCCAATTGTCAGACATAAAACCTGACTTCAATGTTATTTTGTCAAAAACTATGAAAAGATTTCTTTCTTCGCATTAAGTTTATCTAAATTAAATATCTTTTTGTTATAACTAAATAAATATTTTTATCTTAAAAAGTCTTTCTTTTAAAGTTAAACTATACTTACAAGATGCGAACACCAAGCCGAAAAGCCTCAGTATGGTGTGATCTCACGTAAAAAAACAATGTTACAGTAAGTTTACTTCTTACTTGACCTAGGGTTCCGCACAAAAATGGTGAGCCAAAAAGGGTTCCGTAGCCAAAAGAATTCGGGAACCGCTGAATTAGAGAATGCCACCATATGGTACAATACAAATAACACACAAAAAGGTATTATAAAAAAAAAACTATTTTTCTAGAAGTGGCCCCTCCGATATGACCCACACTTCTTTTGAGGTCAGCAAAATCAGCTTAATACCCCTTAAATAGCCTGACCCTGCTCTGTAATCCGAAATAACACTGCAATACTATGGAACCCGACTGCAATACTATAGTCCGACCAAATGACTGTTCCTTATGCACACCGAGTAGTTTCCGACTACAACTTTATAATAATTGTTAACTAAATCGTCAATTATACGTTCACTAACCGAAAATGAACTTTAATTGTGGTACACCGACCACAAGACTCACTCACAAACTGATTGCCGACCAATCTGAGATACCCTTTTCTCCCAATTACAATGTGGCAAAAAAACAACCCTACAACCGTCCGTGAATCGATTTCCTACTAGGAAACCGCGCCTGCTACCAAATGATTAAATTCCACGCCTTAACCGACAGGGCGTGGAATCTTGGTAGGGTTGGTTTTCACCAAGAGTACTGACCTTTGACGCCGTGGACCGGAATTCGAAAGCTCAATTCGAGGCAGGAACACGGGATGAGGAGCACAAGGGTGGGGGGAGAGGAGTCGAATCTTACTCTCGTCGTAGCCCGATGCTGTCGCCGTCGTGTTGCTTGCCGACACGAAGGGTCGCTGTCCGAATGCGACGAATTGATCCCCGAATCACTTCGTCCCTTCACAACACGAAGCACTCACTCCGATGACGTGAATCTACTTATTTCCCGACGATTGGACGATTGTTCCGTGATGATTATTACAAATTAACACTCCGACCAGGCCCGACACCTGCGTTAGACAATTATTACTAATAAAAATACAGCCAAGGCCCGAATGCCATGTGCAAAAAAGTAACCTCTAACTCGTCATCACGTTTCTATACAAGTGACAGCTGCTAGTTCCGTTCCGATCACTCGCGGTCCGAGTCGCGTAACGAAAAAAGGTACGTTCCGAAGCATAAATATTAAACATTAACAGCCAAGGAAATTTGAACAACTTAAGCCGTAGAGGACAAATGAAGTACATTATGTTTTTACGGATATTTCAGTATTTGATGCGAATAACGGAAATTAGTTAGCAGCACAATTATCTCGGAATAGTATGGTACCTTTGAATTTTTTATACATGGCCCAATGCGTTGAGCCAGTGTTTCGATTCTCCATATTGCTTGATAGGGGACTAGCCCGTCGCCGCAGCTATGGAGATATGAAAGTTTCCACACGATGCATTCCAACACTGTTAGGAAGTCCGTAATATATCAGCACCGGCATTCGAACCCGCATCTACTGCATGGGAAGTTAGTCTAAAACTACTGGACCGCGGACACAGTAAATTAATAAATAATAGCTATATATTAACCAATGCCTCTTCTTCCAACAGGGATGCGCTGTTCTCGTACCACAAAGCAGCAGAAGCTATGCTGCAACGTCTTGTGTCTATCTACGTCGCCAGTCATTATAAGGTGAGGACTTATTGATAAACTGGGTAGCCAGACCATATAACCTTATAAAATACAGCTTTCTGATACATACTGTATAGTAGGTGTTTAGTCACAAGTCACAAAACGTTAGATAGGATACAGAGTGACATTTAATTAGCTGACCATATTTTGGTGAATGAAGGAGTACCTTTCATTATGAACAACTTTCCCCAAGAATCACATGGTCGCAAATGAAAAAAAAACTTATTTGTAAATACTGTTGTTCAATCTTATTCATCACACTAATATTATAAATGTGAAAGTAGCGATGTTTGGATGTTTGGAAGTTGTGTGTTTGTGCCTCAAACACGCTAAAACGGCTGAATGGATTTTGATGAAATTTAGCACAGATATAGTTTATGAGCTAGATTAACATATATAATTTTTATCCGACTGCACCAGAAGGAGGGTAACGTTATCTCGGTAAATGATACTTCCTAGGAACACGCAGATGAAGTTGCGGGCATCAGCTAGTTTAACATATTGGTGAATGTGCGCGCATTGTTAATTTGATACCCTTCTTCTTTTTCTGGAACTTACAAACTGCATATGTCTCTTGACTCTCGGCTCTAGCCGCATGCACACATTGATGGACACATCAATATTTTTCCAAGTTCTATTAGCTATCGTTAATCTGTCTTGTATTACAAATTTTCATAAATACTCATATGCAAATAGTATTTCTGTCTTCTCCACTTCCTATTCTGACTAGTTTCGAACATACTTTATACTTTATTGCACAAAAACAGAAGATACATCAAAATTGAAACAAGGTGTACAAAGGCGAGCATATCTCTAAAAAGAGATTTCTTCCAGCAAACCTAATATGGACAGAATACATGAAATAACAGGTAGACCTATGTGCACAACGGTAAAATATTAAAATAATAAACTAATTGCTAATATGTACATAAATACATAATATCAATACAAATAGACAAAATTATACTACATATATATCAAAGCAATATACCTACATAAATCTAGTATGGAAGAGAAAGATAGTGAAATAGAAGAAAAAGATATATATAAATAAATTGTCGAACAGACTGAGTTCGGCAGCGTTCGCAGTTAAAAAAATTAGAGCTCTTACCGACGTAGACACCGCTAGACTAGTCTACTTTAGTTACTTTCATAGTCTAATGACCTATGGTATTTTATTGTGGGGCACGCTGCGAATGCTAATAGTATATTTATTCTGCAGAAACGGGCTGTTCGTGCAATTTATAGATTAGGGCCTAGAGTGTCACTGAGGGAAAAGTTTAATGAAATCAATATTCTGACATTTGTGTCTCAATATATCTATGACAATCTTTTGTATGTAAAAAGAAATATAACTAATTTTCAGAAGTACAGTGATATACACAATTTTAATACTAGAAATAAAGACAAGTTGGTTGCTTATGTAAGCCGACTACATAAAATTAGTAATTCTTTTAAAGGCAATTGTATACGCTATTACAATAAGGTCCCTACTGATATTAAAAACTTACCTTTAGACAAGTTTAAAATAATAATAAAACAGAAATTGTATAAAAAAGGTTACTATAGGATATCTGATTACTTAGAGGACAGATGTCCATGGGAATAGATTGTTTGAGTAACAGGCTGTTTCGATATATAATTAGCATTCATTTTGTAATTTGACAATATTTTATTTAAAAAAGGAAACGCAAAAGATGCGACGACTGTGGAGTTTCTTCGGTGAGCTCTTCTCCACAGATTCCGCCATTGTGTTAGTGAACTCACCCAAAAAAATGTAATGACGGATCTAAGTGATGTAACAACATCCTATGGAAATAAATGATTTTTGATTTGATTTGATTTGATTTAGTGTTCTTTTAAGCGAGTTTTAAAAATAGAAAGTGACGGGCTGTCTCTGATGGCGCTAGGAAGTTTGTTCCAGAGCCTGATAGCTCGTAGTCTGAACCCATGTTCATATGCGGCTGTATTGTGTTGCGGAGTTATAAGCAGTGATCGAGCGTGAGATCTCCGAGGCCTATCCGAGGACAAAAATTCAAAACGATCTCGTAAGAAGACAGGATAGCGAGGATTAAATAAGATGTTATAGAGGCACATGAGGATATGAGAATCCCGACGAAGACAGATAGGGAGCCACTTTAACTCCCTGCGATACTCCGAGACGTGGTCATACTTGCGCAGGCCGAAGACAAACCGAATCCCGAGGTTTAGAAGTCGCTCGAGTTTGTTCAGTTGCTCTTTATTCGCGCTCACCCAACATACGTCAGCGTAATCGATCAGGGGAAGGAGAAGAGACTGGGCAAGCGTTATTTTTGTCTGACGAGGCAGGAAGTATTGTAGTCGTTTGAGGGAGTGAAAAGTGGCAAAGACTCGCCTACTGACCTCGCTGACATGCGCTGACCAGGAAAATTGGTTATCGAAGAAAACTCCTAGATTTTTGGCCTTAGTACTATATGAGATTATAGTTCCATCATAGGTTATAGGGGCAATGGACAGATTCTGTAACAAGTTAAGGGAAAACCTGGAACCAATAATCAAAGCCTGGGACTTACTAGGGTTGACAAGTTGTCCAAAAGAATGGCCCAGTCCCTAATTCGCTCGAGATCGACATTTAACATCCCTACACCAGACACCATATCACAGCGAGAAAAATGGCGATAAATCTGGAGATAGTCTGCGTAAAGATGGTATGATGACGAGAGCATCCGAGACGGAATTTATGAAGACGGAGAAAAGAAGAGGAGAGAGAATACCACCCTGACGAAACCCCCGCAACGAGGTCACACCACTCCGTTGAAGTCACCTCCGACCTAATACGTTGCTGGCGACCTCTCAGATAAGAGTCGAACCAGCAAGCAGAGACGGAGGACACATTCAAGGACTTCAGGGTCTCAACGAGGATATCGAAATCGACGCAGTTAAAGGCGCTGCTGAAGTCCAGCAGGGCAAGCACAGTGAGCTGTTTCTCGTCCATCGCATGCTGGATGTCATCGGTGACTTTAAGCAAGGCCGTGACAGTGCTATGACCGGGCCTAAAACCGGATTGCAGTTGATTCAGCAAGTTGTTTGAGCATAAGTAGGAGGATAACTGAGAATGGACAATGGATTCAAGGACTTTGGATAGGATAGCCAGAATGGAAATTGGACGAAACTCTTTATAAGAGGAGGGATTTGATGTTTTGGGTAATGAGATAACTAAGGCTTTTTTCCACACATAAGGGAAGGAACCATTGGAGAGAGAGAAGTTTATTATATTTGTGATAGCTGGAAGAAGCTCGTCAAGTACGTTGCAGATAATTTTGGTGCAGATATTATCGTCACCCACGGCTTTGGAGGAAATGGAGAGCACTGCTTTCTTAACCGCATCAATTCCGACAAGTCTGAAGTCAAATGGAGTGGAGGTGGAAGCAGAACTCGAGCGCAGGTGACACAGAGTGGCATATTTTACGGTGGGATCCATGACGATAAGGGGAGCTGAGAAAATGTTGAGACCGTTGAGATCAACAATGCCAGCCGGTTGATCCTGAGACTTACCGACACCAAGCGTTCTAAGGAATTTCCATACTTGAGCAGGTGTGTATCTTTCGATACACTCAAATATATGACGGCGCTTGGCATCACGACACATGCGATTACAGCGGTTTCGGAGGCGTTTGAAAGTGGCAAGGTTCTCGGTTGTAGGCTCCTTTTTGTGCAGGCATTTGGCTCTGTTCCTTTTAGCCATCATACGTTTGATAACGTCGGTGAGCCAGGGTGCTGGAAGGAACATCTACAATACTAAACCCCAGTTTCTGAAAGAGTGGTCAAATGCAAATTCTATTCCTATTAGCTACAGACCCATAAGCCTATTACCAGCTTTTGGAATATCGAGTCCATTTTGTATTCTTGATTACTTCGAGCATCCCACAACATCTTCTAAAAGATGAACAATTTGGCATTCGAAGTCCTAGCCAGAGTTTCTGAGCACATTTACCACCATCTAAACCTCAAAGACTCAACAGGAATGGCGATTACTGTTATTTAAGGCAATAAAGACTATCTTATCTTATCTTAATCATTGTAAAAACCAGGGCGACATTATATAATATTTAGAACCAGAAAAAAATACATACGATCTGTCTTATTTATGGCGACGGTGAAACAGTTCTTCTAAATATTCTAAAAGAACTGTTCATATTCTCAGCAGTATTCTGTAGTGTGGTATTGATTTTACTTTGTTTCTATTTACCTTCCAGAATAGTCCCAACGACATCCAGCTTCTAGCAGATGCGCCTGCGCACTGCCTCTTCGTACTACTAGCGCCCACTCCGCCCAACTCCACTCGTATGCCCGAAGTACTCTGTGTAGTACAAATGTGTCTCGAGGGAAACATCTCCGACAAGTAAGTAAAGCTATCTGCTATCCGCACGAGCACAAGCGAGTAATAGTACCAATAAGTGGTATTTTACGGACGCTATTCGATAGGTATGATCGACCTTTTGGAGATAAGCTCAACTCTTGTTACCACTAGCGCCCTCTCCGCCCAACTCTACGTGTATGCCGGAAGTACTCACTGTGTCTCGAGGGGCATATCTCCGACAATTAATTGTAAGTAGTAAATAAATCGTAACTAATCGCACAGTTTAATATTATACTAATGCAGATAGACCACGTAGAACAAAATGTGTCGCCCGCGTCATCAGTTATGCTACGAAAGCTTCTTTAGTTCGAGGCCTCTAATGATTGGAGCCACTATTGCTATATTGCAATTACCATGAGATAGCGCTAGGAGAATAAATATCAAGATAACAACAACCGATTTTTGTATGAGGCTTTTATTTAAATTACAAGTTAAATATTTGCGGCGATCTTAATGTAGATTTGCTTTTAGACACAACAATGAAACAACGATAAATAACTTTATCGAAATCATTTAATTTATGTCATGTATTTTTAGAGCCGACTGGAATCACACTTACCAGCCAAACTTATTGAGATAACGTTTATTTGTGTTTGTGCATTCACAAGTAAAATGTTATTAATTTATCACCGTCCGATCACTGCGGTCAAACAGTTTCATTCCTAATTGCTAGAAATGTATACGAAAAAGTTAGATATAAAGGGGGTTCTAACATTTTTGTATGGGGTTAGTCTTCAAAATTATGGTTTCTGCGGCCAGAGTCGAAAGGGTGTCGATCGATAGAGTAATTATTACAAAAAAATGTGTATCATAACGAATTTCTGAAATGACATTCTTTGCGAGAAAGAACTCCTTTGACTTTTTGTCATTATGCCTGTTTCACACTAAGGAATAATAGTGGCGTGGGACAGAACAGTGGAGTTCATGTATAAGGCAGCCCAGATCAGATAGTCCGCGAGTGCCGACGACGAAGACGATATCTTTAAGCTCCATGAGCTAGTTATGTGTATATTGTTACAATAGCTTAAAATATTTCTAAGCATTATTAAGCAAAAAAATTGCTAAAAACATCGCGCAAAAATCCCATCCCATCCAAAAATCACATCCCTTGCGCCGACTCTATAGTTTGCATAAGCTTGTATGTGTGGATGAGCAGTAAGATATGCCTCAACTCATAGCTCCGTAGCTGCGGTCCAAGATGGCGACCTCCACTGCGGGGGCTAGTACTGGCGTCGCTGAATAAACACGTCGAGTCTGATGGGCCCGTGTTACTTGACATGGTAGGTATAAAAAAATAACACGCCAACACCAAGAAAAACTTAATAGCAAACACAACTAACAACAATACAAAAACCCACAAGAATTCTGTTCATCTGAGATCAAATCAAATAACCCGCGCAGTTAATTTTTTATGACTAAATGCCTGGTCATTTTTGTCGCAGTTTGAACTCATGTTTCTCGAAAAGGATGTTTTAGAAACTAATAACTAAACACATTTTTGTGTTTCATCTATGTTTCATCTATCATGGTTTTGACAGTTAGTATACCAAACATGCCCTTTGCCAGTACCGGATTTTAATGAACAGAACTTGTAAAACTGCAAAAACTTTACTCATTAATAGAACAATAAAATCTTCAAACAGTAGAAACGGTTTGGCAAATAGTAAACAGTAAACAGACAATGATTTTTGCTTAAAGATAGGTAACGATGTCATTACATCCAACGCTGAGGTAGCTCGAGCTTTTGAAATATTCTTAACCAATGTACCCTTACTCACAACAGAGCGTAATGTAGATTTAAAATTTAATCATGTGTATTCCCGGGACATTGTCGAAACGTTAAGAATACTTAACTTACAAATTACTGAATACCTGTAGGGGTAGGGGTAATCAGTCAAAGTAATTGGTTCAGTGATTCTGGTTAAGCTTTTATATAAACTTATGTAGACCTAATGAAACATAGTAAACTGATACCTCTGCTCAAGCCGGGTGATCCTTAAAATTTCAGACCAATATCTGTACTTCCTGCATTAGCTAAAATATTTGAAAAGATCTTACTCAATCAATTGCTCTTACACTTCAACCGTACAAAACAACTCCACGCCAAACAATACGGTTTCACTAGGGGCAAATCGACTACGGATACAGGCATTACCCTTATATCTCATATTGTCACTGCTAGGGAGCCCGCACAGGATGCTATCGGCGTTTTCAGCGATCTGTCGATGGCATTTGATCGTGTCGATCATGATACTCTTTGCGCTGGGGGCGCACGGTGCGATCATCTGCTAACGCCCGCGTCATTTGTCACCTCGCCCGCCGTGTGGCACTTGACTGTCATATCAAGAGTTTTTGTTTAAATGATAAAACTTTCAACAATGAATGTTATCTGTTATCTGAGTAGCTGATGAAATAGTCTTTTAGTGTATGCGATAAATATGACATTGTGACCTTAGTTTTTTTGTACCGACATGAGAATAGCAGACTACTTAGAAAATGCTCCCTCTCGACACGAATTCTCTTTACATCATACTGTAAGAATTACACTACGATTTGTGTGTTGTTTATCACAGAAAAGATAATATATAGAATTCAAAAGGCAGAAATCAACGGCGTTGTATCAGATGGATCGGGTGTAATTATCGGCGTTCCACAAGATTCCATGTTATGGCCTTTATTATTTCTTGTATACGTCACCGTATGATTGTCAATACCGTTAGTTTATAATCTAACGTTTTTTTCTCTCGTTAGTTTACAAACCATCGATAAATTGTAAACTGCAACGTACTGCTTACGATATGACGCAATTAGCAGGTTGATTAAGTTCTGCGGCGTAGGTAAGCTGTTACGAACATCAGCCAAAACATTAATGTGGCTACAGTGTCGTTTGAGGGTCAGCCTCAAAGGTCAATTCACGAAAACGAAATAAAATTAAGAAAGAGAATTTATTGGTATTTAGAAGGGTCGGCCAGATCAAAGGTGAGTATAAAAATATGTACAGAATAGAAACTTAAAATTGAATATTAAAATCACAGACAAATGCTGAGAAGATGTGTACAAAGGCAAGCATATCTCTAATAAAAACAGATTCCTTTCAAAAAACCCAGGATGGAAAGGATATTTGGCCAATGCAATATATTGGCATAGTTCAACTTTTTCTTTTCGCCAGAAATGAAACCTAGGTATATGTTAGAGGACAATACCAGGAATCCAAAGCAAAAAGAAACAGGTCTCCTAACAAAGATACTTGATGAAACATTGCTAATACTTAATTGGCAGGCGTTGCCAATTCTTCGATAGTAGAGGTTTACATTGATTCGTTGTGCCTCTGCCACCCCGTATGGAAAATGTTTGACCCTTTGTTATGATAATCAAAGCTTTCAATGCTGGCGGGCAAGTCCGTGCAATTTGCGCTTAAATCTTAAGTTTTATGATTTTTTGTATTTGGAATGACGTAGGGTAGTTTATTTTATTTTATTAATATCTTCTGTCATTCTGCTTTCGGATCGTGTGCGTTGTTTCTAATGTTCTAGTCCTCCACTATTGAAGAATTGGCAACGCCTGCCAATTAGGTATTAGCAATGTTTCATCATAGTTTTGCATTCTTACTACAACACGCGTTCTGCGCATTCGAACTTGCATATCTTGCGTTGAGAACCAAGTGTTAAACCCACTAGAACACGGAGCTCTTCCTAATCCAAGACCAACAAAGGAAAAATAATATTTTTTGTAAAATATCGCACATGGAGTAACGCCTGATAAATATTTATAGCAATATTTTAAACACTCTTTAACTTGGTTCGGATGTGTTTGGTAGACCTAGTTCTTTTTGATATTGATTTCTTATCATTTCTCTAACATATGGCCTAAGTTTCATTTTTGGCCATAAGAAAAAAAAACTGCCAGCGATGTATGGCAAAAGTTGCATTGCCCTTTAAAACGTGGAAACATGTAGGCTTAAGTAAAAGTATATAAAATAAATAAAGGATAAACGACCGAATAAATTTCATGCATAAATAAATACATGAATATGGTATAAACCTACTACATTTATGAAAGAGAAAATCCTTCTATCTCTTTTAAACGATTTCGTCGGCACGTCTGCCCACTGACTGTGTCGTGTCGCTCCCCTTCGCCACTACTCTGTGACTGTTTGGTCCACCGTCCGTCATCCTGTCCTGCCAATAATGATTAAATAACTAATTTACCTTACAGATCGGTCCGCGACGCGCTCGGCCGCGGTCGCAAGGCGGCAGGCGATCTCATCCCGTGGAACGTATGCGAACAGTTCGGAGACAAAGACTTTCCTAAACTGTCCGGGGCTAGAATCGTGAGGATCGCTACACACCCTTCCTATCAGCGGGTAACTTGTTCTCTTTCTATTATGAACCTCTAACTATCTATTTTACTTACGGCTGATTTTTCCATCTTCAGATAATGTTTATCTGCCTGTTTATCTGAGGAATCTGACAGAATTTGTACGTGTGAAATGTCAAATAAAGTTATCTGACTGTTTATCTGGGGATGGAACAATCGTCCCTTAGTCAAGTAAACTGTCCCTCGCTTATCGCGTTATGCGTCTTATGTTGTGCGTATTTGTACTTGAGTAACTGTGGAAATGTTGCTACGCGAATTGGCATCCGTATGTAACATGGGCTCGAATTTGGTTGCAGATCTGCTGCGTAATTGTTCTAACATTCGAGGGTAAAATATATAGTATGTAATAATCAGGGCAAAAAGTTAAAGTAAATACAGCAGATTGAAGTAAAGAACCTTTGATTTTATTTAAATTAGTGTCAGGTATTCATAATTTAGTATGCAACATCTACCGTTACATATGATTGGCTGGTTTTAAAATAGTGCCGTGGACATTAATATCGTGGGAAAGTGAGGGAAAATGCCCTAGATATAGCTCTGTCGCTCACTTGCCTACGATAAATCCGATCCTATTCGGAATTTAAAAGGCCAATTCGCATCGATTTGATCCCCAGATGGGCTATGGCAAGCGCGCGCTCCAACAGTTAGCCTCCTACTACTCCGGAGACATCCCCTGCCTCGACGAGACCGCAGTCTCTGATGACGAGGAGCAGACTCATGAACTCAGAAGCACGCTGCACACTGAGACTATAGCGCCCAGGTAACTAACTAATGCCTTCTACTATCCCGGAAACATCCCCTGCCTGGGAGGGACCGCAGTCGCTGATAACAAGGAGCAGACTCATGAACTCAGAAGCACGCTATTCACTGAGACTATAGCGCCCAGGTAACTAACTAATGCCTTCTACTATCCCGGAGACATCCCCTGCCTGGGAGGGACCGCAGTCGCTGATAACAAGGAGCAGACTCATGAACTCAGAAGTACGCTACACACAGCCTATAGCGCCCAGGTAACTAACTAATGCCTTCTACTATTCCGGAGACATCCCCTGCCTGGGAGGAACCGCAGTCTCTGATAACAAGGAGCACACTCATGGCCGAAGCACGCTGCACACTGAGATTATAGCGCCCAGCTAACTAACTCGACGAGGAGCAGACTCGTGAACTCAGAAGCACGCTGCACACTGAGACTATGGCGCCCAGGTAACTAACTAATGCCTTCTACAACTCCGGAGACATCCCCTGCCTCGACGAGACCGCAGTCTCTGATGACGAGGGGCAGACTCATGAACTCAGAAGCACGCTACACACTGAGACTTTAGCGCTCAGGTAACTAACTAATGCCTCCTACTACACCGGAGACATCTCCTGCCTCGTCGAGAGTAGCTTATCGGCGACCTTTCCGCTATCCTACAGACAAATTGTTTGAGGAAAATGATGTCCTCAGAGTGAGGCAGCTATATATCTTGTGCACAGATCTCAGGTTCCACAAAACTAGCCTTACCACCATGAAGGAAACTGCTCGATTGTCACGGTATGACAGTTGGCTGACTCTTAAGACTAGAAACGTTTTTTCTTGCAGGCACTACGAATATATGGGCTCCTACTTGTACTACAAATTAAACAAATCTATCAACATTGTCCACCTCAGCAAAGTATTCTGTAAGCTGCAAATAAGCAAATGGCTAAAGAAACTAGATTACAACAATACAGTACTTCCCCGGGCACCCTTAAATAATTTTTCAATACTTAATTCCCCGTAATTAATTGATATTCAAGAATTCCAAAAAGAAAAAGAGATACAAATCCACTTACTTACCTTTATCATGGTGCCCCTCGCCCCCACGCTCAGCTGTGGTCGACACACTCGCAGCTGGCATCTCGCATTCATAGATGTTACAAGGTGGAGCGGAGGGTAGTATAGATTCATATTGGATGTTTCTTTGATGTTTCCTTGATATGGGTTTTACAGACAATGCAAATGTTTTGTTAAATCGGATATTACAATATATGTATAGTCATAGACTGTGCTGTAATTTTGATGACCACAGTTTTTGTGTGTAATCGAAAGAAAACTTATTGAATTTCACTATGTAATATTGCATACACGCAAATTCTTTACTATCCTGGTATTAGAAGTCGTACCTAGGCAAGTGATTATTTTATGTTTTTCCACTTTCTTTTGTTATTTTTTTTCTGTTAACACCGTCTTAATTTGTACTACCTACTGTCGTTCGGAAGAGACTGATTCCCACAACACAGGGTATCCTAGTGTGGGAACCAGGGCCAAAATTTTAACAGATTTCTATTTTTTGCACAATAAAAGATTTTTATTATTATAATTATTATTATTATTATTACATACATATATACATCTATTTGCCTATACAGCTCAAGTAATTTTTGTGGGAATGCACTCAGAGTTGCCACTCGGTGTGGGCTAATGGCCAACCCAACTATCAGTAGTTATCAAGCTGTCCTATTAGGGCCTCTGACACAGGTTAACAACTACTACTACCAAGTAGCGATAGTAGCCGGGACCTACAGCTTAACTTTCTTATTTATACTATGGCTTAACGCTTCATCCGAAACACGGAACGTCCGATAGTAAACTTATGATAAATTACTTATCTCGCACCAACATGGCCAGCACACTGTCTCTCTCTCTCTCTCCCTTCTTGTTCATACAAATTAATTGCTCCAGATTCCGTTCCCAAAAGTAACAAGAACTAACAGGTCCATCTTTATGAAATTCTGCTGATCAATTATTCCCAAGTAAGAATTGATCAGCTGATCGGACCTGTGCCTGTGTAACAGGTTATTTTTGGTCTGTGGTCATGTTTCCAATAATCAGAAGTGACATATGTCTGGTTCTGATCTCCAATATAGCCTATATAATTATGTTAATATGAAGCGGCACAACGCCACAGCGTTGCGGTTCGTGGCTCTGTGTCCCGAGGGAGAGCTCCCGGGTCCAAATCCTAGCTGGGAAGGAAAACAATCCAGGTCTTGGGTGTTTATATGTCTGTGACATCGCTGTTTCTGGTTCCCAAAACACAGGTTAGGTGGGGCAAGAAGCAATATGTGTGCCTATATATAAATATTTATGTTTATATGTGCCAATGTAATTATATTTATATGTGCCAATGTAATTATGATTTACTCCAGATCAAAACCGCCGACACTGTTGAAGCGTCTGTCGGAGGTGCCAGCAGAGCACCTGGACTACCTCGGCACCAGCTTCGGACTGACAGAAGAGCTGCTCAAGTTTTGGAAGTCGCAGAAATACGTGCCCGTCTACTTGAGGTAACACATTGTGTGACGACCTCTGTGGCGCTGCGGTTGTGGCTCTGCTTACCATGCGAGAGGTTCCGGGTTCATTCCCGGCTGAGGATAAAGAAAAAAAATCCCAGGTCTTGCATGTTAATATGTTTGCGACGACGACGTTTCTGGTACCCACGACACAGGGTATCCTAGCATGGGGCCAGAAACAATGTATGTAAGTGCCTGTGTGTAAATATTTATTGTTTATTGTCATATTCCGCTGATCAATAGAGTGAGTAACGGACAGCGAATCGTAATAACAGGGAATGAGTAACGGACAGAGAATGATTAATTGACACATAATCGTAACTAACACAGAATTTAGGTAACTGATATGGAATTATTTACTGAAAGAGAATTAATAACTAACAAAGAATAGTAACATAACGATTGTGACGTCGCTGTTTCTGGCACCCACAGACACAGGGTATCCTAGTGAGGGGCCAGAAGCAATGTATGTGGCTGTATGTAAATTTGTATGTTAATGCTTTTTAACTGCCGCCCTAATTGTCGAGAGGTATACTCTGACGTCACAGCAGCCGGCCGCCCCGCGCACCCCGCCCGCCCCAGGACGACAATGAAGGCGAGAGAGGGCACGCGAGCCTGACCGACCAGTAGCTGATAGACTCTTGCTTGAGATAGACACACATTTTGTTATACTTACTTACCTAAATTAAAATATACGATATTAGCAAGCACAGTAATAAATATTCATTTCAACGTAAAACACTGCAAAGTGATAAATTCATTGTAGAAGATCCTACAATTTGGCGACCGTTTGTCATTCTGCACTGCGCGGACGCGTGGCGCGGCGAACCGAGAACAAAGGAGAGGACGGACTTTGGACCCTAGACCGGTGGCGTGGCCGCATTGTGGACTACGAACAAGGGGAGTGCTCGTTCCTTTTTCCTAAATACCCATACTAACTGTTCTGCCCTGTATTTCCTAGGCTTGTGAAAGCTTTGCTGTACGTACCTAATTTAGGCACGTGGCTACTGCATTCGGGCAAATTAACATTGCTATGGCACTTTGGTAGACTGACAGTGTGAATTGCTTAAAACAGACTTACTTACGTATAAAGTAACATTTAACCTTAAAAACAAAAATACAGCTTATAATTTAGCCGCCTAGCTTCTCTGCAAATCATTTCTTTTCATTCAAGGCCAGCTTTATAACCTTACGCACCTACATTATTTGTCTTACTGGGCATTATAACCAGGATTGCTGCACGTTTACAGAACAACGGTATTGCAGCGACGACGGGTTCGTTGACCTTGACTTCAAACGACCACGTCAGCGCCGTCAGCGATCGGTTTACCGCTACGCAGCTTCATCAACAGCTGTGTCATTTGGTTTGCCCACTAGAAAGGTATTTATAGTGCAGATTTCTTGAATTTGATACTCATATTTCCGCGATGACTGGCACAGAGGTTAAAGAGGGCGTAAACAAGGAGATGAAGGATTTAAGGGCTAAAAGAGCTTCTGTTAAGGGGAGGTTAACAACATTTAAGAATTATCTAGATAGTGTGAAGAAGGGTACAGAATTGTCAAAACAGCAGATTAATGAATTGAAAACTAGACTTAAGAAAGTAGAATCCTTATTTGTAGAATATGATAATATCCAGACGACAATTGAAATCGCAGATAATTTAAGTGATGACCCGGATGAAATTAGCTCTGCTGACAGAGAAAAAACTGAGCCAATATTTTATGAAATGATGAGCATAGCCCAAGATCTAATTGAGGCGCAGGCACGACGTTTTTCTGTCAGCGGCAGGTCGGAAGAAAGTATATCGAATAGTAGCAATAACATCAATGTAAAATTACCCACGATAAAGCTTCCAACCTTTGATGGAGATTACACGAAATGGTTGGAATACAGAGACACATTTAAATCCATTATTCATGAAAATGACGGGCTAGGCGAGGTCACCAAGTTTCAATATCTGAAAGCTTCATTGATGGGCAGTGCAGCTTTGGTGTTGGAATCTTTGGAGATTTCCTCAGATAATTACTCAGTTGCATGGAAGTTGGTGTGTGATCGTTTCGATAACAAACGGCAATTAATACGCAATCACCTAAATAGCTTGTTTAATGTAGCGGTTATTAGGAAGGAAAGCGAACAGTCACTGAGGCATCTTGTCGATCACATATCAAGTAACTTGAGAGCATTACGCAGTTTGGGCGAGTCGACTACAAATTGGGATACACTCATTGTTTTTATGTTTTCCTCTAAGCTGGATAATCTAACAATGACAAAATGGGAGGAGCATAGGAATAACATTGCAGATAGTCCGACATTAGATCAGTTTTACGATTTTTTGCGCAGTCGGGCAGATGTGTTGGAAATGGTTACACAAGCGTCGGGCTGCGACGCGACAACAAGTGAGCATAGTAAACAAGTGTCTACCTATAGGCGCATAGACAGCGCACAGAAATCTTTTGTCGCCGCCGCTTGTGAAACTACAAACACCACGAACCTCGCACAAATTGCTGCTGGCAATAGTAATAATTACAAGTGTCGTGTTTGCAATGGTGATGACCACTCAATTTATTACTGTGAGAAATTTAATAACATGTCATCAGATGAGAGAAATTCTACTGTTGCTACAATGAAATTATGCATAAATTGTTTAAAAAGAGGACACTTTGCTTACCAATGCAGGGCTAGGCCGTGCACTATATGTGGAAGAAAACATAGTACTTTGCTACATAAGGGCTCTGAAATAAGTCATGTAGAAGAAAGATCCACTGTGTCGAATCCGATTGCACTCACCACTCATTGCGCGTCGAATGAGGTCCTGTTATCCACAGCGATAGTACAAATTCGTAACAAAAAAACAAACGAAGTTCATCAAGTACGTTGTCTACTCGACTGCGGTAGCCAGAGTTCATTTATGACAGAATCGTTGCAAAAAAGGTTGGGGCTCGATTGTAATGAAAATTTCGAGTCGATTAGTGTAACAGGTATTAACAGCATTTCATTTGACGCGCTAAAAAGTTGCACTGTAACGGTTGAATCATGTACAAGCACATTTAGTATTGGCATTACTGCATTAGTTATATCACAGATAACCAAGAATTTGCCAACTCAGGAAGTAGATATTTCAGACCTAAGTATACCGAATAATGTAAAACTGGCAGACCCAAAATACCATCACCCAGCCCAAGTAGACCTTTTGTTAGGGGCGGATGTATTTTGGGATGTAATCTGCACAGAAAAAATCAAAATAGGTAAAAATAGACCGCTTTTACAAAACTGTATGTTCGGATGGTTGGTAGTAGGACCGGCCATCTGTATAGACCTTCCTGTACAAAGAAGTGTCCGCTGTAATTTTAGTCAGGAGATCCGCGAACAGCTCAACAGGTTCTGGGAGCTGGAAGAGCCGCCGGCGCCGCCGGCTGGCGGCTGCGCGCCGCTCAGCGCCGAGGAGGAAGCTGCCGAGCAACACTTCCGGGACCACACGCGGAGGCTCGACAACGGTAGATTTTGCGTCACGTTGCCTTTGCGCTATCCATCTGAAGTATTAGGAAATTCCTATTACATTGCAAAAAAACGTTTTGACTGTTTAGAGAGGCGTCTCAAAAGACAACCTGATGTCAAAAGGCAATATGTAGAATTTTTAAATGAATATGCCAGCTTAGGCCATCTTTCAGAAGTAGACGGGCCAAAGAATGCAAATTATTTACCACACCATCCGGTCCTAAAGCAGCAAAGCGAAAGTACAAAATGTCGCGTCGTGTTTGATGCGTCGGCGAAAACTAGCTCAGGCCATTCATTGAATGATATTATGATGGTGGGTCCCACTGTACAGGACGACATTTTTTCTATACTTGTCCGATTCCGTAAACATAGTTACGTAGTGACGGGCGATATAGAAAAGATGTATCGTCAAGTGGAGATAACTGGTTCACAACGACACCTACAAACGATACTGTGGCGAGAGGATGAGGAAAGCCTACTTAAATGTTTTCAATTAAACACCGTAACCTACGGTACATCTTCGGCCCCCTTCCTCAGTACACGGTGTTTGAAGCAGCTGGGACTGGAGGTCAATGACCCGCTGATACGAGAAGTTATTTTGCATGACTTTTATGTTGATGACCTCAGCACTGGTCATGATGATCAGGAGACACTACAGCTCATATATCAGCGTGTCACTGAGACCCTGGAGTCCGCATGTTTTAATTTAAGGAAAATTAAAAGCAATTCAAAATCCATAGTCGAAAGCCTGTCTAATACTGTATTTGGTGAACAGGAAAATCTAAAACTGTCAACTGTAAACAACATCTTAGGAATAGAATGGGACCCAAATACTGACAACATACTCATGTCTTTGAATAAATTGAGTAACTTTGATAAAAATTTAAAATTCACAAAGAGAATGATACTGTCGCTTGCGTCAAGTATTTATGACCCAATGGGGTTAATTAGTTTATGCGTGATCATTTGTAAGATTATATTACAATCGTTGTGGTTAGAGAAAACAGACTGGGATGATTTTGTTCCACAAAGCATCAACGAAAAATGGATAAAATTCCTAAACGCTGTTCCCTGTTTATCCAAACTGAAGATACCGCGTCATGCATCTTGTGGAAATCCAGTAGAGGTTGAACTGCATACGTTTTCAGATGCGTCACTGAAGGCATATGCAGGTTGCATTTACATGCGCTCGCGTGATGCTTTGGGTAACTACACTGTTAGGCTTTTGTGTGCAAAGGCGAAGGTGGCGCCACTTAAGGCCACAACCATACCCAGACTAGAGCTATGCGGAGCACTTACAGCCGCAAGATTGTGTGATAAGGTTGTAAGAGTTTTGCGTTGTGTAATTTCACGAAAATACTTTTGGTCAGATTCACAAATAGTCCTGGGTTGGTTGTGTACACCCTCACATAAATTAGCAACTTTTGTATCGCATCGTGTGGCAGAAGTGAATGAGTTGTGTCAAGGCAGTGCATGGATGTATGTTCCTTCAGCACAGAATCCAGCAGACCTGGCTTCACGCGGAGTATACCCAGAGGAAATCCAGACCGCGACGCTGTGGTGGGAAGGGCCTGACTTTTTGAAGAACGAACCGAGTCAATGGCCAAGTCAAGTCAGCGCCATCTGTGACGAGTTGCCAGAGCTACGCGCTCACATTACCTGCATTGACGCAACTCAGACGCAGACAGATAGTATAATAGACTTTTCAAAATATTCTAGCTTTCAGAAACTGCGACGCATTTTTGCTTATGTAAGTAGATTTATAAATAATTGTAGAAATAAGAACAACATCTGTAAGGACTCCATTTCTGTAGACGAATTGGAGACCGCTGAAATTAGATTGGTATACTTAGCACAGCAACAGTGTTTTCCTAGTTTTAAGGAAAGCTTAAGGTCTCATAAGAGCCTCTCTAATCTAAGTCCATTTGTAGATAAATTAGGTTTAGTTCGAGTCGGAGGGAGATTGGACAACTCCAGCTGTAAATATGATAAGCGTCACCCCGTTGTATTAAATGCAAAACATGCTTTAACTAAACTTTTATTTGGATATTACCATACAAAGTTTATGCATGCAGCCCCACAGCTGCTACTCTCGGTCATTCGCGAGCACTACTGGCCAATAGGAGGCAGGACTCTGGCCAGGCGAATATACAATGACTGCATGCGCTGTAAGCGGCTGAGAGGAGCAGTTGTGCAGCAGATGATGGGCAACTTACCGTTGGAAAGAATTGAGCCCGGTTCCTGTTTTGAGATTACGGGAACAGATTTCGCCGGCCCGATATACATCAACGATAGAAAGGGCCGCGGTTCGAAGTTAATTAAGGCATATATTTGTGTTTTTGTTTGTTTAAAGGTTAAGGCAGTTCACTTAGAATTAGTTAGTGATTTAAGCACAGAAGCATTTATTCTTAGTCTAAGAAGAATGTTTAGTAGGAGAGGCAAAAGCCGTGTATTATTCTGTGACAATGGGACCGCTTATGTAGGGGCCAATCGGGCAATTGGAAAGTTTTTAGAAGATAGCGGTAACTCTGTGTCGGACTTCTGTGCGGGGGAGGGTATCAGATTCAAGTTTTCCCCTGCCTATTCGCCTAATTTTGGGGGACTAAATGAGGCAGCTGTGAAGTCAGCTAAATATCACATTAAAAGAGTTTTGGGAAACACGCATATGACTTTCGAGGAGCTTACAACTTTGCTTTGCCAAGTCGAGGCAATACTTAACTCTCGACCCCTATGTCCTTTATCCTCTAATCCAGATGACCTTTCTCCTCTCACCCCAGGGCACTTCCTCATCGGGAGACCAATGACGTCGCTGCCATCTCCGAACCTGCAAGAGGTGAACCCGCACAGACTGCACAGATATGCCAGAATCGAACAAGCGAGACAACATTTCTGGACCAGATGGAGTCGAGATTACCTGTGTGAGTTGCAACAAAGAACAAAATGGCAAAAACGCCAGCCGGATTTGAAGACTGGGCAACTTATAATGATAAAACAGGAAGATACACCCCCATTGAAGTGGCCGCTTGGACGAATTGAGACCTTATATCCAGGAACTGATGGAGCATGTCGTGTCGCAGACGTCCGAACGAGCAAAGGCACTCTTAGACGGGCAATCAGCAGAATATGCCCCCTTCTAGAACAAGAAGAAGAAGAAGAAAAAGAAGTAGAAGAAGAAGAAGAAGAAAAGGAAGAAGAAGACGACTAAAACAGAGATTTTAGTGGCCCGGGAGATTGTCGAGAGGTATACTCTGACGTCACAGCAGCCGGCCGCCCCGCGCACCCCGCCCGCCCCAGGACGACAATGAAGGCGAGAGAGGGCACGCGAGCCTGACCGACCAGTAGCTGATAGACTCTTGCTTGAGATAGACACACATTTTGTTATACTTACTTACCTAAATTAAAATATACGATATTAGCAAGCACAGTAATAAATATTCATTTCAACGTAAAACACTGCAAAGTGATAAATTCATTGTAGAAGATCCTACACTAATGTTAAAGCTCACTGAGGAATTAGCACCTGCACAGAATTAATAACCGACAATGAATCATAGCAGAGAGTGAGTAACGGGCAGTGAAAGTTACTGTTTAGTGTGGAACCTGTCGCTTTTCGCCATTTTCGTCGATTTGAATTAGTGACTCGGAACTGAATGAACAGCGAACGAGGCACTTACTCATTTAGCCCATTTCTTATCAGCTTATGTTTAAACGATTACCAAAAACGCACCTGTTTTACTACCAATAAATTCGAAATGACAGCCAGAACGGATAAATGTCCACCAAATTGTGTTTGGATAAATGATCACCAAACTTCTTTTTATGTTTTGTGTACTTAAGTTTATGTTTTAAGTATTGTTTGTTGTTCATACATGTTCAACCTAACACGAAGGATAAAGGGGGCTTCGCTTCGCTCACCCCTTTTACCATTTACCTAGGCTACCGCAGTATTTTGCCCTGATATTTTTTGCAACTTTTGGTGTTCATTTATCATTTTGGGTAGGAAAAAAATATTTTGGTGATCATTATATTTGTTGTCTTTCTTATCCATCCAGCCAAAAAGCCAACGAGCTGACCGGCGAACATTCCTGCATAATGATCCGGACGCTGCAAGACGCGCCCTGGCTCACCGACTACAACTCCGACTTCCGCCGCCGTTTCAGCAGACTGCTAGGCCGAGCCTTCAGAACCCTGCCCGCCGCATTAGCGCTGTCCACCCTGCTCAATGACACCACGAAAGGCAACAAACCTAGTAAGTAGAGGTTTCATCGAAATTGGTTCAGTTGTGATTACTGGGCTGTTATTTCAGGACACAGCATTGTCAATCACTGACCACCTTTCTAGGTATATTTGACATAAATACCTACAAAAATAAAAGAACTGGTAATGTCGTACCCACGGTCTCTTCGAAAACTGTCTTTGGCAGCAGCCAAATGGCGAAACAATCTGAACATTTATACAATAACATAAACAGGAAAGTTGATATGTATCCAAAAACATATTTAGATATATAAACATAAAAATGTTATGATCAAATGGATTAAAGGTTTAAGCTTTGAAGAGGTAAAAAGTTTATTAAAATTATACATATAAATATAAAATTATACACACACACCCTCATACACACACACACATCGGCTCTGATTACTATAATAATAATAATAATTATATATATTTTGTTTTTCCGTTGTATCCTTTTACTTTTGTCTTGGTACTTATATTGAGTAAGTTGGCATTAGATTAAATCATTAAAAAATTGTTTTGTTTACTGATTAATAACATAGACAAGCGGAGCTTCCTGGCACAGGTATTTCTATACTAAAAAGGATTTTCTAGCCCTATGTAGCTACTGTAAACCTTTAAAAGTAAATAAACGATTATTGGTCAATAACACCGCGAAACGCAACAAACCCTAGTAAGTTTCAACATAATCAGTTCAGTAGTCAATACAACTGCGTCTACAACCGCCGATTCAACAGACCCTAGGCCGACCCTTCCGACCTCTACGCATAGTTCTTCCCCTGTTCAATTTAATTCTCCTGTCCAACGATACTTTGCTTGAAGAAATCTCTTGTTAAAGATAAGCTCGCCTTTGTATACTTTTATCTTATAAGTGTTCTGATTTGGCAGTACTAGTCAATGAATAAATAAATAAATATTGGAGGACAATCTTACACAAATCGAACTAAGCCCATAGTAAGCTCAATAAGGCTTGTATTATGGGCACTAGACGACGATATATTTAATAAAGATACTTAGGTAAATAAATAGAAAATATCCAAGACTAAGTAACAAATATTCATGCTCATCACACAAATATTTTCCCTTACCGGGATTCGAACCCAGGACCGTCAGCTTCGTAGGCAGAGTCACTACCCTGACAATGACACCGCGAAAGGCATAAATAAACCAATAAGTTCAGTAGGCCAACAAAAACGTCCTAGTATCTGACCAGATGCAGTTGCTCGAATCGAGCAACTTAACGGTGTAAAGTGAGCTCTTCGAAAGAAACAAAAATGATATCCGACAGCCCCTGACAGACAGTCATTTCAAAACTCGTTTTCGAAATTCGTTGTAGTGTGTCGAACTTAGACGTGATTTCGCCTGCAATGCTATGTCAATTACGTAAGGTTCAATTCAGGAACATTAAAATCAGCATCGGTCAAGTGGATTCGCGCACGAAGGGTTCGGTACCACCGCACTTTAATTGTCCTGTGTGTGTGAGGATAGATAGCAAAATGTACTAGTTTACAAAGACATTGGTGAGGCTACGTTCATACTCCATGTAGCCAGTTGTATTTATAATTTTGTATGTGCTATTGAATGAAATGGTGACCCTCCTATTTAAACCGTTCATTTCCTGTAATGTTGAAATAAAGTATATTAATAAACTGTAATAAAATAACGTAATCCTACCGCGTTTGAGCTCTTTAGAATCCTCTCGTTGAGTAGTTGATGGATTAGTGAGGGTATCGAGCTGATCTGATGATGGGACCTGAAGGTTGATAGTGAACTCTTCAACGGCTACGAGTAAACCTCTCGGTACTCGTTTGGTTTGTTTTAACCTGATAAATACATGCGTGTTTTTTAGTTTTTTTAAATAACTATTATTCTTATTTCCTTTAATAAGGTACGGAACCCTAAAATATACCTACCACTGGCGGGAAAACTAACTAAAATGCTTTTTAATTAGTAGTTTAACTAACTAAAAAAAACTATAGGATTTTCATTTATTTCCTTGCATTTAAACATTTAAACATGGCTTTTGCTCCCGCTTGGTGGCGCTGGCGTTTTTGGAGGCCCAGTTTAATTCTTCTCACGTTAGGTTAAAAAACACGTCATGTGATCTTTCAAATATACTTGGCACTGGCAAAATTAACCTCAAACCACCAGCGCCATTTGCAATAAGCTTTTCAGATAAGGTGTCATTGACATAGAGTTCCAGGCGCAACACGCCGAACTTCGGTCGCGGTTTCGTCGTGATGTGTCGACACACTTATCAGTGTGGTTGCTAATTTGTTCCAGAACTAACAAAGGATAAGCTCACCCAATCGTTCACGGGGCACGAGCTCACACGAATAGAGTCCTACTGCCGGCAGCAGGCCGACTGCCGACTGATAATGGACCTTAATACGCAAATGGCCGACGTTGTGTTTTACAACGACAGCGGCGTGAAGCTTGACGCTGTGCAGATGGTGAGATTTTCCGCCTGTATTTTATGTAATTTATTGATATTTTATAGGGATGCTTTTTTGAATATAAAATAGGAATAATTAAACGAGCAAATAAAAAACTGATTGAGCGAATGACAGTCGGATGACCTGAAATGAGCGATAAAAATAATGAATTGCGCGACAAAATCACTGAATGTTTAAAGCTAACCCTTATTAGGTAAATAGTCTCATCTAGTCTGCGAATGAAGGTTTTCAAGTTGCTGTTTTACTTACTCACTTACTTTATTGCACAAAACAGAAGACACAGAAACAGAAAAATTACAAAATAACGTGTACAAAGGCGAGCTTATCTCTAAAAAGAGATCAGATTTCAAATTTCTAGTCGCGCAATTCAGTAATTTTGTCAGACAAAACCAGTATATCTAGTCCCGTTCAGTTTGTCGCGCCATTCAGTATTTTTTTCAGGCAAATTCAGTATTCTTGCGAATCAAAGACTTGCCTTGTAAGTATAAATATATACAGTCAGCATCAGATAATATGTGAGCACGCAAACTACTCGCATAGATAATCTAAAAAGACAAAGTGTCAAAATTATGATAAGATACTTTGTGTCAACATTATTATGAGAATTTCCCTGTGTTGATATTTTTAGTTTTTTACGATATGTACGTAAAGTTCGCGTCAGGTTGGGATGGCCACAGGGGGCAGAGGCAGTCGCGGAGGCTCTCCCTATGCGTCACTTTGCCATAGTGCTGGACGTGTCCGCATCGACCCCGTTTATCGAATTCTATATTGGCCACGTTGATGCTTGTACTTGCACTGATGTATTAAAAATGGCATCAGTTGCATCATCATCATGTATGAAAAGGAAAAACTATACAAGATTTAAAAATTAGATGAAAGATTTTATCATAGGACTTTTGAGAAACCATTGACGAAGATTTCTTAAGTGATTCTAGCGATGACAGGTTCATTTGATTTTGATTGTGCTAAATAACTTTAGTATAGTTTAAATAAAAACATGATAATATGCAGCCCTCATTTTGTTGTGTACTTTACAGTTTTGGTAACAATCGATATCGATTGCATTACTAAAATAGTGCCATCCCAACTTGACTTGGACAGTAGATCTCTTTGAGTAGATTGCATGCTCAGGGATATATATCTCTACAGGGATCTCCGTCCCTGAAATGTAAACTAAAGTAACAGTACTATAAATGCGAAGTCGGCGTTTTTCACTTAGCTAATCATCCGCCAATTTGTTTTATGTTTCAAAATGGCGGTTAGGAAATTTTGAAGAAATTGTTGGTGATATCTATGCTCATCCGGATGCTGAGTATTTGTATTTAAATCATAACACATCTGTTTCTAGGTGATCTTAGTCGCAATGGGATACCAAATGAAGGAAGTCGACGACGTAGCTACCGAACTTGGTCTACCCGGCTCCCAAATACTAGCGAAATTCTACGAAGCCTACAAGAAAATCAACAACTGCATTAACTCCATTCTTGAAACTGCAGTGGCGAAAGAGATAGGCATCGATGAAAAATACGCTGATGACGTCAACGCCGATATGTCGGTAAAACAGAGCTTACAAGACGAGCTGTCTAAAGCTGCCAAGGTAATTTTGTATGCTCTTGTTTGTAGTGTAGGTTTAAACTTTTTTTTGTTGTGGCGTAATAAATAATAGGTGTTTTGACAATTTGGAGTTTTTATTTACATAACAAAGACAGATGAATTACGGTATAAAACTGCACTTCTTCAATCAGAAGGCCGCTTGAGACTAGTTCAGATTTCTATCTCGAATAATCACATATAATTTGTTAATCCTGTTACATGCTGTTAGAAAACAAAGAATGCTACTTGTTCATTGTAATCATAAAAATAGTTTATTCACGATTCCATTATTTATTGGTCAACGAACTAAAATCTATGATTAGGAAACAAAGAGATGGTGACTGACAGTATCACTGATTCTTGATGAGATATTCCATAGCTTAAAGTGGAGGTCCAGGTTTCTATCTATAGTTTGGTAATTTAATGTAGAAAAATGATGTAGGTCCATACTAAGAAACAAATATTCATGCTCATCACACAAATATTTGCCCTTACCGGAATTCGGAACCAGGTCCGTCAGCTTCGTGGGCAGAGTACCCGCTAGGCTAAACCGTTCGTCAAAAACCAAATATTTTTGCTATTCTTTTTTCTACTTTATATTGACAAATCATACCTTTCCTATGAGATGAACGCTTACGAATATGTTTGACATCACCGACAAACCTCCTTCCGTATGCCAGGAGCTGGAACGCAAGCAGCGCAAAGAGTTGTCAAAGCTGATGGGCGAGGACCTAGCACAGTACCGCATCAAGGGAGACGACGTGGCCTGGAGCCAGGCGCTGGCTAGCACGAAACAGAAACAGATGCTGTCGGTAAAGAGGTTAGTACTGAATTAGGAGTTGACGACCTCTGTGGCGACCTTCGACGCTCTGCGTCTCAACCGAGAGGTTAACGGGTTCGGTTCCTGGCTGCGTATTCGTAAACACCCGACGCAAAAGCCACTCGGGAAGTTTCGGCTGCCGCTCGGGTTTACTCAAAGCGCACTCCGGGATCTTGTAAACAGCTGATTCGTTAGTCACATACGTCTGCTATTGACGAAGCAACTTTGGCCGGCTAATGCGCCGTGTATTTGCGAGTATGCATCCCGGCTGGTAAGAAACAAAAAATAGTCCAGGTCTTGGATGTTCATGTGTGCGACGTCGCTGTTTCTGGTACCCACCATAAGGTGACCTATTGTCGCGCCAGAAGCTATGTATGTGCCTGTTTAAAAACGTTTATGTTTGCTTAACTTCCGGTTACATCTGACAGGCGGGTTGAACAATGCGCAATGAGCCAGCGTGCTGCGGCGCGGCTCACTTTCACACCAATTCGAGTAAAGGCGTATGTCAAAGAGACTCCCAGTCATCCCCACGGACGTGTAGAAAAAGTAGATTGTTGACTAGGGAATCTTCCTGATCTTGTATAATATCTATTTGTTTTTCCCATTTCAGTGGCGAGAAGCGTCTGGGAGAAGATAGCAAGGAGATCGATGACCTTCTAGACCCACAATCTAAGAATAAAAAGAAGAAGAAGAAACATGTCAGAAATCAAGTATAAATAAATGACTTCTTGAAAGGTTAACTAGTGTTTTATTTCCTAAAACCTTGTAGGATAGTTTAGTAGTAGCACAGACCCTGAAATACTTAGGGGGTAGTATTTAAACTTACTTAAAATCCAGTTTTTGCTTGGCGAAAATACTGGTTTTGCCTGACTCAGTTTTGAATAGCGACAAAAAATGAGCGGGACTAGAAATACTGGTTTTGCCTGACAAAATTACTGAATTATAATAAATAATATCAAGTTTTTTTTATCATAAAATATCAAATACTGGGTAGGACTCCATTCAAGGCCGTAAATCGAAACATTGAAAAAAAGTTTTGTGTTAAAGTAAGTATTGAACTTTGTACTCTGGTTAACGAAACTCTTTGCTCATTGACCGGAAGTGGATCGAAATTGAGTAACTTATTTACAGAAATAAAATAAAATATGAAAAAAAAAACAATATAAGCAATTATTAATCGTATAATGACAAATAACTAAGTACAAAACGCAATACCTGCGTTAAAGTTTTCACCGATAAACAAATAAAACAAAATGGCTTATAAAATGGCCATACCAATAATTCAGACGGTCAGCGGAGGCTTAGTAATAGGGTCCCGTTTGGCACCCTTCGGGTACGGAACCCTGAAAAAGAGCGGTGGAATTTGTTGTTCTTACAGGTTCAACCTAACCTATCCTGACACACCACTTCACTCAGACAGTATTTATTTAGCCAATAATCAGTGGCTAAACCATTCAGTAATCTAGTCGCGCAAATCAGTAGTAATGTCGCGCAATTAACTATTTTACAAGCTTTTATTTAGTTTCACCTGTCCCGTTGTCTGTCTGTAATCAAATCTTGCAAGTTAAATTTGATCCACTTCCCGGTTTCCGATCGATCTGAGCTGATCTGATGATGGAGCTGGAAGGTGGCCATAGGAACTCTGTCATTAAACGACGCAACCTCATCGAGTTTGGGCTCGTTTATTTCGTCTTGACGAGTACTTTGACACTGGATGGTAACCAGGGTCTGATGATGGAGCTGGAAGGCGGCCCATAGGAACTCCATAATTAAACGACGCAATCCTATCGAGTTTGGGCTCGTTTAATTTGTTTTGACGAGTACTTTGATACTAGATGTCCGACCCCAAAGCCGAGTTAAGTCTTAAGCAGGTTTCAAATCGAAGAACTTGACTGCTCGAAGTTGACTTCGAAGAAACCTTGTAATGTTGATGCATTAAAAGAAATAACTGGTGATTACATAACAAATTTAAACATTATTTTACCTTACTACAAATATGTAAAAAAAAAAACATATATAAATAAATGAAATACATAAACTTTAACGGCGTTACTTATAAAAGAAGTTATGCACGGTTTAACTTATACAGTGTTTTGTCTTGCTTTGACATTTGACATTTACTCGACGTATGAAAAGGACAAAACACTGAATAAGTTAAACCGTGAATAACTTCTTTTATAAGTAACGCCGTTAAAGTTTATGTATTTTATTTATTTATATATGTTTTTTTTACATATTTGTAAAAACAAAGGATAAGCTCACCCAATCGTTCACGGGGCACGAGCTCACACGAATAGAGTCCTACTGCCGGCAGCAGGCCGACTGCCGACTGATAATGGACCTTAATACGCAAATGGCCGACGTTGTGTTTTACAACGACAGCGGCGTGAAGCTTGACGCTGTGCAGATGGTGAGATTTTCCGCCTGTATTTTATGTAATTTATTGATATTTTATAGGGATGCTTTTTTGAATATAAAATAGGAATAATTAAACGAGCAAATAAAAAACTGATTGAGCGAATAACAGTCGGATGACCTGAAATGAGCGATAAAAATAATGAATTGTGCGACAAAATCACTGAATGTTTAAAGCTAACCCTTATTAGGTAAATAAAGACTGTCTGGGCCAAGTTGTGGGTCAGGGTAATTGATCACCGCATAGCCTCGCTCACCCCCTTTATCATTCGTGTTGGGTTGAACATATAACAACAACAATATTCATCGCTCATCTAGTCTGCGAATGAAGGTTTTCAAGTTGCTGTTTTACTTACTCACTTACTTTATTGCACAAAACAGAAGACACAGAAACAGAAAAATTACAAAATAACGTGTACAAAGGCGAGCTTATCTCTAAAAAGAGATCAGATTTCAAATTTCTAGTCGCGCAATTCAGTAATTTTGTCAGACAAAACCAGTATATCTAGTCCCGTTCAGTTTGTCGCGCCATTCAGTATTTTTTTCAGGCAAATTCAGTATTCTTGCGAATCAAAGACTTGCCTTGTAAGTATAAATATATACAGTCAGCATCAGATAATATGTGAGCACGCAAACTACTCGCATAGATAATCTAAAAAGACAAAGTGTCAAAATTATGATAAGATACTTTGTGTCAACATTATTATGAGAATTTCCCTGTGTTGATATTTTTAGTTTTTTACGATATGTACGTAAAGTTCGCGTCAGGTTGGGATGGCCACAGGGGGCAGAGGCAGTCGCGGAGGCTCTCCCTATGCGTCACTTTGCCATAGTGCTGGACGTGTCCGCATCGACCCCGTTTATCGAATTCTATATTGGCCACGTTGATGCTTGTACTTGCACTGATGTATTAAAAATGGCATCAGTTGCATCATCATCATGTATGAAAAGGAAAAACTATACAAGATTTAAAAATTAGATGAAAGATTTTATCATAGGACTTTTGAGAAACCATTGACGAAGATTTCTTAAGTGATTCTAGCGATGATAGGTTCATTTGATTTTGATTGTGCTAAATAACTTTAGTATAGTTTAAATAAAAACATGATAATATGCAGCCCTCATTTTGTTGTGTACTTTACAGTTTTGGTAACAATCGATATCGATTGCATTACTAAAATAGTGCCATCCCAACTTGACTTGGACAGTAGATCTCTTTGAGTAGATTGCATGCTCAGGGATATATATCTCTACAGGGATCTCCGTCCCTGAAATGTAAACTAAAGTAACAGTACTATAAATGCGAAGTCGGCGTTTTTCACTTAGCTAATCATCCGCCAATTTGTTTTATGTTTCAAAATGGCGGTTAGGAAATTTTGAAGAAATTGTTGGTGATATCTATGCTCATCCGGATGCTGAGTATTTGTATTTAAATCATAACACATCTGTTTCTAGGTGATCTTAGTCGCAATGGGATACCAAACGAAGGAAGTCGACGACGTAGCTACCGAACTTGGTCTACCCGGCTCCCAAATACTAGCGAAATTCTACGAAGCCTACAAGAAAATCAACAACTGCATTAACTCCATTCTTGAAACTGCAGTGGCGAAAGAGATAGGCATCGATGAAAAATACGCTGATGACGTCAACGCCGATATGTCGGTAAAACAGAGCTTACAAGACGAGCTGTCTAAAGCTGCCAAGGTAATTTTGTATGCTCTTGTTTGTAGTGTAGGTTTAAACTTTTTTTTGTTGTGGCGTAATAAATAATAGAGCTGCCGGCAGCAGGCCGACTGCCGACTGATCATGGACCTTAATACGCAAATGGCCGACGTTGTGTTTTACAACGACAGCGGCGTGAAGCTTGACGCTGTGCAGATGGTGAGATTTTCCGCCTGTATTTTATGTAATTTATTGATATTTTATAGGGATGCTTTTTTGAATATAAAATAGGAATAATTAAACGAGCAAATAAAAAACTGATTGAGCGAATGACAGTCGGATGACCTGAAATGAGCGATAAAAATAATGAATTGCGCGACAAAATCACTGAATGTTTAAAGCTAACCCTTATTAGGTAAATAGTCTCATCTAGTCTGCGAATGAAGGTTTTCAAGTTGCTGTTTTACTTACTCACTTACTTTATTGCACAAAACAGAAGACACAGAAACAGAAAAATTACAAAATAACGTGTACAAAGGCGAGCTTATCTCTAAAAAGAGATCAGATTTCAAATTTCTAGTCGCGCAATTCAGTAATTTTGTCAGACAAAACCAGTATATCTAGTCCCGTTCAGTTTGTCGCGCCATTCAGTATTTTTTTCAGGCAAATTCAGTATTCTTGCGAATCAAAGACTTACCTTGTAAGTATAAATATATACAGTCAGCATCAGATAATATGTGAGCAAGCAAACTACTCGCATAGATAATCTAAAAAGACAAAGTGTCAAAATTATGATAAGATACTTTGTGTCAACATTATTATGAGAATTTCCCTGTGTTGATATTTTTAGTTTTTTACGATATGTACGTAAAGTTCGCGTCAGGTTGGGATGGCCACAGGGGGCAGAGGCAGTCGCGGAGGCTCTCCCTATGCGTCACTTTGCCATAGTGCTGGACGTGTCCGCATCGACCCCGTTTATCGAATTCTATATTGGCCACGTTGATGCTTGTACTTGCACTGATGTATTAAAAATGGCATCAGTTGCATCATCATCATGTATGAAAAGGAAAAACTATACAAGATTTAAAAATTAGATGAAAGATTTTATCATAGGACTTTTGAGAAACCATTGACGAAGATTTCTTAAGTGATTCTAGCGATGATAGGTTCATTTGATTTTGATTGTGCTAAATAACTTTAGTATAGTTTAAATAAAAACATGATAATATGCAGCCCTCATTTTGTTGTGTACTTTACAGTTTTGGTAACAATCGATATCGATTGCATTACTAAAATAGTGCCATCCCAACTTGACTTGGACAGTAGATCTCTTTGAGTAGATTGCATGCTCAGGGATATATATCTCTACAGGGATCTCCGTCCCTGAAATGTAAACTAAAGTAACAGTACTATAAATGCGAAGTCGGCGTTTTTCACTTAGCTAATCATCCGCCAATTTGTTTTATGTTTCAAAATGGCGGTTAGGAAATTTTGAAGAAATTGTTGGTGATATCTATGCTCATCCGGATGCTGAGTATTTGTATTTAAATCATAACACATCTGTTTCTAGGTGATCTTAGTCGCAATGGGATACCAAATGAAGGAAGTCGACGACGTAGCTACCGAACTTGGTCTACCCGGCTCCCAAATACTAGCGAAATTCTACGAAGCCTACAAGAAAATCAACAACTGCATTAACTCCATTCTTGAAACTGCAGTGGCGAAAGAGATAGGCATCGATGAAAAATACGCTGATGACGTCAACGCCGATATGTCGGTAAAACAGAGCTTACAAGACGAGCTGTCTAAAGCTGCCAAGGTAATTTTGTATGCTCTTGTTTGTAGTGTAGGTTTAAACTTTTTTTTGTTGTGGCGTAATAAATAATAGGTGTTTTGACAATTTGGAGTTTTTATTTACATAACAAAGACAGATGAATTACGGTATAAAACTGCACTTCTTCAATCAGAAGGCCGCTTGAGACTAGTTCAGATTTCTATCTCGAATAATCACATATAATTTGTTAATCCTGTTACATGCTGTTAGAAAACAAAGAATGCTACTTGTTCATTGTAATCATAAAAATAGTTTATTCACGATTCCATTATGTATTGGTCAACGAACTAAAATCTATGATTAGGAAACAAAGAGATGGTGACTGACAGTATCACTGATTCTTGATGAGATATTCCATAGCTTAAAGTGGAGGTCCAGGTTTCTATCTATAGTTTGGTAATTTAATGTAGAAAAATGATGTAGGTCCATACTAAGAAACAAATATTCATGCTCATCACACAAATATTTGCCCTTACCGGAATTCGGAACCAGGTCCGTCAGCTTCGTGGGCAGAGTACCCGCTAGGCTAAACCGTTCGTCAAAAACCAAATATTTTTGCTATTCTTTTTTCTACTTTATATTGACAAATCATACCTTTCCTATGAGATGAACGCTTACGAATATGTTTGACATCACCGACAAACCTCCTTCCGTATGCCAGGAGCTGGAACGCAAGCAGCGCAAAGAGTTGTCAAAGCTGATGGGCGAGGACCTAGCACAGTACCGCATCAAGGGAGACGACGTGGCCTGGAGCCAGGCGCTGGCTAGCACGAAACAGAAACAGATGCTGTCGGTAAAGAGGTTAGTACTGAATTAGGAGTTGACGACCTCTGTGGCGACCTTCGACGCTCTGCGTCTCAACCGAGAGGTTAACGGGTTCGGTTCCTGGCTGCGTATTCGTAAACACCCGACGCAAAAGCCACTCGGGAAGTTTCGGCTGCCGCTCGGGTTTACTCAAAGCGCACTCCGGGATCTTGTAAACAGCTCATTCGTTAGTCACATACGTCTGCTATTGACGAAGCAACTTTGGCCGGCTAATGCGCCGTGTATTTGCGAGTATGCATCCCGGCTGGTAAGAAACAAAAAATAGTCCAGGTCTTGGATGTTCATGTGTGCGACGTCGCTGTTTCTGGTACCCACCATAAGGTGACCTATTGTCGCGCCAGAAGCTATGTATGTGCCTGTTTAAAAACGTTTATGTTTGCTTAACTTCCGGTTACATCTGACAGGCGGGTTGAACAATGCGCAATGAGCCAGCGTGCTGCGGCGCGGCTCACTTTCACACCAATTCGAGTAAAGGCGTATGTCAAAGAGACTCCCAGTCATCCCCACGGACGTGTAGAAAAAGTAGATTGTTGACTAGGGAATCTTCCTGATCTTGTATAATATCTATTTGTTTTTCCCATTTCAGTGGCGAGAAGCGTCTGGGAGAAGATAGCAAGGAGATCGATGACCTTCTAGACCCACAATCTAAGAATAAAAAGAAGAAGAAGAAACATGTCAGAAATCAAGTATAAATAAATGACTTCTTGAAAGGTTAACTAGTGTTTTATTTCCTAAAACCTTGTAGGATAGTTTAGTAGTAGCACAGACCCTGAAATACTTAGGGGGTAGTATTTAAACTTACTTAAAATCCAGTTTTTGCTTGGCGAAAATACTGGTTTTGCCTGACTCAGTTTTGAATAGCGACAAAAAATGAGCGGGACTAGAAATACTGGTTTTGCCTGACAAAATTACTGAATTATAATAAATAATATCAAGTTTTTTTTATCATAAAATATCAAATACTGGGTAGGACTCCATTCAAGGCCGTAAATCGAAACATTGAAAAAAAGTTTTGTGTTAAAGTAAGTATTGAACTTTGTACTCTGGTTAACGAAACTCTTTGCTCATTGACCGGAAGTGGATCGAAATTGAGTAACTTATTTACAGAAATAAAATAAAATATGAAAAAAAAAACAATATAAGCAATTATTAATCGTATAATGACAAATAACTAAGTACAAAACGCAATACCTGCGTTAAAGTTTTCACCGATAAACAAATAAAACAAAATGGCTTATAAAATGGCCATACCAATAATTCAGACGGTCAGCGGAGGCTTAGTAATAGGGTCCCGTTTGGCACCCTTCGGGTACGGAACCCTGAAAAAGAGCGGTGGAATTTGTTGTTCTTACAGGTTCAACCTAACCTATCCTGACACACCACTTCACTCAGACAGTATTTATTTAGCCAATAATCAGTGGCTAAACCATTCAGTAATCTAGTCGCGCAAATCAGTAGTAATGTCGCGCAATTAACTATTTTACAAGCTTTTATTTAGTTTCACCTGTCCCGTTGTCTGTCTGTAATCAAATCTTGCAAGTTAAATTTGATCCACTTCCCGGTTTCCGATCGATCTGAGCTGATCTGATGATGGAGCTGGAAGGTGGCCATAGGAACTCTGTCATTAAACGACGCAACCTCATCGAGTTTGGGCTCGTTTATTTCGTCTTGACGAGTACTTTGACACTGGATGGTAACCAGGGTCTGATGATGGAGCTGGAAGGCGGCCCATAGGAACTCCATAATTAAACGACGCAATCCTATCGAGTTTGGGCTCGTTTAATTTGTTTTGACGAGTACTTTGATACTAGATGTCCGACCCCAAAGCCGAGTTAAGTCTTAAGCAGGTTTCAAATCGAAGAACTTGACTGCTCGAAGTTGACTTCGAAGAAACCTTGTAATGTTGATGCATTAAAAGAAATAACTGGTGATTACATAACAAATTTAAACATTATTTTACCTTACTACAAATATGTAAAAAAAAAAACATATATAAATAAATGAAATACATAAACTTTAACGGCGTTACTTATAAAAGAAGTTATGCACGGTTTAACTTATACAGTGTTTTGTCTTGCTTTGACATTTGACATTTACTCGACGTATGAAAAGGACAAAACACTGAATAAGTTAAACCGTGAATAACTTCTTTTATAAGTAACGCCGTTAAAGTTTATGTATTTTATTTATTTATATATGTTTTTTTTACATATTTGTAAAAACAAAGGATAAGCTCACCCAATCGTTCACGGGGCACGAGCTCACACGAATAGAGTCCTACTGCCGGCAGCAGGCCGACTGCCGACTGATAATGGACCTTAATACGCAAATGGCCGACGTTGTGTTTTACAACGACAGCGGCGTGAAGCTTGACGCTGTGCAGATGGTGAGATTTTCCGCCTGTATTTTATGTAATTTATTGATATTTTATAGGGATGCTTTTTTGAATATAAAATAGGAATAATTAAACGAGCAAATAAAAAACTGATTGAGCGAATAACAGTCGGATGACCTGAAATGAGCGATAAAAATAATGAATTGTGCGACAAAATCACTGAATGTTTAAAGCTAACCCTTATTAGGTAAATAAAGACTGTCTGGGCCAAGTTGTGGGTCAGGGTAATTGATCACCGCATAGCCTCGCTCACCCCCTTTATCATTCGTGTTGGGTTGAACATATAACAACAACAATATTCATCGCTCATCTAGTCTGCGAATGAAGGTTTTCAAGTTGCTGTTTTACTTACTCACTTACTTTATTGCACAAAACAGAAGACACAGAAACAGAAAAATTACAAAATAACGTGTACAAAGGCGAGCTTATCTCTAAAAAGAGATCAGATTTCAAATTTCTAGTCGCGCAATTCAGTAATTTTGTCAGACAAAACCAGTATATCTAGTCCCGTTCAGTTTGTCGCGCCATTCAGTATTTTTTTCAGGCAAAGACTTTCAGTTTTAAGTTAAACCGTGAATAACTTTTTTTTATTAGTAAGGCCGTGAGTGCTCAAAGCAGCACATATTATGTGAACTGTAATGGTACACGAGATTCGGTACATTTGATACTTCATTCTGCGTGGTAGAGAGCTAGCCCAACGCCGAGCTGTTTTGAATACGAGAATCGGTTCAGATAACGTTTGGGGGTTTTGCGTAGCTTACTGGCAAAGTTGGCAAAAAAACAGAGCCGACGCGTGGGTTGGTTCGTGGAAGTTTTCAGGCCAAGTTTTTTTGTCGCATTCCTGCGAGATGTGTAGAGATCAGAGCCAATTTGGCTGCGCGTTGAATAAAATTATGAATAACTGAATAATGAAAGGTTATTATGGAACGGAGAAAGCTATTATGTTGATTGCAAATACACAATTGCGATTGAGGTATGATATGGAGGGTCTGACACCGCTAGTTTGGATAGCATTCTGGTGGTCTTAGCTACGCGCCCTAGCGGTCGGGAATGCTTAATTAATCGCAACAAGCTTTTATTGGTCAGCGATCAACAGATTCTGTGTATCGGCAGTACCAAATGATTTGAGTGATCACCTACGGTTGATCATAGTGAATATGCGTACACACAATTTGTAGAACGGCGGATCTGCATGGCATGGTTGAAATTAGACCCTGTGTAGTTAGTGATAAGAAGCTTCGCTTGGGCAGAGCGTGTTCGCAAAGGACGCATATAAATACCAGAGTATGAGAGGGGAGGGCATTCAGTCTCAGCGTCTAGCTACTGTGACAGTCGTCTTTCACGAGTTCTAAACAGTTTTTGTCTGCCGTGTTACGCGTCAGAACTATACGAATTTGTGATTGCGAAGTTTCAGTGGGTTTTCGTGAGTGTCTGAAGCGCCGAGATATACCTCGGTTCCTAACCTTTATATCAACCACCCCCAAACTCCAAAACTATCCTTGGGTCGTTAGAAAAGAACTTGTAAGTCAATTAATCTGAGTCTGAGTCTGGGCTTGGAGCGACCCTAAATTCCTTTTTCCTTCACCATAGGGTTCCTGGATTGGCTCTTAGGATATTCGCGGGCTAATCCTCTCCTCATTCCTTTCGAGTAGCGAGCTTTGTAATTCCCACACACACAGTCGTTAAACATTCAAGCACATTCAAATCAAACTCAACCATTTTCGAGTGGTGTCGATAATGGACGTGGTATAACACTAGGTTTTTAGACTAGGCTAGACAGGAGTTTAGTTGCGGCTAAACCTAGGTTGGCAGGGCATAGGGAGACTGTTTGATCGATGAGGTTCCGCGGATGGAAATAACAAATTCAGAACAAAGTCAAACCGGTGTCAACACAGATAACATATCCTGTTGATATTTTGACATTTGAGTGTTGTCGGGGACGCGCGAAGAGATCAATTTACAGTCTAAAGTTCATTGTTTAGGACCGGGTAGGTGTTTTGCATTGCCTTGGGTCAGATTGGATTCAAGTTGCATTTTTAAATTAAATGTAAATTTCGCTGGAGGTCTAATGTGTAAGCTGAGTCGGTATATATGATTTGGCTCAGCCCAGGACGTGCTGAGGCTAGTGGAATTCATAGTTCGGTATTTATCGAACTATGCACTTCGCTATGGTGTGGGTTAGATCTCCTAAAACAATAATGCTTACGTTTCGATAACATCCAGCTCAAATTGCGCAGAGTTGAAGGTTTCAAAACGTCACGGACCTTTTGAGGTAACCGCTAGTTCAGAACCCATTTCGGAACTCAAATCGCAATTGTGTAAACCGGTCTTTTCGGATCGTTATTGCCGTGAACCAAATATATAATTGGAACCACCACAAGCCGCTACTAGCGAGCACATGAAATATCATTGAGTACTCACGTCGTAAAACTACGACGGATATCTATACGATATCACAAACAAATATTATAAACTGTGGTCGACCACTAAAACAAAAGAAGTTCCAATGCGCTCATATATACAAAAACCAGATGGTGCCATCACATAAAATATAACAACGATCGTTCTGGCGCAATACACCGCTGACTGATGTGAATTACCGGCTCGCGGACATATATGCTTTCTCTGTCTAACTTGAAACTGTAACTTCCTGAACCAAACTTCGTTCGACTATTGTACGCCTAACGAATTTCTCAACGAACGAGGAATTCAGACTTATCTTTCTTAACTTACAAATCTTACAGCTGAATCGGGTCCTCTCATTTTGGGATAGATAGAATAGACGATCATAGCTACTGATAGCGGCGGTTCCGACCTTGGCCTGGTGCCGGTACAGATTTTTGGTGCCGTGACCGAAGGATATCCTAGATAGTCTGATACCTAGATATTCTAAAAGAATCAAGGTCTAACGCGTTACTTTTAAAAATAACACAACGTAGAAACGATTTTAAACAGTTCAGTTTGTAAATAAGAAATAAGCAAAAAAGGGGCATTGTTTTCAGACGAGCTACGGCGGTTTAGTGTTCAGGATGGCCGGCCGGCCTAGGAAAACCGTAAGTCGGGTAGCACAAAATTCACTTTCACACACAAGTGAAATGGCGTCAGGGCAGGTGACGCAATTGTTATCTGAAATAGTGAATAGATTAGACAGTTTGGAAAGGGGTTCCAGCACGAGCATTGCTAGTAGGACTTCGGACAGACAGACTGACAGACAGGAACTAGAGACGTTTGAACAATCGGTAGAAAAACGTCAATCATGCATTGTGAAAATGACACAGAAGTTGCCGACATTCGATGGGCGGAGTTCGGAAAATCCGATGATTTTCTTAAGAGATTTAAAGGCTTATATTAAAGTCTCGGGAGATAGTTCTAGGGCTTTGATATGGGCAACGGATAGTTTGGTAGGAATTGCAAAAGTTCGAATGAGCATATACAGAGACTCATGGCGAACCTATTCGGATTTTGAAAAAGATTTCAGAGAGGTATTCTGGGGTGATAATGAACAGGAATTAATTAAGCAAAGATTCCTAACTGCGAAGTTTGATTCTAAGAGAGGTCAAAGTATGGAAGAATTATTTGCCTCTCAATTGAATAGCATATATGAGCTTACGATACCGTTTACTGATACGGAGAAAATCAACACGATTTTCAGACAGTTACCGCGTGATATTCAGGTAGCGTTTTTTGCTAGAAAGGAATCAATGACGATACGGGATGCGGTCGAATTCCTTCGGCATTTAGAACGGAATGTCGATGGGGAATTAAGTGCGATACATGGTTCTGAGACAATGGATACGAATAATGTAAGGCGGAATAGCTACATGCGTGGGCAATATCGAGCTATGCGGGTAAATACGTTACGTTATAACGCGATGAGTCGTAGGAATAATTAAAACGCGGTAACGAAGGCGCGAAACGAATTTGGGACGCGTGGTCGCGGTTATTTTCGCGGTAGAGGGCGACAGCCTCAGCCTAGCTTCAAGGCAATAGGGTTCCAGAGGGGCAATGATAGTTCAGGAGATAAAGAGGCAGGGCAAAGTTCAAGTGACAGGAATAATGCGATAAATCAGAATTCAAAAAACTAGTGGACTCGCGCGGGTCGTTCGCGCTCAGATATTTACTACGGTTCGGGTGGACAGCCGATCAAATTGGGAAAAAAAACATAGACTGTATGATTTGTGTAATTTGGATTCGAGCGTGGGTGTGAATGAATTTATTCAATTACTAGCGCATAAAGCGCACGGATATGCCGTGTGTTTAGAGGAAAAATCTAGATCGAATTGTAGAGATCGAAATGACAGACGTTTACATACGATATTCAGAGACGACGATTCGACTGAGTGTGGGCGCGATTTATGTAGTACATTGACATTACCTGAGATAGATGTGCGTATTGGGAATATTGTTGTAAGGAGTTTGATTGATTCGGGGAGCGAAATCAGCGTAATAAGTCGGAGAGTGTACGAAGAAGTGTGCAGACAATTGGGAAAACCGACGGAAATACCGATTCCAAGTTTGAGAATCACAGGTGCATTTGGAGTCAGTAAGGAAAAGGTTGATAAATTAGTAACGTTACCATTATCAATAGGTGAATGCGTTATCGATACTCCAATGCTAGTATTAACAAGGGTGCCTAAAGATTTAATTTTGGGGTTTGATTTTATACAACAGACGCGAGCCAGTTTAATGTGTGAGGGTAATAAGAGGCTAATTATACGAAGCGCCGGGCGGATGTGTGAAATACCATTAGGTACTGGCCCTAATCAGGATTTTTGCTGTTGTACAATGGAAGTACAGAACCAAGATACCAGTAGAAATGTGATAGAGGAATATGTGAATAATTCATCAATACCTGTTGAACACAAAACAAAGTTATTGCCGGTGTTAAATAAACATGCAGAGTTGTTTAGCGATAGGGTAGGTCGGACAAATAAATATATACATGAGATAAAAATGAGAGATGAAACGCCTTTCGTAAAACGAAGCTATCCCATACCGTTCGCATATCGCGATAAAGTAACAAAACGTTTGGAAGAAATGGAATTGATAGGTATTATTAGCAGGCAATCTACGGATTTCAGCAGTCCATTGACTTGTACATTAAAGAAATCAGGAGAGGTCCGTATTCTGCTAGATGCACGACAATTAAACACGGGAATGGTTGGGGAGGTTGAAACCACACCTTTAATGATTGAGATATTGCAATCCGGGCGCCGAATAAACTACATAGGAGTTATTGATATCAAAGATGCGTATTTTTCTATACCATTATCAGACGAATCTAAAAGATACACGGGTTTTGTATATCAAGGCAGAAGTTATGTTTACAACGTTTTACCTCAGGGGTTGAAAACCAGTGTGGGTTCATTTTCGAGGGCGATGGATTTAATTCTAGGGCCAGAGGTTAGGTCATATTGTTTAAATTTTGTTGACGATTTGGCAATTTTAACTGAGGGTGACTTCGAACAGCATTTGTCTCAAGTGGACACGGTTTTGAGTAAATTGAAAGACGCGGGCTTCACATGCAAACTAAAAAAATGCGAGTTTGCACAAAAAAAGGTCAAGTTATTGGGGCATATTTTGTCTACACAAGGTTTGCAGATGGACCCGGACAAAATTGAAACACTTAAATTATATCCGTCACCCAGAACTGTCAGGCAATTGAGGGCGTTTTTGGGGTTCATAAATTACTTTCGGAGGTTTATAAAAAATTTTGGAACGTTAACACGGCCCTTGTACAATTTATTACGGTCTGGAGTCAAGTTCGTCTGGAATGCGCAGATGCAAAGTGCTTTTGACGAGATAAAAAACCAATTCTCAGAAAGTATAATTTTGAGTCAGCCATTGGCGGGAAAAACATATTATGTTCAATGTGACGCCAGCGCTATAGGAATTGGGGGCTATGTTTATCAATTAGATGAATCGGGCCAGGAACGAATTATAGGGTTCTGTTCGCAGGCATTTAAGGGTGCTCAGACGAGATGGGCTATCAGTGAACAGGAAATGTATGCAGTTATATACACTTTAAAGCGATTTGAGATATATTTGCGGGGAGAAAAAGTTATTATTAGAACTGATCATAAAAGTTTGACGTTCATTAAGTCGTGGACTTTATTAGGGGCACGCGTAACGAGGTGGATTATGTTTTTAGAGCAATTCGATTACGACATAGAATTTGTGCGAGGGACTGATAATCAAATTGCCGACACGCTAAGCAGGCAAATAGCGGGACCTGGAGGTATGATTGACAGTACAAATGTTCAGCCGGGGATATTCTGGTTTCAGGCATCGAATACCGCAAGTGTTATTTCGAGTTTACGGGACATTGCGAGATTACAAAGCGAAGATGAGCGGTTAAATCGAATAAGCGGTTGTATCAGACGTAATGTGGTAGATACCGGAACGAGAGGTTTTGAAAATTATAAGCTAGTAGGTGATACGTTATATTTTCACGTGCCGAAGCGGAACGTACAGTTGCTAGTAATTCCGAAATCACTACAGGAGGAACTAATTTTACACATACATGAAGAAATAGGTCACTACGGCAGATATAAAATATTAGCACTGATGAAGGACAGATATTATTTTCTTCATATGAGTAGGGTGATTAGCGCGGTGATAAGAAGTTGTGACATATGTCAAAAGGTCAAACCAAGTACTAACAATACCGTTGGTCCTTGTACACCGGTGTTGGCGGAAAAGTTGGGTGAGAAAGTTTTCTCGGACCTTTATGGGCCATTGCCCGTAGGTAAATTCGGATATCAATATATATATATGTGATTCAAGATGTGTACAGTAAGGTAATAAAATTGTATCCAATGCGAAAAGCGACAGGTAGGAGCGTGCTCGCTTGTACAAAGAGATTTCATAGGGAAACACCTATCGAAACTATAATTACGGACTCAGGACCACAGTTCATATCGAAAGTTTGGGAATTTGGACTCAAACAGCTAGGGATTCGAGTCACTCATACGTCGGTGTATTGTCCAAATTCTAATAGCGTAGAAAGAGTGAATCGCGAGCTTGGTCGACTGATTAGAACTTATTGCGGCGGAAGTAATCGTAGTTGGGTCGACGTGTTACCGGACATTCAAAATTGCTATAATAATATCGAACACACAAGCACAGGCTTTGCGCCTAATGAGTTAGCGTTTGGTAGGCGGGAACCGTTAACTATTGACAAGGAATTAGGCGATGAATGGTTTTTAGGCCATAGTGTGCGAGATATGGAACAGGTGCGGAATGTAGCGATAGAAAACTCTAAAAGTTCTAGTGAACGACGTAAGCGACAGGCGGACAAACGGCGTAAGTTAGAGGTCTATCGTATAGGTGATTATGTGAAACTTAAGACTTTTGTGCGTTCAAATAAAAAACATAAAATCATGCGGAAATTTTCGTTGTTGTATAAAGGGCCTTATGTTATTTCGGCAGTGGTATATCCTAACTGTTATACTTTAGTAGATCCGGGTTCAAATGAGATATTGGGTAACTTCAATACTATAAATATAGCCAGGTATTATGTGAGGACGAATAAGGGCGTAGATAAATAAGATAGTGTATAAAAGTTATATAATTAAGCTGTAAGCTGTAAATTTGAGTAACTACTTTGTAGATTTAAGGATCTTGCATGGTTTGGAAACAAAAACAAAAAAAAAAAAAACAAAAAAAAAAAACAATTTGTATATATATATAGTAATACGAATTAGGATAAATTGCGGGTAAGCGAGGTTGTATAGTTAGATAGATAAATAAGATAAGACAGGAGAGAACTCAATCGAGTTGTGTAAATATTATATACATAATTGACAGATTCATCGGTCTGTGTACATGATTTGAGATGTCCGTACATATAGAGTAGATATGTACAAAGCATGGGTAGCATAGTGGTAATGAGATCCTTGCGCCATGTTAACTGAGATAAACAGTGTCTCAAGGTCTGGGAGGGGGCTGTAATGGTACACGAGATTCGGTACATTTGATACTTCATTCTGCGTGGTAGAGAGCTAGCCCAACGCCGAGCTGTTTTGAATACGAGAATCGGTTCAGATAACGTTTGGGGGTTTTGCGTAGCTTACTGGCAAAGTTGGCAAAAAAACAGAGCCGACGCGTGGGTTGGTTCGTGGAAGTTTTCAGGCCAAGTTTTTTTGTCGCATTCCTGCGAGATGTGTAGAGATCAGAGCCGATTTGGCTGCGCGTTGAATAAAATTATGAATAACTAAATAATGAAAGGTTATTATGGAACGGAGAAAGCTATTATGTTGATTGCAAATACACAATTGCGATTGAGGTATGATATGGAGGGTCTGACACCGCTAGTTTGGATAGCATTCTGGTGGTCTTAGCTACGCGCCCTAGCGGTCGGGAATGCTTAATTAATCGCAACAAGCTTTTATTGGTCAGCGATCAACAGATTCTGTGTATCGGCAGTACCAAATGATTTGAGTGATCACCTATGGTTGATCATAGTGAATATGCGTACACACAATTTGTAGAACGGCGGATCTGCATGGCATGGTTGAAATTAGACCCTGTGTAGTTAGTGATAAGAAGCTTCGCTTGGGCAGAGCGTGTTCGCAAAGGACGCATATAAATACCAGAGTATGAGAGGGGAGGGCATTCAGTCTCGGCGTCTAGCTACTGTGACAGTCGTCTTTCACGAGTTCTAAACAGTTTTTGTCTGCCGTGTTACGCGTCAGAACTATACGAATTTGTGATTGCGAAGTTTCAGTGGGTTTTCGTGAGTGTCTGAAGCGCCGAGATATACCTCGGTTCCTAACCTTTATATCAACCAACCCCAAACTCCAAAACTATCCTTGGGTCGTTAGAAAAGAACTTGTAAGTCAATTAATCTGAGTCTGAGTCTGGGCTTGGAGCGACCCTAAATTCCTTTTTCCTTCACCATAGGGTTCCTGGATTGGCTCTTAGGATATTCGCGGGCTAATCCTCTCCTCATTCCTTTCGAGTAGCGAGTTTTGTAATTCCCACACACACAGTCGTTAAACATTCAAGCACATTCAAATCAAACTCAACCATTTTCGAGTGGTGTCGATAATGGACGTGGTATAACACTAGGTTTTTAGACTAGGCTAGACAGGAGTTTAGTTGCGGCTAAACCTAGGTTGGCAGGGCATAGGGAGACTGTTTGATCGATGAGGTTCCGCGGATGGAAATAACAAATTCAGAACAAAGTTAAACCGGTGTCAACACAGATAACATATCCTGTTGATATTTTGACATTTGAGTGTTGTCGGGGACGCGCGAAGAGATCAATTTACAGTCTAAAGTTCATTGTTTAGGACCGGGTAGGTGTTTTGCATTGCCTTGGGTCAGATTGGATTCAAGTTGCATTTTTAAATTAAATGTAAATTTCGCTGGAGGTCTAATGTGTAAGCTGAGTCGGTATATATGGTTTGGCTCAGCCCAGGACGTGCTGAGGCTAGTGGAATTCATAGTTCGGTATTTATCGAACTATGCACTTCGCTATGGTGTGGGTTAGATCTCCTAAAACAATAATGCTTACGTTTCGATAACATCCAGCTCAAATTGCGCAGAGTTGAAGGTTTCAAAACGTCACGGACCTTTTGAGGTAACCGCTAGTTCAGAACCCATTTCGGAACTCAAATCGCAATTGTGTAAACCGGTCTTTTCGGATCGTTATTGCCGTGAACCAAATATATAATTGGAACCACCACAAGCCGCTACTAGCGAGCACATGAAATATCATTGAGTACTCACGTCGTAAAACTACGACGGATATCTATACGATATCACAAACAAATATTATAAACTGTGGTCGACCACTAAAACAAAAGAAGTTCCAATGCGCTCATATATACAAAAACCAGATGGTGCCATCACATAAAATATAACAACGATCGTTCTGGCGCAATACACCGCTGACTGATGTGAATTACCGGCTCGCGGACATATATGCTTTCTCTGTCTAACTTGAAACTGTAACTTCCTGAACCAAACTTCGTTCGACTATTGTACGCCTAACGAATTTCTCAACGAACGAGGAATTCAGACTTATCTTTCTTAACTTACAAATCTTACAGCTGAATCGGGTCCTCTCATTTTGGGATAGATAGAATAGACGATCATAGCTACTGATAGCGGCGGCTCCGACCTTGGCCTGGTGCCGGTACAGAACGTACTACGGACTACATAACGGAAACATGCTACTACGTGCTATGAACTACGTCGTAGTAAATCTCGATGTAAAATACTAAAAAGTTAAAAATAAAAATAAAGAAAAAAAAACTTTTAAAAACAAGCTTTTATTAAAAATGAACAGTTTAAAATAAATTAACCCCAATAACAAATATATCACTTTATAAGTTCATTGTAACCTTTAACGATAATTAAGCTTCTTCGTCTACGACAAAATAATTACATACCGTACATAATTATATATTTTTAGCATTAAAATCTTCACACTTTAATTGTTAAATCTTCCCGTTTTTATCACAGTCCTAATTTCATAAATAAAAGCGTGTTACATTTTGATGGTATGATTAAGAACATTTAGCATCTTCTTTTCCTCTCGCTATCACATTGTAACACGCTTTTATTTATAAAATTGAGACTGTGTTTAAAACGGGAATATTTAACAATTAAAGGTTTTAATGTTAAAAATATATAATTATGTACGGTATGTAATTATTTTGTCGTAGACGAAGAAGCTTAATTATCGTTAAAGGTTATAATGAACTTATAAAGTGATATATTTGTTATTGGAATTAATTTATTTTAAACTTTTTAGTTAATTTTTAATAAAAGCTTGTTTTTAAAAAGGTTTTTTTTTCTTCAGTCAAAATGAAACCACAGCCTCAATAATAATTTCTATAATTATTATAATATAAAAAAGTGTTGGTAGTTATTCAACCCTTGGAATAGACAATAGATATTTCTTCTTAAACATAACAAATATGAGAAGTTATGACGTTTTCGTTACACGCGGCGCCCGTAAAAAAATATCATTTTTATTATTCTCGACCGAACCGCGTCTGTAACCGGTACATGCGAAACCGTCATAAATTACATATTTTTTTTTTATTTATTACCATTTTATTACAATATAATGATCTAAGAAAAATAATATTTTCGTCTAACGCCCGAATGGGAGCGCCTTTGGTAAACAACTTTTATACTATAATTTGTTTGTTCCTTAGTATTTAATGGTACACGCGTCTACTTTCATTATAAAAGAATCAAATCATATGATAATTAATCGTAACATTATCGGCATACGGCCGCTATATAACGTACAAGAAGGCCCGACATCAATACCTTTACGAATCACTTTTTAACTGTCACATCTTACATACATTACATACCAACCTGTAGGTATCATTAGTTCAAACTGATCAGTGCACTTGTAGTTTTACATACAAGTGTAATGATTAACGAATCAGTTAATTACTCATTAATTACCATACAATTGTCCTACTTCACGACAAATCTTCAACTATTCTATAATTACATCGACGGACACCGTTAAAGTTATTTTGTGTGTTTTTTATCAACGCCGACTCTTAGTACCAACGCCATCTGGTATCGAATAGTGATAGGTACTAATCAATTTGCAATACACGCTAAGTCATCTTGAATCGATGATCTATCCAAAACACTGTTTATCGACGTTGCCCATCGACATAAAAATATAAGTCTAAGATAATGTTAATAAACATCTAACACAAAACATAATTTATTAATATTGCAACATTAGTGCTTAAGTTTAACTTTATAATGTCCTGCGATTTATAACAGAGGTTCTTCCAAATATCCTCTGTATTGTGACGTAACTCCCATGCTTTTATTGAAGCCGATAGTTTTGTTTTTTCGTAACTTATAACCATCTTAGTCAATTGTCGTCGCCCAATATTTGAAAATACCCTAGTTATAATAACAAAAAACATTAAAATATTGTTTCACTTACATCGGTGACTTGATACAAGAATAGTAGAACAAATTATAATTGATTGAGAAGAATTGCACTTACGAGAGAATTCGTCACTCTTGGCACTTGACCTAACTCTAATAATTGTTTTATTCATGGTAGAAAACATTAAATAATAACTGTACCTAGAAAAGAAAACAATATAAAATGAAGTATAGCACAAAAAGAAGTATACTTTTCTATTACACTATGTCAAGATTATTTTATTTCACACACGAAAGACAGTATGTTTAATAAAATAAATTGCGTCAAATCTTATTAGTCAATTGTGCTACTTTAAAAACTATATTATTAACCACGTGTGTAATATGTATTTAAAATATATACTTTTAAAACGACAAGATTTGAACTTATATTACGTACAAGTGAAGCTTTGTACAGCAGGTGTAGTAGGTAGTGAAGATTTCAGGACACGTTAGTTCTTATTTGAAAGTTTAGGTAAGTATCCAAGACACAAAAGCAAATGCACGAGACTTTATTGCATACTTAAATTTAGTTTATTGCTACACATATAGATACAATCTGGTCTACTTTAGAATTATAATTAAATGTAAATATAATCAATAATTCGTTACAACATCGAATAAATAAAAAATATTGTTATATTATTGCGTTTAGTTCAACTTGTAAAACCGTGAGGGGCTCGTCAACATATCGGAAATGTACCTAAACGATTATTCCGAATATTTTCCTTGCGAATATGGATTTTAGGAACATTGTTATGTGATTTTTATTCTTGCGAAAAGTGTTCTTAACTTTGACCATTGTTCTTTACTAACATTGTAACTCCGTACATGTTTCTTTACTGACATTGTTTCTTGCTAACATTGTTATTTGCGTACATTTTAAAATATGGTTCAAATGGATGCTTTGACCAAAACTGACTGTGAATAAGCGGTTCACAAAAAATTGGCTGCTGTCTAAGGCACAATTTATATTACACATTTGAACTTCATCTAATAGACGAATTCAGCTCATAGGACTGTATTTTAACCATAAACCAACACTTAATTAGTTATGATTACTTTTAGACAATACAGATACTGTCCTAATTATAAAGACAGAATTTTAGTTAAACTCGAAAAGCAGCAATATCAAAACATGATTCTCGTTGCGGCATAATAATGTAAGACAATCTACTTACTTTAAGATTATTAAAGCGGATTTTGTTGTAAAAAAACACCATTGTTGCATGTAAAAATACGTCACTACTACACATTGATCTGGCTAAAATTACTTGTAGTTCAGTATTTAGAATATTGGCTTTAGAATAGTCCCTATAAGTACCTACCTCATCATACATTGTAGCAAAAATTGTGAGTACGCCTACATAGAGATACAAAATGCCTAGTTTAAAAATATTAAGCCACTATACATAAACTTTTCATGATTGTGTTTATTGCGTAATTTTTTATACTTATGAAAAGCCTTCAATTGTATTGCCTCAAAGTATGAATACTGAAGTATGTTAAAGCAGTGTTTGTGAAGACGCTTTCTAGTTCCCACAGATATCCTAGTGTAGGGTTAAGGGTAGGCAGTTAATTTATGGGTATACTGTTAAGGTCTGTGTTTGGTGTTTTCTTTGGTATGTAAAATCAGACCTTTTCATAAGTTACTAAATGGTGTTAATGAAGTAATTTCATCTCAGTAGGTATGGTGATCTCAACTCCTCAAAATTGACAAAACTAACCTGTCTTTTTTACGTTTCCTATTTTAGATCGTATCAAGTCCAACTAATGCTGCTTTCCAATTCACCTTCTTAACTTTTACCTAAGTACCAAATAAAGCACGTTAATATATAAATCTATTTCGTATACATAAGCGCAATTCTATAAAAGCCCTATTATAATGTCGTAGTATCGGCCGTTAACTAACATTCAGATTCAGGCGGTGTTTTCGGAAAATTGACAAAATAGGAATGAGGCTAATTGATTTGATATCAAATTATTAACTACAAAACTCACTTGATTGGTAGATAGATAGTACGGGGTCCTTGCACACGATGTGTATTTTGGGGCATCAACAACGCCTTTTATGCTATAAAACGATGCAAAAATCTACAATGGTTAGGTATCGTGGCAGTCACATGTCGTCGGCGGAAAATCGTATGAAAATCTCCAAAACATCTCTCGTTTCTGTTGACTCTTTTAAGTTGATAAATTCTGTAACTAGGGACCTCAATTCCAACTAGCCCACATTCCCAGCATTGTCTCGCGTTTTAAATTCATTTTTAATTATCTGTTCTGTAGGTACGCCTTAACTTATTGAGCTTGCAGCGATTAAATTAGCTTTGTTGTTAACGTTCTAAACTTATCTAATTAATAAGGAATAATAGATTTAGAGAATGGTGTTGTTTTCTAAATACCTATTGTGTTTTTGTCGCTGGTATAGGAGTCACTGGTATTTATTGGGAGACGCGTTAATTTCTAGAAACATTACAGTAAAACTTCAATACTTACGAATGCTTACCTATACCCAGAAGCCATAAGGCTCTTGTAAGATAATGCAACGGAAAAGTACGGAGCCACAAACTAAACCTGTCCCCTATACATACCTATTCCGTAACTCAATCCACCAAAAACTGATCGAAATTTTACAGTTTTCCCATGCAATAAACGTCAATTTCACACTAACTGCGTTGGATTTGCTGTGTGGGTTTTGTTACTGATTAAGGACTCACCTCCCACCGTTATAGGTTTTAAATTTTACTACCATGGCTAAGGTAAAAAACGCGAATCCTCGCGCGTAGGCGTCGTAGTGGACCGGTTAAGGGGGCTGGTGACCAAAATAAGAACTACAGTCGCGAGCATGAAATAACATTTGTGTGCCATAGATGTCAGGACATTTTGGTCAGATTCCTCTTTCGTCAAATAAAAAAATGCAGTTGTAATTTTACTGAATAATGTGAAACTGTGAGTTTTTTTTATTTAGAGCTTTTACCTTCTACTCGTATTCCCAACATTTAAGTAACTAGAGGGATAGTTTTGCTGTTGCACCTGCCGTTGCGTTGTTGAATTAATACTTCCCCAAACTATTTACCAAAATTACTAACATCACAAAGATTCTAGAAGTTTAAATACAAAATCCTACGACACAACCTTCGAATTTAGATAACTAACAATATTTGTCCCTCTTTTACACATCACGTATGGCATTCACTTTCCCGCTCAGACAGATCATAAAGTCCGTCTGTATATGCTGCAAATCGTATGTAGTTCCATCTCAAGTTCGTTTGTACCATATGTCATATTTAAGACAGGAACAAGTATTAAGTTCCAAGTTAACTAAATTATAAAGTAGTGTCTCTGCTGCTGTGGTGAGACTATGAACTTATGGTACCTACGTACCTTACAGTACCAATGACTAGGAAGTACTATACCTAGAAAACGAAACCTGGTCTTAGAAAAACCCTTCCAAGAACTTTCAGCTCTCAGTGTATCTGGTATTTCACCAAAAAATGTAGTTATAATAATTGACTTAATGCTTAAAGGTAGTCCGTCTATATTTTAGGAATGGAGTAGTCTGACAACAATCACCGAAGGGGAATTCCTTTTCGTGAAAAAATAGACGCTTTTTTTATTAGAGCGATGAAGTCACCCAGTTTTAAAGTATGTGGCCCAGTAAGCACGGGATTAACATTGTGGTATGCAGCAGGCAGGAAGGAAACTTGCACTGTTTAACGGTCCTTCAAGGCTGTGGCTGTTTTGCTTGAAACTTATTTCTGTATTCGATCAGTCATCTCATCAATAAGAGCACAGTGTCAGGGTCGAATGCGTAGTAGCGAATCTTTTTTTGGCACTACGTATTTGTAATTGGTGTTTCATAGACATTTAGACACAAAATAAGTAGAAACAGAATTTGAAAAATTTGTCCAAAATGGTTTATTTGATTCGAAATTTTAACTGGTTCTTAAGTTTGTTCTGCTATTTACTGTTGTTAGTTCTATTTTGTATACTTATCTTATGTCCTTATGGCATTTTTACCTAGTCTGTCGCTACTTTTACTGTGGCGAGCGCAAAATCTTGCTTTTTATTGTTACTAATAATAATGGCAGCAGAATTTGACTAAGGCAAATTGATATCTAAATCTAATCGATTTAAAATTAACACTGATCGATCACTTGTAATTGAGGTATTATTTGATGAAGGCTGTCTTTCCACATCAAAATGAACATTATAAGATAAAAAAACATCTAAACTCACATTAATAATCTTATAATTACTTTGTAAACAAAGTAGTCTCATTGGCCAGTACAATACCTTTGATAATGACGTTCATATTATATTTATGTATTAGCCAATGAAATAACTTTGTTTACAAAGTAATTAAACGATTAGTAAATTGCGTTTAGAGAGATAGAGTCCCAACCTATACGCATAAAAAAGTAAATAAAGGCAACAAAAATAAACAAAAATGTATCCATACATAAAAATTAATGTATTCTATCATCAATAACGTAAGGTATGTTTACACAAATAATAAAATTAGAGGAAAACAAATTTATACATATTCTTATCGCGAATATATAAAATAAAATAAAAACAAATTTTACATGCTATCAACACAGGATGCTAATTAACAGAGAAAACTGTTTATACAATTTCCTAATACAATCGTCTAGTTTACTTTCTCCAGCGCACATACTTGTTCTCAACTTAGAATTACTATTACGATTATGTGACAATAATTTGATGTAAATTTTAGGGCACATTTTGATACTAAGAATTTCACACAACATCAAATTGCAGCAGCAAATATACACTGATTATTTTTCTAGTTTCTAATTTGATTGTATTTATTTCGTGCACATATGATATTATGCAGATTATTTAGAAAAGGAAACTAAAAGCAACCAATTAATTAACATTTAAAGTCGGTACCAAAAACGAATTTAAAATAATACATAGAACGATAACAAAAAAAAAACAAAGTACATAAACGAGTTTCCGAACGAGATGCAACGTGTAACTTTTAACTAAAATAAATAATATAAAATTATATTTACAACAGAAATCGTTTTTGTAAGAGTTAAATAATTTTAAACAATGGGCTTTGTAAGTCATATCAATAATCATAGGTACTCATTTCACGTAAGTAGTTATCATAAATTTCAACGATTATAGTGTCAAACCAAATAAATCTTACAAAGCCGTTTACAAAGATTTAAGTAAACTTCGCTTGAAATAAATATAGTCGTATCTAAACATTGAAATGAGATAAAATAATTGCAACTATTTAATTTAACAGAAATATTTGTGCGGAGAGTAAGTACCTACCAATTGCTGTTAGAAATTAATTATAACGGTAAACCGACATTGGGACTTTCCATAGGAAATCTGAGTATAACACGATGCTGATCTTGTAAGCAATGTATATTAAATGAATCATCCTTGCCATATGGAACGCAAATTTTGGAAGAATATGTGTCGAGTATTGAACAAATGAATGAGTAAATATTAAGGAAAATCGCGCTTGCGTTTATTGAGCCCCTGAGTACGTAGAAGCTTACGTACAGACTACGCACTCAAGACGCACATGTGACGCATTAAGTAGGTAACTAACTAGCTAGCGTAGGGTAAAGTCAATGGGGACCGCTAGAGATTTCATTCAGACGAACTTTACACTTAAACATTAACACCTATTTACCGAACGCTGCAAGCTCCTATACACGTTGAAAAATATACACTTTCTTTCTAAATTATATTATAAAAAATCTGATCACTCACACATTCATACGTCAGGCCTCTTCGTACGCACACATCCGTCTCCTGTTTATTTAAACTTTATTATGTATATCCTTGTCCTCTTAGCTTACAACATATAAATTAAAACATAGATTGAAAACTACACATTTCTTACAGATAAGTTATTATTTACAAGGCTCTGTTTATAGAATAGAGTCTTAAACAATAGGTTTTGTTTGTATCATAATTGTCCAATGTTAGCCCGCGATTAGGCGGGCTTATCTCCAGATGGAGAAAGCAATATCTCAAGGAATACAAGAAGATTCTAACTTGTATTCCTTGAAATTGTGCTGTGGCTTGTCGATTATTATTATTATCGATATCGATATTACGAAGTATCGAAAATATGTGTGAGTTGAAGTAACCTTTTACTGTTTATACATAACGGTCACGTGACAGTTCGATGTGCTTAATTGCTCACTACAATAGTACCAAGCACAATTGTCAACTCACACTGTACATCTGGCACTAACATGTATGTATAGCCCTTACAAAATGTTTACAGTACATATTATTATTATTTCCTTATTATGTACAATCACAACATAAATTTAACAACCCAGAGATGCCGAATGTACAAATTGCGATCGCATTGAAATAAAATCAGAATTTTTGACGAATTTGTTTAATGTTTCTACTTTTTATAACGCAATTGCTGATTAAAATTATACTAATGAAGAAAAATAACCTGCGCCTCGTGACAATCAACTTATCAAAATTCAATTTATGTATGTATACTTATTGTGCATTTGTCATTTCTCAGGTGTAACGATTCTGTTTCGTATTTGGTCATATTATGTTAGTGTCATTGTTAGTTAAACACTTATTGTCTTCAAAACATCGAATTCAGAGATCATTACAAAATTATATTCGTGACAACGCTTTTTAAAATAACACTTCTAAAATCAACCATAGTTCACGTAGCACACTCATTGATATGTATAAGAAAATATGATCAATTTATATTTTCTGTTGCTGGAGTTAAACATGATTTTGATCACCGTTGTTCATTTGTTTAAAAATATTGATCGATTTAAAAGTGTTTTTCCTTGTAGCTTTTATCTTGTGTTTTCTGTTGCATCGGAATAAATGCCATCTTGCGACTTGTTTTAGACAAACTCTTGCGACGTACAAAGTCGTGTTCCCAATATCAGAATGTGATATTATAACATCCACGGTTTTGGCCCGCCTATAAATTACCCATTTAAGTTCGTATAACTTTCGTCACTAATAGTTGAATTCGTTAATGTGTTCCCAATTTTAAACGTTACAAAAAATATATATTAATATTAAACAAATGATTAAAACACCTAAGGATATGATTATATCACTTACGAAATAGGAAAAAATATATTCACAAGATTTTGTGCCCTTGGATAAAGCTGTCATTAAATCAGCTTAAATCTGGCGTAAGGATTATTTCCATTTAATATTGAGTTTAAAATTAGTATTTTGTAATTATGCGAAAGTATTACTCGTAGGTCCAAGCGTTGATAGAAGTATTACTCGTAGGTCCAAGCGTTGATAGAAGTATTACTCGTAGGTCCAAGCGTTGATAGAAGAATTTAGTTTTGTGCAATGATTTAGGATAAACGTACCTTTGTAGTATTTATTGAGGCCATGGGTATGGATGGATAGGTCAATTACCTACGTTTTATGACGCATCGATGTTATGATACTTAACGTAAAACAACTAATCTCCACTCAAGATATTAAAGTGCCACAATTTAATACAACAGTTAGTTATTCCAACATTTGTGCTACCTACCGTGTTGTACCGTGTTGAGAAAGCGACATTTAATTGTACTTGGCTCTCGACCAAACTGAGATTTAAAACTGAGTTACAAATCAATGATTGAACTGAAGTGTTTTGTCAATTTTTATAATTTCATCGGTGGATCTACACTTTACGAGTTCATATTTTATCCATATTTGTATGAAGGTGGAAAATTTTGGTATGAGACCAAAGATTTCATGCCACATTAAAGAAAAGTTTACAAACGTTACTTCATACTCATGACGCAAATGAGAAATTGGGCTATTTAAAACAAAACACGAATTAAGACTCGTAAATTGTGGTACCAACAGCCAGGATAAAACTACGAATGGTTACCCTACATAGACTGCGAATGAAAACTACCCTGGCTTACCCTGTCGTTCAGGATAAACTTAAGCAAGATAAGACCAGGGTAACCCGCACAGGGTAATCACTAATAGGGTTACCCGGTACATGGTACGTCAATGCTGGGTCCTACATCAGGCATGAGTAATTCTTTCGGAAGCGTTCCACAGTAATTCTTCAGGGGTACGTAACCACGGGGTAACATTTTCTAGGGGTACGTAACCTCGGGGTAACACTTGCCAGGGGTGCGTAACCTCGGGGTAACTCTTGCCAGGGGTGCGTAACCTCGGGGTAACACTTGCCAGGGGTGCGTAACCTCGGGGTAACACTTTCTAGGGACGCGTAACCTCAGGGTAACCCTTTCCGGGGGTGCCTTAAATTCGGCGTATCACTTTTCAGGGGCGCGTAACATCAGGGTATCACTTTCCAGGGGCGCCTAACCTCAAGGTACTGCTTTCCTCGGGGTAAAACTTGAACCTACACGGGTTTAATGTCTACGTGTACACAATAGTCAGTGTCTGCGGCCGCATTCGCAGCGGGGTTGGTATCACTCGCGCGTCGGTTGTTGCTTGAGAAGGGAGATCGCGTGCCGGACGTACCTCACCAGTTGCAGGAAGGTGGAGAAGAGCGAGAGAGGGCCGCACTTGCGGTCGACGGCTTGGAACAGCTCTGCGAGTGGAGGAATTGTGTGTTAGAGGCATAATATCTAAGGATAATTGAGCCTAATTTATCGAACTGATCTTTGAAATGTATTTATCTTAAAAACAATACTATATCTTAACAACAACAATCTACTCCTATCCAACCATAAGAAATCTGTTCTGGGAGACGGCTCAGTCTTATTCGAACATTAATTATTATGAGTTTTATCAGTCCTTTTTTTGTGTAAACAAACATAACATATCATCACGCCTTTTCCCGCACGGGGTGGCAGAGGCACAGTCGTGCTCACGTTTAGCCAGTTATTCAATAATCCATTTAAGTTGCACTGTCACGCTCACTCGCGTCGTAACAACGCTCAGTGTCTCTGTCTCAGGTGACAGTAGCAAAGCGAATCACCTTGGTTCGGCGGCTGTCGGCACAGCGTGTCGCTGTGGTCCCACAGGTCGTGCGCCACATACAGGAACGTGTAGTACTTGGTGAGCTGCAGCAGCGCGTTGTGCGCATGCGCCGGCACCGAGTGCACGAGCGAGCAGTAGCCCGAGCTGTGCGAGCCCGAGCCCACCGAGCCCACCGAGCCCGCCGGCGACGGCGTGGGCGACAGCGGCGAGACCGACTCCGGGCACGCGGGCTGCGGGACCGACACAAGGGTCAGCGGGGTTGGGGGGAATACTCTTAATTGAATAACGGGACCGCAGCGTGTCAGATAAGTGTTATGAAAAAATTCTGACCGCGTCCAGAGGCGTCACTACTAGAGTAATTAAAAAAGAGTCTGAAAATAGAATCTATGGCAACCGAACAAGAGCTGTAGGTATTAAAGATTTCAATTTAGTTGGTTAGTTAGATTTGACGCCTTCAAAATACAACCGAATGAGTTCGATTCTTAGGGCCTTACCACAAAAAAATAAACTACTGTTCAACACTTGTTTAAAAACAAAAACGTATGGGATTTGACGTTTGTTTTAAGGTTAAACGCTATTTAATATTTTTTGTGGTAACACGGTTAATGTCGGAACTAGGCTAACTAAGACACGGCTATGCAGCGCATGCAATAAATGACTACTATTATTTTATAACATCCTAAGTATAAGTCTAGCTAAGTATTTTCATAATGTAATACTTGGTATGTCTATTTAAACAATCAACCGTTCATAAACGAAAGAAGAACTACGGAGCACAAAACACACTGTTTTTTAATTCAAGGCTCACTTTGAGATATCGCCCACATTCGTAGACCCTTAGGTTGTAGTCTAGTTCTTTAATAGCAAGTTCACGGTCGCATCGTAACTATAGAAGGGTAAAAAGTCAAAAAACACAATAAAAGTGTTTTATCGGACGGAATACCCAATAAAAATAGCTATTTTTGTCTATGGTCCGGCGCATCTTATGATAGAAATGGTTTTAATCGAGATAAAACTGTTTTTCATTTTATTTGCTCTGTAACCCACCCCACCCCACCTATGTAACCGAGTGATAACAAGGTGATTGTTTAAGATTACATAGACAAGATCAGTGGAGGAAGCAGGAACAATCACGCGTCTGAAAAGTATGCGAATCGAACAACAGAATGAAAAAAATATACTCTTATGAACAACAACATAAGGTTCATTTTATCGGAACTCGAACTCTTTTTCAATTTGGTATTTATTCCTGCTTGAGCCACTGGTCAAATTACAGTCGCTTTAAATAACAGCAGCTGTTGTAAAATATCGCGTTCTGATTGGTCATCGTCAAATTCAAGTTTCAGTTTTCAAAACATCAATTTAAAAGTTATCGCGATTGATTTCATAGATACAGGTGATGGAGTTACAGGTCACTTATGGGGTGTCCATTAATTACAAGAGGCGTTTTTGAAGAATATTTCACTGGTTTGTGTATGGATTTTACGGTAAAATACGTGATATTTACCTACCCCCCTCTCCCACGTGAGATTTGGTCTCCCTAAACACCTCACGTAATTAATGGACGCCCCCTTAAGTTTACGGCACTGTATTGCAAGGCTTTGTTCTCATTAGGGCTGTCAGTCAGCGGCCGACTGTTTCCGTATTATGACACTTCGCTAGATAGCGGCGTGTCAAAGGGCATACCAGAGCGACCATAGATGAAACTGCTGTAAACGTTCTCCGTATGCCGCGGTATTAAATAAATGTTAATTTTGCGAGTATCCTATCGATAGAGTAAATTATTGCGAACAAACATATGTAGTTATAAATTACGTAAACGATATACTTTGCGGGAAATCTGAGTTTAAAATGCAAAAAAAATGGCAACAAGGAAGACATTCATTTGGATGTTTGTTGTCTCGTTGTAACCATTGTTTTAAGATTTTTCAAAATGACGAAACATGGCGAATGACAGTCGGCGCTCACTGTCAGACGTAGTGAGATGAAAGCCTAATTGAGACAAGCAGATGTCAAATCAACATCGTCTAAGGCGGGACGCAAACAGTCAAATTGGTTTCACGTAGAGGGCGCTACAAGTTTGTAGATACAGAGTAAGTAAGCAAAGAGTCTCGTTGATCTGAGGTTACTTACTCATACAAAATGAATCACAGAGTAAAAGTAAGTAAAGCAAATTTATGCTAAGAGTTTCGTTATTCAGAGAAATTAATGGTCAATACCCAGATATCCATAGAAAAACATATGAATGAAACTCTTTGTTGCTGTTGACAATGTTTACTAAGTTACAAATCTCAGTTTTGCGTAATCAACCCCATTGACATCGGTCGTACGTCGGTGCTCGCACGACTGGGTAAACTTGTAGGTTTTTATTAATTTCCCCTCTCACATTTATCCACTTGTCGATTCTCGAATACAGCCTTAGTCATTCTGACTATACTAATTAATCTTTATAAAATTAATGTATGTCGTACGAGCACCGACGTACGGCCGGTGTCAACTAGGTCCCTACGGTCTATTCCGCGAGATGAGTAAGTACAGCGTTGTTTTTGTCAACACGCGGCAACAATATTGTTCTCGTTCTGTGTGTACTGAATCAGAGTGCGGGAAAGAGATGCGCTCTACCGTCTCGTTTGGCTGAGCAGTCGTTGGTTGCCATTCTCAAGGCGGTAATTCAAATTTTTGCTAACATAAACAAAGTACTGATTTTCATGTCAAGGATCTGTCTGGTGAGTCCGATATTTTCTTCAAGCTTTACTGCGGTAGTCTTTATTTACGCCTTGACATTGACTCATATAAACTAAATAAATCAAATAAGATTCACTACAACTCACCTTTCCAGGAAACTCTTGTAAAGGGTTGTAAATGCCACTAACCTTTTGCTGGTACTCTTGTACAATCTTGTGGTACTCCTTGACCTCACGATTGTACATCTTGAACATTCGCAAATAGAGGAGCGATTGTACCCTCAGGCTGAAATCATCGGGACACGATTAGTACACGAGTGACAGATTCAGACCATATCTAAATACTCAAATGTCGTTGATAGTTTCTGTGGCTCAAATGTTTTGAAAGTTGAGACGTTGTTCGCTAGATGGAGCTACGTAGCCAACTTCAGATTTCATACGGTTCTGCAATGCGATTGCTGCAATACAATTGCATTACCGTGCAATAACGAATACAAATATAAAATGAAAATAGATCTGGACTCACCTGAGAATGTCAAGCTTATTGAACGTTGAGTGCGGTGATGCCCTGAACCGTTGCGGCATCGCATGGATTAACTTTATATACTCGATCGTCTCCCTGGAAAGAGAACACGTTTAATATAGTATTACGGCATCGCCATGTCAAAACCCACGCTGTCGCCAAGAGAATAGCAAAGGCCAGTCGGGAGACGTCGGACGACATAGATAAAGAGCAGATCTAGTTGTTCAGCTTCACTGATCGGCTCGCTACGAGCACGCTCGCGGCAGGTCGGCGAACTACCAAATTTGGAAATGGTAAAAAATGGAAAATTGTCTTTATGAAACTTGTCAATTGGGCGTGGTCAAAATGAACCTAAATGGATTGATTGATACCTGTAGATAGTAAAGGCCCGCTTGGTGTCCAGCTCCAGCTCCAGTACTCTACCGGTCAGCACGAAGCACAGAACTGACTCCAGGTACAACATAACGCGCTGCAAGGGCTCCTGCTCTCTCTCCGCCGCGCTCCTTAGGCGCGACGCCTCGTCCAAGTAGTATCTGCGTGTAGACAAATGTGAATTAATGAATGAATAAATGTAGTCCATTAGCAGCACAAATGATTGCGATTTTTGAAGTTCCAGCGCTGCAGTCATTGATATGGAAATCAGCCGCGCGGCAGCAATGCGGGAATCATTCCCGCATTATGAAATGCGCAAGTTATGAAAAAGTCCCCATCTAGGGGTAAAGGCTTTTAGCCGGATACGAGTAAAGCTGAGCCATATTCTACCACGCTGGCTTAGTGCGGGTTGATGAATAAATGTAAATATATTCTAATCCCCCATTTTCATAAATGCCTCATAGCAGGACTTCGACCGCTACGCCACGGAGCTCGTTCCACATGAGTGAGGGGCTAAAATAGTTGACGTCGAAAGTTTCCAATCATTTTAATTAATGAATAAATAATCTTAAAATGTGTTAGTATGCACAAAACTCGCAAACGGCTGAACCAATATGGATGAGCTTTTTTTAAACTGTTACTTTTAATTTTAGGAATTAATTTAAAAAACGTTTAAAATTTTTTGGTTCAGGTCATGCTTCTGTGAATAGATGGGAGTTAGTAGCGGACCTTTTGTAAATCTTTTGACAAAAAAATAAATGATGTTTTTGTACTATCTTGCTGTGTAGCGTATATGATTATTTTTGCTCGATTGAAAATTCACTCCAAAATATCACTATAAAAAATGAAACCCGATTTGATTTTATGTTTGGTATTTATTTAATTGTTCTCTGTACACTGTAAAGTAAGCTGAAGTTGAAATTTGTAAGATCGACATGAAGGGTTGCCCAGCCTTAAGTAATAAAGAGTGCTTGCTTACTTGTGATGTCGCTCCTCATCCGCGAGGGTTTCCCGTTCGAAGTAGCTGTACAGAGGCGTTTGCCCCTCGGCCGTCCGCTCGTGGTTGGTCGCTGCCACCTCACCACCCTGAACCCATTCAATAGCATGAAAATTGGTGACCTAACTAACTTACATTAAACACTCAATCGTACGAAACGTCGTAAAGTTCAAAACCGCAATACAATTCTCAAAACTCCAACAATGTCTAGTTAACTATGGGTTCTTGCATTGATTGAGAAATTCAAAGGATCAGTGCAACTCCTTGGCTGGTAAAGGCTTGCAGAATTTTCGTTGGTTTTTGACTTTATTACCAAGATAATAAAGGTTTAAACTATGGTGGCATGCCTGCCATATTCATATATGCTGCTATATTCATAGGAATACAAACGTGTTTTTTCGAAACTTTACATAGCCGAATGCCTCTATCAGAAGAAGTGTGGTGTCTTTAGTACAATATACACTTATTAGATATTACGTAGAATGAATAAAGTAAAGTATAACTTTTACTAATGTTTGAAGCAAACTGAGCAAACAGCAATGAAGCTTTTCCGTCCAATGACAGGTGATACTTTTATTTATTAATTCGGCCCAGTAACTTAGTCGGACCTCCCCCCTAAAGTTCTAGCGTCATCACCGTCTGTCTTCACCGCGGCCACCGCTCGCTGGCCCGGCTGTTGCAGCCCCTGATTGTGTCCGGTCGCGGCTGCGGCAGCAGAATCTCAACTACTAGTGACTCCTTCGAGGGAGCCAGTTGGCCGTCAGGATGAAAGGCAGAGAGAGACCACTATCTAGCTAGATAGAACTGTGACGTCAAATCGCCTGCACCCGTAGCATGCCGACCCCGCGGGGAGTGTTGACGCGGGAGAGTGAGTTACCCCCCCACCCACTCGGCATGCTGCGGGTGCTGAAAGTTGACCCCCGCTCACCTGATCGCCCTGCGGCGTCGGGTCTCTCTTCACCGTGGCCACCGCTCGCTGCCCCGGCTGCGTCAGCCCCCTGACCGTGTCAGGTCTCAGCTTCGAGAGCGGTATCTGAACTAACAGGCGGCCGTGCGTGCGACGCCGCTCTGAGCCTGAGGGAGACAACAATAAACGTACAACAAAATTTAAGGACTATCTATCTATACTTATAAAAATTAATCGCTGTACGTTAGTCTTACTAAATAGGTAAAATGGCCCGATCGGTTGGTATAATCCCTGTTTGGATTTATTCTCCTCAATCCAGAGGTTTAGATAAAAATAAAATTACGAAAAACGTAAAGAAACAGCTAAAAATTCTGATAATATTTTGTATGGGAAGTGAAGAAGTCTCAGCTTCCTATCGCTAGATGGCGTAGGTAGCTATAGAAGATTCAAACTCCTTTACCATTGCTTAATTAGGTAATACATTTACCCTATTTGTTGGTAACCTTTATGGTAGACTTTATGTTCACCTTATGTTTAAACGATCACCAAAAACGCACCTATTTTACTACCAATAAATTCGAAACGAACGCCAGAATTAGTAAGCGACGACCAAATTGTGTTTGGATAAATGATCACCAAACTTCTTTTTATGTTTTGTGTACTTAAGTTTATGTTTTAAGTATTTTTTGTTGTTCTTACATGTTCAACCTAACACGAAGAATAACCTTTACGCTTCACCTAAGCTACCGCAGTATTTTGCCCTGATATTTTCTGCAACTTTTAATGATCCTTTACCCATTATGTGTAGTATTTACCCATTTTGGGTAGGAAAAACATTTTTGGTGGTCATTTAAATTGTTCTCTTTATGTTCCACAGCTGTGCGATGCATATAGTTACTACGCAAATTATAGATGGCGTTAGTAGCGGAACTCTTTCACTTGCCTTCATGTAAATTACTAACGTGGTGGTGGTACAAAGTTCACCGGGTCAGCTAGAAAATTATAAAATATAAACAAAATAAATATGTCCGAAGTTGGTTTCGATACCAGTCCCAGATACAGATTGCGGACATGACGTCAAACCAACCGCGCCACCGAGGACGATGTCCGGTGTCGGGGAATGTGCGTGATATTAGAATCATGATGATTTGGTAATTCGTTCATTGGCAACTTGCAGGTAGAAAGCATATATCGAGGCCTTGGCTAGTAGTCAAATCTAGCGATAACTACTCATATATGTTACCGTAACATTGTCAAAACGGTTAGTTTATAATCACGTTTTTTTTTTCTCGTTAGTTTACAAACTACTGATAAAGTGTAAACTATACTGTGATAAGACGCGTTAATTTATACAAAAACCGCATTAGTTTATATAAAAACAATCGTGAACTTGAATTGCACAGGAAATATCAGGGCTAACACTGCCGTAGCTTAGGTGAAGACTAGAGGGAACGAGCGCAGCGAAGTTTACATACTAACGCTTTAGTTTATAAGCTAACGGTTTTGATAATCTTGCGGTGACATACTCTGGGGTTGTTGTTAGGGAGCACACAATGTCTCCTTTACTCCTGGGCATGGGTAATTACATTTCTTGCCTCCAACAAAACAATATTGGCAACTGCCAATAGTTCGCAGGGGCAGTATTATTAAAACATGTATCAAAGTATCAACCCTCTTTAATTTTTAAAACCTCGTGAAGTGCATCATTTGTCGCTGTAGCGGCTACAAAAAATCACATTCTGTGAAATTTTCAATTCTCTACCTATTACGGTTCGTGAGATACGGCCCTCGGACGGACAGACAGACAGACGGACAGCGGAGGCTCGGTAATAGGGCCCCGTTTGGCACCCTTCGGGTACGGAACCCTCAAAAGGTGTCACACACTTGCAAGTATGGTATGAGGTCAACGGGGATATTCGTCACGCACAGTGCCGTGACGGTAGACTTGTCCATTGCTCTATGTGTGACTTGACTTCATGCTGAAGAAGATGATGTTTTATTGTGAACACAAACAAGCATTTCGTGCGATTAGCATTTGGTCGGTTTTGCCCATATCGTAAAACGTCATCTCAAAAAAACGTCGATTTGGCGAATCGTCCATTTCCCACCCAGTCTAGTTTTGATATTTTAACGATCAATTGTCTTAGTATAGATAATTTATCGTATGTTTGATTAGCTCTTACCATTAGAGGAAGCTTCTGACAGCCTCTCCGACCCTCGCTCCGACTTTATTATCCCCGACCCGACGTCAGCTTCCGCCTTGACGTACCGATCCGACGCCAACCGGTCGCCCAATCGATCCAACTTCTCGCCCGACAGACGGTCCGACCGATCCGACCTGTCGGATAGGCCGGACAGCCGGTCGGTTGGGGTGGATAGGCGGTCGTTCGGCGTCGTTGACAGCCGATCGGTAGGTATTCTTTCACTAGAGAGTCCTGTTAATACATAAATACATTTTGTAAATATGCAACGGCTTAATTAAAATTAAACATTACACAATTAAGCGAGATCTAAATCTGTATTGTCGTGGAAACCGTAAAGAGAGGAGACACAAACTGACCCAAAGTTAACATTTCGTCCCCGGCAGAGATTCAACGTCTGGCATGTGATGCAGATTGGACTACTTCGCCACAGATATCGTCAAATACAGTAAAATGTATCTAAAACACGATTCCTCAGATAAATAAAATCTCTCTTACCATTTGACGAAGCTTCCGACAGCCGCTCCGAGCCACGCTCCGACTTGGGTATTGCCGACCCGACATCGGCCTCCGCCTTCACGTACCGATCCGACGGTAGCCGCTCGCCCAACCGATCCAACCGGTCCAGCCTGTCCGTCCGATCGGACATGCCGGACAACCGGTCCATCGTAGGTGTTGACAAGCGTTCGTTCGGCGTGGAGAGCCGATTCGTGGAAAGGCGGTCTGTCGGCGTTGATAGCCGGTCGATAGGTATTCTTTCACTAGAGAGTCCTGTGAATGAGTTTTTTCTTTGAATTATTTGAATGACAGGCATACTCATAGTGCTTTGCCTTAATAGGTCTTTCACTCAAGTATTGTAATTCTGTTTGTATGTTTACGACTCTAACCCTGAAATCTGTCGCCTCGTCATCTGAGTGTAAAACTTATAAGAGACCGACTGACATATCATTTAATCTACGATTTAGTCCGAAAGGAGCCACTTTTATAACTTCACTGTACTGTGCTGCTTTAAGAGTATGTGAGTCTGTACACTTTTAAGAATTTCGTTTTGTCGTTATCGTTTAACAAGCACCCTTTTATTTCTTACTAGTCCGATAGGCCTAATAAGTTTTTTTCCCACTAGTCCGATCGCCCCATAGTCCTACCGGTCCGATCGCCCCATAGTCCTACCTGTCCGATCCGGGGACCGTCGGTGAGACTTGTCCCGCCGTCTCGCCTCCTCGGGCTGCGGCGAGAGACGCGCCGCCACCGGCCACGGCACCTGGAATAAACGTACTGATGTTGTAACTAAATCAAATAGACTAGAACAATACGAGCTCGCAACAAAGTGAAACGTATGAGGATCGGGCGGAAAGCAAGCAAATAAATACCATGGTTAATAAAACAGCCCTGTGAAAACCGGTGGAATATGTCACAAAACTCTACTACACATATTTGTAATTGTATAAAATTCTGATAGAAATGTTTCATCATCATATATTAAGGGGTCTTGTCGTCCCCTGTCGTTGCAGCAACCTACAGTACTCTCTGTCTCTCTGTGAGAAATGTTTAAAAATACATATTTTGTTAACATATTCGAAATTTTTATTAGATTTGTAGTATTACGGCCCGCAACTTCATCTGCGTGTTCCTAGGAAGTATAATTTACCGTGACGACGTTACCCTCCTTCTGGTGCAGTCTGATAAAAAGTAACCTATATGTTAATCTAGTTCATAAACTAGCCGTTTTAACGTGATTGAGGCACAAACTCACAAACATCCAAACATCCAAATGTGCAAACATCGCTACTTTCACATTTATAATATCAGTTGGATTACAAATATGAACAGGTTTGTGGGATGCATATCAACACGGTTTGCTGATAGAGATAAGTCTTTGTGTGAACTTGTATCTGCATGAACTCTATGTTTGAAGTCAGTAAGTGAATGAAGATTCATTCATTCATTCACTTACTGACTCACTCACTCATGAGCTTCGCATACCTCGTCAGACTTCCTCGTCTCCCGATGTCTGTCGTCATCGGTCTCGGGGGCGGTGACCTCGATGATGGTGACCTGCCCCTTGCCCTTCCCGCCCTTGCCCTTGCCGCCCTTGCCTCCCTTGCCGCCGCCCTCGTCGCCCTTGCGCGGCGTGAACACCTGCAAGAGTTTCCGTTGTGTTAGCCAAAGGCGCTTTCAAAAGCGTGGAACCGTAGAACTGTCACAACAACTTTGGTACAAGAATCATTTTTATAGTTGGTAATAAATGTGGTTATTTTTCAAGTTTGTTCAAGAAATATTCATGTTAAAATCGAAGTGCCGGCAACGCTTTGCTGCTCGTGGAATGTATTATAATTTGTGGTCGTATAATTCTTTCGCGACTTCTGTGGTGTTGCGGTCGAGGTCATGCTTCACAAGTGAGAGCTCCCGGGTTCGAATCCCGGCTGGGGAGGAAGAAAAAGATCTCAGCTCTTGGATGTTTACATGATTTCAGGGTAGCCTAGTGTAAGGGTCAGAAGAATTGGATGTTTCTGTATGTATTCTGTATGTATCTAGTATTATATTATAATAGAGATTGCAGATGCCAAATTACATGCGATGACCCCTCAAGACAAGATTTAAAGTATACAAAGTTAACTCGTCGACCAGACGTTTATGTAAGCTTTTCCACCGCCACTCCTCGTGCCCAGAGGTGTACCAACTCACCTTCCTGAAGATGTGCGTCTTCATGTCGTGGTGCGGCGGCGGCGGCGGCGGAGGCCCCGCGTCGGACGCGACCTCCCCGTCGGGGCGCGGCTTGGGCGGGCGGCCGCGGCGCTTCTTGGGCGGCCGCTCGCCTTCCTCCGAGGCGCGCGCCTTGGGCGGCCGGCCGCGCTTGGCGGGGGGCGGGGCCGACGCCAGGGGGGATGACTGCGGGTCAAGGGGTACTGAGTATAGTGGATGCAATCATTTGTCACTCGAGTTAATAGGTTACATTATTAGAGCCACAATGTTCACTAGTCGAACTCACGGAACCAGCCCCGTGGATCTAATCTAGTCGAAGCCATGGATTTAGTAGAACTCATGCGACCAGTCGAACCAATGGGATAGGTCGAACCCATGGGACCATTCGAACAAAGTCAAAGTCAAAGTACTTTATTACTGTAGATATTTACATATACTTAGCAAACGTCATTTTTTGCCCCTTCTACATTGGACCACTGTGGGAGAAGTAGGGCGTAGAAATTCCCACAGATTGATTTTTAAATCTCTTGTAAAAATAGGTTGTCCTTAACTATACACAAATATGAAAAAACTAATTGTTATGATTAATAAGCAGGAATAAATAATTACAAAATTATTAACAGCAAGGTATGTGTTGAGCCAGATTAACCCCATACAGTCCTGTCATTTAAGTAATCTTGAACATTGTAATATCCCTTTTTCGACAAAATCGCTTTAATATGCTTTTTAAATTGCTCAAATGGCAATTTCAAAATCTCCAGAGGTATCTTACTGCGTACCTTCGCGAGTCTAAATCGGGGCGCACATAGTCTGTGATTATTTCTTAGGTTAAAATAACAGCTATCGCTAAGTTTGGAAATGTTGTAAGGTTCTTGCGTACATACATTATATTTTCGAAAATAAATTGGCTAGCTACTACGTATGTCAAATTCTTTAAAAACTCTCTTAAGGAGTCTGTTCGTTTTGAATTATAAATTGCTCGAATAGCTCTTTTCTGTAAAATAAAAATAGTTTGAATATCTGCTGCTTTCCCCCACAACAAGATACCATAGGACATCACACTATGAAAGTAATTAAAATATACTAGCCTAGATGTAGCCACATCCGTGCTTTGTCTGATGTTCCTAACAGCGTAAGCCGCAGAACTTCATTTTCCAGCTAATTTATCTATGTGGGGTCCCCACTGCAATTTGCTATCAATGGTTATTCCAAGACTCTTCGTATCATTTACTAATTTTAACGTGCTGTTGCCTAACACTAAACTGATCTCAACTTGCCTGACATTTGGAAGTGAGAATTCACCGAACTCCTTCTTAAACTGTACTAACCGTGCTCTCCCTTTTACTCCTCGGCTCCTCCTCATCGCTCGTCGCTGGCGACTGGTGCTTGGCGACGGAGCGGCGCCGGCGACGCGCGGGCGACGGCGACGACGACGACGAGTCGAACAGCTCCGACGACGGGCTCTGCAGGCGACACAAGTAAACAATAGAACACAAACATCGTGAGGAAACCTTCATATCTCCATACACCGGCAGTGGGGTACCCCCCGTCCTGCCAAATGGGGTATTGAATGATAGACTAAACATGGGCGATGGCAAAGGAGCTACCTAAAAACGTCGCTGGTGAATCACAAACCCTTTACAGAAAAAGACAAAAAAAACAACAACAAAAAATATTTCGTACATAAATAGCAACATTGGAAAACGATAAATAGATTTTCCACACAAACCTCAACCATATACAGATTCCCGTGCACAGTTCCCAGAACTTGCCATAGAAGACCCTTGAAGTTAACCAATTCGTTCATCACTAGAGGTCTGTACTGACTCAGCACGCACGCTCTGGTGTTACCCTCAAAGTCGAGCAGAGCTTTACGAACAACGTTGGCTCCAACTGGCCTTCAGCAAGGCCAGTTGGAGTTAACGTTGGTGACCATCGTGACGCGACCAGTCGATGGACCAGTGGAAGACTTCCACTAATATGTTCAGGATTTGGTTTTCCATTTTCAAACGTCGAAAAACAAAGACACTTCAGTTGCACAGTGTTTGCAACCACAGAGTTGGCCCCTGCGGTAAGGTAGGTTAAGGTGGGTTAAAGTGACTTCTGTATGCCGCGAGACTTTTATCGGGGGTCGATTTGACATGCACGCAAAAATGGAGAATTTCAGGTATGACTGGCTCAACGCGCAACTGGGCCTCTGCCACCTTGTACAAGAAAAGCAGTTTACAGTTATTTTTTCTCGGTTTTAACGTGTAATGTTTGTCATCCCTCCCACATCGCCCAATTACAGCAGGGACCTAGCCAGTAAAGTGGTATGACTGCAATACGTAAACAGTTCCAATGCAAAATATGGCTATGAAATATCTAAACTGTATCTGACCGTCAATCTAGGTTCACAATACGAATGCAAATGAAAATGCATGACCTCCAGTAATCTACTCCAAGCTGCATATACTATATTGTTACTTTACAGCTTGGACGGGACATTTTCCCGATGACAGATTTGCTAAGATTGTATCGCCTTTACCGCACAACAAAAATGTTCTAGTCTCTATGTAAAAGTAGTAAGTGACAACAATTCCTAAGACGATGCCTTTCATGGGAATTGTTTATCATACCAAGTTGAAACACGACCCTAGAAGGTGCGCAAAGTAAGATAGTGGATCTTTATGGATTCTTGCCGCGTAGTGGGATTAAATATGGAGACTTTGTCTCATCTTTTGTCTCATCAGCAAATACTGCACACTATTTGAATTTATCCTCGAGAAATAGAATCCAACAGTGTGTCAGCGTTTTTGCCGAGAATGCTATGTTTATAGTTGATAGCATTTAGATGTATAAGTGTAATATCCTATGTTGTTGTGAATAGTTTCGCATGATTTCGTAATGATGGAAAGAAGTTGATTGATAAACTAATGAATGAATTGCAATAGTTTACAAAAAAAAATACCTTCGCATGAAACTAATCTAACATCTTTACAGTAAGTCACGCTTATTTACATAAAAATTCAGCTTAAACAAATAGGAAAATTAAATAATATCCTCAAAGTACTTTATTTTGCACTGGTCGTGGTACCCCATGATTATGTAGTGGTAGTGGTACCTGATGATATGTAGTGGTCGTGGTACCTGATGATTATGTAGTGTTCGTGGCACCTGATGATTATGATGCCACGACGACTATTTTTGGCTATTCAGAGCTTCGTTGGTGTGCTCTCTTATTGGTCATGTGTTAATTGTGATGGTAATGGTCTTGACCGGTTTCGGCCACAGCGACTGGATCTGGTTGGAGGGCTGCTTCGGTGATGCATTCGTACAGGGGATCGTCTATAGCTGACTTGACCTAGTCTGTCCATGTCATGAGTCTGTGACGTCATACTACTATACATAAATCCTCAGATGAACGAACTTGCTCTGTGCACAAATTAACCTTACTACGATCATAGCCAATAAGTTTGATGTGACCTCAGATGAATGAAACCCTTTACTTATACGAGTATAGGCAGTTTTATTTATTGCTATAGGCGTGACGTGGTAAGATGCTCAATCATGGCCGACCGCGTTTCAATTGTAATCCAAATAGAAAAAAATCGTGAATATTTTTTTTTCAATAAAATATTTACCAAAACACATATTGCAAGATTATTGTTAACGTATAAGGTAGCATATCTAATATATTTCATAATTTATCTTTACAACTGTCTAGCCAATTAATTTGTCACCCTCATTTTCAAACCCAGAATTTATTCACTTTAGAAAGTTAGACATCGATGTTTATTGTTGTTAATTCATTACTTATTGCAGTTTTCTGTTGACTTGGCAGTCGCTACAAAATAGAACATTTCAAAATTCCGCGGTCACCTACGTCTCGTTTTCGTTCCCGTTCACATCAACATACGTGAAGACACTTTTAAAATGACATGATGGCATCGAAAATAGGAGTTGCTGGAGAGGCTAGTAGTGTTTCTATTAAAAACATCAAAAGCTGAACACAAATGTATAAGCCCCGCAGAATGGTAATACGCGTAACGTCAAGGCTTATACAAAGTCCATCATAAGCAATAGGAGACAACTCCGACCCGGATTAGTTTACTCTAAACTTCGAATAGATGACGTCACAACCAAACAACAGATTGGTGTCATACCGCTCATGAACCCGAAGGTTCCAACCACTAGATAGCTAACGGCAGAAACGAATTGCAACCCAAATAAAGTGAATCTTAAAAGTGATACTGACGCTATACCATTTCCCAGCAAACGAAACTGCCAGCACAAATATAAGTGTCAGTTAAACCTTCAAATGCCAGTTCTGCAACAACCAAGCTCCAAACACGGGAATAGATCATCGAGTCCGTTTATAGGTCACACAAGGCATACGTCATCCAATCAGTGCGCGCCTAATCCCTCGCTGTGTTCTAATCGTTAATAGAACCAAGGGTTGAAAGCTTTATTTAGTCGTGAATTTATGAAATATCTAGGTAAGTTTTATGTGTTGTGAACATATAGCGTAAGTAATTGCTTAGGAAGAACCAATTTATATTTCCTGCCACCATGTAATAGACAGCTTATTAAAAGTCACTTACACCGTATATGTTCGACCTTTACTTACAGTTTACTTACTCGCTATCTCATATCTAGAGCAAAACCTATGGTTACTGTCAAAGAGGCGTTTTGCATGGGGATGTAAGAACAACTGCAGGGCCACTGAATCACTGGATTAAAAGGGGCGCAATCCCCTGTATGGAAAAATCCGTGTCGCGTCGTAGGGCGTGGGGAGTCAGGGTCAGATCATCGGATCTCTTCCTGAGGAATCGCCTCTGTCCACTCCCGTGACGCTATTTGTTGTGGTTGTAAAGCGCACACGGTTGTATACAACAAGGCCGGCGACACAGCCCGGCCAGACAAGACAGAGACACGACACGAGACAGAGATAGAAGGAACTGGAATGAAACAGAACGAGACATGGCATAATGGGGACGTGCGACGCGCATTTCTGTCTCGTTCTGTTTCATGTCGTCTCTGATGACGTCACAGCGTCCGTCATACGCGAAAGGGAGGGGAAACGCATTCCGCGCGGGCGCCAAGTTTACTTTGTGGCCTAGTTGACCAAGCGAGCGAAGCTTCCAGTTTCCACATTGGCCAAAAATGCTTTTGCCCGTCCGTCTGTTCTCGCCTGATTTCGACGAAAATCGGCACATGAGTTCCTTGATTTAATTAAAAAAAATAGTCGATCGCAATTTTTATTGGGGTGAGAATAGGAGGGAAGAGAGGGGAAGTTTGCAGCAGCGGTATTTATCGACGGATTTCAATCAAATTTAAAAGGCACACTAAGTACCTCATTCTACAAGATGTTGCGACAAAAAAGGGGGATTATAGGGGACAAGTCTGCTGCAGCGTTATATCTTGACGGTTTTTTTATAATTGAAGCGAGGTCTACTGTTCTGAACCACTAGTAGTTAGCGGCGTGTGAAATTCATGTGAAAAAAAACAGTCGACGGCTCACAGTCAGCGCTAGTGAGAACAAAAATTTACCCGGCGACACTCAAGCTCTACGTACTAGGCAACGTTAAAAGTTGGTTTTTAATGCGAGTTTGATGCTTTTATATTTTTATCTACACACGTATCATAAACCCTCTTTAATGGGTACAAAAACCGCACGTTACGATCACCATAATGTTAAACTACTTGGTAAAAACTCATTTCTTATCTGAAAAATTACACGTTATGACCATAATGTGTAGTTTTTCTACATATTATGACATTCAAATTTCGAACGCCGACGCCCGACTGCGTGCCGCCCCTAGTTTGTCTGGGAAGTTGGTACTGACATTCAAATTTCGAACGCCGACGCCCGCCGGCATGAAGTTGGTACTAAAGAACAAGCTAAACAACTGCAGAGCCACAATGCCAGTCAAACATGCGGTTCCTGAACACATCAAAGAGAGCTTATGATATGTGTTTAGATAAACTAGTGTATGTAACTGTACATAATTAGGCATTAAAACTCTCGAGTGAATGCCCTCCATTATGTAGCAGTCACATAAACTACTATTATGGGAAGTAACCAGAAAAGGAGGCAGAGACGCAGTGTTGCTCATCATGCTACTCGTTCTGCCCACCGCTCCCTGTTTTGTGGGTTTTTTGGCGCGGCAATATCGACCACTAGTCACATCGGGCGTCGCGATTGATTGCGCGAGTAGAGCAGTGTCTCTGGCCAGACGGGCAGAGCAGAGACACGGAGGAGCACACGAGGAGCAGAGCGAGGAGCGTAGTGTGGCAGAGCCACTCACCTTTCTCTTAGCGTCGGTCAGCACATCCGTCATCTCGGCGCGGTCGGGCGCGGGCGGGTGGGCGGACGGTGGCGCGAAGTTGACCAGACCCCAAGATTGCACCGACTGTAGAATAAGGTGGATATTGATTATGCGGTTAAAAGGCTATTGTCTACAATTATTAGTATGGGCTCACAAATATAGAAGTTGATATACAAACACTCACTCACAAATATACAAGTAAGATAACTACATGAATATGTAAGATGGCTATTTGGCCAAGTAAGCTTACTATATGGCTAAGTAAGATGACTAGATGGCCAAGTAAGATGGCTATACGACTAAACAAGATGACTACGGGACAAATAAGAGACAAGTAAGGTGACCTACTGACAAGACGACCAAATAATGTGTCTATTGACTAAATTACTTAAGAAGAAGCGTAGTTTTATACTGAGTATGCGTACAACCTAATATCTACCGACTATATTGCTACGTAATGTGTCTAACCCTAACCATACGGTCAAGTAAGGTGACTACAAGGCCAAGTAAGGTGACTATACGGCTAAATAAGGTCACTATACGGCCAAGTAAGGTGGCTATATAGAGGTGGCTATATAGTCAAGTAATGTGACTATACGGCCAAGTATGGTGCCTATACTGTACGGCCAAGTAAGGTGACTTAACGACCAAATAAGGTGACTTTATAACCAAGTAAGGTGACTTCACGACCGAATAAGGTGACTTTACAACCAAGTATGGTGACTCTACCAAGTACGGCGATTCTACTGAGTACAGTGACTATACGACTAAGTAGATAGATGATGAGGTGGGACCCTCGCTGAACACAGGCGGGTGATCGGTCCTCTATTTCACCCAATTCCCCATGTTTGAGCTCCGGTTAAGATGTCTATACTTTACGCCCAATTAAGGTGACTATACGACCAAGTAAGTTGACTATATTATACGGCCAAGCAAGGTGACTGACCAAGAAAGGCTTCATGAAGTCTTCGTGACATTTCTATTGTTCTGACAGCTTCGGGGCTCTGCCATCGATTTAGTATACCCAATCGATCGGGTATACTAAATCGATGGGCTCTGCCCTCACTCACTGTCCGAGCTCGGTCGACCGAGTTTACATTCTAAATGGCCAAGTACCGTTATTACGGTCTAGCAGGGCGTGGACTGACTATATAATACATACTGCTGCCGACCTCAAGATATTTCTATTCTTTCATATACTTACAGTGACGGTCTCGGGGCTCTGCCGTCGTGGCGGCGGCGGCGGCGGGGGCGGGGCGGGCTGCGGAGCCGTACTCGACTCGGTGGAGCTCGACTCGGAGTCTGAGTCCGACCGTGAGGACTCGCTGTCCGAGCTCGGACTCCCGCCTGAGCCGAGAGGTGAGATGATTCTGTGGAGAGGTTATTGGCATTATTGAAAGAGGGCGTCCATTATGTGAGGCATTTTTGACGATTTTCCTACCAAGTGGGAACTACTACACTTTTGACATATTGTAATCAAGAAACCATTATTTATTTATTTATGCATACAAAATGATAGTTAGGAGAGTATATGTAATCATACTTTTATTATTATAATAAGAAACAATAAGCTTTGCATAATGACATTTATTTTACTTTGATATAATACTGATAAATGGAGTCACTTTTTGAATTGAAAATATTTCATATTACCATACCCCACAGTAATGCTCTTTAAACCAGTACATGTAGACGTTTCAGGCTTTAGAATAAGTTATAATTCAACAGTGTTTGCCGTGGGTATTCTGTCATGTCTTTTAACCAAAATTTTCTCGCAATTTTAGACTGTTTTATAAGGAGCAGACAGCTGGATTTTATTTCAAGAAAAATTAACGCATCGTTGTTGCCGTCGCATCTGAAACCGGAGTCTTCACCAGCGCCATTGCACCAGCGAATTTCCCACCGAGGACACACACCACACCAGGTCAACATGAACAAATTTACGAAGCATGGCAGTTTTTGGGGCTGTCCCGCCGCAACTCAAAGCCACTCAGAGCAGATTTTGGGTCTGTCTCGTAACCGTACAATATAACAGATATTGCTACATGTACAAAGTTAGAGTGTGATGAAAGTACAACCCAAATAAGTCATTGTTGCAGAAAAGTTTTTTGATTGCATTTTGTTTGCATTCCTGCAAAACTTTCGTAGCAAACAGCACCGGTTTGTATTGCTTGCCGCACACCTATATTGCTATTAATATCTAAATTTTCTAAAATGTCAAAGGCATGGATGTTGATGATGTGGTCTGAAAAAACCATTTTGGCGCCAAAATGGTTTTTAATATATACCGTTATTTAGTTTAGTTGATCATATTGTTTTTTTTTTCTCCATGTCAAGTGTTTCACTTGTGAAAGTGCATTATTTTTGCCTGATGTAAATAAATTATTTGAGTTTTGAGTATTGAACCTACCGTACATTAGAGGTCTACGGGGCGAATTTTTGGGTCAGTTTTGATATACGCATTTTAACTAAATTAAAATCAATACAATCTCTTCGGACAAAGCACTTCGTATTATTATGATAGAACTATCGTTTAATCCTTTAATTCTTTGCATGAAGTCAACGTACCAAAATTTAGTATTAACCTCAAATATTTCTGACAAAGATATCGCGTCAGATTTAACTATCCTGAGATTCTCCAAAGAGACTATCCTCTTGCACCCCCACTAAAGCATTGGCTTTCCACCTGACCTCTATGGCTAGGAGATTAGGGTCAAAAGCGGTCCAACCACCACTTTACTAATAGATCCCATAAAACGCTTGATATAACTTTATGACGGACAAAATCAAAATCAAAAAATCTTTATTACCGTAGATATTTATATCTACTTAGCAAATTACATTTTCGCCTCTTCTCAACATTGGACCACTGAACTGAACTGACGGTCAACGAAGAATTCTGGATGGAAAAGTCGAAAGCAGAAAGTTTGACTTCGAAACTTTATTTGTACTAGATAGGAGACAAACATACTAAAGTCCTGACCCCTCTGAGGTCAGCCCTAGAAAGGGCAACACAAAGAGGTCTCGTTTTTAGGTTTTTTGCTTACATCTCGAAAACGACGAATCATAGGAAATAATCAACGCTGATAAAATTCGCTACAACTTTGATTATATACCTTTTTACCTATTCCCACTATACACACACACATCATGAGCTGCGAAAACATCTAAACTTTTCCACCCATACACTCTTTGTGAGTACTTATTTATTAAGCTAATAGCTAAAATGGACCGTCGTTGTCACTGTCTACCGGAACAGGGCTACTGGTTGAATGTGGGAGCTTATCTGTGCCTCTGCCACGGTGAAACGGAAATACTCACGGGTGCAAGCCGGTGGCTGCCGCGGCGGCCGCTTCATCGTCGCTCTCTGAGAGGCCGAGGTCTTTCCCTACGACGTCACTGAAATGAAGGGAATAAAGTTGTTAAAATAAAACACTTAAGTAGCAATACCATAAGTTCAAAAACTAAAACTCGACTACTAAAACATCGCGCTCTAAAGAGTATGATATCTATAGCCACTGGGCTGTCAAAAGCTTCTAACGTTTCGACTAAATTCAAGCAAACCAGAGTATTTTTTTAGTATGTGCTAATTATATCTTTTAATATGATACCGACAACTGAAGGTTTCACAGACACTCAAAGGCATGCTGTCACTGTCTCTCGCTGGGTAAATAATCATTTAAGTGGCACTTAATTTGAGCAGTCTGTGCTTTCGGCCATATTCCAAGTGCAGGAAAAAATTATATTTCATGCAGGCATGGAGATGCCTCGTCATTAATTCGGTATGATTTGAACCGGGAGGACTACACCCTACACCCTTAGAGATTAAATGTAAAGTTAGATGTTGTTCCTGCGGTAGTGACCGCTGACCGGGAGTTGTCACTTCACAGTTTAGGTGCGTTCGGCCGGCGCGCCCGTCGAGCAGGCGCTGCAGGCGTATCAACATGTCGCACGCTAGCCGAGTTTGAGATGTCAGAGTAAAGAAGCTCTCGGCTCGGACGTAGTGATGCGGCACAATCTAGCCTGCACGGGCGGGGAACCGATTCTATAGGTGTTCAGCGATTGTTGGACGTAGCGCATGTGTGAGCTAGATTGCGCTTTATTGCCGGGCTGCTAGAGTAGCTATTTATTTAAGTGTCTTGACAAAGTGCGCTTTCTGTACCGCTAGGTACAACTTATTCTGTGGTAGTGGGGCGGTGCGAGAGAAGACATTACAGGCTATACCTACCGACTCTGCACTGAAGTATCGCGCCATACAACGTCATGTAACGCTATAGGTGTAATGCACGCACGACGGCACGCACGCCATTTTGGAAGAGATGTAAAACTCAATTTGTCAAAATATTTTGCTTACCCTGAGAATCTACATTGTAAAAAGTGTAAGAACTACTGAAAAAACAGAATACTTACGGTGACACTGAGATCCTTGAGTTTGATATCCGGTTGTCGAGGCCTGGAAAGACAGAAACAAACGTTAATTAGATTTTTAGAAGAAAAACAAATTCTGCTGAAAGCCAATGGCCTTGATATTGTCTCGGAACTTTTCATTCTACATAACCAGTAGCTTCAGAACCCCACCCGCCAGAGGCGCCCACGGTATAACGATAGCCTTCATTAACTTGGATGATATCCGATAGTATTCATCCCGGCGCGTATGTAAAGTTTTTCAGACTAGACGCTTACTTCGTATCGTTTGCGAGCTCTGTTTGTTTGTTCAGTGCGTTCGCCGCAGCCCTACGGTACGATAGGTCGTCGAACCACGATCCGAGACACGTCCCGGGGCCAATTCAAGTTCGCTTACAAGTTTTCCTTAAACTATTATCTTTATCTATATCTTTTACTTAGCTTTTCTTGTTTTATTTCGTCATTATATAAAACGGGCTTCTAAATATTAAACGTATTTTTTTCTACCGACTTCACAATAGTAGGAGGTTTACAATTCAGTATCATGTCTTTTTAGCCCTTAATAAGGCCTCAGCATGCAGAATTTTTCAATGCTCTTCGAATGTACCAAGTCATAAGGTTGAATATTATCTGGTAAGGTTGAATATGTCCCCTTGCCTTATTAAGGGTTATTTCTCAGAGACGAATGGACCGATTTGGAAATATATTTTTTTGTTTGAAAGGGTTTACCTTCCGATTGGTCCCATTGACATCAGTTCAGGAATGTAGAAATAAAGGTAACTCTATAATTAATGAAGACAAACACGTATGGGTATATTTATAACTATAACAAATATGATTTAATTAAAGCCGGTTTTTTCTTAAATTTTACTTTTTGTTTAACTTATAATGGGTTTGCTAGCTGTGGATTAAAGTTGCAAATTAAGGGGAAGGGGGACAGATCTGGGAACATTTTCATACCTAGTTGACATATTTCCATTTGATGCATCAGGTCATGTCGTGTAATATGGTAGTGTAACATGTAATATGATTTCCGAACCCGAGCAAGCCTTCCGTATCGAAGGCGCTAGAATTGAATCGGGCCTGCCAGGTCCACTGCGCTTCGCACCAAAGCAATGATGGCGTCGTCGTCCATTGTATACCCCAGCCTACCCCCCTCACCCTACCCCCCTCACCCTACCCCCCCTTCCCTAGATTCCACTCGCACCCGTTAATTATTGAGTGAATACGAACAGCATTAACCGACGATTGGTACTTTTTGGCTTTAGATGAGACCTTATTTATGAGTTTGATACATCGTCGGAATATCTAACATAGATCACACTCTTTACATTAACATTTCATTTACAAAAAACCCACGATAGCTATAAGTAGACACTCCCACCATCAACGAAGAAACCCGTCGCAAGTTCTAAGAAAGCGCCGACAGTACACTAACAGATTCATTCTTTTAAACAAAGCCAAAGGCACGATTCGAAACAAATCATCCGTGTTTACAGCTTGGGGCCTAAAGTGCGCTCTATCACATTTGGTGTTATAATCACGGAGCTCTTTTGATTTGCCGCGGTCGGTTAGAAAGAGGCAACGACAAAACGTCATATTATTGGTAATGACCACCCACGTTATGCCTCTCGCAACTTCACTCCTGCCTTCCGAACAGAGTAAAATCTACTCTATAAAACTGTCTTAAGAGGCAGAGGAAGTCGAAAGGCAATCGTGGGAGTTACTGTAATGACAGTGAGTGCAGGCACCGTGAGAGCCCTATTCATGAGCTTGAACTGCAATGACCGGGATTTGTAAAACAGCGTTACTCGGTAAATGTTTTCTTTGCTGATGTTTACGAGTGTGCTGCAGCGGCAGTAGTCAGTTATTGTGAACGTTGGCTTAATGATTGATAAGGTAGCAGAGGTCAAAGCCTATCTTGAACGTACCATGGTTGTCTAGCCAATTTACCGCAATGTAGTTCGGAAGCTAACTGAGAGCATTCAGCTTATTGTACGTACCTAGTTAAATTACATTGGTGAAGAGTGAAACGCAACGCAGGAGTAATAGGCACATTAAATGCGATAAGAAAATGAATCGTATTCGAAATTATGAGAAATCCAAACAACATGCCATTCGTTAAATAATAAATCGATTGATGTCGTTTTTGATCTCTCCAAGACAAATATTCACGTGCATGCAAAATAAAACCACGTTTTCAAAGCTCATGTGTTATTTCAAGAAATTCTAATTTAATGAATTCATCCTTCCACCGAATTTAACAATTAACGCGATTGTCAGACAGTAATTTAATCAACGGCGTCATTGAGCGAAATCAATTTCGACACTGTTTTTTTATGAAAGAAGATTTACAAATCTTCTTTACTGATGCAGTAAATTTCTTTTTTGTATAATACCGACAATCTCGATTGAAGCCACAGAGTGGAACCAATCACGAGCCGGCTATAGAAGGACGTCTCAAACCCAGCAATTTGATAAAAAAAACACTCGTAATACCTCCGACAGTTGCGTAATTCAAATTCTTGTAACATGAAAATTGAAGAGAATTATTTGTTTGTAGAACGAAATCATAAGAAAAGACACTCCTTTTGTTACGTTCCCGTTTCGACTCAGTGTAACAAAATTTTATGACATTGCATAATGGACTGTTCAAAACCCTTTAGGTAACAGTTTCTGCTTAAGAAATTCTGAGAAGGAGTAACTCGGAAGGTAATTATTTTAAGTCTTTATGCCGAGAGCCGGGGCTGGACGAATCTACACCGTAAATAGCTTCTTACGATGCTTCGTTGACTTCGTTATGTCTTGTAATATATTTGAATTTCTATTATTTGGACAGCCAGTACAAACGGGAATGTTTGGATGGCGCCAGGGTTTTGGTAAATGGACCAGATCGTGAATTTAAAGAGTCGTCGTAACATAACCACGGATTCTGAAATTCGGAATTCTAAATTCCAACATTTACGAAGGAAAACGAGAGAAGTCTTCATCATAATCATCAGCCTGTCAGGGGACCCACTATTAACGAGAGAAGTCTTCATCATCATCATCAGCCTGTCAGGGGACCCACTATTAACGAGAGAAGTCTTCATCATCATCATCAGCCTGTCAGGGGACCCACTATTAACGAGAGAAGTCTTCATCATCATCATCAGCCTGTCAGGGGACCCACTATTAACGAGAGAAGTCTTCATCATAATCATGAGCCTGTCAGGGGACCCACTATTAACGAGAGAAGTCTTCATCATAATCATCAGCCTGTCAGGGGACCCACTATTAACGAGAGAAGTCTTCATCATAATCATCAGCCTGTCAGGGGACCCACTATTAACGAGAGAAGTCTTCATCATAATCATCAGCCTGTCAGGGGACCCACTATTAACGAGAGAAGTCTTCATCATAATCATCAGCCTGTCAGGGGACCCACTATTAACGAGAGAAGTCTTCATCATAATCATCAGCCTGTCAGGGGACCCACTATTAACGAGAGAAGTCTTCATCATAATCATCAGCCTGTCAGGGGACCCACTATTAACGAGAGAAGTCTTCATCATAATCATCAGCCTGTCAGGGGACCCACTATTAACGAGAGAAGTCTTCATCATAATCATCAGCCTGTCAGGGGACCCACTATTAACGAGAGAAGTCTTCATCATAATCATCAGCCTGTCAGGGGACCCACTATTAACGAGAGAAGTCTTCATCATAATCATCAGCCTGTCAGGGGACCCACTATTAACGAGAGAAGTCTTCATCATAATCATCAGCCTGTCAGGGGACCCACTATTAACGAGAGAAGTCTTCATCATAATCATCAGCCTGTCAGGGGACCCACTATTAACGAGAGAAGTCTTCATCATAATCATCAGCCTGTCAGGGGACCCACTATTAACGAGAGAAGTCTTCATCATAATCATCAGCCTGTCAGGGGACCCACTATTAACGAGAGAAGTCTTCATCATAATCATCAGCCTGTCAGGGGACCCACTATTAACGAGAGAAGTCTTCATCATAATCATCAGCCTGTCAGGGGACCCACTATTAACGAGAGAAATCTTCATCATCATCATCAGCCTGTCAGGGGACCCACTATTAACGAGAGAAATCTTCATCATCATCATCAGCCTGTCAGGGGACCCACTATTAACGAGAGAAGTCTTCATCATAATCATCAGCCTGTCAGGGGACCCACTGTTGGGTACAGGCCTCCTCATAAACATGCCATTCAGCACGGCCCCGCGCAACCCGCGTCCATTGCGCACCTGGTTTTTTACGTCATAATTAATTAATCTATCTTTGTAGTTTTATACGGACATATTGCATCGGAATCAATTAATGAAATCTATATATTATCACTATATATTATTAAGAAATGCTTATGTACATTTGTTAAAATTACAACATAAATCTATTTCTGAGCTTCTCCTCCTGAATTGTGTTTACTTTCCTGAGTTATGATTACAAATAACCTCTCTCTAATGCACGACAAAAAAAACGTTTACTCGACTTCTCAGCTCTTAACTTATTGACTTTTTAAAACTTCAGTCATACTTTAGTTCATAATTATTAGTTATTACCAACAGTGCATCATATGTACCTGACGCATACAATGACGCCGAGCGAGGTACCTACTAGCCCATATGTCTGTGTCGGCTCAGTCTGTCTTTTATAAGTCGAACAAAAAAAGCTATTCTTCACCATTGTGCCAGCTGCGGGCGGAAGACACGTGTTTATGCAACGGTTGGACTTTCTTGATTCTTGGATAGGTATTATGTTAAAAAAATATATTGTTGATAGATGTGTTCACTAAACTACATATACCACAGCAATGTTTACATCACTGATGATTGCAATTTTGGACTCACGGAAAACTATCTCTACTATATTAGGGTTTGCCTAAAAAAACATAACATCACATTTAAGCAATTTTGCTTCTAGGATACTTTCCTTCCAATTCATTTTCTGGTATATTTTACTTGTATGGTAGACTGGAGGATTTTTCTATTAATACCATGAGAAAATGATATAATTTTCGGTCGGAGGGGTGCTCGGACAAAAACTGTGGAAGAAATAGAGAGGGAAAGCAGGCATTTGCATACGGGGAGGTGCATACCATAGATTAGTTGAATCTATGGTATGACGATATAGCTGCATACATCTGGTCTATACTAGGTCCGTTTCAAAACAGTCATATTCAATATCAACTCTATATCAACAAACATTATACAATGATTACCGACGTAAATACAAATAGATGTAACCATACTCATTATTCAAGACCAAAGTATTCCCATGTAATAGCAACGTAATGTTTTGTGCCTCCCTTGAAAGTCATATATGTGTTTCATAACTTCTGTTTTGTTCGTAACTTCTATGAGAAATTTTATAAGGAGTGCCCTTTTCTCGCGCTACTTTAAGATCATGTATGTCGTTGGGAATATTTAATTTATGTTCGATCATTAAAAATCAGTCAAAGAGATCAGTAAATGGTGGGAGATGGAACCCTGGGATGCTTACTAGTAAACATGGTAGGTATGGTATGGGTTTAAGTTGTTTAGAGGGCTATAGTATTTTTTTTTTGCATTCCGAGCGCCAAATCTATAATTTCCTTTTAAGTTATCCTTACCTTAATTGTTAATAATAATTTGCAATTTAGGTAAGGATAACAAAAGGCGGTTTTTAGGATGTTAATAGCGAATTTAGGGTCCATAAGGGTCAGCAAAAACACTTTTTATGTTTTAAATATTTTATGAGTACTGAAGTTTATGTTTTATTTAAGTATTTTTGTTGTTCTTGAATGTTCAACCTAACACTAAGTGGCGCTAGTAAATCGCTTTTTTTATGAAGTTGTCATTCTTCTCGACAGAGTAGGGAACTGTGTTCTGTTCAAATGACGGAAAATCAAGCTTGAATTCTTGCCTTGCGTATCAAGGGTAGGGTACTGGTCTTTTTACGACGAATCTTCTGAGCCCAAACTCGATGGGTATGTATACAAGTAAGCAGCTCAGAGTTCCGTCTCCTATCTTCCAGCGCCATCATCAGGTGATGATGATGAGAAAAATTGACTCATAAAATGAACATAACTGGTCCCGACAAATCTAAGGAGCCCAAATTCAATAGGTTTCCTAGTTAGCAACCCAGGGTTCCCTCTAACACCTTCGAGCTCCATCATCAGACCAGCTCATTGGCACCATATTATTGTATTGGCATCTAAATTACACAAACACACCAAGTTTTGTGAAGATAGAAGAACTAGAAGTGGGTCAAATTTAGATTCGAATAACTAAAGTAAAAAAAATATAAATAGCCCAGTCTTTGACTAAGAGCTCAGTATAAATGATAAATACCCAGTAAATAGCCATTTTTGATAATCATAAAACATAAACATTTACATACAGACACATACATTGCTTCTAGCCCCACACTAGGAATACCTGTGTCGTAGGAACCAGAAACAGCGACGTCACGCACATATAAACATCCAAGATCCGAGTCGTTTTTTTTTTACTCTCAGCCGGGGATCGAACTCGGGACCACTCGCATGGTAGGCGGAGCCACAACCGTTGCGCCACAGAGCTCGTCCCCGCATATCCGATACATACTCCGCAAATACTTAATGCTATTTACTCGGATCGTCCATCTCAGTGTGATTGATAATAATTATACAATAAAGGTAGGTCAATTAATTAGTAGGATTGACGCCTCTCGAATGTAAAACGGATGTGAGTCTTTTCACCAAGCTATACACATAGTTCAATTATACCTATATTTGTGTGTTATGTTATGATTGAATGATTGATAAGTACACTATACATGAATAATACAATAAACACCGGCCAAGTGCGTGTCAGACTACGCAAATTTAGGGTTCCGTAATAAATTTTGAATATAAGCCAAAAATAAATAAATAACTCGCTTCACATACATCTAGCCAAATATCACTATCATTCTGACCAGCAAATAATTACTTTGTTTTTCATATTGTTTGTTGTTTGAATGACAAAGTTATATTTCCGGTTTTTAATAAATGTTTTATGCCTTAAAAACCGCTTATTTAATTTCGTTCAAAACAAATTTTGGTTGAAAGTGTTTATATAAAGGTTCCATGTATCGGGACCCATCTTTTTTTTATTTTTTATTTTCGTATAAAAATCGTAAAGCGGTTCACAGAATACATCAAAGTCAAAGTACTTTATTACTGTAGATATTTACATATATGACGACCCGAATGGCCGAATATACGGAAACAAAAAAAAAACTTTTTGTTATTGATAAATGCAATCCAATTAGTGGGGTACTGGCGTTGAATGCGAAAGTCTTTCACGTTCAGTTATAAATAAATACTAATTAGATTCAGTATTGTTTTATTGCTTTGCAGAGACAATAGCGCGTGCGACGACGATGTTATCGTTTAAACTCGTGCGCAGCGCAGGTGTCGTTTCATGTGCCCCGTGGGACCAACACGAAAATTTACTCATCGGGCACAGCTTTCCGCACCGTCCGCACGGACTAATAATAAATCGCTTGAAACCTCGAACACCTGTCCGCGTCCAGTCCGGAGAACCTCAGAAATCCGTATGAGGACATACCTAAAATCCGTTCGGTACGGACGGTGCGGATAGGTGTGATATAACGGTCAGTACATCTGGACTCGCTTATTGTTCTTAGCACACGGATGTTTGTACTGACCGTAAAATATACGTCCTAGCCTGACTCTATTGAGGGCAAAATTGGATCTTTCGCGATATTTCTATAGCAAACTGCGCTTACTTGCAACACGTGCCTAAAGAACAGACCAACGCGGAGTTCTTGTCACACCTGCTTCAATTTACAGGCCGCGCCAAATACCTTTGCCTCTAAACAAAAAGTGCGAATGAGAAGATAAGATGTTTTATAGGGTAAGAAGGTGTGGTAAGAGAGAAGGAGGTCACATTTCATTCAGAGCCAGTAATATTTGGTGCGATCTGTACTAACACAATTTATGAGGTCAACGGACACCTACCATACGGAAAGTCAGGCCTCAACAGCACGTCTCCACATTCTATGAGCTGCTGCAGCAGCGTCAGACGGTTTTGATAGCCGAAATCCGAAGTTAACAATCCAAGCATTGTCTCACATTTTTCAGGGGTCCACTGTTTATTAAAATTCACTGCTTCCACTTCAAGCACTATTCATGACGCTTATACGACAGTTATAGACCAACTATAGAAGGAATAAGACACTGCATCAAAAGCTATGAACCAAATGAGTCCAGTTTTATTTATACACTGATCCGTGTTTGGCGGGAAACGTCCTGGCAGATGCGCGTGCGACTAACGTCTTCCCTCGTCTTCCGAAAGCGATTACATTACAGGACAGGTGGTAAAACAACCCCTGTCGTGTACCCCCACCATAGCGTAGAAAACACCCGACCAGTCGGCCGACTAATCGAGCAACAATCACGATTACTGCTCGGTAGATTCCCTTACTGGTGCTGCAACTGGTCGGATGAGCGGTGCAATCTATTAATGGTGAATCGAGGCCCCTTTCCTTGGCAATTGCACGTATGCGATGGTTATCTTTCAATTGAAATTACGGGAGCCTGATTTTTATCACTAATTTAAGGTTATTAAGTTGTTAACGCAGCTTTAGATATGTACAAAAAGGTACGAGTAGCATTCAACTGCCATCATCGTATCTCTCTATCGTTGCATAAAGTCAAAGAACTTTATTCCGCAGGCATGCCATTACTATCAACCGCCTAATCCTATACTGGATTAGGCGGTTGACAGCAATGTCATGTCCCATACCAAATGGAAACAAAAGCGCATCGGCCCAGTTAGTGCATTTAATGTGACACGTGTTTTATTATTCACATCTTCAAGAGACTGATTACCCTTAATCGTATTGAGCTAGGGATTATTATCGATCGGTAAGTGGCATACGTGAGTTGTAGCACGCCCCCGTCTGGCTAGTATAGGAGGGTTCAGTTTGAATCGGGGTTTATTATTTCGCACATCAACATGTTTGCATTGCATCGATTCGTCGCAACACCGAGACGACGCAAATGTACAAACATGCCGCGTTCTACTTGTACACTGCTGCAGTACAGACAAGTCTCTATGGTGCACGTTATAAGAACGTGGTCTGTATGTAGTGGAAGAACGGTACAGTACGATGGCGACAGCTCGCAGGCCATTCACCGGGGGCGAGTAGACAGGATTAAAAATATGAATGGAGAATCCGAAACTCCAGACTGTGCTGTGCAGTGTGTTTGATTTGTTAGTTTTGTGCCATTTCGGATTTGTTTCGGAGCGATGTGGAATGGACGCTTCAGGCAAATAAACGCCCTCGATTTGGATTATTCTCAAAACAGTGCACCACAAATAATAAAGTAAGTGATATTTGGGAATCTTGAGCAATTTCTACGTACGTCTTTGAGAAACATATTTCACACTTTCAAAACGAACGCCTTTTCTCTACCGGTGCGGCAAAGACCTAGATGCACCCACGTTTAGACAGCCACATCTATGCTACTCCCAAATTAAGTAGGTACCTACTTCTCATAATTGTTCAGACAACCCGCAAAGACAGCTAGAACTCAGAGTTGATATAACTGTACCCATTGCAGTATAGTCTAAGAGCTAGAGTTCTAGACCATTATCATTCTGTTCAATCAATTAAGCGATTGTCGCGTGCAACCAGCGGAACTGTTTCAAGATCGTACCTATGCACGTTCCTATCGTCTCGCGTCATGTGGCGATCCCTTCTCTTTGTCCACCAATAGTACCTATTCAAAATATCCATATTCTGAACACAATCTTCTGAATGTCAATGTGAAGCGAACGTTTTTCTTTTAGCCCCCGATGCTGTTATACAGATGTCTTGGTATCTAACGGGTATTTGGTATCGCTTTTAAGCATCTACTAGAAAACACACGAGTTAACTTCGCGTAAAAGCGGCTACGTGAACTCCGCCCACAGGCGTTTGTTTACACTCAACACGTGGCCTGGGCAAAGAGCGCGATCGATAAAGCGTGCGCACACAGGGAGCGCATACGTCGCGATGCAACGACGCGCACGGGAGGACTAACGCGTTCGTTTGTTATGAATTTTGGACGCCCTTTCCTATGGCCATCTGTAGGCGATGTGCATCGTTAGGCTGGTGTGGATACGCCCTATGAGTCAATTGTTAGAGGCACAAAGTAAACCATTTCGTTTGTAAACTTTCTCGGAAGTTGAGATAGAGAATAGGGAATGATGTTGTAAATGTAATGGGGAGTATGTAATATTTAGTTTTGAATGACGTTAGAGCTTTGCTTTATACACACATTGGCCACGTCATATATACCCTACCTAAAGTAAAAATTTATGCAGACTTTTGCGATGCGACGTGGCACCGCAGTGATGTGGCCTGGGCTATAAGATACTCATGGACTTCGCGTTGAATTTAATCATTATTTCAAACATACACATTCCGCTCAGAAACACATATTCACAACAAGCATACATCTATGCAGGCGATTGCAATCAAAGGCCGCACAGGCGTCTATCAAATAATATGCCGTTTATTCGAACCAACCTCGTAAAGACAAGTCGTACACATACTATGAGCGCACAGACAGACGGACTTGCTCTATTTTCGTAGCTAGAGTCATTCCTTCGCTATGTCTTTGAGTATCGTCCTTATTGTTTTAAAATAACTCTGTCGCCATCCCAAATATGTGTGGGCGTTACAGTGGTAAAAGGGATCGTGGCTCGATCGAAACACGGGGGAAATCTTATTTGATGCTTAAATAAATTACGCTCCTATAGGTAAAGAAAATAGTAAATAATGAAGAGGAGTGTTAAATTAGTGACTAAAAGCGAGCACAACTGTGCCTCTGCCACACAGTATGGTAAAAGGAGTGACGCTAAGGCTAAGGTTGTTCACATCACGCCTCCTCAACTAATACACGCTACGAGAGTGATATTGATACCTAAATAAGGCTTTTAAAAGACTAATGGCCTGTAAGAGGTGTCGCTTACTTACAAAAGAAGTTTATTTATAAAAAATTTTGGAGCAATTTATCTCAGACCCGTCCGTCTTTTGGGGCAAATATTCCAGTAAAAGATCAATCAAGGACTATGCAGGGTGCAAAGGTTAAAAATCAATGGTCCTTCGTTTAGGGGCGGGCGCCTGGCGCGGAGTGATTCTCGATTAATGAGACGTTTGAGGCATTTTAATTAGAAACATTCGCTTTTACAGTCCCTAGATCTTGAGTATTGAGAAGGGAATAATGTAGACTCAAAGGAACACTGTTTTTTTACTGAAAATAAAGGATTGGTAAACTGAATCTTTCGATAAGGGTCTTTAGGAATATGAAGCGATTATGAATGAATTAACTACGGTAGCAATAAATAACAATACAAAAAAGAGCTCCGTGGTTTCACGCTTGCTTCTCACACGGGAGTTGCTGGTTCGATTTCTGACCATGAACCAATGAGATAATTAATTTATCTTAAGTACATTATACGGACGTTCTAACAGTGATGGAAAACATCGTGAGGAAACCTTCATTACTCCATAGCTGTGGAGTTGGGCTAGCCCCCTGTCACGCAACATGGAGTATTGAATAACTGGCTCAAAGTGGGCACAATTGTGCCTCTGCCTCCCCGTATGGGAAAGGCGTGACATTCTTGAAGGTTTATGGTATAGTTGTTAATATATAGAGCATCCGAAATGAATATACGAGTAATGAGGTGAGTTCCAACCTTCGGAAGAATATAAACTCTACAGAGGCGTAAAGAGCAATATTTGAATTTTAATAGCTACTCCTCATATCCTAATACTTAATATAATACAGGCTGTTGTTTTGTAAAGTTACGCTTGACTCAGGGGCGATAGTCTACGAATCGCTTTGTAAAATAGTCGTCCGCAGGAAATACTTGGATTCCACTGCCTTGCACGGTCCCCCTGGCTAGTGGTAAGGAGCAACAATCAACACGAAAATTGCCATGTTATTGAAAGAGAACCAATTCAAATACAATGAAATCCACAAAAACATATGACTTTGGTGAAACACGCCATTTAAAAGAAGAAGAAGAAGCCCACCTCAATTAAGAAATTGACATTATAACGAAATGTTTCTTTTCAGAAATAACCGCCCAACATGTGACGAATGTCGCAAACTAATTAACTGGAACCTTCGATAAGGCTTCCTTTCCTCTTTCATGTTGGAGTGGAGGTGGGCGGGCGCTTGGAATATTCTCGACTCGAGCAAATTTGTTGAATTGTTCAGGGCAAGAGCGGCAAATGTCTATTCCGCAAATATTTACTTCTAAATTGGTTCCGTTTGTTAAAAAAAAAAAACAATATTTAAATACCTACCAGGTGGCGCTTGCTTAGTGTACCTACATATTGTAAGTAAGTCCTTGGGCGTACGAAAAGTAACGTAAATCTCAAAAATAACCTTAATTTTCCAAACAAACTCACAGATTCATGTGGGCGAGTATTCTAACAAAATATGGTATCGGTTAGTCAAGACTAACGAAGACTGATTGTTGTGGGAAAATCAAATAGAAATCGCCATACTAGCTTTAGCAGCTTCTGACTTCACTTAACAATTACAGTTACGGGTATGCTTCATAGCTTGTGCATATGGGATTTAGTGGCAAGTACCTCCTTCCTCTAAATAAGGGATAGTTTGCCCTTACCCCGCTATGAAATTCCCTTTGTTTCTTCTATGCAGTTTCCATACCCTTAATACCATACCCATAATCAATAAATCAAATCAAAAATTCTTTATTACAGAAGATATAGATACATATACTTAGCAAATGCAATGTCAGAACCACTGTGTGAGAGGGCGATGAAACTTACACAGATTTATTTTTAGTTCTTTTTTAAAAATAGTTTGTGTTTAACTAGTGCAAATATACAATATTAATTTTTGTAAACAATTACAAAATTATAACAGCGAGTTCTGTGCTGATTTAGATTAACCCCATACAGTCCCGTCATTTACATGGTTTTAAAATTGCTCAAATGACAATTTAAATATTTCCAGATGCAAATTACTCTGCATTGATATTCCTAACTTACGACTCACGTCCCTTAATTTTGTTTAATGTAAACATAAACATTTAAAAACAGGCACATACATTGCTTCAAGGTGGGAACCAGAAACAGCGACGTCACACACATGTAAACATCCAAGACCTGGGGTTTTATTTCTTGCTCCCCAGCCGGGATTCGGAACCAGGACCTCCGCTTGGGAAGCACAGCATCGGCCGTAACACAACAGAGGTCGTCATGTAACAGTATTTTTATAACAGGGAAGAGAACTTCCATATTATTATCATCACCACATAAAAAGGGGGGTCGAAGTCACGACCCTACGCAATTACGCATTCAGTATCACACTGCAAAATTAAATCGTATGCCCCCAACCATAATCTAGCTTTAGTGCATGCGACTATTTAAATTCACCGCCTAATCGATGACCCTCACTTCGGCAATCCAAACAAATGAAATAGCCTCTGTGGATCTATAGATTGTTTGCAACGTTGTGTCTATTCAAAACGGCCGACGAGCGATGCTCCCTTCTAGCCTTCTAGTTAATGGATGCGATTGCCTTGAATGGTCTGCACTGCACTGCATAGTGTTTGTTTACTGTTTGGGATCTACATATTTGTTTGTTGACGTTGCAAACGCCAGGATTGATGAGACCAAAAGAATGGTTGTAGGCAATGAATCCCATTCAGAGAGGCCCAGATCTAATAAAATTAAGCCACTCTCATCATGGCTTGGAATATTGGCTATTCGGACAGTCAAAGGTGTCAGTATCTACTCCCGAAGATTCGAATTCGAACCTTGAAAATGAGACACAGCTATATAAACCCAAAGCTCTGTCTCGTTTCACAAGAAATCTTCGTCCGAATTCCAAAATTATTCGTCGATTCACAACCACGAGAGCCGCCAAAACGATATGGCCGCACGGTCACCATTCTTCTACCGCGTTACCCAGGACGGCTTAACCTTTGAGGATTGATCAACAGGTTCTCTCGCACAGTGTACCGGGAGCCTCGACACCCTCCTAAGGATATAGAAAGGGATGGAGCAAGGTCAGTATATAGAGAACTCACCCCACTCACTGGCTTTGAATTATAATTTAGCAGTCGATAACTAATAAAAGGGGTGCTAAGCGTGAGAAAGCACTCTTATGGGCTGCTCCGAGGAAAATCAATAGGGTTGGGGCATCGGTGATTTCATTGTTTCGCCACGGAATGGTACGTCTAGCTTAACATTTGTAATTGTAATTTGGAAATTCAACATAGCGACACTCGTTTCTCCTACGGGCTCGCAGAAGTCCTCAATAGACTTCTACAGCTCACAGACCCAAGTCACAGAAGTTCGATGCAATGGGTATAAGATCCACAGATTCTATATCTAAACCGAAATCAGAATCTAAATTGATTGTGGATCGTAGTTTAACATAGATGTCACGTATTGTATTATATATGGGGCTTACCTCAAAGTTATCATTATTACGCAATTTACGTGTTAGGTTTCTTTCAACACTAACGACCTCTATTGAGTAGCGGTCGAGGTTCTTTCTCACGTGCCAGAAGTCCGGGTTCGATTAAGGGGAGGAAGAAAATCGAAACCCCCTCCAGGATGTTTATACGTTTGCGCCACCATTTCCACGACACAGGGTATCATAGTGTGGGGCCAGAAGTATGTGTATATAAATGTTTAATACCGGAAAACTTCCATCGAAGCGGAAAATCACTCAAAGAACGGTTTATTCCATCGCCGATTTATCCATAGATCCGTTTTCATTTGCAAAGTCCATTAAAAACTACCGGAAGGTGAGCACGGTCCGGCGAGCCCCCGGAGCCGGAACATAAATCTCCCGGGCATCAGTAAACAAGTTGGCCCCGCTCGAAAAGGCGATACATACACACACAAACAATCAAAGGTACAGACAGCGACGTCTGGTCGATTTCTTGGCTTTCTAAATGTTTTGGGGACTGGCGGGATTCCACTAATCCGTAATTATTTTAGGCAACAAATATAATGAACACCAAAATATATTTTTCCTACCTAAAATGGATAAATGAACACCAAAAGTTGCAAAAAATATCATGGCAAAATACTGCCCCCTTTATCCTTCGTGTTAGGTTGAACATGTAAGAACAACAAAAAATACTTAAAATTAAAACATAAAACATAAAAAAAAGTTTGGTGATCATTTATCCAAACACAATTTGGTGGACATTTATCCATTCTGGCAGTCATTTCGAATTTATTGGTAATAAAATAGGTGCGTTTTTGGTAATCGTTTAAACACAACCCATTTTTTTACCCCTTACCATATACTAACCCATATATGGTTTCATAGGTTTTGAACTTTATTACCAAGAAATAAGGTTGAAAATCGCGATCTATTTCGGGGAAGGCCATGCATTAAGGGGTTAAGCTCCGACGATATCATCAAGTCGACGCGGGATCTCGCTGGATGAGGATAGCACAGGACCGTGAGGAATGGCTCAATACATAAACATAAACATTTACATACAGACACATACATTGCTTCTGGCCCCACACTAGGATACCCTGTGTCGTGGGAACCAGAAACAGCGACGTCACACACATATAAACATCCAAGACCTGGGGATATTTTTTTTACTCCTAGCCGGGGATCGAACCCGGGACCTCTCGTCTGGTAGGCAGAGCCACAACTGTTGCGCCACAGAGGTCGTCTTATAGAAGAGAAGTGTCAAGTGCCCAGCAGTGAACGAAGCCAACCGAGAATGGGCCATGTAAAAAAATGGTACTTACCAAACTGAGAAAACCATCTCGAGATAATTGTGTTCCTAACTCAGTTCCGTTCCCATGAAAAATATTACAGGATTACTGAAATATCCGTAAAAAACATTATGTCCTCTACGGCGTATTTAGTTCAAATTTCCTTCGCCGTTAAGTTGGCTGTTCTGTAAAACTGTCAAGTATCAACAGTTTTCAGTCGATAACCCAGATGTCAGTCGGACGGAACATAAACAAATATTGATATTATACTTTTTTAGTTTTATAATCGGTAAAAAGCAGCCTCAAGTACAACCTTTCCAAAACTGTGAGCAAGTGAGGTCACGAGGAATGTTATTTTAAAAATTATGAAAAAGACACCCGAAATATTCAACTTAGTTTCTTGAAATAGCCTCAATTTTCACAAAATAATTATGCAATAATTGTACCCAATCTCTTGATTACATAAGGGTACATGATATAATAATATAGGTAAATAAACAACCCACAATCAGATCCAATGTACCACCCCGTGCGGGACAAGACGTGACTAGTTATGTATTGATGATGATGTTACATACAATGTAAATAAGAATTAATTCTTCACCCGACGCCACGCCCAGCCAAAACGTTTCGACAAAACAAAATCCGAAGGCTGCAATTTGAGAGTCTTCAAACACCGCGCCGCGCTGTCCCGGATCCGGAGTGTTAAAATTTTAAATCCATCACGGTGTCAAAGACATCTTTGAAAAGCCACCAGCCGCTTATGGGCCACCGAAAAAACCGCGAAAACTGCCGCAAAGTCTGGCAGGCGACAAAGTTTGCGAAAAAACCCACACGCCACTCCACGGTGCTACCGGAAACGGAAACTGCGACGTATCTGGCCCCCGATTCTGCTATTACTTATGACTTATACATTGCACCATCATCGACCTTTGCCTGGCACAGTGCTCTCATTTTCCAAAGTGTATCTTCGGGTTGTCATAATCACTGTCTTACGACTGTGCTGCACGACTGTTTATTTATACCCACGACGTTGTTTTTGTGTATGTGTGCGTGTTGATTTGGAAAATTGTTTTTATGTTTGAAAGGGTTTACCTTCCAATTGGTCCCATTACATCAGGTCACGATCTGACGATGGGACCCGCGAGAAATCGAGGGAACTCTTCAAATATAGGAAGCCCTTTAGCGATTTTTTGCAATTACTCTTGAGGAGCATAATTTTGTTAAGTGGAACTGATGAAGAAGACCACAGCTGGTCAGCGGTATTGCTCCATACTAGATACCTTACAGGATACGATATGATAACTTTAGATTGGTTGGTCAGTAATGTATGCTCGCCAAATGCATAAATAGTGAAATGGAAGTGATGGTGACGTACTAGGAGAGCTTCTCAACAATTAACAACAACAATATGAAGACACGTATCGGTATAATTTGTAACAAATATGATTTCATTAAAATAATTATTTTCTAAAATTTACTTTTTGTTTATAGTATTACTAGCTGACTACCAAAAGTGGGCAGTACGAGCACACCGAGAGTCAAGCGACATGACAGTGTATCACATTACACACATAGTAAAATAGAACTGACACCCAACTTTGAGACACCATTATTTCATCCGATATTAACTTGGGAATATTCCGCAACACAGACAATCCGTTACAATGCAAAATGACACCAGCGACGCGGCGGCTAAGCTCACGTTAGCTCGGGAAAGCCGCGAACTTGCAGCTTCAAGTAAATTGGATGGGTGTATACGTTTATTGAAACGTAACCTTTATGCTGCAGTGAAAGAGTGCAAATTTATTAGTGGAATCGGGGGTGTCTTGTTATGTTTTTGATGTGGAACGGTCAATGTGGATCGAGGATATGCGTCCTTCCCTGTCGAGTCTTTAGAAATGGGACAGAGAGGGGGAACGCACACATGGGATTGCTTCCGCCACATCTTAATCAGCTCTTTTCCTGCTTAGACATTTCCCGGATACAGGAAGTGCAGTTTTAAAATTATATTCTAGATATTTCTCTTACGTGCACTTCGCAGCTGAGCCAAAAACCGAGGTCCTTGGATGAAATCGGATAGTTTTTATGATCCAATTTGGTGGCGGGGTGGCCCCCTGATGTGCTTATAAAACGTCTTGTGGATACTCCCCCTTTCCACTCTGCCCGCATTCCTTCCGTGTATCCTGAGGGGGGCAGGAGGCTTATGTCGTGACCTGCATGCTAATACCACTCTCTGCCTACCCACTCTTAGAGGAGTCTATCTACTACATCGGTTATGTATTCGACCTTCCAGAACAATATGAGTACAAAAACAGCAAATTACTGATTTTATACGCGATGGAAATACTGTGAAGCCAAGTCCCGAGAAGAGAAGTAAAGGAAACTTTTAGAAATGGCTTTCTTGGATTAAATTTTGCCAGATGAACGAAACACTGGAAAAATGGAGATTTTAGAGATGGAAGTTTGAGTCTTCGAGTTGATTTATGCCTAAAAGTTTAAATGTCGATCTGAAACGTATCAGATTTAAATGCGAGGATGGCCAAATAGAGCTGCCATCACCACAAAGCATAATATTACCTAAATAATTCTTTCACTCATTCAGACTATGCTGAAATGCATTCAATACAACCAACAACAAATTGATATACGAAATATTACCATTATTGGTGGTAATCAAATGGCCGAATGCCCCAATTACAGCTCAAATAAAGTGCCGCTTAAATATCATACTGGAGCTGTTAGATCCCGAGCGAGAGACAGTGATAGCATGACATTGAGAGTCCGTTAAACTCTGAGATGTCGGTTAAGCATCCGAGGCATAGTTGTGAACTACGTGTCCTCTTGGCACCATTTCCCGAACTAGACACTGATTCCGATTCCAGACTTCGTTACAGTTGTGATACCTGAGCTTTTCTCAGATTTCTCGGCTTTCCTGGTATTCTCGGCTTCTCGGCACTTATCTACCGACCGTCCCGAAAATGTGCCTTAAGCCGAGCCCATTTAATACAGATTACTTATATAATCCTTAAGTGAGGAATTATAGGATCGTGTTTACATGGTGAGTGTATCAGGGTTACTAAAGCCATATTTAAATCGTTAATTATATTCGAAAAGTGTGTTTTCCAAGCAGCCAAATCGGGCGGAAGTGCCAATTTTCCGCACTAGTGCTTTTAACTTTTCAGTTTTTATTATATACATAGTCAGGTCATAAGTTCTGTCACATGTGCAATATGAAATAATTTAGACATGTTTATTATTTATGTAAACATTTATATAGCAAAATGAACTTAATAAAACATAGATTCTTATGGTAATAAAGTTTATTCAAAATGACCCCCGCGATTTTGAATACAAGCCTTTATTCTGCGCGGACAGTCGTCTATCGCAGTACGAACGAGGTCCATGTCAATATCGGCGGCTGCCTTAATCAAGGATGCCTTGAGTGACTCCAAATCAGGATGAGGCTTTGAGCAGGCCTTTTCCTCCAAGTGTTGCCATATCTTGTAATCTAACGGACTCAAATCTGGACTGGAGGAGGGCCAGTCTTCGTGCCAGATGAAGTCGATTTCACGCGCCGCCAGCCAGTCTTGTGTGCTTTTCGCTCTATGAGCTGGCGCAGAATCTTGTTGGAATACCCAGTGCCTGTTATTAAACATGGTATGAGAAACAGGTTCCACAAGGTTCTTGAGGACTGTATTTTGATACACAACTGCATTCGTTTTGACGCCTTTCTCACAAAAATGTACCTCAGTTAAGCCCCAATAAGAGAATCCCAACCAAACCATGAGCGAGGATGGAAAATGACCTCGTTGGACACGCGGAATACGGTTGCTCGCTTCTTCACTGCTGTGTGCGTACACCTTATCATTTTGTTTGTTGTAGCTCTCTTCCACGGTGAAAATTTTTTCATCCGAAAAAAGAATTTCCCGATGCTTTTTTCCCGCGTACCGCTTCAACAAAGCGCGGCATCTCTTCAGTCTCAGGTCCATTAAACGAGCGTCCAAACGATGTCCTGTTTTTCTTCGATATGCCCTAAGCCCTAAGTCTTCATTTAACACCCTTTTCACCGTGGTCCTGCTTAACCCCATCTGAAGGGCCAACAGTTTCTGCTTACGTATGGGATTTATTTGAATTCGCGCCTTCACAGCTTTTATCACTGCTGGAGTCCTAACAGAGCGAGGGCGACCACTTCTTGACCTGTCATCTACACTAGAGTCTTCATTGTATCGTTTTATGGTACGATAAACGAATCTTTTGGTTATATTAAAATTTTTCAGTAAGTCGAAAATCTGAATTGGCGCGTAACCGCAACGATGCAACGCAATAACTGCGACACGGTCTTCTTTAAGTGTCCACTCCATATTTAAAAATGAGGAAAATTCTAAAAAGTACACATTTTTATTTTCATGAAAAATTCGTAATTCGAATTCAATAAACTTTTTTGTGGCCAGCGTTCTAAATTCAAAAGTTTTTATTGTGTGACAGAACTTATGACCCGACTGTGTATTTTACTCCGTCGTCAGCTCGTCGCAGAGTTTTTATATATATTAGTAAAGTTTTACGAATTAGTCAAATATATTATAATAATTAATAAGGGCTACATTATTAATTATTATATATAATTATAATAATTAATAATGTAGCCCTTTAATGTCCCCCCCACCGAGGGCCACGGGCCTTTACCCGGATACGAGAAAGATTGAGCCATACTCCACCACGCTGGCTCAGTGCGGGTTGATGGAGGGGTGTCGGGCTGGTGGCCAATCCGACTGTCAGATGTTATCAAGCTGCCCTATTAGGGGCTCTGACCAGCTTTATGACAACTACCTCAGAGTCGCGATAGAAGCCGGGACCGACAGCACAACGTGCCATCCGAAACACGGAAGGGCCCGAGACAAATGCCCCATAGAAACGGACACCGAGCCAGTACCCGTCTCAGCCAGATCGCTATGACTGAGACGCTGTGACGTCATAGTCAAATGCTGTCTTTTAACACAAAAATGGAGTTTATCAAATACAACTGCTGGAAATATACAATTCTGATATTGTCAAACGTTTTTGTTGAAATAGCTGCAAGCAAGCTATTTATTATTGCTTGCAGCTTGAGACACGTTTCTAGATTTATTGGACTACCTTGTCAAATGCCGTATTATCGAAAACTGCTCTAAAGGCCGATCATATATCTGTCGCAGTTAGTTGGTTAAATCAGACACTTAACTAACTCTCTTGTCCGTTAATTAAATACCGAAGTTTAACCAAGTCACTAAAATTCTGTCAGACAAATGAGTGAACGAAACATTTAAGGAGTTGTCTAAACGTTCCTAGGCAACAAAACATATACATTTTTTTATGTATACTTAAATTATGTTTTAAGTATTTTTTGTTGTTCTTACATGTTCAACCTAACACGAAGGATAAAGGAGCCTAAATTACCGCAATGTTTTGTTTTGCTGATATAAGCTGTGAAAATCAGCTGTTGTCGTGACGCCATCTTGTTTTCCAACACGCCGGCTTTCGGTAAGACAGATTGTTAAACGGTTTCGACGGTGCTTTATTTAAATTGTTTAAGGTCGGTATTTAATTAACGGTCTAGAGAGTTAGTTAAGTGTCTGATTTAACCAACCAACTGCGACAAATCTAAAAGGAAATGCACTGTAGGTATAGGTGTGTTCAGGAATGAAGAGGTCAACGGTTTCGTATAATGTACTGAATGCAAAGAGGTGTTTGATAAACGAATTAATAAATTACAATAATTTACAACAAAAAATCCCTTAATCCGAGCTTTATGAAATATACCAATGTCATTGGAGTAACCCACCCAATAACCCCGTACTGAAGTAGTTTTTTTTTTGGGTAGAATGTTTAAAAAAAATGGCTCCATGCCTTTGGGTGTCATGTTATTCTATGTTTTGTTTGTTACATAGTATAGGATCGATATTTCATGGATTGGTTGAAAACCGAAAAAAATATAGGCACCACTAGCTATTATAACATAACGTAGGCAACTTCCTCAAAACATATTATATTATTATTTTTTGATAATTTTTAGGTTTATTGTATGATGATAATAAGTATTCCATGTCAGTCTTGTAAGTAGTGCAGAGAACCCCTAAACCCTATGTGTTTGATACACTCCTAGTATATTCACAACTTAAGAAAGGATTAACCACCGCGCCATTTTGTCAAGTTTCCAGCTGTTCTTTTCTGAAATCGGTTAAAAATAGAACATAGATTTAATAAATCCGCTGTCACCTACGTCTCGTTTACATCAACCTACGTGAACACATCTATACATTATGTGCATTAAACATGGAAATTTTCCACAATGGCCGTGTACAGGAAACATATGAACAAGGAAAGGGATATTATCATGATATTTCTTCAAACAATTCGATATTGATATTCAAACACCCACATAAACATCGGTCAACATAACAAATGTATTAGACTTCAGCCAGAAGCCTACTAATAACCAGCAAGGCTTTAAAACGTTCAAAGCAAACGTAGAGCAGAAGGATTAGCTGATCTATATTTTGCAGCAATAGATTCTACCTAATTTCAAATTCCGTCCTGGTTTTGAGGTTTCCGTACCCGAAGGGTACCAGACGGGGCCCTATCACTAAGTCTCCGCTGTCCGTCCGTCTGTCATCATTCACAGATGATGTATTTCTGTTGCCGCTATAACAACAAATACTAAAAAACTGAATAAAATTAATATTTAAGGGGGCTCCCATACAACAAACTTTTTTTTTCTCGTATTTGCTCGATATTGATAACGGTCGACGCTTGAAATATTCACAGAATAGTTAGCTATATATTCACTTTAAAAATAAATAAATGAAATATTTAAGAGGGGCTCCCATACAACAAACGTGTTTTTTTTTGCTTTTTAATAGATAATGGTACGGAACCCTTCGTGCGCGAGTCCGACTCGCACTTGGCCGTTATTTTTGTTATGTTTTTTCATTGTAGGCATAGTCAACAACAAAGGTTTTAGGACGTAAATAGTATGAGTTAGTTAAATAAGGTTGATATAGTAGCTAATTTAACGCGAATAAACTGGCTTCTGAAATATGTTTGTATTTGAAGGCATTATTCCTCTAGAGTCCGTTGCCTATGCTACCAACCCTACATACACCATACATAAACACCACTCCATCACTCGATACAATAGAAATTACAAATCAATACATACAATACATACAACCATCCAAAATAGAGAGCGCCCGAAATAGATGCAGTTAGGTGTACTGTAGCGTAGTGGCCGACGCGTAACACGCTACGTACTACGGTTGTCACGGGCGTGGGATGGGGCCGGGGGTGGGTTAGAGGGGGGTGGGGTGATCTCGGATGCAATCCCGATTGGGATACTCCCAAACAACCACCTGCCGGCTGAACGGTCTATTGAAAACTCGATACGGAACTCGTCGTCAAGTGTTTCATAATCGGCATGCGAGTTGCGAGCGGACGGCCTCTAGATGACGGTAGGGCGGAGTAATTCTCGCCGCACGCAAGTGGGAAGGCTAAGTTGACTACCTATATAAAGCCAGGGGGAGTTACAATTTAGTTAGATTAACTGTGTGTATTAAGTTGTTAATTGTTAGCTACCGGGTTTAATTCTGGCTTGCGGATTTACTGGACCCGGTTTGATGAATTTGCTACTTGACAAGGGTAGTTAGTTAATCACACTTTTTATCTACACACGTATCATAAACCCTCTTTACTGCGTCCAAAAAACCACACGTTGCGACCAGCATAATGATAAACTTCTTGGTAATAACTCATTTATTATCTGAATATTGATCATTATGACCATAATGTACCAAAATTTGTCAAATTATGACATTCAAATTTCGAACACCGACGCCCGCCTGCGTGCCGCCCCTAGTTTGTCTGTCAAGTTGGTACTACAGAACAAGCTAAACAACTGCAGAGCAATGATCAATGCCACAATGCCGGTCGAACATGCGGTTCCTGAAATCATCATGATATGTGTGTAGATAAACTAGTGTATGTAACTGTACATAATTAGGCATTAAAACTCTCGAGTATTACTGCTCTCCATTATGTAGCAGTCACATAAACTACTATTATAGACTGTCAAAACGCTTTTCTGGTAGTCAATTGTATGGAAACATTGTGATGTGACGTCATAAAACATTGTTATAAAATGATGGTACCTATTGTAATACAAAATTATTTTTATGAAATACATAAAACTGCTGAAAATTAACAATTCTGAAATCGAGAAGCCCTTATATTAGGGTTCCGTACCATAAAGGGAAAACAGGATCCCAAATAGGATCACTTCGTTGTCCGTCCGTCCGTCCGGCCGTCCGTCCGTCCGTCTACCTGTCCGTCTGTCAGACCCTTTTCTCGGGAACGCGTAGAGATACCAAGTTGAAATAAATACCGATGACTCAGGTTTGTGGGCTTGGTTTTGAAAAAATCCCAACTTACAGGTCATAGCAATCAAAAGATACCGCGTTTATGTCCCAATTTTGCAAAATTTGCTAAATAACTCTACAAGTATTTCAGGAAGTAATTAAAAGTGACAATTTGTTAGCTCATCGAACGATTGCCTTAGCCCTCTTGTTCTACATGCGCAGTAAGAGATGCTGTTAATATATTTATTGAATGTCCCGAATCAGCACAGAAATAATTTGTGAATCCACATACAAAGGGGCCAACCCGTCGCCCTCGCAACCCTGTATCGATATAGGAAGCTACTTAGAAAGAACAAGTTTCAGCAGTTTCGAGTTACAGGGGAATTCCCCGATCGCTTGTGCAACTAGCTCGCGATTAATAACTTAGCCTCAAGTTGAGCCAACTTGCAGACTGCAACTTCGACTTGGCGGGCTAATTAATAAGGTGACGCTCGCCGAATGGGGTTAGTGGGGTTTTGTTTGTCATAAACCAAACAATTATATAAACATGAATATAAAGGCAGGGACAAACATTGCTTCTGGCCCCACACTAGGATACCCTGTGTCGAGGGTAGCAACAAGAAATAGCGACGTCGCGCACATACACATCGAAGACCTGGGGATATTTTTTCTACTTCACCAGCCAGGATTCGAACCCGGAAACTCTCGCTAGTTAGGTAAAGCCTCGACCGCGACGCCTCAGAGATCGTCAATATGTCACCGTAAGATTGTCAAAACCGTTAGTTTATAATCTAACGTTTTTTTCTCTCGTTAGTTTACAAACTATCGATAAATTGTAAACTGTACGTACTGTTTACAAAATGACGCGTCAGTTTATAATAAAACCGTTAAATTTTGAACTGGTTTAAAAATAGCATTGCAATTTGTCGATGGTTTATACGCGATAAAATCATAATACAGCCTTTAACAGAAAGGTGTAGATATTTTAAGTGGTTGTTAGGGACGTTATTCTTTTCTGATACAGATGTAAGGCTGGTATTTAACCGATTGGTTAAATACCAAGTGTGCACCTTTACCGCACATGTGCGGGTAAACCCGTTTTGGCGGCGGTTTTAGTTAATGCATGCATATTTTATCGTAAATACTGAGTTTAACTTATATTTGTAATTTCTTTATTGTACTACACAAAACAGTCATACAGATAACTTATAATAGAAAAAAACATGTACAAAGGCGAGCTTATCTCTCAAAAGAGATTTCTTCCAGCAAACCAAGATGGTAGGAGAGGTGATGGTTGAGCGGGGGAAGACCTGCGCGTACAATAAAACTCTATAAATACTACGACTAATATATACTATATATATTTGCATTGTTAGTTCCTCGTGGATTGTTAAAGAGTTCTACAGGGTGTCCCGTAAGTAGTGGTCCAACGTTAAAGGGAAGACAGCTTGCCTTATTTCCTAAAACCAATTTAAATATAATAAAAAAAAAACGTAGGGTTACCATGTTATTTTTTTTTACCTGGAATTTCCCATTTCGTCTTCCGTACATCGTGTTTTTTAATGCTGACGCTGCTAAGAATAACATTTCCAAGATTTTATTTTTGTAGAATAAAGCTAAATAGTTTATCAATGTAACCAAATAACAGTTTTGTTACTATCTGTTACTAATGGCTTGGAAAAAATCTTAAACAAAAAAAATATTTGTTCCGCCTTCAGATGACAGAAATTTAAAAAAAATCTCATGCAAAAAAAATGTATAACATTGAACTGAACCATTCTTTTAAAAACTTGTACACCTACCCAGCTTTGTAAATTGCTATAAAAACTTAGTCTAGGCTTTGTTGTTACAAAGTTATTGCAAAATATCTGAAAAGTGGCGCTTATTTAAAAATATTAATAATAAGCAAAATGTGTATTACAATATTTTTATGACTTCCTTAGCCACGAATCTCATGCCATGGTAATAAACTTCCAAACCTAAGAGTCATGTGATGCCTTGGGTCGTTGAAAAGTTTAGTCATCACATCAGGTAGAAAAAGCTAGAGCGTGGATAGAGTCCGCGCCACAAATCATGTCCTGCGACTGAAAGCTGAACTTATACGCTGATCTCACTGGCAAGTGTCTATAGAGCGAAGACAGTGGCGCCACCGCTATCGGTAACAGTTCAGTTTGTCGCCAAACAGGTTTTTTTTCCTTTGGATCTTTTGTTTACGATGTCAAGGAATCTTGCCGGGGAGAGAGGGGAGAATGCGGGGTATGGCGCGCGCGATGGTCGGGGCGGGACACAACCGCCCGCTCCCTCAGCCCCCGTTTCCTCCCAGTTAGTTGTGATTTGTGGTAACTTCGATACGGACGTAAGACAACTATTCATACCCCGGCCTGAAAATTTCTGCTCCAATCTCGACCTGTGCTTTGAAATCGGACATTGATTTTCTTATCGATTTTGGAACTGTTTGTTACTTGGAATTATCGACTTGGCGATCTCACGGACTCTGATACACATTGTGAATAAGTTTCGTTTGTTTGGTGTTCTGTTGGCAAAAAACATAAGTCATTGTAATGCCTCGTTTCACGCCACGTGAGTACTGTTACATGCATTTAATTTATGGAGAAGCAAGACAAAACGCCAGGGCCGCCGCAAGATTGTACCGAGAAAGATTCCCGAATATGGAGAGTTACCCCGATCATCGCGTTTTTCTTCGAGTGCATAACGCCCTTCTTGAGGGAAGGATTCTTGGTACCGGAATTGGTGGTGCTGGTGAAGGAAGACCGCGGCATGTTGATAACGATTTAATAGTATTGAGAGAAATCGAAGAAGATCCCTCGCTTTCAGTGCGCACCATAGCACGACGCACCGGTATACCAAGAACAACGGTGCATAAAATTCTAAAAGTGTACCGGTTGCACCCATATCACGTTCAACGTGTCCAAACGCTTCAGCCAAGAGATTACGCTGCAAGAGTGTATTTCTGTCGACGAATGTTGAACATGAATGAGGAAGACCCACAGTTTTTTAATAAAATACTTTGGAGTGATGAATCCTCGTGTAGACGTGATGGATATCTCAACTTACATAACTTGCACAGTTGGCAATTAATTAACCCACGTTTAATGAGAGAAGACAAGAGCCAATACCAATTTAAAATAAATTTATGGGCTGGAATTATCAACAACCAAATCATAGGGCCCTTTGAATTACCAGCAACTCTGAACGCGGAATATTATCTGCATTTCTTAAGAAATGAGTTGCCAAATTTACTGGAAAATTTACCAGAAGACGTGCGAGAAACCATGTGGTTGCAGAATGACGGATGCCCAGCACACTATGCAGCAGCAGTACGGGAGTACCAAAATGAGACCTACCCTGGAAGATGGATTGGGCGCTTAGGTCCTATTTTATGGCCGCCGCGATCCCCGGACTTAAACCCCTTAGATTTTTTTTATTGGGGGTGTCTGAAAGACAGGGTATATCAAAGACCTATTAGGACGGAAGAAGAATTAAGAGAAAGAATCAATGCTGCTGTAGCGGAAATAAACGCAGGCAATTTCGCGAGGCGTCTAAGAGCTTCTTTCATTAGGAGATGCAGAGTTTGCATTATTGCAAGAGGACGGCAATTTGAGCATCTTTTGTAATTTTATAATTGTGTGTGTGTTGTATCAATATAATTTTTTATTTACTTAACTGTTTTATTTTTTAATAAGACCTAATTTGTTTAAAATGAAGTGGATTATTGACATACCTGCAATAAGTATCTTATGTTAAATGTCGATTGAGCGGTAGAAACTTGATTCATAAAGCTAAATAAAAAATTGTGTCTATCTTAGTGATTCAAGCTCATAGGCAGACAGTTTAGACACTACAATAAGTTTAACGCATATTTTTTCTTTTTATTCAATTATTTAAAATTAGCGCCACTTTTTAGATAAATAGCAATTACTTTGTAACGACAAAGCCTAGACTTAGTTTTTATTCCAATTTACAAAGCTGGGTAGGTGTACAAGTTTTTAAAAGAATGGTTCAGTTCAATGTCATACATTTTTTTTGCATGAGATTTTTTTAAATTTCTGTCATCTGAAGGCGGAACAAATATTTTTTTTGTTTAAGATTTTTTCCAAGCCATTAGTAACAGATAGTAACAAAACTGTTATTTGGTTACATTGATAAACTATTTAGCTTTATTCTACAAAAATAAAATCTTGGAAATGTTATTCTTAGCAGCGTCAGCATTAAAAAACACGATGTACGGAAGACGAAATGGGAAATTCCAGGGAAAAAAAATAACATGGTAACCCTACGTTTTTTTTTTATTATATTTAAATTGGTTTTAGGAAATAAGGCAAGCTGTCTTCCCTTTAACGTTGGACCACTACTTACGGGACACCCTGTATAGACGGATTTCCCGATGATAGCTACTACGGGAATCGAAAAAATATCGGATTATAAGGGTTGTGAAACCTTATAATCCGATATATTGTTCCGCGGTTTGGCAATAATTTCTAAGTACCGGGTCAAATGTATAAAATATATGTATATAGATATATGTATATTATGCGGGTCAAATGTATAAAAAATATTTATATAGAGTAAAGCTATAAAATATTTTAAATGGAATTTTTAGAGCAAAATAAATTTTATTTCTTTTGTTAGCCTTCATAATTGCAATGCGAAGGCGCATGCAAAATATAGCAAAAACCAGGACAGGTTTTGTGTTTTGTCGATCCCGCGCCCCGAGGCTCTTTCCCTACCCCGCCTCCCCTGCACGCGTAAACAAATCAACTAACACAACTGCATTCTGTGGCGCCGTGGAAATGAAATTTAGAACAGTAAAATAATCACGTGTAACATTTTTTTTTAAATTGAGAGAGGTAGAAAATATTCACAATTATGAGTGTGTTCTAAATAATATACAATACGCCCTTTCTTACATGCGCCATTGGTTTTGAACCCGATGTCACAATCTAACTGCACAATAGGCACAATAGCGAGCACTTTTGAGTGTAAAGGCTAATTCACAACTTTAGTTCCGAACAATATTCTATATGAAACCGATTGGATCAGACGAACGGTGAGCGAAAACATATAGAGGAAACCTCCATATATCATATCTATAGTCTTTTCGGGTTATCGTGGCAATAACGGGCATTGACTCCTATCTACCACCATATGCTTGTGATTGGGTTAGCGATACTTACTTATTAATTACGTGCAACCTTCGAAATTACCGCTCGCGGAAGATCCGGCGTAGCGAGTAAATATTTATAGAAACGAAAATACACAGGCACTCCTCGCGCATCCAATATTCCACAAGTAATAAAACTTTGGATTGCTACACAATGGCGCCTCCTGAAGTCTTCGCAAACGGCTTCGAGGCGTCTAGATGTAGATTTTCCGTTTTATGAAACCGGATTGACCATGTCTGTGTGTGCGTGCGCGTTTAATTGTTTTGGTGTGCGTTCTGTGTCAACATGTTCAAAACTAAATTTAACATGTCACCATAAGAAACTTTATCAGATGATGCGTCCGACAGGCATATCTGCGCTCGTGAATATAAAGCCGAAAGAACAGCACACGAAACTATTGACCAATTTACCCAAATTGCTGAAAGGAGCCACAACTATCCGTGATCTTTCCTATCTGTATACCTTCATATAGGAGCATTAATTCGTCCTTTCATTCCTTGACTCACTCAATAATTCAATCAACGAGAGACATCTTGCTTGTTTCTCTACTCCTATCAAAAGGCGCTTTCGCTCATAGGACACACATCATGAAGATGAGCACCGGCACTTCACACGCTAGAATTAGGTTAAACAAGAGGGAAACCTTAGCACCGGATTACCAATTTTATCTTCAACGAGGAATGTAAAAGTCACGTAACAACCATAGCGTCACGCCTTCTCCCATGCGGGGTGGCCGAGGCTGGGCACAGTTGAAGACAGGTTCAATAAACGTAAAGCAAAATCAACAAATACATTTTTTACCAATATAAGTTTGTCTACTAAATAACTCAAATGTTCACCAAATTTAGTGTTCCCATATAGTTCCACAGTCCGAATATTAAAGTTAAGTTGTGTTAGGTAACAACTTCATAATGCAACTTGGAGCCGAGGCGAAGCGGAGCGGCGCGAGGCGACCCCATGTAGTTTGGTATAAAACAGGGTGTAACATTTTGGTGATAATTTAGTAAATTTTGGATGAAAATGTATTTTTTTTTGTAAACAGTTCAATATATGCCAAAGCAAGCAAGAGCTAGATGAAAGGGAAAGAAATGTCGTTGACAATTTTGACTAACTCTTAAACTTTGACGGACACTCAAGTCTTATTGTAACAAAATAATATTCTACAAATGACTGTAAAAACACGCAATGAAGCAATTAACATGGAACTCATTAAGTTACTTTTGTTTTATTAAATAATTAGAGGACAGACCGACAACATAAAACATCTTTACGTACTTTTTCTGTAGATAACCGAATTACTTGATTGTACTGTAATAATGTTATCGAATCTTAATAATAACGTTACGTCTTATTTGCTTGTTTTGTGCTTTTTAGTATACTGCAGCCGGGTTTTTAAGGTTTTATAATTAAGTCACGTATTTCCTGCTTTTTCGTTGAAAATTATGAAAAATCTGTAAATGCTTGATTTAAAACTTTTTTATTTTTTATTTATTTATTCATAGCTTGTGCGGGAAGAGATATTTCCGCACTCACCAGCCCTTTATTTTGATAGCTCACTCGAGTCTTGACAAAAGTTTGTTTAGCCCGCATGCATATTAAAGAGCATAAAATCCGCTATTTTGTTTATATTTTTTACAATTTCATTTACCCAGTGACACCCAGTGACCCCAGTGACCCCAGTGACACGATCTAATGACGTAGCATTAATCAAAATCGGTTGAGTCGTTGTGTAGTTACGAGAGCCTCCCTCTTGTTCGCTTCGCTGCAGTCGGGTAAAAACTGTATATTGCATGTGATAGGTATATGCTATCACCTATCTTAGGTATTTATCAGCAGAACTACGGAAAGAAACATTCGGCTTATTTTTGATAATAAGTATTAAAAATTAAGTAACATCGGCAGCGTACAGCACTCTTTTTACCCGACTGCGCCAGAAGGAGGGTAGTGTTACTCTAAGCGCAGCCTATTATAAGCCCGGCAGGCGTAGGTGACGCGGTACAGCATAAATCTCATAAAAACAAGGTTACACCTCGACGTGCCGATATCAAGATTTATGTAGCGCCCGCGACGCGAGCTCCGCACATAACTCTTAAGGGATACGAGGGGGTAATACAAAGGGGGGGGGGGGGGGGGGCGCATACTAGTATTCCACTAGCGGCTTTATGATAGTACTCGGCATAAACCCCTGGCGGTGTGAGGCCATCAAATATTTTTTACATTCGCAATAATATGATGGCTCATATGTCATGTGAGTTTGTTGCTTGGTCGGTTTTAATTTGCCTGCAATTAGATTCCGCGGAAAGCTTGTCTTTTCCTTTAAAAACTGTGGGAAAGTCTAGAAGATATGCGAAGACGCAGACTATCATCTTCATTATATATAATTTACTATCTATCTTTTTACAGTAAACATGTCTAGCTACACACACCGTGATGGTGTGCCCAGAACTGGAATCAGTCATAAACGCGAAACTAATCAAAACCAGCGGTAAACTACGTGCGGAAAGCCAACATAAAATAAGCTTCCAATTCGAACATAACCAAAATATAGGCTATTATTACATCGCAATTGATCCTCGAAATATAATACTAATAATATATAAATGCTAGTACTGATCCCAAACACCAGAATAGGAAGACCCACCTTCCTCCCATGGTGTTGACCAAAACATATCAGAAATGGGATGAGCGAACCTTAGTGAGGGTTCCCGAAATTTGGGCAAGATTCAATCTCCCATGACTGCCGAACAGATGAAAAATTGTAAAACTTATAACAATCGTTCGTACTAGGGAAACGTTTTATGTAGAGTTCTTGCAAATCGCGAACGCGCGTGGGCCTTATTTGTTGTTTGTTAGATGTGTACGTGATTTTGTATTTGTATTTTGTATTTGTACGTGCAAGATATAACAGTGTGCGTGACCATGGAGGCATAAACGCACACGCCACAATTACTTGGCATGTCTTACATGTGGTGACCACAAGAAAGAGCCGCGCGCTGTCATGCCTTGCAAGTAGCACAAAGGAATATAACTCATAGATTTATTGCGCATTTAACCCGTTATCAGAATTGCTTTACGATGGATTTATTAACTTCATAAGTATAAATAGTGTATAAATACATATAGCCATTCGAAGTTTACGAGTACCAGACTCCAGAAATCCGATTCCAGAAATGAAATGTTGTGAACTATTTCACAACATTTCATCGATTGTTCGAACTGGGCGGAAAAAGTGGATCACACCATTTAATTATCTCAATTTAAACCGTTTCTAATAAAGCGATTACGCTAGTGGGAGTTCGACTCACACTTGACCGGTCTTACAGGTTGTTTTTTTTTTCTTGAATTTCTACATACATAGCAACAGTTCGACATTGGCGGCTATATATCAGCCCATACTATTTGTTGGCACGACTGACTGTATCAGTTCGAGGTTTCTAGCTGCAAAAAATTAAAGAGCCAATTGGCTCCGAATGTTCCAACTTCGAGGGAGCGAGGAACCTTTATGGAGCCGGTTCACAAACTAACATAGAAGGATGGGGATGAAAAAACTCCGCTTGGCAAGGGATCAAATGTATTGGTTGAATCGAAATGCAGGTGCATCGCTTATAGCATCTAACTATTGGGACTGTAGTATACTAACGTCTAAATGTTTATCACAACGTTGACCCACTGAAACATATGATATACTGCAGACAACAATCGTTGCGCCCACCTAAATTCTCCTATTAACTACAGTTCGCTTTTCAAGCTTTGTAGAGTAAATGCTACGCTCTATTCTTTCAATCAAGTCAAAACAAGTCCAACTCAACATCAATGTCGCTGCTTGTTTCAAAAAACGAGTTTCTTTAGTGCAGTGAATAATTTCTAATTGTCAGTGCGTGATGGCGCGTGAAAAGTACTAAAAACACTGGCAGCTACACTCCCTTTTTTGCAATATTAAGCTTCATTGACAAAAAGTAATTGGGTATTTATACTATTTTTTACTAGTATTTTTTATTTATACCACTATCCGAATCCATGAAAATTATGTAATTTTAATGTGGGATTTATAGAGCCATATGTGAAGAAATTACGCAGATTGTACATAGGGCGCACTGTAAGTTTCCGGAACTGGCCACTTACATAAACAATATTTAAAAATTTATTGCAACATTTGAAAATAGAACTCTTTGGCTGTAGAATGCAGTTTGTTTCATCTGACTGCCTTTTGTTTTTACCTTGTGGCGCCATTTAAAAAATTGTGTGTCTGCATCAACATGGATTTAACTCGGGAAAATTTTCGTAGTATGATTTTCTACGATTTTAAGTGTAATTTGACAGCTCAACAGAGCATCGCTCGGAAACAGCTTTTGGCAATGAAGCACCATGCAAGACAACTGTTTATAGCTGGTTTGCAGAATTCAAGCGTGGTCGTATCAATCTCAGTGACGAATCTCGCGATGGTCGGCCGTCCACCGCTGTGACCAACAAAAACATCGATGCTGTGCGCCGTATGATTGAAACAGACAGGCATGTGACCTACCATGAAATTCGCGCATCCTTAGAAATAGGCATGAGTCAAATACAATTAATCCTACACAAACATTTGGGTGTGAGAAAGCTGTGCTCGCGGTGGATCCCACACAACTTGAACGAGGCTCAAAAAACGGACCGCGTCACTTGGTGCAGTGCCATGCTTACCAGATTCAACGAAGGTGCGTCAGATTTGGTGTGGGACATAGTAACAGGTGACGAAACATGGATTTATTGCTACGATCCCAAAACAAAGCAGCAATCGAGCGTATGGGTCTTTCAAGATGAGCCGAAACCAACCAAAGTGGCGCGCGTGAAAAGTGCATCTAAGCGGATGATTGCTTCTTTTTTTAATAAAACTGGACACGTGGCTACTGTTGCTTTAGAGAATCGCCTTACAGTGAATAGTGACTGGTACACGACCATTTGTTTGCCGGAAGTTATTGACGAACTCCGTAAAAATAACCGTAAACGCCGTATCATCCTGCACCACGACAATGCTAGTTCTCACACGGCCAGACAGACAAACGACTTTTTGAAGGCGAAAAATGTAGAACTCATGAGTCATCCTGCATACAGTCCCGACCTGGCACCTTGTGACTTTTTTCTGTTCCCAAAAATTAAGAACCAATTACGCGGTCAACGATTTTCATCACCAGAAGAGGCTGTCGAGGAGTATGAAAAACACGTTTCAGAGGTCACCACAGAGGAGTGGCACAAAAGTTTTCAAAACTGGTTTCATCTAATGAAAAAGTGCATAGACGCCAAGGGAGATTATTTTGAAAAACAATAAATTAATTTTGTACCTTTAATAGTATTTTTTCATATTCATTCCGGAAACTTACAGTGCACCCCACGTATGTGTCGAACGCTGTTCCACTTTAAGGCGCCTAGGGCATTACCACAAAAAAATAAACTACCGTTCAACACTTGTTTAAAAACAAAAACGTATGGGATTTGACGTTTGTGTTAAGGTTAAACGCTGTTTAATATTTTTTGTGGTAACACGGTTAAGGTCCATTAATTACGTGAGGCGTTTTGCCTAATTACAAGATTTTTAAGCGTTGATAGATATAGATTGAAAATGTCAATGTTGTTAAAACACTTATTGTAGGTGTTCATAGTTCTGCCCATCGTATTATTTTTTCCATAGTTCGTTTTATGGAGTGGGATAGGGAAAAGGGTTTTAATTCTGGATCCATTATCAGGTTTCAGCAGGCCGCCGCACTTTCAGCGCCTGCGGTGACCACATAAGTCGCTAATATGACCGATCACCAATATAGCAATGATTCCCAGCAGTGAGTCAATGTGGGCAGGTGGGATGAGCATGATGATGATGATGATGAAACAAGCTATAAAGTGATCTCTTATATGTCGCATGAAAGTCGAAGTTTCACCAAGCGATTCGCCTTCCACGAAATCATATCCAATCCGATTTATTTGCGCAGCTCGCTCAACATTTAATCGGGGCCGCGTTATTTTTATTTTCAATTCCATCCGGTTACCCCTCGGCGGCTCGCTGCTCGCTGCAGGTGCCAGTGATGTACAACTCTTGTATATCACACGACCGATCTACCCTGCCCCTTGACTGTTACAGACTTCGCTCCTTTCCAACCGCTCAAAATCCCTTCTTCTGTCCACAAGAACCATTAATATTATTCTGAGAGCCGTACACATTCGCCCGCAACTTTGTGTAGCTAAAATCCGAATCGCTGGAGTAGTTATCGTCAAAAGCGCGGGTAAATCAAAGTGTGTCATACGCTCGTGCAGGTCTGGGCGTCTGGTCGTGAGCACTAATTGCCCGAGCTATGCTTCACTATCAGCCGGCAATTATTGCTGGGCGAATGTGACCACGTAACGAATACGCCATTATGACACGCATTGATTTGAGATGTAGTATTGGCTGTGTGTGGCTGACTAATTGTGATGTTATTAGACAGACAGTAAGTAGAACGGTAACGCACTGGCTGCACACAGATGTAAAGGTGCTGCAGATTATTTGTTGGTTTACTGAATATGTAGCTATAACAATTCAAAACAAACAGAATGAGGTCTATAATGGAATATGTAAAATAACTCTTTAATTTGGTCGTATTATATTATTTGCTAACTTTCGGCTTCCAACTTCACACCGGTCTCGGCGAGCACGTTGGGAGGCCATAAACAAGACGTGTCAGGGAAATATTTGCCCCCAGCATCACACCACTAATGAATGCAAACACGGGAAAAGCCACACCACTATATTTATCAATTATTACAATCTGCGAAGATGGGGTTTTTATAATACTTGATTGGAGGTGTATGTGGATCTATTTGGTACGACACACAAGAGGTTGTTCCATATGAGGTGGTTCCATTGTTAGACAGGCGAGTTGTGGAGCTAATGATATTTATTTCACTATCTTCAATTGCAATTTCCCTCTGCTAGCGCCTCAGGGAAAAGCATGACGTCTTGTTGCGTGTCTCACAGGAGCAACCCACACGCCCACTCAGTTTCAATCGGCCTCGTCATTCCCACACTTTATAAAGTGTTACAGAAAAGTGTAGTCACATTTTAAAAGGTTGCTAGGGACATAATTCTTAAGAAATGTTCAGCACCTTTTGCATAATTTTTGTAAATGCCTTTTCTTTTTTATACTTATATCTACACACGTATCATGAACCCTCTTTACTGCGTCCAAAAACCGCACGTTACGATCAGCATAATGTCAAACTACTTTGTAAAAACTCATTTATTATCTGATTATTGAACATTACGACCATAATGTGTAAATTTTCTACTTTCATATTTAGAACGCCGACGCCCGCCTGCTTGCCGCCCCTACTTTGTCTGTGAAGTTGGTACTACAGAACAAGCTCAACAACTCAATGCCACAATGCCGGTCAAACATGCGGTTCCTGAACACATCAAAGAGAGCTTATGATATGTGTGTAGATAAACTAGTGTATGTAACTGTAACTCTCGAGTTTTAATGCCCTCCACTACGTATCAGTCATATAAACTACTATTATCTACACAAGTATCATAAACCCTCTTTACTGCGTCTAAAAACCGCACGTTAAGACCAACATAATGTAAAACTATTTGGTAAAAACTCATTTCTTATCTGAAAATTTGTACATTATGACCATAATGTACAAAAATTTGTCAAATTATGACATTCAAATTTCGAACGCCGACGCCCGCCTGCGTGCCGCCCCTAGTGTGTCTGTGAAGTTGGTACTACAGAACAAGCTAAACAACTGCAGAGCAATGATCAATGCCACAATGCCGGTCAAACATGCGGTTACTGAACACGTCAAAGAGAGCGTGTAGATGTGATATTGATGCCCGTCATTATGTAGCAGTTACATAAACTACTATTGTGTGCAATAAATGATCATATAAATAAATAATCCTGTACAACTCTTCTTTAAGAAACTGATTTGATCAGACTAACTTTATTTTTCACTTCTCCACCCCTCTCTTTGTCTGTTGCCCACAGACTATCGTTCTTATTACATATACCAGTAAAGGTTACATCGTCCGGATCACTGGTAGCATTTACGTTGATATAACAGAGAAGGTCTGTGGAGGCCCGCGTAATTTAACTTTATTTTTTCCTTCCCCGACTTATTAGTTGGCGGCGGCGCGGCGGCGCGGCGCTGCGACGGCGACAGGTGTAACGAGATGTGTGTACGACTGACTGTACGTGCCTTGATCGTTTGGCATTTACCTTGGCTTATTGTTTACTTTGGACCGAAATGGCTAAAGATCACCAAGGTAAATCGCGATGCTGACTTGTACAATCATTGCGATTTGTGATAGCAAGCGCTGGAAGAGCTTAGACTTTCGACGTATTTCGATAAACGTGGCACTGAGTGGAGTCTTTATCCTGGTAAAATTACGATAATCAGGCCAAATCACACGTATAATTTGATCTGATCTGATAGGGATCACAACTTATTTTTGGATTTGGACTAAAATTTTATAAATATGCATGTCGCAGTTTTTTGTCGCAGTGAGTCGCAGTTAGTTGGTTAAATCAGACACTTGACTAATTCTCTAGACCGTTAATTAAATACCGACGTTTGAGCAAGTCACTAAAATTCCGTCAGACAAGTGAGTGAACGAAACGTTTAACGAATTGTCTAAACGTTCCTAGGCCAAGACATATACAATTTAATATGTTTTTATGTGCACTTAAATTCATGTAAAGGGGGCTTCTCTTCGCTCACCCCCTTTACCCTTCACCTAAGCTACCGCAATGTTTTGCCCTGATTTAAGCTGTGCAAATCAGCTGTTGTCGTGACGCCATCTTGTTTTCCAACACGCCGGCTTTTGGTAACACAGACCGTTAAACGTTTTCGACGATGCTTTATTTAAATCAAAATGCTAGTGACTTGGTTAAACGTCGGTATTTAATTAACGGTCTAGAGAGTTAGTTAAGGTGTCTGATTTAACTAACCAACTGCGACATGCACATACATTCATACAGACTGCTAATAAGAACTCTTTATTAAACCGCTACAAAAATAGCATCAGTTAATAACCCGCCCTCGTCAGTTGTTCGTAACAAACGCAAACAGAATAACCCATCAACAGTTTGTCGTGAACGTTTTCCTGTTCATTTCATTCCTAAATATAATAAATAAATTGGAGGTGCGATTCGTCTGCACTTTATATTCAGGAGGCCAGACCGTTTGCCCATTGGCTAGTTGTATTAGGCGAGCTACGAGCCAATTACCGTGGTGGGGTAAGTGGTCGCTGTTTTTATCGGCTCCTCGGCCTGTTACTGTGAAGCGAGCGTGTGAACAATGCGCGGAAAGGAAGCCCTAACTACGTCTACGTCTTGCAAACGGACGAGGGACATGAGAGTTTGTCGAGGAACTTACACCGAAGTTTTGAAGGGCAAAAACGTGTGACACATCTCTGAAAGCGCAATTTACAATCAGCATTTGAGTCCCAATTTTCTAGAGGTATCCCACTTTTCTAGAGGTATCCCACTTTTCTAGAGGTATCCCACTTTTCTAGAGGTATCCCACTTTTCTAGAGGTATCCCACTTTTCTAGAGGTATCCCACTTTTCTAGAGGTATCCCACTTTTCTAGAGGTATCCCACTTTTCTAGAGGTATCCCACTTTTCTAGAGGTATCCCACTTTTCTAGAGGTATCCCACTTTTCTAGAGATATTTCGTTTTCCTGTAAACCTCGTCCTGTATCTTCAGAGATATCCGGTAGAGTAGACCTATACTGAAATATTTTTTGTTTTAAGTTCAAGGAAATTAAACTCTTTCACGTCCTAATAATATAATGGAGAGATATATAGTCAACTTAAATTGGTACATAGGTACGCAATACTTGAATAGACGATTCAGAGACAACATCAATCGATTCGCCGGCTTGTCAAGAGTATCAACTATCACTTACCAGGTTTTGTGAGGGGAGTTTTGAGATCCACGATACTCGGTTGGGGGTTCTCTTGGACCTTAAAGAGAAAACTTAAGTTAGCGAACTTACCGGCACAAGTTACTTACCGGAGATAACCTAGGAGCAACTACGACAGGGTCGCACAAGTTTCGCGGACTCAAGGCCCATCCAATATGTAGCTGAGGGTGGTAGCAAAGTTGGGAGCTAACGGGCTTATTAAATAGCTCTTTACGTCATCAAAAGGATCAATAGCTTATACAGACTATGGTTTATTATTAGCCCATTGGTGACGCGGCACTTCCGTTGTTTGTGACCCAAGTGATATATTGGGTCAATAGGACCCCAAGAATCAAATGGACTTTCTCATCATTTTTCTGGGATGATGAAAGGTGCTAGTATTCGAGGCGTCACAACTAAAAGTTTGAAAATAGAACCTATGATAGCCGGACAAGATCTGTCCCATTTGAAACTGTCAGGTTATGTTCATTATAAGTTATTGATTTATTTAACTATTTACTTAAATACAGATACTTACTAGTATTATATTAGTGTAATGAGGCATTTATTATATGTAAATTTAAATTAGCTCCGCTATCGCATTAGGTTAAGCCTGTAATGATAGTTGTAAGAGTTGGAAATAAATAAATAAATAAATAAATAAAAAAGTTCATTAGTTAGTTAGTTTTGACACCAACAGAATTCCATTGTTTTTTTTTGTCATTTTGATTTGACTTACAGGCGGGATCACAAATGCCAGTAAACCGGAACAGTATCGTGCATGCTAGTTAAATACATGTAGAGGTTACTGAATAGATTGGTACATTGTCAATTGGCGTATACACATGACAGATGGTAGCACGGTGGCAAGGTGTAATGCAAGTATGCCAGAAACAGACATGTGTATTCCCGCCTTGAGACTTACACTCGTTCCTTTTCCTAACTTGTTTAGGCTGCTCCTAGCAAAAAAAATATACTGCACTAACCCTAAGCCATTCCTGAGTCCAATCTGTCAGTGCAATATTTTAGGCTGTTCTTAGGCTTAGGCGAATCTTAACTAGGACAAGCCTTGCTTACGTTTAGTGCAAATGGGCCTTAGCCTTCCTTACCTTGTTGGTAGCGGGGTCGTATATGAACTTGTTTTCAAGCTCCTTGCGAGGCGTCGCCGCCATCACTGACAGAGGGGTGGGCAGAGATATCATCTCCTGTTGACATAACACAATAGTAGTTAGTAGCGGCAAATTATAAACCTAGCAATTAAAATACTAATCGGCCAACTAGTACGATTATGACTGTTCTCTATCACTGGAAAATTATGGCTAATATTTAATCGCACATCAAAAATACTGATTTTCACAGCAAAAAAGGATCAACAAAAACACTTTATGTTTTAAATATTTTATGTGCACTTAAGTTTATGTTTTAAGTATTTTCTTTTGTTTTTAAATGTTCAACATAACACGAAGGATAAAAGGGGGGTGAGCGAACTTCACCTAAGCAAAATGCTGCGGTAATTTTGCCCTGATATTTGCTATGCAAATCAGTGTTTTTGATATTTCCTGAAAATTCTATCGGAATCTGTCATTATCCATCTTTCTATCTATTTGTTTAGAGGGATTTTTGCTACTTCACATTAACGTTTGACTAATCAGTAGCCGTAACAGTAAATATTGACCAATGAGGACATCGCTTATACAAGGAAAAGTCGCAATAAAAGATAGCTCGTGTCAGATAATCGTGTTGTGATTGGAGAATTTATCAAAAGCCATTGAGTTTCCTAGATGTGAGAATTACATGATAAGGATTCTGTCTATCGCAATCCATTTCAAATTAATATTTTAAAGTATATTCGCCAACTTCAAATTGACGTACACACGAGCTGTCGTTTAAGGTGATACGGAAAAAAACTGTTTCTTTCGAATTTATTTACTCCACTAGTCATCATCTACAGATTTAATTTTGGGGTTAACGATTATTGAGTATTTCATTCAGATTCTCACTGAAAGAAAAAGCCATAAGATGAAATTTTCTCGATAGAATTTAATTACGAAAAGACCTCTAAACCGTTTTATTTTTTAAGTTATTTATTTTTTTATTTTTTAAGTTTTACTGAATTCAAAATGTGGATGTTATGTATTCTTAAACTCTCCTTGAAAATCTTTTTAATAAAATAGCGTAGTTTATTTTTAAACAATTTGTATGTACATATGTAGTTTGACGCTACGTTATTTTAGTTTGAGTCGAGCGCATTGTTTACGCTCTCTTTTATTTCTTATGTGGAAGTAATTAACGCTGTCACTTTCGTTTACATTCGTATTCCTTTTATATATATATTTGTTCATAGCACCTTAAAGCGACTTTGATCTGAACTTGACGAGAGTCGGGGTATGTCAACGGATTCAGCATGCAACTACCGTGCAGTTAGTTAGTAAAACAGTGGCCAAGTTGCTATTTCAGTTAGGTTAGGTTAGAATTTTTGATGTTCGATTTAACACATTCTCTGCCATGTTTTTTTAATGCATCGCGATTTTGAACCTTATGCTATGGTGTAAGAGTTCACATCCTATGAAAAGCAAAAGTTTTTAGGTTCTCTACCAGTAATTTACTGTTTATAGTTTTCCGGCTCTTACTTGAGGCTGAGACCTTCAGGTGCCGGATACGTCGCCGAAATTAAATATTCTGGATTTCGAAAGAATGGGCTTTTAATTCGAATTATTTCCATTTTAGCCTCTTCCTTCTGCAATTATACATTTAATTAGCTGAACATATTTTAGAGAATGACAGTACCCATCATTATGAACAAACAACTTTCCCCAAGAAACAATATTGCCGCAGATTTAAAAAAAACGAACCTCAGTACATTGACCCCATCAGGATAGTTACTATGGAAGACCCGAAAAAAAACCTTTCATCCACATGTTTCTTGGGGAAAGTTCGTAATGATGGCTACTATCATTCCCAAAAATATGGTCAGCTAATCAAATGTCCACCATGCATTAATTCTGTACTAATGCTCACGTAGGAAAACAGATACAACATACAAGGGTTTTTGATGATTACATTGCACATAAGATAAAGGTTCTTTCTTTACTAATCTTGGGCATATATTTTTTTAATTAGCCTATAGCAGTATCCCACTGCTGGGCACAGGCCTCCCCGGTTCGAGCCCACACATCTCTGGCAGCCGCAAGATCGACCCCTCCGGTTGGAACCTGTCCAGATCGTCCCGCCCTCTTCTTCTGGGCCTTCCTCTACGCCGGTGGCCATCTGTAGGCACACATTCAGTGGCTATCTTTGCCCCTCTGACTGGGTGCTTCGACACACATGGCCGGCCTAATTCCATTTTAGTTCGGCGGTCTGCATGCCCACATCGATAGCATAACAATATGCTAAAAGTATATGGGAACTATTAAACTGCACATCAAAAGTACTGATTTGCACAGCAAATATCAAGGCAAAATGCTGCGGTATCTTAGGTGAAGGGTAAAGGGGGTGAGATACTTAAAACATAAACTTAAGTACACATAAAACATTTAAAACATAAAAAGTGTTTTTGTTGATCCTTTTTTGCTATGCAAATCAGTATTTTTGATGTGCACTAGACTAGACTAGCCAAAGTATATTATATATAATTATTATTACCTTTAAAATGCTTTCTATAGGAGGTTGACTGCTGTCGATGACGTTCTGAAAACCACAAATCATTGTCATCGTTAATTATCAGAATGGCTTGTCATTAGTTATTAATCGGAGACTGTGATAAGGGAATGCGGTGGTGAAATCAATCATCATTTGTATCTTCTCATCAGTGAAGTGATAAGTGACATTGGCGAGACGTTGTTCCTTATCACATCAAATTACCACATAGTTGCCCGTGCCATTTATTATTTCAAATTATTATTGTTCAATTGAGCTCCCTGGTCTAATGGGTTTCACGCTTGCTTCTCACACCGGAGTTGCAGGTTCGAAACCTGACCATGTTCCAATGAGATAATTAATTTATCTTAAGTACTCTGTAGGTCCCGGTTACTATCGCTACGTGGTAGTGGTAGTAAAACCCTCCATCAACCCGCACTCGAGCCAGCGTGGCATGGCATAATCTTACTCGAATCCGGGTAAAGGCCTGTGCCACTCGGTGTGGACAGAGAAATGGGCTACATTTATTATTGATTTCAATTATTTTGATTGTTTTTGAGCGATTTTTTATTATTTTATTAGGTGTTTGTACCATGCATAATGCATGAATGAATTATCTATCTATCTATCTAGCTTATTAGTCTGTGAATGGTACAGGTGTGTGTACGGGGCGTAATAAACAAGGTAACATTTAAATACCTGACCATTTTTGTGAAATGATAGTATCCATAATTATGAAAAAGTTTCCCCAAGAAACATATAGCTTGTAATCGATGATCGGGTCGAAGTACTGATGGACGATTTTTTTTTTCATTTGCTACTATGTTTCTTTGGGAAAGTTGTTCATTTTGTCGGGTACTATCATTCCCCAAAACATGGTCAGCTAATTAAATGTCACCTGTAAAGGTGTAGTAGATATGTTATTTATAAGGGATTGTTCTGAACAAAATTTACTACAAAACCGATTTGATTAGAACTTTATTTTTAATTTCCCTACTTTACGACTAGCAGACCCGGCAGACGTCATTATACATAAGCAGGAACCGAACCAAAAATTTTGGCCTTTTAGGCTGTTCTCTCGGCGTTTTCCAAAATTTTTTCTTTCGCAAGAACTCAGAAATTAACGAAGAGTTTAAAATAGAGTTCATTCAAATCGGTCTAGCCGTTTGCGAGTTTGCGGTTACCAACACATTATAGGTAACTAATTACAGTCGTTTCAGACAAAATAGACGTTTGGGTTGATTATAGGTCTGATATGATTGATGGCCTTATAAATTAATATTTCAGACCCTGTAGTTTTAGTTTCAATGCCTGATAATATGGTTGGAGACTTCTAAAAATGAATATAAAATCAGTACTGTCACTGGCATGCCCCTATTCATTTACTGAAACGTATGCGTCATTGCACTGACGGTTTTAACATAATTACAGGAATGAGATTGACGTAGCCAATAGAAATACCATATGATCGAAGCTTCAAATCTGTTGGTTAAAGTCGATTCAATACTGAATAAGTAAAATTATACGAAGCAGACGTCAAACGATACCAGAGACGTCGCAACTTACCTGAATAAAAAAACCGCCCAAGTGCGTGCCGGCCTTCGCACAATTAGGGTTCCGTAACAAATGTAGAATATAAGCCTAAAAATGAGGGAATTTTAAAGAAAAAATATAATTTATATTGATAAATCAGTTTTTTTCTCTGAAATTCCCCATTTTGGTCTTTGTTAGCAAAACATACGTAATAAAATGTATTATCACCAAATTTTAAGGTCGATGGGAAGTAAAGTAAATCTTCCGTAAAACATTTTGTAAAAAACCTGAGTTTGGTGTCAATTCATTCCTTTGATTTCCATTTTTTTTTAACAAAAAAAAAATCTAGTCAATGAGATTACGATACCTACCCCACTCGATGGGGTAGGTCATATTTTTTTCGCGCCCCCCTTAACTATATGGGAGCCCCCTCAAAAACACTTTGTATGGCTTTGTGTCAGGTCCCGGGTTCGATCCCCGGCTGGGGGTAAAGAAAAAAAACCCCAGGTCTTAGATGTTTATATGTGTGTGACGTCGCTGTTTCTGGTTCCCACGACACAGGGTATCCCAGTGTGGGGCCAGAAGCAATGTATGTGCCTGTATATAAATGTTTATGTTAACTTGCTAACCGTGGATGGAACAAGAGTGGGGACTCTAAGTACTGATAAATATGCTCAGCTAACGCGTTTTTCTCAGAAAATATGTAAGTGCAATGCAGAGATCATCATAGTCTCTGTCCAATTGCTACATCTACTTATGTAGGAAACAAATGCTAGTTTGAAACCCTCGTAAACCCGAAGTTAATATTTGCCGCAGGAATAATTAGTACTTTTACGAGCAAACTTTACTTCGCTGGCATAGGTGGGTGGGATTCTGTATTAAGTTGTAGCAAACGTTTTTGGGGTTCCGTACACAAACGGTAAAAACGGGACCCCATAACTAAGACTCCGCTGTCTGTCTGCCTGTCTGTCCGTCTGTCACCAGGCTGTATCTCATGAACCGTGATAGTTGGACTGTTGAAATTTTCACAGATGATCTATTTCTGTTGCCGCCATAACAACATATACTAAAAAACAAAATAAAATATTTTTTTAAGGGGGCTCCCATACAACAATTATTTCAATACTACATACAAACTTATGAACGCACCTGGTTACGTACATGCAGTGTGAAAGTAGTCGCACAAATAACTTAGTAAACAACATTTTGCTATGCAAAATCCAAACTATTCACTCCATACCATACTACCATTGTACGGCGGTACGGAAACCTTCGTGCGCGAGTTTGACTCGCACTTGACCGTTTTATTATTATTATATATGGGTAACAAAATCCTATTCAAGACTCCAGGCGTGGCAATGGGCTAAACCCCTGAGACGCAAAATGGAGAATTGAATAATTGGCTAAACGTGGCACAATTGTGCCTCTGCCGCCCCGTATGGTAAGACGTGACGCTATTGAGTTTTGTTTATCTGGGTGAAAGAGCTATGCTCACTGGAATTTACAAATAACCCGACTGCTTTTCTTTCAATACCACATACAAACTTATGAATGCACCTGGTTACGTACATGCAGTACGAAAATAGCCGCAATAATTACTTTGTAAACTACTTTGTAAAATCCAACCCATTAACGTTTCACTAAACCTATACATATAGCCATTGACACTGCCGCAACTGAGACGAAATCAACGACACCTCATTTTTTAAAATCTGTCAAGCCGTTTGGGCTGTAGTGCGTGCTAACGAAATAGAAACATACATATAAAAACATTACCCTCCTTCTTGTGCAGTCGGGTAAAACCGAAATATAGGACGGGGCCGGGGAAAATTGTTGGGGATGATGACCCCAAATACTACTTACCCACTCGTATCTATGAGTACGCAACTGTTGCATTTCTTATCTCTAGTTCAAAACTAAACTTTAGTTTTTATTTGTTACTATAAAATATTATGGAATTAATGCGTTTCTGCAGAAAACGACTAACAATTAAAAGTTTTTCTATTCAATTATGGCAAGATGGAGAAAATTAAAAAGCAAAGTTACAAAAATAAATAAGCAAAAGTGTTACGGCCGTAAAAAGGAAGTTTTATGGTTGTTCGTCATATTATTTATGGGGACGGTGCATAAATATTAAGACTTTGTGATATATGGAGGCCCAACTAAGCAATACAGTTTGTTGGTTTGTATGGTAATAGCAGAACGTCGTTCGTTTTTACTCGAAATATGCAATAGAATGAAAAGCACTCAATTAAAAGCTTTTATTTAGTTTCACCTGCACCGGGCTCTATCTATCTGTAATCAAATCTAGCAAGTTTTTGACCCACTTCCCGGTTCCCAATTGAGCTGAAATTTTGCATGCATATGTAAATGCGATGATAATGCAATATGTATTTGAATGACATGGGGCTGATCTGACGATGTAGCAGGAAAGTAGCCATGGAAACTCTATAATAAAACGACGCAACAATATCAAGTGTAAGTGCGTTTGGTTCGTCTCGACAAGAACTCGATTTCTTTTTGACAAATAATAAAATCTTTGTTTATTTTTTGATAATTATAGGTCAATTTTTTATTCGGATCAACTTAGCAAATCAGTGTCTTCCACCTCGTGTGGGAACAGACACAAATTTACAGTTCAGTTCAGTTGAGTTCAAAGATTTTTATTCATAATGGCACAAAAATTTAGACTTAATGAACGTCATAACATAATCAAGCAAGCATAATAAAACATTAAGTAGGTGCCTAATTATTAGTACATAATATATAGGGTGCAATGAACTGGTTTAATTTCAATTTTCAATTTCAATTTAGGTTTATTGCTTCCATAAAGTACATAAACATTTGTTCTTAAATGTAGGTACAATTGATGGACCCTGCCCATAGGGCACAGGGCACTGCAATACTATAGAGGTATAATACTAAGGACTAATTTTATATATATATTTATTATTGAGGTACGTTTATGTGTACGTTTGTGCGTGTGTGAGGGTGTGTGTGTTATTGTGATGTACATGCATATATTGTGATGTACATGCATATGCCAGATGTCTATGTCTTGTAAAAAGTCATTAATTTTGTAGAAGGCATTTGTGCACAAAGTGTGCTTTATACTTTTTGTGAATCGGGCTTCAGTTAAATTTTGTATTTCTTGCGGAATATTATAGTAGAAAGTAAATAAACTCGAATTACGAATCTCGTCGCAAAAACGTCAACAATGGTACAAAAAAAAAACGGTCAAGTGCGAGTCTAAATCGCGTACGAAGGGTTCCGTACCACCGTTCAATGGAAGCGATGGTGTGGAGTGAATAGTTTGGATTTTACACAGCAAAATATTGTTTACAAAGTTATTGGTGCGGTTACTTTCACACTCCATGTACGTCCAGGTGCAACCATAAGTTTGTATGTGGTATTGAAAGAATTGTTGTATGGGAGCCCCCTTAAATATTTCTTTTATCCTGTTTTTTAGTATTTGTTGTTATAGCGGCAACAGAAATACATAATCTGTGAAAATTTCAACTCTCTAGCTAGCTAGGTTCTTGAGATACAGCCTGGTGACAGACGGACAGACAGCGAAGTCTTAGTAATAGGGTTCCGTTCTTACCCGTTGGGTACGGAACCCTAAAAATATGAAAGTCAAAGTGCAAGGTACTGGCCATTGTTGACGTTTTTCTACGAGATTAATAGTAATTCACGATTCAAGTATAGGTAGGTAGTTATCTTCAGACGCAGGCAGGTATGATGGAAACATTCCACAAAAAAAAACCGGAAATATTATCACAAACGAAAAATGGTATGGTATGCTTTGAACTAAACTTTCTGTTTTTATTACGCAAGTAATGTTATTCGCATGAAAATAATTCATACTCATACTCAGGAGTAGCTCCTGAGACGCCAAAGTGGACGGTCGCCTGCCCATCCTCAAGCTCGCAAGAACGCAATAAGCAAACAATAGTTAACAACGCCCATCCGCGCCTCTGTTCTGAGATCGAACCTCGATCCAACTAACTAACTAATAGGTAATATATCAGTGTGGTGCATGGTGAACGTGTGTGAAACATCTAGGCTTTATGCTCAGGGCCGCTGTTGGCAGGCTTGGAAGTCTAGGCAAGGCGACTGAAAGCCAGCAGCGGCTGAGGGCAGCTAGGACAAGCATACACAACGCACCAACCTGGTGAGACCGTTCCGATTCAGATACCCTTCAGTTTTCTTAAGCTGCTATAAATAATTTGATGTATGGCAGGCGGGTCTGCTCGTTGCTGCTGAACACCATTATATATCATCATATTTGGTGGTGAGTTTGAATAAACTTTTTTGAATCAATTGCGAAAATTGGTTACTATCTTCGCCCTGCTTCTCCCACAGTGGTCTAATGTAGAAGAGGCAAAAATAATAAACGGTAAAGTGCGAGTCGGACTCCGCACGGAGGGTCCCGTACCACCGCACAATGGTATTTAAGTTTCTTGCATGGGGATTATGTATCTTTAATTTTCCTGTATGTAAGATAGCAAGATGTTGTTTATAAAGTGAGTGGTTTATAATAGTAGTTTATGTGACTGCTACATAATGGAGGGCATGAATACTCGAGAGTGGGTTTATGAAACGAGCCGAAGGCGAGTTTCATAATAATATCACTCGAGAGTTTTAATGCCTAATTATGTACAATTACATACACTAGTTTATCTACACACATATCATAAGCTCTCTTTGATATGTTCAGGAACCGCATGTTTGACCGGCATTGTGGCTCTGCAGTTGATTAGCTTGTTCTGTAGTACCTACCAACTTCACAGACAAACTAGGGGTGGCACGCGGGCGGGCGTCAGCGTTCGAAATTTGAATGTCATAATATGTAGAAAAATTACACATTATGATCCTAATGTGTAATTTTTCAGATAAGAAATGAGTTTTTACCAAGTAGTTTAACATTATGCTGATCGTAACGTGCGGTTTTTGTACGCAGTAAAGAGGGTTTATCATACATGTGTAGATAAAATATATTTGAGATCCTTGCAACAGGCTCTTTCATAAGACTTATCACAAGATACGCTTTTTTTCTGAATTGCCCCAATTCTGTCCCCCTTTATTTAAGATTAGTCATTTCGGAGATGGTCTTCTTTTTTGTCTTTTTTTTTTAAATATTTTTTTACAGTATTTCCAAGTTATTAAAAAATGAGAAATCCTAGCAACTAGTCCTTTCATTTGACAAGTCACACAACACAGTTTGAAAATTTTATTCAATTTACCTATATGCATATGTCACATGTTCGTGTTTGGGGTCACAAAAATAAGTGTACCAAATTTCAACTTAAACGGTTCAGAATTCGGTCGTTTAATATTATTATTGCAGACCTGGGACAGACATAGGAGTGATCCTATAATGGTTACATTTTTCCTTTTTATAGTACGGAACCCAAAAAAACGTTTACTTAAGTATAACTAAATATCTACAGTAATAAATAAATATTGACTTTGACTTTGACGTTGAATATGGGTATTCATTTAACTCAAAAACACTAGATCTAATAAATCGAGGTAGGGACCTGTCTAGTTGTATTACTGAAAAAGAAATAAAATAAAAACCATCCATCACTGGTCAGTCTGACCAGGTCATCCGGGCCAGCTAAACAGACATCACTGTTCAGTCTAGCCACGCCATCCATCACTGTTCAGTCTAGCCACGCCATCCATCACTGTTCAGTCTAGCCACGCCATCCATCACTGTTCAGTCTAGCCACGCCATCCATCACTGTTCAGTCTAGCCACGCCATCCATCACTGTTCAGTCTAGCCACGCCATCCATCACTGTTCAGTCTAGCCACGCCATCCATCACTGTTCAGTCTAGCCACGCCATCCATCACTGTTCAGTCTAGCCACGCCATCCATCACTGTTCAGTCTAGCCACGCCATCCATCACTGTTCAGTCTAGCCACGCCATCCATCACTGTTCAGTCTAGCCACGCCATCCATCACTGTTCAGTCTAGCCACGCCATCTATCACTGTTCAGTCTAGCCACGCCATCCATCACTGTTCAGTCTAGCCACGCCATCCATCACTGTTCAGTCTAGCCACGCTATCCATCACTGTTCAGTCTAGCCACGCCATCCATCACTGTTCAGTCTGGCCAGGCCATCCATCACTGTTCAGTCTGGCCACGCCATCCATCACTGTTCAGTCTGGCCAGGCCATCCATCACTGTTCAGTCTGGCCAGGCCATCCACCACTGTTCAGTCTAGCCACGCCATCCATCACTGTTCAGTCTAGCCACGCCATCCATCACTGTTCAGTCTAGCCACGCCATCCATCACTGTTCAGTCTAGGCACGCCATCCATCACTGTTCAGTCTAGCCACGCCATCCATCACTGTTCAGTCTGGCCAGGCCATCCATCACTGTTCAGTCTGGCCAGGCCATCCATCACTGCTCAGTCTGGCCAGGCCATCCATCACTGTTCACAGAGCAGTTTTCAGCACAGCTAAATATACAAATAATTCAAAAGGCCAACAAAAAATCAAACGATATATAAATAAAGACACGTAAAAGCTGCAAATTCGTGACAAAAAATTCCTAGAATTACTTTATCAAGATGTAAACATTGTTCTTCCGATCAAGATAAGGAAACCGTCATTCCGCTCATTCTCTCCTTCGCGGATGACCTCATTATCGTTTGTCAAGACCGGTATTTGCGATATCTAGACTAAAACGTGACACACTTCAAAACTACTCTGAACAACAGTTTCGTCACAAACGAAACAAAAACAAAAATTCTTATAAGAGACCCTATTAACACCTAACCCCCACAATGCATCGTATTGGTCGGAGTTCTGTAAGGTCTGAGAGTAAATGAAATAAAATATCTCGGCACCTTTATAACGGCAGGTCACAGTAGGAAAGATCCAATAAAAAAGAGATGCCAGCAAGCTATACGCAATTCCAATGCCCCTTCATCAATAAGACAAACATGGACTTGAAAATAGCTCGCCTCACCCACAAAATGGTTATTTTGCCGTGTATATGTATGGACTAATAAAAGCACATGCTCTTACTAAAGCCAAACGCTCCAGACTAAGTGAATATGAACGTCTGATCTTGACAGATATGCTCGACAATGCCAGGAGTCATCCAAGACAATAATTACGATTTACTACACGAAAAAAGGACAACCAAGCGAATTAAGAACAACGGGAAGTGCTTCTCTTCTACGCACATATTCTACGATACCCAGAACAACACCTGCACCACGCCGCATTCAAATATGAAGCAAGACAGAAGAAAGTTGACCGATCCATACACACCTGTAATACTCTCTCAAACATGACATAGGATCTAAGGAAAAAAAAACAATTTGTGGATAGAATCAGCATATAATAAGGGCGAAATCATCAAGGCCTTGAGTCAAATATATCGTATACCAGAAACAGTCTGCGAAACTGAGAGCTCGTCAGATAACCCAACTGAACTGGAGCTGCATTTTTGACTCGCTCGCATGACTTTTATGTCACGCGAGCGCTCTTTTCTACTGATTTTCATTCGACATCCGAAATTTCGTATTTTTCAGTCCTTCGCCTGCAACGAGTGGTCAGCACCACTCGGTGCGCATGTCGAATAGTAGAATAAACGTCAAATACGTCAAAGCTAAAGTCAACACAATTTGAAGTGTCAGAGTTTTCGCGCGTTTTTTCAAATTGGAATCCAAATCGTCAAATATGTGACATTTGCGACAGATTGAACAGTCCGATTTGTTCCATATTATTGCTAGGATTTAGCAGGCAGCTTGATTGAACAGACACTTGTCATACAGCCTATAATATAATAGAGCATTTAACGTTCCGTTTCATGTGATATTTACCGGTTATTACCCATTCTGCGTGCAACGGATTAAAATCAACATTTCCAAATTTATTGGCAACACCGATGACGAACGATTCAAAAATGCAGAAAATCAACGTCATGCAACTTGTAAGGCGAACGTGACACATGTCTAATGCGATATATTATGTCATGCGAGTGATTCAAAAATAGAGCTCCTGGACTCAGCAAACGCAACCAACGAACGATATTAAAGAACTTTTTTGAAGAAGATTTTATTTAGGAGAACACCAAGAACTTGAATGCATAACTGCTAATCTCCACATGCCACAGTCTCCCCATTCCACTTTTTCCTATATTGGCTTAAGGTTGCCCGACGGTAGATTGAAATCACCCTCCTTTCCCACCCACTTTTCAAAACTTGTGTCCTCTGGTATGCCGGCCGCAAGACCGGAACAGGTTTAAAACCCTGGCTGGAGAGGCATCATATCATCATCATCATCATCGTCATCATGTGAAGCTCAGCCTGCTTGTGACTAGACTGGCTAGCTAGACTATTAACACAGTGAGCCCTGCCCTGCACTACCAACAAATACCTATTACGCAGACAATAGCTGCACCGCAATCTCAGTATTCGCATTTGATTTGTTTGTGCGAATTTATGCGACCTGGTCCGCACCGCAATCCCTCAGCCTCTATTGATGACGTCACCAGTATCGATACACCAAAGCGCAGTTTAGAATTAAAGCCATTTGATGCGGTGTAAACGGTGTATGCGGTGCAGAGCGGACGGGTTGCAGAAGACATCAACAGATGCAATGACTGCGGACTTCAAAGACTGCGGTGCGGCTGTAGTCGCGCCCACCTCAATGCAAGCTGCATGTCACGCTGTACTAAATAACAAGAAGATAGCACGAGATTTAATAGTACATTAAAACGAAAGAGTTCTCTTGCATGAGTGCCTACAAACGACACCCATAACATCACTCCCGTGTTGGCGCTGTTTGAAAACACAGCTCGGAATGTGTGTTTAGCACGATTTGCACTTATAGGGTACTGGACTTGTTTAAGTAGTAACGTTGTAACATTGGGAAAACAAATATAATTTTTAAAAACATGGGAAGGTAACAGATTTCTTGAATAGAGATCTTTTTACATAATTGTCCTCGTAAAGGTGGATCTTAGTAGCCCTTTTTAGCCCCCAACGACTAAAATGTGTTATTAAGTATGAAGCGTCTGCCGATCGGTGTGTCGGTGTGTCTGTCGCAGTTAGTTGGTTAAATCAGACACTTAACTAACTCTCTAGACCGTTAATTAAATACCGGCGTTGTTCACTCACCGACAAGTGTGTGAACGAAACGTTTAACGAGTTGTCTAAACGTTCCTAGGCAACAAGACATATACAATATACATATTTTAATGTTTGTGTTTTAGGTATTTTTTGTTGTTCTTACATGTTCAACCTAACACGAAGGCTTCGCGTCGCTCACCCCCTTTACCTTTCACCTAAGCTACCGCAATGTTTTGCCCTGATATAAGCTGTGCAAACCAGCTGTTGTTGTGACGCCATCTTGTTTTCCGACACGCCGGCTTTCGGTAAGACAGATTGTTAAACGTTTTCGACGATGCTTTATTTAAATCAAAATGCTAGTGACTTGGTTAAACGTCGGCATTTAATGAACGGTCTAGAGAGTCAGTTAAGTGTCTGATTTAACCAACCAACTGCTACATCTATGTCTGGCCGTGACACCCTAGCGGTCAAACGGGTCGTTAATGCGGTTTCTGTAAATGGTAATGGACTTCCCCGCGACGGTTCTTAGATATGTTTTTATTAAAAACGGTTCAGACGTTCGAAAGTTATCAGCTTAACAAGGAATATCGGTCGGACGGGTGGACGGATTTGTAGTTGGTAGTAGACTTCACTTAAATACGTTTTGTTAAAATCGCTGCAGTAGTTCGAAAGTTATCAGCTTAACAAGTGAACCAAATTTTAGCCGTAAGGTTTCATATATGTGTCGAGGTGTTTTAAATGTATTATTTATAGTTATGATTTTGAAGTTGTTTATGTTATACGATTTACTATTTCATGTCTCGCGGCGCTGGGCTAGCCCTCTGTCACGCCCAACTATAGGTAGGTATTTTCTAGCTAAACTTCAGCCCTTGCAATGCTTGATAAAGAAAACACAGCGACACGCCTTGTCCCACGCTAGGTGACAGAAACACAGTTGTGCCCACGTTTATCCAGTTATTCAATACTCCATTTTTGCGTGGCAGGGGGCTAGTCTATCGCTGCAGCTATGGTTGCCCAACCATGTTTGATATGTTTGTTTTGTGGTGATATGTTTACTCTACTGACCTGATTCTGGTAACCATTGCTTATCCGTAGGGGCGGCGGTCGGTGCCCGGAGGCACTCGTCGATCCTGGCACTTCGTTCTAAGGACAAAATCATTAATTAATTTTGTTATTTATTTCTATAGTTAGTTTGGTCAGGCGCAACTTATGAGATTATTGGCGGAATGCACAGACTGCTGCTCCAATTAAGTGCCCTTTAAATGTTATATTGGCGCTGTCAATTCCCAAGCAAGAGACAGTGACAGCTTGTGTCCGTCAAAGTTTGAGTCGTCGGTAGTGCTTCCGGACTTAAGGGTATATATATAATAGCCGACCACTGAACGACTATAAAACTATTAGCATAAGATAAAGTTGTTGCTTGCATGGGCTTATGTTTGTTTATTTTATTTATGAGAAAATAAACGGTCACATATTATTACAATGACACAAGAAATAAGCTTACAAAGTAGACCTTGAGTTTCATGAAAAAATCTCAATATCTGGGCCAGAAAGTTGTTTGTTATAAAAGTTCGGGGTACCAACGATGCTCAAAATTCATTCATGAGAATTTTGAGCATCGTTGGTACGACAGTGATTAACTACTAAGACGTCGTGGGATCTGATAGATAATCGAGTGATTTTAAAATTTAGATTTTCAAGTCTGAATGGACCGTCAACAATATTGAAGAGGGTTTAAACAAGAAGCATGCGTCCATGCACTGTCTACGGCGTGCTAAAAGACATGTTCCTCACACATAACCTTAATTCGGATTGGTCTTCCCACGAAACAACCGAATGGCTTTAATGAATGAGTCAATGTATAGTCTTCAGACATCGTAGTTTTTGAATATAAGACATGTACGGTAGAAGATGCGGCAGATGTTTTCTTATGTACTCTTAGATCAAGACACAGGCAAAACAACACAAATAAAACTAAAATATAGACTCGAAAATCTGAGCTACGCCTACGCCGTCGCGTTCTTGTTATCCTTATTCTAACTACCTGGAATAATAAAGTGAAAATAAGGCCATAATAATAAGGTTACGTAAACCGCTTCGCTTTCTGTTGTAGGAACAAAAGGTTCCGTAAATTTTCCACACAAATGCTTCGCGCCGCGACGGAAAGGGAATTTCATGACTCAACCGCTGGCGTAGCAACAAAACAACTTTTACGACTACTAAAACTGCTTAACAGTTTATTAAGCGACATAATAGCGCCACGCGTTTTCCTGCGCTGGGTAGCAGAGGCACAAAGTAACATCCACAACTATGTAGATCGTATTTAGCACTCTTGTACTTGCGATTGGTTCGGATAATATACCTTTAGCATCTTCATTAAGTTTCACAAATAAACTGATGATGCGAAAAGTGTATAGATAAATTTTCCGAAATAATATTATCCTTGTATTTTTTTCCATTCGCTTTTTTTCCCACGATTTATTTTTTGCATACGATTTTTTACTAGTAGTATTTTCTTCTACGCGCTTTAGTTTCTTCTGTTTCTTTTTGCCAGACATATTTTTTTCTATGCGTTTATTTTCTCAATCCGTATTTTTCATATACACATATTTAGGCGATATAATATTTTTCCAGAAGCTTATTTCCTCATATATTTTATGCTTGATTTAACTTACATACAGCAAGAAACAGAAGAAATTAAAGCGTGTAGAAAAAAAAAATACTAGGAAAAAATTAATCGTGGGAAAAAACGCAAATTATGAAAAAATTACAAGGAAAATATTATTTCGGATTTTTTTTTATCTATACACTCAATTCGAAATACACAATTTTGATCCGGAAGTATTGAAAGCTCTTCTGATTTCATAACGTTTAGGACTTTCCACGTCTCAATCGAATTGTTCTTCTTTTGTTTGTTTGCGTAATCCTATACTGCTCGGAAGTTGATTTTTAAAGGCTTCTTTGGAACAACAATTGTAGGGCAAATTAATTTAAGAACCTTATTTTCATGCGTTTACAAAATAGTTGGTTTTCGTTACAATATTCTTAACAATTTCACAGCCAATAAAAAAATGACTTGCAAATATAACAAGGTACTTCGTTTACCACCATAATGTTTCTTCGGTAAAGTTGTTTAGACTCATTGATAGAGCGTCTGTTTGGTATGATCAATACTTTTGTTGCAGCTAATATTCAAAATTCAAAATGAGTTTATTGCCATAACAAACACATCGGTTACATTTGGAGAATGTCAAATCTAAAAATAACACACATATAAGGTATAGGGAAATATAGAACTCCATTTCAATTCCATCACCTCAATGTTTTAGATGCTGGAGGCAAAGAGGCGACTAGAAACCTCCAGCTTTATACGTTATTTTTTACAGAATTGGGACAAACACCTTCCCAAGCTTTCTTGTCTTCTATATAATCTGATATTTTGTAGTAAGCCTTTTTACATAATTTTACGTGATTTTTAACAACATTTTTAAATTTATTTTATTTGGGATTTTGTTGTTAAAGCGAATACATTTCCCTTTAAAAAGATACATTTACCTTATGGAGCCTAGTAGTAGGTATAGCTAGTTTATTCCTATTTCTAGTGTTGACATTGTGTATATTGTATATAATATACATAAAGTCAAAAGTAAACGTAAGTATGCCCGTAAAACATTGTTAATTGTTTCAATAACTTATTTCTATTATTTGCTCCAATTTCGTGCATTTAGTTGGCGACCATAAAACGTTATTTTCGACTATCGTTTTATTGCTATCGATTGTTATTCGATGGTTGTATGTTTATGATTAATGCTGCCTGTGAGTCAAATAAACTTTATCACGTAAACCCGAAATGGGCCAGTGCCGGATTTTCTACCAATACTCCAGTGATTTTACTTTTGATATTTAGTTTTGCTTTACCGAGTGATATGAGTGTATTAAGTTATTAGGTGCAATAATGAACTATGGCGAGTAAATTTAATTAACCTCTCAAAAACCGAGGGTAGTTGGGAATAATCACGTTTTAAACCTTATGCCATGCTAATAAAATTTAAAATCTATAACGAAAAAGTGGCGTTATCTAACGCCGGTGGTATTCAAGAGGTTAAACAATGATTTTTGGTGGTGACAGCCTTTTGTGGGGTGTTGAGGTCCAACTATCCCTTGGAAAAACTAGGAATGCCGACAAATAGTTAGGGGGATTGATAGGACCAAAGGTATTGCTTCAACGTTGTGCTGATTGTTATATCCAGTAGTGTTTGGCCAATATACTGAAAGAAGATACAGTAGCATCAAATATAATGGATGTCTTCTCTAATCTGAGTAATGATTACATTGATCTCACTGCTGGGCAAGTACTTCTCCACTCTTGGCGACCCAGAGCGGTCATCCACCAGTAATCGTCCCAAAGACTTGGCCCATCACCCCATCTCTTCCGGGGTCGAACGCGTTGCTTCTTCTCAATTTTGAAAAACCAAATTTTTGTTAATTATTATTTATAATTTACCTTGTAGTAGGGTCGGTGCGGGATGCGTCCATTTTGCGGCGCCTGCGACGGCTTCTTGAACTCGCTCTCGCGCCGCGACGATGGGTGGCCTGCAGGCAAGAAAGAGCGGGGATTAGTTTCGTTGTATTCCTTCTGAAATTATGTTTTAAATAAATCCTAAATATTTACCGCCTTATTCATAAAACTTATCAAAGCTAAAATGTGCTTTGTCCTTTTCTCACAAACACAACTTTCAAACTGACAGACAAAGACAAACGAATTATAACGGCATTATAGTTAAAATAGGTTTATTAGACGTTTATGAATAAGGCGGATAGACTACGGACCTACTCATATTTATGTACAAGTTACACAGAACTTAAAAATAATAAGAAACCCAGTTTAGGGTTACACAGCTACGGATGGAGTGAACAACTTTATGGTCAAATCAAATGCTGGACGTGTTAGACCGTCTGCTTTAACACAACCGTGAATTCTTCGCTCAGTAAGAGTTGCGAGTTGCTGTTTAGCGCCACGTCTCGTTTAGTCAGTAATACGGCGTTTCTGTCATTGTCGCGCGGAACGCCGGAGGGGTCCGTAGTTAGGGTTATACCCGACTGCTTCCTAAATTATTGGGTATTAATAATTTAGGTTCAAATTTATTCCCAACTAATTCAACCCACATACTGTAAAGCGTATTCCAGATGTTAGGAACAAATGTATGCCATTAATCTGCTTAATAAAACGCTAACTTTAGTCACCGTTAGCGTTTTATTAAGCAGATTAATGCCATACATTTGTTCCTAACATCGGCTGCCAGACATCGCACAGCCTAAATAAACCAATGGACCTACAAATATGAACCGTTGTACATGGGTACCTTATTAATGTAGGGGCACACTTAGAAAGGATTTTTTTTACTTTGTCGCTCACCCCCACAATAGTGAATCCATCGATAGAAAATGCTGGAAGTTCTAGGAAATTGTTACTGATGAAGGTTTGCATAAGTTGTACATATATATCCCATTATAGCTAGTAAACCAGTTTATTTGCAAATAGTAAAATATACTTAGCTGTAGTTATTTTATTTAGTTGAAAAATTGGTTTTATGGAGACTCTGCTTATGAAGCTCAGAGGGTTAATTAAGTGGGCTTCTGATATAACTATCCGAGGGATCGATTCGGGAATGCATCTCATAGATATCAGCCTGTCAGAAAACCCATGGCTGAGTAAGTATGCATGTATGGATTGTTAAGATAGTTTGTGGAAATGGGTTGAGTTAGGAATAGCTCGTGCAGTTAATGAGGCGGTGAAGAATCTTGCGAGTCACCCTCAACATCGACGCTGTCGCCGGCGTACGGTAGAAGTTAGGCTGCCACTCTCAATGTACCCTGAGATTTGCTGTGGCGACCGGCTAGCCCCCTGACACGTAACATGGATTATTTAATTACTGGCTAAACTGTACCGCGAGACGCAATGGTATGATATTTGTATATGTCACCGGAAGATAGCAAAAACCGTTAGTTGATAAACTAACGTGGTCGTTGATCAACTATCGTCAGATAGTAAACCAGACCGACAGGGTTTAGAATTTACGTTTCTTTTGTTCTTACATGTCAACCTAACACGAAGACTATTCGGGGGTTTCGCTGCGATCGCCATCTCTAGTCTTCACCTAAGCTACCGCAGTGTTTGCCCTGATATTTCGTTTGAAATTCAAGTTTAAACCAGCTTACTATTTAATGGTGTTAACGGTTAGTTGATCAACTAACTAGTACTAATAGTACGCTACAGTTTACTATCTGTCGATAGTCGACCAACTTGCGAGAAAAAACCGTTAGTTGATCAACTAACGGTTTTGACTATCTTACGGTGTGAATATACACATTCTAGCGGACTCCTTTGGTAGAATAGAAGTCGGATTATTCAAGAATTAGCCTCATAGTGACCTTAGTAGGAAGGAAGTATCACAATTGTTGTAATTTCTACTTCGAGGAGTTCCAGTAGTTTCGACTCTTTCCAAACCCTAAGATATTTCTTTCATTATAATCTATCTGCTATGAAACCACCATTCAGAACGGACTTCACAAAGAACAAACCGACCACAATGTCCCAACGGCCGCTCCACTCGCCCTCTGAATAAACGCGCTAATGATTTACCCCAATCAATAACAATCACCCAAGTTGTTCTTCCACTTCCTTTCCCATACGTCTAATCACAATACAGCCTAAACACACCGCCCCCCACCCCCACCAAAACCCTCAGGGCAACAATCGTCAGTCCTTTACGCGCTAATATATAAATAGAAATAGAAATAGGTGAAACATATAATTAAAGGCAATATTAACAGCAACATATAAAACAGAAGAGAATAAAAGCACGCACAACAAAAGTATACCATATTATGTGTAAAATTAACATTTCGAGTGTCGAAGCAGCGAATAGGTTCCGACTCAGCATGTGTCACAGGGCCTACAGGTCCTGCAACGCTGGTATTCTGTCGGCACCTTATCAAAGAGGGGATGATAATATAAGGGTGGGTGTTAATAAACTACTTTTTATTAAATCCGAATAAATCCCGAACGAATAAAATATCGAACCCCCTGATCGGCAGAATCATAACGCACCCCGTGCATACTCGGAAGGGGGGAGGGGGGGGGGCTAACGCCCCCTCAGTTCTTGGGGGGGGCCGCCTTCCGGGGGAAGCTCGCCGAGGTGTTTAGCTGGTTTATGGAGATTGCGATCGGGACAAAGGAGACCAACTTTACGAGGACTAGATTGCGCGGCGATCTGTATGGGCGGGCGGGCTGAATAATGCTGTATTAAAAACGGAGACGCTTTTCCGTGTAATAAAAAGGGCGGCTGATCCAGTTTGCCGCGAGAATGCGTCCCCGGCGGCGGTGATGCGGCGGAAATATTAATAGCTTTTAAAGGGTGAAAATGACCCCATCGACAGTTTTAATAAGGTTTTAACCTTCGTACCGGAAGGGTGCCAAACGGGACCTTATTGCTAAGCCTCCGCTGTCTGTGCGTCCGTCCGTACGTCTGTCACCAGGCTGTATCTCATGAACCGTGATAGTAAGACAGATGAAATTTTTACAAATGATGTATTTTTGTTGCCGCTATAACAACATATACTAACAAACAGAATAAAATATACATTTAAGGGGGCTCTCATACAAGAACTCTTCCAAAACTGCCTACAAACTTATAAATGCACCTGGTTACATGCATGGAGTGTGAAAATAGCCGCACCAATAACTTTGAAAACAACATTTTGCTAGGTAAAATCCAAACTATTCACTTCACACCATCCCTATCATTGTACGGTGGTACGGAACCCTTCGTGCGCGAGTTAGATTCGCACTTGACCGGTTTTTTAGTCACTTACCTGTTACTCCACAAGGGGTTACATGACCCAAGAAGAATCTACAGAGAGCAGCATTACAGTGCCCTCTTTTCACAACACCGGAAACCTTTTAAATGGTATCTTAACTTTAAAGGTAAACTTTTACATTTCGCACATATTCCAGCAATTTTTCCTATAACCTTCCACGGAAAAGAAACCTCCACGAGGTCACTCGAGTAATGTACCTGCATTGTAGGCGTGTGTAGGAATCCACGTGCAAGTTGCCTTGTGGATGTATATATAGGTGCTCTATTGCACGGTGCAATCACTCATTGTTTGAAAGCCCAGGCCCAGATGCGCGTAACTTATTAAAACTTCGTGCGACGGGGTTGCTAGATAGAAACCGTTTTATTTTGGTACAGAACAGGTGTCTATTAGTCGAATAGTTGCGTATTTATTTGTAGAAACGTTACAGACATACCTATGTCCTATGTAGATTAATTAAACAAGTCACTACCAAAATCTGTTTGGATAAGTCATGTGCAGTTCTAAAATAACGTTTAGACGATACGTAAGAGCACCACACCATCGTGTGATGAAGGCAGTGAAGAGGAGGAAGAACAAAGAAGATACCGAGAAGTGTAGTGTTAGAATACTGCAAACACAGAAGAAAGCAAAACACTGACGTGGATATAATCACAATATTTCTTATAGCATTAACTACATTTAAATATCTATAACAATAAAAATAATCCAAAAATGTGTTGCTAAGCGCAAATCTCGCAAACAGCTGGACCGATTTGGATCAACTTCTTTTAAAACTATTCGTTTTAGTCTTGGGAAGGTTCTTACGGGGAGAAAAAAAAACGCACAGGGAATGCCAACGATCTGAAAAAGAATTTAGTGTAGAGGGATTTTCTATGAGAATTCAAGATGGTTCAATACTCATCCAATCCGAAAGAATTTAGTTTTTTTCTCTAAAATTCAAAAACGACTAGTCCCACGTATCCACGGGCTAGGTAGTACTCAATATAAACATTATCTCTTTTTTCAATGTTAATTAGGACAGCTGGCTTCTCCAGATTGTTCTAATCAAAACCAGATAGATACATTTGTAAAGTGGCACGGCAAGTCTGGCAACACCAAAGCAACGCAATCACAAAGTTGCGGAGTACCCAATCACAACACAGGTACGCTGGCGGAATAAATTATGACGTCGTCGCCGGCAAGAGAAGTTGAGCCTTTGTGCGTTGTCGCAATGTACGCATACGCACACGACAGGCCCATACGCAACTTCTGGCCCCTCACTAGGATACCATTTTGTCGTGGGAACCAAAAAAATCGACGTCACACTGTCCAAGGTCTGGGGATTTTTATTTTCCTCATCCCCGGCCGGGAATCGAACCTGCGACCTCTCGCGTGAGAGCCTGCAGCGCCACAGAGGTCGTCAAAGGTGAATGCAAATCTGGTCCACGTGTACAACACGGTGACATCGCTGTAATTACGTCAAATTATATTCTGAGGTCAAATATAACTGCGCAGATATTGCATCCGTGTCCCCAAGCCACATAAACGTCACCAAGCCAACTAGACACCTGTCAGGTATCTTCCGTCTCATGCATGACACACCCTTTTGTTTTACAGGTGTGTATGACTGAGATGGAAGATACCTGACAGGTGTCTGGTAGGCTTGGTAGAGTAGTACATACACTGGATGGGAGAGGCACACTCGCGCCGACGTTTTTCAAAATAAAAGCACAAATAATCGGTAGAATCTAATAGATTTTCAGAAAAAATATGAAAAAAAAAAACTATATACTTAGCTATATATATATACATATACTTAAGGGCGACGCATTAGGTCAAGACAGCCTTTTGTTATTCTCAAGTTACGCAAAATAGGACTAAGCAGTAGTTTCTCTATACTACCTTGTTGGTCACAAAATAAAAATAAAACATTTCGCACCGAATATGAATTTATGTACCTGTGATTTATTTCATTGTTGTATAGGGCTTATACCGCGTGTTACTGTAAGGATTACCTGGGGAATGTGCGCGATCCATCTAGGCACCCCATCTGTGCAATACCGCGCATTTCAGTGATTGTGATGATACCAGTGCGGTCAAGTGTAATGAATGCCCAGAGAACTGCGCGATACTCTTAGGCATCCCATCTGTGCAAGCCCTAGAATTCTAGGCCAGGTGCACGTCTGAGCCACGCAGCGACAGGCCGGCAGCGAGCGACGCCTACGCAACACACCCTCAACGCTACTGCCTCCACCACCACCGCCGCTAAACACACCAACCTGGTGAGATCATTCCGAATAGGACATCATTTATAGTGATTACCTATCTCTAACTTTATTTCTCTCAGGACCACTCGCCGCCTGACAATAATAAACCACCACTTACCGCGGTCGCCCCCATTGACTAAGGCATTATCACATTTATAGGTGCGTCATAGGCAGGATATAACAATTCCCTACCTACGCAATATCAAAATCAAGTAATAAAATATTATTATAGCTACATATATTTATATTGCTTTGCCTGAAAATAAATTCGAGATAATTCTCCTCGAGATTTCTTTTCTCCTCATCTTCGAAAGACCATTCAAAACAGTCATCAACAATAACCTTCCACTAAACCCTGAAACTCTGTGAATAAGCCAACCCAAAACTTAACAATCCTAGAATTATTTTTACGTAGCTAAACTGCAAATATACTAAACCCGACAATAAACAAAAACTAAACACGTGCATGCCATAAAAAGGCCATCTACCAAATTCCCAGAAACTAGACAAAACAATTGACTGCTATTTAGGAACAATTGAAAAAGCTTCGAAGCACAAAAGGCCCACAACGTTCCCTCACACATCTGGCACCCATTCTATGGTGTCAGCCCATCTTGGAAATACCGGGAAACATTAGAATAAAAATAGATAGAGGCTCTCTCCTGTAGTAATATCTTACAATGGAAACTCTACCAATGCCCAGAGATGGAAACTGCCTGTTCCATGCAATTGCAGACCAAATCAACCATCTGTTTGGAGCGACATTCAACCATACCCACATCAGAAGCGACTTAGCTAGATACGTGGAAGCTAACAGCAATTATCCACGCATCAAACTTGCGATCGACGCACCAAACGCAGAAGCTTTCTCAGGTACATAAAAAATCTCCACATACAGGGCACGTGGGGAGGTGAAGAAATTATCATAGCAGCCGCGGAGTTCTACGTAATAAGTGTAGCTATCCATCAACAATATGGCCCATCAATCGTATATAGCCCCCAACAAGAATATAACGCAGTCGGAACTATTAACTTGACCTTTTCCGACAGCCACTACGACAGCGCATACATAATAGAGCACCAAAACGTAATCAACAACCTATCAACAACCAGTCAAATCTACAGCATATCACTTTTCCCATACCAAAATACAGCGCGACAACCAAAGTACACTCCAGTTCCACCCGCCCCAAAAACAGAAATATGATAGCGGTAAATCTAAACACCTTACCCCGGCCTACCCAAAATGCACAACTCAAGATAAGATGACCAATGACTTTGATACTTACCGTACCGACACATACACTCACACGCCACAAACACATGCGTCCCCCTCCGCCGGGTCAGATACAACCGGGTACTTCATCTTTAGGGCCTTGTTCACGGACTGAACCTCGACCCGAGTCACGGACCTAACTAATATGCACTAATGAAGTGAATTGAAGTAGGTGATATCAGTGCAATGAGTCTCACTAACTGAGCAACAACCTGGTGAGATCGCTGCGATTATGATAGCCCTAACTCAGATCAAAAGGCAAAACGAACTCTATATCTATTTATTTATTTATTTTATTGGTTCAGGTCCGCCAACGGACAATACATATTTACTTAATTATTACATTTTTTTACTTTTTAGATGCTTGTCCACTTATAGGCAAACACAGCTTGCATTAAAATACAGTTCAAAGCATTAGTTCATTAGTATATAACAAGTTCTGAGTGATATAATTATTACAATTAATTAATTACATTACAAATATTATTTAATTATTTAAGTTAAGTTTAAATTAATTTAATATAGGTGCCTATCTAAATACATTTCTGTTTGATTTTTATAATAATTCAATTCAATTTAATTTAGTTTAGTTCGAAGTTAGGTGGGATCAAGCTTAGATCGGAAAGTATGAAACTTATCATGGTATACATCGATGTCTGTGGTTTGACTTTTATGCAGTGTATTGTACAGGCGTATCATTCTGGTGGAGGGCGAGTTTATGCCAAGGTTTGTTTTCCATGGACGCTGTCTGAACAGTTTGTAGGTACCGCGGCGTGAAAGTCTACTCGGCACCGAGATACTGAACGAGTCCAGTATCTGCCTACAGTCTATTTGTCCGTTTAGCACCTTGTGCATGAATTTCAGATCAAGAACTTTCCTTCTAACGGTAAGAGGTGTAATTTTGAAGTGATTCAGTCGTTCTGTGTAAGACCGAAGTTCTAAGTGACTAAGAGTGGTATTTGCTAGGTAGCAAAGAAATCTCTTTTGGACTCTTTCCAAATTATCTTTGTGAACCTGATAGAACGGACTCCACACCTGACAGCAATACTCCAGATTAGATCTAACTAACGTGTTGAATAGCAGTATTTTTGTGCTGGTATTCCTGAAGGGCTTGGAGGCTCTCATGATAAATCCCAGCATTTTTAATTATTTTTTTACAACATTGCATATGTAAGGAGTAAAGTTGAGCTTGCTGTCCATCAACACACCGAGGTCGCGAATGGCATTAACCCGTTCGAGGCAAGTACCGTTAATATTGTACTGCGCTAGGATGATTCTGATGTTACGGGTAAAAGATATGTGGTAACACTTATTGGGATTGAGCTCCATCCTGTTGCTCGTACACCACTGGCACAGTCTGTCAATGTCTTGCTGTAACCGATCTATATCTGCATTACTAGAAATGGTTTTAATTATTTTTAAGTCATCAGCAAACAAGTATGGCTCTGCGTCCTCGAAGCAGTCTACAATATCGTTAATAAACACGACGAACAACAAAGGACCGAGATGCGACCCCTGCGGAACACCTGATTTTGCGCTAAACAATGCAGATTTCGCGCCGTTGACCACCACGTAGGAACTTCGTCCTATTAAATACGATCGAATCCATTCCAACATTGGGTCCAGGATACCGTAACTTTTAAGTTTGTGAATGAGTATGTCAAAGTCGACCTTGTCGAACGCTTTACTAAAGTCAGTATACACTGCATCCACCTGTATGCGCTTATCCACAAAACTAACGAGACGATCGGTGAACGCGACCAGGTTTGAGTTAGTAGATCTGCCCTGCAAGAAACCGTGTTGTCTGTCGGAAAGCTGGTGGAAGACATGCTTGTTCAGACATGGGTATATAAGAGTTTCAAATAGTTTTGCGAAGACGGGAAGTATCGTGATAGGTCTATACATCTTGACGTCCATGCTGATACCTTCTTTAGGTATCGGTATAATTTTCCCTATCTTCCACTGGGAGGGGAAAATCCCTGATTTTAACGAGGTATTTTATATGATAGTCAATGGCCATGATAGCTCAACAGCACAACGCTTCACAAATAAGGGTGGTATATTGTCTGAGCCAGCGCCCTTGGCAGGGTCGAGTTTTTTCAAGTTTCTTCGAACACTAAACTCGTTAATTGATATAGCTGACAGAGGGGTATAGACTGTAGAATCTGCAGGTTTACAAATTAAGGCTGGCGGCTCCGAGTCAACCACACATATAGAAGCGAAGTTTTTAGCAAAAAGTTCAATGATCTCCTTGCTACCATGACCTTCTTCGGAGTTTAGTTTCATAGTCGAGGGAAGTTCGCTTCTGTTCTTCCTCCTCTGCTTTATATATGCCCAGAAGTATTTAGGGTTGTCTCTAATGCTTTGTTCAATCTTTTTCATATATTCAGTGTAGTTAACAGTTATTTGTCGATCACATCTTTTCTTTAACATATCCAATGTAAGTTTGTCTATGGGATTATGGAATTTCTTTACTTTTAATCTGATTTTATTTTTTTCGTTGAGTAGCCTGATTAGACCTGATGTGAACCAAGGTGGGAAGTTATATTTCCGCGGTTTAGTTAGGAGGACATACTTTTTAATAGCTATGTTTAGCTTTTCGTACAGCGTATCCAACATCTCGTTCACATCGCGACAATTGTGGAAGACCTCATCCCAATTGACCATGTTGAGATCGTTGATAATTTCTGTGTAGTCAGCTTTGTGGAAATTTAGTCTAGGTGTTGAGTTTGTCGGCAAGGTAGTATCGCTAGACAGTTTCAATACAAACTCTAAAGGTGGGTGATGAGGGTCGGCTGTGCTGAGTCCGTCCGGAAAGTGAGCTACATTTGTTCTATTGACATTGGACAGTATCAAATCGAGTATTCTGTCATTACTGTTTTTTACTGCATTAAATTGATCAAGGTTATGCCAGGACATGAATTCAGAAATAGTGTTAAAAAGGGCACCGTTACCTACAGGAGACTGACGTTCAGGTTTATCTGGAATTGGTTGCCATTGTATGTCTTTTAGATTGAGATCACCCATAATCACAATCCCAGATAGGTCCGCCCTCTCCGTGAGTATGTTATTTGCATGTTCAATAAACTGCTCAAAGTCACCACGTTTCAGTGGCGAAGGAATATATGTCACACAGATGCCGATCTTTTTCACCTGTTTATCATGCCTGTGTTCAATTATTATCCATATGGCTTCAAAATTACTATTATTTTGACATTGTATTAAATCAGATTTAATGTTGTTTTTTATTGCGATCATTACGCCACCCCCACCCAACTTAGCTCCAGGACTGTCAAGATTTCTATCGCATCTATAGACTTTATATCGATCGTCAAACAACTCATGATCAGCAACACCACTCTGAATCCAAGTTTCGGTAATAACAATAATATCAAAGTTATTCGGGATTACATTCTTAATGAAATCATGTGTTTTTGTATTTAATCCTCGAACGTTTTGATATACACAAATTAGTTCAAGCTCTTTATAATAGTTTGTATAGTTTACAGCTTAATATACATTACATGTGTTGATAAATTTATGGTGCAAGCTATTACACCATCAATTTATCAATACAATCTTTATCTTTGATCCACAATATTTTAGACGTGCTTGTTTTCCTAGCCAAAATACGACCCCTGCTAACCCATACAAACTTGAAGTCAGTTGCTTTGGCTTTTAGTCTAGTCAAAATCTGTAGTTCTCGGTTTGATGGGGATAGATGTTCTGAGACGAATACATCCTTCTTGTCTCCTGCTATACCAAGATGATGGGAGCCAAGCTTGTCCTTCGGGTTGGCTTTGTTGTAGGTCTTAACAGCTGCTATCAAGGAGTCGCGCAGAAGCGGAGTGGCAAGCTTCGCTACAATGGAGCGAGGGCGTAGGCTGTCCTGTTTTGATTTAGCAATCCTGGTGCAGAGATGTATGTCACTCGCATTGATGTCGCACGATACAACTTTGGCTAATTGCTGGATAAGTACTACCGGATTTTCAGACTTGAATTCTGGGACGCATTGGACCTCGATGTTTGCAGCTCGAGCGTGTTGCTCCATTTCCATAACACGAATGTGCAGGTCTCTCGTAGTAAACTTCAGGGTTTCATTTTCTTTCTGCAGCTCAGCAATCTGTACAGTTATCTTTTTAGAGTCCTCTTTCAACTCTTCAAATTGTGTATTGAAAAAATCTATTGCTTCTTTTATACCTGTGACTTCCTCCTTCATTTCTTTAAGCTCCTTCTTGAGACTGTTGAATTCCCTGCTCATGGTAGTCTTAATAACGCCGACAAGCTCCTTTTCCAGAAAAGTACGCAACTCTGACTGTACAATGCCTCTTAAGTCTTGTTGCGAGGAAGATTCCCCAAAGTCGCCGACAGTTCTATCACCTTTTTTGTTACATCCTGAAGATCCCCTGGGACCCTTGTTGACCCAGTTTGTGTCCAGTGAGCTGGTAGAACCGTCATGCGCTTGATGGCGTACAGGAGTCTGGTCATTGTTATTTTTCCGGAGTCCTCTGCAACATTCCGGACATATCCATGATTTTTTATTACTCAGCAGCTCATTGAAGTCCTGTACGCTCACAGACAAGCATTCGCGATGGTACCTGCATCTGGCAGGTAACCCCCTTCGTAATGCTAAATACCATTTCATAAACAGATACCACGCTCGCTTCAAATTACTACGCCAACTCCAAACTATCCCACAGGCACAGTGCCGTACTAGTAGGTAGGAGATAGGTATACCTAAATACAAAACTAGACAGGAACCTACCCAATAACAGTAAAACAAAACATAACTATTTCTATCTTTATCCGGTCCGACAAGTCCACAAAAATAAAACAATAATGCAAGCCCGTCTACTACATAACTGCATATTCTGAGAAATAGCAAGAAACAGCCAACAATTGCACATCATAAAAGGATCATTTCACCATCTTCCAGATAACAGGCAATTAACAAAAGGCTTCCACGGATGAACAATAACAACAATAAAATCGGAGGCTTTTTGTCCTAAGCGGCTCTCTACCGAAAATAAGGGCGCACGAAGATACGCACAAACTTTGACAATCGCAACCCGTACGATCTGTTAATCGTAGAAAAAGGTAGTTCAAATAAATCACGCTATCTCTAAGTTCTTTCTTTCAACAACATCCCACGAAGATAACGTAATGGAAGCCTTACCAATGCTGAGATGGTAACTGCCTATTCACCGCAATTGCTGACCAAATTAATCACCTATGTCAATTAACATGCAACCACACTCACATTCGTAAGGACCTAGTTAAATATGTAGAAGAAAACGGTGATGAACAGAACAAAGCTCGCAATCACTGAGCCTGAAATCCTCAACAACTCAACATTGAAAATCTGCGCAATTACGGTACTTGGGCTGGAGAGGAGATTATAATACCAGCTGCCGAATACTTTCTAGTTAACGTAACAATCCACCAGCAAAATACACCATCGCTCACATTCACGCCCAAGAATCCAGCGGATGCAGTGAAATCTATCAACCTCAACGGCACAGGACACCACTACGACAGCGTATACTTGCTTGAATCGCCAAGTTTACCCACGGATCAAACAACCGATAACCAAACTGATAACACCATACTTTCCCCGATACTTAATGCAACACCCATGACCTCCTCAGGGTCAACCATAACATCAACAGAAGACATCCCAGACAACACCGGATATACGATGATACGAAACAGCCCCATATTTAAACCACAAGTCACATGCGAGCGTATGCGCATTGCTACTTGGAACGTTAGAGGATGCGCCGAAATAACTTAAAAGACTCAACATTGATGCGGAATTGACTAACAGAAACATACACATAGCCTATATACAGGAAACAAACATGATACATATGTCAAAATACTATCTCTGGTATCTGTATGCTTGCATCGGACAAGACGCTATAAAGAAATACAGGAAAAAGGGAATTATAGGAACAAACCTCCTTCACAATATTGCACACAAATATTTTAAAAGTTACATCAAAAGAAAATGCATGTACAAGGGCGCGCTTGTCTCTTAAAAGAGATTTCTTCCAGCAAAACAAGGCATTACAGGAATTGCTATCATAAAAGGGTAGGCAGTGCACAATAATTACTATAACTAAAATGCCTAGGAATAAATTAAAATATCTGTAAAATACAGATAGCAAATACGAAATACATAAACTTTACATATAATAATATAAATACAATAACTTTTACGAAAGAGACAGGTAGTACTCTTTGATATGTTTCTTAAAAGAAAAATAGTCGGACTGTCTCTTATAGTGCAAAGAGGTGCGTTCCAGAGTCGGACCGCCCGCAACCTGAAAGAGCGTTTATACGCAGCGCTGCTATGCCGCGGAGTAGCTAAAAGTGAATAATTAAATATCATCGGAGAAATGCTCATGGCAAACTTAAAAGTAGAAAGACGAAAATTCTTATAAGAGACCCCATAAACAACCAGTGTATTGGACGGAGTTCCAATACGAACCGTAAACGAAATCAAATATCTCGGCACATATATTACGGCAGGACATAGGACACAATAAAAAAGAGGTGCCGGCAAGCCATATGCAATTCCAAGGCCCTAATGCATTTTATAAAGAAATCCAACATGGACTGGAATATAGTGCGCCTGATTTACAAAATGGTCATTGCTCTGTTTATAAAATACGGACAAAAAGCGGCAAGCCTCACTTAAGAAAACAGTTGAAAGTCAGTTCTTGACTAAGAAAATATGAACGCCTGATCCTCAGAGACATGTTTGAGAACGCCAGAAGCTATCCAAGATACCACAAAATTCATGAATGACTACAGGGCAAAACGATAACCAAACGAATCAAAAACCACCGGATGTGTTACAATACATATTCTGCGACACCCACAACAGCACTTACTACACGCTCCATTCAAATACGAAGCAAGGAAGAAGAAAGTCGGCCGACTTATATACACCTGGAAAGATTTCCTTAAGCATGACATCAAATACTACGGTGAAGAACACAGTTACTGGACAGAATCATCACACATCAGGGACGAAGTCAGGATGGCCTAGAGCCAAATATACCGTATTCCAGAAACAGAGAGCGAAAGCGAAACTGGGAACTTACCGGATAACCCAAACGAACACGACCCAGGAAACTCAACTAATAACAATAACTAAGATAATATAAAATAGAAAGAAAACAAGAACTTGAAGAAAAAAACAGCTGCTCTCCAAATCCCACATCCTCCCCATTCCACATATCCTATATTGGCTTCAGGCTGAAGAGTCGGTCGATTGAATTCACTATCCTTCCCCTCCTATAGAGCAGGTCATTCCGCCCTCCCTCAAAACTTGTGCCCTCTGGTATGCCGGCCGAAAGACCGGAACAGGTTTAGAACCCTGGCTGGAGAAGCACCATTCATTCATTCATTCATTCGTTGTGATTTATTTCATTGTTGTATAAAATATTAAGTTATGTCGACCTGTTAGTCCTCTATCAGAGCATTTTTTAAACATGTGAACGCTATTCCTCTTAACGTAAGCTGACGATCAGTTTCTGGGTTCGCCACCACCCCGACAGCGGAACATAGAATTTCCCCCAGCCTTCGAACCGGGTCAATGAATTCATTCCTAGTTCACACGCGTAACTCGTTATAAGTTTAAGGCCAAACCCATGGACCATTACCAAGCTAATCCAATGTCGCGCCCATTTTCAGGTGCTTCATCATCATCATCGTCATTGGCCTTATCATACTTTCAGATGTTTATTGCAGCTGCTGCGCATTCTGGGAGCCACATTGTTTCTGTAGAGTCATACGGACTCTACATTTCTTGCCGCAGTGGTCGCAAGCGAATTCGACGATAGGTGGTGGGGCCAGCTGTTTTCTCTCTAGGTGTTTCTCCTTAGTTTTTCCAACCACTGTTCGTCGCGTCTGGTTCTACCCTGGCGTAGTAGATATGTCGCAGTTGGTTGGTTAAATCAGACACTTAACTAACACTCTAGCTAGACCGTTAATTAAATAACGAAAGCATCGTCGAAAACGTTTAACAATCTGTCTTACCAAAAGCCGGCGTGTTGGTTGTTTTCCAACATCTTGTTTTGATGGCATCACGACAACAGCTGATTTGCACAGCTTATATCAGGACAAAACATTGGGGTAGCTTAGGTGAAGGGTAAAGGGGGTGCGCGAAGCGAAGCCCCCTTTTATCCTTCGTGTTAGGTTGAATATGTAAGAACAACAAAAAATACTTAAAACATAAACATAAATACACATAAAAAATATATTGTATTTGTCTTGTTGCCTAGGAACGTTTAGCCAACTCGTTAAACGTTTCGTTCACTCACTTGTCTGACGGAATTTTAGTGACTTGGTTAAACGAAGGTATTTAATTAACGGTCTAGAGAGTTGTTTAAATAACTAACTAGTTATTTAACCAACTAACTGCGACAGATACATCAGATACATAAATGACTTGCATCACATCGTTAACCCGATAGATGCATAGGAGATAACAGGAAACGACTATTCTGCGCTATCGAACGTTACATGTGAACTGAAAGTCGGAACCGATGTTTTTGAACTGGATTGATGGGCTAAATAACGAAGTTAGGGGAACGCTCGTTCGATCACTTTCATTCGCTGTGCCGTTTTTTGGAGCGTTTTTTTTTTTGCTTAAATGGCTAAAAAGCAGAAATATTAAACCCCCATAATATTTTTCCTACAGCCCAGCCCAGTATATAGTGTACGGTCAAGATAATTATTCGGTTATTATGCATACTAACCAGCTATTATTCATACTTACCAATATCGATGGTAAAGTAATTAATACAGCAAGATTTATCACATTAACCGGTTAGCATATACAATCACCGCAAGTCCGTGGTGAATATGATTAATAAACCATAAACATAAACATTTACATACATTGCTTCTGGCTCCACACTAGGATACCCTGTGTCGTGGGAACCAGAAACAGCGACGTCACACACATATACACACCCCCAGTCGAGGATCGAACCCGGGCCCTCTCGCCTGGTAGGCAGAGCCACAACCGCTGCGCCACAGAGGTCGTCGTACTTAATACAGATTTGCACAGCTAATGTCAGGGCAAAACACTGCGGTAGTAAAGGGGGTGAGCGAAACGACGCCCCCCTTTATCCTTCGTGTTAGCTTGAACATGTAAGAACAACAAAAAATACTTAAAACATAAATTTAAGTACACATAAACTACTATTACACCTATCTTTTAAATATCCAGTGCAATACTGTGCGTTATAGACAGACAATAATAAGAAGAATTTGTATTTGTTTTATTTTATCTTTACTAAACCACGATTAAGAAAATAAGGGTGTCTTATTAAATTTTACAAAACCCTCTTGGTGAGTATTAATAATAACCGGTTAAAGTAGTTACTCGGACTGATTTTAGCTGTATCTATTACATTCACCAAAATCAGTTGTTAGTGCGAATACTTACCGGTAATTATGGATACTAACCGGATTTATTGAGTTTACCGTAACATATACATTACGACTACGTTGAAAAGCGATTCGAGCGACCTTTATTTATTCCTTCGTAATTAAGGTTCGTGAATGTTCGATCTTACCCCACAGGTTCGCATCACACATCTCCATCGCAGCCCGACCAACACTATCAATTCCGCCACCGCACGATGCGATTGCTCTATTACTGCTTCCTATCACCCCGGCGGGTACACCCCATTGAGGTGATACGAGAAAATATAGACAAAAGGAATTCTAATGTAAACGAAAGTGACAGTGTTAATTACTCCCATGTAAGAAAGAAATTGACATTGACGTATGTTGGGTATGGCAGAAGAAGCATGAAAGCCGAATAAATTCTGTAGAAATTAGGTCTTTGAGGAGTATGTGGAGAGATAGATTGAAGAATGAAGTTAGTTATAAGGGAACGCTGTGGATTGAAAGAAGATATAGTGACAAGGATAGAGAAAGTCCGAGAATAATATAGGAAAAGATGGTTTGGTCACGTTGAAAGGATGTATGAAAGGAGATTGACGAAACAGATTTATACAGCGGGTGTGAAAGGAGCCGTCGGACGGGGACGCCCAAGAAGGTCCTATAAAGACCAAATGGTGATTTGTTAGTGAAGGGGCAAATACGTAGTACCCGTAACCGGTGAGCTTGCATGAAGAGACTTATGGTTGATGAGGATGCGAGAGATATATGCCAGGATCGTAGCAGGTGGAGGTCAGTAGACGTCCCTAATGCTTAGTAGCTATAATGCTCAAGAGAGAGGTACTGCTTTTTCAAGTAACTTTTAAATTATATTGAGATTAAGACTGTCCCTGATGCACTCTGCGTTCCACACCGAATGACCCGGAGTCTAAACCCGTAGTCATAGGCCGCGGTGTTATCCTTTCCTTTTCCTACCCTCTCATAATCTTTGTTTTCTAGAAAGAGGAAAGTCCCTTTAATTATTGTGCCGTCCACGCGCTTATTCTGGCATTATGTAGCATGTTTGATGTGAGATATTTTCCAGACACCTACGTTCAGTTCAGTTAGACCTCCTGCAGACGTACCGTAGTCCGGTTGCACCCCTCTCTCCGCCGCCTCTCACGGTCCTAACACCGCAATAAACTGATTGGATCCCGGCCGGATCGTTTTGTGCAAAAAACCGATATAAAATCATCGCGGGGCGCCGCGAAAATAAAGCACGCCGGACCTAATCGTGTGAAAATGAGCGTGGAAAATAGCATCTGCGGCGGTGTCTCGAGTAAATGTTATTATCCTGTGGTATGTTGTGCTGAGGATTTTGACATGGCTACCGGTTAAGGACAGTGGGTTGAAAGGGTTACTTTTAAGATTTAAGTTCTGGAACTCTTCGTCCCTTCGTGCCGTTTGGGGGCAATAATCTCGGATTTTTGACACCTTTCTCACAGCTTAGCCCATCGCTATACAAGCGAAGGTAATAGAAATCGTTTGGTAGCTGGTAACAAAGGAAACGAGCCACGAACGACTCTCTCTCGCTTCTCTACCTTGGATCGGCAATTGCACTGTAGTTAACAGCCATACTCATTTATTTATGGGTGGTAAAACAGTTAATGAGTTAGAAGTATAGTGAGATACCGTAAGTCACCAGAATACGTAATTACCTGCCATTTATTGAAGTTGATACCTAGGCGTAGGGCGAATTATAAAACTTTAGTTTTTTGTCGGCAGTTATGGAATTTTTTAACGAGAGGTCTGTAAGAATTTCATCTTAGATATACAAAAAATATGGAATTGAAATAAGATATCCGAGATTTCGATTTGATCTCGAGGTATCTTTGGATTTTGTCTTATATCATGATACTTAATTTACACTACTATAAAAAAACTTGGCGATGGATTTATATTTCCAACCGTAGACATGCCAAAAAAATCACCAAAATTATGTAGGTATTTAGCTGACCAAATCTGAGTCGTAAACTAGAACAAAATACTCGTAGGAGCTAGATTAATAATATCAGTTCCTAGTTACACAAGTAACCGTTACCAGACAGTTTATCTTTAAGCTACTGGTCGTAATTAAGGGGGCTTATGATGTGTCGATAAAAAAAGACAACAAAATACAGCAATCCGCCATGTTATGTTTAAAGATTTGTATTTGCTGAGTTAAGGGTGGCAGCCGATGGTAAATTATTACATAAGGACACCTTATCAGCTATTAACTTTAGCATTCAAATATTAAATAATTATATAAAAACAGGGAGCAATAAATCGTTCTGTTATCTACTAATAAGTATGTGATAATTTCATCTACTGAATAGAAACATTTCTGTAACAGCCATTGAAAGATTAAACTTATTATTTGTTAAAACTCTTTGATGTGTTTTCGGGTATTTTGTTAAATGTTTAGCCTACATTGCTTGACAATACCTAAGGCATAATGATGTACGTGGGGTATGATTATATACTAACCTATTAGGGTTTCTTTTGTTAATTAATATTGTTCTTGAGCTCTTTTGAACAATTGTGGATTAGTTTTATAATTCATTTTCCAATTTAACATATATACAAACATGGTGAAGTTGAACAACATCACAGCGGATATTACGTCAGGTGTGCATACACAATAGATTATGTAAGTCAAAGTTTATGTTTGTTTAGGCAAAGCGTTTCGTCAATCATGTTCAAACTCGTGTGTGTGTTGTCACAAGCTTAGCCATGACCTCTGGAGAGATTTCGGCGGAAGTTTTAACTTGAAAACTAAAACGTATTATTTTTCTAACTAAACCATTCTTTTTAGGGTTCCGTACCCGAAGGGTGCCAAACGGGACCCTATTACTAAGCCTCCGCTGTCCGTCCGTCCGTCCGTCCGTCAGTCACCAGGCTTTATCTCATGAACGTGATAGTTAGACAGTTGAAATTTTCACAGATGATGTATTTCTGTTGCCGCTATAACAACAAATACTAAAAAACAGAATAAACTAAATATATAAGGGGTCTCCCATAAAATAAACTTATTTTTCTCGTATTGCTACAGCAACAGGTAGACGCTTGAAATATTCACAGAATATTTAGTTATGTATTCACTTTTAAAATAAATAAATATATTAAAATAAAACAAATATTTAAGGGATGCTCCCATACAACATAAGTGTTTTTTTCCGTTTTAATAGATAATGGTAAGGAACCCTTCGTGCGCGAGGCCGACTCGCACTTGACCGGTTTTTTGCTAAAACATGATTGAAACAGTAATAAATACGGGCTTTAAGAAACTTTTTCAAAATTACTTACCAATTTTGAAATACTTGAGAATTAAAATATACACCAATATCTTTGGCCAAATGTAAATCCGTAATTTCCATATATTCGTAATTTCTCTATTGTGCTACACAAAACAGGCATACCTATGCAATTACTTATAGGGGTATGAGTAGTTTGTTTACCCAATACGAAATAGCCTGTAGCTAGCTAGCTAAGCCTAATGGCCTAATGCAATGTGAATAACAGATAGGTCCACTCCGCAATGCTCTGGTGACAGTAAAGGGCTATTCGCACAACCTGCGCAAGTATTTATAGTACTATAGTGCGACAACTTAACATTGATACCTTACGTGACATACCTTACTAAGGCATGAGACATCTAAGTTTAGTAGGTGGATTGAGCAGCTTGCACGTATTCGATACAACCAGCTGCTAATGCGATTCTAGACTTGTCATTAAAGCAACGTGACTGTTAATAAACCCGCTAGGCTAGATTATCGTTTTTCACTTCTCATGTCCGGAACGTGTATCATTATTGTAGTATTGCACGTAGAACAGAAAACGCTTCTTTGCCATTCAAGATACACATACAATACAAAATACAAATACAAAATTGATTTATTTTCTCCCAATAACTCAGTATTTACATTTAGTAGGTAAATCCATTAATTAGTTTATGGGGTCCAAAAAAGGTTTAACCCGTGCCTTGGATATCCTGGCATCCACCTATCGAGGTACAGAGATGTGTGAAAACAACAATCGGTACTCATTATGAAGAACAGAATAGGTAGATAATTTTGAAATTTTAACTGCGACTAAAGAGCTCCGTGGCCTAATGGGTTTCACGCTTGCTACACATACAGGGATGCAGGTTCGATTCCTGACCGTGTATCAATCAGATAATTCATTTATCTTCAGTACATTATACGGACGTTCCAACGGTGATGGAAAACATCGTGAGGAAACCTTCATTCCTCCATAGCTGCGGCGATGGGCTAGCCCCCTGTCACGCAAAGTGGAGTATTAAATAGCTGGCTCAAAGTTGGAACAATTGTACAGAATAAAACAACAATTAAACTGCCACCCCGTATGGGAAAAGGCGTCACGCTATGTTATGTTACTACGACTATTTTCTAGTACATCCCAAATATATCCAGTGATATTAGAACGAAACAAACATTATCGGCTTTCCAAAAACATCACCAACAGAATGACAATTCAATTGAATACTAAAAATCAGACAAAACACGACAAACTAACGGATCTTCGCTTTCGAAGTATTTATGTATTTCAATTTGTGAATTTCGCAAACAATGGTTCAGCCGTGGTTCAGGTAGGGTCATAATTTCGCGATTCGTGCCGCCCGCCGGCTTCACGGCAATAAATACACAATGCGTGGTTAGTGACTGCACAAGCACTTATTTGTGACGCTATGGCAGGAGGACTGATCATCACCGCCACCTCGTGAATTAAAAAGCAGTTTCGGTTCCAAGTAGTGGCGAGGTGGAAGTGCCTAAAACCTTAATGCATTACCAACGCCATTGACATCCAGAAGTGCCAGTCCATAAGCACATAATACCCAATTTACAAGTGTCATTTATTGAATGTCCATAAAATCGGTGTTCGACAACCACCAACCAATCTTTATCAAGAGATGTTGATAATTTTAGCTCAGACTTTTAATCCTACAGCGGATTTCTCCCGAACTTTCCAGACCGTTTTCGGCACTGATTTCTCAATGAAACCGCGCTAATTCCATTCCGCTTTAATCAGAGGGTTGGCGCGCATGGAACAATGGCCGCCGCGGGCCGGCGGGGCGGCCGGCGGCAATGCGCAGGCGCGCACTTGCGGACGTTGACACGTGTGCTGCGCGCGCATACACCGGCGCGGGAGTGCACGACGACTGCTGAGGTTACAGTGCTGTGCTGTACGAATAATAAATGTGAGCATTGAATAAGTGGCTAAACGGAGCCCAACTTTGCCTCGGCCACCCCATAGGTGACTTATGTGTTGTACCAACTGGCTACCCGTTTACTACCAGTTGCCACAGTAGAGTTATGTTATGTATGAGTTATCATATCCTACTTGACATCTCTTTATAATAACAGGTAGTTTGTAAGTTGATAAGTATCTATATAGTAGTAGTAGTAGTAGTATAGTATATATCTATATAAACTTTTGGTATTTATGTAGGCATTCGTGTATTTAGTTTATTGTACACTATCTATACACGTGGTCTACCCCCGCTCGCTCAGCGCTCAACCTTTCTTATCGGAACTTGGTCTGCAGGAGAAGAGATCTCTTATTAGAGAAAAGCTCGCTTTTTTACATTATTTTAATGTTATTCTTGTTTTTTTAATTATTTGTGATTACCAGATGTACCAGACAGTTGAGCTAATCACTTTTCTTCTAGGTACTTCTTATTGAGCCTCTTGGAGGTTGGCGATTAGCTTTATACACTCATATCCTTCGCTTCTGTGCATCAGCTGTTCCCTGGCCATAGTACTTTAACGTGCACAAATTAACTTGTCTTGTTAATCTTATCATAAGTCAACTCAACGCACGGGTTTGTTTCTCTATTGTACTATACTAACCGTGTTACCACAGAAAATATTAAACAGCGTTTAACCTCAAAACAAACGTCAAATCCCATACGTTTTTGTTTTTAAACAAGTGCTAAACAGTAGTTTATTTTTTTGTGGTATGGCCCTAACTGTATACGATAAACTGGAATCGTCCATTGTGTGTGAGGAATATGGTCGTATAGATTCATTAACTAGAAAAAGTAGACCTAAAAACCTACGAACCTTGTCCTATTTGCTTACCTATGTTATTCCCCGCTATAACAATACATATGGCGAACGGACCTGGGAATACATGCTTCCCAGTATTTTAAATAAGATACCTAAAATAACTATAGACAGTTTACTAAATAATATATTAAAGAGAAAATTTATCTTAAAATCATATTACTTTTCCCGTTATGTTTAAAATAAAGTGCAATTGTAGCAATGTATACATAGATAGTAGATATGTAGATATTATGTAGACATTGTTTCTATTGTATCCAAAGTACTTACCGTCGAGTAGTTGAGCGATCTCACCATGTCGCACTTAAATCTAGTGGTTTAAGCGCATGGTTACTGTGTTAACTAATATCATTTATTTATTTATTGAATAAACAAAGTTAAAAAACAAAGTTGGCATAGCAAGCTTTGGTTACGGAACCATAAATCATGATAGGTTTATGGATAGGTGGCAGTGAAGCGTCTGCAGCCCCAGTACACTGATACGGCGGCTACGTGCATTACTTGTCGTTAATTAGGCCGTGGCTTTATGACGTCCGTCTTAGGACGATAACCTCGCGCAATTAACTCCTTTGTTCGAGGATTTACGTCAAATTAATACAAGTATACTTCGGCCATACATAATTTCATACAGAGCAAAAGCAATCCTGGACTAGAGGCTGGAAATTGAGCATGGAGGAGTGAGTGTGAGAACAGGCTAGAAATGTTTTTGTTGTCCTGGTTATCTATTCATTATTTTTCGGCCCCATTACTGACCATCTTGCGCCACAGTTTCGAGTAGTAAAGTAAAAAATAATTAATTTTATCTACACACGTATCATAAACCCTCTTTACTGCGCCCAAAAACCGCACGTTAAGACCAGCACAATGATATACTACTTGATAAAAACTCATTTCTTATCTGAATATTGACGCATTATGACAATTATGCCGCCCCTAGTTTGTCTGTGAAGTTGGTACTACTGAACAAGCTAAACAAGTGCAGAGCAATAATCAATGCCACAATGCCACAGAGCTTTTGATATGTGTGTAGATAAACTAGTGTATGCAACTGTACATAATTAGACATTAAAACTCGAGTAGTATTATTTTGCAACTCGCCTTCGGCTCGTTTCATAAACCCACTCTCGAGTTTTAATGCCCTCCATTATGTATCGGTCACATAACCTACTCTTACAATGCGTTTACTCGAAAAGAAGCGTTTGCCACTTTTTCGCATTAGTGCTTTTTACTTCTCAGTTTTATTTTTTTATTATCTCGTCCGCTCGTGACTAAAAATGTCCCTCGTTTACCCAAATACGAAATATACGACAAATTCACGTCGCGATCTGTGAAATACAATTTGATCAGAGTTTATTAATTACTTGATTGATTGTTTGTTTATTGATCTTCCCATCCTATAAAAAACGATGGACCAATTGTGCCTCTGCTATCCCGTATGGTAAAACATGCAACAACTATGTTATTGGACCAATATAGCCAAAAAGCATGTTGAAGCGACTTTGTCGAAAAAGGAATATTACAATGTTCAAGATTACTCACTTCCACTCGACAGCGCATTTTTATTCCATCATCGCCTTAAATGACGGGACTGTATGGGGTTAATCTAGCTCAACACATACTTTGCTGTCATTAATTTGGTAATTATTTATTCCTGCTTATTAATCATAATAATTAATATTGTAATACTTGTAAGCACAAACAATTTTTAAAATAGATCTAAAAGATCAATCTGTAGGCGTTTCTACGCTATTCTGTGGTCCTATGTAGAGAAGAAGCAAAAAAATACGTTTGCTAAGATATAAATATCTACAGTAATAAAGAACTTTGACTTTGCTCCCGTTTATGCCTGTACCAAAGGTATTGCTTTTGGGTAAAACAAATGATGTTGTATTTGTATCGTTTTAAATCGATTATCTTTACCAGTGATTGTATTAAACCACTGCGCGGCTTCAGCCAGCCATGAACGAATCAATCACTTTCCAAGAAGCCCATTAATGAAAGAAGCTCTTAGTAAAACTTTCGCTTTACACTTCTAACGGAGTCTGTTGCGAAACGCTCGCCACGCCACTGCCAAAATGTCAGGGTCACCTTACCGTGTGTACGGCGAACAGTAAACACTGAACCGTGTCATTACTTCGTCAAATAGTCTGTGGGATTGACGCTCACACGTGACTCGCTATAACTCAGATAGACATGTAAACTGTCGTGGACAAAAATATCATGAACACGTGAAACACGTGAACACGTGGGATAAGTAAACAACGTGCTCTCTTCTTATTTCCCATACAAAGAGCTGACGAAGCTAAATAAATTAATGTAGCACTTTCAATTTCGTTTGTATCTGGGGGCACGGCAGTGCCCCCGCCAAGACGAGCAAGCGAAGCGCGAGGGCACTACATCTACATATCTACCTTTTCTCGTAGCTTGGGTTTGGATTATAGCAGTTGAACAAAATTTTCGGGATATGGTGTCAGTAGTGGGCTTAATATACATAGAAAGATTCAAAAGCATAGCTCGTATACATTAGATTTTATTGATATCTATAATACCCCAATTTCGTCACTGACTCACTCACTGATGATCATCAAAATTCTTAGGTACTTCCTTAAGTCCTAGAAAGCTGAAATTTGGTATGAAAGCTAGTATTAGTATAAAAAATCTAAAACTTGGAATTTTTACCCCCCAACCCCTTAAACTAGGGGTTTAAGGGGTTGGGGGGTAGTCCCCTAGTTTAAGTTTGTATCAGACTTAAGCAAATTTTGATGCTAGAGGTCTGAAAATGTATATAGGGATTCCTTGTTATAAATAATGAAATAACTATTTCAGGATTTTAAGTAAATCACTCCCACGCTTTAAATTAGGGGATGGAAGTTTGTATACGTTTTCCCATACAAACAGAACTTCCTACTAGAGATCTGAAAATTATACAAGTACAAAGACCACTTATTAAAGTATATTAATACAAATAAGAAAATACGTATTGTAGGCATTAAAAAAACATCCCTCAATCCCATAGGGCTCTCGTCAAGTTTCAGAATATTAGTACATAATTATACGAATAATATGACTCCACTTATGTGCTTCGTTAATTAGTACACAAACAACAAAAAAAAAAACTCAAGACTTGAAATTTTTACCCCCTACCCCTTAAACCGGGGGTTGACTTCTGTAAATTTTGATGCTAGCGGTCTGAAAATTGATAGTCCCTATATCCCCTATATCCCTTGTTTTGAATAATAAAACACATATTTCAGGATTTTTAGTAAATCGCCCCCCAGGTTTTAAAGGAGGGCATGGAATAAAGCGCGCGCAAGACGCCTAATGTGTACTCGAACTTCCGGCTAAGAATGTTTTCAAATCACGAGTGCGGTGCATTAGAGGCCAGTGATAAGTTGTTGGGCATCCCATTGTATGCCGCTGCTCCCTAGACGACAATTCGGTGGCTAGATGTCAACATAAACCGCAATCGAAGAGTCAAGTCTAAAACAGAAATGACAATGCTGAATCCCGATTCCACAAACATATATTATCCTTCCAACTATCCTCGCAAACCCATAACCAACACGCTCCATACACCTCTATGCAGAACAAATACTTGCAAGCACTCGCCCTTAACCAGAATGTTCGATAAATATAACGGCACCTGTAGTGAAACCGACATAGATATATTTCATTTCAAATAAGTTTGCTAACAACAAAAGTCCTAATGTTACCACCTAACTTATATTTTTATTATATACCTACTCTACTCTGAGTTATTGCTAGTACAACAATGGGTAATGTTGTGCTCATTTATAATATTTCGGGCCGTTTTCCCGCCCGTCAATAATTCAGTTGTCAGTCAGAAGTTCTGAACGTGAACTAATATTGATTTGATTTAGTTTTATAAACTGGTGAGATGTCAGATTATAGTAGTAAAGACTTAGTGAGATCCTAATATTAAAACAAGGCAATCATGCCTGGTGAAAAAAAGGGAATCAAAGTCCACTCAGGGAGAAGAATAAACCACCTAAAAAATCTTTAACATTTCAGCAGCATTCATCGTAAGTTTTCTATAGTTTTACAATCTATATTATTTGGGACCTTTGCGAAATATAGATAAAAATTTAAAACAATGCACCTAATTAGTCCATAATTTTATAGAGATGAGTCCTTTTTACTGTCTTTTGCTCAATTTTCTGGAATGTTTTTTTTTGTTATGAATTGCCAATAGTGACATGTATGTAGGGTTGCCAGATATTATTTTTGTCTGTTAGGGACTACAGCCGAAACAGGGAAAAATACGGGATTCCCGATTTTTTCCCGGGACAAACAAAACTTTTTTATATTTTAATGAAAATCGAGTTAGTTTTAACATATGTTGGTTCGATTCGACATGCTTAAAGAAACAAAGCAATTGTAATCATAGTTAAATTTGTTTATCCATTGAGGGCTGCATTTGTTACGCACATCTTACCATCTAATTTGCGAAAATAACCCTATCTACAAAGCAGTTAGAACTAGATATTCTAAATACAAATGAGATTAGAAAAACGTTACGGACATCATTACAGAAAAATGCTACAATGATTTTCTTCCATTTTTGAATTGCACCGTTACTCTTATCATGGAAAGTCGTCGCAATGGATTTTTTAAGCAATTGTTGTTTGTAATTATCTTCTTTGTCGATCGACCTTGCAACTTTAGTTACGCCAAGGAGGTTCGATGCCTTTCAATCACCCAAATCGTAAAGCTAATTTTACCCATACACGCGCCTTAACCTTTCGAGGCCTGCACCTGGACCTGGGTTACATGGTATCGCGATTTTGAACCTCATGCCATTTTAATCAAATTCAAAACCTACAACGGCGCAGTGGCACCACCAGGGCTTAAGGGGTTAACTTGCATTTTATTTGGGCATTCGGTTAAAATAATTGAAGCTAGTAGTATTTGCTTGATTTTAAAATTCAACAAATGCTCTGAATTATCAGTCGTAGTAGTAGTAGTATGTGATGTAAAATAACAGAACTCAGTGGATCATAAAATTGACAATGATAAATGTTCCGCGTGACCTTGCCTTTAGACACTGTCCTTTGTTGTTAATAAATGTCGCCGTAACTTGTGTTGTTATTGAGGCGATATGTTATTTATGTAATTAGTTGAGTTACATACACATAAATACATATAAGATTCGCTATAATAATATGGGTAAACGTGACACAGTGAACCCTTTGTGTTGTCATGTTGGCAGTTATATAAAGGGAGTCTACACTTGCTAACCCCGCGAACTTCGTACCGCCTTTAAATCCAATGATGAGTGTGACGGCGGAGTTCCAAGCCTAAAACTTATTTTATCTACACACGTATAATAAACCCTCTTTACTGCGTCCAAAAACCACACGTTACGACCACCATAATTATAAAATTCTTGGTAAATACTCATTTCTTATATGAATATTGATCATTATGACCATAATGTACCAAAATTTGTCAAATTATGACATTCAAATTTCGAACGCCGAGGCCCGCCTGCCGCCCCTAGTTTGTCTGTGAAGTTGGTACTACAGAACAAGCTAAACAACTGCAGAGCAATGATCAATGCCACCATGCCGGTCGAACATGCGGTTCCTGAACACATCAAAGAGAGCTTATGATATGTGTGTAGATAAACTAGTGTATGTAACTGTACATAATTAGGCATTAAAACTCTCGAGTGATATTATTATAAAATTCGCCTTCGGCTCCATTCATGAACCCACTCTCTAGTATTAATACCCTCCATTATGAAGCAGTCACATTTTGCAAACAAGTCCGTCGATTCAAAGTTGCACCAAGTTGCCATATTGTGTACGAATATCGCTTGGCTAGAACCGAAAGTAACTTCATAGATTGATGATAGATAATTCATATCTCAGAGATTTTTTAAAGTTGATACTTTAGCGACGTTGTAAATTTGTGATGGTAACATTTATAGAATAAGTGACGGGCGAACAGTTGAAGGCATTTTTAAGAGAGATTTAAAAAAAGCCTTCCACTGATTCACTGATTTTAAAACTCATTTTAACAGGGTATTAAACATTAAGTCATAATGAACAACGTTCATAAGACAGAGATAAAGTTTGTAAATCAATATAATAATTATATTTTAATTAAGTTTTGTTTTCGTTAGCATTACTCCGAACAAAACGATCGCCATTTTTTTTTATATCTGTCTATCTTCCGACCATACAGCCGACTCTTATTTATTTCTTCGGTTTATAAGTGTGGTGTGGTATGGCTTAATCTTACTCGTATCCGGGTAAAGGCCTGTGCCCCTTGGTGGGGAAATTTATGGGCTACATTTATAATTATTTATAAGTGTGTGGTGGCTAATAGCTTTGTAACACGTGTACGGTGCTGCACGCGTAGTTTTTATTCATATACCTGCAGGTGCCAGTAGATATATTATATACCTCTGCCACTGCCACCCCAATGGGGTAAGACATTTTGTGCATAAGTATGTATGGTTGTGCAAGAAATAGGTTTGTACGCATCAAACCCAAAAACCAGTTTGGTCAGACAGGTAACATTGTAGTCGCGTTCTCGTGCACTCAACGCAGGGGCCCAATTCCAGACAATGACGGCTCTGTGACGCGACGGCGGCGGTCAACTTTAGTTTTCTTTTATCTGACGTTTTTGTAACCCCTTTCTCTTTGGATCATAACTAATTGACCGAGCGAGCGAAGCGTCCAGTTTCGAGAATGATTAAAAATGTTCTCGCCTACAAGTCGCATTTTGAAACCGATTTTGACGAAAATTGGCACTCAAGTTCTTGATTTAATTAAAAATTTTAGTCGATCGCAATTTATGATTGGAGAAAAATAGGCGGGAAAAGGGGGACGTTTGCTGTAGCGTTATTTATCGGCGGATTTCAATCAAATTTAAGAAACATACTAGACTTCGACTAGAGAAAGGGGGGAATGGAGGGAGAGGGGGGAGTTTGCTGTAGCGATTATAAGGTCGGATTAAAAAAAAATTTGAAGCAAGGCCTACTGTTCTCACAGAACCACTTGTTTAGATGATCAGCAATAACCTCAATTTCTACCCGATTTTGACGAAAATTGGCACTCAAGTTCTTGATTTAATTAAAAATTTTAGTCGATCGCAATTTATGATTGGAGAAAAATAGGCGGGAAAAGGGGGACGTTTGCTGTAGCGTTATTTATCGGCGGATTTCAATCAAATTTAAGAAACATACTAGACTTCGACTAGAGAAAGGGGGGAATGGAGGGAGAGGGGGGAGTTTGCTGTAGCGATTATAAGGTCGGATTAAAAAAAAATTTGAAGCAAGGCCTACTGTTCTCACAGAACCACTTGTTTAGATGATCAGCAATAACCTCAATTTCTACCATTAATTAGCTAAAAAATACTCCAAACTCCAAGTACTTGACACCCGCCGCCGTCGCGTCATTGTCACTGAACGGTCAATGTATTAACAGAATTCGGCCCCTGGATAGTGGACATTCTAGCGTGCTTATTTCGTGCGTCATAGACCTAGGGACTCCTTCCTCGTACAATACTGCATTGGGTGTATTTCTACAATATCGTGACTGTACCTGTTATGACGGACACACGTCAACCTTGACACGTATCGTATTGTTAACATGTGTTATTGTAATAAACAAGGGGAAATAATAAAACGACCGAATAGAAACTAATTGAGCTAATGACCGGCATTAGACAGATGAATTTCCTGAAGTGAGCGATAAAATACTGAAAAGCGCGATAAAATAACTGATTTGCGCGACTAAATTACTGAATGTTTAAGCCACCGCTTATTGGCTAAATAAAGACTGACTGGGCGAAGTGGTGTATCAGGATAGTTAATGGATAAAGGGGGGAGCGAAGCGAAGCCACCTTTAGCCTTCGTCAAGTTGAACATGTAGGAACAACAAAATCCAACGCTAATTCTGTATTTTATGTTACTCGAATTAAGATTCTCAAGTTGCTGTTTTTAGAATTCTAGTCGCGCAATCAGTAATTTAGTCTGACGCTCATTTTTTCTCGCCATTTAGTAATTCAGTCAGGTAAAACCAGTATTTTTGCCAAGAAAAAACTGGATTTACAGTTATACATTTAAATACGGGTGGTACGTATAACGTATACCTAACTATCAACAAGTAAGTACTATATACCTACTTACCATACCTGGAGATAGCTACACGGAAAAAAATAATGTACTCTAGGGTCAATGTTGACGTTTCCGTATTTTATATCAACAAATACATTCGATTTTAGATTTTTCATCAACAAATAGAATATGTACCTACAGAATCTATATACTGTTGTCATATCTGCCGTGTCGCTAAATTCCAGTTAAATTCAAGTGAACATTACAGCTATCGCTAAGATTGGGAAATTTTGTAAGGTTCTTGAGTACATACGTTTTATTTTTGAAAATAAATTTACTAGCTACATTCAGTTAGTATGTAAGGTTCTTTAAAAAGCTCACTTAAGGAGCCTGAGCGTTTTAAAAGATAAATTGCTCGAATAGCTCTTTTCTGTAAAATAAAAAATAGTTTGAATATCCGCTGCTTTCCCCCACAACAAGATACCATAGGACGTGACACTATGAAAGTAACTAAAATATACTAGCCTAGATGTAGCCACATCCGTGTTAAGTCTGATGTTCCTGACAGCGTAAGCCGCAGAACTTAATTTACCAGCTAATGTATCTATGTGTCTAATTTATCTACGCTAATTTACTTATGTCGCTTATCTTTGGATATTTTAGTAAAAGCAAAATAGAAAGCTTTTTGTATAGGACCACTTCGTTATCTGTCTGTCTGTCCGTCTGTCAAGAAACATTTTCTCTGCGCTGCACCGCATTTGTATGTAGGAAGCACCGCTCAGGCACCGCAGCGGCGCCGCACCGCATCGTGTGGCCGCCCTTCGCTCGCTGCGGCGCCGCATCGCATCTTGTGGCCCGCCCCTACACAATACGGCGGCGGACCCATTAAACGTGTTGGTCACGCGTCGGACTGTCCCAGGGCGATACATCCTGGGACTTGCGGCGCAGGGACCCGAATCTACTGTTGTCAGCTGGAGCAAACGAGATACGAGGCTCAGCGCTACCCTTGCGCTATATATCTTGGGCACTTTGCAAATGAGCTACATGCAAAACTACCGAAATAGTTGAAAAGCTTCAGCGTTGTTGCCACAACACGTGAATGACTCAATGCAGAAGTGAAAACGAAGTCAGAAACATTCAGTAGGACCCAGATGACTGGACTAGACAGATACTTACTTACCAATTTACAGATTAGTTGTGTCGAATGTCCTGATAAATACGAGGTTAAGACCATAGTGAGTCATGAATCCTTGATAGCATTTGGGGAAAATTAAACTTTACGGGAACCGTAGCGACCGGTCAGGCGTATGGGAAATGCCCTTCACGAACGGAACCTACAAGATATGTACTAATTTAGAAAAATATATATGAGGTAATAAAGGATATTTTTCAACGACTAACTATAATGGTTAACCGGTGATGTAAAGGTTAACTCAACACACTGGGGATTGTGAAATTGTAATGCTTAACGACATGTAGACCGATAAAAATACTTTATTGATTGGATTAGTTTAGTTACATATTATTTGACACTCAAGAAAATAACAGACTTCCAACTTCTTTTTTCAAAAGGGAACCGCCTTTAAAACCTTCTCCAGAATGTAACAAATACTTTTCTGAAACCGCATCCAAATTGGTTTAGCCAATCGCGAGATAATCGCGGACAAACAAACTTACATAAATACAAACATACGGGTCAAACTGAGAACCACCTTTTTTAAGTCGCTTAAAAAGGGACATTTTGGAGAGAGCAAGGCAGGCAAGCGATACAAAAGGTCACCGATTGCAGAATCGACACCCCGGTGTACAAAACAATATTGATACAATATTTCTTTGTTCCCCCAGAGAGCGGTGTCGGAATCAATGAGCTCGCCCCTGTCTGCCGCGGGGGGCGATTGCTCTCACTAGATACGTGATACCTGCTTGCGAGGCGTTTCCTCGGGGATGCAAGGCAGCTAAAACGCGTAATCTGATGATGTAAAAAATGAACTAGACTCTCGTGACCAGACCGCGGAATTTATGGATGCTAAAATGGTTGTCAAGTAGTGCTCGACATACTAGTAACTGGCCTTCAAAGATACTCATCCATAACGTTATGATGATAGAATGAGTTTATTCTGTTTTGTTACCGTACCACAAGTCTTTGAATCAGCTGGGCAGACACTCTAGAATCAAGATAGTAATATTAATATCACGGATAAGACTATTTAAACGTAATCCTAAATTCACAAACACAGCCTCATCCCATTTCAAAACCCAATTAGGCAGAGCAATAACCCTAATAGCGCTCGTTACGTTTTAAAAAGCTAGAAATAGGCCAACATTGCCGCGCAAACCGGTAGCACAAAGGGGAACTTTTACAATATTAGCCCGAACTAACGGTGGGAGTGGGAGTGGGAGTGCTACGAGTACCCAACTACCCGCTGTAGGTACTGCACGAGGACGAGCCACTCTCCATATACTGAAGCTGGTAACACAATATGCTATAATATTTAACAAATACATTAAACAAATTTTGCAACTTTTGAAAAAACTGGCTCCAATTATACCCTATTTGTTACATAACATGCCCATAGGTGTCTCTTCATTTATTAAATCCCTCTATTTCTCCTTGTTACCATCATCAGATGCTGACCGGCGGCGCCGGTGTTGATAAATTGTTGAAAAGCTCTCCTGGTATATGTCGCGCCACACCACACGTTATGAGAGGTGGCCTTGAATGTGCAATAGTAATTTTTTAATAATATGCTTAGTAATTCCCGCCAACGTCGCCCAGCGCTCTTTAACATCAACATGTTTCACCATTATGCATTAGGACGAGCATACACTACTGACCAACCTCAATAAAGTTATCATATCGCAACCTGTACGATACCTAGTATGGACTATGGAGCAGTTAGGTCATCTGTGGCCTTCATCATCGGCTCCACTTCACAAAATGATACGAGTATGAAAAATACAAAAATTGCTATAGGTCCGACTATGATATTTGAAGAGTTCCCCCGATTTTCCATTATACCGTCATCAGATCTTGACCTAAGGACAATCTTACACGAATCGAGCTAGGCTAATATACTAAGATCAATAAGACTTGTGTTATGGATACTAGACGAAGATATATTTATTAATAGAGATAAATACTTATGTAAATACATAGTAAACATCCAAGACTAAGAAACAAATATTCACGCTCATCACACAAATATTTGCCCTTACCGGGCAATCAATTGGAAGCCCTTTCAAACCAAAACATATTTCCAAATAGGTCCATCCGTCTTGGAGAAACCGATGAAAATACCAAAAAAAAAACATAAATCTCGACGAATTGTTAACCTCTTCCTTTTGAGAAGTCGGTTTAAAACAGAGCGTCCCGCCTTTTCCCATACGGGGTGGCAGAGGACGCAGTTGCTCCCACATTTATCCGGTTATTAACTACACCGTATTTTGTGACAACCTATCGCCGCAGCTAAAGAGATATGAAGGTTTCCTCAAGATGATTTTAATCGCTATAAGAAAAAAAAAGGTATTAAAAAAATACATCCAGCTGCAGAAATTATCTTTAAATTTTAAAGTCCCGCAAAACGCTAATGGCGTGTCAGTTCCATAAAAAATTGTGTTTTTGATAAAACATGACTCTTATTATCAGTAATAAGAGCCATGTTTTATCAAATACCTTAACTAGTAACAAGATAAAACATGACTCTTATTATCAGTAATAAGAGCCATGTTTTATCAAATACCTTAACTAGTAACAAGATAAAACATGACTCTTATTATCAGTAATAAGAGCCATGTTTTATCAAATACATAATGTACAGTACATAATGCTCATCAAATGTCATGAAAGTTCACACGCCTTGACGTCACGCCGAATTCATATACCTACTTCTCCTTCTATATTATGTATGTATGTGATTTTTTATCTGGTCTTTTCCTGGAGGTAAATCAGATGAGATCATGAGACTGACATTGAGAGATGTATAAACTTGGTTGATACAAACAATTCAAAGTTATCCTTAAGGCACCGCCGGCCAGCCCGTGAACAATTGGCCTTTTGGCCTGCATTAGCCTTTTTCGGGGCTGTAAAATTTAAAGATCGCTTCTGTAACTCAGTGATATTCAATCAATTAAAGAAGATTAAAATAATGACTTCGCGTGATCAGAGCAAAATGTTTACTACTCCGTAAGATTTCGGTTGGCCGCTTGGCTCAAAACTTGTGGCAAAGTTAAATAAAATTACGTGATCAATCTTGTATCATAGAAAAAGTTGTCTTATCAGGAAAGAATATTGCCTGGGCGAGGAAAAATATACCTTTTGACATTATAGCACAGTGTGTGACCGGCTTGAGGATAACTCGCCCGACGGAATTCTCAATGAATGTTGCTTTGTTGGTCGTGAAACTTTGCGATCTTGACAGGACAACGCAAAAATACTGTTAGTTGAGACTTTACACTCTGGTTTAGGGGTATTATTATCGCGTTATATGTAAAAGTTCAAAAGCGAACTCGAAATCAACAATAACAATAATATAGCGACACGCCTTTTCTTATACTGAAGCAATGAGAATTTTAATTTTGTGTGTTGAATTACGGCCAAGCAAACATAGGAACAAATCTGTAGCCGTATTGTGTAACTTCTGAAATCTGAGAAATTAAATCGCTTTCGAAAAATAGACTAATCATAACACAACTACTTGAGACAAACTGTCTTTTATTGCGACTTTGCTTGTTAGTGCATATCACGATCAGAGGTGGTCATTATAACGAAAGCGCTTTAAATAGCAGGCTATTAAAAATAGCACTGCTTTTGACAAATTAAACAAACTGCTATATGCTAAAATGCTATATGAGCTTGCTTCGCGTCACGTTGCCGCTTCGCAGTCGTCAGGTGTTGTACAATACCTGACACCTGTTTTTGATATAACTAATAAAACAAACACATAACAGGTGTTTGGATTTAGTGTATCGCTGATTGAATATTATTTTCGTTACTTGGAAATAAAGCAAATCTAGCAATATGGAAAATAGCGGAATAGCCATTTATTTTAGCAGCTTTAATAAAATAGCACAGCAACTATATAAATTATTTAAAATTAGCAGTTATGCCCTAATCACGATCAGAATGACATGTTCTTCACGGCGCCTGTTCACTCTCTCATGATAATCTGATGCTGCTAGGGCTACTCTGACCTCAACGGTAAACGAGACTTTGCCCCTATGGTCGAGTGTCCACATCAGGTATTCACGTGATTTTTTGTCGTGCTACTCAAGTGGTGCCTGTCAAGTGGTGGCCTTCTCTCTGGCCTCTTTGCACGTAAATGAAGTTCATCCATTACTCGCCGACTCACTGACGATGATAAGCCGCTTAGAGCCGCTGCCTGATCTCAACTGCGGCGAGGAAGCAGATTCTTAACAATTCCAAATAACAAACTGGCCATTACGGCCGTAAGCACACCTTACTCTGCCAATAACTCGTCGCCAGGTCAAGGGTCCAGTCCCTCGATACCTCCTGGGCATGAATCATGGTACTTTATGAAATGCCGCCACCCTAATATTGAGTTAGACCCTGACCGGTTAACAACATCGCCTGAGCAACTTAAGAAGCCATAAGTGGCATCTTCTAACAATCCTCAAAAATTAATATAAACCCATAAAAAACAGAGAAGTACAACATAAGATAAAATAAAAACATGTTTAACTTAACTCACACACATGTTTTACTCCTATCATACTGCGCTCCATAGCCCTTTGACAAACCTTGAGTTTGGGAGTTTAGATGATCGGTCAGTGACCATGTCTGGGCACCCTAGATAAGGATAGGCAGGATACACATGTCGAGGAGCTTCCGCTTCGGAGTCAGCGGAAGGCTACCCTTCATCAGCTCTTTCATGGACCAGTAGCTCCTCCAGGCGTTCGAAATGCGTCTATTGATTTCTTTGATCTGCCTGTTTTCGAATGAGACTATCTGGCCAAAGTAGATATACTCGTCGACAACACTTAGACTCTGGATTTCACGCTGTTTGTCATAAGTTGACTTCAGTCCAACCTCAAGGCTCGCCGAACTGACCTACTGCAGCATGTATTCCTAGTTCACGGGTTGGCAGTGCGTTAAAGATAACTTTGAATTGTTTATATTAATCAAGTTTATACATCTCTCAATGTCAGTCTCATGATCTCATCTGATTTTCCTCCAGGAAAAGACCAGATAAAAAAAACATACATATATGATATACATGATATAGAAGAGTAAGTAGGTATATGAATTCACGGCTATATTCCCAATACGGATAATCAGGGCTGAAGGAATACATAATGATGTTGCACGTAAAGGAAAGGTAAAAGGAAAATATGATAAGTCAACTGTAAACAAGAAGCAAGTACCAACACACAGACCCGTTCATCTCATCGTCTATCGACTGATTCCGATTTACCTATTATTACTAACCACCTGAGAAATAATGCTTGTTGTTAGACAGACCCATCATCACAACTCCGTAAACAAATTATCCAATGATCATCACTCCCATCATTAGCGCTGCTCATCCGTTTCACTCAACTAAACTATGGTTAAATCATTTGTAGCTTGCAAATTGCTTGCGCCTTTGAGACTTGTCTAAATGGACTCCGGCCATCGGGCAATGTGAGAAATGGCTGTTGTTTCTTCTGGCTATTATCCTGTAGTACTGCGATGTCCGAATGCACAGAATGGGGCTCAAATAAAGTGAGACTTAAACGTCATAGTGGCGGCGGTCATTTACCGAGCGAGAGACAGTGTCAGCATTGCCTTTGCGTTGTCGGCCATGCACCAAGCATTCCTCTAGTTTTTAGAGGTGCATTACCCTGATACTAAGCCTCCCATGTCCATCTGTCTGTTTGTCCATCATAGGGCAGTGTCTCATGAACTCTAATAGGCAGAGGTGAAAATTTCCTAGAATATGGAAACTACACGAGATTTTACAAATTACAACTACAACCCCATAAAAGAGACGTGTTTTAATTGGAAATTACCCAACCGCAAGCTTTAGGAACTGATTTCAAAACCAAGTTATTTTTATTTTGTTTTATTTATTTTTACGATGGTACGGAACCCTTCGTGTGCGAGTCTGACACGCTCGGGACCGTTGTTTTTAATCATTGATTTACTGACAAGACTAAGAAACTTTTACTCTTTACAACTTTATGCCAAAATATTGCATGGTTTATTTTGAAAGGGTACAACTGATATGCTCTCTTCAAGTTGAACACTGTGCTGTGTCAATCAAGTACTGCGTGCTGTGCATTCGTGGTACCAACACTCATATAACTCAAACCTGAGTCATAGATTCTACGACCTGAAGGATGTAACTGAGATTCTCCTAGTACACCTGTACTCCTGTTTATATACTTAAAAGGAGGTCTCATCAAATTGTTTGTGAAATTAAGTTATAGTTAAAGTTTATTTTTATTTTTTTCATTTTTCATATTTGAACACGACTGTGCAGGCCCGGCTTCGGCACGTCGCCCGCGGTTCGGTAGAGAGGTGGTAGCTGGGCAGTTGTCAATTTCGTCAAATATATGGTGAAATGGACGCCACACTGACACAACCAGCGCTGGCTCGCTTTGGAACCGCCGCGCCTGTAAATGGAACTAAGGCCAAAAAATATTTCATTTGTTTTCACCAAATATCTTATTCCAGTCAATTTCGCGCACAATAAAAACCGCGTATTTGCAAGAAAAATAACGTTTTTTTTGACGATCACACCAATAATAATAATTATGCGGCAGTTAACCTTCGCCATTCAAGCGAGTACTGGGGAATATTAATATTCTTCTCGTCCTAATAGCGCATCGGATTTCCTCAGATTTTCCTCAAACAGTTCAGAGAATAAAGTACCTCTCTCCACCTCTGTACGATATTCGTGTGCAATATGTATGACAGACTACTTTCACAACAACGTTCTCTTTCCATCATCGTCAACGTCTTTACATCTGCTTTTGAAATCATCAATGCTAGGATGTCAACAAATATATTGTTTACCGATATGAGTTTTGACTCCCAAATATGTTAATGTTTACCAAATTTAATGCCGCCCATGTAGTTTCACATTACCATATTGGTTGCTTTAGGTCACTTACTGTCCGGATACTAAAGTTAGGTTTGTTAGGTCACAACTTTATAATACAACCTGGAGCCGAAGCGGAGCGGAGCGAAACGAGGCGACCCCATGTAGTTTAGTATGGAATAGGATGTTAAATTTTGGTAAATATTTAGTTAATTTGATGAAAATGTATTTTTTTTTGTGACCATTAACTTAATTTGCTTAACTGTTAAACATAATACATTAGGTTATATCGTTGTACAGTCGTGCAAATCTGGAACGCGCGTAGACTTTGGATTGGTGAAAAGATGAAGATAGCACTTCCTTAACTTTCATATACACGTCAAACCAGAATCTTAGATTTCGCGCCCAGCGATTTCAAAAACTGTTTCTCCTCTTAGCCTAAACAGCCATTGCACATTTGCCCATGGCGTCCGGCATATCAGATAAATAATCTTAACGCCACAGAGCCTCCAAAGGCCGAGTTTCACAAATGGTCTGGAATTTTAGTATTAAGCTGTCACTGCGGTGAGCCCCTGCGGATCAATTATCCAGTCAACCTTTATCAAGACGAATTTATCACATAATCCTAACAAATTCAGAATCCTCTCAACTTCGGTCGTTAGTGGGGAGGGGGCACTATATTGTGGTACATTGAATCATTGTCAATGGGATCATATTTGAGATAAGACTTAGTTTAACTCTGCGAGTAAGTCTGTTGAGATACAGCGCTTTCACAGTAACGAGTTTCAAAAAGGCAATCCACATCAGCCTTTAACAGTATCTTTAGTGAGAGCGTTAACAATCGAATGCACATAGAATTTCAACACATCAGTGTCCCAGGTCTTTAATGATCACGCCCAACTGACATAAACATAACCCGACACAACGCAAAATCACAGCGAAACGCACACCGGCCACAGACAGTTGTATCATTTATCATCGGTCGAACATTCGCTGGGGCCTGCGATCTCTGGCGAAGCGAAAACAGTAACTAGATTTTGCTATAAATTGACTCGTCTGAATCAAACTCTCTCTTGTGTGTGAGTTTTATCGGTGTTTATGAGTTGAAGAGATATTTAAATGTGACTCAATAAAAGTATGATTGAGCTTCGGATTTGGTTATGGTACGTTTCAGTCATATTCTTGCGTCTCGCATTTGATTGTGATTAAAAAAATAGAACTAAGTACAAACAATTATAGTTACAATCAGATTACTACCATAAAGTTCATTGGTAGAATTACGACCATCCTATTCCCATTATTGTATTATTGACCGAGCGAGCGAAGGGCTCCATTTCGACAAGATAGGAGGCCGATATTGCTTTCGTCTGTCTCATGTCTGGTGTTTGTCAGTTCTGGTCTAAGGGGCCACAGTTTTCAAGCGATGCTCACAAAACTTGGCACACGTGTTCCTTGAATTAAAAGATTTTTTGTCCAGAGCTTTTCTCGATTTTCCCCTGGGAGGGGGGGGGGGAGTTATGACGTCATTAATTTTTTGTATGTTTTTTTTCTGAAACCTATCGTGTGGTGTATCAAATTAAAGGGCTTCATGAGCCGGTTCTAAAAATATACTAGACAATTACATTTCCGCCGCCAGTTTTCTAAAAATCCAAGAAATCTTTTCAAAACATACCAAGTTTGGACTCCTCGAAGTAGGAGACGGATTAGTAAAGAGGATCTATTCAGACCATGAGAGTGAGTGAAATAGACAATAACTATTTTCGTGAAAAATCAATAGATTGTATTTTTAATCGCAAAATGTAGTTTACAAAGTTATTGGTACTTTACTATTTTATTTTGATTGAATCTAAAATACTTACCTAAACAATGGGTTCACAGCCCCCCCTGTTAGCGAGGTCTACTGCCCACAGGGCTGCTAGTGGTATTAACTGAACCTTATGAGGTCAACCGCCTCTTACAATACAGGTTCAACCCTCATTCCGTGACCTGTCACAGGGAACTATCATAGCAGTTTCACACGACAAAATGATGGCAAAACAAAGCCATCGTCGCTGTTGGTCACTTGGCCTTGGCAAAGTTGCCCGCTTTGTGGCCTAACCGGGTGAATTATTAAATGACCCGGGCGCCATTACCACCGGGAAAATGAAATTAGCAATATTCTGGAATAATCTTAATTACAATGTTGCATGATAGATGGAACACCCAAGGGGCTGTTTTGGAGATTATGTGGAAATAACTTTGATGTTGATGACTTTCAAAATTTAGTACTTAGGTTTAGTTTAGTTTAGTACAAAGGCAAACATTAAACCCCAGGTCGCCCAGATGAAAAAGACGCCTCTGGAACCGTTGTCCTGCTTCGTTATCTCATAAGCTTATTTTTTGAGTAGAATCAGGGGGGTCTCACTGGATAGTTTAGGTATGTTCGATCGGCCAACCCGTTACCCGCCCGCCCGACGGGAATTCAGTTATGATGCCGCTCGCTTGGCTCGCAGTCGCGTCGCGCGCTAACCATCCTCATAAACTCTTAAGCAACTTTTCTGTGATTTTTTCAACAACAATGACTTAAGTACCTAAAATTTTAGGGTGTCTAAAGGAATTGTTTACAATTAAAATCCGATTCCTTTTTAATTAAATACCTTTTTGTTTACCTAAAATTAAACACTTTAGACCCGTATAAAACAAATAACAATTACGTAAGTAAGAAGGTAGGTACCTATCTAGCCTTAGAATTTGCCAATAGCCTGAATAAGTACTAATATAACACCTCTCTTATACAGAGTGAACTAAAATTCACAAACACAAATCGCACTTAGGTAACCCTACCGTGATCAAGCGAGACATGAGTTTATGGGACGACCTTGTGATGTCAGAGTAAAAGAAGCTCTCAGGCGTAGTGATGCGGCGCAATCTAGCCTGCACGGGCGGGTAAAATGATTCTGTAGGTGCTTAGCGATTGTTGTACGTAGCGCAGGTACGAGCTAGATTGCGCTTTATTGTCGCGCAGCGAGAGTAGCTATTTATTTAAGTGTATTTGCGCAGTGATCTTTCTATACGTAGTACTATTAAGTATTCTGTGGTAGAACTAGACTGTATTCTAAAGATAGTGCAAGAGGCACATTTCTACCCACAAGTCACAATTCCCCACAAGATCGATACTTATTCAAGAGTAGACATAGGGCATCTCGATTAATTGATCAAGCATAAAACTCGGTTCATTTTACCATGGCACCGTCACCGGTTCCGGACTAATGGTGCGGAAATGCGCTCGTCGATCTCTTGCGAGAAGACAAATCATGAGCGCAGCGAGGGATCACTTTAGTAACTTGTGATTGCAAGATCATATGGCTTCGCACTAGTAATATGAAGCCTTGTTTTGTGGGAACAACAGCGATGTCACTGGTATACAGTTACAACCAACACATCATCCAATTATAGGTTTTAAAAAACAATAGGACCTTTATTGGGACTACTACCGTCAGGATATCCCGAGATAAGGAGTGTTGTAAAAGAGAATATTACACTCATAGCAAACATGATCAGTGGACATAAATCCCGAATGGCAAAAGCGACCTTTTGGGGTTGTTTACAGTGAATAAATTAACTTATCATAACAACAGCTGGCAGGTTGGCAAGAGTGGACACTTGTCGACCTTGAATCAATAAATGCGACTAATTTACGCAGACACCTCTTGGCATACTAAGTTAAATGACGTGGGGTGTCACTGTTAACTTGCTGCGTTATAATATAATCAAGGATCTTCACATTTCGTGTGAAATATAATATCCCATATTTATAAGAAATATGGGTTATATAATATATGCAAAAAAAGATTCAGATTCGCGAGTAATTTTAAAGCTGTTTCTTATCTATTAATCTTATTATCAAAATTATCAAAACAGAGCTAGTCAAGTTGCTTTCTCAGAACCAGGATAATTAAGTCACAATACAAAACAACCGACAATGAAAGGTTGAGTATACCTATTTCAAGATAATGTAACTACCGAAAATAACTCTTATTTTTCCCGTACGCTTCCCAGAAAAGGAATTGTCACGACACTGGCCGATAATCCGATATTCTGTAACTAAAATGACAGCTCTTCTTGTTTTGCTATAGCTTCTATTTTAAAACGCCTTTTTTAATTAGTTTAGTTGTGAATAGAATGCATGAATCAATTAATATTTTGTTTAACGCAACGCCGCCGGAGTCGGACTTGTCGCCTGAACACAGTGTTCATTCTTGATTTCCCATGGCCAAAGCCGCCATCCGCGATTACGAGCTTAGCAAATAGCGCTGTCGATGCAAACGACCCACTAAAAGCGGACCCCGCTGCGGCGAACCCAGTAACGCGATCGGCATGTATAATTTATGGCGCATCAAAGGAGTTGTATAAAGTTGCAATGTTTTAACAGGTTAAATTAACAGTCGCTGGTTAAATTAGAGAACAATTTAAATAACCACCAAAAATTTTTTTTCCTACCCAAAATGGGTAAATGATCACCAAAAGTTGCAAAAAAAAATCGGGGCAAAATACTGCGGTAGCTTAGGTGAAGGGTAAAGGGGGTGAGCGAAGCGAATCCCCCTTTATCCTTTGTGTTAGGTTGAACATGTAAGAACAACAAAAAATACTCAAAACATAAACTTAAGCACACAAAACATAAAAAGAAGTTTGGTGATCATTTATCCAAACACAATTTGGTGCTCGTTTACTAATTCTGGCGATTATTTCGAATTTATTGTTTGTAAAATAGGTGCGTTTTTGGTGACCGTTTAAAAATAAGCCGTTAAATTATGCGAATTATCGCGAGTTTTACGGACATGGGCCGATTTACGCGAGCCCTATAGCTTAAAATAATTAGTGCTGGAACTGCCATACATCCGCGTTACCCCCCCCAGCCGAAGACCCTACCTAAAATTATTTGAACACATTCGCAGCCATATTTTTTCAATGCGTTTTAGAACCTTATGCCATGGTATTAGAGTTCACATCCATGAAAAGCAAAAGTTCTTTTTAAGCTTCACTGCCACCCAGTAGGTTAAGGGTTTGTTCACATTGTGGCTGACAACGGTGACTGCTTCGCTTCCATATAAATTTGACACATTGCTAGTTTGCGGGGTGCCAAATTTTTAAGAAACCATGTCTGTCCGTCATGAGAACAAAGCCTAAGCGTACATTCCTTTGTGTGTGTGGTAAGTGTCACCGTATTATCCAATCTTGCATTGCGTGCGTTTGTTACGGCGACAAATAGTTTGTATCTGCTGTAGTTGTGATTCTTCGTAGTCGTTACCAAATGAAATTCTTTTGAATATGGGATTGCATTCAGAAGGCGGTTCCTTTACTAATTATTCTGTGCCAACGAAGGTACCTTATACCGTCGTGGTCTGGAAATAATATCATTAATCGTTGCCTTCGCTTTTGTGTCGGAAGCCTACATTTTTAATTGCATGGGTTGAACGCCCTTTATTTGGTATAGATTCGCTATAGGCCCTTACGAAGCCAAAAACTTTAACGGTAGATTGATAGATGACTAATCGCCGATCCCAATAACCTATCTCTATCCGTGATCTGCAGATTACGCGTTACATTTGACAGTTGCGCTATGGGATTTATGTCAAATTTGACACTAGCAATCTCAAATCTGCAGATTATGGATAGAAGATAGGTTATTGGGATCGGCCACTAGTCGATAGGGCTACCTGCACCTGTCTGTAGCACGCCCCGTGCGACTCCCCTGGTTCCCACATCCCTTCCCTTCCTCCCGGGTAGTGCTAAGAAGCAACAAATTATCCTAAAGATTATACATAACTTTCCAGCCTCCGGTAGCACGTTGACCGCGGGGGGGTGTTGCGACACGGGAAAGTGAGGCACAGAGCCATTTCGAGCGTATTTCTCTGTCCCTCAGTTTCCCTCGTCGCTACAACCCGCGGCGGTAAACATGCTACGGGTGCAGGTCCTCGTGATCTTTCAAATACACGTGACCCTGGCAAATATAACCTCAAAAGAGGATAGCATGCCAAATAAAAGAAGAAGAACTTGAGGCATATGGACGTGATAAAATGCTAGGGGCGCTGATGTTTATGATTTAATTCCTCTGCATAGACAAAAAACGTGCAGAAACCATTTCCCCATCTGCGCCGAAGAGTTACCTCCTTATTCATAAAACTTAACAAACTTATGATAGCTAAAACGTGCTTTTTCCTTTTCTCACAAACACAAATTTCAAAGTGACAGACAAAGACAAACGAATTATTAGACCATTATAGTTAAAATAGGTTTATTAGACGTTTATGAATAAGGCGGTTAGCCTCTTGTGACCCATAATAGATTCTTTAATAAGTTAGTCTTGTTAGTTTTGCTTAGGCACCTGCGATCGACCTGTTGTTTATTACCTCATTCCTCTCTACTCTAGGTGTGCTAGAGTCAGAATAAGAATGTTTATTGCAACTAAGTATTATACAGATGTTATGATATTTGTAAGAACTTAATTACTATTTTCGAGTATAGCACAAAAGATCATGTCTTAAACTATAATGCCTATCGTAATGTAGGAGTCATAAAGATATCCAATATAATCTATTCTCTCATAAATATTAAATAACAAGTACCTAGGTAGTTTTTTATTAGTAAGTAATTAAGTTAGTAATTAAGTAAGTAAGCTTGTCATACATATGTAATATTAGGCAGGTCATTATATAAATTAAACTAAATTTGTTGTTTGTTAGTACAAACTAGAAGATCTCTTGTTGTTATAATATTTTCTGTATTCCTTGGGTTGTTTTCCATTGTTGTGTAATAATATGCGAGTATTGTCATTGGGCTGTATGTATCTATAGGTAGAATATAAGATTATTCAGAATTCACCGGATCGTTAGTGTTGTACAACAATTAAGAAACAATAATAATAATAATAATAATAATAATAATAAAACACAATGGCAGGTACAATCTGTCAAAACCATCCCAATAGTCATCTCATCCACAGGAGTCATCCCATACACATTACACACTAGTCTCAAAACATTAAATATACCCAGATCCACACACGTATTTCTTCAAAAAGCAACAATACTAAATACATGTAGAATTGTACGGAAATTCATGGGCAAGGACCGTGATCTTTAGTAGATAAGCACTTGGCGTAAGCCCGTGTATCAGAACCTCTTTATTACAAGAGTGAAATGAAAAATTCATAAAAATATAATAATAGTAATAAAAGGAAATAATAATAATAATAAAAATACCTTGGACACCATTTACACACATTGATCTAGTCCCAAACTAGGATTCCCTGTATCTTGGGTACTAGACAACGATAAATATTATACTTAGATAGATAAACAACCATGACTAGGGTACAAACATCCGTTCTCATCAAACAAATATTTGCCTCCACCGGGACTCGAACCCGGGACCCGTGGTTTCGTAGGCAGCGTCACTGCCGACTCGGCCATTCGGGTCGTCAAACAATTACCAAGTTCACTTATTTTTGTGAAGGAAAAATTCAGACGTTTCTTTATTCTTATCGTCTTAGAGGATAATTTATTACAGCCTCTATTTGTCCTAATTAGAAGTCAAGCGGGGCACAACATCAAGTATTGAAGTGATTCAATGGAACTTATTTTTATTTAAAGCCCACAGATCGGTTGAGTAAACCTGTCACTAAACAGTATGTTTATTTTTTTATTCAACTTCGAAATAGGTAAGCAATCACAATAATGCGCGTCGATTATCACGTGACACGAATGCAAAAATATCATTTGTATGTTTATAAGCAGTAGCAAAAGCAAAACGACAACTGTCTCCTTCATAGTGATGAGTTTGACCGCGCGAGCGAGACAGCAGACTATTATTCTCAGACAACGTTTATTCACAGACACTGTAACGCAAGCGCAAGTGTAAATGTATTGAACGTGTCATCTTTAGTTAACCGATCTGTACTTGAAAACCAACTTAGAACTTAGATTATGTACCTATAGATGTTATTTGTATTAAATTAGTTAAACATACAGTTGCAAGTGCAAGGCACACATTAGAAAGATGTAAGGAGTGGCATTGGAGCTATCATAGTAATTGATTGATTAATACGCTCATATTTACAACGAATACGATGATAACAACACTACTGCGATAAAATTACAACTGATTAAGCTACTGACCTATTGTTGGGTCTGTCGATAACTCAGTACTGTTTGCTTGCTATTGGTAAATAGAGATTATTTGATTTGATTTGCGGCACCGCGACAGGGTTCCTAGTCGTGCTGGAGTGTATTCCTACGTGAAATTGGGTCCGATGACGTGATGCAACCATGTCTTAGTTTCTGTGGTCGACGATAGCCTGGCTTGAATGATTTATTGAATCACGCACGACACGAGTATATTTCACGAAGTAGACGGAACCCGGAAAGAAACTACCTACCGGTCAACATTGGGCGCTATTCTTGCTTACATTATTTAAAACTTAATTTTAAAATTGTAACAAGCAACAAACATACAACTGCTCCGCAGATGTTGTAGTCGTAAGACTCGACTTAGGATTATTTCCGGTTTTTCACTAATCATTTTTGTTGCATTCGTGTGTTTAGGTTTGCGTGTGGTATCCTCATGTGATCCTGCATTCCGACTACCATTTATTGGAAACTAGTTGAAACCGTTAATTTTGTATCGCATTTACTGAAACTGGCGAAGTTCCAAAACTAATTAATAAAAAATAAATGCTTTTTGTAAATAAAAAACCGACAATTTTCCGACATTTTAATAGCTATCCCAATATCCGAATAGCAGCGGGGCGAAGACGAATCCAACAAATAAGAGATCATTAAAATTGGTTCAGCCGTTCATGAGTTATAAGTGGTATAACTAACCCGACATTGTTTTATATATTTAGACAGAGTCGTGAAGTATAAATTGTACCTATGAGTATGTAACTATATGCGTAAGTATTATAGTATTTGTGATGTAAGCAAATGCTTCGATAAACATTTTGAATATTCGGTTTAGTCGCTAACCTTCTAAAATGTTATTATATTAGTGTCTACAAGAATTGCTATCATTGTCGAGCCAGTCTTTATTGGATTAAAAATGTATCAGCTTTACCCGAAGACTGAATAAACGAGGCGGGTTCGTCGGCGAAATACAATGGAAAAATATTCAGAGGAATTAGGATTCGCTTGAATTAGAATGAAGTGATATATTGCGGACATTGGCCTTTTGTTTACGACAATACTGCTCATAGCGCTCGCCGTTTAACAAGAGGGGTGCGCAGGACTAAGTAACTACCAATACCTACCTGAACTTCATATTTAAGTCGATTCATGTCCGTCGTTATCGTTTTATTTGTTATCCCGAAAATCCTGTATGTAGTTCGGTATAGACTTCGCAACAGTTTACTTTTGTGATGGAAAACATCACGAGGAACCTTCATATTTCCATGCCCCTTGGCGATTTTGTAGAAGCCGTGCCCCCCCCCAAATATACATTGTTGGATAACCGAGACTATTAATTATTCCTATTATCTAAAACACTATGTGAAAAAATTACAGCCAAAATAAAAACCGTTTTCTATTCTAAACTGAAAAAACTAGGATCAACCGCTGTTCTAGCTTTAGCCGTAACATATCTGTAACTGACAGAAACATCTGAACGTCTGGAGCGGGGTTAACATGTTAACATTTGTTTTGCCTTAATTGGAAAGTTTTTGCTAATCATACTTCGCAAATACTATGTATTTTCATACAATACTTATTTATTTACTTTCATTAATCCAGCTATAACATTTTCACACAATGTTTTGAGACTATCCACCTTAATAGCAAATGGTATGAAGAGATCTTTCTAATTACATATGTCTGAAGGTAACTGGACTCGCTCGGGGTAAACGCCCACCCTCCCTTGAGTATCAAATATCTCGATAAAGTGGGCGCAACAGTGGCTCTGCGGTCTGCCACCCCGTGACCTACGATGATCTACGATATAGTTACTGTATCTACGTAGTCATCCCAGTCAGGAGGTTCGTTTGAACATAACATTTTTTTAAACATTTATATACGGGCACATACATTGCTTCTGGCCCCACACTAGGATGCCCTGTGTCGTGGGAACCAGATGCAGCTACATCACACATAAACATCCAAGACCTGGGGTTTTTTATCCTTTATCCCCAGCTGGGGATAAAGGATAGGTACTCTCGCACGGTAGGCGGAGTCACGAGCGCAGCTCCACAGAGGACATCAAAATAATACCATAAGTAATATAACAAGCAAATAGTGCTTTTGTAGTCCTTGCCAATTGAACGCCCAGGAATCTTGACGCTCATGTAACTTGTCCGATTTTTGTCACGATAATCATATCTTCGTCGCCTGATCAAGGCCCCTTTTATGTTATGAAAAACACATAGCGATATCACATCGATTGCTCCCAAGGGCCCAAAATGCCGTATTTGGCTTGTCGGCGGCCCCTATATTGTTTGGAGACTGACTGCCTACGGCATTTTGCGCCCCTGAAAGCAATCGATATGCTATCGCTATGCGTTTCCCATAAGAGAATTGAGCCCCAAGACTGCTGACGTGAGGGCATCCAACGACGGTACAGCGCGTCTGCGGTATTGCAGCTACCGATCAAACGAATAATTCAAAGCTATACCTTATTCCCTTAGTGAAACGTCGAGTTTTGCTTATTTTGTAACGATATTGATAAGATGCGAAGACTCTGTAGTCACGGTGTACCGCCGGACGACCTTATTCATAGTAAAAAGTTTGGGGCGATTTGGGAATCCGACGTATTTCAAAGGAGCAGTTTGGGAAACGGAAAGCATTTTCGCAAGAGTTATCGAGAAAGTGCAAATTAGGAAACTAACTAGGTAATTCTAATTCCTAGTTCCGAGAAAATTATTAACTCCGCATAGTAGTCAGTAGTCGTTAACAGAACAGGAAATCTTAATCACTTCAAATTATGTTTACTGGAAACCTGTTTGATTGAAGTCTACTTGATAGCATTTATTAACAAAGCGCAAACAATATATATAAAAGAAAGGTCCCTAGGTAATTTTCTCTTAGTATATCCCTACAAATCTCCTCAGTGGATCTCTTAGCACCAAGCAGTTGCGGTGGGGCGGCACAATGCGAATCGTTATTATTTTTTTCATACATTTATTGGGTCTCTTGTACTAAGCAGATATTAATTCAGAGCTCAATAGGTAACTTGTTATAGGCACGTTCCCTACATCTCTTGGCTGGCCCAACTATTCGGCAGCAGAAGTCAAGACAAATTGGTATTTAAAATTGGGAAATATTAAACTCCACAGCAATAATACTGTTTTTCACAGCAAATATACCGATTTTCACAGCAAATAACATGGCAAAATACTGCGGTAGCTTAGGTGAAGGGTAAAGGGGGTGAGCGAAGCGAAGTCCCCTTTATCCAACAACAAAAATACTTAAAGGTGTTTTTGCTGATTCTTTTTTTCTGTGAAAATCAGTATTTTTGATGTGCCATTAAATACTAGCCATTAAAATTGTGTAAACAAAGCCTTGATTCCTCAGGCTATAAAATTCAATTGAGTTAGTAAGGATTTTGACAACAGTCACTTCATACGTTTGTTTTAATAGTTTTAAAGAAAGAACAAGTTGTTCCGACTCTAAAAAATGAATAGTAAAAGTATTAGCTCGCTGAGGCCCCCATGCCCCCATCCCAATCGGGGTACGGTAAGAAATGTGTACTAAATTAAATCGAACGTATGCCTCAGTGGGTTAACTTTGAACCCTTTGGGGCTCCTCCGTGCCAGCTCGAGGACTTGAGAACTCTGTATCGATGGGACTGATCAAACGCAAACTATCCGAGAAGTAAATATGCGGAGATATCGGGAGTTGCCTCTTGAATGCTTGGCTAAGGCGCTTTATGTTGTTTGGTTACTGTGCAGAGATGTAAATACGAGTTGCTTTTGCGTGATTATTGTTGTGGTGTTCGCGACTGTGTTTTGTTTGCAAATGGTAATCTATACAAACAAATATTGGAATACTCGTATCAATATCGCGCGGACATATTGCAGCGAGGGTGAAAAATGCACCGAGCCAAGCGTGTCCTAATCCTAGCCCATGGAAACATATGGTCGCCAACGAAAACAATATTTGGGGCCCCCATACTAACTTGTAATCAGCTGATCGGGTCAATGTACTGAGGGACGAATATTTTTTTTCCATTTGCGACCACATGTTTCTTGGGCAAAGATGTTCACAATGATGGGTACTGACATTCCCCAAAATATAAACAGCTAATTAAATGTCACTCAGTATACCTTAGGACATATGGTCCGTCCCAAAAATCATGGAGGCTGCGGAAGGGTTCTATACACAGGCCCCAGAAGGAAAAACGGTCTTAAATTTCTAGAACATTCCTTAGCATCCGACAAGCATCTCCTCATTCTAGAAAATTCTAGAACATCCGGCTTCATCGCCTCACCAGACTGACTAGACCATCTATTTATTCCATACAACTAAAGTTAGTTACTTGGGACATAACTCGACGGTTCCGCGCAGATTCCAGTCGATTTTCTTGGGTCCCCGATGTGACCCTTCACATCATCCTAGAAAATTCCCTTCTCCTAGAGAAAATACTAGAACATCCGGCTTCATCGCCTCACCAGACACACTTGACCTAAAACCATCTAGTCATCCTATACAATTAAAGGTACTTACAGGGGGCAGGACTCGGCGGTTCCGCGCAGATCCCAATCGACTTGCTTGGGTCGTCGAGCAGCGTCTGCGCGATGTGGTAGTCGCCGAGCTTGTTCTGGATCTGCTGGCTCGTGCGGTCCTTGTTGCCCACCACCTGGGTGAAAGAGAAGGGACTATTAGTGCTGGTGGGGTGCAACTGCATACAACGCATCATACATGGGTACAGAAGGAAGAACATCCTTCTTCTCACACTTTGCTCCTACCTAATATTTTGCTGAACGGGGCCGTGGACAGCAATTAAATTGCAAAGTAAACAGACACAATGACCATATTCTTTATCGCTGAAGGAGTTGAAAGATAACCTCTAATCTATATCTATTGACGACCTCTGTGGTGTAGCGGTCGAGGCTGTGCTTCCGAAGCGGGAGGTCCCAGGTTTGAATCCCGGCTGGGGAGGAAGAAAAAGAAAACCCAGGTCTTGGATGTTAATATGTGTGTGACGTCGCAGTTTCTAGTTCCCACGACACAGGTTATCCTAGTGTGGGGCAGATCTATGCCCCTGTATCAGAATGATTATGTTCATTAATCATCCCAGAAGTAACCGGTTTGTAACGATATTTTCTTGGACGCGTATTTTTATTAGCCAAAAATGTTAGCTATCCCTAGCTTCGATTGTTATTCTAACTTTGTAGCGGCAGCGCTAAGAAATTGGCGACCGGGCGGCGGCGCGACGGCGTGTTTACAAACAACATAAATATACGAGGAACAGCCCCGCCCACACTGGCGATGGCGGTCTAGTTAGGATAGGAGCGTCACGACGACCACGCCAGGTAAGGATGGCACACCAGTCGTGTAATACGGTGACCTGTAGAAGATTGTCCTCTGAACTCCTGCGATTATCTTTTTTCAATGCCCAATCTCATAGGCTCTTCACGTGCTTGCACAGTAGAGACATCTCCCATTACCCAGTTCACAAAAACATCGAGCATCGCAAACGCGCATGTATCTACGATTTTTGGGGTTCCGTACCCAACGGGTAAGAACGGAACCCTATTACTAAGACTTCGCTGTCCGTCCGTCCGTCCGTCCGTCTGTCACCAGGCTGTATCTCAAGAACCTAGCTAGCTAGAGAGTTGAAATTTTCACAGATTATGTATTTCTGTTGTATGTATCCGCTATAACAACAAATACTAAAAAACAGGATAAAAGAAATATTTAAGGGAGCCCCCTTAAATATTTCTTCGCATACAACAATTCTTTCAATACCACATACAAACTTATGGATGCACCTGGTTACGTACATGGAGTGTGAAAGTAACCGCACCAATAACTTTGTAAACAATATTTTGCTGTGTAAAATCCAAACTATTCACTCCACACCATCGCTTCCATTGAACGGTGGTACGGAACCCTTCGTGCGCGATTTAGACTCGCACTTGACCGGTTTTTTATTTAATACGTTGTTGTAATACCCAAGTTTGCAACCCTGAAAACCCTGCGCTCCTGGTGCTCGAAAAGCTGCGAAATTCTGGCACAGCTATTTTCGAGAGAGCTACCTTAATCGTTATAAGGGTATATTTTTAATTTGCTACAAATTGAGTCCAAACAGAGCTGTTAGGTCCATTTTCTGCGGAGATACAGCCAGTCAAAGATAAGAAATCCAAAAATTTAAAAAGTAACGGTAATGCCGTAATAGTAAAAGGGGCATAGCATTGAGCACTTAAGCCCTGCCTTTCTGCAAGTGCACGAGCTTAAGTACCCTTTCTAGCAATTGCAAGCCACCATTCTGAACAGGGTCTGAGTGAGGAGCAAACCCTGCACACATTGCGACGGGTATAAGACCTTGTTCGCTGTGGCCGATCACACGGGATTTGTCGACCCCCAACCATTTTTGCACCTGGTGGTAGGTCCTCTGAGAATGATATTTTGCAGCCTCTGTAGGGCAGAGGCGGGCAAGGTTGACTTTGGCTGTCGCTGCCGATTTTACACATGTTGTATATCGTAGGGTTTTCAGCATCGCTTTATCTCATCCGTAGAGTTCATCAAGATCTTTTCGTCAGCAATTCCAACTTATTCCTGGTGAGTTTGGATCAGGGAAAATGCTGGCGTGGTCCATCCAGTAAAGGTTTCGCACCACTTCACCTTGCCTTGCCAGAAAAGGGCAGGTGGTTCACATCCACTGTAGGCATCCAGGAATAAAACAATCAGTCGTGGAACCTGTATTTCTGCAAATGTTAAGGAATTTTCTGTATAACTTATAAAATTCAAAGTCCTGACTGGCTGACTGACACTTTATACACACTTTATAAAGGAGTTCCGTAGGGTAGCCCTAAGAAGTGATTTGGCGAAATTCATCCCCTGAGGGCGGGAAATGTGGGGGTTACAATCTTTCAGGTAGGTATATTATAGGTATGAGACGTCAACTAAGCAGTTGATTTTTCAAATTTCCCTCCGTTAAGGGGGGCGTCTATATATGGACATAAAAAACTACTAGAGCTATGAAGCTGTAATTTGGCAGGTAGGTAGTTTATAGATATGAGACATCGGTTCAGTAAAGATTTCACCGAAATTTGCCCCCACAAGGGAAAAAGGGGGGGTTATGCCAGTAAATGCCAGAATTTACCGCAGTTTTTCGAGCACCGCGGGAGTAGCGCAGTGTTTTCAGGGTTGCAAACTTGGGTATATAACTTACTCTCAGGGGAACTAAGAACATATTAAAAAAAACGGAGATATCCATGCGCGTTTGCGACGTTTTTGTGCTGATATAAACTGTACTACATAGGTAATCCGCTGATTACTATGCCATTGGCCATGCACTCAGGTCTAGATATAATCAAGGTCTTTGATTACGAGAGCATCAATAGTTTACTTGGGTAGGCATGAGTCTATTAACGGTTTCCTGTAGTCGTATTTACGGTAACAGCATCTCAACGATAATCACTTCTTTCATCGACATTTATTTGATTTCCTGCTTCGCTAGGAAATGGAATCTACTTCTTTGTGAATCGTGAAAAAGATATACTACGTATAAAAGCAGAAAAAATATAAAAATTCAAAGCGCGCTCTGGTTCATACATTGCGCTCGACGACGCTCTAAACTCTAAACACATGCTGCGACATCTTGTCCTAAATAAACTGGCTCAATGTCATAGTCTCGCCCGTGGCGCGAACGTGAATCACACGAATCCGTCCCACCCACGGATCTCACCTTATTGCACGGTGTGCAAATATCGACAGTGTAATCTGTCTATATTGGATGTTAGAGTACGGCAACTTAACTCAGACACCTGTCATCACGGTGGCTGTATGACGTTAGGTATCAAAGTTGAGTAGTCGAGCTTTGTCTCTTATTATATTCGTTACAAGGATCGAATGGCAATGTCAAGGCGAATAAACTCGAGGTCGTTAGTCGCGTGCGTGAAGACCAGGAAGTGTGAAATATACGCTTCTTTGCGATAAGTGTCGGAATCGTCACAGGCCTGGTTGGGTGAATTGAAATCCAATTTTAGCGGCACATTCTCCGCTGGGCGATATAAATCAGCTCGGAGGTGCGCAAGTGAATTTCACCACATGTTATATTATTCGATCATAAATCGCGGCCAACCGACGAGCGACAATTTATAGTAGCCGTATAAGTAAAAGATAGAGATAATGTGTGGTGGAAAAGAGACAGCACCCTTTTATTCCAACTTTTATTAAAGACAGACAGAGACGGAGACCATGTTATCGCAACTTTACATAGTTCAGTGTGTTAAATATGATATGTAAAATATGTTAGTCAAATAAACGCATGCAGCATATTTGGACTCTATTGCGCTCTATTGGGTATCATAGCGGACAGGACAGTCAGTAGTAGATAATGGTAGGTATGTCTGACTGTCTGTACCTAAAAATATACTCGAAATTGTTAGCAGTAATCAAGCTGTGGCAGAAGTAAACACGGAGATTCGTCACAAACTCGTCTGGGCTAATAAGTGTCAAGGGCATTCAAGTCAAGATATTAGAAATGACACGTGAGTGCTACCAACTATTAAACAGCCGCTGCCGTGGTGATTTCGTGACAATAACAATTTCTAACAACAAGATAATATCCCACGGTCAACAGTGCCATACAATTGCCGACCATCCGACTTCTCAGTTATGATTTTTTAACAATTGTATTGAGTAAAACCGGGGCTGTGAGATTCTACAAGAACCAAATTAGTCGTGAACTAAATAACGAAAGGGTCGTACACTACAGTGTACACAGATTAGTATTGCAATAGCGGTCATTGACCCAATGGCTACTGCGATCCGAATCATACTTGATAACCATGATAACGGTCGATCCGCGACCGCTACCATGATAAAGTTAACGACAGTCATTTCGAACGTTGCACGTAAAAAATAGGTATCGCTAACCCAATCACGAGCATACAGTGGTAGACAGGATTCAATGCCCGCTATTGCCACGCTAACCCGAAACGACTATATCCAGTGTCGTGGGAACCAGAATCACAAACGCACATCCAAAACCTGGAGATATGCTTTCTTCTTCCCCGGCAGGGATAAGAACCCGAGACTTCTTTCTTCTTTCCTTAGGAAACTTTTTTAAAAAAACAGGCTATCTAAACCTCACCATTTATTTATAAACAGCTTGATCTACCCAAAGCGATGCGGCGATAGGCTAGCACGTCACGCAAAATGTTGTATTGAATAACTGACTAATGCCCGGTTTCTGAAAGGAAAATTAGCTGTGACAACTTGTTAAACTCTTGCTAAACGCATTTCAGCCAATCACATGCCGCTATTTTGAATTAATGATCGATTAATCGCTTGCTACATTTAACGACTCCTTCGGAAATTGGGGGTTAATGTGGGCACAACTGAGCCTCTGCCACCCCTATGGAAAAAATCGTGCCGCTGTATTGTCGTTGTGTCTAGTAAAATGACCCTACCCCGTAAGTGCTGCCTACCGTCTCGCCGGTAGAACCTAGTTTAGAGTCGTCTACATGTGCTCGTTCGGAGTGGCGGCCGGCCGCACCGAACGCGTTGCCGGCGCGGCGTCAACAGCCGCCGAGTTTGCGGGGCAATCGCGCACAAAGGGCGACTGGAGGGCGCCACCTTGACGTGTGCACGATATTCGGACAACCGCTTTTAGACTGTGGGGACTGTGCGTGCCCTAGTGTGGAATTGTTTTCATTAATTCACATGTCTTCTGATTTTATAAACGTGCCTCTGCCACCGAGTAAGGGAAAGGGAATTGTGAATTTATTTACCTGACATAACGGAAATGCCGAAAGGACGGGTTACGATTTTAACTGTCCATGTATAGTTCATACAAGCTTGTAACTAGTCAATTTATTTTCGGAAATATTATGTATATACGCAAGAACCTTTTCCAAACTTAGCGATAGCTTTAATGTTAACCTAAGAAATAATCACCGACTGGATGAGCCCCGGTCTTAGACTCGCGAAGGTTAGCTATTCTTTCAAGGGTCAGTACATTCTCTACTAGAACAAGATACCTCTGGAGATTTTTAAATTGCCATTAGAGCAATTTAAAAAGCATGTTAAAGCGACTTTGTCGAAAAAGGGATGTTACAATGTTCAAGATTACTTAAATGACGGGACTATATGGGATGAATCTAATTCAACACAGACAGCATTTAATAATTTTGAAAATATTTATTCCTGCTTATTTATAAAAATAATTTTGTGATATTTTTATTAGATAACCATTCGTCTGTGGGTAGATCAAAAATGGCCCGCAATTTTGTACCTTATAGCTTAGTAATAAAGTTCAATACCTATGAAAAATTATCAATAATTTTTTGATGGCCCCACGGCTGAGTGGATAAGCATAACCACTTTCTAAAAGAGATCTAAAAACAATCTGTGGGAGTTTCGCCCTTCCGCTCCCACAGTGGTCCAATGTAGAGAAGAGGCAAAACACGACGTTTGCAAGTATATTTAAATATCTATGTACAGCAATCTATAAATTTTACTTTGAATTAGACTTTGAGTTCGCGCTAATTGTATTTGTCTCTGAGCCAGCTGTAACAAAGCAAAGTACTAGAATTATGATGTAATATGCGTATAATTGCTTTACTGTGACTTACCAGTGGTGGGTTAATGTCATTGTCGTAAGATGAAATCTATCTATAAATACCGTATATTCGTTTATATTGACGTCTAATATATATAGACATATATACAATAGACAAAAAGAATTCATAGCCTTGTTTTCGTTTATTTTGACGACATTCGCATACCGACCGGTGAGAAAGAAATGGGGCTTGTTTTTTTTTAAGTTTTTACCTTGGTGTTTTGAGCTTATTATTCCTTCTCCCGTCGGTTGCCCCTGTCGGCAAAGTGATGACCCCGACAGTGAACATCGAGGTCGGTTATATCTTCGTTAATATGAAGAAAGAAGCTGGATTTGCCTTCAAAAATGTTTCCGCAATGGAGAGTCAGGCGCCAAGAAGATTGCATCATCAAGTTGCCGAGAGGTCGATGAAATAGTTCCTGTCCTCAGTCGCATAGCCCAAGCCAACGAAGCAGCAGTAGAAAATACGCAGCACACAAGCAAACTCATAACCTCAACTGTAGACCACAGGTCAATAGTCGGTTGATAGCGGGCTATGAAGACAACCCACCACATAAGATCCAAATTATGGCGATAGCCAAGAAGAAAGAAGAGTCAAGATCAAGCCAAACCTAAAATTAACGCTATGTTCCAACGTCCAGGAACAGCCAAAAGTTCCACAGCCAGAAGCGATCATCATCATCATCATGTCATCACATCGACCACGTCGCCAAGACAGAATACGGTGACTATCAGATGGAGAGGCATATCCATGAACGCTGGCCCTACATTGCAGTCGACGATCAGAGCGATATTGACAGAATCTGCCATCAGCACCCTACAGAATACCAAGACCAGAGAACGAGTTTTCTTGCCTCAACACCACCGAACTCTTGAAGTAGAAAAATAATATATCTCCAACGCCAATTCACAAGGTCAAGATCGATGATGACACTACTACAAACTTTCCTGACCAAGCACGCAAGAAACGTGATTTCAAGAGTAAGCGAATGGGCTGACATTGTCTTCGAATCTTACCATCCAACTGATGAACTCGCTAATATAAAGATTGAGATATCTACATACACCTGTATCACGTCTTTTAGGATATGTTTGTATGTAAGGGGGAGTATCTGCGCCAGCCCTACTACATACTACAATAGCTTGTCGGCGAGGTGGGGCAACCGACGGGAGACGAAATAAGAGGCTTGTCATTGCATGCTCAGTTAATGGCTCTCTATTTGATTGAAAACCTAGGTTATATAGGAATACTAAGTTTTCACATGATGACAATGTCGGACGTGATATTATATAACCACACTTCCTGTGTCGCCGAAGTGCTATTGCTACAGTACGTAGGGGACGGTACACCTATTAATATCGGTGTTCCAAAATTCTTCAATATATTTTATACTGGGATCTCAGGCGGAAAAATTATATTCCTAACTCGTTCGAAGGCTTCTTTACGAACCTCGCTACGACCCCACCTTCGGCTCGTGCCGTAAACTTCTCGGTTCGTAAATATAAGCCTTTGCGAACTCTACTATTTCCGACTTGCCAACTTGGCAGTAAACAAAAACATCTAAATGTCCACGCATCATACCTATCTGTATAGTAAGTGTCGCCAAGTCAAGTATTTCATCATAACCTTGAAGTACAAGTAGTACTCACTCTACGAGGTCACTACAAGGTAATGCACCGTTGAAGACCAAGCCAACATTCACAGCGTCACATTTTTAGGGTTTCGTACCTTAAAAAGGAAAAACGGAACCATTGTAGGATGTCCTTTCTTCCGTGTGTAAAAGTATATAAAACGACCGATTTCTGAACCAGTGAAGGTCACATATCACGATCGTGTTACGAAAACAAAATAATTGTGGATTTGCGGGGCACTTCTTGGAGACAAATAAGCAAATAAAATAAAATCGTTTTTCAAACTGTATCGTGTCACATGTCAAATGAAAAGACGTTTTGCGAGGATCTCAATATTTTTTTCGTCATATTTAAATAGTTAAAAAGTTGTTTAAGAAAAAATACAAAAAACCACCCCTGCTCTTATCTCCGAAACTACTGAAGGAAAACTATACATACATGTATGGTTTAAATAGGAAGACACAAATTAAGGAAAGGCATGTATTTCAACGCTTAACAAATAATCCCCGATTTTTTGTTCAAAATATCTCAAAACTGAACAAAAATACTGACTGCACCTCAGAATTTACCCACAAGATAAAATAAATTTTGGAAACTGTTTAACTACTTATGTAAAACCGTTATTATTCTAAGTGATTATCTGATATCTGAATGTTAACCTAACAATTATTTTATTAACTACAAAAACGTGAACATAACTTTACTTGAACCAAGCACCTATTATTCTTTGGAGCGCATAAGTTTTAATTAATGAAAACACCATTTAATCAATCATTCTTACTAAACTACCAAACAATCAATCAAAAAATCACCTAAATACAAACATAATAACAACAAAGAACGATCAATCAGATTTTTTATCATATTTTTTGCAAATGCAATATAAAAAACAAACTTTAATCGGGTAGTATTTAATCGCATATCAAATATGTCCTATTTGCACACCAAAAATGTTCAACAAAAACATATTTTTTTATGCTCTTACATGTATGTTCAGACATTTTATGTTTCTTTTGCTCTTACATGTTCAACCTAACACGAAGGATAATTAGGGCTTCGCTTCGCTCACCTCTTTTACCCTTCCCCTAAGCTACCACACCACTTCGCCTCTGATAGCTGTTGATATCAGTATTTTTGATGTGCGGTTGTATTTCCCAATTAAATCTAATTAAAGCCTCAAACTTTTCATTGTATGATTTTTCGTTTTCGCTTTATGGCAATAGGTATGTTTTTATATATAATTTTCATTAAGACTGTTAAGAAAAAATAAATTTAGCTATAGTAGTAATCTTTTTATTAAATTATATTTAAGAATTACAAAATTGTTAAACATAATTTGGTAAAGTATACATTAATTAGTGTGGTGCAGCAAAAGACACGAATTTTAGAAATTCGGCTATATGGATGGAGATTTTTGTCAAAAAAACTGAATTTGTGTTCGAAAAGCCAGATATTTGTTGTGAACTGTGTAAGATTAGCTAGTTTTGATAGGATTTATGATTTTGTTGTAGGTGCTTATTTTGTTATTCGAATGGTATATTTGTGGAGTATTCAGTTTTTTCTATACGGTAGGTTAATCAGTGAAGATAATCCGTTTGCATACTTTTATTTTGACTCGCCCTTGGCCAGTTTTTTCCCATTGGGTGGCAAAGGCACAATAATGCCCACGTTATGCCAGTTCTTCAATACTCCATGTAGCGCGACAGGGAGCTGGCCTATCGCCTGTGTGTGAAAACTTGTGCCGACTGTTAATTCAGATACTAATCTTAATCAGAGGGGAAATGAAGAAAGGAAATGAGGCACCATTACTCACCGTTAGGTCTGAAATGATATTTTTCATCTGTCGCTCCCGTGAGTACTGTTTGGAATAAATATACGACTGTGCCCTCTCGGACGGTATATTGTAACTTTTACGTTTGGATATTTCCTACATTGGAAGAAATAAACATAATTTACGAAACGAAACTGTCTATTTTATGTACCTAGTAATTGTAATGCTTTTGTTCCTAAACGAACAACGTAGATTACACAGCGCTGGTAGAAATAACTTCAGGCATGCCGCCTGACTTTTGCATCTATCCAGTCAGTGCGCTAGTATTAGAGTTTCCACGTGCTCCAAGGTGCGGGGAATATGCAAATGAAACGCGCGGAAGTGCCACACAAACAGGCAAAGTGTGAAACTGTGAACTCGCAGCTTTTACCCGTCGAGTTTTTTTTTATGTAGAGTGCTTCCCATGGCTAAAGAGCTTCCCACGGTAGAGTGCGGGTATGGTTTGGCCTCTTTGCAGGTTCCGGCTATCACACCAAAGCTTTGATAAGGTCCTCGCCTGACACCTATAATATCACATATTTTTTCACCAACACCGGAAGTTAAACAACCTTGGTCGAATGCTCAGACTTCTTGCTCAAATAAAGTGTCGATTAAATTTCATACTGGCGTTGTCACTTCCCGAGCGAGATTCAGTGGCGGCTTTGAGTATCCGTCAAACTTTGAATACAAGCAAAAGCAACCGAGGGATATGCTAAGCAATGGCGAACGCAGCCCTATCCGCATCGAACGGATTTTATGAAGTCATCAGGATTTCTGATTCGACGCGGACAGGTGTGCGAGGTTTCATATGATTTCAATCAAGTAAAAACAATTCTAAAATTGGTTCGGTGCGGACAGTATTTCCTTATTTTGGCGAAAGCATACACTGACCGTGTGCGTTCGCTAAAATAAGGATAATTGACGACTCCAAAATCGTTGCGAATCGAGTTACACTGACCTTTACTTCCTAATTAATCAAGGCTTAAATGTCCTTTCTCAAAGATCATCGGAACCGGCGACCTTGGACTATTATCTACTAAGTAGAAAATCCTGTCGTCGAAGTGAGTAATGAAATGATCGCCTTTTCACTCGCCGCCGCTCGCCGCCGCCGCCGAAATGTCGTCGACCCTTCTCCTCGCTTCGTCTGGTGGCAACGTCTTTGAGCAATGATAGACTGCCAGAAGGACGTCCTAGGTTGTACTTGTTTGTCTAAAACTAAATATGTGTTCTGTACGATGACATGTGAATATCAAGTACTTATACCTACAGTAGACAGAGGTGGGATTGGTTTTATATCGACGAATTTGATAAGATAGCAATCAATAGACAGCACTTATTGGGCATGACCGAATAATCAAAGGTAAAGCATAAACATCATGATGTCCCTGAAGTTGTCGAGTGAAAAATGGTACATTTCGTGTCCTTCTAAGGGGGGTCGGGTCTATAGATGTGTTAACCGCATATTCTTACTGGCTTTATACCCAATAAATCTACGTTTTACCTCGTTGCCAGCTGTACCGAGTACTTAGTTAAATAAATTCTGAAAGGCCGACAATTACAAGAACTCAAAGGAATACCGTTCAATTTCCAATTAAAAAAGGTGTTCTCAACATCTGCTTAGCGTAGACTATGACCATTCAGCAGACCAATGAATAGACCTAGATAGGACAGGTAGACGCCTTCGATGATTGATTACTTTAGTGTGCTCGTGATAATTTATGACATGAGCATAGTTCAGCCGATTGACAAGTCTCGATTAGCGAGTACCAAACCGCGTCACCTTACTCTCTAACGAGTTGTCTAGACCACTTTGCTCAAACGAAATTACTGTGGTATACGAGAATTCTTACCTATAGATTTAGGCTATCCCGTAAATAGGTGAATATGAACAGCACTTTAAATAAACGTGTAAAAGTCATATTGACATTGTCATCATGGCATGACTTCGAGTGTCGGTTAAAAGTTAGCAGATGTGCATCCAGACACTTTTAATGAAGCCATAAAACCGTGCACACTATCATCTGAAGCCTGTTGTATCAAGAGCAATATTTAAAGTGACCGCTTTGGCGGAAAAGTGGGAGGGGGCGCTCACAGGGGGGGTGTGACGCGACGAGGGGGGGAGATTGTGGGGCGGGAGGGGAGGGCGCTGTAATGAGGACGTCTAGACTTTGAACATCGTATGCCGTATTCCGGCTCACTCACTGCAGTCCCGAATCCCGATCCACTCTCGTTAGCATATTAAATTGTTCTGGGCAAGTCTTAAGTGGTCTGCGATTCAGTGAAGACGTCATTTCGGTGCGGACCACTGAGGTTTTCTTCGGTTCGGTCGGTAAGTTGAAGTTTTCGGTTGCCGTGGCAACCAAGGCCGGGAATCTAGGCAGGTCTCGGGATCATGAAGAGTATATATGTGGTAGGAAGCTTTAAAATGAAGACCAGTAGACACCGCACCGGTTTAGACCGCACCCGGCCGCTGCGGATGGGTGTGGACTAAGCGGCCCAGTCTGGTCCGAAAGATCGTGAACAGATGAGAGTATCAGTACAGTGGATATAGGGAATCTCGGGAGTAGGGAATCCGTCGGAATAGTCAGTCCATGAATGGTCTTTAGTTCTACGTGTGTTTATAGTAAACTTTTGTACAGAATACTGCATTGTGAGCCGCCGCTGTGTGCCTTATCGCTTACCGTGATGTATGAGGTATTATTATGAATGCAAAGAGCTACTTTTTATTATCTCGCAATGCAAATGCCAAAGCGGCCATTGTTTCGGCTGGGGCATTTGATGGCGAATCGGACAATGCAGGCAGGATTATTGGCATGTTGTCATAACATATCATATCAATGCCATCTGTAGCCAGAAAATAGGTACCATGACGTCATAGGTAGTTCTTAATCATCAATAATCAAGAAATGTTATGATATAGCTTATAACACCGTAACCATTAGGTAAAGTGGAATAAATATAGGTAGTTCGCAACGCATCATTTACCTCAAGACTAAGGAGACAAAATAAACCTTCCTACTTATTACTAAGTACTGTATAAATAAGAAAATAAGTTCAATCATTCATAATTACAGTTAAAGAAGTGGTTACAATTCCAATAAAATGTAAAATCCCCTATCGTCAATATATAAAATAAAAATAATATAAAAATCAATATGCCAAAATTAACTAAAAACTAAGAGAATAGGCCGTCCCAAGACATATCAGAAAATAGTTGTAATCTATTATGATGGATTGTATCGTAAAATATGGGCAAAAACTTGGTTAGGTTGAAGGTTTATCCAACCTTATATCACATTTGGTGGAGATTATGATCTTAGATATCTCGTAAAAGTGAAGCCAGGTATTGTTCGTAACTTAATCTGGCTCTGATAATAAGAAATCAGTATCTCACACAAAAAATCAATATATTCGTTACTAGCATTTCGAGACGACTTCATCTGGCTATCTAAACTATTAGACCTTTTGCGATGGGTTTCTTTGTCTAATACTGATCTTTGCCTACGCTGTCTGATGCGTGCTTTGATTGTATATGCAGCTTTAGGACAGATTTAATGCTAGAAGAAAAATTGGATAAATCTGAAGATATTTCCGATGTTATTCTTATTTCCTTCTTGGAATTTGTCATAAAACAACACAGCCTCGCGCCTTTTCCTATACGGAGTGGCAAAGGCAAAGTTGTGCCCTCGTTTGGCCAGTTGTTAAATCCTCCACTTTGCTAGACAATAGCTATGGAGATGAGGTTCTTCACTATGATGGAGTTTTCTACTTTTTGTGCACGGCGATTGGAATTGAGCAACGCAAGTACTGGTGTTATTTCATTTTCTTTCCGATGTGCGACTAAAAAGTCTGTGCCAAAGTATTATTTTGAACAACAAGCAGTGTTTGTGTAAATAATCGACGTAGGTTAACCGGTGCCACTCAGACCCATGTTAGGTTTAAACTCGTAATGGCGGCTGTTTGCGTACAATAACTATACATCCTAAGCGTAACACCCGGGCGTGCCAGTGTGTAAACACCGCATTATTTAAGGCGCGTGTATCGGTTAAATTTGTAACATGATTCGAGGTGTTAGAAATTTTGTCATAAATGTCACCGTAAGATTGTCAAAACCGTTAGTTTGTAAACTATTGTCAAATCGTAAACCAGACCGAGAGGGTTTAGAATTAACGTTTCTTTTGTTCTTCGCTGCGCTCGCCCCCTCTAGTCTTCACCTAAGATACCGCAGTTTTTGCCCCGGTATTTCGTTTGCAATCCAAGTTTAAAACAGTTCACAATTTAACGGATTTACTATTAACTAACGCGTCATATCGTAAGCAGTACCGTACGATACATTTTACAATTTATCGATAGTTTGTAAAGATATCAAACTTGGGTTGGCTGTTGTGAATATAGTAGGCCGCTTATGTTATTTTTAACTGCTAAAAGGGCTAACCAGACAGATTTGGTTTGTATTGCATAGAAATAAGGGACAAAAGTGGAACTGCGCGGCTTTGTTCCACTGTACAGTATAAGGTAATGATTAATGAAACGTCAACGGTGCACCATCGAAGGATTGATTGATATTATGATCGAGTCAAATGTTTGACATATTTTAATTGCAGCCCCGCAGAATGCTAATATGCATAACATCGAGGCGTGGAGATGTCACGCATTCTGCGAGGTTATACTGAATCGCGTTCGAAAACGGTTTACCGATTTTTACTCAAAAGCCGAAAAAATTAAGACACACAAGCAAACATAGAGTAAATTACATATATGCTTTAAACAATCCAGACGTTAAAGCGACAAAATGTAAACAAACGCCTCAGATAAATTGGCAACATATTCACTTGCTATCATAAATTAATATTTCTTCAAGTAAACACATATTATACCTAGTGATATCGATTATAGCAATTCTGACCTGTCTTCGAATAAGAATAAGAGCGTGGGTCGATATGGAAATTTCACTTACAACTTGTTACAAAGAGTACATAATTACCGTCACCGTGTAAACAGGTAACGGCCTCGAACTTTCGTGACATTGGCTTATACATTACACCAACCAGACACGCGAGGCCTGCCCCTCCCCGCCGAACAGTTTACCAAACAGACTATTTTGGTGGAGGAGGGTACTCGATGAGGTGTCAAGTTATCTAGTTGGTGGGTGATGGATGGCACGTGCAATAAGGAGTGTTCTAGAAGTAAGGGTACAGAACCCGTGCAAGACGTGCCGGTTTAGGAAAAACTTTGGCGATTCGAATACTTTGGTAATTGGATTTTGTGCAGTTTTAAGGCGATATGTGATACCAAAAACAACATAAAAGGAATACGAATGTAAACGAAAGTGACAGCGTTAATTATTTCTAAATAAGAAAGAAAAGAGAGCGCAAACAATGCGCTCGTCTCGAACTAAAATAACGTCTATTTTGTCAAAAAGATTTTCAAGGAGAGTTTACGAATACATAATATCCACATTTTGAATGCAATTCTGCAATGAAATTTGTTAGGATTTCAGAATTACAGGAAAAATTAAAATAATTTAGAGGTCTTTTCGTATTTCAATTCTATTGAGAGATTTCCTTCAGTGAGCATCTTAATCAAATACTAAAAATTCAATCTGTAGTTGACTTTATGGATTCGAAAAAATATATATTTGGTATCGCCCTAAAACAGGTGTTTTGTATTAGCTACTTTTGTAGGATAAAATATTACTTAGATTTTTTTAAATAAATATTCACTTTTAGTAAAATACTAATTCCAAGTGTGTTTCAACAATGGATGCGTGCAGCTTGGTAGGTACTTGAACGGCAATAAATAGCACTTGAATTAAAATATGAGTCAAATCAGCGTGGGATAGTGATATGGAGACAGAGTGACATCATACAATACAATGTGAGTTTGTTTTATTACCGCTATAAGACTCATCATTGTATCTGGGTAATGTGTACATTTTGATATTGCTCGATATTAAAGACATATTATCGCTGCGAGCAGGCATTTATTTATTAAATCTCCGATTCTATTTGTGCGAAATTCTTTGCCAATATCTGCAGACGAATAACAAACAGCATTCAGTCCTTGAAGTTTTACGTAATCGGGTGAACTACGAAATTATTAAAAGCGACTGACTGTGACAAAAACAATTTCATCTTCAAGTGAGACTAGGTCAAACACTAAAGCACTGTTACATAATACAGACTTTTATAACCTTACACGCAACGGTAACGGTGACCAAAATTATTTGGGGTTCAGTATTTCTTATTTTTGTTCCTTAAGGCTGGTCATTCCGACAGCGGAACTTAGAAGTTATACTTCCAGCTAACTAAATGTTTAAAAAAATCGGTCAAGTGTGATTCGGACTCAAACACGAAGGGTCCGTAGCATTTCACAAGAAAAAGCGTAAAAAAACACGACCGCCGTTAATTTTAAAATGGCTTTAAACAGAAATACACTTTCTGTAAAAAACCCGCTGACGGACAGACAGACGGACATCGGAGTCTTAGTAATAGGGTCCAGGTGGCACCCTTCGGGTACCGAACCCTCAAGAGGCTCTTCACCGACCTATAGAGGTCTAACAGACAAACATATATATTTTTATAGCAATTAAATAAATAACAAGTTTGTGCAGAAATCCAGCAAAAATAATCAAATTACATTTATAAGTTCACGAATCCCTGCTGACACTCATGATCAACAAGTGAGCTCGGCAAATATACCTAGTCGGTCCATAAGTTCTGTCACAAATATTTTGCCACATAGTAAATAATACCAAGTTTATTTTTATTTAATACTATATATGGTTTGATAGCTCATTAAATACTGATAAATTAGAACGATTATTGGATTTAAATGCTTAAAGCCATATTACACAAATGCTAGTTTCTTCAGAGATTTTGCACTTTTTTAACCAATCAAAAATACGGACGTGATTCACTTTATCTTTTTTCCATGACTCTTAAAACCTTTCAAACTTACGTGAGATTTTAGTCAGAACCCTCTCTGAACCCGTAACCTTCATTTTGAAGCATAAAATAACTAAGTCTGGGTAAAACTAATTTTCATATTCACATTTTACGTTGCGTACTTGTTGCCCACAAGATCATTTTTATACGTTTTTCTGAAAACGTAAAAAGTACGTAAAGTTCTCTTTGGGAGCAGTTGGAACTGAAAGCTAACAGAAAATCAAATTCTAGTTGTTAAGCATGGTTTAAAATCGAGGTTTCAGAATAAATAAAAAAATCCTTGTTGGTTATCTGGAACACTGCTTTTTTTTAAAATTTGTGGTAAGTGGTATTTTTGTCAGTTGCGGCGTGTTTTGGGTTCGCGATTGTCTCAAGTTATAAGGGTTTTTGTCATATTGCGATAATCCTACAAAATGTATTGTATTGCAATTTGATTCGTATAAAATAAGTTTTTTAATCATGTATAATACGAATAAGAAAAAGTTTATTGCTGAGTTTTATCTATCAAAAACCTTGTGACAGAACTTAAGGACCGACTAGGTAATATAATTTTTTCCTTAAAATTGCGAGAACATTGGGTTAAATTGAAATAAATAAAGGTTTTTGACTAAATTTTATCACTGTGATTCTAGTCTAGATCACTATATTGTCAATAGTAAACACTAGTCGTTAATAAAAATAAAAATGTGTCAAGTTCGCGTCGAACTCGCACACGAACGGTCCCGTACGATGGCACAAGAAAACTTAACCACTAAAAATAATAAAACAAAATGAAAATAATATTATGTCTGAACCTGGATCGAACGGGAAGTGAGAACCAATATCAAACCAATTGCGCTACCACAACCATGTCATATGCCGCAAAATCTACAATCATATGATTCGTTAAAATATCTCTCTTGCATTGGAAACCCCCTTTAATTTATAAAATATCCCGTAGGTCATTATTTGTTGCTGTATCGGCGACAGAAATACACATTCTGTGAATATTTCAACTGTCTACCTATTACGTTTCATGAGATAGAGCCCGCTGACGGACGGACGGACAGACAGATGGACAGACCTACAGCGGAACCTTCTAAAGCAAATTGAGGTTTATAAATTTACCAATTGCAAAATTTGAAAAATCTCCGAGATGTGTGGGTGTCGAGCAAAATCTCACGAAATCTCAAAGTTGCAGTCTAAGTCAAAGCACAGACACTACAATACTATACAGGTCAAAGTCGTAATACTTTATAACTGTAGATAATTACTTAGTAAACGTCATATTTTGCCTCTTGTGTAGAGAATGTAATGGTACACGAGAGTCGGTACATTTGATACTTCATTCTGCGTGATAGAGGGCTAGCCCAACGCCGCGCTGTTTTGTATACGAGAATCGGTTCAGATAACGTTTGGGGGTTTTGCGTAGCTCAGTGGCAAGTTAGCAAAAAACAGAGCCGACGCGTGGGATGGTTCGAGGAAGTTTACAGGTCAGGTTTTTTTTTGTCGCATTCCTGCGAGATGTGTAGAGATCAGAGCCGATTTGGCTGCGCGTTGAATAAAATTATGAATAACTAAATAATGAAAGGTTATTATGGAACTATACGGAGAAAGCTATTATGTTGATTGCAAATATACAATTGCGATTGAGGTATGGAATGGAGAGTCTGACACGACTAGTATGAATAGCATTCTAGTGGTCTTTGCTGCGCGCGCCTAGCGGTCGGGAATGCTTAATTAATCGCAACAAGCTTTTATTGGTCAGCGATCAACAGATTCTGTGTATCGGCAGTACCAAATGATTTGAGTGATAACCTACGGTTGATCATAGTGAATATGCGTACACACAATTTGTAGAACGGCGGATCTGCATGGCATGGTTGAAAATAGACCCTGTGTAGTTAGTGATAAGAAGCTTCGCTTGGGCAGAGCGTGTTCGCAAAGGACGCTGTTTTTTTTCTTTCAGACATGTGGGGCGTATAAATACGATTCCGGGGGAAGGGAGAGCATTCAGTCTCAGCGTCTAGCTACTGTGACAGTCGTCTTTCACGAGTTCTAAACAGTTTTGTCTGCCGTGTTACGCGTCAGAACTATACGAAACTGTGATTGCGAAGTTTCAGTGGGTTTTCGTGAGTGTCTGAAGCGCCGAGATATACCTCGGTTCCTAACCTTTATATCAACCTACCCCAAATTCCAAAACAATCCTTGGGTCGTTAGATAAGAACTTGTAAGTCAATTATCTGAGTCTGAGTCTGGGCTTGGAGCGACCCTAAATTCCTTTTTCCTTCACCATAGGGTTCCTGGATTGGCTCTTAGGATATTCGCGGGCTAATCCTCTCCTCATTCCTTTCGAGTAGCGAGTTTTGAAATTCCCACACACACAGTCATTAAACATACAAGCACATTCAAATCAAACTCAACCATTTTCGAGTGGTGTCGATAATGGACGTGGTATAACACTAGGTTTTAGACTAGGCTAGACAGGAGTTTAGTTGCGGCTAAACCTAGGTTGGCAGGGCATAGGGAGACTGTTTGATCGATGAGGTTCCGCGGATGGAAATAACAAATTCAGAACAAAGTTAAACCGGTGTCAACACAGATAACCTATCCTGTTGATATTTTGACATTTGAGTGTTGTCGGGGACGCGCGAAGAGATCAATTTACAGTCTAAAGTTCATTGTTTAGGACCGGGTAGGTGTTTTGCATTGCCTTGGGTCAGGTTGGATTCAAGTTGCATCTTTAAATTAAATGTAAATTTCGCTGGAGGTCTAATGTGTAGGCTGAGTCGGTATATATGATCAGGCTCAACCGAGGACGTGCTGCGGCTAGTGGAATTCATAGTTCGGTATTTATCGAACTATGCACTTCGCTATGGTGTGGGTTAGATCTCCTAAAGCAATAATGCCTACGTTTCGATAACATCCAGCTCAAATTGCGCAGAGTTGAAGGTTTCAAAACGTTACGGACCTTTTGAGGTAACCGCTAGTTCAGAACCCATTTCGGAAAATCAAATCGCAATAGTGTAAACCGGTCTTTTCGGATCGTTATTGCCGTGAACCAAATATATAATTGGAACTACCACAAGCCGCTACTAGCGAGCACATGAAATATCATTGAGTACTCACGTCGTAAAAATACGACGGATATCTATACGATATCACAAACAAATATTATAAACTGTGGTCGACCACTAAAAGAAGTTCCTAGCGCCCATATATACAAAAACCAAATGGTACCATCACCCATAAAATATAACAACGATCGTTCTGGCGCATTACACCGCTGACTGATGCGAATTACCGGCTCGCGGACATATATGCTTTCTCTGTCTAACTTGAAACTGTAACTTCCTGAACCAAACTTCGTTCGACTATTGTACGCCTAACGAACTTCTCTACGAACGAGAAATTCAGACTTATCATTCTTAATTTACAAATCTTACAGCTGAATCGGGACATCTCATTTTGGGGTAGATTGAATAGACGATCATAGCTACTGATAGCGGTGGCTCGACCTTAGCCCTGGTGCCGTTACAAGAATGTATGACATTGGATCACTGAGGGAAGAGTAAGGCGAAAATACCAACCCAGATGAGTAATACAAACAAATATTACAATATGAGTTATTGACCGAGCGAGCGAAGCGTCCAGTTTCGAGATTGGCCAAAAATGATTTTGTCCTTATGTCTGTTCTCGCCTAGAGGACGCATTTTTCAACCGATTTTGACGAAAATTGGCACGCAAGTGCCTTGATTTAATAACAAATTATAGTCGATCGTAATTTTTTATTGGGGGGAAATAGGGGGGGGGGGGGGAGTTTGCTGTAGCGTTATTTATCGACTGATTTCAATCTAATTTAAGAGGTACACTAAGGAGCGGAAGCACTTCGGGGTATTTTCGACGGCGCTGTCGAAAATATATCTACAACATATAGTTATGTTGTAGATAAATTTTTAGCTGAATTTTCTGTGACACAATTTAAATAGGCAATTTCCCAAAATTCAGTCAATTTGAACAAATAGATTGGAAACGACAGCCGTTCAAAGTTCAATCATTTTTTCACTGCCTGACTCATCATCGATCATCAACATTCTTGCAGACCAACAAGCTTGAAATTTAAAATAATAGTAGTGTTTTGTCTCAAAAGCCAGGAAAAATCAAAACATTCCGGAATTCAGCTCTCATTTCTATATTTCTATCTAGTTTAGTTCTATTTGTCATATTTTCTATGTATAACTATTTTATCTCTATTAAATTTATCGTCGTCTAGTACCTATAGCACAAGCCTTGTTGAGCTCAGTATGGCGTAGCTCGATTTGTGTAAGATTGTCCTCTAAAATTTATTATTTATTATTATTATTGACATAAATGTCTTGTGTTTGTAATTATGATATCCCGTTTTAGACAAATTCGTTTTTACATTGCTCAAATGGCAATTACAAAATCTCTAGAGGTATCTTGTTGTCGTAGAGAATGCACTGACCCTTGAAAGAATTGCTTACTTTTGCGAGTCTATACCGGGGCGCAATTAGATTGTGATTATTTCTTAGGTTAACATTACAGTTATCGCTTATTTTGGAAAATGTTGAAATTTTCGAAAATAAATTGACTAGCTACAGTTAGTACGTCAATTTATTTAAAGTTATCTTAGGTTAGGGAAGGTTCTTTAAAAGTTCTCTCACCATTTGGGATCAGAAAATCGTCAAGAACACTTTACGTTATTAATGGACTCCCCCGTAGTAGAACTCTTGTCTTGGATTCTACAATCTTACATAAATGTCGCAAGTGTTGCATCCACAATGTCGGATTCGTCTTAAAACAATGCATTTGAGTGATCATTACATACAAAGGTCTCTCCTGGACCCTGCATAGGAAGCCGACGGTCTGGGGTTCGAATCCCGGTGAGGGTAAATATTTGTGTGATGAGCATGAATATTTGTTTTTTAGTCTTGAATGTTTTCTATGTGTTTACATAAGTATTTATCTCTATTAAATATATCGTCGTCTTGTACCAATAACAGAAGCCTTCTTGAGCTTTGTATGAGCCTAGTTCGATTTGTGTAAGATTTTCCTCTAATATTTATGTATATCAGAATCGCAAATAAATCTTTCCAGCAGTTTCATTCGAAAAACATAATTTTGTGTATATATGAACGGCATTTGACCTCGATAACTTGTGACGTCAACGTCAAATAAACGATTTGATGTCACTTCGTAAAAAGTTGACTGACTACTCAAATACCGTAGTTACAAAATAGTACCACAGCTCTCAGAAAATAGTGTAGATAGATAACAGACATTCCGATAGTACCAATTGTATTCCCCCCTCACGTACAATTCAAACATACATATTACAAACGTGACGATTACATAACGATCTACATAATATTGTTAACGTCCTCACTATCCCGCTTATCCTGAGGTCAATGACTGATAAGGACTGTGTAAAGTTTACTCAATGTTTTGTATACGCAGGGCCCCATTTTCAAAGTGTAATCTCGATAGCTTTTAACCTTTAATAGATCAACATTTGCTCATAAACACAATATTTTAAAGTGTTGTTTGGAATATCTTTAATACACTAAGGAAGACCAATAAGCAAATCTTTGGAGGTGATATTCGACCAAAGAGACAGTCAAACATAATCCACCTTTCACAGCAAAAGTACTTACCCGGATCGGCGCCTGGAACAGTTCGGGGATCTGCTCGGTCGCGTTCGGCATCTGGTGCGCGCGCGCCTGCCGCTCGCGCTCGCGCTCGCGTTCGCGGTCGCGCTCGCGGCCGGCCCACGCGCCGGAGCCGCCGCCTGTGCCTCGCGGGTCGCCCCACTTGTCGTAGCTGGAGTAGAAAACAGACTGTGGTGAGATACGAGTATGGTCACAAATAGGAAAAGTAACACTAAAAAATAACACCGTGTTACCACAAAAAATATTAAACAGCGTTTCACCTCAAAACAAAGGTCAAATCCCAAACGCTTTTGTTTTTAAAAAAGTGTTGAACGGTACTTTATTTGTTTGTGGTAAGGCCCTCAGACTTCAATCAAACCCTTTCTAAAATAAAAAAATCCTTCTACTAGGCCAGGATTCAAGCTAGCTACACACTAGGGGATCTAATAAAAAGATGTTTTGTTTTATATGAATATGTCAAATTTATATATATTATATTTCATAGTGAATAGCCGGCTTAAAAAACAAATTGCTTTCTCACTTGTTCGTCATCGCTAAATCGCCATTCCTCACCTAGGTAAGCGTATAATATTTGAAGTCCTTCGATTTCTCCAAGATCACATCACGATTTCTCCAAGATCACATCATTAGACATACGTCGCGCCACGAGTTATGAGCGGTGGCCTTGAATGCCCATTAGTCACTTTTCAATACCTGAAAGGGTTATATATGCGCAGTAATTCCCTCCAACGTGGTCAAGCGCTCTTAAGTCGTGGCGCGAGGTATACCTGACAACAGGGTTTGATTTGAAAATGTTTGGCATACTGTAGTAGAGGTTACATAGACTGCAACATTTACATAATTTTAAAATGTCTAAATGTAAATAGAAAGAAAGAAAGAAAGAAAAGAAGTTTATTTGTATGTAAATAGAGCAATGTATATTTATTTTGTACTGGTAAATATGTACAGAGCACTATTAAATATTCAACTACATTGTTTCACTGTTTCGGAGTTTATTTGTCATCATCATTTCAGCCTGTTAATGTCCACTGCTGAACATAGGCCTCTCCAATCGCACTCCAGCGTGACCGGTCCGTAGCCACCTGCATCCAACGAGATCCAGCGATCCTCACCAGGTCGTCGGTCCATCTCGTAGGTGGCCGACCCACACTGCGCTTGCCAGTACGTGGTCTCCATTCAAGGACCTTTTTGCCCCATCGGCCATCCGATCTTCGCGCTATGTGGCCTGCCCATTGCCACTTCAGCTTGCTTATCCTACGGGCTATGTCAGCAACTTTGGTTCTTCTACGGATCTCCTCATTTCTGACTCGATCTCGTAGAGAAATACCAAGCATAGCCCTTTCCATAGCTATTTGTACGATACATATTTAACGACTCAATGCAATTTTTTAGGTCCTATAGGTTTTATTATATGCCATCACCGGCTTTCACATCACAGACTAGGACCTAGATACTAGGTCGTACGCAATTAATCAAAATTGATTCAAGTTGAATTTTATGTTGTTTTGATCATATTTAAATTAAACACGCGTTTAACTCGTAAGTGTAGCGTAAAAGTATTCATCTACACACGTATAATAAACCCTCTTTACTGCTTCCAAAACCCGCAAGTTACGACCAGCATAATGTTATACTACTTGGTAAAAACTAATTTCTTATCTGAATATTGATACATTATGACCATAATGTGTCAATTTTCGACATATTATGACATTCAACGATTCGAACGCCGACGCCCGCCTGCATGCCGCCCCTAGTTTGTCTGTGAAGTTGGTACTACTGAACAAGCTAAACAACTGCAGAGCAATGATTAATGTCACAATGCCGGTCGAAAATGCGGTTCCTGAACACATCAAAGAGAGCTTATGATATGTGTGTAGACAAACTAGTGTTGTAACTGTACAAAATTAGGCATTAAAACTCTCGAGTGATATTATATATCCCTGTAATAAATCCTATAATGAATCCTATACAGCTACCTACTCAATACATATTTCCAGTCGAAGTTACGCATTTTAGCATAAAATCACATACTTATTCATCATATCATAATTATTTCATTGCTACCCAGCGAGCTAACATCACAAATTCAACAACCAGTTTGCAAAAAATGCTGCATTAAAATCAACTTTAAATATATTGTTGTATTTTGTATTCTAATGTATTGTTCACTTTAGTTAAAGTTAACAATAAGTTTAAAGTCTAGAAAACTTAAGAACATCTATAATTTCTAAAATAAGTTGTTTTGTCTCAATGTATTGTGTCTCAGAACACAATGACAATGCACTTTGGCAAGTAAAACTCTGTAAAACAACTTATTATTCTTAGGATATGATAGATATTAGAATCACCTTTATATACTGCCCGAGTATTTCCATAGATATGTTTCGTTTTTTGCGCCCTCCGTGGTCTAGTGGGTTAATAATAATAATAATATATAATAATAATAATAATCGTTTATTCTTGAAAATTTTACAACATAAATCTTGTTATTACACTAGGTAAGGAACAAGGGATGATCACTACTCCCTAAAATAGGGCGAACCCTGTGGTATAGGTTAAGTAGTAGCACTTCCCTCCAGTAAGTGACACTTAACAGTTTTAGAAAATGAACTGAGTAAAAAGAACAGTTGTCTAGCAGTAAATAGTTAAATCATTAAATGTATACAGGTAGTATGTTTTTTATCTAGACATCGTGGTTACTAACTTATTTAGAAAAATATAATAAAATGTATAGTGTGAGTGTGTGTGTGTGTGTGTGTGTGTGTGTGTGTGTGTGTGTGTGTGTGTGTGTGTGTGTGTGTATGTGTGTGTGTGTGTGTGTGTGAGAGTCGTATGAGTATGTCCATATTTGAAAAATAATATTTGGAATTACCAGTATTACTTTATTACGTATGTGCTTAATAATGTGAGTTTTATTAAGATAAAATAGTTACGCATTTTTCAGTATCCTCATATGATTGGGATCTAAGCCATTGGTATATCGTTTTTTTTGTTTCATAGTTTTATTGTAAATTTCGCTTGCTTTACTCAATTTATTGTATAAAAAGGGTCCCAGAAACTTGAAAAACCTTTGCATAAAATTAGTACGAACCTATATAAGTGGGCATACTTTATCTTTTCGTTCTTTTGAATTAATTGTATAGTTATTAGAATTACTTGATGAGAGTATAATATGTTGTCTTAGTATAGTGATCTGAATGAATATCTGTCTGACAGTCAGAACATCACAATAATTGTAGAGTTCTGTTGTAGGGAAAAGGTACGGTATGAATGTGCAAACCTTCAACACAGCATGCTGGGCTCTTTCGACGCGTAAAAGTGTAGTCTTATGGGCACCGCCCCAGCTAGAGACACAGTAGCGATACGCTCGCTTCCCACGCACGAGATGCAGGTTCGAATCCTGGTGCTGTCCATGTACCAATGAGATAAGTAATTTATCTAAAGTACATTCTAACGCTGATGGAAAATATCGTGAGAAAACCTTCATAGCAGCGGCGATGGGCTAGCGCCTGTCATGGAAAAATGGAGTAGTGAATAACCGGTTAAAAGTGGGCACAAAATTGTGCCTCTGCCACCCCGTATGGGAAAAGGCGTGACGCAATTTTTACCTTTACATTCGTTATCGCAAGTGGTTTAGCAAGGTTAATAAAACGACAGTAGTTTCATAAAAACCCAGCTGCACTTGAGTACACGAGTATCAGCACCAGCGTGCAATATAGCATTAGACTTTTATAGTTTAGCGCAAAGTTGATCCTTGTCAATGCAACGATAGCATGCCAAATAACATGCACACTGTTTGAAATTCTGAAGGCGTCATAAGTTATATTGTATTTTTTTATTTTATTATTATATTTATTTTATTTGTATCCTGCCTAGGTTTTCTGGTAGAAGCTTCTCTTTAGAGATAAGCTCGCCTTTGCTCATAAAATGTTTTCTTACCTTACTATTAAGATTTCTGTGCAATAAATAATATGAATTATATGAACTAACTAACGAACCAAAAGGCAACACCTGTATTGTGTGTAAACAATTTAAGTTTTGACTAACAAATAAGTTAAATTTTCAACAGATTTAGTGCTCCCATGTATAAATTCTTATAAAAATATATAATTCTTATTATTATGCGATTTTTACATTATTATTCTTTTTGACATAACTTTTATTATTGACTTTTATTAGTGAGTGTATTACTATTGTATTATTGTTCCATCCTGACATGTTATTCATAATCATTATGCCTGCTAATTTAATTTATTTTCGTTTATTGTATACTGTTGACATGTAATATCTTATTATCAATAAATTATGAATATGAATAAATTATGAATAAATAGGTCACTTTTTGTCTGAATACTAAAGTTAAGTTGTGTTAGGTCGAGCCGAGACGAGCCTTTCTAGTTTAGTATAAATAGGGTGTAAAATGATAGTGGAAAGTTAGTAAGTTTGAGATACAATAATTTTTTGGACATAATATTTTACATACAGGCACATACATTGCTTCTGGTCCCACACTAGGATACCGTGTGTCGTGGGAACCAGAAACAGCGACTTCACACACCTATAATATAATACATCTAAGACCTGGGGTTTTCTTTTCTTTACCCCAGCCGGGGTTCGGACCCGGTACCTCTCGCATGGTAGTAGGCAGAGCCACAACCCCTGCGCCACAGAGGTCGTCAATTTGGTAAACAGCTAAACATAATCCGAACTAAAATCAGCTTGTAATCGAGAGCTCATATCTGAAGGTTATCACAGGCTCCATTTTCCGTCTTGCTTATAATTGTAGTATTTGAGACGCCTCTGGAATTGTTTTACTGAAGAATTATCGCAAATAGCTGCTATTACACGAATACACACCACCCGGTTACCATAACAAGGTTTAAAGTAGATTAACGTGCGCTTTATTTTAATCACCACATGTTGGTGGAAAATTGCCTTATAGATGCTTAGATGTCCGCGCTATAAAAGCCTCGACCTTCGGTCTCGGCATTTATTTGCCATGGCTCACAGTTCCCATGGCTCACAGTTAATTCTTAATAAGACAACTGTAAACACAAAGGGGTTGTTTTTAGTCCGTATACCACACGAGCTGATGCCCGCTCAATATGTGGGGACCCGGACATAGCAGGGAGGTCTGACTCCTGGGCATGGGTAATTCCATTTTTTTCCCCTCCAACAAAAAAAAAAAAAAAAAAATCGGCATTTATTCCAGCTTGTCCATCAAAGGCTGCAAAGCTGATCGCGCTGTGTAGGCCTTGAGCTGCGCTGTGCTGCGCTTTCGGCCACCAACAGTGCGACCAGCAACGCAGTCATTACAGACCGCGACAGTAATGTACTATTAAAACATAGCTCTTGTATATTTTTCTTTACTAACTATCCTCTCTTCCTTGTAAAAATGTAAATATCAATGGTTCTTTAATTTAAATATGCTTTTTAGCTATTTAAATATCATTTTACTTATCTTCTTGTAGTTGGACCTAACTAACCAACTAGAGACCCAGTCTCTTAATTCTGATATAATATAATAGTACAATATACTGTAGATACAATTTTATTTTATTCTGTTGAAAAATTGGTTGTATGAAAACTCTGCTTATGAGCCTCAGAGGGTACCATAACGCCCGGTTTTTTCTTATAAAATCTGTTACAATTGTTGCAGATTTCCTTGCACGCCGCTTGAGAGACGAACGACTCCCCGTCTCAGCCGGAATGCTGAATGAAGCGAAGCCACTTTCACTTTTGTTTATTCTAAGATTTATTAACGTAATTACCCGTTGTGTGTCGGTTTGGATGTATAGCTGTTCACTTTTATTTCTTAACAGTACGCATTAACGAGATTGCAGAAAGCTTGTTTGTTTCACTTTTCGAGTGGCGTCGTTTCGCTTCAGCCCTATGCTATTGAAAGCGTACTGAGGCTTAGATATGGCAAAGTTAACAGAATTGTCAAAGACTAAGTTACACTTACATCGACAAGGTCTCTCAAGCCAGGTATTTTGAAAAATGACGTAATAAAAGAACTAAAAACCCGCCTGCAGTACATTAAACGCACCAAACAAGCAGACTTAACGTAATTATTGATATTAGATAAAATTATTACAGTGTGAAATAAGTGTAAATGCTTAGTTTAAAACTAAGGTGTATTCATAGCTTGTGCAAGATTAGTAAATATTTCCGTGTTCGCCTTTTAGAGCCCTTAATTTTGATACCCCTCTCGCAAAAAAAAAATTTAGGCCGCACATTAAAGCGCATAAAATTAGTTGTTTTTTATTTTTATTTTGTGTACCCATTGGATAATCGCGCCAGAAGACGACGTATCATTTATCAACATCGGTAGAGTCATTGAGTAGGTACGAGGGGACACAAGAACAGGCATACATACATACAGGTCAAACACATAAGCCTCCCTCTTTTCTGCTTCGCTGCAGTCGGGTAAAATACTGAACATGGGCGCTAATCTGTGCCTTTGCCTTGCCATCCCCTACAGGAATAAGCATGTATCTTATATTTCACTCACAACAAGCTATGTTTTTCATTTCACAAGATGGACACTTCCTGTGGAACAACGTGCTGAGACAAAGGGTACCGCAACGCAAGAAGCGAATTGTTTACGTTTCTTATCATCTGTTGGAGATAACTATTTGTCAGTTTGTTCTAACTTATAAGCAATGTTAGCTTGGCTGGATTGGGAAATACTGCTGATAAAAAACCAAGTTATTTTTAATGCTTTAACCTCCCTACATTATGATGAAAAAATTACACGTAAATGTAAAAAAAAAACGGCTGTGCCATTACGTATATATTCAAAGCGAAAGTACGCTATAAAGTAAAAGTGACACTGGCAACGTTTACCGCTAAATAGTGAGATGAATAGAAAACATTAACAATAGGATCCTAACCACAATTTGTTAATAATTATAGAGGTCTTACTAAGTGTTCACATCTCCCGCCATTTCAAATAAATATTCCTTCCACATAATATCGACACAATGAAACAAAAGAATCAAACAAAACAATAATAATTTTATTCCCTGATATTATTTTGTGACAATGTACCGTGACAATAAACATAAACATTTACATACAGGCACATACATTGCTTCTGGCCCCACACTAGGTTACCCTGTGTTGTGGGAACCAGAAACAGCGACATCACACACATATAAACCAAGTACATACATCCAAGACCTTTTTTTTTGCTTTACCCCCAGCCGGGGATCGAACCCAGGACCTCCCGCATGGTAGGCAGAGCCACAACCGCTTCGCCACAGAGGTCGTCAAATCCTCTCTATTTTAGCTCTATAGATTACTTATACATATACAATATATAGTTTTTGACTCTAGAAAAAGTAACCAGGTCAAGTACGCCGTAAAAACAAAACCAAACCCTTGGGATAGATACACAAATGTTTATTTGTACCGCCCCGCCGCTGTCGTAACACGACACAAGGTATCCTAGTGTGGGGCCAGGGTATTCCCGGCTGAACAATTAACAAGACTTACAGAAACAATCGTAGGGGTCAAAGGACGGAAAATTGGGTCTAACATTGAACTTCCGTAGCGGACACCATAAGAACGATAACATTTGTCTCACATCACAGGCGGAGGTCTCGGGTTCAAGATATAAAACTCCCAGGGTTGGATTTTGGCGAGCGAAGCGTTACCTTTTCAGCTCTAGACAAAAATGATTTCGTATGCCCCGATTTCCGGCTGTTATCCTCTTAAGGTCGAATTTCTCAACTGATTCTCTTTAAATTTTGTGAGATTGTCTGATTCTCTTAAAATATTATCGAAATAATTATAATATTTTTTGGTAGATTCAATTTTGTTTGTTTTTTTTTCAAAATGTCGGAGATATGGACTTACAAAGTTGTTGATGAATGGCTACTTTCATACTTCGTGCACGTAACCAGGTGCATTCATAAGCTCGCGAGGTCTACAGCTCACAGAGCCACTAGTTTTATATATTAGGTCCTTACATATGAAATTGGCGTTTTGCATGGGAGGAACGTAGTCGTTTTTTTTTTAAATATAATATATTTATTTAATCAAAGTATGTACCATTGCTATCTATACACTTTTGCCATCTCATAGGTAGTTCTTCGATCCCTTTACTAAAAAAAACATTCGGACGGGAATCAATAAAATCTTAGAAGGCGGTTTGGACTGTCCCATCGGAGTTGAATTTTTTCCCTTTCAAGAAGTTAACCAAATTTCGAAAAAAAATTTAATCTGTTGGGGCAAGGTCCGGAGAAGAAAGCTGTAATGAACGACACCAGCACTAGTCCACCAAACGCTCACAAGTAACTTTTTTGGAGTAAATTTTCGCTTGGGGCATGGTTTGGCTTGTCCGGCAGGGTTCAGCCATTGCGATGAGCGCTTCCGATTATCGTACAGGATCCACTTTTCATCACAGGTAATGATTCGATTTAAAATCCTTTCATTATTGTGCCGGGTGAGTAATGCAACGCAGCTGTCAACGCGTGTTTGTTGATTTGCTTCACTCAGTTCGTGAGGTACCCACCTTTCAAGCTTTTTCACCTTCCCAATTTGCTTCAAGTGCATTAAAACAGTTTTATCACTGACACCGCAGCCTGCAGCAACTCGGACGTGGTTTGCGATGGATCCGCTTCCACAATAGCCTTCAATTCTTCATTATCAACTTTGGTCTCCGGCCGTCCACGAGGCTTGTTCTGCAGGTCGAAATTTCCAGAACGAAAACGTTGGAACCAAAAAAGCTCTGTGTTTTCTATTGCGGCACCGTCGCCATACACATCATTAATCTTTCGAGCCGTTTCTGCAGCACTGGTGCCACGGTAGAACTCATACTCGTAAATAACGCAATATTTCAAGTTTTCCATTTTGTAAGCTGAGTGACGCAAGAAAAAAAAATTGAGGAAAAAACAAATGAATTATAATTTTAGAAACACAAATACATGAGTAAATAGTTGTATAAATTAGAATTTGGAATTCCTAACCATAGAGTAGATATTTGAGATCAAAGTGGCCAGTACGGCGAAACGCCAATTTCATATGTAAGGACCTAATATTTGTAACTTCGCTGTATCTGGTTCCGACGACACAGGGTATCTTAGTGCAGGATCAGAAGCAATGTCCCTGTATTTAAAAACAGTGTTTAAGAACAAGTAAGTAATGTTGCTATCGGATTCAAAGGTCCTTACCCAATTCCTGGATTCAGGACGGTGACGGGGCCAGGTCGTTCATAGCACATATGCATGCCAACTGCTGCAGCCCCGCCCCTCACGACACTCCTCGAATTGGCATCCGTGTTCAACACTTTGAACTGTTACACCGTTCACTATGTCATTACACTCCGTCACGTCACTATGATTCGGCTCAGTCGACACCGGGTGAGAACATTATAACACTAGGGCGTGGTTTCATTTCACTTGTGCATTGATAGCATGTGCTAAAGATGGGCAAGGAAATAGCATGTTTGATTCATGTAGAAATCACTTTTCCTGTAAGTCACGCGATCATACAATGATTAGTGTTAACAAAGCAAGATTAGTGTAAATTTAAGTTAATAATTTGCATACATGAGACTCGTGGTAACACATTTGGACGCATCTTAAAATGGTTTTACTTTTTGAAGTCAAACTTCTTTACGAACGCTTGACTTAGGGAGTAAGCTGGCGAATGCGTGACCAGAGCGTTACGAAGTGTGATCGAACGAGGCGAACGAGAGGTGCGCGCGAACATTTTCTTTCTCTCTTCCTCTCATGGCCAGACACAGTGCAGGAGATGTATTTTTGAAGCATTAGAGCTAAAGAAGTTTTACTTCAGTTGTGTGGTCTAAAGCACACTCTTTTTTTTAACGACATCTCTTTTCGAGATATATCGCGTTGACACTTTATCAAATAAGATTAGTGTCTAATTTTGTAATACTATAACTACTACGAGTATAATGACTATTTTAAAAGCTTTTATCTACACACATATCATTAACCTTCTATAATGAGTTCATAAACCGCAAATTACGACCAGATAAAAGATTAAACTATTTTGTTAGAACACATTTCTTATCTGTGAAGATGTTATTATTGCTTCATAATAGCATCAAATTCGATGTTCTTATTACATTCAAATTATGAACATCTCTGAAAAACAAAGCCATTTGATTTGACCTCAATACCAATATCAGTCGAGATGACGTTCTATTCGAAAGTGTCAATGCCGCAATGCCGGTCGTAAGACGCGGTTCCCAAACACATCATAGAGAGCTTATAATAAGAGTGTAGATAAAGCAGTGTATGTATCTGTACATAATTAATTAATCATTAAAACACACATGTGATGCTCTTATGAAACTAGCCTGTCGGCTCGTTCCATAATCCCTCGCTCGTATTTTAATGACTTTCATTACGTAACAGTCACATAAACTATTATTATTTAAATTATAAAAATACTTTTGGTTTACTGTTCGGCCATTATTTGTTTATAGAAAGATAAAACTTAACATAAGTAGAGTCTTTCTTTACGACAACTCCATTAAATTGAAGGTAAGGTAAGTAAGTCATGCTATGCCGTGTGGATAAATATTAGTTTGTGGTGTTATTGACTCAATATTAATGTTGACATGATTACAGAAAGCTACGAACACCTTTGTTTTTCTAGAGGACAGAAACCACCGTTTGCTACTAAGGTGTAGCTAGTCCAGGATAACCATACTACGTTATATAAAAAGATAAAAGAGCCCCCAATGGATGAATAGTTTTGCTTGGATGGGGCATATTGTAGGGGTAAAAGAAAACAGCGTCACGTAAAGTTCAAGGAGCATATACAGCAAGGGTTTATTACCGTTAACCCACTTGTTACTCACGAAGGTTCAAGACAATACAAAATATATTAGGATTTAAATCTTATTATGAAGTGCGGATGTGCAAAATTCGGGATGCAATTTTCAAAAGTCACATTACATCTGAGTAAGGACAAATGTTTCGTTAAATCACCACAAAGGCCCGGAAAAGGTAATGGTACATAGCAACCGTCCTCGGCAGGGGCAATGTAATTGATACTCGCACGAAACATTCAGAAAGGTCCCATTTATAATGTATTTAATGGCACTTCGTACTTGGGAGATTTTGAACCAAACAGCTATTAATACTATTACTATTACTATACTATTAATATGTACTACTATTATACTATAAACACGTACTATCTGTAATTTTGTAATTTCTTTATTGTACTACACAAAACAGTCATACAGATAACTTATAATAGAAAAAAAACATGTACAAAGGCGAGCTTATCTCTCAAAAGAGATTTCTTCCAGCAAACCAAGATGGTAGGAGAGGTGATGGTTGAGCGGGGGAAGACCTGCGCGTACAATAAAACTCTATAAATACTACGACTAATATATACTACAAATAGTATGTATTATACTGATAACCCTAATTGCTAAAAATAGACTGCATACACAATTACTTAAATACAACGTAAAAATATGAATAAACCGTATAATAAACTAATACATACAAATATATATATATTATCTAACTGGAAAGGGAGAGATAGTGCTTCTTTAGCCGGTTTTTGAATATATTTAGAGATCGACTGTCCCTGATAGTGCAAGGAAGCTCATTCCAGTCGTACGGCTCGGATTCTGAACCCGTGCTCGTAGGCTGCAGTGGAGCGATCTGGAGCTTTGAGAGTAGACGCCATATGAGTTCTCCGAGGCCTGCTTGAAGAAAGAAATTCGAAGCGATCACGTAGGAAGTTAGGGTAACGAGGGTTCCACAAAATATTATAAAGGAAACACAGGATATGAGAGTCCCGTCGAAGCCGAATCGGTAGCCACTTCAGCTCCCTGCGATGCTGAGATACGTGGTCATACTTGCGCAGTCCGAAGATGAACCTATCTATTAATTGGTGTGAAAAATAACGGCAACAAATATAATGACCACCAAAAGTTGCAGAAAATATCAGGGCAAAATACTGCGGTAGCTTAGGTGAAGGGTTAAGTTTCTCCTTTCTCCTTTGTGTTAGGTTGAACATGTAAGAACAACAAAAAATACTTAAAACATAAAGTTAAGTACACAAAACATAAAAATAAGTTTGGTTATCATTTATCCAAACACAATTTGGTGGACATCCATCCATTTTGGCAGTCATTTCGAATTTATTGGTAGTAAATTTTCGAATTTTTTGGTAATCGTTTAAACACAAGCCAAAAATAACTACCCATTTAAATGTATGAGGAGATTCATTACCGCATTGTTTGTTTTGTGTGGTATAAAAGTTACTAATAAATAACCGTCGATGTGTCTGTAAAAGAGATGAAAACGTGTTTGGAGCGCTAAGCTAGAGCAGTAATTCTAAGAAATTCGTATGAGAAAAGCCGGCTACTCACTGTGGGCTATAATTATATTTTATATCTCAAGATGGAATTTATAGTTCGCCATTATTTTGTCTATGAACTTTTGCCTACGAAGCCAAGGGTCCCGGGTTCGAATCCCGGTGAGAGCAAATATTTGTTTGATGAGAACGGATGTTTGTACCGTAGTCATGGTGTTTATCTATTTAAGTAAAATAATTATCTATATAAGTATCCAAGATACAGGGAATCCTAGTTTGGGGCTAGATCAAGGTGTGTAAATAGTGTCCAAGGTCTTATTATTATTATTAAATTAGTGTGCGCTAGTGTATGATGTGTATACGAAAGCAAAAGTATGGACATGACATTTTAGCAGTACTCAATTTCCGGAAGTTAAATTATATTCAATATACTTAAAACTTTTTCACTTTTTTAATTCGTAGTAGGAACGTCACATGTAATATATAGTCCGGGGTATAATAGATATTATATTCACACAAGCCAAATTGATTCGCAAGAATTTGCGGAACATATGGAAATTCTCTGAAAGCGATTACTACTAGTTGAGTATAAACATGCAAATCGATTGCCCGAAAAGAGATTCAAAGTTTTATTTCCGAAAGTATCGTAAAAGGAAACATTTGTCAATAGTATTCAATCAATTCAATAAATTAAACGACAATAAACGATTCAATTTTCCTCAGTTAATTGCGTCTTGTCCATTTTTGACCTCCAATTTCAAGATAATTTACAAATCAGATCACAATTATTGTTAAGGGGCCCTATCCTGTTACGCAAAACGCATATCATAGCATATCCATTGCTGCCAAGCCGCAAAATGCCGTATTTGGCTAGTCGGTGCGTGTGTGTGTGCGTTCGGAGCAATCGATATGCTATCGCTTTGCGTTAACCATAAGAGAACTGAGCCCCACTCTTCGAGTCCCCCGGATTACGTGTTCAATTTTCTCGCGTCATTTTGCCCGAGTCGCAAAACCCACGGGCCGGACCCGCGGTAAATAGGACGTGTGGGTGCGAGCCCATTTTCCGTACGGTCCTTAGGGGTCATTAGACGGCTGCTCTGTTGTCTGATTGATTGATGCGCCCGCCCTTCAGCGCTGGGCGTTTCTTGGTGAATGCGGCACGTATAAAACAATTGCTTGGAGAAACCAACAGTGGATTTCTCAGCATTGTGCTATGCGTAGGTACCGATTTTTAGAGTACTTATATCTGACTTTGATAACTTTTCGGTAATGTCGGATTTCGCGCACGGAGGTCAGTAATCTAGCATTTCGAAACATAATATAACAAAACATTTACAAATACCCTGTGTCGTAATAACCAGAAAAAGAGACGTCACAAACATGTTAAATAAATAATACCTTGGACACTATTTTACACACATTGATCTAGCCCCAAACTAGGATTCCCTGTATCTTGGGTACTAGACAACGATACACATACTTATATAGATAAACAACCATGACTAGGGTACAAACATCCGTTCTCATCAAACAAATATTAGCCCCCACCGGGACTCGAACCCGGGACCCTTGGGTTCGTAGGCAGGGTCACTGCCGACTCGGCCATTCGGGTCGTCAAGTATTTATAAACATCTGAGATCTGGGGAGTTTCTTCATGTAATATCATATCTTTGTATTTTACAAGAATCTATTCTTCAGTTCCCTACGACCAATATCACGTAAGGTGTATCTCTTTACATTTCTATGATGTTTCTATAAACAGATCCCAGTTTTCTTCAGAAGGCATGACGATAGATATTCATTCATCGTTGGTGTGTGTGTTTAATTAACAATTATTTATAAATCAATTAATTTAAGCATCGAAAAAAGTATGAGTCTTGCGAAAAAAATACTACTATAGGGTTTTCTTTCGGTCAATCGTGAAAATTCACAAAGTTTATGGTAAAAAATACTTGCGACTTTTGAATGTTTTTTAGTCTGCAGCGCAGACGCAGCAAAAATACGAAATCTAATACAAAGTACATATTTTAAAACCAAAAGTTTTTTTTTAAATAGGTTATGCAATCATAATGCGAACGTAAGTATATTGAACTTCAGAAGTTAAGTATCACATACAGTCAAGGACACTATACGAGTAATTAATTACGGCTCGGCTCTTAATGACATTGGCTGTTAAATTATATCTTGATATGATTTACGCACGAAACACACTAATACAATAACCTAAATTACACGGTAGTTAGGTCCAAGCCATCTTGTAATCGACGCATTATATCGATTATTGACGGTCGCCTTACAGAGTTCTACTCCTACTACATACTGCTGCAGACCTGCAGCTATTGCGACTGGCAATATTCCTCAAAGGTGAAGATCAGAAGGATATCCCATAGCCGGGCTTTGACAAAATATACCAAAACGAGCCAACCTGCAACCAAGCTGAATTTGGTCTTTCAAATATAAGTTCGTCGTCGTACATTATGTTTACTTCATTAGTTTGCTGTTAGATACCGTGAATATGTTACGAAATGTAGATAAAAATGTCTCTACATTCAGTTACCATATATCAAAAAGATCTCCGGGAGTGCCTCTACTGTTATTTATGAAGAAGGTACTCGAAAGGAAACTTAATATATTCAAGATATACAAGATCCCGCCTCTATCCCCAAAGGATTTAAGAAGGCTCTTCTAAGGGCGACATGGGAGATACCTATACAGGATGTTTGGAGATCGATGCGAAGCCTTGAAACGAACATAGTACAGACCGTTTAGAACAATTTAGGCCAAACTTGTGTTAGCCGAAGTCTTACCGTTTCGTTTTTATCGATGTTTAATTGTTTTTGACGAAAAAAACCCAGATTTTTACAGTTAATTGACAATCATTGCGATTTTGGACAATAATGATTTTATTTTTCAATAATTTCTAGTGCCGTTTAGGCAATCTAAAAAACTCGTTCTAGACATCTGTGACTTGAGACTTAATTTTTACAGGCCTTTGAAGTGCTAGAGAATTTCCTCTGCTTTTAAAAGTTGTTTTTAAGCAGGTTTTTTTTCTGCATTTATAAAAGAGCACATGTATTTTTAAATAGTAGACATCAGATTATAAGTGAAATCATTATAAAAGTAAGTCTCCTCACGTAGGTACTAGTTATTAAAGCATGTTGCATGTACTATAGCGGCCTTACTAATAATAAAAGTTATTCACTGTTTAACTTATACAGTGTTTTGTCCTTTTCATACGTCGAGTAAATGTCAAATGTCAAAGCAAGACAAAACACTGAATAAGTTACACAGTGAATAACTTCTTTTATTAGTAAGGCCGTAGGTATATATTTTGGTACAGAACAACTGTTTAAGGACCTCCCTTTACAAGCCATTGACTATCTACTTCTGTAGGTAGTATGTTTAAATGGTCTCAAACAGACAATTATAATTGAATATCACGCAACTATGAAACATCGCTTGCGAGCCTCTAGAGGCCACTTGGCGGGGTTTAGAGTTAGCATCATCACCGGCTTATGTCCACAGCCCTGTTGTTACTACGAGGGTCCACAAAGGACTGCTTTCAAGGGTCGTGGTTCAACAGTATTTATGTACCTGATGGGGAGATGGGGACACAATCAAAAAACAAAATCTTTTCGATTTGACCGCCATCAACCGGTCTTTCGCATTGGTTGGTTCTGAGTCTTAGTGCTTGGGCAAGGAGAATATAATTACTTCACTTACGGTGACTGTGTGCAATCATTATACGTTTAACCTGCTGTAATATTATAAAAACAACTGATTCTATTGTGACTTAGTGATGCTATTCCGCTGTCGCATTGTGCAACGTTTATTGATGAGGATCATGTCTGTATTATCTTATCAATCACATTTAGTACGCATTCCGTGATTACCCACCCGTGCTAGCGGAAGTAGTTTTCAATAGACCTTAAAACACTGGCCATTAGAATGAATATGGTAAAACTAGCGGTATTCGCACATCGGCAACGGTCGTGCGGGTAGCAACATCTGGCTGAGACGGGCACTGGATGGGTGTCCGTTTCTAAGTGGCATTTGTTTCGAGCGCTTGCGTATTTCGGAAGACATTTAAGCAGTAGGTCCCGGCTACTATCGCTACTCGGTGGTATAAGTCGCACAACGAATTAAGAGCGCTGGGCGACGTTGGCGGGAAGTACTGCGCATATGTACAGGTATTGAAAAGTGACTACTGCGCAATCAAGACCAGCGCTCATAACGTGTGGCGCGACGTATATTAGTCGTAAAGCTGGTCAGAGGCCCTAATAGGGCAGCTTGAAAACATCTGACAGTTGGGTCATCTGACAGTGACAACTAGCCCGATACCTCTTCATCAACCCTCAGCCAGTGTTGTGGAGCATGGCTCAATCTTACTCGTATCTGGGTAAAGGCCCATGCCCCTCGGTGGTGACATTAATGGGCTACATTATTAATATTTATATAAAACATATATTGCATGTGTCTTTGTGAATCAGTCTTTCTTCAAATATCTAAATCATGCATTGATGTGCAATATGGTCATAAACTGTATAAGATGTCATAATAGCAAACTTATTTAACATTTTACTGAGAACCCTTAAATTTTTCTAGGAATGATCAACGGTAACTGATTCCGTTAAATAATAATATTGGTCTATTGATGATCTGTAAACTTTAACATTATCTATATTGTTAAAGCTAGTATTTAATCGCACATCAAAAATACCGATTTGCACAGCAAAAAAGGAACAGCACAAACACTTTTTATGTTTCAAATAGTTTATGTGTACTCAAATTTATGTATAATGTATTTTTTGTTGTTCTTGCATGTTCAAACTAAGACGAAGGATAAAGGGGGCTTAGCTTCGCTCACCCCCTTTATCCTTCACCTAAGCTACTGCAGCATTTTGCCCTGACATTTGCTGTGGAAATCAGTATTTTTGATGTGCAGTTTAATATTTCCCTATTGTTAATATGTATGGCAAATGTAAAATGCAATCCAGAAAGTCAAAGGCTCATATATAGGTAGTCTACGAAAATTCAAATGACCAGAGTAGGTATTACTGCAAAAGTCCAAACTAATGCAAACACCGGGGAGCCACGCTAATCCAAATGTACAGACAGTGGCGCCTCACAGTGACTTCATGGCGAACTGAACTAAACCTAATGTATTTTCTCATTTACCGCTCTACGGATTTGCTAAAAACTTTTTAAAATAAGAAACAATAAACCTGAGACCGAAACAGAAACAGGAAACATTAGTTTATTCAAAACGTGCCGAGAGCACTAGATGTGCGCAGACAAAGGAATTTACTCCCAGTTATGTTCTAGAAGGCAGGCATTACCTTCATTACCAATTCAGTGATCTCATTTTGCTTCAGCATGATAATCTTCAACTCAAAACTTAGCGCATTTTTAAACGAAACTGACAATTAAAGCAAGAACTTAGCACGCAGAGCCGTAGTTTCATAATCCTCTGACGATTGAGTAACAGACAGATAAAAGTAAAATCCATTGCATTCGCGATAATTTTAAATACGAGAATTCATTTCCAGCAATCAGTGCGTCACGCGTGACTCAAGACCGATCGGCGCAGGCGACGAACAACAAACCGAAAAATAAATCCAATTAATATCCAAAAACACTGCAATCCAAGGTGCGTCGTTGCACGGTTAACGCGTTCGCGGCCGTGTTGACATGGTGGAACGAGAAAAGCGCTGCATGCGAATTTGGTTTTTCGGAACGGCTTTAGGCGTCCGGTCGACGAGCGGAGCGGCGCGCGACTGCGACGGGGGGAGGGAGGCGGCGGGGGCCGGGGGGCGCCCGACGTACGTGCCTCGCAGGTTATCGTCACTCGACTCCACTACACAGATAATGATGTCAAAAGCGGATCGTACTAATGCACTATTATAGCTTATAAAACCGCCGCAAATGTGGCACGCAATGTTGTATTGCAATGTTGATGATGCTTGGTTTGATACTGAGATGTTGGGAATTTGCGAATTAGTAAACTTATGTAGGTAGGTACAATGTTGCTAGGTGAAATGCAAGGAAATGTTGAATTTCTTAATTAGTACACAATAGTACAGAGGAATAAAAATTAAAAAGCAGGTAGGTATCAGTGATAATAATCAATCATTATACAATCACTTTGTATTGTATGCTTCGGAAGTGGTGTTGTGTTGATGTAAATCAATTAAGGCACAAATTGCCTGTAAGAAACACAGAAGAAAACATAAATCGGGAAATTTATTCAAGACAGGAAATTGCTAGACTTGTTTCAGCTGCTACTACTGCCTGTCGGAGTGAGTCCACACATTCAAAATTATACGTAACAAAAACATAACCGCGGCTAAAGAGTATCGCTCATCGAGAAGTGAGCGCGCCTGCTACAAAACACGGGCGTAATTTTATTGCCAGGGCTTCCTACCGCATACAAACAAAAATGATCCCTAAAGCAGCTCGTTACAGCTATAAATCGCTTAGAATCACGTAAAACTCGTACACTCTATCAAATTAATATTGGTATTATATTGTCTTTAGCGGCCAGGTGGTATTTTTCTAAATGTATACCGTATCGCCGTGGTGGTGAAGTCGTTAACGCATTGGCCGAGTAAATGTGGATGACACGTTTCGTATTATAGGACTTTCGTCGGATGTCGAGGAGTTGTTGGCAAAATCAACCTTACAGATTGTCGGGTTAAGGTCGCCCTTGGTTCGTGGAGGTATGTTCGGAAGTCGCATACTCCAACTGGCACCGCCGATTTCCATTTAGCGCAATGCGTTGGGTGGGTAAACTTATATTTCAGTTGTATTAAGAAGTGAGCTTCGTTTGATGGATGCCCCACCACGGTGTGGTTTCGTCGGTAAACATTACTCATGTTAGGTGAGAGTGTGGTGGAATGGAAACTTTTGATATGATGATATACTTATGTTATGATATGACACAAACAAACCCCAGTTTGAGAATAATAATAAACTGATAAAGCAGGTAAATATCTTAGTTATAACCTTTAGGTTCTTATGGCCATTCGACAGTGTCTCATTGGGCGTAATGGGATCAATAAGTCATCTCCAGACCTGCTGCGGCGGCGATACGAATCCCCTGCCACGTTAAGGAGTGTTCTACTTCTGGGAATCAAAATCATCATCATCAAAATTGGCTTATCTTTAAAGCTGTTTATTACATAATATCCATCATCTATTGTCACCGGTCGCACATTTTAAGATAATGGCAATTTGGTGTATCGCTCTCGCACATTAGAGATAGGTAACTAATTTCATCTGACCCAAATTTCAGACGACACATACCTACAGCAGCGGACGCGGCGTGTAAACTCAAACCAGACCTATACAACGTATAAAATAAAAATATTTATAATTTAAATACCACGATAACGGGCAAGTCCGGGTCTATGTTATATGTGCAGTGGTATATTCAAACACCTGTAGATTAATCCCACAAAATACCAGCTTGAAGTCTGGACTTGGTACTTATAGAGCGAATTAGATTTATCTCCAGATTTTTTCAAATGAATATTTCTCGTAAATTATAACATTTACAACAAAAAGTGCGCTGAGAACATCTGATTGCCTTAATTAGGACTATCGATTGCCAAAAATAAAATAATGATATGTTAAAAAAAAACGTACAACGTTTGCGAACAAATTCGAAATCCTTCCCATAGTGCGCCGTCGCACAAGTTGGATACTCCCGACGACGGGTGAAATAGACGTACTTACAGAAGAAAATAGGGTGAGACTCAAGATTTCTAAATAAAAGCTACAAGGAAGCAGAAAGAGATGATACGTCGAGGAAATAATTGAAGCGACAAAATAAGTCATCAAGCCTGATTGTTATCAGATTTGACGACTGAATGAATAATAAACATAAATCTTATGAATATTAAGTAAAAGAAATAAAAAACGAACAATAGCGATCATTGTGTCGCGATGACGAGCAAGCAGAAGCAGGGTGGGATTAACAACATAAAAATAAGTACTATGGATTATAGAAATATCAACGGTTGTCTTTATCAACGAACTCTATGAATATTATTATCACTTATTACAGCTGCAAAACAACACTTCTTCAAAATATTATGTTTATTTGTAGGAGCGGGATTGAAATAATCATGCGGGCTCCCGTTAATTACAGCCCACACAGCTAAATGTTCACAATACAAGCGACGACGGCAGTGAGACTAGTCTTACGTTTAATTAAAAATCTGATTAACTTGTGATTGTCAATTAATTTGTGATTCCATCCGTCGCCTACGGAAGTGACGCCCCGACTACGAAATCTCATTGTTTATGCATGTGCGCCCGGCGCGCAAAAGAAACTTGGGGGATTTATTTTACAGAGTTCAAATCTCATTAGAAGTTTGCTAAATGCTATCGTAAAAATAATCAGTTTTTAATGTTAGCAAAATTGCAATTTTATTTAAAGATTTATATTATTGGCCTGTTTCAAGAAGTCCCGATAAGCTCTATGTGACAAATTCATCTTTGATGTAACATAAAAAATATATGATTTTTCTGTTCAATAGAGCTTATCGGGACTTCTGAAATTAGAGCCTAAATCTAAAGAAATGTCTATATTTAACTGTGAATCTACAGATTAAGATAAGTCAGCGGCAATGGCTCGATTTCTAACAACATTTTGCGCCGCCAATCTTATGCATTTAGCGTTCGAAATGCGCGTGCGCTGAAGCGAAGCTAGCCTTTACGCAGGGAACATTATTTTGCATACCTACGGGCATTAGCGATGGCGGCGATCGATGTGTTAACAGAATTAAATGTAGGGCGTTTTATTCGTTAACGGATTTTAGTTTAAAGTGTTTGGAGAAGAAAATAACGAGATATAACAACTTATTTCACATTAGTTATTAATAATATCTATAATGTATTGTTTATTCTTTCAATGTTTTGCAATATACCTATAGACCTATATCAATAATTATGATTATTATTTATGAACTCTTTAATACGCTTACGTGATTTGTTATTGAATAACAAATCACGTACCTATAGTCAAGACCAGTAGGTATTTAAAATAGTTATTTTAGTTTAGTGATTAAATTTTAATTATAACAAGGCCCATCTTTTTACAAACACGCAAATAAATAACAGATAAACGGGTCAACATAACTGATAGAGGCACAAACATTTGGCGAAGTAATGTCAGCTCAAAACTGGCACTGTTCATCCTACCGATCATCTTATAAGGTGTATGGAACCAGCATCATAACAACAACACTCGCAATAAACAGATCTCCCATTAAATATTTTATATTACAACGTTGCGGCGTGGGTGTGTTCCGATTTACTGAAACGGCACATCATTCATTAGCGGCGTTGGTGCGATGACGTCACGGCTTCCTTATCGTGCCCCTTATCGGCTGGGCGAGACGGAACGACACGCAATTTTAACGCCCTCTTCACATTTGCGTGTATTTTCGTACTAAATATATTTTCAAGCGCGGGCCGCAGCTTCCGCTGCAATGTAGAGTGCCATATTGGTTATCTATTGTAGTTTTTATCACTTTGGTTAGGTACTTCATAATATTAAACTGGACGTGGAGTGGCGCAAATAACAGTGCAAGTAAATAACATTTTTCTTTACATACTCATTGCTTCTGACCCCACACTGATTGATTGTTTTGATTTTCAAGTCGTTTATTGGCATAAAACACATATACAGTGGTGGTCTTATAATTAATTAATTACAAAAACTGAATGCATATTAAAATAACTAAGCTCTCTATATTTTTATCAGACTATTATTGGAACTTGCTACACAATTAAAAAATATTTGTGTAAGTATTGTGTAATGTTAAAACGAAATATTATCAAGAGTATAAACTAAACAGAGATATGGCCATATAAATAAATATTTAAAAATATATTGTTAATGTTAAAATTTTCTTTATTCCACAAAATTCCTAACACATAAACATTCCGGTACGTATCAATATTTGGTCGCATGTCCTTTGGCAGAAATAACAGCAAACTCTTGAGCATGGAAGCGATCAATTTCGTACAGGCTTTCACCAGAATTTGCCCGCTGAAATTTCTGTAAAAGCTGTGTAAAGTTGATTGACGTTTGATGTTCGCTTTGTCGCCACAGTCTGCTCCATCTGGTCCAAAAATTTTTAAATTTTGCTCGGCATAGGGCAGCATGGATTGTTCTAATATATTCCTGTACTGCAATTTATCCATGTTGTAGTCTTTTTTCTTGACAGGTCCAACACCAAGTGCTGAAAAACAGCCCCACACTTTGATATTTCCACCCCCAGGTTTGACTACTTTCTTGGTATACTTTGGATCCATTTCTTTGTTCGGGGGGCGTATATTTTTTTTTTACAGAAGTGGCACCTTCCGAGACCCTCTTCCGTACAAGTTTGCCTCACATAGTCTCTGTCTAATTGTTCTTGCAGACAACTTCGATCCTCCTGTACCAAACAACTCCGAACGTATCAGTTCTGAGCCCTTGAAAGGATCTTTTTTGGCCAACAATACCATCTAAGAGTCTTCCCGCAGAGTAGTTTTCCTTGGTATCGGTTTTCTATGTAAGTTTTCGATCGTGTTGAAATTCTTGAAATGTTTTATAGCACTTATAACCATGTCCTTAGAACAGTTTAAGTGGTTTGCTATTTTTCTGTATGACCAATAATTCTTATGAAAGTTCAAAATAATCTTCCTAGTGGACGAATCACAACTTTTGTTTTTTTTTCCATATTGATTGGTTTAAGCCATATTAATTTCAATGAAAAAGTTAGGTTTTATAGGTAATAGACGTTTCATGAAAATACTAGGCAAAGTTTCCTTTATTTTTTTTAAATTTAGATCACAGCAAAAACATAACCAATCCGCTTTATTGTGTTTAAAATATTTACGGCTTTTCCTAATGGAACCGCGAACAGAAAGAAAGATGGGTAAATGATTTGAAGATAAAGCAGTGATCGTTTTAATTTCATTTATCCCGTTGACATTTTTTGCTAATGCCAAATCTGGTGTGGATGGATGAAGCTCTGGTCGTTATTGTACCAGGTTAGGTTTGAGAGGAGCAAGTAAGACTTAATCGTGGTCCATGATGAAGTTAAGAAGTGAGTTACCAAATGCGATGTCAGCACCATGGCTCCAGTTTGGGTGGCGGGCATTTACGTCACCGGCTACTATGACATGCGGGCCAAGATTAAATAATAATTAATAATCTGCACTTTCATGGGCAAGTTGGGTGACTGATAAAATGATACAACTATGTGATCTTGAGCTGACATAATCACCATACTGACATAACCAACTGCCTCAATATGAGATGTATTGGGAATATTGATCCTTGAATGACAAATATCCGACTTTATTAATAGATCAACACCTTGACCAGTTCCACTACTGTGTTTTCCTTGGCGATGACAAGTGAAACCGGGATTTTTTAAACAAATAGATCTGTTAATACTGAATATGGCAACAAAATCAACTAAAAATCATTTTTGATTAGATCTGTATAGTTCATGTATTTTGTGTAGGATACCGCCAGCATTCCAGTATAATATGCGAATTTCTTTCCTATCATTGAATGCGATACATTCTTGCCCTTGATGTTTTAATATCAGTTAATATGTTAAGCATTACTGTTGTTACGGTATCATTACCAAATGCATCACTCTTGGGAGGTGCCAGTCTTGCAAAGATTGGTAGGCCTTCGGTGGTCTTAAATAGTTTCGTATTTTTCGAGGCAGCGCCTGACCCCAAACTAGGATACCCTGTGCCATGGGAACCAGAAACAACGACATAACACACATATAAACATCCAAAAACTGTTTTATTTTTCTTTATCCATATCCGGGGATCGAACCCGGAACCTCTCACATGGTAGGCAGAGCCACAACCGCAGCGCCACAGCGCTCGTCAAATCACAACTAAATAAATTGTATACATCAATGAATGTAGCATTTATATTGAACAATAACACCTCAAGATTTATATACAAATGTGTACAAATCATACAAATATAGCAACGAACCTGGCATTGGCAAGTCATCATGATATACCCAATTCCCGATCTACCGGCGAAGCATAGGCACCGACGATAAAGCAAACAGATTTTTTACTGTCATTCCATTGCAGACAGACTGCTACACCTTTTGGTCCTTATATCTTTGATATTGTGTTGTCATAAAGACTTTATTCGCACTGAAATGGTTGCGTTTGACAGTCACCCACGCGTCCAGTGTTCTGTCCTTTGTAGTGTTCCTTTTTCCTGCGTCATAGAGACTGAAATCGTACTAAAAGTATTTAGTTTAACTATAACCCGACTGTGCGTTGAGCGTCGTCGTCGTGGGCGATTTATTTTTTGTAACAAAAATGCAGCGCAGTGCATAGTAAGAAAGTAAGAAATAATTACGGGGGACGGCGGCGAGGTACAAGGAGGGGGGGGGGGGGGGGGGTTAATGTTGCGCCCCCTCATCTCGTTGCATCACTCGGATTATTTGTTGCACGATCCTGGTTACACCATTGCACTAAGATGGATAAAATAATTACTACAAAACTAGACTAAAGTGCGAATTTTGTATCGTGTTTGTGATGATTCTGTAACAGTAACAAAACAATGCACTTGTTTCGTGAGCAAGTTGTTATTGAAAGGGTATATTAATTAATTGTTTATTTATTTAATAATAACTTATTATATATATAAATAAATTTACGTCTTCTAACGCGTTTGGCACCGAACGCGTTAACACGCTAATATCCTAAGCTACTCAAATGGGTAATAATTAATGGTCAACACGCGGCTAGAAATTCCTAAATTCCAAATGTGTTTATTACTGCAGATATTTACATATACTTAGCAATCGTCATTTTTTGCCACTTCTCGGCCATTAGGTGACACTGCCGAGCAGGTACATCCCCGAATCGGCACAGGAGCTGTCAACATATCCGTGTCAAAACCATTACACTCACGTGGAAACACACCGTGCCCCTCGCATACCCCCCCCCCCCCTCCCTTCCCCCTATTCGCCCGTGTCACCGCATTTCCCCACTTTCCCCGCCTGGAAAGGCGATTCTAATAGCTGTATATCGACTAAACCTGGGTTTAACACAACTAAGCTACAGGTAATTAAAATAACGATGTTGAAAACAGAACCTATGGCAACCGGAGAAGAGCTGTCGAATCTCAAGCTATAGCAAGCAGACTAGATCTTTAGTTAGTTTTGACACCTTTAGAGTTCCACAGAATGTCTGATTTGGTATAGTCGGCTAATTTTTCAGATTTTTTAATATAAAGTTCTGCGGCAGCGACTGACTTAACAGCCATGTGCAATGCCGGCTGTGAGCTGTGATGAACTTTACTTAAATTTCTTCTGTCCCAAATTTCCACCACCACGAATCGAGTTTCTAATTCTTCCGTTACACGCGCCTCAAGTCCGAAGCTCGGCCTGACACATTATCATTATTTTGGACCGAAGGGCTTATCCTCAAATACTCTCATGTCCTCCAGCGAGCTATTTGGAAGCTTTTTTTTTAAATCAACAATCAGATAACTCCTCATCCTCCTGAATCCGAACACTTACTATACAATCTCGCTGAATGATTCATATCATAAGCGAGATTGTATAGTTAATCTTGGCTTACCCGTATCTTTTAGCATACTACCAAGAGACATTTTGAACAGTGCGAGTCCACTGGACTAAAGGTCAGTGTGAAGTTTGTAACAAACAGTAGAATCGGAGCCCCTCGCTATCGAAATCGAACGAAAGACCTGAGCTGTTCCAGAAGTGCGCGCGGTGCAGCAACAAATCGCAGACGGCGAGCGAACCGAAATGGAACCTTGGCGAAGTTAGAGCATGGCAAAAGGAGGATATAACACAGCTTTACCGCTGTGACAGACATCCCATAATATTGTATTATGGTAAAGGGATTTATTATTCTAGTGGTTACTTTCCCCTATAACGCTAGATGCAGTTTAGCTACCCCATTCTGACATTGTACTAAGTTTTATGTGAATGCTCTTACGGTGCAGAAAAATATCGTGAAGAAGCCTCCTTGCACCGGCAGTAGATAGCTACATACTGTGCCTCTGCCACCGCGTATGGTAAAAGGCGTGACGCTACATGTTTAAGGACAATAAGACAAGATACCATCCTATCCCAATGTGCTACAGCTAATAGGGTGACAAGAGCGCCCCCGCCACCGGGAATGTCCCACAAATCGATTCTGTAGAGCGCAGCCGAGCCAGCGAGCGACGGATAATTGAAATACCTGCCACTGAAATATTGGCCGAGGGATTTTCGTCATTCGGCTATCTATTCTATGTATGGAATTGTTCGGTGTGCACCCGCGTGTGGTCACCCCTACTGCAGATTACGTGGATACTGTGTGTGTAGTATCAATTTGCGCGTACCTTACTAAATGTCCCTTTCATCTGGCCCTTATTACTTAGGATTTAAGGTCTTTGAAACGCTTCATTCCTAAGCATTCAGCTCACCCTTATTGCAAGGGACATAGGGATTATATCAGTTCAAAGGCTTGCGATCCGGTAGAATTTTCCATGCTTAACCTACAGGTGTGGATTTCGGTATGTTGCAGAACAAATAGTGTATTCGGGCACCTAATAGCTCTTGCGCGGTTATTTATTGTTTGGGTTCGATGTCAAGCTATGTAGGTACTGGAGTACTTTAGGCAACATGTTACAATTACGCTTGAATTGATAGTTCAGATATTGACTACAATTTATGTTTGTTGACTTAGTGGTGCTGGTGCCAGAGCCAAGGTTTGCCAGTCTATAGCCAAAGCATCGTCTGGTAAAAACAGACAGCAATACTATCCTTGTAATGGGATCTAAAGCTTTTAACAAACTGCCACAATCATTAACAGACCCCAACTCAGATCAACTTTTCATACATAAACTAAAAATATTTCTTATTAAGAAGGTTAAGGAATTCCTAGTTGAGGAAAATATGTCTTAATACCCATAACTCACTGGATTAGGTAACAATCGTGCAATAATAATGTTTTCATTCTGAAAAATGTAATTAATGTAATAATTGAATGTATGTAATTATATGTTAAATGTAATTGTAGCTTAATAAGATATTATTTAATTGGCATAACTCTTAATCTTAATTAAGTGCGTCAATCAATTGACATGTAACATACTGTTATGAATAAATGATGATTATGATTATGATTATTATGATTATATATCCAATTTTGCGTGACAGGTAAGGTAACAAGCCCGTCGCCGCAGTCATGAAGATATGGTGGTTTCCGAAATCAGTTTATTTGATTAATCTGGATAAAACAATACACTGAAGTTTTAGAATTCAAAAATTCAAATTCAAATTCGTTTATTTGCGAAAAATATGGTCATGAAGATGTTACAAATGGTAATAAGTGCAGCATATTTCGCCACGCAGTGGCAAGCAAATATTATTTCTAAACAATAAACACACCTATCGAATGAATTAGTATAGTTACATAGAAATGTCATGAAAATATATAATATAAGATACTGACTGATTAATTCTCAGCAACGCGAGTGATTCATGGCCCTCGATATAAATTCGTTTTATTCAAGAGTTGTTACGATAATTTATACCAGACTACGAGTAAAACAAAGATTTTAGCGAAAATAGACATTCATGAAGAAAAAAGGAATTAAAATTAAAACAATTACTTAAATTAAGAGTAATTTTCTTCTTGCAACTTCGAGTATGTTTTTATTAAATGTCAATGTTAAGCCTTGTTTTTATAGTACACCGTAGCATAGAATACATACTCCATAATGTCGATGACTTATTTTTCTTTGACAGCTCATTGAAATAAGATAACAAAACACTGAAAATGTGCCAGAAGCTTAATTTTCATTTTTCCATTTGCAAAACTCATCGTAGGCTTTGATGTAGACCAGCCGTGATTTGTTGGGTAGCAAGTTTTCTACTATATCGGCCGACATAAACTCAGGTGTTAACCCATCTTATTCATCACTTGAATGCATTTTGTGTTCTGACAACATACAGTATTGAAAAAAAAAACATGACAGCAAAGAACACAAAAAAGTTTTTATTTTAATGATAAACTCCTTGTCGAAAATGTCGACCAATCAAATCTCGAGCAGTTTGTGTATGTCTAGTATTAAGACTTATCACTAGGAATTTGTATCGAGTATTTTTTGCGCAAAGAGGTTGTGCATTGAAATGTAGGTCGAATATATTGGTGAGTTCTAAATTCAAACACCAAATTAGTGAGTAAAGGTTTTTTTTATTCACTGTTTTCAGTGAATAAAATAAGTTTTTTAGAGGGGGAATGGTATAAACAAACTAGCGTCTACGTAAACCGCATATTTACATTGCCGTCCAAGAGACAACACTATGCAATAGATAGGCCAAATATTTCGTTTGACTGTTTGTGCCGTGTTACCGACACCATTTTAATTATTTTATTCAAAAATCTATTCATTCTATCCGCAGCTGAAACAAACAAACTGCCGACCCTCGGAATTGAATAAGGTCTCCCGCAATATGATCCCTGATTATTTAAAGCTGCACTGAATGGGCATTCCGGACAAGTTTTATTTGACTTTTTGAAGAGTGTAATGCGAGTAATTCCTTGTTTGTGTTCCGAGACTTCAAACATCGCATTATGGCTGAGTGAGCATGTTGAATAGTTTGTTGGGTCGAAGGCACTCGAAGGAACAAAGTCGTATCATTGACCGAGCGTGCGCGAAGCGCGTCGAACCTTCTCCGTTGCAACTTGGGCAAAAATGATTTCGTTTCAACAGGTCGCATTTCAACCGAAATTTTGTGAACATGTTCGATAATTATATGTTTTTTTTTTTGTCGATTCAGTTTTTGGAAAATTTTCTAAATGGCGGAGATATGGGGTTGAAAAAACCTTAAAGCCCAAACCGCTTGACAAATGAGGTGGTCGTTGGATTCGTGGAGACCGTGAGGTCATAGCCTATATAATTCTGGTGAAAAGCCAGCAATAGGTTAGATTTTAGATCCAACAGGTGCATAAGTTTCTGCGTTATAAGTTCAGCTTAACCTCAAAACAAACGTCAAACGCTATATATTTTTGTTTTCAAACATGATATAAACAGAAATCTTCTTTATTGTAGTAATACCGTATTTTTTTTCCATAAAATTTATTTGAGGCTAAATTGGGGGGTATCAGGAGCCAATGAGCTAAGAAGGCTAAGAAGACCTCAACAGGGCATCTACACTGGCCTGCAAAACTAAGTACTACACTTATATTTTTTTCTAAACTATAGAAGTTAGAGATTTAAAATAAAAAACGTTTTATAGCAAATTTTATAAACTTTCAACATTAAAAGAGTTTTATTGTACGCGCAGGTCTTCCCCCGCTCAACCATCACCTCTCCTACCATCTTGGTTTGCTGGAAGAAATCTCTTTTGAGAGATAAGCTCGCCTTTGTACATGTTTTTTCTATTATAAGTTATCTGTATGACTGTTTTGTGTAGTACAATAAAGAAATTAAAGAAAATGTGTTCAACTTTCCTTTAACACAATTAAACTCTTTTTTGAGTCCTTTCTATTTTGAAAGTATATCTTGCGTACTTAAAAAAGTTATTGCAATTTTAAAAGTGTGATTCTTATTTTTGCAGGTCAGTGTAGATTTAATTTGTTGTGCTACCTCAACTCTTACATGGCTGATGTAAGTACAACATCAGGCAGGACCAACCTCTTAATTATTTACAACAACCTGACAAGATACTTAATTATCCATATTAAAACGCATGTAAAAGTGGTGCGAAATGCGCTACGACATCTTAACTTCAACGAGACAGCACAATAAGGTACCATAAATTATCCGGTGCAATATAGCTAGGACGAAGGTATATCTGTTACCGTAAGATAGTTGACTATCTTACGGTAACATATCGAACACCACTTGGGGGGCGTGGCGTAACTGATTCTCCCGACAACCTGATTAGTATCACCTGTAACTAAATAAATGTGAGCTTGGAGGCTTGAACCGAGTAATACTCGTGGTAACGGGTAATGAGCGGGTAACCGTTGGCTCGGGTGAGCCTAACAGCGTTCTTTTTCGTTTAATTTCCGTGAGAATGACCCTGTCACAAGCTGTGCTATACCTCTGCATAGCCAATTAATCATGGATGTTGATCGAAGTTAAAAAATATCAACAACATATCCGCCTCTTGCCAAACGTGGTGGCATAGGCACAGATATCCGAGTCATTAATTAATTATCCGAGAGGAGACCTTACCCAACCTGGGACAGAGTACAAACAGAAAAGTAAACACTAGTAGGGAGGGCGCTGTTGACCCGTTTTTTGTTTTTTGCTTGCATCTCGAAAAGACGCGTCTTAGGAAATTTTGTCGTACTATACAATGAAAGCTGATGAAATTCTCTGCAACTTAGTATACACTTTTTACCTTTTCCTAATCGGTGTCAAGGATACGAGCTCCGAAAAATATTTTTTCAAAAGGTTTTTTCACCTCACGTTTTTTGTCATATGTTACTTTTTCACTTCAAACAGTTCATCTGCTTTAAAAATATATGTTCATATGTTAATTTGTCATTTACCGTTGAAAAGTTCTGAGCTCATAATACTAGATCGAATCAATGTCGGTATTTTATCAGCTTCATTATGTAGTAGGTACAACAATTATTTCTATGACGCGTTTTCGAGATGAAAGCAAAAAACCAAAAAATGGGACCTTTGTACCCTTTGGGGCAAAGAAGGCACACCTCAAAGGGGTCATCTACATCCCCCTTATGAGCATTCATTTATATTTAAAACGAGTTGAAGAGAGATAAAACTTAAACGCAGGTAAAACAGATATTTTTGTCTTGAATAGTCGGTCTTAGCGGATCCCTCTTACAATGACCTGGCATATCGATTAGGAGATACTTTGCTCGAGTTTATTCAATCAAATATGCTTTGTGGAAGATGATTGATTGCTAATTCTGATAGACGACCGAGGGCTCTTAAATTGGATTCAGCCAACTCAGAAGTTACAAAAATATGCACCTATATCCAAACATAAATATTTACATAAGGCAACGAAAACCAGAGTAGCGATGGGCTATCATTTAAATACATACATTTGCTCACGCCTTATTCCCGAGAGAGGGGTAGGCAGAGACTAAAGACCTCCACTTCCAACGTTCCTGGCATACACCTCTCTCATCCTCAACATGCATAAGTCTCTGCATACAAGCTCGCCGATTATGGGTATCACGGGTTGTTGTACAATGCAAATATAAATAGTTTATTATTCACACATAAAACAGGAGGTTACACAATTAGATAAAGCACTTAACAAATACAAACAAATTTCTCAAGGCAATTTAAATGGATTACGGTAGGATGGATATTGCGATGATGGTAAAAGATGGTAATAACAACTAAATTGAAGCGTGGGTGCCAAAAAAGGTTGTATGGGCTATCACCTTGTCATCAAAAAGAGTGTTGATTTAATGGCTGAATAAGGTTGCAATTCTATGCCTGTGCCACACCCCAAGCAAGTAAGTTACGCTAAATGCCATATTTTGCATACACTGGACCTACATATCTCTTCGGAAATGAGGGCTCCAAAGATATACATGGAAAAGTCGTAAGCAGAATGTTTGTCTTCTGAACCTTGATTGGAATAGTTAGACTAGGAGATAAACATACGAAAAGTCCTGACATCGCTGCGGTGAGTCCTTTTAGGGGGCACAAAGAAGGTCCCGGTTTTTTGGGTTTTTGCTTACATCTCAAAAGTGACGAATCATAAGGAAATTTTGTTGCAATACATAATGAAAGCTGATAAAATTTTAAACACTTTTTACCTTTTCCCAATAGTTGTCTAGGATTATGAGATATATTTATGAGTTTCGAACTTTTTAACGGTAGATGACGAATTTGCACATCATGTAGAATATATTTTTGAAGATAAATTTTACTCTATATATTTTTTGGCCCACTTTTTCCCCAGATGAACTATTTTGAAGTTAGATATTCGATTCGATGTCAAAAAAGTAAGGTAAAGACCACAATTAAAAAAAACTAACGGAGCTCGTATCCTAGACAACCATTGGTAATAGGTAAAAAGTGTATGATCAATGTTGTAGAGATTCAGCTTTTATTTATTACAACAAAATTTTCTGTGAGTCGTTTTCGAGGTGTAAGCAAAAAAATGTAAGGTCGTTATGCTTTTAAGTTATCCAAGTGCAAGTAAGGCAATGAAAAGTAAAAAAAGGCTAGTATTTAATCGCACATCAAAAATACTGATTTGCACAGCAAAAAAGGATCAGCAAAAATACTCATGTTTATGTTTTAAGTATTTTTTGTTGTTCTTACATGTTCAATTTAACATGAAGGGTAAAGGGGGCTTCGCTTCGCTCACCCCCTTTACCCTTCACCTTAAGCTACCGCAGCATGTTGCCCTGATATTTGCTGTGCAAATCAGTATTTTTGATGTACAGTTTAATATTACCCTAAAAAAAATAGGTATATTGCGAGAAGTCTGCAATGCGTATCAAATAGATGGGTGAATAAAACTCTGAAAACATTTTCGGAGTTTTATTTAGCGTAAAATTATAATTTTAAAATGATCAGCTGTGTCACATTGTGTACAATAGTTGGGAGGCCTTTCAGTGAGACAGACAATGAACGGTAATTCACATTATATAAAATTCGAAACAACTACTCTCTAAAAGCGAAAAAATCGGTCAAGTGCGGGGGTCGGCCACACACACGAAGGGTTCCGTACCATCGTACAGGATAAGTTAAGGACCAAACAAAATAAAAATGGTTTATGTCCAATCAATCAATCAAATCTCTTTATTACTGTAGATATTTACATGTACTTAGAAATCGTAATTTTTTGCCACTTCTCTACATTGGACCACTGTGGGAGAAGGATGGCGTAGAAACTCACACAGATTGATTTCTGGATCTCTTTTAAAAATTGCTTGTGCTTAATTAATAGAAGTATTACAATATGAAATATTCCGGCATATTATAATTAATATGCAGGAATAAATAATTAAAAAATTATTAACAGCCATGTCCGAACTAGGTTACCTAGCACCACACCAGCCAACCCACAGATTGCGGATCTGTCGTCAAAACCAATTGCGCCTCGACACGAAATTATCGATTATATTTCGATCAGTATATTATATTGTATCGGTATATTGAAACAAGCCTCTTTAATTGTTTCATTAAATATCGTGTAGTTCATTTATTGTAGCTGCAGCGGCAACAGAAATTCTGTGAAAATTCGGTAGAGGTATGGAATTTTCACAGAATGTGTATTTCTGTATTAGAAAGAGCCCGGTGACGACGGACAGATAGACAGACGGCCAGCGGATTCTTAGTAATAATAATCCGAACGAAGTAAAATAATCTTCCCCCCCAAAACCCGAACCCTGAACCCCAAAAATTAGGTAAGATAATATTTTCAATATTTCACCGATGTTTATGGATTCTATTACCAGCAGACTAAGTTGAAGAAAATTGTAATAGATATGTATAAATCTATCGTACCCAATGACCAAGGTCAGATACAATTTATGATATTTGTATGCTTCCAATCTTATCGTTTCGAAACGAGACACCGACTTAACGATTTGTCGATTAAATGTGTATTATTGATTAAATGACCATCGGCAATTTGGTTCCCAGTGAAACAACACATCGGCAATTTGGTTCTCAGTAAAACAACAACACATTAAATCTTCGCAGAAATAAGGCAACGTCAGACTGACGAATCAATCAATGGTGGGCGGTGAAATAAAATCGATCGAATGACTTCCGACGTCCCGTCGAGAATCCGTATAGGTTCTTTAGCCTCTTAATTTTGCAATTGAATGATCTTCGTAATGCGCTTTAGCACAAAACAATCAGTTACGGCTGCCCAGCTTACAAGTACCCAGTTCTCAAATACGAATCTATGGAAGTATCGCCCTTCAAATTCGAAGGTGTTCCCCCTCACGGGGTTGTTCCCGTGTTCCTCAAATCCATTGTTTCGAGAAGATAAAAATGCCGTACATCAGTTCCCGAAATCCTCCACGAAGTTTATTATTATTTAAAAATAGTCCCGTTTGCCTCCACGGCAGCAAGCATGGTACAGTCGTTATAATAGTAGTTATAGTAAAATTGCTACTATATTGGTATGAGACAAAAATCACCTTTTACGCTACTATTAACCGATAATGGTTATGAAAAATGGGTAGTATTTAATCGAATATCAAAAAAGTCTAACCTGACCTAACGAATTAATAACTCAGCATCTAATTTAATAAAAACAGTATCTAATCGAAAATTATACTTACCATCAATAATTAATATATCATTATTTTTAAAAATGTATCATGGTTAATTAAATTTGATGCTAAAATTACACTCTATGTTGGGTTTCTTACTTCCCATTACAAATGAGGAGTAAAAGTTTTCCATTTTCCTTCTGTTTTCCATTTTCATTAACTCCATTTCAGACGTGCTGTCCTCTTCCTACGATCTCTATGCCGACGACCTCCAGATTTATCGCCACTTCTCTCTTTGCGATGTTGATTCTGCTGTGGAGGCACTGAATGCCGATCTGGAGGGTATTAGGTCTGGGCTTCTTCCTACGGTCTTTTGTTTAACACGACCAAGTCCCAGGCCATGATTATAGGTACCAGGTATTTTCTTAATCTGATGCAAAATCTGCCGATTCCTCCACAGTCACTTTCAATGGTACCATAATCATGTACAGCATGAAAGCTAAAAACCTGGGCATTATCTTCAATAACCAACTGTCCTGGTCACTGCATGTCAATGAGGTCAGTCGTCGAGTCTATGCTACCTTTCACTCTCTAAAGAAACTTCAGAACTTCCTACCACGACAGACCAAAACCACCATTGCCTCTCCTTGTAACTCTTATTGATTATGCGGATGCCTGTTGGCTCAGCGCGAACGAAGAACAATTGAACAAACTCGAGCGACTTCAAAACCTCGGGATTCGGTTTATCTTCGGGTAGCGCAAGTATGATCATGTTTCGCTGTATCGCAAGGAGTTGAAGTGGCTCCCGATACGTCTTCGCCGAGATATTCACACCCTCGATCTCCTGTTCAATATTTTACGTAACCCTCGCTATCCTTCTTTTCTTCGAGAACGTTTTTCTTTCCTTTCTTCCAGCAGGCTTCGGAGAACTCAAACTGTTTCCATGCTCACCCTACCAAAGCATAGCACCGCGTCCTATGGGCACATTCCATCTGTGGAATGCACTCCCCTACACCATCAGGGACAGTTCAACACTCAACATTTTTAAAAGTCGAGTTAAAGAGCACTAACTTTTTCTTCAAGCATAGGTATTAGTATGTATTTATTTTTATTCTATATATATACTTTATATATGCATTAAGTTCAATAATAATAATACTATAATAATAATAATAATAAAACACACACATACTTCTTCAAAAAGCAACAATACTAAATACATGTAGAATTGTACGGAAATTCATGGGCAAGGACCGTGATCTTTAGTAGATAAGCACTTGGCGTAAGCCCGTGTATCAGAACCTCTTTATTACAAGAGTGAAATGAAAAATTCATAAAAATATAATAATAATAATAAGAATAATAATTTATTGTCACTAAAAAAGAAGTATACATACAATGGTGCTGTTAAATGTAGGCTAGATTAGATTTAGAAGAAAAGCATTGTAGTATCTGTTGCTGAGCTAGGCGTAATACCTTATTTCAGCAAAACAGCGCCAAAAATTCCCATCAATTTTATAGACAAATAAAAATTGTAGCTCCTAAAATATGTAGTTTAAATAACCTATTATAACTACGAGTAGAACTATCTAAGAAAAAAAAACTTGGACAACTATAATATTAATAAGTTACACAAAAGAAAATCAAGTTACAATTAAAAAAATATATTGTATAGTGTTTACTCCTACCTGTGCGTTTAAATGTGGTGTGTGTATGAGTGTGAGAGGGTGTGTGATGTTATTTGTAGGATAAGAATTAAATGGCAGTAAACATTTCATTGATTCCTATTTTGCAAATTTTATTATAATTCTATAAATTTTAGGATATTTTCAGTCTCCTCGTAATTGAGATTCTTTAAGCCAGTTGGTTACTTTTTTTACATTGAAAAGCCGTCATTGAATAGATACTCATCTTTTCATTAAGTACCTACCTTATACAAATAGGGGCCCCAAAAAGGTAGAAACTTATTGATAAATTGTGTGCGAAAAGTTATGTCACTATGTAATACATTAATTCGCCGTTTGTTTAGCTGTTTTTGGTCAAAAATGATCTTAGTATGTTGTTTAATTATAATACTTAGTATGAAAAGTTGTCGAACATTCAGTATCTCACAATCCTGATACAGTAATTCTGTTGAATAATAATAACCTGTAAAAGTGCTAACCTAAGTATGGGCCCTTCGAGACACTTCTAAGGTTTTTAAAAAGTTTTTGCTGCACCTCCCCAAGGTGATATACAATAGGTTATTATTGACTGGCAAAGCGTTGTTTAGTACAGTTGTTTGAGTATTGAGGGTTCAAAAACGTGCCTCAAGTTTTTGAAAATATAAATTAATTTACGAAGTTGGTTTTTCAACTGTTTAATGTGCTCTTTAAATGATAAATTGCAATGTATACCAAGATGCTTTTTACTTCGTACACATTCCAGCAACAAACATTTACAACCGTCTTGATTGTGTGTGTCCCTTAATGAGCAGTCACGTGACACAATTTTTAACTTGTTGTCTACTTGCATTTGGCGTATAGAAAAAAGCAAACACTTTAGTCTTGTGAGAGTTAAGTGTTAAATCGTTTGTGTGCAGCCATTTCTTAACTATGTTGAGACCACTCTGAGCTAGCTCGTAAACAGTTTCAAAACATTTAGCAGACAAAAGTAAAACAGTATCATCTGCATAGGATATTATTCGGTCGTCGAAATATTGTAGACGTAGTACGTCATTTATATAAACCAGAAACAATGTTGGTCCTAATTTGCTATCTTGGGGAACTCCGTAAGAAATAGCCAGATCTGAGCTGATGTGATTGTTCACTAGTACACTTTGGAAGCGGTTTGTTAAGTAGCTGGTCACTAACTTATGTTGTATGCCTCTGATCTCAAGCTCCTCAAGTTTCGCCAGCAGAGAAGGGACAGGGACCGTATCAAAAGCTTTCGCCAAATTAAGAAATATTCCAATGCATTTTTGACCATTATCGAGATTAGTCGCAATATAGTCTGTAAGACATTGTGCTGTTGCGTCAGTGGATTTTCCGCATCGGAAGCCAAACTGGTTGTTGGATAGTTAGCCCATTTCCTTCGAGGTAATTAACCAGCCTATTATTTATGTTTTTTTCTAGTATTTTTGAAATCGCGGGCAGAATTGATGTGGGTCTATAATTACTTAAACGATCCCTGTCGCCTCCTTTTTGTATTGGTCGAACACGTGAATGCTTGAGCACCGCGGGAAAGACACCATACTCCAAGCACCTATTAAAAATGAATGTTAATGGGGGAATAAGTAACTCTTTATATTCTTTTAGTACGATATTTGAAATATTATCCCATCCAACTGTGAATTCACTTTTCAAATACATAATCAAATCGTTTAACTTCTTCTCCATCCGTACTTAATAATGCAAACGAGATAGCTACTCTATCCTTATGTCCGTTATTTGTGGTTGAGTTATCCATAGAGGCAAAGTTTTTTTGCGAGGTTTTCATTTACTTCTACAAAATATTTATTTACTTCATTTAAGGAGGCTTTAGGGTCCGGCAAGACTGTCAGAAGCTCTTTTGGTGGACTTTTGTCCTTAGATGAATATTTTATATCTTTTATAGTTTTCTATATATTTTTATTATTGATATCCGCTAAAGTTATTTGTTGCCCTGGCGTGATCCAGAGTTTAAGAATATTTTTACGTCTTGATAGCATTACAGTAGACGTATTAATTTCTATTGCTGACATATCGGATTGGGTTAACAAGGTCATTGCCATATCAGAATCCTCACAGTCATAGAATTGCCTGTAATTTATATTATTTATATCCCTTACAAGTCCTTCTTTATCGACTTTCCTTGGATATTGCAAAATTACGTTCATGTTTATTTAGTTGTAAAATTACAGGCTTATGGTCTGTGACGGTAGCTTCAGGTACGACCGTCACAGAGGGCAACTTTGTTTTAAGCAATCCATGATAAATGCAGGTTTTGCTCAAATCTCTGGTCAAAAAAGTAGGAGCAGGTAAAAGTCCCTTATATGCAACCAGTGTCAGATATCGGTCTTTAGAGAGAGTTCTAGAGTTTATTATACTTGTACAGTATTTAAGTATATAGTTAGGGTTAGACAGTTATAAAAACAGGTTTAAGTATTTATTTTGAAGTGTATTTGAATATTATTATGTTTAGGTATGTAGTCTATGTAGTACAATTGTACACTATTAGTCTACCCCCGCTCAACAATTACCTCTCACTCTCTAGGTCGGTTTGCTGGAAGAGATCTCTTATTTAGAGATAAGTACGCCGTTATGCACTGTTTTGTCTTCAATGTAACTTTGCTTTAAATTTTGTGTGCGATAAAGAAATTATGAATTAAAGAATCATAATAATAAAAATACCTTGGACACTACTTACACACATTGATCTAGCCCCAAACTAGGATTCCCTGTATCATGGTGACAACGATACACATACTTATTTAGATAAATATTATACTTAGATAGACAAACAACCATGATTAGGGTACAAACATCCGTTCTCATCAAACAATAATTGCTTCCATCGGGACTCGAAACCGGGACCCTTGGCTTCGTAGGCAGATTCACTGCCGACTCGGGCATTCGGGTCGTGGGCCATTATGAAAAGAAGTTTCAGCATTTGTTTTTTTTGTCATCAAATTAGTCAAATCAGTCTTCATTACCCTTGAGACATAAACATTCTCTTCATTTAGAAATTAACATGAAATTTTAATTACATAGAAAACAAATTAAAAAATACGAGTTAGAATAAGAGTTTGCCGCTACAAACTCGAATCAAATCGGTAGTACCAAATAATTCAACGAATATAATTATAAATTCCGACATGATAAAATAAATTTGCTTAACGCTAGCTTTCATAAGCTACATAATAAAATATATTAAATTAAAATTATTAATCTCTATGGTAAATAATTTTACCTAGTACAACGAAGATCTTATCCATACGGTATTATAACTGCTTTTATATTAATTAAGAGGAAATTAATTAAATAAATAATAGATCATGCTGTATTATACTTCGTCCCTCCCACTAACTATTATGGTCTTCGAAACTTGCAATAAACTAATAAACAAATTGTTTGTTGTAACAAACAAATTACTCGAAGAAATAATAATAAACACGTACACTAGCTTCTTATCCATTTATGGCCCGACTGTACCTTGTGATGTCTCATTGAGGAGAACGAGAAGAAATGTATTTAATATTTTTTTGTAGGATATCGGCAAGTTTTCTTGGAAGTAATCGGGAACAACCTTCCCTTCTCACTCAACTACACTTTGTTGTCCCTACTAATTTGAAGACCTCCGTGGTATTGCGGTCCAGGCTATACTTCTCAAGCGAGAGGGCCCAGGTTCCGGCTGGGAGGAAGAAAAAAAAATCGCCAGGTCTTCGATGTTTCTTTCTGTATTTCATCGCGTTTTCAATGCGGTGCACCTAGTGGTGCAGGTTTTCAGTTTTATAAATTATGACGTTTAAGAAAAAGTGTGGAAAAAACTTGCACTCGAGGTACTGATAAGCTTGCACGTGTGTCCCATAGTATTCCATTTCCATACTAAGTAGTTTTGCAATCACAACTTTTGTATTAGAGTTTTCTAATAACCCTTTGTTTCTTGTCAGGTAACAATAGTGACGAAATAATTCAACCTCAAAATTACGTAAACGGATAATTGCTGACTATAACATAGCGTCACGCCTTTCCCATACGGGGTGGCGAAGGCACAGTTGTGCCACTTTAAGCCGATTCAATACTCAGGGGACTAGCTCAATGCCGCAGTGGAGATATGAAGGCTAACTATAAAAACATCAGATATAAATTAAATCATCTTCTCCCGATATCTTTGTGCCCCGGCTCTAAAGGTCCTATTAATCATTTGAAGATAATGATTGTGGCATTTTAATGCCTCGACGGACCGCTGGGAGAATTGACGACGATGACGCATTACAATCATCATTCATTGAGTTAGAAGCGTCACTTTGTTATTGTACACAAAAAGTGATATTACTTTCGAATTCGTTACGATTTCTAGCGCACATTCCACGGGAGTTGCTCTGACCGCGAGGGCTTTGGGCATTTCTAGCGCACATTCCACGGGAGTTGCTCTGACCGCGAGGGCTTTGGGCATTTCTAGCGCACATTCCACGGGAGTTGCTCTGACCGCGAGGGCTTTGGGCATCTACATATTTGATACAACTTTGAACTGAAGACATTTATAAAATGTCATGCATGACTTGAGTGAACACATACTTGAATATTTCATAGGATCATCCAGGTTTCACTAGGATCGGTACATTTAATGCGCATAATAATTTGAAAGCCCTATATGACTTATATATTATATAGTAACCCCTACTATGACTTATCTAAATTGCTAAATGGATTTACCACTAACTTCCTAACTTAAATTTCAAAAAATTTACAACTCCCTCAAATTCGTAATTGAAGTGTTGATAATAAAACAGTTGTGTGTCGTGGTATTCAATGGGAACACCCAACTATTACGACAGCTTTTATTCATAAAATGCATTTAAATAGGTTCCAACAGGACAGGGAGCACAATACTATTAGGAAACAGTTGCCTTCGAATACTTCGAATATACCACCAGCTGAGCGTGGCATGAATCTCCACATTTTAGATCCGAAATAGATCTTCTTTTCACGAACACTAAAGCCAAATTCAACAACTGTAAACCGCTGCTGACTGTACAAGAATACCTTCTCACGGGTGCAACGGTACCGAAACGCGCACATTGCGAAGGTCACCGCGACAATGCACCCGTCTCTTTCACCCATATCCCGCTACTGGTAAGAGTGAGGGAAGCAGACCGTAATGCAAATGAGCCGTGGTTAAAAAACGTCCATTTGACTTACGGTAGCGACGGCGGACGAGGCAGTGATTAGATGCACCGATTTTTTCTAAAGATCGAAAGGTCCCCGGTGTTCGATGGCCATTGTTTACTCGTCTCCATCCAGCATAGTTCCATTTTTTTGCCTTCGAATCGAATTCGAAATTTATTTAAACTCCTTGGAGGTACCTATGTAAATGAATTCATACGTAAGTAGGTATGTAAAAGAGTACACCAATAAGTTTGAGAGTCGTCAAAATGTACGCGATTAGCATTCTAGTGAGGTCAAACTGTGGGTGACCCCAAACGCGTTACGAAACATTGTGACATATCTAAATGACCATTGCCCATGCTACTTGGGGTCATTCACGTTATAATGGTTGATGTTAGATCATTTTTAATTTTAATTCAATTAATTAAAGAGGTGACTTTTATTGTGTTGATCATATTTAAATGAACACCTTGCTAGCTTAGAGTTGCTTGGAGTATGGCTCGTTCTTGCTCGATTCCGAGTTAAGGCCTGTGCAACTCGGAACTCACGTCAATGTTGTATGTGCAAAAAAAAATGTATGTGCAATGTAGAAAAAAAATCAAAATAATTGTAGTCTTTCGTAAATTATCGCAGAACAAAAATCCAAGGCGAAAATTACGAATTAAAGTCCCACCACGACCACTGTCGGAACTTGCTAAATGCAGTTCATACCAACTTAGCACAGCAACTGATGGCTTCTTCGGACTAATTATACAGGGCGGTAGTCTTCGAAGAAAAGTCAGTGTTAAGTTTACGATACTGATCCCACGACTATTTGGAAATAAAAAACTAGAATATATGTATGGCTATGGTACGCATGGTATATGTAATGTCTACGGAATAAAGGGTACCATGACTGTCTAAAGTATAATAGAGTCTTCGCTACAGTGGAGCTACGTTGTTGGTTCCCAGTAATAGAGTTGGATGATCCTTACTGCCCAGATAAATTTAATGATACATTAAGGATGACTTAAGTGAAGATGTTCAAAGTAAGTCGTCCTTAATAAACCTTTAAATGACTCTTAAGAATATGGCAGTTAAAGTCCTTCTTTCATAACAAATGAACGTATTATTTATTAATCGTAAAAAAAAACTTACCGGCTCGACTCCAGCATCATTTTGTGCGGCCTGCGAACAAACACGTATAAATGTTAATTTAACTATAAGTATTCAAATCGGCCAACTATTATGGACGATCACGCCATTTCTACGAAACCACTGTCTGATATTAATTTACAAAAATTTCAAGGAATCGGTCGTATTTAGTGTCTGACGGATCGGAAGGTCAGATGATATTGTGTTATTAGATAGATGATAGGTAAGTACATATTGCGTGTAAATTACATATATGCTAATTGTATGAAATTAAATTACCTCCTCGATTACGTAAACATGGAAGTCATGTACATAAATATGTCGTAACGTAACCATATCGTAGAATTGGCTATATCATGATATCGTCAAACATGGTTGAATTAGAACTTTCAATGAACGAAGAAATATTTTAGGACAAAACACTGCGATAGTCTTCGTGTTAGTTCGACATGTATATCACTAAAAACACCAGGTATGGATATATATAAACTGGATACAAATGCTTTAAAAATATACATGTTTTCGTGAAATTCAACCCTTTCTGACCATTGCATGAAATGGTCAATCCATGGCTGACGATATCACGATACATTAGACGATTTCGCCAATTCTGCAATATGGCTACGACATATACATCCATAGCACACACACTTCGTCTGTGAGGCAATTTTTAATAGGTTTTGAACTTTACCAGGCCATAAGGTCGAAAATGGCGGGTCATTTTTTCGAGGCCGACAGACGAAGACAGAACTTTTACTGACGCCCCGGCAGGACATTTAAGTCGCACTTTGCTTGAGCAGCAGTTAGGACCCGACAACTTACGACAATATCCATGAAGTATAGAAGACCGAAAGCATTTTTCAAGGCCCAATAGTGAGTGTCATTCAACCCTTGTGAGGGAGAAACAAATTAATATTGTTCCTCCGAAAGGTTACTTACTAACGAGCCAGACAACGACCTTCCACATTTTTCAGACACACAAGAAAATAAATGTTCGCAATCTATCGCTCGTGAAATATTAATAAAAGGGGTTCCATTCACCCCGATGCGAAAGGTGATAGAGAGTTTGTTTGAAAAATTAGGTTGAAAGTATTTCACTGAGATGAATAATGCACTTAGAAATTCGTACACGAAGCCCGATTCATATTTTAACAGAGCAGCGAGCTAGAAAATAGGTCACAAGTAGAACTGGGAACTCCTTCAGGGAGTCAGTTAACGTTTTTGCTTTGTTAAGCTGTTAATAGTCTTAGCTAGTTTGAGAGAATATGTTTCTACAAACAATAAACCAACACAGAATCACGCCTTGTCCGTAACAGTGTGGCAGAGGCACAACTGCGCCCACCTTTATAACGATAACGAAAATACCACCTTGCAAATAACGAAAATAAAACACAAGGTAATAAACCAAAGTGGTTGTAAATATTGACGATCCGAAACACTGGTTACGTCACATTATGGAAATATTAAGTTTTTATTTTATAATACATATTTCGTAAACATATCGTAGAATTGATCATTTCATGAAAAGGCCAACCATTTCATGATCTGCAGCCTTATGCCGTAAGTCGTCTGAGCTATGAACTTCATATAGACTTTTACGTTAGTCACCTTGCACCAGCTTCATCTGTCAAATTGGTATCACGCAAGTAGCATCATAATGGAGGCCAAACCCAAGCTCTTTGAATGAAGCCTAGAAGCCTTCGGTGATACCCCGCAATCGATGAAATTCTATGAGCATGAGAAGAACCATAGACACACGCTATGAACTTTAGAGAGTTACGCCATAAGGCTGCTGGTCGACCATTTCATGAAATGGTCAGATAGGGTTAAATTTGATGAACATGTCTTTTTAAAAGCCTTTTTATTCAGTACTACCTAATGTTTTTGTGATATACATGTCAATCTAACACGAAGACTATTCGGGGGCTTCGCTCCTTTAGTCTTCAGCTAAGCTACCGCTGAGTTTTTCCGATTTCTTCGTTCAATAAAAGGTCTAATTCAACGCCACTTGGTTGGCCGTTTCATGATATGGTCAATTCTACGATATGGTTACGACACATACATACGCAGAGTCACGTTTTTTCTCATTCCATACGGAGTGGTGGAGGCACACGCCCAGTTATCCAGTATTCGATTCCCGATAATGCGTGAAAGGGGGTGGGCTGGCCCATTGTCACGCAAGATGGGAAAACGAGTAAGTGCCAGTAAATGATAAATTATAAAGACTTTTACCTACACACGTATCATAAACCCTCTTTACTGCGTACAAAAACCGCACGTTACGATCAACATAATGTTAAACAACTTGGTAAAAACTCATTTCTTATCTGGAAAATTAGACATTATGACCATAATGTGTAATTTTTCTACATATTATGACATTCAAATTACGAATGCCGTCGCCCGCCTGCGTGCCGCCACTACTTTGTTTGTGAAGTTGGTACTACTGAACAAGCTAAACAAGTGTAAAAGAATTATCCATGCCACCATGCCGGTCGAACATGCGGTTACTGAACAAATCAAAGAGAGCTAATGATATGTGTTTAGATAAACTAGTGTATGTAACTGTACATAATTAGGAATTAAAACTCTCGAGTGATATTATTATGAAACTCGCCTTCGGCTCGTTTTATAAACCCACTCTCGTGTATTGATGCCCTCCAATACGTAGCAGTCACATAAACTACTATTAAAGTTCCATTCATCCTCTATCTACACTTACCAGAGTCTCTCAAATAGACCGCTAAGATCCCCGATCTCATCCTTCTCCTGCTGGCTCCACCGTTTGCTTCGCCACCCCATGTCATAATCACCAGCACTAAAGGCAGATCTGTGGACTGCCGATTAGGAAGTGCTTGTTGCCTGACACTTCTAGTGGGTCTAGAACCTTCTAGGCAGTTACGACATCGCATGCGCGTCCAGAGGTGATCATAGGATGTCCAGTTTACGTGTATCCCTATTAACTATGTGCTTAGACACACATGGGTTCATTTGTCGATTCATATTATGCTATTTGTCATCCATCCACTTTGAATAGAGTTTGTGGGCTCCGATCCAAATGGTACTGTTCGAATTTTCGAATTAGCACGCTAACAATTTGATCGTATCAGTGCCTACAGCCTATTGGTAAGCCGTTAGTGAGCTAACAAACATAACAGTTTAATTCGGACCGCATAATGTATTGTACTTAACACGCTAATAAATATTCCGTCCTATACAGTCTGATTCATCAAACATGGAAAAAGCAAGGATAGTACTAGAAACGTGTTTAGACATGATTGCCCAATTTCCAAGCTCCCTACTCCACAGCTATGTAAACACACTCCACAGTTCACCGTTAATTTGTCGTCCGTCGTAGTGGCACCGGTTCCGGTCTGATAGTTGCATGTGGTTCCGCGTCTCGTCTCGTCATTCAGTACATCCTGCCTGTATCAAGTGTGCGGTTACGGAGTTTCATTTTGAACTGGGATGGAAATCTTCATAAATGATCAAAATAAACATAGCGAAGTCTTTTCCCACGGGGTGGCCTATTCCGAGGCACAATTATGCTAACATTTAGTCAGACTTTTCTGTTTATTCAGACAAAGGGTAAGCCCCATAAATATTACCCATAAAAACATGCAGGGGCTACCTGGCAAAGAACTTGTATTAGAATTATTTCTTAATAATTCTGACACCGATGTTATTTGTATTACAGAACACTGGTTAAAGGAAAATATGATGTCTTTTAACATAAACATTTTCCGAACTTAGCGATAGCTGTAATTTTAACCTAAGAAATCATCACAGACTAGTTGCGCCCCGGTTTAGGCTCGCGAAGGTTAGCAATTCTTTCAAGGGTCAGTGCATTCTCTACTTCAACAAGATCCCTCTGGAGATCTTGAAATTGCCTTTCGAGCAATTTAAAAACCATGTTAAAGCGACTTTGTCGAAAAAGGGATATTACAATGTTTAAGATTCATAATTCATAATTCATAATTCTTTATTGAACACAGTTATTTAAAAAAGATACATTAAGATAAAACATATGTACAAAGGCGAGCTTATCTCTAAAAAGAGATTTCTTCCAGCAAACCAAGGCATGACAGGAAATTTTATCAATAAAGGGTAGGCAGTGCACAATATCTAAACAATAATAAAATACATATAAGTAAATTACATATCTATAAAATACGGTAAATAAAATACATACCCGTATCTAACAAACTACTAAATACGTATCAATACATACATAAACCTGTACATAAAGTTTACATATAATAATAATATACATACTACAACTATCACAAAAGGGAGAGGAAGTGCTCTTTTACCCGGTTTTTGAAAGCGAAAAGAGTCGGGCTGTCTCTTATCGCACAAGGAAGTGCGTTCCACAGTCGGACCGCCTGCAACCTGAAGGAGTGCTCATATGCGGAAGTGGTATGCCTTGGAGTGGCTAAGAGTGAGACCGTGTGAGATCTCCGTTGCCGATCTCCTGAAAAGAGATACTCAAAGCGGTCTCGAAGGTAGCTGGGGTAGCGCGGATTTTTCAATATATTGAAAAGACAAAAAAGAATATGGGAGTCTCGGCGACGACGAATCGGAAGCCACCCCAACTCTTTGCGAAATTGAGAGATGTGGTCGAATTTGCGCAGCCCGAAGATAAACCGAATCCCGAGATTCTGAAGTCGTTCGAGTTTGTTCAGAAGATCTTCGTTCGCGCTCGCCCAACAGACATCGGCGTAGTCGATTAGCGGCAGGAGAAGGGACTGAGCAAGGGTGATTTTGGTCTGCCGCGGCAAGAAGTACTGCAGACGCCTGAGGGAGTGAAAAGACGCAAAGACCCGTCTGCTGACCTCGCTGACATGTGGAGACCAAGACAGCTGGTTGTCAAAAATAACCCCAAGGTTTTTCGCCTTATCTGTGTACTCTATTGTGATGCCATTATATGATACATTATAAGATTATTTAAATGACGGGACTGTATGGGGTTAATCTGGCTCAACACAGCCTTGCTGTTAATAAGTTTGCAATTATTTATTCCTGCTTATTAATTATAATAATTAATATTGTAATATTTGTATAAGTTAAGCACAAGCAACTTTTTAAAGAGATCTAAAATCATTCTGTGGGAGTTACTACGCCATCCTTCTCCCAGAGCGGTCCAATGTAGAGAAGTGGCAAAAACTGTCGATTACTAAGTATATGTAAATATCTACAGTAATAAGACATTTTACATTGATTGATTCATTCATTAGGTACTATATTTTTCGTGACAGGGGTAGCCCCAGCAAATTGTCGCAGCTATTATATGACGGTTCTCACATGAAGTTTAACATTGGTGTTTTTGAGTAATAGACTATTCGGAATAGAATAACACGTCCGGCATGTCGGGAGAACATCTGTGCAGCAAGCTGGAATATTATGTTTATAGTTTATATTGTAAGTCGTTCGATTCTAAAGTGGCCATGATTGCGAATGAATAAAAATAAACGGCCATAAAACTGCCGCTTAGAAGCCAAGTTCGAAACACATCGAACGCGATAACTTTATCGTCAAATAAACTTGTGCTGTGCGTGCGACAAACGTGCTGTTATCACTTTTTGGGTTAGCAGAACGCGAGTTGGTACTTACTATTCTCGGATTGACTTTGACAACTCCATGACGACCCGAATGGCCGAGTCGGCAGTGACCCTGTTTAGGAAGCCAAGGGTCCCGGGTTCGAGTCCCGGTGGGGGCAAATATTTGTTTGATGAGAACGGATGTTTGCACCCTAGTTATGGTTGTTTATCTATCTAAGTATAATATTTATCTATATAAGTATGTGTATCATTGTCTAGTACCCAAGATACAGGGAATCCTAGTTTGGGGCTAGATCAATGTGTGTAAATAGTGTCCAAGGTATTATTATTATTATTATATATATTTATATGGTGTTGTCTGGCTCTATATCGAGTGCATAAGGCCGAAAAATACTGTGAAACAGTTCCGATTTATTTGATCTTAGACGCACTGCATATCAGTACATCATTGGTATACCTAGGTACATTGTTTATATCAAAGAGCGGACGATACATCGTGTGTAGGTAGACGCAGGGCAATACCGTACTGTGTACTTTGTGATGAAAAGATTTACATCACAGTTGCGACTTTTCCTAGATGAGTTTGAGAGATGCTTAGATATTAGCCTCCCGTTATATTAGATCAGATGGCATAGACACCCACAACGACACCACAGTGTTATAGATGTAGGTAACCACAACACACACACACACACACACACAGAGAAAAACACGTCAATTAATTTCTTAACAGCAATTTTATCTTAATTGTTTTATTTTTCCTCACTAACCAAAACACGACCACCAATGAATGAACTCAGATACAGAACTGTGTTATTTCTATAGCAGGTAAATCACGATTATTCCGAAAACGCCCCCTGAACAAGTGTAAATATGGATTTTGGCACAAAAAAGACGACTATATCACCAAACAACACTGCACCTTATTGTAGACTGAGACGATTTAGAATCGAAAGTATCTTACTGCACCTTTCTACAAATCAATATGAGTTCTTTTAGTATTGAGGCAAGATAAGTTTTGCATTGGGGAAGTGGAGAGGATGTGCATGGCCCATTCCACAGTGAAGAATGGAAATAAAAAAGGTTTTATGGTTGCAAAGAAAGAGGCGCCGCCAAAGCCTCTCATGATAAAAAAAAAGTTATTCGTTGAACGGGTGAGATGAAGAGCCCTTAACTGTAATAGATTAAAATGTTCAAACAAGCTTCGTTCAATAAAACAGAATGAAATACTGCTTCTAAATATTTTATGGCACATGGAGGCGTGTTAACCTATAGTTTTATAAGCTACAGTAGCTAAATAAGATAATTAACAAAATTCGGTAGATATTATCTTTCATAACGAAGGATGAATGAAAAGAGATTGTCAAAAAACAGATTTATACAACGGGTGTGAATGGAGCCGTTCGGACGGGGACGCCCAAGAAGGTTCTACGAAGAGCAAATTGCCAATTTATTAGTGAAGGGGCAAATTACAAGTGCCCGTAACCGGCGAGCTTGTAAGGAGAGCCTAGTGCATGTTGAGGAAGCGAAAGATGTAAACCAGAATCGTAGCAAGTGGAGGTCTATAGTATCTGCCCTCCTCTCTTTCCGGGTAAAAGGCGTGAGCATATGTATGTATGTAAACATCCTATCTAACAACGGACGTGGGCCCAACTGTGCCTCCGCCATCCCGTATGGGAAAACGCGTGACGCTGTTTGATTGTTTAGTTCCTTGACAACTAATGTATATAAACATCAAATTACATCCAATCATTCAAATCATTAGGCTTTTGAAATCAATAGGTCTTGTTAAGGCTGGGCAGCACCCCAATGGCACTTAGAATCAAGAGACACGGTAGTGTGTCAAACCAAGTTCGAGCATACTAGCGAGACACCAGTATGTTATATTATTATATACACGAATCATTTTTTAGGGTTCCGTACCCGAAGGGTCCAAGGCCATTAATGTCACTCAAGTGTCCGTCCGTCCGTCCGTCGTCGTCTTTCACATAGGTTTTAGAGCCAAAAGTATTTCACCGTTCAAGCTGCCTAAGCTCAATTACGACAAACGTTGTCTTAAAATGCATCTACTTCCTCTGAAACTGCGCAGGGATGTTGCGGACATTCTTTTTCTCATGAAAATTGTTAAAGGCAATGTAGATTGTCCATCCCTGCTCAGTAAAATTAACCTAAGAGTTCCTACCGTCAGTGCTCGTAGGCGTCCACTCTTTCAGGTGCCCCTGGTGCATAGTAATTATAGGAAGAATTCGTTCTTGATGAGAGCGTGTTCTACCTACAATAATGTATGTGGTGGTGGTGGCGGTAAGGGTGATGATGGCGTTGACATATTTAGTGGCAGTGCTCAATCAGTAAGGATTCATGTTACAAGGCAATTTGTAAATTCTCTAAAGGATGACTAGTGGTGGTGTGATGTTTGTGTTTTCTTCTACCTAAAATTATGTGTCCTTTAAGAAAGGCCACTTAATTAAGTATTTGAGTAGTTTATAGTTTTTATGCTTAGGTTTTCATCTGTGGGAGGTTATTATTAGCTTATAAGTATGTATTTTTTCTGTTATTATTAAGAATTAAAGCTGTTACCCTCCTTAAGAATATAAAAAAAAAAAATAAAAAAAAACATTTTATTAACCCAAAGCCATACAAATTGACAAATATATTTTTAAATAGTTTTAAGGGGGGCTCCCATGCAGCTAAAGCAGGCTGCAAAAAAAAAATCGTGTGGGCTATCGTTGTTTAGAGTTCGTTGAGTAGATAAATGCTTTATTTTTGTTTGAAAATATATTTGAAAACAAGGGAATGAGAAGCCACCAAAATCAGTTTTATATAATATTTTGTACGTAAGAAATTTTTAACTTTCCATTGACCTAAAAACTTTAAAATTTGGTGGTAATGTTTATGATTACGTATTTTTTACCAACAAATACCAATATATTGATAAATAAGATTTTTTCTTGAAATTTCCTTCATATTTAGGCGTATATTCTACATTTTAGTCGGAACCCTAAATGTGCGAATTTGGTCGGTTTTTTATTAGGGTTCCGTACCCGAAGGGTTCCAAACGGGACCCTATTACTAAGACTCCGCTGTCCGTCCGTCCGTCCGTCCGTCCGTCTGTCACCAGGCTGTATCTCAAGAACCTAGCTAGCTAGAGAGTTGAAATTTTCACAGATTATGTATTTATGTTGCCGCTATAACAACAAATACTAAAAAACAGGATAAAAGAAATATTTAAGGGGGCTCCCATACAACAATTCTTTCAATACCACATACAAACTTATGGATGCACCTGGTTACGTACATGGAGTGTGAAAGTAACCGCACCAATAACTTTGTAAACAATATTTTGCTGTGTAAAATCCAAACTATTCACTCCACACCATCGCTTCCATTGAACGGTGGTACGGAACCCTTCGTGCGCGATTTAGACTCGCACTTGACCGGTTTTTAACGTTCAAATGCTACCTTTTTGACTGACTGGCTCATAGATCTTTTTTTTTTCAAAACTCTTTATTTTCTGTAAATATGTATATGTTTGCTCTCATATTGTTGTCTCTCTCTGCATTGGACCACTATGGGAGAGAAGGGCGAAGAAACTACCCTGCATTGATTTTTAGATCTCTTTAACCTCTTGAATACCACCGGCGTTAGATAGCGCCACTTATCAGTTATAGGTTTTAAATTTTATTACCACGGCATAAGGTTCAAAATCGTGGCCCGTCCCTACTACCGTCGGTTTTTAAGAAGTTAAATATAGGTTTTGTTTTACTAGAACAAATATAAGAGTAATAAATAATAACAAAATTAATTTCGGTGCTGAGTTAGATTAACACCAAGCATTCTTGTCATTTATGTTATCTTGAATCATCTGCGGAACCACAGTTCGGCCGACCGCCGAACTGTAATTTGTGTTTGATGAATTAGCGCTAAATGGCAGGATACAGATAATCGGGACCGTCGAAGCCTCTTTAGGGCCACGTTAGGGCCCTTCAATTAGTTACGTATCGATATTGAGGGGAAGAAAAAATTATGTTCATTTCGCGGAAAGGGTTCAACGCGCCTTTGATCGTAGTTCACCCGAACCGGATGAATGAATAGGTTGGAATATGAACTGGTACGAAATACTGTATAGTCTGTTATATTTCTTTATCCCTATATTTGATTAAGATACTAAAAGTATTTAATTTATCTTCACATACTCACACACGAAGGGTTCCGTGTATAAGGCATTAAAATATGTTACTTATAGTGATGGATACCCCTTTTAATAAAATAAAAGTAGCGGCAACAGAAATCGGTACACATTATGTGAAATTTTCAACTCTCTATTCTCCGCAACGGGCTCTATCTGATGAGCTGTAGTAATAGAAGTTCATCAGCTTGAGCCCGCTGACGGAGAGCGGAGGTTTTGTATTAGTAATAGGGTCCCATTTGGCACCCTTTAGGCACGAACCCTGATTGTTATTATAAACCCTCTTTACTGCGTCCAAAAACCACACGTTACGACCAGCATAATGATAAACTTCTTGGTAAAAAATAGAAATATTGATACATTATGACCATAATGTACCAAAATTTGTCAAATTATGACATTCGAATTTCGAACGCCGAAACCAGCCTGTGTGCCACCCCTAATTTGTCTGTGAAGTTGGTACTTCTGAACAAGCTAAACAACTGCAGAGCAATGATCAATGCCACTATGCCGGTCGAACATGCGGTTCCTGAACACATCAAAGAGAGCTTATGATATGTGTGTAGATAAACTAGTGTATGTAACTGTACATAATAGAGGACATTAAAAATCTCGAGTGATATTATTATGAAACGAGCCGAACTCTTGAGTTTTAATGCCCTCTATTATGTAGCAGTTATATAAACTACTATTAAATAGGTTGATGGAATGAAATAAGTGCTTTAAAGCAAATGAGCGGTGGAAAATTAGCAATGATGGATTTTATTAAACTTACAATCATAAACACACCACACACATCACATTATCTGTGCACCTATATTCGTGTCGTCATTAATAGCGTCATTCCAGCGGGCTGCACAAATAACGTGACCGTGTTACGAGGTTTTCTACCGAGCCTTCAATTATCTGCCGCGGTGCATCGGAGCCGAACTTATTGCTGATACGACAGATCACTTCGGCTAGATAGATAGTAGCAACCGTGGGAAATCAATTTGTGAATAACTTGTTCAATGGTGCAACACTACTCGCTAGATTGAGTAGAACGACATCACGAGAAAGAATACGTCTGGATCTCATTATAGTGGTGAGCGAAGCGTGCAGAAGACTCGATCGAAGGTATAGTCACAAGTCGAGCTGCACTGTAAGAAGCTGCAAGTGGCTGAATACTATTTTAAATTTAGGCTGGCTGGCCCACCTAATTACGTTTCTTACTGCATAACAGAAGGCAAGGGAGTGTCTGGACGAGATCGAATCTGCCTGTACACGTGAAAAAGCACCAAATACGCGTAATTTCGTGTTACAAGTCAGGGGAGCTCAGGGGACCAGGTATAAAGAAAGTAAGGAAGGGACAACGGGCTACCCTCCTGTCACGCCAAGGAGTATTGAATTACGTGCAACCGTGGATGCAAGCAGGGCATGCAACCCACCTGGAACAGAATATGACGTAAGGGGTATAACGTATTCACCGTAGCACCTTCAATCCTATATATAGTTTACTCTATGACACCTACTATTCGTTTTACTGCGGTTATACCTCCACCTACTACGTAATCTGGGGGTTGATTCCGTAATCTCCAGCGGAGGAACTTTTGAAAACAAGAGTAACGACGAAAGCGATTTGCATACGATTTTCTATACAGACTCGACGAAGACTCGATATTCAAGCCACGTTCCAAATTACCAGCTAAGCAACACTCCGATCCGATCACGTCTGTTTATTATCATATCTGTAACACTTCTCAGAATTGTCTTGTCTACGATTTCGATGGTTTAATAATGTATCTACGATATTTAATTCTAGTTGGTTGGTCTTAATCTAAACTGTTTTTATATTCTTTAAACCAATTGTTGATATTGCGTTGAATCAGATTCACACGATTATAATAACCTAAAGTAATTTACTAGCAAGTTTCGTAATACTCTGCTATAGAGCATTATCGGATCTCAGTTCAGTGGTCTTGCAAGTCTTGATCTAAATGTTCACCTCCGGACAATTAATGCAACATATTATTTGGTCAGATTATTAATGGCCAATTAATTTGGTCTATGAATGCGTAATATTGCTAATTTGGGTCAAATCCACAGATTTATAACCCAAGAAAACAATCGTAAATGCATTTATTTATCTACACACATATCATAAACCCTCTTTACTGCGTCCCAAAACCGCTCGTTATGACCAGCATAATGATATACTACTTGGTAAAAATTCATTTTTTATCTGAATATTTATACATTATGACTATTAATGTATCAATATTTCAACATATTATGACAATCAAATTTCGAACGCCGACGCCCGCCCGCGTGCCGCCCCTAGTTTGTCTGTGAAGTTGGTACTACTTAACAAGCTAAACAACTGCAGAGCAATGATCAATGCCACAATGCCGGTCGAACATGCGGTTCCTGAACTCATCAAAGAGAGCTTATGATGAGACCTATGTGTGTAGATAAACTAGTGTATGTAACTGTACATAATTAGGCATTAAAACTCTCGCGTGATATTATTAAGTAACTCGCCTTCGCCTCTTTTCATAAACCCACGCTCGAGTTTTAATGCCCTTCATTATGTATCAGTCATCAAACTACTATTATCATCATCATCATAAGGGCATAAGCCCTTATTGTGCCAACTTATTCTGTTCCAATCGAAACCAAGAGGTTTGTACCCGCATATTAGTAATGTCGAGATCAGGATTTAACACCGAACTCAACGGGTCGTTGTTGGACGGGTTTCATTTTTAACAGACTTCAAAAGAGGAGGGAAAATTCTTCTGTTTTATTTTTATTTTGTTTTTTACACGATTACTCCGATTATGAACCGATTTTGATGATTCTTGTTTTGATTGGTAGGTCATATTCCAGAATGTATATGGGCCCATATAAATTTTATCGAAATTGATTGAGCGCTTTTTGAAAAAATCAACAAATACAAAAAATACACACAGATGACGTTTTGGTTTGTGGTTCCGAGCAACAAAACTTTTGATGAGGAGTTTTTAGTTTTACTTCGCATCCCGACCGACGAAGAGGAAATAGAGCTCGAACTTGAAGTCGGTTTTTTGAAAGTTTTTAACTTAGTGAATTATAATGAATATTCAAAAAGTACTCATTAACTCCGGTTTGCAACTTTAGCCCATACAAGCACGAAGCTCGCACCAGCATATCACAATACAGTTTCTTAAGCACTATTTACAAGCATTAAATCAAAGAGCGCTAAAAAGTTGTGGGTTACTGTTAGTTGTGGATATCATAACACTTTTTCTAGACGATAACATTTTCAAGCCATCTGTTGCTGGTGTGTTAATTTGGTGATCAAACAAAAGGTCACCGTCGAAGGCGAACTGAGAGATGCGGGGTTGAGTGAGCTGAAAACGGCGCCAGTAGTCTTGCAGAGATAAGAGGGTTGGTGGTTAGGTTCGGGCAACAGTTCTCACGGATTTTTCAGCCATTGTGCAGGCGTCTAGGTCTCTTGGTGATTCACTTCCGCCGTCCCAGTCAGTGCGGATCGCTGAGGGTGGTCCTTTGTGAATATTTGCAGAAGAGCGAGTGTGCTTCTAGTTAAAGATTATTACTAGCTGCTGTACTAATTAAGCTGTAAATTCTGACGGTCTTGAACAGTAGTGTTTGTGTGTCTTTGCTTCTACTCTAGTTTGCAAGTTGTTCATGCATTACATTATTTTTTTTCTGTCTGTACTGTGGTATTATTTATATGGGTATATTGTTGTGCCATGTGTTATAATTACCAGTCTTACCTTACCATTTAAGTCCATTTCGAACACTTCCCATTTCGTCAGCTTGTCACTTTGATGTTGTTATTTAGTCAGTTTTTCAATTTGACAAGTTCCCTATATGACAAGATACACTTTTAACACTTCCGAAATCGACCACTTTTGGTCAAGGGAGTTCATCTATTGCACTTTTGGCCGAGACATTAGACAGGTTTTTACGGCTACTGCGATGAAATAAAACTAATTATACAGAAAATTTATTTTTGGATACATTAGATTTGGAACTCCGCCTGGCGGAGTCCGCCCTCAGTTGGACGAACCTCTTTGGTCCGCCATCTACCGCAATTGACAGCTCAAGTCAGGTAAGTACGCTTTTATCGACGACGTGACGGCATGACACACGCTATGTAGGTAATAACCGACGCCGCATGAAGCGCCATCTGTTCACATGTGGCAAAACCACAACAAACAAGCCAACAATGATTTTTCTGGCCTGTTGACCCGAAATGTTTTTGTTATCCTGATTGACTTTTCATTGTATTGCGTCCCCATTACTCTTCTTTTGCTACATTTCCGAGAAGTGGAGTAAAAAGCATATTTATTGGTCATTCTTGGGGATGTTCACATTCTTTTACTTTACAGCTTCCCATACTTCACATTGCACGATACAACGAAACAGCGAACGTTTATGCCGCATAAGGTCTAATACAGGGTGTAAAAGAAATGTATAGTCATATAATCATTTAAGGGCTTGATAGGGACATCATTCTGAACTATGGAATCGATTTGATCACAGAACAACTTAAATTTGGACTTGTCACTAATCGTTAGGCCGCTCAGTCAAAAACCAATGGAGACGTCAAAAATGTAGTTACCCTGATGGAAGTACACCTTTCTGTTACACTGTACATCAGTGTCTGGCCTATGGTCTGATAGTTAATTCGACGGACTTCTATGAAAGATAAAGTGATAGCCTATTCAACAAAATTTTAATCCCTGTGTCCCTGCTTCGTCATAGTAATTTTATTAATCCTTAGGAAATGCGTACTCTTACGCTTACGCCCGACCACCTGCACTAATTCATATAACTACAACAAGTCAACAACCTTCAAGACGGAAGCTTCAGGAAGGAAAGAGGAAGAGGGTAGGCAGAGACCAAGCTCTTTAGTTTATTTCTTTATCTTACGGGCCTTTAGTCTCTGCTAAAATATAAAAGTGCATTAAGATACAATAAAGATCATTCCCCACCAAGCGGTATGAATCAGATTCTATCGAATTCAAGAGACGGAAAATTCGTCGGAAATGTGATGAACACTGCAACTATAGGTTACCTTTAATGCAATCTAAATATCGCGAAAGATTTATAATAAAAAGAACACGTTAGAATACCAGAAGTATTTGTGGATCAACTGCCAGCAGCCCGATCATGAATATTTTCGCATAGAATAAGCAACTAATTGAACTTTCAGTGACTTTTATGAACAACATAAAGATTGTTACAATGCATGTGCTCGAAAAGAGCATTTCAAGCAGACAAAAGTGCTTTTTTCGCATTAGTGTCGAAAAATTACTGAAAATAAATATGTGACTGTTACATTATGAAAGAATCAAAATAATGGGTTTATGAAACGAGTTTCATAATAACACCAAACGAGTGTTTAATGCCTAAATATCGGCAGGTACATACAGAGCTTTATCTACACACATATTATAAGATGTGTTCAGGAACCGCATGTTACGACCGGCATTGACATTCAATTTCGAATAGAAAGTCATCTCGACTGATATTAGAATTGAGGTCAAATCAAATCGCTTTGTTTTTCAGAGATGTTCGAAAAAAATATTTAATAAGAACATCGAATTCAATATTATTATGAAGTAAGAATAACATTTTCATTGACAAGAAATGTGTTTGAATAAAACAGTATGTCTTTAAGGTGGTCGTAATTTGCGGTTTTTGAGCGCATTATACAGGGTTTATGCTACTTGTGTATGTAGATAATAGTAGTTTATGTGACTGATACATAATGGAGGGCATTAAAACTCGAGAGTGTGCTAATGAAACGAGCCGAAGGCGTGTTCCAATAACCACTGGGTCCAAAAACCACTAATAGTTTGTCTGTGAAGTTGGTACTACTGAACAAGCTAAACAACTGCAGAGCAATGATCAATACCACAATGCCGGTCGAACATGCGGTTCCTGAACACATCAAATATAGCTTATGATATGTGTGTAGATAAATTAGTGTTACATGTCTAATTATGTACATTAAAACTCTCGAGAACATAGAACATAGAACATAGAAATATTTATTGGCCTCGAAGTAAAATAATTTACAGGCAAGTCATTTACATTTTACACTTACATACTACTTAAATATTTGAAATTCCTATTCTAACTTAAATATTTCAAATTTTACATTACTTAAATATTTGACATTTAAATTACTGCATTTAACTTTTTAAAGTGAAATGATAGTTATTTTATTTATAATTTTTCCAAGAACAAAGATTCTACAAGTTCCATTGACATATATTCTTTGACAGTATAAAATGGATTATTTTCAAAAAATATTTTTAGTTTTTGTTTGAACAAGGTAAATTTTAGAGTGGTCAGACTTTTTGGTAATTTATTATACATCAGGATTTTAAAGTAACGACCTTGTTTCTGTACTTTAGCTAATCTTGTTTTTGGTACTATACGGGTTTCATTATTTTTTATTGTTCGTTTTTTATTATCACGGAAAGTATAGGGTAAAGCAGTATCTTGCTTTTCCGGAATTTCCCTATCTTCGTGAACCTCTAACAAACTATTGTAAATGTAAAGAGAAATAACTGTCATAATTTTATCTTTTTTAAAGTGCTCTCTTGCGTGGCTGCGTTTTTTTAAACCATTGATTGTTCTGATTGATCGTTTTTGACATTTTAGGACTCTGTTAATTTCTGTAGCATTAACCCATACAGTAATAGAATATCTAATAATTGAATGTATATACGCATAATAAACAGATAGAAGTGATTTTTTATCTAATAATGGTTTAAGTTTAAAAAGAGCATAATTGCTGCTAGCTAATTTCATACAAATTTTATCAATATGCCCTTTGTGACTAATCGTATTGTCTATTGTATATCCTAAAAATACATTTTCTTGAGAAGTCGAGTTACCAAAAATGCCTAATCTTGATTGATAATACATTACAATACTTTTATTAGAGTTGAGAATAATGCCGTTAGCATCAAACCATTCTTTAAGCAAACTTATGACGTTGTTTAATTTATCATCTAACTGCGACTTACTTTTGTCTCTCAAGCCAATATGTGTATCGTCAGCAAATAAGCTCAAATGAGCTTCACTTGGAAGTATATTACAAAGATCATTTATATATATTAAGAACAATACGGGACCCAGGATTGACCCTTGTGGTACCCCGATCGACATCTTTCCTCGATGAGAAGTATGATTATTTACCGATACAATTTGTGTGCGGTTATTTAGGTAACTTATCATCATACTGAGTTCAACGCCTTGAAACCCATAGTACTGCAATTTTAATATTAATATATCGTGACGCAAACAATCGAAAGCTTTTGAAAGGTCACAAAAAATACTGGCGCATCTATTTGAAAAATCTAAGGAATCAAGAATGTAATAAATTACTTTTCTAATTGCCATTTCAGTCGATTTACCTTTTCTAAATCCAAACTGTGCTATTGTAAACATGTTATTATCCTCGAAGTATTTTACAATTCTAGATTTTATAGCTGCTTCTAAAATTTTTGATAAAGTTGGTAATACACATACTGGCCTGTAATTGCTAAGATCTGTGACATCTCCTTTTTTAAAGAGCGGTACTACCCTACCCGGCTTAAGTACATCAGGGAAAATGCCTTCAGATAAGCAAGAGTTGACAACAAGAAGTACTAATTCAAATAAGTTATTGTTATTTATTACAATATTTCTTAACGTTTTCGTACTCATGTCATAGATATCTAAAGTAGGTTTTTGCTTCATATTCGTTAATATCTTTCTAAACTCACTAAAACATAATGGATGAAATACAATTGTTGTTAGAGGCTTATTCTGTATATTTAAGTATTTTAAAACATTTTGTGCATTGATATTTAATTTAGTTGTTAGTTTTTGTGCAATGTTACGAAAAAAGTCATTAAATAGACTTGCAATTTTTTCAGGTTCTCTAACATCATTTTCCGTTTCATCTTTTAAGAGTTATATCTGTGATTTTGTATTTTGTCGCCTTTTATGTCCTACTTGTTCATTTATGATTTGCCACGCTTCTTTAATTTTATTTTTCGATTTAGCTATCCTAGCCTTATACTGTAGTTTTTTTGCGGCTAGCATAGCTTTTTGCAAAATTTTTCTGTACATTTTAATTCTTAATTTTGTTTTTTGGCTGGGGTAATGCTGTTGAAGGAATTCTAATTTACATAAATTATTTTTACTTGTTTCTATACCTAAAGTTGACCAGTGTTTTTGTTTGTTATTAACTCTTTTTTTATTTTTGGGAAAGCGATATTGTAACAATAATTAACAGCATCCTGTAGAATCTTCATTCTTGCATTCGCGTCATTTGCCAATAGGATTTCTGATTTTATTTTAAAATAATTGTTATTAAATATGAAATTAAAGTACTTCAGATTACTCATAGAAAAGTTTCTGGCTACATAGGTCGTATTATTACACAAGTCATTTTGATTTCATAATTCTAGTTTAATAACATTGTGATCTGAAATTTTATGTCTAAGGACAGAACCATTATATTCGTTAAAATTTACAATGAAATTGTCTATACAAGTAGAAGTAGTAACGTTATTTTTGTTAGTTTCAGTTCTAGTGGGTTCATTAAGAACCCATTTACAATTACAGTTATTAAGAATTCTGTTCAGCTTTTTTATATTTTTGTCTAATTTTAATACATTCAAATTCAAATCTCCTGCTATTATTATTCGCTTATTTTCTCGACAAATTTTATTCAGAAGTTTAGTTAAGATTTAAAAAAATAGGCTCATATCATAATCAGGTCGATATAGTGCAACAATAACTGTCTTGGATGATTTTAATTCTTTTGACGCTAATTCACAATTGGTTTCAAAAGAAAGTTTATTTAGATCCTGCCTAACCTTATAGTCTAAATTGTTTTTTATGTATATTGCTGTCCCGCCGTGTTCAAAAAATACTCTATTAAAAGAAGTAGCTAACGTATAATTATCTAAAGTCATCGCCTGTATCTGGTGGTCCTTCCCCCACGTCTCCGTCAAGCACAGCACGTCGCAGTTTTGTTCTTGTGCTACATTTTCTATTTGTAAGTATTTATTATGTATGCTTCGAACATTCGCGTGTAGAATTATGGTTTTTGACTTATTCTTTGCATTATCGGAAAATTTGTTCTAGTAGTAGTAGTTGAGTGCGGTTCTTCTCTATTTATGAAGCGTAGGGATGAATTACCAATAAATGTGTTCTTTAAGCATGATATGACATGTTCTGTTACAAACTTTTTGAGCGCTAGGTAGTTTTTTGTATTTTCAAATCTAGTATTTGGATCTATAATATAATAATAATAATAATACCTTGGACACCTTTTACACACATTGATCTAGCCCCAAACTAGGATTCCCTGTATCTTGGGTACTAGACAACGATATATATACTTATATAGAGAAATATTATACTTAGATAGATAAACAACCATGACTAGGGTACAAACATTCGTTCTCATCAAACAAACATTTGCCCCCACCGGGACTCGAACCCGGGACCCTTGGTTTCGTAGGCAGCGTCACTACCGACTCGGCCATTCGGGTCGTCAAATTCGTCGTCTATGTACTTGACATTTTCATTAACTCTTGCCATATTAGCTATCTGCATATTGATATTGTAGATATCTTCATTATGCATTCCGTTATAACGTAGACCTGTGATTAATACATTGTACTTCCTTTCTGCATCGTTTATTATGGAATTCAAAAGTCTAATGTATTTTCGTTTGTGATAATATATAGAATTGTCATATTTTGTTATTAATATTGCCGCTGTGTTACACTTTTCAAGACAATTAGTTTCATTTTTAAAGTTTTCTAATATTGGTTGGAACCCTGCATCGGGCTTACAGATATTATATGCTTGGCTATCCGTTTTTTCTGTAATTTTTATCGCTATTCCTTGACCAATACCGTCAGAAAATATGATCACATTATTATTATTTTTTAAGTTTTCTTTAATTTTAATTACTCTTTTATTTTTAGTTAGTTTTTTCCTGTTATCAAGCATTTCATTGTTTTCATTTTTTCTATGTTTATTAGTTGATGGTGAAATTTCCTTTGTGCTGCGTACTTCCGAAGTGCTACTAGAGCTCGACTCGTTTAAATCTATTGCGCGACTTGTTTTCTTTTTCTTAGCTGATTTCTTCGTTGATTTATCTGTTTTTGCTATAGAATTTCGTTTTTTGGGGGTACTTATGGCTTCAGTAAATATTTTTTTCCATTTTACCGCCAATGAATCTTTCTCTTGAATTTGTTTTTTAATTTCACTATTTTCCATCATTAAATTTTCAATTTCAGTATGAGATATTTGTAATTCTAGTTTTAATTGTGTAATTGCATTCATTAATTCTATTTCCTTCTCATTTTTAAAAGTAGATGTAGAAATGTCAGGCATGCTATGAAGGTCGTCATCGGTGCTGGTTGACTCCTCCTCTTCCGACTTATGGAGAGGCGTGAGTAGAATTGCCTTAGGTACTGGTTTCCTGTGAGTCACGTTAGAGGAGGAGGGAGTGTTGGCATAGCAGCTCGACACTGGCACACTATTTTTATCATAGCAAGATCGGCACTTCCACCCTTCCTTCTTGCATTTTTCCATCATCCCAAATCTAGTTATTGTGACGCCGGCACAATCGATATCGTAATATTTTTTGCAACAGGTACAACGTAGTTTGACATTTGTCTTGAGTATTTTTTGACATATGCAACAAGCTGGGTACTTAACTAGCTTAGCTGTACCTTCCATATTTTCTTCAAAAATAATGAAACGATTTCAAAAAAGAAAAAATATTATATAGCAAAAAGATATCTAAGTGGGGTTTGAACTTGCGACTCTCGGCGTCCGAAGCGAGCAGGCGCACCACTGCGCCACTCGTCCTTGTTCAGTAAACTCGAATTAGCGCGTCGTATGATGCGGCCAGGTTTGTGTCGTCCGAACTAAGCCGTTAATCGATGAGTCACAATGTTGACAAAATTCACTCCACTTGATTTTTATTTTAAATGAGGGTGATTGGAAATTATTGAATGTTTTTATTTGATTTTTATTGTTTTTAACACTGTTCCCTCGTTTATTTAATATATATTAACACAATAACAGTTAATTGCACTTTTGTTTATTATATTTCGTAATCTTGGTGCATTAATATGATGCACCAAAATTACGATTGGACACTTTGTTTATTTGAATGTTTTTTGATTTTACACACAAATTTATGATTAGATAACACTTTCACTGTATATTTGGAACTAATTTTACACGAATAAATACTTTTGATGGCAAAAAAGAATGATTTAGTATTTTTAAATAATATTTTATCACAGAGCCGATGTTAAGATCGCGACGATGGCGCCACGAGTGATATTACACTGACGAGCAATGAAAAAGTTCCAGTGACATAGCACCAAATTACTCCTAAACGGGAAAGGCTAGCTTAATGACTCCATCTGCAATATTGAAGTACAAATAACAGCGCATCAGAATATTACCAATAAAAAAAATACTTTTTAATTTATGAGTCTATCTCTTAGGATTAGGAGATATTAAGGTGTTTGTCGGCATTTTGTGGGTGGACTTTTTCATTGCTCGTCAGAATATTAATGCCCTCCATTATGTAGCAGTCACATAAACTACTATTTCATCTTTGGTCTGGACTCGTTTACTTTTTCGATGTCAAAGATTCTCAATCGGGACCTTGAAATATATTGACGTGTTGTCTATCTAGTTGCATTACGTGAGGAGTCAAGAGTACCACAGATGTAGAAGTTCCATGGGTGTATGGATCTGCAGCAGATGGTCGGAAGATTGCACCAAATACGCATCGTGTAAGCCCTGTATCTTGGCTGAGGGGTGACAGAATTGATGACGATGACGTGCGAGTTTGCAACAAAAACTTAAAGGTGGCTTTGCGGCTGTAAATATAATTGATAGCTCTAACAGCAGAACCGCCGCAGCAGCATTGTACGAGTCCCAACAAACTCGCCAAACTGGTTGACAGCGACGACCTTGTCGGCTTTCGATTCCGCTTTAATTATAGGTGTAACCGTTCGCTAATACGCGAACGAGCCGCGTTTCTTTTACATAAGACGCGCGCAGACATGCCTTTCACTGGGCGTCGTTTTGGCAATAAAAAGTGACACAGAAAATCGAACATCTAAGGTTGGCTGGTAGTAAGACTCCTATCTGATAGAGCGCCCATCGCACTCAGGAGAAATAATTTGTGACTTTGTTAGTCAAAGCCATAGGCTGTCAGATCCTATTTCCTTGGTCGGCTATGACAAAGAAATGATAAGGTACGTTTGATGAGCCTGTACGAAAAGTTAAGGTTAAACAAGAGATGTATGCCTAAGTACGTACCTAAGTAAAAGTCCTTAGTCTTAGCCAACCTCTTTTCCGGTAAGAAATGCGAAGAATCTTTCCCGCACCGGTATTTAGCGAAGTACCACGAAATGAATTTAGGCACCACCACTGGGTACGATTAGTTATTCAGAAGCACTAATACGGTTTCCCGAACTTCCTAGACTTAGCCTCAACCTTGCAATCTCCAGTGAACTGATGTGGTCTATTCTATGAGCCTTTTAACATTGGGCGTTAGGGATATCGGAACGAACAGTCTCGAATATGATCCCAGATCAATCTCAAAAGCAGATTTAATGAAAATGCAGCATAACAATGGATGTCAAAAAAGGATGTTCGGATTGGATTGGTGTGTTTTGGGATTACGGTTTATTTCAATTGCCAAGTCAATAAAGGATTAACAATTATCAAATATTACAGGAACCATGCACTTACGAATCTTATAATGATACAGTTAAAAATTGACTGCCTACCGAAGTAGTTTATTTTTATGATGTCGTAATAAAATGATTGTGAGATGTAGGGATACCATATGGCTTACATATTTTCATCGTTAAGCAATTAGGACGCTACGACTTGCTTTTAGGAAAACCTCAAATAATTTGTAAACATTTAGAAACTTATTAAAGAGCATGATGACAAGAAAATTAATCTATTTGAATAAATCATTCATTCAGTCAATCATCAATCATCATCAAATCATTCGTTCAGTGATCAATAACAGACACGACAATATTGTGTTGTTCTATCCCCAAGTTCCAAGCAGAAGTAATGGAAATTCACAAAAAAATAAGATGGCAAGTCCCAGTCATCTTGTTCACGTAATGTCGATATCAACGGTCCCAACCAGTTCTACTCTTCTCCCCCCGTCGTGATGGACCCTGCCACTAAGGGGGCAACCCTTCGACGTCCACGGTTGAGGGCTGCAGTCTGTACCTCACCGCCCTAAACCTCGTTGGAATCGGTGGAGTTAGAAAGGCAGTGCTAGCTATCACATCCAAAATCTGCTGGTGGCGACAACGCCAGCCTCAGATTGTCCACAGCATCCTTGAAGAGATGCCTCCAATTACCCATATTATCAACTTCTCTCTAGACTGTGGAAGAAATCACTCTTCATCCCACTGCCCAAAAATTACAATCCCTCCTCCTTCAAAGATTATAGACCCATATCTAAATTACCTATTCTCTCCAAAGTCAAGCCCTTAAACTCTCCCCCTAATTTTCATCAACCAATTTTCTCAATCCTTTCCAATCTGGGTTTAGACCAAAGGCCAGTCTCGACAAAGATAGCGAGCGCTGTTCGCTCGATGTCGGTTGTAAAGTGACAACTTTGCAAAATAAAATAGTTGAATAGTGTAGCATTGTACAAACAGTATCACAAACCATTTTGTTTTGCAAATTTATAATTTTACAACCAAAATCGGTCGTACGGCGCTCGTTATCTTCGTCGGGACTGCAGGGCCAGGGCTTAGTACTACCACAGCACTCTCAAAAGTCAGCGATGGCATACAGTTGGCCGTGGATCACAAATTGGTTACGGTGCTGGCACTGCTTGACTTCAGAAATGCATATGACTGCGTCGATTTTGACATTCTTTTATTAATATTAAGCTCACTGAATGCCTCCTTCCACGCTGATGGATGCTCAAAAGTGCTGCGCAAATTCGACTATGTTTCTCAATATTGCAAAGAGTTCCGATTCGTTGTCGGCGAGATTCTCACATTTTTTCTTATCCTTATAATATATTGAAAAGTCCGCGGAACCCCCAACTGCCTATCGAGACCGCTTTGAGTGTCTCTTAGCCACTCCCAAATCATAACACCTCGGCATATGCGCACTCTTTCAGGTTGCACGCGGTCCGACGGTGGATTAAACGCACTTCCTTGCAATTTATGAGACAATTCCACTATTTTCTCTTTCAAAAACCTCCGCAATCCCTCTCTCTTTCATGATGTATATTTTATAGTATGAAGGTATACTATTATATGTGTAACCTATTATGTAGGTGTAAATGTATTTGTATTTAATTTTATCGTATGATTTTTTATCTATGTAGATTAGATTTTTTATATATGTATATAAAAATCCTGTCATGCCTAGGTTTGCTGGAAGAAATCTGTTTGAATGGTACGTGTTAATTTATCTGTTTGCAATAAAGTACAAAGTAAAGTTGTATTGCTACTTATTCTTCAGTTTTATAAGTGCAGTAATAAACTACTCAGAAAGTGGCAAAAATCAGTCGCTCTCCAACTAATAAATGGTCCCTTAACAGGAAATGTAAAACATTCGCACTGCACTGCCCTTAAGGATTTACGAGATCATTAAAGTGTTGGTATCCGAGAGTACATACAGATAGGTTAACTAATGCTGGCACGTTCAACACATTTACACGTTGCGCTTGTGTAGTGTAGTGCCTGTAAATACGCGCGCGGCGTTGCACAGCATGGTCACCAAGAATAGTCTGTCTCTGCGCGTCTCTCGCGCGCGGTCAAACTTAATGAAGGAGACAGTTATTGTTTTGCTGTTGCTACTGCTTATAAATATAGAGTGACCTTTTTGCATTTTGGTGTCACGTGTCGATCGACGCGCGTTATTGTGATTGTTTACCTCGAGGTTAGAATAAAATCATTCATTTTTAAACATACTGTTTAAAGAAACTGCATTAGTGTGAATACTCTGAACGTGACAGATTAAGTTAACTGATCTGTATACATGTGGACCGGCCATCTTGCACTTGGGCTATTAAATTAGGAAATACGTCATAAATGTGAAAGAAGCTTATTTTACAAGACCATTCTGCAACTGTAGCGGGAATACGACTACCGTTTGACATTTCATACCTCACGGTTAGACTAAGGGAAAAAAGCAATTCAAAATAACTACTAACATTGAAGAGTAAAATACTCTTATATTTAATGGGATCAGTCAAGAACACGCAGGTTGGGTGATATCAGGAATATAATTAGATTCGTTTAGATTTAGTATAAATTTAATAGACGATTTGACAGATTCCGAAGCTTCCATTTTTTAGCACAAACTGCGGCCAATTTCCATCGCAACAATCCATCCGTCCGATGTTTGTTAAAAATTCCATTATACGACGACACGAGGTTACATCGTCAGAGATACATAACCACCAGCTAGAACTGATCTTAGTCTCTTATACCCGAGAAATAGAGAACAAACAGGGGATCAGCGCATTTTTGCTGAGGTTACATAAATCCTTCATAAATTGGATCTCCATTCGAGCGTTACAAACTTATAATTTTATGTGTACACTGGTTGAAGTCAGCCAGGATGGGATTCGGCTGATGGGGCCCATTCGATATCTATCAAGACACGTTTTTTCAGATGAGGTGATAGAGGCACAGTTGTGATAGAAAGAAGCCGAAGAGTATCTCAGTATAGTAATCGCACCCGAATTCCCCAACGAAATTATGATTGGATTGGATATCCAATTCATCGTGGATGAGTTGAATTCTGACTAAAATAATCTTGCTTGTTGTATGTTACTCGTACGACGAATCATTGTAACTTCTTTCAGGATGGATCAGATGAATCCGTTTGTAGAGTCCTTGTGAAACGCAAAGACTTTATATCACAACTAGAAGGAAATAGAAATAGATAGTCGGTAAGCAATCAAAATGTAAATTTATCGGAACTAGGTGCATACTTATTTATTCATTTGCTGGCTCCATTGTGAGGTCTGTTGTTATTTCCTTTGTCACATTTTTCCCAACAATAAATCAATTATGCAAATGTGGAATGTAATGAAGGAAAGATACAGGGAATGGTAGGTATGGCATCTGATTCTGTGATATTGTGATTCTGTCATTGAGCTACATTCAATGAATGTGGCCTTCCATCACTTTGGGAATCCCGAATTTTTAAGACACAAGTTAGTTCATCGTGATTTTTCCTTAAACTTCTTTTTAGCAAACATTGTTTCGGTTCGGCTCGAAGAGGTTAAAGACATTTAAGATTAGTGGCATTTGGGGATTTTGCCGCGGAAAATTCATGATACACAGAAAGTCTTCGCGGAAACAAGGGTAGAAATTAGGAAGTCAGGAAGGAGTAATAGAGATAAAAAGTACGCTAAATAGGATCATAAGTTCCAAAAGTTCCGCACAAGATTACAACAATCAAGTATTCCCCGCCAAATAAAAATCACAATCCAGATGTGAAATCGAAACAAAACAACACAACAATCAACATAAGAACCTATGGCAGTGAGCATAAGCGCTTTTTGCTCGCGACATGCGATATCAATATGCAAATATGTCGCCCGGGGAACGCCAGACGTCGTTCATTTGTCGCGCAGCCAGATGACGATGGACATAACTTTACGGGGGGAAAGGTATTATTCTAGCTGGCAGTGTTCGGAAAAAATCTGGTAGTAGAAACAAAGCGACACGTCTTTTCCTAGGCTGGATGAGACCTGTTGCTTGTTCCTTTTGATCCTTGGCAAAATAGACAGTAGATTTGTTTTAAATTGTGATATTGAATTGATTAGTTTGGTACAATTAAAGCCTGAGCCGAGCGAATGCTATATGTCACCCAAATACAGACTTACAGCATCCTTGATTAAAATATTCTAAATCCCTTTGTTCGAGTTCCCCGCAAGATGAGGCGCAAAACTTTCTTTAATCGAGTTTATTAAAGTTCGGATTCTGTGTGTATTTTTGTTGACATTTATTCCGTCTTACTCCTTGACGCTTAGAGCTACTGTAAGGTGGATCCTTGGACCAGATCTGTGTTTGTCCTTACAAGTTCTGCCTCATCCTCAATACCAACAGGTTTTCGTGCGACCAAACCAAAGCACACAGCTACGGTCCGTGATAGCAAGCCAAATGATAAATTCTTCTTCATTTCGAATCGACGCTCATCTCAAACAGGGGCGGCCCAAAAAGCCGTAACCGCGATAGCTCGCTCAGTAGCCTAGTACAGCTCCTCGTTCAGGCAGGCGGAGCACCCAGTCATGAGCGCGATGCTCTGCGTCGGAATGTCAAATAAAAAATGATTTAACTGGCTCGAGTAAAAGACCTACCATCATTTTAGGGGTTGATAAGAAAACTAATCTCTACATTGTAAAGTTACACTGTAGTACCATTATTCACTACATTATGGCAAAACAGGCGAAAATTATTTGATTCGTGGCCTATGAGCAGAAGGAATGAAAAGGGTTTTTCGTTTCTTTCTCGGAAGTACAGGTACTGGTACAGTTGACTATCTTGGCTTGTGATGTCATATTCCACTTCACAAGCCAAGATAAATGCGACCCCGCATTACTGCAAGTACACTTGAATAAATGTTTAGTGTTCAAGATGCAGTCTGTGAATGTAGATCGTGTAGGAGTGGTCTGCAACTGAAATGTCACAGCGGGGGGAGGTTCCCGCAGACAGCAAACAAATGTAGGTGAAAGTAGACGTATATTGGAAACCGGGAAAATGAATGGTAATCCTTGAAAACAAATCTAGTGAATAGATTGAGCTTTCTATCTCTTAGTGGGTAGCAGGTAAGTTTTTGTTAGTTTTTGTGTTTGTTTATTAGTATGAGAATACAAGACATTAGACATTTCTTATCCCATCTTCATTATATCGTTACACTAATGTAACATAGTTATGTCTAGTTATTTACGCACTTTTAATACTTACTTAGACAATATATATAAACTACAACTGAAACTTCTTCAACGAATAGTATCACCTCATACAAAATTAAACTACTCGACGATTATAACGGCTTGTTCAAACACTGCAACCTGTTGCCAATGTACACTAATGAATGAATGAATGAATGAATGGTGCTTCTCCAGCCAGGGTTCTAAACCTGTTCCGGTCTTTCGGCCGGCATACCAGAGGGCACAAGTTTTGAGGGGGGGCGGAATGACCTGCTCTTTAGGAAGGGAAGGATAGTGAATTCAATCGACCGACTCTTCAGCCTGAAGCCAATACAGGATATGTGGAATGGGGAGGATGTGGGATTTGGAGAGCAGCTGTTGTATTCTTCAAGTTCTTGTTTTCCTTCTATTTTCAGTTATTGTTAATAGTTGAGTTTCCTGAGTCGTGTTCGTTTGGGTTATCCGGTAAGTTCCCAGTTTCGCTTTTGCTGTCTGTTTCTGGGATACGGTATATTTGCCTCTAGGCCATCCTGACATCGTCCCTGTTGTGTGATGATTCCGTCCAGTAACTGTGTTTGATGTTTGATGTCATGCTTAAGGAAATCTTTCCAGGTGTATATAAGTCGGCCGGCTTTCTTCTTCCTTGCTTCGTATTTGAATGGAGCGTGTAGTAAGTGCTGTTGAGGGCGTCGCAGAATATGTATAGTAACATATCCGGTGGTTTTTGATTCGTTTGGATATCGTTTTGTCCTGTAGTCAGTCATGAATTTTGTGGTATCTTGGATAGCTTCTGGCGTTCTCAAACATGTCTCTGAGGATCAGGCGTTCATATACTGACTGTCAACTGTTTGCTTTAGTGAGGGTTGCCGCTTTTTGTCCGTATTTTATAAACAGTGCAGTGACCATTTTGTAAATCAGGCGCACTATATTTCAGTCTATGTTGGATTTCTTTATAAAATGCATTAGGGCCTTGGAATTGCATATGGCTTGCCGGCACCTCTTTTTTAATGGGTCCTATGTCCTGCCGTAATATATGTGCCGAGATATTTGATTTCGTTTACGGTTCGTATTGGAACTACGTCCAATTCACTGGTTGTTTATGGGGTCTCTTATAAGAATTTTCGTCTTTCTACTTTTAAGTTTGCCATGAGCAGTTCTCCGATGATATTTAATTATTCACTTTTAGCTACTCCGCGGCATAGCAGCGCTGCGTATAAACGCTCCTTCAGGCTGCGGGCGGTCCGCCTCCGGAACGCACCTCTTTGCACTATAAGAGACAGTCCGACTCTTTTTTCTTTTAAGAAACATATTAAAGAGCTCTACATGTCTCTTTCGTAAAAGTTATTGTATTTATTTTATTATATGTAAGGTTTATGTATATATCTGTAATTATTTCGTATTTGCTATCTGTATTTTACAGATATTTTAATTTATTCCTAGGCATTTTAGTTATAGTAATTATCGTGCACTGCCTACCCTTTTATGATAGCAATTCCTGTAATGCCTTGTTTTGCTGGAAGAAATCACTTTTCAGAGACAAGCTCGCCCTTGTACATACATTTTGATGTAACTTTTAAAATATTTGTGTGCAATATTGTGAAGGAGGTTTGTTCCTATAATTCCCTTTTTCCTGTATTTCTTTATAGCGTCTTGTCCGATGCGAGCATACAGATACCAGAGATAGTGTTTTGACATATGTATCATGTTTGTTTCCTGTATATAGGCTATGTGTATGTTTTTGTTAGTCAATTCCGCGTCAATGTTGAGTCTTTTAGTTATTTCGGCGCATCCTCTAACCTTCCAAGTAGCAATGCGCATACGCTCGCATGTGACTTGTGGTTTAAATATGGGTCTGTTTCGTATCATCGTATATCCGGTGTTGTCTGGGATGTCTTCTGTTGATGTTATGGTTGACCCTGAGGAGGTCATGGGTGTTGCATTAAGTATCGGCGAAAGTATGGTGTTATCAGTTTGGTTATCGGTTGCTTGATCCGTGGGTAAATTTGGCGATGCAAGCAAGTAAACGCTGTCGTAGTGGTGTCCTGTGACGTTGAGGTTGGGATGGATTCTTGGGCGTGAATGTGAGCGATGGTGTATTTTGCTGGTGGATTGTTGCGTTAAGTAGAAAGTATTCGGCAGCTGGTATTATAATCTCCTCTCCAGCCCAAGTACCGTAATTGCGTAGATTTTCAGTGGTGAGTTGTTAAGGATTTCAGGCTCGGTGATTGCGAGCTTTGTTCTGTTCATCGCCGTTTTCTTCTACATATTTAACTAGGTCCTTACGAATGTGAGTGTGGTTGCATGTTAATTGACATAGGTGATTAATTTAGTCAGCAATTGCGGTGAATAGGCAGTTACCATCTCAGCGTTGGTAAGGCTTCCATTAGGTTATCTTCTTGGGATGTTGTTGAAAGAAAGAACTTAGAGATAGCGTGATTTATTTGAACTACCTTTGTCTACGATTAACAGATCGTACGGGTTGCGATTGTCAAAGTTTGTGCGTATCTTCGTGCGCCCTTATTCTCGGTAGAGAGCCGCTTAGGACAAAAAGTCTCCGATTTTATTGTTGTTATTGATCATCAGTGGAAGTCTTTTGTTAATTGCCTGTTTTCTGGAAGATGGTGAAATGATCCTTTTATGATGTGCAATTGTTTGCTGTTTCTCGCTATTTCTCAGAATATGCAGTTATGTAGTAGACGGGCTTGCATTATTGTTTTATTTTTGTGGGCTTGTCGGACCGGGTAAAGTTAGAAATGGTTATGTTTTGTTTTACTGTTATTGGGTAGGTTCCTGCTTAGTTTTGTATTTAGGTATGATGGATCGCTACACTTATTACGTAGAACTCCGCGGCTGCTATGATAATTTCTTCACCGCCCCACGTGCCCTGTATGTGGAGATTTTTTATGTACTCAGTGAAAGCTTCTGCGTTTGGTGCGTCGATCGCATGTTTGATGCGTGGATAATTGCTGTTAGCTTCCACGTATCTAGCTAAGTCGCTTCTGATGTGGGTATGGTTGAATGTCGCTCCAAACAGATGGTTGATTTTGTCTGCAATTGCATGGAACAGGCAGTTTCCATCTCTGGGCATTGGTAGAGTTTAGATTGTGAGATATTACTACAGGAGAAAGCCTCGTGGTATTTTAGCTAATATGAATGTGTGTGTGTGGGTTGTTTCTAAGAGGTGTACGGCCGGTATGATGAGAGACGCTGTTTGGCTTTTTACGATCTATTTTTATTCTTATGTTTCCCGGTATTTCCAAGATGGGCTGACACCATAGAATGGGTGCCAGATGTGTGAGGGAACGTTGTGAGCCTTTTGTGCTTCGAAGCTTTTTCAATTGTTCCTAAATAGCAGTCAATTGTTTTGTCTAGTTTCTGGGAGTTTGGTGAGATGGCATTTTTATGGCCTGCACTTGTTTAGTTTTTGTTTATTGTCGGGTTTAGTATATTTGCAGTTTAGCTACATAAAAATAATTCTAGGATTGTTAAGTTTTGGGTTGGCTTATTCACTGAGTTTCAGGGTTTAGTGGATGGTTATTGTTAATGACTGTTTTGAATGGTCTTTCGAAGATGAGGAGAAAATAAATCTTGAGGAGAATTATCTCGAATTTATTTTCAGGCAAAGCAATATAAGTATATGTAGCTATAATAATGTTTTATTAGTTGATTTTGATATTGCGTAGGTAGGGAATTGTTATATCCTGCCTATGACGCACCTATAAATGTGATTATGCCTTAGTCAATAGGGGCGACCGCGGCCGCGGTAAGTGGTGGTTTATTATTGTCAGGCGGCGAGTGGTGCTGAGAGAAATAAAGTTAGAGGTAGGTAATCACTATCAATGATGTCCTAATCGGAATGATCTCACCAGGTTGGTGTGTTTAGCGGCGGTGGTGGTGGAGGCAGTAGCGTTGAGGGTGTGTTGCGTAGGCGTCGCTCGCTGCCGGCCTGTCGCTGCGTGGCTCAGACGTGCACCTGGCCTAGAATAAATTCTAGGGCTTGCACAGATGGGATGCCTAAGAGTATCGCGCAGTTCTCTGGGCATTCATTACACTTGACCGCACTAGTATCATCACAATCACCGAAATGCGTGGTATTGCACAGATGGGGTGCCTAGATGGATCACGCACATTCCCCAGGTAACCCTTACAGTAACACGCGGTATAAGCCAGGCTCGTTTTCGGGCCTCCGGAGGCAGAACAAAAGGCGCGCGCCGGGAATGAAAACTATTGTTTGTTTAAATGCGTTTGGGAGATCTCGGGGGGACACGTCCGTTCGGTCCGGCAACACAAACGCCACTCTCAACCTGTTGCCAATGTACACTAAAGTTAAATTTAATACAAATAAAGAACAATATGCTGACACCCATACACACAAAACGGTCACCCGTTCACACAGTATCCAGACTCGCAAGGTGACAAATAATGAACTAGTGACGGTCGGAGCTCGCAATTACTATGGTAAGCGAACTACTCAATGTACCTACTGAAATTGAAGCCTCATTCACCACTAATACTCTAAAATTCAAATTAAAAAATATATCTTAGTACTGTATAGCTAGACTACTACCTACCCGATACTTTACTCGTCTCTGTATGTTGTGCGATAAGATAACTTGTTATGTGTTCGTACCAACTATTTCTTGTTTAGTGTACCGATGCGTACGCTTCACGCACAAACCTCTGTGGTTTATCTGATGAATTTGTATTTAGTAAAGACTTTGATAAGTATTTGTGTCTTGAAAAAACTTAAGTACATTCCTTAGGATTGTAATTGTTAATTCGGATGGAGGTCACACAAAAATAGAATCCTCAGACGCAACGATCATTATAAAAAAATAGATACAACGAACAGGCAATCTAGGTCAAGAGAGTAAAACCACATGCTCCGTACCAACCACATAACAGGCAATAATTACTGAGCCATATTGTTCTAATAACTCATTCAACACGACAAGCAAATGAAGTCCAAAGTCGATTAACTCGGCTGAAGTGTAAGTGTAAAGCATCTACAACAAAGACGCTTTTGAGTATTGTCTAGGGTGACCAAGCGACGAGGTGGGATTGTGATACTTTTCATAAGCCAGTGGTGCCGCTGTTTTGGAATGTATTGATACGAAACAAAAAAAAATCGGAAACAAAATTATCCGGTCACGGAAGTTTTGGATTAGAAAACCGGTCCATACCATTTCCAAAGGATCATTTCAAGCCCGAATACTATCCAAAAAATATCCCTTCCTTCCTCTTACAACACTAGCTACCCTAATCTCTCGACTACCAACAGGGGAATATATTCAAACTTCACGTAAGAACCCGGTTTTGGCGTCGCGCCAAGCACACTGCACTCCATCTTAGCATTGCTGCTTTATTGGAGTACCATTTACACACACAACATACATTGCCATTTCATTTGCGCGTTCATCATGATAAGCCGTTGGCCGGTGAGCATTGCATTTGCCGTCGATTTTAAGTATCGCAACGGTTGATTTTCTTTGAGGCGGCTCGTAACGACATTTTATATTCAGAGACGACTTGACGAGTTCGAAAGCTGACTTTGATTACACTATAATACACAGTGAATTATTATGCGTGCAGTATTTCTCTATCAGGCGCGTTTCGTCTCGGACATCTAGATATTAACGATGATTCAGGCATACATGCGTTGATCATCTCGGTCGCGGACATTACCGTAAAACTCGCGCAAGAACCACTAAACATGGTAATTATACTGTGTATAGTGTCTGCTTTGTCTGAAGACTGACTCGAAGATAGTTTTGTCAGTGGTTAGCGGCGAGGCTTCGTTCGCTTCAAATATCGTGGTAGTGCATTACTAAATGTGGTAGAGTCACAGTTTCTCCTCGCAACTATACAGTGAGACTAGTGGCAAGTTACGTAACAGCGGTATTAAAGTTACTTATTTGGCCAGAGTGGAATATCGTAGAGGAATTTCTGCTGTTCAGTGCTTCAGAAGCTTTGCAGCTCGGCACGATTCGTTCAGAGTTTTGTTGCCACTGAATTCAGGTTATTGTGTGACCTCGATCCGCCAGGGAATCGGTGTCGTACCTCTACGCCAATGTTAATTCTAGACTAATTGATATTATAAATATTAGTGGTTGGTCTGTATAACTATAAATAAGGTCAAATTTTATAGATTTTGCAGATATAATCTTTCTTTAACTTCTAAAAATCCGAAGGTAGTTGGGACGGGTCCCGATTTGACCCTTATGCCATGGTAATAAATTTAAAACCTAAAACGGAAAAGTGGCGTTAGCTATTCTGCCGGTGGTATTCAAGAGGTTAGGAGGCGCAAACTATTATAAATTCAACACTATTTACTAATTATCCATAGGAAAAGTACAGCCTACCTACTTGCACTGAATACCTATTTGCAAAACATATGCAAGCGACAACATGCCAACTAAACTAAACACATAACTTCCGTGTCGCGGTTACCATCAGATTGTAGTCACACCATAAATATGTCAGGAGACGTGGTCTCGGATTAGACGATTACCTAATTGTTATTCCACGGCTGTTCGCTATGCAAATACATAGTATATACATAGCAAATACATGTTTTGGATACATGTATAAAATTAACTACTGCTAGCAAGTTCCCGAGTATCGTTTGTTCAGAGTCGCTATCGCCACCGCCGATGTCTCAAGATCTATTCGCCGAAGTTACTCAGTTCCGTTCCCAGTTCCCACGCACGTACAGATTGTAGAGATACGCACGACCAATGAAAACGCATAGTTGTAGCATTTCATATACAAAGTCGCATCAGAAATCAATCCGAACAAACAGACATTTGCAGAGTGCAAAAACGATTTCGCCAAGTCAAACAATGGCTCGGCAATATGATTTTTCAATTTTTTAACAATAGAGCGCTCAAGCTCGCTCGCATCGAAGTACCAGGGGGCTATGGGTTGGGAGGAGTAACGGGACCTACCCCAAGCGGGCGGCTGCGAGGTCGACGACCCCGCGCGACATGCCGCGAACTGCCTTGACCCGCGCGACTCCTGCCAACCTCCCGCTGGCTACTGGTCGCCTGGTACACGATACGTTACCGATACCGAAAATAGCTCAAACAAAAATCTCATTGTTGCCGATTGGTCAAGTTGAAACAGTTTGTCGATAAAAGGTACAACGTAGGTAGGTACAGTACGATTAGGTATTTTATCTTTACCGCCCGACTCGGCTTTCTTTTTCTTTTCGTAAATCAGATAACTGTTGTCAGATTTTCCCTTAATATACTCTTCATGATCCACCTCTGTGCCAAATTTCTAGTTTCCAGGACATCTTCAACACTTTCAGCGACTGAAACCGAGTAGTGTCGATAGGTAAAGTTAAAGTGATCGTACGATACGGAGTTTCAAAACTGTATTCTAACAAATGGGGGTAAATGATTAGGCACTTAGAGTAAAAAAAGTTTATTTTAAAGTCACTGATAGGTCGCAGCTGTAGTTAGGCTAAACCACAATAACCACCATCCTTCAAACGAGGCCATTGGAGTGTTACCGCAACAGAAAATGTCCAAAATTGTCGGGCAATTTAAGGTAGACGTCAAAAGTCGGTAAACGCGTCGACCTTTGCCGTAGTCGTATAGCGCATGGTTCCATTATTATGAATCATAGTCTAGTCTGAAAAATAATTAGATCTTTCGGTGAACTAGCCTGACAAAAACAGAAGAAAAATGGTCCAAAAATTGAAGTTCAAGTAACTATTTCTTAGAATTTTTGAACCGAGTGACAGCTAATTAAATCACCTTTCGGTATAATGTGCTGTCTAAAACAGTAAAATCACTATCGTATAATCTTATCGATTCAACCAATACACGTACCAAGTAAGTATGTAATCGTAAAAATTATCTCACTCAACAATGAGATTATTATCTATGACTCGGGTGAATAGGTTCAAATCAAATGTAATAAATTCTCATAATCAGATAACGAAATCATATTGTATTTACGTATCATCACGTATTAATGAATTTCCACTTTATATTCAGTTTCATGAAGAAAACTAGTTATGTTCAGTATTCCTACGTATGTCAAAACATTTTCAATTTCAATTTTAGCCTCGGCGCACACGGTCTACAAAATGTCACCACAAAACGCCGCCACTTGTGGCCACCACAGACCACAAGTGGCTGAAGCGCGCTACCACAGTAAAACACTTTTTGTTTGTTTTAAGTGTCCTCTACCCGTATTTACAACATTCATCAAGGCCCAAGCAAAAAGCCTCGTCTACAGCGACATCTGATTTTGAAAAATCCTTGCTCTGAAAGTATCCCATTGCTAACAAAATCTGTGTCCTTTATAAAAGGACCACGTGCTTGCGTCACGTTTGTTGATCGCACGAGGGTTGGGATTCTCACATCCTCAACTTCTTCTACAACATTTTACGGAATCCACGCTATCCAACCTTCCTACGAGACCGTTTTCAATTTATTTCTTCCAGCAGGCCTCGGAGGACCCACGCAGTTTCCATGCTCACGACCCCAAAACATCACACCGCATCCTACGAGCCTACGAGCACGGGTTCAGACTCCGGGCCATTCGATTGTGGAATGCACTCCCCTGCACCATCAGGGATAGTTCTACTCTCAATATATTTAAAAGTCACGTGAAGAAGCATTTCCTATCTCTTTAGATATAGGTAATATGTATGTATTTATTAGAATATGTATATTTAATATTTATTTATATTTAGGATGTATATATTATGTATGTAGTTTATTGAGTTGTAATTAGGGTTTGTTGTACACATAGGTCTACCCGTGCTCAGTGATTGATCTTTCTCATCCTGACATGGTTTGCTGGAAGGGATCTCTTGATTGAGATAAGCTTGCCTTTGTACACTACTTTAATGTATGTTTTGTTATTTTAATTATTGTGTGCAATAAGGAAATTTTGAAATTATGAATTATGAGCAGCGTTTGTCAGCGTTTTGTGGCGGCGTTTAGTGGCCGGTAGCGACCACAAGCGAGCAACGACCACTTGAACATTGTGGCGGCCACCGGCTTTTGCGGCGTGTCCATATAAAATATATGAAGAATACAGGAAAAAGTATCGGGGGGATTGTGGCGACGTTTTGTGGTCAGTGTGCGCCGAGGCTAAGGCTTGTCGCGCGAACAGAAATGTTGAGGCACGATACTGAAAGGGCGCTAAGGGTACTGGAGTAAGGTTGAAACGGCTTTTCCAAAACGGTGTGGCAGGGGCAGGTTTTACCCCAACTTCAGGTCAATGATATACTTATATCTCTCAAACTAGTTTACCAATACAATATAACCAGTAAGTAACTGATGTGAGCGGTACATTCCCTAATATTATTTACCGTTCCCTTAGCTTGTATTAAGGGTAATCTAGAAATTGCTTTATGGGTGGTCGGAGCAGGCATTTCTATGATTTTATGGCTCATAATCAATTTTATAGTTTGGTTTTACTACTTCGGGTAACGTCCACGAGTCTGAAATTAACTAAAAGCATCGGCGGAAGCCTCTGAAAACCATATAAATTACGACTCTTATATTGTTATAATAACTTCATATACCAATCAGTCAGCCCCCTGTCTCGTAAAATGGAGTATTCAATAACTGGCCGAGTCGGCAGTGACCCTGCCTACGAAGCTAATGGTCCCGGGTTCGAGTCCCGGTGGGGGCAAATATTTGTTTGATGGAAACGGATGTTTCTACCCTAGCCATGGTTGTTTATCTATCTAAGTATAATATTTATCTATATAAGTATGTGTATCGTTGTCTAGTACCCAAGATACAGGAAATCCTAGTTTGGGGCTAGATCAATGTGTGTAAATAGTGTCCAAGGTATTATTATTATTATTATTACGTTGGCGCTACTGTTCCGCTGGCCCGCTGCAACCCCGTATGGGAAAAGGTGTGACGCCGTGTTTGTAGTGTTTTTTAAAGGCAACCACTATTATTGTTTACCAATATAAGTTTTGACTCCCGAATAAAATAAATGTACGGTATTTGACAAGGTAGTCACAATAAGTCTATTTCAACAAAAACGTTTGACAATATCAGAATTGTATATTTCCAGCAGTTGTATTTTCTAAACTCAATGGTGTGTTAAAAAGACACCATTTTACTATGACGTCACATGCTAGTATTTCATATAACTCGACAAAATTCCCGATTTGACAGTTCCTAAAAAGTATTATTTTGACTAGTAATCAAATACCGTATTAAGCGACACTATGTAGTTTCACAGAACCGTATTGGTCACTTTCTGTCAGAATACTAAAGTTAGGTTTGTAACAAACCTAACTTTTTTATTTAATATAACAAACCGTTTGTTGGGTCACAGCTTTATGATACAACCGAGTGTAGAATTATGGTGAAAATTTAGTTTTTTTTAATGTAATTTTTTACTCAATTTTACCGGATCCTTATTAAAATAACTTCATCACTCCCGGGGATTACCTTCAAAAATAATTGTGATGAGCTTTTGTGAGCGATGTTTAAATACAGCCAGCCTAAGTGATATAAGGTTAGAAAGTCACGCAACCACTTTATAGGGATATATTACATGGCTGGGTAATCCAGACATTTCTCCAATTCCCATTGTTTTCCCGCGAAATGTGACCTCATTCTAGAAGTTTCCCAACTTGGCCAATCCAGTTAGAACCACACTCGGTAACGAGGATAGATGACAGCGTGACAGTCACCCGTGTCAATTTTAGGATGGCGTTGCTGTCTACGTGCATTCCGACCATATAATGGCGTTTCCTTAGGTTACTGTTAGTTCCGTTGGCTACCGTCTGTTCAGGCTGGCGTATAATGTACTGTGTATCCAATCCAGGGCATATTTATCCCGGGGTAAGGGACAACAAATGTGCGAGCATTTGTCTATCTGCGCGTCGGAACGCGCGAGGGCGATTCGCATTTCTCACGCATTGCGTATCTGAAACCTGAATTTATTTTGCCTTTTTTCTCGTTCAAATTAGAAGCATTCAAGTACTCCTAATCCTTACTTTACTTTACCGAGGCTATCTCCAATATGTAAATATCAGTAAATGTGAGTTATACAAAATATTTATAGTTTATTTAATAGTCAATATAGAACGATCGACCGTCACAAGTAATACTCTCTTGCAACGGCGATACGTCGGACCAATGTGTCTCTGTCGCCACCTATGGAAATAGGGGTAACGGTAAGTTTGTTTCTTCTACTCGGACAGTTATCAGAAAACCAAATTCTTTCATTATTTCTCAAGCTATTCGTGAACCTCAATACGTGATAAAAAATGTACTTAATAGCTTAGTTTGCCCACTCAACTACACCAAAATAATGTTTTTTTTTTCAAATCCATTGACTCCACTCTAATCATCTACTGACTTGATGTTTGCGTTAACGTTTATTGAGTATTTATTAACACTCTCACTGAAGGAAAACGCAATGAAATTTTCTTGATAGAATTAAATTACGAAAAGACCTCCAAATTGTTTTACTTTTTCCTGTAAATCTGAAATTCTAACTAATTTCATTGCGGAATTGCATTCAAAATGTCGATATTATGTATCCGTAAACTCCTTGTTTTTTTTTTTGACAAAATAGCGTAGTTTATTACTTAAAAAAGTGGTTTGGCACTACGTTATTTTACTTTGATGACTCATAGTAAAATAACGTATTGCCCAGCGCATTGATTACTGTCGCTTTCGTTTACATTCGTATTACTTTTATATATATTTTTGGTATCGCCCTGAGTACATTTTGCTAGCTTTTGGAGCCCCGATTCGGCCAACTTCTAACCGAGATGCTAGATAATGTCATAATAGACATGATCTCTGTGTCATAAAAAGTTGTTTGTAAAAAGTTTCCTAAATACTTAAAGACCAAATTTCAAAGAGTTGGCACAAACTGCAAGATTCTTATGAATTTTAAATAATTATTTTTCAGCTATAATGAAGCCATGTGTAGATCGCGACCACATAAAGCTCGTTCTCGCCCCGTTTGTGCGTAGCTATACAGTCCACCTACCAAGGTATAAATCTATCCTTCTCCATGAACCTCTAGCTCTTATACCCCGCGACATAGAGCCTATTCTGCTATGCGCAGACAGCAAATCAAACATTGGTGTATCGCCCAGGCCATTTGTTACTCGCTGTGATTAATACTGAAAATGTTATGATTTGTATTGCGCGTGAATGTGTTACTATAAAATTGAAAGTGAAAAGTTTATGCGCCTCAGACGAAGCATCGATGTGTGTGTTATTGGCCTATTTCTAACTAAGTATTTTGTACGCACAGTCACGATACAGTCGAGATACTCAAATGCACATTATATTTGCTATCTCGCACGAAATACACCGTACACAATGCACTCACATCTCTTCATATCGCTACTTAGGTACGTTTGTCTATGTCATAGTCTATACAATCGTATTATAAACCGTAAATCACCAGATTACGCCTGAACTGCGGTCACAATTCTCGAATGACTATCTGATCCAGAGTATTTTTAGCATGATCGCTCCTCTAGGATTAGTCCAACTATTTAATTACTAATTCCTTCAATAGGCTCAATATCAACAGGCCCTGTGCATACGATTCCCGGAAACGATTTCACTGCACCTCAGTGCCGCTCGCCACCCGTTCTGGGAATCAACTAGCTTCTCAGATATGCCGCCTACCAAATATCTGAGCTCACAGCGCCCGCTGCTGATGTGAAATGGTGGAATACTAGTTGCTCGCAATGGGGTTTTTGACAACAAAAGTTAATGTGACGTCATTTGCTTGTCTATGGGTTATCAGAATTGGAATTTGACAGGCTCCCTGGTCTTCAGCATGTTTCTGTTAACCATCAGACTTATGCCTCTCCAATTCACCTTTAATTCGTGCGGTCTGCGCCTCTGCGGAAGTTATAGACATGCTATGAAATTGTACCTCCAAACTTCTGTGTGGAGTGTGGTAACAAAGAGATTAATAGATGATAATAATTCGTAAAACTTATTGTATGTATTTATATGTAAAGTGTATGTAGTATATTTCGGTACTTATTTAGTAGTTACTGTGTTTATTTTATAAGTATTTAATTTATTCCTTGGCATTTTATTTATACTAGTTATTGTGCACTGCCTTCCTACCATTTATAATAATATTTCCTCTAATGTCTTGGTTTGCTGGAAGAAATCTCTTTGTAGAGATAAGCTCGCCTTTGTACATACATTTTATTTTAATGTAACTTGTAAAATATTTGTGTGCAAATTATGAATAATGAATTATGAGTAATTCCCAATGTTGATCATGATGATAATTGGGTATTTAAAGGCCAATCTAAAACCATCGACATGACGGTGTCTTTGATTATCTCTTCTTGAAAATGCAGTCATAAGTGTTATGGTATGTTACTTCATTTCACATGAAGGTGCTATTTCAAGCAAGTGGCATTCTGTGAGATAGTTTGGAGGCAATTTTAAAAAGGTAATCCCAAAAGCGATTTTCCTAATAGGTGACTTGTAAGCGTTCGTAGATTATTTCTAGTTGGTATTAAGTATCGCGCGAATAATTGGCTTTTAGCAGCAAAATGGCGATTTAGAAGCAAGCTAGCAGATAGTTTTTTATTCATTTCATATCCATTATAAGCTATCATATACTTGCTTTGATGAAGTCTCGCTGAGTACTGCTTTTACACGGATTACTCTAAGGTAGACAAGGAATGGTGATGTTTCGATTTCGGTGGGTAGGTTTAAATTTTTCAAACTTCAAATTGGCTTACAGCATTACTAAAGATAGAGAAATGAGACCGAAGACGGGACGGGACGGGCAAATATATCTCTGGAGTTAATAGAAGTTTGTGAACTAATGCTAGTTGATATTATAGAGTCGACATAGTGAAGTCTTTGGGTAAGTAAGCTAGCAAGAGCACATTAAGAAACGAAAGTACAATACTGCCTTTTAGCATATATAGTAAAGCGCGTGTGGCTTGTCCCTTACAAACGTAGGTAAGGTAGGTATTGATGCCATAGAACGTGGGTCTGAAGTACTCTCTCTGTAGTTACAGTTGGTATTATTGGTTGGTTACGTCCCGGTATTTTTTAGATCGAATATGGAACGATTTGAAGTAAAGTTTCATTCCCATGAAAAGATTTCATTTTAAAATAGATTCCATTTCTTCTCTTTCTGTACCATTTTCGAGACTAACGCAATTACCTGCATTTTCCTGAGTACCTATTGAATTACTGGCTCAACAATAATTAGGGCTACTGCCACCAAAGCAGTGACAATATATTTTAATGGTTTAATTGACGCCCAATTAATAACTGCAATAGTTATCCATACCCCCGTACCCGAAGGGTGACAAACGGGACCCTATTACTAAGACTCGCTGTCCGTCTGTCTGTCTGTCGGTCCGTCACCGGGCTCTATCTGATGAACCGGAATAGGTAATGAGTTGAAACTTTCACAGTCGTGTATTTCTGTTGCAGGTACAGCAACAAATGAACTTCACGAGATTTCATAAATGAAATCGAGTCCCCATACAAGAGACGTCATTGTCATTTAAATATAATCGATATTTTCGCGTCATTTACAAATCGCTTCCGGATCCGCTATCTGTATGGTAGGCGATGGTGCCTAGGTCCGAAACCTAGTTTGGACATAAACTTTTTTGTTTTTGTATTACGTGTTTGTCATTAAGTTGTCTTGTACGATGGTGCGGAACCATTCGTGCGCGAGTCTGACCCGCACTTGACCGTTTTTTTAAATTTAGATACATCGTGTCGAATCATCTTCGCATAATAGAAAACTTAATAAACACGCATCATATATGTGTTTCGAGACCCGACTGGGAAGAAAAAAAAACCCCAGGTCTTGGATGTTTATGTGTTTGACGTCGTCGTTTCTGGTTCCCACGACTCAGGGTATCCTAGTGTGGGACCAGAAGAAAGGAATGTGTCTGTTTATAAATGAGGAGGTAACTTTTCCTTTTTCTGAGTAAATTGAGAAAATAAATATTCACCTTTTACACTATAATAATAAAAATTACACTTTTTGAACCAGAAGCAGCTTTTGAGGTTGATTTTTCTACGAAACTAGTCGCTTTTTTAAGTTGATCATTGCATAATAATGATAGATTTCAGGGTTTTGAGTCGGATAGCAAAAAAAAAAAACGAAAAAAGCCAAAAGTGAAAATGACACCTTTTGTTCCTAACCTCCTCAAATGTTTATGTTATAGAATCCTTTTTTAATTAAAGTAATTGTTGTGAATGTGTTCAGCATTTCTGAACTTGTAACGTACTACCTCCTTGACCATATTGGCTACTGGCGGATTAGCCAGTTAAAAACTAAAACTATAAAAATTCGGAAATTCGGGTCTGGAATCTCGTCTGGCAGCTGATTGTTTTTTTTTGGCAGACATTGTTGAGCTCTGAAACGTGAGGTTGTATCTTCTGCATCAATAATTTTTGAGTCACGCCTTTAGTTGCGGCGATGGGCTAGTCCCTTTAGTACTGTAATGGAGCTGAATGTTTAGTTGCTGTAAAGTGCAGTAGTTGATTTGAAACTTCCCTACTATCCCCAATCCATGGGTAAGCATTGGTTCGTAGTTAGTCTTTCTTATTTTCGTGTATTTTATACTCTCTATGTATTTCCCTTTTCTATACAGTGTCTATTGGACTGCGGCACTCTTAGATCCTAATCACCCTAGGGCCCTCGTCGGAAGTCTCCGTGTGGGGAGCCGTCGTCTGATAGCTGGGCGCCGTAGCGCTTTTGTATTCCTATCATTCACACTGATCTCTTTCCAGGGTTCCACGCCGAGGAATAATATCCTCCTGGCGCTACCGCATAATCACTTGTTGACGTCTGGAGAAGTGGACCAGTTGGATTGAGTCTACCAAGGAGCTGAAGTCTACAAATTCCCGGCGAGTCCCTATCCAGCGTTTCAACTATATCACCAATATTCAACTCACGACCCTGTGATTAATAAATGTATCTTGAGCCTGCCAATAATCTCTTTTGGTCAGGTTAGTCTCACTGTTTCAAACTCACCAGTCTCATTTTCAGTTCTCACTAGTTAGTAAAACACTTCTTTTTGCAAAAAATATTGTAAAGCATTCATATCCATTACTACCGCATTTTCATTTATACTACTTTCATTCTTATCTATCACCATCCGCGCCCTTATCACTTATCAGTATCACATCTGCATAAGAACGAAATTTGCAAAAATAATAATTCATTCCCAGTACAATTGGCAGCATATATAACCTTGTTTTTTAATTATTTGTTTATAACTCGCTTATCGGTAAATTGAGTTTAGAGCCCCGACGAATTACCTATAAATACACAATAGTTGTCAAAGTTATTTAGATAATTGCACAAATGGGCCTTCATGACTCTTATGGAAAATGACATAAAGATAATCTCATTCCAATTTGCTTATTTATTTGATGCGTAATTATTCGTGATCGGACAGCAGTAGGGCTAACACAAACGAATGTGGAAAAGATACCGTGTGCTGCTATTGGACAACCAGCGCTAGAGACGCATCGAAATTGCCATGCTTAAGACTGAGGCATTTTGCATTTCTGGCTTTTTGTGCGACTGGCTTTCTGCGATTCTGGCCTTTAGCTGCGACGCAACTTACATTACAAACAAAAGAAGATCCGCACGCGTCGCGCAGAAATCTGTGCACTACAACAAGACGCAGCGCAGAGTGCATACTCTCATGCAGCTAGCAGTACGTTCATGCAATACGAAATCTGCTCTGCCCTGCGCTGCGTGGACCTGCGTCACCTGCGTCCCTCCCAGCATAAGGCTTATGCAACTGGCATTTTGCGTTTCTGACTAAATGCGTAGGCACCCATATAAAGGGTGATATGTCGTCGATTGTACCGGCTGCAGATGAAAAACGTTGACACCAGGCGAAACAGTTAAAACACTTTTTTACCAATAAAATTTTATTTCATAACCTGTCGCGGCCAGGGTCGGACGATATTATCTCTACAGCATTTGCCTATAAAAAACTTGGCTTTTATAGCCGTCCGCGGGTTAACTATCGCACTCGACGTGTTTGTTTGTATTCAAATAATTAATGCCCCTCTGTTTTGTACTGCGCCGTTTTTTTATAGAAAACGGAGGGGTAATTACTGCTGGTGGAAGAATTTACCCGGAGCGATTCCATTGTTTTGGAACTGGCGCAAAACAGGATGCTTAAATCTCGAGTAGTTATTCGACTCCGACGTATATTAAATAGCGGTAATCTTCTACAGACATAAAACTTATCACATTATACTTTAAAGCGCCAATTGCCGGATGCCCTGCCCGCTGTGTCGTACCGTAGATCTCACTTCTCGAGAGACAGTAACAGCCCGACTTCGACTGTCTCGATTTGATTTAATAGTATTGTTTGAATGAGCTTTTGCAGAATAATCGTATAGGAAGGCATAATCGACATGCTTAGTCACTACTCGGCCGGCATCTTTAACTTTAGCCTAGCATCTGTGTGGGCTAAGAGTCCTGAATAAGCTTAGCTCTTAAAGATCTCGTTCGCACCCAGTCCAGCAAATGAAAATAATGTTCGAAAGGTTAAATGTGGGTGTTGATGAAGGCATTATTAAGCAGGCAAACCTTCAGTAAGGAATTCAGATATTTTTCAGAAGACTGAACTTCGCTTCGCTCACTCCCTTTACCCTTCACCTAAGCTGCCGCAGCAAATTTAATGGATTTTTGCTGTGCATATCAGTATATTTGATGTGCGATTAAATACTAGCCATTGAAATTAGGCCACAATAACTTATTCTACCCAAATTTGGCTTTCTGTGTTCCGTTATTGAAGTTGCCCTCTCTGTATTTCTAGTCGCTCACTTAGTAATTTGGTCGCACAGCTAGAATTTTAATTTCTGAAATGCCCCTTTATGTAAGCTCGTTCTGGATTTTATTATTATCAGAAAGAAAATGCTCAATTCAGTTTTTTTTCGCTCGTTTCAAGTATTTCCGCTGTTCATGGTCATTCGCTCAGTGATCATTCGCTCAATTAGCTTTTTATTCGATCGTTTTATAATTCCCCTTTAAATAATCTTATGCTGGTAATACTTACAATGTGTTCTTGGAATTTTAGTTTTGATACTTTAATTTTTTGGTACTAGGGGGGTTACCACAACGTCTTACGCCGATTCAGATTAGGAACCTAATTTGATCCGCAAAATTACCGTGACGGTCTTAAAACAAGTCTTGGTATTAGGTAAATAGAGCCCATTATGGCGAATTGGAATGGGAATGGTTGCCATGGTGTTGTTCTTGTTTTGAACCTAATTTGAATCGGAAAAAGATTATGGTAACCCCCCTGGCATTTGGCAAATTCAACATATGAATCTTGAATTATTGTGAATTTATACTTATATATAGTTTTTTTTTTTAATCCACATTCAAGTAGTCAGGGTTGTTATTGCCTAGCCAAATTTTTTCACGTCATAGTATTGCAAGAGTACAATTAATTTATGGAATAAAAACGTTTTATTTATATTTTTCGCCAAGCAAATTAAAATCAGGCTCACTTACTCGTTTGTTCGCCGCGCGGCCATTATTATCTATTATTATTCTCGGTCGCTCGCGCCTCGCGACTACTCGCGAGGCGCGTCGAGAGCGCAAGGGTGACGGAACGCGCCTAGAAATTTAGGAGTGGTAAAACGCGGATTTAAAAAGGACAAAGTTGTTATTTTTTAACTATTTTTTGTTTTCAGCCAGTAAATTATGTTTACTTTTGGCTGGGGTTCCAAATATAACCCTGATTTATATATTGGGTTGCAAGAAGTATTAGCGTGGCAAGAAAACTAAGAAACAACTAAGGGCGCCACTATCTTTCACATCATACTTTCAGGTCATACTCTAAATGTATTTTTTCAACTTGATTGGTTTGAAATGGGCCTGATTTTTTAAGCTTACATGGTTAAGAAGTGTGGCTCATCCAGATATTTCTGTTTTAGATGACAACTATCAATAAACATAATTTGTGTTATCAAAATGACACAGTTTTAAGAATAACTATTAATCATTTTAAGCGGACCAACCACCTGGAAAAGCAAGCTGTAGGTAGCTGTAGAACGTAGAATGAAAATAGAAATCTAATGAACCAATTGAACCCGCTCGCATATGATACAGCGAAACCAAACCACCACCGAATCATATGATCCACCGTCGAAGTATGGTTAGAGCGGTATGATAGCTATCATGCCAGAAGTAAAACATAACCTTTATGATAGCAACTATGAAACAGCCATAATAGTAGTATATCTACACACGTATCATAAACCGTTACATATATACAGTTACATACACTAGTTTATAAACACACATATCATAAGCTCTCTTTGATGTGTTCAGGAACCACATGTTTGACCGGCATTGTGGCTCTGTTGTTGTTTAGCTTGTTCTGTAGTACAAACATGCCGCAGGCGGGCGTCGGAGTTCGAAATTTGAATGTCAGTACCAACTTCACCGACAAATTAGGGGCGCACGCAGGCGGGCGTCGGCGTTCGAAATTTGAATGTCATAATATGCAGAAAAATTACACATTATGGTCATAATGTGTAATTTTTCAGATAAGAAATGAGTTTTTACCAAGTAGTTTAACATTATGCTGATCGTAACGTGCGGTTTTTGTACGCAGTAAAGAGGGTTTATGATACGTGTGTAGATAATAATATCAGAATGTAATATTTCAAGGTAAAAAGTGACCGTATTGGTATTCGTCGGTACCTATGTGGAGCAATTAAAATATATTTGAATATAATTATTTCACATAAGAAAAATCCAAATGTGTAAAGGCTGCTTTAAGACTGCTTGAAAAAATAAGTAGAAGTAATTAAGAAGTAAGGAAGTTGCGTTAAGAGAACTTAAGCCACTTTTTATTGTACAGTGCAGTGAGAGTCACAAATTAGCGGTTTACTACGTGTTATATTTAAATTTGTTTAAAAATCATGACAAGAAGTTTTGTTAGGACATTCGATTGTCAATCTGGGGGCCACTACACATACTACGTCAACAATCGCTATGATGACATTTTCGGCAGCACTGCGGTTATAAAAACCACTGGGTTCAGCATTCGCTAGCAAAACTCTACATGGATATTTTGACCAGTATCATGTATTTTGTGGGGTCATGCATATATTTTGAAAGTTAAATCTTTTTGAAAATAGTAGATACATATACATGGTCTAGAAACTAACTGTTCTTAACGAACCGACAAAGATTAGGTTATAGTTAATACAAGTAGACCTTGAATCTATGCAAACACGCACGCAAACTTAACCCAAAACAAAGACCATGTTCTACAAATATAAATTCCTTCGTATAAAGATGAAGTGTGAAAGCAATTTTAGAATAGCCTTTGACATTTTCAATATTGGAAACAATACAACAAATCATTCAAAAACTTGTAAAATACTGAAACAATGCATGCACGTAAACGCTTTGTTCGTGTTCGCATTTTGACACTTGTCACGAACAAAAAGCCCTGTTACACCCTTACTCGCTTTCGATACAGGCTCATTAACACGTTCGTCGCACATTCACACATTTGCATTTCACTTATCGCAACGCTTACTATTTATGTACATAGAGAAGTTGTTTGACATACAGACTCATGTTGTTGTCAAGTGACCATTGGCAAGTGTCAAGTGACACGCAAGAGAAACGAAAGCCTTAACTAAAGGGATTTTAGGGAAAGCCTTAACTAAAGGCTAATTGTGTGTTTCTGCCACCCTGAATGGGAAATAGGTGTGACATAGGTACTCGTATATATGCTGCTTGCTGTTAATAATTTTGTAATTATTTATTCCCGCTTATTAATCATAATATATAAATTTTTCATATGCACAACCAATTTTTAAAGGAGATCTAAAAATCAATCTGTGGGAGTTTCTACGCCCTTCTTCTCCCACAGTGGTCTAATGTGGAGAAGTGGCAAAAAATGACGTTTGCTAAGTATATGTAAATATCTACAGTAATAAAGTACTTTGACTTTATTTCTAAGGGCCTGTTTCAAGAAGTCCCAATTAGCCCTAATTTTTTAAAATTACATTGCTTCTGGCCCCATCCTAGGATATCCTGTGTCGTGGGTACCAGAAATAGCGACGTCCCACACATATAAAAATCCAAGACCTTGGAGTTTTGTTTTTTTTTACCTTAAGCCGGGCATCGAACCCGGGACCTCTCGCATGGTAGGCAGAGCCACAGCCGCTGTGCCACAGAGGTCGTTGAACAGATAAATCATCATAAATCTTGTTTGTAAAACGACAGATGAATCTGTCTCATAGAGCTTATCGGGACTTCTTAAAACAGGCCATTAGTTTTACTTAGGCAATTTAGCTCTAGATTTTTAGGGTTAGGCATTAGGTACTAAGCTTCCACTGTCCATCCATCCGTCCGTCAGGGGGTTCTATCTGATGATCCTCAAATATGGCGAGGGGGGTGATGGCTGGTGCACAAGTCATACTCGTGAACCGGTGCTGCTTGAGGGGACTGGTCCAGTCTGGTAAGTCTCATATCATAAGTTATGTTGATTACAGATTTTGTTTGTTCTTATTTATTTATTTATTTTGTAACATTGTTATTTTGAGACATCTTATTGGCACTTATAGATACGATGTTTTAATATTGTCATTAGATTAGATGATTTGTATATTGTACATTATCTGACGGGCGTATTTCCGAAGCACTGGTAGAGTTGATGGAGTTTCCTTTTCCGGTGAGAGATTCAGCCATGAATCACCACTTGAAATGGAAAATTATTTTTTCAAACTCAAACCATAATCAGTTATGTACTCATTAGTTTAGTTGATCATATTTTTTATATTTTTTTATCCATGTATATTATATTGTATATTATATATATATTGTATATTATCTTAAGTAAGTGTTTTTGGTACATACGTTTATTCAAAATTACAATTAAAGAAATATTAGTAATATAAATGTCAAGTATCCGACTAGAGCTTCGTCAAAAAGTAATTAATAAAATAGAAATCAAAAAGTCAAAATTAACTTAAGGCCTAAGATCACACAAAACCACTGAAGAGAGCTTTGGCTAAAAAAAATAAAAAATATTTCCAATAAATTCATAGGTCTCAAAAAATTATATGTTATTCACAAAGAGATAATCTAGTTTAAATACTATGTCGTTACGCGATTGGATTAATTTGGCACTATCGTAAAAAATCCTGAACATAGTTATATTTAAAAGGAGATACAATAATTTTAATATAAAATTACTGATTTTTCTCATAATTTTTATACCTAAATTTTCCTCTTTTAGAGCTGCGTATTAATCCTTAAATTTTATCAATTCGCTTATTTCCGTTATTCAGTAAATTTGAAAAAACACCTAATTTTAACGTCTCGGGGCGGCCCGATGATATTCCCCGCCAGGAGATGACGGGCGAATGCGGCGCCCCTCACCTCAACAGCCAGAACAGCAGCCTTATGGCGTAACTCTCTGAAGTTCATAGCGTGTGTCTATGGTTCATCTCATGCTCATACAATTTCATCGATTGCGGGGTATCACCGAAGGCTTCTAGGCTTCATTCAATAAGCTTGGGTTTGGCCCCCATTATGATGCTACTTGCGTGATACCAATTTGACAGATGAAGCTGGTGCAAGGTGTCAAACGTAAAAGTCTATATGAAGTTCATAGCTCACACCACTTACGCCATAAGGCTGCTGAGCCTTAAAACTACGAAAATAGGCCACCCCGCGTCATATCCGATGCAAATTGCACTTGCCGCGTTGCCACGCTGCACCGCGAGGGAGATTCTCTGCATAACATATGACCCAGAGCGACGGTGATAACCCCGGTCCCTCAAGCGGCGTCCTATCTCTCTAACGAATTGTTTCCCCTGCTCTCCCCAGACCCCAGTGGTTTCCAGAGCGAGCGGAACGAAGAAGTTCTGCCCCAAAAGCACTGAATACTTTTGGGTCTTCAACCTTGCGGCCTCTTACGCGGCGGCTCCGGGGGTGGACACGGTAGACGCTAGGTGAGAGGAGGCGAAAGTGCAGACACACGTGGCGTCCCACAGCAATGAACGGCCCCTCTTCCAAGGTATCATGGTCAGGCCATCCGGACGCTTCCCATCGGTACGATAGAGTCCCGCGGGCTCCAATATACAGGGCACATTTGCTGTGACGAGAGCCCGCTTGACAATGTCATTAATGGAGGAGTGCCGAGAAAGCCTGCCCGCGCTCCGTACGCAGTGCAAACCGTGGCGACCCCGAGCGTCCACACCCGCACCAAACACGCAAGAATGTGGTTGGCAAACCTCGCAACCGAGACGCAAAGCGACAGCCATTCGAAATGAGTCTTTTTCCCTGAACGTCCTGAAGTTGTGGAGCAGGCATAGCGTGGGGCCAGAGACCAGACTGGGGCTGCGAAACAGGGCGGCCAGAGACCAGACTGGGGCTGCGAAACAGGGCGCAAACGTGCCAGCTCCACCCCCGAACTCCGGACCAATAACCCACTGAGGGTGTCTTTACACAAAACCTCGTCCCAATTGCGATGTAAGTGCGGGTGTTAAGGCGGCTCGCTACCAGGACACCGATCATGCCACATCCTTGACGCCTCCTCCGCAAAACGGATGCAAAACCCTTCACCATGAATATTTAAAATAAGAGTGACAAGGTCTCGCACCCCATGCGACGCAGACAAGAAAGCTGGCTGCTCGGTGTCCCGCAAGCGAGGAATGCTTAGACCTGATAGGCAAAGCCGCTTGGCACCACTGGGTGGGGTTGAATTCTTTATTCACTATTGACTTCAATAGATCCTTCAGCACAGCATCATATTCTGCTGATTCCTCCCTACTCAGCCACACCGGAGCCGTACGCAGCGAGTACGTAAGCCTGGGAATCGATAAGCGACTTCTCAAGATTGTTAATGCGAAGTGAGTTGGGAGTTGTTTTAGGTGCTCCTTAGAATATAAGAGAGCTCTTTCTTTGTAGACAGTACACCCGGTATTCTCTCTGGAAAAATTGGAGCACCTAGAAGTGTTTGACTTCGAAAACTGTATTATTTTTGCCTTTTTGCAATGCATGATTTGAGTTTTGAGTTTTGAGTCTTGTACGAGTCCAAATCGCTCTTCGCCGGCTTTTCATTAAAATGTAGTTTATTTTATGTTAATATACCTCTAGTCCCTTTTCCCGCGAATAGCCTCGCAATCATGGACTGATAAATTACCAGCCCCTGAATCTGCATGAAGAGGAAACCGCAAACGGTGGCGACTGTAGAGACTGCGAATAAAACACGGTCCGGACCCCGATTCAACTATTTGTAATGTGACACACTGCCCTATGGGCTGTGGCGGGCCTGTCGGTGTACTCCCACTAGACTTTCTAGGGTTCCGTACCCGAAGCGGTGACTCCGCTATCCGTCGGCCCGTCAGCGGGCTGTATCTCATGAACCGCAATAGGTAAAGAGTAAAATTTTCACAGAATGTGCATTTCTGTGGCTGTGTAATAAATAATTAATCAAACATGTTTTTAAACATTAAATACTCAAAAACCGGGGGCAGTTGGGAAGGATTGCGATTTTGAACCCTATGCCATGTTAATAAAATTTAAAACCTATAACGGAAAAGTGGCGTTAGCTAACGCCGGTGGTAACTGAGGGGTTAGGGGGGTTTCCATTAATACGTGTATTTATATGCATTTTTTCTTATACGATGGTGTGGGTGGAACCCTTCGTGCCCTTCGGAGTCCAACCCACACTTGACAGATGGATTTTTTTATTGACTGGATGTAGCCCCATTCACGTATTTGACAGGTGTCATTTTTTGACAGAAGTCTTATACAGGTGACATTTAATTAGCTGACCAAATTTTGGAGAATGATAGTGCCCATCATTATGAACAACTTTTTCCAAGAAACATGTGGTCGCAAATGAAAAAAAAATGTCGTCCCTCAGTACAATGACCCGATCAGCTGATTCCAAGTCACTATGTGAGACCCACAACATTTTTTGTCTGCGACCACACGATTCTTAGGGAGAGTTATTCGTAATGATTGGTACTATCATGCCCCAAAATATGGTCAGCTAATTAAATTTCGCTGCGAATTTAACTGGGGCCATATTACCGACGAGTTTCAGTCGGGCCCTGTGGACTCAAAAAGGAAGGTTATTGCTGCCTAAAAGGAGGATAACCACACCAGCCATATAAAAATAGTCAGTGTGTAATTTGGAGATAGGAGAATCGACGCCCTGGGAAGGCAGGGGGTCGGTCGGCGGGGGGGTGGGGCATGCAATCTGCACCCGGCGACTAATTTCCGACGGAACCCAGTTACACTTACTGCTGCTACTTGGCGGTTCTTTAGCTCGTTTGGTTGTTACGTCGTTTGTTGGATGGGAACTAATAAGGTTTGGCTACTTACACTGGACGTAATAGCATTGTTTTGATTTTTCAAGTCGTAAACTCGCTTACCTGAAACAATAACAATAACTGAGTTAGAAAAGACATAATATAATAACTGTACTACAAATCATTTGTAGGCACGAGAAAAATCAAGTTGAAGTAAAATATATTGTTTATGTCAGGTTTACCAGTAGCTCTATGCGATAAATCTGCTTTTAATTATTAACTTGTTTATCTATTTCGCCTACTTATTATTATAAAAACAAATAACCAGATTACATTTCCAATCTTTCAGTTCCTCTTTTATTTATAAAACCCTTTATTTTGATACTTCGACAGGTTTTTTTTTAAACAAAAAATGTCACAAAAAACGGCCATTTTATTTTTTTATTTTGATATGATCAGTGTCACTTTCACAGTTGAGACGAACCCAACGACACCTCTCAAGCAACAATCCATCAAGCTGTTTAGACTACAGAGCGTGCCAAAGAAATATACATACATACATACCAACTTCTGGCGCAGTCCGGTAAAAAGAATACTCCTGCTCCGAAATCAACATTTCCCAATTTAGCCTGGTTTGCTGGAAGAGATCTCTTATTAGAGATAAGCTTGCCTTTGTACACTATTTTTATATAACTCTTTTTTATATCATTTTTGTGCAAAAAAGAAATAATGAAGAATAGACTGTACCCCTTGAAACATTAGAAATACTTAAAGGTCAGCCAATAAAACTGAAATGTTTGACATTTAGAGGTCTCCTCTCCTTCCGGTTGGTGGGCGTACTAACTCATTCAACTTTCAACGTATACATACCTATACACAGACTAAATACTGTTAGTGTTATACCTATAAGGGGTAGGCAGGTTCCTGTGAAACCCTATATATAGGTATTACAGGCATTGTCTATGATGATTGATGAGAAATTAGTCCACATCAGTGTGTCCAATGCATTGAACATCCAACATTAGGCACAAACAAAATATTTTATTTCGCACATCTAGGGGTCAAGGTCATTTAAGCCTTTAAGGTCAACCCGGATAGTAGGTAGGAGCCAGGTGTTAAAAAGAACGACGCTGAAAAGTTGCTCAATCATCGCCTTATACAATTCTAAATTAACCCCCCCCCCCCCCCCCCCCCGCCCCCTCTGCCTGCCTGATTCTTGCGAGATGCAAGCTGCTGGTATTATTGAGCCGGATCAGCAAATTATAAGTTAACACTGAAAGATAATTCAATCATTACAACCGCCATCACGCCAATAACTATAAAGTTACGTCCACTTTCAGCCAGTTACGAGTGTTGAATAACCGGATAAAAGTGGTGGTGACTGTGCCTTGCCACCCCCTATGGTAAAAGGCATAACGCTAAGTAATGTTTGTTGACAAATAAGTTTTAGTAACTATCAGTAAATTAAAAGCTTCGAAATTTTCGTGATCAGCGCTCAGTACTCATCATCTCGCTCCCAAATTGCAATTCCAACAAATCGAGGGTACGTAAAATCAAGCACTCGTCTTTCTCGTACCGTCCCACGACCGGCTCCATTCTAATGACCTTGCCTGTTTGACCTTTTGTGCCTATTCCACAATAGGTAGTGTATAGTGTACAGCCTAGAGTTGTGCAACTCCATCTAACGAGGTAGATGCTAATTATTTGGCCACCCACAAAGTTGGCAGACAAAACACAGTCAATCGGGAAATTAATTGGGAAAATAGATGGCATGTTACAATAAGTCCCGTTAAGCCCTTTGTGGCAGATACATCGGTCATTTTACATACAAAATTTGTGACCTATTTGTTGTGACTTCTTGAAACAGGTCCTTAGTGCGATTATTTAGAACGCCAGTTCTATCTATTCTCTGAATAACTTTGGCAACTCCTTATTATCTATGGAGTTGTCATAGTTATTTATTTTCTCCAATACATCTTTATTTGCAGGCTGAACCTTTATAGGTTAATCCGAGAATTGTTCTAACTAGACCTAAGCAAGTTGGGTGAAATCCGCGAAAATATTTTTTTATTTTTTATTTATTTATCAGATTTTTTATAAGGAACAAAAATAGGACTTACACTCTTCATACATACAAACACAAGAACTAGAACACAATAGTGCAGACCCAATTAAAGGAAAACACAACATATAAAATAAACATGGGTAGGTAACGCCTAAAAACTACCGTTACAAAGCTAACTTCTAACAAAAAGAAAAAAACACTAATTATGTAAATTAAAAATAACACGAACAGAAGATAATTAGGTACATTTTAAAATTAAATTAAATTACTTGGCTACAGGCTGCTGCAACAAGACTTTTGAATTTACCTAACCTAAGATTAAATATATCCATTTCATGTGGGTAAAAATTCTATTGGGTATACTATTGAAACCAACAATTATGATCGAAAAGTTAAAATTAATCTAACCAATTCCTAAGCCGTCCGTCTGATAGTTTCTAACTACTAGCGCCATCTAGTTGCAATAACCGGAACCAATTGAAGCGGTGGCTCTTGGGTCTGTTTTGTATCAACATTATGTGTGGATTCAATTTGGAGCGAAAAAGATAGGAAAATAAAACCAAGATCATCAAAAACATAAGAGCCATTATCACATGAGATGACTGACAGTGACAGGCACAGGTGTGACGCAACAATTTTGAATATCCTATTTTCTGGACACAATGTTTCCGATGCAGGATGCAGAGATGGCAGTTGTACCATTATCAGCAGTTGTGGGAGACCACTGTTAGCGTTCTTTTCACATGCAGCCCAACTCTTAAAAGTCATAAAACCAATGGTTTTGAAATTCGACAAAAAGTTTAACAAAAGCGAGGGTTTACCGCCACATGCTAGCTGCAAGGGAAATAAGTTTTGAAGTGGGCTTCCACTTCTTCTACTGATATTGTGCATATTTGTAAACGCTTGTCTGTCTGTTCACATAAATAGTGGCAACTTGGACTGTTGATTACATGTTTCTCCTAAACTGCTGGAAATCCTTGGTGGAGAAAAATCAAAAACAAATTATTAGCGATGAAGAAACTGGTTTGTTTAACTTTGTATAGCTTACTAGGGCAGGGGAAGGCAATAAGCGGCTCGCAGGTCACATGCGGCTCTTTCTACGTAAAGTTGCGGCTCTCTAGTTCCAAGAGCATTTTTTTATATAATATTATTAGCTAAACCAATCGATATATTATTTGATTACGATTTCATTATTAGAGGAGTTAAAAAAAGCTGTTTTCATGTGTGCCACTGCAACACTTCTAAATGCAAAAACACCACTTTAGCCGTCGAATTTAGCAGATTACTTTATTTATGCTATAGAATAAATACTTAGTGGTTCTCTAGCAACTGTTTTTTGTTGTAAATTGTAACTTTTGGCTCTTTCGCCTCAATAAGTTGTCTGACATTACAGAAAAGTTTACTGAGAAGTAAAAATATAGCAGAGATTTGTGTTGAGTATAAATGAGCGACCTGCGAATAACTTATCGATAAACGATTACTTAACTACCCTCATCTTAAATAAATAATATAGAGGTAAAGATTTAAGTTTATTGGACAAAGGAAAGACCACGTGTTAATGAAGTGGCAATTCGTATAGCTCCTCAGCTTGCAGCACACAAACGTAGCTAAGTATTCTAGCTTTACACAAACAGGAATCCTGGCACCAGGCATGACCAACCAAAAACCGACCGGAACGTTTACAGTCAATTACTGAGAATTTCCACAAACTTTGTAGGTAGCTGCTTTTGCTGACATTGATACAATTTGTACTTTTGATAGGTACACACGACAAAGAAGATCGGTTTGCAGGGCACACAAACACCAGTCTTTGTGTGCGTAACGTTGCCAATAGCTACGATTAGCAATGCACACTAACACAGTATTCGTGTTAATGTCGCGTCTGTGTGCGTTTTTCTGATCCCATACATTCATTGATTATGACGCAAGTTTTCACAGCTTTATGCAAAGTAGTCGATAGCCTAGTGGATTAGGTGCTAGAATTACGATATGTAGATAAAGGTTCGATCCCTCAAAGGAAATTATTTTTTAGAAGCTACGAGTATTATTAAATTCACATAGCATCGAATATAAATTGATTACAATTGTTTAACCAAACTAGAGTTCGAAGAGTTGTAAACTTGCCCGGTAAAAAGGCCATAGTCTACCTTCTTTATTTAAAATGTAACAGCTACCCTCTTTAAAATTGTTTTGCGTCTGCGCGCTCTCAGCATTAGTTGTATTGCATTTCGTTCCTTGTAAATTGTGATTGAGATTTGTTATCTATCATGGAAAGTCATCTATCCACTTTTAAAAAGGCGGAAATCATTGTTTTGTATGAACAAAACATTTCAATTAGCGAGATAGCACGACGTTTAATGATATCGGTGAGTTATGCATATAAAAAATAAATTTGAAGGTTTTTTATAAATTATGATTATAATTATACCTTGTGTTACTACTTCATTGTATTTTTTTCTTATTTTACAGAGAAGAACAGTGCAACTGTGGGTTCATAGGTATGCAGATTCTGGACATGTTGAAAGTCGTCGACCAGGCCCACAGCCTGTAGCCTACACAGCTGCATCTGATCGCCATCGCGACATCATTGCAGCGCATAACAGCAATCCGTTTGCCAGCACCCGGTCTACGGCGACACTTCATAATGTAACACTACAAACAGTTCGCAATCACTTACGAGCTGATGGTTTAAGATGTCGGAGACCAGCGAAGAAGATTATGATGTCTAATGAGCATCGTGAAGACAGAGTGCGGTTTGCCCGTGAATATTTGGACTTTGATTGGTGTAATAATGTTGTTGTTTTTAGTGATGAAAAGACTTTTAGATCAGACAAGGATGGGCGTAAAATACTGTGGAGAAGAAATAATGAACGATATAGTTTAGCAAACATTCTACCGTGCAGGTGTAGTGGCCGTATTACTTTGGGATATTGGGGATGGATGTCGTCGATGGGCCCCGGTGAATTAGTGCAAGTGAGTGCTCGCAACACTGCTCAAGGATACTTGGATATTTTACAGAACGTCATGTTACCAACCGTACGAACTGTATATCCGGATGAGCATATATACTTTGTCCATGACAATTGCGCTGTGCATCGCGCCCATATTGTGCAAGAATGGTTTAACAAGCAAGAATCCTTGACAGTTATTGACTGGCCTTCTAAAAGCCCTGATTTAAACCCCATCGAAAATCTATGGGGACATATGGTGCTCAATTGGGATCCATCGAATGTGAGATCTAGGTCTAATTTAGATGAAGTTGTTACTTCAACCTGGGAGATAATGCGAGGCACTGACATGTGTTGGAATATGGTCACTGGCATGAGAAGTAGACTACAACAAATAATAGTAAGAGAAGGAGCTCCACTAAGATATTAAATAAAACATAACCATTAATATGTGAAAGCTTTGTGTTATCATAAGATAAGGTGATTTATATGTCTATGATGTTATTGCTACTTCAGGTTAGAAGTTATCACATAATTTCTAATTGCTTAGCATGTTGATTCATAGCTTATATATCATCAACTGCGACATCTGTCCTTGTCTGACTAAAACTAAAATAAGTAAATTAAGTGTAGTTTATTATAACAAACTAGTAATAAATTATTATTAGGACGAAATATAATTTTGTTTTATTATGAAAAAAATAAGGCTGGTTTCACCACATGCTGATAAAGCCTATCTGTCAAATAACGCCATACAAAAATCTAAGTTTAACTGGCAGATAGGCTTCATCAGCAGTGGTGAAACCGGCCCTTAATCTAGAATAAATATTTGGTCTGATCAATAATAATTAAAAAAAAGTATCTAAAAAAAAACATCACCATGCTTTTTCCCTCCTTGATAGAGGATCGAACTCAATACCTCAAAGTCATTAGTCTGGCATCTAACCCGTTGGGCTATCGTCCACTCTGTAGGAAGCGGTAAAAACTAGTCTTATATTCAACGAAGACACATAGTGATTGTATGCTCAGACAGTATTATAATATCTGTGACTGTGCTGTGACGACCAATGTAACGCACACACATTCAAGTCAGCGATTCGTGTCGCAACGTTACGCACACAAAGAGTGGCATTTGTGTGCCCTGCAAACCGAACTTCTTTGCCGATTGTACCTACCTTCTTCGTAATGTTTCCGTGAGTATTCAAACTTCACAAAGAATCTTTTGTGGTAATATTTAAACGATTTTACACCTGTGTTTTTCATTGAATTGCCCTTTTGGGAGTTTGAGATTAGGTATTTTGTTTGGATCTTCTTTAATAGACATGCTTTGACGCAGCAGGCAAGACAAGAAGAAAATGTACTATCGAACCATCTGAATCATGACCCACCATAAGCTTATTTTGCTAAACCCCTTAAATGCAAGTAGGTCGAAATTCGCTTGAAGGTTTATTTCCTTGGTAACGAACTTGTTATCATTTGATTAGACACTGACATTTTGATAGATCTTACAAGTTTGAAAGTTTCAAACGAATTATCAGGCAAGTGGGTCATGATTCAGTTGGTTCGATTGTACTATGTAAGGTATAAAATATGTAAAATTTACATAATAAGTAAGTTTTTTAAGTTTATTCACGCAACAATTCAGTTAAATTTATCACCAATAAATATCTCTACTTACCAAAAATATATGTATCTCGCGCTCCGAAGAACAATATTCAAAATACTTAAATAATCATTATTCATTCGAAATGTGCCAGAATCTGTCACGGGACAAGCGGCTTGAATAAGAATGAGTCTGGTTCGCATCAGGCAGGGAAGGAAAAAATCACCTACCTATAGCCAATACTTACCTCCCTACCTAAAATATCGGGGTTATGAGGAAATCTCTGGAAATATATATTATTATTCTACCGAGATCCAGAATGAGAACGATCAAAATAGATGATTGTGGAAAATAAATACAACTTTTTTTTTTCTTGACATGAATGTCACCTATATTCAACAACTGTCTAGGTACTAACTTTACGTACTACGTTCTACCGTACATCAGATATTTAGCCTCATTATTTCTCCGACAGCTCTAGAATAAACGAGACAGGAATGTACTTTAAAATGCGGGTCTGTCTGGGAAGGTAGAGCGAAAATAAAAAATCACCGAAACCGAACTATGGCAGAAATTTGCGCTGGCACGCACGCCCAAGTGAGCGGCCTCTTTAGATGACAGCAAATTAATAAACGCAAACAAAACTGAAACGCCTCACCACACAACCAAAACAATGAAATATCAACTCTTTACCCCAGCATTAAAGGTTAACTCCCAACAAATCCCGACCGCTACAAATCGAAAATGGAAAACGATTGCTCTTATGCAATATTTATCCTTACGCCAGTTGACATTAAAAGCGTAAACCGTGCACCGGAACGAAGTTAATAGGATGTAATTTATCCCGGGCGCAAAGAAGCGTTGCCGCTTCGGGTGATGCTTGAGAAGGACGGCTTCTGGTTTTTCCCTTACGTGAGACAGAGACAAAGATGTTTTGTCGTTTCCTCGGCGGTCGCATTAGTCGTCGGCTGATCGCGGCGCCACAGTAGCGTTACGATACTTGCGATCGGAAGTAAAATTTAGGTCTTGCTTGCAATTTGAGCGAAGAATCAATGAGGCGCAGTTTATCTAATCTGTCGCAACGATTAGTTGGTAAGTAATATTTTAACAACGCCGGCGGCGGCGGGTCTGATAGGATTGATGAAGGGGGTAAGCGAACCGAAGCCCCTTTAGCCTTCGTGTTAGGTTGTCATGAAAGAACAAAACTGAAAATAGATGCGGATTAAGCCAGTTCATGTTGACATCCATACTAATTTGCAGTATCGAATTACGACGTATAAGTGACCCCTCGCGATGGCGCTCAGCCAGTCGCTTTCGTTTCGCAGTCCGAGGCGTTTGCCATTAATTTTCAGGAAGGCGTCAAATCCTCGCCCCTCGGGAGCCAGCTTTCAGCTCGTTTGCCGCCCTCGCTGTCGCGTGACCGTACTACGACGTTTTGACATCGTAATGTTCATAATTAGTATTTTCGACTTCCGCATTTCTGCGCGAATTGAAACCACGCGGAATTGTATTTAGAAGACACGGTCCAAATGGAATGTTCCGTGTAAATACTTATAAATGGGCAAGAATTCTGCATTACGTTCAAAGTTTGTTTCGCCGGCCATTAGTCTCTCTGACTTTTCATACTTTGCGTAACTCTACTCTAGGGCGTGAAGTATTGTTCTAATTCGTAATCATTTGTATACAAAAATACATGCAAATTTTGGACGTTTTGTGTTATAGAAGGCTATTATCATATTCATAAGAATGGGTTCTTGCTTCTAGCCCTTAGTTCTAGGTTTTTAGCCCAACACTAGAATACTGACCGAGGACACAGGTTACTAGGTCACATAAAATATCTATACAAAAACAAACATAACAAAAATGAACTTTAATTGAAATATAAACCCTTATATGTACAGTAAAAAACCCGTAGATAACGTAAAAATTGATATTCCGTAAAAAGCAATCATCAAACTAATTAAGTTTAAAGCGATATAATACTTACTGTAGTGAGTAGAGTGGCGCAAATAATAATAAAATGATAATACTTGATCGAAATCGTTTAAATTTTACGACTTATTGCTCGGTTAAGTTATAAATGCAAATGAATACATGACCTTTTAATATGTCATCCAAAGTCGTCGAAAACAAGAAGTTTTTACGGTTTTTCCCTTGACACAGTGTGCGACGCAAGGTTTTTGAATATAAAGGGTAAAAGTGCGATACATATTCGTGCTCTAAGGGGAACCCTTGCGGCTTTTTTTCTAATAATATTCTAATATTTACTTGTTGGTGAAGTTGAGAAGATGATAAAGCGAATAAAAGAAACGGTTCCGTACCACCGTTCAATGGAAGCGATGGTGTGGAGTGAAAAGTTTGGATTTTACACAGCAAAATATTGTTTACAAAGTTATTGGTGCGGTTACTTTCACACTCCATGAACGTAACCAGGTGCATCCATAAGTTTGTATGTGGTATTGAAAGAATTGTTGTATGGGAGCCCCCTTAAATATTTCTTTTATCCTGTTTTTTAGTATTTTTTGTTATAGCGGCAACATAAATACATAATCTGTGAAAATTTCAACTCTCTAGCTAGCTAGGTTCTTGAGATACAGCCTGGTGACAGACGGACGGACGGACGGACGGACGGACAGCGGAGTCTTAGTAATAGGGTCCCGTTTGGAACCCTTCGGTTCGGAAAAGTTTAAAGAAATCAATATTCTGACATTTGTGTCTCAATATATCTATGACAATCTTGTGTATGTAAAAAGAAATATAACTAATTTTCAGAAGTACAGTGATATACACAATTTTAATACTAGAAATAAAGACAAGTTGGTTGCTTATGTAAGCTGACTACATAAAATTAGTAATTATTTTAAAGGCAATTGTATACGCTATTACAATAAGGTCCCTACTGATATTAAAAACTTACCTTTAGACAAGTTTAAAATAATAATAAAACAGAAATTGTATAAAAAAGGTTACTATAGGATATCTGATTACTTAGAGGACAGATGTCCATGGGAATAGATTGTTTGAGTAACAGGCTGTTTCGATATATAATTAGCATTCATTTTGTAATTTGACAATATTTTATTTAAAAAAGGAAACGCAAAAGATGCGACGACTGTGGAGTTTCTTCGGTGAGCTCTTCTCCACAGATTCCGCCATTGTGTTAGTGAACTCACCCAAAAAAATGTAATGACGGATCTAAGTGATGTAACAACATCCTATGGAAATAAATGATTTTTGATTTGATTTGATTTGATTTGATTTGATTTGATTCGGGTACGGAACCCTAAAAAACGAGAGGCGCGTCTTCTAAAGCGCCATTAATGCGATTTTGAAAAAATCGTGCTCAGAAAGTAAAAAAAGGAAAGTACCAGGTACATTAAACCTCAACAAAACAGTGTCATAACTGTTATAATAGGAGCCAACTTTGATACAATTTACCGACAAAAGAATTGAGATCTAATTGGGTGTCAAATTCTATCTATAGATAATCCTAATATTCAATTGGGTCAAAAAGTATGGCTTAGCCGTTGCACAGAATCAGATATACTTAAACTTATCTAGTTATATGAAGCGGCCAAGCGATACTTTATGTTTGATCCAATTGAATATCAGGATTATCTATATAAACTTGACACCCATTTTCAACTATTCTGTTGAGATACAATTACTTTTGAAAAAAATATACAACAAAAGTAGGTATCAAACTTTTCAAAGGAAAATTTATGCGCAAAGCTTATCTCTAAAGAAGATTTCTTCCCGCATACCTAGGCAGGACAGAAAAGTTTATAAAGGCAACAGCAGCCTTATGGCGTAACTCTCTGAAGTTCACAGCGTGTGTCTATGGTTCATCTCATGCTCATACAATTTCATCGATTGCGGGGTATCACCGAAGACTTCATTCAATGAGCTTGGGTTTGGCCTCCATTATGATGCTACTTGCTTGAAACCAATTTGACAGATGAAGCTGGTGCAAGGTGTCAAACGAAGTGTCTATATGAAGTTCATAGCTCACACGACTTACGGCATAAGGCTGCTGGACTATCCTAGAGCACAATATAGACAACAATGTATTACTATTAGCTGCCACAACATAACAAAAACAGCCAATTACTATACCCACTGAGGGGCACAGGCCTTAACATTACATAACATTTAAATTGCTTCTGGCCCCACACTAGGATACCCTGTGTCGTGGGAACTACAAACAGCGACGTAACAAACATGTAAACATGTAAACACCCAATATCTGGGGATTTCTTTTTCTATCTCCCCAGCCGGAATTCGAACCGAGACCTCTCACTTGGGAAGCACAGCCTCGACCGCCACACCACGGAGGTCGACACGTATAAAAGTTAAATTTTAAACAGAAAGGGGGGTCCCCATACAAGAAACTTGGTTAACATTATGCGTTGCTACGGAACCGTTCGCGTGCGAGTTCGACCCGCACTTGCCCGAATTTTAGACGACTGCAACGAAGTAAAATCTGTCTATGTGAGAGAAGCTACAGGCAAAAATATACCAATGAACAATAAAGATAGATCAACATAATTCATTTTAGTAGCGTATTTAAATAATGTTTTAAATGACCATCATTAACTGTTTTCAGTTTTTTTCCTTCATTTAAGCATAACTTCCCACCTGGATGCAAAATTTCAAGATTCTAGGTTATCTGGAAGTGGGTTAGGTTTTATCTATCAGCCAGTCAGTCAATGACTGATAAAATTGGCAGTTTTTGAATGTTAATAAAAAAAGTACGCAAAAAAAAAGTGTTAGAGCTACATATTAAAAAGAATGGTACCTTATGTAATTTCAGGGTCTTTAGTGTAATGGCCAAATTTCATATGTGTAGGTTTAATAGTTTTTAGTTATCAAGGGGTGAAGTAGCTCGAAATAGTTCGTGTCATACACACGGCTGGTGCGTCGTCAGTATCTAGTCGAACTTGGCTTGACACACTGCCGTGTCTTGATTGTTGCACACATAGGTCTGCTGATCCCTGATCAGCAATCAACCTTCCCATCCGAACATTGGTTTGCTGGAAATGATGTCCACGACACAGGATGTCCTAGTGTGGGGTCAGAATCAATGTATGTGTCTGTATATAAATGTTTATGTATCTCATTGACAACGCCAGCACGAAATTCAAGTGGCTCTTTATTTGGGCAGCCGCCTGGGCACTCGGCTTCGTTATGTGACTTCGAAAGTCATTTGATCGATTTTCACTTCACTAATCACAATTGATCGATTGCTCAGTTGAACGATGCTTTATTTCTATGTATATAACCTTAATTATTATTTTTTACTTTTTATCGAAAAATAACACGCTGATGCTCATTAAAATGATAATATATATATATAATCGACCAATCGTTTAGTTGATGTAACGTTTCATTGAAAAACAACTTGCCGATGTTAATTCAAACGACCACGTTATAAAGTAAAAAGAAACGACTCCAAGTTCAAGCCCTATTTCTTCCTTCCCGGTCGGGATGCGAATGAATCTATATACATGAAAAGTCCTCGTCAAAACTTTTGCCGCACGGAACCACAGACCAAAACGTCATCTGTTTATATATTTTGCATTTGTTATTTTTTTCAAAAAGCGCTAATTAAAATTTTGATAAAATTTATATCGGACCACCTCAGAAGTAAGTATGACCTATCGATCAAAAAAATAATTATCAAAATCGGTTCATATTTGACGGAGTAATCGCGTAACAAACAAAAAAAAACAGACAAACTGAGAACCTTCTCCTTTTTTGTCGGTTAATAAATGATGTAGTAGAGTATAAGGTAAGAGTTGGTCATTGGTGAAACGAGACATCGACTAAAATATTTGTCGGTTATAGATATGTATTATCGTTTCATTGAATATCGGATAGTTTACTTAAGATAAAACGTTACAGAGTGTTTAAATGAGCATCGCCAATTTGTATCTCGACCAAACGAACTTTGTTTAAATGAGCTTCGGCAAGTGGTTTTCAATGAAAAGTTACATCGGTTAGTAAATGCTTCGTACATCATCGTCCAACTGAGCAATCGATCAAATGTGTTCCGTGAACTCAAAGTTTATATACAAAATGTCTTTCGATGTCACATAGGATACCTGGGCATTCGGGCAGAAGCCCCGATTTCCCTGTAAATTATATTTACTTATGTAACGTTATAATATCAGTACGCACATAATCCAATTCCCTACAAACAGCATTATATCAGCCTACAGTTTTACCTATAGGCCTTGAAGAAGGCCGCAATCACGCTACTTTGCTCGATAACAACGTGTTAACATTGAATTTTTCATTTTACGCACGGCCTGTTATCAGTTTGGTATCGTGTTCGGAACAGTTGGAGCCGACATAACATAGCACCACCCCTTTTCCCGGACGGGGCGGCAGATACACAGTTACGCCCATGCTTATTCGTTATTCAATACTGACTTGAAAATTAAATTAAAACTTTAAAACACTTTGTTGCTGGCAAAGTCCTTGAAGGGCAAGCTGATGGACACGTGCATTTTCCCCATCCTTACCTACGGAGCTCAGAGCTGATTAGGTTCAAAATAAGAACGTCACTGCGGCATCGGGAGGTTCTCAATTCCTTGGGATGCTGAACCGATTTGGATTCATTTTTTTGTTTGAGCGGGTTTACCTTTCGATTGGTCCCATTGACATCAGGTTACGATCTAATGATGGGATCCTTGAGTAATCGAGGGAAATCTCCAAATTCAGTTTTTTTTTATTGAATAAAAATAAATATATTATCTTATTCAACGTCAAAATCATACTTACTTAAAACTATAAGTAATTTATATATATATATATAAAAAGACTACACCGTTTCGGAAGGTGGGCCGGGCCTTAGGGTTAAGAAGATACGGCAAGAAACTCCCCCATAACTTCTTTTAAAAAAAGTGACTTCACAAAAGGTACTGGTTTCGGTCTAAGGAAATTCGCCGGCGAGTGATAGACTTGATCCATCGCCCCTCGTCGAATTTCTGTGCGCTGAGATGGTATGGACCATGCAGTTTTATCATCTAAGTATTCCTTTATACTATAATAGAACATTCTTATCAGCAAATTTTTAACATAGTTTTTGAACCTCTTTTCAGGAAGGATCAATGATTCCTGTGATATTTTATTGTAGAAGCGAATACAGTGCCCCATGAATGATGTGCCTATTTTAATTAGTAAATAATGGTAGTAATAACCTATTTCTATTCCTAGTGTTAATTGTATAGCTATCACATACAGTTTTAAATAACGCTACGTTTCTTGACAGGTAACCGCAAGTATATTAGTTTCTTTGAATCTTTCTCTTAGTGATTCAAGCATTAAAGGCCGACCTATAGAGATGTTTGTGTTTATCATAGTAACTTGTGCGTTTACTCTCGGGAAGCGTAATTTTGTGCAGTGGAACTGATGATGAAGGCCACAGATGGTAACCAGAACTGCTTAATACCAGGTATCCCACAGGTTGCGATACGATCACTTTACTACGGATGATAAGTAAAATATGCTTGTCATAAATATGGAGAAGTGGCGGTGGTGGTGACGTACCAACCAGCAACCGAAGCATACTGATAGAGATGGCAATTGAATCAAAGAACTTTATAAATTATTAGCTAACGATGATTTAACGAACATACAGTTAAATTATTTCAAATTATTAAGGTGAGTTTGTAACTGGTAATGATTTCTACTGGTTGATTAATTAAATTGACGAATATATTTATTAATTCGTTCCGATCCGTTGATCTGTGGCTCAAGCAGGAATAATTACCAGAGTGAAAAAGTGTTCGAGTTCAGATGAAATGAACCTTATGTCATTGTTCATAAGAGTCACTGTAAGTTCATACTTTTTGGCCGCGTAATTATTTCTGCTTATTACACTGTTCTTGCAATTTCATACAGTTAAGAGTTATGAGGTTGACCAATTCAACCAAATAATTCAACAGTTGATCGTTGACGATCAACGAATACATTTGCTATACCGAGCGTGGCGCGGTTTTTGTCGCGGGAAGATGAGGGACAGAGCTATGCGCTAACATATACAGAGTGTAACGTAAACAATGGACAACCCCGGATCTATAGATAGGCCTCATCATCCTGAACAGCTTTCTCTATGAAACTGACATGACCAGAGATCCAACAAAATAAATTGTCTTGTTTTTGAATAAGCAAAAAATAAAATAATTTATTAATAATTCATTTACAGAACGGGTAAGTTTAGTACTTCATTATTTATGGAAGTCACGTGCACGGATGATCATCAAGAATACATCGAGCCAAGTGCCCTTCAACTTCCATGGTAATGAGAAGCATACAATACTGCCAAATTAGCACAGTTTGGTTATTGACCCATCTGCTACAGTCACGATCAGGGTGTTCATTCTACTTTTGGCAACTTGGTACTCCCCTATCGCTTGCCTGCCACTGTGCTCTTACTGCCTTAAATGTATCTTTTGGTAGTTCGTAAAACATTTCGATAATAACAATAGTGAAAAGTCTATGTGGAGACAATTATGAAAGATTCCGAAAGAATTCGAATGCTGTGCATTTAATAGTAGTTTATGAGACTGATACATAATGGAGGGCAATAAAAACTCGAGAGTGGGTTAATTAATAACACTCAAGTTTTAATGCCTAATTATGTACAGTTACATACACTAGTTTATTTACACACATATCATAAGGTCTCTTTGATGTGTTCAGGAACCGCATGTTCGACCGGCATGGTGGCATTGATAATTGCTCCGCACTTGTTTAGCTTGTTCCATAGTACCAACTTCATAAACAAACTAGGGTCGGCACGCAGGCGGGCGTCGGCGTTCGAAATTTGAATGTCATAATTTGTCGAAAATTGATACATTACGGTCATCATAATGCATCAATATTCAGATAATAAATGAGCTTTTACCAAGTAGTATAACATTATGCTGGTCGTAACGTGCGATTTTTGGACGCAGTAAAGAGGGTTTATGATACGTGTGTAGATAAATATAATTTTCTGATGATAATTCACAGCTAATTATAAATTCAAGAGGTATAGTCAATTATCAGTCTAATCTAAGGTGATTAGATAACATCTTGAAAGTGTGACATTGGCACAACAACACATTAAACCAGATACAAAACAGGAAGGTATCAGTAATTGACTGAAAAATATAATTTAAACAACTCATCCGTGGTAGATCTTTTTCTAGACAAGACACAATCGATGTGGTAAAGATCTATATAAAAATGAATCGCTTAATGTGTGTTGGTAAGCGCGAAACTCGGAACGGCTGGACCGATATGGATTAACTTTTTTTTTAAAACTATATGTTGAAGGCTCAGAAAGGTCATAAGACCTTTCTGAGCCTTCTCTCCACAAGGAGAGAAAAAAAAACGGGAGAGGAACAGCCAAAAAGTGAAAAACATTTTTATGTCATCCCTCTTCCAATAGGTGGCGTTGGCAACTTTTGACAGAACGACGTCTGACGGCTCAGCTAGTCTATAATAGTAAAAAAATGCCAAGTGCGAGTTGGACTCGCGTTAAGAGGGTTTCGTACAGCAGTAATAGGACTAATACCAACAAAATATCCTATAATATTTATAAACAACACTAAAACACAACGTAATCACCAAACATAGCGTAAATTTATCAAAGCAAGGGCGGGTAATGCCATGTCAAGCATTTTTTGTTTCCCACGAACGAGACAGAATTGAACGAGTATTTTTATACCATATATTAATATTCTACGAAACAAACGAATACTTCAATGAATATCAATCTATTCAATAAATCAATAATCCTATAATCCATAGAATTCAAGCGAAAATTGAAAAACCCAACTTAAACAGAGAAAAAAAACTGAACTATTTGAACTACTACGGCGTAAACAAAACCATACCCCGCGAGTTCAAATACAGCCAGCGCCCTCTATTGTTCTAAGACTATAACTTATCTAATACTGTGCCGTCAATCACACTGTATGCTCAAAGCACGAGCATGTGTTTAACCTTACGAGCGGCAATAAACATATTGTTAGAACGATCGTTACTATTTTTTGTTAGCTGTGGGCAAACCATTTGCAATTTTCACCTCTCTAAGACTTCAGGAAGTACCCTAAAATTCAGTTTTTCATACAAACTTTGCACCCCAGATTTAGGGGGTTAGGGGGTTAAAGTTGTGGATTTCGGTGTTTGTATAGGATATGGGTGCAAACATATACCACATTTCAGATTTTAGGACTTCGGGAAGTACCCTATAGAGGTTTTGATGAATCCGTCATATTATTGAGCACAACTTTTACAAAATCAGTTTTAAAAATATTATAAAAATATATTTGAAATCCTCACATTTGATATGTCACACAGCATATTTTGAAATTTTTCAATGTTATTTTTCTCATTTGGCCCCCCAAAAGTGGCCGCCATATTCCATATTTATTTATTTACATTACACCTCCGTCTTTGGGTCACAGATATTGATATGTGTACCAATTTTCAACTTAATCGGTCCAGTATGTTCTGAGTAAATTGCCTGTGACAGACGGACGGACAGACGCACGAGTGACCGTTTCTCTTTTGAGATACGAATTCCTAATTAATTATGATTTCTTAGCAGAAGCAATCTTAATTTAGTTACCATGTTCACGTCATAATATTAATCATCAATTACCTATACAAAAGAAATAGAAAAATATTTTCTAGGAAATTAACGCCTTATCAATCAATGACGGAGTACTGTACCAAGTGGCTTTGTAAAGTGGTGGTTTATTAGGCGGATATACGGAAAGGGCACGACCTCTCACTTTCTCTGCTGAGTCGGCGCTCGCAAATTTTAACTACCTAACTGGTGCTCAATTCTCTTATGGAAAAAGCATAGCGATAGCGCATCGATAGCATATCGATTGCCCCGAAGGGCGCTAAATACCGTATTTGGCAGTCAGTCTCAAGACAAGCCAAATACGGCATTTTGAGCCCTTGGAAACAATCGATATGCTATCATTATGCGTTTTCTATAACAGAATAGAGCCCCAGGTCTATTGAAAGATAGCGGATTGAAATTTACCAATGACATAACATAACACTCGCAAATTCATTGGACTCTGTTGGCATAGGACCGCGATGAAATGGACTGAGCATTATAATGACTTTAATGATCGGCATACCTTAATTTTATTCAATCTCACAACAGAATTAAGGAAAAATAGATGGTTGTAATTCTCAGTTTTTAAGTATTTTATTTAGCACATGAACCAAATAATATCAATTGTAAAACTATAGAAAACTAACGATGAATGCTGAAGAAATGTTCACAGTTTTAGGTGGCATATTCTTCTCCCTGAGTGAACCCATCTTAGAATTCTTTAGGATTTACATCTGAGATTTATAATCTGAGGTCTCATCACTTTATAACACTAAGAAACTATATACAATATTTGTTTACGTTTTGACTGACATACGAGTTACTAACTGACGCGGAAACTGTCAAAACAGTGTTACAGGACTGCCAATTTAACGGCTAAGTTTGAGCCAACTACGCTCTATGAAGGACATTCTGTTTTTTTGAATATAAATTTCAGTAATCCTTTAGCATGTTTTGATGGGAACGCCATTTATTTAACCCAGATAGGCCGGAAATTTGGAAAATCGCGATTTTGAACATGAACACTTTATGTTAAGGTTCAAATTTCGGGCGCTCAAACGGCCTTTAGGGGATAAGGGGGTCAACAACAAAATTATCTCGAAATGAAATATTTTTATATTATACCGAATTGGCCTGATGTCGAATTGTGTTATTTGGCATTACAAAATTACCGCGTCGTGTCTTCTTGACTAATCAGGATAATCTTAGAAGCTACTGAATAGATTATAGTCCTTAGAACCCTGTTTTAGGTAGAGGTGGGCATAACTGCAAATTTTAAATAATTTAGATAGTTGCTGTGCTAATTTATTCAAGCTGCTAAAATAAATGGCTATTCTGCTATTTGCTATATTCCCAAAAATGCTAATGATAGGTAACGAAAATTAAATTCGCACTTGCTGTTGTAGCTTTTAAAATGTGTTATGATTTCTGGTAGTTATTAGTACTTATTAGCAACATTATGACGATCAAATAAACTTCCATTCATACTTTACACACTATTACTTTACGTACTATTTCAATCTAAAATTATTGTTCTTACTTACTTAAGCCTATACACTAATTTACACTATACACATACATACACTTATATCTCTAGCTAGAATAGTCCAGATCTAAATCTTTTCAACTGTTTTATTTATCGAGAGAATTCAATCGCACGCTGCGCAAATTACGTAAAATTACGCAACAAGAATCAGCGATGCACTAAAACTAATCAAAAACAAACAGATGATAGGTGTTCCTGTTGTAAGCGTTGTAGCTAGAAGCAAGCGCTAAGTTGCTAAACCGTGCCGGCCAGCAAATTGCGTGCAACCCGCGACGACTGCGAAGTGCGAAGCGGCAACGTAACGTAAAGCTAGCGCTAGCAGATGCTATTTCATTATTTCAACGTGTTGCTAAAGCGCTTGCTATTTTCTAAAGCGTTCATTTTAGCATATAGCAGTTTGTTTAATTTGTCAAAAGCAGTGTTATTAATTATTTTTCAAAAGCATGCTACTTAATGCGCTTTCATTATAATAACCACCTCTAGTTTTAGGTGAAATACACACATCAACACCGTCTAGGGATATTAGATTTTTGTTTGCATTTCTTAGTTTTTCAGAAAAACTACTCAGAATTAGGAAAAAGTTTATATGTGGAATTAAACCTCCTTGTTCCATTTTTAAACAGACATTGAAAAAAAAAAACTTATGAATATAAAGAAAGCGCGGGAACACGCATTTGATTCAGTTTACAGTGCTAGTTTTGTGTGGAGATTTATTTAGAAAAACATTAATTAACTAACTCTATCAATTGTTTTGGTGATTTTTACTGTTTGTGTCATCTTGTTGGTGCCATGCAACGTCGACATCTGACGAGAGACGAGATGATAAGAGCGGTAGGAATGTTGGAAGCTGGCGCTATCCAAAACGTTGTTGCGGAGACCCTAGGCACCAGCCAGAATGTGATATCAAGGCTCTGGCCACGTTATCGTGATACTGGGGAAGTGGCGGAACGGCATGCTGGCAGAATTCGGGTGACCACCCCTAGAGAGGACCGTTTTCTCCAAAATACCGCCAGGAGAGAACCTACTCTGACGGCCATGGAAATGGTACAGAGGCTCCAACAGGAGCATCAGCTGTTGGTTAGCGACCAAACTGTCAGAAGAAGGCTACATGAAGCTAATCTTCATTCTCGCAGGGAAATTCGTGTTCCTGCTTTGCGACGAGGCAATCGCGGAAGGTGACTATTGTGGGCTCAAGAAGACGTGTTATGGGATAATGAACAGTGGTCGACAGTGCTCTTTACGGATGAGTCTCGGTTTGGATTTCATCCAGATTCGCGAAGAACACGAGTTTGGAGAGTTCCAGGCAGGGAAAGCCGGCTCCAGCATCCACAAGAGGTTCATTCGTACCAAGCAGGAACAATCATGGTATGGGCAGGAATTCGTATAGGCGCGCGAACCGACCTCGTTTTTGTAAGAGGCAACATGAATGCTCAGAAATACCGTGATGAGGTGGTGGAATCTGTTATTATTCCGCATAGGGTGCAAATCAGCCAGCAATTCGTACTCATGCATGATAATGCTCGTCCACACACTGCGAGGCTGGTATCAGCCGCACTTCAAGACAACGACGTCACGGTAATGAGATGGCCTGCGCAGTCGCCCGATATGAATCCCATCGAACATGAGTGGGACATGTTGCAGCGAAGGGCTATGCATGCCCTCCCTCCAAATCTGGCCACAGAAGAGCAACTTTTCTTGCACCTGCAACGAACCTGGGAACGCATACCACAGCAAGACATCGACACCTTAATTCACAGTATGAATAACCGATGCCAAACTCTTATTAACGTGAGGGGTGGCAACACTGATTATTAAGAGTTAAAATGTCTCACTTTAAGTTCTTTTTTTAAATAAAATTATCCATTTTATTCATGAATTTCATTCGTAGACTTAGCACCATTTTTAGTCTCTTTGTTATTTTATTTAAAAAAAAATATTTGAAGATCCTAAATGTTTTTTATTTATATAATTAAGTTGGGCATTAACTGAGGTTTAATTCCATATATACTTCTCTGAACAAAATATTTATAGTTTATCAAAAAAAATAAGAAATACAAAATATCCCTAGACAGTGTTGATGTGTGTAATACAATACAAGCCAGCTAAATGCTGCAGTAAATAAGGTTATTAATAAAACGAACCTCAAAGAAGTCTAATCTAACCAAACCGAGCTATTGTTCGCTTGAACGACTTGTGGCGCAATCAGTATTTAAGTGCTAGCTTTATAATACTCCATGTTGTAATAAATTCAGTTAACTCCACAGTAAAACTTTCCTCAATGACGTCTGCAAAGCCCAATAATAGCAACATCTCCCTTTTGAGGAAACTGCTTAAAATACTCTAATTTATATGAACCGTGCCATACAATCTATTTAGAGCCACGCTGTCAGCACTGCCCACCATCGGCACTGCCAATATAAGCCTTAGGGCAGTGGCATCACATCACAGATGCCATTAGTAGATCAGTCATTTCATGTCTGACTGCCGACACAATTAATTTCCACTAAAGACGATAAATTATGTTGTTATATTTTTGGCGCCATAAACTATTTTACTATGTGTTATTTTACAGCTCGTTATCGCGTTTTATGTATTTTACAATCCATTTCCGAAGTTCTTTGTAAATTGAAAACGATGGGTTACGGAGGGAGACTGACTTGAGCTTGAGCTTGAGACAGACACACAATAGATTGTGTTTGGAACTTCAGAAGGAAAAAAATGCTGATAGTGATAATTCAATCAGACATTTATTTATGGGTAGTGTAAACGTAAGACTGTAAATCCAGTTTTTGCTTGGCAAAAATATTGGGTTTGTCTGACTGAATTACTGAATAGCGACAAAAAATGAGCGCGACTAGAAATACTGGCTTCGTCTGACAAAATTACTGAACTTCGCGACTAGAAATCTAAAAACAGCTACTTGAAGTCCTTAAATTCGAGTAACATAAAATACAAAACGAGCGTTAGATTTTGTTGTTCTTACATGTTCAACCTGATAGAACACGATGGATAAAGGAGGCTTCGTTTCGCTCACTCCTTTAACCTTAACCTAGCCTGACCCACCACTTCGCCCTGAAATCCTTAATAAGCGGTGGCTAAACCATTCAGTAAGTTATTCACACAAATCAGTAATTTTGACACGCAAATCAGTATTTCTTTCGCTCATTTCAGGAATTTTCGCTGTTCATGGTCATTCGCTCAATAGTTTTTTATTCGCTCGTTTTATTATTCCTCTTTATCACATGACGAGACATACATGATTCCTCTTGTGTTTTCACCCACTTCAATAAGGAGACGATTATTCCATCAACTATGAATCGATTCCGATGATTCTTGTTTTGATTGGTAGGCATACTTCAGAGGTCGTCCCATATTTTTTTTTATCAAAATGAATTTAGCGCTTTTTGAAAACAGCAACAAAAATACATACACAGATGACGTTTTGGTTTGTGGTTCCGTGCAACAAAAGTGTTTATCATGCACATAGACTTGATTCGCATCCAGACCGGGGTGGAAGAAATAAGGAACTTCAAGTCGTTTTTTTTTTAAGTTTTTAACTTGGTGAATTATTTATCCCTAATTGATATACTCGCGTCGTGTCGTGGAGCATAATTGTCAATGGCGCTGTCATTGCCCTAATGAGAAACAGCGTCAGAATTATTTTGAGAGTTAGTTAAACTTGAGCATGCAGTTGTGCATCTGGACCACTCACTCCATGTTCCTTAGTCGACTCATACGACATGCGCAATAGTGTTAATTTGTAGATCACAATTTATTGCCATTAATGATTAAATATGATTATTGATTATCCATCAGTTCATACTAAAGTGAGGTATGTATTTACTGGGCACATTAATTCGGGTGCGCAATTAAGAATACATTGTTTCACAGTCCATTGAGTAAGTACATACTATTGTATATGAAATGTTGGCCAAGCGGACGATTATTGCCTACTATAGTAGCATAACTTCCCGTTGTTCCCTCGCAAAACGGATTTAGCGGATAGTTCATATGTAAACAAAAAATATGTTTTGTTTTGGATAAGTAAAAAAAAAAAAAAAAAAAGTACTATTTCTGCCAGTAGTTGGAAGACAAAATCAAAAAAATGCTAAGAAGGCTTATCTTTAGATTATGTGTAGAAGTTGCTTTACGAGAATATGAGTCAGTTTGAATATTTCCAGGTGACGTCATCATGCAGTCAGTACATGTTATTCATATTCAATAGACAGGAAGACGAACGCCACAAACAAAATATGCCAATAACAATGGGGAATCTTTAGATGCACCTCTAAATAAGATTATGCAAACTAAATACTGTCACTAATAAACTATGCGCATAACTTTTAAATGACTGCACATAAAAAACAACACTTCTCACTCAAAACAAGCATAACTAAAAATATAGTCTTATCAAAAGTAGAGGATCTTTTTAACTGAGTGTGCATCAAAAATTTGTACAAAACAGAAATACTGCCTTTAAAACTAAAATTCTCATGATACACCTAAAAAACTGACTTGCACATTAATTAATTAATCCAATTGCATTTCAAAATTTATATCAAAAGTTGCAACTCTGTTACAAGTTTATTAGGTGCTTGGTTCTAATAAATTAGGGTTAGGATTTATGTAGTACGTAAACATATTAGGTATGCTTTCGAAATATTAGATCACCACGTAGAATAAAAGTTTACATTAGTGTATAAAAAGTTTGCTAAATCAGTAATGGATTTTTTGTTCAAAAAATTGGTATTTATTAGTTATGCGTTTAAAGGCCACCCAATAACAATTATCAGATACTAACTAACTAATAGAAGTACTGGGCGTGGCCTCACTTTCAAGCCCATCGCAGAAAAACGAGAAACCAAATAGTGGATCGCGGGAATCTACTTTCACTGATCGTAAACAAAGCAACATAACCGCTTTTATATCGGCGAGATAACAAAAAGTAATAGCAAAACATACCGAGATCCTTAGTTCAGTTATATTATACCGGACGAGCTGACCCAGTTAAAAGCCCCCCTACCACTGCACTCGTCTACGGGGCAGCGACGCTCGCGAAGGAAATGCTTCCTTCACTTTCCTTGCCCAGAGAGATCGGTTAGCGATAGGTAGAGCGTTCCGCGGCGGTAGTTAGAGTGCAGCGGTGCGGGCGGATACGAACATGGCGACACCGACGTAATTGTCTTCGCCTGTAAGGCGACGGAAGCAAAATGCGAAAACAAATGGTAATCAAACATTACCTAGGTTAAAGACAGAATAACTATCATTATCTTAACCGGTTAAAACTGTTATTGGAGGAAATGAAGATGTCTTAACATCGAAGAGTGCTGCTTGCAAGTACTTTCCTGCGACCAACCCATCCCCTGCCACTTACGACACATAACTACACTTCTTCTAAAACTCAATCTGGGAAAAGATGTGATCCTGAAGTATTTTTGTGACGGTTCTGACTTCTGTGTATAGTTACAGTGACACAAATGACTGACAACTTGTACCAAATGACCTTGGCCTTTTAACGAAGCGTTGCATTTATTATCATGAGTATTTTTGACTGCGGACAAAAAACTAGACTGCAGTCAGCAAACATTGTCTGGCTGGCCAATGTTAAGCACAAAATACGGTAATCGAAGGTCAAGGCTCTTCGATTATAAGGAATTATGCTGCGCTGCTACTTCTGATTGAGTCGCTATAAAACACGAAACCGCCTATTTAGCAACGCAATGCTATCGGAGCATTGTACTGATATGCCTCGTAAAGGCTTTACTTACAACACGTTCACGTTATCCGTGCACGTCGTTGGAATGCAATAACTTTAAAGCGCCATAATGACGTCACGAATCCATATGCACAGATATTGCGACCGTGCTGTACGCAATTGTAAGTGTAATGTTTTGAATTCTTTATTCTTTGACGCCTGATTGCTGTTTTCCAACTTGGAGCAATTTGGCTCGATGCAAATGATCTTGGGTAGGCAATTAGGGTTCCCTAGTTGGTTGGTTACCGACCTTAATCTTAGCTTATATTGTGTTAAAGTTTTTCAGGGCTTTGTCTGAGCTGTAATATCTGATTCGCTAGGCTATAAAACCGTATTTAGCATCCTGAATTTATAAGCAATTTGATCGAGCCTAAGCCAACTACCGAACTTATGTATACGACGTGATAGTAAAATGCAACATTGAACATAACGTGATATTTTCAATTCCACGCAACAAAAGCACACCTCTCTTGAGCACATAAATCTCACCACGCAAGGTTAGGTAGTACCTACGTGAACCTTCATTTGTGAAATTACAGTGCGTTTCGATTTCGACATCGAATCAAAAATCATGAAAATATAACCGTCAGTATCAAGCGAGCGGTGAAAATAAGACATGGGCCGTTTAAGGGCTAAGGTAGTGTATACTGGTATGTCCTTTGTTAATTCGGGATAGTAAAGATTATTCTGGACCAGCTACATACAAATCAAATGCATTAGGTAAAAAATAATAATAAGCCTTATAACAAATAACAGTGGAGACTCTAAAATATTGAATGTCTCTGCTAAGGTAATATAGTTGACGTGTGTTTATTGATTTTAGTGTCGCGCCTATGCGTCAATGTTCTTCGCAAGGCTCGCGTTTCGTGAATCGGTAAAATTAGCAACTAGATTCGTGGCAGTTAAAATGTTGGACACAACCATATTATAATTAAGACGAGAGCAGTTCAAACGTTCTGTAAGCATGGCGGGCGGTTACGTCAGTCGCTGCGGCAGAACAGTGCCAAAATCGTGTTTATTTATTTTTCCAAAACCACTGATTATTTATGAACTTTCAAACATACAGTTTTAAGATATTGTGAATTCTTATTATTTGAGGCAAGTACCACATCAATATCCTTTTTAGCTCCCAAGAAATATCAAGTTATAGGTAAAAACATCTATGTTTTTTTGTGGATCCCATTGACATTTTTCATGTTTCCAAGCATAAAAATTGAAGGAAAAGGATACCTTCTTAACATATTTTTTATCGGGATTTGTGAAGTTTTTCCTTGAGGGATAGCGCTTTAAATATGGGAAATATTAAACTGCACATCAATAATACTGATTTGCACAGCAAATATACTGATTTTCACAGCAAATATCAGGGCAAAATAAAATAAGTGAAGGGTAAAGGGGGTGAGCGAATCGAAGCCCCATTTATCCTTCGTATTAGGTTGAACATGTAAGAACAACAAAAATAATTAAAACAAAGTGTTTTTACTGATCCCTTTTTGCTGTGAAAATCAGTATTTTTTATGTGCAATTAAATACTAGCCTTTAAATATTGGCATTTGACAATAAGATGTATCGCCTAAAGTGCGACGCGTAGGACACACGTATCAAACTCGAGGCGCCTACGCCTGTCGTGTGCGCAATCTTAGTTAAGGGGAATTTAGTCCGTCTCTATAAATAGTCTCAATTCTATTTTAAGCCCTTCTGTGGACTTTATTTTAGCATACGCTTGGGCCGTTTTCTAAAATAAACTCCACAGAAGGGCTTGTTGGGGCTGTTGGCATTGCGAAAGCGATCAGAGTTAAATTCAGCATATCGTTTTAAATGTTCGCCAAGTTTGTGTTGAAAAAATTGCTCTTGATAATCAAGGCGACAAATTGAAATACTAAACTTATTAAAAGAAGATAGAATCAATGGTTACATAATTGCTCTCGAATTTAGACACCTAAAGAAGCGACAACGTTTATCATGCATGACTTCCGATAACAGTCCACTGCACGATGTGTCTGATCCATCGATTTCATTGCCATCAATTACTTACGGAGATAATCCAATATGTAGGATTGCTCAAGAGTATGATATATGACCCAAAATATTGGACCCCAAAAAACTAGGTCAAGGAAGACAAGAAACTGAGCAAACTGTAAGCTTCTGAAGACATGTTAAACGATTTAGACATTAACTAAGTTGTCTGTGGCACGTTGCCAGTGTTCCCAACTACTCCCCATTCGCCATCGCCACCCACCATCTAGCTACGGCTTCACGACCAATCGAACTTTATTGAAAAATTCCACTACTTTAGGAGTTTCCGAGACAAATTGCTGAGGAAATATGGTATCCATATCCAAACGGAGTGGCAACTGCAATACTTTTGCATGGCATTGGGAAATACGAATGAAACAGCGTTTTCGTTAGATCTTTAGTCTTGAAGAAGATGCATTTTTAACGTTTTTTTTCTTCTTATAAATATAAAGGTTGGTTCTGTAAGCTTCCAGTTAGCTTGATACTACATCTAGGTCGGCTAAGGTCTCATTAAGTACCTAATTCCCAATTGGTACGTTATAAATCTTCTAAGGCATAAAAGGGTAAGTTATATATTTTAAAGACTAGAACTTACGGCCATTGATATAACCAAGTATTTTCTAGTAGAACACTAAAAAGGTTCAACAATGTTGAGAGAAAAGAAATAAAAAAGTGTCCCTGACGCTCAAAATTCAAAGTGGAAACATTAGAGCAGGGGTCGGCAACGCATGTGCGTCCGCGAAGTCTTTTTGATGCGCCCTCCTTGAAAATGCTGCAAAACACTATGGAAATCCCATGGACTGAGAACACTTTCCAAATCAGAAGAGAATTTTCGATCCCTTATTATGTATGTGAAAAGGATATTGATATCATTTCGTTTGCCCCACATTTAGAAACACTTTTGGACAAATTTAATTGTCGTTTCCAAACATTCAAGAATCTCGAGCCTGTCTTGGGAGTGCATGACTATTGACTAACCCATTCTCAGAAGGTGATGTTTCGGAAAAGCCTAAAATACTATTTTGGCATCGAAAATTGATGAATTTGAGCTGAAAATAATAACCATAAAGAACGATATTTACCCGAAATCATACATGTGGGACAAACACTTTTGGAATATCGTTGATGAAAATAAATATCCCATTTTAAGAGCATTATTTCTTAAAATACTAACTGCATAATTATTTTTATCTACACACGTATTATAAACCCTCTTTACTGCGTCCAAAAACTGCACGTTACGATCAGTATAATGTTAAACTACTTTTTAAAAACTCATTTCTTATCTGAATAATGAACATTATGACCATAATGTGTAAATTTTCTACATATTATGACATTCAAATTTCGAACGCTGACGCCCGCCTGCGTGCCGCGCCTACTTTGTCTGAGAAGTTGGTACTACATAACAAGCTAAACAACTCAATGCCACAATGCCGGTCAAACATGCGGTTCCTGAACACATCAAAGAGAGCTTATGATATGTGTGTGGATAAACTAGTGTATATAACTGTACATAATTAGGCATTAAAACTCTCGAGTGATATTATTATGAAACTCGCCTTCGGCTCGATTCATAAACCTGCTCTTTTATTGCCCTCCATTATGTAGCAGTCACATAAACTACTTGTATTGTATTTATTTATTATAATGCATTAATTAAATAACATAGGCATGCGAATCCATATTTTCTACAATTAAATATTGTATTGGAAATCAAAATATGGAGGCAGAATGAACAATATAAATTTTGACCATATTGTATGAGGAAAGACTTTCAATTATGAGCCAGATTTCATCAAGTTGTGGGAATAAATGCAAGGCCAAGGATATTTAGTTTTAGGATATTTAGTGACTGTATGTTCCAATGCCTCATCTTGCTTTGTCCATGTGTAACATTTTATTTGCGTCAATCGTACATGCGCCCTTCAGGAGTAAATTATTTTGGAAATAGTCCTTAGGCTTGATTAGGTTGCCAACCCCTGCATTAGAGTGTCGAGTTAACGCCTCTGAGTCGGCGATGAATCGGTACGCCTGCGTTGCACAGTAACGCTAACTCACATCGCTCAACTCAGTTGATTGCATAGTCTTTTTTTAATTTTAATATATCTATATTATCGCCAATTTTTTTGCCTCTGTGTAGCGACGCATGGGAACAAGAGAATTAAGCATGGGCGCAAGAGGTAGAGACCAAGAAACCTGCATACATGATTTATAAATTGAACCTCGGGACCACCAGAAGAATAGTTGAATCGCTTCGAAGAGATAAGTTATTTGGACTGAACTTTTCTCTTAGATTTATAGATAGATACACCTTCGATAGGAGAATCCATTCTTTTAGTTCTAGGCGTTGTATTTATATCGATGTTCGCTGTCAATCGTTTGTTGCGTTGCGGCGCATATTTAACACAACACAGTGCGCTGACACACACTACCTTTAAGATTACGATGCACTCACGATTTTTGACTCATGTCTAATCATCATAGTCTCCTGCTATCCCCCCTCTATCGCATGACGGGCATAGAAGCGCGGGGGGAGGGGGCCAACCGCCGATCGTTATAACAAAAACAAACAATACAGGGTGGTCTAAATCCCGCTACCGGAGTTATGAGGTTACGAAACTGAGCCCGATCTCCCCCTTTGTATATTACTAACTTTGTAAAGTGGGATCGTTTGGTTAAACATTGCCCCTTAATTAGGACCTCTCCGAGTAATGCAGGTCAGGTGGAAATCCGGATCGCCTTTGTTTTACATCTCAGTCCACTCTACGATTTATGATGTCATGATTTCCAATACTCTTAGTGAATGGGAAAGCCTGATCAATTTATGGCTATTGACATAGTATGAGTATTCGTAGTAACAAGTAAGGCCCTTAGATTAGTGGTATGCATTAAGTAGGTTTTCTTAACGTTAAAGCGGTCCAGAAGCAAAAACATAACATAAACAGGCACATACATTGTTGTTGCAAGTTGGATGGCGTTCGTCGGGCCTCCGTCGTATCGCAAGCCCTGCATGCACAATGTGGAAGATTACGCAAAACTTTTTGGCAGAGGGCACAGCATGCTTGTAACACAAAGAATGTCAAATTCATCTGATGTTTGTAACTTGATAAACATTGTCACCAGTAACAAAGAGTTGAGCGATCGGTTGTGCAATGGCGAAGCGTACTATCAAATTAGTTCCACGTAGAGGGCGCTAAGTTTGTAGATAATAAATACAGAGAAAGCAAGCAAAGAGTTTCGTTCATCTGAGGTTCTATGGATATCTGAATAGCGACAATTAATTTATCTGTATGATAAAACTCTGCATAGATTTGCTTAATTTTTTACACTGTGATTCATTTTTAAGTTACCACAGATGAACGAGACGCTTATTTAGTCTGTGTTTATTAACTACAAAATTTAAGAGTCCTTTAACGGCAACTATATAATTTAATAGGTTGCTTAGCCATTACAAAACCGATCACTCAGAGTTCAAACTCAAATGCTGACTTTCTCTCGGGAACTGACACTTGATAACACCAGTTTAAAGGCTCAGACGCACTAGGGACAAAATGTCTCCCAACATGTCGCTTCCACATTGCACAGGTGCCTCGAAACGTGCCCCTCGAACTTTTACACACGAACCGAGACATTTTGCTGGTAAAAATAAATGTCGCGGGTCATGTTTTGGGAACAGTGCCACGTTGCAGCGACATGTTGAAGGAAATTAGTTCCCTAGTGTAACTGAGCTTTAGCACTAAGCGGCACTTTAGTTGAGTAGCGGTCTGTTGCGGTCCGCAGTTAAGTCGGAGCCAAATTGTTAAAATAATGGTGACTTGTTTAATACTTTAACATGTCGGAATTGTAGGATCAAAACGAATTCAGAATCGATTGTTACTAATTTAATTCTAATTAAGCGCCCGGTTTAATAGCGGAGCAGCCAATCGTAAATCCATAACGAACATATTGGTTACGCTTGCGCATAACACTGCCATAAGACAACAACTGCTTATGCTAGCATAAGCTTTGTTGTCCCGTCTAGGTTTGCTGGAAAAAATCTCTCGGTAGAGATAAGCTCGCCTTTGCACAAAATATCTCATGTAACTTTACCATTTATTTACCGAGCAACAATAAAAAAAGAAAAAATACTTATAAATAGAATATAAAAGTAAATAAGAAAATGCTTTCACAGGTAAATAGTGCTACAGTTCCGGCTGTTTCTTGCTATTTATTTCTTTCGCTTTTTCACAAAATTCCGCCAGTTTTGTGAATAAATTAGACTAGTAATTTGAATTTTCAAATCAAATCTTTATTACTATAGATATTAGCAAACGTTATTTTTTGCCTCTTCTCTACATTGAACCACTGTGGGAGAAGGTGACGTAGAAACTCCCACAGATTGATTTTTAGATCTCTTTTAAATATTGCTCGTGCTTAACTTATACAAATATGTATGTATTACAATATTAATTACTATAAATAATAAGCAGGAATACATATTTACAAAATTATTAACCCCAAGGACTGTGTTAAGCTAGATTAACTCCATACAGTCCCATCATTTAAGTAGTCTTGAACATTGCAATATCCACTTTTTGACAAAGTCACTTTAACCGGCTTTTTAAATTGCTCAAAAGGCAATTTCATAATCTCCAGAGGTATCTTATTGTAGTACAGAATGCACTGACCCTTGAAAGAATTGCTAATCTTCGTGAGTCTAAACCAGGGAGCTACTAGTTTGTGATGGTTAACATTACAGCTATCGCTAAGTTTGATAAATGTAGTAATGTTCTTGCCTACAAACATTATATTTTCGAAAATAAATTGATTAGCTACAGTTAGTATGACAATTTCTTCAAAAAGCTCTCTTAAAGAGTCTGCTCGAATAGCCATTTTCTCTAAAATAAAAATAGTTTAAATATCCGCTGCTTTCCCCCACAACAACATACCATAGTACATGACCCTATGAAAGTAACTAAAATATACTAGCCTAGATGTAGCCACATCCGTGTTTTGTCTGATATTATTGACAGCGTAAACAGCAGAACTTAATTAACCAGCTAGTTTATTAATCTATTTGGGGTCCCCACTGCAATTTGCTATCAATGGTTATACCAAGAAATGCATTTACTAATTCTAACGTGCTGCTGTCTAGCACTAAACTGGTCTCAACTTGCCTGACATTTGGAAGTGAGCATTACTTTTACCAGCGTTTAACAATAAATTATTAAATGTGAACCAATTCAAGGTTAACATAATCAAAATCTTCTTTTTGTCTTTCAATTTTAAAGACCAGTGAACTATTATCAGCAAACAACATTATGAAAGTCAATTTCTCCACCATGAAAGGCAGATTGTTAATATATAACAGGAATAAGAAAGGGCCTAATATGGAACCTTGTGGAACGCCAATTTTTACTCCCGATCCATCAGACTTAACGCCGTTGACTTCTGTCTTTTGAATTCTATTGATTAGCGATGATCTTACTAGATCTAACGCTTTATTTCTAACTCCGTAATGATTTAATTTAGTAGCGTATCATGATCAACACAATCAAATGCCTTTGACAGATCGCAAAAAACACCGATAGCATCCTGTGCGGCCTCCCATGCAGAATAAATATGAGATATAAGGGTAATACCTGCATCCATAGTCGATTTACCCCTAGTGAAACCATATTGTTTGGCATTGAGTTGTTTTGTACGGTTGTGGTGTGAGAGCATTTGATTGACTATAATCTTTTCAAATATTTTATTAACTTAGTGATGGAGGACAGAATACCAAACAATCACAGTCCAAGTCAATAATTAGTCAGTTCTAATATTACTTTTATGAGTATAGTCTTTGATCATGATATGTGGGTACATATAGGCAATGGAGATTAAGATTGTATATCTTATATACTTTCATCTTAGTTATAGTTGTAGAACCACAGTTTACCGGCCCATATGGAGAATACTTCGTCTACAGGGTTAATATGTGTTATCATTATTTGCTGAGTCTAAAATTAAGATAACCCATTTAATTAGCAAAAATCAGAATGTTTCTGTCTAAAATATACTTAATCTTGCATATAAATAATTTCTGAATAATTAAACATAAAAAAAAAGAAAAAAACTAACTGCCTAAAAAGCAAATGAGATCTTCCACCATAACCTCGCACACAGAACAAACAGTTCATCTACCACTTAGTAGTGTCTCCTCTGCTTTTAATAACTGCCTTTATCCACAGTGGCATTGCCGCCACCAGCTCTGCACACTCTTCAGGGTTGATGAAATCCCAAACTGCCCTAAGCATCTGTTTTAAATCATTTACTGATCTTGATGATTGATAAATCATTCCTCAATCTCTTCTTCTTTTTCCACCAAAATGTTTAGATCGGGACAAATCTGGGCTGCTTGGCAGCCAGCATCCTAGTAACTTGCTTAGAATTAATTAATTTATTTTAATTGTTGGTTTTAGCTATAATAGAAAAGACAATTAGAAATAACAGAATAGCTAACGAGCTAATAACAAGTCTCCACCTCTCCATATTAAGCCATGCCTTCCTTGTCATTGCAGTGTGACAAGCCCCATCTTGTTGAAAAATGAAGGTATCTTGATGATGATATCTCTGAATGGTGGGTAATAGTTTTTTTCCAAAATTTCCTGGTACTCTGTAGCATTAACATTTTCATTGACAAATTGCAGCCGACCCAAACCCAGTGCTGACATGCAACCCTATATCATTTCTGAGGCTGGAAATTTCACTTTTTGCTTGATGCAGTCATAATATAAGCCTCACTTTTATTTCTGATGATCTTTTCATTCATAGCCAACAGTCACTTTCAATTTTCATTTATTGCTTAATATTGTTTTATGCCACTGATCTGAAGTTCTGATGTTCACAAGCAATTCTAATCATTTTTCTTTTGCGGGGAAGTCAGTAAAGACTTTTCTTTTGTTGTTTAAAAACCAAATTCTCTTGAGGACTCATGTCCCGGCATTGCACTGTGAGTTCTCCTGCTCGGGCACAAGAATATTTCTTGACTATTTGTTCAGAGCCCTGTTCTCAGCCTCACTTATGTCGGGGATGGCCGGTCTTCTTCAAAGATGCAACTGATTTGTGTTGTTTATAATGCTGGATGATTGAAAAGATGGTAGTAGGCCTTGGTAGTAACAGTTCTTTGGATATTTGGTATGTTGACTTCCTTTTATTAGTATTAGAAATAATTAATCCTTCAGGAGCTAGGTTGGCAGTAGTAGTGCCCCCAACCCACATCACGCAAAATAGGCGCAAATTGAAGTTGTAGAGTTGTTGAAAATCAGCCCACAATATAACTATAACTAAACTAGCCAAATTTTTTTTGCACTGATTAGGAACTAGATTAACTATTTTGCTTGCATGGAGACAAGGCTAAATCAAGGATTGTAAAAGTTTCAAAAGATATTAATATAACATGATAATGTTAAAATAAAGTAGAATAAAGAGGGATACTGAGATGAACTTGTTATCAGGGTTATGATATTATATTTGGGTTTACAATTATTTTTATTATTTGGCTTTTACCTATAAAATATTTGGTTTTGAAAAATCTTGTCTCTCAATGTACAACTAGATGAAGTATTCTTCATTTGGGCTCATATAAATACAGGAAATAATTAATTGGAGTAGATACGAGATACAAAAGTTACACTATAACATTTCTGGTAGAGTAAAAAACAAATATATATATATATTTAAAAAATTACAAAAGGAGAAAACAATTATAAAAGCTTATAAAAGCAGTCTCAATCAGTATTTTAATAAGCCTAAGAATATGTCAATTTTATCTTGGGCCAGGCATGTTTTCTCAGTGCAGTTATAAAACCACCAAGTAATAACTACCTTACCTATCTGAATGGTTATTAATAAACAATTATATTAATTAAATAGGGAAGTCCTAGCATCAGCGCCATTATCTGAGCCAACAAAATCTTGCAACAGGAACTACCTCAACCAGTTACATACAATTTCTTTCAAACAATTACCTCATCATGTTGGTAGTACATCAATAGGAATCAACTCAATATCTCAATATAAAGATAAGTGGTTATGAATCTTGCTAGGGGTTAGGGATAAACAAATCATGTCAATAGGTTTACCTTGATCTATTTGCTAGCATCAAACAAAGTACCAATAATACCAAAATAGCATAGATAATAATGTGTAGCAATAGCATAGACAGGTAAGAACTAATGTGTACTCTGTATGAGCACAACTTACATTATGTATAGCCGTCTCTCTCACTCTAACAACATGCCCTATGACTATCTCACTCACACCCTTCACTCCTTAGCAAGAGAAAGTAACAAATGAAAAATAGCGATTCATAGCCTCAATTTGCTATACCCTGACCATGTATCCTGTTGCTGAGCTGCAGAACTTTATGCCATATGCCCTAGAAGTCTATATTAACCTATATAGGCCTATTAGGATATAGTAAACAAGTTATATGGAAGCATAACCTATACAGTTCCTAAACAGGCTGTTCTTACAGTTTTATCGAGATGATGTTTTATTAGATAATACCAGCCCCTTCACCATAAATAGTAAACAGTATAGACTGCATGTGAAGTAAACAAAAACAGTGAAACTTACCCTTTCTTCATGAGCCTGCTTCGATGGCCCCTGTGGTGAAATGAAGGCTCCAGCGAGGGAAAATCTTATCCATTGTATAAACACACATCAAAATAACACAAAATACATATTATACGTTTGCACTACTTGTCACATTCAAATAAAAATCCACTTTTTGCTGCGCTAAACGCAAACGTCATTGACAAACAACCGAAGTGACGAGCGATGGCACGGGAACACACAGTACACCAAAACACAACGCATTTTGAGGGCCATGGCGTTTAGATATCACAAATATTATCACGGAGGGTTAATAATTACTTCATTTACATCAAATATTTATAAAAATAAAAAGATACAAAGCAAAAACCCACTCATACAGATAACACTCTCGACGTCGCACATTCGCAAGCACAACGAGCGTGCGAAATCGTTCATTCATTCAGTCGTTTCATTCGATCAAATCGCTCAATTTTGACAGATTTGGCGCTAGCTTTTTGTTCCGATTTGTACTGTTGAGTTTGTTTTAGTTCCGATTAGGATTTCCTTCAGCCCTTCAAAGAGAAAAATTAGAATTTAGACATTGGCGTGTTAAGTTCATTTACCTTTTTAGTACAGTATATTGACTTTGATTGCGATTTCCTTATGAAAAATGATAAAATTCGAGAAATTGAGCTCTCAGCCAGGTCAGTTTCGTTACGAAATAAAAGGTTTCCTAATGAATGAAACAATTATACTATTTGAAATGACTTTAATTACATAAATCAATAAACAAATAATAGAAATTCAAATAAAAACACACACATTCAGGAACAAAAATTATATCTAGTTGAATAAAACATGGAATTTCGTTACTATTGATGTTAAACCAAACTTGTCAAGTAACGTTAAGTCCTTTCCTGCTTACTATATATGTAAAAAAATATATTTTGAGTAAATGAGACCTGTTTCCTTGAATATCAAAATATATAAAACAAAGTCGGGGTAGTTACACCACTTACTATGCCACTTATAACTCACGAATGGCTGGACCGATTTTAATTATCTCTTATTTGTTGGGTTATTCTCCACCCCGAATAACAGAATAACTTTTCAAATATTTATTTATTTATTTTATTTATTTATTCATTTTCGGAAAACGTACAGTTTTAGCTACCGAAATAGTAAGTCAGAAAAATAGAATGCCTAACTTACTATTACGGTACACACCATTTAAAAGTTTTCACAAATTACATCTAAATTTACACCTGTTTACAAAACACTTATTATTTTTACAATTATATACTTAACTTAAACAAAAACTACAATAAATGATTTTCCAAGATAGCTAGGAGACGCCGTCAAACCAAGCCTTAGATAATGAATTGCGGACTCTGTATACCGGTGAGTTGAAAAGGTCAAACTCAGGCAAGTTAATATTATTGACAGTATTTGTGGATCTGATAAAAAAGGAATTTTGCCTGTAGTTGGTAGTACATTGGGGGACATTTAATAGTTTAAGGTGTCTACGAGAGCGCGAGGGTGTTATTATGCCTATCTTGGAGAGTAGTTCAGGAGAATCGATTTGAGACTGCGCTATTTTCATTAGCATTATTATATCTGCAACCTGACGTCTTTTATGGAGAGGTAGCATATGTTGCCTTTTACATCTTGCTTCGTGGTTATCGTCAAAAACTTTGCACTTGTACTGTAAGTGACGCATAAATTTCTTCTGAATTGATTCCAGCCTATTAATTTATATATCGTAACGTGGATTCCATACTTGTGTACAATACTCGAGTATACTACGCACGTATGAACAATACAATATTTTAATTACTTTAATACTACTGAACTGATGACTTGACCTGACAATAAATCCCATGGCTTTGTTTGCCCTATTAACTTTGCTATCTACGTGTTTTTCGTATGTTAATTTTGAATCAAGTATCACACCTAAATCACGTATTTCATCTACTTGTTTAACAACTTGACCTTTAAGCCTATACTTAAAATTAGTTGGTTTAATTCTACGTGTAAAAGTTATAGCGTAACATTTTGATATATTAAGGTCTAATTTATTTGATCCACAGTAATTCTCAAATTTATCTAAATCTTATTGTAAAAGGAAGCAATCGCTAACATTATTAATATCTTTGAAAACTTTCATGTCATCTGCATAAAAATCAAATTTAGAATAAGTGAAACATGAAATTACGTCGTTAATAAAAATGTTAAATATTAGAGGACCTAATAAAGAACCCTGAGGTACACGAGATGGTGCTAGTTGCCTTGTTGATAAAAAGCCGTTAATAGCCACAGCCTGGGATCTGTTCTCAATGTATGATTTAAACCATCTGTATAAATTCCCATGAACTCCAGCATATAGGAGCTTCTGCAGGAGAACAGTGTGGTCTATGCGATCAAAACATTTGCGATAATCTGTAAATATAGTATCAACCTGTCCACCTGAGTCCATTTGAGCGGTGGTGTAATCTGTAAACAATAACAGATTAGACGTTGTTGATCGTTTTTGAAGAAAACCATGTTGTTCAGTAATAAATGAGACTATTATACCATGATAAACCTGCGAGTAAACAATATGTTCAAATACTTTAGCAAAAATACATAGTTTTGATATCGGTCTGTAATTTTTAACGTCATTCTTACTGCCGCTCTTATGAACAGGTGTTATAAAAGCAGACTTCCAGATTTTAGGTACGATGCCTTCTGATATAGAGCGTGTGAATAGTATAAATAAAGGTTTTGTCAAAGCATCCGAACATTTTGCAATGAATAATGCCGTTATTTGATCCGGCCCTGGTCCTTTAGATAAGTCTAGCGTTTTAAGTAAATTATTTACCTCCTCGGGGGTAATTTCAATGTTATTTATAATAATAATAATAATACCTTGGACACTATTTACACACATTGATCTAGCCCCAAACTAGGATTCCCTGTATCTTGGGTACTAGACAACGATACACATACTTATATAGATAAATATTATACTTAGATAGATAAACAACCATGACTAGGGTACAAACATCCGTTTTCATCAACAAATATTTGCCCCCATCGGGACTCGAACCCGGGACCATTGGCTTCGTAGGCAGGGACACTGCCGACTCGGCCATTCGGGTCGTCAAATTTAGCCATCATCAAATTATGCCATTAGTATAATTACAACAGTGCTCTTCAGTAATAGATTGAGTACTTGTAGAAGATGATGATGATGATGAGGATTAGTTAATAACTGTGGGATTTTTTCGGGTACTGTCTCGGTAGTGGGTAATTTAAGAGTAACATAACTTTGGAAATCATCCTCTGAACTTGAAGAACTACTGGTCGAACTCGATCGTATATCTCGCAGCAAAGATTCTGGGCAGGCGAGAGCATCTTCTGTTGTACTCCTCAGTATTCTTATTTTAGTCACTCTTTCTCTCTTTCGCTTTCGAGATTCTTTTTTAAACAAGTTTATATCTACACCAGACATACTATAGCTCATAGTATCTTCTCGCTGCATGCCCAGGATCTGGAGAGAAGTGAAAGTTGTCTTCCTGCCGAAACCAGGCAAGGACAACTATACTGAGCCTAAATCCCAGACCTATAAGTCTCACATCATTCATTCTGAAAACGTCGGAAAGAGTGTGTTTTAGATTTATAAGGGACGGTCTCATGAGCACCAACCCTAAACACCCAAACCAACATGCGTACCAAGCGGGAAAATCCACAGAGACTGCCTTACACGCAGTGGTCAGAAGGATGGAAAGCTCAATACTAAGCCAACAGTCGTGCCTGGCGGTATTTATAGACATCGAAGGAGCTTTTGATGAAACAAACTACAGTACCATCAGAACTGGATTGGAGCAACTAGGCACCAACCCTAAAATGATAACCTGGATAACAAAAATGCTGGAATCAAGAATAATCTCTCTGAAAATCAGCGATAAAACCAAGGGCTGTCCACAGGGGGGTGTGCTATCACCACTACTGTGGGTACTAGTAGCTAACGACCTGGTGACACAACTGAACACAAGAGGATTCTACTATTGAATAGAATCCTCTTGTGTTCATACGCCAATGATGTGACAATACTCGTGAGCGGCCTTTTTAAAAACACCATTTTCATAGAAACATGGTGCAAATATAACGAACGAATAAACCCCGCCAAAACTCAGAAAGAAATCATGCTAGGCATACCACCATTGGACCTATTCGTACAGCGGAGGCCAAATCGGCGGCCATAAGGCTATACAGTACTGGACAATGGAAAGGACAAATACCAGATAAAGGACACTGCACAATTCTAGAAAAGGCTATTATTGGAAATGATCGCACAAAAACAGAATTCCTTTTCGGCAGGAAATATGAAATTACAGCCAATGGCTTGGAAACACTAACAAAACCTATCATAATCATAAAAGCATAACAATATACAGTGATGGCTCAAAGAAAAGCAGAAACACAGGCGGAGGTCTCTTCTCACCGGAGCTTGACATTAAACTTTCCCTAAGCTTCGGAAAGGAGATGAAGGTGTTTCAAGCTGTAACACTGAGTCTCCTACACGGGGAATGCCCCGTGCACTTGATAAATGATGCAGAGGGGAATGACATTACCTTTAAAACGGACAGCGCAGCCTTACTAAGCTCACTAAAAAGACCGCTGACAAAATCAAAACATATACTAGAATGCCACAAAGCACAGGCTAGGTGAGAAAAACAATGTCACGGTCCAGTGGGTAAAACGTCACCAAGGTGACCAGGGCAACTGGGAGGCAGACAAGATAGCAAAATTAGGGGCAGGAAGGCCGGCAATTGGCCCTCCACCATTCTCGCCCTTATCAGGGGAAGCTCTACGGAAAAGCCTCAGAAAAGCCACAGTATAGCAATAAAACCTATTATGGTCTAGCAGAGAAGACTGCAAAAACACAAAACTATTTATTGATAAGTACAACCATATATTTACGAATTACTTAATGAGACTGCAACGCAGTAAATTAAAAATACTAACAAGCCTTATTACAGGCCATTGTACACTAAAAAAACTCTTGACAATTATAGGTGCAACGGACAGCCCCCTGTGCAGGGGGTGCATGGAAGTGGATGAAACAGTAGAGCATATGCTACTGGCATGTCCATCCACAACAGAAACCAGGATGTCTATCCTAGGAGACACAACAAACACCCACGAGCTCCTAGAACACCCAGCACTCCTACTCTAGCTGGTGCAGGAGTTGGGATGGCTGAAGTAGATGTGCTGGCGAAGAGGACATGCACAAAGGCCCCGCTCAAGTGGGCTAGGTGGAGGCGCTTTACCCCCTTTTCGAAGATAGAAGATAGATAGATTATTTTGTTTGAATTTGTATAAATGTTTTTATTTTTTTTATTATATTGTGTCCCACTGCTGGGCAAAGGCCTCCCCATTTCGAGCCCACGCATCTCTAGTCAGAGCTAGATTGACCCACTCTGGTTGGAACGTATCCAGGTCGTCCCGCCATCTCCTTCTGGGCCTTACTCTGCGCCGGTGTCCGTCTATAGGCACCCATTCAGTGGCTATCCTCGCCCACCTGTCTGGGTGCATTCGACACACATGGCCTGCCCAGCTCCACTTCAGTTTGGCGGTCTGCACACCCACATCTGCGATGCCAGTTATGGAGCGCAGTACGGTGTTCTTAACGCGAATAACGTGTATAAATGTAGTATTTATTTATTTTACTTTGAAAAGTATTATTTATGATTATTTTCATAACATTTTTTTTATTGCATTGCAGGTTCCAGCTCCATCGTCAGATACGCTCCACGTCATAAAGATATTACATTGTCGTCCGATTGAGTCACGCATGTAAAATTTCATCTCAATCAGAATCCGGGAAGTGGGTTAAATTTAACTTGCAAGATTTTATTACTGAAGCATAGGGCCCAGGGCATGTAAAACGAAATAAAATCATATACCTAGTAAAACATTAAAATAAGCAGGAACTAATATTCCAAAAATATGGCTCTCCAGCGCATTGGACTATTGATGTGAGAAGCTATGCCTCATTCTGGTTTGTAGGTCTTAATTTCAGCAATTTTAAGGTATCTGCGTAACTGATACATCAAATGATAGAACAATAACCAAGCAGGTTTTAAAATTATTTTTACATAAAAGCTTTCACCGGTTTTGAGGGTTCCGTACCCAAAGGGTAAAAACGGGACCATTACTAAGACTCCGCTGTTCGTGTCTTTCTTTGCGTCTTTCACCAGGCTGTATAAATTTTCACAGATGATGTATTTCTGTTGCCGCTATAACAACTCATACTAAAACAGAATGAAATAAATATTTAAGGGGGCTCCCATACAACAATCCTTTCAATACCACATACAAACTTATGAATGCACCTGGTTACGTACATGGAGTGTGAAAGTAGCCGCACCAATAACTTTGTAAACAACATTTTGCTATGTAAAATCCAAACTATTCACTCCACTCTATCCTTACCATTGTACGGTGGTACGGAACCCTTCAACTCACACTTGGCAGGTTTTTTTAATCAAATTTTATTGTGGTCTTCAAAGGTCTGTAAAACCTAAGTCTGAAGTAGCAGATGCACAAATAAAGATTTATTAGAATGCTTATTGAGTGTTTTATTAGAATTAATTTTTAAGCAATCCAATTATTATTTAATTTCAGTTATTATCGAATAACTGTGAAAATGGGGGAATTTTCGCCAAAATCAATAAATCATCAATCCAACTAATATTATAAATGTGAAAGCAGCAATGTTTGGTTGTTTGGATGTTTGTGTGTTTGTGCCTCAATAACGCTAAAACGACTGAATGGATTTGGATGAAATTAGGCACAGAGATAGTTTATGAGCTATATAATATATAGGATACTTTTATTCGACTGCACCAGAAGGAGGGTAACGTTATCTCGGTAAATGATATTTCCTAGGAACACGCACATAATGTTAAAAATTAAACGGTAAGACGTCGCCCACAGCATATTTGCCTCAAATGGTTCTAAATGTACACTAGCTTCGCTTTAAGCGTTTGCATCGATCTACCAAACACCCTGTATAAAAGTTTGTTGCGTGATTTTCTTATGTAGATGATTTTCTGTTTTTAAAATACACACTTTTTTCTTAGATTTGCTTATGTCAAGATTAACTTATACAATTATTTATTTACACCATTAAATCATACAAGCTTTTAAATAATGTCCCCACCGAGGGGCACAGGCCTTTACCCGGATCCGAGTAAGATTAATTAGGCCATACTCCACCACGCTGGATCGGGCGGGTTGGTGGAGCGGTTTCACGACCCCTACCACGTAGCGATAGTAGCCGGGACCTGACATCCGAAACACTGAACGCCCGATAATGTACTTAAGATAAACTAGTGGTTCTGTGAGAACAGTAGACCTCGCGAGCCCTTCGACATACATATATACTTAAACATATTGTCACGGCTGACGGACAAAAGGCTTTATTATAATGCGCTACAAGTTTATTTTGTGCAACGATTTCACAAAGAAAGTCCAATTTTAAATTTAATTTCAGGTGCTCGAATTTTCCAATTACTATGCAGACTTTTGAGCAAAATAGAGTATAAGTTTCGGCGATAACTCACGTTTCATTGGTCCTAGGAGGTCAAATCTGGTGTCGGTCAAGTGACAGTCAAGTGACAGTCGCGGTCTCCGGTCGCGGTCTCGTGTCTCGGTCGCTTGTCTCTGTCGCGGCGCGAACCGCTACCTTAAGGGTTCGTCTCGTGAAGGCGGAGAGAACCGGCACCTGTTTACGTACATGGAGTAAGAAAGTAGCCGCACCAATTACTTTGAAATGCCGTAAGTCCATCATTAAAAAAAAAAAACTCGACAAAAAATCTACATAATAATCGAACCTGCTCACAAAATTTCACGAGAATCGGTTGAGAAATGCGACCTGTAGGCGGGAACAGACAGACAGAAGGACAAACGCATTTTTGGCCAATCTCGAAACTGGACACTTCGGTCGCTTGGTCAATTAAATTATCTTATTGGTACATGGTCAGGATTCGAACCTTATCTCCTGTGTGAGAAGCAAGCGTGAAACCCATTAGAGCTCTATATCATATAAATTCTGTGATGTAATAAATTGATGGGTTTGATAGGCAAACTCGAAGTTGACTGATATGTTTAAAGAAAAAGAATACAACGAATCTTGCCACATTACCTCTATCCAACAAAAACTAGAAGTAGCCAACCTAAGCACTATCCTTCAAACCATGCAAACAAGCAGCAAAAAATATTTGAAATGAAATAAATTCATGAAGAAAACTAGAGAGAATGTTAAACTACTAAAATTAGCCTTAAAAAGACAACCAAACAGAATAACAAGAATCTTCTTACTGCAAGAGATCCGGGGAAAAAACATCTATGTGACCTCCTGGCAAATGCACTACAATTTTATGCCAAAGAACAGAGTGAGTTATCCGAACTCAGGGCCGCGACGTCTGAGATAGTCTAGCTACAACACCAGAACGTGGAATTGGTGGGCTTTCTAATTGAGGACAAGGAGAATGAGACCAGCAAGAAGGACGAGCCCACATCACAAACTCTGGTCTTGACCCCCGTGACGTGAGTATTGCAGCGTCCACCGCTGTCCTGACCAAGAAGCAGCGTCGCCGTCGTCGACGAGGAGGCACCTCCCAGTTCAACAGCGCGAGCGCCGCGCCGGTCGCTGTAGCGCGTGTCGCGCCGCCTGCTGAGGCGTGTGTCATGCTGCACGATGTCTCGAAGGCCGCGTCGGTCGCCGTTAGTGCGTTGCTGCGACGCTCGCTGACGCGAATGCCGCGTCACCCGCCGGCACATGCATCGCACCGCACTCCAACACGTGTGTCCCGCCACTCACCTCCACTCGTGTACCACCAACTACCAAAATAAGTGCTCAGAGAAAAACTCTATTGTTCTCCTACAAATTAGGTGCAGGATTTGGACCTCTGGCTTAACCAAAAAGAAACGCACATTTGCTGTCCAAATAGTTCATTTGTAGATCTTGTGAAGATAATTAGTCGTGGATTAATTAAGATAATTATTAAATCTATCTATGATGAGTACAGCACTATTGTAATTATGGTGGGAAATCAATCAAACATTATTCGGAATTATTTGAATAAAAGTGTTGAAACACTTCTAGACTTACATAGAGGATGAAATGCAAATTTATACTATTTTAACAGAACTACAGAACAAATCTGTGCATAGAATGAATATTCATTTATTAAATTGAACGTGTCATCACACTGATGCTATTTTATATTTCGACATGAATACTTTTATTCATAACTTTACTCTGACTCAGGATTCGTTCTACCCACGTTCTACCTGTCTAATAAATATAAAAAAAATAAAGTCGGGTCAATGTCGGGACATGACAGCGTCTCTGTCACTGACGTAATAAGGTTGAATTTAGTTTGGCCCAGTGCACCTATTATAATAGGTATATCTTGACCCGACTTTAGTAGCTACATTGTTAGCTTGTAATATATGCGACGTAGCTATATAGGTAGTTGGTTTAACCAAGTTCAACTTGACATCAGCTGTTTTTGTTGAACAGTCTAATCAGAAACCTGCTTATGTTAAGAGTAATATGACATGCATCTCTATTGGGAATTCACCGGTTAATCATACTTTGCATGCAATATTGTAATCTGTTCCAAGTAATTTAAACAGTGCAGAAGACAATAAAGGAAATCTCTTGAAAAAATGTTAGTTATTTGTGGCGATCTTAATGAAGATTTGCTTTTGTATTTGTTTATTTGTATTCTACAGCATATATGTACTTAAACTATCGCAGAGTTAATTAATTACTTTGTATTAATGCCAATTACAGGATAGCCTAGTGTAGTATTTTCAATTTATGCGGTAGTGGAGAACTAAAGAGTATGCGAGAAAGAATATTTTTTCCTGATTCCCCGGAGCACGAATTTCCGCGCGCGCCACACGAGATTCATGGAACGAGGGACATGGATGCGGCTAGCAATAGCAATGCTTTGCCCCCGCCATTGCCGCACCATGCCCCGCGCCGGCGCCGCAACCTTCGGCTGAGCGCAATCCGGGGCCATCAGCGCATAACATAAATATACATGATAAATAAAAATACACTTGTTCTAAGATTCAGAGACGATTTAGGGTCTTTGAAAAGGACTTAAGCTGTCACCGTAGTCAGTGTCAGGCAGTCAGGCAGTCTAATCGTAGTCAGCGGAGCCAGGAGTTGTTTTTTTTTCTTCTGAATCTTAGGCCTATTTTTAACAGTTTGGGCTGTATTAAAGGTGGCCGGCCATAATTCAAAATTCAAAAAGAGTTTATTTCCATAAGAAACATATAGGTTACATTTGGAGAATATCAAATCTTAAACTAACACATATATAAGGTATAGGAAAATATATAACTCCATTTGAATTCCGTCACCTCAATGTTTTAGATGCTGGAGGCAAAGAGGCGACTAGAAACCTCCAGCTTTATACGTTATTTTTTACAGAATTGGAGCAAACACCTTCCCAAGCTTTCTTGTCTTCTACATAATCCGATATTTTGTAGTAAGCCTTTTTACATAAGTGATTTTTAACAACATTTTTAAATTTATTAATAATAATATATCCGAGAAAATGGGCTGTCCGTATTAAGGGACACCACACGACCCTAATATCCGAGAAACCATTTGTTAAAACTAACACGAGAAAGACACCATCAGGTTTTCAGAGACTCCACGGCTATGCAGCGCTACCCAACACAAAAAGCCCGCGCACCCTACATACATATGACAATATGGTTTAATCTAAGTACATAGTACCTATGTAGTATGTACTTAGGTTAAATATCCTTTCCTTATTTCTAATTAAGTTTATACACATCAAACACACTTGAACAGACAGACAAAAGAAGGAATATATGCTGATAACATGGCTATCCGTTACCTACTAGGGTTGCACCTATGTTCCTTCTCACAATGAGTTTATGTACCTATAATACAGGGCAAAGTGTGTCAATTAGAACACACACATTACCAACACACTTCTATTATTCTGGCACTTAAAAACACAGCAGAATTTCTATTGATTGTTAAATCAGATTGGGAAATTCAGTTCATCAGTTAACCGACGAGATTATTGCCGCCGACGAAGGCAGAGAAAGTATTCTTGTGCTCCTAGACTTCTCTCGAGCTTTTGACTGCATTGACCCCTAGTTGCTGATGGCCAAGATGTCGCACTATGGAGTGTCAAACGCAGAATGCTCCTGGTTCCAGTCGTATATGAGCGCCAGAAAACAGTTCGTTGTCATTGAAGACGGTCGTGGCCGTGAACTAGTCTCAAAAACGCAGTTGGTCTCACGTGGCTGCCCCCAAGGTGCTATACTCAGTCCATTACTATTTATTCTCTACACAGCAGATCTTGCCAAAAGCTTATGCACTGTGGCGTGCATCTCTATATTACTCCTTCCAGCCAACCGAAGTGAATGACGCAACGGGTAAAATAAATGATGATCTAAGCGTCGTATACACATGGTCCAAAAAAAAACCGGTCAAGTGCGAGTCTAAATCGCGCACGAAGGGTTCCGTACCACCGTTTAATGGAAGCGATGGTGTGGAGTGAATAGTTTGGATTTTACACAGCAAAATATTGTTTACAAAGTTATTGGTGCGGTTACTTTCACACTCCATGTACGTAACCAGGTGCATCCATAAGTTTGTATGTGGTATTGTTGTATGGGAGCCCCCTTAAATATTTATTTTATCCTGTTTTTTAGTATTTGTTGTTATAGCGGCAACAGAAATACATAATCTGTGAAAATTTCACCTCTCTAGCTAGCTAGGTTCTTAAGATACAGCCTGGTGACAGACGGACGGACGGACGGACAGCGAAGTCTTAGTAATAGGGTTCCGTTCTTACCCGTTGGCTACGGAACCCTAAAAACGCTCTCGCACTAAACCCCATTAAGTCGAAACTCATTGTCATGGGAACAAAACACCAACGCCTTTCTATACTCGAAAGGGAACCAACTCTACAGATCAACGGCCAGCATGTAGAGAGAGTCAACAGTGCGAGGAATCTGGGCCTGGTCATGGACGGCGAAATGCGCTATATAGATTCTTCTGACTGAAACTTTTATATAATTTTCGTCAATTTCTAACGGAAGAAATAAGGGTGATGCTGACGGACTCACTTATGCTCTCGCATTTTAATCATTGCGACATTGTGTATGGGCCAAGGTTCTTTGATAAAACAGAGCAGGCCTTTCAAAGAGTACAAAACGCATGTGCCCGGTTTTGCTTCAATGTCCCAAAGCGATCGCACATCACTCCTTTTCTCAATAAGCATAACAATTAAAAAATGGAGAGCCGTAGAAAACTCCATCTTGCCTGTTTAATGCACAGGGTCCTAAAAGCCAATAGGCCGAAATATCTGTATGACAAGTTCGAATGGCGGAGCGACACACAAAAGAAGAGTGCCAGGAACGGATAAGCAAATAAACTGGTAAGCTACAAACACAAAACGGTGGGATTTAGAGGGAGCTTCCGTTTTGCGGCCTCCAAGATCTGGAATGACCTTCCACCACCCCTACGCGAAGGTCCCTACCTCTCAACATTCAAGTCTAAGCTTCGCAGTTTACTATTCACACAACAACAAAAACAGTAATATTAAATAATACATGTTTATACACATACTATACAACCACACAATAAACTGACACATACTAACTGCGATATAGCTACAAAATTTGACCTATTATTATTCTAACGAAATTGAATTTATTATTATTTTAGGAATATTATTTCATTGAAATCTACAACTTAATTTAAATTGCTCTTTAAATTACTTAATTTTAAGTTTCCCTTAATTACGAGTTAAGTAGCCCATACGAACGTATCTATGGATAATTTAATAATGTCGTGCACGTTTATTGCGTTCGGTTTTTTATTCTGCTATTGTTCTGCTCACAGACCAGATATCGAGATAGACAGCGAAAGTCTACCTACTTCGCGTGTTTTTAATAGGCGTACTTCGCTCATCCCGGCTCAGTCGCTCTTCGAATGTAAGCCGTGTACTAATAAACATAAAAATGCCTTACTGTGCCGTTGTGAATTGCAAAAACTCAAGCAATGTTGTTTCCAAAGAAAACGACGGCGTTACTTTTCATACGTAAGTAATTTTATTTCTGAAATTAGCCTAATTTATTTAATAATCAATTTTTTTTAATTTCGAGTAGCGTCTCCCGTTTTTACTGAGATAGGTGTAATCGAATCGTCCAGCGATTTTGCAAGAATCGTCGCATTGTACAACACTATCTGATTAAATCGACAGAAAAATGAGCAAATCGACTGTACCATGCAACTGTAAGGTTAACGAAAGTATAGTTTGCTTCACTGTTCATTGAGGGCTACGAAAGAGATATCCATGAATTGTGTAAAGTGGAAGCAGCAGTTGATGAAGTCCATGGGAAATATACGCTATGGTTCACATAGCGTATATTATATATATATAGATATCTCTTTCGTAGCCCTCACTGAACAGTGAAGCAAACTATACTTTCGTTAACCTTACAGTTGCATGGTACAGTCGATTTGCTCATTTTTCTGTCGATTTAATCAGATAGTGTTGTACAATGCGACTATTCTTGCAAAATCGCTGGACGATTCGATTTTGTTGACGGAAGAATGATAATTCTGAGTTGCATTTTCATTGCAATCTATATTTTAGTATATGGGAAATCTGATACTATTCCACAGTTTAAGATCGATTCGAGTTACTGAATAAGGGGGCTGGACGGGCTGGCTTTACACATGAATAATAAAAGGTAAATAGGTACTACAGACAAATACATACTTTAACACTCTATGTTGTGATATCCGGGTGCGATGCTACGATACGATCTCCCGCTCGAAACACTGCCGGCTTACTGACAAAAAGGCAACGCGGTAGGGTCGTGGTAGGTAGGGGATTCTCGCAGCAGCGCTCATTTTGAATCGATTTGGCGGCGCGCCTTTGACTCTGTTTCACGATTAACATGTCAAGCCAACCCATCACTAAAAGGCGCTCGTGGCGTCACAGTAGGTAGTGAAAAAGTTACACGGTTGGTTCTCTCTCATACATTCGACCGTGTTTGCTGCGTCTATCTCGATATCTGATCTGTGGTTCTGCTATTTGATTTTAGACAATGCTTTAAAAATGTTGTTGATGAAATGATGTATAGAATTACTTAATTATTTGTTTTTTATTAACATTTGAAATTACAAATTATTATAATTGTTCGGAGTATTAACACGGAAACGAAATAAGCTTTATATAAAAAGCCTTTTTTTCCATGTTGAAGTAAATGCGACTCGCGCCTTTTCTTAATGCTAAAAGTTTTGAGAAAGGGGCCCTGCCGAAAAACAGCGCTGTGCAGCTCATGCTCACAGCATTGCTGAACTTGGCCCTTTTGCCCAATATTATTATTTAATATTTTTGTTTATTATTTAATCGAATGTTTGGCAATAAATTATTTTGTTAAAAAAAAAACAAACAGAATTCAATAGAGTTTTTAAATTAAGGACTGCTACGGTAAATCTACATTTAATGACTGGGCAACGTCCGGAACTCGTACAAGTATATTTATCTTGTTTATCCTTTATGAACAAAAAACCTATAACTTTGATCGACAATTTCATCACTATGTTAAAAATTATTCCAAAACTTTCAAGTTGTTGTGTAGAATTTCATAAACTTTACACATTAATAGAAAAATACGAAATTCAAATAATAGAATGAAAGCAGTTTGGCAAATAATAAACCGTGAAACTGGCAAAGTTATACCAAGGGACAATGATTTCTGCTTAAAGATAGGAGATGATGTTGATAAATCTAACGCTGAGGTTGCTCGAGCTTTCGATACATTCTTCACCAATGTACCCTTACTCTCAACAGATCGTCTAATTTCATCTCCATATGATGCAGACTTTATTAAAAAACAACACTAGCGTCAATAACGTAAATTTCAAATTTCATCATGTATATCCCCAGGACATTGTCAAAACGTTTAGATTACTTAACTTAAAAAAAACTGAAGACCTGTGGGGTATTGTATAGTAACTTTATCATATATATCAGTATTTTTTAAGTTAAAGTTATCAAAGTCATTGGTTCAGTAATTCTAGCTATAGCCCCACACTTAGCTTATATATTCAATAAATGTGTTGACGATGGGGCTATCCCAGACCTCATGAAACACAGTAAACTGATACCTCTGTTCAAGTCGGGAGATAAGGGTGATCCTTCAAATTTCAGTACAATATCTGTTCTTCCAGCACTAAGTAAAATATTTGAAAATATATACTTAATCAAATGCTCTCACCCTCAAAACAAACCAACTCCATTTCCGCCTATATTTACCCACCTCTCATGATCAAAGACCATACTCATAAAAGTAATATTAGAACTGACTAATTATTGACTTGGACTGTTGTTTGGTATTCTGTCTTCCATCACTTAGTAAAATATTTGAAAAGATTATACTCAATCAAATGCTCTCACCCTCAACGGTACAAAACAACTCCACGCCAAACAATACCGTTTCACTAGGGGTAAATCAACTACGGATGCAGGTATTACCCGTATATCTTATATTTATTCTGCATGGGAGGCCGCATAGGATGCTATCGGAGTTTTTTGCGATCTGGTCATAATTCGCTATTAATGAAATTAAATCATTACGGAGTTAGAAATAAAGCGTTGGATCTACTAAGATAATACCTTGGACACCATTTACATACATTGATCTAGCCCCAAACTAGGATTTCCTGTTCCTTGGGTACTAGACAACGATACACATACTTATATAGATAAATATTATACTTAGATAGATAAACAACCATGACTAGGGTACAAACATCCGTTCTCATCAAACAAATCTTTGCCCCCACCGGGACTCGAGCCCGGGGCCCTTGGCTTCGTAGGCGGCGTCACTGCCGACTTGGCCATTCGGGTCGTCAGTGACGTCAGTCGATCATACCTAAGCAATATAATTCAAAAAGCAGAAGTCAACGGTGCCAAATCAAATAGTTCAAATAGTATTTATTCAAAAACGATAGTACAATTGTGCTTGAATTAATTAATTATTAATTATATTAATTAGAACCAATTAATTTACTTAATTGGTTCTAATTAATATGTATTATAAAAGGTACATTAAAGAAGTGAAATATAATAAAATGTAACTTAAATTAAAGGTTGACATACTCTTATCAAAATAAATTATTCAATACAAATACACAAGGATCTGATGGATCGGGTGTAAAAATTGGCGTTTGCTGATGATACTTCACTGGTCTACAAAAGTGAAAGACAAAAAGAAGATTTTGATGATGTTAATGGTGTATTGTCTGTAACCTTGAATTGGTTCACAGTTAATAATTTATTGTTAAATGCTCTTAAAACCAAGTGTATCAAATTCTCACTTCCAAATGTCAGGCAAGTTAAGACCAGTTTAGTGTTAGACAGCAACACGTTAGAATTACTAAATAATACAAGTTTCTTGGAGTAACCATTGATAGCAAATTGCAGTGGGGACCCCACATAGATAAATTAGCTGGTAAATTAAGTTCTGCTGCTTACGCTCTTAGGAACATCAGACAAAACACGGATGTAGCCACTTCTAGGCTAGTATATTATAGTTACTTTCATAGTGTTATGTCCTATGGTATCTTGTTGTGGGGGAAAGCAGCGGATATTCAAACTATTTTTATTTTACAGAAAAGAGCTACTCGAGCAATTAATAATTTAAAGCGGACACTCTTTGAGCTTTTTAAAGAAATTGACCTACTAACTGTGGCTAGTCAATATATATTAGAAAATATAATGTATGTACGCAAGAACCTTACAACATTTTCCAAACTTAGCGATAGCTGTAATGTTTGCCTAAGAAATAATCACAGCCTATGACTCGCAAAGGTTAGCAATTCTTTCAAGGGTCAGTGCATTCTCTACTACAATAAGATACCTTTGAGAATTTGAAATTGCCATTTGAGCAATTTAAAAAGCATGTTAAAGCGACTTTGTCGAAAAAGGGATATTACAATGATCAAGATTACTTAAATGACGGGACTGTATGGGGTTAATCTAGCTCAACACAGAAGTAATTATTTATAATTTATTATTTTTCTGCTTATTAATCATAATAACTAATATTGTAATATTTGTATTAGTTAAGCACAATCAATTTTTAAAAAATATCTTATAATCAATCCGTGGGAGTTTCTACGATCTCTCCTCCCACAGTGGTCCAATGTAGAGAAGGGGCAAAAAATGACGTTTGCTAAGAATATGTAAATATCTACAGTAATAAAGAATTTTGACTTGACTTGGTAAAATTTCAAGTTCATTTTTAACCGACGTCAAAAAGAGGATTCTCAATTGTTTTTTTTTAAATTGTTTAATGTTATTCACAACGGCCATATGCCTGAATGCAATTTATAATAAATCTACGAAATGACTGATTATTTCTAAATTATCTTTTATGTGTGCTAGGTTATATAAGTTATATGGAAAAATATTTTTTTTTTTGGAATAAAGAAATTATTATTATTATAATGGTACCTCAAATTGGTATTATTTATGAACAAATTCACTCCTTCCCGACGACACTACTAAGCCGCACTACTGGTAGTGTCGTGGGTATTTTTTTTCCCTTCTGCACAACTGGTCCAGTAGTGTCGTGGGTAATTGTAAAATACATATTCTGGGATATAAACTTAAGGTACCAAAAAGGGACGACTATGGGATGGAGTAGAGTGGACCCCAAATCGTCCTTTTTAGGACGTTTACACAGCCGCCATCTTATTTTTTGAAAATGGGGTATTGTGATCTGTGTCTGGCAACCGGCTATTGCTTTTTTCCATTTTTTACAGCTGTGCACGGAACAATCCCTACTTACTCTGTGGTTCCGTGCATTTTCATCCACAGTTGACACTCGACCTCTTTTTATGTGCCCATCAGTTGCAATGGTATTATCGAAAAAGTACTAACGTAGAAAATAAATACTTATCAAGTATATATATTAAGTTTACTATGACAGACATGATCTTTTTCTACACATATTTTTTTTAACAAATCCACTTACTTATTTCATGCAAATAATTGTTTATGTATTATGAAATAATTAGAGTAGGGCTCTTAATAATTAGAGTGGTATTATGGGTTTCAAGCATGCTTCTCACACAGGAGATGTAGTTTCGAAACCTTACTATTGGTAAATGTACCAATGAGATAATTAATTTATCTTAAGTAGAAGAAAAAAGAAATTTAGCTATATTAGTAAGCTTTTTAGATAAAATAATGATAAAATTGTTAAATATAATTTGGTAAAGTGTTTTCTTGCGTAAATTGTTAAATATAATTTGGTAAAGTGAAAATGACAAGCTCAAAGTTACCTTACTAGAATTAAAAAAATCAAAGGAAATGGTCACCGAATTACTCTGTGAAAGGGAGGAAAATGAGAAAGAGCTATTATCAGTACTTGAAAGTAGAGATAAGCTAAAGAAACAATTATGTGTATTAGAACAAGAATGTAGTGATGTAATTGTTGAGCGGGACGAGCTGCAGGTCACCGTAGATAGCTTCACTGTATGTAGTGCAGAGTACGAGCAAGCCCTGAAATCGATTGATTCCCTGGAGAAAGCATTGTTCGATGCCCATGAACAAATATATGCACTCCAGGAGGAGAAAGAAAACACCGCAGCGTTGCAGACCCAGAGCCTCTACAGTGAAGTCGTAGGGATCAGCCCGCAGCTGGTTACTGTTGCAACTGGAAGCCTTGATGATGTCATTGATTTAACTAATGACACATTGCCCACATCAAGGTTATTAAGTTGCAGCAATAACAAACTAGGTAAAATAAATAGGTATATACGGAAAACTCAGAAATTAATAAAACATAATAAATTGTGTACTAAAAACTTAAAAGTAAGCAAGAAAAATGTAAACTTATTACATGATTTGAATATGTGTGTATTAGAATTAGAAAGTACTAAGTTGATGTATGAAACTGACACACAAAACTTACATTTGAAAATCCAAAGCTTGGAGGATTCATTGAGATCACTAAACAGTGCATATTTGAACTCTGAGAAAGTTATAAATGAATACTCATTGGCTATGGATGATCTAATTCAAGAAATGAACCATAATTGTGAGCGGTTTGAGTCGCTGACCAACAACCATACTTGTCGCTGTGAGCAGAAAGGTGGTTGTTTGACAGCGGGCAACTCTCCGGGCTTGTGTGACAGTTTACCAACACAAGGTGTTACTGATAATAGTTCTGCCAAGTCTGATATGACCACAACACCTGATATTATAATGTACTGTGATGAGATTGGAAGTGGCATGGGCTCAGCACTCCACTCATACTCTAAGGGACATAGTGTTATTAGTAATTGCTCACCTTTTAGCACTGTAGATAATATTATAAATCAAATTTTGAATGACAGCACTATCACAGCCAGTGCCACACTGATAATTTTCATGGGCAATAGGGGAGATGTGAACAAAAATAATTTAATAAAATTTTATGAAACATTGAATGGTCTTAGTGTGAAAAAAATTATATTGTTCACATTTCCCTACTGCAACCAATTGACACAAAATGAAAATGTATATAGACATAATATGAATATAACTATGTACAATTTATGTACATATAATAATAAGTTTGATATTATTGACACTAACAATTATGTTAGTAATTATTTTACTATGACTAAAGGTATATTTTACCTTTCAAATTATTGTAAACGACAAATAGCTATGTCACTATTATATTTATATGACATTACAGCCAAAAATTTGGCTTCTAACTCTGCTTTTACTGAGCAGCCTAATATGAATCTGGTATCAGACCAGAATAATAGGATGCATTTAAATTAGTTCATAGGACAACAGAGGACCCAGGCTCTGGCAACATATGTTCTAGTATATTAGAAAACCCTAAGAATAAGGGAAGCTCACATGCTAAGTATATAAGCCTGGTTCATCAGAATATTCAATGTATTAGAGGCAAAGATCTACAAATAGAGTTATTTTTAAATTGTAATAAAATTGACATTTTGTGCATAACAGAGCACTGGTTAACTATTAATGAAATTATGTTTAGCTTTAAAGATCACCAGGTTGGTAGTTCGTTCACCAGACTTAATTCATACATGGTGGGGCATGGTGGGGCATTAATCATACTAAACAATCATATGAAATTCAAGGAACGTAAGGACATTGTTTCCTTATCTGTTGAACGAACTATAGAACTTGCAGCTGTGGAATTAGAACAGTTCATCGTTATATGTGTCTATAGGCCACCCTTGAGCGACTTTGAAATGTTCGAGAAAATAATGGAATCCGTCCTAACTATTTCATCACACAGTACGAAACGATTAATTATATGTGGTGACTTTAATGTTAATCTGTTAGAAAGAACTACTCTCAGCGTTAGATTAATAAATCTTTTCTCATCATTTAGGCTTAGCCATTTATTTATGGAGCCAACAAGAGTGACTGCTACTAGTGCTACATGCATTGACAACATTTTTACTGATGTTATTCCAATCAGTAAAAGTGTTATCAGTGAATTGGATTCAGATCATTTAGGTCAATTATTTCAATTTGATTCTATTAGAGAACCTGTCATTAAAAAGAAAATTTCGTTTGTGCCAATAACTGCTGACCGGTTAGAAAGAATGAGATACTCTTTAGCCCAGGAACTACCGTTTTTGGCTGCTGAACAGTCTCCTAATATAATGTATAACTTATTCTTTGAAACCTTTATGAAACAGTACAGCGCGATATTCACTTCAAAATCGGTTGTGGTTAGTGGTTCAAACGACTTTAGTACGTGGGCTACTGCAGAGTTGCATAAACGCAGGCAAGCATTGTATGCATTGTATGAGGAACGACGGTTCAACATGAGTGACGAATTTAAAGAACAAGTCAAACAGTTCTCCAAACAATTTAAATTAGACTGTCATACAGCTAAACGTAATTTTCTGAGTAGTAAAATTAAGAATAGTTCCGATGTTATAAAAACGACTTGGAAAATAATTAATGAGGAGGCCGGTCGTAGTAAAAAAGCGAGTCACGATTACGAACTAAAAATCAATGGACAGCTTACGAGTTCTAGCTTAGAAGTTGCAACTGAATTTGAATCGTTTTTTACTAATGCACCGGCTTCCACGACTAAGTATTTAAATTCGTCACCTTTGTCTGCTGTTGCAATATTAAAAGATAATGTCTCAGAGTGTGCTTCATACTTGAATTTTAAGCACGTCACAAGTTCAGATGTCGTAAAGGCATTTAAATTGATAAATGTTAAGAAAACGAATGATCTTTGGGGACTCTCTGTTCACGTCGTTAAATCCCTGATCGAATTAATTGCACCTGACCTAGCGGTCATTTTCAACAATTGTATAGACTGCGGTGAATTTCCTGATTTAATGAAACAAAGTAAGATAATTCCCCTCTTCAAAGCAGGTAGTACTCAAGACCCCACCAATTTCAGACCTATATCAATACTACCAACTTTTAGTAAAATTTTTGAGAAATTAATCTTATCACAGCTATTACATCATTTTGAATCAAATAAGCTAATGCATAACAAACAGTTTGGATTCACTCGCGGTCGTTCAACAACAGATGCCGGAATTCAGTTCATTGAAAGTATTTTTGATGCCTGGGAAGAGTCACAAGATGCCCTAGGCATTTTTTGTGACTTATCTAAGGCTTTTGATTGCGTTTGTCATGAAACATTGATCAGGAAATTACATCATTATGGAGTTAGAGACACGTCATTGAATTTGTTAAAATCTTATCTGAACGGAAGAATACAAAGGGTAGACGTAAACGGAGAACGATCACCAGGATCATTGGTTTCTTTGGGCGTGCCACAGGGCTCAATATTGGGACCCTTCCTATTCCTCATCTATGTAAACGACTTACCCTATCTAGGAAGGGACTGTCATGATATGGTACTGTTTGCTGATGACACCTCACTTATTTTTAAAACAAAGCGAAACCAACACGCTACTGATGATCACGTGAACAATACCATATCAAGAGTGGTAAATTGGTTTAATGTTAATAATTTGCTATTAAATGAGAAAAAGACTAAATGTGTTAAGTTTCTTACTACTAACGTTAAAAATAATCAGACATGTATAACAATTAAAAATGAGGAATTGGAATTGGTAACCAGCACAGTGTTTCTAGGTATAACGTTGGATTCCAAACTCCAATGGGGTCCACATATTGATAAGCTATCGAACAGACTGAGCTCTGCAGCTTTTGCATGCAGGAAAATCCGTCACTTGACAGATTTAAAAACAGCCAGATTAGTTTATTTTAGTTATTTTCATAGTATTATGTCCTACGGTATTCTGCTCTGGGGCAGTGCTGCTGACATAAATACTATTTTTGTGCTGCAGAAGCGGGCTGTTCGTGCGATTTATAAAATGAATAATAGAGATTCTCTTAGAAATAAGTTTAAAGAAGTAAATATATTGACAGTCCATAGTCAATATATTTACGAGAATATTATGTATGTCCATAAGAACATTGTTAACTTTCGAAGAAACTGTGATATACATAACTTTAATACTAGAAACAAGGACAAACTTGCAGTGCCCACTACTCGGCTCCATAAAATAAAAAACTCGTTCAAGGGTAATTGTGTAAGATTTTACAATAAACTCCCAAGCACTTTGACAGATCTATCAATTAATAAGTTCAAGAAATACATCAAGCAAAGGCTTATTTCTAAAGCTTACTACAGTATTAAAGAGTACATAGACGATAAAAATGCTTGGGACTGAATTGTTCTAATTAATTGTGAGCATCCTCACTGCCAGAGTTTCTTTTACTGGACACTTGGAGGCCTTTTACACCTCCAAAGATTAATTTAATTATACAACTGTTGACTGTGGGGACCATTTACATCTCCTATTATCATTGTATTATTGACTAAAGAGACTATACATCTCTGTTATTTATATTTTAATTATTTTATTATGACATTTGAGACTCTTTACATCTCTCAGAAACAATAATTAAGTACTTTTTTTTTCTGATAATATGATAATAATACCAAATGTTCTGTAAAAAATGAAATGAAATGACATGTGAAAGTGCCCTTGTGGCCTATTTACAGAATAAACGTTTTGAGTTTTGAGTTTGAGTTTACCAAATTATATTTTTAAAACATATTAGTGTAACATTAACTAGTGTGGTGCAGCAAAAGACACGAGTTTTAGAAAATTCGTTATTTGTATGGAGAATTTTGAGTGCAAGTCAGTTTTATAGAGTGACTAAGAATATTTTTGTATTGAAAACGGAATTTGTTTTTGACAAGCCAGATATTTGTTGTGAACAGTGAAGATTAACTTGTTTTGTTAGGATTTATGATTTTGTTGGTGGTGCTTGTTTTGTTAATGAAATGGTTTATTTGTAGAGTAGTCAGTTTTTTGGTATACGGTAGGTTAATCAGTGAAGATAATTCGTTTGCTTAACTTTCTTTTGACCTACAGTTAAATATTCCCCCTTAAAAATGCTGTATTTGTAAACTTAATTATTGCTCTTAGCGTAAACAGAAGAGCACTGGATATCTGTGATTGATTAATGTAAAAATGACCAGTTTCCAAAACTAAAACTTTTTTTTTAACCTACTTTACTTCAGTGAATGAAAATGTTAAATTAGCCATAAAATCCCACTTGAAAAATATGTCGGCGGCGGTACGCAGTTTTTTTTCACAACTCTTTTGCAAATGTTCACCGACCAGCTACCCATCTCTAATCAAGAGGAATTAACAGAAATCTCATGCAACAGCAGACTCAAGAGTAATTTTGCCAAGAAATCAGTGGATGAGTTTTGGACTGATCAAATGGACTCATAAAATACATTTATCGTGTCAGCGAAGCAGAAATAAAATATTTACTGGCATTTTGCAGACCTTCCTTTGCAAGAGTAGATTTTCGGCTATGAGAAACATAAAAACCGGTCAAACTGAGTCGAACTCGCGCACGAAGGGTTCCGTACCACCGTACAATGGTGTTGGTGGTATAATAAATGTTATAAAACTAATTTATTTATCGTTTCTGCAATTAGGGGTTTGCCAGTTGAAGCAAAAACGAATTGGGAACGACTTATGTATAAGTTAAAAAAAAAAAAAAATGCTACTGTCATTTATTACATTACACGTTGTTGATGTTTAAGCTTGGATCGAGACAAGGGGTGACCAGACCAGTGATAAGTCTGATGAAATAAGCAAAAATAAAAACAAAACTAATTATTTTAAGGCCAGCCCGATTTTGTTCAGGAAGGTATGTAACTTGTTAAAAAGTCTTAAATTTAAAAATATTACAAGCTTTACTTTTTTTTTCCTTTTTAAGGTTACGGAACCCTAAAACAAGAGTTAGATGAAAATAGTGTTCAAAGGCGAGCTTATCTTAAATAAGTGATCTAAACATGGCATTCCTAGAAATATCCCTGAATATATTTGATTTTTTGCCTTTGATTTTTTTGGCAGAGAGCTTAAATTATTGAACAAACTGTGATTATTTAGAGAAAAGCTTTAATTCCCTTTCCCTTACTCTTCTAACCAGAAAAGAAAAAAAATACCTATATAATTGTTAAGGAAAAATATGTTTTCATCCACCACAATCTAACCTTACTCAAGATGACGTCTGTCAATTACAGGCCTAGATAATCCTTACGAGGGCATAATACAATCCGATCATGAAATGTCATATAAATCTGTTGAATATTTAGATTCTGGATTAGATGACTAATGAAAAAAATGAATACATAATCATATTGGTTTTATTGTACTTATATATTTTAACCCGACTACAGGTACTTACTTTAGTGGAAGATTATTTCATAATAGGTAATAAAAAATAATAGTAGTTAATGTGACTTCCATAATGAGAGGCTTTAATATACGAGTGTTTTATAATAACAACACACGAGTATTTTAATGCCTAATTATGTACAGTTACATACACTGCTTTATCTCTACATATCACAAGCTCTCTATGATTGTTAATTTATAGTGATATTTATAATGTAACTTCTATAAAGCTCGCTTTTGAAATAAGTTCGGCAAATAGCGAAGCGGCCAATTTGCATGGGTGTACTATACTTAGTATTGCTATATAAAGTTATTTAGCGCCCAGGTTATTTATGTACCTGGTTGGGCTTTAATTACAGTTTTAATCTTTGTACTTTACGGAGGGGTGATTTTAACGAGGTTAGATAAATGAATGGTTCTTTTAAACGGGCATATAAATACATGTGCTGTTTATTAATGTTGTTTAAATTTTATAGATGTTGGAAAAACTCTAATAGCGACATCAGTTACATCGGCACCAACAGGTGCCATTAAATAAACAAAATGAATGAAACACACTAAATCATGCTTTCTCACTTGCACACAGTAGCTGTCTTTAGTGTAAAAGTGAGAAAGCATGATTTTTGTAGCTTTCATTCGATTCGTTTAATTAATGGCACACAGGACAGTTAAATACTGCTGGCACGTTCACAGTACTTACACTTATGCAATTTTACTAGACAGTATATTCAAAAATGAATGATTTTATTCTAACCTCGAAATAGGTAAACAACTCAGAACAATTAAACCAATAGAAGAAACGATGATTAACATATACCTTCGACGGTAATGCTGTCCTGCTTTCATTAGCCAAACTTCCGTTAGAAAAAAAGAGACGGCATTACTTTTATCAGCAAAGCAATATGATAGTGCGTATTAGCCCTTCCGTCAAACGCTGGCCACTAGGAATTGGCCTGCCCTCAGACTGCCGCTCCATCGATATCATATCCCAAAGAGTCTAAAGAACCGTTCAATGGCTCGAAGATTGGATGGTATCAGTGGACCACCACTGATTCCATCCAATCGCACTCTGTTTCATTGACTGCACGAAGGCTTTGACTGCATCAGCTGGAAGAAAATGTTAAGTGTGATGAAAGAGATGGGAATTCCGGAGCCCTTAACATTCTTAGTGCAGAACTTATATCTTGATGGCAAGTCCAGAGTGAGATTGGAAAAATCCGAGTCAGGGTATTATCAAACCAATCGAGGAGTCAGACAGGGTTGTATACTTTCGCTGCAGCTGTTCAACCACATCGGTGAGCATATCATGCGTAGAGAACGATGTCGCGATGGGCATCGAGCCAATATAATTGATGACAAACTTATTATAAATGGAAGACATTATAATCCAGAGCCCCTTGATGACAATATCATCAACAGAACAAACATGAATGTTGTAACTCAAATATTAGACGCCACGGTGGCATCCCCACCAAACACAACGATTTCTGCAGATTTTTTTCGACCATAATATTAAAATTTTATTCCAGAATATACAGAGCTTCAAAAATAAGCAACATTTAGTAGAAGCCGCAACAGAAGAAGATGAAAATATCCAGATGATGTGCCTTACAGAAACGTGGATATCCCCATCAACGATAGATCTGCTGCGTGTAGACGGCTTCAAGCTAGCAGCATCCTTTTGTCGATCTCATCATGGGGCAGGAGGAACTTGCATTCTACTCGAAGACAATATTGAGTTTATTGAACTGAAAGAAATTGATAGAATGAATATAGAGTTTATATTTGAAACTTGTGACATTGAGATACCTAAGTTAGAATTAATTGTTATTTTTATTTATTGGCCAGATCACACCAGGATGCCTAATATTTTCTTTAATTCCTTAACAAATCTCTTGCAGCACGTAAAGAAGAAATATTTAAGGAAAAATGTTATAATAGGAGGTGATTTTAATATTGATATGCTAGTAAATTCTATGCTAAGATCAAGCTTTATTGATCTAATGAAAAGCTACAACTTTCACCAACATATAAAAGAGGCTACCAGAATAACTGAAACCTCGTCTACTTGTTTAGATTTAATATTTACTAACTTTATTGTAAAAAAAGAAAACATCTCCGTCCATGAATATGGTTTTTCAGATCATAAAGGTACAACAATACAAATACCAACCGATCATAATAACGCTCGAACTACATGGTCAGTAAAAAAAAGAATATTTAATGACCAAAATATAAACAATTTCATCTCAGAACTTAATAATGTTGACTTTAATAAATTAATCACTAGAGATAAAAACTTAAATGAAAACTATATGTCATTTCAATCAAAATTAACTTACATTCTAAATAAAACTATACCCCTAAAAAATGTTAAAATAAAACTTAAAAGCAAAAAACATGGCTAACAAAAGGTATAAAACAATCCTGTAAGAATAAAAGACCACTAAAACTACTTGTAAATAAAATAGATAATAAAATTCTGAATAATGCCTATAAACAGTATAAACTATTATTGAAAAAAATTGTAAAAACGTCTAAAAGGATCCAAAACATTAATAAAATCAAAAACTCTGATAACATAATAAAATCGACTTGGCATTTAATAAAGGAGCAAACTAACAAAGTTACAAAAATAGATAGAGTTAACATTAAATTGAATGAACAAAATAAAACAATAGATAACCCGCTTCGTATAGCTAATATTTTCAACGACTTTTTCCTGAATGTTGCAAATTCAGATCCCTCGCTTCCCGCACCAAAAGGAAAAGCTGTAATCGAGCCGTCTGAAAATTCAATGTACTTAAAACCAGTTACCATCCCTGAAGTTATTAAAATAATAAAAGAATTAAAAAACAAAAAAAGTTTCGGTCATGACGAACTGCCCCCATTACTAATAAAAAAATGTGTTGAAACATTGGCCCCTATTCTGTCGTTTCTTATAAATCAGTCTTTTGCAGATGGTGCAGTACCAGACCTCTTAAAACTATCCATAATTAAACCTATTTACAAAAAAGGTAACAAAAGTAACTGCACAAACTACAGACCAATTGCTCTTTTACCTACATTCGCAAAAATCTTTGAAACTGCCATGGCAAACAGACTGTTTCCTTCTGTGAACAATTTAATATATTTAGTAAGTCCCAATATGGATTTAGAAAAAACCACTCGACATCACTAGCTGTTTATAAATATTTTAAATATTTATAAACAGCTAGTGATGATAGCAGATATTTTAAATATTATAAATAATAAAAAATATGCTATTGGTTTACTTCTCGATATGAGCAAGGCATATGATCGTGTCCTTTATGATATATTATTAAAAAAATTATATGGAATAGGTGTTCGTGGTATTGTGCACCAATGGTTCGACTCTTACTTATCAAACAGATATCAACTTGTAGAAATAGAACATTATGATGGTAAAACTGGTTTGATTAATAAAGTGCGATCTGAAAAAGCACATGTCACTAAGTCAATCCCCCAAGGAAGTGTACTGGGGTGCATTCTCTTTCTGCTCTACATTAACGACTTGCCTAAACAAATTAACCATTCATCCACTCTATTTGCCGACGATATATCAATAGTTATACCTTGCCAAAATGCCACCGACCTCAACGTACTTCTTCAAACTACATTTGATACATTAATTAACTGGTTAAATGAACACAATTTACAAATAAATTATTCCAAAACAAAACTATTACAATTTAAACCACATCAAAAACGTCCCTTAGAAATAAACTACTCATATCTAAGTAATAAAATCGAATGTGCTAAAACTTACCCTTTACTAGGCATTAACATAGATAGCAATATAAACTGGAAAGACCACATTGCAAATATATCAACCAAACTATCAAGATTCACTTACGCGCTGCTCGAATTAAAGAAATACACAGATGTGAAGACTGCTCTCTCAGCATATTATGCCTATGCTCACGCGTGGCTACAATATGGTATAGTGGTATGGGGAAACAGTACCAAGGTACCAAACTTGTTTTTATTACAAAAGAAATGCGTCAGAATAATTGCTAATATAGACAATATGACTAGCTGCAAGCCCTATTTTAAACAATATAAAATACTTACACTAACTTCTATCTATATATTAGAAATCAGCAACTTTGTAAAAAAAAACTTACATATGTTCCCAAAATATTCCCGTCCAAATAATTTAAGACCTAAAAGCTACTTATCCTGTCCCCAGACAAAACTTAAAATGGTACAATGTGGTCCCTTTACCATGGCTACAAAAATTTATAATAATTTACCCAAAAATCTCCAGGAAATGGAAGATTTAACAAAATTTAAAAAACTTTTAAAATGTTACCTCGCCGAAAAATGCTACTACGTGCTGCAGGAATTCTTCGAAGATAAAAATTATTAGGAAAATAAATTTAGTCTCTTTCACCTGTGAACAGCTGATCGGGTCAATGTAAAAGTTATGTGTATGTGTAGATAAATTTGTTATACCCTGTCAGGGTGCATGTACCCTACATACATTTTCCACCTGTAGTGTGTATTGTACATGTTATATGCAAATAAATGAATATGAATATGAACTGGAGGATTGGAATGGAGGCATAAAGATTGGCGGATGCCTTATTAATAACCTACGCTTTGCAGATGCGCTAGTGAAAGTCAACTTGCCGAGCTTCTGCAAAAGGTACAAAGAATAAGCGCGAATAAGGACTCAACATCAACCGTGCCCAAACTAAACTGATGTTCGTAGATAGGGCAGGTACCTCACAGACAACCGGACTGCTGTAACACCTGGATACCGTACAGGAGTTTATTTACCTCGTTCAATGATAACCAGTGATGGTGACTGCGAAAGAGAGGTGGTAAGAAGAGCACAGATTGCCAAAACTGTAGTGAAGCGTCTAGAGATGATTTGAAGGAACAGAGGTATAGGCAGGAAGACGAAAGTGAAACTAATGCGTACCCTTATCTTTTCTATATTTCTATACGCTTATGAGACATGGACTTTAAAAGCACGTATTCGGAAAAGAATTGACGCATTCGAGATGTGGTGCTGGCGAAAAATTTTGGGTATCACACGGACAGCGCGACGTCGAAATGTTTCTATTCTGTCCGAACTAGACATAAAGACCCGCCTATAAACTGTTTGCATGCCTTCGCCAGAACTTTAGTCATGTGACCAGACGTGAGCCAGATAATTTGGAAAAGCTCATCGTCGTAGGCCAGTTGAAAGGGAAAAGAAGTCGTGGGCGGGTACCGCCCCGATGGACCGACGCTGTCAAGGAAGTCTATCATACCAATCTGCAGACTTCTATCAGGATGGCGGTAAACCGAGCGGCTTGGAGAGCTCTGGTGAAGAAAGTGACGGAAACAACCCTCAGCTATGAGGACACGAGGTAGAAGAACCCAAGCGCAACGTGTAAATGTGTTGAACGTGCCAGCTTTAGTTAACCGGCCTGTACCTACCTACTGTTTATTAATCCGCGCCTGAGTGATCGATCTGATTACGTGTCCATCTGGAGAGATGTTCCTATTACCTTGTGACAGGTCTTATGCGGGAATAAAGTAGGAGAAGAATTATGTTAGGAGCAGATTCAACAAATCCTTCACCTTATAATTTCTGTGCTCGAATCCATGAAGCCCTATTTGGTGTTTCAAGTTATCGTTGTTATTTCCTAGTTTGGCGTTAAGGTCTCCCATCACTATCAGCACATCCCCTTTCTGTATTTTGTTGAAGACTGACTTCAGACGGCTGTAGAAGTCTTTTTTCTTGTTGTGGTCAGATTCATTCGTAGGCGCGTAAACATGCACGGTGGTGACATAACCGCCGATTTTAAACCGCACAATGACTATGGACTCAGATATGGGTTCCTAACTCATATGGCTTCTTTATGCTGCACTGCTTAATAACAATCCAACGCCTTCTTGATGTCTCGATCCTGCTGGACGTCCCGAAAAAGGCTTGTTTCACCAGATGGCGTGTTCATTTCTCCGAAATCATCATTCTACCCAATTTCAGATGAACCCACACAATGTAGATAATATAGATATTTATTGAACATGTCTCAGGTTTTTTCCAGTTTTCTCACTTCATTTAGCTTTCTTACATTCCAAAAAGCTATTTTTGTCCTATTTTAAAAGTAGGAGTTGGGATTAAATCGGTCCGTTGTTTGACCATATTGGTTCCTTTATTCAAATTGGTTTTCAGGTTGATAAGTAATTAACCTTTCTGCAGAAGGTATGCCTAAGGAAAGTGGTGGGGCAGCCACCTCAGTGCCTTACCGCACAGACCTTTGCTTTTGAATGAGCTTTATCCAGCGCAGGCGCTGGAGGCTCGCGTGTTGCCCAACATCAGTCCACTACCAGAGATATGTAGCGTTAATGGAAGTGTGACGATGGCTATGCTTGATGCTCTGGCATTGCCCGGGGAGCAAGACGCTGGACGTGGATGAGTGGACTGGCCGAACTCTTGAAGCTCGGAAGTCGTGGAGCGTGGTAGTGGCATTACCCACCACGGGACCGGGTCGGCTTCGCATCTCATATTTATAGGCGGCTGATTTATATCTCTATCTACACTGCGTCCAAAGACCGCACGTTATGACCAGCTTAATGATATACTTCTTGGTAAAAACTCATTTTTTATCTGAATATTGATACATTATGACTTTAATGTAGGTACCTATAAATATTTCGACATATAATGACATGAAAATTTCGAACGCCCCGCCGCTCGTCCCTAGTTTGTCTGTGAAGTTGGTACTACTGAACAAGCTAAACAAGTGCAGAGCAATGATCTATGCCACAATGCCGGCCGAACACGAAAGCTGTTCCTGAACACATCAAAGAGAGCTTATATATGTGTGTTAATAAACTAGTGTATGTAACTATACATAATTAGGCATTAAGACTCTCGCGTGATATTATTATTAAACTCGAGTTTTAATGACCTTCATTATGTATCAGTCACATAAACTACTATAAAGTGTTCTGATATAGGTACTTATAAAAATATTCTCATATTTTTTTCATAATCGATTTAAGTATTAAAAACCAAATTGAATATTACTCACTCTACTACCTACTCTTCGCCCAATCGAATCCACTGATGATCCGTGCGGATAGCAAGATGTATGCACGGAGGTTACGCGTCGCTCTAAAGCCGGCCCGAAGAGAAGTATCGTCCAAGACTGAACTTCAAGAAACTACTGCACCTAACGCCTTGACTTGAGCACGACGATCAATTTAGGCGAAACCATTTTACTCCCACATGTCACAATTGTTTTCAACTCTGTTATGCACACCAGACAACATAACGATGCTTTAAAAAAAGTTCGAGCGGTCGTTTTTGCTTCAAATAAACAAAACTCGTTTGTACCCCCAATCCCCATACATTGTTTACACAGAATTACTGCGTTATTTCGTTCAGATACAAGCTATTTGGCACGGTCTTTAAGCGCTACCTATGCAATATATACACGCCTATTATAGGACTTATGAGTATGAGTCATGTTAATATTTTCTTTTCTGTTAATAAAGGAAAATCGGTGAAAATCTAATGCAATCTGGCCTGCCCGGGCCTCAAAGACCTAAGTTTAATTGTTGCAAAACTGTTTGGAGCCAAGGACACAACGCGAAAGAATAAAACAACGCTAGTTGTAAATACATATTGCTTTATTATAAAATGAAAACAAACCTTATATTACCTAGGTAAATAAGGCACAATGTGTCGAAAAATAATCCAAAAAGGTGCGGCCCAATCTTGTTAAGGGTCCTGTCTAAGTATTACTGCAACATATCATTGATCATAAGTTTTTTGCTTCTCTTATGCCATTAATATCTTAATAGTGATGGAAATTTTTCATTATTATAGATATGTGGTAGTAATATGTTTGTAGACAAGCAACAAATTAGAGGAAAATATCGTGCATTAGCGCCCAAGATATAAGGGATTAAAGATGGTTGATACTTTTAGACATATTTGGAAAATGGGAAATTTTATATGGATAAGTAATCAAATGATTATACATTTCGGCGTGCTCAAATATTTTCTAGATTGTTTATCATTTATTGTGTAGATTGAAATACCAAATCTGTCCCTTTACATAAAAATCCTGTGTTATATTATGTATGATACAAAACATTTATTTTGTTTCTGCGATTACCTTCTAGATATTGTGCGAGTCTGCGAGAAGGATGGAGCACCATTCTTACATCAATTCCGCTTTTTGAATAACGGTGTACTACAGTAGGATGTCAAAATTAGCAAAGTTATCAAAATTAACTTTTATAAAAATGTTGTAAAGATAGTTATTATTAGTTACATAATTTTAAAAAAATACCCTTAAAAATTTACAAACTAATCTTTTCGACGATATGTTAGGGATGTCATCATAAAATATGTAAAAGTAATTGCATAATTAATTTTATCTACACACGTATCATAAACCCTCTTTACTGCGTACAAAAACCGCACGTTACGATCATCAGCATAATGTTAAAGTACTTGGTAAAAACTCATTTCTTATCTGAAAAATTACACATTATGACCATAATGTGTAATTTTTCTGCATATTATGACATTCAAATTTCGAACGCCGACGCCCGCCTGCGTTCTGCCCCTAGTTTGTCGGTGAAGTTGGTACTGACATTCAAATTTCGAACGCCGACGCCCGCCTGCGGCACGTTGGTACTACAGAACAAGCTAAACAACTGCAGAGCCACAATGCCGGTCAAACATGCGGTTCCTGAACACATCAAAGAGAGCTTATGATATGTGTGTAGATAAACTAGTGTATGTAACTGTACATAATTAGGCATTAAAACTCTCGAGTGATATTATTATGAAACGAGCCGACTCGAGTATTAATTCCCTCCATTATGTAGCAGTCACATAAACTACTATAACATATTTTATACAAATAAAACATTTTGTGCAAAATTCTCCACGATGCGTTAAGATGATTTTGTTTTTATGTTTATTTTGTGATGTTTTTACAGTTAACTATTTGGGAAGATATTAGTTTCAATAATGTACTTCCTATATTACACTACTTAACTTAATGTCGGGGAAAAATATGTTTTTATAACTAAAGCAAAATGTTATAATTACAATAAACATACATAAAGGACTAACAAAAATGCAAAAATGTCTTACACAGAAATAAATTAACTCGACGCGTTTTTCACTCATCGTATACACACACTGACATAACTGTTTTTTATAGACACGAACATGTCATTTAAAAACATATTAGCATGTAAAAACATGAAATCTCTGCCACTGCTAATCCGTATGAAAAAAGGCGTGAGAAATTTTTATGCATTTCCTAACCTTTAGGCCGGTGCTCACAGTTAAAAGATCCGCGTCCATTTAACTAATGATATATATTGGACCGTACTAATATTTTTGAACTGACAAGTTCATGGTATTAAAATTAAGTAAAACACATTTTTAATAATGTCTTAAATTGTTATAGTATTTGTACCGAACCGTGGGATAAGATACATCCTACTTAAGATTTGGGAAATATTGGATGCCACTCTGCAGGCGGCAAGTCATCTTTCAAAGATAATGGATGTGTGACATCGGTGTTTCTGGTTTCCACGACACACGGTTAACCTAGTGGGGGGCCAGAAGCGATGTATGTGTCTGTATATGTTTTTTTTTATGAAACGCGTTTAGATATAGAATCATGGTACACTGTGCTGCACAAGAGTAAGCTTGACCAGCCTATTTGTTTACGATTTGGCACAGCATTCACATAATTTTCATGATTGTACACTAAGTTGATTTCATAAAAATACACATTTATATAAAATCACATACTTTGCTTCTGGCCCCACACTAGGATACCCTGTGTCGTGTGAACGATAAACAACGACGTCAACCACATATAAACATCGAAGATACAAACTAAGCTCGTTAAAATAGTAAATTTGAGTTGATTTTGACGCCTGCAGTACGAATCATCATCTTAAGAGAGCATTAATAAAATTGGGATAACTCGGTGTTGAACTTAAAGCGCAAGGAAGACATACGAAGCTTTTCAAGTCTGAAAAGTAGAATGTCACCTGCCATTGACTTTGGACATTAGACGAAAATTTTCGCAAGAAAATATGTCTATGTCGAAATTTTAATAGATTCAGAAGATATCTACCACCGAATCATGATCACATTTGCATTAACATTTTTTACTAGGCGGTCATTGTGGTCTCTGCCTGGCTCATGTGTGGGGTAAGGCATCAGGATATGCACGTTACCACTCAATCTTTGTTATTAGCTTGAAGATAGAATATTTCAATATAAATATTTATTCATTTCAATCCGATAAAGTGTGACAACAAGGACTCCACATCTTTTCAGTCTGAAATTTCGTTTGGAATTTGTGAAGTGTTATAAACATATTATCAAATAATACAGGAAAAATTTAAAAGCTTTTTAAGGACACCGAGTATCGTATATATATCAGTCATATTACATTTGTTATATTAATAATGTACAAGAATTTTGTTTAGTCAATCGTTTTTTAGCGCTCCTAGTTGGCACTGATGGACACTTGGGTGGCTAAAATGTTGTTAGTAGTGATCGGCGTCACCCGCTGGCGCCACTGAATAGGCTGATGGTGGTCTGAAAATAATAAACTAAGTTAAGCATACCTAACACAATGCCAGACTCGAGTGATCCTAGTAAAGTGATCCTGATATGTTTATCGTATGCACCCAGATAGGTAACATTTCCCGTTAGTGATAGAGGTTAGTTTCTAGTGCCTACTGAATACAGTCTAAGGCCCGTATTAATAAACTCTCAGCTCTGAGAGCTGTCACAGCTGACAATGACGGTTTCGCCCTATCAAATCTGTCATTTCAAGCGCTTGAGATAGCTCTCAGAGCTGAGAACGGTTTATTACTACGGGCCTTTATCACCTCCTGGGATTTTTCTACTGGCTAGCTAACATATTAGGTCCTTAAATATGAAATTGGCGTTTTGCATGGGAGGAACATAGTCGTTTTTTTTTAAATATAATATATATATTTAATCAAAGTATGTACCATTGCTATCTATACACTTTTGCCATCTCATAGGTAGTTCTTCGATTCCTTTACTAAAAAAAAACATTTGGAAGGGAATCAATAAAATCTTTGAAGGCGGTTTGGACTGCCCGATCGGAGTTGAATTTTTTCCCTTTCAAGAAGTTATCCAAATTTCGAAAAAAAATGGTAATCTGTTGGAGCAAGGTCCGGAGAGTACGGTGGATGTCTTAGACATTCCAATTGAAGCTCCTCTAATATGGTAGCCGTCTGTTGTGCAGTGTGTGGTCTAGCGTTATCATGAAGCAGCAGTGGCCTAGAGCGATTAACCAGCCTCTGATTCATGATTTGCAGTTGCTGACAATAGACATCTGCCGTATCGTCTGGCCAGATTTAAGAAAGCTGTAGTGAACGACACCAGCACTAGTCCACCAAACGCTCATAAGTAACTTTTTTGGAGTAAATTTTCGCTTGGGGCATGGTTTGGCTGGTCCGGCAGGGTTCAGCCATTGCGATGAGCGCTTCCGATTATCGTACAGGATCCACTTTTCATCACAGGTAATGATTCGATTTAAAATCCTTTCATTATTGTGCCGGGTGAGTAATGCAACGCAGCAGTCAACGCGCGTTGGTTGATTTGCTTCACTCAGTTCGTAGGTACCCACCTTTCAAGCTTTTTCACCTTCCCAATTTGCTTCAAGTGGATTAAAACAGTTTTATCACTAACACCGCAGCCTGCAGCTAACTCGGACGTGGTTTGCGATGGATCCGCTTCCACAATAGCCTTCAATTCTTCATTATCGACTTTGGTCTCCGGCCGTCCACGGAGCTTGTTCTGCAGGTCGAAATTTCCAGAACGAAAACGTTGGAACCAAAAACGCACTGTGTTTTCTATTGCGGCGCCGTCGCCATACACATCATTAATCTTTCGAGCGGTTTCTGCAGCACTGGTGCCACGGTAGAACTCATACTCGTAAATAACGCGATATTTCAATTTTTCCATTTTGTAAGCTGAGTGACGCAAGAAAAAAAACAATTGAGGAAATAACAAATGAATTATAATTTTAGAAACACAAATACATGAGTAAATAGCTGTATAAATCTGAATTTGTAATTCCTAACCATAGAGGAGATATTTGAGATCAAACGGCGAAACGCCAATTTCATATGTAATGACCTAATAGTTAGTGTACTGAGAGGTGTCTGGCTAGCATGGGTGACAATTTGAAAGTGTCTACTGGCTAGCTTGTAGGCTCGCGTAAGGACAATCCAGTCCTGTAAATAACAGTCGTCACCTAGAACTGTACTGAAGGTATTCTATTGTGTGCATTTGTGGAGGAACAACATAAAATTTGCCTTATTTTTTAAGTAATTTTTTCTTTTCTTTTATGGCCATCAAAGAAGTGAAAGGACTAGCAAACATAACTTTGACTACTGGGAAGTGTTAACTAGATAGCTAATATAGTTTGACTAACAGGAAGTGTCTACTGGCTTTAAAATATAGTTTGCCTTCTGGGAAGTGTCAATCAATCAATATACTTAATTGCATAAAAACAGTTAATATAAAAATGAAAAAAAAACAACATGAAAAAGCCGAGCTTATGCCTAACAAGAGATTTCTTCGATCAAACCTAGATATATCAGATATGTCAGAAAGATTCGTGATGTCCTACGGAATTTTATTGTAGGGTCAAGCTGCTAACATAAATAGCACCTTTGTGTTACAGAAGAGGGCGATACGTTCCATATATAAATTGCGTGGACGCGATTCCCTTAGATAATTGTTTAAAGAAATTGATATCCTCACGGTATCCTCACAGTACATATTTGAAAATATCTTGTATGTCCGGGAGAACAAAACGCTATTTCCTTAGAATTCTGATATGCATAATATTATATAAATAATAGAAATAAAAATAAAATAGCGCACCAAAAATTTAGACTGTGTAAGGCAAACAATTCATTCATGGGGAACTAACTGTATTCGCTTCTATAATAAAATAACAGATGATATTGTAAATCTGTCCGATTCCCAGTTTAAAACTAAAATTAAAAATATGTTGTGCTAAGGCCTACTATACGATAAATGATTACTTAGACGATAAAAACGTCTGGTCAACTGTTGTCCCAAATCAGTGGAATAGATTGTAATTATGACTTATGTATGATTATTTATATATTTAAAAGGAAAGTACACAAGATACGATTCCTGTGGAGTTTCTTCTGGCCGTTCTTCTCCACAGCATGCGTACACTGGTAGTGAACATGCCATTCATAATAGCTTAGAAGTCGAAAAACGATTTGTAAAAATCTTAATTCAAATAAAATATTTTTTACTTTTTTACTTTTGATAAAGAGGATAAAATGAAGCTACAGGTAGTACTATGTGCAAAATATTAAATACATTTATAAAATAATAAACTACTTATCAATATCTAAATAAAACCAAAAATAATAATATATAAAAATGAAACATATACATAAATAGATACCAAACCAATACATATTATGACTCAGCATGGAAGAGAAAGATAGTGTTCTTTCAAACGACTACTGGCTAACAAACTAACATAGTTTTGACTACTGGGAAGTTTTTACTGGCTATAAACTATAGTTTGCTTACTGGGAAGTGTCTAGTGGCTAACTAACATAGTTTGACTACTGGGAAGTGTTTACTGGCTCTAAACTATAGTTTGCCTACTGGGAAGTGTCTACTGGCTTACTAACATAGTTTGACTACTGGGAAGTGTGTACTGGCTCTAAACTACAGTTTGCCTACTGGGAAGTGTCTACTGGCTAACTAACATAGTTCTAACTAACATAGTTTGACTACTGGGAAGTGTTTACTGGCTCTAAACTATAGTTTGCCTACTGGGAAGTGTCTACTGGCTTACTAACATAGTTTGACTACTGGGAAGTGTGTACTGGCTCTAAACTATAGTTTGCCTACTGGGAAGTGTCTACTGGCTAACTAACATAGTTCTAACTAACATAGTTTGACTACTGGGAAGTGTTTACTGGCTCTAAACTATAGTTTGCCTACTGGGAAGTGTCTAGTGGCTAACTAACATAGTTTGACTACTGGGGAGTGTTGACTGGCTCTAAACTATAGTTTGCCTACTGGGAAGTGTCTACTGGCTAACTAACATAGTTTCACTACTGGGAAGTGTGTACTGGCTCTAAACTATAGTTTGCCTAGTGGGAAGTGTCTACTGGCTAACTAACTTAGATTAACTACTAGGAAGTATTTACTGGCTATAATCAATCAGATGATTGATTGATTATTTTTCATAGCATTTGAACTTTATTACCAAGCAATAAGGTTTATAATCGCCATTTTTTGATCTACCCACAGACAAGTGGATAAACTATAGTTTGACTACTGGGAAGTCTTTACTGACTATCATAGTTTGACTACTAGGAAGTTTCTACTGGCTAACTAACATAGTTTAACAACTGGGAAGTGTCTACTGGCTAACTAGTATATTATGACTACTGGGAAGTGTTGATTGGCTAGTTAATACAGTTTAATTTACCGCAATCCTCGCCTAGGACCCGGCAACCTCGAGGGCCTGGGTAGCGCTGATCGCTGGTCCTGGCACGATGCGGGGCGCGGTTCTGAAGTTTGGCTCACTACTGTGAAGTTAGGTGAAGCATTAGGAATTAAATGGTGTGGTACATTAAATTTTTTTGTAGTAGTGGATTAGTGGGCGGATCTCGGATTACAATACATATTTTATATCATCAGAGGTGTCTGATTCTGGTGGTTTCTGTCTCCTTCTGGTGAGAAGCACATCTTAACGTGAATAAAAAGTCAAAAGATGACAGGGCTATGTCGGCGCCCCGGCAACGTATATGAACATATTTATTTAGGGGTTACAAGTAGGATAAATATGTCTGTCTTGTATTGTAAGGGGTTAAACACATGACAAGTTACAATACATGACAGACAGGAGACAAATACACTATCAATTAAAATCTTACTGATCCATTAGGGTATCCCTTGTAGGTTGAAGGTGGGAAAATAACCCGGCCAATTGCGAGTTGGACTCGCGCACGCATTTTTTGTGAAGGAACTACAAATGTATGGTCTTTTATTGAGCTATAAGACTTATAAGGCTTCGTGCCAAATTTTATCAATCTAGGTCAACGGAAAGTATCCCATAGGTTTGGATTCCCATGCGAGTATTAAGCAAATTAAGCAAAATTGTGGCATAAATGGCGGTATCCTTTGATTGCGTTGACCCATAAGTTTGATTTTATCACAACTTTAACAGACCACAGACCTGAGTAGTGAGTGATCGATATTAATTTCAACTTGATATCTTAACGCGTTCCTGAGAAAAAGGGTATTCCTAGGTACGGGACCCTAAACAATTAGAAGCAGATACAAACAACAAAATATATAATTTAAAAGTTATGTATAAAAATGCAAAAACCACCTAATAAAAATGTGTGGTGCTTCATAAAGTGAAAACAAGCAGTACGCGTAAATGTTATTTACTATTATTTTGTACAATGTGTAATTAAAAGATTACATCGATCCCCATTAATAATTAGGCAATATGATAATACTGCCTAATAATCGACGATTGTCGACTTTGGTGAACAACAGCTTACGTATGGAATGTTTGAACCGACTGACAGACGAGTCAAACAGTGGTTTGCACGAAGGCGATGTATTGGCGCCCGTTTGCAAGCATTGGTGCGAGTGGCTTTGACGTGGAAGAGCCAGCTCACAGAGGAATATGGTACCTTACAAGGGAGACAAGCTCTGGGCAGTTGTAGTCACTAGTGCAGATCCGCTTGAGAACAACAGCATCCGCGAGCGTGCGACGTGCACTGACATCTGTCTATAATGTGTTAGAAGATAAACAAATGACCTCTTAGCAGACCTGACACGGTAATTCAAACTAAGAAGAAACTTCTTTTGCATCATTTCAGATAGGGTATGCATATTCCCTGCATGATGTGTGCGCCGAAGGTCGGTTTTTCATGAAAGTAGACGCCTAGGCCACGTAAACATGTCACTCTTTTCAATGCGTGGCCGCCTATATGGTATTCACGTGTATTACGATCTATTACATGTTTTGTGAATCTTATATAACCGGGTGCAATCCGCGGCTGGGAATAAAAGAAAAGAAAAACCAGGTCTTGGATGTTTATATGTTTGTGACGTCGCTGTTTTTGGTTCCCACGACACAGGGTATCCTAGTGTGGGGCTAGAAGCAATGTATGCCCGTAAGTAAATATTTAAAAAATGTTTTAATGTTATAATATGTGATTATTACCAATATAGTAGACTCGATGTCTATCTAGGTCTTGTTCAAGTAACACGGTGTCCATGTCAGAAAGGATTCCCTATAGACCTTTAGGTAATCCACGTACAAGAAATAATTGGAGTGTTGAAAACACAGTGCCATATCGTTAATAACGATAAACTGAAATAAATGGGCCTATGATAGGTCGTTGAGGAGCTCCGGAGAACACCGGGACCGCATTCGATAATTTGCGTAAGTCCATGCCAGTTTTTTCCAACCTGGTCTAATGCTTTCTTTAAGTCCCTTGCGATATTCTGGTCCATGGATTGAAAGAGATCGTTGTTTTTTTTTTCATGTATTTGGCCAACTTGCAATCGGTTTTGCAACCATGAGCAGTTTTTATGAAGGTTTATGGCGCTTTGGGCATTCCATTCCATTGTCCTGGTAGCCCTTCTTGGTACTTTTTGGGTTATCTATATATTGTCCCAAACAGGCTTTCTCTTCAATCTCGGTAGTCATGAATTTCATCATTTCTTGTGAACCAAGGTGCATTTACTATTGACTTCAGATCCGAATTTTGGAAGCGTTGTAAGATTTCCATGTTAGAGTTAATGCAGTTCCCCTTTATACTATATTCCATATCGGTTTTAGCAGTCTTGTAGACGAGTACCTTATTGTTGAATTAATGTAGCTTAGACTATCTTTCAATAAGCAATTTCAGTGATCTGTATCTGTGGTTTAGCTTATCACGCTTTTTCCTTATGTGGTCACGCCATGTTTGATTTCAAGATATACATTTGACTCCAGTATTGTGTGGTAATGTGTCCTCAGCAAGTTTCACCGGAGGGCAGTCCTGACGTCTCAGAGTAAAGGTGATATGATTGGATTTAGCTGCGCTGACTTTGATGCGCCACCTTTCATCAACGCGTTCACTTCGTTGAGATGTGTTTGCAGCTCCTTACAGGCAGTTTCTGGGTCTTTATGAGACGTCAGTGCAGCTGTATCGTCCGCGAAGGTAGTGGTCATCAATTTGTTGGCTTCTGGAAGCTCTGCTGTGTACTGTGTGTTAAGTATAAACTTGGTCCTAGTACAGAGCCCTGGGGCACTCCTGCTTTTATTGGAATACATGAGAAGCGTGGAGCGCGATTTGACAAAGCCACGCTGGTTTGGGACATGGAATGGTTCTATAACGGGATAAATTCTGTTTTGTTTCAGTTATTCAAAGGGATGATAGAAAAATGGGTCGATAGTTGGAAACCTCGTATTTGGTCCTGACTTATGGATGGGATTGACATATGCAAACTTTCAGGCTGATCTTTAGGTATTCATGATCTTTTTCAACCGACTGAAATAGGAGGAGGTTCTCTATTCGACTTGTCTTTTTTGTTACGCGATTATTCCGTCAATTATGAATCGATTTTGATAATTCTAGTTTTGATTGGTTGGTCATACTTCAGAGGTGGTCCCATATAATTTTATCAAAATTGAATTAGCGCTTTTCGAAAAAAAACAACGAAAACAAAAAATATATACACAGATGACGTTTTAATTTGTGGTTCCGTGCAGCAAAAGTTTTGATGGAGACTTTTCTGGGCATATACATGTACGGGATTCATATGAATATCCCGACCGGGGAGGAAGAAATAGGGCCTGAGTTGAAGTCGGGTTTTTAAAGTTTTTAACTTGGTGCATTATTCTATATATTAAATGTGATTGTAAGAGCAGTACAGATGTACTCGAACAAGTTAGCAGCCTTCAAATATATTAGTCGACCGCGGTATCACTAGGCCACTACCCGGCTAATCGTTCCGTGCCATTTATGACGAAACTGGTACACCTATATTATATAAGGGATTAATATATTTTTCACTCCACTGTGACACTCGGCTTGAACACTACAGGAATAATATTTTAGATAAACTATGGGAAATACCATACAGTGACGATCCAAATTTGTTGTACAACTCAGTATTTAACCTTGTCAAAAATGAATATGATACGGTATTTAAATCAAAAACTATAAAAGTTAATAACAAAGCTTTGTTTAGTGATTGGGCGACAGTTGGAATTCATAGGAGCAGACGAAGATTATATGAACTCTATGAAGAGAAATCATATAACAAAAATACGGCCTTTCTAGATTATGTTCGTAGTTATTCAAAAATGTTTAAACGCGTTTGTGCCGTAGCTAAATCTAATTTCATTAAAAACAAAATTTAATCTAGTAGCAATGTAATGAAAACGACTTGGCAAATTATAAACAGAGAGACTGGAAAGGCCAAAGCTACACATAATAACTTCAAGCTTAAGATAGATAATCAATTGCTAAGTACAGACCTAGAAGTAGCAAAAGCTTTCGAAAATTTCTTTATGGACATTCCAGTTTCAACAACCAAGTCTTTAAATTCATCTCCCGCTGCTGCTGAATCTATACTTAAACAAAACTTTGAGGATTGTAAAACAGATTTTAAATTTAGGCACGTAAATAATGAAGACATTGTAAAAGCGTTTAAATCCCTGGAAATGAAAAAGACAGCTGACGCCCATGGTCTATCAGTAAAAATTATTAGTTCCATTGTAGATTGTATTGCACCTCACCTTTGTTGTATATTTAATCAATGTATAGATAATGGTGTGTTTCCTGACTTGATGAAACTAAGTAAAGTTATACCTTTATTCAAAGCTGGTAGTACATCAGACCCCACCAATTTTAGACCCATATCGATACTACCAACGCTTAGCAAAATATTTGAAAAACTCATACTTAATCGATTGCAAAGCCATTTTTATCTCAATAATTTAATTCATATTGCTCAGTTTGGTTTCACAAAGGGTCGTTCAACAGCCGATGCTGGTGTTGAACTAATCGACAATATTTTTGATGCCTGGGAAGACGCAATGGATGCAATAGGTGTCTTCTGCGATCTATCCAAGGCTTTTGATTGCGTCCATCATGACACTCTTGTCAGGAAGTTACGCCATTATGGTGTAAAAGATCAGGCACTTGGCCTTCTGGAGTCATATCTAACAGATAGGGTTCAGATGGTCGATGTTAATGGGAAAAGATCACCTGGGTCTTCAATAAGTATGGGCGTACCGCAAGGTTCAATTCTTGGTCCTTTCTTGTTTTTAGTATATATTAATGATTTACCTTACCTTGTTAAAGCAAAACATGGGTTAGTATTGTTTGCCGATGATACTTCTTTGATATTTAAAGTTAAAAGACAGCAATCCAATTATGACGAGGTAAACAATGCTATCTCTAGTATAGTGAACTGGTTTACTGTTAACAATTTATTACTTAATGAAAAGAAAACTAAATGTATTAAATTCGTGTTACCCAATGTGAACCCGGTAACTACAGACATATTTATAAAAGGACAGAGATTGGACCTTGTGCAGTCGACTGTCTTTTTGGGCATTACTTTAGACGCCAAACTACAATGGGATCCTCATATAAATAAATTGTCGAACAGACTGAGTTCGGCAGCGTTCGCAGTTAAAAAAATTAGAGCTCTTACCGACGTAGACACCGCTAGACTAGTCTACTTTAGTTACTTTCATAGTCTAATGACCTATGGTATTTTATTGTGGGGTCACGCTGCGAATGCTAATAGTATATTTATTCTGCAGAAACGGGCTGTTCGTGCAATTTATAGATTAGGGCCTAGAGTGTCACTGAGGGAAAAGTTTAAAGAAATCAATATTCTGACATTTGTGTCTCAATATATCTATGACAATCTTGTGTATGTAAAAAGAAATATAACAAATTTTCAGAAGTACAGTGATATACACAATTTTAATACTAGAAATAAAGACAAGTTGGTTGCTTATGTAAGCCGACTACATAAAATTAGTAATTCTTTTAAAGGCAATTGTATACGCTATTACAATAAGGTCCCTACTGATATTAAAAACTTACCTTTAGACAAGTTTAAAATAATAATACAACAGAAATTGTATAAAAAAGGTTACTATAGGATATCTGATTACTTAGAGGACAGATGTCCATGGGAATAGATTGTTTGAGTAACAGGCTGTTTCGATATATAATTAGCATTCATTTTGTAATTTGACAATATTTTATTTAAAAAAGGAAACGTAAAAGATGCGACGACTGTGGAGTTTCTTCGGTGAGCTCTTCTCCACAGATTCCGCCATTGTGTTAGTGAATTCACCCAAAAAAATGTAATGACGGATCTAAGTGATGTAACAACATCCTATGGAAATAAATAAAAAAAAAAAAAGCTCGGAAATGTGGCGAAAGATGGTCTGTAATGGGGCCGCAAAACAATGAAAAGTTAACCAGGACAACAAAAACATTTCTGACCTGTTTGAACAGGCCCGAAAAAACAGAAAAAACATTGTTGGCTTGTCTTGTTATGGTTCTGTCGACAGATTTCGCTTCATGCCGCTTCATATCTGTAAAAGCGTGCAGCATGTTGACTCGTAGGTAAAATCGTGCTTGACGTGTGCTGTCAAAAAATTGCGGAAATGGCGGAATCCGCCAGGCCGTATTACGAACCTATTTTATCTAAAACAATATTTTCTGTATAATTAATTTTATTTAGGTGATGTTTGATGCAGCTTTAAAAAGCTGCCTCACTACGGAACCCTAAAGGGTTCCGTGCCCAAAGCATAAATACGGGACCCTATTACTAAAACTCCGTGTCTGCCTCTCTGTCTGTCACCAGGCCGTGGTAGTTACAGTTGAAATTTTCACAGAAAAAATACTAAAAAACAGAATAAAATAAATACTTAAGGGTGCTCCCATAGAACAATTATTTCAATACCACACAAACTTATGAATGCAGCTGGTTACGTACATAGAGTGTGAAAGTAGCCGCACCAATAACTTTGTAAACAACATTTTGCTATGTTGAATGCAAACTATTCACCCCACACCATCCCTACCATTGTACGGTGGTATGTAACCGTTCGTGCGCGAGTCCGACTCGTACTTGGCCGGTTTTATTTAAAATACCAGTTTCGTCTTCAAAATTGATTAATTGTCTACAGATTTAAATTCAAGAGTTTAATAAATCATTTTCAAGAAACTATTATATCGTGATACAAGCTTCGGTTCAGCATAAAATTATTTCAACGAGCTCTAATTTCATATAGTCACCTCAAACTTTATATGTTAGCATAAGTAATTGAAGACTGAATCTATAGATACTTTACTAGATTCGCATTATTTTTTGAAATTGCCCTAGCTCTGGCTACTACGAGGCTACGGCGATGCCCCGCACGCTCGCCTCCGAAGCCTCGGGTTTAGCCGACCAGCCTCAGCCGCCACATCCCGCTCGGTGCGCAGCATTGCGCGGTCGCCTCCGCCCCTTAGTGCCTCCGGCACATAAAAATACGCCAAAACTGCCTTGAGAGAAATGCCTAGGTAGTGGGGTGCCCGGATTAGGATTTGAAATTCTATTCGATCTAGTCGCCAAAAATCCAGAAAAAAATATGCGAATGTTCATGTAAATGGAATATGATTTATTAATTTAGTTGTAGAACAAATATATTCAGTGACAAAATATGAGGTGAGAATTTTATTTTATTTCGGGACAGATGTTGAATCTCTAAAATACATAAAGAGGCCCACTGACAAAATCTACCGCTGAGTTATCAATTTTGATGCTAAAATATTCATCAGTAGCGCTAAGCTATATCATTTTTGTTTGTGAATTGGCGCTCGACGTGTAATATTCTATTGCGCTAGTAGAGATGATGAATTAATATAACAGAAGCTGTTCCATTAATTAATTGCTTACATTCAAAAAAAGACGCTAGGTTGCAGGTGCTAAAGAAAACTTTTGATGCTGCACTTATACTCGTAATATCCCATTTTATTTCCCCGCAGTAGTCGTGAAAATCACTCTGTAATGTCTCGGCCAAAAGTGCAAGAGATGGATAGACTCGTCTGTTAGAGGGTCTCGCCTGCAGCCCGGCCATCCAACTCACTCGTCCGTCCATATCTCACTTTGCAGCTTCTACAAGCATGTACCCAATACGTAAAAAATCTCGCGTATCCCTTGCAAAACTGCGCTTTTTGCTAGTGCCAGTACTATACATGACTACATATTACCTGGAGCCGGCTTCGTAATACTCGCTGAAGAGGCTCTGCTCACTCGCAGCTGTGACGCTCCGGCTACCGAGTAAGGTCGGGGTGCAGGCGCCTGGAAAGTATCATCAAAATACATTACAACAAAACAGATTTAGAATAAGCACTTTGACTGTCCGTGCATTCAATTTAATGCATTTCTGTACAAGTTGTTACGATACCCGACATATACTAGACTGGCAACGTGTTAGGGTTTCATATACTGGCCACAAATACTACACTATAAAGGCTATTAATAAGGGGAATTTATTATTATTATTATACATTTTGTGCCAATTTTTTGGAATTAAAGCTATAGCTCAGCAAACTAGAGATGTACTTAATATAGCAATATTGAACGTGCCTGCGAGATAGTTGTATAATAGTGGTGAGCTTTTTTAAATGTTGGACTGTACATAGATAAAGTTTTAATAAATAATTAGTGATTTGCCGTCCAGCACCCGCATGCCGACCCCGCGGGGAGTGTTGACGCGGGGAAGTGAGGGACAGAGCTATGTGCTGTGTGTAACTATGTCCCTCACCTTTCGCGACAACTCCCCCAGGGTCCAGCAGCTCCAATGTGAGGAAAAAGCCACCACCCCACACCACAACCCTACCCAATGACATAACCAACAAAATACATAACTACACCCATAACGCTCTTAACTGGGAGATCCCTGCGTTAGCAAAACGGACGGGAGGGGCGACATCTACAATTTACAATAGAGATGCATCGAATAGTGACTTGGCCGCATATCGAATATTCGGCCTCGTTCTTGGACGAAGCGCCGAATATTCGGCGACTTCAAAACCTCGGGATTCGGTTTGTTTTCGGTCTGCGCAAGTTTGACCACGTCTCGGAGTATCGTAAAGAGTTGAAATGGCTCCCGATTCGCCTTCGACGGGATTCCCATATCCTCATTTGCCTCTTCAATATTTTATGTAACGCTATCATGGCTTTTTACGGGATCGTTTCGTTTTTCTGCCTTCGGATAGGCCACGGAGATCTCACACTCGGTCACTACTTACAATTCCGCAACATAACACTGCCGCTTATGAGAATGGGTCCAGATTACGAGCTGTCTGTCTCTGGAACAAACTCCCCTGCGCTATCAGAGACAGTCCGTCAATTCACACTTTTAAAAGTCGTTTGAAAGAACACTCTTCCATGATGAGTATTAGTATTTATTTGTATCTACTATTTATGTATATTACACATTTATATATATCATTATTTTTAGTACTATGTAGATATTGTTAAGAAGTTTATTATTTATTAACATTTTTATTGTTGTGCACATAGTTCTACCTTTAGTTTATTTTTTTCCGCTCCAATCTAGGTTTGCTGGAAGAAATATCTTGCTAGAGATAAGCTCGCCTTTGTACATGTTATTTCCTTTATATTTGTTTCGTTTTCACTGTTTTGTGCAATAAAGTATATTACATTACATATTACGAATATGCACATAAAAATGTAGGTAGTTTATATGTCGCGGGTGACAGATTCGTTGCGAACCCCATTTATGTTTTATTCCCAAACTAACCTTGTCAAAACACGCATTCTCTCTTCATTATGTCTAATTGTCTAATAGGATGAAAATTACACCATTTAAATGGCTTGTATTAACTTGTTATTGCTTGTCACTTTAGTTACCTTCGTGCTAATTTATTTCAGAAGTTTTTATATTTGTTCGATTTTATTTATCACGATTTTCATCGTTTACCAGCCGAATATTTTACAACATTCGGCCGAATACCGAATAATAGAAAAAGTGGCCGAAGAGGCCGCATATCGAATAGTTGCCGAATATTCGTTGCATCTCTAAATTTCATCCCGAACTCAGTTTCTAAGTTAAGTCATATGGCTGTGAAACCTACACCGTGTATAGTAAGAAACGGAAGTGGCTGGCTGCACATTAATTTAGTATGTGGCCGGCCACATTCATTTCGTTGCTGACTCTATTCTTTAGACAAATAAGCATTACTCACAGGAATGACGGAGCCTTGTCTCGTCGTTACGGGCACGCACGTCGGCACCGCCATAATTCCGGGGCCGGCGCGCAACTAGTGTTACGGAGAGAGCGGTGAGCACGGACATTTGACGTGTCGAAAAAGTAAGCGGTTTGAACTGACCTTAAATTATTGTATGGTGTCATTACAAAATGGTGTTTTTTTTAAAATATTTTATGGCCTGGTTGCAAAGACCTTAGGGCCACTGTAATGGTGTAGTTAAGATATCTAACTGTACAGCCTGCACAAGTGTTAGCTGGATTAGTCTACAAAAATAGTACATATTTTTGAACAGACTGTTTGTACATTAAGTTTTCTGGAAAAGACGCTTACTACCTCGATGCGTTAAAAATGGTCGTGTATGTCAGACAAGTAGGTATATAAAATAATGTTAACAAAGATGACAGTTGTCGATGTGCAGGCAACAAATAAAACTAAAATATAAAATACTCTATGAAAAAGGAATCCATGGTTAGGTTTGAAGACTTAGGATTTTTGACAACTGTCACTTCATACATGGGTCGGGCCATAAGTTTTGTCACTTACCTTCGAATTTAGAACGCGAACCAAAAATAAATATGGGCGTTCGAATTACGAATATTTTAAGAAACTAAATTCATAGGTTTTCTGTAATTTTCTTTATTTAAAAAAATGGAGTGGACGCGAAAAGACGATAGAGTCGCGGTTATTGCATTGCATCGCTGCAGTCAAGCGACAACTGAGATTTTCAAACTGCTGAAAATATTTAAAATAACATTGAGGTTCGTTTATCGGTCATGTATCGATTCAGAGAAGAGTAGATTATAGAAGATAAGCAGAGGAGCGGTCGTCCTCGTACTGTACGGACTCCAGCAGTCATCAAAGCAGTGAAGGCGCTAATACAAATAAATCCCGTTCGGAAGCAAAAACTGTGGGCTCTCCAGATGAGGTTAAGTAGAACTCCAATTAAAAGGGCATTGAATGAAGACCTTGGACTACGAGCTTACCGAAAATAAACTGCACATTTGCTTAACTCACCACTGAAGAAAATCGGGCTCGATAGATCCCGAGTCTGGCTAAAGGGATATGCGGAAAAAATACCGCGAAATCCTTTTACCGGAAAAAAAAAAATTTTGACGTCGAGGAAAGCTTTAACAAACAGCATGATAGAGTGTATGCGCATAACAGTGAAGAAGCGAGCAGACTTATCCCACGTGTTCTGCGTGGTCACCATCCTTCGTCATTCATGGTTTGGCTTGGAGAATCCTATTCGGGCCCAACTGAGGTGTATTTTTGTGAAAAAGGAGTTAAAACAAGTGCACTCGTATACGAAAACACAGTCCTAACAAACCTTGTGGAACCTCTTTACCAGATAATGCTCATAAATAGACACTGGGTATTCCAGCAGGACTCTGCACCAGCTCATAAGGCAAAAACAACTCAAAATTGGCTCTCCTCCCGTTGAATCGACTTTATCAGGCACGAAGACTGGCCCTCCTCGAGTCCAGACTTGAATCCATTGGATTATAAAATATGGCAGTATTTAGAGGAGGAAGTCTGGGCTAAACCTTATTGCAATTTGGAGTCTCTCAAAGCATCCCTGATTAAAGCAGTGGCCAATATTGACATGGATGGCACCGCTGAATGATCACTTTGGTGATGCTTGGAGGGCGAGAATGTGGCAGGTTCTGTGAGATGAATGGATGATTGTGATGTCACTCTATTATAAATTATCTATCATTATGTAATTGAATCTGCGTATATTTGTGTCGATTTGGCATCTGCTGTAATGGCACAAATATTTAATATAAATAATAAATAAATAAATGGATGTCGTGCGTGCTATCTATTTCTAGATTCTATCGATGATTGGCCGCGAAAATTAAAAGCTTGTATCGAAAATAGGGGAGGTCATTTTGAATAGTTTAAATCTGTATTTTGTAACCTTTCGTTTGATATATAAATATTTGTATTTCAGAGATTTTTGTGACATTTATTTCATTTATTGTATGTGACAAAACTTATGGCCCAACCTAGTACATTTCATTGTTTTCATAATTTTAAATACCTACTTCTCCCTACTATAGACGTGATTTGTGTTACATACAGCCAGTTACAATAACTATCTTTGAATTTTAAGGCACCGCTAATGGCGTGTCAGTTCCATGTGTATTTATTTTTTGATAGAACTTGGCTCTTATTTCTGATTACGTAAAAGGGGTCTAATTGGAATTTAGGGGCTAATTGGAACTAATAGAAAATGCAGCCAAATCTCTGCATTTTGTATTAGTTCCAATTAGCTCCTCAATTCCAATTAGCCCCTTTTACCGGTACATAATGTTCATGACATGACATGACGCCTTGAAGTTACTTCCATTAGCGTTTAATGAGACTTTAATATTTAAAGATTGTTTCTGGAACTGGCTGTCAGGGCCGGCCGGATGCAAAATTGAGCTAGTTTTACACTCAAATTTATTTCAAAATGTTTGTAAAGTTTATTTGGTCTTCAAGCAATCATCCGTAATAGCATGAATAATTAGCAGAGGGAAAAATTATGCGAGTCCAGATGAAATGATCTTTATATCATTGTTCATAAGAGTCACTTGACAAATCAACTCACTAACGCTATCTATGCGTAATTATTCATGCTTCCAGAGTGTTCACACACATGTCATGGTGTCTGTTACGCACACAGGGACGTGTTATGGGTTATTATAGAGTAACGGCGCAATAATTAGTAATTATGGAATTAGTGCCCTTACTCAACTAAGCTTATTAACATTTATATCTTTTCAGACTACATTAAGTATTATTTAATCATATCATGGTAAACAGTACACACTATTATTTTAAGGACAAAAATACAAAATTATTACCTTGCACCTAAGTAAAACGGGGTATTACATTACAACACACACACATACAAACACAGACCACACTAATACCACAGAGATTCCTATACTTACGTCTTTAGGAGCCACAAGCTGGCTCTGTGGTCGCGGACGTAGAGTTTCCGTTCCCTGCCGCACGAGCGCTGGCATCGGCCTCGGTTTCTCTGGCTCTGGCTCTTGACTCTAGAAATTATGCACAAGACAATACACATACAATATTGCACAAAACTGTAAGTAAGCGTGTTGAGTTGTTACTGATTCACTTTTATATGTCACCGTAAGATTGTGAAAACAGTCAGTTTATAAACTCACGAAATCTCGCGAGATTGTACCTATAAACCATCGGTTAATAGTAAACTGTGCCGTACTGATCAAAACATAACGTATTAATTTTCGTTAGTTTATAATCAACCTTTAAATTGTGAACAGGTTTAAACATGAATTGCTATCGAAATACCAGGGCAAAGTGGTGGTTCAGGGTAAGTGAAGGATAAAGAAGGATTCGCTTCGTTCAACCCCTTTATTCTTCGTGTTAGGTTGTCACATAAGAACAAAAGAAACATAAATTTTAAACACTGTCGGTCTAGTTTACCATTTAATCAATTCAATAGTTTATAATCTCACGTGATTATTTATAAACTAAGGGCTTTATGCTTTATGGACTGCAATTATTGCACTGTAGCGCCTGCGAGAATCCATAAAGCAAAAACATCGAAACGGCCTTACGGAATCTCGCAGGGGCTACAGTGCAATAATAGCAGTTCATAGACAAGTTCTCTTATAAATCTGCGCTTTCTGCTTGTTAACAATTTTTTACTACCCAAAATGGGTAAATGATCACCAAAAGTTGCAGAAAATCTCAGGGCAAAATACTGCGGCAGCTTAGGTGAAGGATAAAGCCCCCTTTATACTTCGTGTTAGCTTGAACATGTAAGAACAACAAAAATTACTTAAAACATATACTTATACAAAAAACATAAAAAGAAGTTTAGTGATCATTTATCCAAACACAATTCGGTGATCGTTTACTAATTCTGGCGATGGTTTCGAATTTATTTCTAGTAAAATAGTTGCGTTTTTGGTGATCGTTTAAATATAAGCTGTTCATTTATACCTGTAACGGTCTTGCCATACCCGACGTGGGGCTCAGCACGGGGTTCGACGCGTAGACGCCGCGACGCGTCATCCCGCCGCGAGCCAGCCCGTACGACGGACGTATGGGCGGGTTCGTTGCTGCTGTGAATACGATAGAATAGAGATGAGCTCGCTTTTGCAAAGAGACAACAAAGCTATTTCTGGTTCTAGAGAGAACCCTAGTGTCAGTCCCACACTAGGGTTGCATTCTCATACTTATATAGATAAAAACCTGCAAGAGGCATGTAACAGACACATTTAACAGAGATCTATATAAAACAACTGTGCATGTTTCATGGCCATGTAATATGCCCGGGAGAGAGGCAAGGGAGCGTCTATTAATTACGTGAGGTGTTTAGGGGGGAGGAGTGGAATGGGAGGAGGAATCTCACGTGGGGGAGAGAAGGTCGAGACGAATATCATATTGGGGCGAGGGCGTCGAGCCGAATCTCACATGGGGGAGAGGGGGTCGAGCCGAATCTCACGTGGGGGAGAGGGGGTCGAGCCGAATCTCATGTGGGGGAGAGGGGGTCGAGCCGAATATCATGTGGGGGAGAGGGGGTCGAGCCGAATCTCATGTGGGGGAGAGGGGGTCGAGCCGAATATCATGTGGGGGAGAGGGGGTCGAGCCGAATCTCATGTGGGGGAGAGGGGGTCGAGCCGAATCTCACGTGGGGGAGAGAGGGTCGCGCCGAATCTCATGTGGGGGAGAGGTGGGTTGAGCCGAATCTCACGTGGGGAAGAGGGGGTCTAGGCAAATATTGTGTATAGGTACAGTGTATAATTGCGACAAAATTGGGTTAAATTAAAGTTAAACATGTTTCTTGACTAAAATCTGGCAAAATAAAAATTAATAAAAATAAAATCCAACGCCTGTCCAATGATAATTGGACAAATTTTGAAAAATGACATGAGATTACGGGAGGGATGGGGGGGGTCACCAGTGGGAGGGGGAATGTCAGAATATCGTCAAAATAACCTCAAGTTTCATGGACGCGTCCCAACCCATGGTATGAACTAACCAGTGATGAATATCGGCCACCCAGGTCTAGGGACCCTCACATCGTCGGCAGCTTGATTCCTCCTCATCTCTACCCTACCAGCCTGTTAGTCGACACTGCAGGTACCACACGCCAAAGTAAACTAGGCCCCTCGCTCTGATGACGTCATAGGGTCCGGCCACTGCCCCACTGACGCGTCGAGGGCAAGAATGAGCGAGAGAGAGTGAGGGAGGGGAAATCGCATTCCTCGCGGTTGCCGACTTAATTTCACCGGATAGTAAGCTCATTCAATGATTACCTTGCGGTACCCGGTTCAGTTCCCGGTGCGAACTGTATTGCCTCAGTTTCGAGGTGGGCAGACCCGTCTTCCTGGGTAGGGATGCTGGGGCCGCCATAGAAGGGGCGGAGCCTGGGTAAACAGGAGACGAAGGTTTAGTCAAAATAGTTTTATGAACTACATTTTGGAGGCTAAATATTCATTTGAACGAAATTATATTAATTTGTTTGCAAAGTGGGGAAAAATTGAAACCATAAATTTTTCACCACTCAAATCAGTAATTGATATTCATTCTTATCGCTATGATTATACTTCTGTAAAGGGTCACCTTGCCCGCAATTTTTTTCAACGAACTGTTCCATCTAATATCAACACTCACCAGAGCCAGTAGGTGACAGCCTAGCAGGTGAGGTGACAATGGGTGTCCTTTCCTCAGGAGTCAACCTTCCTGCTTGGACATCCTCTTGTCCGAACTCATCCTGCCCGATAGGATATGTCTCTTCAACCAGCGGCTTACTATATATCAAAACTCACCACAGCCAGTAGGCAATACCATGGCAGGCGAGGTGACACTGCAAGTCCTTTGCTCAGGACTCAACCTTCCTGCTAGGACATCACTTGTGTCCTTACTCATCCTGCCCGATAGGATATCTCTCTTCATCCAGCTGCTTAATATAATATATCAAATCTCACCAGAGCCAGTAGGCAGCACCATAGCAGGAGAGTTGATACTGGGAGACCTTTTCTCAGGAATTAAACCTTCCTACTAGGACATCTCTCTTGTCGGGACTTATCCTGCCCGATACGATATCTCTCTTCATCCAGCTTCTTACGATAATATATCAAAACTCACCAGAGCCAGTAGGCAACACCCTAGTAGGCGAGGTGACACTGGGAGCCCTTTTATCAGGGCTCAACCTTCCCGCTAGGACATCCCTCTTGTCGGGACTTGTCCTGCCCGATAGGATATCTCTCTTCAATGAGCTGTTTCGAACCATCGTCGTGGTGTTTATCGTTGTGTTTGATGCACCTAAACATAATAAGAACAACATTAATCACAGCGGACTTTCTTTACAGGTAGTATTTCAACGTAAGACCGTAAATCCAGTTTTTTATTGACGAAATACTGATTTTGCCGGCCAAAATTACTCAATTGCACGAAAAACTGAGCGTGACTATACTCAAATAACTAATATCATAATAATTTTGTAAACAAAGTAATGTCATTGACCAATACAAAAAATGTAATATGAACGTCAAAGGCGCCTGTATCCTTCACCTACCCCGACCCACCACATCAGCCAGACAGTCTTTATTTAGCCAAGTAGCGTGAGATAATCATTCAGTATTTTTGTCACTCAATTTAGAAATGTTGTCGCGCAATTCAGTATTTTTTTCGCTCATTTCAGTTAATACCGCTGTTCATGGTGGATTCACTCAATACGTTTGTATTCGCTTGTTTTATTATACCCTTTTTTACATAAGACAAGTATGTTAAAAAAAGTTTAACTGAAGGATGAGCCGGTTAGCTGGTGACTCAATACCACATTCTGCGAGGCTGACCTAAGTTAGCCCATCGCCGCAGTTTGAGTTTGAAGGTTTCCTCACGATGTTTTCCGTGTCCTTATCCTGTATGACAGGCGAGCGATGTAACCACTTGACCACAGACGCCTTAGTGGGCCTACGCACTAGGTAGTTGCAGTTGCGGCTAGCCGCCGCCAGTGTTCCAAGCGACCGCCGCTCGCCGGTCGGGCGGACTAGAGCGAATGAAATAGTTTTTTCACACCTTTCATTCGGAAAAGTAAGTTTTGCTCCACGACGAGAGGGAGCAAAATCCTACTTTTCTGTTCAAGCTACTTTTTTAATTTATTTATTGGCATTTAGCATTTCCGCAATGTGCCAATTGAACACAGATCGAAATAATCGAATGTAATTATGAAATTACATTACAATTGGCTACGATGACGTAGTCGATTAAAAACGAACATGTTTCAAGTTTTAACTTTAACAAAGTTAAATGAAAATTTATGAATTTTTCGTAATATTTAAAAAAAATGTCACAATAAATTATATGTTTTACTGAAATCAAAACTATCGATGACTGTTATTGTGATATAATGAATATTGATAGCCGAAACCATTGTAATATTTGATTCGATTATTTTTACACATTAGTAAAAGTATACAGGAATATTTTATCTGTGGTGACCTTTCCTTAATCCTTCACAATCCGCCTTTATAAAAAAAAGTTTTGTTTACGTTGTTCGATTACTGTAAAAGTGGTGAAAGTATAATTCAAAGTATATATATATATATATATATATATATATTTTTTAGAGCATTTAATTTAATTTTTCCTCATAGTCGGTGTGAAAAGTTGTATGTGTCACTCAGGAGCAAAATTATTTTCGTCATGGGGATTCTATCGTAGAATTCTTCCCTTCACTCTGGATTCAATGTACCGCCCTCGCCGTAAATACATCATTTTGCTCCCTTGTGACACAAATAACTATTTCAAACATATTATTCGGCGCGGCTGGCAAACCGCAACCATCTATTGCGTAGGGGCCCACTTATAATTAATGTTTTCCTACCCAAAATGGGTAAATGCTACCCAAAATGGGTAAATTATCACCAAAAGTTGCAGAAAATATCAGGGCAAAATACTGCGGCAGCTTAGGTGAAGGGTAAAGGGGGTGAGCGAAGCGAAGCCCCCTTTATCCTTCGTATTAGGTTGAACATGTAAGAACAACAAAAATACTTAAAATATAAAAAGTGTTTTTTGCTGATCCTTTTTTGCTGTGAAAATCAGTATATTTGATGAGCGATTAAATACTAGCCATTAAGTATTACCTTTCTGCATCTCGTAGGTCCGATCTATCGAGTTGGTCGCCTTGGTCAGCGTGTACGACTTGTCGTCGACCATGTCGTAGATGGGCGATATCGTGTGGTGCAGGTTAAGTAGGTCTGCGCGGGAGCTCTTCCTGATCGCTGCCAGTGGAGTGGAGGCCACTTGGTGTTCGCCTGAAGGGAGGAAATATGTTATGTACTCATGCAATCAGTTTGATGGCAGTCCGCCTTAGCTCCCGCTCGGTGGCGCTGGCGAAGTTGGAGGCAAAGAGTTCCATTCACTCAAGCTGGGTCCACACTTGCATCATCTTGTATTTGAAAATCAGGCATATCGTATCGACCATTCGTACCCTAAGTGTGGACGCCCATTTCGGCCAAAGTGATGCCAAAAACCTTGTCGTGTCAGCGTGTTGCGAATGCGTTTCGTCATGTGTAGACGGTCAACTTTTGCGCTCAACTCCTGATTAAAAAAACATCTACGTACGCAAGGAATTACAAATTAATGAGAGGAGGAGCGTGCCTGTGCGTTAATCACGAGATAAAAGTGCACGTCCTAACTTGTATGGGTGGTGTATGCCCTTTGATGATTGGGGAAAACCCCCCTCGAGATGGATCGGGGTGTATCATATATCAAATAGACGTATCGTGTCACAAGTATCGAAATGCGTCCATACTTCGATCATTCTGCCGATCATGATACACGTATCCGATACAACATTTATCAGATACGCGGTTAAGGCGGAAGGAACCCACACATACAGTTTTGATGGAAAAAATATTTTTTTGTTTTCAGTTCCACGTATGTCTTTAATTTCATTTAAAACCCTTTAATTATTTTAATTTTTCAATTTTGTATGAAAATCGTAAAGCAGTTTACTACATACTAAGTTTCAACTATGTAATCCTAATAGTTTCTGCATAAAGTTGCTGTCAAAGTTGTTACTGTGACATACGGACGGACGGACAGACAGACTTGACGAAACTATAAGGGTTCATTGTTTCTCTACGGAACCCTAAAATTAATCGCTGTACTACTAAATCTCTAAAATGGCCCCATCGGTTTGTATAATTCTTATTTGGTTTTATTCTCCTCAGACGAGAGGAGGTTTATATAAAAATAAAATTACGAAAAACTCAAAGAAACAGCTAAGAACCGAAAAATATTTTGTATGGAAAGTTCAGCCTCTTTCTTTATTTTTTTTTTGTAGGTGAGACGGGCAAGTAAAGGCATTTTTTCATACATCATATGAAGATGTCTTAAAAGGTCAAATTACGTTTTATTAAAATATCTTAAATATATATGCATATTTGTTAAACTGATAAATAGATATTGTACAGAAGACATATTTCTCGCAATGGTTTTGAGATTTCCGTTCCTGTCCAGAAAGTTAGGATGCCCAATTGCCGTATCAATAATAACACTGCATCAGTGACAAGTTGTTTCTACAGTGCGTATGGATATAACAACAGTCCAAAGTTAAGTCCAACACACAAAAGTTCTACCTAGGAAAGGCAGCAGCAACGGCAGCCGGATGGATATTTACACTATTCTTGACAACGGAACCGCGGCCGATCCATTGGCTGCGGCCGCCGCCGCCGCGCCGGTCTGTCATCCGTTCCTGAACGCGGTCTCCCTCCTACTTCCGGACTTCTGGTAAGCTATCTCCATCTAAATTGATTTGCTTCGTTCCTGAACGCGGTCTCCCTCCTACTTCCGGACTTCTGGTAAGCTATCTCCATCTAAATTGATTTGCTTCGTTCCTGAACGCGGTCTCCCTCCTACTTCCGGACTTCTGGTAAGCTATCTCCATCTAAAATGATTTGCTTCGTTCCTGAACGCGGTCTCCCTCCTACTTCCGGACTTCTGGTAAGCTATCTCCATCTAAATTGATTTGCTTCGTTCCTGAACGCGGTCTCCCTCCTACTTCCGGACTTCTGGTAAGCTATCTCCATCTAAATTGATTTGCTTCGTTCCTGAACGCGGTCTCCCTCCTACTTCCGGACTTCTGGTAAGCTATCTCCATCTAAATTGATTTGCTTCGTTCCTGAACGCGGTCTCCCTCCTACTTCCGGACTTCTGGTAAGCTATCTCCATCTAAATTGATTTGCTTCGTTCCTGAACGCGGTCTCCCTCCTACTTCCGGACTTCTGGTAAGCTATCTCCATCTAAATTGATTTGCTTCGTTCCTGAACGCGGTCTCCCTCCTACTTCCGGACTTCTGGTAAGCTATCTCCATCTAAATTGATTTGCTTCATTCCTGAACGCGGTCACCCTCCTACTTCCGGCACTTCTGGTAAGCTATCTCCATCTAAATTGATTTGCTTCGTTCCTGAACGCGGTCTCCCTCCTACTTCCGGACTTCTGGTAAGCTATCTCCATCTAAATTGATTTGCTTCGTTCCTGAACGCGGTCTCCCTCCTACTTCCGGCACTTCTGGTAAGCTATCTCCATCTAAATTGATTTGCTTCGTTACTGAACGCGGTCTCCCTCCTACTTCCGGCACTTCTGGTAAGCTATCTCCATCTAAATTGATTTGCTTCGTTCCTGAACGCGGTCTCCCTCTTCGCATTGTTTACACCATGCGTCGGCTTGCTGGCGGATTGGATAGAACTGATCGTGTAAATGCACCTTTAGTTGTACCAGTATTCCGTTCACATTATGTCGGGCCGACAGTTTTAATACAATAGCCCAGTTCACATTGAGGCGACCAGATAAAACTGTCGGTTACAACACATTTACGGACATTTGGCCAACATTACTGTTGGATCGGATATAATGTTGGCATACTATTGTTGTATGGCGGTTATTGTATGGCGCCGTCCACACTTGTCGGCTCGTATCTTCACATCAGGTCGGTCAGATTGACAGTATACCGGAACAGCAAGGTGTCGGTCGGATGCATATTTGGCATATGCAAAAGCGCTGCTCACATTAGCACTCAAACTCCTTTGTAGTTGATTAATTAATTTACTATATTCAACCTGTTTGTTGGTAGCGCAACTCATGTTTGACAGTGCGATGCATAGTGTTTGTAAACAAAGAGTTTCGTTAATCTGAGGTCTGATGCGTATTATGCTCAACAACGCGACAATGTCGAGATGGATTTCAGAAACCTATGAAAGTGCCTCTGAAATGATAAACGAATAGTTTTTTGACGGGGTACTATGAGAATACGAAAAAAGCGTTGCGAAGCCGCGCCACGGGCAGCTAGTGATGAATAAAACTAGTTAAGCTAAATTAATATACCTACCGCATTAGGTTCAACCTGTAATGATAGGTATTTATGGAAAAACAAATCAATAAATAAATGTTTTTATGAATTTAAAATGGCAAACACGCATGACACACATAACAAAGAAAGAAAGGAAGACGAAAGAAAAAATAAAGAAAGAAGAAAGCGGGCACCTAGAGCAAATTTGGACTCACGCGTAGAACTACCGGTCGAGTCGGGAACAGATTCGGGCGGGCTGCTGGAACTGAATGTGCCGGTGTCGGTGCTCTCGCACGAGCCGACCATGGCGCGCTCTTGCGAGCCCCATTCCTGGGAAGAAAACAGATCTTTTCAAAATCAGTCAAATGATAGAGTCATGGATATGTTTTTGAACGCACTCCTATAGTGTCAAACACGTCAAATATGTTAAAATTTATATAACTTTGAAAGCTTAAATCTCGAAAGTAAACGTTTGCTCGGAAAAAGAATAAAGCCATTGGAATGCTGATATTTTTTTTTTATGTAACAGTATGCATCTTATTATCAAATTCGTGCCGCAGTATCTATGTTAAAATTATAAAACTTTGAAAGCTAAAATCTCGAAAAGTTAGTTATGTTATGTTACCTTATTGGCATACTTTATTTTAATTATAGATGAAACAATTGCAATACGAACGCACGAACGACCATAAACAAATACACATGACCATCTCGTCGGTACATCAATCGAATGGCGCTCTCTGATTGGTGCAAATGGCCGGTCGCTATCGTCTCGCGCAGCAACATAAAATTAATTAAAACATACAATTAATAAAACAAACTTATTTCATTGATTTATTTTTTTAGAACGGAACAGAATTATATTTGTCTGCATTTAAAGTTTAATGGTTGTATATCTGAATCTTGGTTGTATATCTGTCTATGGAAGCTTGAATTATATTTTTTGAGGACCTTGTGTTGAAGCTTTAAAACGTAAAATGGTGCTAAGATGTAAAATTCGTGGCTGCGTTAGTAAATTAGGCATTGCCAATGTATAAATAAGAAGGACAAGTAATAGTTATTTGTGTCTCAAGGGATCAAAATGATGTATTTATAGCGAGGGCGGTATATTGAATCCTGAGCGTAACGAAGGATTCAAGCGTTAACGCTCATGACGAAAATAATTTTTTGCTCCACGACTAGAGGGAGCAAAATGCTACTTTTCTGTTAAACTACTTTTTTAATTTAGACATAGGCATGTTGCATTTACGCAATGTGCCAATTGAACACAGATCTTAATAAAATAATCGATGGTAATTTCATCGTGGTCGATTAAAAACAAACAAGTTTCGAGTTTTAACTTTAACAACGTTATATGAAAATTAAAAAAAAACGTAATATTTAAAAAAAATGACACAATAAATTATACTTTTTACTGAAATCAAAACTATCGATGACTGTTATTGTGATCTAATGAATATTGATATCCGATACTATTGTAATATTCGATTCGATTATTTTTACACTTTGGTAAAAGTAGCACAGGAATATTTTATCTGTGGTGACCTTTCCGCAATCCTTCACAATACGCCATTATAAAAAAAAAACGTTGTTCGATTACTGTCAAAGTGGTGAGAGTATAATGCAAAGTATAGATAGTTATTTCATTATTTTTAGAGTATTTTATTTAAATTTACCTCATAGTCGGTGTGAAAAGTTGTATGTGTCACTTAGGAGCAAAATTATTTTCGTCATGGGCGTGACTTGAATCCTTCGTTACGCTCAGGATTCTAACTTAGAATCCTGAGATCCTTCGCTTCACTCTGGATTCATGGCGCTCTCTGATTATCACACCGACTATGAGGAAAATTGAAATAAAATGCTTCTAAAAATAATGAAATAACTATGTTTTGAATTATAGTTTCGCACTTTTACAGTAATCGAACAACGAAAACAAAACTTAATACATTTTCACGAAAGTTAATACATTTCATATAACGTTGTTAAAGTTAAAACTAGAAACATGTTCGTTTCTAATCGATTACGATGAAATAACAATCGATTATTTTATTAAGATCTGTGTTCAATCAAATTAAAATGCAGGAGGGATCAATAACATTTATATACTTTAGTGTAGGTTCCGCTTGCATTTAAATTTATTTTAATTTAACACATTACTATAATAATTTTATGGAATCTCAATAAATCGTTATTGCCATATCTGCTTCTTAGGTGCTTTTTAGTCTACCACATGTTTTTTTGTGTTTTTGATTACTTTATTTATTCCATATGGGGTGGTAGCGGCACAGTTGTGCCCACGTTTGGCCAGCTATTCAATAATCCATTATGCGTGACATGGGGCTAGTCCATCGCTGTATCTATGGAGATAGACGATAGATTACGAACCAGAAAGAAGAAGTGGACTTACCTCTTGTTGCAACGTCCTCTCTGTATCAATAAGGTTCATTGTCGCCGCATTAATATCAATCACATTATTTTCATCTTGCTTCATATACACAACCGTCGTCTCCATATTGACCGCTTTAGGCGAAGGCTTTTTGAACGTAAGATTCCTTTCGGGCGTTTTTCTTACTGGAGCTTCCTCTGTTGTAAATCCATTAGAATTCACACCTCTTCTTCTAGCTAGTAATTCTGAGGCGTTCTCCATACTTTGACGTGGTACTGTGATTGTCTGATTAGGCAATTGTATTGTTTTTATGGGAGAAGCCTCAACTTGATTTGGTAAAGTAGTTTTATCATCAGGAAGTGCCCTTCTAGCTAGAGAGAGCTTCTGTCGAGCTTGTATGATTTCGTTCAACTCTTGCTTCTCTAGAGTAATATTCATACTATTCTTTCCTATGTCAACAGCATTCTGTATACCCATTTCTTTATAAAACGCGTCGTCTTTCTCGAAAGTTGAGTTATGGTTTTCCTTTTCGGCATCTTTTTCTCTCTTGAACTTATTGTTCGCGTAATGTAGGGTGATCGTTTCGGACATGTCTGATCCAATTCTGTTTAGAGATGAATCTTTCTTCAGGGCATTGATTTGGCATGCCTCTTCGCGAGATTTTGTGTAGCTCTCGGAATTCCTGATCCCTGAGTCGCGTTTGAAGCTATTGTACATTTGGCGCCTAGGTCTGTTTAGAAGTTTACCGGATTGTTCTAGATTCGTGAATGTGGCTGAACTAAATATGTTTGATTCTGCCTGGCTGTCTGATCTTTGCTTCGTATTGGGTACGATGTAGGAAGAGTTGACTGAGCTGACTAAGCTGGGTGGGAGGGAGTCGATGAGGCTATCGTTGTCGGGGTAGGTGGTTTGTGATAGGAAGCTCGTGCTCATATCCTTGTCGTCCAGGATGGAAAGCGTCATGCTAGTCAGCAAGGGGTCGATACTCTCGCGACCTGCTGGCTGTTTTCCTGGCAACAACAAAAGATAACATAACATATCTAAGTGTCACACTTTAGTGTCATTTAGGGCCCTTTTAGTGTCGTGCCTGTTTCATGACGCGAGCGGGATTGGCCCGCATGCGTAACACCCGCAAGTGTCATCTTGATACAAGTATTTATTGTAACGCGTGGCATACGCAAGCTGGACAGCACCCTCACGGGGGGGGGGGGGTCGACCCCGCGTACATGATGTAATCCGCACGACACTACAAGAGCCCTGAGGCACGAGAGTCCGATGACAGCTGGTATGACTCTATTTATTTATTTATTTTATTAGGGATATCAGCAGCACATTACAGTCAAAATTTAACAATAAATATTTGTACAATGAAGCAGGTCAATAACAGATGTCCACCGAAATACAAATATGGGAGCAGAGGACCTGAATGACCGCAGATCGCTCGAATCGGAGGTTGATTCGAGAGGGTTTTGTCCAATGCTGCAGAAAATGAAGAAGGCACAGAAACTGGTTCTGGCACAGGGTGGAAGCTGCCAGAGTTATCCACGTATGAAGAACACGCGGCTAGGAGGCTACACTCACAGTATTACATCTTCGGTATCTTATCGGGGGTTCCGCAAGGTTTTATACTAGCCCCTATAAATAAAATAAGGTACTAATGTGAAATAACAAATTGTTGGAATATCAAAAAAGTTTATTTACAGTTTTTCAAAAAATTCCCCTCCAGCCCCTAAGAACTTATGTATTCGAGTAAAACAGTCCTCAAAACATTTGAAAAACGTATCTTGCTAGAGGTCAAAAAATAACCGACAAAATTTTTCGACGGCGTCCTTTGCGGTGTTAATTTTTTGTCCTCGAAGCATTTTTTTTAATGTAAGAAATTAAAAAAAACGCGCGGAGCTAAATCTGGGCTGTACGGAGGATGGGTTAACATTTGTGCCCCCGAAGTTGACAAATAGTCGATGGTTCTAGCAGCTGTGTGAGCGGGCGCATTATCTTGGTTAAAAAGAATGCCACGGACGCCGCTCCTTGGCCGCTCACTACTCAACTCCCCAAAAGCTTGAGGTAGACAAACTTCGGACTATTCACCAGTAACTGTTCTGCCATCTTCTAGCGGGATTACTGTTACTGGTACACTACGTCAAAAAAAAAAACGGCAATCATCTTTTAGGTTCCGTACCTGAAGGGTGTCAAACGGGACTCTTTTACTAAGCCTCCGCTGTCCGTCCGTCTGTCTGTCTGTCTGTCACCAGGCTGTATCTCATGAACCGTGATAGTAAGACAGTTGAAAATTTCACAGATGATGTAGTTCTGTTGCCGCTTTAACAACAAAAACTAAAAACAGAATAAAATAAATATTTAAGGGGGCTCCCATACAAACGTTATTTCAATACCTCATATAAACTTATGAGTGCACCTGGTTACGTGCATGGAGTGTGAAAGTAGCCGCACCAATAACTTTGTAAACAACATTTTGCTATGTAAAATCCAAACTATTTACTCCACACCATCCCTACCATTGTACAGTGGTACGGAACCCTTCATGCGCGAGTTCGACTCGCACTTGACCGTTTTAATTTATTAACGCTCCGACCGCGAGCAAGTTTTGTGGGCAACTGGTCCTCTTCAAACACCCATTGCGTGGATTGCTGCTTTGTAAGAGGATCGTAACTATAAATCCGAGATTCATCAGTTGTCATGATGTAGGATACGTTTTGTGAAGTTCCTCCTTCGAACTTTTTCAGCGTAAATTTGCACCAATCAACACGACGGTATTTTTGCTCTTCTGTGAGAGAATGAGGTATCCACCGCGAAGCAACCTTCCTGACATGGTGTTCATGAAGGATAGTGGGAACTGCCTGTGATCCAATCTTCAATTCATCCTGAATCTAACCATGTGTAATATTTGTATTTTCCCGCAATAGCCACTACACTACACTACACCCTGATGACTTTTTCATGAGTTACTGCAGTTGTTGGTCGGCCGGGTCGGGGGTCATCGTTTAGGGTTCTCTCGACCACGTTTGAATTCACAAAACCAATAAACGACTGTTGCTAACCCAGGGGCAGACTCCCCAAAGGCAGCTTGTATTTTTTCGTGGGATTTCTTAAAGGTCAACCCGCGCTTATAATGATAGAAAATCATAGCACGAAAAGCTTCCCGCGAGATGTCCATTGTAGCAAACAAAAGAACGACAGATATTTTTTAAAAATAATTAAAAAAATATCCATTCATAGCCAGCCAATGATTTTAACCAAGGAGGTATTATTGAAAGGAGGTTTGCATTCAAAATAGTTTCAGGAAAAAAGAGGTAATATTTACTCTGTGGCTAAAAATTTTCTGAACAGCCTATACTGCGATTTTTTATTTGAGGCCACAGATGTAAACAAACAACTGTCATTTTCTAGAACAAAACCGTTGACTTTGACATTCATATTATACTTTTTGAAAATGACAGTTGTTTGTTTACATTTCTGGCCTCAAATTAAAAATCCTGTCAGCAGGCTCTATAAACATACCATTGTCCTTGGTGACAGAGGCTGGTTCCGGTACAGGATGGAAGCTGCCAGAGTTGTCCATGTGCATGGACGACACCAGGCTAGGGGGCGACATGCGCATGAGCGACTCTCCGCTCTGATACATCTTGAGGCTCCCGCGCTCGTTCATTATATTTGTATTTGTACGACCTCTGCAATGGAAAACAGTTTTTGGAATAAGATAAACTTGATCCCTATCCGCATACTATCCGGCAGCAAAACAGTTCTGCAAGCCCTACAAAGCAACACCATCAGTTCTGGGCTTATATACGAGTGTCACCAAGCCCTGTCAGAGGTATGTAACCACAGTATTGTTACCCTGCAGTGGATAAAGGGACAAAGTGGCTCACACGGCAACGACGCAGCCGACGCACTGGCAAGGTTGGGTTCGGAACAGACGGTGGAGGGACCAGAACCCATTATACCATTGCCATTCAGCTGGTTGAGGAAAACCCTACGACAACACACAAAGGTAACTCACCAACTTTATTAGTCAACCTTGGATACCTGCAAGCAAGCCAGACAGGCCCTCCCGATGATCAGACCCGAATTATCGCGTAAGCTTCTGAAGCTCAAGAGGCCACAGCTTCGCTTGGTAACCGGAGCGATAACTGGACACGCTTTGCTAAATAAACACTTACACACTCTAGGTGTCACGACAGCCCCCTGTGCAGAGCCTGCATGGAGGTCGAGGGGGCAGCCACCCACGTCCTGCTGGAATGTTCCGGCGTGGCCATCTACCGGGCAACACACCTTGGGACGCCGAGGTCGCTCCAGGAAGTCGTCGGCAACATTAAGGGTCTGCTAGGCTTCCTACAGGAGCTGGGTTGGCAGGAGTAGTGCCCCCAACCCACGTCACGCAAAATAGGCGCAAATTTAAGACGTCGAATTGCGGAAAAGTGGACAAAAGTGTACTGTATACAAGTGCATTGTATACAGTACAGGCACCAAAACCGCTATTGAGGTTATTGCAATATGTAGGTAAACCATACAGGAAAAATACATGGACCTTCACAATCTGAATACTGCTATGGTTATCGTTCACAAGAAAACTTAAGGGGGTGTGTGTATATATTTCACTTTTAAATTTATATAAAGGCATATATATTGCTTTTGGCCTCACACTATGATACCCTGTGATTTGCGAACCAGAAACGGCGACTACACAAACATATAAACATCCTAGACCATTTTTTTTATTTCTCCCGAGACGGGATTCGAACTCAGGACCTCAAGCTTGGGAAGCACAGCCTCGACCGCAACATCACAGATGTTGTCAAAAATACAAAGCATATCTCTAACAATACTAATTCTTCCAGCAAACTAAGTTTGGAAGTTAGAAGTAGAAAGCTGAGCAGGGAGGGATCTCACGGAAGAGTCATAGTGTCACGGATAGAGAAAGGTCAGCTTAGATGGTTTGGTCACGTTGAAATGATGAAATAAAGGAGATTGACGAAACAAATCTATACAGCGATCGTGAATGGAGCCGTAGGACGAGGACGCCCAAGAAAGGCCTATGAATACCAAATTGGCGATTTATTAGTGAAGGGGCAAATTAGAAGTACCGGTAACCGACGAGCTTGTATGAAGAGACTTGCGCTCTCGCTTCATCATTATTCATAAGTCTCTTGCTTGCTACGATCCTGGCACAAATCTCTATTTGTGCCAGGATCGTAGCAAGTGGAGGTCTTTGGTCTTTGCATGCCCCTCCTCCGGGAAAAAGGCGTGAGCATATGTATGCATGTGTATTTGTAATTTTATAAAATATTATTTTTACATTCTAAGCTTAGCGCCTAGTGCCATCTAGAAGTATGTTGACTGAAACCATGGCGTTTAAATTATCGTTATTATTACTACTATTAATTTCGTTACTCCCAGCGACATCTCTGGACTACGAAAGGTTACTATTTCTTATCTGTATGTGATGAGCACACTTTTCTCACAGAAAACTTACTTGTTGAAAGTATTGTGCACGTTGTGCGCCGGCTGCGAGAGGTCAATGTTGATCGGCTGCGACGGTCGGAGCGGCTCGTTGGACAGCCGTCCAGACGCGTCCGACACTGGCGTGGCGTCCATATCTTCCAGCTGTGAATTAGAGTCATAACTCGTGATACAGCGTCAGCCGGTTGTGACAGGGGGCTAGCCCATCGCCACAGCTGTGGAGATTGAAGGTTTCCTCGCGATGTTTTCCATCGTTGTTAGAACGTCCGTATAATATTTCTTCTTCTCTCCCACAGTGGTCCAAAGTAGAGAAGAGGCAAAAAATTACGTTTGCTGAATATATGTAAATATCTAAAGTAATAAAGAAATTTTGAGTTTTGACTTATGTACTTAAGATAAATTACTTATATCATTGGTATATGGCCAACACCGGATTCGAAACCGCATCTCAAGCGTGAGAAGCGAGCGAGAAACCATTAGACCACTGGGCTCTTATTAACACATCCACAGACGACAGAGCTCCTTTAGAGTAATAATATTTATTTATGGCATATTTGTGACGTCACAGGCGAGAGAAAAATTATCATACGAAGAGACACAAGATAAATATGATATAAATATGCTAAACTTGTGGGCAACTGAGCCTCTGCCAGCCCGTATGAAATAACAAATAAGAGATTTATTTGCTATGTCAAGGGTATTATAGAGTAATTATTTTTGGTACATTCATTGAGCTCCTTAAACAGCTAATAATTAGCATGCAAATATTTAGTTGTACACGTTTATTCAACAGGTTTAAAATGTAAAAAATCTTGAAGTGAATAAAAACAATTCTCCAATAGCCATTTTCGTAGTCTAGATGTGACTACATTAACAGGGAGGTTTTTAATATCTTGAGGTATCTTATTGTATACCGCGATACACATTTCTTCACAATTATTTTAATACAGTGTGGTTATGGGAAAGGGCATGACGCTATTATTTTTGTTTCATAGACATATACTGCATCTGGCCTCACACTAGGATAGCCTGCGCTGTGGGATTAAACAACAGCGGCGTCACAAACAGAGAAAACTTTAGGAGACGAGATTTTTTGTCTTCGTCCACAGGAATTTGTAACAGATATGTTGTCAAAGCAGGTGAAAATGAATAATAATTTGACTTTGTATTTGAAAGACCAGATACTTCTAACTGACTTAGAATGTCCTCAGACAATTACCGACGCTACAGGGAAGTGAGACCGAAGAAGAAAATCCTTGGCTAATTACTATCGTTATTAATTAAAATAATTACTATCGTTATTATTAATGACGTTCTGGCAAAAGTAAATAATTTTTGATTTTAATAAAACATTTTACATTTGGTTTCGTTTCAAGTCATTATACTGTACATTAATATCCGTATTCTTTACATTTATTCAATACTTATCAAAATCGTTAGCGCTGCAGCTCAAAATGTTTATAAACGTTTCACACCGCCAAGTTACGCAACGGATCGCTGTTCCGCGGTTATTTTTACACTTGTGACAACATAAAAACGACACGTGCGTCTGTTTGTTTTGTGCACGAATTATGCCTGAAACTGCTTTGAATGTACCTATATTTGCCTTGCATTGATGCAACATTATGGTAACTATACCTTTAAATACGCCCGATACAAAATATGAAACCGTAAGTCTAAAATTTGGCTGACTTATTTATTTGTTAAGCTGATAACTTTCGAACCACCAAACCGATTTTATTAAAACAGCCTAAGAACCATCGCAGGGAAGTCTTCTATAATTTACAGAAAACCGCATTAAAATCCGCCTACCCGTTTGAGCGCTAGAGTGCCACACATAGACACTCACCTTTTTCGTAGTTGGCGGTTAAAAATGGACGAATTCTCGAAAGAATGTTGAAAACCGGAAAAGGGAAATTTAGAGCTTAGTCTTCCAACGCCTAGGCAGACAGGAGTAGGAAAGGTTTTTATGGGAACAAGAACATGAATGTGTTTAAAGAAATAGAACGCCATATTACTGGCCTGATGCACGTCCAGACCAGCACCGATCCACTGCCGCAGGAGCCTACTCAGTTATGTGCCAACAAGCATATTAAAGAGGAATAATAAAATGAGCGAATATAAAACTAATTGAGCGAGTGACCATGAACAGCAGAATTGCCTAAAATAAGCGAAAAAATACTGATTTCGGGATAAAAATACTGAATTGCGCGACAAAATTACTGAATGGTTTAGCCAACGCTTATTGGGGAAATGAAGACTGTCTGGAAATGGTCAGGGTAGGTAAATGATAAAGGGAGCGAATAAATGAATGAGCGAACCGAAGCCCCTTTTATCCTTCGTGATGGGTTGAACATGTGAACAAGTTCTACAAAATCCAACGCACCTTTTGTATTTTATGTCAAGTTGCTGTTTTCAGCATTCTAGTCGCGTAATTCTGTAATTTGGTCAGGCAAATCAGTATTTTCCATCTTGATTTACGGTCATTCGATTATACAATACTCCCTATGAAATTATTTCGATGTAGTCGTCCAACATACCTGAGGTTCATCAACCTGCACCAAGCTTCGTCTCTTCAAGGCGTAATCCTTCACCAGCGCACTGTTATCCGTGTTTGCATCCACATTAAAGGTCTTCAGTCTCAACATCGGGCTGACCCCGCCCAACGGCGGATTGTACTTATTATAAGTCAAGTACTTGTTGGGTGAGTCCATGGACACGTTCTGTGGTATGGAGGAGAGTGGGGCGTCGGACATGTTGAGTGAGGGGCGTTGGGGGTGTCGTTTCGGCCTGACCCATGTGCGTGAGTCGAATTTGTGCTTGTCCTGCAATGTGGGGACTTCATCTGAAACAATAAACGACCATTTACATGAACAATTAATTACACAGTCAGGCCTGTGTGTCGTAAGACCAGAAAGAGCGACATCACAAACTTCGCGGCGCTAAGCGACCTTACGAATTTCTTTGTGTTTACTTCCTTGCCTAGGATACAATTCATCGGAGAGGATTTTTGTCTAAGTGTTCACATTACTTTAAAAGGGAACACCCAGACAAAAATAAACATTTAAATAAATCCATCCCTGTAGTTTATTTAATGAATATCACTCAGGTATATTTATGTCCAATTTCCACCCAGACGACACACAAATGTTGTACGTTCCATAGCACTCAGCCCTCTGTGACTTATTGTCCAAAAACATAACTAACCTACTAAACTAAAAGGTTAATAACAAACTCATCTAGCTGTTCACACTATAATGTTGAACACATCTTCAGACGCATAACGAATTTGGAATCTAAGCCGCTGGGTAAGATTACAAGAATTTAATTTCTTTTATAATTATAATTTCAATTTGTTATTTTATTACATCTTTCCTATGTCGACGGGGGCATATATTTGTTTGATGAGAACGGATGTTTGTACCCTGGTCATGGTTGTTTATCTATCTAGTATAATATATATCTATATAAGTGTATCGTTGTCTAGTACCCAAGATAAAGGGAATCTTAGCTAGGGGCTAGATCAATGTGTGTAAATAGTGTCCAAATTATTATTATTATTATAATGTCAAATTCATTTGTAAGATAATGTTCCCTGAAACCACTGAGGTTTGTCTGGACACAAGAAATTCGTGGTTGAGCTGCGGCGTCCACTTTTTAGATTTGATTTTAATGTTATTAGTAAAGTCATCTTATTGAGCAACCATCTAACCTTTAAGCACAAATACATAAACAAGCAATAAACAAACAACTTTTAAAATATAATAAATACGGAAACCTAAAAAGTAAGAAACTGGTTGGTTTTAGTGTTTTTTTTAGTATTTATTATATGTAAAAAAAGTTTCAAAGAAATATGGGTTGTTGGTCTCTAGAAATTTAATAGCCTGGTGCCATGTCATGTTACTTGTAGCATAGTCATAGTGCTGCACCAAGCGATACAGGCCTAGAACAAAAGATGCTTTTGTAGCATTTCTGATTACGCCATAAGTGACATATTTTGTTCTAAGTGGTCTATCTAAACATTTTTACATACATACATTGCTTCTGGCCCCACACTAGGATACCGTGTCGTGGGAACCAGAAACAGCGACATCACACACATATAAACATCCAAGAACTGAGTTTTTTTTTCTTTATCCCCAGCCGGGGATCGAACCCGGGACCTCTCGCATGGTCGGCAGAGCCACTACCGCAGCGCCACAGAAGTCGTCAATCTGTAATAGTACAATATTATAGTATCTATGGTAAAACTAAATAAAAGCTTATAATAAGATCAGTTGAAATTCAGTCTACATTACTCTCTCTTTCTGTCAGTTCTAATATTTTAAAGAAATGAAGAATCAATCAAATCTTAGCAAACCTTGTCGAAATGGTATGAATTGAAACTATAATTTGACAATAGTTCGCGAAAGCTGTAGAAATTTCGCAAATGCAACAAGTGAAAGTTAAAAGCTATCAAGATTAATGATGATAGTTAACTTCCGGAGCCACATATTGGGGCCTATTATTTAGGCTTCAAAAATATTTCCAGGTATGAACTTATTTTTCTGATAACATAAAACAATAATTTTAAAGATATTTTGATATTAGTGATTACTTACTTCACTTATGGATAAAAATGCCCCCAACATTGGCGCCACTTTGCCTCAGCTCTGCCACCCCGTATGGGAAAAAGCGTGACGGTATGTACGTGTTTGTTTACGTAAATGTCTACATATAAATATTCGTAACACTTGTACTGCAATACTGTATAGTATATCTTCATAGTTCAATATCTCACACAAAGCAGCTTTGTGTCTCGGACCGTTCCCAATCATCGCTATTGCATCAAGTGAAAGGAAGTGATCCGCTCCGACGCAGTTTCATACGGTAATCGATAGAGCCGGTAATAAAGTATGTTAAGTCGGACTTGGAACCTTGTCGCCGTCACGGTGCAAGGGCGTGGAATGTGGTGGAATGTAGAAGGGTGATTTTTAAAAGATATGGACAGTCCATGTTGGGCTTACAGAAATGGCGCAATTTGGGATGATACGCTCAATAGATACCTATAAACTCTCGTTAATATACTATTTTGAGTGATGCTATGGTAAAACAAAATACAGGGTTAAATCATCTGTTATTCATGGAGTTTTTTTGTTAATTTAACATAAAATAACATTTACATGCAAGAACGTACATCGCTTTTGGACCCACACTAGTGTACCCTTTGTCGTGGGAACCAGAATCAGCAACTTCACATTTATGTAAACATCCAAGACCTGGGTTTCTTTTTCCCCCAGCCGGGATTCGAGGCCGGTATCTCTCGCTTGGAAAGCATAGCCTCAAACCGCAACACCACATTTGTGACGATAGAAGCACACACTATAAGATGTCAGATAGAAACTAGTACTCGAAGCATCGATACGAGAAGAAGCCTACATCTTTTGCATTATAACATGAACTGAAATCAGTGTAGGAGTAATCCTTTTGCGATGAATATTCGCACCAATATGCATAATAAATATTCGACACGGATACATACATACCATAGTAAGCATGTAGGATATACTCGACAACCCGGCAATAAAAGTTTAGTATGGACTGGCTATTTATTTTTACACGACTGCACCTGCTAGTTCTTTACAAAAAAAAACTGCGAGTTCGAAGGCATTATTGGGCCTTTTCACTGTTGGATATCTGCTCCACAAAGGTAAGACTAAGATTTGTCAAAAATGTAAATCTTAGCTACCAGAATGAACTATGTAGGTATACCGATTTGCCACCGCTTTACTGTCGCCCTTCGTAAGTAATCTTCTGTTTAGTTCTTTGCCTTACCTACTGATAGTGAGTGAATCATGGTCGGCGCAATTTGTTAGACGTCAATAGATACTGATACTATTTATAATAAGACTTTCTACTACACATTGAGTTGTTATCTGGGTCGGAGCCATGTCATAGGCAGGAGTAGATATCGCGACAAAGATCTTTACGGGATGTAGGTAATACAATTGTTTGTTGTTGAATTCTCGGTCCTATGAGTACAATGTATTTATGACAAGAAATTATGTAAGCAAAAGTTAATGCGTATATTTACGGAATCCGCTCATAATAACATAGGTACCCATAACATAAAACATTAATAGTTATTACCAATTTCCTAACTGATTTACGCACACAAGCACAATAGTCAATACAAAAGCGATATGACCTTGAAGTTATATGATATAATATATCAAGGTGGGAAGTGAAATCGTCGTACGTACGTGAGTACGTATTTGACGGACGGGACCGGGTACGAAGTAACTATTATCTAGTCTCGTCCTTAGCCAAACTTGGAGAGGTTCCTTCCTACCTTGCGTGTAGATATGTATGTATATGTAGGGAGGGATGGTACAGTTGTGCTCTAGTCTTCGGGACTTTGTGTTTTACCGTGATTTTGAGGTGCGTCGTACGGCATACGGTAGCTACATTGGGTACATCAAGTAACTCGAATAGAAAGCAATTGTACAGTGTGCCTGGGTATCAATCATTCTCCTCACGAAATCGGTTTAGGTTAGTATGCGTAACTGCAAAATTGTTTGACTGACACTCAAAAGGTCGCTCAACATCATCAACGATAGCATGTTTCCGCCCACTGCTCGGTATAACTCCTCCTTTTCGTGTCAACTCAGCCGGTCCTGCGTCAAATTAAAAAATCATCAAAAATTCATTTAGAGATTTTTTCCTGGCAGACTTTTTTATATTAAGAAAACCCATGATACTACCAAACAGATAAAGCAATCAGACCTGTCAAAATGCAGGCTACGTACGTCACAACACAACTACAGTCTTCACAAAATAAAAGGCCCGGTGGCCCAAACTAAATTCAACCTTATGACGTCAGTGACACGAACGCTTTACGCAGTGACGCAGTGACCGGAGCTTTTATTTTGTGAAGACTGTGCAACGATGTACGAACTAAACGGTATTTTATTATGAATGTTCGTACTTACTTCATACACGATAATTGTCATTCTACTTGTGTCATAATAATATTTATCTACACACGTACCTATCATAAACCCTCTATACTGCGTACTAAAAACGCACGTTACGATCAGCATAATGTTAAACTACTTGGTAAAAACTCATTTCTTATCCTAAAAATTACACATTATGACCATAATGTGTAGTTTTTCTACACATTATGACATTCAAATTTCGAACGCCGACGCCGGCCTGCTTGCCGCCCCTAGTTTATCTGTGAAGTTGGTAGTTGGTACTGACATTCAAAATTCGAACGCCGACGCCCGCCTGCGTGAAGTTGGTATTACAGAACAAGCTAAACAACTGCAGAACTACAATGCCGGTCAAACATGCGGTTCCTGAACACATCAAAGAGAGCTTATGATGTGTGTAGATAAACTAGTGTATGTAACTGTACTCGCCTTCGGCTCGTTTGATAATCCCACTCTCGAGTGTTAATGCCCTCCATTATGTAGCAGACACATAAACTACTATTACACAACTATAATAGGTATGCCTTGGATTTGTATTTTTGTCGTTCTTAGGTTAGGTAGCCATTATAGCGAAACGAAACATACAAATGCATGTAGATTATAGCTACTCGTATTGGTTATTGCATATGCAGTGACTATGTCATTTCCTACACTAGAAAAGGTTACGCAAGCATTGCTGATTCAGTATCAGGCGACTATGGCTTTGAAATACAGGCGACTATGGCTCGCAATACCATATCCTAGGGTTCATTCAAGAAAGGCATGAACCATCGGATATTGCTATACGATACGAGAGTCAATGAGGAAGTTGTAAGTGTGGGGAGTTTTTGCACTATCTATTGTCTGAAGCTACTGTGAAATAAAAATAAAGGCTTTACCTAAACAAACGCTTGTAATGTAATGTAATACTTTTTTAGGGTACCGTACATTAAAATGGAAAAATAGGGATCACTCGTGTGTCTGTCTTAGGCGTGTAAAAGTGAAACGACCGAATAATTTGGTACACTTATGTATTTTTGTGACCCAAACATGATTACATGTTACGTAAAAGCAATTTTATGATTTTGAATTTGGGGGGTAATTTTGAGGGTAACTCAGAAAATGAAAAATGTAACTTTTTCAATCTGTTTCGTGTGACAAATCTATGAAAGGGGTTGTTGCGAGGTTACGATCTCATTTTTTTCATAAAGCTGATATATTTTGCTTAAAAAAATATTTAAGAAAATAGATAAAATAGACTATTCCCCGTCCTCCTTATCTCCGAATTTTTTTCTTTCGGTCTTTACTTAAATATTACAGGAAAAATAACGAGGAATGTACGGTTTTAATGGGGGAGGGGGGAGGGGGGGCACAATTGTGGCGCAAATATTATAGCGCATAAATTAAAAATAAAGTTTTCTTGTGACATAAAAGGGCTTGATGCGAGGATCTCAAATATATTATTAATATAAACCTGAAATGCTTGGTTAATAAAATATTTAAGAAAATAGTCAAAAGATTTCATTGCTCGTTTATTTTATTGATAAAAGGATATCTCATTTAGTCAGAAGATGAAGAAGTAGCGTGTCCACGCGAGTTTGCTCAGTTAATCTGATTTTTAACCAAGATATGCCTTGAAGGTAATCTAGACCTATGCACCCACCTCAGACCACGCAGAAGAAGAAATAGAAGAAGAAGACCTAGAGAGGGCAAAGAAGGAGAACCCTTGCCATTATTCGGTGATATTAGGTAACTTCAGTAGAACCAAGTTCACTTTCGCGCTGAGAGATTGGTTGGGAAGTACGGACTTGGCCTTCGAAACCCCCGGGGGCAGACTCTTGTTAACTTCTTGAAAAGACGAACACCTATGAACACTTTTCAAAGCGCCCTTCATGGAAGTGGACTTGGGTTAGCGCCTTCGGAAAGACCAAGAACGAGATAGACTATATAATAAGCTTTTATTTTTTATTTATTTATTTATCTAAAACTTACATCTACATTACAGGTTAGACCTAATACATAGTGCAGCTTATTCAAATGCTTATTCAATTAACCTAAAAATATTTACCAACTATACAACTAAGCATTATCCTTTATTATTTAATCAATCATCTCATAACTAATTGTCTGCAAAGCAGTCTTTGTGAAGCCACTCGAAGTGCAACAAAACAAATCCATCTGGTTGGCAATCAAGTTAAGGTATTTGAGCGCTCGCGACATCGGGGACTTGCTGTGCAGCGCGGTGCGCGCACGCGTCACACAAAGTAGCTCAGGCCGGCGGCGCTGCCACACGTACCGGTCGGGGACACGTATGCGCAGCAAATCCAGCACCGTCCTATTCTCGATTTTACCTACCAGCACTTTAACCCCAGACCGAATAGCTGACGATGTAAACAGCTCTGTAGTTTTTATTTCAATTAAATTAGTCAAAATTGCTTTTCTGCACGAGTAAACTTAATTTAAGTAGTAATTAGTGATTAAATAATGTGTAGATAAGAAACAGCTGTGCAAACATACAAGCTTTGGAAAAAACAAGACCGATTGTACCGGCCGATTGAACTGTCAAAATCAGTTCAAATAACAACGACGTAAACGGGGGAAGTATCGTTTTATTTCTGTATTTATATCAATAATCTCACCTTTCACACCCGTAACAAACTAAACAAACCTTCATATAAGTGAAACACTTGCCGTACACTCACTCAGGTACCATCTTGTCTCTCTTTACTTGGCAAAAGCGGAAGCAAAGTTGAAGACGCAACATTCTGCCACATTCAACAAAAACACACACTTAACACCTTCATTGTGCAATAAACTCCCTAGTGTTCGCTAGTATTCCACCCGGTCATACACTGACACCTATTCGCGGTTTTTTTTCAGGCGAAAACGGGTGCAATGCTGACCCGAAGCAAGATGAGCACACGCGATGTGGAGTTGAAGCTGAAAGCGACCTTGCTGGAGCTCAAGAAGAGCCAAGAGCTTTGTGAAATACTTCTACGAGAGCGAGATGAGTGTGAAGAGGAGATAGAAAAGCAAATTAAGAAAAATTCGGCGCTAAAAGAAGAGCTCAATGCAATAGGTGTCTTCTGCGATCTATCCAAGGCTTTTGATTGCGTCCATCATGACACTCTTGTCAGGAAGTTACGCCATTATGGTGTAAAAGATCAGGCACTTGGCCTTCTGGAGTCATATCTAACAGATAGGGTTCAGATGGTCGATGTTAATGGGAAAAGATCACCTGGGTCTTCAATAAGTATGGGCGTACCGCAAGGTTCAATTCTTGGTCCTTTCTTGTTTTTAGTATATATTAATGATTTACCTTACCTTGTTAAAGCAAAACATGGGTTAGTATTGTTTGCCGATGATACTTCTTTGATATTTAAAGTTAAAAGACAGCAATCAAATTATGACGAGGTAAACAATGCTATCTCTAGTATAGTGAACTGGTTTACTGTTAACAATTTATTACTTAATGAAAAGAAAACTAAATGTATTAAATTCGTGTTACCCAATGTGAACCCGGTAACTACAGACATATTTATAAAAGGACAGAGATTGGACCTTGTGCAGTCGACTGTCTTTTTGGGCATTACTTTAGACGCCAAAGTACGATGGGATCCTCATATAAATAAATTGTCGAACAGACTGAGTTCGGCAGCGTTCGTAGTTAAAAAAATTAGAGCTCTTACCGACGTAGACACCGCTAGACTAGTCTACTTTAGTTACTTTCATAGTCTAATGACCTATGGTATTTTATTGTGGGGTCACGCTGCGAATGCTAATAGTATATTTATTCTGCAGAAACGGGCTGTTCGTGCAATTTATAGATTAGGGCCTAGAGTGTCACTGAGGGAAAAGTTTAAAGAAATCAATATTCTGACATTTGTATCTCAATATATCTATGACAATCTTGTGTATGTAAAAAGAAATATAACTAATTTTCAGAAGTACAGTGATATACACAATTTTAATACTAGAAATAAAGACAAGTTGGTTGCTTATGTAAGCCGACTACATAAAATTAGTAATTCTTTTAAAGGCAATTGTATACGCTATTACAATAAGGTCCCTACTGATATGAAAAACTTACCTTTAGACAAGTTTAAAATAATAATAAAACAGAAATTGTATAAAAAAGGTTACTACAGGATATCTGATTACTTAGAGGACAGATGTCCATGGGAATAGATTGTTTGAGTAACAGGCTGTTTCGATATATAATTATCATTCATTTTGTAATTTGACAATATTTTATTTAAAAAAGGAAACGCAAAAGATGCGACGACTGTGGAGTTTCTTCGGTGAGCTCTTCTCCACAGATTCCGCCATTGGGTTAGTGAACTCACCCAAAAAAATGTAATGACGGATCTAAGTGATGTAACAACATCCTATGGAAATAAATGATTTTTGATTTTTTAAATAAGTAAAGAACCAGTGTAAATTCTCGCCTCACTCTCAGCTCATTATACCCTACCATTCCTAAAACGAATAAGGAAGGATACATGAGAGGATAGTATGGATACACCCCATACAGTCTGTGGTAAATGTGTCTGGTGAGCTTGTTTAGGATTCTCTCCAGCATAAGCTTATACTTAATTTCGTGGGGGGCCCAAATGAATGCATTCGACTCAAGGTGACTTCGTACCAAGGCGTTATACAGGACTACAACCGTTTTAATATCACTTAAATTCCTAGCCGTCCGGAGTATGAACCCCAAGTTTCTGTAAGCCTTTACACACACGCTACACACACACACACACGCTATCTATTTGCTCCCGAAAACATAGATCACTTTTTAACTTTACTCCAAGGTCCTTTACTTCTGTGACTCGTTTTATAGAACAGCTGTTTAGTGTGTAGGTTTGTTCCAGAGGTCTGCGTTTCCGAGTAAACGATATCACCATACATTTCGACACATTAAATTCTAATTTGTTTAACCTGCTCCACTCTACGACCCTATCTATATCACCTTGTAATTTAAGACTGTCCTCATGCGTTTTAATACAATGAAATAATTTCAAATCATCTGCAAATAGCAGCTGATTTGCATGCCTGGTAACTTTTGGTAAATCATTGATCATTATCAAGAAGTTTGAGGGCCCTAAATTACTCCCTTGGCTAACTCCTGACCTCGTAGGATATGGCTCTGATAAGACTCCTCCGCAATCAACATATTGGAGTCGGTCTTTCATACAATCTGCAAAAAATTTTAGAAGATGGGGAGTGCAGCCTACACCCGCTAACTTTCGAAGCAATACGTCGTTATCAACCAGATCAAAAGCTTTTTTGAAATCAAAATAGGCGGCGTCGACTTGTCCTCCCTCATCTACTATCGGAATTACACTGGACATGTAATTCAACAGATTACTTGTGGTACTCCGTGCCGGTCTAAAACCATGCTGAGCATCCGAGAGTTGCGGGCCTACTAGGTTGAGCAATTCTTTTTGTACGGCAGGTTCAAGCAGTTTGGCCGGTGTTGAAAGAATCGCTACTGGCCTGTAACCCTCCACCTGCGTGCCATCTTGCCCTTTAGGTACCGGAACTACTCTGGTCAATTTCCACCTACTCGGGAATTCCGCTAATTTTAAGCACCGGTTAAAGATGTGTTTTAACGGTTTTACCAACACATGCCGACAATCTTTGAGGATATAAGGCGGAATGCCATCAGGACCCGCTGACCTCTTTGGCTTAAGTCTACACAATGCCTTCTCCACGTCCTCAAACGAAAGAGCGTCTATATGTATCCTAGCCCCTGTATTTGTGGTTCCTGCCTCCTCTACTGCCGACTTTATATTCAGAGTTGCCGATTCCTTGCTGTAAACAGAGTAAAAGTAGTCTGCAAATGCTTTCGAACATTCCTTCTGCGATAGAACTTTATCACCCTGTACCAGCCTAATAGTGGAATCCTTTTCTCTTCTAGATTTTATGTAGTTCCAAAACGCTTTCGGGTCTTCTTTAAGATGGCTTTGGATCCGTTCCTTATACTGGACGAACGAAATTTCTATTAACCTCTTAACTCTAGCCCTACACACCGAGAATGCACTATAATCTATAGTTGATCCCGTCTCCTTGTACCGTTTATGAAGAGCACCTTTAAGCCTTATGTCCTTAACTATCTCCTGAGTATACCATTCAGGATATATACATCTACTACCGGTCTGTCTCTTGACGTACTCAGACAAGCACCTTATCACCGATGTCTCCGTCCTTAACCGCTTTAAGACCTGTAGTGATCATCGTTTAGTGAGAGCCACCCTGAGGATTAATTTACAGAAAGAGAGTGCCAAGTTAGTAAGCGCTAACAAAAAATACGACAACTAACACTGATGGGCAATGGCCACCCCTCTCAGACCACTCTTCTTAGTCCTGTGCCGCCCCAGCCCAGTCCGGGAATAACCTGTCTAGGTCGTCCCGCCAACGACGTCTCGGCCTGTCTCTACGCCGGTGTCTATCAGTCGGCATGGGCACCCATTCGGTTGCAAGTATGGCCTTCCTGTGCGGAAAATTTTAATGTCCCAGAGTACATGTTATGTACTCGTATATCGACATATCGTCACAATAATTTCCATGACCGTTATGATATATATTAGATACATTACTTATTCGAATTCGCACCTCCAGCTTAATAAGCGGGCGTCAAACCACTAGAACGCGGAGCTCATTGGAATGGACTGCCCCAGTGGAACATCCCCTATTTATTTTTCTCTATAAAAGCTTCTCAATCTCTACAGATGCAACTTCCAAATCAAAGTTTGCACGACACTGCCTCTCGTGAGGTAAAAGAAGTCAGTATTACGTTTTGGATGCACTTTATTTGTCCGTGCATTCCGACAAATCTTTTTAAAAATAATAATATTTACACAAATCGAATACACGGGTACAAGACGACGATATATTTCATACAGATAAATACTTATGTTAATATATATTAAGCACCCAAGACTAAGAAACAAATCTTCAAGTCAAGTCAAGCCTATGTCAAGTCAAATTTCTTTATTACTGTAGATATTTACATATACTTAGCAAACGTCATTTTTTGCCTCTTCTCTACATTGGACCACTGTGGGAGAAGTATGGCGTAGAACATCCCATAGATAATACTTCATGCTCATAACCAAAATACATATCTGGCCTTACTGGGATTCCAACCCAGGACCGTCAGCTTCGTAGGCAGGGTCACTATCCGCTAAGCTAAAATTGACCTTCTATTCGAAGATTATTTACACTATTGCCATGGCTAATGGTGACTCATTGTATTGATTACATTTTTATACCTCCCCGTATGTACTGAAATTCGATCTTTGTCCTCCGCTTATGAGCCGTGTCGAATATCGCAGTTTGTATAATCTAAGGCTGGGTGTTGTCAAATGCCCATTTTATAGCGCTGTTTTACTCTTAAAGGAAACACTTCTCAAATTCCAAAAAAAAACTGTAATGAAGAGATTATTTTCCTTCAATTTGTACGATTGAAAAAATGACAATGGGAACTAAACGAAAACAATATATGGTTTTCACGTAAAACTTGCTACTCTACTATTTCTTGGGATATAAACAGACTATTGAGATGGTTCTTGCGTCAAAAAAATATGTATACAAAATATCTTAAAACTGTAATTTTGCAATAAAATAATTAGTAGTTTTAGTAAATATACAAAAAGCACAACATTTTCGCATTGTTGCCATGTTGCAGTGTGAGCTGTTGTGAACTTTATTTTGTGTCCAAAATTTCAACAACCCGAATCGAGTGGCAAATTTTACCGACATAAGCGCCCATACGTAACTCAGGACGCAGCGGTGCGGGCAGGGGTGACCAATATGCTTTGACGACACCGCACTGGTCTCGTCTCACGCGCTACAGACGTCGTGGAAACGCACACCACCCTAACTGTTGTGCAACTGCAGGCAGGAACCTATTCAGTTCTGTATGTGTTACGGTCAAACGGAATAATCGGCGATTGTAAAGAATCGCCGGTCAATATGAAAAATTACTAAGGTGATTGGTCATGCATGGCAGAAATTTCTCACTTTAACCGGTTATTATATATAATAACCACTGGCGATTGGCCAAACTGATATACATATACGAAAATAAATTACTCTAAACAGATTGATAAACAAATGAAAAATATTTTATCTACACACGTGTCATAAACCCTCTTTACTGCGTTCAAAAACCGCACGTTACGATCAGCATTATGTTACTACTTGGACACTACTTGGGAAAAACTCGTTTCGTATCTGGAAAACTACACATTATGGTCATTATGTGTAGTTTTTCTGCATATAATGACATTCAAATTTCGAACGCCGACGCCTGCCTGCGTGCCGTCCCTAGTTTGTTTGTGAAGTTGGTACTGACTGACATTCAAATTTCGAACGCCGACGCCCACTTGCGTGAAGTTGGTACTACAGAACAAGCTAAACAATTGCAGAGCCACAATGCCAGTCAAACATGCGGTTCCTGAACACATCAAAGAGAGCTTATGATATGTGTGTAGATAAACTAGTGTATGTAACTGTACATAATTAGGCATTAAAACTCTCGAGTGATATTATTATGAACCCACTCTCGAGTTTTAATGCCCTCCAATTATGCAGCAGTCACTACTATTTAAACAAAAAATAAAGCATTTCGTAATAGAGCGGAAAATATAGGAAATGCATTCAAAAAAATAATACGTAAGAGAAGACTACTAACTTATAAATAAATAGGGAAGGATTTTTGGTTCCAAAATTTAAAGAAGGGTTCCGTATCGCCGTACAATGGTAGGGATGGCGTGGAGTGAATAGTTTGAATTTTACATAACAAAATGTTGTTTACAAAGTTATAGGTACTTTCACACTCCATGTACCTAACCAGGTGCCTTCATAAGTTTGTATGTGGTATTGAAAGATTATTAAGGAGGCTCTTAAATATTAAATATATTCTGTTTTTTAGTAATTGTTGTTATAGCGGTAACAGAAATAAATCATCTGTGAAAATTTCAACTGTGTATCACAGTTCATGACATACAGCCTGGTGACAGACGGACAGACAGACAGACAGACGGACAGTGGAGTCATAGTAATAGGGTCCCGTTTTTACCCTTTGGGTACAGTACCTAAAAAAGGAAACTAGCCTAAAAAATATTGCGCATTTTTGTTATTTCTTACTTTAACTACTGGTTATATTACATAATGTAATGTTAATGTGAGAAATTCTACCTAATTTCAGAATTTCTCACTGCGACCAAGTAAGGATATTATTTAAAATAAGCAGTCATAAAAATAAAAAAAAACACTTAGACCATAACATATGCTTAAATAAACTTTTCTTTTTACAGATAGTTAGGAATCCATTGTATCCATTGTTTTGACGACAGTTAAAAGTCACTCCCTAATTTCTTGGTTTAATGGCCTATTGTCTGGGAGTTTTGTTCTACAAAACACAGGCAAATTAATGCATTACATTTAAACAATTAGTTTTTGCCTATTGAGGAAAGAACCCTTTTGACATTTGAATTGATATTGAAGTAAATACCAACATAAATACACAAACTTATAAAAAAGGCTTAATTCAGTATTATCATAATTTAGAAATAGATTCCTTTATAATTAGAGAGTGTGGGAATGAGGACATTGGATTAATTTACAATAAATAATATTATGAATTATATTTTGTACTCACTTTTAAGTATTTTGTCGAAGAGAGAATAAAGTTCTGTTTCCAACTTGGCATACTCGCTATCTTCGTTCGGCCACTCTACAGACAGACTCCAGTCCACAATATCCACCTTTACGCCTGAGTCAGTGGGCACTGTGATCAACCTGAAACAATATTTTATTTATTGTTTACACAAAAAAATGGCTAAACTCAAGGAGTGCCAATAAATCATAATACTGATAAGACAAATAAATATAATATCAAGCATTCACTGGATCTCTTTGATTTTGAGTAGGTAACTTGGTGTACTTGTTACAATTATGTCACTCATCATATAGTCATCAATAACGTTTCTGTATTGAATATCATACAAACAGATTAGGTAGTTAATATAGAATGTAAATATTATTAAGATAACTATAAGTCTCTCTCTATTTTGATCCATGTCTATTCTAAGATATCCTCAAAATATCTTATATTTAATCCAATTCCTGTTCTTATCTGATAAGTTACACACAATATTTATCACATATTAAATAATAAAACCATCTTATCAATTTAGGTTGGTAAAACGAACCCAGCAACAAATAATTTATAGAATCAATATGTGATTCAGATGTTTTTACAGTGGTTCATAATGCAATAAACAAATCTTAGTGGAAATCCTGCTAATTGATATATTATTCTAATCTTTTCTACTTTCACACAAATGTAAAAGCACTTAGACTTGATACATTATCAATTATTAGAATTGCTGTCCTGGAGCAATACTTTAGGCTTACTACTTAAAATGTGACTCAACCTAGTGCTTTGAATAACTTTAGACAGCTCCATGCAAGTACAAAATATTTATAAGAGTAGTGAGTAATTATAAGAGAATAGTGACTCGCGTTCGAAGTAGTCAGAAAATCATAACTTTTTCTCTGAGACAGATTAAGCTCTCCCTTTCTGATACAGGAGATTGAAAACAGATATGGTGATGTTTCCTTTGCCTATTTCATAAAAGAGGCAGACATAGCTCAAAGGAATTAAGGTACAATATATTTTGAAACCATAACTGAGATCAAGCAAAGCAAGAAAGATTTGACTAATGTGAGAAAATGTCAAATGGCTTCGGGCAATAGCAGTCAAAGGCAACAAGATGAAGCAAGCTGGGGCTTTTGTTGAATACAGGTTGGGCAAGAAATCGTTTAATTCAAAGGTACTTGTACAGAAACGAGCTTGACACAAGGTAGCAGGCAAAAAGTGTCAAGAGTTGACCACCTGCTGACCCCAATCCAAAGTTAAGGGTTTCTCATCGACACCGTCAATTTATAAAGGAACAATTGTCTAACTCACGTACCATGTCTGATCGTCCGAGAAATCCAAGGTATCCACGTCTATCAGATCACAATCAATCATATCTTTGTTTATATTTTGGTTAGCCTGATTCATAATACCGTTGAGAGCGAGACATCAATTTGGCACTTTAAATAACTCACGTTAAATATTTTAGTTAGAGCTACAACTATTTAGGGTGAGACAGTAAAAATAATAGAGAAAAGGTATATTACAAAGGGAACTAATACAAAAATGTTCCAACGAGATATTAGTTTTGTATGTATTTGACAGATTCCCTACATTTGTAGGGATTTGCCAAAGATATTTTTTTTCTATTTTTACGGCTCTGCTCAGGGCCCTCGGCTGATGCCAAAGATGATTAGATGAATGAATGAAAACCATAAATGTTTTTTATTTTTTTCAGATATCATATCACAGACAAACTGAATAAAAAAAATCATGAGGATGACAGCAGTTATATGTGTACCGCGCCATCTAGTGTCGGGTAGCGGAACTATTAACTTCACTTTTTTGTACGGCCATAGTTTGTCCACCCCCAATCACAGACCATGCTATTCTCGCTTCCGGTTAGCGCTTTTTGACACTAGACAGACAGCATGACATCGACTGCCGGCCGGCACCATAGACAAGAAGAGAAGTTGAGACGAGACGACCGACCGCGACCGACGCGGAACTCCGCGGAAGACGATATTTTTTTTTGCTTGGTTTGCGCTTCGTTTTGAATTTTGCTTTAGTTCGTCCCAGAGATCCGTGAGAAGTGCCTGTGGAATATGGCTATCGAATTGAAACTTGGAGACTTAGTTTGGTATGTACTTAGAACATGTAGATCGTCGCTGTAGATCGTATCACTGCGCAAAACATTCCATACAATGTTTGTTGTTTGTTTCAGGGCTAAGATGAAGGGCTTCAGCCCCTGGCCTGGCCGTGTGAGTAGCCCTGATTCTCATTTATTTTCTAAAAGTAGTAAACCTTATCATAACAGAAACTGTTGCTAAAAGCCGACTGCCAATAGGCTCGTAAGTTTCTGATGCTTGACAGATCAAGGCTGGTAAATTGGCGGGAAAATTACCAGGAAATAGATATCTAGAGGTGTAAGCTACGTCACCGCATCACCAGGGCATTGTAAACAAACACAAACTCAGTGGATTCAGTACATGCAAATTACCCTTAGGCACCTTTCACCTGTAAGAGGGAAGGCTTTGCCTGCAGAGTGTCGATAAGGGAGCGGATCCTCAACAGTTTCTATCCTCTTTTTTCCAACATCTTTTGTCAACATCATTATAACAGTACAGAGCTCATGTTAGGTTCTCCTAAAGGAATTTACTTATTGTTGTGTAGATATGGGGGTGCCAAGGGAAAAAATAATTACACATTTTTTCGCTGGTTCCGCACAACTACTTGATAATTCAAGTAGTTTCATTTAAAAGAAGCATACAGAGCTGACTTGTCAGCCACATTGACAAAATCATCCAATTGTCTGTCCATTCTAATAGATACCATATGTCACTGCAGCGGATATCTTATTATCTTCCCCCCTCACCACATCCTGCTCGTCATACTGTAGCCTCATATCAGAATCTTTAATCTTCTTGCAGAGTACTGTAATCTTCTTGCATTGTAGTTTATAAAGTAGGTAATCTCATAGAATTATATTGGATTTCAGGTTGCCGTTCCTACCGCTGAGCTAAAGCAGCCCAAGAAAGCTATCAACACTCAATGTATTTACTTCTTTGGCACAAACAACTAGTGAGTATCTAATTATGAATATTGCAAAGGGCATTCAAATAGGTCATCCCCACATAGTAGAATTTAACTACTAGGACTTACCTGAGAACACTGGCAGCTTTGTTCATATTTAATCTATTTACTTAGGGTATATTTGGCACAGTTGCAGGAAATTACTTATTGGGGATAAGCTTGCCTTTGTACATTCTAACATCAACCTGCATCATGTGCACTCCAGGAAGTTGATACTAACAGGGAATAAATAAATCAACGCTACTATCTCCCGTTTATCAAAAGAGAACCAGTCCCAAATCCAGAGTATTTAAAACAATCAGCTCTACGGCGAATTTGTCCTAATTGTTAAGACTGCCTCACCCTTACTAAGGAATTCACACAACAAACATATTGTTGTACCTTTTCATTTCCCATATGGGTTAGAAGGGACAGCTGTCCCCATGTTTAGCCATTTACTAGATTTACCTAAAATTGATGGAAGTATTTCTTTGTTACTGAACTATTCATATTACTTGTAGCGCCTGGATCGAAGAAAACAACATCAAGCCATACCATGAGTATAAGGAAACGCTGATCAAATCATGCAAGACGGTAGCTTTCAAGGAGGCCATCAATCAGATTGAGGACTATATTGTCAACCCTGAGGTGAGATCTTTTATTGGATTTAAATGCCTTCAAATATTTAAACAAGTTCTCAGTCTATTGTCGACTTAGCATCTTGTGGCGACGCTTTGTGGTCCTTGTGCGCCAAGGCTTAGAGGTGAGATATAATAAGTAATCATCATCAGCCTGCGGGGAACCCACTGCTGAGTATAGGCCTCCTGTACATGCCACTCAAGTTGGTCCTGTGCAACCCACATCCATAATTTTCCTGCTATGCTATGTCATAGGGCAGTCTGCCAACTTGGTTATATATATATCTTTGACTAACACTCAGTGGCTGGTGTCAAAATTTCTCTATTACTGTAGTTATTTACCCATACTGAGGAAACTTAATTTTTGCCGCTTCTCTACATTGGACTACTGTGGGAGAAGCAGGGCAAAGAAACTCCCAAAGATTTATTTTTAGATCTCTTCTCTCCAGGGGGTGAAAGTTCCTGCATGTGGCCCACTTGAGCGGGGTTTTTGTGCATATCCCCTGCACCCACTCTTCTAATTCAGCCATCCCAACTCCTGCACAAGCAAACTCAAACTCAAAAGTACTTTATTACTGTAGATATTTACATATTCTTAGCTAAAGTCATTTTTTGCCTCTTCTCTACATTGGACCACTGTGGGAGAAGAAGGGCGTAGAAACTCCCACAGATTGATTTTTAGATCTCTTTTAAAAATAGGTTGTGCTTAACTAATACAATTATGATTTCTTTTTATTTAATAAGCGGGAATAAATAATTACAAAATTATTAACAGCAAGGTCTGTGTTGAGCCAGATTAACCCCATACAGTCCTGTCATTTAAGTAATCTTGAACATTGTAATATCCCTTTTTCGACAAAGTCGCTTTAACATGCTTTTTAAATTGCTCAAATGGCAATTTCAAAATCTCCAGAGGTATCTTATTGTAGTAGAGAATGCACTGACCCTTGAAAGAATTGCTAACCTTCGCGAGTCTAAAACGGGGCGCACATTGTCTGTGATTATTTCTTAGGTAAACATTACAGCTATCGCTAAGTTTGGAAAATGTTGTAAGGTTCTTGCCTACATACATTATATTTTCGAAAATAAATTGACTAGCTACTGTTAGTATGTCAATTTCTTTAAAAAGCTCTCTTAAGGAGTCTGTTCGTTTTAAATTACAAATTGCTCGAATAGCTCTTTTCTGTAAAATAAAAATAGTTTGAATATCCGCTGCTTTCCCCCACAACAAGATACCATAGGACATCACACTATGAAAGTAACTAAAATATACTAGCCTAGATGTAGCCACATCCGTGCTTTGTCTGATGTTCCTAACAGCGTAAGCTGGAGTAGGAGGCCTGGATGTTCTAGGAGCTCCGAGGGTGTTGTAGTTTCACCCGGGATTGCCGTCCTGGTTTCAATGGTGGAGGGGCATCCAAGCAGCATGTACTCCACGGCCAATTCCATGCATCCCCTGCATAGGGAGCTGTCTGTTGCACCTGTAATTTTCAAGTGTTTGGTTAAGTGTGTTAAGTTAGTAACTTTATATTACTGCATGGCAGTCTCGTCACGTAATTCGTGAATTTATGATTATATTCCTAAAGGAATAATTTAGTGTTTTTGTCACAGCTAATTTTCCTTTCAGAAACCGGGAGTGTTTCTGTCTGATACACTGTTGTGTCCCCTCCGAAGCTGGCTACACATGCCATCCTCTGGAATTGTTGTAGTTGTGCTTCGGTTGTGCTTTGCATTGTGCGTTGCCACCATACTAAGCAGCTGTATGTGACTATTGGTCTGGTCCCCATTTATCGCCCACCATCTTTCTGCATTGGAAAAGTGATATGGTGGCTTTCTTCAGAGTTGCGTCTAGTTGTTTGTTCCAGCTTATTTTGCTGTCATCCATACGCCTAAGTATTTAACCTCCTTAGTAAGGGTTAGTGTTTTATTGAAGAGCTTAGGCAGATTGAAGTTGCCGAGTTTGATAATTTTTTTTGAATAATACCATCTCATTATTTTTTGGGTTTATTGAGAGTTTGTGTTTCACGCACCATCTGTCTTTGTTATGCAGTGCTATTAATCCCCGGATCTCCGGATCTTGCTTATCATCATTTTTAAAAGACAATGTTCAAAAGTGCAATCAAGATTTCTCATTCCCATATATTGAGCCCTATGGCATAATTAAAGCATTTAAGTTGTTAAATTTGAAAAAATCCGAGGATCTCTGTGGCATGTCAGTAAAAATTATTAGCTCGGTGATAGACGAACTTGCCCCACATTTAGCTAAAATCTTCAATAAAAATGTAGATGAGAAACTTTTCCTGATCTCATGAAACACTGCAGGCTATTACCTTTATTTAAAAGCGGCGATAGGAGTGACACCACAAATTTCAGACCAGTCTCGGTTCTACCCGTATTAAGTAAAATATTTGAGAAGATTATATTGGGTCAGTTGCTGGCGCACTTTAATGCACATCAAATTATCCATGGATTTACAAAAGGGCGGTCGACAACAGATGCTGGAGTCATGTTAGTTAAACATATTTTTAATGCGTGGAAAGATCGTAGGGATTGTCAATTGTCAATTGTAAGACGGGCTGGTTTCCGCAACTCGACGACGAAAGCGCCTATTTTGCGTGTGGGTGGGAATGCGACATCATTCGAGCCAACCCAACTCCTCCAGGAACGCCAGTAGGCCCTTTACGTTACCGACTATCCCTGGAAGGTCCCTCGATTGACCGAGGTGTTTAGCCCTGTAGTCCGCTACTCCTGTGCACTCCATGAGGACGTGAGCAGCCGTTTCTTCTGCCTCCAAGCAGGCTCTGCAAAGGGGGCTGTCGGTAACACCTAGGACATATAGATGTTTGTTAAAGAAACCATGGCCAGTAAGTGCTGCAGTTACCAGTCGCATGCGCGGCCTACTAAGTCGAAGCAAGGTCTTAGCCAGCCTAGCGCTAGGGGACGGCAAGGCCAGCTTAGCCTGCCTGCACTCCTCATGGTTTGTCCAAAGAGTGGCATGATCATTCCTGGTCGACTCTCTCAGAAATGAGCGTACCATCTTGAAGGGAAGAGGGATGATAGGTTCGGGACCATACGCTGTCAAGCTAGATCCTTTACGCGCCAACTCATCCGCTGCATCGTTACCTCTTGATCCGCTGTGTCCTTTTATCCATTGAAGGATTACGCGGTTGTGTTGACATACCTCCATTAGTCGTTTGTGACACTCGTAGATTAGCCCTGAGTTAATAGTGTTGCTATTTAGGGCTTGTAGGACGGCCATGCTATCCGAGAGGATTCGAATGGAGGAATCTCTTACCTTTCTCGATGCTATGGCATTAGCGGCCGAGATGATGCCCATGCATTCAGCTTGAAAGACAGTATTATGGGCACCCAGTGGAATGGCTATCTTGATGTTTAGGTCCTCCGAGAAGGTGCCTGAACCAGTGCCTGCTTCAGTTTTTGAACCATCGGTAAAAATTCTGAGCTCTTTAACGTCGAGCCCCTCAACCCGATGGTCTTCATGTAACTGTATATTGTATTTTTTGTCAAAAACAAATTGTTTAGGGATTCTGTCACTGCAAGCCATAGAGATGGGAAATTTTTTGTAAACTTCCCCTAGGATGGCGGTGTGTGAGGTCCTGTTTTTCCTCCAAAGTCCTAAGGTGTTGAGTCTCACCGCAGATGACGCGGCCTCCTGCTTAATATATAGCTGGAGTGGCGGAAGACACAGCATGGCCTCCATTGCTGCTGTTGGAGTAGTTCTCATACTACCTGTGATAGCCATGCAGGCCAGCCTTTGGAAGCTTTGGAGTTTGCTTACCATTGTGGTTAGTTTGGTCCTGGTCCACCACACCACAGCTCCGTAGCAGACAAGAGGACGGATCACCGTTACGTACAGCCAAAGAATGATGTTGGGAGAAAGTCCCCACTTTTTCCCCACCATTCTCCGACACTGCCAGAAAGCAATACTCGCCTTCTTTAGTTTGTTGTCGATGTGGCTACTCCAGTTGAGCTTGCTGTCCAAGGTTATGCCCAGGTACTTCACCTCAGTTGCTAGCTGGAGTTCCGTTCCAAAGAGCTTAGGTAGGGTATACCTACCAAGAGCCCTATTGTTAGTGAACATGACCATTACCGTTTTTGTTGGGTTAACCGCCAGGTCATATTCTAAACACCAGCGCTCCACGATGCGAAGAGCTGTTTGTTTAAAGTTGCATACTGTGCCCGCAAATTTACCTGTGATGAGGATTACCAAATCGTCGGCGTATCCTACGGTGTAGTATCCATTAGCGTTAAGCTTGGTAATCAGGTCGTTATTGACCAGATTCCACAGAAGCGGGGAGAGCACTCCTCCCTGCGGGCATCCCCGCACTACCTCCGCCGATAGGGACTCTCCAGCTAGACGCACGATACGTTTGTTAAGCATGTTTGTGACCCAGTTGTTTACAGCTGTTGACACCCCATGCCTTGTTAGAGATGCACTTATACTGCTATACTGCGTCTTGTCAAAGGCACCTTCTATATCAATAAAAGTTCCAAGACAGATGCATTTGTTTTGAATCGCCTCTTCAATAGTGGATACAACTGCATGGAGAGCCGATTCAGTAGACTTACCCAAACTATATGCATGCTGATTCTTGTGTAAGGGTATATGTTTTAACGCTCCATCTCTCAGGTGTCTCTCGCACAAACGTTCGAGAGTTTTAAGCAAGAACGAGGTGAGACTAATCGGCCTGAAAGATTTAGCGTTAGTGTAGTCGCTCCTTCCTGGCTTCGGTATGAAAATTACGTTTACTACTCTCCACCTTTTGGGAACGTATCCGAATCTAAGACATGCTTTCATGGTTCGGACCATTATATTGATGACGGGTTCCCCACCCCACTGTAGAAGTGCTGGGAAGATTCCATCTGGTCCTGCTGATTTAAAAGGTTTAAAGCTATTAATGGCCCATCTTACCTTGTCAGCAGTGATAATATTATTAGTTATGTCTAAGTGGTCGACAGCTTCATGGTGAACCTCTTCCGGCCACACAATCTCTTGAATAGTTCTACTTCCGGGAAAGTGAGTTTCCAACAAGAGACTGTGTGTTTCTGTGGTGGAAGAGGTATATGTTCCATCGGGTTTTTTAAGCGACCCTAGCGTGGAGTTGCCTTGTTGAGCTAGTATTTGCCTTACCCGATTTGCTTGATCAACGGTTTCAATGTCGCTGCAGAATTTCCTCCATGAGTTGCTGCTTTTGAACCATAGTCGTTTCTTGTACTTGGATTTGGCATCTTTATAGTTGTCCCAATCCTCATCAGCACTGGTGTTCATCGCCCTGTTTAGCAGTCTTCTGATCTTAGCACGCATCCTATCTAGATCAGGACCCCACCAAGGCTGCCCCTTGATGTTGGTAGGCGCTGGTGTGCTAAGCGGGCAAGTTGAATGGTAGCAGTCTATTGAAGTATTTGTAAAATCTGTTACCTGTTGTTCGATTTGTTCGGGTCCCTCCGGATCTGGTAGAGTCTCAGCCCAAGCAAGTCTTTCACCTAGGATAGCTCTGTACCTGGTTCTGTCAGTCTTGCGTGGGTTTCTCTTAGGGACAGTTGGGGAGAACGCTGCGTTGATCTCGAAGCGTATCCATCGAGATCATAGGGATGCTATAGGTGCTTTTTGTGACCTGTCCAAGGCATTTGACTGTGTAGACCACGAAACATTGCTCGTAAAGCTAAATCACTACGGCATAAATGGCTATTGCTCTAAGCTTATGAGATCGTATTTAGAAGGGAGGGTTCAAAAAGCTGACGTTAATAGGACAAAATCGTTGGGTTCTCAGGTGAAGATGGGAGTCCCACAGGGATCTACTCTGGGTCCGTTCCTTTTCCTCGTGTATGTAAATGATTTGCCATTCATGGTACAAAACATGTCAGAGGTAGCATTATTTGCAGATAACACTCATTTTTAAAATTAGGAGGCAGGAAAATGATTTACAGGAAACAAATAATGCTCTCTTGCGAGTACTAGACTGGTTTACTGCCAATAACTTGCTTCTGAATAAAAAAAAGACAAAGTGCATAAAATTCACTGTAAGGCAAGTTGAGAGTAACATTGTATTGAGGAAAGACAAACTAAAACTAGTAGATGAAGCTGTATTTCTCGGCATCACTATTGATGCCAAACTACAGTGGGATCCCCATATTGTAAAATTAGCACATTACAAATTGATTTTGAGATCTCTTTCAAAAATTGTTTGTGTTTAACTAATACAAGTATAACAATATTGATTATTTTAATTAATGACCAGGTTTTTTTAACAGCAAATTTTGTGTTGAATTAGATTAACCACATATGGTCCCGTCATTTAAGCGATCTTGAACATCCCTTTTTTGACAAAGTCGATTTTACATGGTTTTTAAATTGCTTAAATGGTAATTTCAAAATCTCCAGAGGATCTTGTTATAGTAAAGAATGCACACCCTTGAAAGATGCTAACCTTCGCGAGTCTACACCGGGGACTAGTCTGAAATGAAATGAAATTGAAATTAAATGAAATTAGTTTATCGTTCGATCTTTGGTTACAATGTAGGTGGTCTTAATGTTATGATGTTTCACAAAAATCTGCCTTATAAGGCGTACTACGTACGTAAACGTATTCTGTAATGTTGGAAATTGGAAGACTCCAAGTCAGAAGCATTCAGAACTGAGAGAGGTGTAAGACAGGGCTGTATACTGTCACCCAAATTGTTCAACTTGTACGGTGAATATATAATGAGGGGAGCGCTGGAGGAGTGGGGCGGCGGGGTAACAGTGGGCGGTGAAAAGCCTACGAAACTCAGATATGAAGATGACACGACAGTACTTGCGTCCAGCGAAGAACAAATGGCGGATCTACTCATGCGAATTGAGAATGAAAGTCTTAGGCACGGTCTTAAGATCAACCAGCCAAAGACAAAGATAATGGCGGTGGACCGAGGACAAGTGCTCCAGCCGTCAAGTGCCCTCGGTGGATATGAGAAGTCAGATGAGTTTGTGTATTTGGGTTCGATGCTGAATAGCGATGGCAGCTGTTCTAGAGAGCTGAGCCGACGTATTGGCATGGCCAAAAGCGCGATGACCAACCTGGAGGAGATCTGGAAGAACAGGAGTATTCGCCGTATAACGAAAGTTCGACTTGTCCGGACCCTTATATTCTCGATCTTCATGAACGGTGCAGAAACCTGGTACCTGAAGAGCCGGGAACGCAGCAAAATTGACGCGTTCGAAATGTGATGCTGGAGAAGACTACTCAGAATTCCGTGAACCGCCATGGGAACTAACGTGTCCATTCTGAGTGAACTGAAGATCAGAACGGTTCGACACGACAATTGCCGGTAAAGAACCCCTTCGAAGAAGCTTCTTCGGTCACTTTATGCGTTCACCTAGGCACTAACTGAAGAAGCTTATCATAATGAGGAAGGCAAATGCGCCAGAGGACGTGCCCCAACTAGATGGTCCGACCAGATTAGAGAGGCGACAGGGGGTAATCTACACAACGCGTACCATACATACTACGCAGAACCGTCAGCAATGGAGGAGAGCATGCGGTGCCGATCCTCAGCATTGTAGTTACTATTTAGTAATGAGGAGAATTGAGTATTTAGTGATGAGAACTATTGAGTATTTAGTAAGGGGAACCATTGAGTATTTAGTAATGAGAACTGTTTTTAATCGACATAAAATATCAGAAGGAAGAAGTTCTAAATTCGTCACGGATGGTCAGCCTCTTGGTCTCTTCATTCTATAACGGCTTTGTTCTATCACGCCTTCGTTGCGACCAAAAGTTTGTAGTTACCTAATCTTATTATTTACCATAAAGCTGGGGCACTCGCGGTGATTTGAAGTGATGAAATTGGATTGACGACTAAAACTGAACGTGAGTGTAAAATCTTGTATTGAATAGCCTTTTCCGGGAATTTGGCTTTAGCCAAATTTTCCGGGCGCACCGTAAACCGCTAGTTTCAGCCCGTTTTCACTGATGAAAACGGGCTGAAACTAGCGGTTTGGTCTGAACCAAAGACCAAAACTGACCGTGCGTCCATCAGTCCATTTCCATCGGTCGGAGCTTAGAATATGTCGGTTCATCCCTTGAGTTACAGTGAAATAAAGGTGCTTTCTGTACTATTCTATTCAGTCTTATATATTTACAGCGATAACTTATTTTACAAATTAATATGAGATAATTTATCTCCTTTTACCCAAATGCACCAGTAGGAGCGAAATGTTTTTCGAGTGATTGTACGTATGTATGTTTGAATGTTTGTGTGACCATTTCATTAGCACGCGCTACCGACCCAAACGTTATGATAATTTTTTTAATCATTCTTTCGTCAATTTTTTTTGGGTTTTCTGGTGATTAAATGGCAACAATAGAAGAAAAAGTAGAATTTCCTCATAAGAATGTGAATCCATTTTTTCAACTGACGCGGTGAAAAATTGGCTTGCCCGATATAAACATAACCATTTACATACAGGCACTCACATTGCTTCTGGCCCCAGAAACAGCGACGTCACACACATTTATAAACATCCCAAGACCTGGGGATATTTTTATCTTTATCCCCAGCCGGGCAACGAACGCGGGACTTCTCGCATGGTAGGCAGAGGCACAACCGCAGCGCTACAGAGGTCGTCGTAATAGTATATAGAATTTAAAGCCAGTTTGACGCCAACGAATAAAGAAATCTTTTTTTCTTCATCCAATTGTCAGTCCTTTTTTATCAGCCCAAATCACCGTGAGTGCCCAGCTTTAAGGTGCGGGTTCATAGCCGACCGCAACTGCTGAAGACTTGTCGCATGAGTGTGGGAACGAGTCAGCGAGGGTATAAGTTAATTATCGCCCTCTCAGTCACTCGCTATGTTACAACGCTCACTGTCTTGCTCACACGCCCACGCGGCACGTCGTCTCTGCAGTTGCGGTAGGGCAACTTTATAAACGGTTAAAATCTTCTTCTTGCGTCCTCTAACTCCTTGGGGAGCATAAGGCCTAAGCCTAAGCCCGAGACCTCGCGATTTAGAACCTCAATGCGATTTTAATAAAATTTAAAACATAACGGCACAGTGGCGTCACCAGGGCATAACAACAACCTTCCACTTCCCATCAGCGACCTCAACGGTTTCTGGCCAGCTGGTTCCGATTGACTTGGCTTCGTCGGCAATTAGCTTGTCGGGTCAGGCGGGACTATCCATGTTGCAGTGCGTGCCCAAGAATCCATCGCCATTTTCGTTGTAGTATCTCGACATGCTTTTTTTCTGGTCTGTCATCTTCCAAGGGTTTGATTTAATGAAATTTGATTAAATGGTTACAATACAACAACTTAAACATCCCCATGCAGAAATTCGGTGACCTCGATGGCCCGACCACGAACCCTGAAGAGGAGTTCGACAAACTGAAGGATGCGTTGGACAACGACGGAGCTGAAGCTGCAGAGGAGACGGCGAAGGAAGATGTCGCCACTCCTGAGGTCAAGAAGAAGAGCTCCACGCCCAAGGTGAGATGGGAAGAGAGTGATAAAATAAATAGTTTAAAAATGTAGCCGGTAGCTCACTCCGGTCGACATCTAAGCAGCCAGATACTACTGAGGTCACCAAGGCTGAAGACAACCCTGTGCCCCCAACCTCAACGTAGCAAGCCGACCCGGTCACCGACAAACCTGGAGAGGACTGCAGTTCTGTCCTAGATGTGCCGAGGGGATGGGTAACCTGGACAAGAATTTCGTCGGACCTGGGCACTAAAGCTAGTCGTGTCTTTCGCAGACAAGATCTAAGTAACTATGTTTGAGTACACAAGAATTCGTGTATAAAAACGACACGAATTCTTGCATAGAGCCGGTGACTTCTTACCGTTTATAAGCTCCTCTAACTGCGATTACACTGTAACCGATTTAGGGTTAGGGAAGCTAACTGGATTTGCACACAATAGGGTTGCCACGGTTCCAAACCCGAAGGGTGACAGACGGGACCGGCTGTCCGTCAGCCCGAGCGTCCATCTGTGGGTCAGCGGGATCTATCTGTTAAACTGTAACAGGTAGACAGTTGAAAATTTCACAGAATGTATTTCGTATGTGAACCCTTCGTGTGTGAATCCCACTCGCACTTGACCGTTTTTTTAAATAGCCAATAGTCACAATAGCTATTACTAATAAACTGACAGAGCCCCATACACCCACACTGACCCCGACCAGGTACAACAACCCCACTTATATTTATAGATACGCTTGACCAATTCAAAGGTGAAGAGCGTCAAGCGATCCTCCTCGACCAGTGCAAAGTCTTCAGCGCCGAAGAAGAAGACCAAGACTGCCAGCATCAGCCGGTCTCTCACCGACACCGACCTCAATGACAAGCCTTCAATGTTGAATCACTCATTCTCCAAGAAGTCCAGTTTGCTTCATCGTCCCTCTAATATCTTGAGGCCGGTGAGTAACTAAAAGAATCTTAAGTAGTTGTAGAGTTGCTCAAGAGGGCCGAGTGCATGCACTCTAAACCTGAAGAAGAAGAATAATGTTATATTAGGGGTCTAAGTTCCTGCACTTGGGTTCCTCACTGGGGTCTCGTGGAGTGTACTCTTCCAAAAGACCACCTTGTGTGATGACAGGCACACGAAAAGAAGTAACGACTTGTAAGGTTGCGACATCGTGAAGTGCAATTTAAATTAGACTTCATCTCATTCATCGGTCATCTTGGAAACAAATTAAAACCAAATCAAAATCCGTTAGGCTTCAGGCTGAAGAAACACTGGTTAAATTTACATGCATTTTACTGGCAAGAAGGCATGACCTGAGAACTGCGATTGTGCACGTGCACAGGGACTGCCAATGGGCTACTTGACAAGAGTACACTTACGTAACTTACATAAACTAGTCTCACACTTCGTGGAAGTCTTATACGGATGGAATATCGCACAACACATTTCTCTGGTCTCGTCTAATGAACTGTAACACAGTTTGTGTCGGTGATTAAAAACCACTAGATCTGAAGCAATTTTGACTTACAAACAAAAAAGACTAAATCTAAATCAGTTCATCTGTAACCTTAAAACAATATTTCCCTCCCATCTTACAGGATACACCCCCTCTAGACCTGGAGAATGTCTCCGAGACTCTATTGGAGAAGAACATCCAGGCCAGTCAAATGACCTTCGGCTTCCTGGGCCTGGGCATCATGGGGAGTGGCATCGTGAAGAACCTGATCAACTCGGGGCATAAGGTGGTGCTGTGGAACCGGACCGCTGCCAAGGTCAGTGGCTTTTCTTTGACGTATTTCAGCATCTGTTGACTTTTTAATATTAATCAAGATGGCTTTTATAGCAGTTATGATTGGTCCATTTCTCAATTTAATTGTATAGCGATTGAAAGTCCTAATGTCAGAGATACTTAATATGACTACAGGATGCCTGACTGACTGACTCAAAAGTGACGGACACTCAGAGGTCATACTCCCACTGTCTCTCGCTAGCGAAGTGACAGGGATCGGCTGATATACCTTATCGTTTTTTTTTTATCTTTATTTAAAGAGCTTTGTACCTTATTAACATTACATGACAATGTCGCTCTATGGGACAAAAAATAGACAAACAAAAGAAATAAATGTCATTACCAGAAATAAAAAACCTACCTATGCTATATACAGCATTCTGGCTTCCCCGGAGGTTGGGAAAGCCAGAATGCTGTTACAAGCTTTTTAATTGAACAGCAATCTAACAATGGGTGGATTTTGGAACTACTGAACTATTTTACAGATGTAATTAATTCTAAACTAGCCGACCCGGTGAACTTTTTACCACCTAAAATTTGTTTGTAAAATAAGTAATTATAGTGTATACTCTAAAGTGTCGCGTGTTGGCGAAAAATTTGTAATAAAATAGTTGGTCGTGAAATAAAAGTCATTAGTAATTTACACACAGGTTTTGTACTTACTGCTACATTAAGCTTAAACTTTTTTGTGGATAACTAACAAGGAGGTCAAATGTATTACCGAATAATTATATCCCTCGATATCTAGCGATAGGAAGTTGAGACTTCTCCACTTCCCATACAAATCAATTTTTGATTTTTTGGCTGTTTCTCTGCGTTTTTCCTTACTTTATTTTTACCTAAACCTCCTCGGGACTGAGGAGAATAAATGTGAATTATTATTATAATTATTCAAACTGGTCGGGCCATTTTAATGATTTAGTAAGACAAACATACAACGAATCATTTTTATAAGTATAGATTAAACTTGTTTTTTAGGGTTTCGTACCTTAACATCTTGAATACCATCGGCGTTATATAACGCCACTTTTCCGTTATAGGTTTCAAATTTTATTACCATGGCATAAGGTGCAGAAGCACGACCCGTCCTAAGTACTCTCGGTTTTTGAGAGATTAACCCCTAGTTTCCGAAAGAGTTGTCAAATGTAGCAAGCGATTAATCGATCATTAATTCAAAATAGGGGCGTGTGATTGGCTGAAATGAGTTTAACAAGAGTTTTACAAGTTGTCACAGCTAATTTTCCTTTTAGAGACCGGGCGTATGTGTGCCAAACGGTATCCCCCGCCTCGCTGCCCGTCCGTCTGTCTGTCCGTCAGAACCTTAGGTAGAGTTGAAATATTCATAGAATGTGTGTCTGTTGCCGCTACAGCAACAAATAATGAACTACCAAATTTAATAAAGTCTTACAAAAAAAACTTCTGATCAACACTTGTTTATAGACAAAAATGTATAGGATTTGGCGTTTGTTTTGAGGTTAGTTTAACATAGTTTTGTGTAAAATTTTTTGTAGTAACACGATATGAGTTAAAAAAATGAGGAGAATTTTTTTTTTCACGGTGGTGGTTTTGTGTGCGAGTCCGACTCGCACTTGGCCGGTTTTAGGACTGATCACGATCTCTCGGTAAATAAGCAAATTATTTCCCGTGGTATTAATAGGGTAAGGTGTGTCCGTGGCCTCTTCCCTTCGGTGTCAGTAAATTCGGGTCGGATTTTATTGCGAGTAGTCAGAATTACTCAGAATGGAGTATGGGCCTGTAGGCATGACATTTAATAGTTAACTCCCTCCGTTGCAGTACAGAGCCCAATCGATACGACGATAAAAAGCCGAGCTGAAAAAAATCGCATGCTTCTTTAAGCATGCGATTTTTTTAACCTTATGCCACGGTAAATCTCTGAAAAGTATTGTACTGAGGGTGTCCCTGCAAGAGCGAGAGTTTGAAATTCGTCTCTCGGCCAAAAAAGTGTAGATAGATCAAAGAGCGCAGATTATTCCTCTATTTCCGGTCAGTGTTACCAGCAACAAAAATAGTATGGGGTTCGCACAGGATCAATATTTACAGACGGCGGCTTCCGGCAAGCCAGGTCGAATCGGAGGTGTGCTTGTGCGAGTCAGCGGAGTTTTATATAATCTGTCGTCGTTGGAGTATGGAGGGAGTGCTTACGCAAGCGGGAATATAGACTGGAAGTATAGAATAGTGTAGGGCATTTTCATCATCATAGGTTAAAGCTACAAGCTGATATGATAATATGAATCGACAGCACATACCTATATTGAAGTAGACGACACAAACTCGGCGAAATGTATGAGACTGACATGTTATTCTCATTCTCCTACTCATCTGTCGAAGCGAATCGATTTTATTTCGACAGAGGAATGAAAATCTCGATCAAATTAACTGGAACCAATGTGTATTACCCGTCGCTTCAATCCAGTCTTTTCGGTTCCTGTGGAAAGCTAAAATAATGTATTTCAAAAAATGAATCACATTGATCATAATCGATTCAATTGAATAATCTAGTAAAAAATTTAAACAAACTTAGAAAATAATAATTATGGTAGTAAAAACAAAAACAGGCTTTCGAAATCAAAAGGTCTTAACCAAGACGAAGCAAATGAACTCAACCTCGATGGGTTTACTTGTAAGCATCCTATAGGGTGGCCGTCAATCCCCAGGTCTTTGATGTGTATGTGTGTGACGTTGCTGTTTCTGGATCCCACGACAGAGGATGTCAGTGTGGGGCCAGAAGCGATGTATGTGCTTCTATATACATTTTGGTACCTCTGTTGTTTGTGCGTACCTGCCCACCCCTGTGTCCCGTGTGCGCGGGCTACACGACGTTAGTTACCCTATGGTGTTCCCTTTCTCACCTTCGAGCTCCAACATCAGACCAGCTCGATGGTAACATAATATTGTATTGCCATCTGAACTACATACATATGTAAAACAAGTTTCATAATGGTAAAATGACTGGAAGTTGGCGAAATTTCCATTCCTAGTCTGTTGCATACTGTAGTGGACCTAATATGGTGTTAAAAATGATAAAAGTATCGAAAGCTGCAATTGCCATTGCAAGTTAACTAAACTTCGTTAACCACATAATGTCAAGTAAAAGCCGCAATGAAAGTGTAAGTATATAATTTTTTTTCCAAATCCAAATAGATTTTGTTTTATTTTTATTTTCTGTAAATATTAACATAGGTTAAGAAAACCTAATTTTTGGCACTTCTCTAACACGGGAGTAGAAGGCCGAAGAAACTCCCACAGATTGATTTTTAGGTATCTTTTAAATACCTATAGGTTTTGTTTAAACCGTACAAATATTACATATAATATGCAGGAATAAATCAGTATAATAGTAGTTTATGTGACTGCTGCATAATGGAGGGCATTAATCGGCTCGTTTCATAATAATATCACTCGAGAGTTTTAATGCCTAATTATGTACAGTTACATACACTAGTTTATCTACACACATATCATAAGCTCTCTTTGATGTGTTCAGGAACCGCATGTTTGACCGGCATTGTGGCTCTGCAATTGTTTAACTTGTCCTGTAGTACCAACTTCTCGCAGGCGGGCGTCGGCGTTCGAAATTTGAATGTCAGTACCAACTTCACAAACAAACTAGGGACGGCACGCGGGTGGGCGTCGGCGTTCGAAATTTGAATGTCATTATATGTAAAAAAACTACACATAATGTGTTTTTCGTGTAGTTTTCCAGATACGAAACGAGTTTTTACCAAGTAGTTTAACATAATGCTGATCCTAACGTGCGGTTTTTGAACGCAGTAAAGAGGGTTTATGATACGTGTGTAGATAAAATGATTAAGCGAGTTCTGTGTTAAGTTATATTCACACCAAGCACTCTTGTCATTTATGTAATATTGAATATTGTAATATCCCTTTTTAGATAAAGTGGTTCTTTCATTGCTAATATGGCAATTCCTGTTAAAGTAGATAATGGATTGACCCTTGAAAGAATTGCTAACATTTGCGAGTCTAAACCGGGGTGCAACTAGTCTATGATTTGATCGCTAATTTTGGAAAATGTTGCAAGGTTCTTGCGTACATACATATTTTAGTAATATTACATATTACTTGGATATTTCGTAAATTGACTTGCTACAGTTAATATCTCAGTTTCTTAAAAAAGTTTTCCTAGGGAGTCTGTGCGTTTTAAATTATAAATTGCTGGAATAGCTTTTTTCTGCAATATAAAATAGTTTGAATATCCTCTGCTTTCACCCACGACAAGACACCAAAGGACATGAAAGTAAGTGAAATAGACTAGTCTTGCTGTAGCCACATCCGTGTTTTGTGTGATGGGGTAGGCAGTTGCTCACGTCCGAAATACTTGGGTCCTATAGCCCTTCACGTACTCCCTGGGTGGAGCTAACGAGCAACAAACCATTCTCAAGTCGTTAATACCTGTATAGTATTATAGTAAAACCTGGCCAAATTGTAATATTTTTAAATGCACTTGACACTGGCAAAATTATCCTCGAAAGTTACTATTATTATTATTAAGAGTCCAACGTGGCCCACTGCTGGGCAAAGGCCTCCCCCATTGTCCACTCTGCGGTCCTGAGCGGTTACCCACCAGTTCGTATCCCAGAGATCCAACTCATAACTCAATCTTGTTCTGGTTCGGCCACGCTTCCTCTAAGCACTGGTAGCCCATCGCGTGGATATCTTAGCCTTAAAGTTAGCAGCGCCATTAACCTCTCAATCACCCACGGCATCTAGAGATGCCATTTTCCCGAATAGGTTTTGAATTGGAGAACCATGGCATGAGGTTCAAAAACCAGATGCCTCGAAATGTCCGTGGTCCTTCTGAGGTTAATAAAAAGAACAAGTGTTATCGTGGCAATATGTTAGCAGTGCAACATATTGCCACATATTCGGGTCGTCAATACCACGGGTATTGACGACCCGAATGGCCGAGTCGGTAGTGACGCTGCCTACGAAACCAAGGGTCCCGGGTTCGAGTCCCGTTGGGGGCAAATGTTTTTTTGATGAGAACGAATGTTTGTACCCTAGTCATGGTTGTTTATCTATCTAAGTATAATATTTCTCTATATAAGTATATATATCGTTGTCTAGTACCCAAGATACAGGGAACCCTAGTTTGGGGCTAGATCAATGTGTGTAAAAGGTGTCCAAGGTATTATTATTATTATTAGTAGTGTAATGCGGTGTTAGACAAGACAAGCTAGTCAAATAATACTGGGAACATGGCTGAAGTTGGCATTGATTAACATTGTGTGGAAAACGGCTTGATCATATCAGAATTATATATTTTATGTCAATACAAATATAAATTAACTCGATTTTTGATATGAAATAAGGGGTATTCGAACATCAAAAAAAAAACTGCGAACTTACTAGTGCTTTTTACTTTTCATCACCGTGTGGCACTTTACTAGTACCGCACGGTAGTAGTAACGTACCTTGCTTTTTATCAAGTAATACATATTTTTGTGAACAACTATACTATATTAGGTTACGATCATATAATAATAATTCCATCATCAATTTTTTAACATTATTTCATCAATTATATATTTTTCAAAACATATTTTTACCTTCATTAGTAAAACCAGACAATATGTTTATAGTCTGTGTAGCAGTTTTGCTCGTGCCTGCATTAAAACCAGCACGCCATTTTCCATGAATTTGTTGACCTTTCTGGTTGTATGGTTAATTATTATCAAAATTCTGATTTTTCCCGCAAGTGTGTTGAAAAACATCGTATATAACACGTCGGTCATTAGATACTCGGCTGACTTTTCGCGCTCACCGGTAGCTCGCGTGAATAATACCACGAACTTTACATATTTGTATCATAATTTACTATTGAGATAACTACCTGTATATTTTTTTGGTAATTTGGTGTTAGATTAAATTGGTAGAACTGTTATGCAATAATACCCGATCGACACCACCCTAACTACCGAAGCCCTCAAATAGTTAACTGCGTCTATCAATCCATGAGGTTATCAATTTTTTATTATTCACAAACAATTTAAGCCTATAAAATTGAAACTATAAATGGTTTCAATTTTGTCCAATTACACCCTGTTCAATTAATTTTATTTTGAAGAATTTGATCAATAATCGACTGGACCAAAATAAATGTTCACTTTGTCGATTTGCATGTAGGCTGTACTTCCTGAGCCTGGATTTCTATCGCATTTTAGTGTTTCATACTACCACAACGTTAGTTACTTATCACACCATGCTTATTTCGCAATCACGTCTCCAAGTGCACATTTCCAATGATGCATCACCATTTGAACCCCGTCCTACGATTACAGTTACGTAGAACCGTTGCTTATCTTGTTAAATCCCTATGAGGTGTATCCCTATTTAATATAAGCAATTTATATGATGTAAAGCCTGACTCAAGGAAATCGTCCACTACAATGTTCCGTCTTTGTTCGTGGGGACGATATAGCCATAAATACTCATAATAACATAGGTACATACATCTCAAATGTATGATGCGGTACCATTTCATAGATGCGATATTATGGATGTTGGATCTTTCATGCATAATTTAAACCAACATTACCCAGGTCTATGAAGTTTGTTCGCCGTTTCTGGTTCCCACGACACGGTAGCCAGAAGCAATGTAGGGGTAAAAATGTGTGTCACACATTTCTGGCCTCACATTGTAGTTTGAGGCGTCACTTTAATTTATCATTTTTTAGAGAAGCAACTGCTTGTAACGACTGCTAACTATTTGAACTATTTGACGATTTGTACCGCTAAATACAGATTAATAACAACTTAAATACAACAAGGTCAAACTACACTACACGGTCACTCTGAGGTCATTATCTGCTAGCCAAGTACCTACTAAACAGGGCAGTTATATTAAAGTTTGTATTTAAAACTATATTTAACTGCTGTCAAAAAGTTGGTACAAGATCGCTTGATCTTCCCGCCAACGCAACCCTGAGGTATCGCAATTTTGAACCTCATGCAATGCATGCATGCATGGCCTTTACCCGGATACGAGTAAGAGTGAGCCATACTCCACCACCCTGGCTCAGTGCGTGTTGAAATAGGTTCAGCATGAGACACGGTTCTATCTTGTCAAATACCGTATTGCGTACATGAATAAGTACAGCGATATCAAAACCCATTTTGGTGAATGTTATCTGGCGCAACATTTTGTGTGGAGTAACATCGAGAGACAGATTGAAAAATTAAGTTATCATAGTATAATATAGAGTGACACGTTTAGATAAAGGTCAGCTTAGATGGTTTGTCCACGTTGAAAAGATGAAACGAGTGTGACGGAACAGATTTACACAGTGGGGTGTGAAAGAAGCAGTCGGACGGGGACGCCCAAGATGGTCCAGGAGCTCTATTTTTAATATTTATTTATAATTTATCGCATGTGACTTATGTCACGTTCGACTTACAAGTCGCATGACGTCGATTTTCTGCATTTTTGAATCGCTCGTCGTTGCAACACGATTTTGGAAATGTTGATTTTTATCCGTTACACGCAGAAAAAGTAAAAACCGGTAAATACCGCATGGGAAACGGAACGTTAAATGCTGTCATATGGCTGGATGACAGTGTCTTTGCCTAGTTTAGGCAGGTACCTACTAATTTTCATGTCAAACTTGTCAAAGAAATAACATTCTCACCTTATCTCACCCATCCTCTGTCAATTTACTTAGCAAATTTATATCTACCAACAATATTAAATTATAGTCTCAGCTGAAAGTTCTCTTTTTATGAACTGTTCCACGTGATTTCCTATTGTGCAGGTCTCATCACGTGACATTGGCGAAATTGTGGCAACACACGATAGAAGCCATAACCAAAAAACTTAAATTAACTTAGTTACCAAACAATCAAGTTCAAGTTCAAAGATTTTTATTCATAATAGCACAAGTTTTGAGACTTAATGAACGTCATAACATAATCAAGCAAGCATAATAAAACATTAAGAAAGTGCCTAATTATTACAAAATATATAGGGTGCAATGAACTGGTTTAATTCCAGATGTCGGTGTCTTAATTTTGTAGTAGGCCTTTGTGCACAAAGTGTGCTTTATACATTTTTTGAATCGAGCTACAGTTAAGTTTTGCATTTCTTGTGGAATTTTATTGTAGAAGCGTATACAGTGTCCCATAAAAGAACTACTAACTTTTGTGAGTCTGAACATTGGAAAAGAAAGTTTATGTTTATTTCTAGTTTGCACATTGTGGCGGCTATCAATGGTTTTAAAGCTACTGATATTTTTCCTCACATACATTTATGTTTTCATAGATATATTCATAGACTTGCTACTGTTAGGTTGTTGGTTTCTTTGAAGAAATCTCTCAGATACTCTCAATTACCTAGCTTGTAAATAAATCGGATCGCTCTCTTCAGCAAAATGAAGATGGTCTCAATGTCAGCAGCCCGTACCCATAGTAGTATGCCGTAGGACATATTGCTATGGAAATAACTAAAATATACAGTTGCAATGTCAGTCAATTCCCTGATTCTTTTAACTGCATATGCTGCGGAGCTAAGTCTTAAGTGCTAATTTTACAATATGGGGACCCCACTGTAGTTTGGCATCAATAGTGATGCCGAGAAATACAGTTTCATCTACTAGTTTTGGTTTGTCTTTCCCCAATACAATATTACTCTCAACTTGCCTTACATTAGGTAAAGTGAATTTTATGCACTTTGTCTTTTTTGAATTCAGAAGCAAGTTATTGGCAGTAAATCTTAGAGGAAGTTATTTGAAAAATATTCCGCGGATATAATACTAGCATTGTATACATACCAATATGTCACAAACAGTGCCAAATAAATTTAAACAAAAAAATAATATTGCACAAAAGCAGAAACTTTTTTATTTGTTGGCGAGCAAGCCGGTGTTGCACGTCCGTCGGCAAATTTTCGGCAACTTTTACTCACATGGACGCCCAGAGGCAATGGGAGCAAATCGATGAAACTGTGAACGCGATGCCGGGGGCGAGAAAGCCTTGGAAAGCGTGGCGGAAGGTAAATTATTATTATACGCTATTTTGGACGCTTCGGTGTTTCAAAAGATTGATAACAGCCGTGAAGTCAAGTCCGGCCTTTTCGGTAGCTTGAGAACTCTGACACTATCTCCACCAATTTGTATTAAGCTGCTTGGTGGAGTATGTTACATCCTCGTCATGTTGATTAACGGAGAGGAAGGCTACGCCCGTGGGACATCATTTTATCAAAAACTAAAGCTAAAATTGCCACAATTTCAAAATTTTTAAAGCGGACTGGTGGTGGTTCACCTCCTGAAGAGGAACTTGATGAATTTGAGGAGGGAGTAGCGGCGCTACTCCACCCTCATGCAATAGTCGCCCACTCGTAATCCGTGGAGTCGGGTCGGGGAGTTGTGTGAAGGTTTTGTGGAGATGGTAGAGCAGCATCAGCCGCCTCCAAGAAACCTACTAGAACATTGCAATAAAATAACACATTACTTTTATAACTTTTTTATTTACAGCTAACAATGAGAAAATCAAAAAGAAAATAAATATAAATACTTTACTAAGAGAGAAAGTACAACTTAAACGAGAAACATTGGAAAAAAAAAATACAATACTATCGTGAAAAATTACGAATAAAAATAGAAACAATGCGTGAAAAAAAACAGTGAAGTATATTTGTCTAAAATGGAGAGGCAGACAACCGCACTATAGTACATCAGCAAAGGAGTCATAAACTTTACCAACAATTTTACCATTAGATAATCAAAGATCTATTAAATTGTTAATAATTGCTGTCCCGATCCTGCAAGGTACCTTTCTCTTTTTTATATATATATATTCAATATTCAAGTGACTGGTTTAGTTAAGTTATGTTATGAGAGATCAAAATGTAATATTTGTTAAGTTTCTAAGTTTTCATTATGTAAAATGGTTACTTTGTTATCATGAGTACTGTACGACACTTTAAGACTAACGCTCATAGTGAGCACAGATGGCGGTTAGAAGAAGTCGGAAGTTGGTAAACAATTTTGTAATAAGAATGATATTTCCATGCGCTCTACATCTGGACGTACTTCTGGCCATTACTTTACTCACTATCAACATGAACCTTCAAAAGTTGGTTGCAGAGCTATAAGTGATAATCTATAAGTAATAAGTAATAATCTTAAACCTGCAGACTTGCAGAACCATGTTGGTTAGTTATTGTATGTTCCTAGTAAAGTACAAAGTATTGTAATTGAAAATAATTTTTAATGTCCCTAAGCTATGAATAATATTTGTGATTTAATAAATAAATGTGATAAGTATTAAGAAAACAAGGCGTTCCTAGAAAATAACGAATTATTGTGACGAGATTAATTAATATTTGTGATATTGAGATAGAACATGTATGTACATGCTCTATCTCAATATCACACATGTACCTGGCATAAATAAACACAAATAAGTAAAAATATATATGTATATTAAAAGTAATTTCTGACAATATTATTTGTGCAAGCCTCTCCTGCGAGGTCAGTATTTCACCTCTCTTGATGAGGTGTTGGGTCTAGTATCCCTAAATAAACAGCGGGTTCATCTCCGTCAACTTCATCATTATCAGCATCGTGTTGTTTGCGATGCCCATGTTGTGCAGTATGCAACAACTATTTATTCTTTTTGTGGCCTTTTCAGGCAAATAATGGCTTTCTGTGCTTAAGCAAGCAACGGAATCTGGTCTTCACACCATTGCATCTTTCTATGGTGGCTCGAGCTGTTTTAAAAGCCTCATTATAATTTAATTCAGCGTCTGATTGTGGTTCAGGAATTCGAGTATGAAGCCAGCGGCGTAGACCATATCCGCTTTCACCTGAAAGAGTTTTTTTTATCAAATCATTTATTCATCAGTTCATCACGCCATCTATCCAACTAGTATGCTTGGTTTTGCTCTGTCAAAGATAAAACTTGTTTTAGCTATTGTTATTGAGATCTAGAGGCAGGATAAATGCCACCTGCTCTAACAGAGTCGCTTGAGGGAAGAAGGTTAAGGTCCATCATCTAAATATGTTTTATATTTGCAGTACCTAGTATTATTACTTCTGCAAGTCTGCAGGTTAAAGATTATTACTTTTTAGATTTTAGTACCACTTAATTTAATTTAACCAGTCTCTAAAACATCTATCTATTAACAACTTAACAACCCTTTCTTACCTATTAAGTAATATCTTCCATTCCTGTTCCGTCTGTGCAGATTTTCCATTACCGTAAGAACATTACTCTGGTTCCAAATCGTGGCTCCCACCAGGAAATAATGCATTTACATTGATCCTTAAGTTTTGACATCACAGATCTAGAAATTGAAATTTTTATTAATTAGCTGTCTTTTTTGTTTCAAATTAGTAAAGTTGAACTCCTATAAAATGCATTTGTTAATTAATATTTTTTAAACATACCGTTTGGGTTTTGATTGAATAATACCCCTTTCTATTAACATATATAGTTTCCTCGTAACCATTTGGAGGAGAATGTATCGCCACATGGGCCAGAACTAAACCCTGCTTTGCGATTTTAGCCTTTCCGACTTCAAAAAAGGAGTTATCAGTTTGTTGTATGGATGTTTGTATTTATGTATGAGTGTTTGTATTCATTTATAAGTATAACCCCTTACTATAATCTTATAATTTAATTAAATAATTTAGGTAGGTATTAGTGATTACGGCAACCTATAACGTAATAAAATCTGAAAATAAAAATACTTTTAAGTATTTGTTTATAGGGAGCAAGTTCGAGTATTATTTATGTTTTAATGTTCCTTTATGGTGGGAAATGACATTTCTGACACATTTTGTGAGAATTTTACATAATGCCCGAAAATTGATAGATGATTCAATGCATCTGCTACTTCTGCAATGTATTTATTAAGGCCAATGCAGCTCTGGTAGCTTCCTTTTGCAAAGAAGTTCAAGGATGTTAGAACCTCATAAATTACATATTATGATCTTATTTATGATTAGTACAGTAAAAGCCATTCATACTATACCCCAAAAACGTCCACCACCCTATAGAATGATTCTATGGGGTGGTGTCGTTTTAGAGGTATCGTGGAATTAACGGTAAAAGCTAGCATACAAAGGTACTTTAGAAATCAGCACATAGGAGAGTACCAAAACACTGACTGACTGACCTTCACTTCCACAGGAAGATCTGAAGAGCGTCTACCCTGGCGCATTAGAGGCCTAACTGCTTCGATTAGTTGTCGTGCAAGCTCTTTATTAAGACGATAGTTGGCCTTAAACTCGCATTGTGACTGAATATATATCCACCCATCTTGGACTCTATCAACTGGCAATAAAGAAAGTGCTGTGCACAATCTCACTATCCGGCGATGTGATCTTAACACTACATCAATCTCTTTTGATTTTTTCCATATGCTTTTACTAAAATGGGTAGTAGCATTTTTTTATTATGATTTTTGGAATTATTATTTTCAGAGAATTTGAGACTGCAACTTCAAAATCAATATGTAATTTCGAATTAACTGAGGGCAAGTGGTTTTTATTGAATCAAATAAAGCTAAATAAGAGGTCTGTTTTTTGTCAGTCATCCATCAATGCGTAAAATATTGGTATCACATTAGTGTGGTCCGATGTATCTACTGTCGACGTCACCCATTATTAAATACAATTGAACGAATGGTTTTGGCGCCATTTTAAAGGTACCATCAGCGAAACATTATTTTATATTGACTTGCAATTATTTTGACTCCTCTGAGCAAAATGGCAATATCAATGGCTATTTAAGGCGATATTCTGCCAGAAAAATATTATTGAAGGTTGCTGGACCTGCCACTTCTTTTATATGTTTAAAAACAGTTTTCTTAACTTGCTGTTTTTTATTTCTTGCTAAATATAAAGTATGTTTGTCACTTGTAAAGAAAGGGACATTTGTCCCCAACATCAATCCTTTACTAATTACAGGAATAATGCTTTCATATATATTTTCAGCATTGATTTCATGGAGATACTAGCCTTTTCTTTCATCCCGTGTACGCAAACTGCAACTTCATTCTGGGCTATACCCGACTTACATTCGACTTTATGGTCGACACTCTTTATTAATTCTTCACGAAAACGAAACTCTTCGGGTGAATCAGTCTTGCCTTTGCCGATTACATAAGTACCTAAATACTTTTAATTATTATTATGATTATATTACAATTGTTTACTTACAAAGACTAGTTATAGAACCAGTGCCCTTTAATTATTTTCGCCGATTACGACAAAGCCAATTACTAATTTCATTTGCATAACATTTTTGTTTGTGATATTGATGACCTTCGAACAATAGAACCTTTCCACCATTAATGATTAAAAAGTCCATTGCAATATAAACGAATCAGTTCAGAACTCAAATATTGGAACAAATATTTCGTAGGAAAAATAATTGTTTATAGATATCTGACATGTTCCTGACATAAAATTATGAATCTGTCTTATAATTCAAGCCATCAATATGATTATCAGAAGAGGTTGTAATACTTCTGTTTATCTGAAGAGGTTCCCGACCTTCACACTAATGTGTCAGGTATCCCATCCTTACTACTACTAATCTTCAGATTGGGAATATAATTTATTTTCTCTCACACCAGTGTTAAGGCTGGGAAAGTAATTTCCCCACCTTAACACTGTTGTGAAGGTGGGTCAGGTGGGGTTGGATGAGCCCCTATGGTACAGCGCGACTCGATAGCAGTCGATCCGGGGGGTTTGTCTTCTGAAAAGCCCTTGGGGTACTACACTGAGCCACGTTGTGCTTCACGGGCTTTTCAGAATTTCGAGACGCCCGAAAAGCCAGAGCGCTACAGCGCGACGCTGCTGCATCACACGGGTTTTTTAGCGTTCAGCGCGCGCTTACAGCGCCTGCGGCGTTTTGCCCCTCTGGCTTTTCATGAGTTAGCTTCTAATTAAAAAACCGGAGCACTACAACGCCCCATGTATTTCCTAATTTTAATAATTCAAAATGTATACTAGATCAAGTTTGTTAAGTTACAGCCAAAATACAATACAATAAAGTAAATTTTGGGTTTTTGCCCTGTAACGCGCCTAGTTTATACTAGAATTTAGAGCCAAATTGGTTGCTATAGGTCACTTTCTGTCCAAATACTAAAGTTATGTTACGTCACAACTTTTTGTAATACCTGGAGCCGAGCGAAGCGGAGCGCAGCGAGGCGATTCCATGTAGTTTCACAGAACCGTATTGGTTGCTTCTTTGGCATTTATTTTCGACCAGCAGTTACATAGAAACTTTGTTTTTGTCATTTCACTAAACCAGTTTATCATCCGATTCGGACAGTAATGTCCCGTTCGCAATACGTCCCACGTGCTCAGTACGGCCCGTTTACAAAATGGCCCGATAGTAAAACGGCCCAATAGCAAAATGACCCGTTAGGAAAACGACCTGTTAGCGAAATGTGTATTTATCGAAATTAGCTTTTCTGTACTGAATGTACCTGTTCCCAACCTAACACGCTTAGAACAAGATCGAAAAATGGATGCTACCTCTATGCTACCACGTGTATCAAGATCATTTGTGAAAAATCTTTGCTGTCCTTTTTAGATTGATACCGGCGACTTTATATTTCAATTTCATTGACCTTCATATAATATATGTTCTTATTTATTCTTATAATATATAATTCAATAACAAAGAAAACTTCATTATTGTCATTTTTCATTCATTACGTATAAAGAAATGTACAATTAATTTTCGCTCAGACCAATAAATAACTCATAGACAGAGTATTTCCACAGTATTTCAGTCAAATCGCCACGATTTTTTCATTGTCTGCGTATTGCTCACACACATTCAACCTCTTTCCCTTGTCGGACGAACGCCGACGCACACAAACCTATAAAAATAGTGTCCCCCCCCCTCATCTGAATTTTTCCACATATTCGGCTATTTCATGTTAACCTAATTACTCAAAGGAAGATGATTTTTAATTATTTGAGTTTCTTCTATGTATATGTTAAAAATTGTTTCTACTGGTTAATTTAGTTAGAATACAGACTTGAAGCAACTAACATGAGGTCTCGTGCTTACTAACGAAATTGTGGATATGTCACCATAAAATTGTGAAAACCGCGAGATTACAATCTATCGGTTTAAATCCGTAAGATTTAAATTAAACCGATAGATTGTAATCTTTTAGATTTGCATCTGACTACCTAGTTACAAAGATCAGCTATTTAGGTATGTATAGGTAACTACAGACTGTTACAGGATTAAAACTTGGTCCGCTGGAAGAAATATTTTAGTAGAGATAAGCTCGCCTTTACACATGTTTTTTTCTATCATAAGTCTGTATTACGAACTCAACGTTTTTTTTTCCCGTACTGGCAACATTTGCCAAGCCTGTCGGGAGCAAACAATTTTTGATTTAATGATCTTGTTAGCATGAACAAATTGGAAGAATCATTGCATGAAGTTAATAACTTACCTATGAAATGAGATCCCACTTGCTTTATTTGGATTTTTACTGGAGTTATGGCACCATTTGAAGGCACAACTCGTCATTTTGTATTACTTTTCACCAGAAATGATTTGTTGTCAAAGTGCTTTCCAATACTAATTGCACAGTCAGGGAGACCTGTCAAAATGCAATGACTCTGCGATGCGTGTTTTGGGTGCTCGTATTAGGATTCTAGAATTTTCGTATAAAATATAATATTTTTAAATGGAATTTGCGACTTACCAAAAAGGAAAAGAAGTCATCCTCAGTGATGGATTTCGATACACAAAAAAGCGAGTTAATTAAGATGAGTCCACTCAGTGGAAATGTGCCAAGAGAGTATTACAGTTGATGAGAATAAGGAAAATATAATACGCCGGTCAAGGCATAGTTCTAACCTGATTCAACTGTAAATGATATATTCCTAACTATCAATAAAATAAAATAAAAAGTTGAGGATTTGGGCCCAATGTCGAAGATACGAAGAGTATACGAAGAGTATATGGACGACGTAAACGAAAAAATATAGCGCGTATGCTGATTACTGACCGAATACCTGATTTTTCGTCAGTAAAAAACTGTTTATACATGGCAAGGAAAAAGTATTTCAATTATGACCGCTTGGTATTTAAAAAATATCCGTAGTGTCCATACCTAGTCCTTTGGGTAAAAACTTTTTGGTGGCTGAAGAAGTCAATGAAGATAAAAAAAATGTTTTTGCACCTAATAGGACCAAGAAGATCATGCGTATAATATTTAACATCAAAAAGTGTTTAGTTTCTTTGGTTTAGTTAATTAAAGCATGCTGCTTAACATTAATCATTAATGATTAATGTTATGCAGCAATAAATAAATACCTTGGAGTAACAACAAAGTGTTTTTTCTCCTCAGGAAACATAAGGCAAAGGGTACGCGTTTCAGTACGTGGTGCATCAGTACATTGAATAGTTATGGATCACAGTAAATAGCTGTGATCCATAACAGCGCTGTACAGCTTTGCTTGTTGTAATGAGACGATTCGCGAAGGGTAGATTCGAGAACGGGACTATTCGAGAACGGGCCTTTATACGAAAGGGTTGTGATTTCGGGAGAGGGACATATTGCGAACGGGACGTCCGAATTGTTATCATCAGCGCCGCACCATGCGCTTGGTGCGCTAATCCGCTTTCTCTTTCACGCCTAGTGCATGGGTCGCACGAGTTGTATGTACCCCACGGGCTATTCAGAGGATGAATCGTCAATGTGAGCGCTGAAAAACCCCGTGTGGTACAATGCAGAGTCGCGCTGTAGCGCTCTGGCTTTTCGAGCGGTTCGGAATTCTAAAAAGCCCTTGGGGCACAACGCGGGCCAACGTTGAACCCCACGGGCTTTTCAGAAGACGCATCCGGGCGCCCAAACGCGGATTTAAGCGGCACTTACTTTGAGCACCAGTCTGTGCTTCGGCTATAGAGTTATATCACGGTTCTCCAAGTTCAATAGGAGTTATGTCACCAATGTTTTTTTATACTAGAGATCGTTGTAATCCGTAAGTCGTAGGACTTAAGTGAATGTTGTAATGGTCCTGGCTGCCTAATATGTGGGCGTTAAGTATCAAAATGAAAATTAAAAACTAATTTATTCAAAGAAAGAACTTACATTCATTTTTTGACGTCATAAGTGAAGCTATGTACTACCGCATCGGAAGGTGTTATGGCTGTAGAGAAGATGCGGTCAGAGGACTCTCAGCAAACACATATTTTGATTAATAGTTATATTACAATACTCTTAATCTATTGGTATATAGTTGATACAAAATAGTCTATAGTGTAGTAACAGTCATTTAAAATTGTTTAGGAAAATATAACTTTAGTGAAGAACTGGGAGTAAAAAAAAAGAAATAAATTTCACGATAGAATAATTCTAATTAATTGTGAGCATCCTCACTGCCAGAGTTTCTTTTACTGGACACTTGGAGGCCTTTTACACCTCCAAAGATTAATTTAATTATACAACTCTTGACTGTGGGGACCATTTACATCTCCTATTATCATTGTATTATTGACTAAAGAGACTATACATCTCTGTTATTTATATTTTAATTATTTTATTATGACATGAGACTCTTTACATCTCTCATAAACAATAATTAAGTACTTTTTTTTTTTTCTGATAATATGATAATAATACCAAATGTTCTGTAAAAAATGAAATGAAATGACATGTGAAAGTGCCCTTGTGGCCTATTTACAGAATAAACGTTTTGAGTTTGAGTTTGAGTTTGAGTATAAACAGTAATGGAAAGCCCACGCATTCTGTTCATTTAAGTTATCATCATCTAAATTATAATAAGCTTTTTTACAGAGAGTCTGTTTGATGTGAATTTTGAATTTGCTTTCTGAAAGGTTTAATATACCCTCTGGTATGTTATTATAGCAGCGTATACAGTGCCTCATAAACGATGTATTTACCTTGCTAAGTCTGAAATGTAGGAATAAATGTTTGTTTTTACTGCGTGTATTCAATACACGCAGTAAAAATAAATAGTTATATTCACACCTACAAAACACTGTATTGTAGGTGTGAATGTCACTATTTTTCGGGAACTGAGATATATTTTTCCTGACATACAATATATTTTTATAGATGAATAAAGAGTCAAAATATTGATGTCTTGAAATATTTCTCGAAGAGAATCCCGACAGCGCAGATTATAGATTACTCGAATTGCTCGTTTATGTTGGATAAAGATCGATTCGATATCTGCAGCTCTACCCCACAGTAAGATGCCATAAGACTACTATGGAAATAACCAAAATAGACATAATACTATGGAAATATCCAAAATAGACAAGCTCGCAGTGGCTGCGTCGGTTAATTGTCTAATTTTTCTTACTCCATATACTGCCAAACTTAGTCCACCGAATAAAGCTTCTATGTGTGGGCCCCATTGCAATCTTGAACCAATTGTTATCCCCAGAAACACTGTATTATTTAAAAAATCTAGCCGATCATTATTTAATGTTACTTGGTTATCCGTGTCAGAGTGGTAGAGTAAATTTAATACATTTTCCCTTTTGCATTTAGTGCAAGATTATTTACAATAAACCAATTCAGAAATAGTTGAAGAGTAAAATTTACTAAGAAAGAAAGATTATAGAAATATTTACATCGTCTGGATCTTGCGATTTTCCGCTTGTTATAAAACTGAGAGAAGTATCGTCAGCTAATAGCACTAGATTCTACAAGTTTTGTACCATTAACCTGCGTCAGTTGTTGAGCGACCCTTAGTGAAACCAAACTGTTGGTCATGAAGCAATCTCTTTAAGTTGAAATGAGAGAGCATTTATTTGGCTGAGAATAATCCTTTCGAAAACCTTCCTCAGTACTGGTAGAACTGATACTGGTCTAAAGTTACCTGGGTCGTTTTTAGTACCGGATTTGAAAAGTGGTATTAGTTTACTGTTTCATAATATCGGGAAAAGTACCCTGATCAATACACATGTTAAAAAGAAGCCAAATAGGGTGCCAGGACATTAATGACAGAGCCGAACAATTTGACGGACATTCAACACAAATCCTCAGTGCTCTTTTGATTAAGTAATTTAAAGACTTTATAATCCCATTAGGTACAACGTGGTTAAAACGAAGATCCGAGCTACACTCATTAACGTTTTCTTTAAGTTAGGCCTCGGCAAGAGGAGGGGAGGAGTTTTAAGACTCTGTAGTCCTTACCGGAACATTAGTAAAGAACTTTTCAAACTCCTGAGCTTGTTTTAGAACTAACCAAACCGTGATCCGTCTGATTGTTATGTCGTGATCACGAGGTTTTATTTTGCCAGTTTCTCTAATAATAACATTCCTTACTGTTTTTATTTTATTGTCTGATTTCTTAATTTTATTGCTAATATAAAATTATTTTGCTAAAATGCAGACCTTTTAAAATATTTTTGAATAATTTTTAACATGTTCTCTATAGTTATTGTTAAGAATGTATGTCCTTCTCTCATAGTCTCAATAGTTACGAGACCTGCCTGTATGTGCCAAAATGAAAAAACTCGAGTGGCACTAGCAGGTACATAGATTTGACAAGGTAGCAATGCCATTTAACAGAAAGTTAAACTGAGGATCGGTTTATTAAATTCCATAAATATATTATATTTTTGGTCTCTTTTAGTCTTGTCTATAGAATAGGAGAGTTAAGAGACATTTTAGTATCATCCATCATTGATCCTCAAGTAAATGACTGAAGTCATCCTCTGTATTAGTACCTCCAGTACCGAATCCCGTTATGAGGCATCGCGAGTTAGAACCTCATGCCATGGTAATAAACTTCAAAACATGTAACGGAAAATCACGTCCATGTACGTCCTCGAGCTAGTTTTGTATATAGAGTTGTGTGTGTGTAGTGTTTTTTATATAAAGTATTATCTACTAGCTGTCTCGTCGATAAATAAAGGGTTCGTTGTAACTGTGGGTGTTTCATTTAACTATGATACCTATGTCAGGACAGGACTACTGTAGAAGTGAATAAAACATAGCATACATTGAAAAATAATTTATTCTCCACGATTTATTAGGTATTTGTTTACTCTTGTTATTATATTTATACATATATGTATTTAGAAAATGTTCAACAGTATTTGTATAATTCGTATTAAGAAACGTTATAAGAAGTTGCTGCATTTGGCATATCACTGCGAGACTTTACTTTACATACATACAAAGTTTATCATGGCTTTATGAAAATAATTTATGAAAGCTTTACTCGTAGCTAGATCTAACAATTTAAGAGTTTGAGATCAAACAAATACGTTAGATCCTAATACGTTACTGGGTAGGTGCGACGATATGCCCTTGGCGTCGTCGATACACCAACCTACACGAACCCTTCAACAATAGTAACAAATACAGAAACAACTTTCTTAACCTCACTTTAGTATCTACAATTCGTGTTTAAATATAAAATGCAATGATCTAAGATATTACCCTAATATACATCAAAATGGAAAATGATTGAAACAAGTAGGTACCTATCCCTAACCCTTTAGTCAATTAGTTTATTTACATTAACTATCACCCACATAAACCGTCCCTACACGGCTCCAATCACGTGCCCACTCGATACAGATGACAAGAATACTCTTCAATTCAACCTACCGCTATTGACAGCATAGGAGACTGGCTACAAAAGTAAATTCAAATCTAGTCTATCACAGCTTACATACAAGTACAAACGGTCCCGCCCATCTAACATCACTTACCAGGCAAGATATGAAGATTCAGGTCGTACGAACCTCAGACGAAAGAAGGAGGTGGCTTACTGCGGTACTCACATAGTTGCAAGTCGCCGCGATCTGACACGGCGTAGACTTTGAAGACGCGCGTGAGAAGCCTGTACTACAAGGGCGTGTTTTCACACAACTTGGCGCAGTCACCGCACACTAACTGCCCTGCCTTGTGCCTCACTTGACACTCGGGCTTCGTCAGCTCGACGGCTAACATGACACGCGCGCGTTCGTGACTACATTCACCCATCTCAGGATCGCGGTCCGCACACAAGTCGGGGGAACTTGCACTTGTAGGCAACCGGAACTTGCCTTTCCACACTTTTCGGTCACTGCGCTCGCGGCCTAACAACGGTTCACTTGACGGTTTGGTGTCCTTTTCACACTCCAGATAGGCCTTTGACGTGCTGGGCAGTCGCGACGGCGACTCCTGCGGCGTCGGTGTTTCGGCGCTGGGCGGAGGCCCGCTCTGGATAGGCTTGATCATCGCCAGGAGTCTCGGAGGAGGACCGCGCTCGATCATGTTTATATGAATCCCGTCTGGAATCGTCGGCGAATTCCGCCGAGAGTTGACCGATCTCTCAGTAGGCGTGTAGTAGACCGAAATCTTGCTCTCATTGTCGAAAACGGGATCGGGAAGCTTCGCCAACATGTCAATCTTCGTCTTGAGGTACATGTCTAGGACCTCGACGTCGGGGTCGAAGGCCATCGAGTCGCTTTGACCACAAGAGCCGCTGCGACAGTTCTCGAAGTACAGACTGGGTAGATTCTCCAGAACTTTGTTGAGGGTCTGCTGCTGGTATTTGTAAGACTCGCGCAGTCTCAGAATCTGGTGCGCGCTGAATTTGCGTATCTTGTTGCGTTGGAACACGTAGTTCTCTCGCACCCAGTTAAGTTGGTTGGTTGAGTATTCGCGAACGCGCTTCACCTGAAACAAAAAAGGCGTTTGTTAGCGGAATTAGCAAATTACATTCGCAAATTATTGGAACAAGACGGGCATAGGTTAATTAGCCTCATTAGACGATCATCGCTACATCCTGTAACGTCGGATAGGGTATAATAGGACTCAGTATATTATAATTTGGTTCAATCTTGAGCCAGACTTACATCGGTAACATAAAAGAAAAAGAAAAAAAGGGTTAACGTACTCGTACCTGGTCAGTATACCCTTCCCTCATGGATGATAGGTGGTTGGTGCCGATGTCTCTAATGTTGCTCAGTTTGGTCGCCTGAGATGAATAACTGTTGTGTATCCAATCCATTTGTTGAGTACAGTTCTCTTTTATACGATGCACCTGTAATTAAATAACGGGTATTAATTTATTGTTCAGCGCGTCGAGATTGGTTTCACTCGATTAGTTTGATTCATGCCTTACCTGGACCGCATAGTTTTCGCGTAGTTTCTCCAATTGCTGCCTTTTGTATGATTCGATGTTATCAAGCATAGTGTAGATCTGTCTCGTTCGCGGCGCGTCTCGTTTCACACAGGTGCAGCAGCTGCAGCATGTCTCCATGAGATTGAATCTGTAAACAAGCAACACTTTCATTCGCCGCCCCAAAATATAAACTATTGCAGTATGGGATACTTCGCTAAATGCTCACTGACTTGTGGAATATGCACCGGAGCGCTTGCACCATCAATGTAAGTCCCAAGAATGCCGCAGCACATAAGGCGCCACATATCAGGCTGTAGATCTTGATCTCGAACATTGTCATCGGATCTATGTATAGCACGACTTCCGCAGTCACGTTGGCTGTAGGGTTCGTTGCGATGCATATATAAGTTCCCGTGTCTTCTCTGTGAATATTCTCGATAAACAACGAGCCATTCTCCAAGACCCTGACGCGCGATTGATCCATGTCTATCGGTCGGTATTTGGCATCGTGCGCCACACCATGCTTGCGGTATATGTCTGGTATTAGCGGATCAGGGTTCCAATGGAAAACGTTTCTGGTTGGCGTGATCCAGGTAATCGACGGCGCGGGTACGCCGTTTCCTTTGAATTGGCAGCTTAGTAGAGCATTGCTCAAGAGTCTATATAGCGTAGGCGGGGAACTGCTAATCAGCTCAGGAGGGCGACAGTTTGCTTGTTTGAGTATGTAGAGCATATCCCCTGGGTAGGCAAGCGTGCAGCTCAAGTCTGAGTTCCTCAATATCTCCCTCCGCTCCTCCGCCCAGCTGCGGAACCACTCCATCCGACAGTCGCAGGTCCACGGGTTGTGAGATATCCTCAAGTCCTCCAAGTAAGCTAGCTTGCTCATCGAAAGCGGCAGGTACGTCATCGCGTTTGAACTGATATCGAGACGCGCTATCGCCGGAGTATCTTCGAACACATACATCTCAACATCACGTAATTTCTTGTTATTTCTCAAGTACAGCGACTCTAGATTGCGTAATCCTTTTAAATTGGTGTTCTCTATAACTGAAATTTCAGTATTATCGAGGTAGAGAGTTCGGAGGTTCACGTTGAACCGGAAGAGCATTGTCGGCAGCAGCTCCATCTTGTTGTTGCTCAAGTCTAGAAATCTTAGATTGTGCAGGTTCTTGAAGGAGTCCGATGATATGTCCTTGAATGGATTGTTGCTCAAGTTGAGACGCCACAGCTGTTCGCAGTTGTCGAACAGCGACTTGGGGAAGTACGCGAGCATGTTGAACGACAAGTCTAGATTCTCCAGCTCCCGAAGGTCGACTAGTGCGTTTGGTGTCATTTTGACTAGGCTATTATTATTTAGGAACAATTTTTTCAGATGCTTATTAGGTTTAAAATAGTAGTCTAAGAAAGTGGCTATCCTATTGTGTGAGATATCGAGCGTATGCAATTTCGTCATCGGCGCGAATACCTGAAACGGTATGTAGTGCAGCTGATTGTGAGACACATCCAGCACCTCACAATTCTCCAGATCCGCAAACGTCAGCCGCCTCACATCATCCAGATTATTTCTAGAAATATTCAGATGCTTTAATCGACTCAGTCTGGCGAACAGTTCGGGTTCAGTATTCTTAATTTCGTTTCCGCTTAGATCGATGTATTCTAAGTTCGATAGCCCCTCGAAGAGGTCGAGGGCTAGGCTCGATATTTTGGAGTTTTTCCATGTCAACTCTTGGAGCTGGTTGCCATGCTGGGCGAGGATGTCCCTGGTGAGGATTCTGGCGGGGGGGGTGGCCCCGTCGCAGACCAGGCGCGTCGAGGAGCACTGGCACTGAGCGGGGCACTCTGCCCGGCACAGCGCGCCGCACACGAATGCCAAACACAACAACTTGTGCACCCACCGCATTATTTTACAACCTGCATAGTCTTATTTGCTGGAACAAAAGAAAAGGGTGTTATGAGAAGTTGACGAGGGTTCACTGTAATGAATGGTCGTGTTTTTTTCTTCATACGATGTCTGTGTGGAAACTAGAAACCTCCGCTTTAGATTACAACTCGTGCCGTTAGGTATTTGTTCCACATACATACAATATCATCTGGCGTTTGCTTTGCCCATCTAAGCCCTGAGCAGAGGCGCTCACACTGAATGTCAGGGAGCTAGTCTATCGCTGCTCATTTGGTTAGTTTGGTAGTTAGGTTCAATTTGTTATGAAAATTCAGTATGTTTATTATCTTACTACCTACCTATTAGTGGTAGGTGCCTAAGTATAGAAGATACCCATTGTGCTCAGGCAGGCTTGATTGATGATAATTGATTTTACCAAACTTTTTATGCTCCAGAAACTAAACAATAACAGTAATATGAAATATAAATCTCACTTTATTAGGCAATTGCAATATTCCTATTACGATAATTAAACGAACATAACCTTCCGCTCAAGCAAATATGAAAAAGTTGTCTCGAAAAATCTGGTTTTCAAGGCGAATTACATAAAGGAGTTGCTTGTTTGCAATTTGTCCCAATTTATTTACACGTCTACCACTATCGCTGCAGATGAATTTTATTATATATCAATTCTATAAATTGAGGCCCGAGGATCTCACCTACCTACACACCACTACCCACAAGCTCTTTCCAAGGTGTCCACCTTTCTACTATGCATCCACTGCATTCCCATGATGGAACACCACACATAAACACTTAAACCAACGACGGGGATATGAAAGAACACCACATTTACCTAATAATTGTTCACATTTTACTCCAACTGGCATATTTCACGATTTTGTGTTGTCAACCGTAAGCGATCCTCCGCCTGCCATACTTTGGACGCGGACAGCGATCGCTCACCGATAAAACGCTCCAGATCCCATCTTGCAATCACATAAAAACGTTTGCACACGTATACACAACCATCTGAATAAAATTTATTATATAAATTTCACAGTAAAACGAACTATTTGATGTCCGCGCTCGTGACAATGAAATAGGCTGTTACTACGGCAGAGCCGAGCACACGAAAGAAATAAATGGCGGCTCGATGCGCAATGCGCGGGCAGGTTTCTCGCTCGCTCGAGTTTAAAATGGCTATCGCGCTCTCGCTCGCACCTTGCCCCAGTCAGCTGGCAGTTCCGATGATTCCCGATGGTGGCCGAGTGGAGGCGAAAGTGGTTTTGGAACCCCGCGCGCGTATGGTTGCATTCAATTTTATTTCAAAGCGCTCGCTCGGCTTTGGGATTTGCCTTCTTTACCATTCTGTCAACACACACGAGACAGTATTTTGTGCCACTGTTTGCATTACACAACGAGTGTGGATAATGGACATTAGTAGAAGCCGTAGTAGCCGTGCTTGTGTTTCTTGTTAGGTATATTATATAGAGCATTGGGCCCGAATGTTAATAAACTAATGCTGGACGCTGTAACTCGCTCGATGGAGAAATTACTTCCATAATTTATTAGGTCGGTAGGTCCCTACTTGAGCAGCAGATGTGCATTCGGTCAGTGCCTTGATTGCCTCATCATTATGCCGGATATAATAAAGAGGTTTATATGAAACGAGTCTAGTTTACAATGACACAGTTATTTATCGTGAAGTTACAGTTGTATGTAGTTATGGTACTTACCTTAAACTAGTATGCAGCGGGTCAATGAGGCCTACTGGACCAATATTGACTCCAGCCCATACTCATAAAATCTAACGTACTTACCTAAATTAAATGATTCATTCTTTGGAATAATTCCGAGCTAATTTGTATGCACGCTTGCCACCTTCGCTGCTGCGGTTAGAATACCTAGGTTGCTTACTCTTCTGTTGGTAGGCATAATGTCTTCGGTTGGGTATCGATCTTGGGACCTTCCATCTCTCCCAATGGGGCGCTCGTCATCGCCAACGCTCCTGAAAAATAATATTGACTTGTTTCAAGGGCACCCCTCGAATATTTTTTATATATTCATTAAGGGCTGAAAATAACCATGATGTTCCACTTTAATTAACCATGGATAACTTTTTACAAACGAAATTATTTGTACTTCTATGTTCCTTGTTAATGGCGTCATTTACCTTATAATTTTCTCTAAACTTTGCGTCTCACGAGCATCCACTTTAACCTCTCGAGTCCTGGACCTGGACCTGGTTATTTATAATTATAAGGCATCGCGAATTTGAACCTCTTGCCATTTTAATAAAATTTAAAACCTTTAACGCGAAAATGACACCTGAGTCTCATTCTAAAAAATAAACTCCTGTTCAAGACTTGTTTATTATTACTTTTTATATTACCGAATACGGTATTAGTCCATTAATATTGTTTATTAGCTCAATGGCTTAATTTTCGCTACTGCGTAGCATACTTACATTTTTATGGCCGCGGTACACTCGTGCGAGACAACACGAGACTGATGTGCCTACATTGCGTTTTGCAGACTATATTATCTGAAATCGGTAGTCTGGAAAACGTAATGTATACGTTAAAAAGTCAGTCTGGGGTTGTCTCGCGCGCGAATGTACAGCGGTCATTACTACGTGCAGTCGTCTAAAAACATGTCCTCTTTCCGGCTCTATTTGCCTGGAGATAAGGCCGAAAAGTGGAACAACGTGTCTTTGATTTGATGTACTTGTGAACCATCTGTGGTAACAAAATGTCCCATCATAAGAGGATTCCTAGATTTTATGTATATAATACCAATAATCAGTTTGCCCATGTGATGGATTATTTCGATTCCTTTCAATGTATCTTCACCATAGTAAAGTTTCATTTGAATTTTTTCATTTGCAAGTTTCATGTACTCGTAGTATTTGACCGAAATTGAATGTGTGCTACTCACACAACTAAATATGTATACATACGATATGGTATATTCTCTACTAGTAAGTCAATTCTATAGACATTAGAATGTTAATCCATTACGCCGTATCTTTCGTAATATGCTACCGTTATTTTCCGTACTCATCGCCTAATTCCGAGTAGTTTCTATTCATAGATGGCCCTTATCAAAACTATTGAAGCTCCTGCTTTATAAATAGACCACTAAACCTGAATCACCCAACCCTGACTTTCCCGCTTTGACTTCACTAATCTGTTTATGTCGTAGTTAGCTCCCGATCAATATTTAGGAAGTAAATAAATACTCGAGCGAAGATTTCTTTGACGTAGTAAGTTATGTAGTTGTTTATAACCACTTTACTGTTAGCTATCATCAAATACATAAACCATATTTCCTTATCACTCTCATGTGTTGAGTTGTAATATCTCCACTCAAGCCATTGGTAGTTCATTGGCTCAAGCATCTATAAATTTTACTTATATTAACGTCGTTTACTCACAAGTTATATATTCATCATTATTACTATTCTATATATTTTTTGCAAGTTAGTTAGATTGAACGACAGAAACTCATCCACCTACGTATATAGTCTGTAAAATACTGCTTAGATTTACGCCATTTATTTTATCATAACGGTAGGGAAAGCTGAACCAATGTAACCCGTAAAATAAAATAAAAACAACTTAAAAAAAAACAAACTACCGAGGTATATTAACTCTAATTGCTGCCGTGCCGTAACTAAACCGTTCAAATTGGTCCTTCGTCCCGGATCTATTAATCTCCAAAGACACGAAGTGCGAAGACACGAGACTTCGCACGTGTTACTAATTCACGACACCTGACACTCCATTATCAAGTTAGGCGGAAGTTTTTTGATACCTGACCCTTTTCTGGAGTCCAGCTAATACTCCACCCATCTCTTTCCCTCACGCCTTTCGGTAACAAGGGAGGAGGGAAAATTGAAGTACAGAGCGGCCATTTTGTTTTGCAAGGCATAGCGACAGTGAACTTAACTGGTGTTTTTGGAGTCTGAAACGACGAGAAATGTCAATAAGACTTAGTTTGCCTTTGACTATTGGTAATACATAGATGAGTTGGTCTTGCTTGGCCTTGCACTCCCCGCTATGGCTTCGTACTCTACGTATAATATTGGATGTGGTGAATTGTGGTGTACTGGCAAAGGTGACCTTCCTCGGTAGGCATTATAATGTTTTAATAAGAAGTTAGTTCGCCCATGTGGTGATGGATTATTTCGATTGTCCTGTAACATACACAGGATTTATGAAGATGTATCTCGTAATAAAACAAACAATATAGGTAGCTAGGGTAGTAGGGAGGGATACAACGTAAAAACCTCGGATCAAGTATCCGTCTAGACTTGAGGTTAGTGTACTTTAAACAGACTAAACTAACCACAGGCCTGTATATTGCTTACCAATTAAGGTTTTGAATACCTAAACACTTAAAACTAAAAACGGCAAACAAAACCAAAAAAACAAAACGTGTAGCGAATGTCTAAAATAGTAAACCCGCATCGCAAATAAAGAAGTGTGTTCTATGTTTTAAATAAAGTGATGATTGAACTTCAAAATGTCGACGCAAGCCAAAAATACTTAATGCTCACCAAATTTACTACCCCTATTAACGCGCTAACGTATTCCAAATAAACTGATACGCTAGCAATAAAATGTAGGTAAAGACCAGAAACAAACTATTTCGCGTCAAATATAAGTACTAATGTTTGCGGCTGACTATACCACACTATACCCCCCAGATTTCACAACCGAATTGTTTGCTATAGGTCGCTTTCTGTCCGAATACTAAAGTTAAGTTGTTTTAGGTCACTATTTTATAAATCAACCTGGAGCCAAGCGAAGCGGAGCGGAGTGAGGAGACCCCATGTTCGTACCAGGAAATCTGCAAATGACCTAGTTCATGTATACATAAATTGCAAGTTAAATAAAAGCTTAATAAAAAGGGCATCCTGAGCTATAATAATAGACAAGCTGCTCTACTATTATTAGGCAAACTTAACATGTTTTTGAGCAAAGTAATATTTTTTTGAATAAGTAAATATTTTTAAGGAGTAAAAAATTATGAAATTAATAAAAGTTAAGAATAAATTGGGGTTCCAATTTTGGTAAACATTTAACTAATTGTGAGAAACAAATACAATTCATGATATCAAATCTTTTATTTGACCGACGTCGTACACTTAAAAAAGTATATGGGTAACGTATTGGTATAAAATAGGGTGTATCATTTTGGTGAGCATTTAGTATTTTTGGGATGAACAGTTTTTTAGTCAATTTGATAAGCCTTTAAAGAGAAGCCTAATTCATATTACTTACAGACGATTAAACCAATTTTATTTTAGTAGGTATTATCACTATCGAACAGCCTTTGACATCCTACAGGATGTCAAAGGCTGTTCGATAACTTTAGTTTAGGTAGATCAGTTGTGGCGTGAGATCTAGATCTGGAATCAGTCTCAGTGTTTGATATTTACGAGTACAAAGATAAACCTTCTGTTCTTTTCATATTTCGTGCGTCATTCATATGGTCATAGGCATTAGGACTACGATCGCGCTTCATTGGTATAACCCGACGAATTGTACCAATGTATCTCAGCCGGACATCAAACTAAGGTATGGTCATTCATTATGCCAGTTGGCGGCCAGCGGCCGTTTGAGGGACCTACTGCATAAATATTTATGTTATGACAATTCTCCAATAGTATAAAAGAATAGATTGATCAGGTGACCAGACTATGTCATTGGACGCATGTGCTGCCCGAGTCGATATGTTGGCAAAACTGCGAAAAAAGTAGTGAGCACGTGCCTCTTTAGAAGTAAATATTATTATGATTGTCTGAGGTATATAATTAATCCAATTTATTACTTATTTAGTGTAAAATGTGAAGAAGTCAGTGAAATATTACGTGGCCTCTAACTAACAAATGAAAACGGAATAATTGTTGTTTGCGGCCGGGTGGTCGGATAACCGACATGATGAATAAAATATATGTTTCTTCTTTATTTTTGCATTGACTATAAGTGGCATGATAGTCCATCTGTTTTAGTATTTGGGGCTTCATTATGCCTTCACTTTAAGGCCAGTTTATTATTAAATCCTGTGAAAAATGTCCGTGTGGTCGCAATCTTACAATCAAATTTGTCCTCCATGTAATAGACAGCTTGTTTCGTTTTTTCTTGTGTGATACAGACCTTATTGTGTGCGAATCCCACTCGAATTTGACCGGTTCATTGTGGTGTCTACGGCAGGTGTACTCCACTGTCTATTATTATTAAGTTTTATTCAGTTAAAATCGAGTCGGTCTACGCACAAATGGTTACGTGCCAATATACATGAAAACACAAATCAACCATGTCTCTTTTCTTATTTTTTCTTATAATGGCAAAAGAACTATAAACTCTCGAGAAAATTCTACTCTATACCTGTTACAGTTCATGAGATATGGATGGACGCACTGATAGCAGATGTAAAAGAGACCCTTTACCTTTTAGGTATCTTTTGCCTATGGAACCCTATAAATGCGCCTCGCTGGTGGTTTGGACAATGTGTTGCTTCAATACATTGTCCGCACCACCGGCTAACTTCATTGACTTTTAGAATCACTATTTTCAAGATTGGTGAATCACCAGGGAAAACAGAATATCACGATGTACAATTTTTATTTGACCTGCTATTTGATAAAGTTTACTGTTTACCAGAGAAGTGTTAAAACAGAGTTATTATAAAAAAAACTGGCGGCCGCTGTCTGGCTGAAAGGTGGTCTAGCATTTCTCAATGTTTTTAGGTTTTTGATTTTTTAAATAAAAGTATGATACATAATATTTCGTTAACTTTTATTTAATATAATTACTAGACCATGTAATCTACGTCTATAAATATAAGTGATCAGAACGGTTAGAACAGTTTCCTCAATGTCCTGGCCTAAAATAAGGTACTCCATTAATTGGCCGCCAACTAGCATATACGTCTACAAATATTAGTGATCCCATACGACGAATAGTCTCCTCAATTTCCCGGCGTAAAATTGTTTACTCCACTAATTGGCCGCCAGCTAGCATAGTGAGTGAGCCTATTCACGGTTGGCAACTCGTCTGTGTTGCAAGCAATGCAATATTTGCAACGTCCCGTGTGCTACGCTAGTGAGCTCGTCGCTGTAACATCTACACTTGCTCTGTGCGAACCTCTTGTGTTAACTGTTTACCCTCTAATTTAATGGATAGTTAGGTATAGGTACATACAGTCCACTAGCTGCGTGGGTTACATTTACTTGACTAAACTTGGACGCAGTTATGCCTCTGCCACCCCGTATGGGAAAAGTCGTGACGTTATGTTGTAATAGTTGTTAACTATTTATCATTAATCAATCAAATTTTATTTTGTATCAAGATATTGAGATAGGTTCCACGTTGCCGGAACTGGTGTAAAATTGCCTTGACATTGTTATTATTAATTAATACAATACCCAGAGTGATTGTAGCTTATATAGGTAAATAATTATGATAATCATAGAATACATATCGAGGAGTCTCAAAATCGTGTATAATTCTGGACTTGAAACTGAAGACGTCAAAGTGTTCAACATACAATTAATTTGTTTTACAATGCTTTAATAAACTCCATTCAACGTTTGTGTTAGGAGGTGTGTCTAAAACTTGTGCTTAAAGAGCCCTTTTGAAGGACTTTCCTCGCTTTAATTTATGGACTCTTATGATTTTTACTGAAGAAAAACCAGCAAAACAATGTGCAACTATTCTATTCAGACATGAGTATCTGCAGAAACCAGGACTCACACAGGAAGCGAATAGAAATTATTTATATTCACTTGCTCTTATTTACACTCGCGGTTTAAGGTGATATGTCTACAAAATCGAAACTTTTTGAAGTTATTTCTCTGCTGTTCAAAAGAAGTCCCAAGTTTAAAAAAATTGTGTAACAATTTTCGAACCTTTTTCTAGATTTGATAATAACAGAAACGCGATTGGAGGAATTTCGTTAGATAGAAATAACTATTGAAATGAGGTCTAAATTTACACTTTTTTTTTATTGTCTGCGTAATTGGATTAGCACACAAAATTCAAAAATATTTATTTAGATGGGTTTTGACAATAACTATATTACCTATTATAGAAAATTTCATAGCTATTTTAGTTAATTTTGTATCAATTTAAAACCAGCTTTTTGTCACTTTCCCCGATTCCGTCCCTCTCACACTGCGGATCATTCCGCCTGGTGTAAGGGGGACCTTTGCACGGACGAGCTATCCCCTTAAGTGGGTACCTCACTGATTAAAAGGGAACAAGGTACAAGAAAACATATACAGGGCCTGTAAAACTCAACGTCAAGCGAGTGCCAGGAGAAAGGCCTGCTTATACAAGTCTGGCAAAAATATTAGAAGACCCGATGAATGTAAATGATACCTATTTATATATTTTTAAAGATAAAGGAGATAAGGGATAAAGGAGAATTTAGAAAGATATGTGCGACACGAAACGACGAAGGAGTTTCTTGAGAGTTGCTACGCATACTGCATGCGAAAGAACACACCGAGATTTCCGTATCCTAGCGGGAATGCTAAAAGACGTCTCCTATAACATTCCACAGGATATAAAGTAATTGGACTTCAAACTGCCTTTGGGGCACTCTGCTGGGTCGTAAACTCTGGGACTAGAATAGATCGTATGATGAAAAGAAACGGTACTTAAATTGTGTGTTGTTTAGCTTCAGACGGCACTAAAACAGGAGAGTAACAAAAGAGCACCTTTAAGACTCCAAACATCGGAACGCGTAATGTTGTGCTTCTCTTGTTCTGTTTCTTTATTCTAGTGGGTTTTCTTATATACAAATATGAGACCAACAAATGCAAACTTTCTTAAAATTTTATGGTCTCCATTCCCTAATTTTATAAAAATACTGAACGCCACGACTTGTATTTAATTCGTCGTATGTACTAGATGTATTATGTAATTTAACTGTTTTAATTTAATTTAACTGTAAAACAAATGTTAGCCTTGCAATGTATGTTGTAATGTTCAGTGGTAATGAGTATTGTCCCGCTGAATCAACAACAACAAAAACAACTGCAATGTGAAACAAATCTTTAAACCACTGTTGTTTATTTTATTTTAGAAGCCAGTAGCCAGAAATTCAGTACCAAGTTCAAAAAATAAATCGGTGTCCCCAAATACATGTCCTTAACTGAATAGATAATACATTGTTGACCTGCTAACAATAAGCGTATGCCCTCGTTCAAGTATTTATCAAACGACTTGGCGATGACACTAATATTATACCCAAATTGGAAAGAGGCTTTCGTTTTTTTTGCCTTACAGACGTTTTATTTAACCCTTTCTTTGTTCAGATTTCAGTCATTGATTTGGATACTTAGTGGTACTTAAAGAATGTCACGAAGCCCTATAGGTATATTGTACCAGATATATGGGCACGCGGTTTTATTGACATATTATTGATGAGTGATAAAAGTATCCCACTTATCCCTTAAAAAAGTCGTTTTCTGAGAATCCTCAGTAAGTACTTACCGAGGCAGAGACGGGTATATGTAGATAATTCTGCTACAATTATTTACTTTTCTTGTCTGTGATGGATAACCTAGGCGCAGATAAGATTAGTGAGAGATTAAAACAATGATTGTAATGTGTAATCTTATCTTAACGTCTTGAATGAGTCCGCTTAAAGGGTTTATCTTTTTGCAAGATAGATATAATTATTATTTAAGTTGAGATAAGTGGATAGGTGTAGCAAGTCTGCACGCACGCAAATTACCTATATGAAAATTGTTTGGTGTATTAAATTTATTGATATTCGTTTGGATTGTAAGGTCGACGACGTCTCCAACGCGAAACTTCGAGCTGACAAGGATTTTCGCCCATAGGTTTTAGGAACAAACTAAACTAGCCTATAATTCACGAATTAATCAGATAATAAATGCTGCATAATTTTAGTGAACAACTTCATAAACATAGGATTAAATTCCTAGTGATGCTATAAAAATAACTTTTTCGTGACAGATCACGGGGCCTTATTCTTTTATGGAAAATGCATAGCGATAGCGTATCGATTGCTCCCAAAACGGTGCAAAATGCTTGTCGGCGGCGGCGCCTATTTCGTTTGGAGACTGACTGCCCAATACGGCATTTGTCGCCCTTGGAAGCAATCTATATGCTATCGCAACACAAGGTGTCCTACCCAATGAGGTGCCCGGGGAAACGTTTGGTAACAGATATCGATGGTGTTTTGTGTAGGTATAATAACTTATCGGAAGCTTCATGTATGTATGTCATGTTAGTATTCGTTTTCGTTTATTTGCCAGACTGCGATAATGAGCTTGACCTTTGCTACACAATGCTATCATTCAGACTGTCCGATAGAATTAGCTGCTTTATTGGTACAAGGCTTTATGCCTAGCCTGACCCTGTAAGAGTTCTTGTGATAAACCAAGAGACCCGGATGCACAGCGGACAACTCAAATTTGACGGACACTTACGCCTTCCGCACGACGGGGACGCGACTGCGACTCCCCATACTTTAGTTAGGCCATCAGCACATGTGGCTACGCGACTGCTACTCCCCATTCTTTAGTTAGGCCATCCGCACAAGGGGCTACGCGACCGCTACTCCCCATTCTTTAGTTAGGCCATCCGCACATGGAGCTACGTGACTGCGACTCCCATACTTTAGTTAGGCCATCCGCATATGGGGCTACGCGACTGCGACTCCCCATACTTTAGTAGGGCCATCCGCACATGGGGCTACGCGACTGCGACTCCCCATACTTTGGTTAGGCCATCCGCATATGGGACTACGCGACTGCGACTCCCCATACTTTAGTTAGGCCATCCGCACATGGGACTACGCGACTGCTACTCCCCATTCTTTAGTTAGGCCATCCGCACAAGGGGCTACGCGACTGCTACTCCCCATTCTTTAGTTAGGCCATCCGCACATGGAGCTACGCGACTGCGACTCCCCATACTTTAGTTAGGCCATCCGCACATGGGGCTACGCGACTGCTTCTCCCCATACTTTAGTTAGGCCATCCGCACATGGGGCTACGCGACTGCGACTCCCCATACTTTAGTTAGGCCATCCGCACATGGGGCTACGCGACTGCTTCTCCCCATTCTTTAGTTAGGCCATCCGCACATGGGGCTACGCGACTGCGACTCCCCATACTTTAGTTAGGCCATCCGCACATGGGGCTACGCGACTGCGACTCCCCATACTTTAGTTAGGCCATCCGCACATGGGGCTACGCGACTGCTTCTCCCCATACTTTAGTTAGGCCATCCGCACATGGGGCTACGCGACTGCTTCTCCCCATATTTTAGTTAGGCCATCCGCACATGGGGCTACGCGACTGCGACTCCCCATACTTTAGTTAGGCCATCCGCACATGGAGCTACGCGACTGCGACTCCCCATACTTTGGTTAGGCCATCCGCACATAGAGCTACGCGACTGCGACTCCCCATACTTTAGTCGGCGGCCGCCCGTCCAACAGTAACGCAAAACGTAGACTAGTGGCTCTGGTGGGCAGTAACCTCGCGAACAGAGAGAACCGTGTACCAATTTATAGGTATTTTCATTTTAAGTCTAGGTTTATTTAAAACTGTGCCCACGAGGTACCATGCTACGCTCGTTGGACGTTATCAAGGTGCACCCTCCCAAGCCATCGCTTCTTTATAGGTATTCCTAATGAAATGAGACGTGCTTAAATTAATAAAGAAGCAAAAGAGTCTGTTTAAGAAAAGTAAGAAATTAGGTAGAAATTATTTTTTTTCCCCTTATTTCCTCACAAGTGTATGAAAAACATTTTGTGTGCCACGGGCGATCCAGGTGCAAACTCGTGTCAATTAGCTCTCGACAACAAAAATCTTATTTAAGGAAAGTCGGTGTTAAATTCCGTAGGAAATGGTTAAAAAATGAGGCTTTCCCCCTTTTTGCCCCCATTTTCTCTCTTCCCCCCATTTGTATGGCATTATTTTCACAACAACCTGTGAGGAATATCATACTTAATATTTCATCTAAAAATGGTCTCGATCCGTTCATAAATAACGCCACAGCAAACTCCCCCCTTTTTGCCCCCATTTTCCCCCTTATCGAAAAAGCTCTCGACAAAAAATATATATATATTAATTCAAGGAACACGTGTGCTAAGTTTCTTGAGGATCGCTTGACAATTGTGGCCCCTAGACCGGAAGTGACAGACATATATATAGGGACAGACGAAAGCAAAATCGGCCTATCTTGTCGAAATGGAGCCCATCGCTCGCTTCGCTCGCTCGGTCAATAAACACAAACGGGCCTAGACTCTTCTAGAGACACCACTTCTGCCGCATTAGTACCTAACCAAACCACAGACCAACTGAAGCAGTTTGTGGAGAATAAGGTTGCGGAATTGTAGCCGGATTCTTTCGTGCGTCATCATAGGCTCGACTGTAGATGTAGGTTCACTCGACTGTACCTTCCTCTATGTCAACTCAAGGATGCTCGTTACTAGATTTTTATGAGTGGATGTGTTTCTCGGGATCCGCCCCCTATCCACTTAACCTACAAGACCATCAAGCTCAGATAAATGAAACTATCATCAAACCGCAACAGAAAATCGACATCTGGACACGAAAATCCCTCCACGGCAGACACCGCTTAGACTTAGCCAACCCTAACGTCGATAAAACTGCGTCGAACGCGTGGCTTAAGAAAGGCGAGCTGTTCCCGGAAACGGAGGGATTTATGTTAGCCATACAGGACCAGGTTATAGATACTCGTAACTACAGAAAACATATCATACACGACCGCACAATGGCAAGCGACATGTGCAGACAGTGCCAAAATAGTTCAGAAACAATACAGCATATCACAGGAGCCTGCAGATCACTCGCACAATCAGATTATAAACATCGCCACGACCAAGTTGCAGCCATCATACACCAACACCTCGCATTCAGATACAAATTGATTGCACAAAAAACAGCCTACTATAAATACACACCTCAAACAGTTTTAGAATCAACAGACTTTAAACTCTACTGGGACAGAACTATAATTACAGACAAAACTATTCATTTCAACAGGCCTGACATAACTCTCCACGATAAACAAAACAAAACAGTATTTCTCATAGATATAGCCATACCAAATACACACAACCTTACCACAACGTTTACAGAAAAAAACACAAAATACACAGACCTTGCCATTGAAATTAAAACACAATGGCAGGTACAATCTGTCAAAACCATCCCAATAGTCATCTCATCCACAGGAGTCATCCCATACACATTACACACTAGTCTCAAAACACTAAATATACCCAGATCCACACACATACTTCTTCAAAAAGCAACAATACTAAATAAAATGTAGAATTGTACGGAAATTCATGGGCAAGGACCGTGATCTTTAGTAGATAAGCACTTGGCGTAAGCCCGTGTATCAGAACCTCTTTATTACAAGAGTGAAATGAAAAATTCATAAAAATATAATAATAATAATAATAATAATAATAATAATCGTTTATTGCAGGCATAAAATCCCATAGAATAAATTACACATTATGTCAGCAATAAAATAAAATTAAAATTCAAATAAATCATTACAAAATAAAAATGTCAAAAAATTTAAAAATAAAAACACACAATGATTCGGGGAGACTTGCAATTGCAAAGAACACAACCTTGTTTTAGAATTTTCATTTCAATCTATTTTCTGACTGCGATATCTCGCATGCAAACCTATGAAACCAAAACCAGCTGTAAATGCAAATACACTTTCAAATGACATGCAATATGACATTGACCGAATCATGTCTGGCGGGGACAGTGCATGCATATTTACTAAAGTACTAAACTACTTTTAGCACGTATTCAAAGTCCTTTAGGACTGTCGACTTGCAATCGATACTCTTGTATTGTATGTAACTAAGCGAGTGATATGATGTGATCGCTGATCGATGCATGAAACAAGCATAGATGATGTATATCTTTGTTGACTATTACGTCATTTAACTACTTAATGCGTATATATCAAACGGTATTCAACGAGCAAAGATGAATGACCGCATATTCATTTTCGGATCTAACTAAGATACTGTCTTTAGCTAACCTTAGCTTAGCACAGATTCTACTGTAGTAGTGTTGGCCTTTATGGGGAGTGAATGGTAACTTAACCAAAATGTTCTTGGGGTAGATTTTTTGGTGTTAATTCTAATAAATAATTTTTTACTCCTATGATACTTCTGCCGATCAATACGGAAAACCTCTATTGCTATTAGGAAATTGGTATTTAAATGTAAATTACGTAGAAGTCAACTTTGCTATTAACTTTATTACTTAACTTCCGAGTTAAATCGGCAGAATCGATTAAATCAGACAACAATAATATAGCGTCACGCCTTTTCCCATACGGGGGGCAGGAACACAGTTGCGACCATGTTTAGCCGAATAACTGATAAAAACCTCCATTTTGCGTGTCAGGCGGCTAGCCCGTCGCCGCATTTATATAGACATGAATATTTATTTATAGATGCGTCATACATATTTATGACATAGTCGTAAGTAGATTAGATACGCTGTGGTCCAAGCACAATTTTACAGCATTTCGCAGCTGCACAGACAATGCACAGGCAGGCCACAACACAACTATGTGGTGTGTAATGCAAATGATATGCTGAGGGCATTACTCAAATGGCGCGAAAGTTGCAAAACCAACCTCCATGTCTAGTAACCGGAAACACAGGCATGCAAAAAAATCAGATACGAGCTCATCATAATGTTGTAATGGAAATGTAACCAGTAATTACAACTTTTAGCCCTCTCAGAAACAGTTACGTTTTGTGTCCTCTGATAAAAACAGACTTGACCTCTGTGGCGCTGCGGTTGTGGCTCTGCCTAGCATGCGAGAGGTCCTGGGTTCGGTCCCCGGCTGGGAATAAAGAAAAAAACAGGTCTTGGAACTTTATACCTGTGCGACGTCACGCTGTTTCTGGTTCCCACGACACAGGGTATCCTAGTGTGGAGCCGGAAGCAATGCAACTCTACGTATCTGGAGTATCTACATGAAGTAATGTAGATACTCCAGATTAATGTCGAGGGCCTTACCAAAGCCAAAATCGAAGTCCTCCAAAAACTGTCCTCGCAACACAAAGTACTGTCTCCTGGAGCAGCAGAATGTCTGCTCCAGGAGACCCACATAAGCGAATGCACCATAGATAAACTAGACATCCCCGGCTTCCAGTTAATTTCAGTAAAACTACTCAATATGCACGGACTAGCCTCATACGCAAGGTGAAGCATTGCACACACAGCCAGTTCACAATACTGGAGATCACAGCATAGCAATGTCAATAGGAAACCTGACCATCTACAACATCTACAAGCCTCCGAAAGCAGACTGGCCAGCGACTGTACTTCCGCAGTCAAGAGGCCCTACTGCATACATTGGTGATTTTAACTTCAGCCACAGCAATTGTGGTGACTTCACAGACTGCTCAGCGGGAGTGCTGCTTGCGGACTGGGCGAACTCAAACAACCTCCACCTTCTATACGATATCAAACAGAAGCCTTCTTTCCGCTCGGCCCGCTGGAATACTGGGACCAACCCGGACCTATGCCTCGGATCTTCAACCCAAGAAAACACGCCAATTGTCTCTAACAGACGGGTACTAACAACTTTCCCCAGAACCCAACACAGACCTTCACTGATAACCATGGGAATAACAATACCCATAATACGCAGTTGCCCAGCCCCACGATGGAATCTTCGCAATGCCGAATTGGAGAGGTTTGCCAAATACGTCGACTCAGTTATTGACAGAATACAGCCGAAAATTAGCAACTACGACCGATTCACGAAACTGGTAGTGACTGCTGCCAAAAAGTCAATACCAAGAGGATGTAGAAAAGAATTCATACCGGGCTGGGACAAGGAATGCGATACTCTAATGAAGATTCTGAAAGAGACAGAAGACCCCGAAAAACCCAGTTCATCGATCACTAAGGTGATCGATGCTAGGCTGGACCGCTGGAAGGAAACGACTGACACCACAGACTTTAAAAGGTCCAGTCGTCAAGCGTGGTCAACAATACGCAGGCTCGGCGCAGCTGAACAACCCGCTGAGACCAGGTCGGCGGCATCCTAACAGCATAGCTAACATACTAAAAGGCAACAGCTCTCCACGCATACACCCCAAAACGAAAGCGGCCACTAAGTCGGAAATAAAAGAGCTGAAAGTGCAATGCCAAACAAGATCCTCCCACACGAGAGCCGTCAGCAGCGGAGAAGTAATCGCGGGGCTGAGAGACTCGAGAAAAGCAATTCCCGGGACTTGATGGAATACTTCCTGAGTTCTTACAACACCTTGGCCCCCGGGTGATTTCATGGCTTTGCTGCTTTTTTACACACGTAATTGATCAGTGTAAAATACCCAATACGTGGAAAAAAGCAAACATGATAGCCCTACCCAAACCTGGTAAACAAATTGACAATCCTAAGAACTACCGACGGATCTCCCTTCTCTGCACTTCGTAAAAACTTTTCGAGAGAGTCCTACTTATGCGTAGCACTCAGACATAGAGGAGGCGCTCCTAATTTTACAGGCGGGATTCCGGCAGAACCGTAGGTATTGCGACCAAGTCCTCTCTCTGACAACAAACATCGAGAAAGGCTTTCAAAAGCATGAAAAAACTGCTGCCGTCTTCGTCGATTTAAGCTCCGCATTTGATACCCTGTGAAAACAAGACCTACTCCTTGAGGCCTACTTTTTACGGTTAATGACACCATCTCCATGAGCTTCTGCAACTAAACCGCCAGAGACGATCCTTTCTCTGTCTGCCTCGGCATCGCCCTAGACCGCACCCTCACATACAAAAGGCACCTGTGTAAATTAAACATGAAGCTCTGGACCAGAAACAACCTACTACACAAGCTCGCTTCAGCGGATGCCGCGCGCAACCCTGCGAACATCTCCACTGGCGCTGGTGTACAGCACCGCTGATTATTGCTCACCGGTTAGCAACACCATACCTCCTGATCTACGTAGAGAAACAGCCGTCAAGTCTCAGTTCGACAGAATAAAAGTGAATCCTCGCCTCCCCATCAACGAGAACCTCCAAGCGACAAGCTCCAACTTTCTCCTTAAATCTCGGAGACTCTTCGGATTGATCGCATCTATAATCTCCGAAGGAGCCACGTCGGCATCCGAGAAATGGACGGAGAGATGGATCTCCACCCCCGCTCCAAATACGCACCTGGTCGAAAACCCAAGCGATCGGCCACACGGCTTCAACCTCCCACGCAACTGGACCAAGCTGAACCGACTCCGGACTGGCCAGGGCCGCTGCGCCGATCTAATGTGCAAGAGGGGCTATAGAGGCAATCCTTTATGCGCCTGTGGAGCCATTCAGAGCATGGCCCACCTCACCGACGACTGCCTTATATGGTCGATCGAAGGCGGACTGCTAAAAGTCCGCTGTCGAAGAGGCTATCCAATGGCTGCTAAGCCTGTCGCCTTTGTGATTTGTGACGAGGACGCTGGCGACCAAACGCTAAGTAAATTTAATATCAGCTCAAGTTTGCATAGGCAGGGCCTAGTTCACTCTAATTTCATTTATATATTTAGGAGTATGCTTTGCATGCAGAAAGATACTGATTCTCACGAAGCTAGTTTATTGGGTGACCCGATTTTGATAAGTGCGTCCGCCCAGGTGGCTGACTATTTTTATTTTTACTTCTTCGTGCTCACAGACATTTTAGAAATTAACGTCTTGCAGTTTTCTTCTCGGATAGCTCAATCTTTTAGTTAGTTTGGGATTTTAAAGCCACGTGTATCAGGTCAAGGCTATTAAGAATTCGCATGTCTGTTGCCTTTCGTTCGTATAAAATACTTGAAGTACTCTCAACGAAACTAATAGCACCACGCTTTGTTATTTGTTTATTGCATTCGGCACAATTCTAGTTCTAGGTCTTCATCAGCTTAATTATCTATAATTCAGTATATGTAGTAGTTTAATTAATATTATTCAATATTAAACTACGAAATGTTAATTATGCAGTCAAAAATCTAGACTTCGATCCGATTATGGGATGGGATGGTGTGGAGTGAATAGTTTGGATTTTACATAGCAAAATGTTGTTACAAAGTTATAGGTTTCACACTCCGTGTACGTAACCAGGTGCATTCATAAATTTGTATGTGGTATTGAGATAATTGTTGTATGGGAGGCCCCTTAAATATTTAATTTATTCTGATTTTTAGTATTTTTTGTTATAGCGGCAACAGAAATACATCATCTGTGAACATTACATCAGTCTAACTATCACGGTTCATGAGATACAAGCTGGTGACAGACGGACGGATGGACAGCGGAGGCTTAGTAATAGGTTCCCGTTTGGAACCCTTCGGGTACGGAACCCTAAAAACATAATAAAATAATTTATTTATCTGTAAACCACATACAAACCTATGAATGCACCTGGTTACGTACATGGAGTGTGAAAGTAGCACCAATAACTTTGTAAAAAACATTTGCCATGTAAAATCCAAACTATTCTCTCCACACCATCTCTACCATTGTACGGTGGTACGGAACCCTTCTTGCGCGAGTTCGACTCGCACTTGTTTTTTTCTAATTTCCTCCCCAGCCTTAATTGAACCCGGGACCTCCCGCTTGGAAGCACGCATGTAACTTGACTTATTCCGAACCACTGTTACAACTGAACTAACCTAAGAAGCAAGGAAAAGAAAAGGAAAAGAAGAAGAAAGGAAAGCAAGTGAACTTCATTATAATTTGCCATTGCGGACTTTGTCACCGCAATACCAGTAAGCGAAATTGAACTTTGCCTCTGGCCATAACTCGCAACCTTTTGCACAATCAGACCATTGTTCTCGTGCTATTACGTAGGGAACAAGAGGAAAAAAACACGGAAGTATATTGCTTTCGGCCCTACAGTAGGATACCCTGAGAATCAGAAATAGCTTAGCAAACACTCAAATGTAAGATCATATTCAGGGTTTCTATGCTTTGCCGGCCGGGATTTGAACTCAGGATATGCTTAAGAGAATCTCGGCCACGCAACCACAGTTACGTTCACGTGTACACTATGTATCTCAACAAATTCAGTACGCCATTCCCAACTCCGTCCGCTCACACTTTCTATCGCCATTGTCTTCAACACTGATACTCATCATTCAGGATTATCAAGTTCTCGGAACCGAATCGCGTGTTCACTCACACTGGCGACGCCCACGGATTCTGTCCGCCAGATAGCGGCTCTGCAGCGTGAAGTCAAAACCCATACCTACCCTTCTCCAGCGAGACGGTGGAGCCTCTGGGCACGTAGTCCGACTGCTTTGTCCGACTGATCGGACTACATGTTTTAGATCCTGTTTGTTCGATTAAGGTATTCCTTGAGGTAAGGACTCTATATTGACACAAACACAGTAAACTACACGTTGAACGTGGATCACAGAAATATGTCGATAATCTAAGAGTGAAAAAGATTCTAGGTAAAAACGATGTAGAAACATTTTGAGCCAACCAAAACCGTTTATCGTCACTAGACTCAAAACCGTTTATCATCATCAGTTCACGGTCCAATTTTCAGTTTACTCAAAGATGCGCGTGCCGGCACCTGGCCAACAGCGTAATAGAAGGATTAATCAATCATCTACACAGGAAAACGACCATTAATATCTTAATTAGTATGACGTAAAGACCTGAGAACTTGAGCAAGTATAAAATCTCCTATTATCGTGCAATGCTTAAAATAATCATTTCGGAGTCAATAGTCAATAGTCAAAGTACTTTATTACTGTAGATATTTACATATACTTAGCAAACGTCATTTTTTGCCTCTTCTCTACATTGGACCACTGTGGGAGAAGAAGGGCGTAGAAACTCCCACAGATTTATTTTTAGATCTCTTTTAAAAATAGGTTGTGCTTAACTAATACAAATATGAAAAATTTAATTGTTATGATTAATAAGCAGGAATAAATAATTACAAAATTATTAACAGCAAGGTCTGTGTTGAGCCAGATTAACCCCATACAGTCCTGTCATTTAAGTAACCTTGAACATTGTAATATCCCTTTTTCGACAAAGTCGCTTTAACATGCTTTTTAAATTGCTCAAATGGCAATTTCAAAATCTCCAGAGGTATCTTATTGTAGTAGAGAATGCACTGACCCTTGAAAGAATTGCTAACCTTCGCGAGTCTAAAACGGGGCGCACATAGTCTGTGATTATTTCTTAGGTTAACATTACAGCTGTCGCTAAGTTTGGAAAATGTTGTAAGGTTCTTGCGTACATACATTATATTTTCGAAAATAAATTGACTAGCTACTGTTAGTATGTCAATTTCTTTAAAAAGCTCTCTTAAGGAGTCTGTTCGTTTTAAATTATAAATTGCTCGAATAGCTCTTTTCTGTAAAATAAAAATAGTTTGAATATCCGCTGCTTTCCCCCACAACAAGATACCATAGGACATCACACTATGAAAGTAACTAAAATATACTAGCCTAGATGTAGCCACATCAGTGCTTTGTCTGATGTTCCTAACAGCGTAAGCCGCAGAACTTAATTTACCAGCCAATTTATCTATGTGGGGTCCCCACTGCAATTTGCTATCAATGGTTATTCCAAGAAACTTCGTATCATTTACCAATTCTAACGTGCTGTTGTCTAACACCAAACTGGTCTCAACTTGCCTGACATTTGGAAGTGAGAATTTGATACACTTGGTTTTACCAGCGTTTAACAATAAATTATTAACTGTGAACCAATTCAAGGTTAAAGACAATACACCATTAACATCATCAAAATCTCCTTTTTGTCTTTCAATTTTGAAGACCATTGAAGTATAGTCTGGAGTGGAAGTAGATTTCCCCTCCAGATAATATTTTCGATGTTTTGTCTATTTTATTTGTTTCGCTTCATAGGTACATTTACACACAAATTTGTTTTTACTGGCGTCACCAAATGCGATAACGGCGACTCTCTCACCGGGCCAGATACGTTTGTGTATCTCCTGTTCTCTTTGATGAAGATCATTCCTAAACTTTGCATCTGTCGCATGAAGGGGCCGCGCGGCCAAATGTCTAGATTAAAATAATTTCGTACTTTCTATGGACGCCCGCCAAAAATATACCAGTTTTTTTGGATGTATGAGTAACAGTCGGTATTATTACACTGTCTTAAATACACCCGCATACGGTCTATTTTGTTAAGTCCTGCTGGTGTACTTATATTAATTTCAATATTTTGTATGCGGACGGACCACTTTGATTTATATATCAAAGCTTTTTATAACAAGCACGACGTTTTAGTTATTCTTGTTACCATTCAATGATATATAATTAGATCTAAAATCTAATTCAATCGCTCAACGGGGGGGTGCACGCGTGGGTTCGGTTCACATCCTCGTCGCCACTGTTGTGTTGTGTGTATTGGAGAACAAGTGAAAGGCGAGGCTGCTGGATTCGCACCGATCCTTTATCCTTTATTAGTGGATAGTCGCATGCGGTGACGTAGCACCTTCTATGACTATAAACATATACCACTATCTCAAACTGTCTCAACTCAATATCACTACAGGGAGTTCACACACAGGTCACAAAAGTGTATCCCCAATTAAGAACTGGGTCACTCCACCTTAATCAATCATCATTTGTATCACCATATCGATTAGGCGGGTTGGAAATATCCCTATCTTATCAGAATTGTTGCCTTAGCCACGGTTTATGTTAGCAGTAGGGTTTGTTGACTTGAAAAAAGGGGCAGGTGTCGCGTCACAGACGACCAGCGACAATGAGCCATAGTAATTTCACAGCAGAATTGACCGATTGTCTAAGCAGCAGGCTGAATTAATAACCTATACAACAGCTGCGTGAGTCATCACTGAAGAATTTTGTTATTACCACAAAACATGGATGTTTCAATTCACTTTACTTGGAAGTAAAGTGAATTTTACACTCACCGATTCACTTCTTTATGGGGATAACATAAGGTTCCCTGTGCCATCAGTCATAAGTTTTAGATCACCTTCAGAGAATACACTTGAGACCCTGATTCCCTTAGCCGACTTTGAAGAGTTGCAGTATATATGAAGTAGCACTGACTTTATTTATTATTTTATCTAGGTAGGTAGGCAAATGGTCTTTCATTGTATTGCAGAGTAACATTATCCGGGTCGTTTTAACTAAATTTTATTGTGGTATATTCCCCTTGTGTATTTATGCATGCATGATGGATGAATAATATTTCATTTAATAAACTTCAGGACTATACTGAATATATACTTATGTCCATACAGATTCTTTGATTCACTTTTATTCTTGCCCTCACGGAAAGCTCAGTGTCGTCTTTTGTTTTACTTAAATTAGCTATTTTTCTTAGAAACATCTTTGTCTGCAAAGACATCTGTATGCACTATTGTATTGTTTTGAGCTATTCACGATTTCACACATTGTTTAACGAATAACAAAGTAATCGGTGAAAGAACCCCTCAACGAAACAATGGCATTTGCTTGTTCCATGCGAGGATTCTTGAATATGGAAAACGTATACAATATGCATTGTTAAATCTGTACGGAATCGTGTCATAAGCATCGATAAATGAAACTTAAATGAGTGTGAATCCATCTTTGTTTTCTGGAAATACATCTAACCGGATAAACGTGGACGGTCACATCTCAACAAGCAATTAATGCTTGAAAAAAATAAGTTGCATGCAAGTTAAGGCCCAAGATCACACAAAACCACTGAAGAGCGCTCTGGCAAAAAAAAAATAAAAAAAATACACTAAATTCATAGGTCTCAAAAAAAATGTTATTCACAATGAGATAATCTAGTTTAAATACTTTGTCGTTACGTGATTGGATTAATTTGCCTCGATCGTAAAAAATCCTGAACATAGTCTATATTGAAAAGGAGACACATGAAAAAAAAAACGTTTTTTAGTAAATTCGAAATAACACGTATTTTTTAACGTCGCCGGGCGGCCCGATGCTTTTCCGCGCCGCCCGCTACCCCGCCAGTTCCGCTACCCCGCCAGAAGACGACGGGCGAATGCGGCGCCCCTCACCTCAACAGTTACAACTGGGCCTTAACGTTTTTTCTAAAGTAATGCGACAAAGAGGCCAAGGTTTTCTTAATATTCCCTGTAGAACACCTAGGGGAAGATTAACACGTACCGCAGAATAACTTATAGCAGTATTCCCCTAGGAAGTGAAAACATGGTCTTTGATACCAATTATAGATATTTTTTTCGACTGTTATGTTCAAAACGGATTGAAAAATTATTCTTGTGTACAATATGTTCTAGAAATATCTTTGTTAATTGGTCTGTTAATTTAGATTATGGTCGTTGGCCTTTGTCATGTAAAAGCCATCTCATCTAATATACGACCTCATCACCGAGCATTGAGAGTCAAAAAGGGGATCAGAGGTTTTCTTGCTGATGTTACAGACAATTAAACACGCAAAGTAACAACAACAAAAACGGACGTGTTGTAATTTGTTATCCCACTTAAAGGGTCTGCTACACGGCAGGAGAGGTGGTTGTCTGCAAGCTGACAACAAGCGTCTGCTACACGGCAGGAGAGGTGGTTGTCTGCAAGCTGACAACAAGCGTCTGCTACACGGCAGGAGAGGTGGTTGTCTGCAAGCTGACAACAAGCAAGCAGCGTCTGCAGTGTAGTCACTTTTTGTCCGATGGCCCGCGATTATGAACTTAATGGTTTGGTAAAAGAGTTCAAAACTGGTCAAGAGTCTGCTTGTGCGGGCGACGAGGATGCGAACGTTCGAACTTCTTGTGAGGGGTCATTCAAGTATTAAGTAAGCATAATTTTGATAGTTTTTGTTCGTTATGGTTTCCTCTATCGATATGTACCACACATCATGCGCGAAAGACAAATGATTTACATCGTATTTTTGTTTTGTTTTTAACATGTAAGCAATATTTTTATTCATTTAGTTTTATAACCATTGAGAACTCCCCGTCCCCCCGTTCATTAAAAATAAGCTAAGCAATGATCCTTCCCCAACCCCCAACCACACAGGTGACTGACCCCTGAGTTTGCAGTGAGCTTGTTGCCAGCCGTGTAGACGCTTGTTGCCGACCACGAACGACGACATCCGAAATGGCGCGCGATTCTCAACCTTATGGCACAGTCGTACCGTACGCTTTACCATAATTTCGGTGCAGACGTCCTTAAAGGAGACACTTAAATCCCGAGGAAATGTATGCAATGAAGACATACTTTTCCTTAAATATTGTATAGATGCAATGGGAACTACACTAATCACCTAAAACTTGCTATTACTGGGGATCTAAAAAAGAATGTAGTTTGAAATTAAGCAATAATCAGTGGTCGTCGAAAATAAATTAAAACATAATTTTTGCATTCTGCCGCAGCGACTGACGTAACGTTAGCCATGTTGCAACGTGAGCTGTTATGCATGATCTTTATTTTAATACGGTTGTGTCCAAAATTTAAGCAGCACGGATCGAGTTGCTATTTTTACCGAAACACCCTAAAAGGAATGATTACTGAATATCAAGGTCTCGATTGTACATTGCACTGATTTCAGACGTGTCATTCTAATGAGGAAGTATTGTGTTCGCAAGACTCGAACAAGAGATTTAATTATATTCCCTCGATTTCGGTAATAATATAGGCATGACAAAAACGTATTTGTATCATTGTATTTTAATGATGGTGACTTTTCCAGTCAATGAAAATCTATGAACTAGTGGAATATGGATACGTCTGTAGTTTTCTCTCCACCTCTATATTGGAATAATCGTCGGTGGGAATGTTTCTTTACATACGTTGAGTATGAAAGTAGCCCCCCACCAATAACTTTGTAATCTAATAGACCGCCATTTTGAAAAAAATACAAAATGGAATCGACAAAAAACATAAAATTATCAAAATTCTCACATAATTTCACGAGAATCGGTTGAGAAATGCGAACTCTAGAGGCGAACAACCGGAAATCCGGACATACGGAAGCATTTTTTTCCAAGATTAAATGGCGACGCTTCGCTCGCTTGGTCAATTAACAATGTTATCTTATCTGAGCCATTACGGTGCCTTCATGTAACGACACTGACTCGGAATTCTGTACATTATGTATATCACAACAATTCTTTTCATATTCAACCGCCTACATACAAAATTGTTCAGTAAATAAAATGTGTAGGTAGAAACATAATTGCAACTGTTGAACCTACATTACGGTTTTGCAGCAGCAACAGAGCGGTTTGTTTTGGTTTCCGTGTTCCCACTGAGGTCACTCGCGGTCGTCGCCAACGGATTTGCTATAATGCTTATTTCATCGTCAGATGCTTTTTTGAGCAACCCTTTAATTTAATGTAATCTTTACACATTTTAGAAATAACGTGATCTTTGATGTTTTCAACCCTCATCAGCTCTACTTGTTTCCATTAATCCGGCCGCCCCTATCTAAATTAAATATGAAGTGCTACCGAGTACCCTATTTCTAAAATACTATAGTTTAACATACCACTATCATTATTTTTAGTGACTGAAGTACTACTCTGTTACATTTTTACCGCTCTGTCACAATGTGTCTCCATACAGCAAATTATTCAAGGAAGTCTGCCGGGCTAACTAATTGTTTTTACAAGAAGTTTGTTTTTGAATATACTAGAAAATATTGTAATTTATGAGTCCATTTATATTTCAATGCAACTAATATGCTATAAAACGGTTATTTTTTAAAGTTGGTTAACTTAACGGTATAAATATGTGACAGAGTGTTGAGAAAATCATCAAATCATCTTAAATATTTTAATTAGTAGTACACATAGTACAAGTTAAAACTTAAATGTGATTTTGCATGCCATAATAAAACTAAAAGTGAAACTGTGACAGAGGTGTTTGGTTTTTTGCTGCACTATCCCAAATAACTAGGAATTAATACAATTATTATCAAGAAATCATCGCTGCTGAGCATGTTTGTGAAATCTTTAGTTATGGAATTACAACTTCGGATATCAAAAACATAATAAAAACAAAAAAATATATTTTTGAAAATTTATTTTGGAGTGATCCAAATGTGACGTAAAAAAGAAGAACGACCCACTTACGTTATTATTATATTACTCATGTACTGGCAAAACGAAGGTTGATGACCCGCATACTTTGCAAAGAAACTCCGTTGCATGTACCTACCTGTACATTATTTACGGTGACAGCAATTTTATATATTAAAGATGATTGGAATAAAATGTATTTCTAACATAGTAACATTAAATGTATTAAATTCTAACATTAAATGTACCTTTCTGTGAGAAATTTTGTTTGTTGTTATGTAATGACCGACTCTAAAGTTCCATAATCAGTAAATGTCTGCTGTGATTTGTACATAACTATTGACTCTAAAGATCCATAATTAATAAATGTCTGCTGTGATTGTACATATCTATTAAATGTGTACCATCACAGCAGACATGAATGATTATGGAACTGAGTTTACATTACTATTATATAGGTAGGTAATTAACTGAAATTTGCTGTACTTCGATCATTTCTGCTCGTCATTGTCTTTAGGCTTTCAAATGCTCTAAAATTGCATCTTGAATAATGGATCGCAATTTAAGTTTATTTCTAGGGGTTATTTATTTTCCTCATATATGGCAATAGGCTTCGGACAAAATGATAAATCGTCGTCAAACTATCTTTTTCTAATAATTCAATATTTCTTTTCTCAAGATTCAAGAGTTCAATTGAGTTCATAATAGCGATGATTATAAGATGTTTTATGTTTCTTGGTTTTGTATGTTATCTCGTTCCTGCATAATGATGGATGATGCAATGTTGGAACGAGATTCTCTAACTTCATTTATTTATTTTCTAAAATACGTATGTATGTACGCAAGAACCTTACAACATTTTCCAAACTTAGCGATAGCTGTAATGGTAACCTAAGAAATAATCACAGACTATGTGCGCCCCGGTTTAGACTCGCGAAGGTTAGCAATTCTTTCAAGGATCAGTGCATTCTCTACTACAACAAGATACCTCTGGAAATCTTGTTAGCGCCTTTTGAGCAATTTAAAAACTATTTTAAAGCGACTTTGTCGAAAAAGGGATATTACTTCAATGACGGGACTGTATGGGGTTAATCTGGCTCAACACCTTGCTGTTAATGTTTTTGTAATTATTTATTTCTGCTTATTAATTATAATAATTAATATTGTAAAATTTATATTAGTTAAGCATAAGCAATTTTTAAAAGAGATCTAAAAATCAAACTGTGAGAGTTTCTACGCCCTGCTTCTCCCACAATGGTCTAATGTAGAGAAGTGGCAAAAATTACGATTGCTAAGTATATTTAAATATCGACAGTAATAAAGACATTTGATTGATTGATTGACATTACACCAGTGATGTATTCGATATCTATATATATTTGTATCTCTTGCCGATTCTGACCATTTTCAATTCAAAAACATCATATTTAAAAAGATGCCGTGAAAAAGATGCCGTGTAAAAGATGCCGTGTAAAAGATGCCGTGAAAAAGATGCCGTGAAAAAGATGCCGTGAAAAAGATGCCGTGTAAAAGATGCCGTGTAAAAGATGCCGTGTAAAAGATGCCGTGTAAAAGATGCCGTGTAAAAGATGCTGTGAAAAAGATGCCGTGAAAAAGATGCCGTGTAAAAGATGCCGTGTAAAAGATGCCGTGTAAAAGATGCCGTGTAAAAGATGCCGTGTAAAAGATGCCGTGAAAAAGAGTAGTCATTTCCTCCGTCATCATTCTTTGGTTCATCTGCCTTTCAAAGTTCTCGAATAAAATATGTTCGCCTTTTTTTTGGCCGCGCCAAGTTCCTTTGTATCTGAGCGAGCTGTGACCTCTCTTTCTCGCATAGGGCAAGCTCATAGCTAAATAATTAGTTAACAAGCTACAAATGCTGTAGCAATTGGAGATTCCTGCCTATCCCACCAAACACAAACAAGTTGATAGCATTTGTATTTGTGTGTCAAGCCGGTGTTATTACACTTGACGTTAGTAGCAAACAAAGATCTCTCACTCACATTTCATGACATTCCGAAAGAATCACGCAACGAAGATTCCCACGATGGGTTACAGACATAGTTTAAACACTCACGAATTAATTGTCTCCGAAAAATGCTTTAAATTGTCCTTTTAATTAACACTTTTAGGCAAAATGGCAAAATCGTATTTTGACTAATAAAATGTGCAGGTAGCACACAGATTGTCAGAACAGAATGACACAATTTAGGTAGATCAGCCATTGATGTTTACTGCTTACCCCAAGTATAACAAGACAGACGACAGGTCTATAAACAGCTATCGAGCCGTGACTGCAGCTGTTCTAACAAACTTTTGTTTGACCTTCAATATGCTACGTCACCTGCCTGCCTGTGCGAGCACTTTTAATTAAATTTAAAACTAGGCTTATCTAACTAAATACTTTTCTAATCTTTATCGCGAGGCTTCTAAAGTCGTAAGTGACAAATTAGCACTGCTGTGGGTGCTCAGTTGTTCTTTCCACCAAGGTTGGTACATAAGGTTGAAAGTCGCGGGCAGTGGCAATAACGGCAAATTGGGAGCGAGATATATGGACATTGAAAATGCTATTTATTATTTCGATTCTTATAATGTTGTGATATGAAACAGTCTGATATTATCCGATTGACAGTCATCATCAATTATATTATCTAATTCAATATATACAGTTGAACAATACCACGCTGTTCTATTATTATGGCAATAAAAGAAGCTCTTAGTCCTAGGGTCTTTTTGTTCTATTATAGTTACCAACGTGCATACCTATCACTTACTAGTCAGACTAGTTCGATGGTGCGTCTGATTTCGATTTAATACCTATCAGAATGTAAATAGATTATGCGTTGTTTTTGCGAACTACAGTTCATAAAATCTTAGAAGTGATATGACAGTAACGTAAAACTTCATAAAACCCACTTTTTAAACTCTATGGATATTTTCAAAACAATCGGAATGGATCGGAATTGTTCATTCAGTTGAACTAATAGAAGAGCTGTCATCATCATCACTTAGATATATTATTTAATTCAAAATTAAAATCAAATGTCTTTATTACTGCAGATATTTCCATACTTAGCAAACATATTTTTTGCCGCTTCTCTACATTGGACCGCTGCTGTGGGAGTAGAAGGGCGTAGAAACTCCCACAGATTGAATTTTAGATCTCTTAAAAATTGCTTGTGCTTAACTAATACAAACATTACAATATTAATTATTATAAATCATAAGCGGGAATAAATAATTACAAAATTATTATCAGCAAGTTCTGCGTTGAGTTAGATTAACAGTATATTGATTTTATTTCTTTCTTTTAACTCTTAATTGTACACTAGGACTACGTCTCTATATTTTTTTTTCCTTTCCTCACAGGTTAGCTGTAAGGAATTTATTTTTAGAAATAAGCTCACCTTTGCATATTGTTCTTATTATATTTTCATTGTGTTTTCTGTGCAATAAAGAAGTATTATTATTATTATGTTTTTAAGCAATACCCCCTAAACAAAACAGGCTAAGACTGACACTGACGGACCATGTTATCTTTTTCATTCTGGACCTACCTATTGCTTTATGAACAGTATTAAAAAAATAATGAAAATTCTTTAAACAAATGAAGTCGAAAACGGGCTGTACACTGCCGTCGTCACGAAAATGTTCTAACCCAATCTTTTGTGTTGGAATCGAGTTCAAGACCCATTAGTTATTAGGTGCAGGTGGTGGTGCAGGTGCAGGTGGTGGTGCATGCAGACAGGTACCATTAGTCAAATCAGACAAGTTATGATAAATCCGTTTTCGGTTGTGCAGTGTGCTGTACTCCGGTCCCCGATAGCATCGCATTTGTTTTCTAATGTTAAACCATAAACTCCCGCTCAACGGATTTGACGTTTGTTTTGAGGTCAAACTGCGTTTAATATTTTTTGTAGTAAGTAACACGGTATAGATAGGTTTGAATAGACCGGTGTAGAACGCTGGAAAAACAAAAATCAGGCAACCAAGGTCATCAAGAACACCAGAAACCTTGGAGACTGTTCACCTGTCCAGAATCAGAATCTGTCGGCGCCGAGCCGTTGGTAATTTCGGTTAAGGGAGTGCCGTGCGTGACACAAGAGTTATATTAAGACAATAAATAAATAGCCACCCAAAGAGTGTATTTTCGTAAATAAAAATACTTCCTATGATGGCTTACATTTTTTTTCAATTTTTCAAATATGTTATTACTTTTGGGACACACGATGTGCAATCACAATTAACGACTAGGTCATTAATTTGCGCAGCGTAGTGTACAAACAACCAATGTACTACTCGTCGGAAATATCTGTGGATCTCATTGGAAGGCGCGCGGATGGAAACTATTTGGGTGACGTCATTTGAACAGGTCCACAGATATTTCCGACGGGTAGTACCTAGCCCTGAAATTATATCATTCTCCAATATCATTGAACTCCCAAAACAAAACAGTAATTACGCCTAAGGAATGTATGGTAACAAAAATGCAATCTGTATTGCACGGTCACCGTTACAAACTTTGCGATATCCGTAACCAGCTCCCAACCTCATGCCAGCTCAATCTGTACCCTAATACCATGATTTATACGTCTCTTAGTTGGGTTTCTGGGAGGGCAAGCTGAGGTGGTCGGTCGTCGTGGTCGCTAGCAAGATGGCGTCGAAGCGTGCTGGGTCGTTGACGCGTTGTCGGCCGGCGCGTCGCAAATGGGGATTGGCGATGGCGAAGCGACAAGCGTGGCGTTATTATCGATTCATTCGTACACCAGCTGCGAACTCGTGGCGCCATCTGCGTTCGGTTTTGAGAACTGTTGGATTGGATCTGCGGTAGTGTAGATAGCGTTGCTGGTTTTGAGGGAATGGGAAGTTTTAAAAGTTTTGGACTTTGTTCTAAGTTGTAAGATAGTAAATGTGTTCACTAATTTTTATGCACATTAGTTTGACCTAGCTAAACAGATGTCTAAATCATAGAAAAACAGTTTAAATACCTACATAAAAACACTACAGCCTACGGGACGGGACGTACGTCAGAGTTATCATAATGATTGTAAACATACTTCGACTAGGTAAAGTCCTGTGACCCTCATTGGGGCCATTAATGGGCTTCATTATTTAGAACAACGTGAAAAAACCTGCCGCGATTGGCTAGCCCCTTGTCACGCATAATGGAGTATTGAATGACTGGCTAAACGGGGGCAATGGGAGAAGACCTGGCGCTATGTTGTATGTAAGACTTAACTCGTCCCCAATACTAATAAGGACTTCTCTTGTGCCCCCAGTGCAAGGACTTCGAGAAGGTGGGCGCGACGATAGCAACAACTCCCTGTGACGTCATCGAAGAGGCTGACATCACCTTCTCGTGCGTGGCCGACCCGCAGGCGGCTAAGGAGGTAAGCTCATTCCCCTCGTTTCCCGACCAAAGACCACAGAAGGCTAAAACCCCTTGATCCCTTAGTGGTCATATATGTACATGTCACCATATTTTCAACCTTATGGTCCACAACCAATGAAAATTCTACTTAAAGTCCACAACCAATGAAAATTCTACTTAAAGTCCACAACCAATGAAAATTCTGCAAGCCTATATGCCAGCCAAGGGTTTAAGGTTGGGCACCCTGACAGTGGAACTTAGAATTTCACCTTCAGCTTACTTTTAGAGTACTTCAAATGTTGAAAATGATGATAGACGATGTGTTTATAAAGGTTTATAGAGCGAAATAATTAAATATGCTTTGTAACGATTAAAAAAGTGACAAGAACATTATATTTATATTCAAATGCGTTTATTAAAAATGTTGTGATAAACTGATTATGTGATAATTTCGGGAGAGTTTTAGTTTATACGTTGGTGGAATGCAAGCAATTTGCTAGTTCATGATCAACAAGCTACTAAACAAATGAATAGCATTATTAATTACTCATTATTTTGCGTAAAATGAGAATCACAAAAACTGTTTTGACCTAATGCGCGGTCTTAACGGAAAAGGCAGTGCCTAGCAATACTTACTCATGCGCCTTACCTATAAAGGCAGTGCCTAGCAATACTTACTCATGCGCCTTACCTATAAAGGCAGTGCCTAGCAATACTTACTCATGTGCCTTACCTAAAAAGGCAGTGCCTAGCAATACTTACTCATGTGCCTTACCTATAAAGGCAGTGCCTAGCAATACTTACTCATGCGCCTTACCTATAAAGGCAGTGCCTAGCAATACTTACTCATGCGCCTTACCTATAAAGGCAGTGCCTAGCAATACTTACTCATGTGCCTTACCTATAAAGGCAGTGCCTAGCAATACTTACTCATGCGCCTTACCTATAAAGGCAGTGCCTAGCAATACTTACTCATGCGCCTTACCTATAAAGGCAGTGCCTAGCAATACTTACTCATGCGCCTTACCTATAAAGGCAGTGCCTAGCAATACTTACTCATGCGCCTTACCTATAAAGGCAGTGCCTAGCAATACTTACTCATGCGCCTTACCTATAAAAAAGAGCCCATTAATGTCCCCATCGAGGGGCATGGGTCTTTACCCGGATGCGAGTAAGATTAAGCCATGCTCCACCATGCTGGCTCAGTGTGGGTTGGTGGAGAGGTTTTCACGACCACTACCACGTAGCGATAGTAACCGGGACCTACAGCTTAACTTGTCATCCGAAACACTGAACGTCGGAAACTGTACTCAAGATAAATTAATTATCTCATTGGTACCGTGGTCAGGATTCGAACCTGCATATCCTGTGTGAGAAGCAATCGCGAAACCCTTTAGACCATGGAGCCTTACCTATATAATGTTTAAAGTAATTAGTAGTAAAAATATATTAAGTATTTTAGCTACAATGGTGATATGAAGATTACCTAATTATAAATGAGACAACAAACTGTTTCCCCAGTTTGGCAAACACTGCTTAATTGTAATATTCATGTATTTTATGGAAAATAATATAAAATAACGTAAAAAGTGAAGCTTCACTTAAAGCGCGTTCTAATAAGCACACCATTATAGACATTCGTCGTGTTACCACAAAAAATATTAAACTGCGTTTAACCTCAAAACAAACGTCAATCCCATACATTTTTATTTTTAAACAAGTGTTGAACAGTAGTTTATTTTTTTGTGGTAAGGCTCCCGTTGTCATCATACCAGTCTGAGCGCGCGATTGGTAAAGTGGGGCCAATCTTAGAAGCCGCACTTGACATCTGTCAATAGTAGTGACCGAACTATGCTTCAGTCTCCCTTCCTTTTCTAAGCGAAACAAGTAGAAGGACACTGACGCACTCCTCTGTCCCTACTATTGACAATTGTTAACTTGTTGCGACTTCTAACAATAGCTCCACTGTAGGGATCTTAGCTTCTTCCGAGTACCTGGAGTAACTGGACAATATGAACCCAGTAGAACTGTGCCATTAGATCACTATCTATACGGATGTGTTGTAAAAAGCCACTATAAGGTGTAGTCAGCCTTTTGATATGGCTACATGTACAGACTGCGCCAAATATCTTTGTAACAGAGCGAAAGGTACGAATGAGAAGGTCAGATATCAAAAAAGGGAAAGGTGGGGTGAGAGTGAAAGAGGTCACATTGCATTCAGAGCTAAAGTAACTGCTTCGCTCGGCAACAATATTACGTATGCAAATGAGAATTAATCATATGTAGTTAATGCTCCAATAAGTTGTTTAAAGGTTCAGAAGCATAAGGTGATAGAATAGAAAGGGTAGGTTGACTCGACATTAACCTTTGTTAGAAAGCTGGCCTTGGTAATAAAACCTCCCACAAATGGCTAGACTGAAACTTTGGAAATAGATGAAGATTACACAACCTTAAGTATTTTCATCGTGTGACGTAATTCGGAGTGACGTAATTTACGTAAGCTATGCGTCAATCTTCTTCTACTTTTTTGGTATAAAAAAGAAAAGGGAGACTGTCGGTTAGCTCTGTCCGTCATGCGGTGTTTTAAAACATTTTCCGTGTCACATTACTTTAAATTCGTATATGTTGTTGGATAAGCGGGGGGCCTTTTATGTTTTTTTGTCTCAAAATATTATGAAATGCGATAACTCACTGAAGCTGCTCTTTTCCGCTTCCAGATGGTATTCGGCAACTGTGGGGTGCTCCACTGCTCGACCCTCGAGAACAAGGGCTACGTGGAGATGACGTCCATCGACGCGGACACCTCGCACGACATCGTCGAGGCGATCGGCACGAAGGGCGGCCGGTACCTTGAAGCGCAGGTGATGGCGATGGCGCTGCTCTATTTTCTATGTCTATGACAAACAAAACACCTATACAAATCACACGAATGGTTTCGCAGCATCATAAAAGAAAAAACACAAAAAAATCCCTACTATTCTTGTATGGAGACCTAATTCATTATTTGTTGCTGTTGCGGCAACAGAAATACATATTCTGTGAAAAATTAAACTACCAATTACGTTTCATCAGATACAGCCCGCTGACGTCCGTCCGGACAGACGGAAAGCGGAGACTTAGTAATAGGGTCCCGTTTCCCGTTTTCGTAAGCGAACAAGAAAATAGTTTTCACCTAAAGAATGTGTCTCTTGGTCGTAATATTCCCCTCGGTCCCCAGATCCAAGGCTCGAAGACGCAAGCGGAGGAAGGCACGCTGATCATCCTCGCCGCGGGTGATCGCTCGCTGTTCGACGACTGCCAGTCCTGCTTCAAGGCGATGAGCAAGAATTCCTTCTACCTTGGCAGTGAGTACCTTCTTTTGCACACTTAGCTCATGCTCCTTGTTGCTCGGCAGTAAGTACCTTCTTCTTTATAATTAAATCATGCTCCTTCTATCTTAGCCGTAAATACCTTGTTCTGTGTGCTTAGCCCATGCTTGGCAGTGAGTACCTTCATTTGTATATTTAACCTATGCTCCTCTATCTTGGCAGTGAGTATTTTATATTTAACTCATGCTCCTCTATCTTGGCATTGAGTACCTTATTCTATATACTTAGCTCATGCTCCTTCTATCTTGGCAGTGAGTACCTTCATTTGTATATTTCTCCTCTATCATGGCAGTTCAAAGTCAAAGTCAAAGTACTTTATTACTGTAGATATTTACATATACTTAGCAAACGTCATTTTTTGCCTCTTCTTTACATTGGACCACTGTGGGAGAAGAAGGGCGTAGAAACTCCCACAGATTGATTTTTAGATCTCTTTTAAAAATAGGTTGTGCTTAACTAATACAAATATGAAAAATGATTAATAAGTAGGAATAAATAATTACAAAATTATTAACAGCGAGGTCTGTGTTGAGCCAGATTAACCCCATACAGTCCTGTCATTTAAGTAATCAAAGTTAGTGTTGTATATTTAACTTATGCTCCTCTATCTTGGCATTGAGTACCTTATTCTGTATACTTAGCTCATGCTCCTTCTATCTTGGCAGTGAGTACTTTCTTCTGTATAATTAGCTCAAGCATCTTATATCTGGGCAGTAAGTACCTTTTTTCTTTACTTAGCTCATGCTCCTTCTATCTTGGCAGTGAATACCTGCTCCTCACATAAGAGGGGAGGGACTTCCACCTAATACGATCTTGAACACATCTATCGCTTCATCAATATTTAGAGTACTTTTACAAACTCCTCGGTTTTCCAATACTTCACCAATTTGGTCTTTGATACCAAGACTTTGGGCGTCCCCGTCCATCCGATGGCTCCATTCACACTAGCTATATACATCTATTACTGAGATTTCCTTATGTAATGGTACACGAGAGTCAGTACATTTGATACTTCATTTTGCGTGACAGAGGGCTAGCCCATCGCCGCGCTGTTTTGAATACGAGAATCGGTTCATATAACGTTTGGGGTTTTGAGTAGCTCAGGGTAAGGTTGGCAAAAAACAATGAGCCGAGCGCGTGGGATGATTCCAGGAACAGAGGTCAGGTCAGGTTTTTTTGTCGCATTCCTGCGAGATGTGTAGGGATCAGAGCCGATTTGGCTGCGCGCTGAATAAATTATGAATAACTAAATAATGGAAGGTTATTATGGAACGATACGGAGAAAGCTATTATGTTGACTGCAAATATACAATTGCGTTTGTTTGGTATGAGATGGCGAGTTTGACACCACGAGTCTGAATATCATTCTAGTGGTCTTTGTCTAGCGCGCTAGCGGTCGGGAAGGCTTAAATTAATCGCAACAAGCTTTTATGGTCAGCGATCAACAGATTTTGTGTATCGGCAATACCGAATGACTTGAGTGATAACCTACGGTTGATCATAGTGAATATGCGTACACACAATTTGTAGAACGGCGGATCTGCATGGCATGGTTGAAATTAGACCCTGTGTAGTTAGTGATAAGAAGCTTCGCTTGGGCAGAGCGTGTTCGCAAAGGACGCCATTTTTTTCAGACATGTGGGGACTATAAATACGATTGCGGGGGAAGGGAGAGCATTCAGTCTCAGCGTCTAGCTACTGTGACAGTCGTCTTTCACGATTCTAATCAGTTTTGGTCTGCCGTCTTACGCGTCTGAACTATAAGAATTGTGATTGCGTGTTTCAGTGGTTTTTCGTGAGTGTCTGAAGCGCCGAGATATACCTCGGTTCCTATCCTTTATATCAACCTACCCCAAATTCCAAAACTATCCTTGGGTCGTTAGATAAGAACTTGTAGGTAACTGATCTGAGTCTGAGTCTGGGCTTGGAGCGACCCTAAATTCCTTTTTCCTTCACCATAGGGTTCCTGGATTGGCTCTTAGGATATTCGCGGGCTAATCCTCTCCTCATTCCTTTCGAGTAGCGAGTTTTGAAATTCCCACACACACAGTCATTAAACATACAAGCACATTCAAATCAAACTCAACCATTTTCGAGTGGTGTCGATAATGGACGTGGTATAACACTAGGATTTTAGACTAGGCTAGACAGGAGTTTAGTTGCGGCTAAACCTGGGTTGGCAGGGCATAGGGAGACTGTTTGATCGATGAGGTTCCGCGGATGGAAATAACAAATTCAGAACAAAGTTAAACCGGTGTCAACACAGATAACCTATCCTGTTGATATTTTGACATTTGAGTGTTGTCGGGGACGCGCGAAGAGATCAAATTACAGTCTAAAGTTCATTGTTTAGGACCGGGTAGGTTGTTTTGCTTTGCCTTGGGTCAGTTTGGATTCAAGTTGCATCTTTAAATTAAATGTAAATTTCGCTGGAGGTCTAATGTGTAGGCTGAGTCAAATATTTATGATTTTGCTTGGCCAGAGTCGTGCTGAGGTCAGTGGAATTCATAGTTTGGTATTTACCGAACTATGCACTTCGCTATGGTGAGGGTTAGATCTCCTAAAGCGCTAATGACAACGTTTCGATAACATCCAGCTCAAATTGCGCAGAGGTGAAGGTTTCAAAACGCTACGGACCTTTTGAGGTAACCGCTACACTGTGTTTCGTCTAGAACAAGCTAGGTGGACAAAAGTCGTTGACGAACTTCTAGGAAATAACGGTGACAATTACTTAATGACCTCCCCCAGGTAACATATCCAGGTATAAATCATGTCCACATACCGTAATGATGGGTCACCAGGGTTAAAAAGGTGAGTACTTATTAAAACACATTTTCATACAGTCCTTCACATCAAATTTTGCCACACGTTCGACAACATCTTATAAGAAATATAGTGAATATACCAGTGATTTGTGCCATGGGTATTTTAGTACAAGGTAAGACGATACTATTCCAATATTTGTATTTGATTTTCTATTTGTCATGACTCTAATAATAACATCTGAAAACATAGCGAAAAAATTACATTTTTTTTCTATTTGGAAACTTTCAAAGACTGGAACTTTTTTATCCAGATATATCCAGGCTAGATTTTGGATGTGTTGTTGCTAAGGTCCTCAACTTTTATATGAACCTAAATATTTATGCCCCAACTTGCCCCTTACGTTTTTTTTACATTTTTCAGAACACACCATTGAAATTTCAAAAAATGAATTTTTCGAAGAATGGCTCAATCACGATATTGAGAGTGGCGTTTGTGTTGCCGGACCGAACGGACGTGTCCCCCCGAGATCTCCCAAACGCATTTAAACAAACAATAGTTTTCATCCCCGGCGCGCGCCTTTTGTTCTGCCTCCGGAGGCCCGAAAACGAGCCTGGCTTATAGGCTGGCTTATATTAGATATTCCATGCAAAGTCATCAGCCAGTCGCCAAGCCTGTACTCTGGTACCGCTGAACACTTGTTCTTGGAGATGTGCTTGCGTCACAATAAAGTCCTCCTGGGTGTCTATTATAGCCCCTCTCTTCGCATTGACTATTTTAACTCATTTGAAACCCTTCTCAATGATCTGACTCCTCTTTATAGCGACACCCTGATTCTCGGCGACTTTAACACTTGCCTTCTCAAAAATAACGTTCGCTCGGCAAAGCTCAAATCTCTTGTAAGTTCATTAAACTTACACATCCTTCCCCTGGGTGCCACCCACTTTCAACCACACTGCACCCCCTCTCTTCTAGATCTGATGATTACTTCTAACTTATCCAAGGTTGCTGTGCATGGCCAACTTAACGCACCCTTCTCCTATCACGATTTGATTTACCTCTCATTCAAGTTAAGGCCTCCCAAGCGTGCAGCTAAATTCCTCGACAAACGTAGCTTCAAGGGCATGGATCTTAACTCCCTTAAATCAGATGCCGCCTCCGTCGACTGGTCCTCTGTTGTTGGTAGCGAGACCGTTGAAGACAAAGTCCAAAACTTTAACTCTGTTGTCCTGAGCTTGTTTGATAAGCACGCTCCGGTCAAGAGGGTTAAGGTTAAGCACCTTCCTGCGCCGTGGCTTACTGACACCATCAAGAGCCTGATGGCCAAGAGAAACCGTGCCAAGAGTAGATATAAGGTGGATCCGACCGACGAGAATCTTTTATTTTTCAAACGCCTCCGCAATCGTTGCACTCGTCTGTGTCGTGATGCCAAACGTCGTCATATCTACGAGTGTATTGAGAGCTATACTCCAGCACAGGTTTGGAAATTCCTGAAGACTCTTGGTGTAGGTAAGTCCCAGGACTTGGCTGCTGGAAATGTCAACCTCAACGGTCTCAACAATTATTTTGCTAATCCCCCAGTCGTGATGGACCCCCTCGTCAAGGAAGCTACCCTTCGTAACCTTCGGTCCAAGACCGCAGCCCACAACTCACCCTTCAACTTCAACTGCGTCGGAATCGGCGCAGTAAGGAGGGCAATCTTAGCGATCTCGTCGAAAGCCATTGGTGAGGACAAGATCTGTTCTCAGATGATAACCTGTATCATTGAGGAGCCGTTACCGATCATTACCCACATAATTAATGTATCGCTTGAACAATGTTGCTTCCCCTCTCAGTGGAAAAAGGCACTTGTGATTCCCCTACCTAAATCGTCCAATCCCGTCTCCTTTAATGATTTTCGTCCCATACCTATTCTGCCTATCCTTTCCAAAGTCCTAGAATCAATTGTTCACTGTCAGCTCTCCTCATACCTTTCCTCTAGAAACTTATTAAATCCATATCAATCAGGTTTCAGGTCGGGTCACAGTACTACCACGGCATTGCTTAAAGTCACCGATGACATTCAATTAGCCATGGATCAGAAGCAGCTTACGGTTCTCACACTGCTTGATTTCAGTAGCGCCTTCAACTGCGTCGATTTCGATATCCTGGTTGAAATTCTAAAATCGCTCAGAGTCTCCTCGCACTCGGCTCTCTGGTTTGACTCCTACCTGAGAGACCGCCAGCAGCGTATTAAGTCTGAGGAGATCTCAACGAACTGGTGTAATCTTTCCGCGGGTGTTCCGCAGGGTGGTATCCTTTCTCCTCTTCTCTTCTCAGTATTCATTAACTCCATCTCCGACGTTCTTACTTCTTCTTATCATCTCTACGCAGATGACCTCCAAATATATCGGCACTTCTCTCTTAGTGATGTAAATCTGACCGTAGAGGCGTTGAATGCTGACCTCGATAACATCAGTAAATGGGCAATTTCATATGGGCTGCTTGTCAACCCGGCAAAATCTCAAGCCATGATTATGGGTACACGGCACTCAATTAACACAATACAAAATATCCCCGTCGATCCTGTGATGTATGAGGGTACGATAATCACCTACAGCGAGAAAGCTAAGAATCTTGGGGTTATATTTGATATCTTGCTGTCCTGGTCGCCCCATGTTTGTGAGGTCAGCAGACGAGTCTTTGCGTCATTTTACTCCCTACGGAGATTGCAGTACTTCCTGCCGCGGCAGACTAAAATCACCCTTGTTCAGTCCCTTCTACTACCTTTAATAGACTACGCGGATGCTTGTTGGGTCAGTGCGAACGAAGAACAACTGAATAAACTCGAGCGACTCCAAAACCTTGGGATTCGGTTTGTCTACGGGCTGCGCAAGTACGACCATGTCTCCCAGTATCGCAAGGAGCTGGGATGGCTTCCGATCCGTCTTCGCCGTGATATGCACATTCTCTCTTATCTATTCAATATTTTGCGAAATCCCCGCTACCCCACATATCTTCGAGAACGTTTTGAGTTTCTTTTCCCCAGGGATAGTAATCGGAGATCCCACACGGTGTCTCTCCTGTCAACTCCTCGGCATAAAACTGCCGCCTACAAACACTCTTTTAGGTTAAGGGCAATCCGACTGTGGAACGCACTTCCCTGCACTATTAGGGATAGTCCCTCAATTTTCACTTTTAAGAAAAGATTGAAAGCGTATTTCCTTTCTCTTTCGTAATTAGTATCATATTTATGTAAGTATATGTATGATATTTTGTAGTTTATATATGTGCATGCTATCTAGTGTATTATATAGTTGAGATATATATATTTTTATTAGGTATATTTTATTTATATTTTAAAAGTAATTTTCGTACGTATGTATACTGTTTTATTGCGCACTAGGACTGTCCTTTTTCATAAACACTCCTGTCTTGCCTAGGTTTGCTGGAAGAAATCTCTTTTTAGAGATAAGCTCGCCTTTGCCTATAAAATTTATTGTAACTGTCTGTTTATCTATGTTTTCTGTGCAATAAAGAATATGAATATGAATATGAAAGAAATCCAACATAGACTGAAATATAGTGCGCCTGATTTACAAAATGGTCATTGCACTGTTTATAAAATACGGACAAAAAGCGGCAACCCTCACTAAAGCAAACAATTGACAGTCAGTATATGAACGCCTGATCCTCAGAGACATGTTTGAGAACGCCAGAAGCTATCCAAGATACCACAAAATTCATGACTGACTACAGGGCAAAACGATAACCAAACGAATCAAAAACCACCGGATATGTTACTATACATATTCTGCGACGCCCACAACAGCACTTACTACACGCTCCATTCAAATACGAAGCAAGGAAGAAGAAAGTCGGCCGACTTATATACACCTGGAAAGATTTCCTTAAGCATGACATCAAATACTACGGTGAAGAACACAGTTACTGGACAGAATCATCAAACAACAGGGACGAAGTCAGGATGGCCTAGAGGCAAATATACTGTATCCCAGAAACAGACAGCAAAAGCGAAACTGGGAACTTACCGGATAACCCAAACGAACACGACTCAGGAAACTCAACTATTAACAATAACTGAAAATAGAAGGAAAACAAGAACTTGAAGAAAACAACAGCTGCTCTCCAAATCCCACATCCTCCCCATTCCACATATCCTATATTGGCTTCAGGCTGAAGAGTCGGTCGATTGAATTCACTATCCTTCCCTTCCTACAGAGCAGGTCATTCCGCCCCCCCTCAAATCTTGTGCCCTCTGGTATGCCGGCCGAAAGACCGGAACAGGTTTAGAACCCTGGCTGGAGAAGCACCATTCATTCATTCATTCATTCGAATGGCTCAATCACGATATTGAAAACCGGAATTCACGGCTTTTTGAGTACATTTCGGCGAAATTCGGCCTGGCTGATATGACTGAAGACTCAACAAAAGCATTTCAGTTAAAATTGGCCTCTTGGTCAGCCAAAATGTCTGAAAAAATGGGAGTCGGCACGCAGGACAAAGGACCGCTTTCTACTGAAGAATAAAAGTTGGTTGGAGGGTGCTAAGTTCGAGTTCAAGGTTGAACTGAACAGTCCAAGCACTTCTACACCTGTCCGCCATCCAGGAAGACCTCAGAAGTCATTCGAAGAATCATCTTTCAAAACAAAGAAAAGGCGTGTGGAATATATAGTGCAAACCTGGAATGCTGATGAGTTGACCATTGCTGCAGAAGTTGCTAATAGATCTGCTGGGAAGCGAAGTGTTGCCCAAGCCATCAAACGTGCAAGTGATGACGGTTCAAAGGACGAAAGTGGCCCTAAAGCAGTTTTGTGTGATAACGCTAGGCAATTAAGTACAAATGAAGCGTTAGCTTACTATGTAGACTCCAAATGCACTGTCCACTCGTACAAACAGACAAGAAAGTGGTCGCTGAAAGCGGGGCATCAAGTTTTTCCATCGTACCATAGCTTAGGTAAGTCCAAAATATCTTGTTATACTTCTAAAGAGAACATACTTGTGACAGAAACTAGTGCCGAGATCAAATTGCAGGCAAATCTTGATAAGACGACAGAAAGATTAGTTGAGGCACAAAGTGAAGTTATAAGAAGTGTTCTTCCCTGTGATTCATCATTCACATTAATCAGTAAGTGGGGTTGTGATGGCAGTTCTGGCCACAGCACTTATAAACAAAAATTTGAGGACTCTGAAGCCACTGATGAGTTTTTGTTTGCTATAATGTTTGTTCCTTTGCGATTAATTAGTCCTCAAGGTGTTGTGGTTTGGCAGAATCCAAGACCATCATCTACTTTATATTGCCGCCCCATAAAATTTATTTTCGCAAAGGAAACAACAGAATTGATCACAACAGAAACAAACAAAGTGTTGGAAGAAGCATCACAGCTACTTCCATCATTATGCACTGTAGGCGAGACTCAAGTTTCGGTTGTGCATAAGTTCATTTTGACAATGACCGATGGAAAAGTGTGTAATGCATTGACCAACACGCGTTCCGCTCAAAAGTGTTACATATGTGGTGCAACCCCGACAATGATGAATGATGAATCCAAGGACTTTTCGACTGAACAAGATGATTTTGGATTTGGCTTGTCTACGTTACATGGATGGGTTCGCTGTTTCGAGTGTCTGTTACACATAAGTTATCGTCTTAACATAAAAAAATGGCAGGCCAGAAGTGAGGACGATAAGTTAAGTGTGAAAACGCGCTCAGACGAAATCAAACTTAAGTTTAAAAAGGAAGCAGGTTTGATTGTAGACAAGCCAAAACCTGGTTATGGTAACACAAATGATGGTAATACAGCTCGTAGGTTTTTTGCCAACGCAGAACTAAGTGCGAATATTACAGGATTGGATGTTCAGCTGATAAAGAATTTCGCTATACTTTTAAGAACACTCTCATCTGGAAATGAGATAAATCTAAATGAATTTGAAAAACATTGCAAACAAACGCGTCAACTTTATTTAAGTCTGTATTCGTGGTACTACATGCCTGTTACTGTGCATAAGTTACTAGTACACAGTATTCAAGTTATTAAAACATCCCTTCTTCCTATTGGACTGTTTGCAGAAGAAGCGCAAGAAGCCCGCAATAAAGATTGTCGTAATTTTCGAGAGCATAACACACGAAAAATATCACGTGTTGCCACGAATACAGACCTGTTAAATATGCTTATGATAACATCTGATCCTTTAATAAACTCGCTTAGAGAATTGCCAAGAAAAAAACTTGAAAAATTGACACCCGAAATTATAAATTTGATTAATCCGCATTCAGCACCTCTTCTGCCGGCATCATGTAACCTATCTCGAGAGGAAGTAGATTACCTGGTGTCAGATTCTTCTGATTGTGACAGTGATGATGAGCAATAGTTGTCTATTTCGTAAGTATTTCATAATTGTATTTATTAAATGTGTAGATATTATGTTAGAGATTTTTTATTATTATGATACGTTGAGTCAGGGAGACGTTCGTAAGAAAACACATAAATATTTGTTTTTATGTGGAGATCTTGTTTTACATGCTTGAAAATATCTCATAAACATTGTATTTATTAAGGGTAAGGATTATTTAAAAAAGGAAACGCAAAAGATGCGACGACTGTGGAGTTTCTTCGGTGAGCTCTTCTCCACAGATTCCGCCATTGGGTTAGTGAACTCACCCAAAAAAATGTAATGACGGATCTAAGTGATGTAACAACATCCTATGGAAATAAATGATGTTTGATTTTGATTTTTGATTTTGATAACTATAATACACTTTAATTTCCAAAAAAAGTTACTTTTATTTACTACCACTCTCTATAAATATTTATAATTACTATTAAACCTACTTTTCTTTAAAAAATGTCATAAGGTTATTATTTTATAAGGAAATATATATAATAGTGACGTACGAACATAAAGACAGTCATTAAAGTCATAAAATAATTTTGTCCACCTAGCTTGTTCTAGACGAAACACAGTGCGCTAGTTCAAACCCATTTCGGAAAATCAAATCGCAATTGTGTAAACCGGTCTATTCGGATCGTTATTGCCGTGAACTAAATATATAATTGGAACCACCACAAGCCGCTACTAGCGAGCACATGAAATATCATTGAGTACTCACGTCGTAAAACTACGACGGATATCTATACGATATCAAACTCAAACTCAAACTCAAAGCACTTTATTACTGTAGATATTTACATATTCTTAGCAAACGTCATTTTTTGCCTCTTCTCTACATTGGACCACTGTGGGAGAAGAAGGGCGTAGAAACTCCCACAGATTGATTTTTAGATCTCTTTTAAAAATAGGTTGTGCTTAACTAATACAATTATGATTTATTTTTATTTAATAAGCTGGAATAAATAATTACAAAATTATTAACAGCAAGGTCTGTGTTGAGCCAGATTAACCCCATACAGTCCTGTCATTTAAGTAATCTTGAACATTGTAATATCCCTTTTTCGACAAAGTCGCTTTAACATGCTTTTTAAATTGCTCAAATGGCAATTTCAAAATCTCCAGAGGTATCTTATTGTAGTAGAGAATGCACTGACCCTTGAAAGAATTGCTAACCTTCGCGAGTCTAAAACGGGGCGCACATAGTCTGTGATTATTTCTTAGGTAAACATTACAGCTATCGCTAAGTTTGGAAAATGTTGTAAGGTTCTTGCGTACATACATTATATTTTCGAAAATAAATTGACTAGCTACTGTTAGTATGTCAATTTCTTTAAAAAGCTCTCTTAAGGAGTCTGTTCGTTTTAAATTATAAATTGCTCGAATAGCTCTTTTCTGTAAAATAAAAATAGTTTGAATATCCGCTGCTTTCCCCCACAACAAGATACCATAGGACATCACACTATGAAAGTAACTAAAATATACTAGCCTAGATGTAGCCACATCCGTGCTTTGTCTGATGTTCCTAACAGCGTAAGCCGCAGAACTTAATTTACCAGCCAATTTATCTATGTGGGGTCCCCACTGCAATTTACTATCAATGGTTATTCCAAGAAACTTCGTATCATTTACTAATTCTAACGTGCTGTTGTCTAACACTAAACTGGTCTCAACTTGCCTGACATTTGGAAGTGAGAATTTGATACACTTGGTTTTACCAGCGTTTAACAATAAATTATTAACTGTGAACCAATTCAAGGTTAAAGACAATACACCATTAACATCATCAAATTCTCCTTTTTGTCTTTCAATTTTGAAGACCATTGAAGTATCATCAGCAAACAACACTATGTCAGTTAATTTCTCCACCATGAAAGGCAGATCATTAATATATACCAGGAATAAGAAAGGGCCTAATATGGAACCTTGTGGAACGCCCATTTTAACACCCGATCCATCAGATTTTACGCCGTTAACTTCTGCCTTTTGAATTCTATTGCTTAGGTATGATCTTAGTAGATCCAACGCTTTATTTCTAACTCCGTAATGATTTAATTTAATTAATAGCGTATTATGATCAACACAATCAAACGCCTTCGACAGGTCGCAAAAAACTCCGATAGCATACTGTGCGGCCTCCCATGCAGAATAAATATGAGATATAAGGGTAATACCTGCATCCGTAGTCGATTTACCCCTAGTGAAACCGTATTGTTTGGCGTGGAGTTGTTTTGTACGGTTGAAGTGTGAGAGCATTTGATTGAGTATAATCTTTTCAAATATTTTACTTAGTGTTGGAAGAACAGATATTGGTCTGAAATTTGAAGGACCACCCTTATCTCCCGACTTGAACAGAGGTATCAGTTTACTGTGTTTCATGAGGTCTGGGAAAGCCCCATCGTCAACACATTTATTGAATATATAAGCTAAGTGTGGGGCTATAACTAGAATTACTGAACCAATGACTTTGACTGATATACCCCACAGGTCTTCCGTATTTTTTAAGTTAAGTAATTTAAACGTTTTGACAATGTCCTGGGGATATACATGATGAAATTTTAAATATACATTACTGGCGCTAGTGTTATTTTTTAATAAAGTCTGCTTCATATGGAGATGAATTTAGACGGTCTGTTGTGAGTAAGGGTACATTGGTGAAGAATGTTTCAAAAGCTCGAGCAACATCAGCGCTGGATTTAACAACATCATCACCTATCTTTAGGCAGAAATCATTGTCCCTTGGTATAACTTTGCCAGTTTCGCGGTTTATTATTTGCCAAACTGTTTTCATTCTATTATTTGAATTTTGAATTTTTCTATTAATGTGTAAAGTTTTTGCAGTTCTACAAACCAACTTGAAAGTTTTGGAATATTTTTTAACGTAGTCATGAAATTTTCGATCAAAGTTATAGGTTTTTTGTTCATAAAGGTCATATAAGATAACTCTACTTTTACGAATTCCAAACGTTGCCCTGTCATTAAATTTAGATTTACCGTTGTAGTCACTGACTTTCTTTAATTTAAAAACTTTATTGAATTCTGTCTGAATAATGCTGAAGAAGTCTGAGTAGATTTTGTTTGGGTTCTTTTCAACAAAATCCGGTACTGGCAAATTTATATCTAACTTTTTCATATACGTCTCTAGTCTATGGGATGTAATAGGCCTATAAAATGATGGATCAGTCCTATTTTTACTGGCAATTGGGAATGAAATTGTTTGACCACTGTGATCGGAGGGTAAGCAGTTAAATACATTTTTACTTGTGAATGCACAGTCACAAAATACGTTATCTAAGCAAGTTTGGCTGGTAAGTGTAATTCTAGTCGGCTCTAGAAATATATGACATAAATTAAATGATTTGAACAGAGTTATTAATCGTTGTTTCAATGTTGTATCTACAAGCAAATCTACATTAAAATCGCCACAAATAATTAACTTTTTTCTGTTATTACAAAGTATAATGAGGGCATCCTCCATAATTTTCTCGAACATTTCAAAATTGCCATGGCCGTTTTCATCTCTCGGAGGTCTGTAGACACAAACAATAATATGGCTATCCAACTCAACACAGGATACCTCTATTTGTCTTTCTACAGTAAGTGCAAGAATATCTTTCCGTTGTTTCACCTTAATATTATTTTTTACTAAGATTAAAGAACCACCTCTATCGGCAGTCTTTTTATTGTAACAACTGACAATTTTGTAATTATTTAGGTTAAAAGACATCATATTTTCCTTTAACCAGTGTTCTGTAATACAAATAACATCAGTGTCTGAATAATTAAGAAATAATTCTAATACAAGTTCTTTGCCAGGTAGCCCCTGCATGTTTTGATGGGAAATATTTAAGTGGGGCTTACCCTTTGTCCTAGTATTTTTCATTTGATTGCCAGAAAACCCCTGCTTATTTTGTAAAATTTTCTTATGTTTTGAGGGGTCCTCTTTTGTCGAACTATCTAGTTTAAAACACTACTATTAGTACTAATACTAACTAAAACTGAAGGCGACTGCGTTATAGTATTTACAACTGTGTCGCATATATTATACGCTAACAATGTAGCTACTCGTTTTTTTGTTTTATGAGACAGGTACATAGTATCCTGAGTCAAAGTAAAGTTATGAATAAAATTATTCATGTCGAAATATAAAATAGCATCACTATGATGACACGTTATATTGTATAGATGCATGTTCATTCTATGTACACTTTTATTTTGTTTCCCCGATAAATTAGAACAATAAGGAAAGTTACATAGAATAAACTTGCACTTCGTCTTATTATATAAATTGAGCAGTACCTCTATACCGGTATCTAATGCACTCCGACTAATGTTTGAGTGGTTTCCTACCATAATAACAATGGTAGTATTTTCATCAAAATTCCCTACAGCTACCTTTTTTATAATATCCTCAAAGGAACTATTAGGACAACAATTATTTGTCACTTGTTGCTTAAGGCCATAATGCAAAAACATACCAAAATCTACACCTATCTTATCTGAATAAACTACAGTTCTTTTGTTTGCTATTTTTCTTCTCGGAGCACGATTTGAGGTGAGTGGCGGGACGGGTTGGAGTGCGGTGTGATGCACGTGCCAGCGGGCGGCGCGGCAGTCGCGGTAGCGAGCGGTGCAACGCGTGTAACGGCGAGCTGCGCGGCCCTCGCCGCTCGCCCAAACAAATATTATAAATTGTGGTCGACCACTAAAATAAGTTCCAAGCGCCCATATATAAAAAAAAATAAATGGTACTATCACACAAAATACAACAACGATCGATCTGGCGCAATACACCGCTAACTGATGCGAAATACCGGCTTGCTAGCATATATGCTTTCTCTGTCTAACTTGAAACTGTAACTTCCTGAACCAAACTTCGTTCGACTATTGTACGCCTAACGAACTTCTCAACGAACGAGAAATTCAGACTTATCATTCTTAACTTACAAATTTTACAGCTGAATCGGGACATCTCTTTTTGGGGTAGGTAGAATAGACGATCATAGCTACTGATAGCGGTGGCTCGACCTTAGCCTTTAATGCCGTTACACTTACATCCCAAATATACAGGTTGTTGTTTTGTAAAGTTACGCCCGGCTCAGGGACTGTAGTATACCACATTATGAACAACTTTCCCCAGGAAATATATGGTCGCAAACGAAAAAAAATCTTGGGTCTCCCATAGTAACATGTAGTCAGCTGATCGGTCAATGTACAGAGGGACTTTTTTTTTCATTTGCGACCATATGTTTCTTGGAAAACGTTGTTTATAATGAAGGGTACTATAGTCCAGTCCCTGAGCCGGGCGTTACATTACATTACAAACCAACAGCCTATATAGAATTTACTCCACGCCAAAGTTAACTAAGTACCTCGCTCTGATAGTCACTGTCCGTGACGCATCGAGGGCGGGAGCGAGCAAGAGAGAGAGAGCAGACATCGCATTCCTCGAGAGTGTCTAGATATCTTTGGTAGATAGTATGCACATTGATAAACAACAAATCTTTCATTCCAGCGGACATCGGCAACGCCTCCAAGATGAACTCAGTCCTGCAAGTAGTCGGCGGCGTTTCCCTGTGCGCGCTCGCTGAAGGCCTGGCGCTCGCCGACCGCGCCGGACTCAACCAGGCCGACCTGCTAGACGTGCTGGCGCTGACTTCGCTGGCCTCCCCGCACCTCATACTGAAGGGACGCGGTTAGTATACTGAGAGACCTTCTACCAGCAGCGCCGGACTCAACCAGGCCGACCTGCTAGACGTGCTGGCGCTGACCTCGCTGGCCTCCCCGCACCTCATACTGAAGGGACGCGGTTATTATATTGAGAGACCTTCTACCAGCAGCGCCGGACTCAACCAGGCCGACCTGCTAGACTTGCTGGCGCTGACCTCGCTGGCCTCCCCGCACCTCATACTGAAGGGACGCGGTTAGTATACTGAGAGACCTTCTACCAGCAGCGCCGGACTCAACCAGGCCGACCTGCTAGACGTGCTGGCGCTGACCTCGCTGGCCTCCCCGCACCTCATACTGAAGGGACGCGGTTAGTATACTGAGAGACCTTCTACCAGCAGCGCCGGACTCAACCAGGCCGACCTGCTAGACGTGCTGGCGCTGACCTCGCTGGCCTCCCCGCACCTCATACTGAAGGGACGCGGTTAGTATACTGAGATACCTTCTACCAGCAGCGCCGGACTCAACCAGGCCGACCTGCTAGACGTGCTGGCGCTGACCTCGCTGGCCTCCCCGCACCTCATACTGAAGGGACGCGGTTAGTATACTGAGATACCTTCTACCAGCAGCGCCGGACTCAACCAGGCCGACCTGCTAGACGTGCTGGCGCTGACCTCGCTGGCCTCCCCGCACCTCATACTGAAGGGACGCGGTTAGTATACTGAGATACCTTCTACCAGCAGCGCCGGACTCAACCAGGCTGACCTGCTAGACGTGCTGGCGCTGACCTCGCTGGCCTCCCCGCACCTCATACTGAAGGGACGCGGTTAGTATACTGAGAGACCTTCTACCAGCAGCGCCGGACTCAACCAGGCCGACCTGCTAGACGTGCTGGCGCTGACCTCGCTGGCCTCCCCGCACCTCATACTGAAGGGACGCGGTTAGTATACTGAGAGACCTTCTACCAGCAGCGTCGGACTCAACCAGGCCGACCTGCTAGACGTGCTGGCGCTGACCTCGCTGGCCTCCCCGCACCTCATACTGAAGGGACGCGGTTAGTATACTGAGAGACCTTCCACCAGCAGCGCCGGACTCAACCAGGCCGACCTGCTAGACGTGCTGGCGCTGACCTCGCTGGCCTCCCCGCACCTCATACTGAAGGGACGCGGTTAGTATACTGAGAGACCTTCTACCAGCAGCGCCGGACTCAACCAGGCCAACCCGTTACGCTCTCCGTCTGGATACGGTTTTACCAGTTCTTTAACCAAAGTAGCGAAAGCAGCCGGGACTTCAATATGACATCCGAAACGCAAACTGCGCTCGAGACTAATGCCACATAAAAACGGCCGCCTATCCAGCTCCCGTCTCCGCCAGAAATTACCCTCCAAAATTTGTAAATGGTCATTTTGGAATCGGAAATATGGTCTTTTAGATAATAAACAACAACATCATAGCGTTACGCCTTTTCCTATATGGTGAGGCAGAGGTACAATAGTTACCACGTTTAGCCAATTAATCAATACTCTATTTTTGGTGACAGGGGGCTAGCCCATCGCTGTAACTATGGAGATTTAAGTTTTCCTCATGATATTTTTCCATCACCGTTAGAACCTACGACAAATAACTTATCTCATTTTGCACATGGTCAACTCCGGATTCAAAACTCGCATCTCCTATAATAATCGCCGCAGCTATAATAAATAATGTATTTTTAAGGGTTGGAGGGACCAGAAGGATGCCAAAAAACACCCTATTACTAAGCATCCGCTGTCCGTCCGTCTGTCTCTCCATCTCATGAACCGTGATAGGTAGAGAATTTAAATTGCCACAGAATGTTTATTTCTGTTGCCGCTACAGCAAGAAATAATGAACTACACTAGATTTTATAAAATAAAGGGCTCTACATATCGCCGTTCCACAGAGTCGTGTTTCAATATCCGTGACCCTGCGAATTACCAAGTCATCGTCATTCAAATATCTTCGATGATTTCGCGGAAATAAACATCGTTGTCGGTGGCGGAATTGGTTTGAAGTCAAAACCGTAATCGGGACTGGTCGATATTATATTTTGTTTTTGCTTTATAATTTTTTAGTCCTTAAGTTTTGTTGCGCGTTGCTATGGAACCCTCACTTGACAGTTTTCCCTCCTTCCCCAGCCATGATCGAGTCGTCCTACTCCACCCATCAGCCGCTGACGCACATGCAGAAGGACCTCAAACTGGCTCTCGGCCTCGGCGATGCGCTCGAGCAGTCCCTGCCCCTCACCGCGACCACCAACGAGATCTTCAAGCACGCCAAGCGGCTCGGGTACGCCAACCACGACGTGAGCGCCGTCTACATCCGGGCGCGGTTCTGAGGGCGCGCTGTGGCGCGGCGGTGCACTAATTGAGCGACTGGCGACGGCGGTGGTTTTGGTTTCAGCGCCCCTTGTTCAGTTAACTCAAATCGTGTGGAGGACAAGTGGCAGTTTTCCTAAGCACTGAACGTCCATGTAACGTGCTGACCATCGTACATACTCAGTCATTTAATGAACCATTCATCCAAGTATTTCTGATATATCAGTCGCAATTTCATTGAAATTCGTAGGAACAGACAGCTCAGATTGGTCGACTTTTCAATTTGACTGGTTGCGACTGATGTCTGAAATATATAATAAGGCAACTGATTCCAAATTTGTTTTTACACGAAATCGTTTTATTAAGTTATCCATAATGAATCTCGGCCATCTCAGTCATTTAATGATAGAATAACCTCTCAGTTACCACCGGCGGCTAACGCCACTTCCGTTAAATTTTATTTTTATTTTTTATTACTTTGGCATAGGGTACAAAATCGCGATCCGTCCCAACTATCCTCGGTTTTTGATTAATTACGGATTACTTAGTGAACGATTTTGTATGTAAATTCAAATTTGAAAAAAGATGAATCATTCATTAAACTGCTCTGGGTACGTTAAATTGTTCATTGAGGTCGACTAAAGTGCAGATTTAGCAAATATTCCTTTTAGTCGTCCTTAAGGTAAAATCCAACGACTTGAGATAACCTGTGGATTGGAGGTAGTGAATAAGGCGGGATGAGGGAAGGTACCGGAAGGCTTTACAATCATTTTCTGTGCGTGGGTAGTGAATTTGTTATGTTTCTATGTAGTTTGACGTCATAGGGCTCTTTTCTTAGAAATACAACTGCAATAGAGACGACAGCTCCAGATTCTAAATAACAAATGATGGGCGTTTACTTTCATTTGTAAATGAGCAACATCTGGTATCTTTGACTATTATTTCTAGAAAAAAAATACCCTCATTTTTCTATTGACGATTTCTTGCAAAACCAAAATCAAAGCTCTTTCCTTCACTTTAGCTTTATAAAACTAATATAATAATAAGAGTTCCAAGAGCACGTCTTTCCAAAAAAGCGAACGCGTAATGTTTTAATTGTTTTTATATTTCCAATGCGATTCAAAATAGATGACATATTATTCTAGACTATAATGGTTCTGCATTTCCTTGTCACAGGCAAATGGCAGATGATTTTGTACATTATCGATAATATATTTTTTAAACAAAACAAAACTCACGTCAACGCATGAAATATTAATTCCATATATTATCTAAGTGTAAAAGGTAAAAAATTGTAGTTTATGAAACTGTTGCATAATGAGGGGTATTAAAACACGAGTGTGTGTTTAAAAACAGAGCCAAGGCGAGGTATTTAATAGTATCACACGAGTGTTTTAATACCTAGTTTTGTGCAGTTTCATACACTACTTTATCTACTCTCATACATTGGTGTTGAACCTACAAAATAACAAAGTTAGAAGGGTAGATAGTAGTTTGCTGGTAATAAATAGAATATGAGTCATTTTATTTCGCCGCATTTAAAATATCAGGCGGAGTAAAATTTTCTTCACAATCACAGCTATCGGACATTTTTAAGCAAAAATAACAATATATCCACGAAATTCTGTACAACAATAGCAGTTTATGTGACTGCTACATAATGGAGGGCATTAATACTCGAGAGTGGGTTTATGAAACGAGCCGAAGGCGAGTTTCAAAATGATATCACTCGAGAGTTCTAATGCCTAATTATGTACAGTTACATACACTAGTTTATTTTATCTTTAATATGTTCAGGCCGGCATGGTGGCATTGATAATTCCTTTGCACTTGTCTAGCTTGTTCAGTAGTACCAACTTCACAAACAAAGTACGCAGGTGGGCGTCGGCGTTCGAAATTTGAATGTCATAATATGTAGAAAAATTACACATTATGGTCATAATGTGTAATTTTTCATATAAGAAATGAGTTTTAACAAGTAGTTAAACATTATGCTGATCGTAACGTGCGGTTTTTGTACGCAGTAAAGAGGGTTTACGATACGTGTGTTGATAAAATGTATTAATGGCGCTAAAACCCAGCATATTACCGTGCATGCGCAAAAGTGGTGCGCTGTCACAGACAGGTAAAACTGTATCGTAATGGAAAAATAATTTATTTTATAACAATATTTTGTCGAATACAAAACAACTGACTCAAGGCATAAAGGATCCATATCAGAACTAATTTCGTTTATGTATTCCTTTCGGTTATACAATTCCCATTTGTCCATGACGGAACAGAAACATAAGTGTATGAATTTAATAATGAAAAAGTGTTATAATTCGGTATTATGTTTATAAAGTATGTCAAAGTTTGTCATTCGAATTTAACGATATGAGAGTAGATAAAATATATTGTAATTGAAAATCGTCAGAAAAAGTGTTTTTAAATTGGATAACTTTTAACCACTCGTCTGTGGGTAGATGACATAATGGCCCGCTATTTCGAACCTTATTGCTTTGTTAATAAAGTTCAAAACCTATGAAAAATAATCAATCATCTGTTGATGGCCCCACAGCTGAGTGGTGTGTCATAATCTATTTGTGTGAAGATATAACACAATGTATTTTACATTTATCATTTACATAGGTACCGCTTAAAATTATCAATGATTGTGAATATTTTTTTTAATAAAAATCAGTGACTCCTCAGTTTTGTTACATCTCAATATGTTTGTTTAGGAGAAGTTTCAATGAAATGTGACGTACCCAGTATATAGGTATAATTCTGTGACATGCTATTTGACGATAGGGTAAACAATGGGGAAGATTTCGCAAAACTTGTTGGTAGAGGACGCAACACAACCTGAGTCATTCATCTGAGGTCTGAACTTGATAAACATTGTCAACAGCAACAAAGAGTTTCATTCATTGAGTTCCTGGAAAATTTATATCTGGAAACTGACAATTAATTTCGCTGAATAACGAAACTCTTTGCAAACATTTACTTTACTTACTTTTACTCTGTGATGTATTGGTAGGTAACCTCTGATGAACGAAACTCTTTCGTTATTTACTCTATGTTTATTAGTTATGAACTCTCAGCGCCCTCTACGTGGAACTAATTTGTCTGTTAGCTACCCCATTAGACATGACCTACCGTTAAATTTGACGTCATTTTAAGGCATGATGTAGTCACATGTTATTTGAAACTAACTACCTTGTATGTAGTTAGTAAGGATAATGTTTTGGTAACGTTTATATATCTGCGAATGAATTTGTCGCTACGATAACAGTTTTGTAATTAGTGTCGCTTGTGGAGTTTTATTTCTATTTTGTTGGCGAGGGCACATCAACTCATTTTAATGTTATAATAATATATTTCTTAACGAATTAAAGTAATTATCTCGGTATTTTTAATTATTTTGACACCTGAGATTCCTAGAAAATTATGGTACGATACGAACTATCAATTACCTACCTAATTAATTTGATATCAAAAGTACAGCTATGTACTTGTTAATAAATTTGTACATTAATTAAGAAAGGGACGTATAGTTCTGAGTATTTGGAAATATAATCTTTCCAGGATAATTGTTTCATTATTATTTTTTAATGTTTCTGTATGATGACTGATGGTTTTGATGGAGTAAATAAATACTTAGTTACAAATATACTAAGTTGTTTCTTTAAAACATTGCACTGCACACACATATGTAGGTCCGATCAGCTGATGGCATGTTTCAAGTTTTCAACACCCAAATTCATTCATAAAAGTTTGAATACGTTGCATGGAAAAGTTTTTAACTATTAATCATAAAATTACGCTACTACCATTCAATTAAGTCAGCCTGCATAATCCGTCAGCTCAGCACACGGCTTCTTGTCCTGAACCAGTGAGGCCATGCGACGCCAGCGCGACGTAACGCAAATATTGCTTAAAATATGACGATCTGGTAAGATTTACGTTGAGCAGTCACGCAATGGACGATCCGATGCTATTACCGAACGTATATAAAAGAATGGACGTAAATATTAGCAGGGCGCCTCAACTGTTTGGTTTGTTTGCATTGGGCTAGTTATTAATAAAGGGTGGATTAAAATGGTTTAAAAAGCTTAATCTAAACAGGAATTAGCAAACGAATTCAATTACTTAATTAATGGCGGTCTCTAATTTCGCCAATGTCTCGTGTTTTTCTAGATTTCTCTGTATTTGGACAGGATCTCTTTCGAGTACCTTGCTCCCTAGCACTACCCGGGAGGACGTGAAGGGCTGTGGGTTCCAAGTATCTCCTTCGGACGTGAGCAAATGCCTCCCAGCAAACGATTTACTAAAATCATTAAGAATTGCAGCCTTCTTTCGTAGACTCTGGATAACAGTTAGTTTAAAAAAAAAATAGTTTTTACTGTCAACTGGTTGCATCGCCAACACACTTTACCAAGGCCTCTCAGACCTTAATTGACGTAGTACGCTCGACTTTACAGACTGAAAAGATAGCTGTGCAGCCAGTGGGTTCCATGGACATTTAACTACTAAACCATATACAGTTATTTAAAGACCTTTTAAAAATATTTGTATTGATAATTTCAACTCTGACCTACAATCAATTAGATGGGAGCTACTATCGACACTTGGTAACTTTAACAATATTGTTAGCGGCTTCAACCATAGTGTCTTGGCTCTAATCAACTTGCATGCGCCTGAAACCTAGTTATCAAAACCCACTCGTACCCATGGATCACTGACACGGTTAAATTAATGATGAGGTTACGCGACGTGGCGGGGCTGAGTATCATAAAACTAAACTAGAAGGAAAGAAAGCATACTATAAGAGTCTTAAGTCTACGGTGAATCAAGCTCTTTTTAATGGAAAACCTCATATTTCAATCATAAAATCAGTAATAACATTCATAATCCTAAATTGCTTTAGAAAAATAAAAAAAACAGTTATTCCTAAAAAGTACTGAACTGCCTGCTCATATTAAGACCCCAAGGTTTTGTCGGATGTATGTATCTCACAGCTTACTTACTTCGAATTTCACAAATTTAGCGAAGGAAACTTTCATTTGGAACCAGTTGATATGGATAGAGTCGCTAACATATTCCGTGGTCTGAAATCAAAAGCAGTGGGATGTGATCTCATCAGGCTGGATATGCTTATAATGACGTTGCCGGACACACTGGAAAAAATAGCTTCTTTAATAAACAAGTCCATAAGCACATCTACTTATCCTGGTGTTTGGAAACTAGCAATCCTGCTTCCTCGGCCTAAGATCACTAATCCAGTTGAACTGAAAGACCTTAGGCTAATAAACATATTGCCATGCCTATCTAAGGTGCTAGAAGAAGTTGTTGGGTACCAACTGACTGATTTTCTAGAGAAAAACAGAATCCTACCAAAAGCATAGTCGGGCTTCAGGAAGGTGTAAAGTACTGTAACTGCCTTGCTAGATGTTACAGATAACATCCTCTGTGCACAAAATCAAGGTATGTGTACTCTAGGTATACTGCTGGATTTTTCAAGGGCTTTCGATTCCTTAAATCATAATCTTCTCTTGTCAAAATTAAGTTATTACGGTTTTCACTATAATGCGCTTCAATGGTTCAGCATTTATCTCAGTAGCCATCATCAGCATATTAAGCTATCTCAGAGCGACGGCTCAGTTCTCCTTTCAGATGCATCACCCGTAAGTCAAGGCGTAACTCAGGGATCTATTTTGGGGCCGCTTCTCTTTATTCTTTACTCGGCTGATGTGAAGATGTGTATCAAGCATTGTCCACATACATGCAGATGATACACAGATATACATTTCTTCTAATCCCTCTAAAATTGACAATGCTATGACAAAGCTGAATGAAGACATCTCTAATATAGCAATATGGCCCCAAAATAACAGTCTTTTGCTTAATCCGAGCAAAACCAAATATATGATTGTTGGTAACAAATATCAGTAAGCTAGCCTTAATTTTTCACTAGATGTCATGCTCATGGGTAAACCTGTAGAACGTGTATACGAGGCACGAAATCTTGTCCTGCACATGAACTACGACCTTCGGTTTGAGGAGCATGTCGCTGACTCCGTGAGGATCTGCTTCTAAAGACTGAAGGTACTGTACAGATTAAGGCCTCATATAAGAGTAGATCTGCGTATCCGGTTCGTAGAGTCGCTCGTAGTACTATCAGAGCTGAACTACAGCTATGTCGTTTTCAGCCCTCGACTACTAGCCAGAACACAAAAACTACTTCAGCGAGTCCAGAATGCCTGTGCCCGTTTCTGATTCGATATACCATTGAGAGGTCATGTCACGCCGTTTTTAAATAAACATCTGTTTTTGAAAATGTAGCACTGACGTAAGTTGGATCTTGCGTGCCTTTTGTTTGGTGTACTGAAGCATGAAGTACCTTCGTACCTCTACGAGAAGTTGACATGGATGTCGAACTCCAGATCTTGCGGCTCCCGCCACTTCTCGGCACAGCTTTCGATGCAGCCGCACAGCTCTGACTCTTTCAGAGGTTGTTTTCGTTACGCTGCATCGAAATGCTGGAATAATATCCCACCACCCATAAGAAACCTGCAAAATTGACATAGTTTTAGAATTAAACTTAAACATTATCTATTTGAAATCCGGAAAAAGCAGGAGGGTCATAAAAACGATACAAGTATCATATATATATATATATATATAAATCATTATTCTATTCTATTCTATTTTTACTGAAAGAGGCAGAGTTAGCAGGGGAGTTAGGTTTAGATTAATTTATCCTGAGAACTGGCAAGTCCGGGTATATGTTATATATGTAGTGGTATACACAAACACCCACTGATTAATCCCACAAAAAACCAGCCTGAGTTCTGCTAACATTTGGTACTTATAGAGCAAATTAGTTATCACTCTATGATGTATAAATTATTTACAACAAAATGTGTTCTGAGAAGATCTGTTCGCCTTAATTAGGACCATCGATTGCCGTAAAGAAAATAATTATATGTTACAAAAAAAGTATGTCCGCAAATTCTAAATCCGTTCCACTGTGCGGCGGAGTGGTGTCTAGCCTTGAGGTTTTCCACAGAATCATTGATATATTACGTAACAAACGACAGTAAGCCAACGTAATTGAGTTTTTTCGTAATTAATAACTTTACGATAAATTTTGGTAAAAAAAAGTTTAGAACCTAAATTGGGTACTCGAAACCCATTAACTTTCGGATAGGGTACTATTGAGTTAAATTTGCTGCAAATGGGCTATACTTTAAGCCCTCACAATCGAACTACCGGACACCTGTAGGTATGTGTATGTGTATATCTGACGTCACACGAAATTTAACCAAAAATGGTAGCAGAGCTTTAGCTAAGCTTAGACCTCATCTCCAAGTTCAGTTTCATAATAGGTACAAAAAAGGTACTAAGGTTGATATTTCAACCAGAAGGCGCCGCGCCCCTTTCCAACATCATGCGACATGCAAATCTACTGTAACCATCTGCTTATTACAAACGTTTAGTTTTGCAATGAAAGTAAAAGAAAGTAAACCGCATTATGATGTCTCGGTCACAGTATTCGCAATTTCTTTGCCGAAGGGTGGAGGGAGGCTCTGCAAAAAGTTATAAAACCAAAGAGGTTTAGTTCCATATATGTACCTCGTACATTTGTAACTAACCTATTTTCCAAACAAATTCCTATCTGTGATATTTACCACGAAGTGAGCTATCTGGTATGTTATCGTGTCAGTGTTTTTGACATTAAATAAATATTAGCATGTAAAGAAATATTTTATTAGTTTTGTATTAAATTATAGACGTTATAATGTCGTTTCTTACGGAATACTTTGACGAGTACCGTCCGCATCCGCTGAGGAAAACATTAATGTGAGTATAATTACCATCATTATACATCTCAACTCAAAAACTAGCGTTCAGATGAACTTGGACTTTGCAAACTTAACAACAAACAACATAGCGTAACGCCTTTTCCCATACGAGGTAGCAAAGGGACAGTTGTGTCCATGTATAGACCAATATCTATACATGGGCACAATTTGATCACAATTGAATCACTATTCAATAGACCATTTTGGGGCTCGCCCATATTAGCAGCTATAAAAACATTACTTTGGACTTTATATTACAGGATAATATTATAAGTACAGGATCTTTAGTACCCACAGTAAGGAACAAAATACACTGGATGGGCCTTCACACTTATCCCGCAATCTGACGACCCGAATGGCCGAGTCGGCAGTGACCTTGCCTACGAAGCCAAGGGTCTCCGGGTTCGAGTCCCGGTGGGAGCAAATATTTGTTTGATGAGAACGGATGTACTCTAGTCATGGTTGTTTATCTATCTAAGTATAATATTTATCTGTATATGTATGTGTGTCGTTGTCTAGTACCCAAAATAAGGGAATCCTAGTTTGTGGCTAGATCAATTGTAAATAGTATCCAAGGTATTATTAATCCTATGGAGCCCGGGGCAATTCCGGTTATACTATACCCTTAGTAAGACCTACGAAATGGGACACGAACTCCGGAGTGACCGTGGTCGAACACCCGTAGTATGCCGACCCCGTGTGGTGTGATGACGCGGTACACTGAGGGACATAGCTAATAGACCTATGCGTTCTAGAAAGCTCTGTCACTCACCTTTCGCGACAAACAACAACAACTGCTTTATTACTCCTATTTTCTTAACTTGAGATTTACAAAGGCTGATTTGGCCTGATACAGCGTCGGAGGCACGGGTTCGAATACTGGTGGGTGTGTACGGTATTTGACAAGGTAGGCCAATAAATCTAGAAACGTGTCTCAAGCTGAACCTATTTCATAATAAACGTTTGACAATATCAGAATGATATATTTCCAGCAGTTGTATTTCATAAACTCAATTTTGTGTTAAAAAGGCAGCATTTGGCAATGACGTCACATGCTAGTGTTTCATAGATTTCGTGAACAAAATTACCGTTTCGACAGTTCATAAAAAGAATCTATTACAATCAAAGTGTTACGTTCTTTTCCATATGATGTGGAAGAGGCACAGTAGCACCCACGTTGAATCATCGTCTACGATTATAAAATCGATTCATACTATGCCTACTTTTTTATTCATATCTCACGCAGCACGATGAGACAAAATATGATTCCTAAGATATTAATATCCAAACACTCAGACCGTGAATTTATCATACTTTCAAACGGCGGATATACGGCTATTATCGTAATACATGAATCTTTGAAGACACTTTTTAACATCGTGTAAAATAGGAACGAGTGACTGAATCAAAATGTAATCTACCGTTTTATCGACAAAATGGCGACGGGGTTGGCCACTATATCGGAACGAGATTGTCTTGTTATAGGTAGTTATATGTATTTGAATAGGAATATACGATAATCACAGAAGTTATAATGCTAGTATAACTGAGTTATTCTTACTAATGTTTATTTTATAGGTGCCGCCCAGAAGTTAGGTTTGCAAAATTACAAGGGAAATGGCTTGATCCGAAAGTTGGTAAAAGAGACGTAAGTGCTATCATAGGTAAATAGATAGACATAGGTTCCCAACCAAACATGGAAGCCGTATTCAACTGTTTAAAAGCCTGTTTTTTTTTAGTCTAAAATAATATATTACAGTTATCAATTTATCATCGATCATCGTCCTCGTTGAAATCGTTATCGATATAATCGAAATACCTAATCATTGTTTTCGATATGGTCATTGACTCTCAACATCATCATCATCGTCATAGCAATTATCACAATCATTACCTTCATATTGCCGAAGCTTGGCCAATTTCACTCAACAACAACTCTTCGACAGATCCTTAACTCTTTGCACTTCCTCAGAAAGAATTAACAGATGAGGAGATTAAAGCCTTCATCAAGAAGAGCATGCAAGAGCTGCGCGGACAGTCCACCTATCACAATGATTACTGCGCACACTTGCCTGCAGGTGAGAGTAATTCTGCCATCCGTTATTGGTGTTAGCTTAGCAGACCTTACTTAACATATAGTGGCACACCTTTTCCTATACTGGGTGGAATTGGCACAAATTTGCCCACGTTTACCCAGTCATTCAATATGCGGGGGTGAAACTAACTGTGAGGTGGGGCGACGCGACTTCTAGCGACTACAGGCTAGAATGCGGGGTTCATCAAGGAAGCTCACTTCTCCGGGCGTCTTCAATCTCTACGTCAATGTATTGATTATGAGACTGAGGAGTACCAAGGTCCGCGGTCCTGTTGAGGGTGTTTGTGTAAACAAACTCCGCTATTCAGATGACATGGTGCTCCTCAGTCCCTCTATCGAGGGTGTGAGAAAGCTGTTGTCAGTCTGTGAGACTGAAGTATAATGTCTTAAAAACGGAGATGATAGTTTTTAGGGAGGGTAGAGAGCCGGAGAGGGTGCCCCAGATTGTCTTGAATAGTTCTCTAGTTCGTATTGTGGAGTATCTCAAGTATCTTGGACACATACTGACAGAGGATCTCAGAGACGATGGTGAGATTGAATGGTAAAGGAGAGCTCTCTCAGTCAGATGCTTGCATACAGATTCCACAGGTGTAACCAGGAGGTTAAAGTCACCCTTTTTAAAGCATATTTCCAAAATCTGTGCACATGCCACCTGTCGATCAACCAGTGCGTCATATTAAACTATATGTTAATATTATTTACAAATTTCAAACATGTTTAATAATATTATAAATCCTTATTTGAAGATGACATAGTGATTTCTGCTGAAACTTGTGAATCGGAAAATAATTCCAACTTAATAGATTCCATAAATATATCTGTAGATATAGTGGATAAATATCTTGCACGATTGGATGTTGACAAGGGATGTGGCCCTCATGGTGTTCCTCCGCTTTTTCTAAAAGAATTTCATAAAACTCTTGCTGTTCCATTACCTAAAATTTTTGAAGCTTGTCTTAAACAATATGTTTTACTTAAAGTTTGGAAAAAGTCACTGGTAACCCCTATTTACAAAAGTGGCGCTAAACACAATTGTAAAAATTATCGCGGTAATTCTAAATTTTCGACTAGCCTAAACTATTTGAAAAAAATGTGTTATTATGTGTATTAGTATTATTTCCCATTATCAGGCCCTACTTGTCATTATTTCAGCACGGTTTTATTACGGGCAGGACAACTGAGTCGAACTTATGTGAATTTCTGGATAATGTGCTGTGTGCTATGGATGAGGGGTATTGTTACGGGCAGGTCAACTGAGTCGAACTTATGTGAATTTCTGGATAATGTACTGTGAGCTATGGATGAGTGGTATTGTTACGGGCAGGTCAACTGACTCGAACTTATGTGAATATCTGGACAATGTGCTGTGAGCTATGGATGAGGGGTATTGTTACGGGCAGGTCAAATGAGTCGAACTTATGTGAATTTCTGGATAATGTGCTGTATGCTATGCCGTAGCTCACAGCTATGGATGAGTGGTATTGTTATGGGCAGGTCAACTGAGTCGAACTTATCTGAATTTCTGGATAATGTAGTGTGAGCTATGGATGAGTGGTATTGTTATGGGCAGGTCAATGAGTCGAACTTATGTGAGTTTATGGATAATGTACTGTGAGCTATGGATGAGTGGTATTGTTACGGGCAGGTCAACTGACTCGAACTTATGTGAATATCTGGATAATGTGCTGTGTGCTATGGATGAAGGGTATTGTTACGGGCAGGTCAACTGAGTCGAACTTATGTGAATATCTGGATAATGTGCTGTGTGCTATGGATGAAGGGTATTGTTAAGGGCAGGTCAACTGAGCCGAACTTATGTGAATTTCTGGACAATGTGCTGTGAGCTATGGATGAGGGGTATTGTTACGGGCAGGTCAAATGAGTCGAACTTATGTGAATTTCTGGATAATGTGCTGTATGCTATGCCGTGAGTGGATGCCGTGTACACCGATTATTCTAAGGCATTTGCTAAAATATCTCACTTATTACTTGTTGAAAATTTAGCTCTTTTCGGTGTACACGGTAACCTCCTTAGATGGCTGGAATCTTACCTCCGCGACAGATCTCAAGCTGTGGCTATCAAAGGCTTCACATCCAGTTTTGTTCCAATTACCTCGGTTACCAGTTTTGTTCCAATCATCTTGGTCCTCTGCTTTTTAACATCTTCATTGACGACGTTTCTAATTATATATTTCACTCCAAAATTCTGTTATATGCTGATGATACCAAATTTAACAGTGTTATCAAATCAACTGATGATTGTTTAAAAATGCAAAGAGATCTGAATAACCTATGTAAGTATTGTTTGGACAATAAATTACACCTTAATGTAGATAAATGTTTTACAATTTCATTTTCTGGAAAGAAGAAAGTTACTCCGTTTTATTACACACTTTTTAATCAAACTCTTAAGCAGGGATCGAAGTGAGAGATCTTGGGGTACAACTTGATCAGGAACTATCGGTGCAATGAACTGGTTTAATGCCAGATGTCGGTGTCTTGTAAAAAGTCATTAATTTTGTAGTAGGCCTTAGTGCACAAAGTGTGCTTTATACATTTTTTGAATCGAGCGTCAGTTAAGTTTGGTATTTCTTGCTTAATTTTATTGTAGAAACGTATATCATGGTTTTAAAGCTACTGATATTTTTGCTCACATACTCAAACTCAAACTCAAAAGTACTTTATTACTGTAGATATTTACATATACTTAGCAAACATCATTTTTTGCCTCTTCTCTACATTGGACCACTGTGGGAGAAGAAGGGCGTAGAAACTCCCCAGATTGATTTTTAGATCTCTTTTAAAAATATGTTGTGCTTAACTAATACAATTATGATTTATTTTTATTTAATAAGCTGGATTAAATAATTACAAAATTATTAACAGCAAGGTCTGTGTTGAGCCAGATTAACCCCATACAGTCCTGTCATTTAAGTAATCTTGAACATTGTAATATCCCTTTTTCGACAAAGTCGATTTAACATGCTTTTTAAATTGCTCAAATGGCAATTTCAAAATCTCCAGAGGTATCTTATTGTAGTAGAGAATGCACTGACCCTTGAAATAATTGCTAACCTTCGCGAGTCTAAAACGGGGCGCACATAGTCCGTGATTATTTCTTAGGTAAACATTACAGCTATCGCTAAGTTTGGAAAATGTTGTAAGGTTCTTGTGTACATACATTATATTTTCGAAAATAAATTGACTAGCTACTGTTAGTATGTCAATTTCTTTAAAAAGCTCTCTTAAGGAGTCTGTTCGTTTTAAATTCTAAATTGCTCGAATAGCTCTTTTCTGTAAAATAAAAATAGTTTGAATATCCGCTGCTTTCCCCCACAACAAGATACCATAGGACATCACACTATGAAAGTAACTAAAATATACTAGCCGAGATGTAGCCACATCCGTGCTTTGTCTGATGTTCCTAACAGCGTAAGCCGCAGAACTTAATTTACCAGCCAATTTATCTATGTGGGGTCCCCACTGCAATTTGCTATCAATGGTTATTCCAAGAAACTTCGTATCACTTACTAATTATAACGTGCTGTTGTCTAACACTAAACTGGTCTCAACTTGCCTGACATTTGGAAGTGAGAATTTGATACACTTGGTTTTACCAGCGTTTAACAATAAATTATTAACTGTGAACCAATTCAAGGTTAAAGACAATACACCATTAACATCATCAAATTCTCCTTTTTGTCTTTCAATTTTGAAGACCAGTGAAGTATCATCAGCAAACAACACTATGTCAGTTAATTTCTCCACCATGAAAGGCAGACAATTAATATATACCAGGAATAAGAAAGGGCCTAATATGGAACCTTGTGGAACGCCCATTTTAACACCCGATCCATCAGATTTTACGCCGTTAACTTCTGCCTTTTGAATTCTATTGCTTAGGTATGATCTTAGTAGATCCAACGCTTTATTTCTAACTCCGTAATGATTTAATTTAATTAATAGCGTATTATGATCAACACAATCAAACGCCTTCGACAGGTCGCAAAAAACTCCGATAGCATCCTGTGCGGCCTCCCATGCAGAATAAATATGAGATATAAGGGTAATACCTGCATCCGTAGTCGATTTACCCCTAGTGAAACCGTATTGTTTGGAGTGGAGTTGTTTTGTACGGTTGAAGTGTGAGAGCATTTGATTGAGTATAATCTTTTCAAATATTTTACTTAGTGTTGGAAGAACAGATATTGGTCTGAAATTTGAAGGATCACCCTTATCTCCCGACTTGAACAGAGGTATCAGTTTACTGTGTTTCATGAGGTCTGGGAAAGCCCCATCGTCAACACATTTATTGAATATATAAGCTAAGCTATAACTAGAATTACTGAACCAATGACTTTGACTGATATACCCCACAGGTCTTCCGTATTTTTTAAGTTAAGTAATTTAAACGTTTTGACAATGTCCTGGGGATATACATGATGAAATTTTAAATATACATTACTGGCGCTAGTGTTATTTTTTAATAAAGTCTCTGCTTCATATGGAGATGAATTTAGACGGTCTGTTGTGAGTAAGGGTACATTGGTGAAGAATGTTTCAAAAGCTCGAGCAACATCAGCGCTGGATTTAACAACATCATCACCTATCTTTAGGCAGAAATCATTGTCCCTTGGTATAACTTTGCCAGTTTCGCGGTTTATTATTTGCCAAACTGTTTTCATTATATTATTTGAATTTTGAATTTTTCTATTAATGTGTAAAGTTTTTGCAGTTCTACAAACCCACTTGAAAGTTTTGGAATATTTTTTAACGTAGTCAAGAAATTTTCGATCAAAGTTATAGGTTTTTTGTTCATAAAGGTCTTATAAGATAACTCTACTTTTACGAATTCCAAACGTTGCCCAGTCATTAAATTTAGATTTACCGTTGTAGTCACTGACTTTCTTTAATTTAAAAACTTTATTGAATTCTGTCTGAATAATGCTGAAGAAGTCTGAGTAGATTTTGTTTGGGTTCTGTTCATCAAAATCCGGTACTGGCAAATTTATATCTAACTTTTTCATATACGTCTCTAGTCTATGGGATGTAATAGGCCTATAAAATGATGGATCAGTCCTATTTTTACTGGCAATTGGGAATGAAACTGTTTGACCACTGTGATCGGAGGGTAAGCAGTTAATTACATTTTTATTTATGAATGCACAGTCACAAAATACGTTATCTAAGCAAGTTTGGCTGGTAAGTGTAATTCTAGTCGGCTCTAGAAATATATGACATAAATTAAATTATTTGAACAGAGTTATTAATCGTTGTTTCAATGTTGTATCTACAAGCAAATCTACATTAAAATCGCCACAAATAATTAACTTCTTTCTGCTATTACAAAGTATAATGAGGGCATCCTCCATAATTTTCTCGAACATTTCAAAATTGCCATGGCCGTTTTCATCTCTCGGAGGTCTGTAGACACAAACAATAATATGGCTATCCAACTCAACACAGGATACCTCTATTTGTCTTTCTACAGTAAGTGCAAGAATATCTTTCCGTTGTTTCACCTTAATATTATTTTTTACTAAGATTAAAGAACCACCTCTATCGGCAGTCTTTCTATTGTAACAACTGACAATTTTGTAATTATTTATGTTAAAAGACATCATATTTTCCTTTAACCAGTGTTCTGTAATACAAATAACATCGGTGTCTGAATGATTAAGAAATAATTCTAAAACAAGTTCTTTGCCAGGTAGCCCCTGCATGTTTTGATGGGAAATATTTAAGTGGGGCTTACCCTTTGTCCTAGTATTTTTCATTTGATTGCCAGAAAACCCCTGCTTATTTTGTATTTTTTTTTTATGTTTTGAGGGGTCCTCTTTTGTCGAACTATCTAGTTTAAAACACTACTATTAGTACTAATACTAACTAAAACTGAAGGCGACTGCGTTATAGTATTTACAACTGTGTCGCATATATTATACGCTAACAATGTAGCTACTCGTTTTTTTGTTTTATGAGACAGGTACATAGTATCCTGAGTCAAAGTAAAGTTATGAATAAAATTATTCATGTCGAAATATAAAATAGCATCACTATGATGACACGTTATATTGTATAGATGCATGTTCATTCTATGTACACTTTTATTTTGGTTCCCCGATAAATTAGAACAATAAGGAAAGTTACATAGAATAAACTTGCACTTTGTCTTATTATATAAATTGAGCAGTACCTCTATACCGGTATCTAATGCACTCCGACTAATGTTTGAGTGGTTTCCTACCATAATAACAATGGTAGTATTTTCATCAAAATTCCCTACAGCTATCTTTTTTATAATATCCTCAAAGGAACTATTAGGACAACAATTATTTGTCACTTGTTGCTTAAGGCCATAATGCAAAAACATACCAAAATCTACACCTATCTTATCTGAATAAACTACAGTTCTTTTGTTTGCTATTGTTCTTCTCGGAGCACGATTTGAGGTGAGAGTATACATACATATATATCATGTTTTCATAGATATATTGACTTGCAACTGTTAGGATGTTGGTTTCTTTGAAGAAGTCTCTCAGAGATTCTCTATTACATAGCTTATAAATAAATCTGATCGCTCTCTTCTGCAAAATGAAGATGGTCTCAATGTCAGCAGCCCGTCCCCATAGTAGTATGCCGTAGGACATAATGCTATGGAAATAACTAAAAGATACAAGCCTAGCAGTTGCAACGTCAGTCAATTTCCTGATTCTTTTAACCGCATATGCTGTGGAGCTAAGTCTATGTGCTAATTTTAAAATATGGGGACCCCACTGTAGTTTGAAATCAATAGTGATGCCGAGAAATACAGTTTCATCTACTAGTTTTAGTTTGTCTTTCCCCAATCCAATGTTACTCAACTTGCCTTACATTAGGTAAAGTGAATTTTATGCACTGTGTCTTTTTTGAATTCAGAAGCAAGTTATTGGCAATAAACCAGTCTAGTACTCGCAAGAGAGCATTGTTTGTTTCCTGTAAGTCATTTTCCTGTCTCCTAATTTAAAACATTAGTGACGTGCCATATGCAAATAATATTATCTCTGACATGTTTTGTACCATGAATGGCAAATCACTTACATACACGAGGAAAAGGAATGGACCCAGAATAGATCCCTGTGGGACTCCCATCTTCACCTAAGAACCCGATGATTTTGTCCTATTAATGTCAGCTTTTTGAACCCTCCCTTCTAAATACGATCTCATAAGCTTAGAGCTATTGCCTTTTATGCCGTAGTGTTTTAGCTTTAAGAGCAATGTTTGACTCTCTTTCTCAATGTTGAGCTCTCAATCACCATAATGAAATAATAATAATATAATGAAACTACAGTAATTGTATTCATATTTAGATATTACTTATTATTTTAAATTTTATTGTGTAAAATAAAAAATATATAAATATACCTATTTACTTAGTTATTAAGATAAATTGCAAAGCCGTTACAGGGCGCTTCATTGTCATCTAAAAACCTGTTCCCATATACAAATATGTTATATTGTACTATAACAATGTAGAAGCAATAAATAAATTGAAATTGAAAATTGAAATTGAAAATTGGAAATTGAAATTGAAAATTGAAATTGAAATTGAAAATTGAAAATTGAAATTGAAATTGAAAATTGAAATTGAAATTGAAATTGAAAATTGACATGATTGCACATCGGTTTGAAAGGTTTAAATTGAATTGGGATAGCAAACTACCTATCAATTACTCTAATAATAACCCCAATGAGTCATATTGTATTTTTTTTTACAAATTCAGCAATGCGTTCAATGCAGTATTTACTACCAGATCGATTGTGGTCTCAGACAAACTTAACTTTAGTAAGTGGGCCACAGTAGGTATACTTAAAAGTAGACAAAATTTATATGAATTATATAGTGAAAAACAATGGAATCATAGTGAAGAGTTCATGGATAAAGTAAAAAAGTACTCAAAAATCTTTAAAAAAGTTTGTCAAATTGCAAAATCAAATTATATCAGATCTAAAATAAGAAAAAGTGATAACAAAATTAAATCAACTTGGGATATAATTAAAAGTGAGACTGGAAAGGTCAGTATTAAAAACAATGAATATGAATTAAAAATTAATGATATTACTTTCAAAAATGATATTGATGTAGCTAAAGCGTTTGATTTTTTTTCTACTGACATCCCAATCTCTACTACAAAGTCTTTAGACTCTTCCAAAGTAGTCGCTGAATCTTTGCTAAAAGACTATGTACCTAGATGTGAAAATCAATTCTCGTTTAATTATGTAGATGATAAAGATATTATTAAAGCCTTTAAATCAATAAATGTTAAAAAAACTGCAGACCTCTGGGATATTTCTGTTCAAGTTGTGAAGCCCCTAATAAATGTTATTGCACTTGATTTAGCTATCATATTTAATGCATCTATTGATGCTGGCGTGTTTCCTGATTTAATGAAACACAGTAAAATAGTACCTTTGTTTAAATCGGGTAGTAAATCTGACCTTTCTAACTTCAGACCGATATCGGTATTGCCTACATTTAGTAAAGTATTTGAAAAAGTAATTAAATATCAACTTCTTACACATTTCAACACCAACAACATGCTCCACTGTAAACAATTTGGTTTTACACAAGGCAAATCAACTACTGATGCCGGTATTGAGTTAATATCACATATATATGATGCCTGGGAGGAGTCGCATGATGCTCTAGAAGTATTTTGCGATTTGTCTAAGGCTTTTGATTGCGTTGACCATGGGACATTGATCAGGAAATTTCATCACTATGGAATTAGGGATAACTCTTTAGATCTTCTCTCTTCTTATCTAAATAACAGGATACAGAGAGTTGACATTAATGGAAAACGATCTCCAGGGTCTGTTGTTACTATGGGTGTACCGCAGGGTTCCATACTCGGGCCATTCCTGTTTTTGGTTTATATTAATGACCTGCCACATCTTGTCAGAGATAATCATGAGATTGTACTGTTTGCAGATGAAACTTCACTTTTGTTTAAAATGAAACGACGCAGTTTGAACTTTGACGATGTGAATAATGCAATCTCAAAGGTAGTCAATTGGTTTAGTGCTAATAATCTTTTACTGAACAATAACAAAACTAAATGTATTCGGTTTATACTCCCCAATTTTTACAAACAAGTCTCGGCTAATGTTAATGTTAAAGGTGAAAATTTAGAAATTGTAGATAGCACGGTATTCCTAGGAATCACCTTAGATAATAAGCTTCAGTGGGGCCCACACATAGATAAGCTATCAAAAAAACTAAGTTCCGCAGTTTATGCAGTTAAAAAAATCCGTCTTTTTACGGACGTGGAAACAGCTAGACTAGTTTACTTCAGCTACTTCCATAGCATTATGTCTTACGGCATACTGCTGTGGGGGAACGCTGCAGACATTAACATGATGATGATGATGATGTTCTCCGACCGGGTTCGGTCACGGCGACTGTAACTGCTGGGGAAGGCGTCGTTCGTGTGCCCTCATATGGCTTGCGTAGCCTATTTTATTAGAAAAAGTGCGATTGCACTGGCCACACGTCAGCACGCCATTTTGGTGCGTGTACTGTATTGCGGCAGGTGTTCTGCCTCGTAGTTTGTCTCGCTTGGCATCAAGAGTAGCTCCACTCTGCCTTGTCTTCCGTGAGTTCCTCCCACGTGGAGTGCTCGATACCGCAACTTATAACTTATATAACTTAATATGTCGCTTCTGCACGTCTTTGAACCTCAAGAACTGACCGCCTTGCTTGCGTTTTCCGTTCTGTAGTTCACAGTATAAGAGACGTTTTGCAAGTCGTTCCTCTGGCATCCGTCGCACGTGGCCGCACCATCGCAGTTGACGCCTCATCAAGTAAGCTTCGACCCCACCAACATTAGAACGTCGTAATATCTCTGTATTCCTGATACGGTCAGACCACTTGACGTTCAAAATGTTTCGAATACATCTTAGATGGAATCTGTCTAAAGCGCTGATATGTTTACGGTATGGACACCAGGTCTCGGCGGAATAGAGAAGGTTCGGAAGAACTATGGCCATATAGACGGAGACTTTGGTGGATAGCTTGATGTCATGCGATCGGAAGACTTTGCGCTCCAACCTCCAAAAAGCTGCAGCAGCAGCGCTAATTCTTCCATTCAATTCTGGATCAAGATCGTATTTCGACGATACAGTGCTCCCAAGGTATTTGAACTTATCGACCTGCTTCAGTGAGTCTGCGCCAAGCTTTATATCGAGGGTCGAGTTGTCGACTCTTTGAGTGTCCATCGCCATGACCTCCGTCTTGCTGACACTGATTTTGAGCCCATATTTGCGGCATACCTCGTGGAAAGCCGTGATCCACTGTTGTAGTCCCTCCACAGAATCTGACACAAAGCAAAGATCGTCGGCGTACATAATCTCTCTAATTGTATCGCAGGATGTCTTAGTGCATGCTTTTAGTCGAGCGAGGTTAAATAGCTTTCCGTCTGTTCTAAAGCGGATATGAATACCAGATGTCGATTCGTCAATTGATTCTCTTACGACTGCAGCAAAGTAGAGAGCAAACAAAGTCGGTGCCAGTACGCAACCTTGCTTTACTCCACAGGTAACGGAGAAAAACTCGGATTGCTCACCATTAAAGCTGACACAACACTTCATATCATCGTGCAGTAGTCGTATAATCCGTACGAATTTTTCAGGGCAGCCCAGCTTTGCCAGTAGAATCCAGAGAGCTTCACGTGGTACACAGTCAAAAGCCTTCTCTAGATCAATGAAGCAGAGAAACAGAGGTTGTCCTTGTTCTCGACTTTTCTCCTGAAGTTGGCGTACAGAAAATATAGCTTCACACGTGCCTCTCTCCGGGCGGAAGCCAAACTGGGTTTCTGGCAAGTAAGATTCAGAAACAGGGATGAGGCGGTTAAGCAGGACACGAGCAAATGTTTTCCCTGCAGAAGATAGCAAAGATATTCCTCGGTAAGCATTACAGTCGGAACGGTCACCCTTGTTCTTGTATAGGGCGCAGATACGCGAGGCGATGAAGTCATCTGGGATCCTTTCCTCGTTCCACATCTGTACAAACAGCTTCCAGAGTATTTTATGAAGTTCTGCAGTGCCATATTTTAGTAGTTCAGCCGGGATGTTGTCAAGGCCCACCGCCTTATTATTCTTTTGCTGATTTACAGCGTCGATCACTTCAGTAAGGGTTGGCGGTTCTTCTAACTTAGGCATTGCATCAAGGCTTGTAGTACCCCGGATATGTTCCAGATCTGCTGAACGATCTACGTTGAGTAGGTTGTTGAAGTGTTCAGCCCAGCGTTGGAGAACCTCGTCCTTAGACGTTAATCTCTGCGAGCCGTCGAGAGATCGTAATGGCACATTTACATGTTGAGTAGTGCCAATTAGATTCCGGACTTCACTGTAAAAGGCGCCAAGTTGTTTACAGTCAGCAAGCAGTTGTATATGGCGCGCTTTATCTTTCCACCATTTGTCCTTAGTCTCTCGTGTAAGTTTCCTCAGTTCTCTGGTGCTAACTTTTATTTGGTCTTGTAGGTTCAAGTTGCCACTCTGCTCTTGAGTACGCAAAAGTTTCCGGTGTTTTTCTATAGCTTCTACCAAAGCCTGGTTATTGTCATCGAACCAGTCCTCGCGAACAAGTTTCCTGAGTCCCAGCGTTTCGGTAGCAGCTTCTTTAAGATCGGAGCTCAAAGACTTCCAGGCCTCTTCTAAATCTTGATCGCTAGTGTTACGTGTAGCCAGCCTGTTGTTCAGAGCAATCCCAAAGGCGGCTCTTGTCTCTTGGCTTTGAAGTTTCTGCACGTTCAGACTGACATTAGTTGTCTTTCCACGGCGATAAGGTGGGTGGAGACGCAGTTTCATCTTGATAACAACCAACCTGTGGTCAGTCCAGCAGTTAGCGCCTCTCATGACTCGAGTGATTTGCACTTGAGATAGGTCTTTTTGGCGTACCAGAGCATAGTCAATCAGGTGCCAGTGTTTAGACCTTGGATGCATCCATGTCGTTTTGTATTTAGCTGGCAATCTGAAGCAGGTGTTGGTAATGGCCAACTCATACTGAGCACACAAACTTAGCAGAAGATTTCCGTTGCTATTCATGGTGCCTACGCCATGTCTTCCGAGCACCTTGGGCCACGCTTCATGATCTCGTCCAACGCGTGCATTAAAATCGCCAAGGACAAGCACCTGCTCTCTTTGGGGGATCTTCACTACAGCATCGGAAAGTTCCTTGTAGAATTTATCCTTCGTTTCGTCGTCTTTATCCAAAGTTGGGGAATAAACGCTGAGGATGTTCAGATGATTATCGTTGTCCAGGTGTATTCGCAATGAAATGACACGATCTGAGATGTTAACAGGACACTCATTCAACCTTTGCACTATCTCGTTCTTAATTGCGAAACCAACACCAGATCGACGGGGTTCTGATGCTGCGTTTCCTTTCCAGAAGAATGTATAGCCGCCTCCATGCTCTACTATTTTGCCCTCTTCCGCTAGATGGGTCTCACTAAGTGCGGCTATATCGATATTGTACCGTCGTAATTCTCGGGCAACGATAGCAGTTTTCCGCTCCGGGCATAGGTTGGTGTCACGATCGAGTAGAGTTCGTACATTCCAAGCGGCAAAAGTCAATGGTTGGATTTTCGTAATTTTATTCTTGTTTCGACCGCGAGTCTGGGATGCACAGGCAGCCGCGGTTGCTACCTCCCATTTGGGTTGGGATAAACATTTGTTTGGGGCACCTTTTCTAGCCCACTCCACGGCTGGGCGTGGGAAGCAGTGTTTCCCTGAATAAGGCTGCTTCGTCGCACAGAGTGCTGCCGAATCTACGAAGTTATCCCTTGTTCTACGCAGAAGCGACCACTCTCTCTGAGCCGCCTGTGTGCAAGATAAGCCAAAGCCCGGCTTACATCGATACCGAACCTCTCTGCCTCTCATTGTCGCCACAGGGCTTGATGTAAGTCAGTGTCCGTTATATTTGCTGAAACAGTCAAGTGCGCAGGATATATTTAGGTGCATAAACGGGCGCGCATATGCAGATGCACCCTCTCGTCCTCGTCCTCCTTGGACCGATGGAACGCAGAATCGATACGATTGGAGGAGAATTTGGATGCAGTGTATGGCCGCCAGTTGCCTTGTCCTCTACTGACGCCCTCGGCATTACACGCTGCCTTGCTGACTCGCCGACTCCGCCAAGCCACTGTTGCTTATCAGTAGTCGGGCTGCCTTCGGCGCCGAGCCAGTCTTCAGGCGCTATGCGGGAGGATTCCGCCCCCTTTCGGTCTGTGACCTGACCGCCTAAAAGTATCCAGATCCATCGCCTCTTCCGCCAGCATTGCCGTACCAAAGTCCACCTTTTTCGCCGCTACTGCCGTTGAGGTCTTCACCTGTAACCCTAGGCAAGGGGCCTGTTGGTCCGCGGGAGGTATTTCATTTCCCTCCAGCCCTGCAGGTGTCGTAAGGACAACCTGTCGAGCACCCCCTATCCGCCACCTGGGGACGCGTTCCCTAGGGGTGAGGCTCCCCCGAGAAACACATAATATTTGTGCTGCAAAAGATGGCTGTTCGTGCAATCTACAATGTGGGTCCCAGAGAGTCACTGCGTTGTAAATTTAAGGAAATTAACATTATGACAGTGCCGTGTCAGTATATTTATGAAAACCTAATGTACGTCCACAAAAATATTGATAAATTTCCTAAGAATAGCGACAGGCACAATGTCAACACTAGAAATAGGAATAAACTAGCTATACCTACTACTAGGCTCCATAAGGTTAATGTATCTTTTAAAGGGCTGAGTTACAATAATTGTCTGTGAATAAATTTAAAAATGTTGTTAAAAATCACTTATGTAAAAAAGGTTACTACAAAATATCAGATTATGTAGAAGACAAGAAAACTTGGGAAGGTGTTTGCTCCAATTCTGTAAAAAATAACGTATAAAGCTGGAGGTTTCTAGTCGCCTCTTTGCCTCCAGCATCTAAAACATTGAGGTGACGGAATTCAAATTGAGTTCTATATTTCCCTGTACCTTATACATGTGTTACTTTAAGATTTGACATTCTCCAAATGTTACCTATGTGTTTCTTATGGAAATAAACTCTTTTTGAATTTGAATTTGAATTGAAGAATTCAAAATATTTTTTTAAAAAGATTTCAATATAAATTCAAAAGTTTTAATGTAAATCCTTTTGTATCCTTAGCTAAGCGAAGACAAATTAGAGACCAGATTTTCTTATTTAATGAGAACGAATCATCTTATCTATTAAGTAAAAATACATTAAGATGTCCTACTCGCACTCGTTCAAGCGCTACTTTCTCAATACCAATATCTAAGAAAAATGACTCAAAAAATAATTACCTTGTCAGAGCCACTCGACAGTACAATGAAAATAACAGTAGTATAGCTTTTTTCAACGAAAAATATTCTTCTTACGTTGCCGCATTTTTTTTATATTCTCTATACATTTTTGGTTGTTATTTCATCTTTATTTTTTTTTAAATATATATCTGCGCTATCGGCCAAACCGAATCAAGTCAGTCCGATTGTTCCAGTGCTATCGGCCAAACCGAATCAAGTCAGTCCGATTGTTCCATATTCCTACATTGCTTTATTAATAACATATTTACAAGCTATTGATTATTATTATTATTATATACTTTTCCAACTGAATTTAACAGCAGGTTGATCATGAGTCGATTAGGTCGATAGTAGATTAGTAGTTAGATAGTAGTTTAGTAATAATGTTACATACATACTTTCTTTTAAAAATAAATGTATACTCTGTTTTGATATCTAGGTTGTGTCACCCTTGTGTATAAATGATAGATTTAAAATGTCGGTGGAAACTTCACTGGCTCCATGTAAAAATTACTTGTATATATATATATACATAGTCAGGTCATAAGTTCTGTCACATGTGCAATATGAAATAATTTAGACATGTTTATTATTTATGTAAACATTTATATAGCAAAATCAACTAAATAAAACATAGATTCATATGGTAATAAAGTTTATTCAAAATGACTCCCGCGATTTTGAATACAGGCCTTTATTCTGCGCGGCCAGTCGTCTATCGCAGCACGAACGAGGTCCATGTCAATATCGGCGGCTGCCTTAATCAAGGATGCCTTGAGTGACTCCAAATCAGGATGAGGCTTTGAGCAGGCCTTTTCCTCCAAGTGTTGCCATATCTTGTAATCTAACGGACTCAAATCTGGACTGGAGGAGGGCCAGTCTTCGTGCCGGATGAAGTCGATTTCACTCGCCGCCAGCCAGTCTTGTGTGATTTCGCTCTATGAGCTGGCGCAGAATCTTGTTGGAATACCCAGTGCCTGTTATTAAACATGGTATGAGAAACAGGTTCCACAAGGTTCTTGAGGACTGTATTTTGATACACAACTGCATTCGTTTTTACGCCTTTCTCACAAAAATGTACCTCAGTTAAGCCCCAATAAGAGACTCCCAACCAAACCATGAGCGAGGATGGAAAATAACCTCGTTGGACACGCGGAATACGGTTGCTCGCTTCTTTACTGCTGTGTGCGTACACCTTATCATTTTGTTTGTTGTAGCTCTCTTCCACGGTGAAAATTTTTTCATCCGAAAAAAGAATTTCCCGATGCTTTTTTCCCGCGTACCGCTTCAACAAAGCGCGGCATCTCTTCAGTCTCAGGTCCATTAAACGAGCGTCCAAACGATGTCCTGTTTTTCTTCGATATGCCCTAAGCCCTAAGTCTTCATTTAACACCTTTTTCACCGTGGTCCTGCTTAACCCCATCTGAAGGGCCAACAGTTTCTGCTTACGTATGGGATTTCTTTGAATTCGCGCCTTCACAGCTTTTATCACTGCTGGAGTCCTAACAGAGCGAGGGCGAACACTTCTAGACCTGTCATCTACACTAGAGTCTTCATTGTATCGTTTTATGGTACGATAAACGAATCTTTTGGTTATATTAAAATTTTTCAGTAAGTCAAAAATCTGAATTGGCGCGTAACCGCAACGATGCAACGCAATAACTTCGACACGGTCTTCTTTAAGTGTCCACTCCATATTTAAAAATGAGGAAAATTCTAAAAAGTACACATTTTTATTTTCATGAAAAATTCTAAATTCGAATTCAATAAACTTTTTTGTGGCCAGCGTTCTAAATTCAAAAGTTTTTATTGTGTGACAGAACTTATGACCTGACTGTGTATATAAAGCTATTTGTTTTCCAAAAGAAATAAATAAATAAATAATGTACATATATCCAACTAAAGTCGGGTCAAGATAATAGGTGCACTGGGCCAAACTAAATTCAACCTTATTACGTCAATGACAGAGACGCTGTCATGTCACCTATTATCTTGACCCGACTTTAATATTGTAAATGTGAAAGTAACGATGTTAAGATGTTTGGATGATTGTGTTTGTGCCTCAATCACGCTAAAACGGCTGAACGGATTTGAATTAAATTTAGCACAGAGATAGTTTATGAGCTAGATTAACATAGAGGATACTTTTAATCCGACTACCAGTAGGAGGGTAACGTTATCTCGATAAGTAATAATTCCTAGGAACAGATAGATAAAGTTGCGGGCATTATAAATGTATTATAAAAGTAGCGATGTTTGGATGTTTGTGTGTTTGTGCCTCAAACACGCTAAAACGCCTTAACGGATTTCAATTAAATATAGTATAGAGATAGTTTATGAGCTAGATTAACATATTGGATACTTTTTATCCGTGCACCAGATGGAGGGTAACGTTATCTCGGTAAATGATAATTCCTCGGAACACGCAGATGAAGTTGCGGGGATCAGCTAGTATAGTAGTATATATTTTAAATATTCGAATGTCATAAATTTACTTTTAACCTTCATTTTAATACATTTACTTTTACCTGTATTTTTAATTATGACTGTGTATAGTGTATATGTGTATAATTGTTTTACTATGGGTACCTTACCTAAAATAAACGCTAATTATTATTATTATATTTATATGTTTAATTTTTTCCCAAAATATTATTATTATTATCAATACCCCATTAGCGTAGTTAGCGTTAGTAGACCCCTTTAGGCCATTAAATGGCTTGTTGGACCTACGTTCTAATCTTACGGCTAAGGAAAACATCATGAAGAAACTGAGCTAGCTATCTGTCATGCAAAATAGACTATTGTAGAACTGGCGGAACATATCACAACTGCGCCTCTGCCACTCCGTATGGGTGAAAGCGTGACGCTACGTGAAAAACTCGGCCTTTTGTGGTTTTCTCTGTCTATGGCCATCATTTTGATCTCCGACCATGTATTCTCGGTGTGTATGTGTGAACTGTAAATTGCGTTTGCCCAGACGTGGGACACCGTTCAATAGCTACATAAAGAATATCCTCTCCATATCCATCATTCAGACCTGAAAACCCGTAAGTTCGTGCCCAAGCCGCCCAAGGACCCTTGCAAGGACAAATTGGTTCCACTTGACGAGGCATCGCCACAAGAGTTGCCACCCGCGCTCGCGCTCAAAGACACGGAAGTCATGAAGATGGCGCAGGCGTTGTATGAAAGGGACATGGACGAACCTACCCTGGAACCGCTACCTACGCACTTTAGAGGTAAGTGTTTAGGGTGACAGGTCATAGTACATTTGTAGAAACATAAATGCTGCTCCTTATTGAACGAGCGAGCGCGTAGCGCGACGTAGTGTCTCCGTTTAGGCTTGGGCGAAAATGCTTTCGAATGTCCGGATTTCGGCTGTTCTCCTGGTCGCATTTCTCAACCGATTCTTGTGAAATTTTTGAGCAAGTTTTATAATTTTTTCGATTCAGTTTTTAGATTTATTTCATAGATTTCTTAGCTAACAAAATATAGGTTACGAAGTTATTGGTGCGTTACTTTCATACTCCATGTACGTAACCAGGTGTATTCAGGTAACAAAATTGTAACGAAAATGCAGTAGGGATATTTTTTTGTATTGGTTTTTGTAATAACCTGGTGTGAGCGGTTGGAAAAAAAAGACAAAAATATGCGAATTTTCTGTGTCGCTCACGAGGTTCACAGAGCCACAAGTATATGCGAATTGCGAAATGCGATTATGCCAATTTAATGTCTGAGTTGTCTCTGCTTACAATCTGCATGATTGCCAGGAAGGACGAAACAATGAGGTACGCGTAACGTAGGATATGAATCTAATAGCCCGTTATTATACACAGTTACTTTTAATTCACCCCGGAAACTTAAGGGGGTTGTAAGGGACATCATTCCTAACAACTTTCACTATAAACCGATTTGATCAGAGCAACCTTATTATTCACTCCTCCACACATTTAGTGTAACCGTATATACTGTATCTCTGACTTTTATCACAACCCATTTCAAAGTGATGTTCTGAAGGGTGTTCATGTTCGCCAACTTCATATTGGCGCTTGACCAAGACCGCGATTACTTCACCGAGCCTGCGTCCGTCCGTTTTCAATAACCTATCTATCGGTGATCCGCAGTTCACTGGTGTTACATTCGAACTTACGCCAAATCCGACACTAAAGGTAACCGAAGTTAGGAAACTAGTTTCCTAAACGCCTTTTTTACGTAACTGATAGAAATTATATTGAAAACGGAAGTCAAGCGGCTTTAATTTGATTTTGAAATGAATCCGTAGCTTTATCATGTACTCCATCCGTCTAGGAATTTCTAACGGACATTCCTTTTAAATTGACAATCCTCCAATCAGATCACTTATACTGCCATTTTTAATTTGAGGCCAGAAATGTAAACAAACTACTGGCATTTTCCAGTACAAAAAGTATAATATGAATGTCAAAGTCAACAGTTTTGTTCTAGAAAATGACAGATGTTTGTTTACATTTGTGGCCTTAAATTAAAAATCGCAGTATAGTTGAGACGAGCTGTCATTTGATTGGCCGATAACATAATAAGCCTACAGGATTGTAAATCTCATTGGATACAAAATTGACCTACCTTCATCAAAGTGGCACTACATCGTTATTCACAGCACAAGTACAGCAATGTACTTAGTAATTTTTCTTTTGGTTTACTTTTTTAGCTAATGAACCCTCTATGACTTGTCTAGACGCCGCGAACAAAAGCCAGCACGCACTTTTACACAACTTTCTTTAGATTTGAGTAAACAACTGAAGGATCCTGAACACCCAAAGGCGCATTTACACGATTAGTTACACCCAATCCGTCCGTCCGCAAGTCGACGCATGGTGTAGGTAGTAAACAGTCAACGAGAAAGGATCCGTCTAAGCGGCAGCAACTGTCGCCCCTCCGATGGGAAGAGAGATTATTAGAATTTTCAGGAACGTAGCAAGGCAATTTAGAGAGAGATAAATTACTAGGAGGTTTGGAGGTAGGCGAGAGAACGCGTTCAGAAACGGCCGACGGACCGGGGCGCGGCTGTGGCAAGAGTAGTGAAAAGACCCATCCGGTCCGGCGACCCATCTAGGTAGAACCTCTGTGGATATGAGCCTTAAAGCTACATTAAACGTGTATGATGTTCCAGTGCTCGGCTACATGCGCCCGCGCCTGCTAAAGACTGGACTCAGCGAATACACGGAGAGCTACGCACGACTCGCCTATGAGTTGGTAAAGACAGGTAAGCAGAGGGCTTTACGACTCCATCTTATTACCACTTCAGCCCGCCGTTGAATCGACACCTTATCGATACCTCCGGCCCGATAGTCTGAGGTCAACTTTGACAGACCCTACCAATTTTTTATGAAACGTCACCGATTTAGTGCTAACTCGCGTTCCATATGTCGGCCCTTAGAGTTGATGATCGTGACTTCTTCGATGGAGCATGTTGACATAAACTCTGTCCTCAAAACGACAATGGCGATAGTGTACCTGCAGTCTATTAAGCGAGTAGCTTAACTTTTGAAAGCCCAAATCCCCCACATTTTTGACGTGCAATAAAAAATATGTATGTACGCAATAAGGAAACGTCAAAAGTTCAATGTCAAAAAGAGGCTGCTCGCCCGCGTAAGGACTAGTTTTTTTCACAGCATGTGAACTCTATTACAAACTTCAAATTGACGATTGACCAATCAGTGTAGGAAGCAGGAATAATTACGCGTCGAAAAAGTATTGCGAATCGAACTGTCAGTGACTCTTATGAGCAATGACATGAGGTTCATTTTATCTGAACTAAAACAATTTTTTACTCTGGTAATTATTCCTGGTTTAGCCACAGAAAGCGATAATCTCACACGGGCGGTCATTTCATCCTCGCGATATTGCCCTTCACCTTTATAACGTTGCTCTCTCATTGGTACATAGCCAGCACCGGTATTCGAACCCGCATCTCCTGCGTGTTAGACGAGCGTGTAACCTTCTTGGTTACACGCTCGTCTAACACGCAGGAGACCATGGACGTTCAACACCTACTACACTCGCGAGCAATAAACTGGATCATCTCATCGCGCGTTGCTCGGTTGCCTGCATGGATTGTGATATATCATTTGAAATGAAATTTTGTTAGCTTTCAACCTAAACAGTATCATACATAACTAAAGAGTATTCACCTTATGTCATGGAAAGTAAAAACAAAAGACATTAATTTTTAAAACAAAACACCATATTGTTTGGGAGTTCTGAAACCCTATAAAAAGTGGGCGTTTATAAAAATTGTCATTCAATGTTTCACGTCACTGATAACACTGAAGCTAAAAGAAAATGGAAACCACACCTGAAGAAGCCGCTCAAGTCGTCATCCATCCAGGAACAGTTGTCTCAGCATACTATCCCCCGACAGCTTCATCTGAGCCAGTCTTTTGCCTCGAAGGCATACAAGAGGTTAAGGGGGCTGGAAACTTAGTCCGGAGACCAGGATCTGGACGACAGCGATGTACTTCGGTGAGATTTGACCGATTTACTGTCACCACTTCTCCCCGAAATCGACAACAGACCGGCGTGGACGTCCAGCGGCAGCTTAGAGAACTTTGAGGGAAAGTTGTCAGCAGTGGACAGCGAGGCGAAGGTTTAAAGAAGTGAACTTGACCAAAAGGCCAGCCACATGACCCAAATTGTCTCCAGCCTACCGTCACTTAGATTGGGATTTGGGGCAATGGAGCCGAGTCCTGTTCTCGGATGAAACCAAGATGTGCCTGCTTGGTAACGACCGTCGACGGAGACCGGGGAAGCGATTCGCACAATGCTGTTTTGCGGGGACAGTGGCATACAGGGGTGGGTCCGGTATGATGTCGGCGGGGATTTCCATCGAGGCACAAACGGGGCTGATATATGACGACCCGAATGGCCGAGTCGGCATTGACCCTGCCTGCGAAGCCAAGGGTCCCGGATTCGAGTCCCGGTGGGGGCAAATATTTGTTTGATGAGAACGGATGTTTGTACCCTAGTCATGGTTGTTTATCTATTTAAGTATCATATTTATCTATATAAGTATGTCTATCGATGTCTAGTACCCAAGGTTCAGGGAATCTTAGTTTTGGGCTAGATTAATGTATATGTTTAATATTTATTTATCGCGAGTAATCGGGACATCACTAAGCGGAAACGGACCGCAGCTGTCACTCGTATCGAAACGAGAGGAAAAATTGGAGGTTATCTTTTCTCGTCGGGAGAAAAAACATGTCTGCTCAGGCGTCGGGCCAGTGATTGTAATTCGGTGTAACAATTACCAAATACAGGCGTCGGGCCTGGTCGGAGTGCTCATCATAAACATCGTCGCGAAATAAGTAGATTCGCGTCAGCGGTTGAGTGATTTGTGTTGTGAAGGACATCGTCGTATCGGACGGCGACTCCTCGTGTCGGCAAGCAGCACGCCGGCGACAGCGTCGGCGCCAAATAGTGACGGTTCGGTTCCTCTCCTATCCCAAACTTGTGCTATCCTATCCCGCATTCCTGCCTCGAATCGAGCTTTCGATCTCCGGTCTGCGACGACAAGGTAAAGTAGCAATCACTCACTTTTCTCCCGTGCTGGCAAGAACCCAGCCCCCTGAAGATTCCACGCCGTTCGGTAGGCGTGGAAATTAATCATTTTGGTAGCAGAGCGTGGTTTCCTAGTGGGAAATCATCGATTCACGGTTGTAGGGTTGTTTTTTTTGCCACATTGTAGTTGGGAGAAAAGAATATCTCAGATTGGCCGGCAATCTGTTTGTGAGTGAGTCTGTGGTCGGTACACCACAATTAAAGTTCATTTTCGGTTAGTGAAAGTATAAGTGTCAATTTAGTTAACAATTATTATAAATTTGTAGTCGGAAACTACTGTTTTGTTTTGTGATAAAAGATTGAACAGTCATTCTGCGAAGTAACTAGATTGTATTACTTGCGGTAGAACGTCGGGTTCTATAGTATTGCAGTGTTATTTCGGTTTACACAGCAGTGTCGGGCTATTTAAGGGGTATTAAGCTGATTTTGCTGACCTCAAAAGAAGTGTGGGTCATATCGGAGGGGCCACTTCTAGGAAAATAGTTTTTTTTTATAATACCTTTTTGTGGGTTATTTTTGTATTGTGTTTTATGGTGGCATTCTCTAATTGATTTAGAGTGTATATTTATAAGGTGTATGTCCACAGGGCGACCATATTAAATATTGTTTAGGATTTAATTGTTTTAGTGGTTGCCTTGGTTTTTACAACTTAGTTTTAATTTCTGTGCCCAGCGCTGACGGGCAAGTGCTGGTCTCTGGCTGTGCTTAGTTCGGTAGTGAAGCATAGGACCAGAAACAATTGAATCGGTAACCATGGCACCTTCGCCCTTGACGGTACTGCGGTATGGTGTCCGTGAGGAGATGAGATGGCTCGCCCATACTCACAAGTATGTGGAGCGACCTGACATGGACGATGTCCTGCTCAAGCGTGTGGAGGACGCAATGACACGCGTCGGGAAGGTGTGTCGGCTGTGTGCGGAAGCTGAAGCTCTCGGGCTTACGAATGAGGCCTCGGTGGCTGCAGTGAAGCAGCTCTGCGCGGATGCTGACCAAGCGATGGAGTGCTTGGGCGACATCGAGCGTCGCGCGGAAAAAATTAAGCGGTCGCGTCGGAATGACCGCGGGGAGGGTAGCGGAGACCCCCCCCCCCCCTAAGAGTGTTGTTGGACGGCTGCCACAACTGGAGATTCCGGCCTTCGGTGGGGCAATTGATGAGTGGCCGGCATTCATCAATTTGATCGATAGTTTGGTCCACGGTCGGGACGACCTGGACAACGCCTACAAGTTGGCCCAACTATTGATGGCACTGCGGGGTGAACCGAAGGAGTTGGTCGGTCACCTAACGGTCACGGCAGGCAATTACGAGATAGCCCGGTCCATATTGTTTGACCGCTACCAGCACAAACGGCGGTTGGTTGATGCGCAGCTGGGGAAGCTGTTTAGCATCCCAAGAGTAACCCGGGATGTTGACATCCGGGTACAGGTGCTCAACCCTGTGCTGGTGGCCACGAAGGTCCTTCAGAACCTTGGTCTGCCGGTAGACCAATGGTCATATATCGTGTTGTATATGGTTTTGTCACGGTTGCCTGCAGCTGTTCAAAGTCGGTTTGAACAGCTGCATGGGGGCAGTAGCTCGGAACTGCCCACGCTCGTCCAATTAACGGATTTTTTGGAGGGTGAATGCAGGCGAGGCGACACATTGGATTCGGAGGCCAGTGTGCAGCGCCAACACGCGCGGATGTGGGAGGGCCCGCGCCCCCCGCCCCCACGGGGGGGTGGGCGGTCAAAACAATTAGGCGTTTTGAATGCCGCGCCGTCAGGTGACGGCTGTGTGCACTGCGACAGTGCCGGTCATGAGGTGACCAGTTGCGCCAACTTTAAGGCGCTCGGGGTAGCTGCCCGCAGGAAGGTAGTCTCAGCCACCGATTGTGTTTCGGTTGTTTGGGGCCGCACCCGCTCAGCGAGTGCTCACGCGCGTTCCCCTGTGAGTGCTGTGGTGGCAAGCACCACATCGTGTTGTGCCTGAACCGGTCAGGCCCTTCGGACGGTCACCAGGGCCGGACTCAGGTTGGTCGGTCACAGGGCCCAACCAGGGCCCCTCCGGGCAACGGGAGTCACCAACGGGGTGACTGGGGTACCCGCGGACGGGACCCCCCCCCCCCGAGGGGAAGGGGGCAGCGCGGGGGGTAACAGGCGGGATAGCCGGGGTTCGGTCGCCGCTGTCCAGGGTCAGCGAGGACTTCGGGCCGCTGGCTCACCGCGTGTTACGGGCGGGTGTCAGATGGCACCTATGAGTGGCGCGAAGGCTGGGAGCCCACCACCTTCTGCGCCACCCTGCCCGTCGCTCTGGGAGGCGAACAGGGAGGCGAACAGTCGGATGTCGCCCCCATTCCTAGAGCGCCCCAGGTTGGATCCGCTCTCCCCCCTCCATCCACGGTGGCCACCGGGCACACCGTACACAGTCCGGTATGGTCGGGTACCGGGACAGCGAGGGGCCTATTATGCGGGTTGGGACCCCCTGATGTACATACGGTCTGATATGCCACCGGTGGCATATCAGCAGCCGAGTTACCAGGCCGACGGGGGTCCCAGCGGGTTCGGATCCCGCGGAGGTTCCCGCTAGGGACACGCCGCCCACTAACAGGGTGCCGCCACTCCACAGACGGTCATGCTCCCCACCACCTCGGTGATAGCGTGGAGTTCGGACGGCAAATCTCGTGTGGCACGAGCACTATTGGACTCGGGGGCCCAGGGGTGCTTAGTCTCGTGCAACCTTGTAAGACGGTTGGGCATTTCGGTAAGGGAGTATCCACATTCCATTCGGGGAATTGGGAACACGGAAGTCGGTTCCGTTAAGGGAGTATGTCGGATTGCTCTCTCGTCACGGGTGGATTCATCGGTGAATCTGACGGTCACGGCATTAGTCATGCCTAATGTGATGGGCTCACACCCTCACGTACGGTTGTCACCCTCGGTGCGACAATTGGTCGCTGGGTTGTCACTGGCTGACCCGGAGTTTGATATTCCGGGCCCAGTAGACATTTTATTGGGTGTTGATGCCTTGGGATACCTGTTAGTGCCAGGTGTCCACGTGTTGCAGGCGACTGGTCTGGTTTCGGTCAACACCAGACTGGGCCATGCGGTAATGGGTCCGGTCATGCCGGTTGCCCCACGCCTAGCGACTCGTAGTCCCTTATTTGGTTCTGTACTCTCGGAGGTGATACAGAAGTTTTGGGAGGTGGAGGAACCACCTACGGTCCGCCGGTTGGACCCGGTTGAAGAAGAGTGTGAACAGTTTTATCGGAACAATACTGGTCGCCTTCGGTCAGGTCGTGGGTGTCACGCTCCGGAGTTGGTTGGACATCCCTTGTGGTGGGGTCCAAAATGGTTGACTCAAGCCGAATCGGATTGGCCAATGAGTCCACGCGTTACCTCGGCGAACGGCGCCTTGACAGTCGGTGTCTGTACGACGCAACCAGAGCCGGAAGAGGAGTTCAGCCTGCTGGAACGGTACAGCTCGCTCGACAAGCTGGTCAATGTGACCGCCTGGATCTGCCGATTTGCGCGGAATTGTCGGAATTCTGAGGCGCAACGAGTGCGGACACAGGTCCTGACACCACGGGAACGGAACCATTGTTCGCATTGGTACGGAACGTGACGGTGCACTTTAAGTCCGAATTGGACATTCTGAGACGCGGACGCGTCCAACTGAAGGGAGCTGTGGCTCGGCTCAACCCGTTTATTGACCCTCAAGGAAGGATTGCTGAGGGTAGGAGGTCGGCTGCGGAATGCCAACCTGCCTTATGCGGCTTGCCACCCGTTGTTACTCCCTAGGAAAGGGAAGTTGGTCGAACTGTTGATACAGGATCGACACATTCGGAATGAGCATATCGGATGCCACGCCTTGATGGCGTTTCTCCAGCGCGAGTTCTGGATTTTATCGGGAAGACGCTTAGTGCGTAGCGTCGTATTTTGGTGCCTGCCTTGTTATCGGGCCAAGGCGGCTACGATGCAGCCCCAGATGGGCGATTTGCCCTCAGATAGGGTTAACGAAATCCAGCCCTTTGCGGGTGTCGGAACGGATTTCGCGGGACCATTCATGGTCAAGTCTTCACAGCTACGGAACGCCAGATTAGTGAAGGCATACCTGTGCGTCTTCGTGTGCTTGGCCACGAAGGCAGTCCACTTGGAGGTGGTCAGTGACCTCACTACAGAGGCATTTATCGCATGTCTAGATCGGTTCGTCTCACGAAGGGGCCTCCCGACATTAATCCGTTCGGACAACGGCACAAATTTTGTCGGAACCAGGCGATATCAACTCAATTCCTGAACGGTAACCAGGACGCCATCGGTACGGCTTGCTCCCGACGAGGGATTGAATGGGTTTTCAGTCCGCCGGGATGTCCTCATTGGGGAGGAATTTTTGAGGCTGCGGTTAAATCGGCTAAGTCGCACCTGACGAGGATCATCGGTGAGACCTCTCTACGCTTTGAAGAGCTTGCGACGCTGTTCTGTAAAATTGAAATGACACTGAACTCGCGTCCGTTGTGCCCGCTCAGTTCGGATCCAAATGATTTGGAAGCGTTGACGCCGGGTCACTTCCTGATAGGTCAGCCCCTTAACGCCCTGCCAGAATACCCATTCGGTGATGTTAAGTTAAGTCGGTTAACTAGGTGGCAGATGTTGCAGCAGATGGCTCAAGATTTTTGGAAACGGTGGTCCCTTGAGTACTTGCACATCTTGCAGCAGCGCCTTAAGTGGACTGACCGGACGAGCCCCCCTCAAGTCGGTGATTTGGTGCTGATTAAGGATGCGAACCTGCCATCATTGAGATGGAGACGAGGACGGATCGTCAATTTGTACACGGGTCGGGATGGCACGCCTCGATCAGCAGAAGTCAAGGTGGGGGACTCGGTCCTCAAGAGAGCGGTCGCAACAATTTCTCGCCTTCCTATTGATTAGGGACAGGTTCGGGCCTGTCCGGGCGGGTGACTGTTTAATATTTATGCTTCGGAACGCACCGGTTTTTTGTTGCGCGGATCGACCACGAGTAATCGGGACATCACTAAGCGGAAACGGACCGCAGCTGTCACTCGTATCGAAACGAGAGGAAAAATTGGAGGTTATCCCTCCCCTTCCCCCCGGATCTCTGAGGAGTACAGACGTGTTTCTCTGTTACAAATTAATATTAAATACTTACTCAAATTAAATAAACAATCTAAATTAAACTCAGTTAAAATCGTTCAAACTACCAGGAGTGCATAAAACCAGAAGAAGTCACTACAAGCGCGCGACCTAGTAGCTACAACATCGAATCTGTATTAGTGTGAGTTCTAACTTATTACTACACACTATTTAGCCGTCTTCTGACTCAGAGGTCACGATACAGTGGACGGAAAGCGGATTTGTTCACAATCGTCGATCGCTGCCAGAATATTGTGACCCCTGTCTCATCTACTTTCTACCTGTGTACTCACCAAGTAATTTTTGCCTGTGAGAGGATTCCGGATTGATTCAAAGTACAGTCAGCGCGACAACTGTTCCGCATGCCGCTAAATCGCACGCCACCGGCTATGTCCGACTCCGCGCCTGACCTGTCACTGCGGGTTGGTGAGGAATCATCTCGTACTGGCAATACTGGACCAATTAAACGGACACGGGGCGATGTGCAAGAAGTGGAAATGAAAACATTTATGAAAGAAATGAGAACTATGATGGCAAATCAGGAAAAAAAACTAAAATGTTTTGAGACAACATTCAAGGATAGTATCAAGGAAATAAGTAACCAGAATAAGGATATAAAGGCGTCAATTGAATTCATATCCAATATGTATGAGGAAATGAGGATGAAATTAGAAAATTGTGAACAGCAACAAAAGAAGGACCGTCTGTATATAAAGGCGCTAGAGGACCGGCTTGACAATGTTGAGCGTGGAATGAGAACATCTAGCTTTGAAGTGAGAAACATCCCTCAGAAAGATACCGAAAGCAAAGATGACTTGATCAAAATAGTACAAAATATTGGATCAGTTTTAAATACTCCAATTGAAACCTCAGAAATCAAGGAACTGTTTCGCACTAAGAAAAGAAACTCGACAAACTCGCCGATTATTGTTGAACTAACTACAGTTCTCAAAAAAGAAAAGATAATCAGCTCTGTTAAGAAATATAAGCAAGAAAAAAGAGACTTAATTAAAACGACACAAATAAGTATCGATGGACCTGCAGTACCGATACACATCTCAGAAAACTTATCATTCAAAATGAAACGGTTACACTTCCTGGCTAGAGAGTTTGCTCGAACAAATGAATACAAATACTGCTGGACAAGCAACGGTAATATCTACATCCGTTAGACTGACGGCCAGGCTGCACTTCGGCTGAACAATGAGATTGATCTTGAAAATTTAAGCACAAAGGAAAAGTGACTAGTCTTAAATCATAGTTGTCTATCGCATAGGTTAAATGTTCTTATACACACCTTTTGATACCTATATCTTCACGCACTTACCCCCTTACACACTAACATTAATCACTAACAATTGCAAACTCAAAACCAAATCAAACAGTACGAGTAATGTATGTAGTTATAACATAATGCCTTACAATTCTTATTCAAATCAATTTCGTAAATATCCATTGACACCCAGCTTCTGTACCGGTCCATGTTTTTTTCAAGGCTCCAAATGCTGAACACGGTTTATAAAATTTATTAAAATTCAATCCTCTTACAATAAATATTTCTACCGAGATTGAATGCATTGGCAACGTAGAGTGTATGCGTTGTGATGACCCATATTCAATCAAATCACTACTTACTACAGATTCTGCATCTTTGGCTTCCTCAATGCATGTTCTATGTGCCAATATACGCAGTATCAATCAAAACCTTGATTCATTTCTTGTTTTTATGTCAAAGTTGGACTTAGTTTTAGATGTTGTAGTTCTAACTGAATGTTGGGTCGACCAAGATTCAGTAATCCCTAATATAAATAACTTTAAATCGTTTAGTACTACCAAATCTTATAATCAAAATGATGGTGTCATTATTTATATCAATGATAGAATTAGTAATTATAATGTCCATGAGCCAGTTGTTTCTAATGGTAACTGTTTAACATTTAACATAAATAATGATACAACAGTTGTTTCTGAGTTTAAAAATTCTGCATGTAAATCACAATTCATTGATTCCCTAGATTCTCTGCTTCATAAAATAAAAACGTCTAATATAATTTTAACAGGGGATCTTAACTTCGACATTTTACCGGAAAATTTGTCAGGGGACGCTGAAGATTATGTGACTATGTTAGCTTCCCATGGATTAAGACAAGGTATAAATCTTCCCACCAGGCTCAAAACCTGCCTCGATCACTTTATGCTTCGAACCAATAAACAAGCTAAAACTGTACTTTTTGATGAAATTACAGACCATTGTCCTGTACTTCTTCATTTAAACAGTACTAACTATAAAAAACCGGACATTAGACATGAAAAAATAACATTTAACCTAAAAAATATCGATGAATCACTTAAGGCTATTAACTGGGATGACTACTATAATAATACTTCTGTGGATGAAGTAGCACATTCCCTGATATCAAATATTCAAAATAGCATAAACTCCAATACCACCTGTACAAAAGTTGCAAACAGAAAAAAACCTATAAAACCATTGATAACTATAGGGATTATAAAATCTATTCGTAGAAGAGATAAATTACACTTAAAAATAAAGAAAAATAAATCTAATGAAGAACTCAAAACACAAAATTTAATATACAGAAATACATGCAATAAAATATTAAAAACCTTGAAACGCAAATACTACCAAAAGGAACTTGAAAAAAATACCGGTAATTCAAAAGAAACTTGGAAAATTGTTAAAGAACTTTGTAATTTAGCCAAAGATAAAACTTGCTCCACTGAATTGCTCTCAATTAAAGCCACGGAAAAAGACTCTCTTAATGCAGTGAATCAGTACTTTACCTCAATCGGCCATGACCTTGCGACAGAAACACTTACCAAAGTCAATAAAAATGAAAGTTCACTAGCCAACAAAACTGCCTTAATTAATCCACCTCAAACCTCTATGTTTTTCTCACCTACCGATCCGGATGAAGTACGTAGGGTGATATCATCTATGAAATCTAAAAATTCCACTGGATGGGATAAAATATCGTCACAGCTCATTAAATCACTCGTCCATGTACTAGCGAGTCCCATTGCACATTTATGTAATCTGAGCTTAGCCAACGGTAAATTCCCTGAAGACTTTAAACTCGCCGTAGTTATTCCAATCTTTAAGGCTGGTGACAAACTATCTCCTGGGAACTATAGACCCATATCACTTCTATCAACTTTGTCTAAAATTTTAGAAACGATAGTCAACAAACGGCTAATGTCGTACTTAGAAGATAATAAATATCTATCAACCAACCAATATGGGTTTAGATCAGGTCATTCTACTGAAGATGCAGTTTTAAAATTAACGACTGAAATAACAAAGCACCTGGACAAAGGAAAGAAATGCATCGGTGTCTTTCTAGATCTTCAAAAAGCTTTTGATACTGTATCAATACCGATTTTGCTCAAACGTTTGGAAATTCTTGGTTTAAGGGGCCCAGTACAAGATTGGTTCAGGAGTTATCTCAATCAACGTAGACAATTTGTCCACCTAGGTGGCATTTCGAGTGATGAAGAAACATGTTCCTACGGAGTACCACAAGATAGCACGTTAGGACCGACTCTCTTTTTAGCTTATATCAATCAGCTGGCTGAACTGGACATCTCAAGTGCTGAAATTACTATGTTTGCGGATGATACAGTGCTATTATTTAATGACACATCCTGGGAAAGTCTTCAACTAACAACTGAAAATGGTATACTTAGGGTAACATCGTGGTTAGAAGACAGTCTTCTTTCTCTAAACACTTCCAAGACAAAATACTTATGTTTCAGCAAACCAACGCATCTAAGCCACCCAATAACTTCAGCTTAACAATTCACTCTTACCCTTGTAACTCGACTAACCTAATCGATTCCAACGCTCTAAGCTTAGCCGCGTTAATGTGATCAAATACCTGGGCGTACTTATTGATGATAGGCTCCAATGGGGTCCACATATAAAAGCCGTTGCGAAAAGATTATGAAAGCTTATTTTTGTTTTTAAGACACTTCGCTTTGTTGCATCAAACAAGTTACTCCTAGAGACTTACAAGGCTCTCGGTCAGTCCATTATTACATATTGTATTTGTTCTTGGGGGGGAGCGTGCAAAACTCACTTATTGGAGGTGGAAAGAGCACAGAGAGTAGTCCTGAAGGTCCTATTATTCTTACCATTTAGACATCCTACTACCAAGGTATATGAAGAGTGCAAGGTACTCAGCGTGCGTAAACTATTTATATATCAGAGTTTAAGGAGATACCATCGCGTAACCGTACCTTCACTACCCTTGAACAATAAACGAATAGATAACTGCCCCGTACCAAACTGCAAGAGTGTCTTTGCTAGGCGACACTATACCTATACCTCTCCTCGTATTTATAACAAACTAAATTTAAAATATAAAACCAAGACATTAAGTAATTATCAAATTAAAAGCAAAATCATTGAATGGCTAAATAAGTTCGACTACGACACTACAGAAGATCTCCTAAAAGTAATAAAATAAATCAAAAAATTAACAAAAGGCATTATTTGGCTCAAATTCTATAACTAAGTTTAAAATCATGTAAACAGATATTTATACACAATACCTACATGGCTCGTATTTTAATCAAAATGCATATCTATTTTAATCAAAATGCATATCTACTTACAATATTCAGTGCACTATTAATTTGAATATTCACTTTCACTTTCATACTTACTAACCAAATTAATTTATTTGTATATCTAGTTACTATTAGCAGTTAAATTTAACTATTGCAACTTTTGCCTTGACTGTACCACATACTGTTTAAAAACTGCATCATTTTATTTTACAACTACCTACCATTAGTATTACTTATAAATAAGTGATATGTAACTTTTAGTTCACCTACATACATCTTTATAGATTTTTAATAAGTAATTTAATATCATTCATTTTAATATGTATACCTACCCTTGTACTTGATGTAACTCAATGTGAATTGTTAACCAAATGGAAGGAACTGGTTCCTGACACACAGGTTACCCTAGTTTAGGAACCAGGGCTACAATAATTTATACTTTTTGTGTTGCAATAAAGAAATGTTTATGTTTATGTTTATGTTTTATCTTTTCTCGTCGGGAGAAAAAACATGTCTGCTCAGGCGTCGGGCCAGTGATTGTAATTCGGTGTAACAATTACCAAATACAGGCGTCGGGCCTGGTCGGAGTGCTCATCATAAACATCGTCGGGAAATAAGTAGATTCGCGTCAGCGGTTGAGTGATTTGTGTTGTGAAGGACATCGTCGTATCAGACGGCGACTCCTCGTGTCGGCAAGCAGCACGCCGGCGACAGCGTCGGCGCCAAATAGTGACGGTTCGGTTCCTCTCCTATCCCAAACTTGTGCTATCCTATCCCGCATTCCTGCCTCGAATCGAGCTTTCGATCTCCGGTCTGCGACGACAAGGTAAAGTAGCAATCACTCACTTTTCTCCCGTGCTGGCAAGAACCCAGCCCCCTCAAGATTCCACGCCGTTCGGTTGAGGCGTGGAATTAATCAGTATATATATATTTTTTATCCACTTCCTAAGTCATATTACTTCCTAATCATTTAGTCGTCCACAACTTCGACCTATAAAATAAATAACGCCCTAAATTTAGGTAGGAAATTAAATAAATTTTAAATATTTTTGATATCATTTGAAAGCTAACAAAATCACCTTTAAAATTATGTACCACAATCATTGCATTTAAGTTGCGGGGATTTGTTTTGAGCAGCGCGCGATGATGTGATTCCAGTTTATCGCTCGCGCGTGGTGATTATGTCATTCGCATCGTATTTCTTGTGTATCTCAGGTCGAATACCACGGTACTCCGCTAGCAACGGAGGCCGCGAGCGTTGGGGCCTGCCACCCGAGGGAGTGAGACAGCCAGAGCTGGCTATACTGCCGTACGAGGGGGAAAGACTATACTGATGCCGATTCGAGAGGCGTCACAGCTAAACTAATTAAAGAAAATGCGTTTGAAAATATAACCTATGGCCACCGGAAAGACGGTCCTGATTTCAAGGTGGCAGGTTAGTTGGCTAACTAACTTGTTGTGTGGTAAACTGACAGACTCTACCGAAAGAACCTAGAGCCAATTGCAATAGAAAATGGACCGAATAAACTTGTTTTCTTGCAATGTTTTCTTTTTGACATCCTTCATTTCATCTCATAGCAGTGGATAGTAGTGAAAAGTAACATAACATATCTTCACGCTTTTATCCATGCAGGGTGACAGATGCGCAGGCTATCTATCGCACACGAACATTTAAAGACACTTTCTCGGGTTTTATACATGATTGTGACACATTTATTCTGTTTCCCACATATGTTTAGGTTTGTGTCTTTGTGTTTTGACACACAGGTCCCTTTGTTCGTAGAAATGGCTTTTTTATACCTGTCGTCGGTCAACTAATCGTTCTTTGCTTGTACACAGACAGAGCTTTAGTACATGATATTATTTAAAGCAAAGAGGCGATAAATTCCTGTTAATTTATTTAACAGAATAACCCTTACGACGTGGGTTGACGATGTAACTGATGTGCAAGTGATTATTTTAACGAATTAACGCGTTGTTAAATTTTAGTGATTCAAGGGGGTAGCCATTAATAGCGTGTTCGTTTTTGACGATTTTCTGACCCACCCTTGTGATATTTAGGAAGATTGGCTCTACCCGCCTCCCGCCAATCTCACGTGAGATTTTTCAAAAGTTTTAATTTGTAAATACATCTAAATTTGCTTGATTGCAAATCCTAGTTTTACATATTGATTAGATCGTAGTCTAGAAACACAGTGATACAATTTAACAATTACTTACTTTTGACATATTTTAGTCAAGAATCCATTATTTACCAATTTACACTGTTTTTTAGGAAAACAAAATGACGTGAAATTAGCCGATTTGATGAAATTTGTCTTGAACCCCTACCCGCCTTAAACACCTCACGTAATTAATGGACGCCCCCCAGCGCGTTAACGATTCGATGATGGAATCGTGGTGCGCCGACAACTGCTTCCGCGAAATTACATACAGTAACACACATTGCTTCTTCTGCAGAGGATGTAATAAAAGTTGTAGTGTTAAGAACTCTTTCGTCCGAAAAATATTTCGGCTCTTATTTCTGACCAAATCTTTATTAAGAGGGACAACGTTCTGAACAACTTCTTCATGAACATATTTGATATCACCACATATACTTAAATGAAAGAAATATTATTCATCTGGCTCCTCGTGAAGTCCTTTCCTCAAACATGCCGTGTCGGCGACGCGAGGGAGCGAGACAGCGAGCGTAGTAGGTACTTACCGCCCTCTTATTACTTCATTGAATAAGGGTCAGTCAGTACATACATATATTTAGAAAAATATCTATCTGCTTAGATGGCTTCGAACATAACTATAAATAAACATAAATAAACACTCCCGAAACTATAAATGAAACCTTAAAAGTCTGAAATTTGCTTGCTAAAGCTGATAGGTAACATTCAAACCACTGAACCAATTTTTATAAAAATATTTAAAATATTTATTTAAAATACCAGCTCTTGCCTAATAGAAAGACAGGGTGTAACAGAAAGGCGTTACCCTATTTTAGAGGGTTGTAAGCCTGAACAACTATCACTATGAGACCGATTTGATCAGAGCAACTTTGTTTTTCACTTCTTCACACATTTTGGTCCAGGTGGTCAGCTGACTTGTATGGGGAAGTGAAAAATAAAGTTGCTCTGATCAAATCGGTTTCTTAGTGAAAGTTGATTACAATGTTGTACCTAACAACCCCCTAAAATATGATCGTACCTTTCTGTTACACTCTGTATAAGACTCTTCTGTGCAAATAAGTGTTTGCTGTAACATGTGTGGTCTAATCTTCTTTGGTTGTACAATTCGATATGGACTTTATGTAGAGCGAATTACGCACAAAAGACCCCACTGGGTGTACTGTCGCCAGTGAAAGTCGGTTCTGTCTACTGATGTATAAAATAACGATAACTCTCAAAGGCTATGGGCCGAGCGAGCCGCCCTGGATCAAAACCGTATGAATTCGCTAATACAGCCAGTAGTACAGCAGAACACGCTCGTCTCCTAGCAACCAGGGAGAGACGGGGCACTGGCTGCACAAAATGCCGTCAAGCAAGACACATCGGCACCGTGCTTTACCGCATCACCTGTCGTCTGCCTGCGTCTAGGACGACCGAAACCCATCGCTGCCGCTGCGGTGCGCGGGTGGACCAACTAGGAGACCACGTGTAGGTATGCTATTTTTACTCACAGGAAAGTGAAGCAAACTGTGTGAACTCAAGCTTTACTGAATGCGATCACACTTCACAGAGTTCCAGTGCTGTGCTGCTGCCTGATCACGAATAATTACGCATCGAATAAGTAAGCGAATCGAACTGAAAGTCTGTCTTAGGAACAAACACATCTTTATATATCTTTTGGACTCGCTTACTTTATTAAGAACTTAGAAGTGAAAGTGCACAGTTTTCTTTATATTGACTGTTACCGTTATTTTTCTGCCAGCCATACCATCTCATCAGTGGACGTGTGATGCCGAACTGGACTGAAGCCAAACGCATCCTCCATTGTTGCTGACGGTACGCTAATCGCTGCCGGCTCGCTGAAGTCGTGATTTATTTGCGTTGCTAACAACGCTCAGCACATTTGTAACGCGGTGGTTTGCTGGGCTGCATGATGTTCTGTTCAATGTTGCTTTCTGTCGTTTCCAGCAACTTTAATGGAAAACTTTTCAATTGGTAATTTCGCTCGCTTCTCACGCAGGAGATGCGGGTTCGAAGCCAGTGCTGACCATGTGCCATTGAGATAAGTAATTTATCCTAAGTACAAACCTAAGTATCCTAAGTACGGACGTTCTAACAGTGATGGAAAACATCGATTTTTTAACTGTGAAACCGTTAACACCTTTATCAGCGCGTTACGCTTTTTCCCATACCCGGTAGCAAAAGCACAGTTGGTTGGTTGGTTTAAACATTTAATTAAAAGTGCCTACTTTTTATGGAATGGAATAGATGCTGAAGTTTTAGTTTTATTAAATGTAAAAGCGGAACTTTAGCGTATTATGTGCCATACAAGATGAGCATAGTATAAATATAATGGGTAATCAAACAAGGCGCACGGTCGAATGATAAATACCTATTTGCTCACACGGCCAGGGGCACAGTACATGAAAACTGGAGGCGCACGGGGATTCCATGTGATTAAAATGGACTGATGAACTTGGACTGACGACAAAAACTGACCGTGAGTGTGAAATCTTTTATTGAGAATTTTAACTGCTTTTTTTTTGTTTTTTTTTTATTTTATTATTATTATATTAAAGTAAATTCGTACAACATGACAGAAAAAAGTCCAAGTCGTCGTTCAAAGTATCCAAACTAAATATTAAGATAAAATAGATAACATTAAACACCACATGAAATTATTATTCAGGTCAATTATATTCGATTATTCAATCAAAATTGTATCCATTAATCATTCGGGAAAATAATTACATGACAACACTATCATGCATTCTTCTCACAGAACCTTCCACATTCTCGCACAATATCCCTCCATGCATCACCAAACAGATCATTTAATGGTGCTGCAGCCAAGAGTGCATTGAGGCTGTCCCGCGCCCGGACCAGCGGAGACTGCCGGCGCGCCACCGTGCGGTGCGAGCTGCCCGCTAGCAGCTGGTGCCTACGAGCGCGTAGGTAGTTGTCAGGCACGCAGGCAGGCTGATGATATCCCACGGCTTTTCCAGGCGCGCGGGCGCACCGTTATCCGCTAGCTTTAGTCCATTTTCAACAGAACAAAACTGACCGTGAGCGGGCGTGCATTGCTTGGGTTGTGCAGATTGGGTTTTTTTTCGCAATTTTTGGGAATTTTATAGCTTTTGAAAACGTTTGGGGTAACAAAAAGCTTGGGGAAATTTTTGGGGAAGAAAATTTTGATAACGGGGAAAAAGGGGTGTAAGAGACTACCGGGATAGTTTTCGGCGCGGGGTCCAATAAAAGTACGACGCGATACAAATCAGCACGAATATATTTATAAACACACAGGGAGCTTAACCTAGACACGAATACAGGGGGATTCAAACGAAGCACTACAACACTGTCACTAAGAAAACCTACGAACGTCGCACGCTGAAGCTAGGGGAGTTGAACAGGCTCGCACGGGCAGAGCTTCCAGCGGCGTCGTCGAAGGTCTCGGTCGAACTGAACGGATTAAATGACAATAGTCGAAATATAAAGTTGCTGGGCCTACGCACACTACAGTAGTATTACAAAAACTTCGCAATCGTTTTCTACTTAATGACTAAGTGCGCAGGCCTGCTCATAAAACTGCAATGCAGCTGTGCCCTCAAAGGCGCCGACACAAACCTCACCTCACAGTATGCCTTTTCGGCAAAAGGAAACAATACTAACACAGAAGATCAACAATAGTGGCGAAATATTTACAATAGAATCTTATTTTCATATTTCATATTCTTTATTGCACAGAAATCTTATAGAAATAGTAAGGTAACAAAACATTTTATGAGCAAAGGCGTGCTTATCTCTAAAGAGAGATTTCTACCAGCAAACCTAGGTAGGACAGGAAAAATTGTGCAACAGGAGAGTCCTAGTGCGCAATAAAACTGTACACATCTAATTGTTTACAACTAAAACATAATAATTTAATAAATGATATATACTAAATAAAATACAAAAGCAAAAAAAAATATATATATCAAACATATACTACTTATATATACATATATAAAAGTACCTATCACGAAAGAGAAAGGAAATGCTCTTTCAATCTTGTCTTAAAAGTGAAAATTGAGGGACTATCTCTAATAGCGCAGGGAAGTGCGTTCCACAGTCGGATCGCCGTTAACCTAAACGAGTGTTTGTAAGCGGCAGTGTTATGCCGAGGAGTAGAGAGAAGAGACATCGTGTGGGATCTCCGGTTGTTATGCCTGGAGGAAATAAACTCGAAACGTTGTCGAAGATATGAGGGGTAGCGGGGATTTCGCAAAATGTTGAACAGATAGGAGAGAACGTGCATATCACGACGAAGGCGGATCGGAAGCCACCCCAACTCCTTGCGATACTGTGAGACATGGTCATACTTGCGCAGCCCGAAGACAAACCGAATCCCGAGGTTTTGAAGTCGTTCGAGTTTGTTCAGTTGTTCTTCGTTCGCACCGATCCAGCAAACATCTGCATAGTCGATTAAAGGTAGTAGAAGGGACTGGGCAAGGGTGATTTTAGTCTGCTGTGGCAGGAAGTGCTGCAATCTCCGTAGGGAGTGAAATGACGCAAAGACTCGTCTGCTGACCTCACAAACATGGGGCGACCAGGACAACAATTTATCAAATACAACCCCAAGATTCTTGGCCTTCTCGCTGTATGAGATTATGTTACCATCATACACTATAGGGTCGACGGGCATTTTCTGAACTAGGTTATGAGAGTGACGAGTACCCAAAATCATGGCCTGCGATTTGCCCGGGTTGACAAGCAGACCATAAGAGGTAGCCCATTTCCTGATGTTATCGAGATCAGCATTCAACGCCTCTACTGTCAGATTCACATCACACGGAGAGAAGTGCCGATATATTTGAAGGTCATCTGCGTACAGATGATAAGAAGAGGTAAGAACGTCAGAGATGGAGTTAATGAATACCGAGAAGAGGAGAGGAGAAAGGATGCCTCCCTGCGGAACACCTGCGGAGAGATCACATCAGTCCGTTGAGATCTCCTCAGACTTAATGCGTTGCTGGCGGTCTCTCAGGTAGGAGTCAAACCAGCGAGCAGAGTGCGAGGAGACATTAAGTGACTTTAAAATTTCGACTAGTATATCGAAATCGACGCAGTTAAAGGCGCTACTGAAATCAAGCAGTGTAAGGACCGTAAGCTGCTTTTGATCCATAGCTAATTGAATGTCGTCAGTGACTTTGAGCAGTGCTGTGGTAATGCTGTGACCCGGCCTGAATCCTGATTGGTGGGGATTCAGTAACATTTTTGAGGGAAGGCAGGAGGAGAGTTGGGAGTGGACAATTGATTCCAGGACTTTGGAGAGGATAGGCAGAATAGAAATGGGACGGAAATCTTTAAAGAAGGCGGGATTAGACGTTTTGGGGAGGGGAATCACAAGTGCCAATTTCCACTGGCTGGGGTAGCAACATTGGTCAAGCGACACATTAATTATGTGGGTGATGAGAGGTAACAGTACATCAATGATAGTTGTTATCATCTGCGAACATATCTTGTCCTCACCTATGGCCTTCGACGAGATTGCTAGTATTGCCCTCCTTACTGCGCCGATTCCGACAGGGATGAAATTAAATGCTGAGGTGAGGGATGTTGCCTTGGACCGTAGGTTACGAAGGGTTGCATCCTTGACGAGGGAGTCCATCGCGACAGGGGGAGTTGCAAAGAAACTATTGAGACCCCGGAGATCGACATTTCCGGCTGCCAATTCCTGTGACTTACCAACACCAAGGGTCTTCAGGAACTTCCAGACTTGTGCTGGAGTATAGCTCTCGATACATTCGTAGATATGACGGCGTTTAGAATCACGACACAGGCGAGTGCAACGATTACGGAGGCGTTTGAAAATTAAAAGATTCTCGTCGGTCGGATCCCTCTTATATTTAGACTTGGCACGGTTTCTCTTAGCCATCAGACCCTTAATGGTGTCAGTAAGCCACGGTGCAGGAAGATGCTTCACTTTAACCCTCTTGACCGGAGCATGCTTATCAAACAAGCTCAGGACAATAGAGTTGAAGTTCCGTACTTTGTCATCAATGGTCTCACTACCGTAGACAGGCGAACAGTCGACAGAGAAGGCGTCTGAATTAAGGGAGGTTATATCCATGCCCTTGAAGCTACGAATGTCAAGGAATTTAGCTGCATGCTTGGGAGGCTTTATCTTATAAGAGAGGTAAATAAGATTGTGATAGGAGAAAGGGGCGTTAAGTTGGCCATGCGCAGCAACCTTAGACATGTCAGAAGTAATCATTAGATCTAGAAGAGAGGGGGTGCAGTGTGGTTGAAAGTGAGTGGCCTCTAGAGGAAGGATATGCATGTTAAATGAACTTACAAGAGAATTCAGCTTCGCTGAGCGACCGTTATTCTTGAGAAGGCAAGTGTTGAAGTCGCCGAGAATTAGGGTGTCGCTATAAAGAGGAGTCAAGTCACTGAGAAGGGTTTCAAAAGAGTTAAAATAGTCGATTCGAAGAGAGGGGCTATAATAAACACCCAGGAGGACTTTGTTGTGACGCAAGTATATCTCCAGGAACAGGTGTTCAGCAGAACCAGAGTACAGGCCTTGGCGACTGGCTGAAGACTTTGCATGGGATGTCAGAATCTTAATCTAATGGATGTCAAAATCTTAATGCTAACAAATATAATGACTACGAGCTAAAGGATAATAAAACTATACAAACTTAAACTGCCGGTGGAGAATTCCAGAAAGTGTATTCGGCGACCAGATGTTTCACTACCTAACTCGTAATGACTGTGTTCCTTAACATTCCACCCCCTAGCAAGAGGGTTCCACCGATAGCTACACATGACCGTCGGTAGGTAACACAGCTAGTTTGACAACTGGTCGACGCAGCATCCCTTTACATGTCCTTACATCTACCACTCTCACTTGTCCATCACTACCCGGAAACACTTTGTCTATTATGCCACGGGGCCACATATTTCGCGGCTGATTGCCGTCCACAATTAACACAACATCACCCACTTTCACTGATGGAGACGCATTCTCCCACTTATGACGACGCTGAAGCGTCGGCAGGTACTCGCGACGCCAGCGGCGCCAGAACATGTCTGCCAGTGCGTTTGCTTTCTTCCATAGGCGCCGCGAATCGACGTCTCCGGGGTTACACAGGGCCGGGCGTGTGTCGTCGGTGGCCGTACCCAGCAGTAGGTGGTTCGGTGTGAGCACCACAGGCTCCTCGTGGTCTGTTGTGGTGTAGGAAAGGGGCCGGCTGTTAATAACCAGCTCGGCTTCCAGTAGAAGAGTGTGCAGCACCTCCTCGCGCGGGGCTCGTTCCTTCAGAGTCACCCGAAGCGCATTCTTCACGGAGCGCACCAGGCGTTCCCAGCAGCCACCCATATGTGGGGCGGCCGGAGGGTTGAAACGCCACTCAATCCCTTTGGCGATAGCTTCGTCACGCACACGCTCATGATCTATCTTCTTTAGCGCGGCGCGCAGCTCGCGGGCGGCACCGACAAAGTTCGTACCGCGGTCGCTCAGGATCATTGCAGGTTGCCCACGGCGCGCTATTAAGCGCCGCAAGGCCAGGATAGCGGAATCGGCACTCAATGATGCAGCCAACTCCAAATGTACGGCGCGAGTAGCTAGGCAGGTGAACAATACACCCCACCGCTTTTCTCGACGCCTTCCGATGCTCACTTCCATAGGACCGAAATAATCGACTCCGCAGTTTACGAACGCACGACGTGTGCTAGTGATCCGAACAGACGGCAAATCTCCCATCTTCGGACAGGTCGGGCATGCCTTTTGCACGCTGCAGTAATGGCAGCGCGCAACGACAGCTTTAACCGTCGATCGCAGCCGCGTTATCCAATATCTCTCTCGCAGCAAGTTGACCACCGTTTCGCGATTGGCGTGCAGCGCACGCGCATGGTAGTGCTGTACCAGCAGTCGAACAACGTGACTGCTGCCATCCAGTAGCACTGGGTGTCTCTCCTCAAAGGACAACTCTTCTGCGGCCCCCAACCGCCCTCTGACACGAAGTAGCCCATCTTCAAATAAGATAGGGTCAAGACTTAGAAGGCGGCTAGACCGCGGTAGCCCGCGACCGGCATTCAGCGTACGCATTTCTTCACCGAAGGACTGCGCTTGGGCCTGTTTCAACAAGCACAACTCAGCCTGCTGTAGGTTCTCCACCGTCAGCGCCCCCGTCTGCTTCCGTCTGCATGCACCAATGAACGCCAGTGCGCGCGCAACAGCGCGCAGAGCCCGTGTCCACGTTGAGAAGCACGTAGTGTCGACCAACGGCAGCTCTGCTTCTACCGTCGTTAGCGCCCTCTCTAAGAGCTCTGGATCCGGGGCGCTTTCCTCTTCACCCTCGCGTTCCGGCCATGGTACCTGTGGATTACAGAGGGAATGGCGGGCCGGAGAGCCACATGCCTTTGTCGTTAGGCCAGGTGATTTTGGTCGCCTCGTGATCTTATGCTATCCTGTCGCCTCGTCGGCGGGATTATCTTTCGAAGAAACCCAGCACCAGTCGCTTCGTCGTGACAGGCTATCTATATTTCAGCTAGGCGATGAGACACAAACTTTTGGTAATCTCTCGCATCGGAGTTTATCCAATTCAAAACGGTTTTCGAGTCAGTCCATAGATATTCACGTGCTATGGAGATGTGAATTTCCTTTTTCACCGTCTGCGCCAATCTACATGACAGTACCGCAGCCTGCAGCTCTACCCGCGGGATAGAAACTACTTTTAACGGCGTCACGCGTGCCTTTCCCAGTACCATACTGCAGACGCGTTCGCCTTGGCTGTTCTGCCCAACTAAATACGCGACAGCCGCGTATGCCTTGTCGCTGGCATCTCCAAATATGTGGAGCTCGACGTTGTCATTTGGTTGGATGTCATACCACCTGGGTATGACTAAATTTGATAGCAATTTTAAGTTACGCAGCCAACCAAACCACATGTCAGCCTCTCCCTCCAGTATTTGTTTGTCCCATGCTACCCCGGAACCCCATATGCGTTTCATTATGATACGGGACTGAATCACACAGGGATAAATGAGACCAAGCGGATCAAAAATACTCATTATAAATCGAAGGAATTCCCTCTTACTGGGCCTGACTTTACTTTCCACTATAGGTGCTGGCAACTTTTTGAATGATAAGTCGAATTTAAAGTTGTCACTTTCCGGGCACCATATCATGCCTAATGTTCGCTCATCTCCGTTAGGCAACCTATCTAGCGTGACTTTGTTTGGCTCAACAGCTGGCAACATGGCCCTCAACTCGGGTGAATTCGTCACCCACCCCCTGATGTCGAAACCTCCGGCGCCATGAATGCGCCCGACATCAGTAATAAGCTGTTGCGCCTCTTCTACAGTCTCTACACTGTCTAGATAGTCATCCATATAATGTTTGGACCGAATAGCGTTCACCGCGGCTGGGCAAGAGTCACTAAATTGGTTTGCATTTTTATTCAAAATAAAGATAGCGGAAGTAGGCGAGGATGTAGCACCAAATACTAATGAGTTCTTGGCGTAAATATCAGGGTCTTTTGTTCTATTCAGACCACGCCATAAAAACAATTGTGCTCCTTGGTCCTCCTTCCTGACCCTAATTCTGAGAAACATATCGGCTATATCCGCTGTGAATGCTACCGGCCCAACTCTAAAGTTAATGAGCACGCCTAACAAAGAATTCAATAAGTCAGGCCCGCATAAAAGATTGTCGTTAAGCGATGAATTTTCGTAGGAAGCGGCAGCGTCAAAGACCAGTCGTAACTTTCCAGGTTTGTTTGGGTTTGTCACACCGAAGTGAGGCAAATACCAAACAGGACTGGCTTCAAAACCCTTATCTACTTTCCGCGCGTAGTTTTCACGGATAAGCCTGTCCATTTGGCTGCAATAGGTATTGGCGTACCACGGATCTTAGTCTAACCGACGCTCTACACCATGTAAACGCTTCAGTGCGTACTTATAATTATCGGGTAGTTCCACGTTGTCACGTTTCCAAAGCAGGCCTACTTCCCACCCCCCGTGTACGGCGTGGCTGGTGGACTCGAGTATGCTCATCGCCCGTTCGGATTCGCTATTCCTACCTGAGACTTGACTAATACCTATGGCTTCTAGTTCGAACTGTTCCTTCACTAAAGCGTGAAGATCAGGCTGTGAAACTATCATGCAATTTGCGTGGCGTGTCATATTTGGAGCGTGTTTCGTAGCTAGGGGTCCATGCACGACCCATCCTAACTTAGTGAGTGAAGCGACTGGACGACCAGATTTACCTCGAGAGATCTCCTCGGCGACTATCAGCTCCCAGTTGTCCTGGCCCAACAGCAGCATAGGCTTCGCTCCCTCCATTGGACTGCAACCCAGGTCCCGTAAGTGCGCATTTTCATTAAGCACTTGTTTAGGCAATGTCTGAGAAGGCAAGTTAACATCACTTAATGTCCGCACTATTACATCGTGACACACACCGTTCGAACCCTTTATTGTCACTTTCACTTTACGCGATCGCTCGTCCGTTACAAGATGTCCACGCGCTGTCATCAACCTAAGGGGTACTGTGGGTCCGTCAATATCACTCGCGAATCTATCGTCCATAATTGACACCGACGCCCCGTCGTCGAGTAGCGCGTACGTGCGCTGCTCTTCAGCGTTACCCGACATTAAACAGACCGGAATAACTTTGAGCAACGCTCTAGCCCGACACTCCCCAATGTTTCACATTGTCACTAAACCTGTGTCCGTGGTGGTTTGCGGCGACAATGGTGATGACACCTCAGCTCGATCAGCGTGCAGCAATACATGGTGCGGCCACTTACACTTAGTGCACCGCCGCGCACGACAAAACTTACGAGAATGAGACTTAACTAAACATCTAAAACACATTTTTTTGTCTTTGATAATAGTCCAACGCCTTAGGTCTTTAAACTTATCACATATGTCCAACTGATGGTCCTTATTGCACAACACACACACCGAACTTTCGTCCTTGACAGCTTCTACATGCGCATGGACCCGATGCGTTGTTTTGACCGGCGTAGTGTTTCGCCCGTCCCGCACACGACTTGCGCTCGGCGCAGGCGCACTGGCAAGGCTCTGTTGTGCCGTCGCGTAGTACGACGACTCGTGCGTGAGATCTGTTAAAAATTTCACCAACATTTGCAGATTTGGCGAAACTCTTAAATCTACCCCGATCTCGGTATCCATTCGCCTCGCAAAGCTGCCATATTGCGCCCGCTGATAGGGCGTAAGCTTTGCCAGCAACTCATTAACTATTTGGGGGTTGTTGATGTACCCCTCTGCACGCACAGCTTTCAACAACGCTACGCAGTTTCGGACTGCGGCGGTAAAACTACGAAGCTCGCGACCACTTTCGCTGACGCGAGGAAGATTTTTCACCTTTTTTAATGCGCAGTCCAGCAATAAACTTGGATGTCCAAATGAGTCTTCCAACGCGCGTATTACTTCACCTGGGTCACAAGCTGATCGCAGCAAGTCTTCTACTGCCAACTTTGCGTCCCCAACTAGCGCAACCCGTAGTCGCGCCACATTCTCGAACGGCTTAAACTCGTAAGCTGCCGTCGAAGTTTCGTACGCCGTTTTGAACCCGAGCCAATCTGTAGGGTTCCCATCAAATTTGGGGATTTCGTACGCCTGCTTGGGCACAGGTCTAGGTCGAGTCATGCCGCTGATGGCTTCCCTCAACATATCAATACTTGTGCTGCAGCGGCGCTCCGTCGACGGCTCACGTGCGTGTGGTTCCTTAGGCGGGCATTGCGATGTTGTCACATGCGGTGGCGGTGGTGTCGGCGGCGCTGTTCTTGGTACAGGGACTGGCGACGGCGGCGGCGAAGCTCGTAACGATGGCCGCGGCGATGCGACCGGCACCGGTGGTTGTGCATTCTTCAACCACGCTTCCACTGAATATGCGGGCGTACCAGCGTGACGTAATTCATCGTCCTCTTCGCTTTCTGCATCTTCTGCCTCGATTTCCGCCATTTCAAGCTCCAACTTGCTCTGTATGACGCGCTCACGCGCACGCACCTTTTCCTCCGTTAACCTTTGAAGCTCGAGCTCCGCTTCATACTGCGCTATCTTCATCCGAGCTTCTCTGCTGAGCCTGCTAGCCCTCGACGTCTTACTTCCAGGCCGTGATGTTCCACGAACGGTCGGGATGCCATTACTATTCGTCGTCGAAGTGTTTAGGGCCTGAGGCTGAACCGGGAGCGATATATCCTCTTGGTAGTTGCTACTGCTACCCGCCGTTGGTTCCACATCGTTTGAGTTTGACATGTTGTCTTCGTTCACCCTTCGCGACTTGCTCCTGGTCATAATATATCCGGCTGATTCCGACATACTATCTGGCTCGAAGGACCAAAATGTAAGAGACTACCGGGATAGTTTTCGGCGCGGGGTCCAATAAAAGTACGACGCGATACAAATCAGCACGAATATATTTATAAACACACAGGGAGCTTAACCTAGACACGAATACAGGGGGATTCAAACGAAGCACTACAACACTGTCACTAAGAAAACCTACGAACGTCGCACGCTGAAGCTAGGGGAGTTGAACAGGCTCGCACGGGCAGAGCTTCCAGCGGCGTCGTCGAAGGTCTCGGTCGAACTGAACGGAATAAATGACAATAGTCTTCTTCTTCATAATCTTCTCACGCACCCCTTCTGGGGCGTGGGGAGTCGGGGTCAGGTCGAGGGACCTCTTCCCGAAGAATCGCCTCTGTCCACTCCTGTGGACAGGTCATCGGATGGCCCCTGCGGGCGGTGGTCTTAATGTGGCGCTGGTATGCAGTGGGTGATCGCCGGCTAGGCAACCAGGTCGCGTGGCAGGCGGCGGCGGTCGGGCGGGCGCGCGTGGTGCGGCGCCAGTTCGGCGATGTGCGGAAGATGTGATGCATCCGCACGCGCGAACATGCCCTTCGCCAGCCTCTGGACAAACTGGTCCACGGTTTCCCATCTTAGGTCCCTCTGGATTGTCGCGTTCCTCACGTAGCGGGGGGCGCCGACGATGGTACGCAGAGAGAGGTTCTCTTGGGCTCGGAGTCTCCGTTTGTTCGTCTCCGAGCACAGGGCGTACCATGCCGGAGCAGCGTAGGTGAGGCGGGATCTCACATAGGTCTTGTAGATCCCGAGCTTCGCCCTCAGAGGGAGGCTGGAGTCGAAAAGTGGACGCAGCTTGGTGCGTGCCACCTTGACCTGGCTGACGACGTTGTCAACGTGTTGCTTCATGGTGAGCCGGCGATCAATGGTCACTCCCAGTTACTTCACCTGCGAAGACCACTCGATGTGCTGTCACTGGAGCTGGAGCGATGGTGGAAGGAGACTCTGGCCTGTGATGAGCGCCTGCGTTTTCCCAACATTGACGGACAGTCGCCACTTGGCGAGCCAGTCGGGCAAGATGTCCAGGGTGCGCTGCAGTTTGATGGCAGCGTGCGGAGCCTGGAACGACGACGCGTAGTAGGCTGCGTCGTCTGCGAAGAGTGCCAGCTGGGCACCCGGCTGCGATGGGATGTTCCTCGGAGACGGCGTCTTCCACCATCACTCGGAAGCGGCGATTCTTCAGGAAAGAGGCGATTGTCTTGACCGTTCTTCTTGGGGCAGGGGACGTCGACAGCTTGTACAGCAACCCCTCGTGCCATACTCTGTCGAACGCCTTCTCCATATCCAGAAGTACTGCGACAGTGTATTCTTTTTTGTTCAAACAGACCGTCATGTCATTCAGTACTCTGGTGAGCTGAAGCGTCGTAGAATGCTCGGGCCTGAAGCCGAACTGTTCCGGGCGCGGCTGGATGTGGGGCAGTAACTTCGCTAACAGGAGCTTCTCAAACACCTTTGAGATGGTGCTCAGTAGGGTGATCGGCCGATAGCTCTCAGGCAGCTTGGTATCCTTGCCCGGCTTGGGCAACATGATAACCAAGCCCTCCTTCCATTGGGTTGGAAAGTGACCCGTGCGCAAGATACCGTTAAACAGGCGCGTAACGGCCGCCACAGTGCGTGGCGGCAAATGTAACAGCGCTGTGTTGGGTATTCGGTCTGCGCCCGGGGCTTTCCTGGGCTTGGTACGTCGGAATGCACGCACAATCTGGCCGGGCGTGACGACGATGGGGTCCTCTTCGGGAGCTATCGGCGTGGCGAAGTACTCTCGCAGTAAGAAAACCTACGAACGTCGCACGCTGAAGCTAGGGGAGTTGAACAGGCTCGCATGGGCAGAGCTTCCAGCGGCGTCGTCGAAGGTCTCGGTCGAACTGAACGGATTAAATGACAATAGTCGAAATATAAAATTGCTGCGCCTACGTACACTACAGTAGTATTACAAAAACTTCACAATCGTTTTCTACTTAATGACTAAGTGCGCAGGCCTGCTCATAAAACTGCAATGCAGCTGTGCCCTCAAAGGCGCCGACACAAACCTCACCTCACAGTATGCCTTTTCGGCAAAAGGAAACAATACTAACACAGAAGATCAACAATAGTGGCGAAATATTTACAATATAATCTTAATGCTAACAAATATAATGACTACGAGCTAAAGGATAATAAAACTATACAAATTTAAACTGCCGGTGGAGAATTCCAGAAAGTGTATTCGGCGACCAGATGTTTCACTACCTAACTCGTAATGACTGTGTTCCTTAACATTCGGAGTTATTTTTTGTTGATATTGAACTGCTAACCTAACGTCATCCCTGATACTAATAAAATTATGTACCCATGTAAATATTTATTAGCATTGGTGTCGGGTATCGCGCACACAACTAACCCCGACTGAGCGGAGCGAGAGAGATGCATGCCGGTATGTATGTTCGACCGCCGGCGCCGAACATACCGGCATGAATCTCTCTAGCTGGGATTCCACGATCACGATAGATGATCATAATAGTAGAGTACAGTACAGTCTAAACAATGGAGGCCTGTGTTAGATTTGGGCTAACTCAAAAATGCTTACCAAATTTATTTCGGCTGAAGTTAGTAGGTAGGGCCAAACAAAATGATGAAGATGTAGCACTTATATATAAGTGTAATGAATATGATTAAATACCACGCCTTAACCGACAGGGCGTGGAATCTTGGTAGGGTTGGTTTTCACCAGGAGTACTGACCTTTGACGCCGTGGACCGGAATTCGAAAGCTCAATTCGAGGCAGGAATACGGGATGAGGAGCACAAGGGTGGGGGGAGAGGAGTCGAATCTTACTCTCGTCGTAGCCCGATACTGTCGCCGTCGTGTTGCTTGCCGACACGAAGGGTCGCTGTCCGAATGCGACGAATTGATCCCCGAATCACTTCGTCCCTTCACAACACGAAGCACTCACTCCGATGACGTGAATCTACTTATTTCCCGACGATTGGACGATTGTTCCGTGATGATTATTACAAATTAACACTCCGACCAGGCCCGACACTTGTGTTAGACAATTATTACTAATAAAAATACAGCCAAGGCCCGAATGCCATGTGCAAAAAAAGTAACCTCTAACTCGTCATCACGTTTCTATACAAGTGACAGCTGCTAGTTTCGTTCCGATCACTCGCGGTCCGAGTCGCGCAACGAAAAAAGGTGCGTTCCGAAGCATAAATATTAAACAGTCACCCGCCCGGACAGGCCCGAATCTGTCCCTAATCAATAGGAAGGCGAGAAAGTGTTGCGACCGCTCTCTTGAGGACCGAGTCCCCCACCTTGACTTCTGCTGATCGAGGCGTGCCATCCCGACCCGTGTACAATTTGACGATCCGTCCTCGTCTCCATCTCAATGATGGCAGGTTCGCATCCTTAATCAGCACCAAATCACCGACTTGAGGGGGGCTCGTCCGGTCAGTCCACTTAACCGCTCCGGTGAACATGTCCACGAAACTGGCTCATTCTTCAAATGCTCGATGTAACGCAGCCATATTCGTGGACCAAATTCATAGTTTCGTAGGTTGGCTATTGTTGGCATTTTTACTATAGCAGTTGTCAATTTTAAGTACACTGTTGGAAAGGTAATGAAAGAAAGCGTTGGATAAGGGAAACATTCGATGTTTTCGGCATTCTAACTTGACCATGATAATAATAGAAAAAGTGTTTGAAGGTGTATGTACTCGGGCGCCCGATACTAAATAATAAGTAAGCATCGATTTCAAGTCTGTGTAAGTATGTTTTTTTTTCTGGATTTGTGTGATTATATTTAGCTTACTTTATGCTACAAAGTATGCTTTATTGATATGTAGCAGTTTCTTTGAATTAGACGAGTGATTCATGAAATAAATTGGATTAATTCAAAAGCCTATACAATTTTTTTGTTTGTTTGGTTGTTATATCTTGCAGAAACAGATTTAAATTAATATCTGTTCAAATAATAGTATTGATTGAGTCTTTACAGACAGTTTAATACCAATTTTGTTATGTTTTACTACTTATTTCTCATAGTATTTACTTCCCGATAGATTATTGATGGCAGATCTATATTCCTCGATTGCGCGAAGTCATGAAAGTGGCCCGAAATAAGGCTATTTGCAAACACGAATTTCTCGTCCTTTATTGTTCTTTACTGTGATATAAAATTTGGTAGATCTATGTGTTGTATGCATGTTGTATGTAGAAAATGGTATATGAAGTGAGTGGGACTAAAAAAGTAATCGGAAAATAACAAACATAAAAATATATTTTTGTATTCAGGAATGGAAAATAAGCGTCAAGGTCAGGATCATGGTCGTGGTCGTGGTCGTGGCCGAGGAAAAAGCAAAGCAAAGCGTGAACTTTTTGAAGTCAGGTAGGTGTCCTTAGTAAAAAATATATTATAATAAATATTTTATTAATAACTGCTAAGTAATTTTTCTAAAATATTTGTGTAACGACATTTTAGTTTTAGATCAGTTACTTCGCCAGTGCCGAGTACAAGCCGGCCATCTGCAATAACGTATGTCAAATTTTATTTTATTTTATGCATTTAATGACAATTTCCTAATTACTTACATATATTTAATTCTATTTTTTTAGTGAATATGAAGATGCCGAAAGGACTTTTTCTCCGCAACCAATTGACATCACGTACGTTTTTACAGTTCCTCTAGGATCTTTAGATGGTATAAGGATGATATTGAAATAAGGGGGGCCACTTTTAGCTAGAATCACCTCTCTTCCTCTCTCTAACACGATTTACAAGATGGCGGAGCTAGTTCTGATTGCAGCCGCGTACCATAAGATTCTTGTGGCACTGTAAATATTTTATTATTGAGCCTCCAAAAATAACTAAATATCAAAGCTGTTTTATTGCATTTTAGAGTTCGGTACCCAAAGGGTGCCAAACGAGACCCTATCACTAAGCCTCCACTAGTCCGTTTTTATTAAAACGATAAGAAATTTATTAAGCAAAAGATTCATGAAAATAAGTAGGTACAGAGAATATAAATAAGATATTCATTCTAGTTCAAGACGTGTGGGACTGCCGCTCCATCCTCATATAGGCCTGTGCGATTCCACCTATGGCGGGTGCCGCGGATGCACATGCTGCTAGCCCTGATGATGGCGGTTTGAATTCTTGCTCGTAGCCAGCCCATTATTGTGGCAGGGGTCCGGTTCCAGCGGTCCGCCAGTGTTTCGGCGAGGTGTTTAGTGAATGATATCATTTGTGGAGCAAAAACTCCGTCGACAGAGGTTACTAAAGGGGTGAAGGTGGTGTGGCGCGTCTTGCATGGGTCGCAGTACTTCCTTTTCTTTTCTTCTTCAGCTGAACGAAGGACAGCCGCTACGGGGCGTGATGCGTGGGAGGGAGCGTCGGTGTCTATGACACGGATATCAAATAACGCCTCCCTCTGGGCAATCCATACCCCCCGACAAGCCAAGTCTCCACGCAGCCCAGTATCGCCTTCGGAGATGACTGGCTCTTTCGTGACGTTTCCCCAGGCTTGTTGGCACAGTTCACAGAAAAGATCCCTTATTTCGTTATGTCTGCGTGTGGTAAGGCCACCTGTTTTGCAGCACAAGGCGTGGTCCACGTTGAAGTTGTCATTGCCGCAGCCGTCGCAAGTCGCAGGCATGGAGATTGGTGTGCGGTGGTATCTTATGGCCAGGGCATCTCTAAATTCGTGGGGTGATAAGTCGAAGTTGTCTTTTCTTGTCGGTATTACTGAAAGCCATGTTGATGTTTTTGTTTTCATTTTTGTCGCTATTGATCTTTCTATTGCTCTTTTCTTTTTGGATGGTAATTTTATTAGAATGCTTTCTAGAGTTTCGTTCTCGTATGTTTCTTTTTCCTTGTTTCCTTCCTTTCTTGCGTCACGCAAAGAATTGTAGTATTCAGCAAGGTTTATGTCTTTTATCTCGGTTAGGGCTGTTGAAAGTATTGTAGATCCCTGTTTTGAGATTTGGTATGCACGGTTTGGTGTGTTGAAGGGGTCAGAAAGGGCAAGTCCGCCTTTGTGGACTGGGAGGGTAAATAGCTGGGTTTCAAGTTTTGTGATTTCGCCTCCGATTAGTGTTGGTATGAATTTGTCGTGTAATGTGTTAGTTAAGGGTTCAAAAAGTTCTTCTGAATTTTTTAAGACACGTAGTAGGAAGGACCATTTAAACTGAGCTGCTTTAGTTAGGGCAGTGTAAGCGGCTTGAGGTGAGTTTTTGCAGATTGTTGTGAGTTTCTCGATGATAGATATCCATTCGGTTACATTCTTTTTTACGAAGTCGTCCCCTCCTGTCCCTATGTAGCCTCCTAGGAAGCGGGAGCCGGTAACTATGGAGACGTTGGTGCCGGAGAACGTCTTTTCTGCGGTAGACTTGTCAGTTTCTGACACTATTAGAAATGATTTTTTACCTTGTGGTAAGTATCCGTATGCTGGGCCTGTTTTGTTTAAGTTGTCCCACCATTGTCGTAGGCTTTGGAAAGTGCCTTGCGCGGAGGAGTCATCGGCGTACCAGCATTGTGTGACTGTGTTTTCGGTTTTAAGTTTGTTAATTATTGGTAGTGTTGCAAGCGCGTACAGTGGCATTGCGAGTGGGTCTCCTTGGGTTACGCCTTCTCTGCTATATAGTCTTGTATCAGAATCGCGAAATACCAATTCAGCGTGGCCATTGTAAGTATTATAAAGAAAGCGGGCGCAGTGTGGCCAGTATATTCTTGCTTGCCAGAGGGCTAGTTGTCTATTCACGGCGTTAAAAGCATTGTTCGCGTCAACGAGGAGCATTCCCCAGTTTGAACCAGGTTGGCAATCTCTTTGGAAGACATCGGTCATGGCATGAATGGCGCCTTCGATGCCACTGCCCAGTCCACTGCAGAGCTGTGACTGGCCGCATGCTTCAGTGACTTCAGAGCCTGTTGCTAAGATCATGCATTTGGATATTCTGTTATAGATAGAGAGTTGAATGATGGTCCGAGTTTTGTTATATAGGTACCAAGGATATGTTTAAATATTGTTTTGTTACTTTACTTTTTGAAAAATTACGCAAATAAATAATTTTAAAATTAATTTATTAATATTTATTTTTTGAATAATAATTATTTTTTACTTTCGTCGTTTTGTGAGTTTATATATGTTTTTTATTGGATAGGTACGATTTGAACCCAATATGGTATCCCTACTGATGGGCATTATTGCCATTTGTGGGAATTAAATGGCAATGGCAATATTGCCGGCAACGGCACATCTATAGATATCCCTTTTTTAATACTTCAAATGATGACAGAGTCCTATTCTAATTAAAAATAAATACCTACGTACTTACATGAAAGCATATTTTTTATAAAAATAATATTATTATTTACCTAATATTTATTTATATTAAATGTAACTGTTACTACTTTATTGAAACCTACCTATCTATTTCATTCATCATACAAAAATTGCACTTTGGTAATTTTGACGAAGAATAAAATCTGTCTGCCGGGAGCCTTACGCGATCTGTTGCGTAGATGTGCTCTTTTTCACGGCGTGCGTTACATTTGGCTTGATAGTTCAAATATTAGCTCCAGCACCTTACGATGTTTTGATGTTATCAAAATAACGATGAGATAGGCTATACAATGAACTAAAATAAAACATAGGTTGTCGCTTTAGATTTTATTTAAATCGAAATTTTGTTATTCAAACGCCCATAGAATCTAAAGTAAGGCAGCTAACAAAACACATTATTCGACACTATTGTGACTCTATTCTTCTTGTGACATACACAATAATTGCATTTACGATAAGCTTCATGTGTATCCTTCTGGGAATTTAATAGTAAAGTGCGCGCGCCGACCGCTTAACCAGTGTGCGCTCGGGCGTCATATTTTGAAATAGTGTTCGCTCTAGCGGTTAAGGCGTTGCTGCAAGATGTGCAAGTACTCAAGGGACCACCTTTTCCAAAAATCTTGAGCCATCTGCTGCAATATCTGCCACCTAGTTAACCGACTTAATTTAACATCACCGAATGGGCAGCTTCAAAAATTCCTCCCCAATGAGGATATCCCGGCGGACTGAAAACCCATTCAATCCCTCGTCGGGAGCAAGCCGTACCGATGGCGTCCTGGTTACCGTTCAGGAATTGAGTGACCTCCTGCAGATATCGCCTGGCTCCGACAAAATTTGTGCCGTTGTCCGAATGGATTAATGTCGGGAGGCCCCTTCGTGAGACGAACCGATCTAGACATGCGATAAATGCCTCTGTAGTGAGGTCACTGACCACCTCCAAGTGGACTGCCTTCGTGGCCAAGCACACGAAGACGCACAGGTATGCCTTCACTAATCTGGCGTTCCGTAGCTGTGAAGACTTGACCATGAATGGTCCCGCGAAATCCGTTCCGACACCCGCAAAGGGCCGGATTTCGTTAACCCTATCCCAGGGCAAATCGCCCATCTGGGGCTGCATCGTAGCCGCCTTGGCCCGATAACAAGGCAGGCACCGAAATACGACGCTACGCACTAAGCGTCTTCCCGATAGAATCCAGAACTCGCGCTGGAGAAACGCCATCAAGGCGTGGCATCCGATATGCCCATTCCGAATGTGTCGATCCTGTATCAACAGTTCGACCAACTTCCCTTTCCTAGGGAGTAACAACGGGTGGCGAGCCGCATAAGGCAGGTTGGCATTCCGCAGCCGACCTCCTACCCTCAGCAATCCTTGAGGGTCAATAAACGGGTTGAGCCGAGCCACAGCTCCCTTCAGTTGGACGCGTCCGCGTCTCAGAATGTCCAATTCGTACTTAAAGTGCACCGTCTGCACGTTCCGTACCAATGCGAACAACGCATGGTTCCGTTCCCGTGGTGTCAGGACCTGTGTCCGCACCCGTTGCGCCTCAGAATTGCGACAATTCCGCGCAAATCGGAAGATCCAGGCGGTCACATTGACGAGCTTGTCGAGCGAGCTGTACCGTTCCAGCAGGCTGAACTCCTCTTCCGGCTCTGGTTGCGTCGTACAGACACCGACTGTCAAGGCGCCGTTCGCCGAGGTAACGCGTGGACTCATTGGTCAATCCGATTCGGCTTGAGTCAACCATTTTGGACCCCACCACAAGGGATGTCCAACCAACTCCGGAGCGTGACACCCACGAGACGCACAGTCTGCTGGGTTCATTTCCCCTGGAACATGTCTCCAGATTAAGGGAACCTCCGAATTCAAAATCTGCGAAACCCGATTCGCCACAAAAATCTCCAGCTTGTGAACTGAAGCCTTTAGCCAGCATAACACGATCTGGCTGTCCGTCCAAGCGTAGACCGTATCTTCTAACGCTATTGACCCACGAAGAACCGTCATCGTGTGGTTGAGCTGACGAGTCAGGAGAGCCGCTCCCGAAAGCTCTAATTTGGGAATGGTCAGGCGAGTGCGCAACGGCGCAACCTTGCTCTTGGCCATGACCAACCGCACATCAACCTCCCCCGAGGAGTCGACCGTACGCAGATATACCGCAGCTCCGTAGCCCTTCTCCGAGGCATCGCAAAACCCATGCGGGGTGGCGGTGTATCGTTTGGTGGGGACCAACCTCCGTGGCAGTGAAATCCGATTGATGCCAGGGAGGGTCGAAAAGAACGAGTCCCACTCTGAGCTCAATGACCCGCCGATCAGGTCGTCCCATTTCAGCTCAGCAGACCACAATTGCTGCATAAAACACTTGAGCTGAAATGTTACCGGGGTGATCCACCCGTTTGGATCAAATGTCCTAGCCACCGTTGAAAGGACGTTCCGTTTCGTCCAGACCTTCGGAGAGTCCAACTCGACCCGATACGAAAACATGTCTGACACCGGCTGGTACTGGACGCCTAATACCGACAACATATTTGGATTTTCCAAGTTTTCAAAAATGTGGGGATCCTGCTGGTAGTCATCCGGAAGACCAGACAGTAACTCTGGAGAGTTCGACATCCATTTCCGGAGCTCGTAACCTCCACCCCGTAGGAGCTCAACTAGCTCGTCCCGACGAGCGAGCGCGTCCTCTACGGAATCTACACCGGTACAGATATCGTCCACGTAGAGATCCTGCTCCAGGATTGCTGCACCTCTAGGGTAATTTAACCGTTCTCGATCCGCTAACTCCCGCAGAGTGCGAATCGCCAAATAAGGACTAGACCGTAGCCCGTACGTGTTGGTGTTCAGCTCATCCTTGATGGGCTGATCTGGGCTCTCTCGCCACAGTATCAGCTGATACCGTCTATCGTCAGTGTGAATGACCGTCACATCATCATCCGGATGTCAGCTACAAACACAACATTGTGTCGACGGAACCGTGTGATAACATCCGCGATGTCATGGTTCAACTTCGGCCCTGAATGCAAACACTGGTTCAGGTTCATGCCGTTAGATGTTGATGCCGATCCATCGAACACTACCAGTATTTTGCCCTCCAGGGTCCTCAAGACCGCGTGATGGGGCAGGAAGCAGTGGTCTTCACGCTTCCAGTCGATACCCGAAACCGACATGTGGCCGAGCGACTCGTATTCCCGCATGAAGTCGACGTACTTCTGCCGGAAAATCCCGTCACGCTTCATGCGTGGTTCCATCGACAGAAGCCGCGTCTCGGCTGCATGGTGTGAACTGCCCAGCGGTGGGTGATCACTCCGGAATGGAAGACGTCTGAGAAATCGACCTGACCGAAGGCGACCAGTATTGTTCCGATAAAACTGTTCACACACTTCTTCAACCGGGTCCAACCGGCGGACCGTAGGTGGTTCCTCCACCTCCCAAACTTCTGTATCACCTCCGAGAGTACAGAACCGAATAAGGGACTACTATTCGCTAGGCGTGGGGCAGCCGGCATGACCGGACCCATTACCGCATGGCCCAGTCTGGTGTTGACCGAAACCAGACCAGTCGCCTGCAACACGTGGACACCTGGCACTAACAGGTATCCCAAGGTGGCGGTGGGGAGCATCCCTATCACAGAGGCGGTGGGGAGCATGACCGTCTGTGGAGTGGCGGCACCCTGTAAGTGGGCGGCGTGTCCCTAGCGGGAACCTCCGCGGGATCCGAACCCGCTGAGACCTCCGTCGGCCGTGGAGTAACTCGGCTGCTGATATGCCGGTGGCATATCAGACCGTATATACATCAAGGGGTCCCAACCCGCATAATAGGCCCCTCGCTGTCCCGGTATCCGACTATACTGGACGGCGTACGGTGTGCCCGGTGGCCACCGTGGATGGATGGGGGAGAGCGGATCCAACCTGGGGCGCTCTAGGATTCGGGGCGACATCCGACTGTTCGCCTCCCTGTTCGCCTCCCAGAGCGACGGCCAGGGTGGCGCAGAAGATGGTGGGCTCCCAGCCTTCGCGCCACTCATAGGTGCCATCTGACACCCGCCCGTAACACGCGGTGAGCCAGCGGCCCGAAGTACTCGCTGACCGTGGACAGCGGCGACCGAACCCCGGCTATCCCGCATGTTACCCCCCGCGCTGCCCCCTTCCCCTCGGGGGGGGTCCCGTCCGCGGGTACCCCAGTCACCCCGTTGGTGACTCCCGTTGCCCGGAGGGGGACTGGGTCCGGCCCTGGTTGGGCCCTGTGGCCGACCAACCTGAGTCCGGCCCTGGTGACCGTCCGAAGGGCCTGACCGATTCAGGCATAACACGATGTGGTGCTTGCCACCACAGCACTCACAGGGGAACGCGCGCGAGCACTCGCTCAGCGTGTGTGGCCCCAAACAACCGAAATACAATCGGTGGCGGAAGACTATCTTCCTGCGGGCAGCTACCCCGAGCGCCTTAAAGTTGGCGCAACTGGTCACTTCATGACCGGCACTGTCGCAGTGCACACAGCCGTCACCCGACGGCGCGGCATTCAAAACGCCAAATTGTTTCGACCGCCCACCCCCCCGTGGGGGCGGGGGGCGCGGCCCCTCCCGCATCCGCGCGGGTTGGCGCTGCACACTGGCCTCCGTGTCCAGTGTGTCACATCGCCTGCATTCACCCTCCAAAAAATCCGTCAATTGGACGAGCGTGGGCAGTTCCGTGCTACTGCCTCCATGCAGCTGTTCAAACCGACTTTGAACAGTTGCAGGCAACCGTGACAAAACCATATACAAAACAATGTATGACCATCGGTCTACCGGAAGATCAAGGTTCTGAAGGGCCTTCGTGGCCACCAGCACAGGGTTGAGCACCTGTACTCGGATGTCAACATCCCGGGTTACTTTAGGGATGCTAAACAGCTTCCCCAGCTGCGCATCAACCAACCGCCGTTTGTGTTGGTAGCGGTCAAACAATATGGACCTGGCTATCTCATAATTGCCCGCCGTGACCGTTAGGTGACCGACCAACTCCTTCGGTTCACCCCGCAGAGCCATCAATAGTTGGGCCAACTTGTAGGCGTTGTCCAGGTCGTCCCGACCGTGGACCAAGCTATCAAATAAATTGATGAAGGCCGGCCACTCATCAATTGCCCCACTGAAGGCCGGAATCTCCAGGTGTGGCAGCCGTCCAACAACACCCTTCGGGAGTGGGTCTCCGTTACCCTCCCCACGGTCATTCCTTCGTGACCGCTTAATTTTCTCCGCGCGACGCTCGATGTCACCCAAGCATTCAATTGCTTGGTCAGCATCCGCGCAGAGCTGTTTCACTGCAGCCACCGAGGCTTCATCATTAAGCCCGAGAGCTTCAGCCTCCGCAGCCAGCCGACACACCTTCCCGACGCGTGTCATTGCGTCCTCCACACGCTTGAGCAGGACATCATCCATATCTGGTCGCTCCACATACTTATGAGTATGGGCGAGCCATCTCATTTCCTCACGGACACCATGCCGCAGTACCGTCAAGGGCGAAGGTGCCATGTTTACCGATTTAATAGATTCTGGTCTTATACTTCACTACCGAACTAAGTATAGCCAGAGACCAGCACTTGCCCGTCAGCGCTGGGCACAGAAATTAAAACTAAGTTGTCAAAACTAAGGCAACCACTAAAACAATTAAATCCTAAAAAATATTTAATATGGTCGCCCTGTGGACATACACCTTATAACTATACACTCTAAATCAATTAGAGAATGCCACCATATGGTACAATACAAATAACACACAAAAAGGTATTATAAAAAAAAACCATTTTTCTAGAAGTGGCCCCTCCGATATGACCCACACTTCTTTTGAGGTCAGCAAAATCAGCTTAATACCCCTTAAATAGCCTGACCCTGCTCTGTAATCCGAAATAACACTGCAATACTATGGAACCCGACTGCAATACTATAGTCCGACCGAATGACTGTTCCTTATGCACACCGAGTAGTTTCCGACTACAACTTTATAATAATTGTTAACTAAATCGTCAATTATACGTTCACTAACCGAAAATGAACTTTAATTGTGGTATACCGACCACAAGACTCACTCACAAACTGATTGCCGACCAATCTGAGATACCCTTTTCTCCCAACTACAATATGGCAAAAAACAACCCTACAACCGTCCGTGAATCGATTTCCTACTAGGAAACCACGCTCTGCTACCAAAATGATTAAATTCCACGCCTTAACCGACAGGGCGTGGAATCTTGGTAGGGTTGGTTTTCACCAGGAGTACTGACCTTTGACGCCGTGGACCGGAATTCGAAAGCTCAATTCGAGGCAGGAACACGGGATGAGGAGCACAAGGGTGGGGGGAGAGGAGTCGAATCTTACTCTCGTCGTAGCCCGATGCTGTGTCGCCGTCGTGTTGCTTGCCGACACGAAGGGTCGCTGTCCGAATGCGACGAATTGATCCCCGAATCACTTCGTCCCTTCACAACACGAAGCACTCACTCCGATGACGTGAATCTACTTATTTCCCGACGATTGGACGATTGTTCCGTGATGATTATTACAAATTAACACTCCGACCAGGCCCGACACCTGTTACACAATTATTACTAATAAAAATACAGCCAAGGCCCGAATGCCATGTGCAAAAAAAAGTAACCTCTAACTCGTCATCACGTTTCTATACAAGTGACAGCTGCTAGTTCCGTTCCGATCACTCGCGGTCCGAGTCGCGCAACGAAAAAAGGTGCGTTCCGAAGCATAAATATTAAACAGAATGAATGTGGTTTAATATTATGTTATGGTGTTTCATTTGAAACAATGTAAAAGTTTATAAATAGGTAATTAAAATGAATTTCAAGATGTTTGGGAAAAAAATGCAGAAATAGCATATATATATTTTTTCATATGGGGAAATTCCAAAAACTCTACCGGCCGGATTATCGGGTGCGGTGACACAGTTGGGACGCCTTCTACAGCTCCGATTTTTCCGGTCAAGCGCAAGAGTCTGGTTGAGTCGTCGATAACAACGTGAATTTAAGCAGCTATTCTTAGGCGGCTGTCCGCCGCGCTTAATTTGTTCATTGTCTTCGCGTAGTGATGACAGCTGGGAGTGCAGCGCGAGGTACCTTTCTGCCATCTTCATGTCTTCCACGTAAAGCTCTCGACTACAAGGGTCTAAACGTATAGAGGTTGAGGTGATTATTAAGAGAGCGGATTTAAAAATTCTGGTAAAGACTAGGACGCGAGGAGTTATTCTGAGCATCAGGAGCCATTTACTGAACGGCGAGGTTACGGGTACTACTGGAATAGGTAAATCGCACGCGTTTGTCCTTTCCGAGATTTCTATGTTGGCTCTCCTAAGCGTTGAGCTCCTCCAGAACTGGTGGATTTTCTTCAGTTGCCTCGATAGGCCGCTCTGATTGAGGTGAGTTAAGGAATGAGGGACCAAAAAACCAACGGGATGAAATCAGGATTTTTCACTACCGCGTAGCGTCGTCCGCAACATTTAATGCCGTTGATACGTGCCACCCACCAGTCTAATACATTAGTGACCTTAGCAATAAGTACCAATATAAGTACCTACTAATATGTACCAATATATACATAAACCTGTACATGTAGTAATAATATGCATACTATAACTAATATCATGTTAGAGAGATGAAGTGCTCTGTTACCCGGTTTCTGAAAGAGAAAAGAGTGGGAATGTCTCTTATAGTGCAAGGAAGTGCGTTCCACAGTCGGACCGCCTGCAACCTGAAGGCGTGCTCATATGCCGCGGTGTTGTGCCTTGGTGTGGCTAAGAGTGAGACCATGTGAGATCTCCGGTGCCGATCTCCTGAAAAGAGCTACTCAAAGCGCTGTCGAAGGTAGATATTGGCGACTGGCTGGGATGCCACCTCTTTTGATCCCATACTTTATTAATTAAATAAGTATTATTCATTCGCAGTGTTTCCATCATATTCCCTTCTATCCATTCCCATACAGTCCATTTAGCTCACCAACATTTTGGTCCATTCTCGCCTTAAAAACAAACCATTTTCAATTCTTTCTTTTTGACGTAAGTTTTTCATTTCATTTAGTCAACACTCATTTCGTCGTTTTCAATGGTGGAAACACGTAGTAAACAACGCAGACACGGACGCTACGGCCACGGAAGTCAACCGGACGCAACTCAAACGTCGTGAACGTTCACTGGGTTGCGTTCGGCCGACTTCGGCCACGGCGACGGAGGATGCTTCGGCATTGACAATTAGCTCAACCACACAGCCTGTGGGCACCGAACCTTGCGACCAGGCACAACCAAGCCTCGAAAATTGCACAAGTGTTCGACCTAATTCGGTTTTTAACGCCAATGCCAAAGCACTTTCTCGCAGTGCACATAGTGTTCACAGTAAACCGTCGTGCAGTGAACGCACTCCCTCCTCGAGGTCTTCGGCGACCGTCCACGCCCAGAAACTGGCCATCAAAGCTGACGCTATGCGGCGCCGAGTGGTACGCGAGCGCGAGCTCGCCCGTCTCGAGGCTGAGGCGGAAGAGACGGAGCTACAAGCCAGACTAGCCGCTTTGGAAGCATCAGATAAGTCATCTAAATCCCATTGTTCACGTTTGTCTTATTGTAATTCCGCAAAACGCACCGCCACGTGGGTTTTCGACCAGAACATGACCACGGTAACTAACGCGGACATGCCTGGTGAGGCACCGATTGTCACCTTGGGCAATCCCCAAGGACAACATTCACAGCCGGTTGCTCCCACCAACACGCTATCATTCTTCGTACCGAACGTCAACCATACAGCCCCGTCGACAGTTGCACGCACCACCGGTAACAATGACTTCAACAATGCGACACAACAATTAAAAACATCTGAACGCCCTATCTCAGACCCTGTAACACAGCTTACCCAAGCTATTAATGCTCTGTCAAACCGGCCAAAGAGACCCGATCTCGTCACGTTCTAGGGTGAAGTTAGTCAATGGATGGCATTCAAAATATGCTACCGGTGTTTGAAGTCCAGTCCACACACTTGGAATTTTTGTCGCGCCAAACGTTGTGGAGTAGACGGATGCCCGAGACGTCACAATTCGCTCCTTCACGGCCCAGCGACAGCTAACTCCAACCTAGCGTAGCATCCAGCAGCCATTGCAACAATACTCAAACGTTGTCTGCTAGAACGGCCACTCCTGTCAATGTGGACAATTTAACCAACGAATCCGAACCTTCTATCGATATTGGAAATACGTCTGACACCTTAATTAATATCTCAGGGACCTCGCGGTCAACTAACTATCCTCGCGGCCTGCTGAAGGTAGTCCCGATCGTGCTCGAGGGTCCTAACGGCGAGTTTCACACGACAGCGTTACTCGATGAGGGCACTACTGCAACGCTCATTGACGGCGAGGTTGCTGCGCGCATCGGTGCAAAACCCACCTGTCAGGAGCGGCTGCGCATCGAAGGCGTCAGTGGTATGACGAAAGAAGTTGACGTAAGTAACGTAGACTTTTACGTTCGAGGCCGAAATTCGTCCGATCGTTATTTAGTGAAACACGCGCGGGCGATCAAACCTCTGGGGCTGCGCGCACAACATCCAGGCAAAATTAACTTCTCGGACTACGATCACTTGGTAGACTTATCCGATGAACTTTCGTACACTGACGTCACTCCTACTGTCCTGATTGGTGCGCCCGATTGGCACCTGTCATTAAGTCGTGAAGTGCGGTGTGGCAAGAAGAGCGATCCCGCCGCCTCGAGGACTTTGTTAGGTTGGGTGATTCACGGCGCGCTTTCCGTTTCGTCTAAGCCACTCGAATTCGTGAACCACATATCGGACGATTTAGATATTCTCATCAAAAATCAATACGACATCGATGCCTTAGGCATAACGAAAAGCGCCCCTCGCCCAAACGATGACGATAAACGAGCCGTAGACATAATCGAATCATCCGCTCGTCAACTTGATGATGGCCATTTTGAAGTTGGCCTACCCTGGAAGAAAGAACTGCCAAAAATTATACCTGACAGTTACTCGCACGCATTGTCGCGCTTCAAGGCCCTCGAACGCCAGATGGCAAAAGATGAATCGTTCGCCACAGCCTTTCACAAATTTATAGACGATGTCATTGCAAAAGGCTACGCTGAGGAGTGCGAACCGAACACCTATCACCAACGAAAACCAGCAAATGTTTACTGCGTTGACGCAGACGCGGGCATTCGTTGGTACCTGCCATTTTCGGCGTTTTTCACCCGCAAAAGAAGAAACTCAGAGCAGTCCACGACGCTGCTCGGCAACAAATGGTGTAAGTTTAAACAGCCTACTCCTACAAGGTCCGGACCTATTTTGTTCTCTACTGGACATATTGTTCCGTTTTAGAGAAGGCGCCGTAGCTCTAAACGGTGACATCAAAGAGATGTTTCCTCAAATAAAAATCGCCCCAAGAGACAGGGACGCCCAACGCTTCCTCTGGCGTAACAAAGATGGCGAGCTGAAAGAGTATCGCATGTCTGCCATGATTTTCGGCGCGGTGTCAAGTCCGTTCATCGCGCTCTACATTAAAAACAAAAACACAAAAACGTTTCAAGCCGATTACTCCGCCGCCTGTAAGGCAATAATTGACGATCATTATATGGACGATTTTTTAGGTAGTTACTCCAGTGTCGCCGATGCGGCACAGCTCGCCGCCGAAGTAGTGACCGTTCACAAAGCCTGTGGATTTGAGATGCGCGCGTGGACGTCAAATGATCCTGAGGCACTTACGCTTATCCCAAAGGAACTTCGAAGCGACGCGACCTCCGACGTCTATTTACCGCCTAGTAGCGAGGTTGGCGTATTGGGTGTTAAGTGGAACCCACGTCAGGATTCATTAGGTTTCCGCGCAGTTTCGCAGTTACCGGCTGAAACCTTAACCAAACGTAGTCTTCTGTCAAACGTCATGAAGGTCTACGACCCCCTCGGTCTATTAATGCCTGTCGTCATTTGAGGCCGCATTTTGATACAGAAACTATGGCGGGCAGGCGTCGGCTGGGACTCACCGCTTCCCGATACGTACGTAAGTGAATGCGAAGACTGGTTTTCACAATTACAGGTCGCGTCTAATATAAAAATACCTCGATGGTATATGAACAGGACGCACGTAGTGGATACCCAACTGCATGTAGTGGCCGATGGTGGCGAACAAGCCTACGCCTGTGCTGCCTATTGGCGTTTTAGTTACGATGACAGCTCTGTGTCTAACACTCTAATCGGCAGTAAAGCACGCGTTTCGCCCCTAAGACCGGTTTCAATCCCACGCATTGAACTACAAGCTGCGCTTATAGCCTCTCGTTTCGCGCAAACAATTTTGCAAGCTCATGGAATCAAGCCCTCCGAGATCACTTTTTGGACAGACTCAACCACCGTCCTAAAGTGGATTCGGAGTGATGTTCGGGCGTTTAAACAATTTGTGGCGCACAGATTGGGAGAGATATTGTTAACCACCAACCCATCCAACTGGAGGTGGATCCCTACCTCTCTCAATGTCGCAGACGATGCCACAAAACCAAAAAAAATAAACCTCACACAGTCTCATCGATGGTTTACTGGTCCTCCATTTTCTTTTACAGCCGCCATACGCTTGGCCGACGGAGCGAGTGGATGACGTCCAGGAGACTCTACCAGATCTCGAGTTGAAATCGGAGCTGGTGGGGTTGCTCCTCGACGTACCTTTCTCGAGTCCAGTACCTGACGCGACGCGTTTTAGTTCTTGGCTGCGCTTTTTACCCGCCACGGCCCGTGTTCTCCAGGGTGCACGATTGTTCCGGCTTAAACTATCTCGGCCAATAGATAACAATTCTAAATTATACATCGACAGCACCACATCTCCATCACAAATTCACGCGGTGGACGTCATAACAGCTGAGAAGATGATACTTCAACGAGCTCAGAGCTTCCCCGATGAGCTGAAAGCAGTCGAATCGTCACAGCCCATACCCAAAAGCAGCCGAATAGCAAAACTCGCGCCGACTTTTGGCCAGGATGGCTTGCTACGACTGGACCCACGAACAAAGTATGCGCCAGGAGTGAGTGAGAGAGCCATATCACTTGCAATTTTGGACGGTCACCATCAAGTCACACGTCTCCTCATTCTTCACGACCATATTCACGCCTCACATTGTTTTAACGAATTGGTCCTTAATGAGCTCAGGCAAAAGTTTTGGATACTCAAAGCAAGAGACAGCATTCGTAGCGTAGCCAAAGCCTGTTTCCAATGCAGAAGGTGGAAAAGTCAACCTGCACGACCTCCAATTGGCAATCTACCGGAAGAGCGACTCGATCATCATAAGAGGCCATTCACGCACGTGGGCCTAGATTATTTCGGTCCGATCACTATCACAATACTCCGACGCCATGAAAAACGCTACGTCGCGCTATACACCTGCCTAGTAACGAGAGCCATGCACTTAGAACTTGTCGCCTCACTTTCTTCCGATGCTGCCATTATAAGCCTGAGACGTTTTATCGCCCGCCGGGGATCGCCGTCAACAATATTTACTGACAACGGCACCAACTTTGTCGAAGCCTCTCGAGAACTACGCTCGTTACAAGATGATGCCGTACAGGAATACGCTACAAACCATAAAATCAAATGGCGTTTCATCCCACTCATTCATTGGTGAGAACCGTGAAGACAGCCCTAAGAGCCTGCCTCACCGAAAAAATAATAAAGGAAGACGTATTATCCACATTACTCCTTGAGGCAGAGGCTATAATCAAGTCGAGACCTCTCACATACGTGACATCTTCCCCCGACTCACCAGAAGCCATCACACCATTCCACTTCATCCTTGGTTCCTCTTCTGTCGTACCATGGACCAGCTCGCTGACGGATGCAGACTTATCCAGAAGATGCGACTGGCGTCGGAGCTTACGAAAAAGACAGCTGACGCCCATGGTCTATCAGTAAAAATTATTAGGTCCATTGTAGATTGTATTGCACCTCACCTTTGTTGTATATTTAATCAATGTATAGATAATGGTGTGTTTCCTGACTTGATGAAACTAAGTAAAGTTATACCTTTATTCAAAGCTGGTAGTACATCAGACCCCACCAATTTTAGACCCATATCGATACTACCAACGCTTAGCAAAATATTTGAAAAACTCATACTTAATCAATTGCAAAGTCATTTTTATCTCAATAATTTAATTCATATTGCTCAGTTTGGTTTCACAAAGGGTCGTTCAACAGCCGATGCTGGTTTTGAACTAATCGACATTATTTTTGATGCCTGGGAAGACGCAATGGATGCAATAGGTATCTTCTGCGATCTATCCAAGGCTTTTGATTGCGTCCATCATGACACTATTGTCAGGAAGTTACGCCATTATGGTGTAAAAGATCAGGCACTTGGCCTTCTGGAGTCATATCTAACAGATAGGGTTCAGATGGTCGATGTTAATGGGAAAAGATCACCTGAGTCTTCAATAAGTATGGGCGTACCGCAAGGTTCAATTCTTGGTCCTTTCTTGTTTTTAGTATATATTAATGATTTACCTTACCTTGTTAAAGCAAAACATGGGTTAGTATTGTTTGCCGATGATACTTCTTTGATATTTAAAGTTAAAAGACAGCAATCAAATTATGACGAGGTAAACAATGCTATCTCTAGTATAGTGAACTGGTTTACTGTTAACAATTTATTACTTAATGAAAAGAAAACTAAATGTATTAAATTCGTGTTACCCAATGTGAACCCGGTAACTACAGACATATTTATAAAAGGACAGAGATTGAACCTTGTGCAGTCGACTGTCTTTTTGGGCATTACTTTAGACGCCAAACTACAATGGGATTCTCATATAAATAAATTGTCGAACAGACTGAGTTCGGCAGCGTTCGCAGTTAAAAAATTAGAGCTCTTACCGACGTAGACACCGCTAGACTAGTCTACTTTAGTTACTTTCATAGTCTAATGACCTATGGTATTTTATTGCGGGGTCACGCTGCGAATGCTAATAGTATATTTATTCTGCAGAAACGGGCTGTTCGTGCAATTTATAGATTAGGGCCTAGAGTGTCACTGAGGGAAAAGTTTAAAGAAATCAATATTCTGACATTTGTGTCTCAATATATCTATGACAATCTTGTGTATGTAAAAAGAAATATAACTAATTTTCAGAAGTACAGTGATATACACAATTTTAAAACTAGAAATAAAGACAAGTTGGTTGCTTATGTAAGCCGACTACATAAAATTAGTAATTCTTTTAAAGGCAATTGTATACGCTATTACAATAAGGTCCCTACTGATATTAAAAACTTACCTTTAGACAAGTTTAAAATAATAATAAAACAGAAATTGTATAAAAAAGGTTACTATAGGATATCTGATTAATTAGAGGACAGATGTCCATGGGAATAGATTGTTTGAGTAACAGGCTGTTTCGATATATAATTAGCATTCATTTTGTAATTTGACAATATTTTATTTAAAAAAGGAAACGCAAAAGATGCGACGACTGTGGAGTTTCTTCGGTGAGCTCTTCTCCACAGATTCCGCCATTGTGTTAGTGAACTCACCCAAAAAAATGTAATGACGGATCTAAGTGATGTAACAACATCCTATGGAAATAAATGATTTTTGATTTGATTTGTCTCGCAGACCAGTTTTAGGCACGATGGTTGCGCGAATACCTGCCTACGATCCGACCAAGAGGACCCTCCACCAACGGCACAATCAACTTTAGTGAGGGAGACGTGGTGCTGATCGCTGACCCTACCCTTCCTCGCGGCTTATGGCCGTTAGGAAAGATAACGTCAATCTACCCAGGGCCAGACGGAGCGGCCCGCGTGGCAGACGACCGCACCAGGGGCGGCACACTGCGCCGACCGGCCCGTAAGCTCGTTCTTATGGAAGCCGCTTCCCAGCCAGTAGCCACCAGTTGTTAGTGTTCCACTGGGGGTCCGGTATGTTGGCGACTGGCTGGGATGCCACCTCTTTTGATATACATTCTTTATATTTCATACTGACAGCCTTTTATAGAAGAATTGTTTGAACATTCGTTGTCATGGGTCAGTGTGTGCCGATTGCGTAAAAACATAGTTTATTGTCCCATACTTTATTAATTAAATAAGTATTATTCATTCGCAGTGTTTCCATCATACTCCCTTCTATCCATTCATATACAGTCCATTTAGCTCACCAACAGTAGATTTGTCAATATGTTAAAAAGATATGAAAGAATATGAGAGTCTCGACGACGAGGAATCGGAAGCCACACTGCGATATTAAGAAACGTGGTCGAATTTGCGCAGCCCGAAGAAAAACCGAATCCCGAGATTCTGAAGTCGTTCGAGTTTGTTCAGTAGAACTTCCTTCGCGCTTGCCCAACTGACATCGGCGTAGTCCATTAGCGGCAGAAGAAGGGACTGTGCAAGAGTAATTTTGGCCTGCCGCGGCAGTGGAAGGACGCAAAGACCCGTCTGCTGACCTCGCTGACATGTGGAGACCAAGATAGCTGGCTGCAAAAATAACCCCGAGGGTTTTCGCTTTATCAGTAAACTCAATAGAGTTTACTGATAAAGCACAATATCAACAAAGCACAATATCAACATCACAATAGTGATGCCATTGTACAATACAGGAACAATGGGCTTTTCTAATGAGGAAAGAGTGTGCCTGGTTCCTAAAATCATAGCTTGTGATTTGGTCGGGTTCACCAATAGCCCGTATGATGAGGTCCAGTCTTTCACATTCTCGAGGTCAGCATTCAGTGTCTCTACAGATGAAGCTACATAGCAGGGCGAAAAGAAAAATCTGCATACAGATGATACGAAGAAGAGAGAGATGGAGTTTATAAAGACTGAAAATAGGAGAGAGAATACCACCGAGTTTCAGTCTCTTCAGACTTAATTCGTTGCTCACGACGTCTCAGGTATGAGTTGAACCAGTTAGCAGCGTGGAAGGAGACATTCAGTGAGCTCAATATAGCGACAAGAATGTTAAAATCGACGCAGTTGAAGGCATTGCTGAAGTCAAGCAGAGCTAACCGTGACCAACTTCTGATCCATGGCTAGCTGTATGTCAGCACTAACTATTAAAAGTGCTGTGGTAATACTATGCCCTGGTCTGAACCCAGATTGGTACGTATTGAGAAGTTTGTTTGATGAAAGGTAGGAGGAAAGTTGGGAGTGGACTATGGATTCAAGGACCTTGGAGAGAATGGGTAGGATAGATATGGGCTTATAATCTTTGAAGGAGGAAGGATTGGAATTTTTGGGCAGTGGGATGACGAGTACTTTGTATTGTATTGTATATTGGTAAATAATAAATTTACATGTCAGCTAAAATAGATATAACAATTCATAAATGATTAATTACACATGGTAAGTGTTTAATATTTATGCTTCGGAACGCACCGGTTTTTTTCGTTGCGCGGATCGACCGCGAGTGATCGGGACATCACTAGCTGTCACTTGTATAGAAACGAAATGATGAGTTAGAGGTTACTTTTTTTTTTGGCACATGGCAAAAAAGTCGGTGCCAGCATCGGGAAGCTTGGTTGAATGTCAATTATAATAAGCACGGAACAATCGTCAGGAAATAAGTAGATTTCACGTCCAGCAGCGGGCTGCGACGAGAGTAAGATTCGACTCCCCCCCCCCCCCCCCCCCCCCTGGTGTTCCTCATCTTCCTGCCTCGAATTGAGCTTTCGAATTCCGGTCCACGGCGTCAAGGTCAGTACTGCTTGTGACATTCCACTGAAAAACAACCCTACCAAGATTCCACGCCCTGTCGGTTGAGGCGTGGAATTTATCATTTTGGTAGCAGAGGCGCGGTTTCCTAGTAGGAAATCGATTCACGGACGGTTGTAGGGTTGTTTTTTTATTATTTATTATTTATTTATTCAATAGTTTACAATAAGGCTTACAGTAATTATTTACCAAATTGCACTTATTGCTAGATAATTAGTAACAAAAAGCAACACTTATCATTTATCTGTAGAAACTAAATAGTAGAGTCAGATCGTTTGTTAACTTTGGGATTGTATCAGAGAATATGTCAACCAGCTGACCCACCCTGACCAGTTCATTTATGAGAGCTATAGCTCTTGGGGTAGGCGCGTTTTCACCGCGCAGGCTGCGAAAATGATGGGCCGAAGCCAATAGTGGTGGCCGCCGCCGAAGCATACCAGATCGCAATTTGGGGACTATTATAGAGATGTTGTGCAAAACGCTTGGATTATTTACCATGTTTCGCAATGTACTGATATAGTGGACAAATAGGGCCAGCTTTCTTCTAAGCTCTAGAGTATACAGGCCAACCATACCCACCACAAATAGGGAGGGGAAAAGGAAAGGATAATAACCATACATTCGTTTGTAGAGGTATCTAGCAAACTTCCTTTGTATTCGCTCTATCATAATAGTGTATTTATCCTCGCGAGGATCCCAAACTATAGCGTCAAACTCCAGCCTACTACGAACAAATGCGTTGTAGAGCATAATAGCAACTTTCGGATCTCTAAAATGAAAAGCAGTCCGCATGATGAACCCTAAAGTCCTGCTGGCATTTTTGCAAGTTGTTTTAATGTGATCGCTAAAGGTTAATTTTTGGTCCAACATTATCCCCAGATCACGGATCTTGTCAACCCTCTCCATGACTTGTCCGTCTAGCGTGTATAGATTCATTGCAGGTGCGCGTTGCCTAGAAAACGTGATGACTTTACACTTTGCAATATTCAAATCAAGTTTATTTGATTTGCTCCACTTAGCTACAGCGTTTACATCATCCTGCATTCTTTGACCATCGGCAGCAACTCTACAAGGTGTGAACAATTTTAAGTCATCAGCAAACATGAGACATCTACACCCCTTCACAACGTCAGGGAGATAATTTATCATGAGCGCGAACAACGTCGGTCCGAGTGTGCTACCCTGAATTACCCCAGATCTAGTGTAGTAGTCGACAGAACGGTATTTTTGAAGCTGGACATACTGGACACGATCACTCAAGTAACTGGCAATAAATTTTAGAAGTTTGGGTGTGAAACCAAAGCCAGATAGCTTACGTAGGAGTATATCATTATCAACAGTATCAAAAGCCTTCCGAAAGTCAAAAAATGCAGCGTCAACTTGACAACCTGTGTCCATTTGACAAAGAGTGTAGTCAACGAAGTTAATATGGTTCGTTGTGGTAGATCGCCCTGCACGAAAACCATGCTGTGCGTCTGCAAGACGAATCTCTACCTGTCGAGTTATTTGCGCATTAAGTATATGTTCAAAGACTTTACAAAAACCTGACAAGACAGCAATAGGCCTAAACTCAGTCACATCAATAGAGCTAGATTTAGGCACCGGCGTAACTCTCGATCTCTTCCATTTACTGGGAAATTTACATTGCTTTATAGAGAGGCCAAATACATGCTGAAGCGGCTTAATTAGCACATATTTACAATCTTTTATCAAGAAAGCTGGTATTGAGTCAGGGCCTGTGGCAGCTGTAACTTTCATGCTCTGGATGGCGCGCTTGACTTCTTGAAATGTTATGTCAGTTATAGAAATGTTGAGAGCGTCTAAGCAACCTCCAGAACACTGTTCAGCATCCTCTGCGCTAAGATTTGGAATAGTGTCTAAGAATACAGAGTGAAAGTGAGTTGCAAATGCATCAACAGCTTCCTGGTTGCCTACACATTTACCCTTGTGGATGTATTCTTGGCTCAAGCTCCTGGGACTCCGCAAGCTTTTAACATACTGCCAGAATTTATTGGAGTCTTCATATATATTACGTTCAACTGTTTTCATATAGCGGCGGTACGCCATGTCTATTAGTGATTTTATAAGACTTCGATAGTACTTATAAACCTGATGATTGAAATCCAGACCCAACTGCTTATACTTTTTTAGGTGAAAGTACTTGATCTTCAATTTTGATTTAATTTCATCCGTAAACCAAGGTGGATAGCGTCTATAGTTGATTTGCGTACTACTTTTTAATGGCACATTTTCATCAAGAACACAGTAAAGTTCATCATAGAAGGCATGTAGAGCAGCATCGCTGTCCCTCAAACTCAATACATTAGTCCAATCAACGCGAGATAGTTCAAGATATAGTTTGCTTAGATCAGCTTTGTGAAAATTCCATTTAGGGGGCTGCCTATCAGCGTTCGGGGGAGGTTTTGAGGTTATGTAGGAGGGTAAAGAATGTTTTGAGCTAGGCATGGTTAGCATTATCTCCAGGGGTGGGTGATACAGGTCTGCGGGAACCAACGGTTCAACATCAGCTGAAACTAGTACTTGCTCTGATTTAATATTTGTGATTACATAATCAAGAATCCCTCCATAAGAATTAGGTGTAACATTTAGTTGCTTACCGTTACAGAATTGGATAAAGTTGATAATCTGTGATTTCACTTTTGAGCTGCATGAATTGATGTTGAAATCTCCTAATAACAAGAAATTCAAGGTAGAGTACCGACAGTATATATCTTCTAAGCATTCTAATACATCCAGGTAACGACTATCATCATAGCTAGGTGGTAAATATACTACACAGATAATTAATTTGACACCTTTATGAGTTATAATTAAACCCAAGATTTCTTTTTCAGCAGTCAGACTGTCAATATTGTCAATTATTTTAATAGAGAAGCTATCCTTAACTCCTAACATAACTCCGCCCCAGCCAACATTTTCCGGGCGATCTCTTCGATACACTTTATATCCAGCGGGAAATAATTCACTGTTCATTACAGAGGTAGTCAGAAAGGTTTCAGTCACAGCTATCACGTCACAATCCATTGCAGATACGCTATTTAAAAAGATATGAGTTTTACTTCTGAGACCTCTTACATTCTGATAAATAATATTAAGTTTAAGTTTAATATCTCTACTTCTGCGTGTCTTTGCTTTGACGGCGAAAATTCTGACGCCACGGCTTCACACATATGTCTTCAGTCCAGTTTGCAGGCGACAAGACAATATCAGCAGAAGAGAGCGGAACACCCAACTTAAATGAAGCATAGTCCCCACGGGCATTCAGGGACGTCACAGAACAGGTATCATGGCCGCATAAAGTGGCAAGATAGGTTTTCACCTGTTCACTAGTGGTGCCAGTCTTAACATAATACAGATGAAGATAGCGGCGTCGTTCAGCAGCTTCCAAGAGTGTTTGACCCGGAATGATGGTAGCAGTCCCGCGCACAACGTTGGGCAGACTTGCAGCGCTGCGCTTCCGCCTCTTTTTGAGTTCAATCCAGTCCGACTCATTTGCACTTGCCAAAGCCGCAGCGGAGAGATCTTGTACATCCGAGGCAGGAAGTTGGAGCAAGGCACCGACCGGAACCGGGTGTGATGCAGGAAGAGAAACGTGAGAAGAAGACTGAGAAGAAGACTGCGCCTGAACACTTGCTGACGGGAGATATGCTGAGCACGTGTCTCCTACCACTGTGCCTTTTTTTCCTTGGGTGGGCTTCTCCTTGACTACCTCAACTGGGACTAGATTATTATGTTCAGTTGCACCGTCCGTACATGCCACCCGACCACGCACCTCACGCGCAAGCTCCTCTACCTTGAGTTCTAGAGTTGACAATTTCTCGCTCAATGCGGAGAGTTCCTTGCGGACTGGAATTGCAAAGTTCTCAGTAATAACGGTCTTAATAATTTCCATAAGGCGCTCTCCCGTGAACCGTGAGAACTCGTCGCGTATGATAGTACGAATATTATCCATATACTGAGTGTCATCAAATACTTCGACCATGCTAGAGCCTCCGCGCTTCATGTTCACTTTGGAGTAGCCAGTATCTGGAGTCTGAAGAGATAGATCATCGTCGGCATCGACATTCAGTCTTCCCGCAGGAATCTGAGCATAGGCAGAGCCCACGGAAGTATTGAGGTTTCCAGTTTTGGGTATTTTGCTAATACACTCCAGACATTTCCAACTTTTCTTATTCTCATCCGACATAATATTATAGAAACGGCATTCAGGAACATTTGCGCATTCCAAATCATAGTGTTTTTCACATACCCTGCATACCAGGTAACGCCTCGAATTTATAATTCCGGAACAGCCCCAACATTTCACCTGCTTCGATATCGAGGCATCCCCTACCGAGGATGGCGAAGATGAAGACATCTGTCGGCTTAACAAAGCAATCTAAGGTACCCAAATCCAACACCAGAGGTCGCCTCCGTATGGAAGATATCTTAGGCAAGACTTAACAAGACTTAACAGTTTCCAAGTTAGGTCGCTAGGCAGCGCCACTTCGTGTAGCTGTAGATCGTTGATTGATTTTGCAGAACTCGATCACGAACGACGATATATAGTTCCGTCTGTGACACCACTATCCTCCAATTGCTGTTAATTCGTGGTACCAGGCTACAGGGGGCGCCACTGCGCACACACAAATTGGAAAAAAGGTGAATGCGGCGGGTGAGGAATCGAACCTGCGATCGATTGCGCGCTCAGCTATTATACCAAAACGTTAACGCAGTGAGCCATCAAGACACTACGAACTAGTGCGGAATTAGAATACTCTATGGAATGCTTGATGCAACTCTATGGAGTGCTTGATGCGATAATATAACGTTGATGTAGGTGTTTGCAGAAATTTTCGATGTTGTGTCTGTGCACTCAACGGAATTTGGTCACACTTTGCACTGGTTTTACTGCTTAACTGATATTAATGTTTGATATTTTACGGAACACTTGAAGATGTATTGGTCTGCTACACTTCCTAAAAAAATTAGTATATTTGGTGCACTTTGGACTAATTTTATAAATAAAACTGTACGGAGCGATATTATAGACGTTATCTTGTCGGTCTACCCTCAATAGATTTCCACACTGTAGTTTGCCACATTGTAGTTGGGAGAAAAGGGTATCTCAGATTGGTCGGCAATCTTTATTGTGAGTGAGTCTTGTGGTCGGTATACCACAATTTAGGTTCATTTTCGGTTAGTGAACGTACAATTTACGATTTAGTGAACAATTATTATAAATTTGTAGTCGGAAACTACTCGGTGTGCGTAAGGAACAGTCATTCGGTCGGACTATAGTATTGCAGTCGGGTTCCATAGTATTGCAGTGTTATTTCGGATTACAGAGCAGGGTCAGGCTATTTAAGGGGTATTAAGCTGATTTTGCTGACCTCAGTAGAAGTGTGGGTCATATCGGAGGGGCCACTTCTAGAAGGTTCACGGCTACCTACATTATATTAAAAATAGCCGTTTTTCTTATAATAAATTTTTGTGTGTTATTTTTTATTGTGCTTTATGGTGGCATTCTCTAATTGATTTAGAGTGTATAGTTATAAGGTATGTCCACAGGGCGACCATATTAAATATTTTTTAGGATTTAATTGTTTTAGTGGTTGCCTTAGTTTTGACAACTTAGTTTTAATTTCTGTGCCCAGCGCTGACGGGCAAGTGCTGGTCTCTGGCTATACTTAGTTCGGTAGTGAAGTATAAGACCAGAATCTATTAAATCGGTCAACATGGCACCTTCGCCCTTGACGGTACTGCGGCATGGTGTCCGGGAGGAAATGAGATGGCTCGCCCATACTCATAAGTATGTGGAGCGACCGGACATGGACGATGTCCTGCTCAAGCGTGTGGAGGACGCAATGACACGCGTCGGGAAGGTGTGTCGGCTGGCTGCGGAGGCTGAAGCTCTCGGGCTTACTGATGAAGCCTCGGTGGCTGCAGTGAAACAGCTCTGCGCGGATGCTGACCAAGCGATGGAATGCTTGGGTGATATCGAGCGTCGCGCGGAGAAAATTAAGCGGTCGCGACGGAATGACCGTGGGAGGGTAACGGAGACCCACCCCCGAAGGGTGTTGTTGGACGGCTGCCACACCTGGATATTCCGGCCTTCAGTGGGGCAATTGATGAGTGGCCGGCCTTCATTAATTTGTTTGATAGTTTGGTCCACGGTCGGGACGACCTGGACAACGCCTACAAGTTGGCCCAACTATTGATGGCTCTGCGGGGTGAACCGAAGGAGTTGGTCGGTCACCTAACGGTCACGGCGGGCAATTATGAGATAGCCAGGTCCATATTGTTTGACCGCTACCAACACAAACGGCGGTTGGTTGATGCGCAGCTGGGGAAGCTGTTTAGCATCCCTAGAGTAACCCGGGATGTTGACATCCGAGTACAGGTGCTCAACCCTGTGCTGGTGGCCACTAAGGCCCTTCAGAACCTTGGTCTTCCGGTAGACCAATGGTCATACATTGTTTTGTATATGGTTTTGTCACGGTTTCCTGCAGCTGTTCAATGTCGGTTTGAACAGCTGCATGGGGGCAGTAGCACGGAACTGCCCACGCTTATCCAATTGACAGATTTCTTGGAGGGTGAATGCAGGCGATGTGACACACTGGACACGGAGGCCAGTGTGCAGCGCCAACCCGCGCGGATGCGGGAGGCGCCGCGCCCCCCGCCCCCACGGGGGTTGGGAGGTCGAAACAATTTGGCGTTCTGAATGCCGCGCCTTCGGGTGACGGCTGTGTGCACTGCGACAGTGCCGGTCATGAAGTGACCAGTTGCGCCAACTTTAAGGCGCTCGGGGTAGCTGCCCGCAGGAAGATAGTCTTCCGCCACCGATTGTGTTTCGGTTGTTTGGGGCCGCACACGCTGAGCGAGTGCTCGCGCGCGTTCCCCTGTGAGTGCTGTGGTGGCAAGCACCACATAGTGTTGTGCCTGAATCGGTCAGGCCCTTCGGACGGTCACCAGGGCCGGACTCAGGTTGGTCGGCCACAGGGCCCAACCAGGGCCGGACCCAGTCCCCCTCCGGGCAACGGGAGTCACCAACGGGGTGACTGGGGTACCCGCGGACGGGACTCCCCCCGAAGGGAAGGGGGCAGCGCGGGGGGTAACATGCGGGATAGCCGGGGTTCGGTCGCCGCTGTCCACGGTCAGCGAGGACTTCGGGCCGCTGGCTCACCGCGTGTTACGGGCGGGTGTCAGATGGCACCTATGAGTGGCGCGAAGGCTGGGAGCCCACCACCTTCTGCGCCACCCTGGCCGTCGCTCTGGGAGGCGAACAGGGAGGCGAACAGTCGGATGTCACCCCCATTCCTAGAGCGCCCCAGGTTGGATCCACTCTCCCCCATCCATCCACGGTGGCCACCGTCCGACCATACCGGACGGTGTACGGTGTGCCCCGTACACCGTCCGGAATGGTCGGATACCGGGACAGCGAGGGGCCTATTATACGGGTTGGGACCCCTTGATGTACATACGGTCTGATATGCCGGTTGCATATCAGCAGCCGAGTTACTCCGAGGCCGACGGAGGTCTCAGCGGGTTCGGATCCCGCGGAGGTTCCCGCTAGGGACACGCCGCCCACTTACAGGGTGCCGCCACTCCACAGACGGTCATGCTCCCCACCGCCTCTGTGATAGCGTGGAGTTCGGACGGTAAATCATGTGTGGCACGAGCACTATTGGACTAGGGGGCCCAGGGGTGCTTAGTCTCGTGCAACCTTGTAAGACGGTTGGGCATTTAGGTAAGGGAGTATCCACATTCCATTCGGGGAATTGGGAACACGGAAGTCGGTTCCGTTAAGGGAGTATGTCGGATTACTCTCTCGTTACGGGTGGATTCATCGGTGAATCTGACGGTCACGGCATTAGTCATGCCTAATGTGATGGGCTCACACCCTCACGTACGGTTGTCGCCCTCGGTGCGACCGTTGGTCGCTGGGTTGTCACTGGCTGACCCGGAGTTTGATATTCCGGGCCCAGTAGACATTTTATTGGGTGTTGATGCCTTGGGATACCTGTTAGTGCCAGGTGTCCACGTGTTGCAGGCGACTGGTCTGGTTTCGGTCAACACCAAACTGGGCCATGCGGTAATGGGTCCGGTCATGCCGGCTGCCCCACGCCTAGCGAATAGTAGTCCCTTATTCGGTTCTGTACTCTCGGAGGTGATACAGAAGTTTGGGAGGTGGAGGAACCACCTACGGTCCGCCGGTTGGACCCGGTTGAAGAAGAGTGTGAACAGTTTTATCGGAACAATACTGGTCGCCTTCGGTCAGGTCGATTTCTCACACGTCTTCCATTCCGGAGTGAACGCCCACCGCTGGGCAGTTCACACCATGCAGCCGAGACGCGGCTTCTGTCGATGGAACGACGCATGAAGCGTGACGGGATTTTCCGGCAGAAGTACGTCGATTTCATGCGGGAATACGAGTCGCTCGGCCACATGTCGGTTTCGGGTATCGACTGGAAGCGTGAAGACCACTGCTTCCTGCCTCATCACGCGGTCTTGAGGACCTCGGAGGGCAAAATACGGGTAGTGTTCGATGGATCGGCATCAACATCTAACGGCATGAACCTGAACCAGTGTTTGCATTCAGGGCCGAAGTTGAACCATGATATCGCGGATGTTATCACACGGTTCCGTCGACACAATGTTGTGTTTGTAGCTGACATCCGGATGATGTTTAGACAGACGGTCATTCACCCTGACGATAGACGGTATCAGCTGATACTGTGGCGAGAGCCCAGATCAGCCCATCAAGGTGTACGAGCTGAATACCAACACGTACGGGCTACGGTCTAGTCCTTATTTGGCGATTCGCACTCTGCGGGAGTTAGCGGATCGAGAACGGTTAAATTTCCCTAGAGGAGCAGCGATCCTGGAGCAGGATCTTTACGTGGACGATATCTGTACCGGTGCAGATTCCGTAGAGGAGGCGCTCGCTCGACGGGACGAGCTAATTGAGCTCTTACGGGGTGGAGGTTACGAGCTCCGGAAATGGATGTTGAACTCTCCAGAGTTACTGTCTGGTCTTCCGGATGACTACCAGCAGGATCCACACATTTTTGAAAATTTGGAAAATCCGAATATGTTGTCGGTATTAGGCGTCCAGTACCAGCCGGTGTCAGACATGTTTTCGTATCGGGTCGAGTTGGACTCCCTTGTGGTGGGGTCCAAAATGGTTGACTCAAGCCGAATCGGATTGGCCAATGAGTCCACGCGTTACCTCGGCGAACGGCGCCTTGACGGTCGGTGTCTGTACGACGCAACCAGAGCCGGAAGAGGAGTTCAGCCTGCTGGAACGGTACAGCTCGCTCGACAAGCTGGTCAATGTTACCGCCTGGATCTTCCGATTTGCGCGGAATTGTCGCAATTCTGAGGCGCAACGGGTGCGGACACAGGTCCTGACACCACGGGAACGGAACCATGCGTTGTTCGCATTGGTACGAAACGTGCAGACGGTGCACTTTAAGTCCGAACTGGACATTCTGAGACGCGGACACGTCCAACTGAAGGGAGCTGTGGCTCGGCTCAACCCGTTTATTGACCCTCAAGGATTGCTGAGGGTAGGAGGTCGGCTGCGGAATGCCAACCTGCCTTATGCGGCTCGCCACCCGTTGTTACTCCCTAGGAAAGGGAAGTGGTGTTGGTCGAACTGTTGATATAGGATCGACACATTCGGAATGGGCATATCGGATGCCACGCCTTGATGGCGTTTCTCCAGCGCGAGTTATGGATTCTATCGGGAAGATGCTTAGCGTCGTTTTTCGGTGCCTGCCTTGTTATCGGGCCAAGGCCGCTACGATGCAGCCCCAGATGGGCGATTTGCCCTCGGATAGGGTTAACGAAATCCGGCCCTTTGCGGGTGTCGGAACGGATTTCGCGGGACCATTCATGGTCAAGTCTTCACAGCTCCGGAACGCCAGATTAGTGAAGGCATACCTGTGCGTCTTCGTGTGCTTGGCCACGAAGGCAGTCCACTTGGAGGTGGTCAGTGACCTCACTACAGAGACATTTATCGCATGTCTAGATCGGTTCGTCTCACGAAGGGGCCTCCCGAGATTAATCCGTTCGGACAACGGCACAAATTTTGTCGGAGTCAGGCGATATCTGCAGGAGGTCACTCAACTCCTGAACGGTAACGAGGACGCCATCGGTACGGCTTGCTCCCGACGAGGGATTGAATGGGTTTTCAGTCCGCCGGGATATCCTCATTGGGGAGGAATTTTTGAGGCTGCGGTTAAATCGGCTAAGTCGCACCTGACAAGGATCATCGGTGAGACCTCTCTACGCTTTGAAGAGCTTGTGACGCTGTTCTGTAAAATTGAAATTACACTGAACTCGCGTCCGTTGTGCCCGCTCAGTTCGGATCCAAATGATTTGGAAGCGTTGACGCCGGGTCACTTTCTGATAGGTCAGACCCTTAACGCACTGCCAGAATACCCATTCGGTGATGTCAAGTTAAGTCGGTTAACTAGGTTGCAAATGTTGCAGCAGATGGCTCAAGATTTTTGGAAACGGTGGCCCCTTGAGTACTTGCACATCTTGCAGCAGCGCCTTAAGTGGACTGACCGGACGAGCCCCCCTCAAGTCGGTGATTTGGTGCTGATTAAGGATGCGAACCTGCCATCATAGAGATGGAGACGAGGACGGATCGTCAATTTGTACACGGGTCGGGATGGCACGCCTCGATCAGCAGAAGTCAAGGTGCTCGGTCCTCAAGAGAGCGGTCGCAACACTTTCTCGCCTTCCTATTGATGAGGGACAGGTTCGGGCCTGTCCGGGCGGGTGACTGTTTAATATTTATGCTTCGGAACGCACCGGTTTTTTTCGTTGCGCGGATCGACCGCGAGTGATCGGGACATCACTAGCTGTCACTTGTATAGAAACGAAATGACGAGTTAGAGGTTACTTTTTTTTTGGCACATGGCAAAAAAGTCGGCGCCAGCATCCGGAAGCTTGGTTGAATGTCAATTATAATAAGCACGGAACAATCGTCGGGAAATAAGTAGATTTCACGTCATCGGAGTGAGTGCTTCGTGTTGTGAAAGGTTGAAGTGATTCGGGGATCAATTCGTCGCGTTCGGACAGCAACCCTTTGTGTGGGCAAGCATCACGACGGCGACAGCAGCGGGCTGCGACGAGAGTAAGATTCGACTCCCCTCACCCCCCCCCCTGGTGTTCCTCATCCCGTATTCCTGCCTCGAATTGAGCTTTCGAATTCCGGTCCACGGCGTCAAGGTCAGTACTGCTTGTGACATTCCACTGAAAAACAACCCTACCAAGATTCCACGCCCTGTCGGTTGAGGCGTGGAATTTATCAGTAAGTCTATTTAACAATAACTAAGTTACGGATTACAATTTATATTTATAATATTCAGTATAGTAGGTACCACCTATATTATATTTATTGGTATGACATGAGTCACGTCCGAAGGAAGACATTTATGGAGTAGTTGTATTCATTTAACAGCTGTTTTTTGAGCTGATTTAAGAATACAGTATAGCTAGCTGAGGATTTAATGTCTAATGAGATTAAATTGTACATTTTAGGGCCCATCACACAAATGCTCCTAGTTGATCTCACGAGTCTCCTGCTGCATATGTGCAGGTTATCTCGTTGCCGTGTCCTAACACTGTGGAGGTCAAAGTTTTTTACAAAATTATTTAGATTATGTCTGACGTACCTCAAGTATGTGCATACAAGGTAGTGTCAGAATCTTAAGAACTCTGAACAGTTCCTGCGCGGGCCAGTCTCGCGAATTACCTACAATGATCCTGACTGCTCGTTTTTGCATTACAAATACCCTATCTTTGTCTGCAGCTGTTGCCCAGAGGTCAATGCTGTAGTTCAATATGGAGTTGAAATATCCGTAATATGCTAGTTTTACGTTATCTAAGGTTAGGCTAGGGCCGAGTCATCGTAGCCCGTGACAAGCTGACGATAGCCGGGCTCACATAGCGTCAATGTGAGGCGACCATGTCAATGCAGGGTCGATAATGAATCCCAGGTACTTTACCTGTTCAACTTGGGGTACCAGTGCGCCATTGCACGTGACGTTCAGCTCGAAGGGTCTCGTCTTTTGCAGCTGGAAACGCATCATGTTTTTTTTATCGACATTCAGTAGCATCCCATTCGCAGTACCAGTCCAACCAGTCAGATATATGGGACATCATCCGGCTGAGTTTTTCCTTTAACATCGAGTAGTCGTGTGCTGACACTAAGACGAAATTATCGTCTGCAAACATCACATATTCGGCTTCACGCGAGGCAGCTGTTATGTCGTTTACAAGGATCAAAAACAAGGGGAAATATTAAACTGCAAATCAAAAATACTGATTAGCACAGCAAATATCAGGGTTAAATGCTGCGGTAGCTTAAGTGAAGGGTTTACCCTTACCCAAGGGGGTGAGGGAAGCGAAGCCCCCTCTATCCTTCGTGTTAGGTTGAACATGTAAGAACAACAAAAAATACTTAAAACATAAACTTAAGTACACATAAAACATTTAATACATCAGCAAATCAGTATTTTTGATGTGCGATTAAATACTCATTCCATATATAGTAACCCATGACGGATCCTTGTGGTACTGCGCTGTCACCAATCAGCTCGAGCTCTGATCGTTCCTCGCAGACGAAGGTACTGCGGTCTTCAAGGAAGGATTTCACTGCCTGGTGGAAGCATCCTCCAACTCCGTATTGCTTGACTTTGACTTTTTTCGCTTGATATTTTTGAAAGATTTCACAATTTCTCTCAGCGTGAAGGGCTCAAATGTTTATGAAGGCATTATCAAAATAGATGTAAACGATCCGACATATTCGCATTGTTAACGTTAGCATCGTACCATAGAACCTATTCAGCGCCGCGGTGGCGGTGGTGGCGCGCCGCTGGTCACATTCTCCAGCTGATTTGTTAATGAGTAAATCAAGTGCACTATTACCTCTACGGTTCCTACAAGTTTCCTCCGATATGACACGCCATATACTTTTACACATATTTGTCTCACTATTTGAAATAGTTTTATTAATATGGTTACTGCGTGCCTTTCGGATAGCCTGGTTGAGGTTGTCTTCGAGGAATAACAGAAGCCTGTGTTGTTCTGAGTTATGACAGGTTTGATGGGAATTACTCATTATTGTCTTTAGACTACGTATTTGTGACCGTGCGCTTCGGACGTGCTCATCCATCCACATGTTGATAAAGTTTCGGACATGATATTTTCTTATTGGAAAACTACATTCATATAAATGTTTTATCACGTTCATTACTAATTCAATGGTTATACTCGGACAGAGAGACTTACTTAATAATTTACTAGAATCATATGTGTCTAGGCTCTGGCTGAAGTTAGCTATGTTGTATTCTGAATGTAAACGCTTTGTGACAGTTTGGTTTGTACTAGATGATATTTGAAATATTAAATTTATGATAAGTCTCATGTCATCAGATAAAAAGAGCTTTATTGGTGTTACATTTTAAATATTTGACTGTTTTAGGTTTGTGTTTGCATGATATAAACAGGTTTTTGATGTTTTAGTAATTCTGGTTGGGCAATTGACCAATGATATAAATCCTCTCAGTTTTATCTTTTAAGTATTTACAATTTGTGTCTTCAACTAACAAGTTTATGTTACAGTCACCCAATATGATTACCTTATTTTTGTATAGAAGGCAAAGAAACCAACTCAGCAAGTTCATTCTGCCATGAAAATATATTGCCGCTAGGCGGTCTATGAACACATATCACTATTAGATCTAAGCCGATGAACTCTATTGAGTTCATCGGCACAAACCTCGAAGTTCATTTTTTCACATAGCTGTTGCACTTCCTGGCGCTCGATGGTCAGTACGGAGATCTTGACATAGATGCATGCACCTCCTCCCTCTCTCGTCGGTCTGCAACAGTGTGCACTGAGTGTGTCGTCCATTATGTTGACACAGGATATGTCGCTAGTACTTAGCTAATGCTCAGTTGTACATAGGACATCCGGTCGAGGGTGTAATAGTTGCAGTTCACATTCGAACCTGAATGTCTTATTTTTCAACCTGTTTATGTTTTACCTATTGTTATTAGGATTACTGTCCTTGTTGTTGTGATTGCTATTGTTCTGCGGCGGTACTGTGGTCTTCGTCTGGTGGTTTGTTATGGGCTTTGGGTCGAAGAAAGGGCCGCCATGTCGTTACGTTTATGTTGATGGGCCAAGCTGAAGCTGAGAGGAACTTGTTATACACAGATGTGGGAATGCCGATCTTGAAGGAGTTGTATGAGTCATGATTTGATGGGATTTGGTCGACCAAGTAGTTGGCGCCAGCATGAGCTAATTGCTTAAATAGGCTGTCTGGTGTGTTTTCTTTCCTGAAAAGCATCCATGCAGATATTTATGGACATCTACACCTTCAATGTTGGTGTCGGTCGCAGTACCTTTGATTACAAGTTGCTTGTTGCTCCTTTGTTGGCGTTTTTGGACGGTGGTCCAGTCATTTGCCTTGGTTTCTGAGTCATATAATTTGGTTGTATCAGTTTGCTTCTTTGTTATGTTTGAAGATGCTGACGATGCCGTGCAGTCAGCGTAGGTCTTGTTTTGGTCATGTTTTATGATGCTCGTGGTATTTAACTTGGTCATTTTGGGGGCTAGTTTCAGCGAAGGCGCTGGTCTTGTTTCGCTGGTCGGAAATGTCGCTTGGTTTGAATCGGCGGCCGTTTGGCCTGAGTCTGAGATACAATTTTCTCTTTCGCACGCAGCGCGGTTACTCGTTTGGTTTTCTGCGGAGGCGCTATGCCGCCATTAGTTAGAGAGGGACGGCTAGTGGTTGTTGAAGCGGCGCTGGACGCTGGTGCTGTGTTCACAAATTTCTGGCTTGCGACCAGTGGCGAAAGATGTTCGGTGTTTGGATGAGTTGCACTTTTCGGTTTGAGGTCACATATTTCTTTACACAATTTACTTAATTTGGCAAATATAAAGTCAAGTATTGGTACCGCTGCGTTTGATCGAGCGTATAGCGGACCACGCGTGACGCGACTGAGGAAACTTTCTTCCACAGACTAGGAAAGGAGCTATCAGATAGAGAGAAGTCGATAGTGTGGGCAATTGGAGGAAGAAAGGACGCTGTGGATCATTTGATGGCTGACGTCGTCACCACCAGCAGCTTTGGAAATGATAGCTAGTACTGCCTATCTAACTGCGCCGATTCCAACGTAGCTGAAGTTGAACAGTGAGGTGTAGACTGCAGCCCTCAGCCGTAGATGACGAAGGGTTGCCTCCTTAGCGGCAGCGTCAATCATGACGGGGGGAGAAGAGAAAAACTGGTTGAGACCGTTGAGATCGACATTACCTGAAGAGGATTCCTGGGACTTGTCAATACCAACGGTTTTAAGGAACTTCCAGACCTGAGCCGAGGTGTACATCTCTATACGCTCAAGGATGTGGCGTCGCTTGGCATCGCGGTTCATGCGGTTGCACAGGTTATGGAGGCATTTGAAAGTTAGAAGATTTTCGTTGGTTGGATCTCTCTTATATAGCCCATTCGCACGGCTTGATGGTGTCGGTCAACCATGGGACAGAGAGATGTTTGACCCTGACCTTTTTCATTGGTGCGTGCTTGTCGAACAGCCCCAGGATAATTTAGTTAAACTTCAGGATTTTGTCACAACCGGTCCTTTTTATTACTAATGCAGAGTCCTGTACGCCAAACACCCTTCCTCCAGTGAAGACTTGACAGTGGTTTGCCCCGGAAGCCCCTCTAAGAGCCACAATGAAAGTTCAAAATTCAAAGTTAAAATTTCTTTATTACTGTAGATGTATTACAAACACTTAGCAAACGTAATTTTCTGCTCTTCTATACATTGGACCACTGTGGGAGAAGAAGGTTTTACATGGTTTTTAGATTGCTCAAATGGCAATTTCAAAATCTCCAATATCTTGTTGTAGTAGAGAATGCAATGACCCTTGAAAAAATTGATAACCATCTAAACCGAGGCGCAACTAGTCTGTGATTATTTCATACCCGCAGCGAGATCCGAAGGTGTAATCACAACACGAGTCCCTTAACGACCTGTTGCTACAACGTCACTACACTGGCAGTCACACCAACACTGTACATTAGTGACACACAAGTAACACAAATTATTGTAACAGAGTAACAAAATATTTAGAAAACTCCGACTCTGTACAAGGTTTAGCTCAAGCCATCGCCAACATCTAGACGTCCACATACTCCTGGCAGCCGCCCGAAATCCTCTAGAGGTGATGCGAGCTCTTGAGATGGCATCTACCTTACCAGAACATATTATCCTATCGGAGCTTGCATCAGTCCGCGCACTGCCAAGACTACACCAAGGAAGCCAGTAGAGTTCGCAATCGTGTAGCCCCCCTACTACGCATGCCGTGGGCCAATTTTGCCTCGCCAGAGAAATTTCTTACCCACGCAGATACAGGTTAAAACTCCTCTCAAACTTCCTCATGCCGAGGCTGACCTACGGTCCACGTACCAGCTATTTACTCCTCCGGCAAAGTTCCTTACTCCCTCGACTCCTGTCACTGGTAAGCTAGGTAGAAAGGAACTTTGCCATTGCACGTCAGATCTTCCAACTTCTACAGGACCCGCAGTCGATACTACTGCCATGGCTACAACTGCTACTTCACCATCCACCGATAAAAGGTGCTTTTATTGTGAGATCCCAGGTCACACCACACGGACATTCAAAATGTTTATCGCTTTGTCTTCCGAGGGAAGGTGGCACTAGGCCAATTCTAAGAAGGTATGCCACAAATGCCTTGTGAGGGATTCCCAATAATTTCATACCTACAAAAGGTTCTTCTGCGAGATAGATAGCTGCTAATTTAAGTGCAGTCATCACACTGTTCTCCACAAGGCACCCACATACCCTATTCCTTCCGAAACCTCCAAAGACCCTATTGTTGTAAGTCACTTAACCTCCGCTCCGGCTTGTCGCAGTTGATGCGCTTATACGATCCTCTGGTATTTCTGACACCATAAACAATTCTATTTCCACCATAAACCATTTTGCTATTCACTCAATTGTATTCCAAAAAACATAGCAACTTTGTTCAGACTGGGACCAGGTGCTTCTCCTTACCTTGATGACAAGTTGTAAGGCCTGCTTTAACGAATGTTTTATGTAGTGCTAGACTAAAAAATGTATTTTCAAGTCGCTTATTTGATTGACTTGTCGCTTAATTGGTTATCATGTTTTGTTATAGAAAAATCTTTTTGGCTTTGAAACAACATCCAAAAGGGTTTTGGAAGTTGTTTCAACGCCAGAAACCAGTGACGACTCGACGACATTCGTCTTTAGTGTTTCTATAGAAAGCTATGTGTAGGCCATATTAGTATATGTCCGCAGTAACCATTTTGTATGAATATTTTTACCATCTTTTCACATCATTTGAAAAGATAAGTACCGTCCCGGATCGTGTTAACCAACAGCGTGTATAACGTGGCCCAGTCTTTCACATTTTTGAGGTCAGCATTCAATGCCTCCACGCCACGGATGAAAGTAGATCGCAGGGGTGAAAAGTGGCGATAGATTTGGAGATCATCTGCGAAGAGATGATAAGAACTTCTTCTTATCATCACTATAAAGAGAACGTCGGAGATGGAGTTGATAAAGACTGAAAAAAGGAGAGGATACGTATATATGAAAAATACATTTCGCTCTTTTTTATGAATCGGGTATACCTACTCAACTCCAGTCGATTTCAAGTTATCGTACAGAATACACTGCTTCGTATTTTCCCAAACATTTCCTTTACTAGCAACAATAATACAGATTACGCAGATTTGAGGTAGCACTACATTTAAGTGTATTTGCTGAAAGTGCATGATTTGTGGTCTTCCTATCGTGCAAATGACGCAGTTGAAAACCGCATGGAAAGTAAGTACAGTCAAAGCTCTTACAATTATCGTTCTTATTTTCATGGGCAGTCGGATTTTAAAGTTTTAAGTGTAGCCTGACGGCGCTGACTGTACAAAAGTGGTACCACAAAATTCTCGAGAAAAGCATGTAATGAACATTTTCCAGAATTTGGTTTATTAAAAGACCTTACAAAAGAGATTTTTCTTCCTTATTTTACTGAACTTTACAGTCGAAACAGGCCAAGCTACACGGTACAAATCTCAGAAAGTGTAATTGGACGAGATCTATATGGATCTATTATATTATCAAGTGGCGACTCTATAGGTCAAACGCCATACATTATTTAAACGTTAGTGTTTAAACTTGTCATAAATAGCAGTCATTTTTTGTAGTAAGACCGTATGTGTCGGAACACATCACATCCGGCACGGAGGATCATGTACAGCAGCTTAGATAGACATTTCGAGATTATTTCAACTCTAATGGTGTGCATAGCTCTACAAAGTCTATGGTTTTATGCCGAATCCAACGTCAAAATAGAGTTAGTGGGCCCTAGTCAATTTACACGCGTGTGTTTGTCTACAAGTTACCATTACACCCAGCAGTCGGCAACCGGCATTAAGATTTCATTGAACGGCAAATGCGAACACAAACAAACATTGTCCAAATTAACTGTATAATGTCGAGTTGGCAAACATTCGCGCCGGTCGGTGACGTAGGGAAATGGCATCGCAGACTATCCAGCCAGTTTCAGTCTTAACTGCGCGTGCGGCGGCCGCCCAAGACCCCGCCCAAGCGACCGCGAGTGTCAATTTGAATTTAGAATAGAATTCTTCTTTTCAAGTTTGAATTTTATAACTGCCAGTGATATAAGAGTGTTATATATCTTTTATAGTGTGTTGTGGTATTTTTATTAGTTTTAAAAAGATGGTTACTTTTTTGTTTAAAATTTGATGTTTATCTTTTGGATAAGTCATTAAGGTATTTATATGATTTATTTTTAACGTTTTTGCTTGTTAGATGCACTTGTTTCAATTGAATGTTCGGATTATTTAAAGATGTGATTCAGTTGAGTGAGTATAATTTAAGCTACTGGTCAAAATAGCATTAATCTGATGCATTATATTTTTAGAATTGATGAATGTGACAGTATGTTTACCGGTTACTTAGCTCGATCAAAACGTTTGGCTTTGATATGTTTGAAAGACGATTCATAAATCTAAAATGGCGACTCACTTACAAACTTCATGACGACAATTTCAAAAAGAATGGATTCTAGACAAATATTTTAGTGTTTATGGTGTACACGATGACCATAAACATTACATACCCTTCACTTTAGATAGGTATGGTATATATAGGACCACGCTTCATATACACGATTCCTGTTCTTATTGGAATACAACGTCTAAGTGTATATAGACCGCTAGTTAATTGACATATATCCCGCAGGATATCATGTACAAATGATACTCCAAGATATAGCGAAGAAAATATTGTAGCTCCTAATTGTAAGTATTGGATGGAACCAAACAAAAATAAGGAAAATTAATAAGTACTTCATATAGTTTGGTTTGTAATAGAATTATCCTTAGGTCGTTCACGAATCAGATTTACCCGTGAGTTAATTTGCTACAGTTAACAAAGGCAGATGGGCTCTGCGATACGATAACACAAAGCGAATCTACAAAACCTTAACAATAAACTTAAAACACCGTTCGATCTAAAACGTAACATAAGCGAACATCAAAGATTTTAAACGATCGTGAATAATCCGTCCAACTGTCTACTCAATTTACTACCAATAGATTTTCAATACGAATAGCTTTTATAGCTTAACACATAAGCGTTTCAAAGGTGCGGGAGTACCGTTGCGGCTAGTACAAAAGAATAAAGGGGTGTTAAAAGATTTATGTCTGCAGACTTTGATCGTATGGTAGTTACGATCTGGAACATACAATACAAGTGTTTGAGGACGTCTCAATAATGTTTTTGTTAGATGGAAAGCCACACAATGGCACTGGTGTCTAATGCTTGTCATCGTCATTACAGGCACCTTATTCCGGTAGCACAATCGACCTCTGTGGTGTTGCGGTCGAGGCTGTGCTTCCCAGGCGAGAGGTCCCAGGTTCGAATCCCGGCTGGGGAGAAAAAAAAAACAGCTCTTGGGTGTCGATTTCTGTGGTTCCCACGACACAGGGTATCCTAGTGTGGGGCCAGAAGCAATATGCAAATTGTAGTTAATCACGGCTCAGTGATAATGACGCGAGGAAGACGTGCAACTTTAGGTATTCATTATTTGGCATTTGGATTATTCTTTTAACGGCAATTAATGGTATAAATTAAGGTGACTTTTGAACCAGAGAGAAAGGAGTGAGTCATCATAATGGTTATCGAATGTTGACCGTTACTATCGTCGCTGAACCTAAAATTCATCATTGTCTACTGGAATAGGGCCCCTGTTTGTTGCCAATAGTACTTTCGTCGCCACGCTATACAATAGGTGTGACCAGGGTGATTAATTAGATCGCTGTGATCATCGTGTTCTTGGGACTAATTGGTCCTGTAATCATTAATCAAATTGTTAATATTTTTTTTCTTATATTACTAAAAATTTAAAAATAATTTTAATGCTATAATTTTTATACAATCTAATATATATAATTAATTTTATTGAACTATTTTATTAAAACTATTATTTATTACATATTTAAATATGTATTTGAGCAGACCGTTGTTTCGTCCGTACTGGCTCTCTACTGGCTAACAGCATCACAGATTCGTCTGTGACATTGCTGAGTCAGAGCCATTTCATCTTCGCGGTACAGTCACAATACCACATAGTGATCCTAACCGTACCTCGATGTTTGCTTATATAATTTTATTATTTATTGATTTTTTTATTTAACTGTTGTGTTGTTTTCTTTTTGTAGTTTTTTTTTTTAAAGTTCGAGTTATAATTATGTTTTTGTTTGTGTACCATGTTGCAATGAATAAATTAATTTATCTATCTATCTATCCAATCAACCGACTTAAAAAAAGAGGAGCTTCTCAATTAGTCTGTTTTTTGTGTTTGTTACGCGATTACTCCGCCATTTATGAACCAATTTTGATGATTCTTGTTTTGATTGGTAGGCGTTACTTCGGAGGTGGTGCCAAATTAAATCAAAATTGATTCAGCGCTTTTTGAAAACACAACAAATGCAAAAAAATACAAATGACGTTATGGTTTGTGGTAACGTGCAGCAAACGTTTTGATGAGGACTTTTCATGTCACATAATTTTCATAATTTATTTATTGTACAAAAATGATTAAATTAACGAGACATAAATTAAAACAGTGTACAAAGGCGAGCTTATCTCTACAACACTTTATTCGCATCCCGACCGGGGAGGAAGAGACAGAACTTGAACTTGAAGTCGTTGTTTTGAAGTTTTGAACTTGGTGAATTATCATGATTAAGTTGCCAAGTTTTGGGCAATTAAGTATACTTTTACGGCCTTACTAATAAAAAAAGTTATTGACTGTTTAACTTATACACTGTTTGTCCTCTTCATACGTCGAGTACATGTCAAATGTCAAATCAAGACAAAACACTGTATAAGTAACACAGTGAATTACTTATTTTACTAGTAAGGCCGTTAGAGTTTAGACCCATGTTCACCTCCTTAGAGAACTCTTCACGAAACAATCAAGAACAGTTAATTAGGCGAGTGATAAAAAACCTCGAGTGGTGAAAAACGCGAATGAAACTAAATTCAAAATTGTCTTTATTTTCTGTAAATATTAACATATGTTTAGAAAACGTCTTTTTTGCCTCTTCTCTACATTGAACCGCTGTGGGGGAAAAGGGCGAAGCAACTCCCACAGATTGATTTCTGGATCTCTTTTAAATGTAGGTTTTGTTTAATTAAAAAATAGCGCCACCTTATCCCTTACGGTTTGTTAGAGGCACAGCTGAGCTAAGTTTAGCCAGTTATTCTGTACTCCATCTTGTGTGACGAACTTTATTCAGTACTCCATCTTGTGTGACGAACGCCAGCTCATCGCCACCGCACCTAGTGGTTTTATACTCTTTTGCCACAGCAACTGCTAAGCCAGCCAGAATTCTTCAAGTTAAATCACAGTGGTTCATATATTTCCACCAATAATATTACATGATTATCAACACTAATGTCAATTATTTCATGAAATGACAAGGGTTGAATGTCACGAAAACATGTCTTTTTAAAAGCATTTCCGTACTGCGTAGTGTTTTTGTGTTATATATGTCGACCTAACCTAACCTTCGCTGCGCTCGCCCTCTTTACCTAAGCTACCGCAGTGTTTTGCCTTAAAATATTTCTTCGTTCAATGAAAGTAAACGAAGATGGCGGGGTGCCCTTGACAAGTTTCTGCCGGGGTGGCCGGAGGTGGCGCGGTCCAGGGACGTGTGGCCTCAAGAGGGGGAGGGGGGGGGGGGGCTTTGCCCAGCAGTAAGACACTATAACGGCTACTTAAAAAATATCAGCTATTTATTAACATTTTTACATAAGAAATTAGTGCTTATTGCTTGTTGCATCAGATATGGTGCGCGATATTTCTCGCAAACCCGATGGGTATTACCTATGTATTCATTATTCTCGCCTACTGTACGTATCTTCAACTATCTATACATATACAATAACTGCTGCCATACACATGCACGATAACCGGCACCAGTTCTCTATTTACAAAACACTGGTGTCATTTTCCCAAAGCATTTAACCGTAACAGTAGAACAGAATGTCGCCATTTTTCCGTTCTATCGGCAGAATGTTTTTGGTTTTGGAACGCGTGGCATCCGATAGGCCAATCAAATTGCTGCGTTGCTTACAGTCGCGTCCGAAACGCGCCAATTGTTTACTGCGCTGGGCTAATGCGACAACGACCAAATTAACTTGAAAGCAACACGAACGCAACTCGTAAACTGTGATGGAGTTAGAACATTTGAGTTTGGATTGAATTTTCACGGTGTGATCTAGGTATTGGACTCACATTGCGTCATCATTAGAGCCCTTAAGCAATAGCATATTTAAAGATACCACGGACGTTAGGCGCTTACGTAATTTCATTGCCTACTTACTTAAGGGTAATTTGGGTGAAATAGTCACGATAGAGGACCGATCACCCGCCTGTGGCTCAGCGGCCGCCCTACCTCATAATCATCAATCATACATTAGGTAAAATTATTTGATTTGATATCTCGTCAATTGATAACATTCATATTTGATATGTCCCTAAATCCGAAAATACTTATAACCAAAATGTTTCTATTACAACCTCGCAAATAAGGCTCTTGGAATAATTAGCCTACTAAAATTACCCGACAGAGATGAGAAGGGTTAGTTAAGATTAAAACTCTATTCCGCTTTTACGTCCTGGTTATAATTAAACTGTGCCGCAAAAAATATCCGTACAAAACCCGTTACAAAAAAAAATGTGACACATAGTTTAACCTGAAAACAAACGTCATTTTTGTCTACAAGTTTTGAACAGGAGTTTATTTTTTGTGGTAAGACCCAATATTTCTTACTAAAATATAAAAAAATCAAAACATGTATAACAGTGGAGTAGAGTGTAGAGGAAGAGAGTTTGATTTATTTTATATTTTAAAAGCATTAAACATTTTCCAACTGCTGGAACAAAAGACATAAACCTATTTACGTATCCCGTCAGTTTGGTAGGAGTGAGGAAATTATTGGCTAACATAATTTATGTAGACAAGCTAACTGTAGTAAATCATAGGTAGTTGTAGTCTTATTTTAAGGGGTGATGAGGGGAATCATTCTGTTGTGGAAATCCAATGGAACAAGTGGTCGAATTTTAACCTTTCATAGCGCCAGGTTGTTTTTAGGAATCGCGATTTTGTACCTTATGGCATGGTATTAGAATTCAAAACCTATAACGGGAAAATTGCATCCACCATGGGGCGTTGAGGAGTTAAGGCTGGGCACCCCGACAGCGAAACTCAGAATTTCACCTTCAGCGCACTTTTCGAGGAATAGGAAGTCAAATGTTAAATAAGCTCTAAGCCGATGTAGAGAAAACTAACAGAGCAACGTTACTTAATATTTTGTATAGCGATTAAAAAAATAAAAAAATAAAAAAAATAAAAAACTTTATATGAAAAACAGATTTTGTGATAACTTCGGGAGACTTTTCTATCAAGACAAAATAATTTAATTACGTTGACACGTTAGCCAATGCAAGCTGACACTCGCGATCAACAAGCTAATATGAACAAAGCTTGAGATTAAGAAAACTGCAGCGCCTTAAGTGTTTTTTTTTAAATTATCAGTCGGTTTGGAAAGTGAAATCGTTTAGTGCCAGACATACAACAGAATTACTATGTTCACATACACGAGTAGTATATGTAGTAAGTCGATAAGCTACTGAAATCGAATGAAGGCTATCAAATATTTATTTGTAAATAATGGACCGGCATTTGAAAGTTAATTAATGTCGCTTTGTTACAACATGTACCTATCTATCGATCTAAATACACTATAGGAATGTGTAAATTAAATAAGTTTTATTATTACACATTACAACGATGAAGCTATCATCGCTGGCTGATGTAATGATATGACATTATGATCATAATTATGATGATGAAGTGACGACGAAAGGTGAATGTGTGGTAAACGCACATAGCAGCTACTTTGTTTACAACTAGTCACATCTTCTAAGAGCTCTGAGTATTGACCGAGCTTGCGAAGCGACGAAGCGGCATCGTGCAGTTTGGGCAAAAAAGCTTCCGAATGTCTGTTGTCCTCTACAGGTCGTATTTCTCAACCGATTCTCGTGAAATTTGGTGATTTTGTATTGGAGAATGACTCCAAAACTCCATACAATATGAGTACCTACTAAACAACTATCAGTATGAAATCCATCTTATCAGAATAACTTCATTTTTCTTCTGTTCAAAGCTGTTGATCGCTGTGCCAAAAACGTAACGGACATCTGAAGTACAATATAAGTGCTCTGATCAAGTATAGAGAACGGTGTTTGATGTTTGAAGTAATATTAGTTGCCCGTGGCGCGGCTCTGCAACGAATTATTGGTATTCTCATAAAACCTTGGTCAGCAAACAGTTTGTCCATCATTGATTCCCCAAAGATTACGAGTGTAAGGCTAATCATCATACTCAGACTCAGCCCATAACAACGCAAACGAGTCGTGCCTCAGATTATCCAAACTCTTTGCATCGCGCAGAGAAGACAAATATCCGATACCAACGCCATCTAGCGAATGAGGCTGAATTCTAATACAAAATATGTTTCGATTTTTTGAAGCTATTCTGGTGGCGTTGTGATTTTTGAATTTGTGAAAGGGGGTAGTTTTTTATCCTCTCATCAGTGGGTAAATAATAGCATTGCTTTTCAATTGTTATTGGCGGATTCCGCCATTCCCATAGAGGATCAATCAATCAATCAAATCAGGCCACATTTACCCACTGCTGGGTATAGGCCTTCTCTCTAACACCGCCATCTCCTCCGGTCCTGTGCCTTCCCCAGCCACTGCTTGCGCCTATTGCGATGATATCGTCCGTCCATCTGGCTAGCGGTCTGCCCATTGGACGCTCTGCGGTTTTGGGTGGACAGTCTGTTATCGCCTTGGTCCACCTTCCGTCATCCCTCCTTGCCAAGTGTCCTGCCCACCTCCCACAGACGCGGGGTTAAGAATATGGAACGGACGAACAAGTGAAGGCTTTTAAAAAGCGCATTGTTTTAAAACGCTTTTTAAGTCCTTATAAAGAACGTTAATTAGACAGAGAAAACATTTTTAAATTAATAAAATAGTTCTATTTTACCTAATTCAAGCAATTTTGTTTGGCTATTATTATATTATTTCATCGCACATTAAAAATACTGATTTTATACTGAGCAAATACACTTTTTATGTTTTAATTTTTTTTGTTGTTCTTACGTGTTCAACCTAACACGATGGATAAAAGGGGGCTTCGCTTCGCTCACTCTTAGCTTAGAGTAAACCCTTCACCTAAGCTACCGCAGTATTTTGCCCTGACATTTGCTGTAAAAATCAGTATATTTGCTGTGCAAATCGATGTGCGCTTTTATATTTCCCATTTTGTTTTAGGTAGAAATATTCCGAATCTGAATAGGCCAAATTCTTCCGACCATAGACAATTCTTATTTTTTAATTTAATTGTTTCTTAGATTCGTGGTTCTCTTTCTCTTTCTAACCGGCTGCGGCGTAGCCCATAAGGAGCTTTATGATCATCTGCCGTAGATAAAAAATTCAGAGCACGAGTTCACGAGTTCTCTGTTTCACGAGTATTTTTATTTGGCTGTTTTGGAACCCTATTACTAAGCCTCCACTGTCCGTCTGTCCGTCTAAATCCAAGGAGAACAATTTAAATGACCACCAAACTATTTTTTTCCTACCCAAAATGGGTAAGTGATCACCAAAAGTCGCAGAAAATATCAGGGCAAAATACTGCGGTAGCTTAGGTGAAGGGTACAAGGGGTGAGCGAAGCGAAGCCCCCTTTATCCTTCGTGTTAGGTTGAACATGTAAAAACAACAAAAAATACTTAAAACATAAACTTAAGCACACAAAACATAAAAAGAAGTTTGGTGATCGTTTACAAATTCTGGCGGTCGTTTCGAATTTATTGGTAGTAAAATAGGTGCATTTTGGTGATTGTTTAAACATAAGCCGAATCGAAATAGGTAGAGAGTTGAGATTTTCACAGGACTGTTGCCGCTCAGCAACATACAACAACCGACACGAGATTTGATAAATTAAAGGGGGTACCCATACAAGAGAAGCCATCTAGCGAATGAGGCTGAATTCTAATACAAAATATGTTTCGATTTTTTGAAGCTATTCTGGTGGCGTTGTGATTTTTGAATTTGTGAAAGGGGGTAGTTTTTTATCCTCTCATCAGTGGGTAAATAATAGCATTGCTTTTCAATTGTTATTGGCGGATTCCGCCATTCCCATAGAGGATCAATCAATCAATCAAATCAGGCCACATTTACCCACTGCTGGGTATAGGCCTTCTCTCTAACACCGCCATCTCCTCCGGTCCTGTGCCTTCCCCAGCCACTGCTTGCGCCTATTGCGATGATATCGTCCGTCCATCTGGCTAGCGGTCTGCCCATTGGACGCTCTGCGGTTTTGGGTGGACAGTCTGTTATCGCCTTGGTCCACCTTCCGTCATCCCTCCTTGCCAAGTGTCCTGCCCACCTCCCACAGACGCGGGGTTAAGAATATGGAACGGACGAACAAGTGAAGGCTTTTAAAAAGCGCATTGTTTTAAAACGCTTTTTAAGTCCTTATAAAGAACGTTAATTAGACAGAGAAAACATTTTTAAATTAATAAAATAGTTCTATTTTACCTAATTCAAGCAATTTTGTTTGGCTATTATTATATTATTTCATCGCACATTAAAAATACTGATTTTATACTGAGCAAATACACTTTTTATGTTTTAATTTTTTTTGTTGTTCTTACGTGTTCAACCTAACACGATGGATAAAAGGGGGCTTCGCTTCGCTCACTCTTAGCTTAGAGTAAACCCTTCACCTAAGCTACCGCAGTATTTTGCCCTGACATTTGCTGTAAAAATCAGTATATTTGCTGTGCAAATCGATGTGCGCTTTTATATTTCCCATTTTGTTTTAGGTAGAAATATTCCGAATCTGAATAGGCCAAATTCTTCCGACCATAGACAATTCTTATTTTTTAATTTAATTGTTTCTTAGATTCGTGGTTCTCTTTCTCTTTCTAACCGGCTGCGGCGTAGCCCATAAGGAGCTTTATGATCATCTGCCGTAGATAAAAAATTCAGAGCACGAGTTCACGAGTTCTCTGTTTCACGAGTATTTTTATTTGGCTGTTTTGGAACCCTATTACTAAGCCTCCACTGTCCGTCTGTCCGTCTAAATCCAAGGAGAACAATTTAAATGACCACCAAACTATTTTTTTCCTACCCAAAATGGGTAAGTGATCACCAAAAGTCGCAGAAAATATCAGGGCAAAATACTGCGGTAGCTTAGGTGAAGGGTACAAGGGGTGAGCGAAGCGAAGCCCCCTTTATCCTTCGTGTTAGGTTGAACATGTAAAAACAACAAAAAATACTTAAAACATAAACTTAAGCACACAAAACATAAAAAGAAGTTTGGTGATCGTTTACAAATTCTGGCGGTCGTTTCGAATTTATTGGTAGTAAAATAGGTGCATTTTGGTGATTGTTTAAACATAAGCCGAATCGAAATAGGTAGAGAGTTGAGATTTTCACAGGACTGTCGCCGCTCAGCAACATACAACAACCGACACGAGATTTGATAAATTAAAGGGGGTACCCATACAAGAGAAGTGTTTTTAAAAATCAAACCAAAACATGATTCAAATATGGTCGATGATTTCGCGGCTTATAACGTGGTTGATCTGGCAAATGGTTTGATATCGGCTTCGCAATCTTAGGGATCTAGGTTCGAATACACGTTCGGACATTTTTTTTTTCATCTATTATTTTTGTAGATAGGTATTCTTGTGCGATGTTACGGAACCCATCGTGTGCGATTGATGACCGGCCCACACTCCACCGATTTTTATTATAAATATATTTATATTATATATTTATTATATTTATAAGTATAGAAGAGACTATTTAGAGATAAGCATGCCTTTGTAGATGTCCTTTCTCTTTTATTATATCTTATGTCATTTTATGTGCAATAAATATGTACGAAAAATACACGAAGATGTATATTATGTATATGTATAGTATGTATAGATAGCGCTGATAGTAAAGTAACACAAGCAGCATGCGATACCGTAACGCCCCGCTATGAAGTTGACTCCCCGCATATTGAATTCTGTGACACTAATGAAGTTGAACAACAATTCATTGAAGCTCACAACGTCACCCGAGCCAGACAATCCAACTTAATACTTGAAAGTAGCGGATGTTTGCATGTTTGTGTGTTTGTGCGTCAATCACGCTAAAACGGATGAACGGATTGGAATGAAATTTAGTACAGAGATAGTTTATGAGCTAGATTAATATATAGGCATCGATATAATACTATTCAAGTCTGTGCATATAGGATACTTTTTATCCGACTGCACCAGAAGAAGGGTAACGATATATCGGTAAATGATAATTCCCAGGAACAAACACATTCCCAGCAAATGAAGTTGACGGCATCAGCTAGTTTAGAAATAAAACACAATTTGCTTCATTACTTTGATTAAATCAAAGTAATGAATAAAAAAAAATGGCTTATTTCAAAATTGTTGATTTCTGAAATTTTTGAAATGAGCTAATATTTTTGGAACCCTGTGACATTTTAATTTTTTATTTTACCAGACCCTGGCTTTCACCTGGCGCCCGCTTGACTTGAATTTCGGGACATCCGGTATTAGATATAAATTTAAATTGAAGGGTAGTATTAAAGATTGATTATAATCAAAGTCTAGAATCCGATGTAGCTATATACGACTGTGTCAGATTTTGACATTTTTAAGTCAATAGATCAGAATGATCGCGATAATAAGCTTAGCTTTCTGTCAGACGATGTGCTAGCGACTCGACATTAATGGTATTTAAACTCGTAAAATGTAGTTGAGCGTGCCCTTGCGCATGATTTTCTAGCTCTCGCTACCCCATTGCGGAAACACAGTCGCGACTCGTGACTATCTTCTTGGCCAACATGAGTGAGATAGAAGAATATTTCTTCAACAAATCAGACCGACCGTCTGCCGATGTACGGAGCGTCCAACTCAGATGTCTAGAGCACATAATATAGTACTTGTATACGCCGATCACTGTTCTATTTCGATCTCGTCTGAGGGAAATATGACAAGACGGGACTTGTGATGGTGGCACAGTTTGTCGCAGAGGTCAACCTCCTTCTATACACTAGATACTAACAAACGCAAAGAGGAAACATTTGTTTTTGGGTTCCGTACCGTAAAAGGAAAAAAGGAAACCTTATAGGATCACTTCGTTGTTCGCCTCTCCGTCTGTCAAAACCATTTTTCTCAGGAACGCATGAAGATATTAAGTTGAAATGAAATTAATATTGATTACTCAGTTCTGTGGTGTGTTGTAGTTGACAGAAAATCAAACTTATATGTCAACGCAATCAAAAGATACCGCCCCGCCATATATGTCACAACATTTCTGAAATTGCTTCATATTCGCAAGGGAATCAAAAGCTATGAGGACCGTGGACCTATAATCATGAAATTTGGCACGAAGCAAGGTCTAATAGCACAAAGAAAAAATCTGAAATAAGTAAATTTGGAGTTCCTTCATAAAAAAAACATGCGGAACCCTCGGTACGCGAGTCCAACTCGCAGTTGGACTGTTTTTTTTACCTAATCCTTACACAGACTCACTCTCATCATCAATCTTAAGTCATTGACTCATCGCCGTTCTCAAGAATTACATAATGAACCTTTCATGAGATTCCAAATTTGAATTTACCAGAAAACTTCCCTTAGTAATCCCTATGAATCATTTGTTTAATATATGCATATATGTATATGTCACCGTAAGATTGTTAAAACCGTTAGTTTATAGTCTAACGTTTTTTTTTTCTCGTTACGTTACTATTTTAACGATAATGCCGTTATAATTCGTTTGTTACAGACAAATCTGTCACTTTGAAATTTGTGTTTGTGCGAAAAGGACAAAGCACATTTTAGCTATCATAGGTTTGATAAGTTTTATGACTAAGGAGGTTAGTTAAGAAACTATCGATATATGGAAAACTGTACCGTACTGATTACGATATGACGCGTATTGTGGCGGGGACTATCTGTTCCGCCCCCAAGGCAAAGTTTTTAAAGACTAAAGTTTAAAACATAAAAATCAATCCAAAAAAAAAAAGATATGACGCGTTGGTTTATAATAGAACCGTTAAATTGTGAACAAGTTAATCTTGAATTGCAAAGGAAATACCAGGACAAACACGCGAAGCCCCCGAATAGTCTTCGTGTTAGGTTGACATGTAAGAACAAAAGAAACGTAAATTCTAAACCCTGTCGGTTTGGTTTACAATTTGTCGATAGTTCACAAACTAACGCGTTAGTTTACAAACTAAAGGTTTTGACAATCTTACGGTGTCATATATAATTAGCAAAATTATCCGACGGCCATACCCAGAGTCGTTTAATAATTCATTCATTAAGGATTACTTAGTGACGACTTTGTATGTAAAGTAAAATTTTGAATCAGATTAATCGTTCATTAAATGCGTAAGGCGGTATACCTCGCGCCACGAATTAAGAGCGCTGGGCGACGTTGGCGGGAATTACTGCGCATATGTACAGTTATTGAAAAGGGACTACTGCGCATTCAAGGCCACCGCTCATAACTCGTGGCGCGAGGTATGAATTACGATGTTGTCAAATTGTAACTGTTGGATAGTGCGATGCACGCATGCGATGCGAGGAGATGGCAAGTGGCAGGTGGAGTAAATCCCTGACCAAGTGGTCAAAGTCAAAGTCAAAGTATTTTATTACTGTAGATATTTACATATAATTAGCAAACGTCAGTTTTTGCCTCTTCTCTACATTGAACCATTGGACCACTGTGGGAGAAAAAAGGCGTAGAAACTCCCACAGATTGATTTTTAGATATCTTTCAAAAATAGTTTGTGCTTAACTAATACAAATATGAAAAATTTCAGGAATATTAACAGCAAGGTCTGTGATGACCTAGATTAACCCCATACAGTGGTGGCCGAAAAGGGAAAAAGAAGCGTGGCTCGACCACGAGCTGGATGGGTCGACCCACGCTGGCATGGCATTACCAACATCGCGGGGAAAACCTGGAATCGATTGGCACAGGATGGAATAAGTTGGCACAAAGAGGAGGAGGCTTAAACCCAGTAGTGAGCGGACCAAGCTGCCGATGATGATTTTAGGGACATCGTTATGAACAACTTTCATTATGACACTGTACATTCCATTTTTATTTATTTTTTATATCTTGAGTTGAGTCGATCAGTTCCATATAGTAAAAAACCGGTCAAGTGCGAGTTCAACTCGCGCACGAAGGGTTCCGTACCACCGTACAATGGTAGGGATGGTGTGGATTGAATAGTTTGGATTTTACATAGCAAAATGTTGTTTACAATGTTATTGGTGCGGCTACTTTCACACTCCATGTACGTAACCAGGTGCATTCATAAGTTTTTATGTGGTATTGAAATATTTGTAAATATTTATTTTATTCTTATTTTCATTATGTTATAGCGGCAACAGAAATACATCATCTGTGAAAATTTCATCTGTCTGACTATCACGGTTCATGAGATACAGCCTGGTGACGGACGGACGGACAGACGGACAGCGGAGGCTTAGTAATAGGGTCCCGTTTGGCACCCTTCGGGTACGGAACCCTAAAAATAAGTTGATTTTATAATTAAGAAATACACATTTTGCGGCACCCCATCTCATAAAATTACGTTTTCATTAGGATTCCGTCTATTTGGAAAAAGCTTGACTCATTTCCAATTGTTAAACCCCTCGGTACAAAAAACTGATCAAGTGTATGTGAGATTTGTGCGTAGAGGGGTCAGTTTACCCCCAAAGGGTACCGATTTCAATCACATTTTCCCATTTGTGATCTCCTGGTCTTATGGTTCCGCGCTCGCTTCTCACACGCAGGAGATGCGGGTACGAATCCAATGCTAACCATGGACCAGGATACGCTCATCGGATCGAACAATCTACAGGGTACAGACAGAAGCAGTGCAGCGAACTTTGAACATGATATGAATCATGATCTGTGATAAAGTCGTTTATAAGATCTAGGACGTCGTTCTATATTCTATGATTTGTAATCAGTGTTGTCTTGTTTTATTGTCAACTATTAGTGAATTCTTCGTAATACGAGTCGAAGTTATTTACATAGGTACCTAACCTAATAAAGTTTTAAATATGGGCAATGAATAATAACTTATTCCAACGAGATAGGTAACGAATTAGCTTGCTTGCTTACTCAACATTAGGACAACTTAGTAGCCCCCATATAACATCAAGATAGATAGATATCAAGATAACAATCATAGTTAGCAAATAAGGAGGTTGACTTATGACTTACCCAGCGGTTACGTCAAATTCTTTGAAGATGAGATTGAGATTCCTGCTGAATGAGACACTTCCCAAATCCCGAAAGACCAACCATAACATTTCAAACTCTAACTAGAAAACCATCCAATGTTAAACTTTGCATGTGACTAATTGTTTTGAGTCTAGACACTGCGCATTCTTTAGACTTGTAGTCTAGGCATATCAAAACACGTCACTTTTGTTTCTCTTTATGCAGCAAATGTATGGTCTGTTTTTCCAATGTAAATTATGCAATTTTTCCGCGCTTCGGCTTTTGGTACCGCGATTCGGAGAATTCCGTGGCTCATTTTATTGCAAGAACAGTCCGTGGCCTAGCGGTATTCGCACATCGGAAACGATCGTGCGGGTAGCAACATCTGGCCGAGACGGGTACTGGATGGGTGTGTGGCATTTGTTTCCGTCGGTTCCGTGTTTCGGATGGCACGTTAAGATGTTGTCGGTGGTAGTAGTCATAAAGCTGAATCAGAGGCCCTAATAGGGCAGCTCCTGACAGTCGGGTAAGGCCGCTAGCCCGGCACCCCTCCATCAACCCGCCCTGAGCCAGCGTGGTGATACATGGCTCAATCTTACTCGTGTCCGGGTAAAGGGTTTTTTTTTATTGTTTATTCATAAAGAAAAAGCTTAGGACTATTTATAACACATTGTTTCGCCAAACTGGTAAACAGTTTGTTGGCGGTACGCTATTATCATTAATTTATATAAAACCTATATTATATCTATGTACTAACTACTAGGTACTACACAAGCAAGAAAAGATAATAATATAATAATATGCTTGCAGATGACCTATCGGTAATGCTACAGCACCGCGCAATACGCGTCTCCAAACTTCCTTCTTCTAAAATAAAGCTTAACTTAGTTACATAACAAATTTTATTTTATTTTTACTTAAACATTACTTAATTAAAACGGATTTAAGGTGTTTTTTAAGTATGCCTAAACATAATTTATTTTCACTGAGTAAAAGAGGGTATTTATTGCCCGTCGGTGGGATCACTAATGGGCACATTGTTGATATATTACGTTACAAGTTTTATTTTAATTAATTTTTAGAGTTGGTCTCTAAGATAGAATAACCTTTTGTGCATCAGTTCCGTGACATACTTTCTGTAACATTTTTAATTGGATTCTTTTCTTTAAGTCGGCGCACACATTTAACCTTCTATATATAGATAAAAGATACTTACACGGACATAAATGTCTTGTTCCAGACTGTCATGTATACGAGATATTCAGGGGGAAAATAATTTTGTGGTTTTGATATATCTTGCAATCGTGACATTTTAGGACGATTTGAGATTTTATGGTATCTCCGTATATAATATTAAAAATGAAAATAGCCACGGAACTGGAATGAAAATAAGAAATTCCAAAAGTCCCCGCGCGTACCACAGAACTCTAAACAGCTTTGGCGTGAGAAACGGAGAGCAGTGCCGGAATTCTCATGTCAAAAAATAAACGCAACAAACCGTCAATGTTTACATAAACTGATTGAAGTTACCCCGCAAATTACTGGCAAATCAGTATTTCAGCAGCTTGTTTTTTACGTGGCTGTTCTGTTGCGTAGCCCTCGTAGATAGGCAAAAGCTGTGCCTCATGGGCATTATTATGTTATTTAAAAATAAATGCTTACACCAGAGATAGACCTGACTCAATGTAAGCCTAAGAAGTTGATGTCACTGTGACGCATCATTTATGGGACACTCTGTATCACCCGTGATATTTCTTTCAGGTGCATATGAAACTTTACCCCCCCCAGTATTCACATTCATTCATTTAATTCGATTCAATTCAATATAACAAACAAAAATTACTCACCTACATAATATAGCACTACATACATACACTACTACATAACATACACACTATAAAAGTTATGCTCTAGAACATATTTGATAAATTAAAGGATGCATAAGGCAGACTATTCGTCATAAGGCAGACAGATAAAACGCAAATGACAATCGCACGAAACTTAACTTTTGGCGTTTCGTGCGTTTATTATTAGCATTTTTTACCTTGCCTACGGGCTCAGATCGGACAGCCTACCCTGTCTGCAATGATGGCAAGATGGAGTGCGTGCGCAGTACACACGGCGCAGTACACACGGCGCAGTACACACGGCGCAGTACACACACGGTACATGAAGGGTGCTCTTCTTGCTATTCATCAGAGCGCATTTAAGTGAGTTATTTCCTGCGGTATCGGAGCGATACTATACTCTATTTCAGATAGCATTTGACAGAAATTCAATTAGAGGTCGAGCAGAAGCAGAGTTTAACAAAATTTTGATTACCATATTAACCATAACAGGCAAATGAGAAAAAAGGAAGAGTTTATATAGGTGGGAAGATTGAGTTAACACATACAATATCATGACAATCTTATCCCTAGTTAATTGAGAAAAAAAAGTCAAAATAAAAAAAATAACATTTAAATTAAGATTTTTACAAATATTTTCTCTCTCTCATTACACTTAGTTTTTTTATTCAATCAGTGTCATTTATCAACATCATTGTTTGCGTCTTCTTCACTGTCTTCCGACGATGATTCACCAACATTTATTTTAAATCTCTCCATCTTTTATTCCATCCAGTTGAAACATATTTTTCTCCGCCTCTATAACATGCTTAATACAATTTTGCCATTTTTCGGCGTGATGCTTGCTATTTCTTCTGGAAGCTGTACTTTTATTTCAACTCATTTAAAACTTTATTCTTACTTGCTACATCATAACCTTTCGATTGAGCTCATTTAAGCTCAATCGGGTTAAGCTCTCAATAGTATGGTGGAGCCGTAGAACAGTGATTCCTTTTTCTCTGACCGTTTCATCAAAAACATGGGCATGGTATTTGTGGTTGTGGACATTTTCCTTTTCAATATATTTTATTGCACAAAAAGTGAATTCAAAACAAATATAAAAGAAAGAAGATGTAAAGGCGACCTTATCTCTAACAAGGAAACCTAGAATGGAGAGGAAAAAAAGACTACAAAACTACAGGTAGAACTATGTGCACAAGAGTTTTGCCTTTTCCAAGAGTTACGCTCTAATCTCTGTATAGAACTGGAACTGAATGTTCTTTTGCCTTAACCACTCTTGGATGTCTGCTTTTTGAGTGGCTATAGTGGGAACTCGCTCCACTTTTCCAAAACTATTACAGATTCATTTTCCAGCTTTGTACGTACCTCTCTAAACCACTTTACAAAATTATGTGCATCCATTTCAGAATGGTAGTCACTTTCTATCTTTTTTGCTTCAAATATCAATTCGCCACCTGTCAGAAAACCTTCTAACTAACCTGTTAAAACATTTTATTTATTATTATATGCAATGATTTTATAAGTAACTTCTGTCTTAAAAAGTGACTATTCACACCAAATGTGAACAATAATAAGTCGCTTTCATTTGCCTGTTGGCGCTTTCAAGCCAGATAGATAGGCCCTCTCGGTGTGCTTCTTTCACCGATTTATACTAGAGTTTGTTTGGTTATTTTTTCTTCGGTGACTTAAGTAAAGGCGCGTCACTTACACCACACACCCTTTCTTCACCCACCATCACTACAGCTCGGGCCTGGCTCATGCATTTATTAATGTAGTAAATGGAAGTAATAATAGCAATAGAAATAATAAAAAACTGAACAAAAATTAACACAATCTTAAGTCTAAACTTCCAAATTTCAATCAGTCAATCAATGACGGAATATAATACGGAAAAAACTAAGCCAACTCTTACTCACACTAAATCTATGCTAAAATCTACCGATATAATTTGTTCGCCTGATACTTGTAAAACTCAGATTTTTTTCTGCTTTTTTTATTAAAGTAAATCAATTATCTTATTACTAATTTAAACGTTTTATTATTCTCGTATACTTACCTACTAAAAATATCCACTGATTCTACAAGGCAACATAAGAATACTTAGGTATACATACAATATACTGGCAACGACAAAACCAGCCAAAACGGAGTTGCTTTCCTGATTCCCAAACATCTAAGGAACTGTGTGTTGGGGTACGAGCCAGTCAGCGATCGAGTGCTGAGTATAAAACTCAAGGCGTCGCCTGTAAACCTCAACATCATACAAATATATACTCCTACAAGTAAGGCAACTGATGAAGTCCTGGAGAGATTCTACACCAAACAAAGACAAAAGAAATAATACTAAGTTGAGTTTCATGAAAAATATATATTATAATAACATGCTTTGCGAGAGCGAATTAGTTGGTTTTACAACGATTAAAATGAAAAAATGAAAACAATTAAAGTGGAAACATTATTCTAAAATTTTACAAAAAATAAACAATATATGTCTTAATTTCAACTTCAATGAGCCTAAAGAAATATTAAATATATAGTTGAAAGTTGTTTGTTATAAAAGTTCGGGGTTCGCCTCATGAATGAATTTTGAGCATAGTTGGTACGACAGTGAGTAACTACAAATGGAGCTAGCGTGGGATCTGCTAGATAATCGAAGGATTTAAAAACTCAGATTTTCAAGTATGTATGGACAGTCAAGAAAATTGGAGAGGGTTTTAAACAAGAAACATGCGTCCATGAACTGTCTACGGCTTGCTAAAAGAGGGATCCATTCAGCAGATGTTTCAACAGAGACAAAATAATGAGTTATTATGTCAAGCGCCTTCAAAAACTTTCTTTACGAACCGGTTGATGTGGTTTGTATTGTGGACTCCACACAAGCACAAAACGCAAGGATGCTCCGAATGTAGGCAAAATAAAGAGTTTTATAGGCTTTGGCTGATTTTAAAGGTTTGCATTGCCTCAGAATATTACCAAGCTGCTTGATGCTTCGCTCAATTATGGAATCAATATGAAAGTTAAAACCTAGCTCAGTATCCACGTTTTTTGGACCACTATTAATACAATACCCAGTAGGGAAATTCTTATGATCTTGGGTGACTTCAACGCGAAGATTGGGGCGGACTCTAGTCAACTGAGCGACAGCGTGGGTAAATTTGGATTGGGTGAAGTAAGTGAATGAGGTGAACGTCTAATACAGTTTGCAGCCGATAATAATCTAGAGATATCAAACAGCTTTTTCCAACACCACCCACGGAGACTTTATACCTCGACATCACCGGATGGCAAATATCGCAACCAAATTGACTATATTCTGATTAGGTCACGGTGGAAGACATCGATTCGAAATAATCACACGTTACCTGGGGCCGATTGCGGATCGGATCACCAAGTTCTGATCTCCAAGGTTCAGCTCAAGCTGAGAGCAGCCAGAAATGTTGAAAAGCAAAGAAGGATTGAGGTTAAGGATAGCTCAAAGTTTTTGAAGGCAATTGAACAGAATTGGACCCAATGGACAAATGCGGACCCTAATTCCGAGACCCCGGATCAGCTGTGGAACCGAGCAAAAACACTAATAGAGAACGCCGTCAAGGAGTCCGTACCACCTGAACAGACACGAAAACGACAACACTTGATGGGCGACGTTACTATGAAACTTGTTGAAGAAAGGAGAAGAATGAAAGCCACAGGAGCTGATGTTAGATCTCTGAACGCCATGTCTGCGCAGATTCAAAAAGCATGCAGGCAAGACCGAAACGCTTAGCTTCAGAATATATGCGCAGAAGTCGAAACACACGCAGACAAACATGAATCCAGAGATCTCTATCAGAAGATACGCTTTATCACTAAGTCTCTTACTTCTAAGACATGGGCCATCGAAAACGCTCACTGAAATAAAAGAGATATCCGAAACTTGGAAAGAATATTGCCAGTCACTATTTCAGGATCCAAACTCACAATGTTTCGCATCAACCGAACCTAGGGATGAAGAGATAGAGCCAGACATTCTCGAAAGCGAAGTGAGAGCTGCGATTAAACACCTGAAGAACAGGAAAGCCACCGGCAGAGATGCTATCCCGATAGAAACCATCAAAGCGTCAGGTGAACATTTCAGATTCAGGTGTTCAGATTTTCAAAACCCTCTGCAACAAGATATGGCAGACAGGGACATGGCCGCAGGAATGGGCTCACACTGTATTTATCCCTCTACACAAAAAAGGTTCGACGAAAACGTGTAGTAACTACCGCCTCATTGCCCTAATATCACACGCGAGCAAGATCTTACTGCACATTCTCAACGAATGCCTTAAGACCTTCTTATCCAAAGAGATTGCTCCCGAACAAGCCGGCTTTGTGAAAGGTAAAGGAACCCGGGAGCAAATCCTGACAGTGCGCCAGATCATCGAAAAAGCCAGAGAATTTAACAAGCCCACTTATATTTGCTTTGTTGACTTTTCAAAGGCGTTTGACTCTGTGAAATGGCCGAAACTCTGGAAAACTCTACTGGAGATGGGTACACCAACACACCTTGTGCACCTCTTAAGGCGCCTCTACGAGGATGGGACTGCGTCAGTGAGAACAGACGAAACGCTTTCAAGCCACTTCCACCCTAGCGCGGGAGTCCGTCAGGGGTGGATTATTTATCCGCTTCTGTTCAACACCTACACAGAGCTCATAATGAGAATTGCCCTTGAAGACTGGACGGACGGTGTCGCAATTGGTGGCCTGAGGATCTCAAACTTACGCTACGCAGATGATACCACCCTATTCGCAAGCAGTATGCGAGATATGGAAGACCTGCTGCATAAAATGGAAAGCGTCAGCTTGGAGTTTGGTCTTAAGATCAATCGCAGTAAGACGAGGATGATGATTGTGGATCGTGCCAACAACAACTTGCCCGAAGTCGCGAAAGTAGCGAATTGTGATGTGGTCCAATCATACGTCTATCTGGGAGCGCTGATATCCAATAATGGCGGATGCGTGGACGAAATAAAGCGACGTATGGCGATTGCGAGGTCTTCTATGGACAGGCTCAAGAAAATATGGAAGAACCGCAACATTACCAAAGCCACAAAGACCCGGCTGGTAAGAGCGCTTGTGTTCCCCATATTCCTTTACGCTGCAGAGACATGGACGCTTCGGGAAAACGAGAAAAAGAGGATAGATGCTCTTGAGATGTGGTGCTGGAGAAAAATGCTTGGGATATCGTGGACAGAGTTCCGTACCAATGACTCCATCCTCCAAGAACTAGGCATCAAGCAGCGCCTATCTTCATTAGTCCAGGCTCGTATCCTCACCTTCTTTGGACACGTATCTCGACGCGGCCGTATGTCCATCGAGCGACTGGTGGTGCAGGGCAGAGTAGAGGGCACCCGAATGCGTGGCAGATCATCAATGAGATGGACAGACCAAATCAAGGTAGCACTGGATGACCCCCTGTACCAATGCACCAAAAAAGCAGCCCTCAGAGACGAATGGCGACGAATTGTGAGGCGGGTTACTCGACTGAAATGACGACCACGACCGCTCTGTTAAGAGTGCTACGACTGAGAAGAAGACAATATACATACATAAGTAGGTACGTACATAGAAATTTAGCAGATGACTAAGTTCATCCATATGTACTTATGGGTAATTTTTAATAAGTTTTGAAATCCCAAAAAAACTGCATCCGTGCTATAAAAAAATCTCAAACAGACAGACAGTTGCAAAGTGGTTGCAAACAACATTTTATTGCATTAAAAATTCTTACATTACCATGTCTGTATATCTACGAGATAGCCTCGTATTTAAAATCCATCTTTTTGGTAGTTTTAGAAGTTATATACGCCAAAACAAGGTAGAGGCAAAATCACATAATACGGCTTTTTATAGTAAAAGCGTCTTATCTTAACCTCTTGTATACCCTTCGGCGCCTTGAATACTCCACTTTTCCATTATACGTTTTAAATTTTATTACCATGGTTTAAGGTTTAAAATCGCGACCCGTCCCATCTACCCTCGGTCTGAGAGGTTAAGAATGGCTCCAAAAATATTGAATAGTTTGCCCACTTATATAAGAGATATGGTCAACATCATGCATTTGAGATCGAAATTTAAAAAGATGCTAGTCTAGCTAGAAAACCAGAAAAATTAAGGGCACATCCAAACGAATAACAAAACTATGTTTCCATCATGATTAATGAGATAATTGAATTCGCTGTAAGTTCAAGTAATTGGTTATTTTTATTTTTTCTACGTATCTACTTATTCATATTTTGACATTTACTCATCATTTAACGTTTTATCTATTTTTAAACTTGTACTCATAATAATTGTATTTTACATGTATGTTAACTTGATATTATGATTTGAAATACTTAAACCATTTTGATTGAATTGATTGTAAATGACCTTGTAAATGCCTGTCTGAAACCTATGTGTGACATATAAACTATTTTGATTTGATTTGATTTACTCAATATTAAGTAGGTACAGTGGCGGTCTAGCTAATCTGACTTTGACCCAAGCTCGCCTAGCACATAGTAAATATTAAATACGTTCTTCTGAAGTACTCTAGTATAGTGAACTGGTTTACTGTTAACAATTTATTACTTAATGAAAAGAAAACTAAATGTATTAAATTCGTGTTACCCAATGTGAACCCGGTAACTACAGACATATTTATAAAAGGACAGAGATTGGACCTTGTGCAGTCGACTGTCTTTTTTGGCATTACTTTAGACGCCAAACTACAATGGGATCCTCATATAAATAAATTGTCGAACAGACTGAGTTCGGCAGCGTTCGCAGTTAAAAAAATTAGAGCTCTTACCGACGTATACACCGCTAGACTAGTCTACTTTAGTTACTTTCATAGTCTAATGACCTATGGTATTTTATTGTGGGGTCACGCTGCGAATGCTAATAGTATATTTATTCTGCAGAAACGGGCTGTTCGTGCAATTTATAGATTAGGGCCTAGAGTGTCACTGAGGGAAAAGTTTAAAGAAATCAAAATTCTGACATTTGTGTCTCAATATATCTATGACAATCTTGTGTATGTAAAAAGAAATATAACTAATTTTCAGAAGTACAGTGATATACACAATTTTAATACTAGAAATAAAGACAAGTTGGTTGCTTATGTAAGCCGACTACATAAAATTAGTAATTCTTTTAAAGGCAATTGTATACGCTATTACAATAAGGTCCCTACTGATATTAAAAACTTACCTTTAGACAAGTTTAAAATAATAATAAAACAGAAATTGTATAAAAAAGGTTACTATAGGATATCTGATTACTTAGAGGATAGATGTCCATGGGAATAGATTGTTTGAGTAACAGGCTGTTTCGATATATAATTAGCATTCATTTTGTAATTTGACAATATTTTATTTAAAAAAGGAAACGCAAAAGATGCGACGACTGTGGAGTTTCTTCGGTGAGCTCTTCTCCACAGATTCCGCCATTGGGTTAGTGAACTCACCCAAAAAAATGTAATGACGGATCTAAGTGATGTAACAACATCCTATGGAAATAAATGATTTTTGATTTGATTTGATTTGATACACACGTACTAGACCTGGATTCTCTGTTTATCTTGGTAACCCCCTAATTTGCTTGAACGTGACTTTACTAGTTACATACTGTGATACTAGGTGAGACTCAAAGAACAGGTATTTGCATTTAGTATTTTTGCGGACTAGGAACAGGTGCACTAGGTACGAAATTTGCCTACTACTATACAACCTAGACCCTCTGAGTAATGTTATCTGAAATAGTGTTTAGTATACTAAACGCAGGAATCTTCTCATTTCATCTAAATACTATTTATTATTTAGTAGTTATATAAGTTACGGGAAACTTTTTAGGAACGCAAACTTATCATATTAAACGTGAAATGAGCCAACTTTCATTACATTACAATGCAGCCTAATGGTTAAAACTATTTGTATTAAATCTCCGTCATTTGTAGTTTTAGTTTGCCGTCTTATAGACGCCATGCTGCTGTAAAAAACAAACCTACTGTGATTATGATGAAGGCACGTATCCACAGCATCTGTTTACGCGAGTCTCCTCATTAAACAGAATAGTGGGATTGGCTGCAGTCCAGGGAAGTAAGAACATTGCTATTATCAGCTGTTTGGTAGTAAACGTATTTTTATTCAGCCTTTGACGACTCTTATAGATTGCTCTCTGGTCCACGCCAGACGCTGAGGGAAACTGGCCAAATCAGGACTAGTTTATTCAATTGAAAGTACTAAGTAGATAGTACAACGTTAGATTTAAACTTTAAGTGTAAAGTCCAAACGAAAGACACTGTCTTGACAACACCAATTTACTTTTAAGTTTCGTTTTAATTGAGCGGCAAGTTTTGTGTAATTGGCCAGTATTCAGTTAAAATAGAGAACAATATTATATTTTCTGGCACCTAAATTTAGTTTTATCACTGAATTGCGATACCTTTCTAAGAAATATATTGATCATCAAATTATTGAAAACGGTCACTAGATATGGATCACCAAATAATTCTAAATATGGTTCCTAAATAATAGATGATTCACCTAATTAGAAGATCTGTTACTTTAGGTAACCAATCTAATAACTTGATGACAAACTGATATTATTTCTCGATGTTTTTTAAATTAATTTTAGGTAAAAATGTCTGGGCAAAGTGTTAAAAAAGGAAGTTCAAGTTATAATTATTCCCTTTGGCCAAAATAGCTTGTCATTCATAATTTCCGGGCATTATTCATAATGGCTTGCTTAAATTGTGCGTACAGAATGCTGGTTATCGTCCTGTCTCTAAATACATACAAATAAATACATAATTAACATAACATAATTTCCTTATTCCACAAAATAACATACCTATAGAAATGGTAAATAGTGTACAAGGGCGAGCTTAACTCTAACGAGCGATCTCTTTCAGCAAACTACATTAGGATGAGACAGGTTGATGGTGGAGCAGGGGTAGGTAGACCTGTGTACAATACCTACAGTCACTTCTCAACTAAATCCAACAGTTATCAAAATGAAGGGATCGTGGTCCAGACAAAGAGGGGCACTGGCTGCACTGTTGAGGAACCAACCACTCTTTCTAGAGGCAAACAAACTGTCTTGTAATAAAGTTAGTTAGATATGCTGTAGTGGTACCGCCCCCGTTCGCACATAAACACATAAAAATCACGTAATCTCTAGATACGATCCATTTAGCAGCATTCAAAAATGTTATAATAATCGGTGACATAAATATTGACATCAAAGAAACGAACACAGATTTTTACAATTCCTAATACCTTGACCTGACTGCATAACACGGCTTGCTGCCAGCACCGCATACCAGCAAGGCTTCATAATCATAGGCATAAGCACAAACATTTAAATACAGGCACATACATTGCTTCTGACCCCACACTAGGGTACCTTGTGTCGTGGGAACCAGAAACAGCGACATCACACACATACACATATTACTATCTGGATCATGAAATGTTAAGAGCTTGAGATGTTCATCTTAAAAGTAAGTAATCTGCTATTACTCTTGTTATGGAAACTTCAATTATAGACCATGAGGCATTATCACATTCACTCGATTTAAAACAGGAAAGACTGTTCGTACAATCCTCATACACAAAGAACATCAAGAACTCAATGAAACCATGGAATCTCTTGACCTATCTGTTATTGGCACTATAAGCGATCCGAATGAAGCCGCCAACAAGTTAGTCACCCACCAGTCTATAGCATGCTATCAGCTCAAATTATAGTTTGCAACATCCCAAAGAGGAGGAGGATAATGTATGCGTAGTAGAGGCTACATAAAAAATGTAAACAGTATCCAGACAACCTCATTATTAAAACCACCTATTTGAGGTATCGAAACTTCTGCAATAAACTATTCAAAGAAATAAAGAAGTGCTATGAAAGAGAGCTTCCAAGCAAGGCAGGCCAGAATCGCAAAAATTTTTGATCAGTCAGCCATAAAAACTATCATTAACGTAAACCGGGAACATGTGACCTCCTAAAGTCTAACAATAAGCCGGAACTCTTAATCAAAACCACCAATGTTTTTTTTGCCTACAATGGGAAAAACCTAGCAGATAAAATCAATATACCCTCGCCCACTGACTTCTCACATTTGCTCTGCTGGATGAGGATGAGGTGAACAATCTGATCTTGGCCCTCCGTAGTAAATACTCTGTTGGTTGGGACGGTTGCTCATCATCTTTCCTTAAGACATAGACACATTCTGGTCCCCTCCATTAATCACATCTGTAGGCTAAGTCAGTGCAGAGGGGTCTTTTCTAGGGTTTTTAAGTGAGCTTAATACGTCCGATCCATAAAAGTGGCGATGTAGCTATAACTATCGGACAATTTCTGTTTTGCCTGCACTATCTAAAATACTAGAACCTCGCATAAACAAAAGATTAGTAAATTATCTGGAGAGACACAATCGACTATCAGAACACCAATACGGCATCCGCGCAAATAAATCAGCAACAGATTCTGGCCAAGATCTGACCGACCACATACATATCGACCACACTTGGACAAAGGTAGGAAGTGGCTTTCCATATTCCTTGATCTCTTCAAGTCTTTTAACAAAGTCTCTTTGCCACTATCATTCAACAAACTCGAAGATCTGGGCGTCAGAGGTCTCCAACTGGACTTATTGAGAGATTACCTCACAGACCTTACACAGTTCTTGAAAATCGACAGGCATAACTGTGAACACCTACCAATAACATACGGTCCCACATTCTTTTTAGTATATATTAACGAGTTGACAAACCTTCAGCAAGCTTGTGTCATTTTCAGATGAAACTGCCCTTTGTTTTTTCCGGTCGATGTTTTGATTGCGATTCATATCAGAAATACGTAATAAGGCCATTTATAAGGTAAGTCATATTCAGGAGTTCATTAGGGACAAAATATAGTGTCTCGACTTTTCTGATACGGAGGCCAGCAGTTCAATACTCCATTTTTGTGACAAGGGGCTTGCCTGCCGCCCCAGCAATGGAGCTTGATGTGGTATCGACCTCACAGTCGCCATTGCTTACTCAAAGATTTTCTCTAATGAATGAAACGTGGCTATTCTGATCCACATCACGGCGTCGGAGTGGGTAATGGTCGGTTTGACGTCACTAGATGGTGTTCTGGGTTCGATTGCTGGCTGAAGTTGATGGATGAGATGAACTGCAATTACTCACTATGAATAGAAATGTTGGCTCATTCTATAGTACAACTCGACAGATGTTAATTTAGATTGTGTTCAGGGATTTTGTAAGAACATCGCGGTGGGATGAAAAGCCGTTGTTATAATGATATGTGGTTTTGAATAACATTCAGGCTGAAGATGTCTTAAGTGCCAGGAGTTCAAATTGGTTCATCTTAAATTAAACTTGCCATGTCAATGGACTCATAGAAAAGTTGACACTACTTCTCTGTTATACGTAAGGTTGAAATATGTGTATGAAAACACCTAAACCTTGGCAGGAAATGCTAGAAATGCGACCTACAAGGACACGCGTTCTACCTAATATACAAACCATATAAATATATCATTTAAAAACACACGCAGTAGCTTGCGAATGTTGCCATCACAAATTTTCCAGCATTTCCTGCCATTTAGTGTATGTACATGAACACTAAAACGTAAAAGAAAATATTAAAAAAAACACCTGCGTCATCTTGATCTGTTCTGGATGTGTCATAAAAAAACTTCTCTTACGTCATATCATAAGCTCATTGAATTTAGAAACCTCATGTCATGCCAGCTACACTTCCGACTTCATAATCATTCCACACAGATGAATGACAGAGTGGCTCTGCTAAAAAAACAGAGTGTATAGATATTTTTTCCGAAATAATATTTTCCGTGTATTTTTTTTTTCCATTCTCGTTTTTTACCACGATTAATTTTTTCTATACTTTTTTTACTAGTTGTATAATTTTCTACACGCTTTTTGCCAGCCATATATTTTTCTATGCATTTATTTTCTCAATCCGAAGTTTTCATAATTATACATATATTTACACTCCAATTTTTAATTTGAGGCCAGAAATGTAAACAAACTACTGTCTTTTCTAGAACAAAACCGTTGATTTTGACATTCACATTACACTTTTTGTACTGGAAAATTACAGTTGTTTGTTTACATTTCTGGCCTCAAATTAAAATCGCAGTATAGGCGATGTAATAATTTTCCAGGTGCTTATTTCCTCATATATTTTATGATTGATTCGACTTACATCCATTCACGTCCAGTTTGCGTGACAGGGGGCTAGCCTATCGCCGCAGCTAAGAAGATATGAAGGATTCCTTACGATGTTTTTCATCACCGTCCACATAGTACACTCAAAAAACAGCCAAGTGTGAGTCGGACTCGTGCATCGAGGGTCTGTCTGCACAAATCACTTTTGGAACAACAAAATTACTTTACTACTTATAATTGTATCCTTTACACGTGCTATAAAACCTTGCTTTTTACCAAATTTCATGATTCTAAGTCGGCGGGAAGTACCCTATAGGTTTGGAGTCCCTTGCGCGTATAACGCAAATTCAACAAATTTGTTGTTTATGCGGCCGTATCTTTTGATTGCCTTGATCTAGAAATTTGATTTTTTGACAACTTAAAGAGACTGCAGACCTGAGACATTGTTATTAATTTCAAGTTGGTATGTCCACGCGTTCCTGAGAAAAAGGGTCTTGACAGAAAGACAGAAAGACGGACACCGAAGTGATCCTTTATGGGTTATTTTTAAGGTACGGAATCATAAAAGCTCTTTTTATAGCAGGTTTTCAGTTTTTTTAATCTTAGCAATATTTCGCTGTTTCCCTGTGTGTAGTTACCAGGAAACAGATGCTTGAATATGTTCAGGTTGTTAGTGTGAAATTAAAATGTGAATTTAAAGCCTCAGCTCCAGTGAAATCACAATTGTATCACTTTGTGGATGTGATTATCATGCGTCTATCCATGCAACATTACACATTTCTGTACCATTAATTGACAGACAGACAGTCGGATAGACATAGGAAACTACAAGGCGCTGTCCTATAAAGGTTCCTAGTTGTTTACGAAACCCTCAAAAACCTCGCTGCATTTCCGCGTCTCTTCTCTGCGATTTCAGCTTCACATTTCACAATCCGTCTTCCTAACCTATCATCGCGGTAACATAGTTTCAATGACACTATGAGGAAGTTGGCAGACGCTCGCTGTCTTACGCCATTACTATGCAAACACGCTCTGACGTCATCGACGACGACGTGACGTCACACACGGTTGCCGACTATTGGGAAAAGATGCCGGTTGATAGAAATAGTAGGCGATAAATCTGTGTTGATATCTTGTTAAATATAGATTTTACGTGATGTTATGTTAGATCGCTCTTACAAATTTAACACACACTTTATATCAAAGAATAATACTTTTATTTTCTAACAGTCGAATGACTCTTATCATGAGTGAGTGATATACAGGAAAGCAGTTTATAATGATGTTATATTTTCCTAGTAATATCATAAAGTTGGACTACATCGTGTTGTGTTTATTTTCATATTCCAAGAATCATTTTCAGGTTGGACTCCGCGGAATAAATTAAAAGTGTCCCACAAATTGGACGTTAGTAGCGTCACGTTACACATGGCTGCCTCAAAGACACGATTCACAGATGACAAACCGACCCGGATCAAAGCCCTGACAACAGCTTGTCTGGCACACTCTCGAACAGCGCTTAACTTGACTCGAGACATGACTTGTGTGGGTCATACATAGTGTGCTGTGTGACACATTTCTAGATAGACTACGATAACATGGCGCACTCATGAAATAGGTAACGTGCCTGGAACCTTGTGCCTTTATTTGTCAGTCATTTTCACGCCTTGTTATCGTATATCTCTACATTGTTTATTTCTATTTTGGATACGGGATTCGGCAGTATACCGAGTGTTAAATGATATTGGAAACTTTGGGTTGGCTATAGACATCGTTCAGACGATTTTTAGTATTATGTTAATGGTTGGGGATTATTTGGAGCTCCCCTGTCCCCCTCGTATAGTTATTTTTGCGAGAAACTATAGTTTTCGAGAGATAAATTAATTTTATTAAAATTTGAGGTTATTCACATAATTTTTGCTAAGAAAGTGACATGATGCAAGTATGCAACCCACAATAGGGGTTTGGCGGAGAGCTACCTATGCGGTCTAGTGGCATTTTAGCATATTTTTTACTGCCGGAGACTCGGTTTTATATAATTACGATTTAATTTAAAATTGAAAGACTTACGTGAAATTAAATTAAATTCTGCCATTGATTAATAGTAGTTTATGTGACTGCTGCATAATGGAGGGCATCAACATTCGAGAGTGGGTTTATGAAACGAGCCGAAGGCGAGTTTCATAATAATATCACTCGAGAGTTTTAATGCCTAATTATGTACAGTTACATACACTAGTTTATCTACACACATATCATAAGCTCTCTTTGATGTGTTCAGGAACCGCATGTTTGACCGGCATTGTGATTCTGCAATTGTTTAGCTTGTTCTTTAGTACCTACCAACTTCACGCAGGCGGGCGTCGGCGTTCGAAATTTGAATTTCATTATATGTAGAAAAACTACACATAATGACCATTATGTGTAGTTTTCCAGATACGAAACGAGTTTTTACCAAGTAGTTTAACATAATGCTGATCGTAACGTGCGGTTTTTGAACGCAGTAAAGAGGGTTTATGATACGTGTGTAGATAAAAAAATAAACACTGTGAAGACCGAGTTCAAGTAGCATTATAATGATTGAGTCAAATTTGGCTAAAGTAGGTTATTGTGGCTAAATTTCAATTGGGTTATAGGTTAGGTTAGAACTTAGAAGAAGCAAAACCGGAGAGTAGCGAAGCGGAGCGGAGCGAGCGGAGCGAAGGCTTTGCAAATAAAAACAATATTGAATGATATGAATAGAAATTTTTCTTTTGGGTGGATGCTTTGCCTATCGCCACCGCAGACCCGTAGTAACCGGAGCTAGGGCAATGTCGAATATAGACGTAACCAAAAGAAAAGGGGGGCCCGGTGGTGGAGGGAGTTCTAGGGGGGGTACCACCCCCTCCCCTCTAAGGGTTGCTTTATGAAATTATGTAAATATTACCTCAAATAAAAAATAAAAATAATTCTCAAAAACTATACATTTCCTCGCAAAAAACTATACTAGGGGGACAAGGGAGCTTCCCTCTACCTTTTTTTAATATTTTTGTGGCGACACGGTTTTATCAAATCTACTAGTTATATTCATAATTCAGAAAACTAATAAAATGATGAATGATAAAAGTGTAAAAGGGCGATCTTATCTTTAACAAAAGAGGCATAAGCCTATTATATAAGTGTTATTTCTATAGGAAAATTATTTTAGAGATGGATATCTCCTGTTACTTCAGCTTTCCCCAGGAAGACCCAACAATCTACCGGCTTTACGACAAAAAGCTATTTTTGTATCAAATCACTACCATTGCTATCACTTCTTAGTTTTTTTGAGCGTATCACTCTCTCAGGTCACGAAAAGAGACTAAAATATTAAAGAAAGTCAATAAAGGTCATGTGTAAACCAATGCAGGAACTGAAATTTTACGATTATCATAATGATGTTTACAATGATAAAATGACAGCCAAATCGGTCGGTGCCGGACAAAACTTCAGTAGTTTTAACTCCTTTCCTAAATCTTTCATATTTATAGTTTCAGTGGGATATCAATTTTGCATAGCAGAAGGACTTCTGACTTCACAGCCTAATTATGTAACTCAGTATTTAAACATAATACCGTAACCCAAGGGCATCTTCTACCTCGGGAAATAAAACAAAAAACTTTACTCCCGTATGATTGCGCAAAATTGAATAGTTGTAAAAAAACTTGTATCACAATAACTACAAATATGTATCTGTCACCGAAATATTTTCAAAACCGTTAGTTGTTAAACTACCGTTTTTTCTCTCGATAGTTCGTCAACTATCGACAGATAGTAAACTGTAGCGTACTGCTTACTATATGACGCGTTAGTTGATACGTTAGGTTATCAACTAACGCGTCATATAGCAAGCAGTACGCTACTGTTACAACCGTTAAATAGTAAACTGGTTTAAACTTAAATTCCAAACGAAATACCAGGGCAAACACTGTGGTAGCTTAGGTGAAGACTAGAGGGGGCGAGCGCAGCGAAGCCTCCGAATAGTCTTCGTGTTAGGTTGACATGTAAGAACAAAAGAAACGTAAATTGTACCCTGTCGGTCTGGTTTACTTTCTGTCGATAGTTGATCAGCTAACGCCTTAGTTTATTAATTAACGGTTTTGACTATCTTACGGTGACATATCCATTACAATTGTAGTTACCATTTTCACATATGTAAGGGATTTCCTTTACAAATATGTAGCAAAATTGTTTGCGGAACACACGTTACAAATGATGTGTCACTTTGTAGAATTGTATACAATTATAAGTATGTAAGTTTTGTGTTATACGCCCTGCAGACATCTCGTGCGTCATTGTGCTCTAATGTATGACATTTATGTCAACGCTTTTCTATTTACTTTGGATCTAGCTCACCTGGGTGTGCTAAGTGGAAAGTCACGGGACAAAATAACGGTGGGTCTATTTAGACCCATATTTTGGAGCGTGTTAATAGGTTGTTGCGAAAAACTCACATTCTTGTGCGACGTTCACAATGCAGTGTGGGTGTAACTGGACCCCTGCCACCACGTATGGAAAAAGCCGTGATGCTGTTCCCGTTATAGGTTTTTAATTGTATTACCACGGCATGAGGTTTAAAATCGCGATGCCTCATAACGGGATTCAGAGCTCAACCGGCTAGGACCGGTTAGCCCAGGACCGTGACATGTGCCTAACTCAACCGGCTAGGTTAGCCCAGGACAGTGAAATGTGCCTAACTCAACCGGCTAGGTTAGCCCAGGACCGTGACATGTGCCTAACTCAACCGGCTAGGTTAGCCCAGGACCGTGACATGTGCCTAACTCAACCGGCTAGGTTAGCCCAGGACCGTGACATGTGCCTAACTCAACCGGCTAGGTTAGCCCAGGACCGTGACATGTGCCTAACTCAACCGGCTAGGTTAGCCCAGGACCGTGACATGTGCCTAACTCAACCGGCTAGGTTAGCCCAGGACCGTGACATGTGCCTAACTCAACCGGCTAGGTTAGCCCAGGACCGTGACATGTTCCTAACTCAACCGGCTAGGTTAGCCCAGGACCGTGACATGTGCCTAACTCAACCGGCTAGGTTAGCCCAGGACCGTGACATGTGCCTAACTCAACCGGCTAGGTTAGCCCAGGACCGTGACATGTGCCAAACTCAAACGGCCCGGCTAGGTTAGCCCAGGACCGTGACATGTGCCTAACTCAACCGGCTAGGTTAGCCCAGCCAGGACCGTGACATGTGCCTAACTCAACCGGCTAGGTTAGCCCAGGACCGTGACATGTGCCTAACTGAAGGGCCGACGTCCCTATGCTTAGAGTTCAGTTCAGTTTAGTATATTTACATAGCATCACGCCTTTTCCCGTACGGGGTGGCAGAGACACAATTGCGCCTACTTTGAGCCATTTATACAAAACTCCATTTTGCGTGACAGGGGGCTAGCCCATCGCCGCAGCTATGGAGCAATCAAGGTTTGCTCACGCTGTTTTCCATCACCGTTAGAACTTCCGAATAATGTACTTAAGATAAATTGATTATCTCATTGGCACATGGTCCGGAGTCGAACCTGCTGTTCCTGTGGAGAAGTATTTATTGCCATAAATGTCATGTTACAAGGTCTTACAGATATAATAGTTATGAATCAATGTCATTTTACCCTTGGAGCATAGAAATTACAGGAATATAACGGAAACAGTGCACATGTCACACAATAAAGAATAAAATAATTTCGTAGTAAACAGAACAATAACATCCAAGCGATTCTTTAAAGTAAACAACCTGCCGCACCTAATCAGTAATTCAAAATGTCATACAGTATGAAAAATTCATTCAAAGCAGACAGACTTTTATCAAATTTTATTTTGATAATAAAAGTTGTAACGGGCAATGTTTTTATTTCGTCGCTAGCTTTAGCTCTCGATTTAGGAGTGAGTTTAGATATGTTCAGTGTATATATATATATTTGGCTCGGTAGGTTGTGTTAAGTTTAAAACGTGTATGTGCAACCAGCGGAGCGATCTTGCGACTGTTAGTAATGAAAAGCCAAACTTGGCTAGAGTAGGTTATCGTGGCTAAATTTCAGTTGTGATATAGGTTAAGTTGGATCGTAGAAGAAACAAAACCGGAGCGTAGGGAATCTGAGCGGAGCGAAGCCTATGCAAATAAAAACAACATTTGATAATAAGGATAATAAAAGTCTATATAAAATATCATACTCGGATACCCAATAATAGTCCACCGGCTTCTGTGTGATGGTCATTCCTACTTTTCTTGATTTGGTTTATAACCTAAAAAAAGATTTATGGATTACATATTTTTAAAACTATACAGAAATAGTCATCTAGCATACGTGTAACAACAAAAAAATCATTGTAAAAATGTTTGTTTATTCGTAAAAAAGTAAACTGTTTACGATGTGACGTTTTATCGTTTGGCCATATCATGATGTGGCGAAGCGTTTACTGGGACTATCGACAAACGTTTGGTTCTTATTGATCTGGCCCATTTTAGTTTGGGCACATTATGTTGTGCCCAAACTAAAATCCCCCAGGTCTATAAAGTAGACTTGCTCGTCGCATTTAATCTTAGTCTTATTAAGGTTAGATGGGGGCGCCCTGTGCCCCTCAGTGAAGCTTCAACGTAACTAGCATATCCTAACTGATGCGTTTGTCCAACGTACAACATACAAGAACAGACACCCACCCACGCTCTCTGTACTTATATTTAGCTGGGACAATGACATTGTCCTCAGACGGCGAGTTTTGTATATCTTGGCTTTTTGTGGCACTAATGCGGTGAGGGCCTTTCCTTGTTCTTTTTGTGGTGACACACATGTAAGAGCGGAATTTGGGCCTTTCTGACCATCAATTATCAAAGCAGCTCTCTAGATGGCGTTGTAGAATTTGTGGTGCTCTACCTACCACGCAGAGTACAATACAATTGTGGTCTGTGGCCAGTTTGTGACATTTCATATTTGTACCTAATGTGGTGAGTGTGGTACTATGGTGTGGAATTTTGCAAAGTCCCAAGCTCGCGCTAACACTGTTTCAATAAATCTCACCTCTGGGTTGAAAAGCAAATTCTCTTTGTAAGCTTTGTTTTTTTTAATCAAATGTCAGAAATCTTCTCATTTAGATAACTCTCGGCCATATTCGCAAAATATGAGAGGAAAGTTGCTAGTTCATCGTAACTGACTGACAGTAAATTAAACCTCTGGTTGCTAATGACTGCTTTCAAGATCTCGGGTCAAAATCCCAAATGGTAGTATTAACAAGTTTAACTAAACAAACCTAAAATGACTAAACTGTCTTAATAGACTTAATTAAACAAAATGACGGGTGTAAATGATGGATGAAAATGAGGTTTCATGTAGAGATGAGATTATGCAGTATCAAAGTAAATAACTCGAGTACTAACTACAGGCTTCTCCGAAAATGCTCTGTATGTATCGATGCATGATATTTCCATAGTCATCTAATCCTACAGTCGTGATAGTAAGTCCTATCAGTGATGTGATATATTGCCGAAATGATCAGTAGTAGGCTCCATCATTCCGGGCGGGTGCCAACGAATCTTGGCACAGGAATGTTACATCGACGAAAATAATGTTGGTTGAATGTTTAGAGTTTTACGAAAATTTTCTAATTCGCATTTCCTCGTAGATTTGAGCCCAATGTTATCCACAGATACTAGAGGATCGCGATAAGTAGAAAAACGCGGTTCGCGAATATATTTTTGAAGATAAGCTTGGTTTTATACAAGTTTTTTCTGTATTGTCTTTATTGGATGCATCTATTGCACTGAATAATAAAAATCAATGATGATTAGGTATTTTTCATATATATTTATTGCACACGAAATTACAAAGTTCAATCAAATATGAAAGATATTTACAAAGGGAAGCTTTAGTGGCGGAGGCATTGCACAGATTTGCTCGATTTGGGGTTAGCTCATTGCTAAACCCATACTATTTGCATTGCAAAATATGTTTATGATTTTATGTTTCTGGTTCCTATAGCACAGGGTCCATTCGCTTGGCACGTTCCGCTGGTTGACAATGGACATGTCGCAGTTAGTTGGCTAAATTAGACACTTAACCTACTCTCTAGACCATTAATTAAATACCGACGTTTAACCAAGTCACTAAAATTCCATCAGATATGTGAGTGAACGAAACGTTTAACGAGTTGTCTAAACGTTCATAGGCAACAAGATGTTTTAACTATTTTTAGTTGTTCATACATGTTTAACCTAACACGAAGGATAAAGGGGGCTTCGCTACGCTCACCCCCTTTACCTTTCACTTAATCTCCCGCAATGTTTTGCCCTGATATAAGGTGTGCAAATCAGCTGTTGTCGTGACGCCATCATGTTTTCCAACACGCCGGCTTACGGTAAGACAGATTGTTGAACGTTTACGACAATGCTTTATTTAAATCAAAATGCTAGTGACTTTTAAACGTCGATATTGAATTAACGGTCTAGAGAGTTAGTTAAGTGTCTGATTTAACCAATCAACTGCGAAAGACATACTACCTTGTCTGTATAAGGATAATAATAATCAAATTGACGTTCCGCTGTGTGATGCGACACTATCTAAGCGAATGGTCTTTATACTAGAGTAGGCTAGGCCCTTACATTTGATAGTACTGGAAAGAAATATTCTTCTTCCATGTCGAATATATCACTTAAAAGACATTGCTAAATCTTAACAGGGCTTCCTATAGCCGAGCGAATATGCTGCATCAACGATGAAAGAGCTTCTTGTTTTCTTGAGTGTTGCTAGATCGATGATGCGGTTAATTTTATGCAGATCGTAGTTTTAGCACGATCGGTTTGATTCGATCGGATTGATCCCCTACGAGATACTTTCAATGAGCAGTTTTTTTCAATCCATTCCATTTTTAGGGTTCCGTACCCGAAGGGTGCCAAACGGGACCCTATTACTAAGCCTCCGCTGTCCGTCCGTCCGTCTGTCCGGACCAGGCTGCATCTCATGAACCGTGATAGTTAGACCGTTGAAATTTTCACAGATGATGTATTTCTGTTGCCGCTATAACAACAAATACTAAAAAACAGAATAAAATAATTGATTTATCTGTAAACCACATACAAACTTAGGAATGCACCTGGTGACTTACATTGAGTGTGAAAGTAGCCGCACCAATAACTTTGTAAACAACATTTTGCTATGTAAAATCCAAACTATTCACTCCACACCATCCCTACCATTGTGCGGTGGTACGGAACCCTTCGTGCGCGAGTTCGACTAGCACTTGACTGTTTTTTTTTCCTTCAGCGCATGATATATGGGGTAAATATGTGTAGAGGTCAGATAAACAAATCAAAACGAGTGTAATGAGGTACCCTGAAGAGTCACGTTAGCGACTATAATTGGAAGTGAAGATAAATATTTGAGAACTAGTTCTAATTATGTCGCAAACGTGTCGTCAACGCCATCTTTTGGATTTTGAAAAAAGCCTGATCAACAAATATACTAGTGGGTGATTCGGATCGTTAGCGTTCTAAAAGTTCTGTAAGCTTTAAACAGACCGCACGATAGTAAAGCGACGCTGCACTCTATTTGCATCCTGCCCTATTATATTTTGCTAGTACAACGCACTATAAATACATGTGCGTGTCATTTGACTTATTTTTAGCGCGCCTAATTATCTAGGTAACTATTTTCAGGGAACGTTGGCTGAAAATGTACACAAGAATGATATCGTTTTTATTTATAAGTTTTTATTTAGTTTTACCTGTCCCGCGATCTGTCCGTCTATAAATATGGTCTTTAATCAAATGTTGCAAGTAAAATTTGTCAAACTTCCCGGTTTCCGATTGAGCTGAAATTTTGCATGCATATGTAAACCGGCGGATAACGCAATATTTTTATCACAAGGAGCTGATCTGATGATGGAGCCGGACGGTGGCCGTTGGAACTCTGTAATAAAACGACGCAAACCCATCGAGTGTGGGCTCGTTTAATTCGCCGTGACAAGTTCTCTATTCCTAGATGTTGTCCAGGGTCTGATGATGGAGCCGGAAGGTGGCCTTGGGAACTCAGTAATAAAACGACACAACCCCAACGAGTTTGGGCTCGTTTAATTCGTCTTGCTAAGTGCTCTGGTCCTAGATGATCTCCAGGGTCTGATGATGGAGCCGGAAGGTAGTCATGGGAACCCTGTCATAATACGACACAACCCCAACGAGTTTGGGCTCTTCGGATTTGTCTTGATAAGTGCTTTGGTCCTAGATGATATCCTGCGTCTGAAGATGGAGCCGAAAGGTGGCCTTGGGAACTCTGTTATGAAACGACACAACCCCAACGAGTTTGGGCTCTTCAGATTTGTCTTGACAAGTGCTCGGGTCCTAGATAATCTCCTGCGTCTGAAGATGAAGCCGAAAGGTGGCCTTGGGAACTCTGTTATAAAACGAAAATATGACGACCCGAATGGCCGAGTCGGCAGTGACGCTGCCTACGAAACCAAGGGTCCCGGGTTCGAGTCCCGGTGGGGGCAAATGTTTGTTTGATGAGAACGGATGTTTGTACCCTAGTCATGGTTGTTTATTTATCTAAGTATAATATTTCTCTATATAAGTATATATATCGTTGTCTAGTACCCAAGATACAGGGAATCCTAGTTTGGGGCTAGATCAATGTGTGTAAAAGGTGTCCAAGGTAAAAAAAAAAAAAAAAAAAAAAAAAAAAAAAAAAAAAAAAAAAAAAAAACGACACAACCCCAACGAGTTTGGGCTCTTCAGATTTGTCTTAACAAGTTTTCGGGTCCTAGATGACCTCCAGGGTGTGATGATGGAGCCGGAAGGTGGCCTTGGGAACTCTGTAATAAAACGATATAACCCCAACGAGTTTGGGCTCTTCAGATTTGTCTTGACAAGTGCTCGGGTCCTAGATAATCTCCTGCGACTGAAGATGGAGCCGAAAGGTGGCCTTGGGAACTCTGTTATAAAACGACACAACCCCAACGAGTTTGGGCTCTTCAGATTTGTCTTGACAAGTGCTCTGGTCCTAGATGATCTTCAGGGTGTGATGATGGAGCCGGAAGGTGGCCTTGGGAACTCTGTAATAAAACGACACAACGCCAACGAGTTTGGGCTTTTCGGATTTGTCTTGACAAGTACCCTGATCCTAGATTAGGTTCTTAATTTGTAGGGATAAGTATTTATTATTTCTATATTAAACTAACGGAAGCTTATTTAAAAAAAACAGAATCTCTTTATTGCTCGTTATATTGACATCTCAGGTCGGCATATACTTTTGGAATTTACTCATAAACATACAGCTACTAATATAATTTAAGTATAGTGCTGTCAAATTTTAATTGCTCATTAGGGAGTCTATCGCCATTGCCAACTGCATTTTAAAATTTTTCATGACTGTTAGGTCGAACGTGTCAAATTAAATATAATTATTGAAAGTATTCCTTTCATTTACATTCTATATTGCGGTGGCTATCCTACTGTGTATTACCGAAGTTCACACGTGTCTCTGTACACCTACCTACGTTGATATATAGTGTAAACTGCTATTAACGATCCTGTAAGTGTAAACTATAAAACTATCATCGAATTTACGCCTTCTTTTGCCTTGAAATTATTATTAGGTACCATTTCTAATTCCATGTCTCTGGAAATTCTCTTAGTGCGGTGCGATGCGGCTGTAAACTGGAATAGTTCTATTTAGTCTTATAATAGTCGTATCTTGATCCAGTGGGTGAACACGGGGAACCTTGTCAAAGTACATGCTGTTATAAATACGTAAGGGAACTTTTCTAACTGCGGTCATTCCGTATTACAATACAAGATACGATTTTAGATCTTGAAGCAATGTAATGCGTGAAGTAGCACAATAAAAAACGAACTGATAACCTCATAAATCGGTATGTGAATATTAGTCAAAATATATACTTTTCACTTCTCATGCTCGAAAAGTCCTTCTTTATGCTGGATGAAGGCTGCATAAAATCGCATTTTATGCACTAGTACATAAAGTGTTGTCGTCATCTAACAGACAGATTAATAATCTAGACTAAGACAATTGAGCCATTCAGCCTGACAGACGAGGTGACTGCATTGAATAACCTTGTTATTTTAATATATTTACTTTAATTTATTTGCATTCTACGTTGCATAGTAAAAAAAAAGAAACTAAAAAGTAATAAAAACAATTATTATTAACAAAAACTCATAAGACTCGGCAGTATCGCGTACGACCTAAGCCAATGACATGCAAAAAAAAACATACAGTGGCGGAAAGAGACTTGTTTTTGACTTTTATTCAGTTGTTTTCTTTGCAAAACTTGTTGTTTTTTCGAAAGTTAATTAATATGTCAATATTTTGTCAAATTAAGACAAAATAATGGTCACGCCTAACACATATAAACAAAAGCAAAAGGAGTTATTAAAGAGACGTTGCCGCGTAAATCCAAGCAAATTCATCTTAAAACATATGAACATTTCAAGCTCTGGAGAAGTGGCAAATAAGGCAATACATTCTCAGAAGGTATTTTTTACATTACCACTGTTTCATTTTCTCGAAATCGAAGTGAAAAGCAGGGTGTATAACTCGGTCATAAACCACATTTTACCCTCGAACCGTTTCGGGGCAGTGGTCCAACTGCTCTGTCCAATTAGTTGGACTCCGGGCCTTTACTATGGGTCGTGGTCCAACTATCTTTGCAGTTGGACCACGGCACCATAGTAGAGTTCCCAGGTCCAATTAAAACAATTTCAAATAATACAACTGCAACCTTTTTAATAAAATAATTAGTTTAACAACGTTTTTAATACAGAACTAAAAGTAATGTCCTTTTCTCTTAAAAAAATAACAAAACAAAACTGGAACAACAAAATATGTTTTTAGGTAATAATAATATATCACTGTAATTTTTCTAAAGCATGGCCTATAGTTATTTCACCTGTGATCATTTGAAGTTGTATTTCTCTTATATAGTCGTCGTTCTCGATTTGAATCTTACGCCTATTACGTCTTGTCTAGTCACATATTGATAATGTTGAGAACTTCTCTAAAACATTCAAAAGTCGCAGTAAGGTTTTATTTTTCGCATTTATGCATCTACTTAGTTTTGCATGCGAACCTTATAAAACGTTATTGGTTCGATGTCTCTCATTAAACACACAATTGTGAAAAATTGGCAAAATCTTTTTTTATCCAATAATGCTCGATATACTTAATCAATTTGTTAGATCCATCATTCATTTCATCTTTTATGTAATTCCATCGTTCTAATATTTTTTCAGCCGGCAAAAGTGGTAACACTGAGCACAGCGACACAATTCTCTTGTCTTTTTTTATTTCGTTTTAGAGAGACCCAATGACTTTGCCTTCCTCCAGATACATTGCGACCAATGATAGTAACAGCCCACAATTGTAATAGTAGTACAAAATTGTTTAAGACTGTTAAGAAGAGATATTTCAAACTCACAATGAATATTTCGTGGATCCCATTTCAACTGTGATCGTAAGATTTCAAATAAAGCAAAATACGTAGATTGCTTTTTGTCACTCAGCAAGGCATAAAGTAGAGGCCCAACGTTAGTTGTTTCACTTGTGCTTCCATTTTCACCAAATATGCTTAGTAATTGTATAAAAGGTGCAGGGCAACAGCGAAATATTCCGTCTACAAAAAACTCTTTTAATTGGCCCATCATATTTCTTGCTCTTAAAGAACAAAATACTATTACACGTGTTCCTTCAAAATTATAGTCGGCCAAAAAGAAGTCCACATATTTTAAAGGAACTTCCACTTCTTCCAAATTTTTAAATACTGTTTTGGAAATACCCAGTGATAGGTTTCTTGTATTATGCTTCACATTTGAATACGATGGAAATGCAGTAAGTATGTCATAAGTAGAGTTTTTGTATTTAGGTAAAGTCTCATTATATAATTTTGGGATAGGCTCATCAGAAACTTTTACTTGCTTTTTTAAGTTGTCCATTGACATAGAAATACCATTCCCAATTATATTTGCACAGCAATTTTCGGAATGAACCGAATGTTTCACTATTTTCTCTTTTTGCTAAAAATTAATACAAAAAAGCTTTAATTAGATAACGAAAGAATAAATAATATTAATAGAATTAATAATATTAATTCTATAAATAATATTAATAGAATAATAATAAAATGGTCATGGAAAAACGTTGTAAACCTAATTATTTAATTAAAAAGGTGCTGTGGTTACATTTGCAGTTGCATTTCGGATTTCATTAATATTAATGGTGGAATAGCTCTAATTTGTGGAAAATATAGATACCATCGCCACAAAAAGTATGTCTGGTGATGTACTGAGGTACATCACCATACAACAGAACCATTAAGATATTTTTATATTGTACAAATAAATGTTGTGGTACTGTTACTAATGTGGAGGTAGGTATTTGTATTTAAACATTTTCCATTTTGATGTAATAGATCACATACAGGGAGTGTGCATGCGATTTGCAGTTATATTATTTGAAATTGTTTTAATTGGACCTGGGAACTCTACTATGGTGCCGTGGTCCAACTGCAAAGATAGTTGGACCACGACCTATAGTAAAGGCCCGGAGTCCAACTAATTGGACAGAGCAGTTGGACCACTGCCCCGAAACGGACTTAACTATCCACCATTAATTGCCTGCGGCTCGGGTGGATATCAACGTCTCGGGTGAAATGGCGTGTTTAATGCCCTTGTTGTGCAATCTACTATTTTAGATGTCAAAACGGTAATTTTGTTCACGAACTCTATGTGACTTCATAGTCAAACGCTGTCTTTTTAACACAAAATTGAGTTTATAAAACACAACTTCTGGAAATATACAATTCTGATATTGTCAATCGTTTTTATTGAAATAGGTTCAGCTTGAGAGACGTTTCTAGATTTATTGGACTACCTTGTCATATACCGTATTGTTTGAAGTCAGTGAAATTTTGGCAGTCGTTACAACCCCCTGATAAAAGAATAGAATATAATTTTTCAAGCTCCTTCATAATTTGCCTGGTAAATTTTTCAAAAACTGTTTGTCGTGGCCTGTATATTTTTTACTATTTCAACCATATTTTAGCAAAAAATAAAGGTTTAGTTAGAAAAATAACACATTTTAGTTTTGTTAAGAAACTCTGCCTAAACATGCTCTCGTACGTATATAATCTATGGTTTATGCACACTTGACGTAATTTCCGCTCTGATGGTATTCAACATAACGGCGATGGTATAAACATTTTGTTTTATCATTTTTGAACTTTTTTGCTAGACTGAAGGTTCTTTGTGGGCGTTTGCGGGGCAACAACATAAAATTTGCCTTAATTGTTATGTCATTATTTTTTATTCTCCGGCCAGTAGAAAAGTGAAAGGGTTAATCTAAATAAATACTTTTATTTTATATTATGACTCAGTTTAGGTCAGATAAATACATTATTTTGGTGATTTTTGTTGCACTAAACAGATGAACAGATAAAACCGTTAGCCTTCATTCCGATATCACAGGAATTTCATTTATTATAATGCAAAATAGTCGATTTTGAACCAATTATATTTTATTTTATTTTTGTGTTGGTACGAACCCAAACCCATAGAATGAACGTCGACATATCGCAGCGTTCGACTATTTCACGGCAAGATTGGTAGTCTTGAGTGTATGGCGATTTCGCAAAGACATTCCTATGGCTCTCGAAATATCGCCGAAACTCCGATCAGAAGTTACATTCCAGTAAATTGAACGTTCCTGCTATTTATAGAGATGTCACGCGGCACGAAGTGGAATGTTTCGCAATCTAAGCTATTATTGAGATCCTGACCTTGTCGCTGAGGGTCTAGTAATAACATACGTCATATGCCCACACTTTTTTCCCGGAAGAAGGTAGGCAGACTCTAGTTATCTAGTTTCATAAGTCCGCGCATAATTTTCTAAGTCACCGTGCATGTGTAATGTAATGACCCCCTGATAGGAATATATCGTATCTTAAGAAAAAATAGAATAGATTAAAATTTATTATACGTCTGCTGAAATGATTGGTATTGTAATAAAATAATAGATACTAATAACTAAACTGCAACTAATTGCTAATACTATGTTTTCTTGCAAAATTGAAGTTGAAGAATCGAATGAACATTATTTTCCAGTGTTTCTTTCTAAATCTGGACCTTTGGCATGCTTCTTGATCCAGAATATAGGGAGAAATGAAAAATACAGTTGCTCTAATCATACCGGTTTCAAAAAATATGTTTAAATGCAGCATTCTTTTACCGCTATAAACGAAACCAAAGCTGCACAATCAAAAATATCCTTCACCCACCATGTTAGGTGACCACTTATTGGCTATTGTCCACCCACACTTCGTAATTTTGTAATTTCGTTATTGTTCTACAAGTATAAAAAAACAGACATACAAATCACTTGCAATAGAAAAATCATGTACAATGGCGAGCTTATCTCTAACAAGAGTTTTCTTCCTCTTCCGCATAAGTAAATAAAGAATATACAGGCTGTTGAGCTGAGCGGAATGCTTTATTTTTTCAGATGCGCCGACGCTGCCTGCGGAGAGTGACGCGTGCGCCTGCGCAGAAATTGTGACAGTTTTGCTGAACTTGTGGTGGCGTCTTTAAAGTACAGTTGTGTTCGCTGTGATTGTTTTAATTTAGTTTGTGAGTAGATATAGTACATAGGATATCGGAGAAATATTTTGTACTTAGCTGTGGTTTTATTAGCAATTATTACTATCAATGATAATTTACAATTGTATTAAGTTTTACCTGCCATTATTACTTATACAACTATTTATATATACATACGTGTTAGGATATTAAATACTTAATTACAATAATTAAATTCGAGTCATTAAAAAACCTTGTGAGTGTGATTAAGGTGAACTTTACCTATAAAACTCAGGAATTCGTGTTTCTATAATTAATTATGTTAAAGCACAAAATTTCCTTTATAAGTACGTACTCTGAGTTGTATTAGGTCAGCTTTGTAAAGAAAATATGTATTCAATAACTTTTATCCATTTTCTACTCAATATTTCTGATTCGAATACTGTCATGCTGGATTTAGCACCCTGAGAGGCAATGAGATAGCACCTTGTCGCTGACTTTCTACCTGGTACCGCAAGTTTTGCACATGTATATTTGTGTCGTATATTTATGTATACTTCGATAGTGATGTAAAATTCTATGTCCTCCTCCACTAATTAATATATTCAATCACAGTGAACCCACTTCAACATAAATCAACAAAAGCTAGAAATGTCAAGAACAAATTGGACAGAATGTGATAGAAATCCAAAAACCTGATATGATAAAGGACAAACCAGTGCAGTGATAAATGAATTCAGCAGACGAAGGATTCAGTGAAGTGAAAGTGAAGTGAGATGGACTGACGGGATGTGACTCCTAGCACTGAAGATGGGCATACAGGTGGAAACTAGCCTCAGATATAACAGTACCGCATGTAAGTATACTCCATTTCTCAGTGTTATAAAGGGGAAAAAATTATAGGGATACTTGGCATATCCTGCTATCTTTACTAAGTCATCAGACCATCTGGGAGGTGGTCTGCCGACTAACATTTGGCCTCCTCATGGCCACCGATTGAATGGCTTATTCCACACTCAACACTGGTTTCCCTGACAGACTTATCAGAGACTGGGCATATCATTTTGACAATTTTACTAAAAATAATGTGTCGTTGGTGAGAGTTGTTCACAATATCTCACTAAATATGCCTAGATGGCACTACTTGGAAGACTGTCCCAAAAGATAGAAGGCACGACACATGCTAGTACTCTTGTGTATTTCTATTTTCTAAATAAAGTACCTTTATACAGTGTATTTTCTTTTAGATCTTTGGTTTAGTCCTTGATTATTGCCGAAAACATACGAATTATTGCTACTGTCCTTCTCTGCACGAACTATTTAGTTATATATCTACCAGTTAGTTTAAAAAAGTTAAGTTAAAGTTCAAAAATAAGCTTTATCTTATTTCAATACCAATATCAAGACCTGGAAATTCAAAAACTGTATGTGTTTCTTCTTACGAATATATCCGATTCTATCCGACAGTTGTCAGCACATTAACTTTATTCACAGAGCATAAAAGCCTAAGTCGACCATCAGAAAATTATTTAAGTGCAATGAGATAAATCTTATTTTGGGTTGATTTTTAACTTTGACTTAACTTCTTTCAAGTATAACGATATACATTAGTACTACGTTTTATAGTTCTTGGGCCCTATGGTTTTAGAACTATAAAACGTACACTGTAAAGTGCATTTACTGTTACATCCATATCTAAAAGTAAATGTACAGTGTTCTAAGTTTTATATCGAATGTCAATGCTTACCCGACATTTGTGCTTACTTGCTTTCTATCCTAATCTAAACTTATAACTTGAATTAAGTGACACTTCATCCTGGAGAGAAACTAGTGCGACAGGAAGCTTTCGCAATAAAATTGTGAAGACCGCGACGTCAGCTATATTTGTATACAGTTCGTAGTTAATGTATTTTTTAAAATTGTATCTGATAACTACATAACTTTTACTACATGTTAGGTATATGCTTTAAGAGAAATCATTTAGCCTAAGGCCGCCTTGCAGAAGACTTTTGACCGCCCCTAAATACAACGCGGCCATCTTGAGTGGGGGCCTGCCTGACAGGGCAATATCCTTGCCGTGCTTGAGTGGGGGCCTGCCTGACAGGGCAATATCCTTGCCGTGCTTGAGTGGGGGCCTGCCTGACAGGGCAATATCCTTGCCGTGCTTGAGTGGGGGCCTGCCTGACAGGGCAATATCCTTGCCGTGCTTGAGTGGGGGCCTGCCTGACAGGGCAATATCCTTGCCGTGCTTGAGTGGGGGCCTGCCTGACAGGGCAATGTCCTTGCCGTGCTTGAGTGGGGGCCTGCCTGACAGGGCAATGTCCTTGCCTTGCTTGAGTGGGGGCCTGCCTGACAGGGCAATGTCCATGCCGTGCTTGACCATGTAACTGGGCCGCGTTGTATTTGTATTGGTTTTCTACTCCATTTAGCGGCTGTCAAAGGTCTTCTGCAAACCGGCCTGAGCTTATTATTGGTCATAGCATTAGTAAAAGGTAAAGGATATGCTGTAAGTGCTCTACGATAATGATCTGTCATATAAGTTCTAGGGTATATATGTCGTAGAATTTGATTATTTCATGAAATAGCCAACCATGGATTGACTATATCATGAAATGGCCAACCATTTCATGATATAGTCAATTATTTCATGAAAAGCTCAGAAAGGGTTGAATTTCTCGAAAACATGTCTTTTTAAATGCATTTATATTCAATACTACGTGGTATTTTTGTGTTATACATCTCGACCTAACACGAAGACTATACAATACTTCGCTGCGCTCGCCCCCTAGTGTTTTGCCCTAAAATGTTTCTTCGTTCAATGAAAGTTCTAATCCACCCGTGGTTGACTATCATACAGTCAATTCTACGATATTGTTTCAACATATACACTGTGACATTGTATTGAATGTTTCTGGGAATATTAAGATTTTGTTGTATTGACTACAAAATCACACAAATATTATAGTCCGTTGTGTAGAATATAAAACATCCTGTAAAACAAAAAATCATCTTACTAAGCAAATAATGAGAAAAGCAAAACAAGGCGATAATTTAATGTTTTCAAACAAAAATATTTCCAAACATTGCTTGAAAATCAAGTTAAGTGCTAACTATACGATGTGCTGTTATTTTGTGGAGTGTGTTTACATGCGCAGTTATTTCTGTATTCCACTTAGGACTAAATCAAGTGTACGTAACGAGAATAAATATCAGTCGTTCTCCTTTTAAGCCGTGACAGCATGATTCATTCCAAAAGTGAAGTAGGTTTTTCTTTTATACTATGTTGTACATAATGTGTTTATGCAAACTTGATTATGTGTAATTAGTTATCAACTAACGGTTTTGACGGTTTCGTACGGTGACATATATACATATATATACACATCCAGGAACGGAAAACCCATTCATTTAGGTTTACCGTTTCCAAAGATAACCGTAGTATCTGTTAATGCTTATAACGGTTAACTGTTTAAAAGGGTTAACGATTATAGGGGTTATTCTGTTATTTGTGGCAGTATGTGTGAACTGGCGATTAACCGAATTTGAAACGGTTAATCCTTTGAAACGGTTATACGTTTTAAAAGGGTGAACTCTTTGAAACGTTTTACCCTTTAAAATGGTTAATTTGAAACGGTTAACTTTTTGTAACCATTAACCGTTATATGGGTAAATAGCTTTTGGAATACACCCTAACCGTCCGTTCCCTGAAGAACATATTTGCATACCTGTAAGCAGGGTCAACGACTGACGAACGAAGATTGTTGAACTTTGAGTATGAATGAAGTATTCGCTGGCGTGAATAAATATTTGTAAGCTTGAGAAAGCTCTTGAAGATGCAAGCTCGTAGCCCACCGCAACTGCAGACGGCGTGTCGCCGACGCGAGTGGTCGAGAGAGCGAGCGTGAGCGAGACAGCTAGCGAAGTTACTTAGCGAGTGGTCGAGAGAGCGTGCGAGAGCGAGACAGCTAGAGAAGTTACCTAGCGAGTGGTCGAGAGAGCGAGCGAGAGCGAGACAGCTTGCGAAGTTACCTAGCGATTGGTCGAGAGAGCGAGCGAGAGCGAGACAGCTAGCGAAGTTACCTAGCGAGTGAGAGAGATAGCGAGCGAAGCTACCTTGCGAGTGAGTAAGACAGCGGCGAACGAGTGAGCGAGACAATGGTAAGTAACTTCACTTGCTAAGTAACTACGCGCTGTCTCGCTCACACGCTCACGCGACACGGGGCCTGTAGTTGCAGTCAGCAACGGAATTGCACCTTTATGAATGCTTATGTATCTGGATATCGCATCGTTGTCTGTTTGAAGTTAATTAAATGAGATCTGACAATCCAAATTTCGATGGCATGAAAAAGTACAATTGTTTGATGTTTAAAGGTTTCTTATGTTTACAAACATTTTTATAATTAAGCGAATGTTAGCTGCTGATAAGCTGATATAGTGATCAAACTAAATGAACGGTCTATGTATATTTAGTTGAATGCCGAATCTTGATAAAATTTCATAATACCTGAGATTATCATTATCGATTTGTTGAGCATCTCAAAATACACTAGCGCCATCTGCAGGAAAAGCTTGGCTTTAGCGAAGCGGAAACCACTGAAAATCTCTGAGTACAGTTCTTGGCAAGCTTTCAGAAAATCCCGCAGCTTCTCATCGATCCCCGTAGGTGGCTCCACTTGTACCACAAAATCTTATCACGATTTCATTGTAACAGCGACTTTTATTAGATAATAACTTTTACTACCGTTGTGTTTGGGTTGGTTTTTGAGTGTTTTTCCATAAGGCAAGTATTTTGTTTATAATGTCGGGGATTTATTTTTAAATTGGACCGTTTTATAAGTGGGCTCGGAAGTTATGACACAGCTTCTGCAGAATGTGGCTGCTGAGATTCCACTCATCTTGCAAAAGAGATGACACCAAAATAGACTATTGTTGTAGAAGAACTATGCGATAGTTACGAGAGGGTATTTTATGTCAATATTATATCTGAATTTGGAACCCTCCGTGGTCTAGTGGTTTCTTGCTCGCTTCTTAAGATGGAGATGCAAGTCCGAATCCGGTGCTGACCATAATTTATCTTAGTACATTATAGGAACGTTATAACGGTGTTGTAAAAAATCGTTAGAAAAACTTCCATTTCCATAGGTGCGGCGATGGGTTAGCCCCCTGGCACGCAAAATGGAAAATTTAATAACTGGCTTAACTTGCACACAATTGTCTCGAGACGCTATGTTATAATATCTGAATTTATAATCTGCCTTTTTTTTCGAGCGGTTTACCTTGATTCTAATTAAGGAATGCAATCTCTAGAGTTTGAGATCTTGCGAGATCTCGCCTCATTTTATAAATTGGACGAGATCTCGAACGAAATTGACGAGGTTGAAAGGCAACAGTCAGCGAGGCAATCCGCGTATACTCGGTGCGCGTGCGATTCGAATATAGCCTTATCAGTTGAATGTGGATTTATTTTTGTTATTTAAAAAAAACGGCGAATTGCTGGTCGGAGTCGCGCACCGAAGTGGTCCGTACAATTTTTTTAATAAAAAAGTGACCCTATATATAAGATATAGTTCCTTATTTTTTTAAGGTACGGGACAATTAAAATGATAGAAAGCTGGTTTTTTTTTAACTATTATGTTCATTCAATATCAAAACCAAAAGATATAATTATTTATTTCACGCCACTCATAATACCTATGGTGTGGCAGAGGTACAGTTGTGCCTACGTTAAGCCAGTTATTTAATATTCCATATTGCGTGATAGGGAGCCAGCCCATCTTCGGAGTCCTGAATCTTTAAAAAACCATATCTCAACTACTTTGCAACTTGGGACCGAATTTCAAGCAGAAATAAATGTGTTCTGCTTCACAAAATATGTGTTGGTCCAAACTCAAAACACCCTGTATTATTGACTTTATAATAAAATAATAATAAGTGCATCAGTGAATGAGGTTAGTTAGCGCAGAACAGCAGGCGTAATGATGATGAGGAGGCCTTTATTCAAAAAATGCCGATATTTCTCGAGACTGAAATTTCTAGTCAAGCGAGATCTCGACTTGGCGATGTCGGGTCGAGATTGCTTTAAATGTTTCATACTTTAAATAATTTCTTTATTGTGCGGCAGATAAAATATACAGAAAACCTATAGGATAAAAGCGTACAAAGGCGAGCTTATCTCTTCTCCTAGCAAACGATGGTTGGATGATATAAATAGATCAAGGGGGACAAAGACTATATACTCGTTCTGATGGTCACAGTAAAAATATATTACCTGTAGAATTGTTCGCTTTGATTGATTAAATTTAGTGTAATACAAAATAAATAGGGACCAAATCTAAGTTGTTATATATATTGTATATAGGAAAAGGAAAACCGAACCATGTTATAACTACCTATATTTGAATATGAACTTATACGCAAGCTTACCGTTACTGTGTACTTACTTTAAATACATTTCTTTAATTTATCAATTTTTGCTACATTTTTTCTTATAAATTAAAATGGATGGTTGCCCCAAAACGTCTAATTAATGCATTTCTAATCTCTTACAAGTGAATTTCAAGCTCTAAATGCTACGCTTCTTGTAGTCAGGCGCTCTGCTACGTCGGACTACGAGCGTAGCCTGCGTTACGCGGCTCCGTGCGTAACGCTGTTTCGTAGCATGGAGGACATTATAGGAAAGTAAGTTTTTTGCGAGGCATTCCTTTGGCACCAATTGAATCAAAATCGAAGAAAAAACTTGCAAGTTTGTATCTATCTTAGTTTCAAAACTGCCTAATCAAATTTTGACTGCAACTCAAAGATGTGACTTTGTCTTGCGTAAAGGAGCGCCTACTTCAGCCTACAGCAGGCTTTTATTCATTAGCTACCTGTAACTTTCATAACTTTGGTAGAATCATATATTTCGGCCAATTAAATATGCCATAATGTTTACCGCCGCGGGTCAAGGCATAAAAATACCAACGTATTTTATATTTATATGAGAAAATTGACAGTAGCAGTCAAACGAAGAATTTATGTTTATGTCCGATGAATCACAGAGACATTTGTCACCGGTTGGGCCTGTTTCTCGAAATATACAAGCCGCGCCATATAAGTGAGTAACCACAGTGTCGCTTGTAAAACAGTAAACTTACAAGCGTAGCTCAGAGGAACGCAACTCTTTGGAGCGTAACGTTCCATGGTACTGCACTTAGACTACGCATAGAATACAAGTCAAGCAAATGAACTAGTGTAATGCAGGTCATTATTAACACGTGTAACGGTGTATTAAAAATATTTCTCGAATGAAAATGTTCCTTGAAACTTGTGGCTTGTGACTTGTGGATTTTTTAACAGTGTCGGAAGAATCTTAATTTGGGTTCCATGTCCGAAGGGTGGCAAACGGACCCTATAACTATGCCTCCGCTGTCCATCCGGCCGTCTGGCTGTCTGTCCGTCCGTCAGCGGGCTCTATCTCATGAGCAGGTAGAGATTTGAAATATACACAATCTGTATTTATGTTGCCGTCACAGCAACAAATAATGAACAAGGCTCAGTTTATAAATATTGGTTGTCTTTAAAGTCGGTTTACGGACGATAATTTTAAGTGATGACGTCATAAGGAGAACGCTTAGACCGATCGTGCTTCTCTATCGCTTGTTCCGCACTCTCGCTTGCACGCTTGGCTCAGGCGGAACGTGACAATGAGTCATGCCTTTTCGTGCGTGCAGCCGGCGTTCATCGATTTATAAGACGTTGTCATGTCAAAAATCAAAGTGGTTGTAAAGTAGTATATAAGAGACAGTATACAGTGGTACAGAAGACATTGCTTTTGAACTTGTACAATGACATACAAACCCAATACATTGCGGATACTTCTTACAAGGCTTGTCATTGTTAGTGAAACACAATTCACAGCAACTTGTATTTTAATTCTTGTCAGATTTCAGAAACACAAGTTGGCGGCCATTATCGTTTTTTTGTCAATTGCTTTCTCTGGAAATACAGGTATTTGTTGATAAAGGTAGATAAAGGGTCCAGGCCAGTTTCGGGCGGTGTCTTATCGTCATTGAGATGACATCTCAGATGGCCAGTGCATTGATATTAAAACTATCAACACAACATTAGTCTTTATTTCAGAAACAGAATTTACAAGGCCTTGTAAAAACGTGTAAACTAGTATATTTCGAGAAAAAGGCTCCGCTGTTAGACTTTACCACAAGTATTCACTATTTATTTTGTGTAGATTGATTACTTCTCTTAATCACCCAAAACTAAACTAAAACCTACACTAAATTAAATTTTTCGCACAGGTCGCTGACAGGCCGGGGGATACTGAAAACGCTGCCACCGTTCTGTAGTATATTTGTTTAAATCAATAGTAGCAATCGATTGAACACATAGTTTGTCCAACAAGCTATATAGGTACACAAGCCAAATAGTCTTTTACTTTCTTTGAGCCAGAAATGAGTCATAATAATTTTATTTAAAGAGACAGAGTTTGGTCAGTTTCCACAACAAGTGGCTTTGTAAAAGGTGTCAATGAGCATAGCATATCTCAGGAATTAAATTCTGAATCTCGGTACAAATCTGTACCATTGCCATCCCGTCTGATATAAAGACGTATGTGTGTCAAGTAGATGTATATATATCGTAACCATATTGTAGAACTGACTATATCATGAAATAGTCAACCATTGTTGAATTAGAACTTTCATTTAACGCAGAAATATTTTAGGGCAAAACACTGCGGTAGCTTAGGTGAAGACTAAAGGGGGCGAGCGCAGGGAAATAGCGAAAAGTCTTCGTGTTTGTTTGACATGTTTAACACACACAAAAAAACACGTAGTACTGAATACTAATGCTTTTAAAAATACATGTTTTCGTGAAATTCAATCCTTTCTGATCATTTCATGAAATAATAGATTATATTATGAAATGGTTGGCCATTTCTATTGATGTTGGCTATTTCATGAAATGATCAAATTCTACGATATAGCTTCGACATATATACTATGTAGTTAAAATATATCATGTCAATCTGCTTGTAGACGTTGTGAATTGAATTATTATTAAGATAATATATGTTAATCATTAGATAGAAAATACTAGTACCTGTAGAAACCCACCGTCCCAGGAATAGGAGCCCTATGTGGCGGCGACATGCCGGCCGGGCGGCGGCGGCGGCAGCGGGGGCGCTGCGCGGTTCTCAGTCGCTGCGCGCGCGCCACCACACAAGCGCGTATCCAGTTCACGGCCGCTCTATTAGTGGACGGCTATTTGTGCGAGTCTCGCCGTCGCATCCGCAGCGAGCAGCAGGTGCGATGCGGCCGCCGCCCACCTGAGAGCCGGCACATGGAGCGGAGCCGCGCGCTGCGAGCCGGCGCCGCGCCCGCGCCGGACATGACCCGCGCCGTGCGCCGCCGGGAGCGCCCCCGCGAGCGCTGGCTGCTCACGCGCAAGACATGGAAGTACATGGCCGACGCCGGCCGCCGGCTCGTTCCCGACGGCGCACAGAACAGACCCGAGGACATACCGCGACTAGAAGCGTACTTTCAGGAGCTATGTGCGAAGGAACCGAGGTTCCTGTTGTGGAGGAAGAGTTCGTATCCAGGTGCGATCCCAAAGCCGAGACGGAAAAAGCGGGCGAGAGGCGGGAGCGTGAGGGCGAGGTCACCGTCCGAGGCGCCGCCGCTGCGCCCCGCCGATCTCAACCTCGCCGCGCACACTTCGGGCGGGCGACTCGACCTCGCCAAGCTGAGGAGGGACTTCTTCGCGCCGCCTGCGGTCATCGCTCCCGCCCCTGCACCGCCCGAGCCGGCCGAGGACGAGGATGAGAACACGCTGGTCGACCTGCTGCGCAAGTTCCTCAAACTAGAGGAGGACAGTGGCCCCTCGCGCATCTCCGGCAGCGAGGAGCTGGTGCGCGTGCTGCGCCGCTTCCTTGCACGGCAGGCGAGCGGTGCACCGAGTGATGGCGATGCGGCTACTGATCCCCGCCGCACGCTCGTCGATACGCTCAGCCGGTACTATGGACGCTCGACGAACCGCGACCAAATAGTGCAGGAGCTGTTGACCGATAGGAGTTTGTTAAAAAGACTTTATCATGATCTACGGAAGACGAAGCCCTATAGAGGCGGGAGAAACGGGGGTGGGAGCTACGGGGTGGGACCAAGTCCATATAGCACTGCGCGGGGTGGTCTGCGGTCCCGGCCCATTGGGGGGTTGCCGGGACTGGACCGGGACGTGCGGTCACCGCCACTGTCGCCGCCGCCGCTCATCGAGGTAAAGGAGTCCTCCCTCGAAGACAAGTTCGTCGACTGCGGCACCCAGACCGTTCCCATACCTGAGGAGGTGTTGGTGGAGCTGGAGCGTTCATATCAGCGGGAACTGGCGGAAAGGGCAAAGATGGCTTCCCAGACGGAGCCTACGAGCCCGACCAGCCCGCCGCCGGAGCGCCGTGGCCGCCGCCGCTCGAGCGTCGAAAACGAAGAGGCCGGCCAGTCCTCGGACAAGGTCATGCAGTACCAGAAAGTCATGCAATACCTCCGCATAGCGCGCAAGAAGAGCGTCGACGGCGACAAAGCCGACCGCTTCAAACGCATTAACTACGACAAAAATCTCCGCAACATCAAATCAAAAACGCCCTCAGACTTTGATGACGACGCCTTCAACAAAGGCTGTCAAACCGTCGAGACCTGGATCCTTAACTATAGAGACTTGAAGTTCAAGTGTGTTAGTGACTGTTACACTAGTGTAGGTTCACCGCTGACGTCACCGCCTTCCCCATCCTCACCGTCCGGTTCTCACTCTTTTCTCTCGTCACTATTAGGGCGGAGGGGCAGTGGTGTATCTGGTGGTTCTGCAGGTGGCATGCAGAAGTCGCGGTCTTCCAGCAGTGTGGTGCAGAGCGTGAGCAAGCGGCTGTGGCCGTCGCGGAGTCGCAGCTCCAGCCGCGTGGCCGCCACGTGGACGCCTCAGGTCAGTGCTGGTGATATTTAACTCTTGCTAGAGATAAGCTCGTCTTACTACATTGATTATCTATGTTGTGTTCTCATTATGTCTGTTGTATGTCGCTCTGTGATCTTGGTATGGCGGTTTGAGTTCTTGCAGTGCATTTGTCAGTGTCGAGTTGTGTTGGTTTGACTTTCTTCCAATTATAAACTTGTGATACACCGTATAGGGGTGTCCGTTGAGTTTGGTGACACCCTGTATAGAGCAGAAATTCAGAGGGCCCGCGGAATACATATATGTTAGTATTTCACACAAGTTCAAAAATATTGTAAGCTCTGCCTACCACTGGAGTAAAATCAAACATCCTCCATAAAAGTTAATCGAGTTCAATGTTTACGCATAATCAACCTTAACTTTGGGACCTTCGTAGTTCATGCATCATTTGATCTAAAATCGTGTTGCAACTGCAAGCTAAAGCACGCATGGCTCGCGGCACGATGTCTAGTGGCCTTCTAGTTAGTTCGCACTTGACATAACGTCGATAGATATTATTGAAATACGTTGGGGCCAGCCCCCCGCCACCCAAAAAAAATGTGTCGAATAACTGGCTAAACCTGGGCTTATATCTACCTGTGCCTTTTCCACCCCATTAAAGAAAATGCTTTTTTACGTATATAGAACATCAAATTATTAGCTCTAGTTTAATAAACGCTTAGCGTAATCGGGCTTTGGGCTGTAATTCAATTAAAGTGCGCTAACCACTCTTCTGTGGGTAAAATAAAAAAACCGGTCAAGTGCGAGTCTAAATCGCGCACGAAGGGTTCCGTACCACCGTTCAATGGAAGCGATGGTGTGGAGTGAATAGTTTGGATTTTACACAGCAAAATATTGTTTACAAAGTTATTGGTGCGGTTACTTTCACACTCCATGTACGTAACCAGGTGCATCCATAAGTTTGTATGTGGTATTGAAAGAATTGTTGTATGGGAGCCCCCTTAAATATTTCTTTTATCCTGTTTTTTAGTATTTGTTGTTATAGCGGCAACATAAATTCATAATCTGTGAAAATTTCAACTTTCTAGCTAGCTAGGTTCTTGAGATACAGCCTGGTGACAGACGGACGGACAGACGGACAGCGGAGTCTTAGTAATAGGGTCCCGTTTGGAACTCTTCGGGTACGGAACCCTAAAAATGGCCTGCGATTTGAACCTTGGTAATAAAATTCAAAACCTGTGAAAAATAATCCATCATCTGTTGATGCACCAGCCCACAGTTGAGTGGACCATTTCGATTTAATATACCGATTGCAGCACTCACGTTTGCGTTTCTTTGTCAATCCTCAATAAATCAGCACGCCGCTTCCCACATGAGGTGGCAGAGGCACACCTGAACAGGCAAAAGTTCTGAGTTATTGGATGCCCAATTTTGCGTGACAGGGGACTAGCCCATCACCGCATCCGTTTGCTTAATAGGTGTAATTGCAGTGTAGATATTTGCTGTAGGTATGATGCATGCTTGTTTGTGCGACGTTCTATCTACGCACTTACTAATTATCATGCGTTTGCGCACCACTTTCACATTTTTAAACGTAGATCTTTTATTAAATACGAATAAGAAAAACATGACGAAAATTCGTAGAGCACTCAAATCTTTGGTTATTTTTGTCGTGACCACGACCTACACGTTGGCTAGTGATGGGACTAATAGGCCCTAAGGTTAGGTATACTCGGGTACCTATTCCGCGTACCTATTGTTTTAGATGTTTTATTATTGTTAGGGTTCCGTACCCGAAGGGTGCCAAACGGGACCCTATTACTAAGCCTCTGCTGTCCATCCGTCCGTCTGTCACCAGGCTGTATCTCATGACCCGTGACAGTTAGACAGATGAAATTTTCACAGATGATGTATTTCTGTTGCCGCTGTAACAACAAATACTAAAAAACAGATAAAAATAAATACATATTTAAGGGGGCTCCCGTACAAACTTATGAATGCACCTGGTTAGGTACATGGAGTGTGAAAGTAGCCGCACCAATCACTTTGTAAACAACATTTTGCCATGTAAAATCCAAACTATTCACTCCACGCCATCCTTACCATTTTACGTGGTACGGAAGCCTTCGTGCGCGAGTTCGACTCGCACTTGACCGTATTTTTTTCCTCAAAAACAAGAACTCAAAAATAAGTTTAAGGCTACAGTCAACTGATAAGGCTGTTTTATAATCGCCCGCGCACCGAGTATTAACGGAATGCCTCGCTGACAGCTCCTTTCAATATCGTTCCAGATCGGGATGTATTCCCCTAATAATCTGTATCTGACTACATCTTCTGCCTGTGGCTTCGCCCTAATATGTTTTATGCTATCGTTCTTATTTCAAGCATCATCAACAAGTATGATCGTCCTGCTAAAATGTAAGTTTGTTAACGTTGTCCGTACCAACGTAGTCCTTCAAAAGTGTCAATCTCTCAGCCACACGTCCCACGTCACGTGCTGCTACTGAAACCCGCTTTTTATAATCAGCCGCTCATTTTTATTCACTAAACCTTGAGTTTCTGTCTAATGTCTATACGATACGACACGAATTTATTGCTATCGCTGTGTGATTCAGAGAAGTTTTCAATATTTTTCTCTCATTTTTCCACAACATTTTAATGCCGTCCTCCTAGAAGACTGAGAACGCACAAACCGTTTCGTCGATCTTATAAATAGGCAGTGTCAACGTCTTAATAATCGGGACAATTTTTTGTTTGAATTATATGATCTTGGGATAGGTTTTGTTGGTTCTTGAAATTAATAACTGTTAGCTAATATTAGGTGTGAGCTGTTACTGTCTGTTTGATGTGAGTTTAGTTTGCTATTAAAGTAATGTGAGGGTGTTTTGTTTATGGCGTTTCGTAGTAATAACGTCATTCAGTAGACTAGTATTTCTTTCAAATAAATACAATAATAATATAGTTCAAGAGGGTATTTGGGAACTAGTCTATTTTTTGTGACAGGACTAAAGGCTCTGTTTACTTTTTAATTCTAATTCAAATACAAATATATATTTTCCTCATTGTGGTTATAAAGATGTTACCATTTGAGATCCCGACAATCAGGACACTGCAATGCCTAATTATGGAACTTATTGCTAAATTTAACTAAAAAGGCTCGCAGAGGATTTCGGTGTTAGTGTTTTGCACAAATAGTGAGGTAAAAGCCACATTAAGTGTTTTTTTCTGAGCTTAATGATTAGTAAAAAGTGACCAGACTCAAAGTTGTAGATCATTTTATTAGCTTTCATTATATTGAACAATAAAATGTCCACGTCGTTTTCAAGATGTAAGCAAAAAACCAAAAAAACTGGACCTTCTTCGTGCAACTAGAGCTCACCTCAGAGGGGTCAGGGTTTCTAGTAGGTTTGTCTCCTAACTATTCCAAACAAAGTTCCAAAGTCAAACTTTCTGCTTTCGACTTTTCTACCTAGAATCGATCGTTACTAGTCTATTAAATAAAAGGCAACTATATTGGATGTCTTAGAAGGGAAAACTTAGCAATACTGGTGGTGTGGTGACAGGTCACTGCAAACTAAATAGATAGATAGATACCTATCATTATTAAGGCTCGTACAGGACCCATCATGCTCTCACTGTGGCTTGGAGGAAAGTAGCCAGCACTTTTTGGGAGAATGCGTAATGTATTCAAACATAAGATGGCGAACACTAGGGATGGATAACATTAAAGCAGATGATTTGTCAAACTTAAAGTTTAGCGACATCCTAGAATTCATTAAATGAACAAGAAGATTTGGGGAGCGACATCTGTTGATCCAACAGTAACCAGTGCCCAAACACTGGGAATTGGGTGAAATAGTCACGATAGAGGACCGATCACCCGCCTGGGGTTCAGCGGGCGTCCCACCTCGTAATCATCATCATCAACTATATTGGACTGTGTCTGACAGCGCATTTTGTGCAGGGCAGCTGTTGCTGGACAGACGGCAGCGGGCGCTGCGTGCGGCTCACGGACACTTCGCTGCTCACGCTGAGCGAGCGGGAGCGGCTCGCGCTGCAGCAGGCTGCTCTCGCGAGGCTGCAGCAGCTCAGCCTGGGCACCACCATCAAGATCCCCGACGGTGAGTGACGATTCTATCGAGTGCATTATACGGACGTTCCAACGGCAATGGACAATGTCGTGAGGAAACTATTGAATAACTGGTAATGGTATCAACTTTTATAATAACAAGCAATTCTTCCTACGTGAAAAAGAACCGTATCGTAAGGTGGATTATATTGTTTGGGGACTCTAAACAGCTTTGTTACAATACACCAAACTCATATTAATTAATGTATTTAAAGTAGCCGCCTCTCTCATAACCTGAGAGAGATAGTGCTACTTTGAGCAGACAAGTTGTTTGACAGTTGCAGTGGAGTTCAGTCGAGCGGTGGCAGTGTTGAAACTTGGTGGCTTGCCAGTAATGACGTCACGATCCGTTGTTTGTGTTGAGCTGTTGACTGTCCACCTCACTTTACTGCACTGGATTGGCTGAGAAATTAAACTCAAATTAACCTTTCGAGCCCTGGTCAGATTTTGAACCTCATGCCATTTTAATAACATTAAAAACCTAAAACGGCACAGTGGCGTCACCAGGGCTTAAGGGGTTAATAGATATTTTTAATCTGTCAGTACATTAGCGATCAGCCGATGAACACTTCCTTAGGAATGCCCAAAACATATTTTTTCAAGAGAGAGAAATGTTTCTCTTCCACAATTAAGTATAACGAAATGAAATTACCACGGGTATACCAATCCAACTACTGTGTAGGTCTGATATTTCTTAGCCTGCACTTCACATTTAGAATCCAATATTTTGTGTTTCTTGAGCCCTCTATGTGGACATACTAAGTATTTGGCTCTGACTCCTAATTTCCAAGAACTAGATCCAGCTGTCGGGAAAGTGTCTCTTGTTTAACCATCCCAAACATTATATCTATGCCCTGCCCAAATCACGTCAGACCTCTTACTACTTGTCTGTAGTATATGAAAAGAGCTCTCGTACGATTGGCTAATGGCACCTTACTCCTGTTAACTCGCGCTTAACTCGTCATAAGCCTGTCACGATCAAAAAGGATGGATGACAGTTTTAACTCGTTTTCAGGCAGAGTCTTTTCTTACTAGTCAACCCTTTGCGGCGCTGTTGTTGGAACTATTTTATAACTGACACGAAGTATTGAGCTGTTTCACTTCATTAACGCTCTTTCTCTTTCCTCAGAAAATTGGCCCTCATTTCGATGATAAGGAATTTTCACTTTTACAAGGTTCTTTCTATCCAAGAGGTTAGTGCCAAGGGCAAATTTCTTGTAAATCAACCCTTTAATCCCCTTGCCACAAATCCTTCGCCCGCAGCTGACCCACTCGACAATGCTCTAAAAATACATTGACACATACAAGACATGCGTTGCTATTTTCAATATGGCGGCCCGTAAATAAATACGTCATCGTTGCGCGCTACGTTACGCAAACGTGAGGTGTGACGTTAATGTGACGTCACTCATCCCACTGACCATACATCCATCCCTCTCTTTTACGACAAGTGGGAAGAAGCAAGATAAAAGGGGTGATAAATCGAATAACTCTTTGGCAATGGAGTGCTGAAATTTACTTAATCGAATCACATGACGGGTGTTGGGTATTTTCAGTGGTACAATAGGGCTATTTCGGTTCTTGTTTAATTATAGACGACAGTTTTTAGCGGATGCAAGATGTGAGGTCAGCTGGTTCTCAGTGTGTTGTATTTTCATCCGCTAATTAACCTGTAATGGACGGTCAGAGTCCACGTCGGTATGTGTAGTTATTAGCATCACGTTTATGTGAAATGGCTCTTCTAACGTGATAGTCAGCTTTATGTATTGTTCTCGTTACGGCTTGCAGTCAGCAGCCGACTGTTTTGTTTCCATAGAAAGACACATTGCTATAGTTATAGACAGGCACATACATTGTCTCTAACGCCACATGGATACCATGAGTCGTGGGAATTGACTAGAAACAGCGATCTCTAAGGCACTTTGGAATACATATTTCACTTATGTACAAATAAATAAACGTCTCCATAAATTCTTCGCTCATCTCACCAATAAATCATGCAAATTGAACAACGTGAAAACATATTGAGAACTTGCAAACAACACGATGATTTATCACGATTCGAACCGGCGGCGGCGGCGGCGCTAATAATTTACATATCATTTGTTTCGAAAAAATTAGGCGCATATTTATTGGTAAAGACGCCACGAAACAGAAGCCTTATTTTGTTAGTCGCGCTTAACTATATAGGAATTTTAATCGCTTTCGAAAAATGGACTAATCAGAACATCGCTTAAACAAACAAAGATGCAATAAAAGTCAGCTCTTGTGAAATAATCGTGTTGCGATTTGTCAATTTTTGAAAAGCGATTATTATATACAGGTACATACAACATTACACCTGTAATGTTGTATATACATCCAATGCGCTGTACAAAGTAAAATAATTATACAATGTCAGTATCAATTTAGGTAAGTCGATTTCACAGGTAGGGAATAAGAAATGCGTAGAAAATATTAAATTACATTAACCATTAAATTCAGTTCAATTCAGGTTATATGGAGACCACAAGAAAATATTGTATTCAAAATATTTTGTAATATTTTTTTTTTAAGTATCTCCACTTATTTTATATTTAAAACATATCCCTCGGAATCAAACAATTCCCCGATGATGACAAAACATCTTTAAATTATCAAGAAATTGTTTATGCTGTTCCTATTTGTCGAGCCTCAGCTATGAGATACTCATAAGCACCTTAAGGCCTAGTTCTGGCTGTTGAGGTGAGGGGCGCCGCATTCGCCCGTCGTCTTCTGGCGGGGTAGCGGAACTGGCGGGGTAGCGGAACTGGCGGGGTAGCGGACGGCGCGGAATAGCGTCGGACCGCCCGGCGACGTTAACAATTAGGTGATTTTTCGAATTCACTGAAATAAGCTAATTGTAAAATTTAAGGATTGATACGGAGTTCCAAAAGAGGAATATTTAGGCATAAAATTTATAAGAAAAATTAGTTATTTTATGTTAAAATTATTGTATCTCCTTTATATCCTCCATAGACTATGTTCAGGCATTTTCACGATCAAGGCATATTAATCCAATCACGTAACGAACAAATTTAAACTAGATTATCTCATTATGAATAATACATATTTTTTGAGACCTATGAATTTGGTGGAAAAAGCGCTCTTCAGTGGTTTTATGTGATCTTGGGCCTTAAATTTTAAGCCCAAAAAAGAACTCTGCTGGCCCCAAGCTTCACTCAGGAGTAACAGGAACTTATTTATTCATGAAAAAGCATCTCCACGATTGTGACTTGGCGGTCGGCTCAGCTAAAGTCAAGCGGTTCTAAGCCGGCCAATCCCGGGGAACTCAAAAGGAAAAATAGCTTGTCACATAGCAAGATTACACATGGGTAGATTCAAGTAGTGTTTTTTCATGCTTGCAGCAATTAGAACATGGAAATACACGGCGGCGGTAGCTTACCGATCCGGGGAACGTGGCTCATAGGACAGGTCTGAACTGAACTGTCTAACCTTAGGCTATACAAAACTTTCAAACATCCGTTGCGTGCGGTGCGTGCGTGCTTCCAAATCAACGCTTAGCTTTTTTATTCACTCCTCTGCTGATGTTCTGAATGACTGCTGTTAGCTTCATCTTTTCAAAAGCAGCTTTATTAAATAACGCTTTAGTTTCAGACACCAATACCACACAGCAAATGTCAAAGTCACTTTGTGCAACTTTGACAGCACCGGTCTCTTTTGCTTCTGGTCTTTCACGTCTTTTGAAGTACAGTATCCTAAATGTGTTAAACGACTTGGCTCTTCGTGCCACTGCCTGGCCAATACGTCCATAGCCGACAATGCCTTCAGTGAATCCAGCAAGCCCAGGGCCTGTCATCTAGGTTGGTGCCCAGGACACCCAGCCTCCTGAATTGACTTCATGAGCAGCTTCAGGAAGAAATGCTCTCGTGTCCTCTCTGCCACCCTTATCACCAACATCATAAGGGTCAGAATTCTCTATACATCCAAGCGTCGATACGATAGTCGTCATCTTGAGCATATACTTCTGTTCAGGATCTCGCACTTACCAATTAATTTTCCTCGTTTCAGTAATGTCACAGTCTACAAATCTACACAAAGCTTTCTTATTACCAACAAGAGTAACAATGCTCTAAGTTTTTCATAACGGCGTCTGAGGTTAAAGCAATCTATGCAATCCAATAACAGTTGTTTGTGAGTATTTTAGTACAACAATGATTCCCATAATTCCTTACCTTCATCAATTTTAGCTATAAAGTAAGTCTATGCCTATGAATTTCTAAACAACATTTGTGTATCGCCGAAGAAATAGCCCCCAGCCGGTAATTAACAAATTTTGTTAATACTCGTATCGTATTTTCATATTCGAACCACAAATTTGGATTTGGCCTCAGCTTGCTTAGTCCAATATTAATGTTAACTGCTGGGTAAAACGCTTCCTTTGTTTTGTTTGTTATCAGTTATCACCTAAACAGTTCCAAAAATGCTCAAGATGTTGGTAACTCGGTACGTTCGTCTATTCTTGCGGCCGACGTCTTTAGATAGCTCGGCATTTGATATTTAAAGATGTTGGTTAGTGCGCGCGAATAGAGAACTATTTATAGCTTACAGTGAGTAGAGGCTTTATGGCTTTAGATTATGAAGACGTGGGCGTACATTTTAGAATAATGCGTGAAAATCTTATAGTCACCTACTTAAGTCAACCAAAAAGCCATGAAGTTTTCAATTAAACTTCAAAACATTTGTTGGTCGGCCCAAAGCGCATAAACAAAGTTCCTGCTTCAAGTTTAATGACGGGAGATTGCGGAGGTTTGGCTGAGAAAGAGAGGCATTTTCCTTCTTTAAATTAATGGCGTGCCAACCTCTGTTGAGGTTAAATAGGCCAGTGACAAGTGTATTTAAATTATTACAATTTGGTCAGGTATCGACAATCTGGAAATTAACGCCCTGACAATGTTTTCTTGCTCGTTGTCACTACCCAGTAGAACATCAAAGTGGTGAGGTGGAGTCCAAGTATTTCCTGCTGCTACTGCAACAATCCCCCTTCCCAGCAGTTGCTTAACAGACAAATCAAATGTCACCAATATGAATCAGCACACGGACCCCCATCAGAAGCTTGTCACAGATATTTCCATCCAACTTATTACCATCAGATAGTGTTTCTCCCACGCCGCAAGATGGATGTCCACCGCTGTTTAGCCGAATTAAATCATCTCGCTTGGCCTTGTGCCACGATTCAATTTAATGTTGTACTTAAGTCACCTGTGTTATAGAGCATCTTGGTCACGGGTTTGGTCGATATCTTCATGTTTGTAGGTACCTGCGTAATTATGAAACTCATGCAGTTTGATGTTCTGATACGATTCAAATATTTGTAACTCAAGTCAGCTACGTAATGAATTCTTCAGGACCTTATTCGCTAATGACGCCCTTGGTAAACCGCCCTCGACTTCACGTTTGGTTTGAGTTAGTGAAGAATGGAGTTTTCTTAACAAATAAGCTATTATATAAAATGTAACTGCTGGAATGAAACTTTACAATGCTGATGAATTCCGTTCGCACGTGAATAAACGGAATCTGTGAAAACCATTTGTACTGAGTGTTACTAGCGAATTTATCAAAACCCTTAATGTACCTACATCATAATTCGTTGGTTTCTGCAGCGTTATTCCGAGTCTGCGCCCACGCACGATTGCAATCAGCCGGGCTTGCGTCGGCGCATCAATAAATATTGTGCTAGATGCTTATAAATATGGTGCTAGAACGTACATAAAAGGATTGATAATCAAAATTGTAATTATCTCGAGATAACAGCGCCAATATTAAATTTAAGCGGCACTTTGTTGGAGCAGCAGTCTGTGCCGTTAGCCAATAGGAAAGCTGAATAATGGATATTTATCACATTGAATAATATTTTGTGATCTAAAAACATAAACATCAATACAAAATAAAGTAAAAACGTATAATATGGACTTTGCATGTTTTTTTTTATTGGTTTTCAACAAAAATTAAGATTTTAAAGTAACGTGAAACGGATCGTGCTTTAAAACACCCTGGTGGGTCGTCTTCTGTATATTGCCCAAAATCACGGGATCAAACTATCAGTCGGAACCCGCGACATTTATATTTTTAGGGTTCCGTACCTCAAAAAGAACCCTCATAGGATCACTCGCATGTCCGACCGTCCGTCCGTCTGTCTGTCACAGGCACTTTTCTCAGGAACTATAAGAGATAGAGTCTTGAAATGTTCTGCAAAAATACTTATCCTGATAACCGCAACATAATTCAAGTCTAATATGAAAAAAATGCCTACAAACAAGTGAAGGGGGTAAAATGACGAAACTAAAAAAAATACCGTCATATGTCATGTAGGGTATTGTTGAAAAAGGGCTCTTGATAAACTTTTTTTATTTTTTAGTTTTAGTTTTGATAACTTCAAAGTTATGATCAAAAAAGAGCAAAAAATTACCATTCCCCCCCTTATCTCCGAAACTACAGAATAATGAATAAAAATTAATAAAATACAGGATGTAGAACTGAAGCCAAAGATTACAGGATGTAGAACTCAAGCCAAAGATTACAGGAAAACCTACCCGGTATTGCCAAAGTTTTTTATTTATCTGTAAACCACATACAAAATCATAAACTAACATTTTAGTACAATTTAATGTCTAGTCTCTTAAGGTGGCGCAGTAGGCAAAAAGATACTTTTGGAAATCTCAAGTTACGCAAAATAGGGGTATTAAAGCAGTCGTTTCTTGTAGTCGCAGCTTGTATTCGCTAACGTGGTTATCTAAAAGCGTTTTATAACATTGCAATACCTATTCCCTTAATGTAAACTGGAGGTAAATTCTAAGTTCCGATGCAGGATGCCCAGACTTAATTACTAAAGAAATACTAATAAAACCGGTCAAGTGCGAGTCTAAATCGCGCACGAAGGGTCCGTACCACCGTTCAATGGAAGCGATGGTGTGGAGTGAATAGTTTGGATTTTACACAGCAAAATATTGTTTACAAAGTTATTGGTGCGGTTACTTTCACACTCCATGTACGTAACCAGGTGCATCCATAAGTTTGTATGTGGTATTGTTGTATGGGAGCCCCCTTAAATATTTATTTTATCCTGTTTTTTAGTATTTGTTGTTATAGCGGCAACAGAAATACATAATCTGTGAAAATTTCAACTCTCTAGCTAGCTAGGTTCTTGAGATACAGCCTGGTGACAGACGGACGGACGGACGGACGGACGGACAGCGAAGTCTTAGTAATAGGGTTCCGTTCTTACCCGTTGGGTACGGAACCCTAAAAAATTTCCACTGTAATACGACATCTGCCAAATTGCCGTAACCACCCACCACTTTTATTTAAATCAAAAGTCTCCAGCGCGTCTGCACTATGCTGTCTCGTAGATGATTTACTTCTGAGCTCGGCAGCTAGATACTTATAGACAGATGTTGGCCTTAAACGCTTTCCTATAACACCCGACGACGGACACCATTAGTGGGAGATTCCTGTGATGAAGGACCCATTTACACCGCCCAAGATAATAATAAATAATAATAGTAATACCTTGGACACTATTTACACACATTGATCTAGCCCCAAACTAGGATTCCCTGTATATTGGGTACTAGACAACGATACACATACTTACATAGATAAATATTATACGTAGATAGATAAACAACCATGACTAGGGTACTAACTCCGTTCTCATCAAACAAATATTTGCCCCCACCGGGACTCGAACCCGGCTTCGTAGGCAGGGTCACTGCCGACTCGGCCATTCGGGTCGACAATAATATAGCTTCCGTGCCAATAGAAAAGTGAATGTGCACAAGACATAAACAACATCACAACAACGTGATGGCTTGTTTTGATGAAATACGACCATTGTGAATCTCGTCTGTTACTAACTATTTTCTATGAAAAATGACGCACACTTGGCTGTTGGTACTTGTTTTGCTCTCCGCGGTCAGTTGCTCTCCGCATAGTTTAGCTACATCAGCCAAATCTTGACTGAGGATAATAAATACACTAGTAAGTGTACTGATTGGAAACTGCGCTAATAAAATTAAATCTTTGTTTGACGACCGGTTTAGCCTAGCGTGTAGTGACCCTGCCTACGAAGCTGACGTTGCTGAGTTCGAATCTCGGTAAGGGCAAATATTTGTGTGATGAGGATGAATATTTGTTTCTTAGTCTTGGATGTTTTCTCTAATAATTTATCTCTATTAAATATATCGTCCTGTAGTACCCATAGCACAAGCCTTGTTGAGCTTAGTATTAGTTCGATTTGTGTAAGATTGTCCTCTAATAAACACTTATATTTTGAACAAAACATTATTATCAATATTATAATTATTTATTTGATATTAACAATTACCGAAGCTGCCTTTTCCATCAAAATACTAACTGGGGTTAAGAACATTAACTGATTATAACATTTTCGGTGTGTTTACACTCAGTTCGAATTTGATGGGTTATTTTCTTATTCAAGGTAAAGCATAGTACCTAAAGGAACCATAGTCAAGACGAATAGGTATTAAAAATATTGTAAACAAAGGTGACAGATCCGCAGGCTACAAACAAAAGAATTTATGGTTAGTATTGACGCCTTAGTGGGCCTATGCACTATGCGGTTATCCGCACTGCGGCAGGCCGCAAGATGCGGTTGCATTTGCAGCTAACCGAGCGGTGGCTAGCCACAACTGCAACCGCAAAGTGCGAAATAAAAGGCCGCGGTTCGCTGTTCGATAGAAACATTTCGTATATTTGGGTTTCGTACCTCAAACGGTAAAAAAGAAACCCTTATAGTTATAGGATCACTCGCGTGTCCGCCCGTCCGTCTGTCTGTCACAGGCACTTTTCTCAGAAATTATAAGAGATGTAGTCTTGAAATTGTCTGAAATTGTCTGCAAAAATACTTATCCTGATACCCGCAACATAATTCAAATCTAATATGATAAAGAAATTGCCTACAAAAAAGTAGAGAGGGCCTTCGAAAAATTACAAAAAGAAAAAAAAACACCGAAAGAAGTCATATCGTTGAAAAGGGCTCTTTATAAACTTTTCAATTATTTTAATTTTTGATTTCAGTTTTGATAACTTCAGAAGTTATGATCAAAAAGTGCAATATAATAATAGCCCCCCCCCCCTTATCCCGAAACTACTTTCGGAGATAAGGGGGGGGGGGGGGGGCTGTGTTTTTAAATTTAGACTGTAGAGTCTAAAATTTAAAAACACAGAATTTAGAACTCAATCCAAAGATAACAGAAAAACCTACCCAGAATAGCCAAGGTTTTTTACCTGTAAACCACATACAAACTTATAAATGCACCTGTTCACGTAAATGAAGTATTAAAGTACCAATAACATACGTAAACAAAATTTTGCTGTGTAAAATCCAAACTATTCACTCCACACCATCCCTACCATTGTACGGTGGTAAGGAACCCTTCGAGCACGATTCCGCCTCGCAGTTGACCGGTTTTTTTTTCGTATATATTTATTGCACATGCAAATCCACATTACAATCAACAATTCACATTACTATTTCTAAATGTATGGCATACAAATCCGCAATAAGCGGACCAATCGCAAACTATTTCTATCCGTTTAGTGCGTATAGACACCGTCCGGCTGCCGGCCAGTCTCCGTCGGACCGCAGTGGATGGGCGGCAGCTGCAACACAGTGCGAATGAGATATAATTATTCATAAATAGTTTGATTAATATTAATAAAATACTAATTACAGCTCAGCGTGGCTAACCCCTAAGTGCGTAAGTGCACTTAAGAATTTTGACATTATTTTAAAGGGAAATATTAAACTGCCCATCAAAAATACTGATTTGACAGCAAATATCCCTTATATTTGCTGCGGTAGCTTAGGTGAAGGGTTAAGGGGGTGAGCGAAGCGAAGCACCCTATATCCTTCGTGTTAGGTTCAACTTGTAAGAACAACAACAAATACTTAAAACATAAACTTAAGTACTCATTAAATATTTAAAATATATAAAGTGTTTTTGCTGATCCTTTTTTGCTGTGAAAATCAGAATTTTTGATGTACGATTAAATACTAGCCTATTTTAAATAACTTGTGTAGAATTTCTTAAATTCCTACTTCTCTTGACTATAGTATAAAAAATAATGCATAATTGCGAATTACATTACAGTTCTTTAATAACTATAACCGATTGTATTTTTTTTTCAGAGAATGCCACCGCCCCTTCCTCGAAGCCGAAGAGAAGAGCCTACCTGAAGAAGAAGGCAATTACAATAGGGTTCTTCGATCAGCGAGGCGCCAAGGACAGTGAAAAGGATAAGGGTGAGTGCTATTATGTTATGTGTACATGTTGGCCCAACTTCAGTGAACCCAAATATATTTTTTTACTTCAGTTCGGACGTAAAAAGGGCAAATAATAGTCATTTATGTGACTGATACATAATGCCAAATTATGTACAGTTACATACACTAGTTTAACTACTCACAGAAAATAATCTCTCTTTGATGTGTTCAGGAACCCCATGTTCGACCGGCATTGTGGCATTGATAATTGCTCTGCACTTGTTTAGCTTGTTCAGCAGTACCAACTTCACAGACAAACTAGGGACGCAGGTGGGCGTCGGCGTTCGAAATTTTGTTCGCTAATTAACTGAATGTTGTTCAACTCGTTCAATTAAAGAAAGGCACTACAAATGGCGGCGCTTCTATTTGCCTCTCGCTCAGATTCTATAGCGTCTGCCGCCGCGACTTTATGCCGTCTCGCTCAAATGTATGGCTTGCGCCGCACTTGCTCCCTTACTCATGTGAATGGCTTATACCAGAAAATTATGATGTGACAGACATAAAAGAAAATACAATATAAAACAAACAAAAAAACGTCCAAGTGCGAGTTGGACTCGCGCACCTTGGGTTTCGTACAAATCGCATTTTTTGTGAAGGAATCTCAATTGTACTGTTTTCGGAATTTCCATTTACTTGTGCTATAAGACCTTGCTTCGTGGCAAATTTCATGATTCTAGGTCAACAGGAATATTATGGTATAGTTTTGATTTCCTTGCGAGTAAAAGTTTTCAGCCAAATTGTGACATAAACAGCGGTATCTTTTGATTGCGTGGACCTACATATATTTTTTTACATCTTTAACAGACTTGATTAATGTATATATTAATTTCAACTTGATAAGTCCACGCGTTCCTGAGAAAAAAAGTCCTGAAATACGGACAGAAAGACGCACAGACAGACGAACAGACAGATTGCCAGACAGACGGACAGACGGAAACGGAACGGTACACAACCCTAAAAATCATTATATTTGATCAATTAACCTCTAATTGGCATTGAAGACACCGTAAATCCAGGTTTTTGATTTACATAAATGTTGCCTGACAAAATCTCGGAATTGCGCGAAAAACTGAATGCGACTAGAAATACCGGTTTTGTCTGATAACACATCTGAACTGTGCGACTGAAAGAAATACGAAAAACAGCAGATTGAAAACCCTAGCGACCTTAACAAGCGTTGAATTTTGTTGTTTTTACAAGATCAACTATCACGAAGGATAAAGGGGGCTTCGCTTCGTTCACTCTTATATCCTTCCCCTGACCCACCACTTCGCCCAGCCAGACAGTCTTTTTTTTCTCAAAAAGCGTAGGCTAAATATCAGTAATTTTGTCGCGCAATTCATTATTTTGTCACTTATTTCAGGTAATTCCGCTCATGTTCCGCTTAGTTCGTTTTTCAACCGAATTAAAAAAGAGGAGGTTCTCAATTCGTCTGTTTTTTTTAGTGTGTTTGTTACACGACTACTCCGTCAATTATGAACCGATTTTGATGATTCTTATTTCGATTGGTAGGTCATACTTCAGAAGTGGTCCCATGCAAATTTTATCAAAATTGATTGGGCGCTTCTTTAAAAAAATCAACAAATACAAAATATATAAACTGATGACGTTTTGATTTGTGGTTCCATGCAGCAAAAGTTTTGATGAGGACTTTTCATGTAAACTGTCTTGATTCGCATCCGGACCGGGGGGGGAAGAAATAGGGCTTGAACTTGCAGTCGGTTTTTTAAAGTTTTTAAATTGATAAATTATTTTTGCTCGTCTATTATTACCCCTTTTTGTGGCCAATCACAAAAGTATGAGTTATGGTATGATATCAGCAGTGGTGGATTAACGTTTTTACAAAAGTTTTAAGCATACCAAATAAGGCACTGGTACGTCACCTAAATCCGAAAATTAAGTATAGCATAGTTCAGAAGATGTATGAAATAATCGAGTATTTGCGAATTAAACTATTTACAGAGCTCACCACCTTTGTCGAGATAAAATTTATCGAGGTGTTGGCTCGCCCGTCCGACTCGCTCATAATATTTATAACTTACGAGGTGTTTACGTCTGAAATTAATGAAGTGGATAATTGACGATTCGTAATTGGCATTACGGAGATGCACGCGTTTATTCATTTTCATTCCACGAAATGGATAAAATAAATGTTTAGTTTTTACCTGATCAGATACATCTTATACCTATCTTGTTTTAAAGGAGATACAAGCATTGAAACTCTTGCAATATATTGAAACCATGAAAATGTTCGAAAGCTATTACAAAGGATAGTTTCCGAAGCATATTTTGCAACTTATCGCTACACGTTTCTCGTAGCACAGTGGCCCTCTGCTACGCTTTTGCTACGCGTTACGGCCTGTGCTACACGTCGACCTTCGTAGTAGAATGATGGATTTCGCGAGCAGTTATAGTATAAGCCTAGTTAGTTAAGACTTTCATGAGAGAGGTTCTTGTTTTCTTCTTCAATATTGAGAGGTTCAGTTTACGGATGCAGAGAACAAGTCTATTTTTCTGCCCAATGACACCGATTTCTGCAGACTTCTAGATAGAACATTGAAGCCACTACACACACTTCATACCACCACGCTTTTTTGGCCGGTTATTCAATACTCCACTTTGCATTCAAGTCACAATAGCAAGTATCAAGAAAAACACGATATGCCGCCGACAGCACTTTCCGTCTTTGACACGAATCGCGCTCAAGGGCGCACAATTAGCCCACATTTCGTCGCTTGCGCTTTTTATTTTACGTTCCGCTGAAACACCGATGTTTACAATATCCACATACAGTGCGAATGTTGTGATATCGTCGCGTCGGTGGAATTAAAGCTTTTGGCAGACGTTCAGGGGATATTTTGCATTTCTCGACTCTGAATAGTAGAGCGTCTGCTTATAGTGGTGCGGTGAAAAAAAGTAAATAGCGTGACTTTACACACATACATCACAATAGATACATACATATATAGCATACGCATCACACTGCAATGCAATGCAGTCTTAGAGCGTTGCAATGATATCATGAATCGCTTAAAAGAACACTATCTTTCTCTTCCATACTAGACTTATGTAGGTATATTGCTTTGATATATATTCTGTAGTATAATTTTGTCTATTTGTATTGGTCTTATGTATTTATGTACATATTAGCAAGTAGTTTATTATTTTAATATTTTAACGTTGTGCACATAGGTCTACCTGTTCTTTCATGTATTCTGTCCATATTAGTTTTGCTGGAAGACATCTCTTTTTAGAGATAAGCTCGCCTTTGTACCTAGTTTCCATTTTGATGTATCTGTATCTTCTGTTTTGTGCAATAAAGTATAAAGTATAAGTATAAGAATCCATAATCCGTGACCGTATTCTGTATATAATAGCATCAATATGCTTAAAGTGCAGTCAAAACTAACCAATCAACCATTAGCATTATTTTGTGTGTTAGTAACATGTCGGAATGCAGTAAAAGCCTCCTCTTCAGCACGCCATTAGTTACGGTATCGGTCAAGCATCATTCACTGGTGTCCAGCAATAAAATAAGGGAAATATTAAACTGCACATCAATAATACTGATTGATAATCAATAACACAGCAAACATCAGAGCAAAATACTGCGGTAGCTTAGGTGAAGGGCAAAGGGGGTGAGCGAAGCGAAGCCTTCTTTATCCTAAGTTTTAGGTTGAACATGTAAGAACAACAAAAATACTTAAAACATAAATAGAGTTTTTGCTGATCCTTTTTTTCTTTTTTTCTGTGAAAATCAGTATTTTTGATGCGCGATTAAATACTAGCCTATTAGTTTCAACTATTTACTTCAGTCGACCACACGAACAACCACCAAAGAGACAGTAGGAACAACTAGATTCCAAAGATATAGATAATACATAGATTCTAAAGATAAATATATATATATATATATATATCACTCAAGAAACTCCTTCGTGAAAACACGACTCATCATCATCAATCCAAGAGTGACAATTTAGTTTCATTTTCTTCACGTCAAAAATCCAATTAATATTATAAATGTGGAAGTAGCGATGTTTTTATGTTTGTGTGTTTGTGCCGCAATCACGCTAAAACGGCTGAAGGTATTTGAATTAAATTTAGCACAAAGAGCTAGATTAACATATAGGATACTTTTTATCTGACTGCACCAGAAGCAGGGTAACGTTATCTCGGTATTCTAGGAAAACGCAGATGAAGTTGCGGGCATCAGCTAGTGACATATAATTTCAAAGTTTTCACTTCTAAAATCACTCATACGAGTACATAAAGGTAAACAGACTAGGCACAAAGATCAGTTCATTGTCAGACGAGGTCGAGTCATAAATGGTCCAATTTTTGCAAGCTCAAGCCGTTGGCGCCACGTATCTGTGCCAATTTCGTAGAGTCCCGGAGGAAAATAGCCCTAGCACGTCAGAGCATAAGAATGCGTAGTTTTCTACGCGAAGGCGTGTCGTCTGAGGTTTTCCCGAGTTGCGTAAGAATGGTTAGGGGCTTTTATTGCAAAACCTACGCCGGTCTATGTTAGTTTGTCTATCGCCGGATGTCTTCGCAGAGATGATTGTGGTTTTGGTACTTTTTTATTTATTTATTATGTTTATCAACAGATGATACACCTTAGACCTAAGTCTATAGATATATAAAGATTTAAAAAGAAGTATGGGTTCACCCAATTACAGGTAAACATTGCAAGCACAAGTAACATGGAAAGTGGATGCTAAACTAGGTAATTCTATATTAATGCTGCTAGAATAAACTTTAACTAAGTAATATTTTTTATAAAACTTTGATATTAAACAAAAACATCTACGCAACTTTAGGTGTCTTAAATCTAAATAACTGTTTACGAAATCTATAATAACTATAAATATATATAAAAGCCTAGAGATCAAAAGTGTCGTCACGCACGTTTGTATACGTTAATTTATAACACCAATAATAATTTATTAAACCAAAAACAAAACAAACATTTATGTTAAGCAATCTACATTACTTCTGTCCCCACACTAGGAGAGGTATCATGTGTAGTGGGAACCAGAAACAGCGGCGTCACACACATATAAATATCCGAAGCTTATTAATAATGAACATTAATAAAAAACATTCTTCAAACAAAACCCATTTCCTCCACCCTGGTCGTGATTCAAATCGGAACCTTTCGCTGGGTCGTCATCAGAATGTCGTCTGAAATACACGAACATAACGATTTTTCCAGGTTAACTTGAAACTACTGGATATATTTCAAATTACTTCTGTTACACTTTGTATAGTGTTAAATTTAAATGTTTTCCGATTAGTGGGTAGTTTTCAAGTAGCATGAGATACACACACATGCATGCATCCACTTATTACACGTTCCATGTTTGTGTTGTAGGCAGAGAAGAGTGGCTTGTGATTTATTTCAATAGACTTTCAACGGGAGATTTGTGTGAATGTTTTGAAATGTGCCTCACACGATGTTGGTAGGTATGGTTACTATCAGAAAAAATGCAGAGGAAGCACGAAATTTGACGTAAGGAAAAAGTGAGTGAGGCAATTTCTACTGACATTTGTTTGCACTTAAGGTCACCTTTAGGTTGAGGTCAGATCAATACGCTTATTTACTAGTTGCGTAAATATATTTTTCACTTCTCATGCTCTAAAGTTTATTAATAAAGGTCTTTCTTGAGTACTCCGCTTAAGGCTGGGAACCCCGACAGGGGTACTTAGAATTTCACCTTAAGCTTTTCTTTGAGAGGAATAGGATTCAAATGATAATAAACTAAAAAAATAAAACACCCCTGAGCTCCGAACAATCAATGAAACATTTTGTCTGAAATTTGGCAGACTTATTTCCTTATTATGCTGATATCTTTCGAACCACTGAACCGATTTTCATAAAACAAAGCAAGAAAGTTTATTATATTTAACAGGAAACCATATTAGTATGCATCCATCCGTTTGAGCGCTGGAGTACCACAAACAGACACACACAAAGAGACAAGATACACTTTTTTTCGTCGGGGGTTAAAACTCTTCACCGATCTACAAAAGACTACATGACTTAATATTTTTTATAACGATTAAATATATACACAAATTCAAATCCTGTGCGAAATTGTAAAAAAATAGTTATGTGAAAGACAGATTTTGTGTTAACTTCGGGAGAATTTTCTATCGAGAAAACATAATCCAATAACATTAAATGCCAGCTGACACTCAACAACATCAACAAGCTAATATAAAGAACAACTGCTTTCAAACTCCTATTTGCGTCACGTTATATTTACAAAAGGCTTTTTTGACCTATTGCGTGGCCTTAACCACTCAAGAACCGAGGGCAGTTGGGACGGATCGCGAATTTGAACCTTATGCCATGGTAATAAAATTTAAAACCTAACTGTAACTGTGGTAACTGAGGGGTTAATCACCACAGAACTGCGCAAACGTGCCTCTGCCACTTAGGTGGAAATTCCTTACATTAAAAAGTTTTCACTTTTGATACAGGTCTATCATAATAACGAACTACATTCCGCGCTTCATACATTATAGCTTCACATCATAAACGCAATGTTCAAAAATATTCTAAAAATAACTACTTCAAAGTAAACTAATCGCAAGGATTGTTGTATGTAGACTGGCGAAGTGAGGCCGCCGCTATTTCGGGGAGTGTACTCTAAGCACGAGTTTACACCTAGTAGATAAATAAAAATTAGTACAGTTTATATCAAAAAAGGCAAACGTCACAAACGCGCATGTGTCTACGATTTTTTGTATATTTTATTAGTTTCCCTGAAATTAATTTATACCGAAGATTGCAACCATGAAATCCCTTTGCTACCCCCGTGGTGCTAAAAAAATACGGTTTCCGAAGCGCGCATGAAGGTTTCCGTAACGTGATTTTTTTGCCGCTTTAATAGATAATGAACGGCAAAAAAATCACGTTTGTTTTGTGGGAGCCCCTCTTAGATATTTGTTTTATTTTAATTTATTCATTTATTTTTAAAGTAAATATATAACTAAATATTCTGTAATTATTTCAAGCGTCTACCTGTTACCGTTATCTGTAGCAAATACGAAAAAAAAGCGTTTGTTGTATGGGAGCCCCCTTAAATATTGATTTTATTCTGTTTTTTAGTATTTTATATAATAGCGGCAACAGAAATACATCATCTGTGAAAATTTCAACTGTCTAACTATCACGGTTCATGAGATACAGCCTGGTGACAGACGGACGGACGGACGGACGGGCGGACGGATAGCGGACCCGTTTGGTCCCGTTTGGCACCCTTCGGGTACGGAAACCTAAAAACTCCGAAATTCTGTCACTAGCTGGCAAAACCTCTTGGGGGCACATTTTGATAAAAACTTTACTGAATTGACGTCTCATATGAACTACCTACCTGCCAAATTACAACTTCATAGGTCAAGTATTTTTTTATGTTCATACAAAGTTTGGCCCCCTTGGCGGGCGGAAGTTTAAAAAAAACATGCGTATTCGAAGACCTCTGTGGCGCTGCGGTTTTCGCTCTGCCTACCATGCGAGAGGTCCCGGGTTCGATCCCCGGCTAAAAAAAAACAGGTCTTGGATAATTATCTTTCACCTAAAAACTACCTGCAAAATTTCAGCTTCATAAGTCAAGTAATTTTATTTATTTTCATACAAATTGTACCCCATTAGAGGATGAATTTCGTCACATCTGTTCTTAGTCCTAACCAACGCTGTATAAGGAATTGTTGATAGTTTCATGTCTCTGGGACTGGCGGTTTCGGCTATGCGTTGTTATTTATGTAACTCTAGAAATTTTGAAATTTTCATTCATAAACCATAAATAGACTTTGTCTAATGATTCTCCAATTGAAAAAAAAAAAAAAAGCTTCAAAACCTTTAATAATAATAATAATAAAACCTTGGACACTATTTACACACATTGATCTAGCCCAAAACTAGGATTCCCTGTATCTTAGGTACTGGACAACAATACACATACGTATATAGTAAATATTATACTTAGGTAGATAAACAACCATGAATAGGGTACAAACATCCGTTCTCATCAAACAAATATTTTCCCCCACCGAGACTCGAACCCGGGACCCTTGGCTTTGTAGGCAGGGTCACTGCTGACTCGGACATTCGGGTCGCCTTTTTCTTCCCCTCCGGTCGGTATGCGAATGTCGTCTATACATACACACGAAAACGATACTAGGAAACCTGTCTACTTAATACAATACGAATATACGGCACATAAGTGAAAAAATCGGAGATTGTATCTCATTTCGTGATAAAGAACGAACCACTAATAATTCACGAAGTTAAGAACTTAAAAAGCCAAACCCTATTTCTTCCCTCCATGTCGGAATGCGAATGTCGTCAAAATATGCAAAAACAAGACTAGGAAATCTGTCCGTCTGAGAGTCAAGTCCATACATACTTATTACACGACATAAACGACTATGAGGTACTTATAGACAGAATTAATCTTATGACCTTCAACACCACTGATAAGTCACAGTAAAGCAATAATATGCAATTTCCTTTACCTGGATGATATCACATTCCAGTCTTTTTGCATTAGAAAACAAACTAATGAACCGATTTCTAATTTTTTAATTATGGGACCAAACTGAAAGGTCACCCTTTCTAATAACAAAAAAAAAATTTGGAAATCGGTTCAAATTAGTACTAGTTTTTAGGCAACAAAATTTTAAAAAAATCAATTATAATAATAATAATTCTTTATTGCACAGAAAACACAATTAAAAAAATACAACGCTAATATGCTAATAGTATATTTATTCTGGAGAAACGGGCTGTTCGTGCAATTTATAGATTAGGGCCTAGAGTGTCACTGAGGGAAAAGTTTAAAGAAATCAATATTCTGACATTTGTGTCTCAATATATCTATGACAATCTTGTGTATGTAAAAAGAAATATAACTAATTTTCAGAAGTACAGTGATATACACAATTTTAATACTAGAAATAAAGACAAGTTGGTTGCTTATGTAAGCCGACTACATAAAATTAGTAATTCTTTTAAAGGCAATACACTACAATAAGGTCCCTACTGATATTAAAAACTTACCTTTAGACAAGTTTAAAATAATAATAAAACAGAAATTGTATAAAAAAGGTTACTATAGGATATCTGATTACTTAGAGGACAGATGTCCATGGGAATAGATTGTTTGAGTTTGTTGTTTAGGCTGTTTCGATATATAATTAGCATTCATTTTGTAATTTGACAATATTTTATTTAAAAAAGGAAACGCAAAAGATGCGACGACTGTGGAGTTTCTTCGGTGAGCTCTTCTCCACAGATTCCGCCATTGTGTTAGTGAACTCACCCAAAAAAATGTAATGACGGATCTAAGTGATGTAACAACATCCTATGGAAATAAATGATTTTGAATTTTGATTTTGAACGAACAATATGCAAAGGTGAGCTTATTTCTAAAAAGAAATTTGTTACAGCTAACCTGTGAGGAAAGGAAAAAATATTTATAGAGAGGTAGTCCTAGTGTACAATTAAGATTTAAAAGAAAGAAATAAAGTCAATATACTATCAGATAAATCACAATACATCCTACACATACTATAACATAAATTAATAGAATACAATAAATACATAGATACACATACATACTATAAGATACCGACTATGCGGAAGAGAGGAGATGCTGTTTCAACTTTTTCTTTAAAGAGAACAAGGATGTGCAATCCCTAATAGCGCAAGGAAGTGCATTCCACAAACGTATTGCCCTTAACCTAAACGAGTGCTCGTAAGGAACAGTGTTGTGCTGAGGAATTGACAAAAGTGACAGCGTGTGAGATCTCCGAAGTCTATCCCCAGAGAAAAGAAACTCAAAATGTTCACGAAGATATGCGGGATGGCGCGGATTTCTCAAAATATTGAAGAGGAAGGAGAGAATGTGCATATCACGACGAAGTCGGATCGGGAGCCAGCCTAATTCCCTGCGATATTGGGACACGTGATCGTACTTGCGGAGACCGAAGATAAACCGAATCCCGAGATTTTGAAGTCGCTCGAGTTTGTTCAGTAGATCTTCGTTCGCGCTGGCCCAGCAAACATCGGCGTAGTCAATTAAAGGCAGAAGAAGGGTCTGAACTAGCCTAGCCTAGCCAGTGTACCCAGTATCATCGCCTGAGACTTATCCGGGTTGACTAATAGCCCATACGAAAGAGCCCATTTCCTGATGTTGTCGAGGTCAGAATTCAAAGCCTCTACAGTCGAAGTCAGATCACACAGGGGAAAATGCCGATAAATTTGAAGGTCATCTGCATAGAGATGATACGAGGAAGACAATACATCCGAGATGGAATGGATGAAAACTGAGAAAAGAAGAGGAGAAAGGATTCCACCCTGCGGAACACCAGTAGAGAGCTTGCACCATTCCGTAGTGACTTCTTCAGACTTGATGCGCTGCTGGCGGTCTCTCAGGTAGGAGTCAAACCAGCGAGCCGAGTGTGAAGAGACATTGAGTGTTTTTATAATTTCAACAAGTATATCGAAGTCGACGCAGTTGAAGGCGCTGCTAGAGTCAAGGAGAGTCAGGACTGTGAGCTGCTTCTTATCCATTGCCAGTTGGATATCGTCAGTTACCTTGAGAAGTGCGGTGGTGGTGCTATGCCCTGGCCTAAAACCAGACTGAAAAGGATTCAGTAAATTCATGGAGGAAAGGTACGAGGACAGCTGGGAGTGGACAATTGATTCAAGGACTTTGGAAAGGATTGGTAGGATGGAAATGGGACGGAACTCTTGAAGGAGGACGAGTTAGAAGTTTTAGGCAGGGGTATCACTAATGCTCTTTTCCACTGGCTTGGGAAGCAGTACTCGCTCAGCGACGCGTTAATTATATGCGTTATGGGTGGTAAAACATTATGGAGTACACTAAATAGCATCTGAGAGCAGATATTGTCATCACCTACAGCCTTGGACGAGATTTCTAGAATAGCTTTCTTTAATGCGCCAACTCCGTATTGAGAACATCAACCGTATTGAGAACCTCCGCCTTTTTTTAAGTCGGTTAAAAAGGGATATTACAATATTCAAGATTACATAAATGATAAGACTTTATGAGGTCAAGACTAACTCTATACAGAACTCGCGCTATTAATAATTTTGTTATTATTTATTTCTGCTTATTATTTATAATAATTAATTGTTTTATATTTGTGTTAGAGACAACCAACCAATTTTTAAGAGATCTAAAAATCAATCTATGCGAGTTTCTTCGCCCTTCAGCTCCCACAGTGGTCTGATGCAACGTTCTCGAAAGAAACCCCCACTGGATAGACCTGGCCAGCATTTTCCTTGATCCAAACTACAACCATTAAAGAAGTAGGAAATGCTGGCGAGAAGATCTTGATAAACATCTACGGCGGAGACAATAGAATAAACGGCGGAGAAAAAGTCAACCTTGCCCGCCTCCCCCCTATCATTCTTGGAGGACCTCCCACCAGTTGCAAAAATAGTCGGGGGTGACAAAAACCCGTTTGGCTGGGGATGAGCCACTAGCAAACAAGTTATTATGCCCATCGCAGTGTGCTCAGGACTCGCTCCTCTCTCAGACCCTGCTCAGAATGATGGCTTTCAAATGCAAGAAAGGGTGCTTAGGCTCGTGCACTTGTAGAAGGGCTGGGTTTAAGTGGCTGGCCTTTTCTACTTTTCCCAACGACCTTATCGATATTTTTTTCTTTTTGGAAAAAAAATATCATTTTTGACTAGCTGATTTTTCGCAAGCAATGGACTTAGAGAGCTTTGGTTGGACTCAATTTTGTTTATAATTACGTTTAATTTATAAATGTAGAGTAAATATACCTTAATAACGATTCCTCGAGGGAGCTTCCCCAAAAAAAGCTTCAGTGAGGGCCAGAATTTCGCAGATTTTCGAGCACCGCGGGAGTAACCTAGGGTTTTCGCGGTGGCAGACTTGGGTATAAATTACTCACAGGGGTACGTCGTTTAAAGGAAAATTGTAGATGTGGGTTTGCGATGTTCGTTTTTTTTATAAACTGTACACAAGTATAAGCATTTATTCAGATTACATGAATATAATATGTTTATTTACCCCGTTATGTTCCTATTCCATCAATTTTGCTGGGAGTATACGTTGGTGGAGATTAGCTTGCCTTTGGGCATTATTTTATGTCATAAAACTTTTCTGTTTTTTGTTTTGTGTCGTTAAACGTGTAAGTAACAATTATAGTGGTAGAGCATAAGTAAATTCAATTGTCAACTTTTAAATAACTATGTCAAGAATACATATCTGACTGCAAAATTTAAGTTATAATTAATAACCTCATGCTCGAGGTGCAGCACAGTGTAAAGGTGTTACAGCCTGGCTAACAAATAGAGTTAACAAGATGTCAGTAAATTTTCGCTCAATCTACTCTCAAAGTATGAAATTAAGTTCATAGATCAAGCAAAGAAATTTTCAATATTCATTATTTGGATTCATATGTATATTTTATGAAACTTAGGCTTAGTAATACCATGAATACTTCAAGGTACTTTACGAGTATTAACTGTTGTGTAATGAGATCTTAAATATTTATATTAAAGTTTCGATTGCGTCTACTAACCAGCCAGATTCTGAACAAGGTATTTTGGTTAACTCGTAAGAAGTTGTAACATAACTGAATATTTAGCGAGCGACGTTATTTACAGATTTCAGTTATTTATGTTCTAACAGCTTTTCTCGCACACGTGTGCGAATTTTCTCAAGTTTTTTGACACGTCCGGTAAACATTATGCATAATCTCACTCGTATAATAACATAGCCTACCTTTACCCACACGGGGTGGCAAGAGCCCAGTTGCGCCCGCATGTAGCCAGTTATTCATCTGCTGGAAATCATTTTCTACAAATGTCGCCCGGGTTGTGCTAATGAGCAGCAAATCAACACGATTTCCAGCTTCCAATACAGTCGGCCCAAATACAGTTGTAAATACAGCCAATAAGATATAGCCATACTCACTCCACAACGCTGGCTCAGAATTGAAGTTATTTGATATTAATGTCCACAGAACCGACAGTGAACAGCGTGTTCGGTGTGCCTCTGGCTCAATGCGTGGCCACCGAGCGGGCCCTCCGCCGACAGCAGCACGGGGGCTCCAGGGCTTCGCTGGCGTCGCTCGGCGGGAATGCAGAGCGCGCCGATGATGTTAGCGGGGTAAGAGATTAAGTGCCACTAGCTAGAAAGCGGAATAAGTCTTTACTCGAGTAAACTTAACAACTCCATATTTTGTATGTTTACCCGAGTTAAGTCTTATTCCGCCTTCTAGCTAGTCGCCCTAAGGGACTGTTTCAAGACGCCCCGATAAGCGCTATTGAACAGATAAAATGTTGTATGTAAAATGAGAGATGAATCTGTCACATAGAACTTATGGGGACTTCTTGAAACAGGGCTTAAGAATAATCTAAACAGATAACACTACAGGTCTTGCAATGAATATGTATTATATATGTGTTACATCTATATTATATGTGTTAGTATCTGCTGCACTCTAAACAGAAGTATTTATACATATAGGTACAGGTATTATCATATATTGCATTTGGCCCCGCACTAGGGCACTCCGCATCGTGGGAACCGGAAACAGCGACATCACATTAAACATCCAAGACCCGGGGATTTTGAGCCTACTTAAGACGCTGGGTACAGGCAAATGCCCATCTTTGAAGCGGTTTTCCTACTTTAGTTGATAATGGAAGGGTGCTGCGGACATAAAGTCCACGATAATTCTGCTCCACTACTACATACTCCTAGATACTCTTAGATAATACTAGATACTCGTTATTTGGTTGGAATCTATATAGGTAACGCAATCACGTCACACGCTTTTTTAGATTCAATTCAATTTGATAATTTTCTGACAATTTGAGTTATTTGATAAGGGAAGGGTGCTGCGGACATAAAGTCCACAATAATCCTGCTCCACTACTAAATACTCCTAGATACTCTTAGATACTCATAGATACTCGTTATTTGGTTGGAATCCAATAGGTAACGCAATCACGTCACACACATATATCACTAGTGGGTGGAGCTAAACACCGTACTTACAAGAATAAACGGCGCCAAGAATGACAGACCATGACAAACGACTATTGCATATTGATCTATTTTGGATCTGTTACAGCATCTATTGATGGATATCATAAGGATATTATAACCGGTTGACAAAAAAATATATCCGTATCAACTATGCCTCTATGAGGTGGCCGGCGGCTCTGTGTGGTGGGTTGCTCCCCTCCCTCAAATATGGCGAGGGGGGTGATGGCTGGTGCACAAGTCCTACTCGTGAACGGGTGCTGCTTGGGGGGACTGGTCCATTCTGGTTTCTCATAAGTTATGTTCATTACAGCTTGTCTTTGTTCTATTTATTTTGAGACATCTTATTGGCACTTATGTTATAATATAGTCATTAGATTAAAGAATTTATATATCTTAAATTGTGTAATAAAAAATATATATGACGAAAATTAAAAAAATTACATCCCTGTAGAGTTTCTTGGTGATATCTTCTCTGACGGGCGTTTTTCCGAAGCACTACGAAATTTCAAGATTTTCGGTTGAGAAAAGCAACCTGCAGTGGAAAACAGCCGAAAATCTGAACAGACGGATATACGAAAGCATTTTTACCCAAGCTGAAACGGAGACGCTTCGTTCGCTCGGTCAATAAACACAAAAACGATATCATTTGTAGTTTCCGCGCACTCGGCCACGAAATATGAACATAACGACGAACGGTTTAGCCTAGCGGGTAGTTACCTACGAAGCTGACGGGCCTGGGTTAAAATCCCAGTAAGGGCAAATATTTGTGTGTTGAGCATGAATATTTGTTTCTTAGTCTTAGATGTTTTCTATGTATTTACGTACGTATTTATCTCTATTAAATATATCATCGTCTAGTATTCATAACACAAGCCTTGAAGAGCTTACTATATGGGCCTAGTTCGACTTGTATAAGATTGTCCTCTATCATTTATTATTATTATTTCTTTATCTTTATTTTATATTTATCGATTTTCTTTGCTGAAAGTTTAGTGTTCTACATAAACTTCCACAATACCGCCCAAATAAGTATGACTACAGTAAAGAACAAAATATGCTCTTAAAAAAGAGGCACAATTGATTTCTTAACTGTTTATTTCACGGTGCTATTTTGAAAATATCACTTATTCGGCCATTTATATTTGTACTGGGTAGGTTGAGGACCAAAAATATAGATATCAAAAACAAAGGCAACAAATATAATGACAACCAAAATATATTTTTTTCTACCCAAAATGGCTAAATGACCACTAAAAGTTGCAGAAAATATCAGGGCAAAATACTGCGGTAGCTTAGGTGAAGGGGGTGAGTGAAGCGAAGCCCCCTTTATCCTTCGTGTTAGGTTGAACATGTAAGAACAACAAAAAATACTTAAAACATAAACTTGAGTACACAAAACATAAAAAGAAGTTTGGTGATCATTTATCCAAACACAATTTGATGGACATCCATCCATTTTGGCAGACATTTCGAATTTATTAGTAGTAAATTTTCGAATTTTTTGGTAATCGTTTCAACACAAGCCAAAAACAAAAACCGGCCTAGTGCGGTGCTGACGCGCGCACCGAGGGTTGAGAATAAATCACGTATTTCAGGGTTCCCTACCCGAAGGGTGCCAAACTGGACCCTATTACTGAGCCTTCGCTGTCCGTCCTTCCGTCCGTCCGTCCGTCCGTCTGTCACCAGTCTGTATATCATGAACCGTGATAGTTAGACAGAAGAATTTTTTACAGATGATGAATAAAAGTAATATTTAAAGGGGCTCCCATACAACAATTCTTGCAATACCACATACAAACTTATGAATGCACCTGGTTACGTACTTGGAGTGTGAAAGTAGCCGCACCAATAACTTTGTAAACAACATTTTGGTATGTAAAATCCATACTATTCCCTACTATTGTACGGTGGTACGGAACCCTTCGGTTTCGGTTTACTTGCGCTATAATATCTTTTATCTACACTCGTATCATAAACCCTCTTTACTGCGTCCAAAAACCACACGTTACGACGAGCCTAATGATAAACTTCTTGGTAAAAACTCATTTCTTATCTGAATATTGATCATTATGATCATAATTTACCAAAATTTGTCAAATTATGACATTCAAATTTCGAACGCCGACGCCCGCCTTCGTGCCGCGGTTTGTCTGTAAAGTTGGTACTACAGAACAAGCTAAACAACTGCAGAGCTATGATCAATGCCACAATGCCGGTCGAACATGCGGTTCCTGAACACATCAAAGAGAACTTATGATATGTGTGTAGATAAACTAGTGTATGTAACTGTACATAATTAGGCATTCATACTCTCGAGTGATATTATTATGAAACTCGCCTTCGGCTCGTTTCATAAACCCACTCTCGAGTGTTAATGCCCTCCATTATATAGCAGTCACATAAACAACTATTTTTTGACAAGTTTTATGATTTAAGGTCAACGAGAACCACCCTATAGATCCCTTAGGAGTATCAAAGAAAGTCAGCAATTTAGCAGCTTTCGATTGCGTTTGTTTAAAAGTTAGATTACTTCTATGCTATGCTTTGTCACTCGTTAATTAAGTATCAGTTTTAGTATAATATTATAGTATCTAATGGCATTAGTTACTCTGTGATTTTAGCGAGATTTAAGGACACAGAAATAGTTTTGGTGCCGGTCGCCAAAACACATAATTTGTGACGTCGTCGCCGCCTGGTACTTATACCTAATGGGCGTGGCCTTAGTGCTTGGCTTCCAGACTCACAAAACCCAAACATTTATACAGATACATACACGTTTAGTTTTAGTAAGAGTTTGCACGTAAAACATATTTTACATAAGCCAGCAACGAGCACCGTAAGCATCGGAGTGTGGTGCAAGGAACCAACCCATGAATCTTTGAAATTATAATTCGGTTTTGTTGACCCTGCTCATGGATCAACCTTTCACATCCTGGCTTTGCTGGAAGTCATCGCTTAATAGAGATAAGCTCTCCTTTGTTCACTATTTTAATGTATATCTTGTTATTGTAATTATTTTTGTGCAATAAAGAAATTATGAATTATGATTACTTGAACAACAATAGCATATAGTCACATATTTTCCCATACAGAGACCCATTTATGCCCATAGCTGACCAGTATTGCAATAACCCATTTTGCGATTTAAGGAGCTGGCCCATCGTCGCTGCTATCCGTAGCCAGATATAAAGGTTTCCTCACGATGTCTATGCCATTACTTTGACTATTACTATCGGAGTATCAATTCGTCTATTGGTTAGTAAACTGTTTTATTTCCCATACAATGTATATGTTAGAATATTCGCCAGAAGTAATAACTCTCCACAACACGTTAGTGTATCGTAAAGTTTTAAATGTTTCCTATTTCACGCATCGAATTGTTTTATGCGACACTAAATAGGAATGGTTTACTTGTGACTGTGACAGACGGATTTCAGTCTGTCTGTAGTTTGTGGCGGTTTAGCCGCCCAGGAGTCTGTATCTCCATAGTTGCGGCGATGGGCTAGCCCCCTGTCACGCAAAACGGAGTATTGAATAACTGGATAAACGCGGGAACAATTGTGCCTCTGCCTCCCCGTATGTGAAAAGGCGTGACGCGATGTTATGTTTTGTTTGTGTCTTTATTTCTCGAGTCGAGGGCGGCTTAACCTAACCTAAGTGAGCATGGGAAATGGAAATGGACAGCAAATTCGTACATATAGTAAAACTGTAACTTTTCATGCCACTTCCCACTTCGATGCCCAAAATATTGTCTCGCAATAGGCCGATAAATAAACCTCCTCTAAAGCTAAAATCAAAAGCTAAATCTCAGAAACATCTACTTATCTGTTTCTGTTGTGCATCAGAAAATCGATGCCAACATTACGAAAGAACATCACAGAAGTTTTATTTCGTCATATAAAAATCGGGTTGATAGAGCAGACGAGCCTTCAGTAGGTCACCGTTGACGTCATTGCGACGTCACGATACGTCACAGGTGTCCGATTTCCCGGCCTCTAGGCGGGTTCATTAAGGTCGGGATAAAATTATCGTGTGACGCGTTCGACTCGGGCGCACGTTGTTAGTTACTTTTACGGTGAGTGGCGTTCGCAGATCAAAGGTTCATTAAGTTGGCTTGTTGTTTTAGAGTACCGGATTAGTACTGTGAACCTGGTTACTAAGTAGCTACAGTTCGATTTTCAACTCGAGTTAGCAAACTGATTATATATGGTATTTAACAGAAGGGAACCAGAATGTAACTTAAAGATCTGGTATTCTAGATAATATTTTAGCCGCTACATAACGATACATTGCCCTACATTTCGTTGTACACAGACACATGATTTTGAACTGATTTATTGTTTCATTTAGCTTACTACAATCACCGACGATCTGTACGCCAACTATGAGTTGAGCGTGAGTGACTTTGTATGCGAAGTAGCGTTAACAACGCACCGATTACGCTATTTTCCAAACAAAAGCCAGTAACTAGTCACTTAGGCTCAACTAATAGTTGGCGTACGGTCATTATTTGTACGATCGACGATCTGAACAAAAAAAATGCTATAAAAACTGAATGATCTCTAGGTCAGGATAGCGGAACATCGGTGGATGGTGAAGGTTGTACCTAGCCGAGGGAGGCCTATGTTCAGTAATGGAAGCCAGTAGGCTGAAATGATGATGCTAAACTTAAGTCAAATTAATTAGATTAAATAAGCGCTATTTATTCTGACTGCCATGTAGCCTTAGAAACTAAGTTTCACCTTTGAGGTTAATAAATACCCTAGAGTGCTATACCTCGTTGAATAGCTGATAAAATGTAGATGTTTTAAGCACATCTGCAGAGCAAGTGCTATAATAATTTTTTGAGATATCCAGAAATGTTTTTTTTTTTTATAATTGGTACTTATTTTCTTAAGTTTCGATCGTCTACAATGACCTATTTAGTTAACTTACGTGCAATTTTAGTCATTGAGGTCATTAAGCATCTCATTCTTCATGTAAAAAACCAAAAAATTAATCATTATAGTCAAAAAAATTCAAAAAATTCATTTCAATAGCCGAAAAATTGGGCATTTTCATAAAAAAAAAACTCGAATATCTCGAAAACGGTTAAGTTTAGGATGGGAGGTTCCATAGTGAAATCATTTAGAAATGATGTGTACTACACGCCCTTAACGGATCTAGGTCGACTTTTCCTGTAACCCTGTATACAATATTCATACATCGGTCATCATATTCATTCTGAACAACTTTCACTATAAAACTGTTTTCATCCGAGCCTACATTGTATAGGTCCATCGGTCGACGGATTAGAAACTAGAAATTAAATCAGTAATTGCTAGCATTAAGGTGTCAAAACTAAGCTTAACCCTTCAGTTACTACTGGCATTTTTCCGTTACCGGTTTTAAATTTTATTACCATGGCATAGGGTTCAAAGTCGCGATCCGTCCCAACTGCCCTCGGTTTTTGAGTAGTTAAGTGACATACAAGATTTTAAAGAATTATCAGGAAATATTAACGATAACTTAAATAATGTAAAAACTGAACCTCTTTACTCCCACACCACACACATAACCTTTTCTGTATGTAGCATTGTAACTTTCATTTTGTTTTTATTTTTAATAGTGTTGTTTGTTAAGAGATCTGAAAGATGTCTTACTTTGTAGATCCAGCAACACTCAAGAACCTACCTATAGTACGTGTATTTTAACTGTTTACTGGAACGCATGGAGTATAAGTTGTTGTTAACTGTGCATTTTGGTCTTATCTAAATAATTTACTTTCCAGAGTGAATCGTGCGACTCGGGCGAGTGGGGTTGGGCACAACTCGACGAGGCGGGCGGCGGCGGGCCCAAGGTGCCTGGACTGGTGTCCGCCTGCCTGGCGCATTTGAGACGCCATGGGTTATACACCCTGGGTTTATTTAGGGTATCGGCGTCGAAGAAGAGAGTTAGGCAGGTGAGTTAATTCACTATGTCATTCATTAGAGATGCTACAACGATACCAAAGTGATGGATGTCACGGCGGCGATATGGTCTTTACTGTAATACAGGCCACTTTAAGTGCGACAAAATTGCTGGTATTAAGTCGTGAGATATCTGACTAAAGTTGTCGCACTGTAGTGCAACAGAGAGTAGTATCAAGCGACTAGACGTGGCCGGCGGTAGGTCCAAGGTGTCTGCGCGGGTTGTCCATCCAGCGGTTATAGGGTATCGGCGTCGAAGAAGTGACATACACAGATGAGTTATCTCTATTAAGAGATAATGATAATAATTATTATTATACCTTGGACACTATCTACACACATGGTTCTAGTCCCAAACTAGGATTCCCTGTGTCTTGGGTACTAAACAACGATACACATACTTATAAAGATAAATATTATACTTAGATATATAAATAACCATGACTAGGGTACAAACATCCGTTCTCATCAAACAAATATTTGCCCCCACCGGGACTCGAACCCGAGACCCTTGGCTTCGTAGGCAGGGTCACTGCCGACTCGACCATTCGGGTCGTCAGTGAAACTACAACGATATCAAACTCTCGAGCTACCTTAGATACTTCTCGCCACAGTCAGAATATGAGCGCAATATAGAAGGCCTCAAGCTATTGAATGGCTGAATTAGACGAGGCCGTCGAGCCCAAGGTGCTTGCGCTGGTGTCTGCATGTCTGGCGCATTTGTGACGGCATGGCCTGTATAAGTCGGGGTTGTTCAGGGTATTGGCATCGAAGAAGAGAGTTAGCGCAATGGAGTAGATTGAGGCTCTTCTCTTATTCGTCTGCCGGAGGTTGTGTGCTTGTGGAAGATGAAAAATATCTCAATGTAAGTGGTCCTCTTCAGCCTGTCCCTAGCTCTGCACAGGATGTCTACAGCGGAATCAAGCTCTGTGATGTGAGCTGATGTCGGCAAAGTTAGATCCAGGCGTACTGCCTTGGGCATAGTCTCCTCCAACCCTTATACTAAATTACGCGCCTCATTATGCTGACATTTCCAAAGAGTTTTCCTTCTCACAATCAGCCAGCTCTATGAAACTGCTGATATTTTCAAACATTCTCCTTCTTACACCCCCTCTATGAAAATGGGCCCGCGAGTCGGTATTCCGTATGACCCACTTAGCTCGCATGTACGGATCGAATTTATTACAAACTTGTTCCGTTCTCGGCTGGGCAGGTGATCGGGCGCAGCTCTTATTATAGATCCGCTATTGTGATTCATACTGAAATTTTCGAATAGACGCTGTTGCAAAATTGTTGCTGTGTTACGGCTGCCAAGGTCGGGATTCGAGTATGTGATGTTTATCTTAAGCCCTTTTAGAATTGGCTGGTTATGGGCGTGTCCCTTCGCGAAAGATTATGTTTGTGGCGTGTTAAATGGTTTTAGCACCTTGTAAAATTATAACCAGAACTTACCTGTGGGATAAATACTGTAAATCTAGCCAAGAGGTGTGAAGACCAAAGTCTTGGGATCTAAATGAGGTGTCGAAGGTGTTGAATTGATTTGAGTTTTAATCCCATAATTAGTATAATGCACTTAATTTTGCCAAAACGTGTCCGGTTAAACATAAGTGTTTCGATGTCTTAGGATACAGATATTGCAAGGCTTCCTGGCACCGGAGCGAGGCCACCATCTCTCTTTCGCCCATGTAAGCATCTCTCTTTTGTTCCCATGCGCCGCTACTCCCCTCCAGGCGGCACTCAGGCACCAAGAAATTTGGTGTCAGGTATACGAATACTTAATTCTCCTAACTCAACTCTGAAACCCACAACATTTTGAAGTCGATATTTCTTCGTGGTTTGATATACCCATGTTATTGCAGACGGCTGGAACCGCTTATCAAAAAAAAACAACATCTACTCCCAGAGGCGTATTGAAGGTCGATGCGCCCTAGGCAAACACCTCAACGGCGCCCCTCTAACGGCTCCCAGAGGCGTATTGAAGGTCGATGCGCCCTAGGCAAACACCTCAACGGCGCCCTCTAACGGTCATAAATAAATAGAAATAAAAAGTCTTTATTCTTCGTGCTCCATGAAACACAAAGAAATAACAATAAAAAAATCAAATAAAACGGGTTCTATTGAGATTAGAGGAGGACCCCACTGTAGGTACAGGACTCCCCTAGAGATTTCCATTTCTCAGCAGGTCAGTTCATGCTGTTGCCACGATATTGTCTGCACATAGATCGCGTGGTCTGCCGCGTCTTCGGTTCCCTGCAGAAACACGCCTTGGTCTATTTCTTGTCCGACACGTGCGATATGACCTGTCCAATTCCATTTTTGTTGCATGGCGTAATGTAGTGCATCAATAAATTTTGTCCTGTTTCTTAACTCTTTTTAGGGTTCCGTACCCGAAGGGTTCCAAACGGGACCCTATTACTAAGACTCCGCTGTCCGTCCGTCCGTCCGTCCGTCCGTCTGTCACCAGGCTGTATCTCAAGAACCTAGCTAGCTAGAGAGTTGAAATTTTCACAGATTATGTATTTATGTTGCCGCTATAACAACAAATACTAAAAAACAGGATAAAAGAAATATTTAAGGGGGCTCCCATACAACAATTCTTTCAATACCACATACAAACTTATTGATGCATCTGGTTACGTACATGGAGTGTGAAAGTAACCGCACCAATAACTTTGTAAACAATATTTTGCTGTGTAAAATCCAAACTATTCACTCCACACCATCGCTTCCATTGAACGGTGGTACGGAACCCTTCGTGCGCGATTTAGACTCGCACTTGACCGGTTTTTGTTTTATTATTTGACTTTCCGTAAGCCTGCTTCTTTCATTATTTCTCTGGCACACTTCTTTCGTCTTTTTTTTGTTTTGTTTGTAAAAATCCATGTTAAGCAGCTATATGTCAGGCATGGGAGTTGGCACGTATCAAATATTTTCTTTTCCAACTTTATGGAGATTTTGCTCTTCAAAATTTCTTTGTAGCTCCAGAACTTGCTCCAAGTTTCTGCTTCTCTCTATTTCTTCCATTTGATTATTTTTGTTTAAAAGATATTTGTTTCCCAAGATAAACATAGTTTGCGACATATTCTAATGGTATAGATTCTAAGTTTATTTCTTTTCTAGTATTATTGGTCATTACTTTTGTTTTCTGTAAGTTCATATCTAGGCCTATCTGTTTGTCGGTAACGAAGTTTACCTCACTTGTTAACCTATATTATAAATTTGAACTAGTTCTTACTTATATAGTACTGGGAAAAATGGACCCTAAATTTATCAATAGCACCCTAAAATACTTAAAAATAATACCCAAATTACAAAATTAGAAGTAAAAGTAAATAAAATTTGCCCTATTTCTTCTCCCCGGTCGGGCTGGCGGGTCGCGTATGTCTAGGTATACAAAAACGATACCACGAAATCTGTCTTCTGATAGTCAAGTCCGCAAATATTACGCTTAAATGAATGTGCGGTATTTATAGCCAGAATTCATATTTTGACAATGAAAAGGCTTTTCCTATACGGGTAGCCTATGCCTCTGCTCGGTTGTGACAAAGTTTAATTAGTTATTCAATAGTCAATCATTAATCACAAATACACTGCTTAATTTTAGTTAAGAGAAGATTGGGAGCGAGGTAAGGAAGCGGCATTGGATGCCGCGGCGTGTCCCCACGACGTGGCGACGTTACTCAAGGAATTCCTGAGGGATCTCCCCGATCCCTTGCTGTGCAGAGACTTATACCAAGCCTTCTTGAACACGCAAAGTGAGTGATTAACCCGAGCTTATTTCACTAACTGCTTCGATCGACCTAAATTTCTGTATGTTAAACTGTTGAATCTCTCTATCAAAATAGAACTATCGTATCTAAGCACCGACGGTATGTTTTCTGGTCCGGATGATGATGACGATGGTACGGAAGGTAAGGTACGATGGAGGAATTTGCGAACACTAGTAATCAATCAATATTGATCAATCGATCTACCTATCCCATACTCGCAGACCTGCCTACAGACCCTGAAACTCCATTTATGATTGGTCCAGAGTTTGATATTTTATTTTTACTTAATCAGAATTATACCCATCTAATTTCCAGAAATCCGTAACCGACGGCTCCAATGGGAGGCTCTCAGACTGGTTGTCCAGCTGTTACCAACAGCCCATCGCGACACCCTCAACGCGCTGCTATCCTTTCTCTCCCAACTAGCGGCACATGCTGAAGGAAGTCACGGCCAACCAGGGAACAAGATGGATGCTCCTAATCTAGCGACTGTTTTCGCGCCTAATATACTGCATAAGAATAAGCCTGATGAGGCAGCCAGGTATGTTTACTCATAGATTTAGCAAAACTCAAGAAACTCCTTCGTAGTTGACGCCTTTTTATGTAAACTGAACACAGGGTTGATTAAGTAAGCAGCCTGAATAGATTAATCAGCAGAATTAGAAGTAGCAAGTGTGACAAATGCAGTTTGCAGGATGATTTCGATAGTTTCACTTCAGACACTACATTCGATAGTTTCACTACATAATTCTCTTTTGCTTCCAAAGACCAAATCTGCGATCCTAATGCCTCTTAATAATGCATCACCTGTGAAATAAACCCATCCGGCAGGGACTCATGCATGACATCCAATGGGGTCTTAAGTCCACGGTTGCAACTAAACGTGGCTGCAATTATGTGCCTCTGTAGAAAAGGATCCCCTCTTGTAATATAATATCAAAACTGCCTGGTAATAAAACGCAAACCATACTATTACAGTGCAGATCAGCTAGCGGAGCGTGCCGACGTGATCAACGTCGTCCGGCAACTGATAGAGAGGCAAGCTGAACTGTGGACGCTCCCAGCTGAGCTACTACACGAGGCATATATCCATCTCGCTCACACCGGACCGCAGCACCTGGACACTCTCCTATTAAGGAGGCACGAGTGGGTTGGATAAACATCTATCTATCCTTCTCTGATTTAGAAGAACTGTTACACCAAGTGCAAGCCCATCTCTTTCACTCATCCATCAGGACGCTCACGAGGCACGAGTGTATTGGATAAACATCCTAATTTCCTTTTCTGTCTGTAAATAAGACTCGGAATGGTTGTCTCTACAACGTATTTAGCGAAATACAAAAGATAACTAAATGAAGTTCACTGCTCTCCTCTTATATTCTATTATTATATTATCTCAATACTTCTTTGAAAATATTTTATTCCACGGGCATCTTAAATCATTCTCAGCTTTTTAACACATGTTATTACACATTTTCCTTTTTGGATTCAGAGCAGGATTATAAAGTACTCTTCTCTACATGCAGGTGTGCAGCGGAGCGGCTAAGCGCAAGCGCATGTGAGGAAGCGGAAGGCGAGCGGCGGGTATGGTCCCGGGAGGAGTTCCTGCACGGGACCGCGGCTATGGGAGGGCCAGACCGGGACGTACCTGCTAGGTAATAACGCCTTCCATGACTTCCTATACAGAGAGTAACCGAAAGGTGGAGTTATATTTAAGGGGGTTTGCATTAGCATTCTGAACAACTTTCCCTATGTTACCGATTGGATCAGAGCAACTTTGTTTTTTACTACTTCATACATTTTGGTCCGGGCGGTCAGCAGATTTGTATGGGGAAGCGAAAAATAAATGACCCTAACAACCCCCTTAAATATGACTACACCTTTCTGTAATATCATATCAGAAATATGACATCTGCATACTTAAGGACTTGCTCCATTATTCGCTAGCTCGAATCGACTGAAAAATTGCGAGAGAGAGAGAGAGAGAGAGAGTTAGTTTAACCATACAAGCTTAAACAATACGGAATAACCGGCAACATCCATGACACAATTTCTTTCTTAGCAAATGGTAAACAAAGTACTTGGTTCTGCGGTGCCTAGTCTGAACTCGAACCCAGGCACGATTGTGCTGTGCCGCAAGGCTCAAACATGGGTAACAACTAGTTTTTGATATAAGTTAACGATATCACAACGGCATCGGCGGAAGCTGAATACGTTATGTATGTTATACCAAGGGACAAAGATTTCTGCCTAAAGATAGATGATGGTGTTGATAAATCCAACGCTGAGGTTACACGAGCTTTCGAAACATTCTTCGCCAATGTACCCTTACTCACAACAGAGCGTCTAAATTCATCTCTATATGAAGCAGATGCTTTATTAAAAACCAACTAGCGTCAGTAATGTATATTTAAAATTGCATCGTGTATATCCCCAGGACATTGTCAAAACGTTTAGATTACTTAACTTAAAAAATACTAAAGACCTGTGGGGTATATCAGTCAAAGTCAAAGTTGGTTCGGTAATTCTAGTTATAGCCCACACTTAGCTTATATATTCAATAAATGTGTTGACGATGGACTTTTCCCAGACCTCATGCAACACAGTAAACTGATACCTCTGTTCAAGTCGGGAGACAAGGGTGATCCTTCAAATTTCAGACCAATATTTGTTCTACCAGCACTAAGTAAAATATTTGAAAAGATTATACTCAATCAAATGCTCTCACACTTCAACCGTACAAAACAACTCCACGCCAAACAATACGGTTTCACTAGGGGTAAATCGACTACGGATGCAAGTATTACCCTTATATCTCATATTTATTCTGCATGGGAGGCCACACAGGATGCTATCGGAGTTTTTTGCGATCTGTCGAAGGCATTTGATTGTGTTGATCATAATACGCTATTAATGAAATTAAATCGTTAGAAATAAAGCGTTGGATCTACTAAGATCATATTTAAGCAATATTATTCAAAAAGGTAGAAGTAAACGGCGTTAAATCTGGTGGATCGGGGATAAAAAATTGGCGTTCCACAAGGTTCCATATTAGGCCGTTTCTTATTCCTGGTATATATTAACGATCTGCCTTTCATGGTGGAGAAATTGACTGACATAGTGTTGTTTGCTGATGATACTTCAATGGTCTTCAAAATTGAAAGACAAAAAGAAGATTTTGATGATGTTAATGGTGTATTGTCTTCAATCTTGAATTTGTTTACAGTTAATAATTTATTGTTAAACGCTGGTAAAACCAAGTGTATCAAATTATCACTTCCAAATATCAGGCAAGTTGAGACCAGATACAAAGTTTTTTTGGAATAACTCAATAGTTATGCTATCAATTAGCAAATAGCAGTGGGGACCCCACATAGATAAATTAGCTAGTAAATTAAGTTCTGCGCTTTCGCTGTCAAGAACATCAGACAAAACACGGATGTTGTTAGCCACATTTTAAATTATAAATTGCTCGAATAGCTGTAAAATAAAAATAATTTGAATATCCGCTGCTTTCCCCCATAACAAGATACCATAGGACAACTAAAATATACTAGCCTACATCTACATCTACATCTAGGCATCTTACAATGGAATTGAGAAAAATAATCCTTATTCCTTAAGCATGTACATGCATCTCCATCGCTGCCATGATGAGCAGCCACCTAGGCGTATTGCCATAAGCAAAGTTGCCAAATGAGCTTCCTTCTTTACATTTGACATATCGCTCCCGGAATGTATTAGGTCCCAAGTGAAACGACGCCTTTAGAGGTAAATCCACTGATCTGATGAACCATGCTCTGTTCCAGCAGAAGGAGTGAGAAGTCCTATGCAAGGACGAGACGGACGCGGGACGCGGCGTCGGATACGTCAAGTGGGTCGATGTCGTCCGCCATGACTATAGTCACGAGGTAAATGGATACGATATTTTGACTTCTATGGGGAAAGGCTGCTAACATTGAGACCATCTTCATTTTGCAGAAGACAGCGATCCGATTTATTTATAAGCTAGGTAATAGAGAGTCCCTGAGAGATTTCTTCAAAGAAACCAACATCGTAACCTGAAAACATAATGTATGTGAGGAAATGTGATGTGGCTATCAATGGTTTTAAAGCTACTGATATTTTTGCCACAATGTGTAAACTAGAAATAAACATAAACTTTCTTTTCCAATGTTCAGACTCACAAAAGTTAGTAGTTCTTTTATGGGACACTGTAAACCTTTCTACAATAAAATTCCGCAAGAAACACAAAACTTAACTGAAGCTCGTTTCAAAAAATGTATAAAGCACACTTTGTGCACAAAGGCCTACTACAAAATTAATTATTTTTTACAAGACAACGACATCTGGAAGTAAACCAGTTCATTGCACCCTATATATTTATTTATTTATTTATTTAGGTAAACCTTACAGCTTTTAGTATTATATACAAGTGACATTATAAGATATTACGCCAATTACAAGGTACTCAAATATACAGTTCAATACAGCAGTTTTAAAGAATGATAGTTACTTATGTCTAATGTTATTGAGTTATAGTGAGTGGGTATTTAAATTAAGATTGTAAATACTATTTTTATTATGTACTTGTCCATATTTCATGACGTAGGAGGAGAGGGGAGGGTGGCGGGCGGTTGAAGGAATATTATATAATAATTAGGCACCTTCTTAATGTGCTTGCTTGATTATGTTATGATGTTCATTAAGTCTCAATTTTTGTGCTATTTTGAATAAAAATCTTTGAACTTCAACTTGTCGAAAGCCAAAACAAATCTTCTCTTGCACTTAATGTTGTCTTTTTAGAGTCGTTTTTGAACGTTTCTTTTCAAGAATAAGATAAGATTAATGTAGATAAGAAGAAAATATACCTCAGGGAAACATTGGACGTTTATGTTTGTGACGTCGTCGCTGTTCCTGATTCCCACGAGACACGGCTAAGGGTATCTGTGAGGCAAGAATCATCATCGTCATCCTAACATGCTCAATTGAAATCGACTCACTGCTGGGTAAAGGAAAAATGGAGGCAATGGAGTATGCATTTAATTGTTTATGTTAATGGGTGCTAGTTTATTTATTTATTTAATAAGTACACAAAACAGAATACAGCCATTTGAGACAATAATACATCAATACAGGTCTTTGTGTTGGACTGTAGCCCAAACTATGTGTACATAGTAAAACTTAATTTAATGTGTTTATGATTCCATTACATGATTTATCAAACTAACGTATAAAAAAAATAGAAATCTAATTCTAATTGATTGAAGATGGCTGGGACAGAGCAGAGTTAATTAATTTAATAAATTCATAAGGTCTAGGTTCATAAATATCAAGATCAGGGTATTCACTGGAGAGTTCGTTGTACAAACGGCACATTCTTGAGATGGGGTTATAGTAACAAATATTGTTCCGGTAAATTTGAAGGTGAAACGGTCTGTAATAACGAGTACGGGCAAAGCAGTTGAGATTAAGTTTGTAAAGCAAAAAAGGGGAATCGATTTTAGAGTAAGATTTTGTGAAGAAGCTTAAGATCAAGTATCTTTCTTCGGTTTTCGAGGGAGGTGAATTTAAAGTAGTTCAATCTTTGTTCATAATTTAGAAGAGAGTTACTCTTATTAAAGCGGTGTGACAAAATCTTAAGCATTTTGTTTTGCACACTGTCAATATTATTAATATGAACTTCGTAGAAGGGAGACCAAACTTGGCAGCCGTATTCCAAAATACTTCTCACAAGAGCCTGAAATAGATAAATAATACTACCGGGTTTTTTGAAGTCCTTCGTGTTTCTTATTATGAAACCAAGGAGTTGACGGGACCTTTTAGTTATGTGTTCATAATGCTGTCTGAAAGATAACTCCGCGTCGAAAAGCACGCCAAGGTCTCTAGCGACAGTCTTGCGATCTAATGTGTATGTGTAAATAATCTTGTGATGTTTTTTAGTGAAAGAGATGACATAGCACTTGCTCACATTAAGACACATTTCATTGACAGAAAACCATTCGCTTAGGCATTTCAGGTCATTTTGTAATGTAACTAGCTAGTAACGAACTGAGGGTCCGTTTTGTATTTTAAGATGGCGGCCGCGTTAATTTGCAATTTTTTTAGGGTGCTGATACCATAGGTACGAAAAAACCCTAAGTATATGGCTGATACCGAATTAACGGCCAATTTCGAATTTCAATATGGTGTTATGTTCGGTTTGGTTACAGTCGGGTGCGGTCGAGTACCGAGGAGTGCGCCAGCAGTGGCGTGGTGTGCGGCCCCTCGGAGCCTGCATCGGCGCGTACCGACTCGGCCGACTCTAATGACGATGCTAGTGACTATAATGAGGTGATAATGCAACATGGTATCTTATTGCCTATCTCCAAAATCGATCCCGATATCTTTAAGCAGATTGCACTGAACTTCCAAAAGAGGAGAGCTATTGGAAGGAGTTTCTTAAAAGTTGCTAGATCTGGTCTGATCTCCACAATATCCGAGGATGGAGTGGGCAGCGTAAAAAAGGTGACAAAATGTATGAAGGATAATTCTCTATCTTTCGCCACCTGCTGCCCTAGGCTGGCCACTCCATCCTCGGATATTGCAGAGCCAGGATATCCTTTCTTTATTCTTAATGATGAAGAACTAAGTCAACATCCTTCCACAGACACTAGGCGGCTCCGACGACGACTGCGTCATCACAGCCAAGCTGCACATCCCGGCAGCCTTCCCGCGCGACGCACCGCACCCGGGGTATAGACCCGCGCCACCGCCGCGACGCCGCTCCATAGACTCTGCCGTGGGCTCCAGCTCGACTGGCACCAGTAAGTAGAAAAGGAGAATAGATCCAGTATCTCATCACCTTAGAGAACTGATACACCCAAGAATTTAAAGAGGACGAAGCAAGAGCCAATCAAACTTTCAGCATTGTACACCAGAGAGCTTTGAGTATTTTTCTGATTCCGGACCGATGGTCAAAAATGAGGCTCCGATAACAGGCTGAAGCTGTAAAACATCTGAAAGCTTATATTTCTCTAAACTAAAACCTCATCATCCACCTTCCAGCGTCAGCATCGGCGGCGTCGTCGCCCCCCGCTTCCCCACCCCCCGCGCCGCTGCGTGTCACCCTCACCTCTGCGGGCGAGGTGCGGCGCCCCGCTACTGATATTGATAGGCTGATCAACTTCGGCAGGTAAAAAGGAGTTATCAATTAGGCCAGGAAAAATAGCTAATGTTAAATGCACGTTGTCCTGGATAATTCCTAGTCCCGTAGGACCTGGTGAGTTCCCTTCTCTCTATCCCAATAATACTGTTATGTCGCTTGGCCCTGAAGAAAATTATCCGTGGTTATTACTAAATGGAATTCCCATCCGTACTTTGTATTTAGATTCGTGTCCAATAAGGGACAGTGATTCAAGGGACAGTGTATATAATTGATTGTCAAAACCCCCACCAGCTTTCTGCCGAATCCTTCATTGACTCCTGATATTTCTCTCATAAACTGAGGATTTACTTCACAATCACCACGTTTCTGTTTCCAGAGAGCGCAACACCTCAGACGCGCGAGCGGTAGTGCTCCGTCATCACGACGAAGCCTCCACCCGACACCGGGAGACCACACGACACCGGGAACACAGGCGGGAGGAGACTTTGGTGCGAACCAGGGACGGGACCTTGACCAGACAGGTAGGGCCTTGACGAGATAGGTAATACTTTGACAAGATAGGTAGGACCTTAACCAGACGGGAAGGACCTCAACCAGACAGGCAGGACCAGACAAGAACACCCAGCAGACCAGGCGCTAGACAGACTTGGGGACTAAACAAGTGAACAGTATTTAGAAAGACTAACGCGGGAGCGGTAGGGCTCCGTCATTATAACAACGGTGCGACACGACACCGGGAGACCATACAATACCGGGAGACCATACAATACCGGGAGACCATATGACACCGGTAAAAAAGGCGGGAAGAGACCGTGGTGTGGACCAGAGACGGGACCTTGACCAGACAGGAAGGACCTTAAGCAGATAGGTAGGACTGTGACCAAACAAGTAGGACTTTGACCAGGATAGGAACCACGAATAATTACCAGAGTGAAAAACTATGTGAGTCCAGATGAAATGATCTTTAGGACCAGAATGCCAGGCGCTAGACTCAATTCCTATAATGCACTAGCGGCTGGCGTGACACGGCGTGTGGTAGTGAAAGCATCGAAAGAGTTTGAGGTTCACCAACTCTTCCAGGTAGAATGCCTATAACTGACAACCAAGACATTCACCACGAAAAGCTCACTCCGCGGTCAAGCGCCAGCTGCCGCCTTTTTTGTTGAAGATCTTTACCAGTCACCATCTCTTCCAGGTAGAATGCCTATAACTGACAACCAAGACATTGACGACGAAAAGCTCACTCCGCGGTCAAGCTCCAGCTGCCGCCTTTTTTGTAGAAGATCTTTACCAGGGGCCCAAGCCTACTAATGTAATTAGGCATTTGGTATGCTATTGCGTAGACTTATTCGACACCACCACCTCCCACTGCATATCTTTGGTTAGGTTACGGTAGATAATCTCACATAAATATTCCTCATCCACAGGACAACAGACAAGAAGGCACGTTGTACAAGCGCGGGGAGCTGATCTCAAGCGCGACTGCGCCGCCACCGTGACGTCACAACTCAGCAATACCTACACAGAATACATGCACAGATATTTATCATCACGACTTTTATTTTGGTTCCTCCTTTAGCAAGAATTATTGCCTTATCATCAACATCATCATTGTATTCTGCTCGTAATCATCCGTTGTTGGGTAAAATTCAAAATCCTTTGTTATAGATGTTTACATATAATTAGCAAACGTCAAGTCATTGAAAGAATTGCTTACTTTCGCGAGTCTAAACCGGGGCGCTACTAGTCTGTGATTATTTCTTAGGTTAATATTACAGCTATCGCTAAATTTGGAAAATGATGTAAGGTTCTTGCCTACATACATTATATATTGCCAAAATGCATTGACAAGCTACAGAAAGTATGTCAATTTCTTTAAAAAAATCTCTGAAGGAGTCTGTGTGTTTTAAATTATAAATTACTCAAATAGCTCTTTTCTGTACATAAAAATAGTTCAATATCCGCTGCTTTCACCCACAACACGTTTTTCTTTATTTTTTCTCTCTTTCTTTCTTTCTTTCTTTCTTTATTTATAACTCAAAGAGACTAGTCTAGATGTAGCCACATCCGTGTTTTGTCTGATGTTCCTAAAAGCGTAAGCCGCAGAACTCAATCTACCAGCTAATTTATCTATGTTGGGTCCCCACTGCAATTTACTATCAATGGTTATTCCAAGAAACTTCGCACCATTTACTTATTCTAACGCTGTCTAACACCAAACTGTTATCAACTTGCCAGAACATTTGGAAATAAGAATTTGATATACTTGGTTTTACCAGCGTTTTACAATAAAATATTTACTGTGAACCAATTCAAGGGTCCAACCAACTCATCATTAACATCATCAAATTCTTTTTGTATTTAAATTTTGAAGACCAGTGAAGTATCATCAGCGAACAACACTTGCCTCCGATTTCTGAATTGCATTTTTCCGATACATATTTTTTTTGAAAATAAAGACCATTTTAAGAAACTTATTTAAATATTTTTGGGCTTTATTCATTGCGTCTGTTTTAAAAACTAAGCTAAAATTTTACCCGCCAAATGTAAACCTGGCGTCTGACGTCACCAAGAGACGTAATGGGATAAATTGCTTTGCCTGCCACAAAAAAAAGTGGCAGTCGAGTCAACCAAAGAGTGCCAACTATATGAGTGAAGTCAACTGTAAAAGGAACATCACGTCACTCACGTCAGTCCTAGCCTGATTATTATTGTGATATAATTTAAAAAATCTAATGGTTTTTTAAATTGCGAAGCAAATAGTGTTTCGTCCCATCGTGTTCAAACAGCAGTGATAACCCGGATTTTTTATTCATACCAATTCTAGAACGTGAGCGAGAAGGGTCGTCAACGGAACGAATATTTCTAGAATTATTCGCAGTTTTGTTTGGGCTACTTATATCAAATTGATTTGATTGCTTGTGGGCTGATAAATTTGCAGCATGTTATAATAAAGTCTAGACTTTAGAAAACGGGCAGTTTGCTAGGGCTTTCGTGATTTTGGTAGATAATTTGGGTCATTAAATATAATTAATTATTAAGATAATTTAAACACGGTCTAAAAGTTTCAGGTGTCGGAACTCAATAGTGTTTCAGATATTTTTTTTTTAATCTATATTTTTTTGGTTTTTTGCCTTTTTGGACTTGTGTTGTGCTTATTTCTATGTGTTCTTTTAGATTTACTGATATTCAGTTTTTAGTCGTGGAGCGTAGAAAGCCAAATGCATTCATTCATTTGTTGCTTTTTTTATTATGTTTTACGGCCCCAGAATCTGGTCCTTTAAGGCCTTCATTGCTTGCATTCGCGTCAGTAAACATAATTTCCTTTCGTTTGAGTCGCTTTGAACACCTACTTTGGCTAGAGTAGGTTATTTTGGCTTAATTTTAATTGGGTTATAGGTTAGGTTGGAACTTAAAATAAGCAACCCCGGAGCGCAGCGTATGCAAAGAAAAGCCAAATTTGGCTAGAGTAGATTATTGTGGCTAAATTTCAATCGGGTTATAGGTTAAGTTAGAACGTTGAAGAAGCTAAACCGGAGCGGAGCGGAGCGAAGTGTATGCAAACAAAAACGACTGGCTAGAGTAGGTTATTGTGGCTACTTTTCATTCGGTTTATAGGTTAGGTTAGAACGTTGAAGAAGCCAAACCGGAGCGTATGCAAATAAAAGCCGTATTTGGCTAGAGTATATTATTGTGGCAAAAAATAGGCAAAATCCGTCGCTCCCAACCCTAATACTCCCTCATCCCCACCGTCCCGAATGTTAGCAAACGGCGTTTTGAAAAAAAAACTCGAAAACTAATGACTTCCGACACTTCGAGTTTTTAGATATCGTCTCTAAATGCACCTATAATGCATAGGAAAAATCGGGAAAAGCATCTGAAACCGCCCGCTTGTTTTTAAAGTGCTTCCATAATAAAAATACGCTAAATTTCTAAGAATATATATGGTTTTATTTATACAAAACAAATACTAGAAATATTATACACAACATTAAATTTGTGCAGCTGGACATTGTTTCTACCAGAAGTACCACTGCACCGGTAGTACCACGGGTAGATAGAAAGATGATGAGGTGAGACGCCTGCTGAACACGGGTGGATGATCGGTCCTCTTTGAGACTATTTCACCCAATTCCCAGTGTTTGAGCACCGGTTACTGTTGCTTCAGCCGACTTCCCTCCCCAAATTTCCTTGTTCTTGAGCTGCTGATACAGGCTGTCTGGGTTCTGGCCCAATAAATCTCTGGTCTGCACCGCAACGGTTCGATATACCGCGGGTATGTCGTGATACATGTGATCACAGGTCCGCTTCTCAAGCCAAAATAAAAGCAGTAGGGAATGGTTGAGGCCATTTCAAAATAAAAATTATAGGTATTATTAATGTCGCAGGAAAATATTTGTACAATTACATACAAAATTGCAAACCTATTACCACAACAAACAAGTTAAGTCCTACAATATGCTTAATTCTCAAACCCCTTAACCTTATGCCATGGTATTAAAATTCAAAACCTATAATGGGTTTTATAGTACACACATCAACACTGTCTAGGGATATTAGATTTTTGTTTGCATTTCTTAGTTTTTCAGAAAAACTACTCAGAATTAGGAAAAAGTTTATATGTGGAATTAAACCTCCTTGTTCCATTTTCAAACTGACATTGAAAAAAAAAAAAAAAACTTATGAAAATAAAAGAAAGCGCGGGAACACGCATTTGATTCAGTTTACAGTGCTAGTTTTGTGTTGAGATTTATTTAGAAAAACATTAATTAACTAACTCTATCAATTGTTTTGGTGATTTTTACTGTTTGTGTCATCTTGTTAGTGCCATGCAACGTCGACATCTGACGAGAGACGAGATGATAAGAGCGGTAGGAATGTTGGAAGCTGGCGCTATCCAAAACGTTGTTGCGGAGACCCTAGGCACCAGCCAGAATGTGATATCAAGGCTCTGGTCACGTTATCGTGATACTGGGGAAGTGGCGGAACGGCATGCTGGCAGAATTCGGGTGACCACCCCTAGAGAGGACCGTTTTCTCCAAAATACCGCCAGGAGAGAACCTACTCTGACGGCCATGGAAATGGTACAGAGGCTCCAACAGGAGCATCAGCTGTTGGTTAGCGACCAAACTGTCAGAAGAAGGCAACATGAAGCTAATCTTCATTCTCGCAGGGCAATTCGTGTTCCTGCTTTGCGACGAGGCAATCGCGGAAGACGACTATTGTGGGCCGAAGAACACGTGTTATGGGATAATGAACAATGGTCGACAGTGCTCTTTACGGATGAGTCTCGGTTTGGATTTCATCCAGATTCGCGAAGAACACGAGTTTGGAGAGTTCCAGGCAGGGAAAGCCGGCTCCAGCATCTACAAGAGGTTCATTCGTACCAAGCAGGAACAATCATGGTATGGGCAGGAATTCGTATAGGCGCGCGAACCGACCTCGTTTTTGTAAGAGGCAACATGAATGCTCAGAAATACCGTGATGAGGTGGTGGAACCTGTTGTTATTCCGCATAGGGTGCAAATCGGCCAGCAATTCGTATTCATGCATGATAATGCTCGTTCACACACTGCGAGGCTGGTATCAGCCGCACTTCAAGAAAACGACGTCACGGTAATGAGATGGCCTGCGCAGTCGCCCGATATGAATCCCATCGAAATTGCGTGGGACATGTTGCAGCGAAGGGCTATGCATGCACTCCCTCCAAATCTGGCCACAGAAGAGCAACTTTTCTTGCACCTGCAACAAACCTGGGAACGCATACCACAGCAAGACATCGACACCTTAATTCACAGTATGAATAACCGATGCCAAACTCTTATTAACGTGAGGGGTGGCAACACTGATTATTAAGAGTTAAAATGTCTCACTTTAAGTTGTTTTTTTTTAATAAAATTATCCATTTTATTCATTAATTTCATTCGTAGACTTAGCACCATTTTTAGTCTCTTTGTTATTTTATTTAAAAAAAAATATTTGAAGATCTAAAATGATTTTTATTCATATAATTAAGTTGGGCATTAACTGAGGTTTAATTCCATATATACTTCTCTGAACAAAATATTTATAGTTTATCAAAAAAATTAAGAAATACAAAATATCCCTAGACAGTGTTGATGTGTGTAGTTTATGTGACTGCTACATAATGCCTAATTATGTAGTTCCATACACTAGTTTATCTACACACATATCATAAGCTCTCTTTGATGAGTTCAGGAACCGCATGTTTGACCGGCATTGTGTCATTAATCTTATCTCTGCACTTGTTTAGCTTGTTCTGTAGTACCAACCTCACAGACGAACTAGGGGCGGCACGCAGGCGGGCGTTGGCGTTCGAAATTTGAATGTCATAATATGTAGAAAATTTACACATTATGGTCATAATGTACAAATTTTCAGATAAGAAATGAGTTTTTACCAAATAGTTTTACATTATGCTGGTTTTAACGTGCGGTTTTTAGACGCAGTAAAGAGGGTTTACGATACGTGTGTAGATAAAAACTATTTCATGCCTCAGGTCGTTGAGAGGAAGAGCGTATTGTAGTTTAAGTATTAAACGCTGTATAGATTATCAAGAAAACTTAAATCGTTTATCACTGTAATAAATATGCAATTTTGCAGTAGATAAAAATTCCCTCCAGGATCTCAGCATCAGTATCTTACTTGTTGGAATTCGACATGAACTTCGACATGATCATAATTTTGATAACTTCAGGTAAAATTCACGAATCTGCTTTTACAAAATTTGCCTTTCTTGTCATAGCGAATAAAAACGATATTGATATTTTATTCAAACATAACGCTGACTATAACAATGTAACCTACAATCCCGAGAGAAACAGTCACTCATAGATCACAGACTTTAAAGGGAAAAGATTGTTTTTTTTTTCTGTTTTAAGACGGGCAGGGTAAAGGGATTTTTTCATTCATCTCATGAAGATGACATAGAAGATAAATTAATGTCATTGAGTTTTATTAAAATATCTTAATATATATATATATTCCTATTTATTAACCTGATAAATATGAATTGTACAGAAGACATATTTCTCGAAATGGTTTTGAGATTTCCTGTCCAGAAAGTAAGCATCCCCATTTGAGAATTTCTCTAATCAAATACAATTAGCGTGCTGTCTCTGCAGATGTTACACAAAAGAAAATATGACAGAACGATACTTAAGTATTTATTAACTTAGTGAATTTCCTCAATTCAGAAACCGTTAATATATACCAGGAATAAGAAAGGGCTTAATATGGAACCTTGTGAACCGCCAATTGTGACACTCGATTAACGAATTAACGCCGTTGAATTCTGCATTTCCTCAATTCATAAACCGTTAATATATACCAGGAATAAGAAAGGGCCTAATATGGAACCTTGTGAACCGCGAATTGTGACACTCGATTAACGATATATCGCCGTTAAATTCTGCCTTTTGAATACTATTGCTTAAGTATGATCTTAGTAGATCCAACGCTTTATTTCTAGCTATAGGTATAGGCCACTTCTCGATAGCGCCAATCTTCACGATCCTATGCGATCATAACCAACGAGATCCATTCGACTTGATAACCATCAGGCTGGTGGTCTGTCATTGCCTAACGTAAATTGTGCCACACGACTTTCTAATCGTAATCATACCTATCTACAAAATGATAAACAAGCCAGTTTTCTGAAAGGTCTTTGTTAAAAGGTCTATTTTGAATGTGCCTCCGATTATTGATGCTTTGGTCTTCATTTCCTGTGCAGTTTGTCTCGCAAGATGATGCCACCAAGTTTTGAGACACTATCTTGGTATTCTGTTTTGCCAATCGGTGGTGTGGATGACGATGTTTCTGTGAACATTGAACCAAAGGGTTCATTAAATTCAGCCACATGTATCATGATTTAGCTACCGCAATGTTTCTTGGTGAGAGAGAGAGAGAGAGAGAGAGAGAGAGAGAGAGAGAGAGAGAGAGAGGTAACACTTAGCTCACACGTCAAGGATCCTTGCGATAGCTATACGAGTAGCTCTCTACGGATAGTGAAAGTTATCATCATCAGGGGGTGCCATCTATAAAAAGACGCGCATTGTGTAATAGGCATAGGTATATACCTATAACCTGCTTTATTACTTATTCTTTATGAAACTTTGTTATCTGCCAAACAGTTTGGCGGAAATAGAATTTAAGAAGCCTCTGTAATATTAACGAAAATAAACATGTTTAAAAAAAAGGCTGAAGATCAATACAACTGCTATTCCCTAATATTACGGAAGACCCAGTTTATATTGGAATTTTCGGAAATCGAGGTGTGGGTGGTATCCAAAAATACATCTGGTGTAGTTTTGGTTCGTTCTTAATTAATATGTTCTCCTTACCGCACTTCCCTCCCCGCGAGTCGCTGGAGCCGCCACTGCCCTGCTTGGAGATAGTCCTCGGCGTAGTCATCCTGATCTTCGGGGCCACCCTGCAAGGGTCTCCTGGCAGACGCATGGGCTGAGAACAAGGGCCCGCGAAGCTGACGTCCGCCGCCCTTTGTAGACCGTCGAACTTGGCTCCGGGTGCTAGAAGAGATAAGGGATTGTATATTTGTGTTTTAAAATGCGGAGGCCAGGTCATATTATAACACGCGATTAATCGTACCGGCGGCGCGACATAATAAAACAAAGTAAGTAGTCTTCTGAGGTAGATAATGTTCCGAGGTTTATATACGAAGAATTTGGCTCGGTCTTACTCGATTTTAAGCGAAGATTGTTCTCTTCGGTGGTTCTCTCAATGGTCCACATTTTCAGACTGGGAGATAGACAGATGGAAAATAAGCGACAGTTTACATTGTGTAAAGAAGACTCACCAGACTCGCAAAATTCGACCTGGTAGGTGGTCTTGTTGCGGTCTCTGTCGATCCTCTGTTTAAGTTCTGGAGAGGCCTCGTTCTGTAGAATGCTGTACAACATCGGGTACTTTGATTGCAACTGGAAAAGATTTTGCTTAGTTTAGTTAAGGGTTTTAGTTAGAGATGCAACAAATAGTGATTTGGCCGAATACCGAATATCCGGCCACGTTGTTGGCCGAAGCACCGAATATTCGACGTGAGTATACATATACAAATTAAGGTAGGTTGTTTTATGCGTCGCGGGTGACGGTTATCTCTCTAATTGTTCGCCCAAAGCAAAAGATGGGACCATTGAAATCGTTTGTGATTTGTTATTTCTTGTCATATTAGTTACCTTCGTAGTAATTTACTTCAGGCGTATTTCATTAAAACTTGTCCTATTTTATTTATGACGGTGTTATTATAATACAAATTATATAATACCGAATAATGGCCGAATATTCGTTGCATCTCTAGTTTAGATAGCTTTGCGGTATCTACAGAAATAAACCTATCATCAACCTTATATGGTAAAGTAGGTAATTTCTACGGATTACCTTATCCAAGAAAGCGTTAGGCTGGTTGTAGCGAGAGGTCTCTGTTTCAGGTGCAGCGCCTAGTTTCACTGGAAAGAGCTTTGGATCTAGCAATGGACCCATTATCTGAAATTATGAATTTAGGTACGTCAGAAAGTTTGAAAGAGATTCATCAGTTAAGTTAATCTTGGTCTAGTGATAGGCAACGCACAATGCTGCGGAGTGTCAATTCGGATAGGCGGGTAAAGTTGTACATGTTCAGAGAACGGGATGAGCCTGAAGAGAAGTCTCGCGTGATTTTATAAACTTCACTCCTCATTAGAGATTTATGTTCATCGATTCGTTATTATAGTCCAAATAACAGACTGTGAGATGGTACACTTAATTATGTATGGCACCCTCGAAAGGACATATAAAATTCACGTTTGTTGTCACTTCTCGGCAACACAAAAACGAACAAAAAATTTACTCGTAATGTGCCGCGTTTGCGAGAAAAATGGGAGTTAAAGTTCAGCTGCTAAGAAGTATCATTATTTTTCATCACTACTTCCGCGCACAACAAAATACTTGGTACAATACGATTAAAATCAGTTAACCGTTCGACCAACCTCGGAAATTTTCGTGAATCCCTCATCTCTCACATAGAGTTATCAATTTACAGATATGACCATTAATTATATTACTTGTTGTCTTATTGAATACAATACAATAATGATATGAGCAACAAAACCTCCTTTGTAGCTCAAAACTAACACAACCTTTATATTGAAATAAGAAAAATAATAGTCTATTTTGACAGTCTGCCTTCTTAGTGTCAATAAAAACAGTATATACAACATAATGTATATGATACATTTGTTTATGAACGCTAATTTCATTCGTGAAAATATTCGATTCTATCAAATTTTATTAAAATTAACTTACAATAGTTATGAATCATGGCTTCAACCAATCTAAAACGTGGTAAAAAAATTGTTACTGAATCTCGTGAAATTGTAAATAATGTATATAACTATTTTAGATAAGAAGCTAATTTATTTAAAAAAGAAGAAAGTAAATAAAATCAAAAAAAAATTGGACAGGGTTTGTGAAGCAACCGGAGTTTCTAAAATCAGCGTGTTAAAATTTTTGAAGGAAAACGACAAGCTCTCAGCACCTAAAGATCAACAATCCAAAGAAGTGCCCGGCAAAAAATATCGTTTAAAAATGGATGATTTTGATTGTTGCGTGATACAACGAATGTTGTATCACACAATAATTTAGATTTAAAGGGCTTCCTACGTTGCGATCACTACACAAAAAATTAGTAAATGAGATGGTCCCATGTATAGATGTTATAGATATATAGATGTCATAGATTTTATTAATGTTCAAATTCATGTCGCTTCTGCATAATAAATTTCTTAGGTCTACCTGTTAGTAATGTCATCTTGGCAGGTGCTATACATTGCGTTTATGATACTTCAAATTCAATGCTACTTAAAAGAAATTGCGGTAATGTATTTCGTGTCATTTCCGTCTCCGGATTTAGGCGATGATATTTCATTTTTTATTTTTATTTTTATTTTTTTAGGGAAGCTTACAGCTGTAATTTTTACATATCATTGGAAATGGCATACTAAAAGCTAATTACAAGCATCCACATATGGTCGTCTAAATAATAACAGCACGTAACTTAGTTCTTAAAATAGATTAAATCAATTCACACAAAAGGGAAGATTTTAAGGATTATACTGCTCACGCACTCCTCCATGTACGTTACCACGACTCGCTACAAACCTCCTAATGATAGTATTACCTAGTGATTGAACGCTGCTGTTAAAAATATCAATGTCCTGATCATCATCGACATTAGTTTTGAAGAGACGATTAAATGTCGAGCAGGCTCTGACGAGAAATGAGTTTTCCCTGTAGTTGCTATGAACCAAGGGTAGCTGAAATAATGTACGTCTACGAGTACTACGACTGGGGACCTTAAAATTTAATTTGTTGAGTAGATTTGGACAGTCTACGGCACCCCTAGCAATTTTCATGAGGAATGCTACGTCGGCAATATCCCTGCGCAAATTCAGAGGAAGAAGATGGAGCCGTGAACATCGGTCTTCATATTCTAATTTAGGCAGCTTGAATTTAAGTCCGAGATACCGAGTAAACTTTCTCTGAATTTGCTCAAGTCTACCGCTATAATTGTCATAGCAAGGGTTCCATACCTGAGATGCGTATTCAAGGTGACTACGTACATAAGTACAATAAAGAACTTTGACAGTTTTCATATGATTGAACGACTTCGACAATCTCATAACAAATCCCATAGCCTTCGAGGCTTTACTAACGATGCTTTTTATATGCTGGTCAAACATCAGTCTACTATCGTGAATAACCCCGATGTCCTTATTTTCAGACAGCCTAGCAAATGGCATGTTTTTTATATGATAGTTTGATGTATGTGGTTTAAGCTTGCGAGTAAAAGTCACAAAGAAACACTTTGCAACATTAAGGTCAAGTTTGTTTGTCGAACAGTAGATGTCGAGCCTGATTAAATCCTGTTGCAAAAGAACGGCATCCGATGCCTCGTTAACTACTCTAAAAAATTTCATGTCATCGGCAAATAGTAATCGACTCAAGCTTTATTAATACATTTGAATTAATAAAGCTTGAGTCGATGTCCTGAATAGTAGTGGGCCAAGTAGGGATCCCTGGGCAACAACGGATGGTATAGTTGCCCAGGAAGATCTAAAACCATTAAGGACAACAGCTTGACAACGGTTTGATACATAAGAGCTTAACCACGCAAACACACTGCCTCTGATACCAACACCCCCGAGCTTTTTCAGCAGTATACTGAGGTCAATGCGATCAAAAGCCTTACTGTAGTCTGTATAAATGACATCCACCTAGACACCATCATCCATACGCTCGGTAACATAGTCATTTAGAAGTACCAAGTTTGATACAGTTGATCTACCCTTTAAAAATCCATGTTGCAAAGGACTAAAACTCGCTTTGAGACTATTATAGAGCTGGGCATTAACGATTCGTTCGAGAACCTTAGCGATTAGACATAATTTGGAAATAGGTCTATAATGCTCGAGACAATCCCGGGAGCCTTTTTTATGAATTGGTGAGATATAAGCGGTTTTCCAACGAGCTGGCATTACATCCTCCTCCGGCGAGCGTTTGAACAGGATAATTACGGGACCGGAAAGTTCTTTGGAACATGAAACCAGAAATTTAGCAGGGATTGTATCGGGACCCGCTGACTTAGAGATCAAGAGCTTGCATTTGTCTTTGAACAAGCGATGCGTTAACCTCGATGCTGGCGATGTCACACAGACTGGCAGATTCGTTGGTATGTAAGGCAGTACTGCTGTCAGTACTTTGAGTAGCTGGACTAGATGGCGCTAGGAAGGAGGAGTGGAAGTATTTAGAGAAAAAATCGCATATCGATTGGCCACAGTTTGATGGCAGACCATAATGGGACATATTCTTTGGGAAAATACCGCTATTGCTTTTTGATTTTACAAAAGACCAAAATGCTTTAGGGTTGTCAACGATAGATTTTTCAATATTAGAAATATATTTTCCGTGACAATCCCGTTCCATTCTGCTCACTCTATCACGGAGGATTGAGTTTCTATAAGTTTTAATTTTTTTCTGATATTTGAATTTCTCTCTAATCATCTTAATCAAAGCTGGACTGTACCAAGATGGGTATTTACTTTTAGACGATTTGCGGACTGTCACGGATTTAAAAAAGTAATTGGTAGAATAGCTCGACCACATGATTCACACTACCCTCATATAAAATATTAGGCCAGTCGATTTTATTTATCTCCTCTCTTATCAATTTGTAGTCTGCTTAAAAATTATTAAATGATTTGTGAAATATTGTTTTGAGGGGGGTGAAGTGTGCTACAGGAATATCAATAACAAGAGCTTAATGATATGGGTCCTCGCGAACCAGCGGGTCGAGGCAAGGCATTGTTATTGTATTTTCATTAGATAACACAAGGTCAAGAATGAAGCCATAACTATTCTCGAATGCATTATATTGGCGGAGACCACAGACATGCAAGGCACAAAATTCTTAACCCGGAAACTGACTGAGTTAGATGGCTGAAGTTGACCATTCCGTAGTGTCCATTGTATGCAACTCATATTTAAATTGCCTACAATAACAAATCTATCCTGATTATTATGAGTCATAAGATTAATTAAATTACTACAAAAAAAAAACCAGTTGAGTTTTAAAACTGTTACCGTGGTTTTCATCGCAAAGATATAGTGAACACAGATGCAGTGTGGTTCCATGTTTGTTATTACGTTTTAAGGGGTTAGATACCCAGACGTCCTCGGCCGAGGATTGCCAGCCAACATTCATTCTCGAGCATAATTCCCGCTTCACCGCTATCAGTACGCCACCTCCCTTTGTCTGCTGAGTCGAAACATAGTCGCGATCACGCCGCCACACAAGGTACCTGTTATCAAATAACTCATTGTCAGCGATAGAATCGAGAAGCCAGGTTTCCGTCAGAGCAATTATGTTGTAGTCGTTCAACGTAGTATTCCGTACAATAGTATCTGTCTTAGTTCCTAGCCCCCTTACACTCTGGTAGTATACAATAAGTTTATCCGACGGATACGTTACGATTAAATAATCGCAGATAGTAAGAAATTTGAAGACACGTTAAAGAATCAGGCAATGATAATGACACAAGCCATTCCCACATCATTATTAAGTTAAATATAATTATACGGCAGCGCCAGAACAAAGTCCGTAATTGTAATCCGTACCAGTTAAAGAGTATGGAAATAATAAACAATATTGCCAGACGAAGGCAGCAAAAAGCGGGTTGCGTGTCTGCGCGACTCATATTCAAAGCATATAGGGACAAATTAGCAGCGAGATGATCGGCAATAATAAGCGGTGATAAGATACGGTCACATAGCAAATTAGTTAGTAATAACCGTGCAGTAGAGTTCAAAATAGGCAGTAGGAAAAACAGGTAAGCGCGAGAGTGGTTTGAGTGATTAACGAAGCGATTGCGGAATGCGCGTGCAGTAACGAACAGTAGCCACATGCAAGGACAAATAGCGGTTCTCAACATTACAAAGTGTAAAAACATATTTAGCAAAGCGTTCAAAACATAACAAGCAGCAAAGGTAATTAAGTCTAAATGTAGCGTATTATTTAATTTTTGATAGGTCACTGGTGGATTGAGTATGGAGAAAGGGCGATGTTTCGTTCCGCCGCACCATGATTTTGCCGTGTTTTACCCAGATGAATTCATATTGCTTTTCCTTGACCAATTTCTTCGCCGACGTCAGAAGCTGCTTTTGGGTGACGGTGAGATGGTCATTAATTAACACCCTTTCAGCCCCTTGCATGCCGATGTCTGATGCTGAGAGGTCCTTAGTAGCTCGGCCAGCTGCGACGAAATTCTCCTTGTCGAAACGGTGCGTGAAACAGACAATTATAGACTTGCCTTTTCCTTCCTCGCGAGAGGGAACTCTAGTAATAAAATTATTTTTTTCGCGCACTATGGCAAATCCGATAGCTTTTCCAACGTTGGCTAGAATATCCAGAAGATTTTCGTTGGCCTTAATGGGGACTCCCTTTAACTCCACATTGCACGAACGTAGCCACTGGTCTCTAGCCTCAGAGGACTTCTCCAGCGCCTCCACTCTCGCCTGTAGCTCCGTGGTGACGACCTGCTGCCACTCGACTTGAGCAACGCGACGCTCGATGTCGTCGATCCTGCCTACAATGGACTCGGTCACGGTCTTTAGATCTGAAATGTCACTACTTATGCTTGCCAGACTCTTGAGAGGTGGCAGCTGGATGGCCATTGCATCCAGACGCTGCATGATGAGCTCCAGGGTTGGCACAGAAGGAGATTCAGAAGTCGTTGCAGCCAACGGCTGTGAAGTCGCAGGCGTGCTAGTACCCACCAGTGGTACCACCTTGATCAGACACGAAGGACAGTTCCACTCTCTTTTCTTCTTTTCCGATAATCTCCGGTACTTCGCCTCGGTGATGCCGGCACATATGAAATCATAATATAGTCCGCACACTGCACAAGGAATGGTATCCGAGGCTTCTTGGTTGCAACCGCCGCACTCAACCATTGTAGCGATAACGAACGAGATAACGCACTTTGAGAATCTTTGGTAAGCGTAACCGGGTAGCGAAAATACGTGTGATTGCTAGTAGATCTCAGAAAGGACTGACCGAGAAAAGCCGAATATTTAACTGATTTTAATCGTATAGTAAAAAGAATTTGTAAAAAAAAAAAATATTTTTTTTAAATAAATATGTGTAGAGGACACACAAAAAAACAAAAAATGTCATACAATACACCTAGTCTGGCCATACATAAGTTCTGTTACAAATTTTAGAATTCTGATAATTTTAAATAAATAGAGTGTCTGTTGTTGCTCTTGCATTGCAAGCATTTGTCTTATGACGTCACATGCTAGTATTTCATAAAACTCATGACCAATATTACCATATTGTCAGTGCCTAAAAAGTATGTTTTTTGATAAGCAGTCAAATAACGTATTGTGCCTCTGCCACCCCATCATATAGAAAAAGGGTGACGCTATGTTTGCTGTTTTCAATGTATATATCCTAAGCTCTAGCTAGAATAAGATCAAGCACCGACAATAATTCGCTAAAGTTGTTATTGAAGGTGTCTAGATGTCTAGATCATAATATAATTTCCCTATAGGCGCCGTGCCCACCTCACCGTGCAAACGTGGCCTTTTGTCAGATCCTATGCATGTGGGCACGGCGCCTTTGATATAATGTGCATTCGCATTACCTCATTCCGACTCCACCCGCCCTCCTTCCCGGGCGGTAACTGAGGCATTTCCCCGCCAGAGTATTGAGGACACCTACAGTCTGCCGGCCGCGTGTGTTGCATGCAGGCCTGGTAGAACGCCAGCTCTTCGCCCGACAGCTTTGGCACTCTGGGGAATCCGGCAGCGTCAGAGTATGTAAACAAATATACCGCCCCACGAAACTCCCGGCCCAAAGTTGCCCACTACACTGGCTGCGTTACCGCGCTGCACAGCGAGCGAGGTGCTGTGGAACAGGAACGCCCCAGAGCGGTAGTCATATCGTCGGTACTCGCAACATCATAGTGGAGACATAATTAGTCATCTTAGCCCCTCGATCCACTAAAATCCATTGTAAAGATCCATTGATGGATCTTTTTGCACTCTTATATCCATTTTAATCCTTGATCCACTAAAATCCATATGAAGATCCATTGATGGATCTCTTTGCACTGTTAAGTCCGTGAACCCTTTTGAAAATGCAGAATTAACCTCCTGCAACTTTCTGTACTTTATGGAAAGGGACGACGAGAGGGTGTACAACAAATGAAATCTAAATATATTTATATAAAATGCTAATGTGCGTGCGTAAAGACAGGGTTTTCTCTATCACCACCAACTTCCCGTTGTGGTGGTAAATACCCCTTGGTCTCCTGCTAAAAGTAAAGGAGTTGGGTCGCGGTGGGTGGAAGTGGGTGATTGTGGGTGGCGAAAATGTGAAAAAAAATATATCTGTCCTTTTCTAACTTATAAGACCTTTTGGAAAGTTCTAAAAAATTCTGAAATGATCCAGAAAACTCCAGAATGTGTGTAACTGATACAATCGATCTAGAATGTTCTAGAAGGTTCTGAAAATTTCTGGAATGATCTAGAAAGTTCGAAATTGTGTGCAACTGTTAAAATCGATATGGAATGTTCCAGAAAGTTCTAGAAATATCTGGAATGATCTGTAAAGTTCCAATAGTCCACAATTAATTATTAAAGATTTCTAGAATTTTCTAGATTTTGTCCAAATATTCCAGAATATTCTAGAACGATCTACTATTATTAAGAAATTTCATAAAGGAGTGGTCTGTCATTATTAGGAATAATTTTGTGTTCTGCAACATTCTAAAACGATCGAAAACATTAAAAAATAAAGGACAAGCTGTCATTGTTAAGAATAAACTAGAAATTTCGATGTATATAAACCGAAATTCAGTGACTTTTCGTCAGTTTGGTCGTGTTTGCAGTCGAGTGAAGAACAATTGAAATTGACAGTGAACAGTAATTAAACAAATCAAAGTGATTTTGACAAGGTTTTATAACAATCGTATAGTGTACCTTTTTTGAAAAATTTAAAATGTAACAATATTTTGGGATTATTATCTAATGGTTGTACGAAATCGACACGATCTGGACTCAAAACATATTTTGAATTCAATAAAAATGGTATAGTGTACTCGTTGACGTTAAGTCGATTGCGTGATAATATTTTGATTACGGATTGTTCGCCAGTTTTGTCGTCTTCGACTTTATATATATATTTAGTTTTCAACATTGCCTCCGCCTTGGGATATCGATTGTATATATTGAATGTATAAGAAGACATTGTGCACTGCGCTCAAATACATTACCGCGTTTGCTTTCTTTTTCTTTTAACGATAAATTTCAAATAAGCTATTACTATTAAAACCATTTCGAAAACAAGCTGTATAATATTATGATGCTGAATTGAATTTTACGAATAAAATGTTATCATTTAAAATTTAAAAATAAAGAAGAATCGATTATTTCAAGATAGAAAATGGAAGACAAAATTAAACAAACCTACGATGAAATGTTAGAATTGAAGACTATAAATAAACATAATTTGGATCTACTTTACCATTTAAATCGAAATTACTTCAGTCCAGAGGGTATAAATTTAGTTTTCATTGAAACTAACTTAATTAGTTTACAATACACGGTAAATAATATAAACACGTTATCTTTTCTTTTGATATACGAGACTGCATACAAAAACCTACAAATATACCTACGTTAGAAAGAAACATGCTTAAATACAAAGATTCTAACGGTGATCTTTATGAATTTGATAAAATAAGATTTCAAAAAATTTTTGAAAAAATTATCCAACGAGTTCGGGACATTTTCACTACAAACTTCTCGATTATATCAAAACAGAATGCTGAAATTTTGACGCAATTATTTTCAGGTTTATTTCAAATAATCAATATAGGTAAATCGGTTAAGAGAACTCCTAAACAGGCGCTCAACGATTTGGTGTATTTGATATCGGAAAGTGCCGCCGCCGATAAATTTTACAATCAGAATTTAGGTATTGATCTGACAACAGTTATTAGTAAAATAATAAACTTAATAAACTCGATGAGCAATGAGGAATTGGAGAAAATTTAAACTTCAAAAATATTCCCGAGTTGAAATATGGAAACGTCCCTACACTCTCGGGTAAAATGAAATGCATACGTGAATATATAATTTACTCGGTAACATTTGCGCCCGATTTTCTAAATTAACGATCCTTGAGTTCCATGTTTGATATATGTCTAGTCATGATCGGCATCTTGAGTCTGACTTACACGAAAATCGAATATGTAACACTCAAAGATATAATCGTTCATGAAATGGGATTGATTCTCGAGTCGATCATCTACGACAGATGTTCTGTTAAACTTTTCAGCGAAGGTGGTAACGACAAGGCAACTTTCATTTACTCGGAATTGAAGCAAAAATATCCCATACTAAACGAATTGACTTCGGAGAATCATTTATCCAAAATTACACAAGATTTACAACGACATTTGTCCATGGAGAATGATCACTATAATGTGACCGTATTCCCGTATGTAATGTTTTTCAAATTGCCAGATAAATTACGTATACGAAATAATCTCAAAACATTCTATTCAATAAACGAAAAAATCAATAAAAATCATGAAAATCACCTCAATTTGAAAAATTCTATTCACTCATCATGAGAACCTACAATAATTTGATTCAATCTGTAAAAACATTAGGCATGTATAAATACGAATCTTTCATTGCTCTATTTGAAGATGAATCGCTGTTCAAATTTCTATTGAATTTCGACAACATCAACGAAACATCATCCGGTTTCGTCGAAAACATGATCGTTGTGAATAATGTGACTTGATACAACCACTTTGTGTAGATGAATTAGGTATGGTGTATTTTAAAAAAAAGAAACCATCATGTTCGTCCAGAGTTCGTCAGGTCATTTTGATGTTCTTCCTTTAAAACTCAACAACGGCGTATCTCATGGGCGAGTGTGTACCGAACCGTGGGGTTATACGGGTCATGTCAGGACCATAAATGTTCTTTTCAGTAGCGTCACATTTTAGTTTAAACGCAATATCGAGTCAGTCCCAGCGTGGAACATTGAATATTCAACGAGATAAGTCTATTCGGAGGTATTCGGCGAAGTTCGACCAAGCTCGGCGGTGGAGTGGGATAACCACGAAGTTGCGCGCGCATTGCGTTTCAGGTCATGACCTCAATTAATAAACTACGCAGCGCGACTGATATAAAAGGGGATCCGAGCGGAAGCCCCGTCAGTCGTCGCCAAACCAAAGAGTATAGTCGCCAAACCTTCGTGCCTTCACGATCGTGAAGTAAGATAATCGTTTCTTTGTACTATTACAATCTTTTTTAACTACCCAATATATTCGGCTGATTCTTGTGAGCAGCTTTACATTGACGATGGGAATTGGTGTGTTGCTTTTCTAATTTTTAGATTTTCTCTTACAGAAGGTGTCTTCGCCATGAAGTTACATCATCCAACGGCTGACGATTTACAGAAAATGGACGATCTGCTCCTCGATATCAAACGTCACAGATTTAACTTGCAAACGTGCATATTCGACCCGCTCAGAGTGGAAATTAAGAAATTGCAGTTAGAATTCAATCAGTGATTTTGACAAATGAAATGAACAAACTATTTGAATATTCTAGAGTGATCCGGTACTAGAAATTTCGATGTGTTATGGTATATAAACCGAAATTCAGTGAATTTTCGTCAGTTTGATCGTGTTTGCAGTCGAGTAAAGATCAATTGAAGTTGACAGTGAACAGTTAGTAAACAAATTCAAGTGATTTTGACAAATGAAAAAGAACAGACTATCTGAATATTTTAGAGTGTTCTGGTATTAAAAATTTCGATGTATTATGGTTATATACCAACCGAAATTCAATATGTATATGTATTTGTCATATGTTATATGTTTAATATAATATGTAAATAATTGTGTAAATAAAACATAACTTTTCGATGTACTAAGGTGTTCCTTATGTTACTTTCTATACACCGCATGTTTAATGGTCGACTAAGGGCCGATTTCCTGAGCGATGATCAAAGTTAACAAATTGGTTCAACTGAATTTAGCCTATCACGTGCATTTTGAATAATATCGGAACGTGATTGACTCTAATCAGTTTAACCAAATTGTTAACGTTAATCAGCGCCCAAGAAACCGGGGGTATAAGTCTCTCAATATCTAAGATAAAAATCGATATTATCTACGTTCAAAAGTGGATCCTTATAGTAGTTTAAATGGCATTAAAACTCAAGAGTGGGTCTCTCTCTCTCGCCTCTCGCCTTCGGCTTGTTTCATAATAATATCACTCGAGAGTTTTAATGCCTAATTATGTACAGTTACATACACTAGTTTATCAACACAAATATCATAAGCTCTCTTTGATGTGTTCAGGAACCGCATGTTTGACCGGCATTGTGGCTCTGCAGTTGTTTAACTTGTTCTGTAGCACCAACTTCGGGCGTCGGCGTTCGAAATTTGAATGTCAGTACCAACTTCACAGACAAACTAGGGGCGGCACGCAGGCGGGCGTCGGCGTTCGAAATTTGAATGTCATAATGTGTAGAAAAATTACACATTATGGTCATAATGTGTAATTTTTCAGATAAGAAATGAGTTTTTACCTAGTAGTTTAACATTATGCTGATCGTAACGTGCTGTTTTTGTACGCAATAAAGAGGGTTTATGATACGTGTGTAGATAAAATATTTTATATACCATAAACATGCGATGTATTTTAACCCGAGCAACGGCGAAATATATAAAGATAAAGTAGGTTGGCCAATAAATAAATTATGATGTTACTGTGACCTTCGACTATGGAAACGAAGGAGTACTACCTACATGCATTTACACGCCTAGTAATGTCTCTCCTCATTTGTAACCTTTATTATTGCCGTAGGTAGAGTCGGACCAAGCTACCTTAGCAAACCAAGAAAACCAAGAAAACCAAGAAAACCAAGAAAATAATTTTATGGCAATATTTGCAGACTACTGCATGTTTTTTAATGAAATATTTGGTAGGTCTACTCACAGATTAACTAAACTCTTTGCTTAAACTTACTCTGACGGTCTACTAACACACGCAGTAGTTCGCTTATGGAACTCGTTAATCTGTGTCACTTATGTTGCCATTTTTTATTTTTTATATACCAAGGTATAACTCTGTCTGCTGTAGGATAAAGTGGCAACCCCAAAGAAAGTTGGTTGCAGTAAGGGATAAGTATAAAATCTCACGATCGGTTACAAATGTAACATGGTTTTGTGATATTTTATCTCTCACATATCGTAAACCCTCTCGAATGCGTTAAAAACCCGCAATTTACGACCAGCTGTTTTGTTGGAACACATCTATTTTCTGTGTTATTGTTATTATTGCTTCATAATAAGATCGAATTCGATGTTCTTATTATATTCAATTTACGAACATCTCTGAAAAAGAAAGCCATTGGATTTGACCTCAATTCTAATATCAGTCGAGTTAACGTTCTATTCTAAATTAAACGTCAATGCCGCAATGCCGGGCGTAACATGCGGTTCCTGAACACAGAGATCTTATAATATGTGTGTGTAAATAAAGCAGTGTATGTAATTGTATATAATTAGGCATTATATAACAGTCACATAAACTACTTCACTACTACTACCTTCACATATGATAATGAAATCAAATAATAACCTAATGAAATAACAAAACTTTCTCGCTCTCCTCTTTCTCCCGCGAATTCGCGATCACACTCGACCAACATCGTTGCTAGCCGTACTAGATTTTCCCCACATGGTCTACATGTCTCTGGACGATGACGTCAAGTAACGACTGAAGGGAACTGTCAAGCGCATTGCCTTTCTGCGGGGCATACCGATTAACATTTTAAAGATTAACAAAAAATTTCTGAAAAAAAAATTGCTCCTCAACCGGAAACTTACAGGATTAAGCTTGAGATTTATCCAACCCAACTATCCACAAAAAATCACGAACGGCTAGTTGTTCATCTTCTAAGGCCTAGGATACTTACTCAGCCAGGGCCTTACTTCCATCTCCCTCTTGCCCTCCTGTTGGACCAGCCCCTGGGAGATTGGGCCATAAGTAGTCCTTTCTATACACTGTCAGATAGTGATCCATTTTGTGATTTTATGTATAAATAGCTATAAATAAAGGTTCACATTTGTACTGAAAATGTTGATGGGTTGCCGGAATTTTGGTTTGTTTTGTTTTTAGGGTTTTGTGATTGTGATTTGATTACGCCATTTGTAGTTTCGATTTGATTTGACGTTAATGACAGTTAGGTCGCAGAGATTACAGTTTTTTTTTAATTTATAAAGGAGGATGATGAATTTGGGAGTGCCATGACGCCTATTCCAGAAGGGGTATACAGTGCCAAATCATGGCACATACATCAAGCATGCAAGCCAGTTTTGAAGGGTTTTTGACCTATAAATCAGTTGCTGGTTGCCCTGGTTGGTTACGCTGGCACTGCAGGGGCGGTTAACGCCGCTCCTAAAAACAGATCACAATCACACGTCTAAATACAATCACGTCACAGGGCGCGTGGCTCACGACACGAAAAGAAGATTCCATTGCCATCTGACCAAGGAATCCATTGGAAAATAAAACCACTTCAATCAAAGCACCAAAAATATAATTTCGCGCCAAAAATGAATAAAACTGATCAAAATCAATTAATCCTAAACGTATAGTCGTGGGGATTCTTCCATCTGCCATACTTTGGCTCCTCCCGCGACGGACCATAGGGGCAGGTCTCCAACACCACCCTGCCCAGCAGGTTGTGGCTCGCGGAGTACGCAGTGTCGCCGGTGCGCACGCGCTGTATCTCACGCAGTTTCGCTGGGAAGTTTAGAAGGGAGTATGTAACCAGGGGCGTTCGGACTCGAGGGGGGAGCCCATCAATTTTTGGCTAAAAAAATTAGAAAGTGACGGAAGATCAAAAATACTATAGCAGGGGGAACCGAGGGGTCAGGGTAGGTGTAGGATACAGAGGAGGGGGGGGGGGGGGGGGGGGGTACGTTATGGGGGTCATGTGGCCATCGATAAGAAGTACAGTCTGTCTGGTATATCTGGATATCGTCAGATAGACGGAGGGGTGTTTCTGTTTCTTTAGCTATGGATTAATAAAATGGTCCAAATGAATCTAAAAAAGTATCTAACTGCCACGTAAGTACTAACTCTGCAAAGACTCATCAGACTTCGGCCTCAAGTTCTGCGATTTCGGCGTCTCCTCATATTTCTCTGGCGGAGGCCGTCGGTACGATTTGCGCTGACTTGTGTCTGGTATCTTGATGTCGTCAGGCAGACGTAGCGTCTGCAGCGCGCGCGCACGACGGGCCAGGTTAACCGACATGAAGGGTAGATCTGTAGAAATCGATCATTATCTACATTCTTCACATATTAAAAGGCCCGGTGGCCCAAACTAAATTCAACCTTATAACGTCAGTGACACGGATGCTGTCATCGGGCCTTTTATTTTATGAAGACTGTAGAGTTGGCAAGTTCATCCATCATAAAGGTGGCAACTTGAGAAGCCATTGGCCTCTTCGTCAGCGATTGATCATATATTGCATTCCCAAGCTAGGTCGCTTGAACTATACAGAGTGTTTGTAGTGTGGTGCGACTATTTTTTGTTAGATATTAGTAAACACATTTCTGCTTGATAGTCGGTACTAAGTTGCACAGATATGATTTTTGAAAGATTCTAGAGAAAAACACCAAAAATCTTTCACTTTATTATTAATTGTACAGCATTTTTTATTGATATAACAACTGTGCCTAACATGTTTTTTTGTGTTCTTATTTAATTAGCATTTCTTAATAAATAAATAAGTTCCAAAAACTAGTAATTAAAAAAGAAAGTTATGGACCGCGAAAATTATTAAATTGTAAATCGTCAAGGTATGATAAATTCTGCTAAATTAAAACTAAGGGCTAGTAAGAACTTAATATCACTTTAAAAACTTCTTCACTTCATGCAATTTCTAACGGTAAGCCAGACATCAGCTATTTCTTCACTGTTTGGTGAACAAATCAAGATGAGTCGCCAAGGTCGGATTATCGGGTCCTAAGTCCCGAACCAAAGAATTGGTGTTAACATGGTGGAAACGTATGCACCCGTCGTTATCATGGTGGAAATGTATGTGCCCGTCGTTAACATGGTGGAAACGTATGCACCCGTCGTTAACTATCTTTCTTGGGGGACTATTGTTCTCGTTTGCAGGAAATACTTGGATCCAATCACCCATCACCATTCGGAGCATCCGCCCGCCCTAGATAATACTTACAGAGCAGGTTAGTGGCACGACATAGGCGGACAGACATACGGAAAGCTCGAGCCACACTACAACTGGCAGACGCCCTACCACGTGCCGCCCGCCCACCACGATCTGAACATCCGCCCGCCCAGGATAATATTGAGCAGGTTAGTGGTACTACAGAGTTAGATATACAGACGACCAAGCTCGAGCTGCACTACAACCAGCTGCCGCCCTGCCACGAGCTCGAGATGCACTACAACCAGCTGCCGCCCTGCCACGTGCCGACCGCCTACTACCACAACGAGCATCCGTCCGCCATATACAGGGTGATATTAAGTTAGCAGACCATATTTTGGGGAATGATAGTACCCATAATTACTAGTACTAGACCTCGCTAACAGGGGGGACTGTGAACCAATTTATAGGTAAGTATTTTAGATTCAATCAAAATCAAGTATTAAATTAGCCGCACCAATAACTTTGTAAACTACATTTTGCGATTTAAATACAATCTATTGACTCTTCACGACAATAGTTATACGTCTATTTCACTCACTCTCATGGTCTGTATAGATCCTCTTTACTAATCCGTCTTCGACTTCGAGGAGTCCAGACCTGGAATGTTTTGAAAATATTTCTTTGGATTTTTAGAAAACAGGCGGCCGAAAGGTAATTGTGTAGTATATTTTTAGAACCGGCTCATGAAGCCCTTTAATTTAATAACTTTAATAACCCATATTATAGATTTCACAAAAAATAATAATTTAATAACTTTAATAACCCACACTAGATTTCACAAAAAAAAAACCATACAAAAAAATAATTATGACGTCATAACTCCCCCCCCCCCTCCCCCCCCAAGGGGAAAATCGAAAAAAGCTCTCGACAAAAAAAACTGTTAATTCAAGAAACACGTGTGCCAAGTTTTGTGAGGATCGCTTGAATGAAAACTGTGGCCCCTAGACCGGAACTGACAGACACAAAGACATAGAGACAGACGAAAGCAAAATCGGCCTCCTATCTTGTCGAAATAGAGCCCTTCGCTCGCTCGGTCAATAAACAGCTTTCCCCAAGAAACATCCATGTTTCTTGGGGAAAGCAGCAAACGAAAAAAAATATTGTGTCTCCCATAGTAACTTATAATCAGCTGATCGGGTCAATGAACTGAGGGAAACAATTTTATTGTCATTTGCGACCATATGTTTCTTGGGGAAAGTTGGTCATATTGATAGGTACTATCATTCCCCAAAATATGGTCAGCTAATTAAATTTCAACCTGTATAATAATGTGCAGGTTGGTGATACAACACAGACAGACAGCCAAGTCGCCTGAGCCGCGCTACAACTGGCTGCCACGTGCCACCCGCCCACCAAGGTGTGTCTGTTGCAGTTAGTTGGTTAAATCATACACTTAACTAACTCTCTAGACCGTTAATTAAATACCGACGTTTAACCAAGTCACTAAAATTCCGTCAGACAAGTGAGTGAACGAATCGTTTAACGAGTTGTCTAACCGTTCCTAGGCAACAAGACTTATACAATACACAGTCAGGTCATAAGTTCTGTCACACAATAAAAACTTTTGAATTTAGAACGCTGGCCACAAAAAAGTTTATTGAATTCGAATTTCGAATTTTTCATGAAAATAAAAATGTGTACTTTTTAGAATTTTCCTCATTTTTAAATATGGAGTGGACACTTAAAGAAGACCGTGTCGCAGTTATTGCGTTGCATCGTTGCGGTTACGCGCCAATTCAGATTTTCGACTTACTGAAAAATTTGAATATAACCAAAAGATTCGTTTATCGTACCATAAAACGATACAATGAAGACTCTAGTGTAGATGACAGGTCAAGAAGTGGTCGCCCTCGCCCTGTTAGGACTCCAGCAGTGATAAAAGCTGTGAAGGCGCGAATTCAAAGAAATCCCATACGTAAGCAGAAACTGTTGGCCCTTCAGATGGGGTTAAGCAGGACCACGGTGAAAAGGGTGTTAAATGAAGACTTAGGGCTTAGGGCTAATCGAAGAAAACCAGGACATCGTTTGGACGCTCGTTTAATGGACCTGAGACTGAAGAGATGTCGCGCTTTGTTGAAGCGGTACGCGGGAAAAAAGCATCGGGAAATTCTTTTTTCGGATGAAAAATTTTCACCGTGGATGAGAGCTACAACAAACAAAATGATAAGGTGTACGCACACAGCAGTGAAGAAGCGAGCAACCGTATTCCGCGTGTCCAACGAGGTCATTTTCCATCCTCGCTCATGGTCTGGTTGGGAGTCTCTTATTGGGGCTTAACTGAGGTACATTATTGTGAGAAAGGCGTAAAAACGAATGCAGTTGTGTATCAAAATACAGTCCTCAAGAACCTTGTGGAACCTGTCTCTCATACCATGCTTAATAACAGGCACTGGGTATTCCAACAATATTCTGCGCTAGCTCATAGAGTGAAAAGCACACAAGACTGGCTGGCGGGGCGTGAAATCGACTTCATCCGGCACGAAGACTGGCCCTCCTCCAGTCCAGATTTGAGTCCGTTAGATTACAAGATATGGCAACACTTGGAGGAAAAGGCCTGCTCAAAGCCTCATCCTGATTTGGAGTCACTCAAGGCATCCTTGATTAAGGCAGCCACCGATATTGACATGGACCTCGTTCGTGCTGCGATAGACGACTGGCCGCGCAGAATAAAGGCCTGTATTCAAAATCGCGGGGGTCATTTTGAATAAACTTTGTTACCATAAGAATCTATGTTTTATTAAGTTCATTTTGCTATATAAATGTTTACATAAATAATAAACATGTCTAAATTATTTCATATTGCACATGTGACAGAACTTATGACCTGACTATGTATAAATATTTTATTATGTGTACTTAAGTTTATGTTTTAAGTATTTTTGTTGTTCTTATATGTTCAACCTAACACGAACGTTAAGACAACTCGAGAGTTAGTTAAGTGTCTGATTTAACCAACCAACTGCGACACATCCAAAGTGGAGGAGGACATTAGCTAAAGTTTTTTTTAACTAACCCCCTTGCAACAAATCACCTTGGCGCCTTGGCAACCACAATCAGACCGGGCACACACCCGGCGCGCCCGGTCTGATGGTGGGCGGGCGGCAACTGGCAGGGCGGCAGGCATTTGTAGTGGAGCTCGAGCTTAGCTGCCTGGCTGTGTTTCGCACCACGAACCTGCACATTATTATCTAGGGCGGGCGGATGCTCAGTGTGGTGGTAGGCAGGCGGCGCGTGGCTGGGCGTCAGCCAGTTGTAGTGCAGCTCGAGCTGGTTGGAACTTGTGATTTATCCAAAAATACAGGATTTGTTTAATTGTTTGAGAAATAGTAAAAAAATGTGGGTATTTTTCTCTAGAACCTTTAAAAATCATATATCAACCACTATGCAACTGAGGACCGAATTTCAAGCAGAAATGTGATCACTACAACCTCTACTACCAAAAAAAAATCATAACATAAGACACCTTGTATTGTGAGAACTAGAAACAGCGACGTCACACACATATGAACATCCAAGATCTGGGGTTTTTTTTTCTTCGTTCCATATATCCCATTCAAAATTAGAATGATATAGACATATTTCAGATAGAATGAATGTTGTCTTAAGACTAGTCTAGAATGTTGTCTTAGACTCAACAGCATTTATTTGGCGTTATTTACGAGATCTGATAGAACTAATAGGAATTGTAATTGTTACTTTGTGAACTTTGTATAGTTCAAAGACCTATGATCGTATATGCTTGACTGCCTTGTTTCTAAAACATGTTTGCTTAAGCCGGAAGAAATACTCACAATACCGTCGCTTTCGAACAAGGTTCCGAATGGCAGCAATAAATCTGCGGAACGCGCTTCCCTCAGGGACAGTCCGTCTGTCTTTATCTTCGAAAATCGTCTAAAGGGCATTATCTTTCTCTTACGTAATCTCAGGGATTTAATATGTAAGTATTGTTTATTTATAATATGTATTTTTATATAAGGTATTATTTATGTTCTTCTATATATGTAGAATATTAGTAGTTTAGTAAACACACTTATTTATATTATTCTGCGCAAGGGTCTACCTGTCACTGCTATGTAATTTATCCGTCTCATCTTGGGTTTGCTGGAGGAAATCTCTTGTTAGAGATAAGGTGGCCTTTGTAAATATCTTTTCTATAAGTTTATAATGTGAATTTTCATGTGCAATAAAATATACGAAAAACGAAGAATATGGGTCCAAACCTCTGGAACAGTATTTGATCAGGTACTCTGTCCTCTTCTGATCTTGAAGCTCATCTTCAACGGGTTTGAGATCGATGTCTTTAGACATGTACATCTTAGTCAGCTTTGGATGGTGTTCGGCAAACTATAATGTAAGCAAATTAAATAGGTAGGGCACTAATGTCCTGAACTCAAATTCGAGTTAGATATTACTCGAATTTGAATATTGTTTAAAAATACATGCAAACTTATGCTCACGACTTTTTTTCGGAAGAGGCGTAGGCAGAGTCTAAAGACCCATATTTAATGGTTTTTTTTTATATTTAAGAGCAGCATCAAAAAAAAACTTGCACATTTTTGGTTTGTAAGCAATGAGTTAAAGAAACAGCTTCTATTATATTAATTCATCATCTTCTTTACCACCACAACAGATTATTAAACATCCAGCGCCAATATACACAGCACTATCGATAAATAGTTTAGCATCAAAACTGATAAGTGATAACTCAGCGGTAAATTTTGTAAGTGGGCCCCTTTATATATTTTAGAGATTCAACATCTGCCCGGTAACAAAATACAAATTCTAGCCACTAAATTAGTGATTGAATTTATTAATTGAACAACTAAATTAATAAATCATATTCTTTTAGTCGAATAGATACGAAAATCCGAATCAGGGCAGGTAGGCTAGGCAGACAGACCTTAATGCATTTTTTATGAGCGACCGGGGAGATGGAGCGGCCTTGGCGGTCGGCGAAGCCGCAGCCGCAGCCTCATAGTAGCCGGAGCTAGGGAAATTTCGAAATAATAATGCGAATCTAGTGTAGTATATATAGATTCAGTCCTTAACTACTTATGCTAACGTATTAAAATAGAGTATATACTATATACATAGACTATATGAAATTAGAGGTCGTTGAAATTATTTTGTAGATACATTTGAAATATTTATAAGAAGCTGGCAATGTGTAAACATTATACAAATGTTGTTATAGTATTGTCCCGATGCTGAGTTATATTAACCGTAGCTTGTATTTCAATATAATAGTTGCTTAAAAACTATTAATTAGACGCTTTCAATTTATTGCTGACCTGTTAATTCAGTGGACACTTCGTACATTTTGAATACAAGTGTATTTATAAAAAAATATGCATTTAATAACACCCATTATTTATTTCAATTTATTTCTCTTCATCTATCAATGGACATTGTCTCCACATGGTCGGGTTAAGCTGCATATAGGCGAGGAGTAATATATATCACTTGGGTTCCCTGACAGGTATGGGCCAAAATGATGATGGGCCAATTTAGGTAGGCCACAGGGGCTAAGGGGTCGATGACATTGCCAATACTACGTGGAAAACTTGGATTCGAATGGCACCAGGACCGGATAAATTAGCACAAGAGTCTGGCTTGTGCCCAGTGGGCGGAAACTGACTGGACTTACCCGTTTTACAGCCTCCTTGTAATATTCACGATCCAGAGGGCACAGTATGTCAGGGTACTGCTGTGGTGGCTCCTTGGGCCTAAGCGCGTCCCGGCTTAAACCCACTATCAAACAGTCATCGTCAATTGCCTTGCGCCGAGGACTTTTACTGTGGATTTGATGGAGTTAATTACCTACACTAACTAAACCCATCCGTAACTTTGGTTGAATAGGTACATCAGATCCATCTTAGATAGATAGATAGATAATTCATTTATTCATTGTTCGGTACAAACACAAAAAAAAAATTGGTTATTAACATATTACAAACCACACAAAATTAATTATGACAAAAAACATCAAAGAAATTAAATAAAACAATGAAAATAATTATAATTAACACAGCAAAAATATGGAAAGTAAGGATCACTATGTGGCACCGTGACTGTATCGCGACAATGAAATGGCCCTGACTCAGCAATGTCACAGACGAATCTGTGACGCTGATATTCTGCCAGAGCCAAAGCGGACGGGACAGCAATAGGCTTAAGTACACAAAATACACAAATTATTACAGCAAATAAATTAAATTTAAAAAATAAAATAAAATATTAAAATCTACTAATATGGAATTGAATTAATTATTGCAATTGAATTTGAATTTAAATTGAATTAATAATGCATAGAATAGTATCGGAATTGTGTGATTTAAATTAGATGAAATTTCAGAATTGTATAATATGAATAGAAAAAGGATAATATAATGTCAATTATGTCGTATGGTAGTCAAAATAAAAAAGAATGAATTTTGTGAGGTAGGAGAATTCTTCAGGTTATAACCAAGGGCATTACAGTTATTTTAAAAGTGCTGCCTCCTCAGCCTTCTGCTGCAGTATTAGAAACCTTCTAAAGGCACTTCTGAAACCAGCCTTACTACTTATACCGTGCATGTTGTAAGAGTAGCGAACAGTTTAATTTCATAGCTGGCACGGGGTTAGTTGACTGTGCCAAAGTATTAGCATGGAAATAGGGCGAAAATGTTCATTCACTCTCTTACTTAGTTTGTTAAGTTGGTCAGATGTGGGTACACAAGCGGTGCACCTCGCTTTTATTTAGTTCCTGTGTTTGTAGTGTAATTCGATGTGGCGAATGCTTACGGTTTGTCCTTTTTATTGAAATCCACCATGTACACGGATTGAAACTCTATTTCTCCGTCAAACACAGACATCTTTGGCGATTGTGTTTCGAAATAAAGTATATATGAAATTGGTATATAAAATACTCGGGGGCAGTTGAGACAAATCAATCGCTATAAAACTGCATATTTTTTCAACAAAAACAAACAAATTTACAAATGGAGGTTGGCTGACGTATTGTTGACAGTCTTCAAGTAATTTGTTGGCTCGATATAGGACTCAGATTAACGAAACTCTTTGCTTCTTTGAGTAATAATGTACAAGTATACTCGGCGCCACGACTAAAGAGCTTTGTCCTTGAATGCGCAGTAGTCACTTTTCACAAGTGTTTGGCGCGGGGAAGTGAGGAGCGACGGGGGCGGTAGTCAGCGCCGGCACCTGATTCGTTGATCAGTCGCTTCCCGATGCCCGCACCGAAAGCACGTCTCGAAGCTTCTTGAGTACAGTCGCATACAATATTACCCAACGTTATCTTTCGCCCCGTTCGAGAATGCCGAAAAATAAAGTACTGACTAGGCAAGCTAGAAAAATGGTTTACGATGTGAACAGTTATATCAAAAAAGAGTCTGATGAAATCGTTGCATCCAACAGCAGCCTTGTTCCTTATCGCAGGATGATTTAATGGAAGGAATATCATTACTGTCAGATGAATAATATTTTTTGTGTTAAAAACTTAATTGTGGTTTAATTGTTACAAATTATTAGTCAGCGGGAAGAAAAGAGTGTGCAGGACTATTACTACAAGTATCTATATTCACTAGGCCCTAGTGACTAGGGGCATTCTATGCTAGGGGGTTATTTATATATAGGCTATTAACATATTAAAGTTTTTGTATGGGAACTAGTAATGTTTGGTTCAAAATACGCAGTATTTCCTTCTCCTGGAGGCCATTATTAGAATTGGAACCTAGCAAGGAAAGGGTGGGGGTGGGGGAGGGGGAAGCTAGGGCTCACCCCAGGGGGGGTCAGGACTTTTAGTATGCTTGTCTCCTAACTAGTTCAAACTAAGTTCCGAAGTCAAACTTTCTCGTTTCGACTTTTCCATCTACAACGTTGACGATATTTGACGTAAATTAGTTCAGGTATTTCAATGTACTGTATCTGAACAAGGATTCTTAACCTCTCAACGACCCACGGCATCTTAAGATGCCATTTTCCCGTTGTAGGTTTTGAATGTTTATATAATAATTAACAAATGTTGTCAATAGAGAGTACCTATAGTTTATTTGACACAAAGTCCATTATTTACATCGGCTAATATCCCAATCAACAAAATATCAAACAGAGAAAAAATAGAAGTGAAGAAAGTCCTGAACACTCATTCCTTCACACTAACCCTAAAAACGCACTTCGGAATTATGCCGCGACTGTACACATGCCCAGTAATCCCCGCCAGTTTCTCCGAGAGCTCTTTATTCGTGGCGCCGAGTGTACTAGAGATGCTAGCTCGAACAAAATATGTGCTCGGCCTCTTGACGAGAGGGGTACGCGCGGGGTGAGAGCGGGCGTGTCAGTTGTCAAAGATACAATCTTTGCGCGCAGATGCGACATGCCGAAATTTTGTGTGGAGACGTACAGTCGCCTTTGCCCAAAAGTATACCTATCGAGTGAATCCTGCCTATACTGGTTGCATACTTTTAAGCGCAGGTGACCTATTATGTGTATTTGGGAATAAAATAAAAGAGAATTTTCACATATCCAATATTTTAATGGGAAGTATTATTTTTTTCATTGGACGTGATGTTGTTACAGTCAGTTCAATAAATAAATTGGCAGTTCTTTAAATTTTCGTCAGATGATAATTATCATTAATTAATAGCGATAGTAAAACTTGACTGGTATTTCCGCCAAGGGTCTACCTGTCACTGCTGTGAAATTTGTCCTTATAATCTTGAGCTTGCTGGAAGAAATCTCTTGTTAGAGATAAGCTTGCCTTTGTAAATGTCTTTTCCATAAGTTTGTAATGTGAATTTTCAAGTGCAATAAAAAATTACAAAATATTGGACATGCATAACACGTTGGTATTCGAAAAAGTCACATCTGCATGTAAAAATCTTGTTAGTCTTTGATTTTCAAAGAGAAAACATGGTTGTCGCTTTGTTGGTTTTTGTAATTCACAAAATATTATTGAATATGCGTATTTTACTGATAATATAGGGTACTTAATATGAAAGTTATTCCTTGGCTTTTTTGGTCTTTACTGTGTAGTTTTTACAGTACCGCAGAGCACATGACGGCATTATTTAGTTTCTTACTCTCGCAATCAAAAGCGTCACGGCTCAGCAAGCGCTTGGCACAGACTGAACTGGTGTTGTGTTGAGTGAATTCACTCTACTTATAGCTGCAAGAAGTCCAGTTGGCGCGCCTACTCTAGTAATTATACATTATTACTTCAAGCTTTGCTTAAGAAATATTCAATCCTATAACTGACAGACGTCATCTAGAGTACTGAAGACACCTCAGAGTAAGTAAGTAAATAAATAGAGGGAGAGCTATTTTCCATGAACGATACCGACAGTTTTTGTTAAGGCCTAACATATGTCCAATAAAATACTTATTTAGAAGCGTTTTGAATGCTTTATTGGTTTACAAGGTAAAGTACGTATTTGCGTTTACAAGTGTGATTGTCGTCTGGGTATGGGAGTGCCCGCGCCCGCGCTCGGGGCCCGTGATGCTCCCCGCCGCCTCCTCAGCCCTCTCTGACATCTGAAGCCGGTTATGGTTCGGTTGTGAACACTTTTTACTCATACGACCGTTTAACTTTGTATGACTGAAACCAATATAGTTTTTACAGGACATGCATACCTACTATTTTAGTGACAACCAGCGATGGGGTAAGTATCGATATAAGAACGGCTATCGACAAAAATTATAGTTTATCTTCTTTGTTTATCGATATTTTAGAAGACTGGAATTAGCCTATAATAATGATCTCTGTTTAAATGATATCCATAAACAAAGTCGAAACGATAATTTATTTACATACCCTCAATAAGCAATTTCAAATACCTTGGTCATATAGTGACTGAGTACCTGAGGGATGACCTAGTCATAGAGTGGGAGCGCAGTGCTTTAGCATTTCGGGCGAATATGTTGGCTCTTAGGATTGCACATTGTAAAAAGGCAGTAAAAATCTCACTCTTCAAGGCACACTGTCAATCAATCTACACGTGCAGCCTATGGGTCAACTATCCCCTAAATACTCTCAACGTCCTGCCACGGAATACTTAATAGTACTACGTACAGAAATATCACTCCGCAGACACTTAAATATATCACACAAACGAACGCGTGGCAGCAGCAACAGTACAGAGGTCATTGCAGGTCGGGTCGACGGCCCAATACTCAAACACTGGGTGAGTGGTGTCACTGTTTCTGACAGTGCGTGGGAAACAGAGCCGTGCCACAGGCAGGCCTATTTATATGAAATAGATTGAACTGAGTGTGATTACTTGATTTGATCATGTCTGTTACAAACGAAATATGGATCCTTTTGTGCTTGTGTGAAATTAAGTATTATAAAAAAAAAAAAAAAATTAAAAACACACACATAATAAAGTCAACAATTGTACAGAAATAAATAAATTTAAGACTCATTAACATCATTACATCGAACGAAGTAAAATATCAGTACAATATATTGAAAAATATCAGCAGGCATCAACAAGTATAATGTCTATTGGGATATCTTGACGAATCGTTAATGTCGGATCCCGTGTAAATGAGCTCTTACTCTAATAACACATGTGAATGGGATAGTAATGTCGGTATAGTAGTTTGTATTAGTCTGCGATTTTTTTTATTGCTGGTAAAATCATTCTGCAGTAAAATCATCCACACATTTAACAATGGTGTTTCACGAGGAAATCTAAAATTAAAAGGGTAATATTTAATCACCCATCAAATTTCACATATTAATGTTACTTTGTGGAAAAGATTCATAAATACAGATCAAATAATTGAAAGTAAGCAGTATTATTTCTTACTATACAGTATATCGATATTATTTTTTTACATCACTATCGATATTTCTTGGACAAATTTGTAAAAGATAAATTATAGAAAATAAGCTACTATAAACGTAATTCTGATATTACTGCGCCTAAATAATTTGGGAAATCTTCCCATGTATCCAATACATTGTATAAAATACAAGAAACTCGGTGCAGCAACATCAATTAATATTTACCTGTGGTAGCTGATGAATTCGCCTAAGTTTTATGATTTCTCATGTAAATGTTACTCTGTACGATAGCGCACTACATGGCGAATGACTTTCTAATGCAATTTTATAATTTTTCTCCCTGATAGACCACTTCTATAATTAAAATAACGTTTCCCGAAAGTTTCGATTTGAAATATTCAGTGTTTGTTTATGTTAAGTCTATGACAAATGCTGTTCGATGCAATTGAGAAGTTCGTTGTTGTTATACACTATACACATGGCGAGTATTGCCTATTCTGTAGAGTAAAAATAAATTTAAAGAAACCAAACCATCAACAAAAGGGTACGCAATCCAAAATTGACGCTACATTTATTTAAGCAAAGCGTTTCGTTTATCTGAGGAAGATTCTATTGTGGGCATTTGTGGAGGAAAGAGCTTCGTTTATCTGAGGGAGGAACAACATAAAATTTGCCTTTACTTTTGTATTTCTTTTCTTTTCCGGCCAGCAGAGAAGTGAAGGGGTAAAGATTATAAACTACTTGGTTGCATCTTTTTGCTTTTCACAAAAAGAGGTTCACTTTTTAAGAAAAACAAAAACAAAACAAACAGCGTCACGCCTTTTCTCATACGAAGTGGCTGAGGCAGAGTTGCGAATAAAAAAAACATCAAAATAGTTATTATTTATTTACGTAATAAACTATATAATAATATAACTCAGATTATACACATAGCAAACAAGAAAACATCTTATTTTAGTACAAAACAAGGATTTTCTTTTTTACAATTAGTATGAAGGAAACAGCTAAATACTGAGACAGGCTGTAGAGAACAAAGCGTAAGGCACACCCTTTTCTTACAAAATTATACATACTTATTAAATAACGGCAATTAAAATTCATACTAAATCCACTGATCAAGGAACTCGAAGTATAGTGTAACAAACAACCCCCTCTCACTTTTACATATTGAGAGAGAAAGAGCCGGCATCTAAAATAGGCCAAGTATCAAAGGCAGCTGATAATCATCGCATGCGCCCATACAAAGTGGTGTTGGCAGTCTGTTTGTGTACAAGATGTTTTCTTTATCGGATAAGTTTCAAATCAACTGAACATAGAAACTCATGGTAAAGTATTTACAAAAAGAATTTATTTTATAAAATCTATCTCTACTGTTAGGTTAACATGTACAAACGTAATAAAATGTTGGCAAAATTTTAATGAAAAGATGAAAAAGGATAAAGTATACAAGTTTATTTCTATGTTTAACTTCCAATCAGTCAATATTCATAATTCTTTACAATTTTCCAAATTACCATGTTATTAATTAGTTCGAGACATACATTTTTGGAATTCGGATTGTTTACGGGAAATATTAAACTGCACATCAAAAATACTGAACTGATTTGCACAGCAAATATCAGGGCAAAATGCTGCGGTAGCTCAATTCGCTCACCCGCCCCATTTATTCTTCATGTTAGGTTGAACATGGAAGAACAACAAAAAATACTTAAAAAGTAAACTTAAGTACACATAATAGTAGTTTATGTGACTGCTGCATAATGGAGGGCATTAAAACTCGAGAGTGGGTCTATGAAACGAGCCGAATGCGAGTTTCATAATAATATCACTCGAGAGTTTTAATGCCTAATTATGTACAGTTACATACACTAGTTTATCTACACACATATCATAAGCTCTCTTTGATGTGTTCAGGAACCGCATGTTTGACCGGCATTGTGGTTCTGCAATTGTTTAGATTGTTCTTTAGTACCAACTTCACGCAGACGGGCGTCGGCGTTCGAAATTTGAATGTCATTATATGTAGAAAAACTACACATAATGACCATTATGTGTAGTTTTCCAGATACAAAACGAGTTTTTACCAAGTAGTTTAACATAATGCTGATCATAACGTGCGGTTTTTGAACGCAGTAAAGAGGGTTTATGATACGTGTGTAGATAAAATATTTTATTACTGCGTTCAAAAACCGCACGTTACGATCAGCATAATGTTAAACTACTTGGTAAAAACTCATTTCTTATCTGAAAAATTACACATTATGACCATAATGTGTAGTTTTTCTACATATTATGACATTCAAATTTCGAACGCCGACGCCCGCCTGCGTGCCGCCCCTACTTTATTTGTGAAGTTGGTACTACTGAACAAGCTAATCAAGTGTAAAGGAATTATCAATGCCACCATGCCGGTCGAACATGCGGTTCCTGAACACATTAAAGAGAGCTTATGATATGTGTAGAGATAAACTAGTGTATGCAACTGTACATAATTAGGCATTAAAACTCTCGAGTGATATTATTATGAAACTAGCCTTCGGCTCGTTTCATAAACCCACTCTCGAGTATTAATGCCCTCCATTATGTAGCAGTCAAATAAACTACTATTATCTACACACGTATCATAAACCCTCTTTACTGCGTACAAAAACCGCACGTTACGATCAGCATAATGTTAAACTACTTGGTAAAAACTCATTTCTTATCTGAAAAATTACACATTATGACCATAATGTGTAATTTTTCTACACATTATGACATTCAAATTTCGAACGCCGACGCCCGCCTGCATGCCGCCCCTAGTTTGACTGTGAAGTTGGTACTGACATTCAAATTTCGAACGCCGACGCCCGAAATTGGTGCTACGGAACAAGCTAAACAACTGCAGAGCCACAATGCGGTTCCTGTACACATCAAAGAGAGCTTATGATATGTGTGTAGATAAACTAGTGTATGTATCTGTACATAATTAGGCATTAAAACTCTCGAGAATTAATGCCCTCCATTATGTAGCAGTCACATAAACTACTATAAAACTTAAAAAAGTGTTTTTGTTGATCCTTTTTTGCTGTGCAAATCAGTATTTTTGATGTGCAATTAAATACTAGCCATTGTTTACTAAATTAAGTAATTGGCACGGCCTCAAAAATAAGGTTCTGATATTTATAAGTATGTTGCTGATAACTGTACTGGATGCTCTCCTACAGACAGAAAGGGCGGTGAACAAAAAGGAATATTTTTACATTTATCCGTATTTATAATCAATAATTAGGTTTACAAAAATATAAACTTAAAATTGAGAATACGTAATAATATTGCTAGATGCATGAAATACTGGTTAAATTAACATAATAAGTTAATGTACCCTAAATTGACTCACTAAATTACTATGAAATGAAGGCTCTCGTTTCTTCTTCCTTGAAATCAAATTATAGTCCAAAACTGAAGGAGGTCTTAATATCGAAAATCCGTTTTGAGGCCTTCGATAAATAAGACCGTATTATAATAAAACATAATCAATATTATTATTTTTTATAAAACCAATTAAAATTATACCAATATTTGGTCCAAAGCTGAATCAGTCAGTTTTTTTAATTCACCAAATCGCTTCATAGAACCCTACATCATAGTTATTTTAAATACATAATTATTATAATGAAAAGCTCGATATAATGACAAATATTTTATATAAGCCCTTTGATATAAGTGAGAAATTAAACACTAAAATTGACACCACATTTGTGCAGTGATACAAAAAATAATAAGACACATACATTATTTTGTTATGTTATTATTGAATTCTAGCGCTTTAATCTTGTGGACTTCCTGTTAAAATTAACCTAAACATATGACTCTAATACCAATAAACTACGCAGGATATACAGGGTGTCCCACGGCTTTGCCACATGGAGGGAAAGTGGCCTAAATAGATATGGTAGATAGAGCATTTTACTGAAAGAAGACTTTATTTTGTTTTTAAAAGTTTTTTTTAACCCCTCAGTTACCACCGGCGTTGCTAACGCCACTTTTCCGTTACAGGTTTTAAAATTTATTACCATGGCATAGGGTTCAAAATCGCGATCCGTCCCAACTACCCTCGGTTTTTGAGTAGTTAAATCGTCTGGGTTGACCGGGAATCGAATCCGGTAAATGTGGAAAGAAATAACCCTGTAATTTTACGATACCGATCGAAAAGCTTAGCTTTCAAAGGATAATTTATGTCTAACAAACATAGCATCTTAAATAAAAAGATGACCATCTTAAAAAAAAATTTGGTTAAAAAGTTTATTCTTGAAAATGAAGCCGTTTCATTAGCTTGGCCGTGTTTCGAATAAATCGCTGATTCAAAGTACTACTAGAACTAAATTTCGATCAGCATCAGCATCAATATCGATTGCATGGATATTTTTTCACATTTGGCGATTTCGATTCCCGGATAACATTGCAGTTCACATTGTTGTATCAATGACACAATTGGCCATTTAGCGCGTATGGCTGTTACTGTAGGCTGCCAATGCCGTATTTTATTCAAAGGTGACCAGCGGAAAACAGAACACAGGCGGACAGTACCTGCGCTATAAGGACGTGGTCAAACATTATTGCATGCAGCATACCACCTGAGAAATGGGAGCATCTTGCTCAAGCGAGGCCAGAATGGCGTTCTGCTGTACATAAAGGGCTTGACGAATTCGAGAAAACTCGACTGGCAGAAAAGCCCTCCTAACATTACACCTACAATGATTCGGGGCAACTATTCTGTGCCCGGTGCAACAGGATATTTAAAAGCAAACTCGGTTTTCCCAGCCACAATAGGACACACGAAAGAAGATAGCAGAGGTCGCTGTCACCGGATACCACGAAGAGGATATCGCATTAGTTTTAAAAAAAAACTGTTGCTGTTACAGTACATAGCCCATATACCCTTAAAAGGTAGGGCTGTCAGGGCGGTGAAAATGCAAATTTGCATCGCGAATTTAAACCTTATGCCATGGTAATAGAGTGCAACCCTATGTAAAATCCTTTGTAATGAGGGTGTCACTGCGCGAGCGAGAGCTTTTTCTTTGAAATTTGTCTCTCGACCAATCAAGTTTGATACACCATAGAGAACGTAGATTATTTCTCTATTTCCGGTCAGAATTACCAACAGCAAAAATAGTATGGGGTTCGCTCAGGATATATTTCCAAAGGGCGGCGGGGCGGCTTCCGGCAAGCGCGGTCGTATGGAATGTGTGCTTGTGCGAAACAGCAGTTTTATACAATCTGTCATCGTTCGTATGTTTTCTCTCAGAAAAATGGTTCATAAACAATATTTAAGGTACTTTTCATACACGTGGAGGGCCACGTGGCATAGCCGTGGGACACCCTGTATTGGGAGTAACAGAAAGGTGTAGCCATATTTTAAGTGCAGATAAGACATAACATTCTAAGGCTGCAAAAAAAATACACTTTCACTCTTCACATATTCATACGAAACTGTTTTACGTTCTCATTTTAACAGGACCTAAAATACAGCTATACATTACTGTCACACATTACTTTCACTGAAAAGTCTAATATTTCCGCGTGTGTGAGTATTACAGAATGATATCGTTATTACTGTGAAACCCGCCCTTCCTGTTTCTCTCCTTTACACCCGTTGTCCGGGAAAATCGACGCAATTCGACAAATTCACCTGGTAAATATCTAGTTTTTTTTCGATCGATTTTATTTAACGCTTACGCGTTTTTCGGTTTCTAATAATTACCATCAAGAGAACTGGCCGCTTTGAATTTTAAACGAAAAAACAAAATTAAAATTTAGATTTGGTTGCATGCGCGATCCATCTACGTCATGTCACGAATACTCATAAAAATTTCACAGACAAAATATTTTTTAGCTTTTTCGGCTGTTTTAATTTCTTTCTCTTGAACGTTCCTAAGACTTCAACGGACGAATAGTTGAAAAAAGTTCATCCAAACCGGCCCAGCCTTTACGAACACATTTAGCGGCGACTCATTTTTATATAGAAGGTAGGGGGTGACTCACAATGTAATACTCACACAGCCCCCTGCCGCCCTCCGCTAGTAGTACAGACTAGGGCACCCGCGCTGCTGCACCCTCTACTAGGGCACCCGGAAGGGCACCACTAACTCCTCGTGGTGTTCGACCCTGAGTTCAGAGACCGCGGCGGCGGCGCGTCGCACCGCACTACTGATCTGAGGGAGAATGGATATTTGTGAATTTGTGACATACACATATGTACTGTTTTAGTGTCTCTATACTTAGGGTTACTATAAGTACTATAAGAATTGCCAGTTACTGTCCAAGTCAAGTTTAATGGCCATTTTTTGTGAGATTTTCGACGTCGATGGTTACCAATAAACCGGTCAAGTGCGAGTAGGACGTCGGACCCGCACACGAAGGGTTCCGTACCATTGGACACCGAAAAACGTAATACGACAGCATTTTAGTTCTAGTATACTTTTTATTTTTTTTTATCTACACGCGTATCATAAACCCTCTTCACTGCGTCCAAAAACCGCACGTTACGACCAGCATACTGTTATACTACTTCTTTATTCTGTACATAAATTGAAGGAGTCAGTGTAAGGTCTAGTACCTATAACTACAATAAAATACAATGACATAAATCAGCCAAACGCTTCGTCATAACTAAACTAAGAAACAAAATACATCTATAAAAATAAACCGCCCCAAGAAACGCCCGCACCAAACATACCCATTACACTGGCAGCATTACCGCGCTGCACAGCTAGCGAGATCCTCTGTGACAGGAGCGATCCGGAGCGGTGGTCAAATCCTCGGTCCTTCAAACGACGCCCAATGTCCTTGACGAAGGCCCTACCCTGCGAACCCCACACCCCTGTGGTCTCGACGGCCAAAGGAACAAACAGATAACTTCCCATTAGCTGTGAGTATTTAATGCATTTCTTCCGCGCTGCTGACTCAGCAGCAGCACCCGGGGTTACCATAGTTGAGCTGATGTAGGATGGTTCGTACGTGCACACGCAGGTCGCATCCCACAATAGGCAACGACCTCTCTCCCACGGTATTAACGTGAGACTGTCCGGACGTTTCCCGTCGCTGCGGCTCAATCCCGGAGGTTCTAGAATCGTCAGAATATTGGCAGAGACTATGCCATCCGGACGATGTCGTTGATTAAGAGAGTCTCCCTGCACTCCGAACACAGTGCAGCCCATGGCGCCCCAGCTAGTCAACCGACGCACCACAAACACAGCGATGTGGTTCGCAGAAGTCGTAACCTAACCGAAGCGCCAGCGCCACACGCAGGGAGTTGTCGTCCAAAAAGGTGCCCAACTGCGGAGACGGCAACGCATGCAGCCAGGCGCTAGACTCTGGCTGGGAGACTGCACGCAGGCGAGCAAGATCCACTCCCGTGCTCTGTGCCACAAGCCCGTCAAGGGATGACCTGCAAAGGTCTTCATCCGAGGCACGCTACACGCCAAGCTGCACCGGCACATCTCTCCCCAGGCAACGGACCTGCGTCACCATTAATATTCAAAATGCGAGTAACAATTTTAAACACCCCATGCGAAGAGGCCAAGAAAGCCAGGAGCTCCGTGTCCTGTAGGCGACGAACGCCGAGACCACCAAATCTGATAGGAAGTGCTGCCTGTGACCACTGGGAGGGAGACATCTTCACATTCAAAATCGTCTCCAAAACATAGCCACATGTGCAGAAAGCTCCTTAAGATGTGGCAAAGCCCCAACAAAGGCCTCCATCTTACTTCGCAGAACGCCCGGTGCACCTTCTACAAATATAGGCGTCCCCAACAGGGTGAAATCTGTTTTATTAAGGACTTTCGCCCCCGGCACTAAACGTTCAAACTTCGCTCAAAGTCAAAGTCAAAGTCAAAGTACTTTATTACTGTAGATATTTACATATAATTAGCAAACGTCATTTTTTGCCTCTTCTCTACATTGGACCACTGTGGAAGAAGAAGGGCGTAGAAACTCCCACAGATTGATTTTTAGATCTCTTTTAAAAATAGGTTGTGCTTAACTAATACAAATATGAAAAAATTTATTGTTATGATTAATAAGCAGGAATAAATAATTACAAAATTATTAACAGCAAGGTCTGTGTTGAGCCAGCTTAACCCCATACAGTCCTGTCATTTAAGTAATCTTGAACATTGTAATATCCCTTTTTCGGCAAAGTCGCTTTAAAATGCTTTTTAAATTGCTCAAATGGCAATTTCAAAATCTCCAGAGGTATCTTATTGTAGTAGAGAATGCACTGACCCTTGAAAGAATTGCTAACCTTCGCGAGTCTAAAACGGGGCGCACATAGTCTGTGATTATTTCTTAGGTTAACATTATAGCTATCGCTAAGTTTGGTTTCTTGAGCCTTGTGCCAAAATTCCAGAGCACGGGAATAACTCACAATTCTGTGAGTTTATTTTTAGCCTCAAGACTCCTAGGCCACGAATAATTGACTCCAAATAGGCCAGGACTACATCCGGAGGTCCCCCGATAGTACCGTCATCCAAGTACCAGACATTCAAAGGGGAACTTACAGATTTTACAACATCCTGTATCGCCTAGCTGAATATCAATGACCCTAACGGATCATCCTGTTGCGCGCCCACTTGTGACGCTACCAGGTTTTCCCCAAACACAAGTTTGTAGTACCAGAGTAACACTGATGGAGAAAAGGGTAGAGAGATGGAACGCAATCACTAACTTTGCTTAAAATGACGTCACGCTCAACTGAGTTAAAAGCATTTTTTAAATCAACCTTTACAATGACGTTATCAGTGTTTCCTGGATCGAATGCGAATGACCGGGTGGCGTGGATTGCGGCCTCGCAGCCCAGCGGTACTCCAAATCCCAACTGCTGTGGCTGAAGTAAAGACGATGCAACTCCACTAAGAGCTCTGCAAGGCAATTAAAGATCTTTTCCGATAAGATTGGGAGAGTCCAGTTCAGATCACCGATAAACAAATCAAACAAGATGGCTAAGAAAATGGCCATACAAATACTCTTGTATGGATAAACTATTAATTCTTAAAAACCTGTAGGTTTCATTATTAGAAGATTATAGCGGCAATAGAAATACAAAATTTCAGCTCTCTACCTATTTCGGTTTATCCGGTAGAGCCCGGTGACAGACGGACAGACGGACAGCGAGCGGAGGCGGACGGACGGACAGCGGAGGCTTAGTAGCAGGGTCCCGTTTGGCACCCTTCGGGTACGGAACCCTAAGAAGTTACACGACAAAATGAAGTTTGACAACATATTACCACCTTTTTATTTTAACTAATATTGTATTTGCCGCAATCAAACTACATCAAACTCATTGATGTCGCAAGAAACACCTTCTTAAACTTCGTTCGTCACTGTTACTCCGAATTCTATGATTAAATCTTCCATATATTTTTTATTCCTGTAGCATTTGGTACTGGGTATTCATTTTCTAGATTCTGAACATGTTTTTCGAAATATTTCTTCCATTCAATGTCACATTTTACCAGTAGTTTTCTAGTTTATTCTCGTGCTTGAGAATGGATTATTCACTGTACCGTCCCCGCGCTGTAGTCTCCGGTCGAGTATTCGTCTCACGCAACCTTTCTGGGGCGTGGGGAGTCAGGGTCAGATCATCGGATCTCTTCATAAGGAAGCGTCTCTGTCCACTCATGTGGACAGACAAATAAAATTCTAACCAACAGGGTAATTAAAGCCTGTATGAATGAGCGCACGTGTATCAAATGGTTCAGCCAGCAAAGCGCTTGTATAAAGTGTGCGCATAAAGGTCATGGGGTCAAACAAGGGTGCCCACTGTCACCAAGACTCTATTTACCATCCAAATGGACGACGTCCTCAATACATTGGAAGATGAAATCCCCAACATAAAACTGGACCAAGACAAAGAAATGAGCTAAACTCTTATTTTCTCCTTCGCGGACGATCTCATCATTGTAGTATCTTCAACATCTCGAACAAATAGTGTGACAAATGACACAAAAAACAAAAATTCTAATAAGAGACCCCATTGATCCTCAGCGACCAGAGTTCATCGTATTGAATAGATTTCCAATTCGACAGGTGACAGCAATAAAATAACTCGGCGCTTATATTACTGCAGGACATCTCAGGATGACACAATAAGGAGAAGATGTTAACAAGCACTATGCAACTCGAGAGCCTTATCACACCTTATAAAGAAGACTAACATGGATGGACAGGAAAATAGCTCGATTAATATACAAAATGGTTATTTCCGTGCATTTCATATGGACTAACAGTGGCAGGCAGCCCTCACCAAAGCTTACCGCTCAAGACTAAGAAAATATGAACTGAAATGCAGATCTCGCTAGCCTTCAAAAGTGGTTGCACTTTTTTCACGCAAGAGGGCCCTCTTTTTCTGTATGTATTATTCTCTTATTATTATTCTCTTTGGTCTTCGTTCGACTGTGACTTGCGCGCCCGTCGCTACGACGACGCTACGAGTAATTACGACGCATAGTACGGTATTTGACAAGGTAGTCCAATATTATTATGCAAGGCTCACAAACGCTACAAACGGTTTGGTAATCCTAGGGATTACGACACTTTTTCAACTTTAAGAGCAAGGGCCAAAGAGCTGATTGATAGCTGCTACAAATCATACCTATCGGACGTTGAAGAATCTCTCCACATAAATTTAAATAGTTTTTGGTCGTATATTAAGAGTAAGAAAGCTGGCAATTCCATCCCACAAACCATGTATTTAAACGGTGACACATCATCGACTGGCCCTGGCGTTTGCGAGCTCTTCTCTAAATACTTCTCGTCGGTCTTTGAAAAACCTTCTCCTTCTGTTGATTTGAGCAACATCGAGGATCGCAGCTCGTTTCCAATGTCCATATATGCCCGGCTGATGTCCTTAAAAAAATCAATAAACTCGATAGCAATAAGGGACCAGGTCCAGACGGCCTTCCCCCTCACTTTATCAAATTGTGTGGCAAAGAACTGGCAGCTCCACTGTCTCTGCTCTACACTCGCTCCCTAGCTCAAGGTGTGTTCCCTAGCCTTTGGAAGACAGCAAACGTTATCCCGATACTGAAGTCAGGCGACAGTACACAATGCGATAATTATCGGCGAATAAGCATTCTGTCATGCTTTGGTAAAATATTTGAATCACTCATATACACAGCTATTTATTCAAATATTAAACACTCTCTAACACCACTTCAGCACGGATTTGTCGAAGGCAAATCTACTATGTCCAACCTCCTTGAATATCACACATACCTAAGCAACGCGCTCGGCAAACGCAATCAAGTTGACTCCATCTACACTGACTTCCGCACAGCTTTTGACAAAGTCAATCACGAACTCTTGGCAAAGAAGGTCTCCTCCTACGGTATTCAGGGAAACCTGCTAAGATGGGTCGAGTCTTATCTAAAAAATCGTAGCCAAATTGTAGCCATAAACGGCTTCAAGTCAGCTCCAATGCGCATGCCCTCTGGCGTTCCTCAGGGTTCGCATCTCCCCTCCCTCCCTCGTCCCCTGTTGTTTATATTATTCATTAACGATTTAGTTTATCTTTTGCAAAGCAAATGCCTACTATATGCGGATGATCTAAAAATCTATAAAATTATAAACTCAGTGAATGACTGCTTATCACTTCAGCGCGACCTAGATACACTGTCCCAGTGGTGCAAATCCAACTTTATGTTCCTCAATGTATCAAAATGCTTCGTTATCACCTTCTCCAAAAAAACCAAAAATATTTCATTCACATACGTGCTTGACAACAATACTCTGCAACCAACGAATTCTATGAGAGACCTTGGAGTAATCTTTGATAGCAAGTTAACGTTTAGGGATCATTATAACTACCTAGCCTCTAAATGCAATAGACTGAACGGTTTCATTCTCCGTATTACCAAAGGATTTAAAAAACCGGAAAGTCTCATCGCCCTATACCTAAGTCTCGTAAGAAGTCAGGTCGAGTACGGCTCAATAATATGGTCCCCTCAATAAGCGGTACACGATGACAGAATAGAGCGCATACAGCAGATAATTCTGAGGGCTGCAGCAAGACGACACGGTCTCAAGCGTAAACTTACCGGCTACGAGGCTAGACTTGAACATTTCGGCATCGAAACACTAAAAAAAACAGGTATGATCTGTGATATAACATATCTCCACAAAATTCTTCACAGCAAAATCGGCACTTCACTACTGTCGTCACTAAATATCAACACGCGTTGTCTAAATACGCGCTTAAAAAAGAAAATATTTAGCGTTCCAGTCTGCAGAAATAACACTGAGTCGAATGGGCCTATTCACAGAATGTGTCGTGCTGTAAATGACATCAGCCTGGCCCACGACGAAGTGGATATATTCAATCCGAGACCAGGCTTATTAAAACACCAACTGAGACGTCTCGTCTAAGTTTGAATCATTGTTTTGAATTGTTTGAGATTGCTTTAGTCGTTGTTTAACCTATAACTATAATTATAACTATAACATCCATATATTTTTATTAAAGTGAATACCAAGTATTTGGGCATTTATGATTTATTTTATTTAATTTTTTTTTCTTCTTAAATTTAGATTTGTACCTTTTAGGTCTCATGTCTACTCCAAATTATAACTTCCTGTGTATATACGCTGTGGGTATACAATTAGAGCTAAGTTTTATGTATTTTAAGTCATTATGTTGTATACCTGTTGTATAAACCTTAATAAATAAATAAATAAATAAATAAATAAATAAATAAATAAATAAATAAATAAATCCAGAAACATGTCTCAAGCTGAACCTATTTCAATGAAAACGTTTGACAACATCAGAACAGTATATTTCCAGCAGTTGAATTTTATAAACAACTGAATTTTGTGTTAAAAAGACAGCATTTTGACGTCACATGCTAGTATTTCATAGAAATCGTGAACAATATTACCGTTTTGACAGTTTCTCAGCAATCAAAAAACGTATAATTATTAAACAACTCTTGGTATGGCCGTTAGGCATTCTCACTACGCTACGGCTGAGAAGCGGCTGCCTGTTTAGCTTCCATAAGAATTTCACACATCGCTAATTAGCGGGGAACAAACCCTAAAGACTAAAAACTGGGCACCACCCCAGCGGAACTTAGAATTTCACCTGACACATTTCAGCTGACTTTTACTCAGAATAGAAATACAAATGTTAAGCAAAATAACTTAATAATTTTAATTACGATTAAATAAATAACAAGTAAATAAACCCAAATCCGGTGCGAACTTGTGAAAATCTAAATATGAGACAACTTCGGGAGACTTTCCTATCGAGCAAAAATAATCAAATTACGTTTGTTCACGAATGAATGCTGACACTCAGATGAACTAGTTTATAGAAACAACTCGTTAATACTCTTATTTTTTGTGCCTGGAGATTCACAAAAGGTTTTGTTTTGCCTGCTATGGCATCTTAAGTGCTACGCTAGTAAAAGCTAATGACTTACCAGCTCCCTATCAGTCTTCGGCAACACGGGTTTGCTCAATATACTATTCCGCTCAGCATGCGACACGTCTTTCAACAGTCTCGCCGGCTGCGGCGGCGGCGGCGCCGGCGCGTTGGCCAGCCTTGCTGTGTAGGCCCGCACTCGTTCACTGTACACAGCTGGTTCTAGGGCGTATGGACCGAGAGCGCCGACATCTATGACGTTGCTGGAATGACATAGGAAATAATTTTAGGATACAATGTTCTTGGTAGATTTTTGTTATTTAGAGGCTGTGAAAAAAACTTCTACACCGTTTTGGACTATTGCTTAACCTCTCGAATTGAGAGGAAAAGATTTCGTGCTTGTCTGAGTGCGACTTGCTGACTACTCGGACAAAAACTTCTCGGACACTGCGTCCGAATTGACACTTAGTAATTTTAATACTTGTTTAGTGACGATTCGGAATTGGATATTATCATGATATTGATGCTGTTTTGTGCAGTCAGACAAAAAAGCTAAGTCAATTACATGTTGAAAAAAAAAACTGAAATGCCTCCTTCAAAACCTATACCTATATCGTAAAAAAGTAAAATCCGTTTTACTTTATATTAATCGAGTGATATATTCAGGGTAAAGTGAAGCCCGACTCAGGTTTGGAAACAAAAATATTTAAAAAAAAACTGAAAAATATTTTAAAATCATTAAGGTGTGGTGTGTGTAAATTTCTATCGCTTGCTAACACGCTCGCAATGAGGTCGGGCGGAGGAGGTGTGCGAGGCGGGTTTCGATATTCGATGAAATGTTCGATTTAATTGTCATTTACTTTTAAGTGCACAAAATGAACGCGCGCATCGTGATCTGGCGGCGGATCTCAGAACGTTGCGGTTATTAAAGGACAATTGAACACGGAAATTGTGAACCAAAATTATGCGTATGTAAAATAATACATAAACTATAGTCCCTGAGACGGGCATAACTAAAAAAAATCAATATCATAGACGAAAACGAATTAATAAAATATTATTGTGTAATACTATAATATATATAAAATAGTGTAATGATAATATCAAATAAGTGTTTTTTTTTCATGAAATATACAGTTGCATCATATTTCAATTAACCTACATCTAAATTAGTTAAGTGGTAAAGTTTAATAACCTCCAAAAAACATAAAAATATATAAACTGCCACATTATTTTTATTTTCTCTTAACCACGCATGTTGCAACTTGCCCTAACCTTGACTTAGAACGAATGATGATTAACTGTTCACCGACCGATAACGCACCCGAGTGAAACGAGCGTGGGAACCCTATACTAATAAAAGAGAAAGAAAGGGTAACTTTTATATACGTACATCTTTATCTCCATAACGCTCTTTCACTCGTTACCTTGTAACTTCCATGTATTTTTATTACCTTGGCCACATCGTGACGTCAAGACTGCAAGATGACGCAGATGTGGAACGTCAACGAAGGGCGTTGTGTATCATTGGCAATATGGTCTTCCGGAGGTTCCACAGCTCGTCGCCAGACGTAAAACTGACACTTTTTAGGTCTTTCTGCCAGACATTCTACACATGTCAGCTCTGGACTAACTACACCAAAACGACGCATGACAGAATACGGGTTGCCTACAATAATACCTTTAGGCACCTGATGGGCCTGAAGCGCTTCTGCAGCGCTTCAGAAATGTATGCGGATGCCCGTATCGATTCATTTAATGCAATCCAGCGTAAGCGGATAGGGTCTTTTATGTCCAGAGTTGACTCGTGTAGCAACGTTATCATCAGGAGTCTGGCGGACAGACTTATACTGACATGTAAAAAACGGTGGGTAGATATTTCCACCTAACATTAATATGTAATATATATATTTATATATTTTATATCAAACTTTATTCTGTATTTTATGTGTTCGCTTTAAGTGAACTATGGATCTTGTGTCTGAAATAAATATGATTATTATTATCATTATTATTATTGTTATTATTATTATGTAAATTTGAGGTATTATTTATTAATTAGGTACCCTAGTATCATACAAACGTCTTGGCAAGTTAAGGTTTTTATCTGACTGTACAAAAACATTATTTTTCATGGTGTCTGATTAGTCAGTAAAAAAAGTATTAAAATTAAAATGCGTCATTAAGGACACAGTGTCAAAGTCATTTGTGTCCGAGTTGTCAGCAACCCGTAACGGCAGCGCGTGGGACGCGAAGGGATTGGCTAAATATGGGCAGTATGTAAAAACGTGTGACCCTATATTAGTGATAAGCTTGCCTAACAACCCCTTCTACTCTTCCTGTACAACATGTCATGAATACGGTATTTGCCTGCTTATCAAAATAGATACTTTTTACGAACTGTCAAAACTTAATTTTGTTCACGAGTTCTATGAAATACTAGCATGTGGCGTCATACTCATAGTCAAATGCTGACTTTTGAGCACAAAATTGAGATTATAAAATACAACTGCTGGAAATATAAAATTCTGATATTGTTAAACGTTTTTGTTGGTTCAGCTTGAGACACGTTTCAAGATTTATGGGACTACCTTGTCAAATACCATATTACTTGCACTTTACTCTCAATCTTTAGATTTTAAATCAATACTGATACCATATATCTGACGGTAGCGAAACGGCCAAGCCACATATTTTGAATAAGGTGTAGGAGTTTGTGAAGTTGGGGCTTGTAGAGTTAGGGTGTGTAGAGATCCATCTCTGTATAGCTTGGCTATATATGAGATCTGATAACTTTTTGACAGTGCCAGCCATTTGGTCTCGTCTTGGCAACATTTTACAAGAAAATGATTTTGGTGGGATTTATTATACACTAGCAGCTTGAAGCTGTGTGTCTGTATATCTGCACTGCACTTGTTTATTTTTTATTTATTTGTCCAATGAGTTTTTGAAAGCATTCACTGAATTTGCACTGATTATAGAGTCTATTACAATTAGGGTTACCATATCTCCGGAATTGTCCTGAGATCTCCGGACTTTTAGACCAATCTCCGGAACTCCGGAATTGTCGTAAGATCTCCGGAATTCAGGAATTTTCATTAAAACCGAGCAAATCGTCAATATATTCTTATTAAAAACTAAAAGATCAAACATTCTAACTAAAATCACAAATTACAAATAAAATCAACACCAAGGCAGGCTATGTCTAGTTCGTTCGTGTAAACTCTACTAAGAGATCGAACAGCCTATTGTAAATATAGGTTGTAGAGTTCCATTACGTTTTAATTGAAATTACCACAAAATCTCAGGAATTTCCAATACAAATCAGGCCTAATCTCCGGAATTTTCATTTTTCCACATGGTAACCCTGGGTACAATACGATTAAAATCAGTTAACGATTCGGCCAACCTCGGAAATTGTTGTGAATCCCTCATCTCTCACATAGAGTTATCAATTTACAGATATGACCTTTAATTATATTACTCGTTGTCTTATTGAATACAATACAAAAACGATATGAGATCAAAAACCTCCTTTGTAGCTCAAAACTAATACAACTATTATATGAAATAAGAAAAATAATTGACTATTTTGACAGTCTGCCTTCTTAGTGTCAATAAAAACAGTGTGACATATATGATATATATTTTATTAACGCTAATTTCAATCGTGAAAATATTCGATTGTATAAAATTTTATCAAAATTAAGTTACAATAGTTATGTTTCATGGCTTCAACAAAGGAGGACCGGCAAAAATGTATGGAGGCTGGTCCAAGGACCAATAACGACATGACATATGTCATTAGAAAGGTATTTCAATATACTACAATAGTTATTATGGGGGCTCATTTGAAATCACTGCGGGAAAAAAGTGATAAACACGTTGTAACTTGCACTATAACTTCATAAAATACGAAATAATTCATTTCTTTCATATGAAAATAAGTTTTTTGTTTCGCCATACCTTTTTTCACACAGTGATTTGAAATGAGCTCCCATAGTAATTATTGTAGTATATAGAAATACCTTTCTAATGACATATGTCACGTCGTTATTGGTATCAAGGACCATTTTGTCCGGTCCTCCTTTAAAGCGTGGTAAAAAAATTGTTGCTCAATCTCGTGAAATTGTAAATAATGTATATAACTATTTTATAAAAGAAGCTAATTTATTTAAAAAAGAAGAAAGTAAATTTCATCAAAAAAATTTGGACAGGTACACTTCCGAGATGGTCCCATAGTCCCATGGTCCCATATAGATGTTATAGATGTATAGATGTTATAGATGTTATTAATGTTCAAATTCATGTCGCTTCTGCATAATAAATTTCTTAGGTCTACCTGTTAGTAATGTCATCTTGGCAGATGCTATACATTGCGTTTATGATACTTCAAATTAAATGCTACCTAAAAGAAATCGCGGTAATGTTTTTCGTGTCATTTCCGTCTCCGGATTTAGGCGATGATATCCGAGAAAAGCCGAATCTTTAACTGATTTTAATCGTTTTCCATTCGCGAACTACGCGCAGTTAGGAAGTTTTTACGAGGGTTACTTGCACACGAGGGTTACTTGAGAGTTGGTCAGTTTGAATTTGTGTCCTCTTAGGTGGTGATTTTGGGGGAGGAGCCAGAAACAGCGACGTCACACACTATATGTGTGTGACGTCGCTGTTTCTGGCTCCTATCACAAAGGGTATCCCCTAAAGTGGAGCCATCCTTAGAAGAATTTGACATCTGTCAACAGTAGAGACAGAGCTATGAGTCGGTGTCCTTTCCTTTTCTAAGCGAAACAAGAAGAAGAAGACTGAAGTATAGCTAATATGCTGTTGCCAGATGTCAAATGCTACTTCTAAGAATGGCTTCACTTTAGTGTGGGGCCAGAAGCAATGTATGTGACAGTTATAAATGTGTATAACATGTATTGTTGGGTTAAGTAAATTACTGGCTCACTCACATGTTCACAACCATAATGAGACCGATATTTATACTTCTTCATTCAAGATTCGGCTCATAACTGCTAATGAAATTAAACAAAAAAACAGGCCGAGTGCTAGTTGGTCGAAGGGTTCCGTACCATTATCCATAAAAATGGTAAAAAAAATCACGTCTGTTGTATGGGAGCCCCCCTTAAATGTTAATTTTATTTTTATTTAATTAATTATTTTTAAAGTGAATGATAAAACTTAATATTCTGTGAATATTTCAAGCGTCTCTAGACACTTCAACTCAGTTGTGCGCGCGGCGCTATGTGTGGGTAAACCTTGTACATATACAGTGACTTTGCGTGCGTGACAAGAGATACAGTCGGGTACAAATACAAATACAGTTATCGTGTGCAGGAGCGCTAACTTGTTGTGTTTGATAATATACGGGTTCTTAAAAAAACAATAATTTGGTATTGGCACACTGTAATTTAATGTTTATGTATTGAACATATTACTTATTCTGAATCGCTACTTGAAAAATCAAATGATGAATTGTCAGATTCGCTGCTCTCGCCAAGGTTGATTACGATTTCTGACTCCATGTCAAAATGTCGCTAGTATTCTTCTTCTTTCTTTTGTACATGTCGACAAGTATTACCCCACATCTCTCCATCAATTTGACTTAAACGTTCATTTATTAGTTCCATTATTCCCGTCACATTTTGGTCGACATTATGCGAAGCAATATAATTTTTTAAAATTCCCCACACATTTTCTATGGGGTTTAGATCAGGATGATATGGTGGCAGTCGAAGAACTTTTATGCCATATGGCTGAAGTATGTCATCAATCTTATAACAAATATGGTTTACTTTGTTTTTTTTTTATCAAATCATACAGTTATTTTTTTTTCATATCTAGATTAAAAGCTATATGTTTTTCTGTCAGCCATCTCTGCATTTATGTTTTTTTGGAATTAGAATTTGGAGCTCTGTCATTTTGAACATTATGGTATGAGGCATTATCAAGCACAATTACAGAGTTAGGTGGCAGATTCGGTACAAGACGTTCTTTTAGCCACTTTTCATAGTTTTCTGCGTTCATGTTAGAGTGATAATCACCGGAAACACTATTTGCTTTGAATGTCAGTAGTGCGTTAGGAACGAAACCTTGTTCTGAACCAGCATGCACAATGATAATTCTTTGTCCTTTAGACGTGTTTCTCTTTAAAGGTGGTTCTTTATTACCCCATCCTTTGTTTTGCACATGACTAGTTAAGATATAGCTCTCATCTGTATATACGATACACCGATTTTCTTGACGGTATCTGAGTAAGTTTTTCAGGTAAGAAAACCGTAGTTTTTGGATATCATGCCGCTCTATAATAACACGTCTGTTATCCACAGTTTTTCGCCATTTGTATCCCAACTTTAACAAAGCTGTGCGCAGAGTCGAAATACTTCCATCATAATTAAGTTTCTCTTGAAATATTCTTTTCAACTTTAGCAAGGTAGTAACTCGTGATGTTCTAAATGGTAATTTTGAATAGTTGAACGTATAACATCAACGTTAAAGTTGTCTAATTCTAACTTCTTTGAACGTTTTTTGCGGTCTTTATGCGGAGATTTAAATTTAGAGTCAGATTCTTTTCCTTCAGCCAATATATTAGTTATTGTTCTCTCTGATACCCCCACTGCCATTGCTGTTCTTTTCCGTACGCTGTTTAATGTTCACTCAATTTAGATATTAAAATTGGACTTGCACTGCAAACTGGATCACTTACTAGATGCAATATATCTCTCGCATCTTTTTTCAGAAATTCGTATATCTTAGCAATGGTTTCTCGAGTCTAAAACAATAATTCATAAACGTCAACAAGGATATAATATTTCATTTCATTTTAATATAATTTAATTTTTATAGGAAATAGAATCATAATAAAAATTAATTATATCTAAATTTAAAATTAACAAATATTTACCTGACTCCTTAAACATTTTCTCCGCGAAGAACTAGACATTTTTGTTAACGACTGTACCCGTAAGAAAAAACGATAAGAACACGTCTTGCTCAGCGTTGCCAACTTAACGGATTTCCCGTCATATCTAGCGGATAATGTTATAAAGAAACGGAAGAAATACTATCTTGACGGCTAACGGCGGGGTTATTACGTATCTTGCAAATAGTAAGCAATCGACAAAAATTGCGCAATTTCTGCTGTCAAAAGTGACAATAGCGGAGTATAGCCAGCGGTCAACGGTGCTGCCTCTAGCGAGCAATCGCAAAACTAAAAAGAGCATTGTTGTTGCAAGTAGGTTGTACGAAGTAGTCATGTCATAATTTATCGAAACGATGTCATTGTTTATGATAATAATATTATATTATCAATAGTCATAGAATATGAAAGTCTGCAAAGATTAGCCACTTCTAGCCATATTTCGAAAATGTTTGTTTTTTACAAAACTGCTTACTTTTTTTTATGTAGCCACAAACTAGATTGCCCTGGCGGCAACACTGGCAGAAAGCAAACAATTAGCGAGCGATCACTTTAGATAATACGAATTTGGTATGACACATTGCAAACGACCGCGCGATGAATGCGCGATCACTGCGCAATAGCTGCTGATTGCTGAATTTTAGGTAATAAGCCCACCGGTTTGTTGGCGGAATTTAATTTAATTTAATTTGTTGTCAACTTCTACTGCGCCCGAAATTATTGAGACCCCAAATAGTGATTTAGACAACATAGAATTAGTTAAACTTTAATGAATATATGTATTTGGTATTTTATTTAACCTTTTTACCTTAATTTTATATTAGGTATTTTGACAAATTTTACTGACGAGAAAAATACGAGATTTAACGGATTTTTAACGGAATTTCGTAATAAAGTCGGCGGAATCTCAAAATTATTGTTGGCAACACTGGCTTGCTGCAGTGGCGCGGCAGTCGTCGTCCGAGCAAGACGTGTTCTTGTTCACACAAATGAAACTTGTATATTTACAAGCGCACGCACACATAGCGCCGCGAATATCGAGCTAAAATTAACAATAAAAAAACACGTTTGTTGTAGGGGAGAATCAATCAATCAATCAAATGTCTTTATTACTGTAGATATTTACCTATACTTAGGAATCGTCATTTTTTGCCTCTTCTCTACACTGGACCACTGTGGGAGTAGAAGGGCTTAGAAACACCCACAGATTGATTTTTAGATCTCTTTAAAATTAATGGTTGTGCTTAACTTATAAATATTGAGCAAAAACGAGCACTAAAATCACGTTTGTTGTGTTGTATGGGAGTCCCCTTCAAAAGTTATTTTATTCAATTTTTTTGTATTTGTTGTTAAAGCGGCAACAGAAATACATCATCTGTGAAAATTTCAACTGTCTAACTATCACGGTTCATGACATGGGCGTACCCAGGTAGGGGCAGGGGGGGGCTGCCGCCTAGAAGATAAAATAAATTCATGATTTTTTTGTTTCAATATACCTGACCGACCATATTCTCGAAACAGGTATGAGCTGCCCCCCCCTAGCTGAAATCCTGGGTACGCCCTTGGTTTATGAGATACAGCCTGGTAACAGACGGACAGACAGACGGTCGGACAGCGGAATCTTAGTAACAGGGTCCCGTTTTACCCTTTGGGTACGGAAACCTAAAAAAGGCAATATCAATGAAATAGGAACAGCTAGAAGATATCGGAATCATTTATGCAGCATGTCCCAGTACTACAATAGTTTACTACAACAAGATAGATTACACATGTTTTGAAATGATAAGCACATTGCCTGGTTGATTGCACTTTGTGCGGATTGAATGACAAAATACCTAACATTCATAATGCATTTCAAAGGCTTATGTTTATAAATTAAAACGAGGTCAGATTTTCAATATCATTAGGAGTACCTGATTTGTTTTTGGAATGCAATGCAATAATTTGAGGTGTGTAACAAAAGTATGTGCACAAACTGCTGTTTAAATTGCATATTATTATTATTTATTCTCTAAACAAGATGCAGTTTGGCCCTAATGCACAGTATTTTTTATAGTTTATCTTGCAATCAGTGATTATGAGCAGTTTTGTTATGTAGCGTTGTAATACACCATTGGGATGGGATTACTGATGCACAGCTAACAACTCAAAGATATTCACTGCTTCTAGCACCGGAAATGGCAGCATCAGTATGTCATTTAACGGTACTTTTACCATATGCCGTTATGAGGTATTGCAATTCTAAACTCCATGGCATGGTAGTAAAATTCAAAACCTATTCTTTTCTTCTATTTTTCTTTAAGGGGGTTGTAATGCCTGCACCTAGCCCACTGGAGCGTGGTCTTTGTGCATGCATTTAAAACCTATATCGGAAAATGGCATTTGTAGAAAATTTATGGTAGAGGAGAGGAGAAGAGGTTAAGCAGGACTTAATTTCAAAATAAGTCTGTGGCTATGGCCATTTCAGTGCCAAGGTTTGAATTGGATGCTGCACATCAGGGCGTTAGATACATGATGAGTTGGAGTGCCTGCTGAATTGAAGCGGTACATCGGTCCTCTATTAAAAACATAAACATACCCAGGCACATGAATCTCTGTGGCATTGCAGTTCGAGGGTCTGTCTCCCAAGCAAGAGGTCCCAGGTTCAAATCCCTGCTGGGGCAATAAAACCCCAGCTCTTGTTAGTTTATGTGTGTGATGTCACTGTTTCTGGCTCCCACAACACCGTATGTATGTCCTAGTGTTCGGTCAGAAGCATTGTATTGTGCCTGTATAATAGTATATATATGTATATGTTGTTTTCACATGCATTGCTTCTTTACTAGACAATATTTCACCAGTCATTAGGGCCTTACTTGGCAGTCTCATGTAGTATCCTGTTGAGAGCACTCTGTTCGTCTGGTTTTCGTGGCGGAGTGGTGGCGGACACCGCCGGCACCGGAGCCTCCTGAGTCTGCTCCGCAACATCCAGGAGGTGCGTCCGTTCATTCACTATGTTCTCCTGAAATCGAAATTTAGCTTGGAATAAAATACCCATGGAATTCATGAAAATAAATTTATTTAAGCACCAAGAAGACAATGTGAGAATGACACTTTATTAAAATTGTATCTCTAAATAATATATAGAGAGAACTTTCTAGAAACTGAAATTTTATGGTACAATGCAATTTTAATAAGCAACTGTGATTAGCAATCTTATCTATCTATAAAATATATCTTATTGGCTAGAAACTCACAGAAAATAAGAACTTAGGACACTAGCAAAACATGGCTAACAAGTACTATAACACAATATCTTTATCATCCCAAAAGGCAACACAGCAATTTTGTACCCCAAACAACACCCAAGTGGCAAGTGCTACGCAACACCAGCATTGTATATTGCAGCAATTTTAGCTGCTAACCCAACAAAGGATCGGCAACCTGGAAATGCCATGTCCGCTCCAACAAACAGTATCTAACTATCGCTGTAATACACACATTTCGTCGCCACTCAAAGACGTATTTATGTAGACTTTAAACGGAATAACATCGGAATAAGTTCAAATAATACCTGTACATCGTTTTCTTTGTGACAAATGCTATAACAGCAACCCATGATTGCGTTTTTTAGCGAATCGAGGCATAAATACAAAAAGCACGGCTCTCCGTTACTAGACTGCATAAATACTGTGTATTTAATATCTCCACGCAGCGCTAAAAATAGATAAATTCGTTTTTTTATACGCAAAGCAAAATATCTTGCACGCGAGAGAATGACAGAAGTCAGATCAGCAGAAGCTTAAAAAAAAGAAGGGCCAGTGCTGACAGTGACAGCTGATTTCTCGTCAGTCAGGACGTCACAGGCCACGGTCCGATTGAATTTTACAGTGTATTCCTATATTTCTGACACTGCAAAAAAAAAATCAGAAAGCACAATGCATGCAGAGCAGGAGGCCAACGTTTGAGAAACCATCCTTTCCTTGCAGACCAAAAGCAGGCCTTAAACAGGACTGCTTAAAATCGTAATATGACGGTCTTAAAGGTGCGCGCCGTTGCCCTGCTAGTCCGCCAAGGTGAACGGTTAGCTTATTTCTGGTCTGCGAGCTGTCAACTAAAAAGAATGCAAGAGCGCTATACAGGAGGCCTGATACCAACTTTTAAGAAAACATCCCTATTCCGAGTTGTTGAAAAGCAGGCCTTAAAGAGGACTGCTTAAAATAGTAATATGACGGTCTTAAAGGTGAGCCGCCGTTGCCCTGCTAATCCGCCACGGTGAACGGTTAGCTTGTGTCTGGTCTGCTAGCTGTCAACTAAAAAGAATGAAATAGCGCTATACAGATTCACATAAGCATCACTCTTTCCCGCTGGTAAAGTTCAAAACATTTACACCACGTATTTTATTAGATTACCGGTTTTGTACAATATGAAACTACGTTAAGATTTTTTGACATTGAATTATTAAACATACAATTAGCCTAATGGAAATATTGTAAAGCTGTTATCAATTTATTTTTGATACTTTTTATACGCATAATTGATATTGATCTTTTCCAGTATTTCTGTCTGATGATATATGTTTTTGAACGTGCCTTAGGTGCTTAAAAATAGTGACAAAATTTAAATTTCAGCTTTGTCAAATTGCGGAAACAGAGCCATTTTCCAGAGTCCCTTCATCCCATCCACCATCGACATCGATTACCTACCCACCTATTAAGTTCACCTGCCCCTCCACCACTCAGAAAACCAGAAGGTTTTAATCTATCGCGAAACATAAGGTTTTATGGCCAATATTAATTCTAGGAATGGGTCAGACTTTTTATTTGTCACTTCCCTTCTCCACTAATACTCAATACATATTTCTTCAATACTTTGCGAGTTTTTATGGATATACATATCCATATTCACTTAGACTATCATATACCCTCCAGAAATCTGTATGGATTGTTGGACTTCAACATGCTTCTGAAACAGTGGCACCAAGACTTCAGCAGACCTATGGTTTTCCAGGCAACTTCTAAGCGTATGTCTTCACTCCCGTTTCCAATTATCCCTAAACCCAATGTCCCTCGATTCTTCTCCATGAAACAAACAATATATTATAATTAATCTTACAATAATCTTAATAATTCTGACTGCTTAGGTGATTCATTAGCAAGTAAGTACGTAATTTTTAACCACGACCGGTTTAACCTAGCGGGTAGTGACCCTGCCTATGAAACTGGTGGTCCTGGATTCGAAACCCGGTAAGGGCAAATAATTGTGTGATGAACATGAATATTTGTTTCTTAGTCTTGGATATCTCTAAGGAATTACATGAGTATTTATCTCTATTAAATATATTTATTTATATTTATTTATTTATTGATCTTAAAAAAATATCGACGTCTAGTTCCCATAACACAAGCTTTATTGAGCTTACTGTGGGCGTAGTTCAAACAATGTTGTTTAGGCTAATATCAACTAGCTTTTCATTTCACGATCGTCTAATTTATTATAACAGACGCGCAAAAAACGATTTGCTGCTGTCAAATATAGTTTCATAGTACGAAAAGTGTATACAAAAAAAGGAGAACGGTTTTTGAGCGGCAACTTAAATAGTCCTGCCGCAGGCCTGCTAATTGTTGCTCATAGTACGAAAAAGCAGGGTAGTTGATTTTAGGTCCTGCTATGAGAGTTGGTAGGTATTAGGCCTTCTGCTAAATGAAATAATGTACTCTGTCCTTCTTTTTTTTTACTATACACATATTATTAATCTGTGCTATACACAAAAATGACGATTTAAAAATAACCAAAAAAAAAAGACGTCACATGGAATGGACGCAGCCCTTCGTAAAACGTTATTATACTTGTAACGTTATGCATCATAGCGCTATGGAAAGCTTCTTATGACGTTATAATTCCATAACGTTATACGGCTATTACGTTATTATCTTAGTTTTATAGCGCTCGCTGTATTCAGTAGCGCTATGCATAACATAACGTTATAAATAATGTTATCATAACGTTATAGGGCATCTCTTTCACGCCCATACTCCATCTTTATAGTCCATCTATTTCACGCATCGAGCGCCTGACTAGCATATGTACCTAAACAACACACAGCAGACATAGCGTACGGCAGCAGCGCGATAACTTTATTCATAACATTATGTTCTCCTACAATTTTGTTATCATAACGTTATAATAGCGCTACATACAAGAACGTAACGAATTGATTATATAACGTTAGATAACACAATATAGCGTTATATTTTATAACGTTATGAAGGTCTGAATGGACGGCCTAACGTCGAACCGCGACAAATCAAGCCATGTGGCCTTAAAGATATTGGAAGATAAGTCACATTTATGAAGACTACAAAGATGACATCACAACAGACAAGGCGGTTTGGGCTAGCACCGTAGCCTTTCCCTGGCCCTGAAGTGATAAATAAAAACAAAAAACACGACAAATCAACAAAGTTTTACTTGCTTTGCTTACATTTCATTCAAGAGTTTGTCGCCTGCAAAGCTTAATATAGTCGCCTGATTGTTGCTTTGTCTGAAAATAAAGAGAGTTCCTATGGATCAACGAGGTCGAGGACCATGTTCTGTTCCTAAGTGTAAGAACCGAGGAAATCACAGGTTACCGCCGCCTGGCAAAATACGGGAACAATGGATAGCGGCGATAAATTCAAATAAAGTGAAGAGTAGGCAGTTGCATGAACCCTCCAGCATTAAATATATATGCGCCGCACATTTTAAACCTAGTGATTATATTTCCATATCCCCAGAGCATGGTAAGTAAATCCCGTGTCCTTTGGAGGATGTATGACCATTAGGTACCGATCGCTAACCTGTCGCTGGTTTAGGTACGAAAACAGAAAAAATAACTAAAATTGCTTAGGTACCTACTAAAATATTATGTTGGCTTTATACATAATATTTTTTTTATTCCAGATGGTGACAAAATTATAACAAAATTAAGAAAACATTCAGTTCCATCAGTATTTCCTTGGAAAGTGCAAGACGATCCAGATAATCTTGATGCACTGTACGATAAAAGTATTAAATTTGATCCTAAAAGATCTTCAAAGACTTATAGCAGACCTGTACCCCCAATCTTATTAGTTGAAGTTAATCCTATTATTGAACAAGATCCTTTACAAATTAAAACTGAACCATGTGAAATTAAAGATTTAGGAAACAAGATATTAGTATCTCCTAAATATAATATTCATGAAGAAGAAGACAAAGAAATGATAGACATTGAAATTGAGTGCACTAATATAAATCACACAGAATGTGTAGTGGCCGATACTGTAAACCAAGTTTTAGAATGTGTGGTGGCCGATACTGTAAACCAATTTATGAAAGTTGACAATAAACAGAATGACAAGGTTATTCAGCATAAAGAATTACGAGATGTGGCAGTAGATACCAGAGATGCTTTTATGAGTAATGAAAACACTGCTTACAATACTAAAAAGGTCTATGATGTTGCAGTGCAAACTTGTGATATACTATCATTCACTTCAGAGTCTTACAAAAAAAATAAAGAAGCCATTCAATTTTACACTGGATTAGATAGTTATGAAAAAGTTAAACTTGTATTCTGCAGTCTTGGTGACAGTGTTGGTAATTTGAAATACTTTTATAGCAACACATGTACAGCAGTAGATCCATTTGAGCAGTTTTTCATGACACTGATAATGCTGCATTGCCACAAATCTTATACAGAAATTTCAATAATGTATTCAATATCCATCAAACAAGTATCAAACATATTTATAACGTGGGTTCGTTTCATGTCTTTGCAATGGAGGAAACTTGACCTGTGGCCAGACAAATCAACAGTAAAAGCATATATGCCATTGGAATTTAATAAAAAGTACCCAAATGTCAGAGTTGTTATGGGTACCATGGAATGCCCCGTACAAAAACCAGGATCAGCTGTGGCCCAAGAAATAACTTCTTCTACATCTAAGGACAGCAGTACAGTAAAGGTACTAATAGGTGCAGCACCAAGTGGTCTGATCACATATGTGTCCCCCTGCTATGGTGGATCTATTTCAGACCAACAGATCTTTGAACGTTGTGACATTTTGCAACGGTTTGAACATAATGATGAAATTATGATGGATAATGATTCAAATGTTCAAGACACAATAACGGACTATGGAATAAATTTTCATCAACATCAAAGAGGGCGAGTTACAAATCATACTCAAAGTTTGGAAAAAGTGATGGCGATGATGAAATCATATTGTATTTTAAATGAACCCATGAATCGAACAGAAACATTACTGTCAAGTGATATTGTGTTTATTTGTGCAATGCTTGTTAACTTCCAATCTATCAATAAAACTAAGGGTACTAAATAAATAACACATATTTCATTCACTGCCTCCCACTGCCATACGTTAATTTATGTATAGTATCAGTGTGAACATATGTGACAGTTTCCTGACTTTTTAGCAGTTTTAGTCTAGTAATTTAACCTGTGGCAGATTATGGTGACGTTTTATGAATCTGGCAGTTTTTGGCAGTGTTTCACGACATTCAAAATGAGAACAATTTAAATGATCCCAAAAATATTTTTTTTCTTACCCAAAATGGGTAAATGATCACCAAAAGTTGCAGAAAATATCAGTGCAAAATACTGCGGTAGCTTAGGTGAAGGGTACGGGGGGTGAGCGAAGCGAAGCCCCCTGTACCCTACACTCTGTTCTTTATTCTGAACTCTGATCTTTATTGTGTTTATTTTAACTTTATTCTGATCTTTATTCTGTTTATTTTTTTTGTAAAACATTGCACAATATTGATAAATTTTATTTCTGACTTCTTCGAAACCATTCACTTTGTATAATAAAAATACTTCTTCTCAATTTTGTAGACTAGACAGTGTTAATGACAACCGACTCAAACTTTGTTTTTATGTTTACAAGTTGGAAGAATTAAAGTTTTCAAGTTCCTGTTTTTCAATTTCAGTTTAACGCTCAATAGGGAATTTTGGCAGGCAAAATAATTGACCAAGTTAAAAACTTAAAAAAAACAACATCAAGTTCAAGCTCTATTTCTTCTTCCCCGGTCGGGATGCGGATGTCTTAGAGACGACAAAATTGTATAAAGATACAAGAAAAGTCCTCATCAAAACTTATGCTGTGGGGAACTTTTTAATTCAGTAGTTTCAGTTTGACGCTCAATAGCGAATTTTGTCAGTCAAAATAATTCACCATGTTATAAACATTAAAAAAACAACTCAAAGTTCAAGTTGTATTTCTTCTTCCCCGGTCGGGACAAAGATAATATAATCACTACGGGACAAAGAGAATATAATCGGGATGCGAATGTCATCTTTTTATACAAGAAAAGTCCTCATCAAAACGTATGCTGAAGGAAACCACAAACCAAAAATTCATCTGCGTATTCTTTTTTTTTGATAAAATTTATATGGGACCACCTCTGAAGATGACCATGTCGTGTAAAGATATTAACCTAACCAGAACCTAACAGAAAACAACCAGGATAAAATTTAGAAATGACAGTTTATTAGGGCTATATACAATGACTTTAGAAAAATGATAGGAAGATGAGGGTGGATGAAGTGAGACAGGTTTTATAAAAATACAGATGTCCAGATTAAAAAAAAGGAAGCGGAGGACACGGAGAGTAGGAGGCCGATGAAGCAGTAGACGTCTGGTGAACCGGTCAATGGAGGCACTGGTGGGCGATGTAGGAGTTGCAGTTGGAGAGTGTGGCCGGCGGCCTATCGGTCATCAGACCCCGACGGGCAGCAGGAGTAGGGAGCGTGTCGGCCTGAAGTCACTGATGAGCAGGTGTAGCCGAGAACGGGCAGGTGAAGTGGAGACTCAACGAAGCGCTGACCAGGGTACAGGTGTAGCCGAGAACGGCAGGTGAAGTGGAGACTCAACGAAGCGCTGACCAGGGTAGAGGCTCGCCAAGTCAGGAGGCGTTGCAGTAGCGGCTCGCAGGATCCCAGGGCAGTGCCACCCCGGGATAAGGCCTTTAGGTGATACTTCTTGCTTGAGAGCTGAAGTCAGACTCCAGAATTTCAGAAATGTTCCGCTCTTATACCCTTTTTGGAGAGTTCTAAAATTATTTAAATTAAAAGCAATTTTTGTGAGTGGCCAAGAGAGAAAAAGTATTTTTGTAAAAGTATTGAAGCAAACATATCAGATCGCTAACGAGTTTGAATGGACATTGCCATGACAACCAGATAAACAACAACATAATAAATGTCAGATTTTGGTTTCAGGCTCGTAATAGAAAAATTAACAAGTTCACATAGCCAAAATTACATAACAGCGAAAGATAAAAGGGTAGCGCACCAGCGCGCACGAAGCCCGAGATTGCAGAGTTTCGGAGAAAGCCAAATACAAGGTCACCAAAGGTAAACCCCTTCGCTATCGATTTAGAAGTGCTGATAGTGTGAAAATACAAAGCGAAAATGATTTGTTAATGTGTTCTTATGGTTTAAAACGTAACAGGTTCCTATGAAAATAAAGGTGATACCAAATAACAAGCTGTACAGCTCAGCAAGTATCCAGCTGAAAAGACTGGAAAATAGCATGTAAGTAGCATAACACTACAACCTTCCGATAAAAAAATCATCAAAATCCATTTAATATTGGCGGTACAATCGTGTAACAAACATGAGAACCTCCTGCTTTTTGAAGTCGGTTAATAAGTATTTTTGTAAATCAAAATCATACGTTTAAACGTTCACTAGGTACCCTTTAAAACGTCGGCATTTTATTCGAAGTGTGTGGCACAATTTGGCAGTTTTTCATCTTAAGCATGGCAGGATTTCCAATTTCAAGATGGTCACACTGTATAGTATCTGTCTGTGTCTTGGCCTAAAAGGACCACACAGGGCCGTAAAACAAATTATTAAAAAAAAAACTGTCTGTGGCCCTTCCCTTCAACCCTGCCACAAAAATCCATCAAGATTCGCGTCTTTACCTGAAACTAATTAATTTAAGTAAGCTTCTACGTTAAACTTGTACCTCTGGTTTGTCCACGTCTGCAATATAATGTTAAGATATCGTGGCAAGAAAAAAGTTATCGACAAGGTGAAGGAACTTGATGCTTTCTCCAAAGTTCCTGTGGAATATGTGGATTCAACACCGGTTGGGGGCACCTTCTCTATTATAACGCTTTTTATTATAATGTGCCTAATATATAGTGAGCTATCGTTCTATCTTGATAGCAATCTTGTATTCAAATTTATGCCCGACACGGATATGGATGCAAAATTAAGGATAAACATTGACATTACTGTCGCTATGCCTTGCTCGAATATCGGTGCTGATATTCTAGATTCTACGTCACAGAGTGTCTTCGGCTTCGGCGAACTAGAGGAAGAGGACACGTGGTTCGAGTTAACAGAAGAACAACAAGATGCTTTTGATGCCATTAAATATCTTAACTCGTATTTAAGAGAACAGTATCACTCACTATGGCAATTATTGTGGAAAAAAGGACATGGGTCGGTTGTAGCGACGATTCCGGAACGAAAAACTCAGCCAAACAAAAGACATGATGCATGCAGACTTCATGGGATTTTAACATTGAATAAAGTGGCTGGAAACTTTCATGTGACAGCTGGTAAGAGTTTACATCTACCAAGGGGGCACATACATCTGAACTTGATGTTTGACGCAACACCGCAGAACTTCAGCCACAGGATAAACCGTTTAAGCTTTGGCAGTCCTGCCAACGGCCTAATCTACCCTTTGGAAGGTGATGAAAAAATAGCCAAAGAAGAAAGCATGCTGTATCAGTACTTTATTGAAGTTGTTCCTACAGATGTTGATACAACATTTGAAACAATAAAGACTTATCAATACTCAGTAAAAGAATTGGAACGACCCATCAGTCACACTAAAGGGTCACATGGTGTTCCTGGCATATTCCTAAAGTATGATATGGCAGCATTAAAAATTAAAATTTATCAAGAAAAAGAGAACTTACTACAGTTTGTTTTGCGATTGTTTGCAGTTATTGGTGGTATTTATGTTATAGTTGGATTTATCAATAACATAGTATTGATGTTGAAACAAGCTATCTTACACCCCAAACCAGATGCACAAAGAAGTTTAGAGAAGAAAAATTATTTACATTCAACTGAAAACCCTTTGCTAATTACCCCAGAATTAAATGTTCCTCTTAATTTAGTGAAACCATAATAGACACCATCTCATTTAGTTTTAAGAGTATGACTTATACTGTACAGACATACAATATATTTTGAGCATGTGTGTTATTTTATCTTTATTCTAAGTTTTACGGTAGTAGTGTATGGTAGTAACATAATTACTACAATATTTAATTTATCCATTTAAAGTCATATATATGTTCCACAGGTGAAGCTACCATTTGGTTGGTATGGAGTTATGCATACCCCGGTAATCTGGGGCCCAATTCCTGTACACAATGACACGGGGCCCAATTCCTGTACACAATGACAGCTCAATTACTTTATATATCCAATATCTGACGATTTTTGTAATCCCATTCCTTTTATTGATTAACTTAATTATTGTGCTTACCAATTAACTTAATTTCTACATAATTGCCTAAAAAAATATTCTCCGTACGCCAAATATTGGATGTCTAAAGTTTTCTGTAATCGTCATGTAATTATCATGGAGCTGTTATTGTGTACCGAAATTGGGCCCCTGTGCTTGATAAATTGTTGATAGCACAAAAGTCTAGGCTCCTAAGAAATGTGGATCTAGCACTTAAAATGGAGTATTGAATATCTCGCTTAACATGTGCACAACTGGGCCTTTGTGATGCTATGCTTGTTTTAGTATTTTAAGTCATATTTCGTAAACCAAATATAAGCAGGGTCCAAAGGGCCGTAACTAATTTAGGTAAAATCTGTATAGGTATTTTTCAGCAGGCAGTAATATTACAAATCCTTTCAGTTAGTAGAGTAATAATCAAATTGTGTACCCCTCAATTCTATGCACTTTTAATTCTGCATGGTGCACTTTTAATTTTAGAGGCGTCTAATCAAATTACACTATAGTTTAAATAGTTCTCAAAATTAGACTATATGAAGTCTATAATTGCCTGCCACAAGTAATGAGTTGTGAAATGCTGTCAAATTATATGATTATTTTAAAATGTGGAGCTAGGATTGAGCACTTTGTCATTTCGATTGAATCACACAATTCCATATTAACTACTAATGTGGCTAATGTTTCTTCAAAACAATTTACCGCACTTAGGTGTGTTTATAAACTTGGAACTTTTGTACATATTGTAGCTGAATTGAATTACAATAAAATATTTGATACCATGCACATATGTAGGTGTGATATTAGGTAGGTATTTATATTTTTATGGCATCATTTTTTTATTCATTTTATTGTAATTAACAAACATATTTTAATAATCTTACCCATTTTCATGTATTTTCTACTATGTAACAAATATGCTTCCAACTTTTATTATAATATATTCTATGTATCATTCTAAGATTGTTAGGCCGGCCACATACAGTCGGTTTTCCGATTCGGAATCCCGTTTCGGAATTCCGAATCAGGATTCCGGACGCAGTAAATCCATACAAATCTATGGACCTACCACACACACACACAGTAGTTTTCCGTTCGGGTTTTTTCCGATTCGGAATTCCGAATGAATAGCCTGTGCGTCCGGAATCCCGCACGGAAAAAATCCATTCCGGACGCAACTCTCCAATACATTTTGTACGAGTCGCAACACACATTCGGGAATTCCGAACGGAAAGCCAGTCAGTGTGCGTCGCACGACCGAACAGAGTAGGTGTTTATTTGTCGAGCTCCTGCGCAGCTTAGCGAAATGTCCGAAACGGAACACTTAATTATAGCCGTGGAAGGGAACCCATGTATATGGGACACAAATCACGAAAGAGTATAGACATCCGATAATATTTAAAAAACTTCTCTGGATTATCTCGTAATTTGGCCCTCTTTACATAATATTGACTATTTTGCAATATGGGTGTTCAGCGGATGCACCCAGTAACGGCGACGTATTTTCTTCTTCTTAGCTAGAAACAGCAACAATGCAATCGCAATCAGAAAATCGTCGTCCATATTCGCTAACGTATGAACTCGACAGCTGGCGCCTCTCAACTGAGCATCGTTATTCCGAACGGAAATAAACGTATGTGTGTGATGTGTTTACGGAATCCCGATTCGGAATTCCGAATCGGAATTCCGGCTGTATGTGGCGGCCCTTATACTTGCTTTGTGTTTTAAGAGTTTATTCATTGTGTTAAACTTCCTTAAAATTAAGATAAATCATTTTGAAATGTATTTTTTGAAAAACCTATGTAAAAAAAGTCATCGAAATAAAACCGCTTACAGTTACAATAAAAAAAATGTTAAGGTGAGCAGGTGTCTGAAATTCCCCTTAAATTTTGTATGCGTTTTGAGCACGACGAGTGCAGGGGGGCTTGAAACGGTTCCATAGCGTTATCCCTCTCACTCCCGCATGTTTGATTGTTGTCGCCTCGCTCGCGCACGCTCCGCTTCTCAAATGTCGGTTAGTTCTCGCGCCGCCCGCGGCCATCACATCACACGCAAGTTCACATCACACAACAACATCACTCGCGCTGTGGTATCCGCCCGGGCCGGACGTGTTGATCGTCGCGTCAAGTAGCGTCCGCATCCGTGTAAAGTTTAAAACTTTTGCACCGCCGACCCTCAATGACATAAAACGTTAACAACTAAAGGAACCGTTATTAGTGCCGTGTGAGTGCAAAAAAGTATAATTTAAGTGAGTTTAGTGAATTCGGCATTTTTTTTCGCGATCTCTATTTACCGTTTCAATTGAACGTTACTGTTTCGTTTGATAAAAAGCGCGTAAGTAGTAGAGTTGGAGTTAGCCGTGCTCTTCGGTAGAGAGGGCCGTATATGGTTGGAGTTTATGCTTGGTCTGCCGGTCGGTGAAAGTAGACCTTTGTATTATCCTAAGGACACGTGCCTCTCGCAACCACCGACTCGAAACGACTGGTTTGCTGCACTCCGAGCAGAAGGTGAGTGGCTTTTGTTTAATTGCCTGCTTTACTTATGTACTGTACCTATGACTGTTTTATTTAGCACGTGTTATTTCATCCTATTTGCCTTTTCCTTCTGCCAGGTTTGAATTATCCATCATCCATCACCATTTTACCATCATTCATCATTCACATTAAAAACCACTCTTTTAGAGAGCCTTTGAGGTCCTTCGAGAAGGAGCCAACAAAACAAACGTTACGCGTCCCCGTGTGCAAGCCAGCCAATTTCGCCGCATTCCGTACGCCAGTGGAAAGATACCTCGTCTCGCACATCGTTCCCATTCCAATTACAGCTCGCGTTGATCGAAAATCGATATTTCATTAACCGAATGTGTCCCTTCATTGTTGGAGCAAGCACACAGCTGAACGTTTCCCAACGCTTCGTCGTGTGCCATTCATACCGTGCACCGAGTAGGTCAGTGCCCTATACCTGTTGCCCGCGGAGCCGGTTCTCACTCAACAACACCCACCGCCGGCGAATAGCTAAAAAATATGTCAGTTTCTGAACTGACATTGACTTACAACTAGCATTGTTGCCATTGCTCGATGTTCAATTCAAAGCTCTGAAGCAGGTAGCTACCAACCCATCTAAATAAAATACATGGGATTAACAATAGTGGAGAGACAGATACTAGGTGGACGCTGGTAATGGTGTTAATTGGAGTCATTGTCTTTTAATGTTATTTCGTTTGCTTATCCCTACTCTTAGCTAGGGAGTTTTGAAACAGTAAGTAGGTTTAATTTTTGCACACTTACAGATTTATCTCCTTGATCTTGTTTGTCTCTAGATTTTGTGTCACCAGCTTCGCTAATTACGTGTAGATATGAGTACCTACGTATTACGAGTAGTAGGTACCTACTTTGATATAACATGAGCTTGGTACAACATTTCGTGGGTTTTCTTTATCAGTCATCTATGTCACGTATTCTTAAAAACATTCCTTTCTTGTACAAAGGTGCCTTCATCTGTGCCTTGCGTGCGCAAGACAGCTTACACAACCTTTTTTGAGTAAACACTTTTTAGTCTTTCCAAACAGAACTCCAAAAAACTACGTTTCCCGAAACATATTTGTATAGGCCACTTGTGGTATTCACCGGCAGTGCCCTAATAGGGTGGTGTTACATACATAAATTATGCAGGCAGAGAACACATGTTTGTGTTATTAATTACCAGCCTTGTCCTTGTAACTGGTTACCATCTTTGTATTTCGATGCTTCATTGCAGTGGTATTTCTATTTGGTGACCATCTTTGGCCACAGAAAATACTAGCTCGTGAATACCTACATAGCGTTAGCGTCGCCCTATTGCTTGAATGGCCAAACTATATTTCTGGGTTAAATGACTTTTTACGTATAACTGTTGAAATACCTAATTAGCGTGTAGGTATAATGCAACATTTTTTGTCCTGGTGGTCATACAAGTCAAGTTATTTACAAAAATATCCTATCTCCGAAGTAAAAACTTTTTCAGTTGTTTAGCTGAACTACGTATTTAGCTTAAGTGAACGCATCCAAATATCAGACTCTGTACTTGTATGTCCAATCTGCACCGATCGACCAATCACGACCAAGCATTTCGCGGTACCAGAACGTCATATTGTTTCCATTGACGTATTGTTTGTGTTGACGCTTGTGACGGCATAAATTGTGACAAATTATTGGATTTCAATTCTTTAAAATAGTACATGGCGCCATAATGTCATCAACTAAGAAAAAACGAGGTTATATACAAAGTGACTTGATTTTCTGTTGTTTCCAAAATCTATTTATTCCACGTGGATTCTACAATTTTTGTCATCTTTATTCTTTTATATTTTAAAATTATGAAATTCTCATTAGCAGTGTATTTAATTGGTGATGTAAGGATAAGAGAGATAATAAACGTATGAAACGGTAGGGTACAGCCTGGGTACACTCCATTAAACGGTACCGTAATGTTTCTATAATCTATTTGCCGAAACAAGTTATTGGGAAAGAAATAATCATATAATAAAGATAAAAAATATGTTTCGAATAAGCCCTAGTCCCCACACTAGGATTCCCTGTATCGTGGGAACTAGTCTCTTCCAGACCATTTACAAGAGTTAGTTTGTATGGACTTATTTCTATAATATGGCAATAAGAGCAATATCAGTAAATTGGCGATTGTTTATCGGACTAGTTGAAGATGGCTGTTGGAACAAGGGCAAGTGATTCTGTGGAAAGAAGACGCAAACGAGCCTTTTTCTCAACTGAAAATACTATCACTTGGAACATATATCAATCTATGAGAGTTCAACGATTTTGCCTTCCAATAATTATGTCGTTAGAGCTGTTGCATAATCGATGGTTGTTCATTGGATGTCAATCTACAGAATTGAAAAGGAGAAAAACAACAACATTTTGAAATCACTTATAAAAACGAAGGAATGTTAGAAGATAGTGAATAAATTCGACGATTATACAATAAGTGCAGTAAGAAGAATAATTCATGATTTCGTTTCCCGAAATGAGATACCCACGTTGGTTGGTTGGTTGGTTGGTAAAACTGCTAAATAAAGTTTAATATGAAATCGGGTATTTTTATTTTTACAAACATAAGTATTTTTATTTTAGTCATACACCTCATAACTGTCTAGCTACTCAAAACAGAAAAATGTTTAGTTGCGAGTACAAAATGTGGGCATACACATCATGAATTTTGCGTCTTTACTTGTTTCTTAGCCGTATGCCCACCACCGTTTTTTGACCTTGTCTTTAGTATGAAATTGTGTAACAGAGACAACGCTCTATTTACTTGTTTCGGCATTTATAGTCTATAAGGGTTCCGCCTCTTATTTTTTTTTAGCCGGCACATTAAAGTCATAAAATCGGACATGTCTTTTTTAAGAATTTCATGTACACTTGGACTATCAAAACGAATCAAACATAGCATTTATCAAATCGTTGGAGCCATTGAATAGATTCGACCGGACATAGGAACGGATATACATACCGGTCAAACACATAAACCTCCTTTAGGACTTTGCCGCAGTCGGGTGAAAACATATACACGCTATATATGTAGATTGCAGTTTGGACTAACAAGCACAGAATGTTATTGCGCTCAATCCACAATCGCACGATTGTGACAGAGTTGTTTTATCAAAACTTCACTTAAATATTTAAAAAAAACAATGCTAGCATGAAATATTAAAGAACAAAACGGTACAAGGTACATTGGACCTTTCCTTAATCACCGTAGGTGAAATAAAATGTAATAATAATAATGTGGCCCATCAATGTCCCCACCAAGGGGCACAGGCCTGTACCCGGATACGAGTAAGATTAAGCCATTCTCCACCACGCAGGCTCAGTGCGGGTTGATGGTGTGGTTTTACGACCACTACCACGTAGCGATAGTAGCCGGGACCTACAATTTAACGTGACATCCGAAACACTGAATGTCCGATTATGTATTTAAGATAAATTCATTATCTCATTGGTAAATTCTCAGGAATCGAACCTGCATCTCCTGTTTGAGAAGCAAGCGTGAAACCCATTGGACCACGGTGCTCTTATATCTAGGTATAAATAAGTAAACAAATAAAACGTCTCTTGTAAAATTTGCCAAATGTTAGTTTGGTGACCATACGCACTAATAGCCACACCATAGCACTAAGGCGACGATAGCTTTCTATGTAACTATTCACGAGCTACTAGGTAGGTAGGTATCTTCTACCTTACCTACCTACCTACCTAACAATGAGTTTACGAGTAGGTAGGTAGGTAGGTAAGGTAGGTAATTTATGGTTGAGAGGATAATCCCAAAAGTACTTTCCTATCTAGCTATGCTAATGACCATAATGTGAGTTATATATTTTCAGGTAAATTGTAAGGGCTAACAATGAACAGTAAATGTAACCAACCAAAAACATAAATGTGGAAATGGGAGCCAAGTTCAATATTAACAATAGTGGCAGTCGACTTCGCCGACAAAAGATTTAAGATCTAAATGAATGCCAAGTTCTGTATCTATGATAATCCTGATAATCTGACGTTACACAAAGTAGATAACTTAGCACAAATTGAAGAATAAGATTTGACTAAAGCATACGCGCGGTATTTTTCTTGTGAGTCGTATGGTTCACCGTTTTGGGCGCAATTGTAGCCACTTAAATCTTACCAGTTACGTCATAACATATCTACGGAATTAAATAAAGAAAACGCAATAGAATGAAATAAGCAACTTCCACCTAGTTACATAGAAAAAACAAATTGAGAACATTCATAAATTTGTTATTCTATGTTATTAATGAAAACACAACGTACTCTAAAATTACCTAGTACGAAATTTTGCAAGGAAAACGAATGACATGTTACAACAGCAAATAATGCAATCGGTAGACAACCCGACTAATCAGCACGGTGCTTCCCTTGCCCGCCCCGCACCGCGAACTCGTGACTCAGTCATCAGATAGATTACATGATATATTTAATGATAATATGCACGTGTTTTGAAAAAGGCAGTTATCAAATAATTAGTAGCAGTCAAGGTGGCCAAATAGATCATTACAAGTCTTTTTTATAATTGAAGTAAGGATTTGTTACGATCTATTTTGCCTCTTTAGCTGCTACTAACTACATGACTCTGACTATACTATACTATACTATGGGGTTCAAATAACATAGGACTGTTAAAACGATATTATGCTTGCTTTATCTTTAGTTGACTTCGAAACTGAAATTAATTTTGCTATATCAAATTCGATAGGCGCTTAGTGTGTAAACAAAAAAATATTTTTGAAAAATTCAAAAAAAACCTGTCTCTTTATCTTAGGTTCGTAACCATACAATTATCCAGGTAAATGCCAAATTTCAACTTAATAGGTCATCTGGAAGTGGGTTAGGTTTTTGATTTCAGTCAGTCAGTGAGAAAAATCCCGATTTTAGATGTTTGTATTTTAATAATCGATTGAGCTATATATTCATGAAATTTTGGGTTATAGTTCGACTTAATAAATAAGGGTCTTAATAAATTGCATATGTTTATGTTTAATGATAATTCTGAGTTAACTCTGCGTTGCCAGTTCTCTTCTTTTGAAATTGGCTTTGACCGCTGCCGCGTGTCTAGATGTAGAGATAATCCTACCTTGGCAGGAAATTCTATAAAATAAATGATGGTAACATAAGTGCCATCCTATCTATATAAAAAACGCGCAGTAGTCCGAAAAAGTTGCCATATTTATTTGCTAGCATTTCCTGCCAAGGTGTATGCAATGTTTTCTGGTGGTTCGATGTGAATTCTGTGATCTTAGGTAACTAATTAACGTAGTGCGTTTGTTACTATCTCCAACAGGATGATGGGACTCGTGGTTGGGATTAGAAATATGATACCTATGAGACTCCGTTTTTCACCCCCAACGAAAAAGAGGGGTGTTAAAGTAAATTTGGAGCGTCTGTCTGTCCCTGGCTGAGAGTTTGTCACTCCACCCCATCCCTACCATTGCACGGTGTTACGGAACCCTTCGTGCGCGAGTTAGACTTGCAGTTGACGCGTTTTTTTAATATTACTTTTGGAGATAAAATGGGATCCTCTTCAACCTTGTTCGATATGTGCACTTTATAAAGACTCGGTAGCGTATGAAAAATAGCAGGACTAGCAAAGAATAGGTGGGTATCTACTAATGTCGAATCGGATATGATAATGCTAAATAGACTTATTATGGCGAAATAACTTACCCAGTTTGAACACGGACGTCAGTACAATTTTCCGTGAAATACGCCTTACCTACCACGAAGTGCGTAGAACTTCCGCTTTAAATGTATGTGTGTGAATGTAGTTTATTTGCAGGTAGAGTATAAAACGAAGACTACTTGTGTTTTACTGCAATATTGCATTGTCAACAACTTGATGTCTCTACATAGCGTGTCATACAATAGGTAAAAACATGTCCAACCGCATTCTTTGCCTTAATTATGATTTAAAATAATGGAATGGCCTTATTAATGTGATTCTGTGAATTATTTTCTCAACTGTGTGTATACAGCTAGTTTCAATTTCGTACTTATGAAAAATGGTGCTGCTGATGTGGTGAATAGATAAATTATTATACTCGTAAAACTAGTAATAGCTACATTGAGTGGGTACTGTGCTGGTACTTACGATATTCATAAGGAGTGGTAAATAAGCGTAGTTTTGCGTATGTTTAAATAAAACGTTGTTTGCCAAATGTTCGTCCGGTCATTAGTCAGTATTTTAACCAGGTTAACTAGTTATCCCGAAAAACTGCGTCATTTGCTCTACATTAGGTACCAGTCTAGTTTCCGGGCCCGGCAGTCGACAGATGTCTGTAGCTCAAACTTGGTTAAGCTTATATTGATGATGGTTGCCTGTCCAAACTCTCAAAGTTGGGAACAATCTGCCATTTTCCTATCAGATCATCAGTTAACACAATACGTACAAAACAAAGCTGTACAATGAATCAATGTCAAAGTTTATCGCCAACGGTGACCCAGAACTTCTGACAACTTTGTAAGATAAAAGTTGATATTTGAACGGACGCACCGAAGTTGAAGGATGTTTCAACTAAACTAAAAACAAACGTTTAAGGATGTTTTCCCGCTTCAGCTTAGATTAGGTACATCCTTTTCGGAAACAATAGGTGCGTGCTCTAAACAAAACATTACGTTACACATTATACGCGTTGAAACAAAGGGTTTTTGAATCGTTCATTTGTTGTCGGTAATGGAACGTTAGACTTGCACGTGCTCGCATGCATTGCATCTGCGTTTAGCTTTCCAGTGGAGTACCTACCTTACCCTTGAGGTTAAATTACTTAGTTCATTAAAGTAAAACGAAAGTGATTCTCAGCATTACTCCTCGATTTTCTTTTAAAATATATGCCGGCCATTTCAGAGTATCATCCTTGGCCATGCCTGCATTTATTGTCAGTTGTCAGTTATGGACGTTTTAAACTGTCAATAAGAAGAAGTACCTCAACACTTGAACTCTTAGGAGGTCCAGTTTTTGTCGTATAATATTAAATATCCCAAAAGAACGACAAAGAGCAGGCAATCAAGACTTGCAAATGAAGTAAGACCGGGGGTCACGTCTTCAGCGCTGAATAATTATACCAATTCATTATTAGGAGTTATACTTTGCTCTTCCTTAGAGAACAAATATATTGCTTTGTTTTCTCAAAGGATTTAACTTCTTATCCAGCTGAGTTTATTATCTTTATCCTTATTTACAGCTCCAGTATGATCCTACATACTAGTACATATTAGTACTTACATGCATCTCTTTATTCCATGACTTTTAAGGGGTAAACCACATTAAAGTCATTCATTAGAAGATATCATGGCGATGAGCCCATCTCTAGCAAGAGATCTGTTCAAGCTTCCAGCCAACCAATTTAGGATGTGATAGGTTTATCGTTGTGCGGCGACCTGCGCGTGTACTGCGTAAAATAAGAAATAAACATCTGAAAAATAAAAAACACAAATCTTTATGTCGTATCCTACATGGGGTGGCAGAGGCACATTCGCGCACGCAATTACATACTCACAGATACGGTAGGTATAACAATTATGCTGGAAAGTAATATGTATGTGGCTTGGCGGACATTAAGGCCAAGGTCTGCAATTCTGCAACATCCAACACGCGAATCCAATCAATATCCACTAATTGATACACATCTGCTAACCTCGAGGATACTTGTATAACACGGACATGATACATTATTATTAATTTGCCATTAATGTATCTGCTACACCCTATGTGACCGCAGCTCCAATTTCCATAAACTCTGAGTTGGCAGTTCAGCATCCGGCCATAATCTGCCTAACAAGCAAGATAACCCAAATAAAAATTGGTGCGTTTTTAAGTAACGCTGAAGGCCACTGGAGCGTTCGGCAAATCAATACACCACTAGCAAGCAATAAATCTGAGATCGCGTGCAAATATGTCGATGTGACTAGATAATGCCGAGATACCTCATCAATGCTGGCGTAGATGAATTCCTCTATGTTAATTTCATTAGTGAGATGGATGGGAGTTATTTAGCTTGGATGTTGGCGTTGTGTGCGTTCCAGGTTCCAGTAAGTTCGGGGAAGCTGGAGGTTTTTGCTGTGGTCCATTCGTTACATTGTTCTAGATTTATAGGAGGATCCTTATCTTGCCAGCTCATCGCCTGATAAAAGATTCCCTTCCCATCTATTGCGACATGTATGGAAGAAGACGATGCTACCTATTCTAAGTAGAATTTAGCAGAGGAGAGCTATAAGATCGAAGTCTTATATTAATGACTTATCTTACGTTATCATATCATACATGATATATATATAACTCTACTGTGAAGTGTAGGTAGAGTCTACCTACTCTTCAAAAGGTTTTATAATAAATTACGTAGAATCCAATGAATATGTATTTTCGAAGATGCCCGTCGTGCATTGCTGGACTAATGAGCCCACGTTGTAACAAGTCACTTTGATGTGGTGTGATCATAAGAAACTCTGTCAGGATCTCCGTTGAAGTGTCATACAGTTTCGCTTCAGAAATTACCGTGAATACCGCTTTGTAAGACTACGGCCAATGCTTTTGACATCATTGCGATATTAATAAAAAAGCTAAACTTGAGAATCGTTTCTATCTTATCTCCGCGAAATAGAGGCCATCAGAGACCAGCGTTGTGTTCGACAGTACTTATTTCAAACTCAACGCAACAGTATAATTTGGATCTTCAAAATTAGTGCCGCTTTTACAATCACCAAAAAGCATGTCATCGAGATATATTCTGTTCAGTTTCAATACACAGCCATCGACTTTCTAACAAACTAACTGAACATCAGAGGGTACAATATTAACTATGGAATATAAACTCTAGCTACCGTTTTAACCGTTCAACCACGATTGTGGGTCAGAGCTGCAATAATCAATTACTACAAAACTGTTAAGGCCCGGATACACCGACGACGACTCAAAGTTTCACGGACACTCAAGTCACACGTTTGGGAAATGACATCGTCTCAGCATGACATTTAAGCGGTACTCTGTTGGAGCAGCAGTCTGTGCATTCGACCACTAGTCTTTCACACCCACGGATCTGTATTTATTAACCGACGAAAAAACGGAGGAGGTTCTCAAGTCGAGGCGTTTTTTTATGTTTGACCACGCATATTTTCTTACAGAGTAGCCCGATTTTGATAATTCTTTTTTTATTGGAAAGGGTCTGTTAACTCTGGAAAGGGACCCGAAGTTGGTCCCATATATATTTAGAAAGAAAACCCAACCTTAAGGGTGGGAAAATAGGGGTGATTTATTGTTCATTTTAATGCTGAGTTGTGTATTACAATTATAAAAACCGGTCAAGTGCGAGTATAAATCGCGCACGAAGGGTTCCGTACCACCGTTCAATGGAAGCGATGGTGTGGAGTGAATAGTTTGGATTTTACACAGCAAAATATTGTTTACAAAGTTATTGGTGCGGTTACTTTCACACTCCATGTACGTAACTAGGTGCATCCATAAGTTTGTATGTGGTATTGAAAGAATTGTTGTATGGGAGCCCCCTTAAATATTTCTTTTATCCTGTTTTTTAGTATTTTTTATTATAGCGGCAACAGAAATACATAATCTGTGAAAATTTCAACTCTCTAGCTAGCTAGGTTCTTGAGATACCTTCCTACCTGGTGACAGACGGACGGACGGACGGACGGACGGACGGACAGCGAAGTCTTAGTAATAGGGTCCCGTTTGGAACCCTTCGGGTACGGAACCCTAAAAATGGTAGTTTATAGCCACAAAAATAAAAATAGAAAATTAGCCCATTAACGTCCCCACCGAGGGGCACAGGCCTTTAAACGGATACTAGTAAGATTAAGCAATAATGATTATCATACCTGAGTTGTGTCTTTGTAAGTGATTTATACCTGGGTGGGAGGGTGCATAAGCCTGAATAAGTAAGGTAAGTACCACAGACCAGACTGGTCTCTGGTAAGTACCTTAAGGCAGGACGAAACAATAGAGGTGGGTGACACTAAACACTAAGGTAATGTATAATACGTATCAGCTTTTCTATATTTTTTATAATTATGTTGCTCTTTTCTTTCTTTCTATAGAGAAAATATGATAAACGAGCCCAGGATAAAGCACAGACAGAAAATTCGAGACAGCGGGGGAAAATACCTGAAGCGAGTTCCTTGAATTTATCGGAGCAAAATGGGTGACTCATATACAGAAGACTCAGACGGGCTCCGAGCGGGATGAGCCGGCTTATATTAAGCGACTGTTCCGTACGAACTGGGAGTAATAATACCTTACGTAATAAATACGTAACTGGGACTAATGATTACTTTATCGTAACACCTTATTAATATCAAGATGCCTATTCAATTCTAATACGGGGTGCTGAAGCACAACGCCCAGCCGCTAATTAACCTTCTCCGTTTCTTGACCCATAAATAAGTAATGGCAACGGAATAAGCAATGGGCCTACGCATTAGGTTATCTTTGACACGCAGGTTTCCTTCACCGGGACAAATAGCTCTGGACCTGGTTATGACGCATCGCGATTTTGCGCGAAAACCTATAAAGGGTAAATGTAACCTCCTGGCGTCACCAGGGCTCCAGCGGTTATCGAGCTCTCCTAGCAACAGGGATATGTACAACGCACCTATTAATGACAACTCAGATTGACTTCCTCTTAAGTCATGGTGTCTTTCATTTAGCCATGCTCTTAGGACAAACAAACATCAGCCAAACTTAATTTAATTAAGTAGCCCTTTGACCTAACTCTCAAAAGTCTCTGACCAATAAACAAGACGAGATGTAATTCAATGAGTTTATTGTCTGCCGGTGATTTAATATGTGTTCTTCGAAGTCACTTACGAAATCTCTGATGTTGATAGGCTGAATTAGGATTTACGGCCCGATGAATTGGGAGCAAGACATACACAACTGTAAGTGAATGAAATTAACAAGCAGATAAGAGTTTTTGAAGCGTCAAATGATTTTCAAAGCAATGTACAGATTAAAGCAAGAACTTTGTGCTTGATTTCAATGAACTAATTCGTTCCTATCTATGGTTCAAAATTGATTATTACACTTAAACCTATTTTGAAGTTTGTTAACTATTGTCAAGACAATATCTTACTAAAAGATAGCTAGATACAGCGTCTTACTAAAAAATACTTAACTTCAAAACAAACATCAAACGCCGTACAATTTTGTGTTTAAACATTACTCTATCTGTTTGTAGTAAGGCCGACAGTAATGATCATTTCACAAATAACAGTTAAAATTAGCAGTCTAAATTGCAAATGGAGCTGAGTCATATTTCACCTTTTTTAGTCAACTGCAGGCTGTAGGTAGAGCTCTACACTCAAAATATGCAATAAAAAGTACCAAAACAACGGTTACCTCGATTATTCATTCATTTGCACATCTAACTGCTATTGTATGGCGTCGTAAGGGAAATGTGATGTTTCCACAATCCCTGGTTAGTATTGCACAACATTGCTCTCTCTTCACTCAAGCAGGCGGATACAATAATTTGATTCTCATTTGATAAGTATAATATGGCCAGAACATCACTGCAAAATCGTCTGATTATGAAAGTAATATTAATAAAACCTTTCACTCTTAGGCAAGAGATACGGAGATAAGAATTTAACATACATAAGTACAGTACAAAAGAGCCATGGAGCGTTCTGTGCTAGGCATACTAGACCACACACAGCACACTCCTAGATCGAGTCCGCAATGAAGAAATACGTTGACACATTCCTAGATGTAGGGAACCGTATTAGAAGCCTCAAGAATGGAAGTGGGCAGGACTCTTGACGAGGCGAGGCGAGGTGATGGCAGGTGGAGTGGATCACAGACCGAGTGGTGGCCGAAAGAGGGAAAAAGAAGCGTGGGTCGACCAGCAGCCAGATGTGTCAATAACATTAACAATAAGGCGGGAATACCTGGAATCGATTGCCATAGGACCGTGTAACGTATAAAATGTTGTACGTTCGTATTTTCCATGAAGCACCGTATTAGCTAGTTTGTTATTCCGGAACGGGTCCGTCAGGGACGCGTAGCGTTTCATAAAGTGCAAATAATTGTCACTTCGTGATTAAGTTTCCAGAAATGTATTTCGGTGTCCGTCACAATCAATTTCTTCTCGAAGGTTTTATGAAGAAATAGCTTCTTTGGACCTTAGGTGGGTCCCAAATAAATATTTAAAAACATGTTATAAATAAAATGAAAATCTAAGACGTAGTCAAACAAGGTTGCCTGAACATAAGAAACGTTTTTACTAAAGAAAAAAAGATAGTGTGACATTCCTCTTGACTTGACCTGGAGAATTCCGACCACGTCGAGGTCTGATCCTCGAATTCTTCGAAACTCTTGTTCCAACCGGATAAGTTGGCACAAAAAGGAGGAGGCTTATACCCAGCAGTGGGCTGAAACAAGTTGCCAATGATGATGATGATGAAGTACAGTTCCTATGACAAACTTGTTCAAAATATCCTTTTACCTGGGTTTCCTAGCTACGGCTGAATTGCTGCAAGTGGACGTATCAAACTCAAAGCTTTATTTGTTATGTATCGGCTGGATTTATTATGTATCACCTGTCTGATTTGTTCTATTTCTTCCTAGCTTTGCAGCTCATCGTTCTGGCTAAAAAAGACGTGAAAGAGTTACAGAACTTTCCTCGAACTACCCATAATGCGTTTTTACAAAAACACAACAAAATGTTACGAATTTTCCCATATAGGATGGCAAAGGCACAGTTGCGCTCGTGGTTTAGGTTGCGTGACAGGGGGATAGTCTATCTTACCATCTATGGAGATATGAAGATACCCTCACGATGTTTTACATTACCGTTAGAACGTCCCTATCAGTGCATATTTGAAACTCGATTACCTACGTTAAATTTTTGATCCAATTTCAACTTGTCACCAACGTCTTTACTGCAATCTTTTTAGTTCTATGCGAAGCATGCTTCTGCGTTGGTATTTAGCGAGGCGTGTTGCACAAACTTAACATTATGCTATATCATTGCAATTTCAGCCAACAGTCTTTGCTTTAAGAGTTTCGTAAGCTGCACTGGAAGTAATGGTTGATTTATATGCAAGAGTAATTTGAAACAGAGCGTGTAGTCTTGTCTCTTCATGCTTCCGTGTTTTTTTTTGCTGAAATATCACCATTTTCATACACGATCTCGAGTATGTGTTTTTGTTCGAACAGAAAGTGTAGGAATCAATATCTTCAAGGAATTTGACGTATTACCACAATGGTACTGACTTGTCACTGTAGACTTACACTCGTTGTTTTACGGTCTATGGAAGGACCCAGTGCGTCCGGGTCATCGTCATCACCTGGCAGGCTCTCTTAGTCGACTCTTACGACTAGATGCGGCTGATGTATTCTTAATTAGTTCAGCCCAATCATGACTCAAGCTTGTCAAAAATAGCGAGGTTTCTGAATAAAGAAGGCATGAATGAAGTTTCGAGTGTCACATTCACTTGAACGTAATGCAGTGACCTTGCAATATTGCAGAAATAATCTGAATCGCTTAGAATTACAACATTATTGCAATCGGAATTCATGTGCATCAGCGAATAACGTTACCCACAGAATATACGTAAACTCTAGTTAATGCAATTATTATCTTTACTAAACACCTAGCCTGCTTAAATTAAAACTATCATTATGCACATGGATCCAACTAACAATGATGGATTGGATGGAGGTTACCTCGGTACAATTCCCTGATTGGCTAATAGTACGTTATGTATGACTTTGATTCCGCTATTCAGGATAGCGAATTAGAATGACTTTGACCTGAACTTGCAAGTCAGAAGTTACGTTTGCTTGAGATGCAGCTTCTAACTATAAAATTGTTGTCCAATACAGATGGTTCTGTTTTGTATAGGATATGGTATAGTAGATAACCTTTATCCGTATACTTCTTCCATAGTAACTTCTAGTCAGCTGATCGGGTCTATGTACTGAGGATCAGTAAAATAAAATTATTTTGCTTTGGGAAAGTTGTTCATAATAATTGTCTTTACTATCATTCCCCAAAATATGGTGAGCTAATTAAAAGTCAACCTGTATGGTGTAGGTAGACTGTGTTAAGGTGATACCAATATATATATATATATAAGGAAAACAAATGTAAACGAAAGTGACAGCTTTAATTACTTCCACTTCCACATAAGAAAAGACAGCGCAAACAATGCGCTCGACTCAAATACTCGACTAAAATAAATAACGCAGCACCAAACCACATGAAAAATTGTTAAAAAATAAACTATGCTATTTTGTCAGAAAGATTTTCAAGGAGAGTTTAGGAATACAAGAAAGGTAAAAAAGAAACTTTTGGATGTTTAGGAATAATCTACGCTATAATAGCAATGAATACATAATATCCACATATTCAATGCAGTTCCGCAATTAAATTAGTTAAGAATTCAGAATTACAGGAAAAAAATAAAACAATTTAGAGGTCTGTTCGCAATTAAATTCTATCGAGAAAGTTTCATCCAATCGTGTTTTCCTTCAGCGAGAATCTTAATCAAATACTCAATAAACGATAACCCAAAAATCAAATCTATAGATGACTTTAAAGTGTTAAATGGATTCGAAAAAATCCCCATTTTTTTGGTATCGCCTTAAATATGAAACTAATCGGGTAGTTATCCTTGTAATCCTTCAAAGGTTCCAAGTTATTACTCATATGCTGTGACGTCGGTTGGCTGTATTCAATTGATTTAAAACCGAGTCTCCATTGGCGTGGTCTCCTCAATTATTACAAGGCTATCTTATTGGCTTCCATACACTGTGTTGAGCGTTGTGGTCTAAAATATGAATGAAGGTATATTAAATTGCGATCTCTCGTACAGTCCCTTCTGGGCTCTTTATTTCGTACATCGTAGGGTTTCGTACATCGTACGATGATTGCACTGACTCGGCCTGGTAATGATTTTACGTGAGATTAAAGACTCACGTACCATACTATAGTCCCAAGGGGTGACTTATGTCAAGTCTAATAAGCATGTGAACAAGACCTTGCTAGAATAAGTGATGCCTATAATGTGGTCCGATGACATTGTGAGATACCTTGGACACTATTTACACACATTGATCTAGCCCCAAACGGGGATTGCCTGTATCTTGGGTACTAGACAACGATACACATACTTATATAGATAATTATTATACTTAGACAGATAAACAGCCACAACTACGGTACAAATATCCGTTCTCATCAAACAAATAATTGCCCCCACCGGGACTCGTACCCTTTCGCAGGGTTACTGCCGACTCCGCCATTTGGGTCGTCTACATAGCATAGCAGCATCTAGGATAGCAGGAAAGCAGTGGATGGGTCGAGTGGCGTGTTGAGGAGGCCTATACTCAGCAGGGGGTTCCCTGACTAGCTGATGACGATGACGATGATGATGATGTGTTTAATTATAGCATGAAATTATAAATCGGGCTGTCCTTTCCTTCCACAGAAGACTCTGTAAGACGAATGTGTTTCTCGAGTGGTCATGTATAATCAGGTCGATTTAAGAATGTCTTTATTCTAGCGGGGAAATTAGGAGGTCCATTCCGGGCACGAGCGAAATATCACGACGAACGAGGAGATAGATCTGTTTTAAAATTCCTTATTCATGTCCGCGTCTAATCACAGCACTGTTTGAAAACCCTTTTCTTGCAGACCATGGAGAAAGGTTTACAACAGAGATAATATTTATATCGTAATATCTCGCTGGTTTGCGATCGAAAAACGTATGGTTAGAGATCTTTAGAATAGCATTTTTGGGTTTTAGACGGGGATAAGCAGTTCCTCGCCTGATATTTCGACCATGGAGATGATTTCCATACCACCGGGACTGGCCTCTAGACGTGTCTCTTTTTGAACCAATTCCTTGATGCTAAAACTATGGGAGCTTCCTTGTTCGGTTGTGCTTACCTTATTCGGAATAAGGAAATCAAGTTTTTATTTGTATTTACTCACTGTTGGAGATAAGATATTTTAAAAGTTTTACACAATAGATAAAAACCAGGTGAAGGCTCCACAGCAAACATCGTTGGTTGGACTCAATCAAGGCAAGACCAAGGTTTAGGAAGGGCTGGTAAAGTATAATCTGTTTTGCTTCGGTTCGTTTGCTGAGATTAAGCCAAAGGAAGTGAGATTAGCGAAGATTTTGTATATGTAGCTCATGGTGTTATCATGCAATTTAAATTGGGTTTCTTGCCTAAATTAGGTAGGTGCCTTCTGTATAATGTTTCGACTCTCTTGCTCAATATCTAAACCTGAAGGTTGACGTAGAAACTCAAACTCAAAATTTCTTTATTACTGTAGATATTTATATATACTTAGCAAACGTATTTTTTTGCCTCTTCTGTACATTGGACCACTGTGGGAGAAGGAGGGCGGAGAAATTCCCACACACACATATATTTTTAGATCTCTTTTAAAAATTAGTTGCGTTCAACTAATACTAATATTACTATATTAACTATTTTAAATAATAAGCAAGAATAAATAATTACAAGATTACTAAATAACAGCGAGTTCTGTGTTGAGTGATAAATAATAAGTAGGAATAAATAATTATAAAATTATTAACAGCTAGTTCTGTGCTGAGTTATAAATAATAAGCAGGAATAAATCATTACAAAATTATTAACAGCTAGTTCTGTGCTGAGTTATAAATAATAAGCAGGAATAAATAATTACAAAATTATTAACAGCGAGTTCTGTGTTGAGTTATATTAACCCCATACAGTCCAGTCGTTAAGGTAATCTTGAACATTGTAATATCCTTTTTTAGACTAAGTCGCTTTTACATGGTTTTTAAGTTTCTCGAATGGCAATTTCAAAATCTCCAATGGTAATCTTGTTGTAGTAGAGAAAGCACACTACCCACCCTTGAAAGAATTGTTAACTATTCCGAGTCTAAACCGGCTCGCAACACTGCCTTGCTTACAATATTAGCAGTAAGTAGGTTGGACGTGAAACCGAGGATTTGATCACATTTTAACTTGTCTTGACTTTAATACTGTTAACTTTAACTATTCATGTTTGTGTATATCTGTATCTGTATTTTAACTGTAGCTTATCTGACGTACTTCTAGTTTGTATAACTATAACCTAACATTTACATATATTTATATTCACACCAGGTGTCATGGGAAACAGAAACAGCGACGTCACACACATATAAACATCCAAGTTCTGTTTGTTTTTACCCCCAGCCGGGGATCGAACCCGGGACCTCTCGCATGGTAGGCAGAGCCACAACCGCTGCGCCACAGAGGTCGTCAAAACTATCAATCTTGTTGTTTTTTTTTTCATATATTTTAAAATGATTTTACCCTTTACGGCATATTAACCCATATATGGTTAAATAGGTTTTGAACTTTATTACCAAGCAATAAGGTTGAAAATCGCGATCCATTTCGGGTCAGGCCATGCAATAAGGGGTTAAAACTGTTTGTGCCAAGCAAGAGTTCAATATTTTCAAACACGATCGCTTAGAATATCCGCAGCAACTTCAGTATTTATGACAATTTGGTAAGGAAACCGGATAGAAAAACACTTGAGATTGTACAGTTACTATACTTACTGTGAGTGGTTGTGCTAGTAGACTACAGGGAGCAACAGAAAGGTGTAGTCATACTTTATGTGGTTGTTAGGGACATCATTCTGAACAACGTTGACTATGAAAACGATTTGATCTGAGCAAATAGTTGTGTATGTGGAATATGTTGTAATGTTCTTGCGTACATACATTCGAAAATGAATTGTTTAGCATAAGTTAGTATGTCAATTTCTTAAAATTCGAAAATGAATTGTTTAGCATAAGTTATTATGTCAATTTATTAAAAATAATATCTTTAAATATTTATCTATGTGGGGTCCCCACTGCCATTTGCTATCTATGGTTAATCCAAGAAACTCTTATATTTACTCATTCTAATGTGCTGATAACTTATACTAAACTAGTCTCAACTTGCCTAACATTTCGAATCAAATATCTAAATAACAATTAAACAAAGAAATAAAGTTTATCTATGCAGCACGATTCGCTTACTTTTTCAGAAAATTTTTGATTTCGCATTTGTTCTATGAAGCCATGAACATGAATTAAAAACTAGCACGTCAAAGGAAAGTTAACCACTAAATCAAACAAGCTACAAAATCACATTTGTGCTGATGCTGGACTCATCTGAATATTCAGTGAAGTGTTAAATTGGCCGAATTTGTCGACCCAGTAAGCACGAGTGCAGCGAGGCTACGCACATTTTGTAGCGAGTAGGTCAAAGAAGTGCGAATTCGCTGATGGTAAAGGTAAATTCGGGCTGCCTAGTTAGTATAGTGAGAAAATCGGTCAAGTGCGGGTCGGACTCGCACAACAAGGGTTCCGTAACATCGTAAAAGAAAAGAAAATGCCCGAACTTGTGTTTTATACCAGTCTCTACTTATTGTCATTGGGTAGGGATATTTAAAACTCCCATATGGTCAGTATATAACCTCCCTTTAACCATTAATAAAGCAAGGGGACATATATTGCCACATAATTTCCAACCTTAGGCCTACCTACACGAGATGTTATAAACTAACCCTTAATATAGTTTATAATATCTCGTGTAGTTAGTTAATTATTTGTTGCTGTAGCGGGAACATAAATACAAATTCTGTGAAAATTTCAACTCTACCTATTACGGTTCATGATATACAGCTCGTGACGAACATAAAGACTGAAAACGGAGGCTTCGTAATACGGAACCCTAAAAATCAAATAAGCAGCAGCCTTATGGCGTAAGTCGTCTGAGCTATGAACTTCATATAGACTTTTACGTTTGTCACCTTGCACCAGCTTCATCTGTCATATTGGTATCACGCAAGTAGCATCATAATGGAGGCCAAACCCAAGCTCTTTGAATGAAGCCTAGAAGCCTTCGGTGATACCCCGCAATCGATGAAATTGTATGAGCATAAGATGAACCATAGACACACGCTACGAACTTCAGAGAGTTACGCCATAAGGCTGCTGGGCTGACCTTCATACTAAATTAGTATGGAGCCCGGCCCAGATATCAGTTCCTCACTGTAGGTCAGTAGACAGAACAAGGAGGATTCGCAACGGAATGGCAGCGAAGACCAAGGAACGCGCATGGACCGAGATGCAGACCATCTTCTAGATTTGTGGGGCCAAAGTACCTTAATGAACTTATGAAAAGTGGTGATTTTTAATCTCTTTTAAATATCTGGAGATTTTGAAATTGCCATTTGAGCAATTTAATAACCATGTTCAGAACAAGGAGGATTCGCGACGGAATGGCAGCGAAGACCAAGGAACGCGCATGGACCGAGATGCAGACCATCTTCTAGATTTGTGGGGCCAAAGTACCTTAATGAACTTATGAAAAGTGGTGATTTTTAATCTCTTTTAAATATCTGGAGATTTTGAAATTGCCATTTGAGCAATTTAATAACCATGTTAAAGCGACTTTGTCGAAAAAGGGATATTGCAATGTTCAAGATTACTTAAATGATGGGACTGTATGGGGTTAATCTGGCTCAACACAGACCTTGCTGTTAATAATTTTGTGATTATTTATTCCTGCTTTTTATGATAATGACATAAGTATATATATTTCGTATTAGTTAAGCATAAGCAATTTTTAAAAGAGATCTAAAATCAAACTGGGAGTTTCTACGCCCTTCTTCTCTTACAGTGGTCCAATGTAGAGAAGTGGCAAAAAATGACGATTGCTAAGTATATGTAAATATCTACAGTAATGAAGACATTTAGAATTTTGGTATTTTGGAATATCCTAGTGTAGCCTGAAGCAATGTATGTGTTTGTAAATTTGTTTATTGTTTATTATGTGAAAATACTGTTGGAGTAGCTAATAAATAAATAAATAAATAAATAAATAAATAAATAAATTATGTTTATTGTCGGCGGCGCGGCGCTTGTTTTGTTTAAAGACTGCCAACAACCGGTGGTGTCTCCTGTCTCGTGACACTCCAGCAGCAGAAAACGATAGCCAGATTGCAAGCTGTGCAAGCTATAAATATATATAGCATGGACTGACCAATACCAGAGTCACAAGGTCTCATTTAGCACTCGCGTAGTTATTATACTAATTGGTCACCCGAAGAGACTAGTAATATGAGTCATATGGTACATTCACGATCAGGTCGCCTCAACTTATGGGCACCGGTTGATAGCTTTAATGTTATGAAATAATTAGTGATGCAACGAATACGAATACGAGTATTCGTATTCGCCGAATAATAGACATTTACCGAATATTCGTATTCGGCGAATACGCGCGTCGGTCGTCGGCACGTAAAAATACGACGTGTGCATAGGGCCTTACTAAACCGCAACGACGAAGACGACGCGACGACGGGGGACTCCCCGGCCATAGTTTACTGTTACTGCTCATTAGTTTTCACTGAAGCCATGTTCAGTCGCCTCCGAAAGACTTCAACAGCTGGAAACATCCAGACTGAAAAAAAGAAATCGCCTAAAACCAGAAAATCTTGTAGATTTTCTGGTTTTAGGCGATTTTATGTTTTTTAAATAAAAATATGCCTATTGTAAATTTTAATTATTAGGAAAATATAAATTCATCAAATAAATTAGTATTTTATTACCATGGCGAGATATTCGTATTCGTATTCACCGAATAGTAGGTTTGATATTCGTAAAAGTAGTATTCGTTGCATCACTAGAAATAATCAGTCTAGTTGCGCCCCGGTTGACACTCGCAAAAGTTAGCAATACGTGAATACGGTGTTTGACAAGGTAGTCCAATAAATCTAGAAACGTGTCTCAAGCTGAACATGTTTCAACAAAAACGTTGGACAATATCAGAATTGTATTTTCGAGCAGTTGTATTTTACACACTCAATTTTGTTTTAAAAGGACAGCATTTGACTATGACGTCACATGCTAGTATTTCATAGAGCTCGTGAACAGAATTACCGTTTTAACAGTTCCTTAAAAGTATTTATTTGGACTAGCACTCAAATACCGCATTCTTTGAAGGGTCAGTGCATTCTCTACTACAACAGGATATCTCTGGAGATTTTGAAATTGCCATTTGAGCAATGTTCAAGATTACTTAAATGACGGGACTGTATCAACACAGAACTCGCTGTTAATAATTTTGTAATTATCTATAACAATTAATATAGTAGTATTTGTAGATACTAGTTAAATATAACATAACATAGCGTCACGCCTTTCCCATATGGGGTGGCAGAGGCACAAGTGTGCCCACTTTGAGCCAGTTATTTGATACTCCATTTAGCGTGACAGGGGCCAGCCCGACGCCGCAGCTATGGAGTAATGAAGGTTTCCTCACGATATTTTCCATCACCGTTAGAACTCCGGTATAATGTACTTAAGATAAGTTAATTATCTCATTGGTACATGGTCAGGAATCGATTCTGAGCATCTCCTGTGTGCGAAGCAATCGAGAAACCCTTTAGACCACGGAGCTTCAGTTAAACAGTCATTTTTTAAGGAGATCTAATCAATCTGTGGGAGTTTCTTCGCCCTTCTTCTCCCACAGTGGAAACTCCCACAGTGGTCCAATTAAGAGAAGAGGCAAAAATGACGTTTGCTAAGTAAGTATATGTAAATATTTACAGTAATAAATAAATTTGAATTTGTTGGTGGCCATGGTGGTGTTGGAAGAGCGTTAAAATACTTTCCTACTGAAAATGAAGATGAGTGTGCCGGAGTGTTTGGATACAATGACGACATCGTTGGAACATTTTACGCCAACGTTGGTAACAGTTCAACTACAACCCTGAACCTGATATCGTTAGCCGATTCTGTATCACAATCATCTATCTATCACGATCCCTTTCAAAAGAGATGGCTTATTGACTGCCCCATCGGGTAAAACAACTTCTCACCAGCCAGTATCATTTTAATATTAATTCATAAATGATTGCGTCTCTATTTATTTGCTAGAACTTTTTTTACATAACTAAATTAATAAAATTAATGAGTTTCGTTCATCTGAGCTTGCACCTTTTGTAAACAAAGAACGTGCGTCAGACTCAGACACAGATTAATAAAGTCAGTTAAACCTTTATGTGACAGAGGCAATATATATTTGCCGTCTTATTTTAAACCTTATGGCTTGGAGATAAAGTCAAAATGAAAATGCATGCCTCTACCACATAAGGGGTTAAGTTAAGAGTTTTATTCATCTGACGGTATCATAGCAAAATCGTTATGGAAGAATGTACATGCTATTCAGGGAGTTTTATAGTTTTTACCTTTTTTCTCCTTATTCGTCATATACGCGATTCTGTATATAAATAAACAACTTCCGTCACAGTTTTACAATATTATTTTTAGAATTGTGATTATCAGAAAAGTTCCTGAAACTAACCGATATTCAGAATTGTGTATCGCTAGGCACAATGCTTATACATCTCTGGGGCCGTCTTCTATACATGGATGGATTGAGCCATGTCCTTTGTTGTTTGTCCAATTATTTTACACGCACTGTTATTGTTAAGTGATTGTGATTGGCGAAACAATTCAATCAATTAGGAAAAGATCGGGATAATATTTCAGATCACAGATTCAGGCTGCTGTTCTGAGGCTTTAGTACTTGTTCTAAGGTGAGAACCTTCATTGAAAACTTTAAGATGATACGAAAAAAAAATGGGGCTTTTCCCGAATCAATTTACTCCACCATGAAGCCATCTACAGATTTGATTTTGGGGTTAACGTTTATTGAGTATTTGATTAAGATTCTCACTACAGAAAAACGCGATTGGATGAAATTTTCTCAATAGAATTTAATTACGAAAATACCTCTATATTGTTTTATTTTTTCCTGTAATACTGAAATCCAAACTAATTTCATTGTGGAACTGCGTTCAAAATGTAGATATTATGTATTAGCAAAATCACCTTAAAAAACTTTTTAACAAAATAGCGTAGTTTATTTTTAAACAATTTTTCTGTGGTTTAGCGCTACGTTTTGAAGTTTTTCCCGATTCCGTCCCTCTCACACTGCGGGTCTTTCCGCCTGGAGTAACGGGGACATTTTCACGGACGAGGTATCGCCTTAAGAGTGTTTTCTGTGTCTATGTTTATTTCCAGCTTTCCTCTTACTACCTTACAAAAGTTTCAAGTCAATAATCTCCAAGTCTTATTTCCAACAACAGAACACTGTACAAGATAAGCTACTTTATTGACAGCGAGATGGGATTATTTTCGTACCAAGATACGAAATAGACTAGGGTCTTATTGCAGATTTTATAACCACAAATGGTACACGTTAGCGTGCTTTGGAAGGATTAGGATCCAATTCCAGCAGAATTACTCTCATAAAATGTTCCTTCTTGTTTGTCTTGTTCCTGTAAGGTGCCTACGTAAAGTTAGCATACGCATTTTAGTTGTACAAATAAGAACTCTTAACTTCTTAAAAACCGAGCGTAGTTGGGACGGGTCGCGATTTTGAAGGCTATGCCATGGTAATCAAATTTAAAACCTGTAACGGAAAAGTGGCGTTAGCTAACGCTGGTGGTAACAGAAGGTATAAATGTTAAATTTGAAAAGTATTACTTCATGCTGATGACTAAAATAGTACATTTCCCGCGAGTTCGCAAAGTCTTATATTTACGAACCGAGGAGTTTAGTCGTAGCGAGTTTCGTAAAAAGCCCTTTCGAGCGAGTTAGAAATAGAATTTTTCCGCCTGAGAACCCAAAAACAAACGGCGAAGTTGCTATTTTTGGCTCAGAAGTCAGAAAAATATCTTGCGGGGTAAGAAAAACTTCAGAGAGCGGCATCCTAGTCTAAAGCAATATTTCTGTCCCGTGTTCCAAATCCGAGAAGGCGTAGGAAATATCTGATGTAACTCTTCCTCCATTATGAATGAAATGAAACTCCAGTATTACTTGTTCTTTCATATGAGTTGTTTGTCTGAAGTCAAATCTTCTTTATTACTGTAGATATTTACATATTTACCTACTAACTAAACGTTATATTTTGAACCAATGTGGGATTAGATCTCTACTAAAAATTGTCTGTGTTCAACTACTACAAATATTACAATATTAATTATTATAAACTGGCTGATTCCCGCAACTTCACTGCGTGTTCCTAGGAAGTATCATTTACCGAGATTACGTTACCCTCCTTCTGGTGCAGTCGGATAAAAAGTATCCTATATGTTAACCTAGCTCACAAACTATCTCTGTGCTAAATTTCATTCAAATCCGTTCAGCCGCTTTTACGTGATTGAGGCACAAACACACAAACATCCAAACATCGCTACTTTCATATTCTTAATATTAGTTAGATAATATGCCGGAATAAATAATTACAAAATTATTAACAGTTAGTTAGTTCTGTGTTGAATTAGATTCACATCATGCACTCTTGTCAATTATGTAATATTGAACATTGTAAATCTCTTTTTTGATAAAGTCGTTTTTAAATTATCTTTAAATCGCTCCATGCGCAATTTCAAAATACAACCATCTCACTCATCATATATATTTGTTCTTGTTTTGTTTATTCTCAATACTTTATTGCACTGTTGACGGGGGCTAGCCCATCGCCGCGGCTATCGAGATGTGAAGTTTCCTCACAATGTTTTCCATCGACACTTAGCTAAATCTCTTGCGAAATATCCAAAGGCAGCAAATCACCCGCTAAAAGCCAAAACGAGGGGTGAGAGTGGAGTGACAAAGTAGCACTTGTAATTAGGGACAAGTCATTTTACGCTGGCCGGGACAATAATGCCATGTGACGTAAGTTACGGAGGATTTCGTCTTGACGTCCCGCGTCGGTTGGAGGTAGTATTTATGGAGCGGCCTTATTCGACGGGAGAATATTTTTTTGTTACCTGGCTAGAATTGCGCACAATTAACGCTGAATACGACTATAACACAAAAAGTATAAAAAAACGCCTAACCAATTTACCCTTTCATCCGTCTTGACTTCCCGTGTCGGTTGGAGGTACTATATAGGGAGCGGCCTTAACTGATCATTATTCGACAGGTGAAAATCGAAAGGCAAATTGGTTTAGCGACATTTTTTTTGAGACCCGGCTAGAATTGCGCATAATTGCCGCTGAATACGAATATGTATAACACAACCGTGTTACCACAAAAAAATATTAAACAGCATTTAACCTCAAAACAAACGTCAAATCCCATACACTTGTTAGTGTTGAACAATAGTTATTTTTTTGTGGTAAGGCCCAATAAGTTAAAAAAAATCGCCTATCTAACGTTTCACCCGCCAAATGTAATATTAGCATAGCTGTATTTTTATTACCCTCAGTATTTATTTTGTTTTCTCTGTTTCAATTGTTGTTTTATTTGTTTCAGGTAATACTATTATTATAATTTCCTGTTGTTACTCGATGGTGGTAAGTAACTGCGTGCAATGCAGTACTTATATCATGTACAATTCTTGGCCATGGTCATCACATCGGGCAAACAAAAGGCCTATCTCATTTTTATTTATTAATATTGATAATTTGATTGACTTGACCAAAATCGAAAACGTGAGTTGGTTGATTGACTGTACCGGAACAGGCCTAGCTATATAAAAAGTTAAATCGATTAAAGGCAAGTTGCCTTTGATGATACTAAGAGTACTAACTAGAGCAAATACTTTTGTATGGGTCAAAAAACGCTTGACATATTAGACGACCCGAATGGCCGAGTCGGCAGTGACCCTGCCTACGAACCCAAGGGTCCCGGGTTCGAGTCCCGGTGGGGGCAAATATTTGTTTGACGAGAACGGATGTTTGTACCCTAGTCATGGTTGTTTATCTATATAAGTACAATATTTATCTATATAAGTATGTGTACCGTTGTCTAGTACCCCAAGATACAGGGAATCCTAGTTTGGGGCTAGATCAATGTGTGTAAAATAGTGTCCAAGGTATTATTATTATTATTATTATTATTAATAATAATTCACCAAGTTAAAAACTTAAAAAGCCGACTTCAAGTACATACTTTAAGTAAGTACGTGTATCATAGTCTAGTACCCAAGATACAGGGAATCCTAGTTTGGGGCTAGATCAATGTGGGTAATTAGTGTCCAAGGTATTATTATTATTATTAAGTTTAAGCCCTATTTCTTCCTCCCCGGTCGGCGTGCGAATGAAGAAGAATATGTACATGAAAAGTCCTCATCAAAAGTTTTGCTGCACGGAACCACAAACCAATACGTCGTATGTGTTTATTCAATGGTCAAGTTTATTATTCGGTTATTATGCATACTAACAGGCTACTATGCATACTTACCAATATCGATGGTTAAAGTTAAGGTTAAAGTTAATACAGTAAAATTTATAACATTTTCCGGCTAGTATATATAATCACCACACGTCCGTGGTGAATATGATTAATACTGATTTCCACAGATAATATCAGGACAATACACTGCGGTAGCTTAGGTGAACGGAAAAGGGGGTGAACGAAGCGAAGTCCTGCTTATCCTTCGTTTTAGGTTGAACATGTAAGAACAACGAACAATACTTAAAACATAAACTTAAGTACACATAAAAAATATTACGTTTAACTCAATAAATCCGCTTAGTATAGATAATTACCGGTAAGTATTCATACTAACCACTGATTTTGGTGAATGTAATAAATTTAGCCAAAATCAGTCCGACTAACTATTTTAACCGGTTATTATTAATACTCACTATTACTCACCTTATATACTTAATCAAATATGGTTTATTAAAGATAAAATAAAACAAATACCTAGATGATTCTTCTTAATATTTTCTGTCTATAATCCACAGTATTATGATGTTTATTAGAAAAGTGTTTTTTTTTGATTTTGTTGATTTTATCAAAAAGCTCTTAATCAATTTTGATAAAATGTATATGGGACCACCTCTGAATTAAGACCTACCAATCAAAACAAGAATCATCAAAATCGATACATTATTGACGGAATAATCCCCCTCCTTTTTGAAGTCGGTTGAGAATAAATAATCTTTACTATCACGCCGCTTTTGGATGCCGTATTCTAAACGCGCGAAGGCAATATCAACAAAGTTAGCTATTTAATGAATCCCGAATCCTACAGGCAGACGGACACTATATTCTACTTTATTATTATTAGAGCTAAGCCCGACACTCGGAGACAAATATAACCCGGAGTTTGTTGAACCCTTCCCGTCGCAAGTATAGGTACTCGTCAAGTCAAGGGTGGTGATAGCAGCGCTAACGTTCGCTTTGAATGCAATTTGATTTTCTCAAACATGCGCGGAAATTTCCATAATAGCTACGTTCGGAAATACAATATGCAAAATATCAACGTTACAACCAAAGCCTCTAGTCTCAATTAAAAAAAAGGAAACGCGCCAGAAATGTAAGTATGAAAGTGCAGACTTACATATTTGAGTTTCGAACATGAATTGAATATGCACAGTCATCAAAATCGGACATACACCATCACAAGGCCGTGTCATCGAGTTATTTTTGCCTAAAAAAAACGGCCAAATGCGAGTCTGATCCGCGCACGAAGGATTCCGTACCACCGTTCAATGGTAGGGATGGTGTAGAGTGCATAGTTTGGATTTTACGTAGCAAAATGTTGTTTACTAAATTATTGGTGCGGCTACATTTACACTACATGCACGTAACGAGGTGCAATTCATAAGTTTGTATGTGGTATTGAAAGAATTGTTGTATGGGAGCCCCCTTAAATATTTATTTTATTCGGTTTTTTAGTATTTGTTGTTATAGCGGCAGCAGAAATTCATCATCTGTGAAATTTTCAACTGTCTAACTATCACGGTTTATGATATAGACAGACGGACAGCAGAGGCTGCTAGGGTCCCGTTTAGCTACTGAAAACGAGTTAATTCATAGAAACTAGTTTATACCGCTTAGGCCGGTTCATGAAATGGTCCTTCGTTTTAAAGTGGCGGACAGGACACCTATTCACGCACCATATCACCACTCGATAAAATGGCGGACATCGACCGAGGGATTCCCATACCAAATCACTCGATGTGTATGGTGTCAATTGGTGTCGATATCCGTACATCGAATGTGCGAGATCAGGCCATCCTGAAATATTTCTATTTGCATGTACAAATAATTCAATTTGCTTGTACGATATTTGTATATGTAGTATTTATTGATGGTAGTTTTTAGGGTTCCGTAGAGAAACAAGGAACCCTTATAGTTTCGTCAAGTCTGTCTGTCCGTCCGTCCGTCTGTATGTCACAGCAACTTTATGCAGAAACTATTAGGACTACACAGTTGAAACTTGGTATGTAGATGTATTCTGTGAACCGCTTTACGACTTTTATACATAAATTTAAAAATTAAAATAATTAAAGGCGGCATACTAAAACCATTTTTTTTCCATCAAACCTGTATGTTTGGGATATAGAGAGGTTTTTTAAAATGACGTTAAAGTTTATGAAACCATTTTTCCTCAAAGTAAATCGTTAAAAAGACAGACCCTTTCAAAGTGGAAAAATGTGTCTAACTTTTAAAGTAAGAGAGTGATAATCTACAAAAAAATTATGCTGTGTACTCAATACACACTTTCAACGAAAATTGGATTAAACAAAATAAAGTAAGCAGTTTTTTAGATATAAAACATTTATTAAAAACCGAAAAGATAACTTTGTCATACATACAAACACTATGAAAAACAAAGTTGCAGCACAAACATCCAGTCACATAATTACGTGCTACAACGGAGCCCTTCATGGGCGAGTCCGACTCGCAGTTGGCCACTTTTTCTCTTTGTGTGCTAAAGGGCTGAAATCAGGTTTATTCTATTACCGTTTCTAAGATGAGACGGCGCGGCATCCCTAAATTTGTAAAGAACCCTTCACACCTGCTGCAAATGGGATACTTTCAGAGCAGTATTTTTTTCAAAATCAGATAGATGGCGTTGAAGACACCCCCTACCTTTTCTTCTTCTTTGGCGAATGATGAATGTGGTACAGATGTTCTATTTCACGATGATGGATGACCTTCATCTTGAAATAGAACATCTGTAAATGTTAATATGGGTAGACTTGATAACACCTAAACAAACAAAAAATAAGTGTTGTGAGATAATTGGATGTCTTCATAACAAATATTTTTTAGGGATTTGGGAAGTGTCAAAAACTGAATTTGAAGTTTCCCAGCGTCTTAACTCATCAAACTTAGCTCGATACTTGAATTGCTAGATAAGCCTTTCTTCTCTCTTATAACTCCATATTTGGCCTTCTTAATAACAAAATTATAATATTTTTTAACATCACATCCAAGGGGGGCACGGCATTTTAGCAAAAGTTTAGGGGGGGGGGGGGGGGGGGCATGATGAAAAAGATTGGGAACCCGTGCTCTTAAATCATAACATCGATTGTCGATTGGCCGAATCGCGAATCAACGAATGTTCTCAATTCGGAACACGTTCCAAAGTGCGACTTACCGACTGATGTTCCGGATATTACCTGCATTAGTATTTCGTACACCATCATACAAACAACGCACATGGTCCGAAAAACACTTCGACAATCACCTCTAACGCCACCACTATACGGTTCATTTCCAAAATTACGATTGGTATTAGGTCAGTGGGTACAATTTCTTTTGTGTTTGTTTATCGAGATTCACGCCCTTGTTCAGCTAGGTCTGTAAGTGAGAACGCGCGAGACTTTTTATTTTCTATTTGCATCGTAACCTAATTTTGTTACAGGCTGTTTCGTTACTATTTAATTCAAGTCAAATTCAAGTAAAATTTGAAATAAGAAACAAAAGAAATATTTTTAAATACCTTGGACCTTGGACACCTTGGACACTATTAACACACATTGATCTAGCCCCAAACTAGGATTCCCTGTATCTTGGGTACTAGACAACGAAACACATACTTATATAGATAAATAAAAAAACCATGACTAGGGTACAAACGTGCGTTCTCATCAAACAAATATTTGCCCCCACCGGGACTCGAACCCGGGGCCCTTGGATTTGTAGGCAGGGTTACTGCCGACTCGGCCATTCGGATAATAGTTGTATTTGCAACTCTGATTTAAAAATATTTCTATTCCCCAACATAGTAACTGAGGGATATTAAGTGTTCTTGTAGCTCTGGCAATCCTTATTGGGGAGACCCGATTCGGATTAAGTTTAGCTTTATTTGATTAACATGCGCTTGCGCCTCCGTTCTGTTATAAAAGCGTGGGTTTTGATTGAAAACTGGCGTATTTGGTTGTCATTAGAAAACTTGGTCACGACTTTGAAATTATCGTGTATTAGTTGCGGAATTCACATGGTGTAGTAATAAGCGTTTTCTGCATCGTGAAGAGTGTACAGCGGAGACACAACGTAAAATAATTGAACATAAAAATCTATTTACAATACGGTCACTTAAATTTCTTCTGCCCCCATACTGCATGACGTGTGAACTAGCAGCAACGTCACAAATATACAAACATCAAATCTCGAGGGAGCTTTTCTTTCCACCCGAACGTCTTGGAGAACCTACTAAGATTATGTTATGAAGAAATCAACTGCCGAATAAATCACATCAAAATGCACTCGAAAGTCGCACCGTATCTAGGTCGACCGCGCATCTCCAAAACCCTATTTGACACAGCCACGAACTGGGTCGCGTATTTCGTAACACATTAGCACACACCACTTAGTTACACTAATGATCAGCTTCTGTTGCATTGTTTGTGCTGTTTGACATCCAATAGCTAGTTGTTGGGTTTGAGACCCACCACTTATATATACAAAGCAGCAGCATTGTATTCGAACTTTATCTCAAATTACAATTTTTCTTGTATTATTATGATGTAATCAATCAATTGAAGAAAGGGACTGGCAATGGCGGTGCTGCTATTTGCATCTCGCTCACATTTTAGACAAAAAAATATATATTAATAGTTGGAGACATTTATCTTTGATTGGTTGGAGAACTTAGATAGTTTTAATTTTAAACAACACCACAACAACAACAACAACCATTCACTTTGGTAACGAAACGCGTCCACGTATTTTAATTTCTTTTTTTTATCACACAAGTAGAATGATAATTTTGGGACGATGCCAAATAAATATATGTAGTTCCCAAATAATATCAATCGTTAAACTATAGAAAAGTCCCGATGAATACTGCCGCAATTTTAAAGGTTTTAGGTGGTTTATTATAATAATAATAATAATACCTTGGACACTATTTACACACATTGATCTAGCCCCAAACTAGGATTCCCTGTATCTTGGGAACTAGACAACGATACACATACTTAAATATTAAACTTAGATAGATAAACAACCATGACTAGGGAACAAACATCCGTTCTCATCAAACAAATATTTGCTCCCACCGGGACTCGAACCCGGGACCCTTGGCTTCGTAGGATTTCACTATTTCACGGATTTGCAGGGTCACTGCCGACTCGGACATTCGGGTCGTCATTATTCTCCCTGAGTAGACCTTGAACCCATTTTGTTACACTAGGCATGATTGATTGATGTTAATCTTAGGATTTCACTAAGATTTTATTATAATCTGAGATTCCACCACTCTATAAAACTAAAAAACTATCATATCAATATTTGTTAACGTTCTGACTGACAAGTAAGTTATCGACAGACGGGGGAAGTATGAACAGTTTTACAGGACCGCCAACAAAACGGCGAAGGAAATTTAAGCCAAAGAGTTTCAGATCTGAGATTTAAGCAAACTACGCTGTAGAGGACATACAAAGGACATTCTGTTTTTTACGGACATTTAAGTGTTCCTGTAAGCTGTTTTGATGGGAAATTAAGAAACGATTATCTCGAGCCCCTCTCCTCGTCACGAGTGTTCTCATGTTATGCAAATGTGATTTGTCGATATCCTGTTATTTATCGACTTGTTACGATTGTTAATTTTGTTTTTGTTGAATTTTGTTACCTTTTGTGAAGTTACAAGTCGCATTTTTCTCGAAAAGTATGCACCCTACAGACTTTTTCAAGTAACAAATGTTGTCTGTCTAGACTAGACCAGGCGTGACCAACTTGATCAGACCCAATCATCGATCGAATTTTTACTGAAGAAACCCTGTGCATTCGACCAATTACATACTGTTTTAAATTTTAAATTAAACAGACACGTAAGAATCGAGTTTCAAATATCGATCTTTTATTCCTATTTTCTCACGAACGTTCTACACATATATGTCGCAGTTAGTTGGTTAAATCAGATCCTTAACTAACTCTCTAGACCGTTAATTAAATGCCGACGTTTAACCAAGTCACTAAAATTCCGTCAGACAAGTGATTGAACGCAACGTTTAACGAGTCGAGGCAACAAGAAATTTACATTTTTTTTTATGTGTAGGTACTTAAGTTTGTATTTTAAGTATTTTTTCTTGTTCTTACATGTTCAACTTAACACGAAGCATAAAAGGGTATTTGCTTCGTTCACCCCCTTTACCCTTCACCTAAGCTACCGCAATGTTTTGTTTTTTTTTGAAATCTTATTTATTTTATAAGCCATACATACATCTTATGATTAAGTCAGCTTAAAAATACATAGTCGGTCCATAAGTTCTGTCACAAATATTTTGCCGCATAGTAAATAATACCATGTTTTATTTTATTTAATACTATATATGGTTTGATAGCTCATTAAAGACTGATAAATTAGAACGATTATTGGATTTAAATGCTTAAAGCCATATTACACAAATGCTAGTTTCTTCAGAGATATTGCACTTTTTTACCCAATCAAAAATATGGACGTGATTCACTTTATCTTTTTTCCATGTCTCTTAAAACCTTTCAAACTTACGTGAGATTTTAGTCAGAACCCTCCCTGAACCCGTTACCTTCATTTTGAAGCATAAGATAACTAAGTCTGGGTAAAACTAATTTTCATATTCACATTTTACGTAGTGTACTTGTTGCCCACAAGATCATTTTTATACGTTTTTCTGAAAACGTAAAAAGTACGTAAAGTTCTCTTTGGGAGCAGTTGGAACTGAAAGCTAACAGAAAATCAAATGCTAGTTGTTAAGCATGGTCTAAAATCGAGGTTTCAGAATAAATAAAAAAAACCTTGTTGGTTATCTGGAACACTGTTTTTTTATTAAATTTGTGGCAAGTGGTATTTTTGTCAGTTGCGGCGTGTTTTGGGTTCGCGATTGTCTCAAGTTATAAGGTTTTTTGTCATATTGCGATAATCGTACAAAATGTATTGTATTTCAATTTGATTCGTATAAAATAAGCTTTTTAATCATGTATAATACGAATAAGAAAAAGTTTATTGCTGAGTTTTATCTATCAAAAACCTTGTGACAGAACTTAAGGACCGACTAAGTAATTAACAAAGTTACAGTGCTCACAGTATTACTTTAACAAAAAAAAATAACATTAAATAAATCTAAAATTTGTTAGTTACATAAGTATTTTGTAGTGTTCTCATCTGAGATTCAAAGAGGTTATCAAGAAACTTAAGAATAATGTTTTGTCCTGCTAAATAAACTGTGCAAATCAGCATAAAAATACATAGTCGGTCCATAAGTTCTGTCACAAATATTTTGCCGCATAGTAAATAATACCAAGTTTTATTTTATTTAATACTATATGGTTTGATAGCTCATTAAATACTGATAAATTAGAACGATTATTGGATTTAAATGCTTAAAGCCATATTACACAAATGCTACTTTCTTCAGAGATATTGCACTTTTTTACCCAATCAAAAATATGGACGTGATTCACTTTATCTTTTTTCCATGTCTCTTAAAACCTTTCAAACTTACGTGAGATTTTAGTCAGAACCCTCCCTGAACCCGTTACCTTCATTTTGAAGCATAAGATAACTAAGTCTGGGTAAAACTAATTTTCATATTCACATTTTACGTAGTGTACTTGTTGCCCACAAGATCATTTTTATACGTTTTTCTGAAAACGTAAAAAGTACGTAAAGTTCTCTTTGGGAGCAGTTGGAACTCAAAGCTAACAGAAAATCAAATGCTAGTTGTTAAGCATGGTCTAAAATCGAGGTTTCAGAATAAATAAACAAAACCTTGTTGGTTATCTGGAACACTGTTTTTTTATTAAATTTGTGGCAAGTGGTATTTTTGTCAGTTGCGGCGTGTTTTGGGTTCGCGATTGTCTCAAGTTATAAGGTTTTTTGTCATATTGCGATAATCGTACAAAATGTATTGTATTGCAATTTGATTCGTATAAAATAAGCTTTTTAATCATGTATAATACGAATAAGAAAAAGTTTATTGCTGAGTTTTATCTATCAAAAACCTTGTGACAGAACTTAAGGACCGACTAAGTAATTAACAAAGTTACAGTGCTCACAGTATTACTTTAACAAAAAAAAAATAACATTAAATAAATCTAAAATTTGTTAGTTACATAAGTATTTTGTAGTGTTCTCATCTGAGATTCAAAGAGGTTATCAAGAAACTTAAGAATAATGTTTTGTCCTGCTAAATAAACTGTGCAAATCAGCTGTTGTCGTGACGCCATCTTGTTTTCCAACACGCTGGCTTTCGGCAAGACAGATTGTTAAACGTTTTCGACGATGCTTTATTTAAATCAAAATGAACTGACTTGGTTAAACGTCGGCATTTAATTAATGGTCTAGAGAGTTAGTAAAGTGTCTGATTTAACCAACCAACTGCGACATATATACCACATTCAGCGTGCGCGGAAACTTTTTGAAATAAAACAATTCTGGTGGGTGCCATGCCGGCCTTAACCATGCAGGCCTCCTAGGCGAGTCATGCACTTGGCACCCTTTTATATCCGCCCAATAATATAAAAGTAAGCGTGATGTTATCCATCTCTATAACTAGAAATCCAAGAAACATGAAAACTTACTCTGAAAGTATCCCATTGCAATGCAATAAAAAAAAATTGGTAACCAAACACTAACTTATATTTATCTATTGTTCTAATATTTACCTGCTGACCAACGAAACTGTCAAGAATTGCACCGCCATTGCTAGGCCCTTTCTTCAATTGAATGGGTAGTATGGTATCCCATTGCCTCCCAGGTAAATGCCGCCATTTTAAGACCCATACTTCCCCTGACGCTATTTAGGAAGATAAAAAATATAAAATGAACTATTAAATTGACAATAAGCAGATAACCCGGATGACTATTGCCCATGGAGATGCATCAGAAATTTTCATAATTAGCTTGGTTAGGTACTCTCAGTATTGTAACACTTTAACCTTGATTATTTTTCTGTGGTGATTTTGTCCTAATACTCTTAATTCTTCCTTAAAAATCTATAAAAAGAGTAAAGATAAGTGCCAAGTTCAAGATTTCATACAACTTATTCAACCTATTTCCTCAGAGTTTATTAAAGGAAATATATTCCATCTAAGGTAAAATGACCTTCAGAATTTAGCACAGGATATCGAAGGTACCAACATTAACCATAGTAGGTAAATATCCGAAGGTTAATATCTGCTCTACGGTTAGGTAAATGCCGTTATCGTTTTCTGAGAAACTGATAATTTGTTATTATGACGTGATTTACGAGCAAAACCAACGCCGTGTGTCACAGACATAACACTGAGTCATTTACAGATTGTCAACATTGACCACGTCTGAACAATCAACTCCATTATAAGCACACGCTTTTGGTGATAGAGCCGGGAATACGTACTACAATTTTGAACATTTCGGTTTGATAACATTTTGGAGTGTGACAGAACCTGATCGAATCATAATTATGTGCTTGGGAAGTAAATGGTCATTTAAATTCCACGTAGAGGGCGCTTAGTTTGAAGATGTAATAAACACAGAGTAATTAAACACATAATTTTGTTCATATGAAGTTACTTACAAATGAATCACAGAGTAAAAGTAAGTAAAGAGTAAAAAAATAGGTACGTGATGAATGTGGACTTTGACCAATCCTTTGGCAATACTCCAGAACTTGAATTGGCAAATGGCATGAAAAAAATAGAAAAACCATGTCTCGCCCACGACATCTAATGACACATTTGGAACTGCTTTATTTTCTCTTTTATGAGTGGTCAGAAAATTGGCCTTTATGCAGATTCTCCTTACTCAGAGAAATGAATTGACAATATCCAGATATCCATAGAACCTCAGTTGAATGAAACTGTTTGTTGCTGTTCACAATGTTTATCAAGTTACATACCTCACATGAACGACCTACTATGTGTCACAAATTCTTGATGAATCATTGTGTCTTGTGTCTGTTAGGTTAAAGAGTGATAGAACTAGTGAGTGTTTATTGTTTCAGACTCTTAACACCGAGTTACATCAATGATGCACTGTATGATTTAACTCCCAAAGGGAACCCGATCACGAATAATAATTATGTACGCATCGAATAAGTAAGCGAATTGAAGCGTCAGTGACCCTGTAAACGATGAAACTTTTTGTCAAATACGTAATTTTCAATTGTTTTGATAGTGTGTAGCTGTCTTTGACGCGTTTATTAAACATTCTGTTATGATAACGTGATGTTTGACGAACAAGTTTGTGTCGTACGAAGGAGTCGAAAGAGAAGTCAAATGTCGTAATTCGCACGTCTGCAACATTACTATTAGGTATCAGGTTCTAGGCGAATGGTACTAATTTACAGTAAATTGGAAATACACACTCGTAAAAAAAATAAAGTCGCCGTCAATAGAAATTGTGGACTATGTAAACAAACCGTTTTCTTGAGAAAACCTTGGGGTTCTGTCACGGAGTCTCACTGAACATTATTCCAACTCATGTAGCATCAAGTCTTGCCTGTTATTCACTGTATTTCATCATGAAATATTCAATAATCACCAGTTAATTACGGAAAATCATAGAATCAATAATCAATTCTGTACTGCGTCGAGATTGCTGTGATATTTTTTTCTCATCGAAGTCTGTATTGTCTTTGAAAATTTGTGATGTACGTATATTTATTTATTTTAATTTTATTTTATTGTATTTGGGACATCAACAGCAAATAATATAGAAAAGTTACAATATTAAACATTACAAGAATAAAGCCAGTTACAGATATCCACAGAAGATACAGAAAAAAAGTAGAAGAAAAACTTATATACGTATATTCAACATGCAAAAATATTCGAATGAGTCTATTTGAATATAAACCTATTTTATTCGTGATGCTATTTATTCCGTCATTTTGTCAGTTCATTTTGCGATTTCCTAACATTGTGAAATTTTGGATTGTGTCACTTTCATTCTCAGGGTACGACATTTTAATCATATACCCATCTCTAGATAGTTCACCTATTCATAGACAAAGACAACATGGCGCTTCGTTGACATACTCCACAATTCCTATTGACGGCGACTTTTAGTAAGCCACCAATAGTGTAGATATTTTAAAACAGGTTCTTGATCTACTCCATCTGTGAAGCAATGTTACTGTTGGTAAGGCTATCTGGGGGCACGGCAGTGCCCCCGCCAAGACGAGCAAGCGAAGCCCAAAGGCACTACCTACCTTTTCTAGAAGCGCTTCGTCGATTTTACTTTGGTTTGGATTGTAGCTGTTGAACAAAATTCTCTAAATACGATGGCAGTAGTCGGCTCAATATACATAGAAAGTTTCAATAGCATAGCTCTTATACTTGAGATTTTATTGATATCTAAAATACCCCGATTTCGTCATTGACTCACTGATGATCATCAAAATTCCTCAAGACCTAGAAAGCTGAAATTTGGTATGAAGCTTGGTATTAGTACAAAAACAACAAAAAAAACTAAATCTTGAAATTTTTATCCTGTATCCTGTAGATTTAGGGCGTCTAGAGTTTGAAACTTGGCTCTACAAGGCATCTGATAACTCTTTGATAGTGCGAGCCACATGGTCTTGTCTTGGCAATATTTGCCATGAAAATATTTAGGGAGCTGCTTTAATACTGTGTGAATTCCCGAGGTAACTGAACTACTGTTTGAGTTTGCTGCTGTGCTTCCGGGCGCAAGACTGATAAAGTATTTTTCTTTCTGTCTTTGTCAGTCTTTTTTTTTTTAATCTTATTTATTTTATAAGCCATACATCTTATGATTAAGTCAGCTTAAAAATAATTAACAAAGTTACAGTGCTTACAGTATTACTTTAACAAAAGTAAACTTTGTCAAAGTCTTGTTAGTCATTGTTTTTTTTTTGAGGTTTTGTTTCTCTGTAATGAGAATCAAAGTGAGTGTCAGACTACTGTTTTCATCCATTTGACATATAAAACACAAAGGATAGCGTCACGCCTATTCCGATACGGTGTGGCAAGGCACAGTTGTGCCTACGTTTCGCCAGTGATAGATAAGGAGTAATTTTCGTAATGTCTTTATTGTACTACACAAAACAGACATACAGATAACTTAAAATAGAAAAAACATGTACAAAGGCGAGCTTATCTCTAAAAAGAGATTTCTTCCAGAAAACTATGATGGTTAGGAAAGGTGATGGTTGAGCGGGGGAAGACCTTCTCGTACAATAAAACTCGAGTAATATATACTATAAACAATATTATACTGATAACCCTAATTGTTAAAAGAAGGCTGCATACACAATTACTTAAATACAACGTAACAATATATATAAACCGTATAATACACTAATACATACCAATATATCTATATATCTAACTGGAAAGGGAGAGAGAGTGCTTCTTTATCCGGTTTTTGAATATATTTAGAGATGGACTGTCCCTGATAGTGCAGGGAAGCTCATTCCACAGTCGGTCGTACGTATGGCTCTGATTCCGAACCCGTGCTCGTAGGCTGCAGTGGAGCGATCTGGAGCTTTGAGCATGGACGCCATTAGAACATCCGTAATTATCTCGTTGGTACAGGCCATTTCTTGGCCTTTGCGCGCTGTGACCTCTCTCGCCCATTATCCGTCTCTGTCGTACCATGCGCCGCCCGCCACCCCCTCCAGGCCTCCAGAACCCTGGCGGCATTATACATGGTCAGCACCTGGATCCGGACCTGCATCCCCCGCGTGAGAAGCGAGCGTGAAACCAAAAACTGTGCATTTCTGTTGCGGTTTGTCATTTGAATAGCATAGACATGTAAATATTGATGTGTCTGAGTCCTCAAACCTCCATAACACAAGCGATTCACCCAACGGTGTATATGAGTTATCTAAATATTTTGACTTACCCAAGTGCCGGCGCAAACGTAGACGCTGATACGTGTATCCAGGTATTTGGAGCGTAAACATCACATACCGTTGCAATAGATTGGACGGTATTTACAAGTTAAATCAGGCTTATTTAAATGCGGCGATGAGCTCCTGTTGGGCAGAAAAAGTGTTGAATTATTTGTAATAGTGGTGCTATGGGTCTGCCTCGTCGCTGAGGAGGACGCGTGACGATATTGGGAGATAATATGCCTACAGGTAGACACTCTGTTAGTATGGCACTAGAGATTGAGGAGTTTTCTAACAGTTTCATAAAAAACAATGGCTAGTATTTAATCGCACATCAAAAATACTGATTTTCACAGCAAAATAAGGATCAGCAAAAACACTTTTTATGTTTTAAGTATTTTTGTTGTTCTTACATGTTCAACCTAATACGAAGGATAAAGGGAGCTTCGCTTCGCTTATCCCCTTCACCCTTCACCTTAAGCTACCGCAGTGTTTTGCCCTGATATTTGCTGTGAAAATCAGTATAATTGCTGTGCAAATCAGTATTATTGATGTGCAGTTTAATATAGCCCAAATAATTGCTTCAAAATAGGTCGCGCAACGCTAGAGGGCGTGAGAGAAATACGGTCCGAAATTAAAATGCGTAAGCACGAGCTTGGGACCTTACACAATTAAACATAAACATTTATATACAGGCACATACATTGGTTCTGGCCCCACACTAGCATACCCTGTGTTGTGGGAAACAGAAATAGCGACATCGCATACGTATAAACATCCAAGACCTGGGTTTTCTTCTTTCTGTATCCCCAGCCGGGGACCGAACCTGGGACATAGAGACCTGACCATTCAGACCATATCATAAATATGAAATGTCACAGACTCACGTCAGAGACAAAAATAATATCTAAAGCTTCAGTAGATCACCACTAATTCTACAACGCCATCACAGGTGCATTTCAGCTTAAAATTCCCTCCATTGTTAAGGCCCAGTTCTGGCTGTTGAGGTGAGGGGCGCCGCATTCGCCGAATTGATACGGAGCTCTAAAAGAGGAAAATTTAGGTATTACAATTATGAGAAAAATCAGTAATTTTATATTAAAATTATTGTATGTCCTTTTTAATAAAGACCATGTTCAGGATTTTTTACGATCTATCCAAATTAATTCAATCGCGTGAATAATCAAATCGTGAATAATAAATCAATTAAACTAGATTACCTCTTTGTGAATAACATATTTTTTTTGCGACCTATGAATTTAGTGGAAATAATTTTATATTTTTTTTGCCAAAGCTCTCTTCCGTGGTTTTGTGTGATCTTGGGCCTTAAGTTTGCAGCAATGGAACCAGTGTTGCTGGCTTTTGAAAAATGTGTTATCCAAAAGTTAGGGAGAGAATATCTTAACATACATTTTCATATAGGTATGTTGCCGATACTCGTTGGTATCATTATATCATCGTATTTCGTTTTGTGACGAGGTTGTAGTACCTTTACCTGATATCTTATTTTTTAATGTGGGAAATTGTGCTATGATTCTGGCAACCGGATTGCATTTGCCCATGTTTTTGTTGGCAGTTGACAGTTGTGAACTACAGCCAACTTAACGGCGAAGGGAATTTAAAGCTGAATTGCACTGTACATAGAGAATCGCTAGGTACTACTACTTATTCTGTGGTGCAACTTTGACAATTTCCGTCAGTTTGACAGTTTCTGACTTTTCCTATACGAGGTGACTAAGGCACAATTGAGCCTCTTTTTAGCTCTGTTGCGTGACATGGGGCAAGCCTATAGCCGCAGATACAGAAATCTATGTTTTCTCACAATATTTTCCATAACCATCAGAACGCCTATACTGTATAGGCCCATTGGAAAGGATCAGAAGAGCGAATTCGGAAACTTTAAGAGATAGAAGAATTTGTTGTTTGGAACCATGACCACAGAATACTTAATAGTATGACATCGATTTTGATAAAAAACCAAACGGCATAACTACATTGAAAAAAACTATTATAATAGCCGGAAATCGAACCCGCTTATATGAAAACAACATCCTGCATCTTTACACTATCCTGGATAAATTTCTAGGAAGTCATGTCAAATGGCAAAACAGTGCAAAGTGTTCATTTTCTAAATATACCTCATTCGAAATTAGTTACAATCCAGGCCAGGAGAAAATTTAATAGAATACTTGTACTCGTAGTACCTATGGAGTGTATGGACATTGAATCATTTTACTAAAAAAAACTTCACAATATACATACTTTGGACATATAATTACTTCCCAGAAATTGATGCTTATCAGCAACACTATCAATTGATGTAATAATAATACACGGTTATTTTTAGGGTTCCGTACCCAAAGGGTGCCAAACGTGACCCTATTACTAAGACTCCGCTGTCCGTCCGTCTGTCTGTCTGTCACCAGGCTGTATCTCATGAACCGTGATGGTTAGACAGTTGAAATTTTCACAGATGATGTATTTCTGTTGTTGCTATAGCAAAAAATACTAAAAAATGGAATATTATAAATATTTAACGGGGCTCCCATACAATAAACGTGATTTTTGGTCGTCTTTGCTCGATATTGATGACGGCAATAGGTAGACGCTTGAAATACTCAAAGAATATTTAGTTTTATATTTACTTTAAAAAATAATACTTAAATTAAAATAAAACAAATATATAGGGGGGGCTCCCATACAACAGACATGTCTGTTGTATGGGAGCCCCCCCTCCCATACAACAGACATGTTTTTTTTTTCGTTTTTATAGATAATGGTATGGAACTCTTCGGGCGCGAGTCCGACTTGCATTTGGCCATTTGTTATTTTATTTAAAAATTCCCTGCTAGGAAAGTAGCTTTTTAAAAAATCGCTGTCATGGTTCAAAACAACAAACACTTTTACCTCTTACATAGTCAGGTCATAAGTTCTGTCACATGTGCAATATGAAATAATTTAGACATATTTATGTAAACATTTATATAGCAAAATGAACTTAATAAAACATAGATTTTTATGGTAATAAAGTTTATTCAAAATGACCCCCGCGATTTTGAATACAGGCCTTTATTCTGCGCGGCCAGTCGTCTATCGCAGCACGAACGAGGTCCATGTCAATATCGGCGGCTGCCTTAATCAAGGATGCCTTGAGTGACTCCAAATCAGGATGAGGCTTTGAGCAGGCCCTTTCCTCCAAGTATTGCCATATCTTGTAATCTAACGGACTCAAATCTGGACTGGAGGAGGGCCAGTCTTCGTGCCGGATGAAGTCGATTTCACGCGCCGCCAGCCAGTCTTCTGTGCTTTTCGCTCTATGAGCTGGCGCAGAATCTTGTTGGAATACCCAGTGCCTGTTATTAAACATGGTATGAGAAACAGGTTCCGCAAGGTTCTTGAGGACTATATTTTGATACACAACTGCATTCGTTTTTACGCCTTTCTCACAAAAATGTACCTCAGTTAAGCCCCAATAAGAGACTCCCAACCAAACCATGAGCGAGGATGGAAAATGACCTCGTTGGACACGCGGAATACGGTTGCTCGCTTCTTCACTGCTGTGTGCGTACACCTTATCATTTTGTTTGTTGTAGCTCTCTTCCACGGTGAAAATCTTTTTTCCCGCGTACCGCTTCAACAAAGCGCGGCATCTCTTCAGTCTCAGGTCCATTAAACGAGCGTCCAAACGATGTCCTGTTTTTCTTCGATATGCCCTAAGCCCTAAGTCTTCATTTAACACCCTTTTCACCGTGGTCCTGCTTAACCCCATCTGAAGGGCCAACAGTTTCTGCTTACGTATGGGATTTCTTTGAATTCGCGCCTTCACAGCTTTTATCACTGCTGGAGTCCTAACAGAGCGAGGGCGACCACTTCTTGACCTGTCATCTACACTAGAGTCTTCATTGTATCGTTTTATGGTACGATAAACGAATCTTTTGGTTATATTCAAATTTTTCAGTAAGTCGAAAATCTGAATTGGCGCGTAACCGCAACGATGCAACGCAATAACTGCGACACGGTCTTCTTTAAGTGTCCACTCCATATTTAAAAATGAGGAAAATTCTAAAAAGTACACATTTTTATTTTCATGAAAAATTCGAAATTCGAATTCAATAAACTTTTTTGTGGCCAGCGTTCTAAATTCAAAAGTTTTTATTGTGTGACAGAACTTATGACCTGACTGTGTATAGTTTCCGATTTCGCACTACCGCCCCTACGAAAGGTCCATTCTGTATAGTGCTAAATACCTTAAAAAAACTAGGCTACCATTTTGTCTTGTTCGCTTGAACAAAATATAGTTACCTATAGTTTAGTTACCTATAGTTAGTTTGTTGGTGTTGTTCGGATTACGTCATCGATCGCATTTCTCGCCAGTGAGATCAGACTTCGGTGTGGCTTCAGACAGACAGACAACCGCACTAGCGTAATGCATAAATTATACTCGTACAACGGCACATGATATAGAGTTTTTACGACAAGTCTCTGCGTAGTTTTTATTCGACGACCCGAATGGCCGAGTCGGCAGTGTCCCTGCCTACGAAGCCGAGGGTCCCGGGTTCGAGTCCCGATGGGGGCAAATATTTGTTTATGAGAACGGATGTTTGTACCCTAGTCATGGTTGTTTATCTATCTAAGTATAATATTTATCTATATAAGTATGTGTATCGTTGTATTGTACCCAAGATACAGGGAATCCTAGTTTGGGGCTAGATCAATAGTGTAAATAATGTCCAAGGTATTATTATTATTATTATTGACTAGAATTGAGAGGGGCTAGGCAATTTCGGATATAGAAACCAAAAAACACTCCTGTTCCCAGGGGGGCTGCCAGAAGCACATTCGGTCTCAGGTATCACCGTATTCAGACAGGTATTCAGAAGTCCGTATAGTATATGTCGTAACAATATCGTATAATAGACTATATCTTGATATAGCCAACCATTGTTGAATTAAAAGAAATATTTTAGGGTAAAGCACTGCGGTAAATTAGGTGAAGACTAAACCGGGGCGGGCGAACCCCCCGAATAGTATTCGTGTTAGGTCGACATGTATAACACTAGAAACACCACGTAGTATACAAATGCTTTTATCATGAAATGGTTGGCCAATTCATGACATAGTCAATACATGGTTGGCTATTTCATGAAATAATCAAACTCTACAATATAGCTACGACATATTGAGGTTTATTTTATGACAGGACTATCGGCAAATGTTAACAATAACTTCGTCCACAACGGTATTCAAAAACTATAAAATTAATACAAACAAATATGTATATAAATATGGATAGATAGGAAATTAGTATTATAAATGTGAAAGTAGCGATGTTTTTATGTTTGGATGTTTGTGTGTTTGTGCCTCAATCACGCTAAAACGGCTAAACGGATTTTAATGAAATTTGGTATAGAGATAGTTTATGAGCTTGATTAACATAAAGGATACTTTTTATCCGACTGCTCCAGAAGGAGGGTAACGTTATCTCAGTAAATTATAATTCCTAGGATAATTGTATAATATAATATTTAAGTAATAAATGTAGGTAGCCCATTAATGTCCCCACCGAGGGGCACGGGCCTTTACCCGGACACGAGTGAGACTGAGCCATACTCCACCACGCTGGCTAGGTGCGTGTTGATGCAGGGGCTTGTGGACAACCCGACTGTCAGAAGTTATCAAGCTGCCCTATCACGGGCTCTGACACAGCCTTACGACTGCTACCACCGAGTAGCGATAGCAGCCGGGACCTTTACGTGCCATCCGAAACACGGAAGCATCCGTAACAAATGCCACATAGAACGGACACCCATCCAGTACCCTATTCTGCCAGATGTTGCTACCCGCACTATCGTTTCCGATGTGCGAATACCGCTAGGCCACGGTCATTTCATTCTCCATTATTTAAAATTAATAATTAGTCAAAAGTCTAATACTTTCACCAACTTCTAATGAGACGGCGGCTTTTCAGATTTTCAGTACTTAAAATGTCGGACAGGGACATACAAACATACCCGCATAGCAACATGCCCGGCAAAAGCCCTTGCAAAACTGTCTCATAAAGCAAGATGCATTAAAAAGCGGTTCTCATACGTAATTAAAGTCCCAGTACAGTTGGCCACACATTCATGTACCCCTTTCAGTACCAGTCACACTCGTAAGGGAAGTGGGAGATGTTGAAATGAACACATATGTTTGCAGCGTACTGTGCCTTCATTAGCATACACGGCAAGGAGGCCATTGACCTGTTTTCGTGTTTTTAAAAATCTAGGATCCAATTGAAATTACTGTGTTATACGACGTAACATTTCTAAGTAGGTACCTAGTCTAATATAAATTAAATTTAAATGAAGGCGGGTCCAATTAAATCTAATACTATCGTACCAGGTAGTTTACCTATACCATATATGTATATGTGTAGTGTGTGCGCTTGCATTTAAATTTATTTTTAACACTACTATGATAATTTTATCGAATATATATTTTTTATTTATATTTATTTATTATTTTAAATAATTATGAATAATGATAATTCTTTATTGCACCCAAATATTTCAGGAGTTACATTAAAAGGAAATGCATATTTAAAGGTGAGCTTATCTCTAAAAATAGATCTCATCATCATAAAATGGGAGGCAGTGCACAATAAATAGTATAAATAAAATGCCTAGAAATAAATTAAATATCTATATAAAAATGTACTACATAAGCTTTAGATGCTTTTTAGTTTTTTAGTGTAGTGCAGTTGGGTTTTTAATTTGATCACTTACTTTAATAATAAATGAAGTTTCTTTCAAAATTTGGTACCCAAAACAAAAATACTTTTCTATAGAATATTATTCTGGATCACATTAGCTTTCAAAGACACCAAAAATAAGTTTCTATCTGAAACACTTTAAAATCGGTTGGTAGATGGATAAACGCAATAAAACCGGCCAAGTGCGAGTAGTACGTCGGACCCGCACATGAAGGGTCCCACTAGATATTGCTTGTACATGGAAAAACGTAAAACGACAGTCCTTTGTACGAGCATACCTTTTAAAGTTTTCTTAATAATATATTAAATAATAGTTAGGAGTACATTCAAGGCCGTATACATCGAAACATTGAAAAAGAGTTTTTTTTTGTAGTAAGTAACGTATTGAACTATGTACTCAGGTTAACGAAACTCTTTGCTCATTGAAACCGGAAGTGGATAGAAATTGAGTAACTCATTTACATAAATAAAATTAAATATGAAAACAAAAAAAAATATAATTCTAATGACCAATTATTAATCGTATATTGACAATTAACTAAGCACAAAACTTAATACCTGCAATTAAAGATCTTTTCCGATAACATCGGGAGGGCCCAGTTTTCACCTGTAAACAAATATAACTAAATGCCTAAGAAAATGGCCATCCCAATAATGTATTGTAAGGGTACTTCTGTTAATTCTTAGAAACCGGTATGGTTCATTATTTGTTGTTTATAGCGGCAATCGAAATACACCCTCTGCACATTTTAGCTATCTACCTATTTCGGTTGATCCGGTAGAGCCCGGTGACAGACGGACGGACGGACAGCGGAGGCTTAGTAATAGGGTCCCGTTTGGCACCCTTCGGCTACGAAACCCTTAACCAAATGTAACGAAATAACGTCATGACAAGATCGCCTAGATCTCTGGAAGTATAGATACGGGATTTTTTTAGAGAAAATACGCCTTTACTTCGTAAATGACAAAAACGACCAAGTGCGATTCGGCCACGTGCATTGAGGATTCAACACACACACACAAGTTTTTTTGATGTACCTACTACAAAGGAGATGGCTTGAAGACTGCCCCAGCATGTAATAATAACTTCTCACGAGCCAATAGCATTTAAATATTAAATCATTAATTACAGCTTCTATATTTATTTTCTAGAACTTGTAGAAAATAGTTAAATAAATAATAGTTGTTAGCTTTTATTTTCCCGGGACCTCTGTAAATAAAAATGTTAGTCGGAGTAGGAAACTCCTTCGTCGTCCACTTTAGACTTAGACGTCGTTTGATCGCCCTGTCGCTCGTTCGCTGGGTTCACCGAGTAAGTAAGTAAACTTTCGTTTATCTGAGGGTGTGATCATCGTTCTTGAAGTTTGTATAGGTATCCGTCCCATGCACCTACAAAATATTGCTTATTATGGTATTTCGTTTCTTCAAATGGTTGGATCAAAATTAATATGGTAGATATTTCATTTCAAAGCGGCTGAGTTTTATTCCTTTTCCAATTTTTTTACCCTTTTTAAACCGACTTCAAAAATAATCTGTCATTTAACGACTCTGTAAATAAAGAAACATTTTCTCTTACAAGTATTTTACGATTTTACTTTCAGCATTTTTTTGCGTCAACCTAGACCTCAACAGGTTATCTAGACTGCTGCAGCCGATGCTACTCATGTGCGACAAGTGGAGGAGAGAGAATAACTGCAGCAGTCTGTAATAACTTAAAACGATGTGCCACAAGAGTTTTCTTCTGGCTTTTTATAAATGTATGTAAACGTGTAGGTATTGTACAATTTAATAACAAGTGTTTAATGATAAATAAAGTTATTAATTTGGTTTTGATAACAGGAATTTATTCAGGATAGCTTCCAATGATCCTGATTCCAGAGGCTTAGAGTGAGAGCTCACATGAAGAGATCACTCAGGCTATAATAGACTGCTGCAGCCGGTGCTACTCATGTGTGACAAAGAGGTTATGTGTCACATATGAGTAGCATCGGCTATAACAGTCTTTAATAACTGCAGCAGTCTGTAATAGCTTAAAACGATGTGCCACAAGAGTTTTCTTTACACATTTTATAAATTTATGTAAACATGTGGGTATTGTACAGGTAAATAATAAGTGTTTGAGGATAAATAAAATTATTTATTTTGTTTTAATAACAAAATAAATAATAAAGGATTTTATTCATTGTAGCTTCCATACAGATTCCAGAATAGTAGAGTGTTCAGCTAACATGAAGAGAACACTCAGGCTCCAGCAACTGCTGCAGCCGATGCTACTCATGTGTAACAAAGAGGTTCTGTGTCACATATGAGTAGCATCGGCTGCGGCAGTCTATAATAACTGCAGCAGTCTGTAATAACTTAAAACGATGTGCCACAATTTTCCTTTGTGTTCGTATTGCAGATTAACTTGTTTCCTGTGTCGGACGAATGCCTACACATGCAGACGCATAGATATAATTATACTAATTACCAACTCAGTTAAATTTTCTTTATAATTTTATGTTATAATATAGTAAGGCAAGTCCAAAAAGTATTTCATAATAATTATTTGAGTGTCTTCTATCTAAAATACTGGTTAAATACTGAAATAAAGACTTGAAATTATAGTTCGAGTTTTCTTCAGGCTTTTTATAAATGTAGACATGTGGGTACTGCACACTTTAATAACAAGGTTTTGAGGATAAATACAATTATTTAATTGGTTTTTACATGAGGTTTTTATTCAGGACAGCTTCCAATGATACAGATTCCAGAGGCGTAGAGTATTTAACTCACTTGAAGAGATCACTCAGGATCGAACAGACTGCTGCAGGTGATGCTACTCATGTGTGACAAAGAGGTTCTTTGTCACACATGAGTAGCATCGGCTGCAGCAGTCACAATCGTCACGAACAATCTGGCTTCCGGAGTGAAAATCTTCAAAACCCCGTCGAAAATATCCGCCACAATTTAATTTTTGGGTAAGTATTGCACGCATTCATATTGTTTACTTTGTCAAATGTATGCCCGCACGCGCAGAACTTGTCTTAAAGACGATTCAACAAAAAAACTGGATGGGGATTATTTTCCCCCCCAACGTGCAACATTACCGGCGTTCATTATCATTGCGGCGTAAACAGATTGCGAAGTGATTACCTTGGCAATCTATAACATGAACAAATTTTATAGAAACATTGCATGAAATAACTTAGTATTGCAGTGTGACCATGTGACGCTGCTAGATTTTTGGTATTTTTAGAGAAATGGTGCCACCCAATTCAGATCACAAATCGGTATTTTGTATTTTTTCTTGAGAGATGTTTACGTATCAAATCGAAAAATGATTAACTGAGATTTCGATAGTCCACCCTCCTGTCAAAAATATGAACCTTTCCGACGCGTGTTTTGGGAAAGCGTAGTAGAATTCTATGAGTCATTATTCCAAGGGAAAAAATGTGCTGGCAGTAAAGGACATAGCTTGAGCGATTTATAGAAGACTGCCCCAGTGATGTATAATGCATTGTACATAGCGAAACACAATTCTGAATGGCTTTGTATGACACGACATTAGGACATTGTGATTACATATTTTGACGTGGAGATGTCACTAGTTTCTATGTATAATTTTGAATGTTCAAGCTTGTTCTAATATTCTCTACCGTAGTCTGTCTGACTGGCGTTATGCTGACATTTTTCTTACCAACTATTAATTACGACCTCTGTGGCGTTACGGTTGTGGCTCAGAAGAAAAAAAGAACAGGTCTTGGAGGTTTATATGTGTGTATCGTCGCTGTTTCTAGTTCCCACGAAACAAGGTATCCTAGTGTGGGGCCAGCAGCAATGTATGTGCATTTATGTAAATCTTTGTTTTTAATTACTTCGTAGAAGTTCTATAAAGTAAATAAAGACGCAGTAATTAATAATTGTTATTTAAATGCTAGTGAGAGAGTTCATATATATCCGGGGGTAGTTTCTGGCCATCTCCTTTGTAGTTTGGTACATCACAAAAATAAGTGCTTTTTGTAAACAATCCTCGGTGCGCGAGTCTGACTGGCACTTGGCCTGTTTTTGCCATTGACCAAATAATGGCTTCTTTCTTCCTAAAAATCGTATAAAAATATCTCCACAGATGCTATGCTACCAGAGATCAAGGCGATCTTGTCATAACGCAATTTCGTCTCTTTTGGTTTTTGAAATGGTAACCCTCTACTGACTGATTTTTAAAACGTTAACACGTTAAGCGCTCGTTCAGAGTTCAGACTCGCGCGAAACACGCGATTTCAAAACGCGCGGTTTGGAACCGCAAAATTGCGATTTGCGTTCGCGGACTGCGCGGATCGTCACAGTCTCAAAATAGAAGTCGACGAAGAGAAACTGTGTTAAATATGGCTTCACAATTTCCAAATACCTCCACCAGCGAGCGCTGCCAAGCTAGGTTCTTAGCAGTTTTAACTGAATATTCCTGACTTCACTTCATTAATAAATAACTCAGTGCCGAAGCGTTCCACAGCCAGCTCACGCGTGTTCTGTTGTGTCTGCAACTGAACACTGACGCTGAGGAAAGGGTCCATAATAATAGAATCGCGCGGGCCACACTTTCTTGCGGTTGAGTTGCGGTTACTCAAACCGCGTAGTTATGCCTGGACGATCCATCCAATTAATATCTACATAAATAAGACCCGCGCGATTCTGAAACCGCGCGGCTCCCGCCATGTCTGAACTAGCGCTAAAAGTGTTTAGTCAAAAATATATTTTTGGTGTCCTTTGAAAGATAATGTGATGTAGAGGATTATTTCATAGTAAAATAAGGCTTTGGGCACCACATTTTGTGAAAAAAGTGCTAAAAAATAGGGTTAGATTCTTACAAAAAGCGTAATTTTAGTTTACATTTACCACTTTTTAGCAACAATTTGATAGTGGTTCTCAAATTCAAATATATTTTTTTCTTTTTTTACATCGGTTTAGTAAACACAATTTTTAGGGTTCCGTACCTTAAAAAGGAAAAACGGAAACATAGGATCACTCCTGTATCTATCCTGGGTGTGTAATAGTAATATAAAAAATAAAAAACAAAAAAAGACCATTGCCATCGCTAACCTCCGAATTAATCCTAAAATAAAAAATAAAATAGGTAATACAGATATTTACGTAAAGTAACGAAAAATGTATGGCTTCAATAGGAAGGAACAATTGGAAGGCAAATCAGAAATTTAAAAAAAGGTGTCAAATCCGTTTCTTTTGCAATCTTGTGGTATCACAGTATCTTGTGGTGTGTGTCTGATGAAAGGTCCTGATGCGAGGATCTCAAATACATTTTTTGTGGTGTGTGTCTGATGAAAGGTCCTGATGCGAGGATCTCAAATACATTTTTTCATAAACCTGAAATAATAAGTAAACAAAAAATATTTAGGATAATAAGCAATAAAATACCATTCCCCCCAATATCGGAAAGTTCTAATCCCAAAATTTTGAAAAGAATTCGTAATAGGTCTTTACTGAAACACTACAGGAAAAATAAAGAGAAGTGCATAGTTTAAATAGTGGGGGGGAAAAATTTCTTTCAATACCACATACAAACTTATAAATGCATTTGGTTACATACAAGTAGTACGTCGGTAGACGCAACAATAATTTTGCAAACAACTTTATGCTATCTTACACACAGGAAAATTAAAGATTCATAATCCCAATGCAATAAACTTGAATACCGTTGCAGTGGTACGGAACCGGGGTCCGACTCGCACTTGCCCGTTTATTTTGCCTCTACGTTGGACCACCGTGGGAGCCTCTTCTCTACGTTGGACCGCTGTTGGAGAAGCATGGCGGAGAAACTCCCACAGATTGATGATCTCTTTTAAAATTGGTCAAGTTTAACTGATACAAATATAACAACATTATCTATTATAAACAATATGCAGGAAAAAATAATAACAAAATTTTCAGGATTATGAAGAAATCATTCTTATTAAAGTTCTTTGCCAGAAAGCCAATTTTTTTGCCAATTCCGGGCTACACGGAATTGGCAAAAAAATTGATATACCTTTATCATTTGACCTTGTTTGCCATGTCAATATCAACATTAGTATTAGTTGCTACTAAATACTACAAAAGGAACCTCTGTCATACTAGTTATGACAGGATCATTTAATATATGAAATGGCAAGTTGTCTTTTTCAATAGTATAAATTGAGAAATAAATATGTTTATGTCAACATAATCATTATTGTCATATTTACCTGATATGTATGTATTTGTTGCGTCCTTTTGAAGATGGACTTATAGGTATATAAGGTTCCAATATTTTTTACACTAAAAGTCAAGCGAATCTAAATTAATAATTAGGTCTATTTGTTTAAACCCTTTTATTATTACCCACCAACAAAATAATCGTACTGCAACTGCAGTACCGCATGTCCTTCATCACCAACACGATGAAAGAGATCGGGTCTAAATGAACTGTACAGTGCAGTTAATTTGGACCCGATATCTTCCATCTCGAAGTTATAGATGTCTCTGCAGTTGGTAAAATAGGGGAGAAAATTTTAAATATTTCTTTTGTCGATAAAATTGTATCCAATTCAACGCTGTTCGATATTTGTACTTTTTAAAGACTCACACTATAGAATTTGGATCCAGAAAGCACAAAGTAAATTGTCACGCCATTTCTCATAAAGGGGTAACAAAGACAGAATTATCAACGCTTTTCCAACCGGAAAAACACGAGTAGAAACCACTTAACCTTATTTTTATACTACATATAAGCGAAAAAAGAGCAACTTTTGCAAAGTTACCCTGCCACCGGTGCCTGTCACAGGAATTACATCTGTGTTGCATACGCCATAGGAGATACAATAGAACACGTTTGTTTATACGTTACTGAAGAGTGCTTCACTCTTTTTCATATTTAATTAACATCGGCTTTTCGCTAAATTTTTCTCTAGATATAGTATTTTTCATGTAAAGTCAAAGGTAACAGAAAAGTGTAATCATATTTTTGTAGTTTAAGGGGTTGTTATGGACTTAATTTTGAACAACTTTTACTATGAGACGGTTTCGATCAGAGCACAGAGACTGGGAGAGAAAAGCGGGTGATCCTCAATTCCCGATAAGATTGCACTTTCTTCATAACACCTTTACAATAATTTCGATTTGATGAACAAAATAACGCCAATGAATGAATGAATTAAAATGTACAATCGAAAACTGTATTTTTACAAATAAACCCATAAGCAGACATAACATAGTTGTTTGTAAACAAAGAGTCAGTGAACGAATCCGAATGATCAGAACTAATCAGAAACCATGTAAGCATAATGCTAAAATTCGAGATATCTTTACCACGTACACTAAAATTGTCGCAAATCAATACATATACCAAAACAATATCAAATTATATTAATTTCTTTATGGTATACGGTTTGCATTTTGATGTAGTGTTGTAATTTCCACATAGGATACAAAGCGATTCATAAATCATACGCTTTAACGTGTGCCATTTAAATAAGGAATCGAACGAAACAAATTTAATAATCTCACTTGCACACTACCTGTGTTTAGTGTACAAGTGAGACAGTATTATTTCTGTTGCTTCAATTAAATTCTTTTGTTTAATGCCACGCGTATGCGTTAGCGTTGCAATACCGGTCAACGACTCCTGTCTACCACTGTACGTTCATGATTGGGTTAGCAATACTTACTCACTGTGGTTAGCGTACCATGGTAGCGGTCCTGGTTCGCAGTAGCAGTCGGGTCGGACTATCTCTACACTAACGCGTGCCCATAATAGTGAGTTTGCTAGGTCTACAGGATCTGTCAAACTAACTCTACTCAGAGCAGCTTGCTAGACCTTCTACACCAGCAGCCTGTGGGTCAGATGAACGCAGAGGGCCTTCAAACGCCCTGCGCGTCCAATATAAAAAGCGCTGATGATGTTGTTGGGATTGCCGGTTTCTGTAGCGCTTGAGGCGCTTCAGAAACCGGGCAATGTTCCTTGAAGCAAGCATAGACGACTATGCTATCTTGCGTGAACGAATTGTCTCTATACGGACAAGATTATTCAGGAGTTCCAACGGGATCCACACTGCAGTGGCTGCTAAAGTATAGATGGCCCGTTATCGCTTGCACCAAATCGGGTATTGCCAAAGGTGTGTAATATAATAACAATATAATCCAAGTAATATTATAAATGTGTAAATAGCGATGTTTAGAAGATTGGATGTTTGTGTGTTTGTGCCTCAATCACACTGAAAAGGCTGGAGGGATTTGAATGAAATTTAGCACGGAGATAGATTATGAGCTAGATTAACATATATGATACTTTTTATCCGACTGCACCAGAAGGACGGTAACTTAAATGATACTTCATAGGGACATGCAGGTGAAGTTAAGGGCACCAGCTAGTATAATGATAATACTTTTAAGCGTTATTTACTATATATTCACCGTATTGTCCTGACAATATCAAAATAGATCTTGTAGTATGTGAAATTTTATGTTGCTGTATTTTTGTTGAGTACCTAAGCTAAGCTACATATATCGATCTCTCGAACGTGATATTTAATTAGCTGACCATACTTTGGGGAATGATAGTACTCATCATTATGAATAACTTTCCCCAAGAAACATATGGTCGCATATGAAAAAATATTTTTGTCCCTCGGTACATTGACCCGATCAGCTGATAACAAATCAAATTATGGGGTACGCAATTTTTTTTTTCGTTTGCGACCATATGTTTCTCGGGGAAAGTTCATAATGACGGGTACTATCATTTCCTAAAATATGGTCGGCTAATTAAATGTCACCCACCATAATGAGTATCTACAATTTTTTTATTACTTCAAATTTTATATGAGGCGTGTATTAGCTATCTTTATTTGAATTGTGAGCAACAATCCGTTGTCCTGCGCCGTGCTCCATCAGCTAACATTTATTTTAGCAAATACATACCTTAATTTTAGTGTTGCATTCACAAGAACGCACTAATGGCCTGGCTAGTGGCGCAACATGTTAATTTGAGTGCAAGTTGACGAGAAGTTTGAGCACCAAGTCACTGGCGAAATGTGAGGGACTCTTTCAAAACTACAGGTACATTCGACGACACATCCAGAAGGAAAATTAGCCGCGGCAGCTTGTTAAACTTTTGTAAAGCTCATTTCAGCCAATAACATGCCGCCACTATCATTTGACTACTCTTTCAGAAACTGGGGGTTAGGCCCCCGCTTACAAAGCCGGCAACTCAAGTTTTAACGGGCACTCAAAGTCAAGCCGTCACTGTCTCTCGCTCGGGAAATGACAGCGGCACAGTATGTCATTCAAGCACAACTTAATGTGAGCAGCATTCGAATAATCGAATCAAATTCCTTGATGTCGGCTGTGCTGCGGAAAGTTTTTGTAATAACGTTACAAAATATGTCTTATTCATACACGTCGTAGCCGCAGGGCAGAATATTCACAATAATGATGTACTCACTCGCTTGCATTGTGCTGTGGAACAGCGCCATTTAGGTTTTATACTTATTACTCGTAAGTTAAAGTAGGTAAATAAGATAAACAAGGATGTATCTATTGCAATTTAACGCAGCATAAATTTACAGAAAATTATATTTATCTTTCACACTAATATCAGCCAGACTTTCATCTACTGTGACCTGGTTAACCAAAAGTATGCTAGGGGCCTTGTGAGCTGTAGAGTGTAAATCTCGCGAGCGAGACAGGAAATTTCCGTTAATTTTTCATTATTTTCTACCTTTCTTGAAAATTATCGGTTAAGCAAGTGGAATTATTATTAAAACAAATAACCCGGCTGCATTTTTTTTTCAATACCACACACAAACTTGCGGATGCACCTGGTTACGGACATGGAGTATGAAAGTAGCCGCACCAATAACTTTGTAACCTCATAGCTACGCAATAATGAAAATTTTCCAAAAACTGAATCGAATCAATATCATGCTTGAACCTGCTCGAGGATCGGAGAACAGCTGGAAATCTGAACAGACATACGAAAGCATTTTTGCCCAAGCTAAAAGAGCACGCTTCGACGCGCTTCGCGCTCGCGCCATAGTATAAATAAGAAACTCGCGCGGTCAAATATGCAGATGTTTTTGTGTGTAAATTCAAACAACATTCAAAATAAAAAGACAACCGCATTCAATATACCACATCTTCTTCTACATGTTTGTATCTTGGACATCATGTGATTGTCATTTGAAGTAAGTTTCACTAGGTATTGGGAACAAAACTTAATATTGCCTGTAGGTTAATAAATAAATGCGCAAAATTTTAAAACCAACTAACAAAGTGACAAGACAACACGCCGAGTGAAAGTCGTGATCGACATAAGTCGCATTGTTCACTTTTTTATTTTCTACTGAAAATCAATTAAAGAGGAATCACTGTAGCTGGCAGACACCCTGATAAGATCTGACGAAGTGGAGCCAGGGAAGTCGCGTTGAGATTTCAAAATTCCGTCAACAAACATAGTACATATATCGTCGCCAGCGCATGCAACTAGACAAATAACAATGTGATGCTTGGATAATATTAGACACCTATCGCCTTACCACAAAAAATAAACTACTGTTGAAAACTTGTTTAAAAACAAAAACGTATGGGATTTGTGGTTAGTTTTGAGGTTAAACGCTGTTTACTATTTTTTGTGATAACACGGATATTCTTTAGATCAGTGTAGGAAGCAGGAATAATTACGTGACGAAAAATTATGCGAATCGAACTGCCAGTGTTTCTTATGTACAATGACATAAGGTTCATTGTTTCTGACCTCGAACACTTTTTCACTCTGGTAATTATTCCTGCTTGAGCCACAGATCAGTACCGAGTGGTGACATATATAGCGTATGTCCGCTAATATAGAGAGGTTAGCAGGAAAACAATGGACGCGGGAAGAATTGAATGGCGTTTATACGTCACGCCACAGGTTATGAGCGGTGGCCTTGAATGCGGAGTAGACACTTTTCAATACCTGTACATTTGCGCAGTGACTCCCGCCAACGTCGCGCAGCGCTCTTAATTCGTTGCGCGACTTATATAAGGTACGGCACGTAACTTTAGCGCTGACCTTGGCGGTGCGTCTTTTTCGTTCGCGTTCATTTCTGTATTTCCCTCCCTCATTTTTAGCCAAGGTCAGCGCTAGAGTTTCGTGCCGCTACTTATACATGAGGAGGCCACTCAACAGGGGTTTTATATAGACAGGCTTTTGACCCTAAAATCAACCAATCTAGGCCCCTGTCCTCGTCTGTTATCAGCCTTATTCCGCCTTTGTCTTGGCCCGCTCCGCTCAGCATTTGGAAGAGTCTAGAGGCGGTATTCTACAAGTATGGCGGTCAATAAATATGTATGGCGAAGCTTCAAATTTTACAATTTACAACACACACAAAAAAAGGTCATTCACAACAAGATTCAGCCAGTTTTCGTGCCAATTATTGTCCAGGTCAAATCGACTGAAAATTGTGGAAAGGTGACCGTTTTTTTATACAAAAAACGTCAATTTGGGAACTCTCGATTTTGAGATGGAGTTAGTGACGTAGGGCAGATTCTCCGTTAGAAACACGACACTGTCCCCACCAGATTAATATCAAAACGACGTTTTGTGATGGAGTTAGTGACGTAGGGCAGATTCTCCGTTAGAAACACGACACTGTCCCCACCAGATTAATATCAAAACGACGTTTTGTGATGGAGTTAGTGACGTAGGGCAGATTCTCCGTTAGAAACATGACACTGTCCCCACCAGATTAATATCAAAACGACGTTTTGCAACACTTGGAGAATAATGCTGTTGGAGAATAATAACTGACAGCGGCTTATTTTAAGACTGCCCAGACAATTCGGCTTAAATCGGATAGAATTATAATTGTGATATTTCGAGATTGTATTTTCAAATAATTCCTTTTGGGAATTACTTAGGGGTGAATTTGAGGATAAACTTAAGTATGTTATTCTGAGGACTCTTGAGGTTTGCTGATAAAATAATGAATCTTTCGTTTAGTTGCCCTTCAAGATTCGTCTTGTATTCATAGCCAACTGCTGATATATGGAATGGAGGCTCTGAGGTCTGACACAAAGTAAGTTCACTCCACTCTATCAAATTGGACCTCACACATACTTCACATTTGATAGAAGAACAGATCGGGGTCAGGATTTTGGCCCTAGTTGTAAGTGGAAACCAACACAGCGTCACGCCTTTTCCCATACGGGGTGGCAGTAGCACAGTTGAGTCCACGTTTAGCCAGTTATTCAACAGACATGCGTCACTAGAGCCTAGCCCATTGCCACAGTTAATACCTTGCTACGCGATAGCAAAATATGGTCGCACAAAATCGGGCCTCTTCCCGTCTTACTACAAAAAAATAACACAAACGTCAAACGCCATACATTTTTGTGTGTAAACATGCCATTGACAGCAGTTTTTTTTCGTACCCATAGTAAGTAAGACCGAGTCCATGCATTATGTTTACATGTGGCGACTGTAGGAAACAAAGACTAATAACTCCATACAAAATCGAGTCATAAATTCAATAATAACAAATCGTCAGGGTTACCACAACATCTTATGCCGATTCAGTGTAGGAACCTAAAATGATCCGCAAAATAACCATGACTATCTTAAAACAACTCTTATATCTATGTGAATAACGGCCATTATGGCGCATTGTAATGGAAATGGCTGCCATGGTGATGTTCTTGTTTTGAACCTGATCTGAATCGTTAAAAGGTTGTGGTAACCCTCCTGGTCTCAATCTGAAGTCTCAAGGTCAATACTGAACTCGGACAATAATAATTAGTCGATGGCATTGAACTCTCTGACTTATGAACTACTAGCTGATGCACGCAACCTCATCTGTTCCTAGGAATTATCATTTAACGAGATAACGTTACCCTTCTGGTGCAGTCGGATAAAAAGTATCCTAATAATTGATCTATAGCTTGTCAGATTCGTACGTGAGTGACACTTCCTACTTCTTTATTTGAGCAATAAGGGTAGGGTATAGACAAGTAGCATTCGCTTACTTGACCAGACCGACAAAGTTTAGAATTTACGTTTATTTTGTTCTTACATGTCACCCTAACACGAAGACTATTCGGGGGCGAGCGCAGAGGAGCCCCCTCTAGTCTTACCTTAGCTGCCGCAGTGTTTGCCCTGGTATTTCGTTTGCAATTAAAATTTAAACTAGTTTACTATTTAACGGTTTTAACCGTTAGTTTATCAACTAACGCGTCATATAGTAAGCAGTACGCTACAGTTTTCTATCTGTCGATAGTTGACCAACTATCGAGAAAAGAAACGTTAGTTATCAACTAACGGTTTTGACAATCTTACTGTGACACTATATGTATATGTCACCGGAAAATAATACGATCCGCAAGTTTATAAATTTCTAGATTATATTAGGCTAGGTTAGGTTAGGTTAGGTTATGTTAGGTTAGGTTAGGTTATTTATAAACTTGCGGAAAAAAAATTAGGAAATTTATAAACTTGCGGATCGTATTATTTTCCGGTGACATATATACTAATACAAATGAGTAAATCACAACAACTCTAATATTGTCGCAGGCACCGCATCCTGTGATCTTTATAAATATTTAAAGAGCTATCTCTTGCTGTAAGTAAGTATTTCTTCAGTGTATGTATTCCGTATTCCTTACTAAAGATCCTCTATCAATATACAAATGAAACTTGGTCAGAATACGCAACAGCGGATACACATCTGAAGATGATATGGCCAATAATGTTGGTAGCCTTGCCTCGTTATGTGACGTATATGGGATGGGCAGACGCACGACATGTTGCAATGGACAGGACACGAGCGCAGTAGCTAACGTGATTGGATGATTCAATGCAAGTATTGGCTGAATACATAGTAATTTAGTACTAATGCAGACAAAGTTTGTTTACAGTTGGAAAATAGGGCAAGTAAGGTTGGGCTAGTTGACAGGCAGAGCAGAACTGATCCAGTACGATCATTCTACAAAGTCCGAAAAGTTTAACTTCTCAATACATAACATTATACAAGGTGACATTTAATTAGCTGACCATATTTTGGGGAATGATAGTATGCATCCTTATGAACAACTTTGCCCAGGAAACATATGATGGCAAATGGAAAAAAAATGTCCCTCAGTACATTGACCCGATCAGCTGAACACAAGTTAGTATGGGAGAACCACTTTTTTTTTTCGTTTGCGACCATATGTTTCCTAGGGAAAGTTGTTCATAACGACGAGTACTTTCATTCCCAAAAATATGGTCAGCTAATTAAATGTCACCTTGTAGAGTTAGTTTGTTCGACGACCTCTGTGGTGCAGCGGTTGTGGCTCTGCCTACCATGCGAGAGGTCCCGGGTTCGATCCCCCGGCTGGGGTTCAAGAAGAAAAAAACCCCAGGTCTTGGGTGTTTATATGCGTGTGACGCCGCTGTTTCTGGTTCCCACGTCACAGGGTATCCCAGTGTGGGGCCAGAAGCAATGTATGTACTTACCTGTATGTAAATGTTTATGTTCATTTTGTTAGCGACACCTTTGATCGCGCCGCCTTGCCACGTGCCGGCTCTTTTCAAAGAACGCCGACACTCACTCAAAGAAAGCCGCGGCTTGCGTAAAAAATAAGGTAGGCTTATTTCTTTTGCTAAAGTCACCTTTGACCGTCCCGCCTTGACTCGTGCCAATTGCCCGTGCCTTTCAAGCGATTGCGACTGTGATCAATATCAGAATTCCCATTGGTACAATTTTGAATTCGATAGGTATTGCTATTGATATCAGAAATACATTTTTCAAAAGCGATGAATTATCGGAATTACATGTTATGGCTACTGTTATGTAGGTGTAACATACAACAGTTTAATAAACATTTACATACAGGCACATACATTGCTTCTGGCCTCACACTAGGATACCCTGTGTAGTGGGAACCAAAAACAGCGACGTCACACACATAAACATTCAAGGGGTTTTTTTGTCTTTTATTCCCAACCGGGGATCGAACCCGGGACCTCTCGCCGCATGGCACGTAGAGCCACAACCGTTGTGCCACAGAGGTCGTCAAATTGTGTGATAACGAGACATTAATAAATTGGAGTCAAGGTGAGCCAAAGTCAAGGTTAGTCGCCTGGCGAAGTAAACTCTTGTTCTACTAATTAACCTAATTAAAAGTTAGGAATGATTACAAATAGCACAAATGGTAACAAACAAAAAAAAAACAGAAACAGCGTCACCACTTTTTTCGTACGGGGTGGCAGAAGCATAGTTATGCCCGCTTTTAGTTATTAAATACTCCATTTTGCGTGACTGGGGGCTAACCCATCGCCGGAGTTCACAGTTGTCTTTATCTGTCACGTTTAAAAGATGTCGCAATTAAGCCCTTCATATTCGATTGCATCTTTTATTTCCAAATATGGAGTTGCAGCAGCCCTATAGTAATAAATAAATAATAATAATACCTTTGAACTAATTACACACATTGATCTAGCCCCAAACTAGGATTCCCTGTATCTTGGGTACTAGACAACGATACACATACTTATATAGATAAATACTATACTTAGATAGATAATCAACCATGACTAGGGTACAAACATCCGTTCTCATCAAACAAATATTTGCCCCCACCGGGACTTGAACCCGGGACCTTCGTAGGCAGGGACACTGCCGACTCGGCCATTCGGGTCGTATGGTTATGTTATGCAGATAGTCACTAAGGTTTGCAGATAGTCACTAAGAAAAGAACTAAACGTGAACTTTCCATTTTCCGATTCCATTAGTTCAGTTGAGACTCCACTGCCTTCAAGGCACAACAAAAGGAAAACTTCTGTCTGTGTACAGCCGAAGCGAAGATATTGGCTTCGTGATGCCATTGAAGGGAAGACAGCGTCGGATCACAGAATATGCTTCTTCGTAATCATCTTCAATCTTCTTCTTCGTCTTCTCGTGGCCTCACGCTGAGGTGTGGCGTGAAAACGGCGCTGCACCATATTCTTCAGAAAAACCTGGTGTGTGAGAGTGGATTTGCCGCCAAGGACCTACGCAATACCTTCTTTGTACGTACAGCTTTATTCGCCTGTGTTGATGTGAATTTTTAAAAGATATAAAAATCAATCTGTGGGCGTTTCTACGCCCTTCCGCTCCCACAGTGGTCCAATGTAGTGGATAGGCAAAAAATGACGGTTGCTAAGTATATGTAAAAATCTACAGTAATAAAGAGATTTGATTGATTGACTGATTGAATGATTTCGCACAATGCACTGATAGCAAAAAAGGCGATTGATGAACGAATGAATGAATTACACTTCTTTACAACAAAAAATACTGACGTATGAAACACACTGAACACTGGTATAGTTGTCGTCGAACTTCTTGAACATCGACCTTGATGGCGCAAGCGAGATAAAGGCGTCTCTTTGGCAGTGTTTGAGAGAGTGAGAGTGTTCCCCCACTACGTCAAATCATGCTCAAGAAGTTTGACGACAACTATACAGTGTGAAATCTTTAGAGTAAGTCACCCTTAACCCCATATTGAAATCGAAAAAAAATAGGAATTCCATGTTTTGATGGATGGCAATCAATCAATCAATCAAAAATCATTTATTTCCATAGGATGTTGTTACATCACTTAGATCCGTCATTACAAAAAAAATAGGCACCACTTTTAGCCTCATTCTCCAATTTTCGATACCCAAATCATGGCTAAATAAGTTATTCACTTCAAAAGTTTTTCGACGTCGATGTTTGTTTTTATTTTATTACTTATTGCAGTTTTGTGATGCTGTCGCTACAAGATAGAACATATAGTATAGCTATACCTTGGTCTTATTCTTCTTAAATAACTCTTTCCGTTGCAGTACAGTGCCTAATCGATATAAACATAAACATAAACATAAAACTTTTACATACAGGCACATACATTGCTTCTGGCCCCACACTAGGATACCCTGTGTCGTGGTAACCAGAAACAGCGACGTCACACACATATAAACATCCAAGACCTGGGGATTGTTTTTTTTTTTTATTATTTTTTTCATTACCCCCAGCCGGGGATCGAACCCGGGACCTCTCGCATGGTAGGCAGAGCCACAACCGCTGCGCCACAGAGGCCGTCGAATATGGCATTAAAAGGCCTGTCATGGCGACGATAATGCAAAAAGGCATCGTGAATTTCAACCCTATGCCATGGTGATAGAGTGCAACCCTATGAAAAGGACATTATACTGAGGTTGTCTCACGACCATTCAAGTGTGATACACCATAGAGAAGGTAGATTTCTCTATTTCCGGTCAGCAAAACCAGCGACAAAAAATAGTACAATATTTCCAGACGGGCGGCTTCCGGCAATCGCGATCTTATGGGAGGAGTGCTTGCGCGAGTCAGCGGAGTTTTATATGATCTGTCCCCGGTCGATATGGAGGAAGTACGTACGCGAGCGGGTGGTAGGTTAACGGCCTAAATCTATTTTGGTTAATTTTCCCAGTGCCATAATATTTTATATGTCATTACAATTTCGTCATACATAACATAGTGCAAAACATAAACATTTATATACAGGCACGTACATTGCTTCTGGCCCCACACTAGGATATCCTGTGTCCTGGTAACGAGAAACAGCGAAATAACATTGACGACCGGTTTAGCCTAGCGGGTAGTAACCCTGCCTACGAAGCTGACGCTCTTGGGTTCGAATCCCGGTAAGGGCAAATAGTTGTGTGATGAGCATGAATATTTGTTTCTTAGTCTTGGATGTTTTCTATGTATTTACATAAGTATTAATCTCTATTAAATATATCGTCGTCAAGTATCCATTACATATTACGGGCCTAGTTTGATTTGTGTAAAAAAAAACACGCATATAAACATCCAAGACCTGGAGTTTTTTTATCTTTATCCCCAGCCGGGGATCGAACCCGGGACCTCTCGCATGGTGGGCGGCCGCAGCGCCCGCAGAGGCCGTCAATAGGGGACAGTCAAGGAGTCAGGTTATCTCTTGAGAAGCTGGAAAATAACGTCTTGAGAAAGCATTGTACCAACCAAGCTAAACTGTTTGGAAGATGTTATTTTCCAAATAAATTGCAGGTCCGATAAGTGGTCCCGTCTGTAGCCGTTTGGACCCAATTTTTTTTTTCTGCCAGACAATCCGGCATTCCGAGAAACGTCCCAGTTCCTCGTTTTAGTCTCTTTTGATGAGGCGTGCGCTTGTGCAAGTAGCCGGCAATAGTGAAAGTTTGGCGTTCTGCCAAATGTCTGGAAACGTTTTCGCATTTAGGCTTAGTGGATGGACATATGGAGAGACGCTGGCTGGTCTTTTCTGTAATATGATACTTGCATAGCTTCATAGTTCATATCATAAGACTGATTGCCTGACGGGCGAAATATTGTTAAGGCTCGCCTATCGATAGAATTAGCAAATCGATTCGTGTTGGTTGAAATTTTTGGACATAATAAACATTTACATACAGGCACATACATTGCTTCTGACCCCACACTAGGATACCCTGTGTCGTGGGTAACAGAAACAGCGACGTCACACATATATAAACAGGCAAGACCTGGGGGGTTATTTCTTCTCTCTACCCCCAGCCGGGGATCAAACCCGGGACCTCTCGCATGGTAGGCAGAGCCACAATAGCTGCGCCACAGAGGTCGTAACATAACCATATGAACCCTTTAATGTATGGCCTTGCCCAAAATGGATGGTGATTTTCAACCTTATTGCTTGATATTAAAGTTCAAAACCTATGAAACCGTATATGGGTTACCATGCATTAAGGGGTTATAATAAAGTTCATTACAGCTCACACTGCAACATGGCTGCAGCAGAAAATTTCGAAAATTGTGAGTTTCATTTATTTCTTCAAAACCACTGATTATTTCTTAAATGCCAACAAACAGTTTGAACATATTTTGATGCAAAAACATATCAAAATTATTTTTAGATCGCAAATAATTGCAAGTTTTAAGTGAAAAACGTGTGTTAATATTTATTTTTCAAATAGTTCATCCCCAATGACATATGATGTTTTCAAATAAACATATTAAAAAACCGGCCAAGTGCGTGTCGGACTTCGCACATTTAGGTTTCCGTAATAATTGTAGAATATAAGCCAAAAAATAATATGAGCCATGTACTTACTCACTTCACTTCACTTCACATGCACCTGATACATCTAGCCAAAGTATCACTATCATTCTTCACCAGCTACCTAATATACTTTGTTTTTCATAGAGTTTGTAAGAATGTCAATGTTATATTTGCGGTTTTTAATAAATGTTTTATATCTTAAAAACTGCTTATTTTATTTTGTTCAAACCAATTTTCATTGAAAGTGTTTATTGAGATACACAATATATATTCTTTTAGATTTTTCACTCTCTTACTTTAAAAGTTTGGAAGGGGCTGTCTCTTTAACGATTTACTTTAAGGAAAAATGGTTTCAGGAACACAGAATACATCAACAAACCAAGTTTCAACTATGTCGTCCTGATAGTTTCTGCATAAAGTTGCTGAGAAATACGGACGGACAGATTGACGAAACTATAACGGTTCCTTGTTTCTCTACTGAACCCTATAAAAGGGATGTCTTAATATATATTTTTCGAGATATGGAAAGTGCTTCCTTTTGAAGAAATAGCACTTCAAATGTGGGCATTTGATCGAATATTACGTTACCCAGAGACTTAAAAAAATAGTTTTAGTTACTCATAGTGTAAAACCTGTAGAATCACGTTTAGGTTAGCATACACCATGGCAGTACGGTCGCAGGAGGTGCAGGTTCGAATCCCATTGCTGACCATGTACCAAGGAGATAAGTTATTTATCTTAACTACTTATATACGGACGTTCTGAAGGTGATGGAAAACAACGTGAGGAAACCTTTATTACTAAGTAATTTATCTTAAGTACATACATACCTACGGACTTTCTAAAGCGGAAAACAGCGAGAGCAAACTCATTATTCCATAGCTGCGGCGATGGGGTAGACCCCTGTCATACAAAATGAATATTGTATAACTAGCTAAAAGTGGACACTATTATATCTCTGCCATTATGGGAAAAGGCGTGACGCTATGTTATTTATGTTATTGACCAAGCGAGCGAAGCGAGCGAAGGGCTCCATTTCGACAAGATCGGAGGCCGATTTTGCTTTCGTCTGTTTCTATGTCTGTCTCCGTTTCGGTCTAGTTCCGGTCTAGGGGCCACAGTTCAAGCGATCCTCACAAAACTTGGCACACGTGTTCCTTGAATTAAAAGTATTTTCACTTCTCATGCTCGAAAAAGTACTACTTTATGCAGGATCTAGGCGACATAAAGTTGAATTTTATGCTCTTGTGCATAAAAGTAGCTTTTTAAATGTGTCTACACTAAGGCAGTGACCATTTAGCCCATACAGCCAAAAACAATTAATTGTACATGGATAAAACTTGCTAATTTATAATATTTCCATCCCTATTTGCATTTTTGATTTATAATAAGATAATACGAAAAAGAAACTAAATATCAAAACGTGTTTACCACAAAAAAAAAACATTATTCCAAAATAATTTAAGAATAGGCTGTATATTTTTTTTCTTTGCCCGAAAATTATGCAGGAAAATTAAAAAAAGTAAAGTAGCGGGAAAGAATTAATTTAATTAAAGAAATGTTAATTTATTTTCTCGCAATCGAAGTGAAAAGCAGAGTTTATAACTCGTCCACAAAACCATTTTTATCCTCGACATTACTATCAGCCCTCGCCTTCGGCTCGGGCTGCTAAAAGTCTCGGATAAAGATGGTTCGTTTTGTGCACTTGTTGTAAAATCTACTATTTTTTTTGTCGAGAGCTTTTCTCGATTTTCCCATTTGGGGAATTATGACGTCATTAATTTTTTGTATGTTTTTATTTTATTTTTCTGATACCTATCGTGTGGGGTATCAAATTAAAGGGCTTCATGAGCCGGTTCTAAAAATATACTACACCATTCCACCTTTCGGCCGCTGTTAGCGAGGTCTACTGCCCACAGGGCCACTAGTTTTATGTTATGTAAGAGCGTTTTATCAAACGCCATATCGTGTGACTAGACTTCGCCTCTACCACTCCAACTGGGAACATCAACTTGTTTTCGATCGAGAAAACATTAACACGCACAACTATTCTAGGAAAGCGTAAATTTAACGGTTCAATAGCTGCAGTTACCGTTGTCAGTAATTACAAGCGCCATTTGGACGCAATCAGGCGAGTGTTGATGCGATAAACAACTTTAGCTCGTTGTAATAAGGCGTTGGATGTAAAAGACTGTTTTGCGTAAAGCAACTTTCTGTCATGTGAATGACATTGCTACGTGTCATTGGCATTGATTTTTAATGACTTAATATTAAACAACATTTCTTATAACTAGATGATGCGTTCATTCATGTTTCTTTTGGCATAAACTTTTAACCTGCGTTTTCAAGAAGTTTGATAGGAAGGCTGTAGGTTTAAAATATATACTATTGTACCTGTCCATAGGGGTTAAAATATACTTCCTACTAGACTAACCCCCATTTTCTGAAAGAGTATTCAAATATAACAAGAGATTAATCACAGATTAATCCAAAATAGCGGCACCTTATGGGCTTAAATGTGTTTAACAAGAGTTTAACAAGTTGTCACAGCTAATTTTCCTTTCGGAAACCGGGCGCAAGATTAGCAAAAACTTTAGTTTTAATTAAGACAATTGAAGATGCCTCTTGCCTTGTAGCACAATATTAGAATATTGAGGTTATGAACGTAGTACATCGTTGATTTAAAACCAACTAACTTATAATTTTGAGCCCAAAATTGACAACAACGAGCCGTCTCGCGCAAGTAATAATCGGTTAAGATAAGAAAGATTAATACAAAGGATGAAGGCACTGGTGTCCAAACGTTTCACAACAGTCCGTGGCAGAAACAATCGTAATTCGATAAGCTTAGTTTACTTTCTGTATAATGAAGAGGAAATATTGGCGCAACGGACAATTCGCCGCCAAGTCAGTAAAATTCAATATGGCTCTATTGTCAATTGTCAGCGTTTTGTCGTTCGATGGCGCCATTATGCTGCTCTAAATCTATAGATACTGTAATTAGTTAATTTAACAAAGTATCCAATGGCTAATGGTTCTGCTTTGGCTGATGCATTATCTTTCAGATATCTCCCTAATAACCTTAAAACAGTACTTACCTGTAATCTGTACATAGTGTATCACTTTCAGTCCTTCTCTGCATTCCAAGTCATCAGAACAAACCTTGGGCTCTCCTAATACCAACATGAACTAACAAACCAGACGACCCGAATTGCCGAGTCGGCAGTGACGCTGCCTACGAAGCCAAGGGTCCCGGGTTCGCGTCCCGGTGGGGGCAAATATTTGTTTGATGGGAACAGATGTTTGTACACATGGTTTTTTATCTATCTAAGTATAATATTTATCTATATAAGTATTGTCTAGTACCCAAGATACAGGGAATCCTAGTTTGTGGTTAGATGAATGTGTGTAAATAGTGTCCAAGGTATTATTATTATTATTATCATCCCAGTTTAATGAAGCCGGTCACATCTCACGATTTCTCCGGATTACATTTTACCACTCTTACATTTTTTTACTACTAGAAATAGTTCGCGTTTGTTTAACTGTTTCCCTAAAACAAGTTTGAGGACTGGCTCAGATATTTATTGCGCAGAAAAGTACCCGATAATCTAATACAGAAGGTTCTTTCAGTCTTTCTCTCCATTGCAAGCCACCGAAACAAACCTTCAAATCTCCCAATACCGATTGAACTGACCGATTCAATTAGGCCGGACAAATCTCACGGTTTCTCCGGATTTCGCCGTTGGCCCTGACGAATCGGGACGAGGCAACCAAGCGGAGAGTAATTAGATCTTACCATTAGATCCGGAGGTCCGTATGTGAATGATATTGTAAGCTGTGGATTATCTAGAATCTTATCTAAGAAGTGGATATTGCAGTTGAATAATGGAAACAATGAATCCAGCAAGCAGAATAGTCACGTAAAAATGAAGTAACTTTTGAACAATTCGCTAAATGAGGGCGCAAATGTGCCTCTGCGTATGGGAAATGGCGTGACGCTGTGTTTTTTAGAATCGGTCAGCTTAAATACTGAGCCACACTACTCACTCAAGAGCTCAGTTAGTAAAACAGTCGAACGGTCGCAAACCAAGAAATGTCCGCCGAGACTTTTGATTTCGAATTGTAAGCTGCCGGTTTTGGAGCCGTTATAGTATATCCGGCGTCGAAGGACCTGTTTCAAGGGATATTCGGATTTGACCTATAGTTGTGGAGAGGCACTGAGCTGAGAATATGTTATTATGTTTTTTTCTAACTTCCAGTTTATTAGCATTCCGTATATTTTAGCCCACTGCTAATAGCATCATGTTCCAAATGATAACACATTACACCTTCCCAACTAACCATTTACCATACGTGTACCCATCGCAACAAAGTCTTAACTAGTCAAGATAGTATTAACTACACACACAGCAAAGTCTATAGTCTATTACGAAGCAAGAATGCTTAGCTTACCTCCCTCCCTAGACCTGATCCTAAGGAGATATTTATAGTATGGTTCTCTGCTGACCGGTTCTGAGGTTGCTCTACCTATAACTATGACTACTATGTTACTATGTCGAGTCTGAGACTATGCTACCGATGCTAGTTTTGGATGGACTCTTTCCATGTTACTTCAACTAATATTAGATATAGTTTAGCCTCAAAACAAACGTCAAATCCTATGCATTTTTGTCTTTGAACAAGTGTTGAACAGGAGGTTATTTCTTTGTGGTAAGACCTTTTAAGTTTGAAATATTTGTTATTATTCTAAACAGTAGCTCGATTTTCTCCAGCTGTACCATAATACCCTTAGAAATTAGCTTTAATCCACGTCAAATCTAACGCATTTAGCGTCAAATTGACATATGGTATATGGGAAAACTGCCAAACTTCCACAGTTTTTGGTCGATTTGAGTTACTACAAGTAATGGCGCGGATTCCTTTCAAATTGTTTTTTTTTTTTCGATTTTAGCTTACTTCAAATGGACGTTTAACATAGGTTAAACGCGAGCGCGGTTATTGCAAGGTGCTGTCATTTAACCTCTCAAAAACCGAGGGTAGTTGGGGCGGGTCGCGATTTTTAACCTTGTGCCATGGTAATAAAATTTAAAACCTTTAACGGAAAAGTGGCGTTATCCAACGCCGGTGGTGTTCAAAAGGTAAAGCGATTGTCATTGGTGAAACGTTTATGGCAGCTAATCTCAGAAGCTTATTGCAGATGGTGTAGTTGCAGGCTGTATATCCACTCGTCTGTGGGTAGATCAAAAAATGGCCCGCGGTTTTGAACCTTATTGCAAGGATATAAAGTCCAAAACCTATGAAAAATAATAGTTCAACTGTTGATGGCTCCACAGCTGAGTGGCTATAAGTTGTCAAATAGTTGGAGGCTGCCTGTCTATCTGACAAATTTACTTCTTATATATATAATATATGGCTTACTAGCCCCAATTGAGGTTAATTTTGCCAGTGTCACGTATTTGAAAGATCACGTGTCGTGTTTTTGACCCTGTGTGTGTTTGTTTGTGTGTGCGTGTGCCTGTGGCTTCTTGGTACTTGCCTTCGTGCGGATCACCCAATTTATTATTCTGTGATAATGTTACCGCTGTCCCTGGCACTGACCATCTGGAAAGAGAAAATTGATTTAACCTTAGTACAATACGTGGGTGTTAAATGGTTGTTCTAACGGTGATGATAAACATCATGAAGAAACTTTCATATATCCATATATGCGGCGGTGGGTTAGCCTCCTGTCACGCAAAATGAGGCATTTGCTAACTGGCTCAACGTGAGCACAGCTGTGCCTCTGCCACCTCGTACGGGAAAAGGAGTGACGCTTTGTTCCAGTAGGTTCTGTAGGATATTGAAGCTGTCCTCGCCGCGAAGCGTTGCATTCGCCATATCTCGGATTCAGGAAATTGATATTGAATTTCGATGCGTGTGCGTGTGCCTGTGGCTTCTTGGTACTTGCCTTCGTGCTGATCACCAATTTATTATTCTGTGATAATGTTACGGCTGTCCCTGGCACTGACCATCTGGAAAGAGAAAATTGATTTAACCTTAGTACAATACGTGGGTGTTAAATGGTTGTTCTAACGGTGATGATAAACATCATGAAGAAACTTTCATATATCCATATATGCGGCGGTGGGTTAGCCTCCTGTCACGCAAAATGAGGCATTTGCTAACTGGCTCAACGTGAGCACAGCTGTGCCTCTGCCACCTCGTACGGGAAAAGGAGTGACGCTTTGTTCCAGTAGGTTCTGTAGGATATTGAAGCTGTCCTCGCCGCGAAGCGTTGCATTCGCCATATCTCGGATTCAGGAAATTGATATTGAATTTCGATGATTTCATTTCCTGGATATTACGTGGATATCTGAGGGATGCCCAGTTGTGTGTACCTGTATATAGGATAGAGTTACATATTTAGACATACATGTTTATGTTGTTAAATTCTACGTAGTGCTTTTCATGGTCGTCTTGCTTGCCCGATTTCACCAACAGTTAAGGGACACTCAGCTCTTTTTCTTAGCTGTCTAGCGATTGTTTCGGTGGCCGAACTCTTATATTTGGGGGTCACCAAGGAGCCTAGATGACCCTTACACTTGGGGCAAATCGAAACAACCGCTAGGTGGCCCCTGACAGTAAAGTGTCCCCTAAAAGATAGGGATCGTTGGTGAAATCGGGCATTACGCCCCAGACACAGATTCATATTTTATAGTTAATTATTGTTTAAGCATAAACAAGACATGACTGTGTCTCCCAGTATCGCAAGGAGCCTAGGGTGGCTTTCGATTCGTCTTCGCCGTGATATGCACATTCTCTCCTGCCGTTTTAATATCTTGATGAATCCGCGCTACACCACCTATCTTCGTGAACGTTTCGAGTTCCTTTTCTCGAGGGACAGGAATAGCAGACACGATGACTCTTCTCTCAACTCCTCAGCACAACACTGTTGCTTACGAACACTCGTTCAGGTCAAGGGCAATCCGACTGGAACGCACTTCCCTGCGCTATTAGGGATAGTCCTTTCATTTTAAAGAAAATATTGAATCTGCATCTCCTTTCTCTTCCGAATTAAGTTTAAGTATTTAAGTATTTTGTTGAAATATTATACGTTGATATAAGTAAGTATTAAAATGTGTTATATTACTCTTATTATATTATATATGTTAGTAGGTTACTTAATTTATTGTGCACCAGACTGCCCTTACTAGCAATTGACTGTCCTATCCTGCCCAGGTTTGCTGGAAGAAATCTATTTTTATAGATCAGCTCGCCTTTGCGCATAAGTGTTAATGTATTTTTACCCATTATTAACCGTGCATTTTTTTTATATGTGTTTATATACAGGCACATACATTGCTTCTGACCCCACACTGGGATACCCTGTGTCGTGGGAATCAGAAACAACGACGTCACACACGCATAAACATCCAAGACCTGGGGATTCTTTTTATCCCAGTGGGGGATCGAACCCGGAACCTCTCGCATGGCAGGCAGGGCTACATCCGCAGCGCCATAGAGGTCGCTCAAGAAAATTTTCATAATTCTAATTTCATTATTGCACACAAATCATTCAAAGGCTAGTATATAATCGCACATAAAATATACTCATTTTCACAGCAAAGAAGGATCAGCAAAAACACTTTCTATGTTTTAAGTATTTTTGTTGTTCTTACATGTTCAACCTAATACGAAGGATAAAGGCTTCGCTTCGCTCACCCCCTTTACCCTTCACCTAAACTAACGCTGTATTTTGCCCTGATATTTGATGTAAAAATCAGTATGTTTGCTGTACAAATCAGTATTATTGGTGTGCAGTTTAATATTTCCCTAATTCAAATAGCAATATCTGTAGTATGAGATCTTATCCAGCAAACCAAGCCAGGATAAGGAATGTTGATCGCTGAGGTACAGACGTATCACAGGGGAATCAGAGAGTCATATTATGACCAACAGTATACGGCCACAGTCATGCTGGAATAAAAGAGAAGAGTGTCTCTTAGCATCTGAGATTTGGATTAGATTAGCAGTTCTAACAAAACTTATGTCAAAATGGGTAATGGTGGTGATGTTACATAATTCCACCAAATGCAGTTCTGTTTGGTTTGTGCATTATATTGTATTAGTTAGTAGGTAGTTATTTAATTAATTGTGCACTAGACTGCTCTTACTGGCAATAGACTTTTCTGTCCTGCCTAGGTTTGCTGGAAGAAATCTATTTTTAGAGATAAGCTCGACATTGCGCATAAGTGTTCATTTGTTTGTACTCATTATTTACCGTGCAATAAAGTATATTGAAAACGCAGAAAACATTAAAACGTAAGATTCACTCCCACCCAAAACAACATCAACGCCACCAAAGTCATAGAACTCGTGTTACGAAATCGCAGCGCCTCGTCCCATTTCGTCAGCGCGCATTGTTACAAAAAGCTGATTTCAGCCATTACTGCGAATGGCCTTCGCACGGATCTCCTCGGTGTATGTGGGCTGTGGGATCCGGACAAGGTCTGGCTTTAAAGCCTATTCAACCATTAAGAAAATAGGTTTTGTGGTTACATGAGCTAAATAATGAGCAATCGGTTAGGTTAAATTTGATGAAACCTGTAAAGCACTATTTAAAAAACTTAACATTTTACCCCTACATACTGGAGAACCAGAAAGGAAGGCATTTTACCCCTACATACTGGAGAACCAGAAATGAAGGGCACCAAAGACAGAGAAGAGTAAACACAAGAACCTACTATTCAACCTCCTGGATTTAAGGACATACATATATAGAAAAAAATATATATTCAATATGTGTATTATTTTGTATAATAAGATGCCTGACGACTTCAAAGTAATGAATAGCAAGTCTTTAAAAAATAATCTCACAAAGTGGCTACTACAACACTGTTTTTGTAGCATTAAGGAATATTTAGATTATAAAAATTAACCATTTATAACTATAATAGTAGTTTATGTGACAGCTACATAATGGAGGGCATTAATACTCGAGAGTGGGTTTATGAAACGAGCCGAAGGCGAGTTTCATAATAATATCACTCGAGAGTTTTAATGCCTAATTATGTACAGCTACATACACTAGTTTATCTACACACATATCATAAGCTCTCTTTGATGTGTTCAGGAACCGCATGTTTGACCGGCATTGTGGCTCTGCAGTTGTTTAGCTTGTTCTGTAGTACCAACTTCACGCAGGGGGGCGTCGGCGTTCGAAATTTGAATGTCAGTTCCAACTTCACAGACAAACTAGGGGCCGCACGCAGGCGGGCGTCGGCGTTCGAAATTTGAATGTCATAATATGCAGAAAATTACACATTATGGTCATAATGTGTAATTTTTCAGATAAGAAATGAGTTTTTACCAAGTAGTTTAACATTATGCTGATCGTAACGTGCGGTTTTTGTATGCAGTAAAGAGGGTTTATGATACGTGTGTAGATAATAGTAGTTTATGTGACTGCTACATAATGGAGGGCATTAATACTCGAGAGTGAGTTTATGAAACGAGCCGAAGGCGATTTTCATAATAATATCACTCGAGAGTTTTAATGCCTAATTATGTACAGTTACATACACTAGTTTATCTACACACATATCATAAGCTCTCTTTGATGTGTTCAGCATGTTTGACCGGCATTGTGGCATTGAGTTGTCTACCTTGTTCAGTAGTACCAACTTCACAGACAAACTACGGGGCGGAACCTAGGCGGGCGCCGGCGTTCGAAATTTTAATGTCATAATGTGACAAATTTTTGTACATTATTGTCGTAATGTACAATTTTTCAGATAAGAAATGAGTTTTTACCAAATAGTTTTACGTTATTCTGGTCTTAACCTGCGGTTTTTAGACGCAGTAAAGAGGGTTTATGATACGTGTGTAGATATAAAGTTAATTTCATTTCATTTCATTTTAAATAAAATGAGACAGTCAAACGATTACGAATTTTAAAACGAGTTTCAAAATAGAACCCATGGCAAACAGGCAAATCAGTTGTCGGATTTCTTGCACTCAGTTTAATTACTTACTAAGTTAGTTTTTACGTCTTTGGAATCCCACAGACTCTGTTCACAAACCAATATCAGTAGAGTCCGCTTATGATGTTCTAAAGGAGCAATGAAATTTTATACAATAATGAAAATTAAACAAAAGCTGTGCTACCACAAAACATATTAAACAGCGTTTAACCTCAAAACAAAAGTCAAATGATACATACAAACGATAAATTTTTGTTTTCAAACAGAAGTTTATTTTTTGCGGTAAAGCACGTTCTCTTTTATCTTTAAATGTGATGTCGTAGGTTTTGCTGACTAGTTCCGCAGTATTTTCGTTCCAACTTTTTTTTCAAAGGTCGTTTTTCAGAATATTATGTTTCATTCTGTAGCAGACTGTTTTGTCTATAAGCCCGGCGGAAAATTGAATGTATCACCAAACCTTCTCTACCCACATCCACACACGGAAGTCAAGGTAAGGGCGGCTTCAGTACGGCTATATCCTGGCGGAAATTACTCGGCACGTTGTCAGGTAATCACGAAGGGATTGGGGAAACAAATAGGGAATGTATCTGTGCGACATGTACGAGGTTTATAGATATAAGCTCTCTTTTGTATATGATCGCACTGAATTGTCACGGCTAAACGGAACTGAATGATTTAAAAAAAAACGGAATTCTTTTAGGATCACTCTGTTGACCGTCTGCCAGTCAAGATCCTTTTTCTCAGAAACGCGTTAGGATTTCAAGTTGAAATTAATATTGCTTACTCAATTTATTGTCTGTGGTCTCTTAAGGTTGTGAAAAAATCAAACCTAAAGGTCAACGCAATCAAAAATCCAGCACAAGTAAGGGGAAAAATCCGAAAACTGTACATTTCTGTCCGTCTGCCTGTCTGTCCGTTTGTCCGTCTGTAAAGACCTTTTCTTTCAGGAGGTATGAAGTTGAAATTAATATAGATTACTTATCTCTTGAATCTTTTGAAGTTGGGAAAAATTTAGCTCAAGTCAACGCAATCAAAAGATGTATTTTATGTCACAATTTTTCTGAATTTGTTTGATACTAGGGAATGCATAGTGTCCGAACCTGACCCGTCATGTCCTATGGTAACTTGTTGTGGGGGAAAGCAGCAGATATTCAAACTATTTTATATTACAGAAAAGAACTATTCGCACACTCTCCTTAAGATAACTTTTTAAAGAAATTGACATACAAACTAGCTAGTCAAATTATTTTCTATACTATAAGTATGTACGCAAGAACCTTACAATATTTTCCAAATATAGCGACAGCTGTAATGTTAACCTAAGAAATAATCACAGACTATAAGCTGCGCTCCGGTTTAGACTCGCGAAAGTTAGCAATTCTTTCTAAGGTCAGTGCATTCTCTACTACAACAAGATACCTCTGGAGATTTTGAAATTGTGATCTGAGCAATTAAAAACCATGTAAAAGCGACTTTGTCTAAAAAGGGGTATTACAATGTTCAAGATTCTTAAATTGCGGGAATGTACGGGGTTCATCTAAATCAACACAAAACTTGCTGTTAATAGTTTTGTAATAATTAATGGCAATTAATATTGTAATAATTATATTAGTTAAACACAAAAGAAATCTAAAATCAATCTGTGGGAGTATCTTCGCCCTCCTCACCCACCAATTTCCAATGTAGAGAAGAAGCAAAAATTATATTTCCTAAGTTTATTTAATATCTAATAACTACAGTAATAAAGATTTTTTGATTTCGATATTTGATTTTGAATCAAAACCTGGATACTTCCTGTTGACCTGGAACCATGGAATTTGTCACGAAGCGAGGTCTTCTAGAGCAAGTCAAGGAAAAAATCTTAAAACCATACCTTTTCAGTAACTTCACAAAAAAATGCGTTACGAACTGGATTCTTAGTAATATCGCTCGGCCTAAAAGTAATCGCATAATCTGTGGGAGATTTCAAATTCAATTTAATTGTATAGAGGCGTTCAGCTCGACACATCGTATCATGATTAAGATCAATCACAATATGGATTTTATGGCCAAACAATGGAATTTACTCCATTGTTTATGAACGGAATCCATACAGACCTGCGTGATACCAAATCAAGGTTAACTCTCGGTGTAGTCTAGAAAAACCTAGGCTTTTTTGTCTAAAGCCATTGAACTGTGCGGTAACTAACACCTGTGGTTCTATTCCACTAAACTTATTGGAGGACAACAGCTTTATGATCAGGATGTTAATATCTAGAAATAACAAGTTTGATTCTCCCTGTGTGAGAATGAGCATAAGATACCTAATTACGACATTATCTGAACTGTCCCCTTTTTCGCTAACGTAAGTATACCGAAATCTGGATATCTGACATAGGTGGTCCAATGGATCGAAAGTTAATTTGACAGAGAATTTAATTATTTATTTGTAACAAAACAAACGCTTAGTAAAGGTGTTAAAGAGAAAGTAAAATTACAGTGTTACAATAATTATTTTATTTACTAATTTATTTAATTGTAAAAAACATTAACAACTGGCATTTAAATTTTACATAAAAAATACACAAAACATAATGAGTAGATTGTGCCTGTGGTAGTTAGTGTCTGTAGTAGGTATTGAACATTATGAGGCAGAGGTTTTAGAGGCATTGTCGTACGGATAATAACAAGAATGGGGTCTGGTATAACTTCGAAATATGGCGGAGTAATAAGTGGGTTATCCCGATAATCTGTCCGCGGCATTCGCACATCGTAAACGATCGTGCAGGAATCAACATCTGGCCGAGACGAGCACTGGATGGGTGTCCGTTTCTATGTGGTATTTGTTTCGGGCGTTTCCGTGTTTCGGATGACACGTTAAGCTGTAGGTCCCAGCTACTATCGTTAATCCGTGATAGCAGATTAAATCTGTGTCAGAGGCCTTAATAAGGCATCTAGATAACTTTTGAAAGTCGGGTTGGCCATTAGCTGACACCCCTCCATCAACCCGCACTGAGCCAGCGTGGTGGAGCATGGCTCAATCATACTAATAAGGTAAAGCCCCGTGTCCCTCGGTGGAGACATTACTGTGCTCCATTTATTTTATATATATATATATATATATATATATATATATATATATATATATATATATATATATATATATATATATACAGGGTTACAGGAAAAGTCGACCTAGATCCGTTAAGGGCGTGTAGTACACATCATTTCTAAATGATTTCACTATAGAACCCCCCATCCTAAACTTAACCATTTTCGAGATATTGGAGTTTTTTTTTTTATGAAAATGCCCAATTTTTCGGCTAATGAATTGAATATTTTGTTTTTTTTTGACTCTAATGATTATTTTTTTGGTTTTTTACATGAAGAATGAGATGCTTAATGACCTCAATGACTAAAATTGCACGTAAGTTAACTAAATAGGTCATTGTAGACGATCGAAACTTAAGAAAATAAGTACAAATTATAAAAAAAAAAAACTTTTCTGGATATCTCAAAAAAATATTATGGCACTTGCTCTGCAGATGTGCTTAAAAACATCTACATTTTATCAGCTATCCAACGAGGTATAGCACTCTAGAGTATTTATTAACCTCAAAGGTGAAACTTAGTTTCTAAGGCTACATGGCAGTCAGAATAAATAGCGCTTATTTAATCTAATTAATTTGACTTAAGTTTAGCATCATCATTTCAGCCTACTGGCTTCCATTACTGAACATAGGCCTCCCTCGGCTAGGTACAACCTTCACCATCCATCGATGTCCCGCTACCCTGACCTAGAGATCATTCAGTTTTTATAGCATTTTTTTTTTGTTCAGATCGTCGATCGTACAAATAATGACCGTACGCCAACTATTACTTGAGCGTAAGTGACTAGTTACTGGCTTTTGTTTGGAAAATAGCGTAATCGGTGCGTTGTTAACGCTAGTTCGCATACAAAGTCACTCACGCTCAACTCATAGTTGGCGTACAGATCGTCGGTGATTGTAGTAAGCTAAATGAAACAATAAATCAGTTCAAAATAACATTTATTCACCTAATGTTTTTAAATAACATTTTATAGTTCATGTTCTACGTGTCCACCTCTATTTCGCACACATTTTCTCATTCTTTCACGTAGTCCACTTTTCACTACACCAGTGGTTAATGTTCTTCTTATGTCGTTAGCAGCATTAATTATCCTTTCTTTGAGAACTTCCACTGACGATATGGGGTTGGGCTGACTGTAAACGAGGCTCTTCATGTACCCCCATACATAAAAATCCATGGGAGTCAGGTCGGGACTTCTTGCTGGCCAGGGTAAAGGCCCACCTCGTCCAATCCATTTGTTAGGATTGTTAGTGTCCAACCATTCCCTAACGCTTCTTCTGAAATGAGCAGGGCAGCCATCATGTTGAAACCACATGTCCCGCAGTAATTGTAATGGGAGATCATCTAGTAGGTCACCTAAGTCACCTCTTAAGAAATTTTCATATGTTTCACCATTGAGATTGTCTGGAAGAAAGTAAGGCCCAATCAAATGGTTGGAAATGATGCCCATCCACACATTTACACTAAATCGTCGTTGTGACCCCATTACTCTTTTCTTATTTGGATTGCCTAGTTCTTTAGGAGCCCAAAAGTGTGCGTTATGATAATTAGTAATACCGTCCTTATCGAATTTGGATTCATCTGTCCACAATATTAATTTTAGGAAATTCGGGTCCTCGATATCTGCATTGAGCATAAATCTGCAGAAGTCCATACGTCTCGCTGGATCTCCTTCTTCAATTTCATGTACCGGCGTGTAGTGGTATGTATACAGGCCTGCCGTATGAACCGTAAACCACACTTTCCACTGAGTTAGGCCCAGTTCACGGGCAACAATATTGGTCGAAGTGGTTGGGTCTCTTCTGAACCGTTCTACGATTTCGTTGTCTTGTTCCTCGTCGTCATCAATGACACGTGGTCTTCCTAAGTCCATACGTCGTCGCGAAACAGAGCCAGTTTCACGAAGTCATCGGTAAACACCATCGAAAACGCTCACATCAGGTACTCGACGGTCGGGATAGCGTCGTATGTACTCAGTCCGAGCTCGTGCGGACACGCAATTGCAGTATCCGTAGCAGATAAGCATATCCACATATTCTTCGTTCGAGTATGTTGCCATTTTCAACAGTCCAGTATCACAAGCACAAATCAGAGGCCAGTAAACAAGAACAGTAGTCACAGTTAGAAAAATCAGTCCAGAAAAAAGCCAAGTCGGGTGGGAATCCGAAAGCACAATAATTCGCATCAACCATGGACGAATCGCATGAGCAGACTAAAATGGATGGCAAGCAAACAAACAACCAAATACAAAACAATGGGCATGTTGTATCCCCAAACTTGTTTTTGCACATTATTTTTCTCACTCTCACCTGCATAAATCGTAAGTTGTCTCGCTCACACGCACCGGATTAACTTGAAGGACAATAGCCGAGGGACCCGTTAGACCTACTACCTGAACCTTTTCAACTATGTTTTTTTCTATGAGTTTAAATACAACCCTAGGTTGTTATACCTCGTTGGATAGCTGATAAAATGTAGATGTTTTTAAGCATATCTGCAGAGCAAGTGTCATAATAATTTTTTGAGATATCCAGAAAAGTTTTTTTTTTTATAATTTGTACTTATTTTCTTAAGTTTCGATCGTCTACAATGACCTATTTAGTTAACTTACCTACTTATTTAGTAAAAAACCAAAAAAATAATCATTAGAGTCAAAAAAAAAACAAAATATTCAATTCAATAGCCGAAAAATTGGGCATTTTCATAAAAAAAAAAATCTCGAATATCTCGAAAACGGTTAAGTTTAGGATGGGGGGTTCCATAATGAAATCATTTAGAAATGATGTGTACTACACGCCCTTAACGGATCTAGGTCGACTTTTCCAGTAACCCTGTATAAATATAGGTAATCTATTACCTAATACGAGTAGCACTTTCAATGACAGAAGGGTGTGAAAATGCCGTAAAAATTCATGGACGGTAACTTTGGTGCTATTTCGATAAATCATAACTGTAACTCGGGGCACAGAAATATATTACAGGGGCCCAATTCCGTACTGGGGATTGAATCGCGACCGCATGGCGACCGCTCTGAGGAGCGCGGAATGCCGTGTTTGGCTTGTCGGCGGCACCTATTTTGTTTGGAGACTGACCGTCAAATGCGGCGTCAAATCTCCAGTACAGAATTTGGCCCCAGTACAGTCACCCAAAATAATATTACAATCGTCTCGCATGTTTCCAAAACAATACAAAGTCAATTGAAATATTCCTTTTTGCATTCCTTACTCGTGTTTTGATTTAATGGCAAAACGAATGTAACAAAATATTATCTACAATGTTTTTCATACTCGAATGCTATGTCGATACCTAAAACCAAGTGGTATATTTAGACACATTCACCATCGCGTTCGGAACTCAATAAATAGTGACGCAAAAACCTACATTTTTAATGATGATTTTTCAGGTCCACACAGCGATACATTGTCATGTTGCCGGAAAAAGAAAACCTCAATATATAATAAAAGGGAAAAATAAAAGTATTCTTCTTCTTCTTAGGGGCCGTTCATTTATGACGTGGTGTTTTTTTAGCAACTTTTAACCCATTCTCATCATTCTCTCTCTCTCTCTCTCTCTCACACACCCTATCTTAACCTATGTGAGAAAGAGAGATCACAGCTCGCTCAGAACCAAGTAAACTTGACTAGGCCTGTAACAATTTGTCCAGTTTTCGCGGTTTTCGCTCAGGACGAAAATTTATGGGTTGTGCACGCTATTACCATGGCTTATGGTTGAAATACGCGATGCATTTTTCAGGGTCTGCGAGCGAAAGGATAAACCTGCATTTAGTCGCGTCCAAATGCCAAAATTCGTGACTCATTCATATAATAATGTGCTTCGTTTACACTAGTACTATGATTTGTACCATGATGGAGCTAATGTTAGCTGTTTTTAGTGTACGTTAATGACCTACCTAACACGCTAAAATGTGATAGCGTAATGTTTGCTGACGACACTACAATTATTGTAAAGGGAGAAAATATTGACACTTTTGAAACTGACATAAACCAAACCTTAGATAATGCTCTAATGTGGCTTAAGAGTAACAATCTAATTATAAATTCAGATAAAACAAAGAACATTCAATTTACAACAAAGAAAAACCAGAAATCTAAACTAAATATAGCAATAAATAATAATAAAATACAAGAAGTGAATCAAACAAAATTTTTAGGCATTGTCCTTGATGAACAATGCACTTGGAAACCACAAGTCGAAGCAGTATGCAATAAAATAAATAAATTCGTATTCGCTATAAGAAAAATAAGGCAAATTACGTCAGTAGAAACTGCGCTTCTAGTATATCACAGCTATGTCTGCGCTACTTTGCGATATGGTGTAGTTCTGTGGGGAAATTCTACAGAAAGCCACAGAGCTTTTGTTGCACAAAAAAAATGTCTTAGGGCTATATGGGGCATGTCTTGGAGAGAATCTTGCCGACCGATCTTTCAGAAATATAAAATTCTCACTTTTTACGGCATTTATATTCTTGAAGTCTGTAAATTTGTTAAGAGAAACCTGGAGCTATTTGAAATGCATAATAATGAAAATAAAAGAACAGTGAGGCATAAAACGTTAACCTATCCTAAAGTTAGACTCGAGCTTGTTAGACGAAATAGCCATTACATGGCAATAAAAATATTTAATTCCCTGCCGAAAGACATAAGTTCTCTCCCAGAAAATAGATTCGACAAAGCGCTTTCTAACTGGTTGGTTAAAAAATGTATATACAGTATAAATGATTTCTTTAAACCATAATGAATTTCAAATCCAATAATGACATCTTAAATTCTTGACATTGTATAATAATTTTGTAAATAATATAGCTTCTAATTTTAAATCATTATATTTGTATACCATATAATGGTGCTACACGCTTGTCCGTATTTATGTATTATATAAAACCTACATGTACCGTGTTTGCTGACAAATAAAGACTTGAATTGAATTGAATTGAATGATAATTTTTATCAACACTAGTTCCACAATGAATAGAACTTGAAATAATGGTACTAATGATAAATTCGTTATCACTAGTTCCACTTTAGGTGTTCGATACTTGCGAATTTTGAACAAATATTTACCTCTTAACAAATTTATGTGCCCTGGTACTTGTACACCTAGATACATGCTAGAAAGTGGTGGTATTTGTAGAGATTTTACTTCAATCACATGAAATTAGCGAATAGGTAAACTGAATAGTGATGCACCAACTCAAAGAAAACATAAGATTTTAAGAATAAAAAACATATTCAAGTTCAACATAATCTTCAATCCATCATGGTTACAAATCATGGAACTAGTGTCAACGAAGTGTGACATAGTCGCTATAAAATGCACGCTAAACGCGAAACGGGAATCCTACGGTGGCAGGTTAATATGTCAGTAACCTTATACTCTGGTGGTGCTAGCAGAATCTAGAGTATCTAGTAGGTAGTGGCACAGGGTAACTTATTCACTCATTCACTTCCTTGTTCCCTTGTTCACAGGTCGCGTCGAGGCCACCAGTCGTCATGGCAACGGGCACTGAAACAAACTGAAACCGCCAGGTGAGGTTATTGTCATTACTGATTTATTTCACGCATGCTTACTTTTAGACTCATTTTATATTCATCATCATGGGGAGGATAAGTATAAATTTGCTCTGATAAAATGGGCATCATTGTGAAAGCTCTTCACAATGACGTACTGAAAACCCTTCGTTAATCCCTGAAGTGTAGATGGTATAACAAGAAAATAGCATTGCGTAAACACAAATCTATCGTTGAGAGGTGATCACAATTATTAAAAAAAAATGTACTTATTTTACTTGTGGGCGATCATTTCCTGGAAAGTTGTTCGATTAGGTAATCTTACTTCAAGGAAGTTCCTTGAGTTTGGTCCGTAAATTAAATGTCACAGTGTATTTGACGGCCCGAATGGCCGCGCCGGCAGTGACCCTGCCAAGGGTCCAACCAAGGGTGAAACCAAGGGTCCCGGGTTCGAGTCCCGATGGGGGCAAATATTTCTTTGATGAGAACGGATGTTTGTACCCTAGTCATGGTTGTTTATCTATCTAAGAATAATATTTATCTATATAAGAACGTGTATCGTTGTCTAGTTCCCAAGATACAGGGAATCCTAGTTTAGGGCTAGATCAATGTGTGTAAATAGTGTCCAAGGTATTATTATCATTGGCATCAAACTCAGTACAAAACAATAATGTGGAAGTAGCACTGTATACGTGTTGGAAGTAAATATCAGAATACACATACACGAATAAGAACCGAAGAATTGGCTATATTGTCCGAAGACCTTTGCCTATCGAGATGGTCAAAGAAAAAAAAATACAACATATTATGTCAACCAAGTCCTTTTGTTGCGTTGCGTCCGCCAAGCATATCGGAACTCACTACGAAAACGCTTGTAATAAAATATAATTAACTTACATATCTATTGCGAATGTAATAGTAGTTTATGTGACTGCTGCATAATGGAGGGCATTAAAACTCGAGAGTGGGTTTATGAAACGAGCCGAAGGCGAGTTTCATAATAATATCACTCGAGAGTTTTAATGCCTAATTATGTACAGTTACATACACTAGTTTATCTACACACATATCATAAGCTCTCTTTGATGTGTTCAGGAACCGCATGTTTGACCGGCATTGTGGTTCTGCAATTGTTTAGCTTGTTCTTTAGTACCAACTTCACGCGGACGGGCGTCGGCGTTCGAAATTTGAATGTCAGTACCAACTTCACAGACAAACTAGGGACGGCACGCTGGTGGGTGTCGGCGTTCGAAATTTGAATGTCATTATATGTAGAAAAACTACACATAATGACCATAATGTGTAGTTTTCAGATACGAAACGAGTTTTTACCAAGTAGTTTAACATAATGCTGATCGTAACGTGCGGTTTTTGAACATAGTAAAGAGGGTTTATGATACGTGTGTAGATAAAACACTATAATGTAAAAATCTACTTCGACATCAAACACTATTTATATAGTTCTTACATGTCAACCTAACACGAAGGATAACGGAGCCCCCTTAGCCTTCACGTACCCTGGCCCACCACTTCACCCTGATATTTAGTGTGCCAATTCACAATTTTCCGGTTTGCCATGGATATATTGTCGGAGTAATGTCTTATCGGAGTAGTGTTTTCAGACGGATTTATTAAGATTTTCTGTGACTAATTTATATTCTTTATTATCACTTTCTATGTGGCATTTGTTTCGAGCGCTTCGGATGACACGTTAAGCTGTAGGTCCCGGCCACTATCGCTGCTCGGTGGTAGTAGTCGTTAAGCTGTGTCAGAGGCCCTAATGGGGCAGCTTGAAAACATCTGACAGTCGCCAACCTGACTTTCAGATGTTTTCAAGCTGCCCTATCACTAGCACTAGCCCGACACCCTCACATAATTTACATCACAAATTCACAACGTCACCTAAGAAGTATTTACCTCATCCTATCGTCACGCCATCTCCCACATGGTCTGACAAAGGCACAGACCTTCCCAAGTTTATCCGATTCATATTCAGTTGTTACCCCTATTATACGGCTAACAACGTCGCAGCCTCCAGTAATCCTCAGCACTGGGTGACATTGGCTGTGCGTCCGTCATGACGTCACGACCTAGATCCGCAAAGGCCAGAGTTCAGCACGTTCCCGGGGGTAACCTTGTATCAGTACTAACAGGCAACGGGACACCCACAGGGTTGTTATCAACGTATTACATTTCTCATTTTTCAATTATACTGACTCTTCTGCATTCGACCGTATATTTAACGTAAAGAAGCAAGGATCCTAGCCCATTCATGTCCCCACCGAGGGGTGAATGCCTTTACCCGGATACCAGTCAGGTTGAGACATACTCCACCACGCTGGCTCAGTGCAGGTTGATGGATGGGTTTCACGACTACTACTACTATCACCCAGTACCGATAGTAGCCAGGACCTACAGCTTAACGATGTTCCTATAATGTACTTAAGATAAATTACTTATCTCATGGTCAATACCGGATTTTAACTTAGATCTCCTGCGTGAGAAGCTAGCGTAAAAACAGTATATATTCCGGAATCCTCGGTGTTCGAAACCGACTTGAATTTGGCTAGTATTTAATCGCACATCAAAAATACTGATTTTCACAGCAAAAAGGGATCAGCAAAAACACTTTATATTTTAAATATTTTATGTGTGCTCATGTTCAACCTAACACGAAGGATAAAGGGGGTTTCGCTTCGCTCATCCCCTTTACCCTTCACCTAAGCTACCGCTGCATTTTGCCCTAATGTTTGCTGTGCAAATGAGTATTTTTGATGTGCATTTTAATATTTCCCCTTGAATTTTGCCGGTTTTGTTTTGATCGACAATGATAATAATAATAATAATAATAATAATAATAATAATAATAACTTGGACACTATTTACACACATTGATCTAGCCCCAAACTAGGATTCCCTGTATCTTGGGTACTAGACAACGATAGATATACTTATATAGATAAATATTATTCTTAGATAGATAAACAACCATGACTAGGGTACAAACATCGGTTCTCATCAAACAAATATTTGCCCCCACCGGGACTCGAACCCGGGACCCTTGGCTTCGTAGGCAGGGTCACTACCGACTCGGCCATTCGGGTCGTCAATGACGCAAAGTCATACCAATATTCTCTAGAGGGTAACATATAACAACAATCCCCAAAGAAAAAAACCCAGTTCTTGGATATTTATATGTGTGTGACGTCGCTGTTTCTATTTCCTATCCTAGTGTGGGGCCAGCAGCAATGCATGTGCCTGTGGTAGAGGCTCCAGAGGCCTGTATTACGATCTCACAATAATCCGTTATACTTATTTCAATTATGATTTTCTAAAACCGAGAGACACGCATTTCACACAACAGCATAATTAGTTATTTGAATTTTAAGTGCAGATAATGAGAATTGCATGAATATTCATTCTCTCTTCACTTCAGTAGTTAGAATCTGTATTCATTAGAAGCACATATTTACGCTGTTATTTCGTGTTACGAGATCTATCTCTGCGTAAATATCTACAAAGAAAGAAAAACACATATTCATTATTAGTATTCGTTACAGTTTTATTAGGTAGTTATCAAGATAATACTCTGGAAAAACACATACACCTACATAATGTCCATAGGAATTTTATTCACATTACAAACATGTTTGCCGACCGAAAAATTGCAGCTATATAAATACATTACAATCCGTCTTCACATAAATAACGCCTATTGTACGAATTGTGTGTGACGTTCGGGAAAAACCAGGTTTTTTCATGTTTTCAATGAGTACAGTCACCCACAACGCAATTCTCATGCGGTATCTTATGATAGGCAATATTAGATCTACATTTGAAATGAATGTTATGTTGATGGTGTTGTTTTTCTGTAATGATTACTTTTCGAGGCCGTCTTGTGGCCTAGCAATGCCGTATTACACTTGTGTCAATTAAGTGTTTGTTACTTATAAGTTCCTTTTATACATGACATAATAGGCATTTCGCTTTGAAGTACTTAAGTGAGGAAAGATATAAATGTTGCACTCAGAAACCTCGGATGGGAAAAGGCAAATGAAGCTACTGATGTTTTGGCTCCTGATTGAATTGTCCGCTCCCAGAAACTTATTAATATTTTTGGGAATGGACATTGTCTATGTGAAAAAATTCAAAGGCGCCAAACTGAGAAAACCCTGTAGAGATAATTGTGTTCTTAGCAAAATTCCGCTATTCCCTTCAAAAAAATATCATCGGGTTACTGACGTTACCGTTACCGACGACCTCTCCCATGCGAGAGGTCTCTAGTTCGATCCCCGGCTGGGGGTAAAAGAAAAAAAAACCTAGGACTTGGATTCCCAGGACTCAGGGTATCGTAGTGTGGGGTCAGAAGCAATGTATGTGCCTGTATGTAAATGTTTAAATGTAAAAATGTTCAGTTTTCTAATCAGAAACAACTAGCCTCAAGTCAAACCGTTCAAGAACTGTAAAAAAGTGACGTCACGAGAGGTATTACCCGAAATATTGAAATCAGTCTTAAAGTAGGCTGAAATTTCATAAATAAAAATAAAAAGTAGTGCGTAGGTACTTTTTAGCATGGCCGAAAACTAAGCTGAATTTTCATTAACGGCTGGCTCATGTCGTATGCGTCGAAATATTGATCGATCTCTCTAGCTCTACATAAGCTTTGCTTGTGTATGTAAATGCATAATTTCTTTATATTTAATAGAAAAGCAAACCAAGCGTGGGATGTAAGGATATTTTACTAACCAAACAGTTTATTCCAAAAAAAGGTCTGACATTTGAAAGTGCACATGTCGGGAGTAAGTGTTAAATCATGTTCAAAGTATATTGCCCTCTCTGCCTGAAACTCCAACAAATTAAACATTAAGGCTAATGGACTCACAAACACAGTAAATATGCAAATATATTTATTATATTCTGACCACTGCTTAAAATAATTATGTGTAATTATAACACTGTATTTTGATTTCCATATTATTATAATCATCTATCTTCACCGACATGCTCTACTATTTTAATAAAAAAAAACTGATTTATAACATTTGTTGGCGTGGCAATGAGATTGGCCCCTATCACATAAAGGTGTAAATGTATTACAGGCTAAAATTTGTAATAAATATGAGCCTTATCATGGGAATTATTAAATGGACGCTTGCCGCTGTGCAATTATAGTATTTTATGCAGCAGTTGTATAAGAGAGGTCATAAAAGGCGATTGGCATGGGTCAAGATGTGAGGCGACGGCGAACATCGTAAAGAAAGACGCCACGAGTGTATTTTACTTAGTTATACAATGTTGCATTCAATACTTTTTGTACCACCACTATGAAATGAAACGCAAAATTAATCAAAGAAAGATTTTATTTATGAAAATAAAGATGTAAATTTTGAATACTATTGTGAGATATTGTTATGGTCTTTTTTAGATTAGTTTTGCTGGATTATTTGTGATAAAGTTGGATTTTACTCACCAATTAGGCTTTGGAAATAAGCTAATAAAACGTTTCCCGAAAATGACGAAGTTTGGTGTTCCAATCTCCACGCCATAAACTTTTTATAAGCTTTGTCGTTTAAGGTCCGAGATTTTGGAGGCAACACATTTTCGGTCACTGCTTGGGCTGACGCAAGTATTTCTTCTGGTGTAGAAACAATATTTTCATCTTCATCCATTTTTATTTCTTTTGAGAAACACCTACTATTATATCAAACACAACGGCCGCAAAGTCAAATAATAATTTATAAAATGAGCGGGAATCGACAACATTTAAAATTATTAACCCCTTAATTTTAATAGCTAATTCGAAAGTTGGTCGAGAGCTTAAGGGATTTTCATTTAATAATTTTCTAAAATTTTATTTTTCATATTTAAATTAAAAAATAAAACTTGAGTTTTTGAAAAAAGTTGATGTTGGCATAACGGACCATGTTACTTTTGCCAGAACATAAAAAATGTCATTGTCAAGTCTTCGTCTTTAACTGTCCCAGAAAGTAAAAAAAAAAGCAAAGGCTGAGTTCGGTTTGAACATCTCAGTAGACGCCCGCCATAAAGCCCACCTTACATGCTATCTCTTTTTTGCAGGTGTGGAACTTGTATAGTGCTATTCTTCTGTTAGTTTTATGCGGGTGTGGGTGGACGATCAAACAAATCGAACGCACGGTTATGCTAAATATTATATTTGACAGCTAGTGTCAGCTAGTATTTTTTTTATGCTAGGCAAAGGTATTTGTAGTTCTTCTGCCTACATCCTCGATATCTGAATATTTTCAAAGTATCTTTAAAAGAATGAATAGAAAATATATTTAAATGTGTTTCGTATCAAGCATTCAAATATATCTCAATGGACATTAAATCTTTTTACCTAAACAAAAATGAAATAAATGTTGTCAATTCGGGAAACATGAAATAAGACAAACGTGTATCTATGGTTAACTTTGTTTTTAATTGATGTCAAAGTGTTAACCTGCCAGTACTGCCATATTAAGAATAAGGTTTTTCCTAAGTTGGCAGCAATGCATTTAGATCAAAAATTTCTTTATAGTAAAAACATTCAGTGGTTTGTTAAATTGGTAGTACCTAATGCATTTTGTTGTTAAATTAGTGTTGTAGTGTTGATACATTTTTCTCCTCGTTTCGCTTAGAAAAGGAAGAGAGACCGACGCATGGCCCTGTCCATGTTGACAGATGTCAAATGCTACTTCTAAGAATGATTCCACTATGTATGTACCTATATAATTCGCACCGAAAAAATATATATATTTAAGTCTAACAACAAATTGCAACACGATGAATAAGTGCTTGAGAAACAAAAAACATCAGCATAAAGTAGGTATTACTTGGGCGAACTTGGGGTCCAGCAAATGAGTTCTGCATTAAGTGGGACTTAAGTGAGTAGCGTTTTGTTTTCAAAGCACCTGAGTCCTTAAGTGTTGTGTGATATAGGCAAGGTTTTACCTTAAGAGTGTCTGATGGGAAATAATGTACGTACCTCTAAAGTGAGTATTTTTATAAGGCTTATGTTTAAACGATTACCAAAAACGCACCTATTTTACTACCAATAAATTCGAAATGACTGCCAGAATGGATAAATGTCCACCAAATTGTTTTTGGATAAATGATCACCAAACTTCTTTTTATGTGTATGGCTAGATCAATGTGTGTAATAGTGTCCAGGGTATTATTATTATTATTATGTTTTGTATACTTAAGTAGTATTTTTTGTTGTTCTTATATGTTCGACCTAACACGAAGGATAAAGGGGGCGCCCTGATATTTTTTGCAACTTTTGGTGTTAATTTATCCATTTTGGGTAGGAAAAAAATATTTTGGTGATCATTATAGCTTATTAATGTAGCTCATTTATAGGGGTTACTAGGGACATATTTTCTTACTAAATCTAATATTTAACTAAATTTTGTTAGGTACTTGCCTATTATAATATTTTTGAAATAAAATACCTTTGATTTATGAATAACGCCCCAACTTTTAGGCTGTTATGTCAGTCGCTGCGGCAGGACATGTTATGTCAGTCGCTGCGGCAGGACAGGCTGTTATGTCAGTCGCTGCGGCAGGACAGGCTGTTATGTCAGTCGCTGCGGCAGGACAGGCTGCTATGTCAGTCGCTGCGGCAGGACAGGCTGTTATGTCAGTCGCTGCGGCAGGACAGGCTGTTATGTCAGTCGCTGCGGCAGGACAGGCTGTTATGTCAGTCGCTGCGGCAGGACAGTGCCAAAATTGTTTTTACTTATATTTCCACCCATAGATACCACCCATTATATCTTAATTTCAAACATACAGTTATAAGATATTTATAAAAAATTACGTAAGAACAATACTTTTTACATCTCTAAGAGGCTCGTCGAAGCGTCAGGGGACCGCAGAGCTGGCGCCTACCTCGCTCAACGCATCAGTATTGCGATACAGCGAGGTAACAGTGCCAGCGTCTTGGGCACCCTCCCGCCCGGCAGTGAACTCAGGGAAATTTTTAATTTAGTTTAGTGCAGTTATAGTTTAGTTTTAGTTTATAATATGTAATAGGTAAAAACTGTTTCCAACAGAATAAATAATTTTCGACTTGATTTGAACTGACCGAGCGAACGAAGCGAGCACACCGTCTCGGTTCAGCTTAGGCAAAAATGTTTTCGTATGTCTGGATTTCTGCCCGGCTGGTCTTCTCTGCATCTCAACCGATTCTCGTGAAATATTGTGAGCTGGTTCGATAATTATATTGGTATTTTTTGTCGAATAATTTTTTGGATTTCTTTCAAAATGACGGAGATACGGGTTCGAAGATGTAAAAAAACCGCTACAGCTCAAAAGGTTTGAGAGATTGAATTTAACAAATAAGGAGTCCTTGGATTTGTGGAGGCCGTGAGATTGACTTATGTTTAGTGAATAGGTAGGATTTAAGATCGCAAAATGTAGTTTACTAAGTTATTGCCGCGGTGCTACTTTCATAGTTTACCGGTTTATCCTAGCGGCTAGTGACCCTGCCTACGAAACTGACGATCCTGGGTTCGAATCCCGGTCAGGGCAAATATTTCTGTGATGAGCATGAATATTTGTATTTTAGTCTTGGATGTTTTCTATGTATTTACATAAGTATATATTACTATTAAATATATCGTCGTCTACTATCTATAACACAAGCCTTATTGAGCTTACTATGGGCCTAGATCGATTTGTGTAAGATTGTCCTCTAATATTTATTATTATTATTATGGTACTCCATGTACGTAACCAGGTGCATTCATAAGTTTGTACGTTAGAAGTTCAGCTTTCCACCGAGAGACTCTTAGGTCTACGACAGAGCCACTGGCTATTTATTTAATCGTTTTACAAATATTAAGTTAAGTCGCTCTATTAGTCCTCTTATATATGAAGGACTAACAGAGCAATGTATAGACTATATATGTTAAGAGCGTTTTTTAACATTTGAATTCCTATTTCGCTAAAAGTGCGCTGAAGGTGAAATTCTAAGATCCGCCGTCGGGGTGCCCAGCCTTAATATGTGTACCTACTTTCATTATGTAACAGATCGCACGGAATTCCCTTTGACCGCAAAACCTGCTTATGCGTGCCCCCCTTATCCCGCTTTCGTCCCTCTCCCGCCCTTTACCTAACTGGCAGGGTTATATATTCTGTCTCGCTCACTTGCAGCATCCACTATCGATCCGTGAAATGTCCTTGACCTTCGCCTCTCGGGCTTGGGGTAAGCACTGAAACACGTTATCGTATGTATGGCCTTCAGAGGATTGATCGCGATTCGAAAAAGGGATTTCCGGGGTCCAGTGGCAATATCGCCCGCATGCCACAATTCCAGTTTGGCACACTTACGGAACCCTGAAAAAGCGTGAAGTTTTTTTGTTTTGTTTTTATAAGGCGAGAAGTAAAAACAAATCGTCTATCCTATTTTAGTAACATTAACACCCGTGGTCCTGCTTGTATATGTCGGCGGCCGATCGTCAAGTTCGGCACATCATGATGTGGCTTGGCATATCTTGATGTGGCGGCATTTCTTGATGCCATGTTAAACCCGCCATATCGTTCTATGACCAACGTTCATCGATCTGCCAGCCTATAACTCGGCATATCGCAAAGTATCGAAAATCCAAACTTGGTTAGGGTAGGTTATTGTGGCTAAATTTAAGTTGTGTTATAGGTTAGGTTGGAACTTAGAAGAAGCAAAACCGGAACGTAGCGAAAGGGAGCGGAGCGAAGCGTATGCAAATAAAAACAACATTTAATGATGACGATAATAAAAGTCTGTAAAATATGTCTTTTCTTCTCTGGTTTATAAACCAAATAAAGAAAAATAGGATGACCATCACACGGGAGTCGGTGGACTACTATAAATAGTAATAATAACAATAATACCTTGGACACTATTTATACACATTGATCTAGCCCCAAACTAAGATTCGCTGTATCTTGGGTACTAGACAACGATACATGTACTTATATATATAAATATTATACTTGGATAGATAAACAACCATGACTAGGGTAGAAACATCCGTTCTCATCAAACAAATATTTGCCCCCACCGGGACTCGAACCCGGCACCCTTGGCTTCGTAGGCAGGGTCACTGCCGACTCGGCCATTCGGGTCGTCACTATTGGGTATCCGAGTTTGATATTTTAGAGACTTTTATTATCCTCATTAATTAATGTTGTTTTTATTTGCATATGCTTCGCTTTTTTGTTTTTTTGTTGCACGTATGCTAGATAACTATTTCTGTATCATTTTCAAAATTATTATCCAGAAATATTTTTTAAATGATACAGAAATAGTTATCGAGCATACGTGCAACAACAAAAAAAAAATGTAAAAATAAAATAGATTTGTTTATTCGTGCTATTTGAACTATTTTACGATGTGACGTTTTATCCTTTGGCCATATCATGATGTGGAGAAGCGTTTACTGGTATATCGACAAACGCTTGGTTCTCAGTGATCTGCCCGATTTTGGTTTGGGCACATCATGATGTGCCCCAAAGACAACGGCGTAGTTCAAGAAACGCCGCCATATCTTAATATGGCGCGGCACATCATGATGTGCCCATTTCTTCTCAAGTTTTATTGAAATCCGTCAATAAATAACGCTACAGTTTGCTGTAGTCCCCCCCCCCCCCTTTCCCCCCTGTTTTCCCCCAACCGATAAGCGCGATCGACTACAAAATTTAAATAAATCAAGGAACTTGTGCGCCAATTTCCGTCAAAATCTGTTGAAAAATGCGACCAGCAGGCGAGAACAGTAAGACGGACAAAGAAATTTTTGGCAAATCTCGAAACTGGGCACTTCCCTCGCTCGGTCAATTACCACTGAAAAATGCTTTTCCTTTTAAAATAGTTTTTGGGCAAAATCATGTTTTGACAAATTGATTCTTGTACACAGATTGTCAGAACAGACTGACACTTTACAGTACTCAGTTTACTAATTAGCAAATGTAAAATCACAGACTGGAGAGACAGACGTTTTTATCAAAACAATTCGCCTTTTGCTGTGAGCGTCGATGTAGACATTTTGTTGATGTTTGGTCGGAAATGATAAATGGCTGGATATTGGACGGATATTATGTTACGAGTATGATGTCTGATTCAGTCTTATAGTCAAATAGAATGAAGCAGGAGCTGAATTATTATTTTGTATAGGTAATATTTGTCGTGGTCGAACTATGAACGACATCGAACGAAAATTATGACATTTATTTTTCCGACTTTGTAGAGCGTCTTCTCTGTCACTCACTAAATAGATCGCGTGGCTTACCACTACATCTTCTTCTTTATAATTCATAATTCTTTATTTTCATTTAATTCAGTTGCCATAAAAAAATGTGTTCAAAGTGAGCTTATCTCTAAGAGGACATTTTACCCATCAAACCAAGGTGCTGGTTCTTCTTTTTGTGCCTCTCCTCAACTGGAGGTGGTCGCCTCTGTACTTCTCCCTGTTCTTCGCCAAGGGAGAAGAAAGCGAAGAAACTGTCACGTCAATACATCTGTATTTAGGTGTTCGTGCTCACCTACGTGGTGTGACTTCATAATTAATAAAAAAAAAATTGCACACAAATAATTAATACAACAAGATGTACATGAGGCGAGCTTATCTCTAGCAAAAGATATCTTCCAGCAAACCAAGTCAGGATGAGAAAGGTTGGTCGCTGGGCACGGGTAGACCTATGGGCACAACAAAACTATTACAACTTTAACGATCTATGAAATGTTACAACTCAATAAACTAACTATACGAGTGCCTACACTACATACATAAAATATACATCCTAAATATAAATAAATATTAAATAAATATGTACTTATAAATATTTACATTTTAGCTATATTTCTAAACAGAAAGGAAACACTTTCTTCACTTTTAAATATATTGAGGGTAGGACTATCCCTGATGGTGCAGGGGAGTGCATTCCACAATCGAATGGCCCGGAGTCTTAACCCGTGCTCGTAGGATGCGGTTTTATGTTGTGGGGTAGTGAGCATGGAAACTGCATGGGTGGGTCCTCTTGATTTGTATCTGACAAAAGGCCACTTGGGTACCAGATTCTTCATTCCAATGGAACATGGAAAGAACATGGCGTGCGAACGAGGTCTCTGTACGTAGGTGGGCACGCGACTCCTTAGCTCTCAGCTTTGAGATCTATCACAACAGCGTGAAAATCACAGATTTGATATGGCGAAGCCGTCATTGTGGCACTTCTGACACAATACTCAGAGCTGAGAGCGGTTTAAAAATAATACGGGTCTCAGAGCTCTTTTAAAAACACACAGTTTTTAACTCCCTACGAAAAATGAGTGATGGTGTTATAAGTTTGAAGCGTTTGCCTGTCTGACGAACACACACACACCCTCTCTCACACACACACACACACTCACAGGTGTGTGTGTCTGCCCGTGGCAACCTAGCGGTCAAACGGGTGGGCGGATTATTATGAGGTTACTGTAAATGGTAGTAAACTTCCCTGCGATATTTCTTAGCCATGTTTCATTGTATCGGGGATATTGGCCTCTGAATCCCGCCTGGAGGGGGTAGCAGTGCATGGGTACAAGAGAGATGCATGCTAGAGAGAGAGAGAGAGAGAGAGAGGTGACAGCTGGCTCAGAGGCCAGGAAACCTGGCGCGGGCTGAATTGGTTTACATAGGAGCCCATTACCATCCCATACTCAAGATCAGGTGTCTCTCTGTTCCAGTCGCGGCGCATGTCGCAGGGCGGCGGCGCGGGCGTACTGATGTCGTGCGTGCGCGAGGGGTCCCTCGAGCCGCCGTACCGACCGCCGCATGCCGACCACCAGAGACATGGTTAGTATCATCATTCACTCAGCCGACAACGACCCATCACATTCATCATCATCATAAGGCCTGTTTGTATCAGAGGATTTAAACAGCCTCCGATAGACAACTGCGCTCGTGACAGTACCAATCTTGCCGGTCTTGTGCCAACAGCATCCAGTGATATATCGTTGACTGGATTGTTGTTCCTTGACCTGCTCAATTAGTCTGTGAAAGGCGGCGCAACACGGATGTCATGCATGCGCTAGGGGTCCCAGGTCGCCGTACCGATCAGCAGAGACATTGTCATTATGCAGGGGCTTTCCCTTCCAGAGTCTGTTCATGTGCCCAGGGCCACACCCAATGGGGACCCAAGTTTTTGCCAAACTACAAAACAATAACTGATACCAGTTCCGGGTTCGAATCGCGTTCGTGGAGGAAGACTCTGAGTGGACAGGCAAATTATGCTACCCCACCCATACGAATTTCGCTTATTTTAGTCAGAGAGACAATGCATGCATGCATTCATGTCTTCTTGTGTGGCCACTCCGACATATGACAGTTATTTCCGAGTATCCCTCTTAGTTTCTCGCCAAGAACAGATGACAGTGGATGATGTTTAAAGATAAACTTTATAGATGACCAGCTTAAAGATATTTTCACTTATCTGCTTCCCCCTGTTCCCTTCCAGGCGCGGGTCGCACTGGCCGGTTCCTGCGCGGCCTCCGACGCATGTTCAAGCGGCGTGGTAGCGGCACACGGGACAATGACCCCAAGAGCTCTTCTACCAGCGAGCTGCTTGACGCTGACAGACAACATCGGAGGAAGTAAGCTATCCTTGGCCCTTGTAATCTCATGTCAAACTCATGTCAGCCTATCACGTGCGCCTCTATATAAGTCCACAATTTCAGAAACTGGGGGCTGCTCCCATTTCTGTCATATTAGTGGGTTCTTTGCCATGCAGATAATGATATGAGTGCAATAGTTATGATTGATATGCCTCTGCAAACCCGTATGGTAAAAGGCCTGACGCTACGTCGTTCATTCATAAAGAAACATCAAATCAATCAAATCAGCCCACATTTACCCACTGCTGGGTATTGGTCTCCTATATACCAAGCCATCTACTGCGGTCCTGTGCCTAGCGCAGCCACTGCATGCCTGCTATGGCGATGATATTGTCGGTCCATCTGGCTGGTGGTCTGCCCACTGGACGCCTTGCGGTTCTAGGTAGCTACTTGTTACCGCCTTAGTCCACCTACCATCATCTCTCCTTGCCAAGTGTCCTACCGAATCACGATATTGAAGTGGGGGTGCCGACATCGAACACTTTAGTACGACGTCATATCTCCATATCGCGAATATGATCTTGAAGCCTTATGCCTGGCATGGAACGCTCCATAGCCCTTTGACTAATGCATTGAAGGGCATTAATGAATGCATGAAACTTAAATGAATTTCACCAATGTCATTTGTTTTTAAACTGGCAAAATGTCCACAACTACGCCCCTGCCATCCCGTAGGTGAAAATCCGTGACTCTATGTTAGGTTCTCTTTCGAGTTCCTGGAATTTTTGGTTTAGTGTAAAGTGTAGATTTATTGCTCGTTTGCAAGTCAAAATACATAGAACTTGGCACTAAACATCGAATCTATAATACGGTGCAAGCCCTTGCCGACAATGATATAGCTATTATGGGGATCTAGTGAAAGGGTTGTAGCAAACAATCTCGGCTCACTAATGGATGAAGAGTTTCGAAAAACATATAGCAATGTAGTCAGCGACTGCTTCTACGGCGTTAAACTACTCTATAATATACGCGATTACCTTAGCACTGATTTGGGTGTCAGTCTGAATCACTGATATTATCAAGACTGAACTACTGTGTAGTCGTTTATGGTGGCTGTATAATTGACCGGACAAGAAGGTTGATACAATGAGTTCAAAACGCATGTGCACTATTTTGCTTCATTCAAGGCCCTTCCCAGGTCATAATCACTCCACATTTGAACAATGCAAAGCTCCTGAACATGGAAGCCCGACGAAAACTCCATTTATCCATGTTGCTTTTTGGTGCTATATGCACCCAAGCCCCCAACTGCCTTTATAAGAAGCTCGAGTTTTCCACCAGGCAGCGCAGCGTCCACAAGAAAGGAATTCTCAACACACAGCACCACACGATGGCATTCCGTGGTACTCTCAGGTATGCGGCGTCCAAATGCTGGAATGATATTCCTCCCCCCGTCCGTAGACATGCTTTTTGGCGCAAGCTCAAGGCATATAATTGCTTGAACAACAGAAACTTCCTTTTCCTGTCCAAAGTTTCGCTGCAACTCAACTTGACTCAGTAATCGCATCAGAAATGTCAGATATGTATTTCTGTATATTTTTAATAAATTTCATAATGTCTTTATAATTTTATTTTATTTACACTGCACAATTTATTTCTTATTTATCTAATATAAGCATCTGGGTTTAATTAATAAGTGCATTAAGTTCTGTATAGTGGATGCCATGAATATAAAAAAAACACGGATTTACTTTTCAGTTTTGTATATTATATATCGATCATAGTTTATTTAGGTATAAGTAATATGTAAGTTTTGCACGCACACTACATTGCAATTGTAGTCTTATCTTAGGAATAGAATCCAGAAAGTTGATGTGAGTGCAGAGAGGTCATCTGGATCTCTCATCTCAATGGGTATGCCTCAATGAATGATTGAATGAATGAATGGTGCTTCTCCAGCCAGGGTTCTAAGCCTGTTCCTGTCCTTTGGGAGGCATACCAGAGGCCACGAGTTTTTATGGAGGGCGGAATGACCTGCTCGGGGAGAGAAAGGTGGGTGATTTCAATCGACCGAGTCTTCAGCCTAAAGCCAAAATAGGATATGTGGAGTGGGGAGGATTTGGGATGTGGAGAGCAGCAGTTGTTTTAATCAAGTTCTAGCTTTCCTTCTCGTTTCGAGTATCATTGTTTCCACAAGCTGACTCATGTTCTGCTTGGTTTTTCTGAGAGTTGTCAGTTTCACTGTCTTTTAACAAGATGATCTTTCTTCGTAGCTTGAGGCATTTATCAGTATCTCTAACGGCCTATCCCCATAACCTATCTCTATTCGGATCTGCAGATTACGCGTTACATTTGACAGTTGCGCTATGGGATTTTTATCATATTTGACACTAGCAGTCTCAAATCTGCAGTTTATGGTTAGAAGATAGGTTATTGGGATCGGCCGTATGAAGCACACTGAGTCCTTCCACTAGCTATTTGAAATATTCGCTTCTCTTTTGTCTAAATGAAGTTTGCCTTCGTCTTCTTGTCTTCACAATATTATTGTCTGCCAGTCGCTACTCGCTATGCTATGAGTCTATCTGCTTCACCCGTCCACTTTTTTTTCAATCTCATTTGTATTTTATGCTTGCGCCCATCTGCTTGCCTTGTGGTAAACTGAGCTGGAATTACCGCTAGACTAGCTAGGCTATTATTGCCTTGCGTCTTTTTGGGTTGATTGTATCTATTGTGGACCTTTAAGCACAGCTTTATTGGCGATGCGGGTTTACTATTTAAGACATTCGTTTCTTGCTACACGTTTTTTTTTGATGAGATTTAAATTAAATAACCCGACACTAAATTCTACACTGTATTTGCAGATTAGTTGATGTAGTCATTTCTTATTCATTCCTTAGGCAATACTAGTCAAACCATACATAATTATGTGATTGACAAGCCAAAATGAACTTCACCACTCTTCTGGGATATAACGGCATCACACGGTAGGTATTTTACAGAAAATACTAAACTGCTTTGTTTCACTTCTCAACAACCCAACCCCATTTTGAGGCACCGCGATTATAAACCTCATGCCATTGTAATAAAATTTAAAACCTATAATGGAACATCGACCTCTATCGCTGTCATTGGTCGTTGAGGGGTTTACTCTTGTTATCAACTACACTTCTCTAAACATACTTATGTGTGATTTACAAGCCAATGAACACTTTAACGCGTAGATCATGGAGTTTCACGATTATAGGCTAGGTTGTTAGAATATAACATAAAGGTTTTTTTTTCACCCCCAGCCGGGGATCGAACCCGGGACCTTTCGCATGGTAGGCAGAGTCACAACCGCTGCACCACAGAGGTCGTCAAAGGATCTTGAAAAGATTCTTGATCTTGAAAGAGAAAGGTCTTTCTCTCAAAGGATCTCGCCTGCGCCCGAGCTCTGTGAAGTTAGCAGTACAAAGTCATAGAAAACGGGGCTCAAATTCAGAGGATTTTGAGCTTATTTTGAGCTCCCAGAATACGAAGTTCAGAATTGAGCTCGAGCGGTTTTCGAAAAAAACGCAATAAAACACCAGCAGTGCAAAGTCTGAGTAGAGAAGTGAAACTCGCAGCGATTTGGGCATGATCTTGAGCTCCCAGAATATGCAATCAGAACTTCTCTAACTAAAGTAGTTTGCGAGAAAAAAAAAACTATTTGCACAACAATGTCATCTAGATAGATGAAATTGATAGATATGTTTTTACCCTTTTTATCTAAACCACTAAAGCTAGAAATCTGAAATTTTGTATTCTGGAATCTCTAAGCTTTTTCTATATATGGTGCAAATTTCAACTCTCCTCTATGAATTCGCGACATTTTCAAACAGAGGGTACTTGAAGGTATCCGTGAACCTATTTTTTTAAATATTAAACACCTTGAAATTAATAGAAAACGGGGCTCAAATTCAGGGCATTGCAAGCTTATGTTAAGCTCCCAGAATACGAAGTTTCAGAATTTGAGCTCAAGCGGTTTTCGAAAAAATCGCAATAAAACACCAGCAGTACAAAGTCTGAGAAGAGAAGTGAAACTCGCAGCGTATTTGGACATGATTTTGAGCTCCCAGAATATGCAATCAGAACTTCTCTAACTTACGTAATTTGCGAGAAAAAAAATAAAAACCATATATACAACAATATCATCTAGATAGATGAAATTGATATGTTTTTACACTTTTTATCTAAAACACTAAAGCTAGAAATCTGAAATTTTGTATTCTGGAATCTCTAAGTTTTTCTATACATAGTCAGGTCATAAGTTCTGTCACATGTGCAATATGAAATAATTTAGACATGTTTATTATTTATGTAAACATTTATATAGCAAAATGAACTTAATAAAACAAAGATTCTTATGGTAATAAAGTTTATTCAAAATGACCCCCGCGATTTTGAATACACGCCTTTATTCTGCGCGGCCAGTCGTCTATCGCAGCACGAACGAGGTCCATGTCAATATCGGCGGCTGCCTTAATCAAGGATGCCTTGAGTGACTCCAAATCAGGATGAGGCTTTGAGCAGGCCTTTTCCTCCAAGTGTCGCCATATCTTGTAATCTAACGGACTCAAATCTGGACTGGAGGAGGGCCAGTCTTCGTGCCGGATGAAGTAGATTTCACGCGCCGCCGGCCAGTCTTGTGTGCTTTTCGCTCTATGAGCTGGCGCAGAATCTTGTTGGAATACCCAGTGCCTGTTATTAAACATGGTATGAGAAACAGGTTACACAAGGTTCTTGAGGACTGTATTTTGATACACAACTGCATTCGTTTTTACGCCTTTCTCATAAAAATGTACCTCAGTTAAGCCCCAATAAGAGACTCCCAACCAAACCATGAGCGAGGATGGAAAATGACCTCGTTGGACACGCGGAATACGGTTGCTCGCTTCTTCACTGCTGTGTGCGTACACCTTATCATTTTGTTTGTTGTAGCTCTCTTCCACGGTGAAAATTTTTTCATCCGAAAAAAGAATTTCCCGATGCTTTTTTCCCGCGTACCGCTTCAACAAAGCGCGGCATCTCTTCAGTCTCAGGTCCATTAAACGAGCGTCCAAACGATGTCCTGTTTTTCTTCGATATGCCCTAAGCTCTAAGTCTTCATTTAACACCCTTTTCACCGTGGTCCTGCTTAACCCCATCTGAAGGGCCAACAGTTTCTGCTTACGTATGGGATTTCTTTGAGTTCGCGCCTTCACAGCTTTTATCACTGCTGGAGTCCTAACAGAGCGAGGGCGACCACTTCTTGACCTGTCATCTACACTAGAGTCTTCATTGTATCGTTGTATGGTACGATAAACGAATCTTTTGGTTATATTCAAATTTTTCAGTAAGTCGAAAATCTGAATTGGCGCGTAACCGCAACGATGCAACGCAATAACTGCGACACGGTCTTCTTTAAGTGTCCACTCCATATTTAAAAATGAGGAAAATTCTAAAAAGTACACATTTTTATTTTCATGAAAAATTCGAAATTCGAATCCAATAAACTTTTTTGTGGCCAGCGTTCTAAATTTTCAACTAGAGGGTACTTGAAGGTATCCGTGAACCTGTATTGACAAAGTTTGCACTGCTGGTGTTTTATAGCGTTTTTTTAGAAAACCGCTCGAGCTCAAATTCTGAAACTTCGAATTCTGGGAGCTCAAAATAAGCTCAAAATCCCCTGAATTTGAGCCCCGTCTTCTAAGACTTTGTACTGCTAACTTCACAGTGCTCTGCGCCCGCGCGTCCGCTATATCTCTAGGGTCCCAGTATAGATCTTTGCACTTTAACACATAGCACAATATAACACACACAATCACAAACACAGGAATAACTTCATTTTAAGTAAAAGCACATATTATATAATATTGTAAGATGTTAATTTAAGAATCAATTCACATCAGCAAAATCACAGTCGCAGATGGGTCATTTGGGTAAAAAAAAAGGTCCATTGTCCGGCGGAGAACCTGGGACACGTCCTTTCGCCTCGGCGTCCCCAAGCCAGACGCCTAATGATTGCTGATACTTCACCTAATTTTAAGATTGACAGAACCCAGAACAAGTTTGACGATGTTAACAAAGCAATCACGCTAGTTCTTAAATGGATTACTACCAATAATTTAGAGTTAAATAAAAAAGAAAGTAAAATTCTCGCTTCCCAATGTCAGAGGGGATCCCACTTTAAGTATTTTAATTAATAACGAGCCTTAAGACCTGGTACAGTCAACTAAATTCTTGGGTAGTGTAGTTTCAAAATTGCAGTGGGGTCCTCACACATCGTCTATAGCTAGAAGATTGAGCTCTGCAGCATTTGCTGTACCTACTAAAAATAAGACAATATACTGATGAAGCCACTGCAAGATTAGTTATATTTCAGTTACTTTCACAGCATTTTGTCATATGGCATTCTCTTGTGGGGTAAAGCCGCAGATATACAATCGATATTTGTGCTACAGAAGAGAGTAATTCGTTCTATATATAATATGAAATATACATATGTGACAACTTATTGTGCGTTCGGAAAAATTTTGACACCTTTGTCAAAAATTGCGATATTAAATAAATAAATAAATATTAGAGGACACTTATTACACAAATCGAACCAGGCGAAATAGTAAGCTCAATAAGGCTTGTGTTATGGGTGGGTACTAGACGATAATATATTTAACAAAGATAAATACTTATGTATATAGATACATAGAAAACATCCAAGACTAAGAAAAAAATATTCATGCTAATCACACAAATATTTGCCCTTACCGGGATTCGAACTCTGGACCGTCAGCTTCGAAAGCAGGGTCATTACCAGCTAGGCTTAACCGGTCGCAATAAAAATAAACTGAATGTACCTAGATTTCGGTTGCAGAAGGTTAATGGTTCGTTTATGTGGAACTGTTTCGATTTTATACGCTTTTATAATGTTACCAGAGGGAATTGATCAATTACCCATGCAAAGGTTTAAAACATTTATTAAGGTTAATCTCAAAAAAAAAGCCTATAACACTATTAATGACTATGTTAAAGACAAAACTGAATGGCCCCAATGCAATCATATTTAACATAAATGTAATTTAATAGTCTGGTAATAAAATTTTCTGTACAAAAGTGCTGTGTGAGATGACTTATAACAATTTATTAGTTTTAACGTAGAATATAAGTATGTTACCAAGAAAACATGAGTTTATGGTCATGCTCACTTTGCTTGCGGCGGCTCGTGTAGCGGGTTGCTCCCCTCCCTCGAATATGGCGAGGGGGGTGATGGCTGGTGCATGAATCATTCTCGTGAACGGGTGCTACTTGGGGGGCTGGTCCAGTCTGGTTTCTCATAAGTTTTGTTCATTACAGCTTATCTTTGTTCTTATTAATTTATTTTGTTAGATTGTTATTTTGAGACATCTTATTGGCACTTTTAGATAAGATGTTTTAATATTAATATTAAATTAAATAGTATTCTCATTGGATTAGATTATTTGTATATTGTACATTGTGTAATAACAAAAAAAAAATACAAAAATTTAAAAATTGACATCCCCGTAGACTTTCTTGGTGCTATCTTCTCTGACGGGCGTATTTCCGAAACACTGGTAGAGTTAATGGAGATTCCTTTTCCTGTACGAGATTCAGCCCTGAATCACCACTTGAAAGGGAGATTTTCTTTTTCAAACTAAAACCTTAATCATTCTTCATTAGTTTAGTTGATCATGTTTGATTTATTTTTTATTTTTATCCATGAATATGACTTGTGCTTGACTTGTAAAAGTGCATTATTTTTGCCTATTAGCAATAAAAGATTTGAGTTTTGTGTTTTGCAAGACAAAAATGCATGGCCTCAATGCCCAAAGCTCCATGATAATAATAATTAACGTAACTTTTAAAAATGCATTAATGTTATTCAATAAATCTGATAATAAAATTAAGTATACAAAAGTGCTATGTGAGGCGACTCATAACAATTTATTAGTTTTAACGTAGAATCCAAGTATGTTACCACCAAGTATGTCATCGTGAGGTTTCCACCTTGATTTCTCCAAAACAAACTAAAAGGGGGTAGTGCCTCTGCCACTCCTATGGGAAAAGGCGTGAAGCTATGATAATGTTTATGTTCTCCTCTAATAAACTTTTCTTTTCTATCCCACTTTTTTGCTGCCAACATGTTTTAAGGTGCATTTATTGTCATTTTTTTGTGAATGGATTAAGAGTTAAGACTAACAACCTCATTCTTTCCACCTACAGAGAGGGCGCCTACGGCAGCGGTCTATCGGTGTCGCACGACTCCGTGTTCACTGGCGAGCGATCCGGCGACGAGTCCAGCGATGAGCGACCGACTCCTGCGCACACTACGCAGTTGGCTTCTTCACACCGGGTATTTATCTATTTATGTATGGCGAAGGGCTGCCACCCTCTCAAGCAGGAATTTAACTACTGGCTATATGTGGTCGTAACTGCCCTTGTGCCACCCCGTTTGGGAAAAGGCGAACGAAGTGGTGGTCACTAGCGAGCGGTCCCGCGACGAGTCCAGCGACGAGCGACCAACTCCCGCGCATACCTCGCAGTTGGCTTTATCACGCCGCGGATACACATACTATCCCGCATTTCTTTTCCCGTTAAGGGTGGCAGAGGCAAAGTTGCGTCCACGTTTAACAAGATATTTTAAAAAGATAGCCCGTCACCGCAGCAAAGTCAAGTAAACCTCATTTTTTGCCATTTCCCTTCCACCACTAGCTGTGGGAGAAGAATGGCGAAGCAATTACCACAAATTGATTTTGCGTTCTTGAAAATTGATTTTGTGTTCAGAAATATTACAATTTTAGTTGTTAGTTGAGTTGAGTTTGATTAACTCCATGCACTCTTGTTATTTATGTAATTAAATTATGTATGTTTGTTAATACAAAACCCCGGGGCCGGTTTCGTCCACAGACGAGAGGATATTTACCTTTCGAGGCGTTGAGCTGCCCCCCATTCTTAAACTTTAGAGGTCTTACCACCAAGAAAATCTCCTGTTCAACACTTGTTAAAAACCAAAAATGTATATTTTTATTGTTGATTGTTTTGAGGTTCAACTATGTGGTATCCTTTTTTGTAGTATCACGGTAGGAGCATTACGAAGTCCTGGTAACTGTAGGTTGAGGTTCAAGGCTCAGCCTCCCAAGCGAGGGGGTCCCGGGTTCGAATCCCGACTGGGGAGAAAAAAAAAGAAAAAAACAAGGTCTTGAAGTTAATATGTTGTGTCCCACGCCACAGGGTATCCTAGTGTGGGGCCAGAACCAATGTACGTACCTGTATATTAATGTTTATGTTTCGTAATACGGACAAGGCAGTCCAATAAATCTAGAAACGTGTCTCAAGCTGAACTTATTTTAACAAAAACGTTTGACATTATCAGAATTGTATTTTTACACCAGTTGTATTTTATAAAATCAATTTTGTGTTAAAAGACAGCATTTGACTATGACTTCACATGCTAGTATTTCATAGAACTCGTGAACAAAATTGCCGTTGTGACAGTTCCTAAAAAGTATATAGACTAGCTGTAAATACCGTATTCAGAGTTCTTTATTGCACTCAGATTTAGAAAGTTTCATTTATCGAAAACATATGTACAAAGACGAGATTATTTCTAAAAAGAGATATCTTCCAACAAACCATGAAATGACAGGAAAATTAACCATAAAAGGGTAGACAGTGCACAATATCTTATCTAATAAAATACATATAAGTAAATTCAATATCTATAAAATATGAATAGTAAAATACCATGTACCAAACTACTAAATAAGTACCAATACATACATCTAGTAATAATATACATACTATAACTATCATGAAAGAGAGAGGAAGTGTTCTGGTTCCCGGTTTTTGAAAGAGAAATGAGTGGGACTGTCTCTTAGTCAAATTCAAAGTCAAAGCTTTACTTGTTAAACATAGGTACAAAAGATTTCAAAATCAGTATAGTATTATCTCTTATGTTTTGCGCAATGGCATACAAATATTATTGTTGATGCAAAAATCAAATTATACAAAGTTAATAAATAAAATATAAGTACTTATAGTGCAAGGGAGTGCGTTCCACAGTCGGACCGAGCTTATGGATGAGCAAAAGCTATCTCGAAGCTTGATTGACGTTCAGAGTCATGCCGGCTTTGCCTAACTCTGGCTGTTCAGGCTCCTACCAATTTACTGACTGGTCTAGCTCACTCTTATACAGAATGTAGGTACGTACTCTACGTACCTACTTAGTAGGAACATTTTTAAGAAGTTATCGTATTCGTACATCGTTCTTATTGAGTTCAAGTGAATCTTCTCAATTGACTCGCTCAAAAAGATTGGAAGCATTTAGAAAATGTAAATATTAGGTACACAAGACGCATCAGAATGACTCGATAAGTATTCTACCTAAAAGAAATTAGAAAATTGTATATAGTTGAAACTACGTAGTCATTGCTTTAGAAAGTTTTGACATCTCTTTGATTGGCAGGCAAGCATGTGCAGTAATCGGCGGTAAAGAATGCACAGACTCGCAAGAGATACTTCGGCTTTGTAGAGCGACGTCTCTGTCAATCAGATGTTTTTATGTCATTGAAGTGCACACAAATGCAATTGCGTAATTATGGCATAAAAAAGACGAAAATTATGACATCCCCGTAGAGCTTCTTGGTGCTATCTTCTCTGACGGGCGTATTTCCGAAGCACTAGCACCAGAGTAGAGTTAATGGAGTTTCCTTTTCCTGTGCGAGATTCAGCCATGAAACACGACCACTTTTTCAAACTCAAACCATAATCAGTTAGTTACTCATAAGTTTAGATTTAGGTGATCATTTTTTTTTTGTTTTCTCCATGTATGTGACAATTAAGTGTTTGACTTGTAAAAGTGCGTTATTTTTGCCTGCTTACAATAAATGTTTTGAGGATTGAGTTTTTTGATGTCAGTATTTAGAGAACTACAATTACATGACATAACATAGCATCACGTCTTTTCCCATACGCGGAGGCAGAGGCATAGTTCTGCCAACGTTGAGCCAGTTAGCAAATAATCCATTCGAATACGAGCCAATTAAAATAAATTTATCTTTGTGATAACAGCTTGATTTCTGGATACTTCTTATCATGATGTCATAAGCTCTAGATTATGTACGGGTTAGAATTGAGATAACGGTCGTGGACCCGACTGCTACTGCCAACAAAAACATACATGGTAACCATGCTGACAGTCGGTAACCATGGTAACGATCGGTGATCGCTAAACAACAGTAATTTCGAACTGCATGTAATAAGTAAGTATCGCTTACCCAATCACAAGCATACGATGGTAGACAGGAATCAATGAATGCTATTGCAATGCTAACCCGAAAATACTACCTAAACTAAGTATTGATTCAATCAAACAATGACAAATTCTGTATTTCCGGGTTTTGTAATCCCTTAATTATCCTTTCTATTTAGACATAGACACGGGTTTTCTAAGGTCAAAATAATCTTAGTCCCCTTCCAAATTAGTATGCGAGTTGCTTGAGTGAAATATCCAGAGCGTAACCGCCTTGGCTAGCCTATACTCATCAGTATTGTATGGTAGGAAGATTTATTTCCTTATTGAATACATGTATAGGTAGGTACTCACAAAATTCCTTCTAAATTTACGAAGGTTCCTACAGAAGTCATGTAAAGTATAAGCTAGTTGTAGATGTATATGTCATTTTACATAAAAGTTATATAATTTATCTGTTCAAGAGGGCTTAGCGGTACCTCTTCAAACATGCCCATAAGACTGTCTGTTTTATATACAGAGACACAACTGAAGTACTCATGATGACGTCATTTATTTGTGGAGTCTTGATATCTCTTAATAGTTATCGTAGCGAAACTCTCACAACCCTTACATAGCTGTTAAAAGAGTCCAATATCAATTAGCAACAACTTTTTGTTGCTTAAAATCGTGTGTGTTCATCCACCGTTGATCTCTGCCTATCCGGTTATGCTCTCGTGGCCACAGTTTTTATGTTTTTAATACAGCAGTCCGTCTGCAATGGTCTGCAAAGAGTTTTTTTTTCGCCAACTTTTTCTTTTAAGCGTGGCTGGGTTTAGGATGAATCATGGTCCAGTCGCCCGCGCAACGTGGGCACACTCGGCTGCTCACCATTTGGATCGAAAATTCAAATTTGGAATTTGCTAATTAAATCCTTCTTTCGGTTTGTGTCTGTGGAATGTGCGTGTTTCAAATTAAACTTTCTTGTTATTGTTTTGGTTTTGGAATGAAGTTGTAATGGCGAAAAGTTGCTCTGTTTTTTATACGTAGAGTCAAGGCTGGGTGTTAAAATTTGTTATTCCCACTCGGTAAAGGTTCTTTTAACAACGCTGTTGTTGATAAGAATGCAAAACGCTTGTTAATATATTATTAACTAATATGTTTCCGGTTGATATTTTTATGTGCGGATGGATGCTACTTCCAGTATCTACCTACTGTACTGCGCGTCAGGAATAAGTTTCAATTTCAGTTTTATTTTATTATTTATCTTCAAACAGTTAACATTGTATTAGAAAACAAAACCTAAACTTAACTTAACGTACTTACTATTATATTATTACCAAGGCGTAACACTAATTAACACATTAATATAAATATACTTAGTGCAGGAAACAAAGGTACCTATATATTTAATAAGATAGATTAGGTACCTAGCTACTCTTATTCATTCAATATCCTGTATAATTGGTGAAACTTTACGATATTATTTCTACATCTACACACTTTGTAGATTTTCGTAAACTCAGCATGCTTATTTATCTCACCCCTTCACCTTGAGGTGTTGACCCTTGAAAGAATTAATTGCTAACTTTCGCGAGTCCAAACCAGGACGCAACTAGTCTGTGATTATTTCTTAGGTTAAAGCTATCGCTAAGTTTTGAAAATGTTGTAAGGTTCTTGCGTACATACTAGTTTCAAAAATAAATGGATTGGGTTCAGACAGTATGTCAATTTCTTTAAAAAGTTATCTTAGTCAGTCTGCGTTTTAAATTATAAATTGCTCGAATAGCTCTTTTCTGTAATATAAAAATTGTTTCGCTGCTTTCGCTAACAAGATACCATAGGACATGATGACTCTATGAAAGTTACTAAAATAGACTAACCTAGCTGTAGGTTTGTCTGATTCATTGAATATTTCCGTTCTGCTACTAAGGGTAGCCCTAAAGGGTAGATGAACTACTGACTGACTGACTGATGACTGGTCATAAGTCGAAGTAGGGATCTAGCTAGTTAGACCTAACGCGATTTAGGTTAGAAGAGAGGAAAACATAGACTTGTTAATCTTTTGTCAAATAACGATGTAGGCACATAGTTAATAGAGAGTAAAGAGTTATTATTTGTTTTGTGAGGTAAGATCTTTTCTAGAAACTTTATTTAGAAATGTTTTCTCATTTGTATGGTGTATACACAGATCAACAAAACTCTTACTTATTCTGTATCAAATGTTAATCTTCTCAGGCTATGTCATCCTACTACCCTCTGAGAAATTTCTGCTTTATATATTTTTTTTTAATTTGCTCAGGCTACCTACATTAAGCAGAATTGAGAATCTACCGAGTGCAGAATTTGCCTTAAATGCGGACACACCGCAATAAATAAAAGTGAAGAACCATCATTATTGATTTTGTTTCTAATATAGGCATTGCCGTCTTTTAGTAAATTCTGAGTTCACTTTTTATTTTTGACAAAAAAAACATCATCACAGTTAATTTCAAACCAATACAATGCTATTTCTGCAATCGCAGATTGATTGTATTATTTGATTCCTCCTTGATACAACTTGATGGATGACACCCACATGTTTATTTATTATAATTTATATCATATAACAATCCAGATCAGGTGTCAAAAAATAATCACAAATAAGTTTGCAGACGTAGGTTTAGGCAAAAGGCGATTAGGTAAACCCTCCTAGAAGCGGTTGGTTTTCCATGGAAGTTCTCTGAACAATTTTTATGTGCCAGGTCGCGCTAGGATACTTGGGACCATGCTGATGAAGCTGATGAAGAATTCCATAGTTGTGGACAGTCTATTTTTTTGACAATTTGTGCATGAATATCAGGTCTAGAAATTTCCTTCTAACAGCGAGAGACGTCGTTTTAAAATGCGCAGATCTTTTGAGTATGACCGAAGCTGTCGATCATTGAAACTGACATTTCCGAGTTAACAGTCAAATCTCTTTTGGACTTTTTTTTTCGAATCGTGACATATGAATTGTGAGTATCAAATATTAGTCACTTATGATGTGGATAAAAAACGTATATCTGTCCATAGTCATATTATCAAACTTTAATAGTCAAAATAAACAAAAGCTTCCCCTGTTTGTCTTCTCCGACCACCTGTAACTAAAGACTGCTTTAAATTGCGTTAATTATATTTCACAGAGAAAGGAGTTGATAAATATTACCATTAGCCAAGGCTTTATACAGCTAATTAATTAAATAATTAATCAGAATAAAATAACATACAATAACAATATAACTTAATTTGTATCATGTTTAGATACTATACTATACTTTACAGCCGTTTCTCTATATACACGTACTTTCGAAAATTTAAAATTAATCTTCTTACTCCCTCAGTACTTTGATCGCATCTTTCAGTGGTATTGTTGTCTCAATGAAGAGCATTGCGTGAGAATTTCATATTTGTTGAAATTTAATCTAACGTGGCATTACAAAAACGAACGTCCGTTCCATTGCCTGTCTTTCTAAGAAGTGTAGTTATTTCTTTGTGATATTTTTAATGATTAGTTTTTTTTTGTTTTAAGATGGCTATAGAATTCTGGAGTTCGTTACGGTCTCTATGGAGTGTAGCTCGGTTTTGGGCTACGAATATATTTTTGGTAAATATCCCAGTTAATATTATCATCGTGCATATATTCCTAGGGCTCAGAGCTCCGTGGTCTAGTCAGTTTCACGCTTGCTTCTTACGCAGGAGATGCATGTTCGAATCCTGACCATGTACCAATGGGATAATTCATTTATCTTAAGAACGTTATCGGACGTTCAGTATTTCGTATGACACGTTAAGCTGTAGGTCCCGGCTACTATCGCTAATTGGTAGGTAGTAGTTGTCTTAAAGCGCCTCCATCAACCCGCACTGAGCCAGCGTGGTGGAGTATGGCTTAACCTCACTCGTATCCGGGCAAAGGCACGTGCCCCTCGGTGGGGACATTAATGGGCTACAATTTATTTTACTCCTAGGGGCTTGATAGATTGATAGATTTGACGACCCGAATGGCCGAGGCGGCAGTAATATATAATAAAATAAGTAATATTTATCTATATTATATTTATAAGTATGTGTATCGTTATCTAGTACCCAAGATACAGGGAATCCCAGTTTGGGGCTAGATCAATGTGTGTAAATAGTGTCCATATTATTATTATTATATTAAAGATACCTGGTATTCTTAAAACGGGTTATCCAGAGCAATGAAACGCAAGTCAGCACTATATCTAGTGTCAGACAAACCTGCAATAAAGTACTTTGACCCTGCTACGAAAATGTATGCGATTTGACGTTTGCCACGACGACATAGGTAGGTTTTCTTAGCGGGTCAACGAACTTTATTTTACGTTATCTGATATAATCTATATAATGTCAACTTCGACATTGCATACAAATATTCTATGGAACGTCAAAGTTTACCCGAGTTCAGTATTAATAATAATAATAATAATAAATCGTATTAACTCGATTTCCTTCGGGGCTAAGGGTCCCACCACAGCTACCTTCAGTAAATTGTGTAAGAAGCCGGGTTTCAAAAGGAAGAACAGGCAAATACAGGTTCTAGCTCATCGCCTGACACATTACCTACTTTATAAGTACAAATGTACAAAACCATAAAATATAATATAAATTCATAAGTACAATACAGACATGTAAACCGCGATGGGATCGGACGCATGCGCACAGAAAGTGAAAACAAAATGCACATTAAACATATTTCCACTCAATAAGGATGCAATTCTCCATCTTACATCAGAAATACCGGTTCTCAAGCGTTACCGTTAAACCCACCGGTCTCCAAATACGGAATAACGGAAATATTTATTGTATCAAACTGCCGTAAATTTTAATAAAAGATGCTTATTCACAAGTTGCCGAAATTGGGATTTGAAGGCTGGAGATAGCAGTGTTGAAATTCTCTACATTGTTATTCTCTAGTACAGATTGCAGATCGCGTCGGTCGTTCGGTCGGTCCTTCTATCGCATAATAAGCTACAAAAATGCAAAAAGCATCTGATACCGCTGTAAAATGTATAGTTACGCTCGGTGGTAATTTTTTACCGGTAATGAAAGAAAATAATAAAAAAAATTATGTCTGACCAAAAAACAAATGAATTCCTGTTCAACAGTGGTATAAAAACAAAAATGTATAGGATTTGACGTTTGTTTTGAGGTTAAATTTATGTGTAACATTTTTTGTAGTAACGCGCTAATTGGTATTCACATATTGACAACACTGAGGTGTTGTGAGGCCGCGTCCACACTGAACGGTACAGTTGCACGCGATTTTTTCATTGTACACTGCGACGATTCATGCAATATCGCTGGACGATTAGATTATGATAGGATTGATATTAATTTTAATTCAGTGTTCAAAAGAATCATATAATAATTAATAAGTGCCGTATATTATTTTTATTTATTTTTTTATTGATTAATTGTTGATTTTATTGTATTTAAATTTAAAATTATGAACCTTGTGTGGCTGTATTTTTGTGTGTAAAAACATAAATCTGATATAATAAAAATTAAAAGTAATATATCTTGGCTTGGACTGTTGTTTAATTAACAGATTTTATTACAGTAGACAGATTTCGTAGGTCGGATTTTAACATTTCAACTTGGAATAACTTTTATCGTTTTGAATCGATGTGTTAGTAATTATTGTTCCCCAAGAATAAGTCATTCAAACGAAATATGTTTAATTTTTATTGGAGTTTGTTTTGCCTCGGGGTGTAATATATCGATTACACCCCGAGGCAAAACAAACTCCAACTATGTATTCGAATGGCGGCGGCTTTTAATCGGTTTGAAGTGACTGTAGTGTATCTGCATCCCACTAGTGGAAACATTATAATTTTAATCCATGGTTAGCGACACCTGCAACTCGTCTAAACGCTCAAAAGTTCGCACACAACACAAGCGGCCTAGTCAGTCGCGCTTGCCATAGCTCCTAGTTACCCAACCGCTTAATCTGAATCGTCGCATATATATATATATATATTATAAATTTATAATATATTATATTATATATATTATATATATACTCGAACTCGGGACCCTTGGCTTCGTAGGCAGGGTCACTGCCGACTCGGCCATTCGGGTCGTCATTTATATTTATATATATATTCCTGGCCGAGTCGGCAGTGACCCTGCCTACGAAGCCAAGGGTCCCGGGTTCGAGTCCCGGTGGGGGCAAATATTTGTTTGATGAGAAAGGATGTTTGTACCCTAGTAATGTTGTTTATCTATCTAAGTATAATATTTATCTAAATAAGTATGTGTATCGTTGTCTAGTTCTCAAGATACAGGGAATCCTAGTTTGGGGCTAGATCAATGTGTGTAAATAGTGTCCAAGTTATTATTATTATATAATTATTATATAATAATAATTTAAATAAATCGACAGAAAATGAGAAAATCGCAAGCAATTGTACCGTTCAGTGTGAACACAGCCTTTGTCAAACGGCAAAGTGGAAGTTTTTTTGTTGCTAATTATGAGATAGATCTAGAATAAAATCATTAAAAGGAAAATATATTTACATTTTTCGTATTCTGGACTACGACCTAAAAGGCGCGGTTGGACTGAATGAAAACTTCTTTAGTCGGCAGCCGAAAATTAAACCTAAATTAGCTAATAGGGTTTCTTGCAGCCATATTTAAATACCGTGGGACAACTATTATTTTGCGTGAATTTCATTGATATATGGCAGAAGAAGCATGAAAGCCGAATAAACGCTGTAGAAATTATGTCTTTGAGGAGTATATGTGGAGTAACATTGAAAGAAAGATTGAAGAATTAAGTCATAAGGGAACGCTGTGGATTGAGAGAAGATATAGTGACAAGGATAGAGACAGGCCAGCTTAGATGGTTTGGTCACGTTGAAATGAAGGTCCTATAAAGACCATATCGGCGATTTGTTGTGAAGGGGCAAGTGCGAAGTACCCGTAACCGAACCGGCGAGCTTGCATGAAGAGACTTATGAATGTCGAGGAAGCGAGAGATGTATGCCAGGATCGTAGCAGGTGGGGGTCTTTGGTCTCTGCCTACCCCTCTTCCGAGAAATAGGCGTGAGCTTATGTACGTATGTATGTTCATTGAAATATTGCAAGTTACACGTAATTATATACTTAGTATTGATTGTAACGGCTATTACGTAGAGTTACCCCAACCAGTACAGTACAGTATACTGTAGTACACAATTCAGATCTATCCCTTCTGAGATAAAATACTAATGAATGAATATTTATTAAAGACACAATAAATACATTTGATAAACTTATTTATTTACAAAACAAAAGTTGATTTCCCGTAATAAACTGTGTGGTTAATAATCATGGTATTCCAAAAAAAACTAAACGTTTTCAAAGGACTCCATTTATCGTTGAAGGAAATTTCCAGTAATGCTATTACCAATTATTAGTATACCTTGAGTTTTTTCAAGGTCCACCAATTTGATGTCCTAATTTCATGGTCATAGGAACTAAAATCGTGCATACTATAGTGTACCTTATGATGTACGCGATACAACAATTAATTAAGTACTAATACATGAGAAGAGAATAGGAACAGAGACAAACCTTTGAAGGAGCTTGCGAAATTCTTACCTATTTTAGTAGGGATGGCAGAAGAGAATAAACTAAAATGAACTGGTATGATCTTTTTATTAGGTGCATGTCTAACAGAAAGGGGGCCATGTGTTAGGTGATGAGCTAGCAACTTCACTAACTGTTCCTATAAACACGTTCCCCCAAAAATCCTGAACGTGGCTGTAGGATTGCTTATGTGATCCTGCAGCTCTGGCTACCTCTTTATGGGATTATAGCCGTGAATATATGCATATGCAAATGACTCTTCGGAAACCAAACAGCAAAACATTTATAGATAATTTCCTATGATTTGGTATTCATTTACATACTGAGTATACTCCTTGGGATAATTGAAATATCCTTTCTTTTCCACGTATTGTTCATACAAACAGTACAGCACTATTGTACTATTCCAAAACGTACACTTCTTGATACTTTAATAACTATTTGCTGTTTATTGCACTTAAAACAATTCGATAAGGTCGGTGATGAAACAAATAATTTCGCGCGTGCCGTATGCTTATAGCAGGTTACCTACGACGACGGGGCGTGATTCTATCACCCTTTCTCTCTGTTCCGTTTCTTTACTCATGTGGCACTAGGGAGAAATGATTAAATACCGGAAAACACGGGTAGTCACTGATTGTATTGACTCACCGACCTTATTATGTTAACGATGATTTTGCTGATGAAGTCACAAAACTTTACTTACACAGTTTATGTCAGATTTTGATGAGGAGTGGACGTGTTTTAATTTATTATTTGTTTATTAAAAATATTTCTATTTTTAAAGTGCATGTGTTAATGTTTAACTTTAGGTAAAAGTGCGTGAAAAATAATATAAAAAAAAACCTTAGCAACAAGATTTCAGTTAACCAAAGCTATACCTGCCTAAGTGTTTTTTTTTCAAAAGTTATGTTTAGTTGTGTGTAGTGAAAGCAAACACTATGATAAATTAACAGTGCTATTAACGAAAGTAACTACTTTTGTTGACTGTGAGTGCAATGAGCCGCACTTGGAGGAGAAAATGGAACAAAATCTGGGTTCGTTTCGTGATATATTTGCTATTTATAGATTATGTTTTACCTATATTATATACGGTACCTCATAAGGGTGTGTCCACCATATTTTAAACCTTAGGGCTTAGTGTAAGACTCCAAACACTTCCCAAAACCAAATTCTGCATGCTTAGCCTATATGGAGTTAAACCGCCTTTTCCCATACGGTGCGTCAGACCAGACGCACAGTTGCGCCCATGTTTCAACATCTATTTTTCGTGACAGAAGGTTAGCCCATCGCGGCAGCTATGGAGATATTAGGGATATGATATACTCAGAGTAACTCTACATCCTAAAGTCCTAGTTGAGTCATATGGTAACATTGAATGTTAATCACAATTTGAGGTGTGCTCCAGGCCCAAACATTGTCCATGAGTTGAATGAAAGCGACTACAAACAACAAACATTTACTCAACCGACATGTTGGTGATAATTGCAAAGGAAATGATCCATATTGAATTTGATAACTCATATCTCTGTCATTTCCTGTAAAATAGTTGGTTTTGCAAAATAAATACAATACCCTGCAAAATATGTGTGTCACCTAAATAAATATGAGTGTAAGTAAATTACATAAATAAATAACTATCTAATTAAGTGACACTACGAATTTCCCCGAATATATTATCAATGTAGAGCAACCAACGCCATCTACACAACAACGTTACCAACTCTCGCTAAAGTAGTTCCACTGTCTTTCACCAGGCGGAGCTAGTTGCTGCGGTGAGACGGCGCGGGCGCGGGGACGGCAGCGATGATGATGAGGACTTGGGCCTTCCGAGAAGTCCGCCTGCCTCGCCGCCCACTGATAAGGCTGATAAGGTAAGAAAAGAACACATTTTATTCTAAAATAGTCTTTGTAATGCATGTTTTGGGCAGGGTAATACTTGTAGGTACAGGGACGTACGTATACTTACGTATTGTAGGAGGGGTACAGGCGCCGAAACCGTAGTTCTGTCATGCGCCTAGTTATGTTGGTCGCGTAGTAAGTACCTAGTAGTTTTCTGCCTCTAGAATGGGCAATAATGTTGTCAATCGAAAGGTTAGTAGAAAAAATTGTGGTTAAAACTGACAAATGAATTGACAGAATCGGTCCAATTTACTCCAATGGTGAGTAATTGAGTAAGAAACTGACCTAAAATACATATATTAGGCCTTCCGCACATGGTCCTACGTAACTCACATGTCCATATAAAACAGTAGGCTTATAATGATATTCTGACATCTGGGAATTTCCATTTACTGATCAAAAGAGAGACCGTTTAATAAAGTAATCGTGTTTTGATTACTTGATTTGAATGGGACTTCGAAAGAAAATCCAAGGCGTCAGGAGGTACTTGATAAGGCTATACTGGTTTAAAAAAAAACATGCAAATCTGAAGGCCAGAGTCATTTATGATTCATTAGGGATTACTTAGTGAACGATATTATGTCTGTATTCAAATTAGGAATAGCATTAATCGTTCATTAAATGACTGGGTACCGGGCGTATGTAAAAAAGGTGAAGTATGGGGAGTCTCAGTAGCTTCCCTGAAAGGCCTTAGATATGACTAGACCTATAGAAATCAAACAAACAAACATTTATACACATGCATTGCTTTTAGCTCTACAGTAGGATACCCTGCGTCGTGGGAACCAGATACAGCGACATCACACACATATAACATCCAACACCTGGGGTTATCTTTTCTTTATCCCCAGCCGGGGTTCGAACCCGGGACCTCTGGCATGGTACGCGGAACCACAACCGCATCGCCACAGAGGCCGTCAATCAAAACGAGTCTTTATTTAGATTATATATAACTTAGGATTTGTTCTCATCACGGCTGAGTGTTGACAGTCAGTGCCGACTGTTACGCTAGTTAGCGGCATCTCAAATAATCTAAAATGACTGTCAGAATATTGATAAAAAGATCCAAGATCCAAATTATGTATTTCTAAAACTACCATAATTACCCGTAACATCCTAAAACTACCATAATTACCAGTAATATCCTAAAACTACCATAATTACTAGTAATATCCTAAAACTACCATAATTACCAGTAATGTACTAAAACTACCATAATTACAAGTAATATCCTAAAACTACCATAATTACCCGTAATATCCTAAAACTACCATAATTACCAGTAATATCCTAAAACTACCATAATTACCAGGCATATAATAAAACTACCATAATTACCAGTAATATACAAGGTGAAATTTAATTAGCTGACCATATTTTGGGAAATGGTAGTACTCATCATTAAGAACAACATTCCCCAAGAAACATATGGTGGCATATGCAAAAAAAAATGTCCCTCAGTACATTGACCCGATCAGCTGATTACAAGTTACTATGGGGGACCCAATTTTTTTTTTCGTTTGCGACCATATGTTTCTTGGGGAAAGTTGTTCATAATGACGGGTACTATCATTTCCTAAAATATGGTCAGCTGATTAAATGTCACCTTGTATACCTCGCGACACGAATTAAGACTACCTTCAAGCTGTAATCCTCACCGTTGAAACCTTCATGGAAATGAAAACAATGCTATCTCTATCTAGTATAGTGAACTGGTTTACTGTTAACAATTTATTACTTAATGAAAAGAAAACTAAATGTATTAAATTCGTGTTACCCAATGTGAACCCGGTAACTACAGACATATTTATAAAAGGACAGAGATTGGACCTTGTGCAGTCGACTGTCTTTTTGGGCATTACTTTAGACGCCAAACTACAATGGGATCCTCATATAAATAAATTGTCGAACAGACTGAGTTCGGCAGCGTTCGCAGTTAAAAAAATTAGAGCTCTTACCGACGTAGACACCGCTAGACTAGTCTACTTTAGTTACTTTCATAGTCTAATGACCTATGGTATTTTATTGTGGGGTCACGCTGCGAATGCTAATAGTATATTTATTCTGCAGAAACGGGCTGTTCGTGCAATTTATAGATTAGGGCCTAGAGTGTCACTGAGGGAAAAGTTTAAAGAAATCAATATTCTGACATTTGTGTCTCAATATATCTATGACAATCTTGTGTATGTAAAAAGAAATATAACTAATTTTCAGAAGTACAGTGATATACACAATTTTAATACTAGAAATAAAGACAAGTTGGTTGCTTATGTAAGCCGACTACATAAAATTAGTAATTATTTTAAAGGCAATTGTATACGCTATTACAATAAGGTCCCTACTGATATTAAAAACTTACCTTTAGACAAGTTTAAAATAATAATAAAACAGAAATTGTATAAAAAAGTTTACTATAGGATATCTGATTACTTAGAGGACAGATGTCCATGGGAATAGATTGTTTGAATAACAGGCTGTTTCGTTATATAATTAGCATTCATTTTGTAATTTGACAATATTTTATTTAAAAAAGGAAACGCAAAAGATGCGACGACTGTGGAGTTTCTTCGGTGAGCTCTTCTCCACAGATTCCGCCATTGTGTTAGTGAACTCACCCAAAAAAATGTAATGACGGATCTAAGTGATGTAACAACATCCTATGGAAATAAATGATTTTTGATTTTGATTTTTGATTCTGAAATTTGACACTGCCAAAAAATTGTCCAGAAATAGTCCTAAATAGTCCACAAAGAAAAAAAAAATGTCCTCTTACAGTTCCGAAGTTATAGCTATTGGTTGGTGAGGATTACAGCTTGAGGTCAAGCTGTAATCCTCATCTCTCGTGCAAGCAAACGGAAGGGCCTATAGACTTGGTTTAGGTTTCAAAAATTTGTCCAGAAATAGTCCACACGGCATGCCAAATTTCAGAAATAGTCCTTCAACGATTCCAGAGTTATTAAGACATCTTGGTGAGGATTACAGCTTGAACATTTGATATCATCAAATATCTTCGGAATGCCTACGACTCTCAGTTTGAAATTTGAGCCAAAAATAGTCCAGAAATAGTCCACCGAAGCAATAATGATTTCCACCTGGTTTACTTTGAAGAAGTGCATTAAAAATACAATTTTTAATTTCCCATACATTTCAATACATGTACAGTCGTGTACAAAATAATAATGGGGTAAACCGTAATAAACCGGTTTATATCGGTTAATTCAATCAAAGGTACTGTTTTTAATCTCTGAAAACTAACGGTAGTGTAATATTGTAGGAAAGTCAGGGACAGAGCTATATATAGCGCATAGCTCTGTCCCTCACGTTCACGACACTTAACTTTGATGTTCTCCCATTTAGCCAGACTTACACCAAGTTTTGATAACCGCTAAATACAGTTTAAATACAACCTTAATTAAACACGGATGGTAAGGGGCAACCTGGCTGACAGGCAATAAGCTTGGCCTGCTTGAGTACGTTTCTTGCTTGTTGTGCTTAAGTTGTGTTTAAACTGTATTTAACGGCTGTCAAAAGCCCATAGAAGACTGAAACTTAAATGAGTTTTTTGTTGTACATAAGTGCGTGACAGCGATTAGGATTTTGAACGGGTCTTCGAGCCCCGGTTGTAGCTATGATATATATGTTATATATTTATAAAGTTGTGCTAAGATGTAAACAACAATGGCTGAATTAGTATCGCGAACGCGCTGGTAAAATTTTGTCGAAAGACGATTTTGCCGAAACTTTTAAAACTTTGAACCGTTTAAAAATCACGTCATTCGACAATTATATGACAATTGCAATAACGACATCATTGCAATGGAGGAAAGTGTTAAGAACTGACAGTCAATGTGTAAAGGATAACATGCTAGTTTCTTTACTCACAAAACATAATTTGGAAAAAGAACAGATCCATATATATAAATTAGTTTTAATAACAATAATCATCTTGGTACAATCATCACATAACATCAAACATTGTTCGATTAATCACAGTCTTAATCATTTCAATTATAGGTATTTAATTAGTGCTTATCTCTAAATAATTGGCACCTCCAGAGTATAAGTATACATAAAGGTGTAGTCAAATTTTAAGGGCATAACCCCTTCAAATTTGACTTCACTTTTATGTATATGTAGGGACATCATAGTTTCGCCATGAAACATCTTCAGAGCAACTTTGTTTTTAACCTCTTCCAAAAATTAATATACAGGCTGTTGTTTTGTAAAGTTACGCCTATAGTACCCATCATTTTGAACAACTTTCCCCCAGAAACATATGGTCGCAAGAAATCGTCCCTCATTACATTGACCGATCAGCTGATTACATTTTACTATGGGAGACCCAAGATATTTTTTCGTTGAAAGTTATTCATAACGATGGATACTATAGTCCCTTACCCGGGCGTAACTTTACAAAACAGAGGTAAAAAATAAAATTGCTCTGATAAAAAGGGTTTCATGGAGAAAGTTGTTCAGAAAGATGTTTCTAACAACCTCTAATTTGACTACACTTTTATTTTACTGCCGTATATAAATCACATGTAATGGACTTATAAATTATGATTTATTATCATATCTAAAAAAAACAGTCAAAATAAAGTAAGTATAATTGCTAGACCTCTAACCCAACGAGTAGTCAGTAGAGTCAATTATTATGGAAAGTGGCAGTAAAGTCATGAAAATTACTAATAAATGATGTTGATTTTAAATATTTTCATCATTTTTAAATTTTTAGAGTGTACTATACTTTTTTACAAAATACTATCTTTTTTGTTTTATTGTGCTATCCTTTTCAACGCACCAAAATACAACACTGGTTGCCGTATAGCGCAGCCGGTCTGGCGCAGTGGGGTGATAAAATTTTAACCTCATATTGAGTGGAAACGATGAGATGATTTGTACCTTTGTAGGAAGGTAGGCAGTTAGATACCTACAGCGGGGGGCTAGCTCATCGCCGCAGCTTTGGAGATAAAAGGTTGCCTAACGGTGTTTTCCATCACCGTAAGAACGTCTGCATAATGTACATTGGTTAAATTACTTATCTCAATGGTATATGGTCAGCACCGGATTCGAACACGCATCTCCTGCGTGAGAAGCGAACATGAACATGGATCTTAATTGGTATAAACCGGTATATTAGGGTTTACCCCATTATTATTTTGTACACGACTGTACGTTTATTGAAATATATGGGAAATTAAACATTGCATTTTTAATGCATTTCTTCAAAGTAAACCAGGTGGAAATTATTATTGTTTTGGTGGACTATTTCTGGACTATTTTTTGGCACAAATATCAAACTGAGAGTCGTAGGCGGTCCGGAGATATTTGATGTTATCAAATGTTCAAAGCTGTAATCCTCACCAAGATGTCTTAATAACTCTGGAATCGTCGAAGGACTATTTCTGAAATTTGGCATGTCGTGTGGACTATTTCTGGACTAATTTTTGAAACCCAAACCAAGTCGATAGGCCCTTCCGTTTGCTTGCACGAGAGATGAGGATTACAGCTTGACGTCAAGCTGTAATCCTTACCAACCTATAGCTATAACTTTGAAACTATAAGAGGACTAGTTTTCTTTCTTGGTGGACTATTTAGGACTATTTCTGGACTATTTTTTAGCATTTTCAAATTTCATTTTCATGAAGGTTTCAATGGTGAGGATTACAGCTTGAAGGTCGTGAATTAAGAGCGCTGGGCGACGTTGGCGGGAATTACTGCGCATATGTACAGGTATTGATAAGTGACTACTGCGCATTTAAGGCCACCGCTCATAATGTGTGGTGCGACTTATACTAAATCTACCTACCATAATTACCAATAATATCCTAAAAGCCAGGCGCTAAAGAATAGCACCGTTAAAAAGCCGAGTCCTTGCAATGGCACCATTAAACATCAAGGTTTTACCCAGAAAACAAATTAAATAGATATTCTACTCTACCCTTACCTTTGAAGTATCTAAAATACCAGCTTTACTTTTTCTGTGTATAATTGGGGCTTATATTCCGCGCAAATTGTGGATACGAGTAAAAATAATATCACACCTTTCATTTCAGAATTATGGTTCTATCTTACTCTGCGTAAGTTCACTCACTGAAATACGTTTTGTACTTTGCCAATCTGTTTTAGCCCGAACTGAACTCTGAACTTAAATTTTAACATAACTATGTCGATACCTATAAGATTAACTTTCTTTGTTCTAAGAGAATGAAAGAAACAAAACAATTTGACTTCTACGCCTGCTAGAGCCTAAGTAAAGCTTCCTACACATATAATATTCTCGTAACATTACCTATTATGGCACTAAGGCTCTAACCAAACTGCTAGAATGGAAGCCACAAGCATTCAAACTGGCAGTCTTTGCGCGGCTGTAGCCTACAAAACACGCGCCGGATTAAAAAAAAAAACAAAGTTCTATATTTGAAATTTATTTTAGTTATGTTTTTGTGTCAAACAGTGAAACATTAAAATAGTGCTGTGATTCAAATAAACCTTGTATTGATATTGTTGTAAACTAGTTATGAAAGCCGGCATTTAGGATTGTGGAATCTGATTTTAGAATAATATTTTTTATCCACAAATGTGGTAGGTAAATAACTGAGCCTCAAACAATGAAACATCGAGAAGCTGTTTAACTGTTTTGAAAAGAATGCAAATATTTGGTTCTAATGGTCTATTAGCATTGCATATCACTTTCACGTCGCTAATTGTTTTCGACGCATTTTCTTTGTTTATTTCCACGTTTGGCACGCTTACGAGCATGCAAATATTTGCACTTACAATTACATGTCAGATTAGCGCATCACTAGTGAGTGAAGTCGGAAAAGCAAACGGAAAAGTGAAAAAAGAGTAGAAAGTTCTAAATAAACACCAATGTTACGATAATTTGCTGCACTTAAATGTTATTTCATAACATTACTTGCCTCATGGAATGATAATGACAGTATTATCCTATCTGTATTTTTGTTTTGTCAGATATCTTAAGTCTCATCTGATATTTATGATAAACACAAGCTAGCACAAATTAAATATATAAATAATAATAAATAAATAAATATTAGAGGACAATCATACACAAATCTAGTATAGAAACAGAAATAAGTACTAGACGACGATGTATTTGATAGAGATAAATACTTAAGTAAATACAAAGAAAACATCAAGACTTAGAAACAAATATTCATGCTCATCACACAAATAGTGCCCTTGCCGGGATTTGAACCCCAGGCACGTCAGCTTCGTAGGCAGGGTCACTACCCGTTAGGCTAATCCGGTCGTATAATATACAGGTGACATTTATTTAGTATATATACGACCGGTAAGGGCAATATTTGTGTGATGAGCATGAATATTTGTTTCTAAGTCTTGATGTTTTCTTTGTATTTACTTAAGTATTTATCCTATCAAATATATCGTCGTCTAGTACTTATTTCTGTTTCTATACTAGATTTGTGTAAGATTTTTTTCTAATATTTATTTATTTATTATTATTTATATATTTAATTTGTGCTAGCTTGTGTTTATCATAAATATCAGATGAGACTTAAGATATCTGACAAAACAAAAATACAGATAGGATAATACTGTCATTATCATTCCACGAGGCAAGTAATGTTATGAAATAACATTTAAGTGCAGCAAATTATCGTAACATTGGTGTTTATTTAGAACTTTCTACTCTTTTTTCACTTTTCCGTTTGCTTTTCCGACTTCACTCACTAGTGAAACACTACTATAAAGATACAGAGAACTCAGGAAAGCCTTAAGCAATCCAGAAAAATGCTATTAAATAATTCATGCCACATATTTTGACTGCTCAAAAACAGTCAAAAGACAATAATTGCCGGCCACATATGTCCATATTCGTCACGTTCCAACGATTTCGCTTCTAATGGACGGTATATGAATTACATTTTTAGAACATAATCGTCTCAAAGGAATTACGTTGCTTGCAACACTCTAAAGCAAAACGACATGGTTGGTTGGTGATTGTATTTCGACATAATCTCGATTTGGGGGAAACAGTTCTAGCAATTACCAATAAATGTATCGATGCCTAGGGTTTTTTCTAACGATATCGTTTGCTGCATAGCAAAGCACTGCAGTTGACTCTGATAACGTACCTTTATTACGATATGACCTCTTAGGTCAATTTTAAAACTGTTATAAAACCGTTGTGACCGATAGAAATAATGATACATACTTATTAGACAGTTATTTCGCCTCATCACTATGCTGTCATTTTTAACTCCCACCAGATACATAAAGTAAAATGACTTAAGTTAGAGCTCTGTACATGAACTTGCTATTTTATGTTAATTTATGTGAACACTTAAATTATAGTTACCTAGGTATGTTGTCAAAACCAAAATTCAAGATTAATTCAAAATTAAAATCAGGAAAGTTGGAAAGAATTTGTAAACTCTGTCCAATTTCGCAAATATCGAAAAAGTAGTATATTTGTAAGCCAGGGTTTTTCTAAACAATAATTACGTAGTGCTTAATTTGTATACCAAGACAGAATACAAATAAAGAAAAGTAGCCCATTAACGTCCCCACCCAGGGGTACAGGCCTTTACCCGAATACGAGTAAGATTGAGACATATTCCACTACGCTGGCTCAGTGCGGGTTGGTGGAAGGGTGTTACGACAGGACATACGATGCATTTTCTTTGTAATTTTATCTGCTATCATCCCACTATTCCAATTTGATTTGGCAGAAGCGTCAATGTGGCGCGCTTGATCAGTCCGCTCCGCTTCCATGAAGTCTGTGGCGTAGCGGTCAAGAATACAGTTCATACATAAGCGAGGGAACCTGTGTTTGAAGACATCATGAACGACTTTCTCCAAGAAACATATGATTGCAAACGAAAAACCATTTTAGGTCTCCCCTAATAACTTGTAATCAGCTGATCTGGTCAATGTATCAAGGGATGTTTTTTTTTTCATTTCGACATTATTTTTCTTCGGGAAAGCTGTTCATAATGACGGGTACTTAAATTCCACCTGTACAAATGTTCAATGTGTTAGATTTTATATGTAATGTACCTTGGACACTATTTACACACATTGATCTAGCCCATAGATCTAGCCCCAAACTAGGATTCCCTGTATCTTGGGTACTAGACAACGATACACATACTTATATACATAGTCAGGTCATATTGTATTGCTATATTATTGTATTAATATCTCTATTTCATTGTATTATTACTATTCACATGTGTTGGTGCAAACTGTAAGTGTGATTTATGGATTAATAAAGAAATCTAAATCTAAATCTAAATAAGTTCTGTCACATGTGCAATATGAAATAATTTAGACATGTTTATTATTTATGTAAACATTTATATAGCAAAATGAACTTAATAAAACATAGATTCTTATGGTAACAAAGTTTATTCAAAATGACCCCCGCGATTTTGAATACAGGCCTTTATTCTGCGCGGCCAGTCGTCTATCGCAGCACGAACGAGGTCCATGTCAATATCGGTGGCTGCCTTAATCAAGGATGCCTTGAGTGACTCCAAATCAGGATGAGGCTTTGAGCAGGCCTTTTCCTCCAAGTGTTGCCATATCTTGTAATCTAACGGACTCAAATCTGGACTGGAGGAGGGCCAGTCTTCGTGCCGGATGAAGTCGATTTCACGCACCGCCAGCCAGTCTTGTGTGCTTTTCACTCTATGAGCTAGCGCAGAATATTGTTGGAATACCCAGTGCCTGTTATTAAGCATGGTATGAGAGACAGGTTCCACAAGGTTCTTGAGGACTGTATTTTGATACACAACTGCATTCGTTTTTACGCCTTTCTCACAAAAATGTACCTCAGTTAAGCCCCAATAAGAGACTCCCAACCAGACCATGAGCGAGGATGGAAAATGACCTCGTTGGACACGCGGAATACGGTTGCTCGCTTCTTCACTGCTGTGTGCGTACACCTTATCATTTTGTTTGTTGTAGCTCTCTTCCACGGTGAAAATTTTTCATCCGAAAAAAGAATTTCCCGATGCTTTTTTCCCGCGTACCGCTTCAACAAAGCGCGGCATCTCTTCAGTCTCAGGTCCATTAAACGAGCGTCCAAACGATGTCCTGGTTTTCTTCGATTAGCCCTAAGCCCTAAGTCTTCATTTAACACCCTTTTTACCGTGGTCCTGCTTAACCCCATCTGAAGGGCCAACAGTTTCTGCTTACGTATGGGATTTCTTTGAATTCGCGCCTTCACGGCTTTTATCACTGCTGGAGTCCTAACAGGGCGAGGGCGACCACTTCTTGACCTGTCATCTACACTAGAGTCTTCATTGTATCGTTTTATGGTACGATAAACGAATCTTTTGGTTATATTAAAATTTTTCAGTAAGTCGAAAATCTGAATTGGCGCGTAACCGCAACGATGCAACGCAATAACTGCGACACGGTCTTCTTTAAGTGTCCACTCCATATTTAAAAATGAGGAAAATTCTTAAAAATACACATTTTTATTTTCATGAAAAATTCGAAATTCGAATTCAATAAACTTTTTTGTGGCCAGCGTTCTAAATTCAAAAGTTTTTATTGTGTGGCAGAACTTATGACCTGACTGTGTAGATACATATTATACTTAGATAGATAAACAACCAGCACTAGGATACAAACATCCGTTCTCATCAAACAAATATTAGCCCCCACCGGGACTCGAGCCCGGGACCCTTGGCTTCGTAGGCAGGGACACTGCCGACTCGGCCATTCGGGTCATCGATTTGATATGTACACTGCATAATACTATGAGTTTGAAGAGCGATACTAAGTGGAGACACGTTCCTGATGTTAAATTTAACGTGACTGCAGAAGCCTTTGAAATGAACTCGTTCAGTCCACAGAGTTGCATGCGTGCGAGTTTGTAACATGCCAGTACAACTGTACAGTCGTTTATCGCCATTTCTATCGTACATATTTCGTGCGACTTAAGGGCTATAATCGTACTGTATGCAATTCAACCTAAACAACTGTATCTAGCTCTTTGGTTGTTCAATCAGAAATTGGTTTTGCTTCGGCTTCGAAATCGCCTCATAATCTGTTTAGCGTGTCACCTATATGTCTGCCCTCACGATGACAAACGAATGCTAATTGCTTGCCAATCGCTTTCACTGCTTCTTCTGATTTGTCTTTTGGAAACGGGTGTTAGTTCAAACCACTTTCATTATATCTTCTTACATTGGAGCATCTTTTTCATGCACTTTTTACTTTACTTCGCTATTCTGCACTAAACGATTTGGCCTAAAACCTATGTACTAATTAAGCGCATTATAAAATGCACCGTCTTGTACCACCACAGACCAAGGTTCAATTTCCGAAATCAATGAAACACTGTCTTTCCATACACAACACTGCGAAACTCGGAAAAGCATCCGTTTACGTTAAACGTGCATTGTGTAATACAGATTGTAATGGATGACGAAGAGGTGGATTCATTCAACCATGAGTACTTGATGTGTAGTATTTTATTCAAAGATCGGCATCACGGGTGCGATTACTATCAAAAGTATGGATGACACCTAAAATTCCCGGGATTTCCCGGGATTTCCCGGGACGTCCCGGACTAGGGTACCTTTAGCAGTACTTTAGCAACGGGTGTAAAAACTTTAGCCGGATTCTAAATGAGGCATCCACAGCAGTCTTTTATTTTAAATGAATAACATGAAATTGGTTACTAAACTGATTTAAATATAAGTAAACAAAAAACGAGTATATTAAACAATGAAATAGCCTAGCAAAAGCTTAAAACATTACATTATATGGCTCAAATGCAACAACTTTGTCTTTGAAATGAATGGTACAAAAGTAAAAATACATACAAAACTGATCAGCTGATCGGGTTAGTTAGTATCTTTAGATCTGTTCCAAGAAGTGTCGATAAGCTTTATGTAGAAGATTCATCTGTCATTTTACATTTAAAAAAATGTATGATTTATCTTTTCAATAGCGCTTATCGGGACTTCTTGAAACAGGCCCTTGGTATGGGAAGACGATTTTTTTCATTTTTTAGCATTGGTTCTATAGAAAGAGTATGTTTCAGGCTTTGCTAGGCTGTCTCTTACAGAAGGTATAAACTTCATTAATACGGTATGTAAGGGCCAACCTAGCAAATAAACAACATTTCAAGACATTTTAATAAACTCATTTTTGGCAGTAATAAATTCCCCGACTTCCCGGAATCCCGGGATTTCCAAGTCATATCCATATTACAATAAACGTTAAAAATCGCACTGAGATTCCGATCTCTGGTAATGATCTATATTCTACTTGTTGAGTTACTAAAACATTCAGAATTAGAAGAAAAGAGGCGGACGGACAATGTGCGTTGAGTCACTAGAAGTCAATAGTTCACTACACAGGGAAACCTAGTATAGGGCCGGACGGAGACATTTTTAATTCTTGTATTTAAACGTTAATGCTGACCTGAATAAATAAATACATTATTAAATAATGTTCAACTTTGTTGAGGCTATCTTTCTGAAATCTATTAAAATCTAATCTTAAAACACTTTTCTCTGACTGCGAGTAATCAACTCTCCAATAAAAAAAATAAACCACAGCCCTCACAGATACACTTTGCACTCTGCCTATTGAAACAACCAACGACGCAGTACCCCCAGCCAGCTTAGTTTACATAAGATCTCAGAGATCTCATTACACTGGGCATCTCTTGAGAGCGCGCTTTCCCTGCGCTTTCCACAGCTCAATTGTTTACAGCAAAAATATAACAGTTCCAACAGTGATCTTTGAACAATCAATTTTGTCATCAGTTTATGAGAAATTGTTGTCTTTTAAAGAAGTTTCTCTATGGATCACCTGTACCGGCCTGTACTATATCTACGTATAGTTAGAACAATATAATTTACCTCTAAAATATGCGTTCGTTTTGTATCTGAGAACGACCACGATATTATCCCTCCTTATAGCTCTGATGTCGACTTTTTCAAACGGAATGGCTTAGGCACAAGCGTCCATCAATAGTTAGGAACCTAAACTATCATTGGATAAAAAATAAATCGAAGGACGAAGAATGATTTTTTCGTTTACACGATATTCTAAATTTGACCGCCATTATTATTGTGGTGGCTGTGATCCAATAACCCGATGTCCTCGTGAAAGGAAGCGAGGGTTGGGGCCGCTGAGTTAAAGTACTATCAGTAGTAAAACAAGCTGTTAATATGACTCTAGTGCCCATGCCTATAAGAGTGGTTTGATGAAGCTTGCACCTTGTTATGATGTTAACATGCGGATAAAGAGAGCAATCAGCGTTGCAATGTTGAAGCCGGAAGACCTGGGCAGAGGGATCAATTGTGGGATGCATTCTTATGAGGTCATTAGGAAGTTTTGGGCTTAGTTCTAAGTTATCAGTGTACATGATAACGCCACAAAGGTACACCTTTGTAGCGTTGAGTTTTGAGGCACTGCCTCCCAAGCAAGGGGTCCCGGGTTCGAATACCGGCTGGGGAGAAAAAAAATAACCCAACGTCTTGGATGTTTATATGAGTGTGACGTCGCTGTTTCTAGTTCCCACGACACAGAATATCATAGTTTGGTATCAGAAGCAATATATGTGCCTGTGTATGTTTGAATAACGTAACAGCACGATTACTTCATAATTTCAGAATTTCTTTAACGCCTACAAATAATTAAAGAACAAGATATATATTAAAATAGTATATAGAGGCGGGCTAATCTCTAGCAAGAGATCTCATCTACGAAACCAAGTCAGGATGAGAAAGTTTGATTGCAGTATACAACCTATGTGTACAACAAAACCTAGTTGTAATTGTACAACAAATATTAAAACTCAATAAACTAACTATACGAGTGCCTACACTACTTATGTACTTAGCATATACATCCTAAATATAAATAAATATTGAAAATATAGTAATAAATACATACATACTACATATATTTCTAAATAGATGGGAAATGCTTCTTCACGCGACTTTTAAATATATTGAGAGTAGGACTATCCCTGATGGTGCAGGGGAGTGCATTCCACAACCGAATGGCCCGGAGTCTAAACCCGTGCTCGTAGGATGCGGTGTGGTGTTGTGGGGTCGTGAGCATGGAAACTGCGTAGGTCCTCCGAGGCCTGCTGGAAGAAACAAATTAAAAACGGTCTCGTAGGAAGGTTGGGTAGCGTGTATTCCGTAAAATGTTGTAGAGGAAGTTGAGGATGTGAGAATCTCGACGAATTCGGATCGGCAGCCATTTTGCGATGCTCTGATACTTGATCGTATTTGCGCAGCCCGAAGACTAACCGAATTCCGAGAATTGGAAGTCGTTCGAGTTTTGTTCAGTAATTCTTCGTCATCACTGACCCAGCAGACATCAGCATAATCGATGAGGGATAGAAGAAGAGACTGAGCGAGAGTGATGTTGGTCTGTGGAGGCAAAAATTACTGAAATCTCCTGAGAGAGTGAAACGTAGCAAATACTCGTCGACTGACCTCGTTGACATGAAATGACCAGGACAGCTGGTTGTCGAATATGAGACTCAGGTTTTTAGCTTTATCGCTTTATACGATTGTGGTACCATTGAAAGTGAAAGCTGGTATATGATTACTTTTACTTCAACGCCCGATACTTCTCGGTTTTAGCCGCTGAAAGTGATCAAGATGTCCTGCAAACTTGAAAATCATGAATACAGTAAATTTATTTACTAAAAAAAAATCCCAGAAGTGTCGAGCGATGAAGTTAAAATAATCGTTCCGTATCACCTTATAGCTTATTGTTGCTTTGGTGGAAAAAAATACATGTGAGAGAAACTCGCCCTTGCGCATAATTTCGAATTACTTAAAAAAACTATTGCTAAAAACATTTTAATAAAATTGTGTCCTAATTATGGTTTAACTTAATTCTCAGAATATGGGTTGATTTATCTTCAATATCTAGAGAGTAAGATAGATATGTTTCTGAAATCTTAACCTTGATCTTTATGTATTTTATTCATTTATTTAGGATCGCCAACAGATAATAATTGTTTCTTAATATTACAAACTTGCATGACACTTTCTTAAAGTTTACCCACTTACATGATGACCACATGAAGCAACATTTTCTTTACAATCTTAACAATAGATTCAGTTTTCAGCAAATAAAAAAGATCGGTTCCAACGATTTTAGAATAATTGAAGTTGCTCGATCTTGCCCGCTTCTCAGAATTACTTTTTAACCTCGGTGGTGACATTCATTATGTCAGTTCGCAACACAGTTAGCAACAAAAATCGGTCAGGTGCGGGTTGGACCCGCACACAAAGGGTTTCGTACCGTACGTACTTAAGGACAAAATAATAATAAAACAAAAATAAAAAAGGTTATGGCCGATCTAGGATTCGAACCCAGCACTACCTTTACCACATAGAGTGCGTATGCGACGTCAAACTAATAGAGCCTCCACAACCATGTAATAATAATAATACCTGGACACTATTTACACACATTGATCTAGCCCCAAACTAGGATTCCCTGTATCTTGGGTACTAGACAACGATACATATACTTATATAGATAAATATTATACTTAGATAGATAAACAGCCACGACTACGGTACAAACATCCGTTCTCATCAAACAAATATTTGTCCCCACCGGGACTCGAACCCGGGACCCTTGGCTTCGTAGGCAGGGTCACTGCCGACTCGGCCATTCGGGTCGTTAATGTGATAAACCGCTAAATCTACGATTATATTTGATTCATAATATGTTTTGTTATATCGCCGTGGGTGTTCAAACACGTATCTTGTATGGGAATCTCCTTTAATTCTATAAATCTCATCAAGTTCATTATTTGTTGCTGTAGCGGCAAAAGAAATACACATTCTGTGAAAATTTCAGCTCTCTAACTACATATTATGGTTCATCAGACAGAGCCCGCTGACGGCCAGACAGACAGACGGACAGCGGAGGCTTAGTAATAGGGTCCCGTTTGGCACACTTCTGGTACCGAACCCTAAAATCGCCAAACATGACAGACATATTGCTATAGAAAATGGACTATAGTTTAGTATAATTAAACTCGGCTAATTTGTAAAGACACGCCTGTCTGCAAGTGTTGCGTCACCACTTTGCACTACAGTGTAATACTGTGAATCCCATCACGCACCGCTTTCGCCATTCCTTTACAGTGGCGGGCAGTGGAATGGTTGCATTTTGCGTTTGGATAGTTAATAAACACAGTTTTAAATGGTGGCGGAAGTGCTTAGTTACTATAGTTACACTTACACTGGCCGAATTCTCCAGTTTTCAAAAATAACGAATTTTGTCTGTCAGCGTGAAACCTGACAGCATTTGTTCAGTTGACGAATTCTTCGTAGGTTATATTTTCTAACTCTTTTAAATTGTTTAGTTGTGATTGCCGACACCTCTGGAATCGGTCTCACGGTCTCACTGGCTTTTGACTTGTTGCAAAACTTCTCTAAACTATATACCGTTCCATATATCTCGATGAGAGCTCCGTGGTCTAGTGGGTTTCACGCTTGCTTCTCACACAGGAGATGCAGGTTCGATTCCTGACCATGTACCGATGAGATAATTCATTTATCGGAATGTCAGTGTTTCGGATGACGCGTTGAGCTGTAGGTCCCGGCTACTACCGCTCGCGACGTGGTAGTGGTCGTAAAACCCCTCCATCAACCCGCACTGAGCCAGCGTGGTGGAGTATGGCTTAATCTTACTCGTATCCGGGTAAATGCCTGTACCCCTCGGTGGGGACATTAATGGGCTACATGTATTTATGTTACGATGTAATGTTACGATTACGACGAATCAGATCTTTACATTCTACATTAGCCGATTCTTTGTTCCTCGATTAATGACCTACACAAGAGCAAAAGTTTTGGGTAAAGTTTGTTCTGAAATTCTATAGAAAGTGTTATGTTGTGAGTTATATTATTTTATTGGATCAACCTCATCTGCAACATGAATTATTTGATGACCTGTATGACGCAGCAGTGGTGGCTCTGCCTACGATGCGAGAGGTCCCGGTTTCGATCCCCGGCTGGGGATACAGAAAAAAAAATCTCAGGTCTCGGATGTTTCTACGTGCTTGATGTCGCTGTTTCTGGTTTCCACGAACTCCTGGCCTCATACGAGGATACCCTGTTCTCGTATGAGGCCAGGAGCAATGTAGGTGCCTGCATGTAAATGTTTGTGATTATGAAATCGTTTTTCACGTCCGACATTTTCGGGAACGGGTTATAGTTAAGTGTAAGTAATTTTGTAATCAATAAGTAAATTAGTTTAGCGTCTAAGACTTACATTATTGTACAAACAAACCACGCAGTACCACTTGTAGACTGATTTGATTTCTCTACCTCGTTTATCGGCGAAAAATACACTGTCCTGCAAAACTAAGTACTACACTTTTAAAATTTCATTTCTTTCTAAACTATATAAGTTAGAGATTTCAAATTAAACACTTTGTATTGAATTTTTTATCAGCTTTCCTTGAAACTATAGAACAAATTTAAAGTCTTTTTTGAGTCCTTTTTATTTCGAAAGTATATCTTTTTTACTTAAAAAGTTATTGCAATATATAACAATGTAGTAGGTACTTAGTTTTGCAGGCTAGTTTAGTTCGACACGATTTATCTCGGTATTGTTTACATCAAGTGCCTAGTAGATCGTTCGGCTTAAGTAACAACATCGCATTGAATAGTCACGGTGTCCCGGATGCACTGCCGACAACTCAGTTTAACGGACACTCAAAGTCAGTTCACTGGCTCTTGCTTCGAAAGTTTTACCGTTTCGTAGTTATCGATGTTTTGGTTTTTTGACCGTCAACCCAGAATTTTACAGTTAATTGACAATAATTGCGGGTTTCAACTTTTTTTTTTCAATCATTTCTGGGTAAGTGCTGCTTAAGTAATCTAACAAAACTTTTTCTAGGCATCTTCGACTTGAAACTTGGCTTTTAAAGACCTCAAAGGTGTGCTAGAAAATTTCCTCCGCTTTTAAGGAATGAGTTATAATTTACAACGGATAACGGATTTATTAGAGATAAGCTCGCCAATGTACACAATTTTTATGTAAATCGTATTTTGTATTATTTGTGTGCAATAAAGAAATTATGAAAAGGTATATCATAAATTATTTAGATTAGTACCTCCGAACCAAATTGAGGGACAAAATTTTCACCTTTAAATTTTTCCTAAAACTGGTGGTGAACATTAAAAGTTACATACATACATCATCGATAGAGGACTAACAAACTAACAAAAATGACATTTAACATAATTACCTAACGTGTCAAGTTTGCGAGAAAATAGGTTTCGTAAAAATAACTTTTGGCCCTGCCTGTATTTCCCATGGAGTTCCTCGCTATGTGATACTTTAGTACAATTTTATAAATAATATGTTTTGCAGGTAAAAGAGCCTCCATAGATTTATTTAAGTTACGTGAGGTGAGTGTGCTATCAAAAACAGTTTCGCGGCATTATTGCAAAATGTTTACACCCATTCATTCTCTTAGATTGTTTCTGAAGCTGAAACTTTGCACATTATAACCTTGATAAATCTGTAGGTGGCATTTTTACCAATAAGACATGAAATTTATAAAATGTCCTTAACCCTTTACTGCATACTAACCCATATATTCTATTTTCCAAAACCAATTCTATTTAAGCATTGTGCCGACTTACTAACTCCTCCCCTCGGTTTGTTGATCCACCAATCCTTCGAGCAAGGCATATTCCCGTCACTTTTAAAGAAAGCAGTAATAAGCCCCAATCCACAAAAAGAAATCTAAAACTGACCCTGATCACTATCGTCCAATTGCAGTTCTTCCCACATCAGCCAAAATATTTGAAAAAGCAATTCACGATCGCCCATTCCTTTTGTGAAAAATTCAAAATATTCCACGACTCCCAAAATGGCTTTCGAAAAGATCGCTCAACCACTCTGGCAGTCTATAAATTCACCCAGGAAATCCTTAATATACTTAATAATAAACATTACGCTGTTGGCATACTAATCGATATGACGAAAGCATATGATAGAGTACAATTTGACATACTGTTACAAAAGCTGCACGAAGTAGGCATAAGAGGTAAAGCACACGACTGGCTTGCCTCATATTTACATAACAGAGAGCAGCAGGTTCAGATAGAATATTTTAACCAAACTTCAAGAGAAATCACATATCACAGGTCCGACTGCAAAACTACTTACGCTTCTATTCCCCAAGGCAGCGTCATCAGTCATCAGCTCTCTCAGCATACTACGCACTGGCACACTCCTGCAGCGTCATCAGTCATCAGCTCTCTCAGCATACTACGCACTGGCACACTCCTGCAGCGTCATCAGTCATCAGCTCTCTCAGCATACTACGCACTGGCACACTCCTGCAGCGTCATCAGTCATCAGCTCTCTCAGCATACTACGCACTGGCACACTCCTGCAGCGTCATCAGTCATCAGCTCTCTCAGCATACTACGCACTGGCACACTCCTGCAGCGTCATCAGTCATCAGCTCTCTCAGCATACTACGCACTGGCACACTCCTGCAGCGTCATCAGTCATCAGCTCTCTCAGCATACTACGCACTGGCACACTCCTGCAGCGTCATCAGTCATCAGCTCTCTCAGCATACTACGCACTGGCACACTCCTGCAGCGTCATCAGTCATCAGCTCTCTCAGCATACTACGCACTGGCACACTCCTGCAGCGTCATCAGTCATCAGCTCTCTCAGCATACTACGCACTGGCACACTCCTGCAGCGTCATCAGTCATCAGCTCTCTCAGCATACTACGCACTGGCACACTCCTGCAGCGTCATCAGTCATCAGCTCTCTCAGCATACTACGCACTGGCACACTCCTGCAGCGTCATCAGTCATCAGCTCTCTCAGCATACTACGCACTGGCACACTCCTGCAGCGTCATCAGTCATCAGCTCTCTCAGCATACTACGCACTGGCACACTCCTGCAGCGTCATCAGTCATCAGCTCTCTCAGCATACTACGCACTGGCACACTCCTGCAGCGTCATCAGTCATCAGCTCTCTCAGCATACTACGCACTGGCACACTCCTGCAGCGTCATCAGTCATCAGCTCTCTCAGCATACTACGCACTGGCACACTCCTGCAGCGTCATCAGTCATCAGCTCTCTCAGCATACTACGCACTGGCACACTCCTGCAGCGTCATCAGTCATCAGCTCTCTCAGCATACTACACACTGGCACACTCCTGCAGCGTCATCAGTCATCAGCTCTCTCAGCATACTACGCACTGGCAAACTCCTGCAGCGTCATCAGTCATCAGCTCTCTCAGCATACTACGCACTGGCACACTCCTGCAGCGTCATCAGTCATCAGCTCTCTCAGCATACTACGCACTGGCACACTCCTCACTCAACTACGGCATCATGCTGTGGGGAAATAGCACTGACACTCCACAGCTATTCACTCTGCAAAAAAAACTAGTGAGAATTATAGCTAATATAAAACCTAGAGACAGTTGCAAACCTTACTTTAAAAAATATAACATCCTCACCCTTCCTTCCATTTATATCTTAGAAATAATAAAACTTGTCAGAAAATATCCAGAATCATACAAATCCAGAGCCATACCCAATAACTCATACAAATTCCGATTCCAAAACAAACTACTACTTCCAAAAACCGATATGACACTGCAATCATCCAATACATACATTATGTCCATAAAAATCTATAATAAGCTCCCAGATAACTATAAAAATATTCCCAGCGAAAACGCATTCATCCCAAAACTAAAAACCCATCTCTTACAAAACGCCTACTATACTGTCGAGGAATATTTACAGGGAAACTTTATTTAAGTACATATAACACATAACCTACACACACACACATACACACACACACATATATATATATATATATATATATACACATACATACACAAGATAGCTACAGTTATGCCTGATAAATAAGTACCTCGCTATAACATAAATAATAAAATACATAAAAATATTGGTTTAAGTACATGCACATAATGATCCCACTGTTATTAAATTAAAATTCTATTTTAACTAAGATATTTTATCAAAAAATAATAATATAATGAATAATAATATAAGAATATATATAATATAATATAATAATGTATTAAGTATAGTAAATAATATAATACAATAAGAAAATAATATTTATCAAACACAAATGTTAGTTGTAAGCTAGTTATTAAGACATTGTAGTGCCCTTAAAGGGTTCATTGTTGGATATAATTTTGTTAAAGTATACCACAATGACACAATAAATATATGAGTATGAGTATATGGTTTCATAGGTTTTGAACTTTATTACCAAGCAACAAGTTTGAAAATCGCGATCCATTTTCTTCGATCTTTGACGACCCGAATGGCCGAGTCGGCAGTGACCCTGCCTACGAAGCCAAGGGTCCCGGGTTCGAGTCCCGGTGGGGGCAAATATTTGTTTGACGAGAACGGATGTTTGTACCCTAGTCATGGTTGTTTATCTATCTAAGTATAATATTTATCTATTTAAGTATTTGTATCGTTGTCTAGTACCCAAGATACAGGGAATCCTAGTTTGGGACTGGATCAATGTATATGTCAATAGTGTCCAAGGTATTATTGTCCAAGGTATTATTATTATTTCGGGTCAGGCCATGCATTAAGGGGTTAAGTATCCCATCTGCGAGGAATTTGATGGATTGACATTTGACATTGAGGCAGTGACATTTTTTTTTATATAACCTCGTTTCTCGCAAAAGTTACTTTAGGACATTATGAGCAATGACATTATATATACATCGATAGAGGACCATCAAACATTCGATGGTCCTCTATCGATGTATGTAACTTTAAATAAGCGCCATCAACGTAAAAAGGTGGAATTTTTCCTTCCTAAATTTGGTTCGGAGGCCTGTTTAGCAATAATTTATGAGATAACCTTGCAAATGATATCTCTAAAGATCAGAGCAATAGGCATGCATGATTCCAAAAAGGTTTGCACACAAACCTCCTTTGACTTTTTTTAATACAGTCAATACGACGTTGCTTAACCGGTTAACGCCCGCGGGCATTTTCCCGTTTCAGGTTTTGATTTTATCACCGTGCATGCATGCATATGAGATTCAAAATCGCGGGGCTTTAAAATGTTATTAAAGTAGAGGAAATTTACTAGGATTTCAAAGGTCTGTAAAAATCTAGTCTCAAGTCACAGATGTCTAGAACAAGTTTTTGTTACATTATTATAACTGTACTCAATTAGAAATCATTGTTTTTTTATTATAGTTAAATTCGCATTTATTACCGATAAACTATAAAATTCTAGAGTTTTTCTATCAAAAACAAAAAACCTTACGAAAAGGTTCTAAACGGTCTGTACCTACTAACTTCGTTTTAAGGCTTTGTATCGATATCTACTAAAACACTATTTTATGTTACTCGAATTAAGGTGCTGTTTTTCAGATTTCTAGTCGCGTAATTTTGTCAATCAAAATCAGTATTTTTCTCCTAACAAAGAATCCAAAACGCCCTACTTATTTCTTCAATCATTACATTAGATAGACAAAATCATTAAAATTAATGAAATTACAAATTAAATTGAATTGAATAATGCAATCAAAATCCATTATCATTTACAAGATAACACTGGCATCCATTCGTCTCGCAGATCCTTCCATATTCTCGCACAATATCCTTCCATGCATCACCAACAGGATCATTCAATACATAAACATAAAACATAAACGTTTACATACAGGCACATACATTGCTTCTGGCCCCACACTAGGATACCCTGTGTTGTGGGAACCAGGAGCATCGACGCCACACACATATAAACATCCAAGACCTGGGTTTTTTTTCTTTACCCCCAGCCGGGGATCGAACCCGGGACCTCCCGCATTATAGGCAGAGCCACAGCCGCTGCGCCGCAGAGGTCCACAATGGTGCAGCTGCAACAAACACTGAGGACATTATTCCTTGTTTTTTTCATCCTCGAAGTATTAATGAATTATACTTAGTTATGTACTCACATAACTAACAATAGATAAACGTTGACAATTAGTTAATTATCAAAACACAGTAATTACCTACATCAATTTTAGTACTTTGTGGTTGTAACATGAGAAAAATAATCTGCAAATTGAATACAAAGTTACTGAAGTATTTTAATGGAATGATTATTCGATGAAAATACAATTATGTTATCTTATAAACCATAGTTAGTTTGTTATTTTTAATGGGACTTATGTTATGTTAACCGCGCAAGCGACATAGGAATTTTTTGTTTTTTTTTCATTATTTTTCAACCGACCGCTTGAAGTTTAGGTGAAAAAGTGAAATTATTATAAAAACCAATAAAAGAAATGCATTTTCCTTCAATACCACATACAAATTTTTAAATGCACTTGGTTACGTACATGGAGTATGAAAGTCGACGCACAAATAACTTTGTAAACATTTATGATCTAAAATCGGAATATTTACTTTTGACTAAAATTATATAACCTATGTTACTCTTCCGGTCTCCACAAATCGAACGATACCTCATTTGATAAAATCTTTCGCCGTTTTTATATTTCCGCCATTTTGAAAAAAAATACTGAGTCGACAAGAAAATCCATATAATTAATGAAGCTGCTCACAGAATTTCATGAGAATCGGTTGAGAAATGCGACCTGCTGAGGCGAAAAACCGGACAGAAATCCAGATATACGAAATCATTTTTGCCCAAGCTGAAACGGCGGAGACTCGCTCGCAAATTTCATCAATATTTAATACAATATGTGTCGGCATTCGAATTGTAGTCCAATGATTTAATCATTTCTTTATTGCACACAAATAATATACAGACAACAAGACTTCAAGAAATGTGTACAAAGGCGAGCTTATCTCTAATAAGAGATCTCTTCCAGCAAAACAAATTAGGATGAGACAGGTCAATTGCTGAGCAGGGGTGATTCATTAGTTTGCCCGGAAAGTTTCCGGGAATTTTGAAAATGGGCTATGTCATTTTGATATAGTAAATTGGGCTGTTTATGTCATCTTGCACCTTGCACACAAGATGGGTGACTTGTGTTATTTTTAAATATCATGCATGACAGACAGACACCACATCGCATAAAGTGATACGAGATAGTCGTAATCTTGTAATCAGGTTCGAGCAATATTGATAGGATATCAATTGATAAGAGGCCGGTTTTACATAATTATCTTTGACAAAGACATTGTTATCGGCTCTCTCCATTATCAAGCGTTACATTTTACCCCTCTAAAAGTGTTACATTTTTAGAGGGGTTCTTCTGGATCGACGTTAATGAACAAATTTCTCGATGAAAATATGATCATAGATTATTTTCACAATCGGAGAATGTAAAAAGATTTGCTTGCGCTAATCAAATCGATTTAATATCAGTCATTGTTTAGTGTTATGTCACCACCCCAGTAAAGGCAAGAGAACCTAGATTATTGGTGTTGCGCCCTACTCGAATTACTAAAAATATTTGGATCATCTATTATTTTTTAAGAATAAAATCATCCTGTATTTGAGGAAATTTGTCCGATTATCAACCTAACACTGTCACTTTTATTCCTATCTGTTGAGAAGTGTTGTTAGGCTTCCGATCATCATATCACTCAGTACATTTTGCTGTGCAATCTATATTTACCGTGCTTCTTTGCAATTCTTCAACAAATAGAAAAATAACAACAAATAAGTATAATAAGTACTTTACCTACTACAACAACATCACATTGAATCAAAAAGATTTTATCAATTTCAGAAATGTGTAAATGAATACTAAACCTACTGAGTTTTAGTAAATTATGATTATGTGATAAATTTAGAATAAGTTAGTGAAAATAGTGCAATACAAAAACTGTGATGATAAGAACTGAAGTTTTGTGATGCGTGTCGGTCAACAAAAGTACACTTTCAACGGAAATCGTCGGTACAAATACATACAAAATGATGCTCTATGTGACTCAGAGTGTAGAGGAGGTGCCAGTGAAGCGACCACCAAGAAGAAGACATATAAGTGCCAATATCAAGGTGGGCGTCTGGCCGTTGTACAAATCTGTACAATCGACCAACATCGCAATATTTATTTTCGATCTTAATTCGGGGCAATAGAGTAAAATCGGTTTGTTCGACGGTACGGTTCAACGTGTGAGTCATTGACAAGGGTTTCAGGGTTAAGTTGAAGCTTAGCTTCTTGTAACTTGGATGGTTGTTAATTGTTATTAGTATTTATGTTTACGAGATCAGACAGCAATATGGTCTATCGGTAGAGTAGATTATCAAAAGGAAAAACTTTTTACAATTTTCATCAATGGCCTCCCACATTAGGCAAGCCTGTCTCGAACTGTACTTACTAGTTTGTCTCTTTTCGTCCACAGCGGCACCACGCCGGTATATCTTCGTGCAGCGACGGCTCTCTACTCAGCGTGGGCTCCTCTGAGATAGATGAGGACTCAAGCAGCGGCCACCACCACGATAACTCTACGAGGAGCGATATCTCTGATACTTATAGTGAGTTTTTGTGTTTGTCAATCTTACAAATTTTCAAGAGATTATGATGGAATGGATTGAATCGATGCGTCGGATAGAGATGGACAGCCCCTGACTGCCCCACCTAGCCTAAAACCGAGAGAGATATACGGAGCGACTGCTAACCTTCTACATGGGTCGGGCCATAAGTATTGTCACATTACCTCAAACTTCGAATTTAGAACGCGAACCAAAAAAAGTTATGGGTGCTCGAAATACGAATATGTATTTAAAAAAACTAAATCAATAGGTTTTCTGTAATTTTCTTTATTTTCGAAGATGAAGTAGAAGCGAAAAGACCATAGAGTCGCGGTAATTGCATTGCATCGCTGTGGTCACACGCCAACTAAGATTTTCAACTGAAAAAAATTAATATAACATTGAGGTTCGTTTATCGTACTATCAGGGAAAATTCGAGATTAGAATAAAAGCAGAGGAGCGGTCGTCCTCGTACTATTCGGACTCCAGCATCAAAGTAGTGAAGGCTCGAATACGTTGGCTCTCCAGATGAGGTTAAGTCGAACTACAGTTAAAAGGGTATTGAATGAACTAGTCTACGAGCTTATCGAAAAAACTGCACTTTGGATAAACTCACGACTGAAGTAAATCAGGCTCGGTAGATTCCGAATCTTGCTAAAGCGATATGCGGGAAAACAATCCGCGAAACCCTTTTTTCGGACGAAAATATATTTGATGTCGAGGAAAGCTTTAACTAAAAGAATGATGTGGAGTGTATGCGCATAATAGTGAAAAAGCGAGCAAGCCTATCCCACGTGTTCAGCGTAATCACCATTCTTCGTCATTCATGGTTTGGCTTGGGGAATCCTATTCGGGCCCAACTGAGGTTTATTTTTGTGAAAAAGGAGTAAAATCAAGTGCACTCGTGTACCAAAACACAGTCTTAACAAACGTCGTGGAACTTCTTTCACATAAAATGTTCAAATACAGGCACCGGGTATACCAGAAGGACTCTGCACCAGTTCATAAGGCAAAAAGCACTGAAAATGGCTCTCCTCCCGTTGAATCGTCTTTATCAGACACGAAGATTGACCCTCCTTGAGTCCAGACTTGGATCCATTGGATTACAAAATATGGCAGTACATAGAGAAGGTCTGGGCTAAACCTCATTTGCAATTTGGAGTCTCTCAAAGCATCCCTGATTAAAGCAGTGGCCAATAATGACATGGATGTCGCGCGTGCTTCTATCGATGACTGACCGTGCAGATTAAAAGCTCATTTTGAATAGTTTGAAAATAATTGAAATCTGTATTTGGTAACTTTTCGTTTGATATATAAATATTTGTATTGCAGAGATTTTTGTGTCATTTATTTAATTTATTGTATGTGACAAAACTTATGGCCCAACCTAGTATAGTGAATTGAGAGGCACTATAAGATGAAGGCATACAATAACAATCTTTATTGTCACAAACCGCAAACGCCATCTATGTTTACAGTAATGATTTAGTGCGATCATTATATATTGTCTCTTTTCGCGTACCGTGATTTCTAGGCATCATCTCTCAAGGCTTGAATTTAATTAGGCAATTTATTTTTAAATTATTACTCCAAAGTAAAAACTGTGTATCCGGGTTATCAAATAAGTCTTAAAATCTAAATCATAGGTCTTCATGTAATCTTGTCCCGCAGATTCATCGGAGCCACCCAGTGGCGTGGCGCCGCTGAGCCATTCTGCCGCTAAACACAAGATGGCGGTGCGCCCGCGCAGGACTCACGGCGCGCCGCGGCGGAAGAGGAACACTCCGGTAATTATCTCGTATACTTGAAATACTGATTTAATAGTAGTTTATGTGACTGATACATGATGGAGGGTATTAATATATATGACCGCCTCAAGGCATCCATCAATAGTATTAGAGCCATCAGTGTCATTCATCGTCTGGGTGCTAAGGGGGCGAAAAGTCGGCCTCTGCTAGTACGCTTCACGACGTTGGCGGCCCGCAGTGAGGTGTGGGGACTTAAGAAGGCGCTAAAGGGTTCCGGCATCACAGTCACCGAATTTCTAACCAAGTCACGCCAGGAAGTCTTCACGGCAGCGCGCAAACACTTTGGTATGAGTAACGCCTGGACATCCGAAGGCAAAATCATTGTGTTGCTGCCTGACAAGTCCCGTCGCAGAATGGAGTGCTTGGGTGACCTGCAGCCGCTGATCTCAAAGTACCCGAGTAAGGACAGCCCTCCGCCGGCAACAGACAAGGGTAAGAAGCCAGCTGCGGGCGCAACCGCTGTTTCCATCAAGGGCGTTACGACCAGGAAGGGTGCTCAGAAGAAGTGAGTCTGGGTCATCGCACATATCTCCTGCCTCCACTTTTTGTGTCGTTAGTTGAATGTGGTCCAACTATTTATTCACACTGTGAGGTAGTCGACAATCAGTCCAAAGTCCAATGTTTCTTTTTTCTCTTGTGAATCGGCACAAATATAAATTACAGTTTTTTCTTTTTTCCCTCATTTTGACAACTCATGACAACTGACAAATGTGATATTTTTTTTTCCGTCTTTATCCCTAAGAAATGTGATAAAATGTTTCCGTTCCGAAATCAGCATAGACATTTTTTTTTTTATATATTATATTTTACGGCCCTGCAAAGACATTTTGTATAAATACTTGTGTTACATACCTTACCTGTGAGAATTCGTCTGTTTGCATTTCAATCTTTTATTTGTACTTTTTCTTGTCCTTGATGTTATTGTTTTTGTGTGATAAAGATCTCTACCATCACTACATTTATGGTTGGTCTAGGTTTAAGTATGCTGCTTATTTAAACCAGTTATTTAGATATTAGAAATTATATTAGAAATTACATAAATATTTATATACATATATAGGTATATATTTATAGTTTTCATAATTAGTTATACATACCTACATGGATTATTTACCTGATATTATCAATCAAAGTTTCTTTTCCTGCTCTTCAAACGAAGATGTTGACGATTTTCTAAGTGCAGAAAGCAACTTCTCCGCTTGGGAAGAACCCCTTTCTGCCAACATTAGGACTGTCTTCGGTGGTGTAGAGGAAAACTTGAACATCGTGCATATCAATGCCCAAAGCATTCACTCCAGCTACCTGGACCTGCTCGAGGCTTTTAGTGACCAACGTGTGGACGGCATTCTTGTCTCCGAGTCATTCCTCTCTTCGCATCGACTACTTCGACACATTAGAATCCCTCCTCAATGAACTCTCACCTCTTTATAATGATACACTCATTCTCGGTGATTTCAACACCTGTCTCCTTAAAAACAATTCCCGTCCTAACAAAGTAAAGTTCATAGTCGACTCCTTCAATCTGCATATTCTGCCTCTTGATGCCACACATCTCCAACCCCACTGCTCTCCCTCTCTCCTCGATATTATGATCATCTCTAACTTGGACAAGGTCGCCGTACACGGTCAACTCAAATTTCCTTTTTCGTTTCATGACCTTATCTATCTCTCGTACAAGATCAGGCCTCTCAAGAGCAGGGCAAAATTTCTTAATATTCGTAGCTTTAGGGATATTGACCTGGAGTCTCTTAGGTCGGATGCCTTGTCGATCGACTGGTCCCCTGTAATTTCGAGCGAGACCATAGACGAGAAAATCGACAATTTCAATAGCATAGTCCTAGGACTTTATGACAAGCATGCGCCTATAAAAAAAGTCAGAGTGAAACACCTACCCGCCCCATGGCTAACAGATACTATTAGGCGTCTAATGGCCAAGAGGAACAGAGCCACAGATTAGATAATAGTTACTACGTAACAGATACATCACTCCCATAGAAATGCGAAAATACCTACGCTATAATAGCCTACAAAATCTTATTAATAATAATTACTGTTCACAGCGAGAAGAAATGTACCATAAGTACCCGCACAAAGAGTCGAGATTGTGTTGCCCGCCGTGCGAGTCACGTGCAAGCGCGTCATCGCACGAATGCGCTAGGGTTGTACTTAGATGAATATTATTTATTACTGTAATAAAATGAATGTTGCGAAATAACCATAATTATTTATTAATCAATTAAATATGTTTGAGTTTTACTTTTTATAAAATGATCAAGTATGTTTTTTCCTTTTCTGAATTCTCGGTTACTGAATTTTGTCGTTGAAAATATCCTTAATCGCGTAAATAAATTTAATAAATAATCATAATATGTAAAAAGCGGTAAAGCGCGTAAATTAAACACAGAGTTGCTGAAACACTTGATTTTTTATTGTTAATTATATTTGTTACATTATACAATAAAAAAAATGAAATCTTATTGATAGTAGTTGTTTCCTTCGGTTTCACCCGCGTGGACCCGCTATATGTGTCCCCTGGATAAAAAGTAGCCTGGTAGGTTTGTGAGTTTCTTTGTTACTGCGTGGCTCGGGGGCTGCTGACTATATGGCTGAGATTTACGGGTTCACGTTTTTTCGGTTTTTTTCTAAAAACTTAAGTACTTAGGTATAGGTGCATTTACAATTTGTAACCGATGTTGTTAGTTCTTACGGTGATGGAAAACATCGTGAGGAAACCTATACACCTTAAATAGCCAGGGCCCTATTTAATAAACGTTACAATTACAATTCAGTATACAATGCTGGCTCTGTTCATTTGTTACCAAGAAAGAACTATTCTCAGCTAACCAAGTCAGCATTGTATAGGTACTGAAATGTAATTGTAAATTGTAATTGTAACGTTTATTAAATAAGGCCCAGGTGTGTGAAATGTGCTTGGATCCACCCATAAAAGGAATAATAGATACTAAGAATAAACGCGACGCGTGTGCGCAGTCTCGCGTGTGCCAACCAACTGCCGCTTGGGTCGGTACCGACCTACTGTGCGGTAGGCACTTATAGCGCGACCTTGAGCGAGTGACGGAGGCCTGACAGAGCTAAGTGTAAATACCGTAAGAATCCGACAGATGACAATTTCCTTTCTTACAAATGTCTTCGCAACCGCTGCAACCGTCTCTTTCGTGATGCTAAACGTCGGCACATCCACGAGAGTATTGAAAGTTACACACCAGCTCAGGTGTGGAAGTTTTTAAAAACTCTTGGTATAGGTAAGTCCCAGGACCTACATGCTGGGGATGTAGATCTCAACGGGCTCAACCAGTTCGTTTCTGCCCCGCCTGTTGTGATGGACACCAAGGTTAAACAAGCCACTCTTCAGAGCCTGCGCTCTAAACCCTTACCCAACACCACACCATTCAACTTGAGTAATGTTGAAATCAGTGCGGTCAAGAAAGCGCTATTAGCAGTCAACTCGAAAGCTGTAGGCTATGACAAAGTTTGCCTTAAAATGCTATTGACAGTCCTAGACGAACTATTACCAGCAATAACACATGTTATAAACTATTCTTTATCTAATGGCGTTGTCCCCACAGTGTGGAAAAAAGCACTAGTCATCCCACTACCCAAAACCTCTAGACCCACCTCTTTCAAAGAGTACCGTCCCATTTCAATCTTGCCCATCCTCTCCAAAGTCCTTGAGACCATTGTCCATAAACAGCTTTCCTATTACCTCTCCTCAAACAATCTGCTAAACAAGTTCCAGTCAGGATTCCGACCGGGTCATAGCACCGTCACGGCTCTGCTGAAGGTCACAGATGACATCCAGCTAGCCATGGACCGCAAACAGCTTTCCGTGTTGGCTTTACTTGATTTCAGTAGTGCCTTCAACAGCGTAGATTTCGACATTCTCGTTGAGCTTCTCAGATCCCTGAACGTCTCTTCCTTCTCTGCCAGCTGGTTCGACTCTTATTTGAGGGATCGGTAACAGCGTATCAGGTCGGAGGAGACTTCCACTGAATGGTGTGACCTCCTTTCAGGCGTCCCTCAAGGTGGTATTCTTTCTCCTATTCTATTCTCGATTTTCATAAACTCCTGTCTTCCTCATATTATCTTTATGCTGATGATCTCCAGATTTATCGCCACTTCTCTTATAACGATGTAAACTCTGCTGTTGCGGCACTGAACGCTGATTTGGAGGGGGTGAGAAGCTGGGCTTCATCTTTCGGACTACTGGTCAACCCGAGCAATTCCCAGGCTATGATCATAGGTACCAGACATTCTCTTAACTTGTTACAGCAACAGCCCATTCCACCTGTCACTTTCAATGGTACCATAATCATACATAGCGATAAAGCTAAAAACCTGGGTCTTATCTTTGATAACCAGCTGTCCTGGTCTTCGCATGTTAATGAAGTCAGTCGCCGAGTATTTGCGACTTTTCACTCTCTTAGGAAACTTCAGTACTTGTTGCCTCGACAGACCAAAATCACACTCGCTCAGTCTCTCCTTCTACCCCTCATCGACTATGCTGATGTATGCTGGGTCAGTGCTAACGAAGAACTACTGAACATACTCGAACGACTTCAAAATCTCGGGATTCGGTTTATCTTTGGGCTGCGCAAGTACGACCATATATCACAACATCGCAAGGACTTAAAGTGGCTGCCGATCCGTCTTCGCCGGGATTCTCACATTCTCAATTTCCTCTACAACATTTTACGGAATCCACGCTATCCAACTTTCCTACGAGACAGTTTTCAATTTCTTTCTTCCAGCAGGCCTCGGAGAACTCACGCATTTTCTTTGCTCACAACTCCACAGCATAACACCGCGTCCTATGAGCACGGTTTTAGACATTCGGTTGTGGAATGCACTCCCTGGCACCATCAGGGACAGACCTACTCTCAATATATTTAAAAGTCGCGTGAAGAAGCATTACCTCTCTCTTTAGAATTACAGGTAGTATGTATGTAAGTATTTATTAGCACATTTATATATAATAGTAGTAGTTAGTATTATATTATAAGTATTTAGTATATAATTATAGTCATTAAATGTTTTATTTTATTTATTAATATTTATATAAGTACTCGTTTATTTCGTCATATTGTTGTACACATAGGTCTACCCCTGCTCAGCAATCAACATCTCCAACTTTAACCTGGTTTGCTGGAAGAGATCTCTTATAAGAGATAAGCTCGCCTTTGTACACTATTTTTATGTAACTCTTTTTTTATATAATTTGTGTGCAATAAAGAAATTATGAAATTATATATCACTCGAGAGTTTTAATGCCTAATTATGTACAGTTACATACACTAGTTTATCTATACACACATCATAAGCTCTCTTTGATGTGTTCAGGCACCGCATCTTCGACCGGCATGGTGGCATTGATAATTGCTCTCCACTTGTTTAGCTTGTTCAGTAGTACCAACTTCACAGACAAACTAGGGGCGGCACGCAGGCGGGCGTCGACGTTCGAAATTTGAATGTCATAATTTGTCAATTTTTTTTTACATTATGGTCATAATATATCATAAGATAAGAAATGAGTTTTTACCAAGTAGTATAACATTATGCTGGTCGTAACCTGCGGTTTTTGGACGAAGTAAAGAGAGGGTTCATGATACGTGTGTTGATAAAAGAAATTTTAGCGTCATGGTTTTTACCAGACTGGGTTGCAGAGTGACGCCGACGTTTTAGTCAGTTATTCAAAACTCTTTTCCGCTTGACATCCAGCAGCACATCACTGCAGTCCTCACGATGTTTTCTATCACCATCAGAATGTCAAGACTGGAACGTTTTTAATGATAGTTTTTCTATAAATTTCAGATTGCCGCCTTGCCAATAACACCCGAACTGAACGAAGAAATGATGCGAAGCACTACTCCTGACGTCGTACACAAGAGCTCAGAAGTTGTTACTGGTACGTAGAAACATGCGATTGATACATATCACACACTAGTAATTATTTCCGAAGTTTCCTCTCGATTTTTCGCCAGTTGGAACAGAGCAGAATCAGAGTATCCAGTGATATAATCGTCAGGATTTAAAATATAACATGCGCAAGTGCGCAAGTTCAAAAGATGAAACTAATATTTTTTGTTGTCTTTCCAGAATCATTCTCTTCTACGACCACTACGAAGCGTCACATCAAAGAACCACACATACACACACAGCAGCTAAACAGGGAACTGCAAAGAGTCCTCGACAGTCAGACTCCCCCTGACACCAAACTCAAATCCTCATCCTTGCCTCCAGGGCTAGCCCTCAGCCAGCTAGTCGGACAGTCACCTGCCAAACTCAGCATAGCAGAGTCCAATACCCCAAGGTCTTCAATCAAAAGAAGTAAATCCAGCTCACAAGGAAAATCTCTGAGAGACGAATCCCCAAACAATCACGCGAGCACCAGCGAAACACTAATCTACAGAGAAGATCGAATGTCCAGGAAAGATACTAAATATGTCGAGCAGTCTTGCCTTGTTGAGAAGAAGTCTAAGTCTGAGAAAAAAATTGAGAATGATGGTATCAGGGCTAAGAAGGAGGAGTCGTTTTTCAGCAGGCTGCTTTTGAGAAAGAGTGGGAAGAAGTCTAAAAAAGACCAACCAGATGGAGAAAGCCAGGAGGTTAAGAAAACGAAAGTTGATAACAAACCAACAGCACAGTACACACCGGCATCTGATTGGGGAGGTTTCGGTGAACGTCATGAACTGGGACCGAAGCCTGTACCAGCTGAAAGAAACCATCAGAACACCCAAAAATCAGCTGGTCAGAGAGCATTCGCTAACCAAAAGCACAAACGGTTAGACAACAAAGGTGCTTACGTGCAGGAAGGAGTATATAAAGATGCCTACAGCGCTGCCAAAGTATCCGGAGTCGAATACAACATAACTGATCTCAAAATCGCTGAAGAAACCGACAAAATGCTGAACAGAGAAATGAAGAATCGCTTCAGCAGACGTGATGAGTTTACAGAAAAAGTTGTCGAGCGAAGTAAGAGGACTTCTTCTAAAGAAGCTTTTGATGAAGCTGATAAGAGAGAGTCATTCAATTTGCACGGCCATGACAGGTCCAAAAGACCACCACCGTCGGTTCAGCGGATAGTTGATCCGTTCTCGTCAAAATCATTTATAAATAATGAAATTATGAACTTGCAAGGTGAAAGTTTGTCGCCTTCACTCGTGATCTCAGAGGACGAACCTCCTATAAGAGCGCCAAGAATGCGAAACAACCACAACGATTACGTATTCCATTCTGGTAGCATGCCAAAAAATATACCGTACTTCAATCCCAATATAGTGGTATCAGCGTCTGCCTCACCACCGAAAAGTGTTTTGCATCCGGCTTCAGAACATATCAAGCAGTTTAACCGCTCGTCGGAACACGTTTCAGAATATGGCAGGGAAAGGCAGGTGATTGAAAAACGCGAATCACAACAGTGTCGCAATTCAAAAACTGAAGAGACGTACGCTACAGCTGGGCTACGGTCTTTAGGAGAGGAATATGTAGAATCACGAAGCAGTGTTGGAAAGTCACACAGTTTCCGTTACGCGACCGAGACTGCATCAATAAGTTCTCAAGAAAGCCAAATGCCTAGTTTGCCAGCTATAGTTGGGATTTCTGAGCCATTACTCGAAAGTTGGGAAGTCAACTACAGAAGAAATGTCACTGAAAGCTTCAGTGAGAGGCATGATTACTCCAAAAGGGTATCTGCTAGAAACTATAATATCCACACTAGCGCTGAAGCCAACTATGACAGCCTGCCAAGTACTGATAGTAGCTACATGGATAGCCTGAAAACAGAATCACATGCCGAAGAGAAGAGTCTATTCTCAAATACCATTCACGTAAACGTAGATAGTAAGAAACGCAATAGCGACATTTCTCAGATAGAAGCTAAAATCGATGACATTATTAGTTCGCCTAAGCCTATCATAGCACCAATACTCAAGTCTAGTTCTTTAGATAGCGTTAAAAGTAGCCCAGAGAAACCCGTTGACGATAGACGCAAGACGATTTCTATTGAAAGCTCTCTGAGCTATGACGTTAAGAAAGATGACAAAAATGGCAGCGACAACTTCATTTCAGTAACTCACATTAATAAAGAACAAATTTGTACTGCAAAGACCGAAACAAAGACTAATAGAAGCAACGAGAAACTGCACAAATTGTTAGCACCTAAATCAGTAGTTCCCGAATTCCTCAACATTCAATTGAACAGAGTAGATGCAAAGCCAACTACAAATGTTGTATTGACTGCCAACGTAACGCCAAAGAAACTTGAAACACCACAAGCAGAAAAAGAACAAGAAATAGACAACGAAGGAACTGAAACAAAAATATCTCATCAATTGCAAATAAAGAAAGAAGCAATAACCATCAACAAATACAAAGACAATGTTGACGATGATGACAAAATGTCTCCAATTTTGAGGAGAAAATCAGTACAATCTATCACACCTCAAAGTCCTTCAACACCAAGGGCGTTTTTCAAACGTAAAGCAACAAATATCGACATGCAAGACAGAATCGACAAGCCACGAAATAACTCGGTTAGCACAGAAGGCAGCACGGAAAAGATTTTTGATAATATATCCATCGACCAGAAATCACATTCGAGCTTCGGAAGCAAGAGTTCAATACAAAGTACTGATAGCGAACCTAGAACACCTGATAGGCATGAAGAAACTGTCATTTACCGGAAAAAGCCTGTAAGTTTAGTGAAAGAACGAAGCGGAAAGAAAAACGAAGACGAGCCAGAATTGATGAAGGTATTCGCTCGTCGCTCTTTGAAACTAAAGGATTCTGAGGCTGAAGTTCTTGCTCAAGAAATAGCCGAAAGCCAAAGAGCTAAAGAAGAAGCCGAAGCCACTAAATCAAAACTACTCAAGAACGAGTTTAACGCTTCAATAAAATCGCGAGACAGTGACAAGGAAAACGAAGATACAAGCAAAGACCAGACAGAAGTGAACAGAATAGTCGACATAGCAGCCCGCGTCAGCCAATTCGGGCAATACCAAAGAAGCGTCAGCATCACCAGCGTTACTTCCAACCCCAAAAGAGAAAGCGCGCCAACATACAAGAGCGAAGTCAATAAATACAAGAAAGAAGTCTCCGATTCCACACCAGAAAAGAGACTGCGAAACCGAACCTTCCCGGATCCCTCCAACGATCGCGAAGACATTAAAAACATTGCCAAAAACGAAGCTATGGCGTACAAAGCCGATACTCTTAACAAGCGACCCTGGCAGAAGAACGAAGAGGATAGGAAACCTTTTAGACACATTTCGGAGAAGGTAAAAAGCGAAAGTGCTGTGATAGACGCAGAGGAGGAAGAGAAGGAAGTGGGGAAAGTGGAGGGGGAAGGGGAGAAGGGGGAGGGGACGCCACAGTTCAAGGGGATCCTGCAGATGCGGGAGGAGTGGGAACGACGCGCCAAGCAGGGAATGACTAAGTAGGGGAGGTACTAATTGAAGGTACGTTTTTCAACCTACTGTTGGTAAAAATTTAAATTTTAGTTAATTTTTATCACGCTTTTATTAGCTTCACCTGTATGTTTGTTTGTTGGTTTGTATGTAACCGACTCCTTTGAACTCGATTTTGACCCACTTTAAACGGACAGATTCAATTCAAACTTTGTACACATATCAAGAATCAGCGACAATGTAATAATTTCATAAGTTTATCTCATTATCCTGATTAGGATCGCCAGGATTAGTTAATTTCTCGTATTTGGGGGATTGACAAAACAGTCTACTTACTTTCCGGCTCGCGCACTCGAACAAAAAAATAAAAAATAAATATAGTTTAAAAAAAAACTAAAAAACACGCTTTTATAGCACTTCGAACTAAAAAGTTGAAAATAATTTTTAATGTAACCTTAAAACAATAATGATTAAAAATAATATTTATTATCGTGAAAAAAAAAGCTTCGGGCGCTTTGTTCCATATCTTTCGTACATCGAGCGCCCGACGCTTTTTGTTTCACAATAATAATAGTATTTTTTATTCATTATTGTTTTAAGGTTATATTAAAAAAAAATAGCTTTTTAGTTCGAAGTGCTTTAAAAGCGTGTTTTTAGTTTTTTTATCTACACACGTATCATAAACCCTCTTTACTGCGTCCAAAAACCGCACGTTACGATCAGAATTATGTTAAACTACTTGGTAAAAACTCGTTTCGTATCTGGAAAACTACACATCATGGTCATTATGTGTAGTTTTTCTACATATAATGACATTCAAATTTCGAACGCCGACGCTCACCCGCGTGCCGTCCCTAGTTTGTCTGTGAAGTTGGTACTGACATTCAAATTTCGAACACCGACGCCCGCCTGCGTGAAGTTGGTACTAAAGAATAAGCTAAACAATTGCAGAACCACAATGCCGGTCAAACATGCGGTTCCTGAACACATCAAAGAGAGCTTATGATATGTGTGTAGATAAACTAGTGAATGTAACTGTACATAATTAGGCATTAAAACTCTCGAGTGATATTAATATGAAACTCGCCTTCGGCTCGTTTGCTGCATAATGCCCTCCATTATGCAGCAGTCACGTAAACTACTATTAAACTATTTTTTTTTTGGCATACTTAACTGTCCGCCCTTATATGGAAAAATCTTGTTTTTTGGGACCAGTAATGAAGCTGGCGTCAATAAGTAAACCATTAGAAACAAAAGTATGTTGTTATGAATTCCGTAAAGGAATTGCGAGATTATTCTATTTGAAAATAGTAAATATTAAAACAAAAGCGAAATAACTGCAATAAGAGGTCATTTTACCTTTATGGGTTTTGCATGAGGTCCAGAATCGCGATGCTTCAAAATAGGCTTGGCTCGTGACGTCAGTGAAGTCAGTGACGTCAGTATCCCTCGCCTCGACCATTTTGACTTTTCTTTGGAACTAGTACGTCTCGGAAAGTCTATTGTTTTCGAAATTCATAACTACATACTTTTGTTTGCAATGATTTACTCTTGAGTAATTTTTAATGGCTAGTATTAAATCGCACAACAAAAATACTGATTTACACAGCAAAAAATTATCAGTTTTTTTTATATGTTTTAAATATATCGATTGGCATCGGTTTCATCTCTGGCCGCAAAAAATAACGTAAGATTTTTCAACGTATTATTCCAGACTCCATTCAAAAATCTTAAAACTCTTTTGCAAAATATTTGTCGGGCACATTGCGAGGAGGCAGTTGCTCAAGTCCGACGGAAATAATTGGATCCCATGATGTTAATTTCCAAATTGTGATCATTTAAACTTTCAATACATTTCTCACTGGCTGGCTAAATTAATCTCAAAAGAGGTTAGCTCGCCATTAAATAACAAGTAGAAAAAGAAAAACGCACATTGCATCTGGCCTTACACTACGATACGTGAGAACTTTATGTTCAAACTTAACATTGACAAAGTTGTTCTTAATTTGTCTGGTTTCCATGAACTGATTTTGCATTCTTTCCTGCTTTACCAGGTGATGATTATTACTTGGTGCACCATTTCCAAAATTACCACTCATTGTATTAGCATACCTTATTGGTGTAAGAAATTATTGATTTTTGACATCAATTTCATTTGTTTCAGGAGATCGTGCGTACCAGGAACGCCTTTATACTACATAGTTTAACATTATTATTCTAGTGATACCTACAATACAACGTAGATTAGCGACACCTGCAAATATTCGGCAAAAAATAACTAATTCGTTAATAATTAATGATAGAAATTTATCTAACGTTGAGATAGGACATGTATTTTTGAGTGTTATTGCAATGAAATAGCGAATAGTTCTATTTTAATATCTAAAGAATACGATATTATTGTATTAAGCATTTCAATTTGTGAAATACAAATTTTATTCCTAAAAATATCTGGTTTTATTGTGGTTTAATCTCCTGTATGTGGTGCATCTGCTCCCGTATTGTCCGATGTTTAGATGTTTGTGACACCGCTGCATTGGTTCCCACGACACGATATCCTAGTGTGGGGCCGGAAGTAAAAATATGACCCTTTATGTAAATGTTATGTTATGTTAATACTGTATTTCTCGACTTCACGGTGAACAAGAGGAAAACAAGAAAAGACTGGAACTTTTGTCTAAAAATAGATTTTTCCATTTAACATTCAAAACCTATAACGGGAAAATGTCTTCGAAAGAAGTGATTTTCCCGTTATAGGTTTTGAATTTTATTACCAGGGCATGAGGTTCAGCATCGCGATGCCTCTTTACCATGTCCAGCTGTCCAGAAGTTAAGCTAACAAGTAAGTATACACCATGTCCAGCTGTCCAGAAGTTAAGCTAACAAGTAAGTATACACCATGTCCAGCTGTCCAGAAGTTAAGCTAACAAGTAAGTATACACCATGTCCAGCTGTCCAGAAGTTAAGCTAACAAGTAAGTATACACCATGTCCAGCTGTCCAGAAGTTAAGCTAACAAGTAAGTATACACCATGTCCAGCTGTCCAGAAGTTAAGCTAACAAGTAAGTATACAATCAAGTGAGTTCCTGTCTAACGTAACGGCCCTCTTGTGCCAAAGTAAACAAAACGTCACGCCTTTTCCGATACGGGTTGACAGCGGCACAGTTGTGTCCACGATCAATAGTCCATTTTCATTCCAGGGCTAGCCCATCGCAACAGCTCTAAGGAGGTGTAAAGGTTGCCTCACGAAGTGTTCACATGACACAAATTTTATATTAAAAGAGACTTTATCTCGTATGAACTAAGTTGTATTTTGCATAGCTTCAAACATGTTTGGCGTGTGAGTGACAAATTTTGTATTTGATGTATGGCGGTCAAATGGTTAAATATTGACAATTTACATTGGCTAGTTTTAATCGCACATCAAAAATACTGATTTGCACAGCAAAAAAGGATAAAAAAAAACACTTTTGTGTTCCTAAGTTTATGTTTTAAGTATTTTTTGTTGCTCATACATGTTCAACCTAACACCTAGGCTACCGCAGCATATAAACATTGATATAATTATTTCTCATCTAGAGTTTCGAATTTGGCGGGTCTAGCTAGTACGAATTACGAAGCAAGCTCTATCTTGAGGACAAATCTGTAACGAAGTAGTTAAATTAGCATCACACATAACATAAACCATAACCCATTCATGAGCTGTTGCATTATCAATAACGACCGATAGATGGCAGTAGTTAACACACCGCACAGTAGGATATCTGAATTATTCTGAATAGAATATTTGACATAGAAAATTATATGTTAAAGCGTGTTGAGGTAAAGATTTAGGAGTGCTGTCTCTTAAGGATCGTAATTATATTTTGTTCTAATTATATCTAGATTTTCTTGTTGTAGTTTTTAAAAGAAAGTACTTTGAACATATATTTATTCTTATTTATATTTATTAGGCTGTAGTTCATATAACTAAGGATAAATTACTGTAAAGATATTACAGTAGTTTCATGCGTGGGTATTTTTTGTTGTAAACTATTGTAATTAGTTCATTCGTTCAGCATTCACTTTGCGATTAAGCGAAATAATTCACATCAACATAGGATTTTACACCTATACATGTATTTTTGGATTTATATAAATAATGATATTGTTATTTTATTCTAATATTTGTAGCTAAGTAAGTAACTAATGTAGTAAGGCTAAGGTGTCGGAATTTTGCCAAAAGCTTATGATTAATGCCAGGGTTGTGAATATGACACTAGTTTTTTGTTTCGTTGTAATAGTCACAGTATTACCGAAGTTATGACCAAAAATACCGGGCATTTCCGAAATGTTTGTGAATTTGTCTTACGGTATCTGCGCTTATGATGACGTCAGTCTACGACTCGCAGTCAGTCTGAGTTCGGGCGGCCGCTCGACCTCGTAGTCGCAAAAAGTGATTTCTTATTCTTATTATCTTCTTAGTTATATTATACAATATAAAATTACATCTGTTTAGTGTATAATATAGTTAATAATTATATAGTTTTGTAATGTTATAATAGAGTTATTTATAATGCAAAGGTAAGTTGTCAAAGGCCAATCTGACAACGTACCTTTGGTGGACGTTATTATGGTTGCACAGTATTATTCGAAAAATAGTGACTACGTGGGTGCTGAAATGCATGGGATAAAATTATAAAAGTAGGTAAAAGCTTTTATTGAAATTCACCCACTGGTATCCGTCTCGTCTATCCATTGGTCCGTCCTAGGTAAACAGTAACGTTTTTCATCTAATACTATTCTGTTTATTTCCTTAGACTCAGGTAGTCTATAAGGAGTAATGGTACAGCAGTCATGTTTGAACTAATACTGCAAAGATGTATAAGCTGGTTAACAAATTTGGTGTCATGAGCTGTTGCATTATCAATAACGACCGATAGATGGCAGTAGTTAACACACCGCACAGTAGGATATCTGAATTATTCTGAATAGAATATTTGACATAGAAAATTATATGTTAAAGCGTGTTGAGGTAAAGATTTAGGAGTGCTGTCTCTCAAGGATCGTAATTATATTTTGTTCTAATTATATCTAGATTTTCTTCAAAAACTATTTATCTCTTTGTTGATAAGAATAAGACTAAAAAATATTCATACTGCGTGGAATATATTATATACTTGACAAGAATTTACCTTAGTAGGAATTAAATAAAACAAACACGAAAATAGTTCACTAGGTACCTAAAGAAGTGTGGTTCCATTCCCAAGCCTGTAACGGAACGTCCAAATCAAAATGGGGGTGGGTTGATCACACATGCGCACTTTCCACCACACAAGTAACCCCAATATCAACCGCGTCATTCGCTACTCCATTTTATTTTCATTTAGTTCCTGTTTTCCACCAGATACCTTCATTAATTACAGAATATAAATGAAAGGAGATACTCTCGAAATGGAAAAGCATGGTGCAAAGTGATTTCGTGGGACTGGGAAGTGGTGGGAGAGGCTAGTTACTGCAGAATTTACTTACGTAATAAGATTTTTTTCGTGTCTCAGGCGTGAAGATTTTTGTGCCAAGGATAAGGGTAAGACCATTTTCTTTTCTTATTAAGACTAGGAAAAAACCCCACAGGTATTCTATGATTTCCATCATGGGTGAATCCACGAATCCATATGGTAAATTTGTCAACTGATAACATTGTTATGTACGTCTCATCGTGTTCGTATGTGCTGTCCAAGGCAAGTTTAATGGCTAAATATTAAATTTTTAGTGAGATAATTGATGTCAATTTTTAGTAAAAAGGTACCAGATAAGTGAAGGTTGAATATTTATTATATTTAAACCTTATTATTTAAACAAATATTTTATTAAACATTTTGATTGTTGCGTAAAATTAAGATTTTCATTATCAATTGTCACATTCAAAATCAAATGTACCTATATGTACTATCATCGCAAGAAACACTTAACGAATCTTCATTCGACACTGGTTCCTCCGACTTCTATGATTTTGACTATTTTGATTGTTGCGTAAAATTAAGATTTTCATTTTCAGTTGTCACATTCAAAATCAAATGTACCTATATGTATGTACTATCATCGCAAGAAACACTTAACGAATCTTCATTCGACACTGGTTCCTCCGACTTCTATGATTTTGACTTTTCGCGACAACTCCTCCGCGATATCCTCTTTCCCCTCTGGCCATCAATCCTGACTCGACTTGATGGATTTTGCTAAAGAAACATCAAAACGATCGGTTGACTCCTACCTGCGACCTACAAAATATAGGCCCAGGTGTCTTACGTACGTTGGTGTGTGACGAGAACGAAAACGAGACGAAGGCAACAGCTGCATTTTGATATCTATGTTCTATTTTGTAGCGACAGCAAACTCAACAGAAAACTGCAGTAAGAAATGAAATAAAAAGAATCGTTGACGTCGACAAACTTTTGTATGCCTAAAAATTGTATGAGAATGAAAAGAGACAAATCAATTGGCTACTAGACAGTTGCAAAGATAGATTATGAAATATGTGAGACGGGGTATACCTCGCGCCACGAATTAAGAGCGCTGGGCGACGTTGGCGGGAATTACTGCGCATATGTACAGGTATTGAAAAGTGACTACTGCGCATTCAAGGCCACCGCTCATAACTCGTGGAGCGAGGTATACCTTATACGAAAATAATAATTTTGCAATATGCGTTTATGCATTAAACTAAATATTATTTTTTTAAAGTGATTTTTTGCGTTTGGCTTACAAGATCTGAAACGCGATCGTCATGCATGACTGAGTGAGCATCGTGCGACGTCACGTCACTAGCAATAAATAAAATATCGTGTGCACGTATAAGCACATGAGTACGGAATGGGAACAGAGACAAACCTTTGAAGGAGCGTGCAAAATTCTTACCTATTTTAGTAGGGATGGCAAAAGAGAATAAAAATAATTGCTCAACGTGGCTGTAGGATTGCGTATGTGATCCTGGAGCTGTGGCTACCCCTTTATGAGAATATAGCCATGAATATATGCATATGCAAATGACTATTCTGAAAACAAACAGCAAAATATTTGTTGATTTACCTAATTAGAACTAAATAACAAGGTTTGTGCGATAGGTATTATCTGGTATTCATTTACTTAACTAATAGTCTCCTTGGGATATTGAAGTATGAAATATCTTTTCTTTTCCTCCTATTGTTCTTACAAACAGTATAGTAAAGAATCATTGTAGGTACTAAGTATTCCAAAACGTGCACTTCTTACACTTTAATAACTCTTTGCTGTTTATTGCACATAAAACAATTTGATAAGGACCTATCTTATCGAATTGTTTTAAGTGCAACCCTGGACGTATTTCTGTTTCATCACCTGAAACAAATAAGACGTGATTTGAAAGAAAGAAAGAAAGAAAGAAAAGAAGTTTATTTGTAACAGGAAACAAAAATAGGAGTCAATATTGAACAACTAGGTTTGCGCAGTGCAGGCCCTCTGTTTGTCATCCTACCGTTTTTTTTTTGTTGGAGGGGAAAAAAATGGAATTACCCATGCCCAGAAGTTAGACCTACCTGCTATGTCCGGGCCCTACACATTGAGCGGCATCAGCTCGTGTGGTATACGGACTAAAACAACCCCTTTTTGTTGTGTGGTTGTGTGAAAGTTATCGATACTCGATTTAACTGTGAGCCATGGTTGTCATCTTCCCGGGCGAGCGTAAACCGGTTTTATCCGGTGGCGGCGCGTACGCGACACAGCGGCTCGTTGACACACACACATACGCCATATGCTTGTAGTAGGTTACCTACGACGACGGCGTGGTTGCATGAATCTTTGTCTCTGTTCCGTTTTTTGACTTATGTGGTATAAGTACTATGTATTCTGTGGTATAAGTAAAGGGTTTCATTCATCTGAGGTCACATCAAACTTATTGGGGGGTCGTAGTTAGGTTAATTTGTGCACAGAGTAAGTAGGTAATTATGGATGTGGACAGACTAGATCAAGTCAGCTGTAGATGACCCCGTGTACGAAGCCCTACTACCAGCAAAGCAGCCCTCCAACCAGATCCAGTCGCTGTGGCCGAAATCGGTTCAGACCATCGTCATCAGCTGGTCCGGGCGTGGGACAGCCTCAACGCTCAGTTGGCTGCAGCACCGCTGAACGATCTGGTGACACTTGGGGGGATGTTGTGCGAGAATGTGAATGGTTCTGCAAGAAGAACGCATGATAGTGTTGTCTTGTATTATTATTATTTTTCTCATTTTTCTCGTGTGAAATTGTAATTGATACGATGATATATTAATTGAATTGAACTGACATGACCTTATTGAATTTAATTGAAATCGGCTAAAATTGTATTTGTATAATTTTTATATTATTTGTTGATAAATTTTAATGGTTAACATTATATTTGTTACATATCTGTAATGTTGTGCGAATTACTTTACAATAAATAAAAAAATAAAATCAAGACATGATTAATATGAGAGCGCACCAACGTAGCTCTCAATAGCCAAAATTGGTCGTTTTTGCATCATTACGTCAAAGTCAGAGTCAAAGTAAAATTTCTTTATTACTGTAGATATTAACACATACTTAGCAAATGTATTTTTTTGCCTCTTGCATACATTGGACCACTGTGGGAGAAGTAGGGCGTAGAAACTCCGCTAGATTGATTTTTAGATCTGTTTTAAAAATTGCTTGTGCTTAACTAATACAAATATAACAATATTAATTATTATAATTAATACGCAGGAATAAATAATTACAACATTATTAACAGCAAGATCTGGATTGAGTTAGATTAACCCAGACCAATACAGTTCCGTCATTCAAGTAATCTTGAACATTGTTATATCCCTTTTTCCGCAAAGTCGCTTTAACATGGTTTTTTAATTGCTCAAATGGCAATTTCGAAATATCCAGAGGTACCTTGTTGTAATACAGAATGCACTGACCCTTGAAAGAATAGCTAACCTTCGAAAGTCTAAACCGTGGCGCAACTAGTCTGTGATTATTTCTTAGGTAAACATTACAGCTATCGCTAAGTTTGGAAAATGTTGTAGTTTTGAAAAGAAAGTACTTTGAGCATATATTTATTCTTATTTATATTTATTATGCTGTTGTTCATATAACTAAGGATGAATTACTGTAAAGATATAACATTAGGTTCATGCGTGGGTATTTTTTGTTGTAAACTATTGTAATTAGTTCATTCGTTCAGCAAATCACCTTGCGATTGTGCGAAATCATTTACATCAACATAGGATTTTACACCTATACATGTATTTTTGGATTTATATAAATAATGTTATTGTTATTTTATTCTATTATTTGTAGGTAATTATGTAGTAAGGCTAAGGTGTCGGAATTTTGCCAGAAGCTTATTATTAATGCCAGGGTTTGGATATTACACCAGTTTTTTGTTTCGTTGTAATAGTCACAGTATTACCGAAATTATGACCAAAAACATACCGGGAATTTCCGAAATGCTTTGTGAATTTGTCTTACGGTATCTGCGCTTATGATGACGTCAGTCTACGACTCGCAGTCAGTCTGAGTTCGGGCGGCCGCTCGACCTCGTAGTCGCAAAAAGTGATTTCTTATTCTTATTATCTTCTTAATTATATTATACAATATAAAATTACATGAGTTTAGTGTATAATATAGTTAATAATCATATAGTTTTATAATGCATGAGGGATTTATAATTCAAAAATAAGTTTTCAAAGGCCAATCTGACAACTTACCTTTAGTGAACGTTATTATGGTTGCACAGTATTTTTAAAAATAGTTACTACGTGGGTGCTGAAATGCATGGGATAAAATTACAAAAGTAGGTAAAAGCTTTTATTGAAATTCACCCACTGGTAATGTCCGTCTCGTCTATCCATTGGTCCGTCCTAGGTAAACAGTAACGTTTTTTCATCTAATACTATTCTGTTTATTTCGTTGAAAATAGCTTGATAGACTCAGGTAGTCTATGAGGAGTAATCGTACAGCAGTCATGTTTGAAATAATACTGCAAAGATTTATAAGCTGGTTAACAATTTTGGTGTATTGGGCTGGTGATGGAATGAGGACTTGGATGAGTACTGGAACTCAGGAACCAGGAATAGTAAGGCAGTCGTGTTTAGACTCAATTTGTTAAGATTACTCATTTCATCACCAGCTTATGACACCAAGTTGGCGAAACCAGCTCATCGTCTTTAACTAATTGATTCCAAAAATGACTGAATTACTATTTCTGGTACCTGAGCTTCAGTACTGTCTCCAAGTCCTCATTGCATTCCACCAAGAGAATGAGGACTCGGAGACAGTATCATCTTTAAATATTTTTAAATTAATATAATATATACAAGGTGACATTTACTGAAAGAGCCAAGTTCACACTGAAGACTACAGTCTTCACAAAATAAAAGACCCGATGGCACAAACTAAATTAACCTTATTACGTCAGTAACACGGACGCTGTCACCTATTATTTTGTGAAGACTGTAGGTAAGTATTCGGTCATTTGATTCTTTAGGACACTTGACAGTGGGTGAATGACCTTTGTGGCTTACGATATCCTCGACTTATTGATACAAAATCATCTTCTAACAACGAATTAAAAGACCTAGGAACATAGGTATTACAAGTAAAACATTAGCACTACTCATTGGTCATTTTAGTCTTTATAACGTGAGTTTCGTGGGGAGTTCTATACCGTATGGCGCGCTTCAGCTGAATTAGCCCGACCGATCCGATCACCTGACGGGTAAAGTGACGTCATCGCTGATCTTACTGGCTACGCTCAGTTGACAAACACGCTTTGCGGGGAGTCGAACATTGAGCTTTAATTACTCCGTAAATTTTTAAGATATCGAAAAGCTAAAAATACAGAAGAAATTTATATATTTTTTTAAATTTAACTGCATTCACAGAAATTTTCGTTGGCCACATTATCATATCGAATAACTTTCTTTATTAGTAATTGCCATTGATTTATTTCTGAAGAATGATTATGAATAACTTTTTAAGCCATGAAATTACTATGAAACCATGTATGCGTAATTACCATGATAAGTAGAACCAGTATAAAATAATTAAATAGCTACACTCTCCTTCCAAAGACCACAATTAAACATAATTTGGTATAGCAAGCCGGTATTCGATCGACATAAGTACAGCTGTCTTAATTTCCAAAACGTTTAAAATGATATTAAAATGGAATCTTTCTTTATTCGTAATTACCAATGGTTTATTTAAGCCATTAAATGACTTGATACCATATATGTATAATTACCATGATTAGTAGAACCTATAGTACAAAATAATTAAATAGGTACACCTACCTTTCTTCCTACGACCATAATTAAAATAATTTGATAAAAGCAAGCCGGTATTTGATCGATATTAGGACAGCTGTCTTAACAATTTCCAAAACGTTTAAAATGGAAGATGTAAAGACAGCTATTGGATTACAAAATATAATTACGAGTACGGGAGTGCTCAAAAGCTGATTATATGGAATATAATTCTAGAAATTTTTTCCTGTGTATCTATTATCAACACCTGGACCTGATTATGAGGCATCCCGATTTTGAACCTTATGCCATGATCTTAGACTATTTACTCTCTATATTTAACATAATCTAAGTATGTCTTTAGCCTAGTACAGACACAGACACTTTGGTGTCTGACACCAGTGTATACACTAGTGTATGTAGTGTGTACATCGATGTCTGCTCTAGCTAGACTGATCTACGGACACTAGCTCAGTGTCGCGGCGACCGCTGTGTGAACAGGTTGTGTGTGGTGTCCGTAGAGCAGTTGCTGAGTGTCTGGAGACGAGACATTTTTACATACACTTTTGCCTACTCATCGAAGATGGCGAAAAAAATCTGGACCAGAGAAGAAACAAAACTGTTGATTGAGAGGGTGGAAGAAATGCCAGAGTTATGGAATATATCTGGTCAAACTAAGAGAGCTACTACTAGAGACCGAGTAAAAAAAACTGTTTTTGTAGAGTTGTGGGTCTTCATTATGGAGTTCCAATATCAGTTTGTTATATGCGCCTAGTTCGTTTCTCCTTTTTATCCACTCCTTGACCCATAGTCGCCTTTTGGTCCTTTTACGACGTCGACGTTTAATTAAAATACACGCTGCTACTATAGCGGCAATACGACTGTCCTCCATAGCGTCACCGAACCGAGTGGCAGCCGGTGTATACACTGGTGTCATAGATCGCAGTGTGAACAGCTCCGACACCAATTTCAGACACCGAGTGTCTGCCTCGACGCTGGACATCATACACTCGCTCTAGTGTGAACAGCAGAGACACTAGTGTCGACACAAGTTTCGGTGTCCGGTGTCTGTTTCTGTACTAGGCTTTTGTATATAATCTATGGCCATGATAATAAAATTTGAAACCTATAACCCCAAAATGGCGTCCCTGAACGCCGCTAGGCACCAATATATTATTAATTTTTGGGAATATGACTGCGCCTTTCTGAACATATTACATCTACTGTTTCCATGACCGTCTCAATTCCGGGTTCGGTTCCCTTGCCTCATAAACCAGCAACACCAACGTCGTACATATTTAATACCCGGCTCCAGCCGCCTCTGCCCCGGTATATTCGGGTTTACCCGGCCATAGCCTACGGCTCAAACGATGAATGATTTACATAATGGCCGTCTCATCAATAATCATTTTGTAGACATTAAAATTTATCGGTCCGCATAAACCTGGCCAAATTGGTGGCATTTTTCTTCGTTTCTCATAGGATTCATTTAGTCTTGTTATTTAGAGACGCAGAGACGAAGCTAACTTAGGCACTTATACGATTAATTATAAGAATCGGATTGTCATTCTAAATAATAATAATTCACCAAGTAATAAACTTAAAAAACCGATTTCAAGTTCAAGCCCTATTTCTTCCTCCCCGGTCGGGATGCGAATGAGGTCCATGTACATGAAAAGTCCTCATCAAAACTTTTGCTGCACGGAACCACAAACCAAAACGTCATCTGTGTATATATTTTTGTATTTGTTGATTTAAAAAAAAAGTGCTAAATCAATTTAGATAAAATTTGTATGAGACCATTTCTGAAGTATGACCTAACAATCAAAACAAGAATCATCAAAATCGGTTCATAATTGACGGAGTAATCGCGTAACAAACACACACACAAAAAACAGATGATTTGAGAACCTCCTAGTTTTTAAAGTCGGATGGAAATTGTCTTAACATCGAGAAATTCTTCATAATAACATCTCTGTTAAAGTCCGTCCATATGACTAGCTACACCTTTTTGTGCACCACCGTTGTGGAGTCAACTCAACACTATTCGTACGGTACAACTGTAGTCTCTATGAACAAAGTACAGTCCGTCCGACAGTAGAAAATTTATAGTCGGATTCCACCAAACTCTGAACTCGTCTAACATTCGTTAACCTCTTCGCCGCGGTCTAAATAAAGTGGTATGTAAAGTCAGGATCAAGTAGAGTTACCACATTGAAGCACGATTGCAGTCCTTATACACGCGTAATAAGTACGGTACAAAGTCCAAAAGGTGTAGCTAGACGAGATCGCGACTACCAAACTAATGTTGTGGTTTCTCGGAGAAAACGGGCGAGAACAAACACGACCACAAAGCTGGACTGTTGGCATTGGTACTGAAATTACCTGGAAAATGGCAAGGCGAAACGAAGGTTGTTAAAGTTCGGGAGACTTTTGTTTTGTGTGGCGAAATACTCGTAAAGTTAAGTTTTACAGAAAATAGAGACCTCATAATTACTTAAATATTGAAGTCTGTGTAACCGGCATGCAAGCATTTATTAAAACTGTGGCTCTATCTACTATGCCAGAGGTCACTGTTTCTGGTTCCCACGACAAATCCTAGTGTGGGGCCAGAGGCAATGTTTGTGGCTGTATATAAATGTTTAATTTATATTTTGTTAGAAAGTTAATAACTTCTGAATTTTAGAGTATTAATTTAAATAAGGTCATGGTTAAGTTAAAGAAAAAGATTACTTGCCGATAACAGAGTGTATATGTCGGCGGCCGATTGCTGAATTAGGCACATCATATTAAGATATGGCGGCGTTTCTTGAAATACGCCGTTGTCTATGGGGCACATTAATCGGGCAGATTGATGAGAACCAAACATTTGTATAAACATGGAACCAAACGTGTTTTTACAAATTAAGGGGGGTCCCCATATGCGACACCTTTTTTTTTGCATTGTTTCTCGTACTGTCTTGTGCGAGTCGGACTTCCACGCGACGGGTTTTACTTGACAGTTATTTTTTTCTTCTCTTCCTGAGTTGAGAAAACTACTACACATTTTCCGTGATATCGCCAGCTACTTTATTTTTAGCTCTAGCAGATTTGAATTGTCCGTAGTATGGGGTCACATAGTCACATAGGTCCCATGTTAATACGAAAATATGTGGAGGTTACCCCGAAAACCCTAAAACCACCTGCCAAATAAATAGCTCGGAGCTAACTATGTAACCTTGTTTTTATTCGAGAGCAGCCAGGTCTTATGTCTGTAGGGGATCCTGCGAGTAGCAGTAGTCGCGCCAACCAGCACTCAAAGTTACCCCGTGAATACCAAAGTTACCCCCGGGAATACCCAAGTTACCCCGGCTGTTCTTTGGGTTGCAGCTTTGCTGCTTGGGTGAGAGTACCTCCTATCAGAAAAAGAAGAAAATTCGGTATTGAAGTTTTTATTACTGGATAAATACCAGAGGGGGTTTCCTTTCTTGGTAGCCGGTCCTACCTAGACTTAAAACGATCATTTTTTTAACTAGGCGACTTATCTTAGCCAATGCTTGAGATCACCAAAGGTGAAGTGCTTCAACTACAGCCGACAAGTAACAACGGTTGATCAGTCAGGTCGACTTCCCCCAGTACCAGGAAGGCGCCATGCGATATCTTTACTCCTCCAGGCAGTGCTTCTGGTTCTCCTGGCATACATGCGGTCACGTAGCGGCCAATGGCGGCCGACAAACTGATCTTCCCAAGAGTAAATGCACGAGTTACTATGAAAATTACAAATATCGCTATAAGTCTGCCTATAACATTTAAAGGGTTCCCTCAATTTCTCCAGGATTCCATCATCAGATCCTGAACTGATGAAAATGGGACCAATTGGAATATAAACCCTTAACACAAAAAAAACAATTTTCCAAATCGGTCCATCCGTCTTGGAGAAATTGATGAACATACATAAAAAACATAGATCCTGACGAATTGTAAATTATATAACTGCAATATACCTACAATTCTGATATTGTCAAACCTTTTTGTTTGAATAGTTTGTACTTATTATCGGCTTGTGTTTAAACGATTACCAAAAACGCACCTATTTTACTACCAATAAATTCGAAATGACTGCCAGAATGGATAAATGGCCACCAAATTGTGTTTGGATAAATGATCACCAAACTTCTTTTTATGTTTTGTGTACTTAAGTTTATGTTTTAAGTATTTTTGTTGTTCTTACATGTTAAACCTAACACGAAGGATAAAGGGGGCTTCGCTTCGCTCACCCTCTTTACCCTTCACCTAAGCTAGCAGCTAGCTAACACTAGCGTCAGTAATGTATATTTAAAATTTCATCATGTATATCCCCAGGTCATTGTCAAAACGTTTAAATTACTTAACTTAAAAAATACGGAAAGACCTGTGGGGTATATCAGTCAAAGTCATTGGTTCAGTAATTCTAGTTATAGCCCCACACTTAGCTTATATATTCAATAAATGTGTTGACGATGGGGCTTTTCCAGACCTCATGAAACACAGTAAACTGATACCTCTGTTCAAGTCGGGAGATAAGGGCGATCCTTCAAATTTCAGACCAATATCTGTTCTTCCAACACTAAGTAAAATATTTGAAAAGATTATACTCAATCAAATGCTCTCACACTTCAACCGTACAAAACAACTCCACGCTAAACAATATGGTTTCACTAGGGGTAAATCGACTACGGATGCAGGTATTACCCTTGTATCTCATATTTATTCTGCATGGGAGGCCGCACAGGATGCTATCGGAGTTTTTTGCGACCTGTCGAAGGCGTTTGATTGTGTTGATCATAATACGCTATTAATTAAATTAAATCATTACGGAGTTAGAAATAAAGCATTGGATCTACTAAGATCATACCTAAGCAATATAATTCAAAAGGCAGAAGTTAACGGCGTAAAATCTGATGGATCGGGTGTTAAAATTGGCGTTCCACAAGGTTCCATATTAGGCCCTTTCTTATTCCTGGTATATATTAATGATCTGCCTATTATGGTGGGGAAATTAACTGACATAGTGTTGTTTGCTGATGATACTTCAATGGTCTTCAAAATTGAAAGACAAAAAGGAGATTTTGATGATGTTAATGGTGTTTTGTCTTTAACCTTGAATTGGTTCACAGTTAATAATTTATTGTTAAACGCTGGTAAAACCAAGTGTATCAAATTCTCACTTCCAAATGTCAGGCAAGTTGAGACCAGTTTAGTGTTAGACAACAGCACGTTAGAATTGGTAAATGATACGAAGTTTCTTGGAATAACCATTGATAGCAAATTGCAGTGGGGACCCCACACAGATAAATTGGCTGGTAAATTAAGTTCTGCGGCTTACGCTGTTAGGAACATCAGACAAAGCACGGATGTGGCTACATCTAGGCTAGTATATTTTAGTAACTTTCATAGTGTGATGTCCTATGGTATCTTGTTGTGGGGGAAAGCAGCGGATATTCAAACTATTTTTATTTTACAGAAAAGAGCTATTCGAGCAATTTATAATTTAAAACGAACAGACTCCTTAAGAGAGCTTTTTAAAGAAATTGACATACTAACAGTAGCTAGTCAATTTATTTTCGAAAATATAATGTATGTACGCAAGAACCTTACAACATTTTCCAAACTTAGCCATAGCTGTAATGTTTACCTAAGAAATAATCACAGACTATGTGCGCCCCGTTTTAGACTCGCGAAGGTTAGCAATTCTTTCAAGGGTCAGTGCATTCTCTACTACAATAAGATACCTCTGGAGATTTTGAAATTGCCATTTGAGCAATTTAAAAAGCATGTTAAAGCGACTTTGTCGAAAAAGGAATATTACAATGTTCAAGATTACTTAAATGACAGGACTGTATGGGGTTAATCTGGCTCAACACAGACCTTGCTGTTAATAGTTTTGTAATTATTTATTCCTGCTTATTAATCATAACAATTAAATTTTTCATATTTGTATTAGTTAAGCACAACATATTTTTAAAAGAGATCTAAAAATCAATCTGTGGGAGTTTCTACGCCCTTCTTCTCCCACAGTGGTCCAATGTAGAGAAGAGGCAAAAATGACGTTTGCTAAGTATATGTAAATATCTACAGTAATAAAGTACTTTGACTATTGACTATTGACTATTGGCTACCGCAGTTTTGTGTTCACTTTTGGTGGTCATTTATCCATTTTGGGTAGGAAAAAAATGATTATCTATTTGTTGGACTACCTTATCAAACACCGGACTCAAGACTCCTTTTTGAGTGACGAGGGCCACACCGCCGCTGCAGCCAGGCTGCTTCACAGTCCATTTCGGTTCTTCCTTAATTTTCCGAGTTTTCTAGAAAAATCCTGGGTAGTAGCCCAAAGCTATGCAGACAATATTGTTACTCCATATTATTTATTTATACACGCATACTTCGACGTTCGAAGACCTCTGTGGCACAGCGGTTGTGGTTCTGCCTAGCATGCGAGAGGTCCCGGGTTCGACCCCCGGCTTGGGTAAAGAAAAAAAAAACCAGGTCTGGGATGTTTATATGTGTGTGACGTCGCTGTTTCTGGTATCCTAGTGTGGGGCCAGAAGCAATGTATGTGCCTGTATGTAAATGTTTTAAATACTATACAAACAAATATGGTGTCACACCTTTTCCTTTACGGGGTGGCAGAGGCATAATTGTGCCCACGTTTAGCCTCTTATTCAACACTTGGAGATTGAAGGTTTCCATAAAACTATACAAACAAATACACTAAAGAAGTATTAGTGCCCTAATATCAGTATCAACATGTCTACTGAGCTGAGCGTGTAGGTGTATAGCGTTTTGTGTGTCCTGACCAACCCCACTATCGATTGCCACCCTACCACCCTCCCCCCTCCTCGCCCCCCCTCCCCCCTTCGCCTTCCACCGAACGACGGTGACGACACGTGCGGAGACAATGCGGACTCGCAGTGAGTTTCACTTGAAGGCCCCCCTTGAGCAAAAGAAAAGGCATTTTCCGTGTCGTGTTTTGGAGTGGTGTGGTGATTTGACGACTCTAACCGTGTTACCACAAAAAAATATCAAACAGCGTTTAACGTCAAAACAAACGTCAAATCCTAGACATTTTTGCTTTTAAACCGTAAGGCCCTAAGAGTCAAAGAGGCTGTTTAACTATCTCAGCTATTCGTAGAATCGTGCGACACTATTTATACCTGTACAAATAATCTAGCAACTAATTTTATAACTTATTCAACAAACTGTCCTTTTCTGCCACCAGGTATGGGAAAAGGCGTGACGCTAAGTTATTATTAAAACCTGGCCACCCTCGTCTATCAGTGTGATCAAAATTCATAAAATAATACTGAATACAATGAGTCTATGAGGTCACCCTGATGCCTCATTTTACCATTCCCTGTAAATTAGACTAAAACTGGCTGTCATATATATTTTTATCCACACACGTATTGTAAACCCTCTTTACTGCGTTCAAAAACCGCACGTTACGACCAGCATAATGGTATACTACTTAGTAAAAACTAATTTCTTATCTGAATATATATTATGACCATGATGTATCAAAATTTTGACATATTATGACATTCAAATTCCGAACGCCGACGCCCGCCTCCGTGCCGCCCCTAGTTAGTCTGTGAAGTTGGTACTATTGAACAAGCTAAACAAGTGCAGAGCAATGATCAATGCCACAATGCCGGTCGAACATGCGGTTCATGAACACATCAAAGCGTGCTTATGATATGTGTGTAGATAAACTAGTGTATGTAAATTTACATAAATAGGCATTATGTATCAGTCTATCAACTATTATTTTCAATTAATTGCTTGTCAAATTAAATTAGACATGCCCATGAGTGTATAAGATTGCTAAAGACATTACTTATGCGGCGTTCCACTAGGGAGTGTTTCAGCACCTTTATTCTTAAAGTCATCGGTTTATTAGCTTGACAAGACACCCACCATCGAATCGTACTGAGATTCCTAACATCGCCCAGCGAGTAAAGTATGTAAGTTATATCTATTGCATCACAATACTTTCCAGGTTCTCGAAAAAGAAACAAAATTTGTAAACAACAAACAAATCAAATCAAATCAAATCAAAAATCATTTATTTCCATAGGATGTTGTTACATCACTTAGATCCGTCATTACATTTTTTTGGGTGAGTTCACTAACACAATGGCGGAATCTGTGGAGAAGAGCTCACCGAAGAAACTCCACAGTCGTCGCATCTTTTGCGTTTCCTTTTTTAAATAAAATATTGTCAAATTACAAAATGAATGCTAATTATATATCGAAACAGCCTGTTATTCAAACAATCTATTCCCATGGACATCTGTCCTCTAAGTAATCAGATATCCTATAGTAACCTTTTTTATACAATTTCTGTTTTATTATTATTTTAAACTTGTCTAAAGGTAAGTTTTTAATATCAGTAGGGACCTTATTGTAATAGCGTATACAATTGCCTTTCAAAGAATTACTAATTTTATGTAGTCGGCTTACATAAGCAACCAACTTGTCTTTATTTCTAGTATTAAAATTGTGTATATCACTGTACTTCTGAAAATTAGTTATATTTCTTTTTACATACACAAGATTGTCATAGATATATTGAGACACAAATGTCAGAATATTGATTTCTTTAAACTTTTCTCTAGAAGATATTAATCCACGTTTAATTTCACGGATAATTTCTAGGCGCTAGAAATTATCCGTGAAATTAAACGTGGCATTAGCGAAATTATCCTTACTGGTTTGACCGCCATTGAACTGTTTTATTACCTTCCATCAAGCAGCCCTCTAGCAAGAACTCGGTCGCTTCCGTGTAAATACCTATGCTCTTTGGTTTGGTGGGGTCGTGACCTTTGACATTACTGACTAAATAGTTCGGATTGCAGATATTGTTTTTTTTTCGATTCCAATCTCAAAACGAAGGTAAATGAACATACTATACTAGTATTATCGTATGTGCTAGTCTGTCTAAGTTAAGTTAATGCAAAAACTGTCAAAGTAAGAACTGTCTAACAATGTCAACCTAAATATACCCTTTAATTTAGTAACCATTCTCTTGATGCGGCTACAATATTGGGCTCCACCGAGGGCTCGAGCTGTGAAAATGATACAAATCAAAAGACTAATCTCTCCGTCACATTTAAATGGGGATTAAAAAAACGAGCGAATAAAAAAAAACGAACGAATGACCATGAACCGGAAGAACAGCGGAATCTCCTGAAATGAGCCAAAATACAAAATTGCGCGTCAAAAGTTTTTCAAATTTCTAGTCGCGCAATTCAGTAATTTTGCCACGAAAAATCAGTATTTCTAGCCGCGCTCAGTTTACCATGTCAGGCAAAATCATTATTTTTCAATCAAATACTGGAATAACGCTCATACTCCTTTGTAAAGCTAACGTCAGATATTAGTTTTGATACATTTAGTACACGTATAAGGCCGGGCACCCACGTGAGCAACGCGACATGTGAACTGAGTAGTGATCTGGCACGTAACTTGTCAACATTCAAAGGAACTGTGTGCAGTATCCCCCATCCGCTTGATGTGGCGTGACCAAAAGTTTCTTTAAAAGTTAATACTGGTGGTGATTAATTTCCACGCCTACCGAACGGCGTGGAATCCGAGGGGGTGGGCCTTTGCCAGCACGTGAGAGAAAAGTGAGTTGAATGATTGTTACTGACCTTTGTCACCGTAGACAGGAGATCGAAAGCTCGATTCGAGACAGGAATGCGGGATAGGAGCACCAGTTTGGGATAGGATATGGAGTGAATCTCACTGTCGCTGCCGACGCTGTCGCCGGCGTGCTGCCTGCCGACACGTGGAGTCGCCGCTACCGGTACGACGATGTCCAATCCACACGGATCACTTGACCGCTGACGCGAATCTACTTATTTCCCGACGATGTAGATGATTAACACTCCGACCAGGCCCGACGCCTGTATTTGGTAATTGGTACACCGAAATACCATCAATGGCACGACGCCTGAGCAGACATGTTGTTTTTCTCCCGACGAGAAAAGAGAAAGATAACCTCCAATTTTTTCCTCTCGTTGGTACGAGTGACAGCTGCGGTCCGTTTCCGCTTAGTAATGTCCCGATTACTCGCGGTCGATCCGCGCAACAAAAACCGGTGCGTTCCGAAGCATAAATATTAAACAGTCACCCGCCCGGACAGGCCCGAACCTGTCCCTAATCAATAGGAAGGCGAGAAAGTGTTGCGACCGCTCTCTTGAGGACCGAGTCCCCCACCTTGACTTCTGCTGATCGAGGCGTGCCATCCCGACCCGTGTACAAATTGACGATCCGTCCTCGTCTCCATCTCAATGATGGCAGGTTCGCATCCTTAATCAGCAGCAAATCACCGACTTGAGGGGGGCTCGTCCAGTCAGTCCACTTAAGGCGCTGCTGCAAGATGTGCAAGTACTCAAGGGACCACCGTTTCCAAAAATCTTGAGCCATCTGCTGCAACATCTGCCACCTTGTTAACCGACTTAACTTAACATCACCGAATGGGTATTCTGGCAGGGCGTTAAGGGGCTGACCTATCAGGAAGTGACCCGGCGTCAACGCTTCCAAATCATTTGGATCCGAACTGAGCGGGCACAACGGACGCGAGTTCAGTGTCATTTCAATTTTACAGAATAGCATCGCAAGCTCTTCAAAGCGTAGAGAGGTCTCACCGATGATCCTCGTCAGGTGCGACTTAGCCGATTTAACCGCAGCCTCAAAAATGCCTCCCCAATGAGGACATCCCGGCGGACTGAAAACCCATTCAATCCCTCGTCGGGAGCAAGCCGTACCGATGGCGTCCTGGTTACCGTTCAGGAATTGAGTGACCTCCTGCAGATATCGCCTGGCTCCGACAAAATTTGTGCCGTTGTCCGAACGGATTAATGTCGGGAGGCCCTTTCGTGAGACGAACCGATCCAGACAAGCGATAAATGCCTCCGTAGTGAGGTCACTGACCACCTCCAAGTGGACTGCCTTCGTGGCCAAGCACACGAAGACGCACAGGTATGCCTTCACTAATCTGGCGTTCCGTAGCTGTGAAGACTTGACCATGAATGGTCCCGCGAAATCCGTTCCGACACCCGCAGAGGGCCGGATTTCGTTAACCCTATCCGAGGGCAAATCGCCCATCTGGGGCTGCATAGTAGCCGCCTTGGCCCGATAACAAGGCAGGCACCGAAATACGACGCTACGCACTAAGCGTCTTCCCGATAGAATCCAGAACTCGCGCTGGAGAAACGCCATCAAGGCGTGGCATCCGATATGCCCATTCCGAATGTGTCGATCCTGTATCAACAGTTCGACCAACTTCCCTTTCCTAGGGAGTAACAACGGGTGGCGAGCCGCATAAGGCAGGTTGGCATTCCGCAGCCGACCTCCTACCCTCAGCAATCCTTGAGGGTCAATAAACGGGTTGAGCCGAGCCACAGCTCCCTTCAGTTGGACGCGTCCGCGTCTCAGAATGTCCAATTCGGACTTAAAGTGCACCGACTGCACGTTCCGTACCAATGCGAACAACGCATGGTTCCGTTCCCGTGGTGTCAGGACCTGTGTCCGCACTCGTTGCGCCTCAGAATTCCGACAATTCCGCGCAAATCGGCAGATCCAGGCGGTCACATTGACCAGCTTGTTGAGCGAGCTGTACCGTTCCAGCAGGCTGAACTCCTCTTCCGGCTCTGGTTGCGTCGTACAGACACCGACTGTCAAGGCGCCGTTCGCCGAGGCAACGCGTGGACTCATTGGCCAATCCGATTCGGCTTGAGTCAACCATTTTGGACCCCACCACAAGGGATGTCCAACCAACTCCGGAGCGTGACACCCACGAGACGCACAGTCTGCTGGGTTCATTTCCCCTGGAAAATGTCTCCAGATTAAGGGAACCTCCGAATTCAAAATCTGCGAAACCCGATTCGCCACAAAAATCTCCAGCTTGTGAACTGAAGCCTTCAGCCAGCATAACACGATCTGGCTGTCCGTCCAAGCGTAGACCGTATCTTCTAACGCTATTGACCCACGAAGAACCGTCATCGTGTGGTTGAGCAGACGAGTCAGGAGAGCCGCTCCCGAAAGCTCTAACTTGGGAATGGTCAGGCGAGTGCGCAACGGCGCAACCTTGCTCTTGGCCATGACCAACTGCACATCAACCTCCCCCGAGGAGTCGACCGTACGCAGATATACCGCAGCTCCGTAGCCCTTCTCCGAGGCATCGCAAAACCCATGCAGGGTGGCGGTGTATCGTTTGGTGGGGACCAACCTCCGTGGCAGTGAAATCCGATTGATGCCAGGGAGGGTCGAAAAGAACGAGTCCCACTCTGAGCTCAATGATCCGCCGATCGGGTCGTCCCATTTCAGCTCAGCAGACCACAATTGCTGCATAAAACACGTGAGCTGAAATGTTACCGGGGTGATCCACCCGTTTGGATCAAATGTCCTAGCCACCGTTGAAAGGACGTTCCGTTTCGTCCAGACCTTCGGGGAGTCCAACTCGACCCGATACGAAAACATATCTGACTCCGGTTGGTACTGGACGCCTAATACCGACAACATATTTGGGTTTTCCAAATTTTCAAAAATGTGGGGATCCTGCTGGTAGTCATCCGGAAGACCAGTCAGTAACTCTGGAGAGTTCGACATCCATTTCCGGAGCTCGTAACCTCCACCCCGTAAGAGCTCAACTAGCTCGTCCCGTCGAGCGAGCGCCTCCTCTACGGAATCTGCACCGGTACAGATATCGTCCACGTAGAGGTCCTGCTCCAGGATTGCTGCTCCTCTAGGGAAGTTTAACCGTTCTCGATCCGCTAACTCCCGCAGAGTGCGAATCGCCAAATAAGGACTAGACCGTAGCCCGTACGTGTTGGTGTTCAGCTCGTACACCCTGATGGGCTGATCTGGGCTCTCTCGCCACAGTATCAGCTGATACCGTCTATCGTCAGGGTGAGTGACCGTCTGTCTAAACATCATCCGGATGTCAGCTACAAACACAACATTGTGTCGACGGAACCGTGTGATAACATCCGCGATGTCATGATTCAACTTCGGCCCTGAATGCAAACACTGGTTCAGGTTCATGCCGTTAGATGTTGATGCCGATCCATCGAACACTACCCGTATTTTGCCCTCCGGGGTCCTCAAGACCGCGTGATGGGGCAGGAAGCAGTGATCTTCACGCTTCCAGTCGATACCCGAAACCGACATGTGGCCGAGCGACTCGTATTCCCGCATGAAGTCGACGTACTTCTGCCGGAAAATCCCGTCACGCTTCATGCGTCGTTCCATCGACAGAAGCCGCGTCTCGGCTGCATGGTGTGAACTGCCCAGCGGCGGGCGATCACTCCGAAATGGAAGACGTGTGAGAAATCGACCTGACCGAAGGCGACCAGTATTGTTCCGATAAAACTGTTCACACTCTTCTTCAACCGGGTCCAACCGGCGGACCGTAGGTGGTTCCTCCACCTCCCAAAACTTCTGTATCACCTCCGAGAGTACAGAACCGAATAAGGGACTACGAGTCGCTAGGCGTGGGGCAGCCGGCATGACCAGACCCATTACCGCATGGCCCAGTCTGGTGTTGACCGAAACCAGACCAGTCGCCTGCAACACGTGGACCCTGGCACTAACAGGTATCCCAAGGCATCGACACCCAATAAAATGTCTACTGGGCCCGGAATATCGAACTCCGGGTCAGCCAGTGACAACCCAGCGACCAACTGTCGCACCGAGGGCGACAACCGTACGTGAGGGTGTGGGCCCATCACATTAGGCATGGCTAATGCCGTGACCGTCAGATTCACCGATGAATCCACCCGTGACGAGAGAGTAATCCGACATACTCCCTTAACGGAACCGACTTCCGTGTTCCCAATTCCCCGAATGGAATGTGGATACTCCCTTACCGAAATGCCCAACCGTCTTACAAGGTTGCACGAGACTAAGCACTCCTGGGCCCCCGAGTCCAATAGTGCTCGTGCCACACAAGATTTGCCGTCCGAACTCCACGCTATCACCGAGGCGGTCGGGAGCATGACCGTCTGTGGAGTGGCGGCACCCTGTAAGTGGGCGGCGTGTCCCTAGCGGGAACCTCCGCGGGATCCGAACCCGCTGGAACCCCCGTCGGCCTGGTAACTCGGCTGCTGATATGCCACCGGTGGCATATCAGACCGCATGTACATCAGGGGGTCCCAACCCGCATAATAGGCCCCTCGCTCTCCCGGTACCCGACCATACCGGACTGTGAACGGTGTGCCCGGTGGTCACCGTGGATGGAGGGGGGAGAGCGGATCCAACCTGGGGCGCTCTAGGAATGGGGGCGACATCCGACTGTTCGCCTCCCTGTTCGCCTCCCAGAGCGACGGGCAGGGTGGCGCAGAAGGTGGTGGGCTCCCAGCCTTCGCGCCACTCATAGGTGCCATCTGACACCCGCCCGTAACAGTCGGTGAGCCAGCGGCCCGAAGTCCTCGCTGAGCCTGGACAGCGGCGACCGAACCCCGGCTATCCCGCCTGTTACCCCCCGCGCTGCCCCTTTCCCCTCGGGGGGTTCCCGTCCGCGGGTACCCCAGTCACCCCGTTGGTGACTCCCGTTGCCCGGAGGGGGACTGGGTCCGGCCCTGGTTGGGCCCTGTGACCGACCAGCCTGAGTCCGGCCCTGGTGACCATCCGAAGGGCCTGACCGGTTCTGGCACAACACGATGTGGTGCTTGCCACCGCAGCACCCACAGGGTCACGCGCGTGAGCACTCGCTCAGCGGGTGCGGCCCCAAACAACCGAAACACAATCGGTGGCGGAAGACCACCTTCCTGCGGGCAGCCACACCGAGCGCCTTAAAGTTGGCGCAACTGTTCACTTCATGACCGGCACTGTCGCAGTGCACACAGCCGTCACCCGACGGCGCGGCACTCAAAACGCCAAATTGTTTTGACATCCCACCCCCCCGTGGGGGTGGGGGGCGCGGCCCCTCCCACATCCGCGCGGGTTGGCGCTGCACACTGGCCTCCGAATCCATGGTATCGCATCGCCTGCATTCACCCTCCAAGAAATCCGTTAATTGGACGAGCGTGGGCAGTTCCGAGCTACTGCCCCCATGCAGCTGTTCAAACCGACTTTGAACAGCTGCAGGCAACCGTGACAAAACCATATATAATACGATATATGACCATTGGTCTACCGGCAGACCAAGGTTCTGAAGGGCCTTAGTAGCCACCAGCACAGGGTTGAGCACCTGTACCCGGATGTCAACATCCCGGGTTACTCTTGGGATGCTGAACAGCTTCCCCAGCTGCGCATCAACCAACCGCCGTTTGTGTTGGTAGCGGTCAAACAATATGTCCCGGGCAATCTCATAATTGCCCGCCGTAACCGTTAGGTGACCGACCAACTCCTTCGGTTCACCCCGCAGTGCCATCAATAGTTGGACCAACTTGTAGGCGTTGTCCAGGTCGTCCCGACCGTGGACCAGGCTATCGAATAAATTGATGAATGCCGGCCACTCATCAATTGCCCCACCGAAGGCCGGAATCTCCAGGTGTGGCAGCCGTCCAACCCTTAGGGGGCGGGTCTCCGCTACCCTCCCCGCGGTCATCGCGACGCGACCGCTTAATTTTTTCGGCGCGACGCTCGATGTCGCCCAAGCACTCCATCGCTTGGTCAGCATCCGCACAGAGCTGCATCACTGCGGCCACCGAAGCCTCATCCGTAAGCCCGAGGGCCTCAGCCTCCGCGGCCAGCCGACACACCTTCCCGACGCGTGTCATTGCGTCCTCCACACGCTTGAGCAGGACATCGTCCATGTCAGATCGCTCCACATACTTGTGAGTATGGGCGAGCCATCTAATCTCCTCACGGACGCCATACCGCAGTACCGTCAAGGGTGAAGGTGCCATGGTTACCAATTCAATTGTTTCTGGTCCTATGCTTCACTACCGAACTAAGCACAGCCAGAGAAAGTGCTGGACTTTCCCGTCAGCGCTGGGCACAGAAATTAAAACTAAGTTGTAAAAACCAAGGCAACTACTAAAACAATTAAATCCTAAACAATATTTAATATGGTCGCCCTGTGGACATACACCTTATAATATACACTCTAAATCAATTAGAGAATGCCACCATGTGGTACAATATAAATAACACACAAAAGGTTATTATAAAAAAAAACTATTTTTCTAGCAGTGGCCCCTCCGATATGACCCACACTTCTTTTGAGGTCAGCAAAATCAGCTTAATACCCCTTAAATAGCCCGACCCCGCTGTGTAAACCGAAATGACACTGCAGTACTATAAAACCCGACGTTCTACCGCAAGTAATACAATCTAGTTACTTCGCAGAATGACTGTTCAATCTTTTATGCGCACAACAGTAGTTTCCGACTACAAATTATAGTTTCCGACTAACCGAAAATGAACTTTAATTGTGGTGTACCGACCACAGACTCACTCACAAACAGATTGCCGGCCAATCTATTATATTCTTTTCTCCCAACTACAATGTGGCAAAAGGCAACCCTACAACCGTGAATCGATGATTTCCCACTAGGAAAACCGCGCTTGCTACCAAAATGATTAATTTCCACGCCTACCGAACGGCGTGGAATCCTGAGGGGGTGGGCCTTTGCCAGCACGTGAGAGAAAAGTGAGTTGAATGATTGTTACTGACCTTTGTCACCGTAGACAGGAGATCGAAAGCTCGATTCGAGACAGGAATGCGGGATAGGAGCACCAGTTTGGGATAGGATATGGAGTGAATCTCACTGTCGCTGCCGACGCTGTCGCCGGCGTGCTGCCTGCCGACACGTGGAGTCGCCGCTACCGGTACGACGATGTCCAATCCACACGGATCACTTGACCGCTGACGCGAATCTACTTATTTCCCGACGATGTAGATGATTAACACTCCGACCAGGCCCGACGCCTGTATTTGGTAATTGGTACACCGAAATACCATCAATGGCAAGACGCCTGAGCAGACATGTTGTTTTTCTCCCGACGAGAAAAGAGAAAGATAACCTCCAATTTTTTCCTCTCGTTGGTACGAGTGACAGCTGCGGTCCGTTTCCGCTTAGTGATGTCCCGATTACTCGCGGTCGATCCGCGCAACAAAAACCGGTGCGTTCCGAAGCATAAATATTAAACAGGTGGCAAGTTACGTGCCAGATATCGTGTCACGTTGCTTAGGTCGCCCGTCCTAAGACCTTCATTACACAGCGTCTTTGACAGTTATATAATGTACTAGGCGTTATGACGACCTCTCTGGCGTTCAACATCCAAACATGCAGGATCTGGACCTTGGTAGTCTATATGTGTGTGTCGTCGCTGTTTCGGTTCCCATGATACAGGGTATCCAGGTATCCTAGCGTGGGGTCAGAAGTATGTATATAATTGTAAAAGAATATGTTTGATAGCTGCAACAGCTCCATATTCCCCCAGGTGCAGGCATGTCGCTGGGTCGGTGATGCTCTGCGGCGGCATCTTGGCAGCGGCGCCGCTCTCCCTTCGCGGCCTGACCCCCGCCCTGCCGCAAGGGCACGCGCTGCTAGCTGCTACACTCGTCATGCACGCGCTACATGATCATCGGATCGACGATGACTCCAGTTTCTTAGGTGAGTCGCTCAAGCTCCAATCTGAATCCGACCCGAATACAATGCAACTCCTAATAACAGATCACGATTCAATCCAAACCTCATAAGAATACGCACCAAATCTATTTAAATTCCAATAAAAGTAAGTCCGAAGTGTGGTTTTTGGACTCTTTTGCGGCCTGCCGCCGCCCTACCTCAAGGGCACGTGCTACTAGCTGATACACTCATCATACATGCGCACATGATCATCGAATCAAAGATGACTCCAGTTTCTTAGGTGAGTTGCTCAAAGTCCGATCTGAATCCGACCCGAATCCAATTCAACTTGTAACAGATTACTATCTCATTAGAGTACGTACCAAATCCTATTCGATTACAATAAATGTAAGTCCAAAGAGTGGTTTTTGAACTCCCTTCATGACCTGGTCCCTGCCCTTCCGCATGGGCACGCCCTACTAGCTGCTACACTCGTCATGAACGCGCTACATGATCATCAAATCGACGATGACTCCAGTTTCTTGCTCAAAGTCCGAACTGAATCGGACCCGAATCAAAATCAAATCCAATTAAAAGGTCACTATCCGATCCGAATCCTATTAGAATCCGCACTTTAATTCCAAGAAATGTAAGTCGTAATAGGGGTTTTTAGACTCTCTTCGCAAGCAAGGGCTCGCGATACTAGCTGCAACAGTCGTCATGCATGCTCTACATTATCGACTATTATTATTCACTATCGATTATTATTAATCGACGATGACTCTAACAACTTAGGTGAGTCATTATACTCAAATCCAAAACAAATCAGGATTATAGGATGTTTCTATGATCGCTTCGGATATTCGGATTCCCTTCGCGGCCTGACCTCCGCCCTGCTGCAAGGGCATTACTAGCTGCTACACTCAACATATACGGGTTACTAGATCATCGGATAGACAATGACTCAAGTTTCATAGGCAAGTCATTAGACTCAGATCTGAAACACTCTAGGAATCGATCCAAAGCTGATTCAAGATCCGAACCTGAATCCCATCTGAATTCGACTCCGATTCGATTTGATTTCGAATCGGTCCGACTTGTTGTTATTTAAGTAGTAAGTCGCTTGTTTGAATAATTAAGTTCCAGGTTTGAATTACAATCGAGGACGCTAAACTCAGATTCATCAATGAGTTATACTTCCTTATGCAGCAATACATAATACTCGTTTACACGAGTAATAGAAAGGTGGTGCAGTCATATTTTAAGGGGTTACGAGGGACGTCACTCTTTACAAATTTTACTATGGAACTGATGTGAACAACGTTGGAGGAGTCAAAAACAAAGTTGCTCTGATCAAATTGATCTCCAAGTGAAAGTTGTTCAGAACGATCTCCCCTCCTAATACATGACCATACCTTTCTGTAACACCTTGGAGTTCATGTATTCTAGATTACAATGTATGGAAAAATAAGCAAAAATAATGCAGTATGCGGGAAATATAGGTTATAGAGCGAATTAAATGTATGTAGGCACCCCCGCCCCGCTGGCGTGAGCGTTAATTCCCCACGGCTCAGAAAATGTCCCAAAGCGCGGTGTTTTGCAGTTTTATAGAAAACCAAACGCGATCCTTGAAAAATTTGTGAGAAAAAAATTATCCTTGATAAATTTACTATATAAATGTATTATGGCGCCATCGGCGTATTCATATAAAAGGGCTTTTCACGTCAAATATTTGCGCGTGCATGTTGATGTCTTTTGTATTATCATAGTATTGCCATATAAAAAAATTAAAATAAAATGAAAATGTTTATTTGTACATGAAAAATACATAGGACAAAAGCGACACTAGTCCCACATTAGGTTTCCCTGTGTCGTGGGCACTAGGCTCTACCAGAATAACACATAAGGTATATGTATAAATAAAGTATTAATAATATCACTGACAAATCATTTCTATATAAGCATTTTTGCATGAAAAACCTGTTTATATTTTGGCTCTAATCATTTCACATTTAGCGAACCACATTTTGAACGCGATTTTGTTAAAAGATGGCTAAGAACCATTGCAGGAGGCATATTGCCAATTAAAATAAGACGCATTAAAATCCGTCCAACGGTTTAACCACCACCACACAGAGTACCACGGTTTAACCACCACCACACAGAGTACCACGGTTTAACCACCACCACACAGAGTACCACGGTTTAACCACCACCACACAGAGTACCACGGTTTAACCACCACCACACAGAGTACCACGGTTTAACCACCACCACACAGAGTACCACGGTTTAACCACCACCACACAGAGTACCACGAACAGAAACACGTCCTACTTTTTCGTCTGGGGTCAGAAATATTAACTCACATTCTCTCCCCAAAAAACGGCGCGCATCCGTACACATATTGTTTTTTTCAAGCACATTATAGCAATTTGTGATGCAATCAGCAAATGAGGACTGGTCTCGGTAGGGTCCACGTCGTTTGCCCTATTAAGGAATTCATTATAAAATGCCAGTGCGTCTGAATGTTACATTAACCCCTTACTTAATGCATGGCCCTCCCTACCCGAAATGGATCGCGATTCTCAACCTCATTGCTTGGAAATAAATGTCAAAACCTATGAAACCATATATGGGTTACCATGCATTAACCCTCTCAATATCCATAAAAAATGGCTATAAAAAGCCAAATTGTCATGGCGGCCAGCCACATTACCGATTATTTTATTTTTTTCGTTTACTCCAGCATACCCTCAATCAAGTTTGAGATACCAGAGACAAGGTACGTTTATCCTCTATTTCCGGTCTGTATTACCAGTAATAAAAAAGAATAATATGCAGTAGTAATTATTTTATAAAAATAAATATAAATATTATTCCAAGTCCATACTAGGTGTTCATGCGCGAGTGGACAGGTTAAGGGGTTAATGGGATCATGGGGTTAACGCGCGATTACATTATATGATTGTTTAATAAGTTTGTTTTATTAAATAAATTGCCTTTAAGGTTCATAAAATGTTTGTTAAATTACTACCTAAGAATGAATGTTTCAGAAGTTTAGTTATTCCTTTTATAGTTGATTACATGATTTACTGGAGCTGTTCATTATGTGTGGATATAGAGTTTCAATATTTTTGATGACTGTTGAAATAAATCCAACTGTTTCTATATATATCCCCTACGCTACGTGCGACATCGGTGAATGAAAATATTAAAGTGTTTTAGCTATCAACTATTTTTCTATAGGTATAGTAAATATCTATTTACCTATAATACCTATAGGTATTATAGGTAGGTAGGTACTTACTATACATGTCAAGTCTAATGGCCATTTTTGAGTGGCTAGTTCATGTCGATAGTTACAAAAAAGGTATACGACCAAATTAAGGTAGAATATTATCAACCTTTTTATTTAAACGAATATTTTATTTATCACAATCAAAATTATATGTACATGTATGTACCAACATCGCAAGAAACACTTACGAAAATCATATGTATCCATTCTGTCGGAATTTTATTCGTTTATATCACTTCTACACTAGTTTGATTAGTAATCTTATATAGTAATATGTGGTTATTGGAGTTGTTTGAACAATTGTGTTAACTGTTATGTAACCCAAATAAATAGAGAGAAAAAACCCAGTACCATCATGGACGAATAAAACTAGAGGACAAACAACCGTAGTACTTTGAAGCGTTGTTCGATTTTTAGTTTAAATGGATATTGCTAGATAGAGCTACTAGTTGAAAAGTTCTTTCTAGTATAGGTAGTATCGTGGTGGCGCGCTTAATTTAGAAAAGATGATGGTATAGGCGTTAATTTCCTAAGAAGAAAAAAGGCTTACGCTTACGCCATCTCTGATTTTTCTTCGATATTATTGCTATGGATTATGCTACACCGGTACCTTAAGCATCCAACATCTATTGAGTGGTACAGCGACATCTAGAAATAATACGGGATTTTAGCTTTCTAGCAGGGTACGTTTTTCATATGACGTTGTCAGTCCTCTAGTTTTATTCGTCCATGGTACTATGACAGGGCCTTTTAGTTGCGGGTGTGCGATAGCAGTGGGGTATTACTTATTTTTTAACGAAATGTATTCGTTGACCGTCAACCGTTGATTATTATGTTAAATTCGTCAACCTGTAATCCGGCTACTCGGAGGTCGGTACGCTCAGCTGTGAAAAAATGTTCCAGTTTAAAAAAACAGTTGAAAAATAAGCCGGTGAAATAACCAACTGGCTGGTTCAAAAAAATACCAGTTGGAAAATCAATCTAATCAGATTATTAGGTAACCTCATAAGATTATTAGGTTGATTTTTCAACTGGTATTTTTTATGATGATCAACCTAATAACATAATATTCTGAATATTCTGATATCGTCTAATTGTTCGTTCGTTAAATCACCGTTAGCTAATAATGTATTAGGTTAGTTGATTCAGCGCCCCCTCCGCGATTACCTCTTTCCCCGCTGGCCTCCAATCCTGATACGGACTATACATAACTATGTATGTAATATTAACCAATTATCGAACAATGCAGATTATAAGTACCAACTTGAACCAACATGGTAAAACTCATTTGTATTTCGATATTTGACGACCTCTGTGGCGCAGCGGTTGTGGCTCTGCCTACCATGCGAGAGGTCCCGGGTTCGATCCCCGGCTGGGGGTGAAAAAAAAAAACAGGTTTCGGATTTTTATATGTGTGTGACGACGCTGTTTCTGGTTCCCACGACACAGGGTATCCTAGGTTTATATTTAGGGCCTAACCACAAAAAAATTGGCTATCGTTCAACACTTGTTTAAAAACAAAAACGTATGGGATTTGACGTTTGTTTTGAGGTTAAACGCTGTTTAATATTTTTTCTGGTGACACGGTTAGAGTCTAAAGGCAAAGTAGTGACTAAAAGAAAAACGTCCCAATTTTCACTCAGTGAATCACACGCAACGCTCTCTGAGCCTCCACCCCATCCATTTTGTTTATTGCGCCACACAACAAACTTGTCGATTGTCGAACAGAAAAGTGTGTGGGCTACAAAATACCTCTACATTAGTTGGCAACTAAGCATACCCGGGCCTGAATGCCGCTAAATGACGACTCAGCGATAATGACCTGTCACTGGCCGTCTACTTTGCTAACCCACTAATTATGTGTCGTTACCGAGATACTCATTCAGGCATGTTATGGAAGTGTTGAAGATTATTGTACAACAAATAATAGTAAGTCAAGCAAGCAAAACAACATCAGATATGTATTGGCCGCTTTAAACCTTCTACGATAAAAGCACGACAATAAAGATTTAAACCTTGTTGGTGTGGTATGAAAATAGCACGACTCCTGCATCTGACACTTCACACCCCAACCATAAAATGTGTTCCCGTCAACGGGTTTTTCACTTTTTTTGGGAAATCTATAATAGATAAATTCATCAAAGTGTAAGACAAATATACCAAGAGAAAACATCCTTTAGTTCTTGCATCTCTTCTTACATCTCGAAGTCAAATCGCCGCAAAACCTACATGTATTGTGGGCGTAGTAGCATGGCATTTATTGGTTCCTAGAAAAGAAAGAAAATAACCATTGTGGGATTATTTCATTTTCCGTCTATCTGTCTGTCCGTCTGACCAACCGACGACGGGGTCTAAGAGAGACAAAAGAAAAACTCTTTTGTCTCCCTTAGACCCTTTTTCTCAGGCAAACTTAAAGGTATCAAGTTTAAATTCGTATCAATTTCTCATGTATGCAATACATAGAAATGTGAAAAAAATAACTTCTAAGATAACGCAATCAAAAGGTATGTCGCAATATTGCCGCATACTTCGACACTCCTGGACCTGGAATTGCCTAGAATCATGAAATTTGGAAAGAAGCAAAGTTTTAATAGCACAAGTGAACAAAAATATATAAGAAAACCGTATATTTGTGTGCAAAAAACACATCTCTTGTATGGGGGTCCCCTTATTTTTTTTTAAATGCATGTGATTCATAATTGTTACTAAAGCGGCAATGAAAATATAAACTTCATGAAAATTTCAACGGTCTACCTATTTTATTATGTTTTATCAGATACAGCCCGCTGATAGACAGCTTGAAGAACGGACGGACGGACGGACGGACAGCGGAGGCTTAGTTTAGTTAGTATAAGGCCTTCATTGGGCACCTTTCGGCGTGGTGGCATGAACATGTATTTTTGGCCGAAACGCACGTTAAAGTTGACTACGCGGCGCCCGTACGCTGAATCTATTGATTTCACAAAAATGACATTCAAAATGTTATTGTTGCACAAAATTATTGCATTGTGACGCATAGCTCTGTCCCTTAAATTTGAACAACGCCCATTGCATATTTAAAGTGGACCGGCATGGTCACTGTCATTGAGACGCCATTGTGCTATCAGAATACTATGTTCATAATTCACCCGAAATAGTCGGTACCGTACGAAGTTAGCTTCGTCACGCGAGCACAGCCCTATCGGCAGCCATCTCGGCGCCTGCCCCGCACCCCTAACCGTCGCACCCAACCCTCGCTGTGGTGCATTGTGGATTCACCTCTGCTATTTACATGCGCCCCTGGTATACATATATTGATGAGGATTTCCTTTTGTTTTTTGCTGATTGTGATTATTCTTATCTGAATATGGTTCCTGTCTATAGTTGTTATTTGCATTCCTTGTATTATTTTTCTTACAGGGCCTCTCCATTAATGGAGGTTGGCAGCCAGCTTCAAATATCCCTGAATTATGAATTAGTTAAAGTAAGGTGGTTGGGTCCCTTACTATTGACGTGGTAGATGTATGGTTCTGCTATCTATCCCACATCTCTCCAGCCTTCCACCCACTACCGCATATAGGCCTCCGTACGCCATGTTAGCTCGCCACAATTTGCTAGCCCCCTCATCTCAGCTTCTACCTTTCACCTTTTTCAAACCTGTTCCTGTTCTTCGGTCATACAATTTCTCTTCACTTGATAATATAAATGAAATATCTCCATCTCAATGCCTAGCATTTTCAAATTACCAGTTCATCCAATAAAATGCGCTTCTAAGTTAAGTACTTTCATGCCCCTTGGCGCCCGCATCGCGTCATTCCTGGTAGTACTTTCAGTTAAATTGCCCCAATGCAGTAGACCGAAGACGCTAAGACGCATGGCGCAAAGTCCAGATGGGTTCCATTTGGAGAAGTTGGTGACGGTGCCCGCTCAAGTGCAGCAATGCATAGCAATCAGAAGAAAAGTGAGGAGCATATCCGATGGATGTGGCAACCTATATTGAAGCGGCTTCTAAATTCTAGTCGGGTGAGCCTTGGGATATAGTTTTGAATATTAGAGCGCAGTTCAATAAACCGTCCGTCCTATTCTGGGTGGCAAAGACTCAGATGTACCAAGAAAGCCCGAGTTTAGTCAATATTAGAAGGGTTAGGTTATATATCTATGTAATAAAATATAGGGTAGAATTGACTCACTTGCGAATTTCAGAGAATTGCTACAGTCGCGTTCGGGTCGGCCACTATGCAGTTCATTCATAGTCCTTAAGAAGCATAGAATAAGCACGGTGAAAAGCTGAATCAGTGATGTAAAAGTTCGATCTGATATTCTGTAAAATGGAATTGGACCGTGCTCGTGCCCAGCTAACTGATGAATTGAATTGGTTTAACACTGAAAAATAGCTTGTTGTCTTGGCAAGGTTTCGCTTTGCTGAAATGTGCCAAGACTGCGAGATGGCATTAGAACTTATGGAGGTTGAACCTTCGATCGTCGATCTTTGTCATTAGAATCACTGGACTTACGCACTATAAAATTATGCGACTTTGTCAATAACCTAATGCCTTAATGGCATAACTCATCATCATCACGATCAGCCTACACCGACCCTCTCCTGGGTATAGGCCTCTTCTCTATACCGCCAATCTTCACGGTTGGCCAACCAATTCCTTTGACTTTAATTTCCAAAGAACGCACAAAGTCAGATGGGGTTACTGGACGCGATGGTGAATACCTTCAGTAGCTCCAAAAGGGCTGAAAGCTGGCGCCTGAATGTTACTTTCAGTACTTCGAGTACAATATCGATGACTCACGCGGCCTTTCGTGGGAATTCCCATACAATCATCCACACCGTCACATTTCACATTGAAAATTACACCCATTTTGCTAGGCAATAAAGTTGACATTAAAGTGGGATAATTTTCTTTTTACATAAAACTTTTATGTGGTAGGGCCTGCGTTCAATCAAAGCACCCTGAATACACCGAGAATGGCTTAGTCCTTTGGATGATTTGAGTTTTTATAAAGATTTATTAATTTGTGGTTGTAAACTATTGATAAACCAAGTCATTACTATGAAGTCATTACTATACTTAAAGAAAAAGCACCAAAATTACTTAAAAATATGAGAGTATATTTTACTAGAACAAGTTTCTCGATGGGCTTTGTATGAACACTCGCATTATAAGCGAGTGGTCGCCGGCTCAAATAATGGTTTGCTGTTTTTTTTTAGTTCAGGGCAATTAATGTTTTTAATCTAATAAACTTGGCGTGATGTGCCGTTTGTACATTGTGCCATTGTTTCTAAGTTACTCCTTCCAAGCTACGAAATTGAGTGAGTTGAACCATGATAATATGGTTACCTAAGTACCTAACCTACGTAAAGTTGCACATAAACTCGCGTTGTTCGGAATTAAGAACCTATTACCGCGGTAATAGAGTCGATAAGTGCGACATATTGGATTTCGTTCTACTGTACATATTGGGTTTTGATAGAACAGCATTTGTTGTTCGGAATTTAGACCCTAGTACCGCGGTATAGAGTCGATAAGTGCAACATATTGGATTACGTTCTACTGTACATATTGGGTGTTGATAGAATAGCAATTGGGTTACCTACGATCGAAATCGGGTTAGGTAATTTTGCCACAAAATTGTAACTATCATCAGTCCCCTATCTCCACAAACTTGCCTTCTATAATATCAGAAGAATGAACCGATTACGCCCAACGAGTCGTTGGGGACTACGGGAGTACTCATTAGAAGTAATGTCTCGTAATAGTCCTAGATATTCTGTCAACATTTATAAAATGTCAACGTGATTCCATTGTCCGTTGGATAAAGAAATGACTTGTTTTCTACCTCATTTCCGTTTGCAGAAAAAAAAGAGTATCCGATGATACAAAAAAATACAGTGTAATATTCTTTTGTAAGTGCGACTTAAATGTCCTACTAGCTCTATCGATTCCCAGATGAGTGAGTTCGAGTCCCGGTGGAGGCAAATATTTGTTTGATGAAAACGAATGTTTGTACCCTAGTCATGGTTGTTTATCTATCTAAGTATAATATTTATCTATATAAGTATGTGTATCGCTGTCTAGTACCCAAGACACAGGGAATCCTAGTTTGGGGCTAGATCAATGTGTGTAAATAGTTTCCAAGGTATTATTATTATTTGTTTGAGCGCCAGTTAAATTTTAGGTGCATCCTGCCTTAGACTACGAGACCATGACAATGATAATAATTAATAATACTTTCGCAGACAGTTATCTTTAGCACGTATGTGACGAGAAGTTTAAGTGAAAGTAAGTGCTACTCACACATTTCACATCTCATATTTTAGTTAGTAGTTGTAGACTTCGTAGCGCACATTCTCATCCATATGTTTACGATTTCTGTCTACCGAAATCGTCATCGACAGGCATTGGCCATGACAGCAAATGGACAATGTAATGGGAAAGTGACTAATTTATAAAGGCCGTAACAATGACTGTAAGGTAAACTTGGACTTTTACTCTGTGGCATAGACTTGTGGTCAATGCTAAATAAATATATGTAGTACATTTTTTTTAATTGATAGAGCTCCGTGGTCTAATTGGTTTCACGCTTGCTTCTCACACAGGAGATGCAGGTTCGATTCCTGACCATGTTACAATAGGATATTTAATTTATCTTAAGTACATTATACGGAAGTTCTAACGGTGATGGAAAGCATCGTGAGGAAACGAATTTACTCCATAGCTGCGGCGATGGGCTAGCCCTCTGTCATGGCACGCTGCCTACGAAACCTAGGGTCCCGGGTTCGAGTCCCGGTGGGGGCAAATATTTGTTTGATGAGAACGGATGTTTGTACCCTAGTCATGGTTGTTTATCTATCTAAGTATAATATTTATCTATATAATTATGTGTATCATTGTCTAGTACCCAAGATACAGGGAATCCTAGTTTGGGGCTAGATCAATGTGTGTAAATGGTGTCCAAGGTATTATTATTATTATTATTATATAAATTAGCGCTAAATGCAGCCGAAACATTGTAGGTGGCCGAAACATTGTAGGTGGCCGAAACATTGTAGGTGGCCGAAACATTGTAGGTGGCCGAAACATTGTAGGTGGCCGAAACATTGTAGGTGGCCGAAACATTGTAGGTGGCCGAAACATTGTAGGTGGCCGAAACATTGTAGGTGGCCGAATCCTTTCCATGAGTGGATCTTGAACCCATAACCCCTAAAAAACTTTAATATCAATATTTATTTGCGTTCTAACTGAGAACTGAGAACTGAGTTATTGACTGACGGGTTAACTTTTAAAATTTGAAAGCTTCACAGGACAGCCAACTTACCGGAGTTCTAAAAAAATAAATTTCATTTCATTTCATTTATTCATCGCTTACATGTGGTATACATATGTACAAGTACAAGATGTCAAGATTAAATGTAGTCCCAGAACATGCGCCCTGCAAGACAAAACAAATTACGCTGTAGAGGACAAATAAAGTCCATCCTGTTTTGTTAAAGTGATTTCAGTAATCCTTTTATATTTTTAGATTGGAATGGAACGTAGTTTGGTCAAAAACACAATTATCTCGAAATGGTTTTCTCAGATTGGTGCCCTTGAAAATTCTTTATATGGATTATTGCATATAATCATTGAAGTAAATACATCAATAATTCTGTGATGGTTTTTTGTACGCACGTACAAAGAGTAAGATAAGATAAGATAAGATAAGCTTTTTAAGAAATTATGAAGACAGGAAGCAACCTCCAACTTCAGAAAGTATCAATTCCACATAATCATTGAAGTACATCAGAATTTTGTGACTTTTTTTGTGTACGAGCCTACACAGAGTATCGGTAGTTGCTTTCCGAACTGTGAAGACCGAAAGCAATCTCTGCAACTTCAAAAAGTATCCTGAAAGTATGTAAAGATATACAAGTGATCCGTGGTCTAACGGGTTTCACACTTGCTTCTCACACAGGAGATGCAGGTTCGAAACCTGACCATTACCAATGAGATAATTAATTTATCTTAAGCACATTATCGGACGTTCAGTCTTTCGGATGACACATTAAGCTGTAGGTCCCTGCTACTATCGCTACGTGGTAGTGGTCGTTAAACCCCTCCGTCTACCCGCACTGAGCCAGCGTGATGGAGTATGGCTTAATCTTACTCGTATCCGGGTAAAGGCCTTTGCCCCTCGGTGGGCATTAATGGGATATATATATATTTATGTAAAGAAGGAAACAGGTACTCATGTAACATAACAAAGAGGAAATATTGTAACTAAATTACATTTACAGACAAAACATTGTCTTGCTTGTCGCTTCCTTTCGCTTACCTTCGATCTGTACAAGCTCTTCATTTCTATGCTCTCTAGCTTCATCATGTAATTTTAGGAGCATTTTCGTGTAAATGAGCACTTTGATATTCTGTGCATTTATGGTTCCGGCTACATAGTATACCCCAGTGTAGGCATACCATGTGACTAAGGTAACTAGGTAAATGGTCTTTAGCTAGATCTATGGCTAAAACACATTTTACTAAACCTGTTCTCGTATATAAAAAATGTAGCTACCGACATGTTTGTTTATAAATAAAATGCGGTGGATCAGAGCAGACGGCACCATATTTGCTTGGGCGGGCGGGCGTCATTCCCCGCCCGCCCAAGCTTACCCTCTCGTCGGCCGTCAGTCCACGCCGACCTTTATTCCGAGTCGCACGCGTGTGTGTCGCGTTCAAGAATAATAAATGTAATATTATTAACAATAAGAATATGTGAACTTGAATAGTGATTGGTTTGGTGTAAGTTACTGAATTTAGTAGTGTTGTTAAACAATTGTGGACTGGATGTTGCGTAGACAAACTGTGGGTTGATTAAAAATCGATTCTTTGTTGACCGCTAGTTAGCTACTAAGGCATTTTTGTGGGATTTATCATTTAACTTGGAAGGTACTTTTTAAACAACATCATGCATAATGAAAATGTCGTAAGGGTGAAAGTCCTAGGAAATTACCCTGTCAAACATGCTTGATGGATGGGGATGGAGTATGGTACCTAAATTATGTATTGGGCACATTATTTTCGTGTGCTGGTAAGAAAATATTTGTTAAGTCGCCCTTTCATATTATTATTACGGTTTGTTACGCAAGTTAAGATAAGAACTTAGCATGTTTGTATAAAAATCAACACGGTGGGCATTGAACTAAATTAATTACTGACACACATGAAAGGTGACATTGTTTAATTTATTTTTTATTTTTTCACCGACTAATATTACTCGTCAATTTAGTATTTTTTTATTACATTTAACAAAAAGGCCTATGACCTGTTTTAAGACTAAAATTACTAGGGAGAGCATTTATTAAGTAAAGTTTAATTTAAAAAGGTGACTACGACAACTGTCTTATTTCGTAATTGAAGACTACTATGTGCACAAAGTAATCACCTACATCATACTAATAGGATTAGTGATTCTTCGGATTTAGAAATTAAGTGCGATATAATAACCTACCTATTCATAAATATATTTTTCATATTTTGATGAATGAAATTGATACTTTCTAGATGATTGATGGATGATGCTATTAATATGATATTATGATCATTCATCACTCAGAGTCTTCATAAATTCATGACATCAAACCACACTTTACCTTTGGCAACCGCTCAGCCACAGATTTCGTCAATGGGGAATAATTTTACTAACAACAAGTAACTAACTAACAAAACTCGCCACCAGCGGCACTGATAACGTCGGACCCTTAACAATCAACGAGATCTGTCAAAATGTATACAAAAAGTTGTTAACGATTACGTTGCTATCGTTTTATCGTAGAATGCCGTATTGTGTGGCAATAGGGTGTAATACTCGTAAAAATGGTAATCACCACTTTCCCAAAGATGTTAGACTGAGAGAAACCTTTCGGAAAATGCCACTAAGATTCTGAATTTCGGTCACGATAGCTTTCCAACAGAGGTTAATAAATTTTTATGTCATCAGTTTGTTGGTCCTGAGGAATTCTAAAGTTGCGATTCCGGTCAAATGACTCCAGCCTATATTATTTATTGGTTATATTTACATGTCTTTAAGTACAGAAGGCAACGTTGAAAACTTGAAAATTATGTGTTACTTCGTTTATAATTTACTTGAAATATACAAAATACAACCGGAGTTTATTTGACTAATTGTTTCTAATTCATCAATTATTTACCTCCGCTTTAGGTGTCTTCGATGGCCCTCCCCGGGTTTTCAACTCGTCTTTTTAAAAGTCTTCAGTCTAATTACTATACATATGTTACTTGCAAACATAGAAACACCACAATTTCACCAAATATCGCAAGAAATAGCCCCCGAACCGACAAACTCAAAGTGACAGTTTGTTTGCTGTAGGTCTGACGAATGCAACGCCATCTATAAAATAAGCTTAGCATTTTCTTCCCAATTCGCAACTTGTCCAGTCTCTCCCCTAATTTTCCTCACCGTATTGGGACGTGCCCGCTCGCAAAAAGCCAAAACAGAATATCCTTCTCCGTCCAAGGCATAAGAGGAAGCCGTAGCATGCTGTTCACCATACTAGAATTTGTACCGTGCTTATTGAGGTGATACGAAAAAAAAATGGGTTTTATTTCAAATCCATTTACTCCACCATGAAGTCATTTACAGATTTGATTTTTGGGTTAAAGTTTATTGAGTATTTGATTAAGATTTTCACTAAAGGGAAACGCAATTGGATGAAATTTTCTCTATAGAATTTAATTACGAAAACACCTGTAATTGTTTTAATTTTTCCTTAATTCTGAAATCCTAACTAATGTCATTGTGAAACTGCGATCAAAATGTAGATATTATGTATTCGCAAAATCTGCTTAAAAAACTTTTTAACAAAATAGCGTAGCTTATTTTTAAATAATTTTTCTGTGGTTTAGCGCTATGTTTTTTCATTTTTTCCCGATTCCGTCCCTCTCACACTGCGGATTTTTCCGTCTGGAGTAACAGGAACCTATGCACGGACGAGGTAGCGCCTTAAGTGCGTCATAGGGACTATGATTGCACTGCACTTTGGTAACTTTACCTGAACGCGGCAGTACAGACTGCAGAAATAACATCCCGGGGAAAATAGGTCGGGGAAGAATAGAGCGATTTTTTGGCTATGTGTCCGTTGACCCTTGTACACAATCCACAGGAGGAAATTTAACTAACTAACGTTAACTAAATTCATTAATTCATTTTCAAACTTGTTTTTAGGGAAATAATCGAAATCGAAAGATGCCGAACGGGACTGTACGTCCGTCCGTCTGTCTGTCTGTCCGTCACCGGGCTCTATCTGACAATTCTCAAATACACGAGATTTTATAAATAAAAGAGTTCCCATACAAGGACGTGTTGGAATATCCCTGCGTCTTAGATTTAACAAATCATCATCATAAAAATATCATCGATAATTTCGTGGTAGGTACTCATCATCGTCTTGGGTGGTGTGATTGGTTTGATGTCGGATCAGCAATCTTTAGGGAGTTCAAATCAAGTTCGGTAATTTTTTGTTTTTTTATTATCACTTTTTAGTCGATAAGTTTTCTTGTACGATGGTACAGCTCTGTTCACGTATGTTGATGTGAAAGAGCACGAAAATGAGACGTAGGCGACCGCGGAATTTCGAAATCTATGTTCTATTTTGTAGCGACAGCAAACTCAACAGAAATCTGCAATAAGTAATAAAATTTATAAATTAATTGATACACAATTTTTTTTTCCAACGCTTCCGCGTTTCGTCAATTTAAATCGAAATATACAAAAATAACAACTAACCAATTAAAAATAAAATAAAAACACAAAAAGAAATAATTACGCGAATAAACCACCCCGGGACATTGTCAAGGTTAAGGTTCCCATGACGCTGGCAGCATTTCCCCGCTGCACAGCCAGGGATATCCTTTGCATCAAAATGGCCCAGAGCGGTAGTCAAAACCTCTATCCCTTAGACGGCGCCCCAGATCCTTAGCAAATATTTTCCCTTGTGCCCCGCAAACCCCAGTAGTCTCGAGCGAAAAGTAATAAAATAAAAATAAACATTTACGTCGACAAACTTTTGAAGTGAATAACTTCTTTAGCCGTGATTTGGAAATCGATAAATGGATGAGAATGAGGAGTGACCAACCAATGGCTATAATAAGTAGTGCCTATTTTTTCCAGCCATTAACCAAACCATGAAATATCGATCCTAGACTATGTAAAAAACAAAACATAGTATGATATGTATATATATACCTCAAAACATAGTGCAAATATTTTCTAAACTTGACGCCCTAAATTTTTTTCAATGTCAGTATGGGTTAAGGCTGTATTACTCTAACTACATACGTACATTGATTCATGCATGAGTATTTTTGTTATAATTTTTTGTAATACCTTTTTTGCAATCAGTACATTGTGCGAAACCATGCCAACCTCTTCTTTTCTGAAAATACCTATACAGATCCCTTCGTGTGCGATCCAACTTGCCGCACATGCCAATTTTTTTATAAATTTAGTCAGTTTAGTTGTGGCACCTCTGGAATAGGTACCAGTATTTATAATCGAGGCACTTGTCTACATAGAGTGATGAGAAAATCGATAAATCTCGAGGACGGCCATCAGCCTCTCCGTTCCACTTTCCTTTTCATATTGAAATTAGCATATATTTTTTAATTAAAATCGCTGGGATGAACTCTTGCAGAAGTTGTCGTGACATTATGCGTATGGTATGACGTCACACCTAAGCACATATACACCTACTGTCTCCCTCTGCCCCCTTAGTAGGCTATTGTGGTATGAGAAGACAAAACCATTAAAACATAAGATTTTTTAATCATCCAACTTAACTTTGTGAACGTTGCAGCATATTTATTTCTTTGCTTTAGCTAGGCACTGCCCCTTGTTAAAAAATATATTTAACATATAAAAAATTCTGAGAACATGCAATTACTCCTCAAAAAATATCCCCCACATCCTACACGTTGAATATTTAACTCGAGTGAGCTTTTTTCATTACTTTATAATGGCAAGCACATACATTATTTTCTTATTTACCATCACGCATTCATAAGATCACTGCCTTTGGGAGAAATTGCGTGCAATTGGCAAAATTACGGGATCAAAAATATGATATTCTTTTACGTTTAATTTGGAATATTTTTCTTGCAAATATTTTTTTTCTTGATGCTTTTGATTAGGCTCTATTCAAAATGGAAAGCCATAGTTAGACTGTGCAGTGTTCAGAGTCCGATATTCAGGGTTGGCCCTGTCTATAATGGAACCGGGATTCACACCCTAACTGTGAGCACACTTCTCATTTTACTACCTGATTCAGGCACCCTAACTATTGCCTTTTTACCCTTAACCAGGCGTGAGCTTGCATATTTTTCATTGATTTTCGCATTTATTGCCAAATTGAAAGATTGAAGATTTGGTGGCCCTTCTAGTACAATCGAACCAACTGAATCATGACCTATTGCCTGATAATTCGTTTGAAACTTTCAAACTTGTAAGATCTATCTAAATGTCAGTGTCTAATCAAATGATAACAAGTTCGTTACCAAGGAAATAAACCTTCAAGCGAATTTCGACCTACTTGCATATAAGGGGTTTAGCAAAATAATCTTATGGTGGGTCATGATTCAGATAGTTCGATTGTACATTGCCAAAACCCGAAAAAAGAAACTAAAGAAGCGAGGCAGGTGGAGGCATTTTGATTTTCAGCCTCACCTCCCCTCGGATCTTGTATAAAAGAGCTGTCATCAGTCTACCTATGTGTCCTGCCTACCCCTCTAGACCTCTAGACACAGTTAATTAGCACTAGCCAGATATCCTCGACAAAAATTCAAAATTTATGTGATTTGACATTTACCGTGAAAAAATTTCATGTGACCAACTTGTCATGGGCAAATGTCAAATTCCATACATTTAGTGGTGTCGTAGAGCGTATAAGACTAGTTATATGATAAGAGACTGTTTAGGGGGAAAGGTATCATATTATATAACATAACATAGCGTCACGCTTTTTCCCATACGGGGTAGCAGAGGCATAATTGTGCCCACTTTGAGCCAGTTATTCAATACTCCATTTTGCGTGACAAGGGGCTAGCCTATCGCCGCAGCAATGGAGTAATGAAGGTTTCCTCACGATGTTTTCCATCACCGTTAGAACGTCGGTATAATGTACTTAAAATAATTTAATTATCTATTGGTACATGGATAGGAATCGAACCTGCATCACCAGTGTGAGAAGCAAGCGTGAAACCCATTAGACCACGGAGCTCTTTATCATTACATTAGATCATATTATATGAAGGTAGGTTTGTCGGGAATAGCGCCCACTTTAAATATCGTTATCACAAGTGGGCGCTAACTACTGTTATAAATAAAGATTGGATATTCGGAGGCATATTTACTTAAAGTAAATTTTTGGCCATGGAACTGTGGAGGCCGCTTCTTAATATGTTTTTTTTAATAAATCCTGGGATGCCAGGAAATCCGTGAATATATAACTAATCAGCTGTATAGTATGGAGGCGACTATTAACAAAAGTTTACTTAAAAAAACAGTTTTCTGCGATTGTTAAACTATTCGGATGCCTATTTTATCATCAACATCCTCATTGGCAGCTTCCCTCCTCCCACTGCTGGGTATAAGCCTCCAGCTGATGCATGCCCACTAAAAGTTAATTTTGAATTTCAGATTTGTTTGTGTAAAGGATGTAAAAGGAAGGGCAATGTGTGTTAGTAAACATGCATCCAATTCTATAGTCAGAAACACATTTAATTTGTTGATTCCGGAATCGCAGGATTTTTACGATCAATACACAAGTGCATTCCATATTAGCCTACACCTGAAAGCAGGTGAATATACATCCGATTCTATAAGCAGTGGGCAGTGGGTCTACCGCCCAAGCCCCGTCGTCGGCTTGATGCCGATGCCGACGCTTCAATTGTCTTGCCGTATTGTCATAATGATAAAGTTCATTGTTGCGCGTTTAAGGCGATACCTCGTCCGTGCAAAGGTCCCTGTTATTCCAGGCGGAAAGACCCGCAGTGTGAAGGGACGGAATCGGGAAAAAAAATAAAAAACGTAGCGCTAAACCACAGAAAAATTGTTTAAAAATAAACTACGCTATTTTGTTAAAAAGTGTTTTAAGGAGATTTTGCGAATACATAATATCTACATTTTGAATGCAGTTCCACAATGAAATTTGTCAGGATTTCAGAATTACAGGGAAACATAAAACAATTTAGAGGTGTTTTCGTAATTAAATTCTATCGAGAAAACTTCATCCAATCTCGTTTTCTTTTTGTGGAAATCTTAATCAAATACTCAATAAACGTTAACCCAAAAATCAAATCTGTGGATGACTTAATGGTGGAGTAAATGGATTCGAAAAAAAACCCATTTCTTTTTCGTAGCACCTTAACCACGAAGCTGTCAAAATGAAGCCGTCACCGATGCCGACGGGGATTGCGCGGTCGAACCACAGAATTTTTAAGATCCCGAAATGGCGGGATTTTCTCGATACAAAAGCATTCTTTAATAGCCGACACCTCAATATTAGGTAAATATGCATCCGATTATCCAATCTCTGGTAATAAAACCGGGTTTGCGTCCTAACTGCAATCACACTTTACTACCCGATTTAGGGTTCTGGCCCCTAATTATCTCCGGGCCTAAAAGATCCTCAATTAATTTAGGGCAAAGTGCAGAAAAAGTGCTTACACAATTCTGCAATATCAGCAATTATTGGATTGATGCAAGTGTTCATTATCTTTTCAAGTCATGCGGATAAATTGTACCATATCATCCGGTGCGTTACGCTTCGCTTCAAATCAAATAATACCTTTACACAACACATCTAGGATCTAAATTCTAACTTTATTTTAAAACTTTAATGTAACGAATGAGCATTTGATAAGAATAGTACATTGTTGTAAAGGCTGGTAAGTGAGCAATAAATAGCCGAATGAGTTTATGAGACGACTCCATCTATTGCACTTTTGGCCGAGATATTACATAGGTATTTTCACAGCTACTGCGAGGACTACCAGTCCGCCTAGCGGAGACCGCCATCTTCCGTAATGGCACCTAATCTGAAAAGATAATTGCAGATAGCGCGTGTGGTTGCAGGATGTCTATCTGTCAAAGTCCTCAAATTCTATTCACTTCTTTCCTATCAATCTAAACTTCCTTTTCACCTTACCACACCCATCCTCTGTCAATTTGCTTAACAAATTTATATCTACCAACGATATTAGATTATAATCTCAGCTTAAAGATCTCGTTTTACTAACTGTTCCACGTGATTTCCTATTGTTCAGGTCTCATCACGTGACATTGGCGACATTATTGTGGTAACACACGATAGAAGCCATAACCAAAAAACTTATTGACTTCTTCATATAATAGGCATCCTAACCCGATTTAAGGTTAATTTTGCCAGAGTCAAGTGTATTTGAAAGCTCACGTGATCCGTTTTTGAAACTAACCTAAGATGGATGAAACTCTTTGCCTTCAACTATGCCAGCGCCACCAAGCGGAAGCTAACGCGGGCATAGGTACCATTGCGAGCACACTTCGGGCACGCTTTTACCGACACGACGGCATGACACACGCTCTGTCGGTTAAAACCGACCCGGGCCTGAAACTCTATCTGTTGACTTGGACAGAATCACAATAACCAAGCAAACAATTATTTTTTCACACCTTTCATTCCGAAAAGTAAGTTTGGCCTACGACGAGAAGGAGCAAAATACTACTTTTCTGTTTTAGCCATTTTTTAGGGTTCCGTACCCGAAGGGTTCCAAACGGGACCCTATTACTAAGACTCCGCTGTCCGTCCGTCCGTCCGTCCGTCCGTCTGTCACCAGGCTGTATCTCAAGAAACTAGCTAGCTAGAGAGTTGAAATTTTCACAGATTATGTATTTATGTTGCCGCTATAACAACAAATACTAAAAAACAGGATAAAAGAAATATTTAAGGGGGCTCCCATACAACAATTCTTTCAATACCACATACAAACTTATGGATGCACCTGGTTACGTACATGGAGTGTGAAAGTAACCGCACCAATAACTTTGTAAACAATATTTTGCTGTGAATCCAAACTATTCACTCCACACCATCGCTTCCATTGAACGGTGGTACGGAACCCTTCGTGCGCGATTTAGACTCGCACTTGACCGGTTTTTATTTATTTATTCATTGAGATGTAGCATTTACAATTGAACACAGATCTTAATAAAATAATTGATTGTAATTTCATCGTAGTCGATTAAAAACGAACATGTTTCAACTTTTAACTTTAGCAAATTATTTAATCTTTATATGAAAATTTTACGTAACTTAAAAAAAAACACAATAAATTATATGTTTTATTGAAATCAAAACTATCGATGACTGCGCGTCACCAGGTTGCGATATAATTACACATTGGTAAAAGTAGCACAAGAATATTTTATTCGCCATTATAAAAAAAAGTTTCGTTTTCGTTGTTCGATTACTGTAAAAGTGGTGAAAGCATAATTCAAAGTATAGTTATTTCATTATTTTTAGAGCATTTTATTCAATTTTACTCATAGACCGTGTGAAAAGTTGTATGTGTCACTCAGGACGAAAATTAATTTCGTTAACGCTTGAATCCTTCGCTCAAGATTCTAACTTAGAATGCCTCGCTACGCTCAGGATTCTATCGTACATTGTACCGCCCTCGCCGTAAACATATCATTTTGCTCCATGGAGACACAAATAACTATTCTGGCCTTTTCAAACAGGCCAGAAATGTTTTTGTTGTCCTGGTTAACTATTCATTGTTTTGCGGCCCCATTACTTACCATCATTCGCCAGATTTTCGAGCAGTGAAAAACACAACCCAGTAGTCAGTTTGTGAACAAATTAAAGCAACATCAAAGGGCCGACTATTTGGACTGAATCGTTAAACTCCATGACGCACGAAAGCCGAAATCATGCCAAGTCACATTAGTTTTTTTTAACAAGAGGAAAGTTAATTGCCTACCGGAGAAAATTAAGGTCAAGATTATATTTGAACTTTAGAAAGAAAAACCTTCACTCTCCCAATGTAGTATTTTGCTTGCTCTCCACACGACCTGGTAGTTCGACTGATCGAACAACCAGGACTTTATTTTCCTGTTGGTTCGACTCATTGTCGATATTAAATTAATAGAACAAATGTAGAGTGGAGACGTCAAACAAACCTCTTACCTTCATTATTGGCCATGAAGATAAATCTTGGCCTTGAAGATAAATCTTTAAAAACTTATACGCCAATGTTATCTCAAATCAATACTGACAGAATGGGGTTGTCCATTGTGTTCTGACCACTCCACAACCGACGAACTTGAAATACGATCACTTATTGTTGCACAATTATAATTATTATTTAGTTGATAATTGGAACGAACATCACGACCATATTGGTAACAACTATTGTGATTGCTCCACAAGGTGGTTCTTAGGGTTCCGTGCCCGAAGGGTGCCAAACGGAACCCTATTACTAAATACTTAAGGCTCTCATACAGCAATTCTTTTAATTCAACACACACACTTTTGAATGCACTTGGTTACGTGCATGGAGTGTGAAAGTAGCCGTAAACTAGTTAAATTTGTAAACAACATTTTGCTATGTAAAATCTAAACTATTTACTCCACACCATCCCTACCATTCTACGGTGGTATGGAACCCTTCGTGCGCGAGTTAGACTCGCACTTGACCGGTTTTTTAGAACACTTTATCCATAGTTAGCCATTGGAGTACAATATTATATATACATACTAGTGATACATATTGATTGATTGATATTTATTTATTTAGATTCCCACACACATACACACATAAAATATTGACGATAATTAGCATTAAATAAAAAAACACATTACTAAGATTCTGACACAAATCATCATACACTTATAATAAATGTAGCCAATTAATATCCCCACCGCGGGTCACAGGCCTTTACCCGGATGTAAGTAAGATTAAGCCATACTCCACCACACTGGCTCAGTGCGGGTTGGTGGAGGGGTTTTACGACCACTACCACATATCGATAGTAGCCGATCCGAAACACTGGACGCCGGATAATGTACTTAAGATAAATTAATTATCTAATTGGTACATGGTCAGGATTCGAATCTGCATCTCCTGTGTGAGAAGCAGGCGTGAAACCCATTAGACCAAGGAGCTCATAAATACACTCGTTTCGTTGTTAATAATAATAAATTGATAAAAAATAATAATATATAATAAAATGAAATAATAATAAAATAAAATATAGTTCAATAATAATTTGTGAAAAAATAATAAATATCTAATGAACCAACACATTCATTCACTACTCACTACAACAAATCATTCATACATTACACTTTCATCTTCTCTATTACACCAACACTCACAAACTCACATCATTAAGTTAAAATTTAAATTTAAATTCAAATAATAATTTTACGTTAAATTCTCAATTCCAATTAATCTCAATAACTATGTCTTAAAAAATTATATTGTAATTTATTAAATTCAATCATCATCATTATATCAAATATATCAATATATCAAAAGATAATATTGTTAAATTGTGCCACATATTGGGAAGTAACTACTCATCCTATGCCACAGGGCTTGCCCTTTTTTAGGGAGTAGTGAACTTTGTAATTGTATATCTTTTTCCTAAATAAAGTTATGTTTATGTTTTATGTTTACTCATAAACTAAATTAAATTTGTAGTAGGTATCTCATTAGTGGCTCGAAATTAAACATATGGAGCAACGCAATTAAAAATAACTTGCATTTCAAACGAACACTGTAGTCACTCAAAGATTGCAGAGCTCAACGACCTTTGATATTTTGAAATAGCTCGCAAAGGCGATCCAAACCACTAACGCAACTGACCGCTCAACCTAAACGTTTTGTTACGGCAGTAGCTGCACAACTATCAACTAACTGGTGCAGCGCGTGCGCACATGACACAAGGCCTCTTCCTGTGCAACCGGTTCATTGACCTGCTTTCATTACTAGCGTAATAGTTTTCTGATGAGTAGGGATATTTATGGATGGACGACTCGAACGGCCGAGGCAGTGACCCTGCCTACGAAGCCAAGGGTCCCGGGTTCGAGTCCCGGTGGGGGCAAATATTTGTTTGATGAGAACGGATGTTTGTACCCTAGTCTTGGTTATTTATCTATCTAAGTATAATATTTATCTATATAGGTATGTGTATCGGTGTCTGGTACCCAAGATACAGGGAATCCTAGTTTGGGGCTAGATCAATGTGTGTAAATAGTGTCCAAAGTATTAAGTATTATTATTATTATCATAAACAAGGTGACATTTAATTAACTGACCATGTTTTGGGGAATGATAATACCCATTATTATGAACAACTTTCTCCAAGAAACATGGTCATAAACGAAAAATAATGTTTCTCATCAATTTGCAATCGGTTCATGTACCGCCTTAGGTGGCGTCCATTAACTACGTGAGGTGTTTGGTGGGAGAAGGGGGTTGAGCCGAATCTCAGGAAATCCCACGTGGGGGAGATGGGGGGGGGGGGGGGCTCGGCAAATATCACGTTATATTTTCAATCGAGTGTGAATTTTCGAGAAAATAAATTAAAATAAATCCAACGCTGTTACGAGTACACTAATAGCCAGACTCTATCCGTGATAGTTTATCGCCTCGCTCATGCGGATCAAGACTGAAAGAATACTACCTATCTCGATTATCGTAGGTTTTATTTATTTAAGTACGTTTTATTTATTGAAGTATATTTATGTAGTATCATTATCTTCATAATGATATATATGTTACAAAGTATTTTTGTGTTTAAGTGTAATGTATTCTATTTTTAAATTTAGTTCTTGTTTGCATAAATATGTTGTTATTAGCTGAACCCGCATTGTTTCACTGCACGTACTTACTGGGTTGGCTGGAAGAGATTTTTTTTAGGAATAAGCCCGCCTTTGTACATCTTATTTCCCACTGCGTCAATTGTTTTTACTGTTGTTTCATGCAATAAAGGATAAAATAATAATAATAATAATACAAATTTTAAAGTCTCACTTGTGATTAGGCGAGGGGAAGGGGGGATTTAGCCACATCTCAGGATATATCACCAGCGCCGGGGGGTCTTAACTACTCACAAACCGAGGGTAGTTGGGACGGATCGCGATTTTGAGTCCTAGGCCACGGTAATAAAATTTAAAACCTATAACGGAAAAGTGGCGTTAGTTCGGTAACGCCCCGGTGTTAATTGAGGGGTTAAGGCGATGATGGAATAAAAATGCGCTGTCGAGTGGAAGTGAGATGCAATAATTACTCGCGAATAAGAAAAAGCGGGATGCCAATAATGCACTCGCGACTAATCTGAAACAACGTAAGCGCCAAAACGTAAAAAAAAATCATAAAAAATAAACTATTTCAGAGAATTTCAAATTGAACTTTCAACAACTTTCAAATTGAAAATCGTTAGAAATAACAATTTTTCATACATTGCAATTATCACACAGTCATATTCACTTACTACTGCGGTGTAATAGGATAAAACCATAAAAAAAGGGTTGACTTTGTATTTATTTCCTATCGAGAAAATTTTATCCAAACATGTTTTCCAATTAAGAATCTCTAGATTATATAGTCAAATTACATATACCAGAAATTAATTACGATTTGCCCAGTATTTCCTGAAAAACACATGAAAACAGCACCCCATATTTATTTAATCAGCGTCTTAAAATAGTCAAAAACGCCTCACGCAATCAATGGACGCTCCTTATTATTCACTAACTCCAATTCAAGTAAATTTCTTAATGAATGACAAAATTAACCTAATTAACAACATTTCGGTTAATTTAGCCGATGTTACGTGTCTTTATTCATTTCACTGTATGTGGACAGGTTCTCTTTCGATAAACTGGCAATTATAGTGTTGATTGGTTTAACTACCCAGGGGGACCGTGCAGGGCTGTGGGACCCAAGTATTTCCTGCGTATGTTTTCCCCTTAACAAAAAATGACCTTTACATGACCATTAGGGAAAAAATATGTCGTTTTTGGCCGATTTGAGTGGATGAATCAAGGAGGCTGGTTTTAGGCTGGTTTTCACAATTATAATGAACTATTTACGTTAAACGTATGACATTTTATTTTTAAATCTTTGACATTTTATTTTAATTAATTATTGTCATTATTCCAATCTTGTTAATTCATCTGAAATAACTATTTAAATGAATATATATTCATGTACGACATTTTACAACTATTTTATTTTTATTTCTGAACATATAATGACAATTATGAATAAATAGCTTATATCTTATATCTTAGGCGTCCTGTACTGCACTACTTACGTATGACCGTCTTGTGGTCTCCATTTGAAAACATCTCTCCTCTGAACTCATCATATCAGTCTTCTTCAGATAAACATTGTTTACACTTAGTCAGCAATGTTTTGAATGTTTTAATGGGAAATATTAAACTGCACATCAAAAATACTGATTTGCTCAGCAAATATCCCTTATATTTGTTGCGGCAGCTTAGGTGTAGACCTTTATCTTTTGTGTTAGGTTCAACATCACAACAAAAAATACTTAAAACAAACTTAAGTACCCATTAAATATTTAAAATATAAAAAGTGTTTTTGCTGATCCTGTTTTGGCTGCGCAAATCAGTGTTTTTGATGTGCGATTGAATACCAGCCGTTATTAATCTTTAATACCTATAATAACAGCAATGTTTTCTTCGTGCTGTCTGGAATTTAACTCATCAATGCTACTCGGTAATCAAAAGCACGGATACGCGCACCAGATGGTCTCTCAACGAAATTATCTTTATCTTAATTCTTAACAACAGAACATTAACATAGCATCACGCCTTTTCCCATACGGGGTAGCAGAGGCACAGTTGTGTCCACTTTGAGCCAGTTATTCAATACTCCGTTTTGCGTGACAGGGGGCTAGCCCATCGCCGCAGCTATGGAGTAATGAAGGTTTCCTCACGATGTTTTCCATCACCGTTAGAACGTCCGTATAATGTACTTAAGATAAATGAATTATCTCATTGGCGTGGTCAGGAATCGAAACCTGCATCTCCCGTGTGAGAAGCAAGCGTGAAACCCATTCGACCACGGAGTTCATTCCTCATTCTTAACAACGTTATCATGAAATGTAACTCAGAGGAAATATTCGGATATAAGAAAAGCATTTTAACAAGAGTCTACAGATCGAGATATTAAAAGAAGATGAAAGTTTGATTTATGGTGACATGAAACATAATTAAGGTGAAAATGTTAATATATACAAATAACGGTAGCAATGAACATCAAACACACGACTGGCGCCATTGGATTTAATGATAGAATTTACTTAAAAAAATCGTTATTTGTTTAGTATAATGAAAACGAAGATCACTATATATTTTTATGGCAAGTCCCGGTAAGTCTACAGTTGACGAAACTTCTAATATGCCAAACTAAATAAAAGCGAGTATTACCTTATGTCTAACAAGACTAACAAACCCAAATATTGTGTAACAAAATCCAAGTATGTTGAAAAGACAGGCTCCAAACTAACCTCAAAACTGGTGAAGTAAACTATTAAAATTACAAAGTATTAAAATTCAGAAAAAGATGTCTATCTTGTATCTAGGTTTAAATCGTAAATTATTAGAAACATCCGTAATGAATGTGTGCAAATTAGAAACTTTACATACATAGTCTTCGCTTTAGGTTTGAGTTCCTTACTTTTTCTACATCTTCTGCCTAGCCTCTACCAAACAATATTCTGTTCATACTAATAACTAATTTTAATATCATGTTACGGAACCCTCAAGCCTAGATAAATTATAATGTCGGCAAACTAGTGCAAACGAAAGCAAGATCCGTCTCATCATGACTTAATGACTGTTGTAAGTAAAAGCTTAGCAATTCGACAAAAAAACGGATTCTCCACAGATTTCACATCAAGACAATATAAAGTCGGGTGAGCGAGAATATGTTTTGCAATTATGCTAAGTTAGCTAAGTAATTGTTTGATTACAATTTAAATTGTTCTGCGATTCGATGAGAATATTAAAGTATAAATCATTGGGCCAGAAGTTCTCAGCGTTTTTACCGCCCATTTTGAGAATCGATTGTGTTAGGATGATAGATTCTAAAACTTTCTCAAAAGCTGTATTATCTGTGGCCGCACTTGGTATCAGTAGGGTAAAACGTATAACCGATCCATACAACCATCAAGCGTTTTATCAAGTATCAACATCGAATTCTAAGTTAAATAGTAAATCAAAACAAAGATCCACAAATCCAGAATAGTGATGTAAGTACGAGAAATAGTGAAAAGTGACTCAACTCAGTGGCTCTAAAGTATTCGAGTATGTGAACAAAACTGCACAAGTGTGAACAAGGACAACCGACATGGGGCTGAATACACTAAGCAGAGGAGAAAGTAAGTGTTGTAGTTTAAGCGTAGAATACTTAATAGTACTACGTACAGAAAGATCACTCCTCAAAGACACTTAAATAAAAAGCTACTCTCGCGGCGCGGTAATAAAGCGCATTGTAGCTTGCACCTGCGCTACGTTCAATAATCGCTAAACACCTACAGAATCGGTACCCGCCCGTGCAGGCTAGATTACGCCGCATCACTTCGCCTGAGATCTTCTTTTACTCAGACATCTCGTGATGCGACTACGAGCCAAGCGAGCGGCAATCTAAGTAGTACTATTAAGTATTCTGTGGTAAAATCCCGAACTCCGGGTCGGCCGGCCAGACGTACCTAAACCTCTGAGTGAGACCCCCCTGGTTTAATTCAATAAAGTCTTATCATGTGGTACCCAGTGCCACATTAAATAGAGAAGCTTCGGTTAAGATTTTTATAACATTTAGAGACGTAGAAACATAAAAGGTCGTTCTTTTCCACGTTTTTATTTTATTTGGTATTATTTTTCAACAGAAAATTCTAATTTAGAACGCACCATCAGAGGAAGTTGTCGTCAGTAAGGGACAGAGCTATGAATCAGTGTCCCTTTCCTTTTCTATGCGAAAAAGGAGAAGGAGATCAATATCTTTCTCTCTCTCTCTTTCTTGATCTTACTTGGTGATAATAATAAAAACTGATCCTAGATATTAAAGAAAATTATAAACTGGATTTAAGAATTAAAGCATTCAAAGTTTTTTTTTTAAGGAGTAACCAAATTGGATCACTTAATCTCCCTTCATTTAGTTTTTTTTAAATCATCACATAAATACTTAAAAATTGTGATAAACACAAATCCTTATTAAATAAACTACCGGAATTCATGAAACAAAGGGTCAATCATTGATATATTAATTTTAGACGACTTTTTGAAAATGTGGAAACAAATAATAAAAGACGCACTTACTAATCACAACTACATATTATTACGTTACATCCGCTGTGGGTCCGTTTTCGAACCAAACTGTCAACTGTCAGTAGGAACCCCGCCATTTTGGATTAATTATAGTATTTTAACGTTATATTAAGCTCGTAGTCTATCCGACATGATAAGCACGTGAAAATACAAGCAAAAGCGAAATCAATTCATGTTTTCTATTCAAATACAAATTGTATGTATTGTATGTCAGATACAACAATAAATGAGATCAATATCAAAGTGTCATGTTAAAGATATAAACCAAAATCTTACATGACAGGCGTCTGGCCCCACACTTGGATACCCTGTGTCGTGGGAACTAGAAAAATTGAAGCCACAATCATTTAGACATCCAAGGTTTCTTTTAATCGAACGTCAAAAAGGTCTAACCTAACAGAAATGTTGCGAGCGACTATTTCACTCACTTAGCCACAGTTTACGAAGTAACTATTATCTAATCTGTGCCACGGGTTCTGGCCGACTAGTAGCTTAGGCAGTATTTTAGTAGCTAGGTTTATTTTTTCCTGCTTTCTTCCCTCCCCGGGATTCAAACCCGGGACCACTTATGAAGGAGAGCTTCAAACGTCGAATTATATCTATGCAGAGCAGACTATATACGTAGCATGAGCTCATAAGATCGCTGGCGACCTAGTATTGATTCAGTGCGACCTTCAGACGTTCGTGGTATTGTTTGTAGGTACTTTTAATAACTCGCTGGTCGTAGTCCTCGTGGACTATTACACTATAATTGACCGAGCGAGTGAAGCGAGCGAAGCTTCCACTTTCGAGATTGGCCAAAAATGCTTTTGTCCGTCTGTCTGTTCTCGCCTACATGACGCATTTTCAGACCGATTTTGACGATAATTGGCACAGAAGTTCCTTGATTTCATTGAAAATTTAGGTCGATCGATATATATTATATTCGATTATATAATCGAATATTTTTTTGGGGGGAAGATAGGGGGGGGGGGGATTGGGGCAAGTTTGCTGTAGCGTTATTTATCAACGGATTTCAATGTTTGAAATTGAAGCGAGGTCTACTGTTTTCAAAGAACCACTAGTAATTATTACTGCCCGCTGATCCGCGTATGCGCGTTATTTAGGGGTAAGGGGATAATTAATGACATATTTTTATTTAACGTTCACAGTAAAACTAAATTAATGAGAGCAACCTTATTTTTAACTTTTCTATAGATACTACTGTAGATTAATAGGCCTTATAATAGTACGCCTCCTGCCTCTCGTTCTACGCGTCTCCCTTGGTCATAATTTCTTCACCGCTTTCCCCCAAAATGCACGAAGCGATCAAATTATTTTCACTTTACAACCATGTGATGTAGCTTAGTCGGAAAATATATCTATTCTCTATCAACAAAGACATAAATGCTTACTCATAAAACTCGCATACATAATGCTGAATTCTAATAACGAACCGAATAGCCGAGTCGGCAGTGACCCTGCCTACTAAGCCAAGGGTCCCCGGTTCGAGTCCTGGTGGGGGCAAATATGTGTTTGATGAGAACGGATGTTTGTACTCCAGTCATGGTTGTTTATTTATCTAAGTATAGTATTTATCTATGTAAGTATGTGTATCGTTGTCTAGTACCCAAGATACAGGGAATCCTAGTTTGGGGCTAGATCAATGTGTGTTAATAGTGTCCAAGGTATTATTATTATGTTGAACTTTATAAAAAGTACTAAGTCTAATTTGACAACACTAAAAATAATAATAGTTATTTTCAAAATTTGACTTTTCAACATCTTAGGACCTGTTGGTTCAACTGCGTGCTTCACCAGATCGAACTACCAGGAGTATTTCCTGGTAGATCGCCGACCACCAGGATCACATCGTCAAAATAAAGTTGGAAGTCTCATCTCGTCAGAATCGAGGGCTTTCTTTATGTACTATTATTATATTATGAATCCCGACGGTCTATGTATTGTATATCTAATATATGTATGTATGTAAGTAATGTATGCCATTAGTTTGAATGACTCTTGAAAATTCGCTCATACAATGTGGTAGCGCAGAGGTCTATGACCTTTTTATAGAGGCAACGAGAAATTATTGAAATATTTTCGTATCGAATACGGATAAACTTTTTAACAAGTTTTTTTTTGCCGAAAATGATGTGCAAAGAGAAGAAAGTAAAACGTATTGGCTGTTACTTCTGTTGCTGGGAAATTTAAGACCTAGGACTGGATGCACAACCGACTACTCACTATCTGAGTAACTCTCAAAGTCATGCTGTCACTGTTACTCGCTCGGGAAATGACTGCGACAGTATGACATTTAAGCGGCACTTAATTTCAGCAGCAGTCTGTGCTTTCGACCATTGTCCTACTACACCTCGCTGTTATGTTAATAATAATAAATTAATTAATATTGGAGGACAATCTTACAAAAATCTAATTAGGGCCCATAACACGCTCAACGAGGCTGGTGTTATTGGTACTGGACATTTTATTGAATAGAGGTAAGTACACAGAAAACATCCAAGATTAAGAAACAAATATTCATGCTCACCACACAAATATTTGCCCTCACCGGGATTCGAACCCAGGATTCGTAGGTAGGGTCACTACCCGCTAGGCTAAACCGGTCGTCAAATTATTAGTATGGAGTTGTGCCTTTCCAAGACTATTAAATGTATTTATCTATGTTATGTATGTAATGTAGGTTATATATGCCACCGTAAGATTGTCAAAACCGTTGGTTGATAATGATAAACTAACGTATCTCACATCAACTTTATGCAGTAACTAGTAAGACTACACAGTTAAAACTTGGTATGTAGGTGTACTCTGTGAACCGCTTTAGAATTTTTATACATTTTTTTTTATTAAAGCGGACTCCCCACCCCATACATGGAACCGAAACCAAAAATATTTTTTTCATCTACCCTATATGTATGGGGTGTTTGTAGATAGGTCTTTAAAAATGACGTTGTGGTTCCTGAAACCATTTTTCCTCAAAGTAAATTGTTAAAGAGACAGACCCTTCCAAAGTGGAAAAATGTCCCCCCCTCTAACTGTTAAAGTAAGAGAGTGAAAAACCTACAAGCAATATATGCTGTGTATATCAATACACACTTTCAACGAAATTTGGTTTGAACAAAATAAAATAAGCAGTTTTTAAGATATCAAACATTTATTAAAAACCGCAAAGATAACTTTGCAATTCATACACACATTATGAAAAACAACGTTATAACACAAACATCCAGTCACATAATTACTTGCTATCCTCCCTGCTATGTCCGGGTCCCCACATATTGAGCGGGCATCAGCTCGTGTAGGATACGGACTAAAAACAACCCCTGTGTTGTGTGAGTAGTTACCGCTAGATGTCGCTGCTAGCCATAGCGTTCAAGTCTCACCGCCTGTGCTGTACCCTGTACCTACGTTTTAGGTGCGGGTCGGGAATAGGGTTACCATACCACAGGAATCATTGATCCTTCCTGAAAAGAGGTTAAAAAACTATGTTAAAAATGTGCTGATAAGAAAGTCCTATTATAGTATTAAGGAATACTTAGATGACAAAACTGCATGGTCCATACCATCTCAGCGCACAGAAATTCGACGAAGGGCGATGGATCAAGTCTATCACTCGCCGGCGAATTTCCTTAGACCGAAACCAGTACCTGTTGTAAAGTGACTTTAGTCACTTTTAAAAAAAAAGATATGGGGGTGTTCAGGCTTCTCAGCACCTAATGACCTCGTAGGGGCCCATCAGCTACGAGGTAGCGTAACGATCAGTTGCCAAGAAGTGTGAACGTCGGCGATTCACCGAGCTGAAGTAATTGTGGTCGATCTAACCTGGTCTGTGCTTCGGTCCCGTCAACCTCCTGTCTCTCTGCAAGGCCCGGGTGCACCCTAGGCTCTTCTTGGTAGACAGGTTCTTCAGCCAACCTCCTATGACTGGCGGGCCAGCTTCAATGAGCACAGTGTTCCAACACAGGTTATGTTACGTGGTAAAAACCAATCGGCCACGTAAATGCGAACTTTATCTGGTTCGGGGAACCACAACACACTCAGCTATATAGACAATCCTGAGGGAAACCCGAATACATTCCAGATGGCCTGCGATTTAATTTCAATACCCTAACCAAAACGCGTTTACATTGCGAGGGCTTTCGTCTCTCAGTTATCAAACTGCCAGGTTGGCAGCTAACGTCAAATTCAAAATGGCCGTTCAGAAACCATCGATCGAATATCGATTTGGAATCGAACAATCACCCGCCCGGACAGGCACCCACCTGTCCCCTAATCTACGGGCAGCCGAGACAACGTTGCTACCGCTCGTTTTAGAACCGAGCCTCCTACTAGAACCTCTGCAGACCGGGGGGTCCCGTCCTTGCCAGGGAACAAGTTAACAATACGCCCCCTGCGCCAACGTAGTGGCGGTAGGTTAGCATCCTTAACCAGTACGAGGTCACCAACACTAGGGGGGCTAGTTTTGTCAGTCCACTTAAGGCGCTGTTGTAAGATATGCAGATACTCGAGCGACCAACGCTTCTAGAAATTCTGAGTAAACTGCTGCAACATCTGATACCCTGACAACCGATACAATTTCACTCCCTCGAAGGGGTGCTCGGGCAACGCGTTAAGTGGCTGTCCTATCAAGAAATGGCCTGGGATCAGAGCCTCCAGGTCATTTGGATCCGAGCTGAGCGGACACAACGGTCGCGAATTGAGAACGGCCTCGATCTTACAAAACAATGTCGCGAGCTCCTCAAAAGTCAGCGCGGTCTGACCTACTATACGCCCCAAGTGCGTCTTAGCTGACTTAACTACGGCCTCAAAAATCCCACCCCAGTGGGGGCAAATCGGTGGGCTGAAGGTCCACTGTATACCCCGACGGGAGAGGGCCGTCCCAATATCCACCTTATTTACATTCAAAAAGTTGACTATCTCTCGTAAGTATCGTTCCGCACCTATGTAGTTAGTGCCGTTATCAGAGCGGATCAAAGTTGGAAGTCCCTTGTCATCCTACGCTCCATCGACATCAATCTCGTCTCAGCCATCTTCCTAGATTCTCCTAGTTGCGGTCGATCGGCCCTGAAAGGCAGTCGAGTTACAAAACGACCAGAACGAAGGCGACCAGTACTATTCTGGTAAAGCAACTCGCACTCTTCTTCGTCTGCGTCGACTCGACGAACGGTGGGAGGTTCCTCTATCTCCCAGAAACGTTGGATAGCGTCTGACAACGCTGAGCCAATAAGTATGCCATCTGACTCGGCAGGCCTAACCATTGGCAATGCCGGACCCATGATCACGTGACCAAACTTAGTATCCACAGCAATCAACCCGTCCGGCTGAAGAACTCGCCGATCCGACAACAGAAACCTACCCAGAACGTCTGCTCCCAGTAGCAGGTCGACCGGGGCTGGAGTGTCAAAATCGGGATCCGCCAACTTGAGTCCTGATGTCAGGAATCGAACGGCCGGATTCAACTTCACCAAGGGGTGTCTGCCCATGACATGCGTCATTACTAAAGCTTGCACGGATGTTTTTGTCAAAATGTCATAACGGGGAGAGAACGTGATCACCGATTGACCAACTACATTCGTAACCGTAACATTCCCCACGCCCCGTATTGATTTATTATACCTATTTACCTTGAGGCCCAACCATTTTGCTAAATCATTCGATACAATGCAGCCCTGAGCTCCAGAATCTAATAGGGCGCGAACGTATGTTGGGTTGCCCGCCAAATCCCAAACAAGCACAGAGGCGATCGGTAACACCACCGTCTCCGGTTGGGGGGCAACCAATGGTTGGGCCGCAAATTCCTAGCGAGGACCCCCGGGGCCCCACTGTGCCTGTAACCGATCAGGTATGCAGCTATACGCCAGAGGGTCCCATTGTACAAATGGCCCACGCGCCGGTTCCATTCCCAACCTACGATTCCCCGTAAAGGGGGGTGGGCGTGAATTCAACCGTGGCCGCTCCATGAGCGGGGGGGACATCACATGTGACCGACGAGGACGAGGCGACGAGCGGGGCGACAACTGAGGCGGCGTCCGAACCGCACCCGCATAGCTCGAAGGTGTCCCATGCCACCCGCCCGTTACGGCCTGCTCAACACACCCAATGTCCCGCTGGGTCGGATGCTGAGTCGCAACCGAAAACTCAGGGCCCCCCATGTAATGGTCCTGAGTGCGGCCCTGCACCCTGGTACTGCCCTGTGCACGTGGGGACGTTGGCCCCTGAGTTGCGCTCCGAGTCGCAAACGAATTCTCAGGGCCCATGCCGTGTCACCCTGGGTACGGCCCTGTGGACGTGGGGACGTTGGCCCATGAGTTGCGCTCCGAGTCGCAAACGAATTCTCAGGGCCCCATGCCGTGTCACCCTGGATACGGCCCTGTGGAGGCTGTTGGCCGGACCGGTTCATGCACAACAGATTGTTGTGGGCCCCACCACAATATCCGCACATTTTTGTGCGCGTGCAGTCCCTAGCCATGTGTGGCCCGAGGCACAGGAAACACCAGCTCCGCTGCTTGGCCATCCGGCGCCGTCCCTGAACCCTAAGTTCCCCGAACTTATTGCAATTGGCCACAGCATGGCCAATCTGCCTACAACATGGGCAGGTCTCACCATGTGGGGTCAATTCACTCACAGTCCCATACGACTGCCGGTTGGTGCGGTCCTTCCTCGTCGGAGGGCCCCTACTCACAGCGCTCCCGGCAGCTCTCTGTGGCTCCGAAGGATGGGTGACCGTCAACCCCAAAATCTCTGCCCGTCGAGCCTCCTCTTCCAAGAATCCGACCAAGTCGGAGAAGGCGGGCAGGTCCTCGGCCGACCTCCCGTGAGACTGTTCGAAACGAGTCTGCACGTCAGCGGGTAGGCGGGAAAGTAAAATGTACAACAGTAGGTACGACCATTCACCAACCGGAAGTCCAAGATTCTCTAGAGCCTTGGTGACGGACAACAATGGGTACAAAACCTCCGTCTGTATGGCCCTGACCTTGTTCACAACCGGGATACTAAACAAACGGTTCAGTTGGGCATCGGCCAACCTCCGTTTGTTATGGTTACGTCTGACCAACAATTGCCTGGCCGTTTCATAGTTACCCTCCGTAACTGTCAAATGAGCGACCAGCTCCCTAGGCTCACCCCTCAATGCTGCCACCAGCTGAGCCATCTTGACAGACTTGGTAATGTCCGATCGCATGTGCACCAAACTGTCGAACAGATTGATGAAGCTCATCCATTCACCGGACACTCCGTCAAAAGTAGGCATAGTTATGGCAGGTAACCTGGACCCCGAACCCTGAAGCGGCAGAGGTGCTTCAATGTCACCACCATGGCTGGACTCGCGCTGTCTACGTATGCCCGCAGCCTTCTGCGTGATAGCAGCTGCCATCTCCATACATTGGTCGACATCCCCTAGCAACCGTGACAGCCTGTCAGGTGCGCAACCATCAACTGATTCCGCCTGCGCGGACAATTCGAGCACCCTATTGTAACGTTCCTTAACGTCCATAGACCGCTCCAATACCACATCATGCCTATCTAAACGGTCTATCAGACCGTGTGCGGAGGAAAACCATCTGAGTTCCTTAGAAACACCCTTCTGGATTTCAGATAACGACATGATCGGAACGATACTTACTCACAATTTGCAGTAACTCAATTTTATTGGACCCTCCAGTCTACAACCCAAACGAGGGAACCCTAAACCACAACTTAAACAATGTTGTTTTCCTTAAACAATAGGAACCGAGTTTTATATCTATATAAATTCTGTAAATACAATTTAGTTTCCCTTTATCATTTTAACACACACAGATAGTCAATATTAGTTCAAGTTATAAATTGCTATAAACTGAAAACAATGTAATAGCCTGCTATCAATAGATGTAACTACCTATGTTAACCAAAACATTCATTCAATAGCATTACTAGACCACTAATAGATTGACTAACTGGTAATTCAATTCAATATCTGTCTATCTACTACCAGCAATAGACCTATAGCTTACAATACTACCAATCTATGTGGATATAGGAACACAACCAAGTTACCTAATAACCGCCTATACCTACAGATTGATAGTCCCAAATCGTGCCCTCCTGGAGCCCTTGACGGCTGCAAATCTCAGGAAGCCACGCTCTAGCTACCAAAATGTTCAGGCTTCTCAGCACCTAATGACCTCGTAGGGGCCCATCAGCTACGAGGTAGCGTAACGATCAGTTGCCAAGAAGTGTGAACGTCGGCGATTCACCGAGCTGAAGTAATTGGGGTCGATCTAACCTGGTCTGTGCTTCGGTCCCGTCAACCTCCTGTCTCTCTGCAAGGCCCGGGTGCACCCTAGGCTCTTCTTGGTAGACAGGTTCTTCAGCCAACCTCCTATGACTGGCGGGCCAGCTTCAATGAGCACAGTGTTCCAACACAGGTTATGTTACGTGGTAAAAACCAATCGGCCACGTAAATGCGAACTTTATCTGGTTTGGGGAACCACAACACACTCAGCTATATAGACAATCCTGAGGGAAACCCGAATACATTCCAGATGGCCTGCGATTTAATTTCAATACCCTAACCAAAACGCGTTTACATTGCAAGGGCTTTCGTCTCTCAGTTGTCAAACTGCCAGGTTGGCAGCTAACGTCAAATTCAAAATGGCCGTTCAGAAACCATCGATCGAATATCGATTTGGAATCGAACAGGGGGTTTTCTTGCCGTTTCTTCTTAACCCCGAGGCCCACCTTCCGAAACGGTGTAGTCTTTTTTTTATATAAAAAAAAATTACTTGTAGTTATAAGTAAGTATAATTTTGACGTTGAATAAGATAATTTATTTATTTATATTCAATAAAAAAATGACTCTGACTCTGACTCTCAGGATTTGGCCTGAGATCTCAGGCTTTTCAGGCTCATCTCAGGCTCTCAGGCTGTGGGCCGAAATCTCAGGCTTTTCAGGTTCTTCTTAGGATTCCGGCCAGATCCAGGAATTTTTCAATTTTCGATAGAATATAGAGTGTTCTTTTAGATCTAGTTTATTGCAGGAAAAATAATTAGGAAGAATATTATTTGTAATTGTAATAAACAAGATCTAAAAAAATACTATGTTTTTTTCCTAAAAGCTAGAGAAAATATCAGGCTTTTTCAATGGTAATCAGGATTTTTCTCAGGCTTTTTAAATGTTGTGTCTGGTAACCCTAGTCGGGAATGACCCGTTGGGTCCGCATTGGCCCGTGTGTGGCCCCATTAATGATAATGTCCGACCGGAAGTATCCTTGGGTTGGCATTACTGTTATCGTATTGTGGTTGGCCCGTTGGCCGGTACAGTCAGTCAACCCACTCACTACTACAACAACACAACCGTTAGTTGATAAACTAACGTTTTTTTTTCGTTAGTTGGTCAACTATCGACAGATAGTAAATTGTAGCTTACTGCTATATGATGCGTCCGTTGATAAACTAACGGTCAAAACTGTTAAATACTAAACTGGTTCAAACTTGAACTGTAAAAGCGAGCGCAGCTAAGCCCCCGAATAGTCTTCGTGTTAGGTTGACATGTAAGAACAAAAAAAAACGTAAATTCTAAACCCTGTCGGTCTGGTTTACTATCTGTCGTTAGTTTATAACTAACTGTTTGGACTATCTTACGGTGACATATATACATGTTAGCCTAACGTTTTGAATTTTATTGCCATGGCATGGGGCTCAAAATCGCGATGCCTCATGATTCCAGGTCCAGGTCTTGAAATGAGACCAGTAGTCTAGTCAATACTCCATTGTTATTACGTAGAGTGAATATTGTTGTTTGTCATTTGGTTTATCAAAATCGGTTCAGAAGCATAGGCGCAAAAACATAATCGACTTAGCCGTAATCGGGTAATGAGATCAGGCTTAGTCAGATTCTCCAGGCCTCGAAGCGAAACTAAAAAAATCGGTCAAGTTTTAAAATTGCGTGTAGTACATTATTTTTTGCTATAACGGTAACAGAAATACACATTCTGCGAACAGTTCAACTCTCTATTTCCTGCGGTTGATGAGAAACAGTCCTTTGACGGACAGACTGACAGACAAACACTAATTTTATTTTATTTTATCTATTGCAAATCACAACATATATTTTACATTTCCTTTCTAAGTATATAGACACGGTTTTATATCAAGTAAATTATCCTAAAGGGTGTTTTGACAGCATGCTCTGTATTGCGGTAAAAAATAACTAATAGGGTCCCGTTTGGCACCCTTCGGGTAAAGAACCCTGGGGAGCAACTTTGAAAATGGTATCACTGATATCCGCACAAGTGCTGTCGTATTTCAAGTTGTCAGTTTCGTGGTTTTCTTAGGGCTTGTACACAAAACTGCGATGCGACGTCGCAACGTAAAAAATTAAGAGCTCCCTATAAGCATTGCGAATTCGCATCGCGTCGCATCGCAGTTTTTGTGTACAGGCCCTTAGTTCTGACGGCTTCAGAATTCTACAGAGTGATTAGAGTGAAGTATGTAAGTGTGTATAGGTAACCGTAACCCCCCCTAAACGGCACACTATACTCATGTAATGCGTTCCGATGCTATTTCAAGCATGTACCTATATTGGTCACGCATGCGCACACATCTCGGCCATACATCTGTTTTTATGGCATCCTGTAATACGCTATCATCGCATTCATTTGTATTTAGCACTAATACTTCTTCATACCATTTATTTAGTAGCGTTTGGTCGCTATTAAGCAGCCATTAAACAGCACCTATGAAATACTTGACAAATCCAAGAGATATGTTGGTGACGTCATCAAACAGGGTTATAGGAAATCTGGTGCCAGAGCAGGCGATGCATATTTCTAGATCGCGACTGTCGAACTAAAACTGTCATGAAAGTTATGCGTTGAGAAATAAGAGCCATTTTCTTTCAAATAGGAGTTCATCGTGGCCAACTGCTTCGCATCATCCTAAGCTCTCTTTTGATAAACAAATTTTCATATTTGATGGATTTGTCACAACACAAATGGTGACAACATAATTCAGCCCAAGAATATATAGTAGTTTATGTAACTGATACATAATGGAGGGCATTAAAACTTGAGAGTGGGTTTACGAAACGAGCCAAAGGCGAAGGCGAATAATAATAAATAAAGAGGTTTAATTTAGTTCAATCCAATTAATTTCAATTTCGTACGCTGTTTAGTGCACAGGAGATGCATTAGGCGGTGAGAAGCTATCTTGACGACTGTTTTCTCATTTGCTGGATCGGCAGAGACGGGCCTATTCCTTGGCCTGCTCGTTCACCAGACCTGACCCCAACGGACTATTTTGTGTGGGGCAGAGCCAAAGAACTGGTCTATTCCAAGAAAAGAAGAGTTGATTTCAAAAATAAGAATTGCTTTCGACACCATGAAAGATGAAATGATGCTCAAAATCACGACCACAGAAGTCTGAAGACGGGCTCGCGTCTGTGTTAGGAACCAAGGATCTCATTTCGAGCATGAATAGCATAAATTCAATTAATTAAAAAGTCCAAAAAAGTCTAATTTTCTCCCTCAAACTGGTTAGTAGGTCATAACTTCAAGAATGTGTGAGGTATCTACGTCAATAATACCTTAAATGAAAGATCATTAACTAAGAATATTTTTATAAAGATTTGCACCAAAAACCTTTCACTCGTTTTTGTTAAATTAGGTCCGAAAAACTTATTTATTTACTTATTTTTCAATGGTCTGTAAAAACCAAGTCTGACGTAGCAGATGCACAAATCAAGATTTTTTATTAATACATTTTATTAGAATGCTTATTAAGTGATTTATTAGATTCAATTGTAAAATAATCCAATTATTATTTAGTTTTGCAATGATAATCACTTAACTTTGAAAATCTGGAAATTTTCTTCAAAAACACTAAATCATCAATAAAAATGTAACGGTAAGACTTCGCCGTATGTATGTTTGGCTCAAATTGTTCTAAATGGTCTCTACTAACTTCGGTTGAAGTCTTTGCATCGATCTACCGGACACCTTAGTCTTAAGGCATTGTGGTAAGTAGTTTGGACTTAAAGACTTCGTGTAGCTTCCCGGAAGCAGCCCACCCCAAGCCGACGCCTCTGGTGATCTCCTTCACCCGTGCAATAATACTTATGTCAGTCAGGTTTTCTTCTCACGCATCCATTCTGGGGCGTGGGGAGTCAGGGTCAGATCATGGGATCTCTTCCTGAGGAAGCGCCTCTGTCCACTCCTATGGACAGGTCATCGGGGGGGCTCTTGCGGGTGGTGGAGATCTTCTCACTTGAGGTGTTCCATCGGATGATCGCCGGCTAGGCAACCAGGTCGCGTGGCAGGCGGCGGCGGTCGGGCGGGCGCGCGTGGTGCGGCGCCAGTACGGCGATGTGCGGAAGGTGTGATGCATCCGCACGCGCGAACATGCCCTTCGCCAGCCTCTGGACAAACTGGTCCACGGTTTCCCATCTTAGGTCCCTCTGGATTGTCGCGTTCCGATAACTAGTCGCGGCGGTGCGAGCATAGCGCGAGCGAGACAGCGCTAGCGGGTTGGAGCAGGACAGTGTCGCGGCTTGCAGTCTTGTTTCTTGCGTGCCCGGCGTCCATAACACTAATTTTGTTTATAGTATGGTTACCGCGCTTGGTTTCGAGCGGGTTTAGCTGCGTCACATTGAAATGCCGGCGGGAGAGGCGGCACGCGCGGGTGAAATCTGTTTTTTCTGGCGCGATACCCGCTCTTAACGAATCGTATCCTTACAACAATCAAATTTAAAAAGCTTTAAAACTTGTGTGACTTGATGGCTTTGGGTGTGGTGTACAAATCGTTGTAATATTTTTTGTAGTAACACGGAAAATGCTTAACCTCTCAAAAACCGAGGGTTGTTGGGACGGGTCGCTTAGGGATTTTTGTTACTGAAGAGAGGCCTAGGGCTGATTTGTGTGTGAGCATAGGTTTGTTTGGGGAAGTTGCTAATAATGATGGATCCTATCATTCTCCAAAAGGTCAGCTCATTAGCAGTCGTTGTTTTATTAGGAGTACCGCCATGGGTATGTTTATGATCTAACGGAATTCATGAAACTCCTTCAAAATCGGAATCACAATTTCTTTATTGTCTTTAAATACTCGCATATTTCTGTAACATCTAAGTTTTTGCCTCGTCTTTAAATTTAGAGACGAGGCAATAACTTAACTTCTCGACCACTGTGGGAGAGAAGGGCGAAGCAACGTCCACAGATTGGTTTTTAGATCTCTTTTAAATATAGGTTTTGTTTAACTAGTACAAATATAACATTTTAATTATTATAAATAATATGCAGTATTAAATACATAATTATAAAATTACTAAGCGATTTCTGTGTTAAGTTAGATTAACCCCATGCAGTGTTGCCATTTATGTAATCTTGAATATTTTACTATGCCTTTTTACATAAAGTGATTTTTCCATGGTTTTTAGGGTTCCGTACCCGAAGGGTTCCAAACGGGACCCTATTACTAAGACTCCGCTGTCCGTCCGTCCGTCCGTCCGTCCGTCCGTCCGTCCGTCTGTCACCAGGCTGTATCTCAAGAACCTAGCTAGCTAGAGAGTTGAAATTTTCACAGATTATGTATTTATGTTGCCGCTATAACAACAAATACTAAAAAACAGGATAAAAGAAATATTTAAGGGGGCTCCCATACAACAATTCTTTCAATACCACATAAAAACTTATGGATGCACCTGGTTCGGTACATGGAGTGTGAAAGTAACCGCACCAATAACTTTGTAAACAATATTTTGCTGTGTAAAATCCAAACTATTCACTCCACACCATCGCTTCCATTGAACGGTGGTACGGAACCCTTCGTGCGCGATTTAGACTCGCACTTAACCGGTTTTTTATTTAAATTGCTCAAATGGCGATCTCAAAATCTCCAGAGGTATCCTGTTGTAGAGGGGCTAACTATGACCTTCTCCAAGACTAATCAAATCCAGCTTAAAGCCAGACCTCAGGATAATGACATTCCAAAGAAAAACTCTTCCATCTTTCGTTTTCACATTATCTCCAAAAATCTCTAACATAATAAACCTTTCATACAGTCCGTGCCAAGTTTCGGTAGCTATGAGAAAGCTGTGACATCTCTTTCGCGCATAAGGTAAGGGGGGCTTGAGAGAGAGAGGTGACAGCTCGCTAATAGCCAAAAAAACTTGGCGCTAACTGTAGAGTATCATATGAAAACATTCGTGAAGGTCCGCAGCGGACTTTGCGGGGTTTCTAGAAAGTGATGCCGAAGCCTTAGAAAATATATTAAACAGCGATTTCTGAGCGAAGGCCTAACGGTACCAGTGGCTCTCAAACTCGGGTGGCAGAGTTACAAAGTCAAATTCAGTTGAGCACGCCGAAAAGCTGAATAATAGGTAGAGTTGGTAAAGACCGTGGAAATTACCGAAGGTTTTCGTGTGGTTTTTATAAACAAAAGGTCGATTCCAAGAATAGTATGTATATCAAATGTATACTTAAAATTAACAGAGGTAGATCTGGACGGGGATATAGCAATACCATATTTATGCTAGTATTTGGTGTATGCAGTAAGTAGAGAGCTGCTATATTTTTTCATTGCATAACGATTTTGAAACTTATGCCATGGTATTAGAGTCACATCCAAGAAAAGCAAAAGTTCATTCTTAGGTTCTCTGTCCAGCCAGCAGGTTAAGCGGCACTTTATTTGAGCAGAAGTCTTTATATTCGAGCATTATAATGTTTTTTTTCTGTCCTTCCGCTTCTCCCATAAAATTTGGATGTATATTGGGTGCGTGCGCCACTTTGAGTATCCCTGGCTTATTTCCTAACTTTAGCACTGGAATTTACGTGAAAAATCGGCTCTCGCAAAGTATCGTATATATTCGTGAAGCCAGTAACCTTACACCAAATTGAGTGGCCATGTTTATAAAAGTTTAATGAAATGAGTGGCAGTATGTTACATTTCTAAGTGAGGTTACCACGAGCCTTGAATTTGGGAAAGGCTTTAATAATACCTATAACCTTCGTAGAAATTGATGCGATTTGACTTATCATTAGAACTAGAATATATAATATATGTTACTAGTTTCATAGAACTATAGTTACCTATATTTGAGAGTGTCCAACGACCCCCCTTATGTTTTGACCAATATACATATATATGGCTTGTAGAGTCCAGGATTATCTACAGGACGTGGCACATTCGTGTTGAGATCTCAATTATTTTGTCGCTGACAAAAAAGTTGGCTCCGGAATTGACATTTATGATTTTGATGAGGTCTTTTCACGGTTCTGTACCCGAAGGGTGCCAAACGGGACCCTGTTACTAAACCTCCGTCCATCTGTCTGTCTGTCTGTCACCGGGCTGTATCTCATGAACTGATCACGGAGAACATTCTGTAAAAAAATCAAAGTCTACCCAATATAACAGCCAACTTGACAGATGTCAATCTTAGCCTGTTAGTGAGGGGATATTACTCATAAAAATCGATTAATCAAAAGAATCGCTATACCCTTTAAACATTTGTGAATCGGAAAGTGGTCTAACATTTTATTCTTCTTTAGTTACCTACCCACTCCACCACTGTGTTTTTGTGAGCTCTCTATTTATTACAAGATTTGCAAAGAAACATTAGAATAGACAATATCGTTGAATATGAACTAATTATATCCCTAAGTGCGGATAGCAGTGATGACAACTCTTCTGGTAGTTCAACTGAATAAACAATTTCGATTCTTTCCGATTGTTTTGGTAGCATCCCTAGTGTTTAAAAAGTGGATTTTATGAAGTTTTAGGTTAGCTGTCAAGTTGCTGCTTAGTATGGATGGACTATACCTACCTATTATGGTAGGGACTTGGAATTTTCACTGAATGTGTACTTCTGTTGCCGTTACGGCAACAAATAATGAACTACATTAGCTTTTATAAATGAAACGGGGTCCCCAATACAGAAGTCGTGATTTAATATTCCTACCCGTGCGAATAATCAAGCCATGATTCAAATATCTCGCATATTTCGCGGCACACATCAACGTTGTTGGTGGCGCAATTGGTAAGACGAAGGGATCTGCTATCTGTAGGTTACCCACTCCTCAAACAGGTTTTTTGAAAAAAAAAAACATGTGTAAAAAGAAACGAGAATTTCTCAAATGTTAAATAAAGGGTTTCGCTCTCGCTTTTTTCCAATAGAAAAATAACTTTGTCAATTAAACAGCGGTAGGTATTTATCCCATAGTTTACTAATTTACTTGCTATTATTCGTACAAGGGCTTACAATGTCCAGTCCGAATTTATACATTATTACTCAAAGAGTCCGAATAAGAAGATCAATCATGCGACCAGATATTATTATTTATGTTGTTGTTATGGTTGTCTAACCATATTGTCTGTTGTTCCAGAGAATGGTCTTCTCTCGTATGAGAACCCGAACTACCACTTGGACCCCTCACGCTTGGAGTCGGCCATCTACAGTGACCTGTACGACATGCATGACGAGAAGCCCTTGCCTGACGACTACGACGGGTATCTGGACAATAGGAGGTGAGTCTCATCGACCCAAGGCTGGGTATATGCTTTTTCTCCACAGCGCCAATCCTCATGGTCCCGTGCCAGCCGCATCCAGCGAGATCTCGTCGAGTTTATGAGGATAGAATACATTTTCGGACCATGGTTCTCTTACGTACAGTGCGACATGAAAGACAGAAAACCGAACTTTCGGAACTGCAGTGTTTCCGCGTTGAGGTGAGTCTGAAGTCTGTCTAATTTGGTTAAAACAACAAACAAAGATGGAGGCGCACTCAATTTTTTTCTACTCTTTTATGTCTATACGCAATTCTTATATCCACTGCTAGGTAGAGGCCACTTCTGTATAGCGCCAATCGTCACGGCTCTGGTAGACTCGCATCCAGCGAGATCCCGTCGGGTTTACGATATGAAAGGACAACGGCTGGTGGTCAGCACACTGGCCTTGTCGCTGGTCCTTGGTCCTTGGCCGCCACTCTGTGATTGTTTTGGTCCACCGCACTGTCCGTCAGCCCTTTGAGTCATCTCCACCTTAGTCCAGGGACACAATTCTGTACTGGAGTTTGCATCGCTATCGCATCGTGACCGCTCCGACATATCACTAGGTGGGACAAACTTTTCACGAAAATTGTTTACTTTATAAATTCTAGACATTATAAAGGATTACTTAAGTACGTAATGGATTGACTAATTAATGATTTCCGTAACATCTTTATTAAAATAAAAACTTTGTTTTTAACACTTTCATTCATTATACCGTGATTATACCATTTACGTCTGAGGGACGCGTTCCCGAAATGCATAGATAAAAATGTAATGACCTTTCGCGCGATAAAAAAAAGAAGCTGTTAAATTAAGTTCCGAATCAAATTTGTCACCTCCTTGGTGATTTTAGCCAGATATAGGCATTGAAGAAGTTTGGATTCAAACCCTGGGGTCGATGGATAGTAATTGAGTACTCGTGTTAGGTGCCAATACTACCGACGCTTACCCTACTCAATCTGTTTCAGCTGAATGTAAATTCGCTTCAATCACATTGCCTTAGAGTCTGATTTGGGGTGTAACGGATGTCGTGAAAACTTTGTACGAATATTACTATGACTGAGTTAGGGAACGGATGTTTGTTCGGATTGGATGGCAGGTTGGGGTCACGAAACTGTCGCATGAGAAGTATTAGTAACCGGCGACATTATGGTTATTTTATTCAATCATAATATTACGTAGGGGACGATGTGTTGTTGGAGGGAGTTTCTATGCCCTTCTACCCCACAGCGGTCCAATGTAGAGAAGAGGCAAATAAAGACGTTTGCTAAGTATTTTTAAATATCTACAGTAATTAAGACATTTGATTTGATTTGTGAATTTGTGATGGGGTAAAATTTATATAATATGTAACGGACGAAAAGTTGAAGCCTTTAAAGCGCATTGGTTTTCAATAGGCAATTTAACAGAGCAGTTAGGTATGTTAAAATATATTTGTAATAAAGAACTTTATTTGGCATGTAGCGGACCTAAAATCAACTAAAAAAAAACTCAATAAAATTTTACAATGTATGTTAATTATATTTTATTACAAGAATGTTCTGTGCCTAGTGAATTCCGGAATGCACAAGAAAGCGGGGCAGTAAACAAAACAACTTGTGGGCAGTAAACAAAACAACATAATGTGTTGTGTTTTTTTTATTCTCGTTCTTCTGTAAAGGCAAATGTCTTCCGTCCGACCATACAGCCAATTCTTAGTTTTGTATTCTGTTTTTATGTATGTTTTTACTTCTAACACGTGCACGATGCTCCACTGTATATATATATTTTGAGGTAATTTTTTTAAATATTTAACCTACCTACTCATTTTTGGTGGGAACACACTACTTATTTTTGGTGGCAAAACTATAACATTATAGTGCCAAAGTACGTCAAATTGAAATTATTTGAAATCTACAAATACAAATAATTTCGAGGAAAAATATTACTCCTTTTACCAGGGTATATCACATCCAACATAACCAATACAATTTTCAACTTTATGGCTTGGTAAAAAAGTCCAAAACGAAATTATGCTTATGACCGCTTAAGGCAATGTTAACCACGCTCAATCATAACTTTTGATAAAGATATATCTGTCAAGTTCCATACATTATGTGTTCCCGCTAGTTCCCTGGCCCAACTCACCCCACAATGCACGATCGATGCTTGCAACTGCGCAGTCCAGGGGTCGATGCACTTGCACTCCCCGTGACGTAGCCAAACCGAGTTTTAGGCTGCTAGGTCACCCATATTCCCACCCCATAAGGACTTAAATCGCGATTCAGGAAGTATAGCTTACCTAGAGATTTGGGTAACTTTTGTGCTTGCTGCTACAGTTCTTATTTCACGCCTGGATAAATGCTAAAATCGAGTGGCAGAAGTATAGTATAGTATGGTCAGCTGTTGCAATTTGTGTAGGGTACAGTGGAGATTTTGTCCGTGACCGCTTCTGTACTCTGTACTGTTATAGAGACTATCGGTGATGGAAAACATGAGAAAACTTTCTTATCTCGCCCGACAGACGTCGTCCCGTCAAGCGAACTGGCCGCTTAGAATTTTTCTCGTAGAAAATCCCCATTCTAAATGTTTTTTTTTTTTAATTTTCTGCTGTTTTCTTTGCGTTATTCAATATATTATCTCAATAAGACCCTTTTCGAGACTTCAACCAAAAAAAAACATCCAAATCAGTCCAGCTGTTTGCGAGATTAGCGGTTAGCTGTTAGGAAGCTGCAGTTCTCCGGAAGCAAGACTCGGTGAAGTGGAACTGACAGGGGCTCAATTATCTTATAGGAAAAGCATAGCGATAGCATATCTATTGCTCCGAAGGGCGCAAAATGTATTTGGCAGCTGTCTACAATACCATAATCGTCTCGAACCCCAATGTCATCATGATTATGATCAGCGTCCGTACGATAAACGAAAACACTATCGCTTCCACTCTCAAACAATAAGTGAAATTCTGCCACGCACTGTGGGCCCTTCTTTCGAACTTTGTTACAGAGCGGTAAAACCGTTTCTGCCGCTCTTCTGTCATTTGCGTGAATTTCCGTGACCAATTGTTTTTTGAATTCACAAAATCTTCTTCCTCTTTCAAGTTGGAAAATTTCTGATAAAAAACCCAAAGCTTATTTCGTCCACGCTTCGGTCTTGGTCAATAGGCGCCGCGCCGCCGCCGCCGCCGCCGCCGCCGCCGCCGCCGCCGCCGCCGCCGCCGCCGCCGCCGACACAAACCAAATGCGGCGTATTCCATGAAAGGGCTCCACATTGCCCCAGGGCCCAGGAACTACTCTATTCTGGGTATTTAATTGGTTGGGTGGGACACCATTGCTTAATTTAAATGGTTGCTAGTCAAAAAGGGTCTGATACAAAAAATCAAACTCCTGTTCAAAATTTGTTTAAGGACAAAAATGTATACGAATCGACGTTTGTTTTTAAGTTAAACTGTGTTTAACATTTTTTGTAGAAACACGGATAGGGTTTAGTTGAAGTCGGTTTTTAGGGTTCCGTAACCGAAGAGTGCCAAACGGCACCCTATTACTAAGCCTCCGCTGTCCGTCCGTCCGCCCGTCCGTCTGTCACCAGGCTGTATCTCATGAACCGTGATAGTTAGATAGTTGAAATTTTCATAGATGATGTATTTCTATTGCCGCTGTAACACCAAATACTAAAACAGAGTAAAATAAATATTGAGGGGGCTCCCGTGCAACAAACTTTTTTCTTCTCGTATTTGCTCGATATTGATAATGGCAACAGGTTCACAGAATTTTTATTTATATATTCACTTAAAAAATAATAAGGGGGGCTCCCATACAACAAACGTGATTTTTATAGATTACGGAACCCTTCGTGCGCGAGTCAAACTCGCACTTGGCCGGTGTTTATTTCTAAAGTTTTCGGTTTTTTTAATACTTTATATAGGTAGGCCACTCAGCTGTAGGGCTATCAACAGATGATTGATTATTTTTCATAGATTTTGAACTTTATAAGGTTCAAAATCATGGGCCATTTTTTGTTCTATCCAAATAGAGTTCCCTGTCACGCAAAATGGTAGTACCGAACGGCTATCCATTCGCGTGGCGTGTATTGTGCACTGCCACCTCGTACGAAAGAGTATGTCGCTATGTATCTACCTATATTGTAGGGAGTTAGGGACCACATTTGTGCTGCATTGGGGTAACACAACCTGATCGTGACTGTACCTGGGGGTGGGGATTAAAACGTATAGCCGTGTGGGATAATGGAGTTGTGAAATCGTATTTGTGCCAGGATTTGGTAAACGGGAATGTGTTTGTGTCGAGTCTCTGAGCCGAGATTGATTGAACTATTCTTAAAGGCAACAAATATAATAATCACCAAAATATTTTTTTCCTACCCAAAATGGGTTAATGATCACCAAAAGTTGCAGAAAATATCAGGGAAAAATACTGCGGTAGCTTAGGTGTAGGGTAAAGGGGGTGAGCGAAGCGAAGCCCTCTTTATCCTTCGTGTTAGGTTGAACATATAAGAACAACAAAAAATACTTAAAACATAAACTTAAGCACACAAAACATAAAAAGAAGTTTGGTGATCATTTATCCAAACACAATTTGGTGGTAATAATTCTGGCGGACGTTTCGAATTTTTTGGTAGTAAATTAGGTGCGTTTTTGGTGATCGTTTAAACATAAGCCGTTGGTAAATTGTAATATTATATGTAAATGGTAAATTGCAATAAATAATAATAAAATGTAAATGGTAAATAGTAATATCTATGTATTCATCCATCCTCCAGCAACCACTGGCGAGGGTGTTGAGTACCTAAATACACTTCTCTTCATTAAGAAATAAGAAACTTTATTTGCGTATAATCGTTTACATAGTTGGTTATTTATTATAATTAAAACTTGAATGTATTTATTTTACTCCGAAATTTAGTGGGTTAACTTTTTTTAAATTGTTAGGAATACTACTCTGTTTCGTAAAGGTCTTTTAGGTCAAGAAAGAAAGAGCAAGTAAACTCAGGCGAGCCCTGTAACTTTTTCGAAGTATTTATTATCATAGTAGTATATTTTACTATGCCTTTTATTGCACTCCAGGGCCAACCTGCCGTATTTGCCGGCACTGTTGCCCGGCAGTTTTGACAGTAATATTCATACTTTTGCGAATAGCTTGGAAAATGTTGAGCGAGAAAAAACTACCTACTTTGAGCCAGTTGTTCAATACTGCATTTTGCGTGACAGGGGGCTAGCCCATCGCCGCAGCTATGGAGTAATGAGGGTTTCCTCACAATGTTTTTCCATCACTGTTACAACGTCTATAATGTTAAGTACGATTGATAAATTAATTATCTCATTGTCAGGAATCGAACCTGCATCTCCTGTGTGAGAAGCAAGCGTGAAGCCCATTAGACCACGGAGCTCTATTAACATATGTGAGACAAAATGCTGTTAGCTCTATAAATTGCAATCGCAAGATATAGATAAACTCGTCCTCGACTTACCCGGAAAGCTGAAATTCTGGAACAACCATTTTGTTTTGCACCCAGCTTAGACTTTTCAAGCAATAATCCCGCCAATTCCTCGTCTCGCTGTGCCAATGCCACGCTGAGCAACGAAATTCATTGGCCTCGCCTTTGGTAGAGATGAAATTCCACATCGAGATAAAAGTATGACGCTGTCGATTCTAATGTTAGTAAATTAGATAACGTTAATCACGACAAGCCCCCCCCCTCCACATTTTCCTCTTATTTTGCTGACCATCCTGCAAATTTGTACGGGTAACTTCTGGAAATACTGCCAGACAGACATCGTTCCTTTTTACATTTTATGTACAGTTTTGCTCACGTTTAGCCAGTTAATGACAGTTCAATAGTTACAAGAACACAGATAACAACAATGGTAATTTAATGGTAATTTAGACGACCCGAATGGCCGAGTCGGCAGTGACCCTGCCTACGATGCCAAGGGTCCCGGGTTTGAGTCCCCGTGGGGGCAAATATTTGTTTGATGAGAACGGATCCCTAGTGCTGGTTGTTTATCTATCTAAGTATAATATTTATCTACATAAGTATGTGTATCGTTGTTTAGTACCCAAGGGGGCTAGATCAATGTGTGTACCTATACAAGCTGACAAATGGTCCCCCATAGTAACTTGTAATCAGCTGATCGGGACAATGTACCGAGGGACAAATATCTTTTTCCATTTGCGACCATATGTTTCTAGGGGAAAGTTATTCATAGTGATGAGTATTATCATTCCCCAGAATATGGTCAGCTCATTAAATGTCACCTTGTATAGCGTCCAAGGTATTATTATTATTATTAAAGGCTTCTATATGAGTACTGTGGCCACAGAGTTTAAAATGTTCTGTGGCCAATGCCAAGACTGGAAAAAAATGGCGACGATATTCCCTTGTTTTTCTAGAAACTGCTGAGTTAGGTCTGGAACTAGAACTTTCTGGAGCGAGCTAAATAACGGACTACCTACAACGATACTTGTGTTAATCGTGCTAAAAAGAAAACGGTCCAAGCAGGGTCTTTATTAGAACTGAGTGAGATTAGAAAAGTTTAGTGTATTGTTTTCTTTGTCGTTAATACGGTTGGACTTAATAGTTATAACTTAAGTATCGTTCGCATTACTCAAGTTGGTCAAATCGGTATTTTTTTAATATATCAATCAATAATAATTGACGATGAAGTCTTTTTTTTCATAATACTTTATTGCACAAAACAGTGAAAACAGAACAAATATAAAGGAAAGAACATGTACAAAGACGAGCTTATATCTAACAAGGTATTTCTTCCAGAAAACCTAATATGGAGAGGAAAAAATAAACTAAAGGTAGAACTATATGCACAACAATAAAAATATAAATAAAAATAATAAACTACTAATACTAAATCTACATAATACTAAAAATAATGCTATATAAATATGTAACATATACATAAATAGTAGATATAAATAAATAATAATACTTATCATGGAAAAGAAAGATTTCTTTCTCTTCCATGATAAGTACTTTCAAACGACTTTTAAAAGTGTGAATTGACGGACTGATGGCGCTGGGGAGTTTGTTCCAGAGACTGATAGCTCGTAGTCTAAACCCATTCTCATAAGCGGCAGTTATGTTGCGGAGTTGTAAGTAGTGACCGAGTGTGAGATCTCCGTGGCCTATCTGAAGACAGAAAAACGAAAAGATCCCGTAAGGAGCCAGGATAGCGAGGAATACATAAAATATTGAAGAGGCGAATGAGGACATGGGAATCCCGTCGAAGGCGAATCGGGAGCCATTTCATTTATACACAAATCGAAATGAAAAAAGTTATCTGAAGATATGAGTGACGAATTGTAAATGAAAATGGTGAAAAAGTTTTCCATTGCTTTCCCATTCACTAAATATTTGACATATAATGCGTCAATTTTTCTGTGGAGCGGGCAGAGAAAAAGGGTAAAGTACTATCCAAAGTGTAAAGTACAGCGAAAGCCATCCAATTTTCTCAGTTCGTACGATTGCATTCTGAAACTGTAAAGTTTTGACGACCTGGAAAATTGACCGGAAGTTAAGCTTGAAGTTCGACTTGAATTGTGAATGAAACGTGTTTCGTGAGTTTCATGAGGAAAGCTTTGATGAAAAACTCTTTATAAGCTTTTATTTATTTTCACCTATACCGGGCTCTAACCGACTAAGCCATAGGAACTCTGTAATAAAACGAGTTTGGGCTTGTTTAATTCGTCTTGACAAATACTCTGGTCCTAGGTGAAATCCAGGGTCTAATGATGTAGCTGGAAGGTGGCCATGGGATCTCTGTGATAAAACGACGCAATCTTTGGCTTGACAAGTATTCAGAGGAGTTACAACAATATTTTTATCGATTTGGGCAAAGATAGCGACTGAATGGTTGCCTACAGACGGACACCGGCGCAGAGGAAGGCCCAGAAGGAGATGAAGGGACTACCTGGACAAGTTCTTACCAGAGTGGGACAATCTAGCTTTGTCTAGAGATGTGTGGGCTCGAAACGGGGAGACCTTTGCCCAGCAGTGGGACACCGTACAGATCGGTTAACTAAAGCTGGCACGTTCAAAGTACTCACACTAATGCAATTTCACTATACAGTATGTTTAAGAATGAATGATTTTATTCTAACCTCTAAATAGGTAAACAATCATAATAACGCGCGTCGACTTGTGACACGATTGCAGAGTGATCTCTCTGCAATCGTGTATATATATTAGCAGTAGCAAAAGCAAAACAATAACTGTATCCTTCGTACTCATAAGTTTACTGCCCGCGAGAGGCAGACAGACTATTCTTGATGCCCATGCAGTGCAATGTCACGGCTTATTCAGAGACACACTATAAAAGCGCAATGTGTAAGTGTGTTGAAGGTGCCAACTTTAGCTAACCGATCTTTATAGGCTAAGTAAAAAAAAAATTGTTTTCAAAACAAGAACTCATTGCAGTACTCCATGGGCTTTATTTACCCTATACCAAGACTTGTTTTAAGGTCATGGAAATTTTGCGGATCAGTTTAGGTTCCTAAACTAAATCGATATGCGATGTTGTAGTAACCCCTCTGGTCCTAGATTAGTTTCTTACTTTTTAGGGTTCCGTATTTATTGGTTCTATTGTACAAATAATAAAAGATAATTTAAAAATATATATATTATTGCTTCGTTTATCACATATTTACTTGTATAAATGGTGTCCAAGGTATTATTATTATTATTATTATATAAAAACTTTATTATTTCAGCAACTTTGCTGATAAAAAGTTTACATCGACTTATAGTCAGGTAAAAGCAAATAGCAGAAGCTAGAATAAGAAAAAGATTGTGTTCAGAAGAACAGTCATAATCCAGCGCTGGGTAACAATATTATCAATGAGTATCTTATGGTTCTGCTTAAGGTTTGCCAAGCTAGGTAATAGGTGCGATAACTAATAAAAAAATCTGCATGCTCGTGGCCGCCGAGAGGTTAAGGCAAATGGATCCCAGCGAGGTGGCTGCTTAATTCGCCCAGGCCTAGGTTTGCGGAGTCTCTTAATATGGAAAATGCCATGAGTACAAAGCCTAATACGAGTTTAGGATTTATCATAATATCACAACATCTTTATTGCACACAAATCATATAAAAAACAAGAGTTTATAAAAATAGAGCAGGAAGGCGAGCTTGTCTCTAATAAGAGATCACTTCCACATCAGGTTAAGGTGGGAAAGGTTGTTTGCTGAGCCAGGGTAGACCATGTGTAATGAAATAATAATGAAAAACTGAACTACAATATATCGAAATAAATGAGAACAATACGATTAATAGTAGTTTATGTGACTGCTACATAATGGAGGGCATTAATACTCGAGAGGCGAGTATCGTAATAATATCACTCGAGAGTTGTAATGCCTAATTATGTACAGTTACATACACTAGTTTATCTACACACATATCATAAGCTCTCTTTGATGTGTTCAGGAACCGCATGTTTGACCAGCATTGTGGCTCTGCAGTTGTTCTGTAGCACCAACTTCGGGCGTCGGCGTTCGAAATTTGAATGTCAGTACCAATTTCACAGACAAACTAGGGGCGGCATGCAGGCGGGCGTCGGCGTTCTAAATTTGAATGTCATAATGTGTACAAAAATTACACATTATGGTCATAATGTGTAATTTTTCAGATAAGAAATGAGTTTTTACCAAGTAGTTTAACATTATGCTGATTGTAACGTGCGGTTTTTGTACGCAGTAAAGAGGGTTTATGATACGTGTGTAGATAAAATCAGTTAAAGATTCGGCTTTTGTCGGATATCATCGCCTAAATCCGATCTCTCTCTCTCTCTCTCTCTAGTGAGAGATGAGGGATTCACGACAATTTCCCAGGTTGGCCGAATCGTTAACTGATTTTAATCGTATTGTACTTACATATGTATTAATAAATAAAATTTATTATATAATTACCATAATATTACTAAATACTTACAATATACTACTACAACTATTATATACTAATAAATACTTACATGTAAACTACCTATAATTTTAAAGAGAGCGGTAGTGCTTTTTCACACGACTTTTATCAATCGGTTTCACCTAATAGCCCTTAAAAATTACCCAGTTGTCCTTATTGTATATGTTTCCGTATAGTTTGCATAATTTCAATGTAACAGGACATCAAACAATTGCGAGATTACCTATATATGTATGAGGGCTATTATATTAAATTAAATATTTTAGGCTAGTACTTGGCGTCGACATAGCTTATTCGCAAATACGCGTATTCGTTGTTGAATAATAGAATTTTCTAACAAATAACGATTGTTTTGTTAAATTGAAACGACTGTTGTATCAATGTTATTTAAGTACTGAAAGTTGCAAACTTATTTTGCAAGAGGACGTCAAACATATCGATTGTTGGTTGAATAATTCCACAGAATTATTAAATGTTTACAACACATTTGAGGCTAGATCAAACAATACAGAATTATTTGTCTTTCGTCATATTATGATACGACTAGTGATCAGGGAGGGACTAAGCACAATTAATATACTACCTACTACCTATATTCCTGCTGCCGTACCTATATTCATCTGTAGAATAGGCACCGTCGTAATCTCGACCAGCTTTTATTTCACTAGTATTCTTTAAGCCGCCGACGATAAGGCGTTTAGATGTGAAAATAGATTCCCAGTAGCATAGGTATGTTTTTTAAAGAAATCTTAAACTATTTCCCACTGAAAACCGACCATTATCACAACAAAACAGTTAATAAAGCCCCACTGTAAATCCTTTATTCCCTTTCCAGACCAGAGTCCAGTGGCCCCTACCTCTAGTCACGTGCAATACACACAATGCTTTACTTACGTGACCTGCTCACTGGTTGCTCAACACACTAGATGGATGTGCAACTGGATCGCAACGCAGATGCTACCGTACAGGCCATAAAATGAAAAAATATTTTCGTTAATCGCGTGGTGATTGAAAGAACGTCTCCTTGAGTTTTTCTGACCCACAAACAAACCCAAAGGGACGTGCAGATTTGCCGATAACACATCTATGAATTCACAGTCGTTGGAGTACATTTGTGGTTATTTCTTCATTTTGTATGTGTTTGTAGTTATACTTAAAAGATTCCTATTCGATACCTCTTGATATTGTCCTGTTCATTTGTTACCACAGCCAGCAAATCACAGTTTTTATCAAAGCTATAATCCTCTATGGCTTTGCTGGTTAATAACGCCCTCAATTAAAATTCCAGGGCAATACACTATTGAAAAATACAGAATAGAACTGTTTCCGTTGGATAAAAACAAATAAATGCGCTTGCACACTTTCCAATAACATAATGATTCCATTTCCATTTTGACTCGATTATGGGCTTTTGATGTGCAGTATCTGCGCTATCGTATTGCACATTAAATTGTTAATGGGCTTTGAGACAAAAGTTAAGCAGGAATTTTGGTTTTATTTGGTTTTGGTTGGTAATTATTTTATTCGATAAATGAACAACCGAGCAATCTCATCAAAAAGCAGAGACTTTGAACTTCACAAAGACGAAATAAATATCAATTCGCTAGTTCGTACTTCTATTAGGTTAACTTGCAATTTTATTTTTAAACTTTCGGTGATGTTTCAAGTTAGAAAATTATTAGATTCCAATGAATGTTGCTTTTTAGATCTTTACCGTAGTAACCCATTTTAGAATTTAGATTATACTCGTAACATTTGAAAAAAGAATATGTTTATGAAGTAAATTATTCTATATCGCGAAATAATTTTGGTCCAATGAGTCCCAAAATAGTATTTGTAAGATCAAAGTAGAGCTGTAAATAAAATAAATGCTCCAAGTATCTAAGGGCAAACTTGAAAGAGCCGAACAAATTGAACGTACGGCGTGCAGTTTGGAAAACGGGTACGTGTTACAGCCTTGTTGAAAGGAATTACGGGATTTCCAAACGTTACTGGAAAAGAAAATAATGTTCTTGAAGTCACGCTCTCCCTCCGTTTACTTTACAGTTTACAGTCAGTTCCATTGATTAGAACCACAGTTCTGTTACTTTACTTTTCTATACTGATCTTAAAGTTACTTGCACCAGACTTTTGACAGCTGCTAAATGCAGTTTAATATAAACACAACTTAAATTACATCATCATCATCAGCTGCACCGGGCTGGGCTGGGCTGGAAACTAATTTTATATGTAGGAAGGCAAAACTATCGATGTATTTAGTAGTAGTACGATCGATGTAGGTAGTCTAATAAATCTAGGAACGCGCATTGAAGCATTATACAAAATGGCTTGAAAATATCGGCATTGTATATTTTGTGCAAATGTATTTTTGTAATTCAATTTTGAGTTAAAAAAAAGTATTTGATTGCGTCAGATGCGTGTATTTTTGTAGATCTGATGAAAAAAAATTACTGTTTTGACAGTTCCAAAAAAGTATCTATTTTGACTAGCAGTCCAATACCGTATCGCAATCATAATCAAATGATGATATTGGTATTACCTACTATTTCAATTTAATCTTCTATGAGCTAGGGTAGCCAAATAAACTCATAACCATCCTTCATGAAGCAGTCATAAGTAAGCAAAACTTGTTACATTATGCATCTATCCAAAACCGTGCAATGCCGTTATGAATGTTTGCGGTCAAACAAAGTCGGAATCCCTTAAGTAATTACAATTGTTCATGAGGGTGCAGTATACTACGGATAATAATATGGTAGGTAGATATAAGTACTTAGCACGGTCGAATGAATAGGATAGGTTTAGCCCGCCGACATCATAAGTAAGAGCTTTTTAGGGCTTCGTACCCGAAGGGTGCCAAACGGGACCCTATTACCATTACTAAGCCTCCGCTGTCCGTCCGTCCGTCTGTCCGTCTGTCACCGGGATCAACCGAAATAGGTAGATAACTGAAATTAAATAATGAAACATACCGGTTTTTATGAATTAAAAGAAGAACCCATTAGGGATTTCAATGTGGGATCCAGCAATCCAGCCGGATCTCGCGTTTTTTAGCCTTGTGGGATCCAGCATTTGACGCGAGATCCGCGGTGCAATCAGCGTTAGCAAGCATTTTTTTTTTTAGTTTCTAGTTTTAGTTAAATAAAATCTAAACTGCTTTATAAATTGACATATAAGGTACTTCTTCTTCTTCATTATTTGAAATACAAGTGCAATTTTATATTGTATTGTAATCTATTAGAAATTGCTAATTTTATAAGCGGAACTGAGAGACTGAGACTACATAGTTAGTAAAATAGTTAGATATTTCAGATATTTAGTGTAATTTATAATTAATAATAATACTCTAACTGTTAGTAACTATACTATGTAAGTTTCAGCTCAATGTAACTGTAACTTGTTGCAGTTTCAGTAAAATGTAACAAGTTCGTTCACTTATTTTATTACTTCCACGTTTTATGAGACCGTTGGACCACAAACGTACATGTGTTTATTCTTAAAATTTAAAATTCAGGCAGCGAGGCACCAAACTGAGCAAACTAGATTGGACTTTAAAACATCTGTTTTTACCAAGAAATATATAGAGAATTTGTGTTTAATTTAAAAACTTGTACACACAGGTAGCCTTTACCTTAGCTTTTAGGCCACTTTCGCCTTTAAGTAATAAATCAAGATTTTATTTGAGCATTACATTACAATGTCGGCAAGAGAATTACGAGGTTGAGCTGAGAGGTGACGGAAGGTGGACCAAGGCGGTATCAGAAGTGGCTACCCTGAACCGCAAGGAGTCCAGCGGGCACGGCCCGGCCAGATGTTTTTGGTCTTCCAAGTATAGGTATATTGTAATCAGCTGATCGGGTCGAATGTAAGGTTTTTTTTCCACTTGGGACCTAATGTTCCTTTGCAACCTTTGTTCATAATGAAGGGCCGATTTCTCAAATTTGGTCAGCTAATTAAAAGTCATCCAGTTTTCTATCTAACTGGGTTTTTGATTATCTGGGGGCGATTGGTTTTTGGATTTTCTAAAAAAAAAAACCTATCGAACGCGCTCAGCGAGTGCGACTATTGTACGCTCCAATAGAGCGATAATCGACATCTTGTGTCTCAAAATGAGTGTTTTCAGAATATTTTGTTAAAAAAATACTTTGTACCTATCGATTGTCAATGAAGTGGATGCTATTTTCATCTCCAATTGGTTTTTGAACGCGGCCGAGATGCTGACTGCTTTTCAGAATTCTCTGATAGGTTTTATTGGCATCATTGAGCTTCATTTAGAACCCACTTTTAGCCCATATCACACGAATAAGCCGTTAACTAAACCTAGACTTAGTACTTTGTACTCGTATAGACCCGTGACTGTGACCTTTAAGAAAGTGGCAGAAGTGTGTCATTCAAAGAGACCCTTCCGAATGCTCCCAATAAACTCAAAATGTTGCTTCATAGATTTATCTGACTGTACCATGGTTAAGCAAAGAATGTTCTTTTTCCGTTATATTCCTAAATAGCAGTGCAACAGTTGGCCGAAGACCGCATAAATGGCGTAATAAAGAGGAGGCCTTTATTCAGAAGTGGGTGCATGAGGCTGGATAGATAGATAGATAGGTTTCTAAGCGAATTCGTTTTTTGTTTCAGACTTGAAGATGAAGCTCGGTCGCCCGTCACCAAAACAAAGTAAGCAACTTTTTATTTGAATTTACGTATGCTCTTATATACGCTGACGTTGGTGTCGTACTTATTACTAAGATATAGCTTTAAAATTAACAAAAGCTGCCTAAATATATTACACGCCTACGTTCTGACCTCACACTAACATAGAACCTGTGGGATTCGACCCCAAACACAGAACAAAATAGGATAAACAGATGAGTAAGCACATTGCAAATCGCACAGACGCAGTATTAGTAATTAATACGCAGTATTAGTAATCCTGTTAGTTTGAATAAAAAATAGAGTTATTATAGTCACTAATAACTTTGAGAAACATGCTTTGTTAATTTTAAGTAAGTAGTGTTATTCGGTAACTACAAAAGTACCGACGATATCGGGAAAACTTCGAAAAATGCGGTAAATAAGAGAGAATAATATAACCATTATAATAACAAAATTTATAACGCAAGCCCCAAATCCTTATTGCGTTTTCCAAAATAAAGCAAGTGGCAAGGCAATCCAAATTCAAAACCTAAACCTCTTCCTTGAATTCCAGTGAAAAGACCGGTCTCCTCACGCCACCGCAAAATGGAGGAGGCGAATCCCCCCCTCCAGAAAAGGAGCGGGCGGATCAGGAGGACACAGAGAAGGGCCATTCGGGGCCAGTGCCACACTCGACGGAGGGGCCCAATGAGGACCTGTACGCCATACCGGTGAAGCTGAGGCCCAAGAAGGAACAGCTGCCGCCGGGATGGGAAAAGCATGAAGGTGACATATTGACTTCTTTCTGAAATGAACTCACTACTATTAATTATACGTCTAAGCCAACTAACTAAACTTACTTTGTATATGTAGAGTCTTGGCAAAACCCAGTTCGTCTGGCTAGCAGGAATGAGTTTACTTCAAGAATTGCTTTACACCTATTTATTTGTAAAATTATTATGACCTACGATACAAACTGCTACTGCATACATAAATCCTGAATGTTGTTAACCAGTTCATAGCTAGAGCATTTGTCATCTTCTTTTGATTCTCCGACATTATGCTACCTGATGTGTTAGTGCCAAAATGTGCCGGATGTAGCTTGCTCCTTACGTGCGTTGGATCTTGGGAATTAGCTGATAGCCTCTGACCTTGTACTGCACTATTTAATAGCAGAAATAATTCATCTTTCTCATCATCATCATTCTCCCAGTGAAATATGCCCTATTTGGGGGGATAAGATGTTTGGGGGATTTTCGGAGGAAAAATATGAAATTTGTGGATTTCTATACTAAAAATGGTTGTACGAAATAAAATGTGTGTGAACTTCTAAACTTTGAGTTTATTGGAAAATATGGAAATACAGTCGAAGGCACAGCCGTTTTAATTCATCTTGGTCTTGCACACTTACTTTTTCATCCGTTCTATAACTAGGTACATCAAGTACGAATACAAACTAACTATGCGCGACGTCGTCTCTCACGTCGCTGTTTCTAGTTCCTCGACTAGGTGGTGCCAGAAGTATCTAAGTGACTGTATATAAATATTCATGTTTTTATTTTTAACAACTTTCCCACCAGATCACGACGGCCCGTACTACTGGCACATAAAAAGTGGCACGATCCAGCGCGAGATCCCCAAGATGCCGCCAGTCGAGGCCAAGGAGTCCCGTATCTCCATGGTCCGGGACTGCTCGAATCTGTCCGAGGTGGCCAAGTACGAGGGGGTCATGAACACCTCGGTGACCAGGAGTACGACCAGCGGGGCATTAGACCATGATGCGATGGATGCGGAGCGGAAACGGAAGGATGAGATGGCTTACAAGTAAGTGGTTTGTAGAATCCTATGGCTTAGTGGTCACGTTTACGTCACGTGGGGAGTATGATGTAAAAAATTCAGAATGACTTAATGGATAATATCGCTTTATACACTTCCGCCTAAATTCCCAAAAAGGGGTCGCCTAAGATTATGGAAGACCCAAGATCGAATCTAGTTCGGAAAAATATGCTTAGACTTAGAGGGTTTTGAATGTTTCTATGATATGAAACATTAAAAACGTCCACATGATAAGGGGAGAACTACCAGTTTCGACGTGCTAGCTAGTCGCCTCTATATACAGGTCTTCCACTCCTGATTCCCTTTTACACAAAATAATGTATGAAACAGCGAGCGTTGGGGATACTGAGTTAGATATCGTTTGCAATATTACGTGATTAATATTCAGGCATGAAAGACCAATTAGAGAAATATAGACGAGTATCAGTGGCGAAGTTTACATCCTCAGCTCCCTGGTATGTGTAGTTACCCCTACATGTTTATGATTTGACTTCCAGACGCCGCAGCTTCCCCGCCCGTCCCGAGCCGGACAACGGGCGCGCGGTCCGATTCTTCGTTCGCTCGCTCGGCTGGGTGGAGATCTCGGAATCGGACCTCACCCCGGAGCGGTCCAGCAGGGCCGTGAACAAGTGTATCGTGGACCTGAGCCTGGGACGGAACGATTTGCTGGACCAAGTCGGTCGTTGGGGTGATGTACGTAATACTCCTCTCATACTTATATGGATATCGTATCTAGCCTTTTGTCAAACATGTTAGCAGATATGCTCATTCATTTGCACCGTTTAACGGTCATTAGTCCGCCTCTTTTTGAGGAACATAGCTAACACTTCGCCGCTTTGGATGTATGAGCCAATCAGGCACAATCACAGAGAGTGACTGACGGACGAGATTACAATGTATCTGGTCGTTGTCTCTGATGTGCATGGTTTCTCTCGAAACTCCGCCTACATTAAAATATTGCTGTACATTAAGAATCGGAGTTCGCTGGATCTTTCTACATTATATACTAAATTAGTACTATACTATAGTAGTTTATGTGATTGTTATTATGTACAGTTACATACACTAGTTTATCTACAAACATATCATAAGCTCTCTTTGATGTGTTCAGGAACCGCATGTTTGACCGTCATTGTGGCATTGAGTTGTTTAGCTTGTTCTGTAGTACCAACTTCACAGACAAAGTAGGGGCGGCACGCAGGCGGGGGTCGGCGTTCGAAATTTGATGCCATAATATGTAGAAAATTTACACATTATGGTCATAATGTTCAATATTCAGATAAGAAATGAGTTTTACAAAGTAGTTTAACATTATGGCGATTGTAAGGTGCGGTTTTTGGACGCAGTAAAGGGGTTTTATGATACGTGTGCAGATAAACAGAATTAAAAGAGATAGCTCTTCTAATCTGCTATTAATATCACCAATGTTATAGAGGCTGTAACAAAAAGGTGTATATTGTGTAGTCATATTTAAGGAAGTTGTTCGGGATATCATTCCAAGCAACATTCACTATGAAACCGATTTGATCAGAGCAACTTCATTCACTTCCTCATACAAATCAGCTGACCGCTGCGGACCAAATATTTAATTATTATTATTTATTTATTTCAGGTTATTGAATATACCCATAGAAGTACAAATACAAAATTATGTAGAATTTTAGATTACAATATCAAAATGGCGCAATAGAAATTTATTATTGTCAAAATTATAAATAAAAACAGGAATAACAGTGAGATTAATATGATGCAAAAGCAATTAATGAATTACTGTTTGTGTGTAAGAAATGAAAACTAAAATTGGTCTGATCAAATCGATTTCGTATTAGAATGATGCCCGTAACAACCTCCTAAAATGTGACAACACCTTTCTGTAACGCCCTGTATATCCTAATGCATTATCTGAAGACCTCCGATTCATCTCCAGGGTAAAGACTTGTTCATGGACTTGGACGACGGAGCCTTGAAGCTGATCGACCCTGAGAGCCTGACCACGCTGCACACTCAGCCCATTCACACAATACGCGTTTGGGGGGTGGGCAGAGACAATGGACGGTAAGTTTCACCCATAATTACTCTCAAGGGCGTAGAGAAGTCAACTAAAAGAAAAGAAACTTGTTACATTTATGAAGCTTGGTGTGAATGGAAACATTTTATTAGAATTAAATTGTAAGCTCTTCGCCCCAAAAAACTCTAAAGGGTCTTAAAACAAAAAAAACTCCTTTTCCACTCTTGTTTAAACACAAAACTGTATAGGAGTTGACCTTTATTTTGAGGTATGTGTAACATTTTTTGTAGTTACATGGTAAGCACCTGATTCCCCCTAGACTCTTTTAACATGCACAGGGTTTTACTTGTTTTACAACAAAGAAACTAACGTATAATTTTCTTTCCACTTCTTTCACGGAATAGTGAAAGGTAAGTCATATACTTTCTTAAATATGTCGTTTCATTTTCATATCGATTTTATTCAGGCAATGCGTTTAAGCCTGACCTTTCCTGACCTGACCTCCATTAATATGCATTGACTCAACACAGTGGGAATATTCCACTTGATCCGGAGAATACTGTGTACAAAATTGACGTCTAATTATCCCTTCTTTTCCTTTTTGAAAATTTGGTTAAATAATCACAGTAGAAGACCGACCACCATCTTGTGTACAACATCCCATCTCAGCATCTCTCTATCCTTTCAGAGACTTCGCCTACGTGGCCCGCGACCGCGCCACTCGCAAGCACATGTGCCACGTCTTCCGGTGCGACGCACCAGCTCGCACCATCGCTAACACCCTGAGGGATATCTGCAAGAGGATCATGATTGAGCGGTCGCTGCAACCGCTGCCGAGGCCCACTGACTTGCCGGCGGCTAGGCGCCCTAGGCCTCTCTCTGGTAAGTGGATACACAGTGGATTTAGGCGTTAAAGTTAATGGTTAGGGTGGGCACAACTTACCTATGTCTGGCGGTAATATGGTCCAGTTTAGAGTTTCAATGTTCGCCAACCTCCGATAGGAGATGGTATTCGAGAAAGATAAATTGGCTGCTGAAAAACAGTGAATCAGAATAGCATTTGAGTTAGTGAGGGAGCTAAGGTACGACTAAACTTCTGTGTGTGAGAGCTGGGGCCCGAGTATCTTATGAAACACGAATAGCAATAGATCGAATAGAGATCGATTGATCCCAAGGGCACAAAATGCCGTATTTGGCTATTAGTCTCCAAAGAGATTTTCTCTTGGCGTCGCCGACAAACCAAATACGGAAATGGGCCCCCTTGGGAGCAAGTGATACATTTATTCGTTTTTCAAAGGATAAAATGTATGGGATTTGACGTTTGTTTTAAGGTAAAACTATGTTTAATATGTTTTGTAGTAACATGGATATATTTACCCTCTAAGGAGAATAAGCATGCATAATTTTTCATTGGTTTTGGAACCAATTCCAAGCCATAAGGTTGACAACTTGGTGGGTATATAGTGGAAAGAGCCTCATAAAGGGTTAAGTTGTAACTGTTCTTATTAGACGTTCGACAATTGCAGGCGCCTCCTTCCCCACGCCAATGGAGGAGCCCCGGAAGACGGTCCGCGCGCGGTACCTCGGCAGCGCGGAGGTGCCGCGCGCGACCGGCATGGACGTGCTTAACGACGCGCTGGAGCGGCTGGCTGCGGCTCGGCCCCCGTCGGCGTGGAGGCCCGTGGCCGTCGCCGTGGCGCCCTCGATGATAACCATCACTGATGAGGGGGTAAGACACATTATCATGAAGACCTCTGTGGTGTTACGAGGCTGTGCTTACCAAGCGAGAGGTCCTGGGTTCGATTGCTGGGGAGGGAAAGAAAAAAATACCAGGTCTTGGATGTTTACATTTCCGTGACGCCGCTTTTTTTGGTACCCGCTACACGGTGTCCTAGTGTGGGGCCAGAAGCAATGTACATACTTTGCTTCTGGCTGATATCTTAAGTGATCATCATCATTTTACATGGCGAGCATGTCGAGAATTTATTTACTAAGATATGTTATGCGCCCACCTAAGAAATTTTACAAGGCTGGCAAGTCGAAACGATGAACAACAAAAAAAAGAAGGTACAAACTTAAAAAAACCGACTTCATGTTCAAGCCCTATTTCTTCCTCCCCGGTCGAGATGCGTATTATGGACATGAAACGTCCTCAACAAAACTTTTGCTGCCCGGAACCACAAAGTATATTTTTTATCTGAGTTAATAGTTAAAGTTAATAGTTTTTTTTTTTTTAATATCGGACCACCGATAAAGTATGACCTATTTAATCAAAACAAGAATCAAGACAATCGATTCATAATTGAGGGAAAAATCGCGTAACAAACAAACCAAAAAACACTCGAGTTGAGAACCTTCTCCTTCTGAAGTCGGTTAATAATGCCTGTAATGTTGGCAGCATAAGCTTAAATTATACAACGCTTGCAATTCGAGGAAAGACTGCATTAGGATCTGCCATGAATGGTGGCGTAAACCACTGCTGAAATTTTACATGGCTAGCTAGTCATTTATTTACTAAGATATTATGCGCGAAAAGGCAGCTGAATTGAAGTAGAACTGGGCAGGCCACGTCGCCCGTATGCAACCAGACCGACGATGGGCCAAATTCTCTGGATCCCAAACGCGAAAAGGGGACGTGGTCGACCCAGTAAACGCTGGGGTGACGAATTTAGGTACCAAAACAACAACTAGTGGGAGGTAGCCCAGGGGCATGAAGGGTGGAGGGGCAGAGAGGCCTTTGCCCAGCAGTGGGATGATGTAAGCTAATAATAATAAAAAGCTAGTCGAGGATTGAGAAGATATTTAAGAAGATTATGAATATGTTTACGGAGATATGACCTAGTTTGAAGGGTGGCAAAAGCCACCCTTGAATTTTTACGTAACTAGCAAGTCGAGTATTGCATGTTTACAAAGATATGACTTTCTGTTGGCTAGCAATAAGACTTAATTAGAGTAATGAGTAGCCAAGAAGAGCTGCCATTCGGGGCCACGCAAGCTAAAACCTAGTCCACCGAATAATCCCCCTATTTCTCTTCCAGGAGACAGCCCCAACAGTGGAATGTCGCGTGCGCTACCTATCGTTCCTGGGCATTGGTCGAGACGTTCGTCGCTGCGCATTCATAGTGCACACAGCACAGGATATGTACGTGGCTCACTGCTTCCACGCAGACCCGTCGTCCGGGGCTCTTTGCAAAACCATCGAGGCAGCTTGTAAGGTACGCAGAGATACTGTGAGTACGAATTAACTTGATTTGAGGTGTTGGTTGTGGATTTTGAGGTATGTGGGGTTTGAGAATGCATGGCTTTGCTGATGGATCGCAGGATTATATTGGCACAATTTTTTTTCATGAGTGACACTGAAATCCTGTGCAAATCTTTTGAGTTAAGAACTCTTCAGCTGGATGTCGCATGACTTTATACAGGTTCCCTTAAGTCAACGTTACATGCTGTGTAATCAAGCGCTTTATCTTCTCAAAACACTGCGGTAGCTTAGGTGAAGACTTAAGGGGGCGAGCGCAGCGAAGCCGTCGAATAGACTTTGTGTTAGTTCAACATGTATTACACAAAGAACACCACGTAGTTCCGAATACAAATGCTTTTTAAAAGACATTGTAATTCAACCCTTTCTGATAATTTAATCAAATAATTGACTATATCATGAAATGGTTGGCCATTTCATGAAATGATCAATCAATGGTTGGTTTCATGAAATTATCAAATTCTACGCCATGTTTCGTCACCGGTAAGTATAATATACGTCTTTTATCTCACCGTCGAATTTGTCCATCATAAATCGGCACCTTGAACAACGCTTACGGAGAGAACGGTGATCTTGAATGATGGTAAGCATCGCTGGTGATCCAATACCCAGTTCACGCTCATGCTCTACATATGTAATTCGTCAGTTTTCTCGGAAAAAAAAACAACTGCTTGAACATTTTCTTGGGTGACTGCGGTTGGCGGCGGACTTGTCCTTGCTTCATCTTCAAAGCTTCCTCGTCCCCTCTAAAATTCAGCAAAGCAATTGAAAACTGTTGATCGTGAACAAGCACTCTCACCAAAAGTGTAAAAGTTCAAAACAATAACATTCTGGGCTAATAACCTTTTACAATAAATCATAGCGCGAAAATCACCTCGACTGCTTTTCTTGCAATCAACTTCGCGCCAGATTCTCACAGAAAAAATAAACATATTAAATAAAAAAACAAAGATGTACCATTTTTAAATTAATAACTAAAAACCAGTGTTTAAGATGCTTTATAACTTGCCAATATAAATTTTTTGAGTAGAGTATCTGAGTATCTAATAACTTTTGTCATTTCTCTTGTACTCCTTCACTAATAACGCTATTCTGTGTTCGCTAGGATTTTATAAAGGTAGGAGGAAATAAAAGATCCATTCATGCGTCAAGCGCGGTCTCTCATTCCAGCTTCGCTACCAGAAATGCCTGGATGCGCACGGCGGCGGCTATCCGCCCCCCCGCTCGCCCCCCGCCGGCGACGCGCGCGCCAGCATCGGACAGACGCTGAAGTCGCTGGTGGGGTCGCTGACCGGCCGCAGGGCCTCTTGAGCTGAAGACGTCGCGACTCCGATGATTGAAGATCGCAGAGAGGTGGGCGGGGCTGTCATTAACCCTCTCATGTGCATGCTTATTCCTATTTACTACAAAAAACTAAAAAAGAATCCCAACGATGACGTCTTACAGGTCACTTTCTATATCTGCCACCAGTTGTTAAAAAAACTTAAAAATGGTTATGAGAAAAGATTACTGCAAATCGCCTCAACTACTAATAATAAAAAACTTTGGGAAACAATGAACAATATAACTAACTCTAATAATAAATCAAACCCTGCTTTAGATTTAATATCTCCGACTAACCCTACTAACTCGATTAATAATATTAATAACTTTTTTGTGTCAATTGGTAAAAATCTGGCGGAAAATATTCGGAACAATAATACACCCTCTAATAGTAACCTAACCTTTTCTAGTACCCAACCACATTCCTTTGTCCTCTCACCAACAGATGAATCAGAAGTACGTAACCTTATCCTAAAACTTAAAAAAGACAACACTCCAGGCCGTGACAACATTACTGGATATTTTCTTAAACGATATATTGATGTCATTACTCCACCTTTGACACATACTTTCAATCTTATCCTGTCTACTGGTGTATTCCCCAAACAGTTAAAACTCACCGATGTGATACCATAAGAGTGGTGACAGGATCCGTGTCAATAACTATAGACCAATTTCTATTCTTCCAACCTTATCTAAAATCATTTAAAAAATTATTAATAAGAGACTCATTACCTTTTTAGAGTCTAAAAATATATTATCGTCTGCTCAATTTGGTTTTAGATCCAATACCTCTACTAGTGATGCCATACATGAGTTAACAGACTATATTGTTTCCAAACTTGACAAAAAAAAAAGTAATTTCCATATTTCTTGATCTAGCAAAAGCCTTCGACACGGTTTCTGTCCCACTCTTATTAGACAAGCTGGACATAATGGGTATACGTGACCTACAACTGAACCTATTCAGAAACAACCTATCTGATAGAAGTCAAAGAGTAAAGGTTGGTGACCTTGTCAGTGAGGATCAACCTATCTCCTATGGAGTCCCACAGGGGAGTATTCTAGGTCCAACACTATTCCTAACGTACATAAATGACCTCTGTAACCTCCAGCTACACAACTGTAAAGTTGTCACTTTTGCAGATGACACTGCCCTAATTTTCTGTGGAGATACATGGAAAGAAGTCTACCGCTCTGCACAGCTTGGTTTTAACAGAGTGTCTTCCTGGCTTACTCATAATGTCCTTACACTCAATGTTGAAAAGACCAAATACATTCCCTTCTCTATTAAAAATTTGTCCCCTGTAGTTCACGATTACTATTACATCATAGCCCACTCTTCCCCAGTATGCAACCTTTGTAACTGTTCTAAGCTTACAAGAGCTCTCAACATAAAGTATCTTGGCGTCATGATTGATTGCACTCTGAGTTTTACGATGCACCTTCATGTCCTCTCATCCAGAATTCGGAAACTGACTAACGTGTTCAAAAACCTACGCCGTATTGCAGATTTTCATATAATCAGGATGGTCTACCTGGCTCTAACACAATCGCTTCTTACTTACTGCATTACGGTGTGGGGCGGAGCATGTAAGTCTTAAGTTTATTGACCCTGGAAAGAGCCCAGAGAGCTATTTTGAAAGTTAGTCTGTCCTTACCGTTTCTATATCCTACCAAAGACTTGTACTTTGGCTGGTGTCCTCTTTGTACGCCAACTTTTTATACTTAACACTACTCTAATACAACATGCGATACCAACGTTCGACCCATTACTAAATATCAACAAACGTCTTAAATCCGTAGTATGTTCATCATCTACCCGTTGGACTACAGCCTTTTCAGGCAGGTTCTTTGGCTTTCTCGGCTATCTCTTATACAACCGAATTAACTCCAAATTGAATATTTATTCCCTTAGTAGATATAACTGTAAAAAAGTTACTACTAATTTCCTGGACTATAACAATACGGAGGAATTATTAATTGCTATGAAATGACATTAACATCAACAAGTATTCTTCTTCGAAAGATAAATACTTACTTAGTTATATACAATTGCCCCCTTACTCATATATTTACCATTACTTGATCAACCATAAACACACACACACACACACACACAACACATACACACACATATGCACACACATACACCACACATTCACACGCACAACTCATTCATTTGCTCATCCACACATACACATTCCTACTCTTTCTCAAACATAAATTCTAACAACCTTCCATTATCTTATCATGCTGTTTTATTCACCTACTGTAGTTTCCACCATTGTTCAGAGTTGGAGAGGTTGGTGATCTGTAATGCAGGTCTCCTGGCACGGACACCAGTCCCTCGTACAGAACATGATATTTAGTTTAACTGTATACTAGTTAAGATAACATTTGTTATGTAAATTTACTGTGTGAGAGAGAAATAAATAAACTTATTATTATTATTTCGGTAAAAGAAAAATATGTCCGAGGTACCTACGGGATAACTAATAAAAAGGTTTTCACAAACATTATCATTTATTTAAAAATAAATGTTAATTCCTTTCTCTTTGGAGTCAAGTTTCGACTTTCAGGAACATTTTATTGATTTTTGAAGAATAACTTTAGATATTTAATTAATATTTTTTATTTTTCCCATGTTAATATGCAAGAGTATAAGTATAAAACAAAATGTATTAGATACAACAATTTTGGTATTTATATTTTGATAATTTTAAAATAATAGCAGACAAATAATGACAATAGTTATCAAAAATGTTAAACTATGCACCTAAAGGTCTTTCCGTACCAAGCACCTAGAGTCTACACGTCAGGATGCTATTGGGTTATCTAACTCCATTTTTTTTAAATCTTTATTTAAATAGCGTTGTACATTATTTACATTACATGACAATGAAGCTCTTTAGGATAAAAAATAGACAAACAAAATAAATACATGTCATTACCAATGATAACAAACCTACCTACCTTTTCCTAATGTACTTATATTTTTGCTAATTTATACAGCATTCTGGCTACCCGGAGGTTGGGAAAGCCAGAATGCTGTTACATCCACGCACACCCAAGAAAAACTTGTAGTTGTGACTGATTAACGGCATCCTAAAGGCCTCGTTCCGGACACACTCCGTCAGCACGTGGACGACGTCCTCAGATGTCCCACACTCATCGCAATTTGGGGATCCTACTTTCCCCATTAAATATACAAATTTGTTCAGAGGAATGTGTCCGGCACGAAACCTTAGGGCAAGTATGATGTCACTTCTTTTCAATCAAGAAGCGAACCAAGGGGACGTTCAGGCTGGACAGTTTTATACCAGAAGCCTGCGGGCAGTGATCTTTCGTTGAAGTATTCTTTCCATAATGTGGTTGGTGCATTGCAATTTCACTGCGGGATTAAGGTCAGTAAAAAATGGCTCGAGAAAGTATGCGTCTCCAAACGCACTCGTGGACTTAGCTAGCCTGTCCACCCCCTCGCTACCTGCAACACCTACATGGGAAGGTATCCACTGCAAGTAATTGTCTTGCCAGACTTCTTCAGATGCATAAACATACCAAGAATGGTATAGGCAATGGGAGCCCCTTTTTTGGAGTAGATTTTGGATTTAGCTGTAGTTCTCTTCCAGTTTGTGAATACGTGCATAATCTTATTCCGGGAAACTTTATGATGAATCTCTGCCGTACCGTACCGTACCGTTTTCGGCACAAACTACATTTAATGGTTAAATAAACATTTAACCATAAAATTTAGTTTGTCCCGAAAAACGGTACAACAACTATATTACATTTCAGCAGATAATCCCGCACCGGCACCTGCCGTCGCCGGAGCACTCTCCCACCGAGTCGCGGCGCGAGTAGCTTCTTTCTCGCTCCGCATCGCATAGCTTGCTGTATCAAACGACCCCCATCTGTTGATCGCTCCGCTCCGAAGTTGTTGCTTGATTCACTCGCTCGCTAAGGTTCGTCAAACTCGCACAAGCAACAGGCCCCGGCAAACGTTCATTGTATTCGGCGACGTGTTATGGTTGCCGGAGTTTGGCAAACTTTAACAAGCGTGTTAATTAAGCTTTTAGAACGTTTTCACTCTAAAGTACCCTAGGCTAATGTGGGGATTGCTGGTTAAATAAGAACAAAGCTTACAAACAACTCGCCAGATGGCAATTAATTTTAATGAAATTAGATCACGTGTCACAGTAACATTAATGAGCAGCCTGAATACTACTTAACTGGCTGTTTGGAAGATTCGTTTTTAATCATCTCTCAGAAAAACCTTCATTAGAGACTCGTGTGTGATTATATTACTTTGTCTTTTGCGCGTTTAATATTCTAATTAAATCGACTCTTTAGCGACCTTAAAGTTATGTCAGTTTCAAACGGACTGCAGACTCTGCACATTAGGTAGAGCCTTGGTGTACTTATAGAGAAGGTTCAGCCACCTAAGTTCCTTTATATATTTTTTGAATATTGGCATCGGTTTCAGTTCGAAATATTTTTTTTGAAGTTTCAACATGCTTTAGCAATGCTCGAATTAGAGCCAATAACATAAGTTAATTTGCAATTTATTGGATAAATTATCATGTCCTTAAACCGTATTTCGAATTGCAACGGTTGTTTTGTCGTGTTGGCGAAATGGATCTCAATTTCTAATGTTTTGAAAAGAAATTTTAGTTTGCAATGTTGCAACGTGCTATAGAAAATTTTAAGTTGCCTGTTTTATTAATTTTACTACACTGTATTTTCTCAGAGGTTATTTCATTTGAATAAGACATTATGTCTTGACTGCATTTACATATCTATTAGTTTTTCTACACTTCAGTGTCATTGCTTATACCAGTTCATAGCAGCTTGAAAAAAAAAAGAATAAAAATAATTAGGGAATTAGATAGTTAACTCAGTTTCGGAAACTTGTTTGTATGTTGTCATTATTGTACCATTTTAATTTTAATATGAATCCCAATATAATGTAATTGTGTGTTAAAGTATTAAAATATTTGGTGTTTGTTGGATTTATTTATTTTGTAATGCGTATTACTATATATTTATAGGTCTAAGTTCATAATATTAGGACTTCGTTGTTCTATCTGTCTTATGTTTCACTGCCGAGTTCTAATTTACCTATATGTTTGATCTGTCTTGATAATATAAATCCTAGTCTGTGGTAGTTTAATTTATTATTTTGAAAATGGCTGCCATATTATAACTTTGTTAAAGATACAGTTACCTAGTTTTTGTTGAAGCAGTTACATATTTAGAGAATTTACTTACGGCGGTTTGGAATAAGAATTGGAATATTAATTGATGTAATATTAGATACATAATAATAATGATTTAGTATTAAATAAATGGTTAGATGTCGGCGTTTTTCAAGATGCTTCATACCAAATACTGTAACTAAGAACGAGACTTCGGATGGAGGTTGACCGTACAACCAAAATCTTGATCATACTTTGGTAAACAGATTCAGATTTCAAGGATCAAGATTTTATACTTAAGTATACTATCGTCGGATGTTGTTGTTGATGTATCTCTGATAATTTGAAGTCAAAATTCACAGACAGTTGAGCACGGTATGAATTAGCTTAAGAATTAGGTCTAGCGAATTGGCGTATAGTTGTCCTTTTTTAATCAATAAAATGAAGAAAAGAGACGGCTTAGATTAGTAAATTTTATTAGGGCGCTCTGAATAAAGAATTGCTGAAGCTTGTTTGAGGAAAAATGGGCGTCGTAATGTAAATTAAATTGCAAAGGATGTTTCTATTTTGTATGTACCATATTTCTACATTAAGCTTTTAACAATAATGATTAATGTCATTTACTTTTTGCGACTAAACAAATTTCGGTAATTTCTTGCACCGTCACAAAGAAGAGATCGGCAACCTCATTGTAACAAGGCTGTTAGACAACACGTTGAGCTTTTAAAAATAGATATTTTTACGCCATAATAATAACTAAGAAAACATAATTATTTATGGTAATGCAAGAACAAAAATTCGAAAGTGTACTGGGACCTAAATGATTAGAACAAGTACAGTCGATGAAAGAGGTGCTTTGCCTTTTATCCCTAGCTATATTATATTATATACGTATTTGACAAATATATTCGTGTAAATTATCGTCATGAAGCGACTGCATATATTTACTTTTTATTTTTCCTGTCGAAATTCTCAGCTGGATATATAGTAAGTCTGGTTTACAAAAAAATATTACCAAATAAATCTAGATAATAAGAAATGGATCTCTAAATCAACAAACTAGCTTGAAAGTATATTCCAAAATTAGAATCAGTGTCGCTTCTTGTTTGTATGGTAAAATCAGTATAAAAACTGAATTATACGTAAAAGAGTGTAACCCACACGTTAAACTATAAAAATGTGTTATTTCGTTAGTCAAAATTATTCCTAAACGGGAAGGAATCTCCCTGAACTATTTACATGTCCGTTATTTATCAGATGAAAATGTATTAAATCATTTGGAATAAACAGCAGCAAAGATATATAACGGATACTCTAACCTACTTTTGTGAAGGGAGTAGTGTAAATGTTATAGAACCGGAGTATACAATCAGGTTTCATGGTCAAATTCTTGGCATACATTATAATCCAGAAGGATACAGTTTTTTTTCAACCAACAACCACCATTGAAAATAGTCATATCTTATTGGAATATTACAATCGATATGCTACAATTGCCTAAAATATTTCGTTAAAACACGTTTCAAGAAAGATTCCAACGGAATCAAGAACATGTTTGTGCTGCCCGCTCTACTGAACCAGGTGTTTGACCGAGCAGAGCAAAGATATTTTCAATTGCGTTCAAATTAGTTCTCAGTGTTATCCTATAAAAATATGTATGTACTTAACGCAATAGATTCGTCGTTGCGAGCTTCGACTGCCTTGGATCAAGTTAAATAGTACATCAATATTTTCTATATTTAATGGTAAACGTTTGTAATACGTAGTGTTAGTTAGCTTTCCAATTCCTGTTTTCCTAGCTCACTGTTGATCCGAAATGGAGGACAAATGTTATGCTTTGACAGCTTGAAAGCCTTCAGACTGTGGCTTTTGATTATTATTTATTGTGAAAATTAATAAAAAATAAGATATTTCTGTAATTTGTTTGATTTTTTTACCTTGCATAAAATATACAATGAGATTTGAAAGTGATAGGTAATGAATTGTTAGGAGTGTTTGTAAAGTCGCAGCTGTGTAACTGTACCTTCGCAACAGGTAGGAAGTCCCTACTAGAACACAAAGATAAGGTGCCTACCTTATATTTTATGGGGAGTTTGTAAAAATAATTCATCTCTTCTAAAAGATTTGGTACGGATGGGCTCAACCTGTGCTCCTGCCGCCCGTTACGGGATTAGGCGTGATTCTGTTAATTTTACTTTGTCTAAATAGGGAAAGCAGATATCTCCATACACCACTTCGTGTAAGTGAATTTTGTTGAATAAAAGAGCTAAATATCTATTCATTATAAATATTTATTCATAATTATTACAATGCATATAATTTTGGATTTCACAACTAGTTCCTCAACAGAATCACAATCATAAAAAATCATCTTCGCTCTCCCGATAGAAAAAAATATATACCCAGACATACTTAGATCATCTCGAAATCGAACACACCCAAAAATCGCGATCGTTTTAAAATAATTCCTTCACGTAGCCTCCTAGTAATCTATAACTATCTGGGCATGTCCCGCCTGTCCATGTGTGGTTGGTTATTTGATAAAATTGCTGAATGAACACAACAGATGTCGTTTGAATTCAATAAAGGTCGGACTCGGGTAGACCCAGTTGGTCTGGTCGGATAGAATGAAACAATTAAAATGATCGCATGTTTTCAAGAATACTTACTTTTTTGCCAAGACATTTTTTGTAGAAAAAAATGTTAGGGATAGATATTACAGGCCGAACAAGAAAAACAATATAATCAATCACGCATACAAAATCCTTTTCATAAAATTACAACCACTGATTTCATTGAGCACTCCATTAGTTTTCAAACTTTGGAAGATGGCAGTGAGAATCAAGGAGATACTATTTATGGAGCTGCCTTATTTGACTATAGGCCAGTATTTGCCAAGACAAAATATCTGCCATTGTATAAAAAGTGGAGATCATTTCGAGTTCCGTAATTTACTAAAATAAAAATCCGCATTATACAGCTGCCCCTCCATAATTGGAGTCTCCTTAGAGTAGATAGGTACAATGTATAAAACTACTTTCTACTGGATAATTTTATACATTTCTAGAAACAATACCGTTAAATTTTATATGAATAAATGAATAAAATTATTTTTGAGAATAGCAGCTTGCATGCCATAGGTGCTATATAAAATTTGAACCTTACCACAATGAAGGCGACACAGCGGGCCGCGTTACGTCGCGAGTGAGCGAGACAGTTTTTATCTTAACCTGTAGACTCGCGTAAACCCTAAAACGGAACTTTTATGACAGACGTCACCTAGAGTACTGTAGATTCTATTGTGGGCATTTATGGGCAAAATAGTAGTTTATGTGACTGCTACATGGAGGGCATTAATACTCGAGTTACATACACTAGTTTATCTACACACATATCATAAGCTCTCTTTGATGTGTTCAGGAACCGCATGTTTGACCGGTATTGTGGCTCAGCAGTGGTTTAGTTTGTTTTGTAGTACCAACTTCATGCAGGCAGGCCTCGGCGTTCGAAATTTGAATGTCAGTACCAACTTCACAGCCAAACTAGAGGCGGCACGCAAGCGAGCGTCGGCGTTCGAAATTTGAATGTCATAATATGTTTAAAAAATTACACATTATGGTCATAAGAGAGTCATAAGGAGTTTTTACCAAGTAGTTTAACATTATGCTGATCGTAACGTGCGGTTTTTGAACGCAGCAAAGAGGGTTTATGATACGTGTGTAGATAAAAACATAAAATTTGCCTTAATTAACCTCATTATTTTTTATTTTTCGGCCAGCAGATAGCGGGAGGGTTAACTTGGCCAATTTTCAACACAGACACACACCCAGGGACAAAGCGTATTATATATGTCACCGCAAGATGGCCAAAACCGTTAGTTGATAACAAACGTCTTTTTTCTCGTAAGTTGATCAACTATCGATAGATAGTAAACTGTAGCGTACTGCTTAGTATATTATGACGCGTTAGTTGATCAACTAACGGTTAAAACTGTTAAATAGTAAACTGGTTTAAACTTTAATTGCAAGCGAAATACCAGCGCACACTGCGGTAGCTTCGTGTTAGGTTGACATGTAAAAACAAAAGAAAAGTAATTTGTAAACCCTGTCGGTCTGGTTTACTATCTGTCGATAGTTGATCAACTACCGCGTTAGTTTATCAACCAACGGTTTTGACTATGTTCCGGTGACATATATAGTGCATAGTTAAGTTAAGATGAAGAAGGTATAGGTACGCTGTCACGCTCTCTCGCGTCGTAACTACGCCAGCTGTCTCGCCGGCGACATGTCGTCAGCAGTTCCGGTTGGCCAGGAAATTGTACCTTATGATGCAAATTATTGCAAATTAAGAGTAGTAAAAGTACTATGGTAACATACTGTCAATTTAGTGTTGTGTAGACATTTTAGTGTTACTTAATTTCGAATTGACTCCAATAGTTTTCTATATTTGGCGCTAATAGCAACTAATTTAGTTTAAAACGAGGAGTATTCCATGACATTGACGAGAAAATTATAATATAAACAAATACTTTACACAAAATACGAGCTATCTATACAATAACTATCTAAACTTAGGGAAAATGATAGGAAAACGAGTCTCGCATCAGGAAGAAAATAAGGAAACACAAATAAAATTAACAAGCGCAAGAGATAAGTCAAATAAGGGTGAGGGTTGGACTAGATGGGATATAACAAATGCGATATGAAACGAAGACCGACCAACCATTACAGTAGAGTGTATAGACCAATTTTCCGAAATAATATTTTCCTTATATTTTTTTCCTACGATTTATTTTTTCTATACGGTTTTTTACTAGTAGTATAATTTTGTATACGCTTTAATTTCTTCTGTTTCTTTGTGCTATTATACAGGGTGTTAACGGGGTCGTGTAGCAAGAAAGAGAAAATAGACTTGGCACTTAATTAGAAATACAACGCTGTAGATTGGAGTGCATAAATTAGCACTTTTTTCGCAGGTAAAAAAAAACTAAAAATGATTCCCTATTTATTAATTATTATGGTCACCCTACTTTCTTATGACGTGACGGTTGACAATTACCTACTACTTACTCATCTAATCATTTGTTTATTAAAAAGGTTTTATCATGAATTAATAGGGTAACCATAATCTGAATTATTAACTGGGATAAATAAATTGTTGATTAGTTTAAAAAAGGCTGTAATTTTTTAAAAATTTGCCCTATACTTGAAATCGCATTAATTCTTCGAGTTAGGACCGATAGGTTTGAATCATGACCCCGTTAACACCCTGTATATTGTTTCGTACATATCTCCATAGCTGCAGCGATGGGTTAGCCCCCTGTCACGGAAAATGGAGTAGTAAAAACTGGCTAAACGGGGCACATCTGTGCCTCTCCCACTCCGTATATAAAAAGGCGTGGAGTGTAGGGATGTAAGTTAAATCAAGCATAAAGTGTATGAGGAAATAAGCACCCGGAAAATTATTATATCGATAAAACATAATATGAAAATACGGATTGAGAAAATAAATGCATAGGACAATATATATCTAGCAAAAAGAAACAGAAGAAATTAAAGCGTGTAGACAATTATACTACTAGTAAATATAAATCGCGGGAAAAAACGAGAATGAAGAAATAAAAAAAAAACGAGAATTCATATATACTCACTACAGTATAGTCGGTCATAGAGGGAACTATGGAGCGGCCTGTCTCTTGCCAAAAAAAAAGAAGTTTCATCCCAAACACATAAATACTGATGGCTAAAAAAATTTAATCTGTTTGAGCCTCTCCATCGATTATCTCTCTACCCATAGATACATCTAGCGTGAATACTCGGTTCTCTGATAAAAGCTATGGGTTAGCTCGTTATAATAAGGACAAAACAATAGTGAATCATTTTGTGTGGCTAATAACAGAGTTAACGGCGTTCAAGCCATAATTTTCTTTATAAAAGTTATCATTATGCAGGGAATGGGAATAAATATTCTGCTTTTATCGTCCTCGTACAATATTCTTGATAGATACATCTCTTGTTTTACATTAGTTGGTGTGTTGATTTCATGCGACGTCCACCTGCGGAGATAAGCAAGTGTTATTATCAGAATTTGCAGAGATTTGGAGGGAGCACGTGTTCCAGATTCTGATGGGAAAAGATCCTGGAAATGTTAGTGCTGATTTGTTGTGTTTGCTACTGCAAGTATTTGATACACACAGGGGAAAGTAGTTGCTCATAAAATTAATAATAATAGTTACTAACCTCTGAAGAGCTACATCCATCCATTTTGCTTAAAGATGGTCGATCTGCTGAAACAAATAAAGAAACGAACACGCTGTAGAGGTTGCTACGGAATCAGTATGATTAGATGTACTTTTATGACAACTTAATGTGCTCTCTGAACCGCTTTTAGCGACAATTAAATTCCCGGTTCGTTCTTAAAATGTACGAGTAGTGAAAATAATTGAAACCCACACCGAGATTACCTTAATTTTTTCGTATACACAAAAACTCACTAATGCTTATAACAACTAAGCCAAGAAAAATACGATGAATGTGATAATGACAAACGAATTCTCATGATATTGATGTGATGACTCGAGGTCAAGTCCGTGAAGGCGTGTGATGGAAACGATGTTTTTTTGGATAGCTACCATGAAAAAATACTGTGGTATAATGATGACTTTGTCTACAAATGAGAATGAGATGAAACAATATACAGGCATGTTACAAAAAGCTATAAAAAGAGGCAAGAGAAGTTTCGCGTGCAGCGAAGTAGTTGGCAAAACAACGCTTTAGGAGTGCCGATAAGCGTAAGTAATCGCCATAAAGTCTATTGAATCAAACTTATTGTAATCTGTTGTCCACTAACCCACCATCGATCGCGCTCAAAGGTTTGGAATATAACCGGTAAAGTGACAACTGTAGTGTTAACTGATTACCTAGGCTCCTGTGATAAAGGAGCGCTGCGGGAGAAGTGACTGTACAATAAGAGAAACGAATCTAAAATGGCGTCTTGTACTTGCAATTTTGATGATATCTCCCTTGCACACTATCGCTGTCTTTACTCACTCACCGCTTGCAACAGTGTGGATTTGCTCGCACGCTGTCTTGACTCGCGTCCTTTACTTTTCCTTTCGTAATATGTCCTCTCGCTAACAGGGAAATTTCTTCGTGGAATCGTGTACATAACGTACGTTTTATATATTTCCAAATATATAAAATAACCTAATATACAAAAGTTTAGAACATATTTGAACGCTTCGAAGTAAAGGGTCATCATAATCATGTAATAAAAAATTTGTTGTGAGTTTACACAACAAATTTTTTGTTGACCCTATCAGCTGTTATTGTCACTGCAAGTACAAGACACCATTTAAGATTAGTTTGTCTATTGCCACCCTCCAGTGAAGTGGCACGGACCCCGCACCGATCCACTAATCAGTTAGGCGCTATGGATTTAACTATACCCTGAAATCAAAATAACTGGACCAAAGTTGGTTTCGAACTTTTTTCTTTTAATGTTGCAATCTTGGTGTACCAGACGCCAATTTTGTAGGCGCCTGAATGCCGCCTGGAGGGGGTAGTGGCGCGGGAACAAGAGAGATGCATTCAAGGGCGGGAGGAGAGAGGGTGACCTCGCTCGCACGCCAAGAAGCTTTTCAATAGCTGTACTATTAGTGTAGTAAAAATGGATGCCGTAAAATCGGAGAAATAGCGATTCGATCAGCAAAAATACGTCGATTGGTTTATTTCATAATTAAATATTCATTTATATTTTTGTCCTCTTCGTTTCCTTCACATATCTATATTTTTTGCTTTTCTTCGTTTGTTTACTTAGATTAGTTCAAAGTCCGAATTGATCAGACTAGGTATTATTTATCCAATGTCGTTAAAAAAAGTTACGTTACAACAGTTACATTCATTAATTTTGGATTGGCAATTAATCAAATAATCGTATATCGGCCAACTGAGACTACAACACAATGTTATTTTTTTCTACCATAAAGCGGCAACACATCTGTCATTTTGGTTCAGTTATTTTGATTTCAGCGTTTAAATTGACTCATTGACTTTACCGAAATAAATGGAAATCTGTACACTGAGAACCCGATACCCCTGCAGTGGGGTATCAGGACGATATGATGATGGTTATGATAGACTTTACAATTAGAAATAAGAACATTATTTACATTTAATAGACTACATGGGTAAGTACGCAGGTGGTTTAGACTCGGACTTACAGCTTATCTTTATCTGGTCGGCGCTCTCTGATGACGGAAGACTTGGAATGCTTCGCTGCTCGGAACATCAAATTATATATTTTAAATCGTAGCGAAGGTTTTGGCCAAAAGGGGGTTACACGAAGATAGAAGTAGAAATTTATGTTAAACACCTTGCCGAAGCATTCTATTGTTTATGCGGAACTGCCTTCCCTAAATATTGCAACAAGATTTATCATCACAAGACCCATTTATTTTCATTTACAGATGTCACCATATTCGTCATATCTTACTTTTCGGCGAATAACAAGGTCCTATCATTGGCTAAAAACATATATGTGAAGTGTGTTAAGAATTTAAGATAAAGCTAAGATGTAAACTTACCCCGAACGATGTCGTCGGTAAAACCATTGCTATGAAAGTTTGGCTCTTGAGAATCCTGAAACAGAGAAATTAAATGAATCACGTGAACGAAATGAATCGTGAGAATCGATGAAGATAATTTTAGATAATCCTTTTGCCTCCCCATTGATATGCCAGCGGCAACGTAATCTGCTAGTGATTGAACCACTGAACTGATTTTAATAAAACATGACATGACCGTCGCAGGGAAATTTTAGATCCTACCGTATAAATCCGTCCACCCGTTTGAGCGCTAGAGTGAAAAAGAAAGATACAAACACCTACAGACGCTTCAAACTTTATAACACTCCTCTTTTACATTGGGGGTAAAAATATAGACGAGAGCAGGAAATCTCACCTGCATTTCCCTGAGATCACGCATCACTTTATCAATCTCATCCACTTCCATCTTCTCCCCTCTTCGCTCTACTGGATTGATCTTCTCTCTATCTCTGTCCCTCACTTTCCCCTCCACTGACTGAAACATAATGTCTTTAGACTGAATCACACTTGGCTCTTTTGAAGGCACTGAATCACTTTGTTTTTTCACTTCACTGTCCTGAGTGTTTGATTCACTTTTGTCAGTTTTCACTTCAACAACTTCCACATCTGAGCTGCTGTCGTCTATCGCTACAGGTTCGGAGATGTTGTCTTCTAATGGGTCTAGGTCAGATATTATCACAATTTCCTTCTTTTTTTTCAGTTCGGTTGCTCTTTTATCAGGTTTGGCAAATGTTGGGGAGTGTTGAACAGGAATTAGGGCCGGTCTAGGGATTTTATCTTCATTTGGCCGTTTTTCTGGCTTTTTCTGGATTTGTTCATCTTTTTTGATATTCGGACTAGAATTTGGCTTCTCTTTCGGTTGGAAATTTGTTTCTATCTGTAAGGGCGTATCAGTTCTTTTAGGATGCGGGTCTTCACAGTGAGAATGAGTTTTCTCCTTCGGTTTGTGTCTATCCTTATCCTTTTTTGCTATTTCATTGGCTTCCTTGGTAAGAGTCGCTGGTGATTTAACCCGAATCATTCCAGCGTCTTTCTGCTTATCATAAAGTGACATTGTCACGGAATTACTCAATGCTTTTGTGACGTGTGTCTTCTCTGGTTTAGGGTTGTTGTTCACTGGTGTTATTGTTATACTGCCTATGCTGTTTGGTGGTAGATAGCTCTCCGGGGGTCTCACGGTCTCCTTGGGTTTAGTTCTTACCACATTTTGTTTGACACCCTTGTTGGTTGAGAATGTGTTGAGAATGCTTCCGAATGGAGATTCGATTGGATTCGTTTTTACGTTATTGCTTTTGTGTTTGGCTTCACTGGAGGTCGGTTCTGTCTTCTCCGTGGTTGCCTTGAGTGTGGTGGTGACGGTGAGTGAGCTGGGGAACTGCATGGGCTCCGTGAAGGTCGGCGAGGCTGCTTTGGGAGGCTGCTGCGACGTGGACGTCACACGTTGACGTTTCAAATCGCTTTGGCTCGTTGTTTTAACTCTGGAATGGGAAAGAGATGTTTGAATCTCGGCACTGATTCAACCTCGATATCAGCATTACAGGCTGTTAAATGTGGCATGTAAGTCTTTATTATCTTTTTTTTTGTGCTCACTACTCGACTGACTAGCCATGGCATATTTGCTGGGCGGCTTGCGCCTCCCCTACAACGGTTCATGTCAGGTACTTGGAGCTTGACTTGGTAGCCATGTTCACAATTCACAATTCTTTATTGCACAGAACATTACAACAATACAATTATACACGAAATTAAAAGGCAAAGGCGAGCTTATCTCTCAAGAGATTTCTGCCAGCAAACCTATCTGGATAGGATACATATAAAACCATCCATGTTCTACGGGACGGCTTGAGCTGACCTTCTTAACGGGTCAGTGCTCTCTACTCGACTGGCTAGCCATGAGCCGCCCCCACAACATAATCTGTTGGTTGCAAAAAATTGTGATTATGATAACGCTATTTACATAAATTAGTCTAGAAATAGAATATTGAAATAATAATGAAAAGTAATTATTAAAATGTAAGTAAGTTATATTAATATTTAGGGAGATCAACTTTTAGAGAGGGGGCGCAACTATCAAGTTTTGCTGTCTGTTGGGCAAAGCCCGTCATTACCAACGCTTGCTGTAACTTTCACGAGCCACGTCACTTTACTGTGCTGTATGCTGTAGGCCGGAGAAAGATAGCCTAAAAGGTCAATAACCATTTTGAATATACACTAACATTTAACAATCAATATAAAATTATAGATCCATACTCACTCAGCTTGCCTCAGCAGTGTTGGCATCCGCACGAAGCCTTTGGGAAACAACGGAAGTGCTCTGCTGGCTAGCAGTGCGGCTGCCGCTGCCTGCCAACAACACGGCAGGCGTAAGATGAAGAAAATTCACGCAACAAGACTATCCCTGCATCGATCCGCAACAGGTTGACGTAATGGCAGTAAAGCTGTAATGCCATTACGCCGAGCTCGGCGTTCCCGTTTTACGTCGACTAAATAGTCGACGCAAATGCGTAGGTAGAAAAAATTTGTTTGTTTGATTTATTAAGGAATAGTATTTATTCAAAAGCTGTAGGTACATACACAGTACACTTTAACAATATTTTTAACGGTATTCATGAAAAAGTCGACAGGTTACCCACCGCCGGCGCGTTTCAATCGCACAAACAATTGTCACTCAGTTGCGTTCTCATATCAATACTCAGCCGAGCGGCCGTGATGTCTAGCGTCGCTCCTGTCGCATTGCGTGTACATTTTTGAACGTAAATAAACTCCGTTAAACCTCGTGCTATTTCTATCGGAAGTTCCAAACTTTCGGAGGCTCCGTTACAACCCTATAAAATACTGACTTTAAAATGTATTTTTTTTTCACACACAATAAGAGAGGGTTTACTCAGCTACTTAGAAGAACAACTCTTACAATTCTAAGTGCTACCATTCAAACAGAATCACTTGATAAGTCAGTCAAGCGCTCCAAGCTGCAAGTCCGGAGAGGTAAACCTGCCACTTATTCACTTCGTTCTAGGCAGTTTATGTCAAATTGACGTTTAGTGTATAGAAACCTATCACGTGACAAATCTAGGTCGATTTCAGTTAGTAAATAAGGGTTCTGAAGCTCTATTCTGTATCTTTTGACCTATCCCAAATTGTTTTAACTTCACATTGAAGCCGCTTTAATTCACAGCTCTTGTGAAATAATCGCGCTCTGATGGTCAAACGTCAATTTGAAGTGAGCGAACATCCTTAAAAACATCAATTTGAAGGGGATTTCAATAGAAATTTCTAGATATCATAGTTAGAGATAGAGATTAGAACTACTGGTGTGGGTTTGGAGCCGAGTTTAAGCCCCTCACTCTCACAGGCAGTCTCAATTCGAACAATGATTTATAGGTATTTATCTCCATTACCAGGTCATCATAGGCAATTTTCGTGGTCAATAGCATGTTGGTATAAAGATGGTGCCCACCTGAGCGCCAGCCAGCTTGGTGAGCCGGTGCAGCAGCGCACGGCTCCGCGGGCACCACGGGAAGCGCCGCTTGGGCAGCCGCTTCTCCGCGTACGGCGCGCCTTCCGCGGCCGCCTGCATCTGCTTCCTGCAATAATCATTCAAATAATAACATTTATACACAGGCACAGATATTGCTTCTGGCTCCACACTAGGATACCCTGTGTTGCGGGAACCAGAAACAGTGACGTCAAACACATATAAACAAACCAAGACCTAGGGATTTTTTTTCTTCTTCCCCGGCCGGGATTCGAACCTGGGACCTCTCGGGAGGCAGAGCCTTGGAATCGCAACGCCACAGTGGTTGGAGGATATTGATAATCCGTTGATATTGACCCACTCACTCTCCTCCAGCACTTCAGTGATTATAGCCTCCAAGTATAAGTTAAAAGGACAGGATGCATCCTTGAAGTAGGCCTCTGTATATTGCGACATCTTCGGTCTCCTTATATCACTCTAACGATGCCTGTTCGGTACCAATATAGATGTTGGATGGTCCTTGCCGACCAATCCTTAAGTCGTCGCATTAGTACTTCGCTTTGAACAACTTCGCTTTGAACACGATTAAAGGCTTTCTCGTAATCTATGGAGCAATTACAACGACTCTCTGCATAACTCTACATTTCCGGACAACAACATTTACTTTCTGAATATTTCAACAAGAACATTTAGAGTGAATAGGGGCTCTCTGGTCTGGTCAAATTGAGTTTCCCCTCATGCTCATTTTTACGTGTATTCACTCTTGGATTATGAAAAAAATACACATTGGCCGGTTGTCTGTAGCGCCAGTTTCCTACAGATTCCCGGAAACGGCTATAACGATTTTAGTGAACAATTTGAATGTTGTTGTTCTCACCTCTCCTCCTGCACTCGCGCGCACTCCGCTTTATAGTTGGCTATCATCGACGGCTTCCGCTCCTCGATTATGGCGTTTAACCTGAAATATGACAAACGTAGTTTTATTTACCTCGATAAGTGTACTTTTTCCCTATGTAAAAGTTATGAGCTCCGTGGTGTGGTGGTTTTGCGCTCGCTTTTCACGCAGGAGATACGGGTTCGAATCCGGTGTAGAGCATGTACCAATGAGATAAATAATTTATCTTAATTACACTACCGGTAATAGAAAACATCATATGGCGATGGATTAGCCCCCTGTCACGCAAAATGGAGTATTTAATAACTGGCTTAACGTGGGCACAACTATCCCTTTGCCACCCCGTATGGGAAAAGGCGTGACGCTGTGTTATCTTATGTTGTAACTTAAATTGAAAACGATTGCCAAGGCTGGAGAAAACCGGCCTAGTCGTGTCAGACAAATGTAGAATACGCCCATAAATGAGGGAAATTCAAAGAAAAAATCTGATTTATCAATTTACATATTGGTATTTGTTAGTAGAATATATGTCATAATAAATATAATCACCAAATTTTAAGGTCATAGGGCAAAGGGCAGTTTAATAAAATTGGTTTTAAAAAAATGTAAAAAAGACTGGTGACCTCTTATGCTTTTATTTTCCAATATTTTTAAAACAAAAAATACAGTATTTATCTACTCAGCTCTAAACAAGGATGCTGATGGGTTAGGTCAATCCCTTAAGCCTTAAACTCGAAGACAAGCGGCATTTAAAATATTTTTTGACAATTATTATGGATTTGGGTCAACAAGATACTGTGAAACTTTGAAGACTCTTGCTTTAACTTTGATTTGATTTCAGTGTAAAATTATGCTCTGTTCTCCCACGAATCGTTAATTAAATTAGAATGGAAAACAGATCATTTTAAAAATCTATTTACCTTTTTATTAATAGGCATCCTAAGGTCAGGTTCTCTATCGAGGACCTTAAAATTAAAGTTTTGTGGATGATTTGTTGTTGCTCCTAAGCACTACCCGAGAGGACGTGAAGGTCTGTAGAAACCCAGTATTACCTTAGGAGGCGAGCAACTACCTCCCTACTTCTTAATATATGGTGTGCCAACCTCATTTGAGGTTCATTCTGCCAGTGTCAAGTGTGTTTATCAACCTAACTTCAGATGAATTAAACTCTTTGCTCCAACTACACCAGCGACACCAAGCGGGAGCCAGGGCGGACATAGCTGCCATTGAAAACGATTGCCATGGACAGAGAACAAATGGGGAGAACCAAAGACAAGCAGCAGTACCTTACTGGCTATAGTTTATCTGTATGGTATTATATAGCTCGTCAAATTCGTACGTAGCACTCCCATGGTCTGCGGGCGACGGGACGAAAGATGCGGGGGCGGGAAAGAAGAGCGCGAGCGGCGGGGCGCGTAGTAGGAATCGACCGCGCTCTTCTTTCTCGCCTCCACATATTTCGTCCCCGTCGCCCGCAGACCATGGGGGTGCTACAATTTGACAAGCTATAGTATCAGTGGTTTTATGCAAGCAGGAATGAGTATAAACATCCACGTGACCTATCCAGCCTATTAGTTATTGCTAATGTATTTGTAGTTACATTTCATTAGTTGTAGTCAAGTCTTCAAGAAGAGAGTTTCCTTCTCTCCTTCCCTCTGATTCAGCTTGTTCGCTGTTGTTGATGTTACACCACGTCTAAAGGAATGAGTTGATGAGTATATGTTGATGAGTGGAATGAGTTGATGAGTATATGTTGATGAGTGGAATGAGTTGATGAGTATATGTTGATGAGTGGAATGAGTTGATGAGTATATTTTGATGAGTGGAATGTGTTGATGAGTATATGTTGAAGAGTGGAATGAGTTGATGAGTATATGTTGATGAGTGGAATGAGTTGATGAGCATATGTTGATGAGTGGAATGAGTTGATGAGTATATGTTGATGAGTGGAATGAGTTGATGAGTATATGTTGATGAGTGGAATGAGTTGATGAGTATATGTTGATGAGTGGAATGAGTTGATGAGTATATGTTGATGAGTGGAATGAGTATATTAATTCAACTCACTTAGCCAGCGTGTCCACAATCTCGCTTTCTCTCTCATTCGGCGACAGTCTAGAGAAGTCCAACTCCTCTTCTCCTTCTCTCTGCTTCCGCTTGTTCGCGGTTGCTGTTGTTGTTGTTGTTGCGGCTGTTGTTGTTGTTGTGGTTGTGACTGTTGTGGTTGTGACGGCGGGTAGTTTCGGCTGAGATATTGCTGCAATAAGAAGCGGAGATATCCGTACAAATACTTAAACATGTTTGCTTGTAGTATCCACTGTATCTTGGAGCCTGCTTCAAGAAGAAGACAAATCGTAAATGATCTATGTTAAATGACAGATATATCTATAACAAAGAGGTTATTGTTTGAATGATTTTTTGGATTGACGGCTTTGTTAGAGAAGGGGCAAATACGAAGCACAAGACTTATGCATCGCGCTCAGCCGCCTAGCCAGGACCCTACACGACGATGCCGTGCGCTCGTGCTACTTTGCAACAGTGCACTCACTCCTCCAGTACGGCGCCGAGCTTTGGGGTCGCTCAGCCGACTGGGAGCGTGTCTTCAAATTGCAAAAAAGGGCTGTCAGGATAGTGGCACGGGTCCCACGCGACACACACGCCAAACCCCACTTTAAGAAACTTGGAATCTTAATGCTACCATCCATAGTGGTCTTCCAGATCGCAGTGTACACGCGCGAGAACCTCAGTTCGTACCGAACGCACGCGGACGTCCACAGACACGGCACACGCAACGCGGCGGCGGGGAAACTTGTCACCGTACCCCGCTCATCAGAGAAAGTCGCCAAACTCACGCACGTCGCAGGCCCAACCGTCTATAATAGAATACCGGAAACGGTCACCTCCGCTCCAAACACACCCATATTTAAATCCAGACTGAAGGCCTGGCTAGTTGAGCAAACGTTTTACAATTATAATGAACTATTTACCTTATCTTTGACATTTTATATTAATTAATTATTGACATTATTACAATCTGCATTGTTAATTCTTGTACTATGACATTGTACAACTATCTTATTTTAATTTCTGGACATGTAATGACAATTATAAATATCTTATATCTTATGAATGTTGAGGAAGCGAGAGATGTATGCCAGGATCGTAGCAGGTGGAGGTCTTTGGTCTCTGCCTACACCTCTTCCGGGAAAGAGGCGTGAGCTTATGTATGTACGTATGACGGCTTTAACTGGATGAGACAGACGATAAATCGCAGACGGAGACGAAATAAACAGTTTTTTTTTTAAATTATGGGGTTAAGCTTCGTTGGCTCTGAGCAAGCTGCGACCTCTCTTTCTCGCATAGCTTGAGGTGGGGTGAGAGAGAGAGGGTAAACCTGCAGTGACAGCCGCCGCAGCCGCGAGCCGCTTCGCTCGCTGGTACAGCTTGACCCGCGTCGTGTTCAGCATGCGCGCGACCAGCGTCCACGACCACTTCTGCACGCGAGTCTCGCACGCGGAGAGAGCGCGCTCCAGCCTGTAACAGTCACAAAGGCTCATTTTATTTCATATACAGGCGCATTCATTGCTTCTGGCCCCACACTAGGATACCCTGTGCCGCCGTGGGAATCAGAAACCCAGACACATATAAGCATCCAAAAACTGTTTTTTTTTCTCGTTGATTGTTTATTCAGGCCATTATAAAAGCTCATGCTTGCAATCTGCAAGTTTTATGGCAGTAAACATATTCCTTTATTCCTACTTATAATATTTTCCACCGACTTCAAAAAGGAATGCTCCGTGGTCTAATGGGTATCACGCTTGCTTCTCACACAGGAGATGCAGGTTCGATTCCTGACCATGTACCAATAAGATAATTAATTTATCTTAAGTACATTATACGGAAATTCTAACGGTGAGGGAAAACCGCGTGAGGAAACCTTCATTACTCCATAGCTGCGGCGATGGGCTAGCCCCTGTCACACAAAATGGAGTATTGAATAACTGGCTAGAGTGGGCTCAATTGTGTCTCTGCCACCCCGTATGGGAAAAGGCGTGACGCTATGTTATGTGTATCAAAAAGGAGGTGGTTGTCAATTCGACTCTTTTGTTGTTTGTATGTTTGTTACGCGATTACTCCGTCAATTATGAATCGATTTGGATGATAATTGTTTTGATTGGTAGGTGATACTTCAATATTTTTTTAAAAATTTATTTAGCTTTTTCAAAACTCAACAAAAACAAAAAAATACAGGGTGTAACAGAAAGGTGAAGTCCTATTTTTGGGGGTTGTTAGGGACATCCTTTTGAACAACATTTAACATGATTTGTGCAAAGCAACTTTATTTTTCACCTCTCCATACAAATCAGAGAAGTAGAGAATAAAGTTGCTCTAAAATTGGCTTCATAGAGAAAGTTGATCAGATTGATGTCCCTAACAACCCCTTAAATATGAATACACCTTTCTGTCACACCCAGTATATACACAAATGACGTTTTGGTTTGTGGTTCCGTGCAGCATGTTTTCATGAGGACTTTTCATGCACATAGACTTCATTCGCAATCCGACCGGGGGGGAAGAAATAGGGCTTTTAACTTAAAAATAGTGTTTTTAAAGTTTTTAACTTGGTGATTATATCAGTCCGAGTCCCACTCCCGCCCACGTGTTTGTGCTACGAGGATTATGTGTCTGAAAGCAGAACAGCAGCCTTATGGCGTAAGTCGTCTGAGCTATGAACTTCATATAGACTTTTACGTTTGTCACCTTGCACCAGCTTCATCTGTCATATTGGTATCACGCAAGTAGCATCATAATGGAGGCCAAACCCAAGCTCATTGAATGAAGCCTAGAAGCCTTCGGTGATACCCCACAATCGATGAAATTGTATGAGCATGAGATGAACCATAGACACACGCTAAGAACTTCAGAGAGATATGCCATAAGGCTGCAGATTGTTTGACATGCTGCGTGCGTATCTTTTGACACATCCTGAATACTTTCAAATTCAAATTACAACAGGTTCAGACGACAGCTCGTGAGAAATAATCGCGCTCTGAGTGGTCAAAAGACAAATCGAAGTTACCGTAACATCCTACAAAATATCAATTTGGGAGCGATTTTAGTAGAAATTTCTAGATACAGAAATCACGTCTCATCTATTCTCGTAGCCTCTCAGCTGTGGGGCCTTCAAAAGAAGATTGATACATTTTCATATGATAAATTCCACGCCTCAACCGAACGGGCGTGGAATCTAGGTAGGGTTGGTTTTCACCAGGAGTATCACACGTGGTACTGACCTTTGACGCCGTAGACCGGAATTCGAAAGCTCAATTCGAGGCAGGAATACGGGATAAGGAGCACAAGGGGTGGGGGGAGAGGAGTCGAATCTTACTCTCGTCGTAGCCCGATGCTGTCGCCGTCGCTGCCGTACGCGACGAATTGGTTACCAAACCACTTCAAGCTTCACAACACGAAGCACTCACTCCGATGACGTGAATCTACTTATTCCCGACGATTGTTCCGTGCTTATTATAATTAACACTCCGACCAGGACCGACACCTGTGTTAGACAATTATTACTACTGAAATACAGCCAAGGCCCGAACGCCATTTTTTCCACGTCAAAAAAGTAACCTCTAACTCGTCATCTCGTTTCTATACAAGTGACAGCTACCTAGTTCCGTTCCGATCACTCGCGGTCCGATCGCGCAACAAAAAAAAGGTGCGTTCCGAAGCATAAATATTAAACATCATAGGTTTTGCACTTTATTACCAAGCAATTTTTTGATCTACCCACAGACGAGTGGGTAGCAGATAGTTCACGCTAGGACGACGCTGCTTGAATGCCTCAGATTTCTGTGAGGGGCCCTCTCTGCTTTTCTAGAATGTATCACTCACCGCACAAGGAAGGGGTCGACGGTGACATCGACGTCCTTAAACGCGATGTTGGGCGAGGCGAGCTGCAGCCGCGCCATATGGCACTTGAGGTCCTCGACCACGGAGTGGACTGGTGGCGGCAGCTCCTGCTTGTTCTCTGCCGTGTCTCTGTGAGGGAGTCAACAAGACTTTATTCACTAGTTCGAATCTACCACGGCTTAGGGCCGGGGCACACGATGCGGTGCGACGCCACATACCGCAAGAAGCAGGACGACACAGGCGGGGGGAGGAGGGGAGCGTACGCCCACACAATTCCCACCTCACCCTTAGGACTCCGCACATACATAACGTAATACGCGAATGCCACTTGACTCCAATTCGATTTTGTCCTGTGTCGTGTCGCCGTCGGAGTCCCTTAGCCAACCCGGTTTGGAGGACACAGGTTTGAAGATGTGATAGAACAGGAGCATTCAAAAGAGAACATTAATTATGACATAACCTGGTGGCAAGTTCACCCTGAATGGGGGTCTGTTGCTGGAATGTTGCGGCGATAAGCTAGCCCATTGTTGCGCAAAATGGAGTATTGAATGGTTGTACAGTACAGTTGTTGTACAGATTTTTTTTATATCATATTAAAGGACTCAATTAGCACAAACCCAAAAAATATGTACCTATACACTTGATCTTGCTTGAATCGATCGAAGTCAAATCGTTAGAAGTATAATGACCGCGCGCTGGCTATAGGTGTCATACTCTTGAGAACGTTTTAGTTTTTGAACTTATTGTCTTGTCTGTACCTGGAGCTATCCGAAGAGACGACATTCTCGGAGCTGGGCGCAGGCTTCGACGTCAACGAGTCCGACTGCGAGGTTCTGGAGTCGGCGCTCTCTCCGTCACCGTGCGCGTTCTCTGCGGGACAAATTAACATTTACATACGCTCCTCCTTATCAGTTTTAATTTGTATGTGTGCTGCTTTGATGGAATAAACGTTTATCTATCTATCTATACAGGTATTAACATACACACAATGATGACGACCTCTGTGGTGTTGCGGTGGTGGCTGCGCTTCCCAAGCGCGAGGTCGGGTTCGAATCCCGGCTTAAAGTCAAAGTCAAAGTACTTTATTACTGTAGATATTTACATATAAGCACAAAGCTGGGTAGGGTGATAAAACAGCAGGTCTTGGATGTATGTGACAAACGCTTGTTCTGGTCCCTACGAATATCCTAGTGTGGGGCTCGAAGAAATATACATAAACATTTATATACAGGCACATATATTGCTTTAGGCCCCAAACTAGGATCCCCTGTATCGTGGTAACCAGAAGCAGAGACATCACATACATAAAAGCATCCAAGACCTGGGGATAATTATTTTTTCTTTATCCCCAGCTGGGGATCGAACCTGGGACCTCTCGCATGATAGGCAGAGCCACAACGCAGCGCCACAGAGGTCGTCAAATGTATGTGCCTGTATGTAAATGTACTCGAATTACTCTAACAACTAAACCAAAAGAACTGTAAAAAAAGACGATTGGATAAGCCCTTTTTTTCTTTTAATGTCACAAGTTTGTAACATATAGTGTTGTAAAAATAGATACAGTAAAATCGGAGACACATCGATTCGATAAGAAAAACACGGCGATTGGTAGTAATTGTTTAGTTTTTGAAAATTAATTTTTGGTTAGCTATGTATGACATATGAGAGATTTTAACAACTGTCATGTCATACATATATGTTCATTAACATTATTTTAGCGCCCAAGTTGATGCGACTGTAGGTATTATTAACACAACGTCGTATAAATTTTGCTTAAATTTCGGAATAGGAATTAATTGAATAACCGCAATGAATAAATTGGCCTGCTAAGACTACAATACAACATTATTTTTTCTACGATAAAACGGCAACCCACCAACTGCCATTTTGGTCCAGTTCTTAAGATTTCAGGATAGTATGCTATTCATATGACATATCACTGACAAAGACAAGTATTTGATTTACCATCCGAAGTCTGTTTCCCAGAAGTAGCAGCAGAGGAATCTGCCCTTCCGACCCTCTTGGCTTGATTCTTATCATTCTTGTTCTTCTGAAAAAAAAACACAGAGACTTTAATAATATCAACCACCAAAGAACAGCGCATGCCACATTCGAAATGTGCTTTTATTTTTTATTTAATTATAATAATAATAATACCTTGGACAATTTACACACATTGATCTAGCCCCAAACTAGGATTACCTGTATTTTGGGTATTAGACAACGATACACACTTATATAGATAAATACTATACTTAGTTAGATAAACAACCATGAGTAGGATACAAACATCCATTCCCATCAAACAAATATTTGCCCCCACCGGGACTCGAACCCGGGAGCCTTGGCTTCGCAGGCAGGTTCACTGCCGACTCGGCCATTCGGGTCGTCTGTGTCCTGAGTGCTTAGAGGCAGAACCTGTGTACGGCTCAAGGCTCAAGGTATCGCCACAATTCGTGTGCTCCCTTTTTTGCTTTTTCGCGAATTCAACAGGAACAAAATCTGTGTACCTGCCAACTCATCCTGCGGAAAGTGTTGAGCCAATAATTTCATATGCACTCTATGTGCAAAAATATTGGATGTAGCAGCCAACTCGGCTCCGCTCCGTCTCGCTCCAGATTGTATCATAAAGTTGTGACCTAACACAACCTAACTTTAGTGTCAACCGGGTGGTGATAAACAAAATAGAAACCATAGGCAAATCGAAAGGCAACTTAATTAATATTCCTTTGTAACCTATTCTTATAAATAAATACCTAGGTAACTATAGTATTCGGACAGAAAGTGACACATATGAAGCAATCAACAAAATTACGACTGAGGCAAACCCAGATTTTGTTCAATCAGTATACGCATGATTGAAGGCCAAAGTCTGTGTACTGTTAAGCGCCTAACAGCGTTGAGACATTCCCAGGTTTTGGCTTTATGCGGCCTGCGTAGTGTCATACTGCTGGGCAAAGGCCTGGAGGAGGCCTGAGGAGTGCTCTGAGATAGGGGTATCTCAGAGCACTCCTCTTCCCGGTCCGGCAGAAACCTGTCTGCCCATTATAGCCTATCCAGCGCGACCCTGTATTACAGTTGCTGTTGTGTCCTCTACCTCTATTTACCATAATCATTATGCGCCAAAGGAAAAAATGGCAGTGCCTTCGTCAACACCAGCAGTATGACGTTTGAAAAGCCTGCTCTGATAAGATAATTATAAGATTCCTACTATAATGCCATTGCACATTCTTGTTTCATCGCAGATATATTCATGACACATGTGCATTTTGATCTTGTATGATTGTGAAATTTGTCGATTAGGCATTTAGACTGTTATTACATTTTGACAGAATATATTTCATCTACACACTTATCATAAACCCTCTTTACTGCGTCCAAAAACCGCACGTTACGACCAGCACAATACTACTTGAGAAAAACGCATTTCTTATCTGAATCAACATTTCTCATCTGATTCAGATATGTATGGATATACGTGACCATAATGTATCAATATTTCGACATATTATGACATTAAAATTTCGAACGCCGACGCACGCCTGTGTGCCGCCCCTAGTTTGTCTGTGAAGTTGGTACTACTGAACAAGCTAAACAAGTGCAGACAATGATCAATGCCACCATGCCAGTCAAAAAAGCGGTTCCTGAACACATCAAAGAGAGCTTATGATATGTGTGTAGATAAACTAGTGTATGTAACTGTACATGTCAAGTTTTAATGCCCTCCATTATGTATCAGTCACATAAACTACTTATCTACACACGTATCATAAACCCTCTTTACTGTGTCTAAAAACCGCACGTTAAGACCAACTTAATGTAAAACTATTTGGTAAAAACTCAAGAAATGAGTTTTTACCAAATAGTTTTAGGTATCTGAAAATTTCTACATTATGACCATAATGTACCAAAATTTGTCAAATTATGACATTCAAATTTCGAACGCCGACGCCCGCCTGCGTGCCGCCCCTAGTTTGTCTGTGAAGTTGGTACTATAGAACAAGCTAAACAACTGCAGAGCAATGATCAATGCCACAATGCCGGTCGAACATGCGGTTCCTGAACACATCAAAGATAGCTTATTATATGTGTCTAGATAAACTAGTGTATGTAACTGTACATAATTAGGCATTATGTAGCAGTCACATAAACTACTATTATGTCCCGGCGGGGAATTTATCCCCTTCCCAATAAAATGGGCAGGTCTTCCAGCCACTCCCATTCAGAGCAAGCCCCAAGTAACATCTATGCAGATTTTTTAAATTAGCCCTTGATGAATGGGTTAATCTCGACTTAGCGGTTCATGACCAAAGGCCAAATGCACGGGCTGCAGCACAAATAAAGTGCATTAAAGGCTTCGGCACACCACCGGCGGGTCGGTAGCGGTAGCGGGGCGGGTGTCAAATACAAGAAGCTATATGAGCATGTTACACCAAATTCGAAAGCGGGCCCGCGCTGATTGTCAGTGTGGCGGCCATTTGACAACATTGACAACCGCCCCGCCTCCGGTGTGCCGAAGCCTTAACCTCTTGAATACCACCGGCGTTAGCTAACGCCACTTATCTGTTATTTATAGGTTTTCAAGTTTTATTACCATGGCATAAGGTTCAAAATCGCGAGCCGTCCGAACTACCCTCGGTTTTTGAGAGGTTAAATTTCGAACTGGCGCCTCATTTTCAGAGCGAGATATAAAATAAAATACTCTATGAAAAAGGAATCTATGGTTAGTTTTAAGAATGTAAACAGTGACAGTTGTCAAAATTAGGAATTCAATTTTGACAATTGTCACTTCATACATTTGTTTGTTAACATCCTTTCAAACTCCCACCTTGCACCTACTACAGATCTTTGCATATATTTTTTTATGTTATCTTGTCTTTTATTGATTGCCCTTTTTCGTAATTATCATTCCATGTGCTTGAAATTGATTGAAGATATAATTTTCATATGCTGTGAAATGAAATGAATTCAAGGTTTAAACCTTCTTCCTATGTTCCGCCTTGTGCAGGTCAACCTCTCCGTTGGCGGTCGGCTTGGTGTCCTTCTCGTCGCGACTGGACTCCGACGTGCTGTCTGACGAGCGACTCTCGCTGCTGCTCGACGATATACGCCGCTGTGGAACAAGCTATACATTAGGGGGGAGATGGCTTCAACCTGTCCTCTCGCGTATGAACACCTAGTATGGACTGGCATTAAATTTTAATTTACCTAACGTCCACTCGCGCGTGAACACCTATGTATGGACTTGGAATAATATTTATATCCATTTTTATAGAATAATTACTACCACCCACTATTATTTTTTTATTACTGGCAATACTGACCGGAAAAAGAGGATAAACGTACCTTCTCTCTGGTATCTCACACTTGATTGCTCGACTGAGTAAATGAAAAAATAAATCGGTAATGTGGCTGGCCGCCATGACAATTTGGCTTTTTATAGCCACTTTTTTATGGCTATTGAGAGGGTTACATAGAAAAGGTTGATGTATTAATAAATAATAATTAATGAAGCGCATTAATGTCCCCAGCGAGGGGCACAGGCCTTTACGCGGATACAAGTAAGATTGTGCCATAATCCATAACGCTGGCTCAGTGAGGGTTATTGATGGAGAGCTTTTTACGACTGCTGCTACTTAGTGTAGCGATAGTAGTCGGGACCTACTGCTTAAAGAGACATTAGAAATACGGAACGTCCGATAAATGTACTTACGAGAACTATAAATAAAAAAAATATTACACCGAAACATTGATGAAAGGTTACGACTAAAATTTGGTTCATTAATTTCCTATTAAGCTGATAACTTTTGAGCCGCTGAACCGATTTCAATAAAATCCCAGTTAAGTCTTCTTTCTACCTATTTAAAAAATACCGCATTAAAATTCGTGCAATCGTTTGACCACTAAAGTAATGCCAAATTGTCGAGATAAAGAACGTAAACAATCTGACCTTTCCTGAGTTACATTGCGATAGCGAACAATTATTATCTCTGTCCTTTTCTCTCGTACGCAATAATGTTGTCAGTTGGTCAACGACGGCTGTCGTTGCGTGATTCGTGGTACAGGTAATCCGTCAGTTCAGATGATAGCCACATTTGGTCCGTAGGACCATTGCTCACGTCCATCCCATACCAATTACTTGGATTCCATCACCCTACACGTTCTCCCGGGTAGTGCTAAGAGCAACAACACATTCTCAAAACGTTTGAAACGGTAGTCGCTTTTACTATGTATTAAAGTAAAATAGACATTTAGGGTCTTACCACAAAAAAATAAACTCCTGTTCAACAGTTGTTTAAAAACAAAAATGTATAGGATTTGACGTTTGTTTTGAGGTTACACATTCTCAAGACGTTTGAAACGGTAGTCGCTTTTACTATTTAATAAAAGAAAATAGATAATTAAGGTCTTACCACAAAAAAATAATCTCCTGTTCAACAGTTGTTTAAAAACAAAAATGTATAGGATTTGAGGTTTTTTTTTAGGTTAAACTATGTGTCACATTTTTTTAGTAACACGGTTATAATACCTATCAATACAGCCTTTATTGATAATGTTTGGAGGACCGCGGCCTGTTCGTGGGGTAACGAAGTCGATGAGTAGGAGTCTAGCAATAGGACTCCCCTATGCGGCAGGGAGGATGGTGTTCAGTAAGGCGAAGTGTAAGGTGCGTTCGCTGACCAAATTGCGATCTTTCAAATACACTTAACGCTGGCAAAATTAACTTCAACATAGGGTAGCATTATTGACTGTTTCATTTTCAGGGCACACTGTTCCAAAAACTTACGTGGACACTACAGTAACTTCTAAACGAGAATCTTTTATGGAAGGACAGGCCACTGATTGGTGTCTATGGGAAATAAAAATGGTTTCGAGGGTGCTGATGATGTATTTGAATAAAAAACACAAGTGATTACCACGAGTCAATGGAAGCGATCCGATTTGAGCGGTGGTTTGAGAATACCGCGAATTTTACCGAAACTGTACGAAAGTGTTACTGGACAATGCTCCTTCCCACTCAAGACGCCAAGATAAAATTCCCACCACATCGAAAAAACAAGAATTCAAGATTGGCTGCCTAATAAAGATCATTGCGAGCTTAATCCCACGTAATGGACACGTAGCCTGCAATAATACCTCATTTAAATTTAAAGATGTGAAAAAATTGCTACAAGAAGGAATCCAAAATGTATCTGCTGATAAAATGGCCAAAATATGTAAATCACATCATAAAGTAGAGAGCAATTTATATATCAAAATTTACAAAATTATTGATATAAGTTTATCGTAAATACGGTAGATTCGGACTCTTCTGACGAATCAACTTTGTCTTAAACAGACGTCGAGGAAAACGAAGTTAAATACAAATGTTTTAAACCACAAAAAGTTTAGTTACAGTCTTTGTCTCCTAAAAATAGGCTTAAAAAGTTTGAAGCGTCTGTCTGTCTGTGGCACTCTAAAGCCACAGACAGACAGACGCTTCAAATTTTTAACACCCTTCTTTTTCGTCGTCGGGGGTTAAAATGAAAAGGTTCACAGATACTTTTGAGGATAGTTACCCATCTTCCATTTAGTGTGATAGGATCCTTATGGCCTGTTTCAATTAATTATTGTGTGCCTGTGTCATTTAACATACAAAATGAATGGTTTATCTGACAATAGGGCTAATAGGGAGTTCTTAAGGTACAATTTAAGGTTTGGCTTTGATTGAATAGTTATCAATGACTTGTATCAGCGACCATTCGTTATTTCAACCACTAAGATAGATCAGTTAATCATTTCGGTATCACATCCAAGGCTCCGGTTACTACACTACCCTGTTTTATAGTTAGGGACCCTAGCTACCGTGTAGACTCACAGCTTTCTTATAAGCGAATACTAACAGGCCTGATAACAGGCCATTGTACACTCAACAAACACTTGAAAATTACAGATCCAACAGATAGCTCCCTAAGCAGGGGGCGCCTGATAGTGGATGAGACTGTGGAGCACAGAAATCAGGCTGGCAATTCTGGGTGAAACGACAACGCCCTCAAGGTCTGGGATGTGCAAGATCTGGGATGGCTGAATCAGAAGAGTGGGAGCAGGGGATATGCACAAAGGCCCCGCTCAAGTGGGGCAGGTGCAGGCACTACCACCGCCTGTAGAAGAAGGAGAAGAAGAGAGAAGACCTCTAAATTGTTTAATTTTTTCCTCTAATTCTGAAATCCTAACTAATTTCATTGCGGAACTTCAATCCTGGGAGAAGCAACACCAACCTCAGAGCAACTTCAACATCCAGGTTTCCTACACCAGCTGGTGCAGGAGTAAGGATGGCTGAATTGGAAGGGTGGGTGCAGAGCTCAAAGGCCCCACCAGGTTCAGCCACTTTCACCCCCTGGAGAGAAGTAAGAAGAAGTAGAAGCCTTCTTACCTTGTTCCTAGCCGAGCCAACATTCTCGCAATCCGACTCAGGGAGATGGTTCTCCGGAACATTCTTGAACGCCAGTGAGCCACTGTTGATGTAGAACCCACCATATAGGGTATCATACTCTGGTGGTATCATCTCGTCATACTGAAAGTTGGAAAAGATTGCTTTAACCGTTTATAAGGCTCTGTCCATATTTTGGACACCATCATTTCATTGACTTTATAACCAAGCAATAAGGTTGAAAATCGCGGGCCATTTTTTAAAGGTCCGCCTTATAGAGGGTTGGAATTGGCGACCACTGTGGCGTTTCGGTTAGAGGATCTCCTTCCCAAGCGAGAGGTCCCTGGTTGGGGAGGAACAAAAATAAATTCCCTGCTCTTAGATGTTTTTATGTGTGTGACGTCGCTGTTTCTGGTTCAAATGACACAGGGTATCTTGGTGTGGGACCAGAAGCAATTTATGTGCCTGTATATAATAGTAGTTTATGTGACTGCTACATAACGGAGAGCATTAATACTCGAGAGTGGGTTTATCACTCGAGAGTTTTAATGCCTAATTATGTACAGTTACATACACTAGTTTATCTACACACATATCATAAGCTCTCTTTGATGTGTTCAGGAACCGCATATTCGACCGGCATTGTGGCATTGATCATTGCTCTGCAGTTATTTAGCTTGTTATGAAGTGTCAACTTCACAGACAAACTAGGAGCGGTACTCAGGCGGGCGTCGGCGTTAGAAATTTTACAAATTTTGGTACCTTGTGGTCATAATTATCAATATTTAGATAAGAAATGAGTTTTTACCAAGAAGTTTATCATTACGTCGGTCGTAACGTGTGGTTTTTGGACGCAGTAAAGAGGGTTTATGATACGTGTAGATAAATTATTATAAATGTTTTTAGGTTATTTTTATGAAACTAGTCTAGCCCAAAAATAAAAAACAAGAGGTTCAGTTGCGTACGCCCATGATAAGCCAGTATTTAAAACTCCATTTTGCTTGACAGGGGACTAGCCTATGGCGGCAGCTGAAGAGATATGACGGTTTCCCCACGACTTTTTCCATCACCATTGGAATGTGGTAGTGTATAATAAAATACTATATTTCGAATAAATACTAAGCCGCCTTATTGATAAACGTCTAATACCTATTTTAACTATAATGCCGTTATAATTCGTTTGTCTTTGTCTGTCACTTTGAAATTTATGTTTGTGAGAAAAGGACAAAGCACATTTTAGCTATCATAGGTTTATAAGTTTTATGAATAAGCAGGTAATAATACTACTAATTCGTGTCGTGAGGGCAATATCAAGAAAAGAAGCCTTGCTTAGCGCATAGCCCTTAAAATTGGTATTTGGATAAGCATCCGCCACAAAAACGCTGAATATTTAATATGTCATTGTCAGATTTGTCCACATGTGTAATGGCTACTCTACCTATGTGTTACTATATGTATGTAAAGATTAATCAAGACTCGAACTGAATTTATTCCCACAAATCAGTTGATTTATTCATAAGACAGATTTACGTGTATTATGTGTATACTCCATGTCAAGATTAAAAGAGGAAATCGCGTAGCGGGTGACGTCCCCCGCGCACCACCCGCTCGCCCGCAAAGGCCCTTCGTCACCTTCGTCATAGTCCTGCGCAAGCCCATCGACCCTGTTTATCGATTTCGATCTTGCTCCAGTTGAAGCCTGCGCTTTACTTGTGCATTAAATTGGCATGGGGTGCCTCTTCGACGATATGAAGAGGTAACATTGAAAAGCACTGGAATTTTACGACATTGAAAAACGTATTCAGTCAGAAACTAGAAAATGAATGACCAATATCAAACAAATTATATATTTAGTTATAGAAAAAGAGATGTTTTTTTTATCATTTAAGTCGGAGAAGGAGTAACCTGTAATAAATTTGACTCAAATAAAGCAAGTAATGTGCTCATTATTTTGACAACTTTCTTTGAGCAAAGTCGACATTGCCGCTCTACTTGGAGGAGCCAGAAAAGGTGCCGACAATTTCCTGTGACAATCCATTACTTTCGTGTTTTAGCGATCGGCAATTTCCTGTGAAAATCCATGATTGTCGAGCTTTAATTCAAAAATGGTAAAAAAGGTAGTGCAAAAAGGCTTTATTCAGAATTTGGTTGTGTGACAAAAAAAAAGAAAAAAACGGGAGATCTTCTTGCCACTCTCAATTTTATTTCCAATACTTTAGTACCTGTATATTTATTTACAAATTGACATTTTTATTAAATAAATGATTACTAGGTATAATAAGCTGGTTTTATTTAATTACAAGCATTATTTGAATAAAGTACTATACAAGCCTTGGTCCGCAATGACTGCACTGCTGGCCACACTATGAAGACCTCGAGCTTAGCTTAGCTACGCTCTCGGTCAATAAGCTTAGCCACCGTTGTGGCCTTTGATGTCCACGCTTTAAAAGCCTCGATCGTCAGTCTCGGCTTTTATTCCAGCTTGTTCATCAAAGGCTGCAAAGCTGATCGCGCTGTGTAGGCCTTGAGCTGCGCTGTGCTGCGATTTTGGCCACCAACAGTGCGACCAGCAACGCAGTCATTACAGACCGCGACAGTAAAGTACTATTGATTGTGATAAATAAAATAATTGTTTAAATAAAAAGGTAATAATATTAAACCTACAGTTTGTAGTGTTTTTTTAAATTAATTATCGACATCATCGACTACCTCAATAAAACTGTACACATCAAGTCAATTTATGTGGTGTACATATTAAAATTCTCGTTGAAAGGTTAACTTACCCCATCAGTATTGTCGATGAAGGAATCATTCTCATCATATCCGGCTCCAATATCTGCAAACTCATCCCGGGTTGTCTTTCTCTTTTGGCCGTATGTGCTGTTGCCTCCCTGTAATAAGAGAAGAGCAATCATTAATGATTTAATAAAATGAATGAAAAAAGTCAACTCGGTCTGTTACAGATGTGAAAAATCAAACATATCAAAAGATCCGCCATCACACAATTTGGGTAAAATATAGACATTGTTCACCTTAATTTGGGGGGTGGAGGTGGTCTTATGGGGGGGCGGGGGTATAGGGGGAGCTCCCCTGTCCCCAAGTATGTTTTTTTTGCAAGAAAATGTATAGATTTAGAGTAATAAATTACTTGATTTTTAAATTTGGGGTAATATACACCATAACATTACAAATTTTCGTGATGAAAGTCACATATAGCAACCCATAGAGTTATATCATCAAATTTTGTTTTTATTGGCATATGCTTCGCTACGCTCCGGTTTTGCTTCTTCTAAGTTCTAACCTAACCTTATAGGTTAGATTAGAACTTAGAAGAAGCAAAACCAATTGAAATTTAGCCACAATAACCTACACTAGCCAAATTTGACTCAAAAATATAATGCTACTTGAACTCAAGTCTTATAAAACCGAGTCTCCAGCAATAAAAATATATGCTACAATACAAGACCGCATAGGAAGCTCTCCCACAACCCTCTGTGTTGCATTTTTGCATCATATCAGTTTAACAGCAAAAATCATGTGAAAATAATCTTAAATTTTAACAAAATTAATTCATTTCTCAAAAACTATTCTTTTCCTCGCAAAAAAAAAACCATACTAGGGGGACAGGGGAGCTCCAAATAACCCCCTGCCATTTACATCGTAAAAATCGTTTGAACAATATCTATAGCCAACCCCACAATTTTGTTGAAACTGGTTGATGACCTCGAATCATGAAACTTGGCATGAAGCAAGGTCTTAGAGGTCTTGTAGTGAAAACCGTATATTTGTAGTTCCTTCAAAAAAACAAATGCGATTATCGCGGAACCCTCGGTGCGCGAGACCAATTCGTCCTTGGAGGGTTATTTTTAATTTGATCTAAGTAAAAAAAAGTATATGTGCTCACATATTTCTGTTCAAACTTCTTAGCGACTCTCTCCACATCTTCATCGTTGTCCGAGTAAGGGTCCAGACCATGAGTCTTGCCGTTCTCTAACTCAGCTTTCTTATTTTTCTGTAATAATGAAAATTTGGCTTGGATCATTCATGGAAATAGGTAATAAATAGATAATGCTAAAAGGAAGAATATTATTTCACCCGCCAATGAAGAAACTAATCTAAAATGGCGTCTTTGCAATTATCATGCTTTCTCACTTGCACACTACCACTGTCTTTTCTTTACTCTGATGCAGCCGTATTACAGCTGCCGTAGGTACTGCTAACAAAAAAAACAGTCAGGATTTGCTCTCACGCTGTCTCGCTCGGCAAGCACGCTTTCGAATTCTCGTAAAAAAATTGTTTGTTGTTGTTTTTGTTGATGATGCCAATGCCCTTGCCTCATGGCAAGTTTTCACCTAAACCAAAACTTCAGCTTTTGACTCTCCCAGGGTATTAAGCTGAATGCAGGTGAATGATCAAGATGAGAATAATCAATTTAAAAAAGCAATGAGAATAAACATTGAATGGTTGGCCATTAGGTGAAACAAAAATAATTAAAACCATATCTCCAATACTTTTTTCTTTAACAGTTTATTTGTTGACCCTATCAGCTGTTACTGTCACTGCATTGCAAGTAAACTATTAGTTTCTTCATTGGCGCAAGTACTTACACTATTAGTTTCTTCATTGGCGGACGCAATGCCTACTTATGCTTGTTTAAAAACTATTATCTACAAAAAATACGATCATAAAACTAAACTAATTTTCCATTGCCCTAACATGAACAATACTAGGTGCAGTAGGTACATAAGGTATAACCAAAACCAACAATTACCTACTGACAATAATACATAAATTATCATCAATGCCCTTGGTCTGCAATCAATAGGAATCAATTTCCATTGTCTTATCTCACACCGATTAGGTACCACCGGCTGCAACGAACGCACAGTCTATAAATACGACCCAAAATCAAGAAAGTAACCTAAATCGTGCGATACTACCGAAAAACGCAAGCAAAACGAGATCTAAACACAAAAGCAATAAAAATTACAATAGCATTCACATCTGTCACTCTTCACGCACACAAACACGCGCAAGTATATAATCCACAAACGCAGCGTATATAGTCTAACACAACAATAGAACAATCAATAAAGTGACCACAAATCCAAATATGTGCGAACGACGACACCAAAACAAGGCAAAAGTAGAATAGCACGCGATAAGTTGGCGCGAACATCATTTGCCATACACACACAGCACTAACAAGAAATGTACTCCATGATAAATTATAACTTCGATACCCTACTCCAGCAGATAATAAACTCTAATTTGCAAAAATGCCTCGAAAACCGCATTCCAAACCAAGCCATACGGGAGAGAACGGTGCGGCAATATTATTTACATACGCTGCACAGCACACACATGTAAAGTAAAAGTATCTCCTTATATACATCAGGGCATATGCCTCGCCTATATACCTGCACGGGCTAAGCTATTTACTAATGCTATGGTAATAAATGCAAGAAAAACTAAAATATCGGACTTGTGGCAAAGACCGGATGAGTAGCTGTCGAAAACGCGGTTATCTTGACAAGATGTTATCAATTGATTTTCACGAATTTCACTATAGTTGATAGATGTGTCGTCAGCTACATAACACACGACACATTATTGCAAATCACTAATTAATTGAGCTAAAACACATATGATAAACAAAGGTTATGTTCAGGTGTTAGGTCATCAAAACATTGAGCTCAAATTCGAAGCCCTAGGTTGACAACGCGTTTTGAGAGAATCTTGCAAATATGGCGACCGCTGTCTGAGCTTCTCTTGCAGCCCGTAGGCAGCAAATTCATATACAGACCTAACAAAGCTGTGTAACGTAAGCAAAAAATATCCTCAGCGAAATCTAGTCTGACCCAATACGAGTCCATTCCTTTCATTGGGGGGGCTGGTTTGAAGGTGTCCCTAATTATCACAGGGTTGGTAAGGGTACAATGTGCCAGAAAACTAGTATGGTTGCGTAAATTGCTATGATTTTCTGTTATAACTTACATCTTCTGCACGGACTAGTTCCTTGTAATTCACCTCGGTATATTTACTTTCGTTGCTTTCGACCAAATTTATAGTTAATCTCACTGTATTTGTCACATTATTCTTTGCACTTTTTGGAGTACACACTGTTATAAACGTAGCACGTTTGGGGTCCGACATTTTCCACCAAATTCAAGTATAAAATGATTTTTTTCAAGGCATGACACGACCTGCATTTTCAAACTGTGTAGCACATTTCCACCATGTTGGAATTTATTGTTTGGGTTGTGAGCGCCGGCGGCAAAAAAGCAAACTACACAAAATTCGCGCAAAGAGCTCAACAGATGGCAGCGGTGTGTTCAATTTTACAAAGTCAGTAGACGCTCCTACATTATTGAAAATAGAGCTACAGATTAGGTAGAGAAAAACATACTCATTCTTACCTATTTACGTCATCATGATATTTATTATATATTATATATATCCTTAACTTGTAACAGATATTATTCTATCATATTACCGGCACCAGATGGGCAATACGGAAGTGCAGTACTTACATTGTTTACTTGGCTAGGAAATTACGAAAAGTTTTTTCACTCTATTACTAGATGGCATTTCCGTCGACCTGTTGAGTAAACTGCTTTACCGACAACGTCATAGGAACGGGGGGAACAGTGTCAAACTTTAAAAAAATTCTTATCAACTTTACTTGTGCCACCCCGCATGGGAAAATATGTGATTTGATAATAATGATGTTTTTTGATCAAATATGCGTCTGTCCGTCTGTCTGTCCGAGGCACTTGCGGTTTCTGAAGTTAAGAGGTATGTTTTAGAGGACGTAGTAATAAATGGATTTAAGGGGGCAAATTTTTATAATTTAAAATAAGATAATAGACGACGTGTCGGTTTGAGACTGTTAAAAATCAATACGATACTATAACAAAAAAACGGCCAAGTGCGAGTCGGACTCGTGCACGAAGGAATCCGTACCATTATCTATAAAACGGCAAAAAAATCATGTCTGTTGTTATGGGTGCCCCACTGAAATATTTGTTTTATTTTAATTTAATTATGTATTTTTAACGTGAATATAAATATTAACATAAATCTTTTTGTAAAACTTCTGTTATTTAATGTACCATTATATAAATTAAATATTATGTGAATATTTCTAGCGTCTACCTGTTGCCGTTATCAAGATCGAGCAAAAACGAGGAAAAAAAATCACGTTTGTTGTGTGGGAGCCCCCTTAAATATTTATTTTATTCTGTTTTATAGTTTTTGCTGTTGTAGCGGCAACAGAAATACATCATCTGTGAAAATGTCAACTGTCTAACTATTCATGTTTCATGAGATACAGCCTGGTGACAGACGGACAGACAGACGGACGGACAACGGAGTCTTAGTAATAGGGTCCTGTATTACCCTTCGCGTAAGGAACCCTAAAAATAACGAGCTCCGTGGTCTAATGGGTTTCACGCTTGCTTCTCACACAGGAGATGAAGGTTCGATTCCTGACCTGTACCAATGAGATAATTAATTTATCTTAAGTACCGGACGTTTTACCGGTGATGGTAAACATCGTGAGGAAACCTTAATTATTCCATAGCTGCGGCGATGGGCTAGCCCCCTGTCACGTAAAATGGAGTATGAATAACTGGCTGAACGTGGGCACAATTGTGCCTCTGCCGATCCTTATGGGAAAAGGCGTGATCCTATGTTGATGACAAAAAAATGTAGGGTTTTACTTTTGTTTTGAGGTGAGAGTAACATTTTTTGTAGTGACACGGATTATCTTTCAAATAGGCTAGTCTTTAGAAAGCAGCCCGTTTCAGATCCTTTTGCTGAGATGTCTAAATACGCGAACCGTCGGAAATAATTCGTTTTCGAGTTATACAGGGTGTTCGGAAAGTAGGTGCAATCCTTTAAGGGGGAGATAGCTAACACAATCCCGAACATTTTAAGCCTAACATGTCTAAGTCGAAAACCATTTTTTTTTATTGCATCTTTTGTATTTTTTTCGATAAATACCCAAATTTCACACTAAATCGCAAATACAGCACCAGTTAGAATTGGTTTCAAAGTGTAATTTAATATGTTCAATGTTTATTTGATCAAATACCACGGATTTCAAGCATCTGTGTTGACTGAGAGAAAAAATAGAGACATTGAAACCTGACAAATAATTGTTGAGTTGCAATAAAATACTTTGTTTGAGGCTTAATTAAAATTAAATAAAATTGCTTTCATCGTTCAAAAATTTTTAAATACAAGCCTGGTTTCAAAATTAAATAGTTTTGACAATCATTGTGTTTTATTAAACATAAAAAACTTGAAATTAAAATAACTTTGCTTTCTTCCACCTACTTCCTCGACACGGCGTATATCCACTATTTCTGAGATTCAGCTAGATACAGGCGTAGTTTAAAATAACGGGAAGAAACCAGGCTTGTATTTAAAAAGGTTTGAACCATTACAGCTATTTTATTTTATTTTATTTAAGCCTCAAACAAAGTATTTTATTGCAACTCTACAATAATTTTTCAGGTTTCGATGTCTCTATTTTTTCTCTCAGTCAACACAGATGCTTGAAACTCATGGTATTTGATCAAATAAACATTGAACATATCAAATTAAACTTTAAAACTTTGATCCCAATTCTAACTGGTGCTGTATTTACGATTTAGTGTGAAATTTGGGTATTTATCGAAAAAATACAAAAGATGCCATAAAAAAAATGGTTTTCGACTAAGACATGTTAGGCTTAAAATGTTCGGAATTGTGTCAGCTATCACCCCCTTAAAGGATTGCACCTTCCTTCCGAAAACCCTGTATTTTTTTAAAAACGCCATTTCGCCATTTTTCGCCGTTATAGGAGTATTGGTGGGGAAACGACATATTTGCCATTTTTTTAACATTAGATGTCGTTCAATATTCATTGAACTCGTGGCCATTGACCTTGACCTGGAACTTCTCCTTTCGTACATTCATACATATATTTCACAGAAAATTCTCAGTTTTGCTACTTTTTCGCTCAATGTCGTTCAAAAATCATTGACCTCGAGGTCGGTGACCTTGACCTTTCGTGCATATTTCGCAGATTCTCAGTTTTTCCGTTTCGGAATAGAACATCCAAATCAGGGCACCCAATTGCCTAGGCAGTCTTCTTAGGAGTATTGCGACTAGACTCTAGAGTGTTTTTTAAAAGCCGTAGTAGCCGGAGCTAAGGTGATTCTAAATAATAATGTGTTATTGGTCACTTTCATAGCGTTAATTATGTAAAAATCTTCAAAAATGAGGTTATAAAAAATACTTTTTTTCAAGAACGGTGTATTACCTTTTCACGTGAGTGGTGTCAGGAGGGAAGGGATACCCCGGATTTTTTTACCGAAAAATGCAAAAAAGGACAATGAACTCGAGGTCAATGAACTGTGAACGACATCAAGCGTCAAAAACGGTAAAACTGAGAATTTTCTGCGAAATATGCACGAAAGGTCAAGGATGACCAAGAGGTCAATGCAGTTAGAAACGACATCTAATGTAAAAAAACGGCAAATTCTTCGTTTCCCTACCCCATTACTCCCACATCCCCATGGTCCTGCTTAAAATGGCAATTAAAAAAAAAAAAAAACTCGAAGACTAATAAAAAATGGCTAGATTTAATCGCACACCAAAAATACTGATTTGCGCAGCAAAAAAGGATCAATAAACACTTTTTATGTTTTAAATATTTTATGAGTACTCAAGTTTATGTTTTAAGTATTTTTTGTTGTTCTTGCATGTTCAACCTAACACGAAGGATAAAGGTGGCTTCGCTTCGCTCACCCCCTTTACCCTTCACCTAAGCTGCCACAGCATTTTGCCCTGATAATTGCTGTGTAAATCAGTATTTTTGATGTGCAGTTTAATATTTCCCATTAATAATTATTTCCGACGGTTAGCGTTTTTTTAAATCATCTTTATATCCTCTAATAAAGCATAGAAAAAATCAGCAAAAGCATATGACGGCTTTCTTAAGGCTAGCCTATTTTAAAGACAATCCGTGCTACTATAAAAAATGTTACAGTCACCTCAAAAGAAACGTAAAACCCTAAATGTTTTTTATTTTAAACATAGCGTCACGCCTTTTACCATACCGTGTGGCAGAGGCACAATTGTGCCCACGTTGATAAAAATTATTTCTGCGAGGATTTCAAATATTTTTTTGTCAAACTCTGAAACACTTAGTTGAAAAAATTCACATATATAAAACAAATTAATGACGTTATAATAAAAACGAAAAGCCGGACTGCGGTTCATCAAAAACCTCAAAACAAGACAAAACAACATTCGATAAAACTATTTTAGTATAGTATAGTGTAATTAAATGAAATTTAACTGACCCGCCTGCAATTTAATTATTTTTTCTCAAACTTGCGCGGAAATTTTATATTACGTTCGGAAATACGTTACGCAAAATATGAAATTTACAGCCACTCTAATAACAATAAAAATAAAAAAAAACGCGCCAGAAATGTAAGTATGAATGTGCAGACTTATTTAAATTTCGAACATACAGTGTGCCAGAAATTTAAGTATGAAAGTGTCGTTTTAGAAAGCCGTCCGTTTCAGATTTATAGATGATTCCAAAATACGCGAACTGTCGGAAATAATTAGTTTTCGACTTATATTTTTTTAAATATCGCTATTTCAAGCATTCGGGACGGGATGTGGAAGTATTAGGGTGGGGAAATTTGCAGTTTTTTTTAAGATTAGATGTCGTTCAAAGTTCACTGTCCTCGTGGCCATCGATCTTGACCTTGAACCTGACTGTTCGTGTATATTTCGCAGAAAAGTCCCAGTATTTTTTGACGTTCTATGTCGTTCAAAGTTCATTGACCTCTGTGTTGACGTGAAAGGTATGGCATTGATAAATAGGAGATATATTATAGCTGAGCTGCGGTATCAGCTTTCTTCGTTGCTTCCTCCAAGAATCCTTTCCATCCCGGATGTCCGGGCAAGTTCCCATACAGCCAGATAATGTCAGTGAAAGATAGTAGGGTGTCGTGAGCAATATTCATTTCGCAGACAATAGTAGTTTATGTGACTGCTGCATAATGGAGGGCATTATAACTCGAGAGTGGGTTTATGAAACGAGCCGAAGGCGAGTTTCATAATAATATCACTCGAGATTTTAATGCCTAATTATGTACAGTTACATACACTAGTTTATCTACACACATATCATAAGCTCTCTTTGATGTATTCAGGAACCGCATGTTTGACCGGCATTGTGGTTCTGCAATTGTTTAGCTTGTTCTTTAGTATTAACTTCACGCAGGCGGGCGTCGGCGTTCGAAATTTGAATGTCAGTACCAACTTCACAGACAAACTAGGGACGGCACGCGGGTGGGCGTCGGCGTTCAATTTGAATGTCATTATATGTAGAAAAACTACACATAATGACCATTATGTGTAGTTTTCCAGACACGAAACGAGTTTTTACCAAGTAGTTTAACATAATGCTGATCGTAACGTGCGGTTTTTTAACGCAGTAAAGAGGGTTTATGATACGTGTGTAGATATAATAAAGATATTTTTTAAACCATCCTACATTTTAAACGACTGGATTTGACCGGTGTTTGATTCTTTAACAATTGTTTTAAGAGGAGCCATTGCTGAATGAGGACTGCTACACATGATGCCTCCCGTTGAATGGAACGTGTTCAATCCGTCGAGAGTATTGACGCTACAGTCGGCATTGTTAAAGACGAATTAACAATGACAGGGCTGCAGCACTGCATTTGGCTGAGACCCGAGTACGCAAGATGTCTCAAAACGAATTGCTTCACAGTAGAATGCAGAAAATCTTAAGGATGGCAACAAATCAATGAGGAACCTGGCGCCAAATCTTTTGTACATATAAATACTTGTTCCAATCAAGATTGGGGATAGAAACGGATTGGGTCTGGCTGATAGATAGACAGATAGATTAATCATTTATTCATCATACAAGGTACACACACAAACACAAAAAAAAATATTAAAAAATAAATCTGACAGCAGTATGAAAAAAACAATAAATTAAATAAAACAATGGACATAATTACAATAACAAATGCAAATTAGGGTACGGTAAGCAAGGATCACTATGTGGCAGTGTAAGTGTACCGCGACAATGAAATGGCCCTAACTCAGTAATGTCATAGACGAATCTGTGACACTGGTATTCTGCTAGAGCTAAAACGGACGAGGCAACAATAGGCTCAAGTACACAAAAAAATATTATAAAGAAATAATAATCTACACACGTATAATAAACCCTCTTTACTCCATCCAAAAACCACACGTTACGACAAGCATAATGATAAACTTCTTGGTAAAAACTCATTTCTTATCTGAATATTGATATACATGATGACCATTTAACGACCAAAATTTGTCAAATTATGACATTCAAATTTGGAACGCCAACGCCCACCTGCATGCCTCCCCTAGTTTTTCTGTGATGCTGGTACTACTGAACAAGCTAAACAACTGCAGAGCAATGATCAAGGCCACAATGCCGGTCGAACATGCGGTTCCTGAACACATCAAAGAGAGCTTATGATATGTGTGTAGATTAACTAGTGTATGTAACTGTACATAATTAGGCATTCAAACTCTCGAGTGATATTATTGCGAAACTCGCCTTCGGCTCGTTTCATAAACACACTCTCGAGTTTTAATGCCCACCATTATGTAGCAGTCACATAAACTACTATTAAATTATGATCAAATAATTAAATATCAATCAAATTAATTGAAATTCAATTAATAATGAGTTAAATTGTATTGACATAGGAATTGTATAACTAAAATGAATATAATGAATAGCAAATTGAATCAATGTTTTGTCAAATAATCATAGGGTAGTCGAAAAAAATAAAAAATAAAAATAACACAAATGTTGGCGTGTAGATTTCCTAAAATTATGCTAGACAGCATTTCCCTTATGTGCTGCTTCCTCAGCCTTCTGCTGTATTGTTAAAAACTTTCTGCAGCCACTTCTGAAACCAGCCTTACTAGTTAGGGACCGAAGAGGAGGTGGAATATTGTTCCAGCATTTAGTAGCACGGTACTTGAAACTACCACGGAAAGCTGTACTTTTGTGTCGGGGCATTGAGGAGAAAGGAGCAACTCTCTGGGACACACGCCAGGTGAGTTTATAGTTGCAAAATACAAGTCTAGCCTGGCTTTCATTTTTAAAAGGTTTGCCTTGTTAAAAAATGGAGTGACGTGCGTTCGATAAGGAATCACAAAGCAGAACCTAGCACAGGCATTTTGTAACCTTTGTATGAGTTTTTGCATCTTCTCAAACAGACAAGATCCATACACTGTGATACTATTGTTTAGCTTGGAGAGTACTAAGGCTTCACTTAACTGTAATCGCAGGTCAATGCTAAGAAGATCACGGATCTAAACAGAACTTTAAGTCTACAGAAGCAGTTCCTAACAACTTCAAGGACATGCCCCTCAAAACGCAGTTTATCAGCCATAAGAAGGCTTCTGCAATAATTGCGTGCGAGAGCGCAACAACCTTATTTAAAACCTAAAAATAGTCGTGGCATAGATGATTTACTTCCTAAATTATTCAAGCAATGTGCAGAAGAGTTGTTTCTACCCTTTTACCACATGATAAATTTACGGAAGGCACCTTTCCAGACTTACTTAAAATTGCTCTCATTAAACCAAAGCATAAGAAAAACTCTAAACTTGAAACAACAAACTACCGTCCTATTGCTCTACTACCGACAGCTTCTAAAATATTGGAAAAGGCGATCTGTGATAGAGTTTATATATTTTGTAAAAAAAAAAACAAACTTTTCAACGAAAGTCAGAACGGATTCCGTAAAAAACGATCTACATCCTTAGCGGTTTACAAATACATACAAACAGCTATAAATATGATTAATGATAAGAAATATGCCATAGGTATTCTGCTTGATATGGCGAATAGGATAGATTCCGACACGATATTTTGATAGACAAATGGTATGGGAATACAAGGAGAAACTCATAAATGGTTCGTCTTTTACTTAAATGATAGAAAGCAAATGTAGAAATATAATATTTTAACAAAAATTGCAACGAAATTATAAAAATCCAGTCCGACACTAAAGTTGTCAAAGGTTCAATACCTCAAGGCGGCGCCTTTAGTTGTTTGTTATTTTTAATTTACCGTGTAGAGGGTAACCTGACTCTCTCTCGTCCAATGCGAGAAAGAGACGTTAAGCGCAGCACTCAGATTCATAGAAACTTGGAGCGACCTGTAACATGTGTTAAATTACTTTTTATGAGTTTCACGTGTATATGCTACTTAAAAGAAAATAGGGGCCACTAAGCATTTTGATTGCTACGTGAAAAATATAGTAAACAATAATGTATATTTATTAAAATAACATGTAACAAGGCTTTTGTTTTAACTTATGCTAATAACCATTTAATTGTGTAGTCAATTGTTTCACTTATTTCAATTAACATGAAATTAGTCCATTGTCAACAGCAAAAACTGAACAGAAAAACAAAAACTGACTCAAGCTGCTTTTTTTAATGGTTAAGTAATAATGGTACTAATGGTAGTAGTAGTGTCCTCCTTTCCTGTTTTCACACTCCTGGAGCCTTGAATGCATACTCTCGATTAAGTTTCTGATGTTTTCATCAGGCATCTCTTCCCACGCACGTTTCAGAGCATCCATAAGCTGTTGTGTGTGCTGGTTGTGAACCTCTTGCTCATGCTCCCTAACACTTCGTTTTAATTGGTCCTACATATGCTCTATTGGATTTAAATCCGGAATATACGCTGGCCATGGTAGGACACGAATATGGGAGTCATCCAGTACAGTCTGAGTGGCCCGAGCTGTGTGTGGGCGGGCATTGTCATGCATTAACCAGAACCCTGGCCCCACTCTCTGTGAGAATGGAATCACATGAGGCCTGATGACTTCATCGATGTACCGTTGTGCAGTTACTGTGCCTTGATTTAAGAAAACCAGCTCAGTTTTGCCTTGTAAGCTTATCCCAGCCCAAACCATCACACTAGGACCTCCAAAGCGGTCAATTTCCTTGATGCAGACATCGGAAAGCTCTCACCCTGTCGTCTCCATACTCTAATCCGCCGATCATCACTACAAAGCTTCACTTTACACTCATCTGTGAATAGCACCATACCCCATTGATTCATGCTCCAATCTGAATGTTCGCGGCAAAAACTTAAACGATTTCCACGTTGAACTCTAGATAAAGGAATTCGTACTACTCGGCGTCTGGACCTTTGCTGGTCTTCATGCAGTCGATTACGTATCGTTTGGTCACTAACACGAGTCCCCGTTGTCAACCGTAGGCGATTTTGTAACTTACGTGTCAACAAATCACAACCTGAGACTACGAAAGGGACTAGCGTTACCTCCTTCTCGACTAAATATTCACTCATCAAGCCCATTATTAACCCTCAATCCCTACCCATCCTAAAACAAACGTTATCCCTACCCATGGGTTTCTGGGACCCCATTTACTTTAAATGATTTAAAAAAATATAATTGATGTTTATTGTAATGTTTTTATTTATTCTTATTAAGAAACTTTAGAAGGAAACAAAACCAGGTTCAAACACTTTTGGAAACACATGTTTGGCAAATAGCCTGGGAGTGTTCGCCGCACAGTGGAATTCTACACATGCAACATGTTACCTTAGTTTTACGGTCTTTGCGACTAGGACACACAGCACACCTTTTCTTGGTAGCAAGAACAGGAACTTCTTGCAATAATGGTACCTCTTTCTGCAAGATATCGCTCAGCAGTACACGGAGTTTGATAGACAAAGTTTTATAGGTAAAACGTTCCTCCATTTGCGGCTTTATTAGCGCCATGGCAAGATTCTTCAAGAAATGTCGCCGTTTTTGAACTCTGTTTGTAGTCATCTTGAGTAGGACATAAGAATTTACACCCACTATATTGAGAAGGCCATAAAAAATAGCCATCGGCCATCTCTGGGTCTTCCTAGAAACACTGTATCTATGACACAGTTGGTCCATCAGGTCGACGCCGCATTTGCTTTTATTATAGTATTCGACCATTTCGGGTATCCTGTTTACAGCATCTTCATCTGATGTTGTATGCATCGTTGACAACAGCATTACCACTTTTTTCTGTTTTGACTTTGGTGGGCAGTAAGACAAGAGAGTGAGTTCTTTGGAAAAGGCGAATTGTGCAGTGTTTTTATCGCGGTTTCGCAGCTCAAAAAAGAGAGGTGGTATTTCTTTCTTATTTTTTCGTAGCGTTCCTACGATAGTGACTTGTTTTTGCAATAATTGGTTTGCCACTGGTATAGATGTGAACCAATTGTCACATGTCAGGTTGCGGTTGGATCCATGAATTGTTTCAGTCAACGTCATGGTGAGAAACTCTGCACATGGAACATTTCTTGGAGTGGAGTCCTTGCCCAAATATACAAAAGCATTGATCATGTAAGCAGTTTTAGAGTCACATAACATTACAATCTTTATTCCATATTTGTCAGGCTTACTGGGTATGTACATTTTGAAGACGCATCTTCCTCTGAACCCCAATAACATTTCGTCTAACGTACAGCAATCAGACGGGCTGTATAATTCACTCGAGACCTTGACTATGTCATCAAAAACATGCCTTATTGGTGCCAGTCTATCATTCTCACGACGCTCTACTCTGGTGGCACGATTGTCGAACCTCAAACAGTTTGTCAGGAATTCAAATCGGGCTTCCGACATTGTAGCACGAAAATAGCCTACGCCCGCGTTTTTGTTGAAGTGTTCTTTGGTGGTCACATGATTCATGTTGAGAACTCCACTAAGATAATAAAGCCCGAACAAAGCTTTGATTTCCGTTATGTTAGTGTCTTTAGCAAACGAAGGCCGAACGGCCTCTGTGGCGCAGCGGTTGTGGCTCTGCCTACCATGCGAGAGGTCCCGGGTTCGATCCCCGGCTGGGGGTAATGAAAAAAAAAAAAAAAAACAATCCCCAGGTCTTGGATGTTTATATGTGTGTGACGTCGCTGTTTCTGGTTACCACGACACAGGGTATCCTAGTGTGGGGCCAGAAGCAATGTATGTGCCTGTATATAAATGTTTATATGTTTATATGTTTATACAGTGGAATTCGGCGGGCCGTCATTTTCTTCTTCAATGTTATGGGCTGGCCTATCGCGCTTATATTTTTCCCTCTGTTGAGCAATTTCTTCGTTGGTGTTGCTGACTATTTCTTCTAATATATTTTCTGAAAAAAAAAGATTCCATGCTTCTGCTTCCGTAGTTATTTGACGAGCTGCGCCTAGAGGACCCGCTGGACCACTCAAAATATTTCTTTGTGGAACTCTTGTTCTTGCAGGTTTTGTCCCACTCCATTTATACCCGTTCCGACCTAACAAACGGTTTGGAACACTTAATACACGAACAAAATTTCCTGAACGGTAATTGCTCAGAGGTACCTCGTCTTCTGAATCAAAATCATCGCTGTCATCAACGTTAGCCTCTATAGAAGATTCTGCTCTAGCTTCTGGAAGAGGTAGCATGTCGATGTCAGCCTCTGAAGGAGATACTGCTCTAGCCTCCAGCGATGGTACTGTGTCAGCCTCTGGTGATTCTGCACGATAGTCCTCGATGATTCCGTCTTCCTCGTCCTCACTACCAAGATCACGGATGGTAGGTATATTTTCATCATCGGAATCTTCTTCATGCAACCAGCGAGATATTTTCTCATCCATAGTAAAAAAAAATGTCTTTGCTGTTCTAAAACAATAAAAAGTTCACGTTGTATATAATATATCCACTGCAATAAGAGAATACTTATGCTCAATGCAATATTCAAACCAATAAAACATAACCTCAAACACATTATAAATTATAGACGTGAAATTAAACTTACCTGTGAAAATGTTGTTCAAAAAGTAGTTGCACACAATGAAATAACAAAAAAAACTTTGTATGATAGATATTACTGTTTTACTACCCTGGGGTCTGACAAACCCGGAAACAGCTATAACTACGTGTGCACAACAGATTCGCTCACGCGCGACTGACGACAAGATGGCCGCCGGTGTCATTTGAACATAGCTAGAACCGTAAGGATGTTCGTTTCATTGTCAAAACAAAAATTGCAAATAATTAAATCACTGGGGTTTGATAGACCCAGGGTAGGGTTTAAGGGTTAATGACCGCGAAAATTTATAATAAGTTACCAGAAACATTTAACGACAGAAACGAAAGACACCATATTCATAAGATCGTTAAAACAACTATTGACCACAAAATGTTATCATAATTTAAACGAATTTAAATGACAAACTATAAAAATTAAAACTAATATGGAACTAGCTTAGTAACACAATGTATATAATTAAATAAAATACGTATATAGAATAGGACAATAATATATTAACACTGACATAGACCATTATATAAATATCATTTATTCTATCTAGGTAAGTGCTTTAAAACGGGTTATAATACTATAGTGTCATCCTCTCTCATATTGCTGTGCATGAACAAGGTCCAAAATGTTGTAACTTTTATAACTATGGAATGCAATAAATAACTTGAACTTGAACTTAAACCTTCTTGCTCCACTTTCCCAAACCGCCTTTCTTGTGCTTCACGACCACTGTTTCAAGGAATAATTTGAAAGTTGCTGGAGTACCAGACTCAGTAGCAGACTCAGCGTTGGACAGGAAGTTGGTGTCAGGGGGTGGAAATTGCTCTACGTCCTACGCAACGGAGCGGAATTCTTCCAGAACTATTTCTGCTGCTGTTTTCACAAATCTGTTTTGTTCTTCTTTAATATTTTTTTTTTCATACAAAGTGTCCGTGAGGATTATGTAACCAAAATTCCGGAGACAAATGACTGGTGTCTTTCGTGTTCGTTCAACATACAGCAAATCTTCTCCATACCATTTGAACCGAAGAGCTTTCACTGTCTCTATATCTGGGCGATTTGCCTCTTCCACCTGATTTGTTAACTCGTCAAGAGCAAAATGACATGAGTGTTCTTCAAGGTACCTATATTTTTTTTTGTCATATCAATTTTGGTCGAAGCTCTACGTCCTGCTCCCTGCTGTGCTGACCCTCTGATGAAGGCTTGCAGTAAAGTTTATTCTTACATACAGAGTGTACCATGCGTCAACTGCAACCAAATCTAACTGCTCATCATTCAAACGCTGTACTATGACTACATCCCCAGCTACCTCTGTAATGGTACACGAGAGTCAGTACATTTGATACTTCATTTTGCGTGACAGAGATTGTTCTCCTAATACAATAAAATAAAATAAAAATAAAATAAAATTGTACGCCTAACGAACTTCTCAACGAACGAGGAATTCAGACTTATCATTCTTACTTACAATTTTTACAGCTGAATCGGGACATCTCTTTTTGGGGTAGATAGAATAGACGATCATAGCTACTGATAGCGGTGGCTCGACCTTAACCTTTAATGCCGTTACAGATTTTCTGGTGCCGAGACCGAAGGATATCCTAGATATTCTGATACCTAGATATTCTAAAAGAATCAAGGTCTAACGCGTTACTTTTAAAAATAACACAACGTAGAAACGATTTTAAACAGTTCAGTTTTGTAAGTAAGAAATAAGCAACAACAAAAAAAAGGGGCATTGTTTTCACAATTCTTCGGACGAGCTACGACGGTTTAGTGTTCAGGAAATGGGCCGGGCAAAAAAGAACGTTAGTCGGGTTGTACAAGACGACTCACTTCCGCAGACAAGTGTTTTAAATAATGAGATGGCGTCAGGACAGGTGACTCAATTGTTATCTGAAATAGTGAGCAGATTAGACAGTTTGGAAAGGTGTTCGAGTACGAGCAATGCTAGTAGAACTTCGGACAGACAGACTGACAGACAGGAACTAGAGACGTTTGAACAATCGGTAGAAAAACGTCAAACATGCATAGAGAAAATGACACAGAAGTTGCCGACATTCGATGGGCGGAGTTCGGAAAATCCGATGATTTTCTTAAGAGATTTAAAGGCTTATATTAAAGTCTCGGGAGATACTTCGAGGGCTTTGATATGGGCAACGGATAATTTGGTAGGAATTGCAAAAGTTCGAATGAGCATATACAGAGACTCATGGCGAACCTATTCGGATTTTGAAAAAGATTTCAGAGAGGTATTCTGGGGTGATAATGAACAGGAATTAATTAAACAAAGATTCCTAACTGCGAAGTTCGATTCCAAGAAAGGTCAAAGTATGGAAGAATTCTTTGCCTCTCAATTGAATAGCATATATGAGCAAACGATACCGTTTACTGATACGGAGAAGATCAACACGATTTTCAGAAAGTTGCCGCGCGATATTCAGGTAGCGTTTTTTGCTAGAAAGGAACCAATGACTATACGAGATGCGGTCGAGTTCCTTCGGCATTTAGAATGGAATGTCGATGGGGAATTAAGTGCGTTGCAGAGTTCGGAGACAATAAATACGAACAACGTAAGGCGGAATAGCTACATGCGAGGGCAATATCGTGCTTTGCGAGTAAATACGATGCGATGTAACGCGGTGAGTCATAGGAATAATTATAACGCGGGAACAAAGGCACGAAACGAATTTGGGACGCGCGCTCGCGGTTATTTTCGCAGTAGAGGTAGACAGCCTCAGGCTAGTTTCAAGGCAATAGTGTTCCGAAGGGGCAATGATAGTTCAGGAAATACAGAGGCAGGGCAAAGTTCAAGTGACAGGAATAATGCGATAAGTTCGAATTCAAAAAACTAGTGGACTCGCGCGGGTCGTTCGCGCTCAGATATTTATTACGCTTTGGGTGGACAGCCGATCAAATTGGAAAAAAGCATAGACTGTATGAACTGTGTTATTTGGATTCGAACGTGGGTGTGAATTAATTTATTCAATTACTAGCGCATAAAGCGCATGGATATGCCGTGTGTTTAGATGAAAAATCGATATTGGATTGTATAGGCCGCAATGACAGGCGTTTACATACGATATTCAGAGACGACGATTCGACTGAGTATGGGCTCGATTTATGTAGTACCTTGACATTACCTGAGATAGATGTGTGTATTGGGAATATTGTTGTAAGGAGTTTGATTGATTCGGGGAGCGAAATCAGTGTAATAAGTCAGAGAGTGTACGATGAAGTATGCAGGCAAATGGGAAAACCAACGGAAATACCGATTCCAAGTTTGAGAATCACAGGTGCGTTTGGGGTCAGTAAGGAAAAGCTTGATAAGTTAGTTACGTTACCATTAACAATAGGTGAATGCGTTATCGATACTCCAATGCTAGTATTAACAAGGGTGCCTAAAGATTTAATTTTAGGGTTTGATTTTATACAACAGACGCGAGCCAGTTTAATGTGTGAGGGTAATAAGAGGCTAATTATACGAAGCGCCGGGCGGATGTGTGAAATATTAGGTACTGATCCTAATCAGGATTCTTGCTGTTGTAGAATGGAATTGCAGAACCAAGATACCAGTAGAAATATGATAGAGGAATATGTCAATATTCATCAATACCTGTTGAACACAAAACAAAGTTATTGCCGGTGTTAAATAAACATGCAGAGTTGTTTAGCGATAGGGTAGGTCGGACAAATAAATATATACATGAGATAAAAATGAGAGATGAAACAAACGCCTTTCGTAAAACGAAGCTATCCCATACCGTTCGCATATCGCGATAAAGTAACAAAACGATTGGAAGAAATGGAACAGATCGGTATTATTAGCAGGCAATCTACGGATTTCAGCAGTCCATTGACTTGTGCACTAAAGAAGTCAGGGGAGGTTCGGATATTACTCGATGCGCGACAATTAAACACGGGAATGGTTGGGGAAGTTGAAACTACACCTTTAATGAGTGAGATATTGCAGTCGGGTCACCGGATAAATTACATAGGGGTCATTGATATCAAAGATGCATATTTTTCTATACCATTATCAGACGAATCTAAACGATACACGGGTTTTGTATATCAAGGCAGAAGTTATGTTTACAACGTGTTACCTCAGGGGTTGAAAACCAGTGTGGGTTCATTTTCGAGGGCGATGGACTTAATCTTAGGGCCAGAGGTTAGGTCATATTGTTTAAATTTTGTTGATGATTTGGCAATTTTAACTGAGGGTGACATCGATCAGCATTTGTCTCAAGTGGACACGGTTCTGAGTAAATTGAAAGACGCGGGCTTCACAAGCAAACTAAAAAAATGCGAGTTCGCACAAAAAAAAGTCAAGTTATTGGGGCATATTTTGTCTACACAAGGCTTGCAGATGGACCTGGACAAAATTTAAACACTTAAATTATATCCGTCACCCAGAACTGTCAGGCAATTGAGGGCGTTTTTGGGGTTCATAAATTACTTTCGGAGGTTCATAAAAAATTTTGGAACGTTAACACAGCCCTTATACAATTTATTACGGTCTGGAGTCAAGTTCGTTTGGAGTGCGCAGGTGCAGAGTGCTTTTGACGAGATAAAAAAACAATTCTCAGAAAGTATAATATTGAGTCAGCCATTGGCGGGAAAGACGTATTATGTTCAATGCGACGCCTGCGCTATAGGAATTGGGGGCTATGTTTATCAATTAGATGATTTGGGCCAGGAACGAATTATAGGGTTTTGTTCGCAGGCATTTAAGGGAGCTCAAACTAGATGGGCTGTCAGCGAACAGGAAATGTATGCAGTTATATACACTTTAAAGCGATTTGAGATATATTTGCGGGGAGAAAAAGTTATTATTAGAACTGATCATAAAAGTTTGACGTTCATTAAGTCGTGGACTTTATTGGGGGCACGCGTAACTAGGTGGGTTATGTTTTTAGAGCAATTCGATTATAACATAGAGTTTGTGCGAGGGACTGATAATCAAATTGCCGACACGCTAAGCAGGCAAATAGCGGGACCTGGAGGTATGAATGACAGTATAAATGTTCAGCCGGGAATATTCTGGTTTCAGGCATCGAATACCGCAAGTGTTATTTTGAGTTTACGGGACATTGCGAGATTACAAAGCGAAGATGAACGGTTAAATCGAATTAGCGGTTGTATCAGACGTAGGGTGGTAGATACGGAAACGAGAGGGTTTGATAATTACAAGCTAGTAGGTGATACGTTATATTTTCACGTGCCGAAGCGGAACGTACAGTTGTTAGTAATTCCGGAGGGATTACAAGGGGAACTAATACCACACATACATGAAGAAATAGGTCACTACGGCAGATATAAAATATTAGCTGTTCAGGCTTCTCGGCACCTAATGACCTCGTAGGGGCCCATCAGCTACGAGGTAGCGTAACGATCAGTTGCCAAGAAGTGTGAACGTCGGCGATTCACCGAGCTGAAGTAATTGGGGTCGATCTAACCTGGTCTGTGCTTCGGTCCCGTCAACCTCCTGTCTCTCTGCAAGGCCCGGGTGCACCCTAGGCTCTTCTTGGTAGACAGGTTCTTCAGCCAACCTCCTATGACTGGCGGGCCAGCTTCAATGAGCACAGTGTTCCAACACAGGTTATGTTACGTGGTAAAAACCAATCGACCACGTAAATGCGAACTTTATCTGGTTCGGGGAACCACAACACACTCAGCTATATAGACAATCCTGAGGGAAACCCGAATACATTCCAGATGGCTTGCGATTTAATTTCAATACCCTAACCAAAACGCGTTTACATTGCGAGGGCTTTCGTCTGTCAGTTGTCGAAAAACTGCTAGGTTGGCAGCAACGTCAAATTCAAAATGGCCGTTCAGAAACCATCGATCGAATATCGATTTGGAATCGAACAATCACCCGCCCGGACAGGCACCCACCTGTCCCCTAATCTACGGGCAGCCGAGACAACGTTGCTACCGCTCGTTTTAGAACCGAGCCTCCTACTAGAACCTCTGCAGACCGGGGGGTCCCGTCCTTGCCAGGGAACGAGTTAACAATGCGCCCTCTGCGCCAACGTAGTGGCGGTAGGTTAGCATCCTTAACCAGAACGAGGTCACCAACACTAGGGGGGCTGGTTTTGTCAGTCCACTTAAGGCGCTGTTGTAAGATATGCAGATACTCGAGTGACCAACGCTTCCAGAAATTCTGAGTAAACTGCTGCAACATCTGATACCTTGACAACCGATACAATTTCACTCCCTCGAAGGGGTGCTCGGGCAACGCGTTAAGTGGCTGACCTATCAAGAAATGGCCTGGGGTCAGAGCCTCCAGGTCATTTGGATCCGAGCTGAGCGGACACAACGGTCGCGAATTGAGAACGGCCTCGATCTTATAAAACAATGTCGCGAGCTCCTCAAAAGTCAGCGCGGTCTGACCTACTATACGCCCCAAGTGCGTCTTAGCTGACTTAACTACGGCCTCAAAAATCCCACCCCAGTGGGGGCAAATCGGTGGGCTGAAGGTCCACTGTATACCCCGACGGGAGAGGGCCGTTCCAATATCCACTTTATTTACATTCAAAAAGTTGACTATCTCTCGTAAGTATCGTTCCGCACCGATGTAGTTAGTGCCGTTATCAGAGCGGATCAAAGTTGGAAGTCCCCTTCGAGAAACAAACCTATCCAAACAAGCAATGAAAGCCTCTGTCGAGAGATCCGCAATGAGCTCGAGATGTACCGCCTTGGTGGATAAACAAACAAACACACACAGGTACGCCTTGCATCGTGGCAGCCTTAAGTCGATAAGGCATGCACCGAAACACGATGTTCCGTATGACACGGCGGGCAGATAAGATCCAAAACTCCCGCTGGAGCGTGGCCAACAACGCGTTACAGCCGGCATGCGCGTTTTTAATATGACGATCAGTCACCAGCAATTCAACTAACTGTCCCCCCTTGGGGAGCAGAAGTGGGTGACGAGCCGAATACGACAGATTCGCATTGCGCAATCTTCCTCCTACCCGAAGTAACCCGGTCGAATCAACAAAGGGGTTGAGACGCGCGACGGCTCCCTTCAATTTCGAACGTCCACTTCGTATAATCTCCAATTCTGCCCCAAACTTCGAGGACTGTACCAACCGGACCAAATTCAATAGCGACTCGTTTCGCTCTGCCGGGGTCAGAATAGGGTTCAACGTTCGCTGATCGCGAGGAGTACGACAATTTCGAGCGAATATCCTAATCCAAGTGGACACGTTTATCAACTTGTCAAGTGAGCTATACCGGTCCAGCAGAAACCCGGCGTCAGGGTCCTCAGCCTTCTGGGTAACATGCACGGCCGCTCTGGGGCCATGATCCGAAGATACTACTACATGGCTGTGGGGCCAGTCCGATTCTCTCTTGGCAAGCCAGGGTGGTCCCCACCACAAATGGTGTCTAACGAGTTCAGGAGCCCGACATCCCCTGGATGCACAATCAGACGGGTTCAATTCTCCTGGTACATGTCTCCAGGTCAGTGGGACCTCAGACGACACAATCTGGGAGACACGGTTCGCAACAAAAACCTCTAAGTTATGGACCGAAGCCTTCAGCCAGCACAAAACAATCTGGCTGTCCGTCCAAGCGTACACCGTATCCTCTAAAACCACTGACCCACGCAACACTGTTAGAGTGTGATTCAAAAGTTTGGTCAAAAGAGCAGCCCCGGACAGTTCCAGTTTTGGAATCGTCATCCTTGTCCGAATAGGCGCTACCTTGCTTTTTGCCAAAACCAAACGCACGTCGACCTCCCCGGTGGAGGTGACGGTTCGCAAATAAACCGCAGCCGCAAACCCTCGTTCAGAGGCATCACAAAACCCGTGAAGGGTTGCCCTGTAATCTCCAGCAGGGATCAATTTCCTCGGCAGCGATACATTATTTATGAGGCCCAACCATTTTGTTAAATCATTCGATACAATGCAGCCCTGAGCTCCAGAATCTAATAGGGCGCGAACGTATGTTGGGTTGCCCGCCAAATCCCAAACAAGCACAGAGGCGATCGGTAACACCACCGTCTCCGGTTGGGGGGCAACCAATGGTTGGGCCGCAAATTCCTAGCGAGGACCCCCGGGGCCCCACTGTGCCTGTAACCGATCAGGTATGCAGCTATACGCCAGAGGGTCCCATTGTACAAATGGCCCACGCGCCGGTTCCATTCCCAACCTACGATTCCCCGTAAAGGGGGGTGGGCGTGAATTCAACCGTGGCCGCTCCATGAGCTGGGGGGACATCACATGCGACCGACGAGGACGAGACGACGAGCGGGGCGACAACTGAGGCGGCGTCCGAACCGCACCCGCATAGCTCGAAGGTGTCCCATGCCACCCGCCCGTTACGGCCTGCTCAACACACCCAATGTCCCGCTGGGTCGGATGCTGAGTCGCAACCGAAAACTCAGGGCCCCCCATGTAATGGTCCTGAGTGCGGCCCTACACCCTAGTACTGCCCTGTGCACGTGGGGACGTTGGCCCCTGAGTTGCGCTCCGAGTCGCAAACGAATTCTCAGGGCCCCATGCCGTGTCACCCTGGGTACGGCCCTGTGGACGTGGGGACGTTGGCCCCTGAGTTGCGCTCCGAGTCGCAAACGAATTCTCAGGGCCCCATGCCGTGTCACCCTGGATACTGCCCTGTGGATGCTGTTGGCCGGACCGGTTCATGCACAACAGATTGTTGTGGGCCCCACCACAATATCCGCACATTTTTGTGCCCGTGCAGTCCCTAGCCATGTGTGGCCCGAGGCACAGGAAACACCAGCTCCGCTGCTTGGCCATCCGGCGCCGTCCCTGAACCCTAAGTTCCCCGAACTTATTGCAATTGGCCACAGCATGGCCAATCTGCCTACAACATGGGCAGGTCTCACTATGTGGGGTCAATGCACTCACAGTCCCATATGACTGCCGGTTGGTGCGGTCCTTCCTCGTCGGAGGGCCCCTACTCACAGCGCTCCCGGCAGCTCTCTGTGGCTCCGAAGGATGGGTGACCGTCAACCCCAAATTCTCTGCCCGTCGAGCCTCCTCTTCCAAGAATCCGACCAAGTCGGAGAAGGCGGGCAGGTCCTCGGCCGACCTCCCGTGAGACTGTTCGAAACGAGTCTGCACGTCAGCGGGTAGGCGGGAAAGTACAATGTACAACAGTAGGTACGACCATTCACCAACCGGAAGTCCAAGATTCTCTAGAGCCTTGGTGACGGACAACAATGGGTTCAAAACCTCCGTCTGTATGGCCCCGACCTTGTTCACAACCGGGATGCTAAACAAACGGTTCAGTTGGGCATCGGCCAACCTCCGTTTGTTGTGGTAACGTCTGACCAACAATTGCCTGGCCGTTTCATAGTTACCCTCCGTAACTGTCAAATGAGCGACCAGCTTCCTAGGCTCACCCCTCAATGCTGCCACCAGCTGAGCCATCTTGACAGACTTGGTAATGTCCGATCACATGTGCACCAAACTGTCGAATAGATTGATGAAGCTCATCCATTCACCGGACACTCCGTCAAAAGTAGGCATAGTTATGGCAGGTAACCTGGACCCCGAACCCTGAAGCGGCAGAGGTGCTTCAATGTCACCACCATGGCTGGACTCGCGCTGTCTACGTATGTCCGCAGCCTTCTGCGTGATAGCAGCTGCCATCTCCATACATTGGTCGACATCCCCTAGCAACCGTGACAGCCTGTCAGGTGCGCAACCATCAACTGATTCCGCCTGCGCGGACAATTCGAGCACCCTATTGTAACGTTCCTTAACGTCCATAGACCGCTCCAATACCACATCATGCCTATCTAAACGGTCTATCAGACCGTGTGCGGAGGAAAACCATCTGAGTTCCTTAGAAACACCCTTCTGGATTTCAGATAACGACATGATCGGAACGATACTTACTCACAATTTTCAGTAACTCAATTTTATTGGACCCTCCAGTCTACAACCCAAACGAGGGAACCCTAAACCACAACTTAAACAATGTTGTTTTCCTTAAACAATAGGAACCGAGTTTTATATCTATATAAATTCTGTAAATACAATTTAGTTTCCCTTTATCATTATAACACACACAGATAGTCAATATTAGTTCAAGTTATAAATTGCTATAAACTGAAAACAATGTAATAGCCTGCTATCAATAGATGTAACTACCTATGTTAACCAAAGCATTCATTCAATAGCATTACTAGACCACTAATAGATTGACTAACTGGTAATTCAATTCAATATCTGTCTATCTACTACCAGCAATAGACCTATAGCTTACAATACTACCAATCTATGTGGATATAGGAACACAACCAAGTTACCTAATAACCGCCTATACCTACAGATTGATAGTCCCAAATCGTGCCTTCCTGGAGCCCTTGACGGCTGCAAATCTCAGGAAGCCACGCTCTAGCTACCAAAATTTTCAGGCTTCTCGGCACCTAATGACCTCGTAGGGGCCCATCAGCTACGAGGTAGCGTAACGATCAGTTGCCAAGAAGTGTGAACGTCGGCGATTCACCGAGCTGAAGTAATTGGAGTCGATCTAACCTGGTCTGTGCTTCGGTCCCGTCAACCTCCTGTCTCTCTGCAAGGCCCGGGTGCACCCTAGGCTCTTCTTGGTAGACAGGTTCTTCAGCCAACCTCCTATGACTGGCGGGCCAGCTTCAATGAGCACAGTGTTCCAACACAGGTTATGTTACGTGGTAAAAACCAATCGGCCACGTAAATGCGAACTTTATCTGGTTCGGGGAACCACAACACACTCAGCTATATAGACAATCCTGAGGGAAACCCGAATACATTCCAGATGGCTTGCGATTTAATTTCAATACCCTAACCAAAACGCGTTTACATTGCGAGGGCTTTCGTCTGTCAGTTGTCGAAAAACTGCTAGGTTGGCAGCAACGTCAAATTCAAAATGGCCGTTCAGAAACCATCGATCGAATATCGATTTGGAATCGAACATTAGCACTGATGAAGGACAGATATTATTTTCTTCATATGAGTAGGGTGAATAGCACGGTGATAAGAAGTTGTGACATATGTCAAAAGGTCAAACCAAGTACTAATAATACCGTTGGTCCTTGTACACCGGTGTTGGCGGAAAGGTTGGGTGAGAAAGTTTTCTCGGACCTTTATGGGCCATTGCCCGTAGGTAAATTCGGATATCAATATATATATGTGATTCAAGACGTGTACAGTAAGGTAATAAAATTATATCCAATGCGTAAAGCGACAGGTAGGAGCATGCTCGCTTGTACAAAGAGATTTCATACGGAAATACCTATCGAAACTATAATTACAGACTCAGGACCACAGTTCATATCGAAAGTTTGGGAATTTGGTCTCAAACAGCTAGGGATTCGGGTCACTCATACGTCGGTGTATTGTCCAAATTCTAATAGCGTAGAAAGAGTGAATCGCGAGCTAGGTCGACTAATTAGAACTTATTGCGGCGGAAGTAATCGAAGTTGGGTCGACGTGTTACCGGACATTCAAAATTGCTACAATAATATCGAACACACAAGCACAGGCTTTGCGCCTAATGAGTTGGCATTTGGTAGGCGGGAACCGTTAACTATTGACAAGGAATTAGGCGATGAATGGTTATTAGGTCATAGTGTGCGAGATACGGAACAGGTGCGGAATGTAGCGATAGAAAACTCTAAAAGTTCTAGTGAACGACGTAAGCGACAGGCAGACAAACGGCGTAAGTTAGAAGTCTATCGTATAGGTGATTATGTGAAACTTAAGACTTTTGTGCGTTCAAATAAAGAACATAAAATCATGCGGAAATTTTCATTGTTGTATAAAGGGCCTTATGTTATTTCGGCAGTGGTTTATGTTATCCGAACTGTTATACTTTAGTAGATCCGATTTCAAATGAGATATTGGGTAACTACAATACTATAAATATAGCTAGGTATTATGTGTGGACGAATAAGGGCGTAGACAAATAAGATAGTGTATAAAAGTTATATAAGTAAGCTTTAGGCTGTAAAGTTGAGTATGTACTTTGTAGATTTAAGGGTCTTGCATGGTTTGGGAAAAAAAAAAAGTATATATATAGTAATACGAATTAGGATAAGTTGCGGGTAAGCGAGGTTGTATAGTGAGATAGATAAATAAGATAAGACAGGAGAGAGCTCAATCGAGTTGTGTAAATATTATATACATAATTGACATATTCATCGGTCTGTGTACATGATTTGAGATGTCCGTACATATAGAGTAGATATGGACAAAGCATGGGTAGCATAGTGGTAATGAGATCCTTGCGCCATGTTTAACTGAGATAAACAGTGTCTCAAGGTCTGGGAGGGGGCTGTAATGGTACACGAGAGTCAGTACATTTGATACTTCATTTTGCGTGACAGAGGGCTAGCCCATCGCCGCGCTGTATTTGAATACAAGAGTCGATTCATTTAACGTTTGGGTTTTGAGTAGCTCAGGGTAAGGTGGCAAAAACAATGAGCCGAGAGCGTGGTTTGGTTTCCAGGAACAGAGGTCAGGTCAGGTTTTTTTGGCGCATTCCTGCGAAATGTGTAGGGATCAGAGCCGATTTGGCTGCGCGCTGAATAAATTATGAATAACTAAATAATGGAAGGTTATTATGGAACGATACGGAGAAAGCTATTATGTTGACTGCAAATATACAATTGCGTTTGTTTGGTACGATGTGGCGAGTTTGACACCACGGGTTTGAATATCATTCTAGTGGTCTTTGTCCTAGACGCTAGCGGTTGGGAAGGCTTAATTAATCAAAACCGCTATTATAGCCAGCGATCGACAAATTCTGTGTATCGGCGATACCAAATGATTTGAGTGATAGCCAGTGGTTGATTAGAAACTATGCGTACACACAATTTGTAGAACGGCGGATCTGTATGGCATGTTTGATTGAAATTAGACCCTGTGTAGTCAGAGATAAGAAGCTTTCGCTTGGGCAGTGCGTGTTCGCAAAGGACGCCATTTTTTTTCAGACATGTGGGGTCTATAAATACGAGCGCGTGGGAAGGGGAAGCATTCAGTCTCAGCGTCAAGCTACTGTGACAGTCGTCTTTCAGCAATTCTAAACAGAGGGCCTACCGCCCAAGCCCCGTCGGCTTGATTCCGATACCGACGCTTGAAATGACTTGCCGTATTGTCATAAAGATAAAGTTTATTCTTGCACGAAGCTGTCAAAATGAAGCCGTCACCGATGCCGACGGAGCTTGCGCGGTAGGCCCACAGTTTTGGTCTGCCGTTTTACGCGTCTGAACTGGACGAATTGTGATTGCATGTTTCAGTGGATTTTCGTGAGTGTCTGAAGCGCCGAGATATACCTCGGTTCCTATCCTTTAAATCCACCTACCCCAAATTCCAAAACTATCCTTGGGTCGTTAGATAAGAACTTGTAGGTAATTGATCTGAGTCTGAGTCTGGGCTTGTAGCGACCCTAAATTCCTTTTTCCTTCACCATAGGGTTCCTGGATTGGCTCTTACGATATTCGCGGGCTAATCCTCTCCTCATTCCTTTCGAGTAGCGAGTTTTGAAATTCCCACACACACAGTCATTAAACATACAAGCACATTCAAATCAAACTCAACCATTTTCGAGTGGTGTCGATAATGGACGTGGTATAACACTAGGATTTTTCGACTAGGCTAGACAGGAGTTTAGTTGCGGCTAAACCTAGGTTGGCAGGGCATAGGGAGACTGTTTGATCGATGAGGTTCCGCGGATGGAAATAACAAATTCAGAACAAAATTAAACCGGTGTCAACACAGATAACCTAGCCTGTTGATATTTTGACATTTGAGTGTTGTCAGGGACGCGCGAAGAGATCAAATTACAGTCTAAAGTTCATTGTTTAGGACCGGGTAGATTGTTTTGCTTTGCCTTGGATCGGTTTGGATTCAAGTTGCATCTTTAAATAAAATGTAAATTTCGCTGGAGGTCTAATGTGTAGGCTGAGTCAAATATATATGATTGGGCTCGGTCGAGGACGTGCTGAGGTCAGTGAAGTTCATAGATCGGTATTTACCGAAGTATGCACTTCACTATGGTGAGGGTTAGATCTCCAAAAGCGCTAATGACTACGTTTCGATAACATACAGCTCAAATTGCGCAGAGTTGAAGGTTTCAAAACGTTACGGACCGCTAATGACTACGTTTCGATAACATCCAGCTCAAATTGCGCAGAGTTGAAGGTTTCAAAACGTTACGGACCTTTTGAGGTAACCGCTAGTTCAAACCCATTTCGGAAAATCAAATCGCAATTGTGTAAACCGGTCTATTCGGATCGTTATTGCCGTGAACTAATTATATAATTGGAACCACCACTAGCCGCTACTAGCGATCACATGAAATATCATTGAGTACTCACGTCATAAAACTACGACGGATATCTATACGATATCCCAAACAAATATTATAAATTGTGGTCGACCACTAAAAGAAGTTCCAAGCGCCCATATATACAAAAAAATAAATGGTACCATCACACAAAATACAACAACGATCGATCTGGCGCAATACACCGCTAACTGATGCGAAATACCGGCTTGCGGGCATATATGCTTTCTCTGTCTAACTTGAAACTGTAACTTCCTGAACCAATCTTCTGTTCGACTATTGTACGCCTAACTAACTTCTCAACGAACGAGGAATTCAGACTTATCATTCTTACTTACAATTTTTACAGCTGAATCGGTACATCTCTTTTTGGGGTAGATAGAATAGACGATCATAGCTACTGATAGCGGTGGCTCGACCTTAGCCTTTAATGCCGTTACACCTCCATCATGCCTTTCATGACCCTGTGAATTGTATTCTATTTCTTGTAATTTGGTCTCCGTTTCTGACGCTCTGAGAGTCCCTCACCACATAAAAAGCAGTGTTCTCAAAAATTGTAAGAACGACTTTTACTTTGAGCTCATACTGCTACAGCTGATCGTGTTGCTTCTTTGTACCCATTGCGAAAGTAAGCCTCAATTAATTTAGGGTTATTGTAATGTTTTAAACAGGCACTATAACTCGTACTCTCTAGATATCTCTCGAACTCTCTCTAGCAAACGAGTGAGGTCAGCATTTTTCCTTTTTCTACTGCTCTCCAACAATGTTCTCTCTCATTTTTCTTTGACATGTATCGATTCACCTTCATCAACACCGTCTTAACAAATGAAACAAACGTTTCCACTCATTTTAAAACAATAGTACTATGATACAAGTGTGCAAACTTGGTTATTATAAGCGAGGCGGTATTATTCGCGGTCGCCAAAGACTGGCGCGATAAGATAGCCAAGTGTGTAATGTAAGAACTAATTTTTTTCAACACACTTGCGAGAAAAAAACAGTTCACCTATGTCAATGAGATGAGATAAGATGTTATGTTAACTATCTATTCCATTCAATTGTTTTTGAATATTTAGTAGAGTAGTTCAATTGAAAAAGTAAATCAGACAATATGCACCCACGTCACAGGCTGGGCCACTGAACTTGTTTTGTAAATGTATGCCTTTTTGGAGAATAAATAAATTTAAAATGATATTTAATAGCCACACAACGAAAACGTCAACAAATATTTAAGGAAAAATGCGCGGGTTTTGTTTTTTCCGCACGCTGCGCTAGCGATGCTTACGCAGGTGTAAATAAAGCCACTGACAAAACCGCTAAACAGCATTTAAAATTATGTTTTGAATACGCAATAGTAGTTTATGTGACTGATACATAATGGAGGGCATTAAAACTTCGGCTCGTTTCATAATAATATCACTCGAGAGTTTTAATATGAGCTATGAGGAAATGTCTGTCTCGCGCCGGGATTTTAAGGCGGCCTTAAAATATGTACAGAAAAATCAGGAAAGAATTAAATTGGATGTTTTGGCTAGACATAAATCGGGTGGGAATTTTGTTCAGTTCTGGAAGGAGACGAAAAAGTTCAATCATAAAACATGCTTACCCGTGACTGTAGGGGGGGAGCAGGATCCTAGTAATATTGCAAATCTTTTTCAAAAACATTTTAACCCGGTAAGTACTTTACCGTTAGCTGCTAATAGGGATAACTCGAGTAGATGTCGTCGTGTGCCGGGGAAATTCCGAGTGACTACTGATGACGTAATCAAGGTTCTCAGGAAAGCGAAACGGGGTAAGTCCCCGGGACATGATGGCCTCAGCATTGAACATCTTTTGTACTCGGGTAGGTACATCTGTGCGCGGTTTTTCAATCTCTGTGCGCAGCATTCATACCTACCTGCTAACTTAATTCGCACACTAGTAGTTCCTATTGTCAAAAATAAGACTGGTGATGCCTCGAGCGCGGCAAACTACAGGCCTATTTCGCTGGCTACGATTGTGGCCAAGGTACTTGAAAGACTTATACAACTAAATACTTCACAGTTTCTAAAAATAGATGATGCTCAATTTGGCTTTAGGGCTGATGTTTCCACGGATATGGCTATATTTTCTTTAAAACAAACAGTTAATTATTACTTGAGCAATAAAACAACGGTATATGGTTGTTTTTTAGATTTAAGTCGAGCTTTTGATACTCTTAATCATGATCTGCTGTGGAACAAATTAGACAGGAGCGGGGTGCCATCTGGCACTGTTGATCTTCTAAGTTACTGGTACAGTAGTCAGACCAACAGTGTCAGGTGGGGTAACATCCTGTCTGATAGTTATAGGTTGACCTGCGGCGTGCGGCAGGGTGGCCTGACCTCCCCCGACCTGTTCAATCTTTATATGAATGACTTGATCGTGGAGCTGAGCGGCACGCCCGTGGGGCTCAGGCTTGGTGACAGGTATGTCAACAACCTGAGTTACGCGGACGATATGTGTCTGCTCAGCCCCACGATCAAAGGCCTGAGGAAGTTATTGTCTATATGTGAAAAATACGCACTAGAACACGATCTAATATATAATGTATAATAATAATATAATCTAAAGCTTACTACAGTATTAAAGAGTACATAGACGATAAAAATGCTTGGGACTGAATTGTTCTAATTAATTATGAGCATCCTCACTGCCAGAGTTTCTTTTACTGGACACTTGGAGGCCTTTTACACCTCCAAAGATTAATTTAATTATACAACTCTTGACTGTGGGGACCATTTACATCTCCTATTATCATTGTATTATTGACTAAAGAGACTATACATCTCTGTTATTTATATTTTAATTATTTTATTATGACATTTGAGACTCTTTACATCTCTCAGAAACAATAATTAAGTACTTTTTTTTTTTTCTGATAATATGATAATAATACGATAATAATAAGTCTCATATACATGGAAAAAATAAAAAATAAATCTTAAATGATCAACTAAACTGATGAGTACATAACTGATTTGAGTTTGAAAAAGGAAATTTCTCCTTCAAGTGGTGATTCATGGCTGAATCTCGCACAGGAAAAAAAAACTCCATGAACTCTACCTACCAGTGCTTCGGAAATACGCCCGTCAGAGTAGATAGCACCAAGAAACTCTACGGGGATGTCATTTTTTCAATTATCGTATTTTTTTTTACACAATGTACGATATAAAAAAATATTTTATCTAATGTCAATATTATAACATCGTATCCATAAGTGCACATAAAATGTCTTAAAATAACAATCTAACAAAATAAATAAGAACAAAGACAAGCTGTAATGAACATAACTTCTGAGAAACCAGACTGGACCAGTCGACCAGGACGAAATTTTAGTGAGTATGACCGTAAACTCTGGTTTCTTGGTAACAGACTTGTATTCTACGTTAAAACTAATAAATTGTTATGAGTCACCCTACATAGCACTTTTGTAAACTTAATTATATTACTAGACTATTAACCTCTTGTATACCACTTTTCCGTTAGAGGTTTTAAATTTGATTACCATGGCATAAGGTTCAAAATTTAAATTACATTATTGCATTTGTAAATTAAGGTTAATTATTATTATCACTATCATGGAGCTTGGGGCATTGATGCCATGCAGTTATGTCTATAACAAAATCATTAACAGTGTAATAGGCTTTTTTTATGAGATTAGCCTTAATAAATGTTTTAAACCTGTGTATGGGCAATTGATCAATTCCCTCTGGTAACTTATTATAAAAGCGTATAACGTTAAATAAATAAATAAATGAACCATAAACCTTCTGCAACCGAAATCTAGCTACATTCAGTTTATTTTTATTTCTAGTGTTGAAATTATGTACATCGCAATTTTTGACAAAGGTTTTAATATTTTTCCGAACGTAAAATAAGTTTTCATATACACAGTCAGGTCATAAGTTCTGTCACACAATAAAATATTTTGAATTTAGAACGCTGGCCACAAAAAAGTTTATTGAATTCGAATTTCGAATTTTTCATGAAAATAAAAATGTGTACTTTTTAGAATTTTCCTCATTTTTAAATATGGAGTGGACACTTAAAGACCGTGTCGCAGTTATTGCGTTGCATCGTTGCGGTTACGCGCCAATTCAGATTTTCGACTTACTGAAAAATTTTAATATAACCAAAATATTCGTTTACCGTACCATAAAACGATACAATGAAGACTCTAGTGTAGATGACAGGTCAAGAAGTGGTCGCCCTCGCTCTGTTAGGACTCCAGCGGTGATAAAAGCTGTGAAGGCGCGAATTCAAAGAAATCCCATACGTAAGCAGAAACTGTTGGCCCTTCAGATGGGGTTAAGCAGGACCACGGTGAAAAGGGTGTTAAATGAAGACTTAGGGCTTAGGGCATATCGAAGAAAAACAGGACATCGTTTGGACGCTCGTTTAATGGACCTGAGACTGAAGAGATGCCGCGTTTTGTTGAAGCGGTACGCGGGAAAAAAGCATCGGAAAATTCTTTTTTCGGATGAAAAAATTTTCACCGTGGAAGAGAGCTACAACAAACAAAATGATAAGGTGTACGCACACAGCAGTGAAGAAGCGAGCAACCGTATTCCGCGTGTCCAACAAGGTCATTTTCCATCCTCGCTCATGGTTTGGTTGGGAGTCTCTTATTGGGGCTTAACTGAGGTGCATTTTTGTGAGAAAGGCGTAAAAACGAATGCAGTTGTGTATCAAAATACAGTCCTCAAGGACCTTGTGGAACCTGTTTCTCATACCATATTTAATAACAGGCACTGGGTATTCCAACAAGATTCTGCGCCAGCTCATAGAGCGAAAAGCACACAAGACTTGCTGGCGGCGCGTGAAATCGACTTCATCCGGCACGAAGACTGGCCCTCCTCCAGTCCAGATTTGAGTCCGTTAGATTACAAGATATGGCAACACTTGGAGGAAAAGGCCTGCTCAAAGCCTCATCCTGATTTGGAGTCACTCGTTCGTGCTGCGATAGACGACTGGCCGCGCAGAATAAAGGCCTGTATTCAAAATCGCGGGGGTCATTTTGAATAAACTTTATTACCATAAGAATCTATGTTTTATTAAGTTCATTTTGCTATATAAATGTTTACATAAATAATAAACATGTCTAAATTATTTCATATTGCACATGTGACAGAACTTATGACCTGACTATGTATATATTGACAAGCCACTGTAAGAATATTGATCTCCTTAAATCGTTCCCGGAGAGAATCGCGGGATTTCATATTATATATGGAATGAATTGCTCTCTTCTGTCGCACAAATACCGATTGTATATCTGCGGCTTTACCCCATAACAGAATGCCATATGACATAATGCTGTGAAAGTAACTGAAATATACTAATCTTGCAGTGGCTTCACCAGTAAACTGTCTAGTTTTTCGTACAGCAAAAGCTGCAGAGCTCAATCTTCCAGCTATATACGATGTATGAGGACCCCACTGCAATTAAGAGTCTAGATTAATACCCAAGAATTTAGTCGACTGTACCAGGTCTAAAGGCTCGTCATTCATTAAAATACTTAAAGTGGGATCCCTTCTGAAATTGAGTAGCGAGAATTTCACACATTTGTTTTTTTTAGAGTTTAACACTATATTATTTGTAGTAAACCACTTAAGAACTAGCGTGATTGCTTTGTTAGCGTGTTGTTGTTCTGGGTTCTGTCAATCTTAAAAATAAGCGAAGTATCATCAGCAAACAAAACAATATCACATAAGTTTTTTACAAAAAAGGCGAGATCGTTTATATATACCAAAAACAAAAACGGTCCCAATATTGAACGTTTGGGAACACCCATTGAGATGAGAGATCCAGATGAACTCTCTCCATTCACATCAACTTTCTGGATTCTATTACTAAGATAAGAGGAGACAAGTTCGAGAGCTTTCCTCTTAACTCCGTAATGCTATCGTGGTAAGGAGATCATCATAGATACCAGCATTTTGTTTATTCAGTGTATCAGGCGCGGACTAGGCCCTAGTTGTTCTAGCCCCGTTCTGATTCCACTGAAGTTGGTTTTGTAAAACGCGCCCTCGATGTCTATGAACACCGCTAGGCATGAGTGTTGGTTTAAAATAGAACTTTTGTAACGGTTCACCGTTATTCCTCATAAAGCCAGACTATTATTACTACAAATAAAAACTCAAACAATGAAATAAACAAATACTAAACAGTACACTACTAAAATCAGTTTGGACTACATAAAAATAAAATAAAATCTACAAACAAACAGATTTTGCTAAGCGCGTTTTCTATGAGCTATAAATAGATGCGAATGCGATGCAAGACGACTTCACGCACGGTGACTAGAGCGGTGTCATGGTAGGAGGATGGAGACGAACGACACTTTTACAACGGCATTGACAGCAGAAGGTCAAAAGTTAATTTCAATTTCTGTTTAATATTTATGCTTCGGAACGCACCGGTTTCTTCGTTGCGCGGATCGACCGCGAGTGATCGGGACATCACTAGCTGTCATTTGTATAGAAACGAGATGACGAGTTAGAGGTTACTTTTTTGCACATGGAAAATGTCTAACGCCAGCATCGGAAAGCTTGGTTGAATGTTAATTATAATAATCGCGGAACAATCGTCGGGAAATAAGTAGATTTAACGTCATCGGAGTGAGTGCTTCGTGCTTTGAAAGGTTGAAGTGATTCGGTGATCCAGTCGTCGCTTTCGGATAGCGATCCTCGTGTCGGCAAGCCTCACGACGGCGACAGCTTCGGGCTGCGACGAGAGTAAGATTCGACTCCCATCACACCCCACCCTCGTGTTCCTCATCCCGTACTCCTGCCTCGAATTGAGCTTTCGAATTCCGGTCCACGGCGTCAAAGGTCAGTACTGCTTTGTGACATTCCTGGTGAAAAACAACCCTACCAAGATTCCACGCCCTGTCGGTTGAGGCGTGGAATTTATCATTTTGGTAGCAGAGGCGCGGTTTCCTAGTGGGAAATCGATTCACGGACTGTTGTAGGGTTGTTTTTTTGCCACATTGTAGCTGGGAGAGGGTGGATACCTCGGATTGGTCGGCAATCATTTTGTGAGTGAGTCTTGTGGTCGGTATACCACAATTTAGGTTCATTTTCGGTTAGTGAACGTATAATTGACGATTTAGTTAATGATTGTGGATGGCAACACTGGCTGTCAAACGGCAAACAGCTGATTTCACTACGTCCCTAGAAAAATTTATATTTTAATATGATTTAGTGTAATTCTGAGCCCAATTTAGTGTTATTTTAGTATTATAGTGTAATGTTAAGTATTTCTATTGTTTGCAGTGTGTTTTAGTGACGTTTACTAGTGTCTCGAAACATGTTAAATTTGTGACCGTTGCAGGTTATAAATTTAAAAGTATTTGTTATTTCCGTACACTTTCATCGCTTTTTGTTACCTTATTGTTAAATTATTATATTTAACAACGTTTAAAATATATTTCATAGCAATTAGTGATGTGCAAACGCTGAAAAACGTTACTATTCCACGTAAGTAATTTCGCATTGTTTTGGTGTGCAATTCATTGATTCTTATCTCAACTGTAACCATGATGACCCGCAGAGCTGCTGCTGTCGCCTCCCGACAGCAGGAAAATGACAAGCTCAAAGTTACCTTACTAGAATTAAAAAAATCAAAGGAAATGGTCACCGAATTACTCTGTGAAAGGGAGGAAAATGAGAAAGAGCTATTATCAGTACTTGAAAGTAGAGATAAGCTAAAGAAACAATTATGTGTATTAGAACAAGAATGTAGTGATGTAATTGTTGAGCGGGACAAGCTGCAGATCACCGTAGATAGCTTCACTGTATGTAGTGCAGAGTACGAGCAAGCCCTGAAATCGATTGATTCCCTGGAGAAAGCATTGTTCGATGCCCATGAACAAATACATGCACTCCAGGAGGAGAAGGAAAACACCGCAGCGTTGCAGACCCAGAGCCTCTACAGTGAAGTCGTAGGGATCAGCCCGCAGCTGGTTACTGTTGCAACTGGAAGCCTTAATGATGTCATTGATTTAACTAACGACACATTGCCCACATCAAGGTTATTAAGTTGCAGCAATAACAAACTGAAAAAATACATTAAAATAAATAGGTATATACGGAAAACTCAGAAATTAATAAAACATAATAAATTGTGTACTAAAAACTTAAAAGTAAGCAAGAAAAATGTAAACTTATTACATGATTTGAATATGTGTGTATTAGAATTAGAAAGTACTAAGTTTGTGTATGGAACTGACACACAAAACTTACATTTGAAAATCCAAAGCTTAGAGGATTCATTGAGATCACTAAACAGTGCATATTTGAACTCTAAGAAAGTTATAAATGAATACTCATTGGCTATGGATGATTTAATTCAAGAAATGAACCATAATTGTGAGCGGTTTGAGTCGCTGACCAACAACCATACTTGTCGCTGTGAGCAGAAAAGTGGTTATTTGACAGCGGGCAACTCTCCAGGCTTGTGTGACAGTTTACCAACACAAGGTGTTACTGATAATAGTTCTGCCAAGTCTGATATGACCACAACACCTGATATTATAATGTACTGTGATGAGATTGGAAGTGGCATGGGCTCAGCACTCCACTCATACTCTAAGGGACATAGTGTTATTAGTAATTGCTCACCTTTAAGCACTGTAGATAATATTATAAATCAAATTTTGAATGACAGCACTATCACAGCCAGTGCCACACTGATAATTTTCATGGGCAATAGGGGAGATGTGAACAAAAATAATTTAATAAATTTTTATGAAACATTGAATGGTCTTAGTGTGAAAAAAATTATATTATTCACATTTCCCTACTGCAACCAATTGACACAAAATGAAAATGTATATAGACATAATATGAATATAACTATGTACAATTTATGTACATATAATAATAAGTTTGATATTATTGACACTAACAATTATGTTAGTAATTATTTTACTATGACTAAAGGTACATTTTACCTTTCAAATTATTGTAAACGACAAATAGCTATGTCACTATTATATTTATATGACATTACAGCCAAAAATTTGGCTTCTAACTCTGCTTTTACTGAGCAGCCTAATATGAATCTGGTATCAGACCAGAATAACAGGATGCATTTAAATTAGTTCATAAGACAAAAGAGGACCCAGGCTCTGGCAACATATGTTCTAGTATATTAGAAAACCCTAAGAATAAGGGAAGCTCACATGCTAAGTATATAAGCCTGGTTCATCAGAATATTCAATGTATTAGAGGCAAAGATCTACAAATAGAGTTATTTTTTAATTGTAATAAAATTGACATTTTGTGCATAACAGAGCACTGGTTAACTATTAATGAAATTATGTTTAGCTTTAAAGATCACTAGGTTGGTAGTTCGTTCACCAGACTTAATTCAATACATGGTGGGGCATTAATCATACTAAACAATCATATGAAATTCAAGGAACGTAAGGACATTGTTTCCTTATCTGTTGAACGAACTATAGAACTTGCAGCTGTGGAATTAGAACAGTTCATCGTTATATGTGTCTATAGGCCACCCTTGAGCGACTTTGAAATGTTCGAGAAAATAATGGAATCCGTCCTAACTATTTCATCACACAGTACGAAACGATTAATTATATGTGGTGACTTTAATGTTAATCTGTTAGAAAGAACTACTCTCAGCGTTAGATTGATAAATCTTTTCTCATCATTTAGGCTTAGCCATTTATTTATGGAGCCAACAAGAGTGACTGCTACTAGTGCTACATGCATTGACAACATTTTTACTGATGTTATTCCAATCAGTAAAAGTGTTATCAGTGAATTGGATTCAGATCATTTAGGTCAATTATTTCAATTTGATTATATTAGAGAACCTGTCATTAAAAAGAAAATTTCGTTTGTGCCAATAACTGCTGACCGGTTAGAAAGAATGAGATACTCTTTAGCCCAGGAACTACCGTTTTTGGCTGCTGAACAGTCTCCTAATATAATGTATAACTTATTCTTTGAAACCTTTATGAAACAGTACAGCGCGATATTCACTTCAAAATCGGTTGTGGTTAGTGGTTCAAACGACTTTAGTACGTGGGCTACTGCAGAGTTGCATAAACGCAGGCAAGCATTGTATGCATTGTATGAGGAACGACGGTTCAACATGAGTGACGAATTTAAAGAACAAGTCAAACAGTTCTCCAAACAATTTAAATTAGACTGTCATACAGCTAAACGTAATTTTCTGAGTAGTAAAATTAAGAATAGTTCCGATGTTATAAAAACGACTTGGAAAATAATTAATGAGGAGGCCGGTCGTGGTAAAAAAGCGAGTCACGATTACGAACTAAAAATCAATGGACAGCTTACGAGTTCTAGCTTAGAAGTTGCAACTGAATTTGAATCGTTTTTTACTAATGCACCGGCTTCCACGACTAAGTATTTAAATTCGTCACCTTTGTCTGCTGTTGCAATATTAAAAGATAATGTCTCAGAGTGTGCTTCATACTTGAATTTTAAGCACGTCACAAGTTCAGATGTCGTAAAGGCATTTAAATTGATATATGTTAAGAAAACGAATGATATTTGGGGACTCTCTGTTCACGTCGTTAAATCCCTGATTGAATTAATTGCACCTGACCTAGCGGTCATTTTCAACAATTGTATAGACTGCGGTGAATTTCCTGATTTAATGAAACAAAGTAAGATAATTCCCCTCTTCAAAGCAGATAGTACTCAAGACCCCACCAATTTCAGACCTATATCAATACTACCAACTTTTAGTAAAATTTTTGAGAAATTAATCTTATCACAGCTATTACATCATTTTGAATCAAATAAGCTAATGCATAACAAACAGTTTGGATTCACTCGCGGTCGTTCAACAACAGATGCCGGAATTCAGTTCATTGAAAGTATTTTTGATGCCTGGGAAGAGTCACAAGATGCCCTTGGTATTTTTTGTGACTTATCTAAGGCTTTTGATTGCGTTTGTCATGAAACATTGATCAGGAAATTACATCATTATGGAGTTAGAGACACGTCATTGAATTTGTTAAAATCTTATCTGAACGGAAGAATACAAAGGGTAGACGTAAACGGAGAACGATCACCAGGATCATTGGTTTCTTTGGGCGTGCCACAGGGCTCAATATTGGGACCCTTCCTATTCCTCATCTATATAAACGACTTACCCTATCTAGGAAGGGACTGTCATCATATGGTACTGTTTGCTGATGACACCTTACTTATTTTTAAAACAAAGCGAAACCAACACGCTAATGATGATCACGTGAACAATACCATATCAAGAGTGGTAAATTGGTTTAATGTTAATAATTTGCTATTAAATGGGAAAAAGACTAAATGTGTTAAGTTTCTTACTACTAACGTTAAAAATAATCAGACATGTATAACAATTAAAAATGAGGAATTGGAATTGGTAACCAGCACAGTGTTTCTAGGTATAACGTTGGATTCCAAACTCCAATGGGGTCCACATATTGATAAGCTATCGAACAGACTGAGCTCTGCAGCTTTTGCATGCAGGAAAATCCGTCACTTGAGAGATTTAAAAACAGCCAGATTAGTTTATTTTAGTTATTTTCATAGTATTATGTCCTACGGTATTCTGCTCTGGGGCAGTGCTGCTGACATAAATACTATTTTTGTGCTGCAGAAGCGGGCTGTTCGTGCGATTTATAAAATGAATAATAGAGATTCTCTTAGAAATAAGTTTAAAGAAGTAAATATATTGACAGTCCATAGTCAATATATTTACGAGAATATTATGTATGTCCATAAGAACATTGTTAACTTCCGAAGAAACATATATGTGATATACATAACTTTAATACTAGAAACAAGGACAAACTTGCAGTGCCCACTACTCGGCTCCATAAAATAAAAAACTCGTTCAAGGGTAATTGTGTAAGATTTTACAATAAACTCCCAAGCACTTTGACAGATCTATCAATTAATAAGTTCAAGAAATACATCAAGCAAAGGCTTATTTCTAAAGCTTACTACAGTATTAAAGAGTACATAGACGATAAAAATGCTTGGGACTGAATTGTTCTAATTAATTGTGAGCATCCTCACTGCCAGAGTTTCTTTTACTGGACACTTGGAGGCCTTTTACACCTCCAAAGATTAATTTAATTATACAACTCTTGACTGTGGGGACCATTTACATCTCCTATCATCATTGTATTATTCACTAAAGAGACTATACATCTCTGTTATTTATATTTTAATTATTTTATTATGACATTTGAGACTCTTTATATCTCTCAGAAACAATAATTAAGTACTTTTTTTTTCTGATAATATGATACAAATAATAATACCAAATGTTCTGTAAAAAATGAAATGAAATGACATGTAAAAGTGCCCTTGTGGCCTATTTACAGAATAAACGTTTTGAGTTTTGAGTTTTTGATTATTATAAAATTGTAGTCGGAAACTACTGTTTGTGCGCATAAAGGATTGAACGGTCATTCCGCGAAGTAACTATATTGTATGACTTGTGGTAGAACGTCGGGTTCTATAGTATTGCAGTGTTATTTCGGTTTACAGAGCAGGGTCAGGCTATTTAAGGGGTATTAAGCTGATTTTGCTGACCTCAGTAGAAGTGTGGGTCATATCGGAGGGGCCACTTCTAGAAGGTTCACGGCTACCTACATTATATTAAAAATAGCTTTTTTTATAATACATTTTTGTGTGTTATTTGTATTGTGCTTTATGGTGGCATTCTCTAATTGATTTAGAGTGTATAGTTATAAGGTGTATGTCCACAGGGCGACCATATTAAATATTTTTTAGGATTTAATTGTTTTAGTGGTTGCCTTAGTTTTGACAACTTAGTTTTAATTTCTGTGCCCAGCGCTGACGTGCAAGTGCTGGTCTCTGGCTATAATTAGTTCGGTAGTGAAGTATAAGACCAGAATCTATTAAATCGGTCAACATGGCGCCTTCGCCCTTGACGGTGCTGCGGCATGGTGTCCGGGAGGAAATGAGATAGCTCGCCCATACTCATAAGTATGTGGAGCGACCAGATATGGATGATGTCCTGCTCAAGCGTGTGGAGGACGCAATGACACGCGTCGGGAAGGTGTGTCGGCTGGCTGCGGAGGCTGAAGCTCTCGGGCTTACTGATGAAACCTCGGTGGCTGCAGTGAAACAGCTTTGCGCGGATGCTGACCAAGCGATGGAATGCTTGGGTGACATCGAGCGTCGCGCGGAGAAAATTAAGCGGTCGCGAAGGAATGACCGTGGGGAGGGTAACGGAGACCCACCCCCGAAGGGTGTTGTTGGACGGCTGCCACACCTGGAGATTCCGGCCTTCAGTGGGGCAATTGATGAGTGGCCGGCCTTCATTAATTTATTTGATAGTTTGGTCCACGGTCGGGACGACCTGGACAACGCCTACAAGTTGGCTCAACTATTGATGGCTCTGCGGGGTGATCCGAAGGAGTTGGTCGGTCACCTAACGGTCATGGCGGGCAATTATGAGATAGCCAGGTCCATATTGTTTGACCGCTACCAACACAAAACGGCGGTTGGTTGATGCGCAGCTGGGGAAGCTGTTTAGCATCCCTAAAGTAACCCGGGATGTTGACATCCGAGTACAGGTGCTCAACCCTGTGCTGGTAGCCACTAAGGCCCTTCAGAACCTTGGTCTTCCGGTAGACCAATGGTCATACATTGTTTTGTATATGGTTTTGTCACGGTTGCCTGCAGCTGTTCAAAGTCGGTTTGAACAGCTGCATGGGGGCAGTAGCACGGAACTGCCCACGCTCGTCCAATTGACGGATTTTTTGGAGGGTGAATGCAGGCGATGTGACACACTGGACACGGAGGCCAGTGTGCAGCGCCAACCCGCGCGGATGCGGGAGGGGCCGCGCCCCCCGCCCCCACGGGGGGGTGGGCGGTCGAAACAATTTGGCGTTTTGAATGCCGCGCCGTCGGGTGACGGCTGTGTGCACTGCGACAGTGCCGGTCATGAAGTGACCAGTTGCGCCAACTTTAAGGCGCTCGGGGTAGCTGCCCGCAGGAAGATAGTCTTCCGCCACCGATTGTGTTTCGGTTGTTTGGGGCCGCACACGCTGAGCGAGTGCTCGCGCGCGTTCCCCTGTGAGTGCTGTGGTGGCATCACCACATAGTGTTGTGCCTGAATCGGTCAGGCCCTTCGGACGGTCATCAGGGCCGGACTCAGGTTGGTCGGCCACAGGGCCCAACCAGGGCCGGACCCAGTCCCCCTCCGGGCAACGGGAGTCACCAACGGGGTGACTGGGGTACCCGCGGACGGGACCCCCCGAGGGGAAGGGGGCAGCGCGGGGGGTAACATGCGGGATAGCCGGGGTTCGGTCGCCGCTGTCCACGGTCAGCGAGGACTTCGGGCCGCTGGCTCACCGCGGGTTACGGGCGGGTGTCAGATGGCACCTATGAGTGGCGCGAAGGCTGGGAGCCCACCACCTTCTGCGCCACCCTGCCCGTCGCTCTGGGAGGCGAACAGGGAGGCGAACAGTCGGATGTCGCCCCCATTCCTAGAGCGCCCCAGGTTGGATCCGCTCTCCCCCATCCATCCATGGTGGCCAACGGGCACACCGTACACCGTCCGGTATGGTCGGATACCGGGACAGCGAGGGGCCTATTATCCGGGTTGGGACCCCTTGATGTACTATCGAATCATCTGAATCATGACCCACCATAAGCTTATTTTGCTAAACCCCTTAAATGCAAGTAGGTCGAAATTCGCTTGAAGGTTTATTTCCTTGGTAAAAAACTTGTTATCATTTGATTAGACACTGACATTACGATAGATCTTACAAGTTTGAAAGTTTCAAACGAATTATCAGGCAAGTGGGTCATGATTCAGTTGGTTCGATTGTACATACGGTCTGATATGCCGGTTGCGTATCAGCAGCCGAGTTAGTCCAAGGCCGACGGAGGTCTCAGCGGGTTCGGATCCCGCGGAGGTTCCCGCTAGGGACACGCCGCCCACTTACAGGGTGCCGCCACTCCACAGACGGTCATGCTCCCCACCGCCTCTGTGATAGCTTGGAGTGCGGACGGCAAATCATGTGTGGCACGAGCACTATTGGACTCGGAGGCCCAGGGGTGCTTAGTCTCGTGCAACCTTGTAAGACGGTTGGGCATTTCGGTAAGGGAGTATCCACATTCCATTCGGGGAATTGGGAACATGGAAGTCGGTTCCGTTAAGGGAGTATGTCGGATTGCTCTCTCGTCACGGGTGGATTCATCGGTGAATCTGACGGTCACGGCGTTAGTCATGCCTAATGTGATGGGCTCACACCCTCACGTACGGTTGTCGCCCTTGTTGCGACAGTTGGTCGCTGGGTTGTCACTGGCTGACCAGGAGTTCGATATTCCGGGCCCAGTAGACATTTTATTGGGTGTCGATGCCTTGGGATACCTGTTAGTGCCAGGTGTCCACGTGTTGCAGGCGACTGGTCTGGTTTCGGTCAACACCAGACTGGGCCATGCGGTAATGGGTCCGGCCATGCCGGCTGCCCTACGCCTAGCGACTCGTAATCCCTTATTCGGTTCTGTACTCTCGGAGGTGATACAGAAGTTTTGGGAGGTGGAGGAACCACCTTTGAGGTTGAAGAAGAGTGTGAACAGTTTTATCGGAACAATACTGGTCGCCTTCGGTCAGGTCGATTTCTCACACGTCTTCTATTCCGGAGTGATCGCCCACCGCTGGGCAGTTCACACCATGCAGCCGAGACGCGGCTTCTGTCGATGAAACGACGCATGAAGCGTGACGGGATTTTCCGGCAGAAGTACGTCGACTTCATGCGGGAATACGAGTCGCTCGGCCACATGTCGGTTTCGGGTTTCGACTGGAAGCGTGAAGACCACTGCTTCCTGCCCCATCACGCGGTCTTGAGGACCCCGGAGGGCAAAATACGGGTAGTGTTCGATGGATCGGCATCAACATCTAACGGCATGAACCTGAACCAGTGTTTGCATTCAGGGCCGAAGTTGAACCATGACATCGCGGATGTTATCACACGGTTCCGTCGACACAATGTTGTGTTTGTAGCTGACATCCGGATGATGTTTAGACAGACGGTCATTCACCCTGACGATAGACGGTATCAGCTGATACTGTGGCGAGAGAGCCCAGATCAGCCCATCAAGGTGTACGAGCTGAACACCAACACGTACGGGCTACGGTCTAGTCCTTATTTGGCGATTCGCACTCTGCGGGAGTTAGCGGATCGAGAACAGTTAAATTTCCCTAGAGGAGCAGCAATCCTGGAGCAGGATCTCTACGTGGACGATATCTGTACCGGTGCAGATTCCGTAGAGGAGGCGCTCGCTCGTCGGGGCGAGCTAGTTGAGCTCTTACGGGGTGGAAGTTACGAGCTCCGGAAATGGATGTCGAACTCTCCAGAGTTACTGTCTGGTCTTCCGGATGACTACCAGCAGGATCCCCACATTTTTGAAAATTTGGAAAATCCAAATATGTTGTCGGTATTAGGCGTCCAGTACCAGCCGGTGTCAGACATGTTTTCGTATCGGGTCGAGTTGGACTCCCCGAAGGTCTGGACGAGACGGAACGTCCTTTCAACGGGAAATGGGACGACCCGATCGGCGGGTCATTGAGCTCAGAGTGGGAATCGTTCTTTTCGACCCTCCCTGGCATCAATCTGATTTCACTGCCATGGAGGTTGGTCCCCACCAAACGATACACCGCCACCCTGCATGGGTTTTGCGATGCCTCGGAGAAGGGCTACGGAGCTGCGGTGTATCTGCGTACGGTCGACTCCTTGGGGGAGGTTGATGTGCGGTTGGTCATGGCCAAGAGCAAGGTTGCGCCGTTGCGCACTCGCCTGACCATTCCCAAATTTGAGCTTTCAGGAGCGGCTCTCCTGACTCGTCTGGTCAACCACACGATGACGGTTCTTCGTGAGTCAATAGCGTTAGAAGATACGGTCTACGCTTGGACGGACAGCCAGATCGTGTTATGCTGGCTGAAGGCTTCAGTTCACAAGCTGGAGATTTTTGTGTTGAATCGGGTTTCGCAGATTTTGAATTCGGAGGTTCCCTTAATCTGGAGACATGTTCCAGGGGAAATGAACCCAGCAGACTGTGCGTCTCGTGGGTGTCACGCTCCGGTGTTAGTTGGACATCCCTTGTGGTGGGGTCCAAAATGGTTGACTCAAGCCGAATCGGATTGGCCAATGAGTCCACGCGTTACCTCGGCGAACGGCGCCTTGACAGTCGGTGTCTGTACGACGCAACCAGAGCCGGAAGAGGAGTTCAGCCTGCTGGAACGGTACAGCTCGCTCGACAAGCTGGTCAATGTGACCGCCTGGATCTTCCGATTTGCGCGGAATTGTCGCAATTCTGAGGCGCAACGGGTGCGGACACAGGTCCTGACACCACGGGAACGGAACCATGCGTTGTTCGCATTGGTACGGAACGTGCAGACGGTGCACTTTAAGTCCGAACTGGACATTCTGAGACGCGGACGCGTCCAACTGAAGGGAGCTGTGGCTCGGCTCAACCCGTTTATTGACCCTCAAGGATTGCTGAGGGTAGGAGGTCGGCTGCGGAATGCCAACCTGCCTTATGCGGCTCGCAACCCGTTGTTACTCCCTAGGAAAGGGAAGTTGGTCGAACTGTTGATACAGGATCGACACAATCGGAATGGGCATATCGGATGCCACGCCTTGATGGCGTTTCTCCAGCGCGAGTTCTGGATTCTATCGGGAAGACGCTTAGTGCGTAGCATCTTATTTCGGTGCCTGCCTTGTTATCGGGCCAAGGCGGCTACGATGCAGCCCCAGATGGGCGATTTGCCCTCGGATAGGGTTAACGAAATCCGGCCCTTTGCGGGTATCGGAACGGATTTCGCGGGACCATTCATGGTCAAGTCTTCACAGCTACGGAACGCCAGATTAGTGAAGGCATACCTGTGCGTCATCGTGTGCTTGGCCACGAATGCAGTCCACTTGGAGGTGGTCAGTGACCTCACTACAGAGGCATTTATCGCATGTCTAGATCGGTTCGTCTCACGAAGGGGCCTCCCGACATTAATCCGTTCGGACAACGGCACAAATTTTGTCGGAGCCAGGCGATATCTGCAGGAGGTCACTCAATTCCTGAACGGTAACCAGGACGCCATCGGTACGGCTTGCTCCCGACGAGGGATTGAATGGGTTTTCAGTCCGCCGGGATGACCTCATTGGGGACGAATTTTTGAGGCTGCGGTTAAATCGGCTAAGTCGCACCTGACGAGGATCATCGGTGAGACCTCTCTACGCTTTGAAGAGCTTGCGACGCTGTTCTGTAAAATTGAAATGACACTGAACTCGCGTCCGTTGTGCCCGCTCAGTTCGGATCCAAAAGATTTGGAAGCGTACACGCCGGGTCACTTCCTGATAGGTCAGCCCCTTAACGCCCTGCCAGAATACCCATTCGGTGATGTTAAGATGATGGCTAGGCTACCCTTTTTTCGAATTTTCGAAAAAAGAGGGTAGCCTAGCCATCATCATTAATTTGTGTCCTGCTATTTTTATTAAATTAAAATTAAATTCAGTGCATTAATGTTATAAATTTTTATTTTAAACAAGGCCTGGACCCTTTACCTACTCTGGGTATTAATATTTCTAACACACCTCGAGATTACAATTTACTAAGCACTACTCACAATGGATCTTTGCACAAAAATCAGTACCAACATGGAGCAGATGGCAACCGACTTCAACACCAGGATGTCTCGGTATGAGAAGGAGCTCCGTGAGTGCGCCACTATGTCCACATCTAGCAGCCCACTCAATGTCAACTCCCTGGCCAGCGAGTTTCTCGAGTTCAAGGCGTTCACGTGGAACTGCCTTAACTTGCTGCGCAGCCAGGTTGACTTGTTGCTTGCTGGACAGGACAGGCTGGAGACTGCTTCACGTCGAAAGGTGCTCCTTCTCCATGGAGTCCCCGAAGATGAGAAGGAACAGGTGAATGATGTGGCTCAAAGGATACTATCTGACCAAATAAAAGTGTCCCCTGAGTGCATCGCAAGCGCTTCAATTGTTCATCGTCTTGGACCCAAGAAGCCAGCCAAAACGCGCCCAATTCTGGTGAGATTCTCCACACTCGGTGCACGTATGGAGGTGTGGAATGGTAAAACCGCATTGAAGGGCACTGCAACCACCGTTTCAGAGTTCTTGACCAAGTGCAGACACGATGTGTTTCTTACTGCCCGGAAACACTTTGGTGTGCAGAACTGCTGGACTTCTAGAGGTAAGGTTGTCCTATTGCTTCCTGACAAAAGCAGACAGAAGGTGGAGCGTATGGCGGAGCTTCAGGTATACACCAGCAAGTTCCCTCCCTCTGCTCTGCAATCCGGGCAAAAGGTCGCCGACTCGACTCCAAAACCGGCTGAGCTAGTGCCTGTGGCTGCGCTGACAGGTTGTGCGGCACCCGCGGCAAGCAAGCAGCGAGAAATTAGCGCTAGGCGTGCCGCCGCCGGCCAGACGAAGGCAGGAACTAAGAAGAAGTAGTGGAATGTTATTGTGTTGTTGTACTCGTGTGCAGTGCAATCTATGTCGCGTGATTTGGTAGGGTTATTTCCTGTAACTTATTGTTATTTTACGTAAAGGGTAGATATTATTCACTTTTTAGCTCGCCAAGTCATTTTCGTATGTCATGTCAAGATTGTCAAGTCAAGCATAGTGACATTACGATTTGTGTTCTGTGATCTTATTTTTTTTTATTGTACGGACGGACAAACAGCCGGATGGAACGGACGGGCAACCGGACGGTACGAACGGTAATCATTTTATGTTCGAATTTAGATTTATTTTGCTGTTTCTTTATTTTATTTTTTGTTTGTGCTGCCCGCCAACGTCTCATTCTATTGTTATATCGTATTTATTTCCATACTGTACTCATGTAAACCCAGGGTATGGCTGGGTTCGGGCTTTCTGTTTTTTAGATTGTTGAGAATTTAGATACTTTTATTTTTTTGTGATTTTAGTAGGTTTAATTGTATTTATTTTATTATTTATTTATTATATGATTTTTACTTATATGAATACCTACGACTTTAGTGATAGTTACTTCTCCTGCTCCGATAGTGAAGATTCCGATAGCGTGGGAAGTGGATTGCCGTCCACGAACGACGTTTTGCCTATTGCCCTCAAACGTGTGTTTTCCAACCTCGGTAGGAACTTCAATGTCGTTCACATAAATGCTCAGAGCATTCATTCCAGTCATGCCGACCTTATCGACTCCTTCAGCGATCAGAGCATTCATGGTATTCTGATCTCCGAATCATTTCTTAAACCCTCTCTTCCATCTACCTTGTATGCTCTGCCGGGGTACAGGCTCTATCGGAATGATAGGACAGGTAAGGCTGGTGGCGGTGTTGCTATTTACCTTCGTTCCGACATTTCTTGCAAAGTCATCAGCCACTCACCTAGTCTGTACTCTGGATCCGCTGAACACCTCTTTCTCGAGTTATGCCTGCATCACAATAAGGTCCTTCTGGGTGTCTTCTATAGCCCCTCTCTACTCATCGACTACTTTGATTCTTTTGAAAGCATTCTTAATGATCTATCTCCTCTTTACAGTGACACAGTTATCCTAGGTGATTTCAATACCTGTTTACTTAAAAATGATGTTCGCTCAGCCAAACTCCAGTCTATCATCAGCTCCCTAAATTTAAATATTCTTCCCTTGAGTGCAACTCACTTCCAGCCCCACTGCACCCCCTCTCTTCTAGATCTTATGATTGTTTCTAACATATCCAAGGTTGCTACGCATGGCCAACTTAATGCCCCCTTCTTCTTTCACGATTTGATTTATCTCTCGTTCAAGTTAAGGCCTCCCAAGCGCGCAGCAAAATTCCTGGATATTCGCAGTTTCAAGGGTATGGATCTCAGCTCCCTTAAGTCTGACGCCGCTTCTATAGACTGGTCTCCTGTCGTCGGTAGTGAGACCGTTGATGACAAAGTCCAGCATTTCAACTCGATTGTCTTAAGTTTGTTCGACAAACATGCTCCTGTCAAAAAGGTTAGGGTCAAACATCTCCCTGCGCCTTGGCTTACCGACACCATCAAGGGTCTGATGGCCCAGAGAAACCGTGCCAAATGTAGATATAAGAAGGATCCGACGGACGATAATCTCCTTATATACAAACGTCTCCGTAATCGGTGCACCCGTCTTTGTCGAGATGCCAAACGCCGCCACATCTTACCCCCGCACACTGAGTAACACAGACGTGTTCTGCGATCCGCTCCACTATTTATACCTCGTAAAAATAAACACGTGCCTTTTGCCTTCGTAATAACCCACCAACACGGCAAAGAACTGCACCCGTACAAGAGGGAGTGCACTTCAACCCCTGGATGTCCCGTGGAAGAAGAGTAAGAAGCCAATTTGTATAATTATAACAAAATTAAATCGGCGCCGAACAACTAACGCTGCTTCTCCGCTACTATCCTTGTCCCACTCATGCGTGACCTATCTACCGCAACCGCTCACTCCAACTGCAACGTGACCACGGCGCTTCGAGGCGCAAGCGCTATACACGGTCCGACAGATCCTGCTATTTTTGAGCGGACCAAGGCTCGGATTCACCATGAGCAAAAACTGTGGCGCATGTGGCAGACAAATACACGGCAATGAGCTATTGACCTGCACAGTCTGCAAAAAGCACTATGACCTGGCATGTCTAGATTTGAATCCCGAACAATTCAAGTCATTGAAGAAACCTTTCTTAAACTGCTGGTTGTGTCCTACATGTAAGTCCAAGATTCCCAAAACAGATAATTCTAACACGCCAGTTCGTAATCAAGGAACTTCATCTACCGGATCTGAGAATGTGAACACGCATCGCGGCACTTACAGACCAATACCAGTGGAAGAAAAAACTCATGATCTACTTACAACGGAGCTATCACCGTTAGCACAAGAAATAAGAGGTCTAAGAGTCGAGATGAGCGGCATGAAGACACAACTCGACGATGTCTCAGCGAGGCTCGCCCGGCTTGACCACCTGGAGCAACTAGTCAAGTCCCAAGCCCAGAAGGTAGTAGATCTCAATGCAGATATGGAACAGATGCAGGAAGTCATCAATACCCAGGCTCAACAGTCCATCAGAAATGAATTAGAAATACTGGGGGTTCCGGAAACGAACAACGAAAACTTATTTCATGTTGCCCTCGTAACAGCAAACAAAGTTGGAGTTCAACTAACGGAACTTGAACTCGACGACGTAAAACGGGTTGGCCCCCGTCGTACTGCAGAATCAAAGGAAAAACGTCATAGACCAATAGTGGTTCGACTGCTCCGAAAAGCAAAAAGAGACGAGTTGTTGAAGGCTGCTACTACAAAGAAAGGCCTAACATCAGCGGGCATCGTCCCGGGGACTTCCGACCATGTATTCATCAATGAAAGACTCACTAAGATGAATCGGCTGCTTTTTCGAGAATCCAGAAGTCGCGCGAAGCAATACAAGTATCGATTCTGTTGGACTCGAGACGGTGGAGTCTTACTTCGTAAAGCAGAGAAAAAACCGGCAATCCCCATCAGAAGCTACCGCGACCTGGACGAAAAAATTGGACCAGCTGTGTACGACGTGGCTGAGCCTTATCAGTCCCCCGCATCTCCACCAGAAAATAACTCTAACGCCTAAAACGCTCGCTCTCTTCTTCAAAGATAACCTTAAAATAATACTAACACCCAATACAAAACACCATATTTATCTATATTCTATCATATTATCCATATATTACACAATCGTCTCTCAGATCTTCAGCTTCATTATGTGAACTTTGATACCGATTGCAAATTGTAACTCCAACTTCTCACATGTCTCAAACCATTCTAGCTACATTTTGCTCTTCATCTTAAATCTACCAAAGCAAATTTTCTCACTGACACATATACGGAGCTAAATAAAATAAATAAAGACCTGGAAAACATGTATGAAAGAAGTTGCACTGTAGTGGACCAACTAGAAATATGTGAGAGTATGCTTAAAGGTTTTAGACTTAATATCCTTACTTACAATATCCGAAGTATATCGCATAACTTTGACCAATTTTTACTTATTTTGAATAGAATTAATATAAAATTTGACGTCATTGTCCTCACTGAATGCTGGTTACAGGAGGGAACTATAGTGGGTCTGCTTGACGGTTACACATCTTATCGCTCTAGAAAATTTATTAACAAGGCAGGAGGTGTGGTCATATATGTTAGATCCAGCTGGAACGCAGTAATGGATGAGCCTTCTGAAATACGTGACGCCAACTGCATAACTATTGATATACCAAATAAACTCACAGTTCTAGGCATATACCGGTCACCATCCTTCAAAGACACGAGTAACTTCCTCAATTCCCTAGACACGACTCTTCAAAACCTAACATCCAACAAATGCCTTGTCCTCGCAGGAGATATAAACATCGATATCATGCCTGAAGTAAATTCCCACAGCCAATCCGAATACCTGTGCCTAACGGCAGAACATGGACTTGTCCCAGCCATAAATAAACCAACAAGACTGAACTCCTGCCTCGACCATATTTTTGTTAATAATAAGGTAACCTCAGAAGGAGTGGTTTGCACGACAGCAACGACTGACCATGATCTTGCAATGGTTGGTCTCTCAGTTTCACATCCTAATAAGAAAAATCTCTCCCGATTAGTTCAAAGAGTTAACTATAATGCCATTGAAGAGGAATTAAAAGCGGTTGATTGGTCCGACGTTCTCCAATCGACAGTAGCCTCGGAAGCTGCAAACTACTTTACTAATATTTTATCCAAAACTATCGAAAAACACACGGAAATCATAAAAGTCAGTCGAAGCAAATACAACTTAAAGCCATGGATCACGCCAGGCCTCCTCAGGTGTATGAGGCATCGTGATGCCTTGCATGCTAAAGCCCGCAAACACCCATCAAATCCCATCCTTCAGGTAACTTACAAACGATATCGAAATTTCTTCATTAATCTACTTCATAAATTAAAGCACGAATAAGAAAGATCTAATCTCTTGGAAAACACAGGCAATCCCAAAAGGCTCTGGGCAACAATCAACAATATATGTCACGCACAAAAGCAGAATAGCAGCGCAACCGAACTTCTCACAACCCACAACACTACTGCCGACTCATTGAATTCATGCAATGACTATTTCTCCACCGTAGGTAAAAATCTAGCCAATATAACCCTGCAGAGACTTGGTAAAACAGAGGAGGAACTTGCTTCTGAAATTCCCATGGCAAATGTTCATGCTCAGTCTCTTTTTATGCTTCCGACCGATGAACATGAGGTAGGGAAAATTATTAAACGACTATAAGTAAAATGTGCACCAGGGCTGGATTGTATACACAATAAATTGATAAATCAAACTATGTACCAGATATTACCCCCTTTAACTCACATAATCAACACTAGTCTTCAAACAGGAGAATTCCCCGTTGCCTGGAAAACATCCGCGGTATGTCCTATTCACAAAGATGGCGCGAAAAACAATCCAGCAAATTACCGTCCTATTTCCTTACTTTCTACTCTATCGAAATTACTGGAGAAAATAGTCAACAGTCTTCTTATGAAATTTATAGAACAAAACAAATTGTTACCGACTAACCATTCGTAAGGGAATGTCTACGGAGGACGCTGTAGGAGACCTCACGGACCTAGTATCGAGTATTCTGGATGAGGGGAGGGCCTGTGTAGGTGTCTTTTTAGACCTTGCGAAGGCCTTCGACACAGTGTCTATCCCCATCCTCCTTAAGAAACTAGAATACTTTGGTGTAAGAGGCGTAGCCCTTAAATGGTTCCAAACCTACCTCACCCACAGGAAACAATGTGTTAAAATAGATGGTCTGATAAGCTCTGAAACTACAACAAGCTACGGAGTACCACAGGGAAGCATCCTTGGGCCATCCCTGTTTCTTGTCTACTTAAGTGACATAGCTGCAGTCCAGCTTGGGGGCGCTGAACTATTTTGCTACGCAGACGATACTGCGGTAATTTTTCAGGAAAAGGACTGGTGTGGGGCTTTTCAAGCAGCAGAAAAAGGCATGACTCGCCTGGGCGAGTGGCTTAGTAAAAACTTACTCACCCTTAATACGACTAAAACAAAGTTCGTCTCATTTCACAAAACCCGAGCTTCAACTCCTCCTTTCTTACAGAGCATCAAGGTTCATAAATGTGATCAAATTGGGCTAAATTGCGACTGTCCTGAAATAAAAGGTACAACCAATATAACTTATTTAGGAGTAACCCTTGATGAAAACTTATCTTTTCAAGAACACATTAATAAAGTAACTAAAAAAATCAGAAAGTCGATATATATTATGAAAATCCTTAGACACAGTGCAGACATTAAACTACTCAGATTAATTTACGAGGCGATCTGTCAATCAGTACTCAGCTATTGTCTATCTGTGTGGGGAGGTGCACAAAAGACAATCATGCTGGTAATTGAAAGAGCTCAAAGAGCTGTACTAAAGGTCATGCTTCGGAAACCTCGCAGATATCCCACCGCCAACTTGTATGACGACTGTCAGCTTTTGAGCGTCAGGAAACTTTACCTGCTGAAGGCTACCATCACTACCCACCAGGCTTTAATCACATCACCAAATCACGACGCCATTCTAACAAAACGAATATACCAAGCCCCCACCATTCGAGTTGAAACAACCTTTGCTCGTCGATTCGGTAGATATCTCCACGCTTTCGTCTACAATAAAATAACAAAGTCGTGTGATCTTAAACAACTCACGATGAGAGAGGTCAAACACCGAGTCACTAAATGGTTACTTACGACGCTTACTTACGACGCTGCTGAAGATCTATTGAATGCCACAATTTAAATGTAATATAATAAGATTTTATATATTTTAATAATTAATACATTTTATATAAATACACACAAATATTATTTAAATTATATTTCCGAAAATTATTGATTAATAATTTATTATTATCAAATTAATTAATATATTATATACATAATATAATTATTATTCGCTAACAAATTAAAACTTTGTATGAAATTAAAACATTAACTTTAACCTAACTTAAACCCAATTAAAACTTAACACACAAATAAACTTTAAAATTGCGATCGCGGATCTGCTGTGTTGTGTATGGCAACCGGTACAACATGAAGCGCTCGATACAGGTTCTCCTAGTGCGCGCTTCGCAAGCAAACCGCCGCCGCCGGACAACTACCCTCACTAATATTCTTGTTACTGTATGATATTAAAACTCTCTGTATTGTCCAAACTTTATGCTAAATAAATAATTTTGTAATTTGTAATTTTGTAATATCTACGAGAGTATCGAGAGTTACTCTCCTGCACAGGTTTGGAAGTTCCTGAAGACCCTTGGTGTTGGTAAGTCCCAGGACGCAGTTGCCGGTAGTGTCGACCTCAATGGTCTCAACAAATTCTTTGCTGTCTCCCCTGTCGTGATGGACCCCTGTGTCAAGGATGCTACCCTTCGTAACTTGCGTACCAGAACGACATCCAGTTGCTTAACTTCCAACCTCAGGTCTGTCGGAGTTGGCGCAGTAAAGAAAGCTATTCTAGAAATCTCGTCCAAGGCTGTAGGTGATGACAACATCTGCTCTCAGATGCTATTCAGTGTACTCGATAATGTTTTACCACCCATAACGCATATAATTAACGCGTCGCTGAGCGAGTACTGCTTCCCAAGCCAGTGGAAAAGAGCATTAGTGATACCCCTGCCTAAAACTTCTAACTCGTCCTCCTTCAAAGAGTTCCGTCCCATTTCCATCCTACCAATCCTTTCCAAAGTCCATGAATCAATTGTCCACTCCCAGCTGTCCACCTTTCCTCCATGAATTTACTGAACAATTTTCAGTCTGGTTTTAGGCCAGGGCATAGCACCACCACCGCACTGCTCAAGGTAACTGACGATATCCAACTGGCAATGGATAAGAAGCAGCTCACAGTCCTGACTCTCCTTGACTTTAGCAGCGCCTTCAACTGCGTCGACTTCGATATACTTGTTGAAATCATAAAAACACTCAATGTCTCTTCACACTCGGCTCGCTGGTTTGACTCCTACCTGAGAGACCGCCAGCAGCGCATCAAGTCTGAAGAAGTTACTACGGAATGGTGCAAGCTCTCTACTGGTGTTCCGCAGGGTGGCATCCTTTCTCCTCTTCTTTTCTCAGTTTTCATCCATTCCATCTCGGATGTATTGTCTTCCTCGTGTCATCTCTATGCAGATGACCTTCAAATTTATCGGCATTTTCCCCTGTGTGATCTGACTTCGACTGTAGAGGCTTTGAATGCTGACCTCGACAACATCAGGAAATGGGCTCTTTCGTATGGGCTATTGGTCAACCCGGATAAGTCTCAGGCGATGATACTGGGTACACGGCACTTACTTAATTTGTTGAAGCATAGGTCAAGTGCTCCCGTGCTTTATGACGGCACCATTGTCAAGTACAGCGAGAAAGCCAAAAATCTTGGGGTTGTTTTTGATACTCTTTTATCCTGGTCGCCCCACGTTTGTGAGGTCAGCAGACGAGTCTTTGCATCCTTTCATTCCTTTCGGCGTTTGCAGTACTTCTTGCCTAGGCAGACTAAAATTATGCTAGTTCAGACCCTTCTTCTGCCTTTAATTGACTACGCCGATGTTTGCTGGGCCAGCGCGAACGAAGATCTACTGAACAAACTCGAGCGACTTCAAAATCTCGGGATTCGGTTTATCTTCGGTCTCCGCAAGTACGATCACGTGTCCCAATATCGCAGGGAATTAGGCTGGCTCCCGATCCGAATTCGTCGTGATATGCACATTCTCTCCTTCCTCTTCAATATTTTGAGAAATCCGCGCTATCCCGCATATCTTCGTGAACATTTTGAGTTTCTTTTCTCTGGGGATAGACTTCGGAGATCTCACACGGTGTCACTTTTGTCAATTCCTCAGCACAACACTGTTGCTTACGAGCACTCGTTTAGGTTAAGGGCAATACGTTTGTGGAATGCACTTCCTTGCGCTATTAGGGATTGCACATCCTTGTTCTCTTTTAAGAAAAAGTTGAAACAGCATCTCCTCTCTTCCGCATAGTGGGTATCTTATAGTATGTATGTGTATCTATGTATTTATTGTATTCTATTAATTTATTTTATAGTATGTGTAGGATGTATTGTGATTTATCTGATAGTATATTGACTTTATTTCTTTCTTTTAAATCTTAATTGTACACTAGGACTACCTCTCTATAAATATCTTTTCCTTTCCTCACAGGTTAGCTGTAAGAAATTTCTTTTTAGAAATAAGCTCACCTTTGCATATTGTTCGTTGTATTTTTTCCATTGTGTTTTCTGTGCAATAAAGAATTATTATTATTATTATTATTATTATTAAGTTAAGTCTGTTAACTAGGTGGCAGATGTTGTAGCAGATGGCTCAAGAGTTTTGGAAACGGTGGTCCCTTGAGTACTTGCACATCTTGCAGCAGCGCCTTAAGTGGACTGACCGGACGAGCCCCCCTCAAGTCGGTGATTTGGTGCTGATTAAGGATGCGAACCTGCCATCATTGAGATGGAGACGAGGACGGATCGTCAATTTGTACACGGGTCGGGATGGCACGCCTCGATCAGCAGAAGTCAAGGTGGGGGACTCGGTCCTCAAGAGAGCGGTAGCAACACTTTCTCGCCTTCCTATTGATTAGGGACAGGTTCGGGCCTGTCCGGGCGGGTGACAGTTTAATATTTATGCTTCGGAACGCACCGGTTTTTTCGTTGCGCGGATCGACCGCGAGTGATCGGGACATCACTAGCTGTCACTTGTATAGAAACGAGATGACGAGTTAGAGGTTTTTTTTTTGCACATGGAAAATGTCTAACGCTAGCATCAGAAAGCTTGGTTGAATGTTAATAATAATAATCGCGGAACAATCGTCGGGAAATAAGTAGATTTAACGTCATCGGAGTGAGTGCTTCGTGCTTTGAAAGATTGAAGTGATTCGGTGATCCAGTCGTCACTTTCGGATAGCGATCCTCGTGTCGGCAAGCCTCACGACGGCGACAGCTTCGGGCTACGACGAGAGTAAGATTCGACTCCCATCACACCCCACCCTCGTGTTCCTCATCCCGTACTCCTGCCTCGAATTGAGCTTTCGAATTCCGGTCCACGGCGTCAAAGGTCAGTACTGCTTTGTGACATTCCTGGTGAAAAACAACCCTACCAAGATTCCACGCCCTTTCGGTTAAGGCGTGGAATTTAACAATTTCAATATCTCCTTTATAACTACTTTTGTGTGAAGAAGTGTGTCTCGGATACGACATGAACATTAACTACTGTGTTATATTTATTTAATAAGTTTCAGTGTTTCCCCAGACCGGGTGAGCGTTGTGAATATTTATTTTACGTAGATTATTAGCTTGCTAGTTAGCACTTTACTTAGTACATTAATGCATGTGGTTTGTAATGTATATAAATGCAATAACTTTAAATATGCTATTGCTTGGCCTAATTGAAGAAATGTTTGTTGAAAATCTATCCTTTAAATAGTTTCTAGAAAGTTCGATCTACTCCCACATAAGGCAAAAGGAAATAAATCTTCATAAAGAAGCTAAATCATTCATTTTATTAATCAAATTGTCTTTAGAAACATAATTATGTGCTAGTAATGCTTGTTAAGGTACTCTTATTGATTTTGCCCTATTTTTATCGACTATAATCACTAATACAATTTCACTCCTTTTTATTTTGTATTAAAAATTAATTTCGTTCGTGACTGCCACATCATTGATCACCATTTAGTGCTTGGGGTTCACTTAACCAGCCTACCTAGTTTTCTACATCAAATCATATCCAAATCCTGATGTCGCAGTCACTATCAAGAAAGTGGACTTTTTGTGAAGTGGCTATTTTCTGACAATTCCAGGAACCAAGTATGGGGTTATTTCTGGACCCTATTTTGCTTCCTGCGCATAGAACCGTGAACTCCTGGTGATCCATGTGAAGCGGACGCGGGAGTTCCGCAACCTGGATTGCGTCATCAGCCACAACGAAGACCTGCGCAGTGCAGGGAAGTGACTCCTTTCAGGGACTTGTTTTGTGTAGGAGTGTGCTCAGCTCATAAACCTAAATTATCCACGGCCTAGTCGGTTTTCTTTTTCTTTTTATTTAGAATCAAATTAATTGTATATTTAATTCCGGTTTTTTCTACCCTGTCCTACCTACCTAGTAGCGATCCCGTTACACTTTCTATTTTCCTAACCACCGCGTGTAGCGCTGTTTCCGTTGATTTCCCAGCTAGGTAAGCATGTTGGTTTGGGTGAATGAGGTTTGTACGTCCCTTATATCCCTGCCACACAGTCTTTCTAGCGTTTTTAGGAGGTAAAATATCGGGCTTATTTGTCTGAAGGATATTGGTTCTGTCTAGTCGTCCTTTCCAGGTTTTGGAAGGAACACCACTTTCACCTCTCTCCAGCTTTTTGGTATATAGCCAATTTCAATACACGCCCGGTATATCAGTAGAGACTGGTAGGTCGCTACCAGTAGCGACCTGACCAGTTTGTATCCCCATTGTAGGAGGGCTGGGATTATGCCGTCAGGACGGCACGACGTTATTGCCCAGCACACTTTTTCTTCATTAATCAGGTTCTCTGCTCCCGCCCATGCCTCTCTTGTGAGGTTGGATGTGAGTGTCTAGTATCCCTGTATTTCCCTCAGATATTATTGTACAGTCTGGGAAGTGTGTCTGCAGCAGAACGCTACCGAGTTCCATCTCGTCTTTTATGTACGAGCCACCTGGTTTTTTTATTGATCGGAGCTGGTGTTGCGGGTCTTTTCCTACAAGACTTTTTATTCGCGAAGCCTGTGACTCGCAGTTGATGGACCTGCAGGTGTTCATCCATGATTCTCTGAAGTTTTCTCTGGTTTGCTTTTTAAACCAGTTTCTTTCTAGTTGGAAGGCTTTCCAGTCTTCCGCCAGCTTTATGTTTTTTCATTTTCATCCTTTTCATCCTCTCTTGTTCATTTCCTTTTCTCCCCCTACGGTTCTGTTTGCATTTGCATCGCATCTTACTACCAGGGGAATGTTGTTCTCTTCAAGCAAGTCGAGGTCCTAATTACACAGCCAAGACACAGTACAGGAGAAGATACAAAAGTCCACAAAACAAGCAAAGTCACGATGAAAGAAAATGTTAGCTCAGGGAGGAAGGTATTACGGTACATATAGTACGCGTAAGGACCTCGTAAGGACCTATCCGTGGACTATCCCGTCCAGTAATTGACAGACGTCACCAAGAGTACTGAAAATTCAAATTTCGAAGAAAACATAATTTTCCTTAATTTTTATGTCAAAACTTTTCTTTTCATCTCGGCCTCATTAATTTTTAGATTATTCTAAATGATATTGGGGAATGATTTTTGGGGAACTAAACATTTTAACACTACCTGTATGTACATCCTAGAAACCTGTAAGTTCGTTCGCAAACACCCTGAGTTCTATAAAACCCGTCAAGAGAAAATGCAGACCAACCGAAATTTAAGACCCAGGAAAGGACTGGCACAGCTCTCCTCCAATTTAAAACTTCACTCATCTGGCCCACTAAGCATGTCGATAAAAATCTATAATAATTTACCTGAATATATATTAAATGAAACTAAAGAGAACAAATTCACAAAATCACTTAAGCAATTGCTGATTACAAAGCGCTATTATAATATTAACGAGTTCCTAAATGATAAACAATAACCAATAAAATAAGAATTAAATAATATATAATAAACTACTATAATATAAAATTTTATACAATATTAAATAATATTTTAATAGAATTTTAATTAATAACAAACTAAACCTAACAATTATATAATAATTCAGCAGTTAATAATTTCTTATGTTTCTCATACTTAATATATATATATATATATATATATATATATATATATATATATATATATATATATAATATAATGTAATAATGTAATAAGTATAGTAAATAATAAATATAATAAGAAAATAATATTTAACCATCACAAATGATAGTTGTAAGCTAGTCATTAAGACATTGTAGTGCCCTTACAGGGTTCATTGTTGGATAAAATTTTGTTAAAATATACCACAATGACACAATAAATATATGAATATGAATATGAATATGAATAAAACTTTTTCACATCAGCTGTTCAGTAATGCATTTTCCCCATGAATTAACCTGTTTTGATGTTCATCATCAGAAGTCTACATCCATTTACAGAAAACCGCATCAAAATCAGTCCATTCGTTTGACCACTATTCCTTTTTAAGCAGATAACTTTCGAACGGCTTAATTTTAACAAAATATATCTAAGAACCACCGCAGAGATGTCCACTTTTATTTACAGAAAACGGCATCAATATTCGTCCACCTGTTTGAATTCTAGAGTGCCACGGACAGGCATATAGACAGACAGACCGACAGACTGACAGACGCTTCAAACTTATAAGACCCCCTTTTGGACATCGGGCGATAAAAATAAAATAATTTTGCCATTACAACATCTTAAAACCCTTTTTTTTAAATCACCGGTCATCTTAGAGTCCGCTACCTTATCTACTTTGTCGCCCAATTTTCCCAAGAATAATAAACATTTTATTTGACTATTGTACCTCATTGAATAGCTAGAGAACTGGAGATGTTTTAAGTTTTGTTTGCACAAACAGTTACTAGTTTTTTTTTTGGTGACACTGCTTCAAAGTCAACCCATTAAGTAAACATGCGATGTTCGGTTTTCACCATAAGCCTGTATTATAAGTCTTTTTTTTGCTGTGGGCGTTTTTTTTTTGTTTCAAAATATTAAATTAAATCTATTTTTACCTAATACCAGCAAAATACCTGGACTTAATCACCTAGACTAGGAAAATTGGTGCGAAATATGTTGAAAAGTGGGATTTTTCCGCGAAAATCTTTAAAGGCCCCTAACTCGAAAACGGTAAATTTTCGGGTAGGGTGTTTCATAGTAACAATGGTTGGTTTTGATGCGTGCTAGTATCTCCCAACGTATGTAGGTCGTCTTAGCAGTCACCCTGTATATTTATTAAGAATATATTTATATATATACAGTGGTGGTCATATAATTAAGAACGACTATTTGAAAACACGCTTTTTTCAAACTTACGAGAATAACACTTATTGCATATCGTTTTGTATCTCTCTCGGTATCGTAAAACTGTTTTACACAATCGTAGCATACAGTTATAATATGATAAATTCAACAATATTATTATATAAGTAAACTTTTTGTATATAATATATCTTAAAATGTTATTGCAAACTTACTGGCTGGCCACATAATTAAGAACGCTGGATAGTTTATTTTTTTATTCAAATTTAAATAGAGAACACTCTGTAACTAGGCCACTATTCGAGTAATTTTGGCGCCATTTAGTTCTGTAAAAGTCAAAAAGTTGATCGTTTCATAATAAAAAAATGGGAAAAAATAAAAGTTGTGATGCATCTACAAGGGAAGTAATAATAAAACTTCGCGATATGAATTGGTCATATAAAAAGATTGCCAATCATTTGCAGTGCTCAAAAACGATGATATTCCACGCTGTGAAACATTTTAACACACATCAAACAACTTTAAATATTCCTCGTGTACCTAAACAGAGAAAGTCATCTCAGCGAGACGATCGAAATATCGTGCGTTTGGCAAAACAATACCCTTTTAAGGGGTCTAATGAGTTAAAAAAAGAATACTTTGGTGAAAATAACCCTTCAGCGATCTCAGCGCGCACTATCCGAAGGCGATTGGTAGAAGCGAAGTTGAACGGAAGGATAGCAAGAAAGGTGCCCATGTTGAAACAGTGTATAACGGCACAAAGCCAAGGTCGAGCCGCCGCTATCAGTAGCTATGATCGTCTATTCTATCTATCCCAAAATGAGAGGACCCGATTCAGCTGTAAGATTTGTAAGTTAAGAATGATAAGTCTGAATTTCTCGTTCGTTGAGAAATTCGTTAGGCGTACAATAGTCGAACGAAGTTTGGTTCAGGAAGTTACAGTTTCAAGTTAGACAGAGAAAGCATATATGTCCGCGAGCCGGTAATTCGCATCAGTCAGCGGTGTATTGCGCCAAAACGATCGTTGTTATATTTTATGGATGATGGCACCATCTGGTTTTTGTATATATATGGGCGATTGGAACTTCTTTTGTTTTAGTGGTCGACCACAGTTTATAATATTTGTTTGTGATATCGTATAGATATCCGTCGTAGTTTTACGACGTGAGTACTCAATGATATTTCATGTGCTCGCTAGTAGCGGCTTGTGGTGGTTCCAATTATATATTTGGTTCACGGCAATAACGATCCGAAAAGACCGGTTTACACAATTGCGAATTGATTTTCCGAAATGGGTTCTGAACCAGCGGTTACCTCAAAAGGTCCGTAACGTTTTGAAACCTTCAACTCTGCGCAATTTGAGCTGGATGTTATCGAAACGCAAGCATTATTGTTTTAGGAGATCTAACCCACAACATAGCGAAGTGCATAGTTCGATAAATACCGAACTATGAATTCCACTAGCCTCAGCACGTCCTGGGCTGAGCCAAATCATATATACCGACTCAGCCTACACATTAGACCTCCAGCGAAATTTACATTTAATTTAAAGATGCAACTTGAATCCAACCTGACCCAAGGCAATGCAAAACACCTACCCGGACCTAAACAATGAACTTAGACTGTAAATTGATCTCTTCGCGCGTCCCCGACAACACTCAAATGTCAAAATATCAACAGGATATGTTATCTGTGTTGACACCGGTTTAACTTTGTTCTGAATTTGTTATTTCCATCCGCGGAACCTCATCGATCAAACAGTCTCCCTATGCCCTGCCAACCTAGGTTTAGCCGCAACTAAACTCCTGTCTAGCCTAGTCTAAAAACCTAGTGTTATACCACGTCCATTATCGACACCACTCGAAAATGGTTGAGTTTGATTTGAATGTGCTTAAATGTTTAATGACTGTGTGTGTGGGAATTTCAAAACTCGCTACTCGAAAGGAATGAGGAGAGGATTAGCCCGCGAATATCCTAAGAGCCAATCCAGGAACCCTATGGTGAAGGAAAAAGGAATTTAGGGTCGCTCCAAGCCCAGACTCAGACTCAGATTAATTGACTTACAAGTTCTTTTCTAACGACCCAAGGATAGTTTTGGAATTTGGGGTTGGTTGATATAAAGGTTAGGAACCGAGGTATATCTCGGCGCTTCAGACACTCACGAAAACCCACTGAAACTTCGCAATCACAATTTCGTATAGTTCTGACGCGTAACACGGCAGACAAAACTGTTTAGAACTCGTGAAAGACGACTGTCACAGTAGCTAGACGCTGAGACTGAATGCCCTCCCCTCTCATGCTCTCGTATTTATATGCGTCCTTTGCGAACACGCTCTGCCCAAGCGAAGCTTCTTATCACTAACTACACAGGGTCTAATTTCAACCATGCCATGCAGATCCGCCGTTCTACAAATTGTGTGTACGCATATTCACTATGATCAACCGTAGGTTATCACTCAAATCATTTGGTACTGCCGATACACAGAATCTGTTGATCGCTGACCAATAAAAGCTTGTTGCGATTAATTAAGCATTCCCGACCGCTAGGGCGCGTAGCTAAGACCACTAGAATGCTATTCATACTAGCCGTCTCAGACCCTCCATCTCATACCTCAATCGCAATTGTATATTTGCAATCAACATAATAGCTTTCTCTGTATCGTTCCATAATAACCTTTCATTATTTAGTTATTCACAATTTATTCAACGCGCAGCCAACTCGGCTCGGATTCCTACACATCTCGCAGGAATGCGACAAAAAAACCTGGCCTGAAAACTTCCACGAACCAACCCACGCGTCGGCTCTGTTTTTTTTGCTAACTTTGCCAGTAAGCTACGCAAAACCCCCAAACGTTATCTGAACCGATTCTCGTATTCAAAACAGCGCGGCGTTGGGCTAGCTCTCTATCACGCAGAATGAAGTATCAAATGTACCGACTCTCGTGTGCCATTACAAGTTTCATAGGCAAGCCCGGCTTGCATTTGCTAGGAGGTATGAAAGCTGGACAGCAAGACAGTGGAAAAATGTTCTTTTCTCTGACGAAACAAAAATTAACAGAGTATGTTCTGATGGGAAACGATATGTTCGACGCCCTCCGAATACAGCATTCGACCCCAAGTACACAAAAATGACATTAAAGCATGGTGGTGGAAATGTGAAAATTTGGGAATGCTTCTCTGGTCATGGTGTTGGACCTGTTAGACTGATAGAAGGAAACATGGATCAATTCCAGTACAAAAATATACTCGAAGAAACTATGTTACCATATGCTGAAGACGTACTTCCGATTATTTGGACATTCCAACACGACAACGATCCGAAGCATACTGCACGCACCGTTAAAGAATTCCTCACATCTCAATCAGTTTCTGTCTTAGAATGGCCACCGAACAGCCCAGATTTAAATCCCATAGAGCATCTTTGGTGCGAAGTCAAGAAAAAGGTTTCAAATCGACGATGTGGTAACCTAACTGAGTTATATAACGTTTTTTTAGAAGAATGGCGCTCTATTTCTCTTGAAAAATGTCAAAAATTGATAGAATCAATGCCTCGTCGGTGTAAGGCAGTTATTAAAAGCCATGGTCACGCTACAAACTATTAACTTAGAATAAAATGTATTAAATTATAATTTTTAACATTGTCACTGTCTTATTTAATGTGATTTGTAAAATCTAAGTATCTACGGAAACAACTCTCGAGCAGCTTAAGAATCGTTCTTAATTATTTGTCCAGCATTTTTACTACTTGAATTTGAAATTATCGATAGTCAATTAAATTTGTAAAAAAAATAGTAAATGTTTTAAATATTTACTCCTAATCCCGTTTACTTTATCGATGTAGCTATATCATAACACAACTAATTACTTTTAAGAAGGAACTTAAAAGTACACATAGCATAGTTTTGAGAAAAAATTGAAACAGTGGACTCTAACCTGACCAAAAGAGATTGTTGGCAGGCTCAAAATACATTTATTAATCACAGGGTCGTGAGTCGAATATTGGTGATATAGTTGAAACGCTGGATAGGGACTCGCCGGGAATTTGTAGACTTCAGCTCCTTGGTAGACTCAATCCAACTGGTCCACTTCTCCAGACGTCAAAAAGTGATTATGCGGTTAGCGCCAGAAGGATATTACTCCTCGGCGTGGAACCCTGGAAAGAGACCAGTGTGAATGATAGGAATACAAAAGCGCTACAGCGCCCAGCTATCAGGCGACGGCGCCCCACACGGAGACTTCCCACGAGGGCCCTAGGGTAATTAGGATCTAAGAGTGCCGCAGTCCAATAGACACTGTATAGAAATGGGAAATACATAGAGAGTATAAAATACACGAAAATAAGAAAGACTAACTACGAACCAATGCTTACCCATGGATTGGGGATAGTAGGGAAGTTACATATCAACTACTGCACTTTGCAGCAACTAAACATTCAGCTCCATTACAGTACTAAAGGGACTAGCCCATCGCCGCAACTAAAGGCGTGACTTAAAAATTATTGATGCAGAAGATACAACCTCACGTTTCAGAGCTCAAACAATGTCTGCCTAAAAAAACAATCAGCTGCCAGACGAGATTCCAGATCCGAATTTCCGAATTTCTATAGTTGTACTTTTAATCTGGCTAATCCGCCAGTAGCCAATATGGTCAAAGAGGTAGTACGTTACATACCCGTCTTGTTTGGGTAGGATTTTACCTGATAAAATCCGCTATGATACTAACTAAACTAAACTAACTTACCAAATTAAGGCGATGATGGAATAAAAATGCGCTGTCGAGTGGAAGTGAGATGCAATAATTACTCGCGAATAAGAAAAAGCGGGATGCCAATAATGCACTCGCGACTAATCTGAAACAACGTAAGCGCCAAAACGTAAAAAAAAATCATAAAAAATAACCTATTTCATGGAATTAACTTTCAAATTGAAAATCGTTAGAAATAACAATTGTTCATACATTGCAATTATCAGAGAGTCATATTCACGTACTACTGCGGTGTAATAGGATAAAACCATAAAAAAGGGTTGACTTTGTATTTATTTTCTATCGAGAAAATTTTATCCAAACATGTTTTCCAATTAAGAATATCTAGATTATATAGTCAAATTACATATACCAGAAATTAATTACGATTTGCCCAGTATTTCCTGAAAAACACATGAAAACAGCACCCCATATTTATTTAATCAGCGTCTTAACTACTTAAGATAAAATTCTCTAAAGCTCGCCATCTACAATGTCAGAGAAATATATAACTAACAGTCTAGCTCAACTACATACAAACATCACACATTCGTACCAACAATCAGACATCAGAATTCATACTAAGTTCATACAAGAGTTCACACTAACATCGTGTAAACACAGCCTTACACACAGGGTGCCATTATTATAGCCAAATGCACACCCAGACTAACTGTCAGAAGTTGAAAAATAAGCAAGATCCCTTGAACTAAAATAAGAACCTTAGTACATAAACGCCCCGATAGCTTAGCTACTATCGTAACGCAGAATAACACCATGAGGGGCAGCTCCCTCAAGTGTTCAAGACTTCCTGCACCGTTAGTGGGTACAGAAAATAATAATAGAGTAGAATATCTATTCTACAACAAAGAGTAAAAAAGTAGATAATTATAGTTCAAGAGGCCATACGCTAAAGTAACAGACATTGCAGAGTAACGTTACACAATAAAGAACTTTTACATAGCTGTAGATATAGATGGTTTTTAGAATACAAGGGTCAAAATACTTATTACATACATAAAGGAATCGTTAACTACTATTGAATAAGACAGAACGCTGTCGCAGCCTATCTTCAGACAGAAGGTGCTCTCAGACAGTCACAGATCGCTCGGTACAAGTACAGATATTTTATAGGAAACGTCATGTTTACTACCTATCTAGTAAACTGTACAAGTTTACATGAAAGTAAGCAGAGAACACGACTAACGCCCGGTTTCTGGTACAAAATCAAGCCATTGATCTACCGTTTTGACAGCTGAAATTGATAAAGGACTGTCAACAACAGATTAAATGTACGAGAAATCGGCCGTTAAACACTAACCTTATTTATTATTTAATAGTCCGAAAAGTTTCCCTACTAAAATCTTCACAATTTATTAATTTATTTTTCGTACTGAGAATTTGGAGGAAAATATTTATCAACAATTATAATATGACAACGGCCATCAGACTGCGACCATAAATAATGGAGAAATGAGGTAGGTACCCAAATAAACGATCAAATATACTCCTGTCAGACAAAAATAAACACAACAAAATATACAAGGTACGAAAGAAATCTAGCGTTCTACGGCGCTCTTATGGCCTAACTACTCTGACCAGACATAAAACTCTATCACCAATATTCCCTTAATCCGGGCGCCATTGAAACAGTGGACTCTAACCTGACCAAAAGAGATTGTTGGCAGGCTCAAGATACATTTATTAATCACAGGGTCGTGAGTCGAATATTGGTGATATAGTTGAAACGCTGGATAGGGACTCGCCGGGAATTTGTAGACTTCAGCTCCTTGGTAGACTCAATCCAACTGGTCCACTTCTCCAGACGTCAACAAGTGATTATGCGGTTAGCGCCAGAAGGATATTACTCCTCGGCGTGGAACCCTGGAAAGAGACCAGTGTGAATGATAGGAATACAAAAGCGCTACAGCGCCCAGCTATCAGGCGACGGCGCCCCACACGGAGACTTCCCACGAGGGCCCTAGGGTAATTAGGATCTAAGAGTGCCGCAGTCCAATAGACACTGTATAGAAAAGGGAAATACATAGAGAGTATAAAATACACGAAAATAAGAAAGACTAACTACGAACCAATGCTTACCCATGGATTGGGGATAGTAGGGAAGTTACATATCAACTACTGCACTTTGCAGCAACTAAACATTCAGCTCCATTACAGTACTAAAGGGAGTAGCCCATCGCCGCAACTAAAGGCGTGACTTAAAAATTATTGATGCAGAAGATACAACCTCACGTTTCAGAGCTCAAACAATGTCTGCCTAAAAAAACAATCAGCTGCCAGACGAGATTCCAGATCCGAATTTCCGAATTTCTATAGTTGTACTTTTAATCTGGCTAATCCGCCAGTAGCCAATATGGTCGAAGAGGTAGTACGTTACAAAATATCTGGTACTACAAATCGTTCTTAATTATATGACCACCACTGTATATATATATATATATTATTATTATATATTGTTTACATTTGCTCTCCTGATAGGAGAGTTTCGGTCTTCTCGGTATCGGAGTCAGCAGGGACTCGAGGCCCAGTGGCGAATCAATCGCCTTGTATACCTAGCGATTCCTCTACACTGCCCATCGAGGCCCTGCGAGTGGGCGCGACTACGTCACTGCTCTGTAGGCCGAACGCCAAGGTCTCCCCCTCACGCGGCTGGCCGGCAGGGTCAGGCACTGGCCTGCCCCCACCTGCCCTCCGCCTGATGACGATTCTCACCCCATGCCGCACCTATAGAACAGCTCCATATGCTGCTTCTCCAAAGCCGGTATGTCCCTTTCCGATATCCCGAAGACCATGATGGCTCCTCGGGCACCTTCTTTGTTGACCTGAAATCCGCGGTGGAAATTCTCTGCCGTCTCTCTTAGCCACGACACAGTGTCCTCGTCATGGCAGGCGAATCTCAGGCCACCTTGCTTCAGAATTCGATGCGGCATGTGCTCGAATAGTGGGATTATGTCCCTTTCTTCATAACTCGCCTCCGTCTGTTTTTCCTCCACTGCGATCCTGAATGCGGTGCACTGCATTGCCGTCATCTCGCGCCAGTCCTTCGGACCTCATCCTTTTTGCCTCAGGTTTTCCGGGCCCAACTGCGGGAGCCGCACTGCGTGCTGCCTCCATGCCGGTCACGTACGATAGAGGCGAGTCTTACCTCCTCTGCCGTACGTTTCCTAATGCGTTTTCTTCTCATGGCCCCGCTGGTGCGGTTCCTATCCCCCAGAAACGATCCGCCGAGAACCTGCGGGTGAAGGCTTAGTTCGAGGTATACTATCTTTAACTGCATCCATGGTTCGCCTTTTCGGGCCCCTATCTGGGTTGCGTAGTTTGTTAGGTTAGTTTGTTACCAGCAATGATAGTGAAACCGTTGCCAATGCCTAAATCCAATGTCCGGCCGGTTAGGTCGGTACTGCGGGCGCTCCCCATGACCACTGATTTGAGCCAATCACGTGCCGCCAATATTCAAAATAGCGGCTCGTGATTGGCTGAAATCATTTTAATCAATTTGTTAACTTAACCAGCGCCCAGGAAACCGGCCATTAATGCGTTAAGATAAAGGTCTACAAGCATTAAAATATAAGTTGGTAGGGAATATAGAGAACAATAAAAAAAATAACATGTCAAACTCATGAAAAATTGGATTTTATATTTTTATAACAAGAAATCAGCAGTACAAGTCAAATTATTGTTTTTTTACTTACGACAATTTCCAGAGGCATAGAAATAACTTACCAAATGCCTCAGAATAAAGTCAGAATTGATTCCCGTATTCAGACATCGCAAAAGAGTGAAATCACTATTAATTAAATTAAAGGATTTCCCTAATTTGGCATTATAGTAAAAAAATAACAAAATTGGCCCAATTTGGAAAAATAAATAAATAATAAATAAATAATAATTTATTTATTTTTGTTATTAACAGATTGATGCTCTTAAATTTTAAGGAAGGGGCAAGGTTAATAAATTTTGTTGTTAGAAAGTTACAGAAAATTAAAATGGGATGAGTTGTTGCCAAAGTTGGACAAAACAATTCTTTTTTGAACCACCATAAAAATCGCACTAATGGATGCTAATGGATCAAGTTTGCATCTTGTTTATAGACGCGTATAAATTTAAAATGCAAACTGGAATAAGTCCGATAATTTCGAAGTTTTTGGGCCACCAAACATTGTCCCCCACAGTTTCGAGGTCTCAAACTTAGGGACACCGCCACCACAGGATACCAAACGATCGTCGAAAAAATTTATTTTGTTTGTTGTTTATGTAAGCTGAATAGCTATTCGAATTTCGATTTTGTAATATGTATTAGTTAGAATATGTTAACAGTCAACAAAAGAATGGGCAATGATAAAATCCGGATGCGGTTCCCATATACAGTTTGTTTTTTTACCCCCGTCTATAAAGAAGAATGTTTAAGTTCAGATCATCTGCCTGTCTTTGAGTCTGTCCATGGCACTGCGATGGTTCTTAGCTAGGTTTTATTAAAATCAGTTCAGTGGTTCGAAAATTATCAGATTTTCGATTTTTACGGTTTCATGCAATTACTATGAGTACGGTATTAAATTAATATACACTACACTACTGCCGTGGCGGGGAAAGTCGGTGATTGCAGGACGAGTATTGAGTTTAACGCGAGTGAGGCAATTACCATTTCTGCCGAGACTTTTATGGTGCTTGCTTCAAAAAAACGCAAGTAAATAAATGGAAAGTCTATAAAAAAACTTTTTTCAATTTTCCTGGACATATCTTACCCTGGAATTCTTTGGTAACAAATTTTCAATGGCCAATTTGGCTTCCGCCCTTAAATTTGGCGGAGCACATTCAATCTCCTTATATTTTATTCAATAAAAAAGTTCTCCTCAACACTATCTTTTTAGATTTTTATTTTGTTTTCCCGCTACTGGTAGTTTTTAGTAGTTCTGGTAGGTCTTGTGATGGTGTAAGCCCGATTTTTTATTGACTGCATATTTAATTCATGTCCAAAATTTAATTAGAACTACAGGACTTTAGGCCATTTCAAATAATTTAGCTGATTTTTCTATGCTTTATTAGTGGATTTCAAAATACACGAACTTATTAGGTACTATCTTTCCCCAAAATATGGTCTGCTAATTAAATGTCACCTTGTATATTTTTTAAATCGCCATTTCAAGCATTCGGGACCGTGGGTACCTATGCAATCAGGTACTTTCAAAGACGGAAACTATTAATAGATCCTATTGCCCGGATAATACTAGGGTTGAGCAATAACGCTGCTATATCCTCAGAAGACACGAAAGAAATATCTATTTCGTCTGCTCTAAAGAACGAAGCATCAATGTTTGCTACTTTGCAGCTCATAAGTTTGAGTTCTCCCTCTTCATCAAGTCCACTTTGACAAATAGTGATACAACGATACATCTGACGTCTGTTTTTGTGGCAAACTGTGCAAGCAGATATACTCCAGGCTGTCGGAAAAAAATGTATTTATGAAAAAAAATAAAAAAAACAAGTTATCCTGTAAACCCTAAAAATGGATATGACAGACGTCACCTAGAGAACTGTAGATTATATTGTGGGCAAACATAAAATTTGCCTTAATTGTTGTGTCATTATTTTTTCTTTTCCGGCCAGCAGAGAAACGAAAGGGTTATACCATGACAGAGACAGTGACTGACCCTACGTATTTCCGTACCGACTCTACCGACTGTACCGTCTCTACAGTGTGACTGATACTGTTCAAGCAGTTTCAAGGGTAATTAATCAAATTTAGAAAATTTCACTGTAGGCACCATGTAGGTCGTTATGTCAAATAGGAAAATTAAAAAAAAACATGGAAAAGGGCAAGTTTTATTAAAATTAGAGAGAAAAATCTGCTCATACTGTGATCAATACTACAACCCGACATTGTAGTATTACCCGTTGAATATCCCTTATTACCACAATTCTTACACATATTATTATTACTCGCTGCAAAAGGTTTAGTACCCCATCGTGCGCTCGATGCCTTATCATCTCTTTTGTTCGCATGCCACTAAACCGTCGCTCTGTTTTCCGTCCACTGTTCATGTCTTTTTTTGTATTTTCCAATAATGATGATCCTTGCTGCCTGCATATTAGAAGTTATCTTTCCTTAAAACACTACCTGCCTAACATATCTACCCACTATTGGTTCATGGTTGCGCCTACCAACAAAATATATTCACTACATTATTTTTATGCTTATTATCTCCCTGTAGGCCGGAACTATTCAGTCTTTGTCTCTGATTATTGTCGTAATGGCTAACAAAAAGGGATTAACGGTATACTATCAAAACGTACGTGGTCTAAGGAGCAAAACAAATACTTTCAGACGAAATTTAGCATTATTTGATTATGATATCATAGCAATTACAGAGTCGTGGCTCGTCGATAGTATTTACGATTCCGAGTTATTCGACGATAGGTATTCTGTGTTTCGGCGCGATAGGTGTTACGAGTTGACAAATCAATCGCTGGGCGGTGGCGTGCTAATAGCCACACACAAACGCCTTACCGTTAATGCTAGGCCTGAGTGGAACTCATCTGCCGAGGACACTTGGATATCCATAAAGCTCCGAAACTGTGTCTTACACGTCTGTACTGTCTACTTATGTAAACAACAGTGTGGTTTTTCGTTTTCTGAGCAATTACGTAACTTCTGGGACAAAACCGGTGATCTAATTTTACAATACCCGACCGATAAATTTCTAATACTGGGTGATTTCAATTTGAGTGGAATAAATTGGGGATCTTACGCCCACGATAATGTCTCCTATTATTCGGGTGTAGCTAACACTGCTGACGAACTATTTTTATTAGACGAATTATCTACCTGTAGCCTGATCCAGTACAATTTGGTCCCTAACATTTATGACAGATTCTTGGACCTTGTTTTGGGTAACATCGCTACTTCAGTATCGAAATGTGATAACCCACTGGTCCCTCTAGACCCCTACCACATGGCTCTTGAAGCAAGCCTACATGTTTCTGAAATCGAGTCTCTCAACGCTGCGCCGCGCACTAAATATTTATATAATAAGGCAAACTACGTTGAAATTAATAAATGTTTATTGTCGACTAATTGGGACTGCCTTAACGTGTCTCAGGACGTGGATGACTCGGTGGAAGAGTTCTATAACATTCTTGTCAGTATTCGAGATAAACATGTGCCAAAGACTGATGTTCGATTAAACAAATTTCCCTGTTGGTACTCCCCATCGCTCAAAAAAGTCCTCAAAGAAAAGTATAAGTTCTATAAAAAGTATAAAAACTACAAAATGACGGCTGACTTGCAGACTCTAAACTTACTATCCAAACGAGCTAAGCTACTTGAACATGAATGTTATAGAAAATACATATCTAATGTCGAAAAATGCATTGAAAAAAATCCAAAATACTTCTGGTCTCACTTAAAAAATATTTCAAAATCTAATGGCATTCCAAGCACCATGATCCTTGGAGCCTCAACGGCCACTTCAGGTGACCACGTGTGCGACCTTTTCTCGGAATACTTTCATTCTATGTTTTTAACTCCCAACATGGCCAATAATACTGTTGAAGTGACTCCTGTCATCCAAACTGCTGAACCGACAGCCACCGGTATCTGTGATCTCTCCTGTATAGAAATATCTGAGGCCCTGGTTAGTAAAGAGCTACTCAAACTCGATATAACTAAATCCGCTGGACCTGACGACATTCCCGCCGTTTTTATCCGGCACTGTGCCGTCTACTTAACGGAACCCATATGTATTATCTTTAAGTTATCACTAAAACAAAATAAGATGCCAAGTAAATGGAAACGCGCGTTTATCACACCGGTTCTGAAAAAATCTCCGAGCAACCAAGTGACCAATTACAGACCAATATCTAAACTGTGCATCATCTCGAAGGTATTCGAGCGAATTATTTATGATCAAGTGTATTCTGCGTTACGACACTCATTTAGCCCCGTCCAGCACGGTTTCCTTAAAGGCCGATCGACTGTAACTAATCTTGTTCTGTTCAACGACAGCATTACGTATAATATGGAAAGAAGTCTACAGACCGATGCTATTTATACAGATTACAGTAAAGCTTTTGACAGGATAGATCACTCACTGCTTCTACAAAAGCTATGTGCCGTTGGTATAAGGGGAGACCTTTTGAGGTGGTTCTCTTCTTATATTGATAACCGCAGCCAAGCCGTTGTTATCAGCAACTATACTTCGGGCTGGGTGAGAGTTCCAAGCGGTGTGCCGCAAGGCTCTCTTCTTGGACCGCTACTTTTCACTATATTCATAAATGGTATCGATTCTTGTTTTCTCAATTCAAATGTTCTTATTTTTGCGGATGATATGAAAATCTTTAAGCCCATTGCCAATACCTCTGATGCTGTCTCTCTTCAAGGTGACCTAAATAGACTCGATGTTTTCTGCGAACACAATAATCTTGACCTTAATCCAACAAAATGTCTCGCTATATCGTATACAAGAAAAGTATCGCCTGTGTATCATAATTATTCTCTAAAGGGGCATATTCTTAACCGCGCCTATAGCACCCGTGATCTAGGAGTCACACATGACTCGAAACTTTTATTTGACGTTCACATTAACACAATATGTAAAAAAGCTTTCAAGGTCCTCGGATTTGTGATGCGCGCTTCACGTGACTTCAAAAAAATTAAGACTGTAAAATTATTGTATTGTACCTATGTTAGAAGCATACTGGAGTACGCATCCCAAATCTGGAACCCCCAGTATGATATATATGTTAACCGAATTGAAAGGATCCAAAAGAAATTTGTTAAATTTTTAAACCGACGCATTAGGTCTACTAACGATTATTTACCCTCTTGTCGCTCCATGCACCTTCTCCCCCTGACCGAGAGACGCCATATTTCAGACATAGTATTTTTGTTAAAGATTACCACAGGCATCATTGATTGCCCAGAGTTGCTATCTCGAATCAACTTCCACGTACCTAATAGAACCCTCAGGCGTAAGTTCACATTCCTCGTACCGCAGGCTGCAAGGAACTACAGAACTAACTCGTACCTGTTACGAGCCTGTTCCGCTTTCAACAACCTAATCCGTGACCCGAGCACTGACTTTGACATAAATCATGATAGTATTGCAACGATTAGGCGACGAATAACACTGAACTTCTTTGGAGGCGAGTAAGTAGTGAGCAGGCGAATTTCCTTTATCGTTTATTTTATCATTATATTTTTCTTAGATAGGTTTGTCACCCACCCTGGCAGCAAACTTTTGTTTTACGTGTTTTGCGTGTTTTGCATATAATACTAAGTAGCTATAAGTGGTAGCCTATAAGTGACTTTCTGTTTTATAAGTTGCCTTGTAATCAGTTGTTGTTAGTCGATGGCTTCCCTAAAATCTAATAAATAAATAAATAAATAAATAAATATTACGGACCATTTATAGGTACTTCGTTACTAAACGTAGCATTTTTTTTATAAACGACTTGGTGACTAAACTTAAAAACCCACGCTTATTGTACGCCGATGATTCAAAATCTTTACTCGTATCCTTACGCAACGCGACTGCACTGCCCTTCAGGAGGATCTGCGTACCCTGTCACATTGGTGTACAGACAACCGCATGTTACTGGCTGCAAACAAGTGCTTTGTGATAACAATGACTCGTAACCACAACCCTGTACAATTTTATTATGCCTTAGATTATGTCACATTGCAGAGAAAATCCGAAGTGATCTGGGAGTTGTATTCAACGAGAAGCTAGCTAAGCTTCAACCAGCATTGCTCCGCCCTCGTCAAGAAATGTAACCAGCTATTTGATATTATCTTACGGGTCACCAAGTCATTTAAAAATCCAGCAAGCATGATCTTACTGTATAATACACTTATCAGCTGTAGGTTGGAGTACTTGTCTGTCAAATGGTCGCCAATGTACAAAGTCCATATCGACCATATAGAGTCGGTCCAAAAGCGTTTTCTTTGTACGCTTTGCGCGCGTTTCGGACTTCGTCGTTCGCTAAGGTCTTATGACAGCAGGTATGAAACCCTTAAATCGCGTCGCAGGCTTCAGGACCTGATCCACATATACAAAATAATTAACGGCACCATTACAACTTATGCCCTCTCAGATATTAACTTCCGCACACCCAGAAGATTAGTTAGAAAGCCACGTCCCTTCTTCATCCTGCCATGCAAATCCAACATCAGCACTAACTACCCCACTCTTTGTATGTGTCGCTACTTTAACGAGCTTTCTGCCAACGAAGACGACGTTCCTGATATCTACCACGATTCGTTGCCTTGTTTTAA